>CM070617.1:19395079-29395079 GCA_036346255.1 Ampelocalamus luodianensis | reverse complement strand
CTCTCTCTCTCTCTCTCTCTCTCTCTCACGCACATAGCAAGCAGCACACACACATGCTGCAGGTGGCAGAGGCAAAGCACGTGCAACCAACAAAGCACGCCAAAGCACGTGCAACCAGCACACATACACACTGTAGGCGGCAAAGAATCGAGATCCGGCGCATTGACAACGAGAGGAGGCGGCAGATCCGGCGCATCGACACCGAAGCAGAGCCGAGCGAAGAATCGATGACGGGAGTCGAAGAAGAGCCGTGCGACGGACTCAAAGCAGAGCACCAGCAGCAGGGGCGGAGCAAGCGTCGCTCGGGTGGAGGCACCACAAGGCCTCGAGCTTCCTTCTCATGGTTGACAACGGCGACGCCCGGGGTGGCACGATCTGAGGCGGGGAAGCGAGATCTGAGGAGTTTGTCGCGGATCCTGTCAAGCGAATGTTCGAGGAAACGCGAGAACTCCGATTGACAAGCGCAAGTTGAGAGGGAATCGCAATACTCGGACCGCGAGTTTTGGGATTTTCGGGAAAAATGGAAACTAAGGAACTAAAGCTATGCTATTGCGGCTACGGTTTATATTGATCCAAAGATAGCCAGCACTTGCTCGGTTACATGGCTTTTATAGCCTCGATTGATAAGCGAAAATATGAGACATGAGCGAGTAACGATGAAATCAAAATAACAGCTTCAGTTACTTTGAGCGGTAACTCCCGATAGCTCGTATTCTGACCATTAGATCCACATCTGAAGGTTAGCTCGGTTTAAGCTTGTGCGTTCCTTTAAGATAAGTCGGCGCCGATACTCATTTTTGTCTACGCCGTTAGATCATCTTCACTCGTCATCTGTCTATCCCAGCTACTCATCCACATACCGGTTAGACATAAGAATTATGATGGCTTGAGCTCCTGACAATTCCTCCCCTTTAAGTTCCTTGACTCAAGGAATGAAGTTTGGAAATACTCTTTGAATGAAGTCCGCATCTTCCCATGTCGCAACAGAAGAAGGTAGATTCAGCCAATGAATTAACCATTGTACCACTGGTTCATTGTTCCGAGGAATCACACGCCTCTCCAATACTGCCACTGGAGCAACCTTGATGTTACCTTCATTGTCAATCAATGGGAGTTCAGAATTTGGCACTACTTTATCCCCTTTGTGCTTCTTCAATTGACTCACGTGGAAAATAGGGTGCAACTGACAACCATCAGGTAGCAATATCTTGTATGCAACTTTACCCACCCTTTCCATTACTCTAAAGGACCCATAAAACTTGGAATGTAATTTCAGTGATCTATGTATGCTCAAAGATGTGTGTCGGTATGGTTGGATCTTGAGATAAACCATATCCCCTACTTGGAACTCTCTCTCTTTTCTCTTCTTGTCTGCATATGTTTTCATCTTGTTTTGAGCCTTAATCAGATTGTCCTTAATCACTTGTATAGCCAACTGTCTCCTCTGCAGTATTCCTTTGACCTCCTCATTCTGAGAATCTGGCAGAACATCCTCAATGATTTGTGGAGGAGGAAATCCATACAATGCTTGGAAGGGAGTCATCTTTAATGCAGTATGGAAGCTTGTGTTATACCACCACTCGGCTGTGGACAACCAACTACACCATTTTGTTGGATTAGCAAACACCATGCACCTTAGGTAGCTCTCGAGGCATTGATTCACCCTCTCTGTCTGACCATCGGTTTCTGGGTGGTATGAAGTGCTAAGTCTCAACTTGACCCCAAGGGTCTTAAAAAAATCTTGCCACAAATGACTAGTAAAAATTCTATCTCTATCAGTGATAATGACAGATGGGAGCCCATGATGTTTGAAAACATTATCAACAAAGACCTTGACTACATGTTGGACAGTAAAGGGGTGGTTCATGGCAATAAAATGAGAGTATTTTGTGAATCTATCCACCACAACCAAGATTACCTCCTTGTCTTCAGATTTTGGCAATCCCTCAATGAAATCCATTAAAATATGGGTCCGCGTCATGTCTGGTACTGGTATAGGCTGTAGAAGTCCAGGATATGGTACATGTTCAGACTTATTTTTCTGACAGACAGCACATTTCTTAACAAATTCTTCCACTTCTTGCTTCATTTTAGGCCAATAGAAGAGTAATTTGAGCCTCTGATAGATAGCTCTTTCTCCTGAGTGTCCCCCAAGTGCAGAATTGTGAAATGATACTAGCAACTAATCCTTGAGTGCAGTTTGAGAACCCACATATAACTTCCCCTTATACCTCAAAATTCCATGCTTCAAAGAGTACTAAGGTTGAGCATTGGCATTGATGCTAAGCTGTGTCATTAACTCTTTACACTTCTCATCATTTTCATAGCTTGCTATGACTTCATTGATCCAGACAGGAGTGGCTGTTGTAATTGCTGAAAGATGAGCATCATATTTGACCCTTGAAAGAGCATCACTGCCCTATTCTCTCTTCCCTTCTTGTACTCCACCTTGTAAGTATATCCCAAGAGTTTAACTAACAGTTTATGTTGTACTCCCTCGGTCAATCTTTGTTCTTGAATGTATTTCAAACTCTGGTTGATCTGTTCTGATAATCAATGTAGACCCTGCAAAGTAATGTTTCCATTTCTTAAGAGCTTCAAGTATTGTTAAGGCTTCTTTATCATAAGTGGATAAAGCTGCAGACTTAGGTCCAACAGATTTACTCATAAATGAAATTGGTCTTCCGCCTTGCATCAACACTGCCCCAAGTCCATATCCACTTGCATTTGCTTCTAAAACAAATGGTTGAGAGTAATCTGGTAATGCTAATACTGGAGCTGAAGACATGGCTATTTTAATGTTCTCAAATGCTATTTTCTGTTCCTCTCCCCCAACTGAACCCATCTTTCTTGAGTGCTGCAAAGAGGGATTTGCAAATGATGCTATATCCTTTCACAAATCTTCTATAGTATCCAGCTAGCCCCAAGAAACTTCTCAATTGTGTTATATTTTGAGGTTCTGGCCATTTCCTTATCGCATCAACCTTTACAGGATCAGTGGCTACACCATTATGCTTAATAATATGCCCAAGGTATTCAACTTGAGATTGTCCAAACATACATTTGCTCCTTTTTGTATACAACTTCTCTCTTCTCAAAATATCAAACAC
Organism: Ampelocalamus luodianensis; assembly: GCA_036346255.1. NCBI lineage: Eukaryota > Viridiplantae > Streptophyta > Magnoliopsida > Poales > Poaceae > Ampelocalamus > Ampelocalamus luodianensis. The sequence goes on along the minus strand of CM070617.1, from coordinate 29,391,969 downwards.
CATGGCCAAATGAGAGTAATGCTCTTCAATAGATTTACTGTAAATTAAGATATCATCAAATAATACTAACACAAATTGCCTCAAGCATTTACTCAAGATGTTGTTCATGAGTGCTTGGAAGGTGGCGGGTGCATTAGTAAGCCCAAAGGGAATAACTATGAATTCATAATACCCCAAATGAGTGCTAAATGTTGTCTTCTCAATGTCCTCATACCTCATTCTTATCTGATGATACCCCGATCTAAGATCAATCTTTGAAAATACTTTAGCCCTGTGCAATTCGTCCAATAAATCCTCAATGATAGGTATGGGGTACTTATTCTTGATTGTATTAGAGTTCAAGGGTCTATAATCAATACACATACTCCATGATCTATCCTTCTTCTTTACTAAAATAGCGAGTGACGAGTAAGGGCTTACACTTGGTCTAATAGTTTTTGATTTCAATAGTTGTTCAACTAAACCTTCCATAGCATCCTTTTGATAGTGAGAGAGCCTATAAGGTCTCTGGTTGACCGGCTTAGTCCCTGGAATGATTGGGATTGAGTGATCACAATCTTTGTTGGGAGGAAGTTGCTGAGGTTCTTCAAATACATCTTGATACTGCAACAACAGTTTCTGAATCATGTCAGGTGTTGGACTGAGTTTTTCAGCTTCTGGCACGGTCATCTGAGCATAAATAACAGCCCCAATAACTCCTTTCCTCATTAGTTTCACCAAGTGACTCATTTCAATCAAAAAAAATTTGTCCAAGCAATGTTTCATCGTTAAAGATCACTTGTTCCAACCCATTTTTAGTAACAGAAAACTCCTTGGTCTTGAGATTAAGTCCAATAGGGCTATGAGTGTAAATCCAATCAGTCCCTAAGATAATGTCATATCCGTTCAATGGTAATACCCTCATATCTGAAGTAAACTGCTCTCCTTGTATTACATACTTGCAATCTTTGCATATGGTGTCACTCCATAGTGTTGCTCCATCAGCTATCATTACTTTGATTGGAGTGTGGTTGGTAATCATACATTGTGCCTTGATCACAAATTGGGGACTCACAAAGGTAGCACTACTCCCACTATCAACTAGTGTTGTTGCCTTTACCCCTCCGACATTCAATATTAGTGTAAATGTGTTGCAAGCTGAGCTTATGCCCTGCACAGCATGCATTGAGATTTGCAACACTGCTTCATCAGTCTGTTACTCTGGGCTTGAAGGTGGAGTGTCATATTGAGTTACTTCCTTTCCTTCAGTTTCTTCATCCTCTTCTTCCTCTTCTTGAGTCACTGTAAATACTTGCTTCTCATTAGTTTTACACTTGTGACCTGGAAACCAGGACTCTGTACATTTCCTGCATTTCCCATAGTCTCTTCCCCCTCTGTTGTTCTGGCTAGTTCCCTTTGCCTTAATTTCTCTATCATATCTGAAGACCTTGTTACCAGTACTGGTATTGTATTTCCTTTTATCACTTTGCATATTGTTTTCTCCTCTACTAAGATTGCTCTATCCTTCTGGCCATCCACATTGCTTCAATCATGTTTCTAGGTCTATGACATTGCAAATGGTTCTGGATATAGTCTTGCAATCCAACCACGAAACTGCATACATAATACTCATCAGGTAACAATGGATTGTCTCTCCTGATTAAACTCATAGCCTCTTCAAATTGATCTACATAGGCTTTAATTGTCCCTGTTTGCTCCAACCAATGAAACACCCTCACATTATCATAAATTGAAGATTCAGCAAACCTATCTCCAAGCATCCTGCAGAATTGATACCATGGTAGTGTTGTGGCATTACATCCAGTGCCTCTCTACCAATAACTAGCTCTACCCTTCAAGTAAGTCACTGCATAATCTGACCTCTGCTCCAAGGGCATTCTTGCTGCTTCAAAATATTTCTCAGCCTTAGCTATCCATCCATCTGGATCAGTACCATCGAATTCAGGAAAATTCAGTTTTGATGATTTCAAAATTGCTTGTACTCTGTTGTTTTCAGGGAAGTGCTGCTGTCTACTATGTTGTTCTGGCTCCAGATAATTATCAAAAGAAGGTGAGTTCAAGGGTTGTGTTCTGACAGAAGTGGCCCACTGCATTGGCCAATAGGGGCCTACTCCGGCTGACAAATTAACCTCATTGTCGTTTCTGTAAGAAGGTTCTGGACTGTTAGTATAATGTGCCCTACCATGAGGACTATCAATTCCTCTAGGTCCCCCATTCTGCTCTCCCAAAATCACAGGTACATGGTTATAACTACCCAAGGGTCTGCTTTGATTCAAGCTCACACCAGGAGGAATGGTTAATTTGGGATTCATGCCCGCAGTCACTGGGACTGGATCAGTGCTTACTCTCTTACCACTGTTCAACATGGCTATAGTGGCTACTGGGCTAACTTGTGGAGTTAATACTTGAGTAGGTACTACAACAGAAGGTGAATTTTCGAAGAAGTTACCTTGATAACTCGACTGTCGATCAGAAAGTTCCCGGCCAGTTTGACCATTCATGAAATTGGCCATTAACCCCATCAGCTTATCCATCTGTGACTGCATCTGCAGATTGTTGTCCTCTTGTATCTTCTTAAGAGCTTCAATACTCTTTTTCACATCTTCCATCTCCGCTGAAGTCGCATATGCCCTTTCTTCCTCCTCAGCTCCCCCAACTTTACCTTGTTTACCCATCTCACTGGAACACTCAGATCTGGAAGGAATTTTACCGGGAGGGCAGTGTGCCAGTCCCAACCTTATAGATCTGGATGATTTCTCCCAAACCTTGACCAAACAACCACCAGATCTAATTCGAGGCCAAGGTCGGTGAGCTCTGATACCACTTTGTCAAGAACTGAATGTTCAGAAGCAAACCGCAGAACTCCAGTTAACAAGAACTGCAAGTTCAGAAGGGAATCGCAACACTCCAGACCGCAGGTTTTGGAGATTTTCCAGGAAAAATGGAAACTAGGGAACTAAAGCTATGCTATTGCGGCTACGGTTTATATTGATCCAAAGATAGCCAGCACTTGCTCGGTTACATGGCTTTTATAGCCTCAGTTCAGTAAAACGAAAATAACAGACATGAACGAGTAACAGTAAATCAAAATAACAGCTTCAGTTACTTTGAGCCATAACTCCCGATAGCTTGTATTCTGACCATTAGATCCACATCTGAAGGTTATCTCGGTTTAAGCTTGTGCGTTCTTTTAAGAGAAGTCGACGCCGATACTCATTTTTGTCTACGTCGTTAGATCATCTTCACTCGTCATCTGTCTATCCCAGCCACTCATCCACATACCAGTTAGACATAAGAATTTTGATGGCTTGAATTCCTGACAATCCCCGAATCGGGCGAGGATGATGCCACCAAGCAGAGGTGGCGAGGATCTAGGCGACGCGGGGAAGCTCCACTGCGACGAAGAAAGCTCGACGGGGCATCGGTTGAAGATGACGACGCACGGAGAGGAGGCCACCCTCGGGAGTGGAGATTCCTCCTCCCAGGGACAGCGGTAGCGGAGGACGAGTGGAGGCTAGGCGGCGGTGGTTACAGTAAATCCAAACCCTAACCTTTGATCACCTTGTTATGAATATTATGTGTATATTGAAGGGGCTCAATGGACTATATATATATATATATATATATATATATATATATATATATATATATATATATAGGAAGCCTATTGCTACTCCCAAGTGTAGTTACTCCTATTGTATCTATCGTCCATCTGTCTTGGATACCACATGCTTGTTTGAATTATTGGGTCGGATACCACATACTTGCTTTGATTATTGGGTCGGATACCATTCCATAACAATTCACTAGCAACCTACTAACAGTGTACGCAATTTATTGCCTTGCAATAAAAAACCAATATTAATATCCAAATCCCTGATACTACGTAATTGACTTTTGTTTTTGGCAACCACTCCCGTATACGTCGCGTTGGTTAGTCCATGTCGTTTTCTTTGTGAAGCGATATGATTTGTTGCTCGTTTTTTCCCCATTGCGTCACACTGGTGATCCTCAAGCGAGTAGAAAAGAAGGAGAAAGGTCCGGCTGTGGAGCAAGAAATGGAGAAATAATTTTGAATTTTTGTAGTATGTATGTATAATTTTGAATTTTGTAGTACGGTGCATTCAACTAACATTATACTCTATGGCTTGTGGAGCAAATTGTAAATTAGAGTGTATATGTATAGCTCTATTATCTTTAGAAATTTATTACAAATGGGGTATGTTGCTATCACTTGAAATGGGAGTATGTTGCTTTAAAGGGACTATATACATCTATGGGAGTATTTTTGTACATGTACTTTGGTAGTATGTATACCTAAGGGAGTATTTTAGTATATGTACTTAGGTAGTATGTATAACTAAGGGAGTATTTTAGTACATGTAATTGGGAGTATTGTAAATTAGAGTGTATATGTATAGCTCTGTTATCTTTAGAAAATTATTACAAATGGGGTATGTTGTTATCACTTGAAATGGGAGTATGTTGCTTTAAAAGGGAGTATATATATCTATGGGAGTATTCTAGTACATGTACTTAGGTAGTATGTATACCTAAGGGAGTATTTTAATACATGTACTTAGGTAGTATGTATACCTCGGGAGTATGTTAGTACATGTAATTGGGGAGTATGTACACCTACGATAGTATATTAGTACATCTATACATGTATTGAAGGGAGTATTTATTCATCCTCTTAAAAATACGTATAGGTATACAAGGGAATATAGCTACTTTATGAATGAGAGTGTACGTGTACATTGGTAGTATCTGTAACATCCCCATTTTCAACTTGTGTTTCAAATGTAAGAAAATGGGTAGAAATTAAAACTTTTTCTTACATCATGTATTTCTGTGTGTACTAAACAATTATTGTATAAGAGTATGGAAATACAAAGTCACAAGTCTGTTGATCAAGTCTTGATCCTCCAAAAACAATCTTGCCCAATCTTGTGATCCTTCTGGAAATATTTTCCTAAGTTCTTGGGATGGTTGGTGACCCCTCTGAAAAATTTCACAATTTTTAGAAATTGTTGAATATTTTTAAGGGTCGATCAAACTTGTTTGACTTGTAGTCAAACCCTAGCTCAAAGCATTGTATAATTTACGGAGAAAAGTGCTCAGCATAAAAACCTCTGGAAATTTTATACAAGGTCCATCTCAAGGTTAGCAAGCCATGTCAAAATTTCATAAAATTTGGAGCTAATTCTATCTCTTAAGACCCTTCAAAATCTCAATTCAAATTAAAACTCTAAACTGGTCAAGTCAAACTTAGACTCAAACCAGTCCGACTTTCAGTCTTGGTGCTTGCCGAGCCACTTAGCCGTGTCGGGCTCGGTCGGGTTGAGCGCGGTGGTGCAGGCGTTGGATTTTAAATCCAGCGCTCAAAGACCTCCTCGGGTCTTTGTAAAGGACCTCCCATCCACGACCTCCTCTGTTCTTTTACAAAGACAACCTCGAGGACCTCCCGGGACCTCCTTTGCACCTTTGCAAAGACCACCTGGCGACCTCCTCGACCCTCCACGACCACCCCTAGCGCTTGGGTGATCGTGGGCCATCTCTCTTGAGATCTGCGGCTCGAGACCTCCCTAAGTGTTAGGACCTCTAATACTTGGCTCAAGATCAGAGCCCTTGGATTTCAATCCAACGACTCACGACCTCCTAGTGGGAGGTCGGTCTTGATTTTAGCCGTTGAGCTCTTTTGACCTGGTCCTCTCAGCATCGGGTGGGCACAGGCATTATCAATTTTGTGCATGGCGGTGAGAGCAGTGCCTTGTCAATTCTAAGGTGACAAGCGGCTGGAGTCGCCAACATTAAATGTCTGCGGCACCTTTTGCTCAAAAGTCTCACGACAACCTACTCCCATCGGTTTCGTGTACTTGGGCTCGGTGCACCAGTGACTTTGCCATCCTTCCCACGGCTATATTTGAAGCTCAAGCTTCCTCTCATAGTTCCTTTAGTCACTCTCTTGCACCTAGCTCATCTCGGTTCTCTTGTGCTCAAACACGAAAGCCATTGCCACCATTGCCGGACATTGGAGCTCTCCGGCGACCTCCGAGCTCAGTGGTTCAACATTGCAATAGTGGCGATCATCTTGTTCCTTGGTCACCTCAAGCCTCCCTAACTCGCTTTGTTTGACCTTCACGAGAGGTTGACAAGGTGGGCGCTTCTTTGTTCGTGGCGGGAGCCGTCTTCTTCATCTCGGCGACCTCCACCGTCACCGGAGCTACATGCGACCACTCCGGTTCTCCTTCAATCCGGGTGAGTACTTGGTTCAAAAACCCGATCCATTAGACCTCTTCGGTTTCGTTTTTGGCGCATTGGTCCCGGCGGTTATCTCGGTTAGCCGCGGTTGGTGGTGCTTCGGTGTAGCTTTTGGCACCCTTAGGTTCTCCGTCCTATTTGGAGCTCATTCGTGCCTTTGGTTTCCGCCGGCGAGTCCACATCGCGCGACAAGCGGCTGATGCCTTTCGGGTTTTGTCGGTTCAAAACCTCCCATTTTCGTCATCTTCTTAGGACCACTTTAATGCTCAAATCATTGCTCATCATTGGTGCATTAATTGTGTCCTAATTTGTGCCGTGGAGTCACTAACATGTGGGCGGGGCCTTAGTATTAAAGTCGAAGTCCTTAAGTGTTCTGTTAGATTCATTTATTGTCAATCATTAGATGCATTAAATTGTCTTAGCCTTGTTGTTGCGGAGGTCTGCGCCATTAAAACCACCCGGGACCTCCTCGGGCTAATCTTAGCCGTCACGAGCCTCTCCAAGTTCGGATATGGGCCTTAGGATCTTTTAGAAAAATCCTAAGTCTCTGGACCTCCCACCATATAGAATCATGGCCGTTAAAGACCTCAGTGAGTTAAATCCCGGCCGCTAGGATCACCCTCCTCCTTGGGGTCCTCTTTGCAAAAGACCTCCTTGAGGTCCTGCGTGCGAAGAGTCACCCCGTCGTTTTGTCAAAGCCGCCTCTCGGACCTCCTTGGGGTCCTCTTTGCAAAAGGTCCTTCCTTAGTCGTTTTCTAAAAACCACCTGAGCCACCCCACCAAGGTCCTCTTTTGCAAAAGACCACCCCTGGTCTTTTGTAAAGAAAACCTTCAAAACCACCCGAGGTCCTCTTTACAAAGACCACCCCTTGGTCTCTTTGTAAAGAGAACCTGAGACCTCCTCGTCTTGGTCTTAACCATGAGGACCTCCCGCCTAGATCTGGACCACTCGGGACCTCTCCATGGAGATGCGAGCCATCGAGATCTCTCTCTGTCTCTAGCTTGTGTTGGAGGACCTCCCGAGGGACATCTCGGCCGTTAGGACCTCCTCGGTGAGATCCTGGCCGTCAAGACCTCCATTTGTTAAGCTCACCGCTTAGATCCTCTCCTCCGTCGGATCTAGGCCGTTAAGACCTCCTCGGAAATCTTAACCGTCGGACCTTCCCCTTAGCGAGTTAGCCGTAGGACCTCCTCGTGCAGCTCGGGGCGCGAGATCGGATCGATGGCCACGACCTCCCTAATGCGCAAGGACCTCGCCGGCGGGTCTTTGTGCATCCGATGGTGGAGCCGTTGGATTCAATATCAGCGGCTAAGACCTCTCTAAGCGCGGCAAGGTCTTTGCGCCCGAGGAGCTCGTGCGGGTTTTAGCATCGAGATCGTGAGCCATGCGATCTTTGATCAACGACCCACGACCTCCCGATTTTATGGGTTTTCAGTTTAGTCAGAAGCTTTTATTTGCACATATTAATTGGTTTAAACTTCAAAATTGCATAACTTTTTCTCTGTAGCTCCAAATTTAACAAACTAAAGTTCTATAAATGCATCTGTTAAAGTACTTTAGCTTAGTATAGGTTTCTGATAGTCTTTATCTGAAATTAATCATGTCTTAGATTTAAAACTTAGAAAAATCATAACTAAATCATTTTAACTCCAAATGACCTGAAATTTTATATGGGTTACCACTATACCAGTAGGTAGCTACCATAAAAGTTTCAGCTTCAAAATCTTTCTAGAAAATATTTTTGCTACGATTGCTAATTATGGTCGAAATTAGGTTTTTAGAGAATATCTTTTGCACCACAAATCCAAATTAAGTTTTTCAGTTTCTATGTCTAGGTATGTTCGTATTTTACCTTGTGTATAAATTTACGTCACATTTGGATAATTTTTGCTTGCTCTTTTGTTTAAGTGTTGCTCGTCTTATGGGTTGTTTTAGCTTTTTAGCTTAGGATTCGATATTTGCGGTAATCCGAGAAACGACCCTCCGCAACAAATTGAGCAACGACAAGCGAACAAGATTTGATCATTTCCCATCAATCCCATTACTTTTAAAGTCTAATATTTTGTTTAACTTCTATGTATGCATTGCTATTTTGTTGTTAAATTGATTAGTTAATCCTCTAGTTGCACAATCTGTAGGTAAATGATTATCCTCTACTACGAGCCTAGGTTATTTCTTTGTGATTAGAGTTAGTTGGATGAGCTCTTGTCACTTAGTAGATTTTCGAATAAATATTGCTTAGTCATGCCTAGTATCGGTAGTATTGGGCGATCATCGACTTAGTCGATGGTCTTGATCACACAAATACTTATATTATTCCATTATGTCCAACCCTTGTGTTTTACCATTTTGCAAATCAAAAGCTGAAAACAAAAATTATATCTTGGCTTGGGCACAATGGTATGTTGGGTGATCTGTTGGGTGTGGCTGGAATGGTGCCTAAGTCCCTAAGGACCGAGTTACTTGTGCCATTGATCCAAGCAATTATTGCGTGCTAACCACGAGGGGATATGGGACCTCTCTTGACTAAGTACTTTGGGAGGTGCTAATTGTGAGGCTGGTCGGTGGGTGTGTGCGTGTGTGTGTTTGTGGTGTGCGAGGAGCATTAGGCGTCCGGTTAGGGCATCTAATGTATCCTTCTCCCGTGGGTTGCGGCTCTTAATTAGCATCGTCCATTGGAAAGCGTCTTGTAGACTTAGCCGTGCTGCATACCAAAGGAAGTATGCTAACCGTGGTGGTGGAAAGGCGGTCTATCGTGTGGGTACATTGGTACACCTGCGGGGTTAATCTATTCGAATAGCCTCGTCTAGGTTATGGACACGCTTGGTTATTTCCACAAGAAGTAGACTACAACCTTTTAAAAACTTAAACTTGACATGGGTGGTATGAAGGGTACTTCATGCTATTGTGGTGGTGACTATGGGTTAGTCACTTCTAGGTTAGTGTTGTTCTCTATCTATGTTATTATTGTCTCTCTTTTATTTGAACAATAAAGTTAATTGCAAACTTGCTTTGAATCTATTACCTTATTGCAAATGAAAACTTGCTTTATCTTTGAAAATAAGTCCAAAGCCTCATCCACTTAAATAAAGCTTGCATGTAGTTAATTATAGTTACTGTTATCTCACGTCAGTCTTGCAGTACAAAAACAAGTTTTGTACTCATGCGCTGCTTAATATTAATTGTTGCGAGAGGAAGAAGGTGAGCCCCAAGGGCCTCACTTTTGTGAGTGTGTTCTTGTTGTTTGGGACGATTAGCTTGGCGGTCGGTTGGTTGCCTTGTGGTAAAGGCACACCGATTGGCTTTTGTTTATCGCCATCTTATGGCCATTTTGCTTCACTGTGTATTTACTTATCTTTATGAATTTTGGCGGTCGGCCTCTGTTTGTAATAACTCTCTTTATATTATCTATGTCTTTCGATTGTTGCTTTTGCTTGGCTCTATGTGTATGAATGGAATTGATGCATGATTTTGTAGCGGGGTGTGTATCTTGCATTTAAGGAAGTATACATATCTCGAGGCTTGATTTATTTGATTTGTCTTGTTAGGACCAAGTGGATGGTTAAGCAGATACAAGCCGAATAAACAGGGGTCCTCACAAAGTTGGTATCGAGCCATTCGACCGTGTAACCCAAGCTTAGTCGTCTTTAGGATATTTTGGAAAACTTAATTTCAAAGTGTCAAATGATTTATGAAAGCTTAAGTAAGTTCTCGGATTTTATTCCTTACCTATCTTAGCTTTCTTCTCTCGTCTTGCTCTAATTTGAGTTTTAAAAAGTGTTTTCCCCTTTCCTTCTCTCAAAAGATAGTCATTATCGATTAATTGGGTTTTGGGACCAATGAGCTTGGCAAATTGAAATGTTAGCCGCCCTCTACAAGGTTTTGAAGCTTCGAAGTTGAAGATTTCAATTAGGAGGCTTGGATGCGAAATACGGACAGCGATCATTCAATTTCGGACAGCGAGGCTCAAAGGTTCTAACGGGGTAGAAAATAAGAGATTAACCAAGTAAAACTTGTGGGAATAAAAGGGTAAGATGTGATACTAGTTATCTAAGTATCTAACGTTATTTTTATCGCCTTAACCTTGTTCTTGAGTAGTGTTAGGCTGGTTGTAGTGTGCTGAAATTTTTATCTTCTCACACTATTACTCGTTCATTCAATACGGGTTAATGGCATTGAAAAGTTGAGCTTGGTTTAATGTTTCCTTGCTGTTTTGGAGCTTCTTTGGAAACATTTAAAGTTTGTATGCTTGCTGTTTTTGGCTTTCGGTTAGGGTGATATCTCATTTCCCCTAGTCGTTAACTTTTCGTTTTCATCAACTTCCAGTTTCAGGCGGTGTTGCTAACCAAAGTTATTAGTAACGCCCTTGTTTTCTAAACCTTTTCAAGGCATTTAAAATAAAATAGAACCATTTGGTTTTGATGAGAGTTCAAAACTTAACCTAAGTTTCCGAAAGAGTCCTAAATGACTAAAACAAACTTCAACAGATCAAATTTGGAATTTCTTTGTGTTGAGTGGGTTGGAACTACCAGGCCTCCTTCATTTTGTCTTCTCTAGAACTCTCTTTCGATGCCCCTTTCTCTGGAATATCCATACCGCGTCAACTAGGTATTACCACTATGCGGTATTACCTTCGATCAATTCGTGGTCACACCGCTTCATGAGAGAAACAAACTCTTAAGAACATAGGTTAGGAATCCCTTACCGCCATGTAACACCGGTGCTACAGGAGGTGTGATGGTGCCGAGTCCTGCAAACTCGCAAAGACCAGCGTTTGAACCTCTTTATACCATATGAGACCTCCTTGATCTAATCCGAGCCATTCAGACCTCTTGTTGGGTCAATCTTGACCGTCAAAGACTACGACATGGGGATTCATTACCATCCGAGCAAGACTAATGTTGCTGCCGGTGCAATTAGTCGAGAGGTGTTTTGCAATGCATTGTTGCTCCAGGAACTGCAGCCTACCCTCCTTGAAGACTTTTATTGTCTCAACTCGGGTGTGGTTGAGCACGGGTCTATTGCCGCCTTGGTTGTGCAACCAACCCTGGTGCATCAGATCAAGTTTGCTCAGCAGTCGGATGCTGGAGTGAACCAAATCAAGCAAAATGTTAAGATCGGAACAACCAACTTCAGTTAAGTCGAGATCGATTTCGCGCAGCTCAACCAGACAGAAGGGCTACGCGGATCGTTGTCGTCACAACTTAAGTTTACTTCTGTGGCCTAAATGGCCATAGTCCATCTAAGAAGCTGGCTGCGGAGGGATGACTCTGTATAGCTAGTTATCAAGCCGAGGTCTCGTTCGTTAGTGGAGTAACCAGACAAATTGCTCCACCAACTGAGAATGGCCTTGGTTCCTTTAAAAAGCTAGTTGCGGAGGGATGACTCTGCATAGCTAGTTAGCAAGTGAGATCCGTTGTTGGCGGAATTGACGGACAAATCGCTCCACCAGCTAACAACAACCTTGCTCCATCAACCTTAGGATCTAGAAAGACCTCTCAGTCTGCCAATCCTTATTTTATCTGGACTTGGTAAGTTTCTCTGTGTCAACTAAAGTGGCACATTTTCTACCAGGTCAGAACCAAGATTCGTACCAATCACCTAGCGGAGCTCTATGTCGCCAGGATCGTGAGCTTGCATGGGGTGTCGAAGACGATCGTTTCGATTGTGGCTCCATCTTCACTTCGATTACGGCATAGCTTGCAGAGGCTATGGGAACTCGTCTTTCTTCGACTGACATATCACCCCCAAGCGGATGGTGGGCCAGAGAGGTCAACCAAGTATTAGAGGACATCTTTGCGAGCTTGTGTCCTTTCTTATGGGAAGCATTGGGAGAAGTGCTTGCCATTTGTCGAGTTTTCTTATAACAACGGCTTCAGCCGGTCTCGGCATGGCACCATTTGAGGCCTTATACGGGAGAAAGTGTAGAACCCGTTGAACTGGTGCGAGACCGGTGAAAGACCTTTCTTTGGCCGGGCTCAATTAATGAGCCGAGGTTAAGTCGGCTCATTCGTGACCGCTTGCGCACGGCTCAATCCAGCGCGAGAAGAGCTATGCGGATCGTCGTCGTCGTGAGTTGAGCTTTGAGCCCAATGACCCGTTTATCTCAAGGTTTCTCCTCGAAAGGTCACGGCGTTTTGGTGTCAAGGAAAGTTAGCTCCTCGATATGTCGGCCCCTACCGTATTATCGAGAAGAAGGAGTGTTGCCTACAAGTTGGAGTTACTGCTGCACTTGCGGGGTACATGATGTGTTCCATGTGTCCCGGCTAAAGAAGTGCCTCCGTGTTCCAGCGAGGAAGCTCCGTTGGAAACTCTTGATGTCGGGAAGATTTGACCTACGCGGCGTCTGTTCGCATACTCGAGGAAGGCGAGCGAAGAACCGAGGAATAAGACCATCAAGTTCCTCAAAGTTCGGTGGTCAAACCATTCCGAGGATGAAGCTACATGGGAGCAGAAGATCGCCTCGTCTGAGACTACCCCTCTTTCTTTTCGAGTGAACCAAATCTCGGGGCGAGATTTTTGTAAGGGGAGGTTTGTAACATCCCCATTTTCAACTTGTGTTTCAAATGTAAGAAAATGGGTAGAAATTAAAACTTTTTCTTACATCATGTATTTCTGTGTGTACTAAACAATTATTGTACAAGAGTATGGAAATACAAAGTCACAAGTCTGTTGATCAAGTCTTGATCCTCCAAAACAATCTTGCCCAATCTTGTGATCCTTCTCGGAAATATTTTCCTAAGTTCTTGGGATGGTTGGTGACCCTCTGAAAAATTTCACAATTTTTAGAAATTGTTGAATATTTTTAAGGGTCGATCAAACTTGTTTGACTTGTAGTCAAACCCTAGCTCAAAGCATTGTATAATTTCGGAGAAAAGTGCTCAGCATAAAAACCTCTGGAAATTTTATACAAGGTCCATCTCAAGGTTAGCAAGCCATGTCAAAATTTCATAAAATTTGGAGCTAATTCTATCTCTTAAGACCCTTCAAAATCTCAATTTAAATTAAAACTCTAAACACTGGTCCGAGTCAAACTTAGACTCAAACCCGTGTCCGACTTTCAGTCTTGGTCGCACCGAGCCACTTAAGCGTGTCGGGCTCGGTCGGGTTAGGCGGGGTGGTGCGGGCGTTGGATTTTAAATCCAACGCTCAAAGACCTCCTCGGGTCTTTGTAAAGGACCTCCCATCCCCACGACCTCCTCTGTTCTTTACAAAGACAACCTCGAGGACCTCCCGGGACCTCCTTTGCACCTTTGCAAAGACCACCTGGCGACCTCCTCGACCCTCCACGACCACCCCTAGCGCTTGGGTGATCGTGGGCCATCTCTCTTGAGATCTGCGGCTCGGACCTCCCAAGTGTTAGGACCTCTAATACTTGGCTCAAGATCCGAGCCCTTGGATTTCAATCCAACGACTCACGACCTCCCTAGTGGGAGGTCGGTCTTGATTTTAGCCGTTGAGCTCTTTTGACTGGTCCTCTCAGCATGTCGGGTGGGCACAGGCATTATCAATTTTGTGCATGGCGGTAGAGAGCGTGCCTTGTCAATTCTAAGGTGACAAGCGGCTAGGTCTTGCCAACATTAAATGTCACGCGGCACCTTTGCTCAAAAGTCTCACGACAACCTACTCCCATCGGTTTAGTGTACTTGGGCTCAGTGCCGGTGACTTTGCCATCCTTCCCACGGCTATATTTGAAGCTCAAGCTTCCTCTCATAGTTCCTTTAGTCACTCTCTTGCACCTAACTCATCTCGGTTCTCTTGTGCTCAAACACCGAAAGCCATTGCCACCATTGCGGACATTGGAGCTCTCGGCGACCTCAGAGCTTGGTGGTTCAACATTGCAATAGTGGCGATCATCTTGTTCCTTGGTCACCTCAAGCCTCCCTAACTCGCTTTGTTTGACCTTCACAGAGGTTGACAAGGTGGGCGCTTTGTTCGTGGCGGGAGCCGTCTTCTTCATCTCGGCGACCTCCACCGTCCACCGGAGCTACGCGACCACTCGGTTCTCCTTCAATCCGGGTGAGTACCAGTTCAAAACCCGATCCCATTAGACCTCTTCGGTTTCGTTTTTGGCGCATTGGTCCCGGCGGTTATCTCCGGTTAGCCGCCGGTTGGTGGTGCTTCGGTGTAGCTTTTGGCACCCTTAGGTTCTCCGTCCTATTTGGAGCTCATTCGTGCCTTTGGTTTCCGCCGACGAGGTCCACATCGCCGTGACAAGCAGCTATGCTGCCTTTCGGGTTTGTCGATTCAAAACCTCCCATTTTAAATCATCTTCTTAGGACCACTTTAATGCTCAAATCATTGCTCATCATTGGTGCATTAATTGTGTCCTAATTTGTCCGTGGAGTCACTAACATGTGGGCGGGGCCTTAGTATTAAAGTCGAAGTCCTTAAGTGTTCTGTTAGATTCATTTATTGTCAATCATTAGATGCATTAAATTGTCTTAGCTGCATTGTCCGGAGGTCTGCGCCATTAAAACCACCCGGGACCTCCTCGGGCTAATCTTAGCCGTCCCAGACCTCTCCAAGTTCGGATCTGGGCCTTAGGATCTTTTCGAAAAATCCTAAGTCTCTGGACCTCCCACCATATAGAATCACGGCCGTTAAAGACCTCAGTAGGTTAAATCCCACCGCTAGGATCACCCTCCTCCTTGGGGTCCTCTTTGCAAAAGACCTCCTTGAGGTCCTGCGTGCGAAGAGGTCACCCACCCGTTTTGTCAAACCGCCCTCTCGGACCTCCTTGGGGTCCTCCTTGCAAAAGGTCCTTCCTTAGTCGTTTTCTAAAAACCACCCTGAGCCACCCCACCAAGGTCCTCTTTTGCAAAAGACCACCCCTGGTCTTTTGTAAAGAAAACCTTCAAAACCACCCCAGGGTCCTCTTTACAAAAGACCACCCCTTGGTCTCTTTGTAAAGAGAACCTCAGGACCTCCTCGTGCTGGTCTTAACCATGAGGACCTCCCCGCCTAGATCTGGACCACTCAGGACCTCTCCCATGGAGATCTGAGCCATCCAGATCTCTCTCTGTATAGCACTGTGTTGGAGGACCTCCCCGAGGGACATCTCGACCGTTAGGACCTCCTCGGTGAGATCCTAGCCGTCAAGACCTCTCACTGTTAAGCACCGTTTAGATCCTCTCTCCGATCGGATCTAGGCCGTTAAGACCTCCTGGAAATCTTAACCGTCCGGACCTTCCTTAGCGAGTTAGCGTAGGACCTCCTCGTGCGGCTCGGGGCCGCGAGATCGGATCGATGGCCACGACCTCCCTAATCGCAAGGACCTCCGCCGCGGTCTTTGTGCATCCGATGGTGGAGCCGTTGGATTCAATATCAACGGCTAAGACCTCTCTAGCGCGGCAAGGTCTTTGCGCCGAGGAGCTCGTGCGGGTTTTAGCATCCGAGATCGTGAGCCATGCGATCTTTGATCAACGCCCACGACCTCCCGATTTTATGGGTTTTCAGTTTAGTCAGAAGCTTTTATTTGCACATATTAATTGGTTTAAACTTCAAAATTGCATAACTTTTCTCTGTAGCTCCAAATTTAACAAACTAAAGTTCTATAAATGCATCTGTTAAAGTACTTTAGCTTAGTATAGGTTTTATGATAGTCTTTATCTGAAATTAATCATGTCTTAGATTTAAAACTTAGAAAAATCATAACTAAATCATTTTAACTCCAAATGACCTGAAATTTTATATGGGTTACCACTATACAGTAGGTAGCTACCATAAAAGTTTCAGCTTCAAAATCTTTCTAGAAAATATTTTTGCTCTGATTGCTAATTATGGTCGAAATTAGGTTTTAGAGAATATCTTTTGCACCACAAATCCAAATTAAGTTTTTCAGTTTCTATGTCTAGGTATGTTCGTATTTTACCTTGTGTATAAATTTCGTCACATTTGGATAATTTTGCTTGCTCTTTTGTTTAAGTGTTGCTCGTCTTATGGGTTGTTTTTCGCTTTTAGCTTAGGATTCGATATTTGCGGTAATCCGAGAACGACCCTCATAACAAATTGAGCAACGACAAGCGAACAAGCAGTTTGATCATTTCCCATCCAATCCCATTACTTTTAAAGTCTAATATTTTGTTTAACTTCTATGTATGCATTGCTATTTTGTTGTTAAATTGATTAGTTAATCCTCTAGTTGCACAATCTGTAGGTAAATGATTATCCTCTACTACAGAGCCTAGGTTATTTCTTTGTGATTAGAGTTCGTTGGATGAGCTCTTGTCACTTAGTAGATTTTCGAATAAATATTGCTTAGTCATGCCTAGTATCGGTAGTATTGGGCGATCATCGACTTAGTCGATGGTCTTGATCACACAAATACTTATATTATTCCATTATGTCCAACCCTTGTGTTTTACCATTTTGCAAATCAAAAACTGAAAACAAAAATTATATCTTGGCTTGGGCACAATGGTATGTTGGGTGATCTGTTGGGTGTGGCTGGAATGGTGCCTAAGTCCCTAAGGACCGAGTTACTTGTGCCATTGATCCAAGCAATTGTGCGTGCTAACCACACGAGGGGATATGGGACCTCTCTTGACTAAGTACTTTGGGAGGTGCTAATTGTGAGCTGGTCGGTGGGTGTGTGCGTGTGTGTGTTTGTGGTGTGCGAGGAGCATTAGCTGTCAGGTTAGGCTGTCTAATGTATCCTTCTCCGTGGGTTGCGGCTCTTAATTAGCATCGTCCATTGGAAAGCGTCTTGTAGACTTAGCCGTGCTCGCATACCAAAGGAAGTATGCTAACCGTGGGTGGTGGAAGGCGGTCTATCGTGTGGGTACATTGGTACACCTGCAGGTTAATCTATTCGAATAGCCTCGTCTAGGTTATGGACACGCTTGGTTATTTCCACAAGAACTAGACTACAACCTTTTAAAAACTTAAACTTGACATGGGTGGTATGAAGGGTACTTCATGCTATTGTGGTGGTGACTATGGGTTAGTCACTTCTAGGTTGGTGTTGTTCTCTATCTATGTTATTATTGTCTCTCTTTTATTTGAACAATAAAAGTTAATTGCAAACTGCTTTGAATCTATTACCTTATTGCAAATGAAAACTTGCTTTATCTGAAAATAAGTCCAAAGCCTCATCCACTTAAATAAAGCTTGCATGTAGTTAATTATAGTTACATTTATCTCACACGTCAGTCTTGCAGTACAAAAACAAGTTTTGTACTCATACGCTTGCTTAATATTAATTGTTGCAGAGAGGAAGAAGGTGAGCCCCAAGGGCCTCACTTTTGTGGTATGTTCTTGTGTTGTTTGGGACGATTAGCTTGGCGGTCCGGTTGGTTGCCTTGTGGGTAAAGGCACACCGATTGGCTTTTGTTTATCGCCATCTTATGGCCATTTTGCTTCATTGTGTATTTACTTATCTTTATGAATTTTGGTGGTCGGCCTCTCTTTTGTAATAACTCTCTTTATATTATCTATGTCTTTCGATTTGTTGCTTTTGCTTGCTCTATGTGTATGAATGGAATTGATGCATGATTTTGTAGCGGGTGTGTATCTTGCATTTAGGAAGTATACATATCTCGAGGCTTAGTTTATTTGATTTGTCTTGTTAGGACCAAGTGGATGGTTAAACGATGCAGTGAATAAACCAGGGTCCTCACGATATCTGCACTTTACGAATGCGAGTAATGTACATGGAGAGGAAGTATCTTCACTTTACGAATGAAAATAAAAGGGACTGTGCAGAAGTTGAACTCATCAATTTTCATAGGTTCATAGAACAGAACTTGTAACTATATATCGCACGCTATATACTAGTTCGACATAGCTTAAGAGTGAAAATAGTGCAGAACTGCAGATGCTGAATTCAGATCACGCTGACAAGCATGGTGGAGATCAAATGTGCGCTCCAAGACGAGCTATCATGCTGACAGCATGGACAGGCGCGTCGTCGCTGGAACTACCGCGACGGGAAGCCGAGTCGTATCAGTCGACGTGCATGTGGTCGCCTCACCGCAGCGCTGCTCGTCGCGACTGTCCGTGGCCATAGCCTCTCCTTCACGTCCAGGCCTACCATCGATTGATGGCCATAGCTACTGCCAACAGATGATTTCATCGCTTTCTTTGATCTATCCATGACCTACGATGGTAGTATCTAAAATCAGTTAATTATAAGAACAAATCAACTAGCAGGAATACTAGTTATGAAAATAACTAGTATGTATACCTCTGATGCAGAGATGGATACCTACAGAGTACAGAGTAGTTGCATAGTGCCTTGAACTCAAATAAAGAGAGATCTCTGAAAATAGTTATGAAAGAAAAATTGAAGCTCGCAGGGGAATTTGCTCGAGCACCTAACATGCAGCAAAATAGTAATACACTTAATTTGCTCGAGCACCTTATGTCAAGGAACAAACGCACACGACGACATGGTTGCCCTACCAATTTTTATTCTGAATCCATACTACAGCATACGAGTTAAAAGATGATACTACTACTACTAGTTCCAAAAAATCCTTGATAGGACTGTTGGCAAGTTATACCAAGTTATAGATGATACATAGATATTTCAAAGTATTTCTTGCCAAGCCATACCGAAGTTAAAGATGATACTACTACTAACCATATTTCCACATCATCCCATTCTTTGAAAAATTAGGATTTTCTGATGGCACTCAGACATGAACATCACCACAGTAAAGTCAACTAAGATGTTGCTCTAAATTTAGACAATGGCTCAAAACAATTGAAATTTGAACTAGAACGACATGCAAGAAACCTCATCCCATTGTGTTTCTTATGTGAAGGAACAAACACGCACATGACATGGCGCCCTTCCAATCTCAGTGCAATCCATACTACTGATACTACAAGTGAGACTAGGGATGCGGACGCATGCCTAGAACAACCTAAGGCATAGACCATATCACAAATAGCACCAAGACAGTTACCCAACCAATCTCAATTCTCGAATCACGCAATTCAAACAATACTAAGAACAACTAGGGGGAAAAATCTCAGTGCATAAGACAAGAATCGCAGTGGAGGGGAGAGAAGAGGCAGAGGCAGACCTATCCCTTGACCTTGTTGCAGTGGCAGAGTGGAGGGGAGAGAAAAATCGTAGAGAGGCAGAGTGGAGGGGCGACGAACAAGATGCAAAGGTGGTATGGCTGGAACGGGGTCGTGCAAGAAAGGAAAATGCCGGCACGGGGGCGGCGAACAGGATGGAAAGTATTACCAAAAATCGCAGAAATATCTCTCAAAAATGTCTCCATGATTAAAGGCTTGATAGAGATTGGATTGGGTTCATCGCCTATCCATGATTTTCAGACCCGTTAGTTTTAGAAAGACGTACGGATCTCATTAAGGATTAAAGGGTGGATAGAGAGGGAGTAACTACACCTGAGAGTAGAAAGTATTTTATATATATATATATATATATATATATATATATATATATATATATATATATATATATATATATATATACAAGAGATGTATGTCATATACAAATAAAGAAATACAAAAGGCAGATAAGGCAATACAAAAAAATTTCCTATTTTAACACCATATTCTAACAAGTATGTAAATGTGACTGTATATACACCGAAACTGCAAAGAATTCCTCTTGGATCAAACAAAAATGGAGAAAGAGGAATGATCTATGGCATCTATCTAAATCCTATCTGCATTTTCAATGCCTCCTTAACGAATAAATCCCCTTGTGTACAAAAGAATGAGTAAAGACAGCAATGTGACCATAATGATCAGTTTCTTGACCTTCTCCACCCTCCCCAACTTCCATCATACAAATATGTCAATAGACTAGGCTCAACATCTTCCACCAATTCTGGATTCGACGCCAACAGAGATTCATCTTCCACTCTCAGCGATATTGGAGCAGGTGAATCGATCATCTCATCTCATCACGAACAGCACTGCATTCTTCAGCACCAAACGAAGAAATATCGATACAACAGGGGATATTTAACAACTCCTTTGGCAATAGTGCTGATGTCACGTTCACAAGAACACTGCTATCGTTGCCTCCAAGAAACTGGTTCATTTGGGATTGAAGACCAGGCATGCTAATTTTAGCAACGCTGGGAACTAGCTAGAGTAACCCCAGTTGAAAAATTGAAGGTTGGTTCAACGATAAGTGTGCCCAGAGCACTTTTGTCTTTCTGAGACAAAAGGGTTGCTCTGCTCGGCACCGAAAGCTTTCTTAATTTCGTTCTGCCCTTGTCTGCTTTTCGTCGCTTTTCTATGGGTCCATACTCCATAGATATATGCAAAGCTAGTACCAGCAGGTCACGTCGAGTCAAATCTGGAATGAGACTCGCCGCCTTTCCGTGAGACAATGTTCTTTTTTTTTTCCTTCTAAACTGTGTGAGGCATTGTTGGACCGTGACTGAGACAGGTGTATCTTTTCTTGCCTGACAGTAACTAGTAACTGAGGCATAGGAAATCTGCTTTACTGCTCTGTACGTTTCAGAACCTTCTATCGCCTTTTGACACAGTGGAAGATGTGGCACAGACCAAAACCGACGCAACTCGTTTCCCTTCTTGAAGGATGGCGCAACTCGTTGATATCTCTGGACTAACTAAAAAGTGATCACGCACTTTCCTTTTATAGGGACGCCCTATCGACAACGATGAAGCCATTGGGCTACTTCCGCAGTTTTTTTAACAGTTTGGTAGGAACTGTAGTTTTGTAGGGAACCGATAATTGGACTTGGGAGGGGTGAACACCAAAAAATGAGTTAGAGATGGATTAACGATGGCTTTCAGCTTTGCCAGAGATAATTGACCTTGTGAATTCTCGGCATGAATACTTGCTCCATGCAAGAATTCACACTTCAGAGCGTAAGGTCGATCATCTGGACAACTTTTCATGCTATAGTTATGCACTTTTTTTTCTAATAAAAAAAATCAGTCTGGAAGAACTTAGTAGTCTGATACACAGAAAGGTTTATGTCACATGAGACAGCATAGCTCAAACTTTACTAAAAAGGACAGCATGTTTCAGTTCATAATTAATATAGAGCTAGTAGCATAATGCGGACGAATACAAGAAAAAATGACGCTACTAAATCTCATAATCGATGGGGCCTAATAGAAGAACAGGTGCATCGCCAGCACGACCGAGCGTTCCATGGCTTCATTCCAGAGTACTTTTGCTGCACATAACACATTCCATTCCACTTCGTGCCAACTAGCCCAACATAAACAGGTGTATATACTTACAGATGCCCGAGGTCCACCACTGCTCCTAGACACGTCTCGAGAACACCCCATCGTCCTGAAAGTAAAGGTGAAAATGAGTTCAGTGAAACGTTTCAACGGAGCAACCTTATATCAAAAATTTTGCACACCGGGCAGAATATAAATAAGGCATGTAAAAGTTTGATTTGTTGTCTGTAACAAAAATTACCTGAGACGTTCTATAATCTGATAAAAGAACACACACACACACATCAAATGCAGTGAGAAATTAGTGTTATCAGTCGTAAACATGCATTGGTAAATGGTAATATTTAGGAACAAATCCTCACTTGATGTCGATAGTGAAAAACCAAAGTACTGGCATAAATAACAACTAGAGTAATAGAAATAGGATCAAGGAAAAATACTGTTAATCACTTTACAAATAGCTATTCTTCATTCTAATCATAACAAAGGGGTTCGGCAAAGAGAAGCCACAACATTGTAGGGTTCTAAATTTCTGATGATTATAACATATGCTATATAGTCTTTCACAAGGCTAAGCAAGCATTAACTCTACCATACAATCAGAATCTAACCTCCAAAACCCATAAACTTTTATGATTGCCAGTAATGACCTGTCTAATTCTTTCACAAGGCTAAGCAAGCATTAACTCATTGCAAACTTAACCTCTTGAAACTTTGAGAAATAGCATGTTTTACAAATGCTAGCTGGAAAAGAAAGGAACTAAAACTGACACATCAGAATAGCTGGAGGTCACTTAGACAATCCTCCACTATGAAAAGAACTCTTTACACTTTATGCATTTTTGGTGCATTTGTCATGCCAACAGTGCAACGTCAACTATATGATGCCTAAGTGCAAATTAATTAGTGCCAGCTCAATGCATAATCCAGCCAAACCGACAGGAAGGCAGTACAACTAAATATTCTAAATCCTTTTCTGTTACTGGTCTAACCTTGATATGTACAAAACTTATCCTATGCACCAACAAACTCCTAGCCCAAACCATGCTCTGTGCTGGTTGGATTATATAACAGATTTCTGATCAAAACTTATCCACAATTATAGTGATACTGATCAACCAAAGAGAGTCAGAAATCTGGAAGAAACTTAATTTGCCATGTAATTAAATAGGGAGCTGGCGTCAAAGCTCCAGTACAAAATAAGATAATTATTCACCAATTTTCTTATTAACCCTTTTTATGTAGAAGAATAAAACCAAAACATTATTTTCCATTGACTGAGAAAATCAGACTAACCAAATCCAAAGTTTTGCTCATCACAAAACAAGCTATGTTTGCATAATGGAACTAATTATGGTTATATCCATGGACCAATTAGCCCTCAATGATCTTGTATAATTGGACTCTAACAATCTTTCTAATCGGGGAAAATTGAAACTTTGGGGGCAATAGGTGTCACGTGCAGAAAAATACTGCACATACTGTTCACATGCAATATTATCGTGGGCACCCACGTAGAGGATTAAGATCGCTGCTTATTACCTATTTCCTTGAATAGTGTGATTAGATTTCTATTATAAGTATTAGTTGTTTGGTAACCTATCTATTAGTTAGGAAGGTTATTATTAGATTGATCCTTATCCATATTTGGTTAGGAGAGCCTCCATATAAGAAGGACTATTGTGTATCTCCTCCTGCTCATAAGTTCCCTCCCCTTCAGTCGTGTCGTCCCGGTCCTCCTCCGTACGGTAGTTACCCCGATGAACTAAGGTTCATTACATTTGGTATCAGGCCACTCACCATAGCTTCTACTGCTGAGTTGCTGGCCTTGATTAAGGTTGACAATGACAAGATGATGGCCACAACCGACAAGATGATGGCCACCACCAAGAAGATGAAGGTCATCCTGGAGAAGATGATGACAACAATGGATAGAGCAGCGTTGCCCCTAGTGCCGACGTCGCCACCGCCACCATCAAAGGAGAGGGTCGCCACCGTTTGTGATGTGCATCGTGAAGGGTGTCTTGGATGGGGACACGACTTCGTTGTGCCTGTTCTAATGGCGTGGCATGCCATGACAGACAACAACCCTTTGCTGTCTTGTGCCAGTTTCACACGCAATGGATGTCGAATCACGCGGGCTTCCTGCTATCATTTTCAATCATCGTTGGAGTCCAGATGTTCTCTCGCACGGCATTGTGTCAACATCATGGCCTTTCAGGGGCTACCAAGGGATGCAGCCATGACCGCCACCACAGCTCGAGGACGAGCTGCATGTCGAAGAGCGGAGAAGTTGTCATGTGCAGAAATTACTGCATGTAAACAGTACTCATGGACTGTAGCAGTAGACCACACAGAGGATGGCTTCTTCTCTACCAAGTTCAAGGAGGGGAGAAGTTGTTATGTGCAGAAAATACTCCACATGAACAGTACCCAGGCACTGTATCATTAAGATTAGGAAGGGTTTACCTTTCGTAAAAAGAATATCTATTTCTCTAAATAATTAATTAGTTTCCTAGTATATGGATTAGTTAATTGGAGACCTATTGTAATCTTTTTGATTAAGCAATATGAATGAATTAATCTAGTCGCCTCCCAAGGTTCTTCTCCCTAGCCCATGGTCTCCCCTTTCTCCTAAAGCCCCTCCCCTTCAGCCGTGCTGTCTCGGGCTCTCTGCTGTCCTCAGTACAGTAGTTACCTCGATGAACTAAGGTTCATTACATTTGGTATCAAAGCCACTCACCATGGCTTCTACTACTAAGTTGCCGGTCTTGATAAAGGCTGACGATGACAAGATGATGGCCACCGCCGAGAAGATAAAGGCCATCCTGAAGAAGATGATGGCAGCGAGGGACAAGAAGGAAGTGTTACTGTTAGCGCACAGGTGCAGTCTATGCATATCACATGTACATGCTGCACGTTAGCTACCTGCCCAGCTGGCTCGGTCCACTTCCGTTGGACTCGCCAACTACTTCCTCCTTTCTAGCCTCTTCTGGTTATATACACGTTGTGTGCCTCCTAATGTGTATAAATACTGGATAATACAAGGATAAGCACCGTGCGGTGCATTGCATTGCATTCCCATTCTACAACTCTACATAAGTTGCACCAACAGCGCCGCCTTTGGCTACACGAATGGTGACTCCACCGCGGAAAGAGAATGCTGTCGTCGTTTCGCTGTAGCCTCCTCAACACCGCCAACCAACAACGTGCCTTTGGTAGTGCGAAACGCGGCGGGTGCCGTGTGGGGGATCGCGACGTCGTCGCATCTTTCCAACCGTCGTTGCATCCTATGGTAGACATGATTCCTTTACTGCCCCACGCTGGTCTCCTGCGATGTGAGCAATGTCCTTAGCACCAAACAGCATCACGAAGGAGGCTTCATCCACTCCATGGTCTACCTTTAAGGGTTGCATCCTGTTGCAGTTGTGCTGCCTCCTAGGGCTGCAACCGTGGCCACCATCACAGTTCGAGGATGAGCTATCTGTCGAGGAGGGGGGAAATTGCTATGTGCATAAAATATTGCATGTAAACAGTACTGTGGGTACTGTAGTAGCAAGCCCACGCAGAGGATTAAGATGACTACTTATTATCTATTTCCTTGAATAGTGTGATTAGTTTCCTAGGATAAGTATTAGTTGTTTGGTAGCTTATCTATTAGTTAGTAAGGTTATTATTAGATCGATCCTTATCCATAATTGGTTAGGAGAGCCTCTATATAAGGAGGACTACTGTGTGTCTTTCAGACGCAAGTAATATGAATGAATTAATCTAGTCTCCTCCCAAGGTTATATTATCTCAATCTATGGTCTCCTCCTCATAAGGTCCCTCCCCTTCAGCCGTGCCGTCCTGGCCGGTTCATTACAATAGAACATCATGAATTACAAGCATGATTCAAAATTGGTTGGTGTTAGGTTCACCACCTCACTGGGAAGCCTTGAGAATTGACTGTTGAGACCCATCAGAACGAGAGGTTCAACAATGTTCCCCAAAACATGTTTGGTGCACACAAGTGTTGAATGAAAACTCAATCGTGTTGTTTGTTATTCAAAGAATGTGAAAAAAAAAAAAACAAATCCAAAATCAATAGTTTGGCTTATAAAATTTAAAAGCCCAATCCTTTGTCACTGAATAAATCCAGAACCCCATATACCATTTAAGAAACAGGTGCCAGAACCTTAAATGTAATAATTAAATAAATATATACACATCTATGTTGCGCTTTATCACTTTTGAATTTTGGCAAGAAATAAACTAGGTATCCGCATTAGCAAAACTGCAATGATTCCTTCCAGATACTGCAATACTACTGCACATCAACAATCATCCATCATCTATATGCCGATAGCAATTCCGTGGCATAATCATATGAAGTGATAATTTACCTCCCAGAAGGGTAAACTGCCTTCCCAGGTGCTCAGAACGAGTTCATTTCGAGGCTATATGTCCTCCGCTTGAGAAGCACCTTTGCCGCCGACCGATATGGCTCCTCAAAGGCATCTGAAATCCAGCTAGCACCTGCCGGACCAGCAACCTCAACCCCTTCCCCCTCCCTCAGCACATCCTCGCTTGGTCTGATCGCCACCAGTGTCGCACCCTTCAGCAGCAGTCCCCCAGGCAGCTCAATATGTGGAGCGTACCACAGTCGCATACTGAGTGCTGGCATGAGTGTGCGGTGCGAGTTTCCAGAAGCCGACACAGGCTGCACCCGCAGCTCCTGCAGCTGCTTCTTGTCCATGGTGAGCACCCCCTGCCCGTCAGCATCAGTCAGGTCCAAGCTCTCGAGCGTTGAGTGATCAGCGATGATCGGCTGCAGCAAGTAATGCCGTGCCGATGCAGCAATCAGTGAGCTGATCGTCCAGACAACGCGGAGCTTAAGCCCTCCATTTGTATAAAGTGACTCAGGGATGCTCCCCAATTCGTCGGGCTCCCCAGTGGAATCGGGAGAGGCAGCCGAGCTGTCCGCGGCAGTAGGGACCGGTGTTGGCGGTGGCGGTGGCGGTGGCTTTGACGAGACAGACGACGCGCCGAGGATGACGCAGCTGCCGAGGGTGGACCCGAAGTCGGCCTTCCACTTGAGGAGCACGCCGTCGTCGATGCCGAGCTCGCCGGTGGGCAGATCGATGCGGAGGCGGCGCAGCTCCTTGAAGGAGCGGAGGACCTCGGAAGGCGAGTGGTGGGAGACCTCCCCCGCGGGTGGAGGAGGCGAGGAGGGCGGGGCCGCGGAGCGCCGGGAGACGGACGCGGCGGCGGGGGAGAGGATCTGCCCGAGCGCTTGGATGGGCCTCACGATGCCGCCAAGCACGAGGCGCGCGATGTGCGCGAGCGCGCCGCGCCCCCGCGCGGGGGGGCCCGCTGCCGCCGCCGCGGCCTGCGGGGAGCCGCTGGCCGAGCCGGGGGCCGGGTCGTCTGGTATGACGCAGTCGACGCGGACGAAGACGGAATCGACGAGCGGGACGAGCGCGTGGAAGCGGCGCGTGACAAGGGCGCACCGCCCGAGCGCCTTCACGTCGCCGATGCGGTTGAACACGTCGAGGAGCACCGCGTCGGGCAGCCGGTCGAACTGGTCCTCCTCCTCCTCTCCCCCCGCCGCCTCGGCGCCGCACGGCCACCCCTCGGCGCGCCCTTCCATCTCCATAACAACCCTCCCAACCAACCGCGCGCGCTCGGCACGAGCACGGGCAGCAGCGCAGATCGGAATCCGGAGGCGTCGGCGCCGGCGCGGGGCGAGTGAGTCAGCCGCGGGTTGGGGAATTTCTGGTGGAAGCGAGTAGTCGGCACGGGCACGGGCACGGCGTCTGCGTGTGAGGTGAGGTGAGGTGAGGTGAGGAGAGGAGGGTGGGTTTGGCTAATTGGGCGGTGCGTGTGGGCCTCAGCAGCTGACGGGGGAGGTAATGCTATGCACTAGCTAATGGGTAGTGGGGGTCGGGGTCACCGCTTCGGTAGTGTGGTGGTGGTGGGCTTTCTCGTGCAGGCTGGGACGGGACGGCGGTGCGAGCAGGCAGCGACTCCTGACTCCGGAGCGCTCGGATTCCACCCGAAAGATCCGCGGCTAGTGGCTGAAAACGTCGCCCTCGGACCAAAATTCCGATGGCAACCGTTCCCGACGACCCGACCTACAGCAACCCAAATGCCCAATGGGATTGGGATAGGGTCTGCCGCTCTTTCCGTTGGCCGCTGACCCGGTACTAGAGCTGCTGGGGAATAAGCATCGCCTGCGCCGTTGCGTTGCGTTGCGTTGCGGCGGAGTGCAAGGGAGGAACACCCTGATAAGGGTCGGGATCGGGTGGCTGTAGATGTCTCCCGTGCCGTCTGATTCTGAGACCGATGGATCGTCGGATATTCAGATGTACGTACGATGCATCTCGTTCTCAGTTCACTGGGCTCTTGGGGGCGGTGATGGGAACGGGATCTGAGCGAAGACCTGACTAAATAAATAAGTCGGGATTGTTCTCACAAGGATGCGCTGTGCTCCTGACGCCAGTGAACAGCGAGCACGCGGAGAATCTCCGCATGCTTGCGAAACTGACACTGCAGCTCGAATCGACCTGGCAACGGGCCGATTACTGTGCCTGTGTAAGCGATGTGAGGGTGAGGGAACGATACGTCATTGGCGAGGTGTGCGAAATTAGCCATGATTGGCTGCATGGGATGCAATCCATGCTAGCTTCAGAGCCAAGCGACTATAGAAAAGTAAAGTGGTTAGTTCTCAGAGGTTAATCGAGTGCGTCAGCTTGAGTGTGATTCCAAAGAATGCACACTACTTGCTTGCTTTTGAGTCGTGTGACGCGACGCAATGGCAACCGCACCAGAAGATTCCCGGTTATTCTCCCTCAAATTTCCGGCTTAGTAGTTGGGCCAACGTATTAGCTATCCACGTGAGCAGATATTGGGCCGTCTCTCTTTTTTGTGCAGACTGAAGAGCCGAACTGAAGAAAATTGCTATTGCACGCATTTTATTACCATAGAAGCTGTCAGTTTTCCGATTCCTAAGTTGAAGTAACGTGTACGTATCAGTTCAGTGGAGCACTAGACTTGAATTATTTAAGACCGAATTCATCTACAAAAGAGTGACGTCTATACTATTGACAGCACAATAGTTCACCGCCGGCTTTCTGGCCTGTTGGTAGTTGCAAAATATTTGTTTGCAAGTAGGATCTGTTGGATTAATTTCCTATTACATAGACTTACATAAGTTTAATACATATCAGCTATCTATTCTTTGGTTGGATTAAATATATAAAGTGATCAAATAAAATATTTGTTAAGAGCCCGAGCATCTATTAAGAAAAAGTATGGACTTTGATTTTAAATCTATTTAGAGATATATTTGGAATCTATCTCTGTTGATGAGCCGAGATAGGATTCTATACTAAAGGCTATAAATAAAGGTCAGATCCTCTCATCAATATAATAGATATGCTAAACCACCTATCACCATCCATAGTTGGAATTTGTGACTTACCTCCTCCTACTGGGAAAATCTAGGTAGACAGAACACCTATTCATCTACTGCTTCAGATCAAATCTGCTACAAACAATGGCATATTCATTTGGTATGTTTCTCAGATTATTACAGATCGGTTGGGTGTTGCAATTACTGCATAGAGGATTTTGTTTTTCCGTTCTGAACATCTAGTCTAAATCGGAATTTTCTATCAGGATCTCCCATCCCATGATACGACTTGCTCATGGATGGGCGATCCATTGAAAACAGGAAGGAGACGCGAGGCTTGCCCGGAGAACCGGACGGCCCACGGGGTCACGGCCGGGCAATGCGGTGAGGACTAAGAAGAGCTCTGCTACTTGACAGTTTGTTTCACTAGCTAATCATTAGAAAAAGGAGAACGTCGAGGTCAACTCTATAGTATCAAGCTTAAGTGGAGACTAATTAATTAATTATCATTTCTGGCTCAGTGGATGACCCAGCCGACCTAGAATGGCACTCCACGAGTCCTAAATTATTCATATGTTATGTAGGAACTGTTATAAAATTAGCGGTTTTAGCAAATATTCAGATATAATTTCAACAGCAAATAACATAATTAAAGCATATTTTTAGTAGCATAAAAATTACAAAAATAACATATAAGCATGTAATTTCTTTATGTCAAATAAACAGGATAATATGCTCAAAAGATAGGACTCAAAAACATATAAAATCAGCATAATGCTCATATTTAAATGTTTATTTATTTGCTCTCAGATGTTAAGTTGCACAAGATGAAATCTTGGCCCTTACAACACTTATGTAAAAGTTTAATCATAAATTAATTATGACAATTACTTTGAAATAGATTAGGCCTTAAGCTCAAAATAAAATCTTTCTATTCTAATCAGACATGTTTATACAAATCATCAAGTCTAACTTTGATGGACAACAGGTAATAGATCCTCAAAATCAATATACCATTAGCTAATATGTATAAGAGTGACCGAAAAAAGGACCGTAGAGAACATATTATATTGACTGAAAGAATTGCAGTGAACAGCAAGTATAACAGAATGAATCAAATGCATAGAACAAGAGAAAACAGTAAGTAATCTGATAGCTCAAGACCAAACTATATTCAATTGTCACATTCAATCTCAATTTGACATTACTTCATCATCGAGCATTAACCGAGCCCACAACCATCACTTGCAAAGTCTCCCAGTAATAGACAAAATTACAGAATGTAATTTAACTAGCACAACACACAATGCTAAGTAATGCGAAAAATTAAAAAGATCAAATTCACAGTGTGGATGACACTCAAAGCCACTGAGAAGAACCAGGCAAGGCACGCGAATTGTGCTATCTCAGAAAACCAATCACCCTGCTGTGCTGCGAATGAACGGACGTGGTCATCAGAGATACAATGCCAATTCACAAACCGAGACATACTAATTTTTAAAGTCGAGATACAGATAATGCCGCATAAGACCTAATCACAATGCACCGGCCGAATGCAACCACAAAGCACCAATCGCCAGAAAAACCGAAGCTTTTCTTCCTCACTGAAGTCAAGTTAGAGCCAATCGGATCAAGCCTCCAAGATACGCAAGCACCAATTTTCCGAATAGAAGACCCACAGAGGAGAGGCCGCAAGAGGGGAACCGGCGAAATACGCACAGAGGAAGGTCCGGATCTCACCACCAGCGACGCCAATTATACCACGATGGCGCGGGAGCTCCAAGACCCCAAAACCGAAGACCAAAACAGAGAGAAGAAGAACTATCAAAAGGGAAAAAATCACTGGACTTTGGGGGGCCGAAAAGAAGAGAAGTGGCGACCTTTTAAAGAGGATAACCGGAGTGCGCGACGCAGTGGCAACGAACGGGCAGCTCTGAAGAGCCTGGGCCAACGTGCGCCGCCTCGCTCGCAAGAGCCCCAAGCCGAACGTGCTGCCGAGAGGGAGATAGGGTTGGAGACAAACCTTATCTCTTCATCTCTTCAACCGACAGGTGGGTCCCACTTTCTATTTTCTTTTTCTTTTCTATTTTTTTTTCACAAAATGATAAATTACCGAATAGTCCTCAAAATATCCAACAGGAACCGCTTTCCGTTGAACTTATATATACATCATACAATGTTATCAACAAGCCAAATAAACTAATGGAGTCGAGAAAATGGCAAGGAGCTTGAATCCCCATGGAACTAGATCGTGAATGCTCATCAATGATCTAACACAAAACAGGACAGTATTAACTAACACAAGGCAGAGTATTAACTATCTATTCGCTGTGGCAAAAAGTAGATCCATGTACAACGTTAATTACTTCAACTAATCAACAATATATCTCAGGCTAGCCACATGAGGAAGCTTCTAAAGAAAACCCTCAGGCCCGACCAACTAAATAGTTTTGCATACTTAATCAATAAATAGGACAGTGTTAACTATCTTCGATACGGAAACAAGTCTAGAATGTTACTTACATTTAACTCAACTAATTAATCAACTTACATGAATGGAAGAAGTTTCTAGATGATTCGCTAGCTCAGATCAACTAAATAGTTTTGCATACAAATAATCAAAATAGTTTTGCATACAAATAATCAATCAATACAAGCCGTCACAAAAGCATCAGGCTTCTGGGCAACAGAGAGAGATTAGCAAATCTCTAGCTACAAACGGCAACCTCCGTGTTGATCATGCGGTCGATGCGTTGAAGAAGCTCGTGTCCGCGCCGTCTGCATGCTGATGTGCTCCAGGATCTTGCGCTGCCTGCACGCCGCACGGGTCAGGCACGGAGAAGTCACCGAAGTCGAAGGTCTGGAGCAGCTCTTCCATGTTCTCTGGTAGCTCACAATCCAAGAACGCATCATCCATCACTCCAGAGGAAGAGCCTTGAGCCGACGATGACGTCCCTGCCAGCGCTGAACCATCTGCAGTGGCTTTCACCCCAGAACCCTCCGCTGTCGGTAAGACGTACGGGTTGGGCACGACGAAGTCATCGACATAATCCAGCCGCTCGTCCAGATTCTCCGGAAGCTCGAAATCCGGCAGGAAGAAATCGTCCGTCACGCCAGACCATCCTTCATCCGACAATGTTGCCTCTGGCACTGCGATTGCGCTAAGTTCTGCTCCATCATCATCATCATCATGGACGAGATCCACCACCACCGCAGAAGGACAAACGGACTGCGACGCCAACGGATACTCCTTGAGCACAGCGTCCTCTGCCATCGCGCGCCGGGGCGCGGCGCGGGCTCTACCGTCATCGCCGCCCGAATCTTGCGTCCCCCTCTTTCGCTTCTTCCCGTGTCCGCTGAACCGGATGCGGTACAGCCTCAGCGGCAACGAGGCCAGCTCGTCCGGGGTCGTGACCGAGTACTCGTGCATGACCCAGCCCGTGCTGCCCCTCTCGCCGTCGGCGTGGAAGTTGAGCACGTACTTCCGCCAGCCGATCTCCATGCCGCTGCCAGGGACGCGCAGCTTCTCGCCGTCCACGAACACCTTCTGCCCCTCCCAACACGGGGGATTGGATCATATACCCTCCCTGAAATTCAGGATTTCAGCGCAGGTCCGCTTCTGCCGGCTGCCCTTGCCGTCCTTCGCCTGCCCGGCCGCAAAGAAGAAGGCGTCCTCCTTCCGCTTGTGCTTCTCCAGGAGCTTCCACGGCGGCGCGGTCAGCGGGTCGTCCTCGAGGATCACGCCATCGAAGGGGAGGCGCAGGCCCTGAAGGCGAGGCAGCAGGAAATGCGCCACCAGCTCGTCGTCCTCGGGGTCGAACTTGAAGCCCGGCGAGAGCCCCACCACGTCCGCCGCCTCCATCGCACCGCGCCTAGGGTTTGCTACGGTGTAGGGGGGGTTGAGAGTTGAGACGAGGGAGGAGTGGTGAATTGGTGCGCAAGCAAGTGAGCGCCAGTGGTGAGAATTTATGGAGCAGGGGTTGCTAGGTCGGCTCGCGCGAAGGGCATATCCGCGTGGAGTCCTCTACTCGACTAATCCTCTACCAATGCGGAAAGGGGTGTAATTTCTAAAAATTTAAATAGGAAAGCTATGGATGGCAAGCTTAAGTTGCAAGGCAATGTTATAGCAAGGAATTCGTTACTGTTTTACCGTGAGTACTCCCGGCTACAAGAAGGTAAAAGAACTTCCTGCTCAGTACCATTACTACTAACCCCCCCGTGCATATGTTAATCAAGCACCCATCCTTTCTTGCTTCGTTTTCCTTCAGAGGCAACTGTAATGTACAAGTGCATCTGGAAAACACCTCATAAGCACAAGTATTTATTCTGTAGCCAACCAATGAATGGGCTAATTGGTGTCGCCCCATGTGTTGTCTAGCTAAATGCTAAAGCTTGTGTCGTCTCCCACTAACTACATGGGTCCTGTCAGGAGCAGAACTAGAACAAAAATGATCGTTGTTCACCATTTTACTATAGATATAGCAACATATATAATTTTTAAGTAACATTGTATGAAATAGTAGCGTATATAACAAGGTTTAGCATCAATATTTTGACATAACCAACGACAATATACAATGATAAAGAAGTAGTGATCAAAATGCTTATCGAAATGAAGAAACTTATTAGCTTCGATTGGGTTTGGAATCGATCAGACTCAGGGGCAAACGATGCCTCAGTCCTCATGTCGCTCATCGGCTGGCTCAGTGTCTTGCTGCTGGCTTCGTTGGGCCTCATGCGCCTCGTGGGTTGCTGTTGTCTGCTGGTTTCATTGGGCTAGAGGGAAGGGTTCGGGTGCACAGACTTTCGACTGGGGGGTGCTGATCCTTACTAAAAATTGTTTTGAACCCAGTGTGCTATGACACCGGGTAGGCTAACTTGGCTCCGCCTATGGGCCCCGTTTGTTTAGGTTTTTTTTTGCTTAAAAGCAAAAAAAAAAAGTCTAATCCTAAACAAAGAGGTGGTTTTTTTTATCTAACTTATAAAAAGCTTAAGCCATGTTAAGCCTAAAAGTCATAAGCTATGAGAGATGTGTTTTTTTTTTGCGGAATAAAATATAGCTTTACCACTGAACTTCATTAAAATTACCCTCAAAATATCATTCGTATATAAGTGCAAACCCTTTCATTTTTTTTCTCTCCACCCGTTCTTTTCCCCTCCCTTCGGCTCCCCCATACCCGACGCATCTCCTCCGGGCTGCCCCCAACACCGCCGCCTCCCCTCTCCTCCCCACAACGCCGCCGCCTCCCCTCCCCCAAAGCCGTCCCCCCCCCCATTATGTCGTGTCCTCCGCCCCAATGCCGCCTGACCCCGCCATCCTCCTCCCCCAACTCCGCTGGCCTCCCGCGACCTCCGTCGGCCCCCGTCCTCCCTTGACGACCCACTACTACAAAACATGCAATAGTAGACACCTCATCACAGACGGTTAAAATGGAACCGTATGTGTTGGGTCTGTCGGGCCTATCACAGACGGTTTTTAATACAAACCGTCTGTGATACTCAGTATCATAGACGGTTCTATTAAAGAACCGTCTCTGATAGTATCAAAGACGGTTCTATGATACTGCAGATTATCACAGACGGTTTTTTAATAGAACTGTCTGTGATACTATCACAGACGGTTCGTATCACGAACCGTCTGTGATAAGTACCTCATCACAGACGGTTGGTGATACGAAACGTCTGTGATATGTGATTCACAACGCGGAAGTTTGAAAATTTTGAATACGTGCGCGGGAATTTTGAATGCGTGAGCGGGAGTAGCAGAAGTCCTTATATATTAATGAGTCCCCCAAATCCAGCGTGACCTCTAGGCTCCCTTCTCCCGCGTCGGCCCTCGTCCCTCCCGTTCGTCCCGCCGTCGCCTAGTGCTCCCTCCACCGGGCCTCCTCCTCCCGCCGCTCGTCCTCCCGACGGCCGACCGGCGTCTCCCACCGGTGCCGCCCCATCCAGCGGCGGCCCTCCTCCCTCGGTGCGCTTTGTCCTCTCCCCCGGCTTCTCCTAGATCGAGGTATACATGTGTGCTTGGATACAGTTTTGTGATTGAATGTGTGCTTGAATATAGTTTTGTGATTGAATAGACGGGGAACAATGTGGCTTGATGATTTGACAAATGCTTCAGTTTGCAGCGGCGGAGGCAGCGAAGCCCAAGATGGCGATGCGGCCGTGAGGAAGGAGGGCAGGGATGAGGATAAGGATGTGCCTTTCGAGGAGCTCGCGGCGAGACAAGATCATGACCTTCTTGAAGGCTCATGAGCGAGTGGAGCGAGAGGTGGACGAGTGCCGAGGCGGAGGCGGGCGATCAAGGGAATACATTTAGTATTTTTTGCGATTGAAAAAACTATCACGAGCGGTTTTTAACAAGAACCGCTCGTGATAGTAATATCACGACGGTTCTTGTTCGAACCGTCGCGAAAATATACTATCACGAGCGGTTCGAAGTAGAACCGCTGCGTGATAACTACTATCACGAGCGGTTCTACTTTCGAACCGTCGTGATATTCGTATTCCAGACGGTTTTTGAACCGTCTGTGATAATGTCTGTTATCACAGACGAACTTTTTCAGACGGTTCGGAAAACCGTCTGTGATGACGGTTCCGAACCGTCTGTGATGACGTTTTCTGTAGTAGTGACCGCTGGCCTCCATAGACCTCCTCCCAACGCCGCCGTTCTTCATCGACCTCCGCTGGCCTCCCTCTACCCCGCGTCCACCGCCGCCGTCCTCCCTCTACCCGCGCCTGACGCCGCCGACCTCCCTAATTCTTGGTTGACCCTGAGAGCATCCTTCTTTTGTTTTCTCAATAGTATCTTAATAGCTAAGCCAGTGCAATCGTCACACATGATATATTCTTTTCTTCAATGTTTTCCCTGATTGGCCTTATACTTTGGTCGTGGGCTCTATTTCAAGTAAACTACTAAAGAGAGAACTGCCCTAACTTTCTGATTGTTTATGTCCAGGTAAAAAATTTCTCTAATCACATGCAATTTCAAGATGAGATAAATCAGGTCCTAATTCATGAATTAATATATGCTTATGATGAGCTGATGACTGCTTTGGCAAGAAGTTGAACTAGAAGAACTGCGCTAACCATGCTTGCTCTGAGGTAACAAAGTACTTATCATGTAAACTGGGGTTATTGGCATGTTATCGTGACCGGTTTGTTTTTCTAATCTTAGATTCGAGCCAACCATCTTAGTGGCGATTGCCATTACAGACGTGAATTGTTGCGTGGCTTCATGAAGATAGGGGGCATGAACAAGTCAGTCTTTTTTTAGTGAAAGCAATTGAGTCTTTTTTGCTTTCTTGTTATTGAGCTCATACCACATATGGCTTTGATTTTTTGCTACATGAAACCTAATCTTGTCTGGTGTTCTTTTTATGTTCCTTACATGCACATCTTTGCATATGAACTATCCAGATTCATTGAACTTCTGTTGGCAAGAAAATAGTTGGTTACAAACTTACATTAGTTAAATATAGGGAGCCACTAATGGTATTAGCTATTGAGATTTGTTTTGAGCTTCCAGTGGTTCCCTTAGTACTTGTAGCTAATGAGTGTGCTTTCCCAGTTAAAAAATGTTGCTAACTTCATTCATTTTTTGGGTCTGTTGTGACATTTTCTGCATTTCTGAAGGAATGTGTCAAAAGACGGGCTCTAATGTATGTCAAGAACAACCCCTCCTGCTCGGAGACAGCTGCAAAAGATGCAATTGAGGCTGTGGGATATATGTTACAATGACACTCGACCATTTGACAAGGCTCCATGAAGTATGTTCATGACAGCAATAAAGTGAACTAAGCTTGTGCACGCCTGCTGGGATAGTTTTGTTTCCTTCAGAAGATTGTAGTTCAACAAACTGTGACAATAAAATCCAGAAATTTTGTGCTATAGCAAAGTTGTGTTCGTCACGATACGAGTCCACAAACAATGTAACAAATCATTTAATGTAATTCAATTCTTTTACATGACAAATGTACAAGTTGTAGTGACAAGATGGTTGCATCATATATGATCAAATAATGTTTTGTCTCTTTAGTATTTTGTTTGGTCGGCTAATATTTGCTTTTCTATATTAATTTCTTTCATTACGCAATGTCAAAAATTTATACATGCATGCACGTTAAAATTTGCAATTTATTTGGTTAGACCTTGGTACGCACATGCATGCATGTACAAGCAATATCTATTTTGTTTTATATGTACACTTGCATATATCGTCATATTTTCAATTTCTATGCAAAAATAAGTTTAAATACATGTATAAACATGCCCTCTAAACCCTTAAAGGCAATTCAGATTTCTTATTATTCACACACAACTCAAGAAGCCAACAGCTCATAAAAAAGCCAGATTGTCAAACACCATAGCTTGGCTTAAAAACTAAGAGACTTATAAGCTGATTAAGCCAAAAAAATATATTTAAGCTATAAGCTAAAAAGCCTAAACCTAAACAAACAGGACCATATTAGTCCCTTCCTTTGGTTTAAAAAGGTGTTGTGCTAGTTTGTGCGTAAGTCAAACTATTTTGAGTTTTAACTTTGACAAATAACATCTTTGTGAATATTTATTTGGTTGTAAGGAACTTATATGAGTAAATTTGCCACGAAAACTACTCTTAGATTATTATTATTTATGTAATACATATATATTTAATGTAAATTAGCGGTCAAAATTGCATTATAGAGACCATGTAAATGCCCAAAACACTGTTGTTGTTGTTGTTGTTTGGTTGCGGGAAGCATGTATGTCGCATATTTGTGAACTTTTTTATTATTTGAGCTCGAGATATCCTAGTGCTAAATCTTACAACTATACACCAATGACACAAAAATACCAACACAAAATCCCTTGCTAGGCGCACAGACGAGAAAACAGAGAGATGAATAATAGATCAAGGCTACATTCTCACTGCACCTAAACCGGAATTCCAAATCCCATTTCCACAACGCTCGACTCTCTTTGATACTTTCCTTCTCTTCAAGCTAGCCTAGCAGCAATATAATCCATAACTAGCACCTGGTTGAACCATGAA
Source organism: Ampelocalamus luodianensis (assembly GCA_036346255.1). NCBI lineage: Eukaryota > Viridiplantae > Streptophyta > Magnoliopsida > Poales > Poaceae > Ampelocalamus > Ampelocalamus luodianensis. Next base: position 29,354,118 of record CM070617.1, on the reverse strand, counting down.
CAAAGTATAGACAGGGACGGATTTACCACGTATGCCCAAGCTTGATTGTCAGATCCTTATAGGCCCCCTAGGGCCTACCAAAGCTTAATGGGATGAATAGTGAATGTCGACAGAGTTAAACTTGCGAAATACCTGGAACAATCGTGTTCCATTGTTGCACATTGGTCATTGCCCATGTCGCCTAATCTTAACTAGGCATCCGTCACTAAACATGGCAAAATCTGAGTGTCCAGATCAACATTCTTAGGCCGGCTCACTGGAGTTTAAACCGAAAAAGGCTCGTCCTACAAGCACATCTAATTTGGCTAGATCTCATGGTGGTAGTAAGAGCAATACAGTGTTGCCTCGCATGAGTTGCATCCCCACTGACCACTGAGTTGTATTAGAGTCAAAAGGGCGGTGTCATGCATGATTAAAAAAACAATCGACACTTGGAAGAAGCCAAAACAACAGTACTTCGATTAGCTTTCCATGAGCGTACATTCAACATTACAATCATTGAACAAGGTCAAAGTATGAATTTGAAATTTGGAATAGACAGTTAATAAGTAGTTACTGCGTCAAATCAATGTTTCAGCAACGATACAGCTGAGAATAACAGAAGCCATGATTTCTTTGTTGCGTAAAAACAGTGGTAGAAAAGAAACTGCCTTCCAGTAATCTGATGTATACAAGGAAAATTTGCCGATAGCTTTGGATTCCCGAGTATCAGAGCTCAAAATGACCAAAATAGCGTGCTTGTTTCTTCTTTATGAATCTGGATATAGTAGAGACATCGCCTTGAATAATTGTCTGGCCATCTTCCATATAAATAGCACCATCTGCGTATTTGAGTTCTTCTAGCCGATGAGTCACCCACAATGCTGCAACCTCCCCACCAGCAGCTACAGAGTTCCTTACCGCCTTGATAACACTCATCTGCAATTTCATGCAATGGAACTACTAAGATTAGAATGACCGTAATAATATAGTATAGCTACCACATAGGAGTAATAGCTGCTAACTACATATCAGAAACAGGAAAATGTTTATGAAAGCAGAAGATTTCAACAGAGGATTTGCCATACAGCTTTTAAGGAATGACAACCACCCAACAAATGGGAAGAAGCGGCAGAAAATTGTATTAACAGAATCATCATATAAAGTAATCCAAAATCATGATGTGTCTATGAGAACAGGCATTACATCAGTTTTAATGAATTACAGATTGTTGTGTTTTGGCGCACTTCCCATACTACAAGTAAAGTCGGAAATGAAATGCTTACTGAACATTGTTCTCCTCGGCACAATATTTAGGTACCTCCAAATCAATTACTTGAGTACAGTTGATTAGAATCCAGAATATGAATAATCTTAATACCTGGTCATATTCATCCAAGAATGTGGTCAGTTCATCCAGTAGTAGTACTTTGGATGCTTCAGCTAAAGCACCAGCTATTGCAACTCTCTGTTTCTGCCCGCCACTCAGAGTTTGAATTGGCCTCTGTTTTGGATGAAGGATGTTTGTGAACCTTGTGCAGACAATATATTATAATCCAAAAGGTGCATGTCAGCTGCCTACTTGAGAGTAGTTCAACATTCCAACAGCATCCAGAGATTGTGATACTCTTGATCTAACTTCATCTAATGAAAGGTTGAGCTTACCAAGACCAAATGCAACATCCGATTCCACCGTTGGCATCACAACCTGCATCCAAAGGACAGAACTCAACATGCAACAGGATACTTAGATCTAATTTAAGATGAGTGCATCACTAAGAAAGCTCCCATACATCAAGAATCAAAATTTTAACACACTAGGATAATGCAAAATCACAGTTTATGGTGCATATACAATCAAGCAATCTCTTACAGCACATTTAATACATCATATAACTCATTTGATCCCAGTGCATGCATTGAACAACCAACACAAACATATGGTTTGCTAAGGAAATGAAGCATCAACACCTTATATGCCCAGTGGGCTATATTCTTAAATTTTAATTCAAAATTTACTCTTGGGCTCAGTACTTGCGATTTGTGAACGAAGAAGGCTACCAAGGAACACAGAACTGAACTCATAAGATAAGAGAAGCTCGTAGCACCTTTTTCTAGCTTGGTGAAACTATCACTATTATGGGCAAAGGTGGAGCTGGGCCTCGGGCCGCTGGGGCAATGGCCCAAGGCCTAGGTTCAAAAGCCCTTGAAAAATCACCAAAATACGAGTTTGGCCCAAGAACAGCTGACCCAGCCCAAGGCTTAGTCGTGGCTAGCTCCACCCTTGAATTTATGGGCAGTACTTACCAGTGACCTCATCAAATTATAATCAGATATATCAGCACTTGACTACATCATGCTTATAACTCATTGTTACTAGTGAACTAAGCTCTGAAAAAAATTATTTGTATTGGTACTTTTAATCTTTTTAAAAAATTCTACTTGATAATGCAGTGTGGCATAATTGCGGGTAAAAAAACTCATAGCAGAACAGAAGTAATAACCTGGTGATCAGGATTTTGGAAGACATAGCTGCATGGCCTATTAATATACACTGTACCAGCAGAGGGATTTAGAAAACCTGCCAAAACCTAGCAAAACATGAAGTTAACATCCCATTAAGGTACTAGTGATAAGAAGCTCTAATAAACCAATTTTCGAAGTTTGGTAGTCTAATTAAGCAAAAAGAAACGAAAACAAGAAAAACATGTAACTATGTAAGTAAATAAAATCTGGGATAAATGAAAGCCACATGTACATGTGACCACATTCACTATCTGCACCGTTGAAGCGCTCCAAGATTTGTGCTACATTTTTGCAAACACCAACCCCCTCCTTCCTCTCTCTCCCTGCTGGCTGCACTGCCGGAAACCCCTCTCCGATTTAGCATTTTGAATTCTGATAATGTACAGGGACAAAAGGGGTTCCAACGGGTCTTTGCCTAAAAAAAGTCACGAGGTTGATGTACTAGAGCCCGAATCCAACGGAATTATCTCTTCTGTCCATATGGAATTCAAAAGGTGAACCAAACACGACCAGACTGCATTTGAGATGTCGTATTCACTCCATGAGATGGTTCTACACACTGAAGAAGAAAAATCCCTTACTTTTACTAAATTAAAAACAGAACAAAAGGCTACACATTACTGCCCAATATAATCCTTTGACGGGTAGGATCTGTTGCCCAAACCATGACTACTGACTACTGAGCCATAAGTCTTGGAATTTATTTGCAATTTACATAGGGAAGTCTGATAAAATTTCCGACCACGAGCTGATGAGCACAGCTCTCAGTGTACGGATAAAATGCCGTAGAACGGTGGAAGCACCAGATTATATTTATTAGTGGTTCAGAAAAGATAGACCTTGAGGAGGGTGGACTTGCCGCAGCCGTTGGGGCCGAGGAGCATCCAGAGCTGCCCCGGCGGGACGCGGAGGGAGCAGTCCTTGAGCACCGGCAACACCCGCCCCCGCCGCGTCGTCACCGAGAACCCGACGCCGCGGCCCTCGATGGCCGGCGGGGGCGGCGGAGTGGAGGCCGAGGCGAGCACTCGGCGGCGGGGACAAGGGGGAGAGACCAGGGTGGCTCGCCCGGCGGCGCACGAGGGTGGGTAGGGGCAGCAGCAGATGGGGGAAACGCCGCCGGTGAGGCTGTGCGCCATCTTGGCGAGGGGGAGAAGACAGAGGAGAAAGGGGCTTGGGCCGGTGCTCTAGCCAGCTAAACCTTATCCAAGCTTAAAATTCAAAAGGCCCAATCCTCCAGGCAACCATTGGCAGATGGGCTGATGGGGTGCTTCTGGACTATTATTATTTTTTAAAGGAAGTGCTTCCGGCATTAGGGCACTATGGCATGTCACGGTTGTAGCTTTCTGAAAAGCAACTTTTGGCTAGGTTGTAGAGTTAAACGGTTGAGTTGATTTTATGTTTAACTGTCTGACTTTTAGGTGGACAAATAATGGATTGTTTGATGTCGTTTAACAATAATAATTGAAACCGGAAAAGGAATTACATCTGGCAACTTTTAAACCTGACAAAACACTACAATTATTGTTACATAGATAAAATGCAGATGAAATTGTTCTTGTAGAGCTTGAGAGCATGGCCCTCGCTTCATTTATTGAAATGAATGAACAACAATATTGAGTTCTTATAGGTTCGAAAGTCTAAACCAAGAGGCGGGCAACAACGATCACCACCAAGGTACGAAATAGAACCAATTATATTTTTATTAATCAGTTGGTATATCAAGCAGAACACTGTAATGCAAGCGCTAAAACTGAAGCATTTGTTGAGGAGACAACAAGAGAACGACGACTCTGACCTTATGGAAGACAATATGAATTGTAATCTGGTGCAGCCCTGCTGGCGCATAGGCAAGTCCTGGTCACCACTCAGCCGTCTCTCGCCATCAAAGGCATAAACAATAATTGGTCAAATAATAACTATGCAATCGAAGTCATAAAGTTTGTTGTGGACTAAAATTAGGAAAATAATGTTCATGTATACCAGTAATAATTGGTCAAATCTGAAGACGCACCAACTTCAATTTTAATTGAACTCTGTTATAAGGCATTATCCCCATAATCTCTGCAAAAGTTAACACAATATTAACATTTACTACCCTTGTTTTGGAGTTAATATTACCATTTACTACCCTTGTGCAAGTAAATGGTAATTTTGGAGCGATGAAAAATATGTGTTTAATTGTATGAGCATCGAAAATATGTAAGAACTATTTTCCTTCGGTAATAAGCTACATTAGATTAACCAAGCAATTGTAAAGATGTTAGCACCATGTATGGACAAATATACATCACCTGAAAATGCATCTTTTGCTTCCTTTGCCATGCGACATATGGACTCCTGAAGTCCTAGAAAATGGTTAACTTGTTAAGAATAGATTCAATAAACAGATTTATTCACATGGTTCAATGAACAAAAAAAAAGGAAAACTAAAGAGGGGGCACTGATAGATCCGATCCCTACCTCGCTAGCGGCTCTGCCCGTGTGGGGGGTATGATGAACTGTTGTTGTCCCGATCTTTCGATAAGAAGGATAAATTTTGATTAGATGATGATCAACTCTCACGATTTAAGCAACGAACGCAGCACGTACGAACCAAACAATCGTTGAACTAATCACCAAGTCGTTATCAACCGTGTCAAAGAACCGATTGACCTGATCACGAGGATCAATTCTTGCAAGCAATCGAAGAACAAGCAAGAACGGAGTAACAAGCAATCTGAATTGCAAATATATAATTGAGATCAAAATGCAGGATTCCGCAGACGTTCTTTACGGTTGGTCTAGTCGACACAAACGAAGAACAAGAGTTTTCGCAATAGAGAAACTAAGCGAACGAAATCGCCACACCCTAAGGGCAGCGGCCACTATGTATAGGAGGGAGAGGTGAAAGAAGGGGGTGGTACTGTTCATGTGTGAATAGTAACCACATAAACAGTACGGGCTGCCTAGGGTTACAAGGCCCATGGGCCCAAATTCGACTCAAAAACAGCTTTTGACTCTTTTAACGATTGCGGTGCACTCAGAAGGAATTTGGAGGTGAGGCCAGACCCGTTGGAAAGAGGACGAAATAAGCTTTCAATCAAGTACTTGTGCACCTCAAATGGACTCCATATGTGAAAGTTATGCACGTTTTAAGTCGGTGTTATCTCCGGTGGCCGAATTGAATTGCACAAGGTTCTCTTCATGATCAGCTCCTAAGTTCCTGATTAAAAGAACATCACAAGCATTAGGTAGTAGCATATTCTTATTAGAAACAAAATGCACTCCTAGAAACGAAGTTACCTGATGGTTCAATTGACGTGCACGAGCTCTTGTGATTGGACCTTGCAAGTGCATAGGTTCAAATCTATTGTGATGAGTGTTGGTTGTATGCATGGAAGTGATGTCCTCATCAGGGTAGGCCCATCGAGGAGCAATGACATTGTAGAGAGGAGCACGGAGGTGGTGGCGCATGAAGGCGTGGGAGGCAGCACAGCAGCGAGCGGATGCAGAAGCGGCGACAGCAGGCTGTGGTAAGGGATCTGGGGAGGAGTCGAGTGGGGGTAGGCGGCGGCGGTCTATGGCAAGAGATTTGGGAGGAGTCCAACAAAGGTAGGGAAAGGGGGTGTGGTGGCGACAGTCTGTGGTATGGGATCTAAGGGGAGCCGAGTGAGGGTAGACGACGGCAGTATGTGGCAACAGATTTGGGGGGAGTCTAGCAAGTTAGGGGAAGGGAGCAGAGAGTGGCAAAACAGTAGCAGGACGAACGGGGTGGATTGGAAGCCGAGGGGATCGAACGGACACGAAGCTGCCTGCGCTATGAACAGTGTAACGGTGAAGGGGGACGTGTTGAATTTGTGTGTTGACATAAAAAACTATAATAAGTATATGATTATCCCAATGAAAAATAATGCATATGACAGTTAGGCTTTTAAAATTACTTGTTATCACACCCCAAAATAATATGAGCTTGGATTGTTTATTCTTGATCTACACCACAACGAGGATGTCAAACTTCTGCTGTTTTATGACTTCATCAACGGCTGCATTTAAATGCACTACTAAACAACTCAAACGGTTTGTCGTTCTAAAACAATAGAAAATGATCTAGTTCATCTTAGACTGTATATATTATATTATATTATTAAAATGGTATAAAAGAAGTCACAACTTTCCCTCTCAAGGCTTAGAAAATCATCACATTAATCAGTGAAAAAAAAATATATGCACCGTCGATTGTGGTGCGTCCAGATTATAACTGTCTATATTAAAAAGAAAAAAATACATTCAAGTACAATAAAAAAAACTAAAATTTGGAATAAAATCAAATAAAGTTACCAATTTGATTTCCATATGAATTTTAAATTCCCTAAATAAATATAATTGGGAATAAAAATAAATAAATAATAGCAATTGGATTTTATACAAATTATAACAAAAAAGACTGAAATTAGTAATAAAAATAAAACAAAATTATCAATTTGATTTCGATACGAATTTCAAAGTAAAATACCTAAATAGTTCTAATTCAAAAAAAAAATAAAAATTGGATTTGTATACGAAATCCAACAAAAATAACTTAAATCCAAAAGAAAAAAATAAAAGAAAGTTTGCAATTTCACTTTTATACGAATTCCATAGTAAAATCCTTAAATAACTAAAATTCAAACTAAATTAAATAAAATTAACAATAAGACTTGTATACAAACTCCAATAAAAATAACTAAAATTTGAGCTAATAAATAAAATAAAATTAGCAATTTTATTACATACGACTTCCTAAGTAAAGTCCCTAAATAAATATTATTTGGAATAAAAACTAAACAAAAAATAACAATTGGATTTGTATACAAATTCCAACAAAAAAACTAAAATTAGGAATAAAAAATAAAATAATTTGGCAATTTAAATTCGATACAAACTCCAAAGTAAAATACTTTCAAACAAAAATAATTGAAATTATGAATAAAAAAACTACAATTTGATTTACATACAAATTCTAAAGTAAATTCCCTATATAAATAAAATTCAAAATAAATTAAATCCGACATTGTTGGTTTGAATCTTAATTTTTCCTATAGCTTTTAGCTTCTTCTCTGTCAAATCGGAAACTAACCAGTTGGAGAGTGAATCCGACATTATTGGTTTTTGACGAGAAGATGAAAAGAACTTGAAGGAAATTTTGAGAGCGTAAAAACCCTAAAGCAATGCACTGAGGGGATTTTATAGGCACACCTCTTTAGCTGCAAAAAGGAGTTGCCCGAAGCCCAACTGACACAAACTTCTTCGGTTTCCGAGACAGTTCCTCAACTTTAAAATGAATACGGTCCACCTCGCTATCTAGGCCATTAAACGAGGGTTTTCCCAATACAGATTCTGGCGGGAGAGGTTTCACATTACAAATTCACTTAAAAGTTCAGAGGCTAGTTGACGAGGATTGAATTCCAAAATATTAGTTTTACATTTAATTAAAAGCCACATAGCTTATGTGGTCGTAAACCTCGTAGCTAACGACCCCTATTATCGTTATAATTCCAGTGGTTGCTTTATGAGTAACCTGGTCGAACGGGACCCTGTACCCATTACTCAATCAGACGACTGCTCGAAGAGTCTTTGAACTGGTACTTGGGCCCAATTCCAAATGCATTCCCTCCGTGTGAAGAATGGGACATGTGGGTCTTATCAGCCCTGAACTAGGGGTGGAAACGAGCCGAGCCGGCTCGAGCTTGGCTCGTTCCGGCTCGGATGAACAGTGAGCTCAGCATGGCTCGACTCGTTTCCGAAACGAGACAGGAGAGGGGCTTGGCTCGGGCTCGGAATGGAGCTCGAGTTGGCTTGAGCGGCTCACGAGCTCGAGCAAAAAACAACATCAGACCATCAGTTCGGCAACATTAGTTCGGTTCGGCATCCGCATTGTAAATTTACAATCAACTAATCCATTCACAGATCAAGAAATAATCTATCATCTATTCACAGATCAAAGAAAATAGAAGCAAGCATTCATCGCAAGAACAAACAAGCAAATCGCAAGATCAAGCATTCAAGCAAGCTCCTTCTTGATCTCCTCCATCCTCCTGGCGCCGACGCTGGTGGCCTGGATGGTGGTGCAGTGGAAGGGGCGATGGTGATGGCCACCTCGCCTCGATGGCCTCCAGCAGCGGTGGGGGAACGGGCGGAGGTGGAGGCGTGGAGCACGGGCGAGGGGGAGGCGGCGGCGGTGGAGTTGGTGGAGGAGGTGGCAGGTGGGTGGCGGCGTGCAGCTGGGTGAGGGAGAGCTCGAGAGGGAGGGGAGGCAGCGGGCGGAGCTGGGCGAGGGGGACGGGGAAAGGGAGGCGGCGAGCGGAGCTGCCGCTGGGGAGGCGGCGGGTGGAGGAGTGGAGGCGATGGGCCGGGGAGAGCCAAATAGGGAAGGGGAGGCGGCGGGCGGAGCTCATCGAGGGGGAAGGGGAAAGGGAGGAGGCGGGCGGATCTACCGAGGGGGAGGCGGCGGGTGGAGGAGACGAGGAGTGGAGTGGAGGCGATGTAGAGGAGAACGAGAAGCGGCGTGGAGGAACACGGGGTAGTGGCGGCGGGGAGAAGAAGGGGATTGGAAGAAATGCCTTCGTGTTTGGTCGATTAGGGCGACTGAGGGGACCTAGGGTTGGGAGTTAGGGTCTTAGGGACCAGGATCGAGTGCTGGCCAGGCCTCTTGTGCCTTCGTGGGCGAGCTCGTGAGCCAGCTCGGGCTTGGCTCGTTTGGCTCACGAGCTGAAACCCAGGCTCGGCTCTGCTAAAAAATTCACGAGCCCGAGCCGAGCCGTAACGAGCCCTAGCAGGCTTGCGAGGCTAAGCTATTTTTCCAGCCCTACCCTGAACCACACAACGTTTACAGCCCTAAGTTGCTGACAATGATTGTATCACAGTTCTTTTGCCTCCTGCTAATACCAACTGGTGATCAGTTAGCATTTCACTGACTGTAACGGTCTCCCCGACTAGACACATCACTTCCAAAAGGTGTCTTCTCCAGAAGTAACTATCACTTGTTCACCAATTATTTAAAGGTGGATGACGAACAACAGAGAGAGGACAAGAAGGCAATTAGATTCTATTTGAAGATAATTGAAGCAAACCAAAGCATAGCAAGCAATATACTTTGTGTAATTAGGGCTAGTCTATCGTCTTGCCTAAGACATCTTTGTAATAGCCAGTTCATCACAATAAAGAGCAATCTTATTCTCTTCCAACAACTATTAGCCAATTTTCTCATTTTATTTCGTAAGATTGACGACTTGATCGTCGACAAAATACTTTAACACTAACTACACAGTTCATAAACATAATGCATACGAGGAAAATTACCTCCTCTAGAAGATCCTAACTTGATGTCGAACTAACTCTACTAAAAATAACCGCTAAACACCTCTTTAAACACCCTTAAATCAATAGCGAAATTGGAACTAATTTTGGGTGATCGCGCTACCTCTCGCTCGATCGATCCTCTTTGTCTCTCTACACAGAGCGGAATAGTTCTGGTGTGTGGAATGAGAGCACACCGCTAGGTTTTATAGTTGTGTGAAGGCCAATTGCGAAGCGACGGGACATAATCCTATTCCCTCCCACGTCCGAAGCACTAGGTTTTATGCGCATGCGACCTGCCGGGGTTTTCGCGCATGCGACCCACCAGGGTTTTCGCGCATGTGGGGGATAGTGAGAATCCGAGGATAGCCGGAAGCACGGATTTTAGTTTGTTGTGCCCCTAGGGGCCGGACCTGGCATTGTCGCGCCCCTAGGGCCGGACTAGCCTAGTCCGTGCCCCTGGGGGCGGAGACGCCAAAACCATGCCCTAGGGGCATGGACTTGGCTACGTGAAAGGGCTGATTTTTTTGTTCAGGGGGTTAGGTGTCCGCATATCGATACTTGAGGGGGTAGAATGGAGTTCTTCATTTTTTTAAAGAAAGTGCTTCTGGCATTAGGGCACTATGGCATGTCACGGTTGTAGCTTTCATGAAAAGCAGCTTTCGGTTGGGTTGCAGTGCTAAACAACTGAGCTAAAGAGATTTGATGTTTGACTGTTTGACTTTTCGGTGGACAAATAATGGATTGTTTGATGTCGTTTAACAATAATAATTCAGCATCAGATGACGCATTGCTTTTTCATTCTTAACTAATGCCATTGAAACCGGAAAAGGAATTGCATTTGGCAACTTTTTAACCGGACAAAACACTACAATTATTGTTACATAGATAAAATGCAGATGAAATGGTTCTTGTAGAGCTTGAGAGCATGGCCCTAGCTTCATTTATTGGAATGAATGAACAACATTATTGAGTTCTTATAGGTTCGAAAGTCTAAACCAAGCGGCAGGGCAACAACGATCACCACCAGGGTACGAAATAGAACCAACTATAGTTTTAGTAATCAGCTGTTATATCAAGCAGAACACTATAATGCAAGCGCTAAAACTGAAGCATTTGTTGAGGAGACAGCAAGAGAACAACGACTCTGACCTTATGGAAGACGATATGAATTGTAATTTGGTGCAGCCCTATTGGCGCATAGGCAAGTCCTGGTCACCACTCAACCGTCTCTCGCCATCAAAGGCATAAACAATAATTGGTCAAAAATAACTGTATCTCGGTTCTTTTGCCTCATGCTAACACCAATTGACGATCAGTTAGTTGCCACCTCTTCTCCAATTATTTAAAGGTGAATGACGAACAACAGAGAGAGAGAGAGAGAGAGAGGAGGAAAAGGCAATTAGATTCTATTTGAAGACAATTGAAGCAAAACCAAAGCATAGCAAGCAATATACTCCGTGTAATTAGGGTTAGTCTATCGTCTTGCTTAAGGCATCTTTGCAATAGCCAGTTCATTGCAATAAAAAGCAACATTATTCCCTTCCAGGAACTCTTAGCTAATTTTCTCATTTTATTTTGTAAGATCAACGACTTGATCGTTGACAAAATACTTTAACACTAACTACACAGTTCATAAACATAATGCATACAAGAAAAATTACCTCCTCTAGGAGATCTTCATTTGATGTCGAACTAACTCTACTAAAATAACCGCTAAACACCTCTTTAAACACCCTCAAATCGGTAGCGAAATTGGAACTAATTTCGAGCGATTGCGCTACCTCTCGCTCGATCGATCCTCTCTGTCTCTCTACACAGAGCGATATAGTTCTGGTGTGGGGAATGAGAGCACACCACTGGGTTTTATAGTTGTGCGAAGGCCGATTGCGAAGCGACGGGACAGAATCCTATTCCCTTCCACCCCCGAAGTGCCAGGTTTTACGCGCATGCGACTTGCCGGGGTTTTCGCGCACACGGGGGATAGTGAGAATCCGCGGATAGCCGAAAGCACGAACTTTAGTTTGCGGTGCCCCTAGGGGCCGGACCTGGCATTGTCGCACCCCTGGGGCCAGACTAGGGCAGTGTCGCGCCTCTGGGGGCCGGACTAGCCTAGTCCGTGTCCTTGGGGGGCGGACATGCCAAAACAATGTCCTAGGGACATGAATTTGGCTACGTGACCCGTTTGCGCGGCTCTACAGTTATATTTTTACGATTCTTTCGGAGAAGATGCTTATTTTCCAATTCAATATGCCAATAGTGCCAAATCGGCCGAAACTCCTTACCAGCTCGTTCTACAGTCCTACTCAAAAGTCCCCGGAGGAAAGAGAATCAAAAGTAGTACCTTCAAACGATCAGCCGGTCGTCATGCCTGGATCCCCTGCAGTTGCTATTCCGACTGCACAATACCGACTGCAAGCAATCTCAGCTGCCGATTCTCAGATCTAATGGCCCAAATCGATGCTACAGTATGATTTGCTATCTACTCAATGCTATCACTGTTCTAACAATATGTTCACAGGGTCTAAAGTATATTCTGAAAAGAAAAAAAAACATGCTTCATAGATGAATTGGTAGTATATTCTTCCACTAGATTTCCAGTCACTCGATTAGCATGCATCATAAAACGTGTTGCTCCCCAACGGCTGAAGTTAATTTGATTCTGAAGATACATCAGCGCTGTTAATTAACCTCCCACCCCTTGCAAAGTTTTCGTACCACAGGGTCTCCATTCCCTGGTCACGCCTGATCACACCGTCTGCGACTGTGCCGGCCAGCCGGGGCCCGGTGCCATCGACCGACGTGCACTGCCTGCCAAGCGCGGCGCCAACCCTGTCGTGCTGCCAACGACGTACGCACGCGACGAAGCAAGCGTCAGATTTGCCAAGAGACTGACCGATCGTTTCGTCTCCTCCTGTGCGCCAACGACCGATCCAGCAGTCCAGAAAGCAACGCTACATACACGGTGCGTGCGACCGACGTCCAAATAATCGAGCCGTGGTGCAGCTGGTAGCTAGAGTGGTAGGTGTTTGTGGGGTTTCATTCAGATTCGCGCTGCAAAAAGGAGTGGGAGAGCTAGCGCATGCAGCATATACTATCGCCATTATCATGTGTGTTAGCTCAAAAGGGAGATCGCCCCGTACATTCTTGTCTGATCGGTTGCATATGCGCAACGTGAAAGGGAAGAGCGTGTAATAAAATATATAAAGGTGGCTGTTATTTCCAAATCGTATATGGAGCTGGTAGTACGAAACTAGTAATAGAGCATGCAAGTGTGCAGAGGCTGACGTAAAAGGAGCATAAAAGAAATAGGCACGCATATCTGCTTGTGTATAAACTAACAGTGCGATCCGTATAGATAGTATCGTTAGTTGCTCTGCTCTAGTCATTTTTTATGCCAAGATTCTCTCTTGTTGCGGGCCTTACATCATATCGCTACAGTGCCCACTTTTCGTTTCGCTGTCCTCGATTTCTTTTTGTCGGAATATGTTTATCATTAGAATCTCTGCATCCCAACGTGTTCCACAAAACGAAGGAAACATCGTGCCTCTGCATTTCCGCAACCTGCATCATGCATTCATGCCGTTGCCAAATTTCTCTTTGTCGGAACCAAATAGAGTTCCGCTTGCAATCTCTGCCACAAAGAATATATATCTCCGTTTATTTGATTTGATTTATTTGGCAACTTGCTCTTTGCAAACGGTGGCTTCACTTCACTAATACCACACAATGTTTCCAACTTGTTGACTCCAAAGAGAGGCTTTCTTGTGTTTTGAAGAAAGCAGCTAAGGTGGATTACCGAAGATTACAAAGGAACCCGAAAGTCCAAATTATTGAAAAACACAAAAATTTGCACTTGATGATCCAGCAAACGAAACACGAAAGCAAATTTTGATGAACAAAATCAAGTAGCTGCCAGGTTCCTTACATTTCTGCATAGATGCAGATTTTAGCAGAGTTCTTCTGCTACACCGGTGGTAACTAGATACAAAAAAAACTTCAGAAATAAATTGTGCACGTATTGTACATTGCGGAGCACAGACACAAACACACACAACAAAAAGAAGAGGAAAATAAGATCGCCAAATCTATAGTCTATACAACTAAGCCAAGAAACGATCAACTCGATCCCATCACCAAATCTTGGCGTGGAGGATGTCCTGTCCGGCGTCGGCGTCGGCGTCGTCCCCGGTGATCTGATCGAGCACGAGGACGATCCCCATGGCGAAGGCCGCGTCGAAGCCGGGGCTGACCCGCAGCACGAACACGTCCCTGCCCATCACCACCCGCGCCCCTTCGTCGACCTTCCTCCTGATCTCCGCCACCACCGCCTCCTTCTCTGCCTCGCCCTTCGGCGCCACCACGCGGCAGCAGCGCCGCGGGAAGGAGCCGTCGATGCGGAGCTCGGCGGCCGCGGAGGCCGGTGAGGAGGGGAGGAGCTCGACGACGGCGCCGGCCGCGGCGCCGCCGAGGATTGAGGACCTGCGGGCGGAGAAGAGGGGCTTCTGGCCGTCGGCGCGGGCGCCGAGGAAGCCCTCCCAGCGGTGGTGGAGGGACGGGCGGCGGCGGCGCACGGTGAGGAGGGGCTCCCCCGCGGGGCCGAGGAGGGCGAGCTCGCCGGCGGAGGCGGCGCCCCCGCCGTGGCCGCGGCCGTAGGTGTCGACGCGGAAGGCGAGGCCGCCGGTGCGGTGGTCGTAGGCCGCGAAGCCGTCGCCGGGGGAGAAGTGTGAGGTCTTGCGCACCGTGAGCAGCCGCTCCTCGGCGTCGCAGTACTCCTCGCCCACGATCGCCATTGCACGCATGGTCGCTTGCGCTTGCGGCGCGCGCGCTCTCGTGGTTGCTTGCTTGCTTTGATTTGGCTCGAGAACTCGAGGCGGCGGCTATATAATGGCGCTCTCTGCGTGCGAAGGTCTGGAGATTTTAAGTAGGGTTGAAGTGAGGACGGTCGGTGGAGTTTTGAAGGGAGCGAGCGAGAGAGAGCGGAGTGTTGATGTCACAACGCCTACCTTTTTGAGGTGCCTGGACATAGTCTACGGGGGGAACCCTACGTAGCAAGTGGTCAATCAGATCAGATCAGCAGATGGACTGGTAGAATCAACCGAACCTGTTTTCTTTCTTGCTGTTTGAAGATGGAGTAAGTGCCAAAGAATCACATCCAGTTAATAGTCTAATAAGAACCAAATCCGAATCTGTTTTCTTACAGCTTAAAGAATAAATTTGTAGTGCTTAGTTTCTTGTTGCTAGGGATGGCAGCCTTGTTTCAAAAAAATAAAGGATGGGCAACTGACCAGCTATATCATTAGCTGGTCCATGGACACGGTACACACAGCACGAGCCCGTTTGGCTTGAGGATGCAGCTAGGTGGCACTCGCTAGCCAACGTCCAACGAAGTGGTGGTACTACTACTAAGTACGAGCATTGAACAGGGACGACGTACGACTACGAGGCGCAGTGCCGTGCCAATGCCACGCGGAGGCCACACCCTTCCTTATAAACCAATTGCCATACTGTCGAGGCCGACGACTTGGCCCAACGGCGAATCACAATTTAACAAACATCCTCCCCTGTCCCGGTGTCCCGCGGAGCGCGGATGGCGCGTGCTTCCTCGTCAGAAGCGTCGCCCACTCGATTATTTCCTCGGATCGCAGCGGCAGCGGCAGCGGGTTAGGTTAAAATAATGTGTGACGGCGAGTGCGTCTAGGTCGCCTCGTGAAAATGGGTGGATCTAAACAAACGTCGGCGATCGAGTTGGCGTTCTTGGTTCACTGTACCATGACGCTGAAGTTGGGAAGTCCTTGCGTGGGCAATTGATCCTGCACATCGAGGGCGACGTCGGTATATCATATGCGTTGGTGCGTTGTACGTATTCGAGTCTCGAGGATAATGTTGATGAAAATTTGTGTTCACCTATGTGGTGTGGCGCTTGAATTTCAAGTTTACAGCACAATAACCCATCAAGTTTGGTCCAACGTAAGTTTAGGGAGAACTTTTTTTCTACGATTGCTTCTTCTCTCAGATTTCCAAGCGCAGAAGTCATATCTTCTGACTCGAGGTAAAAACTGGCCATACAGTAAAGCCAAAGAGCAATAATATTGCCTAAACTGAAAACACTAACCATCGCAAATTAACCAAAGTTCAAGAAGAAGAAAAGTCCTTACGTGGATATCTCACCGACTAGTGTCCACTGTTCTGTAATATCATGTCAAGATCTCTTTTCCCCATCGCTGAATCAGCAGCCGTTCACATCAGCCACGTCCGCATCCGCGGAAGCTCTCCCAGCGCCGCGAACCTGCATTGCAGGTTTGGAAATATCGCGGCGAAGCCACCAAACTTGGGATACGTCCTTCCGCGGAGTTTTCTCGTTTCGGCAGGTTAGATTCGGGCTGACGCGAGGGATATCTGCATGCGCGCTTCGCGCTTCAGCTATCTGCCACGTCGCTGCTGCGATGCAGACACGAGGACACGAAGCAGGGCGTGCGATTCTGGGGACCCTCCCGTTCTCGCGCTCCGGGCATCCCGGTTCACAGGTAAATGTTTTAATGGAATCGGCCATGAGGTGCTTTCTTTGTCCATAGTTATGGAAATGAGGATAATTCTCTGTCTATCGGGTAAATAGGTATAGGCATGGATGAACTCCACCTGTGCCGTCTCGCCTATTTACCCGTCAACCTACGCTGACATGTGGGTCCGACGAAACCCTAAGGTTAAAACCCAGTGCCACAACCGCCACCAGCCCTAAATTTTCAATCTCATCTCAGTCCCAATCCCATCCTCGGGCCCCATCCGCCGCACAACTCGCCGCCCCCTGCCCCCATCCGCCCTCCCTAGCCTCAGTCCACGTCCATCGCCGCCCCTATCCTCCCTTCCGGCCGCTCCACCCCTCCTAACGCCCCAGCCAGTTGGCCCTTCCTCATCCTCCTGGGTTCCTCCCCGTCCTCCTCCCGGCCGACCCCGCCCCTCCTCACGCCCGGCCCCCACCTCCTGAAATGAGGTTAACTTTTACCACCTGCTAATGACCTAATCTAGTTCGCCTTGTACTTAGTTCTTTGTATGCTTTATTCCAGCTGGGGACTCTGCTAATGAAGGCATACTTCTGTTATAGGAAGTCACGACATCAGTAGTACTCATGATCCTAGAGTTGTCCTACACATAAATTGTACCAAGAAAGAAAAATGCATGTCTGAATTGTACACGTGAGTCTTCCCAGGATGATGATATATTGCAATGCACAAGTGAACTGGTGCGTAGTACTAGAATAATTGAGAATCTGACAGCCACCTCAGCAAGATAGGGCAGAAAATCACAAGGAATAATGACAACTCACGCAAGTACCACCCAACCCATTAAGCCCTCCAGTGACAATATCATCCTCTGATCCTCCCAAGGAAACAATTTTAAACTAAAGAGAAGAAAATATTCGTTGATGGTATCTTGTACTGCATTTACTTTATCCTAGCACTACTCTCAATCCTCTGGGTTTTCTCAAACAGGCAAAAACTTGTCCACAATCGCCTCCTGGGTGATCTTGAGCAAGGTGTTCTTGACATCTGAAAAGTATAAAATTGGAATCAGATCTTCACATTATATTTTGTGAAAGTAATGAGTGCATTTTGAAATAATTACTCGTTGCAGCAGCATGACTGCACACATAACTGTTCCTTGTGAACCTTCAAGCATAATTACCAAACTTCCCAATAGTACGTGATATAGCATATGCTGTACTCTAATACTGGTCACAGTTTTACCATGACAATAAATTATATTAAGTTTCCATGAACTGAAATGTTCCCTATCAATAAGAAAAATGTAGCAAACGAAGATATAACAAAATGCAACGCACAGAGGAAAAATAGCAATGTACCTTACTCAGGCTTTGACTCATTGATGAATATGCCCACACTCTTGAACCAGCGTACGAGGTTGCGGTGATCCTTCACATAAAGCCAAGCTTGTAGGAAAGGGAAGAGCTTCTCATTTATGCCACGGGCCTCAATGTAAAGATGGAATGCATCACGCACCTTCTCATCCAACTCTCTGTCAATTCAAAAGCAAATTTGCATTTATGATAAATAAAAACTCGTAAGCCAACATTAAGAGCAATTGTTCCCTTGTTAGTATTACCAGCCACGTGTTTGCACTGTACCAACCAGGCCTACCACCAGTACAGAGCAGAATTAGTCTATCAATGGGTAATAAACATCACATGACTTATCCATACCAATCCAATAGGGAAACCAATCAACCACAATCACAACAGCTAAGCAAACTTGATGATGATGACAACTTCCAGAAATATTAATTGATTGTTGCAAGACAAAGGCTTGATATGATTGGATCACTGGAGAATACTATTCAGGATCTTTAATATCACTTTTACTAATTTTTGTGCATTGTGCACTACTGCACTGCATAAAGGAGCCAGGAGGCATGTGCATTCATCTGCATCACCATCCTATAAGACATGACAGCAGTAACTTATTACGTAACCAAGTCTGCCATCATGTAACACTGAGATCACCTTATGGGCACAGTCACTATTACATAGCCACAAGATAAGGTCATGGTATCGACCTATCTGTAGTTAGCAAATTGTTAGTTGTTACCAAAAGGATTTATTTCCTTTAGTTATCTCAACATCTAAAATTCTGTAGAAACAGATCAAGAATTGTCTTAATATATGGCCACTGGTGAGTAGTGACTGAAAAATGGACTTCGCAATGAAAGAAAAATGAAGATGCCCATATGAGCATCAAGTTCTGAGCATGTTAGCACACCTAAAATTCGTCCCATGTTTTCACACTTAATTAGCAACAACTACTACATAATTATGCTAGCGAAAGTACTGAAAGATTTTACTTGAAACACAAACCAATAGGTCATGCAGGATAGTTCTTACTTCTTAGTACCTTTCTCAAAGTTTCAATGAAATATCTGACAGCCTACTATCATTTATGATCCATCGTTTGTTCACCGTTTATGATAAAAACTACCATCTTTGAGCTTCAGCCTTCAGACTCATAGCTAATAACTAGCAAAACATTTGCTTAACTCAATAGTCAAATCTGTATGCCAGAAACAAACTACAGCATGTAAACAAAATATGGCCTGCAACCCCTGTTCTGCAAACTAAATTAGTAAAATCACACTTCTTAGGCACTTCATGTTTCAATATTGCATACCAAAAGTATTTTAAGCTAATAACCTACTAATCAAATTCTGCTAGCACAGCAAACCAGAATTTCCTAAAAATAAAATAAAGCACTGGCTTTTACACAAGCTCTCCTACTCACCAATTCACAAAACGATTAAATTCTCATGCATATGGAAGAAACAACTCACTGGAAAATGCGCCCCTGGTACTCGCCACTGCCCTTCGACGCCATCGCCGTCGCCCCGGACGGGGCGCTCTTCGACCGAAGGCAGACAGAATGGATCCCCACGGCGTCGGGGTACAGTCCGCATAGGAACTGCAGCGACTTGCTGCTCCCTGGCCTGGAGATGTCGACGTGGAGGAAGATCTGGCTGATGGACTCGCTCACCCCGCCTCCGCCGGCGCCGTCGGAGTCGGAGTCGGAGTCGGCGCCGGGGGGCATGATGTTGGCGAGCCTGGCGACGGAGATGGAGATCTCCTCGCCGGCCTCGCCGTACTCGCGGCGCAGCACGGGGCCTGAGGGCTGTTCCAGGGCTCCCTTGACGATGGTGTAGGGCTTGGGCGGGCTGATCTTGGGTGGGGGCGACATCTTGGAGACCTCGAGATAGTGCTCCTTGAGGGAGCGGAGGAGGATCGAGTTCACGGCCGTGGAGGAGGCAGTCGCGATGGATGCGGCGGACGATGATGATGGTGCAGTGGAGAGGGCACGGCGAAGGAGAGCGGCGGCGGCGGAGGGGGCGGCGCGGCGGAGCATCCTGGGACAGGGAGGAGCCAAGGGTTTAGGGATGAGCAAGGAGTGGGGAACGAGGGGGGTTTGGGGTTTCAGACTATAGGTGTTTTTTTTCCGCTCACTAAAAAAGAGAAATATAAACCATAGTTGCGGTGAACTTTTTTTTTATTAATTAATTCTTTTTCAAATTTTATTTTAAAGCTAACATCCGACGTATTTTATTTCCAATTCTGATCTCTTTGATCACACCACCACCAATAGCGTGACAAAATAACATTACCACACCATAGAATAAGTCCGCAAAAACACATTTTTTATTACGCCACTGGTGGTGACGTGACCAAACAACACTGTCACACCACCACCCGTGGCATGACAAGAGTTTGTCCAGAAATAGACTGGCGTGACAGTGTTATTTTATCACATCAAGGATAATGGCGTGACCAAAAAGGTCAGAATTGAAAATAAAATATGTTAAAGGTTAAAGTGGTCGACATTTGAACATTAAGGAAATGCTCCAAACATGATGCCAATACATGTTTATTCCATGTGGAACAAATTGTACAACTAGAGAAAAAAAATGTTTTCAATGACAAGAAATCAATTTGCTTATAAGAATTGATGTTGAACTACCCACCAAACAAATCACGATATTATTTCACATCTCAGCAATTTATTTCTACTAGGATTGGAAATTTGGGCCTGTACATTGTTGTGTGATACTATTTACTATTTGCAATTTAGTGTCGAATTTTTTGTATTATGAGCGATTGAATTTTTAGATAATGGAAGTATCACCATTATCAGCTAAAAGCTTAAAACAAAAAACCGATCAAAGCCAATAATGACAAACAAATTGTCATGCAAAGGCTAGCTTAAAAAAAACTACCTAGCCTCGCCTCCGGAACCAACCAGTAGATTGTCCACACGCGAACAGCAGTTGCGCAGCAAAGAAGTGATGATGGGCCAATCTTTGTAGCGATGCCTCCAAGAAGGGATACGACTCACATCGTCGTCGGCGGATTCAACCAGCGAATGTCAGATCAGGAGTTTTCACTCCGAAGCTCAAGTATCGGTTCTCCAAATTTAGATCTGTACCGCGCCACCTCCGTCGTCATGCCATCGACGAAGTCGCGCAGCCGAAAGAAGCCGACGAAGAAGAGCCCCGAATCGCCACGCCCGAAGACAAGCCGACGGAGAAAGGCCTCAGATACAACCCCGACGAAAGTCCACACCGTTATAAATCGACGGACAGATGTCAGGCGTCGAAAGCGCAATGCAAATCAGGCACTACCACCGAGGAGAAGAAGCCCCGCCGCCGCTGCTGGCCGGTCGGTGGCCACCGACGGCGGCGGCGAGGAGGAAGGGAGGAGAAGAAGGAGACTTGTTTGGTGGTGGCTAAGGTTTTTAGGGAAAGTGCGGTGACTCACTTGCGTTGCACTCAACTTTAATAGATTAAAGAATTTTAGTGAGGCGGTAAGTTCTCTTAGCCAACTCAAAATCTCAAGCACATCAGTAAATGGATTTATGATAAACAACATACGAAATTTGACATTAATAAATAATATTTTTATTACACTAATGGTACAACTTAAAACTTTTATTTTTTATTTTCACGATAAAACGTTTCCTTTTTACATCACCAAGTATTTGGTATGAAACATGGTACTTTTCAATTCTTAAAAAGTTGAAGTATTTTTATTGAAAAGTTTGCGTTCTCTCGCTGTTGAGTACCACCGCCACATAGAGTTGCACGCCGATTTGGCCTCGGTGAGTGGCGGTGGAGCCGTTCTCGGCGCCTCGTGGAGTTGCACAAGTAAGTGGCGTGCGCTACTTTTTTCTTCTTTGTATACATAACTACTAATTCACTATATTTGCACCGATGATGTATATATTGCAGATCGATCGTCGGGCGTAAAAGACGACAGACTTGAGACGTTGCCGTGAGCACATAAACGTGTGGGGACTCCTCCATGAGAACGTCTATGCCAATGAGCACCGCACACGAACTACAACTTCCGCGGCATACCTTTCTTGGTACCTTGGTGTGACACGGACAAAGTCGAAGGTGCAATGGACCCAAGCGGACTACGCCGACATGGAGTCTTCTGGCGATGAAGACACTTCTACGACGACAGCGACTCGGGAGGGACGTTGGTGGAGGTGGGCCAATCTTAGATCGAGTGGTAATGTCACTTCTAACCTTTTTCTTGCAATCAATCATAGCGCTATTGTTATTTGCATCGCACTAACCGAGTAACTATATGTTAACAATGTGTGCGTGGCAACACGCTGAGGCGATCCGTGCTTGACCTAGAGCGTTTCCGAGGACGAGTGGATGAGACGACACTCCACAACTTTCTTGGAGTAAGTCTTTCAATACATGGCAATCAAAATATAAACTTGTAACCAAATATGACATTTGTGAACTAACAAAATGATGATGAACCGCAGAGACTTGCGAGACGGCTACGCAGTACGCGCTTGCCGTTGTGGTGCGGGACGCAGCACCGATGGGCGTCCACGTGCCCGCGACACATCTTCCGGACGCCGCACCACAGCGCGTAGGCTGGCACTTCTTCACACGGAGGTACGGCCGGAGGCGAGCTCGTCCAGCGACCGGGGATACTTTTCCGAGGACTTGGTGGCGAGGAGGACGAGGCCGAGAGATTGGTGGCAGCGAGGAGGACGAGGCCGAGGAGATTGGACCGTCTCGGCTCCAGTGCTCTTCGACACGGCCTTCGCGCCTCCACCGCGTAGGCACCGACGTCCGCGTGACCCTTACAAACAAGCCACCAAAGGCATAATTGTGACACATCCAATACCTCCGCCTGACGTGTCCTCCTCATCGATCTCGCCACCTACAAGCATCACCGCTTGAGCACATGGGCACTGAACGCCACTAGGCGCTGGCAAACGCGAACGCATTGCCCACCACTGTTGCCTAATCCGAAATACAACAAATTGTATGAACCTTAAATAATATGAACTACATATTACCGACAAATTAGAATACGATTGACAAAGATTACCTTGGTTTACTAGCTTTACCACGCCTCGGCATCCTAACGATGGGAGAAACAGAGGCACCGACGTAACTAAGGTTCCATAATACACAATACGAATCAATAAAACAAGTGAGACTAATTGCTTCAAACCCTAGGTCATGACTAACCTAATTTTGCATAACACACATGATATAGACCAAATCAATGCGTAAAAGTGAGGAGGACAAAGAGGATACCTTGCTCTCGGTTGTATGGATCAATTCGAAGTTTCCACGGTGAAAATTGGTGATTCAAAATTTGGCGGGTTGGGTTGAGTCAAAACCCGAGAGAGAGAGGAAGAAATAGAGCAAGGCTGATCGATATTCGACAACATTAGTAACCTAATGTTGAGGTTGCTCACGTGATCTATGAATCATACGGCTTCCACGTCCTTCTGGAGACACCCAGCTCGCCGGTTTCTTCCCCGATTGCTCTCCAAGGTAGCCCATACCCGCGACCAGAAGAAATAAACCAGCAGAGAGAGGAGACGGCCCAAACCCACCTCAGGCTCAGATCCCCCGAGATCGATTCGGACCCATGGGTTGGCGTTGGCACGACGACGACGGCGACGGTGGCCGAGGCCGCGGCCTCGGCGACATCCCCGACCTCGCCGGCCGCGGCGGAGGCGGTGGCGAGGGGGCGCACTGCGCCACGCGCCGGGTGGTGCAGTCCCGGTGCCACACGGAGGAGGTGGAGCCCGGCCGCTTCGTCCGCAAGTGCGAGAAGACCGAGCAGCTCCTCCGCGGCTGCGTCGGCAGGTATAGTCCACGCCTCGCGCTTTTCCTCGATTCGTCCAACTTCTCCTGCAAGAATTGCCCCTTTGTGTTGGTGATGATTTTGTCCTGTCATGTATGGAGTCGATTAGCTATTTTAGCTGGTGATTTTGATCTTAAATTCTTAGTTTGTCGCATCACCGCGCCTCTTTGAATGGATTTGCGTGAGACTGGACAGGCTGGGTAGATTATTTCGTTGATGAGTGGTGAACTTTCGGCATGCGCATACTGAATTGTTTTTGCCTCAATACGGTTGTGCCCTGATTGATTAGTGAAAAGTGGGGGCACATCTTGTATAGAACAAAGATAACTTTCGGGCTTACAGTTGAGGCTTTTGATGGGCATGGAATTGCCATCCAATTTTATGTGTCAACGCGTATGGCTTAAGTTAGTCTTTCTATTAGCTTCGTTGTTCTGCACTTGTTGTTAATTGACAGCTTTGATGATGTGTCCCGGTGTGACGGCAACATTGTGTGATAACATTGTTGTTACACATGGTGCTTGCACACGTGTGTGCTCGTATGCACTTCATAGGCTGTTCTGAAACGCGAACATTACCATGCTGTACTTTACATAGAGTTGCAGAGTTTGTCTCACTTGTCGGTTGAAGAACAGTTGAACACTGTTAATTCAGGAGATACTCTTTATGTTCTGCTCATAATGCTCATATGGTGTGTCAAGAAGAAGCAGGCAATGCCTTTATACTCATCAAAGGGATAACATATTATCATTGGAAGTATATGTGTGCGAAGCATTGGAAAAACACATCAACTTAGCATGTTTTTTCAACCTTTTTTGCACATGGCTTCTATAAAATTAATGGGTGAATTAATCCCAATTTCTTGTATTTTATATTTTAAAAAGGATTGTATTTTTAGCCTTGAAGAGAAGCTTGTCTAACATCGCTTGAGATGGTTTGGACATCTCCAACGGAGGCCTTCTGAGGCACCGGTACGTAGTGGAATTTTAAGACGTACTGAAAATGTAAGAAGAGACAGAGGTCAACCAAAATTGACGTAGGAGGAAGTAGTTAAAAGAGATTTGAGAGATTGGAATGTAGCTAAAGAATTAGCTTTGGATAGGAGTGTATGGAAGTTAGCGATCTACGTACCGGAACCATAATAAGGTTTAGGAGCGGTGTTTTAGGCTCTTAGCTCAGATAGTAAGATGTACGGCTTAGGGTTTTAGCTTTGTAGTTTTTTTTTTTTTTATAAAGCTCTCGTCTCTTTGACCTTAAGGAGGTTTCATTCCTAATCTACCCTAACTTGTTTGGGACCAAAAGCTTTGTTGTTGCTGTAAAAAAGATTGTATTTTTATTTTGAAGTATACATTGCATTATGTTAATAGTTTGGTTAGAATTCTGCAATTTTTATGCTATTTACAATTTTGCCTGTTATTTACCTTTTTTATGTATAGCTTTGAATGATTTGTTCTTACATAGCTTTATCCAAGTTAACCAACAATATTCCTCCTTTAGGCCCTCTGAACTTGTGGAATCAAAAACTGAAAACACTGAAGAAGATGTCTCGGATGAAATCGAAGGTGCTTTGCATCCTCTTGGCTTTCCAACAAAAGAGTCCTTTGTATTTCCTGGACTTCGAAGTGACATAGAAGCTATTGAGAAAGGCTTCTATGGGAGCCTTGGTAGCTTTCTGGATGAAGCTGAGCGGATGACCAACGATTTCTTCAAATCTTTTGGTTTTCCTTCAACCCATGACAGGGATTCGAGTCCATTTCCTAGACAACCTGCAGAGAGGCATATTGGGGAAGGTACCACGAAGAAGGCCCATGAGAATGAGTACTCAGAATTCAGCAGCCAGATTACAGATGTGTAGTAAGAAGCTACAGTTAGCTCACATGCCTTTCCGGGGCCGAAGTCTGCAAACTGTGTTTTGATGGATGTCTAGGGTCCTTCAATGGTTTCTCTTTTGAACATTACTTCATGGTTGTAATGGAAAGATGGATAAGCAATTTGACTGCTTTTATCAGCACCATTATCTGAATTCTGAAGAGCAAAGTTTGTAGGGGCATTCTGTATAGTACTGTTTTCAGACCCTTCAATTAAGCCAGTTTATATTTTTCGCACCAACAATGAGCTCGATTATGTATGCTTTGTTTTCTGGTGAAGTGTAGTCATGCGTTGCTAGTTTTGCATGCAGTTGTACTTGGCTTCAGCTGAAGGATGGAACATGTCACAGACCACTTAACCTGCTATTGCAGTGCAGGGTCCAGAGCTCAGAGCACCGATGTTTCTCCTTTTATGGCCTTGCAAACCCTGGATACGCAATGGCATTTTCCCCTCTCAGTTGTGTTATGCAGGTCAGTTGACTCTGCCCGTGTAAAGAATCAACAGCCATGATAGGCGGCAGTAGACAGGCTTACTACTGCTCGGTCTAGTAGCAAAAGGCAAAGGTCTAAATCTAACCCATGCCGTTGGACCCCTTCGGGTTACGAACATGCATAAATCCGTCGTGCTAACGTCTCCGTTACACGTCGATTTCAACCCCAACTATCAACTGTTTGACGTATGTAAGAGTTGTGGGTTGGTTAACCGCATCTTCGCCGCGAGTGGTATCAACAGCTAGGTCACTCGGTATCAACAACAACCTAACTTGCCCGATCACGATACGCACAGCAGAGCTAACCCGCCATTGGCCTTCGCCACTACGCGGCTATGCAGGCTCATGTCCGAACCAAGTGCATGTGCATCCACCTCGCCACGCCCGCACCGCACGGCCGCCCTCCTGGGTCCTGGCACGCTACCACGCTTCCAAGTCCCAAACACGCGGCTCGGCGCTCCACCCCGCCCCCCACGCAGACGCGCCGCGCGCGGAACTCGATCTCGCAGCATGTACGTTGCAGCTACGGTCGACTCACTGCGCGGCTGCGCCAGACCGTGTTGCCTTGCCTTGCCCCCGCAGCCGCAACGCGCGGTCACACAGTGCCAAACTCCGCCGCTCTGCGCGTTGAGCTAAGAGCTAAGCCGTCCTCGCAACACCGGCGCGCGTACGCCGATACGCGGATACGCCCCGCCATATCCCCTACCAACTACCAGACGCGACCGCCGGCGCGCTTCCCCCTCGTACACAAAGTAACATATACGATCTGACGATCGCCCGGCCTGTACGGGCCGGTACTTACTACCCCGCTGCCCTCGCTGCACGCGCGCGGCCGTGTGCTGTACGCCATCTCACCGCGCTAAATGCACGGCGCGTCGGTTCGTGCCTTCGTTGTACTTGTCGTGTGCCCCCCCTCCCTACACTCTCGCCGAAGACTTGGCCTCTTTCCATTGTTGTCTGATGTCTCTGCCCAAATAATTCCTTAAGGCGCTTCGCCAAGATAAACATGGTGTCAGTCACATGGTGTTGCATGCTCAGTAAATCTTCCACGCAAACAAGAACACACTTGGAAAACGTTTCTCCCTCGTAAATAAAGGTCCATGCCCAAACCCAATACTATATCAGAAGAGAAGAATATCGTGAATAATACTTTCTATTTCATAGGAGATTTTGGTCCCTTATTTATAGTTCTAGCATTAACCGGTCTGGAATTAGGTGTGGCTATATCACAAGCTCATGTTTCTACGATCTCAATTTGTATTTACTTGAATGATGCTACAAATCTACATCAAAATGAGTAATGTCATAATTGAATAAAAACGAGGAGCCGAAGATTATAGGGGGCTACAGCTACGCTTTTGCAGCACTGAACATGGTTCCGGGTACTCTTTAAGATATTGTGTTTGGAGAGTTGTAGATAGATAGGATGAAGTCTTGCTCGATCAGTCCCCTGAAGCAACAAGCAAGGAATGGCGCTTCCCGCGCGAAAGAAAGCAAAATGAACATACGGATTGAGATAATAACGGACTTGAACCGTCACTTCACTTTTCAGGAAGCTGTCCTGGTTTATTTGGTGATCTGATCTTGGTTGGCCTCCACTTTCTACCTTCATTTTGTCATCATTGCAAAAGAGAGACTTTGTGCCTCCTAGTTAGAAACATAAAAGAATTTTTAGGACACCATGCATTTACAAAAGGTTATAAGCATGCACTACAAATTGATGTAAAAGAATCACATGTACTGAATTGTGCAAAGTAATCCTATGTATATGTATTGAAATCATGAAACAGATTTCCATTTCTCCATGAGTAAAGTGATGATGCTGTAAAATATGCATGCTCATATTGTCATATAGGGTAGTTCTGTGATGACAAAAAAAACTTTGAATGGCTCTGCTAACAATTTAGAGGCAATACTATTAGTCCAACCATTCAGGGTTTTGGTTACCGGTAGGGGGAAAAACCAAAGGTCACGGAAATCACGGGAAAATTCTCGGCCGAGATTTTTAAACAAGTTTTGAATTCAAATTTCCATAAATCCTTCAATGTAGCATTGTATCTCAAAAAACTACATGAATATACTGATGAGTTCCGGTAGATTTGTAGACATGAAAACTACCAAGAATACGACCAACGGACCATGCGACAGTACTACAGTCAACAGCTACATCTATACATATGCTAGCAGCCCATACGGCACAACCAACCAAAACATACCCACAAATTGGAATCGTTCACACGCGACACTTTAAAAAACAATACGCTCTATGGAAGCATGCTAGCCCGGCCAGCTAGTGATGGACGTCCACGGCAAAGTTAGGACACGTGACCAATGGAATTGGCTGCGCATTTACGGTTACATGTGTCATGGAGCAACCGTAAGCACCACATTAGTACCCACCCTGTTTACGTTTTACAGTGACATACTCACAGGCTCCCAAACTTTCAGGCCTTTCCTTTGATTCTTCCATATGCTCAGTTACTTGGTTAAAATTTACAAACTACCCACCCTTCAGAAAGTGGAAACGTGCTATCTACAGTTTTAGCACAATTATACAGCAATGCATCTGCAGTCTAGTTTCTAGGCTGACATCAAAAGAAGAGAATAATGAGACGTTGAAAAACACCGTTTCCAGCGCACCTGTCGCACGGCACCGGGTCCCCTGCAACGAAACGCAAACGAATCACAGTCTGTTTTGTAACATTACCCTACAACCATTACACTACAACCATTTCAATACAATAGTCATAAGGTAGATAATTCTCTACCTTTTCCGTCAAAAAAAAATCACAGTCCGTGTCACTCATTGGGAATAAGGTAAGAACAGGCAGCGCGCGGCAACCTTGAGGCCGAGGACGAGGGAGACCGCGGCGGCGATGAGGAGCGTCTGCGTGTCGACGGGCCTGAGCACGTCGCCACCGTAGGCGGCCGCGGCGACGACGACACGGGGCTGGGAAGGAGGAGCGGGGCGGGAGGTGCCTGGTGGAAGTTCGAATTAAACGCCAAGAACCGAATATCAAAGTGAGGGTATGGCGACCCATACTCAATAACACAATTAGACGGGTGATTTACGTTGTACTAGGCATATTTTGTCCAAATCCTCTAAAAAAGTCTATCTTGTCCAAATAATCATTTATTTCACCTAAACGAAATATCATGGTAGCTTGCATAACCTTCGTACAGCCAACCAAACCAGTCCTACTTGCATCGTATCAGCATGTCTTGACAGAGTACTCTCTTCACAGCTCGCAAATTTCCATTCGGTGTGGTCAAGTATGCTGAATTTTTTTCAATTTAGCTCTTTTTTCGTAAAAAAACGCACATTTATACCCCTGCTAGTCTTATTTCCAGTTTTAGACCCAGGGGGTCGGCGCCGTGACTCACGGCGCCGAGCTAACACAGCTCGGCGCCGTGAGTCATGGCGCCGAGGTCCCGAACCTTAGCCACCGGGGTAGCCAGCGTGGCCAGCGTGGCCGGTACCTCGGCGCCATGACTCACGGCGCCGAGCTGTGTTAGCTCGGCGCCGTGAGTCACGGCGCCGACCTCGGCGCTTCAGATCTCGGCGCCGAGCTCTGAATTATATACCTGCCCGAGCCTTCATCTATTTCTTCCTCTCCTCTCTCGGGTTTTCACTCAACCCAACCCGCCGAACTTTTCGAATCACCAATTTTCACCGTGGAAACTTCGAATTGATCCATACAACTTCGAGAGCAAGGTATCCTATTTGTTCTCCTCACTTTTTACGCATTGATTTGGTCTATATCATGTGTATTATGCAAAATTAGATTAGTCATGACCTAGGATTTGAAGCAATTAGTCTCACTTGTTTTATTGATTCGTATTGTGTATTATGGAACCTTAGTTACGTCGGTCCCCTCTGTTTCTCCCACTGTTAGGATGCCGAGGCGTGGTAAAGCTAGTAAACCAAGGTAATCTTTGTCCATCGTATTCTAATTTGTCGGTAATATGTAGTTCATATTATGTAAGGTTCATACAATTTGTTGTATTTCTGGATTAGGCAACAGCTGGTGGGCAATGTGTACGCCCGTTTGCCACTGCCTAGTGGCGTTCCAGTGCCCATGTGCTACTGCGGTGATGCTTGTAGGGTGGCGAGATCTGATGAGGAGGACACGTACAGGCAGAGGTATTGGATGTGTCACAATTATGCCTTTGACCCTACACCTCAACAGATCCGCATTGGATTGTTGGTGAGAAATTAGTGGCTTTTTCTTTGTTCTTGCGATGAATCAATAACATTTCATTACGTGCTTAATCAGACCCATGTTTTGCGGGAACCTCCCGCTATGTGACTTTGAGCGGTGGATCGACACCGAGATCAAGGAGGAGGACAAGCGAGATATGGAGGGATCAAGAAGTGGGATGCGGCGCGAGGAGTGTTGGAGAAGACACGCAAAGAGGAGGCAGCAGAAAAGGAGCGCGAGGAAGAGGTGAAAATGAGGGCAAACTAAGCGTAGGGGAGAGGGAGAGGAGGCTTGAGCGTGTTCGCCGTGCTAAGGCTGCAATAGAGGAGAATCCGGATGCTTTGAGGAAGGGAAAGTGGCCTCGTTGCACTCGGTGAGTGTGCTAGACTTAGTAGTTATGGTTTAATAATGAACAATGTTATCATTTCTGGACTTGTTATTTTGTTGTACTCTTGTCATGTCTTGCACTTTTTCAGTATGTGCATGTGAGTATATTGTTAAACTTGAACATGTGAGTAGCATGATTTGTTTTTTTTTTGTCACTATGCCTATATATTTCGGTAACTTTTGGTCGCCAGCCAACAATAAGCACACGTTCCTTTGGTCCCAAAGATATAATCACTACTCGCATATAATCACGGAAAAATTCGCCAGAGTTTCCCCTGTTTTCTGACCATCCACATTTAATAATATGACACAAATATATCATACGAGCATATATTCATCAAAATACCACACGAATAGTGGAAACAACAATCCAAAAGTCCAAATAGTCCATAAAAGTCCATACAAGGTACATAAACACGGTCCTTCATCGCCTCCTAGCCTTGCCCTTTCCACCAAAAGCGTCGGTGCCTGGAGTGTAAGGGTCACGCGGACGTCGGTGCCTACGCGGTGGAGGCTGCGAAGGTTGTGTCGAAGGAGCACCCTCGAGCCGAGACGGTCCAATCTCCTCGGCCTCGTCCTCCTCCTCGCCACCAATCTCTCGACCTCGTCCTCCTCCTCGCCACCAAGTCCTCAAAAGTATCCCGGTCGTGCGGGACGAGCTCGCCTCCGGAAGCCGTACCTCCGTGTGAAGAAGTGCCTGTGCCTACGTTTGATTGCTCGCGTCCGGAAGATGTCTCGTGGCACGTGGACGCCCATCGGTGCTGCGCCCCGCAACCACAACGAGCGGCAGCCTGCGTGAGTCGTCTCGCAAGTCTCTCGCGGTTCATCATCATTTTGTTAGTTCACATATGTCATATTTGGTTACAAGTTTATATTTTGATTGCCATGTATTGAAAGACTTACTCCAAGAATGTTGTTGAGTGTCGCCTCATCGACTCGCCCTCGGAAACGCCTAGGTCAAGCACGGATCGCCTCAACGTGTTGCCCCGCACAAATTGTTAACATATAGTTACTCGTTAGTGTGATGCAAATAACATTAGCGCTATGATTGATTGCAAGAAAAAGGTTAGAAGTGACATTACCACTGATCTAAGATTGGCGCAGCCTCCACCAACGCCCCTCCCGAGTCGCAAGGTCGTAGGAAGTGTCTTCATCACCGAAGACTCCATGTCGCCAGAGTCCGCTTGGGTCCATTGCACCTTCAACTTTGTCCGTGTCACACCAAGGTACCAAGAAAGGTATGCACGGAAGTTGTAGTTTGTGTGCGGTGCTCATTGGCATAGACGTTCTCATGGAGGAGTTCCCACTCGCTCTATGTGGTCACGGTGCAACGCCTCAAGTCTGTCGTCTTTTCTCGCTTCGACGATCGATCCCGCAATATATACATCATCGGTGCAAATATAGTGAATTAGTAGTTATGTATACAAAGGACAAAAAGTAGCGACGCCACTTACTTGTGCAACTCCACGACGCCGAGAACGGCTCCACCGCCACTCCGCTCGAGGCCAAAGCGGCATGCAACTCTATGTGGCGGTGGTACTCAACATGTAGAAGCGGATCGCGGACACCTCATCGTAGAGGTCCTCGCCCACGCCGCACATCGTGCTCACCCAAGCCGACCACCGACCGCTCTCGTAAGGCTCCCAAGTGACTGCGTACAAAAGGTGTTTAGGTATTGTAAGAAAGATTGAATCGAAAGACTGAATGAAAATGTGAAATGAAAATGCAATGAACTCACCATCGAAGTCATAAGTGTGTCAAGCTCGTTGGTGTACTCAACGTACGCGCGCCTCGTCCTGGCAAACGGAACTCGAACCTGGTCCCAAAGGTGGGCAACCGTCGGTCGGTGTCGAGGGTTGGCCACTTCAAACCACGAACGAGGAGGAAGAACTGTCGGCCGACCAACTGGTACACGAGACCACATCCAAAGCTGCAGAAGGTACACACAGCCGCCGATCGACGCGTGCTGAGAAGACCGCCGACAAGTCGAGCACAAGTGGCGGTAGAGGAAGGACAAAACTCCGGAAGCCCAGCTGTAGCCACCCGCCATGTCCCAGTCAGTCGAGCAAGGGAGGTACATCCATGACGAGTTGTCTCCCGTCGCGTCTGGAAAGATAACACACCCAAACAAGTGTAGGATCCAAGCTCGCAGAGTAGGTGATCGTCTCCTCGCTTGCATTGTCCGCATCGAGCAAACCGCCGTCTCGAGCCAACCGATAAGAACCCCGAGGTGCGGGAAGGTGTGTCTCGAGGAAGCTCTCTCCCAAGGAAGGCCTCCACTCGCTCTCCAACCGTCGGACCGACTGTCCCAGAATCGACGCCCCAACACCGAGACCAAGAAACCTGCGGCCCTGAGCGTAATGACCATCTCACCACAAGGTAGGTGGAAAGCGTGAGTTTCTGGCCTCCACCTGCACAAACATAAACGAGTACTAAGGTCAGCTACATAAATGAACACCGAAAACGAAGTGGTAGTGCATGGGTTTGTTAGTCAATGTACCTGTCAACCAAAGCTGTGATCGCCGCGGGGTTGATGACGGGCAACCCACGACGAACTCGAACGACACGACGCCCGTGCAGCCCTCTGAAGTAGAGGAGTGTACCTGTCGTCGTACCGCATGTCCTCGAACCCGTCATGGGTTCGAGGACAAAGAGGGGGCAGTTCCTGCAAAGATTACAATTATTTAATATGAATCCATCGAAAAAATGAAATATATAGACATACAAACATGTGTTGGCATTACCACCCCCTCGGCGGTCAGACGTACTCGGTGGTGCTCCTCGTAGTACGGATCCAGGAGGTGGAACTGCGCCATCCTGCAAACATAAATAGCAGATGTTAGTTACAGTAAAATGTAAAATTGAGTACAAGAGTGAAATAAATACGAAGTTAGTAATTAATAAACCCTTGATAATTATTTATTTGCACCTGACTAAGTGGCCAGTGACAAGTACGAGAATTATGGCCAAGTCCGCCGATTTGCCACATTGGTTATCTTTCAGTCCGTAAGAAAGGGGGTTGCTCTTCCTCGCCTTGTCCTTCCAGAAACTTGATCCATAATCATCTTGTGTCTAGTCCTCTTTCTACTCCCACGTTTGTTCCAACAACAACCTGGATCGGCTATGTACTTCGGACCCGAGTAAGGAGGCCACTGTCCCTTGTCCAGGTAAGGCTCAAAACGGGGAGACCATGTAAGAACAAGGGTATCAACGCTGAACTCCCTAGGTATCCTGCTCTCGTACGCATAGTTGCGATGATTAGCTGCCGCAACATAGTGAGAACATAGAAAGTGGTACTGTCTTGTTCTCCCACACGCAAGAGAAATCAATGAGCACGACAATATGACTCCTTGACGGCCGGACCTCATCATCGCCATTGTACCACCCTTTCAATGACCTCATACTTGCCCGCACTATGATCAAAACATGACACCTCATGTGTGCGAGCCCTATCC
Organism: Ampelocalamus luodianensis; assembly: GCA_036346255.1. Lineage (NCBI taxonomy): Eukaryota > Viridiplantae > Streptophyta > Magnoliopsida > Poales > Poaceae > Ampelocalamus > Ampelocalamus luodianensis. The sequence goes on along the minus strand of CM070617.1, from coordinate 29,320,215 downwards.
TTTGCCCTCTCCGGATGCTTTTGGGTTTAGGTGCCCATGTCTCATTACTACTCTGTCGTGCCATTGCATCCAAGTGCCTCTCGTTGAACCACGCAACAAGCTTGTAGAAGGTGAATGATACGATTGCATTGACGGCATGGCACATATACCCTTTAGCAAACTATTAAATGATTCACCATGTTGCTAGTCCAAACTCATACCTCCACCACCATGGTCATAGGCCCTAGTCCATTTCTCAGTTCCTCGGCAAGCCTCTCAACCACTGTCTACCCTCTGTGTTTGTTCGGCTTTGAGTCGTTCTAGCTTCTCAACAACGACACCTCAAGTGGCGTGCAACCTCCTCGAAAAGAGGAAAGTTATCCTTTGTACCATCCTTACGGAGTAAATTTCGCGAGGTGCCGAGTGCACCACCGGTGATGGATAGGTGCGCACTCGAATCTGCTCTGCACAAAGACTAAGTATGCCCCGTGTCTGTCACATATGACACCAACCTCTCTGCGGGGCCAACAACATGTATCCGAACAAGCCGCAGGAACCATCCCCAACTATCTTTGTTCTCCTCTCCACCAAAGCAAACGCAAGAGGGACCAATGTGTTGTCTGCGTCAACGAAATGGCTATCAACAATGTGCCCATGTACTTGCCAAGAAGAAAAGTACCATCAATGGAGAAGACGGACGACAATGCTCGAATGCCTCGATGCATCGTGGAAAACACCGCACGCGCGAAGAATATCCGCCTTCCATCCTTCCATTCATTTGGTTTGGGGATGTACTCGTAATGCATGCTGGATTAATCGCTTTCATTGCATTGAACAATGCCGCAACCGCCGTACCCTCCTCCCAATCCCCATATATCATCTTCCGGGCTCATTGCTTTGCCCTCCATGCTTTTCCATACCTTATGTCGATTCAACATCTTCTCGTGTCATCTCCATAATTGTCCTCACCTTCAAATTGGGTTGCCCTTCGATTGAGTATAGTGATCTCGCAATGAGGGTAGATGTCAATCGCGATGCTTCGCTTTCAAGTTTGATTTCGCACAAGTGTGTGGGCCAACGATTTTGTGATCTTGAACTTGCTCGTGTCCTTCGTTTCCTAGCACACACCCTCCAATTACAATCGGTCTTCTCACACACCACTGTAACGCCATTGCACATAGGAATGCCTAATCTTGAAAGGTCTTTGCGCTTCACGAATACTCTGTAACCACCTTCTCAATGTAGGCAAGTCCTTGAAGACCAAACCCTTCTTGATTTCCATGCTATCCCCGGCTTCAGGAGCCTCTAACAACTCGTCGTCTCTGACTTCTGCATAAGCACCTTGGGAATGACTAAGGTCGCTGAATTCTTCAATAGCCGGATCACGATTAGGCGTAATTGTATGATGAGCTCAATATCTTGTTGTGTCAATGCCGCAACAGCCGGTCTTCATCGAATCAACGGCTCTAGCCGTCCCATAAGGCTCCTCCTCATCATCAATATGAACATCAACGCTGTTAGAGGCCCTACAGAATTGATCCATGTTGCCCGAAGGGTGCCACGGAGGACGACCATCATTTTCAGAACATCTCTCTGCATCACAACCACACATAGGATGGCAATTGAGACAAAGGAATAGATTAATGAATGGTAAACTAAAGTGGTACTACGACACTTACTTGGATGGTTCGAGTCAAAGGGATCTCCGAGGGCCGCAGGATGAGAAATTCCAATCTCATTCGGCCGGATTGAGCATCGGTACCACAACCGGCTCGCTCACATCCGCATCACAATTGGGTAACGGAGGGTCCAAAGGGGAGGACTACCCAAATCGGTGAATGCCCATAAAGGGGTGAATGCCCATGAGGGGTGAGTGCCCATGAGGATTAGGATCAATGGACAACTTCCCACAAACAAATCCAAACATTGATATTGGGTCCTCATCACCGATCGACATAATTTTGCCACTGATCCTCGAGTCAATTGAGACCATCCGCCTAAAAATAGAGTCTTTAGAACCAAGGTGAAGTACACCTCAATCGAGATGTCATCCTCATTACCATGACAACATAGAACCTCACGAGCTCTAGCGACCAATTCACCATAAGACGGACGATCACTAAGCGGCGAGGACACACTTTCCATCCCAACAAATGACACATTTCCATAACCATCTTTCTCAATACGCCTCCATGGTGCAAGGTTACTAGATTGTCCATCTAATCCATACAAAAGGCAAGTGGTTGTTAATGTCTAATAGTAAAGTAGTATACTAACTAATTCCATACGTAACTAATTTAAGTTTATAACTACCCAAGTAATTTGCTACCTAGCAAACTAAATAACTATGTCTAACTAACTATATGTAACTAAACAAACTAAAATTTCTAACTATGTCTAACTATATCTAAACCCTAACTACATTATATGTTACTAAATTATCTATGTCTAACTATATATCTAAACCCTAACTACATCATATCTAACTAAAATTGCTATGACTAACTATATATCTCAACCCTAACTACATTAACTATATCTAAACCCTAACTAACTACAATTTCTAACTAAATTTACTAACTACATTTTCTAACTCTAAAAAAAATTCTAACTACAATTTTTAACTAAATTTCTAACTACAATTTCTAACTAAACTTACTAACTACAATTTCTAACCAAATTTACTAACTAAATTTCTAACTAAATTTACTAACTACAATTTCTAACTAAATTTACTAACTACAATTTCTAATTGAATTACTAACTACATTTTCTAACAAAATTTTACTACCTTTACTTATTAAAAAAATACCTTCTTCTTCACAGTGGCCGTGCGCCACGGGTGGACGTGCGGTGGCGGGGTGGAGAGGCGGGGCGAGCCACCGGCACGGGCGGCCGGCTCGGGCGGCGGCGGGACCGGCTCGAGCGGCGGCGGCGGCGCGGCGCGCGAGCGCGAAGCGGCAGAGAGAGAGAGAGAGAGAGAGAGAGAGAGAGAGAGGAAGGAGGAAGGGCCGCGGTCATTTTTTGAATGCTCGGCGCCGAGATCGTGGCGCCGAAGCTAAACACAGCTGGCGCCGTGAGTCATGGCGCCGAGGTACCGCCACGCTGGCCGCCGGTGGCTAGGGTTCGGGACCTCGGCGCCATGACTCACGGCGCCGAAGTCAGAGCAGCTTCGGCGTCGTGAGTCACGGCGCCGACCCTGGGTCCAAAACTGAAAATAAGACTAGCAGGGGTATAAATGTGCGTTTTTTACAACAAAAAAAAGGGCTAAATTGAAAAAAAAAATCGGTCAAGTATGTTCCCCGTTCGTCTAAAACCGACGGCCTTGCGACCCATGGAACAAGGTTGGAGCCTCAATCGCATCTAATTTGGCTACACCAGGGTTCAGTGGCCAGCGATTTAACACGGTTTAAGGCCCATTTGGAACACATAAATTTCACCCAAAAAAATGATAGAAATTTCACACGAAGTTCAATTCTAGAAGGAACAGTAATTTAATTTAGTTAAATTCTAGTAGGAACAGTTTTTTTTTTCTCACGTTCCAAACAGGACCTTGGTACAATAGAATGCCAGTGTTTCCATGTAAAAAAAAACACTTATAAACCAAACAAGCACCTCATAGGAAATGCTTATACACCATCGTAAACCCCCTCGTCGTCACAGAAATTTGGAAATCGTCGTCACAGAATTTTGGAAACCAACACGATCTCCAAAGTATAATTTTGACCAAATAGACTGAAAAACCTAAAGACCAAATCTACTCGTCATTTCTGTATGTCTAATATAAATAGTTGAACCGCACGTATTATAAATCGAACAATTTATTTTACGTTTTCAAGCAGACCAAAATTAATGCGAATCGACCATTACTCCGTGTAACATTAAACATTATATGTGACAAGCTTGACCGCAATCCCATTTCTTTTTTTATTTCTTTTCGTAAAAATCCTAGAACCTTCCTTTTATTTTGCTTGCCTACCCCACTGGCTGCCTCAATCTGATAAAACAAGTATAATCCAACTACGACGCAGAACTTGTGAAACACAGCTCCAACGACATTCTTTTCTAGTCAATTTCAACAGTTTACCGTAGAGTAAGTATCCACCATAATAGACCAGCTGGCACGTCTCAAACGATAGAAGCAGGCCATAACGACAGTTTCTCATTAAGGGTTCATTAAAACTCATTGTGATGTGCCATTAACACCGAAAAAAAATGATCAGTCAGAACGAAGGTAATAGAACATTGCAAATTAACACTGATTCACTTGTTAATTTAGACCTGAAACAAGTTTCGCCATGATTATGAGTCTACCCACAGAACCCCGCTGAGAAACAAAAACCACTGAGGTGATCAGCCCAATATACAGCTTTCAAAATCAACCTAGAACGGATCTAAGAAAAAGGCTACTATAAGAACGCTGTACATCCAACCAAATGGAAAATTCCTCTAGGCAACCACAACAGATCGACTGTATGCAACACCTCCATGTACATGACCAAAAACGTAATGACTCCGCATTAGTAACAGAACAAGGGAGTGCCCTCAGAGCCGGTTCTTCATCTGTATCCCTATGGGGGGAGAACACACGAAAACATTATGTAATGAAACCGCCACTTCATCTGCATAGTGCAGATAAATTAAGATGGAGTTCTTGGTCATTCATTTCCACGAACGCTGACAGGTGAGAACTTCTTCAGTTGTATATCTTCACTGGCTTCTCAAAAGAATGGCGGTTCTGCAATAGTTACAATCTGCTGTCAGAATATGCCCACTGTTTACGTACCAGTTAGCCTTAGTGTTCCCAGTATTCAGTGTAATACCTGATTGGCCAAGTAGGACCTTTTTGGGGTGACGTCTGCGTGCTCCAGTCCTAGGCAATGTTCCCATCCTCCATAAATATTTTTCTATTTTAAAGAAAAATACCAGCAAGAAAAAAATTAGTTGAGGCCTATTATTATGTCCAACCCCCCCACAAAAGAAAATTTAATCCACCTGGAATCGGCTCAATACAATATCTGAATCTTTGAGGTATTCCGGTCGACCGAAGGCAAAATAAGCAAATTTCCACTGATTAAAGCAAAATGACATCAGATAGTATCCAACAAGATACAAGGGAAAAGATAATGAAAAACAGCAGCAAAAATGGGCACCTTCAGAAATTGCTCATCAGGAACCTGAAGTTTCTTCTGAATGCGCACTTTGATATCTGACAAAGCCTCGCCATCACGAATAAGGAAGAAGAAAGGTTCTCCATAGTATTGAATGTGCTGCAGAGATAGCAGTAATTGATTCAGTGACAACCAAGGTTCAAAATCCCGGCGGTTACAGGCCGGTTACTGGAAAACCCAGTGGGACCGGGATTTAAAAAAACTGCCGGTTTTTTCCAGTTTAGCAAATTCAAATTTCAGTTTTCGAATTTCGGTCGGTTTTTAAGCAAATTCAAATTTCAGATTTCGAATTTCGGCCGGTTTTTTCCCGGTTACCGACCGGTTACCGTTTTCGGCCGCCAAGGGGTTTTCCACCGGTTCCGAGATTTTGATCCTTGGTGACAACAATAACTCCTGAATCATACATACAATATTTATGTAGCAAAAGTTTAGCTTGCCAAGCTTTTCGAGAAAGTTGAAGCCGCAGGGAGTTGGCTTTAGGTGGATGTAAGTACAAAAGTCATCAATTTCTGGGTTATTTACACAAAAAAAATGACATTGTATATAACACCTCAATACCATTTGACAGAATAATCCCTCTCGTCTCTACTTTTGATTTCTCTTGTTGAAGGGTTCTCCAGGTTGCGATTAGCAGATTTTCGGTTGGGTATGTCTGGTTTTGAGAGCTTTTCATACTCCAACAAGGTACTTTCAGTTCAACCTTCAATCCATTGATTTTTGTACTCTGGCTTGCAAGTACCATTTTATTATTCCAGGGGAAAATATAACGAAACTTCCTTGAGGTTTTCATTTGTCTCTTGTTGTGCGACCTTAGTTCAGCATATTTATACAGGGAGATTTATTCAAAGTAGTTTTTTAGATTATTTATAACTCAAACCACCTATTCAGCAAAGCCCTCAAGCCATATGGCACACAAATATACGATACTGCCAAACAGCTTCTTGAGATTCCAAGAAGTCAGCAGTTGATGGCTTATCCACATAAGCCCCAAAAGCTAGCTTTTTGAAGAGACCGCAGCTAGGCCAAACAGGCTGAATTTATCAACACATGGACAGGTATCTGAGACTCCGAGCAAGCATACTATTGCTGAATAGGCATTCCAATCACTATCTTGGTGTTCCTCAACCCCTTCCATTGTATTGGCATGCCTTTTTTCCAGCATAAGTTTGCCCACATAAATTAGCAATAATGCTATGTCCACCCCTGGCAAACCTCACCAATTTCTACTACCTTCTCCATCGCTGTGAGCCTGTGACCAATGGATAGCTACTATTTTTAGAGAACACTATGTTGTATGTTCCCTACACTTGTTTCAATGTAGCTGGAAAGCATCGGATGGATTCTGAACTATATCTGGAATTGTGCCAATACATGCACATTGGCTCTTGAGAAATATCAAACAACTACAGGCAGCATAGAAGCTTTAGGACTAGAAAAATGCTTTAAAAATATAGGTACCTGGTTATCTTTGATGAAGTGATACACATGAACTAAACGGTCTCGTGTACCAGCATTTTTCTCTTCTTCGGGAACCTGAGCAACAATAAAAATTAGGAAACTGGAGAAAAAAAGGTAAGAAGCAATAGCTATTTTTTAAAGTGATAATGTCATTTTTGGTTTGAGGAATGTGTTAATCCTTGGATGTGTTGGTCCATCATGGGATGATCCCATGGTTTCGGTGGGATAACCCCATTCCTCATTTTAAACTAGCCATGTGCTTATGAGGGATGAGGTGGTGATGGACCAACTCATTCCATTCCTAAAACCAAACAAAAATATGAGCAATGAGTTGGTCCTATGACCAACCCATTCCTCAAACCAAACACCCCCTAACTGTAGATCATTCACTTATAGGAGGCATGCTGAACTTCAGATCACTTAAAAGACTATCAAACAGAACATTGCTAAACATGGTGCTTACCTCTTCAACACGCAGAGGTCCATTTTGATCATTGATTGAATCTATTTTCTCAGCAGGTTGGTACACCTGAATAATCAAATAAGGCGATTGATTGATTGTGCATAAAAAGGTCATCTGGATTATTACGTAGTATGTACATCATCATAATGAAAGATTCAAAAGGCAAGTTTTTTTTCATAAAGAAAGCAGAGATGAAACTTTACAGGAGTAAAATGAAATCATGTCGCGAGCATTGTGTACTTTCTTATCAATAGTCTAAAACCACATATTATACTTTATGTCGAAGACAACTTCCTGCAGCTCATCTTCCAGCATTACAAGATCTCAGCCCCTACATAAACTCATAAAGGCTGATGTTTCTTGTTCTCTGAGGATTCAAGATATGAACTTTTCCACCAGTAAGAGACAAACTATACTATATTAAAGCTCGGAATAGTCGGTCAAAGTTTTCCTCACAACCTGTCACAGGTTCAATCTGGAAAGATCTTAATCCAAGTGAAAGGGCCAGATCACCCCAAACCGAATGATCTTACGAATGCAGTGAGGTTCAAACTTCCATGGGTGGTGATCCATGGTTTCAATTTTCACTCGAGTCCTTTATGTTTTATGGAATGTTCTAATATTATTGTGGTTTGGCCCCTGCCATGAAATAATCTAGCGCCGCCCCGGCCAGGAGATGCACTGCCTTCCTCCCTACATTCTGGTTGCCACTGTTAGCAGTCCTGCTCCTGTCACATCCTCGTTTGATGGCATACCATCTTTAAGCGATTCTAAAAAAAACATAAATGATAGTAGGAATTGATCCTCACAACAATACACCCCCCCCCCTGTTTCAGAAACAAGCTGTACAGTAGTACAAAAGGGGGGCATCTGAATAAAATAAAGCATCATAATAGTCAATGGCCAGAGATTAAGCTTTAAGCAAAACTAATCAAGAATAATTCAATAGAGGAAGGATATCTTCCATGGCAATATAACTATTGAAGTTGAAGTACCTTGCATATCCTATGATGGTAGACCTCAAATAACCGGAGTTCAGTATCACTACAAGACAGCTCAACCTGATAAAAGGAACAAAAGCAGAATACAAAATCAAATTGTTATGCACACACAAAACTTGGAAGGAAATTAACATTCTTGCAGTAAATTCACCTTTGATTTTATGTCTTCAATCAACTCAAAAAGAGTGCTGCCTTTTGGCAATCGTATAACGTGCAACGACACCTGATAAGTAAGCATTATCGCAGGACATGATCAGAAAGATAGAAGCGGTTGCAAGCACAGAATGGGTGCAAAACTGCAAACTAACCTCATTGTTTGTAGCATGATGAAAAGTGACTCTCAATGTTTTCAGACCTTGCAGTTCTGGCAAAGGAATGTCCAGTATCTCGTAATACAGTATGTCAGCCATCTGCTAAATCAAAGGAAGCTCAAGCAATCACATGTAAAAGGCAGTCAATAAGAACACTTGAAAAAGGTGCCAAACCTGATTGAAATGACTTAGCATGTCCGAGAGATGATCAAGACCTCTGTACTTGATGTAGTGAGGTTTTGGCAGCTGTGAATATGGGTTGTGTTGTGTAAGGCGGAGTTTTGAAGGATCGTCCAGACCAAGATGAAGCGCAACTTTCTCGACAACATCATCATATGTGGAACGCTTTGAACTTCACAAGTATGAAAATGTAAAATAAGTTATTGAATTATTGCCGTAAGAAAAAATATCACTGTGTTAAGGCTCAAATGAAATTTGACACATACAGCTCCAGAGAGAAGTCGTCTTCTTTTGGCTTCTCAAGCAATCTGAAATGGACAGCCTATGGTAAACAAGTTAACAACAATCGTTTTCAGGGGAAAACAACAAATGAAGTACTAGTAACCATCATAAAACAATCTGTAAGAAAAAAAAACAGAATTGCTGCAAGTTTTAATATAGATACCAAATGCCATTCACCCCAATGTTGCTCTGAAATGGACAATCTATGGATAACAACAATCAATTTTCAGGGGGGAACAACAAATGAAGTATAAGTAACCATCAGACAACAATATGTAAGATAAAAATGCAGAACTCCTGCAAGGTTTTAATATAGATGCCATTCACCCGAATGAAGTAACATCTAACACCCAACTCGCACACAAATATTCCTTCTGTTACAAAATATATAATGTTTACGTACTGGCACACAAATGTCTACTTCCTACATACAGTTTATCTACGTACTGCACAAAAATAGTCATGGTGTTAAACATTCCAGTGTCAAAAACCGCGGCAAATAAATTGCATTAAAAAGACAGGAATGCAAAAGCAAAGAAGCTAAAATAAGATTACAATTGGTGTAAAAATAGAACATCACCAAGCAGCACCGAAGTAAAGTCAGATACAACGATCTGGACAACAGTATATAAGAACATCAGAAAATGTATTAGCACAAAAGAGCTCAGCATAGAGCCGCTTTCAATTCAGGATCAATCTCGGAATTTTAGTTTAGAATTTAAAAACGAGTATTGGTTGGAAATTGGAATATGGTTATGTCCATCATGCAATTATGTCATGTATAATAGTCCCTGTAGGAATTAAGAACTGTAGTTCGACAACTTCTTGTTGCCAAAAATTTGAACTCATTCAGGAGGCCTGCACTGAACTATGAGATCACCAGAGTTATCTCTTTTTTTTTTATGTGACATCTTTTTTATTTCTCAGCACCAGCATCCAGCTACAGCATAATGTGCTACTCTTTTTTTTTTGGCAAGCAGGTAATATCTGTTCTACTGGCAATACACACCCGCATGCCCACACCCCAACACAAGACCCCACTTTGGCACACTTGCAGTCGGTCATATTTTCTCACACATTTTTTCCTATGGGGATAATAAAGATGGGAGACCTAGCCTAATACTAAGGCTGTAGCAAGAGCTCGGATTTGCATATTCAAAAAGTTTTAAGCCTAACAAAAGATCATGTCAACAACTAACCAACCATAGAAAAATAGTTGTTGAGATGAGTCCTTGACTTCTTGTTCTTAGCTAGTAGAACAGTTGCTGGTGTTCATAAAGACAAACAAAAGAGAAGAAAAAGTAAAGATCTTCTGTTGCAAATGTTATTGACTGATGATGATATGTGGCTAAAAGGGTCATACGAAGTTAACAGTCCAAAGAAAGTAATGCAAGGTACTTCAAAGAAAATAACTGCTCCAAAAGCATAATCCTGAAGTCTGAAGACAGATAAATTTACCTGTCTATTTTGGATATATTCAAAGAAAGATGACACATTGGGATGGCGGTATTGATCCATTTTATCTGGAGAACAACGTTTTTGGTAGCATATTATGTCACCATCATCAAGCTGAAAGCAGCACAAAACAGACCATAAGTAAAACAAAGATAATTATTAACTGAAACAAAACATTAATGGAACAAACCTGGCTTGAATGGAAGGAAACGTCAGTGTCAATTGGTTCGCACATCACACTTGGTTCGAACTTTATTTCCTACAGAGGTTTAAGGAAAATAAGTTATGGTGCTACAAAAGATTTGAAAGATTTAGGGACAGGTCATCTACAACTCGAATGTTGCCAAGTGCCCAAGTCCAAAGTCAGATGCTAACTGGTGCTCCAGCAAAACCAAAACTAACCTCATACAGTTCAATATCTTCATCAGGCTGAAATCCTGCTATCTCATTCAGTTTTTGCACTATATCAGACGGCTTCCCTGATGCTTTCACGAAAAGCCTTCCAACATATCTGTTTCATAATCACAGGGATAACATCCAATCAGCTTCGTCAGGTAACCCAATAAAGAACGGGGAAAAACAGCTTACACCAGAGAGAGAGAGAGAGAGACAACCTTAGCTCTTCCTTTTCAGGGTCGTAGAGCTTGAAGAAAAGTAATATATCATCCTTCGTCTTTACAGGTAGTGAAATCGGATGATTCTCCTGTATGTGTGATAAGCTATGTTAGATGGTACACCAGTAACCAAGACCAACACACTTTGGCTAGACATGGTGGCATAGTACAGTTGAGTAGATGAATTACATCAATTAGACACACTGAGCAAATAAAAAGCAAATGATAAAGCAGTTAACCTGTCCAAACTCAACCTCCAAGAACAACCTCAATTCAGAATTCTGTAATTTGTTTGTTGCATCTTTAAGCTGTCCAACCTGGGAAAAAGCATTTCATTAATTGTGAATCAAGCGAACTGAAACTCAAGACAACCACCAAAACTAGGAAGCAGATCTTTAAAGCAAATGACTTTATATGAATGAGAAGATGAATACTTAATCAAAAAACCATACAAATTTGATATTACATCACCCAAATAAAAGATAGAGAAAACATGTGGTGCAAACAGGATCTGGTTGGTTGCTTGCATTAGCTCTTATGTCTAACCAAATATATAATGTTATATTGTTACTGGATTCTTGCATATACCAGTCAGATAAGCTGTCCGGAGTCCGGACAGTTGAGACTCTTATTAGTTCCACAAAATGGTGTGACAAATTATTGATTGTTTGGTTCATCTCGTTTCTGCCACCACCAACAGCTCTGTTCCAGTACATGCAAACCATGGAAACAAAAACCGGTGGTAACCGGCCGGTTACCGCCGGTAACCGGATTTACCAGTGGGTACCGGGAAATGAAATCCCGGCCGGTTTTCTCAGGTTTTTAAAATTCAAATTCTGTTTTTTGAATTTTGAATGGTTTTTAATCAAATTCGAGCGAATTTCAGCCGAAAAATTTCGTTTTTCCGTAACCGCCGTTACCGCTCCTCGCCCTCGAAGGATTTGGCCCGGTACCGGGTTTTTAATCCCTAATGCAAACCATCCACTTGAACAAAAGTCCCCTGAACTGAACTACCAAACACAAGTCCCAACCGATATGAACATACATAGCAAAAGAAAACAAGGTTGGTCTTTTAAGGAGAACAATGAGAATGTTCTTTGAATCATGCCTAAGCCCAACACAATATATAAGAACTAGAATATCTTAACAAATGCCAAGTATTTAAATAGTTAATAAACCTAATCATGCATGAAGCAACCCTGCCAGCAAAATCACTCTAGGAAACATGCACAATCACTTTCAAGCAAAGTTAAAGCAAACAATTAATTATGTCAATATTCCACTTACAGTAGATGCCTCCTCCTCGAGAGTCAATGGCCGATTGGGCCTGTAGGTATTGTTCTGCCGCTTGGCCCACAACCAAAATCGTTGGGACTGTACCGGGATACCAAATTCTTTTGATAACTCCTCCTGTCAAGAAAACATCGTTAAATAAAAATACCAAATTTTCTATATTGTAATAGCATGCCAAATCAAACAAAATATTCATATTTGACATGAACTCCAGTAAACCGTTCATATTTCCATTTCCCAAATTTAATCAAGTAGACGATTTGTTTTCCGTGAATAGAACAGAATCCAAACCTGGGACTGAATAATCCCTCATTCAATGCCCGGTTACAACTGAAAACAAATGGATTACTTAATGTTTCCCATAAAAAGCTACTTAATTTAGCAAATGAATTATTTGACTTCAGTAAGTAACAAAAGAAGGAAATCCCTATGAATATCAATCTACTCGTCAGGCTCATGAAACTAATAGTGCAAGCTTGAGTAAGATGTCACATACTGGGAAAAGGGAAATTGATCTAGTCCATTAGAAACTCTGTTACAGACTCATGATTTGATAGAAATGAAACCTAAGTCAAAAAATTTGCAGACTAGCATGTGCCCACATCCTTGCATGTGAAAATCTAAAGCAAAAGTACTTTTAAAAAAATGAAATATCTCTTGATCTATCATCGGTATTCATATCCAGCCATAAGCCCTGAGAATAATTACCTTGACCTGGTTGAATGCCATGTGTTTAGGAGCACGGAAGCTACGAATTTTGTCATGGTCCACGAGATCAAAATATATGTGTCTTCCAATTTGCTCTGCCAAATCAGAATCCCGTGCCACCTGGGTGATTGTTTAAATGAAGCACCAAGTGAGAAGAGCAACAAGAAAGATACTCCCCAATCAGTTAATGCAATGAATTAAACAAAGGCAAACCTTTAATGCAGTGTACATGTGAGCCTCAGATTTCTCCTTTTTTTTGTACTCCTTCTCTTCCTGTTCCTTTCTTAACCTAATCTGGGAAGATTTACACGATATTATATTATAATAAGCTCTATAATATCCAACAAGTGAAAACTGAAAAGGAACAAGTATTACCTTAAGGTGTTCAGATATGTCTTTCTCATCCAAATCACAGATAATTTTCTCTTTGTCACTTTCACGCACGTAAACAAGCATGTAAGCATTTGAATACTTGGTAAATCTAAGTGGGGTAGTATTCAATCCAGGATTAGTATGGGGGAGCTGTAAACAAGAAAATAAACATTATTCAGAATAAGGCCAACATGACAGGTTTCAGTGTTTGCAAATGGGTATTAGTACCTCTTCCTCACCACCATACTGCTCCTCTAACGCCCGTTTATGGTCTTCTTTTGTAACTCGTTCATCTTCAAACTTGAACCTAAATTGAGAATTTGCAAAGTAAATGATTTACATAAATTCCTCCAGTGATTGTCCAATGGAATGCTGAAGAATTTAAGATAGAGAGGGAGGGCACTATAACAACAAAGCAATAAGCTAACAAGTTTATCTTCAAACTGAAGTTAGCTAATCCGAAATTTTCCATTCTGAAGTCATGAGTATTGAATGGACATCCATGGAAATCACTCAAACCCATAACCACTCCTGGAAAGCTGTGTGTATCATCAAAATAAGAAGTTTCCCTTTAAAGATCTAACAATAGAGATAATGCTTCTTACTGTGGTCCAAATATTTTAAAAAAATATAATAAAGTATTAATAAACAATGCACTGCTACAAATAATGTAACACAGCAAGCTTGTTTAACAAAGAGAGTGTGCCACGTAACAGACAAAAGTTAGTTCTCGTAGCACAGAAAACAAAAAAAGTTTGCCTTTCAAATGAATTGTGTAAATATGCAAAAGCAAGACACTAAGCTCTTTTTTAGATTACAGGGGAGAATATTTGTATTGGCGAAGAGAAATAAGAACAAGGCTTTTTTTTCTCACACAATCACTATTGTCGATTCATTTTGGGGCAAGCCCTACAGCCAAGTGTGGGCCCAGGCTAGCCAAACAACAGGCGAATAGCAACAGCAGCATAACACCAGGCGGTGGCGGGGCAACATCCAGCAACAACAGGAGCAGTTAGGATCATGGATCAAAATCCACCGTTTCGGTGGGAATCCAGCAGCAGCAACATCCAAAGAACAACAGGAGCGCTAGGATCATGGATCAAAACCCGCTTCGTGGGAAGTGGAAAACCGGCGGAAAAATCGCCGCAGCATACGGATTTCTGGAAAAGCCCGAACGAATTTCGCTTGAATTTGATTAAAAACCAGCCAAAATTCAAAAATCAGAATTTGAATTTGAAAACCCGAAAACCGCCGATTTCATTTCCTGTACCCACCGTAATTCGTTACGCGCAGAATCGCGGTTTTTTTTCCCTGGTTAGGATCGAGAGGCTTGATTGTTAAGCAACATATCAATAAGTATTATCTATTAGCCTTGACTGTCAGTTACTTTCCTTATGGATAGTTTCTATGTTGTTGTGGATACGGGACACCTTTTATAAGGTGAAGTCAATTCTCCTTTCATATATATCTATCAAGCTGGGTGCAAGCCCTTGTCACCACAGCAGGGGAAGAGCCCCCACCCGGAAGGACGAGTGAACGTCCACCGAGCAGGGATCAAAATCCCGGCGGTTACCAGAAATCCCCGTGGGGACGGGATGAACAGTAACCAGCCGAAATTGTTCAAATTCAGATTTAAGTTTATAACTACATAATGCACTTTCTAGGTTGGTTTAGGCCTTTTTGTGCTAGATTACCTATTGTATGAGCTAAATATGCTTGAATTATTGTTCCGGTCGGTTTACACTTCATATAAGCTAAATATACTAGATTACGTATTGATTACGTATTGTATGAGCTAAATATGCTAGATTGCATATTGTATGAGCTAAATATACACTTCATTAAACACTTTCTAATTAATATTTGCATTATTCCAATTGCTAATTACCCATAACCGGTTTTCTCTGTTTTTTTCGGTTTTGGTTCCGGTTTTTGGGCGGTAACCAGTTTTCAAATCTTCAATACAAAATTCAACTTTCGAAATTCATCCGGTTTTTTCCCGGGTTTTCTGGTAACTGGCCGATTACCGTTACTAGACGCCGACCGGGATTTCAACCGGTTCTGTTTTTTTATCCTTGCACCTGAGTACCATTACCAACGACTACCTTAGCAAATACGCATTAGTAGGGGTGCTAATGGGCTGAAACCCCACCCAAACCCACCCCAACCCACTTCTAAGTAGCACATCCATGGAACAAAAAACCGGCCGATAACGTTACCGGATTTCCCGGTGGGGTCCGGGATTTTGAATCCCGGCCGGAAATCCTTCATATTCAAATTCAAATTCAAAATTCCAGCGAAAACACCTCAAATTCAAATTTATTTGGACGAAATTCGCGCCGCGTTTTCCACTAGGATCTCCGGAAGAATCAGGACCTTGAGCGCGTTACATGCTCTCGAGCCCTCACCGGATTTGTTCGGTTCGGGAGGGTTTTAACGCCGAGCACATCACCACCGCTCCACTTCCAAAACCATCCCAAAAGAAAGAAGCGGCGGCACCGCCCACTTCCAAAAACCAAACCCAACCCACAAACAACTCCAACCCAACCCAATTCTCTCAATTTGGGTTCAACCCGTTTCCAACCCATTCCCACCCATCGTTTCACTAGGATCTCCTGAACCACCGTTACTGCCTCGAGCCTCACGGCTAAATTGCCACATCCCAAACCACCATCGCCCACTTCCAAAACCAAACCCAACCCACAAACAACTCCAACCCAACCCTCTCTCGCGCTTCAACCCGCTCACCATCATCGCCTCACCGCAGAACCTGGCCACCGCCGTAACGCCACCGCTTCGCGTTGCTCGCGACGACATGCTCCATGGCCGCCTCCCGCTGCGGGAGCGCCTGCGCCCAAGCCTCGAACGGCCACCTTCTCCCGTAGTGCTCGGCCATCTTCTCCTCCTTGGCCTCCGCGTCACGCCGCAGAACGGCCACCTGCTCCCGATGCTCCGCCTCGACGGTTCGATGGAGCGAAAGCCGAGGTGAGGAGGAGATGGCCGTACGAAGCACATCGCGCGCAAGTCCACCGGCGGCAAGGCTCCCAGGAAGCAGCTCGCCACCAAGGTGCGTCTCCTCTCCTCTCTCCTCGCCTTGTGCCATTCCGATCTGTAGTTTGCTAGAAGGGTTTTCGCTGAGATGTTTTGATTCGGCAGCAGCGACCCACTGCCACCTCGCCGTCGATGTCCAGGAACCTCACGGTCCGAGTACTCCGGCTCCGATTCGCCCGCGCCCGAGTACTCGAGGATTGCAGTATCTTCACCAAGATTCTCAGAAAAAGATCGTCCATCGCGACTTGAAAGCAAGCAGTGTTTTGTTAGATGCAGACATGAACCCCAAGATCGGAGACTTCGGTCTCGTCAGGCTCTTCGGGCAAGATCAGACTCGAGAAGTCACTAGCCGCATCGCCGGGACATTGTAACTAAGCCTCCGAAAAATCAATTAATCTGATTAGTTCCCTGGACCGGCAATGTCAATTTAACTAACCATGCTATTCTTCTTGCTGCAACGGCTACATGTCTCCTGAGTATGTGATGCGTGGATAGTACTCGAAATCAGATGTGTTCAGTTTCGGCGGAGGCCGGTAGCAGGGCTCGAGCGCGGGCGCTGCGGGAGCAGCGGGAGGCGGCCATGGAGCGTGTCGAGGCGGAGCACCGGGAGCAGGTGGCCGTTCTGCGGCACCGGCGCGACGCGGAGGCCAAGGAGGAACTGTGGCAATTTGGCTGGTAGCAGGGCTGATGGGTTGGGGAATGGGTTGGAAACGGGTTGAACCCATTTCAACCCGAAATTTTTTGAACCCACACCAACCCAATCCGTTTTTTCTACAAACCCAACCCAACCCAACCCGTTAACTGCATCAACCCATCCAAACCCAACCCATTTCAACCCAACCCATTAACACCCCTACGCATTAGATCCATGACCCCAAAAAAAGAATTACTTAGGCCACATTTTTTGTGGTGATTGAAGTTCCACAATCAACTGGCGCCTGTCTGTACAAACCAAATCCTGTCAAGCCCTAAAATATAACACTAAATTTGTAGTGCTGTCACACAAATACGATATGGTTTCCTTACATCAACAGTTAAAAATGAAAAGCACGGACTACGTAAAATATTTATTATATCATTTTCGCTTGAATCACCTTTCCGGATGAGGATTAAAAAAGGTTGATTTAGTATTAAGCGACCATCTTTAGTAAGTCTGCACATAGAGCATATCTACTATTTAAACAGGACCATACCATTGATCAGAAAGAGTTGGGCGAATAAAGGCATAGTAGTGTCCACCATGAACTCCACCACTATGAACTAGTACGCTGCAATAAAGATAAGTTACAAAGATTAGTATAAAGATCCAAAATACTCATCAACAGCAGGAAAAACTTCAGTCTACACCTAGCCAGGACAGGCTGAATTGTGAAATGCTTCCTATACACAATCCAAAAGTTAACATTGAAAGTGTACAACACAGTGTACATTGTGAAACATTTCCTGCATTTGTAACAGCAAACTACCTGAGAGTAACCGCCCGTAAAAAGCAGTTCAGCACATTGAAAGTGTATGTTAATATAAAAAAAATACAAATGACCATATGTGCACCATACTAGTTTATCCACAACAGAGAGGAATGAACTATGAAGTAATAAATCGTGCACAATATATGAACAATGTAGTTGTTAAAGAAAATAAATTGAGCACAGTTAATATTGGTAATATGTAAGATGTAACTGATTTTAAATATTTAACCACCTATAATGCATTACAAATGGGATATATATATATATATAATGCAGAGCTTAATGAATTATCACCTGTGAAGTGTATAGAGGTTACGCACTCTCCTATCAGCTTCTGGAGAGAGATATTTTCCATCATCTTTATCAAGATCCAATTGAAGCGGGAACTCGTAACGGTCATTTATCTACATTGTCCAAATTAATTTAATTTAAACAGTGCAACAAAACAAATAAACTGATGTGAGAGTATTTTGCACGTTTGCCTCAAAAAATATGGTTGTGCATCCAACCTTTAGCAAGCCTAGTTTTTAACAACTAATAAAGGAACTTGCAAGACACTGACAGGCTATTAATCACTAATACTGAACAGTGAACTCCTTGCTTTTGAATATCTGAAGTACCCTGTTCTAAAATTAAGCCTTATCAAAAAAAGACTTTCGCGAGGAATGGTCCAAGCAGATCTGCTTAAGATGCCAAGGACTTGTTGATCTCAGTATCTCACATTCTAAGTACTTGCTGGTACCAATACAGTACCAAAAGTTGGGTAGCAAATCTTAAGCCTACAATACACCATCTTAAAAACCTTTTTGCATGTGCGATTGGTATATTCATGAGAAGAAACAAACCATCCTGGGAATGGATCACTAAATATTTGAAGTAATTGGACTATTAGAGACTTCATGTTATGCCAGTGCCAACTTGTTAGGCATTGACCAATAAATTCAATAGCTTATTAAATTGGACTTAACTTGCTATGTGTCCTAATATTTCCGATAAACAAATGTATTGACAATTTACCCCAAACTTCAATCCAGAAAAAAAAACAGTGTAAACAGCTAAGCAAATACCTCACCACATTCAACATAACAAAAGTCATCCAAATGAAATGAGTCACAGATAAACAAATTCCACCTGAGGACTACATTAGAAAAATCAATTTACATTAACCAGACTTGCAATGGAATAGTAGATCTTTTGTCACCCTACCCCTACTTTGCCTGAAAGGATATTGCATATAGCACATTACTACATGTGTCTTTCACCTTGTTATGTTCCAGATTTTCAAGCAAGTCAAGGTAATTAAAGCTAATTTTCAGAGATGAAGTGGTTCGTAAGCCTCCTATAGTGCAAATACAGCTTTCCAATTCTAGTTTCTCCATGTCCTTTATCTATGAGACTGCATCCTAAAAACTTAAGTCCATAGCCAATGTAGAAAAAATTATTGCAGCTTTCTGTTGTCTGATACTAAGCACCACAATGAAAAGAATAAAATCAGAAAAGGAGGAAACTTATAAATAGGGTGAGGAAAACATAAGAGTCCAATCCAGACCTTAACCATTGTATCCCGCACAAAATCATATTCGAAACGCTTTAATTGAAGTTGCAAAACTGGAGGGAAGTCAATAAAAAGCATCCCTTTCTTGGCATCCTGAAAAAAAGGAAGAAAATGCATTTAAACTACAAAATAAATCTAACAATCATCATCTTACAATAATTTTCTATGATGCGCACGTGCATCAAAACATCTTTTCCTTGTCAAGAATCCAGCACTAAATTCTAAACATAGTAAACTTAAATATTCATAAACTAGCTTTTGCGGTCAGCACGTCATGGAAATAAACTAACATAACAAGTACTTTCAACAAAATGCATGGCAGCCAACCATCACAACCTAGAGTCAACCATGTGCACCAGTATCGAGGAGGATCTCAACAGGTGAGCATGCATTGTTTACTAGCTATTCATGTTATAGATAATCCGCAATAAGTTTTGCCACAGCTCCTGTGCAAGATGGATCTGGACATTCTCCTAGTACAATAAAAGGGAACATGCTACCTCTACTTCAACAAACTAATTCAACTGCACAAACAAGATTTAAAATTATATAAATAAATTCCAAATTTTTCAAACACACCATTGAAGGTTCCGGACATCAAATGCCAAGTTGAACTAACCTGCAGACCATGTTTCTCAGATTGATACTTATTATCACCTTCTAACCTTTCTACTTCAACATACTTATCAAACGATGCATAAACATCTGAGCAGCCCTTGACATCAAGTGCGAGATCTGGGGAGAGAAAAGTAACAAAAAAATGTGTTATAAATCTATAATCACAAAGGAAACACTAAAGAAAGAAGGTCTAGATTTCACCTCCACCTACCATAGAATGACTCTTTTCTAGTAGATTTGTAGTCAACATTAATGCACTCAATATAATTCATATGGTGGCCTTCAAATAATTTTTGTATTGCTCCTTCCACAGTAGTCCCCTGCGCCAAAAGAGTAGTTACACACCAATGGCAGGGATTTTATTATTTAACAAAACAACAAATAAATGTCCAACCTTCATTTTATCTTCCAGCTTTTCACAAAGAACCCGATTCAATTCTTGCACATCATGCTGCATGAACGAATCATAGGTATCCCATCCAAAAGATTTGGTAAGCTCTTTTGTAGAAATACTATTGTCACTATGCTGAAGTTTGTAGAAAAGACTTTGCAAAGCCAAAGGAATGCTCCCTGAAGGTGTATCATTCTCCGTAGTAGGCATATGGTATACAGCCTAAAATATTATTCTCTGTATCAGAATCACATCGTAGGATTAACCAAGAGAAAACCAGAAAACCAGCCTCACCTTTCGAAAGTAGGGAATATGATAAAGTGTCTGAAGAAGGGAATTCATGTAACAAGTAGCTCCTTGATTCTTCAGACCAACATAACCAGTCTCCTTTTTGGAGTCATAGTTCCAGTAATCAACAATTCTATGCACAGCAACCTCAGCTTCAACAATGCATTGATCATTCACAATATATCCTTTACTAGGATCATATAGATCCATTAAAGGCATAAAGGAAGTGAAACCCCAATCACTTTCTCGAGAACTGAAATGATGTGTTGCTTCTGTGGGGAAAAAGGAACGTGTTTAAACAACAACGGGTGAAATGCGTCAACTACTATGCTTACTAATATTACTTTATCATGAAAAAAAAATGTAAGTAGTACATTTTAAAATAGATTGCAACTTGAGCAGAAAACTTGTTCTTTCAACCAACCTAAAGAAGAAGAAAAATGCAAGCTAAGATACTAGTTACTCCACATCAAGGATTGGAAACCCGGTCCCGGGATGGATCCCGGCCAGCCGCCGGTACGTAACCGCCGTTATCGTCCGTTACCGTCAAACCGTTTTTTCGATGAAATTCGTTCAAATTTGATTAAAAATCATTTGAATTTGAAGTTGAATTTGAAAAGTCCGATTACCGCCGATCCCGATCCCCCCCTCCGTAGCGGTACGCCGCCGTAACCGCGGTTACCGGCCGATTTTAATCCATGCTCCACATTAAACAAACTTTTATTCTTCATGTCCTTTCCTACTTTTTTAGGTTGATTTCGAGGAATTTGAAATATATTCACAGAATAAGAACTATGCAATTACATATCAACCACATCAAAAAATGTTGAACTGTCAAGGCATAACACAAGACAGTAGAACTGTAGGAAACAGTTGTGTATATTAGGCCATGCTTTTACCTGGCATCAAGCTAAAAATAGTGACAGTTGCCATCAAACAAAGAAATGTTGTTGAACAATCAAAAAATAAGGGCAAGTGAACATTTCTCTTAATAAATAAGCAGAATCAACTTCAGGATGGCTACATGAATATATACTTAAGGTGGTGCAAAAAGCTGAAATCAGTTATGCTGCTAGCAATATCAAACTAATATTAAAACTTCAAGATAAGCAAATATGTAATCAGGTTTGGTGATAGATAACAGGCAATACCTTTTCTTAATGATAATTTGCCGTCTAATTGGCTGTTCACAGCAAGGCTGAATTGTGCATACCTACTCCAGCCAGGAGGCAACACATTTGCATCAGCAACATCCAGGTACATCGAAAGGTGCTCTACATTGTTTCCGCTTGGGAAAGCCAACACTCGCCTGCAAGGAGGTAATAGAATCAAACTAAGCTCTAGAAATAATGAATGCACAATTAGAAGTAATAAGCAGATGTATTCACTCACCACTTGTGCCCCCCAACCACAAAAACATCGGAGTAGAGCTTTCTACCATTGAGCCTGGAAAAATTTTCAATGGTCCATGTAAATCTGGATGTGGAGGTGTCTGGTATGTGTTGGTTCTCAACTGCTGGCGCGGATTCTGCGATCAAATCAATATAGTAAACCATGGAAACAGACAGAAAAAAGTAACACGACTTTTTGTTCTCCGAACTTAGTATTAAGCGTCACAAACACACAATGTCAAAAATCACAAGCTTGGAACTTGGAAGCAACTATGCACCCAACAAACATTTAGCATCTGTCCGATAGTCATTGTGCACTTACAACAGAAAACACCATCACTTCAATGACATAATAACAACAGCCATCTACCTCCCACCCAAAACTCTGAACCCACACAACCAAAATGAATACCAAAAACCCGACATGTTTTGGAATGTTATTGTCTTTCTAGTTCAGGGTTTATTCTTTCACCAGCATCAGCACTGTTAGTGTTTAATTCACATGAAACACCAGCGCTAGAAAGGTTATGAAAGCAATACAGAATTGCACAAGTTGTGGTTATTAGCTGAACAGGAACCTCCATATTCAATAAAGCACTGCCCATGGTGACACAATCAGCACCAATCAAAATAAAAATCATGTTCTCCAGAGTGACAGTAACCGCTGGCCACTGCACATTTCGCAACCACCTGCCAGCATTCACATGAAAACAACAGAATCTCCGCAACGCGAAACTACTGAGTAACTGTCCCCATGCTATAACGAGCTCATAGGAGTCTATTCGGTACCAACCCTATGAGTGCACAGGTCCTTCAACAAAACAGTGTGCATGCAAGGCTGTATAACATGTATGATCTCCAGATGCTCTAGCTAGCACACTTGATAGCCCTATCAAATATTAATTGTCATCTATAGTCTAGCATGGTAACCATGGTTGATGGTACCATTTGTGCATTTACACCCTAGTTCAGTACCGTACAGGTGATTGGCTATCACCCTTATGGTCATTGCACATGGCTAACACCATCTGGAAACAAACCTCTCGTCCTTCAACTGCTAACTTGAGCCTGCACTGTTGCATCAGCATCTAGTACATTCAAATGGATAAAACACTACACATGTCATCTGACTCTCTGTCGATACTAATGGCTGGCTCAAGCCAATGTTGACTTAGGTTGGGACTTGGGGGTGCTATTCTTCGCGACAATATTTCACCCAATAAAAAGAACAAGTATAAATTAAGAGCAATTATCACTTTAACAAAACTAACTCAGAAATTCCGTATATTTCAATGCACAGAGCAAAAGAATTTAAATACGCATTAGTTGAGCAAATTTTGCAAAAGTAGCATTGGGCATAAAAGCTTTGCATGTGTTCTTGCCCAGTTGGACAAGAAACAATGGTCAACAAGTTCTTATTCTTTCTTACATATAAACAGAAGTAGACTAAATTCTGCAAAAATGTAATTAGATGCTAACCACACTATATTAAGGGTAGCTGAATCAACAAGGAGAAGATTCATAGGATTTTTCAAATCACTTCCTTTTGTAACAAAAAGTGTATAGGTCAAAATAAACATAAACCGATCAAATATAAACGGCAATAAAAGAGTGGCACGTCGAGTTACAGAAGGGATAATATTAATAGTATTGCTCCCCATCCAGTAGGAAACCAGAACAATACTTCTGGAGAGAATATAAGAAAAATTGTGTCAACAAGGCAGACCAAGACCTAATTTGGCAATGTAATTCTGTGCTCAGTGTGCTACGCAGAGCATATTAAAACCTTGTGATTTGTGATTCAATTAGTTTCCTTCAGATTTTTGTGATGAAATATTTTTTTTGCTCCCTCGGATGTTTTGTGATGCGACATGTAGGTTATATCTACTTCACAGGTAATACAAATCTTGTACGATGTAACAAAACCAGGTAACAAAACTTTGAAACAACCATTTCATCTATAGCAGTATGATAGACCAAGTTTTACGAGACCTATCATATTGCAAAACTGTCCAGAAATCATCATTAAACTAATGTAAGTACAAACCAAAATTTTGGAAGTCTGGCGTGAAGCACGATTCAAAATCTAAGATCGTAAAGGAGTGATATTAGATCCCAACCATATCAAATAGAAAAAGGGGGGGAAACATTAGCACACTACAAAAGTGACATATTTTAACAATAAAGCTACAGAAATTCTAAATCAGATTAAACTTCACCCGAGAATACCCAAAAAAAACACCGAAAATACCACCTTCCATCGGCTGCGGCCCCTCGACGACCTCCTGGTGCGGCACCACCATCTCCTCATCCTGGTCCTGCTGTGGCGGCTGCAAACAACAAGCACCAGAACGGTTCAGGACACGGAGATTAAAAAAACAGAACCTTATAAATCACCACTGCAGCGTCGCCCGCAAAACCACCCCAAATCGAACCCGATCAAAACAATCCCCAAATCGCAAACCCTCTACGGAACCGTAAAGCACTCCGAACCGAAGCGTCCGGAGTGGCGCGAATGGCGAGGTCGCGCGGAGTTTTTACCTCGGGGGCACGGGGGGTCACCATGGTCATGTACCGCCGCGGCGGCGGCGGCGGCGGTGGACGGGTGTGGGATCGGATCGCGGCGATCGCTGCGGAGAAGATGGGGATTTGAGACTGGCGCTAGGGTTTAGGGGAGAGGCGAAGAGAGGAAGCGGAGGGAGGGGGGCGACAAGAAAAAAAAGACGGGAGGAGTATGTGCTCTTTGCGGTTTTACACTGGTAAAGGATACGTTTGGAACGGCTTTGGGGTTCTCTAGGAGAAAAGCTAAGGTCGTCCAGACGATACTATAAACGAATCGGGTAGTTTCTAATTGATTCAGTTGAAAATGTATTTGGATTTTTTTGAATTGGATTTTTTTTGGAATAGAAATGGGTACATATTTTTTCCTCGGGGCAAATACAAATATAGTGGCACTAGTATCCGGAAAACCAACCTAACAGCAACACCCACATCCTAGTCCCACTGGCCCATCAGTCCATCGACCATCGCTCGCTCGGTCGCTCCATGCGGCATACCTCCATTAGGGTTTGTACAGGCACAATGCGAGGCGTCGTCACGCACTCGGCACTCACGCGAGTCTGAGTCTCAACTCTCAAGTTGCGCCTCTTCTGGCCGCCCTTGCCTCGCCGTTGGCCACCTCAACAGCCTCCGCCGGCCATCTCAGCCGCCTCCACGGGCTCCCCTGCGTGGTTGCGCCTTCGTCGGCTCCCCCGCATGGCCCCAGTGCCTCCGTCGGATCCCCCTCGTGGCCACCCTATGTCCCCACCGGCCTCCGCCGGCTCCCTCGCGCCTCCACTAGCTCCGACCGTGGACCCTTTTGCAACCTACCTCGTCGGTCGGCCGCCATGTTCCCCAAAGGTAAGCATGAAGCCATGAACACTCATTTCCCCCTTTGCAATTCCTGTTGGTGACAAGCAATGAAGCATGGATTAAATGTTCTGTTTTTTTTTGTATGAATCGAATGTCTGAACATTGAAGGCAGTATAACTTGGAGTGCTTAACTGCTTATCAATGGAGACATGGAGTGCACTTTAAATTGAACAATGGAGGATATTTTGTTGTCTGAACATCATGTGTCCGGTTCTTGCTTTTATAGTTTTATGTTCAATGGGACCATCACAGATTCACAAAAGCAGAGTTGTATTCTTAAGATTTGTTTGGTTTTTGTGGTAATTACCGGCAACTCAGTGTGCTTCCTGTAAACGATATAGTTTGATGGGATTGCTATTGTGAGACAATATGTGGTTCGTCAATTTCTTGACCTTAAACAAGGTTGAGAAGATGCGCTCATGTGTTTAATTCTTAGCGTAAGCTTATCTTCCATTTGTGTTTACTGTCGTGTTAGTATATATATAGGATGCTAGGACATATTGTCTTAGCCTAGAACAATTGTGCTCTGGCCTGCATCGCTATGGGAATTTTTTTACTGAAGTAGAGGGTTGGATTTGAAAATGTTTGGTGTCGATGTCCACAATTATGTTTTTTGTTTGATACAGCATACAAATGTTGTCAAGAGTGGAGGATAGTGGCACGCTGGTACCTTTTGGTTGCTTTATGTTGAACCTGCTCCATATTGTTATTAATGTGAAAATATAAAGTGAGAACAAAGATAGAGGGTTGCATTCAGATTGAAAATAGAAAGTGAGAACAAAGATAGAGGGTTGCATTCAGATTATCTTTGTAGTTTGTAGAATATGCATGCCTCATTGGTATCTTGTGTATTTCCTCCACTATCTTGTGCTAGCTTTGTGATAGAATCTACAACTGGAAGTAACAGTGCAAGTGTAAGCAATACATCTCCTACTTTGTCAATGCCACAACCACCTTCCACTACTACAAATATTTCTGATCTAGCTGCTGGTGCATTGGTGCTAAGAAATAAAGTTGATTTGACTGGTGAGACTGGTACCGAGGCCGACATTCCTGCTCCTGCTAGGAAGAGAGCAAAGAAGTGCAGTTCTGATGTTTGGGAGCACTACACAAAATATGAGAAAAATAAGAGAAGATCAGATGACAAGATGATTACTGAGTATTGGGCTAAATGCAACAAGTGCAAGTACGAATCTCGTTGTGAGAGTTTGAGAGGCACATCAGTCTTTTGGAATCACTTGGCTAACAAGCACCAAATCAAGGGAGGTCAGCAGCTTCTAAAATTAATGAAGAGTGGAGACGACAACAGCACTGCATCTATTGAGACTTATAGGTATGATGAGACTGACAGTTTGAAAAAAAATGGCAATTATCATGCATGAATATCCCTTTAATATTGTTGAGCACGAGTACTTTGTGGAGTTTATCCTTTAATATTGTTGAGCACGAGTACTTTGTGGAGATTGCTTGCCCTTACTTTGGTTAATGCATCGACCAATGATGTATGTGCTAAGGGGGTAGTATTAAAACTCAATAAGTCAGCTCCCTTGATCTGTGATGGTATATTTTTTCATATGAGATGCTTGAATCATATTTTAAACCTTGTTACCCAAGATGGTATGAAGCAAATTGCACTAGCTATTGCAAATATCATAAATACAATTGCAATTGTGAAGAACTCTCCATTGCAGTATGAGGAATTTATGAAGTATGTATCAGAATGTGACTTAGATGTGACAAATGGTCTCTCCTTGGATATTCCAACAAGGTGGAATTCCACATATCTCATGTTGAAGCAAGCTATTTATTATAGGCATGCTTTTAGTAGGCTTTTCCTTCGACACAGAAGCAAATATGTGAGATGTGCACCGACTCCTGAAAATTGGACTATAGCAAAATCTATATCTACATGTTTGAAAAAAATTTATGATGCTACTGAGATCCTCTCCAGCACTAAATATCCAACAGCAAATCTATTTTTCAATATTTTTTGCAAGATTAAGCTTGCCCTTGCAGACCGGTGTGATAGCCCTGATCCTATTATATCTACTATGGCCCATTCCATGCAAATTAAGTATGATAAGTATTAGGAAAAGTCCAACATGGCTCTAGCTGTAGCATGTTTTCTTAATCCTATATACGTGACAAAGCCGATACACTATTTTGCAGATAAGATTTACCATGACAATGCTCTAGAAGAAGTTGGTAAAATCATGAGTGTTATTAACCAGTTGTTCCAAGCTTATGTGTTCAGTCCACTTGTAACTTCGAAGAAGACAACAACTACAAATGTGCAAACAGTTGATTCTCAACCGTTAGACCAAGAAGTTGAGGATGAGGAGAGTGATGATGATCTTGATGCAGATCTTGAAAGGTTATTGCATGGCAGTAGTGCTGTAGATTAAGGTACCAAAACTGAGTTGGAAGTGTACATGGAACAACCACTAGTGGAAATGGAAAACAAAAGACAAAATCTTATTTGATGTTTTGTGATGGTGGAAGCTCAAGCAACCTGAGCTCCCTATTCTCTCCCGACTTGCTCGTGATGTTTTATCTATTCAATTGTCAACTGTTGCTTTGGAATCAGCTTCTAGTGCTGGCGGACGTGTTGTTAATCCATTTCGCAATCGCCTTGATCCTGAAGTTGTGCAAACTTTGATTTGTACCAAAGATTGGACTACAACATCTCGAAAAAGTAATATTGAGTTCTACACTTGTGTTTGATTGATTTATGTGTAGTATGTGAGGAAATCTTTGAGTATAATTAATATTTGGAAAAAGTCTATTTACACCCCTGAACTTTGTGCAGAGTCCAAAATACCCCCTAAACTCTAAAACCGTTTGTTTTGCACCCTTGAACTCATAATACCATGTGCACCGACCCCCTCAGGCCGAAAACAGGTGGTTTTGGGCCAGCTGGCATCCACGTTGTATGGTTTTGGACGCTGACCAACTTAAGTGGACGCTGACCAGCGAGATGTTGTGCAGCGTGCGGGCCGGGGACGAGGCGACGGAGCTCGAGTGGAGGCTGATGCTATTGGCGATGCGGCTGGCGATATTGGAGAAGGCGACGAGCGAGCTCGGTGCGCTCGGCTTCATCTGGGCCACCGTCATCCTCCTCGGTGGCTTCGCCATCACCCTCGAGCGGGTCGACTTCTGGTCGATCACTCTCATCGTCCTCATCGAGGGTGCCCGCATCTTCAGCCGCAGCCACGAGCTGGAGTGGCAGCACCAGGCCACCTAGTCCTCGCGCGCCGGCCGCTCCGGCTTCCGCCTCATTGCGTGCTCCTTCCACTTAGTATTCGAATCGACGGCGCCGCAACCGGCGGCCGCAAGGTGGCCGCCGCGCCAAATGGAGCTAGAGTCGGCCGAGCCGGGCTTCGTCGAGGCATGTCGGGGCGCGCATCGCTACACACATCGGCGGCGCGCGCCACGCTCGCCGGTGCGGCTCGTCAGCAGACTTCGAGATGCGAGGACGCGCGTACCAACCGGAGGTCGGCGCTGGACATCTTCTACGAACTCGCGCTCGCGGAGGCACTGTTGTTATTGACGGAGAAGGCGCTGTGGGAGTGGGAGGTGAGCCACGGGCGCCTGCTCGAGCGTGTCGCCGGCGAGTGCCATGCACCGCTTCTTCTATGACGCCTACTTGCGGTGTGTCGACGGGAGCATATTCGACGGCCTCCGCATGAACCTCTTTTCCTTCACCGAGGAGCTTCTCGTCGAGGGCTCGCAAGACGAGCAGTGCATCGACATCGGCATCCTCGTCAATGTTGCGGTTGGTGGAGATGCTCAGTTTGAAGGGCGCTGCTGTGCTCCATTCGCGCCGTGCTCCAGCACGCTGGCGGTTGGTGGAGATGCTCAGCTGGAAGGGCGCTGCCGTGCTCCATCCGCGCCGTGCTCCAGCACGCTGGCGGCCACCGAGCTGCAGCGGCTTGGCGCCGAGATGCTCACCCGCCTCACCATGGACGCGGACGCACGCGAGAAGATCGGCGGCACCGGCGTGGTATCCCTCCTCCTCGCCATGTTCCTCCAGCCAAGCATCACCAACGAGGCCGACGCTGCGCGTGTCGAGGCTGGCAAGGCGCTCGCCATGCTGGCCCTCGAGAGCCGCCGCAACTGTGAGTGAATACTCAAGGCCACCCCCTGCGGCGGCGTACCCGCCGTTGTCGACCGGAGGCCGAAGAGGAGAGGCGGTGCCAAGGATGGAGAGAGAGGCGACGCCAAGGAATGGCTGGAGGAAGAAGAAGCAAGAAGGGGATAAGGGACGCCACATCAGCAGAATCAGCTACACGTGGATGCCACATCATCCAAAACCAGAGTTGTTTAGGGCGAGGGTGTAATTTGATCTGGTTTTGACAATTGAGGGGTGTGAAATAAACTGTTTTGTAGTTCGAGGTGTTTTTTGGACTCAGTCCATAGTTCAGAGAGTAAAATGGACTTGTTCCTTAATATTTTGACATGAAGGTGGAGATATTGGTGGATCTATCCTCACTAAGATGGACATGGAGGACATTGAGCGATGCTTCGCAAGCTTGGCAACAGTTTGTTGTTTTTTTTTTACCAAACTATCTAGCTCTTTGGCTTAATTTAATGCCACCTTGATAAATGATACTCATTGAATTACAACTTGTAGTTGTAGGAGCACGAGGATATGGATGATTTGGAAGAGGACGTGTTGGAGGACATGGATGAATGACCAATCACTAGGTGAATCTCCATATCACTTACATGGATGAACTTGTACTTGCAGTTCTGTCTTGGTTGTTATGTTGTCATATCACTTACTTTGGAATTGTGTAATCATGGTTAGTGTGGAAATTCCATTCACTTGTTGGAGTACTTCATGTTCTGTATTAACAATGGAGATAATTTTTTTGCATAATAGATCTGCCAAAACTTCTCAAATACTGCTTTTGCCCACACTGACTCAAAGCTTCCTTCTTTAATTAAACCTAGTTTTCTTCTTAACTTCATATTATCTTTGTATTGGTTTTGCGCTACTGTGACAAAGCCCTTGATATGTAGTGTTAGAAATGTTATTTGATGACAGTATCATGTTATACCACTTTAAAGTATGTGGTACTGATAAGTGGTTGTAATTCGGTGACATGGCATGGCAATGAAATTTCAGTTATAGAAGCCTCCATGTTCAGCTAACAACTTCCATGTATTCAATATGTTACTTTAACTGTCCTATCATCTTTGCTAGATATTTTGCATATTTGTGCAAAAAGAAGCCATTGCTTCACTGTAGGCAAAACACATTTATTAAACAATATCAATGTGCATCACCCAACAGTCGACCAACATCCTACTCTCTTCTCTTGTCGTTATGCTGCTCTTGACAGATAACTACTACCTTGTAATACCACTTTGCTCACTAATTAGAAGCCATCACTACATCTCTTTTTTTATCCTGTTTTGGATTATTTGTTTTCCCTTTTCCGATGGTGTGCAATTGCAAAAGAACAATAAAAAAAGGAAAAGATGACATCTGATCAATGTAGCAACATTCCCACCAAACCTTGGTTGGTATCTATTTTTTTTGTCTTCCTTCAGAACTGAAACCTAAGTAGGCATATAACAGCAAGTTGCATTCAAATTATCTTTGTAGTTTGTAGAATATGCCATTTTCATGGTTTTAACATTTATATGATGACCCCGATGATTTTTTATTTTTAAATTTAAGCTTCTTTAGTGCTAGTGGAAGAGGAAGATGGCGAGATGCTGCTGGCTTGCTGCTTGTTAAGACATGATATTTTGGATTCTTGGTATTATTGAACTATGTATGTCATGAATGAACTAAGTGTGATGAGATAAGTGTGAACTAAGTTTTATGTATGTGATGAACTAAGTTTTATGTATGTGATCGATGTTTTATGTATGTGATGAACTAAGTTTTATGTATGTTGACTTGTGAGTTATGACTTATGAGCTAAATATGGTAAACTAAGTGTTATATTTATGATGAACTAATTAATGCATCTTGCTAGTGCCAATGTTATGTATGGTTACTGAAAATATGAACAATTCATGGAATTTGCATCAAACAAACTAGTTATATGTTTTTATTAATTTTTGGCATGCAATTTAAGGGGTTTTCAAGTTCAAAAAATATATGTGATCGTATTCGTTTTGATTCATATTCGCTCCGTATTCGTATTGGATATTATTCGTATCCGTATTCGTATCCGGGGTATCCATATTCGTATCGCATCGAGGAAAAAATATAAAAATTATGTGCTTCGGGTTTGGAGACTTCAGTCGGACTCGTGGAGGGGGAGGAGATGGTGATGAACCTTGTAAGACATATGTGCTTTAGGTTTTGGGCTGTTCATGACAACAGGATGAGTAGATTACCATGTATAATCTTCTCTAAATTCTTAAACCAATTATAATTGGCAAACTTTGGTATATTTTGAGGTGGCTTTGCTAATTAGATGGTGTCATGTGTCCGCTATTCTTATTTTGACGTGGCTTGGCCAATTGTGCCCAATCTTTTCCGTTTTCGTTCGAGAGGTGTAACATCCCAAAATTTGAGTGCATTTCAAATTGTTTGAAAATATGATAAAATTAAAAACTTTTAATGCATCTTGTTGAAATTCGATTTTTCCTGGATTTTATTTGAGATATTTCTCGATTTTTGAATTTTAAGAAATCAATTAGCGAAATACAAACCTAAATTAAAGCTGTGAAATTTGAAAGCAAATTAAAATGACATTTGAAATCTAATTGTCAATTGAAAATTGAATAAGAGTTTGAATTTAAAAGTAAGGGAGAAGAAAAACCTTAAAAATCAGGTTTGGGTCGAAATCTAGCCAACCCAACCCCTTTTCGTCTTCTTTCCCCCTTTTATTTTCTCCCCTTTTCCCCCTCTCGGGCAGCCCATTTCTTTTCCTCCTCCCGGCCCAACTTCCCTTGGCCTCCATTCTTCTTCTCCCCTTAGCCCGCCCATGCTGGCCTCCTTCTTCTCTCTCCTCTCCACGTTGCTCTGCTCTTCGCCCACTACGCGCGGCCAACCACTCTGCTGATCATGTCGCATCCTGCCCTGTGCATCGTGTCGCCCTGCCACGCCCTCGTCATATCTCCGCTCGACCACTTCGACATGACATCGCCTACTCCCACGTCATCCATAGCAACCGTTCATGCTACTCGCCCATGTCGCTACTGAGCTTCGCACGAGAAATCATGTCTTCCTTGTCCTACTTAAAACACAGTTTAGCGTCGCATCGAGCTCGCCTCCATCTCCTCTCCTTCCCGATCTCAAGTTGAGCTCGGAGTCATGCTGCCATGCGCCGGCCGTGGATGTTGCTCATTCATCTAGCTGCCTTGGCTGCACCGGTGAGCTACATCCAGCACTGACATGTCCATCAAGGTCGCCTCGAGGTCCTATATCTCCTTAGCCCATTCCCTTTCCCTTCTGTGCACCATGCAGCCCGGAACGGTCGCACCACCGTCGTCTTCCCTGAAGTTGGTCGTCGCCCTACTCGTCATTCTCGTTGAGTTTGGTGATCTTCTCCCCCAAACCGCCGTGTCACAGCATGTTCTAGGCTTCAAGGAAGCTTTTCCCTCCACCAATTCCATCCTTCCCCATCCAAAGCTTGTCGCGCCGTCATTTTGCTCTGTTTCGGCCGAAAACCACCGTCGCCGCCATTCCTTACCCAATGAACTCTTGTTTGATTCTCCTCTGTTGGAGCATTTTCACAACTCCCTCTTCCTCCCCCAACCTCTGATTTGAACTCCTTTCCTCTCCATGTGGCCACCACCGACGAGCTCGCCTCGCCGCCCCGGGTCTCCTTCGCCAGGCTACCTCGGAGCCCCTCCGCCTCCACCATCTACCTTGGTGTGTTCCACTCACCCTGCTAGTGCTTGTGCTCCCCTTGTTCTTGTCCCCTTAGTCCCTAGCGTCACCGCTCCCTTTCTTCCCCACTGCCGATCGCTATATGTTGTCAAGCCGCGACGTCGCATCCTCTAACTCTCTCTACCCTCCAGCAAGCCATTTTGGGGTCATTATCGCCCCTTCTTGTGCCGTCGCTCGCCGCCACTACCGCCTCTCAAGCCGAGCACGCCACTTCCCCTGTTACCCCTGCTCTCACTCTCTATGTGTGTATGACTAGTGGGCCCCACCAAGTTAATTGGTTAATTAAAATTAGTTGATCAATTAATGGATATTGCAATTAACAATTACATTTTTTTAATTATGTTAATTAGTGAATAATCTAAGGTGACTAATCCAGGTGATTAGATGTTAATTAAATAATTAGTGTGTCATTAGCATTTAATTTAAAAAGGAACTTTAATTAGAGAGCAAGTTAAAATTACCAAAGTTGCTAGTATTTCAATAATGGATGTCCCCACTTAATTTGATATTAATTAAATTGAATAGTGTTAGATATTAGTCAAAGATTATTATTACGTCATTAATATTTATTCTTAAAAGGAAAAAAGTCTATTTTCAACCTTCAACTATCGTGTGAGTCCGATGTTCAACCGTCAACTCTAAAATTGTTCTTTTTTTTTCCATCATCAAGTATATAAACGAGAGCAAATTACCCCTAGAGTTGGTTTCATTGATGGTTTTTTCCAAATGGCCTGGTTTTATGTTCATGTGGCAGCATAGTCAGCATAGCAAAATTAGTCAGCAAATAAAAGGTAAAAACAATGACATCCACGTAAGCAGACACGTCACCATCCCTTCCTTTCTTCCTCTCTCTTTCTCTCTCTGGGCGTGCAGCAGTCGCTGTGGCCGATGGAACCGGCACAAGATCTAATCAACGATGGTGCAAATCGGGGGTGGTGGTGGAGCTCAAGGATGGCGGCACTATTTGAGCTCATGGCCGACGACGACAGCGATGCATCAACATGGGGGAGGGCAACTGGAGCAGGTGTTGGGATACGGAATGCACCAAGCATCCGGGCAGTGGAGAGGCTGTGGTTGCGAGTCGCTAGGCTGTATCCTCTGCCCACCGAATCCAAATCGGGGCGCGTCGGTCACCAGGCTGAGAGGAAAAGAAGAGGGGGAAGAGGGGATCCAGAGTGGTCGGTGTTGTTGGGAGAGGGGAGATCACCAAAAGAAGAGCAATAGGACGAAGTGGGTGGATGAAACATGAGATGAGGTTGTTGGGTTCAATTATTTGGGTCTTTTGTTGATGTGCCATGTCGAGAACCTTGCCAACTTGTCGAACGACTAAGATCAAGCTCACCAAACTTTGTTAAACAAAAAGTGATAGAGAAGAAAGAGAATGGGAGAGAACGAAGTGGGAGGATGAAACATGAGATGAGGTTGACATGTGGGACCCTGGGTCCACCATCAATTATTTGTGTCTTTTGTTGACCAATGTGCCATGTCAGAGAACCTTTGAATCCATTCTAAAACATCTGTTGAACACATTTTATAAACCAAAACAATTCTAACTTAGAGTGGCTTTGCTAGCATGTCCATGATCATGACGCGCTATTCGAATAGTTTTACACTCGCAGAGGTTGTACGGCTTTACCCACACGAGATAAAATGCTTTTAATGTCGCCAAAGCACGCTTCAAGGCGTGTGACTAAGCAATTATCATGAGGCCGTATACAAGCGGTGTCCTCATCGTATTCATGCTCGCTAAGGTTTCGCTACCTTTGGACTATCCATCCTCCGAAGCCCTCTTGCGCGAGTGGGACCAATGTCGACCAACGCCACATACAACATAGCACAAATAACACTAAGACACCACAGATTATTTAGCCAAATCCCGCCCATACAGACATGTGGTGGTACGGTAGGCGTAGCAAAATACGCTCAAAGACCGGTCCTTAATCGACTCAGCGACTTCCAATTTAAAACCCCGGGTCGTAATCCTAACAGATTAGACCTGCATGAACTCGCACTCCACCATCCATCCATCTCGCCAAGTACAAACCCATTTCATTTTATTTAGAGTAAAACCTCTTTATAAACCTTTCGTGATAAAACAATACCACAGAACACATTTTAAATTAAGTTGTAAAGATTTGACCAAATTCTCCCAAATTTATAAATATTATCTAAGCAAGGCTAAGCATTTGACAAATTTTATCTAAGGTGTCAAGGTATTCAGGTTCGATAATCAAATTGGCCATACCAAGGAGTTTGGAACAACTATATATGAAGTTATTCAGACATTTTTATAAACTTATGCATGCAATAGTAAATTATAAATAGTAAATAAATACTTCAAAACAATGGGAACAATATGATCAATAGTGTAACTTGCCTTCGTTGAAGTCTTGGAACTCTAAATCGTCGGAAGGATCTAACTCTCCGGAGTCGTCGAAGTCTATACGTGAAAATACGACAAATTCAACTCAAATTCAAATAAATTCAAAAACTCAGATCAAACTAACTCCAAATTGAAATATTTTGCTTTAGTTAGCTAGATTATGATTTTAGACAAATTTTGCAATTTGAACCACTCAATTTGGAGTTCAAATGCAAAAGATATGAATTTTAGAAGTTTAATACAAAATCTGGAATTTAATTGAATTCTCTGAATTATTTTTCTAAAGAAAATTCTATTTATTGCGCAATGCTAACGCCAGCGATGAATTTCCGGGAATTAAAAGAAATGAATTAATTTTTCTGACATGTGGACCCCACTGATCAGTGACCCGGTTCACATGAACCAAGTCCACGAACTTCGGCCTCAGGAGGGTGGACGTGGTCGAGGTGGCCACCACGTGGGCACCCACGCGGCGTTGGCATCAAGGTGGCGCCGACTGGCGCCTACGTGGTCATGCCACGAGGTCCGTGAGCGCGATGGCGTGGCGCGGCTCGCCGGCGTTCTACGCCGCGGCGAGTCGAGTGAGTGCGTGCATAATGTAGAGGAGAACAGTGCGAACTCAGGGGCTACCAAAACAGCGGCGGAGCTGGGCGGAAAGGTCGTCGGCGACGGAATTTGGCGGCGGCGAACTTCGGTCGTCGACGAAGTAGACGTTCCCGGGATCGCCGGCGAGTGGATGGTGGCGGCAGCCCGCACGGTGCGGCGATGCCGATGGTACCAACGGCGAGGATGATGGAGCTCGGTGGCGCCGAGTCGAGAAGAAGCTCCGAGGTCGCCGCGAAGAAACTCGAACTGGGGCGCCACGGTGACGGAGGAGTTTTGTGAGTGGCGGCGTTGAGATGCGGTGAAGGGGCGCCCGTAGCCCCTATTTATAGGATGCGGCGAAAGTCGGTTCGGTCGCAACGCCGAGGAGGTCCCGCGACATCTCCGCACGATCAAGCATTTCTTAGTGACTTAAGGTGAGTGGATGCCGTGAACTAACGTGAATTGATGCGTGGGTTTGAATGCGTGTAATAATTGGGAATAAGTGGCCGGTTTAACTGTGAATGAAGGTTTCAACGGCGGCAACAACTCTAGTCCAAGTAGGCATCACGTCATGGCAAAACCACTCTAGAATGGGTCAAGGTTGTATTTTAGATGGTTTTGATGATTTAGGGTTGTATTTTAGATGGTTTTAGGGTCGAGAGTTGAAAATTGGACTAAGGCGATAGTTGAGGGTTGAAAAGTAACATTTTTTCCTTCTTAAAAAGTTAAAATCTAATTACATACAATGTTAAAATATAGCCTTACCTTTGGAAATGTCCAAATAACAATAGGGCCCTCCTTAATCAGGCAAGTGATCAAAATTAATTAATGTTAGATGTTAACCATGAATAATTAGTGTGTCATCACTATTTAAGTTAAGGTGCAAATTTGATTAGAAGTGTTACTTAATATAATTTTGTACGCCAATGCCTGAATGAACTGTAGACCACATCAACTAGTTAGTTAAATTCAACCACTCTAGTTAAATATTCCTTGTATTTCAATTATGGTTATTTATCTTACTAATGTGTAATTTACATATGGCCCTCATTAGATTTTGATTAAGCCGTTAGGCTGATTAGGTCAATTCGGGTATAGTTACCTACAGTGACTAGTTCATGAAAATAATGCTAATAGTGAATAATAATAACGATAATATGTCGATGGCATGTGAGCCCGTGGTAATAATTGATTAAATAATATAATTAATTTAATTGCTAATAATTGATTAAATAATATAATCAATTAAATTAAATGCGTCATTAATATTTAAATAGAAATTTAACTAGAGATAATGTTAAAATATAATTTTGCACCTTTGGTAAAAATATTACTTTGTAGAATGTCTAAGTGACCATTAAAGCCTAGTTCAATGCTTAAAAAAAATTAATTTAAATAATATTTTATGGTGTAGCAGACTCTAGGCCAATAGCAATTATCTAGTTGGAAATAATTTATTGGAATAAGTGCAACTTAATTAAACAATAATATGTCCGATATGCCCCACATATAATTAGATCTTAATTGAAAATAGAAGCTAAACTATGAATCCGTGCCATATGGGTTCCTCCCATTAGCTCTACTATGTTAAACTAAGAGTCAGCAATAGTGATTCCTATAAATGGCCTCTTATTATTTAAATAATAATCAAGTTAATTAGGGCAATTAATTGCTAAATAAGAATTAGTAGTCAATAACACATAAATAACACATAGACCATATATTGTGAAATGAGTAGTTAGTCACTTAACTAAAAATAGTCATTAGTATGCATTATAGCTGAAGGTTAACCTAATATAATAGGTGCACTTTAGTGTATGCATGGCCATGTAAGTAATTATCTTAGTGAAGATGAACTCAATGATATGTCACTAACATCTAGGGACCACTTATTAATTTGCAAGGATAATATTTAATTAGTACTCGTAGGTCTCTCCTAACTCTCATGGAACTTCCTTGATAAATAGAAATGAATAAAAGATATCATTAAATAAGCCAGGCCTCATGTGTGAGTCGTGGTGAGGTCTTCTCAATGAAGCAATAGTAATTCAACCACAGATCGGAATCAAGTTGATTCCATCTGTCAACTACCGTTGTCCGCTTCCAATAGGAGAACCATTTATAATCTTGAGCAAGGCGAGTCAACACTTTGATCATTTTGCACCTACATTTTGAGTGCAAATTATATTGCTTTTAAATTATGAAATTACATTGCCATGCTTTATTACAATTATATTGTCTTAGCTCGTAGTTAATACCTTATTGTTAAGTGAGATATTAAATGTCATTCCTTGAACTTGGACACTACCTTTTGTCCCCCTAGGAATAATGGTATACCTAATTAGTCATTAAGTCTGTATCTAAGTGTCATACTTAGCTTTGCTTAGCTATATTAATATGTGGGTATTAATTTGCCCCGACATCATTCAAACTCCAAAATTGGATTTTGGAAACTGGGGTGGAAGTCTGGCTGGTATGTTGAACTTAGAAAGGATTTTCAAAATAAAAACTCAAAAACTGTTTTAGACTTAGGTGAATAGTAAGTTGGGCGGGTGTGGATGAGAGCATGAGAGTGGGTAATGTGAAAGCATCACCCAAGTCAATTATGGACCGAATCTTGTGATGACCTCTCTAGCAGCAACAGTGCAACCATAAGTGTATAATGAGTACAACCTATCTAATTAATTTACTTCACATCAGCGTTAGCTTCACCATCTAGTAGAATGTGGCATAGGTGTAGCCAAAGGAAACCACACAACGCAAGAGGGGGCCTCCGACTCGATAGTAGCCCTCGACGGATGAAACCTTAGTGGGTGGAGCTGCGTTGGGGTGGGGCATTGTAAATGTCTTATCATGATTTTCTTAGTATCACGCCTACGATAGCGTGTTGATATTATAAGATGATTGCCTTTGTGGGTAAAGTTATACGACCTCTGCAGAGTGAAAACTATTCGGATAGTTGTACCCACGATCATGGGTGACGCGCGATAACTTGCTTGGTTAGTCTCTGTTTTATAAAAACCATTTGTGGGTGGGATGGAATTGTCAGGTGGAAGCAGCCCTGGGATTGTCGGCTGGATGCAGCCCAGAACTATCGGGTAGATGTGTCCTAGAATTGTCGAGTGGATGCAGCATGAGTTGTCAGGTTGATGCAACCTAAATTTGTTAGGTGGTTGTAGCCCAAAATTATCAGG
Organism: Ampelocalamus luodianensis; assembly: GCA_036346255.1. Classification (NCBI taxonomy): domain Eukaryota; kingdom Viridiplantae; phylum Streptophyta; class Magnoliopsida; order Poales; family Poaceae; genus Ampelocalamus; species Ampelocalamus luodianensis. The sequence goes on along the minus strand of CM070617.1, from coordinate 29,280,731 downwards.
TGGATGTAGCCTTGGAATTGCAAGGTGGATGCAACCTAAAAATGATATAGCATGAGGTGGATGGAACTATTATCTACTCGTGAGTGAATTTAACCTTCGAGAACTATTCTCTGCTAGTAGGTGGATGGAACATTCGCTAGTATTATACAACACTACTCAATTTCATTAAAAATTGGTTTAGTGAAAATGCTAGGTCTCAAAACTTGTCTACTACTTAATCTATTTCAATAGTGGCTTTATGCCAACAAAAGAACCTCAAGACATTCATTTGATCAACCTTACATATATTATAATTGCATTTTGCGTGGTGGTTCACAGAGTACGCCTATGTACTCACACTCGCTCAATATTATCATTCAGTAAGTGAAAAAAAGACGACTCTGTGGGCACTTAATCACGTTCGACAAGACTGGAAATTGAGGAGGCCATTAACTAGGTTGCGAGCCCCATTCAATTGCCTGTGGGTATATCCTGAGAGTCCCACCAATGCGTTTTTAATTATGCTTTCGTTGTGTTCTTTAAAGGTATTTGGCTTGGCTGACTGTTTTGTAAATCAAAAGCCGTAAGGTCTATTTATGTAATGTTTAATATTATACACTAGCTTTACGTTTGTAATATATGCGTTTGATGTTCAATGATGTAACTGTGTATACTAGCTATTGATCCAGAAACTAGTGATGTATACACAGAGGGTTCCAGACGGTAAATCCGAGTCCCGATAAGAGGTGACCTCCAACTCTTGGTCATTCTATCGTGCAACTAGCGAAAAAGTCAAAATGAGGATGCACATGTCGGACCCCGGGCGTGGAATACCCAAAGCCCTCGTGTGTATACCGTACTAGTCACATAATCAGTGGCTAGTACACACATCCACAACATTGATATCCACATCCATACATTATACATGCAACATGAAACAAATATAGGGCATAACTTAAGAGTTTTCATGACAAGTATATATTATACGGCCGACCAGCCAAATTAAAACATAAGTAGCAATTTAAACAGCGAAAGCATAGCAAATAAACTCAAAATATTCAGCGGTGTGCCTATCCAAACCCTCAGGCAACCGACAAGGACTTAACCCTAGCAAAATCCATCATCGTACCCTCCGGTAGTGGGAGTGAAGAAAGCGTCACGCGGAATCGGCTCATCCTTATACTCTTATCAACAATTTAAGCAAGATCGAGTATATTTTGTACTCAGCAAGACTTGTAGTGTATCACAACATAATTTTAAATACATGGCTAACAAAGGATGATGCTTTACTCTATAAGTTATTTTCAGCATTAAGTAAGTTTTATTTGTAATATCAATATGTAATAATTTATAACGAAAAATTTAAAAAGCGGTTGACTGATATTGAAATAACAAGTATGTAACTCAATAATAGTGAAATCACAACCCTCCTCGACTATGATTAACATTTTATTCTTAGCCATAGATATGACACTCACACAAACCAACCATTCCAATATTTCCCAATAAACCGTTTTTGCAAAAATAGATACTATACCCGATGTGGATGTACTAAGCATGCTCATGACTGTGAGCACGGCTATTCAAATAGACATACACTCTGTAGAGGTGTTCAATTTTTCCCGCATGATATAAGGTCTCTAGTTTGTTCGGTATCCGTCGATAACATCGCTCACAACATTTTAGCAAGCAATTTAGAGTTCGCAACGAAGCCTTTGCATCACCTAGATCTAACCTTGCACTAGCCTGACGAATAAAAACCCTCACTTCACCCCGGGTACACTCCCGTCTTAGTGAGGCATTCACCGTTGTATCAATAAGTTTTGTTCCCAACGCCTCGGTGAAGGGAGCCCCTTCGAGCAAGCCTATCCGATCATGCTCGTACTACTGCGGTCTACCAACATGCAAGACTAGTCCTAAATGACCTAATTAGCTAAGGTCATCCTATGTCGACACATGTGGTTATACGCTTAGGCTTAGATTGGTGGCACTGACTTTCGGTCCTTAATTGACACAGGCGAGGATATCCCTCTATCTACTTGTGAGATACACTTCTCACACTTCTCAGTTTATAATATAACTTGCAGGCGTCACAAACTAGATTTTTTATTTTTATATAAATTAATAGAGGTAAAACCCTCTGGCCAACATTTCAAAATCCCCCAAAATTCAAACTCGTGTTTTCACCAATTATTCAATTTTAGCGAAACTAGAGCCCGGTTAAGCACCTGTTGATAATTCCTACTTGGAATACCCAAATTGACATCATTCATTGTCTAAGCGATGTACTAAAGACTACAACAGTAAGAATATCAATATTTCAAGTAGGATTATGCATACAATAGGAATTTAACTACTGTTATCCCCCAAATACAGTAGTTTTAGCCAAACATACAAGCATGCATAATATATTTTGCAAAATTAAATACAATAATTGAAATAATGGGATCAATATGGTCAAAGGAGGTGCCTGACTTACTCTGGTATCTCTGAGTATGAGGATGGTGGGTCATCGAATGTTTCGTTCGCGTTGCCAACATCTATTCGAAAGAGCCAAAAAAAATCACATATAATAAAATAAATTCAATAGCAAAAAATACAAAATTTTTTTACATATTTAGACAAAACATGATTTCATATGAATTTAGAAATAATAATAATTCAATTTGGAGTTCACAGGCAAAAGTTATTAATATTTTAATTTTGCTAGGTTCGAAAAATCTTGAAATAATAAAAGGTTGACGTCGAAAAAGTATTTTCTAAAATTTATGATTTCTAACAGACAAACCGTATTTCCTTTATACTGAAGACGACTTTTCCATTTTTACATTTTTGAAAATTAGTACTTACATGAGGGCCCTACATGTCATTTTATCGAGTTTTTTACTACTGATTTTATTTATGAAACGGTGACGGTCCCACATGTTATAGACTCATTGAATATTAACTAAATGATTAAACCTAATTTGATTTTAATCCTTTGCCACGCGGGGTCCACTTGTCAGTCTCTTGGTTTTAAAGCGTGTTTTAAACCGAAAACAGTACGTGGGTCCCGTATGTTAGTGACTCATTTACTAAACATGTTTTAAATTAGATTTTTATTATCTTTTTAGCCAGTCCCACACATCAGTGACTTGGTAACTTTAATCTCTGTCATTTAGCACTAATCAACTCCTAATTACATGGGCCCACAAGTCAGAGAGAGAAGGAGACTAGCGCACAGTGCACCGCTTGCTCGACGAGCTCGCTGGCGGTGAACGGTGCAGCGGCTTGGCTCGAGAATGGAAAAATGGATTCCTGGTGCGACAATGGTTCTACCGGGTGGTAGCGGAGAGGCAGGGGTTGGTCGAAGCATCGCCGGCGACGACCTCCAGAGATGGCACAAAGCAAGGCTGCTGCGGTTTTGGCGAATGAGACAAAGACAAGGGGATGGTGGTGCGCATAAGCTCTAGGGAGTCATTGCGATGCTACCGGTAGCGACATGGAGACCAATGTTTTCCGGAGTAGTGGTGATAATGCTTCCCGTCGTGCTACCATGATCGGCAACGGTGAACTCTACACTACTCTAGCTAATCACCCAATCTAACGTGCACAAAATCTCTAGGGGACTACTAGAAGCTCACCAAGGGCATTGATGGCATTAGAGGATGACCGAAAAGCTTGGAGCAATGACTTACAACGGCGGTGGTGGAAGCTTCACGACAACGCAGCTCCTTTGTAATGGATTGCTGAAATGGAGCCGTGCATAAGCTCACGGGCGTGCTAAGGAAGGTTAAGATAGAAGGAATTAGCCAAGGACTCACCGGAGTGACGTTGAATAGAAAAAGAGTATGCGACGACCGGATTTGGGGGGGAGAAACTTGATTCCATTGATTCCCGTGCGTGGGTCAACATCAAGCAAGGAAGAAGCATTAGTGGAGTATGGAACACATTGTGACACGGTTGGGTGAAGTTCAAGCTCACCAGAGCGCCGGTAATGTGAAGGTCTAGAGAAGATGACGGTGCTCCCGGGGCTACATCAAGCAAAGAAAGAGTATGAGTGAGGTGAGGGGTGCATGGCGACACAGGTGGTGAGGGCAAGGAAGATCACCATAGAAAATGGCGGTCGGGGGCTCGCTCACCGGCATCGAGGAAGACACACTCATTCTCGGCAGTCTAGAGAGCTAGAAGCTTAAAGATTGCACGAGATGGAACGAGTGGAGAGTTGGAGAGATGGTGACTCAAATGGATGCTTAAGTAGCAGTGAGTAGAGCGTGATATGGGCAGTGAGATAACAGTGGGCGCAGCGAGAAACTTGCGGATCGCTCCGGTCTCTATTCGCATGGGAAAAGGGCGCTGTCAGCGGGTTGCTAGCATGGGCATGGTGCAGGTGGAGGCGACGGGAGTAGGTGAAGCTCGAAAATGATGTGTGCGACGTCGTAAGCCACGGGTGGAGAAGGCGCGACACGATGTGTTGGCGTGCGGGGACAAAGGCGAGGTGGATGAATACCGCTGACGGTTGGGACCACGCCCATGGCGAGAGGGGGCAACAGGTCATGAGGCAGGTTGCGCTTGGCTAAGGTGAGGTGCGAGAAAATGGGCTACGATAGTTAGGCCCAAAGGGCGAGTGGGAGATTTGAATTTGATTTTGAAATGTATAGAAAAGTCGAGAGTTGGATGAATTTTTAAATATGGTGAACAAACCCCAAAATTTATGAAATTTTTTACAGAGGATACTAACATATTGTAGTTTATTGTGTAATTTTCCATAATTTTATTTATTCTATATTTTTCTCAAAAATTCTTTCAAGCTGTTGTTTGTATGAAATTTCAATAATTGATTTATGGAAAGTTTCAAAAATATGCTCAAGATGCTTCCTCACTTTATTAACAGTGCATATAACCCAAGTTTGGATTTTTTTGGATGTTACAACACTTGTGAAAATTGGCAGATGGAGCGTTGTCCACAACCCATGCCCACGTTGTCCCTCCTCTTCTTGACCAAGTGGTCTCCTGCTCCCACGACTTCCTTACTAACTCTAGTGTCATGCCTCGCTCTCCTTCTCCACACCATCGCACTCCTTTCCTGGGTCAAACTCATGGAGGAACAGGAGATGGTGGTGGACCTTGGTTCGACATATGTTAATCATGGAGATGGGATCGATGGTGCAACATTTGTGCCATTTGTCCATGTTTGTTACCCGTTTGTAATTAGTAATCTATTGTGTAATTCTAGGTTATCTAACCAATCAGATGATGCCATTCACCTTTTTTTTCATTCCATTTGGGAGATGACCTCGAACTCACGATTGGTTGGCTCTAATGCATTTTGAGGTGGCCTAGCTAATTAGACAGAGCCATGTGTTATTTATATTGTTTTGTTCTAGAGACAACCACGAACTCCCGATCAAGCAACCAGTGAATAAGTGTGGCTGCATGTGTGAAAGTTTAGCAGGTGGAGCGATCTACATGACCTACACTTTTTTCGATCCTTCTCTCCTCACTAGCTATTGTCACAGACTCACAGTCATCATCACTCCCCTAGTTTCCCTTCCGACTCTAGTGCCATGCCTATCCTCTTTGCCCTTCGTGTCGCACTCCCAAGGACACCAGATCCGACCATGCCACCATTTCTTCTTCACCCCTCACCGACGTCTGGGGCATGGTTGCCAACGGTGAGTAGTGACGTACTTTTGCAAAATTTTGACCTCTTAGAACATCTTAAGCCCATTCCTTGCTTAGAGGCCCATACCTTAACAAAAATAAAACAACCCTTCTCATCAAAACTATTATTGTGGATCATTCTCCTAGTCCCTTCCTTTAATCCACATCACGTGTTACCGATTGTGAGCAATAATTTTCTCTATAATATTCACCACACCTCTATCGAGGTCTTTTGCCATGCACCTCCGAACGGAACTCATTTCGTGAGGTCTATTGGTGTGTTTACCCTTATCCTCCTCCATGACTAGTCATCAGAATTGTGGCCTTTGGCTCCATCCCACACCATCACACACATATATCACCCACACTCGTTGTTTGCTAGTACACTAACGATGATTTTAACTATGTTTGTATTTATGTTTCATATGTGCTAACGTGTGATATGAAGTATTTTAGTAAATAATTTCTGTTTGGTATAAAATAGAGGTTGATAATTTGTTGGATTGCTTTAAAAATGTGAAATAAATCCTTTTAGAAAGTCAACATGACTCAAAAAAGCCTAAACTAAAGAGAAAATATTTTTCCGCACTAGACATAAAATGCAACGGACTCAGTTTAGTGGCAATTAGCAACTTCAAGCCTTCTTGCTTACCATCTCATCCTACATTGTATGTACCAACTCATGCTCTTTGCAGTTGCTTTGAACTAGTAAAGTCGTTTTAAAAAATATTTGTACACCATTCAACCCAACCCCTAAAATGCCAACTTTTTGATATACTTTTCATTAGATTGGTGGCACAAAGGTCCCCATTTGAAAACCTAGAATTTTAGAGGGGATATAAATAAAAACCTCGGCATTCTCTCGTTCCAAAATAACTACTAATAAAAGAAGGGGTTTACCCCCGCACAACAGAAAATCATCCCACCACTCCTCTCTTGGAGGGAAAACCGTATCGCGTCACCACCTCCCTATTCTCAGCAACCATCAACCTTGATCGAGTGAAAGAAAACTAAAGCACCCCATCATCCCAGTCGGGTGCAACCTCTCCTCTAGTACCTCCCACCCTGATAGTTGTACCCCTCTATGATTCCCTATCGTCGTAACCCGATTCCACCATCTTTGCCCAAATCGCCTCATTGGCGGCCAAGAGAAGTGGAGTGGAAGGAGGTGGACGCAGAGGCGGACTTGTCACTGCGATTGATAGTGCCGATGGGAAGGGTGAATTGGATCATTTTGGTGGACCAAGACATCAAGAAGGTGACTAGTGATGCGACATAGTTCATTGGTGCCGCCACCGAGCCCTTTCTCGGCTACCTCGCCATCGGAAGAGTTGTGAACGTTGAGAATATTTAATTATGCTCTATATCTTGCTCTTTCTGCAGAAGATAAGTATGAGAGCCCCCGGGCGATTTAACCCGAAATGCTTAACCTTCCAATTGGTCCTAGCATCACGACTTAAATTTCCCTGCTCTAGAGATATTATGTACCTCTCAGGATAGCGGTACACATACCCCCTCACAAAACATAACCTCAATGTTATACAAGTTATTTCAATACTGATAACAACAAGTTTACAACACAAAAGACATACATGGTTCATATTACATCCCTAGGGCCGACCGGCCAAATAACATGATCAAGTACCAAAACACAGCAGAAATAACTAGCCATAAGATGGCAATAAACAAAAGCCAACCGGCTGCCCTTACCCATAAGGCAACCGACTGGAAACGTCGAGCTAGTCGTCCAAGTCGAACTCAGTCTCACAATGGCCAACCCCTTGGGAGTCAACCTCCTCTGCAGCAAGTAGACCATACAATTGAGTACAAAATTATACTCGCAAGACTTACAAATAACAAACCTATACATAGCTACATGCAAGCTTATTCAATGGAGAAGGCCATAGAGCTCATTTTCAGCATAAAGCCATATTTCATTTGCAATAATGTAATAGATTATAAGACAGTTTGACCAAATCAGTTTTTATTTGTTTAAATAAAAGTGAGGCAACATTATAAACATAAATAACATCCTAGAAGTGCTGCCCACAGCCACCACAACAAATACCATGAATTACCCATTCGTACCACCTGATTTCAAGTTTTAACGAAAATATTATAGTCTAACTCTTGAAAGACCTTCCCAAGCGTGTCCATAACCAAGGACGTGGCTATTCGAATAAATTAAACCTTGCAGGGATGTGTAACTTTACCCACATGCTAGACCGCTCTCTCTCGCCAAGCTATATAATACACTTCCTTAGGTATACTGGCAGAGCTAAGTTCTATGAGACGTTTTCCAATGAGATGTATAAAATAAGAGCCGCCCATATGGGTGAAACCCTCTATGAACCATCCTTGTGTGTGCAGACGGAGCTCCCACGGAGGACCCATATGTTGTGGTGACACCGCGTCAACTTTGCCCGCACCGGCTTTGCCTCTACTCGCCGCTCGTCTTGAGGCCATAGCCTCGGCGAAGCGGCCCTGATGCACCACCCGCCTCGAAGGTCTGAAGGGCATGCCTCGACGACTAGGGAGTCTCTCTCCTTGAAGGCCTCACCTTGGCGGAGAGACCTCGTATATCACACTTCATCGGGCAAACCCTAGTCGTTCCGAAGGTCGTGCCTCGACGACTAGGGAGTCTCCCGCCTCGAAGGCCTTGCCTCGGCGGAGAGAACTCACATGTCATGCTTCATCATGCAAACCCTAGTTGTTTCGAAGGTCGTACCTCAACCACTAGGGAGTCTCCCACCTCGAAGGCCTCACCTCAGCGGAGAGACCTTGCATATTCATCGTGCAAACCCTAGTCATTCCGAAGGCCGTGCCTCGGTGACTATGGAGTCTCCTGCCTCGAAGGCCTCACCTCGACGGAGAGACCCCGCATATCACGCTTCATTGCGCAAACCCTAGCCATTTCGAAGGCCATGCCTTGGTGACTAGGGAGTCTCCCGCCTCGAAGGCCTTGCCTTGACGAAGAGACCTCGCATATCGCGCTTCAACGCACAGAGCCTAGTTGTTCTGAAGGCCATGCCTCGGCGACTAGGAGTCTCCCGCATCAAAGGCCTCTCCTCGGTAGAGAGACCTCGCACATCGCGCTTCATTGCGCAAACCCTAGTCATTCTGAAGGCCGTGCCTCGGTGATTAGGGAGTCTCCCGTCTCGAAGGCCTCGCCTCGGCGGAGAGACCTCACATATCGCTCTTTATCATGCAAAACCTAACCATTCTGAAGGCCGTGCCTCAGTGACTAGGGAGTCTCTAACCTCGAAGGCCTCGCCTCAGCGGATAGACCCCGCAAATATGGAGGACGACACTCGACTACGCCTCTCCTCGCTAGTGGTGGGCTCCCAAGCGAGCCCAATCAAAAAGAGTATGGGGGATGGCACTCGGCTTCGCCCCTCCTCGCTAGCTTTAGGATCCCAAACGAGCCCAATCAAAAAAGTATGGGAGACGGCGCTCAGCTTTGCCTCCCCCTCGCTAGCTTTGGGCTCTAAAATGAGCTCAATCAAAAAAGTATAGGGGACGACGCTTGGCTCTGCCTCCTCCTTGCTAGCAGTGGACTCCCAAGTGAGCTCAATAAAAAAAGTGGGGGACAGTGCTCAGCTATGCCTCCCCCCTCACTAGCAGTGGGCTCCCAAGCGAGCCCAGCTAAAAGAGTATGGGAGACAGTGCTCAACTTCACCCCCCTTGCTAACTTTGGGACAATAAAAAAGTATAGGTAACGGTGCTCGACTCCACCTGCCTCTTGCTAGTAGTGGGCTCCCAAGCAAGCCCAATCAAAAAGAGTGGGGGACAGCGCTTACGCCTCCCCCTCGCTAGCGGTGGGCTCCCAATTGAGCCCAATCAAAAAGAGTATGGGGAACGACGCTCGGTTTCGCCTCCCCTAGCTAGCTTTGGGCTCCCAAATGAGCCCAATAAAAAAACTATGGGTGACAGCGCTCGACTTCGCCCCCCTCGCTAGCAGTGGGCACCCAAGTGAACCCAATAAAAAAGAGTGGGGGACGGTGCAAGGCTTCGCCTCCTCCTCGTGTCAGTAGACTCCCAACCGAGCCCAATCAAAAAGAGCATGGGGAGAGCGCTCAACTTCGCCTCCCCCTCGCTAGCTTTGGCCCCCAAACGAGCCCAATCAAAAAAGTATGGGGGACAGTGCTCGGCTTTGCCTTCCCGTCGCTAACGTTAGGCTCCCAAACGAGCCCAATCAAAAAAGTATGGGGACGGCGCAGTTTCGCTTCCCTCTCGCTAGCGTTGGGCTCCCAAACGAGCCCAATATAAAAAGTATGGGGATGGCACTCAGCTTTGCCCCCCTTGCTTTCGTTGGGATCCCAAGCGAGCCCAATCAAAGAGAAAAGAGTATGGGGACGATGCTCAATATTCGCCTCCTCATGCAGACAATGTCAACCCTTCGCACCACTCCAAGTTACGTGCATAAATGACTAGGAGCGATCAAAAGGGGGACAGTACCTGCCCCCAACAGGACCAATGCAAACGCTCACACCAAAGAAGTAATCAAATATAACAAGGTGTAGTGGCGACTTTGACACGACGCGCCGCCCACCTCGAGGGCCATGCCTCGGCATGGCGGCGATTGCATCGACTTCGCCTACACGAGCTTTGCCTCTACTCATCGCCCGCCTCGAGGCCATAGCCACAGCGAGGCGCCTCGATGTGCCGCCCACCTCAAAGGCCATGCCTCGACATGGCGGCCCCGTGTCAACTTTGTCCACACGAGCTTCGCCTCTACTCACCGCCTGTCTCGAGACCATAGCCTCGGTGAGGTGGCCTCGATGCACTGCACACCTCAAAGGCCATGTCTCGATGTGGCAACGCCGCGTCGACTTTGCTCGCACTGGCTCCGCCTCTACTCGCCCCCCGCCTCGAAGGCCATGCTTCGGCATGGTGGACCGACATCGACTTTGCCTACACAGGCTCTGTCTCTACTCGTTGCCTGACTCGAGGCCATAGCCTCGGCGAGACGGCCCCGATGCACCGCCCACCTCGAAGGCCATACCTTGGTGTGGTAGCCCCACGTCGACTTTGCCCGCATGTGCTCTGTCACTACTTGCCGCCTGCCTCGAGGCCATAGCCTCAACGAGGTGGCCCCAACGAGCCGCCCGCTTTGAAGGCCATGCCTCGACGTGGCGGCCTAGTATCTCTTTTTCCTGGGATATTGCGACTCTCGAGGGGCCGGGGGCGAAAGGATTGCGTTCGCTCGCCCCTCGGGACTGTGGGACCTGTCCTCACGACCTCGGTCCTTGCAGACGAGGGAGTTGTCATAGTAGGGCACCAAGGGGTGCCCCGCCCCCTAGGGTCATCGGCAATACTCAGGAGGCCCTAGGGAAAAGTCATGCGTGTATGGACTAGGTCTATGTGGTGTATGCCTGAAAATGTACCTAAATACCCATCTCTTATCAATGTAAGACAAGAACAAGAAGGGAAATGTCCTTTCTTGCCCCTATATATATGGCCCTAAGGGCATGTAAGGGGGGACTCCTCATTCACACGCTCATAATACAAGGCTCACACCTCTCATTCCTTTTGGCTCCGCCATCTTATGGTCTCCCAAAACAAAAGGATACTCTGTACTCACTGTCTAGTTTTGTTGTTATAACAGGGGCCATGGGTCTTCGGCCCATGTTCTCTTTTCCCCCTCCAAAATCTGAAATCTTAGTATTGATTCCATATTATTTCCTTTCTACTTAATATAGTCCTCCAAGGTTAAACGGGATATTACAATGGCTTTCCAAGGTTTATAAAGTTTCGTTACTTGTCCCTCACAAATTGGAAAAGCAACAAAACAATAAAACGAAAGATATGAAGAGACATTTCTAATTCGGACTCGGTTTAGAACAACTAGCATGATCCCGTTTAAAAAGTCAGGTTTAGAACAACTAGCATGATCCCATTTAAAAAGTCAATAACTTCTACAAATGGAATCCGATTTGGGTGTTCTTGTGCTTTTTGGAAAGATAACTTCAAGGCCGACGCAACAGGTCCAGTCTCACTAGCATCTGGTTCCATTCGGCATAAGAATGTACAAACCCCAATTTGGCCGATTACACGAGCTCAGACAAAGAAGATAGTACTAAAGGTGAACTCGCTTCTCGCTGAGTTAAACTTTAATTTAGATGAGAATTGTTTACAACCTAATGTGACATCTTTGCTTGTTCTTAGATTTATTAATAAAGAAGAGCTAGAAGCCAAGAGGATGGGAAAAGATGTTGTTGTACAAGAATTTTTCTTGATTGCGCAGGCTATTGTTTGTAGGACCCAGAAGGAGGAGAGGGAGGCCGAGAGTGCTACTACTCCACCGCTGGAGTATTACTGCACATCAGTTGGTGTGTTAATGCATGCTGGATGAAGTGATACTACACTACCGCTGGAGTGTCATTGCACGAACGACATCGAACTCGAATCTGAGTCGGTTGTATCTTAATTAGGAGAGTCCAAATTGCATTAGGGAAGTAGAGATATAATCTGTTTCTTTACTGAATATTAGTTGGAGTCAGCCTTATGCCATGTGTGTGTGAGTTTTGTTGGCTATAAAGGCAAGGGGTGTGCCCCATGTATGGATGACCACGTTTAATTCAAAAAATAAATTGCTTTTACATCTACACAACGTCTTGCAGGCGTTCTCTACTCGTTGTTCTTATGATTTCTTGTGTTTTGTAGGAGCAACAACACATCTACTTTGTGTGGTTGAGTAGAGAAAGATCAAAGCGTGTGGTTAGGAGAATTTGATTGTCGCAAGTTGTTGTAATTGAGACAGTGGTTGGTGCGATTGTTCCTCAGTTTGTACGGATCCAAGTTATCACAATCCTATGTCGTGAAGATCGAACATCCACGTATCACCTGGTGTGTAAAGTGTAGCCTAATAGCGGTGTGCAGCATGCTGCTTTTCCTCCAAAACTCCTTTGCAAACCCATACTAGGCCTGTACCGTGAACCAGTTTTGGACTGGCAAGTCTTATATGAGGCAAATAGAGTGAATAGTGAATATAGTAACTACACATAACTTAGGGAATGTAAGTGGGACGCGACTTCCCTGTTTTATTTTCCTGGTGCCATCCTTGTCCCGGCTACGTGGCGCTTTTGTATCGGCTTGTGTAAATTGGTGGCTCTGTACGTACTTCCCTCCCCTCCCCACGATGGAATACTTTGTAGGCAAAGAAATAGAAACATAACGTCGTTTCCATGAGAAGGGACGGAAGTATACGTTGTTTCCTTGGGAAGGGTGGTTAGTACGAGCATGGCCACTAATTAACACAATCCATTAGAAAAGCACCACTTAGCAGGGGCAGGAAGGGGGAGCAAAGAAGCCACATCCATGTAGGTGATGGCACTCCACCACATCGTTGCTGTTAAGAAAACGGTAGTCGTCGTAGCATTGTTACAGATCAATCACACAATGAACACCAAATAGAGACATGATGCAGAGGAGGATCCAAGATCTTTATTCACTCATATGTCTCTTGTATATGGGGGTCCTCATATTTATAACCCAAATGGGTGAAAGCCCTCCAGGGGTGGTTTAGTCTTTTGCTCATACAATTAGGTTTCGTAACACTCCTCCTTGGGCAATAGACAACATATACAAATGTCTTATCAAAAACTTCTTCCAAAAACCCATTGGGATAAAAGGAATGGAGAATAGAGTACATTACATTCGTAAGTTGCATTACACTTGTTGCCTCACTAAAACCTTCATGTGAGAAAACTTCAGGAAAACTCGCCAAGGAAAAGAGTACAACGTTTAATCTTCGGGGTCCAATCTTCAAGATTTTGGATAAATTCTCAGGATTTGCTAAGGGTTATAATCTAGGGATTTACTCCACCTGAACTCTGCAAACTCTTTAAACCATCTCATTCCAATGCCATGAATTCATATTTGGAAACTGCATTTAGGCAGAGACTTAGTGAAGAAATCAACTGAATTTTCACAAGACTTTGTTTAAATGATCTTTACCTCACTATTATTCTAGATTTCATGAGGATAGAAAATTTAGGAGCATTTTGTTTCGTGATGTTGCTCTCCGTTTGCATTTGTGTAATACAAGCAACGTTATCTTCATCGATAATTGAGGGGGTATTGACGATATTAATGTCACAATACTTTTAGATGTTGTTAATCATACGTCTGAGCCAAGCACGCTCAAGTGAGGCTTCATATAGTGCTATAATCTTTAAGTGATTGGTAAAAGTAGCTAACATGGTCTGCTTAGATGACCGCCAAAGGATGGCAGCACCAACACAAAGTAATATAAATCCATTATAAGATTTTGCACTATAGAGATTTGACAGATAGCCAGCATGTCTTCAAGATTTAGTGATGATCGTGAGGATCTATGCATAATCTTTGCTTTGTCAACCAACTGGATCTAAACTATTAAGTGGTAAAAACCTTCAAGGTAAATTTAAGCAGTAATCATCGCATCAACACCTTCTAGGCTTGACTAAGATTTTTAAAATCTCAAGTATGATGATTAGTGTTTAGCATATGCTCTGAAGACAACTTTCACTGAAGACTTGTTGCTCCAATGCCTTTCATACATTTTTCGAAAATGAACATATGCATGGATACTATGATCAAATCAACTAGATTACCATAATACATAGTCTAAAATACAAATATCCTATTACTCATCTGGAGATTTTAGGATAAATACTATTTGAAAGTAACATGCTTAACTCATAAAATACCACTATTTGATTGTGCAACACAAGTAGATTATCCTCACAGAGGATATGGGGTAATACTAACTGCAAAGTTGTATGCCTTTCGGATATGATTTATCGAAACCTTTTAGGGTCTTAATATTTTGTAACTATCTCTAGGTGGTTAAAGTTACAACAAATAGTATATTATGCAGAACTATAAAGTATGATTGTACCACTCTAGAGTAAAATATAACCAATATTAACTTTGGCGTTTAAGAGATTAATTGTCAATATCACATATGTATGTTGTACCTTCATGGTACTAGAGGAAATCACCATTCCACTAACTTCTGGTGGAAGATGCACTTTATAAGTGCTTGTGTGGCACAGTCCTGGTTTTAGGTTCCTCATTTCATTCTTTCGGGTCTTGATGAGTCATTGTCCACTTCTAGGGATCATATGATCATTAGTGTGATTAAGAGATCGTCTGGTAAGATAATTTTTCTTTACGAAGATGATCTCTCTTCTGGGGGATGCTCTTACTATAGGTAAGAGACTATTGGATATGAGTTCTATATATATTGCAATTTTGATTCCTTTCTTTCTAGGAATTTTGAATCCTTCGATGATCTCGTCAAGAATTTTTAGATCCCATTGACTGCATATTTTATTTATTTCTTTATGCCATTTGTTAGAATTATTATGCAACGGAACATTATATCATTTATAATAGGAGAGTAATGGTCTTGTCAGTGTTTTAGAACCGATCTTACATAAAGATTGTTTGATTCGGAGGTCTCCACAATTGATCACGTAGACAAAAAAGACACGGGGATTTTTATACAGGTTCAGGCCTTCTCCGGAGAGAATATCAACCCTACCCTGTGTGTATTGTATTGGATATACTGGTTACAATCAAGGTAAAGTCTAATACTTGTGCTCCTGATTGTCTATGTTAATCGGCTCTTTCCCTATTCTCTCTGACTGAATCCCTTTTATAGTGCATGGAGATGTAGTCATTCCAGGTCAAGAGGCACCTCATTATTCCGTATAATGGGTGTAATAATGGTAGCAATCATCGGAGTAGTAACCCCTCCACGTCGCTTGGCAGTTACTTGTAAGAGATAATAGCACATTTTGTGCAGTTACTCTAGAGAATAACAACATATATTTACTACTTAGACCCGTAATCAATTGAGCCTATAGACAAGTGGACCCAATTAATTACGGGGTTGTCGTAGCTGAACTGGTTGTAAAAGAACTTATGACTAGTGGGTAGCCGTAGAAAAGCTTACGATTGGGTACTGGTCGTAGTAAGACTTACGACCAGAGGTGATCGTAGAAGGACTTACGATCATGGAGTAATCGTAGAAGAACTTACGACTATGGGGTGGTCGTAGAAGAACTTACGACCACCTGGTTGGCTTCTCACTTAAGACTATAAGGGTTATATCTAATAGCCGTGTGACATGATATTTACCCATAATATTAATTACAGATAAATAATAAAATGAGGATTATTAGATCCTCGTCAGGTCTCTACAGGGACTTTTAATAGCCGTGTGACATGATATTTACCCATAATATTAATTACAGATAAATAATAAAATGAGGATTATTAGATCCTCACAGTCTCTACAGGGACTTTTGAACCATAGCTTTCACCACTTCATTATATTCATAATGACCCATCAAGTCTGAACTACCCGATTTGAAGTCTTTTATTTAGCAATTATGGTTCAGCCTCATATACTTTCATTATATGATCTGATATGAACGCTTCAAGCGCTCGGCCATGGACTTTGGTTCCGGATCTGTGTTCCCATAAGAGAAACTTTAGCAATTGTAGAGGCAAAGAAATTGTCGATAACTTTTCTCCCATACCCTCCTAATTGAGGGTATCTCAGTATTAACCAGATCTTTGTCATTTCCAAATAAAAGATTCTTGGTCGTTTCGTATTCCCAGTATTATAATATGTGAGCATCGAATTGCTGGGGTTTTCATCTTCATGAAGAGCCTCTTCATGAGGTATTTCACCTTCAAGGTGAGTTCTCTTCAAAAGAGTTAAAGGAGTGATTAATAATTATTTTGACTAGTGTCATTATATCTTAGACCCGCAGGTGTCCCCACATATTTTAGATCAAGAACCAATAAGTCAAATTCATATAGGTGGATATACTATTCAACCCAAGGTATTCCACTCTTAACGACGTATTTACTGCAAGTAAACACTATGGTAACTCCTCCATAATTGGAAAGTATCTAGTAGGCTCTCCGCTTTTGGCGTACAGGAGTATAAACTAAACCTTAAGTTTAGCCTGACTAATGCGTGTATCTTAGTACTAAAGATCTTTTTCTTCTGTGAAATACAACGTTAATCGAACTTTTGGGCATTTATCTCCCCTAATGTCGAGATTCGATCCTTATTAATAGCATACCACAAAATTCCCCTATCATTTGCACATGATTGATTAAATTTCAGATTCAACATGATCTCTAATAATTAGTGGAAATGTTTGATTCCTCCAAAGACACACTTATTTTTACAAGGGGTTTGATAATTATATGTAGTGAGCTAGACTTTTATGAGTGTAGTGGAAAGAAAATTGCATGATCCTAACATTCTGTAAGATACTCCACCTTCTAGTTGGTTATTAATATGCGACGAAGGTCCCATACGGGGTCCGAGCGTTGACAGACTTATTCTATAGACTAGCTTTTTTATTATTTACCTAAGTTTTGATCCAATTACTCATACCATATTTTAAATAATTTGGATCATTAAACTTCAAGTTTATAATTATGAAATATATTTTCTTATGGTCATAAGCAGTATGTTCAGCATAAAACTATATGATGCTCTTTAGAAACATAAACATAATATTAGAACATATAATATTTGGCCATAGTTAGTCTGCACAAAAATAGATTTTTGGACTTAAATTGCTATATTCTAAAGCCAAATTGATTTATCAAGAATTATTTAAATCGAAATCAAAACAAAATCCTCAAGCTTTAATAAACCGCCTCGGCCCGCCTTTCTTTTCACTCGCACGCAGCCACTCGCCCGCTCCTCCCGCGTGAAACCCCTCCTCTCTGAGCCGCCGATTTCAATCCGACGACGACACCACCGCCACTTACCGCTTCGCCGATTTAATCCGGCCGTCTAACCAAAATCGACGCACCACCGTCGCCTTCTTCTTTCCTTTCTTCCTCCTCACTTTCCTTCTTCTCCCGCGATCCCGCCATGGATGCCAACTCGACCTTCCAAAACCGAGCCAATCTAGCCGCATCTCTCCCGATCATCGCGCGATTTATGCCGTGATATCCTCCGCCCCGACACGCGCGCTTCTTACCATCCCCGTAGCTCCAAATCCCGGAATCCCCGCCGCCGTGTCGCCGGGACTTTCTTGAGCTCCACGGCAGCTCGGCCACGCCCGCGCCGTATAAATAGGTGCGCCGGGACCGTCGCACCTCCCACAACACACCGCCACCAACCACAACTCGCTCCATCGCCGTAGCGCTCGAATTAAGTTTCGTCGCCGGCGATCGTGAGCTTTTCCCCGCTTCGACGCCGCCAGAGTTAGCTTCGCCCCGGGCCGACGGCACCATCATCATCCCCTCACTCGTGCGAAGCCGTAGCCGCCACTCACTTCCACGGAGGATCACCGGAACCACTACTTCGTCGACAACCGCACGCCGCCGCCGCCAAACGTCGTCGCCGACGACCTTCCGCCACACTCGCCGCCATTTTGTAACCCCGAGATCGCATCGCCCTCTCCTTTGCGCACATCCACTCCTCGCCGTGGCGTAACACCGGCGAGCTCGCCACCGAGCCACCTCTCCGTCGGCGACGTGGCCATGCCACCATCGCCATCCGCGCCACTCACCGATAACGCCACGTGGCGCCGCGCGTCACGCCGGTCACGCCGCCGTGGCAAGTTCACCGCGCGCCACACGTGGCTCGGTGGAATCAGTCCACCATGAGCCGTGTCTATGACACGTGGGGCCCGCATGTCAGGATTTTAATTAAATACCGAAATATGTTTGGTCGGCGCACACATAATAAATAGAATTTCCTTTAGAAAATAATTCGTAAAACTCAATTAAATTCCAGATTTTGTTTTAAACTTCTAAAATTCATAACTTTTGCATATGAACTCCAAATTGGGTGGTTCAAGTTGCAAAATTTGTATAAAATCATAATCTAGCTAACTAAACCAAAATATTTCAATTTGGAGTTAATTTGATTTGTCTTTTTGAATTTATTTGAATTTGAGTTGTTTTTGTCGTATTTTCGCGTATAGATCTCGACGACTCCGGAGAGTTAGATCCTTCCGACGATTTAGAATTTCAAGACTTCAACGAAGGCAAGTTACACTATTGATCATATTGTTCCCAGTACTTTAAATTATTTAATTCCTGTTTTAAATTACTATTGCATGCATATGTTTATATAATTGTTTAAATGTCCTGTTTATATATAGTTACTCCAATCTCCATTGTATGGCCAATTTGATTATTGAATATGAATACCATGACACCCTTAGGCAAAGTTCTATTAAAATTTGTCATATGCTTAGCCATGCTTAGACCACTTTTATTTGGGAAGGTTTAGCCAAATCCTTTACAATTTGATTTTAAATTTGTTTCGGTGGTATTGTTTTACCACGAAAGGCTTTTTATGAGTTTTTCACTCTAAATAAAATAAAATGGGTTTGGACTTGGGCGTGATGGATGTATGGTGGGTGCAGGTTCATGCACGGGCCTAATCTGGTTAGGATTACGGCCCATGGGTTTATTTAAATGGAAAGTCGCCCAAGCCGCTAAGGACCGGTCTTTGAGCGTATTTTGCTACGCCTACCGCATCACCACATGTTTGGAATGGGATAGATTTGGCTAAATAATCTGTGGTGTCTTAGTGATATTTATGCTATGTTGTATGTGTGGGTGTTGGTTAGACATTAGTCCCACCGGGCGCAAGAGGGGGCTTCCGGAGGATGGTTAGTCCAATGGTAGCGAAACCTTAGCGGGCATAAATACATTAAGATACTGCTTTGTAACGGCCTCATGATAATTGCTTAGTCACATGCCTTCGGAAGCGTGCTTTGGCCGACATTAAAAGCATATTATCTCGTGTGGGTAAAGCTGTACAAACTCTGCAGAGTAGAAACTATTCGAATAGCCGCGTCCGCGGTCATGGACATGCTAGCAAAGCCACTCTAAGTTAGACTTGTTTTTTGTTTATAAAATAATTTCCACAGTTGATTTTAGGATGGATAATCCTATGGTAAAAATTGGGTGGTTAGCCAAGTGTTAGGAGGGTATCCTTCACTATTAATTTATTGGAGGTTATCCACTATTCATTGTCATCTTAACCACTGATTTCAATTATATGTTTAAAATTGGCCTTAGAAAACTATTAATGGTATTTAATATGAAAATGTTGTTTATGCAAAATAACCCCGCCATTATCCTTTGTTTACCCTATGCATGCATTAATCTTCAATATTGGGTGTAACTTGCAAGCACTCGGTTGTGTTACTCTTGTCAATAATCTTTATTCGTGAGAAGACCTCTATCGTGACGGTGAGGACTCGATTTAATAGGCTACGCCCCGCACGATTGCCTCGTGGCAAGTCGTGTGGCCTACTACTATCGCTTCCATCGTGTTATTTCTTTTCATTTGGCCTCGTGCCCGCTTGTAATAAAACTCGAGATATTATTAATAAAGCGCGTGATATGAGTTTGCTATCGCTTTGTTGATCGTGTACACCGGAAATCCTGGACTAGTGTATAGACACAGAGAATTCGGGATCCTTCGTTCCCGGGTTCGACAGATCTGATATGAACGCTTCAAGCGCTCGGCCATGGACTTTGGTTTCGGATCTGTGTTCCCATAAGAGAAACTTTAGCAATTGTAGAGGCAAAGAAATTGTCGATAACTTTTCTCCCATACCCTCCTAATTGAGGGTATCTCAGTGTTAACCAGATCTTTGTCATTTCCAAATAAAAGATTCTTGGTCGTTTCGTATTCCCAGTATTATAATATGTGAGCATCGAATTGCTGGGGTTTTCATCTTCATGAAGAGCCTCTTCACGAGGTATTTCACCTTCAAGGTGAGTTCTCTTCAAAAGAGTTAAAGGAGTGATTAATAATTATTTTGACTAGTGTCATTAGATCTTAGACCCGCAGGTGTCCCCACATATTTTAGATCAAGAACCAATAAGTCAAATTCATATAGGTGGATATACTATTCAACCCAAGGTATTCCACTCTTAACGACGTATTTACTGCAAGTAAACACTATGGTAACTCCTCCATAATTGGAAAGTATCTAGTAGGCTCTCCGCTTTTGGCGTACAGGAGTATAAACTAAACCTTAAGTTTAGCCTGACTAATGCGTGTATCTTAGTACTAAAGATCTTTTTCTTCTGTGAAATACAACATTAATCGAACTTTTGGGCATTTATCTCCCCTAATGTCGAGATTCGATCCTTATTAATAGCATACCACAAAATTCCCCTATCATTTGCACATGATTGATTAAATTTCAGATTCAACATGATCTCTAATAATTAGTGGGAAATGTTTGATTCCTCCAGCACACACTTATTTTTACAAGGGGTTTGATAATTATATGTAGTGAGCTAGACTTTTATGAGTGTAGTGGAAAGAAAATTGCATGATCCTAACATTCTGTAAGATACTCCACCTTCTAGTTGGTTATTAATATGCGACGAAGGTCCCATACGGGGTCCGAGCGTTGACAGACTTATTCTATAGACTAGCTTTTTTATTATTTACCTAAGTTTTGATCCAATTACTCATACCATGTTTTAAATAATTTGGATCATTAAACTTCAAGTTTATAATTATGAAATATATTTTCTTATGGTCATAAGCAGTATGTTCAGCATAAAACTATATGATGCTCTTTAGAAACATAAACATAATATTAGAACATATAATATTTGACCATAGTTAGTCTGCACAAAAAATAGATTTTCTTTTGGGCTTCAAATCTAGTTGAATCACCCAAATAGTATAATTATTCGACGGGAATACTTATTGTTCAACAGGAACACCATATTTAATTAAGGGTGATAAATTGAATGCCTGATTTTATTTTGTAATGCCAGAATCAACATGGCCAAATTTAGATCATTCAGGATCAACAAAAACCAATATGCCATTATATTTTATTTCAGGAGTTATATTTGCTACAAGCAAGTGATATGTCTTCTGGTGGTGATGCAGTTGCAAGCCACATTTTCCAATTATGCATGTGTCATTTTCCGATGATTATGGTACACTTTAGTGCGTAGCCAACATGACATATGTTCGACTGTGTCAAGTGATCGTCGGTTTGCCGTGTGCATTCCCACATGCTGGCGGTTAACATATTGTTGAAGGCACAAATCAATTGCCCTTCGTGGGCTGCAATGATTGTAGTTGCCAACAGCATGACTATCGGCAATGACATAAATGTCATTATCCATATCGATCGGATAAGGATAATAATATGCAATTTTGTTATCTCCCAAAATAAACTAGATTAATTTTCGCTTCTAGCTTTGACCTAGGATTTGCCACTACGCCTAACATGTCTCTTGTTTTGAATATTTTTCTATGTCTCTTAGGTTCCAATATCCACACAAGCCCAATATCCTCCCCCTTTTCATGTCAACTATTAAAATCCCGAGTGATAGCGTGTGCATTGAGCATTTGCTTGAAATCAATTCGGAGTTTTAGCAAAGATTTGCAATCATACTTCAATAGAAGTACAATTTTGTTGGTGTGAAACTAATATATACTCTGTAACATTCTGCTTACAAAGTTTTTCAAAGTTCAACATGAGTATGGTGTAGGATAGTGTTATGTAGACTCCAAGTCTTAGGGCTTAAGTTATTCTGTACTTATTCGAGGAATATAGTATTTTCTAGCCAAAGTGGTCCATCAGAGATCAACATATGACTTAACTTATTCTGGTGCCACTGAGAAAAATAGTTTCCCTTTTACCATTTGAGTATCCGTGCACTACAAGCTAGTGAATTGAGGCTTATTAGATATCAAGAGCACATGTCTAAATTTTTTTAGCAAGGCATAGCAAAGTATTTTCAATTTTCAGGCATACGATTTACAAATTTTATTCCATGCAAGATTTGTTTACTACAGGTAAGGTGTTACTGGCAATATATTCTATTAAGCATATATAATCAGCTATTCAACAAGAGATAATACTTTAATAGAACAACCTAGACCATTATTTTATTAATGGCATCTGGGAAAAATAATTTAATGCATAAGGTTTCAACATAAAGCAAAAGATAAAAGATACTCATCATGAGCAGGACCAAGCTCGACAGGAGTTGAATCTATACTACTAATGCGACTCATGCAGGAAAGTGTCATCTTTACAAAGTTAATCGATAACTAGGAGATTTCTACAGGTCTCCATAAAACATACCATAGGCTTATCGTTGCCTTTGATTGCACATACTTATAAATCAAATCAACATTTAATAACTTCTGATTACATAATCTTAGTATATAGATAACACGGTGCATGGTAGAGTTATACTCATTTACAGACTTCTAGTCCTAGGTATGTGTGTCTGCAGGAGCACAATTGGACTTTACAGGCGTTCTTGTAGAGAAAACCATAGAACCAACGGATCACACTTAGTCACCACGTCGTCATTCTTAATGGCAGAGTAGAAGTGGTACCTCAAAAATTGCAAAGCCTTTGCCTTTTTAGCAGTAGCAGGTTTAGGTGTGCCAGCGGCATGCTCGGCAATGGTATGACATGGAGATAAACCAAGGCGATATAGTTGCTGCCATCCAGGGCAAACAAATTTCCATTTAGTGATGTCTAATATATCCCATATAATTTATACAATTTTCTATATGTTTACAGCTGGTATAACATTTTAAATGCATGAAACTAGTACAAAATAGCACATATTAATTTTATCTATTTAGTAGATAATTTTATACATTTTCTAGAATTTTCCTAGTATTTTTGGGATTTTTTGATAATTTTTTAAGGCTTGGGAGCCATTTTTAGAATTACTAAACCAATTAATTAATTTCCCAAAAAACACAAAATACCAAGGAAAATAAACCATAAAAATATGATACTTCCAAGGTGTACTAGGTCTAAGTTTTCACAAATTAATGGAAGCATATATACCTTAGACATTCAGTTTTAAGGATTGAATATAAAATTTTCATAATTTTCAAATTAATTCTTGGGAATATTAAAAACTTCAGGGGTTTAACAAAAAACTTATAATGCACATTCCTACTGAAATTTATCTGAACTTCAGGGGCTTTTCCACAAAATTCTTTATACCGCAAGTTTCACTGTATCAGTTACCAGGGGGTTCTGAAAATTTCCTTTCCCACAAATTTTTCTTGCGATTTTTTTTTTTTGAAAATAGAGGGTCTTTTCTTCAAAATGTCCATGGCCCATAATGCCATATTTCTTTCGGTCCACTACAACCCAACCGGTGGCTAGGGTTTTAACCCTAGCCGCTCAGCCTCCTCGCGCCGCACATAGGGCGGCGGCGGCTCATGGGGTGGTTGGGTGTGGTGGGCGCGAGAACTGGTGGTGGCCCGGCAGGCGTGTGCGGGAGCTGCGACGACTCATAGGGTGGCGTGACGGCGCGTGGTGGGCGCGGGCGGCAGTGGTGTGCAAGTCGGGCGACACGCGATGGCGCGTGGGCGGCCAGTGGGGGTCGGTGCGGGAGGTACGCGACAGGCACACGGGCGGCAGGCCGACAACACACATTGCGCGCAACGAGCATGGCGGCTCAAGAGTCTTTGACGACGAGCATGGAGGTGAACTGCATGTTCATGGCGATTGATTGCTTTTCATATTTTATTGATCAAACTCAGATTCTTGATTTGCAATTAGAATATGCATCCGATTGATCCACTCACTGATTACTGTGTCGACCTATCGGGTCATTCGGTGATTGCGCCTTTTATGTCGGTTTGATGTGTTGTAGATCTGATCCTCCTAGACATGGCTTCGTCTCCTAGTGCATGGTTACCATGATGGCAACGAATCGGATCGTGCATACAAAACACATATCAATTGGTGATTAGATTCGACAAAAACAAAATAGATATATTTTCCAACCTTTAAAACGATGTACCCGGATCGAAAAGCTTCATGCTGATAGCGTGTTAAGAAAACGGTAGTCATCGTACCATTGACATAGATCAATCACATAATAAACACCAAGAGAGACACAATGTAGATGAAGATCTTTATTCATCCATATGTCTTTTGTATATGAGAGGTCATCATCTTTATATCTTAAAAGGGTGAAAGCTTTACAGAGACGGTTTAATCTTTTGTCCATACAATTAGATTTCGTAACCGTTGCCCCTCTCAGAACTCCTGCATGTTGCACTCGTTGTAGACATGGAGGTTGACTTGGAACGTGGGCGCGGTCTCCTCGCCGGGGTTCACAAAGTGATAAACTTATCCAAGAGAAAGAAACCAAAGAGAGATGAAACCTAGCTCGTTGCATATATACTCCTACTTTAGAAATCCAAATTGACGAGTCCTTGGCTCAAGTTTAGATGGCCAAACCAAGATATACACACGAATACCAATTAGATCGGGCTATAAAGGGTGGGCAAGTCGTCAAGACCTTGCTCCAGCATACGGAACAGCGGGCAGCGAGACGGCCCGTTGATCGGCCGCCCGTCCAGCATCGCCGTGCACCAGAGCAGCATGGGCCTGTTCCTGTTGTGCGGCACCGCGTGGTCCTCGTCCAGCCTTACGCGCACCGCCAACGGCACGCGTTCCTGCCGCCGGCGCCGGCTATCCACGCGCTCGTACAGCTCGTCGGGCAGCCCCAGCCCCTCGCCGGTGAGGACGACTGGCACCTTCACGACGCTCCGTCCCGGCACGCAGAACTTTGGGAAATCGGCGCGGGCGAGGGGCACGCCGGCGTGCGCCACCACCGCGCTACCCGGCTTGAAGCAGTACTGCCAGACGTTGCCGTTCTTGACGCGGAGGGCGACGTGGAAGGTGGGCGCGGCCGCCGCGCCGAGGCTCCGGTCGAGGCCCTCGAAGCTGGAGACGATCGCTGAGAACTCGGGCGGATAGTACATCATCCAGCCGAAGATGGACAGGTAGCCCCCCAAGAGGGTCAGGACGAACGCCAGCTCGAGCCAAGGATGCCTCCGCAGGAAACGTACTAGGTGCCCATCTTCTGAGACGCTGCCGCCCATGCCGAGCATCGAGGGAAGAGACTAACAGAGACAATGATCCAAAACGCCTTGATCGATCTATACGTGCAGCAGTGAAGAGGATAGAATAGCGGAATAATTGTTGATTGTATTACGTTGGAGACATACATATAGAGTACATAGTAAGTTAGAGATCAAGTTAATCTACTAGAGATATAGAAAATTATTAGAGATATAGAAGGAACCATATCGAATACAAATAATCCTATTTGATTCTACTCTATCCTAATTGATTCTACTATTCTATCCTAATTGATTCTATCCTATCTCTTATAAATTTGTACTCTTAACAGTTCAGCTCACAAATAGGATCGTACCCCCTGCACAATAGTCAATAGCCTAGTCGTAAGAGACAAGGACTTCATAGGCATTGCAACTAGCGTTTGGAATTTGAGGATGTTACACGTACTAAAGCCACCAATATAAGCATGGATTCGTCCAAGGTGACGAGCTCCTGATGAATCAACCACCAGGCCTTTTCTCAGCCTATAATTCCGCCGTGTCTCCTGCCGTTCTCTCTCCCTCCTATTGACGAGGATGGCTCAGGGCGTCGACCTAGAAGCGGCGGAACCCTACCAATACCATGCCATCCTAGCCGATCCGCGCGACGACGAAGAACCAGTCTGGGGCTACGCACCATCCGGTCGTGGACGCGGCTGCTGCTCGGCGGCTTTCTCACGCATGAGTGACGAGGGGCGCGATTTTGTCCTAGTGGTAATAGTGTCGTGTTTCCTGACGGCGCTTATGCTTGGCCCCTACTATTACGCGCAATACAGCAACCTCCCGTCTTTCTCCGTCCGCCTCACCGGATACGACGGCATCGACCCGGGCCGCCCCGGCCGCGTGGTGTCGCCGGCGTTCAACGTCACGCTTAGTCTGAACAAGACGTGCGTCGACCGCGCGGAAGTGACCGTGCTGTACTCGGGCGTCGCGCTCGGCTGGGCGCGCGTGGAGCCACGGGACTGCACCGGGAAGCGCTGGGCGAAGGATGTGGAGGTGGTGGCTCGGGGCGCTGGGGTTGGGCTTTCAAGGCTCCTCCGCGACCGCATGGCGTCGGAGTGGCGGTCATCAGGCACGGTGGAGCTCGACGTTGACGTGGAAATCTTCAACGACGGCAGCGGCCGACGCGTTGGCAGCGACATCCCTGAGAAGGTGATGCTCTGTAAGGTGAGGACGGATGGACGAGAATCAGAGTCATCACCTTGCTCGTGGTATGTTTTAAGCCTTCACCGTTATGATTAGCGGGGTGTCGACTGCTGTCAGAGCTCCTCCGTTGGTGTTTTGAAAGAGCTATATTGTTACATTAATTTGACATGGAACATTGTACCATACATGTACACATGCATGTCTTAGTAATAAACTGATGAATGAAGACCTCGCCGCGCGCCGCTTTGAGGTGGTCGTTACCTTAGCTTACCTACTCGCTGCCGCTGTATGGGGATGGCCAATGGATGCATCATTGCATGTGCCCCGACCCACGCGGACATCAGCGACGACGACGTTGCAGAAACGCGCGTCCAGAGCGGCCGTGTTAGAACTTCTAGTGCAGGCGTAATAGCGGGTATGCTCTTGTCAGATTGTTCATGCACGATGCGACCGTCGGCTTCTTCTCCCTCCCTATTATTCGTGGGTGTGGGGCAGACTGGAATTATGCAGCTCGATTGGGAGTTACTACTCAGTAAGACACTCGATTAGTAAGCAAGCTTTAAGGTCTGAGGCCCAAGGTCACATTTGTGTATTTCTTCGATGAAGGTGCACCACACTCTTAACAGCCACACAATGTGCGTAGTACTGTACACAGCACTGGAAATGCTGAAAGTCACGTTTCAATAGAGGCCCCCACCAATGACTTTCGCTCACACCCACCCAGCACCTCATGGACGAAAGGACCCCGGGATGTCAGCATCGTGACACTCCCTCGTTCTCATTATTGGGCAGTCTGCACAACATAAGAATATTCACCTGTAGATTTGTAGCCGATACTTAGGTGTAAGCGTGCAGAACGACTTAATAGCTAGGTACCAAAATCATGCAAGCACCCAGTCCCTGCCAACGAAGGGTACCATTAATCACAGAGTAATTAGCTAGCCGCAATTTCATTTACCACATAGGCAATCGGCAAAGTCCACAGCACAAACATTACCTCTGCCTAGTGGTGTCGACAGATCAAATATTAATCGAACAGTGATATTTCCATATTTGTATTCGCTTAGAATATGAATACAAATTCGAATATTATCGAATACAAATACGAATCGAATGTTGTAATGAATACGAATTGAATACCTACTTGATTTGGTCGGATTCGGATATCCTCATAACTTACGTAATTACAAGATATTTATGATATTTTATCCTCGTACATAACACACCTAATCATTCTAGTTTATCTATTTCACCTAAAACATGAATTAATATTAAACTAAAAATACCCATCCAACTAATTAACCATACTACAATAAATACTACAATAAAATATGTATATTATTTTATCGAATTCGAATAGTTAGGATAAAATAACAATTCGGATAGCAAAAGTCCATACCATATTCGTATCTATATTTTTTATGCGAATACGAATACGAATACAAATGGGGGAGAAATTGTTAATCGGATAGAAAAATCTAAACTATATTCGCTACTAACCGAATTCGGATATCAGATAAAATGGATACTTCGGATTCGATTGACATCCCTACCTCTGCACACCGCCCTTCTCACAGGTGCGAATTCTACTCCAATATCACACCCAGGTACATGATTAGCACCTACAAATACACATCTCGTACACAAACACAGTACAACTAAGAATAGCAGAACAAGAACACAACAGCGATGGCACCAAAGCATTGCACAGTTATCAGTCCACAGACCACAGTCCACTCATGCGCATTAACGGAGGGAACTTCGTGGAAGTAGAGAGAAGGGACCAACCGGCCAAGTGGATGAAGGAATGACAGGAGCAAACCACGTCGTGCCACTGTGCGTGAGCCAATGGCATTGTGGCACGTGCTCAACTTATGTTTACGTGTTGAAGTTCTATTTCGTTCGGCATTAGAAAATGTACTAGTTTCTAATCCGAATTGTATCTTCCTCAATGGATGCAATACCTTCCTCGCACAGCATTCAAGAGTAAAATCAATTAGTACACCAAGCCGTAGGGAAGTCTAACAAACTGGCAGAAACAGCAAAACTAATGAGAGATGGACTCACACGAGCTGACCCTTTCCTACTCGAAGCGTGCTTGTCCAGGGGAAGATTTCTGATCGAGCTGATCCTTTATTCTACTTTCTATGAAGCAGCAGCAGGCCAGAAGCTACATGTACGGCGCTGGACCTACATGTTGACAATACAATAGCAAGTTAGTTGAAAGAACTGCTATTGCCAAAGAACAATTTAACAATCAACTGTCTCAGTTCATCAAATAATTGCAGAACTTTGAGACTCTTGCATACCATATAGTCATTTCACAGATAACACAAGCAAGAAAGGAAGTTCAAATACCATTTTACTCCAATAGACAAAACATATATTTTGATTGCTGAAGTCGATGACAATGTATGTCCACTTGTATTGAACTTAAAGAGTGCCAAATTTTAACTAGAATTCTTCAACTAGAGCACCAAGCCACCAACAGATATAGTAACTGAATTATCAGACAATAAATGATACAGTGACTATAAATAGCTTCTAACTTTAACAAATAGCCTCCAAAGGCGAAGTAACAAAATAAAAATCACTAAAATAATGTTGAGTACTCTCTTAAAATGCTATTTTTGAACTCACCAATTAGTCTGAAAGTATTTGTAACATATATATTTGCATTCATTTAGCATATAGTAGATACAAGAAACTAAATTATTTTGAATCGCATCAATTATGTTTGCTTTTTCAAAATACTTTTCAACATATGCTTAAATCAACCATAACTACTTTAAATTGTATGTGTCATCCAGAGTCCACAAAGAAAACTCAAACACTAGTTACAATACCATGTATGAGCTATTTAAATTACAGAGGTCTCCATGTAGCAAATTCACAAAAATCTGATATACTCTATGTATGAGACCTTGAGAGTGTAAATTTCTCCATCAAACAAACTCAAAAGCCAGAAAAATACCAAGGAGTAAAAGAACTAGAAGCGTACCAATAGTAGCGAAATTTTACAGAAGAAACTCATGAAATCTAACCAGAAACAAGTTGGCCTTATCCTGTGGGACTCCCCAGATAAACATCACATCAAGAAATCTGAAGACACCACCAATGAGAGAAGCAATCTGAACAAAGAACAAAAAGGAAATTTACTATCATGCTATATAATCATCTCGTGCTATAACATTATATTTGTTCTTGTTACCTTGTATGCAGAAAAATGGGGATCTGGAAGGAACGGTAGACAAGCACCAATAATCCCCAGCATAGCAACTGAAAAAGGGGCCCAGTCAAACTGTAAAATTGCGACCTGCTATACCAAACACAAGTCATTGCAGGGATGTGAATAATAGAATGCAGAAACAATAAAATTGTATAGAACTTATCAAACCTGACAGCTGAAACGCAAAATATTCATAAAGAGAGTGATTGGGATGTGAATGAACTCCAACACGATAGTAGACTGAGAAAAACTCATGGTTACCATCACAGTCGACAAGTAAAAGATGCCAAAAGTTCCTCCAACAATCCAAAAATCCTACACGTTTCGTGCATGGGTTACCACTAATTAATAATATTAAATAATAGAAAAGAGAAAATGCAGTCATACATCTCAATTAGGTAACATACCCATGTAATTGGAAAACTCTGACCTAGTAGAATCAAGAGTCCAATGCAGACAACCAGTGTGATCAATGAACTAGAGCACTTGACCAGCAGACTCCATTGATCTAACTCCACCTTCAGTACATATAGCGTTGTATTCACGCTATGGAAAAATAAAGCCAAAAACCAGAACGAGTATCTCTTAGCTCGACCAAAAGGGGATATCTGCAAAACAGGAACAGCTGGCAACAGCGGCATTGCTGCTAAATCAACATCTGTAGCTATCCTCCATGTGAATCTCCAGACTCCAGGGCTGTAAGATTTAATCAGTATTTTTCGCAAATAAACAGTGTGGAATATGCGCGATATCATATCAAATAACAATAGAAGGCAAGGCATTAATATTGAACTAAAACAGAGGAAAATAACAAAAGTAGGTATTCTTGTTGTTACCTCTTTTGGATCCTTTTCTCGATTTGCTAGTATTTCAAAAACTAGCAACTAAAACTTTTCATCCATATGCCCAGTATCAATGAAATAACATTCATGAAAGAAACATCACATTATATCCTAGCAGTAAGGGAAACATAATTCATGTCCCCGAAACCAATTACTGACAACATCCACGGAAGCCAAGATGTGTAGACATTCCACTGAATCCTTCTCACAGATAAAAAAAGGTAAATAATTAGAATTGAAATTTCACTGTAACTTTAGTAATAAGAAGAAAAGGTAAAGGCTAAAATACGCCCCGGGGGGGGGGGATTGTAAATGTGTCCCATGTAACTAATGCCCTACTCGCTCAGATTTGTCCCTTAGAATTTATCTACCGTGTTTGGCAATAGAAGTAGAAAGAAATAAAAGTATAAATAAGAGATCATCTCTCTCTTAATTTCCAGATATAGACACCCTTTTGTTGAATTTTGGAGGGACAAAAAGATATTCAGCTTTTACTAACAACATATGTGAGATTATTTATTTGAGTGGGACGCAGCACACTTCTAATCTAATAAGTACAAAATGTAGAGACTTACACAGCAGAGATGGTGATGATAACTGTAACAATAGCTCCTGAAACAAGATTTAAGAACATGTCAGAATCGAAGTATGGTGATTTGTATTGCAATATTTTTCTTTAGTTTCTTACAATGCATACCAATGGTATCACATAGTCCTTTGTAAGAAGCCATGCCCTTCAAGGAAGAAGGATAAACAAATTAAATTAAGTCGCTGTGTATTATCTCAGAAAAACAAATAAAGAAAGGAGCATAAACAAAATAAAATCAGGCTAGTACAATCACATACTAAACCGAAAAAAAGAAAGGGTAATGAACCAAAATACCCAATTAATTGAATTATTTCAAGCATGAATCAAAATACCCACTTAAACTAAACAAACAAAGCCCTCTGGAGTGAATCTAGTCATGTTGAATGAAAACGGCAGACGGAATAATCTTTGGAATGGACATGCATGACGTTTTTTAGTGCAAGGGTCGACCATATCATTCATTTAGTATGCTATTTAGAGGCCTGGAGCACATCCATCTCTTCATGGCACTAGCTCTGCATGAAGCAATGTCCCAGCCTTTAAGGGTTTAACCATACGCCAAGCCTTCAGTTTAAACATCAACCAAACCTAAACTACTCAAACATCAGCAGGAACTCCCACAGAGCTCTGCTCATTTTTTCAGCCATTAACATAACAAACTTGTTCTAAAAGCAATTTTTTTGTTGATGCAATTCTGAAAGCAATTCAAGTGGACTACTGCCACCACTAAAACTGACAACACAATATAAGCCACTGCCGATTATTAAAAAAAACTGTATTTCATCGAGTATTTGTAGCAATTAGCGCAACTTTTCACAATCTAAACAACATGCAAGGACAAGCATCATAGCATCATCACTTGCATACTCTCACGGAATTCCACACAGCAACGCCCAATTTTGGCTAGGTTTAAGCTTGCAATGCAATGTTCGAGGGTTTGATCCGAACACGCGCCCGCACGCTCAGAGGAACAAAACCAGGGAGAGGGAGCTACCTGGAGATCCATTTCCGCGAAGTGGAGCTCGCGAGTCGCCGCGGCCTCGAGAAGATTCGACTCCCTTCCGAGAAGCAGAAGGCTGCTTCCTCGAGAAGCTTCCGCTCCGTTCGACGAAGAGCTCGCGGGCTGTGTACGAGGAAGGGCGAGGCCGACGAGGGTTGGAATTTATAGGCGACGGAGAGGCGCGCACCGCAGTGCGATCGCTCACCCGCGAATTCCCCTCCATGAGGTCAGCGGCGCGGATGAGTCGCAGGGTCCGCATTGGGATGAGAGCACGGGTGTGCTTGTGTTTTGGAGAATGGGGGTAATTGGAGCGCGCGCGGGGGGGGGGGGGGGGTTGGCTAGGGCTCGGGGTGGAGGGCAAAGAGGAGGAGGAAGATTGGAGGTGGAAGAGATGGTGTTCGAGGAGATTAGCCTGCGCCCTGCGGGCTGCGGCGCCGCGCGGCTTGCAACCTAACAGGTGCGTCCATGGCAGCATCAACTTAAAATGAATCGGAAGGGGACGGGGCAGCTGGGCAGGGTTACGAAATTAGAATTCTGGACTGTTTTGGCCTTTATAGCGCAAATTAATTTCTAAACTAGTCTTTTTAGCATCAAAATTCCAGTTTTAATCCTATACTAGCACGTGCTGCCGTCCCCGACGGTAGCAACCGATTCATCTTTGTGCCGGTTGGCGACATCTAGGTCTTCTTGCCGTGCGGATGGCGACACCTAAGATCTTGCAGAGCCCAAACGCGATCGCGACTTCTTCTTCTTTGCGTGCCGCGCGAGCAACTAGGTGCTGCGGTCGGTGAGCGCAGCATTTCAGTACACGCGCGAAGAGGGGGTCAAAAATAGAATTTTTGAGATATCAAGGCTATTTTTGGAATTACGTTGCTTTATGGGGTCAATTGGGTCCAAAACTCACGAAATTAGAAGGGAACATTGCAAAAAAAATACACCCTCAATTGTCTCTCAAAACTTTTAAGGGCTGTTTAGAACATATGAATTTCGCCGGATTTTCACCGGATTTAGCTTATTTTCATTTGCTTTCATACTCTTATCGGTATTACATTTTGTTAGTGGAGCCGATACGACGCAAAATAATCAGACATCTCCATCCCACGCATCCCAACAGCTGCCACACAAACCTGAAGTCTGGACACTATTGGCGCCATCTGCATTCGAAATTCAAACTAGCCTCATTACTCTAAAATTCCACTCGCCCCTTGACTCGCATGTCGCGCCATGCACGGCAAGAAGAGTGGCAACGGCCGAAGCAGCGCGTGGTGCAAACCAGCTGGTGCAGCAGCAGCAGAGGGTCGGCGACGAGCGAAGGCCGCGCGTGTAAGAATAGCGGGAGCGGAGACTGCATGGCCGGGCGGCGCAGCATGCACCTGCTGCGGTCTCGTGCGCGCGACGCGTACATCTTTGCTCTGCGCGCGCAGCGAAGAAACCTCTGCGGTATGTGGCCGCAGCACGTGTACGGACGAGGCCATTTCTGGAATTTCAAGGATAAGACTGCTAGTTTTGAAAATTTGGATACATAAGGAGCCAATAACGTCCAAACTTCCACAAACCTCATCCTCCTAGTCTCACATCTCTAGTTCTTATCCTCCCCCCCCCTAAAAAAAAATCTTTTCCTGACCTCCACCATTACTGCCTCTTGTCAAAGACGGTTTGGAGCTCACACTTGCCCATGCATCTCCCTCCCTCCCTCTTCCCCACCCACTAGAGGGCTGCCCTCACTCGTGCTAGCGCGACGCCACTGTCGCTCGTGCTCGAAAGCATCATCGTGGCCAGCCAACCTTCACTGAAGCACCAGACTTGCCATGCCACAACCAGTCCCAAGCATGTTGGCAAGAAGTCTTTGTCAGTGTCTAGCATTCTCAATTGAGGGCAAGCATGCAATGCTGCTGTCGAGGCCAACTGATCAAGCCCAGTGAGTCGGGCATTTGAACTCCTTTCGGGGGGGGGGGGTGTTCCATGTGATGCGATTGAGGACCCTGGGGTGCCGGATTTGTACAAATAGGAGGGATCCGATGGAGGGCCGGCGGCGAGGCATCGAGCTGATCTTGGCCCTACCTAGTCACCTAGATCTGGGCTTATCGGTGACGGGGCTCTGAGCTAACCGTCTTCTTCCCCTCCAGTAATCTTAGTCATCAAGTCTATAGGCATGACCTCCACCTTCGGTATGTTTTTGTTGTAAACATTTTCTCGAATCGTTGCATGGTTGTTTATCGATTGTTGTATGAACTGTTGTATTTTGTTGCAATGTGGTTTCTCAAATGTTACCGTAAGATGTATTTGTTGTAATTGCGTTGTTGATTTGTTGTGCAAAAGTAATTTTTTGTTGCAACATCTCTTCTCAAATGTTGCGGCAAAATGTGTTTGTTGCAATCGTGTTTTTTATTTTATTGTACAAAAGTAAACTTTTGTTACAATAGGAATGCCTATTTGTTGCACCGAGAAATCCGTACTTGTTGCATCGAGTTGGGAATTTGTTGTATTTTTGTTGCATCGGGTGGATATTTTGTTGCAAGCTTACTAAATAATTGTTACACCTTACCGATTTTTGTTGCGTCTGATCGGTTGGCTAAGATCGAACATTCCAAGTTAGATTCGACGATGGAGATAGGTGTACAATGGGAAAGCTCCCATCCTATGTTTGGACACTGGTTACTCTCTTTGTCAATTATAGTGTACATCGTAAAAAACACATTGAGGTGGTAGTTGTTAACACAAGTTTACCTCATGTATTTTTTTTTTTTGAGATGATTTTTTTTTTTTGAGATGATGGGAACAACTGGCTAGTGCAATATTCTTATAGCTCACAACCCATAAATTACGGGTTCAAATCATGAGAAAACACAGTGAAAAAATTCTACACAAATAACACACAACCTGTGATTGGTGGAAGTTGAATTCTGTTCATCAGCCATAGACACAAGGTAATATGTTTTATTTGGTATTTCGCAACAACGTACACTTAGCTAGTTAACTAATAAGCCGATTCTCCTTTTTCTCTACTTCGAAGATTAATTAAACGATGGCTCAGGGCGACGACCTAGAAGAGGCGGCGGCCGAGCCCTACTATGCCATCCTAGCCGATCCGCGCGACGACGAAGCACCAGTCTCGGGCTACGCGCCGTCCGGGCGTGGCCGCGGCTGCTGCTCGGCGGTTTACGCACGCATGAACGACGAGGAGCGCGGCCTAGTCCTAGTGGTAGTAGTGGCATGTTTTCTGACGGCGCTTATGCTTGGCCCCTAGTATTACCCGCAGTACCGCAACCTCCCGTCTTTCTCCGTCCGCCCCACCAGATACGACGGCATCGACCAGGGCCGCCCCGGCCGCGTGGTCTCGCCGGCGTTCAACGTCACGCTCAGTCTGAACAAGACGCGCGTCGACCGCGCTGAAGTGACCGTCATGTACTCGGCGTCGCTGAAATAACCCCAAAAGTCAGGATTTCAAAATTTCGGAAGTTTTGGTTTGAATTTGGATTTCTTTCCCAATTCGGCAAATTTCTTTCCCTTTCCGCTTTCCCATTTCGGCACTTCCGTTTTCCTCAGCTGAAGACGCCTTTCCTCCTGGGCGCCTCCCTTCTTCTTCCTTCTTCCTTCTTCCTTCCGTCTTCCTCACTCCACCGCCTCTGCTGCGATTTGCGGCGCCGCATTTGTTGACCGCCAAGCCACCTCATCACCTCCAGCGACTTCCACTGCCTTCGCCGCCTCCACCTCACCCCGCCACCCTCTCCCTCCCAGCGTCGCTCGCACCCGGTCGCCCCATCACCGCCTCTCTATTCCCACCGCCTTCCAAACACAACCGCCTCTCCTTGACCCATAAAAGAACGCCCAGGGCATGCCCTTACCTCCATCCTCCACCACACCACCTCCCCTTACCCTCTCGTCACCGAAGCCGGCGAAATTTCGAGCTTTTGCGCCGCCACTGTTCTTCTTCCCCGACGGACCCGTCGCCAATTCGCCGCCTCCGTCCACCCAAGCTCCTAATCGAGCCCACGGTTAGCTCCCTCTCACCGCCGCCTATCTTTCCCGCACCTTCCCCACCTCCCAAACCCGCCGGAACATGACCGGCACCGTTCCTCTTCGCCGCCTCCTTCACGGCTCACGCCGCCCCGCCACCACAGACCTCCCCGAGCTCCACTACTACCACCCCCGAACTCCCCTCCACCCACTGATGCTTAAGCCCCCTTCCCCTTGGCCGAAAAGTCGCCGGAACACCGCCGGCTTCGTTCCCTGCTCCGGCCGGCCGCCCCTCTCGCCGCCGCCCTATTCCCGAACCTCATCATCTCCGGCAAAGCCCAAAAATGGGTTCCCCTTGCTTCCCTGGTGCTCCCCGCACCACCCGCTCCCGCCGCCGACCACCACCGCCGCCGCAACCACCGTCGCCGCCGGCTCGGGCAGAGCCGAGCGCGCTCAGGCCTTCGGCCGAGCGCAGCTCAAGGCCGCCCAAGCTGGGTCGCTAAGGCCTGGCCGTTTTGGGCCGAAGCCCATTTGGGTGTTGGGTTTAACCCAACATCGTTCACACAGTGAACGATGAAGCCTTCTTTATTCACTCAATTCGGCCCAAACACTATTCATTTATGCAGTGTATTTTACTGTTTATCCGAAAATACAAAATACTGTTCATAATCCAAAATTTTCACTATTCATATCCGTCCGAAAACAGTGACCCTAATCACTATTCATAGTCGAATCTCATTCATGAATAGTGGTTCAGATATGTTCACTTATTTCAGCCTTCCACTATTCCTTTGCACGATGAATTTATTTCTTGTTTATCCAAAACCAAAACAACATCCGTAATCCGAAAAGTCCACTGTTCATTTTCAACTGAAAACAGTAAAATGATTACTGTTCATCCTCCGAAAATTGGTCATGTGCTGTTCGCTTCAAATAACGACAGCAATTCTAATTTCTATACAATGGTCCATTGTCGTATATGAATAGTAAATTGATACTATTCATTGTCCGACACCCTTTTTGCCAAAAACTCAAATTTGACATTATATATCAAATTTGACCGCCTCGAACCCAGAAAACCCACTCCCTGTCCATTCCTTTAAATCAACCCAAACACTGGCTATTGCACAGTAGCTATTTACTGTTCACCCGACAAAACCGAAAACACTATTCATAACCCGGAAATGAGATTCTCTATTCATTTCCGACCGAACAGTAAACCCTAATTACTGTTCGAAAACCAAAACCTAGTTACTGTTCAGATCCAATATTTGTGTATGAATAGTAAAAATACTACTATTCATTGTCCGACCCTGTTTCCACCTGAAACCCTAATTAGACACTTTATACTCTTTTCGACCGTTTCAAGCCTGTGAATCCAAATATCAACTCCGTTCAGTCCAAGCCAGTGCCAGATAAATCTCCAGCATCCCACACACCACTTTCTTTATGATTCTTTATCCATTTACAATATTTTTGTTGTACTTGGATCCGAATCTTAGTTCCGTTCAATCCATTTAAACACCAAACAATCTCCACCACTCCAACCCACCCTTCTCTGTGTTTCTTTTCTGGTTTTACTTACTTGCTTGTTGTTCCCAGCTCATTCCTTGTCGAGCCGGATTTTATTTGATTTGTTTTATTGTTTCGTTTCGCGCTAGGTCACGACTTTGACGACCAAGTTCCAGAAGACGTAGGACAATATCAGAATCCAGAAGACTTTGTGCAACAAGGCAAGTTGCATTCTTTGATCATTTTGAACCTACATTTCATCTATGTATTATTACTTTCATTACTGTATTTGTGCCAATTACTTTAAATATTGAAATAATACTTTTGAATGCCATGATAATTAGTTAAATCCTAAATACCCCCACAAACAAGCCCACCCAACTTTTGTAGGCCATATTCACCTTGACAAGTTTAGTCCACATAAAATATTATCTATACAAGGTAGCTTTGTCACCAAAACTGTGTTCATCAATCAAAAGCAAGTATTGGCTCTAGGCCAATGGTTTTGGTGGTGAGTTGAGGGTTGGATCCAGGAAGTTGGACAACCCAATAGACTCGGGTTAAAAGTGAGTCATCAGTGAGATTTGGAGGTGGACAGCCACGAGTTGGTGTTGGGTCATCGCCTCACTGAATGACAAGTAAGGACAAGAACCTTGTGCCAAGGTATGGACATAGAATCCGCTCAACCACAAGCGTGGTCATTACTCCCTAGCTTAGTACACTGCTCTTCCGATTGAATACCTACAAGTATCATCTGTTGCTTGTTCGATAGGACAGATGAGCTAGGTGTGGGACGGGAATGGCCAGAAATGGTCACTCGCTGGTTTCCGCCTCGGTATGGGCCCATCAGTGTCGGAGTGCGAATTCCACGAATGGCCGGTGGTCTCCCGAGCTGTATGAATGTAGACCTACCGTGTAGAGACTAGAAAGGTTGAGCAGTGAAAAGGCTTTGTTATCTCAGCTCAGTCGCACGCTAACGTGTTGCGTGTCTATGTACTGACAGTATGAGTATGAGATATCTTGTGGGTAAAGTTGGGCAACTCTGCAGAGTGAATAATTAAAGGTATTCGAATACGCCGTGCTTCCGGTTAATGAAGCCGTGTCAATGGGTGATTCCAGTACAAAGGCATAAGTAGAGTTTTTGAGATGTTAAGTTGGTAATCAAGGTTGTTGATAAACCCCTGATGCTATTACTTATTATCGTTTTACTGTTCTATAAATTGTTTTAAATGCAAAATGCATCCACATGTGCCAAGTATGGTAAACCCTAACTATCCATTGAACTCCTTGCATGTAATTATTTAGCATTTTCATACGGCTTGTTGAGTACAGTGGTAGTACTCATTCTTGCAATTTGCAAAACATCTACAGAAGAGGATCCTTATGAGCAAGATTTTGGTGGACCCCAAGAAGGCAACGACTACTGTTATTATGTCTCGACTGCGCTCAAGCGTACCTGTGGTTTGAAGTTCTTTTGTCTTGTTTTATATTTAACTTTGGGTTTGGATGCCCGTGTCAGGTCAAAACAGGTTGTTAAACCTTAACTTTGTTTAGTAAAAGTCTGGTTTTTGTTGCAATCGAAAGCTTGCTTGAGATACTATTGGCTTCGCAACTGTACATCCTGGGCGGTTGCGAAGGGTTTAGCAGTCCCGAGAATCGGGGCTGTTACAGTCGCGCTCGGCTGGGCGCGCGTGGAGCCGAGGGACTGCGCGGAGAGGCGCTGGGCAGAGGACGTGGAGGTCGTGGCCCAGGGCGAGGGGGTGGGGCTGTCCAAGCGCCTCCGCGATCGTGTGGCGTCGGAGTGGCGCCCATCAGGCACGGTGGAGCTTGACGTCCACGTGCATATCTTCAACGATGGCGGTCGTCGTGCTACCTGCGATATCCCTGAGAAGGTGGTGATGCTCTGTAATTTGAGGGCGGATGGGCGAGGGTCAGAGCCATCACCTTGTCCATGGTATGTTTAGACCTTTACCGTTATGATTAACGGGTGTCGACGATTGTTGGAGTACATTCATTCATGTGTTGTTTCATTGACTTAACAGATTGTACCATGTCGTGTGTATATGTATTACTAAACTTACGAAAATATCTAGCCGATACATTCCATGACCCAAATGTTCTGGATCTTCTGAATTGGAGCAGAACAATTTAGGCAATCGCCTTGCAGCCGGCACAGAAGTACATCCATTATCTCCACATGTTTTAAGAAACTAAAAAAAGATCTAGCGGTTTACCAAAAAGAGGAGCAACTAATCAGCATATGCCACAAAAATCCTATTCATCTAGCAGAAATGATAAGGGAGGACAAAAGCTGCGAACCAAATTCTGCAATTCATTATCCAGCAGGATTTGCAAAACCTAATTCATCTACTTTGTCCTCACTAGATTAAAAAAAGTGCAAGACAAGAACCAAAGATAAGTTGGTGAAAGAACAGATCTACCGATGACCTAGCATTAAAAAGGCGCTTTCTGCAGGGATATTGTCCAATAATCCCCGTGAAGAAATAATCGCTAGTTGGGGATTAACAAATGGAACAGTCAACTTGGCAAATCATACTACGACTACAAATGGGTAGCTTGGTGTTGAAATATATCTATGCCCAAATCATGAATCAGTATCATTGACAGTAGCGAACTCAACACAACATATACTATTATTTTCTTCGTATCTTTCAGACTGTCAGCACCAGAGAACCTGAAACAGCAATCAGGATTAAAAATTTCAGACAATAGTCCGAACTAGTCCCTATCGTTGTTTCACAATTATAATTTAAGTTGCATTAGTGCTTGGTGAAGTTACTTACCCTGACTGTGATGAATTTATTGTCAAACCAAAGCCGAAAGGGAAGAGTGGATCATAGTGTGGGTCTCCAACATTCATGGGCAGCTGGTCAACAGACTTGAACCAAGTGCGTGGGAGCTTTCCAGTGAACCCATAGTCCCCAAAGAGGACATCAGCGACACCCTGACCTTCAGTGCCAGGAAGCCAAGCAGCAACAAGCGCTTCCATCAATGGAAGGTATGGTTCAACGACAACAGGCCGGCCAGAGATGATAACCACTGCACACTTAACTGCAGAACATACGGTTCTGATTGTGTCTACACCAGGGTCTAGGATAGTCAGGTCAGAGTTATCACCTACTGTTTCAGCATATGGTGGCTCGCCAACAACAACAATAGCGAATGAGAAGTCATTGTGCTTCATGAAGCTGTCATCAGGGTTCTCGGAGTACACAACAGGTGTTGAATTAGCAATAGTGGACTTTATGGCATCGAGAATTGTTGTTCCTGCACAGAATATTGAATCATAACAGTCGAAAATATATAGAGAAAGCACAATAAGGAATGCTTCATAAACCACAAGTTAAAATCACTAAATAAGACATTCTTTAAGTATAGTATACTTTTGGCAAATAAGAATATGAAATATCAAAATTCCTTCTTAAGAAAAAACAGAAATACAAAATATTGAGTTGCATGCACTAAAAAATTCACCCAAAAGCTTAAGTTGATGAAGAAAGGTGGGCAATATACTTCAAGACTCTCCCTCGCGTATAGGCTCCATCAGACCTAAGACGTGGACTAGAAGCAGACCACAATTATTTTTTAAAATATTGTGTTAGTCAGGTCGCTTGCACTAAAAAAATCACCTAAAAACTTAAGTTGATGAAGAAAGGTGGACAATATACTTCAAGACTCTCCCTCACGTCTAGGCTCCATTAGACTTAAGATGTGGACTAGAAGCAGACCACAATTATTTTTTAAAATATTGTGTTAGTCAGGTCTTGAACTCATGACCTCTTGGCTCTGATACCATATTGAGTTTTGTACCAACCAGTTCACCCAAAAGCTTAAACTGATGAGGAAAGGTGGACAATATATTTCAACACAAAGGAATCAAAGGTATATCAAAAAGCACGTACCCACTGTGATATCTCCACTGCCCCCTATCCATTCAATTGACCACCCACCACACTGGTAGCCCAAATTGCTAGCATGGCTTCCGGCTACAAGGATCCTTCTAGCTTTCTTTGGGAGAGGTAGGAATTGTTGATTGGGAGAGTTGCCGTTTTTTAATAGAACAAGTGATTTCCTGACAGCTTCTCTAGCCAATTCCCTGTGCTCCTGTTAAAATTAGGTACTCAGTAATTACTTGGTTGATCTAGATGGATTTTCAAACCTGTCATACAAGTAATACGCAATATGTTGTAGCATATCAACCTTCTTTCCAAGATAATCTGCAAAGCTAAGATCAGCTAAAGGGTTCTCGAACAGGCCCATAGTAAATTTGACTCGAAGGATACGCCTCACAGCATCATCAATTCTGCTCATATTGATGACACGCTTGTTAACAAGAGATGTCATATCATCAATGTAACAGGTGTAATTGAATGGCACCATGACCTGGAATGGAATCAAAACAAAGTATTTAAAAGAAAAATGGTGGAAAATAAAACTTTCATTCATTTTGGTACAAACAGTATTATAACCACTATATGAATCAGAACTTATTCGTTAGCACAGCTCTTGCCTTGTTGCTATAACAAACAAACCCTGTTTGACAAAGGAAGACGGACCAAAGCTTCTTCAAAATATTAAGTCGTCAGAAGTGCACAATTTTTGTCCAAATTATTTTGATTCTAAACCAGAGTTATTGATGCCTACTAGGTACTAATCACTTCCAGTTGCAGTACTACAATATAGATGTTAAAACAAATTAAACCAAATATTCTTCAATTCACAGCTGAAATTATGCAGTTATGCAGAAAATTCAATATCAAAAGCAGAAGGGTATGTCATGGGTACTTCTCTCTCTGGAGTTGAATCTATTTTCAACGAAAATTAAGTAATCATGTTCTCTGTAGCTAATATGAAAATAAGCAATAATTTTCTCAAAAGAAATCCACATACCATATCAATGCCAGCATTTATTCCAGCTTGCACAGAATAAGTATAATTTGCACCAGGTGGTGAGGTGATCCGGTCTATTCCTAGCCAGTCTGATATCACAAACCCCTGCAATCAGTCACCATGACGAAGTCAGTTTTAGATCACAACAGAGGAGCATAAAAATGTAAAATAGATTTATACTAACTCTGAAATGCAGTTTGGATTTAAGGTAGCCAGTGACCAGATCATGATTGGCATGCATTTTGACACCATTCAAGCTTGAATATGAAACCATAACAGT
Organism: Ampelocalamus luodianensis; assembly: GCA_036346255.1. Lineage (NCBI taxonomy): Eukaryota > Viridiplantae > Streptophyta > Magnoliopsida > Poales > Poaceae > Ampelocalamus > Ampelocalamus luodianensis. The sequence goes on along the minus strand of CM070617.1, from coordinate 29,237,716 downwards.
AGCAACACCCTTGATAATGGAGTCATAATATGGTGGCATGTGAATGCCTAGCAACCCATGTTCATCAATGATCGTGTTGTTCTCATTGATTCCATTATGAGTTCCACCATCACCAACGAAGTGTTTAGCACAAGCAGCAACTTTATCCCTGTTAGAAGCCATAAGCTGAGATATAAGATAGAAAACCTTCGCATTGCAAGACATTGATACTGATTATCACTGAAGAGTGCTCATTTAGGCAGATTAACTGATTGCTTGATTCTTTAGATCAATTTGCACATGCCTTAGATCTTGTCTTACATCTACCGCACTGTTTATATCATCACTGAGAAAAGAATATCTTACTTCCCAGCAACATAAGGAACTCCCTTGGTATGATTCACTGGGATCTCCCCTTGTAGACCAAGGATAATGTCTGTCATCTGCTGGACAACCTTGTGGTCTTCACTGTAGCTCTCGTAACATCGACCCCATCTTGGATCTCTGCAAACCTAAACCAAATTACAAGAACTTCCTATCAACATAACTTTTAGTGAACCCATAGTATACTCATGCAACATGCTCCATTTAAGATTTTAGGAAAAGATCCATTTTTGGTCCTTGAACTCAGCTCGGAGTCCAATTTTCACCCTGAACTCAAAAACAACATTGTTTTTCAACCCCAACTTCCAAATCTGGGCAAATAACCCCTGAAATTGGTTCGGGGGGTTATTTGTCCGGATTTGGAAATTGGGGGTGAAAAAAAACCGGTTTTTGAGTTCAGGGTGAAAATTGGCCAAGCAGAGTTTAGGGGCCAAAAATGGACATTTTCGGTATTTAACTATTATGTGCCAAAAAAGTCTTTGTTTTACTTGCCTACGAAAAGTTGCCCCTTGATACAGATATGTGTAGTGAACCACACCTTGAGCTATGTCTATGTGGGTGTAGTTAAATTCTGACTATTTGATTATATTGCGGTAAATGACGTGCAAGTGTGAGTAACTTGCAGTACTCGACACTTGTATTCACATGCTTACGGTCTTACGAGTTTAGACCTGGACACCCATGAAGTAGCTCCAAAAGTGTTGCAAATATCGAACTGAAGTGGGGAAGATTATCCACATGACCCTCAGGATTTGACCATGTGCGTTGTCTAGTGTCTACTAGGTTTTTGAGATTTTTTTATAAAAAGAGTACTACTTGTCTCTCACCTGTGGAGTTCAATATTACTTGTAAAGTGTGATTTTTTCAGCAATTGCCATTTATGTTCTACTTGTTGAGCATGGAGCGTTCTTGTGCCTGTGAGCATTCTATTATGAATTTGCGTCAGGGACCGGATCCTTTTTATTTATTTTTTCCTTTTTGGAAAAAGTCCATTTTTGGCCCTTAAACTCTGCTCGGAGTCCAATTTTTCACCCTGAACTCAAAAATCGGTTGTTTTTCATCCCGAACATCCAAACCCGGACAAATAATCCCCCAAAATTGGATTGGGGAGTTATTTGTCCGGATTTGGAAGTTTGGAGTGAACAACCGGTTTTTGAGTTCAGGGTGAAAATTGGACTCCGAGCAGAGTTCAAGGGCCAAAAATAGACTTTTTCCTTATATGCATGACAGCAACAAGGCAACCGTGTACGTGTGCTTACTGCAATACATGGAGCAAAGGTATATTGGATGCCTGTTGCCCGTACTTCAAGAGCAGTTGCTTCACCAATCCTCTTTACGAGGTCAGGATCCCTAATAACAAGAAAGATAAGCTGATAAGATAGCTATACATATTTATCGATGCCGTTTGAATGTTCAAATTTATGTTGCCACATGGACATGAGTTGTTTATTGCACAGTTTAGCCAACTTGAGAGCAAGGCAAGCACTATCATTTTACCTTGAACCAACTTATAACAATCATAATCAAAACTGTGGCCTTCCAGGAAGCATGTAGCATGTTAGACATATTACATAAAGTAGAATGTAGATTATCAGAGACATGCCTTGTAGCTCCAAGCCCAATGTTGTGAGGGAATATGGTGGCGTTGTAGACATTGTTATTACCATGAACAGCATCAATCCCATAAATCATAGGAATTCCCAGACGTGTTGACAAGGCCCCTTTCTGGAATTCATTTACCATGTTCACCCAAATTGCAGGACTCGCCTGAGGAGCAGGAACACTTCCACCACCACTTAAGACGCTACCTTGAGAATAGGATGAAAGTTTGGCAGTAAGAAGTTGCACTTGCATTGCAGATGACAATGCCACAATGGTAGCTCTAGCTCTGTAGTGTAAGAATTTTTTTTTTATTATTTTTATCTCCCAAACAACCTCTCCAGATGCAAGACAGCAAACATTTGTGAGCCCCCCAATAACATTCCCACATGCACACCTTTACTTAACAAGAACTGATACAGAACTTACCTATGAAGTAATTTTTCATGACATCTGAAGATGCAACCTGGCGCTCAATCTGTGTCATTTGGCCAATTTTTTCAGCAAGAGTCATCCTACTGATAAGGTCCTTGATTCTAGTGTTGATAGGCTGTTTTGGATCCTTGTACTTCATGTACTCTGCATTTCCCATTGAAGCAAAACATAGTAGAAGAAGGCATGCCCAAGAAATATTGGGACAAATCATGTCTGAAAATTTCCCAATATTTCTCTAGGATGATTAACCTGATGGTTCTGATCTCCAAGCCTCTGATGAAAATTCAAGAGACTGTAAATGAAAAGTAGCAAGTGAGAGAAGCTAAAATCAGCTGGCAGATCAGGAAAATAATAAAGTGCCTCTGTGTGAATATACAGCAAATGAAGTAGGGGGACATGATCTAAGTAAGTCATAATGCACCTCCCCATTGGTTTTGTAGGAAAAAATTGGCACATTGTGTTTGTTCTGCGGAAATAATCAAGGGCTGACACAACAGTGATCAGATCACTTTGCCACTTCACTGTGAATTTTAAAACACCGCATCCTCCTATCTTCTTGAGGGGAGATAGCATTTTCTGCTCTTTGCATGCTCGCTCTTTCATAAAAAAAATGTTTTATGGCACGAACGAATGAATTCACAGATCAAGTTTTAGCATCTCCATTACTGTCCATACAAGTATAATTTCCAGGTCCATCTACCACTAAACAGTGTAAAGTACATTGAGCATGGCAGCCGTTTACAGCAGGTAAAACAGAATGATTTGACTTAGTATGTAAAGAACTAAACCACTAATTTTCAGCAAGGAAAAAAAAACTAAATTGGTGGTATGACTCGGTGGTGCGCTCAAAGAAAAGCTCTTGAAAAAAAAGTCCGAATAAACTATCACATCAGGTCAATGGTCTGGACCCAAAAAACGACCAAGAAACCAGATCGATATCAACTACATTCCCTTGGGTCTTTTATTAAAGCAAGTGCCCCCATAGCCAGCGTGAACTGAATCCATCCAAATCAACCGACACGGTACCAGCGCCTTCACTTACATTCCATCGGGGATCCTAAAACAGCTTCTAAACATGCTCGTTAGCTGATTATCCCACAAGAAGTGAATCTCTCACGCCAATCAGAAGAAATGATCTCTCTAAATGGAGAACACCGGCTGCTGGTGGTGGCGGTGGTTAGCTTCGAAGCAAGGTGAAAGAGTAAAGTTGGGGGGTTTCCCTTACCTCGGAGCAGTGAAAGACAAAGAGCGATGTGCTTGGTGTCTGCTTCCGATTGCGAGCTGAGCTCGCCCGCCGTCTCTACACTGACCGACGAGGCCGAGACTGGGACAGGGGGAGGGGACCCAAATTAAAGTTGCGAGGTGGAGGAGGGCAGCGGCGCGTGGTCACCGTCGCTTTGTCGCTCTTGTGTCGTTGTCCGACGCACTCGAGTGGGGACTGGGGAAGAGTAATCGGGAGAAGTTTTATTGACACGCGGCGGCCGAAAAGGCAGGCAGACGTCCAAGCAGGGGCGCATCCATCTTGTAAGCTTTGGCGGTCACGTAACCCAGTGACTTTTTTTGGGGGGCTAAGTTTAGTATAAATTCTTTTTAGAGATAAAGAATGATACTTATTAGCATGTAATGACACCATTATGACTAGAAAAGTGACTGATCATATTTTTTCCTGGATCTGCCCCCGCATCCCAGGGCACTTATGTCATTTCATAATATATATCTTTCCAGCAGAAGTCCGTTTGGAATGTCAGAAGGTTTCTGCAAGAATTGTAATTGTACTGTTTGTGGTAAGAAATTCCTATGACAATCTTGAGTTTAGTATTTTCTACTATCTTATAAAGTGGATCTAGAGCATTTCGGATTTTGAGTTTAATACGCCACGCAAAAGTCTGGCTGAATCAGTGCGTGGCATACACAGTAGTAGAACACAGAACAAGAAGTTGGAAAAATATAGCAAAACCTCGAGAGAGCACAGGCTGACAGCATATCAGCATGCAGCAAAGTAGGAAAAACCCAAAGGCATGTTTGGTTAAGTGCAAGGATGTCACGGCGTCGCCTTAGCATCCCGGCGGTGTGAAGGAGACACCGGTGGCTCGCCTCGCCTTGCTTTAACCATCTCCGACCGCCTCACCGCGGTGGCCGGCACCGCGGTGGCCGTCGGCTCCAGGTACTCGGTCTCCCTCCTCCACTCCCTCCGTCCCGCGGCCCGCCGCCACTCCCGCGCTCCCGCCAACCCGCCGCCACTCCCTCCGGCCATGCCGCCACTCCCCTGCTTCCTCCTCCCGCGCCACCACTCCTTCCCACCGCGCCGCCACTCTCCTGCTTCTTCTTCTTCCTCTGCTGCCACTCCCAAGTCCCCTACTTCCTCCTCTGCTTCTGATTCTTCCTCCGCTTCCCCCCTCTGTAGCTCTGCTTTGGTGCTTCCCTCTGAACCTGATCCCCTCGACCCCTCTACTTCCTTTTCTCCCTCCCTCTGCTAGACTGCAGCAGCGTAGCTCTGCTTCCCTCTGCTTGTCTTACCTCGTCTTGAGGACGACTAGGCGCCCGCCTGGACATCATGATGCCTCTTAGGCGTCGTGATCGCCAAGCATGCTTTGACAACCATGGTTAGTTGAGATATAGAAATCCCCATAATCCAAACACCCCTAAGACAGACGGATGCAACTGTTGGTCCAATAAAGTTCTGATTTTTTTCCTTCTAAGTTACCTGGTAGGAAGATAATTTAGGTATTGCTGAAGTGCGAAATTGAGCGGGCATCTTCAGCCATAAGAGTTACATCAGTCTCCACATCGGAGATAATAAATATAGTTGCAGTGCGATGACATGTCTCTCTTTAGCCTACTAGCAGAACATGTAGGAGGCAAATCAAGCTTGGCACAAGCTTACAACATCACAAGCGCATTGGTTCCTTCTCCTTTTGTCCAATTCAATGTACTTCAGCTGTAGTCCTACCGCCTGCATTTGGACATAGAGAATAACTTCAATAGCGAGCAGATAACAATGACTAGTTGACTACTAGTAAAAAACACATTGCGAAGTTCAAAATACCTTCATGGTTGCAGGAAGGTAGGCTGACGGCCACCCACATGTCGTCACTGAAGGGGAGAACAGTCGCGCCTTCCGGTAATACCGTGTCAGGGCGGCGCGGGTAGACCTGGACTCGGTTAGTAAACATCGAGCAACCGCATCCAGCGGAAGTAACAGATGCTGTAGTTGTTGTCACCGCAGGGTTGAAAGTATTGCTAGAGTGACTTGAGGCTACGGGGAGCGATGTGTGTTCCGGAGCAGAGTCCATTACTTCAACCTCAGTGCTTGACTCTGGAAGGGCCGGTTTGTCACCTTTCAAGTCGGCAGGTTGGACATGTTCATCAAGAGATTGGGTTGATTCAGCAATAGGGAGGGGATTAGCAGACCCAAGAGAGCGAGAATCACTATCCACTGCAAAATGACCAAACCATATGGGTGAGTGGATGGAAATCCAGATAGACGCACACAGAGAAAGCACAGCCATCGAAGGACAAATACACGCAAAAAGAAACTTACACAGGTTGCAGTATGTAAATGATATGGCGTGGAAAGGTGGGAAGGAAGATTCAACGAAGAAGGTAACTGGTGGAGGCGAGGATCGCCCTTGAGCACGGCGGCACTGTTGCCGGCCGGCACAAGGCTCTGATCTGCCGAACTTGGTGAGGACAAATTAGTTTATTGACTGCTTGAGTCCCTCATTACAATCCGGCTACCTTTATAGATTAGGCAACAACTATTTGGAAAACTAAGAGATAAGGAAAGCAACTAACTCAATCTCTAACACAATCTATCTTAAGGAGGCAACTAATTAATAATATAGCTTATCTCTTACTAAATATCTAGATTGCCTACCATAGCTTGATTCCCTGCCGAATCAATAGTTCGGCTATCATCCGGCAGTATTGCCATGGCCCCCTTGCGCCGGCGCTGGTATGTCTTGACAACAAAGGCGTCCACAACATTACCTTCCTCTCTGTGGGCAGCTCGTCCTCGAGCTGGAACAAGGGATATTGCTGCCGAAAATTCTCCAATTGCTCCCATGTCGCGTCGACTGAGGAGCAACCCACCCATTGAACCAATAATTCCCATATGCCGCGGTTCAGTCAGGCCCGGACAATTGACAAAGGTGACGGAACGACACGACCATGGACAATCTCGGCCAGGCTCCAAGGGACAGTAGGTGTTGGTCCTTGGTATGGTTTGAGAAGAGCGACGTGAAAGACATTATGTATGCGAGCCTTGGGAGGAAGATGAAGACAATAGGCCACTGATCCAATGCGCTCCTGAACTAGAAAAGGTCCGTAAAAACGGGAAGGCATCTTGGAGCACTGCTGGACGGTAATTCCAGCCGCCGAACGATGGTGTAGAGTCTGTAGACGAAGCCATACCTAGTCACCGACCTCAAAGCTGACAGCTCGGTGATGCCCGTCATGGCGTTGCTTCATGTAATCTTGAGCATGAAGAAGATGTACTTTAATCTCAGCGAGAAACTCATCACAATCGTGCATCTGTCGGTCGACTGCCACCACACGGGTCGTATTTGGCTGATAAGTCAATAAGGTGGGAGGATCGCGACCATGGACAACCCGAAAAGGTGCGGTTTGCAATGAAGAATGGTAGGGACTAGGAAGTATTGTAACAAAAATCCGCCCAAGGAAGCCACTGGAGCCAGTGTTTAGGACGATCGCCCGACAAACACCGCAGGTACATGGCAATGATCCGGTTGACCACTTCAAACTACCCATCCGACTTGGGGTGAAAAGTCGAATCATGTGAAACTTGCCACCTGCAAGGCGAAAAAGTTCTGTCCAAAAATTGCTCATGAAGATAGGATCCCAATAGCTAAAAACCGAATAGGGAATATCATGTAGGCGAACAATGTGGTCAAAGAAAGTACGGGCGACTGAGTTGGTGGTGTAGGGGTGGCCAAGAGGAATAAAGTGGTTGTATTTGGAAAAACGATCGACGACCGTTAACACCACGGTCTTGCCGCCCACCTTGGGAAATCCTTCAATGAAATCCATGGAGATGTCTTCCCAAATCACAGTCGGCACCGCCAATGGCTGTAGAAGTCCAGCAGGATGCAAGTGCTCGGTTTTGTTTTTCTGACAAACAACACATCCTTTGACATAGCCCCGGACCTTCCTGTGAGCACCAGCATTGAAGAACGTTGCTCGAAAATGATGCAAAGTCTTCTGAACGCCTCCATGACCAGTACCGTGGGCATCGGCTAGTAAGTTGGCCCAAAGGCGTGAAGAATCCGCCAAATAAATGCGTCCTTTATATAAGAGCAAACCGCCCACCAAGGTCCATGCTGATTCAGCTGTGCCAACCGAGACTTGATTCCGTAAGGCGACCAACTCCGGAACGGAAGAGACTTCTTGTTGAAGCGCGACAAAGATGGCGAAGTTGGGACCGGTGATGGCGCGCACGGCCATGGTCGCTCCATCACGGCGAGACAGGGCATCCGCGGCGGCATTTTGACGTCCGAGACAGAATTCCACCGAGAAATCATAGCCAAATAGCTTGCTCACCCACGTGTGTTGAGGAATAGTGGAAAGTCGTTGATCGAGCAAGAATTTAAGCTACAGTGATCTGTCCGAACTAGAAACGCTTGCCCCCAAAGGTACGGTCGCCAATGACGCACGACCTTGACCAAGCCGATCAACTCGCGCTCGTAGGCGGCCAACTTGGCGTAGTGAGGAGTGACCGCGCGGCTGAAAAAGGCAATCAGGCCACTGCCTTGATGCAGAACCGCACTGAATCCTGCGCCTAAGGCATCACAATCCACTATGAAGTGCTTGGTGAAATCGGGAAAGTGGAATACTGGAGCCGAAACAAGGGCAGCTTTGAAAGTTGCGAACGCGGTGTCGGCATCGATCGTCCATGAGAAAGCCTCCTTCTTGAGCAACTTGGTGAGGGGTATCGCCACCGAGCCATATTCTTTGTTGAACTTGCGGTAGTATCTAGTGAGACCGAGCAACCCACGAAGTGTGCGGAGTCGGCCATGCCTGAACTGCTTCTACCTTGTCGAAATCCATGGGCACGCCTTGGGCCGAGAGGCCACAAACTCCTCGCCAAAGAGGCACTTGGACTTCTTGAGAGCTAGCTTGTGATGCCGCATGAGTTGTAGCACCATACGGACCAATTGAAGATGCTCTGCCCACGACGAACTGTAGACCAAAATATCAAAGAAAACAAGAACAAAACGGCGAATGAAAGGCTTGAGGATGTCATTCATGAGTGCTTGGAACGTTGCCGGGGCATTATTGAGGCTGAACGGCATGGCCAAGAACTCAAAATGACTGCGATGCGTGCAAAAAGTCGTCTTCCCAACATTCGAACCGTGCATCAAGACTTGATGATACCTGCTGCGCAAATCCATCTTGGTGAAGAAATGGGCACCATTGATGGCACCATTGATCTCATCCAAAAGCTCATCGTTAAGCGCACGATAATCCACGCAAAAACATCGAGAGTCGTCTTGTTTTTTAACAAGCAAAATAGGCGAGGAAAATGTCGATGTGCTTTCCCGAATAATACCTTGTGCCAGCATGTCATCACATTGCTTTTCGATCTCGTCCTTCAAGAGTTGAGGGTAGCGATATGGGCGAACCGCCACGGGAACCGCATCCAGAAGATGGATGTGGTGATCATGTCGTCGTGTCGTGGTGGAAGTTCCTTGGGCTCCTCGAAGACATCCGGGAATTCGTCTAAGAGGTTGGTCAGGAACTCACGACCAGTGAGGGGCATAGGGGTGGCCGCCGGCCGATTGTGCATCAAGGTCGGTCCAAGTGACCCAGCGATTCTCTCGCCAAAACAACATTGTGAGCTTCATGAAATCCCAGAGGATGGGCTCGAGAGTACGGAGCCACTGAACTCCAAGTACAACGTCAAACTCGTCGAGTGGAATGACATAACAATCAGAGGAGAATTCTTCACGATAGATAGCAAATCAGGTGTTGGCGCAAATGCCGGAGCTGGTCACCGTTCGTGACAGTGACTCCCATGCCCGACCGTGGGGTGGGAGACAAGCTGAGGCGTTTTGCCACAGCTTCGGCAACGAAGGTGTGGGTAGAGCCGGAGTCCACCAAAGCTAGCAACTCCTAGCCATTGATCTCCACCGGTAGTCGCATCGTACGACCAGTATGGATGCCGGTGAGAGCATGCAAAGAAATCTCGACATGGTCGTCGTCGTCCGCGCCATCGAGCTCCAGTTGAAAGATGCCCTTCATGGAAGAACGATGGTTCCGTGAGAACTTCTCGGGGCAATTGTAGCACACTCCCTTAGCACGTCAATCGGACATCTCAACGGACAGACGTCTGAATCATGGTGCCAGGTTCACAGCCGTGCCTGTGGTCGCTGGAGTTGTCGGCGTGGCCGCCGCCACAGTGCTAGGCGTCGACACACTAGACTTGGGCGCCACGGGTGCTGATAGGAATCGCATAGCGGGGTTTCCAATGGTGGTTTCGGTTCCACCGGAGATTCCTCGAAGCGTTGCTCGTAGGCCCTGGCCAGACTCATGGCGGTCTGGAGATGGGTGGGGTGTTGGAGCTCGATGTCAGTCTGCAATGGCTTCCCCATCTCGGCGGTGAAGAGTTGCACTTGCTGCAACGCCGAGAGTGGTTTCGTGCGACATAGAAGCGCCAAGTACTTCTTTTGGTACGCATCCACCGTAGTCGTTCGTCGGAGTTGTGCCAATTCACCGAGGGAATTGCTACGGATGGGGGTCCAAACCGCATGTTGACGGAGTCCGAGAAGCGCACCCATGACAGCATGCCTTTGTCGCGTTCGAGTTGGTAATACCACTGCTAGGCGGTGCCAACCAAGTGGTAGGATGCCAGCCATACCTTCTCTTCTTCCATGGTTCGTTGGCCCCCAAAAAATTGCTCACACCGATTGAGCCAAGGAAGAGGGTCTTCTTCGCCGTCGTAGGTCAGGAAGGGGAGCTTGTGGTAGCGAGGAACCACGTGCCTATCCTCTTCAGTGTCATCAAGTCGGGTGGCTTGCCCTTGCTGAGCCCACTGGTCACCATTGGGAAGGTGGCCGAGCCGCTGGTCTTCCAGCTGGCGAGGACTTGATCATGGGCGGCTTGTTGCGCTTTGATGCCACTGACCTCCGTCAGCAGCAGTTCGAGCTTCTGGAACACGTTGTTGAGGGTTTTGTTTTTCTCCATGGGGAAGGGTAGTGGTGAGGGCTCTGATACCAAATGACATGGCGTGGAAAGGTGGGAAGGAAGATTCAACGAAGAAGATAACTAGAGGAGGCAAGGATCGCCCTTGAGCACGGCGACACTGTTGTCAACCGACGCAAGGCTCTGATCTGCCAAACTTGGTGAGGGCAAATTGGTTTATTGATTGCTTGAGTCCCTCATTACAATCCGTCTGCCTTTATAGATTAGGCAACAACTATTTGGAAAGCTAAGAGATAAGGAAAGCAACTAACTCAATCTCTAACACAATCTCTCTTAAGGAGGCAACTAATTAATATAACTTATCTCTTACTAAATATCTGGATCGCCTACCATAGCTTGATCCCCTGCTGAATCAAGAGTTCGGCTATCATCCGACAGTATTGCTGTCGCCCCCTTGCGCCGGCGCTGGTATGTCTTGCCGACAAAGGTGTCCATAACAGTAAACATGCTATATATAAAGATGATGTACAATATCAGAGGCAGAAAGAACTATAGCCAGCCAAGTGTCAATTAAAAGCAAATCCAAACTTTATTTGAGTTTTTGTGCATTCTAAAATTTATAAATATGTCTACGGCAGAAATACTTGCTACTAACAATGCCCATTTCAGCATGAATGCATGGTCAGTGAAGCGTCCAAACTCAAATCACCCAAGTTCAAAGCAATATAAATTAAGCTCATGCAAATGGTACGATAGAGAATCTGTGAGACACACACGATAGACAACATTCTAAAATTAATTACAACACATTAGTACCTCCTAGTTGCACATCCTTTGCAATTTACTAGTCACATCAAACATCTATTATATATGTCATATCTCATGTGCTTATATTAGAAGATCACATTCTTAAACAGGAATGTGGATCAGAAATTGGTTCAGAAGAAGCCCTGTACTATAGGCTAAGGTAGCATATGCCCATGTCAAGTACTTGAAGTAATAGCAAGCAGCAAAAAGGGGAAAGGAAGGTAGCCAGAAAACTCACTAGCATCAGAGCCATTCTTCTTGACCTCTTCTCCAGCAGATAGGTTCTCGGTTCCTTGTTGCATATGTGATACTACATGAACAACAGAAGAAAGGGAGTTTTTTTTACCTAAAAGGCACAAAAATTGTTGGTTACCATATGCAAGAATTCCAAGAGAGGCTGTGCATTGAAGAGAGAGAGAGAGAGAAAAGGAGAGGGAACAATTGAATCTAAAAGGATACTTAAAAATAGAATCCGCAAAGCAATAACCACAGCGCAATATAAAGCATCGTAGCCAAGTAAAACACTAGCCAAAAAAAAAAAAACACATTGACGAAAGAATGACAAAGGTCAAAATATTTAAATATATATATCATCTAATGAATATACTGGAAGAAAAAAAGGGTGGAGATGGAAATAACATATATTAATCATCCTCATCTCACAAGGAGCACAATTTGGGACAGAAAGCACTGTCTTCTTCAATCAGAGGTGGAGAAAAATCTGGAAGAAAAAGTTACGAGCTGATTACACAGTTTGTTTGGTAAGTCCTGAGAATCCTTCTGACCAAATTGTGAATTGCAGCCTTCCACTTATAAAACCAAGTTAACCAAATCTACACTTCCAGCTGAACCTAATTAGCCAAAAATAATTTGGGTGGTTTGTTCAGTGAAATTACAAATCACAGGACAAAGAAATGGTGTCCTAGACTCCTAGTCCCAACATCTTTTCAGAAAAATGTTTATTACCCTTAAAGCCCAACCTATCCCACCATCAATTTACTGATCTTGGGGCCTAAAGGTTAAGAACTGTTGTGGACTCGTTTGTGGGCCAAACATAGCAGCGCTGGCGTTGTAATGCTGTGGCCAATCCTGAGTCCAACTCGGAATCCACGGCGACAATTTGAAGTGGTCTCGGCAACGTGTGACAGCTACAGCAATCGAGTTCGACTACACTACTACAGCGATTGAGTCCTTGTTGCATTTACTATTCTGTTATTAGACTTAGTATATTAGGAAGTTGTAATCCAATTATGGATAGACTATAATTAGAAAGACTTGTTAGGAGGTTCCTGAGCTATAAAGGAAGCCAACGATCCTTTGAGAAATACAGAGAGATTTTATGAAGTTTTATAGCCGATCAGAACCTCTTCTGCGCAAGGATCTAGCCTTGCTGGAGTCGAAGGCGATTCGAGCCTTACCAGTACCTTCGTCCACCTAAACCATAACAAGAACAAAATACATACTTGGGGCCAGTCAATGGATGCATCCAAAACAGCAAGTCAAGATCTGGAGAATAATGCACAAAATCAAAGATTTCAGGAATAAGCAAACGAGAAGAGAAGAAAAAGAAATATGTAGAAGAGAAGAACAGACAAGCTACAGACATGAGGGGAGCAAGAAGACCGATAAAAAAAATGGATAGTGCAGAAGGAAGTAAACCCTAGACAGAATAAGTGGAGGCACTTGGAAATTGTCTTTGTTGCTTAGAGATTGGAAGGAGTTTGACAACCACCTATAGATCTTCATCCAAAGGTCAGTATGGTAACTGGAAATGAATACAAAATCCGTATCACCATTTACAAGTCTTAACTCTCTAGCCTTAAATAGGAAATGTCTAAGCTTAGACAAATCAGATCGATATTGTTATTAAGTCTAGGAATTTCATAATCAAGGACATACCGATACACGATAGTACGGTTGGTATGTCACTATGACAATCTCCCAAAATCAGCAGCCCTACTATATATAATATATAGGACATGTGCATGGGCTGGGCTTTCGTTTTAGGGGATTTCTGTTTTAATGCTGAGCCTTATTGGGAAGTATTGGCATTCGGGTCATGTTGGGAATTTTTTTTAAGGAAAATAATCTGATACACCATCAATATGTATCGGAGCCGTACTGGTACCCAGTATGTGCTGGGGTATTGGTACACAAGTTGGCCAGCGTATCGAAGTATCAAAATCATAATGGACAGAAGTACGAGTTGAATTTCATGAAGAATGAAGTTTTCAAAAAGAGAATACCTTCATTGTTCAAAAATAGCGAAGGAAAGCTACTAGCAAATTTACTACTCTGGTTGGCAAGTTTGTTCCTAATCTGAAGCTCACTATTTCAGTAGTTTAAATGACTTACTGTCTTGGAAATGTTGAAAAGCAAGCTTAGCAGCAATCATCTCTGCTTGCTTCTTAGTGTTCGCTGGTTCTCCCTGAAAACTTTTGCCTTGAATCTCCACAGTTGATTTGAAGACAGAAGAATGATTTGAGCCATCTGAAACCGTATTGTAGACAGGCAAGGGAAAGCCTTCTTTCTGTGCTAATTCTTGTAGAAAAGTCTTATACGACATTGCTTGAACCTACAAAAGGTAGAACGGTTCATCAAATTAGTGTTACCAAATTCAGCACATACCTTACAATTTTTTTTTGACCGAACAAGCTGTTTAGGATATTACAAACTACAGCATCCCCTTTCATAACTGTTCGATGTAAAAGCCATTGTCCTCCTTAAAAAAAATCATTTTTCTAAAGTTTCAACGTAAAAGCCAAGTCATCAAATAGATCAAACTTCACTGTTCCAATATGTACCAGTGAAAAGTTAGTGGTTTCAATTCACTCCGCATTGCTCCTGGGTATTATCTAAACTATCTCTTTAATAGGGGAAACATGAACCGAAAGTTTAGTCATTATTCAAAAAAAATGATGATGGTTGGATTAGTTATCATAAATAGGTGAGGCAATGGTAAATAAATACTCCATAAAAAAAATATTAGACCAACCGGCAACTGCTCTTGTGAGCTTGCTTCTTGAGGTAAGGACATCAGAGCAAGTTTTGCAGCAGCAGATTCTGCCTCCTTGATTGTGTGACAGTATTGTGGACTTTCAAATGTTTGCCCATCTATGGTCACTATTGACTTGAATAGAGGTGCATGAGGTGGACCGTCCCGAATGGGTTGATAAAAAGGCAGCTCCTTGCCTCTCTTCTGAGCATAAATTTGCAATTGACTCTTGTAATTAAGTTGGTTTCCAGGCAAAGAAATACATGAAGTTGATCCAGCCTACAAAAGATAGAGCAGTTTAAATGAATATTGCCAAATTTAGCACATAACTATATATATGTATGTATACATACATACATACATATACATATATATATATATATATATATATATGTACACTTTATCTTCGATATTTTCACTATTGCCTTTTATCTTGTCTGAAATAAAACCCCAGCAGATATATCATATGGGTATGTTTGAAAGCAAAACCGGATGTGTGTGTGTGTGTGTGTGTGTGTGTGTGTGTGTGTGTGTGTGTTTAGAATATCAGAAAGTAGAGCATCCCTTTCATAACTGTTCTATGTACAAGTCATTTTTTTAAGTTATCAGTTTAAAAATCACTTTATCGAATAGAACAAATTTCACTGTTCCCACATGGTACCAACCACTTAAATTAGTTGTTTCAATTTTTTACTTATCGTACTTTCAGTTCTTGGGTACTCAGTACTCACTAAACACTCCTAGTTGAATGATGAACTGAAAGTTCACTAATAATACAAATAAATGTTGAAGGATGGTTTAGTACTCATAAATAGGTGAGACGGTGCAAATTAAACCCTCCAAAAGAGGGGAGAAAGGTGGAACCAACCAGCAATTGTTCTGGTGGGTTTGCTTCTTGAGGTAATGACATCAGAGCAAGTTTTGCAGCAGCGGATTCTGCCTCCTTTATTGTGCGACAGAATTGCGGACATTCAAATGTTTGTCCATCTATGGTCACTGTTGACTTGTACAGACGTGAATGAGGTGGACCACTCTGAATGGGGTGATACAAAGGCAGATCTTTGCCTCTCTTCTGAGCATAAATTTGCAGTTGACTCTTATAAGGAAGTTGGGAATCTACAATAAACAAAATAGTGAGTATGACAAATATCAAAACACAAGCGAAAGAACAGCAAGAACCTTTCTAGCGGCATGAAAGAAACTTTCATGACAACATGAGAGAAAAAAATATCCAAATCATTGTATGGGACATATACATAATTACTACGTCGACAAGCTAAAGGACAAATCAAGACAATAGAAAGAACAAAAAGAATAATTTTCAAGAAAGTAATATTGATCAGATGATAGGGAGTCCTGAAACACAAATGTGTAACCATTTTACTAAACCTAAAGAAACAACTTCTCATGCATTTCGTAACATTAATTAGGAGCTACATTACCGACAAAGATAAGTCAAACTCTTGCTGTCTTGCATGCAACTTATATTGGTTTTCTTGCAAAAAAAAAACAAAACAAAACAAAACAAAACAAATATACCCCTATTGCTAAAACCAAAAGCACGTAGTATAACCTTTATCGTTACAAGCAACAACACAAAAGGTTTTCCAGGGAGAACTTGATTTTTTTGCATAAGCTACATAAACTCATAAACTAGGTAGAGGCAGCTCGACGGCCAGATTACAATTGGGGCTTCAGTTTGTTTAGGAGTCAAAGGTTACCTTGGGCTGTTCTAAGCTCAGAAATCAGATACTCAAATACTCAATCCCCTTATACTCAATAACATCTGGCATGCCTCCTACTACATAAGTTATGTGGGTTATAGCGAAAAACTTGTTATGTAAAAAGCTAGAGACTAGCTAGCGCCTGCCGCCAACCAACAAAAACAGAAAGATATTACAATAGATGAACACCGCCATGTGGTTGAAGGTTTTTTTACAAAATCAATAAGAGTTATGACTAATAGGTGAGCCTGTACATCATCAGTGTGTCTGTCAGTCACAATAAAGATTTTGTAAAAAAAAAAGATAGTCCATACAGAGAACTTATTCCAAAAATAGACAGTTACCTTCCCACATTAAATCAAATGTAAAATTGGCAGCAAGTTCAGTACAAGTGTACAATTTCTCTGTAGCTTATAAAGTATATGGCCCACGGAGTAATTTCATTATGTTCATTATACCATCACCAAACTTCTATCTTTAGAGTCAACTAGCTACAAAAAGCTCACGATGTTCTTGCGAAATCAAATGCAATAACTCTCCATCAATACCAAATCAAAGAATAAAGTGTGCTGGTGAGTCTATCCACTGACATGAATGCTTTGTACTCCTCCCGTTGTTCACTATGAAATGGGGATCATTTCCATTTGTTGTAATGATAATACCAGTGAACTTGACCTGTAATGATCGCAATAGCCAATAAACTCACTCTTCATTTGCTACAAGAATCTCAATAGCTAGCCAAATGGCTTAAACCTCGATACAGTTCCTACCACTTTGTTCATGCCCCAGATGAGATGAAAAGAAAAAAAATGCACCTAACGTGTACCCAAACTAGATGTAACACCCAGTAAGACACTAACCGTAGTGCCTAAATCCAGAACCAACACCCGATCACCCAAGTAAGGCGCTATTCGAAAAGAAAACCTGAAGGTTGGGATTCCTAACGGAAGAATTCCACCCAAAATCTGAAAGGATTCTTGAAGGAAGAATCCAGCCAAGTAAGGGCTTATTTTTACTCGTTCGTACGGAACCAGCCACTCACCGGACGGCGGAGGAGGAGGGGGCGGTAGGGAGGAGAGGTGCTCGAAGGCGGCCATGGCGGCGAGGTTCTGGGCCTCCTTGGACGACCGCGCGGCGTCGTCCGGCGAGTGGAACTCGGCGCCGTTGACGGCGACGGTGGCGCGGAAGAGGGGGGAGTGGTCCGGGCCCTCGCGCCGGTGGGTGTACTCCGGCGGCGCCCACCGCCGCTGGTGGCACAGCTCCTGCAGCCGCGACTTGAACATTTCTCGCGATCGATCGGATCGGGATTCGGGACTCTCTTCCTGGGGAATTCTGCAGGGCACTTCACTGCTTAATTCCGATTCACGTCTACCCGGTGTCTGTCGCTGTGTCTCTCCTCTGCTTCTCTCCGTGGCTCTTCACGCTTTCTTACCTTTTGGTTTCTGTTGAGTGTGGTCTCAAGCGATGAAATCTCTGGGTTCAGGGCACATGCAACTCAAGGTGTCTTATACATAGCCATTTCAAACAAGGAGAGAAGATGTTGAATCAATTCAATTTATTAGAGAGATCGATTCCAACAAAAAAAATTCTAAAATCAAACTCTACATATGAGTCGATTCAAAGCATTAAACAACTCATATGAGCCCAGTTATGAAAAGGGAGAGAGAGAGAGAGTGCGCTTGAGAGGGAATATTATTATTTTTGTAGTTTTTTAATATAACGTGGATCCCAGTTATTAGTAGGAATTGGATCAATACATTAGATAAAAACAAGCTCGGTTCTTTGAATGCTTGCGTGACATCTCTTTGAATCGGCATCGGTTCAATACAAAAAGATGTCCTTAGGCGGTGGTCTCATCTTCTACCTAGACACACATCTTATCTTATCTTAACTAATAAAAGAAGTTACCTCGCAGAACGCGACATTCGTCCAACACCAAGAGCGAGCTTCGTCCCTGTAGCCTCATCCTCTTCTCATCTCTTTTGCGCACTGATAGGGTCCAAATCAGCAACCTCCCTCCTTGAACCACTCGCTCGCTTCCCCCAAACCGCTCCCCACGACGCTCTCCTTCTCCTGCGCGGTTGTGCCCCCAACTACCCATCACTCTCCCCTTTGAGGCTCTGATCTGCATCACTCCTTCCTCCCCTTATCCTCCCCCTCCATCTCCTGCATTGGAGCATTGCCATATTTGTCGGTAAGACCCACATCGAGTGGCGTTGGGCATCTCGCCACCGGTTGCAACGCGCACGACAACAACATGCAGAAGGGCCTCAATATGGCATGTGCGATGAGGAGGCCACATCTGGTCGGCGCTATCGATGGAGGTGCAGATCCGCGCCGGAGATGAAGGTGGACAACGTCGGTGGTGAGCGCACCATCGATCTTGTCAGGCTCGGGAGTAACACCCCCAAATCCTCTGTGTATTCTACAGTAGCCCCTGGAACAATTGCTAGTGTACACAACAAACAAATATGATAACAACCACATCTCGCACAATGTTATTAATATTTATCAGAGTTTATTGTAAGAATAGCTTACAAGCTAACAATAAACAAACACAGCGGAAGACAAAAAAGATGTAGTAGAGCCCAGCTAATCTGCCATAAGCAATCGACTGGTGTAGCGGCCTAGTCATCAAGATCCACACTGGTAGCAAAGTCCTTCTTCTCTGAACAATATTTTATTAAGCAATGGTGAGTACAAAAATATACTCCGCAAGTTACACCCAATAACACATTATAATACATGCAGGGATATATCAAAGGAAGGTTTATATGGTTATTTGTGCAAAAGCAATGTTTCATATTTTTAAATACATTTACTAAGTTCCAGAGCAATTATACTATATCCAAAAAAAATGATTTTAAACTATCATATTAGTGCAAGATGCACTTTTGGTGAAAGACTAACCCCCTTACACAACTTTCTGCCCATATTTCCCAAATTAGATAAACTATCCAAAATCATTTGAAATCAAAATAAAAGTCTAATTTTAAGTGGCTTTACTTAGCATGTCCATAACCGTGGACACATCTATTTTTGCAAGGGGGAGGTGAAGCCAGGCGCCCCCCCTACTTTTTTAGATAAGACTCCGGGGGAGCCCTACCTTTTTTGCGAGGAGGAGGCGAAGCCTAGCACCGCCCCATACTTTTTTAGGTAAGGCTCCTGGGGAGCCCTAACTTTTATGAGAGGGATGCGAAGATCGGTGCCCGGTGAGTTCTGATGCTTGGGGCCAGGTTTTGTGCGCCAGGGCCTGAGCTATGCGTAGCGTCTTCATCTATACACTCGTACCTACGGGGGGGCATCGGTGTGCACCAGATCTGATGAGCCATGCGCGATGTCTTCGTCTATACACTCATGCCTACGGGGGGCATTGGTGTGCACTGGGGTTGATGAGCCATGTGTGGTGTCTTGTTTATACACTCATGCCTGCGGAGGGCATTGGTATGCACTGGGGCGGATGGGCCATGCGCGATGTCTTTTTATACACTTGTGCCTCTGGGGGATTGGTGTGCACCGGGGCTAATGAGCCATGCGCGGTGTCTTTATTTATACACTCGTGCCTGCGGGGGGGCATTGGTGTGCACGGGGGCTGATGAGCCATATGCGGTGTCTTTGTTTATATACTGCACACTCGTATGAGTGAGTTAGTGTGACCCCGAGTATCCGTTTTATTAGACGGGGACAAAATGCCCAAAAGACACTTGTTTTTGTACATACCTCTGCCGTTGAGGAATGGCAAGTGTCGGTTGTCCGGGCTTAGCCGGCTTTTTACATTGTTGACCCTAGGGATAGAACTTACAGAGGCTTTTAGCGTTCCACGTGTGATCCAGTTGTTGTCCCTCCGGTCTTGCAAGGTAATACGAGCCTGCTCTTGTTGTGATGGTGATTATGTACGGGCCCTCCCACTTGGACCCAAGCTTGCCCGCGGTTGCAGGATTCGCAAGGCGCTTGAGGAACATGTCGCTGGGCCCTAGCGGGCGGGCCCTGACTTTTTTGTTGTATACTGCCGCGACGCCTGTGGCATATGTGGTCATAGTTGCGATGGCCTGCACGCAGTTTTCTTCGAGGAGGTCTAAGGAGACTTCCCGTTCCACGGGCTCTCCCTCCGACATTGTGTGGAGGGTCCTTGTCGCCAGTTCGTCTGGAGTCATTGCTTCGTCGCCGAAGAGGAGTTTGAACGATGAGAAGCCGATGGCCTGACTTAGCGAAGTACGGAGTGCCCATAGAGCTTTAGGAGCTCTTCGGGCCAGAGGCCCTTTGGCATACCGACGAGGCGCTTTGCTAGCCCTTCCAGTATTCTGTTGTTGGCTTGCTCGACCGCTCTATTGGCCTCCGGGTGGCCTACCGATGCGAAACATATTTTTGCTCTAAGGCCTTCACAAAATGCTTTGAAGTGCGCAGAGTCGAACTGGGTTCCATTGTCGGTGACGATGTTGGTCGGCACCCCGTACCTACAGATGATGTTTTTCCACATGAAGCGCTGGACCACCGCGGTGGTAATTTTTGGTACCGGCTCAGTCTCTATCCATCTTGAGAAGTACTCAATGGCGACAAAGGTGAAGCGTAGGTTGCCCTTGCCCGCCAGGAATGGGCCAATGATGTCAAGGCCCCATCGTGCGAAGGGCCAGATATAGGATCAAGGATAACCGACTAGAGGGGGGGTGAATAGGAGGTTACTAAATTTTATCGACCAAATTAAACTTAGAGCTAAAAGGTTCTAGCAAATACTTTATAACACAATAAGGAGCTAATGTTAATACAAGATATAATTCTAGCTAAGCAATTTAACACAAGATAATGCTTGAATTATAAGTGCGGAATATGTAATGACAAGAAATAACCACTAGTGATACAATGAGGTTTTTCCCGTGGTGTCGAAGACTTGCTGATCTTCACTAGTCCACGTTGAGGGAGCTTGAACAAATCAAGCCGGCTCCACCAATTAAGCCTTTCCTCGATCACTATTGGTTGTTCTTCCTCCACTCCGGAGATGGTGAACACCGAACCACTCACAATCTTGGCACCGGGCCTCTTCACAATCTTCTTGAAGAGATCACCGTGCAATCTCCGTCAAGCCGTCTAGGAGTTCGGCAAAACTCTAAGAGTAACAAATCGATGACCTTCGCTTGACGACACTCAAGTGCAAGAGGATCAACTAGAATAATGAATGCACTTGAATGAGCTCAACAACCTCTCAAAGAGTGTACAAGTGAGTTTGAGGAGTTGAATGAATGCACAAGGCTATAAGAATGTTAAATGAGGTCTAGCTACCAGTCCTTGAGCAGGTGGGGGTGTATTTATACCACCCACCAACAATTATAACCGTTGAAGAGAAAAATCAGCTTTTCAGGCCATATGCGGTACTACCGCCATGTACCGAGCGGTACTACCGCACATCTTCAACTACTAATGTAACGGCTATAACAGTGGCATTAAATGCTCTGGCATAGCCGTTTTCACCCGCACAGCGGTATTACCGCCAACTAACTCGCGGTACTATCGCAGCGCGGTCATACCGCAAAGTAAGTGCGGTACTACTGTTTCGCAAGAGAATCAGAAGAGGTGCGTACTGGAAAAAAACATACCGCCAGGTAACGATCGGAGCAACCGGTTTGCGGTAGTTCCGCTCAAGAACAGCGGTACTACCGTAGTCTGGTCATATCGTACGAATACTTGCGGTACTACCGCACTGAGAGTTGTGCACCAGATCAGAAAAATGGTCTCTCTGTAAAAAACATACCGCCAAGTAACAATCGGAACAATCGGGTTGCGGTAGTACCGCACTACAAGCCCAGTCATACCGTTTAGCGGTAGTACCGCAAGATCAATGCCGGTACTACCGATTATCCTGACAAAGCTGACTTGGCAGAGATAAAAGCAATCCAAATGCATGCATGATCCTAGATTGATCCATAAAGCACAAGAACATGCTATCAAGCTACTAGTCATAATCCCTCTTAATAGTACGGCATTTAACCTATAATCCGGTCTTCCAACCATTTCTCCTAAGACCGGTAAAAAGAGAAAGAACTTAAAAACCACTTGTACCCCATCCTTGAACCATATTTAATCTTCATAAGTTCTTTAGCATGCCTCTTCACGATTATTTTCTCCAATGAGACTTAACTTTGTAAATACTCAACAAATCAATAAGTCTTATATTCACATATTATCATTAATTACCAAAACCAATTTTAGGGGCCTAGATGCTTTTCACCAGACTGGGGGGTAGTGATTGCAACGGGACTGCTGGTGCCTTGATGTGTCAGCCGACCCATTGGCACCACTGGCAGCATTGGACGAGGTCTTGCGCATAGACCCTGGCGAAAGGCCCTTGCCATGAGGCCCCTGGGAGCTTGGTGTGCTCTGCAAGGGCCCTCATGGATGTCCCTCATGAGGGATTGGCCCTCTGCTTGCGAAACGCATCACAACAGAGGGGCACAGACACCCCTTTGTAGAGCAGCCCATTGATGATGTGGTAGTTTCACTCGCGATGCTAGTGGCGCTGTGCTTTGGCGGGGTCCTCGGGGTCTTCACCTGCTAGGTATTTGGCAATGGTATCCCTCCAATCCGCTTCATTGATCAGGAGTACGGTGGTTTGTGCTCCGAGCGTAGCCCCTTGTTCTTCGAGCGCAGCCCCTTGTACTTCGGGCACGGCCGAGGGTGTGAGCAATACCTCGTAGAAGATGTTTGGTGGGGGGTTCTCGGTTGAGCCAGCCAGCTTTGCGAGCGCATCTACTGCCTCATTGCTTCCCCTTGGTATTATTTGAACTGTGATGCCGAGGAAATGCATTGATGCTTCACGTACCGCGGCCAGGTACCTGGCCATCTCAGGGGTCACTGGCTGTGAATGATTTATCAAAGTGGCCCGCCATGAGGCGGGAGTCACTCTTGACGATGATGTGCTTGGCCCCCAAGGACGCAGCCTTGCGGAGACCCAGCAACAACGCTTCGTACTCAGAGGTGTTGTTCGTCGTTGGGAAGTTGAGGTGGGCGGCGGGCGACACGCTTCGCCCATCTGGGGCGACCAATATGGCCGCCGCGTCGGCCCCCGCGATGCACCAAGAGCCATCAGTGTAAATCGTCCATGGCATATCGGGCTAGCTTGGTGGGTGCGCCTCGGACTGAGGCGTACATTCGGCGACGAAGTCGGCGAGGGATTGTGACTTGATTGCCATGCGTGTCGCGAAGATGATGTCAAAGGGTGCTAGCTCAATGGCCCACTTACCTATTCGGACTGAGGCATCCTTGTTTCACAGCAGCAGTGCGATCAGGTAGGATGTCGGGACCGTGATGGCGTGTGCGAGGAAGTAGTGTCGTAGCTTGCGTGAGGCCATGAGTAGGGCGTATGCCAGTTTCTCTAGTTTGGTATACCTGATCTTGGCCCCTTGCAGGGCTTCCGAGACATAATACACCAGACGCTGCCCATCATGTTCTTGAATAAGGACCGCACTCACTACCGAGGAGGAGGCGGCCAGGTATAGCAGTAAGTCCGTGTTGGGCTTCGAGCTGGTCAAGCTTGGTAACTGGGTGAGGTATTGCTTGAGATCTTCGAATGCCTTCTGGCAATCCGCGGTCCACCGAAATGGCTCCACTCCCTGGAGGGTGTAAGATCGAGTAGGCCGACTAGAGGGGGTGTGAATAGGCGTTTTAAAACTTTTATGCGCTAAAACCGATTTTTAATGCGGAAGTTAACACAAATACGGTTTTGCACAATTAAGACCTAAAACCTCTAGTCTCAACTAAGTGCACCAACAATACAAGTCTAATGATAATAATTAATTGAGCATGAACTTGTAAGCAATTCAATTTAGGCAATGTAAATAGCACATAGTTTGGCAATCATTCATACACAATAAATGAGCAACTTAATTATATGAATGTAAATTGCAATAAGGTAAAGCTCAAGAATGCAAACCACAATATGACACGTCGATGTTTTACTGTGGTGCTCGGAGACTTGCCGGTCTCCCCTAATCCACGTTGAGGGAAACCCAAACCAATTGGGCCGGCTCCACGTATTAAGCCTTCCTCCGAGGTATCAACCACCTCGCTCCACTAGGGTTGCTCTTACTCCACTCCGGAGATGGCGAGCACCAAGCCACTCACAAACGCTCGGGTCTTCTCACAAGCTTCACTTGAGAAGATCACCGACGCACGACGCCTCCACGCCGTCTAGGTGTCGGCAAACACCAAGAGTAACAAGTCTCCAACTTTCACTTAAACCAATCAAGTGTCAAAGCTCTCGTGGATACTAAATCCACCATCTAATACAACACATGCAATAGGATTTGCCTCTCAAACCTCAACAAGTGCAACACATGCACAAATGGGAGTAGAGGGCTTGCTCTTAGCTCAAAGGAACTCAATGGGGCACCAGCTTCTCTCCCTCACACGGCCAAGGTGGGTATTTATATCCCACACATAAAAACTAGCCGTTGGGAGAAGATTCCAGAGAATCTGGACAAAACTGGTCTGACCGCCAACTAATGGTCGGTCGGACCGCCCAAGCGCCAACGGCTATAAAACTAACCGTTGGACTCACAATCGGTCTGACCGCCAACCAATGGCCGGTCAGACCGCTCAAATCGGTTAGACCGCCAGAGGGGCCGGTCAGACCGCTCGACTGAGCAACAGAACAGACCAAAAAATATTTCTTCTGGAAAACACGTACCGCCATACAAATTTTGGTACTACCGCACTCCGGTAGTACCGTTTCAAACTTCCAGTACTACCGCACTCCGGTAGAACCGTTTCTTACGGTCGGTACACACGAAGATCGGTCAGACCGCCCACACCATGGCGGTCAGACCGCTACCACCGGTCAGACCGCTACCAGAGGTGGTCAGACCGACAATCAGTCATTAAGGCTGAGATCAAACTTTGTACATTTGCTTCAACTCAATTTGCAAAATATTTTTGCCAATTGATGCAACATGTACACAAGAGATGAAAGCTAGATTCTCAACAAGTCACAAAAACACATTTTGCCGACTTTTAGAATCATCGCCACAAGGAAAAAGGTACATGGACTTAAACTGTTTGCAAAACACATTCGCAAACTAAAGTCACATACTACAAGGAATAACCATGAGCCACAACTATTTGCAAAACGCATTCGCAAATGTAGGCAACATGTTAAGTTGAGCTAGAGCAAACACAATGAGCTATCAACACATGACTAACTCAAGTTACTAATTAAGACCCCTCTTAATAGTACGGCAACCTATACTAGCAATCCGGTCTCCAACCAAACAACGAGACCGGTAAAAGACTAGGAACAAATCCTTAGCCCTAGCTAGTCATACCTTTGCCCTGCGCAACCACTCGAAACTTGATGACGCACATCCTCGCTTCAAGTCCGGATTAATGATTTAATACTCATCAACATATGATGACGTCTTTCATCCCAAGTCTTGACATGCATCATCTCATGATGTACTCTTTACTTGACCTCTATCAACACATGATGGATTCTTCTTGACTTGATGATCAACTCATGATGCATCCTTTACTCCAAGCTCTTCACTTCAATATCATCAACCCATGATGATGTTCTTCTCTTGATATCATCAACACATGATGATATTCTTTTTCTTCAAACACTTGACTTGATGATAATCAACTCATGACATCATCCGAAGTCTTCAATCACATGGAACATAACCTATTTCACCAACTCATAGAAAAATGTTAGTTCCACAAGGTGATTGTCATTAATTACCACAACAAACCATTAACCAATAATGGTGGGACAAGATACAACAATCTTTCCCTCTTAGGTAATTGATGACAACCAACACAATTACAGATAATTGAATGTAATTAGTACGAGTATATATAAACTACAAAGGTTATGTATACTCAAAAGATATATGAGCATATATGAACTACGCAAGTCTCATATGCTTATATGAATATATACGAACTACACAAGTTGTATATATTCAAGGATATGAGTATATATAGACTTACACAAGTTACATATACTCATATGAATATATTAACTACATAAGTTAAATATATTCAAGGATATGAGTATATATAGACTTACACAAGTTACATATACTCATATGAATATATTAACTACACAATTTAAATATATTCAAGGATAAATTTCAAAGTAAAGATCCTAAGTATATGTGGACAAAAGAATATGGATCAATACTAATGAAACCACAAAATATGGAGTGAACTCCCCCTAAATGTGTGCATACACAAATGTGTAATAAAGACATATGCACATATTCAAGTTAACCTTTTGGTGAAGTTCAACCTATATTTTGAGTCCGAGGAATGCAACAAGATATAATAAAATGATGTCGAATTCATACCTCTTTGATCTTTAAATCCCACTGAGACTAAGCAATTTGTATGACAATAGAAGTGTTAGTCTTATAAAGATTTGTTATTTGGAAAGCATACCTCATTTGATTTTTACCTCTTTATCCATTTGAGACTAAACAGTAGATATAGCAAAAAGAGTGTTAGTCTTATAAAAGCATTTGTCATTAATAACCAAAACTCCATTAACACATAATGGCGGTTCTAGATTCTTCAGAGGGTCTTGAAGAAGGGTAGGGCCCGCTCTACCGAGCGGGATAGGAATCGACTGAGGGTTGCGAGGCACCCTGTTAGCCTTTGCACCTCTCGAGTGTTGTGAGGTGGCTCCATTTCCTGTATGGCTTTTATTTTTCTCTGGGTTTGCCTCGATGCCTCTCTCGAACACGAGGAATCCTAGGAGCTTGCCTTCCTTTACATCGAAGGCGCATTTTTCCGCGTTGAGCTTGATCCCCTCTGCTCGGAGATTGGCGAAGGTCTCCTGTAGGTCCGTGGTATGGGAACCCGCGAGCCTGCTTTTGACTACTATGTCACTGACGTATGCTTTAGTGTTGCGGACGAGCTGCCTAGCTAACACCTTCGTGATGAAGCGGGTGAAGGTTACCCCCGCATTCTTCAAGCCGAAGGGCATGCGTGTGAAGTAGTACGTGCCGATAGGGGTGATGAAGGCAGTCTTTGGTTCGTCCTCCTTGGCCATGATTATCTGGTGATACCCGGAGTAGGCACTGAGAAAGCTCATCAGCTCGCAGCCTGACGTAGCGTCCACCAACTGGTCAATGCAAGGTAGAGAAAAGTCATCCTTCGGGGATGCCTTATTGAGGTTGGTGAAATCAACACACATGCACCATTTGTTAGTGTTCTTCTATACCAGTACGGGGTTGGCCAGCCATTCGGAGTGCTTAATCTCCTGAATTACCCCCGCCTTGAGTAGCTTGGCTATTTCTTTCTTGGCCGCCTCCAGCCGCTCCGCCGACATGCGACGTAGCTTCTGCTTCTTGGGGGCCGCGTTGCTTCTAAGTGTCGACCGGTGCTCGATGGTTTCCTGAGCCACCCCGGGGTTGTCTTTCGGGCCCCACGCAAAGACGTCCATGTTGCTGCAAAGCACCTCTAGGATTACCTCGTGTTCCTCTGGTTGGAGCTCGGCCCCTAGGGCCACTGTTTTCTCCAGGGAGGCTTCCCTTAGAGGGATCCTTCAGAGCTGCCCCTTCGGTTCGGCCTTCGGGGCCTATCTCGCCGAAGGGATGTCTGCCCTGGTGCTTGAATCTACTTTGACCGTGTGAACGTGGCAAGCTGGCGCAGTTGCCTCTGTAGGGAAACAGGTAGGCTACACTAGCGCAAATTAAAAAAAATCTACCCGTAAACCAAGATCACTGCAGTTATAGATCACGGTCTTACCACTAGACGCGCAGGTGCGGAAGTTGATGCAGCGTCGAGGCGATGTAGTCGTACCAAGTTGATGCGATGCGTCGGGGCGAGTAGTCGTACTACTTCCTCGTCCTCGTCGCGGCGCCCCACGTCTGACTCCTTTCTTGCGGTTCGTCCCAACGCCACGATCGGCGCCTCAAAGGTATCCACACGCGGGAGGAGCGCGCGCGCCGGACTACTAGATCCGCGCGGCGACTAGGGCGTGGGAGGGTGGCGGCGTGGTTTGAGGATGTCACGAAAAACTCAAAAAACAACGGCGCCCCTACCCTCCTTTTATAGGCGTCCTTATAATGGGCTTCTACAAATAGAGGCCCATTAGGACTCAATGCCCGATCTAATTCGGATCCAATCCGAATTAGGCTTCACCTTAAGTGTGTGACCTATGGTTCACATATGTTTAGACATGACGCAGTACACATACTTGGTCAATAGTTGGTAGCGACCTCTAGCAAGGCGTGCCAACTCCTAAACATACGTAAAGATCATATCGGACGAACCATCACAACGTTATGTACATGCCAATCCCTTTGCCTCACGATATTCGGTCGAGCTCCAAGTGACCACTCTTTCTCGATCCGTGATCGGAATCCCTTACTAGGTTAACTCTTAACCTTAAGTAGCATGGCCATGCATTTACGGATCCGATCACTCGAGGCCCAGAGATATCTCTCTCGGTAGAGAGGGCAAATCCCATCTCGACCGACCATGCCTCGCAAAGATGCTTCATGACAAACCCGAAAGCTACCTTTATAACTACCCAGTTACGGAGTAGCGTTTGATAGCCCCTAAGTAGGTCGATTCACATCTCAAGTACATGCGACAATCTCAGGTCTAAGGACAAGGCGTACACATTATGTAGAGAGAACCATAAGTATAAAAGCTATGTCTCATGTTGGGTCGGTCCAACCCCATGTTCTAAACATGTGTCCACATTATTGGTTTGACATCTCCATGTCTATGACACGTGAAACATGGTCATCAACCGATACATGTGCTAATCCATCATTCACGTGTGTCCTCACATGAACTCCGACTAGGGACAACTTTAGAATAACCATACAAGTAAAGAGTTTCACAAACAAGTCACATACTTGTTAATCAACACAAAGGCAATATTCAAGGAACATTTATTAAATCATGGATACAATGAAATATCATCATCAATATGATTGCCTCTAGGGCATATCTCCAACGATCTCCCACTTGCACTAGAGTCAATCTAGAAGATATCTAATACCCATAGCTCTTGTGTGCGCCTCATGCTTAGGGTGTGGGAGAGGCTTCGTCAAAGGATCCAAATATTCAAATCCGTGTGTATTTTGCATATCTTTAATCTCCTCGATTAAGGATCTCTCGAATGAGATGAAACCGCGCAGTATGTGTTTGTTCTTTTGGTGATTCCTCGGCTCCTTGGCTTGCGCAATGGCCCCACTTGTTATCACAAGAAAGATCCGGAGGATCGCACGCACTAGGAACCACACCTAGTTCGATTATGAACTTCCTTATCCAAACACCTTCCTTTCTTCGCTTGAAGCCGCAATGTACTCGACCTCCGTTGTAGAGTCGACAGATCTCCGCTTGGAACTCTTCCAACTTACCGCACCACCGTTCAAAAGGAACACAAAACCCGATTGCGATTTGTAATCATCTTTGTCGGTTTGGAAGCTTGCATCGGTGTAACCATTTACAACGAGCTCTTCCTCACCTCCGTAGACTAGGAACACATCCTTAGTTCTTCTCAAATACTTGAGGATGTTTTTAATCGCTGCCCAGTGACTCTCACTGGTCGACTGGTATCTGCTCGTAACACTTAGAGCATAGGAAACATCTGGCGAGTACACATCATAGCATACATGATAGATCCAATGGCGAAGCATATGGAATCTTACTCATGCGATCTCGCTCATCGCTTGTCGAAGGACACCGAGTCTTGCCAAGATTTATGCCATGAGACATGGGCAAGAACCCTTTCTTTGCCTCCTCCATGTTGAACCGTTTCAACACTTTGTCAATGTAAGTACTCGGCTTAATCCTATTAGCCTTTTGATCTATCTCTATAGATCTTAATACCCAAAATATATGCCGCTTCCCTAAGTCCTTCATTGAGAAACTATTTTTGGTGAGGTCTTAACGGACTCGAGCATAGGAATATCATTTCCAATCAAGTAATATGTCATCTACATATAAGATTAGAAATACTGAGTGAGCTCCCACTTGTCTTCTTGTAAACACAAGATTCTTCTTCGTTTTTGATGAAGTCAAACCCTTTGACCACTTCATCAAAACAGATGTTCCAACTCCGAGATGCTTGCTTCAATCCATAAATGGATTTTTGAAGTTTGCATACTTTTCTAGCATTGTTTGGATCGACAAAACCTCTGGCCGTATCATATACACGTCCTCGGTTAAATTTCCATTAAGGAAAGCCGTTTTGACATCCATCCGCCATATCTCATAGTCGAAATATGCGACAATAGCTAGAATGATCCGTATTGATTTAAGCATCGCTCTGGTGAGAAAGTCTCATCGTAGTCAACTCCTTGAACTTGCCGAAAACCTTTTGCGACAAGTCGAGCTTTATGGATATGAACATTTCCATCCATATCAATCTTCCTTTTGTAGATCCATTTGCACTCTATGGTTTTAACACCATCAAAGGTCAACCAAATTCCAAACTTGATTGTCTCCCATGGATGCTATCTCGGATCTCATGGCACTATGCCATTTCTCGTAGTCTGGGTCCATCATTGCTTCGCATAGGTCGTAGGCTCATCATTGTCTAACAATAATATATCTCGCGCATTGCGAGCCTTCCGACCTTCGTGGTGGTGGTGCTTCCTTTGCCATGGGTTCCTCAACTTGTTCTCGCCACATGGGCATCATTCGTCGAGTCTTCCCGATTGGTTCATCTTGAACTTCTTCAAGCCGCACCGTTCTTCCACTTGTCTCCTGTTGAGAAACTCTTTCTCTAGGAAAACACCACTTGAGCGACAAACACTTTTCCTCTAGTCGGTTGTAGAAGTAATATCCAAAGGTTTCCTTCGGATATCCCACGAAAATGCATTTATCCGACTTGGGTGTGAGCTTGTCCGATCAGTAGTCGCTGACAAACGCCTCACATCCCCAAATCTTTAGAAAAGACAACCGTGACTCTTCCGGTCCATATCTCATATGGTGTCTTAACTACGGATTTAGACGGTACCTATTAAGTGTGAAAGCTGCCGTTTCTAGAGCGTAACCCCAAAAGGATAATGGTAAATCGATGGCTCATCATCGATCGAACCATGTCCAACAAGGTCTGACACGCGCTCGGATACCCCGTTTCTTTGAGGCGTTCCGGCGGTGTTAGTGTGGAACAATTCCGCAACTCTTCGATGATTGCTAAATTCATGACTCAAATACTCGCCACCACGATCGGATCGCGAGCCTTGATTTTCTTGCACGTTGATTTTCAACCTCATTCGGAACTCTTTGAACTTTTCAAAAGTTTCGGACTTATGCTTCATTAAGTAGACATAGCCATATCTACTAAAATCATCGATGAAAGTTATGAAGTAATGAAATCCACCTCTAGCGATCGTGCTCATTGGTCCACATACATCGGTATGTATGATTTCCAACAAGTCGACGCCTCTCAAAAGAACCTTTGAAAGGTGATTTGGTCATCTTACCAAGCAAACAAGCTTCACATGTCTCATATGATTCAAAATCAAACGAAGTTAGAAGACCATCGACATGGAGCTTCTTCATGCGCTTTTCACTTATGTGACCCAAACGACAATGCCAAACATAGGTGGGATTCAAATCATTAGGTCAAGTCTTTTAGCATTTATGTTAAAGATAGGCGCATCATCAAGATTTAAAATAAATAACCCATTCACAATGGGCAAAAGCCATAAACATTCCATTTTAGAGATCAAACAACCATTGTCTTTACTTGCAAATGAATAACCATCTCTCATCAAACATGAGGGGATAAAATGTTTCGACTCATACTAGGAACATAATAACAATTATTCAATTCCATAATAAATCTTGAAGGAAGCTGAAGTTGCATGGTGCCGACGGTCAACGCAAAGAACCCTTGCTTTATTTCCGACGCGAAAATCAACTTCACCTCTTGCGACTCCTCTACTTCTTATTAGCCCTCGCATCGAGTTGCAAATGTGAGCAAGCGATCCGGTATCAAATACCCAAGAGTTAATAGGAGAATCTGCGAGAAAAATGTCTAAAACATTTATGACAAGTGTACCATGGGTGGAAGTCTTACTTCCACCTTCTTCTTGCATTCATCGGAATCCATGTACTTCTTGCGTTTCTCTTCCGGTGGCCATTTTCTTTACAATAGAAGCATCTTGTCTCGGCTCGAGTCCAAAGATTAGGCTTAGGCGTTGGCTTCGAGATCATATCTTTAACCTTGCCCTTATTCTTTGGCCATGGCTTCTTACCCTTTTCTTGAAGCTAGACTTGTTCTCGCATGACCATCACATGGCTAGGCCCCCGCACACTTCTTAATGTCACTCTCTGTTTTGAGCATCCCACAAAGCTCATTAAGGCCCTTATCCGCCCCATGCATATGGTAGTTCAAATGAAATGCCCATAGCTAGGTGGAAGAGACGCTAAATGAAATCGATTGCCAACTCTTGGCCAATTGGAAAACCAAGTTTATCCAAAGTCCGATGTAACCAACCATTTTGATCACATGTGGGCCTACGGGTGCACCTTCGTTAACTTGCATTCCGTAAAAGCCTTAGAGACATTGAACCGTTCGGTCTGGCACGTATGCGGAACATGTCCTTAAGCGCTATGATCATATCATACGCTTCACGATCCTCAAAGCGCTTTTGAAGGTCGTTCCATGCATGCAAGCATAAGACGACTAATCTCAAGAGAGTCATCACATGCTTTCTTGTAGGCATTTTTAACACAGCAGACGCATTGTTAGCGAGTTCTTACGGGATTGGGGTGTCGAGCGTTTTCCTTTTATCTACCCCGAGAACAATTCTCGAGTTCTGCATTGATCCGAATAGTTTGTTCCATTTAATTTCTCTTTCTCAAGAATGGATCGCAAAGCAAAAGGGTGTGCGTGGTTGCTAGATGTCATTGATCTACAATAGGAAATGCAAAATACTAAGACAAATAAAACCATGATAGAGTAAATTGTATTAAACAAATTTAATAGAATGTACTCCCACTAAAATCAACATCCTCTGTTGATTCTTAGCGATTCAAGATCCGCAATTAACGAGTCTACTAGTGAGCTTTTGCATCACCGCTAGAGACAAGGTAATTCGTAAGCAACACCTTGCTAATCATATCTCTATATGACTCTTGTTGTTGGGTGACATCTCTATGCCCCGCGCCTAACCTTTATGCCCCAAGGCCCATAACCTTTATGATAACCTTGTTAAGTTCACCAATCCTTATGCATGTAAGTATCCGATACAAAACCCATCTAGTCAAGGAAAGTTGATGGTGCCCTAATTTTATAGACCCACCATCAATTTACAAGACATGGGATGGTGCAAAGTTTAATTGGGAGGGCATATGTTTAACTTAACATTTTGTGAGGGATCGCTATACTTCTACCATTCAAACATGCATAGGAGTAAAATAATAGGAATAGCATTCACACAGTTGTGACTCAGTATGGCCCATTTTCTCATGGTGATCTCCATCGCCATAGAATGGCCCACCATGATGATCTCCATCTCCATGGTTCATGTGTGCCATCCTCCAAGTGATGTGTCCTCCGAGTACTACTATAAGCTATTACTCATAATGACTAGTAATAAAATACATGGATACTAGGAATCATCACAAGTCGGCACGCAGTCGTTAATACAATACTTTGACAACACAATGGCTCCACCGTGTTGTCGTACCCACGACACGCAGGTCATGCAAATATTACAAACATGCATCACATACACATTAGGCCATACTGGTCACATACATCCTGCAAAAACAAGTTAATGCATAGAATCGCAATCCACGGATAGGGGTCGAGGGTTTCCCCATCAGGTTCGAAGGCGGCGCCCGCATCGGTATGTTGTTTCACATCATATTTACCAATCTATGCAATTTTTACATAGGATTTTGATCGGCAAATCATATTTACCACAAATCGACTACTGTTCCGATTCAACCAATTTGTACTGATCTTCGCATGCCGCAACCGGTTTTACGTGTCACCGTCACCCGATGGCGAATCCGACCGGTAGGGTATGTTGTTTCACGACCTTAGCGGCATGATCACGGTACATCGATTATTAATCTAGGTTCCGATTCGATCAATCATATTGATCTTCGCATTCCGCAAGCGGTTTTACGTGTCACCGCTGTCACCCGATGGCGAATCCGACCGGTAGGGGTATGTTGTTTCACGACCTTAGCAAACATGATCACGAAACCGATCAATCCATTACGTAACTATACAATCGATCACATCGATCATACCGATTACATATCGCCATATGCAAATCACCGAACCTATAACATGACAAAGAACGCTCGATACCACCGTAGGGAAGCGGTAGGCTACACTAGCGCAAATTAAAAAAATCTACCGTAAACCAAGATCACTGCGATTATAGATCACGGTCTTACCACTAGACGCGCAGTGCGGAAGTTGATGCGCCGCGTCGAGGCGATGTAGTCGTACCAAGTTGATGCGATGCGTCGGGGCGAGTAGTCGTACTACTTCCTCGTCCTCGTCGCGGCGTCCCACGCATGCTCCTTTCTTGCGGTTCGTCCCAACGCCACGGTCTGGCGCCCCAAAGGTATCCACACGTGCGGGAGAAGCGGCGCACGCCGGACTACTAGATCGCGCGAGCGACTAGGGCGTGGGAGGGTGGCGGCCGTGGTTTGAGGATGTCACGAAAAACTCAAAAAACAACGGTAGCGCCCTACCCTCCTTTTATAGACGTCCTTATAATGGGCTTCTACAAATAGAGGCCCATTAGGACTCAATGCCGATCTAATTCGGATCCAATCCGAATTAGGCTTCACCATAAGTGTGTGACCCTATGGTTCACATATGTTTAGACATGACGCGAGTACACATACTTGGTCAATAGTTGGTAGCGGCCTCTAGCAAGGCGTGCCAACTCCTAAACATACGTAAAGATCATATCGGACGAACCATCACAACGTTATGTACATGCCAATCCCTTTGCCTCACGATATTCGGTCGAGCTCCAAGTGACCACTCTTTCTCGATCTGTGATCGGAATCCCTTACTAGGTTAACTCTTAACCTTAAGTAGCATGGCCATGCATTTCGGATCCGATCACTCGAGGGCCGAGATATCTCTCTCGTAGAGAGGCAAATCCCATCTCGACCGACCATGCCTCGCGGCATGCTTCATGACAAACCCGAAAGCTACCTTTATAACTACCCGATTCACGAGTAGCGTTTGATAGCCCCTAAGTAGGTCGATTCACATCTCAAGTACATGCGACAATCTCGTGTCTAAGGACAAGGCGTACACATTATGTAGAGAGAACCATAAGTATAAAAGCTATGTCTCATGTTGGGTCGGTCCAACCCCATGTTCTAAACATGTGTCCACATTATTGGTTTGACATCTCCATGTCTATGACCTGTGAAACATGGTCATCAACCGATACATGTGCTAATCCATCATTCACGTGTGTCCTCACATGAACTCCGACTAGGGACAACTTTAGAATAACCATACAAGTAAAGAGTTTCACAAACAAGTCACATACTTGTTAATCAACACAAAGGCAATATTCAAGGAACATTTATTAAATCATGGATACAATGAAATATCATCATCAATATGATTGCCTCTAGGGCATATCTCCAACAGCCTCGTACTTCGTTTGCCTCACCAGATCCTGGTCCCCCGCACCGTGATTATGCCCTCGTGTGCGGGGATCTTCATGTAGAGGAAGTTGTGGTGTGCTATTGCGCCGAAGGCATTTAGCGTAGCTCGGCCAAGGATGGTGTTGTACTTATAAGGCATCTGGACGACGTCGAACGTGATGACCTCAATCCGTGACGCAAACTTGTTGTTGAATGTGACAGCCAGGTTAATTTGGCCCAAGGCCGTCACGGGCCTCCCCTCGAACCCCACCAGTGGCATGCCAGGAGGCGACAGACGATCCCTGGGGATTATCATCGTGTGGAAGGCTTCTGCAAAAAGCAGGTCCGTGGAGCTCCCCCATCCATGAGGACACGCCTCACCTCAAAATTCACGATGCATGCAGAGATAATGAGAGGGTCTTGGTGAGGGAAATACAAGCCCTGGGCATCCTCAGGGCCGAAGGAAATTGGTATTTCGACGTAGCGGGGCGGCCTCGTGGCGGGGTATGCTGCGATGCAGTGTATCTATCGGGGAGACATGCGTCACTGCCTCTTTGATGCCATGCCGAGCGAGGATCCCCCTGTGATCATATTTATGATCCTTCCATGCCTGACCCCCCTCAATGCGGGGTTGTGGCAGTGGGGCAGGCAGCTGGTTGCTAGCCCTCTATCCATCTTCGCGCTCAGTGAGGTTCTATTCGCGATTCATGTAGTCTTGCATAGCCGCGATGGTGCGGTAGTCTCGGTTTGTGTGCAATCCTTCGCCATGTAGATCGCAAAACAGTGGGGGCGGAGCCGACCCAGTCGTCGTGCTGCCGCCCGCCATTGCGCCCACGTCCATGGCCTCCTCGGTTTCCTCGCCTCCCCCCTTCAGGGGGCTGCCCGCCCTCTACGTGGTGCATGTTCCGCCCTTTCTGGCGGTAGTCATTGGTCCATGGCTTGGAAGCTACCTCGGTGGCTATGGTCGCAGGGCTTCATTTCCCAGGTGGCCCGTTGGGTGATGGTGCTGGGGCAGATGGTGCCCCACCCTCCACCCTCCGGGTATTGTCCTCCTTTGCCCTGGTGTTGCCCGTGCTGTCATCTCCATCAGCACTAAGTAGAGCTGTCATCTCCATCAACACTAAGTAGATCCGGTGCTGCTATGGCCCATCGGCCTTGGAAGATGGTAATAAAGGTGTCACTCCTCTCTCTCCTACCTAGGACCACACTCTCCTTTCCTGAACCACCCTTTTCTTTCCCAAAACACCATAGTTTCTGCAAGTCACGCTAACACTCTACAAGCCAGAGTCTTCTTCCTCTCCCCCTCCATGATGGATTGAATCTGATGTGGACCTGCGAGGCCACCATCCACCGTGGAGCATTGTACATGCCCTTATTGGGTAGGGTGAGGATTCTGTAGGGGTCTAGGGATGGGGTCCCGAGGAAGCCTAAGGTAAGAGCTTCAAGGCTCCAACAGCGGCTGGTATGCACATGTTTAGGTGTAAATTATGCTATGTAAAAGTAATTGTGTGAAAACATTGTTTTAAAAATACAGAAAAAATTGCATGAAGAAGTCATACATGTCATATGCAGCATGAGAAAGCTCTTTGTAGATGTGACCTATGAGAGAGGGGGAAAAGACGCAAGGTGTGGTTTTCGTAGTTGATCATGCTAGATGAGTAATGCGGGAGAAAAGCAAGAGGGGGTGACGTGTCAAAGAAAAGATCGTAGAAGCTCCTGTTGCTAGCGCCGATGCACTAGAAATGCTCAACACGCCATTTTGACATTGCCACACCGAGAACAAACAATTTCCAATTTTAACAACCAACTAATAGTATATTCGGTGAAAACCAAACCATGCCCGTGAAGAAGTATACTGAATCTATAAAAAAACTGCCAAAAGACAACGGATCGACAATTAACCACCAAAAGACCTAGATGGAACAAGAACAACATAGAGAGGGCACAAAAACATGGGGAAAGGGGTGCAAGGGGGAGAGAGTGCACCTCGAGTCACTCTACCTAGATGATCGAAGTGGATGCAGATGTACCCTCCGTGCCTTGGCCGCACCACAGATCTACCCTCCAAGCGTGTCACGACACTACCTGTTGCATTCCTACTCAGAGTGGAAGCAAATCTATGCACACGTGCCTCACTGGAGCACCCTTCAAAGACCAGAGAGGACAAAGAACACCTTTGAGAGGGCAAGGGAGGCGAGGGCTTGGTGAGACGAGGGATGAGAGCTTGTGGAGAGGAGGGGCTAGAGATTAAAGAGGACGCGGGGAATAGGGAATGAAGGCAAGTGGGAAAGGAGGGGAGGGGATAGGAATAGGTGAGGAGATAACCCTAGCGCTTCCTAGGACGGAGAACAC
This sequence comes from Ampelocalamus luodianensis, assembly GCA_036346255.1. Taxonomy (NCBI): domain Eukaryota; kingdom Viridiplantae; phylum Streptophyta; class Magnoliopsida; order Poales; family Poaceae; genus Ampelocalamus; species Ampelocalamus luodianensis. The sequence continues at coordinate 29,199,679 of CM070617.1, read as the reverse complement.
CTTTGAGAGGGCGAGGGAGCTGAGGGCTTGTGGTGAGGAGGGGCTAGAGCTTAAAGAGGAGACAAGAGGAATAGGGGATGGAGGCAAGTGGGAAAGGAGGAGAGGGCATAAGAATAAGTGAGGAGATAACCCTAGCGCTTCCTGGCTTCCTGCCTATATCCACGTGTCCAACAGGGAGAAAATTGCACGAAGAAGTTATACATGTCATATACATCATGAGAGAACTACTGTAGATATGGCCTATGAGAGAGTAGGGGAAAAGAGGCGAGGTATAATTTTCATAGTTGATCATGATAGATGGGTAATGCAAAAGAAAAGCTAGAGGGGGTGTGGTGAGTGTCAAAGAAAAAAATCGTGGAAGCTCTCGCTTCTAGCGCTAATGCACTAGTGATGCTCTTCATGTCAAACAAAAGTTAGACCATAAGTTGCTAAAGAAATTATAACATGGTGTTTACATTGCCACACCAAGAATAAACAATTTCCAGTTTTAACAACCAAATAATAGTAAATTTGGTGAAGACAATACCGTATTCGTAAAGATATCCCAGATCTATCACACAATGACCGAAAAATGGCAACACGTCAACAATTAACCACCAAAAGAAACCCAAACGAAACAAGAACAACATAGAGAGGGCGCAAGAACATGGGGAAAGGGTGCAACAGGGGAGAGAGCGCACCACGAGTCGCTCTACCTAGATGGTCAAAGTGGATGCAAATGTACTCTCCACGCCTTGGTTGCACCGCAAATCTACCACACCACCTTCATTGCGTTCTCGGTCAGAGTGGAAGCAGATCTATGCCCACACGTCTCACCGGAGCACCCTTCAAAGACCAGAGGAGGCGGAGAACATGCACCTTTAAGAGGGCGGGGGAGGCGAGGGCTTGGTGAGAAGAAGGGTGAGAGATTGTGGAGAGGAGGGACGAGAGCTCCAATGAGACGAGGGGAATGGGAACATGAGGGGAGGGGATAAGAATTGGTGGTAAGATAATCCTAGCGCTTCCTTTTTGTATCCACACGCTCGACTTTTCGCCTCTCACATCCACATTTTCAGCTCTTGCCCGAACGCGCCCAACCAAGCTTCTAGAAAACAGAATCAATTTGCGTTTTTTTTGCAGCCTGGCCAAGACCTCTTTTGGCTTCCCACCGGCCTAGCCTAAAACCTACCCGTTGTCGTAGCAGTGCCCCACCCCCTAGGGTCGTCGGGAATATTCAGTATGCCCTAGGAAATATGAGCATGTACATAGGCTAGACAAATAAGTACACATACGGGAATGTACCAAAATACCCCTATCTCTATCATTGCAAGGGAGGGGCAAAATGAGAAATGTCAATGCCCCCTCTCTCTATATATATATAACCCCAATGGCATGTAAGAGGGGTTTTCTTATTCTCACATTCATAATACAACATACCCGCTCTCGCTCCTCGCGCTTGGTGCTTGGTCCTCCCACGAAAAATGATATGAAATACCCACTATCTAATCTTTGTCGCTACGACACCTGCCTAGCCAACCAAACATCTGGCCCTGCAAACACGCCCTAAATTCATTAGAAACCGCTGTCTGACTGTCTCAAAAGAAGAAAAAAAAATCAGGAGACCCTTAACCCGCGGTAGCTTGAAATTAAGGCCGAGTGGCAAACTAGGTTGGCGGCCGGCTCGGTAAAATGAACTAGAGCTCACGACACTGCCCGGCTTGAGCGTAGGTCTGACAGCCTAAGTGAAATCAGGGCCAAAGAACTGGCTCGTGACTATTTTAGCTCAAGTTTTTCTTTAATCGCGTACCAACTCAAAACCTTGACCTCAGCACTCCAACATCAGCTATGCACGAGTAACCATGCTCAGCTATTGCTTTGCCGAAGATCAAAGGCTCACAGTAAAGTATACTCCAGTTCATATCGGTTCTTCCAGTACCTGGACATGCCAACCGCTTTCCCTTCGCTTTTCTTGCTTCAATCAAGCAACAAATTATAGGCTACCGCCTCCATTTTGCCTGCAATCCTCATGGTTTCGCAAAACATGAACTCCAAAAGTGCATATAGACCCCGGGCAACCATTATGAGCATTTCATAACTGTGCCCCCATAGTGTTGAACCCTACAACAAATAATTCAATGGTAATGTCCAAACAAGTTTAATACATAGATTGCAGTAGCTAGCCATGCAATTGCGTGGGTGTTTTTGTTATCTTTATCTTTGTACCACATTGTCTGAGAAAAGATTCATGCTTTGGCTTTTGTCTTCCTCCCGCTGCGGTGGCTGCGAGAGCTGGAGGGGTTCTAGGCCCCTCAGCTGGGGCTCCACATCCATAAAATCCACGGCCTGTGGAAGATCGTCGTAGTTCACCATCTGGCTCGGCGCCGAGGCAGCGGCGTACGCTGGCTGCAGCAGCACGAAGTGTTCTATGTCAGGGTGTGTGCTCGCCAAGGCCAGCCTGCAGTTGAAGAGCTGGGATTGCAGGACGGAGAGTTGGCCCTGGAGGAGCGCTACCTGTCGTTGTACATGATTCCGATCAGAAGAAAGAAAGTTGTGAGAGGGATCACACTCCTGACTTAATGTATATTATGATCCTATAGCATAAATTCGTTCTTCTTTTATGACGGGCAAAAGAACCTGAAAATTATTTTACCAAATTTCAGGAACACCCGTGTGGCCTAGTGGTAAAGCACAAGGCTGTGGTGTTTGAGGTCATCGGTTCGAGTCGTTACTCTTCTTAAATTCAAACCAACTTCTCTTTCTCAAATGGATGTACAAAAGTACCTGAATGTATACTAATCATAATTTTGTATTAGAGTGCAGTCATATATATAGTCCAGCGATTCAGCGGATAAGACCGATCTGTGGATCAATATCATCAGGAACGAATCGAGAAGATTTATGCACGTTGCTGTCCTTGTTTTCAAGATCGTGTGGTGTAATGACCTGGTGCTGGAGGGCAAGGATCGTGCCGACGCTGCCGTAGACGGGGTCGGCGATGCGCGCCTGCGCCTCGTAGCAGACCGTGCACGCCGTGTCCCGGCGCAGCGCCACGGGCACCCGCGACAGCAGCTTCGCCACGTTGCTGGCGCCGAACACCCTGTGCACGGCCGCGAACTGCGCCGCGCCGGCGCCGCGCTCCCTCCCTCCGCCGCTGAAGTGCGGCGCGAACACGCACCCCGGTACGCACCGCCGCCTCAGGAACTTGCATGCCCCGCACGGCGCCCCCGGCCCCGCCGCCGACGCCGACGCTTCCTCCGCCTGCCCCGCCCCGGCTGGCCTCGCCGCCACGGCACCGCCGCGCTTCATGTAGGGAGGCTGCATCGCACCACGCATGTTATACGCGTGCGTGGTAACAAAGGCGGGCGAGGAGTTTTAAAAGGCGCGCGCGCGCACCTGGTGGTGGGGCCGGCCTCCGGGCTCGCGGCCAGTGGCGTGGCCGCGCGGTTATCACTTCGCGAGCTAGCCACGCAAGATTTATGAGGGCCGTGCCGCGCGGGGTGCTGCTGCTCACGCGGTGCTGCGCGTGCGCATCCCACGGCAATGGAGCGAAGCGAAATAGCGAACGGTGTTGGTTTGGGAGTTGTTTACTTGATGCTCAGGGGAAGTGAAGCTTAAAGCCATCGGTTGCTACAAGCTATGGCCCTGTTTGTGAGCTTAAAGCCAGCTTTTGCTTCTAAAAAACCATAAGCTCCCCTAAATTGATTGGTTTCCAAGCGGCTTTTGGGCCAAAAAAAAAAACAAAGCTAGCAACATGCTAAAAGTCAAAAGCTGATGGAGAAGTGCTTCTTGGGCTTTTGCGGGCTAGAGTTAGCCATTTGCCCCTAAAATTGAATGATAACCACTCACCATTGCCACCATATAAAACCGTCCAACTCAGTACTCTCATCCTCGTTCCTCAACTCCCCAGCCTGTCTCCCATCTTAAGCCATTCTAGGGTTCCCGTCTCCCATCTCCTAGTCGCCGTCGGCCTCTCCACCCCCGCTTCCGGCTGCTCCTAGTCGTTGCCGCCCGATGGCCTCTACACCCCCTCCCCCGCCTCCGGCTGCTCCAGGTTGTCGTCGCCTGCCTCTACGCCCCCGCCTCCGCCTCCGGCTGCTCCCGGTCATCGTCACCCGCCTCTACGCCCCCGTCTTTGGCTCTGGCTGCTCCCGGTTGTCGCCGCCCGCCGCCCTCTCGACATGTCGCCGGCCTCTACACCGCCGCCTCCGCCTCCGGCTGCTCCCGGTTGCATTCCGTGCCGCTGCTTCCTCCCGCCGCCTGACACCACCCTCAACCTTCCTTTTCTTTTCTTTTCTTTTTGCATATTTTGATGGGATTTTGGTGATCACAAATGTAGTTCTTGATTGTAAAATTTCAGATTTTGTTGATTCGTACACGTAGATTCGGATTTCAGAATCGCTGAATCAACACACAAACATGATAAATTTCTACAAAAGATTGGTAGTGATTGGTGTAAGACATGATATGCATGAACGAACAACTATAGATTGGCGGTGATTGGCGTAAGACATGGTACGCATAGACGAACAACTAAAAAATAGTTCCAAACTTGTCTAAAATTCATTTGACAGCATGTCTCTAATGAGTTAAATGCATTAATGTTACAAAATCATTACATCAATTAGCTTAATCGGCACTAAATAAGTATCATTTGTCTTAGAGTCATTTCATATATTTCACAACTCAGAACAATCAACCACCCAACGAAAGACCATACTGTCAAACGGCCTCCCAGGAAAAGCTACAGCTGTTTTTCAGCAAAAAAACTAAAAAACAACTTACGACAAAAGCTACAACTCCCCCAAACAGAGCCATAGGTTGCAGTTTCTCGAATTTCTCATGGTAAGATGAAGCACAACTATTGATCACGGTCACGGTACCTCGTCTAGGTCCAAAACCGTGCTCGTGTTGCAACGACTGCATGTAATGCGAATGGTACACTCTATCAAGCAGAATACAGCTCACAGCATGAGGTATCGAAGACTCACGGCAGAACTGCTTGAGACTAAGTGATGCATTCTTAGCAGGGCCGGCCCTGAGTTTTTGGAGGCCCGGGCGAAGCTGAAATCCGGGACCCATTGTACATACATGTAGTTGATAGTACTAACTGTAAATACATATATATGTTTGCAAATCCTTAACTGCGTATGCAAAAGCAATATATATTCATATGCAACAATTCATAAATGTAAAATTAACTTAAAAGTTCCTTCTAACATTCCTTCTACCTAGTGTTTGCATACTTAGGGTGGGGCCTCGCCTGATTGGGGGGCCAGGGCGGCCGCCCCGCTTGCCCGCGTCCAGGGCCGGCCCTGATTCTTAGTGTCTTGAAAGAGTGGATATTTGTGTTTTAAGAGATGCAGCAACTCCACAGCGCTCACATAAGTAATGGTGGCAAGAGTTGCACGGAAGAAACAACTCAAACAAGCCCTCTAGGCAAAGCGGAAACGGAAACGCAAATCTGTTTTGGTTCAAGGAGCGATCGAGATGAAGCAAGGCTGTTTTCTTGGTGAGCTCTCACCGAAACTCTTCTTAGTCAAGGATGTAACGTGCCCAAATTTCAAAAGCAGAGTTATTATTTTCAAAATCGTCAGTTCTGCATTTTTTATTTTTTTTAATCTGCATTTATTTAAAAGGTTTTTCTAATTTCTGGCAGCAGTTTTTGAATTTCAGAGATTAGTCAAAGCTTGATCGGAACCTGAAAATGATTTATTTGAGTTCCTAATAATTGGAACAGCCTCTCCAAAAAAATTCATAATTTTGGAGATGGTTTGCTCATATTAAAAATTAAAACTTGATTTATGGAATTAAATCAAATAAAAAAAGATTTAAAAATCCAAAAATCCTTGTCGAGATGAATCCTTTCTGCTCGGCCCAGGCTACTAATGTTTCGGCCCAATCCGCCCCACGCGTCGTCCTCGCCGAAGCCGCCTACTCTTTCCCGTGTTCTTCGCGCGAAGGCATAATTTCGTCGATGTGTTTTCTCTCTCGTTGCTTCTGTCGCTACGGCTGATCGGTTGGCCTGGGACCCACCTTGCAGAAATCGTCTTCCACCTCCCAGCTGTCGTGCCAGAGCACACGCGCCCGCCAAGCACATCGCGACAACGGGCGCTAACAAAGCTACGCTCCCAGCCGCTGTAGCTGTGTGCTTCGCTTCACCGTTGCATGCACCGCATAGGCAAGCTAGAGCCATCCCATCCCAGCCAAAGACGGCGCGGCGCCACGGCCGCCCTTGACCTGTGAGGAATCCAATGCATTTACTGGGGTCATGTGACCTAGCGACATCGACATAATCAAATGTGACTAGAGAGAGATGAGTATGTACTTTTGGGGGTACGTACTCCCACTTTTCACATACCACTTAAATCGTATTATGATACCTTTTTATATATTTCAACATACTCCAATAATGATTATAAGATATCCCAAAGTAAGTTCCATAAAAAGTTTCATCGAAGTCTACTTTTTATGGTAAAATTTGCATATATACTTCTTTTATATAAAAAAATGGTATGTAACAAAAATAAATGGCTCCAATGAAGTTTTTCATTCAAGTCGCATTGGAGTATCTTATAATTGGTATTTAAGTATAATGAAAGTGATAAAAAAAGTATAATATATTTGCTTAAGTGGTATATCGAAAGTGAGAGTATGTACTCCTAAGAGTACACACACATATCCTATATAGGAAAATGGTATGGTACTCCCGGGAGTACGTACTCTCAGTTCTCATATATTACTTAAATCGTATAATGATACATCTTTATCTATTTGAGTATACACCAATAATGATTATAAGATACTTCAAAGTGAGTTCCATGATAAATTTAATTAAAGTCCACTTTCTAAAGCAAAATTTGTGTATATATTTTTTTATATGAAAAAATTATATACAACAAAAATAAAGGACTCTAATGAAAAAAATTTCAATCAAGTCACATTGGAGTATTTTATAATTGGTATTTAAGTATACTAAAAATGATAAAGAAGTATAATATATTCATTTAAGTGGTAATTAAAAGTGGAAGCACATACTCCCAAGAGTATGAAACGGCCATCACACACACACACACACACACACACACACACACACACACACACACACAAACACACACACTATTCTGTAGCCGAGTGTAGAATAGTTATTCTACGCCTAGCTAGCCCACCGAGCGCGACTCAGTCCAGGTGTGACGCGCGCGTGCAATCCCCATACGGGCGGCCCACCAACTACAGTCAGCGGACCAGAAACGTCCGCATCCGCGTGGGACTCGTTTCGACGGTAATTAATATGAGACACGACAGCAATTCATGAATCTTTTCTGCCTATTTTGTAGCATGCGACTTTTTTGAGCTCGTATGTTTGATAGTAAATCATAACAGATAAGATAGTAAAGTTATAACGTGTTTTACTGCCGAATCACTTATGTTTATTTTTTTTATCGGGTCACGCTCCCACTATCTCCCCCTCCCTCCCGAGGCACAATGCCCCATCTGGCAGTAAATGGCAGAGCATACCATAGTAAATACCGCCGAGCATGTTTTCAAGCATCCTCATCATGTCACAACGGACTTCGCGTGTAGTTAGTGGCAAGGAACCTCGATACCCCACGTCGGAGATGCCAGACTTCACGTCCGACATTAATAAAATGTACCTGATGTAATTAATAAAATTAATGCTTAGCGAGTTTTTTCACATGCAGTAAACTATAGTAATTCCAAACAAAATACCATCTTAGAGTAATGTTCAACCGGTAGTACATCATTGTTAGTTTGACAGTAAAAGCGCATACATGAAATTGCAAAATATACAGTACAAAACAGTAAATGTGTTTTTTTTTTCTTTATCCCTTTATATTTTGGGTAGTAAAACGAAGCAAACATTACAGTAATTGTATGTATACATAACAACAACAAGTGAAGATGATACTTCTGAAATATATTTTGAGGGGTTCGGCCAAATAGCGTGGTCGGTCATATTTTTTTTTTTACATTGCATGATAATAAGAAAAGAAGGGGAAAAGAGGGAAATAGAAAGGAGCCCTAGTGACCAAGGCAGGATCCTATCGCAGCCCTCAGGCGTTCGTAAGCACGCTCGGGAACTTTGGCGGGGGATGGATCAGGAAATACGTGGAGATACGTCTCCACCTGCTCCTTCGCGGCGACGAGTCGAGCTTGGCGTCGAACAAGCGAAGGAAGTGCGTTGACGATAATTCAGATCAGGGCGTTCATCTCTTCCATGGTCTCAGAGTCATCAATTCTTGCGCTTTGCCTACCGATGTAGTCTTCGAGCCTCCGGATGGATGCTTTGACACGATCCACATACCTCATGACAACGATCTCTAGGATGAGGTTGGCTTGCCGGATGTCAGACATAAGGATATTGGTCCGACTGAGAAGGAGACGCAACGTGCGAATGATGGCAGGTACCCTCTCCGGTAGACAGGGGGAGGAGCACAGAGGAGGTCACAGACATAATCAAGGTCCACAACCTCGATTAGGCTCCGCCCTGATAACTGCTCATATATGAGTGATAAGTAGGGTAGAACCAGCGTTTTCCAGGGAGCGGAAGAAGAGTTTGAAGGCATTTTTCCTTTTTTGTGTTGTGTTGTGTTGTGTTTTGGAGTTTTTCAATGCAGAAGGCTCGGGTTTGTGTGAAATTCAACCTTCGCAAGCTGATGTATATATTTATAAGTTGTTTAGGGGGTGACAAAGAGACACAATGGGAGACAGGGCGGCAGTGTTACATTTTAAAAGTAAAGTCTTTTCACACACACAAAAATTCCAAAAAAAACAAATGTCAATAATGTTAATACCGTTATACAGCAAAACGTCTGCAAGCGTAGCAGTACATGAAGACGACGCCACTGATCGTTGCATTCTTTTTCTGACCAAATAAACAAAAGTAACCGCTACACGGAAGACAATAATAGACTACTATGAACACAGTAAAAAAAAAAGCATTAATACCACATGATATTATAGTAAGAGACTTTATATAGAACAGTAAAAACATGCAACGTGAGCCAAATAGCGTGCTTAGTTTCCAGTTGGCAGATGTAACACACTATCACGCATAAGACAAGGCAGTAAATGTGTTACTAGATAGAAGTAAAAAACATGGCTATTCAACACGCATCGCTGCCATCCAACCCTGTGCTGAGACTGTCTTCAACGTCATCCCCTTCCGATTCGTTGTCATGAATCAGCTGGCAGCGTGTACCGGACCTTCTTTTCCTTCGCCCTCTACTTCCCCTCCCCCTGCCCCTGCCCCTGCCCCTGCCACTGCTGCCCCCTCGCCGTCTGGATGAGGAGTTTTAGGGTAGTGTTCGGTAGGTAATACTGTTGCGACCGGCTTTAAGGCTGCATATGCTGCACACCCTCATCATCTTCTTCCCCACCGGTGTAGAACATTGCTTTGGTTCATCATAGGTTTGTTTGCAACCTTTGGTTTGCGACAGAGGAGGCGTTGATGGATTGATCATATCGTCATTTGCTTCATCGGGCTCAGTGGTCTCCTCAGCCACCGGGCCAATGTCATTGGGTACGGTATCAAGCTGCATTCAAAGTGCCTTGAGGACCTCCATGGCTCTATCGTACCCAAGACTCGATCTACACCTTGACCTCACCACACCCATAACCTCTGCCAGTAAGGTGGTGTGTTGATACAACTCAGTCATCCCATCAGGTCCGGCCTGCATGAGGTCATTTCTGTCGTATGGCACATCCACCCTAGCATTCCTCATGTACCTACGGAGTACGTAGCGGCTGGGGATACTCTCGACCTGGAAGTGGGTGAACGCTCGCACCAGGTGCGCGCAGAACAACCCTGCAGAAGATGGATTAACAGTAAAATACGCTGTCGATGACAACAAAATTACTATACGCCCTTGACAGTAAAAGTGTAATAGATGAAACAGTAACTACCAGTTGAGAGAGAACAAAAGTACCCGTGTGCTCCCAGTGTTTGCATTCACAGCCGTATGTACCCATTTCCTCCTCGACCACCACCTTGAAATCATGCTGCGACTACGCGAACATCGTAGACTATTTCCCGTGAGACACGAGGAATAGGCCACCTCGGGTTGTGTCTGTCCTTATGCAGAAGGCTATACTGGAGAAGTAGGTCTCCTTGTACTCTTTGAACACCGCAGGCGTGTACACCCTGCCCAGCTGCTCCTCGAATAGGACAGAGTGGCTCTCACCGGTTGGCTCTGAGAGCACACAAGACGGTATATGTCCAAGGTAGTCAGAGTCGAGATCCTAAGTTGGATCTATTTGCCTCCGGTAGAATCGAATCGTAGTATCGGCGATTCTATGGAATTGTAAAAATACACATATTTAACATCTATACTATAAGTTTGTATGATTATTATATGGTTTACCACTTACTTATAACCGAAAAAGGGACAAAACACTTTTTATCGCACAACAGAAAAGCATAATGGTACTGACATGATGGGTGATATAGTTCTGAACTACAGGAGAATAACCAATGACCATGACTAGTTTACTACAATTACATTAGAAATGTTCACAACTTTTGTAAATCAATATCTAATTGCAACACTTGCATGTTCCTTAAAAGCAGCTAGATATACTCCAGGAATAAAAATAGCTTATTATTATTAAGCTCAAGATTGCTCATGTCATAATATATATATTTGTACTAGCATTACCACACTGATATTTATAGTTTCATTCTCAGAAATTAATATCAACAAATTTTGCTCTAAAACAAAATATCAGCAAACCTTGGCCTCTAAAAAAATAAAAAAAATTGCAAAATCTTTTTGCACAAACGACTCTACTCTACGATTCTACACGATTCTACTCTTTGGATCACGACTACCACGATTCTACCTCATTGCGATTCACGGTGCGATTTGGATCGACAGGCTGTTATGGGTTCATAGAATCGTAAGACTCTAAGAGTAGTATTGCGATTCTACCTACCTTGTATATGTCATGGAGCATGTACAGAAATGACATGAAGTAATGACATACATGAGTTGTAGTAAAAGAAGGAGGGGTGAGAGACGCAGTAAAATAAGATAGCTAACAGTAAATCATGAGAGAAATTGAAGTAAATGTGTATAGAAGTCACAATAAACCTTTTTTGTCTATGTACGATGGAACAGTGCGTCTCCTGAGCCTCCGAGTGCTTCCTCTTTTGTAGCACACGGTGCATCTTCCACGCGAATTAGTAGAGCATAGTCATGTTATCCAGGAAGTTCCATTTTACCATCTTGTTCATACTCTCGCTTCTTTGCGTAGATGTCATGCTACCGCAGTACATGTCCTTGAAGTATGCCGCAATCCACCTTTCACGCAGGTCATAGAGGCTAGCAATGGTTTGGCTCTTATCGAGGCGGTACTCTCTCACCAGATCCTCCCACACATTCTCGAACTCTCTTGAAGTAAGTGGTTGGTTTATGACGAAAACCAAATGCTCCTTCAACCCGTTGTGCTCCGCGTATAGCTTATTCAGGTTTTGCATGTACTTTTTCAGCACATGCCACCAGCACATCCGATGCTGCGTGTGGGGGAAGATGCGTGGGGTGGCAGCTGCCATGGCCTGGTCCTGATCTGTAGTATAATAAAAACACATTAAGCAGTAAACTCGTATAGAGATGTAGTATTTTTACCAACATTGATAATACACTCAGAACAGATACAGAGAACACAGTAAAACACACGTGCAATAAACCATAAACTTGATCGACATATGAAGTAAATAGGTTAGAACGGTATGAGAATCATCGGTTAGCATGCAGATGGGGTCCTTGCCATCCATGCAAGTCTGGAACATCCTGAATAGCCACTCGAAGGATGCTGCCTTCTCATCATGGAGCAGCGCGACGCCGAACATGGTGTTCTGGAAATGGTGGTTGGAGCTAACAAACATAGCGAGAGGCATCTCGTACCGGTTCGTTCTGTAGGTAGTGTCGAACGTGACGACGTCTTCGAAGTCAACGTATTTCGCGCGGCAGCTCGCGTGGCTCCAGAAGACGTTTTTCAAAACGCCATCATCATCCACCTGTATGTCATAGTAGAACTTGTTGTTCTGCGATCGACACTCCTTGAATAAAACCATCAGTTTGTTCACATCGTCGGCGTGATCAGTGTACGTATTCACAGCCTTGGGTTAGTCAGTGTAATGGATGGTAACTAACAGTAAAAATTAGGATAAGAGGATAACAGTAAGTTGACACAGTCGCAACAATAATCACGTGAATAAGTAAATGACGGTAATTCATCATGATTACACAAGACAATGATGAAACACAGTGAAAATATGTTTCTAGATCACACGACGTGAATGGTATGTTATATTGTCCCCGTGCATCTCTGACAAAACGTTCACCATAGTGTTGTGAGGAACCATACCGACCTGCATGGTGTCGACGAGCTCCATCAATGAGGGATCAAAGTTCTTATCTGACTGCATGAACGCAACCAAGGACGGCGTCCTAGCGAGGGGATGGTTGTGCTCCAACACAACCTGCTTGATGCATACAGAGACATATTTCAGGCTCTTATGCAGCTTCATGAACGCTCTGCACCCAATCCTCTTGGAGGTCTTGCTACATTCACGCTCCTTCTCCGACATGTAGAAGTTGTGTTCCCCCTCTACAATGCAATAAAACTCTTTGATCGTTTTCCAACTCCTATTCTTTCTGCCGCCAAAACCAGCATGTTGCACGTACCAACAGTAGAACTGGTAAGCAACACCCTCACTATCGAACTTCATGCATACCTGGGGCACCATATGGTCGAGGATGTCCTCGTCCTTACTCCTGACATCAGTAAAACACAGTAATATACAATAGTAAACAAGTAAATGACACTATATAGAACAATAAATTATTGACAAGTGTAAACAAAGTAAATGGTCGTCATACTAGTAGTAAAAATGCACGTAAAGACCCGTAAAACACACATACATGGGTGTACGTCCGAACGGCGTTGGGTGTCCTCATCTTGCTCGGAGAAACAACGGGGTGGCATGAGGGCCGAGGCATAGAGGAGAGGATCCCGGTTGTTGGGGGGCTTATCGCGAGGGGTACAACGTTTATCGGTGGCGTAGCTATCTGTGTAGAGAAACCTGGGTCGCCTGTTGTTCTGTCGGGCATGCAGTAAACGTCGGGGGGAATCTGCATACATTGCAGAAAGATCTAACTGACACTAGTGACAGATAACGAGCACCGTCAAGCAGGGTTCCTCTGCGCCCATGGGAGGGGCATACAATAGTCATTATCGATGCGATTTGTCGGAAGAGAGTCATCAGAAGGGATCACTAAGGGGTGACCAGGAGAGAAGCAATAATGATTCGTTGAACGTGAGGAGAGGGAAGGTGGCCAGATTTTATGATCAGTTACTCGGGGAGCGCGTTTAGTGGGATGCATGGGATCGCCCGTGCTTTTTTATTGTTGGCACCGCGAGAGGACATACGAGAGCATTTTTTTGTCCGAACGAACAATGATCGAGTGGTCATACCTACAAGTTTGTCGTATAGTAAAACTCATTTTGGCGTTAGGTAAAATGCGTCAATAGGATCAGTAATTCGATACATATCTATGGTTGTAACAATTCATGTCACTTACAGTAATACAACTCGGTAAAAACAGTAAACCGCGTTGCACACAGTAAACGGGCCAGAGAATAGTAAACACTAAGTGAGTCAATGATAAAATAGGTTGGTTCCACATATGCTACCAGTAGTTTTGTTACCACCGTACCAGTGTCCCCCGGGAGTAATTTTACTATCAACTACTACTCGATCCGTGGCATACCAGTGATTTTGGTTTTACCTTCGATTGCGGGAGTAACAGTTTTTTTACTACCAATTTAGGTGACATGCGATTTTTTACTATCGATTTCACCGCTAATCACTTTTATATTTGTTTTTACTGTCAGATTAAGCGATACCGAGACTTTTAACACCGACAGCAACGCGCACGCGCATTTGTTTTACAGCCGATCACACCTGGGTCACTGCATTCCCATAGTGCTCCCTATCCCAACCCTGAGCAGCCCACCACCTCGACCTCCGCGTCGGCGTATCGTCGCACTCCCTTGCGCACACTCGACCGAGGGGTAGCAGTCTATGTGGGGGTGGGCCCAGGTGGAGCCTAGCGGGCGGGCCCAAGTAGGGCCCGACGGGCAGGCATGGGAGAGGCGGGGGAGGGGTGCTGGTGAAGGGGTGTGGAGGAACTAAGCATAGAGCTTGCAGTCGAAGGGCATGGGGAGGGGCTCCAGGCCGCGTCAATGGTGCGACAGGCAGTGATATCACACAAGGCCGCACGTAGGGTGCAGCTAACGGGAGCCACGGTAGCAAGGTCCGACGATGGCAGCCACAGCAAGACCAACTCCGCCAACTCTTTGATGACATCGGGCGCTGTTGGGTTTCTCATCCTGGACTGGTATGGTTTGTGGGTTTTGATGGTAGCGCGATGGGAAAACTGTAATTATACATTCCCACAAAAGATGCAAGAGCAAATTGACTATTTACCACATCTTTGGTTGACACTTGATAAAATACCATAAAGTTCATGGTAATAGATAATATGCCTCATCATTCATTGCCCCCATTTATTTTTTGATATTTTGGGGTTTTAAAATCAATTTCCTTTCCTTTTACCTTTTTTGTGCAGGCAAATTTACCTATTTGCCCCTCCAATAGGCTGGCTATGTGGTTGGGTCGAGACAGCCCGACCGACCCCAACCTCTCCACTCTCTCGCTCTCCTCTCCTCCAGACCTCCACCCCGTCAGGCATCACGCTCCGCCAACGCCTCCGTTGCCACCGTTGGCCGACCAGGGTCCCCTCCCAGACCCCTAAGCCCTCCTTGTCCACAATCCCATCGACCTCCTCTCCTCCCTATGGTGTCGTGCCTTCGCGCACCCGCTCCCCGCCCCCTTCCCTAACTTCTTATCTACAAAATAGTGTATCGGCTTTGTATTGTATCTAGGATCAAGAAAACAGGCTACCACTAGAGCCATGTTGGACTTTTTCCAATACTTATCATACTTAATTTGCAAAGAATGTGCCATAGTAGATATAATAGGATCAGGGTTGTTACACTTGTCTACAATGGCAAGCTTAACCTTGCAAAAACTATTAAAAAACAGATTTGTTGTTGGATATTTAGAGCTGGAGGAGATCTCGGTAGCATCATAAAATATCTTCAAACATGTAGATATAGATTTTACCATAGTCCAATTTTTAGTACTTGGAGCATATTTCACATATTTGCTTCTGTGTCGAAGAAAAAGCCTACCAAAAGCATGCCTATAGTAAATAGCTTTGCTTCAGCATGAGATATGTGGATTTTCACCTTGTTGGAACACCCAAAGGGAGACCATTTGTCACATCTAAGTCACATTTTGATACAGACTTCATAAATTCCTCGTACTACAATGGAGAGTTATTTGCAATTGCAATTGTATTTCTCATATTTGCAATAGCTGGTGCAATTTGCTTCAAACCATCTTGGGCAACAAGGTTTAAAATATGATTCAAACATCTCACATGAAAAAAGATACCATCATTTAACATTTTATAATTTCCACGATTGTCTGCGGGTTCTACTTACAACACCAACCACGCTGTCGGTGTTTTAGAACCGATCTTACGTAAAGATTGTTTGATTCGGGGGGCCTCCACAATTGATCACGCAGACGAAGGAGACACGGGGATTTTTATACAGGTTCGGGCCTTCTCGGATGAGAATAATAACCCTACTCCTGTGTATCTTGTATTTGCCCTCTGGATTACAATCGACTGAAGGTTTTCGTAACTGCCTTCCAGGAAAGGCTATCTCTGTACCCAAAAGGGTCCTCTCCCTACTATCTCTAAAAGACACCTATTTATACTAAGCAATGGTGGACGTCGTCATTCTAAGCTAATTAGTCGCTCATTATTGCGCAATAATGAGAGTAATTACCGGGGTAGTAACCTCCCCATACTGTCAAACAGTTATCAGTCAGAGATAGTGGGGAATTATCAACAGTTATGTCAAAATATAACTGTGTATTTTGACTGTTTGGATCCTCACTATTTAGTGAATCTTCGACGGGTGGGTCCATGAAATCGTGAGGAATCTGTAGCAGAGCTAGTCGTAGAAAGACTTATGACCAGACGTAGTCGTAACGATTATACCATAGTCGTAGAAGAACTTACGACTAGGGGGTAGTCGTAACGATTATACCATAGTCCTAGAAGAGCTTACGACTAGGGGGTAGTCGTAGGATAACCTACGACTTCCTGACTCGTTCTTCCCTTATGATATTCAGGGGGTATGCTTTGTGACGTCTTATTTCCTGATTAATAAATGAGGATTATTTAGATCCTCGTCATCTAGCCCCCTAGCTTCAAGTGAAAATAACTTACTTGACTGAAGTGTCGTAGATGACCCTCTAATCAATAAGGGGTTGTGAGGAGAACATTGAAGGAAAGACTCTTCAACATCCGTTTCTCTCGACCAGGAATACGCTTGATCGAGGTAAGTTGTTAAGATCACCACGATTGCAAGATGTCGTAGGATTTCTTACGACTTCGAAGCAATCGTGGCCTTACGACCGAAAGCAAAAACCTTTCCGATTGGCCTTTCATTAGACCCGGGGGTCAAGATGGTAATTTCACTTGAGGTGTGAAAAAGGTGTCTTGGGACTTTCCAACGGGTAGGTTAAAAAGCCTGTCCGTTGAAGCAATTCCCGATGCGATGACGACTGTTGGGATTTCGCGACGTTTCGTCTCTATCGTGCGGTTATAAAACGGGCCACGGGGGAAGAACTTAGGGTTCTTACCTTTTTACCCAACAGTCGGTTGCTTTCTCGTCTCCTCCGCCGCCGGTGATTCCGTACACTGTCTTGGAACTTTCTCAACCTCAAATCTTCTCACTTCCGAGAGAGAAAGAGAAATGGCCAGGATTGTCTCTGAGTGGGCTGAGTCGGAGATGGACGATGCAAAGATGACTGCTTTGGTCGCCGCCGAGAAGATCCCCAAGGGTCTTCTCGTGAAGTGGATTGCGGCGAACGGGCAGCATTGGTCATCGGGAGAGGCAGACCAAATTCCTGTTTTCCAGGCTTACTGTGAGTGTGGCCTTCGATTGCCTGCTCACCCCTTCCTCACACTCGTGCTTGAGCACTTTGGGGTGGAATTAGTGAACCTTGGTCCTAATTCCATTACGATGCTAAGCGTGTTTGTGTACTTGTGTGAGGCTTACCTGGGGATTCCGGCGGACTTCGAGCTTTTCTAGTATTATTATGGAATGTGATACGGGGGATGCCCGATCTTCACGACGTAGGATCAATGATAACTTGGATCCGTGCAACCTGACGAACCGATGGCGCCAACCACTGTCAAACAGCAACCTGCGACAAAAGAATTCGCCCAACCACACGCTCGTGATCCCGCCTCTGACCACACGAGTAGGCGTGTCATTGCTCCGCAAAACACAAGGATTCACAAGAATAACGGAACGGCACAACAGATTGGAACTCCCTATTCTAGTGGGGGCAATATTGCTCAAACCCTAGAATCAAGAATATATTGATATCTGAAAAAATGTCGTCCATACGCATAAACCTGAGAACAATTAAAATACTAGCATTAGGTAGTAACCAGTTCTCATGTAAATAAAAACCAAATTCAATTAGGAGCGAGTTCACCTGTTGATTAATCTTTTTAGCTCGTGCTCGTGTAATCGGTCCAATCGGCGAGATGTCCTCATCATCCTCCCCCTCTTGAAAAGGAGTCGTCCTCGACTCTGATTCTTCCGGTCCAAAGAATGGTGACAAATCAGCAACATTGAATGTAGAACTCACGGCATAATCATCACCCGGTAGCTCTATCTTATATGCATTGTCATTGATCTTCTCAAGTACTCTGAATGGACCATCTCCTCGGGGCATTAACTTGGACTTACGCTTGTTTGGAAAGCGTTCTTTGCGTAGATGCACCCAAACCAAGTCACCTGGTTCAAATATTATCTTCTTTCTTGACTTGTTCGCCTTCTCAGCATAGTAACGTGTCTTCTTTTCAATTTCTTCTTTAGTCTTGACATGAATTTGCTTTACATACTCAGCACGCTTTGACGCCTCCATATTAGCACGTTCTTGTAGCGGCAGTGGCAGCAAATCAAGTGGTGTGATTGGTTTAAAACCATACACCACCTCGAACGGGCACAATTGAGTAGTAGAATGTATCGCCCTGTTGTACGCAAACTCCACATGTGGCAAACAATCTTCCCACTCTTTTAGATTCTTCTTGATCATCGTTCGTAGTAGCATTGAAAGTGTTCTATTCACCACCTCCGTTTGACCATCTGTTTGTGGGTGACAAGTTGTAGAGAATAACAACTTTGTCCCAAGCTTGGCCCACAAAGTCTTCCAAAAGTAGCTCATGAACTTGACGTCACGATCTGAAACAATCGTCTTTGGCATGCCATGTAATATTACAATTTCCCTGAAAAACAAGTCAGTTACATGCGACGCATCGTCACTTTTGTGACAGGGAATAAAATGTGCCATTTTTTAGAACCTATCCACAACTACAAAAACCGAATCACTCCCCCTCTTAGTCCTAGGCAATCCTAAAACAAAGTCCATACTAATATCCTCCCAAGGTACACTAGGAACAGGCAGTGGAGTATATAAACCATGTGGATTAAGTTTAGATTTCGCTTTGTGGCATGTCACACATCGCTGTACAAACCTTTCAACATCACGCCTCATTTTAGGCCAATAAAAGTGATCGCTCAGCATCATGAAGGTCTTCTCTCTTCCAAAGTGTCCCATTAATCCACCTGAATGAGATTCCTGCAATAAAAATAAACGCACGGACGAATCTGGAATACATAATTTGTTAGCACGAAATAAGAACCCATCATGAACATGAAACTTATCCCATCCTTTTCCATCTTTGTATTTAGAATATGGTTCTGAAAATTCATGGTTAGAAACATATAAATCTTTCAAACTCTCTAATCCGGGTACCTTTACTTCCAATTGAGTTAAAAGTACATGTTTTCTAGATAAAGCGTCAGCTACCACATTCTCTTTTCCTTTGTTGTACTTAACAACATATGGGAAAGTTTCAATGAATTCTACCCACTTAGCATGTCTACGGTTCAGTTTAGCTTGGCTTTTCAAATATTTCAAAGCTTCATGATCAGAGTGGATAACAAATTCTCTAGGCCAAAGATAATGTTGCCAAGTTTCAAACACACGTACCAAAGCATACAATTCTTTATCATACACGGGATAATTCAATTGAGCACCTCCTAGTTTCTCACTAAAGTATGCTACAGGTTTTCCTTCTTGCATCAAAACACCACCAATACCTATTCCACTAGCATCACATTCAATTTCAAAAGTCTTAGTGAAATCAGGTAAAACAAGCAATGGTGCTTCTATTAAACGTTTCTTTAGCTCTTGAAAAGCTTTTTCTTGTGGTGCACCCCATTCAAACACAACACCCTTTTTAGTTAATTCATTTAATGGAGCAAGAATGCTGAAATCTTTAACAAAACGTCGATAAAAACTAGCAAGACCATGAAAGCTTCGATTTGTTGACATTCACGTGGGTAGGCCAATTCTTAATTGCTTGAGCTTTATATTCATCTACCTCAATACCTTGTCCGAAACAACATAGCCTAAGAACACCACTTTATCGGTACAAAGGTGCATTTATCAAGATTAGCATACAGTTTCTCATTCCTAAGCACTTCTAGCACTTGTCTAGTATGATCAATGTGTTCATCCATCGTTTTGCTATAGATCAAAATATCATCAAAGTATACCACAACAAATTTACCAATGAATGTTCTTAAAACATGATTCATCAATCACATGAATGTACTAGGTGCATTAGATAATCCAAAAGGCATAACTAACCATTCATACAATCCAAATTTAGTCTTAAAAGCAGTTTTCCATTCATCACCAAGTTTCATCCTAATCTGATGGTATCCACTTCTCAAATCAATTTTGGAGAATATAACAGCATCACTAAGTTCATCTAGCATATCATCTAATCTAGGAATAGGATGACGATATCTAACAGTGATATTGTTAATGGCACGACAATCAACACACATTCTCCATGTACCATCTTTCTTAGGAACAAGAATTACAGGAACAACACAAGGACTAAGACTTTCGCGTACATACCCTTTCTCAAGTAGCCCTTGCACTTGGCGCTGAATTTCTTTGGTCTCCTCTGGATTGGTACGGTATGGTGGACGGTTTGGAAGTGATGCACCGGGAACTAGATCAATTTGATGCTCTATTCCACGCAATAGTGGAAGTCCCGCTGGTATCTCATCCGGAAACACATCCTCAAATGCCTGCAAAAGAGAGGAAACACCACTAGGAAGAGAGGTTAAGTCATTAGTTGAAAGCAAAACAGTTGCATCTTTGTACACAAGTACAAAGTGCATCTTTAATGGGTTATTACTCACATCTCTCAAATCTGATTTTGTGGTTAACATAACCAACCCTCCCTCATTCTTATTTTTTTCTCTCATATTTGGCTTGTGGCTCTCACTCACCGATGTGTGGAAATCACTCTTTTCTTTCTTTTTACTCTCATTTTCAGCAAGTTTCTTTTGCTGAAATTCAGCATGTATTTGACTAGGAGTCATTGGATTAAGCTCCTTTGTCTTCCCCTTCCACTTAAAGGCATATCTATTAGAACGGCCATCATGTTGCACACTTCTATCATATTGCCATGGTCTTCCCAACAGCAGATGACACACAGTCATAGGCACCACATCACACTCAACGGTGTCCTCATAATCACCAATCTTAAAAGTAACATGCACCACATACTGAACCTTCACATCCCCACATTCGCTAAACCATTGCACATGATATGGACGTGGATGTTTCAGCTTCTTTAAACCAAGCTTCTCACACAATTCAACACTAGCCAAGTTATGACAACTACCTCCATCAATAATGAGTTTGATTACCTTGTTGTTTACCTTGGCTTGTGTTTGAAACAAGTTGAATCGTTGTGGATGTGCATCTCCTTCTGGTGCAAGCATGCTCAAGTTTTTAGTGACAACTAGTGCCTCTCCCGTTTCATAACTCAACACATCAATCTCATCATCGTCATGGGATGTATTTTCATGACTGGGCTCAACCTCATCTTCACTTGCAGATTCAAACTCTCCGTCTTCTGTCACAAGCATGACTCGGTTATTGGGACACTCCCTAGCTATGTGCCCACGCCCCAAACACTTGAAACATTGAATTTCTCTACTCTTTGTTGTAGCATTAATTGAAGGTGTAGGGGATGAAGCCACCTTCTTCTCACTTGATGCAGGTGCTGATTTTGCAATCGAGGACGAATGAGTGTTAGTATTTGAACTAGTACTAGCTGAAGATGTACCTCGTCCCAAACTGAAGCGTGCTTTGGTCGGATTAGGTGAGGATGATGGAGCTTTTAAATTGAAAGATGTTGTCCTTGGTGCTGGTTTCATATCTTCTAGCAACTACTTCTCCGCCTTTGTAGCTTGATGCACCAAATCAACAACAGTATTGTAGGGCTGATATTGCACTATGCGTTTAATATTTTTATTTAAGCCAAGCGAAGTAAAGCGCAAGTGTTTGCTCTTCATCTTCATGCACATGTGCTCTAATCATAGCTTGCTCCATCTCCTTGTAGTATTCCTCCACAGAACGACCTCCCTGCCTTAAATTCTGCAATTTATCAAAAAGATCACGTTTATAAGTTATAGGAACAAAACGTGCTCTTAGCTCTTGCTTCATTTCAGCCCATGATGCAATTGGAGGTTCCCCATTGTCTTCTCTTTGGTTCAACACTTGCTCCCACCAAATCAACGCATAACCATCAAACTCAAGTGATGCCATGTGTAGCTTCTTCTCTTCTGAATAATTGTGCATCCGGAATATCTTCTCTACCTTGAGCTCCCATGTGAGATATGCATCTGGATCGGAAGCGCCTTCAAATTTGGGAATATTGAACTTGAGCTTCCCAAATTTTTCCTCCACGTGCTGCTCATCACGACGACGGCCATGACGTTGATAGTTATCATTGCGGTGTAGCCAAACGTCGTCGCCGACGTCCTCAATGTGGACAGCACCGCCGCGTCCATGGCTACGCCCACAGTCACGACCTCTCCCTTGGCCATAGTCAGCTCCCAAAACACCACCCCCGCGCCCGGGAAGGGGTGGTCGAACCGCGTTGGCAGCGGCCCGACCCGCTAGAGCTTCTCTAGCGAATCGCGCAGCCCTCTCCTCATCGGTCTCATCAAGCTCAATGCCTTCGTCATGGACAACAGCTGGGCCCCGCTCTTTGCGAAGCTCCTCCAGTATCTCTCTTCTCAAGACGCTCATGTTGTCATTCAACTGAGTGTTGAAATCATTTGTGAGCTTCTCAAGGTCAGCTTGTGTAACAATTGCCTGTTCTCCTTCTTTCCCTGACATGGTTAGTGCAAACAAAGAAAAACTATATATGTGGATGTGGAAGTTTTTATTTGTGGAAATCACTCAACCTCACCTTCTCTTACCGACCGAAGTTCTTATGAGTCCTTGATGGAATTGAAGAGCTGCACGCACTTTGGTGACGGTAGACAACACAAGGTGATAGATTAAGCGAATTCAATTGCACAAGCACTGTTAGACAATGGCTTATTTGTAGAGCTTGGAGGGAATAGTGTTTACCTATGCAATCTGAAATTTCTAGATATTGTAAAGCTAAGTAACAATCCAAACTAGAATTCAATGCCTAGTTGCTGATCCAAAAAGGTATAAGCGAAGAACGAAGCAACTCACACGCAAAGATGATGGAACTTAGTGCAATCAAAGGAATGAGCTAATATATTAAAATATAAGTGATGAATAACTAGCTCGTATTGCACAAGTTATGGAGAGACGCTAGCTAATTGCTCACTGAAATGAAGTAGGGCACAAGATTGTTCAAAACAAATAAATAGCACAAACTGAAATTTTGACGATGATAGGGTGTGCTCACAATAGGTGATTGGCCAAGTATATATATTTTTTTCTCCTTCTTTTTTTTCTTCTGTTTTTTTTTACCTAGCCAATCAAATTGTCACAAGAGCAGCACTTAAAACCCCATTTTTACTATAACAATCAGAGGTGTGCAAAGTGTAAATGAACAGCCCTAAAGCAACATCAATAGCTAGTCTCAAAAGGAGCAAAGTATTCGCAAAGAATTGAATTGGCTCACAAAAGATATAGGACTTTTTTTTTTGCAAAGCACTGTGAACAGTAAAATTGTGTATTGTAGCAATCGAGGTATTGTAGGCGCGTAAACCGTTCTGTTTTTTTCAGCACTGCCGCAAAAGCGAATAGCACCAAAGACAACAGAGAGATGCCTTCAGAGCGCTTTTTTTCCAAACGCGAACGGCGGCCAAACCGTGCGCGATGCAATACAAGCAAAATTTTGTTCACACTGCAGCAGGGAACAGTACCTATGTGCACTATTCATGGCACTGTAGCAGGTCGCTCGCTGTAGTTCCCGAATCGACTGCTTTTTCTGCGAAGATGGCGATGCCAGGCGTAGTGTGCACTGTAGCAGAGCGATTTCTTTTCACACGGCTGCCCGTGGCCTACTGCAACAGATGGGGGCAAAGTTCGCACGCGCCGCTGTAGCATACGCGACTATAGCAGATCGATTTCTTTTAGCACGACTGGCGGCGGCAGCTTAGCAGATTGAATTTTTTTTTTGACACGACGATTAAGCAACGCAAAAGAAAACTATGATCAGCGACTAAACATAGTTTCTAATGGATCAAAACCTAACAAAACTCACAAGAATTAACAGATTAAACTACGGGCTTAAGGATTTTTTTTTGTGGCTTTTTGTGTATAGGATAGAAAAAATAAATCTAACTACGGGTAAATTGATCCTACCGTGGCAACCGATGCTCTGATACCAAGATGATACGGGGGATGCCCAATCTTCACGACGTAGGATCAATGATAACTTGGATCCGTGCAACCTGACAAACCGATGGCGCCAACCACTGTCAAACAGCAACCTACGACAAAAGAATTCGCCCAACCACACGCTCGTGATCCCGCCTACCGACCACACAGAGTAGACGTGTCACTGCTCCTGCAAAACACAAGGATTCACAAGAATAGCGAACGGCACTGTGATTGGAACTCCCTATTCTAGTGGGGGCAATATTGCTCAAACCCTAGAATCAAGAATATATTGATATCTGAAAAAATGTCGTCCATACGCATAAACCTGAGAACAATTAAAATACTAGCATTAGGTAGTAACCAGTTCTCATGTAAATAAAAACCAAATTCAATTAGGAGCGAGTTCACCTGTTGATTAATCTTTTTAGCTCGTGCTCGTGTAATCGGTCCAATCGGCGGGATGTCCTCATCAGAATGGCTCGTCAAGCGCTCTCGCAGCTCGTATACCAGCTAGCAAACCTTCGTATTCTGCCACGTTATTAGTGGCCTGAAAGTTTAGTTGTATGGCATACTTTAAGGTTTCTCCAGTAGGAGATTCCAGGACCACCCCAGCCCCCGAGCCACTTATCGTAAGCGATCCGTCAAAGTACATCGTCCACTGGTCGTGGGAATCAGACGGGATCTGAGCAGTTCAGATTTGTCCATTCGGCGACAAAGTCTGCCAAGATCTGGGATTTAACGGTCGTTCGGGACACAAAATGGATGTCGAACGCCTCAAGTTCGACTGACCACTTTGCCATGCGTCCCGCTGTTTCCCTATTTTGGAGGATCGCTCCCAAGGGAAACTCAGACGGCACAGCTAGTTTGTGCGTCTAAAAATAATGCCGCAGTTTCCTCGAAGACATGAGGAGGGCATATAGAAGTTTTTTAACCTGAGGGTAACGCTCCTTAGGTCCGTGCAAAACCTCACTTACGTAGTATACTGGTCGTTGTATGTTTTCACGTTCTATGACCAGTACCGCGCTTACTGCCTGTGGCGTGGCAGCTAGGTAAACTAAGAGCGTCTCTCCTAGCTTTGGGGAAACTAGAACAGGAGCACTCGTAAGATACCTCTTGACTTCCTCAAAGGCTAAGTTAGCCTCTTCTGACCACTCGAAACCTTCATGTTTCCTTAGAAGTTTGAAGAAAGGCAGTCATTTTTCTCCCAGTCGTGCTATGAAACGACTTAACGCCGCCATGCATCCTGTGAGTTTCTGGACTTCTTTTTTCGTGGTCGGAGGGCGCATCTGAGTGATGGCTTTGATCTTTTCGGTATTTGCTTTAATTCCTCGTTCAGAAACCAGGAATCCAAGTAATTTTCCTAAAGAGACCCCGAACACACACTTCTCGGGATTCAGTTTCAATTGGTGTTTTCTGAGGTTGTCGAAAGTCTCCTACAAGTCTATGATATGGTTGAGTCGTTTGGTGCTTTTTACGACTAGATCGTCAACATAGGCTTCCAAGTTTCGGCCTAGTTGAGGAGCGAAAGTCGTTTGCATCAAACGTTGAAAAGAAGCTCCAGCATTTTTTAGACCAAATGGCATTTTGACATAGCAAAATATCCCAAACGGTGTAATAAAAGCGGTCTTTTCTTCATCTTCTCGATGCATACTAATCTGATGATAACCAGAGTATGCATCTAGAAAACTCAACATCTCACATCCCGCAGTAGAGTCAACCAGCTGATCGATGCGAGGTAAAGGGAAATCATCTTTTGGACAAGCTTTATTGAGATCAGTAAAGTCTACGCACATACGCCATTTGCCGTTAGACTTTCTAACCATTACAGGGTTGGCCAACCACTCTGGGTGGTTGACTTCTCTTATAAAGCCTGCTTTAAGCAACTTGTCCAATTCTGATCTAATAGCATCTCGTCGATCAGAGGCAAATCTCTGTAACTTTTGTTTTACGGGTAGTTTATCAGGCCATAGAGCTAGCCTGTGCTCGATCACATTCCTGGGGACTCCGGGCATGTCGGATGCTTGCCACGCGAAGACATCAGCGTTTGCCTAAAGGAAGGTGATGAAGGCGTCTTCCTATTTGGGGTCGGAAGAATCCCCAATGCGAACAGTCTTCGAGGGCTCCCCTGCGTCCAGAGGAACCTCTTTGACTTGGTCGTTCGGCTTAGGTGCAGCTTTAGGCTTCGACTTGCTAGTCGAAGGCTGACTTTCACCTCGAGTTGGTAGTTGTCCAACCATCTCAAGGGAACGACGGTCGCAGGAGTGCGCCATCTTCTTGTCACAATGTATCGTGATCACCCCTTTGGGACCTAGCATCTTAAGACATTGGTACCCATAGTGAGTAGCTATCAAGAATTTTGCCAAAGTAGGTCGTCCGAGTATGGCGTTATATGCCGTATCGAAATCGACTACATCAAAGGAGACCTTTTCTGTCCTGAAATTGCTTGGCGATCCAAACGTTAAAGGAAGAGAAACTTGGCCAATGGGTTTGGCCGAAGACCCCGGTACGATTCCATGAAATGAATATCGTACCGGCCTTACCTTTGTCCTGGGTACCTGCATCTCGTCCAGGGTACTCGTAAACAGTATGTTTAGCGAGCTTCCACCATGAACTAAAACCCGATTGACTCGACAATTGTTGATGGTGGGTTCGACCACTATCGGAAATCGACCTGGTCTAGTCGAAGGGATCAGACAATCACCTTTCTCAAAAGCAAGAGTGACTTCCGACCACTTCGGTAATTTATTGACAAGGGGGGAGTCGATTGTATTTACCTCACGCTCAACTGCTTTCAGCTGTCTCCGTGATTCGTATGCCGAAGATCCCCCATAGATGTGGTCAATGGTGTGTTGTGGGTCCTCGAACGGCATCTCCTCACCATCCGACTCCTTTTGTCCACTGGTTTGACCTACCTGTTCAAGAGTAGGAAGTGGCCCTTTGCCAGAATAATAGTCCTCGAGTTTCCGTAAGAAAACTCGGCAGTTACGAAGATCATGCCCTTCTTTTTTATGAAAAGGACACCACCTTGGTTTGTCGTTTCTCCGATCTTGGCGTTTACCTTTACCCTGATCGGGATTTTGCTTGGGGTTGCGTGGCTCCTTATCGCTCACGGCTAGGACCTCCTTAGAACCAGCAACTGGAGATTTTTGCCTTTTTGCCTTGTTCTTAGATTTCCTAGCTTTTTATCTTTTTTCTTACCACTTTCGTCTGCTTCCTTGGGGATGTCGTCTTTGAGATCGATAGTATTGTTCCATTCGACCGCTTCAGCAGCAGTCGCATATCTATCAGCCATCTCAAAGAGCTCAGCGACGGTAGCAGGTAAATGTAAAGCGATGTCCTCTGTTATTCTTCTGCTACGGACTCCTTGCTTGAAAGCCCTGATCACAGACGAGTCAGAAACTTCCGGAATAGAATTTCGAACCTGACTGAAGCGCCTGATGAATTGGCGTAGCGTTTCATGGTTGTTTTGCCTTATCCGGTGCGGGTCATCTTCCTTTCCTGGGCGATTGTAAGTACCCTGGAAATTCGCCAACAATAGATCACAGAGGTGTTGCCACGAGTAGATCGATTCGAATGGCTGGTTTAAAAGCCACGATCGCGCCGATCCTTCGAGTCTGATCGGAAGGTAATTTGCCATGACATGCTCTCCTCCTCCTCTGACTCGGATAGTCAGAGTGTAGATTTGGAGGAACTCGATGGGGTTTTGAGTTCCATCGAATTTCTCCATGTTCGTTGGTCGAAATCGAGGCGGCCAACGAACCGCTCGAAGGTCGGGTGAGAATGTCCGACATCCCGAGATAACCTCTTATCTTCTTCTTTGTAAAAACGAGGGGTTAATATCGCCGGGCGATCGAACTCGTCGATACCCGACCATGGGGGGACTAGGCCTACAATAGGTCTCAGCCTTACGAGGGAAATACTCCTCGTACCCCACTTGCCGCCGTGCGTCTTGTCACCGAAGTGGTGAAAGATCACCTCTCCCGTGGGCTTGTGGCATTTTTCTCATGTCGAGAGAACGACGTGAGGGAGAGTTGTGCCGCCTTCTATGCGACGAGTTTTCTGAACGACTGGCAGAAGAAATAGCCGTACTATTACGACTTCTTGGTTGTGGTCGATGCAGTCGTTCGAGTTTGGCCATCGTGTTACGAAGCCTTTGCGTGATTTCCTCTGCAAAGAGGTCATAACCTGGTGCTCGAGCGAGTTCTTGGGTCGGATTTTCCAGCAAACCATTGATGTGCTGGAGCTCTTGAGCTTCCTCCGACTGGAAATAAGCGCGCTCGGGAAGGTTCTTCTGAGCCACTATTCTTTTCCGTCGGGTTGCCTCAGAATGGTCTGTTTCATACCCCTGAGCTTGCTTTAATGAAGTGCGAGAACGTTGAGGATGTCCCGCACGTTCATTAAAGTGTTTGTTTCGTTCGCCAGCTGTGGTGTCCTTGCCATTACGACGAGGCGGTGTAGAGTATGCTCGGCGGGAAGCATGTTCAATCCCTCTTCTGGAAGAACGATCCTTATCAGAGGGAAGGACAAAGACCTCTCGTGGATGACCTCCACTTGCGCTCGAGACCTCCTCACTTGAGGAGCAATCGAGCGACACCATCTGGCGACTTGGAGTAAACCCTTCCAGGTGTAGGAACTCCGGGTTATAACCGTCTCCGTCTGCAGGTAGGTCCTGCGTCGGGACGGTTGGATTTGGATGAACAACATGTTCGATCCTCTTCCCTGCAGAAGCACTCGGAGAGAGAGGACCATCAGATGTCGATGGAGCTCCGGAATGATGACCTCCAGAATTTGTCTTGCCAAATCGTACTGCCTTGGGGGGACTCGAACACTTGGAGGAAAAACTCTCGTCGTGTTGCGATTTTGCCCTGAGACAGGCCTGTTGCTGATCGGGTTAATCCTTGCCTCCCGAGGAAATTGATCCCTCGGCTGGGCGTACTGTCGTGGGGGATAAAGATCCCTCCTCGAATCCGGTGGTAATGCAGTCTCCGAGATCTGATAGAAGATCTCCAGAGGCGGCAATACCGTCAGAAGATTCGATACTCGGTTCGTAGTCGAAACCGGCATCCATGTCGACGTCTGCGTAATCGGCCAAGTCAAACCAATTCTCCTCGTTCCATTCTCCTGCCATGGTAGCATCAAAGAGAAAAGAAAGAACTGTTGACAAGGAATTACCAGAAGATCCCCACGGTCGGCGCCAACTATCGATGTTTTAGAACCGATCTTACGTAAAGATTGTTTGATTCGGGGGGTCTCCACAATTGATCACGCAGACGAAGGAGACACGGGGATTTTTATACAGGTTCAGGCCTTCTCGGATGAGAATAATAACCCTACTCATGTGTATCTTGTATTTGCCCTCTGGATTACAATCGACTGAAGGTTTTTCCTAACTGCCTTCCAGGAAAGGCTCTCTCTGTCCCCAAAAGGGTCCTCTCCCTACTATCTCTAAAAGACACATATTTATACTAAGCAATGGTGGACGTCGTCATTCCAGGCTAATTAGTCGCTCATTATTGCACAATAATGAGAGTAATTACCGGAGTAGTAACCTCCCCATACTGTCAAACGGTTATCAGTCAGAGATAGTAGGGAATTATCAGCAGTTATGTCAAAATATAACTGTGTATTTTGACTGTTTGGATCCTCACTATTTAGTGAATCTTCTGACGGGTGGGTCTAGTAAATCGTGAGGAATCTATAGCAGAGCTATTCGTAGAAAGACTTACGACCAGACGTAGTCGTAACGATTATACCATAGTCGTAGAAGAACTTACGACTAGGGGGTAGTCGTAACGATTATACCATAGTCGTAGAAGAGCTTACGACTAGGGGGTAGTCGTAGGATAACCTACGACTTCCTGACTCGTTCTTCCCTTATGATATTCAAGGGGTATGCTTTGTGACGTCTTATTTCCTGATTAATAATGAGGATTATTTAGATCCTCGTCACACGCCAACAAAGAGGATGGAAGAAATCACAAAAGCTTCAGAAGGATTTGTTAATCTCGTAAGTGCCAATGGATAGAACCCTAACTGTTGTTATTGCAAGTTTAGCATTGTGACCTGGACTAACATTGCCAAATGACTGAACTTAAGATAACTCAAGGTTCAAAAATAATTAACTCAGAGAAACAAAACAAGCTCTTTCTATTCATAGATCACAACAAAAGGACCCTAGGAGTAAATGATCCTCATCGGCATGTATGTTATAGTGACTCCATTATATTCATGCCTACTATCTTGGATTACAAAAACTTGAGGGAACTTGAACTTGTAGTCTTCCACAAGCTTACATCGGTGGCGGTGGCAGTCTGCCAGACTAGGCGTTGGTGTCAGCAAGCAGGGTGGACGGCCGGTGAGACAGGCCGCAAGAGGGGCCCGAGGGGGCAGGAGCCGCGAGGGGGAGCTGGCATAGGCAGGTGAGGTGGCCACGAGGGGGATCTGGCGGAGGTGCGGGGGCCTCGAGGGGGAGCCGGCAGAGGTGGGTGAGGTGGCTGGCGAGGTGGGGTCAGACTGATGCCGCACGGCGTGAGTAGTGAGTGGTGACGATGCATGAGGACTGGAGTGTGGAGTCATGTCATACGGGCTGAGAGGAAACCTAATGGAGTAATGAGCTAATGCCTAATTGGTGATGGGTCGGTTTGGTCGGTTGGGCTGAAATGCCCGATATCTGGTCTTCTTATAATTCGAATAATCCGTATTCATATTCGACGGATACTGGGCTACCGTGTTCGTATTTGTTTCTGACAAAAAAAATATGTATTTGTTTCCAATCCGAGAATTATCCAAGAAAAATCCGTTTCGAGACAATCTGGATTTGTTTTCGTCCGAATCGATTGGAAACTATCTGATCCGTTTTCACCCCTCGCTACGCCTTAGCCTCAACCTGTAGCTCCTTTCCCCTACACCATGTCGTACTGCTCCCCACCCTCCACTCCCTCCTCCGTCTCCATGCCACCGCCACCCCACCTTCCCCTGGGGTGCCTCCACCCGCCTCCTCCTCCTCTCCCCTGCCGACCCACCCTCCACCGTCCCCATCTCCCACTGCAAGCTTGCCTCCCGCCTCGCCAATGCCCCGCCCCCATTCTAGGATTTCGTCGTCCAGGAGTTCCTCCTCGAGCCCGTCTTCGAGCCCCGCTTCTCCCCCACACTGCCATCCGCTCCATTCACTACGGCTTCACCGCCTACCGCCGAACACCATCTCTAAAGCTCGCCCACACCATATCCCTCTTTCCCCTCCACCATGGACCGCCATCACTGTCATCCTCGCTGCGCCGCCGCATGTCACTGTTGCCCGCAGGTCTCCAAAATGGGTCCCCTACATGCGAGAACATGATGTGTGCACATCATCCTTGCTGCCTCGACATCTTCACTGAACTTGGGAAGGAGGTTGTCGTCGCCTTAGGTCACCACTAGCTCGACCCAACCAGAGGGGCAAAAAAGTCATTTCACAACCGGGTTATGGCCAAAAGAAAAGGAAGTCGATTTAAAAACATAAAAAAAAAATAGGGCAACGAAATATGTGGCATATTATCTATTACCTCAAAGCTTCTAGTATTTTATCAAGTGTCAATAAAAGATGTGGTAAATAGTCAATTCCCTCAAGAACAAGTGTGAGGGCATTGTGTTTCATTGACCATGAGAATCATCTTAGAAACAGAGTGTGAGGGCATTGTGTTGCATTGACAATGAGAATCATCTTACTTTGCTCAGAAAGGCTAGGTCTTTATACACACAGATTTCAACAATCCTTGTTGTAAGGCTAGGTCTTTATACACACAGATTTCAACAATCCTTGTTGTTTCTTCGAGATAAGTACGCTGAAACTCATCTTTGATAAGGCAGCCAGTGACATAACAAGATGTATCGGCTTATTCGTACAAACTATGTTTGTTAAGAACAACCAATTGGGAGCTGAGATTCCTTGTACGCAGCAACTATTAGGTTGGAGTCCCATCGGTCGAGAACTCAAGGAAGAAGTTCTAGCTAGGGTATAGCACAGCGTCAAAGATGGTATGGGCTTCAAGTAGCATCGGTGTCCTCTGTAGATTTCTTGTATTCAGGCTTGAGCTCATGCGTTCCTTGATTTGGTCCTCGCTTGTTGTAGACGCAAAGGTCGTTCAGTATCTCTTTCAGGAATTGCTGCATTGAATCAAGTGCAGACAGTTGGTAAGTGATGAACTGGATATAAGAAAATGCAGTAATTGTAATACGGAACCGACATTTTCTCAAGAAATGCTTCCCCTTGAGCAGAAATAAGAAAAAGTTGAGAAAAATACCTCTGGTTGATCAGTTTCTTGCATTAGCTGCTTTAGTGACCAATTCGGTTGCCTCTCAAAAAGCTTGAATAGGATATTTTCCAGTTCCCTGCGATCCCTGCGTGTTCTTTTCATGTCAGACGGTTTTGCTGGTATTGGCTTCTTCTTCTCCTGACAAGCACAAAAATTACAAGTAATGAAAGAGATTCCTTATTATCTGCATGGTCACGAGACAATCTAATGAAAATTTAAAAGGAAGGGCTGATTTTGAATACATATTCTGGGAATGTTTTTTGCCAAAATAGGTGATTGTTGAGAACAGAAGTATGTTAGGTATGAGACAGAAATCCCGATTTCAGAAAACAGCATCAATGCTAAAATTACCAACCTAGGTAACAAGACATTAGACATTGGATGTTGCCTTAGCTATTTTGATAAAGACCTTACCTTTGGACCAGAAGGTACCAGACCAACCATGCCAGGCATTGGCCTCATGCCCATTCCATGATCATTCTCAAGTACCTACAAAAAATGAAGAACAGGTGAATTTATATAGTAACACTTGAGAAGCAGACAAATAAGAGGTAAAATCATCTTAAAACTCTCACCTGCACTTTTCTAGTTTTAACCATGGACTTTTTAGTCCTCTCACGACATAACTTTCCATAGTCCACAAGATTTTCTCTGTGCGGTTCCATGTCAAATTTGTGCTCAACTTTCCCTTCGCATGCAAGCTTCCCTGTAATAAGTAGGGGTCGTAACTTCGTGATACAGAAAACAAGCTACTACTATGTTTTTTGGAGTAAACAGCTTGCATTGAGATTGCCCATGGAAATA
The DNA here is from genome assembly GCA_036346255.1 of Ampelocalamus luodianensis. Classification (NCBI taxonomy): domain Eukaryota; kingdom Viridiplantae; phylum Streptophyta; class Magnoliopsida; order Poales; family Poaceae; genus Ampelocalamus; species Ampelocalamus luodianensis. Next base: position 29,166,679 of record CM070617.1, on the reverse strand, counting down.
GGTAAAAGAAAATTTGCATCCAAGATTTAATAACTGATCCATTCTCATCCTGGGTAAAGTTCATCTTATTGTGATAGAAATGAAGAGAAATAAATAAGATTTAGTTAATGTAACAAGGATACCCATTGTCATTCCAAAATTTCCAACCACTTTATTCATTTTGAAAAATTATAAAGCGGATATATAGGGATTAGAGAAATTCCACCCGCCTAAGTAAAGAAATGCTACAAATAAAGAGGAAACTAATAAGGATAAGTAAGAAACAAGAAAAAATAAACCATATTTGATACCACGATATTCGGTGTGATAACCTGCAACTAATTCCCCCCTCTGGGTAATCTTTCCCATTCAGCCAAAGAAGAAATTACAACAACAAGAAAGCCTAGGCTGGAAGCCTGGAGTCAAAGATTTCATCCTAAAAAACCACATTTTGGATGTGTTTCAGCTATATCAACTGTACTTGAACTGTTGGATAATCATAGTCAATAATAACAGCACAATTCCCACCGCTATTGCAAAACCGTACATAAAACCTTAGCTTCATACTCTATGATTAGAAAAAAAGGAAAGGACTGTTTAGGTATTATCCCCCTGGGTGTAGACAGAATTAGGTAAGACAAAGATAGATTGGACTAATCCAATTCTGTCTGCTAGAATAAGAAAAATGTGCTTCCAAATTGATCTCATCCTTTATAATGATATTTTATCTTTGTTCAGTAATAACCTAATCTTGCAATAAAACACTCTTGCTTGAAAGGTATGGCTGACCCAAATATGAGCCACAGAAGCGTAGTTCTGGCAATATCAGTTCAACACGGTGCATATGATGAGTGGTAGAGGAGATTCTAATCTAAAGGCAGCAGAATTAAATGTAGTTAAGATGCCATTTAGACTTGACAAGATATAAGTAAGGAATTGTATGAATAATTGGAGGAAAAGTAAAACCAGTTCGGCCAAACAATGGTGATTGCCCTTACCTCTTCATGGGTAACAGACATGATGAAGCAAAAGCCTAATAGAACCGTAAGTGTTCGCCAACAGCCCAACACACAAATGGGGTATCTGATCTATAGCACGATCAGGTACTAACCGAAGCTTAGTGATATCTTCTACAGTTCGACAAATAGCTCAATATGTACAATCAGAACCTGGACCATGCCAATAACCCCAGATAATTGGGGCCTTAGGAGTCAGGACTCTAAAAGCAACTAAATGACATCACTTCCTAGTTCCTTCATGACCAGGGTGAACAAGGTCTGGGAATGGCCAGCAAACCATTTACAAATAATTGCAAGTGAGAGGCTCTCCCATGAATAAATGCTGAAGGCAGTTTGGTCAAGTCAGCTTAGCATGTGGTTACTAACTTCTAAACAAAATTAGATAATGTAATATATATTATTACATTAAGACGCGTACAGGTAAAACCAAGCATTGTTTATTGCTCACTTACAACAACGGATTTTATTGTTTCCTACAGAAAAATTTATACATAGAGACGGAGAAATACATGCAAACATCATAAAGAAAGTGAGAGACTGCATAGTTCCTACCTTGGTTAGACTCGGAAAAAACACACATCGGCACAAAATCCTTGAACATATTCAAAGAATAACTCTTTGGTGTATTGCCATTGTCCGTTTCAGCCATCTCCATCTTGAACTGTTATTTCACAAAAACCATGTAAGAAGCGTAGCTACCGTAACAAGAACATTGAAAAGAATGCTCTTACACATTTTTATTGAACTGGGCTGTCTTAGAGAGACTGGAAAAATTAGCGCACACACACATAGAGAGGACATGGATGGGAGGCATTTATGTGTAGGCATAGAAACTGGCAATCGGCTTATACGCAAATGGGGAAAAGATAAATTTAAGACACTACTGTTGATGTCCGAGCGTGTTTAACCACCAAGGATAACATAAGCTTGTAAGCCTCACTGTACAACATAATGAGACATCTGAAGTTAATTACAGAGTTACATTGTATTAAACCCTTTTACGGTTTATTTCAGTCCACAAGGTTGAAATGGGTGTTGTTTTATGCCTCAAAATTGCAGTGTCTTTTCTCCCAGGAATTATGACAAGAGTTGTGCTCATCATTCATCAAAGTATTATATCTGGAAAATTCTGCATTAACACCCATATTTTATATACCAAGGGCCCAAATTTCCTGGATATATTTGCTTGAATTCATAAAAGTTAAGTTGCAAAAAAGGACTACTTATTCCTCATGGCACTTTGAGATGATCCTAAGGTGAAACATACAGACTACAGAGCATAAACATTAACGTGGCGTTTGGATACAGGGATATGAGGAGTGGGATAGATCTAAAGCCATGTTCGAAAGGAAACAGTAACGCAACCGAAGCCAACATAATTCACCTTTTCTGGTTATGCCTCTGGCCTACTTTAAAAATTGTTGCATATGAAAGGACAAAATCAATTGTTCTGAGAGAGAAAATTCAATAGTTCATCATTTAGAAAAGGAACTATCCTAGTAGGGATTTGTTGACATTGTTTTGGAGCTCAAGATGATCATAATTGCACAATGAAATCCATCTACTGAACTGCATATTCCATAATAATCACCTAAGCCTAAGCGGGCTCACAACTCAAATCAACATAGCTTTCCGCAGCAAACCCTAGCTCCCTCAAAATCGATCCGCTGCACCTCCCCGCGAACATTTGAATAACATAACCGCATGTTAAAAATCAACAACCCTATCCCCACAGTTTAATCCGCGGTAATCGAGAAAGGAGATACGGGTATATCGAGCCAAGCCATGGAACAGGAGCGAACAGCGAGGCGAGAGGAGAGCAAAGGTAGGCTTGCCTGTAGCGACTGCTCGTCGGAGCGGAGGGGGTCGAGGGAGAGGACGACCTTGGCGACGACGGGGTTAGGGTTGGGGTTGGGGTTGGGGTTGGGGTTGGCGCCGCCGGTTTCGGAGGAGGAGGAGGAGGAGGCCTCCTGCCAGGCGCGGGAGACGACGGTCGGGCACTTCATGAGCCACACGGAGCGGTCGGCCCGTGCTGTCTCCAGGTGCTTCACTTCCTCGGCCATCGCCGCGGGTCGGTGGTACTCCGGCGAGCGGTTCCTCTCGGAGCTTGTCCGGTTCGCCGGCTTGTGCGCTGGGATCGAGAGGATGGTTCGGCGAGACAGAGGAGGCGGTGAGTACTTACTGAGTTTGAGATTGCTAACCACGCCGAGTCGCCTACCGCGGTGCGAGGTGTTAAAGAGGCAGAGACGGTGAGTTTTGACTTTTGAGTACTAGTAGAGGAACGCAAGGTAATTCCACTTAGATATAATCAATTCCAATTCAACTGAATACAATACCCTTATTTTAGGGGATAATTAAGAATTTGCCACCTAATATAACAGCATTCTCACCTTTGCCACTCTATAGATTACAATAATTTATTTATCACTCTATACAATTTTCAATTATTCTTTTGTCACTTCGGATTTTTTTAACTCATTTTTCATTTTTCAGGTCATTTATGCTCACGGAAGTTACAAAAATGCCCCTAGGTCACACGACCAAGCACAAACTGCCAATCGGGCCCCACCGGACAGGTCACCCCCACCTTCTCTCTCCCCCTCTTATTCTTCTCCTTTTCTGGTTGCTCCCAGAGGCACTCGTCACCGCCGAGCTCGCCTCCACCTTCCCCACCAACGCCGGCCACTACCAGCTGATGTAGCCGTCGCCGCTGCCACCCTGCAGCACCACCGCGTCGCCGTCGGCAAACCCGAACCCGAACCCACAGGGCGCCGAGGGAGGAGGCGAAGCGGCGTCACCAAGCCCGAGGTGGTCTTTGGTCGAGAGGAACGGAGGCGAGCCGAGAGGGAGGCGGGCGCTGGTGGCAGCGGTAGGCCGGGCCGGCGATGGCCGGTGGTGCAGCACGGCGAGGCCAAGGAACGGAGAGAGTGGCCACCGAGGTGGTGCTGGGCCGAGGGGAACGCGGGTGGGCTGAGAGGGAGGAGGGCGCTCGTGGCGGCGGCAGGCGGGGTCGACGATGGCCAGTGGTGCAGCACGGCGGACCAAGCCACGGAGAGAGAGAGGGAGAGCGCGGGGCAAAGACACGAGCTAAGGGCCGAGCCAAAGGGGAAACGCAGGCGCGGGTGGGCCACCAGGGACGTTGGCAGGCGACGGTAGGCCAACAGGCCGGAGACGGCAGTGCAGAGCGCCAAGAACCAGAGGCGGCGCCATGAATTCCTTCGGCCAAGACAAAGAAGCAAGAAAGAAGCAGAAATGGGGATAGAAGAGGAGAAGCTTCAGCCGAAGCAAAGCTCAGGGGCATTTGGGTCTTTTCACGTCCTCGAAAAATGAAAAATGAGTTAAAAAGTCCAAAGTGGCAAAAGAATGATGAAAATTGTATAGAGTGACAAATAAATTATTGCAATCTATAGAGTGGCAAAGGTGAGAACGTCGTTCTATTGGGTGACAAATTCGTAATTGTTCCTTATTTTAGATATAATTAGTTTTTTACCATCACTTAGTCTATTTCTCGATAAAATACTTTGTTTATAATATTTTTATTAATATTTGCACTTTTTCTGTTTAGCCACAGGAAATGGCCATAATGTCATTGCCCGTTATCTGAGTTCATTCCAATTCAACTTAATACAGTTATCTGAAATAATATTGAACTAGCAACATTTTGGTGGGCAACCTGATAATATTCACCGCCATGCATTCAACTATCTGACACAACACCTGATTATATTCACTTTCATTCGTACAACAAGTTCTACGATACAAGATAATTTCCCAGTACACAAACCTAAGGAACATTCAACAATTTGTAAACAATCTAAAAATACTCAATTGCATTCAGTTAATTGTCACTTTAAGCACTTTAGCAAGAACATTACAACACAATTATCCATTCAATCCACGGTAATATACACTGGATCATTACAACACAAATTATTTCACAATTTTTAATTCAGTCTACACTAGTTCATTACATCGCAATTGTCGATTCAATCTACACTCATTGATTATATGACAAGCTTCCTTTGCAAACAGCAGATTATGCTCCAACAAGCAACAATGAGAGTGCTACTCGGCTGCTCCTGCTAGCTGCAGCTCTGTTGCTACCAGAAAGCAGAAAAACCACACATTTTCTTGCTACTACAACTTGCACATATATGCTTGAAACTTGTAGGTGATTATGCTGCTGCGTCATGCTCCTATACAGAAGATGATCGTGCTACCACCTGAAATTGATGAAGGCAAAAGAATTGAATTAGAGCAATGGCAAAAGATCAGTGGAGTTAACACATATTTTGGATTAGAGGGGAAGGCAAGTGACCGCTAATTTGGGGTAGAGCACGAGTTAGGGTGTCAGGATGAGACTCCACTTCCGCCGTCGTGAGGAGCGTTGGGTCCGCACTGGTGGAGCTCGAAGCGAGGCTCGTCGCGATGCTTGCAGGTGCGGCCGGTGGCGCACCCTCTGTAAGGTTGAGAAGGCCGGCTAGAGGTGGTGAATTGTAATATCTCAGTTTTTCTGAGTTTTTTTGAATATTTTTAAAATAAAAATAACCATTTGATTTTGTTAAAATTTTAAAACTTAACTTAAGATTTTGGAAAAATAAAATGATCTAAATGACTAAATCAAACTTCAACTAATTCAAAATTTTAGTTTGTTTTGAGTTTGCTAGAGTTCTTGGTTTTTGAAGTTTCGTATCTTTGTTACCTCCTCCTCGAGACCTCCTCGGGACCTCCATCTCAGGACCCCCTGATCACGACCACCCTCTTGGTCACGACCACCCCCTTGGTCGCGACCTCCCTCTTAGTTTCGACCAGCCCTACCTGTCAGCCCTACTCACCTTCTTCCTCCCGCCACGTCACTGCTGTCGCAAAGTCTTCGCGCATTAAATGTCGTTGTGTCGCATTAAATGTTGTCGCCTCCGCTGTGACCGTTCCCTCTTGGGTCTCCTCCCATACCTGCCCCAATCCCCTCCCTCACCTGCCAGCAGTGTGCCCATGTCATACCGCCAATCCTGCTCCACCCCCCTGGTCATCTTCCACCTCTGCTCGGGTCAGTGTCGTGTGTACTTTCGCACCAGCTCACCTGCCCCCGTCGCGCGCATTGAATGCGGCGTCCTCCATCGCACCCGTTGCCGTCACCCACTCTCCTCTCCGGACCTCTCCACGCCTATATAAGGCACCAGGGAGTTCTCTTGCCCTCCTTTTTTTTCCCCTCCACTCCTCCTCTCGGTTTAGACCTCCCTATCGGTCGAACCTCCTTCTGAGGACTCGTTCGAGCTCCGATCAGAGTGATTCAAATTCCTAACCTTGTCTAAATTCAGTACCTTTCTTTTAGCTCTAGTTTGGTAGGTTTTTTTTTGCCTTTATTTGGAGTTGTTTTAGTTACTTATTTGGCTTTGTTCGCACGTGTAGATTCCGGCGTTTCGGGAGACTTCGTGGATTTGACGACCTCGACAGAAGCATCACAACTCTTCATCGAAGGCAAGTCGTGGACCTTTGATCATATCAAACCTATTTTATAAAATTATATGCTTTATATCAACATGCATAGCTAGTTATATAAAACTAGTTTGGGAACTAGCTAAATACCTACTCGACAATATGCCTCCTTGATAAATTGCAAACGATATGTTGACATGTACCCTTGGACACCATAGGATGCGTAATTTTAGTTGGACATTGTTGTAATATCAACATGTGTGCGTATTATGCTTAGTCATGCTTTAGTTATCTGAAGGATTCTTGATCATACTCAAAGAATGATAAACTTGACGTAATGATATATAAAATTGTGGCGGAGCCACTACTTTTAAAAGATGTTGTGTCATGGTAAGGGTTGTCATTTGGCTGGGTTAAACTCAAAATAATTTTTTACTCAGGCGAATGATCGTGCAGTGAAGGGGGTGCAGGAAGCACATTGGGATGTAGTTGTTTCGCCTGAGTAGCCTCTAAGGACTTAACTTTGTGCGCCATTGATCTGGGCAATACCGTGTAACCACAGGTTCATTTATGGGGTGGACTGGGCCAACTAATTAGCAATGCTTTGAGTCGGTTCTGTTTTGGTTGAGAATGGCGCAAGAGGGGGCCAGGAAGGCGAATCCTTAGCGAGCAGAATCGAGTCAAAACAAAATTTTGTAAAGGCATTGACGTGTTCTCTAGACTTCTCACCTAAGGTAGTGAGTGGTGGTATCGACGGATGCCAAACCAACTAGAAAAGTTGTGTTATGTGGGTAAAGTTGTACAACCTCTGCAGAGTGTAAAACTATTCGAATAGCCAAATGTCTGGTGATATCACACGAAGGGTTGTTTTTCTCAAAAAGGTGGTTGTGGGCATTCACGAGTGGTCGTGGGTGTTCACGAGTGGTCGTGGGAGTGGTCTGGGAAGTGAACAGGGTGTTCACGAGCGGTTTCAAAGAACTTATTTACTTATATATTAATCTTTCAACTCATGCTTTGCAAATCTACTTATTGTATTTCTAGTCAATACTGCTCTCTACAAATTAATCATAAAGCTATCCTTGTCAAGACCTGTATAAATATTATTTGTATACACTTCCCCACAGCTTGTTCAGTACATTCAAAGTACTCACGATTTTATGCTCTCTGTTTGATCAGCAGAGGAGGGTGAACCAAGGAACTCAGAGTTCTACGAAGAGGAGTACTTCGAAGACCTTGCGATCGGATGGCTTCCACAGATGTTTTGTTCTCAGCTGCTTGTAACCTCTTGATCTTGAGCCCTGCGTGGCAACTTTGTAACAACTCTAACCATAAGGTCTTTGCTAATAGTAATATTAATTTGTTTGTTTCTTCTTTGGTTTGTTGTATGGATATGATTTTATTTTTGTTGAGACTGTGTGAGTTAGCCACTGATCATGGGACTAGTTTGATTTGCACAGAAGGTCTCAGGGTTGTTTACCCGGGGTCCCGACGGAGGTGGTATCATAGCCATATCGATTGTAGGACGTAACCATAGTTAGCATGGTCATTTTGTCAAGAGTCAAAAATTAATTTTCTAAATCAAACCAAGTCAACTGATGAGTACTTATTCTTCTCTCATCTTATTCTATTCTTTTCTTATCTCATTCTCAGGTTCTTGCTTCTTCTTTCTTCTGAAACCTGGTTTTCGAACTTAAACTGACCTCCTTACCTCAGTAATCTCTATAGGATCGAGCTTTGCTTTAATTCGATCATTCATCTAAGTTAGATTAGAAATGCTTTAGTAAGTTGCATTCTTAGTTTTAGTATCGTTTAGCCCGTAGGATAGGACATTCGGCTCGAGTTTGTTGCCTCTTAATAGCTTTTCGGCTATTGTTCTTTGGGTTTAACTGACTTGCCCCAGATAGATTGCTCTGTCTTTTCTCTCTCGTTCTCTCTCGTTTCTTGTGCTTTTCCCTCTTACCTATCGTACTTTCTTCTCCTCATCTACTAAATCTGAAAAGATTTGTGTAGATGGTTCAGACCCCCAGCTCGACAAGTCAAGATGAACCAGTGGATCCCTTTGCACTACCACCACCACCTGCTCTGTCAGCAGCAGCAGATCAAGGTTTGGGTCAGTTCATGGTAGCCCAAACACAGATGATGAGCGCAATGATGTAGAATATGAACCAGATGATGGCTTAACAGAACCAGACGATGGCTCAACAGAACCAGACCGCTGCCGCTTTACTTGCCTTGGTGAACCAGAACAACCCAGGAGTAGCCATGCCACCGCCACCACCAGCTTTCCCTTAGTCAAGGCTGGCAAAATTCAAGAAGACCCGACCACCTATGTTCTCTAGCTCCTCCGAGCCATTGGACGCAGATGACTGGCTACGTTCAACTGAGAAGAAGCTTGCCATCACTCAGTGTGACAACCGTGAAAAAGTTTATATGCTGCACACCAACTGGAAGGCACCGTCGCAGAATGGTGGGAGAACTACTGTGCCGCCTATGAAAACCACCAGAACATCAATTGGGCCAAGTTTTCAGAAGCCTTCCGCTACTCCCATATTCCTCATGGGAAAGTGGAAATGAAGAAGAATGGGCTTTGTGAGCTGAAACAAGAAAGCATATTGGTGAGTGGGTACCTTAATAAGTATATTCAACTCTCGTGATATGCTCAAGAGGACGTGGCTACAGATGATGCATGTCAGAAGCGTTTCATGCGAGGACCCAATCCTAACTTGAAGGTTCATGTCGTTGGCAATGATTATGCAGACTTCCAACGTCTAGTGAACAAGACTATGCTCATAGAAGAGTCCCGTCAGGAGCTTACAGAATCGTATAAAAGGAAGATGACGCGGCACGGTACTTCTCAATGACACCTACCGGATGTCTGAAAGGATTTTGAGATTTTCTGTGATGTCTCATGACAAGGTCTCAGTTGTGTCCTGATGCAAGAAAAGAAGGAAGTAGCATATGCTTCCCGTCAGTTGAGGCATCGTGAAGCAAATTACCCCAATCATGACTTAGAGTTGGCTGCCGTAGTGCATGCTTTGAAGATATGGCGTCATTATCTCATCGGTAATCGCTGTAAAGTTTACTCTGACCATAAGAGCTTGAAGTACATTTTCACTCAAGCTGATTTAAATATGAGGCAAAGAAGATGGTTAGAGTTGATCAAATATTACAATATTAGAATCCATTATCATCTAGACAAAGCTAATGTTGTAGCAGACGCTTTAAGTAGAAAGGTCTGCAGCAAAACTCTGATGATCAAGGAAGGTCAGACAACACTATATGAAGAATTTCGAAGCTCAAGCTTGAATTGGTAGAAGAAGGTTTTGTAGCCGCTTTAGAAGTTCAACCTACTCTTCAAAGTCAGATCAGAACGGCTCAGGTCGAAGATGCAGATGTCAAGGAGATAAAGAGCAACATGAATAAGGACAAGTTCCCAAGATTTTTAGAAGATGAACAAGGAACCATTTGGTTCGATAAGAGTATTTGTGTACCGGACCAGAAAGAGCTTAAGCAGTTGATACTCAAGGAAGCACATGAAACCTTGTATTCCATTCACCCTGAAAGCACTAAGATGTACTAAGATCTTAAGGAATTCTTTTGGTGGCCTAGCTTGAAGCGCGAGATTGCAGAGTATGTAGCGTAGTGTGATGTATGCCAGTGAGTTAAAGCCGAGCATCAGAGACCTGCTGGACTCTTGCAACCTCTGAACATACCAGATTGAAAATGGAAAGAAATTGGCATAGACTTTATCACCGGTCTGCCAAGGACAAGAGCTGGATATGATTCTATCCGGGTAGTCGTGGATCGCCTAACAAAGGTTGCACACTTCATTCCAGTTAAGACCGCATACTCAGGAGACAGACTTGTAGTATTGTACATGGCAAAGATAGTATATCAGTATGGAGTACCCAAGAAGTTCATGTCGGATCGAGGATCTTAGTTAATCTCCAGATTCTGGCAGAAGCTACACAGCGTTCTGGGCACTAATCTGAATTTTAGTACAGCCTACCATCTGCAGACAGATGGCTTAACAGAAAGAGTAAATCAAATCCTAGAAGATATGTTGAGAGCCTGCGCCCTAGAGAACCAGACCAGCTGGGATCAGATGTTACCTTATGCAGAATTTTCTTACAGCAACAGTCATCAATGAAGTTTGCAGATGTCCCCGTTTAAAGCACTTTACGGAAGAAAGTGTAGAACACCTTTGTATTGGACTGAAACAGGAGAAGGACAAGTACTCGAACCTAATATCCTGAAAAAAGCCGAAGATCAAGTTAAGTCAATAAGAGAAAAGCTGAGAGCAGCTCAGACCAGGCAAAAAATTTATGCGGATAACCGACGTCGAGATTTAGCTTTCGCACCCAAAGATCATGTGTATCTAAAAGTTTCACCTCTCAAAGGAATGTGTCATTTCAGATTCAGCGGGAAGCTTGCACCCACATACATTGGACCTTTTCCAGTTCTAGTCAGAAGAGGAGAAGTTGCTTACAAATTGGAGCTCCCACCGCAGCTATCAGATGTGCATGATGTCTTTGATGTGTCCCAGTTGAAGAAATGTTTGTGTGTACCGGAAGAGCGGATACCGCTTGAAGCAGTTGACCGGCAATAAGATCTCACTTACAAAGAGCAGCCCAGCAAGATTTTGGAAGTGTTAGAGCGAACAAAAAGAAGCAAGATCATCCGATTCTGCAAAGTTCAGTGGAGCAACCACACTGAAGAAGAAACCACCTGGGAGCGTGAAGAGAACTTGAAGGCTGAGTTCCCACACCTATTCTCTAGTCAGCCTGAATCTCAGGGTCATGATTCCCTTTAAAGGGGAGGGTAGGTTTGTAACATCCCAGTTTTTCTGAGCTTTTTGAAAATTTTCAAAATAAAAATAACCATTTGATTTTGTTGAAGTCTTAAAGCTTAATTGAAATTTTGGGAAAATAAAATGATTTAAATGACTAAATCAAACTTCAACTAATTCAAAATTTTGGTTTGTTTTGAGTTTGCTTGAGTTCTTAGTTTTTGAAGTTCCGTGTCTCTGTTACCTTCTCCTCAGGACCTCCTCCTCGGGACCTCCTCTTTGGGACCCCCTGGTCACGACCACCCTCATGACCACCTTCTTGGTCACGACCACCTCTCGGTCACAACCACCCCCTTGGTCGTGACCTCTCTCTTGGTTTCAACTAGCCCTACCTGTCAACCCTGCTCACCTTCTTCCTCCTGCCACGTCACTGCTGCCACGAAAGTCTTTGCGCATTAAATGTCGTTGTGTCGTATTAAATGTTGTCGTCTCCGCTGTGACCGTTCCCTCTTAGGTCTCCTCCCCTACCTGCCCAATCCCCTCCCTCACCTGCCGACAGTGCGCCCATGTCACACCGCCGCGAATCCCGCTCCACCGCCCTCGTCATCTTCCACCTCCACTCGGGTCAGCGTCGTGCGTACTTTCGCACCAGCTCACCTGCCTCCGTCGCGTGCATTGAATGCGACGTTCTCCGTCGTACCCGTTGCTGCCACCCACTCTCCTCTCCGGACCACCCCACGCCTATATAAGGCACCAGGGAGCCCTCTTGTCCTCCTTTGTTTTCCCCTCCATTACTCCTCTCGGTTTAGTCCTCCCTCTCAGTCGAACCTCCTTCTGAGGACTCGTTCAATCTCGTTCGAGCTTCGATCAAAGTGATTCAAATTCCTAACCTCGTCTAAATTTGATACCTTTCTTTTAGCTCTAATTTGGTAGTTTTTTTTTTGTCTTTATTTGGAGTTGTTTTAGTTACTTATTTGGCTTTGTTCGCACGTGTATATTTCGACATTTTGGAAGACTTCGTGGATCTGACGACCTCGATAGAAGCATCCCAACTCTTTATCGAAGGTAAGTCGTGGACCTTTGATCATATTGAACCTATTTTTATAAAAGTGTATTGTTTCATATCAATATACATGGCTAGTTGTATAAAACTGGTTTGGGAACTTGCTAAATACCTACTCGACAGTATGCCTCCTTGATAAATTACAAACGACATATTGACACATATCCTTGGACACCATATGATAGGTAATTTTAGTTGGACATTGTTGTAATACCAACATGGGTGCATATTATGCTTAGCCATGGTTTAGTTATCCGAAGGGTTCTTGATCATACTCAAAGAATAATAAACTTGACTTAGTGATATATGGAATTGTGGCGGAGCCACTACTTTTAAAAGATGTTGTGCTATGGCAAGGGTTGTCATTTAGCTGGGTTGAACCCAAAATGATTTCTTACTCAGGTGAATGATCGTGCAGTAAAGGGGATGTAGGAAGCACATTGGAATGTAGTTGTTTCGCCTGAGTAGCCTCTAAGAACTTAACTTTGTGGGCCATTGATCTGGGCAATACAGTGCAACCACAAGTTCATTTATGGGATGGATTGGGCCAACTAATTAGCAATGCTTTGAGTCGGTTTTGTTTTGGCTGAGAATGGCGCAAGAGGGGGCCAGGAAGGTGAATCCTTAGCGAGTAGAACCGAGTCAAAACAGAACTTTGTAAAGGCCTTGACACGTTCTCTAGACTCCTCACCTAAGGTAGTCAGTGGTGGTATCGACGGATGTCAAACCAACTAGAGAAGTCATGTTATGTGGGTAAAGTTGTAAAACCTCTGCAGAGTGTAAAACTATTCGAATAGCCGAGTTTTATGTAAAATTGTAAATCAATTCGATTTTGTACAATTTAAAACTTAAATCAACTAGTCTTGATTAAGTGCACCAACAAACTAAGACTAAGACAAGAACACTTGAACTTTTTTCCCGTGGTGATTGGAAACTTATCGGTTTTTCCTAGTCCACGTTGAGGTAAGCCCAAACGAATTAGACCGGCTCCACAAATTAAGCCTACACCTCGAATTCACTCGGGGTTCCTCTTCCTCCACTCCAGAGATGGCGAGCACCAAGCCACTCACACTGCTTGGTTCTTCTCACAACCTTCTTTGAAAAGATCACTAGCGCAACGCCTCCAAACCGTCTAGGTGTCGGCAAACACCAAGAGTAACAAGTCGGAAATGCTCACTTGAACGAATCAAGTATCTAAGCTCAATAGATAATAAATCTAACACCTAATGCAACACATGTACTAGGATTTTGCTCTCTACGCTCATTAAGTGCAACACATACACAAAAGAGAGGTGATGTCTTGCTCTTTGCTCAAGGGAAACAAAAATGGCACCAACACTCTCCCACAACTGGCCATAAAGGGTATTTATACACCTATGCAACAAAACTAGCCATTGGAGGAGAATCTGCAGAAAATCAGGGAAACCCGGTCTAACCACGAACCAATGGCCGGTCAAACCACTCTAGCTCTAACGGCTATAAAAACTAGTCGTTGGACACTCAATCGGACTGACCTCCCTCACAGAGGTTGGTCAGATCGGACCAAGGCCGGTTAGACTGCCAGAGGGGCAGTCAAACTGCTCCACAGAAGAGCCAAGCTAGGAGGAGAAACACCCCTCGATGGAAAAAGCCCACAGAAGAGCCAAGCTAGGAGGAGAAACACCCTTCTCTGGAAAAAGCTAACAGGGAACTTTGTCCGTCGGGCTGGTCAGACCAGACAACACATGGCGGTCAGACCGGTCACACATGGCGGCCAGACCGCCAAGACAAATGGACCGACACTCAGTCCGGTCACACCCTTCAAGGACCAGTTAGACCGCTCTAGAGCTGCGGTTAGACCTCCAGAGACAAGAAAAACAGATTTTGTATATCGCTTCAACTCAATTTTGCAAAACATATTTTTCAATTGATGCACGATGCAAACAAGGGATAAAAATAAGATTCTTAATAAGTTGCAAAATACATTTGCCGACTTTTAGAATCACGTCATAAGGAATTTGGTACATAGACTTAAACTGTTTACAAAATACATTCGTAAACTAAAGTCACATGCTACAAGGATTATGAATGAGCCTCAATTATTTGTAAAACATATTTGCAAACTAAAGTCACATGCTACAAGGATTATGCATGAGCCTCAATTATTTGTAAAACACATTCGCAAATATCGGCAACACGCTAAAGAGAGCTAGAGCAAGTACTAAGAGCTATCAACACATGACACACTCAATGTGCTAGTCAAGACCCCTCTTAATAATACGACAACCTATACTAGCAATCCGGACTCCACACCAAACACCGAGACAGGTAAAATGACAAAGAGACAATCCTTAGCCTATGCTAGTCATACATTTACCTTGAGCATCCATCTTGGAGTGATCACTTGATAAAGACATCTCCACTCTAAGTCCGGGATCTTGACTTGAATATCATCAAGACATGATGATCTTCTTCACTTCATGATCTTGTCTTGATGCTTATCGACACATGATGACATCCTAAGTCTTCATTATCATGAGACTCAACCTGTTTCACCAACTCATGAAAAATATTAGTCCACATAACGATTATCATTAATTACCAAAATATTTTATTAACTCATAATGGTGGGACTAGATCTTCACCTTGTCTCCTGGAAGGCAACCGACCTGGAGACTACCGGTGGATCTTGAGACCTGGATCTGGACGATGGCGTGGGGGTTGGGGTTGTCCTCGCTCTCAACATTGCTAGGAGACTACCGACCTTTGCTCAGGCGAGCAGAACGTCATCGTCCTCCTGCGACGGGCTGGCTACGGAGCCTACTCCGAGTGCAGTCGTGGAGCTATTAGACTAGTGTGGGAGAGGGAGAGGAGGGAGAGCAGGAAGAGGAGGAGGAGCCAGAAGGAGAGGAAGAGGGAGAGCATGCAGAAGGGAGGAGATGAGCGCACGAGAAGGGCAACGAGGTAATTTCGCGTGGCCAAAACATAAAAAAGTGAGGATATTAATAAAATATTTCAAATCAAGTATTTTATCAAGAAATAGACTAAGCAGGGGTAAAAAACCAACTACTTCTAAAATAAGGGTATAATCTCAATACGCATCTAAGCGGAGGGTAAATTATCAATTCCCCTGGAACAAAATAGGAACTCACCGATAGCCGATGGGGATTGATACAAGGTGGGCTAGGGGAGTTTCTGCTTGGGTCGTATGTGGTTACAAGTCATTTGTGGGCCATGGCCGGGAAATGGGTTCTTCTATACACACATGCCAGCATTTAGGCCCAAAACTCCTCTTGATTTTCCCATCTTTTATTGTTTGTTCTGTCTTGAACTACTTTAGACCTTAGGCAAACCAATTGGACATTTGCACACTACCTCCCAAGAAAAAGGAACATTGTTTTGTGTATCTTTATCTTTACTACTTAAAAAGACTCTAGTGGTGCCGAATGATGTGTTCTTTACTTCCCTCCTCTCACAAAAAAAGTTGTCTACCGACTCGTGGGCCCATGACTCGATTCCCTTCCTCCGCCTCCATCTCGCGCACATGCCCACTCCCCTCTGCGTCGAAGTGCACCACCAACTAGAGCCAGCGTCGTGACTCACGATCAGGGTTAACAATTTCGTTTTTGTAAAAAATTCATTGGTGGCCGAAATAGCCGAAATCACCGAAATTTCGGAATTTCGGTTCGAAATTTCTGTGGGTTTTCAAACTGGATTGAATCAAATTTGAATTTAAAATTTAAAATAATCGCATAAATTAGTGTGCTTGGCGGGATTCGATCCCATGTCTTCAGGGAAGATGCACGCAGGCCTTGCCACCAGGCTACGTTCAACTTGATGATTATATGTTAGTATTTACTCCTTTTAACCCTTAAAATTCCCTCCAAATTCAAACCAACCGAAAAGATTTGAACGAAATGAAATTCTTTCGGGACCCAGCGAAACGAACGAAATTTCGGCCATTTCGCCGAAATTTCGACGAAATTGATAACCCTGCTCACGATTCCTTGTCTTCCTAGCGTTTCCTTCTCTCCCTGTTTTCTCTCGCACACCTCCCCCACCCTTGCGGCCACCGGAGCCACCTCGTGCCACATCTCACCACCAGCATCTCTTCCCAATGTTTCCTTCTCTCCCTATTTCTCTCGCACGCCTTCCCCGCCCTTGCCGCCGCTAAAGCCACCCGGTGCCGCATCTCACCACCAGCGCCCCACTGCACCGCATCCTACCGCCTCGCCCCACGCCTAGCCCTCGGCCTAACTCTAACTTGAATGATACGGCGGCAACAACTGCTATCCCGACAAGGGAGAGCACAGTTTGGGGGTTGTTTTGTCGATCTAAGTGGGAAAAAGGGGGTGGGTTGATTGCGAACACATGCGAAGTTGGTGACAGCTAGCAAGATTGCGGCCCCCATAGGTCCAGTTCTTCTCTCTCTCTCTCTCTTCCCTTCTGTCATCTCTCTGATCTCGCTCTCCTCTTCTTGCTTAGGGTTTCCAAGTTCTGGCGCAAAATCTCTGCTTTTTAGCTGCGAAGATTGACTTTTACCCTTCCATTCTTCTGTGAATTTTAGGGCTTTGAATTGTACAATATTGATTTTGGGAGATTGTTGGTGGTGGGGAGGATCGGACCTATCGATTTTGGGAGAATGGTGGTTGCAGCTGTAAATGTAATCTCATTTGCAAGTTCACCCTGCTGAGGTAATTAACAATTCTATTTTTTAACTTAGTATAATTCAAGAAAATAATTTTACCAATTTTATCCAAATTAGTCTATGAAGCTCGTTGCCATACTATGCTTCTTTGCACATGCTGCACATTTTCAGGTTGTATCAAGAGATGGTCCACTGATCATATTGTTTGTTGGTGTGCTTCTAGATACATATTCAGGTGCTTTGTGATTTTTCATTATTCTAATTTGCTTATGTTGCTAGTTGTGCTTTTCTACAATATTAACAAGGCTAAACATATTGGAAGCAAAAGCAATTTTCACCCATGTATTTAGTTAATCCTGTTGCTGCTGAGATCATTTAATCAATGAATACGTTGTATAATCTTTACTACTTAAAAAGACTCTAGTGGTGGTGAGTGATACGTTCTTCTTCCCCTTCCCCTCACAAAAAAGTTGTGTGCCGACTCGTGGGCCCATGACTCGATTCCTTTCCTCAACACGCTTCGCCTCCATCTCGCATCCGCACCTTCTCCTCAATGCCGCCACTCATGGAACCTCCCCCTTCCTCTTCTCCTACACCCCTTCTGCTGCGCCCTCTACACACCTCCATCTCCCCTCTCACCACCACGAGCTCGACCTCGTGCCCGTACTTGTGCCTTTTCCTCGACGCAGCCCCTATCACCGCCCATCTCCCCTCTCACCACCGCGAGCTTGACCTCACGCTCGTGCCTGTGCCTTTTCCTCGACGCCGCCCCCACCACCGTCATCTGAAACCCTGCCTATCACACGCACTCCTGTGATCTCTCCCTTCCCTCGTGATCCCCTCCATCGTCGTCGCCCGCTTCCGCTTCCCCTTCCCATCCCCCTCACTCCCATGAGCCATCATTCGCCGTCCATCCTCCTCATTCCCAAGAGCCGCCGTCCACCATCCTTCCCATTCCCATTCCCTCACTCCTGCGAGCTCAGCCGTTGTGCCTTCCTCCCCTTCCTCACACTGCCTTGGTTTCCTCCATCGTCGTCATGCGCCAGCCCTTTGCCAAACACCCACATGGACGCCAATTCAAAGCCAACGCCCGCGCGTGCTCTCCTACTTCATGTACCGCGCGCGCATCCTTCATCGTCGCCTCCCGCTACCCTTCCCCTTCCCATCCCCCTCACACCCCCTCACCTCCCCATCATTTATTTGGATCATCAACGACACTGCTAAATGTTGATCATCATGAGGTGTACTTCAATGGAATACCAGAATGGAATGGGAAAGTATGTATGTCTGTCCTTGGTTCCTTGCTAGTCCTCAAAGGTTGAGACACTAACCCGTGTGACTGTGAGCATGCAGGCCCTCCGGAGGCATGATGATGAATTTGAGCATATTGCATAAGGATATTACAGGGCTCATGGGCGTGCAAATGACACAATGAACCTTGGTGGCATTAAGGTATAAAATGTGTTAACACACGACTCATTTATCACATTGTAGCTTTTGGCGGTCCATCCATTCATTGTGTATGATGAATTTCAGGTTAGTTCCTTCGAGATTGAGAGTATCTGCTATTGGGCTTCCACCTCTAGGGGGTGGCCCTGGACAATTAACCATAGTTGTTGTCTTCAAAGATCAGAGCTCACAAGTAAAAGATTTGAATCAGCTGAAACTAGCATTCAACGTTGCTCTGAAGAAACTTAATCCTCTTTTTAAGGTGCTTCAATCTTATCCATCAATAACTTCGAGCTATTTTTTACTTGGCAAAATGCGGTGACATCACTAAGCACTTGTTCCTCCCCTTTGTTTGCAGGTTTGTCAGTTGTCGTAGTCCTGTCGCTTCCTAGAACCGCCTCAAACAAGGTCATGAGGAGAGTCCTCTACAAGGATTTCACCCATGCAAAACATTCCAAAATATAGGTGATTAGGAACACTTAGTTGCACCTGTACCAAATTGCACAAAATTATACGCCAATCTGTGAATACGTATGATCATATGCACTTCAAAACTAATTCAATTGTATTACTGTCCAATGTACATCCTTGCTTGTTTACATTGATGTGAGATGACAGATGAGGTACTAATAAAGTGTGTTAGCTGATTGCTATCATTTGTTGTTTATCTTAACTTTTAAAAGGAGTTTACCCCGTGCAGCAGGAGGATCATCCTACCCCTAAGTACGTAAAAAAACCCAATGAAACCCCCGTGAGCATTGGGACCACCGTGTCAGCCATGACGCGTCCCTAACATGGACACTCCTCGCATTTGCGCCATCGCCGCCCCGTTCTTCTTCCTTCGATTCTGCCCCTGCCCCGCCTCGCACCCACCTATGAAGCATGGACACGGACACGTGTCGGACACATGATTCGCCATTTTCTAAAAAATGACGACATAGGGATGCCCGTTTCATACTCCTGAGAGTATGCACTCTCACTTCCAATATACCACTTAAACGAATATATTATACTTCTTTATTTTTGTTATATACCATTTTTTATATATAAAAAGAAGTATACACATAAGTTTTGCTATAAAAAGTGGACTTCAATGAAATTTTCATGGAACTCGCTTTGGGGTATCTTATAATCATTATTGGAGTATACTCAAATAGATAAAGAGGTATCATCATACAATTTAAGTGGTGTATGAGAAGTGAGAGTACTATACGTACTATATATATATATATATATATATATATATATATATATATATATATATATATATATATATATATGCCCATTTCAGATGCATGAAGAATGAAGGGTGCCAGAAAGATCTAAATTTCAGATCTAGGAAAGAGCATGAAGAAGAATGGAGAGGAAGGAGCACAAGAAGATTGACTCACTGGGCTCACCGTCGATCGTCGGAGGATGCAGTCGCTGCCATAGGAGGCAGCTCGTGACTTGTACCAGCGGGCAGACCGGTGGAGGAGGCAACTCGGGGCGGCGGAGCAGGAGGCCAAGGAAGAGGATCCGAGCGACCGAGGCAGAGGCAGCGTCGGACCTGAGTGGCCGAGGCATCGAACGCCTAGAAGGTGCTGCCCGGTAGGCAGCTCGATGTGGAGGTGACACGACTCGGGGTAGCGCGGCCCAGAGAGGAGGCTAAGCAGGGGCGACGAGGAGGCAGGCGACGGATCGAGGCCCTCTGTGAAGGGTAGCGTGGGGAAGACTGAGGCGGCGACAGCTCAGGGATGTGTGGTCCTGTAGAAGGAAGGAAGGGGGTGACGTGAGCTGAGCACAGGAGGAGGAGGGAGGGGTTCGGTTGGGCTGGGCCGAATGTCTCATACATGTCCGAAATACATTTTCGTTGTTTTCGGACGCCTAATTTTAGATACGCCTCAAATACGTATATGTGCTATGTCGGAGTCGTGTCCAACACGAACTCGTCGGTTCCCTGCCGTGTCCATGTATCAGAGGCACCCACGTCGCCGCCGCCGCCCTTGATTCGCATGCCTTTGACCTCGCTGTAGCCAGAACGACCCTCGCCACCGGCCATCCGCGTGTGCCCCCCGTCCCTCGGCACTTGCAGAGCCCTCCATGTCGCATTCCCCGTCTCCCTCCCGCTTTTGCCCTAGGCTCCGTCGCCACCAGCCATCCGCGTGTGCCCCCCGTCCCTCGGCACTTGCAGAGCCCTCCACGTCGCATTCCCCGTCTCCCTCCCGCTTTTGCCCTAGGATCCGTCGCCACCACTCCATCAACTCCCTCGTTGCTATCTCCTCGCTCACCCTCTCATCTCGTGCAAAGTTTATGTTTCTGTTGCAATGCACGAGCACTCTGCCCATTAGTACTAGTTGAGTAGTCGTCACAAACTCATACATAAAAACAATCAATCATAGATGAACACATAGATATATATGTGTTGCACTATGCTAGTTAGCACTAATCGAGTAGTCATCACGAACTCATACATAAAAACAATCAATCATAGATGAACACAGATATATATGCGTGGAAGAGATATGGTAGATATAACTTTCATTAGGTATGTTCTCTCTTTATTTTACGCAGCGAGTGTTTTTTTTAAAGAAACTTGAAACTCGCGTAGGAAGAACTATATAGCTTAGTAATAAAGTAGAAAAACACATCTAAATTCAAGCTAAAGAATAAATTGAATCCGGATAGTGGAATTGTATATCTATGGCCCACCCAACTAAGTCAAACTTAGTTCCTGCCACGAATGTTTAAGTAACATCTAGAAAGGTGCTATATTACATCACATTGTATTTCTCGATCGCATCATTGCGTGTCACTAGTCATGAATCTCTACGATAAAATCACTAGGGGGCATAACAGATAGGAACACACATGAAAATACACTAGTGAGTCGCATACAAACATTTCCCTTGTGAGTTCTGGTTTGGTCCATCATTCTATTCTCAATCGTCCAATATACAATATCTAATGGCTATGATGATCTGACACCTCCAACATCTCCTAGCTATGCATCACTCACGCAAAAACAGTGGTGCTGCATAAAGAGGGTATATAGGTAATTTCATTTCAATAAGTTACAAGTATTCTATGTCCCCCACGAGTCCATCGCGCACCATTCTCTTAGTTTAATTACTTTCTTCCCTAATGCTCTCTTCTCTGCTTCTAGTTTGGTGATTTTTTTTCTCCCAACTTTGCTAGTGCTAATATATATGTGCATTGGAACTTAGAATCCAACTATGTAAATGCATGGAATGCCCTAAAATGTGATTCATGAGGGAGGAGGCTTATAAGGTCGAGATGGTCAAGCCGTGGTCACTGAGGAGCTGCGTGCGGGAGGACAAAATCAAATCAGCGATATTACAATTTACAGCCACGCGGCCATGTAAACGGGAACACTATACCGCTCGGGGACGATGGATGCTGAACTGATGGTGAGTCGTGAGAGATACTGAGATGAATTACAGAGAGAGATTCTAATGTATTAACCGTCTCAACGAGCATGGGTGGCTATTAACTAAAATAAAAGTATGATATTGCCCCTACTTGATGACGGTCATATGTGAGGGAGGCGTTAGCACCTCCAAAGCTCCAACACCTTTAGAGTGGACCGGAGACCAGCACTCTTCCTTGTACGGTGCTGTGAGGATAGTAGCGTGTGACAGCACAGTAGATCATCCGCTCCTTGCTTCTCTCTCGATTTCGCCACCACTCCGACCGTCGACCTCCATTGATCCGGTTGAAACATGAGTAAGCTTGAAAATCACAGACACTTCACTGAAACTTCCTATCCCTGTCGTGTACTGATGTACATCAATCGTACTTGCCAAGAAAAAACCTACAATGAAAGTGCCGTCCCGTTGATAGTGCTTCCGACGAGATAGCATTATCTAGTTGCTTAAAAACTTGTGCATCTCAACACGTGTCTAGACGGGGAGAAGTTTTTCCATCAAACGACTTCAGGAAAACTCTTCTTCAGGAACATTGTTACAGAGCTTCTTAAGAACATGTACAATGAGTTCAGATATATATAGTTTTTACTATGTAAGATTTTTACTGACAGATAAAAGAATGAAGAGAGACATAGATACTGTCTATAATTCTGTAGTCGACTGTAGCACCAGAAACAAGAAAAACATTAAAAGATTATGTGTTGTCTACAATCTTGTAGCCGACTGTATCACCACAATCATTATATGAGTTGTTTTTAATGCTGTCTACAAGTGATATAAAAAATTACTATAAACAGCTGCCTATACCATTATCTATTGTACATGCCTAAGAGAAATCAAACTACTCTAAAAAGAAAAGTGAAACTCGTAACTAGACGTGTCAGGTTAGCTGAGCACGCGCAACCATATATACCGGTGCCGGGGAATGATACTCGTGCCGCGCGGAGCTGATCCAGTGGTAACACCGACCGCACACGTAGCGCAGCAGCGGCGCAGCCTCGACGAACCCGTCCCGCCCCGACGCTTCCTGGTCGCGCTAGATCGTAGTAGGCACCAGGCACGCATCCCTCGTCGCGCGCTCGCTGACTCGCTGTCCTTGCGCCCCAACCCCGATACCGCCCGTCCCCCAAATCCGATTGTCCCCCGCAACCGAAGCTCCACTTCCCCACGGCTCTTTCCCTCCTCCGATCCTCCAGAACCTTCTCCCGCGGCGCCACAGACCCTAGCCTCGCCCCCGCGGCCTCTCTGCGGTCCGAATCTAGGGTTTCCCGCCGCCGGATCACGCCGCGGAGGCCGCTCCGATGCTGCCGTGCGCGAGGTCGTTGCTGCGGAGGAGGGGGCTGGCCCTCCTGCGGGGGTGCGCGGAGGACGAGTGCGGCAGGGGGGAGGCGCTCGCCAATGCCAGGCGCGTGGCCACGCTGGCCGGGCTCGGCAGCCGCGGGCGCCGGCTCGGCCGATGGGCCGATCCGCCGCCGCGCCGGGGGGCCGACAGGTTGTGTGGGGGCTGGCGGTCGGGCGTGCAGACGAGGTGCTTCCTTGGGTGCGGCGACGGGGAGGAGGGGAGCGTGCTCTCCAAGGTCTACGAGGAGAGGCGCGTGATGGGGTATGACGGATTGGACCCGTTGTTTTGTTGTTTATTCTGTGGTTGTTTTTTGAAATGGAAATGGTTGGTGGTGGACTCAGGTACTCGCCGGAGCAGATGTTTGCGGTTGTCGCTGCAGTGGACCTCTATGAGGATTTTGTGCCGTGGTGCCAGCGGTCGAGGATTATTAGGCGGTATGACAATGGTTCGTTTGATGCTGAGCTCGAAATTGGATTCAAGTTCCTTGTCGAAAGCTATTTGTCTCATGTGGAGATGGAGAAGCCGAAGTATATCAAGGTGAGAATTGTATAATGGACTTTCAACACGCTTATAGGTATAATGTAGTATGAAGACAAAACTCAATTGGAATTAGAACACTGGTTCTAAAAAAAACTAGAATAAGAAAACTAACATGCGCAAAAAATATTTCTAGTCAGCTGTATTCCAAGCTTCATCACATATGCAGTTGCTATTTAATTTCGTGTTGTGATAGCAAAACCACCACCATGATTTAGTTTATTTGTCATGCTGACGGCAAATGGATATACTAATCCAAAGAAGTATTATTGTCACCTGTCAGAAATTGGTTCCTCGCTTCCTTGAATGGTTGATTGTTAGACCTGCTGAACATAATACTTCTAACCTGATTTCTCTATTGGTTGGTATAATGTATTTGCCAAGCTAAACCTAAGGTTAGTTATATAATTTTAATGAAATATGTATAAATTCTTCAACTCCTTCCATTATCGATAATTTCCCTTTCTTTAATATGGGCCAAAATTTCTTATATGGTCAGATATGATGTTACCTTAGCGGAATTAATAAGTAGTAAACACCTATTTAGTAGGCAAAGTTGGTTATGAACTTAAGCACTTCAGAGTTATACCAAATTCAAAGTATCAATCTGAGCTGATATTCTAGATTAACTGGTCGTGACTTTCAACTCAATCAGTAAGTTCTGTCTTGGTTGATTTTAAATGGCTATTCTTATTTGTTGGTTCTAGCACTGACACAAACTGAATTGTTGGAGGGAAGAATAGTTTTTTAGAGATTGTCCTTAAATCATATCTTAGATATTCAGTTCATCCTGCCATTATCAATCCTGTGAAACCATCTTATCACGCTGTTAAAATAGCTTCACCGGTCCTTCTCAATAATGATACACACCAAAGTTTGCTTGAAATGTAGGACTAATGCGTTTCTGGTTGTATGAACCTGGAAATTTATTTCTTTTCTCCTATTCCTGGTTTTCTTAAGAGCCCTGCTATACACATGACGATTCAATCGTCGTACGCGCTACGACGCACGTGGCGGCCGGGCGGGCGGAGGCATAGGCGGCCGGCCGGGGCCGACGCGCGGGCTGGTGGGAGTCGGCGGGCGCTCAGAGGAGGCGCGGGAAGATGAGTGGGGCGGCCGGTGCGGGCGGAGCTGTAGGAGGAGGTGGCGCGGCTGGGCACGGAGGAGAAGGTGATGGCGCCGGGCGTGGGGAGGCCGGCGCGGCACCGGTGCGGAGGGGCGGTCAACACGGGTGGAGGCATGGCCGGGCGCGGAGGAGGAGGAGGCCTGGCGCGGCGCCGGCGCGGAGGAGGAGAGGGCGGCTGACTCGGGTTGAGGCGTGGGAGGAGGAGGGGGCAGCCGGTGTGGGTGGGCGGGCGGGTCGTCGTAACGCGTACGACGAATAACGTCATATGCGAAGCATTTCCGTTTTCTTAAACACTTTAAATCTTGGGAGCAGTTGAGTTTGATTTGTTATGATGATTTTCTAAAACTAAATATTTGATGGGAGGTTGCAATTAATTTTGAGGTAAGGGCTGTCATGTGCTATGATTAGATGGTCCTAAACCCAAGCAACACGACCATGCTGATGAGCGGTGGCCGCACCACAAGGGTAGGGATAGAGGAGATACTGGGAACTCTTGATATATTTCTTGGTTCATCGCTAATAGGTACATGTTGTCCCTTTTATAGGGATGACTTACTTAGCCGCTAAGGAAGCAATCCGATCTAATCTTATCTTATCTATAAGGAAACTAATCATTTCTAATCTATAATTTAAGTAGCCATGCACCTGATGTCCTGCCTCATTGGGCCTTACACCCAAAGCCCATGACAATGGAATGTACACCAATTGTCAATCTAGGATGAAGTTTTTCCTTGGATCAGCTTGGATAATCTGCTCATGATGGCATGCACCTTTTCGGCTAGGATATTTGTTATTTTGTTTGAGCAATTGCATGTTGCAGAACTAGTTTTCCCATCCTTTTGGGTTATTCCTTACAGGAATATCTAATTGTTTATGACCAGTAGCACAGAGATAAATGTGTGTGTGCACGCGCGCGTGTGTGTGTGTGTGTGGGGGTTGCGCTCCCACTCATGCTCCAGTTCTAAATACTGAATGTTGGTACATATCTTAAGAGGAACACAATTTCTTTTTCGTTTACAAGGATGCTTTTTTGTATACATCTCTGCATGGTTGCTTGAAATGTAGTTTGTGGTGTAACTGTGTATAGGTGGCCAAAATATGAATTACCCATATCTGTAGCCTCTTCCGAGAGTGTTTCTTTTTTGGCATTTTTTTTTTGTATCTGTGTTGAATACACAAAGTAGCGAAGTGGACCATTATTTCACTTTCATTGCTTATCACACTGATATGGCAGTTTTCTCTAGTACTATGTTTATCATTCTTTTACCATTTTTAACATGATTGAGTAGTTGCATTGTTTTGCTTCTGACTGGTATTGCAATGTTTATCATTCTTTTACCATTTTTAACATGATTGAGTAGTTGCATTTTTTTGCTTCTGACTGGTATTGTTTTCTTGCAGACTACAGCATCTGAAAGTGGACTTTTTGATCATTTGATAAACGTTTGGGAATTCAAGCCTGGTCCTATCCCTGGAACCTGTGACCTTTACTTCTTGGTCGATTTTAAGTTTCAGTCACCGCTATATCGTCAGGTTAAACTTGTCTGTTATGAGTGTGCACATCTAGTGCCTTCATTTGGTTCTTATTTCTCGGTTCTTATGAAGCTTTTCGGTGCAGGTTGCATCCATGTTCTTCAAGGAAGTAGTTTCCCGGCTAGTGGGCTCATTTAGTGATCGTTGTTTTAGAATTTATGGACCCGCCGTTCCTGTGCTGGAACATACTTATGGACAACAGGACAAGGAAGATGAACAAAGATAATCCAATTTTGAAGGATGTACTCTTCATGGGTACCCGCCTCAGCAAATTGTAACAGAGGATTGCTGGCAGAAGATTCCTCCTTTGTTTCTGATTTCACAGTACCATTAGGGTACCGTTAGGCAAGAGGGTCTCGAAGGAAATCAGCCAGAATTTTCATTCTTTGGCTATTTCTAAGATGATTTTTTTTCCATGTATTACTAAATATGCTTCCCATGTGTAAAAACAAAATGGTCCCTCACACATGATTGTTTACCCGGTCAACCAGATCTTCCTGAATACTCTCTCTGTTCAAGAATGTATGTCATTCTAAACTCTTGGTCACAAACATATATGTTTTACCCTGCTGATATTGTGGGAACGGCAACCTGTGACTGTGACTTCCCTGATCAGAGGATCCGTATCCGGGATCCTCAGATTCTCCCAGAACGTAAAACACGAGGCAAAACTCCATGCAGCTAGCTAGCTTCCCAATCCCAACTCAATTCTGAACGACACCGGTCGAGATCGCCACACGCTCAGGCAAGTCGCTAATCTGTCTCGACCTCTTGGACGCCACTCGAGTCTTCAGCATCTAGACCTGTATTTAACTTTGGCCATTGAGTTTAGTGACATCGCCAAATTGCACAGCCCCATGGGTCATGACCACAATATTTTTTTTTGTGAGCTCGTTTACAGTACCCACCAGTGTTTCAATAAGCTTTGAATCGTATGGTACAAAAGAATAATTAATCCGACGCGGCCACCGGCCAACCGGCCTGCACAAGCAGTTGTATGACCTAATCCTCATGAGCCGTATGTGTGATTTCTCATACGCAATCTCAACGCGCCTAACTCTTGCACCCGTCGCACGGTCCGGCCTCGACGAGGTCGGCCATCAAGCTCTCCGGCCTCCGCCCCGCCGCGCCCTGCCTGACCACATCTATTTCGCCCCCCGACAGAGCACTCGTCGCCTGCGCCATCCTCGTCGTTGCCCGCGCACCACTCGCCCGGCGTAACGCCGTCGAGCGGGCGTCTCAGCACCTCCGCGTCTATCCTCTGCAGAAGCGCGTCGTCGCCAAACCGCCCGGCGAAGGCCGCCCCGCTGCTCACCATGGCATCATACCGCGACGACCGGTGGCTCTCGAGCTGCGGCGGCGCGCCGTCTCGCACGGTGGTGAGCCGGAAGTTGTGGTTGATGGTGTTGTTCTTGAAGTGCGCCGAGTTGGCCATGACCGTTTGGAAGTAGAACTCCATGGGGTTCAGGGTGCTGCCGAAGTACAAGAGCAGCGTTCTGGGAAGGCTATCGGGTGCAACCATGCAGTGCTGGACGAAGGCCCGGCTCAGTATCGTCCAGGGAGAACCTGGCGATCGATTATCGAATGCGTTATATTGTTCACGATCTAAATGTGGAAAATGACGTGGATTTGCACTGGAACTGAGGCGAAAACGCTACCTTTGAAGAGCTCAAAAGCGTCAGGCTTTGGTCGGTGCCCCGACGAGAACGAGATCTCGGTGTTGGTGTTCTGCAGGAGATTCTGGTCGAGAACAACAACCTTCGGGCTCTCAGAATCCACCCTATGATCGATGAAGTTGAGGTCCCTCGGCACGGAGGAGAGAGCGGAGAGAAGGTCTGTGCGAGCAAACACGAATGCCACCGTTTGTCAGTGACAGGAGAATTAATCGGAGTAGGCAAATTATAACGTGACAAATTGCATTCACCATCCTGCGTTACAAGCGGGTAGTCCGAGGCGCCCAGCGTGACGAGCCAGTCCCGCTCCGAGCCGATCCTCATGAGCACGGAAGCACCGCGGAGCACGGGCGCGATCAAAGATACGGAAGCAATTGGCTGCAAGAGATCTCGTAGTATCGTATCGAGCTTGCGGGGAAGGGAACTTCCGGCATGTCGCGAAGCGGCTGAGCATTTCGATCATTGCCGACGGATCAGGCAATCGATCTCTTGCCCTCCGGCCGGCTGCCGCGCATGCACGCACGATGACCGGTCCAAATCAGAGTAGCTGCGTACGTAGCTGTATCATTCTCGATGTATTGTCTTCGCAAATACAGTTCACACGTTAGAATTAATGGAGGTAGCAGTCACGTGTCATCGTACCTTACCTCCTGTAAGTATGTAACTTCCTGAATGTGCCTACCCGGGCTGTACTTTTTGTTCAAACTCCTTTGGACTGAAAAATCATCCGAAACCACAGGTAGGTGGGGGATCCTTCGCTCACAGAGATATTTCGCCAGTCTGCTCCACTTTCTGGAACACAATTCGTGACATACGTATCTGGGAATCACATGGTTGCTTCAGGCATCGAACACGATTCTGCATTCGGCTTCATCCTTGTCCGTTTTCCAGGCATCCAGCGGGGTGCCGGCGGTGTCCCAACACCTGGACGATTCATGCAGCAATGATATTATTATTATCCCTACTGTGCTCGGTGGGCTTCGCACGCCTGCACCTGTGCAGCGAAGTTGGGCCACGGCATGTCTAGCCAATACGCCTAGGCCGCTGTTTCTATGGGGGCGTGGGTGCACTAGCTCCTGCGAGTAGGCTGGGCCCTGGAAAAGTGGGCCGCGCGTTTGCGTAGGTTTCGAATCGCGAGTGCTTGTTCAGTGTTTCCTAGGAACGGGCCTGGGCCCGTACCGCCCTGGATTTCTCTCTCTCTTTTCTGACGGGAGTGGAATCGCTTTTCTTTTCCGTCCTTGTGGCATTGGGATTCAAAGCGCCTTTGCATTTTGCATCTCCTATCCTCACGACGCATTTATGAATTATCCTTTCTCAAAATAAGCGTGTTTTCGATCCAAGTTTCCCTGTTACAATCTCCTTTGATTTTCGTACCGCTCATCAAAACACATTTTCTGAACCAGTTTATGATGTTCTTGTGTTACAGGGACGAGTTATCTGCATTATATGCTCTATATATTCGAAGGCAATGAATTTGCACTCTAGGCGACCCATATTTAAATGCCTTCGTGCAGCTAAAAACACTTCCACGAGTGGCTCCAAACCTCAAGCAAAACCAACACCCAAACAACAAAGTAGTGTGGCAAAAGTCGGTATGCGTTTGTCAGATGGACATTATATTGTACCAACAAACGAATAATCACCAACTGATTATATTTCAACAGGGAATCTTATGTTCATGGTGTGAATATGGTTTCAAGCCCGCAAAGAAACACTGGACCAACTATATATATATAGGACTCCATGTAAATTGCACATGCTCCACGATGAAAACAACCGAGCTGAAAAAGATAAGCATACGTGTTGGGTCTAAAAAAAAAGCATATCCAATATATCTCATCCTTCGACCATTTTGGACCTAAATAAAAAGGCTGTTTTAACTTCACAAATCATGATCCCACCGTAGTTTTCTTTCACGCAGACCTGTTCAAAATCATTAGCATGACTATATTGACTGAGGCCTTATGACCTGAAGTACAAAAACTAACAGTGTTAATGCGTTTTAGCTAGAAAACAAATGCAGATATCTCCAAAATAAAGAGTAAACAAAAAAGTAGCATTTGAGTCCAATAAAAAAAAAACCAAAACCATCATTTCGGTCCCAAAAAACCAAACTAAACCAAACCAAAAGTAGCAATACATTTCACGACACTAGTAGAGACTAGAGACACTCCCCTTTCCCTGTTAAAAAAAAAATATCTCTTACTGGTCACTAAAGGCCGGGCCCACCGAGCAATCCACGTTATCCATCACTCCCCCGAGGAAGCTCAAGCGAATCCTGTCCCTTAAATCCAGCCGAGGAAGCGCATGAGCACTCCCTGGCTCCCTGCCTTCCAAGCGACAGAGAGAGAAAAAGAAAGGAAAAAATTAACAACGCGAAGCCTTCAAAAAAGCCAACCCTCCTCTCCCTTCCAGACAGCCACAGCTTGCGCGAGACCAAACACCAACCTCCCCACCCCCCCCTCTCTCCCCACCTCCTCCTCGCCGCCGCCGCCCGGTCTCTCCCCCGAGGTAACCGCCGAACCCTAGCCTCCCTCCTCTCCCCGTCCTCCTCGTCCCCCGCCCCGATCGCTGGGTGCCCGCGTCGTCGATTGCCTCCCGTGTCGGTGGCGGCGGCGGGGGAGGCGGCAGCTGCGGGCGCGGGCGATCGCCGCATCGGAGCCCGATCTTAGCGGCCATCGCGTCCGATCGCGCGTCGATCGTTCCGGCGCCCACCGATCTCGCCGTTTCGTGGCGGAAAATTTGGATTGCTGCGCGTGTTTCCGCGGTTGCTGTTGGCTCGGGCTGCGTTTTGGGGGGCGATCGCGTGCGTCCCGATGATGTGGAGAGCTGTATGCGTGCGTTAAGCCGTAGTTTTGATCGGTTTTAGTGGGGAAAGTTGGTGTCGAGGAGATCGGGATAGGATTTGGGGTGGAGGGGTGGTGGGGAACAACTGTTGGCAAATCTCATGTCATATGTTTTTTTTGGGTGTGTGTGTGGGGGGGTGAGATAAGGGCCAGGAGCTTGTGGAAGTGTTCTGGATGGGATGTCAATCCAATAGTAGAAATGAGAACTGGTTGCTGTGGGCTTGATCAGTATTTGTTTATTCTGGATGTGGGATTTCATGTTTCCAGTAGTATTTTATGCTTGATGTGTTGCTGGTAGAATGTAGTACCTTTGTACTAATCCATGATGTTGTGGATTTCGAGTGGCAGATTGGTAGGCGGTAGCAAGTGCATGGGGAGAAAGGATGCCAGAGTTGCGTAGTGGAGTCCGGCAATCTCGGTTGAAGGCAAAGAAGGTTGAGGACCTTGCGGCACAGGACCCAGCTGAAAACTTGGTAACGGCAGCGCCTACGGTGGCAGGAAGGCGTGGTCGAGGAAGGGGTGGGAGGGGTGGTGGGAGAGCATCTGGGAGGGGAAGGGCGGGAGGAAGAGGGCGAGGTGTTCCGGTTATTGACTTAGACCCAGACCAGCCTTGCGAGATTCCTCCAGGAGCTGCTGTTGGTGGAGGCGCTGCGGGTGGTCCACAGCACGTTGTGGAATTTGCTGATAAGGTTGTGAAGATGGATGGTGGGGGTGCTGAGAAGGTCGCTGGAGGCGAAGATGAAGGGACTGCATCTCCAGTCCCGGAGAAGGTGCGTTCTTCATATGCACTATTGCTCTTACTAGTTTATGTGTGTTTTCACTTGCATGCTTTCCTTGCGATGTTATTTGTATACTTGCGGTGTTAGGGTTTAGGAGATAACGACAAGTTGTATATTTTGGCATGGTACCACGTGTGCTCTGCTATCATAATACAGTATTATGCACATAAATGGTAGTTACTTCAGATGTACCTATTTTGTATGGAGCTATTGGTAGTTGATATATATATATATATATATATATATATATATGGAATGTAACGGCATTTTCCTTATTCTACAACATTTATTTGGCATTGCTTGCAATATTTTTACTGCTCCATGAGAATCGGTGAATTTTATACTCACATTAATACTTGCATATCTTAGTAGCAAGTGTACCTATTTCTAAATTTGTAGGGACAGCTTGTCAATCCAAGAGGGGGCAAGCTAAAAAAGATTTGTGAGAAAATATTGAAAACTATGGATTAAAAATGAATGGATAGCCTTTCCATGCAGAGAAACAGTTGTCCCTTAAAATCAGATGGCTTAATATTCATGAGTAGGGTAATCAGATCCAATCAAAGACACGTTATAATTTATGTCAGGGCAGGTGCAGAAGCATGCATTTATGTTTTTGTCCTGGGTGACTCATAGCTATTAACACCAGAGAATTGACATGAAGGTGTCGTTTCCTTATTTGTCACTGAGTGAATGTCAGTACATGACTACATGTGGCTGCTTCGAACCCCTAGACGTAGGCTTACGTCATGCATGCTGCTCTTTCTTTTTTCAACATAGGTTCGGATGTAAAGAAGCGAAGTGTTACTGGTTTAGACCCTAGACATAATTTAGTCAAACCCAAGTCTAGTTTAGACACAAATCTGAAGTTTGGGAAAAGCATGGGCCTAATTAGTTGAAACAAACTGTACAGTAGAAGGGAATTTAGGTGGATTGCTTCTATCGTGATAAAATTTATTTGCATGGATTTGTAAATAGGCCAGATTTGGCGCGATTGCACGATATTTCATAAGCAAAGGCTAAGATCTAAGGTCCCGTGTGCATGTGGGGAAGGACCTCGGCTTTGTACAAAATAGGCTTTAGCTTCCTGAGAAGCTTGCCTCTTTGGGGGAAGCTTAAGGTTCCGGTGGCTTTAAGCTGAAGCTCCCTCAAACATGTCCTAAATAATTAAAAAGAGATAGACAGCCCATGCCCATATTCATCGCCTGCTTCTAGAGCACTCTAAAGCTGGAGTCTTAGGAGATCCCTTTCTTGTATCTTGTAATAAAATATGGCATAAAGTACATTATTCCCAACTGATCCTTGTTTTGCAAATATCCGTCTATACCTTCAATTCTGGCAGGCATTTACATTTATTTTTTGAGATTCACACTCTACTTGAAAGGTGTGTAAATTCTAACAAGAAAACACTTATTAGTGGATGCCTGGATGGTTAAAGATATCATGAACTTTACCTTCACAGTGTATGTTTGAGTGGTACATGTCAGTATTTAAAAAAAAAAACTGAGAATTTTGGTGGGTGGTGGCAAAATTGAACTGCCAGTGATATTATGAGAACTAAAAGGGTACAAATGAGTTTGGAAATTTCGTCATCTAGTAAGGATGATGTATCTTTTGCAGGTTCAAGTAGGCCATTCTCCTCAATACAAGGTAGAGCGGAAGTTGGGCAAGGGTGGTTTTGGACAGGTTTATGTTGGCAGAAGGATCTCTGGTGGAACAGAGCGCACTGGACCTGATGCCTATGAGGTTTATCTCTACTGTTTTTCCTTTTCTTTAAAAAATGTGCTATTATAATATCATATGATGGTAATAATACATGGCTTCTGTCATTGCAGGTTGCTTTGAAATTTGAGCACCGCAACAGTAAGGGTTGCAATTATGGCCCTCCATATGAGTGGCAAGTTTATAGGTAATTACATTATAATAAGCTCAGTGCATCTCTTACAGAAGAATCTTAGAGATCATAAAAATTATACAAGTGTACCTCACAACGTTATTTCTATTTTGCATACTACACAGACTACTAGTTTTCTCTTGGATCCAAGATTTTTTTTTCATCATGTAGTTGTACTCACCAAATAGTGAATGCATAGTATACATACAGCAACACCTCTCTTTGTTTATTATTGCAATACTAACTTCCTTTCGTTTTTGGATTTTTTATTTGATTCGGTAGTATTCTATTGAAAAATTGAAGGAGGATACCTTACTGTTACTTTTTACTACTTATGAGAACCAATCTTACTACTTGTCCCACCAAACTACTTGCCCCACTAATTCTTTCTGATGTTCCCACTAATTCTTTCTGATGATGCTCCCACTAATTCTTTCTGATGCTTTTGTTGTGCATGTGTTTAAGCACTCTGAACGGATGTTATGGTATACCCTGGGTTCACTACAAAGGCCGCCAGGGGGACTACTATGTTTTGGTTAGTTATAAAAACATTTCCTAATTCGTTTGAGAAAGTTCTTTTTTTTTTTTAACCACGAGCTAAAATATACTACTGTTTCAGGTGATGGATATACTAGGACCTAGCCTTTGGGATGTTTGGAATTCTGTTGGGCAGACGTAAGATGGATGTCTTATTTGCTTTCCGTTTCAGTCTTATTTGTTGTTAAATTAGAACAAGTGAGTGATAACCAGTCTTTTGTGCAGAATGACTCCAAGTATGGTTGCTTGCATCGCTGTAGAGGCAATTTCTATCCTTGAGAAACTTCATGCAAAGGGGTAACCAATGTCTTGCTGAATTTCTTTTGAGCTACCGGACTTCACAATTTTTATATATATATTTGGAATATTTTGCCAGGTTTGTTCATGGAGATGTTAAACCAGAGAATTTTCTACTTGGCCAACCTGGATCACCTGATGAGAAAAAACTTTTTTTGATTGATCTTGGTTTAGGTTTGTGTCGATTTTCCTGTGAATGTGATAGATATTGGATCGCAAAGAGTTGAGCAGATTGCTCCAACTTGTCACACTTACTAGGATTTTGCTTAACATTCTCTGAGCTACATTACAGATGTGCATTTTTTACTGTATTATATACCTAACACCAATGCAAAATATGAGTTCACAAGTGCTCACTCCTACCATTTGCATTGCCAGCATCTAGATGGAAGGAAGCATCATCTGGACAACATGTTGACTACGATCAGAGGCCCGATATATTTAGGTTTGTTTTTCTAATGGTGCATTTTTTCCATCTCCTATCAGTATTCTGATTTACCACTTACCTTGTTTTGGACAGGGGTACAATAAGATATGCTAGTGTGCATGCCCATTTAGGCCGTACTGGTAGCAGAAGAGATGATCTGGAATCATTAGCATATACATTGGTATTTCTTCTCAGAGGAAGGTTACCTTGGCAAGGCTATCAGGTTTCCACTTTTTCTTTGGATAGAAGTAGTTATCCAGTAGTTTTTCATTTCACTGAAGGGTTTGGATCACACCTCATGAACTTTATATTATGCCCGTTTGCATGTTAGAGTGACATGAAACTGATTTGTAATTTTTACCTACTTGAGGTTGCGGTTGTCATTCTCTTTCTTTCTTTGGCCAACAGATTCACTGATAATGATAGTTCCTCTCTGGCTAGTCCCTTTCCCTCTCTGATTTTCTATGTAACATGAGCTGTTGTGTTTGAATTCTGCTTAATGATGCAGGGCGAGAACAAGAGTTTTCTTGTTTGCAAGAAGAAAATGGCAACCTCTCCAGATCTA
Organism: Ampelocalamus luodianensis; assembly: GCA_036346255.1. Taxonomy (NCBI): domain Eukaryota; kingdom Viridiplantae; phylum Streptophyta; class Magnoliopsida; order Poales; family Poaceae; genus Ampelocalamus; species Ampelocalamus luodianensis. The sequence goes on along the minus strand of CM070617.1, from coordinate 29,131,333 downwards.
TTATGCTGTTTCTGCCCACCTCCTTTTAAACTTTTCCTGGAAACCGTGACAAACATGAAATTCGATGAAGAACCAAGCTACTCAAAGCTTATTTCCTTTTTCGATGAATTGATTGAGCCCCAGCATTTGAGGCCTATTAGGATCGACGGTGCTCTAAAGGTTATTTACAATAATAAAACTGAATTTCTTATTTTTGTCTTACAATATCAGTTGGTACATTTACCCATTTATAGGATAAGCTTGCTTAGTTTGATGTTCGACCATTTTCATATGTAGGCTGGACAAAAACGTGGAAGATTGCTTGTAAATCTTGAAGAAGATGAGCAACCAAAGAAGAAAGTCCGACTTGGAAGCCCAGCAAATCAGTGGATTTCAGTTTATAATGCTAGGAGGCCCATGAAACAGAGGTAACAAAGTATATCATAGATTTGTAAGGTGTACACATTATGAATCTTCACAACTTGTCACAATCTGCTGAACTTTATTTAGTTTTTCGTGTGTGATGGACAACCTGAAGTTCCTTTGTAAATAGTTCAAAGTAGGCATGTGATGCACAGGGTTTTACTGAACTCCTAGGTGAGTTTTTTGTTAAATCAAATGAAATGTTGTGGGATGTTTTTGTGGTCCATGTCAAGGTTCAATAGATGTTACAGGTGCACAATCGCACCACATAGAAGTTCTTCACAACACCGCGGATGTTTCTGATTTACCAGCAAATCATGTAAAATATCGTTAGTGATTTGCCATTTTGAACTGGAAATAGCAGTTTAGCATGTTATATTGTATTAGCTAGTTGCCTAGTCATAAGCCATATATAATGTTCCTTTTTTTTATTAATGTCCTTGTTTTTCCCCTTCAGATACCATTACAACGTAGCAGATGCCAGACTTCATCAACACATAGAGAAGGGAAATGAAGATGGATTGTTTATTAGCTCAGTAGCATCTTCAACAAATCTTTGGGCCCTTATTATGGACGCAGGAACTGGGTTCACCTCTCAAGTTTATGAACTTTCACCAATATTCCTTCATAAGGTATAGTCTCGACTCTCGACACTTGAGCATAGTGTTTTTCTTATTTTGGACTCCTAAGTTGCTTATTTATTTTATTTTAGGATTGGATTATGGAGCAGTGGGAAAATAACTACTACATCAGTGCCATAGCAGGCGCAACAAACGGAAGTTCCTTGGTGGTCATGTCAAAAGGTTTGTCTGAATTTGTTGATTTATCCAAGGGTTATCATGTTGCTACCATTGTTATTCGCAAATAAATAAAAAGGAAAATAGCACAAATGATGGATGTTTGTTATATTTCTTTAGAAAGGTCCATCCATATTCAAGTATTTGGCATGTTTCTGCTGCCCTTAACTTTGCCAGTGTCTCCAATCGATGGAAGAGAGCTGATATATAGTCTTGCGCATATATTGAGTGCCCTGTTTCCCAATTGTAGTGTTCCTTGCTTTTCGTTTGATAACTAGATGAATGAGGTTAATCTGATTTGGTTGTTTACTCTTTCCAGGAACTCCTTACACCCAACAGTCTTACAAAGTTAGTGAATCGTTCCCCTTCAAGTGGATCAACAAGAAATGGAAAGAGGGATTTCATGTTACATCAATGACTACTGCAGGAAGCCGCTGGGGTGTAGTTATGTCAAGGAACTCTGGATATTCTCATCAGGTATTGTTGCAATTTTTTTTTTGGGTGCACATCTTTGGGTATCTGAAAATAACTGGTTTTCAGATGAAAGAATTAAGTCATTGTATTTATGGATACTGATGTCACTTTCGGACATGATGGAAGTTCTGTTGTTTAAAATCAATTTGACTATACTTCATTTCTCTGTTATGTAATGCAGGTAGTAGAATTGGATTTTCTTTATCCTAGTGAAGGTATCCACCGACGATGGGAGCATGGATATAGAATAACTTCTACAGCAGCCACTGGTGATCAAGCTGCTTTTATATTAAGTATTCCCAAAAGGAAATTGATGGATGAGACACAAGAAACTCTGCGAACATCTGCTTTTCCAAGCAACCATGTGAAGGTATAATCATATCACTAATTCTTTATTACATTGTCAAAATTATTTTGATAAACTCTGGAGAATTTGGACTATGAGAATTTAATAGCCATTGTCTGATAGTGTTTCAATCTTTATGTAGAATTGCATATTTGTAGGCATGGTAATATTTGACACCATAAGAGGCTTGTCAACCCGAATCAATCGTTTTGATATAATCTTTCCTTTTAGTTCTCATTTTTCTCATAATTCACTCCAACCAGATTTATTATTTCATCCGGTTGTTGTTCATTGTTGCTTCCTAATTATTTTTCCTGCTCAAGCACTTGATCACTCCCTCTAATGTAGACATACTGTTTTGTTTTTGTAGGAGAAATGGGCCAAGAATCTTTACATTGCTTCAATATGCTATGGCCGGACGGTGTCTTAAGGCTTACTCTGCACACCAACTCGGGGCAGAGCATATTCGAACGAGTTGATATTTGGAAAAAACCAGCAACGTAGTTGCTGCTGTGTTACTCTGTATGCGTAGGTAAATTGGTTAGATGAACCTTACATCGTCGGCAGAGTAGGGGCGCTCGAGAAGAACCGGGAGAAAGGTGGACGACAGGTAGCTAATAAGCAGATGAGGATGTGATCCGGCTGGTGGTGGTGCAGACGCCGACGGCATCAAATATTTTGCATCAAAATGTTTTGCTTCCCTCCTGACTGCTGTGCAAAGTATGGATGGCCTTTAGCCTCTTTGGAGGCCTTCAATCTGAGTCCATTGTGTATAGCTCTGTCATGTCCTGCATTTTGTCTAGTGGAAGCCAAGTTCCAAGTTTCCAGAACGCCGAAGTGTCTAAATTATTATGTGCGAGGAGAATGAGTAATGATAAATTCGGTATATCGATTCCATTATTCGATGAGCTCATTGCATTGAAGCAATAGTGTTGCATTGTTGAACATTTTTGATCTTTCTGCATCATGATGATTCCTAAAAACAGTGGTATCATGAAACGTCACTCCAAAGATCGAAATTTTCACAAAATGCCATTCATGTTTCCTTTTCCCAATTTCAATGGCATTGCCTCATCTATTAGGAAGCCGTATGGGTCAAAGGACCATAATGGAAGAAATGTCAATTGTCAGCACGAGTTGTATGGAACGGTACTTGCATACATTGAAGTATTACGAGTACCGTGCCTAGAGATAGGAGCGGACCGACAAATCGAAAGCTTGTGGTGTGAATATGGAAGAGATAAATAATTATTTGGTACTATACGTGTCCGACTTCGAAGAAAAAAATGCGAAATAGGATATGGGTGAGTAATAACTCCGCTCTGTATAGTTTTCTATGCAGCCTGTTCTAAGCCAGGAAAAAAGAGGAGGGTTGTGTTAGACCCAACAAGCCAATGTAAAAATCAAGTTATCTTTTCAGGGAATGAAACCCAAATGCATCAAAGGCGGCACTAATCGACTTTTGGTGAAAGACGATGAGATCAAGGATAGGTGGAGGAATTACTTTGATGAGTTGTTCAATCATGATAATAACGATAGTATGATCGAACTGGATGATGCTTTCGATGACACCGATAGGCAGTTTATTCGAAGAATCAGAAGTCAGAAGTAAGAGAGGCCTTAAAAAGGATAAAAGTGGGTAAGGCGTTTGTCGACGATCAAGACGTCGATCTTACGAAAATAAAAAGGAGAAAGTGACGTGGGAAATCTCAGAGATAATGGGACTACTCTTTATTAATATGAACTAGAATTTATAAGGTATGTACTAAGAACTCTGCTTGCTCTCTTGCTAACTCAGAACTATTACACAAATCTATGGCTTGCGCTTTTTTCTTCTTCTTTTCTTTTCTTTTTTGATCCGTCCAGGTTCCATCTTTAAATAGCCCTCGAAGAGGTGGCAGTTACTTCCGGAGAAGACGTCTGATGCGAAGCGTTACGTCTGATCGGAGTCAAGTGTTGGTTGATACGGAATCAACCGTTCGGCGGTTATATGTCTATGAAACATATAACCGTATGGAAGTTGTTCATCGGTGTGTCTTGGATAAGATACGTCGTATGGTATGGAATATGCACGTGTTCCATTCATCATCTGAGAGAATATACCTTGGGATTTATTAAGTATCGATTCATACTTTCTACGAGGTTTCTCTGGTGGAAGCTTGGCTTGGGCCTTCGTCCGACCAAGGTACCCATTATGTAACCTCTGGAATCTCTACAATCAGTGAGATCGTATACCTTAGGGGTTACGACCATGAAGACGTATGGTCTTTTATATATTAAAGATAATATATAGAGGTTTTAATCCTCGTTAGCTAGCCCCCGAACTTTAAATGAATAAATTGTGTGAACACTTTCCTTCCGATAAAATCGTATCGGGCCGACGCTCATTTTAAATGCAAGAGCATTTGAAGCGGTTCGTATTCACTTTAAAGTTGAGAACTTTGCATTGGGAATTAAAGAGTTTTTGTGTCCGTTGGATTTTTTTGATAACTCCTTATTACGGTTAGAAATTTTGAAGCTTATAAAACCCCTTTGTAGACTTTGGGTTTTTTCACTTCCTCCTTTCCTTCTTCATCTCGAGTAAAACTACCTCCGACCTCCTTTGCTTTCCCTTTGAAAGGAACCCAACCATGTCGGACCAAATCACCAACCAGTGGCTTAGGCTTGAGTGAGAAGAAGTTGGAGAACCTAGAGAAGATCGGGATGCTTCCCAAAAAAGACCTGATTTCTTGGAGATCTGCAGTTGGGGAACATTCCCCGAGTAGTGAAGATGGAGAAATTCCTGTTTTTCTTGCATATATTGAATGCGGATTTAGGCTACCAATTCACTCATTCCTTCCTAAAGTTTTGGAGTATTATGGAGTTGAATTGGTGAATCTGGCTCCCAATGTCATCGCCAATCTCAGTATTTTTATCTATCTCTGCGAAGCGTACTTGGGGATTCCAGCAGATCTGAATCTATTCAGGTACTACTACAGAATGACAAAGTCTGGGAAGACGATTGGGGCGCCTGGAGAGTGCACCTTGCGTCTCCATGATGGAAAAGCTGATGAGTACATTTTTATGTACTCAAAATCTTCGTGGTCGTCGTGGAAGAAGAGCTGGTTTTATATGAAGATCACGAAGAAAAACGGCCTTTATTATTCAGTAAGAAGGCGGTCGAGAATCCGAGATGGCGCTCTCTCAGAGAAAGAGGAAATGTGAGGAAATGGTAAAGCGATCAAGCTTCTTAGTGTCAAGGGTCTAACATCTTAGCATGTAGTAAAGATTTTTCTACGTCGGGTTAGTCCTTTGAAGGCCCGAGCACATAAGATGTTTTGGTACATTGGTCGTGATGATACGACCAGAAATTCCAAAAATGGTAAGCCATTAATGATTCCGACCAGTTTACCTATCTCAGTTAACTATTTCCGTATCCTTAAATCTTTCATCTTACCTTTACAGCTCTATCTTCTGATGAGATTAGAAGTCGGATCAAGATGATCTGCGCCGGAGAGCTTGGCGACAAGGCTAGTTTCCCTCGGATCTTAGCGGCCGTTTCCGCTGAAGAAAGGATTGAAAGACTTAAGGTAAAAATATCAACTGTTGTCTTGTTATCGTACATATTATTTTTGATCGGTATACCATAAATCCTCTTTGATGTGTAGTCGGTTGGGTTGAGAATCAACGAGGTCACTGAAAGATGTGAGCCAATTGATGATCCGATCTCCCCTTCGACCACACAGGATGTCAGCCCTCCAGATGTAGGTGACCGAACACAAATAATATTTTGGATAAATTATGTTCATCACCTAACTATCTTTGATGATGAATTTAGGCGGTCGTTATACCTTCCAGTAAGGTCACTGAGGACCCATCAGTGCCTACTGAGGCTACTGTTTTGGAGGTCGACGAATCTACACCCACTGATCCGGTGATCAGGGACCTTATCCTTGACGAAATAGTCGCGGATATCGCACGGTTTTCAATCGGTGGATGTGCAAGATCTAGTCAACTCTACGATTTAGAACCGTGGTGGCGATTGACAAGAAGAGGAAGGCGGTATACGAACTTTACTTCGATGCGCTACAAGGGTAAATTCAGAAAATCAACAAGGTACATATATTAAATGAAGAGGTCATATTTATACATACCTTGGATATTCCTTATCTTCTCTCTTTGTTTTTTAGATATTCTGGTGTTCCGGTGTCCGACCAGAGCACCCCTCAGGAAGAGGTTCCTGGGGAAGAAGTGGTCGTGGAGGTTCCTGATCAGGATACTCCTAAAACTAAGACGACTGAGGATGAAGTAGTAAAAGAAGCCCCCGAGCAGGCTTCAACATCTGCTCAGGATCCTCTAGTAATCCTTACTCCTTCTCCGGAGGTAGTCATCCCCAAAGACCCTCGACAGGTTCCACCTCCTCCAGGAAATACTTCTCAGGTTAACAAATTCCCTTTTTCTCCCCGATTTATCGAGGATAAGGAACTTGATGAAGCCTGGGGAAAGATATCGGACCGTCAAGCTGAGATTGGTCCAGATACAATCTTTTTCGAATATAACGATATGGCAATTCGGGTAAGTGTTCTACGGCCATCCTTACAACTCTTTCTTTTGAAGTTTCTCTGGAAACTTTATCAAAGAAAGGGATTTTTGTTTTTCTAGCATATGGTCGAGAAATATGCTGTGGTCGGAGGACTAACCCAGCGTATAAGGTCCTTGGAGCAGAAACACTCCAATCTAAGAAGTAAGAATATTTCTCTTTTAGTTTGACTTCCTAAATTTTATTACCTTGTTTGTCTCTTGTAACCTAACCTTCTCTTCCTATCATATTGATAGATTTAGAGAAAATTAAAGAAGAGACCGCGCCAAAGAGGCCATAATAATAAAGCGAGGAAGAAAATCGGAGTAAAGACCGGTCGATCGAACATCGATGACCGGACAAAAGGAGGTTTTCGACTCTTGTGAGAAGAAAATCAAAGGTAATTGGTCGTAGACTTAACCGAGATTCTATAACTCCAATTGTAAAAGTATATTAATTTCTTTTTATCCTCTCGTGCGAAAAAACCGAAGCACTTGAGCAGCGGAGAAGACTCTCGAGTTTGAGCGTGGTCAAAGACGACCTTTGTATTCGGCCTTGATGAGAAAATCATGGCTCTTAACAAAATGATCTTTGATATGGGATCAAGATGAAGCTTGCCTTCTTTAGGAGATCAACGAGAAAGATGAACTACTTTGGTCAACAGGAAGATCTCAAAGGCCTGCTCAAAACTATGAGGGAAAATTATACCCAGACAATGAAGGAAGCTATTGTAACTGGAGTTAGTGTTGCTTTAGCAAAAGTAAAGGCTTCCGACCCCTCTGTTAATCTTAAAGCTGTGGAAGAGGACTTCGACTGCTCTGAAAGTGAAGCAACAAAACTTCTCGAGGAAGTAAAACCTCTCGGAGAGAAAGTTGATGAGGAAATGGAAGTCGGATCTCCATCACGTAACGACCAGTCTGGTGGTCCCAATATGTAAATGGATGTAATATTTAGAATATGCAAAATGAAACTTACCTTTATCAATGAAGATCTTGTTTTGTTTTATCGATGTTATTAAATACTCATATATCTCCTAGCCCCCGACTACTTATATTAGTAGATGAACGTTACTAAAAGAAAGCAGTAAACCAGGAAATTGAGTAATAACAATGACCATGGTAAGAGTGCTGATAATGTGTATGACAATGATCCAGGAAATACTAGGAAATCATGTGGTCGGATCCAACTGACGATTTCGACTAGTCTAGATATTGCCCATTATCGAAGTACTATGAAATACCACTTGTAGTCGGAAGATATAACAAAGACCAGATTTGCTTGATAAGAAGATATGCATTAAGAATGTATGCAAAGAAAAAGAAATGAAGAGATAAATACCGTTGTTTAGAAAATATTCGGATGCAGTCGTATCGAATCTCAAGAATCAAGATTTGTTAAATATTTCGCGAAGCGTGCTCATGATCAAATCCGGTGGCGGCGAGGATCGTAGGAAAAGGACCGTCACTAGGAAGCTCCTTCCGGTGGCGGGACCACGTCAGAGAGGAGAGACTTCGACCGGAGGCTTTCGTGTCCCGACCGAGAGCCAAACTTGAGTAGAACAGAATGTTGAAATAAAATAACGATCTTCAAATTCAAGAAAGAAGCGAAACCAAGTAAATCGTGCGAGTTGGTACTCCTCATACTCGTATGTTTCTTTAAGAAAAGAATATCGGTCGATGCGTGTGTATCATTGAAGCAATGATCACGTCTAAAACCAGTGTGGTCGGTGACATTCAAGTCAGCAACCATGAGTAGTGGAGATCCTATGAAAAGGAATATCGGAGAGAATGAGAGTCTTCTCCGACCAACCAGCAACGGGAATGACATATGACCAGATGCAACAAATAATAAGTATAAACAACCATACTTATCGTTTTTAAGGAAACACATCTTTATTTAAAAATGAAAGGAAAAGAAATACATGAAATTAAACATAGAACTTACGCAATTGATCAATATTCCAAGAGTTAGACAAAACTTGCCCATCTGTCATAGCTAATCGTACCGATCCAGGTCGGGTAACTTCGACCACAATGTATGGACCTTCCCACTTAGGTGAAAGTTTGTTGCGACCCGCTTGATTCTGAATTTTTCTAAGAACCAAATCACCTACAGTTAGGCTGCGAGGTTGCACCTTACGACTGTGGTACCGACGCATGGCTTGGCGGTAGATAGTGATCGTAGCAAAGCTTGATTTAAATCGTTCTTGAGGAAATTGATGTCGTCAAGTAAATCGTTTACACCGATCACTTTCGAAAAGGAATCGGATTCGAGCGAACCAATTTTAAGTTACGGAGGAAGCATAGCTTCACTCAGTAAACCATAAAGAATGGTGTTTCACCGGTCGCACGACTAGTTGTGGTACGAACGGCCCATAATCTGAAGGAAGTTCTTGAACCCAAGCCCCGACCGTTGAAGTAACTGGTCGAACACTCATCGTTTGATCCCTTGCATTATGATACCATTGACTCGCTCAACTGCTCCATTGCTCTATGGATGAGCAACGAGGCGAAATGTATCTTGATACCTAGTTCTTCGCTGAATTCTCGAAAATTGCCGCTGAGAAGCGGGCCGCGTTATCGGTGATTATACGACGGGTACACCAAACCGTGTAATCACGCTTTTGTTAGAAACCTCTTGGCGGCTTGATTTGTAGTTTTACAACCGGCTGCCGATCCACTTAGTGAGCGTGTCAATCATGACGAACAGAACTCAAAGCCCCGGTGCTCTTGGAAAGGTCTCGAATGTCCAGTCCCAAGGTTGCAAAAGGCCAAGAAAGAGGAATTGTTTGCAAAGCTTGAGGCGGTGATGTACTTGTCGGCTATGAAATTGACATTATGCGCGCCGTCACGAGCTCTTTTGCATCATGAAGGGCGATTGGCTAGTAGTATCCTTGCCTAAAGGCTTTACCAACCAAAGTCAGTAGGAATGATGAGCTCCAGACTCTGCATGAATTTCGCTAGCAATTTAATGCCATCCGAGCGAGATATGCATCTCATCAACACTCCATGAGATCCTCGTTCATACAAGGTACGTTCAATGAGAGTGTATGATTTGGCTTTTCGTGCAATACGATCAGCCTCTACATCATCTTCTGGAATTAGGTCACGCTGAAGATAATTGTAGATCGATGTCATCCAATCTCTATCGTGATCGTGATGGCGCCAACCATCATCGACCTGTGGAGCATCCATGTTGACAGAATCAAGGTGTGCAACCTCCTTGCTAACATTTATGTCCTCGAAAGGCTCGACTACCGAGGGTGAATCGAGTTTCTCGAGAAAAACTCCGGGCGGGACGGATGTCCTTGTGGAAGCCATTCGGGCCAACTGGTCTGCCAGAAAGTTTTCCTTTCTAGGAATGTGTTGGATCTGAAAACCGAAGAAATACTTTTTGAGTTTCCGTACTTCCGCCAGATATGATGACATCTTGGTACTAGAGCATTGATACTCTTTCCCTACTTGATTCGCTACTAGTTGAGAATCGCCTTTCACTAGCAATCTGCGAATCCCGAGCGAGCGAGGCGCTCAAGTCCGACGATAAACCTTAATGATCGCCACATTGTTAGTAGCGGGAAAGTTAAACCGAATGGCGTGACTTTATTTGTTCGCGATGGGAAATCAAGACGACCCGACCCGAGCCATGCAACATCAAGGAACCATCGAAGTACATTGTCCACTCGTCGTGGTGCTCGTACTTGGGCCCTTGGGTGGGTTCAGGGTTTGTCCATTCGGCAATGAATTCTGCTATTGCCTGGGACTTGATTGTTGTTCGTGGGACAAAATGTAGATCGAACGCCCCAAGCTCAACCGTCCATTTTGATATTCGTCCTGATGACTCCCTGTTTCCCAGGACTTGATCAAGAGGATATCCAGTAGGTACGACCACTTTGTGGGCCTGAAAATAATACCTTAGTTTCCTTGAAGCCACAAGGAGACCATAGAGCAACTTTTGTACCTGCGGATACCTTCCTTTTGGTCCATACAAGACTTCGCTTACGTAATATATTGGTCGTTGAACATGGTCTCGTTCTACGACCAGCACACCACTAACCGTTTGTGGCGTTGCGACCATGTAAATTAGCAATGTTTCTCCCAATCTTGGAGAAACTAAGATTGGGGACTTGTAAGGTCTTGTTTTAATTCTTCAAAGCGCTTGCTTCTTGATTCATTGAAACTCCATGTTTAGGAGAAGCTTAAAGAAAGGTAGTCCTTTTTCGCCTAAGTGCTATGAAACGACTTATGACGCCATACAACCGGTTAATTTCGAACTTCCTTCTTTGTGGTTGGATCGCGCATCGATCGATGGCGCGATTTTCGTTGGATTTGCTTCAATGCCTCTGGCGAAACTAGCAACCCAAGAAGCTTTCCGACTAAACTCGAATACATATTTCTGGATTTAACTTAAGGTTATGGCGTCTTAAGTTATTGAAAGTCTTTGTAGATCTAGAATATGATCGCCGGCGTTGATGCTTTTTACGACCAGACCATCAACGTAGGCTTCAAGATTCCGACCTATCTGAAGGCTAAAAGTCTTTTGCATCAACCTTTGGAATATTGCACCAGCATTCTTGAGACCAAATGGCATTTTTACATAACGATGAAGTACCATATGGGGTGATAAAGGAAGTTTCTCTTCATCTTGTTTACTCATATTGATCTGGTGGTACCCTGAATAAGCATCTAAAAAACTTAACAACTCACACCCAGAAGTAGAGTCTACAAGTTGATCAATGTGAGGAAGGGGAAAGTCATCCTTCGGACAAGCTTTATTAAGATCTGTAAAGTCAATACACATTTGCCATTTCCCATTGGCTTTTCTAACCATTACAGGATTGGCGAGCCACTCTGGGTGGTCGACCTCACGAATGAACCCGACTTTGAGAAGCTTGTCAATCTCATTGGATTGCTTCTTTTCGATCGGATGCGGCAGCGTAGCTTCGCTGACCGGTTTTGTTAGGTCAGAGCTAGCCTATGCTCGATCACCTCCTAGGGACTTGGGCATGTCGGACGCCTGCCAGGCGAATACGTCCTGATTAGCTCGGAGGAATGAGACGAGCGACTCTTCCTATTTAGGGTCGAGTCTGCTCAGACCGATATCTTGGCATCCTCGAGAAGTATTTTCGTCGAGATGTACCTCTTTTGTCAGTCGGAAGGTTTTGGTGTCATCTTGGTCTTGAATTTTTGACACGCATGTGCGGTGTTAGTTCCCACGGTCGGAGTTCATCGACCAGTTCTAAACACTTCCGATCGCATGCGTAGGCTATCTTCTGATCGCCTCGGACCATGATTACACCTTTTGGTCCCGACATTTTCAAACTCTGATAACCGTAATGCGTGGCTATCAGGAATTTTGCTAAAGCCGGACGACCAAGAATTGCATTGTATGCAGTCTCGAAGTTCACCACATCAAATGAAATTTTTTCCGTTCGGAAGTTATCGGGCTTTCCGAATGTAACTAGTAGGGACAAGTGCCCTATTGGTTTAGCTGTAGACCCAGGAACTATGCCATGAAAGGCATATTTCACTGGTTTTACCTAAGATTTGGGAATCTGCATGTCTTCCAAAGCACTTGCAAATAAAATATTCAAAGAACTACCTCCATCTATCAAAACCCGATTAACCTTGCAGTTATTAATAGTAGGCTCAACGACAATTGGAAACCTACCTGGTCGAGTTGAAGGAATGGGACAGTCTTCTTTGCTGAAGGAGATTATTGTCTCCGACCACCTTGAAGGTTTAACGGCGATCGAAGGTTCGGTAAGGTTGACTTCTCGCTCCACGGCTTTCAGGTGACGCCTGGACTCGTACGAAGAAGATCCACCGAAGATCACATCGACGGTGTGTTGAGGTTCTTGGTACTCCATTTCTTCGTCACCATCTTTGTCCTTCTTGGAGCTTGTTTCCCCGAGTTCTTGAATCGACGGGAGTGGTCCTTTACCTGCATAATAATCTTCCAGCTTCTTTTGTCAAGCGCGACAATTGCGCAAATCGTGTCCTGCTTGCTGGTGAAGAGGACACCATTTTTTGTTTCTTTTGTAATCATTGGTCGGAGCTTTAGCCTTGTCACGACTAGTATAATCTTTTCTTCCTTTGGTAAATTTTTCAGGAACAGCAAGAACCTCTTTGTCGTTGGCTCTGCCATGCTTTTTTTTTTCTTGAGAGTCTTCTTTTGTTTCTTTTCCGTCCTATCTAAGCCAGGTTGGGGAATTTTATCCTTTCGATCAACGACTTCGTTCCACTCGACCGCTTCACTGGCCGTAGCGTACTTGTCAGCCACGTCGAAGAGCTCGATGGTTGTTCATGGGGATGTATAGTTAAATCCTCCGTAAACCTTCGATTTCTTAATCCCGCTTTGAAGGCTTGGATAACGGAAGATTCTGCAACCTCCGGTATTGAGTTACGGACTTGGCTAAATCTTTTAATGTACTGCCGGAGAGTCTCGTTTGATTTTTACCGTATCCTATGGAGATCGTCTTCCTTTCCAGGGCGATCATACGTACCCTGAAAATTTGCAATCAAAAGATCGCAGAGTTGCTCCCAAGTATATACGGATCTGACCGGAAGGTTAAGCAACTAAGATCGGGTTGATCCTTCTAATACCGTAGGAAGATAATTTGCCATTACATTTTCATCACCACCAGCAGCTCTGATAGCGGTGGTATATATCTGGAGAAATTCCAAGGGATTTTGGCTCCCATTGAATTTATCCATATTGGCCGGTCGGAACCTATTTGGCCAACGCACAGCCTGGAGCCCTGCTGAGAAAGTTCGACAGCCTGTGATAGTTTCGTGGCGCCTTCTTTGAAAAAGCGTCGGATTGTAATCGGTTGGAGACCGATTTCTAGGAACGAATTGTCGGTGCTCCAATGTCCCGATTCGGTCGTGGACGTTAGTAGAACGCCTTCGAATGCTTGCCTGGCTTAGGTGATGTCGAAGATCACCAGGTCCAAGTGATGGTTCCCCTCGACGAAGTGAAGGTGAGGATTCCTGGAATAGTCTCCTCCCCTCATGACTTGTTGGTCGGAATCGTCGAGGTGGTCGTAGTGTCAATCGATCCTCAACACGACCATGCGGCCCTACCGGGAAGAATCTGTGATGAAGTCATGGCACGACTTTGCGGGTGCCTTCGTTCTGATAAGTTTCTCGTGCGTTGCATCGTCGTTGGATAATCTCCGATACTTGACTGCGAGTTAGGCAAAACACGAGTCTCGCAGGCGGTCGAAGTATTTAACATATCACGACTCGCCGCAAGTTTTGTATAGTTCTGCAGAAGGTCTCGAGGATTTGCCGGAAGAAGGTGTTTGATGGCTTACATCCTCCGACCTTTACGGTCGATCTTGCCCGGTCCCTCACATTGGTTTGGGAAGGATCAGCGATTAACCGGTGAACGTCTACGGTTTGTCACCTCCGGCATTTGGTGCTTGACCGCGTACCATCTCCATTAGGGCGTGGTGGCGAGGTAATGTGTGGAGGACCGTACCGACATTGTTATCCGTATCTCCGATCGCATTGACCTCGTGCTTCCGCAGTGATCCTCCGATGAGCTTCGTCGTGTCGATGGAGAGCCTTTCGAGCTTCTACGAAGCTTCCACGACGGAGAGCGGCGGTGATCGGCACCTCCGAGGTTTCGGAAGGACCCGGCGATCCGGCGAATTGGCGATCGAATGCTAAGCTTTATCATCCCACTTGGTTTACGACCAACGGAGGTTTCATTGACACCGTCACGGTGTCGGTTGGCTCTGGAATTAATAGAAGCGTTGGTGAGTACCTATCAACCATGATCGCATCAAAGGTATGTTGAACCTCGGGTTGCGGTGTTGAATTTTGTCACCTTTTTGCGGTCCAAAGGTCCGGCTTCTTTGAGCTTTGGGGTGTTCGAACCGGTCGGAAACACTTCTCTGAAACCGCCATGCGATTGTAGCGGTGTGTCTTCATCCATCCGGTCGTCTTTGCGATTTCGCCTGGCGAGCCGATAGAGGAGGATGATGAAGAGATTCGTTTTCCTCCATGGCGCATACATGCATCCATGTCGAGGTCGGTGTAGTCCACCAAGTCGAACCAATTTTCTTCATCCCAACTTCGCCATAACGCATCGGCCGTCACAGACGGGAATGGACAAAGATTTTATGAGCAGAGAAATTCTTCTGAGATTCCACGCCGCGATCCCCACGAACGGCGCCAGCTGTCGACGATCAAGACGTCGATCTTACGAAAATAAAAAGGAGAAAGTGACGTGGGAAATCTCAGGGAATAATGGGACTGCTCTTTATTAATATGAACTAGAATTTACAGGGTATGTACTAAGAACCCTGCTTGCACTCTTGCTAACTCAGAACTATTACACAAATCTATGGCTTGTGCTTTTTTCTTCTTCTTTTCTTTTCTTTTTTGATCCGTCCATGTTCCATCTTTAAATAGCCCTCGAAGAGGTGGCGATTTCGGAGAAGGCGTCGATGCGGCGTTACGTCCGGTCGAGTCAAGTGTCGGTTGATCTGGAATCAACCGTTCGCGTTATATGTCTATGAAACATATAACCGTATGGAAGTTGTTCACTGGTGTGTCTTGGATAAGATACGTCGTATGGTATGGAATATGCACGTGCTCCATTCATCATACGGTAGAGAATATACCTTGGGATTTATTCTGAGTATCAGTTCATACTTTCTACAAGCAGTTCTCCTGGTCGGAAGCTTGGCTTGGGCCTTCATCCAACCAAGGTACCCATTATGTAACCTCTGGAATCTCTACGACCAGTGAGGTCGTGTACCTTAGGGGTTACGACCATGAAGACGTATGGTCTTTTATATATTAAAGATAATATATAGAGGTTTTAATCCTCGTCGGCGTTAGGGCCTGATAACATTCCAATCGAGGTCTGAAAATGCCTGGGAGAAGTGACGATCGTTTGGCTAACTAATTTGTTCAATAGTATTTTTAGGTCGAACAAGATGTTAAACGAGTGGCGAAGGAGCACATTAGTACCAATTTTCAAAAATAAAGGAGACATTTAAAGTTGTACTAATTATATAAGGATTAAGCTCATGAGCCACACAATGAAGCTTTAGGAGTTAGTGATCGAGCACCGTTTAAGAAGAGTGACTAGCATAACGACAAACCAATTTGGTTTTATGCCTGGGAGGTCGACCACTGAGGCGATTTTCTTGACACGGCAGTTGATGGAGAGGTATAGGGAGCAAAAGAAGGATCTTCACATGGTGTTTATCAGCTTAGAGAAAGCCTATGACAAAGTGCCAAGAAGGGTCATGTTGTGGGCACTTCAAAGGGAAAAAATCCCAACAAAGTATGTTATCTTAATTAAGGATATGTGCCAAAATGTTGTGACTAATGTAAAAACATGTGGTGGTAATACTAGTGATTTTCCTATTAAGATATGACTACACCAAGGGTCAGCGTTGAGCCCATACATTTTTGTCTTAGTGATGGACGAGGTCACGCGGGACATAATGGGAGATATACCTTGGTGTATGCTTTTAGCTGATGATGTAGTGTTAGTTGATGAGAGTAGGATAGGTGTCGATAGGAATATAGAGATGTGGAGGAAGACCCTAGAATCGAAGGACTTTAGACTTAGTAGGACTAAAACTAAGTATATGAAGTGTGATTTCAGTAGTGCTGGGGCAGATGATGGAGATGTTAGGCTGGACGGACAAGTGCCTAGAAAGGACACGTTTCGATATTTGGGATCGATGCTACAGCGAGACGGAGAGATTGATGAAGACGTGAGCCACAGGATTAGAGCGGGGTGGGTGAAATCACGCCAAGCATCGGGTGTTCTATGTGACAAAAAAGTTCCTCAAAAGTTAAAGAGTAAATTCTATAGGACGGCGATCAGACCTGCGATGCTTTATGGAGCAGAATGTTGAGCGACTAAAATACAATATATATAGAAGATGAGTGTAGCGGAGATGAGGATGCTGCGGTGGATATGCGGTCACACAAGGCGAGATCGAATCGCAATGAGGATATACGTAATAGGGTGGGGGTAGCACCAATTGAAGAGAACCTTGTCCAACATCGCTTGAGATGGTTTGGACATCTTCAACGGAGGCCTTCTGAGGCACCGGTACGTAGTGGAATTTTAAGACGTACTGAAAACGTAAGAAGAGGCAGAGGTCGACCAAGACTAACGTGGGAGGAAGCAGTTAAAAAAGATTTGAGAGATTGAAATATAGCTAAAGAATTAGCTTTGGATAGGAGTGCATGGAAGTTAGCGATCCACATACCGGAACCATAAGAAGGTTTAGGGGCTGTATTTTAGGCTCTCGGCTCGGATGACAGGATGTACATCTTAGGGTTTTAGCCTTGTAGGTTTTATTATTATTATTATTATTATTATTATTATATTTTATTTACAAGGCTCTCGTCTATTTGACTTTGAGAAGGTTTCATTCCTAACCTACCCCAACTTGTTTGGGATCAAAGGCTTTGTTGTTGTTGTTATTATTGTTGTTGTAGGATATGGGTGAGCGATATCTGTTTGCATGTATCTGTATATTCGGTGGTACGATGAAAACATGTTGTGACTTTACTTAAAAACAGGATAACAGATAGGTGCTGCATCTGAACAGGCAGAGGATACTGAGTGTTTTTCCTTCAACATCTCAGTCATTAGTCTTTTCGTGTTCGCTTTGATTGCACTTATACTGTCTAATGTCCTGTAGGGGTGCTAAAGAAGTGGATAATATCCGACCGACCGACTGAAGGCTCGCGGGCGAATACGGGGTGGAGAAATGGGTATTTGACACGATCCGTATCCGACTTCGACCCCAAGAAAAAAAAACGTAATAGAATATAGGATGAGCGATATCCTACCGTATTCGCTCTGGGTCCACCTCTACTAAGGGTGGATAACGAGCTGGTTCGGCTTGGTCAAGCTCGTTAAGAAACATGGCTTGGCTCGGCTTGTTAAGCAAACGATCAGAACAACTAGCTTGGTTTGGCTTGAGCTAGCTCGTTATTAACAATTGCACTGGTGTTAATATGTACCAGTGTACAACATGAAAAAGAACTTATAATTTGTATCCAAACTCAATTTTATAAAAAAAAAACAATAACTGGTAAATTATACTTGGATTTTAGTAGCAACATGAATCTCTATTTCACCACAACCACAAGAGTTCAAGATTCAATAGTCCACAAGATCACAAGTTCACAACAACAAGTCCACAACCTGTTAACTAAAAGTCTATAATATCACTTAAAGGGTTCATGGACAACATTGGACAATCTTTTTTATGTACAAAACATACAACCAATTGAAAGTTGGTAACATCTAATCCACCAATTAGCATGATTTATAAAGAGCCATTAAAAATATGAAACAAAGGTCTTAAGTTTTCTTGAATGCAGCCATTGCCACCAAACAAAAGGTATTCTTGTCAACTTGTCCACCAAACATCGTCCTCATCGTCTTCTTCGTGTAAAGGAAGATGCTAATTGAGTTAGATATAATATTAACAAACTTATCTATACCAATCAAATGACTTATCCATAACGATCCAATAGGCTTCTAGAAATATTAATTGATTGTTGCAAGACAAAGGCTTGATGCGATTGGATCACTGGAGAATACTATCTATCTATCTATCTATCTATAGTATAGAAAATTGTTAGTTGTTATCAAAAGGATTTATTGCCATTAGTTATCTCAACATGTCTAATTTTGTAGAAACTTATCAAGTTCTGAGCATGCTAGTGAACTTAAAATTCTTTCCTTGTTTCACATTTAATTAGCAACAACTACTACAAAATGATGCAAGCGAAAGTACTGAAAGATTTTATTTGAGACACAAACCAATAGGTAATGCAGTTTGGATAGTTCTTACTTCTTAGTATCTCTCTCAAATTTATTACTTAACTAGTTGGCAGCCACCACACCCTTAGGAAATGGTACAGATTCAACATTATCCTCATCGTCTTTTTCCGTAAAGCAAAATGCTAATTGAGTTAGATATAATATTAACAAACATGATATGAAAGAGGACAATTGTTAGTATGTGAAAACGTACCACAAACATTGGAGGTGTCATGTCATTTTGTGAACATCGTATCCAGCTAGAATCACAAATTAATGCCTCAACCATAGCTAGGCGTAGCGCACTACGATAATCATCAAGAACTCTACCTCCAACACTAAAGGTTGACTATGAGGATAGGGTCCTCGTAGGTACAGTCAAGAATTTTTTAGCCATCTTTGACACAACCGAACCTATGAGCATTTAATCTCCACCAATCAAGTAGCTTAAAATTTGTGTCTACTAAAGGATGATTTGGTTCATCTAGATAGATGAGTAACTCTAATTTAGATGGCTCTGTAAAAGTAGATCATAGATAGGTCTGAAACTCACTTGAAACTAAAACTAATGATCAACTTGTATCCATGGTTGAAGAGGACTCATCCCTGTTGTTGGTAGCCTTCTTGTGGCGATGTTGCATCTCATGTTGGCGGAGCTGGAGGGGTTAGGCGGGAGTCCGAAGTCGAAGGTAGGAGGCCGAGGCTAGAGCAGGAGATGGAGGCAGGAGTCCTAGGCTGGCCAGGTGAACAAGCGAGCGACGGCGGCACGACGCTGTGGTCTGTGCCTCTATGGATAGTGTTGCGGGTGGGGTGGTTGGCTGGTTGTGTTGTGCCTGAGCTTGACCTCCTACACATGCTATGAAGCGTGGCCGATGGGTTCTAGTTGGGCTGGGCAGGGCCTGGAGCCGTCCTGAAGCACTTGCTGGATCGGACTCGGCTCGTTAACTTAACGAGCATAAATGTCAGCTCAGCTCGGCTTGTTTATGGCACGAGTTCGAGTCGAGATGAACCGAGTCCTTAACGAGTCGATTTGGCTCGCAAGTTTCGAGCTTTTTTTCACCCCTAAGTGTGCCTCAATGTTATTGCAAAGAGTGGGCGTCCATACAAAAAGCTTCTGATTTTTTTAGATAAGTTATTTTTTCGTCCATCCGCTTGATATTGATCAGCTGAAGCGTACACACTTGTAGGCTTGTAGCCATAAACTCCCACTTACTTAAAAAATAGGTGCACAATAATTAGCATAACCGTTTTAAAAAGGATTAAGTACATTGTTCGTCCCTGAACTGTTGATCTAGCTTAAAGTTCGTCCCTGAAGTGCAATACCGGTAGAACATATACTCGAAGTGTCTAAACCGTGTAAAAACTATCATGTAATCCTTTTGAAGCTGGTTTCGTGCCAAGCTTTCCTGTGCAGGGCGTCCACGACTGGCGAACACCTTCTTCATCAACAACATTATCTGGAAACCGTGTCCCCCTCCCCAATCAATAGTAGTAGCAGCGGCTCAAGCGGTAGGGCATGGCCTCGATGCCGCCGGGGAGCACCGCCTACTGTACTGCAAGGGCACCGTGAGGCTCGTGGCACTCAACGAGGCTCGCGCGCGAGACCTGCCCATCGGCGGCGGCGTCCTCTGCGGCGTGCCCCTCGATGTTGAGGTCGAGGTCTACTGCGGAAGCCCCGAGCGCAGCCGCCTAGTCTCCCCCGACACCACTGCAGACGAGCCCTTCGTCTATAGCTTCCAGAAGGTGAGGGGGATGCTCCTGATTGGGGGCTTCTTTTCATCGGATCGTGTGCGCATATACGACATGTCGTGTTCCATTCAACGATGCGTTGTACTTCCACGAGTCGTAGTGTGTCACTTAAGCTTCATGGCGGTTTCGCCTTCCTGACAACGCTGTGTTTGTTGGTTAGATGGCTGAACATTTCAACAGGAAGGCAAGCTTGCAGGAAACAGTGCCGCTGGGTTCCTTCAACTCTCTCTTCAACTTTACTAATTCTCAGAAGAATGACGCAGAGGCAACGAAGTTGACTATAATCTATTGAACTTGAGAGAAGTTCAGAGTTTTGAACCGTATCAGACGAGCTACAATGAATCTTCAGAGAAGTTCAGAAGAAAAACAGAGACTCGAGAGATTGTGCTGCACAATATGAACTGCAGAAAGCAAACACCAATCACGAGCGATGCCGTTTGATTCAGGTCTTTCTTAGTTGTTCACTGGCCAGTGACTAGTTTGTAATGTTTTTTTCCCAAATGGAGTACATGCAATTGCAGAGCTCAACAAGTCTTCATCGCACTTACGAAAGAAGCCACGGTACAATCCTAAGACTCACTCTTGCATGTCAACAGGACCGGTGCTCTGGTCTAATTAATTCCCATGTGCACCACAACCACAAAAACCAGATTAGTTAGGCACTAGTGTCCTAATTCTGGAATAGATGAACAACTCCTTGATAATAAAATCCAACACCAACAGAAAGAAAATCAACCCCCAAAGATACCTAGAAAATCTTTTCAGTTTTTTCTACTAATGAGTACTGAACAACTATCCCCAGATCATGGTCTGATCTAAAGAACACTAACATGCAATTGATTCCAAGTTGCAACCCATGCATGATGCATCAGGGTAGTAGCAAGTCAATGTAGAACAAGTCAGACCAACCAACAAGGTACGCATCCACGAAAAAGTAGTGCATCGTTCAAAGCATCGAGGTAATAGCAACAACAACGAGTTTGACCATGGTTTCAGTATTCATCCATGGAATCAAAGAACATAGTAGCACGTGTCATGGCAAACACAACCGATCAAGCAAACAGAGTCCCGCAGAACTAAGAGACTACTCAGTTGATGCCGACTCCAGCCTGGTGGGCGGCGGAGGCCAGCGGGGCTATCCCCGTGGTGATCTCCACCGCCTTCTGCGGTGCAGCCTCGAGTTCGCCGACGGCGGCGAGGCGCTGGGCTTCGATGGAGTCATCCACGCCAGGAGCTCCCTCACCTCAACGCCATTCCTCCTCGGCATGTTCGCATTCCTCTCCACCAACACCGCCCTTCGTTGGTCCTTCAGCATGTGGAGGAACATCGCCGGCGGGAAGGCCGTCGGGGTCCCCGACGACCTGAACACGCCCTCCGAAGCGCACGAGCGGTGATGGCAACATCCTCTGGCCGGCCAATGCACCCCGGGCAGCGCGGGGACGACCACTAGAAGTTCTCCGGGCAGCAGTGGCAACCGTGGGCGACGAAGAGGACTGCCCGGCCGGCGTCGGGGGGAGCTCCCAGATGGCACGCACGCCGTCTAGGACCCCACCATTGGGGAGGAGAGGGCTGGCGCCGCACTACGTGCTTCGCTTGAGCGGCCAGTGGTGGTGGTGATTTAGGACGGTGGGCTGGTGTCGGAGTAGAGGAGTATGCCGGCGGCGGCGAAAAGGAGGAGAGCCAGACCCAGACCTAATGGCTTCAGAGCATGAGGTGGTGGAGACAACCGGTGAATTTCATCATTTTTTATCTGACTGGACAAGCCATGTAGGTCAAACACTGGTCAAAACCGCTCTAAAACAGACGAAGGGATATCTTTTGCGTGGTATTGACAGTTTGAGGACACGTTTTATCCGATATTGCACTTTAGGGATAAACTTTAAACTAATACAAGAATTGAGGGACGAACAATGTATTTAATCCTTGTAAAAGTAAGCCATCTTAAAGTTTGAAATGTCAACGGGAAAAATACAAGTGCAACAGCATGTCATTGTTTTTTCTTCTTCAGGAAATGGATAGTCTTTTCGGTGGCATGGGTGGGATGCTTTGGATGAAAGACACACACTTTTAAATAAAGACATTTCAATATTGGCATAGATTTAGCCAACTTTTTACTAAAATGCTTTGATTTGTACTCAACATGCTTCACATGAACTGTATACTTTTTTTTGTGAAGGTTCAGATATGAATAATTATACATGCATTACAAGTTTCAAGAGGTAAATTCACTTCATAACTTAGCTATTTCCTTCTAATCCGGAGTTAAAGATTTTGAAAAGTAAAAAATAGGTTCCCCATTTTATAAAACTAAACTCCAAGTGATAGATTGAGAACGAATAACGAAGATCATGTGGAATCCACGACCTTTTCTGAGGGCAATGGCGGGCTAGAAATTCAGGGTTGGGTGTGCACACACAAAGTAACGTCCGGTACGATTAATTCAAAGTACGCATTACCGAGTTGTTTTTGTACTTTTCTTCACAAAATTCATCATTTGGGAGAATATTTTCGTTCCGAGAAGCACACTATGTACTATATAGTAGTCTACTAGCAACTTTTCATATGTAATCACTATATTAATCGATCTAGAAAATAACTTGCACAATATCTGAATGTGAGGAAAAAAAACTGGAATGTGCTCCGTGTACTATTTTAATATTGCAACTGTATTTTACTATTAAATTCCAAATCAATAGAAGAGAGGGAGAAATGAATGGATGTGACTTGTGAGATTTCCTTCCCCTAACTCACCACCATGTACCTGTAAAACCGATGACCTTACTCTCTCCAATTTCAGTTCAATGGAATAGCTACTATCTCGCATCCGTTTTCTTGCTGGGGAACGAGGGGACTCAATTTTTTTATTTATCAAAAGCCATCTTTATCTTTCTCTTTAACTAACTAAGTATTATATAAAATATGTCTATGAGGTATTTTGACTTAATGGGAAGTAGGCATCTCATTCATAGGCAAGAGCAGGCCGGCATGAAGGCATGAACTGATGGCAGCCAAGAAGGCATTAAATGGCTTTGAAGGATGCAGTGTAGCCTGTGCAGATTTTGCAAATTTTGGGGTCCGGTGCACACCCGGCACCCCAGCTAGATCCGCCCCTGTCTGAGGGTCAAATTTACTGGATCCCAACTCTATAGCTATGTTGAGGTTTCTTTCTCTAGTTGACAAAAAGAAGCTGCTTACATAAAAGATGCTAAAAATATATATCAAAATTTCGTCAATATCACTCTAGAGGGTGTTTAGTTTATTGCACACTTAATCTAGGTAAGATCGACTCTTTCAACCACCTTTTGGTTTGTGGACATAAGTGTGATGCACCACACTTTTTTGCCACCCTGCCAAACTTGTTGTAAATCATTTTACGAGCGGACTCTGCTATAGTTGTGGCGATCAATTCCTTCACTACACAAAAGTGCGGTTTGTCACATTCTAACTAAAAAGATGTGGCAAAATACAGATGTCAACCAAACATACCCCTCATTAGAAACCGAAATAGCCCTCCTCGCAAAAAAGAAGAAAATAATTAGTTTTCATTTAGCCAAGCTTCGTCTTTCGTGGATTAATATTGTTGTTCTGTAGTCCTACATTACTGCGCAGACGCAAGATCATGATCAGACGGTTCCGCAGCCTTCTCCCCGCAACGCAAAACAACGAAGGCAACTAACGTCGAGAGCGCACATAAGCTCCTCCTCGTCGCCTCGTCTCTCCTCATCAGATCTCCGCGAGATCATCTCGCTACAATCCCCCGGGCTTCCGGTCCTCCTCCCGCGCTTCGATCTCCGCGAGAGGATAGCTCAAAACCCTAACCCCTATCATCTCGGCCGCGCCTGAGGAGGAGGAGGCGGAGATGGCCTTCATGGCGGCGCTGGAGGCCGATCTGCGCGCGCTCTCCGCCGAGGCGCGCCGCCGCCACCCCGCTGTCAAGGACGCCGCCGAGCATGCCATACTCAAGGTATGCCGCTCCCCACCCATGCCCTTCGTACCCGAGATCTCAGTGCCGCCACTCATTTCGCGTGTATGTCGCTTGCTCCCTCGTTTCGGGTCCAATTAGCCATGGAAGTAGTGTCCGACCATCTCGATGTGTAGTTGGAAGTTGTTGTGAGGCTCTGGTATATCTAGTTCCAGTTTGGTGCCGCGATAGCAATACGTAGTGAGCTAGTGATATAGGAGTAGGACTCTCACCTGGTGATTTTAGGCGATCTCAAGCGGGGGAACTAAGTTTTGGCCAATTCTACTTATATGACTTGCAGGAGAGGAAATTCAACTGTAATTTGTGGTTTGAAATTAGTTTGGCTTAATGATTAGTGCCAGTGAGGTTGTGTCCACTAGGTTGGTGTAGAATTTCAACTGCAGTGAATGGTTGTGACTTGTTAGGGGAGCTGAGGGATTTTTTTGGAAGGCTGGGATTTGCAATTGATTTTTGATTGGAGAAGCTCAAGCTTGGGACAAAGTACACAGAACTTATGGGAGTGATTCCGTAAGAAACCTGAGCACCAGTTGCCCACAGAAGCATGAACCCCGTGGATGGCTTGTATGGAATTACAAACTTTACCTGGGTAGTAAATGCAATATGGTTGGCCTTGGAGGAATAATTTTATCTGCTTTGGGATGCACCAACAACATAATCTGTTATTTTGTAGGAAAATGATTAAGCATACCCATCCAACCCGTCCAAAATTACCTGTTGAGCTTCTTTAATCTTTACAGTATCAAGGGATCTTCCCTCCCATAATCCAAATAAAGTCAAAATTTCTGCATCTGTAATTGCTAGATGATGAGTACCACTTTTTTTTTTTTGGTTTCTTATGTTACTCCTGCAAAGATGTATAATCTATATCTCATGTGGTATAAGTGGTGCGTTACTTGTTTCCTTGACATTTATGTTCAATTCTTTTTGGCTTGCAGCTCCGATCCCTATCTAATCCAAGCGAAATAGCTCAAAATGAGGATGTATTGCGGATGTTTCTGATGGCATGCAGTGTTAAATCAGTGAAGCTGAGTGTCATAGGACTATCTTGTTTGCAAAAGCTTATATCACATGACGCTGTAGCATCATCTGCATTGAAGGAGATATTGGCTACTTTGAGGGATGTGAGTTTTTGATCACTTCTGTATCCACATGCCTCTTATTTTGTTCATTTTGAACTTTTAGTCTTAGATAAATGTATAGATTAAACCTATAATTTCCGTCGATATATTGAAGGGTGCGTTGTTAACTGTTATTCTCACAATTTGACTTTGATAATGTGTTTTTTGAAGGAAAAAAAAAATCCAAGCTTATGTTTGGAAAGCCTGACTCTTTATTATAGCTGTTTATTTTTGAATTAGGATCTTCTGTTTTGTTTTACTCTATGTACATATTGGTATAGTTTGATTTCCATCAATCTTCCTGTAGTATCTTAAGGCGCTTAAACTAATTATTTTTGAACTGTGATGTTTGTCTTGCTGCAGCACGCAGAGATGACAGATGAGAGTGTTCAACTAAAGACTTTGCAAACAATGTTGATTATCTTTCAGTCACACTTACAACCTGAAAGTGAGGTAGAACTATCAACAGTTACCATTTTGATTCTTTGGTGTCTGTAATAGATGGAAAAGTTTCTTATTACGTGTTGTATGTTTAGCTCACCCTAGAACACCTAGAAGTTAAACATATGACCGCAATAATGAGCCAACAAGTATTATTCTTGACCTTTTTGTATTTCTCATTTGGTTTATGTGAACTGTTTTTTTTTGGGGCAAATAAGGTATTTTGCTTTCCTTTTCATTTTCTTTGGAGTGTAGGCTGTTGGAACTTGGGTTACCAGATGTTAATGTGTTAAATATACTAATATAGTGCATTCTTGTTCAATATGTTTCAGTTGACTATATAATGAAATTTTGTTACCTGCAACAGCAAAAAGAGTAACTCCAACTGCACTAGTAATTTTAAATTCTGCTGAGAGGAGGGAATGTGGCTATTGGCTATTTCTTGCAGTACTTGAAACTTGACTCCTTTTTTGTAGTTCAGGCAAACCTAACAGATGCAGTATCATTATTTCTTGAATGCCTTTTCAGGATCATAAAAATATTACCATCAATAGGCCTATCTTATCAGTATATTGTTTGTATTTCTCTCAGGAAAACATGTCTCAAGCTCTTGGCATATGTCTTCACCTGCTTGAAAGCAGTCGATCTTCTGACAGTGTCCGCAAGTAAGCTCATTCAGATGCTGTTGCTCACCTATTTTGAGTTCCTTTATCGTGATCTCCTAAATCATCTATCGTTCATTTAGCACGGCAGCAGCTACATTTAGACAAGCAGTGGCATTGGTCTTTGATAATGTTGTTCTTGCTGAATCACTCCCCTCCGGTAAAGCTTCTTCAGCAAGACTCAGTTCGCGTGCTATCTCTGTTGCTGATAATGTTACTCGTAGCTTCGGTCAGACACCGTAAGACTCAGTCTATTTCACCACCTTCTTTTTTTTTTTTTAAAAAAATATTATACTCATATCTTGCAGGAACACAGAATAGTCTAATATCATAACAAGTTTATTAGAAATGGATCTTGTAAGTATTGCCATCTTTAGATTTTGTCACATTGCATCCAACCCGGCAACCATTATTGATGACTGGCACATCATCCAGACTAGAAGTTGAGACACACATGAGATGAGACACTAAGCAGGGGCTAAGGTGTGGTAAAAAATGCCCTAAAAGATCAAAAGGGGAGCTTGTTTGCACTAGTGTATGGAGTGTAAAAGTGCCAAGATGAGCGCATCATAAATATTCAGACCATTAAGCTAGAAAGTAGAAACTAAGATTCCAAATCTAATTATGAAGTCTCTGGCTTCTATGTAATGATCCTTTCCAAGTTGTCAATGATTACTGACCATTATGATGGTGAGGTTGGAATGTAGAACAATAGGAGCAATACTAGTATATTTTTTTATATAGAATATAGTTTTATTAATTAGGCTATTTGGGCAGCCTTAGCAGATAATTGACCTTCGGTCAAAGTAGTTCAGCTTTGGCAAAAATCATTTAACAACTGTTTCTGTTCTAGTACCTTGTGTATTTAGACATTTGGAGTTTATTGTTCCTGATGTGTATTTCTTGCCTTTGACAACATTGGCGTTGCATCCATTCTGCTAGAATTTTATCAGCTGCGCTATGCTTGTATTTTGCTGTGTGATACCTTTTAATGATTGCTGTGATACCTTTTAATGACTGCACATTTGCATTGCCCAATGAACACAGACAGATCTTGCTCATTGCTACTGTGCTTTAGTACATATGTCACGGTCATGCAGTTAACATGGATGATAATATAACTTGTAAATTGCTTGTGTTTCCATTCTAACAACTTCTTGATTCTAGTTAAATTGAAAAGACATTTGCTACTCAAATAATTCAACAGTACAACGGAAAACACTTGAAATATTTCATTTGTCTATCTGTTTGTTTTGCATTTATCTTTGCCTGTTTTAATTGATATTTAGCTTGCACTACATGACAGGTCACTAGCGTGTAACTCTGGTGAGCTTACCATGAGGGAGAATCTTAGTGACGTTGGAAAGCTCGGTCTCCGTCTGCTCGAAGACCTGACAGCTCTTGCTGCAGGTGGATCTGTATGTGCGAACAATTTCTGATAGCACTTTTTTCTGTTCTTCAGTAAATAGGAATAAATTAAATGGCTTATATTTTGTTGCTACATTATTATTTTTGAGTAACTCCCAACTTTTATTACTGAATTTCTAGACATTTTTTCCTGATAAAGCTATTACTGTTTTCCCCCTCTAGGCTATGTGGTTGCATGCTCATTCACTGCATAGGACATTTGCCCTTGACATACTTGAGTAAGTTCTCTAAGTTCCACAGTGCAAATCTTGGGTTACTTTCATTTGTAACAGTTCCCATGCTACCTAGTATTCTAAATGTTTTGACCGAGTCTCAGTAGTCCCACTTCGAAAATTGTTTCACTTGATCTGCTGCTGTCATATGTTGTTAGTGAATGATGTGGCAATGACACTGATTTGGAGTGCTGGCTTCACATGTGGCAAGAGTTTTGAAAACAATTGTAATGGGCATTATAAACACACCATAGTAAAAAAAAAGTACCATTGCATACTCATCTAGAAACTAAACTTTATGTTTATTTTCTTATAAACCCTTCTTAAATTTATGACCCTTGGAAGTGCAAGGGATAACATTAGAGTGGTGCTTCTATGCTATCCCAAAACTTAATTGCACAGATCATAAAGTAGTATTGTTAGAGCATCTCCAATGCAAGAGGTGCTTAGCAAGATGCTTAGAAGAGAGTGTGCCATATCATTAAGCATCCATTCAAGAACCCAACCCTCCAAAATGCAAGCATCTATGCTTATAGGTGGCTACATGTTCCTACAAACTCATAAGGGCCCATCCAAGCATCAATGCTTAACCTAGCAGCCGCTTGAGTTTTGTACCTTCTCTCATCAATGTGGCAAGAAAACTACCTCTAAGCACCTGCCACCTTGGATCATTGAATATGCCCTTAGTAGTTAGTAGTGGAATAGTGGGTGGTTGCAAATCAGATGTGCTTTAAAATATGTGATTTTCACTTTTGAGGAGAGCATAGAAGCACTAGCGCACTACTTGTCTACTTATCACGTTATTATTACAAATATGGTCCTATTGTGGAAACATGAGGTTTTGATGCTTGCTAGTGCAAGAGATCACATTATTTGCACCGAGATGGTTCCATACATGGACAAGAGATGCAACCAGTACTTTATAATATTTTTTCCTGAGAATGCGTGGGAGTTATGCACGTCTTTTCCATTAAGAAAGAATTAGAGTTGTTACAAGTGCCTGAGAGCACAGGCTAGCTACTAGAACAAAACAACAAGGTTCTACCACTTCATAGTTTGTTACATTTTCCATTTTATTTTTGCTGTTTTTGGCTTTTTTTCTTCTAAATATGTTAAATAGCCTAAATATCTCAGAGTCGTGTTGACTTAATATATTTTTTTCCATTTTTTTTGGTCGCAATTATCCATTTGTTTTCCAAATTTCTGGATTGTTGCAACATGTTTCGACACCTTTTCTGCTTCTGTTGTAAGTTCAATTTTGTGTTTTTTTTCTTCAGTTTCCAGATTTTTAAATTTTTTACAATTTAATACTGACTGTTACTTTTTATTATTAAGTAGCTTGTTTACGACACAACAAAAATTGTTGTATTATTTTACTCTAAATTTCTATTAGTCTAGTTAGCACTAGTGATGGCAATCTTTTGATCAGTGTTTTTTTAAAACTTTTTATCATAGAATATTATGATATTATCTAGGATTTCAGTTAAACTTTACTGATCCTGATGCTCTACCGTTGCTGAGGGTGAAGTATTGACTATATGACTTCTGAACAGCTTGTATATAGAATGCTATATGCCTATATCTCATCTAGACATGTTTTGTGCCAGGTTTGTGCTATCGACATATGTTGCTGTATTCCGGGCATTATTATCTTACCAGCAGGTTTGTGTTTTTGTATAACTTCTATCATCTGACATTTTTGTTTTAATCATTGGTCCATAACTTGGATCCTCTTAAAACCTGCCAGGTCTTGCGCCATCAAATATGCTCGCTTCTTATGACTTCACTCCGCACAAATGTTGAGGTAAGTAAATAAAAATCAGGAGCTTGATTTTTCAAACTTAAAGCATGCTGAATTTCTAGTTGCAAATTATTGTTAGAAATCTAGGAGACAGTGATTTTGCTATTCACAACTGTGCAGCTTATTTATTAATTGAGAGGTAATGAGGTATATGTAGAGGGGCCCGGAACTATTGCACCTGGCGATCACGCTCCGGGAATTGAGATCCTTTACAGAGAGGCCAAACGGGTCAAATTCGACAGAACAATTATTATCAATAGTGAACTGACGAACAGAGATGAGGTTTTTAATGATATCAGGGGCAACAAGGATATTATTGAGATAAAAGGACCGGTAGGGACAGAGCGAGCGTGACGTGGCGATGTAAAGTAGATCCATTGCCAACGACAATGGAGGAGGAGCGTGATGGGCGAAACAAGGAGATGTTACGATGTGCGAGTCATATGGAGGCGCGAGTCCATGACCCAATCGGTTGCACGGGAGGATTGAGGTCATGGTGTTGAAGTTCTTGGCGAGGATCACGATCCCAAGATCCGGACCACGGTGTCCACGGTGAGGCCTGGTGAGCCGAGGCAGCAGGTACCGTGGTGGGCTGCGGAGGTGGCCCAAGCTGCTGCTGGGTCTGCCCGAACGGTGTCGGCAGGAATGGCCCAGGGGCGAGCTGGGTGAAGTTGGCCGGCGGAGGCGCGTAGTGGGCCGGGGCACGCGAGGCCGCTGGGCGCGACTGGGCGCGGCGCCGCGGCGCTGGCCACCGTTGCTGCGGCGACCTCCACCGGCAGAGCGCCGATGGTGCTCCGGAGGCGCCGTGAGCGGAGTGGATCCGCCATGGGCGCCGGCGCCACCAGCCGATGGAGAAGTCTTTGGGGAGCAGAGCCGCCGGAAGGTCGCGCCGAGCGATGGCGAGGCGGTTGCCGGAGGTGGTGTGGCGCTGGCTGAGTCGATCTCCTCGAGGACGAGGTCGTTGCGGACCTCATCGAAGGAGGAACGGCTTGGAGCGCGAAGTGGGCTTCGTGTGGGCGAATTTCGTTGAGGCGCGCAGACATTGAGGACGCAGTGCGGTCGCGGATGACCTCGCCGAGGTCGCCGAGCGTCGGCCATCCCCTTCATCTTGCGGCAGTAGTCGTCGATCGAGAGGTTGCCCTGCACGAAGACACGAAATTCGGCGTCGCCGCGGCGAGGCGCGAGCCATGGCTGATTCGAGGAATTGCGCCTCGACGGTGATCCAGGCGTGGCGTTTGTCGCGTTGCGGCGCGGGCGACTCCATCGGCTCGGGAGAGCGTGCTCGGCACCACGGCGGGACGACGGCGTCCATGCGCCGCCAGACGGCACGGCGGGGAAGGCGACGTCGGAGAGGACGTGATCGGCGAGGGCGTACCGCTCGAGGGTGAGGAGGACGAGGTCGCGCCAGCGGTTGTAGTAGGAGAGGGGTTCCAGAACCACGGGCACGAGGGCACGGATGTTCTGGACGCCCGCCGCCTGCGCGTGGAGATTGGCGATGGTGGCGGCCTCGTAGTTGTGGACGTTGAGGTCGTCGGCGGCGCTGGCGTCGTCGTGGCGCGCCGTTGCAGTGGGAAAGCGGCGTCGTGGCGCCGGCCGCGCGTTCGCGATCGGCGGCGGCGCCGTTCGCGCGGCGTCTGGCGCGCGCGACGCGATCTGGCGGCGGCGGCGGCCTTGTTAGCCTCAGTGGCGGCGTCAACCAGGTCCTGGCGGGCCTTCTCCCGTGCGGCCGCGTCCTCGGCGCGCTGCTTGGCATTAGCGGCTGTGGGAGCGGGCGGAGGGTCACCAGGTGGCATGGCGGCGGCGTAGGCAGGTGAGGATTAGCGGAAGCGAGTGGTCACGGGATCGTGACGGTTTCTTGATACCATGATAGCGCGAATATTGCTTGATATCCAACGGAATAACAGGAGTACAATATATATATATCTCTACCGATGATCTTCCTCTACCTGATTTATAGAATCAAGACCAGGGAGAAGATCCGGGAGACCAGGCGCATAAGGAAAGGCTAGGCGGGAAGGACTCATCCGCCAGCCACCTAAATATAGAAGGGGATCACCTAAACAGGGAAAGAGATAAACTCTAACAATAGATATTGTTACGTGGGCCTCATAGGCTACATGGGCCACATGGGCTAAGAGAGAGAAGAGAGAATGTACACCACTCTTAACACTTCCCTTCAAACTCAAGGTGGATCAGGAGGATCTGATGCACTAAGTTTTAGTAGATAAAGCCGATGCTGTTGTCGAGTCTAAGCTTTAGTGAAGAAATTTGCAACTTGAAGCTCTGAGGGAATATACTTGAGGGTGATGGTCGACTGTTGGCAATTAGATCATGTGAAGGATGCATCAACACCAATGTGCTTTGTCAGCTCGTTTGGCAGGATCACTAGCAATCTGAATGACACTTGTATTGTCACAAAAGAGAGGTGTAGGATTGTCACAATGGACACTGAGATCAATCGAGAGCCATCGAAGCCAAATGATCTCTGAGGTGGTAGCGGCAAGAGCTCGAAGTTCAGCCTCTGCACTAGAGCGTGACACCACAGTCTGCTTCTTGGACTTCCATACAATGAACGAAGTACCAAGAGAGATACAATAGCTAGTGATAGATCGGCGATCGACAGGATCACTAACCCGAGTTAGGGTAAGCGTGGAGCTGGAACTGACTCGAACTGGCATAGAACAGACGTCTGGAGGCAGTCCTCCTCAAGTATCTCAACACACAAAGAGCATGACCATAGTGGACTGAGGTGGGAGTACTGATAAACTGGCTAAGCACATGAACAACATGAGCAATACCTGGCCTGGTGACAGTAAGATAAACAAGGCTCCCAACGAGCTGACGATAGTGAGAAGGATTTGTCAGTGGTACACCGTCTGTAGGTCAAAGCTGTAGGTGGAGCTCCATGGGTGTGACAGCATTGTGTGTATCAGTCATACTAGAACGAGCAAGTAGATCCTGAACGTAACGATGCTGAGAGAGATAGTAGCCATCATTATCAGAATGAAACTTAATCCCTAGAAAATACCTCAATGGTCTCAAATTAGACATCATAAACTGTTTACTCAATTTCCTCTTCACAAAAGCCACATAATCCATGTCGTCTCCTGTGATCAGCATATCATCTACATATAATAGAAGCAAAGTACAACCCCGTTGAGAAGTGTGAATAAACAAGGTAGGGTCATGCTCACTTGGAGTGAAACCAGCAGCTTGAATCACGGAATTGAAACGCTCAAACCAAGCACGAGGAGCCTGGTTGAGACCATGTAGAGCATGCCTAAGGCGACAAACATAGCCTGTAGGAACCTCAACACCTGGGGTTGCTGCATATAGATCCCATGTAGATCACCATAAAGAAAAGCATTCCTGACATCCATATGAGATATAGTCCATGTGCGTACCGCTGCAACAGCAACAAGAGTACGAACTGTGGTCATATGAGCAATTGGAGCAAAAGTCTCATCATACTCTCGACCAAAAGCCTGCTGAAAATCTCTTGCAATAAGACGAGCCTTGTATCGCTCTACTGCCCCATCTGATTTGTTATTTACTTCGTACACCCACTTGCAAGTTATAGGAATAGCTCCAGATAGTAGCGGAACAAGATCCCAAGTGCCTGTACACTCTAATGCTGTGAGCTCCTCTATCATAGATAATTGCCACTTAGATATACTGGCAGCCTCCTGATAAGTACTCGGCTTAGCTACTACACCTGCACGAGAAAACCCCCATCTCTTTGGTGCCTAAATAGAAGAACGATCACATAAGGCATACCGTGATGTAGCAGAAAGATCGTCAGAGTCGGTGGCACTGGCCGGAGGGTCAAGTGGAGGAGAGGAGGAACTCGGTTTAGAAGGAACTCTCTGTCGACGACTATAGGGAAGGGGAAAAGTGGAAGTGTCAAAAACTGGTGGAGCTAGTGGAGGAGATACTAGAAGGTGAAATTGGTGGAGAAGGTGTATCTGGAGAAGACAAGTCCAGTGAAGGAATAGGAGGTAGACACCAAAAGGAGGTGGAATCTGTAGGAGAAAAAGTGGGAGGTAGACACTCAACCGACTGAGCGCTCACGAGCTGCTAGGACACAACAGACACAAACAAAGTCACGAAGATGAGCATAACGAGAAGGTGCTCTATATAGGACCTCACCATGACACTTGCCCTGAAGCTTGGAAGAGGGCTAGCGGTTGATGAGATAGACTACTGTAGAGACCGCTTCCCCCTAGAAGTGAGGGAACAAAGGAGATGCAAAGAGTACGAGCAGTCTCAATAATGTGACGGTGCTTGCGCTCAGCAACACCATTATGAGCATGAGCACCGGGACACGAGATCTGAGGAAGAGTACCCTCAGAAGAAAGGAATTGACGAAAAGCTGATGAAAGATACTCCCCCCTAGAGTCAGAACGAAAAACACGAATGGAAGAAGAAAACTGTGTATAAACCATCTTAGCAAAAGACTGATAAATGGAAATCAACTGGGAGCGATGTTTCATAAAATAGATCCAAGTATATCGAGAGTGATCATCGACAAATATGACAAAATAACTATGACCACCCTTCGATGCAAAAGGAGATGGACCCCATACATCTGAATGCCCCAAATCAAAAGGACAAGAAGACTGAGAAGTACTATTAGAATATGGAAGTTGTAGCTGTTTCCCCAGCTTACAACCAGTACAATGAAAACTAGACTCAACAGTGACATGACATAAGGAACCCTGGTGAACGAGAGTGGTGAGGCGAGCTCCACACAGATGACCAAGTTTATGATGCCACTTGCTTAAGGAAGAACCAACAGGATACTGAGATGCTCGATGTACTGGTGTAAGGAAGATGTAAGGTGTCCAAGACATAGAGACTAGGAGAGCCTCTACGGCGATGGCCATAACCAATCACTTTTCTGCTCTGACGATCCTGAATGAAACAAGAAGAATCATCAAATCCAATGAAACATTCATATCAGCGAGTTGACCAATAGAAAGAAGGTTTATAGATAGCTGAGGAACAAAAGACACATCAGGAACAGAGAAACGAGATATAAAGAGAATGCCCTGATGAGTAATAAACTAATAGAGCAAGGTTTACCATCAACAGTGTGAATATATGCAGCATCAGTCACAGGCCTGCGAGCAACAAGCTGAGAGCTATTTGATGTGACATGAAATGAGCACCCGATCCGAATCATTTTCGAATACAGATGCTCCTGGGTCGGATATGTATCGGATAATGTCGGATCGGAAACGAATATGGATTATTTTTGTTGGAAACGAATACAAATTCGGTAAGGCACTTTTCGTTGAATACGGATATGACTTCGGATATCCGGAGATACATAGGTCTAGATATCCGGAGATACTATTTGAGGCTGCATGTGCATTGCCTTCCGAAAACCGTAACTTTCTCGTTCGAAATCGAAATTAGGAAAATGAGTAGGCTAACTTTGTATTTGTGAATATTTTCATTTGAGTCTATTTAATGCCCCAAATATATGTCCAAATGTCTGAATTGTATTTGCAACACCCGATATTTCTTGGATTTTGCCCAAACATGACTCCTTTCACCATTCTTCTTTCTTGGGAGTCCCAAAACACAATCATTATACATATAAATAAATAAATATTAATAACAAATTATTTTATAGTGAATTGTGCAATATTTATGAGGTAGGCAATAGATATCGAGTAAACAAACGTGGTAAATAATGCATGTAAGGGAGAGCATATTGAGTTATTTTACATTAAAAACATGTTAGGGAGTAGATATAAACATGTACATATATACTGAATTAGCGAATATTTTGATCGTATAAACTAATTCTTTATTTTAGTTACTGCAATGCAAACAATTTAAGGGGTTTTCATGTTCCGCGAAATATTCATGACCGTATTCGATTTGATTCGTATTTGTATTCAACATTATTCGTATTTGTATTCGCATCGAGAAAAAAATACGAAGACAAATATGACAGAGCCATTATCTATTCGTAGTCGATCTGTTTTCACCCCTAGCGACAAGGGCTCGAAATTCAGTCTCTGCACTAGAGTGTGACACCACAGTCTGCTTCTCGAACTTCCAGACAATGAGCAAAATACCAAGAGAGATGCCAATAGCCAGTGATATATCGACGATCAACATGATCACTTGCCTAAGTGGAGTCAGAGTAAGCGTGGAGCTGGAGCTGACATGAACTGACATAGAACATACGTCTGCATGCATTCCCTCTCAAGTATCTTAGCACATGAAGAACATGACCAGTGGACTGAGGTGGGAGCACTGACAAATTGACTGAGCACATGAACAACATGAGCAATGTCTGGCCTAGTGACAGTAGGATAAATAAGGCTCCCAACGGTTGATGATAATAAGAAGGATCTGTCAGTGGTACACCGTCTGTGGGACGAAGCTGCAAGTGGAGCTCCATGGGCGTGGCAGCATTGTGAGTATCAGTTAAACCAGAGCGAGCGAGTAGATCCTGAACGTAGCGATGCTGATAGAGGTATTAGCCATCACTATCATAATGAACCACAATTCCTAGAAAATAGCTCAATGGTCCCAAATCTGACATCATAAATTGTTCACTCAATTTCTTCTTAACAGAAGCCATATAGTCCATGTCATCTCCCGTGATCAGCACATCATCTACGTACAGAAGAAGCAAAGGGGGAACCCCGCTGAGAAGTGTGAATAAACAAGGCAGGGTCATACTCACTTGGAGTGAAATTAGCAGCTCGAATCACAGAACTGAAATGCTTGAACCGCACGAGGAGTCTACTTGGGACCATATAGAGCACGCCTAAGACGACCAACATAGCTTGTAGGAGTCTCAACACCTTGGCGTGGCTGCATATAAACCTCATGTAGATCACCACGAAGAAAGGCATTCTTGACATTCATCTGAGATATAGTCCATGAATCGATGAGCGTACCGCTGCAACAACAATGAGAGTATGGATTGTAGTCACATGAGCAACTAGAACAAAAGTCTCATCATAATCTCGATCATAAGCCAGCTGAAAACCTCTTGTAACAAGATGAATCTTGTATCGCTCAACTGAAACATCTGACTTGTTTTTACTTTGTATACCCACTTGCAAGTTAAAGGAACAACTCCAGATGGTAGCGGAACAAGATCCCAAGTGCCTGTATACTCTAATGCTGTAAGCTCGTCAGTCATAGCCAACTGTCACTTAGATATATTGGCTACTTCCTAATAGGTACTCGGCTTAGATACCACTGTACGAGAAAAACCCCATCTCTCTGGTGCCTGAATAGAAGAACGATCACGCTGGGCACACCATGATGTAGTAGAACGATTGTTAGAGTCCGCGGTATTGGCTGGAGGGTCAAGTGGAGGAGAGGAGGATTGAGGATTAGAAGGAACTCTCTGTCGGCGATTATAGTGAAAGGGAAAGTGGAAGTGTCAAAAACTGGTGGAGTTGGTGGAGGAGACACTAGAAGGTGAAACTAGTGGAGAAAGTGTATTTGGAGAAAGCATGTCTGATGAAGGAATAGGAGGTAGACACAAAATGGAGGTGGAATCAGTGGAAGGAGTGGCGAGTAGAAGGATGATAAAAGAAGAGTTGATCCTCATCAAAGGTCACATCACGAGAGATGCGAATGCGATGTGTTGAAGGATCATAACAGCAATAGCCCTTATGCTCAAGACTATAACCCAGGAAGACACTCAACCGACTGAGTGCCCAGCTTTGTGCGCTCACGAGGTGCTAGAAAGACAGCAAACACAACCAAAGACACGGAGATGAACATAGCGAGCAAGTGCTATGTACAGGACCTCACCAGGATACTTGCCCTGAAGCTTGGAAGAGGGCTAACAGTTGATGAGATAGGCTGCCGTAGAGATTGCTTCTCCCTAGAAGTGAGCGGGAACAAAGGAGGAAATGAGAAGAGTATGAGCAGTCTTAATGATGTGATGGTGCTTGCGTTCAACAATACCATTCTGAGCATGAACACCAGGATACAAGAGCTGAGAAAGAGTATCCTCAGAAGAAAAGAACTGACGAAAGGTTGATGAAAGATACTCTCCCCCAGAGTCAGAACGAAAAAGGACAAATGGAGGAAGAGAACTGAGTATGAACCATCTTAGTAAAAGACTGATAAATGCTAATCAACTGAGTGCGATATTTCATAAAATAGATCCAAGTATATCGAGAGTGATCATCGACAAATATGACATAGTAACTATGACCATCCTTCGAAGCAAAAGGAGATGGACCCCATACATCTGAATGCCCCAAATCAAAAGAACAAGAAGACTGAGAGGTACTAGTAGAATATGGAAGTTGTAGCTGCTTCCCTAGCTCACAACTTGTACAATAAAAACTAGACTCAACAGTGACACGACCTAAGGAACCCTGATGAACTAAAGTAGTGAGGTGAGCTCCACAAAGATGATCAAGTCGATGATGCCATTTGGTGAAGGAAGAACCAACGGGAGACTAAGATGAAGACACTAAGGCCTTTGACGTACTGACGGAAGGAAGATGTAAGGTGTTCAAGACATAGAGACCAGGAGAGCCTCTAGGCGATGGCCAGAACCAATCACTTTTCTGCTTTGACGATCCTGAATGAAACAAGAAGAATCATCAAATCCAATGAAACAATTAATATCAGTGAATTGATCAACAGAAAGAAGATTCATAGATAGTTGAGAGACAAATGACACGTTAGGAACAGAGAAGCGAGATGTAGAGAGAATGCCCTGATGGGTAATAGAGTAAGGTGGAGTAAGGTGTACCATCAGCAGTGTGGACATACATACCATTAGTCACGGGCCTACGGGCAACAAGCTGAGAGCTGTCCGATGTAATATGAAAAGAGGCACCCGAGTCCAGAACCCAAGAATGAGTAGCGCTAGAGGTAGAAGGTGCAACTGATGTCATAGCAAATACTGATCTAGAAGTCACAGTAGGTGTGGCAGCAGTGACAGCTCCAGCCTTGATTGAAAAAGCCCATGCTCAATAGTTTGGTCTCCCGAGCTTGATGTTCGTGAACATGAGAGATGAACTGCCTCTAAACATCGAGTCAGACTTTGCCATTTTGATGGACTACAATCACTAGCAGTAGGTCAGTGGAGACAAAGCAACGTAGCACACCTGAAGCAGAGCAGCCCAGTGGAGGAAGCAAAGTAGCTTGGTGGAGGCAGCAGAGCAGCTCGGTGCAAGAAGTAGAGCAGCTCGGTGGAGGCAAAGCCTGAAGCAGAGCACGAAGACGGTGAGGAAGAAGATAACCGATTACGAAGGTGACGCAGGTGACGTCGGATCAACACCGAGAGGCGGTGACGACGCGGATCTGGGAGCAAGGACCCCGAGGTGAGCCGAGGCGGCGCGGATCCGATTGTCTTGGTCTGCCAGAGCAGAGGAAGCGAGTGTTGGATCCAGTCGTCTTCGGCTCGGGGCAGTGCGATGGGCGGTGGCGGTGCCGATCCAGAGGCAGAGCAACATCTCGGGGAAGCGGGTGCTGGGTCCGGGAGGTAGTAGCTTGGGGCGGCGGTGGCGCCAATCCGGAGGCAGAGCAACAGCTCGGGGAAGTGGCGCCACGATCCAGAGCAGAGAGGAGGGGCGCAGCGGTGGGCGAGCGAGGAGAGGAGGCGCGCGGCTCTGGGCCCGCCGGTCCGTGGCTGAGAGAAGATAACAACGATGACAATGGCGGCGATAAGTGGAAATAGGGTCAGGGTTTAGGTGGAGATGCTCTGATACCATGTTAGAAAACTGAGAGAAGGATTTTGCTATTCACAACTGTGCATCTTATTTATTATTGAGAAGATATATATGAACATGTAGACAGGGCCTCATAGGCTACATAGGCCATGTGGGCCAAGAGAGAGAATGTACCAGGCTCTTAACATTTCCAGCTTTTGGAGTTTTCCCTTCCTGAGCTAGCTCCTCCCTCCTGTCCAGGTAGTGTTGTCAAATTCTCGCCCAAGTGGGTAAGAGATCCAAATGTGCCCAAAAGCAAAGCAAGATAGGATCTTCAAATTGGGCCGTGCTGCAGTGCTGATATCAATTTTTGTGGTTGGCAACAGAACTCATGCATTTTATGCCATTAACAGCATAGAACTCCTGGTGATTCTTTGCAAGGATTGGTCTTAGGTTCTGAGGTTGACTCTGTTACCAAAGAAACGTGGTGCAGTCTCTGCTGCCAATCCTTGTTGTCCCAGGTAGTTAGAGGCCTATGTCAAATGATGAAACTCATCTTTTGGTGTGCCAGTTCCTAATTCAGTTGCTGGAAATGAAAATATTTAGATTGAAGTGGATTCCATGAGCTCTTTACTATTTTGCCTTCCTGATTTCATGTATTATTCTTGTTATTAGCAGCTTCTGTGTTTGATATGTTTGCTGATTTATCTTCAGCTTGAAGGTGAAGCAGGGGAACCTGCTTTCCGCCGTTTAGTCCTACGTTTGGTTGCTCATGTCATCAGACTATACAGCTCTTCACTTGTTACTGAAAGTGAGGTACTGTTCTGCCCAAGTTCATATGCATGCCAGTACTGCAATGGACCTGTGAGCCACTAAATAATCTGAATTGAACCATCAAGAACATGATCAGTTGAAGCTCCAATCCCGAAACCTTTCTGATAATAATTTGATTGATTAACCAGAGAAGCACTGATAATGATTTAGGTTCTGTTTGGTATTGCGGTGGATTGTGATAATCTCATTTGGTAGAAGTAGAATCACTTTAAAATATTTTGATGTTTAGCTAGCTACTGTTTTCTAAAGCAAGTTGTGAACAGAGATATTATTGCATTCGAAATAACAACAAACGAGTGGAAATGTGAGAGAACAACCTTTCGATAACAGCATTTGTCTAACTTTAATCTGATTTACCAAACAGATGCTATCTTTCTTACAATTGCTTTTCCACAGCATTGTTTAAAATAAGCACCGCACAACACAGCACGTCAACCTCAAGCTGACCCTTACTGTGAAGTCTAACTGGAAGCCTTAGCTTAGCTGATTATAATTAGAAACAAAGGAATCACTGGACTAGGTACCTAGGTTCAATACGGTTGGGAATGTATTATATGAGAATTAGTCTTAAATTGGAGAATGAGAAGCGACAATCTTGACCATTGGATTTTATCTGGATGGGTTAGATGAAGCACCAAGAGTCACCAACATCTTTGAAAAGACCCCATGAATTATTCACTTTACAATCATGACCTTCTATTGACCTAAGCAATCAGCCTTAGTTTGCACTATCAAAATTTGATTTAATGGTTCATGTTAGTGTTCGCATTCTGCTATTTTAAGGCTACTTCCTGCCATATACATTCGCAAATATGCTCGACCATGAGATCGTGCATGCTGAGCAAATGAGGCCCTACTTCAGGTCACTTGTAGGTTGAAATTGCCAGCTTGGCTCTATATAATATTTGAGTGCCCATGGTGCTTTTATTTTATTCTGGTTATGCTATCCTACCTGAGCACTAAGATGCTTGTGTTGACAGGTGTTTCTTAACATGCTTGTAAAAGTTACCCGTCTGTATTTACCTTTATGGCATCAGATACTTGTTCTTGAAATTTTGAGGGTAAGTTTCCTTGGCAACAACAGAAATTGATGCTTGTGACTTGTGAGTGATCTATTCTTACTTTGTGTGCCTGTTGATTCATCAGGGTTTTTGTGTAGAAGCTCGCACTCTGCGCTTGCTATTTCAGACATTTGACATGTACGTACTGTATCTGCATTACACTATTCTTGACATTCTTTTGAGGTGTTCATTCTATGCTTCATCCTCTGCTGGTGGGTGGCCTTCTGTTTGACTTCTCCAGAGGCTTGCTAATTATGTTGTTCTTGCAGGATAGAAATTTGAGATCTACTTGTTTTTTTGTTCTTCTTCTAACAATCAATTTTGAGCAATTTAAAAACTGACTCATAATTCACATTTTGCTATTAGTTGTCCATCAATAAGGGAATTGATGCCAGAATTTAACTGGTGTAGCCATGTAGGTAGCACATGACCACATACTCTCATGATCGAATAGTTAATTTTAGTAGAAAATGTTTAGTGTAGCTTGCATTATTTGTCTGAGAGTAAGGTTTTGTTGGAGCAGTGCCTTAGGGCATGTTTGGTTCCTTTGACTCCATCCTTGCCTAGCCTTAGTGATGAGGTGAACTACCCAATATTATGTAATCAGGATTCAGGAAGCTGTATGGTGTACCTTCTGTAAAGTTTGTCATAGTTTGCTTGTGTTATACTAACCTTGTCAGTCTATTACTGAACTTGGGAATATAGTCGCAGGTCGCAGCACCTCTCTACCCGTATCCCAAATTTGAGATAATTATTTGGTGACTTAATGTATATAACCTTGACCTGTTAGCTCATTTAGTTACACATCCATTTTAGGTGCAAATGGTTCTCCTAACCACATCTTGTATGTCAAGTTGTGTTAATTAGGTTAAAGGGTCATATGGTTGCAGTGATGTCAAGAGTACTACTGCCAGAAGACAAGATCGGTAGATGTAAGCTATTCCGTGGAAGAGACCATGAATCCTAAAATATTTTAGCATTAAATAGTCAATGGGCAGGATGACAAGTCAATTCTCATATGAAAAATGTTCACTTTGCAGTTTAGAGGAAGGTGATTTATTACTTATGAAAGATTTGGATTCCATTAACAAGCAGTATCCAGAAAAGCAGTGTAGGAAAGCTATACAAGTTTCCTTGTTTTCTTCTGGTGATCGGATGTGTATAAACCTGTCAGAGTTTTTGAAGATTTGAACATGTGATATAGATAGTTATTTGTATGGTAGTGTTATATTTAGAGCAAAGAACCTATTAGTGGAGCAACTCACGCTTTTCACCCTATGTAGAGTATGTATTAGAGGTTACCATTGAAAAGGCCCCTTGCAAGTTTTTTTTTTTTTTTTTTTTTTTTTTTTGCATTTTTTGCTAGGTCAGAAGTTTACTTTTGTAGCTCTTTCATACAAGTTACTGCATTAATGCTTTTCATCTCTGGGCATACATTTTTTTTTTGGGGGACACTTCAGCTTACATCTGTAATTGTTTTTCTGCTAATAATACAGGAATCCTACAAATACTAATGTTGTGGAGAACATGGTTAGAGCACTTGCTTTGGTGGTGTCTACTATTCAGGTGGTATTGGTTCCCTTGCTAGAAAACAATCTCATCCCAGTTGATTAGCGTTGTGCTTCTAACTATTCTCAACATTTTGGTTTCTTGTGTGTTTTTGTACCATTTTTTATAATATGTCCTTTTCCCTTTTCCTTTTGAATCATAGTTTCTAACTATTCTCAACCTTTCAGTTTCTAGTGCAATGCTATATATATGCTTAAATTCTGTCAAGACATGAAATTCTCTCTATGTTACCCTATTCCTTTAACTGGAGCACATTTTTTCTCTTGTAGTCTTCAGATTCAAGTGAAGAGACTCTTGCAGCTGTTGCTGGAATGTTCAGTAGTAAAGCTAAAGGTACCTTCTACAATTCCTGAAGTCTGTCGATAGCTTACTAACTCTGTTTTTTTATTTAGTTATGCTAAAGAAATACGGATAAAGTAAACAGGAAATAACAGATGGCATCCTCAACCAAAGTTACCGTGGTGGTACTGTTCTGTCATGATAAAATACCCATAACCAATGGATAAAGGCACGAAGCGGATTGTTCTCCACCTTCCTTTCTGGTGTCATTTGTGTTGAACTATGAGTTATTGCACACCTGTTCCCACAACTTAAACTTTTGGCAGTGTTGGTGGATGAAACTCAACATGTTATGAGGCCCAAAGATCCCTGCGTCTATGACTTGTGCGGTGTACTTATTGGTGAAAAACTGTTGTAATTCTTGGAAGGTCTAGTGGTGAGAATGAGTGTCCCACAGTCCCAGTGGCCCTTGTTGATTCCACATCGTAGGCTTCGTTGAGCCTTAGACATTAGAGGTAGTGTTGAAGTATGTTTATTGCCCTCATTTCCCCAACATCTTAAACTTTTGGTGGGTTGGTTGGCACATGTAAGTCAAAAAATTGATCTCACTTCTTTGTCCATTGCCATGGTGGTAATATTTGTGTTGCGAAACTACTGAGCACACAGTTGTCTGATATTCCAGCAAAGTAACTCATGCCTGGCACTGTCTTGCTGCCATTATTATTTACTCCTATGGAATATTAAAGGTTTGCTTTTAAGGTTCTAATAATTCTTGATGCTTGGAGCCATGATCGCACTAGGGTCGTCGAGAATCTAGTAGGGAATACATGTGTAGACCTAGCTTGAGTACTATATGTCTTGGGGCAAGAAGTTGTCCTTCTTTGTAAATAGCACAGTAAGGGTTCCTCTCATTAAAACATACATGCAATACTATTATACAGGTTTGTCTTCCCAAGATTGCGGAGGGCCTGGAGGGTTTGCTCAGCCTTTTATGCTACGACAATGTAGTCATGAGATATGTCTTAGTTTCTCTTTGTATAGAGTGTTTTTTGCTTATTTGTCTTTTGCCTTTTGGCCCTGTGTACATGGATATATGTTGGCCTCTTGCCCCATGGAATAGAACCGAGTTCCATTCCAACATGGTATCAGAGCAGAAACAGAGTCGCTGGAACTGTATGGGAGCTGCACCTTCTTGCCAAGCTTGCAGCCCATACAGTGCAAGGAAGTATCACCTAGAACAGACCCAAGGACACCACGACCAACTAAGGAAGAAAGGCGTGACCCACACAAGTGACCCAGATGATGGTGCCACTGAGAAAAACTAATGGAAAATGGTGGCGACGGATGCAGTGGCAG
The DNA here is from genome assembly GCA_036346255.1 of Ampelocalamus luodianensis. Lineage (NCBI taxonomy): Eukaryota > Viridiplantae > Streptophyta > Magnoliopsida > Poales > Poaceae > Ampelocalamus > Ampelocalamus luodianensis. The sequence goes on along the minus strand of CM070617.1, from coordinate 29,086,791 downwards.
TGGTGGTGGCCGACTGACTGAGAGAAGCAGTAGAAGTGGAAGAAAGACAAAGCCAGTCAAGCTCACATAGACGCTGAGAATCATGACGATGAGGGCCAGCACCAACTAGAGCCCCCCGTGTGCCGATCCTGAACACAACACGAGTTAGGATAAAAAATGATGCAACAATCATGATCAACAATACGGCCGGCGGATATAAGTTGCAAAGCAAGTCTAGGAACATGAGAAACTGCAGGAACATGAAACCAAGGAGTAGATTGGGTGCCTCAGCCAGTAATAGGAAGGAATGTACCATCTGCAGCCTGAATAGGGACAAGAAGAACAGGAGGACTCTAAGGAAGTGAGGTTTGCGGAGTTTGGTGTCATGTGAAAGGAAGTATCAGAGTCCAAGATCCAAGGAGAGGATATACCTGAAGTGGGAGACTGAGTGATAAGACTGGTAACACCCGAAGAACCTGAGGTCGGGCTTACGACTAGACGCTGAAGGAGAGAAACCAGCTGTTGAGTGGTGTCTAGCTGGCGAGGAGTAGCAACAACTCCTGATAGAGCAAAGCCATGTTGAGGATGACCGCCTCGACGACCCTGGCTCTGCCTCCTGGTGTAGTAGGTTTGGTACTTGTGACCACCGCGCTGGCACCAGGTACAGTGAAGGCTAGTAGTGGAAGCATCAACAATGATCACAAGTGCAACCACTGGTGCAGGGGAAGTAGTAGGCACTATTGCCACAGGTGCCTTAGCAGCAGCAACAAACATGAAGTGGAATTCCGGACCAAAGCTCAGCGGCGGTGGCCGAGGCAAGGAGAAGCCCGGTGACGGTGGCTGAGGGAATGAGATGGACTCCAAACTGCTAGTGGCAGCCATCAGCAAAAGCTCGGACTTATCAATAGCCAAAGAAGCTGGAGAAGACGAAGAAGCCAAAGTAGTAGAAGTTGAAGTCGTAGAAGCACAGCTCGGCTGTGTAGCCAAAGCCAAGTGAAGAAGCCCAAGTTGTGGCCCTACGCTGAAGCTAGTGAAGAAACCAAAGCAGCTCTTGCTTGAAGCGGGTGGAGAAGCCAAAGTAGCTCTTGGCGGTTCTGGCCAGATCAGGAAGCCCAAATCGGGCAGTGGCAGTGGTATTGGGCCAATCCTGAGCTCTGATCGGCGCAAATAGAGGTAGAGGCGACCGGTTCCGGAGCTCGGGGCGGCGAATCGCACTCGGGGGATGATTCTGGGGCTCGATCGTAGCCGAATCACACGGGCGGCGGCGGCCGAGGGAATGCGCGAGCTCGGGCGGCGAGCGGTGCACGGTGGAGAGTGGTGGCGGCTGTCAAGGAAGAACGGCAGCGGCGTCTCGCACAGGGAAGAAGACAGAGAGGGGGAGAGCTCGGGCGGCGCTTAGGCAGTAGTGGCGGCCTGAGGACGGTGGTGGTGGAGGAAGTGCTAACCCATGAATGCTTCTAGCAGTTGTGTTTGTGCTTGTGGATATCTGTGAGCTCTAGAGATAATATAGATGGTAGGCAATGGCTATATCATTTTTGCTACTTATACTGATATGCGTCAAATCGGTATCTTTTGGATATTTTCAGTTCTTATGATTATATCATGGGATACCTAAGTATTACATACACAGGGATTGAGTGGAGCATGGATAATGATGCATCAAATGCTGCTGTTTTGGTTGCTAGTGAAGCACATACCATCACTTTGGCCCTTGAAGGCCTCTTAGGTGTAGTTTTCACTATTGCTACTTTGACTGATGAGGCTCTAGATGCTGGCGAGGTAAGAAGAGATAATTCTTGTTTTATGAATCTGGCCATTTGGGAATGTACAGTTAATAATTTGTTTTTGTTTCCTTTTAGCTTGAATCACCAAAATGTGAATTGGACAGTATGAGGGATTGTAGTGGACAATTGGCTCTTCTTTGTGTGGCCATGGTCAATTCAACATGGTTAACCATCCTTGACTCTCTTTCACTTATTTTGATGCGGTGAGGTCCATCTTCAAACTTACGTTTTCCATTTATTTCAACTATGCTAGCTTTCCTATGCTTTTGCTCATGGGGAATCCAATTAATAGGTCACAGGGAGAAGCTATAATATTAGAAATACTGAAAGGATATCAGGCATTCACTCAGGTGATCATAATATTCTGTTTGATGCACCAACCGCTTTGGAAAATTACCCTGCTTGAGTATACTTAGAGAATGACAGTATCCCTTTATTTGGCTTTAATGGGATGCTGATTTCTTTAATGGGATGCTGATTTTTATTGCTTTTCTGTTTTATCCCTTTTGTCCCCATTCTCTGTAGTATTCCTTTCTGCAAAATTATATGAATTACCTTTTCTTGACCATGAGAATATGGAATGCAAACTCTTTCAGGCTTGTGGAGTTCTCCGTGCTATAGAGCCATTAAACTCTTTTCTAGCATCACTTTGCAAGTTTACAATCAATAACCCAAATGAATGGGAGAAGAGAAGGTATGCCGCCAGCATCTTGTTTCTTAGTATATCGCTGGGCAAATACATTTGTTAGAATAATACAACATATCCCTACGGGCAGCTTTTCCACTTTCTCTTGCATTTTCAATACATGAGATGTGTCTTTGCAATATACTTGGTCAGAATTACCATATATGCATATCTTAGTGATTTTGGTCATACTCGTTCCTCTTATGGATTCCAGCCTTATTAATCGTCCATGATTAATTTTGGGTTCTATGACCTATATAAAATATGAGTTTTCCTCTCTTTGGACCTTTAATTTGGGAAGTAAGAATTTGAAAAGCAAGAACAGTGGTAGAAAGGAATTTTGATCTCTCTGGGACGTATTTGTAATGATTTGTGGAGTTTGCCAGGATGGATTTGATATTTCTTTTTTAAACGAGCATTTATGTTGCTTTTGTTTTTTTTAAAAAAATCGGGTATGAACTCCCCCTTTCATTTGGGAGCTACTGGTGTTGATTTGAGCAAGTCTCACGTGTCATCAGGTATCACTTATAACCTCATGGCTGACAGTGGTCATCCTTTCTTGTTTGCTTATTGCTGTACCAGCTTTCTTTTGGTAATTGCTGTGTGGAAAATGATAGCTTGAACGGATACTACATTGGTGAACTAACAATTATGTTTTTTTAGCTAATAACTATGCTGAAAAGTATGTAATGTAATTGTAACATGGATATTGATGATTTCTGGTTAGAATATGACTTTGCTAATGCCTCAATTTACATTTGGCTTAATCTAAATTCTGAAATTTGGAGGGTTGGGGGCTTGGGGCATCGTATTACTAGTTTACTGGATATTTTAATGTTTGGTGTGACAAATTTCTTTGCACAGTGCTTCAGCTATCCATAAAACCATAAAGTTACCTGCTGATTTATCTTTATTCATGAACTTTGAGCAATTACTTATTTTCCTTTTATACCTATTGTTAGCATCTTGCTCTCTCCTGGATCAAAGAAGCCAGAAATTCTAATGGATCAGCGCGATAGTATTATTCTAACACCAAAAAATGTGCAGGTAACAAGCAAGATTTACAGTTACATTGTGCTCCGGTGCTTTTTCATATGCATATTTATTGTTGGTTATTTCTTATTTTCTTAATCCAGGCACTGAGGACACTTTTTAATGTGGCACATCGATTACACAATGTCCTGGGTCCTTCCTGGGTTTTGGTAAGTAGAGAGTTAGATTAACTAGCATTAATTACCATGCTACTAGTAGTACTATATCTGATTCTTGGAAACTTTTAGGTCTTGGAGACCCTTGCAGCACTTGATAGAGCCATTCATTCTCCACATGCTTCAACCCAGGTTACACAATGCAACTGATAGTATTTTTTGTTCCCAACTTACATGTGTGGAAGAATTTGTGTTACTCAGAAGTCGACAGACATTTTTTTTGTTAACATTGTATTATCACAAATAGCATCTTCATGGTATGATTACTCTAATGATCTTTCTGCTTTTCTCTATCTCAATTTAGGTTATATAATCATTCTTTTGGGTTAGCTTGTAGAATATCTAGTATCCGGTGTTCCATTTTTTCCCTATGTGTGTGTGTTCGTGTTAAGATTGTGGTTGTTAAGGGTAGTAGTGTAATAGTCATGTAAGTGTTAGGAGTAGTTATGGAATTGTAGTGTAGTCTAGAGTTTCTAGTCTAGGGTTTCTCTCTTGTGCACTATATATTGCCCTTGGGCTCTTGCAATACAACTAAGAATTCAGCATTCATTCTCTCCTCTCACAAACCTAACATGGTATCAGAGGCTCGATCCAAACTCTAGCCTCCATCTTCCACCGTAGCTGCCCTCGGGAGGAGCAATCTCCACTCTCGGGGGCAGCATTCAATATCATTTTTATGTTTAGCATATCAGTAGTTTCTTGTCAAGTAGCAACAGCTCCAAGCAGCTAGTAGTCTCAGTCTACGTTTCTTCAAGCAGTAGCATCATCAAACAACGTCGTCAAGCAGCAGCAGCTATGCCATTCCTATCAGCGCCAGATCAAGTCGATCTCGTCACCTTTGGAGCTCGTCGGGACCAAATCCCACCCGATCCAAGCTCCGCTGGTCATCCTCGAGCTCCTAGTGCTGTCTCCGGACTCCTCGGTGGTGGTGTCACGTGCCTTGGGCAAGGAACATATAGGGTAGGAGTGGGAGGTTTAGGCCCAGGCTTGTGCCGGGGAGCCGTGGTGGAGGGAGGAGGCGACGCACGACAGGAGGGTGGCAGCGTGCACGCCTGGAGGCCAGGAGCAGCAAGGGGGAGGAGATTAGGGATTCTAATCTGCTTGCTTTATTTCATCCTCTCCTCTCCTTTAAATAGAGTCTTTACAAATAAAGAGATCAAAAGGATCTCCATCTAATCTAAAGAGACCGAATGGATCCCAATCTATTCTTTAAAGAGATTGGAAGGATCTCAATCTATTCTTTAAAGAGTTTGCATTGGCATTCAATCTCGTCTTTTTGGATGACCGGGTAGCGGTATGGATGGACGGCCACTGGCGTCGTACCCGGAAGGAGGTGGATACGTTGGTCACGGGTACGCGCGGGCGGCGGGCCAGTTGGCTTGGTGAAGATGTCGTCAAACTCGTGGATCAGATCATCCAAGAGGTCACGACCGTCGTAGGCATGAAGCTTGGCGTTGTGTACCGGTTCCTTGATGCCGCTCCATTGAACTTGGTGATTGTGTTGCCAAAACGCCATGGTGAGAAGACCGAAATCCCACAAGATTGGACCCAACGTGGCCAGCCATTGAGTGCCGAGAACCACGTCGTATCCCCTAATGGAATTTCGTAGACGTCGGTAACGAAGTCTTCCTTGTCGATGGAGATAACCGCATTGGGCAGACGCCTGCCCAAGCGACCTGTTCGCCGTTTGCCACGGCCACCCGGAGGTTGTTGCGGCCCAAGAAGTGCAGGCCAGAGCGACAGGCAGCGTTGGTTGACACAATTGTGCGTCAAACCAGAGTCCACTAGGGCGAAGAGGACTAAGTCGTCGCGGTGAAGCGCGAGTTGCATCGTTTCGCAGGTATGGACCCCGGCGAGGGCAAGTAGGGAAATCTAGGGCTCGGATCCTCGAGTGGTTCAGTGTCATCCACACTGTAGTCGATCTGCATGAGGAAAAGATTCTTGCATGCATGGAAATGCGATAATTTCTCGTCGCAGTTGTAGCAGAGGCCCTGACGCTTGCGTTCTTCCATCTCAGACACGGTCAAACGGCAATATACCGGCCGCTGGTTGATGCCGTGGGGGTGGTCGGGCGTGCGGCCGGCTGAGGAGCCGACAGCGTGGTCGAGGGTGCGTCGACAGGAGGCGCGCTGGCAGCAGTCGTCCCCTAGGAGGCCCATGGCGTCGGGGGGCGGTAGGTGTGAGGTCGGCCTGTGGAGCGAGGCGGGGGCGTCGACACTTGCTGGCGCAATTCATAGGCGCAAACCAAGCTCATGGCGACCTCCAAATTATTCGGGCATTGGAGCCTGACGTCGATGCGCAATGGGTCGCCTAGCCCCATAGGGAACAATTGGATCTGCTGCGGTTCCGAGAGGTCGCCGACACGATTGAGTAATGTCAGGAATCGATCCTGGTAGTCGGCGACTGTACCTGTGCACAGACATGATACCGGTTCTCCCAAGGGGTTGTTGCGTAGGGGTGGGCCGAAGCGGAGGTTGATGAGCTCGGTGAAGCGCCTCCAATTAGGTGTCCCGCCATTGCTTTCCAGCCGATAGTACCATTGTTGGGCACCATCAATACGGTTTGCTGGCCGCGAAAAAATTGCTCGCACCAGTTGAGCCATGGGAGCAGATTGCCTTTGTCGTTGAAGGTCGGAAAGTCTAGCTTGTAGTAGCGAGGAGGAGCGCGTTCGGTTGAAGCTGCCGGCAGCGGCTCTCGTGTCACCCGGAGGTGGTTGTCGGGTATGGTGGCAACCGCCTGACTGCTCTCGAGGCGGGTGATGGCTTGCTGTTGTGTGTGCTGCGCCCAAGGATCAAAATACGGTGCAGCGCAAATCGATTGAGGCGTGCGAATAAGATGCTTAGCCGGTTATCGAAAAACCCGGGAAAAAACCGGACGAAGTTCGAAAACTGAATTTTGAATTGAGGATGTTGAAAACCAATTACCGCCCAAAAACTGGAAAAACCGCTCAGAAAAACCGGAAAAACAGAGAAAACCGGTTATGGGTAATTAGCAATTGGAATAATGCAAATATTAATTAGAAAATGTTTAATGAAGTGCATATTTAGCTCATACAATACGTAATTTAGTACATTTAGCTCATACAATACATAATCTAGCATATTTAGCTCATATGAAGTGCAAACCGGTCGGAACAATAATTCAAGCATATTTAGCACATACAATAGGTAATCTGGCACAAAAAAGCCTAAACCAACCTAGAAAGTGCATTATGCAGTCATAAACTTAGATCTGAATTAATTTTTGACTACATTCGTTCATCCTGGTCCTCACCGGATTTCAGAATTGGCGATTCTACGCAGTAACCACCGGGATTTTGATCCCTGGCTGTGCCATCTCCAGGTTCTTTAACTTGTCTTTAATGTTGTCGAGTTTCTTCATCTGTGCCAGGATCCCTGCCAGCTGTGTAGACACAGCATCGCTGTCGCCCGCCCTGGAGGAAGGGGCAACGCCTAAATCTAATACTAAGTTGTCACGTGCCTAGGGCAAGGAACGTATAGGGTAGGAGTGGGAGGTTTAGGCCTGGGCTTGCGCCTGAGAGCCGTAGCGGAGGGAGGAGGCGGTGCACGGCAGGAGGGTGGCAGCGTGCGTGCCTGGAGGCGGGATGAGCAAGGGGAGAAGGAGATTAGGGGTTCTAACCTAGTTGCTTTATTTCATCATCTCCTTTAAATAGAGTCTTTACAAATAAAGAGATCGAAAGGATCTCAATCTATTCCTTAAAGAGATCGCATGGAACTCATCTAATCTTTCTAAACAATCTGATCTTAAGGATCTTTTCTAACTTGCATGCAAAGAAAAGAGGGGTGTGGGTCCTAGGTTGTCGCCGCCAAGCTATGCCCTTGGCGTGGCGGCGGTAGACCTGGCCCCACATGACAGGTGGTCCGGATCGAAGGTCCTCGCCTCCCTCCTCGTCGTTCTCCACGTCGTCTCCGCCGCACCGGCGCCCAGCCTCGCCACCGCCTTTGCTCTGCGACGCGGCGACGCCGGCTCCACCTCGCCGTGCCCTCGTGGCCGCCCTCCGCACCGGCTATCTCCACCTCGTTTGTCGCCAGATCCGCCACCGCCGCCGCTTCTTCGCCATCTTTGGCTCAATCCGTCCACCGGCGCGACTGTGGGCGACAGGATCCGTTGGATTGAGCCTAGATCCATCGTCGGCGCCGACGTCCTCCTCGCCTGACGCGGAGCCCTCCTCGTCACTGAGCTCCCGCCGCGTCGCGGTGAGCCTCCTCCTTCGGTCGGCTTCCCCTCCCCTAATCCCGGCCGTGCCGCCCCTACTCTGCTTCGGGCCAAGCCGACATCGCCTCAGCTCTCCTGCGACGGCTGGCTTCATGTCAAGCCTGAAGACATAAATGTTCAGATATGTTCAGAACAACACCCAAAGCGCAGGGAGGGAGTTTGAGACTCAAGTCGGCGATGGATGTAACGCCTTGACGAGTTCACTTATGAGGCTTCAACGGCCAAGATGTGAGAAGAACGACGCGATAACTCTGATCGAAGGGTTAGACTTGAAAGTAATAGTTAGCAGTTTTACTATTTATCTTCATTACCTGTCTTCTACTACCGCAAGAGATAAACTCAGTTTTGTAATCACCGAAGTGATGTCACCGAGGCTTATAATGCCTGGACTTGGGAATGGAAAAGAACAACGAAAAGCATATTCCTAGTGTTCTTTAGCTCTAGAGTAAAGTAGGCAAGAACCCTAGCTATCGTGCTCACGTTCTACCACATTTCATCCACCACTACTTCCCCCAAATTGTCAGATCCTTTCCGGATCCTGACACTTCACCTCGTCTACTTTCGGCCGCACCACCTCAGCTCCGACCGCGCTGCGCCTACCAACATCGCTGGTCGTATCCTAGTCATCGTATCTTGTCTCCTTTGTTGCCAGCCCTTCCTCGGCCGGATCATCGATGTTGGCCGCGGATCCAGGCTTCCTCTTTGTCGCCGGTCGTCTTCTTCATCACCGGCAGCAGCAGCAGTCCTCGTCGTCCTTCATCGCCTTCCTCCGCCGAGCTAGCCTCCACCATTGTCTTCCTCGTCGTCGTGCCTGATCCCGGCGTTGCTCGTCGATGCCGAGCTCGTTTCTCATCAGATCGAGCTCGGATTCGTCGTCGTCGATCGCCAGCTCGCAGGCTCCAAGGTCACCTCCGTCATCTTCGTGCTCCACCACCATCGCTGGCAATCGTCGACATCATCACTTGCCATCACCAGATCCTTCTGCTCCAAGCTCGTGGAGATCCTTTGCCGCTACCGGACCACCACGGAGTGCTGGTGGTGCTATGCTAGTGGCTCCTGTGCATGTCGTCACCGATTGGGAGCTTTTCAGCCCATCATCATCGCCAGCCATCTCCATCTCTGGCTGCTGTGTGCTGTGAGCTGCGGCAAGTCGATGCTTGCTGTTTGGAGATGTGTGATCACTGCTGCTACTATCCTATGCTAGTATCCTAAGTCTATTTTCCTTTGATTTCCATCGAGTCCATCCAAGTCCGCTACATCTCTCTGAGTTCGTTGAAGTCATGCCAGTTCATCATATCCTTTGTCGATTGGCCGATTGCTTCTTCCTTTTTGGGTTGTCGTGGTCCATCCATTGGATCGAGTGCGGTCACCCCCATCATTGTTGTTGATGCGACTTTGCCCTCTTGGTCCTCTCTTGTGGCCATCTTGCTACATATCTTCGCATTATTGCGACTCTTGATCAATGGCCTTTTTGTCATCGTCATCAACTGTCTCTTCGTTTTTGTTTTCGTCGGGTGCCAGATTCGACACTGTCACCTCACATCTTGGGTGGGTAGATTTGGTCCGTCGTCTTTGCCTTCGTCGAGCGCCAGATTCGATACCGTCACCTCACTTCTTGGGTGGGTGGATCTGGTTCACGTCTTCGTCTCTATATCGTCTCGTTTATTTGCTAATATGACGGCGGTCATAGATCTCTTTCTTCATTGGCTTGATTTGACATCTCTTTATTCTTGTCGGTTTCAGCATTTCCAAATCAAGACATTCGTGTGTGAAGAGTCAAATGGCAATTTTTGTTTAAGAGTTGCAAGCCCAGACTTCGGATTTATGTTTTATTTTAGTGTTGTCGTCTTCAAACTCAATGCTATTGCATACGCATTGAGTTTGAGTGGGTGTTAAGGGTAGTAGTGTAATAGTCATGTTCATGTAAGTGTTATGGGTAGTTATGGAATTGTAGGGTAGTCTAGAGTTTCTAGTCTAGGGTTTCTCTCTTGTACACTATATATTGCCCTTAGGCTCTTGCAATACAACTAAAAATTCAACATTCATTCTCTCTTCTCTCACAAATCTAATAGTGGCGTCCCTGGACCCCTGCAGCAGGGTGATGCCATGGATGGCAGCCGCACCATAGGGGCAGGGGGGGGGACTCGGAACTTCTTGTTTATTTCTGCCACAACATGATAAGAATGCTAACAACCTAATGCAACTACCAGATGAGGCTAAACACCTAAGAAATAAAGTTGCTGCTGAGTCTTGCGGCTGCTGCTCCTTGTGCGTTGCTGTTGCTATGCCTATGCTACAAGCTACGGCCGTGCAGCCGCAATATGGGGGAGGGGTAGGTAGAGATGCTAGTGGGTTGGGTCGGGCCGACCCAATGACCCATCCTAGTTCGTTTGCTTTATTCCTAATGCAAGGTCCATGTGTACAAATGAACCACCTGGTGGAATGGGTCAATGGATCGGCCCACTTGCATCCCTAGTGGTAGGGCAATTTTTTGTGAAATTCTTGTACCATCAACATTCTCCTATCTTTTCTGAAGAGGTGCAACCAATTTCTCTCACAGGAAGTATCGTCTTCTGTTTCAAGACTTTCAAGAGATACATCTGGACAGTACAGTGATTTCCATATTCTCTCTTCTTTAAATTCTCAGGTCAGGAGGCAACATGAGCTTTTTTTTTACGTGTTCCTTTTGGGCCAGCATTTTTTTGCTGGTTTTCGTCTCTACTACCTTATGCATACGCTAAATGGCATCTTGTTTCTTTGTTGGAGGTAGTTGTTTGAAAGTTCAGCCTTGATGAACATAGCTGCAGTGAAGTCACTGTTGTCTGCATTGCATCAATTGTCAAGTCAGCACATATCGGGAAATTCCCAATTATCAGGCCAGCAGACTGGGAGCATTGCATTTTCAGTGGAACGCATGACGTCGATACTTGTCAATAATTTGCATCGTAAGTGCTTTCCTTGCTTGGAGCATGGATATGTTCTTTTCAGACAAGCAAACTATTTTAAATCGGTGACGATCTTTTATGTTCTGTGCTAGAAGTATGATCAAGTATAAATACCCAGAAAGATGTATTTGATAAACAATGACAGTTTGAGATTGATCGAGTATAGACACTCAGGAAGATGTATTTGCTAAATTACACAATTAGGTGGGCTAGATTTCCGCTTTTCTAACTTCACATGATTAGCGGAATTTGCAACAAGTGTCATTTATCTTGTCGTATGTACTATGTACGATCTTCTCATAGACTCATACCTGCCCATTGGGCATTACATTGAGATCATCTCATATTCATTCCAATATATCGCATGAAATTGTTATCCTTTGTTGATGAGCATGCCCTTCAGGGCTCACTAAGAGCTTAAAAACAATGCATTGAAGTTGATCTTAAGTCTTAACTGCATAGTACAATTAAAAGTGAACTCTAGTTAGGATTTAAAGGTTCCTGATGCCATAGAATTGCGTCTTGAATGTTTTTGTTTTTTTTTTTTTGTATTCATGTGTTTCAGGAGTTGAACCAATATGGGATCAAATTGCTGCTCATCATCTTGAGGTAGTGGTGCATCTTTTTAGATTGACTGTTAGTTTTCTTGCTTTTTATGTAATGCCATGATGATCTTGATGATGGCAACACATTGCAGCTCGCCAATTGCTCCAATCCACAATTACGTAATATGGCGCTGGATTCCTTAGATCATTCAATTTGCTCTGTAGTGGGTTCTGAAAAATTTCAGGGCATCAGTTCAGCACCTCATCAGTTTAAACAAGACCAAGTAAGGGCTCATTGAACTTATCTTATTCTGTTTCTGTGATTTGACTGACCTTTCTATTCCTGTGCTTGCTAGTTGGTCAAAGAAAGCGAAGCAGTATCATTTGAGTATGCAGTTTTATCTCCATTGGTGATCCTCTATTCCTCCAACAAGAATATTGATGTTCAAATGGGTGCACTGAAAATTCTTTTGCATGTTCTGGAGGTACTTTGTTCTATATGTTTTCCATTGGGTACATCAGAGTATCAGACAATATAGTAATGTACCTTCTTACTCTTACTGTTTCAGAGACATGGAGAAAAGCTGTCCTATAGCTGGCACAGCATTCTTCGTATGTTGAGGTGTTACTGCTGTTCATGCATGATAGGGTTTTTATTTTGTATTTATTACTTCTAGTTGCTTACACCCGTCTTTTGCAGGGCTGTTACTGATGCATCTGAGAAAGATATCATCTCCTTAGGCTTTCAGGTAAAATTCTAAACTACATAGTATTTATGTAGATGATACGGTTGTTCTGTGGAAAGTTTTTAGCTCATTTCTGAGGCCTGTAATATTTACTTTTAGCATGAAATTATGGAAATGGAATGAGACTACAATATTCACTTCTAAGTATGCCAATAAAATAATTTGGGCATATAAAACTTTTTTAAAATATGCCACTAAGATACTATGTTTTTTTTATGCAATGACATATGATTTGTCCTAATGCGCTTTTACTATAGTATGTTCTACCATGCCCTTTAAAGATAGCCTCAACACAAACATTTGATTTTGCAGAGTATACGTGTAATAATGAATGAAGGGCTGGCAACCATTCCTGTGCAATGCCTTGATGAGTAAGTTAATTGAATTCGCTATTCTGCTGGATAGTATGAGATCTCCTTTCGGTAGCTGGTTGGTTGGATACCAAAAGTGCTTTAAGGCAGTCGTACATGCAAATTACAAATGCAATAACCCTCAACTGTTACCAGGGGGATTGAACACACACAAAGTTGATGATTCCTGAGTTGTAAAGTTAATATTGCTCATAGGGCTGGACATACATATCTAAAGTTCATGGATTGTATACTATCTGTTGCAATTTTCTCTTATACTTTCTCATGTCAACAAATGCAGATGCATTTTGGTAACTGGAGCTTATGGTGCCCAGAAAACTGACATAAACATAAGTTTAACAGCAGTTGGTCTTTTGTGGACTGCTACCGATTTTGTTGTGAAGGGATTAATCAGCAAGTCTGTTGAGAAAACTAATCACATGAATGAAGGTGCATGGTCTGATGGTCACTTCAGATAACAGTACTATCCTCTCTGATTTGTATATAATTAATACATGGCTCTCTTTTGGCTTGCAGAGGTTCAGTCTGGTGCACCAATGGAAGAAGCAAATATACATTCCAGTGAGAAAACTGTCAAGCAAATTCCCTTAAAACAAGTAGTTGATTATAATAAGCTTTTCTTTTCAGTTTTTTCTGTCCTCCAAAAACTGGGTGCTGATGATCGTCCTGAGGTATGTCTTTTCAACATCTTTTGATTTGTTCTGTGCATGCCCATCCATGATTTGCTGAACATCTTTGAGTAGCCTTTTGGTGATTCCATTGCATGATTGACTTTCTTTGACATGTATAGCACTACTGTTGTGCTGCACTATTGGTAGTTTGTTACCTTCTATGTGCATTCAAATCTCATAAATTGTACAAACCTTGGCATCCTCTTTATGCACACCACATACTCAATGCATGCTTGACATCCTTATCATGGAATGTAATTTGGCTTGCCTTTTTCTGGAAGCAAATTTTGCTTCAATTTAACTTGCCTTGGATGAAGAATTTGCATTTGGTTTACTTAGTTCGATAGTTAAATATCATTGAACTATGAGCAGGCAACAGTTTTTCTTAGTACTGACTACTGAGAGCTTGTATTTTTGTTCATTTCAAGGTTCGGAACTCAGCAATTCGGACTCTTTTTCAGACTCTCAGCACCCATGGGCAAAAACTTTCAAAAAGTATGTGGGAGGATTGTCTGTGGATATATGTTTTCCCTATGTTAGAACATGTTTCCCACCTGGTAAGTAATGTAGCATTTGATTAGCATGCTTTATCTTCCCCATGAATCTTCTATGATTACAATTAGGCTAAACATTCTTTTTCAGGCATCTACATCATCTAGAGATGAGTGGCAAGGAAAGGAACTAGGAACTCGAGCAGGGAAAGCTGTTCATATGCTTATCCATCACAGGTTTTCAATCTTTCAAAGCAAATGTGAAAGCTTTTGTTTATCAGAAAAAGAGACCGGGGGAGCTTAACTGTCTTATTTTTGGGGTTTACCTAAAAACTGGAACTTAAATTGACCAGGGAATACACTTTCATCTTAATCTTTTAGGTTTACCTGGTCTGGCACCAAGTAGTCTTGAATTCTTTGTAAGCTTGCATGTTTCTTGGTGATTTGCCTCATTCTCTCCTTTTATTCATCTAATGGACTCCCCTTTTGTTTTTTTAGTCGAAATACAGCACAAAAACAGTGGGATGAAACTATTGTTCTCGTACTAGGTGGTATAGCACGGCTTTTACGCTCATTTTTTCCTCTCCTCCAGCAATTGAGCAAATTTTCTTCTGGTAAGTTTTTCTTGTACTGGTCATTATGCTTATGTTGCATGTCAATTAGTAAATTCCCAGTGACCGTTATTGTATCTAAAAATGTTCAGGTTGGATGCTTTTGCTTGATTTTGTCAAAAATAGCATCTTAAATGGTAGCAAGGAGGTTGCTCTTGCAGCTATAAATTGTTTGCAGACGTTTGTTGGTTCAAACTGTCCAAAGGTTCTCTCTCTCTCTGTCTCTCTATGTAACAAACTTATTACAGTTATTAAGCTAAAGTGTTACTATTACAATTAAGAATTGTGGAGCTATCATTACTCATTATCTAGTTTGATAGGAGAACCTATCCTGACTATAGCTAGAAATATTCTTCTTCCCCTATTCACCATGAAAGTGACTGCTCAGATTCTTTGTGATGCTGAAAGCTGAATGCTGTATGTACTTTAGTTAATAAAAAAACTTTGCAAAAATAATTTGCAAGGGCCTTAGCCCAAAGAGTGTCATGGGAATAAACATGAGAGAAGCGGCACTAGAAATCTAAACAATCCTTTCTGTTTGTGATTTGCAGTTCAACTCCTATTTTGTTACCTAGTGCTCTCATGGTTTGAACTCTGTTATGCCATGGCATCTCCTTCATTATGCTATTTCACCCCATTTATATACAGTTTTGAACATAACGTTATCGTATATTAATAACCCACAATAGAATGGGAAATATAATTGTCTAATTACGAACATACTAGCTTAAGATGTGATGAATCTGTGTTATCCATAACTGTGTTCAAGTATTGAACTATTGATATCCTATTTTTAAATCGAAGAAACAAAAATCCAACAAGTAAACAAGTCCTCAGTTATTTCTGGCCAGAACCAAGTCAACTGGTGACCAATGTCATTGGAAAAAAAGAAGTAATGGACATTATAGACAAGGTCAAGGTTATTAAAGCGATAAGGCGAGGCGTGGCAACTTACCACCTTTTTACCGCCAAAGTGCTTAAGACGTGTGCGGCGAGGCGACACCATACACACATCCTAAACTAGTATGGCAACAAATTAAATCAGCAATTTTAGTAGCACATGCATACCTTGATGTTGCCAGTCCTTGAGCCCATATAGCACCCATCCTCTTTCCAATTGCTTTCTCCCATGTAGCACCCATCCTCCTTGCAAGTTTCAACATGTAGCTTGTTACAATATATTACAATAATTCATATTTCAATCAATTGAGTAAATATGGATTGAGTGACATACCTTGTTGATAATATCTCATCTCTTCTCTCCTCCCAAGCAACAAGCTACATGGAAATGGGATAACAATGAAGTGAAAAATTGAGTATTAAATATACGATTAGATGAATAAGGAGCAACATAACAAGCACGACATAACCAACATAAGTCCACAACAACAAAATAAGTCCACAAGCTTAGAGTCTAATGGCAAAACATAAGTCCACAACAATAGCATAAATCCAGCTCTCATCTCTCAAAAGTCATCCATCTCGAACTCATCTAAATTGGTAGTAGCATCCATGTTCTCTCCATTACCATGGATCTTCGCCATAATCATCCACATCGTCATCATCAAGCACGGTCTCTTCTTCCTCTTCTTCTTCATTGCCCGAATCCGAGGGTGGCTGCTTATCTTCTTCAACAACCCTTGGTGTAGATCTTACACACCGAGTGTAGGTCATAGGCTCACCATTAGCTCTCCTAGGAACATTGCGACCTCGAAGCTCATGTGATGCACCAACAGCTTAGTCAACATGATCCCATGTAAGATCACACTCACAACCATGACCACCTTGAGATGGTTCGGCCAATGAGTCAATCCATTCATTGTCCCAATCAAACTCATCTATGACCAAAGGGTCATAGCTTTGCCCCCCTCCTCACGCCGCTTTTTTTCGAGAACACGCAAAAGAATTGCGCATCATTCCATTAAGCAGAAGCAAACATCAAGTACAATAATCGAAACCAAAACAAGGAAAACAAACCTAAACAGAACAAACAAACAAGGAAAACAAAATCCGGAGCTTGCACGACCCCTATCAGAAGGGTTGAGGGACTACTATCGACCTGACAGCGCCTCCAAGCATTGAGCTCCCGCCATGCGCCAATGACTGAACTCGTAGTTGATACGATGTAGTATAAGGTCGATAGATGTGTTCTCACGCAAGGATCAATAAACCGGTACCGGGCAAAATCCCGCCGAGCGGCCGAATCCCATTACCAGCCGATAACTGGAAATCCCGGGAAAAACTCGGTTCAAATTCGTCTGAATAAATTTGAATTTGGGATCTAACTGACGGGATTTTAAATTTGAATTTGAATTCGAAGAATTCCGGCCAGCATTTTGGATCCCAGTCCCTACCGATAAATCCGGTTACCGGCCGGGATTTTGATCCCTGTTCTCATGCCGCTTTTGAAACCTATTTGTCATCTTTCGGTTGTATGCAACATAGACCAAATCATTCAATTTCTTGTGTTCTAATCGGTTCCTTTTCTTGGTATGGATCTACAAATGACAATCAAAGCAAACAAAATGAATAAATGGCTTGTTGAAATTGATAATGAATAAACACAAAGAAGCTACAAAATGAGGAGTAATTCTTCATCAACTTGACTTACAAATTCAGAAGTACTCCAATTTCGCTCACAACCGAACGATGAAGCACAAAGACTAACAATACGCTTAGCAAATCTTTGTAGTTCAATGACTTGGCCACCATATGCACGCCACCAATCAACTAAAATGGCAAATACATGCATATATTAGGATTTAGGACTGAAATTAACATGCTGAAATTAAAAACACTTACTAGGGCTCCTTGAATCTATGTTTTGGACAACCATTTTATTTGAAAAGATGTCTCCATGTTGGTCCTCATAGAGAATGGCTAGCTTGTCGATCTTGTTTTGAAGATCGGTATCTTCTACCATTTTTTAAAGCCCATCAGTGAAAAACCCCTTAGTTCCCCAACATGTGCATCATCATTCCTCTTTTGGATGGGAAAGAATTTCCCTAGGTTCAAATAGAGTACAGCCCCATATAGTGGGGTGTCCATTTGCTCCACCCAACGTTAGCCAATAATTTCCATGATGTTCTTGAGTAAACCTTTCTTGTTTTGGGTAGGGAAGGATGCCTTAATCTTTTCCTTTGCTTGAGCCATGAATGCTGCAACCTCCGGCATGGCGGGCTTCTCATCACCATCAACCATCCTTAGCACAACAAGAAGTGGTTGTGAAGCTCTAAGACAATCCTCAATTGAATTCTAGAACTCCTTAGAAGGCGCACTAGCATACACTTTTTTCCAGCCTCTATCTTTGCCAATTTGGTCATAGTCCAATCATCATTGACAAATAGATATCCAAACGCATCTTTGTGCTTGTGCAAACTCCGTAAAGTAAGGAATGCTGTGGCAAACCGAGTAGCTGCGGGCCTCACAAGATCCATCCGACCTGTCTTCTCCTCATTGCACTAAGAAGCCTCCCATGCCTGTAAATTAATGTGGTGAGATGCTGAGCACGTGCAATAGGCTTCTTAATTCCTTCAACTTATCTATATCTTCCAACATAAGGTCCAAGCAATGTGCAGCACAAGGAGTCCAAAACAGTGTAGGAATCCTCTCCATTAGAAGCTTGCTCGCTGCCTTATAGTTAGCACCATTATCTATGACAACTCGAATAACTTTGTCTTTGCCAATGTTCTCGATTATCTTCTCTAGTAAATCGGCTAGCATCATTGCATCCTGTGAGTCACTTGATGCATCAACAGACTCCAAGAAGAAAGTCACATCCAAACTGTTGACAAGAAAGTTAATCAAGTGGCGTCCCCTTCTATCCGTCCATCCATCCGATATGAGTGTGCAACCATATTGCATCCACGCCTCCTCATGCTTCACCCTCGAATTATCTGTCTCCTTAACAACCTCCTCAAGCAATGGCTCCCTCAGCTCATAGTAACTAGGAGGCTTGTACCTAGAACCGTATTGCGCAACGGCCTCCATAGCAATCTCGAACTGCCTTGAGTTTGTGGCATTAAATGGTACGCCACACTCATAGAAGAATTTGGCTATCTCCAAGTTGACGGCATACCTTTCTTTGTTGGTCTTCATGCGGGACTGAATGCTACTTTGAGCCGACACCTTGGCATGTCTTTGCTCTACAACCTCTGCAGGTGTTGGTCGAAGCATAGCACTAATGGACTTAGTCTCCTTTGCCTTCTTTGGTGCTGGAACCCTAAATTGAAGGATAGATTGATTTCTTTTGGCGGCTGATCCAGAACTTAGTTGCACAATAGAGGCTTGGGACTCCTTGTTGGTTGCTATCACACTCACATCTTCATCTTCTCCTACTTCTCCTCTTTCTTTATCATAATCTAGGAAGAGTGGTTTGCCCCTCTTGTCCTTGTACAAAGCTTCTCGCATCTCTTTCATGATTGTTGTTGTAGTCTTGGCACATTCTTGGATGTCTCCAAACCCACTCGCAAGATGCTCCTTCAACCTTTTGACTCCTCCCGATATCTTCTGGTCACAAAGCGAACATTGGACCAAATCTCGGTTGTGAATAACTGGACAAGAGTCATACTTCCATCCCGGATCATTAGACTTTGCCTTCTGTTTTGGATCGGTCTTTGGATCATACACGGCCTCGAAGGATGCAATACTTGTAGTTGCCATTTTTGTAGTGCTTCTACATTAGAGAGAGGTAGAGAGCATAAATATTAGCCTCTATTCTGTTCGATCCCTGGCGCCCCTCCTTTGTTATTCACCTCTCAGCGCCCCTCCTCTGTTATTCATCTCCCCGACGCTGCCTACTCTGTTCTTCCCCGCCTCCCTCACGCAGATAGGGGGAGGCCGGGAGGAACAGAGGATGGGGAGGCGTGGGAGACGGTGGCGGCCGGGAGGGGGAGGGGAGGCGGGAAAGCCAGGAGGGAGGGGGAGGATCTGGGGGAGAAGAGGGGAAGGTGTACCTGTATCTGGAGGGTGATACCGCGACAGGGACGGTGGCGCAGCAGATGGCCAGTGTGAGGGGGATGGAGGCG
Organism: Ampelocalamus luodianensis; assembly: GCA_036346255.1. NCBI lineage: Eukaryota > Viridiplantae > Streptophyta > Magnoliopsida > Poales > Poaceae > Ampelocalamus > Ampelocalamus luodianensis. The sequence goes on along the minus strand of CM070617.1, from coordinate 29,067,492 downwards.
CGATGGGGACAGTGGTGATGCTAGGGTTCACACATCTAGGCTCAGATGCTCTTCAATTTTTTCCCGCTGGCCCCTCTAGTATTGCGCTAGAGCCTTCTTCTGGTGTCTGCCTTAGCTGTCCCCGACGCCATACACCGCCCAAGCGACACCATGGGGACACCTCGGCCGTGAGGCGGATGCCATAGCTAGGCTTGGCAAGGCGGGGCAGTGGCGATGCCTCCCTGACCGCCTAAGCGTCGCTTAACAGGCTTGGCAAGGCGGGGCTATGGCGATGCCTCCCTGACCGCCTAAGCATCGCTTAAGCGACGCTTTAACAACCATGGACAGGGTTGTGTATTTGTTTATGTAGGCACCATGTTCGAAATGCAAGCTGTTAGAGAAATGTAGTTACGTGATGACTGTTGTTATGATTTACGATTGCACTGGCTGCTTTATGGTTTTTGTTATGTCTGAACGAAACTAGCAAGAAACTTTTCACAACCCTGAGGTGGTGATGTGACTTCAAGAAGCCTGCTTGTTCTTCAAAGTTTACAACTTTGTTTATGCTTTCCTCTAAAAGAACTTGATTTATACTTTCACTGTGGTTGAAATGGCATGCATTGGACCTGTCACACTGTTTCAGATATTATTTCCATAAGAAGCTCGAATACATGTTTCAGATATTATGTACATAATAAAAGCATCATGAATTTTTGTTTCATGTTATCATGTACATTTTTTTCAGGGCAATCTAGAATCCTCCTATGTCAAATCTGTTCTTGATATTTATGAACTTGTTCTTCAAACTTCACCAAACTATAAGAGTGACTCAGCTGATAAAGTGAAGCAAGAGGTCCTTCGTGGTCTTGGTAATTTTGATAACTGACGTTTTCTTGTAAGTTTCATATGTTGCAATGAGCTACTAATTGTGTTTCATCCATGCAGGAGATCTTTATGTTCAAGCACAATCTCTATTTAATGATGACATGTATCTAAGGCTCATGGCTGTTATGCATCTGATGATTAAGAGTTCCATGAATCCTACAGATTATGATAGTGAATTGGTATGCTCGTGAATGTACATTTTCATTAGTTTCATTTTGCTACACTACGGAGTGCAACCGTAGAACTTTAGAAGTGTCTTGTATGCAAAGTATTTGGGTATTTTACATTGGTCAGCCATCCCAGTACATGAACTGTGGGGAGTGGTGTATGTTTGCACTTACAGAAAGGAAGAATGTGGGCATGAGCAGGGCTCAGAAAACCAGTGAGAACTTGCTGGTTCCCACCTATTTGTGGTCAAACCAGCCTAACAAGTTACTGCCATCTGCAAGTTACTCTGATTTACATCCTTTTTTGACCGATTCCAATTGTTTTGGGCTGAGTCGGGATTTTTCAAGTAGATTCTGGGAACCATCGGTTTACTGTCCGCTTCCCAAAAAGCTAACGGCCCCCCACAACCAGTCTGGTTCTGGTTTTGTGAACCCTGGGCATTACACCATGAAAGAAGCCTTAAATCTTTATTTTTCTCCTAGATAGTCTTGGGATGTGCTTATTTATTCCATGGTTCTTGTTTTGTGACCACTGGTCATGAGAATACACCATGAAAGAAGCCTTTAGTCTTCATTTCCCCCTAGATAGTCGTGGAATGTGTTTTTTATTCCATGTTTCTATGTTGACAACTTCCATGCTTTAGAATAGGGTGCTTGCTGTGTTATTTCATGTCTCAATTTGTATTTTATGCTTTAGGGTAGTATCCCTGTTGTACAACGTGGTATCTTGGAAATTATTCCTATGCTACGCCCAACAACTATGTTATCTTCAATGTGGTCACCTCTCCTCCTTGAGCTTCTATGCTATCTTAACGGACACGAAGGCCCCCTGCAAAAGAATAGTAAAGAAATACATGAGCAGAATTCTGATGCACTGGTAAATGGCGCAAAGCAAGCTTTTGGTAAGACATGTTATCATATCTTATATACAGGTTTGCATAATTTAAGGAAATATGATCTCTTCTTGAGTAATTTGTGTGTAACTTACCATGGCTACAGTTGAACGAAGCCATCTCAATGGCAGTGGCACAAAAGTGGATAATGTAGTGGGCTGTGGCTGGGGTATTCTATTTATAGAAAAGCTTGTCCCGATCATTGTCAACCTTTTTTTGGAGTCTCCACCAAATGAAAGGTTTAGTGTCTCTCCAGAAGTCATTCAAGGTCTTGGAAGGTAAATTGCTTTATGTAATTCAATTTACAGTGCTAACAAAGCTTTGAAGGAAAAAGTTACAATACCCTTATTTGTGAACCCATGCTTGTACTCTTGCCCCATTTTGCAAACTGAAGTGTATTTTTCATGTTCCATATGATCTTATCCTGTTATATTTTTAGGAAGAGTGAGAAAGAATGTATTACTTATTCATGTTAGAATGCTGTGAATGGCTCATTGGCCTTCTCTATAGATCAATAGGAGTTATATACACACCCATACATGGGCTACATGGGCCATACGAGCCCTGCCATATACAATAGACTAGTATATTTCAAGGATATATACATTAACACCCACCTTCGAACTCAAGGTAGGTAAGAAACATTGAGTTTGAGTAGATGAAGATGATGATGCTCACAAGTCTGTGTCTTGGTGAAGAAATCTGCCACTTGAAGTTCTGAAGGCACAGAGCCACAACACCAGGGTGGAGGGCCAAGACAAACCGGCGACGACAGATCCGAGCTGAGACCAATCGACGCTAGATCCGGCCGAATCCGGCCGGCGACGACGATAGAAGGGCCGGATCGAGAAGAATAGAGCCTCCGACGATGGATGGTAACGACGGTGGACGTGGAAAGAGACGAACCACGGGAGAGGGAGAGGAAATGAGGTAGCATGCTGATGGTGGCTCGCCAGAGGCTTGCCGCTGATGGCAAGGGTGGCGGCGGCTGGACCGGGTCTAGACCCTAGGCTTTGATACCATGTTAGATTATGAATGGCTTCTCAGCCTTCTCTATTGATTATGAGGGGTTATATACACACTCATATATGGGCCACATGGGCCTACCATACACAATAGACTAGTAACTCTATATTTCAAGTGTGTGTGTGTGTCTATATATATATATATATACAGTGTTCCCCTAGGCGCCTGCCTAGGCGCTAGGCGCACCCCTCTCACCTAGGCGGACGCCTAGCCCCGCCTAGGCGGCGATTAGGCGCTAGGCGCTAGTCTGCCACCCGACTAGCGCCTAGGGGAACACTGCAATTTTAACATGTACATCTTAAGTTCCTAGCTTTTTATCTGATAAGGAACATAATCTGTATTGGTATAAAGATAGAACGCAAAAGTAAGAGAATTTTCCCTAGTGAAGAAGATTCTATGTTTATTGCAGAACAGCAGAGGTGTTTCATACTGATTATAAATGTGAGAAATCTTAATTTGAAACCATCTAGATAACGAGAGTATGAAATTATGATTGTTGTTTCCCTGCATACTTACTCTGGAAGTTGCTAACATAGGTGCATGAACACAAGGAGAGACAATCCAAGGGGTACCCTTTGGAGAATTTCTGCTGAATGCTTCAATCGCGTTGTGACAGATGAGGTGACGCAGGAAAATGATGAATGTAAAAGTGACATGAATTCGAATTCATATAAACTTTCTAGAGCTCGTTTCTGGAAGGTGGTTGCAGATGTGTACGAAACCTTTCTTGTCGGGTCGTGTGGACGGGTGTTGTCTTCAGATGTTCCTTCAGCTGACTCTGTTACAGCTGATGAGAGCCTCGAGATGACTGTCCTCACTGTTTTTGGAGACAATGTTCTGAAACTGCAGAATGATGCTCCAGTTGAGGTTCGTTCATAATATTAGATGTATTTGTTTAGCTTTTACAGTTGTACTTGTCAATTGCTAGTTGGTTGGCTTGGAAGAGTTAGATTTGTTCTAAGCTTGTAAATGTTCAATTGTGTCCATCTAACAGGTAGTTCAAATGTTTGCTCTGATCACCTTCTTTCAGGTATTGCAAAGGCTTGTGAACTGTCTTGATCGTTGTGCATCACGAACAGGATCCCTGCCTCTTCAAACTGTTGGTCTTCTGCCGTTGCACTGCAGCAGATTTTCGCTGAGCTGTTTGCAGATGATGTTTTCTTTATGCAGGTACAGCAGTTTATCTGATTTGTTTGCTTGCAAGCATCGTGTAGAAGTGTATATATAAAAAAAAAAAGATCACGGGTCATCTTCAAAATAATTTGGCTGCATTGCTCATATTTGAAGTAACTAATATGCATCTTGCATGATAACATGTGAGGGATTTGGGTAATTGGAGTCTTTCCAACAAGATATTGGGTGGAGTAACTGACATGCATCTTTTGTTTCATTTGTACTTAGTGCGGAGATCGTATGTCCATACACACAGAAAACCAGTAATTCTTCAGTTTCTATAGGATATGGGGAAACTCTGCACTGTGTGCCCCACCAATGTTTACTTATGTCAAACTGTGCGTATGTTTAGAACTGAATCTTAGTTTGTTTCTGTGATTGCAGTTGTACATCAAAGACAAGCTCATGTGCTATAGCATCAGAAACCAGCAAAGTTTCTATAACCATTCTTACAAAGCGATGTGAGGTTATACTGGGTCAGTTTTTAGCAGATGAAAATGACCTAGGTACCTTTCTAAATCGATAATGATTTAATCTTGATCTTGCTTTTAATAGTAATCCTGCTGCATTTTTTGTATTATTTAAAACACTGTAAGTAACATTACAAATATGCTGCCTTTTTTTAAGTTGTGAAATTGTATTGATCATGTTGTATTGTTGCAGGAGAACATCCATTGCCTAATGTGAGGATTGAAGAAACAATTTGTGTCCTTCAAGAGCTTGCTAGACTAATAATAAACATCGTAACAGCTAATGCTCTCAACATACCACTATATCTGAAAGAAGCTTTAGGGAAAACGAGTCCCATGGACGGGCTCATTTATTGTCTTTGCTTCCCACTTTCTCTGAGCTTGTTGTCTCAAGGTAAGAAAAGGGTTTTCTAGTCCCATTGTGCTTTCCAAACATGCATAAAATTTTAGGGAATAACTTTACGGCATAGCAGACAGCTTATGCTTTAGTGGTTTATGTCTATGTGCTTTCCAATCATGCATACAATTTCTGTAGAATTTATCATTAGCAGGCAACATGTGTTTTTCCCATGCCATATTAGAAAACTTTGGTCATGTACTCATGTGACATGATGGAGGCCAAAACTCGTTAATTGTCTTTTGCCCTTTTTGTTTACACTTCACATTGACATTTGAAAAAAGGCGATAGAGCACCACCAGAAAGAATTTAACGTGTGTGAATGGCTGCAGCCGGACTCTGTCCGTTTTAGGTTTTCATGAGACACCAAGATCTAAATTATTACAATGAACACGCAACTATAATACCCACAAGCTCTAGGAAAAACTGGCAATGTGGCATAGATATCAGGGACTCAGCAATACACGGAAAGCAACCTGAGGGGCATTTCTTTCCCCAATAGGAAAAATGTTGCTACAACTATGGTTCTATCTCCTGGTAATGACCAGATGATTATTGCTGTTAGTCGATCAACTCAACAAGAATTGTTATGGCTTTGAACAATCCATTGTTCTGAATTGAGGGACAGCATTGCTTTGGAGCCTCTTCTTGGAAAGTGTTGAGCAAATTCCAAGCAAGTTTAGTATAGTTCTTTTAATGAAGGTGTGTGTTAGCTAAAATCCTTCATAACAGAGGATGATTGGCTTCTAGTTCAACTTTCTCATGAATAGCCATGGCATGTCTGTTAGCTACCTGCCAAATTTTGAATAGAAAGTCCAATTTACAATGTAAACTTAGCATTTAACCATCTGACTGTGGCAACCTGTTCAGCTCCATTCTTCTAAACCATGGTTTCACTTCATGATCTGACTTCCAACTTTCCAAGAAAGAAAATTTAATATTTGCTCAATAGTTTTTTACCAATTCGATTGTAAGCAGCAGTGCAGCACTGCTGAAGTGGCTAGGCTCTTCCGTGCATGTTATATTTGTTATAAAAGTGCAGGTTTTCTTTAGATCTTTGAGGAAAACATATTCTTTGTGTATGTCTCATTTGAAGAAACAGAAATAAAAAACCATAAAACTGACATTTGAAGAAATCAAACTGCAATTATTGCTGATACCTTATTTTATGACTTTTTTAAAACTTAAATTTTATGTTGTGTTTGGGTGAATTAGGTAGAACATGAAATACCGATGGAGTATATAACTGTATTTTTTATGGTCGGCATTTCATCTATATATTTGACTTTGGTTTATTGTGAGCCATTTTTTCTCATTGCTATTTAAGTTTCTGAAATTCTGTTGTCCCTGCGATGCATCAGAGAAGCTAGGGTGCGGGAGCTTGTACAAGTGCTGCTCAGACTCATTTCCTCGGAGCTAGGACTGCAACGTCTGACATAACAATGAATGATGAACTCCATTTTATATTCTTTTGTTGCGTGAAAATCATATAGTTTTGTTAGTATTCTTCCTTTTCTTTTACATCCTTGATTCTGTATATTCATCATGACAGGCAATTAGGCACTTGAGGCTTCACTCACATCTATCTATGAATAGGGTTGTATATGTAACATTTTGTTGGGAAAATATGGCGGTTGTTTCTGTACTCATTAGGTCCATAGCCCCATTTTTTTAACGTTTTGACGTAGCAGTTACCATTGCAAGTTACAAGCACTCCTGTAAGTTGTGCCAATCCCTTATTTTGGAATGTTGATTAAGGCTGTAATTGCCATGGAGGAAAATAATGAGTTACCTACACAGATCAGTCATATGTAAGCAAATTCAAGTATAGAGTTGTTTTCGTTAACTTGCGCGTGATTTTCATTTTGGCTCAGTAAATTCTGACGTTTTATCAGCTACTGGACACGGTTATCTGATATATATATAGAAAGTATCTGATATATATATATATATATATATATATATATATATATATATATATATATATAGAGAGAGAGAGAGAGAGAGAGAGAGAGAACATATTTAGTGCTAATAGCTAATTGGATGTTAAGATGCTAATGTCAACTAGAAGCGTTGGATCTAGCCCAAACAGCCCAGATCAAGGCAGATGAGAAGCTCCAGCCAAGTTTTACGATAACCCCCGTTGAGAGCATCTCCTTTCTTAACTCCATCAGACCATCTATATGGTTGTCGCGGTACCAACGTGGACGTGTATGAATTTTTGGATGGCTATCAGCATGTTTGGATACACCCAGCGGCTCCCTAATTCACTCAGCATTAATTGTCCACTAATTAATTACCAAATTACAGGTGATGTTGCTTTGACGGGTTGGACTTTGTTTTACCCGTTTAATCTAAGCCAAGAGACACCAGATGAATCACATTCTTTGAGGAAGAATCGGATGTGGGGCTTATCACAAAACTGCATAAGTGGCTGAGGCTTCCCACCCGCCTTGATCTGGGCTGTTTGGGCTAGATCCAATGCTTCAGTTAGCATTATATATATATATATATATATATATATATATATATATATATATAAAGCGCATAAGTCAATATACCACTTAAACGAATATATTATACTTGAGGCTTACCCCAATGTGACCATTGAGCCATTTATTTTTGTTATATACCCTTTTCATACATAAAAGAAATATATGAGTGGATTTTCATGAAATTTATCATGGAACTCACTTTAGGTATCTTATAATCATTAGATACTCAATTGATAAAGATGTATCATTATACAATTTAAGTTAGCATTAGCGTATATATATATATATATATATATATATATATATATATATATATATATATATATATATATATATATATATATATATATATATAGTCATCCTAGTCCAAGCGCCCAAATTGAATAGTTATTGGCCAAGAACCCGACGCTTTACACGCAACGCATATTGTGATAATAGGTAGTGTATGTGATAGTAGTTCTAATATTATTTTTACTATAAGGCTATCTCATAGCGTATTGTTTTTTCTTTTTTGGCACGGTTCCACGATCTGCACACACGCGATAGTAACTGGCAACAGTGAGAAAAGTAATTGTGACTCTTTTATACTACTCTATCACACTTGAGCAAACTTTTTTTTCTCGGGCCACGATCCCACGTCCTCTGTGCTTAGTGTGGTAGTAAATTTTTTTGTTGTGCTGCAGTAAAAGGCACAACGAGATCGTAGTAAAATCTCTTGTAATGTTGCAGTAAAAGGCACAATGAGGTCACAGTAAATCGCTTTTTGTAGTGCTGCAGTAAAAACCTAGGGAGGCTGAAGTAAAAGAGATAATAAGGTCACAGTAAATCTTTTATAGTGCTGTAGTAAAAGGCAGAATGACGTCGTAGTAAATCTCTTGTAATGCTGTAGTAAAAGGCAGAATGAAGTCGTAGTAAATATCTTACAGTACTGTAGTAAAGCAAAAGGATATTTTTAGTAAAAGCACAGTGAGGATGCAGTAAACCTCATATAACGTTTTGTAGTAAAATAGGGTGTCAGAAGAGGGGGTAGGGTGGTGGATTAAGAGCGCGTGCGGTTTTACGGTGGGTTGCGCCGCGCTCATACGATGTAGTAATTGATTGCCTTAGGTACAATAAACCTGAACTTTCATTGTAGTAAATTTTTTACAACAATAAAACATACTCATCATGTATCTCCTTTTGTTAACGTCTCAAGCGGATTGTAAATAAGATAAATAGTTTATGAGATAATGTCGTTCAAAGTTTGCAATCAACCCACACTTCTCTCCAGCCACCCTTTGCACTCAACGTTGCATTAAATCTCTTGTAGTGATGCAGTAAACGACACAACGAGGTTGCGTGGGGCACGCGTGTTTTTACTGTCAGTTGCATGGAACGTCGTAGTTTTACAGTTGGTTGCCGGGGTCGGAGCGTAGAATAACCTATTCTACACTTAGGCGTAGAATAGCGCTACCGTGTGTGTGTCTATGTATAGATATACTATTCTGTAACCCTGCGTAGGATAGTTATTATGCTGCGCCAAGGTAGCCTACCGCGCGTGACCAAGGCCAGGTGTGACGCACGCATGCACAATCCCATACGGTCGGCCCACCAACTGCAGAGGCAGGCCATAAACGTTTGTGCCCGCGAGGGTCTCTATTCGACGATAAATATCATGTGTCGTAACAGTAATACGCGTATCCCTTTTACTACATGTTTCAGGGGAACGTGTTTTTTTCTCAGAGAAGTGGATTATCAGAGAATCAGGAGCATAATCTAAAAAATGAGAATCTAGAGCTCTACCAAACAGGGCCTTAACGTCGTACACAGTAATCGGCTTCCCTTTTTTACCACTGCTTTTTGCAATCTCTCTTTTTTTACAGTAAAAAGTTAGTGTCACGATATTAAACCCTAGCTATCTTGTAAGGTAATTACGTTGGGGTACCGAGTAGGCCCAATGAAGTAATCAAGCGTTTGTAGAACAGTAAATGGTTTCACCGTAGACGGTAAACACAAATTCAAACCGGATATATCGTGAAGGGGTAATATAAAACATGTCACGCAGTAAACGGTTTCATCGCACACAATAAATACAAATTCAACCGGGTTTTTTGATTTTGTATTTATATATGGCCAAACAGTGTGGTCAGTCGCTTCATACAAAGATTAAAAAAGTAGAAATCTAAATAATCAAAAATTTTCTAGTGGCGGAGGTAGCCTACTATCTCCGTCTGCAAAACTTCATCGACGACATCGTCGGCGTCGGACGGTTTGGGATCAGCATAGGAAGCCCTAAATGCGTCCGCCCGTTGACACGCAGGTTCATAGGAAGCATGGCAAGTTAATAAGCAAAGATCAATGCAAAGCCAATCCAATCAAGTCTATTAAATTAATAATCAACTCCAACCTATCAGCTAAGGCTAAGCAATAATATTAAATCCTAATTATAATTCATCACTCTAATAAAATGTCTCATGGCCACTGTTCTATGTAATTAAATGTATGAAGTGAATCCAAATGTGCTAGCCCTTCCTGTGTGCAACATCGTGAATGGTCACCTAAAAACAACAACAGAGCAAGGGTGAGTCCACGACTCAGCGAGCACACTAATAAACAATGAGCAATGATTAAACAACTGTAAACCATATCATCATCAACATCAATTGTTTTCTTTTCTTTATTCTCATACTCAATCATCCAATTCCCTTTTCATTCAATGCATCCCTATACTACATATCCACATGTATTTCTTTCACGTATATCGGTATAGCGTGAATAAACACTCACCATAATATTCACTCTCAAGCCCGTCCTCCTCAAGGATCGGGGACCTCATCCACTCCTGTGGAGGTGTGATCACCTTCTCTTATGCAATGATGTTTATGAATGCACAATTATTCATAGGTTCATCAATAGTTCCATCATCCAACATTCTCAAATCCATCATAACCATTTACATTGTTTGTAATTAAATAAGATTAAAGCATGAACAATATAATAGCAATGAGTGGTAAAGAATACAGCGATCAAGCAATGAACAATGTCTACCATGCACTTACCTTTTTATCCCTATCAAGTTGCATAGCGAAGCGGCGCCAAAGCACTAGGGGCCACACTCCCTGGACAAATAATTCAAAATACATATCAAAATCATAACATCACAGCAACAATACTTTATTCTAATCGTCCTCACACGTCCACGCCAAACCGACCCAATTAACCCAAATCTATCGGACGCACTGCTCGCTGTCCCAGTAGTAAAATGGCTCTAACTTATTCATCTGAACTCCAAATTCAACTATCCAAGACTTTCTATAATCCTCATGAAAAAACCTATAACTTCCTAGTTATGATCAACCTCTGATTCTACCGTTTTTGCCCTGCTTCTTTACCCGAAGACCGTTCCAGAATCTGTCAGAACAGTTAGTTTCTCAATTTTATATTTTTAATTCTAAGACTTGAAAATATATGAACGATACCAATTCTGAAAACTACACAAAATTTCCTACATTACTCAAGTTACCACTATATTTTAATTTACCATCTACTAGATGAAACCGACCCATCTTCACAACGTTTGCCAGCTACATTCAGATTTTAGACATCGATCTTCCCAAGGCCGTATCTTTTCATTCGCTACTCCTATTCTAATGACCAAGACTTTTCTGGAAAGCTAACGAGATTATCTAACTTTTATCTAATTGGCCGACCTCTGAATCCGATCCGAAATCTCCCAAATTGCCCCCGCAAGGTTTTGCACCTAATCTTAACGAACTATGGCAGATTGAAAACTAACCTTCCCCTAATCAAAATGCCCTACAAACTTAATAGTATCTAATCCATAGCAAAACCTAGGGATTAATAGGGTTTACCCTTGATGATCACAGCGAATCGCGATAATTCATGAAAACCTTCTCTTTTCCTTCCTTTTCTTCTTCTTCTCCTCTCCTCCTTCCTTCTGCTTTCTTCCTTTCCTCCCTGGCTGGCCTCCTTCGGCGACGGCCACCGGCGGCAGGGCAGCGGCCGGCAGCAGGGTAGCGTGGCGGCAAGCGTGCAAGGGGGAAGGTGGCGGCTGGAGGGGTAGGGACGGTTAGGGTTAGGGGTTGCACCCCCCTAAACCCCCCTGGACGACCCCCGCCCAGGCTAGATTGCCGTGGGCCGAAAGCCCACAACCCAGGTTATCCTAATTTTCTGTTTTCCCTTTTAAAACCTTTAATTCCTTCTCTAATGCAATTATCTCCTTTTATGTGTTTCGAAATATTACATATCGGCATCGTCTTGGCGTAAGCACTCGATGAATTGCGAAATGAACATGTCTTCGGTCATCTGTTTATCCTTGAATGACTCCAACATGTGTTTCCCGGTGGCCGATATGATTTTGTCCTTGGACTGGAGCAAATAGACGCTGAAGTACATAACATTCGTATTAGCAGTAAAACATACGTGGATGTGAAGTAAAAAAGGGCGACATAAACTGCTAGAGAAAAAAATGATGCAACATAGTAAAGTGATTATATGAAGTTTGCACAGTTCAAACATGAGTGTTGTGAATTCGATACATGCTTTATGCGCCTCGGCTGTGAAAAGTTTTCTGGTATTGTAACATGTTGGTTTTCTAGACGTGAGCAATTTTCCCTCTCCTTCCAATAAATAAAATGGGGGCCAAGGCAATAATGGAAGGGAAAGGGTTAGTTTTCCTAAGGGCAAGTCAGTTTGAGCAATGGATTAACTTTAGGATGGGTTAAGCACTTAAGCCGGTAGCCCACCGTGAGTAGGGATGGCAGTTTCGCCCATTTACCCGATTACACGTGGGTAAAAACCCTAATGAAGGTGGGTATGTTCCTATTCTTCTGTCCATGGGTACATTCATGGGCACAAATCTCTGTCCGGTGGGTAAACGGGCATAGGCATGGGTAATGCCCACCCGTGCCCGTTTCGCCCGATTACGTGTGATAATGTACTGACAGGTGGGTCTCAAGTTACTTCATGTGTCACGTGCTGGCCACCCCCTCTCCAATCCTATTCCTCCCCAATCCCATCCTTCATAATCCAATCCAGATCCCCTACCCGCACGCTCGGCCACTGCCCTCACGCTGTCACGCCTGACGCCGCCTTCCTCACGCACGGCTACCCCTCCTCACGCCTAGCAACCGCCCCTGGATCTCCCTCCTCATGCACGGTCGCCGCCCCCTCCTCACTCGATCACTCCTCACGCCCCTCTTCTCATGGCCAAATCTAGATCCAATCCTCACTCGGTCACTCCTCCGGTCCTCCCGCAGACCCGCCTAGCTGCTGCCCCTATCCTCCCGGTCGACCGTCGGCCTCGTCCTCCCGCCCGGAAGCACCACCCCTCCTCAACGCTCGGCCACCTCCTGCTCGGCCTCCACCCCCTCCTCAACGCCCAAATGCCACCGTCCCTCCTTAACGACCAGCCGCTGTATACCCGGCATCCTCACGCTCAACCTCCTCAACACCCGGCCTCCTCCCGCCTGGACATCGCACCTTTCTCAATGCCCGGCCTCCTCACGCCTAGCCGCCCCTCCTCAAAGCCCAACCATTGCACGCCCGGCCTCCTCACGCCCTCGGTCGGCCCTCCTCATCCCCATCCTCCTGTTACTTTTGATTTGTGTTCTACTCTCATATTTCCATTTTAGTTTGTATTTAATTTTTATTTGTTGAACTTGATGTGTGATGAACTTGATTAGTTGTTGGACTTGATGTGTGATGACTGATAAACTTGATTAGTTGTTGAACTTGATGTGTGATGACTGATGAACTTGATTAGTTGTTGAACTTGCATGTCATAGTCTCATAGTCAGAGACCATGTGGTGAGTACACGGGCATGCCCGCGGGCAATGAGCATGGGCAAGGTTCTTCGCCCGTCGTCCTTCGTGGGCATACTCGTGGGAGGAAATCAGGGTCGCAGGCATGGGTATGGATGAGTACTACCCGTGCCCACCTAACTGTGAGCCTATAATTGTCCCCTCTCCCACCGTGAGTCTATAATTTTGGTCCTATAAGCATTGCAAAATGATACGGTGATGGACAATCTCAAATCAATAAAGAAGAGAGGAATCAGATCCTAGAACCGACCTATATCCTCAAACCAAAACTACATTAAGCAACTATTAATGCCGCCATAGCGTCTGGCATGCAGGTGCTCATGTACACGACTATAATCCACTGAACCTCGTTTTAGGGGTGTCCTAGGAATTTACTACGTGTCTTACGTCCGGAGGTCGTCTCCGCATTGGACGCTCCACTCCACTCCCGGAACTATACATACCCACCCTTAAAAAAAGTCATGTTCTAACTCCTCTCTTCCCCTGTTGTACAATACCCCCCCCCCCACACACACACACACAATCATCTCCCCAATACACCCATCAAATACCAAAATCAACTCTAGCATGTATGATTTTGGATTCCTTGTCCTTTGATCTACCGAAGCATCCATTCAATTTAGACATGCATGAGCATCTGAGGAGTTTTGAATTGGTGGAGATAAGAGGAAGCGGAGTGATTGGGAGTGATGCTTCTGCCCCCATATTCCGCCGCGTAGCAAGGCTCGTTGGCGACTGAGTCGATGGCAAGGAGTGCCGCGAGGGAATCTGTAGTGGTGAGAATAGCCATGGAGACAACGTTGGAGGCCTTGTGTGGTGGCAAGCCATCGCCTGCAAGCTACACAACCACGATTAGCCAACTACTCCTACCCCTCAATATCTTCCTTCTACGGCGGTCGCAAGGAGAGGCTATTGTAGCGGTCAGCGGTCAGAAGGGCATCGGGCTGGCCTTGCCCTTTTCCGATCTGGGCCCTCCCACTAGCATCGAAACAACAAGGCCGGCCACCGCTGCTTTCTTTGAGCTCGGCTCCTTGCCACCGTGCACAGCCATTCTTTCTATTATAGGTTGTTGCAAGTGTTTCTCAATTTTGTTGCAGCCCCTTTTCTCAATGTCACACGGAGTGTTTCTCTTTGTTGCACTATTTCCTCTATGAATGTTTTACTATATTATTTTTGTTGCAATCAAGTTGTTCATTTGTTGCATCCGAGAATTTTTTTTGTTGCATTAGGAGTTATGGTTTGTTGCATCAATAATTTGTTTGAAATATTGCATTTGGTATTAAAAAATGTTGTAATCAATGTTTTTTTATGTTGCAATAACACTTTTTTGGAAAATTATTTACTTTTTTCGGTTTTGTAGCGAAAGTATCACCAGTTCGTTGCATACACATTTTTTTAGGATGCTACATTGTTATAATGTAAATTTTTAGAGTAGATGTATAGCTTTGGAATTTTTTTTGCACTGCATATTTCAATTGAATATTGAATAAGTTCTCTAATGCAACTCAGCATATATTGACATTATTAAGAAAATGAGTTTTGAAAATCAAATGTTTTCTACAAAATTTTTATGCTAATTAACCATTGTTACATATGTGAATGCAAAACGTTGCATACTTTGTTTTCCCTTGTTGCATACGGATGGGGAGCGTCCGATGGGACGATCGACGCTACTCCTCCTCGATGTCCTAATAAACAAGATGCTATTAGGTGCATTGGGCCCTAATTCAACGTTTGTATTTTGTAACGTGTCCCTGACTGCGAACACCTCCGACCTGCCTCACCTTCTCCTCCTCTGTATATCGTCTTCGTTTTTGCTCCCTTCATAGCGCCCGACCGAGCTCTCCCCACCACCCTCCACGGACCCTCTCCATCTCCAGGTAAAGACGGAATCTTTTACGCATCGCTCTCGAAACCTTTTGCCATCGATGCATCAACCTGTTTTCGATCTTTTTAATTAGGAATAGGTCCAGTTTACTCCCTCCAACTATCACAAAAGTCTAGTTTACCCCCCTGAACTTCAAAATCGGTTATTTAATCTCCTCAACTTGCGAAATCCGGTCAATACACCCCTCGGGCCGGTTTGCTGGGGTGGTTTTGCACACGTGGCCATTTTTATCCAAGTCAGCATGCAACGTGGCCACTTCTCGCTCTCTCCTCCCTATTCCACATGGCGTTGACTCAAAGCGGCCGTTAAGGCATCATTAGCACACACTAATCATTGCCTTGGAGCTAATCGAAGGGGATTTGCTCTAATGACAGGGGAACAGTGCTGTCCGATTTACGAACAACGGAGGGAGGATCGCAGCTTGGGCTCACCGCTGGCGGAGGAGGGCACGGCGGAGCCGGACAAGGGCTAGGATGGGAAGCTTTTGGTGAGGCGGAGTCGATGACAGTAGTTGCGACGCCGGAGAGTCGCCGGAGTGGCGGCGCGACAACAAGGGGGCGGCGGCGGCGCTCGACCAAATCCGACAACAGTATTCGGCCGACTCTTAACGAGATATCGTAGAAGTATGGGTAAGAGTGAAGCTCAGGGGACCTACCAAGCCAAGAATGGGCGTTGGAGAAGAACGGTAGAGGGAGATCGACGGGGTAGAAGAAAGTGGTCGGAGTCGATGAAGATGGGCAAATGCAGCAGTAACGGTGAACCAAAAGCAACTTCGTTTGGGGGAAAGTACTCCTTGGCTCGGGAAGCTCTTGGTGACGGGGTTGGTGCGGTGGTGGCATCACCGAAGCAGCGGCACGACAACAAGGAGGCGACGATGGTGCTCGGCCAAATCCAACAACGGCATTCGACCGACTCTTGACGAGAGATCGTGGAAGCATGGGTGAGAATGAAGCTCAGAAGACCTACCAAGCCAAGAATGGGCATCGGAGAAGAACGGTGGAGGGAGATCAACGGGGTAGAAGAAAGTGGCCGAAGCTGATGAAGACGAGCAAATGCGGCGGCAATGGTGAACCAAAAGCAACTCCGTTCGAGGGGAAGTACTCCTTGGCTCGGGAGGCTCTTGGTGACAGGGCCGGTGCGGCGGTGGCATCGCCGGAGCGGCGAATCACCAAAGGAGGCGGGGAGGAGCCGGGTGGGCCGAGCCAGGGAAGCAAGCCAGCAGAGAGGCGCCCGGCCGAGCCGAGGAGGAGCCGGGGTGGCGACGGTGAAGGAGCCCCCGCGGAGCTCGACGGGGGAGGCGTAGAGCGCGCGGCCGGCGGCGGCGGCGGGGACGGGGAGGTCGCAGGAGAGGCGGGTGGCGTGAGCAGCTCGACGCCTCCTCTCCTCTGTCTCTCTTGTTGCGCGCTCTCTCTCTCTCCAGTCAGCAAAACCACTGTCACGTATGCAAAACCGCCACTTAAAATCGGCATGAGAGGTTTATTGACCGGATTTTGCAAATTTAAAGGGTTAAATAACCGGTTTTAAAGTTCAGGAGATAAATTAGACTTTTCTAATAGTTCGAATGAGTAATCTGGACTTATTTCTTTTAACTATCTGTATTGTGCCGCCGTTCAAGTGGCAAATATTCGTCAATGATTCAGGTAAGAGTTTTTTTTAACGGATGACTCAAGAAGAGTTGCCCGATTGTTCCCGAACGTTTTTCTATCTTTCCGTTTTGCCATTTCATGCTGTAAGAAGCAGTTCTGGGTTCTTTCTCCGGAAAAAAAAGGAGGGAGTTCTGTGTTGCTGTGCTACTGTACTAGAGGGGGGGGGGTGGCACGCAAGGTGTTTGTTGAAAACTTGAAATACCTCAGTGGGGTTCCTTTGGCACTTCCAGTTTTTGATGTCTCGGGAGTTGGTGAGGATGAGATATGAGAGATACTATGTCCCTTAGGCAAAGCAGACGGGAAGTACTTAACAGTTTGCTATGCGCTCTTACTACATTGTTGAACTTTCGATAACAGATCTTTCATGAATTGCACACACAAACCAGCTGCATTCGTTTGCTGTTGAAGTTGTTTATGTCATTTCACTCCTTTTCTCCATGTATGTAGGCTTCCGATGAGTACGAAATTGCTCAAGAGCTTGAGCCTGAGGAGGCTCTTAGGACAGCAAAGAAATTCAGTTGGTGGGTAATATTTCTCTTAGTCTTTTGTTCGTTGAAGGTGCTCATCATATATATAACTCCATGGCTGTCTTTTCTTCTTCTTTGTAGATGTATACAAAAAATCGCAAGCATGGAGCTCTACAGTTTCTTTTTCTGATGTTGATGAGAAGAATGACATGGGTGGTGATGCCGAGATGATTTTACAGCTTCTAGGAGAGATACCCAGTTCCGTGGTGTGCACCGGGTATTTGATGCATTCATACATTCTATGAAAGCAACTATTCGTACATTGATTCCCGGGGAATGAATTTTGACACTCAGTTGACTTATTTCGGTCTTGCTAGGCAATTATTTGTGGCAAAGTTGGACAAGTGACTGCAGAAAATATTGAGGAATGGGCATACGGTAACTGTATTTACTGTTGGGACAGGGGACATGTTTGACCAGAGGACAGTACGTGCAGAGAACTTGCCAATGCCAGCTCAGTGGCATCGAATAGCTGTTCATAATGAGCAGCTTGGTGCATATGCTGTACAAAAGTTGGTTAAGAAGTATGTGGTTTAAAGCATAAGATTATGTTTTTCTCTAGTATGATATGACATCAGAACTTTAATTCGGAGTCTAAATTTTACTAAGGGTATACAGTCATTATTCTTTTCCTTATTTCTGCAGTCTATGTTGGGGTGATATTGAGACTAGAGTCTACAATGTCAGAATCAATGATCAAGTGAAAAATATTCCTGAGATCTGTGTGCGACGCGATGGTATGTTAATCTGAAATTCAAATGAAAGGATGATTGGCGAGAAGGAGCAACTAGCGCTCGGACGTATTCCCATCACACGCCAACATTCTAATATAACATATGCAACAAACTATTTTAACATCTGCAATAAAAAATCGGTTTTAGTCTCAAAAATATTGGAAAAAGGTTCAAATCTCTTCACAAAAACATTGAAAGCTACACATGTCGTTCCTATAGGAAGATGTATTTGAACAACTAACACAAAAAATTCGAAATAAAATGAATATGCGATGTTATACCAATTGCAACAATTTGGAAATACGTATGCAACAATTTGAAGAAACATCTGTAGACAATGTGTGCAACAAAATACACAACTAACAAATACAATGGCAAGAAAAAAAAACCATATTCTCATCAAAATTGCATGAAACCATCAGTATAGAACTTAGCTGCGCTTTTTTAAAAACTAGTTCAAATATCCCAAACAAACAAAATTTGGTGTTACAACATTGCAACATTTGAAAATAACAATGGAAACATCCAAAAATAATTGTTGCAATATTTTAAAACAATGATGCAACAATCAAAGTAGTGAAGGTACTACAATAAAAAGTTTACTCTTGTACAACAAATCAAAAATATCGTTGCAACAAAAAAATACCGGATAAGGGCATAGCCACTTAAGAGTATCGTTGCCTACAAAGCCCCATCGCACCGCATCAGAAAAAAAAATCCCTCATCAAACCTAGATTTTGCTCCAAGAAATTGGCTAGGTTTTTTAACCCTAGATGTGTACAACAGAAAATGTTGTATCGGACATCCCATCGTATCAATTTTCATAAAATAGACAGGCATCTCGCAGTTGATATATAACTCCACTTATAGGCCACACGAATAGAGTAAAGTCAAGGACGAGTCTGGTCTCGGTGTAACGGTGTTACATACCACGCCAGCCGCGCGCACATTCAATTTACGTACTGGCAGGCCACCCTTTCCCGACCGTGCGCGCACTGTATGCGGGGGCCCAGCTGGCTTCGCGCTCCGCCCCTTTCCCGACCGCGCGCGCGAGCTAGCCGTGTGTGCGCCGTGGCAGACCGCGCGCGCGCTCGGTGCCCCGTGCAAGGTTGGTCGCCGCGCCTAGCCCGCATGACCGCCGCCGCCCGCGGCCGCGCGCGCCCGCCACACGGACGCACCACCACCGCCGGCCATACATCACTCAAGCAAAAGAAAAAACGGGAGTGGGAGCGCGGCCGGCCGAGCGCCGCCGCCATAGAACCGTCGCTGCGCCATGCGCCACGTGTCCTCCCGCCGGCCGGCCGCCGCCCGCCGCCCGTGGCGCGCCTCGCCGCCGGCCGTGGCGACGCCTCGCGCCCGGCCGGCGGCGGCCGGCCCGCCTCGCCGCTCGGCGCTCCGTAGCCGACGGCGCCGCTTGCACCGCTGCTCGCGCGCCCCGCAGGTCGCGCCGCCATCGCCGCCGCCGCCCGTAGCGGCCTCGACTCGCGCGGCGCCGCCATTTTGCACGCCGCCCGCGCGCCGTAACGCCCCGCCTCGCCGTGCGGCGCCACTCTGCACGCTGCGCGCCGCCGCCGCCGCCAGAGCCACGCCGCCGCCGACGCCTTGAGCCATGCCGCCGGCCGCATAGGTCGCGCGACGCCGCATCGCCGCCCGCCGTCGCAGGCCCGCCTCGCCGCGCCGCCACTTGCACGCGCCGCCATCGGATGAATAGGGTAGGAAACCCTACCCCATATTCTTTAATTGGCGGGTGGGCCCTTTTATTTTTTTAGGAGGATGAGTGGCGGGTTGGTAGGAAAGAAATAGGCCCAGCTGGTGGAAAGAAAAAGAAAAAAGAAATTGGAAAAGAAATCCGATTTTGCAAATAAACCCTCAGAATTACTGAAAATTACGTGAATTTTCTCTCAGAACTGAAATTTCGCATTTTAAACCCCGAAACTTGCAGTTTTCGCCGGAAGTCTTGTTTTCCAGCAGAAAAGGGCTTCGGGAATCCAAAATTTTGCATATTTTGAGCATTTGAAGCATGTTTAATTTTGTTATTATTATTTCTATGCAATTTATTTACTGTATTTACTGTTTTGATTATCTATAATTGTATATATTGCTTTTAATCACTGAAAATAGCAGTAAATCATGAAAAATGCATAGAAAAATACGGGAATATGAACCTGGAGTTCGATGAGCATTATGAGAATTTTACAACCATTTTATGCAGATTACTAGCAGTAATCCCTTGAACCTTTTGTATGAATATAAATATGACTGGCATCATGAACCAGTAGTTTGAAGAACTGACCCAGTATGGCCAGATTTTGTATAGAATTTGTATCAGTCTTTAATTCTGTGGTAATGTAATCACGGATGCAGTAGAAAATTGAGAAGACTCTCTCTACCTTTCACCAGAACGCGGTGCAATCCGACGCAACTATCGTCAAGACGGCTACATGCGATGCCGAATTAATTGACATCATGTAAGTTGCGGAAACTCAAGATGATGTTCTAAGAAAGAACTACATCTCGCAGCCACCTAGTAGTAGTGTTGGCCATGAAGCCACTGCTAGCAGCTACAAGGTGATGAAGCCTCTCACGAATGAGAGGATCAAGAAGAGTAAGGTCATGAGTCGTGCACGTTATTGATGATTTTCGGTCTAAAAGAAGGGCAAATAAACAACATGTGGCACACCTCGCCATTGCAGCATAGAGGTCCACATCCATTAATGCACCTATGGATGTGGGCGACCCAATAGCGACCCCATCAACCCTCCTTGGACATTGCTACGCGCAAATGTAGTTGCCCAAGATGAGAAGATCGCCATGGAGCAGATTGAGGCAGAAGTTCCTGAATACTTCGTCGATTCAATCTAGTGCACGCATGGCACTCGGATCTTTTATAGAAACTAGCAGTTTGTAATTGAAGCAGAATTTTGAATTATTGAATAATGGTTGCAAGCTCTAGAAGAGCAAAGCATTAAATTCTTATTATGAGTCCTGCAAGACTTATTTTTCCGTTTTTATAATAGCAAGTTATGTTCTGATATTTGAAGTATTTTATTTATGTGTTGCTTGCTTTCTGCTACATATTAATAAAGTACATTATATTAGAACGCGTGTGGTGCCCTATGGAGGAAGTGTGCTTAGCATGTAGCGGCACAATGAAAACCATCCTAAGAGAAACGGAAATTTTTCCAGTCGATCAGCAAGAATGCTGGTAGTCTTACGACAATCACAAGCAGCGATACTTGTATAATAGGCTCAGGAAGGGCCACAATTATACTCCCAATGGGCACAACTTTGGTCATTGAAGAAGACTTGTTGTACCCAGAATCGACTAGAACTCTCAAGGATATTTATGCAACAGTTTAGTGTAGAGGCGAAGAAGAGTATAGTGCAGAATACCGCTCATTACAAAGCGTGAAGAAAGTGAAAAATAGCATTAGAATGTCTTCCTTCATATGAAACTGGGCTATACTACACTAATATTAAGGCACCTGTGACTATCTTGCCTTGAAAACCGTATTTTAGAAGCTCTGAACTTATCTATCTACGGCATGATAGATTATGCGCCTAGGTCTTAGGATAATGAGAGATATAATTAACAATTCACTGAGGACATAATATGAATATAAAGAATTTCCGAATCTGGAAGAATTTGTGTGCCCCGCATGTGCCACCGGGAAATTAATTATTAGACCTTTTGCTCCCTGCATTCCTGGACCGTATCCAGGGAGACTTTTGCGGTCCTATACAACCCCTGTAAGGGTGAATTAGGTATTTTTATAGTGCTCATCGATACTTCCTCGGAATGGTCGCACATATGTTTATTGTCTACGAGAAATCATGCTTTTGCAAAGCCAATCTTGTAGATAATTAAATTAGAAATATTTTTCCTGATCATCATATGAAGTCCACGAATGGACAACACAAGAGAATTTACTTTGAAAGCATTTGATGATTATTGCATGGCGGGAATTAAAAGTTGAGCATTACATCGCATGTCCACACCGAATGGACTAGCGAACTTTGAAGAATTGTAATTTGCCAACTACATGTTGGGGACACGTGATCCGCCGCTCGCAGACTCTCATCAATTTTAGACCGTCGGCCTATAACATCCATCTACCTATGCAACTAGCATAAGGGTCAGCACCGAAAACTACTCATCTTCGCAGGTTTGGTTGCAAGGTTTATGTACCTATACTACCACCACAGCGAACTGCAATGGGTCTTCTCCGAAAGTCTGGGATATACATTGGTTATGAGACAGCATCCATAATCAAGTATTTGGACCATATGACTGGAGATTTGTATAATACCCGATTCGCTGATAGTACAATAGATGAGATTAGTTTCCCGTCATTAGGGGGAGGAAATCAACCCTTGATAATAATGTCGGGAAATAATTGATGTCTAGAAGACATTTGAAGTCCAGAAGATAATTGAAATCTATGCATATAACCCGAACACTAGTGAAGCAAATAGAGAAGTCCAGAAGATAATTGCAATCCGTAAGATAATTGAATTGAAGTCTAGAAGACAATTGAAGTCCGAAGATAATTGATTTGCAAGTATTAGCGAATCAACCGCGGACTACTTTAGTGATTTGAAGAGCGTGAATAAGTAGCATTTGCACGCAAGCAATGCACCGGAGAGGTTGAAATACCATTGAAGGTATCCTAATCCCGCCCGAGAGGCCTCGGAATAAAAGGACGAGAACTCCGGTCCCTCGAATCAAAATGGCAACCGGGCGCTGGTGAAAAAGGATAAGAAGGACTTGACACGACCAATCACCAAGTGCCCTGAGAACGAAGGGGAGCGGTTGAGACACGGCATCGGTATGGAACCTTCGGAAAGGCATACGAATTGAACATTCCCATGAAGGAGACATCGGCATGGATGTGCGCACACATCGGGTGAAAAACTAAAGGACTTGCCCGCAATTGGAAGCGGCGGTGAGCAAGTAGAAGCATTAGAAGAACCGCCCTTTGAAGGAATAGTTATAAACTTTATGACCTCGGAGAATCTTTGAATATGACAACAGCCAATGTCGATATTTACTTTGCAAAGAAACTTACCACAATCATCAATCTTGATTCAGAGCCCTGCATCGCTCGCTGAATGAAAGAAAAGATCAGATTGAGAAGATTGAGAGAAGACAATAGAAACTGAATTATTCTCTCAGAATAAAAGAAAGACGTTTGGGCCTGTAAGCGCACGTCTCCCTTGTGCACCCGTAGGGTATAAGTGGGTATTTGTTGAAGAGAAATGAAAAGAAGCAAGGCTCGTTGTACAAGTTTTCACTGAACATCCAGGAGATGATTATGAAGAAACCTATTCCCCGGTCATGGGCGGAACTCCCTTTTTTAAAATATTTATCTCAATGGCAGTGAACTTGAGGTTAGAAGTAAAATTGATGGATAGGGTACCAGCATACCTTTATGAAATATTGGATTCGGACATTTATATGAAGATACCTGAATGTATCACTGTCCCGAACCAAAACAGAGCAAATAGAAATATGTACAGTGTGAAACTCATAAAGTCATTGTACGAACTTAAGCAACCAGGCATAATGTGGTATAATCGCTTGAAGCGACTTTCTATGCAAGAAAGGCTACACGAACAATGAGAATAATCTCTGTGTATTTATACGACGATCCCAGAATGGATTTTATATAATCTTAGAGTATGAAGATGATCTGAATATCATCGGAACCCTGAAGGATATTAAGAAAGCAAGCTCTTACCTGGAGTCAGAGTCCGAAAAGAAAGGTTTGGGTAAAACCAAATATTGCTTAGGCTTGCAGCTTGAGCATGCCCCTGAAGGGATATTAGTGCATCAGTCAGCCTACACTCAGAAGGTGTTAGAAAGGTTCGACTTTGCGAAGGCATACCCTTTGAAAGTGCCAATGGTCGGGAGATCTTTGCAGCAAGACAAAGACCGTACAGACCTAAAGAAGAGGAGGAAGTCACGGGACCGAATTCCCACCGAAGTGCAATAGAAGCACTAATGTATTTAGCAAAGCACTAGAACGGACATTGTATTTGCCGTGATCCTACTAGCAAGGTATAGTGCAGAACCTACCAAAGACATTGGCAGGGAATAAATGACATCTTCCGATACCTCCAAAGAAGCAAAGAATTTAGTCTGTTCTACAGAAAGAACAAAGACTTAACTATGAATGACAATGCATATAACGAGTACTTGTAGGACCCGCATACAGCCAAATAGCAAACATGCTATGTATTCCTATGTGGTGGAACCGCAATTCCATGAAAATCGTCTAAGCAGAGTCTTGTGCCGACTTCGACGAACCACTCGGAAACAATAGCGTTGTACGAGGCCTCACAAGAATGTATTTTGGCTTCGGCGGATGATTCACCACATCCAACAGTCATGTGGATTGAATGCCGCACTAACCCCACTATTATCTATGAAGATAAATGCACTTGTGTTGCACAAGTAGGATGGGTTATGAAGAATCCTCTCACAAAGCATATCAACCCCAAGTTCTTCTATGCTCATGAATTGCAAAAGATGAGCGTTTTTAAAAATCTTGCATACTAAGTCATGTGAGAATCTTGCGATTTATTCACGGTCACTTCAGTCTAACTTTGAAAGATGCATATGTGAATTGGAATGATGAGACTTAGAAGTGCGAGAGTCGGTGAGAACCTTCACGAACTCATTATTTGTGCCCACATCGGCACGCCCATGCCGCGCCGGCTACAAGGGGCAGACGGCAGATCTGCCGCTGGCCGCTCGGTTGCTCGGTTAGGCAGGACGGGCGTGTGCAGGCCACGGACAGCGGGCGCCGGCCGAGCATTTGCGTGGCCCTGTGTCCTTGTGTCGCTACTCGCCGCCACTGGCTGCCCGAAAACACACCAAAAACCCACGGCAATATCCTCGATTGATACATTTGAGTGGATAATACCCTGTTTCGAATGCTAGATAGAACTCCGTCCCGTCCAAAACCCCCTTAGTCCATCGGCTTTCAGGCCCCGTCATGTCCACATCACTTCCTCCTCCTCCGCGTCCTCCCCAATTCGAACCCTAATTCTCTCCCCCACTCGCGGAGACCACCACCGGAAGGGGAAGGCAGGGAGGGAGAACCCCCGAATCCGGCAAGATGGTGCTCGCGCAGCTCGGCGGGAGCATCTCCCGCGCGCTGGCGCAGATGAGCAACGCCACCGTCATCGACGAGAAGGTCCTCAGCGACTGCCTCAACGAGATCTCGCGCGCGCTCCTGCAGGCCGACGTCCAGTTCAAGATGGTCCGCGACATGCAGGCCAACATCAAGCGCATCGTCAACCTCGAGACGCTCGCCGCAGGCACCAACAAGCGCCGCATCATCCAGCAGGTCAGGTCCCCCCCTCCGCCCAAACCGAGGAAGCTTTGGGAGATGTCGGTGTATTTTGGGGGAAATTCTGCCTCTTGTTAATTGCCTTGTTGCTTTTTGGTAGGCCGTCTTCACGGAGCTCTGCAACATGTTGGATCCTGGGAAGCCTTCCTTCACACCCAAGAAAGGGAAGCCATGCGTGGTCATGTTCGTTGGCTTGCAAGGTCAGTCTACCAGCCGTTACGTTATGTCCCATTTAATCTCATGATAGCTGCTGTTTATTACATCTTCCCAAGTGAAGTTTGCCATGCTAGTGTTTGGTTGCTCATGGAACTGTCCTGGTTAGGAGTGTTCCTAACTTTCTATTTATAATGGAAACTTGATTTATTATAGTTTGCTTGAATAGGGATGTTTAACTTACGCTGGCATTGCCAAGCAAGCTCATACGGGCTTAAATTGCATGTACCATTATCAAGCTCATAAATGCTTTAAAAGGTTGTCCAGAACAGTAACAAAAGTGGCAAACAACCCAATTCGTTATTTAGTCGTTGATTTTGTTGCCTTTTATGGAAGAACACTGATTTTTATCCGACGAACTTTCCTATAATTTTTACAACACTTTAATAGCTTAGTTCTATAGGCATTGCATCCAATCATCTTGTTACTCTCCAATTTATGAATTTAGCGGAGGTTACAGTTCAACTTATCAGAAGTTCTGTAGCTCTCTTGTCAATGTTGAGCCAATCTCTTGTAGACACACTTTCTGAATCACCAATGTGTTAGCTGAACTTGGGGATTATGTTAATTTCCCAACAAATACGCTGTGACCGAAGCACATCACTACAGCATCATAGTTTCTTCGTTCTGGTCGAACTTGATTTCACAGCAAATGATCCTGAGAGGGAACTTGATGCAGTAGGCCTAGCTATGACATATCAGGAAAGATGGGATAAGATTAAGGGGTGTCGTCTGATTGCATTGTCAGACAAAATATCAGAAAGAACAGATTGATCACATGAGGTTCTGACGTAAACAAGTACAGTTAACTGGGCCTAACCATTTCGTGTGCATGGTCTGGTTCGTGGCTGGTGCAGTATGACTGATTGTTATGAATCTTAGATCATCGGGGTAAATACCGTACAAAGGAGGGTCGGTATGGCTCGGTTGAAGGAGAAGGATTCTTAAGAGAAAGGAGGGACCATGGACTGGGATGATGAACCGTGGGAGAGACTAGATTATTTCTTCTTGCTTAATGCAAACGATTACAATAGGCCTCCTTATATAGAGGGCTTTTCTAACAATTATGGATAAGATCAATCTAAATGATGATCTTCTTAACTAATAGATAGCCTTTCCAATTAACTAATCTCTATATATGGAAACTAATCAACTATCTAGGGAAATAGATATTCTTATCCCAATCCTAATGCTACAGCACATGACTACTGTCCACGTGGTATTGCTACAGTACCACACCCCAACATTGCACCCCTTCACGGCGAGACAACTCATCCTCAAGCTATCAGGTGGCGGCCATGGGCCAAAACCTTGTCAATATGTCAACGAAAGGGCACGGTGACGACGTCGCGTCACATGAACGAGGAGCAACATGATAGAACTAAAACAGATCTTGTATGCGGTTAGTGCAACACACGATCTAATCTGTAAATTGAAGAACATACCAGATGACGATACCATTGTCGATGAAGAATTGATCTGTAGTAGTAGATGAACAGGTGTTCTGTCTACTTAAGGTTTGGTCTTTCCCACCAAAAGGTAAGCCACAAGTTCCAACTATAGATGGAGATAGGTGGTATGGAATGAGTTACTCTGATGAGAGGACACGACCCTTATTTATAGCCTTTAGTATTATAATCCTATCCTGTCTCATTATTAGAGATAGATTCCAAACAGGTCTCTACATAGATTTAAATTCAAGTTCATATTTTCTTTATAGATACTCAAGCTCTTAATAATATTATTTGATCACTTTATATATTTGAGCCAACCAAAATAGATAGCTAATATGTATTAAACTCATGTAGGTCCACATAATAGGAAGTTAATCTAACACAACGAACCTCCAATGGAAAGCAACCCCTTGGCGTGGCTTGACATCGCAGGAGTCGTCAGGGGCATAGGCACCCAACACGGGACAACAGCAGCATCCTTCTCGCCCCTTGATGCAACGTTTGTAGGAGAGATGCGACGACGTCGCTGACTCCCACATGGAAGCCGTCGTACTCCACCGCACCAATGGCACAGCATCGACTGACAACGTGGTGAAGGCGCCCGCGAAACAACGACGACATCCTTCTTCCTCGTCACTGGCACTAAGATCGTAGGCTTTGGCAGCACCACAGCAGGCGTCGGCAAGACCACAGCAAGCTCTGACAGGGCCACGGTAGGCTCCGGCAGGACCATGGTTGTGACTACTGTGCGGTGTGGTGCAGTAGCAACTGCCGTAGGGCCTGTGTCGAGCAGGTCGTCTCCTAGTACGGCGGCGACTATCGCAGGGGCTGCGCTGAGCAAGTCGTCGCTTGGTGTGATGGTCCCCGGTTTGCCCACCTTGAACTTCTCGTTGAGGATGATCAGTTGCGCCAAGATCTGCTTGAGCATGGCGACAATCTCCTTAGGACCGGAACCATCGCTGCTGGTCGCAACGATTGGCTCTGATACTAAGTTGGTCACCTTGTGTAAATTGTACTTCTTATTAAGCTATTGGCATATGATTTTCTGCAATTGAGTTTTAAGTGATAGGAAGTGCTATAATCAGAATTATACTGACAAGCACTCTTATTTGGCTTTGGGATGGAATACCATATATGCTGCAAGTTTTGTTCTAAAAAAAGTATACTGCAAGTTTTCTCTTTCTCGGTGGGAAGTTGGTTAATTGCCCAAGGCATTTGAAGAGCTTGTTGTAAGTGTTAGATCTGATATTTTAAGGATAGTATCAGCTTGCTTTTCTTGTCTGATTATCTGGCTTAGGTGTGAACATCTGTTGTTTGCTTGACCCACAGATCGTGTTCGATTCTGCTTTGTCTTCTGTTATCTGGACTTTAGTTGCATTATAAAATTACAATCTTCTGTTAACATTTCACAAGACTGCATCATGTCAATGCAGGTTCTGGTAAAACTACCACTTGTACCAAATATGCATATTATCATCAGCGGAAAGGATTTAAACCGGCACTGGTTTGTGCTGATACATTTAGGGCTGGTGCTTTTGATCAGTTAAAACAGAATGCAACAAAGGCCAAGATTCCTTTTTACGGAAGGTGCTCTAACTCGTACAACTTCAATTATTGTCTAATCTTATGATTCTTATCTATTGCTTGGTTGTCTCTTTGCAGCTACATGGAGTCTGATCCAGTGAAAATTGCTGTTGAGGGTGTGGAGAGGTTCAAGAAAGAAAACTGTGATCTCATCATTGTAGATACAAGTGGAAGGCACAAACAAGAAGCAGCACTGTTTGAAGAAATGCGCCAAGTTTCAGAAGCAACGGTAATACACTCGGAATTCTCAAAACGCTTTCAGCAATAACCTGAACCTAGTGAAAATCTCACCTACATTCTTGTGCTATTCTGCAGAAACCAGACCTTGTAATATTTGTGATGGACAGTAGTATCGGTCAAGCTGCATTTGATCAGGCCCAAGCATTTAAACAAAGTGTTTCTGTTGGTGCTGTAATTGTTACGAAAATGGATGGTCATGCGAAAGGAGGTGGCGCGCTTAGCGCGTTAGTATTCTCTTCCTTTTCTTGCACTACCCTCTTGGTGTTGTTTCCTCTTTCCTAACTTATGAAGAATATTGTCTTCAAAGAATCTGAAGTAGCTGCTCTGTTGAGACCTTTCTTATCTTCACTATAGTCTGGTTGCATTTTTCAACAAATAATTATTTCTATAGCTGTGTACCATTCTAGAAAAAAAAAACTATATAAGGCCAGTTTAGTGAGCACAACATTCATTCTAAACAAGTACTAGAGCTGGATGGAATTATGATATAGCGGCATTTAGATGATGGTATCCTCAAAATAGTTACAGCATATTGTATGTGCTTCGGGATAATGTACTTCAAGCCTGGAGCTACTTTGTGTATAACACTATCTTTGTTCTTGTAGTCTTTATTTTGTGTGGAATAAGGCTTTTTTTCTTGTTGATACCGTGCTTGAATATCACTTGTACATCACAGCATCTACATTTCAGAATCTGAGAGTAACTTAGCATACCTAACATCATTGTTTTTCTTTCAGGGTCGCAGCAACAAAAAGTCCAGTGATATTTATCGGAACTGGAGAACACATTGATGAGTTTGAAGTTTTTGATGTTAAACCATTCGTTAGTCGCCTGTTAGGTCAGTGAAAATATTAGGTGTGCTGTATTTTATCTGTGTGTTCCCTTTGGTTAACCATACTTTGTGTTATTGGCAGGCATGGGAGACTGGTCAGGCTTTATGGACAAGATTCATGAAGTAGTACCTACTGATCAACAACCTGAGCTCCTGCAGAAACTGTCTGAAGGAAGCTTTACTCTCAGACTTATGTATGAGCAATTCCAGAACATTCTGAAAATGGGTCCTATTGGCCAGGTTAGCTACGTTTAGTCCTTGAAATTTCTTGGACATCTGGTGAAATGTAACACAGTAAATCAAGGATTCATGATTGCTGTTTAGTCTGGTGAACAACATTTCAAATCTGGATTATTCTGTCTTTGCAGGTCTTCTCTATGTTGCCTGGATTTAGTGCTGAATTGATGCCAAAAGGACATGAGAAGGAAAGCCAGGCTAAGATTAAGCGGTATATGACGATGATGGATTCCATGACAGATGCAGGTAAGTTGGGTTGACCAGTTTCTCCTATGTAAATTACTAGACTAACATCCCGATAATTCATTGGGCTCATGTCCAAATTTCATCACAGAGCTTGACAGCACAAATCCGAAGCTTATGACTGAATCACGAATTATTCGGATTGCTCGGGGATCTGGCCGGCCTGTCAGGGATGTCATGGACATGCTGGAAGAGTACAAGCGGCTTGCTAAGATCTGGAGCAAGATGAAAGGGCTCAAGATACCAAAGAAAGGAGAAATGAGTGCACTGTCCCGCAACATGAACGTTCAACACATGAGCAAGGTCCTCCCTCCGCAAATGCTGAAGCAGATAGGCGGCATGGGTGGTTTGCAGTCTCTGATGAAACAAATGGGCTCAAAGGAAATGAATGGAATGTTTGGAGGCATGGGTGGCGACCGATAATTTGACGGATTCAGTTTGCAATTGGCAATCATCAAAGATCTGGTTTTAGGTGGATCGTCAACCTGGATGCTAAATGCATAGTTTTGAAGCTGGGATTCACTGCTGCGGTTGAACTTGTCATCGAGTTTTACCCGAGGATACACATGCACCAAATTGTAGAATTGGTTGATTTATGCACAGGCACGGTGTAGCTCCCCTATGTTTCTCACTGAAAATTTAATTTATGAACTGGCTGTCGGTAATGGCAAATCGAAACTTCGTGAACATAGTGTATACTTGGACAAAATGAGGATGGTCGTGTACACATGGTTGTCACTTGTTGCGGTAGTCCTTGTTTTCAGTTCTGCTGAGATCCATACCCTAAACAAAATCGTTTTTTTTTTCAGCCAAAATCCATACCCGAAACAAAATCCATTGGCTGCACTTTATTTTCGTACAAAAAAAGGCTGCATTCTATTGCCAAAGAAGAACATCGATACAAGGACATAAAACATGTCGCCCTTCAATTCGATTACGCTCCTTCCCCGGCTCCAGATGTACATACATGCGTAAACCACTTGATGAAAGAAGGGATCTCATCTCATTCTCCGTGGGCAAGCAAGAGAAGCTGAAAATGAGAGCACGGCCACGGCAGGGAAATCGTCGGCTGCATCCACCCCGCGCAGCGCCCGCGCGATGGATCTCACCGTGGCTGGCATCGTCCTGCAGCACCCTCCGATGAGGCCAGTGTTAAAATGATCTCAGGGCACCCCCTTGTTTGCGCCTTGATCGGGGGCGCCACCAATAGGCTGGTGGGTCCCTGTCGCCAGCGCCACATAAATAGAGGTGGGGGCCGGGGCGGCACGTACAACGACGTTCACCGTGCCGCCACAAACCCCACCGACAAAATCCTAATCCGATCTGAGAAGGGGCGCTCCAGCGACGGTAAGTTCCACCACCGCCGCCATCGAACGCCACCGCCAACGAACCAGCAATGGCCGGCTCTTCATCCTCTACGACGGACGATTGGTACCCCAACCCTCTCTCTCTCTCCCTTCCCTCTCAGATCTAGACCCCAGTGCAAAGAAAAGGAACCACAACATTGGTATCAGAGCACTTACCGAGTCGCAGCCGCCGGCGCCGTTCTTGTGACGTCGCCGCCGCCCGGCCGCACGCCGGCGCGCCGTCTTGCGCGCGCGGGCGGGCCATTGCAGGCCGCCGCGCCCTCGCGAGCTCGCGCCACCGCGGCCGCTGGCGCGGGGGTAGCCGCCGCTCCGCGTTGGGCGCCGCTGCCGCGATCTTGCGGGGCCTCCGCGGCTCGCCGCTTGCACGCCGGGCAGCTGCCGCCGCCTGCGCGCGCATCGCCGCGCCGGCCGCCGTGCTCGGCTGGGCCGATGGGGCGCCGCTGCCGCGATCTTGCGGGGCCTCCGCGGCTCGCCGCTTGCGCGCGGCCGCCGCCGCCGCTGCGCGCTGCACCGCCATTGGACGCCGTCGCCGCGCGTTTTGGCTGCCGCCCGCCACTCCTCTCCCGTGCGAGCCGCCGCTCTTCTCGGGTGGAGAGGAACCGAATGGGGCTAGGATTAGGTTTCGGGATTTTTGATCCTTTGGCGCGGGCGGTCGGCCGTCCAATCGGATCGTTGCGATCGGACGGCTGAGGATCCTCCGGCCTTTTCGGCCCAAGGGAGAAAGTGGCCTTTTTTTGGGCCGGCCCACCGTGGGCTGTGGGCGAGTGAATGGGCCGAATTGGCCGTTTTGAACAGTAAAATCCGAAAAGAGTTTTAATGTTTTTCAGAAGCTTTTATGAGAGAATTTGATTGAAATTTGATCCAAAATCTTTGTAAATTTTTGCACCAACGTGTTAATTTTTTCAGAGATTAAATGAGTACTGTATAATGCTTCTGTATAATGAATTATTTTAGAATAATTACAGTTTTCGCTGCAAAAGTTAATGTTAATTGATTTTTCATTATTAAATTCGAACCAACGGGAGAATTTAATTTTTGGAAAAATAGATATAATTTCCAGAAATTTATGATATTGTTATTTTCTGACCAACGTTGATAATAACAATATTATAATTTTTTAATTGATGATTTTATGCATTATTTCTATTTCTGCCTAACGGTGATGTAGATTTAATGTATAGATAAAATTGATTTAATTGTATGTCGTATTTTTGACCAACGTTGGAAATAAGGTATATAATTTTGCTGTTATTATGTTTAAATGTTCTCACTGAATATGAATGTGTTTTCAGGAGGATACTCCTTGATGGGCTACATCAGGGATATCCCGGTTCTCAAAGGAGATAACTACGGTGAATGGAAGAAAAAGATTGACCTGGCTTTCATTTTGGCTGAGGTGGACTGGGTAGTCACCACACCGTGTCCCACAGAGCCTGTGGCACCGGTGAGGAATGAAAATGAGGCTGATGCTGCTTGGCAGACCAGACAGAGGGACTATGCTCCCATAAAAATGGCATATGATCTTGATCATAAAAAGTGGGTCACTACCAACAAGAAATGCTTGGCTGTGATAAAGAACACGATTGAGCCTGCAATTGTGGGCTCAATCGCAGAGTGTGACACTGTCACAGAGTACTTTGAGAAAATAAAGAGTCAGTTTACTAGTTCTTCAAAGACATATGCTACACAACTGATAAAGCAGCTTGTGACAGAAAGGTACTCTGGTGGTGGCAGTGGCATAAGAGAACACATACTAAGGATGAGCAACTTGGCATCCAAGCTTAAACCAATGGATTTGGCTCTCAAGGATGAGTTCCTTATTCATTTGATTTTTGCTTCCTTGCCGGAAAAGTTTGACACCTTTGTTGTCAACTATAATATGCAGCCCGAGAAATGGGACTTAGAAAAGTGCATAGCTATGTGTGTACAAGAGGAGGAAAGATTTAAATCCTCACATGGTGGTTATATTAACTATGTGAAGGACAACAAGAAAAAGAACTTCAACAGTAACTTCTCCTCAAAGAACAAGGGAAAAGCCCCTGTCCATCACCTCAGCAGAATAAGTTTGCGATGAGCGAGATCGGTGTCTTCATTGAAGAAGATGGGACACTACAAGAAGAACTGTCCGATTACTTAAAGATGATAATGGCAAAGAAAGGTGAGGACATTATTACCTTCATAAATGAGTCCCTGTATGTACAATATTCAAAATCTACTTGGTGGATTGATTCAGGAGCAACTGTTCATGTTGCCAATAATATCTGAGGATTCCGTTCGACGAGGAATACGCAAAGAAAAGAAAGATGCATTAAAGTAGCAAATGGAGTCCAAGCTGAAGTTGAAGCCGTTGGCGATCTTTCATTAGAGCTAGTGATGGCTTCACTCTTTTACTTAGAGATGTTCTTTATGTTCCTCTTTCTGAGGAATTTGATTAGTGTTTCATGTTTGGACAATGATGGTTATGATTGTCATTTGGAAATGGCAAGTGTGAAATAATGTTTAATAAAGAATGTGTTGGTCTTGCTATCTTACAAAATGAGCTTTATTTGTTATCATTATGTGATGATGTGAATGTCGTATGCGATAATGGGAACGTCGCGTGCGAAAGTGAATGAATCCTCGTCTACAAATGTAAACAGAAGCGAAGAGAACTCTAGATGCGTCGTCGAAATTATGACACTATCGTTTAGGCCATATTTCGAGGGGAGAATAGAAAGACTAGTTAAGAATGATATTCTTCCTCCATTAGAGTTCTCGGACTTAGAACAATGCGTAGACGCATTAAAGGAAAATATGTAAAGAAAATTAAGAAAGACGCCAAAAGAAGCACATGAATTCTACAAATTATTCACACAGACATTTGTGGTCCTTTTCTGTGAAAAGTGTGGATGGATATGACTCGTTCATAACATTCACGGATGATTACTCCGTTATGGATATATTTATCCAATCAAAGAAAGAAATGAAGCCTTGGATAAATTCAAGATATTTAAGGTGAAGTTGAAAACCAACACGATTTAAAGATTAAGATAGTCCGATCTGACCGTGGGGGGGGGGGTACTACGATCGACATACCTCATATGGACAAGTTCCTGGACCTTTTGCAAGGTTTTTACAGAAAATGGTATAGTAGCCCGAGATTCTACAGGCGAACCTCAAAAATGGAGTAGTGAAAGACGCAACCGCACTCTCGATGGATATGGTGCGAAGCATGATGAGCTATTCCACACTGCCATTGAGTTTATGGATCGAGGCGTTGAAAACCGCCATTCATATTCTCAACAGAGTGCCTAGTAAGTCGGTGCCCAAAACACCGTACGAGTTGTCGGCAGGAAGAGTTCCTCACTAAACCACTTGCGTGTGTGGGGAGTCTCTTGAGGCTAAAGTATTTAACCCAAACCTTGGGAAGCTTGATCCCAAAGCGAGAAGTTGCCATTTCATTGGCTACCACGAAAAGTCAAAAGGTTTTCGTTTCTCTTGTCCGACGGATATACAAATTTTGTAGAAACGAGACACGCTGTCTTCTTAGAGGATGAAATGATGAGAGAAAGTATGGTAGCTCGTGAGATTGACCTTGAAGAGAAGCGGGTGTATGCGCCCACTCCGATGATTCAAGAACCATTCTTCATACTACCTGCTATCATTTGCACCGACGGTGCAAGACAACGTGGTGCCAAGACTGTTATTGTTCCTCTGTGGCAACAATGAATGAGAATGAGGAACTGTTCTTGAGGATCCTATAGAACCCATTGCCACGTGATGAGGGGAGCAATAGCGACCTCAAGCAGAAGATGTACCAAATGAGGAGGCCCAGGAGGTCTCAAAGAGTAAGAAGATCAACTATTTCGATGATTATCAGATTTATCATCAGAGAAATTTCAAATGGAGGATGATCCCACCTCATTTGAAGAAGCCATGAAGCGAAAATTCTTCAAAATGGCTTGAGGCCATGGAAGAGGAAATGAGGTCCATGAAGGCTAATAAAGTCCAGGACTTGAAATTATTCCTAAAGGAGCCAAAACAAGAGGGTCAGTAAATGGGTCTACAAGACAAAGCTTGACTCCCAAGGGAATGTAGAAAGATACAAAGCGCGACTTGTGGCAAAAGGCTTTACGCAAAGAGAAGGGATTGATTACAATGAGACTTTTTCTCCAGTCTCATGTAAAGATTCCTTCAGAATCATAATGACATTAGTAGCACATTATGATTTAGAGTTACATCAGATGGATGTAAAGACGACATTTCTTAATGGGGATTTGGAGGAAAATGTGTACATGGCACAACCGAAAGGTTTTGTCGTGGAAGAAAATGAAAGAATGGGATGCCGCCTAAAGAAATCGATTTATGGGTTAAAGCAAGCTTCAAGACAGTGGTACTTGAAGTTTGACAGTACAATAAGAAAATTTGGGTTTAAAGAGAATGTAGAGGACAACTGTGTTTATGCAAAGTTTAAAGATGGGAAGTTTATCTTCCTAATCCTGTATGTGGATGATATCCTACTAGCTAGTAGTGATGTTAGTGCACTCTTGGAGACAAAGAAGTTTTTGTCCTCAAACTTTGATATGAAAGATCTTGGTGAAGCTTCGTTCATTCTAGGGATCGAAATTCACCGGGATAGAAATAAAGGGACATTGGGACTATCGCAAAAGACATACATAGAGAAAATCTTAAAGAAATTTGGTATGCATAAATGTAGTCCTTCACCTGCACCTATAGTCAAGAGCGACATATATAGGGATTTTCAATGCCCCAGGAACCAGTACGAGCTCGATCAAATGAAATCGGTTCCATATGCTTGGTATCGGAAGCTTGCAGTATGCTCAAGTGTGTAAGTGCCCTGACTTAGCGTTTGTTACCGGGTTACTTGGCAGATTCCAGAGCAATCCTGGAATAGAACATTGGAAATTGATAAAGAAAGTCTTGCGTTATTTGCAAGGAACAAAAGGCCTCATGATGATATCTGAAGATCGATTCACTCCATATAGTGGGGTATACAGATTACGATTTTGCGGAGATGATAGAAAGTCTACATCCGGATATGTGTTCACTCTCATTTGGAGGAGCTATATCGTGGAAAAGCTCAAAGCAAACCGTCACTACATCGTCCACAATGTATGCCGAGTTTGTAGCATGTTATGAGGCTACGGGCGGTGAAGCGGCTAAAGAAGTTCATACCGGTTTAAAAGTGGTTGACGACATCAATAGACCACTTAAGTTGTCTGCGATAATGAACCCGATAACGTATGCTCACAACAATAAGTCAAGTGGTGCTTTGCCAAACACATTGACATAAAGTACTATGTTGTGAAAGATAAAGTTCGGGATCAAATTATAAGTCTTGAGCATATAAGTACTGCAAAGATGTTAGCGGATCCGCTTACTAAAGGCTTACCACCCAACGTGTTCAGAGAACATGTAGCGGCATGGGTTTAAGGAAAGCCTATGATTCTGGACTAAAAGATGGCACAAAAGATTAAAGTAACTATTTGAGCAGAGAGGTGTATTGTAGTCATTAAATCTATCGGCGATTGACCGTGACGATGAGACATGTTCTATGCACTAATCTATGATGGAATGTGTAAAGGCAAAAGTAATTAAAGATAAAGTATAGATTGAGATCAAGGGGGAGAATGTTAGAATGATCTCAGGGCATTTGGCCCAACGGCCAAATGCCCCCACCCTCTTGTTTGCACCCTGATCGGGGGCGCCCAGCCCAATAGGCTGGTGGGCCCCTGTCGCCAGCGCCACATAAATAGAGGTGGGGGCTGGGGCGGCACGTACAACGAGGTTCACCGTGCCGCCACAAACCCCACCGACAAAACCCTAATCCGATCTGAGAAGGGGGCGCTCCAGCGACGGGAAGTTCTACCACCGCCGCCATCGAACGCCACCGCCAACGAACCAGCAATGGCCGGCTCTTCATCCTCTACGACGGACGGTCGGTACCCCACCCTCTCTCTCTCTCTCCCTTCCCTCTCAGATCTAGACCCCAGTGCAAAGAAAAGGAACCACAACAGCCAGCGCCCGCCTGCCTCCACTTGCGGACGTACGACACGAAATCCGTCCCTGACGCACCGGCCGAGTCCTGCAGCACGCATGCGACCGGAAGAGCTAGCACATGGTTTTGTGGACATGGTGATCATGCAAACCAAAACAAGGAAACAGCTGTGGCTAGAGCACTCACCACCCATTCTTTCGTCTCAGCTACGTAGGTCTACCCGCTGTTTGGATAGACCACGATTGGTTTGCTCGTCACCTGCAAGTGCTCCCAAGTCCAAAGATTGCATAATTATTGTTAGATATATATTATTGGTTGTGTATTTTCCCTATTGTATAAGGGGTTATTTGCATATACGTTATACCTGTATTTGTATATATATTAGCCCATTGGCCTCATGATGAATACAAACGCTGTTCATAACATGGTATCAGAGCTAAGGTAGGGTTAGGTTTTCTCACGTGTTTTTCCTCACATGACTGACGTCGGCCTCCTCAAGCCGCCGGTTGTCGTTGCCGCCCCTGAGCTCTTTTCCGACGCTTCGTCTTCGCTCGGGCCGCCCGCATTTTGGCCGATCCATCCACCCGTGGTCGCCTGGATCTTTGCCGCAACTTCACCCGGGGTCGATGTCAACTTTCTTCGCTCAGCACCGTGAGGTCTTCGACGAAGCCGAGTCTCGGTTGCCTTCTTCGACGACGCCGAACAACGCCGTCGCCGCCTCTTGCCGCTCGGCGCCACGTCCCGCCTCGGGTACCGCCGCCGCTTCCACTTGTGCTCCTCGGAGCCCGACGCCGCCTCGTCGCCCCAACCGCGCCTCGGGGCTGCCTCCGGTGAGCCGCTGCCGCCGCCTCATCGCGCCGGGGAAGCTGCCGCCGCCTCATCTCACCGGGGAGCCGCCGCCGCCTCATCGCGCCGGGGAAGCCGCCGCCAAGGGGAAACCCTAGCGCTGCATGCGTGCTTCTTCGGTTCTTGTTAGTGGGCCGAAAGGCTTCGGCTGAAGGCCTTTTTAGCTAGCTCGGCGGAAGAAAAAAAAAGGGAAATAAGAAAATAAACATATGTCAGTACGTCGTTCTAACCGCCGCACTGTCCAGCGCCACCTGTTAGACTTCGTTGCCTTGGTCGTCGCACCGTCCCGCGCCGCCTACCAATAGGCACTGTTTTCGTTCTTCGTAGTGATCTTTGATGGTCTCAATTATCGGGACTGGTTTCAACATATGCGTCTCCACATGCGTGATTAGCGCCTTTGAGAGTTTCTTATTGGCGAGTTGCCTTATCCACCTCATCCTTCTCCGCCTGCTGAGCCTGCACTCCCAAAGGATGCTTCTGAAGATGCTCGTACAAAGGCATCTGAGTCTTTTGAGGATGCTATGGAGACTTTTCAAACTCAGTATGCTGCCTACAAGGCATGGATTGATGAGGATGCTCGTGCCTCTGCTATTCTGGTTGCTAGTATGGAGGTGCAATTCACTGGGGATGTGGTTGGTTTGGCTTCAGCATATTTGATGTGGACACATCTACACAACCGCTACGAGCCGTTTGGTGATTCGTTGTATCTTTCTGTTGTGCGTCAGGAGCAGTCACTGCAGCAGGGAGATGCAACTGTGGATGAGTTCTATGCCCAATTGTCTGCGGTATGGCGTCAGATTGACTCTTTGGGACCGGATGTTTGTCACACGTGTCAGTGCTACCAGCGTCAGCAGTCTCACCTGGAGCTTCGTCGTATCTACGACTTCTTGACCCGTCTCCGGGCTGAGTATGAGCAGAATTGTGTTCAGTTGCTGGCACACCACCCTCGTGTGACCTTGTTGGAGGCCCTTGCCGTTGTTCGTGCTGAGGAGATTCGCCTTCGTGTTGCGGGTCTACTGTCATCACAGTCGTTTCCTTCGATTCTGACAGCTCCTCCAGTTTCTACACCTGCTACGTCTCTAGCTCCTCCTTCATCAGTGGTGCCTTCACCAGTGATAGCTGCTGTTGGTAGGGTACACTGCACCTATTGCAACAAGAATGGGCATTAGGCGCAGTTCTGCTACAAGAAGAAGAAGGATTTACGTCGTGGTGTCCATCCTCCAAAGGGCACTTGTGGTTCCTCTTCTCAGAGGAGCTCTGGTGCTTCTGATTCTCAGAAATTTCTCACATTGTTGCGTCGCATGACTGCTTTTGCACCGTCTGGTTCTGTTGCAGCACAGTCTTCTAGTGAGCGACCACCTTCTACTTCTTTCTCAGGTATATCGCCTTGGATTCTTGACTCTGGTGCTTCCTTTTATATGACACCTGATTCCACCAGTCTCACTTCTATTCGTCCTTTAGCTACTCCTATCACTGTTCAGACAGCAGATGGTATCTCTCTTTTTGTCACAGGATGAGGCACTCTTTCTAATTCCTCTTTTCATATTCCTGTTGTTTCTCATATTCCTAAACTAACTATGCAGCTCATATCTGCCGGTCAGCTCACTG
Organism: Ampelocalamus luodianensis; assembly: GCA_036346255.1. Taxonomy (NCBI): domain Eukaryota; kingdom Viridiplantae; phylum Streptophyta; class Magnoliopsida; order Poales; family Poaceae; genus Ampelocalamus; species Ampelocalamus luodianensis. The sequence continues at coordinate 29,027,409 of CM070617.1, read as the reverse complement.
ATCATGGTTGTCGTGTTATTCTCGATTCTGATTCTTGTTGTGTTCAAGATCGATGCACGGGGACTCTGGTTGGCACTGGCCTCGCCGTCGTGACTCACAGCGTCTTTGGGAGCTTGACTGGCTTCATCTTCCTTTCGCTGCTCCTGCCAGTCTTGTCACCTCCCCTGTCACCGTCGCTTCTGCTGCATCCTCCACTGTGTCTTTTGCTCAGTAGCATCATTGTTTGGGACATCTTTGTGGGTCACGTCTATCTTATTTACTTCGTCGTGGTCTTTTACGGTCTGTGTCTGGTGATGTTTCTCTAAATTGTCAGGGTTGTAAGCTTGGTAAACAGCTTCAACTTCCTTATCCTTCTAGTGAGTCAGTGTCACAGCGTCCTTTTGATCTTATTCATTCTGATGTATGGGGGTTCGGCTCCTTTCGTTTCGAAAGGAGGTCATCGATATTATATCATTTTTATTGATGATTTTTCTCGCCACATATGGATACACTTTATGTCATCTCGTAGTGAGGTCTTATCCATCTACAAGACTTTTACCACCATGATCTGTACTCAGTTTAATTCTCCTATTTGTGTTTTTCATACTGACTCTGCTGGGGAATACTAGTCAGGAGTCATTCATGGTTTTCTTGCTGAGCAGGGCACTCTCTCAGTTTTCTTGCCCTGGTGCTAATGCCAGATTGGTGTGGCTGAACGAAAGCATCGTCATCTTCTTGAGACAGTCCGTGTTCTTATGCTTGCCTCTGCTGTCCCACCACACTTCTGGGCTGAGGCTGTTTCTACTACCACTTTTCTGATTAATTCAGCCTTCTTCTGCTCTTCAGGGTGGGATCCCAGTTGAGCGTCTCTGTGGCAAGACTCCTGACTTTTCTAGTCTTCACCTCTTTGGGTGTGTATGTTATGTTCTTCTTGCCCCTCGTGAGCGCACCAAGCTGACCGCTCAGTCCATGGAGTGCATTTTTTTGGGCTATAGCGCTGAGCATAAGGGATATCGTTGTTGGGATCCTGTTGGTCGACGGATGCGAGTTTCTCGGAACGTCACTTTTGATGAGTCTTGTCCTTTCTACCCTCGTCCTTCTTCTTCCACCACTCCAGCATCCCTTGTCGAGCCGCTTTCTTTCCCGACTTTCCCTGCCACCCCCATAGTCACCACACCTCCATCACAGCCTTTGGCCTCTTCGGTTCCTCCTTCACCGTCTCCTTCGCCACCGCCACCCTCTCCAGAGGCTCCTCCCAACCTTCGTTCTTCTTATCCTCTCTACTACACTTTGTCCGCGAGTTGAGGATTCTTCTGATGCGCCATCTTCTTCGCCCTCTCCTTGTTATGCTCTTCGTGATCGTCAGTCTATTCGGCATCTTGCGCGCTTTTGTTTAGCGACTCTTGTCGAACCGACTTCTTATCGTGATGATGCTGTTCATCAGGAGTGACCGCATGCGATGGTAGAGGAGATTGCTGCCCTTGAGCGTACTGGCATGTGTGATCTTGTTCCTCTTCCCGTGCGTGTTACTCCTATCACATGCAAGTGGGTCTACAAGATTAAGACCCGCTTTAATGGTTCTCTTGAGCACTACAAGGCTCGTCTTGTGGCACGTGGTTTTCAACAGGAGCATGGTCGTGATTATGATGAGACATTTGCTCCTATAGCTCATATGACCACCGTTCGCACTCTTCTTGCTGTGGCGTCTGTTCGGGCATGGTCTATCTCTCAGTTTGATGTCAAGAATGTCTTTCTCAATGGTGAGCGTGAAGAGGTTTATATGCAGTCACCACCGGGGTATTCTGTTCCTAAGGGTATGATTTGTCGCCTTCGCCGATCTCTTTACGGCCTCAAGCAAGCTCCTCGTGCCTGGTTTGATCGTTTCTCTTCTGTTGTCACTGCGGCTGGTTTCTCTGCCAGTGCTCATGATTCTGCTCTCTTTATTCACACTTCGCCTCGTAGTCGGACACTTCTCCTTTTATATGTTGATGATATGATCATTACTGGAGATGATTCTCAGTACTTCCAAAGAGCAAACAAACTTTAAGAAAAACATCATTATGTAAAAAACGTACCGCGCTTTATACGGTGCTATCGCGATGCGGTAGTTCCGCAGCAACAACGCCGGTACTTCTGCTCGTTCAAGAACGAACAGAATAGCTTGCCCGATCGGATTGGCCACGTGGACGGCTCAGATTAAAATGAACGCTCGGACCACGCCTCTTAGCCACACGATCGGAGCAACTTTCAGACAGTTCGAACAAACCCAATACGTGGACGTCTCAGATTGAAATGAACATTCGGACCACGCCTCTTAGCTGCACGATTTGCGTTCGGACGATAAGAACGATCACTAGTAGTTCCACCAAGGAACTCGGAACTACCGTTGAATGGTAGTTCCACAAAGTACACTTCGGTACTACCGTAAGCACAAGAACTACCGACTCAGCTTAAAAACAAATGGAGTGGCCACGTGGACCGCCCAGATCAAAAGGAATGTTCGGACAGAGGGTTTTGACCGCACGATCTGGATGACTATCAGACGTCCGAACGTTTCACAGTAGTTCCGCTCAAAGAAACACCGGTACTACCTTTGAGCGGTAGTTTCGCCAGAAACACATCGGTACTACCGGAAAAGCTGAGAAAACTAGAAATTGCTTTCAATAAAAAAACTCCAAAAGCATGCAAGATCCTAGAATGATCCAAATAGTACAAGAAGACACCATCAAGCTACTAGTCTTGATCCCTCTTAATAGTACGACGTTTAACCAATAATCCGGCCTTCCAACCTTTTCTCCTAAGACCGGTAAACTGAAAAAGGATCCTAGACTACTTATACCTTGTCTTTGAAACATATTTATACTACTTGTACCTTGTCTTTGAAACATATTGATCTTCCTGTTGTCCTTTAGCATGCATCTCCAGGTTGTCATATTCATCAATGGAACTAAACCTTGTAAACACTCATTAAACATGTTAGTCCTATATACCATATTATTATTAATTACCAAAACAACTTTTAGAGGCCTAGATGCTTTCAAACGCTTAATACTTTGATTAGTCTATTTGCTATTCTTTCATTAAGTTGGTCCTGCACAGAGAACTTTTTAGTCGTAGATCGAGGCATAGTGTCTGGGTTTATCTGGTTATTTGGCCAATCTATAGTAAATAGTATGGTGCATGCTACGCTAAGAATTGTCTTATCACGTGACAGGTGAAACGGTGAAAAAGGTGGTGTTGCGTCGTAGAGTGAGAGCAATCATAGTTTAAGTACCAATTCATATATGCATTTATTGATTTACTTGCTAGTAAACCCAACCTAGGGGAAGATTTGTTCTAATTGAGAAAAAAACTATAATCATCTTTGTTCGTAGTAGTTAGCTTTAATTAATATTGTTCATCTTATTTGTTAGTAGTTATCTATAGCCTTAGTTGTAGATTCATCTGTTCTCTGTGTTCGATAACATTGGAAATACTCAAGGAAAAAGCTACAACCGACCTGTGCGCTTACGATTACCAGAGTAAGCGTATTGATTGCATCAACAATGATCACTCGCCAGAGTATGAAACCATTTTGTTTAACCCAGATCAATGACATCCCTTGCCTGGCACAACAAATTTTACAATAGTAGTTACCGTCACGATTCTATATCTCATTAAGTCAAGTTAACATAATTGATCATGTGAATATGTACCCATCGTACAACTAAGCATGACTAAGCATAACTACGTCAACCCATGTTAGCAGTGCAATTATGTCCAACTAATAATATCCTAATCCTAGATTGACAATGGATACATGGCATACAATCATCAAGGTGGTCATAATGAGCAACTAGGCATTTAACTAATGGGGGATTTGATCATTTACCATTGTCAAAAGATGTGTAATTCAGGATGCAAATAATGAAATACATATATTTAGAGTAGCAAATAATCAAATATTCCTTAACTAATCCTAGTAAATAGAGTTGGTATAAAAATAGCATGCATGTTGATATAAAATAATATACTTTTGCAAACATGGTTACAACATGATTAAGGATTACGACTTCCCTTGCTCGTACACTGTTGCTGATAGATCTTGCTCTTTGAATGCTTTACTCGCTCCCCGAGGATCAACGTCTATCGAAAAAGAAAGTGAGAAACACCAATAAATACCAAACAGATGCTTAAATGAACTCCAAATCAAATAAAAACAATATTGGAACAAAGAGCTCGATTTTTTAGGAAATTAGAAAGAAGAATGGATTGAATCGGAGTCCGTATGAGTGAGAACGAGCTTCCAGAAGTTTAAAAAGGAGGGAAAATCAGAAAATTAACAGAGGAGAGAGGATATGGGTAACTTGCGGGTGGGTCCTACAGAATTTATGGATTTTTAGAATAAAAGAAAATTCGAGAAAAACTTTTAGAGATTGACAGATGGGACTATGATCATAGACCATGTTCAAGGAACAAATGTGGTCTACGATGGACTCGTAGCATGTAGCTTGAGTGGATGACATGCCACCGGATATTTTACTGGATAGCTCCGACTAATTTTTCGAATAGTTCCAAATTCGGGACCTCCTACCCGAATTCATTTCCGTATCGGATCCAACTCCGAAATCCGAGAAAAATCCCTGATATTCAATTTCACGCTCCGAAAAAACGAGAATTAAATGCTCTGTTTACACCCCTAGTCGGCGGGCCGCACCCTTGTAGATTGGGAGGTGGAAATTGTTTCTTCGGCGTATCTGCTACACAAAAATGTCACATTTGTAGTTGATTTATCTTGCGGCTCCTTGATAATGAACATGGATTACTCCAAGTCTTCAACAAAACCAGATAATTACAACACTGACATGCCTACAACAATGTACCATAATAGACACGAACTTTCACATATGACACAACATGAAGCCACAAACATGACAAAGCATAGACTCTTAACACATGAAGAAGAGAAGAGAGACTAAACAAGAAAAAGGCTATAAAAACTCTTTCAGTAGTGAGAATCCTCTTGTCTAAAAAGGGCTATAAAGATATAAATGACATTTAAGAAAAATCTCCCTATCTCGTGTAGTCGTGTGTATACACTAGAGTAGTCGAAGAGGAAGCGCCGGGAAGGAATAATTCCTTCCTCTATCTTTCTTTTCCTGTAATAATTTTATTCACACAGAGAAAAAAATGAACGTACTTGTTGACGTGGACTATTCATATAGCAATTTGATTACGGGTTATGGACTTAACTTTGGGAGCACATTGTGTTAGTTCTATAACTTCTATTGGATCATTACTATTTAGATTCAGCTCATACAACCCTGACAGTGATAACCATATACACCTTACAAGAAAAAGAACACGGTTATGGAATAACTAAAAAGTCACAAAATTAAATAAAAAGTAAGATAGAGCTAGCAGTGTTTTACTTTTCGAAATGCTATCCAGCCTGTCCAGCCTTTGATTTTCCATAAATCTGAAATCCGAGCAAACAAACAAACAAAAAGAAACTAACAGAGCCGTACCGAACCGAAGAAGTCAAACTTGGTGAGATGCACGGCCGAAAAACCGGCGGAGAGCGCCCAAAACAACATTGGATCAAGTGCGACACGGCCAAAGCGGCCATCCTCATCACGACCCCTAACTTGAATGCCAAGTCGCCCACCCTGACCCCTCTCCACCACCACCTCCACCTCCACCGACGGCAGGCAGGCCAGCAACAACGACAACACCACAAGCCCCTAGCGAAAACACCATCTCGCCCCTCCCGCTCCTCCTCCCCCACGCACCTCTGGACCTGGGTTCACGTGTAATTTCGTCATTCCGCAGATAATCCCATCAAACCCCCCAAACCCAACGCCAACTCAACCGGTCAAGCGCACCCGCTCCTCCCCCTTCCTCCTCCCCTTCCGCCCGAAGTCTCCACGCTCCCGTCCATTTAAAACCTTCGACTCCACTTGGACATTTTTCCCTCGCCCAAACCGCGCTCGCGCCAAACCCTAGGGACCTGACCCCCGATCCTCAGATCCAATGGGCGCGGCGCCGTCGACGCCGAGGCTGGGTGCGGGGGGCGCGGCGTCGCCGGGGGCGGCGGAGCAGATGTTCGCGGCGCTGGTCGGCGAGACGGCCTACACGATCTCCTCCGAGTTCTGGAGGCAGCTGCTCGAGCTGCCCCTCGCCCTGCAGTGGCCGCGCGAACGCGTGCTGCAGGCCTGCCACGCGTTCGGTGAGGACCACTCGAGATCCACGCCTCCTTCGATTGCTCTGATCGCTCCCTTCCTCGCTTCGGTTGATTTTTTCCCCGTTTAAGCGGGTTTTGATCTGTGGGGGCAATGCGAATCATGTGATTTCTGTGTGCGCGTTGTGGGTTGCACCGCGGTGGATGGGTTTAGGCGGTGCTTTGAGGTGAGACCGTGGGGGCTAGATTGACGTGGTATTTGCTGCGTTGCTTGTGTTGTTGGGATGTTTCGGGTGTTGATTTCTGTCGATTGCGAGCTGCATTGGTGCTTAGGATGGGGATTTTGCGGGGTTTAGCTGCCGTTCTGGCGAATTTGATGGGTGCTTGGTGGAATCGACAAGGAATATATTTGTATGGACTCCCAATCAAAGTTGATCGAGCTTACTTTGTTAGTTGATCGAGCTTGTGCGCCTTGGTTTGTATTACTGGAATACTTTGGCGAAGAAAAAAAAATCCTAAAAATGTGGATTTTTTTCCAGATATTCTTTTCGGTGAGGTGAACTTGCAAATGGATGGAAGCGATGACGTGACTGATTCGAGTGAAGGCTTTAGGCCCTAGTTCTAATTTGATGGAAATGTTGTGATTGTGAATTTACTGTGACTGATTGGTTTGGAGTTCAACTACGGGGTGCAGCGTCGAATGTGTGAGGATCAGAGGCTTGGGGCCTGCATTTTAACTTTGTGTCGCTACTAGTGACGGACCTAGTTGATACTTCAGTGGATTAGTCTCTGCACGGTGGAATTAGTGAAAATTTTCCAACTCTTTCTGGTTTGTAATGAATAAGATAGAATACTGGTAGGTAGTTAGAGAGTGGATTATAGCCCACATTCTTGCCCCACTTATTTGGTGAGGTTTAGAGGATTTTGGACTTATGGATTGTGAAACATGGTTGGTGATGAAGTGGGAGTATGATAAGCTTACCTTTTGCTTTAGTGATTATGATCTTTGGATGGTGGGGAATGATGAAATACCTGAATACAGGTTGGTGTTTAGATGGTTAGACTAGGACCTCCTTTGTTTTTTGTTTACATTACTACAGTTTTGTTGTGGACAGGAGTGCTAAAATGGAAAGGTAGGCATATAGCATGCAAAAGGGTTGCACTTTTTTGTCCTTAAAAGATGAGATATCAAACAGAAGTGTGATTATATAAACAAAACAAACATGAACAAAAAATAATAGCGATGATGAATTAATTAACATCAATCAATGATTTGATTGTTCATGTGTTTCTGGGTTAAATGTATTCTTTCACTTGAAGATTAAACTTTCTTGTGCAAATCATCTAGGAATGCTGAGCGACAGTTTTGTTCTGGATTTACATATGACTTGCTTTGCATGAATAACAAAAATACCTGATTTGCCTGATTTATTCCTTCATTTTTGTGATAAAATTTAATTTTTTTAATTCCTGATTATAAATATGACCACTTTCTGTATGTACTCTTTTTATAGAGTTATATCAATTTAACAATAAAAAATCACGCTCTTTGTCAACATTGGCTTCTATACTGTAATAAGAAGAGGCTATAGTGCCTCTTGGACTTTTTTTTACTGGACACTAATCCTATGGGAGCTCTTTGATAGAGAGAACTGCAATGTTATCTCTTAAGTTCGCTAATTACATATTTACATTTCAAATGGTAGCTCAGCTGCGATATGTGAATTTACATGGAAAGGACTATAATATGGTTGTGGTGATGAATTAATAATTAAGAATATAATGAACATTCATTACAAAAGTTCCTTTTAGTTCAGCTTACTGTTGCACCAGTACATTCCGGCAAATAATGCTTTATGTAATTGAAGCCACTTGAATTATGAAAATATTGGACTAGATTATACTAGTGGTAAACTTGATGTTCCCAATGTTTTGGCCGATTTTTTTATTAGTTCTTTGGATATAATTGATTCATAATTGCCTTGTGCTAATGGGTTTGAGTATGTGCATTTGCAGCCCAGAACAACTACCATACGAAGCATCTTGCAAAGATTTTGATCCATTTGGTTTGGTGCTTGCAAGAATGCACATCAGCTTCTTCTGTATCTTATGTCGTCTATAGAAAGGCTATCAATGCTGCCTATATATCATCCATATTTCTCAAGTTCATTATTGAAAATGCAAAGGCAGATAATTGGCAAGAGCTATGCCTTGACATTGACAAGAATGAAAAGGGACTGGAAAATTTTCCTTCCGGTAATCGATTATCCAATTGCACTAGTTTTTGTATGTCTTGATATATTGCAAAACATGATGATTCCATAAACCAATTTTAACAAATCTATTTTCATGAAAATCTTGTATTAAGTGGAGTTTTCCTCCAAAGAAATGTTATTATATATGTCATTTGTGTATGTAATGCTAACGATATTTGTTGTTTCTCTGCTCCTTGTAGACCAAAGTGTGGAATATTTTCTGATGAGAGGGGTGCTGAACTACATTGGTAGTGTAGATGTAAGGTATCTCAATTGATGACTTTTGTCTATTTAGGTTTTTCCTTTTTAAAATGTTGTTGTCTCATTTGCATCTCACTGTTTTATTATGCTCTATATGAAGTCCGGAGTCATGCTACCTACATCATGAGCTTCTAAACTTGATGCTAGTTCTTATGTCGACTCAGTTATGTTCTGGACCATCTCCAGAGCCAAAAGATGTGCATCCTTTCATTGATGCAGCCATGCTTCAGGTAAAAGTGAAATATGCTGATGCATTATGTATGCTGGTTTATTTTCAGACATTATTGAGCTAAATTTGGAATGTGTTTCCGTGCCACATATTTCTTCTGCAGGACAGTTCCATAGTGGTCTCTGTAGTTCAGAAGTTGCTGCTAAATTTTGTAACACGACCACAGATTCCTTTAAATAGTTCGCACCCTGTTTTCTCTGATGATGGTGGGCCTGGTGTTCTGCAACGAGTCGGCTCAGCAGCTGGTAATTCGGGTTCTTTCCTAAAGCATCACACTGCATCTAATTTACTACATTATCTTCCCAATTTACATCATGACAATGCCCTGAGCAACTGTCATCTTCTAGGTTCAGCTTTTGTTTAGAATGTATTAATTGGTTTTTGTTAACTTCTGATGATTATTTTAATTGATATTCCTCGTATGGTCTACTAGAATCTTCTTGTGTATTGAGTTGCATGCACCAACCAGTTCACCCAAAAGCTTAAGCTTATGAGGAAAGGTGGACAATTCATCTATACTTCAACACTCCCCCTCACGTGTAGACTCCCTCAGGTCTAAGACGTGGAATAGAAATGGGCTGCAATTATTTTCTTAATTGCGCCAGCCGGGTCTTGAACTCAAGACCTCTTGGCTCTGATATCATATTGAGTTGCATGCACCAACCAGTTCACCCAAAAGCTTAAGCTTATGAGGAAAGGTGGACAATTCACCTATACTTCAACATTGTGCATCCTTGTTTTTAAGTTGCAACAATATGCTGGTTAAAAATCTGAGGTCTAATTTTATATTAAATGATGCTAGAACAGGAAGTTGTTGTCATATACATTTCAACCATATTTTATTCCCTACTTAGAAAATGTTTGAATTATGGGAAATCTTTAATTATACTTATCTGGTTCTGCAGCAAATTTTGTGCTACTGCCATATTATACTTTCAACTACCTTGTAAGCGCAAGTGCTGAAGGTGCAACAAGTCAATTGACAGATAACAGTTTACTCGTTCTGCTTATTCTGATCCACTACCGGAAAATTTCAATGAATGAGTCCATTCCAAACAACAATATCTACATGAGTGACTCAAATACCAACGTCAAGGACACACCAGCTTTTCATGAGAACCCTTACTGCAAGGCGCTAAACAATGCTAAGGACATTCAATGTAAGATGCACCTGTACTACAGAGAAACTGTGGCACTCATATAGATGACTAAAAGTTACAGAAATGAATTATGCTGCAGTTGATCGTGCTGACGTTGAAGGAAATGCTCAAAATGGACCTGTTGTCAGGTTGTCTTTTGCATCACTGTTTGATGCTCTTGGCACGTAAGTAGCACCTCATCATGCTGCCAGTGTTGTTATTCATTAGATGCATGCAAATTTACCAAATATTTGTGGGGCCATTCTTATATGGCAATGAGTTGTTTCCTTCCTCTCAAATAAAAGCGTAGTGATGATTTTGGTCATCTGTGGACTATGAATAAAATTGAACAGTGCTCTCTAGATGGAATTATGTATCAGGGTTTGATGGTTAAAAATGAGACTGCACTTAGCGATAATTTTGGAAATTTGTGGACTATGAAAAAAGTTGAACACTGCTCTCCAGATGGACTCATGTATCAGGGTTTGATGGTTAAATTGAGACTGTACTGCACAATAGTTGGAAACTAACGTTTTGCGATTATATTTTTGCATTTTCTGTGGGCTCATTATCTAGGATCTATCATTATTTATTCAAGATCAAACATCATGTATGTTTATCCTGTTCCAGGATGCAAGTTTAAATTATTATGCGCAAAAAGAGCTTCTTGGTGGTGTATTTCATTTGTTTCCGCTATCCATACAGATGCTTAAAAGATGAGAGCTCAGTTCTGTTGCTCTATTCTTTGGTCCATGGGAACTGCGACTTTCAGGAGTATGTTCTAGTTCGAACAGACTTGGATACTTTGGTATGCTTTTTGTAACTATATTTGTAAACCCTTCTTATTGAATCATGTGGGCATTTAAAGCATATTTGGACATAATATGCTTGGGTTAACAAAACAGCTTCATTTTTAATTTTTTTTTCCTTTTTAATGAGACATCATATTAGCATTTAATATGGTTTTAATTGCTAGCATCTGCACCTTGACCTTGTTTTCAGTTTCTCCATATGCCTACATGAATTGGCTTATTCTACTTGTTGGTAAAACAGATACATAAATCTGTGACCATGTCAATCAACATAAAACATTGGAACCTAAATTCCATATTCAAATAGTAAAATATGTAATAAACTGACAAGTAATGTCTGAAATAATAACCCAACAGACACTTTAGGTGTAAGGTAGTATAGCCTTTGAACTTACAGTGGCTTACATTTATTAGAAAACATCATTTGTCGACTGGCTGAGTTGTCTTCCAAAAATCAGAATTTTTTGAGTTAAGATAATTTGCCAATTTTGTCAACAGCTGATGCCTATCTTGGAAATGCTCTACAATGCATCAAGGAAGACTTCCAATCAGATCTACATGCTTTTGATAGTTCTCCTGATACTCAGTCAAGATTCAACCTTCAATGCTAGTGTGCATAAATTGGTAAGAAAAATTAGCTAACTTTTAGTTTATTTATTGGAATTTATTAATGATTTAATTTACCCTTCCAGGTGCTTCCAAGCGTTCCTTGGTACCATGAGCGCCTCATGCATGAAACATCTCTGGGATCTTTGATGATCATAATACTAATTCGGACCATCAAGTACAACCTCTCAAAGCTGCGAGTAAGTATCAGAATCTTTGTTGTTGCCTACAGGAAAGCTGACGAATGTCACACTATGTTATTTTTCATACCCTATTTGAAGTTTCCTTTTGCATCTTCCTGCTGCCCAATGCTACAGTGTACCATGCGCTAGCCACTACTTTTGGTTCATAACTGTTTAATGACAAGCTTATCTATACTTGCAGGATGTCTACCTTCATACAAACTGTCTCGCAATTCTAGCAAACATGGCCCCTCATGTGCATAGGCTGAGTGCATATGCATCTCAAAGGCTGGTTAGCCTCTTTGACATGCTTTCTCGCAAGTATGCTGGCTCGATCTTTTTTCCCCAATTTTTATCTTTGCTTGATTGTCACTTGAAGTTACACCTAAAGTTACTCTCTTTTTCTCTTCTACGTACCATGCTCCAGGTATGCCAAATTAGCTGAGTTAAAAAATGACAAGGCTCTCAAAGTTATATCTGATCAAATTGAAGCAGACAACATCTCAGATGATACGGTATTCTCTACAGCTATTTCGTTTCATAATAGCATCCTTGTTTACGTTTCCCCTTTTTATTTCTAAACAGTGGTTTACTTTTGCAGTCGACGGAGCTTCACATATACACTGACTTCTTAAGAATTGTTCTGGAAATCATCAATGCAATCCTTACATATGCATTGCCCAGAAATCCTGAGGTATGTTCTGGTCAGCAATTCAATTTACCTGAAAGGCAGAAATAGTACTGCTTCTAACATGTTTGTCAACAGGTTGTGTATGCTATATTGCATCGGCAAGAGGTTTTTCAGCCCTTTAAGAACCATCCTCGTTTCAATGAATTGCTTGAGAATATATACACAGTATGTGTTATTGTTTGTCTTTCTTGAACTCGTTGAAGTACAACACATAATAATTGTCTGTCCTTTCCAGATTCTCATCATATTCCATGTTATGAATTTGTTTGACAGGTATTGGATTTCTTCAATAGTCGAATGGACATGCAACAGTTAGATGGGGAATGGTCTGTGGACAAGGTTCTTGAGGTCATTAACAGAAATTGTCGTTCGTGGCGTGGAGAAGGAATGAAGGTGAGACATATTGTGATGTCACTGTTTAACTGATATGTACATTAATCATTATATAATTCTTATTGTTTTGCCTAAGTTCACATCCATTACACATAAAAAATCTTCTTGTATTCAGAGTGGCATGACAATTTACGATGACATATTTTTCAGATGTTTACCCAGTTACGATTTACATATGAGCAAGAAAGTCACCCTGAGGAATTCTTTATTCCATATGCATGGCGGCTTGTCCTATCACGAGGGTAATTATTTCCTGTTCTGTGTATGCTGATTCTCACACATAAGATGCAATTATTATCAATATGCAAGTAATATTAACAGCGATGTCTTAGGCATGCAGCAAGTGATGCCAGAGAAATGCCTTAGGATTGTTCTTGACCATGTAAAAAAATATTGATTTTGATTCATGGCATATTGGCTTACAAGCTTGTCATAAGCTTTCACATATTTCCATGCAATTCCCTAGTTCAGACCCATTTAAATGTGGGCTTTGTCAGGGTTCTGGAACAAAATTGGCCCATATCAATCAGAAAGGATGATATATTTCCCATATCAATCAGAAAGGATGATATATTTTTTTTCAGTCTTTGATGCCAACTAGACATGTCTCATTTCCTAGACACTTTATATTTCACTGCAAGATTTATCCTAATTCCTTACTTTTTTGTGCATCTACCAGATTCTCCTTCAATCCTGGTGCCATAAATTTGTTTCCTGTGGAGATTCATGTTGATGTAAGTTGCTCTCTTTTTGCTTGAAAATCAATCAGGTATATGCTTAGGTCTCAATTTCAACATGGTACCCAGAGCGTCAAATGAGTAAATATTAGATATTACATGTACCCAATATGATGTTGAGCAACCTTTTTGTTGTTTCTAAGAACAATTTTTCCATAGGAATGCCCAGTGCAACCACCACTCCAAATTTCATTTTATTTGGTGTTTTTTGTAATAACAATGTTTTTTTCATCCAAAATGAATCATCCAGGATGCATCATCCGGCGAACAAAACATTTAGGGATGATCTGGAACCTTTGAGTTCTTACAACAACATGCTCGACCTGTTTCATCCATCGCGGCAAAGAGCTCGTTGTATATAGGCGGCATATACCAGATAATCTGAGTGTATTCTCATTCTTTTGTGTTAATATTTCCGTTGCCCCATAATGTATTACCAGGAGGAGGGTTGGGAAGAATCGCAAGGGATTGAATTAAGTTGAAAGTGGGTAGTGGACTATGTAGGGTACCATAGATAATTCTTTCATAAGTTATTGCTGTATTTTACCTTTCAAGCTGAAAGGTCTCTCTGGTGTTACCCCCCTCTTCGCTGTACCGATAGTCAAAGTAAGGAATACCCTTACATACTGCTGCAGTTGCCCTATAGAAGAATCGGTTTTCCTATAGAAGAATCGTGAACAGTTGCCCTTACATACTGCTGCATGATCAAAGATCCCATTTCTAATTATACGAAGGACAGTATCCACCAAGATCCCTGTTTGTATTGCCTTCTCTCTTCCTTTTCATTTTAGAGAGAGATAGTTAAGTCAGAAACAGGTAGTATCTGTAAAACTCGAAACCTTCTGATGCGTGGGCTTGGTCGCTGGCATCCTCTCTCGGTACGGTCTGACCGTCTACTTCCATAGTACTTGCCAGTTGCCAGTCCTTGCCCATCGCCTCTTATGGGTTCACAACCGAGTATGGTGCGTGGGATGGAAGTTGCACGGAGCCAATGTAGTAGGATTTAGGAACTGTGGCACATCACAAATTGTCTCAGGTAGCTTCATTTTTTTCCTTGCCAGATTCTGGAAATTTTCCCAGAAACTGCTATGGGTGACTGCTGGCACAACTAGCTTCCGATTGGTAATTTTCTGAATTCTCAATGAACCGAATAACTGTAAGTACCTCATAATATATCTAGTAATTCAGAATTGTTAAAGCGTTCCGAGAGTAGTTTACTTCAATTGGCTATAATACATGATCCCTTGTAATGTTACAAGCCAAGGAAGCTCAACTTGACAACGTTGACACTACAAGTGAAAATCTCCCACCAAACCACTGAAGCTCATGTTGACGCTAATGGCTAGAATCTCAATACCTCGAATAAGTTCTGAACAACAATATTAGTAGAGATTTCTATGTAAGCAATTCAGCATGATAACAGTAAGGCAAGCTAGTTGCATAGTTCCACGACATGTTTAAAGCGAGGGCTGACGATATTTTGATATAAGCTGGTTAACAGATTAGATATTTGATTTCTCACAGTTCTATTTTATAAAGTGGAAATATTAATGAAAATAGAAGTACCTGAAAGGAAAATAGTTCCTTCCCATCGAGAAGTGCATTCATTGCAGCATACTGGTCATCAAACACACTGTAGAATATCTTGTAGAACTCAGTCATGTATCATGCCTTTAGACAGTTTAGAAGCGTCACTATGGTCTGCATTAAGGAAATGACAGCAGAGGGTACTAACTGTTCTTCTTTTGTGGTTTGTTGATCCATCTCATCAAACTTTCTAGTCAGTATATCTGCTCCTATTGGTCCAGGTATGTTGAGGACTAAAGTTTCTAATGTCCTTGGGAAAGTACGCTGAAAAGCATGGAAATTTAAGAGTACTCAGCTTAACACCAATAAAAATATGGTTCAGTGTTGAATAGTCCAGATGCTGATCAGATTATGTATGATGCTCCATGCACACTGATGAAGGTTTGCACACGTATATACTCATACAGAAGACATGGAAAACAAGAGTAACTTATTTTCTCATATTTTTTTAACAGACGAGGTCTATAAAGTTAAATTTGCAAAGTGAAGAGAAATGCTATGGTATCAGCTAATTAAGTTTTCAATACATAATACATACCACCATTGCTAGTAGCATACTCTGCAATTCAAGTGGTTCAACTGGCAAAATGATTCTTGCAACAGGATCTTTCTCCAAGAGAGATGAATCGTCTGCAGCAATCCTTCTGGTATGAAGAAAACATTGCCACAAGTCAGGACGACTCTTTCAGAATAATCATTCATGTATCTTGCTCTTGTGTAGCTTGAATAATCTGGTTCCTCAATGCTGACAGAACTGCAAAAAAAGATAGGGAGACCAGAGGAAATCATTTCAGAACAGCTAAATTTCAATTACTAAAGTCAATTGAATAAATGGAAATAGTTCCTGTGTGGAAAAGGATTTTACCTATGGTTGGATGCCTCCCCATACACAGGCATTGGGTACAAAAATGGGGATGCGGAAGGAGGCCACAAAGTTACTGTATGAAATGTTCAGGAGAAATAAACAATTACCATCGGTTCCTCTAGAAAATCATCATGGGTGTTAGTGTTACACATGTCACATAATCTATATGTCAAACAGCTATGAGGATAAGAATCATTTATAATGAAAAACTAGCATGAAATTAAAGTTTAAAAGGAGCAATAGCAATCAGAAAACAGAAATCCATCTGTAGTTGCGGTAAAAGGAAGTTATAACTATATTGTTGCCAAATCCACCACAAACACAAGGAACTTGGACGAATTGTAATTAACATTATTATGAAATTTTGTCTATTAATACCGCCCCCTCATGCCTATTAAGAGCAATTGGAGCTAGTCAGCTAGATGAAAGGGCAGGAGGCCATATTGTGCATTATGTTGTGAATATGACTTTAAAGAATATCCCTCTGTGAATCGCCTAGATTGGGAGTTGCCGTTAACAGTCCAAAAGGACATCAAACCATAACATATTGCCTAAAACATAAAAGAGACACCTTTTTTGCATCCAGCCACCACACAGAGAAGGTTATGGTGGGAATCATAATGGGTATTTGATCTCATGTAAGCTCTATTCATCCAAAAGTTTATTGACGAAACAGATTTTCCACTTATGGAACTTCAAAGTCATGGAAGGAGACGATTTGGCGAAGAAAAAAAGCACAGTTAAGTCAGACCTCCTGAATGTCCTCTTTCAAACTTCCAGTGAGCATCTCTCATTGTTTTCAGTGTTCAGATGTCTAGGCAGGGTTTGTAATTTAGGAATCTATCTATTAGGTATTTGGTATTACCTATTAGTTAGGTTAGTAATTATTGGATTGAATTGTTAGAGATAAGTTTTCTTATAAATTATTTCTTAGGAGTTAAGTCAGATCGTCCCTATAAAAAGGATAGCATGTATCCATTATCAATCAAACAAAGAAATAAACAAAATTGGTCCCTAACTGGTTGGCTAAAGATCAGATCCTCCTTGTTCGTCGGAAAGAGCCCTGGCCAAGCTTGAAGGACGATCCCTCGCCTCTCTGACTAATTAGGTCTCAGAGCCTCGCTACCTCACAGGGAAGAGCCCTGTTAGCGGTTAGATGAGGGCAAGCGCCCTACCTTCGGTCCTCAGACCCGTATGCAACCAACGACCACAACATTTGGTATCAGAGCCACTCACCATAACTTCCGGTGCCGCATTATCTCTCTTTGAGAAGTTGAAGGCTAACAGCGAAGAGCAGAAGGTTTTACTCGGCAACATGACTGTTATCCATTAGAGCTTTGTTGATCCTCATCCATATGACGCGACGTCGTCATTGTATCCTCTCATCAACATGGGGTCACCAAGGACTTCAACTGTGGTCACCATCACAGCTCGAGAACAAGCTGCCTTATCGCGAGGGGCGTAATGGCATGGGCAAATATCCAGGCAAGTACTGTAGCAGCACGTGTTATTGTAGTGGCTCATACGGTAGCAGCACAAATATTAGACAAGGTTTGTTATTTTGGAATCTATCTATTGGGTTTTTAGTATTATCTATTAGTTAGGCAAGTTATTATTAGATTGAATTGTTAAAGATAAGTCTTCTTATAGATTATTGGAAGAAGTCCATTCTACCCCTTAAATATCGACATGCGGACACCTAACCCCCTGAACTAAAAATCGGCATTTGCCACCCCGAAGTTGCAAAACCGGATAACCTACCCCTTCGGCTGTTTCGTGCGGTAGTTTTGCTGACGTGGTGTCCAAGTGGCCTCGTTTCGCCAGGAGGAGAGCTGATGTGGCGTTTATCTCCATTTCTTGATTTTTTTATTAACGTGGCGTCTCGGTGGCCCGCGCCTGCCACGCAGCCCCGGCGTTGTCGCCACGTAGCCAAGCCACACGCACACACGCCCCTCCTTCTCTACTCCTCTGCTCACGCAGCCCTGTACACCAGCTCCTGAAGAATCTAGACCCGCCATTATGTGTTAATGGTGTTTTGGTTATTAATGACAAATGCTTTGTGAGACTAACACTCTTTTTGATATACCTATTGTTTAGTCTCAATTGGATTTAAAAATCAAAGAGGTATGCATTCGACAACATCTAATTATATCTTGTTGCATTCCTCGGATCCATTATATAGGTTGAACTTCACCAAAAAGGAAAACTTGTATATGTGCATATGTTTCATTTACACACTCGTGTATGCACACATTTAGGGGGAGTTCAATCTATATCTTATGTTTCATTAGTATTGATCCATAATTCTTTGTCCACATATATTAAGGATCTTTACCTTGAAATATATCCTTGAATATATTTAACTTGTGTAGTTAATATATTCATATGAGTATATACAACTTGTGTAGTTTGTATACACTCATTTTGGTATATATAACTTGTGTAGTTCATATATACTCATGACCTTGTTGTTTCATTAGTATTGATCTTTGTGATCTACTTTGAAACATAACTCTTGAGTATATATATAACTTATGTAGTTTATATATACTCATACCAATTACATTCAATTATCTGTAATTGTGTTGGTTATCATCAATTACCAAAGAGGGAAAGATTTTGGTATCTTGTCCCAACCATTATGAGTTAATGGTATGTTGTGGTAATTAATGATAATCACATTATGGAACTAACGTTTATCCTTGAGTTGGATAAATAGGTTATGTTCTAGGTGTTTGAAGACTTTAGATGACATCATATGTTGATTGTCATCAAGTCGTGATTCTTGATGAAGAAGAAATCATCATGTGTTGATGATGTTCAAGAAAAGGATGATCATCATGCGTTGATGATATTGAAGTGAAGAGCTTGAAGTAAAGGATGCATCATGAGTTGATGCGTGTCAAGTTCAAGAAGATGAGATGATCATTGGTTGATCATCAAGACAAGAGAAGGTGTCATCATGTGTTGATGGATATCAAGTCGAAATCATGAAGCAAAGGAAATCATCATGCGTTGATGATTGTCAAGCTTCAAGAGATGTGCAAGGCTAAGGTATGACTAGCTAGGCTAAGGATTTGTTCCTAGTCTTTACCGATCTCGTGTTTGGTTGAGAGATCGGATTGCTAGAATAGGTTGTCGTACTATTAAGAGGGGTCTTAATTAGTAACTTGAGTTAGTCATGTGTTGATAGCTCATTGTGTTTGCTCTAGCTCAACTTAACATGTTGCCTATATTTGCAAATGTGTTTTGCAAATAGTTGTGGCTCATGGTTATTCCTTGTAGCATGTGACTTTAGTTTGCAAATGCGTTTTGCAAACGGTTTAAGTTCATGTACCTTATTCCTTGTGGCGTTGATTCTAAAAGTTGGCAAATGTGTTTTGCAACTTGTTGAGAATCTAGCCTTCATCTCTTGTGTACATGTTGCATCAATTTGGCAAATATGTTTTGCAAATTGAGTTGAAGCAAATGTGCAAAGTCTTCTCGATCTTGGTATCGCGGCGGATCGACCGCCTCGTAGCGATTCGCCGGTGGATGGTCGACC
Source organism: Ampelocalamus luodianensis (assembly GCA_036346255.1). Taxonomy (NCBI): domain Eukaryota; kingdom Viridiplantae; phylum Streptophyta; class Magnoliopsida; order Poales; family Poaceae; genus Ampelocalamus; species Ampelocalamus luodianensis. Next base: position 29,007,969 of record CM070617.1, on the reverse strand, counting down.
GCCATGGGTTGGGCGGTCGATCGATCTTCGCTTGTACGGCCGAGAAAGCGGTACTACGGAGCGCGGTAGTACCAGAGTTTGAAGCGGTACTACCGAGATGCGGTAGTACCCAACTTTGTTTGGCGGCACGTGTTTTCCGAAGAGTTGTTTTTCCGATTGCTCATTGCTCGCTTGAGCGGTCGCCCGGCCTTTGGCGTCGGCCGTTGAAGCGCCCGACGGCCATTGGTTGGCGGTCAGACCGATTGTGAGTCCAACGGCTAGTTTTATAGCCGTTGGCGCTTGAGCGGTCCGACCGGCCATTAGTTGGCGATCGACCGGTTTTGTCCGATTCTCGAATCTTTCCCAACGGCTAGTTTGTGTGTGTGGTTATAAATACCACCTTGGCCGTGGTCTTGAGTTCTTGGTGCCCCATTGAGTTTCTTTGAGCTAAGAGCAAGCCTCTCATACTCTTGTGTGCATGTGTTGCACTTAGTGAGTGATTGAGAGCAAACCCTAAGTGCATGTGTTGCATTAGGTTGTGGATTGCGTATCCATAGAGCTTTGGCACTTGATTGGTTCAAGTGAAAGTTGAGTCTTGTTACTCTTGGTGTTTGCCGACACCTAGACGCGTGGGGCGTTGTGCGTCGGTGATCTTCTCAAGTGAAGCTTGTGAGAAGACCCGGCGATTTGTGAGTGGCTTGGTGCTCGCCATCTCCGGAGCGGAGTAAGAGCAACCCTAGTGGATTGGGGTGATAAGTTCAAGTTGGAGTCGGTTCAAGCGGTTGAACTCACTTAGAGGTGTTGGTTCGGTTGGAACCGGTCCAAGTTGTTTGGACTTACCTCGGAGGTGTTGCCTCGCGTTTTGGAGCTGATCCAAAAGGTTGAACTTACCTCAACGTGGATTAGGGGAGACCGGCAAGTCTTCGATCACCACGGGAAAAATATCGCCGTGTCAATTGTGGTTTGCATTCTAGCTTTACTAATTACTACATAGCAATTTATATTCCTAGAATTAAATTGCTTACTTGTGTGAAAGCTATCTTATGTACTTAATTGTTTATATCATTAGTTGATTGCTTACAAGTCATTGCTTAAGTGTTATCTCTCAATAGGCTTGTTGTTGGTGCACTTAGGCGAGTCTAGTTGTTTTAGGTTTTAATTGGGCAAAACCGATTTGATATTAGCTTCCGCATTGCTTAAAGGTTTTAGCCCAAAAAAGTTTTAAAACCGCCTATTCACCCCCCTCTAGTCGGCCTACTCGATCTTACAGCTCCCATGCCGCTCACACCCATTCTGCCCTGAGCGCGTCGCCGCATCATGCTCTCCGCCTCTCTCTACTCAAGCCATGCCCTGGCCTCCATTAGCCCCCTAGCCTCCCTTGCCATTTCCTCCCTTCCCCCTCATCTGCACTGAAAGAAACCGTCGAGCAGCACAAGCTCCAACCTCGGCCGAGAGCCATGGCCGCGCCGCATCCCTTCACCGTTCCAGCCACACCGGCGAGATTCGCCCACGGCCAAGCGTGTCAAAACGTGTTCCCAACCTCCCACACCATTTTTCCCATGTGGATTTTGCTCTACACCCACTAGAGCTCGCCGGCAGCCCCGTCTTCTCCATGACCGGCCGAGACCGTCGCCCGAGCCACCGTGCCCCATTCATGAAGCTCTGGCTCGATTCCCCTCGCCTGGAGTGTCGCCTCGCCTCCCATGTCCTTCACCGACCTCCCACTGGAGCTCCCTCTCCCCGTAGCAGTGCCTCCACGGCAAGCCCTCCGCGCCGCACGTGGTCAACGTCGCCGGACCGCCCTGGCTACTCCCCTCCACCCGCAACGGTGTTGGTGAGTTCCTACCACCCCTCTGGAGCTCATGCTCGCCCCCGTTCCTTCCCCCACCCCTCCAGCTCCAGCGCCCCTTTTCTCCTCCTCACCTTTGGCCGCCGCATGCACCGCCCGCCGCTCTCAACCATCCCCGGGCGCGCCTCCACCACCCCAGAGTTCGCCTCGGCATCTACATCCCATTTTTCCCGTGCTAGCCTGCCGCCGACCTCCCACTTGCCGGCGACCAGCACCGCCTCTACGTCCGTGTCCGCCCCGAGAGCAACCCATTCACCAGCTCCCGCGCGTCTGCGCCCCTGGCCCGCTACGGCTTGGTCCTGCCGCACCTCCCTCCCCCTAGAGCTTTGGTGTCTCTCTCCCTGTCCGATTTACTTCTTTCCCTTGCTCCATTCATTCTCTTGGTTCGTTGCTCCTAGTGATTTCTTCGGTTATTGGTGCTGGCCCATGGTGCCTCCTCATTTGGTGCCGCCACCGGTGCCGACTCCTCCTGTGCAGCTGCCGCCACTTGGCTCTCCCTCCAGCGCCTCCCCGAGCCTCCGGCCCAGCCAGATCTGGCCTCAGTGGCACATCGCCGGCCAACTCCTGCAGACACTGCGCTAGTCCCCTCGGCCATTGGCCTCGACCGGCCGACTCGGCCTCCTCGACTCGCACCCCGGTCTCCTCCTTCCTGTCATCCCCGTCCTCATTTGGAGATTGGAGAGGAAGAGCTTGAGGTTGCCTCAGTAAAAGCATGAGAGAGAGAGGACACAAAAGGGAGAGCAACGGGATGGAGATTGGGGAAGAAGAAAGGTATCACTCGTAACCCCCGCCACCTCACCTAGCTGAGTTAGGGGCCCTCCTGGCGAAACCGGGCCACCCGGACGCCACGTCAGCAAAACCACCGCACGAAACAGCCGGATGGGTAGGTTTTCCGGGTTTGCAACTTCGGGGTGTCAAAGGGTCGGTTTTTTAGTTCAGAAGGTTAGATGTCCGCATGTCAATACTTGAGGGGTAGAATGGACTTTTTCTAGATTATTTCTTAAGGGTCAAGTCGGGTTGTTCCTATAAAAGAAATAGTATATATCCATTATCAATCAAGTAAGAAATAAATAAAGTTAGTCCCTAACCGGTTGGCTAAAGATCAGAGTCTACTTGTTCGTCGGGAAGAGTTCCGCCGAGCTTGGAGGGCGATCCCTTGCCTTCATGACTAATCAGGCCTCATAGCCTCGCTACCTCGATAGGGAAGAGTCATGTTAACGTTTAGATGAGGATGAGCGTCCTACCTTCGGTCCTCACACCTGTACCCCAACAACGACCTCAACATCAGAATTGACACCTGTTGAAGGTAAAATTCATTTCCTGGTAAATAATAGCTGCATAATACCACATTGTTACAAGGGTGAAAAAAGCAAACTTGCCTGTGCTAAATATAGTTGCCGAGAATTCTCTGAGCTGCTTGAACACATTTCCTCTGAACAAATTGGCTCCCTGAGAATTCCCTGCTGTTGGGATGAATTACTAGCAGTGTTTAGATGCCTAAGGTAAGATTGACACGAGTCAATGAATGTGGAGAATGGAACAGACACCTGCACCGAGGAACAAGAAAAGCACTGTTAGCGCCTCCATGCAAAAATGTTTATACAGCAGAATTTACAACTTCCAAGCAGCAAAGTCAGAGTGAAAACCAGCCCTCTCATGGCCTCTGAGATCCCCATAGAACACATGCCCAGTGTTGGACATCATAGCTTCCACAGCCACATCAGGTCCCACCTTTTCCTGAACAACGATCAGGGTAAATATTGTATCGACGATTGCAAAGTAAAAAGCCACAGACATAAGTTTTTTTTCGTTGTCTCGTATGATTTGGAGAGAGAGAGAGAGAGGGATTGGTCCAAACCAGCAAGTAGTCGAGGCCGCCATGGAGAGGATCCCACCGGGATTTGGCTGCACATTCCTTGAGAACACCGCGGAACACCTAAAGATTCCGTTTTTTTCCCCATACGACGAGTGAAAACGCACGGAAACGTATCAAGAACTGATGGGAGCAGAAGGGGGCAGGAGTCAAAGGAGAGCTTAGAGAAGATGAGGGGTAGAGGAGTTACGGCAGGGACGTTCTTGGACTCGATGTCGGCTGCCAACTCCTCTGCGGACGGCGGCGACGCGAAGCGGGCGGCGCGGAGGCCGGCGTCCAGCCGCGCGCCCACAAACTCGTCTCCCTCGACTTGCATCCCTTCGCCGTTTCGGAGCACGAAGCACCTCGGCTGCAGCATGCAGGGTGCAGTGGTAGGTAACGTGTAGATGGGCTTGGCCTGTCGTCCAAGCCGGTCTGGAACCAAGCCCTCCTGGGCCTCGGTCCATGGTCTACCCAAAATAACTCCTTTTTTTTTAACTTAAAATACTCAAACTCTTGGTGCTATTTGGACTTTGGAGTGCTGGAATTTTGGACCCCCACCCAAAAAACAATTTTAAAATTCTAAAAAACTATTTTAAAAAAGAAATCTCTTTAGGGCAACTCAAATAAGCACATGGCGACGTGAGCACCAACCGTGGTCCCATGCGACATCGGATGAAAAAGTAGATTGAGTGCATGCTGAAAGCCTGGACCTACGGGAGAGAAAATGCACTTGTGTGGGTGTTGGCTCCTAGAATAAGTCCCACAAGTGGAAATGGAGAGGAGATGGGCGGGCCGGAGGTGGGCACTATACATGTGCTTTGCAATGTAAGAAAGAGGACATGCGAGACCCCCACGTTAAGAAAGATTAGCTTTATATATATATATATATATATATATATATATATATATATATATATTGTCACTTGTTTCATAACAGAGGAAATTGTATTTAACCACATGTATGTTGTCACTTGTTTCATAAAACCACAGGGTTTAACAATAATTTCACATAACCACATATATTTTGACACTTTGTTGCAGATTCTCCCAACTTCTTCGTCTTGCTCGAGTCTGATGTGCTATTACTAGTTCCATCTTTGAGAAGCACTATTCACAACTGACAAATTTGATGTTGTTGTTACCAGCAACAGCACTGCACAAAACCTGACAATGCTCGTTATGGCATAAATTGTTTTTGAAATTGCATTGAATTTCTTCATTCATACAAGAACCGCGTTCATGCATAAGTTCCATTCGTAGATAAAGCAACTTTCATACTTGTCAGTAGTTCTTACAAGCTTTAGTATCCCAGCAAAAGGGTTTAACAGTTCACCTTACTTCATAGATACACACTTGCAAACAAGCTTACACAGCACTAATTTAGCTGCCCACACTGCATGGCTCTCCAGCTCGATTCCTAGGACAGCACCGCATCTCAATCCCTAGGACTCGGGCTCAAAGAGACGAGCGGCGCGGCATCTGCGTTGTTCTTAAGAAACAAGTCATGCGTTTTGATAACAAGGCCACCAAAGCGAACTGACGTTTTGCATGCTCTCCCATTGTTACATAGGTTGGGGCAATTTGCAACAAGTTATATATGTGGTTATGTGAATGTATTACTGAACTCTGTGGTTTTACGAAACAAGTGACAACATACCTATTGTTAAAGTCAACTTCCTCTCTCTATATATACACACACCTTGGCATCTAGCTTTGGTAATGTCTCTTCTTTTACACCCATTCATTAGATCCCCTCCAAGGACATCAACCTTGCGACATTTTTTTAAAGAACAAAATTGCTCGGTTCAACACACACTTTGGATTCATGTTAGGCATGTAATGACACTATTATTAGGTTGTTCCAACGTGTATGCTTACTAATTTGTTATTCATAATGCTGCTAATTCAGTTTTCTCCTAATTTTCACAAATTGTGAAAAGACCGCAGCTCTTTTCAATCAAAAGATTAGGGTAATTTGCAACATTACTTATAGCAAACGTTGACCCAATTCACAGTAGATGCTACTCCAGTCACAACTAGCTCGACCTTACACTTACAGTGACATTCCATAGATATATATGCATTGGGTAAATAGTAAATACTGAAATTTGGATAATTCGGGGATACGTTTCAGTTTTGAGCAATGTACGTGCTTCCATATTAATAATGCTGAATTTCGAAACATGCAAAGTCTATTTATATCTACGAAGAGTTAAGAATGGGATTTTTTTTTTCTCTCGTTCGTCGTACCTCTGTTAGTGCTGTATTGCATCACAGTAGTGTAGTTTCGTTTCGCATTTTCGACTACAAGACCTGCATAATGATCAAGTCTTCAAATATTGACCAAGTTAGGTCATCCATGTACTTTACTACATACATTGGAGAATATCGAAGATATATAGTTTGACTTTATATGTTGGCGCGCGCACACATGAGAACATACATAGGTCGTGCCAAAATAAATTATCAGCACCTGAAAATCAAGAACTGAATATAAATTACCTGATAACTACTGCCCAGCTCTCCCATGTCTGAAAAAAAATTTGTTTCAACTTCATCCCACAGACGACAAGGTAACACTATAATTAACTAGGCGACATCTCAGATAAAAAAGTGAATCTAACGGGAAAAAAAAATCGATTTTAAACAGTTTTAGAACAAAAATGTCAAAAAATTGCCACTATTCAAGCAAGAATTTGTCATTTTCAATATCTTGCAAATACGATCACGATTGATCTTGAAATTTTGTAGAGAAGCAGAACATATCCTCCACTACATGTGGTAATTGTTTGAGAATATTTTGAAACTTCTAAGTTTGTTGAAATCGATTTTTTTTTAAAAAAATTCATCATTCTCCTATTTTCAACGGAGACACCCAAATTAACTAGCTAGACCAAAAAGTTCACTACTGTAGGTAAGAATAAGGAAGCACAGAAATCTAGTTTCAAATGCCGCTAGCCATCATCTTATCACAAAGATCGTGCATAAAAGGCAACAAAAGAGGCTTATATCTTGAGCAACCATCATTTCCGTTAACCTAAGCTAAGTATGTGATCTTGTCTAGAGAAGGTTAAAATCAAACAAATATAAGTAAGGCAGCTAGGGTAGGGAGCAATTTACAACCTGGGAAATTATTTCGTAAAAAAAACAACCTGGGAATTTTTTTTCTCAAAAACTCATGAACATGGAAGGACTAGTATACAACTAAAGGCAAACAATAGTTAGTTCAAATTCAATATAAATAATAATAAACAAAACATGCCAAATATTTTTAGACGAACTCTTTCATGATGAAGATTTTCCCCATCTTCTTATGATTTTGTTTTAAGGTTTGTGTAAAGCATTTAAAGGTCATGTTTAACACAACAATCTTAGATCAATTAATGGAGTTTTCCTAAGCTAAATTCCTAACGAAAATTTTGTGTGCTCCATTGATCCGAACAAGGAGTACTAGCTTAGCGTGGACTAAAAATAGAAACGTTGCATCTATGCATGTTGCCAAGATTGATAATGGGATATAATTGCGTTGCACCCGATATGTTTCGAACTACCTTGCAATTGAGCCCACGATCGATTGATTATTTATGAATACAAACTTATTATCTTTATTTGAGAACAATTAAAATTTATATACCTAACAGTACTGGTGAAAATCAAATCCTTTTTCTAAAATAGAGGGGGCGGGGGGAGAGAAGAATAATCTAGCTAGAAATCAAAGAGAGACCATATCCAAATATTAAAGATGCATGTGAAAAACAACAGAGATCTATCAAGAAACATTAAAATCGATCTGTTTGGGTAAAAAGAAAAGGACTTATGAGTTATCACATCTATGTGTTTATCGGTTTCAAACTACAAGAAATCGTCAGGACAAAAAGAAGACAAGAAATAGCCTGAAGAAACTAATGAGAATTAGGAAATTCATGCACAAATATATCATGGTCTTTTCAATCGATCCGAAGAAGCAAGCGATTAAGATGACTTACCTGATCATAGTACAGCAATGCATAGAAGCTAGCACCTTCAGCTTAGCTATCCTTTACCTCTGAGTTCTTCCTCTCGCTAGGGTTTTTGCACACACATATCTGAGTTCATCTCATCTCCAGATCTCTCTTGTATATTTCGGTTTTGTTTTCTTTGTTGAGACAGAAATTTAGCGGCATGCGATATTAACAAATTTGCAGTGCTCCGATTAGCAGATGAAACTGCGCAGCACGATCTGAATCTTAGGCATCCAATTTTTCCAAGAACTAAATCAGTCAAAGCTAGCAAAAATGGAAGAAATATCAGATCATGCTGGCAGCTTCAGCTGCTTAAGGTGCATGCACATACCACACCACATGATGCTAATTAACTTGCTAAGGTAGGCAGCTACCATAGTGATAGACATCACAGGCAAATGGGTGAGGGATGAAGAGGGGGTTAGGGCATGGGAGCTCCTCATATATAGAGCAGCAGAAGCGGAAGCGGAAGCAATGAATTAAGTTTAAAATATATCAATGTTAACTAAATGCAGAGATTAAAGTTAAAAAACAGGAGGAGATAAAATTTCTCAGGATATAAAACTTGTAAAAGTTGGCCACGGTGTGCCGGTCGGTGTGGTCCTATGTGAGCATGCAGAGGAATATATTGGAAAACTGGTGTTGTCTTGCATGCGATGCTTATGCTCACCGCACCAGGAGCAGCTAGCTAGCCATCTAGCTAGGGTTTGCAATTGTTTGCATATCTGCACCAGGACACCTTTTGGGCTAGGAGTAGCCGGGGCGTGCAAATGCGTGCACAAGGCCAAGCTGGCCGTTGCAAGGGTGACCTAAGTAATTAACGGGACCGTTGCTAGCTTCTGCCTTCTGGGCCTCTGGTCCCATGTGAGTCGGTTCCTTGTGAGCTTGCTTGCACGCGATCGATCTGTGACGCACGATGGATGGTACAGGACGAGTATGACTAACGATCGGCACGTACTTTTGGTATTGATTCAGAGTAGACGCCGCTAAAACCTGCTAAGTTTTTGTGAATGACTGCAGGGCCGGCCCTGAGTTTTTGGAGGCCCGGGGCGAAGCTGAAATCCGGGGCCCTTTGTACATACATGTAGTTGATAGTACTAACTGTAAATACATATATATGTTTGCAAATCCTTAACTGCGTATGCAAAAGCAATATATATTCATATGCAACAATTCATAAATGTAAAATTACCTTAAAAATTCCTTCTAACATTCCTTCTACCTAGTGTTTGCATACTTAAGGTGGGGCCCTGCCTGATTGGGGGCCCAGGGCGGCCGCCCCGCTTGCCCGCGTCCAGGGCATGAGTTCTCAATTCTGGGTTGATCGATAGGCTAGTTTCAGCAGAATGTTCTGGTTATTCTTCAGATTTTTCAATTCGGTTGGTTTTTCAAAACCGGCCGGTTCCATGTCCTCTCGATTGATCGGTACTTTGATCTGTATCAGTGTCGATTGCAAACGAGTGTACGGTCGGTATTGTCAAGGTTGCAAACAAACAGTGTACGTACAATGTCAAGATTGCGAACAAGCGTACAAGATCGATCGATATTAGTGATTAATTCATCATGCATGTTCCGTATACTTTAACTGTAAGCTCGAAAATCGTTGTCAAATGGCTACGGGCTACATACAGTAATGCCAATATATAATGCCCGGTGACGAAGTCCCGATGAAAATAGAGAGGTTGCTAACACATCGAGGTCCCATCACCGCTGCCACGTCAGTCTCTAGGGTTTGGTGGTTTGCGTTGCGTCGGGTCGTTCGATAGCACGTTGCCCGGCCAGTAGGCCACTAATTTCCTCTGTCTCTTTTCGCTAAGGGCATATACAGTGGGGTGACATCAATAGTCTATTATCTTTGCCACGTAAGATTTTTAGTGATGTGGATGAGAGAGAACAAGGAGAGAGAATAAAGCCATCTGGCATGCAACAGACAGTCTATAAAGCCCCTAGAGACGACTATTTTGCTGTTGTATCTATGTCGTCTGTAACCCACAAGTTTTATGGTCTCATTTTATGGAGGACATATATAGATAATTTAGAGACAACCCATTGTATGGATTGTGTTTAGTTTTATCTATAAATTATATGGAAGATACTACAGACAACCACTATCTATACCACTGTCCACTGTACATGCCCTAATGGGTCTCCGCCGTGTGTGGGTGGGGAGGGGTGTTCGAGCACCCACGGTTGCTTCTCCCGTCTCGCCTGGTAGCGCCCAGCCGCAGCCGCCCACTACACGTACAAGTAGTAACAAGTACAAGCGTTTCTCAACGCTTCAGTCTCGTACGCCACCGCGCGCGCGCCACACGATCGACCGCGTCGTCCCGTCGCTCCCTCGGCAGCAGCGCGCCGTCACATATAGGACGCGTGCGCCGGCGCTTCAAGAGCACTGATCGATCAGCGCGCACGCGCGCGCGTCACGCCTGTTCGTACGAGGAATGATATCGGAGGCAACGTGTTATACCTCACCGGCCGCGTGCTTCGGCTGTAGCGGGGCATCCAGACTCCAGAGCGCCAGAGCCGGTGTCGCTTGTCAGTGCAAAGCGCAAATTAGCACGCGCGAATTGAACCAGCGCAGTGCCTGGGCTACGAGATTCCGGTTATACGATGGCCTGCAACAATGTACCGATCATCACTAGATAAAAAGAGAGCGATCGAAATTAACTGCTGCAAGCTTAGAGTTCAGAATTAATTCGGACTATACATATATGGCTAGTGCAATGTACTGTTGTCTCGGATCGATAAAGAGTCGCTTAAAGTACGGTCAAGAGTGGGCTAATATTCTAGTTAGCTCCAGTACGCATAGAGCACCGCGATCTGTAAAGGGCCGGTAAAAAGAAAAAGGCAAATTTTTTAGTGAGAGACAGGACACCAACAATCGCTCGATGTTGATTTCCTAAGGTTTCCGTAGATAGTAGTTACAATCATCTAAAGCGAGATGAAGTCGACACATGTAAAATGTCTGATCGGATTGCCACTAACGTTTCCATATATAGCAGCTAGCTTGCTAGCCCAGTGTGCTCACAGGAATTTCGTGTGGGCCGGCCGGGCACTCTATTGAAGACAGTGAATTGGCTGCAAGTCTGCAGCAGTTATGCCCATGCAAGAACTTGGACAACTCCATATATGCACGCCTAGCTAGGCTTGAGACTGCATGCAGTTAATTTGCACATTTGCAGAGTAATGTGTTCTGGTCCTTTATCACGTGACCTCGACGAGATCAAGGCCGACCGTCGCGCTCGCGGTGGGTGACGCTTGAATTGCTGCGCGCGGCTGGCCGGGCAACGGCGATGGCGTCAAATATTAATGCCACTGTACCGCGCTGCCGCCAACCCAGGACGGCCGGGCAACCACGACGCCAAACTCGCAGCGCCGGTCGACACGCACGACATTTGCACGTACGCCAAGTCTTCAATTCGATCTCAGCGAGCACAAGCACAATTAACCCAACGACACACGTACGTGCCAGTGTCAGTGTGCCCGCGCGCGCGTGCAGATCCACACGGCCACAGGGAAATGGGAACGTAGTAGCACAAGCCATCGGAGGGGTGCACATGCAAATGCAAGCACGCGCGCGCGCATGCCGTGCTTCACGTGCGTGCGTGCACCCAAACCCAACCCTGAATCGCGCGGAACATATTCAGGAGTTACAGAGTTCGAAATAAGTGGCAACTGAACAAATATTAGTACGTGAATGGTACAGTACTGCAAAGAAAAACCTTTACAGATGGACGCCGACAAGTGGGTTCCCGCTCAGAGGTGGAATTTTAGAGGGACTATTTGTCGGTCAGTGTTTATAAACATCTCTTGGTATTCTGGTGTAAACTATGTCAAAGTTTTTTTTAAAAAAAAAATGAAAAACTTTGTGTAAAGTAATAAAACGAATCTAGGGCTAGGGTCTAGGTAGCTCAAGAAACTAGCTACTTGGGGCTTGGGCCAAAAGGAAATAAACCCTAGCAATAGTTCACTCGACCATGGGCCCACGGATGTTGTCCGATGATGACTCCGTTCTTGCTTCCCATGCCATTTCCTTCAGACTTTCTGTGGTCCTGGACCACCACGTTTCGATAGCGCGTGCCATGATCTAGCTAGCGGCGTGCATGCATGGGGCGATGGTCCCAGCTGCGTCTGTGTGCGGGCCAAATCAGCTACCCAGAGGTGCCCGAATAAGCCGCACGGCCCTGTCCAACACGAGTTGTTTAGGTACATCATGGCCCATTTGGCCCGGTTAGCTAAACGGACCGTGTTAGGCTGGTCCGAGCACGGTTAGCCCGCTGAACCAGGGTTGGACCGTATAACCCATCTATAAAAAGATACTCGCCAGCCGTCACCTCCCCCACCACCTCCTCCTCCGCTGTTGCCACCAGCTATGGGAAAGAAGGGCTACCGACGTGCCGCAGGAAGAAGGGTTGCTAATGACACGGAAGAATCCAGGCCGCGCCGCCTCGTGACCACTAGAACAACGCCACCTCCTTTTTCGGTGATGTGAGCCGCGCCACCACATCCTCCCTCACCGGTCAGTGCACCGCCACCTCCTTCCTCGCCGACCATGGCGTCGCCATCGCCGTGCCTAGTCCGATCATGCCGTGCCAGACATGGTACTATGTATATCGTGCTGATCCAGTCTGTCTAGCCGTCATGTTGTGTTGTATCTGAGTCAGATCAACAGTACTATGCCTCAGGCAGCCCGGCAACCTCACCTCTACGGACACCAAGGATGCACTGAAAAGAAACGCGGTATACGTGTTATCGTACTCGTAAAGAATATTTGTCCGTATGAGCGCGTGGTACGGCGTGATCGAAGTAAAAAACGACAGGGGGGCCAAACTTGCATCAGCACATGCATCGTCGTAGTACATGCTAGGCATCGATGGTTTCCTCTTTTTTCGATGAAAGTAAAGAGCTTGTATATTAAGGATTCTGCCTTTAGTCTTCACTAGAGAATTAATGGCAAAAGAAAATCAGGGGCTTGTGACAAGCTAAATACATTGCCACGTTCTTCTATCATGTTGAGCTTACTCATGCGTGGCAACAAATATTTCGCTCGCTCCTAATCCCTGCAATCTCCATCAAGGAAGTTTTTTTTTCTTTTTTTTTAAAAAAATAATTGGCCAAATCTCTTTTTTTCTTTTTTTTTTAAAATAAAATTGGCCAAGAGATTTGGGATTCAATTAAGGAGGCAGGCATATGGATGAATCCTATGGTTCAAAGCCGAGATTTAGACTTCTCAAACAATATCTTACCATTTTTTATGGCAACTATGAACCAAAGTACCAAACAAATGCAAATTTTGTTGGCGCCCAAAATCAGAACAAAAGAATTTGGCTAACCAACATCCCCAAACTAAGGAGTGCCGCCAAATATTGATCGCCGGACTGCAAAGAACATGCGAGTTATATAGAAAATTAACCTCCCCAATCCATAGCTCCATAGAGGTACAATTTAAAATCAATTCATGCCAAACTTTCTTTACTCACAGCTGGATGATCAAAGGTTAGAGAAAGGAGCTCTAAGCTTAGAAGTTACAAGAACCAGTCTACAACTACTAGATCGAGAGCTGGTGATAGCAATCATAAACATAAATTTTATAAGGAAGTGTGTGAGGTGGAAAACCACTTCCACCCTGTGCCAAGGGAACAGCACAAGAAAGGGCCCTGTGAAAGTCTGGGCAGCAGCAGAAAGGGATGTGTAGGCCATGATTACACCGAAAAACTTAACAACACCAAAGGCTCATGTCCCCCTCCAACTCAACTGGATCCAAATTTTAGAGCCAAAGAAACCATGAGATAATGCTTCAAAAAGAAAACCCTGAGACAGGGAGCATGATTTAGGAGGAATCAAATATGTCCATAAGCATACTTAAACCAGGAAACATGCGCCGAAAGCTTGATTGGCTGAAAGAAATGCAGCTCTGGCTCATTACATTTTGTTAAAAGGCAACCCTAGGATTTATGTTCTCCAATAGGTGAAGTTTTTTTTATGGAAACCTCATCGCATAAACTTTATACCTGTAGGAGTCCAGTGTCCACTCTCATGTCTTTAACTGATTAACTTCAGTACCTTCATCTTCTACGAACACATTGGTTCACGAAAAAAGATTGACAAAAGTGTTAAATCATGCACCCAATATATAAGGACTGAAAGCAAATACACATTTTCTTGTGTCAGCAAAAGCATAGAGTCATAATGTTAAATAAAGCACCCAATATGAGCAGGCCCTTATGATTTTTGTACAAAAGGGTTCAGCTTTCCTACTGCATTGCAGTAAACTGCACTCTAAACAAATCCAGTCATTGATGAGAGATGTAATTCAAAGATCATTGTGCCATCTTACCAGATCTCCAACTTTAGTTTCCTTAACTAATCTTAAATGATAAAGAGGAGATAGTGACCCAAAAAGCCTGTGTTTCCTATAATGTGCTCCCAGCAGTACAAATACTAGGAGGCTCACAGGAAAACTGTTATGTCTTGTTGCACTCTTTCCAGCTAAACTTGAAGTGTCCACTACCATCATGGTATGTAATGCTCACTTGCACCTCCCCTTGTCTTTTAATAGCCAAGAATTCTGTTCCAGATTGGGCTTGAGCTGACTTTAAAGACTGTTCTGAATTCTGATTGATCTTAGTACTTCAGAGCTTGAGTTGAAAAGTGTGATGGGTAATGAGATGGGAAACAACAACGTCACCGGACAACAAGGTGTGCATTTTGCTAAATAATATCTGCTATCTAGGAATGAGTCTAAATATTTCGTGATTAGCTTATTCTGCAATGCTCAGTATCAGAAGAGACGGCTAAGGGTTTTGACAAAACCATCATCGACCGTTTGGATGGTTCACCTGGGCTCAACAACACAAACGGTGAGAAAAGTATGGTTGGTAGTCTACAAATTTCAAGTTAAAATCCAGTGCAATTTAATTTGAAATTGAATCACCACTATAAATCTATGATCACTCATTTGTCTTCTGTTTATGTTAGATAAGGAGAAGGATGGCACTGAGGATGTAGACATGTCAAAGTCCTTAAAGGGCCCCGTCATCTCCAATGGTGGAGAAGAGCAAATGGCCTTAGATCAAAAGAATTCATCCACTAAGAATGAAGACTTAGAAGAGAAGAACAGGGGCTCAATTCAGGATCACACATCAACACAAGATGATCAGAATGTTAACTTACCTACAGAACGAGGTTAGTTCAGCCGTCTGGTTTGGTTCCTAGCTAGCTTGTTTTGTTTTGTTTTCTTTATATCATTTTATTTAGGTGCTTTAGTATAAGTCATTTAAGAAACATGGTGTAGTATGAAAATGTTAGAAATAGTGATTTCAGCATGAAACAGAAAGATAAATGTAGGGATTTCAGTAACAGTGCAAACTTACTACCCATATGGGTAGCTACCCCGGCCCCTTAATAAAAAGTACGTGAAGTTTCAATGAACAACTATGCTTGAACTTAAGAATATAAAATGGATAACTAAAAACATAAGCACTGCTCTGCATTTAGTCCTGTTTTCCTATAGCACTAAAAATTCTCCTGATAAAAGCAAGCAATCTGGCACAGATGATGAACCACTGAAGTACAAGGAAACTGAAACAACCCCAAATTCTACAGAAACAATTGTTCCTGTCGGCACCACAGTTGAAGATATGACAAGCAACAAGGGTGGTTCAACATCTGATGAAAAAATTAAACAACTTGTACATGAGACTAGAGAGAGAAGTGAAGAAAGTACCATAGCTGATTCCGGCTCGTCGGTAGAGGAAAATATTGAAGGGTCGCTAGAAGATGAGAAGGAATCTTGCAGTCATGAAGTTGCAGTGGTCGCTGGTAATCTAGTTGGAGAAGATGCAGTTGAAAACCTAGAACAAGGACAGACTGGGGTGTCAACAGTAGAGGATCAATTGATGCTAATCAAAGGAGAAACTACATCATCAACTGAATCAGTTATCACTGATCGTATTGATGCTGATGATTCTGAGATTAAGGAGGTTGTCATAGAAGATGAGCCTAGAGAAAGAGACAATTCATCAAGTGTGCGACCAGCGGATGACACCAACCAAGAGACATCCAAGAATGATAACACTGGAATGCCAGAAGAGAAGGAAGAAATCTGTGAAAGAAACAAAACTACAACAGTAGAGACTGTGATTGAAAGTGGTGAAGTACTAGAAGAAGACAAGAAGATCCATCAGGACGAAGACATTCCAAAATGTAGTGCATCTGGTTCTCTCGATGTTGGCAAAGTTGTTTCAAAATTTCAGTCATCTTTAACAGATCCCAGTGAAACAAATGACAGAGGATTGGAGAAACATGAACAAAATAAGAGGGTAGCTGCTGGACGACAGATCTCAGATTCTGTAAGTGCAACAGTGGAGCAAAAAGGAATTGAAAGAACACACGCAGAGCAAGAGGCAATTGTTGACAAAGCTATTGCAGTGCAGAATCTAGCAGATAATTTTGAGGGAGAAAAGGAATCTGATGGTATCCATGACTTAGTCAGCCTTGTTAAGGTCAATGGAAAAAAAACTACAGGCTTAGACTCATCTTTATCTTATCACCTTCCAATTGTGAATGAAGAAAAGGTACAAACAGAAGTCAATGAAGAAGAATTAGTTGCGGCTATGATAGCAACACCATCTTCTCTTCAATTAGCAGAAGATTTTGACAAGGGAGACATAAAACCTGATAGCTCAGATAGTAATGAAGGGACCATCACCTCCACATATGAAGCAAAGACTATAAATGAACAAGAAATTATGAACAGCTCGCAATGTGATCATCCTCAACAGATACCGCTTGAAGAACCTGAAGTTGTGAAATTTGAGAACAGTGAGATTCTTAGCACTTGCATACAGTCGGTGCAAGACAGTTCGACGGCAGGCATAATCTTCACAAATGGACCCAACAAGGAGAGAGAAAGTGCATCTGCTACAGCCATAGGTTTTACTTTTGAATCCAACCAGGAGAAAGTCAAAGTGACTGTAGGCTTTACTCCTGAATCCAACCAGGAGAAAACTAGCACGAATGCTGATAAGGCTAGTGAGGAACGGTGTCTGCTTCAGACACCAACACCAGGAAGAGATGCTGGTGAAGGGACTCCATTACTTCAGAGAGCAGAAAACATGAGTTCTTTCAGTCATTCTACTGAACAGCACAGCAAAGTAGTCGAGGACATCCCCACAACTAACATAGCTCTGATGCAAGCTAAAGATGAAGCTCAGGAAGAATCTGAAAAGAGCCCATTTTTGAGCCCCAGGGGACAATCAGAAGGAGACTTCAGAGCACCAAATCACTCTGCAAGAAACAAGGAACCACTTCAGAGCTTAATGACAGAGGACAGGGTTGGTATGTGGTCACCATTGAAGGAACAAGAACCAGTTCCAAAGAACAACACCATGGTTAGTTCTCCCAGAAGCAAAGGGAAGCAGAAGCCAAGATCTTCCTTTTTTGCCAGCTGCGTGTGTTGCACCACAGCTACAAATTGAAGTATGGCTCCATGTGTTTTCTTTTTCTTAATTTTTCAGTGCTTGGTTGATTAGCTTGTCCTAAAGGTTTGATGCTTGAGTTCGTTTAGTTAAGAGCTATCTTGCAGTTGTCGGAAATTTTTGAGATACCACAACTTGAATTTGATTGGAAGTTTGTAACATTGTCTTCTGCTTTACATCAGTGTATCTGATGAGAAGAATGAATGCATTGGGGTTTATATCAACAATAATGTGTGCAGTGCTCTAAAGATTTATCAAGTGAACATCCTCAGGAAAGAAATACAGCATTCTTTGGTCATCTAACAGACTAACACAATAGCCTTCGAAGCGCAATCTACCTTGCTAAGTAACCAGAGACAGAACCGCACGTTCAACTTTTTCTAGTCTGGTACATGCAGCATACCACCAAATCCAATTTCCTTAACAAGGTCTTTCTTGAAATCAGAGAACTCACTGATAAAGGTATGTATAATGGTATAGACATATGTTATCTATAGTGTCTCTCTATGTCATCTATAGACAGCACTAAAGACAGTTTCTACAATAGATTGTCTTTTTACATATCTCTATAGACAGTTCCTTCATGTATAATATATATTATTTCTCGTGTTACAGTTGACTACTGCATTAGAGACGGCTCAATTCTCTATGCTCCTTCTCTCTCCTCCACATCATCATGTCTCTTATGTGTTAAGGCTTACATTTAGCTGATGTCAAACTATTGTACATACTATAAGGTCACGCAGCATACCACCAAACCCAATTTCCTTAACGAGATCTTTCTTGAAATCAGAGAACTCACTAATAAGGTTCCAGACACGCTTTGCAGGGCTACGAGATGATGCGGAAACTCCAGTTGGGTCACTGCAATCATGACCAATGACCAGCTTCACCCGGCATTCGGTACACTCCTGGATTGTAAGTTTGCCATCCTGGTGGCACCTGAAATAATGATGGAATAATTGAATTTTTACCCACAGTACACATGAAAGAACACAGAACGAGAAGAGTGAAAGCAACCAGAATAGGAGTGTACCTCTTTCAGCTCAACCATGGCGATGATGACCCGTATTCCCTAAGATTTCAGTGCTTCACTGCTTATGCAGTTCAAGACGCCATGAGGAACAAACAAGGATAGTGAAAATAGTCTACGAGGCAAAGCTCAGTGATCCCTCCAAATCACTTCAAATAGCATGGCGCGACAGACAGAAGGCTAGCCCTGACCCACCTGGCAGTGTGTTTATACAACGCAGGGGGAAATGAATTGTCGCCACCCACAATGTACACCAACCGTTTCAAAGAGCGAAAACAAATCCAACGAAAAAGAAGCCAAATTTGGACAACATTGTGGGAATTTTTTAAAAATAATATTATTTTAAAAGATAATTACAAAAATAAATAGTCGTCCCAAAAAATTACAAAACTAGGCCCCTACCGTCGTTTGAACTGGCGACAGGCTCTTGTTGCCACAGGGACTCTGTTTACTCCCTGTCGTCGGTCCAATAGCGATAGGGCTTGTCGTCAGTTCAAACTAGCGGCAGGGACTCTCCCCCTATAAAAGACACTTGAAACCCTAAAGTTTGGCATATGACTCACTTTTATTCAGAAAAAAGAGGAGAGAAGGGAGAGGAGGTGAGGGGAGGAGAGAAGCTAGCAAAGCGCTGCCCGTCTAGTTGCCTACCTGTTAATTTTTTTAAACCGAATGGATTACATAGTTTTAGATATACGATACGTAGTGCGGTATGTTGTACATAATACTTTTCGGTAGATATTCTAGTTTTAGATATGTGGTTAATTGTAAAAATGTTCTTTATGGTGCAGTGCGTCAAATATGTCGGACGTCACTAATTTCAAAATTTACTACGGTCATAGGACTATTTTGGAGGGTCCCGAGGGGATTGATTTGTGTTATTTCTAATCGGCGACCGTGCCCCTACCAAGAGCAGAGAGGCGTACATGGGGCGCTATGATGCGATGGTTGTTTCACTCATTCCAAGTGGATCATGATGTGTACGATCTGAGATTGAGTTGCCTTGCCCCCCCGAGCAGCACAACCCACATATTGGGAGTTAGTACAGCTCAAGGGAACAAGGTCATGGCAGTCATATGTACGCATGGCAAGGGAGGGAGGGTGAGATTTGGTCTTTTTGGCCCAAGCATATGCCAAACCCACTCCTGCATTCGCAGCTGAACAAGAAGGGGGTGGTGATGCCGAAGAAGAAGTTGGAGACTCTAGCCACAGCACGGCACACACAATGGCCAAAAGGTTCGGGAGTAGCAGGTCATGTCGATGAAGACCCTGTGGAATGAGCTCCTTCAGCCAGGTAAGCTAGTGGGCTTGCTGACGAGGGTGAGGAGGTGGACGTCGTAGTGCAAAGGATAGATCTCGAAGACCAGGAATATATGACATTGTCAGAAGATGAAGGATCCGACGACGAGAATGATGTGGACCAACAGATGGTTCCATCGAGTGGAACACATACTAGTTCCATAACCTCATCGTCAACGAAGGCTCCTGTGTACCGTGGGAGTACGACCAGAGCGAGATCAGACAAAGAGCTATGTACAAATGCAAAGAGGTCGTGCAGGAGGCGGTCAAATTCTGGGCCTTGTCGGTGCGATGCACATTCATAGTTATCAAGTCTAACTCAAGATTCTACGATGTGAAGTACGGCATAGAGGGATGCCCTTGGCGAGTACACGTATTTCAGCCTAAGTGAGACACCTACTGGAAGTTCTCTATAGTGGTCCCTCACACATGTGTCTTCGCTGAGTCAGTGCAGTTCCACCAGAACCTGTCATCAGGCTTCATCGCCAACCTCATGTACGGTGAGATCGTGGATAATCTAGATTTTGAGCCACGATCCATCATTTGGGCTGTTGAGACAAGGTTCCAGTACATAGTCAGCTATGTCAAGGCTTGGAGGGCAAAACAGAAGGCAATGGAATCAAGGTTCGGCACGTTCGAGAATTCGTACCACAACCTCCCCGGGCTGCTTCGAGTCATACAAGATAGGAATTCCGGCACTCATGTCGACATTCAAGATTCAACGCATCTGAAGTGGGCCAATAAGAGGGTACTACGGTGAGCATTCTTCGCCTTTGGTCCATGCATCAATGCATTTCGACACTGTCATCTAATCTTGTGCGTAGATGGCACATTCCTGATTGAAAAGTATAAGGGCCAGATACTGACTGTAATAGCGACGGACGGGAACAATCAAGTTTTTCCCGTGGCATTTGCTTTTGTTAAAAGCGAGAACACGGATAGCTAGTTGTGGTTCCTGAGGAATGTAAGGATTTTTGTTGTACAGGGCCATCCCAACGTATGCGTGATACATGATTGGTATGCGGACCTGCTAAGTGCAATAACTAAGCTACAACAAGGAGAGAACGAAACACTTCCATGGGCGGATCTGCAGAGTAGGTGATGCATGAGGCACTTGGGTGCAAACTTCTATAAGCAGTTCCGCAACAAGGACTTAATGAACCTATTCAAGCAGCTATATAACCAGAACCAGCAGCGAAAGTTTGAAGCACTCTGGAATATTTTGAATGAGCGGACCCAGACGCACAGAAGGGAGGCAACGAAAAGGGTCACCCCAAGCGTTGACTAGGCCCCCGAAGCATTGCCACAGCTACCCACAGATGGTCCCAGTGTGACGAGGAGGACAGGGGCGCAGGTGAAATCCTTCTGGGACTAGATTGAACACGAGCCTAAGGAGAAGCGATTGCTGCTACATGACAGGTGTGGTGCTCGATATGGTGTCATAACAACTAATCTAGCCGAGATGTACAACTGGGTCATGCGCGACGCAAGGTACCTCCCTTTGGTTGGTATTGTGAAGGCAATTCTTCGCGGCACCACAAACTACTTTGTTGACAGAAGCAATAATGTGTCGCTCGCTATGGCAAATGACAAAGTACTATACTCCACCATGATCACCAAGTACATGGAGGAGAAGAGCAAGAAGGGTGAGATGCATCGAGCATTCAAGATGAGCACAAGGGAGCTTTGTTTCGAGATAATATGTAGGGACAAAGGACGCCGTGTGACAAATCATGAGAGGATCACCCACGAGTGCGCGCTATACCACGCTAGTTGCGTATTCACTTGCAACAGCCCTTCTTCTGCACAGGCCCTACTCCCATATCATGGCCGTATGTTCGATGGTGGCGTAGCATCTTGGGCAGTACCTCTCTGATTATTTCAATAAGGAGGAGGTGATACAAACCTACAGTGCAGAGATGTATGGTTACACCGTGGTTGACCATTTTACTAACTATCTGACCTGGGAGCAACTAATCTGGGCCACAGACATTGATAGGCTGAAGGGAAAGGTTGGCTGGCGACAAGTACGGCACATCAGGAACGATATGAACGAAGCAGAAGATAGACGTTGTACGAAGAAGTGCACCGTCTGTAGGGAGTCTGGGCACACCTTCAAGAAATGCCCCACGAGAAATCCTTAGGACGAAGGAGACATCGACACTACGGACGTCGCTGCGGGGACCTCATCCGGCCGCTCGACTCGACGCAGTCCACATAGGGGACATTGAGGTCGTGGCCACGGGAAAGCACAGACAGTTGTAATATGTGATTGCCAATGTTCTAAAATATCACTTTGATTTGTAAAAAAAAAAACTAATTGTTATGACATTTTTCTTAATGTTATGTAATATTAGTGTGATTTGTCATAGTTTTAACAGTAATAGCAAATTCACATTTGTCACAGTAATATGCAGTGCACGTACATGAAAAATGTTATGCAAGAGGCGATACTCTGTCAAGTGAAGTGTTTTCATGGATTGATTTGTTTCTTCTTGTGATAGCATTCATATTGGCATGAAATTAACCTGGTCATTTCTTTTTCTTTAAGCGAGTTTGTCCTATTCCTAATGTGCTCATATTAGCAGAGAAATGTGTGATTTTGCTTACAAGACCCTGTTCAAGAGCATAGTTGTTGATTTCCTTCTTTATCCATGACGACGGTCCAATCTCGTAGACAAATCTGTAGATTTTTGCACTCTTTTTTCTTCAGCACTTGGCCTCTCGCTCCTGCTCTTACGTATCCTACTGGAAGTGGAAGAAGCTGGGTGTGTGTTTGCTGTATAGCAATGTTGATTTTCTCTTCCTTACCACCTTGTGGGAGGAGCTGGGTGTGTGCTTGTCCCTCTGCCTTCACCCTCCCCTATTTCAATCGTACGCTCCCTTTTGTTTACTACTCCCTTTTGTTCACATTTACTCCATCTAGTTCACTGCTCTTGTTTAGTGCTCCCTTTTGTTCACATTTACACGTTCTTGACCTTTTGTTACTAGGAAATCTACTCCATCGACCGAAGGTAAAGTGCGAGGCAAGGAATGGGTGTGTGCTAGGAAGTGACCACTTAGGGCAAACTAGGATTTTGGACGAGTTTCGAAATCAAATAACTTTTGCTAGGTTGGTCTTTTGAGAAACTCATGAATACCAAAAAGGTTTAGAATAGCCAACTCTAGGATTTTCCTTTTGAAAAGATTTTCAAATTCCTTTTAGAATAGATTTTACACAAAAATCTATTTTATGTCAAAATCAAGATTCTAGAATCTAGAATTTTGGCTAGAAACTCATTTTTACTTTAAATAGTTTTTTTTTAACCAAAAACCTTTGGAAAACCTTTGAAATGCATTTGTATACATTTTGCAATTAATTTTTCAAATGATTACTAATAATTATGAAAATTTTGACTTTTTTGGCTAAATGGCTTAATTTTGAAAAATATTACTAACACTTAATTAATTTAGGCACACTTAGAGATGTGATATACATGATTATGATTTAGCACTCCCCCTTAATGTGCCACCACCATCTTGCTCAAGATTTTAATAAAGAATTTATGAACACGAGCAAGAACACCCTTTATATAAGATTTTCATGAATACAACCTACACAAGGCATAAATGGCTAGATACTTCAATGTAAATACTTGTTACCGAGATAGCATTGGTTTATGATATGAAGTGATTATCCTCAATCTTGGCTTCAATTTTGATATATGATGGAGTCCATCTTTATATGAATAAGCCAAGCCTCTAATGCATCTCCAAGTACCTATTTAACAATTAAGCATCTTTTGGTACCCAAACTCGGTTGGGTCCTTGAATGTTAGTCACAATAGATTTAGGCACCCAAATGGCCCTAACAATAGTCTTAGGTGAACTAACCATTCTAGCAGATACATTGTCATTTCTATCCTTCCTAAGCACATAATAATCATTATAAATAGTTAGCTTAGGAGTGATACCTTTGGAACATTCCTTACTAAAATATCATTTCTCTCGGCAATTGTAGCAAGTAGGAATTTTACTTCCATGTCTTGTCTTCTTGTCTTGTTCATTGCCGGTTTGCCTCTTCTTTAATGACAATTGCTTGTCATTTAGTTTGTTTGGACACACCGAGGCAATGTGTCCATTCTTGTTGCATCCAAAACACTTGACCTTCTTGGATTGTCTTCTATTTTGCTTCGGGATGCCTTTCACCTTCTTCTTGGTGGTGAGACCAAGTCCTCCCTTGTCGTTATTCTTGTTAGGGCATACAGAGGCAATATGACCCTTTTCATGACAACCAAGACATTTTCTATTTTCTTTCTTCTTCTTAGGAGTGAACCCAATGCCACTCTTATCTTGCAAACATCTTTGCTTGCTCAATATTTTATCGAGAGTGGCTTTCCCTTTGTGGCTTATATCCAAGTCATTTTTTAAATTTGCGACTTGGACCTTGAGCCTTTTGTTTTCCTCTACAAGGTTAGTCTCAACAAGCATAGAGGAAATATGAGCATTTATTTCGGAGTAACAAGGCATATCAATTAAATCATCACAAGATGTGGATATATTAGCCTTAGATGACATGCAAGATTTAGAAGCTAAGCATGGTATATCATCTAGTAAATCACATGTGATGCCTATATCCACTTTAGAGCATTCATTGATAAGAAAAGACTCATGCTTTTCTTTTAGCATATCATAATTATTTTGAAGAGAGATATGTTCTTTCTTTAAAGCTTTTAATTTAATCTTTTCTTTTCTAAAGTATTCATTAAGCTCTTCTAACATATCCATCAATTCATCATATGAAGGCTCATAATCATCATTTACCTTATTATTACCTTTTGCCATGAAACATGTAGACATATCAAATAATGAAGGAGCCTCATTTGCATTTGGGAGGTTTGATGGATCATCCTTTGTTGCTAGCCCGACAAAGTGTCTTTCTTTGTCATCCTTCTTCTTTCTTGATGAAGATTTGGGCTCTTCTTCATCTTCACCTTCATAAGGACACCTTGAGGCAATATGTCCTAACTTTTGACAATTGAAGCACCTTAGTGTTTTGTGGTGCTTTGTACTTGAAGATGAGTTTGAATGCTTGTGTGAGTCACATCTCTTCATGAGATCTCTCATTTTCTTCATGAGAGTGGCCATATCTTCTGCGGAATCATCATCTTCCTCATCTTGATCCTCATCTTCACTTGAATCATATTTGGCTTTGAAAACATGAATTCTTTTACTTGAAGTTGAGGTCATCTCTATAAGCTCATCCTTGTCCTTCTTGTATATCTCATTTGTGATGAGATTGCCCAAAAGAGCGGTAGGAGTCATCCTTGGCAATTCCGATGAATTGAGGAATAATGTCACCAAGGTCTCATACTTGTCCGGTAGAGCCCTAAGCATCTTGCATACAATATCAATATCGATTAAATCACAAGATAGGCCTTTGAGCTCATTTATTATGTTGATCATTCTAGAATACATCTCATTGATGCTCTCATGAGGCAACATGGTAAATGACTCATATTTGAGCTTCAATATGTGCAATTTAGCCTCTTTGACCGTAGAGGTTCTCTCATGAATTTCTATGAGAGTTGTTCAAACATCATGAGCATTTTCAATATTGCTCACTCTATTGAACTCTTCTACACTCAAAGCGCTATAGAGAGCATTTAAAGCTTGAGCATAGTGTCGCGAGTTTTGCTCTTCCCTTGGAGTGGTATTTTGTGGATCAATTGGAGTAGCAAAACCCGTATCAACAATTCTCCATATGTTTTGGCTCATAGCCTTAAAATAGATGGTCATTCCAATTTTTCAATAAGTATAATTTGAACCATCAAAGTGTGATGCTCTACCAATGGAGAAACCCTCACTAGCCATCCTTTACTCTCTAGGCGGTAAAGCCTAATAAATGAGAGACCAAGCTTTGATACCACTTGTAAGATCGAGGAGGCCGACTAGAGGGGGTGAATAGACGGTTTTAAAAACTTCTTTGGCTAAAACCGTTTTCTAATGTGGAAGCTTATAAAAAATCGGTTTTGCACAATTAAAACCTAAATCAACTAGTTTCGCCTAAGTGCACCAACAACAAGTCTATTGATAATGAAAGCATTCATACAAGGATATATCATGCAAGCATTCATACAAATACAAGTAAGCAATTTAGTTCTAGGAATGTAAATTGCAATAGTAAAGCACAAGAATGCAAACCACAATTGACACGTCGATGTTTTTCCCGTGGTGATCGAAGACTTGCCGGTCTCCCCTAATCCACGTTGAGGTAAGTTCAACCTCTTAGATCGGCTCCAACGCGAACCAACACCTCCGAGGTAAGTCCACTCACTTGGACCGGTTCCAAATCGAACCAACACCTCGAGGTAAGTCCAACCACTTGGACCGGCTCCAAAACGAACTTAACACCTCGATCCACTAGGGTTGCTCCTTTCTCCACTCCGGAGATGGCGAGCACCAAACCACTCACAAACCGCCTGGGTCTTCTCACAATCTTCTTTGAGAAGATCACCAACGCACGACGCCTCCACGCCGTCTAGGTGTCGGCAAACACCAAGAGTAACAAATCTTAGACTCTCACTTGACCTAATCAAGTGTCTAAGCTCAATGGATACACAATCCACTACCTAATTGCAACACATGCACTTAGGGTTTGCTCTCTAACCTCACTTAGTGCAACACATGCACTCAAGAGTATGAGAGGCTTGCTCTTAGCTCAATGGAACTCAATGGTGCACCAACAATCTCCTCTCATATGACCAAGGTGGGTATTTATAGCCCACATACAAAAACTAGCCGTTGGGGCGAAGTTTGCTGAAAAATCAGCAGGGCCGGTCTGACCACAGGCAATTGGCCGGTCAGACCACACCCCCTCCAACGGTCAGAAAATTAGCCGTTGGGGCACATTCGGTCTAACCGCCAACCAATGGCCGGTCAGACCGGCCCGACCGGTCAGACCGCTCGTAACACGCCGGTTAGACCGCACAAGCAAATTTCAGAAAAATCACTCTCTGAAAAAAGTTGACCGCACCTTTGGTCCGGGAGGCCGATCAGTCCAGCCATACAACTCCGGTCAGACCGGGGTCCGGTCAGACCGCGCCATGCACGCCGGTCAGACCGCTCCAGAAAACAACTCAGGATTTTGTATTTCTTTTTCAACTCAAATTTGCAAAACACATTTGCAAAAGATATGAAATGCAAACCAAGGCATGTAGGCAAGATTCTCAATAAGTTGCAAAACACATTTGCCAACTTTTAGAATCAAACCACAAATTGCACTCCGCTTCAACTCAATTTGCAAAATACATTTGCCAAATTGACGCGCGATGCAAACAACGATAGAAGCGAGATTCTCAACAAGTTGCAAAAACACATTTGCCAACTTTTAGAATCAACGCCACAAGGAATAAGATACATGGACGTAAACCATTTGCAAAACACATTTGCAAACTCAAGTCACATGCTACAAGGATTAACCATGAGCCTCGACCATTTGCAAAACACATTCGCAAATATAGGCAACATGTTAAAGTGGGCTAGAGCAAACACAATGAGCTATCAACACAAGACTAACTCAAGCTACTAGTCAAGACCCCTCTTAATAGTACGGCAACTTATACTAGCAATCCGGTCTTCAACCAAACACCGAGACCGGTAAAAGACTAGGAACACATCCTTAGCCTTAACTAGTCATACCTTTGCCTTGAGCATCCTCTTGAAGCTTGATGACGCACATCGTCACTTCAAGTCCGGGTTCTTGACTTAAAAGCTCATCAACACATGATGACTTGAATATCATTAACAAATGATGATTTCCTTTGCTTTGGGATCTTAACATGACTCTCATCAACACATGATGACATTCTTCATCCCGAGTCTTGATATGCATCAACACATGATGCATCCTTTACTCCAAGCTCTTTACTTGATGACGATCAACTCATGACGTCATCCAAAGTCTTCATCATTATGGAATATAACCTATTTCACCAACTCATGGAAAATGTTAGTCCACATGATGATTATCATTAATTACTAAAATACTCCATTAACACATAATGGCGGGTCTAGATTCTTCAACGTCGCCATAGGCGCTGAGCCAGGCCTCAACCCAAGAGAACATCCTATCCACCCAGGAGGTAGTAGCAGGTACTTCCTTCCTAGTATACTTGTGGACGGCAAGACAATTATTTGATCAATACGTAACGCAGATTGTATAAAAAGAAGTAAAGTGTGAACTTACCCATGGATGTGCGCCGACACCCACTGCCCCTAGGGGGTTGGGACCTGCTGTCACAGACCAAACTAGCGCATAACCCGCTGCACCTAGTACTCCTCCACGAAGACCTCGTGCACCAAGGCCCTTCGTGTGTACAGTACATGTAGTCTCACATGCACAGGCTTGACAATCCTCTGGGCGTGCGCGTACACCCTCTCCGGAGTGTACGGTGTCTAGATGACGTGGTCATCCGTCAGCTGATCGAACATCGCAACGTAGTCCGGGTACAGCACGTGCGTAGTGATCAACGTGTAGGTGACCTGCGGAATAAAACAACAGAAACTTAGCACATGAAATTGTGATTACATTATGAAAAAAACAATAAATGATCACGAAACTAACTCGGCGGCGACACCACACCATGCCCATGGTTGGACAATCCACGTCGTCGTCCTCGGCGTAAAAGCTGATCATGTACGCTCCCAAGTCCAGCTCCGGTCGTCCGATCTGGAATCGCTTGAAGGATCACAGCTACAGAAGTAACGGGCATCCAAAGAGGATGGAGCTATCCTGGACCCGGTGGCACACATCGCACAATGCACGGTACGCCGTGCACAACACGGTCGGACCCCAGGCGTAGGGCTGTATTTGCTCCACCGGCCAGTCCGCCAGCTCACGTGTGTAGCGGATGTAGTGCTTGTCACGTTTTCTCCGTGGGACCCCAGGAACATGACTCACCCGAACAGCCACAACAGGTAGGCCTCGAAGTGCCTCCTAACAATATTGTTGCCTGCGTTCTCTGCCATACGCTCAGGCTGCAAGAAGAGATATACACGTCAGCAAGGTTCATAAATGAATTGACGTGAGAGGACAATAGTTACGAAGACTTACGTTGAACTGGCAGATCCACCTCAGCGTCGGCCTGTGGGTGCTGCTGAACTCCCTGTACCCGCTGCCCGGTGGCAGCACGTCCTGGAACCTCGCCAGGAGCTCCATGCGCCACATGGCCGGTGTCGAACCCGGGAGCGAAGGATCCCGAATTCTCTGTGTTCATACACCGGTCCAGGATTTCCAGTGTACACAGTCTCACAAAATGGATATCACAATCATATCACGAAATCGTAAATAACATTAAGTAATTAAATGTTTAATACAAATGAGTCTGAACAACAATATCAAGTATCAAATGAATAACACAGCGGAAACATAATAATATATGTGAGCCACACGATGCGCCACAGGCAATCGTCTGGGTCGAAGGCCTACTCGTCCTGATCCTCACCGTCGGGGAAAAAGTCTTCTCCTGAATAAGATTTATTCAGTAAGAGTGAGCACAACATCTGTGCTCGCAAGCTACACCCAATATTGAATGAAAATGCATGCATAAGGTAACAAGTGAGTATGACAGGGGTTGTTTTGCATAAATAGCATTTTCAGGTTAAATAAACATAGTAATTTCTAAAGCAATTTTATACTACGACTAAAATCATATTTTAAAATGATGATATTGTAATATGGATAACCTCCAATGATTAATTGAAGGATTCCCTCCTAACACTTGGCTTCCCGCCTAACTTTTCATAAGGATTAACCATCCTCAGATATTTGATAAAATAGTTTTAAAACCAGAAATAAATCTAACTTTAAGTGTCCTTGCTAGCATGTCCATGACCGCGGACGCGGCTATTCGAACAGTTTTTTACTCTGCAGAGTTGGTACTACTTTACCCACACGAGATGACATGCTCATTATGTCGGCCAATACATGCTTCCATAGGTGTGTGACTGAGAAATTATCATGAAGCCTTTACAATGTTCTGTCCTAGTGTACTCATGCCCGCTAAGGTTTCGACCCCTTTGGACTAACCGTCCTCCGAAAGCCCCCTCTTGTGCCAAGTGGGAATAAAAGTCTAACCGACACCCACATAATCAACATGACATAAATACACTAAAACATTACAAATTAATTAGCCAAATCCTGCCCATACAGGACATGTGGTGGTACAGTAAGGCATAGCAATAAGCGGCTCAAAGACCGGTCCTCAATTGACTTGGGCGTCATTCCTACTAACCATGGGCCTTGATCTTAACCAGATCAATCCCGTGCATAAACCTGCACCCACCATTCCGACCATTTCGCTCAAATTCAAACCTATTTTTGATTTTATTTTGAATAAAACTCTCTTTATAAATTCATATGGTAAAGCAATACCACTATGTAAAGTTTGAAACAAATTTGTAAGAGATTTGGCTAAGTGTGAACTAAGCCTGGCTAAGCATATGACTAGTTTTTATAATATCTTGTCTATGGTGTCAAGGCAATCATGTACAATATTCAAATTGGCCATACAATGAAACATTGGAGTAACTATATATAAAACAGGACATTGAAATATTTATACAAACATATGCATGCATTAAGTAATTTAAAAACTGAAAATAACTTAAAAATACTGGGAGCAATATGATCAATGGTGTAACTTGCCTTCGTTGACGTCTTGGAATTCTAGGTCTTCGGATTGGTCGAACTCTCCGGAATCGTCGAAGTCTATTCGCGAAAATATGACAAATTCAAATTCAAATTCAAATAAATTCAAAATCATAGTTCAAATTAACTCCAAATTGAAATATTTTGGTTTAGTTAGCTAGATTATAATTTTATACAAATTTTACAACTTGAATCACCCAATTTGGAGTTCAGATGCAAAAGTTATGAATTTTTGAAGTTTAAATCTATTTAAAACCTAATTTCTGAATTTATTAGATTTTCTGGATTTATTTTTCTAAAGGAAATTCAACTTATTGCGCAATGATGATGTCAGCATACCGATTTTCAGAATTAAAAGGAATTAAACTAATTTATGACGAGTGGGACCCATGTGTCATAGACACGGTTCATGTGGACTGGGTCCACGGTCTTTGGCTGTGGAGGGCTGCACTAAGATGGCGCCATGTCGGCGCTGACTCAGCAGAGTTGCACGTGTGGCGCCGAGGTGGCTCCGCCGTGGCGCCGACGTGGTGGTGCCACGTTAGAGAGTGCGGCGCCGGCGTCGGGACCGAGGGTCGCCGGCGTTGTGGTGTGCGGCAGTGTCCGACGAGGGTACTTGAAGAGAGAGGGAGAGACAGCGATGCTGTTGTGCTCACCCGCACGACGAGTAGATGACAGAGGCGGCCGGCGGCGAGAAGAAGGCGGCGGCAAGGTACGGGCGACGACGAGAAGGGCTCTCCGGGGGTCCTCCGGCGAATCCAAGGTGTGCACCGGGACGACGATGATGCGGCGATGCTGTAGGTGACGACGGAGGGGGCGCGGCGTCGACGGCGGTGACGCAATCGGCGGCGGAAACTTGCAGCCTGGCGGCGACGAAATCTAAGATTGCGACGAGCTCGCAACGAGAGAGGGAGTGTGAGTGGGGCGTCGGGTTGAGTGAAGAGAGGGGCGCCCGGGGCTCCCTTTTATAGGGCGAGGGGTGGCCGGGAGCGGCGGGGCGACATGGGGGCGTGCGGCGGCGGTTGCGGGCGCGACGACGGTTTCGGCTATAACGTGCGCGAGTAGAGGGGAACGAGGGAGGAGTGGGGGCGGCGTGCGGTGCGGAAGCAGTTGCGCACGACCACGTGAGGAGAGGAGGTTGGGAACGCGAGGAAATCGGAGGTCGTGAGCACAGTCACGGCGGCATTCTCGGGCGCGTCTGCGCGGAGAAGGAGGGCACGAGGACGAAGGTCATGGGCCGTTGGATTTCGATCCAGCGGTCAAGATTATTAGAGATGACGTGGAAGAGATCGGGTGTGACTTGGCCGTTGGATTTTGATCGGAAGGCGCACATTGATTGAGTCATTCGGACCTCCCGAATGAACATTGTGATCTGGCCGTTGATTTTGATCCAACGGCCGATGTTGCGCGAGGTGAAAGAGAAAGGGATGATGCGGGCCGTTGGATTCTAATCCAACGGTGGGGAGAGAGAGAGGGGTGAGAGCGGTGCGGGCCGCGCGCGGGTTTGTGCGCAGGTGAGTTTGGGCCGGAGATTTGGGTTTCGGCCCAAACTAAGTTTTAAATTTTCTTTTGATTTTCTTATTTGTTTTAATTCTGGTAATTCAATACAACTTTAGAAAATAGTAAAATAATTCAAAAAATTATGGCAAAATTCACAGAAATTCCCTTATTTATTTTGGACTTAATAAAATTATTTCCAACTTTAGGTTGACTTTTAACTTTGTAACTAAATTTGTTTTGACTTTAAAATATTTATAAAAAACATTTAAAACTCCAGAAAATTCCACAAATATAAATAAATTTTAATTTTTACTGAAATTTGAAATTTGGGCTGTTACAGTCGGGATATTGTATGTCGCCAGAGGGAAGCCAGCGCAAGGCAATCCAGTTAGGAAGGTGACGTCCTGAAGGGTTGGTTCTATCTCCCCACATAGAAGGTGAAACGTGTGCGTCTCTGACCTCTAACGATCAACCAGCGCCGTCAGTAAGGCTCGATCGTATGAAAATGCGTGTACGTACGACCAGAACCCCAGTCCTAGTCATCCTCCCACGTCGCTTCAACCATTCTCACTAGCGGAAAGAGGCCTACTGCCCTCAAACTGCATCGGGTAAGGTTACAAATGAACGTTAGTCCACCCGGAGTAGTCAGGCTCCAAATGAGTACACGAAGATCACAATAGCATGTACCTCGGAACCCAGCGTGGGTCCATCCTCCATGCCATGATGGGCGTGCGCGGCCACAACGCGCCAACCTCAATTGTCGCCTCGCCCCTCTGGGGGGAGGGTGGTACTGAAGCGGCTATGGTGGTGCGCGTCAATCACCAGGTCAAGCAACTCGTACGGCCGCTGCGCAGCGTGGCCTGGGTCCGCCATACCTGAAAATTTAGTGCATACATTGTAAAGACTATGAAACATGTACATAAGGTAATAGGAAGTGGCATTAACAAAATAATTACCAGCCACAAATATAAACCAAATTTAAGTTAGAATTATTTTGGTTATACGTAGCTTATGTAGCAACTCTGGATTTTCTTTACAATTTTAAAATGTGTCATGCTATTTTCCTAGTTTAAAATTGATTTCCGACATTAACAATATAATCACTGTGCACAAATGGGAAGCTAAGTAAAGCTGAGATTATTTTGATTACGCTCTACCTACCCTACTTAGCTAGTCTACGATTTTTACAGATTTGTAATAGACGTTTTCCTATTTTTGCAGATTTATCCTAAATCGTTCGAGTGTTGGAACATTCATAACATGTGCACGATGAACTAGACTATACACATATCAAATGATGTACTACATAATTTGACTATAATTATCTAATCTACTTAATTCTATGTCCCTATTCTTGTTTGCTACCCGACAAGGTTTTGACATAATGTATAAAGTTACAAAAAAATGTACCTGCAACATGGCCGACTAGATCTGATGCTCCGCCTCTCTCTCCTCTGCGACGAACTGGCAGTGCTTCGCTACTTTTCTTCTCTCCCCTTCTCCTCTCTTCTGTTTTTTTGGAATTGAAATGACATTTCTGCTGTTTTTTTTGCTGCTATCGCTAGTTGAACTAGCGACAAGGAATTGAACCGGCGACAGGGAGTAAACAGGTCCCTGTCGCCAGTTCAAACGATGACAGGGACCTAGTTTTGTAATTTTTTGGAGCGACTATTTATTTTTGTAATTATCTTTAAAATAATATTATTTTTTTTAAAAAAAAAAACAACATTGTGGTACCCATCTCATTAACACAGAGTTCATAATTTGTCCAAATTTACTACATTAACCACATAGATTACAATTGCAATTAAAAAGGACTCGACACAAAACATCCATGGCCAGAGCAAAAGTGCTAAGACAAACCTAAATCTGGTAGTACAATAACATCACAGTTAATCTATCGACAAAAAAAGACGAAGCACAATAATCACACATA
The DNA here is from genome assembly GCA_036346255.1 of Ampelocalamus luodianensis. Lineage (NCBI taxonomy): Eukaryota > Viridiplantae > Streptophyta > Magnoliopsida > Poales > Poaceae > Ampelocalamus > Ampelocalamus luodianensis. The sequence continues at coordinate 28,974,351 of CM070617.1, read as the reverse complement.
GCACCACGACAATCTTGAGTAAGCCTTCAACCTCCATCAGCTTGCTCATTGCAGCTGCATCCACTGGCTCTAGTGGGCGAACAACATTTGATACGGGGTCGCCCGATCTTCTCAATGTAGGATCAAGATACTCACGTGTAGCCTCTCGAATCGTAGTGATCCTCCGTTGCCAATACAAGAACGAACACTCTTTAATTCGCAAGAACACACGCGCTGGACTTCACGACCACCAAGCGAAGCCCTATTGCGCTGTTAATTCCCAGCAGAAAGGTTGAACGATCTTGTTTAGCGAAAAACTCCCAATTCCTCTCATGAACATGGTTCGGCTATGCTCAAAGAACAAGAGCAAAATCAATCTATTATCAAAATATCTGGTTCTCCCTCAAAAATACGTTTTGCTAGCTACTTAAAGGATCATGGTCCTGTGCTAGGAGCTGCTCGGCAGGCCCCCCATATGGTTTCCAAAACCTTGGCTAATTAATACCAAAATAAAATTCCTGCCTAACTTGACAACCGACCATGCGTGGTGCGGCTAATAAGGCACGCAGGCCCCTTTCCTATTTTTGGTACCTCTCGGATGGCATGTATCTCCACGTGATTGTCTTTGTGTTTTACCAAAAACCGAATCCTCATTGAGTGCATTTCTTTCACGTGCAAGCAACATCTTATCTTTGTGCATGCAAACTTCTCCTTCTATCGTTGAATCTTCAAACCTGAGCACAATCAAAACACTATTTTTAAGTAGTATAAAATTCTCGTTAAAATTAATGTCAGGTTCATTAAGAAGTAAGTTCACCTGATCTTGTAGTTTCTTAGCACGTGCTCGTGTAATTGGATCTGTTGGTGTTTCATGAACATTTGAAGTTATGGTAGTAGTGTTGTCCTCATCATCCTCCCCCTCTTAAAAATGAGTCGTCCTCGACTCTGTGTCGTCTTGCCCAAAGAATGGTGACAAATCAGCAACATTAAAAGTAGTACTTACGCCATAATCATCTCCCAAAAGCTCTATCTTATATGCATTATCATTGATCTTGGCAAGCACTCTAAAAGGACCATCACCACGGGGCATCAACTTTGATTTACGCTTCTCCGAAAAGCGTTCTTTGCGAAGATGAACCCACACCAAGTCACCTGGTTCAAATAGCATTTTCTTTCTAGTTTTGTTAGCTTTGGAAGCATAAGAACGTACCTTCGTCTCAATTACCTCTTTAGTCTTTTCATGAAGTTGCTTTACAAAATCAGCACGCTTGGAGGCCTCCATATTAGCACGTTCTTGTAATGGAAGTGGTAGCAAATCAAGAGGTGTGATCGGTTTGAAGCCATATACCACCTCAAAGGGACACAATTGAGTAGTAGAATGCACCGCCCGATTATAAGCAAATTCCACATGCGGCAGACAGTCCTCCCACTCTTTTAGGTTCTTTTTAATCATAGTCCGCAGCAACATGGAGAGCGTACGGTTTACTACCTCTGTTTGTCCATCGGTTTGTGGGTGACAAGTTGTCGAAAAGAGTAACTTTGTCCCAAGCTTAGCCCACAAAGTCATCCAGAAATAACCCATAAACTTCACATCACAATCTGACACAATGGTGCGAGGCACGCCATGCAATCTCACAATTTCCCTGAAAAACAAGTCAGCTACATTCGACGCATCATCGCTCTTATAACAAGGAATAAAGTGTGCCATCTTAGAAAATCTATCCACAACTACAAAAACAGAATCTCTCCCCTCTTAGTCCTAGGCAATCCTAAGATAAAATCTATGCTAATATCTTCCCAAGGTGCACTAGGAACTGGAAGTGGAGTATACAAACCATGTGGATTAAGTTTCGATTTAGCTTTATGGCATGTGATATATCGTTGAACAAACCTTTCAACGTCACATCGCATCCTAGGCCAATAGAAGTGATCGGCCAGCATCATGTATGTTTTATCTCTCCCAAAATGTCACATCAATCCACCTGCATGAGATTCCTGCAACAATAACAAACACACAGACGAACCTGGAACGCATAGTTTGTTAGCACGAAAGAGAAAACCATCATGAATATGGTATTTATCCCATCCTTTCCCATCTTTGCAGTTAGAATATGGTACGAAAAATTCATGGTCAGAAGCATATAAATCTTTCAAACTCTCTAATCCAGGTACCTTTACTTCCAACTGAGTTAAAAGCACATTCTTTCTAGACAATGTATCAGCTACCACATTCTCTTTACCTTTCTTGTATTTAACAATGTATGGAAAAGTCTCAATGAATTCAACCCACTTAGCATGTCTACGATTTAGTTTAGCTTGACCTTTTAAATATTTCAAAGCTTCATGATCAGAATGAATGATAAATTCTCAAGGCCAAAGATAATGTTGTCAAGTCTCCAAAACACGCACAAGAGCATATAATTCTTTGTCATAAACAGGGTAATTCAATTGTGTGTCGCTAAGTTTTTCACTAAAGTATGCAACAGGTTTTCTGTCTTGCATCAAAACACCACCAATACCTATTCCACTAGCATCACATTCAATCTCAAAAGTTTTAGTGAAATCAGGTAAAACGAGCAATGGTGCTTCAGTCAAACATTTCTTTAATTCAGCAAATGCTTTATCTTGTGTTTCTCCCCATTCAAAAGCAACACCTTTTTTAGTTAATTCATTTAATGGAGCAGCAATGGTGCTGAAATCTTTCACAAAACGTCGGTAAAAACCAGCAAGCCCATGAAAACTACGAATTTGACTAATATTGACAGGAGTAGGCCAATTTCGAATAGCTTCGATTTTAGATTCATCTACTTCAATGCCATGAGCTGAAACAACATATCTTAAGAACACTACTTTGTTTGTGCAAAAAGTACACTTCTCAAGATTAGCATACAACTGTTCCGTTCTAAGCACGTCTAGCACTTGTCTAACGTGTTCAACATATTCTTCCAAGGAGCGACTATATATCAAAATGTCATCAAAATAGACTACCACAAATTTCCCAATGAAGTGTCTCAAAACATGGTTCATTAAACGCATGAATGTACTAGGAGCATTAGATAAACCAAAAGGCATCACTAACCATTCATACAAGCCAAATTTCGTTTTAAAAGCAGTTTTTCATTCATCACCATGTTTCATTCGTATTTGATGATATCCACTACGCAAATCAATCTTAGAAAAGATAGTAGAGTCACTCAATTCATCAAGCATATCATCTAACCTAGGAATAGGATGACGATATCGAATGATAATATTGTTGATAGCTCTACAGTCAACGCACATTCTCCATGTACCATCTTTCTTAGGAACAAGAATGACAGGGACAGCACAAGGACTAAGACTTTCGCGTACATACCCTTTATCCATGAGTGATTGTACTTGTCGCTGAATTTCTTTTGTCTCCTCTGGGTTTGTACGGTACGGCGGTCGGTTGGGAAGTGGAGCTCCCGGTACCAAGTCAATTTGATGTTCAATGCCTCGAATAGGCGGTAGGCCAGCGGGTATTTCCTCCGGAAAGACATCCTCATAAGTCTGCAAAACTTGAGAAACCACGCTAGGAAAAGAGGTTAAGTCATTAGTAGAAAGCAAAACATCTTTGTATAGCAATACAAAGTGCATCAAAGTGGAGTCATCTCTCATCTCTCTCAAATCAGATTTAGTGGCTATCATGACTAACTTTTTCTCTCACTCATTCTTTCTTTTTTCATTCAGTTGTAGCTTGTGGCTCTCACTCACCTTTTGTGGAATCACACTCTTTTGCTCCTTCCCTCTCTCATTCTCTACTTTCACCTCAATCTTTTGCATGTTATCATGTACTATTTGAGAAGGGGTTAATAGTCGTAGCACTATTTCTTTATCATTCCACATAAATTTGTATTGATTAGTTCTTCCATCATGAATCACAGAACGATCATATTGCCATGGTCTACCTAATAACAAGTGACATACGTCCATGGACACAACATCGCATTCTATGGTATCACGATAAGAACCAATTTGAAAGCTAACATCAACAGTATATCCAACATTCATTGAACCATCATTGTTTAACCATTGAATTTGATATGGATGTGGGTGTTTCTTATATTTCAAACCAAGTTTAGAACAAAGCTCTTTACTAGCTAAATTGTGGCAACTTCCTCCATCAATAATAACTTTACAACACTTACCATCCTTACTCACCTGAGCTCTTGTTTGGAAAAAATTGCAGCGCTGCTCATCAGTGGGTCTCGCTTGCACACTCAACACCGTCGGTGTACACACAAGGATAGGGCCAGCCTCGGGGTTACAAAAACCATCTTCATGCGTCTCCTCCCCTTCTCCTCCCTCATAGACATCTCCAAATCTTTCAAAATCAGCAAGGGCCCCACCTTCCTCCTCGCTAGTAGAGTCATACTCTCCATTCTCCAAAAGCAATATAACCTTGTTATTTGGACAATCCTTTTGCATATGACCTCGTCCAAGGCATTTGAAGTATTGGATGACACTACTTCTTGCTGTAGAACCCACTGAAGACGAGGTAGAAGATGCTGGACTCTTCTTGGCAATAGGTGTTGTTGCATTTTTCCCGCCTGGTGCAGCACTGGCACTAGGAGCAAAACTTCCACTAGATTGATTAAGTTTAAAAGAATTGAAACGGGATGTGGGTTTACCTCCTGTAGGTGCTGAACGAGGTGTGTATGATGATGTTCTTGTTACTCTCATATCTTGTTGCACTTGTCTTTCAGCCTTGGTTGCTTGATGCACCAACTCCACCATGTTGTTGTAGGGCTGAAATTCGGTGATGCGCTTGATGGGAGGATGCAAACCAGCAAGGAAGTGGGCCATTGTTTGTTCTTCTTGCTCAAATATATTAGCTCGAATCATGGACATCTCCATCTCCTTATAATACTCCTCCACCGTGAGAGTTTCTTGCTTTATTTGCTGCAATTTATCAAATAAATCATGTTTGTAATGTTTAGGAACAAACCTCGCTCTAATGTGATACTTCATCTCTTCCCATGTAGTGATGGGAGGTTCGTCGTACTCTCTCCTTTGATTTTGAACTTGTTCCCACCATATGAGCGCATATTTGTCAAATTCAAGTGCAACCATGTGTATTTTCTTTTCTTCGGAGTAATTGTGCATATGGAACACCTTGTCCACCTTGAGCTCCCAAGTGAGGTAATCTTCGGGATTATGTGTACCTGAAAATGTGGGCATATTAAATTTAAGCTTACTGAATTTCTCTTCATTAGGTCGTTCATTGCCGTAGCGGTGTCGGCGGTGGTATCCATCATCGTAGTGGTACAAGTCGTCGTCGTCGAAGTGAGGTGCTCCCCCACCTCGGCCTCCATGCCCACGGCCCCTCCCGGGTCCTTGGGCGCCTCCCCCACCTCGTCTCCCAGGTGGAGGTGGCCGTATGGCTTGTGCCACCACACGGTCTCGCCGTTGCTGAACATCCTGAGTGACTCGTGCAGCGACCTCCTCATCTCGTGGAGGTATGTGAGCTGGTAGATGCACACTATCTTCTTCTTGCTGCTGACGAAGTGCCCGCATAACATCATTCACGATGCCCGTACACAACACATTCATTTGTTGATTGAGGTCGATGCGGAGATCCTTGTAAGATCGAGTAGGCCGACTAGAGGGGGGTGAATAGGCGTTTTAAAACTTCTTTGGGCTAAAACCTTTAAGCAATGCGGAAGCTAATATCAAATCGGTTTTGCCCAATTAAAACATAAAACAACTAGGCTCGCCCAAGTGCACCAACAACAAGCCTATTGAGAGATAACAATTAAGCAATGACTTGTAAGCAATCAACTAATGATATAAACAATTAAGTACATAAGATAGCGTTCACACAAGTAAGCAATTTAATTCTAGGAATATAAATTGCTATGTAGTAAAGCTAGAATGCAAACCACAATTGACACAATGATATTTTTCCGTGGTGATCGAAGACTTGCGGTCTCCCTAATCCGCGTTGAGGTAAGTTCAACCTTTTGGATCGGCTCCAAAACGCGAGGCAACACCTCCGAGGTAAGTCCAAACAACTTGGACCGGTTCCAACCGAACCAACAACTCTAAGTGAGTTCAACCGCTTGAACCGACTCCAACTTGAACTTATCACCCCAATCCACTAGGGTTGCTCTTACTCCGCTCCGGAGATGGCGAGCACCAAGCCACTCACAAATCGTCCGGGTCTTCTCACAAGCTTCACTTGAGAAGATCACCGACGCACAACGCCTCCACGCCGTCTAGGTGTCGGCAAACACCAAGAGTAACAAGACTCAACTTTCACTTGAACCAATCAAGTGCCAAAGCTCTATGGATAAGCAATCCACAACCTAATGCAACACATGCACTTAGGATTTGCTCTCAATCACTCACTAAGTGCAACATATGCACACAAGAGTATGAGAGGCTTGCTCTTAGCTCAAAGGAACTCAATGGGGGCACCAGCAACTCAGCAACAACACTTCCTCACACAGCCAAGGTGGGTATTTATAGCCCACACACAAAAACTAGCCGTTGAGAAAAGATTCCAGAGAATCGGACAAAATCGATCGACCGCCAACTAAATATCGGTCGGACCGCCCAAGTGCCAACGGCTATAAAACTAGTCGTTGGACTCACAATCGGTCGACCGCCAACCAATGGCGGTCGTATCGCTCCAACCGGCCGATCGCGCGAGAGGCGGTCGGACGCTCAAGCGAGCAAGAGCAATCGAAAAACACTCTTACGGAAAACACGTCGCCAAACAAAGTTCGATGATCGCCGCACTCGTAGTACCGCTTCAAACTCCGTACTACGCACTTCGTAGTACCGTTTCTTACGGCCGGTACAAACGAAGATCGGTCAGACCGCCCAACCCATGGCGGTCAGACCGCTACCACCGATCGATCGCTACGAGGCGGTCGGATCGCCAGCGATCGACAAGGCGAAAGCAGACTTTGTACATTTGCCTCAACTCAATTTGCAAAACATATTTGCCAAATTGATGCAACATGTACACAAGAGATAAAGCTAGATTCTCAACAAGTTGCAAACACATTTGCCAACTTTTAGAATCAACGCCACAAGGAATAAGGTACATAAACTTAAACCGTTTGCAAAACGCATTTGCAAACTAAAGTCACAATGCTACAAGGAATAACCATGAGCCACAACTATTTGCAAAACACATTTGCAAACATAGGCAACATGTTAAGTTGAGCTAGAGCAACCACAATGAGCTATCAACACATGACCAACTCAAGTTACTAATTAAGACCCCTCTTAATAGTACGGCAACCTATTCTAGCAATCCGATCTCTCAACCAAACACCGAGATCGGTAAAAGACTAGGAACAAATCCTTAGCCCTAGCTAGTCATACCTTAGCCTTGCACATTTCTTGAAGCTTGACAATCATCAACGCATGATGATTTCCTTTGCTTCATGATTTCGACTTGATGTCCATCAACACATGATGACACCTTCTCTTGTCTTGATGATCAACCAATGATCATCTCATCTTCTTGAACTTGACACGCATCAACTCATGATGCATCCTTTACTTCAAGCTCTTCACTTCAATATCATCAACGCGTGATGATCATCCTTTTCTTGAACATCATCAACACATGATGATTTCTTCTTCTTCAAGAATCACGACTTGATGATAATCAACATATGATGTCATCCAAAGTCTTCAAACACCTAGAACATAACCTATTCATCCAACTCAAGGAGAAACGTTAGTTCCATAATGTGATTATCATTAATTACCACAACATACCATTAACTCATAATGGTTGGGACAAGATACCAAAATCTTTCCTCTTTGGTAATTGATGATAACCAACACGATTCTGAGATAATTGAATGTAATTGGTATGAGTATATATAAACTACACAAGTTATATATACCAAAATGAGTGTATACAAACTACACAAGTTGTATATACTCATATGAATATATTAACTACACAAGTTAAATATATTCAAGGATATATTTCAAGGTAAAGATCCTTAATATATGTGGACAAAGGAATATGGATCAATACTAATGAAACCACAAGATATAGCTTGAACTCCCCCTACATGTGTGCATACACGAGTGTGTAAATAAAACATATGCACATTTACAAGTTTTCCTTTTTGGTGAAGTTCAACCTATATATTGAATCCGAGGAATGCAGCAAGATATAATTAGATGTTGTCGAATGCATACCTCTTTGATCTTTAAATCCAATTGAGACTAAACAATAGGTATATCAAAAAGAGTGTTAGTCTCACAAAGCATTTGTCATTAATAACCAAAACACCATTAACACATAATGGCGGATCTAGATTCTTCAATCCTGCATATCCGCCTTGAGTTCTTCCCCCATTGCAGTGGTGCCAGCTACAAATTCTTGTTGCAATGTACTTCTCAATGCCTGATGCTAGAAGCGAGTCACCGGGGCATTAAGATCAACATCATGCTCCTCACCATAGTTATCTTCTCCACCTGACATGGTTAGATTGTGCAAAAGAAAACACAAACAGCAAGAATGTATATGGATGATTAGTAAAATTCACTCAATCTCTCTCTCTTTTTCTCTTCCAAGTAAAGTTCTTACCTTTCCGAAGTGAATTAAGGTCCAAAGAAACTTACACTTGGTAGAAGCTACAATAGCAAAGTGATGATCGGGCGAATTTAAGAGTGTTCACAATTGCACAACAACAGTTATTTAGTGGAGCTTGGTATGGAGATGTATATCCTAGCAATCTGAAATTCTTGATGTTGTAAAGCTAAGTAATAATCCAAGCTAGAATATTTTGCCTAAGTGCTGATCCAACAGGTTTAAGTGAAGTATATAAATGCACACACAAAGATCAATGTGACTCAGTGCAAACAAAGAAATGAGCTAGTGAGATATAATATGAAATTGAGATGAAAACTAGCTCGTTTTGCACCAAGTACTAGGAGAGACGCTAGCCAATTGCAATAATATGAATATAAGGACACAAGATTGCTCAAAATAAGTAAGTACACAGTCTGAAAAATTGGTTGGCTAGAGAATTTTCAATGCTTGTTCAGGCGGCTAAACTAAGTTTTTTTTTGGCCAACCGAAAGAAGTAATTCAATTGTTTTTTTTTTTTGTGTTTTTTTTAAACCACGGCTTTTGTTGACTGGTGGCGGCCTTTTTTTTTTGCCGGTTGAACAATTTGGATCTTCTTCTCTTTCACTCCAAAAGCCAAACTTTCAGAAAGTGCAAATAGTTATAAGAGCAGCCCTTTAAAGCAATTATCAAGACTAGTCTCAAGATGAATAAAAGATATAAGTGAGGCTCACTAACAAGACTTCGGTTTTCCTGTGATGCAGTAGTTTTGAAAGTTTCCAACGAGAAATAGAAGGCCACTCGTTTCAAACTTAAACTGAGGGCACCGACACCACAAGCAACAAGCAACCACAATTCAGATGGAACAAAGATGCTACGGCCAAGTAGCAGATAGTTTGGTCTTTGTGACTTGCGCTTGCAACTTGATAATACGTGGTGCAATGCTCTGGACTATCAACACAAGAAGAGTTAGTTAAAAAAAAAACACAAGAAGAGTTGGTGCGCTTTAATCCAACCAAACACCTTCCGGCCAGCGGCCAAGATTCTATTCCAATTATTAAATGCGATGTCAAATCAAACCTTCCCAAGTGACTTTCTTTCGGCCAAAACACAGATCAGTTTGGGTGCTAATTGAGGGATTCAACTAGCAAGATTTTTAAGGTTTACGTGGACATAATGATTAAGCTACGCAAAAGAACACTACGATCAGCACTAAATAAAAATTCTAATGGATTAAAACCTAACTAAACTCACAGGAAATAACAGATGCAAAAAACTAGGGTTTGGAATTTTTGTGTTGCAATTTTCGGCTTATAGACTCTAGGTATTAAGAACAACAAATAAAATCAATCTAATCTAGGGATAAGTAATCCTACCGAGTCAACCGCGCTCTGATACCAAGATGATACGGGGTCGCCCGATCTTCTCGACGTAGGATCAAGATACTCACGTGTAGCCTCTCGAATCGTAGTGATCCTCCGTTGTCAATGCAAGAACGAACACTCTTTAATTCGCAAGAACACACGCGCCAGACTTCACGACCACCAAGCGAAGCCCTATCGCGCTCCCAATTCCCAGCGGAAAGGTTGAACGATCTTGTTCGGCGAAAAACTCCCAATTCCTCTCATGAACATGGTTCAGCCATGCTCAAAGAACAAGAGCAAAATCAATCTATTATCAAAATATCTGGTTCTCCCTCAAAAATACGTTTTGCTAGCTACTTAAAGGATCATGGTCCTGTGCTAGGAGCTGCTCGGCAGGCCCCCCATATGGTTTCCAAAACCTTGGCTAATTAATACCAAAATAAAATTCCTGCTTGACTTGACAACCGACCATGCGTGGTGCGGCTAATAAGGCACACAGGCCCCTTTCCTATTTTTGGTACCTCTCGGATGGCATGTATCTCCACGTGATTGTCTTTGTGTTTTACCAAAAACCGAATCCTCATTGAGTGCATTTCTTTCATGTGCAAGCAGCATCTTATCTTTGTGCATGCAAACTTCTCCTTCTATTGTTGAATCTTTAAACCTGAGCACAATCAAAATACTATTTTTAGGTAGTATAAAATTCTCGTTAAAATTAATGTCAGGTTCATTAAGGAGTAAGTTCACCTGATCTTGTAGTTTCTTAGCACGTACTCGTGTAATTGGACCTGTTGGTGTTTCATGAACATTTGAAGTTATGGCAGTAGTGTTGTCCTCATCAACATTAGGCATTTCTTCGACCACTAAGATTCCACTAGGCAGACCAAATCATTGCAGAAAACTCAAGTACTCATCCTCCCACAACCAAAAACTACAACCACCTAGCTGATCCTATCAATAATGCCCAGTATGCAACACAAATAGAAAATACCAAATTGGAAAAATTGCGGAAAAGGTGAAAAAGAAATCAGAACTGGACTAATCGAGTGGTAACTGCACTTAAAGAAATGCCTCCCAAGATTCCCAGGAGTGTTCGACGTCTACCGCTTCACCTGCCTACGGCGACAATGAGGACACATGATAAGTGGGAGCGTATCAGCCAGTACAGGATGTCCAACACTCCTCCATTGTATGAACGAGCCCTCTGACATGATCGACCAGACAACCTCCTACTCAAAACAACCCAACTAAGATGAGGAGAGGGCATTGGGGAAGAGAAGTTCCAAGGAGGTGTGCAAGAGAGAATGAGTGGGAACAGTCCAGGAGAGACAAGTCAAAGTCTCAGGGCATGGGCTAGTGCACTCCAACATTTCTCACTCTCCCTCTCCAAAGTTCTCTAAGATTCCCTGAAATGATATCTCATAGGGGGTCACAGGCCAAGCATGCCTACATGTGAAAACAATTCCTAACATTTCCAAAAAGAAAAAAGAAAATTCTCCCGGTATCTACCAACACGAATCTCAATGACAAATGAAGGGCATAGATAGTGGGAGCTAGTGGGAGCACATGGAAGCGAGTCTACAGCATTTTCGCCTTCAGCAAGGAGAACACAGAAGAGACGTGAGCTAACCAAATAGTACAGATAAGATAGATGTAACATCCCAAATTTTGGGCTTGTGTTTCAAATGTAAGAAAATGAGTAGAAATTAAAACTTTTTCTTACATCATGTATTTCCTGTTGTGCCAATCAATTCTTGTTCAAGGAATTATGGAATTACATTGTCACAAGTCTTGTTGATTCAAATCTTGCTATTCCAAAAACAATCTTGTCAAATCTTATGATCATCCTCTGGAAATATTTTTCCTAAGTCTCTGTGATGGTATGTGACCCCTCTGAAAAATTTCACAATTTTTAGAAATTGTTTGAATATTTTTAGAGGCAGTCAAACCTGTTTGACTCTTAGTCAAACATTAAAACAGAGCCTTGCAGAATTTTGGGAGATTTATTCACAGTATAAAAACCTCTGAGAATTTTACACAAGGTTGATATCTGAGTTAGCAAGCTCCTGTAAAAATTTCATAATTTTTGGAGTTAATTTGCTACCTCAAATAAATCTTTCAAAGTCTCTGTTTTTAATTCAAAGTCAAACTGGGTTTTACTGTTACTCGGGTTCGAGTCGGGCTCGAGTCCGAGCCATTTGACTTGGTTGAACCACCTAAATGCACCGAGCCACTCTTTAAAACGCGCGGTGGATCTCAACCGTTAGATCTAAATCGCACGGCCCGCGCGCGTGTATCACTTCGGACCTTCCGGTTGCAAGTCTGAATGTCAACCGTTAGATCTCCATCCAACCGTCGAGATGCGCCGAAACTTTCGGACCCTCCGGTTGCATTTTTGAATCAGAGCCGTTGGATTAAGATCCAACGCTCGCGTACCCCTTCGTTGTAATTTGAGTTTGCAACGTGGAGTTATCTGAGCCGTTCATTTCTAATCGTAGGGTTCGCATCCTCCCCGTTGTGTTTTAAAGCCCGGAGGCGTGGCGCCTTCGTAGCCGTCCGATTTAGATCGTGGGGCTCTGAATCGCCCGAGCTTTTTGCGCTGGTCATCTTCAACCTCCCGCCGTGCGAAAACAGTGCAAGGCATGGAGATGTCATTTCATGCTCCCTAAAGCCACCCTAGCCGACGTTTAGGGGTATGGGCGGTACATTGAGCTAGGCCATGCCCTAATGCACGTCTACACCTCTTTTCCTTGTCGGCCGTGCGTGGTGCGTTGTGTTTGGCCGCCCGAAAGAAGTGTGGTGCAAACCCTAACACTTTCTTGGCCTTATAAGCGCACTCAATGCCTCCTGGTATGTCTTTAGACCACCATCAAGCCATATTCTCAATATTGGAGCTTAACACCTCAAAAATGGCAAACCGCCATTGTTGACCCGTGAAGCTCCATTGGTGTTCTTGGTGTTCCAGTGGTCCTCCTTCACGTTTCTTTGCCCTAACCTTATCTATTTACTTCCTTGAACATTTCCCTCACTTGATTTTGGATTTGATTCTCGTGAATTGTCCAATTTGGGGTTTGTTCAAATTCTACTAATTTGGTCATCTTCTTCCTCACTCGGTGAGTGCTCCATGTTCCAATTGCTTGCTCATGTAGCTTCGTGAATCATTATGAAGCTATTTTGATGCCTTGTTATCACTCATTTGGCTCGGTGTCGTTTTCAACCTTTCTTCTTCATGTCGTGAGCTTTCACCGTGATCAAGCATCTCGGCCATCTTTGAAGCTTCGTCCTAAGGTAGCTTCTTATTAGTCCTTAGTGGCTCGCACCGCATCCTAGGTTTGCGTGGAGCTCATCGCGATTTTCGTGTTTGGCGAAGCTCCCATTTTCGTTTCGGCCAGCGGCGTTCTAGTCCTTGCCGCCGGTGAGAATGCTACCATTAGATTCGTTGTGCTATTGCGAATCCATTTTGGTCCTTGGTGGGCGCCGCCGCGGCCAGTGTCGCCGGCGATTTGCCGTTGAAACCACTCGGGTTTCTGCGCACGAGCTCCGTTTAAATCATCTGATTAGGACACATTAATTGCTAATCATTAGTTATTAATTATGTCTTAATCATTGTCATTGAGCCACTGACCAGTGGGCCCAATATCCTTAGATCACTCTCTGGTTCAATCCCGCACTGTTCCGACATCATTAATGCTTAATCATTGATTAATTAAAATGTCGGCATTTAAACCTGTCGGAAACCTCCTCTGGGTCGCTGACTTGTGGGCCCGAGGGATTAAAATCAAATTCCAGTAGTCATTAGTGCCTAATTCATCGGTAATCATTGGAATCATTAAATTACGCCCTAACCGCCACTCTCGATCGACAAGTGGCCCGATGCCGCGCATGCGTGGGTTAAACCGGTAGCGTGGGTGACTGAAGTCAGCGACATGCGGTCCCACATGTCGACATCTTCCTTTGAAGCTGCGGTCAATATCTACCGTTCGTTTTTAGATCTGCGGCCCGGATCGTGAGTGCATTCGGACCCTCGGATGCCTTGATCATTCTCGGCCGTCGATCTTGAGATCAACGGTGAGATCGTGTGCAATCGGACCTTCCGACCGTTGGTGCGCTCGGACCGCCCATCGCCAGATCTGCGGTGGGATTGGCCCAAGCAACCGCACCGTCCGGATGCATACACCTTCGTGGCCGTTGGATCGTGATCCAACGGTGAGCTCCGACAGGTTTGGCGCGTCGCGCTGTTTTGCGCGCGTGAGCCGTAGGATGTTAGATCAAGGGTTGCCGAGCGCCCACGTCGTTTTCTTTTAATTGGGTGGTTCGTATTTGGTAAGTATTTGTTTAACAATGAAAATGATATAAAACTTTAGAAACTCATAACTAATTCATTTTAATCGCTTTTAGATAATTCCAACGGTAATAAATTATGTTGTCACTTTAGTTTATTATAAAAATGGTTCAAGCATGTTCGAGAGTGAAATTGTTTAGTTAAGAATAGCTTGTTTTTCGCTATTTTTATATATTCCGAATTGTATTAAAACTTGGAAAATGCATATCTTTTCTCGTATATCGATAATTGTACGATTTTAACTTTGATAAATTTTTATTAACTAAACTTTAATCTAAAAATGGTGGTAGGCCTAAATCACACGAGAAAAATATGTTAGTAGATTTAACCTTATTAGTAGCACTTAAAAATTCATTTAATGATGTAATAGGCACCGATAATTCATTTGTAAATCCTAAAAATAGAAATTTGATGTTAGGAAATCCCCCTGTTATCATACTATAATGTGAAATAGGTTTTGCACATATTTATATTCGTGGAAAATGCATTATGCTAGTTTTGCATCTTAGAAAAATCATAACTAAATCATTTTAACTCCAAATGACCTGAAATTTTATATGGATTACCTCTATGCCAGTAGATAGCTACCATAAAAATTTCAGCTTCAAAATCTTTCTAGAAAATGTTTTTGCTACAGTGCTAATTATGGCCGAAAATGAGTTTTTAGGTAATATCTTTTGCACCACAAATCCAAATTAGGTTTTTCCAGTTTCTATGTCTTGGTATATTCGTATTTCACCTTGTGTATAAGTTTCGTCGCATTTGGATAATTTTTGCTTGCTCTTTTGTTAAGTGTTGCTAGTCTTATTGGTTGTTCTTGGTTCTTTTTGCCTTTGCGCTTAGGATTCGACATTTGCGGTAATCCCGAGAACGACCCTCCACAACAGCTTGAGCAACAGCAAGAAGGCAAGCAGTTTGATCATGTTAATCCCAGTATTTTAAGTATTTATGTTGATTACAAATTCTATGTATGCATTGCTACTTTGTGTTAATAGTTGGCCTAGTAGATGCATTCCTTAGCAAATGATTATCCTCTACTACCATGAGCCTAGGTTACTTGCTGTGATTTAGAGTTCATGGATGGGCTCTTGTCACTTAGTAGTTGTGAATTAATTGCTTAGTCATGCTTAGTTTCGGTAGAAATGGGCGGTTATCGACTTGTCGATAACCTTGATCACATCAAACTTATTATGATTATGATTTCCACCTTGTGCCATGTCTACTTATGAAAACTAAAACTGAAAACAAAATGATTTAGACTTGGGCACAATGGTATGATGGTGTGATTTTTGGTGTGGATCGAATGGTGCCCGGTCAACAAGGACCGAACATCTTGTTACACTAAACCAAGCATTTTAGCGTGCTAACCACATTAGAGGGTATGGGACCTCTCTTGACTTAGTACTTTGGCGTGTATTGGCTCCAGTCGCAGGAGTCGCAGGAGGGATGGTGTTGGGAGCATTGTAGTGTCCGAAAGACTTCACCGTGATGGGATTTGTTGTCTTTCGACTTGCAATGTAAGCATATGGGTTTCTATCCATATGAGCGGCTCGTAGTTAATACACAAGATTGGAAATGTCTCGTAGGACTTAGCCAGTGCTGGCATACCTTCTGTAGTGTGCTTGTGGCTTGAAGGCGATGCAAGTGTGGGTACATTGGTACACCCCGCAGGTTAAAACTATTCGAATAGCCTCGCCCTAGGTTATGGACACGCTTGGCAAGGTCTTTCAAGAGTTAGACTACAACCTTTTAAATTAAAACTTGATGGGTGGTACGAATCGGGATTAGTGCTATGTTGTGGTGGCTATTGGGATAGTCACTTCTAGGTGGTTACTTGTATGTATCTTTATTATGTTATTTCAAAGATTGAAAACAGATTTGCAAACTTGCTTTTAAAATGTATTACATTATTGCAAATAAAGTTGGCTTCATGCAAAATGAGACATACAACCTCCACCTAAATAAGCTTGCATGTAGTTTATGAATAGGTCTCGCTATTCCACACGTCGATCTTGCGGGTACAAAGACAATCTTTGTACTCGGTTGCTACGCTTAATTGTTTTGTTGCGAGAGGAAGAAGGTGAGCTGAGGGTCTCACTTTTGTGAGCTGTGTTGTGGTAGCTGCATGGGCGACTAGATTGGCGGCCGGTCGGTTGCCTTGTGGGTTGTATGGCTAACCTGGTCGACTTTTGTTCTAGCCATCTTATGGCACCTTTGCTTCATTGTCATTCTTGTATATTGTTCTATTTGGCCGGTCGGCTCTCTTTTGTAATAACTTTACTTCTGTATGTTGTGGTTGAACTTAGTGATGTATGTTGTATGGAAATGATGTGTAATTTTGTGATGATGTGCATATGTTGCAGTGCAGGAAACATATGCCCATCGAGGCTTAGAATGTTTAATTAGTAATGCTAGAACCAATTGGAGGTTAAGTGTTACTAGTTAAATATTCCGGGTCCTCACAATAGAATCCTAACAAAAGGTAACTAATATTAATAAGAAGGAAACTAATGATAAGAGGATCAACTAGCCTGATCCTTATCGGCTAGCCTTCCATGCGCATGCATGGCCCATGGCCATGACATTGGTTGATCCTCTTATTTCAAAGCTAATTTGACATACTACATAAGTACATATGCTCCCCAAATTTCTGGTCTTCTCAAAGTAAAATGCTTCCCATGATACTTTGTATATCATAAGAAATGTTGGTTACCCACCACAAAGTTGTGTCCAAAATGTTTTAACTAAACTGTAATAAGGCAATTTCCTAAATATGTTGTTTATGCTTTCACTAAATCAGTAATGACCCAAAGCAGATGTTATTGCTCAATTTCTTACATTGAACAACAACATGATTCATATTTCATATTTCAAAATAACCAACAGAAGGAAAATGAGTAATTCACAAAAGAACGTGACAAACAAAGGATGGTATACTGAACCAAATGCAAAGAATGGACCATTATATCTACTTTCAATGATTCACTATCACTTCAATAGTCATGTTGCCAAACGAAATGACAAAAAATCAGACTGCACAAGAGATATTGATTTGATAAACAAAAACTAAAACTAAAATTTCAATACAGACAATACATTTTGTAACACCCTGGCTCAACACTATGCCCAAAATGTCACCTAAACTACTATAACTACCAATTTGAACCTTAATTAATAATAAATTATTGCAAGCATGCATAGATTAAAATTCCATCAATGGGTTACAAGATATACAAATAACTCAAAGTAACTACATAAAAATAAAGATTCACATCTTGGTAACAAGTTACCAAGACGGCTCAGGGCACACGTGCCTGAGAAACATCATTGTCTTCATTGTGATTTATTCTTTGTCTCTACTATTTTCATATTTACATTTCTAGCAATTTACTTGTGTAGACATACTTAGCTAGAATTGTATCTAGTTTTGACATAAGTTTATAATTGTCTTAAAAAACAACATAGTAGTTCTTTCATTATATTTGTGCTAGGAAGCTTTGTTAAGACAATCAAGATTAAAATTATTTAATTATTTGAAAAGTTTTAAAAACCTCCTATTCACCCCCTTGTCGGTTATCCTTGATCCTATAGCTATACACATGCAAAATTCCCACTCCCTGGTCTGAAGCCCACATTTGTCATGGGCTTGATTATGCTGCTGGTAGTCATGTACAATGGTTGCCACATAGTCCGTCTCTTTCCTGCTATATCACCCAAAATCCTAGATAGAGGGAAGAGAAGTTAAGAGAGAGAATATGTCATCCTTTGTTCTAAAGATAACCTAGACACGCAAACCATTGTGCAAGAGAAAGAATTATGAGGGAGGCTAGCGAGAAAAGGTTTGGTGAAAATAATAGTAAAAAATGTCATGGGAATTATGATATAGGAATGCGTGTAGAAGTTGTCTCTTGATGACGTGAAGGCTTTAGAGACAACCTTAAAAGACAACTCAGCTTTGTCCTAGAGTCGCTAAATTTGGGTCAAGGGTCGAGCAATTTTATCTCTGTAAGTATGTGGCTAGTGATTTGACTAACTCGCAAAGCTAATGGAGTAATTTTTTTAAAAAATGTTAGCATTAAGCTAATTTGGCATGTATTCGATTATCATCCAAAAAATTGTTAAGGTTTCGTTATCTAGTTTAATTTATGCTATAAATTTTGGCCGATTTTGTACACAACATGTGGTTTCTATTGGGGAAGAAGCTCTAAAACGTCTTTTTTCCAGGGCAAAAATGAATATATGCCACTAAAAAAGATGATATTTAGTAAAATACCACTCCAAAACATGAAATTTGAAATTTACCACTCCAAAACTTGGTTCTTCGGATTTTTGCCACTCTTGGACATTTTTTGCCTCTTCTTCTCCCTCTTCTTTCTGTGACCTCCCAACGAGGTGAGCTTGAAACCAGCGGCGACGAGCCGGATCCGCGACGACAACCACAGATTGGGCGACCAGCTTGCTCGTCATCGTCGGGGAAGAAGGACCGCAACTGCGTGAGCCGGATCTAGCGATGGCGACTCATGGCGAGGCGGAGCCCGAGACTGACGGCAGCGAGCCGGATCCATGACGATGACTTCGAATCTAGTGCACGACAGTGCTGGGCGGCAGCGAGGAAGAAGGTCGCATGGCTTTGCGGCTCATGACGGCGGCGATGGGCTCAAGGCGATGACGACGAGGTGGTGCGGCGGCTCATGGCGACGACAAAGGAGACATGCGCGGTTGGAGCTTGCCAGAGAAGCTGTGGCGATGACCGGCTGGGAGGAAGAAGGGAGGAGGAAGAGCAAAAGTGTCCAAGAGTGACAAAAAAATCCAAAGAACCAAGCTTTGAAGTGGCAAAATTTCATTTTTATTTTTTAGAATGTATTTTTTTGGGAAGCAACTAGCGCTCGAACGTACGATGAGTAGCTTCCCATAGTATGCTCCCGACTCCTCCCATGCAGCATGTCCAACATACACATGCAACAAAAAATTCAACATATGCAACAAAAATATTTGGATCTCGAAAAATAGAGAGGGTATACACATTCTTGTCAAAATTCACTTAAAATTTAAAGATCTCATTAACATACCATTAACATACATAGATATACTTGAAAAATTAACACAGAAGTTTGGAAAAATATTAATCGATGATGCTATAACCTTTGCAACATTTTGAAAGCACATATGCAATAATTTTTTTGGGGGGCACTTGCAACAAATTATTAGAACCCCTGCAACAATTCATCTCAACATTTGAGGCTAACTTATGAAACATTTTGATTTTATTTGTGCAACGAGTAGAAGAATTGCAATATCAAAAAAAGAAATATAAAAAAACTCATTTCAATAATTTGTTACTACAACATTAAAAAATACAGTCCCAGCATCTCAAATTATCTGTTGCAACAAAAAAAACCTATAATAGCAGCAAACACCTAGCTCACCGGCCTCACCCTCAACGCTGACGCCGACGCGCTCGACCTTTGGCTCTGGATGTCACCGGAGGGCCTAGATCTGGCAGGCGATCTAATTGCACACAGTGTCGTGTCCGACGTGGTACGGTCCAAGGCACGGCACGGCCAACACGACAACCATGACGAAGGAGGTGGCTGGGTGTGAGGAGGCCCAGGCGTGGGGTGGCAAGGACGCGACAGAGGCGGTTGAGCCCTCGGTGCGGCAGAGGAGGCCAGGTGTGGAGGCGAGGCAACCAACAACAGAGTCGAGGAAGGCGCACGAGGCGGCGGAGTTGGCATCTGCAAAAGTGGGTGCAGACAATGCGCTGGTGGTGAAAGCGGTAGGGAGGATGGTGGTGGGGAGAAGGGGAGGGGACGCATGACGTAAGGTCAGATCTCGTCGATGGAGGCATCTTAGTCGTCGTGGGAGACAGAGGGAGGGAGAGAGAGTGATAGATGGAGGGTGCAGGACACAAAGCGTAGAGGAATGCCCGATTGGGTGGTTGGACGATTGAATAAGGCGTCCGATTTTTTTTATTTGACGTGTCCGTATAGTAGTATTACCTTTTTTTTCTTCTTAGGTGACACCTAACCAATTCTGCCCGATTCCGGGACGCGTCTCCTACGGAGATACTGGGCAGTCAGACATACAGCGTGCCTATCCCTCCCGCACATTCCCTCCGCCTCGGGCCGTCCCCTGGCTCGAACGCGATGCACCCGATGCGGCGGCGCCGCCAAGGCATCCTCTTCCCCTTCCTCTGCCTCTCCGCTGCCCTCCTCGCCGCCGCTCTGCTCCCCGGCTCCACCGTTGCCGATGGCGTCACGCCCTTCGAAGCGCGCCGGCTACGCGACGAGGTAGGCACCGCCCCTCAGATCCGCCACTCCTAGCTCCAGTTCCGAGTTCTATAATTCTACGCGCGCCGAGTGTCGTATAGTTCGACTCGATGCGATATGCTGAGTGGTAACGTTAGCTTCAGTTCGATTGCAAGCAATGGTGCCCGGCTTGCTGAACGAGTTGGTTTTGTAATCTTGTGGTAGGCTCCGCGGATCGATCAGTTGGTTTTGTAATCTTGTGGTAGGCTCCGCGGATCGATCAGTTTACCTGGTTTGATTAGTTGGATTGTTGCATTCCTGGTGTCAATCATGCGTGCACCGGGTGACACAGTTTATTCCAGGAAAGCATGTTAATAGAATTGACTTCTAACTTTTAAGAGTTCACTACTTGGGGCATTTGGTGTGTTCATGTCTGATGTGGGATGATCATATGGCACTTTTAGTGCTCCCGTTAGTGCACATTTGTTTGATTCATGATTATTGCTGGTGCTTTTACTGAAAATTTCAATTTTTTCAAGTCCAGCTCATTGTTAGATTATGCCTGCGGGCGTGTTTGTCAACTAGATATGTTCTATTCTAGGCTTATTTGAGTAGAAAAACTACGAAATTTCAGTTTTGGATTTGGCATGTCTGAGACACACTGACTGGCATTAGCAGTTGTAAGATTATGTTACCATAAGTCCATAACAGAGCTACTGCTTGGGGCTTTATGCAATTCCTTATTGATTTTGAGGTGGTAATGCCCATGAGGGGTGGGAGTCATGCCCAAATGGAATAAAAAAAGGCATTCTGATGAGCATATGCTGTTGAATTGGACTATATTTATATGATATATTGATATCATATCAAAATTGCTGAGCAATTTTTTTGGGTGCAACTTGATAGGGGTGTATTTAAGCCTTTGAGGATCAGATTTGGGCCCATTGTATGGCTTTCCAAAGATTGATTTATGATGTCTTCTTTCTATGGGACTCATCTGAGGCATGCCTCAAGTCACCTCTACTTTGTGCTAGTTTTAAGGTTTCCTTGCATTGGAAATGCTCTGTTTTCTCCAAAACTTCTTAAATTTTCTTTAGGAAGTAGGTAAAAAATTCTTAAAGTTACCTTTTGAGTAGTCTTGTGAAGCATTTCTCAAGCAAGGCTCTGAATTTTTTGTGCCTTGTGCAAGGCACATTTTCATGACATTATTGAGGGTGGGCTAAAATATGAGGTTACAATCAGCATCATGTGTTAACTTAACAATCAATCATGTTCGTAATGTAACCATAGCTTGACCGACAATAATGGGAATAACTTTGTGAGTTGCCAAATGGCATAACAACAAGCTAGTCTGGTTGCTAATGCTCTCTCTTAATCTAAAATTTTGTTTAAACGCTAATATACAGAAGTATATCTTTTATGTAGGTGAAAGATATGTTCTATCATGCATTTGATGGGTACATGCGACATGCTTTTCCACTTGATGAACTGCGACCTTTAAGTTGCCAAGGAGAAAACTCCCTTGGTGGTTATGCACTTACTCTTGTAAGAAATTAAGAATCTGGTTCCTCATGCAGATTTCTTAATATTTGTTACCTTAACGGATTATTATCATTCATGAACATTTACTTTATCGAACAGATCGATTCGTTGGATACCTTGGCTTTGCTAGGGGATAAGGAGAGATTTGGTGCTGCCGTGGAGTGGGTTGGTAAGAATGTCCACTTTGACATTGTAAGTAAACATGTGTGACATTTAGTGAATTTGGTTTTATTAATTGCAAATCTTAATTCATATGCTCTATAACCGATTAGCAATTATTGAAATTGTTTTTATGTCTACGCATGGTAGATTCTGAGTAAAAAAATGCATCTAATAAAGAAGAAAGAAAACAAAGTATTGTTAATTTCTGACTGGCAGCAAAATAATCAACTGCTTGCCGATGAAATCGTTACCTTTGTGAACCTGTGATCTACTTCACCAATGATAAGTTGGAAGTAGCAATGCCCTTTTGGGGGTGTCGCGGTCTGTTTGTAGACAACATGTCAGCATGCTAGTCCCTGTCCTTCAGGTGGTAGAGTTTCTTTACCTGTTACTGGCAGTGGCGTACGCACCAGGGGGGCGGTGTGGGGTTGGAGCACCGGCTCCACCCGCCACACTCCTGGGAAACCCCGTAGTCTGATGATCTCTTGAGAAGAACACCAAACGGCATTTCATAACCCAACTAACTGGTTTGCTAGGCAAAATAGCCATTTTATTCCTTATAAAGCATCATATCTTTATTCTTTGTCAAAACATGGAGAAACAAGCATTCAATAAGTCCCATAACCCCTTGAATTTACGTATGGTTCGCTCAGTCATGTCCCATGAGCACCGGCTCCATTTTTGACCTATGGGCGCCACAGGTTACCAGCAACAATGTCCAAAAATGGCTGATTTTTTAATTCTGTTTTGGATCTGCTGGCATGCATAACTTGATAGCAACTTTCTTGAAACATATCAACTCTCATCAAAATCATCCGAACACTGGTAAACTCTGTTTTTTTTTTCATTTTCATTTTGTGTCTTATTTCCAATCTATTACTTAAACTGTTCGGTTATAGTTGAACTCTTCCAAAGCATTCAGAAACAGCAAAAAGGCACTGATAATTACTATTACTTGATCTATAGTAACTTCTTTTACGAATACAATAAACTGGCTGTTTTCCCAATCCTGAGCCAGGATCATTTGACCATCTGACCTCGGACAGAGAATTGAATAGCAGCCAGTCCCTACCACTGGAACATTCTTCAACATTGAGCAAAAACGATAATAATTGATTTAGGAGGTACACGGTTTGGAGTTTCACCCCACTCCATTTTGTGATTACATTCAAAGGGAATATGTTACCTGTTCTTTGGTTGGATCACTCCGTGATCACACCACCCGCATAAGGGACACAGCCTTTTAGAATTTCCCACAGTCCCAAGGTGGGATGAATTGAATTCCAAATACTTTTGATCTCCAAATCTGTGTATCTTAAAACCTATTGGAATTATGATTATAATTTTTAACCAAACTACCTGATGGTACTAATGTGATAGAAAGACAGTACTTTTTGCTCATATTTCAATATGTCCTAATGTTCTATAGACTGGAAAAGTTTACAACTTAGCATTTAGCAAACTTCTAGACTGTTGGAAATTGAATATTGAAGTAAATAATGCATTGTATTGGGGTGGTTTGCACCGAAGTGCCATATTCGACGATTCAGAATGAGGAAACATAACGGTATATTGTCACATCCCGCGCCAGAACGCAAGGCGTAGGTGTGGGAAACGGGTGGTTTCGGCCCTAGGCCTTGACGTCCAGGAGCCGTGTTGCTAATAAATCTCGGTAGAGAGGAGGAGGCACAGAGAAAGAAGATGCGGAGAAGGAAGAAGAAGAACGGAAGTTGTAGGAGGAAGATTGATTAACTCTTCCTTAATCTATTTATAATCTAAACCTCTATATATAGATAAGTCTACCAAACCTACTAGGGAAGAGTCCTGCCTAATATTACACGAATCCTACTCTGACTCCTAATGTAACTTGACTCAAAACTTATCCAAGCTTGCTGAATAAGTTCCTACTAATACTAACACTCCTAAACGACTACGTTTTCCGATTGCACTCCGATTGTCCGCGATCTCCGACGCTGGTACGGCATGCCGTACATGACATCTCTCCCCTCCTCCAAAGAGGCGGTCGCGACGGCCTGGAAATGTGATGATCTGATTACAGACCCTCTGTGTAGGCTCAACACTCTTCTCACGTCCACAGGTCGTTCTCTTCAAAGCTGGAGCCACAGTTGCTGCGGGAGCATTCGTCAGCAAATAGGGCTGGCAAAAGAACTAATCGATCGCCTAGATTTGGCCGAGGAAAAGAGAATGTTATCTTCCTGGGAGCGATGACTTAGGATGGAGCTCAAGAGGAAGCTTCTCGGTCTATGCTCCTTTGAACGAACAATTGCACGTCAAAGGTCGCGTATCAAGTGGTTCAGGGAAGGGACGCAAATACACGGTTCTTCCATCTGCATACAAATCACAGAAGGCGCCGGAACTACATTGCATGCTTAAAGGTCGCTGACTCGTTGGTTATCACACAGAGAGGGTCGGAAGAGGCTTTCCATGAGCACTTTGTAAATGTCTTTGGAAAGCCGGCTCATCGTGCACTCCCTGGACCTAGACTTCCTCAACTTGCAAGCCCATGATCTACGGGAATTAGAAGCTAAGTTCTCGGAAAAGGAAGTCTGGGAGGTATCACAAGCTTGCCTCCTGAAAAGGCGCCGGGACCTGACAGCTTCACTGGCCTCTTTTATCAACAATGTTGGGAAATCATCAAACATAACATCATGGCAGCCTTTCATGCCATTGGTCGACTAGCAGGAGCAAATTTCCATTTGCTTAACGGAGCTTTGCTAACCCTTCTGCTGAAGAAGCAACCAGCGTAGGAGCCGAGTGATTTCAGGCCTATTGGTCTGATTCATAGCTTCGCCAAAATTTTCTTCAAAGTTTTGGCCAAGAATCTTGCATCAGAACTTACAAAAATTGTAGCCCCAAACCAATCCGCATTCACTAAAGCTCGCTCAATTCAGGACAATTTCCTCCTGGTCAGTCAATCCGCCCGATTTCTACATCAACAAAAAAAATCGGCCCTCCTATTGAAGCTAGACATCGCTCAAGCTTTCGACTCAGTGTCCTGGCCCTTCCTAGTGGAGATTCTCTGACACAGAGGTTTTGGCCCAAGGTGGTGTGCCTGGTTAAGCATTATGCTCAAATCGTCATCAACCAAAGTGCTAGTCAATGGGCAGTCGGGCCAATTGGTGTGGCATAGTCGCGGCCTTCGCCAAGGAGATCCTTTCTCTCCTTTGTTGTTCATCATCGCAATGGACGTTCTCAACAGTCTCATACTTGCTGCAAATAATGGTGTTGTATTGCAACCGATCGGCGGGCGTCGAGGAATCCCACACCGCTTATCTTTATACGCAGATGACACGGTCTTGTTCCTAACTCCAGTTAGTTCAGATCTGCTTGCCATCAATGAAATCCTTCAGCTCTTTGGCGAGGCGTCAGGACTGCGAACAAATATGGCAAAGAGCTCCTTCGTGCCAATTCGATGCAACCTTCAAGAAATTCAGCTTATCACTGATAGTCTTCACTGTAACACCGCTGCTTTTCCTTGCAAATACCTTGGTCTACCCCTCACATTGCGCAAACCATCCCATGCAGACTTCCAACCGCTCATTGACAAGGTCGCTAACCGTCTTCAAGCTTGGCAAGCTCGATTCCTCTCTCAAGGGGGATGGCTTGTGATGGTTCAGGCAGTGTTGTCTGCTATGTCGGTGTACACTTTCATGGCCCTTGACCCTCCGCTCTCGGTCATCAAAAAATTGATAAAAGATGTCGAGCTTTTCTTTGGAAAGGATCTCAGAACATTGCGGGCTGGCATGTTCTTCAGTTTGTCGTCCTCGTTACCTTGGGGGGGGGGGTTAGGTGTGCCTAACTTGATCATCCTTGGTCGGGCACTGCGCATGTGATGGCAATGGTTGCAGCGATGTTGTTCGACGAGGCCTTGGGGGAGACTTAGCACCCAACACAGCCGAGTGGAGGAAACCATGTTTCATGCTTGAATTTCGGCTAGAGTAGGGAACAACGAGAACTACTTGTTTTGGGAGGACCGATGGCCGGACGATCGTTCCATCCATTGCCTTGCACGTTCCATTATCAAGTTGGTGAAGCTACAAATTAGGAGAAGCCGAATGGTTGCCCAGGCCCTTGCAAATAACTCCTGGATTCTGGACATCTCGGGACAGCCACATCCTGGCATCATCTTCGAATTCCTTCGTCTTTGGGATACCTTACATCGGATGCAGTTAGTTCAGGGAGAGGTCGACTTGGTTCTCTAGCACTGGGAGAGCTCGGGGTGCTACTCCTCTAAGTCAGCTTACCGGGCTTTCTTCTCGGGCTCCATTAGGTTCCCATGCACAGAGGCCATTTGGAGTGCCAAGGCTCCCCTAAGATGTAAAATCTTCATTTGGCTAGCGATCCATCGACGTTGTTGGACGATTGATCGCCTCCAACGTCGAAGATTGCCAAACCAAGGAGTTTGCGTCTTCTGTGGCCACGGGCAAGAGACCATCGATCACCTTCTAGTCGGTTGTGCGGTAACGGCACAGGTTTGGACGCGTTTCTTAATTCAGGTTGGTTTGCTATGTGCAGTTCCTGTGGGTCAGCCATCTCTTCAAGATCATTGGATTGCCGTCAGAAACTTTGTTCCTAAACAGAGCGGGAAAGGCTTGGATTCATGCATAATTCTAGTTTGCTGGATGATCTGGAAGGAGCACAATCAAAGGATTTTCAATAATACAACCACTTCTATCGAGTAGATGCTCGTATGCATTCTTAGCGAGCGCAACATTTGGCGCATGGGGTCGGCATCGAATCTGTAGATGTCTGCTGAGGAGTCGTAGTAATCCCTTTTTGTGTTTTGGCTTTTAGAGGGTCTCACGATCTTTTGGTTGTTTGTACCCCCTGATTCTCTTTGAGTTGTTTCTGTACTCTTATCGTCTTAATGAAATGATGTGCAAAGCTTTTGCACTTCCTTGAAAAAAAAACAGCTCGTCCTCGAGCTGGAACGAAGGATATTGACGACGAAATTCTTCAACCGATTCCCAGGAAGTATCAGCATCAGGTAGACCGACCCATTGCACCAAGACTTCCCACCTCTCACGAGCCTTTCGAGCACGAATCACATGACGTGGGACTGGACAAACCCGACCGTGGTGTAATTTAGGCAATGCGGGAGGACTTGTCGGCGGCTCTCCTGGGTAAGGCTGCGGGCTCGAGATGGTAGCTGCAGGTGATACGTTACCGACCCAATTCTGTCCAGCACCATTAAGGCCCATAAAAACGTGGAGCCAGCTTACGATGAGCTTGAACTACTATGGACGCAACTTGACGATGGTGTAAACGAAACCAAACCCACTGTCCGATGGAGAACTCCAATGCACGGTGTTTCATATCATATTGGCGCTTGTAGTACTGCTGGGCTTGAAGGAGTAGGTCCTTAACATCAGTGATGAATTGATCACGACCGCTCAATAATTCATCAATTGCAGCCACACGTGCAAAGCCTTCACCGTAGGGATGAAGAGATGGAGGGGCTCGACCATATACCACCTTAAACGATGTCTCCCGCAAGGAGGATTGAAATGACGTATTATAACAGTATTCCGCCCACGGAAGCCAACACAGCCATTGATGCAGCCGATCGCCTCTCAAACATCGAAGGTACATAGTAATGATCTTATTTACTGCCTCGGTCTGACCATTGGATTGAGGATGGAAAGCTGAGCTAATATTAATCTTGACACCTGCGAGCTTGAATAATTCCGTCCAAAAGTTGCTAGTGAAGATAGGATCACGGTCATTGACAATGGAATTGAGAAAACCATGCAAGCACATTATCTCATCGAAGAAGATTCTTGCAACTGAACTAGCTGTATAAGGCTGGGTCAAAGGAACAAAGTGCGCGTACTTGTAAAAGCGATCTACCACAGTTAATATAACCGATTTTCCATTGATTTTCGGCAATCCCTTGACGAAATCCATAAATATGTTGCTCCACGAATGAGGTGGGACCTCCGGCGGCTGAAGCAACCCGACGGGGTGCAACTGTTCCAATTTATTTCGTTGACACACCGCACATGGCCGTACAAAGTTTTGCATCATGGCACACATCCGAGGGATGTGGAAATCTGCTCTGAGTCGATGTAAAGTCTTTTAGAACAAGCTGCGGGCTAGGAGAAGACAGTGGAACACGAACACACCCACCAAAAAGAACTAAGCCGTCACTGAAACTCCAAGGTGAACTTAATTGGTCGACTGTTATCTGCAGGCGCAATGACCCAAGTATTGTGTCTCGGTGTCGCCTTCTACCTCTTGCCACAAGTCATTGAAGAGGGCAAAGTGGGGCGTCGACAGCACCAAAAGATTTCCCAACTGCCACTTCCATGTTACAACGAGAGAGAGCGTCGACGACAATGTTGTGTCTTCCCGGCTTGAATTCAATGTGAAAACCATAGCCCAAAAATTTACTAATCTAATGGTGATGCGGAATTGTAGATTGGCGTTGATCAAGCAAAAAATTGAGACTATAATGATTGGTACGTACCACAAATGAATGACCCTAAACATATGGTCACCGGTGCCGAATAGCTTGTACCAATCCAATAAGCTCCCGTTCATATGCTGCTAGATTAGCATGGCGAGGAGCAATGACCCTGCTAAAAAATCACACAACCCCAGTTCCTTAATGGAGAACGACACCCAGACCGGTTCCAGAGGCGTCACACTTGATCACAAAATCCTTACTGAAATCCGGCAACTGCAAAACTGTTGCAGATGAGAGGGCTCCCTGGAGGGCTTTAAACACATTGGTAGCTGCCTCTGACCAGCGAAAAGCTTCTTTCCTGAGCAACTTTGTCAAAGGTTCAGCTATGGCTCTGAACCCTTGGATGAACTTCCTATAGTAGTCCGTGAGACCCAGAAACCCGCGAAGAGCGTGTACTGTTTTTGGGACTGGCCATTCTAGTACAGCCTGCACTTTTAGCCTATCCATTGCCACACCGGCTTCTGATATGACATGGCCCAAATAGGAGACAGACTGCGTACCAAAGGAACACTTGGACCTCTTAAGAAAAAGACGGTGCTGTTGCAAGGCGCGGAGGACTGCCCGGACGTGATGGAGGTGACCCTTCCAAGAATTGTTGTAAATCAAGATGTCGTCAAAGAATACCAAGACAAAGCGATGTGGAAAGGGACAGAGAACCTCATTCATGAGAGCCTAGAATGTCGCCGGAGCATTCGTCAATCCAAAGGGCATCACCAAGAACTCGAAGAGTCCCTCATGTGTCCGGAACGCCATCTTTGCAATATCCGTTGGTTGCATGAGCACTTGATGATACCCAGAATGCAAGTCCAATTTTGTAAAAAAAAAATACACCATGTAATTCATCCAAAAGTTCATCCACGACCGATATGGGAAACTTATCCTTGACGGTCTTGTCGTTGAGGGTGCGGTAGTCGACGCAAAATCGCCATGATCCGTCACTTTTCTTGACAAGCAACACCGGAGCTGAGAATGCCGCGTACTGCGACGGATGATGCCTTGCCGCACCATCTTGAGACACTGCCATTTGAGCTCGTCCTTGAGGTGTTGAGGATAGCGGTAGGGTTGAACCGCGATCGGTGCCGTCCCTGGTAATAAGTGAATATGGTGACTCCGATGGCGTTCGGGCGGTAGCTCGGTGGGCTCGGCAAAAACGTCGGTGAAACCATCCAGCAGCGTGGTCATAAGGTCCCGGCCAGTGCACTGGAAGGTGACGTGCTCCGATGCCAGACCATGACACACTACGATCCCTCAGCCAGGACACCATCGTCAGCTTGGAGAAACCCAGAGTATCGGTCAAAGTGTCGCGAGCCATAGTTTAGGAAGTTTCTTATTTGTAACTTAGGTGAGTCACGATGATTAGTTCTTGTGCACGACAGCCCTGAGAAATGTCAAATATTGCCTTTCTGGCAAGGTTATATTAATAACTAAATGGTGCTTCTTGCAATATTATTGACTATTCATTATGGTTGGTAATACTTGGTATTCCAGATCATGCACTGGGAAGTGGGAAACAAGTACTAAATCTGCTTATTAATTATTTATGGTTTATTAACATTGTTTTATACATATACTTAAGATTCTTCTGGTAATTCCAATTTTCATATATGAATGTGTTCTTTTCTGTACCAAACCTTCTAGTACCAAGTATATTATATCTGCTGTGTAGACACGTCATATTTAGTTGTCAGAGACCTTAGCTGATGGGTTAGAAGGGAGATGGTGCATGGGGGAAGGGGCGCACATCAGTTAGGGAGGAGAGACGTACAGTACAGGAAGGAAGACTTAGTGATAGAGATACTGATTATTCATTGCTTGAATAAAACTCACGTACACAGCATCCTTATACAATGGATTTTACCTCCTTGCCCAAGCTAACTCTAATACACAACCTTGTCTAATACGACTATACCTTTCCTAATATGACTGGACTTCCTAATCTCCTGGACTCTATCTCTCTATCTCTAACTTTCCTCCTGGATTGGACTCTTGCTGGACGCTGCTGCTCCATGCGTCAACTCTTTGGCCCATACGGCCGGATGGAACTCAGATGGCATTTGTCTTTCTACTTATACTTAGCGTACTTGTTTTACTTGTCTGAAGGTTAACGTATGCAAGTCAAAATGTTTTTTTTTCGGTTACAACATTTATGAGTCTGTTTATTAACACTTGATTGTTTTTCAGAATTCATGCCATTTGAGTAATCATGTTTCCTCGCTGTGCATGCAGAACAAAACTGTCTCAGTTTTTGAAACCAATATACGTATCCTTGGGGGTCTGCTATCAGCTCACCTGATCGCCAGTGATTATGCCACTGTATGTCTGTTTAATCCTATATATTTTTTGCTGTTGTTGTTTATATATTTTTTACTTATTTCCTGATAATCACTGGTTGCATTATTGTTGATCTATGAACATTTTTTTTGGTACGGCATGAAAAGTATATACTGATAGACACTGCTGCAAACTGTGAACTTAGTGCGTAAATACGATGTGAAAATTTGACTGAAGCAGCACTTGCACTGCAAAACAAGCTACTTCTAAAAGATCATATTGATAATGTGTACACATTGATGCTCCATTTAACAAAATTGGCCATAATACTGGCAGGCTACCTTGCTTCTCGTTAGGATATTAAATGGATATGGATCATATGATTTGTTATATCTTAGTCATGAAGTGGATAAAACCAATAAGCCAAAACTTGCTACTCTGGAAGAACCATGCGATTTTTTTTTTTGGCTCTAGTCCCCACAAATTATTTATACCCTTATTTCAACAGTGACTTATGTTTTGTGGTTGAGATTATCTATAATGTTACAATGGCTGAATGCAATGGATTAGGTGCTGCCACATGTCTGATATTCCTTTAGTTTTCATGTTTCACTTAATGCACACACTTGCAATGAGAAACCATTAAAAGAGAGAGAGAGAGAGAGAGAGAGAGAGAGAGAGAGGAGATAATCCATAGTAAAAAGGAGAGAACAGGACTGATGGACACTTCACCGTACTAAACTCTATTCACAACATCTGTTCAACTATTCTGTGTGCATATGTCAATGAGACTAAATCAATGAAAATGTCACAACTTACAAGGTTAGACGGCCATGATTCCATTTTAACTTTCTCAGTGCGAACTTTAAAAGCATGACTAGAAGTACAAAATTATAATAACTACAGTCTCCATGTTGTCAACTAACAGATATTATGAAACAACAATTCTGAATAAATGGGCAAATATTCCTAAATGGATGGAGCACAACGAAATTCTCCTGGCAACGTGTGAAACATGCCTCTCATAGGGTAAATATAGATATCATACAACTCTCTTCTTGCCCTCTCATGCATGGCTTGCAAGCGCTACTCTCTTCCAATGGATGTCTGAAATAATTTTGAGTATTTGAAGTTTATAATGGTTCAAGTATCATATAATTATATTTATTTTAACTTCTCATTGACAGGGTATGAGAATCCAATCTTATGACAATCAGTTACTCCATTTAGCTGTTGACTTAGCTCAGAGGTTGTTGCCTGCATTTGACACTCCTACAGGTTCATTACTTTGTCTATTCATATCTTTGTGGAATGGGTATGTTATGTATCACATCAGACATTTGATCCTCCTTTTTCCTCACAGCTGTTCATGTAAAATAACTCTTTTCACTGGTTGGGGATTGGTTCTGGACACAAGGGAAAAAAACCGGCGGTAACCGCTGGTTGCCAGAAAAACCTGTGGGAACCGAGAGGGAAAAAACAGCCTGAATTTTTCCAAATTTAAATTTAAATTTATGACTGTATAATGCACTTCCTAGGTTGGTTTAAGCCTTTTTTGTGTTAGATTACCTATTGTACGAGCTAAATATGTTTGAATTATTGTACTCCCAAATCCCAATATTTTTAAGACAATCCCCAATTCAATTTTCCAGTTTGGTAGCGGTTTTTAGGTTTTAGCAGAACTGTTCGGTCGAGGTTCAAAACTTGAACCGGACCAAATCCCGTGAGGGCACAGGAACGAATCGCCGATTCGGAGATCGGTGGAAAACCGGATGAATTTCGTCCAAATAAATTTGAATTTGAGATGTTTTATTTGGAATTTTGAATTTGAATTTGAATGTGAAGGATTTCGGCGGGATTCAAAATCCGGACCCACCGAAATCCGAATCGCCAGAATCGGCGGTTTTTGTTCCATGGTTCCGGTTACCAGGTTTAAAATATCCCCAATTCAATTTTCGATTTTCGAATTTTGACTGGTTTTTTCGGTTATCGGCCGGTTACTGTTACAGGCTGCCGGGCAGGTTTTTCTGCGGTTCCGAGATTTGTATCCTTAACTGGACCTAATTGCAAGAAAAACCCTATTCCAAATTTAGCAATACACACTCACAAACACGTGAAAACACACCCACACATACATGTGAGCATACGTACTCTTTGCACATTTATATAAAAAAAATGCAATTCTCTTGAACATTCATTTATGACGAAAAGCTCTTTCTGCTAGCCATATTAACTTGCTTTTACCCAGGTTTGCAATATTGAAAAATTACACTGAATTTTCACATGGTTGTTTCAGTCTTTCAGGCCTCGTTTGGAACATGGGAAATTCCCGATTCCTGTAGGAAATGAACTGCTTCCTCTTAAATTCCTGCGTTCCAAACAGGACCTCAGTAGTTAATCTGATTGGTGCTGTACTGCTTCAATGAATTTCATTATGGTAGAAAAGGTTTATCCATGAAAGGTGGTTTGCAAAATGCAAATTATGAAAATTGTCATTTCTGTTGGAACTTGCGGGCACTGGAACCATTTGGTATCTTTTAGTCTGGAGCATACTTGTGTGCTGGATGTTGTTCAATAGATGTAGTCATGTAGATCCCCTGCATTATTTGTCTTGGAAATTTTCATTGCCTCATATAGTCAATTTGAACAAAAAAAGGGAGCTTTTTCACCTTTTTTTTGCATCATGTTGTGTTCTTAATTTCCTATTTTTTGCCTAACAAGTGCAGTTTTCCTTGCAGGTATTCCATATGGATCTGTTAATTTGTTGTATGGAGTCGATGAAAACGAAAGCAAGGCAAGCTTCTTTCTTCTCTTTTGTTGGTTGCACAGTTATTAAAACCGAACCGGACTGGCGGTTTGACCGAAAAACCCGGAACTGGAGCGCCTGGTCCAGTCTGGTTTTTCCTATTGGATCTTTCACGCAATCAGATCGTCTTGAACTGGTCAAAATCGGGTCCAACCGGCATGTTTTGATGCAAACTGGAGGGAAAAAACCGGGGCGGTCAAACCAGGGTCAGAAAGTCAATGAGAATAAGGTGGCTAAAAATAGTGGTGGCCTGGTGGGCATGGGATTCGAACCTGAGACCACTTGTTGGGGGCACCAACACCACACCGCTAGCCTGCCCACCCTTAGTTGGCCTTGTGACATAAGAACATGTTACATTTTATCTATACCTTATGAACCACCAGTTGGACCAGCGAACCAATGGACCGGCTGTGTCGCCAGGTTGACGACCGGTCCATTTTCAATAACTATGGTTGGTTGTAGAGTTTTGCAGAAGAAACAGGTCCAGACGCATGTTAATTAAGGATGAAGTAGAGATTTGCACAGAGTTCCTAAGTGCTTGTGCTATTTTCTTAAGTAGTCTTCAGCATGGTTTTCCTTGAAATATTCTACTGATTTTTTAACCACTAAAGAATATATAAGTGACACATATAAACACCTATCTCACTTTACAATTCCCATACCCATGCTTGGTTAATTAGTACAAGCATTTTTTTGAAACCTGAGAAATTGTACCTGCTTATTAAATGAACGTAAATAGTCTTGAGATTTACTGCTGACACTCAGGATGTTACTCCAGATAACATCAACAGCTGGTGGTGGCACTTTGACGTTGGAATTTGGTGTCTTGAGTCGTTTGACTAATAACACTGGTTAGTATTGGCAATACATATCATTGTTGCACTGTTTTGCTGAAGGCCTCTATATCTTGTATTGTACATTTGCTACACGACTATGATGGCTGTTAGATTTTGGGACAGAAGAGAGGATTGAGGGCTGAATAGTTGTTATATTGCAAGAGCCTAAGGGGCAATATATAGTATACAAGAGAGACCCTATATTAGACTACAATTCCATAACTACCCCTAACATTTACATGACTATTGCACTTCTACCACATATTACACTACTACCCGTAACACCCCCACTCAAACTCAATGCGTATGCAATAGCATTGAGTTTGAAGATGACAACACTAAAATAAAAGATAAATCCGAAGTCCGGGCTTGAGGATGTTGTCGAAGCATGCAACTCTTGAAACCGATAGGGATAGAGAGATATGTCAAATCAAGTCGATGAAGAGAGAGAGAGACGAAGACGACAGACGAGATCCGCCTACCTAAGAAGTGAGGTGATGGTGTCGAATCTGGCACCTAACGAAGGCAAAGACGACGGACCAGATCCGCCCACCCAAGAAGTGAGGTGACGGTGTTGAATCTAGCGCCTGATGAAGGCAAAGACGACACACCAGATCCGCCCACCCAAGAAGTAAGGTGATGGTGTCAAATCTGGCGCTCGACGAAAACAAAGACGAAGAGAGTTGATGACGACGACAAAGAAGGCCATTGGTGAAGAGTCGCAATGATGCGAAAATGTGTAGCAAGATGGCTACAAGAGAGGACTAAGAGGGCATAGTCACGTCAACAACGATGATGATGGGGTGACCGCACTTGATCCAATGGACGGATCGTGACAACCCAAAAAGGAAGAAACAATTGGCTGACAAAGGATATGATGGCAACGCTTCGATGAGCTCAAAGAGAGATGCAACAGACTTGGATGGACTCGATGGAAATCAAAGGACAATAGACTCAGATACTAGCAGCAACAGCGATCACACATCTCCAAACAACAAGAAGCGACTTGCCGCAGCTCACTGCACACAACAACCAAAGATGGTGGAGATGGCTGGCGATGATGAAGATGATATGAAGGGCTGCTGGCTGACTCTGCAGCCGAGGCAGGGGATGCCCCCCACCGAGGTCGACGGAGGCCACCACCGGCTCGCAGCACTGCACAGTGGGCATGTCGGGTGCGCAGAAGAGCGAAACCTGGGTGGCGAGGGTCGAGGGCTTCGTTTGCTGCTCTGCTTGTGGATCTGGTGCAGCTCTGCTTGCTCATCCTCTGCTGTTTGAAGACGACGGGGACAGTGCAGCGAGGATGTGGTGTTGCTACTGCTGAGGGAGAAAGCTAGATGAAGAGGATACAATTAAATACTTGAAGAAGACTACAATTAAATACTTGAAGAAGACTACAACTAAGAGGTGGCCACCCTCGGGAGCGGAGATTGCTCCTCCCGGGGGCAGCGGTAGCGGAAGATGATGGAGGCTGGGCTATTGATGTAGGCTTTGATACCATGTTAGATTTTGGGAGAGAAGAGAGGAATAGGGGCTGAATAGTTTGTTATGTTGCAAGAGCCCAAGGGGCAATATATAGTGCACAAGAGAGACCCTAAACTAGACTACAACTCTATAGCCACCCCTAACACTTACATGACTATTACACTTCTATCACACATTACACTACTACCCTTAACAACGGCTACCCTGTACAAGGAATCTATGACTACTTTCTTTTTGGTAGTTTATGTTGCCCACTCAGTATGTAGGGTATATTTTAAGCAAACTCTCATTACTTGCAGCTCTTGGTAGGCAGCTTGCCTATCTATTAGTGGTTATCTCCGTCATGGCGTCATTCCATCGCCCCCCCCCCCTTTCCAAAAGACAAAAGGAGGACTTGTATGTTTTGTGGTTATCTTAATTGAATAATTCCAGAGTCTATCCTTGCTGCTACTTAGCAATGTTAGCATGTGAGTGTACACTTGAGTCATGATATATGAACAAATGCATAGGAACATGAAACATCTGTGTTCACTGTTCAGCATCCTGTGTGCTAGATGTTCAGAATAAAATTATATATATCTTTGATTACAAACATATTTTGCTAGTTGAAGGTAAGTTATTGTGCTTAATACTCCTCCCTAGTCTTTACACCGATTTTGCTTATATTATTGGTCTGTTATCTTACGTTCATTAATTTTGGTCATTTATCATCCTTAACTTCTTATTCTTGGTCTGTTATATTATTTTATGTTAAACTTGTTGCTTCTCTCTTGGCAGTTTTTGAGCAAGTTACAAAAAATTCAGTGCGTGGAATATGGGCACGCAGGTCGAAACTTGACCTTGTTGGTGCCCATATAAATGTCTTTACTGGTGAATGGACACAGAAGGTATTAACCTTTGTGTTCTCAGTGACAGTTTTTGAACTACACAATGTTATATTGCTAGCATTCTCTTGCTGATATTTTAACTCGGTGTACAATAAACTACCTCATGCCATTTGTGTATGCATGGAGCATACTGTCAGAAATAAATATCATATCCACATGGTGGCCCGCTGGTTCTGTTAAATTGATATATGACTGATAACCTCAGTGGAGTGGAAAGTGTTCATTTTGCCATGTATCAAAGAGGTCCCTTTTTACTTCTCGAGTGGCTGCGTTAACAATTTTACTAATATCATTGTTGT
The DNA here is from genome assembly GCA_036346255.1 of Ampelocalamus luodianensis. NCBI lineage: Eukaryota > Viridiplantae > Streptophyta > Magnoliopsida > Poales > Poaceae > Ampelocalamus > Ampelocalamus luodianensis. The sequence continues at coordinate 28,937,071 of CM070617.1, read as the reverse complement.
TAACATGATACATAAATCTACCAAAATGTGCTTTCAACTTTGTTTTTCTCTTCAATGTTTAGTTTCAGAGATGATTTTGTTAAGAGTAGTGTTGGTTGTATATTCTCTCCCTCTCTTAGCCTATGTGGCCCATGTACTCATCTCTATATGTACTCTCCCATTAATGAATAAGATGCACTGTTGTGAATATCAAAACACTAGCCTCCATTGTTCTAACATGGTATCAGAGCCATCTCCAACCCTAATCCTATTTTCGTAAGAAAATCTCATTGTCTCTTGTCTTTGTCTCACATCTGCGGCCAGTGAGCTCTGCTCGCCGCCGCCTCTTCCTCCGCCTCACGCCAAATCGATCGAAGCCATTGATAGCTGCGCCGGATCCTCCTTGTCGCGCCGGATCTTCCTCGTGTCGAATCTTCCTCGCTGCGTCGGATCGGGATTGAGCTCGAAGACACTGGTAGCCGCACCGAATCTTCCTCGTGGTGCTGGATCGAGCTCGACGCCGCGCCACATCTTCCTCATCGTGCTGGATCTTCCTCATAGTGCCGGATCCGGATCGAGCTCGAAGCTCGACGTCCGCGCCTCATCTTCATCTCAGGCCTTGTTTTGCCCCAAATCTTCCTCGATCTACGCTGGATATGCGCTGAGCCGTCGCCTAGAGGTGGTCCCGGTCTTGATCCGCAACACCTTGCTCTGCGCTGTACTATCTCCAGCTTGCTCTGCGTCGAGACCTTGCTCTACGCCGAGCCGTTGCCTGGAGGTGGTCTCGATCTCGATCCGCAACACCATTCTCTGCGCCGAGCTGTCACCTGGAGGTGGTACTCTCTCCGATATTGCTTACCTCTGTGTTGGTACCGCCCCTCTACTCTATATTGATGCTATTGTGCTGCTCCTCGTGTACTAGATCATATCATGGCTCTTGATGGCATTCTTGGTCCTGGACCTATTCGAGGTGATGATGCTATTGCTTGTTCTGTTCCTACTAATGCTGTGGAGTCTTGCGCAACTCAGTTTAGTCAGATTCATACTCATATGAGAAATCTTTAAGCCCAGTTGTGTCGACTGCAGGCATCTTCCAGTGCATCCACCGGCTTGACTGCACCATCATGTCCTGTGTCGGGTGCTTCACTCCAATGGATATTGGATTTAGGGGCTTCTTTTCACGTGACATCTGATGCAACTCAGCTCATATCATTTCGTCTTACTGTACAAGGTATCAAGATTCAGACAGTTGATGAAACGCCATGCACGATCACTCATTAGGGGACTATTTTCACCTCTCACTTCGTAGTTTCAAATGTCTCACTTGTCCCCACGCTCTCCATGAATCTCGTCTCTGTCGGGCAGCTTGCAATGTGAACTGTTTTGTTGGGTTCGACGATAGCTTATGCTTTGTGCAAGATCGTCGAACAAGAGCTGTCATTAGTACAGGTCATCGTCAGAGAGGTTCTGCAGGGCTCTATGTTCTTGATCGTCTGAGTCTTCCTTTATCCTCCATTTCTGGTACTGCTCCTGCCCCTATCCGTTCACCCTCTGTTGTTGGTTCATCTACCCCTTGTCCTTCTGTATCTACTTCTATTTGCCAATCTTTTCCTCAACAGCATCATCGTTTGGGGCACTTGTGTGGCTCACGCCTCTCTATCTTGGTGCATCAAAGTGTTCTTGGTCCTGTTTCTGTTGACACGAATTTTCAGTGCAAGGGTTGTAGACTTGGCAAGCAAGTACAACTCCCATATCCTCCTAGCATTTCTCGCTCTGATCGTCCCTTTGATTTGGTCCATTCGAATGTTGGGGTCCCTCTCCTTTTGCTTCGAAGGGTGGTGACTGTTACTATGTCATCTTCATTGATGATCATACTCGATACATTTGGATCTACTTCATGAAACATCGTTCGCAGTTGATTTCCATCTATCAATCTTTTGCTCAAATGGTTCATACTCAATTCTCTTCTACTATCCGTGTTTTTCGTTATGACTCTGAGGGAGAGTATCTTTCATCAGCCTTTCATCAGTTCCTTTCTTCTGAGGGTACTCTTCCTCAGCTCTCGTGTGCTGGTGCTCATGCTCAGAATGGTGTTGCTGAGCGCAAGCACCATCACATCATTGAGACTGCTCGTACTCTTCTCATTTCCTCCTTTGTTCCCTCTCACTTCTGGGGGGAAGTAGTCTCTACGACAATCTATCTTATCAACCGTCAGCCCTCTTTCAAGCTTCAGGGCAAGTGTCCTGGTGAGGTCCTGTATAGAGCACCTGCTCACTATGCTCATCTTTGTGTTTTTTGTTGTGTCTGCTATGTCCTTCTAACACCTCGTGAGCGCACAAAGCTGAGCTCTCAGTCAGTTGAGTGTGTTTTTTTGGGTTGTAGTCCTAAGCATAAGGGCTATCGTTGCTATGTCCCTCAGCACGTCGCATTCGTATATCTCGTGAAGTGACCTTTGATGAGGGTCGACCTTTCTTTTATCATCATTCTACACATCCCACTTCTTCTTCTTCCACATATTCCACTTTTTTTGTGTCTACCTCCCATTTCTTCACCAGACTTGCCTTCTGCAGATACACCTTCTTCACTAAGTTCACCTTCTAGTGTGCTTCCTCCACCAGCTCCACCAGTTCCACCAGTTTCTTCACCAACTCTACCAGTTTCTCCATCAACTCCACCAGTTTCTGACATTTCCACTTTTCCCTTCCACTATAGTCACCGACAGAGAGTTTCTTCTGATCCTCAGCCCTCCTCTTCTCCACTTGACCCTCTGGCTAGTACCACCGACTCTAACGATCGTTCTACTACATCACGATATGCCCTACGTGATCGTTCTTCTATTCAGGCACCAGAGAGATGGGGTTTTTCTTGTGTAGGTGTAGTAGCTGAGTCGAGTACATATCAGGAGGCTGCCAGTGTACCTGAGTGGCAGTTAGCTATGACAAAGGAGCTCACAGCATTAGAGTGTACATGCACTTGGGATCTTGTTCCCCTACCATCTGGAGCTGTTCCTATCACTTGCAAGTGGGTGTACAAAGTAAAGAACAAGTCAGATGGATCAGTAGAGCGATACAAGGCTTGTCTTGTTGCAAGAGGTTTTCAACAAGCTTATGGTCAAGATTATGATGAGATTTTTGCTCCAGTTGCTCATATGACCACAGTCCGTACTCTTATTGCAATTGCAGCGGTGCGCACATGGACTATATCTCAAATGGATGTCAAGAATGCTTTTTCTTCATGGTGATCTACATGAGGTCTACATGCAGCCACCCCCCGGTGTTGAGGCTCCTACAGGCTATGTTTGTTGCTTTGGGCGTGCTCTATATGGTTTCAAGCAGGCTCCTCATGCTTGGTTGCGTTTCAGTTTTGTGATTTGAGCTTCTAGTTTCACTCCGAGTGAGTATGATTTTGCCTTGTTTATTCACACTTCTCAGCGCGGTCGTATTTTGCTTCTGCTATATGTAGATGATACAATCACAGGAGATGACATGGACTACGTGGCTTTTGTCAAGAAGAAATTGAGTGAACATCCGATTTGGAACCATTGAGCTATTTTCTAGGGATTGAGGTTCATTCTGATGGTGATGGCTACTACCTCTCTCAGCATCGCTACATTCAGGGTCTGCTTGCTCGCTCTGGGCTGACTGATACTCGTACTACTGCCACACCCATGGAGCTTCACTTGCAGCTTCGACCTACAGACGGTGTACCCCTAACAAATCTTTCCTATTATCGTCAGCTCGTTGGGAGCCTTGTCTATCTCACTGTCAACAGGCCAGACATTGCTTATACTGTTCATGTGCCCAGCCAGTTTGTCAGTACTCCCACATCAGTCCACTATGGTCATGTTCTTCGTGTGCTGAGATACTTGAGGGGGAATGCGTCCAGACGTCTGTTCTATGCTAGTTCGAGTCAGCTCCAGCTCCACGCGTACTTTGACCCCACTTGGGCGTGTCCCTGTTGATCGTTGATCTATCATTGACTACTGTATCTCTCTTGGTAATTCACTCATTTCCTGGAAGTCCAATAAGCAGACTGCGGTGTCACGCTCTAGTGCAGAAGCTAAGCTTCGAGCTCTTGTCGCTACCACCTCAGAGATCATTTGGCTTTGATGGCCCTTGGTTGATCTAGGTGTCCATTGTGTTAATCCCACACCTCTCTTTTGTGACAATACAAGTGCTATTCAGATTCTAGTGATCCAGTCAAGCATGAACTGACAAAACACATTGGTATTGATGCATCTTTCATAGTTCACACGATCTCATCGTCAGCAGTTAACTATCGCCCTCAAGTATGTTCCCTCAAAGCTTCAAGTTGTAGATTTCTTCATTAAAGCTTAGACTTGAGAACATCATCGACTTCATCTACTCAAACTCAGTGCATCAGATCCTCCTGATCCACCTTGAGTTTGAAGGGTGGTGTTAAGAGTAGTGTTGGTTGTATATTCTCTCTCTCTCTTAGCCCATGTGGTTCATGTACTCTTCTTTATATATACTCTCCCATTAATGAATAAAATGCACAATTGTGAATAGCAAAACCCTAGCCTCTATTTTTCTAACAGATTTAACATCATGAACTATTGTTATTAAAATTTCCCCTCATTGCAGGATGCAGGAATTGGCACAAGCATCGACTCATTCTATGAATATCTTCTGAAGGTAAGGAATCTACCACTTTGTTGATGTTCATTTTTGTACATTCCAGAACTGTATTTTTTTTAAAAAAAAAAAAGATGTAGATTTTTCAAAATATCCTTGATATATATTTTTCCTAGAGCATGAACAAAAGTAGGCACATCCTCTAGCTGGTTCTCTTCTTTTTCTCTTCTTTTTTGCTATTATGTATTTTAACAGTTACTTTGTGTGTCAACACTCAACAGGCATATTTATTGTTTGGAGATGAAGAATACTTGTATATATTTCAAGAGGCTTACAAGGCTGCCATGCAGTATCTCCATCATGATCCTTGGTAATAATCCTATTCAATATAGTGTTGAATTACAGTTGACCTGTCATTGTCCGAGGACATTTATTTAGTTCACAAGGTTATTTTGTTTAGAGCTCAGAAGCTTTTCTCTCAAGTGATTAATATGCATGAATAACCTAATATGGATCAAATCCATTCGTAGTTATTTCCATAACACGAAAGTTGGCATAGCTACTAATGTTCAATCGATTTTTGTTTAGATCTGTGGTGATAATAAGATAGTTTAGGTCTATGTTACTTTAGAAGTTCTTCAGCTGCTTCCCTTTTAAGTTTCAAATAAAACCTTAAAAATTAAATCTCAGGTATGTGGAGGTAAATATGAATTCTGGTGCTACTGTTTGGCCACTATTCAATAGTCTGCAGGCATTCTGGCCAGGACTTCAGGTTTGGATTACTCATATATCAGAAAGATATACTAGCTTTGCAGCACTTGTTCTAGATGATTGCTTATGCTACTTAGATTTAAGGTTTTAGCTGGAGATGTTGATCCTGCCATTCGAACACATGCTGCCTTCTTCAGCGTTTGGAAAAAATATGGGTTCACTCCAGAAGGGTTTAATCTTGCTACATCTACTGTTCAGGTAATGAAACCATTTTTATTCCTTTTATGGGGTAAATACATTTTTGGCCCTCAAACCTTGGGGCAGGATACAATGTAAGCCTTGAACTTGAAATGGAATTATGAACACTCAAGCTTTCATTTTTTAGCTAAAAGACAAAAAAGGTCCTAGCAAAATTGTATGAATTGGTTGAAGGGTTAATTGTCCCTGTTCCCTGTGAGAGTTCCGGGCACCCAAAGTTGAAGCACAGAAGAGGGTACTTGCCACTTCTTTATACTCGCATTAATCCCAACATTTCCTATGTTTCTTAGAATGGACAAAGGAGCTACCCACTGCGGCCTGAGTTGATTGAAAGCACATATTGGCTGTTCAAGGCTACCAGAGATCATAGGTGTGTCTTTCTTTACAAGGTGAAGATGTACTTCATTCTTTTGTGTAAACAACTTATCTCTTAGATGCAATTGCTTGCACCGGTAAAAAGAAAAGGAGACTTGTGTGAAGTTGTGCATATATTGGGGTTTTTTATGGGATGCTGATATGGTGACAAAAGAGGGATTCACCTTCCCTAGTCTTGATGGTTGAACCGGTTGGTTTTCAGTCATAAATGCAAAACTATAAGTCCATTGCCATGAAAAAATTGCAGGATCTAATACTTTTAACTAATACTAGTAAGCTCTAAAACCAATTTCAGTTAATTTTATTCTGCTTATTTGACTGATACTTGTGTGCGCTAGATTTATATTTTAGTTTAATATTAATCACAGGTACCTTGATGTTGGAAGGGATATATTAGCAAGCCTTCAATATGGTGCTAAATGTCCTTGCGGCTACTGCCACATATCAGATGTGGAAACCCACAAGCAGGACGATCACATGGAGAGTTTTTTCCTTGCAGAAACGGTGAGCATCTCTACATCAAACATGCCAATTTATTTTTTGCTGATATAATGCTCGTATGCCTATGATGTTTTCCGTGGACCAGTGTGACACATCTAGTTAGGAGCTCAGGATCAATTTGACGACACTAGCATGCGTTGGCATAACTACCATACCAAGAATACCAGTACTAAACATTTACAGTCTGATCTTGTAAGGTATCTAATATCTACTAACACGAGAGTGAACCGAAAAACCTTAAAAACGAGCTCATCTCCTAAATCCTAATAGTTGTGAATAGATTTAGGTTTTGGCATGAATCCAGCAACACAATCATTTACTTCATGTCTGCTAAATTTTATGTGCATGTTACTTTTCCTTTATCCTCTACCAGTCAAATCTAACTACCAGCATATTTCAGGTCAAATATCTCTGGCTTCTTTTTGATTTAGCTGTAGGCCCTGATAACATTGTTGAAAATGGGCCATATAAGTAAGTACGACACCATAGATTCAGTAAGTTCAGTTGTTTCTTCAGACTTAACATTCATACTTACTGTGTATCATTGACTGACTCTGCAGATACATATTTAGTACAGAAGGTCATTTGTTACCTGCTACTCCTGAGATAGCCTTGGTAGATGAGCATTGCTTTTATTTTGGAGCATTCTGTAATGGCAGTGCAGGCGGTGGCTATGGTACCAGTGATAGTTCTAGTAAGCATCAAAATGCTAACTATATTCAATTTGATGACAGCCAAACCCCTTCCAGTCAATATTCAATGTCCAATGTTTTGTTTACAACAAGAGGTTACATCAAGGTATAGTCTGCTGCATTTCTGATTAACAGTTTTCTTACGCACTCTATTTGTCAACCTTCTAGAAAGAAAATGGCACGATGATGGATTATGTTGCCTAAAGTTAATTTGTTTTAAGAATCTATTGACAGTTTCCATGTAACACATACAATGGTGTTATTAACTGTTATGAATAGCGCTTGTATTCAATATGGGGCCAATGGACCAGTATATATACACAAGTACAGGTGGTGAATATGCAAAGAACCCCTCATAGCAATGGGGAATAGTACAATATACATATATCTCTAACACCCCCCCTCAAACTCATAGTGGATCAACAACACTGAGTTTGGAGAGGTAGAAGTCGTGCTGTGCTCGAGTCTGGGCCTTCGTGAAGAAATCCGCTATTTGAAGCTATGAAGGCACATACTGAAGAGCAATCACCTGATCATGCACACAAGACCGCATGAAGGAAGCATCAACACCAATATGCTTGGTAAGCTCATGCTTCACAGGGTCACGGGCAATACTGATAGCACATGTACTATCGGACAAGAGAGGAGTCAGTGTAGTGACAGAAACACCAAAATCCTCAAGTAACCACCGTAGCCAAGTAATCTTTGCTATCAAGAGAGCCATAGCTCGCAACTCAGCCTCTGCACTCGAGCGGGACACTGCAGTCTGTTTCTTCGTCTTCCAGGCAATGAGAGAACCACCAAGAAAAACACGAAGCGAGAGATAGACCGCGATCGAGAGGATCGCCGCCCAAGTAACATCCGAATAAGCTCAAGTCGTAATAAGGTGGGCGTGGAAAGAAGAGACGGCGAGAGATAGTCCCACGAAGGTATCGCAGAACTCGAAGAAGGTGGCTGTAGTGGACCTGAGTGGGAGCAGAGACAAACTGACTTAGAATGTGGACTGGATAAGTGATATCTGGACGAGTAACAGCCAAGTAGACAAGACTCCCAACAAGATGACGATAGCGAGTCGGATCAGAAAGAGGCTCGCCATCGAGGGTTTGAGGTGAACATTGAGCTCCATAGGAGTCTCAACAAGATCTGTTGATCGATGAGAGGCGCGATCAAGAAGATCTCGAATATACTTCTCTTGGGACATAAAGAAACCATCTGGAGTGGAAGTAACCTCAATCCCAAGGAAGTAACGAAGAGGACCAAGATCCGACATAAGGAACTGCTCACTAACACGAGCCTTGACAAAGGCAATGTACTCAGAATCATCTCCTGTAATGATCATATCATCAACATACAGAAGAAGAAGAGTCCGACCACGAGACGAAGTGTGGACAAAAAACGCAGAATCATGATCACTAGCTGAAAAGCCAGCAGCAGTGACCACAGAGGAGAAGTGCTCAAACCAAGCACGAGGGGCTTGCTTAAGGCCATAGAGAGCGGCGAAGGCGGCATGCACCATGCCCTCAGGAACAGAATACCCAGGTGGCGGAAGCATGTAGACCTCCTCACGCAACTCGCCATTAAGAAAGACATTTTTGACATCAAGCTGAGAAACAGACCAATGGCGAACAGACGCCACCGCAAGAAGAGTGCGGACAGTGGTCATGTGAGCCACAGGAGCAAAAGTCTCGTCATAGTCACGACCATGCTCCTGCTGGAAGCCACGAGCAACAAGACGCGCCTTATAGCGCTCAAGAGAGCCATCAGAGCGAGTCTTAATCTTATAGACCCACTTACACGTGATGGGACGAGAGTGAGATGGAAAAGGAACAAGATCCCAAGTACCAGGACGCTCGAGGCGCAATCTCTCGGCCATAGCATGCTGCCACTCAGGATGAGTAACAGCATCCCGATAGGAGACAGGCTCAAGAGTAGTTGCACCAGAAAAACCAAAACGGGCAGGAGGCCGAATCGACTGGCGATCACGGAGAGCGTAGCGAGGAGAAGATAACCCATCAGGGGACGATGGATCATTAGGAGAAGATAGAACATCAGGAGAAGATGGCTCATCTGGAAGATCCTCAATACGAGGTCGACGAGTGTAGTGGGAGAAGCCGCAGGAGATGAAGCAGGCGGCGACAACGGCGGAGAGGCCACATGAGGAATATGTGGAGACTCAGTGGGACGGGTGGATGAGGACAAGACAGATATAGGTGTATCTGGAAAGGTCAAAAAGGACAGAGACTCCACAGAGGAAGCCGAAGCCGAAGGAGAGGTAGGACGTGGGTAGAAGGGACGAGACTCATCGAAAGTCACATCCCGAGAAATCCGCATCCGTCGACCAACAGGATCGCAACACCGATATCCCTTGTGCTCGGCACTGTATCCCAGAAAGACACACTCAACAGACTGAGCAGTCAGTTTGGTACGTTCTCGAGGGGCGAGGAGAACATAGCAAACGCAGCCAAATAGACGAATGACAGAGTAGTCAGGAAGAATACCACAAAGACACTCAACAGGGATCGCACCCTGAAGAGCAGAGGAGGGCTGGATGTTAACGAGATAGGTGGCAGTGGAAACAGCCTCGGCCCAAAAGTGAGGTGGAATAGAGGCGGCAATCATCAGTGCACGAGCCGTCTCAAGAAGATGACGATGCTTGTGCTCAGCGACACCATTCTGAGCATGAGCACCAGGACAGAGAGGCGGTGAGAGTACCTTTCGAAGGAAGCTGCGCAGGTAACGAGAGAGGTACTCGCCAGCGGAGTTAGCACGAAAGACACGAATAGGGGTGGAGAACTGTGTGTGGACCATAGTGGCAAATTGTTTATAGATAGATAAGACCTCACTACGAGAAGACATGAAATATATCCAAGTGTGGCGAGAAAAATCATCTATAAAAATGATATAATATCGATGACCCCCTTTCGAAACGAAGGAGCGGACCCAAACATCCGAATGAACAAGATCAAAGGACGTTGAGACACCGACTCACTATGAGAATAAGGAAGTCGAATCTGTTTACCTAACTTACGTACCGACAATCTAAAGACACATCTCCGAGATGCACCCGAAGACCACGACGAACCAAAGACGGCTGAGACGGGACCCACACAGATGACCAAGACGGTGATGCCCGCTGGAAAGAGCTGGTAGGCGAAGCGGGCGGCCGAGAGACCGTGGCACCAGAGCGGCGGAAGGAAGATGAAGCGTCAAGCTCCCGAGACGCCGTGAGTCAAGGCGCCGAGGCCGAACCAACCGAGCTCCGTGTGGCGGTCCCGAACACAACAAGAGTCGAGTCGAGAATGACCCGACAACCAAGATCGATGTCCTTGTGAGAAAGAAGTCGCATGGTAAGGCGAGGAACATAAGCAATGAAGGAACATGAAAAGATGAGTTGCTAAGAGGTCCTCGACTAGAGACAGAAAGAGATGTACCATCAGCAGTAAGAACACTGATAGGAGAATCAAGGGGTGTAATGAAAGACAGAGTGGAAGAATCAGGAGTCATGTGAAAAGATGCTCTAGAATCAAGAATCCACGGGGAGGTACCTGACTGTGTAGAAGGTGGTTTCTCGGTGCAAGAGTCGATGAGCGAGCTGCAGAACCGCCGAGGAGAACACAAGCGGCATCGAAGTCCGCTATCTCCGCTCGAGAGAAGCTGCCAAGAAGTCGATGCAGGTGTCGATGTAGAAGCACCAGTGCCAGTGCTAGTAGAAGAACGGCGAGAAATATGCCGCTGCTTCTTATAGCACTGGGACTCAATGTGGCCGACCACCGCCGGATGGAGGGCGGCCACCACCACTGTGGCGGCACGAGGAGGAGGCGGTGTCTTGACGCGTGGAGCCGTCGGTGTAGCAGTGGGCGAGTGGCGAGCACGGAGGAGTGGCGGCGAGCCGGCACCACTCAAAGCGAGTCTCTCTCGCTCGTATCTCGCAGGGCCTCGAGAGTGACACGAGGGTGGCGTGCAAGGAGGCGGGCACGCCATTGCCGAACTTCGGGACAAAGACGAGTAAGGAACTCGTAGATCCGCTGAAACTCGTGTCAAGACGCACGCCTAGGCAAAGAGCGACAGAGCGGCGGCCGGCGGTCGCGGAGAGAGTCCGGTGACGCCGATGCAGAGCTCGAGCGTAAAGCGTCAACGTGAGCATCACCTGCTGAAGAGAGTGCTCTGGCGGACCACGCATGTAGAGAGCATCACCGAGGGCTCGTGAGCGCCGGCGAAGGTGAGTCCACATCCGAAAGCAATAGGAGTCCCACAACCTCGTAAGAGAACTGGGCCGGATATCGGCGATGAGGACAAAGCAGCGGCCGAAAGCGTCGTCGTCGTACTCACCGAGTGTAGGCGGTCAGCGATCCTTGTAGAAGTCGAGCCTCTGGTAGGCGAGATAGCCTCATCATCGGCAAGGCGGCGGTCTCAGCAGCAGACCTTGTCATTTGTTGGGCGGCGCAATAGGCTTAGGCTCCGTCGGAGGTGTAGGGCAAGGCGGACAGGTAACATCGCCAGAGAGGACGCCCCAGAGACGAAGACCACGCATGTGAGACACGAAGTCGGTGTAATTAACACCATCGAAAATCACCGGGCAACGAGGGAGGGAAACGGTACCCATTGGTAGGCGGCGCTCGACGACGCGGCGACCAAGGCAACGAAGTCTAACAGCGGCGCGAGCGCGCGGCGGTTAGAACGACATTTTTTTGGCTCTTTTCTTTTCTATCGGTAGGTGAGACGGCCCAAAGAAAACGCGACGACGGAGCTCGCGGCTACGCTTAGGTTCCCTCTCGGCGGCGGCAAGTGGAACCCGCGGCGATGGCGGCTCCGCGCGGCGGCGGTGGCGGAAGCCCGAGGTGGCGGCGGTGGCGGCGGTGAGCGTCTCGCGGTGGCGGGTGGAGCTACGGTGGAGCGGCTCCGCGGCGGCGGCGATGGCGGAAGCTCGCGATGACGACGGTGGCGGCTCCCCGCGGCGGCGACGATGGCGGCGGGTGGAGCTACTCCCCGCGGCGGCGGGTGGAGCTACTGGTGGAGCGGCTCCCGCGGCGGCGGGTGACGAGAGCAGCTTTGCCCCTGAGCGACGGTGACAGTGGGTGGAGCTGCGGCGACCCTCTCGGACGATCGGCGGCGGCCGACTCAAGCCTAGGCGGAGGCGGTTTCTCCGTTCGGGAGACGTCAAGATGACGTCAAGGCGACGACCACCTGGATCCGAGGACGGCGGCGGCGGCGGCGGCGACAAGCGGAGCGACAAACTCTAGATTCGCTCTGATACCATGTTATGAATAACGCTTGTATTCAATATGGGGCCAATGGGCCAGTATATATACACAAATACAGGTGGTGAATATGCAAAGAACCCCTCGTAGCAATGGGGAATAGTACAATATACATATATCTCGAACATTAACATCCCACTCAATTGTTACCAATCCTTCATTGAAGTTAGGAAGAGATGAATTCGACAATGCATCATAAACTTTTACGAGCAGTAAGGACTAAGGAGTGCTATGCATGCTTTCTGTGTCAATCTGATTTTATGTTCATTATATAAACAAGAATGACCTTATTTTCTTGTTTATAGTACTTCTATTATTCTACATGAATGCTAGGTTTGCTTAGAGGATCTTCTATGAATTTTGTCACTTTGATCATCTAATACAAGCACATTGGTCAGAAGGTGCATCTTTTTTTCTTAGCTTCTCTCTTTTTCTCTGACGACAATGTACCTTTTTGTTAGGGAGTCTGTCCAGGATTGACTCATGCACAGAAACTTGGCATATCGTACTACGACGAAGAGGATAACTTCATAGAACAGAATTCTGGAAGTCGTGAGAATCCTGATGAATCTTACGTGGTCGAATCCAGTCTCCAAGCTCAACCAAGTTCTGTAATATTTGTCTCTCATCCAGTCGCAAGCCAACCCAATGAGCCTTTGAAGATCAGGTCTAGAAGTCAACATCATGGAAATATTGTGGTAACTGCTGACTCCGAGTCCATAAAGACTGATGCTACTGGTGGCTCATCCGAAGGAAGCACCGAACATCTTACTGAGGGCACCGTGAGCATCTCTGAACAGACAGAAGATACTGATGAACAGATTGCTTCTCAGGACTTTCAACCGAATGAAGATACCAGCTGACCCTTGGAACATGTAGACACCAATTCGTTCACTTAACTGGAGCACCATCATGGTCAGAGCTTGCCGTATTACACTCAAAAAATCTGCACAGCAGATTGGGAAGCAAGCAGTTTTGAGCCAGGCCTATCGATCAGTATCTGACCACTGCTTAATGAGTCGAAAATCAATGGTTGTGGTAATGGGGCCATTCTTGAGTTGGACTATGAGCTGCGGTTTCGATCCCCAGAATCAATGTTTACCTCCAGACGCCGGCTCTGTTCTTTCTATGGCAAATTGACTTCAGAATGAACTTTCGTTAATTTATTCTGTTTGTAGTGATTAGATAGAAGGTTTTTTTTTAGAACCAGAGGGGAAATGAAACAACATTGTTCAGGCCTCGTCAGCCAGGCAGTTAACGCCCAGAACCGTACAGACCTTTTCCATTACTACAGCCCAGACTTTCATTTTGTCAAGTAACTGGCTAATTTTCACCACTCTATGCCTGAACAAACGACATCAATTCTCCAGCTTGTGCAAAGGGCATTCCAAACGAAACTCAATCAGATCGCTGTGCACCACCATAGTCTTCAAGCCACCCGGCATTGTCTTCCTTTTCTTCATAACCAGCAAATCTTCTGAGGTGCCCTCAACTTTTCCTCCAGCCGCGAGATGAAGTGATCCATCTTCGGCAAATGAGTGCCCGGACAGATTTGGCATCCTTCCAGCATCTGCAGAATTGTTCTCAGCAGCACCTGCATTCCAACCCACTGTGTTCTCTGAAATAACATATCATTTCTTAGTTTCCACAGAGCCCAAAGAACAGCTGAGCTCACAATATTAGTAATTCTATGCTTTGTTGACCCTAGCAACAGACTCATAGTCACAGCCAAGGGTAGAAGTCAGAATTTCTGAAATTTCAGCCCAGAGAGCTCTGGCAATATCAGTCAAAGAAAACATGTTTAGCAGACTCTGCATTACTACAAAAAATATCACTAAGATCATCAACCTTCTCTCTTTTGCTCAGATTGTCCCTGGTGAGTAATTTATTATGAGAAAGAAGCCAGAGGAAAAATATGACTCTAGGAGGAATAGTAAGCTTCCACAAAGCAGGAACAAAAAAGGGCTAACACCTCTAAAATTAATTACAGCATAGAAGGATTTAACACTGTACAAACCAGAGGAGTGCAAGTTTCAAATCATACTGTCGTCCTCATCTGTAAAGGCAATAGAATCAGCAAATACTAACAATTTCAAGCCAAAGACCCATACCATAGCTCTCATCCACACATCTTCTAAAAGTAAACTTAAGATTATTACCATCCCAGGCCTCAGCTATGGTTTTGTGTTGTTCATTGATTAGAATGTAAACCTCCCAGTATTGGGTGGCAAGCCGAGTTGCCAAACCAAGTATCTTCCCATAATTTAATCCTCTTACCATTACCTACATTCCAAGTGTACCCCACATTGGCAGCTCTAGCAGCCCACATAGCCCTTCCAAAAAGGAGAGGCATGTTCAGCCTTGCAATGCAAAATGTTAGGATCCTCAGTGTTATGGACAATGACTTTTTTCCCCACAATTTAACATCATTTAGGTTGTACTTTTTGACCCAATAAGCAAGTAAACACACGTACAGATCTCTCAAATTGGGGATGCCCAGACCTCCAAATTCTTTCTTTTGACTGACTAAACCTCAGTTGGCAAGATGATATTCAGAATCATTCCAAAGACATTGTGCCATCTGACCATTCATCAACTCAATGGCCCATTTGGGGAATTCGATCACAGAGAAGGTATATAGGAATACTTGACAAACAAGATTTAATGAGAGTCACTTTACCAGCGTAAGATAATAACCCACCCCTCCAACCAGCTACTCTTTTGATCATTTTGTTAACCACAGGTTGGAATTTTTTTCATTTTAAGATTCTTATAATGCAATGGAACCCGCAGATATTTGAAAGGAAATTGGCCTACATTGCAACCAAAACTATGTGGAAAAGGGGCAACATTATCCATAATAACATGTATAGGCAAAAGGTCACATTTATGAAAGTTTATCCTCATACCAGAAAGATCTTTCTACCGTTGAGTGAATGAGTGACTGTGATCCACCATCTGAGGTGGACCAGACTTTCATGAAGTTCAGCAAGCACTGGTTCAATATTTAGATATCCCCGGATGTTCAAGTTCAAGGCTAGGGCCGAGATCTTCCCATACCAATCCTGCTCAAAACAAGATAAAAGCCATTTCACATTTTTAGCGGACTCAATATTGTTTTCCAAGAATAACAAGGTTTCATCAGCATATTGAAGGCTGATGACCCCCCTCCTTGGACAGGATTTCTGAATCCAAACCATCTGTGTATTACTGCACCAGTCCTAAATCAAGCTAGTGCACACAGTGCATACATACATATAGTGATGATAAAAAGTCCGAATCACCATTTATAACATAAAAATAAATAACAAAGTACCGGTCTTATAGTCACTTGTTACAATAATAGTCACTTGACGTCAAGTCTTACATGCAGCGAAAACAGAAATAAGATAAACTCCGCAAATGACCCATCAATTCGCCCACCAGCAATCGAATAGGGAGTGCATCCTAGTACTTTTGATGCCATTCGTCAAAGCCACACGCGTAGAAGTCGTAAATCTCCTCGTCGTACACTTCTAAGATTTGTTTGAGTATGGTATGTGAGTACATAGAACACTCCGCAAGTCTTGAGAATAATATACATAGATGCAATGCTTAATAATGAAGGCCTAATATTATTCTTTTGTGTAAAGTCACATTTTAAATTCCAAACATACCACCGTTTTTCAAAAGCAATCATTTGACAAACTAGTTACAATAATTGAAACTAAATATTTCACTAGTGAAGGTTCTAGCCACCAAACACTAATTTTAAGGCTATCCACCGATTTTTTAAGGTCGGGTTCTATCCCGTTCTAGCCACCAGAATAATCACCTGAGAATTCTAACCACTTCCGGTTTTCCAATTTCCAAAAGCTCATTTTAAAACAAAACCATAGATCTTCCAGGGCATTGCTACCCTTGCCTGCTCCCTAGTAGCCGTCCGCCATGCCGATCTCTTGACCACCGCCGCAAAAGTCGCTTTCCCATTGTGGCAGCCCCAGAAATCCCGAGAGAAACTGAACTGCTTTGGATCAGGCACTAATTGATCGGTTTGCTTCACTGGGAAACAATCTGCAGGCTGAAATTTCTTTGAGATGAATAGATCACGGTGGATCCATACTAGCAAGGATGGGTCATGGGGAATTGGGCGCTGTCGAGGTGAAGGCACCACCCACAGCTGGCGCCTAGCCATAAAAATAATCCGGATTTGCATCCTCTAACATTCCTATTGAAATGTTACGGATAAATAGTGCTGTGACATTCGATAGATCTAAGCCGTTGGATCTGAGGAAGTCGGTTCAGATCTAGAGCTACAGTGATGCTACAGTGTTCATGAAAAGTAGCTATGGTATAGCTAGTACTCTGCTGCAGTACTTGCTACATTGTTTTCTGAACTGTACATTGCCCCGATCTCAGCCTCTCGTTTTCAATCCAACGGTCCGTACGCAATGTTATGGCACTGTTCATCCGTGATATTGCTGTGTGATGGCAGAGGATGTGTTTCCTAAAAATCCTCAACCACCACATCCTCTTCAGTTTGGGTTCGTGGATCTCCCCCTGTGCTGTGATTCCATCCGCATCTACCCGATCCGCAACTCTATCAATGACACTGTATGGCCAAATAGAGCATACAAGGTGCATGCAACACATTAGAGATCAGCAACAACTCTACCGAAAACTCAAATCCATGCATGTTTTTTTTTTCTTGTTAAGTTGCTAGAAACACAATCTCCAGTGACGCAAGCACTTCATCTGGCCGCTAAACATGTCTCAGAACCGAAACACTTAGATACAAATAGCCATGTCTGGAATTACACCGATCACCACCATGTTTACACACAGATTACACAAGAAGACTTAGAGCGAGAGTCCCCCAGACTCCTCGTCCTCGTCGAGGTCAGAGGTACTGTAGATGGAGTAGAGGGACCAGATGAGACCGAAGACCCCCAGGAGGATCCACCCCAGCAAGTTGTTGCTCACTCCGAGGCTCAGCCCGGTGCCCTCCGTCGACATCCGCTCGTCGACGAGCGCCAGCGCGGGCGCCGCCGAGGCGGTCACGGCGCCGGCCGCGGCGAGCAGCGACGTGCCTTCGCCCTTGATGCTGACCGGGGCTGCCTCCTTGGCGTCCTTGGAGTAGCAGCACCTCACCCTCTCGCTTCTCGCACTCAGCTGAGGCAGCCCTGCAATTAGCAAGCTCACTATGCTTAGACTTCGTGTGCAAATGAAATACTATACACGTACTCTATTCTATGGCATGGAGTATGTAACTAGTCACACAAACCGATCATGAAAGTTACCATAATCAAAAGGAAAAGAGCATCTAATTCTACTCTGTTGCATGAAGGCATGGATGTAATACCTAGAGCCAGCGGCCTGGCGATCACGGCACGGGCGACGACGGTGGTCGCCGTGGCGGCGCTGATGGTGGCCATTACTGTCTCTCTCGCTAGCTGCTTGCCCTGCTGGAGAATGTGTCTTACTCAGGTCTTTGGCTCGCGTAGTCGCGTGCGCTAGTTTGCTGGTGTTTCCTTTTAAGGCGATATCAGAAATTATCGCGAATCAGTATGGCTGCGGATCGTTTGGCGCCACCAGGATTGGTTGAGGCGCGAGATTTGCTATCCTTGCATCCATGGTCTATCCGTTCGTGGCCAATCTGCGCGCGCCACCTGATCCCGCGTCGATTCTCCCATGAAAATAAGTGGACATCTGCACAGGGAATTTAGGTGAGTTGAGTGGCGCTAATATCTCAGAAGAAAGAAGTTCGCAGGTTACAATGTGTCGGCCCAATGGTAACTTTCAGTCTAGTTCTTGCAAATTTTGGCCCAATTGATTTTTTTTTTCTTTCTCAAGCAGAAATAGCTACTCAAAAGCACGTACTACCTCAACCTGATACATGGACCGTAAACCAAAAATGTCATAATCTACAGAATTAGCTGCTGCATCGGTTTAATGAAATCCCAGATATTCCTTCTAAAACAAAATGTCATAATCTACAGAAAATCACAACATGCTGTTGATGAGGCTCTAGCCTCCACATTAAAGCCTAGTATTCGAACAGACAACTAGGTACTGAATCATTTACAGTACATAACTTTTTTTACCTTACAGAGCTAGATGGTACATGTGACTAAACAGTGTTATTTTATTTTATGTTAAGGGAGCATATAATATTTTATTTTATGTTAAGGGAGCATACAACTTACTATTGAAATTTCTGAAATAAATTTGGACGAAAACTGCTAGTTTGGTTTGGCAAAATAATAACAGAACCGTGGAGCTACACTAAACAAATTGGACTGGGTGGGTGGTTTTTTTTTTTAAGTTGGACTTGGTGGGATTTATTGCATATGAAATCAAATAACAACACATATGTTTGCATTCCATGAGAAAACATGTGTCTACACTTCGTGGGGCTCTAAAGCCCTACAAAATTTATAGGAAAAATTTGCTACAGGACACTGCAAATTGACACCATTTGCTAATGGATATCCAAAAAATGTGGTTCGGCCAAAACGCACTGTAAAAACATGTAATTTTGCCATAGGGCACTGAGACCATTATTTTATCATTTCCGGACTGGAGAGGAGAGATAAAGGCAGTGAAAAGTCCGTTTTACCCTCCATGCGTTCATATTCCCCTTTGTGTTCTCTCCATCTTCTTCATACACTGCCCGGCTGCCCCCAATCATCTTTCTCCTCCTCCCTCCCCAATGCTCCCCCATGGACTTGCTCACTGGGCTCTCCTCCACCCGCCGCCCGGCCCCTAATGCCACCATCGCCGCCGCTGGCTCGCTGCCGCCGCGCGCCTCGGCTCTCTCCGCTCACCGACCGGCCTTGGCCCGACTTCCTCTCTTGGTCGCCGACACCGCCGCCGCCGCGCCTCGCGCTCTCTCTCCGCTGCCGCCCGGCCCCGTTGCGCGCACGCCTCTCGCTTGGCCTCGCCAGTCGCCATCTGCGTGGCGGCAGCCGAGGTGGCCCGCCTGACGCGCCTGGCTCGGTCCCCTCCGGCGGACGTGCCCCGGACGCTGCAGCTCTGTCGGCGTCCTCAGCGGCGGCTTTGTCGCAGCAGATTGGGCTGCGGGTGCCGGCGTGCCCTGCAGCTCCGGCGGTAGGGAGGATGGAGAGGAGGAGGTGGAGAGCTAGCCGGAGGTGCGTCGTCCATGCCGACGAGCTCGTCGTGTGTGCCGAACTCCACGACGCGGCCCGGCCCGCGCTCTTGGCTCACCTCCCCCACCGTGCCGCCCGCTGCCTCATCGTGCCTCCCCCTCGCGTGGGGCCTCCTGCCGGCCCATGCCTCCTCTGGCTCGGCCATGCTCGCGTCCGCACGCCTCCGGGCTCGACCGCTGGTTCACTCGACCCACCCAAGTACCGGCCCAACCGCACCTACCTCACCTTCCTCTCCGCGCCACCGCGGAGGACTTTGGGCTGGAGGGCTTCCAAGAGGTGCCCCTCGAGGTGTTGGACGAAGCCGGCGGCGGCATCAGCATCTAGGACCTCACCATCTGCCCGAAGTGTGCCCGGTTAGTTTCAGAGTTTTTTGGTTCATGGTGTGTTAATGAATCTGGAATTGTGCTGATCTTGTGTTAATGAGAGGAGCCGGCTATGATCTTGTGTTAATCAGAGGGACTTGATACGACAGATTGTGTTAATGAATGGGATTTGTGTTAATGCAAAGCACAATAAGATACGTCAGATTGTGTTAATGAATCTGGAATCATGATTTTGTTATGATGATGAGAACAATTAATATCTTCAAAATGAATTTCAGAACAATCAGCTGGAAGAATCAACCGCAAATTGGATCAAGTACGTTTCAATTCAATACTCATGCTACCCCTCCGATCCGGTGGTACCGTAAGCATGACCATCGGAGCAGAAAGAAGAGGAGGGCAGAAGGAGAAAGGGCAAAATAGTCATTTCCAAAATTTTCTCTCTCCCCACTAACCGGAAATGATAAAATAATGGTCTTAGTGTCCAACAGCAAAATTACACGTTTTTACAGTGTCTTTTGGCTGCACCACGTTTTTTGGATGTCCGTTGACAAATGAGGCGAATTTGCAGTGCCCTGTAGCCAATTCCCCCAAATTTATATTGTGTAGTGGATGTGCACATGTGTGCATTTGTGGGCGTGGGTGAAGTAACATGTAGTGTGCGTCCTCATCGTACCCTCTCAAAAAGAAATATAGTAGTAGTACGTAGCGTAATTTCGGCCTCTTTTATATTTAGACTCGTATAATTCCCATTGTCGGTGTTTTAGAACCGATCTTACGTAAAGATTGTTTGATTCGGGGAATCTCCACAATTGATCACGCAGAGAGAGCGACACAGGGATTTTTATACAGGTTCAAGCCTTCTCCGAAGAGAATAACAATCCTACTCCAGTGTGTATTGTATTGAGTATTGTGGTTACAATTAGTGGAAAGACTAAAGCTTGTACTCCTCCTGATTGTGTGTCTTTGATCCGTCTAGCCCCCTCGTTATCTTCTGACTACTGCCTTTATATAGTATGTGAAGAGGTAGTCGTTTCTCCAAGTCAAGGGGTGCATCATCATTACATATAACGGGCGTATTGATGGTAGTAATCACCGGAGTAGTAATCCCTCCACGTCGCCTGACAATTACTTGTCAGAGATAATGGCGCATTACATGCAGTTATTCCCAAGAATAACATCTTATATTGACTGCTTAGATTCCCTAATCAATTAGGCCCACTCGTCTGTAGGCTATATCGATTATAAGGTGGTCGTAGCTGACCTGATCATAGAAGAGCTTACGATCATGAGGTAGTCATAGAAGAACTTACGACTAGGTACTGGTTGTAGAAAAACTTACGATCAGGTGGTAGTAGTAGAAGAACTTACGATTACGGGGGTGGTCGTAGAAGGACTTACGCCTGGTTTGGCTTCTCCTTTATGATCATAAGGGGTATACCTAAGAACCGTATGATGGTATATTTACCCATAATAATGCAATATAGATAAATAATAAAATAAAGATTATTAGATCCTCGTCATCTAGCCCCCTAGCTTCAAGTGAAAGTAACTTACTTAGAAAAGGAGTCGTAGACCATCTTACGACCACGAGGTGGTAGTAAAATGATGGTCGAAAGAAAAACTCTTTGACATGTATTTCTTTTTACCAGAAATATACTTGGTCAAGAAGACTATTGGAAACCTTACGACTACGAGGTAGTCGAAGAAAATCTTACGACTACGAAGGGGTCATAGAGAATCTTACGACTACGAAGTGGTCGTAGTATGGTTGTCGGAAGTAAAGCCTTTCTGACTTGGTGTTACATTTGACCAGAAATAGACTTGGTCAAGAAGGTAATTTCGCTTGAGGTGTGAAGACAGACTTGGTTTTCTCGAACAGACAAATTCAAGAATCCCAATTGGCTCTCACAGTCCTGTCCGTTGGAGCGGTTCCCGAAGCGGTGGCAACTGTTGGGTCGCCACAGCGTTTTGTTTCAAGCGTGCGGTTATAAAATCTTACTGCATGGGCGGCTTTAGGGTTCTTACCTTTTCCCCTAATTGCTTCAACTGTTCATCGAGCTCTCGCATTCTACACAGCCAACCAAATCGCACTCTTTCTTGATACCTTTCCAAGTCTAAATCTCCCTCTCCTAAAAAAGATGGCAGTAACCATTTCTTAGTGGGCTGAATTGGAGATGGACACATCCAAGATGGAGGCTTTGCTCGTGGACAAGAAGATTCCGGAGAAGGTGCTCGTGAAGTGGATTGAAGCTGCAGGGCAGCATTGGCCGTCGGGGGAGCTAGAGCAGATCCCCGTCTTCCAGGCGTACTGCGAGTGCAGCCTGCGATTGCCGACTCGCCCCTTCCTCACGCTCGTACTCGAGCACTTTGGGGTGGAATTGGTGAATCTTGTTCCCAATTCCATCACGATGCTCAACGTATTCGTGTACTTGTGTGAGGTCTACCTGGGGATTCCAGCGGATCTTGAGCTCTTTTGGTACTACTACGGGATGGGCCGACAAGCTGAGATCACTAGAAGCTGTGGTCTGAAGCTCCACGACGGGAAGTCGAGGGAGTACATTCAAATGTTCACCCGATCATCATGGTCGGGATGGAAGAAGAGGTGGTTCTACTGGGAGACCACCAACGAAGATAGTCTCTCCTTCGTTGGGAGCCCTACCGAGAAGATTACTTCCTGGGATTCGACTCCCACAAATTTCGGCCAGATCGCCCTCTATATTCAAGCCATCAAGGACTTGAAGGAAGAGGGGTTCACCGGATGACACGTGGTGAAGGATTTCATCACGCGTCGCATTAGTCCCCTGAAGAAACAAGTGCCTCCCATGTGGAGGTACTCAGAGACTAAGGATTCAACCAGGGATTATGAGGATGGTAAGTAGATTTTTACTTTTGTTTCTCGTTTTGGTTAATCTCGGACTAGTCTGTTGAATGTCTTATCGGCTTGCACATATCTCTCATAGACGGAGATTAACGCCCGCGTCAAGCTCATCTGTGAGAAAGCTTCGCCACCAAATGTGGTGGCCCCTCAAATCCTAGCAGTTGTATCCGCCGAGGAAAAGACGGAGCACCTAAAGGTAATCAGAAACTGATTTCATCTTTAGGATCTTGTAATCGTAGAAATACTTACGACTAGGAGGTTGTCGTAGAAGAACTTACGACTAGATACTAGTCGTAGAAGAACTAACAATCATAAGATGATTAACAACCAGAAGATGATCGTAGAAGAACTTACAATCAGGTGGTAATGTTTCTTCTTCTGATTCTCATAGAAAGTAGGCATAGAAGACCACCAAGATGACACAGAGGTCAAATTGGTGGTCATCGGAGCAGTGGCAGAGGCGAAGCAACCCAAAGCTCCTTTGGCCAAAAAACGTAGGCTCGTGAAAGTTGCTGACAAGGGTGACACAGGCTTGAGCCCTACTACTCCGCTCAAGCCCTTTGTGCAATTTGTCGCGGATATGGCCACTGCAGAAAGACAAGGGCAGTCAAAGCGGTCGCAGCTCTCAAACGCAAAGCCCCTAAGACCAAGGTACTCTTCTATTATGACAACAAGACTTTCGCAGTTTGTGCCTCTCATGGCTTTGTCAATAAGCTAGAAAAGGAGAACTGGAAAAACTTCATGTCTTTTGTGAAGAAAACTACTACGCCAGCAGGGCTTGAGGTTGAGGGGAGCGCTGCTCTTGAGGTGGTCGAGACAGGTCTCGGCCATCCAGGGGTTCAGGAGGCTCAAGGAGTGGTGACTCCTATTTAAGACCCACGACCAGACGTGGTCATGGCTAACCCCATCCCCTACTCGAGTTCCGACCAGGCGTGGTCAGAGAGAAGAAGTCGAAGAAATCTTCTTCAGGGAAGGTTTTTTTCTCAATTTAAGGTCAAGTCTAGCAGACTAAGGTATGTAAAAAAATAAAAGTGTAAGAACAACATTTACCTTTTGTTTTTTATAACCTAGCCTATTTGCTTTCCTGTGATCTCAGCCCAACTCCTCCAGCCCCCAAGGGTACTTCTATCAAGAAGCCTGCTGCCTCTTCCTCTGTAGTCGAGGAAACGACAGTGGGAGTGGTCGAGGGATCGACCACTGCTCTCGTGGAGGAAGGAGTTGCTGCAACTGGAGCTGCTACGTCCACTGAGGTGATAGTTGCCTCTAAAGCAACTGCGACCACTGAGGTGGTCGTGGGGGCAGAGGCGAAGACGGCAGAGGCGTCTGGACAAGGTGGTGATGGAGCCTCTGACCACTGGGTCGGGAAGGAAGTCACCGAGCACGTCCTACCCGGTCCTCAAGGAGAGGCTTCTGACATCGCCATGGCTGAAGAGGAAGAAGAGTTAGACTTATTCAACCATCCCTTCGGATTTTTTAGCCCTGCAACCGTTGTGGGGTCTCGTGCATTTAGATCTCGTGATTGAGTCCCTCACCCTAAGGACATTCCTAACAGGGGAATGTCTTCGACGACAAGCGTCTTGAGGAGGTATGGTGGGACCGAGTCCAAGAGATTGATGAGCTGAAGGATCCCACCAGGGTATTCTCCATGTTTGCTCGTATAAGCATAAATGTAAGTATCTGAATCCAAATATTTACATATGTGGTTTTTTCTCACTTCTCACTGTCTTTTTTATTGCAGAAAGCTATAGAACAAATTGTCACAGTTGGTGAGTATAACCGCCAACTTGTGAAGCTACGACAAGAGAAAGTGGAGCTCTACGAGCAGGCAGAGAGATGGTCAGTCACTACAACTTGTAGTCATTTATGTTTCTACTGCTTGTATTGCTCGTAGGAATTGTCGTAGAAATGCTTACGATTAGAAACTGGTCGTAGAAGAACTTACGACCAAGTTGTTGTCGCAGAAGAACTTACGACTAGATACTGGTCGTAGAAGAATTTACGATCAGGTAGTTGTCGTAGAAGAACTTACGACTAGATACTGGCCATAGAACTTACGACCAGATAGTTGTCGTAGAAGAACTTACGACTGGGTACTGGTCATTGAAAAACTTACGACCAGGTAGTTGTTGTAGAATGACTTACGATCACTTGACTGGTGCTCATGTCTACTCTTAACCTCTGTAGGTTTAAAAGCGATGAAAAGACCTTGGCTGATTCGCTCTACTACAAGAAAGTCGAAACGAAAAAGCTAAGGGAAGAAAAAAGAAGGCCTTCTGAAGAAGCTTCAGGAGGCAAACTCTGCGACTCAACAATTGCAGGGAGAAATAAACAGTAAGTTCTGAACTTAAGACTGCTTATGACTCTGGTCTTTATCTTTCTTAACTCCTATTTCTCTTTAGAAAAAGAAGTCGAGGTGGGAAAGCTCCAAACCGAGGTCCATAAAAAGACCTTGGTTGCTCACGAGATCTCCCGCATTGCCAAGGATAAGGACCAAGCATTGAGAAGCTAGATTCTCAATTAGTAGGTAAGCAATTCTCTTACCTATGATTAGTTTGTTTTCTAGTCCTCTTTAAGAGTTATTTTGTTTGACTAGTTTTACTCTTTTCAGAGCACGCGGTCAAAGTAAATCAACTCCAAGAGGCTTTGACTTGCACCCAAGAGGAGATGAAGTCAACGAAGGTCAACCTTTAATACAACATTTCACTTTTAAACAATATACTCGGTAGGCTACATGTTGAGGTCACCCCTCTAGAAGACATGATAGCTGCCCACACGAGTGCCATTGGGGAACAAGTCAGGACTTTGCAAGAGTTAGTGGCTACTCTGAAGACCAATCAAACTTATTTGATAAAGGAAGCGGTCAAAGGGGCACTAAGTTATGTCTTGGCAAAACTTAAAGCTCGCGACCCCAACGTTATTCTGCAGCCGATCGAAGCCGACTTCGACTGCACTGAAGGAGAAGCGGAGCAATTGATTGAATACATACAGCCGGTCAGTAAGAAGGTCGCGGAGGAGATGCAAATAGGATCTTCCTCGTCAAAGTAGTTTGTAATAGGGACCTGTAAAGACAAGTTTTTGTTGATATATATATATATATATATATAGTCTTTCCTTTTTCCTGCAAATCATCTCAGAGTAGTTAGTAACTCATAAGGTAATGATCAAAAAGAGAAATTAAGACTACATAATCCTTCCTTTTTTCAGTAAATCATCTTGTCGAGTAATTGGTAACTCAAAAGATAATGAATAGAAAAAGAAATCAAGACTAAGAATTTAAGTCATATTGATAACTTTATTCTAGCCCTCAACTATTTGCTTAGTTTATTTAGATAAACTAAGTAAATAGTGTGAAAAAAGGTTTTGGAAAACAGAGAGGTTTAGCTAACTTATAGTTTTCGATCAGGATTATCATGCACTGGTCGTAAGAGTAGGAATGAGTCAACGATAGGAAGTTCCTTCTAGTGGGCAGGACCACGTGCAGAGAGGAAAGGCTTCGACTAGGTAATGTTACCATCTCCGACCAGATTAATCAAACCAAGAGCGGCAACTTGAGTTAGACAAACGCCTGGAGTACCTTAAACATTAGTTCGACCTTTTCCGGTGTACTCGGTGGGTTTGCCTTGGTAGCAAGAGTTAGAAACAGAACAACACTAAGAAGTTCCTCCTAGTGGGCAGGACCACATGCAGAGAGAAGAGGCTTCGACTAGGTGTGTCACTTCCTCCGACCAGTTGAACGAACCGAGTGAACCAGAAGTAGTTGAACAAATTACAAAAGAGTACCCTTCTTAGAGTATTTTTCAAAATAAATGAAGAAATAAACTAAGGTGAAAAGAGTTGGCTTGCAAATATTTCGAGCATGTATGTTGAACCCGAGCTCTTTGTATTAGCAGCAAAAGTGATGAACGAGTCGATGCTAGGAAGTTTCTTCTAGTGGACAGGACCACGTGCAGAAAGGAAAGACTTCGACTAGGTGATGTTACTGTCCTTTTAACCAGTGTAAAGAAGCACTAGGTGTTTGGAAAAATGGTCAAAAGATTATCGAAGCACTACTCAAAGTAAGACAATAGAGGTAGAAGGAACCTGATGCTTTGTTGTCTGGATTGTTGGTTACACGTAGAACTTACATAACTGGTCGACGTTCCAAGAATTTGAGAGAACCTGGTCGCCGTCCGTTGCTAGTCGTACCGAACCTGGCCGCGTAACTTCGACTATGGTGTAAGGACCTTCCCACTTGGGAGAAAGTTTATTCCGATTAGACTGGGATTGAATTTGCTTCAATACCAAGTCACCTACAGCAAAGCTATGAGGTTGGACCTTACGATCGTAGTATCTGCGCAGGGCTTATTGGTAGACTGTTGAACGGATTAAGGCTTGGTTTCTCTTCTCTTCAAGCATGTTAATGTCATCTGCTCGAAGTTATTTTTGGGCGGAGTCGTTGAAGGTTTCAACTCTTGTAGACCTTATCTTTAGTTCTAGAGGAAGCATGGCTTCAGCACCAAAGACTAAGAAAAATGGTGTTTCACCGGTAGCCCGACTAGTAATCGTACGAACTGCCCATAATACTGAGGGTAATTCTTGGACCCAAGCCCTCGAGCGCTTGACAAGCTGGTCGGAAGACTCGAGTTTCGATCCCCTGCATTATCTGATTGTTCGCTCTTTTGACCACCCCATTGCTTTGAGGGTGGACGACAGAAGCATAACACAACTTGGTACCCAACTCATTGTGAAATTCTTGGAATTTTACGCTCAAAAATTGCTTACCATTATCTGTGATTATCCGACTTGCAGCTTTCGAGTAATCACGCATCTCATCATGAACTGTTTTACTGCTTTCGTTGTTATCCCAGTTACAGGTTCGGCTTCAATCCATTTTGTGAACGTATCAATAGCCACAAAAAGAAACTCAAAACTACCTAAAGATTTAGGAAATGGTCCTAGGATGTCAAGACCCCAGGTCACAAAAGGCCAAGATAGATGGATTATTTGTAATGCTTGAGCCGGTTGGTGTATCTGCCTGCTATGGAACTGACATTATACACATTTCTTAACCAGCTCTTTGGCATCGTAGAGGGCTGTTGGCCAGTACAAACCTTGTCGAAAGGCCTTACTGACCAGCATTCTGTAAGAAGCATGAGTTCCACAGATGCCCCCTGTGTATGTCGTGAAGAAGGTTTAATACTTCTTTCTGCGATATGCATCGCATGAGTACCCCTTGAGTGCCTCGTTTATAAAGGACTCCTTCGACTAAAGTATACATTTTGGCCTTTCGGGATAAACAATCTACCTCGAGATCATCATCAAGTATTGCACCCTCCTGAAGATACTCGTAGATGGGTTTCATACAGGTAACCTCGTATTCTAGAGAGGAAGTCTTAATAGGAGGTGTCTCTGGTGCTTCGACCAGAGACGGCTCCTGGAGCTATTTCAAGAAGACTCCTTTTGGTACTTGCGATCGGGAAGAAGCTATACGAGCAAGCAGATCTGTGAGGAAATTATCCTTTTGAGGGATAAGTTGTACCTCGAAACCGAAAAAATGCTTTTCTAGCTTTCGGACTTTCGATAAGTATCGAGACATGGTTGGGTTAGAGCACTAGTAATCTTTTTCGACCTGATTCATGACTAGTTAAGAGTCTCCCCTCACGAGTAGTCGGGGAATCGAGAGCGCTTTTGCAGCTCGTATGCCAGCCAACAAACTTTCGTATTTGACAACGTTGTTAGTGGCCTGAAAGTTTAATTGGATAGCATACTTTAAGGTCTCTCCGGTAGGAGATTCCAGGACCACCCCAGCCCCCGAGCCACTTAAAGTAGGGACCCATCAAAGTACATTGTCCACTAGTTGTGGGAATCGTACTAGGGATCCTGAACAGGTTCAGGATTTGTCCATTCGACGACAAAGTCTGCCAAGATCTGGGATTTAATGGTCGTTCGGGACACGAAATGGAGGTCGAACTCCCCAAGTTCTACCGATCATTTTGCCATGCGTCCTGCTGCTTCCCTGTTCTGGAGGACCACTCCTAAGGAAAACTCAGACGGTACAATTGTCTTGTACGCCTAAAAATGATGCCGCGATTTCCTCGAAGACATAAGGAGGGCATATAGAAGTTTTTGGACCTGAGGGTAACGCTCCTTAGGCCCAAGTAAAACTTCACTTACATAGTAAACCGGTCGTTGTACGATTTAACATTCTACGACCAGTACTGCACTCACTACCTGTGGCGTGGCAATTAGATAAATTAAGAGCGTCTCTTCTGGTTTTAGAGAAACCAAAATAGGAGCACTCATAAGATACCTCTTCACATCCTCAAATGCAGTGTTTGCCTCTTTCAACCACTCGAAACCCTCGTGCTTCCTGAGAAGTTTGAAGAAAGGTAGCCCTTTTTCTACCAGTCGTGTTGTGAAATGACTTAAAGCCGCCATGCACCCTGTGATTTTCTGGATTTCTTTCTTCGTGGTCGGAAAGCGCATTTGCACAATGGCCTTTATCTTTTGGGGATTTGCTTCGATTCCTCGTATAGAGACTATGAATCTAAGCAATTTTTCCGAAGAGACTCCGAACATACAGTTCTCAGGATTAAGTTTCAAGTGATGCTTTTTGATGTTGTTGAATGTTTCTTGCAAGTCTGTGATATAATTAAGTCGCTTGATGCTTTTTACGACTAGATCATCAACGCAGGCTTCTAAATTTCGACCTATTTGAGGTGAAAAAGTCGATTGCATCAAGCGTTGAAAAGAAGCGCCAGCATTTTTTAGACCAAATGGCATTTTGACGTAGCAAAATATACCAAATGGTGTAATAAATACGGTCTTTTTTCTTCTTCTAGACACATATTAATCTAGTGGTAACAAGAATATACATTTAGAAAACTTAATGTTTCACAACCAGTAGTAGAATCAGTCAACTGATCGATACGAGGTAAAAGGAAATCATCCTTTGGACAAGCTTTATTAAGGTCAATGAAGTCTATACACATTCGCCACTTGCCGTTAGACTTCTTAACCATTACAGGGTTGGCCAACCACTATAGGTGATCGACTTCTCTTATAAAGCCTGTTTTACGTAGCTTGTCCAATTCTAACCTAATAGCATCTCGTCAATCAGGGGTAAATCTTCATAATTTTTGTTTTACGAGTATCTTATCAGGCCGTAAAGCTAGCATGCGCTCAATCACTTCCCTGGGGACTCCGGGCATGTCGGATGCTTGCCACGCGAAGACATCTATGTTAGCTCAGAGGAAAGTGATGAGGGCGTCTTCCTATTTAGGGTCGGAAGTATCCCCTATGCGAACGGTCTTAGAGGGTTCTGCTGCGTCCAGAGGAACCTCCTTGACGTGGTCGTTCGGCCTTGGTGCAGCTTTAGGCTTCGACTGCTTGGTCGAAGGCTGCCCTTTGTTTTCTTCTCGAATTCGTATCTGACCGACCATCTCGAGGGATCGATGGTCGCAGGTATGTGCCATCTTTTTATCACAGTGGATTGTGATTACTCTTTTGGGACCTGGCATCTTAAGCCATTCATACCCATAATGAGTAGTGATTAAGAATTTTGCCAAAGTTGGTCGTCCGAGTATGGCGTTATACGCCGTATCGAAATCGACCACATCAAAGAAGATCTTTTCTGTCCTAAAATTACTTGGGGAACCAAATGTTAATGAAAGAGAAACTTGACCAATAGGTTTGGCCGAAGACTCCAGTACGAACACACAGAAAGAGTATCGTACCGGTCTTACCTTGGTCATAGGTACCTGCATCTCGTCTAGGGCACTCGTAAATAGGATGTTTAACGAGCTGTCACCATCAACTAACACTCGATTTACTCGACAGTTGTTGATGGTGGGTTTGATCACGATCGGAAATTGACCTGGTCGAGTTGAGGGATCAGGCAGTCACTCTTCTCAAAAGATATGGAGACTTCCGACCACTTCGGCATTTTATTGACAACAGGGGAGTCATTGGAGTTTACCTCGCGTTCGGTAGCCTTAAGCTATCGTTTTAAGTCGTATGCTGACGATCCCCCCATAGATGTGCTCGATGGTGTGTTGCGGATCTTGGAACGATATCTCCTCATCGTCATCTGACTGCTTATGACCACTCGTTTGTCCTCCCTGCTCAAGAGTAGGAAGTGGCCCTTTGCCGGAGTAATAGTCCTTGAGTTTTCGTTGAAAAACCCAGCAATTGCGTAGATCGTGTCCTTCCTTTTTATGGAAAGGGCACCACCTAGGCTTGTCGTTCTTCCGTTCGGGACGCTTACCTTTGCCTCAATCGGAGTATTGTTTAGAACTTCGTGGCTCCTTATCGCTTACGGCCAAGCCCTCCTTAGAACTGCCGGCTTGAGGTTTTTGTCCCTTCGCCTTGTTCTTGCATTTCTTGGCCTTCTTATCCTTATTCTTTCCACTTTCGCCAGCTTCTTGAGGAATTTTGTCGTCTCGATCGATGGTTTTGTTCCATTCGACTGCCTCAGCAGCAGTCGCATATCGATCAGCCATCTCGAAGAGCTCAGTGACGGTAGCAGGAGGATTCAAAGCAATGTCCTCCGTAATTCTTCTACTGCGGACTCCCTGCTTAAAGGCTCTGATAACAGATGAGTCAGAAATATCTGGAATTGAATTACGAACCTGACTGAAACGCTTGATGAATCGGCGTAAGGTCTCGTGATCGTTTTGTCTCATCCTGTGCAGGTCGTTCTCCTTTCCAAGGCGATTGTAGGTGCCCTGAAAATTAGCTAGCAGAAGATCGCAGAGGTGTTGCTACGAGTAAATCGACTCGAGTGGCTGGTTTAGCAGCCACGATCGAGCAGACCCTTCGAGCACAGTTGGAAGGTAATTTGCCATAACGCGTTCTCCTCCCCCGACTGCTCGGATAACAGTCATGTAGATTTGAAGGAATATGATGGGATTTTAAGACCCATCAAACTTCTCCATGTTCACTGGTCGAAATCGAGGCAGTCAGTTAACTGCTCAGAGGTCGGGTGAAAACACCCGACATCCGGTAATAACTTCCTGGTGCCTTCTTTGCAAGAAAGAAGGGTTGATATCACCAGATGATCGTACACGACGATACCTTGTGATGGGTAGGCCCGACCTATTATTGGTCTCAACCTTAGGAGGGAAATACTCCTCGTATTCCATCTGTTGCTGCAGATCTTTGGATTGTAGTTGTGAACGATCACTTCTCCTGGGAGCGCGTTGATCATCAGGCGTTCGAGGAGCTCTCCTTCGACTGGAGTTATGCTTAGGGTAACAACGTAATTTGTTGTTGCACCAATCTCCATGTGATGAGCTGTTCGAACGTCTGGTAGC
This sequence comes from Ampelocalamus luodianensis, assembly GCA_036346255.1. Taxonomy (NCBI): domain Eukaryota; kingdom Viridiplantae; phylum Streptophyta; class Magnoliopsida; order Poales; family Poaceae; genus Ampelocalamus; species Ampelocalamus luodianensis. The sequence continues at coordinate 28,905,057 of CM070617.1, read as the reverse complement.
TGATGGAGTCGTACCGCTATGACTTCAAAAATGATGTCGACAAGGACACTCGAGTCTGGCCATTGTGCTTCGAAGCCTTCGGGCGATCTCCTCAGTGAAGAGGTCGTATCCTGGTGCTCGAGCAAGCTCTTGTGTTGGGTTCTCGAGCAGATCGTTGATGTGTTGGAGCTCCTGAGCCTCCTCCAACTGGTACTGAACACGCTGTCGGATTGTCTTAGGTTCACCCACATCTGATCCTTGAGTTTGCCTCAATGGAGTATGATTTTGTCGAGGATTTCCCTCACGCTCATTAGAGTGTTGACCCTGGCCATCACCGGAGGTGTCTTTACCATTACCACAAGGGGGCGCAGTGTGTGATCGTCTGGGAGCATCCTCGAGCCTGTCTCTTGGAGAGAGACCATTATCTAAGGAAGGATGAAGACCTCCCGTTGATGATCTCCACCTGTGCTTGAGGCCTCCTCACTTGAGGAGCAGTCGAAGGACACCATCTGGCTACTTGGAGTAAGCCCCTCCAGGAAGGGGAATTCCGAGTCATAACCGTCTCCGTCCGCAGGTGAGCCCTGCGTTGGGATGGTCGAACTCAAAGGTAAAGCATGTTTCATCCCCTCCTCTATGGGGTTAACCGAGAGAGAGTGTGAGGACCCCAGTTTATTTGGCTTGTAATGCTTAACCAACCACCTAGTCCTAGCATCACCAATCAAATAAACTAAGCCTCGAGACATGCATACTTCCCAGAACTGCAGTATGCACACCTCTTCACAAAATTATGCATCAACTCCATTCTAAACATAGAGTCCAAACATCACAATACTAAACAGTGAACAATACAGTAGAGTTAATTATTACAACAGAGGCCGACCAGCCAAATTACAACAGATAACTAAATAAACAGCGGAAGCAAAAGTGCCATAAGATGGCTATAAACAAAGCCAATCAGTGTGCCTTAGCCCACAAGGCAACCAACCGGACCGCCAAGCTAGTCGTCCCAGAACGCGCACATCTCACAGAAGTAAGGCCCTTGGGGCTCACCTGCCTGCTCTGCAACAAAAATATTAAGCAAAGCATATGAGTACAAAAATTATTTTTGTACTCGCAAGACTGACGTGTGGACTAGCGACACTGCATAACTACATGCATGCTTATTTGAGTGAAATTGTATGGCTCAATTTAGCACAAAGCAATCTTTATTTGCAATAATGTAATACATTTAAAAGCAAGTTGACAATTCATTTTTAATGTTGAAATAACAGCGAAATAAAGATAGATACAAGTAACCACATGGAAGTGACTATCCCAATAGTCACCACAACATAGCACGAATCCCTGATTCGTACCACCCGTCAAGTTTTAGTTAAAAAGTTGTAGTCTAACTCTTGAAAAGCTTACCCAAGCGTGTCCATAACCTAGGACGAGGCTATTCGAATAGTTTTAACCCTGCAGGGGTGTACCACTGTACCCACACTTCAGACCGCCTTTAAGCCAAAGTACACTTCCGAAGGTATGCTGGCACGGCTCAGTCCTACGAGACGCTTTCCAATATTGTGTATTAACTACGAGCCGCTCGTATGGATAAAAATCCATACGCTTACATGGTAAAGCCGAAAAGACAACTACCCACTCAGGATAAAGCTTTTCGGACAACTACCATGCTCCCAACACCATCCCTCCTGCGACCTCCTGCGACCCGGAGCCAATACACGCCAAAGTACTAAGTCAAGAGAGGTCCCATATACTCTAGTGTGGTTAGCACGCAAAAATGCCTGGATAACAGATACTCACAAGATGTTCGGTCCTTAATTGACCCGGGTACCATTCCAGTCACACCCAACAGATCACACCAACTTACCATTGTGCCCAAGTCCAAATCATTTTATTTTCAGTTTTTAGTTTTAACAATTAAACATAGCAAAAATGCTGAAACAAAAGTTATAATAATTTTGTGTGATCAAGGTTACCGACTAAATCGATAACCGCCCATTTCTACCGATACTAAGCATGTCTAAGCAGTTGAAATCGTATCTACTAAGTGACAAGAGATCATCCAACGATCTCCAATCACAGCAAATAACCTAGGCTCAGGTAGTAGAGGAATATCATTTACCTACAGGTTATGCAACTAAAGGGCCCACTAACCATATTTTAACATAAAATAGCAATGCATACATACAAGTTGCAAACAAAATATTAGTTTGAAACTAAAGGGATTAACATGATCAAACTGCTTGCCTGGTTGCTGCTGCTCAATATGTTGCTGAGGCTTACTCTCGATAATACCAGAATCGTCGCAATCTATCGATCAAGCAAAACGAGCAAATAAGAACAAATAACACCGACAATAACCAAACTTCAAATTAATCTAAAGAGCACAAATTTCACACAGCAGCTAGAGCATGATTAAACAAAATTTTAGAGACAAAGAACAATATTTTTGAAGTTATGAAGAATTTTCTAAGAATTTTCTAAGTTTAACAATACATAAAAGCATCATTTAATTATTTATCAAAATTTATGAACAGAGACATATCTAAGACTTATTCTGATAAATAGTAAATTAAAAATGAAAATTTACAAAATTGGATTCATTCGATTTGGATCAAAATTGAATTAGATATGAATTTTCTAAGTTTAAATGTATTAATAGTGTAAAAGAAAATCAATTCGGAAATTCTAAAAGCATTGAAAACTTTTCCTACCGGCATCCAGCCAACCCACGGTCACTGACCGGTGGGACCGAGCACAGCGCTGACCAGGTCAGCCCCGACCCAACCCCGCCGAAGGTGACGTCGAACGCGGATTTGGAGAATACGTCTTCCCATTTACCAAGCGTACTGAACCTAATCAATATCGGGAAAATACGCCTGCTATCAACAGAAACGTATTTGGCTACTTTACGCAAGACCTTAACCAGGCGAGAGGACCCACATGTCATGGACTCAGAAGATTATAAACGGCTGGATTAACACTTCTAAACACACTTAACCCAGAAGGGGTCCACATGACAGTGATACAGTTAAGAAGGAAATTAGTGCTAAAGGATGTGCTTAGAGCTAACGATACCGGCGGCTCACCGGCGGTCACGAAGACGGCGGCGCGGCCGCACAGCGGATCTAGCGAACCGGAGGGTCTCTGGGCGAGTGGGTTATACCTTCAGGTTCGCTGAGACCTCGCGAACTCGATGACGGCGATGCAGACCCACGGAGATGCCGGCGGCGAACGGAGGCGGAGACGAAGGAGAGGCTCACGCGGAGAAGACGCTATAGGCTTCTAGAAGACTCCAGAAGGTGCGCTCAAGCTCCGCCTCGACTCCAGGAACAATACACCCAAGATAACGACGATGAAGAAGGTCCGAGGCGGCCGGAATCGCTGCGGCGGCAAATCACCGAGCTTGGAGAAGAATCGGTCGCACGCCCGCAACGATGCACCAAAGATGAAAATGAAGCCACCGTTAGACTCAGTGGATCAGTGCGATCCTAAGGGATCAGACGTTGAGGTAAGAGACTCACTAGAACGCAAATGAGCTCGCGGGGCCGCAGTAACCGGAGTTGAAGACGAAGAAGTCGCCCCGACGCTCCAGAACACGCCAATGATCCGGGCTGGGCAAAACGGAGGCGACGTTGAACAAGGAAGTCGGAGGGGGGTTGCGGAAGCACGAGCGGCAGCGAGGTGGTGACGCTGCCCTCACCTTCTTCTCCGGCCGAAACTAAGAAATGGGCGGTGAAGGCACGAGAATAGATGCGAGGAAGAATGGATGATCCTAGGGGGTAGATGGACTCCTGGCGATCCTCTAGAGGTGGACACGCGTCCCCGGAGTGGCAGCGACGAGCTGCGTGGCAAGCATGCGCGAGCGCCAGCGAGCTCCGGTAGGCAGCGGAGACGGCCAGGAAGAATCTGACAAGAGGGTCCCACTTGGCAGCGACGGTGACGAAGCGGCGCGAGTCGGAACCAAGTGCGGCGCGGTCAGATGGTTTGACTCAACCATGAAGATGTCGACCGTTAGATCCTAAATGAACGGTCGAGATTCGATGGCATAAAAGGACGGTCCGAATAGATCGGGCACACGTGGACCGTGCGATCAACATCGGGCGGTCACGAGCGATTGGACTCGGGCGGTGAGGTTAGCTGGTGCGGCTGAGCCGAGCTGCACGGTCGGACTCGAGTCGGAGGTCGGGTCCGAGCCCGAGGAACAGTGATTTCAGATTCTGATTTTGAAAAGGCTGAGAGGATTGGGGAATTTTTAGAGGTAGCTCCAAAGCTCCAAAAATTTCGAAATTTTTATGGTAACTCCTCTGGACAGAGAACAACCGTGCATAATTTTTCCAGGAATTTTTAGGCACTGCAGTATTCCCAAGAAAATTCACAAGCTGTTGTCCCAAAGAGTTGACCAGAGATTCAAACTGGTTTGACTTGCTCATTTGAAATAGCAAACAAAATCTAAAAATTGTGAGATTTTGCAGAGAGGTGACTAGGAAGGTTAGGAAGATAGGAAAAATACTTCCAGAGGATGATCATGAGTTTTTGGCTTCTTTTTCTCTTTGTGGTTATAATTTGGGTTGTATGTTTTCAATTGTTTTCAAAATTTCAAAGACAACTTTTCAAACAAAAATTTCAGGAAATTAATACATGCTCAAAAGTTTTAAATTATACTCATTTTCACACATTTGAAGTACAGGGATACATTACAGATGTTACAGAGAGGACCACCAGATGTTGATAAAGCTCCGGAATGATAGCATCCAGAACTTGCCTCGTCAGGTCGAACTGTCTTGGATGGACTCGAACATTCAAAGGGAAAGCTCTCGTCTTGTTGTGAGTCTGCCTTGGGGCAATCCTAATTGTGGTCGGATTGACCCTTGCCCTATGAGGAAATTGGTCCCTCAGTTGGACGTACTATTGTGGGGAATAAGGATCCCTCCTCAACTCCATCAATGGCATGGTCTCCTGGATCTGGTAAAAGATTTTTGGAGGCAGCATTACCATTGGACGAGTTACTCGGTTCATAGTTGAAACCGGCATCCATGTCGACATCTGCGTAATAGGTCAAATCGAACCGGTTCTCCTCTTTCCACTCTCCTACCATGGAAGCATTAAGAGAAAAGATAATATGTTGACAAGGAATTACCAAAAGTTCCCCACTAACGGCGCCAACTGTCGGTGTTTTAGAACCAATCTTACGTAAAGATTGTTTGATTCGGGGGTCTCCACAATTGATCACGCAGAGAGAGCGACACGGGGATTTTTATACAGGTCCAGGCCTTCTCCAGAGAGAACAATAACCCTACTCCTGTGTGTATTGTATTGAGTATTGTGGTTACAATCAGTGGAAAGACTAAAGCTTGTACTCCTCCTGATTGTGTGTCTTTGATCCGTCCGGCCCCCTCGTTATCTTCTGACTGTCGTCTTCATATAGTGTGTGAAGAGGTAGCAGTTTCTCTAGGTCAAGAGGCGCCTCATCATTTCATATAACGGGCGTATTGATGGTAGTAATCACCGGAGTAGTAACTCCTCCACGTCGCCTGACAGTTACTTGTTAGAGATAATGACGCATTACGTGCAGTTATTCCGAAGAATAACATCGTATATTGACTGCTTAGATTCCCTAATCAATTGGGTCCACTCGTCTGTAGGCTATATCGATTATAAGATGATCGTAGTTGGCCTGGTCGTAGAAGAGGTTACGACCATGAGGTAGTCGTAGAAGAACTTACGACTAGGTACTGATTGTTGAAGAACTTACGATCAGAAGATGATCGTAGAAGAACTTACGATCAGGTGGTAGTCGTAGAAGAGTTTATGACTATAGAGGTGGTCGTAGAAGGACTTATGACCACCTGATTTGGCTTCTCCTTTATGATCATAAGGGGTATACCTAAAAACCGTATGATGGTATATTTACTCGTAATAAGAATTATAGATAAATAATAAAATGAGAATTATTACATTCTCATCACCTATATTAAATAGATAAATCCTAAACATGACCACTACCAATCTATCATGCATGACATAATTATCTCCCTGCAACCCCTCTCCGAAAGGATTGTACGTGGGAACGAGGGGGGCGAACCGCACGTGGGAGCGAGGGGGGAAAGCTAGTGGAACGACGACAGTTTCAATCACGTAGGGTTCTACATTCTAGAACCACAATTTCAATCATCTCTGACCGACCAATCAATGCCTATTACGCATCACCACGTGCGTGGCGATATCATATAGTACCATTCTCACGACACGGCATCCATTCTCTCACCGTACGTGCGCACGGCAATCAACACGCAGAATTCACTTGGCGGGAAGGGGGAAAAAAGGGAGGGGGTCGTTAAAGAAACGTGCGCGCCTGCATCAGCACACGCTGCTTTCTGTTGGTTCGCTTTCCGTGGATTCCAAACAAATTAACCGTCCGCATGTCTTCAACGTGCCCGCGTCGTTTACCGGTCAAACAAGCCGCGCCCGCGCCCGCGCCCGACGACCTTTCTTCTCCTCGACCTTCTCAAATCGTATACTTCATATCACCGCGCGCGCGTATATAAGTTAACAGCGGGCGCGCGAGCTGAGCCTGAGGCACCAAACAACCGGCATGCAAACTAGCACGGCCGCGGCGGCGCGGCGGCCAACATATCACAGTTAACCCCTGAACCATGGACGACGACCCGTTCTACTTCGGCCAGGACGACGCCGTCGACGACGACTACCTGATGAGCCTCGGCCTCCTCCCGCCGCCGGCGGGGCAATATCAGGGCAGCGCCTTCGCGGTGTACCAGCGGCGGACGGTGGCGTCGTTGGAGTCATTGAGACGGCAGTACTCCTCCGGCAGCGGAGCAAACGTCCACCGGAGAATGCACGTGTACCTGAGAAGCATTAGCGACGCCGCGGCCTCCACGGGAGTGCAGGCGGCGCCGCTGGCGAACGAGTCGATCGAGCCGCAGGCGCCGCGCAGCTCGCGGTTCCGGCACATCATGCGGGAGCGGCTGCGGCGGGAGCACCTCAGCCAGGGCTACGCCGACCTCCACGCCCTCCTGCCCCCCGGCCGGGCATCGAAAGTAATTTGGTCGCACACACACACGTCCATCTGTACGTGCTTTTCGGCCGGTCAATGTAAGTGACAAGCGCGAGCATGTTAATTTGTGCGTAGGGTGCCAAGAACATCATCGTTGGCGCGGCGGCCGACTACATTAGGGACCTGGAGGACAGGAAGGGGTGGCTTCGCTCGCGGAATGAGGAGCTGGAACGGGTGGCGCCGGCGGGATCACGCTGCGGCGGTGACGACATGGTGGTGAAGGTGCGCGCGGAGGGTGAGTACCCTTCGAAGCTCGACGTGTTTGAGGTGGTGCTCCAGCGGCTCAAGGCCATGGAGGAGTTGCGGGTGACGGCGATCCGGTCGTGCTTCTGCGCCGGCGGGATGTGGATGGACGTCGGAGTGGAGTCCAAGGTAGGCGCGCAGTGAAAAATCTCCTACTACTATTAACCCTGCCATTTTTATTATTTTTTTGCGAGGGATAGGATTATTGATGGTTCAGAAGTTAAAAACGAGTTAGTACTTCGTGGTTATGTATTAAGTAAATCAAAAGTTTTATTAGAAGTGTTCGTTGACATGTACTCCGGTAGTACTTGTGAATAGGCCAGCAGGTGAACAAACGAGTGAGGGTCTAAATTGGAGCTCTTTTCAACGGTACACTTAATTCAATACAGACCGTCTTTTTTTTACCAAATGATTCGGATTAATTAGGATTTAGTTATGCTACACCTGGCAGTATGAGTAGTAGAATCTTGATATAGTAGAATTGTAATTGACTATGTGGGATCGCATGACACAAGAGTAATATTTTTCAACCTAGTTGGAAAAGTCCATAATACATTCACGAATAAAATTATAAATACAAATAAAAGTCTTTTATACTTTTAACAAATCAATGATTAGATTTAATTTATACTACTACTATATATCCTACTGATATAGCGTACATTAAAATTTCTCCTGAATTGACCTATGCATTAATTATTTAATTCTGTCAGTACACCCAAGAACAAGTGATATTAATTCATGTGCACGAAAGTAGTGTTAAGGCAGTACTATGGATTGACTATTTCTTCAGTCAGAATAAGTCTACATGTGTTGACTCAATATGCGAGATGTTCCACATCCAAACAGAGACATATGTGTTGAAAGTGTTATGAACCTTGCTAACTCTTTCAAGATTAATAGTCCTATGATCCCCACCAACCTTCTGTTATCTCTACATTATGTGCAGGACTTCTTCTTCTTTCGTATTCTCTAAAAAAAAATGAATTGGCTTTCTGATTTTTCTTGCACTACACACTTGATAAATTCCATGTATCTCGTATGTCTAGATATCTTCGAGTGACGTGGACAAGGCAATAACAAGTGCCTTGATGGAGCTTGAGGAAATCAAATCCGGCTGCTTGCAAGATCCAACCAGCAGCAATTCGAGCTTCAGTTGTCAAGTTGAAAATGGTGTACTTACAGGTTGATGCTCTAGGCTCTCTTCTAAAAATAGAGATGATGTTCCTGCCAAGCAAACATAATACAGGAATGCATCTAGTGTTAACGTACCCTTAACTTGCAAGCAGATTGGTGCAAACATACTAACTCCTTCGGTTAAGGGATTAAATCACCTTGGAAATTTCTCAGAAAATTTGTAGATGTAGCCACTAAAGTTATATACAACGTACCAAACTCAAACTTATGCTATGAGTAATTGAAAAAAAGAAGTATCTATTGCTCACAACAAATTTCCCTCGCTTTTTTCTCATAGTATGCATGTTGTGTTTGAAGGTGAAATTTTATACGACTATAGAAGACTTTGTTGGCTATCTATACAAATCATACATAATTTTTTTATGTTCATTAACTAAAAGGGTTATTATGTTGAACCGATTTAAAAGGTTAGTACCGGATACATTCCCAACAATAGATGACATACGTCCCCACAAAAAAAAGGAGAAAATTCCCTATATGCATGCCACTGAAATTTACCCCAATCTCTTCCATGCTACTGAAAAAAGTTCGATTCCTTATATGCCACCGGGTTTTTCTTTTGCTCCCTTTTATGCCATTTATGTCACCTCAGTTAGTTGGAGTTGCTGTCAAACCTTTTTTTTAAAAAAAAAAAAACATCTTACCCTCACCTTATTCCTTCTCCACTCTCCTCAACCCCCACTCTTCTCTCTCCTGTCCCCACAGACACCACCACCACCACCTCCTCCTTCCCCCCTCTCTCCCTGTTCTTGGCCGGACACGGCTACCCGCAGCGGCTAGCTGGCACTGCCCATCCTCCACCCTCCTCCCCCCTCTCTCTACCGCCAAGGAAGGGGAGGAAAACGGGCAAAAGAATTTTTCATGTATAAGTTGATAGAGAAGGTGACAGAAATAATATGAAAGGAAACAGAGGAAAAACCCGGTGACATACAAGCAGGAATCAAACTTTTTTCAGTGCCATAGAAAGAATCAGGGTAAATTTCAGTGGCATGTAAAGAACTTTCTATTAAAAAAAAGATGGCATACATGTTTGTACTATAGTATCAGGAGACATTGAATCCCCGTCTGGAGCACGAAATTTTTCCAGGTTTCTGGTGGAATTGAAATTAATTTTCACATTTCAGCGTCTGAACTTACTATACGAGGTTTTATCCATCGCAATCTTCGTCGCATGCATGGCACGTGACATTTCAGTGAACGCACCACCGTATTATTATCGTCTAGAGTATTAGCACACGCTTCTATGATCGAAAAGCATTTGTCGGGTCGTCGCCCGCAGCTCCCATGATGGGCTATGGCTTAGAAAGAACGAAAGAGAAAGCTGTAAAAAGGAATACAACAAAGAGTCGAGGAATCTTCTTCGGACCCCGCAGGAAACTGCTTGAAACCAGCAAGGTCCAATGTTAATCAGTTGCGTCCACGAGAACCCAAGTAATTTCTAACTTTATCTTTCAGGTCCCCGCCAATCCACCATCCACCGAAGCGCAATTCTTAATTCGAAACTGTCGTGCTGATGGTTTGTTTCTGGGTTGCCGACATGACATCTGGTCACCTCGATTTGTAGTTGTAGACTTGTAGCACGCGCGCTTCGGCCGGCAAGCCTGCGCCACCAATCAAACGTACTGGGCGGGGCAAAACTGGCGGGCCGGCCGGCTTCCGCGCGCGCACCCAGTTACCGGCTGGAAGCCACCCGCGGGTCAGTACCAAACTCTGCCATGGCCCCACGGCCACGTCGCGCCGCGGTATGAACAACGCGCGCGGGGGCGTCCAATCCGCTGGTCTCACGTACGCCGGGCGGGGCACCGGGCACTTGTTCACCTCCGCGTCTTCCTGCCTGGGTCGCCTTGCGCGTGCATCATCACGGCGGCACGGTTAGCGCGGTGTGGTGGTACGCGCGCGCGGGGAGAAATACGAGGATTTCAAGCGTGCTGCGGGGAGTTTTAGCGGGAGGTACGGTTGATTGGGTGGAAGAGCGCGTACGCCGTAGCTAGCGTTTGTTGCGGTTAATCGGATTCGAGCAATGGGTGCCATCAAGGTTACAAATCCCGGTACTGGCGGAAAAATCTGGAGGAATTTTGTAAATTGAATTTTGAATAATGCAATTGGAAAAACTGGTTACGGTCCGGTAACTGCCCAAAAACCGGTTAAAACCGAAAAACAGAAAACTGATTATGAGTAATTAGCAATGGGAATAAGGGTGTGATTAGTGCTCGGATGTACGGTCCGAAGCACTAACACCGTACGCCTAGCTCCGATGTCACCTTTAAGGTTCTCCACCCCATATCTCGTGCGTCTGTCGCTAACATGCTGTGCCCGGAGCTTGAGGTTGCCGATCTCAGTGGCGATGCCGCGATGCGCGTACAGCGTGATGAGGAGGTACCATGCCCTACGGAGGCGGGTCAATTTGTCGTTCCCACGGGGCTCACTGTCAAGGCGGTGACTGATGTTGTCGATGCAGTCCTCGATGTTGTAGGCCACCTCCTGCACCTACTTCATCCAGTCTTGCCTCTGCTCGTCGTGTCTGTTGGCCTGTTTGAGCCTATTGAGGAAGGCCTGCATGCTAGCCAGCTCATCGTTGATGTATTGGATGTCATCGCGGACGCCTTGGATAAGGGCGTACTCCTGGGTGAGAAGGCCTCCGAGCTTGCCGATTAGGGATTGTACGGCGTTGCTCGAGGCACCGACGACCAGCTCCATTTTATGCTCTCTCTCTCTCATCTCCTACTCCCAACCCAGGTGGTATTGCGCCCTGTCTCCTATTGGAATTAATTGGGCTTTGGCTCACTCATTTATCAATAATTCTTAGAAAATCCCAAAACGCATTCATGTATGGTGGCATGTGGGATACTTTAGTCCCATATTACTAGCCAAGGTGGAGAGACACCACCTTATAAGGTGGAGCATGTCTAGCCCTAGTAAAGTAAGAGAAAGGAGGACTACACGAGCACGCTCGACTTGCCTCGCCTCGCCAGGCTAGGCCAGGCTTCGCGGGCATGCAACGTGCATGTGAATGGTGCGGTCGTTCGGGTTTGGCCGTGGGTCCAGATGCAGCTTTCTTTTGCAATTTTGTTTTTCCATACAATCTTGTCATAGTGGAAAGAAATGCTCTAATTACACGACTTTAACTGCGAATTAATTGCGATTAATGAGCCTTCCATCTCTGAAAAATCTGATTGTGGTTTCCTAATCTGAGCACAGTTTCCTTTTGCGTTCTTTAAGAGGAAAACTCTGCCTGTCTTCTCTCTGATCACAAAACACATTCGTGCAAGTGTTCTCGAGTGCTGTGCTGTTAAGAGCTACTCCGTCCCTGTGCCCGGCATGCACCGATAGTAGGGAGAGCAGGTCTCCGGAACTGTCGTCCCCACGATCCTGTACGGGAGAGGACGAATCAGGTTTTTGGAAGCAACTCCGCGACTACTCGCTGTTCCTTGCATTGTCCACATCGGCATCTTCTTCATCGGCGATGTCATCTTCTTCATCTCTGTGACACTCTTCGCTTCGCATCGGTAATATCTAGTACTCCACACTTACTTCTAATTGTCAGCATGAACATATTCGTTTTGCTATTCTAGTTCATCTTCTGGACATGTTTAGTACTCATGCTATTTTCGTAGTCATGATTTATTTGCGAAATTATGTAATCACTAAAGTGCTAAATAATCTAACAATCCAAAAACCTGATGATGAATTTGATTGGCACTCTGTGATGAAAATGGCTGATTTTGCCAAGACAATAAAACCGAAGAAGTTCAGTGGAGTGGACTTCAAAAGATGGCAGACAATAGTCACTTTGTAGCTCACGACTCTGAACGTATTTTGGGTTGCCTTCAGGGGACCCGAGGGAGAATTCACTCCCGAACAAAAAAAGGAGTTCAAAGCAGCCACCATAATTTTTATGGGATGCGTTCTTAGCATTCTTTCCGATTGTCTGTGCGATGTGTATATGCACATGACAGACGCAAAGGAGCTGTGGGAGGCACTCGAACATAAGTTCGCTACCTCAGATGTTGGCAGTGAGTTGTATACCATTCACTACTACAGAAAACGTCATCACAGACGGTTCGAAACCGTCATCACAGACGGTTCGGAACCGTCTGTGTTTTTGTACATCTGTGATAACTGGTGGTTATCACAGACAGTTAAAAAAACCGTCTGTGATAAGTCACAACACAGACGGTTCTAGTTACCAACCGTCTGTGATATCCACATATCACAAACGATTCTAGTTACCAACCGTCTGTGATATGTGTGAGATATCACAGACGGTTCATAAGTAGAACCGTCTGTGATATCTTTTTTGATTGCAAAAAAAAAAATACTGCCATTTCATGGATACACTCATACACATACACTGTCATTTCCCAAACTTCCCAAACATGGATTCATTGATACACATACATGGATTCCAAGTCCCAAGTCTCCCAATAAATTTCTCAAACCATGGATTCATGGATACACTCATACACTCGATCATATATAAGTACCAACATAAGTAGAATCTGGAGGAGAATCTAACAGAAATCTGGATATGAATCTAACACAAGTACCACAAGCACATACATACAAATCTGGATCTGAATCTAACAAAAGCTCATATACAAAAGTACCAACAGAACCTCATATACCAGAGACGTCGGAGGAGGATTGGATGAGGTCGGCGTCGAAGGAGGACTAGAGGAAGTCGGCGTTGGTGTCGGCGTCGACTCTTAGCTGTTGGGGAGGAAGACCACGTCGGAGGTTGGGGACTGCGGGAGCAAGGGAGGACCGGAGTGCGGAGGAGTAGCGGGGCGGGAGCTGCATGAGGACCGTAGGAGCAGCGACCAGCCGGAGCTCGGAGGAGGACTACGGGAGCAAGGGAGGATCGAGCCCAGAGGAGGACCGGGACTACAGGAGTGCGAGACTGAGCGCCCAGAGGAGGTCGACCATAATATATAAAAACACCAAAATATTTTGCCTCCCGCGCACGCATTCAAAATTTTCGAACTCCTGCGCTGCGAATCATAGACGGTTTCATATAAAAACCGTCTGTGATGACATATCACAGACGGTTCTTAATACAAATCATTTATGATAAGTATCTCATCACAGACGGTTCGTATTAAGAATCGTCTGTGATGAGATACTTATCATAGACGGTTTGTATTAAGAACCGTCTGTGACTTGGATTTTACCATGGTAAAATCAGATAGTAAGAAAAATTTCAAGCCATGGTAAAATCAGAGACGGTTCTTAATACCAACTGTTTGTGATGAGGTTATTATCACAGACGATTTGTACTAAAAACCGTTTGTAAAGTATCACAGACGGTTTGTGATACGAACCGTCTGTGATATACGACATATCACAGACGGTTCTTAATACGAACTGTCTGTGATAATGACCTATCACAAACGGTTTCAAAATGAACCGTCTGTGATAAGACAACACAAATGGATCCAAACAAACCGTCTGTGATGAGGTGTCTACTATGACTTGTTTTGTAGTAGTGATTGAGCAATATCATGACTACAAGATGGTTAAGAATCGTTCTGCAGTTGAGCAAGCTCATGAAATACAATTCATTGCGAGGGAACTCGACCACCTCAAATGCATATTACTTGATAAATTTGTGGCTGGTGGCATCATTGCCAAACTATCCTCTTCACAGAGGAATTTTGCCACATCTCTGAAATACAAGACACAAAATATTTTTGTTGAACTCTTTACAAGAGTCGCGCAGGTGTCACTCACCCCTGAAGTGCCGGACGATATCACTTGGAAATGGACTTCGACAGGAACATACACGGCCCAATCGGCTTATAAGGCACAATTCTTCGGGTCTATCCACAAACCGCATGTCAGTCTTATTTGGAACTCCTGGGCGCCACAAAAATGCAAAGTCTTTGCATGGCTAGCCATTCAAGAGCGGCTACCAACGGCAGATATCTTGGCAAAAAGACACATGCCAAATGATTACTGGTGCCCGCTTTGCACTAACAATCCAGAAACAGCGCACCACATTATTACTAGTTGTGCCTATGCCAAAAGGGTATGGAATGCCATTGCAATTTGGGCACATCACAATAATATGTTGCCGACGTAATGGGATACCAATGCGTCCATTCTAGACTGGTGGATGGCTGTGTCACTAAGTGAAAGGGCCGCGGGTAGGAAGGGCCAAAACTCTCTAGTTATCCTCACCAGCAAAACGACGTCTTCGGAACTGTGGCGATCATCAAGGAAGAGGCCATGGCATGGATATTAAGTGGGGCAAAGATTTTGGCGGCCTACCATCCGACGGGAGATTTAGCTATTCCATAACGATCAACGTTTTTTAATTTTTTCGGCTGTTTGACACTAGGCCTTTTTTCTTTTCTTTCCTTGCTTCTTCTCTTTTCGCTCTCTCGGTTCTCTCTTTTTCTCTCTCTTTTTTCTTTCTTCCTTCCTTCTGTTTTTTCGTGTTCTGTCCTTGTAGCCTCTGTTTTTCTCCTCTTTAATGAATGATGGCAATGCTCTTGCCATTCCCCCCAAAAAAAATTCGTTGAGGATCTGATTGCGTCCCTTGATGTTGAAGAGAAAGCTCGGGCGCAGGATGTGCATCCTAAGGTGGCCAAAGGCCATTCCAACACCGATGTCGTCGTACAACACCATGGTAACGAAAAGTTCAAGGAAAAGGTCAAGGTCGTACATACCATCAACTTTAAGAATAATAGGAAACCAAACAAGGAAAAAGGTGTCTGCTATGTTTGCAGTAAGGACAGCCATTGGGCCAACAAATGTCCTGACCGTGAAGGCAGAAAGAATAAGCATAGCCAGACCAAGTCTGTGAATATGACTATTGGTGATACCAGAGCAGGGATATCTGAGTATGGTAATTTACCTACTGTTATTTCGGTCTGTCATTCTACTGACTGGTGGATTGACTTAGGGGCTAATATTAACGTATGTGTTGATGTGTCCTTGTTTTCTTCTTATCAAGTCGCTTGGGCTTCCTCCGTGTTGATGGGAAACGATTCGCATGCTTCTGTTCTTGTTGTTGGCACGGTAGATCTAAAGTTTACTTCGAAAAAGATCGTGCAGTATGTCCCCTCGATAAATAAGAATCTCGTCAGCGGCTCCCTTCTATGTAGAGATGGGTATAAGTTGGTTTTTGAGTCAAATAAAGTAATCATTTCTAAATTTGGACTCTTTATTGAAAAAGGTTATGATTACGAAGGCTTGTTCTGCTTTTCCCTTTCAAATTTCTGTAATAAGGTTGTGAATCATATTTGTGATCTAAATAATGGAGATGAGGCCAACGTTTGGCACTCATGTTTGTCACATAAATTTTGCTTGTATGTATTGGCTATCCAGACTGAATTTAATTCCCAAACTCTCTATAGTCAAAGGTTCTAAATGCTAAACTTGTGTGCAAGCAAAGCAACCCGCAAACCTCATAAAGTTATGGAGGAAAGAAATTTGGCACATTTAAAACTCATACATTCATATCTCTGTGAAATGGATGGTGTGTTGACAAAAAGAGGGAAAAGATATTTCATAAATCTAATTGATGATACTTCTAGATATTGTTATGTGTATCTGTTGAAAACAAAAAATGAGGCTCTAGACTACTCTAAAAGTTATAAGGCTAAACTTGAGAATCAACTAGAAAGAAAAATCAAAAGACTTCGGTCGGATCATGGTGGAGAGTATTTCTCAAATGAGTTCTCCCAATTCTGTGTAAAGCACGAAATTATCCATGGGAGGACACCTCCGTATTCGCCTCAATCCAATGGGGTTGCTAAAAGAAAGAACCGCACGTTGAGTGACTTGGTTAATGCCATATTAGACACTGCGGGTTTATCTAAGGCATGGTGGGGGAGGCTATACTAACCTCAAATCATGCCCTGAACAGAATTCCCATTAAGAATAGTGAGATTACTCCATATAAAGGATGGAAAGGAAGAAAACCATCACTATCCGACTTGTGCACTTGGGGTGCTTGGCAAAAGTCAACGTACCGATAACTAAAAAGCGCAAACTTGGACCGAAAACTATGGATTGTGTCTTTCTAGGATATGCTCATTGTAGTACTGCCTATAGGTTTCTAGTAGTTAAATATGAGGTATCTGACATACATGTTGATACAATAATGGAGTATCGAGATGCTACATTCTTTGATAATATATTCCCCATGAAGGATAGACATAACTCTACTAGTCAAGCAAATGATTTAACTCTCGAATTCATAATTCCCATTGAGCATTCCGAATACACACATGAACAAATCCTTGAGAAGGATGATAATATTGTTCCTAAAAGGAGCAAAAGACAAAGGATTGAAAAAAACCTTTAGAGATGATTTCATTGTGTACCTTGTGGATGATGTTTCCAAATCTATTTTAAAGGTATATGCATCTCTTGATGCAGAGTACTGGAAGGATACGGTCCGTAGCAAAATAGATTCCATTCTCACTAATGGGATTTGGAAAATCACTGATCGTCCATATGGTTGCAAGCTAGTTGGGTGTAAGTGGGTGTTCAAGAAAAAGCTTAGGTCTAATGGTACTATTGAAAAGTACAAAGCAAGACTTGTGGCCAAGGACTATACTAAAAAACAAGGTGAAGATTTTTTTTGATACTTACTCACCCGTTGCTAGATTGACCACTATAGGGGTACTACTATCATTGGCTGCCTCACATGGTCTTATTGTCTATCAAATGGATGTTAAGACGACCTTCCTCAATGGAGAGTTAGATGAGAAAATCTACATAGAACAGCCTGATGGTTTTGTAGTAACCGGCCAAGAGGGCAAGATTTGTAAGTTAATGAAATCTTTATATAGTCTCAAGCAAGCACCTAAGCAATGGTATGAGAAGTTCAATAGAACTTTAACATCTGCGGGCATTGCAATAAACGAAGCCGATAAATGTGTTTACTACCGCTATAGTGGGGGTGAAAGAGTTATACTGTGTTTGTATATTGATGACATACTTATCTTTGGAACAAGTCTTAACGTGATTAACGAGGTTAAGTTTTTTCTGTCCCAAAGTTTTAACATGAAAGATATGGGAGAAGTTGATGTAATTCTAAACATCAAGCCGATCAAGGGTGAGGATGGGATTACACTTCTGCAATCACATTATGTGGAAAAGGCCTTGAGCTGTTTTGGCTATATGGATAGCAAGCCTTCTTCAACACCTTATGATACTAGTCTAATACTTCGAAAGAATAAAATACTAGGAAATGATCAGCTGAGATATTCCCAGATTATTGGTTCACTCATGTACTTAGCTAGTGCTACCCGGCCTGACATCTCATTTGTTGTAAGCAAATTAAGCCGGTTTATCTCTAATATGAGAGATGATCATTGACGTGCACTCGAGCAAGTCATGCGCTACTTGAGAGGTACGATGAGTTATGGAATTCATTATACCGAGTACCCTGGCGTACTCGAAGGATACAGTGATTCCAATTGGATATCTGATACTAATGAGATTAAGGCTACGAGTGGATATATTTTCACTCTAGGCAGTACAACTGTTTCATGGAGGTCTTGCAAACAGACCATTTTGACGAGATCAACCATGGAAGCAGAACTCACGACATTGGATACAACCATTGTTGAAGCAGAATGGCTGTGTGAACTCCTGATGGACCGATTCTGGTCATCCTGGTGTACTGTGATAATCAAACGGTTCTCGTTAAAGTGAACAGTGCAAAAAAAACATGAAGTCCTCCAAGCATGTAAAAAGACAATTAAAATCTGTCAGAAAATTGAGAAATTCCAGAATAATCTGACAGATCCCTTTATAAAGGGTTTATCACAGAATGTGATAGATCATGCATCGAAGGAGATGGGAATGAGACCTATGTGAGTTACACCACAGTGGCAACCCAACCTATGTGATCGGAGATCCCGTGAAGTAGGACCTGGGAAAAACAAACTGTTTGGTTAACTGAAGGAGAGTACATTCTATAACCCACTCTATTGAAGATTTCATGATCTTAAATCTGTATGGTAGGATGACTTTTTCTTAATGTGTTCTGTGGTTTTAAATAGCAAAAATGCTACCCAACAAAGTATTCTTAAAATAACACACCCATGTGAGCCCGACTGCTAGTCACAGTCTGTGAGAAATAGGTACTCTCTAAAAAGCTCATGAAGAGACACCGGAGTATGACTTATATGCTCCACCTGAGGGGTAGCCTATTGGCAGCCTAGTACCAGTCAAGGCTTTAGGTGAAACTCATTCACGCAAAACTGCTAATTCACGGCTTAGTCCATTGTGTAGTTGTGAATGAATGTAGCTTAAAGCTCTAGGTGGATGTTCAACCCTAACAGGTCTGCACTGAAAAACTGGTATATTAACATCGCTTTGGAACAGAAGGCAAATTTTGTGAGCCTCTCAGATCTAGTAGGGGATTGTTAGAATTAATTGGGTTTTCGCCTACCCATTTATCAATAATTCCTAGAAAAATCCCAAAGGCCTGATCATACATGGTGGTATGTGGGATACTTTAGTCCCATATTCCTAGTCAAGGTGGAGAGACACCATCTTATAAAGTGGAGCATGTCTAGCCTTGGTAAATCAAGAGAAAAGAGGACTACACGTACGCGCTCGCCTCGCCTTGCCTCGCCAGGCCAGGCCAGGCTTCGCGGGCACGCGACGTGCGCGTGAATGGGGCAATCGTTCCGGGTTTGGCCGTGGGTCCAGATGCAGTTTTCTTTTGCAATTTTTTTTTGCCATGCAATCCTGTCATGATGGAAAGAAGTACTATGATTACGCGGCTTTAACTGCAAATTAATTGTGATTAATGAGCCTTTCTCTCTGAAAAATACGATTGCGGGTTCCTAATCTGAGCGCGGTTTCCTTCTGCGTTCTTTAAGAGGAAAACTCTGCTTGTCTTCTCTCTGATCGCAAAACACATCCGTGCGAGTGTTCTCGAGCGCTATGCTGTTAAGAGCTGCTCCGTCCTTGTGCCCGGCGTGCGCCGATAGTGGGGAGAGCAGGTCTCAAAAACCGTCGCCCTCGCGATCCTGTACGGGAGAGGACGAATCAGGTTTTTGGGATGCGACTCCGCGACTGCTCATCATTCCCTGCACCGTCTATATCAGCATCTTCTTCATCGGCAATGTCCCCTTCTTCATCTCTGTGACACTCTTCACTTCGCATCAGTAATATCTTGTACTTCGCACTTACTTCTAATTGTCAGTATGAACATATTCGTTTTGTTGTTCGTATTGCTTATCATCCTAGTTCACCTTCTGGGCATGTTTAGTACTCATGCTATTTCTGTAGTCATGATTTATTTGCGGAATTATGTAATCACTAAAATACTAAATAATCTAACACCTCCTAGATGAGACGCGATGCGATTTACTTCGGGAATATTATCTATTGTCTTATTAAAACAAGGGCGCAACTAGCGATCGGATGTCCCCTCGTACGGTCCGCCGCAACATTTTTTCATCATGTGCAACATTTTTTTTAACGCTCGGAACAAAAAAGATTTGTTCGCCAAAGAAGAGGTGATGGGGAGGATACAATGTATCAAAGAAACCAGATGCTACATTTCAAATAAGAATACATCTCAAAAAATCTCAAATACAGAAGAACGCTTTTAATAGTAAAAAGGGTTGGTTTTGCAATATTTTTTTCAACAGTCGCAATATTTTTTTCAACGATCGTAACATTTTTTTCAACATCGCAACAAAAAGAAACTATCAAAAAGAAGAGGTGAAGCATCTGGAAACACTTATTGCCAGCAACAAGTGTATAAATATTTTTGTTCAACGGTCACAACATTTTTGTTCAACGCTCACAACCTTTTTTTTACGATCGTAATATTTTTTTCAACGGTCGCAACATATCAAAAAAATAACAATCAAAATAGTGGGTTGCAACTCCAGCAAGGTGCAACTAGTACATAGGAAGATTGAACAATTGTTACAACATCAAGAAAACAATTGTTGCAACATAAAAAGAAAATTAGAACATTTGAAACTAATTTATACAACATTTTAATTTTACATGTGTGTCACTCAGCGACAATGATTACAACAAAAAAAAATTATGCATGCAACATTGGCTGCAACAAAACAAAACGCTAACGAGAGCAACAGATGGGCGATCCTTAGCCACAAGCTCGTGGTTGGCATAAAGGACTCTGAAAAACTTCTTGGCCGCATGTTTCGCAACCAGGGCAGGGTTTCTGAAGTTTGACTGATGTGACGTGTGGGGCCCAAGTGCTGGACACGAGATGCCACGTGTAGTTGAACAGTTGAGTGTCAGTTGAGTGTTGAAGTAGGCATCCGATCGTTTCATTCTTGTCGGATGTCCGAACGGTATCAATTTTCTATTTAGCTCCTATAAAGTGTAAATTGGTCGAAACAATAATTTAAATATATTTAACTTATACAATAAATAATTTAGAAAAAAATCTAAACTAATCTAAAAAGTGTATTATACAATCATAAACTTAAATTTGAATTTAAAAATTTTCGACAGGTTAATGTTCATCCGGATCTCCGGTGACTGGCGCGCGGGCGATCACGAACGACGAGGGTTTCGTGTAAACAATTATCTCATTGGCACGTATGCAATAAGTTTGCGATCCTGCTTATTACGACTTACGAGTAATAATAGCCCTCTTTGTTCTAAAGAAAAGCTGTACTCGATCTCCTTGTACGGCAATATGTTGTGTACGTAAACTCGATTTATGCTCCAGATATTAAGACAAGATAAAGAGAAGGAGATTAATTGGATCTCTTATTCCGCTTACAACTTATCTTACAAAAGATTAACCAACTTAATTAGTCACAACTAGTTCAGCAAATTTACCAAGCTAGCACATGTGCCATCATTCATCCATTGGCGGTGGTCTGATGGACGTGGCATCGACTAGTCAACGTCGATCCATCAAATTAAACAATACCATTGGTGGAAAACAAATTAAGATCAGCCGGTACACGCAAGAGACTCCTACGTTATCACGCGACACGAACGAGATCGAACATACGTACAGGAAATGCCCCGCAGGATCGAACAACAAATTTACCAGCCGCATGCGGCTACGGGGATGGGAAGCACGCCTCGCTGTCGAGGATGGCCGCCTTGAGCTCCCGCTGTATCGACGCCCTCACCGGCGACGCCACCAATTCTTCCCACACCGACCCCGCGCCGTCCGTCGGGTGCCCGTCCGGGTACAGCTCGTGCACGCAGTTAGCCTCCTCGTTGATCCTGCTCACCCTGTCCAGCAACCCGATCTCCTGCACGTCCACCAGCAGCCTGCTGTCGCCGTCCTTCCATCCTATCAACTGCACGCGCCAACGTGCACAGAAAACGTCTCAAACTAATATCAGTGGGTTCACTGAACCTGATCGGTGCAGAGAAGATGACTTGGTTTCTCTGACCTTTGCGCCGGCGATGGTGTTGGTGCTGTAAAGCCGGGCGTTGTCGACGAGGTCGCAGTACTTCCGGAAGGCGCCGGCGAATCGCTTGTGGGACTTGAGCTGCGAGTTCACCCGCACGGCTCTGCCGGATATGATGGCTCGTCTGATCCCCCTGACGACGGCGAGGTAGGCGTCGCAGATGATGCCGACGAGCTCGATGCGGTAGGGCTTCCTCGCCCTGGGCCCTCTCTGCTGCTCGCCGGCGCCGCCCTCATCGACCGGCTCCCAGTACTGCTCGGTGGTCGTCCCGTCGGCGGCCACCTTGTAGCCGACCCCCATGCGGTACCGCTGCCGGTGCACGGACCGCGCCATGGCGATGGTCTGCAGCACGAACGGCTCC
This sequence comes from Ampelocalamus luodianensis, assembly GCA_036346255.1. Taxonomy (NCBI): domain Eukaryota; kingdom Viridiplantae; phylum Streptophyta; class Magnoliopsida; order Poales; family Poaceae; genus Ampelocalamus; species Ampelocalamus luodianensis. Next base: position 28,882,808 of record CM070617.1, on the reverse strand, counting down.
CACGACAGCGTGCCGTCCATGATCACGTCCCGTCCCTCATTCAGAGCAGTCACCAGCAGCGACGCTGCCGCGTCCGTCGACGATTGGTGCACCTGCATGCACGCGCCATTGCTCTGGATCAGTGGCCCGTGTGCGTCGTGAGTGCATTGCGATTGCGACACGAGAGGTTTCGGTGTACCAGCTCGGCAGTCTGCATCATGTCGTTGTGGTGGCCTCGCGAGCTGATGGCTTGGTAGATGACGTCCGATTCCTTGAACGCGTCGGCCTCCACAACCACCGCGTTCGCCGCTGCGCCGGACCAGAACACCCTGCACGTACACGTACATTTGCACGGTGCTCAGTTAAATCGTGCTTGATTCTGGGGTGTGAAGTACACGAACGACTCACTCCTTCATGATCTGCTTGAGCACGGTGCTCTTGCCGGCGCCCATGCCGCCGCCCATCAGGAGCAGGACCGGGCTGCGGTCTCTGTGGGCCGCAGGGACCATCACGTCGGTGCACGGCCGGTTGTCGTAGCAGCTTATTCCGATGGCCTTTAGCTCCTCCATCAGCGTGGAGAATAGCCTAGTCACCTTCAGCTCTCTTGTCACTCTCTCAAACCTCATCTTCCTGTTGCCCAACAAAAAACCGAGATCCAGATTTCATTTCTTCGGTTGGAGTAATACCAAAAATAGAACTGATTTATTCTTGCACACTTTGTGCCGGATCAATGGATCATAGTTACCTAGTGGCCTCTAATACCATGCTTTTGAGCTTTTTTCTAGGCTGCTCTACTGTTAGCACCTAAGCAAGTGAGCCCAACATTATTATACAGGACATATAAGAACAATTCAATGATAAATGAGTAAGAGGACACATTTCCAGTCTCTACCTGCGTGATTACATGAGTGGCACATTTCCAATGGAAGGAAAAGTAGCCAAGTATGCATTTGTCTAGCTCCTCGATCAACTTCACGAGCAGAGCGTCTGGGTTCATGTTGTTATGGAAGAATGCAAGTAAATTTTGCTCATAACCCTGGTTCTTCTTCAGATAATCGTATGCTAGTGTACAAAGGTGGGGGCACTCGTTAAGATCCTGAAACCCGATTTGCTTGGCTGAAAAAGACGAAAAATTCTTATCAGTGTTGAACAGGCCGGTTCCCAACATTGTGTTTACGTTCCTTATATTGATCATGATTTTTTTTTTCAAGAACGCGCAAAAGAGTTGCACGTCGTTATATTAAGGAGGAAAAAGTTTAGAAACTAACAACAAAGTATTAGACACACCGCTCATAATACTAAAGCTCTTAAAACAAAGCCAGAGCACTAGAAGCTTAGACAATCAACAGAACAGAAAGCAGAAGACCTAAAGTTACAAATAGGAAAAAAAACACTACAGAGGCATTGGTAGCGATTGCAGACATTGAATTCCAGATACACGCCATAGCCGGAGCCCATCTAACATCCTGTGCAAGACCGACTCCAAAGGAGAATCGACCTTGTCAAACACCCTTGTATTCCTCTCTTTCCAAATTAGCCAAGCAATGAGGATGATGCAGGATTCCAATGCTCAATGGCTGGTTACTGGTACCAATTGGCGGGTAAGAATCCATAAATTCTCCAAGGTCGCTTGTCCAGATGGGATACATTGATGGAAGCCTACTTGTTGCATGAAGCGAGCCCATAGTTGACCAGTGATCGCACAACCCACCAGTAAATGGTCTATCATTCCATTGTCATAGTGGCAGAACACACACACCCAGTGATTTGCAATACCATGGCTCTCTAGACGGTCTGCCGTCCAGCATCTCCTTTTGGCCGCCAACCACATGAAAAACTTACACTTGAGAGGGGCAGAAGATTTCCAGGTTGCTCGCGCACATGCAAACCTAAGCGACCCAGAGAAGAAAGCCAGATACGCAGACTTTGCCGAGAACTGACCAGACCCATTCCACCTCCACTCGAAATGATCCTCCACTCCTGGCGTTAAGCACACCATACTCAACCGATCCCAGAACCGAAGGTACTCCACTAACGCAAACGCGTCCAAAGCCCCTGAGATGTCCTCTATCCCAAAAAAAAATTCAGTCCCCACTTTCCAGATGAACTGAAAGCGAAGCTTGGAACATATCACTCTCTGCCTTATTATACTGAGCCTTGAGGTCACGCCATGGCCGGTCTCCCCACGACCGTTGGAGCCAAAGCCACTGCATCCGAAGTGCTTGACTAAGAAGCCTTAGGTTGTGGATACCCAATCCCCTGAGCCGAAGTGGTCTACAAACAGCCGCCCAAGCAATGAGACAATGATCGCCAGCCACCAACTCCGTTCCTTTCCACAAGAATGCTCGTCGGCGCTGATCAATTGCTTTGATAACAGCAATTGGAGGATCCAAGGCCATGAGGAGTAGACTGGAAGCACCGTTAAGACTGACCGTACCAAAGCCAGTTAGCCCCCTTGAGTGAGCAAAGCAGCCTTCCAGCGTTGCAACCGGGTGCCAATCTTATCTATAAGCAGTTGGAAATCGTTCCTGACAGGCTTACGCACTGAAAGCGGCAGCCCAAGATATTTGTAGGGAAGCTACACGAGTGGACAGTCTAACTCCTCCTCAATGAGCTGAAGGTGATGAGGAACGCAATGAATTGGGGAAAGGAGCTCTTAGCTAGATTAGTTTTCAAACCGGATGCATCACTGAAGAAATGCAGGATGACGCGTATTGTAGCTATATCCGAAGCAACAGGCGACAGAAAGAGAGCGGCATCATCCGTGTATAGTGAAAGCTGATGAGGTATCGCAACTGAGCTGCACGAGGCCGTAGAAGAGCGGACTGCTTTAGCTATAGTAATGAGATTGTTGAGAACATCCATGGCTATGACAAAGAGCAACGGGGAAAGAGGATCTCCCTGTCAAAGCCATCGACCGTGTCTAATGGTGCGCCAGTCGTCCATTAAGTGGAACACGGGTGGAAACTGTTGACCACAAGATCGAGAGCCAAGCACACCATTTGCGACCGAATCCCTTGTATCGCAATACTTCCTGGAGGGAAGGCCAAGAGACCGAATCAAATGCATGGGCAATGTCTAGCTTTAATAGGAAGGCTGGACACCGTAAGTGGTGGGGAGCATGGGCCGTTTGCCAGACTATGAAAAAATATCCTGAATTGAGCGCTTCGCGATGAAAGCAGATTGGTTTGGGGATATGATGGATGCCATTGCCGGCGCCAGCCACCTGGCAAGTAACTTGGAGAAGATCTTCGCGAAACTGTGCAGCAAGCTGATTTAGCGATAGTCTTTTACTTCTGTGGTATCAGGTTTATTTGGCAACATTGTGACCAGCGCCTAATTCAAACAAGAGAAACTGCTTCGCTAGACTACCAAGCTTATGGATGGGAGCCATAACGTCCGTCTTAATGATCGCCCAGCATTGTTGATAGAATAGTGTCGTAAATCCGTCAGGGCCTGGAGCCTTCTTTGTCGACAAACTGCAAATGGCCTCCCAAACTTCCTGTTCAGAGAACGCAGCTTCTAAAGCGACCAACTCATGCACTTGCACGTTTAGGACATCTAGATCCAATGCATGGGCCCTAAGATCCGGTTTGCCGATAAGTTTTCAAAATGAGCCGCAATAGCTTTAGCCATCTCATCATGCGATGGCAACCAAGTGTCCTGCACCTTGAGCTGCGAGATGAAGTTACGACGCCGCCGGAGATTAGTGTGTATGTGAAAGAAATGAGTATTGGCATCCCCTTCCCTCATCCAGTTCAGCTGAGACCTCTGGCGGGCCATTGTTCTTTGGAATGAACATAGCTCAAGCAGTTTCTTCTTCAGTTCCTTCCGAAGCCAGATTTCTAGAGGTGAAAGCAGTCTGGCTTCTTCTGCCAAATCAAACCGTCCAATCAAATATTTGGCCATTAAGATTTGCTGCCGAATGTGTCCAAGGCTGTGCTGGCTCCAGCTTTGTAAAGTTCTACTGGTCGACCGCAGGAGGTAATCCAACTTGCGGAGTGGATCGGACCTACAAGTGTCGTTCGTCCACACACGACGAACAACATCTAGGAAGCCATCTAGCTTTGGTCAGAAGGTTTCAAAGTGAAAGCGCTTTTTAATTCTGAAATAGAAGGACGTAGAGAGAAACAAGGGCAATGATCCAAGCTGTGGCAGGCAATGCACACAGAAAACAGTCCGAGAAAAGGCTTTCCCAATCTGTGGAGACAAGAACTCTATCAATGAGCTCAAGAGTTGGATGTTTCTTGGCATTCGACCACGTGAAAGCCCTACCATTTAAATGAATTTCATGTAACTCAAGATCATCTACCAAGTGGCAAAAACGGCACATCCGCCTCCTATTAAGTCGGCCATTGTTTTTATCTACCGCTTAGAGGATGAGATTAAAGTCTCCCACAATTATCCACGGACCAGAAATAGCGTTACGAATGTCATGCAATTCCTGTAAGAATGAAGCTTAAGATTGTCATTAGTTGTCCCATATACCGTTGTTAACCAAGCTGAGGGTCCACTGCTGAAATCAATCCTTGCCATGATAGAGAACTCATGGTAGTAAGGGGAGCTGCAGGTAGCTAGAAGTGAATTCCATCCCAATAGTAAACCACCTCTAGTATGAGAAGCCGGCAAGCAGGAGAAGCCATCAAAAGATGGTCCTAGGATTTCCAAAGAGAGATGAGTATCAATTACATTTAGTTTTGTTTCTTGGATGCAAGCGACCGTAGCTAGTGAAGAACCTATAGCCTCCCGTACCACATCCCTTTTCGCCTTCAAATTTAGACCCCGGACATTCCAACTGATGAAATTATAATTGATATTCGCCATGAATGCAATGAACGACCTAGCGACCATAACCAAAGCAGTAGGTTAACATGCCGACACCGCGGGAGCTACCGAGGATACCGAGGATGGTGATACCAAGGGGGCTGAAACTAGAGGCTTGGAGGCTGGAACTGTCATCTTGAAAAGGGCGACCAGAGCGGTGATTTGGTCATTTGAAAGTTGGTTGTCGAAGACCTGCTTGTATTTGGTTAGAATGTCCTCTCCGTTTGAAGCCTGTATGCCTAGAGCAGACGCCAATGAGAGTTGAGTGCTAGTATCGGCGGAGACCCGACGATGGGCTTTAACCACCAGCCACATGCTCCAACGAGGAGTGAAATTAGAAGGAAGAATCTTTCCGCGAGTCTGTTGAACATTCGGCAACGGCAAAATCGGAGAAGGAATGACGCGTTTGACCCTACGAAAATAAGTCAGCAACGAATTCTTCGGCAGTTGGTCTTGCACGGTCTTGATTTGAGTCGACCTCAACTCCATAGAACAAACGAGTTCCCTGGAACTGGAGGTATCAGGGGACAACCGCTCTGTCCGGGGGCCTTCATCATGGGGCGAATGGGTGCCCCATGACGAGGAAAGGAGATGATCGTCTCCCCCGATAGAGACGGTAACTTGGTTCTGCTTTTGACCCAGGGCGACCAGAGGGGAAACTGGGTTAGTAATTGCTAGAATATGCTTTTGGCCTAGGGCAGCCAGAGGGGATCCAGGATGATGTTTGCTTGAGTCTGCTTTTGGCCCAGGGCAAGACGAGGAAGCCCCAGCCTTGTTTCCGTTTGCCTTCCCACAGAATGCCTAGTTGGTGATTGTGGCAAGGACTGTGACACAGGTAAAGTGGACAAAGAAGCAGGGGGAGCAGGTTTTGGTTTTGTTGGGCATCAACCATAATTGTCCTGTAGCTTGTCCGACAAAGCTGCCCAATGTTTGTCCTATTGCCGGGCCGAAAAGACCACGCTGAAGTATTCAAATCCTGTGAAATTACTTTGCCCTCCAGCACCTTTAACCTTGGCGATCCTAGGAGACGGATGGTCCCCATGCTGCAGCCTTGTTGATGTTGATCTTGCTAGTTGACCCCTCTAGAACTCAACCAGGCCCCTAATAACCGCACTTCATCTGACAAAGAAGGAAGATGCCAAACGTCAGAGCAGGAGCAACTTTTGGGACCACTGCCTTCACTGCGACCCGGGCGAGGAGCAACACCATCGACCAAGCTGGAAGCCGTAGGGAAGAAGTGACGGAGCGATCCAAACTCATCGAAATCTGAAGGCGGCAGTCCCCCTAACCCTGAATCGTCACTGGAAGGGGCGAAGGGATGGTACGGAGCAGCCATCGCAGCGAAGTCTTCCACACTGTGAAGATAGATAATCAACTTGTAGCACATTGCTTCCTGAGAGACTCTGCCAGCGGTGGGGGAGCAGAAAACTTGCTCTCCATGATCCCGCATGGATCCATCAGGCAGTAGCTCTGGTTCGGCAATCACCAGCGTTTTTTCTTTCGAAATTACAGAGGGGTTCAGGGACCAAGCAGTCAGATGGAACACCGAGAGATCAGCGCATGATGTTGACGACTCATTAAACGACTCGATCTAGCAGGAAGGAGATAGGATAGTCGATACAATTGCAAGACTCCAGGCATGAATTGGGATGCCTTCCAAGCTGAGCTCCACCCGAAAATGCAAGGGGCGGGCAATGGCCCTGCCAGTCTGGACCACTGCCGGAGAAGAAGAGTGAATCGCAGTGTTGAAATGGTACCAGCTTGCAGCATGCGGTCTTTGGTGGAAATGGAATTAAACACGACCAGGAAGTTCTCCGGATAAAATGGATGAACAGAGAAGGATGACCCCGGCAGATCACGTTCAGAGATGAACGCTTGCACGACCTGCTGCATTGACACCGAAGGCCAGGTTCCACCCACCCAAACAATGAGTGCTCACTGCAGCCGACCTTCCATATCCCTCATGGCGGAAGTCATCAGGTCCACACAGACCTCAGACTCTAGCCGATGGTGAGGGTTTCCCGGGGGAAATTCATCATCTACATCACCACGATAGACTGGCTCCGGCAATGTCTGGGCATTCCCCGGGGTCCCGGTGCCACAGCTGGAAGAAGAGAGACCGACGCGATGGCTGCTGCCTCAGGCTCGCGGGAGGCTTCCAGAGGGTGAGAACCACACGCTTGAGCAGTCCGAGAAGGAGCCACCCGAAGTTGTTGTACCGACTGCAGAGAGCCAGGACCTGCTCCAAGGATGGAAGGGAGGGATGAGGGTGGTAGACGCCTGGATTTCAACTGAAACTCCGGCGGACTATCACTGGACGGTGAGCACGGCCGTTTGCAAAGAAGAGAAGTGTGACCAGTGGCTTTGCAGCGGAAGCAGCGGGTGGGGTTGCGGCAAGCCGCCGCAACGTGGTCATCCGTGAAACAGTTGAAGCACCTACCGACCAGATCTTTTGGTACTGGGCGACGAACCGAAGCTGGACGCCGGTGACGCTTCAGACTTCTACTCCAAGAATGCCTAGACCGGACCTCCTGCCAAGCGCAAAGACTCCGTGCATAAAATCCGACATAGGGTTAATTCTGAATTTCTGATAAGTTACACCTGAAGTTTTTCCCCCTCTACATGCAACGTGTTCCCTTTTCTCTCTCTGTTTTTGCTTCGTGTTGCAACTTACAAATGAAAAGCTGGTCCCCACGATATCAGAATACGTGAAGTATTCCATTCGTGCTGCAGAATTGGCCAATCAAGGCCTAACTTATTCTTAATCAGAAAAATGGCAAACTTATTCACCGTAATAAAGTAAGCTACATTTACTAGGAGAAAATAACGTAAGGCAATCGAGAAACCGTACCAACGTAGTGCGCGAACTTCTCGATCTCGTGGACGCGGCCGTCGTGGGACACCACCAGCCGCGGAACCACCATCGCGATGTTATCCTTCATGTTTTATCGCCTTCTTCTCCGTCCGGCAGCGTCAGACAGCCGTGACGACGATCGAACAGAATAATACCGTGATGGCGATCGAACAGAATAACGCAGAGCAGTATCTAGAAACACCAGCTAGCCCATGCATCTATCACCAGGAACTGTACAGCATTAATGTTTGTGCGGCCTGGGGGAAAAAATGTGTGTTGGTCTCTTGAGATGCAAGTTTGAGGCCAGAATCGAGAGAGAGATCCAAAGGGTGCGGAGGTGGAAGCGCGGAAGGAATGCATGCATGGGCGGGCGGGGAAGTGAATGGCAAACTGGCAAATGTATGTAGTGGCTGTATTTGTTTGTTGGGTTCTTATTTTTGGACCTTGTGGCACAAACCATGTCCTAAACACAGGTGACAGATAAAGTATATCACCCATTGGGGTCAGTTTTGATCATTTCTCGATCCGAAACAGAAGGCACGAATGACTCTTGCCGTTTCTAATCCTTCCTGCCGTTCTCGCATTCGACGACCAGGGCCTCACGCACGGGACGGCAAGTGGAAAGCAGGCCAGCAGCTGGAGCGCCACCACCGACGTAGACGTCGAATCGAACGGATCGTGAGTACAATGGTAGCGTCGAACGTGCGAGGCAACTGTAAGTAGCGGTCCCCCACCTATGAGTCGTCTGGAGGATTTTTTTTTCCTTCTTTTAAATAATCTAGTTTTTATTCTAAAATACAGAAATAATACAATTTTTTATTTTATAAAAATAATTATCTGTCGCTCAACCGTTGGACGACTAGTCTAAGTCGCTCAACGGTTGAGCGATTTGGACATTTGTCGCCCAACGGTGCACAATGCATGTCCTACTAGCTGAGCAACCTGTACACTAGGACCAACCGTTAAGCGACAAGTGTCCAAATCGCTCAACGGTTGAGCGATAGATGATTATTCCTATACAATTTTAAAATGGAGTATTATTTATGTATTTCGGAATAAAAACTAGATTATTTAGAAAAAAAATCGTCGTATGGAATACCTAGTAATTCCTGTGAAATATGAGTATGTATAAAAGCTAAACATATAACTATACTTAGCAAAAATATACCAAAATACCCATTTCTCTATTTTGTAAGAAAAATGTAAGAAGGAAAATATCCTTTCTCCTCGATTATATATATGGCCACAAGAAGGCATGTAAGGGACGTGTATTTACACACTCACTATTTAATATATGCACAACGCTCTTGGCTCCTTCATTTCGATATCTCACAAAAGTTACTTTGCACTCACTATGACCGAAGGCATCTTTACAGTGGCTCTCGGCGGCCTACCACGCGCAGCCTCGCGGTCCACCATACGCGGCCCACTTCACACCCACCGTGCACAGCCTCGCGGTGGCCCACCACGCGGGTCCTACTTCGTGCGACCTCGCCTCCGCTCGGGCTCCCCGCGCTGGCGCCCTCGGCGGTCTCCACGCGACGCCGCGCCGGCTCTTCGCCCCTCCGCCGCCGCCGAGACCACCCCCGTCGCCCTCGGTGGTCTCCGCGCGGCGTCGCGCCAGCTCCAACCTCGCCGCGCCCCTCCGCCGCCAACAAGGTCACCCGTCGCCATTGTCGGCCTCCGCGTGACGCCGCGCTGGCTCCGCCGGCTCCGCACCCCTCCACCACGCACGAGGCCACCCCGTCACCCTCAGCGGCCTCCGCGCGACGCCGCGTCGGCTCCAACCTCGCCGCGCCCCTCCGCCGCCGCCGAGGCCACCCCCGTGAGGCCGCTCTGCTTCCCCAGGCCCGCATCAAGGCCCACCTCGACCAAACGGGTACGCGCGCCTATAACCCACTGTGTTCACCCTTCAAAGTCAAATCATGTCTGGACTTGGAGCATGCATAACCTTAGTCTAGAGCTTAATCTAGAGCGTTTGAATGTGTGTGTTGAGCTATTACATTACAGCAAGCTAAAATCGATGATAATAATGATAATGGTGCTGCGTGACATGCTAAACTAATGAACTTTTGATTCTAAGACAAATATCACTCTGCAGTCGGCTCACTTGCGATTAGCTGATTTTTTTATATATATCACACTCACCCACTTAAAACTTTTTTAGTCGTTGTTCGTACACTTGGATGGTACTGTTGGGAAACCATGGGCCTGACCCTGCAGTCGGCCCATTAGTGGGCGCCCCATCCCAAACTCTAGCAGGGTCGTAGCCTATAAATAGGGGGTGCTATTCATTGTAAAGGATTGATCGATGGATGAAGGAATAAAGAGAAGCAAGAAGTCCCCCTACATCTCTGTGTTCTATCTCTTATTCGTTCTTCTTGTTCATGCATTGTTCTTACGATTCTACGCTTGTCACGCAGGTAATCGCCGATCGACTCGCCAATGACGGTTCCTCAATACGTTATCGCGACGATCGACTCTCCTCGCATCGAAAGGTAACCGCCGATGAACGACGCTCGAGATTGAATCGCTTTTCTAGATTGCTTTCAATTCTGCAAATTTGACTTTCTAGATTGGTTTCCTACGGTGCAAATCCGCTCTAATCTACCGCGAGCCGACTTGAAGTCGCCGGCCAAGCCGATCGGTTGGATTGTATGAAAGAGATGATGTTGATTGCACCGTAGATCATCGCATGAACAATATGCATTGCATAAACAGTACACACAACAGAAAATTATAGCGCGGCCGGCCGCCGGCTACCACGCCTACCGAGCCGCGACCGCCGGAGCCGCCACGGCGACGCATGGGAGCGCCGCCGCATGGCTCGCCGCTCCGTTGTACTCAAGCAATCACGTGAATATAGATCGAGTGCATGCATCCGCAACGCACGCGCGCACAACGCCGCCGCCTTGAAGCCCTACACGCCTAGCGTTGTTCTACATGGTCCGCCGCACCGCAGCCGCACCGCCATGACTCCTCCGAATCGCACGCGTGCCGCGACGCGCCGCCATGAAACGACCCGACGGCACCAACCGCCGGCCGGAACTATCGCGCACGGCGCCACCGTTTGTTGCCGCCACCGCGACGCCGCTGCCGCCACGCGCGACCGCATATGCTCACGGCCGCCCGAGCCGCGACGCCGCTTCGCCGCAGCCACGCCGCGACGCCTGTCACCGGCCGCCTCGCCGCGACCGCGATGCGCAGCCGAGCCGGCCGCACTCCGCCGCCGCGCGTGTCGCGCCATCGCCTCCCACTTGGCCGCCTCGATGGCGCCGCCGCCGGCCACTCGCGGGTCCCGCACCGCCACCCCACCTTCCTCGCCGACCGCACCACCACCGGCTGAAGCCGCCGGCCGCACCACCCAAAAGCAAAGAAGGGGGGATGGGAGCCGCCACCGGCCATGGAGCCGACCCGGCTCCTTCCCCGCAGCATCGCACCGCAGCCTCCCGCATGGGGCTCCTCGCCCACGCAGCCTCGAAGGTGCCGTCGCTTACCCGCCGGCCGCCGCAGCCGCGCCGCCATCCACAAGGCTTGAAGCGGCCGGCCATTCCCGGCCGCACGCACGCCGGAGCCGCGATTGAAGCTTCGGCGCCCTCTCGGTGTCGCCACCGCACGGCGACCGCCTCCCCACGCTGTCGGCTCCACACGAAGCAGCCGCCACCCAGGAAGGCAAGGTTTAGGGAAAACCTAACCATGCCCCTTTAAAATGGGCCTAGTGGACTTGCATGGCCCGGAAAGGCCACCGACATGGGCCGTGGACCGCCCATTTGAATTTCGAAAAAAAAAAAGGAGGCTTGGCCAGAAGGCCAAGAAAAAAAAGGGAAGGAAAAGAAAAATCCTGATTTTGCGAAAAGGCCCTCGTAGTTCTGAAAATTACGAGGATTTTCGTGGGTAAAGAAATTCTTGTAGGATAACCCCCCAGGAATTTGCATATTACACTGATTTTCTCTCAGAACTGAGATTTCGTGTTTTAACCCCTGAAAATTGCAAAATTCGCCAAAAAACTCTTTTTCAGCAGAAAAGGACCTCGAGAATTCATTTTTTAATCAATTTTTGCATAATTTTGCATTTGAAGCATGTTTAACTTTGTTATTATTATTTTTATGCAATTTATTTATCAGATTATTGCTTTGATTATCTCGTGATTGTTTATATTGCTTTTAATCACCGAAAATAGCAGAAATCATGAAAATGCATAGAAAATACTGAATACGAACTCGAGTTCGATGAGCATTATGAGAATTTTGCAACCATTATATGCAGATTACTAGCAAGAACCCTTTAAACTTTTGCATGAATATAAATATGATCGCATCACGAACCAAGAGTTCAAAGAACCGACCAAAGATGGCGATTTTGTATAAAATTTGTATCGCCTTCAATTCGTGGTAATGTAATCACTGATGAGCGTAAGATGGAGAAGATTTTCTACCTTTCACCCGAATGCGGTGCAATCCGCACGCAACTAATGTCAAGACGGCTACATGCGATGTCGAATTAATTGATATCATGCAAGTTGCGAAACTCGGATGATGTTCTCGTAAAGAACTACATCTCGCAACCACCTAGTAGCAAATGTTGGCCATGAAGCCATCGCTAGCGACTACAAGGTGATGAAGCCTTTCACGAATGAGAGGAACAAGAAGGGTAAGGTCGCGAATGCCTAGACCGGACCTCCTGCCAAGCGCAAAGACTCCGTGCATAAAATCCGACATAGGGTTAATTCTGAATTTCTGATAAGTTACACCTGAAGTTTTCCCCTCTACATGCAACGTGTTCCCTTTTTCTCTCTGTTTTTGCTTCGTGTTGCAACTTACAAATGAAAAGCTGGTCCCACGATATCAGAATACGTGAAGTATTCCATTCGTGCTGCAGAATTGGCCAATCAAGGCCTAACTTATTCTTAATCAGAAAAATGGCAAACTTATTCACCGTAATAAAGTAAGCTACATTTACTAGGAGAAAATAACGTAAGGCAATCGAGAAACCGTACCAACGTAGTGCGCGAACTTCTCGATCTCGTGGACGCGGCCGTCGTGGGACACCACCAGCCGCGGAACCACCGTCGCGATGTTATCCTTCATGTTTTATCGCCTTCTTCTCCGTCCGGCAGCGTCAGACAGCCGTGACGACGATCGAACAGAATAATACCGTGATGGCGATCGAACAGAATAACGCAGAGCAGTATCTAGAAACACCAGCTAGCCCATGCATCTATCACCATATCACCAGGAACTGTACAGCATTAATGTTTGTGCGGCCTGGGGGAAAAAATGTGTGTTGGTCTCTTGAGATGCAAGTTTGAGGCCAGAATCGAGAGAGAGATCCAAAGGGTGCGGAGGTGGAAGCGCGGAAGGAATGCATGCATGGGCGGGCGGGGAAGTGAATGGCAAACTGGCAAATGTATGTAGTGGCTGTATTTGTTTGTTGGGTTCTTATTTTTGGACCTTGTGGCACAAACCATGTCCTAAACACAGGTGACAGATAAAGTATATCACCCATTGGGGTCAGTTTTGATCATTTCTCGATCCGAAACAGAAGGCACGAATGACTCTTGCCGTTTCTAATCCTTCCTGCCGTGCTCGCATTCGACGACCAGGGCCTCACGCACGGGACGGCAAGTGGAAAGCAGGCCAGCAGCTGGAGCGCCACCACCGACGTAGACGTCGAATCGAACGGATCGTGAGTACAATGGTAGCGTCGAACGTGCGAGGCAACTGTAAGTAGCGGTCCCCCACCTATGAGTCGTCTGGAGGATTTTTTTTTTCTTCTTTTAAATAATCTAGTTTTTATTCTAAAATACAGAAATAATACAATTTTTTATTTTATAAAAATAATTATCTGTCGCTCAACCGTTGGACGACTAGCCTAAGTCGCTCAACGGTTGAGCGATTTGGACACTTGCACTACCGGACACAGCCCCTTTGCCGAGTGCAAAAATCTTTGCCGAGTGCCAAATATCGGGCACTCGGCAAAGAGCTATTTTGCCGAGTGCGACACTCGGCAAAGAACTACACTCGGCAAAGCCCTCTTTGCGAGTGCCATCACTCGGCAAAGATTAACACTCGGTACATTCAACCTTGCCGAGTGCGGGCACTCGACAAAGGGGCACTCGGCAAAGCGATGCGAGGTAACGGTTCCGCCCGACGTCAAATTTTGCGGCGGCCGCCGTTTGGCACTCGGCAAAATAAATCTTTGCGAGTGTCACACATCGACACTCGGCAAGACACCTTTGCCGAGTGCCATGGCACCGCACTCGGCAAAGTTTTTTTTTTGGCCTCAAATTTTTTTGCACCTACTACGATGATCGGTACTCTATGTTAGGATTTGGTACATTTTTGTGGCTTTTTGTTATACTTAGTTAATTTATTTTATTTACTAGAATTATTTGAAAAATGCAAATTTGAACTGCGTGCATCGAATAATGGAATTTTATGATTCAAAAATGATAGTCATGTTATTGATGTAGTGTGAGGCCGTATCGAGAACGGACCGAAATTTCGGACATCTTGTTGACGAAACATGACCGTGAACTTGCGGGCGAAGTGTTTTAAATTCTATAAAAGCAAACAACGTCGAAAATTATGAAACTTCGTGGAGATGTCATGATATCATATGTAGATGCGTGATAAAAATTTGAGAAGGTTTCGTGCGTTGTCACGTCTGATGCTTTCAAACAGGACATCTCCAGTGGGATATAAGTATCACATGTGGAGATGTCTGGTTTGAAAGCATCGACGTGACAACATACACTAAACCTTCTCAAATTTTTATCACGCAGACTCCACATATGATATCATGACATCTCCACAGTTTCATATTATGGATAATTAATGCCGATTACGGTGTAGTTGTGGTTGTGGTTGTATATGTGGTTGTCGGCCATCGTGCGTTGTTTTTTGCAGTTTTGGAAACCTCACCGTGCGAGGAGGTTCTGCGATTTTTTTAAATGACGATATTTTGTTCCATTTTGCGAGAAGAGCCCGTCGGAGCGAAGTCGGGCGAGTCGGAGTTCCGCGCGTGCGGTCTCCACCGCATCGTCGCCGCCATCGCACACACTGCCATACGGCCCCACATGGCGACTCACCGCCACCTAGGTATAACCCCTCTTTTCATATCATGGTCGTAGATCACGTAGATGCAATTGATGGTTACATTACTCACGATACATATGTTAGAGGATGGATGACCGTCATTGGATGTACACGTAGGAGAAGTCGAGTGATTACACCACGAATGGATGAACAAGACCGATGCTTTCTTGAACGGGTGCATTTGGCAAGGTCGCTAAAGGACATTGTCTAGTTTTGTGTCCTCGCGACAAATGTGGAAACAGGAGAAGGGTAAACAAGGTGGACATGGGTAAACATCTTTTGAAGAATGGATTTACGCCGGACTACACCCGTGGGTCCACCATGGTGAAGCCCATCGTATGAGAGAGGAGGTGGTGAGACCACGCGTCGAGGCTTATGATGTCGATGCGGGTAGCGGACATGTTAGATGACTTTCACCAGGACGGTTCGATGAGGGCGTGAGAAGGAGGAGATGGAGGCGACGCCGCACGGGCGTTCTACGACATGATGGACTCGGCACGAAACCCCTTCACGATCGGTCAACGGTGTCTCAAGTGGATGCCATTGGGCGCTTAATGGGGTTGAAGTCCGAGTTAAACCCGAGTCGAGAAGGCTTCGATAAGATGTTGACCGTGATTGGCACCGCCGCCAGGAGGGCCACATTCGCCAAAGAGCATGTACGAGTCACGAAACTCCTTCGTGCACTTAAGATGCCGTATGAGCGGATACATGTTTGTTCGAAAGGTGCGTCCTATTTAGGAAAGAACACAAGGATGCAAAGTATTGTCCAAGTGTAAATCCTCCGGTACACGGAGGTCGACTCGTGATGGCGGAAGAGGCGACTACGATCCCGTGAAAATCCTATGGTACCTTCCGTTCTCACGAGGATCCAACGGCTATACATGACCAGAGAATCGCGAAGCAGATGACATGGCACAAAAATGGCAAAGCGGTACAATCGACAAGATGGTACATCCATCCGATGGTGAAGCATGGACCGCTTTGATGACAAACATCGTGAGAAAGCGGATGAGGCTCGCAATGTATGCGTGTCGCAACGACAACGGATGGGTTCAATCCTTATGGATGATGGTGCCCCATACACATGTTGGCGTGTTCGTTATCCCCTTTGCACTCGGCAAAGGATTTTCAAAAAAATTTAACGTTTGCAGAGTGCCATGGCCAAGGCACTCGGCAAAATATTTTCAAAAAAAAATTATTCACCTTTGCCGAGTGCCATGGCCAGGCACTCGGCAAGGATTTTCAAAAAAATCGAAACTTTGCCGAGTGTCATCATTCGACACTCGGCAAAGATATTTTCAAAAAAATCTTTCCGAGTGCCTCGGGTTGGCACTCGGCAAAGCCGTCAACGTGGTCGGCGCCAGAATCGAGCCTTTTCTTTGCCGAGTGCCAACCAGCACTCGGTAAAGCTTTGCCGAGTGCGAAAAATACACTCGGCAAAGGTGCGCTGCCGATTATTTTTTCCGAGTGCCCTTTGCGAAGTGTCGCGCTCGGCAAAGCCTTTGCCGAGTGCAAAGGAGCCTTTGCCTAGTGCGCCGAGTCGAGAGTGTTGTCGTCCAACGGTGCACAATGCATGTCCTACTAGCTGAGCAACCTGTACACTAGGACCAACCGTTAAGCGACAAGTGTCCAAATCGCTCAACGGTTGAGCGATAGATGATTATTCCTATACAATTTTAAAATGGAGTATTATTTATGTATTTCGGAATAAAAACTAGATTATTTAGAGAAAAAAAAATCGTCGTATGGAATACCTAGTAATTCCTGTGAAATATGAGTATGTATAAAAGCTAAACATATAACTATACTTAGCAAAAATATACCAAAATACCCATTTCTCTATTTTGTAAGAAAAATGTAAGAAGGAAAATATCCTTTCTCCTCGATTATATATATGGCCGCAAGAAGGCATGTAAGAGACGTGTATTTACACACTCACTATTTAATATATGCACAACGCTCTTGGCTCCTTCATTTCGATATCTCACAAAAGTTACTTTGCACTCACTATCTAGTCTAGGTGTTACCACGGTTGACACCATGACCGAAGGCATCTTTACAGTGGCTCTCGGCGGCCTACCACGCGCAGCCTCGCGGTCCACCATACGCGGCCCACTTCACACCCACCGTGCACAGCCTCGCGGTGGCCCACCACGCGGGGCCTACTTCGTGCGACCTCGCCTCCGCTCGGGCTCCCTGCGCTGGCGCCCTCGGCGGTCTCCGCGCGACGCCGCGCCGGCTCTTCGCCCCTCCGCCGCCGCCGAGACCACCCCCGTCGCCCTCGGTGGTCTCCGCGCGACGTCGCGCCAGCTCCAACCTCGCCGCGCCCCTCCGCCGCCAACAAGGTCACCCGTCGCCATTGTCGGCCTCCGCGTGACGCCGCGCTGGCTCCGCACCCCTCCACCACGCACGAGGCCACCCCGTCACCCTCAGCGGCCTCCGCGCGACGCCGCGTCGGCTCCAACCTCGCCGCGCCCCTCCGCCGCCGCCGAGGCCACCCCCGTGAGGCCGCTCTGCTTCCCCAGGCCCGCATCAAGGCCCACCTCGACCAAACGGGTACGCGCGCCTATAACCCACTGTGTTCGCCCTTCAAAGTCAAATCATGTCTGGACTTGGAGCATGCATAACCTTAGTCTAGAGCTTAATCTAGAGCGTTTGAATGTGTGTGTTGATCTATTACATTACAGCAAGCTAAAATCGATGATAATAATGATAATGGTGCTGCGTGACATGCTAAACTAATGAACTTTTGATTCTAAGACAAATAGCACTCTGCAGTCGGCTCACTTGCGATTAGCTGATTTTTTTATATATATCACACTCACCCACTTAAAACTTTTTAAGTCGTTGTTCGTACACTTGGATGGTACCACTCAAAGCTAAATTTCAGCCCAACAAAAACAACATAGCATTACGTAGCACCCCGGAGGCTCCAGCCTGGGGTACATAGCCCATTCAGGTGGCATACAGTCGCGCATGGCCTAAGAGGCCCGGCGTACATCTCGATGTCCCACGCGAGTGATCGGTATACAAAGCTCACCGTGGCACAAAAACTGTTGTGCATGACCTAAGAATCCCGGCGTATACCTCAAAGCCCCACACGAGTGCGGTGTACAAAGCCCACACGGGTGGCATACGTGAGCCCACCATCGTGGCACAAAAACAGTCACAAATGGCCCAAAAGCCCCGATGTACACCTCAACACCTCATGTGAGTGCTCAATGTACAAAACCCACACGGATGGCATACGTGAGGCACCAAAACCGTCGCGCATGGCCCAAGAGCTCCGGTGTACACCTCGACGCCCCCATGTGAGTGCTCGGTGTACAAAGCCCACACGAGTGGGATACGTAGGCCCACCGCCGTGGCACAATAAACGCCGTGTATGGCCCAAGAGCCCAGGTGTACACCTCGACACCTCACACGAATGCTCGATGTATAAATTAAAATCGTCGTGCTTTGGCGACTAGGAAGTCTCCCGTCTTGAAGGTCTTGCCTCGGCGAGGTGACTTCACATATCGCGCTCTCTCGCACAATCCCAGTCGCTTCGAAGGGCTTGTCTCGGCGACTAGGGAGTCTCCTGCCTCGAAGGCCTCACCTCAGCGGAGTGACTTCGCATATCACGCTCTTTCGCGCAATCCCAGCCGCTTCAAAGGTTGTGCCTCGATGGCTAGGGAGTCTCCGCCTCGAAGGCTTCGTCTCGGCGGGGTGACTTTGTATATCGTGCTCTTTCACGCAATCCCAATCGCTTCGAAGGTCGTGTCTCAGCAACTAGGGAGTCTCCCGTCTCAAAGGACTCACCTCGACGGGGACACCTCGCATACCACACCTCCTTGAGCATGCGTCTCCTCTTACAACGTGCAAGCGCCCTCCTTGTGCACTACTTTCAACGGTGGTGGACGGTGCTCAAACCTCGCCCCCTCCTGTATGTGCAAATGCTATGCCGCAACAACCATTCATGCCACATTAGGTTGTGTGCACAAACTCCAAGACATGACCAAAAGGGGATGGTACTAGGCCCCTTAACAGGAGCAACACGAAAGACTACACCAAAGCAATGAGAATTTTTTTTCTTAATAATCATTTTTTTTTCAGAATTACAAAAATAATACTACCCTTTTTTATTTTACAGAAATAATCATATGTCGCTCAATCGCTGGGCGATTAGCCCAAGTAGCTCAACGGTTGAGCGACTTGGTCCAAGTAGCTCAACCGTTGAGCGACTTGCACACTTGTCGCTTAACGATTGGGCCTAGTGTACAGGTTGCTCAGCTAGTATGGCATGCATTGTACACCGTTGGGCGACAAGTGTCCAAGTCGCTCAACGGTTGAGCAACTTGAGCTAGTCGCCCAATGGTTGAGCGACAGATGATTATTTCTGTAAAATAAAAAAAGGTGATGTTATTTATATAATTCTGAATAAAAAATTGATTATTTATATAAAAAAAATTCAAAGCAATGATCACATGCAACAAGTTATAATATCAAAACCGCATCCCAATGTGTTGCCCGCCTCAAAAGCTATGCCTCGGTGGGGCGACTCGGCGTTGACGGCTTCACTCCACGACGCTGCCCGCCTCGAAGGCTATGCTTCAGCGAGGTGGTCTCGCGTCGACGACTTCGCCTCCACGGGCTACGCTCTGACGCACTGCCCGCCTCGAAGACTATGCTTCAACGGGGCAACCCCGCATGAAAGACTTCGCCTTCATGAGCTACGCTTCGATGCACCGTCCGCCTCGAAGGCTATACCTCAATTGGACAGCCATGCGTCCATGACTTCGTCTAGTCTGCGTCGTTCCTACACTTGGGTCTACCCTTACCGGGACAAGGTTACTTCCACGACATCATTGCCAAAAGATCTCGAGTATTACGACTACCGAGGGGATGGGGTGAGAACCTATTGTGTCTGCTCACCCTTCGGGACCTCGGAACGTGCAGACGAGGGAGTCTTGTCGTAGCGGTGCCCCACCCTTAGGGCCGTCGGAAATACCTAATAAGCCCTGTGAAATATGAGCATATACATAGGCTAAACATATAGCTGTACTTGGCAAGAATATACCAAAATACATCTTTCTTTGTTCCCGTAAGGGAGGAGGTAAGAAGGGAAATATCCTTCCCCCTCTCATATATATAGCCCTAAGAGGGCATGTAAGGGGAGGGGCATTCACACACTCACTATTCAATATATGCACAACGCTCTTAGCTCCTCTATTTTGGTCTCTTGAGATAAATGATACTCCGCATCCATTATCTAGTTTTGATGCTACGACGTCAACTTCGGATACGGCCATGCTCAACCTCTGCAGACATCGTGCGGAGCCGGATACGGCCCGCCGGGCTGGGACACCGTGTGGAGCGTGGTTCTCCGTAGTGCATCACGGTAGAATTTGGCCATCACTCCGCTGAAACTAGAATGGCGGCCAGGCCAACATATCGTCTCGTCTGGCTCTTCCAAATGAAACAAAGAAAAACATCGATCTTTTTCTACAATTACCATTCAGCTTTCACTCGAAACACTGTGCATTTGTGCTTTTTGCCAAGACAGGAAGTAGGTAAAGAAAAAATGACACAAGTGAACACTGAACAGTCATCTTATTATAAGGAAGTATACTTAACAATTGTACAGTTGTACTATTCTGCTAGTAGCTTCCTATTTACAGATAGGATTTTCATCAATAACTCACCCCGTAGTAAAATCAAATCATACACTAGTACAACAAGTACTGACGCGACTATGAATTACTCTACGAGGGATGACAACCTGATCTCTCAATATACTAAGGACGGGGAACGTAGCAATCTCAGTACATAACTTAGTCTGACCAATAGTAATGCTTGCATCACTGGCGTTTCCAGATCAGAGACTAGCAAGACAGAAACCCCCATATGGTACTGCCATCAGGTGGTGTTTTGTTGACTTATTCCATTTTAAAAACGAAGTAGCTCTCTTTCTCTTAGCTTCATATTAAGTTCTTTTGACGGTGGTTTCCAGCCACCCTTCATGGCAGCAGACCACCATGCCTTCAGCTCATCCTAGAAAATATAAAATTCGTCATCTACATAAATTGCTACTGCTGATTCCTGAGACCAAAAACCATTTCATATCACTGAGAACTATTATATAAGAACTGTAGGAAAAGCAGGGTAGAGCTCTTCTGTATGAGCAAATGAAAGCAAAGAAAATAGGGAACTGTAAGTACTTTCTTTGACGTAAGAATTAGATCACTCAGATTTCGCTCGGCATCAACATTTTCCTTTGTTTTACACTAGATAAACATAACTTATTGTTAATAGCTTAACATGTACCAGCAGCATATGGTCTCTGCAAACTAGAAGGGCATATTGGCATCCAAATCTGCAACAGTAGCAGAACAGCTCTAGATTGAGAATAAGGCTAACACAGATGCTTGTCACTTCAAGGATAGTGGTGGGAGTGACCAAAGAGCTACTAAATCATACTGTTATGACTCTACAAGTATGTAATTCCATACTTCTGTTTCTAAAAAAACGTACTTCTTTCTTGCCAGGAATTAATATCTCAGTCTATAACAAATTACTACCAGAATCCGTTTTCTCTTCCTTATTTCATTAGTTGGGATAAAATGCTCCGAAATTTTGATACGTGTTTTCACATCCAGATTCTACCAAATCAAGATTACTTTGGATAATATCAATTGGAATTTTAGTAATACTTAAGAAAAATAAAGACGTGATGCTTTTGTCAAGATGAACAAAGGAAGGAACAGTTTAACCACAAGGAAGAACTATTGAAAACGAAATTTCACATCTCTCTTTGGCACAGTCACAAGAACAAGACAACCATCAACAAACCATAAGTAAAAAAAGACTACTATTTTTTCATACATTACCTCATGGAAGTCATGGTTGGATACAACGCGAGAATCTACTTGGCAAGTTGAATTCCTGATGGTTACAGAAAGGCAATTCCTATCCAGTGCTCCTGTAAGAGAAAATCCATCTCACTTTTGCTCCTTTTTTTTTAAAAAAAAAATCTTTTTCGAAGAAAGGAACACATCACTCTGCAACCAAAGCATTTTCTGTAGTCAATCACCAAATTATGCACAATTGTTTAGTCATTTACCATTTATCCGGGCAACATGGTATCCGGTGCCACCCAATGCTTCCTCCCATTTACCAAACCGTAGACGCAAGAAAAATCCATCTAAGGTAGTGTGCATGATCGGTGACCTCAACCATCTATCAAGGCTCAGCAATATAAAAAAGACGAAACAAACATCAGCTTTTCAATTATCAGGATCGTCCTTAAATTAAGAACAATTTTCCACAGTTAACACTGAGGGTTATCCCTCTGTACATTAATTTGATCAATGGACATAGCTCTAGAACCCGCTATAGAGTATATGAATTATAATTAAATTAGAGAAAATACTTCAGTAAAACTATAAACAAAAACTATTGCAATAATATTTCTGAAAACTATTATAGTTGCAAGGCACATGTCTTATATATTAGAAGTCCTAATTCATTTCCTGAGAAGTGACGATCAGTTTAAGTAGATGTATCATATGCTGTTTTCTATTAGTATAGATAACATAGGTGCAGTTTCTCATAAAAGACATTTTTTATGTGCTCTTTAGCTAAGGTGAGTTCTCCCGTGTATTTTCTGTGGTACAATCAACTCTATGAACTACCAGGCAGCAGAAAACAGCAGACAACCCATACAAAGCTATATGACCGTACAATTCATCCAATGAAATGTTCCTTAACACCAATGTTTAGATGTTCCCCTTTCTTACATGGAGAAAATGTTAAGGAATCCCTGAATGCAAGCATGCATGCTGTACATAGAAATTACAAATATTTAACTAAAGGACTTTAAAGGTGATCCGCAAAATCCTTTAGAGTACCTTATGATATCTGAGCGAGACAAACGAAGCCTCTGCAAGGCACCAAAAACAACACTTGATTCATCACAGACATCATTGGACATAATACCATAAGGTACGATTTGCTTGTTATCTGGCAGACTCTCCATGGAATTTGATGCCCCTTCCTTAATTTTTACTCCTCTTCCATCAATATCTTCAGCAGATTTGTTTGCTTCTAAATTATCATGAGGAGCTACAGCCTTTCCAGCTCTGCTCCGTCCACAATGCTGATGCTCACGCTCAGACAAAACATTTCCTCTTAATTCTTCATCACTTCCAGTACATAACTGTTCCTTACCTTTGTCACCTATCCACAAAACTAACCTTCCATCTCCACTAGAAGATTTATGAGTTCCTTGTCTAGCCTCTAGTCCATCATGACTGCTGTAACTAACAACAAAAGAACTCGTTCTGTGATTACACGCTTTGGACATTCCGTGATCACATGTGATAGCCAACCGTACTGCTGAGGTCTTTGCATGTCTGAGTGCATCCGATCTCTTCGCAAAAATGGAAGCCATTGTTTCTGACTGCTTATGTTCCTCTGGATGCATTGCTGGACATTTGCTACTTGCTGTCCCGTTGTCACTTCCTTTGCTAGTAAAGTACTGTGCATTGTTGAATTCCTTCTCCATATTAAAATTCTGCATAGATGAACAACACAACTTATCACCTATACCCTTTGGATTGACAGCACCAAAATCCCTTTTTACATTGCATGGTGTTGCATCCATCAATTTCATTGATGTTTTTGGCAAAAACCGACTTACCCACAAGCTTTCTGTGAAACCACCTTTATTTCCCATTGCAGCATTTGGAGAGCTGGCATGGAACTCATTTTGTTTTTCTTCTAGAGATCTGGAACATGACTTACTGGAGTTGGGCAGCTTCAGGTTTCTTTCTGTTCTCAAAGGGAAAATTCCAATTTGATTTTGAAAATTCCCTCTATCACCACCAGAACCCATCTGACGGCTGTCAGCAGCTAAAGTCTCAGTAGCCACATCAAGTTTTTCTCTGCCAATGCTAATTTGCTTGTCCAGCATAGAATTGCTAGCCTTTAGAGACAGCATTAGTCTGTTGGGTACACAATCAGTGCAATTGCTTTCTGATTGATGACAGGTATTTCTTGAAGTTATCATAACATTATGACTATAAAGAGATTGAAAATGAGAATTGAAGCCAACAGACTGCAGAGGAATGCTGCTGTTTTTTTGAAGTGGCAAAGGATGTGCTGCAAATTCCTCTCCTGTAGCTGCTGAAAACTTCTGATCAAGTGGAACAGCAGGAGTAGTTTCGTTAAACACGGTTAACCCGTTTGTGAGAGATGACATCCAGTTAAAAAAAGAGCTACCATTTCTGTGCAAGAATCCTGAGCATGAACTCTCATTGTCTTCCCTTCTAAATCTTTTATTTCCAGAAGACATCTCAGCTGTGGAACATTGCACATGCTTTCGCTTTGGAGCTTTTGTACTTGGACAGCTCTCTATGCTCTCATTGCTGTCATCACCCTCTTTTGTGTTGCTAACACAATTGCTCTGATCATACATAACCTTTTCTTTGCCCTTCTCAAGCTTTCTAGGATTAACACCGGATGTTGACTCGTATTTTGCAACAGAATTAACACCCGATGCTGACTCACATCTGGCAACAGGATTAACACCAGATGCTGACTCACGTCTGGCAACAATAGGCTCATCCTTATGGCTTTCCTGCATAACTTGATCTCCAAGATTATCATTTTTGTTACCTAGAAAACCTGTCAACTTGCCCAGGATGTTTTCTGCATTACCCAAATTTCCGAAGGATGAAGGTGACTGTGGATTGTCTGCATTCTTTGGCAAAACAGAGTCCCTCTGACTAATTGCTTTTACTAATTGAGCATGCCAGGCAGAATCGGCCCAAGATCTTTCAGCATGGACAGTGGTTGCACAATAAACCTGTTTTTCTGCAATACTATGCATTACCTCTTTTCTGGAAGCTGAACCTGTAAAATGCCGTGATAACTATTTTATTGTTAGGAACAAAAAACAAAAGGGTTGTCTTAATTGATTCGCCTAAACATGAAGTATTACTATGCGAAGCGTCCTTGCAGCATCTTGTGGGACAACTACCCAGTTCCTCCTCTTTCTCCAGCTTATCCACACAGCAGTAGTCCAACACTTCTCTCCCGTCGTTCATCAAATTGATCCCTCCGCAGCATTCTACAAATATTAAGGCATTAAGGAAGGTAATCACCGAGGAAATAACCATCAGATGATACAAAAGAGAAAAGTCCTTTGGCTTTTTATTCTATCTGGATGAAGTACCTACCGGTTAATAGGTAACAGATTTACCTAACAAATGGTAGGAAAGATGCTTTACTTTGTTTCAGACATCAATTTTTGTGCTGATTATGTTAATGCGATGCTCTTTATGTTTATTGAATTGGACTTTCTAACAGGCTGAGCAGCTAACTAGACCAACAATGATTTTTGTAAATGCAGATCTTGTTGCAATATTTGTTCGTGGTAGGAAAAAGGAGAAGAACTCAAACAATGGATCTCGGGATAAAAGTTCAAACGGCTACAAGGACTGGTCGAAATACAAAAACAAGTACAAATCGTGCAAATATTGCAAGAAAAGTGAGCACGACATATCTGAATGCTACAAATTGCAGAACAAAAAAAAAAAGGAACGGCACATACAAACCGAAAGGTAAAACAGAAGATGAAGGTACGACAAATATAGCTTGTTATAGTAGTTATGATGGTGAGATGCTTGTTGTTTCTGTTTTTGCTGGATATGCTGAAACTAATGATGAATGAATTCTTGATACTGCCTGCACTTTTCATATATACCCGAATAGAGATTGGTTTACTGTTTATGAGCCAGTCAATAGTGCTAGTTCTGTTTTGATGGGTGATGATTCATCATGTAAGGTAGCAGGCATTTGCTCTATTCGAATCAAGATGTTTGATGATACCATCATAATCTTATCGAATGTTCAATACATTTCGGATATGAAGAGAAATCTTATTTCGCTGAGTGCTCTTGATGATAAAGGTTACAAGTATTCAGGTGGAGGTGGAGTCCTCAAGGTCACCAAAGGTTCTCTTGTTGTAATGAAAGGTAACAGAAAGTCTTCCAATTGCCTATATTATCTCCAAGGTACGACAATTACAGGTAATGCTACTGTTGTTTCAAAAAGGTTATCAGATTCTGATACTACTAATCTTTAGCATATGCGTCTTGGACATATAAGTGAATTTGGCTTGGCAGAATTAAGCAAGAGTGGACTTTTAGAAAGATATAGCATCGACGACCTAAAATTTTGTGAGCATTGCATCTTCGGCAAGCACAAGAGGGTGGAGTTCAATACTTCGATTCATAGGAAGTGGTATAAGAGATTTGACACCTTCATGTTTTCTCATGATTTTAAGAGATCTGATTATGATAACTGTGTTTATTTAAAAATTGTCAATGGTTCAGCTATATATTTGCTCCTATATGTTGATGACATGCTGATTGTAGCAAAAGATAAAACAGAAATAGCAAAGTTAAAGGCGCAATTGAGTGGTGAATTTGAGATGAAGGATTTAGGTGCAACAAAGAAAATTCTTGGTATGGAGATATCCAAAGACAGCCCCTCTGGAAAATTATACCTAAGTCAGAAAGGATATATTGAGAAGGTCCTTCGTCGCTTTAATATACATGAGGCTAAACCAGTAAGTACTCCATTAGCTGCACATTTCATATTATCTTCAGCTTTATGTCCACAGGTCAGATGATGATGTTGAGTACATGTCTAGAGTTCTATATTTTAGTGCAGCTGGTTCTCTTATGTATGTCATGTTATGTTCTCGTCTTGATTTATCACATGCACTAAGTGTTAGTAGATTCATGGTTAATCCTGGTAAAGAGCATTAGAAAACAGTTCGGTGGATTTTTAGATACTTGCGTGTTACATCTAATGCTTGTTTACAATTTGAAAAATTTAGAGATGGACTTATTGGTTATGTGGATTCTGATTATGCTGGTGATTTGGAGAAAAGGAGGTCACTTACAAATTATGTGTTCACTAGTGGTGGTTGTGCTGTGAGTTGAAAAGCAAGTTTGCAGGTCACTACAGCTTTATCTATCACTGAAGCAGAGTATATAGCTATTTCTGAAGCATGCAAAGAAGCTACATGGTTGAGAGATTTATACACTGAGCTTTGTGGAGATACTTATTGCATTACTATATTTTGCGATAGTCAAAGTGTTATATACTTTACAAAGGATTAGATGTTTCATGAAAGAACAAAGCACATTGATGTCAAGTATCATTATATTTGAGATGTCATTGCTCAAGGTGATATTAAAGTATGCAAGATAAGTACTCATGATAATCCTGATGATATGATGACAAAGTCAGTTCCAGTTACTAAGTTTGAGTTTTGCTCAAGCTTAATTAGTGTTAAAGTTAGTCCAAGAGACTTTCGGAGAACGGTGATTATTTATTGTTGGAGAAGTTTTTGTTTCATATGCTATAAGGATAGAACTCATCTCAGGGTGGAGATTGTTGATATGTGATCCGAATTCTAAAGAGGCAAGGGTCTTGAGACGTGGAGTGTCGTGTTGACAAACCTGGCCCATAAGGAGGCCCACGACGTAGCCTGGGGGGTGCGGGGTGCGGATCCCCGCGGTATGAATTCTTCTTCTTTTTCGGATTTGTTTCCGTCTTTGACTCGAGTTAGTTTTATATCACCATATATACCCCTTGTAAGCCGCACGGAACGAGTTGATGACTTATTAAAATCCCTGCGTTTTGTAAACACTTTTCTGATATAGTGAAGATCGCTGTCGTGCGACCGTGGTTTTTTCCCACAAGGATTTTCCACGTAAAAATCAATGTCTCTCTATTCTTGATCTACTTTGTTATTTGCTTGTCGATTTCTAACAGATCTCTAGGCCAAAATATCAAGCATCAACAAACTGTCTTTGGACTACTCGAACTCACTGAATTGGGTTCGTGTCTTTTTAAACTTACTTGAATCTTGCTCCTGTGATCTTATAGAAGTAGATTGTTGAGCATCAAGATTTCTTATTCTATTTGGACTAGCCGTGGATACTCTCACTGAACTGTCACTGCGAATTCGTAGTTGCGATGGCATCCTTTCTGCATCTCCTAGGGTGGCTGCTACGTTATCACCACTCTTCCCACCACCACCACTCTGCTGAGGTGAAGATATTACTATGCTCAACGTATCTGCATTCCAACGAAGAGAAGCCTTCCTTGTGCTTAGGCTGGACGCTGCAATTTTAATGCTCAAACCCTCATCCGGAGACCACACCAGCTCAGAGAGAGGGCTCATGCCGGATACTTTGACTGCATTTACACCTGCACCTGAATGCCCACCATATGGCTTCAGCAGACTATAAAATAAGAGGATTGTTTGCAAGACATACAACAACAGTCTACTTGCGTGCACTAGAGCATATCACGTAGGACCTTTTCGAAAGATTAACAAGAAGATTACTGTGCATAAAACTACAAGGAAGCAAGATAGCAAGTAGTTTAAACTATGAAGATCAAGAAAAGAGGTATAATCAACATATAGGGTCCCCCTCCTACGTATGGCAAAGGTACATGTTTCTTGCATATAATAAGACAATTGGTGCACCCAGACAACTCCAAGAGCCTTCAAGCTTTTCTCACCCATACAAGAATCAAATTATACTAACTGAACTAGGTGCGGAAACTTCTATCTGTTCCCAAAAAAAGGCAAGTATTCCCAGGTCCAGTTATCATTTTCCCATTCAGTCTCCCCACAAACAATCTTTGGTCCTAAAACCCAAAAGAATCCGTGTGGATCATCAATCATGACACAAGGCAAACATAAGAACTCGTCTAAAAAGGAAAATACATCAGCACTCAATTGTGATTTTTTAAAAAAAATAAATAAATAAAAGGAAAGCAAAAGCTTAACAGGAAAGCAGAATAAACAACATAAAGAAAACATCAGCAAGAAAAGCAACATATGTAGATAAAAGAAACAGATAATAATCTCTGATGCAACAGGCACCTCAGGGAGTGGAGAATCATTACCATCGCCCATCTCACTGCATTCCCCCCATCACCCCCGACGCCTCCTGAAGTGGCACCGCCCCCAGTTCTTGGAGCATCAAACAGCACAAGAACACCACCACCATATACGTCCTGTGATCTACCTTAAGAGGTGGTGGAGGAGCAGGGGGTTTAGCAGGCGGAGAGCACGGCGGCAGAGGGAGGACAAGGGGAAGAACACCGCATCTGGCCAGCGCCCTAGCTAGTTCGGTAGAACGGAGAACTTGGCAGCATCGCCGCAATGGGGAGGAGAGATGCTTTGCTGCATGCGACGGGGGCGAGTGCGGGAATAGGAGGCGGAGGTTGAGCCACGTAGAGGCCGTCTGGGACACTAGTTCTAGCTGGTGCTCTTCTTCTACATCTACATTAAAGAAGGAGAACATCTTCACTCGTAAGGCACCACGTGAGTCAGTGCTCAAACCGTGATTGCCTTCGTCGCCAATCCATCGTGGAGTTTGCATCTCAACCACAGGATTTTGTTAGTTGTAGTCGGATCCAACTTTCAATTCATAGTCGCATCTATCTCCAAGTTCAAACTTAGTTAATCCAATCATCGAGGGATTCCTTCTTAACCGAACCGACTTGATGTATCGACTAGCTATGGCCTCTAAGCCGACAACCTTGGCTCAATCAAATTCGGGTGCCAGCACGAACCTAACCCAAAATTCAACGTAACCATCCCATTTTATCAATACGGGGGTTCTCTAATATTTGCAAATAAAATTGGTTCCACAATAACTCTACATAAGTTCCACATGTTACTGAAGTAGCAAAAACCATTAAAATTTGGTTTAAATCCAGTGGGTGATATGGGCAAATTGGAACTCAATGGAAAACTACCTCGAGTAAGGTTCGATAAATTCTAACTTTATGACTGTTAATAATGTGAAAAGAAAACGGAGAGTCAGGTGCGGTACAAAGTGCTTAAGTCCGTAATGCGATACTCCCCATAATTGGAATTGCAATTCCGATTCGAAGGCTATCTGGATGCTTCTGGGAATTAATATTGGAATTTGACCCGATTCCACGGGATTGACTATAGCTAGAAGTCTAGAACTAGAACTGGGCTACTTGCAATTGAGAGCCTAACACATCTGATTTGGCTAGAATCCATATACTTGTTCACATCGTCGCAACACACGGCCTAACTCGAGTTCTTCGACGAGACCAAAACTCGCCAACGCCGCCGGGACGATGGGCTCCCGTCGACCACCTCCGCCGCCGCCGTGCGCCAGATGGTCGCCTCTGCTCCTAGGTGGCCACGACGCCTCGGTGGATATGACCCGATCCGGGCCAGAATCCATGGCCGACTTGACTAGCCCTGGCTGCCATCGAGCTCCCGTCAACATCACCACCGCAGATCCGCCCGAGGCCTTCTTCTCATGCTCTAGCGAGCTAACTCCCACGTGTCTTTCTAAATTGACAAGTTTTTTCATTTGTAATAGCGAAATAGCGTACACTCACACGGAAATACAAAAATGACACCGTATACACTGTCGCACTCCTGGTCCGTGACATGAAAATGTTTGTCGCGAGTATGTATGTTCATATGCCATCCTACTATGGACTAGAAGCATGGTAGAGAACACGTGTGTTGTCTATCTAATCTATCACGGTACCAATTTTACCATTTCAGATACGAAAGACTGTATTTGTCATTTTGTTTCCTTACAAGACTAAATGTGTCAGGAACTCAAAACTCCGACTGCTGCCTCCGGCCACAGCCATCTAGTCTACTAGACAATTCCCACGGGTGGCAAACAAACAACATCTGGGTTTAAATTTGCTTCAATTCTAGTTTACAAATTCACATGTCATCCAAACACCAGAAATGAAAATATAAACCGATTCCATTTAAACTTTGAAAATTGAATTGGAGTTTCAATTCCGTTGATCCAATTCAATTCAGAGAACCAAACATATCCTTACAGGACATATCCTTCCAGGATGGATGGAGAACCACATAGCTACTATAAAAAAAAAATTAAGCAAGTGGATGCATGTAATGGATTGATTAAATTTCTTGTTTCTTCTTTGTGCATATGGAGATGAACTTTATGTCTATCTACATTCAGATACGGTGAACCCCACCCCCAAGCACGCAGTCCTTGTCCATCGCTCCTTTCTTCAGCGTGCCCATCGGCAGGCTCCGACGGCAGTGCAACCATTTGGCTATCCCCTTCACTAACCAGCGACAACAGTGGAGACACACAGGACAGGGGGGCTTGTATTTCTAGGCGTCTGCTTAGAGGATGCATCGCGTGCATATGCGTGTTGTGTGCATGTGTAGTGATGTATGAACTTGCGTCTTCATTGTAATCACAAAATATACTATAATTTAACATGGATTGACTGTTTATAGTCACCAATTCACCATGGACTTGGTCAGCTAAGCCTTCACCGGGACTAGGCCGATATCTCGTGTTCTCTAGAGCAAACCGAGACCATCTTTGTGGATGATGAGGACGATGGAGATGATGGTTGTTTACCTAATCCAGCCTCCTCATCCTCCCTTGAGATGCCTTCTTCCACGGCACCTCAAGGTGATCGCCCCTGCCTACCGCTTCCTCCCGAGCTAGTGGCTCGCCCCCGCCTCGCCTCGCACACGAGGTAGAGGCCACTCTTCTCCTCATCCAGACCTCCCTACATATCCGAGAAGACATCCTTCGAGCAGCGATAATTGAGACCTCTTCGAGCGTGTCACTCGCCTAAGTCCGGCTCTTCTCACCTGTCTTCAACCTGTGTTTCGAACCCCAAATACCCAAACCATGTCTACAAGCTTTCCAAAGCCTTGTATGGACTTAAGCAGCCCTCAGAGCTTGGTATGAGAGGCTTAAGTCCTATTTATTGAGTCATAGGTTTGAGATGGGTAAGGTAGACAAGACCTTGTTCACTCGCAGCATGGCAATGACTTCTTGCTCGTCCAGCATTTATGTGGATGACATCATCTTTGGCGGCTCCTCTCATGATCTTGTCTCCGCTCCGATGTCATGAGTTCAGAGTTTGAGATGAGCATGATGGGCGAGTTGAGCTTCTTCCTTGGCTTTCAGATCAAGCGCACTAGGAGGGTATCTTCTGCATCGGGCAAGTACACTCGAGACCTCCCGAGACGCTCGATATGAGTGATGGAAAGCCTGTCCACTCCTATGGCGACATCCTTCACTCGACCTGTATGAGGATGGCGAGCCGCTTGATCGGAGGGAGTATCGCAAAGATGATTGGCTCCCTTTGTACCCATCGCCGAGACCGACATACACGGTTCCACTCCTTTGTGATAACACTGCTATTCACATTGCCAAGAA
Source organism: Ampelocalamus luodianensis (assembly GCA_036346255.1). NCBI lineage: Eukaryota > Viridiplantae > Streptophyta > Magnoliopsida > Poales > Poaceae > Ampelocalamus > Ampelocalamus luodianensis. The sequence continues at coordinate 28,850,757 of CM070617.1, read as the reverse complement.
CCCAGCAACATTCTCGACCAAGCACATTGATATCGACATCACTTCCTTCGAGACCATGTGGAGAAGGGTGACATAGTGCTCCAGCCAGGAGAGTGACCACCTGGTCTAGACATCTTTACTAAGCCTTGGATAGCTCTAGGTTTTCACCTTGAGAGGAGAGCTTAGTGGTCTCGTCCGTATGGATCAGTGAGGGGAGTTTCTATTCTTTATCGCTTACTTTACTAATTTTGCTCTTACTCCTTGTTGTTGCATTGCATTTAGGTGCATTTGGGTTTAGTCCTCCTAGCATAGATTAGAGTGTTTCTCTAGTCGAGTTGCTTAGACTTCCTACTCTTATCTTGCCAGCAGGATCGCCTATTTGATGTTTTCTTTGCCCTTCTCGCTTTTATTGCTTTAGTTCTGGGGAGTTCATTTGGGAGCTTCGAGCTTAATGTTGACTTAACTCAACTTGAACTAAAAGTTGCATCTCATGTTGAGGGAGCTGGATTTTCTTGCCGCAATCTGACTTCATATGTGTAGCCTAGCTTTGCCATGATAAATTAATTAAAATTGCTCAACTTAAACTAAAACATAGTCTTTCTTGAGCTATCCTTTTATCTTCTTTGTGCATATGGAGATGAACTTTATGTCTATCTACATTCAGATACGGTGAACCCCACCCCCAAGCACGCAGTCCTTGTCCATCGCTCCTTTCTTCAGCGTGCCCATCGGCAGGCTCCGACGGCAGTGCAACCATTTGGCTATCCCCTTCACTAACCAGCGACAACAGTGGAGACACACAGGACAGGGGGGCTTGTATTTCTAGGCGTCTGCTTAGAGGATGCATCGCGTGCATATGCGTGTTGTGTGCATGTGTAGTGATGTATGAACTTGCGTCTTCATTGTAATCACAAAATATACTATAATTTAACATGGATTGACTGTTTATAGTCACCAATTCACCATGGACTTGGTCAGCTAAGCCTTTCTCTAAGCATGGATTAATTAACCACGGTGCCAGCACCGCAATCTACATAAGCGTGCAGCCGCCAACCAGCAGATGATTCAGAAGTCAAAACTTTATTCAGACAGTCAATATTAATATTCAATCCATTACTAATCCTTCATCAAGACGTCATTTCGACAGGTCCAATCATACACCACACCACCAAACCAAGCCAATTAAGAAGAAGAGCTCAGCCACCGCACGCGAACGAGCGCCTTTCGGATGACTTGCGTTGCTGTCCGGCCCGGCCCGCGGAGCCAACTTTTCGGTAGGCCGCCTCGGCAACTGGCGGCGCCATCGGCCACCGGCCAGCTCCCCCACCCACCTCCCTCTATTTTTAAAACAAGAAAAGAAAAGAAGAGACAACAGGACTGTCTATTGTATTAATAATTCGAGCGAAAGAGTGATTCGGGGCCACGTCGCCCCGATTCTCCTCCCCCATCGGATGCAGCGTGCTTTTGCTTTGCAGCCGTTCGATCTCTTCTCAGTTTCGCTTGTCTGTGAGTCTTGCGCGCCTCGTCGCTTCCGTGTCCGTTCGATGCCCTTCTTCCTCCCTTCTTACCTGTCCGATCCTCCCTCGTTCTTATCGGCAGCGCCGCTCGCTGCCTGCTCTTTCGCCTCGGCGCAGGTGCAGATTTGGTCGGGCGTGAGCCTCCAAGGACGCGCACAGGCCGCTCGATCAGTTGGGTGTGAGCCTCCAACACTCGGCTCGCCGTCCATTAGATTTGGCTCGCTCGTTTCGCACCATTGGATCGAGGCGGTCGACGCGCTCGCGTGCGGCTTTTCTGCGCTCAAAGGCCGGTGACGCGCTCGTGTGCGCCTTTTCCACACGCCAAAAGGCAAGTCGCGTCAGCCTTTCCCGCCTCTGCTGCTGCACGCCCAAGGTAGAGCTGGGACTTGGGCCGTGCTTTTTTGGGTCGGCCCAAAGCACGGGCGGCACGGCACGGTCTAAGTACGACACGACACACAAGACGCGTGGTGGGTCGGCCGGCGACGACACCACTGGTCGGTGGGCACGAATCTGACGTTGGGCGACGAATACGACACGATCGGTTGGATGGCCCGAAGACGAAATAGGCCCAACCTTCCCATTCTAGCCCAATCCCTCCCTCTCTTGGTCTGGCTCAATCACTCTCCCATCTCGGCCTGGCCCAACCAATAACCCTCCTTACCACCTGGTCTAGCCCAACCAATAACCCTCCTCTGCCACCCGGTCTAGTCTAACATCCCTCTCGAGCTCCCCAACCCCATCTCCAACCCCTTCTCCCGAGCATCGGCTCCCAAATTCCCAATCCCTAATCACATTATCTCATTCCCCTTCCTCCAGCTCCAACCACCTCCTCTCCCCATGCCGCTGCGTTCGCGCCTCTCCTCCTCGTGCCGTCGGCCGCCCCTCCTCCACTCCTCCAACCACCTCCTCTCACTCCTCTCTTCCCCGCGCGCGCTCTATAGTTACTTAGGGTCGGGCTTGGGCCGGCACGGCACACACCCAGCACGACGGGCTTTGGGTTGTGCTCGGCTGGCCGAGGCGAGGTGGGCCAAGACGGCACGGCGGGGTGACCGGCCGAATCGCACGCGACGACGTGAGCCCGGCACGACAGTTCGGGCGGGCCGGCACAAGACGCCCAATGCCCAGCTCTAGCCCAAGGGCGCATCCGGCATACTAGTTGTATTAATAGAGAAGTGAACACAAATACAAAGAAGAAAAGTCTAGTACATGATTTTAGACTTAATTACACGAGATAATTTGCTCCAAGTGCTTCGCCTGGCAAGCCTCCAAGCTCTACTCTCCCCTTTTGTCTTTGGAAACAGGTCCAATGGTGTAGTTAACCTGTTATGGAAAATTATGGCATTTTATTCCTTCGAGATCTCCCAAGTGGTTAGGATGACCACCAATCTCCAATGCTCAAATTGTCACTCCAGTTGAATGGATTGAGCGGCGCGCAACCTAGCCATTCATCCATCGAAGTCCATACTTGTCTAGCATATCTACATTCAAAAAAGAGGCGCAAAGTCGTTTCTGGTGATTGTCTGCAAAGGGGGCAAGTACGCTGGTTTGGCCAATCCCACGCTTGCAATCTATCTGAGGTTCAAAGCCGGTTTTGGATGGCGACCCAAGCGAAGAACTTGCATTTTGGGGGTGCTCAGGTTTTCCTGATTACTTTTTTGTACACAGTTGTTGTTGAGCCGAGGAACTGCAGCGCATATACGGATTTTGTTGTGTAGTTGCCTTCTGGGGTTAGCTTCCAGGTGATCTGATCCGAGGTATTGGGGTCCAAAGTGACTAGGCTTATTTTTTCCCAAGGATATACGAATTGTTGAATGTGCTGAGCTATTATTCCTCCAGGTATATTGATGCCCTGTACCCAACGGCCATCTTGTAGCATCGCACTAACCATTCTGTTTTCCTTCTCGATATTTGGAATATCTTCAGAGCCATGTCTTTAGGGGGTGTATCATCCAACCACACAGGGGCCAGAATTTAGCTTTATTTATGACGCCCACTGTGATGACTGTGGCCGTCGCAAAGAGACGACGGTCAGCGTCGTCACACGATATCTCCATTCGTACCCAAGGTTTATGATCCGCCTTCTATTCTTGCTAGAGCCATGGAAGTCCGAGTCCTCCGAGATGAATTGGTCGGCAAACCTTGTCTCAGTTGACTATACATTTCCCTTCCGTGATCACGTCTACGCCAGACCATAGGAATAGTCGCCTTGTGCGATCCAGAGCTCGAAGGATGTATTTTGGGACTTTTAGAACCGTGAAATAATAAATCGGGATAGAGGTGAGAACTGATTTCACCAAGATGATCCGTCCAGCTGGTGTTAGAAGTCTGCCTTGCCAGCCTGCCATCATATCCCATGCTTTATCAGAAGGGGCGTCCTAGGTATTTGAGAGGGAAACTTGATCGTATTGCAGGGAAACCTTGTAAGACCGCATCAAGGTCAATATGGTTGCAGCCTATAGACACCACCATACTTTTGTGGAAGTTGGTTTGCAGTCTTGAGACGTTCCCAAAACTTTAGAGTATTTGGGTCATTGTTGTGGTGCCACCCTGTGTTGGCGAGATGAAGATCGCCGCATCGTTGGCATATAAGGATGGCATAAGCCTAGCAAAACAACCATGGGGATGATCCAGGTGACCCATATCTATTGCCACCTCTAGCAGCCGTTGGAGGGGGTCAATTGCTAGTATGAAGAGGAAAGGAGGTAGCAGGTCTCCTTGCCGCAGGCCCCTTCTGTAGTTGATGGTAATGCCAGGGACTCCGTTAAGTAGAATTCTTGAGTAAACAATCGATAGGAGGGCCAAAAGCCAGTCTCTCCATCTAGTTGGGAAGCCTTTTCTTTAAAGTAATTCCAAAAGATAGTCACAACAGACCGTGTCGAACGCTTTTGCTAGGTCTAGCTTGAGGAAGAGTATCGCGATTTTGGACTTATATATTCTTGTCAAGTTGCGCACATACAAGAAATTATCTTGGGTGCTTCTTGTTTTCTTGTTTTGACGAAAACACTTTGGTTCACTTACACTAGGCTGTTCAAGTGCGGTGTCAGTCGCAACGCAAGCGTCTTAGAGATCCATTTTGCCACCTGTGTATGAGACTGATCTGTCTGTAGTAAGCAACCTTGTCTGTGTCGTCCTTCTTCAGAATCATGGCGATGTTTGTTGTGTTTACTAGGTGCAGGTTTGCCATGCGGAGGCCGTGAAAACTTTAAAAAAACACCATGACGTCGGCTTTTACGATATTTCAGCATGATTTGTAGAAGTTAATCATGTACCATCCGGACTGGGGCTTTGTCCCCTGGCATCTACGCTAGAGCGCTTTCGTTTTTGGCTCGTTTCGACGGGTGGGAATATATAGTGCTGGGAGGGGAGGCAAGTGGTCGGTGCATGCCACCTTTCCGCCTCATCATCATCTGCCCCCGCTGCTAGTCCTTTTTGGCGTCTGCTCCTAACAAATCTGCCCATCATACCGAAATCATAGATCGGGATCTCGTGGGAGTGATCCGGCAGGTGCGTTGTTGCCGATTCTTGAATCGATGCCAGGTTTTTTCTTTTTTTGTTAACTCTGAGCTTCTTGGGACAGTTCCTTGATTTTCTGTGTTTCTTTTGTTTGATTCGATTATGTTAGTGGTTAGTTTCTTGATTCTTGTGCTGATCCTAGTAAGCTCGTAAGGAGACCTATGTTTAATAGGATTTCACTCAGCTCCGGCAGGATTGCAGGAAAGAGGCCACTTCTCTTAGAATCCTATTATGCTGACTAGAATAATTCTAACTTTATATTTTTTAATCGGATTTTGTTGTGCAGTCGGCAGAGTTTAGTTGCTTCTGGTGTTAAGTTTCTAGCTTTGAAGAAGTTTCAGTTTACTGTTGGGATCGATTATTTCTTCAACGAATCTCTCTTTGTCCTGCATCACTGTTCTCACGCTTCTTGGGGTCGTCTTTTAACAAACATTTATTGTGATTTTTGTTGGTTCCTATTCAAGCGAGATAATTGGAGCCTTTTTACTCGGACTAATGCTTTCAATATTCTCTTGGTCCTGGGTATCTGTCGATTGCCAATTTGCCATTATGGTTGGTGAAGGACACTTTTTGTTTCTGTTATTATCTAGTGGCTTTCCAACCTGGTGTTTGGGCTTCCTGTCTGTTCTCCAGCTAAGCTTGGCTTTAGTTCACCAAAATTACATATTTTTGCTACAATGACACCTCCATCATTGTTTTTTCATTCATGTTCGATGCTCAATTATAGGACAAAGATCTTAATCGTACCTTCTTTTCAGATCAAGGTTTTAATTGTACTGAACTTTGATGTCTATAGCTCCAATAACTTTTTGCTATGCTTATCAGAGCAGTATATCATTACTAACACTAAATACACGGTTTACACATTAAGTTTGCTTTAATGCCTTATAGCAATCCCAGTTCAAAGACAACCACCTTTCACCAATCGAAAGAAGTTTAAAGCAACTGTTGTGAAGATTTGACGATAGTGCTGGACGATGGGTACAAGCATGCCAATCCTACGGCGATCGTCAGCCGCACTCTCTTCAGCATTGCTTGAGTGGATCTTGATGCTGCTGCTATTCATTGATGCAGTTTACTGCTTCCTAGTTACCAGATTTGCTCGTCTCTGCAAATTACCGGCACCATGCCCTTTCTGCTCAAGGCTAGATCACGTTCTGGGTAACGAGAAACCATGCTTCTACAGGGAATTGATCTGCAAAACTCACAAGTCAGAGATCTCATCTTTGGCCTTCTGCCGCCTCCACCAGAAGCTTGCGGGTTCGCATAGTATGTGTGAAGGATGCGGTAGCTCGATTGCTGCAGAAGAGAAACCAAACAATGATGGCAGCACAGATGAGCCCTTGGTGGATGTCAATGTATTCGATAGTGATCAAGGAGAAGATGCTGCTTTGCGTTCACCTCTTAAAAGAATTTGTTCATGTTGTGCACAGCATTTTAAACGACGGAGCGTAACATTGTTTTCTCGAAAGAATGCAGGACTAGAACCTGCTGAAGCTGCTGTCTCAGGAAAGGTTTTCACAGATTATTCTATGTCATGTCAAGTGGATGGGTCCTTGGAACCCAAAGATATTTACCACCAGGGGGATCATACATCTCATGAGAGATACAGTGTGCTAATGACATCTGTCTCCGAGATTGAGGTTCCTTGTGTTGATGATGGGGGAAGTTCACACCCTCGTGAAGCCAATGATATGGAAAAAGACTTGCATGAAGATGCAGCTGTTGAGAGACCAATCCTTCCTTCACCTGAGGTGGTCAAGGCATATGAAATGGATGTTCAGAAGGAACTCAGTTTTACCGACTCCCGTGATATATCTTCAGCATGTCCTGTTGTGGATGGCCATCCTGGCAGTGTGATTGGTGGGGGCCAAATGGAAGCAAAAGACATCTTATCCGGAACAAAGACATCACAGCATGATCCCGTAGCTGTTCCAGAGGAGTCAGATTTAAAAGGTAAATTTAGTTTCCCAAATCCCACCACCGCTTCCACTTCTTTATCAGTTGATAGATCCTAAAATAGCATGGATAATGGCGCAGATGCCGATGTTTCCCAAATTCCAGTTGTATCAAGTGGTGAGTTACCACAGATTCTTGGTGAAATTGAAGCATGTCAGAGGACGAGCCAAAGCGCCATTCATCCATATACATCTCAATTCACAATACTTGAACAGAACTATGCTGTTTCAGGAGAGAGAAATATAAAAGGTATGCTGTCTTGATTTTGTGATCATAACCAAATGAGTGGTAGTTTGTTTCTCTTGATGTAACCCCAATACAATTTTGTTAGATCGTCTGGAAGAAGCGTATGGGTCAGAAATTACTGCTACATCAAGTGGTGAGTTCCACCAGAGAAGTGCTTTAACTAACGATTCAGGTCCAACTGAACCAGCACCTCAGGACACTCACCATGTTGCTTCAGAAGATACAGATCCGAAAGGTTTCTTAGCTTTGATCCTATTTCTCACTATAGCATTTATATATCTTTCTAGCTGAACCTCAGAAAAGGACTTTTCTGTATTCTCTGTCAGATAATTTCGGGGATATCCATGTTTCACAAGTTAGTGGTGATTCTGAAACTGTTGGTGCAATTGAGGATTATCCTCGGAAAAATGAACCCACAGGTGATGTGGGAATACATGAACCGACATCCCAAGATACTTCCAATACTGCTTCTGAAGATTTGGTAGCAGAAGGTTAGTTAATACCTTCCATCCAACAACAGTATTTTAAAAGCTGCTCCTTACATTTAAGTTTGCCCATTTTGCTTAGGTTATGTGGAAGAAGCTCATATTTCTCAAGTTGCAATTAGATCAAGTGAAATCATTGGTGCCATTGAGGAACACCCCCAAACGAGTGAAATCATTGGTGAAAGAAGACCTTCTCTTAGCACTCAGATTAGCATGAACGAAGCCTACAAGCTTGCAATTGGTAGTAAGAGTGGCTTGCCATCCCCTACCTTGACTGACGTGATTCTTGGGAAAGACACTTCTTCTAGTGTAAATGAAGAATTAAGGTTACTACTATCACAGCTCTCAGCTTCCAGGGGGCTAGAGGCTCCATGGGTTGACTCAGGCCCCAGCCCACGCGCATATGGGCGTGGCAATGATTTGATAGTGCAGAACATCACGAAAAGAATTTCGATCGAGAGAAATGCATCTGGTTTGGAATCGCTAGACGGAAGCATTGTTAGTGAGATGGAGGGTGAAAGCACCATGGACCGGTTGAGACGACAGATTGATCTTGACCGAAAATCCATACACCTCCTCTGCAAGGAACTGGAAGAGGAGAGGAATGCTTCAGCAATAGCTGCAAGTCAAGCGTTGGCTATGATCACCAGGTTGCAGGATGAGAAGGCTGCAATGCAGATGGAAGCTTCACATTACCAACGGATGATGGAAGAGCAAGCGGAGTATGATAGCGAAGCACTTGCGAAAACTAACGAGCTGCTTGCTCAAAGAGAACAACAAATAGAAGAATTGGAAGCTGAGCTTGAAAACCACAGGATACATTTTGGAGGATGACCAACAGAGAAACAAACCAATCAGGTCCCCTTCAAAGAAGAAAATACTACAGCTTTGGTGAATTTTGAAGATGAGAGGGCATACATAGCGAATTGTTTTGAGGAAGCTGGAGCAGAAGCTCCAGTTCTATTCTAACAACAGTACTTCTATTGATTTGTCCAATTCCGATGCTATAGAGGATGACCTTTCTGACAAAATGCCCGTTGTCGAAGACGACACGTTGCAACGTCAAGAAAGCTCTAGGGAGACACAAGTGCCCATTTTCTTATCTAAGGTAGCTCAGTCTTCAACAATGAATGAGTGGGGAGGTTCATCTAAGCACACTTCAGGACGAAATCTCCAACTTGAATAAAAGATTGAAGACACTAGAGGGAGACCGCAATTTTCTTGAACACAGCATAAACTCCCTAAGGAATGGCAAAGAAAGTGTGATGTTCATACGGGAAATTGCTAGCAACCTGAGAGAACTGCGAGCAATTGCCATTGACAATAAATAACGTGCCCCAACTTGGATTTTTGTTGTTTACTAAAAACTAGTTTCTACAATAGATTCCCATCCATCATGTACATTGTATATTTTTGCAGCCACAAGGTAAATGATATTTTTTTGTCATTAGGTTGCCAGATCTAGGAAGTTCGTTCTAGCTTGAGCGATATTTTACAGAAAATACCTGTGCATATAAGGCATGCTCTACTTCTAGGCAAAGCTGTTTGTTTAGAGTATTGGATTTGTTCTTATATCTTAGTAGTAGTGACAGCATACCAAGCGACCAAAACTTGCAAGTGACAACGAAGTACGTGGATAACCTGGTTAAGAGTTGAGTCTTCCGACAGTAATCTGAATTGCTTCTGCAAGTTGCATTACACGCAATCTGAAACGTCCCAGCTCCATTACCTTGGCATCTAGTTATCCAACCTAGGAGCTGCAAAATATCGTCACTTCTCCTTTTCCCAGCTCAATTACCTTGGCCTGACAGAGAGAATCAAAAGCACGTCCAATAATACTGGAAGCAAGATCTACAAATTTCCACATCAATGGGCAATGGGGTAGCCAAATTACCTTCATGTTGGCTTATTAACTGCAGTTCTGTACTCCAAACACAGCAAAAGAAAAACATAAAAGCACTTAAACTGATAATCAACTGACACTGCAATACTTAAAATAATGTATCCTTTCTTTTCCCCCTTTTGAAATTAAAAGTTACAAATTGAAGGACATGGTGAACCTTAGACCTGGCACCATGGTCTGTTACAACCTACAACGAGCATTATTATGGATTGTGTACAGGCATCACCATTGCCCGTTGGCACGGCGATACAGATATTCCCCATTCACCCTTCCACTCGCTAAATTAGTGTAGTCCCCCATCGGCTGTGAAAATCCATTCGGGTTAACTCCAAGATTCACTGTTGGATTAGGATAGCTATATAGCCAAGGCTTCGATGACATTGAGTCCACCCTTCCATTGGAATAAGCATCCAATGAGGAAAATTGCCCCTCTCTCAACCCATGCGGAGCATTCAGCCTGTCATAGGCCCCTAGGTAACCCTCGCCATAGCAATGGTTGGTCAAGTTCAACCGGCCAGAACTACTAACAGAAGCCATTTCAGAGTCTGCTAAGTTGCCTCTTGAAGAAATTGGCAAGCCAAATGTACAGCATTCATGGAGGGGAGAGACTGCCATACTCCCATTGCTTTGTTCCTCCTCAAGCAAGTCATTGATGATATCAAGGTGCGGAAATTCTTCACCCACTGGCCCCTGCAGCTGGTGTGAAACAGAACTTGCAGGAATCTCCCTCTGGAACTGCCTGTGTTGAAGTCCCCCAAATCTGCCTTGTTCTTCTGTTCCACTGCTGCTTGCTTGTTGATAAGAATTATCTTTCCAAGGGCGTACACGCGCATCACCATTGGCCATTTGTTGGTAAGGAAAGTCATCCCTCCACATGTGTTTGTTAGCATCACTATCACCTTTCCATGGGTGCCAGTTATCAAGAGCTTCCAACTTGCCTAACCCAAACACAAAGCCTTGCTTACCTGGTAATTGGTCATTCCTTCCAACAGGAGGCACCATGACAGATGTTGCCAATGCATATGCTAATAGTGGCTGTGAAAGTGCAATACTTTGTCCTAGAGAAGTTGACTGATCAAGACTTGCTGAGGCTGTATCAAGACTACCCTTACCAATTATGGCATTTTGGTAGGTCTGTGGTACATAACTTGGGACAGAAGGGGCGGGCTCATTGCTCGATCGTCCAGACACAGTCATTGAACGTGAAAGCAATGGGGGAACTTGAAGTGCGGGCGTAGTAGGTGGTAAAGTTGATCTTGGTGCCTGGAACAGAGGAGCACTTGAAGGCCTTGATGTTGCAGTAGGAGTTTGGGGAAAAGAAGTGATTGCAACCTTTTTGGGAGCAGTATCTTCTCGAGCTTCTGAATTAGATGTGGAAGGTATTTGTCGCAATACTCGTTTAAGTCGGGCAACCTTATCAACCTGAGGTGAAGGTGATTTTGATGGATCTGGAATAGCTTTAGCAACTTTTTTAACCTGGGGTGCAGGTGATTTTGGGGGGGCAGGAATAGCTTTAGCGACTTTCTCAACCTGCAGTGCAGGTGATTTGGGGGGAGCTGGAATAGCTTTAGCGACCTTATCAACTTGCGGTGCAGGTGATTTTGGGAGAGCTGTAATAGCTTTAGCGACCTTATCGACTTGCGGTGCAGGTGATTTTGGGGGAGCTGGAATAACTTTAGCGACCTTATCAAGCTGCGGTGCAGGTGATTTGGGGGGAGCTGGAATAGCTTTATCAATTAGCGGCAAGCTTGAAGGACGGGTAGCAGCTTTACCAACTGGAGTCAATCTTGAGGTGATTGGAGTAGCTCTATCAATCTGCGGGGTTGAACTTGATACATGTTCTTCACACAAAACTGGCTCAACTTTACTCGGAGTGGGAGCAACAATGGGCACAGATTCAGTGCTTATGGTGGTGGTTGGTGTTGCTAGAACAGCTCCATTACCAGCACCGCTGGTGGCTACAGGTACAGACTTAGGAGGTGGAGCATTGATATTTGCATCAGAAATAGTTACTGAAGATTGCTCTGGGTTGTTCAGAACATTAGGAGTCTTTTCCAAAGAACTGGATGAGGATGACGAGGATGAACTAGCTGTTGCCTTCTTTTCCAAATGAGCCTTGAGTAGTTTCCTGCCCTCAATTTCCTTCTGAAACACACATAAATGGAAACAGGCTCAATCTTTTAGCAGTACATAAACAAGGGAACAAGATAGCTGACTAACCAGGGACTGAAGTGTCACAGAACAACAGTTGTTAGAATTTTACTATGAGATATTGAAATGACTAGCAAATATTAAGTAAAGTAATAAAATTCTAATTCAGGAGGTGAACCCCCCCCCCCCCCCCCAAAGTTTTTTTTTCAGATATCTCCCATGCAACACATCCAGTCAATGTAAATAACATGAAAAAGGATGAGTAATGTCAGGATATATCCCAAGAAACATAATGACAAATCCATTCAATGTAAATAATATGTAAAAAGACTTGGGCAGTCCATGCTATTCATCCGGGGGGGAGGGGGGGGGGGTTGATTGTTAGTTGGAACATGGTAAACAAGTGCTTATCCATGATATCATACCAACAACAGCAATCAAATCGTGTTGTGGCCATTCAAACTCCCAAAGCATTAGTTATAATGCATAGCAAAACATGTTTCTAATCATTCCAAAATCTACCATCAATATCATTAACCTCTATGAATTGCCAACAGAAAAAAAAAATACACTACTACTACGGATAACAAGACTATGATAAGGCATCTGCTTGACTGCTTCATTCAAAACTAATGATAATGACGGAATGCTTAAGACGACCGTTTGCACAGCTAGGATAAGGCCAACAAATATTGAAGAACCTGATCAGGAAATAAAGCCCAATACTTTATAAAGAGTAACTTCACCTCTTGTAGGCGTTGTCCAAGCTTCCGAAGCCTATCTTTTAATGTGAGTAGAACAGTCTCCTGATCAAGCTTTGGAGCTGGGCCACAGCCGGATGTATTGCGGTCTGAACCACTAGTAGTGCTTGAGGGAAGATCATCCGCATCTCGGGCAACGTTGATACTGCTTATGCTCCTGCTACGCTGAGTTTTCCCTCTGTACATAAATTCAACTAAGGCAAATCCTAGATGCCAAGAGAAACAATGGAAACTTAAGACGAAGTGCTAACTGACCTATTAGGTGATATCTGACTTCTACTGTCTAGCAAGTTATTTCTTTTGCCTTGCATACTGTTCATAGTAGCAGATTCAGATGAACATGACGATGACTTAATCTCCACAGTAGAATTCTTCTTCCCAGTCTGCACATTTTTCGTCTCAATGCCAACATCATTCATCCCATTCATAGGTTGTGAAATCTTGTTACCTGTGTCGGTTTGACATACCTCAACCAATCCATCTAAATTGTCTGACACATCTGAAGCACCTTCTTCGGAGGTGTTGACTTTCATGGCTACTTGTCCTGCCTGCTTAGAGTCCTCCCTACCATGAATTGTGCTTTCATCTTGATCCCTTTCTGAAAAATTTGAATCAGTCTTTTCCTCTCTATACTTGTCTTTAACCTTACGATTGTTCTTCTTTTGTTTGGCCTGAAAATGGTAATTCAAATTATGTAAGCAAAACAAAATTTCAAAAATCCAACCTAATACAGAAGAAATGAAGGCAGAATGGCATACATAATAGCACTAACACTAAAGTAGAAACAAAGCTGGAGTAAAATCAACTTTTCTTGAAGGACCGAAAGCAAAAAAACCACAGTAGTAGCAAATGGCCATTGAAACCGAAAACCAGGTGCTACTGGTCAAACCGGACTGCACAAGTATAGGTTAAATAGAGCAGTTTAAACTTACTTAATTATGCATAAGATGATGCCGGAATTCAGATGCGCTTACAGCAGGTTTGGGGCCATCAGCTCATAATACACGGCGACGATTTAATGGTTTATGTTATGCTTGCCAGCAGAATAGCAGTCACTTTTAGACCAGATGAAATAATGACAACTTGTTTTTTTAGCTAACCTTCCGGTGAGCAAATTTGATTGGTTTTGATCAGTTCCCAACAGGAAAACAGTACTGGCTACTCATCCGTAACAGAGCAGAAAATGGGTCAAATCATTATTACAGCTTAAAACTCTAGAAAAACAACTGCAAATTTGCCATGCATCAAGCCAATCAAACAAGTGTACACTAGTCAATAACAAGAATAATCATCAAAAGAATCCTAGCAAGAAATATTCATTCAATATATTCAAGTAGTTGGATATTCTTCCGGTTCACCAACTTGTTCAAGCTACCGACTACATGCTATTCAATGCAAGGAATTACGTCGAAGAGAGGGGAGGGTGTGCTTAACCACATTAAGAATGTGACCTGTTTTTTCTTTCCACGCTTCTCCTTTTCAGTGGTATTGCCACGCTTCCCCTTCATCTCATTTTCAAGGAGCCCAGCTTCCTCCTCTTCACGAATAAGCTCCTCTTGCCTCTTCAAAGCAACAGCTTCTTGATAGGCAACCTCAATCCCACTAACATGAAAACAAAGTGTAAGAAACAATGCAAAACATGAAAGATTATCTTGAGCAAATCTCAAAAACATTATATCATTTTATTTCTAAGCAGAACTGAAGGATGAGCTCCAACTTAGTGTAAAAAAACATTTGCTTAGTTTTCCAAGAAAAAACTTAAAGGTGCACACTTCAATGAAAACAACAGGAAATCATGGAACAATTTCACAATTACTCAGCAGCGATAGAACTTGAAGGTATACGCTTCAATGTAAAACATCAGGAAATCAATGATCGATTTCACAGTTACTCAGCGATGTATAAACCTAAAATGCTGGTGACCACATCAACCACCCGGTTGATCAAGGAATACACAGAAGATGGTATTAGAAAATTAACATAAAGGAAGACACAATATGGACCATAAATGGTTGAACACATTTATGATATCTACCCAGTAAATCAGTCAGGCGGAGGTAACAAGATGATCAAAATGAATAAACTTTTTACCTAAATATATGAGATAGCACAAATGTTTCAAGAATCTTCTGACCAAGCTCAGTTAGACGCCTTTCTTCACGCTCAATTGAAACTTTGTTAACTTCTCCGGAATTACCATCCTAGAAAGATGAGACAATAAAAACTGAGCATCAAGATAATCATTATACTGCATGAAATAATAATAATGCTTGCAATCTTCAGACATCAAGTCAACACACACGGGACATTCAATAAAATTCCTACTACTCCCTCTGGTCACAGGAAAGTGTTGTGTTGACTTTCAGTCTCCAAGATACAACTTTGACCATCGATCTTTGTGATAATATATTTGTAGAACATAATATATAATTTCTTATGAGAAATCTACTCATACAAATTTTATGCGCTCAACTGGAATATTTAAAAAGATATTGTTGGTCATATCTTTTTACCACGAACATCCCAGGTTTTTTACATGTTAAATACGCAAGTTAAATAATGGTGGGAACTGGGAAGACAAGGAAAGAAGTCCGGCATAGGGTGCAAAGTAGATAGATTTTGAGCTAAACTAAGTTAATTCCATATTAATGCAGTTAAATCATGCAACACCTACCTTAGTGCGGCTCTGGGAACACTTCTCATCCTTCGGAGACAGAGGTTGACAAGGCAAGGGTTCCAAAGCTTCCCTCTCAAGCAAAGCTATGACATCACCAGCCAAAACAAACATGTCCATATCAACATGGACCATAGGTGCTGATAGCTCCTCCAAGTCCATTAATTTCATTCTCCCTTTCTTGCTCTTGCTATGGTGCTCAAGTGCCTTCAGCCCCGTATACAGAGAGTCCATAACTAATGTTGAAGTGACTTCTTTCTCTACAAAGAAATGATTCACCATTATTTTCAATACGACGTCACTCTTCTCTCTGGACATGCGACATCTTGTGCTTGGGTCAATTGCAAGCCAGAAAGCACAGAAACTGCAACACCAAGAAAGGCATACAAGCATTAGAATTAAAATTCCAAAAAGCAGACCACAAATATTTAACTATTAATTGTGACAGGATCACATGACGTTCAAAAAGCTAATTGCCTAACCTGGACCATCTCATTTTGTCCTCAATGAGCTTGCTAAGTTTACTTCTGTGTTCTTCAACAAAGCGTCGGTAAATTTGTTCTATATTTGTCATATAGACGCGGAGTAATTCCCGTCGATAAGGGCGATCAAGGCAACGAAATGGGCGGTTCACTTTCTCCCTACAAAATTGAAAAGCAAAAGAGAGAACAGTTACAGAATGTTTTGTGATCAATTTATAAGTATTCAGTGCCCAGAGAAAATAGGCAATGAGTGCAGCATGATTCTCAAATATATCCAAGTAGCCGATCACATAATAGGTATGCATTAACAGTTTAACATACTAAAGACAGAAGATAAGATTGAAACAATGAAGAAGAAAAGAGAGGGACACAAATAAGAAGGAACTATGGACAAAATGCAATAGATTCTTATTAAGTGCATCATATGAGCAACCCAATGAAGGATCTTTGGTACTTCAAAAACAGGGAGAACAACAAATCTAAAAGCATATTTGCGGAATCTTTCGCTGGTAGAGATATAATTTATCTTCAACCATGAGCTCAAGAGCAGTAAATATCTTTGAAGTACTGATCCTGAAAATTGATAAACTAACTACCTGATAACTTGAACTTGAGCTATGATTTCAAGAACATCATCAACAAGAAATCCATCTTGAATCTTTGATAACTCCATAAACTTTTTCCATCCCCAATCATGCTCCTTCTTCCAGAATCTGTGCAAGGTGTCTGCAAAGTTACTTAGTTAACTTCTGAAAATGGCTGTTTAGCTCGAAGGAGAAAAATAACCAGTTCATTTTACCTGAATATTTAACTTTTTTAGGATCAAGATTACCAACAGCTATAGTAAACTGCGCAAAATGGCTCCATCCTGAAAGTGCCAAGGGCATGGTGAAAAAAATACTATGTGGATGACATAAGATAGTTTAGGCAGCATAGTAACACCAAACCTGGAAGGAGTTTGTCATGATTAGCAACACATAGAAACAATGACAAGTGATTGGAGACATCACATCCTTGAGGGTACACTAGAATATACCTGCAAAAATAACAATTGCCGATGAGCAAGGAATAAATTTATGAAATAGAGCATCTAAGCAGTATGCATCACAAACTGAGCTGCTCAACAATTTAGAATTCTCAGCTCAAAAAAGCTAATAAAGCTATTGGAAAACAATAATAATATACCAGTCGTGAGGGAGATAAGCTAGTTTACAATTTTACATAGAGTAAACGGTTCGAGGGTCTTGGAAATATGACCAGAACTAGAACACAGAAGAAAAAGATTATGGAGTAAAAAAATGGCCTATCAGTATTCTCCATGCTCCAACTTAAGTTTGGAAGAGATAAAAAAAATACTACATTGATAGGATAACTGCCATGCAAATCCAATAGAAGAAAAATGAAAGGATCAACATATCAACAAGACGAATATCACACATCAGATATGTGAGAAAATCTGCATTATTCAGTGGAGGGGCTAAAATAACAGCAACAGAAACATTCATGGGAGCCAATAAAGACCAAGAATAATCACAACTCAGTACTCACAACCAATAGCACTAACACACAGTGTAACAAACTAAGAACAACTAAAACTTAGTCTGTTGGGTTAGTAGCAGTATGAAATAGTGATATAGCTACCTTAAGGAACAATAATTTACTCACATTGTGATACATTTCAACAAATGGCAGTTCAGCTACATTACCACAATTTTAATTAATAAAATGTCCATTCCTGTTGCAATACAGAATGACTGCTGAACTACTATTACAACGTAATTTGCATATCATCTACAAAGGTGGTCAGAAGTGTTAGATGAAAAGGAGTGCCCCCCCCCCTCCAATGCAAGGCATACGCAGTAGCATTGCATTTGAAAGGGTTGACACTACGATAGGGAAATCGCAAAGTCCGAGTCGTGATAATGTCGTCGCAATGTGCAGCTCTTGGAAAATTGTGTCGAGTATCAAATGATCTCCCATCCGGGTCATGCGGCAGCCCATAAAGCACAAAGTGCATGGGCTAAGAAAGTAGAGGCAAGCGGGAGCAAAGTCAACCGCGGCAACATGACGAAGATGATGGAGCCAACACAAATACAGAGAGTTATCAGATCAAGCCGAAAAAGAGAGATAAAATCACACCCGGTACAAAGCAGGACGGAGAAAGAGTCATGATGATGATGATAAAGAAGGTCATTGGTTAAGAGTCGCAACAAATGTGAAGATGTGTAGCAAGATGGCAACGACACATGCCATGTAGCAAGAAGGCTACGAGAGGACCAAGAGGGTAAAGTCGCATCAACAACGATGATGATGAGGGCCACCGTGCTTGATCCAATAGATGTACCATGGCAACCCAAAAAGGAAGGAGCAATCAACTGGTCGACAAAAGACATGATGCACTAGCACAGCATGGACGAACTCAAAGGGAGATGTTACGGGCTTGGATGGATGCGACGGAAGAAAAACAATGTAGAGAGAAAAGGACTTAAGACACTAGCAGCAAATACTAGCACTAGCAGGCTAGCAGCAGCAACTAGCAGTGCAGAAGGCAGCAGCTCCTCGACCCACAGCAACAGGCCATCTCCAGTAGTAGGCGGCAAAACAGCAGCCCAAGTGGTAGCAAATGAAGCCCCAAGCCACAAAGCCCATCAGCCACGACTCAAGCAACAAGCCCAGAGGCCAGAGAGCTAAGGAAACGAACCAAAGGCTGGCGAGATTGATGTCCAGCGAACAGAAAGTCAGCTCGAAAAAGGTTGCTTGGCAACATCGTTGACCTTGGAGTTGGGAGCGCCAGAGATGGTCCCGTCTGGATCCTTGCCAGCACCGACGGAAACCAGGTTGGCGCAAGGCAGGCGAGGTCGACGCCAAGCGCAGCCTTCTCAAGGCAACGAGAAGAGCTTGGTGCAGCAGCTGGAGCAGGCCAGACTCGGTAGAGCAGGAACAACGGACATTGACGTCATTGAAGCAGAGAAGCAGAGTCGTTGGTGCGACCGTGTTGACAGGTGATGGCGCAACGGCTTTGAAGAAGGCGACAATGAGCCCACCGAGCAGGCAAAGACTCAAAACACAACAGGCAACGGTGATGGCTAGATCTGCGAGGAGCGAGGACGGTGACGAGGGAACTCAAATCCGAAGCCGACGGCGTCAGATCGGGGCTCACGGAGCTCGATGCAAGGCCAGCGACGCGAGAATATGACCGTTGGCGAAGAGGACGGGCTCGAGGATGCCAGATCTGACACTGGCGAGCTCAGGGACGACGGCGACCTCCTCCATCAGATCGACGGTGACTCAGGGCAGGAGAGACGGTGGTCGCGGCTCGGGGTAGAAGAGGCCCGAAGAAGCGGCGGCAGCCAGAGGGAGAGAGCCCAGGGCGGCGATGCAACACGGTGTTGGACTCGGCGCTCGTGGAGAGGTCGACAACGAGGCACAGATCCGAGGATGGCGGCGATGAGCTGCGCCAGATCCGGCGAGGATGAGGTCGGTGACGAAGAGGAAGCCCGGATCTGCGGCCAGCATCGATGGAGACTGAGCTGGGGACGCGACGGCGGCGCAGGACCTCGCCGAATCAAGCTCAGGACAAGGCCGTCAGCGATGGGGATCGACGAACACATGTGGATCTGGCTGGGGGATGACCAAAACGAGTGGATCCGTCCAGGATCCAAAGACGAAGGAGCCCCGGTCTCCCCCCTGCCGGCGCTGAAGACTGCTTGCTGGCTTGCTGCTGCCATCGTCTGAGGGCAACAAGGCTTGACGACGATGAATGTTGCTACAGCTGCTTGAAGAAGGAAACTACAACTAAGAGGTGGCCACCCCCGGGACTGGAGATTGCTCCTCCCGGGGGCAACAGCAGCAGAAGAGGATGGTGACTAGACTATGGATCTAGGCTCTGATACCATGTTAGCTGGAGAGGAGTGCAAATGAATAGTTGGTTGTATTACAATAGCCCAAGGGACTAATATATAGTACAAGGACTCAAGGGACACACTAAATCCTAGACTAGAGTACAATACTAGAAATACCCTTAAACAAGAAGAACATACAACATTAGCTTGCTTTGTAGCAAGTCAAACAGTACATAAAAGATGACACTTGTAAAACTCTTCACTTAAAACCTACAAATAATTGCTTTGTAACGTTAGGCCCATCGAGTAGTATATCAATCAGTATCATGGCTAATGTAGGCAAAGATAGACTGAAACAGCGACTCAAAGGAATTGAACAAACGGAAATGGTTCAAGATACAGGACACCTTTTGGTGTGTTAAGTAGATATTCAGGAAGTCCCAAACCTATCTTTCTCTTTGTATCAGACATCAGTAATTAAAAACTTCAACTATGTACAGCCAGTTCCTTACAGAGATTCAAGTTTTCTTTTCAGCACTAAGTGAAAACCACAGCATATGTACAATTGAAACGAAGAATCTAGCATCATGCTAAAATTTAATCAAGACTAAACCAGATATTCAACAATTCTATTTACATATATTAGGAAAAGTGCACATATGCATTTACCACCGACGAGGGAACTAGAGATTAACGCCATTATGAAAAGATTTGACAGCCTGTTACAGGCTCTCTTACCTGCAACATTGTCAAAAAAAATGGAGAAGAAACATGAGCTGGAAAGCATAGTAATACCAGCAACCATTCATACACGATAGGCTATATGTAGCAGTCCAATTGAAAAGTAAACACTTGTCAATCTGTAAAAGTAGACCAGAAAGAACACTAAACAGCAGACATTTCAAACTAGGCTCATGACCAGACCAAAAACAGAAGCGGAAAAGGAAAAGGTTGCAACAGTACTTTCAAGTCAGTTGTCATGAGTACCCTACCACTTATAACCACCGGCTTCAAAAGGTTCGCTTTTCATTTCTCTCTTCTTCTCCTTTGAAAAGTTTTCAAATCTCCAAGTATGTTGCCCGAATAAATCTGAAGGTCTGGGCCCTGAGATAACAATTGCCAGAGATTAGCTAAATGAACTGTAGCCACAATTACCACTAAACAAAAAAGTCCTAAATATCTCTAAACAAAAAGCACGTGTTAATTTGGTGAAGCTGACTACAATTAATGAAGTGTCAAGATCTGCACCGAAAACAAGTGCCCAAGTTTATCCCTTCAGTCAACCACAAATGCTGATACGAAAAGATATAACTAACCACAGACATGGTTAGTGTATAATTTTCAAATCTTCATGTCCTAAATCAATTCAAAACTATATACAAATTGAGACAATAGAATGAAGAATCACATTATACAAAGATAAATAATCAGATTGTACATGGGCAAACAATACTTTGGAATTAAGTTATCAGAGAACTGCCAGAATGTAGACAGGGATGGGAATACACTCAATATGGTGATGACCTAAAAATCTCGACTACCGCATAATTACTTTTGGGTGCAACCGTGCAAGTACCCATGTGGTCACAATTTTTCAGACAAATATTCATGGATATTAGCAAGACATATGGCAATTACTGACACAGGAATGACCGAATGACATGGTCACCAAACCAACTCCCAGAACATACTGAACGGCCATCATGCAGGTTTTGGCCTGCATCAATCAATTACAAAATACTTATTTTCAGTAACTTCCAAACATGAACCTCTCAAATTGAAAGTTAACCAAGTAGCCATCAAAATATCTGCAAGAGTATTATGTTCAACATTTAATTTGCAACATCACTTCTGAGGCACTGAGGCACACTAAACTAGAATATCAGTGCTTTCCCTGAAACAAGGAGATAGGCAAGATATTCCTATGACACAAGTAGGCAAGTAGCTAACTAATACTAAGCACTAAACAGAAAAATTACCTTAAGGCTTACCAGCTCTAAAATGTTAAATCCCATACCAACATTTTTCTGCTAATTTTTTGTTGTTTCAAGGTGTAACAAAAATCTCTATGTTCTAATGAACCAGTGACCAGTTAAATACGAATGCACATGGGTTAGGGCTCTCCAGCAACTCCATGCTTGTACGGAGATCCTTAGGCTTAAGGCCGCCATATAAAGCATTTAAAAAATTCAGGTTGTGTTGGTTGAAGGTTAAGAGGAAGGTTTAATTTAACCCGGCAAAAGCCTTTCAACCCTCCTAACCCAAGATTAAGCTGACCCACCAAAACGGCAAATAAGCTAACCCACCATAATTAACCCTGGCCTCCGGGGGTTTTCAACTGTTAACCCAGCAAAATCACCTAATCAAACCAAAAAGTCTTTAGACTAACTATGGTTGCTGCCAAACACAAAAATTGGGTTAAGCTAACCTAGCTGGGTTAGGATAACCTACAACAACAACAACAACAAAGCCTTTGATCCCAAACAAGTTGGAATAATCAATTATTTGCCACTGCAAAGATGTGGATTTCAGGATTTGCCACTCCATGTGTGAATGACCGGGTCCGGGACCACATGTCAGACAACAATGGCAAATCAACAAAGCAAATCTTTGCAAATAATCAAATCTCCCAAACAAGTTAGGGTAGGCTAGGAATGAAACCTCCTCAAAGTCAAAGAGACGAGAGCCTTGCAAATAAAAAATATAATATAATAATAATAAATAAATAAAACCTACAATGCTAAAACCCTAAGTTGTACACCCTGCCATCCGAGCCGAGAGCCTAAAACACAGCCCCTAAATCTTCTTATGATTTTGGTACGTGGATCGCTAACTTCCATGCGCTCTTATCCAAAACTAATGCTTTAGTTACATTCCAATCCCTCAAATCTCTTTTAGCTACTTCCTCCCACGTTAGTCTTGGTCGATCTCTGCCTCTTCTTACGTTTTCAGTACGTCGTTTTAAAATTCCACTACGTACCGATGCCTCAGAAGGCCTCCGTTGGAGATGTCCAAACCATCTCAAGCGATGTTGGACAAGTTTCTCTTCAATTGGTGCTACCCCCACCCTATCACGTATATCCTCATTGCGGATTCGATCTCGCTTTGTGTGACCACATAACCACCGCAGCATCCTCATCTCCTCTACACCCATCTTCTGTATATGTTGTCTTTTAGTCGCCCAACATTCTGCTCCATATAGCATCGCAGCTCTGATCGCCATCCTATAGAACTTACCCTTTAACTTTTGAGGAACTTTTTTGTCACACGGGACACCCGATGCTTGGTGCCATTTCACCCACCCCGCTCTAATCCGGTGGCTCACGTCTTCATCAATCTCGCCGTCTCGCTGTAGCATCGATCACAAATATCGAAATGTGTCCTTCCTAAGCACTACTTGTTCGTCCAGCCTAACATCTCCATCATTTGCCCCGGTACCGCTGCAATCACACTTCATATACTCAGTTTTAATCCTACTAAGTCTAAAACCCTTCGATTCTATGGTCTTCCTCCACATCTCCAGCTTCCTATCGATACCTATCCTACTCTCATTAACTAACACTACATCATCAACGAAAAGCATACACCAAGAGATATCTCCTTGTATGTCCGCGTGACCTCGTCCATCGCTAGGGCAAAAAATGCATGGGCTCAACGCTGACCCTTGGTGTAGTCCTATCTTAATAGGGAAATCACTAGTATCACCACCACATGTTCTGACATTAGTCACAACTTCTTGGTACATATCCTTAATTAGGGTAACATACTTTGTTTGGACTTTTTTTCCTTTGAAGCGCCCACCACATGACCCTTTTTGGCACTTTGTCATAGGCAAGTTGATAAACACCATGTGAAGATCCTTGTTTTGCTCCCTATACCTCTCCATCAACTGCCAAACATAGCTATTTTAACCCAGAGCCAAACAAGCATTAAATGTAGAAATAGTACAGGAAGCCAACAATGCAATATTCAGCAGGAGAATTGTATTGCACTGAGCATTGACATATATTCAACATTTGAATGTGGGCAAGAGGAACAAATTATATGAGTAAATAAACTAGTGATGTTTATTAATATCACCTTCACACAACTTCTCTGGAAAAAATAGTCCTTTCAGGTCTTCATAAACATATAATCTCTGCCCATACTAATGCATGCTCATCATGATTACAGTCTCCAGCACTGGTCTGGCAGCCACATATTTTAGCATAATATTGTCTTACTAAGAAACTAAACAAACTCTTAGTTGAGAAAAGGTTATTCAGTTTTTTCTTCTGAAAAGGCCATCCAAATCTCAAGCCCTAATGCAATACTCTTAACTTAACTTACAATAATTTAAACATCACAATAAATAAAAACAGTGCATTTGCGCACCAGGGTCATCATCTTCATCGTCAGTATCCCAAAAGGGAGGGGATGTGGAAGGGCTCCCATTTTCAATCTGCTCGCAGGACCGCCGTTCAGACAGGGAATCACCAGACACACTGCGATCCTCGTCCCCCATCCCAGTCGTGCTTGCAACAGAATCATCAGTTACCATGGCTCCAGCCATCAGCAAATCCTCGAAGCTCCCACAGCCTGAATTCAGAACTGCGTACAGAAACAAGGACAAATTTATGGTGAATTCAGCACGCTTACTATCTCCAAATGACAAACTCTAATGAAACACATACTAAACCCTCAAAACTCACGCTAAATCAACTCCGGAATAGCTAATCAAACCCACAGTATCCTATAATCATATCATACAAGTCACCATCCATCTAAAACAAAAGCCCTTCATTTCGGGGGCACCCCCCACCGAATTTCACTGAAAAACAGACAGAAGTCAAGCTAAAAGCAGCTGGGCGAAATCTAACTCGTCTTCCAACCAGCCAACGTTGAATTCCTTTCCGACCCCAAATCCCCAATCGCCGATTAAACAGGTCGGGACCTAACCCTCAAACCCTAGTCCCCACGGGCATCCGCCACAAGCACCCCATCTGCGCGCAGGCGTCCTCGTGGGCGGGAGGTGCCCGATCCAGTGGCGCCCTAGAGAGCCTAGGGTTTTACCTGCATCGGCAGAGGGAGCTGGCCGCGATGGCCGGCAGGGGAGAGCTGCGGCGGCGGCGGCGGCGGCGGCCAGCGGAAAGGGGCAGACAGAGAGGGGGGGAGAAAGGGATGAGATGGTGTGAGAGATGTTTCTCCTTCACACGGTCTGAACTCCGATGGATTGTAGTCTTGTAGTCCTCTATCGCCGAGATGCGCGCACCCGTACGGCGGACCGCGGATGGATGGGGACTGACTGCAGGAGTGGGAAGTGCAGCAAAGGGCAAAAACCGGTAGTAGGAACTTTCAATCACGGCGAAAAATCCAACCGACTTTGAAAAAATATACCGAACTTTCAACCAGCAAAATAAATAATTCTCTAATAGTATATACAAATGTTTAAATCGATTTCTTCAACTTAAATAGAATGTACCTTGTGAGTTCAACATAAAGTATAAGTAGTCGTCGTGCGACAAAATCACCGATGGATTGCGCCGAATTGGCTTGCGGCGACGCTTATTGATAGCACGCCAGAGAGGCGCCATCGGAGACAACCAAAGTCGCCAACTATGGAATCACCGACAGATCACGTCGGTTGCGAGGGACGTCGCATCTGATTTCGATTGTTGATGGCAGAGTCGTTGATAGATCACGTCGATTTTTTGTGGCGACGTGCATGATTTAGGGTCAAGGGTGTGGTGGGGCAAGATTTGATGGCGGCGACGATGGCAAAAAGGGAAGGTAATGGTGAGAGCGAGTAAGAGACGTCGGCGGAGAAGCTCGATCGCCGATGAGGAAGACGATGGGGAGTGGCTAGATCTGATCGCCTAGGGGTAGAGAGGTGAAATATAGGACGAGGAAGGAAAGGAGCGTGAGGGAGAACAAGAGGAGTCGTGTGTGGTTTCTTCTAGCGGACGTGGTATAAATAGGACAAGTTGAAATCAAATGTGGTTTGGTGGTAGATAGGAGGAGGATTCAAGTAAACGCCCATATGATAGGTTTTTTAAGGACATTTATTAGTGGCTCAACAAGATATTTTTCATGATGTTAATGCATTAATGTCTCAAATCTCCCATGAAAAAAAAATAATGTCCCAAATCAATAACTATTTATTTACATAGAGAAGTGTATAAGATCGGTTTGTATCCTAGACACGCCCTCTGGCCCTTCCTACTTCCAAGTTTAAATAGGGCCGCTTAAGCCAAACCAGTTAGCCCATCCACCACCCGTCGCACTCTTGCTTTGAAGTCTGACACATGGTGGCTCTACAGTGGAGAAGAAATTGTAGAGGCTACAAGCATAAACCCCTGCAGTGTCTAAGATCCAATGTTGTGAAAACAAAGGGCTAACTCGGCCAATTAATCGGTGATGATGGCTAAACTAGCACGAATGGCATAATCATAGTACTATTAACGCGGTTGAACGATTAATTAACAGCATAATCCTATTAATTGGTGTTTCCCTGTTTAACTACTAGAACAACTTATTTTTTACTCACTAATTATGATAAATTAGTTTATAATGTTGTGTAATGGTGTTTATAGAAATGTATCATATGGATGAAGTATAAACTATGAAATGTAAAGCATGACAAATGATGTTTTGTAGAGTGATAATTTGACGTAATTTTGGGTAAATAAAATGTTTGTAATCAATTTCAAACATAAAAGATATATTATTAAGAAAGCATATGGGCCATTAATCCGTCGATCCGACGGTGTGGAGTATGCCCACTCCTAATCCTCGTTGTCTAAATTTTTTTATTAATTAATCCTTTTTTATTAATATTTTAAACTTAACCAATTGCTAACTTTATTTTCAATTCGACCTTTTTGATCACGCCATCACCCGTGGCGTGGCAAAAGAACTCTGTCACGCCAACTATGTCGACGTGGCCAAAGCTGCCACACAAGCCCTCGCAGCCACATCGTGCCAACGTGGAGGTCTGGCATGGTTGTTGTCAGGCCCAGCCAGTTCTTCATTTTTCCTGTGTTCTCTTCTCTCCCGTGCGCCCTATCTCCTACCGTTCCCCACCCGCGCTCCTTCCTCCTCCTGCCACCGGCTACCCTTCGGAGGTCGCCCCCCCCCCTCCCGACCCTTCTCCACCCACCGTCACTGGTCCTCTTGTCGCCTGCCCTCCCGCCGACGGACGGCTTGATTGCTGCCAATCCTTCTCCGGCGCTGCGCCCCTCCTCGAAAGTCCTCCGCCGCCTCTGACCCTCCCGCCGCGGAAGTCCTCCGATGCTTTGCTACCCTCCCGCCACCGGACATCCTCAGTGTCGTCGAGGTAAAAACCGATGTTAATTTCTTATGATGTATGATTGTTGATCGATGTATGATTGTTGTTGAATGTATGCTGTGGCTTCAGATCGAAGGAGAAATGTTGGGAATTTTTTGAGATACAATGTTGGGAAATTAGTTGTACCTGAAAATTTAAATGCATGTTCTATATTATTGTCAGAACATAAAAGGTGTAGATTCCATTGAAGGTTATACTTTGAGAAATTGCTCGGAATTAAAACTTATAGAAAGGCACAGCTATTGATGAGGACATCCCTACTCCAAGTATTCATGATATACCTAAAGGTCCCATGACAAGAGCGCGAGCTAACGAACTACAACAACAGGTGAACTTATTCTTTAACGAGCATAATTTTAATAAGAATTGGCTACTACCTAATTCTAGTGTTTTATGCATACTTAGATATGAAGAGGAAGAAACCGGAACCAAAACACTAGAGGAGCACCAGACTAGCAAGCGAGAAGACATTCATTTGGCTGGTTCATGCGGCAAGGAAGAAGATTTCCAAAGCAACCAAGGAAAATCCCACGCATGCATGCACTTGCAAAGTGACTTCACGTATGCAGCAACCACTTGGTGAATCTCATGCATGCATGCACATGCAAAGGAAGTCAATATTTTGGTCAACCATGTGTTTCGGTCTTTGGCAGCCAACATGGCTTTGTGCACGTTTGTAATCACGTTTGCTTCATGTGGGGTCCAAACCACACTTGGATTACCGAACCAACAAAAAATAGGAAATCAAAGTATTACTCAAAGCTGGCCCAGGGCCCATTGCGTATGTGCGTGAGGGTTGGCTGGGCGTTTAAGTAGCCGCCGCCTCCGATTGTAAAGAGGGGGAGATATATTTTTGATAATAGATTGATTCCGTTCTTTGTTCTCTTGATGGCCGAACCATCGTGGAGAAATTTGGGAGAGTATTGCTAATCAAGATCGTTCAACCTTTCTGCTGGGAATTGGGAGCGCGATAGGGCTTCGCCTGGTGGTCGTGAAGTTCGGTGTGTGTGTTCTTGCGAATTAAAGAGTGTTCGTTCTTGCATTGGCAACGGAGGATCACTACGATTCGAGAGGCTACACGTGAGTATCTTGATCCTACGTCGAGAAGATCGGGCGACCCCGTATCAGCTATACTAATATGTGAATAAAATAGTGTTGTTGTGAGCAGAGCTCATTGTTACCGTGAGTGTCATTTTCTAGTGAGGTGCTTTAAGTTACGAAAGCGCAAGTGTTGTTATAGCACTGAAGCCTGTTTTCTATAAATGTAGAAATAAGGAGACACTGAGCTACTTATATAATCAATGAGCTGACTACCTAGCATAGCATCAGTTTGCTAGGTTTTAAGTACCATTTTTTTTAGTTATTTGGTGAATGTTAATATCTACTTGTGCTATTTTAAGACAACATGTAGATATTTTTGGAGAGCAAGTTTGCCTACATCATACAGACTACTGGCCTATGTTAATTATTTGTGATGTAGGCCACCAACATGTAGATTATTTTAACTCTATTGCTCGAAGTTCAAATCAGAACTTGACATGTTAATGTCCCACAGGAGAAAATAAGCTCTAGTATGGAACATGTGACATGCATGCCTCATGACCAGTAGACAATGTCACTGAAAAGAAGTAATCCGCATTTTACCAAAAATAAATTATGAAAGGACCTCTATAGAAATCAAATAAATGTTGAAGGCGTAAAAAGGTGACTTTCCTCATTTCTGAATACCAATTTTCACGAACGAGTGGTTCGTGGCGCTCCCAGGCGCGTAGCTCGGGCGTACTCAGGAATGAAGCATGAGTAGTCCCAAACATGTGGTTTGAGTGGACTTGAGCCAGATCTCGAGAGTACCTAGGCACGTGGATCCAGGGTAGTGTAGGTTCATACTAAGATGCAAACTCTGAGTGGTCCCAAACATATGGTTTGGGCGGTTTTAAGAATGGGATCTCGAGCGTGACTGGACACGAGAGACTCAGATAGTGTAGGATTTGGATCTTTTTGTCTCTCGTTGTTTCTTGGTGTTATTCATTCACTGTGTATGGCCTAACACAACTCAATCAAGGGTTATTCTCTGCCAGAGAAATATGACAGTTACAGATCACAATTGCCCTCCATTGAAAATCGACATGAACCAGATTACTCTGGAGTATCTCTTCCACATTTATTGTCAAACAACCCGAAAACTTCATTTAACAAGACGTAATGTTTCCTGATTGGTGTAAACCATCATGAAGTCATATTTCGTAATTGTGGTATTTCGTACATATGGCATGAAGTACTGACTTTTCAATATTTTATTTGCGTTGTTGGATGTAGATGGACAAAGTTGTACGTGTATTGACTAGTGGGCCGATTACCCAAACCTATAGTGCTGTCGACATTGGTGGCATGGAAGTGACCGCTCTTATGTTTCGCCAATCACCAGACTTTTGAACTCTTTTAACTAGGATTAAGTCGACCTTTGGATGGGATGAGCTTAGGGTCGTTGTTGAAATGCAGGGTCGATATGACGCTGGGCTGGGTTCTAAGGTGCACGTTTTGTTGGTGCCAATCTTGTTCGACGATGATTGAGACACGTACAAGGATGTTGTGCTCGCATCTCATGTCTGGTCGTTGGAGGTGATGGTGGAGAGGACAATCGTTGCTGGGGATTTGCTAAACAACTTGGATGTGGTCAATAACAACACAGATGCACTAGAATCCGCTCTCCATCTTTCGTCAGCCCCCCCAGTGGAGGAGCAACCTTCGCAATAGTTTGTTGGCGCCAGTCTTAATAACGATGCCCTCCTGTTGGTGGATCTGTCATATGTGACTATTTCTTCCCCGCACCATGTCGGTGACCCCCATGACTGATTTCAATGGCGCTGTAATGAACAACAAGTTTGAGAAGGAGGTGTTCCAAGATGGAACAATCCGTGAAATAGAGTCCAACGAAGGATGGAGCTCGATCGAACAAGAGGCTCCCGCACCTCTTTTCTTTTATGAGGAAGGTCGGGTTCTTCGCAGTGTAATGGGTGAGGTCCCGTCGGTGCATGCATTCGATGATGTTAGAATGGCTGCTAACGTGGTCTGTGCTGATGGGTTGAAGAGTAGGAATAGCACCGCGAACCCAGAGAATGACCTAATACGTAAGAACATGTTGTTTACAAGCATGGAGGATATGAAGATTTGGCTGCAAGAATACTCAATGCAGTATCATCATCCATTTGTAGTGCAATACTCTGATGTGAATAAGAGGTATACCGTGCGGTGTGAAAGGGGGTGCAGATGGAAGGTATGGGGTGCAAAACCAGAGACAAGTAATGACAAATAGCGAATGTGAAACAGCCTCACTCTTGTGGTACTGTACGAGTGTTTGGGGAGCACCTTCAGGCGACCACAATTTCATTGCAAGGCGCTTTCAGACCGAAATGACCAGACTATGCTGCGATCGTTTGACTTTTCAGATGGAGATGACAACACACTGTTACACCAGCTTTTCAGACCGAAATGATCAGACTATGCTGCGATCATTTTACTTTTCAGAGGGAGATGACAACACACTGTCACACCAGTTTTTCAGACCGAAATGACCATACTA
This sequence comes from Ampelocalamus luodianensis, assembly GCA_036346255.1. Taxonomy (NCBI): domain Eukaryota; kingdom Viridiplantae; phylum Streptophyta; class Magnoliopsida; order Poales; family Poaceae; genus Ampelocalamus; species Ampelocalamus luodianensis. The sequence goes on along the minus strand of CM070617.1, from coordinate 28,820,338 downwards.
TGCTGCGATCGTTTTACTTTTCAGAGGGAGATGACAACACACTGTCACACCAGCTTTTCAGACTGAAATGACCAGACTATGTTGTGATCCTTTTACTTTTAAGAGGGAGATGACAACACACTGCCACACCAGCTTTTCAGACCGAAATGACTAGACTATGCTGCGATCGTTTTACTTTTCAGAGTGAGATGACAACACACTACCACATAAGCTTTTCAGATCGAAAAGACTAGAACTCAACCTCCTTAACTTTTCAGACCAAAAAGACATGACTCTGCTAGGTCACACTCTGCAAAGCACGAAGAGACCACTCGACTGCCGCAATCTTTCACCTCGAAGGGTGCGGCACACGAACGCGAAACACATCCATGCCTCATTGCAATGGAGCGGCTATAGCTGCGTCCTCTCCCGCTATAAATAGGACGTTTCTCGGCCAGGAACTCCACACCAACAACACTACTTAGATAATATGGACAAGGAGAAGGAATGTAAGCGCATCTGCGGGCTTTTGAAGAACTGGGTGGGTCCCGATGAGACCGCCACTCACCACATGGCGTTTAGTCAGTATCCTTACACACACCACCCACCTCCTCAATAGCACGATTTTGGATTGAGTCGTGTCCCCTCCTATGCCCACTGAACACCATCCGGAAGGGCCCCCCAACGGGGGGTGGCGCCACCCTGTTGCTTGTGTCAGGACGTTTGCAAGTGTGTTAAATCAACCGACGAGTGAACCATTGGGTAGTGCTATTGGTGTTGCCCAAACTACGGAGCGGACTACCCCTACCGGAGGTTTGACACGCAAAGCCACAAGCAGCTAGCAATGAAATCGCATTTCAGTGTGCACAACTATTTTGCTTTTCGTTGCGTCGTAACCACATCTCTCTCCTCACCGGAATCTCGCCACGCCTATGCGACTTCAGCTAGCGGATTGATGACAAGATTCACCCATACGACATATGGATGCTGCTAATATGGAAGAGTTGGGCCAGGGAGGACTACGAGAACCGTGAAAAATGTCTCGAAGAGCTGCAGGCTGGGATAGATGAGAAGAAGAGGCTGCGCGAGGTGTAGTAGCACGAGCATGTCAGGCAACACGAGGCTGAGAGGGCGCGTGTAACAACCCCAAAATTAGGGTTTGTATTTCAAATGTATAAGAGTATTAAAATTTAAAAACTTTTGTCGTATCTCTTGGTCATGTTCTTGGTTTTCTACAAACTTGTACACAATTTTAAAATTTTGATGTTTGTATTAAAGTTTGTGTTGAAATTTCAAGCTTTTAAACTTAAATTTCATTTCTATTTGAATTCCAGAAAAATGTGTGAATTAAAGTTTCCTAAAATAATTTATTCAAATACTAGATTATTTATCTTGAATTGTAATTATTTTTACCAAATTTTTAGAAGTGTTTTTGACTTCACCAAAATTCAAATCAAATCATTAATGCAGTTTTGAAAACAAATTAATTCTGACAAATTTTAGAATATAAAATGTCTGAAATTATTTTTCCTAAGTCCCTTGTGAACCTCAGAATGTCCACAAAAATTTGCAGAATTTTTGGGATTTTATTTCTAATTAAATTGGCTAGGTCAAACTTGCTTATTTTCGGTCAAAAATGAAAACTAACCCAAACCCCGGTACTATTCCTCTGTCTCGAGTCCGACCGCCCCTTTCACCTCTGGTCCGACCAACCAGTTCGCCCTAGCCGCTACCCTCCTCTCGCTGACTTCCCGCCCCACCGGCAGGTTTCGTCTCCACGCGTGCGTCGCGTCCGCGGCCGTCCATGCGCTACCGCAAATTGCCGCCGCATGCATGCCGCCACGCCGAAGTCGCCGGTCACCTCGCGCTCTTGTTGTTCCACCTCGCCGCCCGCCTTCTTCTACAAAAGCGCCGAGAGCCCACCTACCTCGGCTTTTTCCTTCCTTTCTCGGCCCATTTTTCTCGCTGAGCACTGAGCCGTGAGCTCGCCGCGCGCTCCTCGGCTGCTCCCGGCCGCCCGGCGATCCCCAACCACGGCAGAAATCGCGTCACGGCGCGCTTCTTCACCTCAAGGAGCAAGTCCCCGCTGATTCGAGAAGCCGCCACCGAACGCCGCACGACTCTGCGTCTTCCCAACACCGCCGCCACCGCAATTTCTAGCGCCACTACTCCTCCGCCATTCTTCCGCCAATTCCTCCCGTCTCGAGCATCTCCTAACCTCACTATACCTTTCCCTATCACTCATTTGTGCCCTCTTCCTCCCGTGGTCGCCGCCACGAGGTCCTCCTCGCGCCGCCACGCCGGCCGCCGACTCCTCGGCCACTCCCCGCCTTGGCGACCACCCCAGAAGCTCCCACACTCCATGGATGCTCATGCTCTCACCGCCTCCCCCAACTCCCCGTGTCGCCGACAGCATTTCACCTCCACGGTCGGCCGCCGCTTGCCATCGCCGTGCCGCCACGATGCCTCTCCGGCCACCCCACGACCACCCATGGCTTCCATGTCACCTCGACGACCCATTTTGGCCATTGCCATGGTCGCCCCGCAGCTCCAACCACCGGCGATTTGCCGCTCCAAATCCAGCCCGAGCCCCCTCTCTGTTCTTTAGCTCATGTCTCCCTCTGTCTCACTGAGAAGTGGGGCCCACTCCCTTAATCCAAACTATTTGCTATGTCAATGTAATTAGGTCATCTTGATTGGTTTAGCAAAGTTGAAGATTGAGTTTTGAAAGGAGTTTAGGCTTTAGCTCTCTGAAGCATTGTTTCTGTGTTGTTAGTAATTTGAAAAACAGAGAAAGATGTTGGTTTAGAGATATTGTCAGATGAAAAATGGTTGTGTTAGCAAACCCATTTTCTAGACCCCCTCAATCTTCCTGCTAACTAGTGTGATAAATGTCATCTAGGACTCACTATTGAAGTAGCTAGTCTGTTAGTAGAGGTCTGAATGAAATAACACTTTTTCAGTTAGCTTGTGCTGTTGTAGGTTTAGGAACTGTAATCAGAAGTCAATCTTGTCTTTAGACCTTTGGCTTAGTTATTGCAGTTATTGGGAAGGTTAGTTAATTGTTTAGTCATTTGGGCTTTTACCTTTCAAAGATCTTTCTAAACCGAAACCGATTTGAGTAAGTTTATTAGGAGAAGCTTGTTGTCGAATAGTGAAAGCCTTTAGGCATCCTTTGAGCAAAGATAAGGGTTAGCTAGTTTCGTCTTTGTCATCACTTTTTGCAAATCCATTCCAGAGATGGATAGTAGTAGAGGATGGTAGGTTGATTAGTACCAAACAGGATTAGCAGGATGATCATCTAGTAGCATTCTTTTAGCAAATTACTCCTAGCCGAGTTAAGTGGTGATTGAATTAAGCAATTAGAGCCCACATGAAATCATCGATAATCAAGGTAGAGTAAATTAGGATCGAGCATCGAATAGTCAAGAGGATAATTGAACAATTAGCTCTAGATATTTCAAGAGATGTGTTATGCAAAACTTCTATCTCAAGAGGGGCCCTCTACCCAGACTTTTCAAGAGATATTGCAGCTCTCTCTTGTATATGTGTGTATGGCGTAGGTCCACCTCTATCTCTCAGTGTTCCTCTTGGTGTAGTTGTGTAAGTGGGGTTGCAGGCAATAGATAGTTAATAGTAGCAAATGTGTAATGAGCCGATAGCAAAGAGTTCATCAGCATAGAAAATTGGTACATACGTATGTTAATTAGAATAATTAGTGAATAACTTAAGTAGTTAGTCTAGAGACATTGAGAGATTAGTAGTTTGTAGATAATTAATTGGCAGATTATGCTCTTAGACAATAACATTTAGTGGGCAAATCAATTGATTAAAATGATAATTAAGTGTTTGGTTAGGCTAGAATAGTTAAGTAGGTATCTAGAGCCCATCTGCTTAGCTAATAGATGTGCACACAATCACCATCAAAGTCTGGCGAAAGAATAGAGCATATAAGAGGTTTGATTTTGACTGTATGATTATCGTGGCAAGTAAGTGAGTTTGGAAAGATCAATCAAAAGAAATCCTAACCAATTTAAATAAACTCAGAATCAACTAATTTGTTGTTCCTAAATTCATAATCTATCTTCTGTGTTATTGATTTTTGAATACTGTTGGCGTTCTGGTGTTTATTTGCTGTTTTTCGCTTTGCGTTTTTATCGTTAGATGACGTTGTTATTGAGAGTGATCCTCTGCAGCAAGTCGAATATCTCAAGCAAAGCAAAGGCAAGCAGTTTGATCATATCCAGTTTATTCCCATTATTTTCAAGTCTAATACTTTGTTTAACTTGTATGTATGCATGCTTTTGTGTCAAAGTAAATTTTATCGTTTAGAGGTAGTTATTCCCATTGCATTGTTGCCCTGAAATTATTCACCCCCGCCACCGCCATAGGATATTATCCTCGCTGGTGAATTAGAGCCCGGTGAATGATTTATAGTCTTTTATTTGTCTTTGCGATTTAATGCTTAGATACCGGTAGAATTGGACGGTTATCGACTTAGTCGATAACCTTGATCACACAAACTTATTATAACTTTATATTTCAGCCTCCGTGCTGTGATTACTTGTGAAAACTAAAAACTAAAAATAAAATGATTTCGACTTGGGCACAATGGTAAGATGGTGTGATTTTTGGGTGTGACTGGAATGGTGCCCAGGTCAATTAAGGACCGAACATCTTGTGAGTACCTGTTATCCAGGCATTTTTGCGTGCTAACCACACTAGAGTATATAGGACCTCTCTTGACTTAGTACTTTGGCGTGTATTGGCTCGGTCGCAGGAGGTCGCGGGAGGGATGGTGTTGGGAGCATGGTAGTTGTCCAAAAGCTTTATCCCGAGTGGGTAGTTGTCTTTTCGGCTTTACCATGTAAGCGTATGGATTTCTATCCATACGAGCGGCTCAAGTTAATACACAATATTGGAAAACATCTCGTAGAACTTAGCCGTGCAAGATACCTTGGAAGTGTGTTTTGGCTTAAAGGCGATGCAAGTGTGGGTACAGTGGTACACCCTGCAGGTTAAAACTATTCGAATAGCCTCGCCCTAGGTTATGGACACGCTTGGTAAGCTTTTCAAGAGTTAGACTACAACCTTTTAATTAAAACTTGACATGGTTGGTATGAACGGTGTTCATACTATTGTTGTGATGGCCATTGGGTTGGTCATCTCCGGGATATCTTTTGTTACTACTTCATCAGATCATTGTTATTTCTCGCAAATAAAATTTGAATTGTTAAACCGCCTTCAAACTATTACATTATTGCAAAAGAAATCGGCTTTTGCTAAAAATAAGTCCAGAGCCCTCCACTTAAATAAAGCTTGCATGTAGTTAAATTATAGTTCATTACCCTTACACGTCGGTCTTGCAGTACAAAAATAATTTTTGTACTCGGCTGCTTTGCTTAATGTTTTTGTTGCAGAGGAAGAAGGTGAGCCCCAAGGGCTTCCCTTTGTGAGATGTGTCATGGGTTGACGACTAGCTTGGCGGCCTTGGTTGCCTTGTGGGTAAAGGCACACTAATTGGCTCTTTATTTATCGCCATCTTATGACTTTTGATTCCGCTGTGTAGTTTGTTATTTTATCTCGTAAGTTCAATCTGTTGTATATTATGAAGTTTTGTCGTTGTAACCTCTCGTGTATGGATTTGATGCATAATTTTGTGAAGAGGTGTGTATACTGCAGTTCTGGGAAGTATACATATCTCGAGGCTTGGTTTATTTGATTTGTGATGCTAGGGCCAGGTGGTTGGTTAAGCATTACAAGCCAAATAAACCGGGGTCCTCACAGCGCGGATGGTGGAGATCGTGACGAAAGCTAAGGCGCAAGGCGAGGAGTACAACGCCGATCTGGGCCGCAAGGGTAAATGGCCACGTTCCACGCAATAATTCAACCCTCTTCATCCATATGTCCCATGTATTACTAATTCTTTAAAGGCATGAGTGTACCATCCTTGGTTTGTTAGCCTGCATGTCATGTAACTCTCTTGTTGGATCAATTGTCATGTTGTTATCATTGTGCCATTTCTCAAAAGTTCTTCACGTGTATGAATTCCCTAGCGCATCGCAATATTACTTACCTTACTACTTACGAATCATTACTACCTCAATCGCTCTAAAAATTTTTTAGAAATTTATCGCACTATAACAATATACGACAATCACAAAATGTTATTGCGAGTCTAACAGATTTTGTATCCTTAAGAATCTATGAAAATCACAAGCGAAACAACCAACCTTGTCACCACCAAAAAATTAACAACCTACAAACAAGTGTACATATATTCAAATTATTTTTTCGAGCCGTACGAGGGAGAAAACCACCCCAATATTTCTAGGGGCATTGTTTAGCTACATCTATGCCAATAAGTTATCTATCATATCGTTGCAATTGATGCTCGATCTCCAAGAGGAGGAAAAGATCTTCGAAAAGTAGGTTTTCATGATTCAATAAAATTCAATTTCAAAGCTTGTCTCTTCACAACTAAAACATGAGTTACAATAAAAGGTAATTAATTTAGATCGGAAAGGTGAATCGAGAATCAAAATTCCATAATTTAAGTCCAAATTAAATTCAACCATGATCTCAATTCAAAATTTATAAATCCATATTCAATTACGTAGGCAAAAACGAAAAATGAAGTCACCACTGTCACACCAACTATAATGGCGTGACAAGACATGCTTGTCACGCGAGTGATGACGTTACAGATGCCACGCAAACCCTTTACGTTGGCACGGCGCATGGCTGAGAGCTTGCGTGTCAGTTTTGGCTACGCCGCTATACGGAGCGTGACAATACGGTTTGATCACGTCACGGATGATGGTGTGGACAAAGAAGTCATAATTGAAAATAAAGTTCGAGATTGATTAACTTCAAAATAATATTAAAAAATATTAATTAACAAAAAAAAATTCTCGTTGTTCACCCGTTCCGCTGTCCGCCTGCTGTCGATCCTCCTCCGCAGTCTCCTCCTCTCCCCAGCCCCCACGTTCTCCACTGCTGCGAGATTTGCGATTTGGGATGTGGCGCGCGCCGGCAGCAGGGAGAACACTGCGCCACTGGTGCCGGCGTGGCCAGCGGCAACCCACCGGTTCGTGTCGCTGGAGCCCTTGGGGCGCCCGCACGGAGGCTCTGTAGCCGCTCGACGCGGCCGGCAACGTTTCAATCAGCAGGGCCCCCGCGCTGCATTGGATGGCACGCGCCGGTGAGTCTCTGCTGCTAGTTCTTGCACAAATTTGTATCATTTGCACAGATGGGCCTAGGAACAAATGGTGGCTATCCGCAGGTTGCTGTTAGAGGATATAAACGATCGAACACGCGCATGACTGAAAAACGTGATTCGAATCTACAACATTTGGCATGAAAAATGCTCTCTTGTCATTTGTCAATTCATGTTAGGTATACTCCTGCTCGTTAATCACAAAGCATGGAGGTTATCATTATTATTTCTTAGCTTATTAGTATTATTTTCCTCCTGGTGCAGACGATGATAACTGAGAAATCAGTTAGTGAGCAGGGCCTTTGATGTGATACATGGCATTTGTAGCAGTGAAAACAGACATGTATTTTTTAGCCTTGACTTCGGAGACATATACTATCTTTTGCATATGTACCATGTTCCTTTGGGCTAACTTAACTGTACTTACTACAGGATTATGGAAACTTTTGGAAGAAGCATGTCACATTTTCAAGCTGGGTTGCTCAAAAGTAAGAAGATACGGGCAACCATGAACGACTTGCTCCTTTGCACCGTTTCTCGTCTTCTCAAAGTAACCAGTAATTAATCAGCTTGGATGAGTATGCCGGAAACACGAAACCTGGGCAGAAGGACATTGCTACCTCGCTGCTGGAGCAGACTTAGTGAAAAGGAGTATCAGGTACTACTAATGAACTTGTATAGAAAAATTATATGCACAAAAATATATTCCAATTCAACGTTTTGAAGTAAATGGTGTTGTCAAAAGTCTGTGTGGTATAAGTTGCATTGGATTGTTGCACATGTTGTTTCCGTTTTGCTTACCTAGCAGGGTAGCACAGCTGCAGAAGGTAGAATTATGGAATTCTTTGCGCCCTAGGTAATGCTAAAAGTTTACATGAGTTCCAGGATGCATCCTGTATTTTGCTTGATACTATATGAATACCAGATTAATTTTTCTTGTGCAATCCAATGTGCTTGAATATAAAAACCTTGTAATATCACCAAATCAGAACAAGGGATTATAGTGACTGCAGAACATACTGGAAGAAACTTCTTAATATTATGTTGGTGTTAATAGATATTTGATATATATCACTTTCCTTTCGAAAAAAATATTTATATCACCTAGTCATAATGGGAGAGTAGGTGGAGCAGGGCAGGCGGCAAAGGCACCGAGCCGCCCACGGTGCTGCCGCAATATGCAGGGGAGGCGGGCTGTCAGTGTGGGGAAGTGGCGGGGGGTCGTCACTACGAGTTTGGCTTCACATGCAGTTGTCCGCGAGTTAGTTCTTCCCAAGATAATGTTATGTCAGTAGAAGGAAGAGCTTCTTGGTGGTCAAAGTTTCCAAGAGATTGAGAAAATGTACATCAATCAGACCCATGAACACACACACACAACAACAACAACAACAAAAAGGATTTCTCATCTTAAGACATCATCATCTTCTAAGTGCTGTGAGGTACCAGTAGGAAACATAGTTGCAGGACAATTTCAGTTTTACCCCAACTGTTGAATGATCTGAATAGATGGGATGTGTTTGACCCTAACAAAATCGTCACCAAGATCCCCCAATCTACCAAGAAAGGAGCTTGGCATGCCCACCAATCTCAGCCTCTGCAACGTAGCAAGGGACTGGAACCCAGCAGGAACTGTTGCGAGCTTTGCACATAACATGATCCACACTTCCTGGACACATGGCATGGCCCCTTCATCAATATCCCACTCCTCCAGTTCCTCAAGTTCAGTTATGATAAAAATTTTCAGCTTCAAAAAACCTGGACAGCAGGATCTCATTACTTTCCCCTGGTATGCTTTGTTCAACTGGAGGAACAACAGATTTGGCAATTGAACAAGAACTGAAAGCGGGTCTTCTTGCAGCTGCGAGAAGCTCAAGCGCAGCTTTGTAAGGTTGTATAGCTGATCCAACCAATATGGCAATGTCGGCAAAGATCCAGCTAGGTGCAGCTTCTGTAGACATGAAGAAGGCTTCAGCAGTGCAAGGTCAAGAAGTCTGGTGCCATCTCCAGAGAAGATGAATAGGTATGATAGTTCCTTCAGATTGTTCACAGAAGAGCATAGCTTTTGCGCATCTTCATTGTTTAAATCCTCTATAGAAAGCTTCTTAAGCTGGGTAAGGTTTGCAATCTCGTGAACCACAGCTGCGCTTGCTTGCAAACCAGTTAATACCTGGAGCTTGTCAAGCTGGGCAAGTCCCATGGGGACATGGATGCTTTGGTCATCTTGTTTCATCTCTAGATGCCGTAAATTTCTCAAACATTTGATTTGAAATGTGATTCTTTTTATCTGAGTCCTCCTGATATGAAAAGTTTGCAAGTGATAGAGCTTGTGCAATGTTCTTGGGAGCTTCTTCAACTTTGTTCCCCTTAGCCCAAGGTACCTCAAGTGAAGTAGGCCTCCTATCTCTTTTGGAAGTTTTAGCACATTGCCATCTTCCAAATCCAAAATTCTTACTAGTCTAAAGCTCCTTGCAACAATGCTGCATTTAAATACGATTGGTGCACTGCTGCTGAACATGAAAACAGATCGCAATCTTTTCCGCAATCTTTTCTTGTGTTCTTTGCTGAATGACACATTAGATGTTTGCAATGAGATGCGCCGAGCACTGATGTTTGCACCTTTGTCATGGCAGATGATGGAAAACCTCTCATTTTCAGACAACAAGATGGCAACCTCATGAAGAAGATCATGAACTCTGCACGTTTTTACTCTCCCGCTGCTGCTTGCGATCGCCACTTCTATCATGCTTCTGTTGACGAGCTCCATGAGGTACTTCTCTGCAGTCATTTCAAGTGTCTCATCAGCTTTCTCTTTCACAAACCCTTCAGCAATCCATAACCGAACCAGCTTCTTTCGGGAGATCTCCGAGTCGTATGGGATGACAGAGAGCAGCAGAAAGCATGGCTTCAAAGGGTATGGAGGTCCTTGTAACTTAAGAGGAGCGCTTGCTGAACTCCCATTTCGCCTTTGCTTATATCCTTCTGAATGCTTGCCAGGACACGCCTCCATTCGGTGTCTGTTCTTTCTTTCCTTGACATCATGCTCCCTGCAGCAACAATAGCAAGGGGCAAACCAACGCACTTCTTCACAATGTCCTTGGCGGTTTCCTCAAGACCATCAGGGCATATGCCGTCTTGCAAGAATGCCTTTCTACAAAACAAATTCCAGGAATCCTCAAACGGCAATGGCTGAAGCCGATGGACATTGCTATTTACATCGGCAATCGAGTCAGCCACGACGGTGTTACGCGTCGTCACAAGCACCCGGCTCCCGTTGCAATTTCTGGGCAGTACCAGCTTGATCACCTCCCAGAGCCCTTTGTCCCAGACATCATCAAACACAAGCAGAAACCTCTGACCGTCAAGGCCACCCAAGAGCAATTCCTGGAGCTGCCTCTCGCCGAGAGAGCTCGCCTCGGCAGAGGGGATCCTCATCAGCCCCTTGGCCATCTCGCAGAGGACATTGCGCAGCTCCATCGTGTTCGACACGTAGATCCACGAGCAGCGGTCGAAATGCTTCTTCACATCCGGGTGGGCGTACACCTTCTTGGCAAGTGTGGTCTTTCCAACACCACCCATGCCCACCAAGGATACGCCGCTTAGCTCAAGGCCCCATCCAAGATATATCCAAGTAACACGTCCAGATCGCCATCCAGGCCTACGGTATCTCTGTCATGAACCAGAGGACATGAGGCTAAAAGACCATGAATCCATTTATCACTGGACGACTCCATACGCCTTTCAACTGCATACTCTGATCGACGACGGGAGATGTCGCTCAGCTGGCCCCGTATGCGCCTGATCCGAGCCCCGACGTCGTGCCGTGATCTCAGCTTACCAAGAACGCAGCAACCGCGTACCTGCTGGCCAGCGTCGAAGACGTCGACGGCGTCCTCCGAGTCGAGCATGATGTCCCTCATCTGATCGATCCATGCTTCTGCGGCCACGCTGCCCTCGGTGCCGCAAACCTCCATCTCGCGCAGGAAGAGCCGCATGCTGTGGAGCTCGTCACGGAGCCAGCCGACGTCGCGGCCCGTGGAGAAGAGGCGCCGGCCATGATCGGTTGCTCTGCTGGTAAGCAGGGAGCCTATGCCATGGATCAAAGAGGCAAGGACGTGGTCGGCCATGGAAATGGTGGTCGGCCTAATAGGGCCTATACTCCTATCTGTTGTTGAGCAAGGAGGAAGCTCAGCCCACAGCTTGTTTTCTGTTAGAAAGTCAATGTCAGCCGGCAGCGTTGAATTATCGCCTTTAGGCTTTTAGCAGATATTTTCGATTGTTTATGCCGAACGGATCTCCTTAGGCACAGAGGCAGTTCTTGCCAGTTGCTACAGTCTGGGCCATCTATTCCCTGATCAGTGGTGCGTAATTTTTCAAGAAGATAAACAAAATGTTACTTGCTCTGCCGTAGCTCAAGAAAAATGAGCAGCTTTCTAGACCAAAGATCCAATGGGCCATCTTTCTTAAGAAAGCATTGCGAGTCTTACAGAAGACGAATGAGCAGCCTCTATCTGTAGCAATAACGATTGTGAAAGGGAGATCGATAGGAATTAGGATCCACGTGTTTTCCTTTTCTAAAGTAAATAAAAAGCAAATACACGATATAGAATTTCACCTCTGCTAAATGAAGTGGCATTTCAGTGAAGACCTGGGAAGTAGAATTGTTTAGGTAAGATTTGTTTGTACTCTATATATGCGCTTTGACTTTTAACGATGAACTTGCTTTGGGCATAATGTAGAACATGGAAAGTGGTCTGTGAAGCATTGGAGCAGCTTATGGGCCTGTTGATTGGGCTGCAAGCACTATTGCAAAAGGGACTTCACTCAGCCCACCAGCCCGGGCTGAAACTGGAACTCAACTTTGGGCTCTTTTAGAATGTGAGATGTAGGCCTGTACGGTTCAGTGCTGCTTTGATTGGTTGTCAACTTTGAGAGCCTTGAGTAGTTGACCTGTGACAATCGAGGTTGCTAATGGATGGATGCCATACCAAGTACTAGAAGTTTTCTAATCCTAATAAGGCAACATTTTTACCCATCACGATATTTCCGTTCCTGCATAGTTCTTCTTGTACATGTATGAGTTTGGATCCGCTTAAAGCCACCGACTTAATTACAACTTCTTGATGACACGGTATATTACAAATAATGCAATAAAAAATAGAAACAGGAGGCATGAATTTTACATGAAAAACTCTTGCGAAAAAATCACGGACGCACGAAAACGTTATCACTATATGAGGAGATTTTTACAATGAAACTCTTGCTCTTGCCATGTGAACTATAGGGCTGAATTTATAGTGGTACATGGAAGACTCCGTATAGGAGTAGATCTATGAGTTAGAGTAGAAAATGAAATTCGTATCAGACTCATACTCAATTTGTATCACACTTAAACTCAACAATCTCCAACTTGAGACGAATTCGTAATGAACACCTTGTGTGCCGAACGTCTCTAGGACTACTCTAAATAATTAAGACTGCAACAGTCTTATCCAAAACGCTTCTCATAAAACCAAATTAAGCAATCAAATGCTCAATCATTTAACGGGATAAGCTAAGACATCACCTGTGGTGCTGGATAGATAGCAAAGAACTCATCTCATATATTTTTGACGTGCTCCACTTGGAACACAAAACTCGACAAACAATGATCGTTGAAAGAGCAACTTGCATACGTGGCCATCACGCGCATCAAACTACCGATTTCAAATGTAACTGAAATACATGTATGAAAGGAACTCTTATGCCATCAATGAAGTAGAAACTGCAGTAGACCCCTCATATCGAGTTATGATAACTAGACCAATGTTATAATACCCACGCAAAAACAAACTCATTCTTGCACTTAAACTCTTCATGTCGAACTAAAATTGGAGCAAAACATTCACTTTTAAATAGCAAAACTCCGAAGAGTATTATGCTAGCTACCATTAGGGTGTCGTCAAATGGTGAACGAAACACCAAATCAGTTGTCCCCTCAATTGAATTCAAACATGCATAAACTGCATGACTTACCGAATTGGGGGAAAAAATTATGTACCTCAAAATCTGTATACCTACAAACTTCCACCTTAGACTCCACATGTGCGGATCTTGCCGCAATAACCCGTAGAAGACAACTGATCATCGAAGAAAACGCCAATGGTTAATCCAACATAGATATCGCCAATAATAGGCACAACGGCCTACGTTTTGATGAACTCCACCTCCAATGAAAAATATGCAGAGCTGACGTCATAGTCTCTTGATGGAAAGCGACGATCGACTGAGGCAGAAGATGGCAACAGCGATGGTGCAATACGACGCTAGAGCATGACGTCGAGCGGCGCGGGTGATGGTGATGGCGGAACCGACACTGAAACAGTCGTCAGGATAGAACATGGGTCGGCTGCTAAAAGTCGTCAAGTCGGAGTCGACGACGAAACCGGCGGTGGGATGTGATGCCACAAACAGATCCAAACACTTGCGTCTAACAAGAATGTCCTTCCGCTCATCAATCATGCCACCGCCACCCATTCGAGTTCGGGCTCGTGACAGTGCCACCGCCAACCATTCGAGTTCCAGATTCAGCCATCAATCACAGCAAGCATCCTAGTGCAGCACCAAACAACACAACAATGCCATTATGCGTGTAGTGGGGATCGCACCGAAGGGGAGCAGGCAGGTAGCATCCCCTTTCACCCCGTTCTACTCGCATACGACGGAATTGCATCGTGTCTGGATGCATCTGCCTTCAGATATGCATCAGGACAGTCCTGCCCAGAGCATGCCAAATTATAGCTATGTTCATGGTACAGCCGTACAGATCGAATTAACGTTTTGCTCTTGGCACCGTCGTTCGTGCTCCTCCTGGACGGCGCGGCTCTTGAAGATACCAAATAGCCGAGGCAGAGATCTACGTACGGTGCAACACGCGATTGGACGGCGCGCATGCATGCATGCGTGTATGTCAAAGGTGACTCGAAGGTGAGAGAGCCCAGTCTTCTTCGTGGCCCGCGTGGCAGATTGGCGGCTCGAGGATCCATGAACCTGGCCGCGTTCGTGTTCCTGCTGCCGCTGCCGCTGCCGCTGCCGCTAGAGTCGTCCCTGTCCAGCACCAAATTGCTTGGCTTTTCGTTTTTATGCGTCGTCCTCCCAGTATTCCCCACCAGCGGGGGACATATAAATTGCCACTGCTCAAGAGTGGGCCATGTGATGTTTTCCCTTTCGACTCGAGCGTCGCCGTGGCCACTTGCTTGGTATAGCGCTACGGATTTTGTGCTGCCATTGCCTGAGGTACCGCCCGGTCAATGGGTGTCGAAATGTTGTAGGAAAAAAATTCTTCCTCTTAGGACTGGTACTTATGCAGAGTTGTGTAGTACAACTTGACTCGTGTATACATGCGCATCGTGTACGTAATTTGCATGTATGGACCCAACGGAGGCAAAGGTAAAAGGTTACAGGCAGACACTGAATCACCGAGACCTACTGACAAAAAATCGCTCACAGTTTCGTGGGCATGGTACATTCCTCTGTGCTTATCATGTCGTATTATATAGCTACACCGCATCTAACCATTCTGCTTTTCATTTGCTTCTTTCCCTTTCCACCTTGACTTGCACCCGTGGTACCATTCGTCATGGAGTGACAGATTCTGTCTCAAATCTGTTCCTAGTCCATGCCAATCAATTAATGCCCTGTTTCTGTTTGCAACACAGGGCCTAAGCTTGTCGATCAATGATCAGCGTGACTTGTGCACGTAGTACCAACTTCGAAGTGACAAAAACTGGAGGCGGACACTGATTTTTACCAGCAAAGAAAAAAGGAATATCATAGTTGCATTGCATGTAGTGCTGGGTATTCAGTTCGGTAAAAAAAATATTTTGGTTTTTGAATGTTGGCCACCGAATTAACCAAACTAAAAAAAAAAACTGAACCTAATTAACCGAATTAATTCAGTTCGGTTAATTCGGTGTATCGAAGTATAGACAAGACACAACACTCAATTGAAATCCCATGCATCAGGATTGCATCAGAGTGATGTACCTGTCCTTGATGCAGAAGCCGAGCTGGTTGCCAATGGCCTTTGGCGAAGGATGCGGTTGCCGATGGCTGGGGGAGGCAGCGGTGGCGTGCAGCGTGGGCGGAGCATGTCGGAGCTAGACTCCGAGGAGGTGAAGGGGATACGGGCCTCGGAGCATGACGAAAAATGATAAATGTTCATAATTTTGTAGCACAATATACAAACCAAAAAATTATTAGCCCAAGTTCAGATATGCAAATGCCCATAAATATACAAAGCAAAACTACACAATCCATTATTAGATCTGCAAATTTGGGCTAAAAATACACAATACTGGTGAGGGCAATGGCTAGGGTTGAGGGGCAACGGCAATGGCGGCTAAGGTTGAAGGCGGCGGCGATTAGGCTTGAGGCCCGCGGAAGAGGAGGTTGAGGGGTAGGCGGTGGGTACAACTGAGGGCGGCGACGGCCATAAGAGGGCAGTGGTGGAGAACAGGAAACGGAATCTAACCTTCAAAGGAGGAGGAACATGTAGGGATGTCACTGGTTGTTGGTGTTCGCCTTTGTCGCCAAGGAAGACGGCCGTCGACGAGGAACTTGAGTGCTCGCCCGCCTGTGTTCGCTTCCTCATGCACCAAACACTGTAACACGTGAGGGATGGATCTAAGGGGTGGGGCGTGTGTAGGGAAGGACGAGTGGTCTTTTATGTGTGTAGTAGATTAGTTCGGTCCGTTCGGTGTATTAGGTTTCTTTGAGTTTGAAACTGAACCTAATACCGAACACCAAATAGCACAAAAATAAAAAACCAAACCTATACCGAAAACCGAATAAATCAATAATTTCTGTTTTTTCGGTTTGGTTGGGTGTTTTAGTTTCGGTAAAAAAAAAGTGCCCGCTCCTAATTGCGTGAACATGAGTTATATGGCACATTCCTCTGTACAGAACCAACCAATTATGTAGCTATGCGTGCCACATGACACACATCTATACTCATCAAACTAACTAATCTTCCTCTTCTATGATTACTAATTACATACACCTAGCTGGCTAGCGACTCAAGACTCGGACAGCGCCGGCGGCGCCGGCGAGTCGGCCGGCGGGAAGATTCCCTGGCCGGTGGCCAGCATGGCCCTCGGGTCGAACTCGGCCTTGAGCCGCACGAACCGCGCCCACCTCGCCGCGCCGAAGTGGCCCGCCCACTCGGGCTGTGCCTTGTGGTTGGGCAGGTACTGCTTGGCGCCGATCCCGGCCTCGGCGCAGAAGTCGAGGATCTGCCGGTTCTGCCGCGCCAGCGCCTCGACGCTCTGCGACGGGTCGGCCGCGCCCGGCAGCGCCGACCGCAGGAACGCCACCAGGTAGAACACGTCCTCCTCCGGCGTCACCACCGAGCTCCTCAGGTCCCACCTGCGCGATTCCCAGAGCAATCAGCGTCCAGAAATTTAAAAACTAGCAGCAGTAGATCACCGAATCGACTCGAAAGGTTGGAGCAGATCAGCAGAGTAGAGTGGGAAAAGCAAGTGTTAGCGACTAGTCTGCTGATTCTGATACGTCTTTTTAGGTGGAGTTATGTGAAAGCGACAACGCATCTGGCCACTAACCCCAAAAGTGGATGTGAAACCAAAATTCTGATTGTGCCGTGCTCGTCGCGCCGTGGGAAAGGGGTGAAGCGGCGCCGGTTTAAAATAACTGGCCGGCGCAGGCCGCGAAACTGATGCCCGGTTACTACTAGCGTAGCATGGCGTGGCGCCGCTACAGAACTAGAATAGAACCTGTCACCTTAGTGCGCGGTATGTCTGCGGCCCTTCCATCACCGGATTCGGCGACGGCAATCCGGGAATCAACAAAACTCTAATATTTGTTTTTGAGCTGTTATTAATCTAGTATGAATTGTTTATCTGGCACCAATCATGCATGGTACACTCGATCGATCGGTCGCCAGTCGCCACAGCGAGTGGCCACCTGCGCAGTGTCGCGTACGTTGCACGTGAGGTCGGTTCGGCGGGACGGCCGGGAACGTGATGTCTCGTGTGTGCTCGTGGGGTTGTGCGTGGATGGATCGCGCTTGCATGGACGGTGATCGATCGATGATGAGCCGTCGTGCATGGAAGATTGAAACGGAAACAGAACAAGTAGATGGACTTACTTGTGCTTGTTCATGGGGTAGATGAGGATGGGCCCGCCGGCCGTGCGGCTGCCGAGGACGCCGCGGAAGACGCCGCGGTCGAAGTCGGCGATGCGGGACGCCGGCACAAAGAGGTTCAGCCACGGGTGCGGCACCTCCCACATGCCCTTGCCCCGGAGCTTCAGCTCCGCCTTGTGCACGCGGTCCAGGAAGTCCACGTACGGCAGGTCAGTGGTGAACACCGTGCCTGGGATGAAGCTCAGCTCGCCCAGCAGCGCCTCCACATCCTGAAAAGCACAGAAGGTTTCGTGATTTAGTTTTTTAAAAAAAAGCTGCATCATATAGTATTATTAGAACTACTAGATCAGATCTCTTTTACCAGTATAATCAAGTGGTTTGATAAACTAGTGCATGTTTTGCCAACGGAATTAAGATCTTGTAGTAGCAAGATCCATGCAGTGTCCACTGCATGTGGTTGTCATCATGTGATCATCAGGGCTTCAATTATGCTACTCATTGCGGACTAAACCGCTCATAACTAGCTGAAAACATGGCCCAATGATTGGCTACGCGCCCTAATAAGGTGAGTACTGATCATTACTAGTACTAGTATCAAAACTAAGAGAATTAAGAAATGCCCTCACGAACAAATGGGACGGTTAGGACTAAGGAGGCAATATATATTATTGAATAGGGAAAGGCGGCGCCAGCCTAGGGAGACGGACCTGATCGACGGTTCCGGCGGTGGAGTCGTCGTAGTTCTTGGTGACCTCGAGGCAGTAGAGCACCCCGGAGTGGTGCTTGAGGGAGCTGAGCTTGACCGGGTTCTGCGGCGAGAAGAAGGAGGACCTCCAGTTGTTGATTAGGCCCTCGGCGGCGACGACGAAGCCCTCGACGTAGTCGAACCGGCGGCCTCCGTGCAGGGAGATGAGCTGCTCCTGGTCCGCCGTGAACTCGCTGAAGTTGGAGTAGAGCGCCCGGATCCAACGAACCTGATGACCAACGACCACCATGCAGATTATCAAATTAGCCCAGCCGCCGTACTGATCAGAAAGCTTAATCAGCGTAGATCACAGTCTGATTAATTAGCATGTATTAGTTAGCTAATTGAATTGCAGGGGAGAACAAAATCTTATGAAAGATCCGTGAACTAAACAAAAACGCTTCTATATATATAAAGATCACCAACTGGATCGATGGATCCCAGCCAACAACCTGGGCGGCTGGGCCACCTGACCAGACTCATAAACTAATAATTTACTTCGGAACTTTCTTTTGGGTAGACTTTGAACAGTGATAACGAAATGACTGTTCCAAACAGTTGAGGCAAAAGAAGTAATGTGAATACAATGAGTCGCGGAACCATCTTTTTGGAGGTGATAGAATTGTGGGCGTATCATTTTACCCATCAGTGAATACGAATTTTGTGAGATTGCAGATTTATTTTCGGTCTCTGTCTGTTTAGACGTATGCTAAGGAGGCGTACTCTACTCTTCCTCTTAAAGAGTATCAGATAGATTAACGGCGGTATCAACTAAACAAAGAAGGAGAAGAGTATAACATAAAGAATTGATGCACGTATGAAGGTGACAGTGCGAGAGTAAAGATGTCGAGTGTGTTACCCTCTGGGGAGCAGGCTCGAGGGCGATGCGCGCCCGCGTGATGATCCCGAACTGCCCCAGCCCGCCGAGCGCGCCAAAGAATAGGTCCGGGTTCTTCGTCTCCGAGCAGGTCACCACCTCTCCCATCCCTGAAAAGAATCGAGCGGTACATGGATGATCAGTACTACATACAAGAACGCTTGCGTGCCACGCCGGGCGGGCGGGCGGGCGAGTCAGGACGGGGTGGCCTGCTAGCTGCTCACCGGTGACGACGTCGAGCTCGTAGACATTGCTGATCTGGGGGCCGTGGTGGAAGGCCTGCCCGCTGATGCCGGCGTTGGAGAGGGTGCCGCCCACGGACAGGTACAGGTAGTCCGTCCACGACCGCGGCGCGAGACCGCCGTGCGCCAGCGTCCAGTTGAGCACGTCGATCCACAGCTCGCCGCCCCACACGTCCACGTAGGGCCCGCCGAGCGCCGGCGAGTACACCGGCAATGCCCGCGCCCTCCCAAGATCGGCGCGCCATCCGTGGCTCATGTCCACGACCACCCCGTCGGGGGCTTGCGCCTGCCCGCTGATGGAATGGCCGTGGCCCCGCGCCGAGACGCGGAAGCCGCGGGCCGATCCGTACGCCGCCCGGACCAGCGCGGCGACGTCGCCCGCCCCGCGCGGGTGAAACACGGCCAACGGCTCGCCCTGGGTGAGCCCCCCGAAGTCACGGGAAGCCTCCAGGACATCGGACGGGTCGACACTGAGCTGCCCGCCCCCGAGTTCGCCGCCGATCTGCAGCAGCTCGGCCGGCTCCACCGGCAGGCCGACGGTCGAGATGAGGCAGTAGATGAAGAACACCATGAACACCAAGCACCGCGCCATTGCCACTACACGAACAATCAATCCTCTCTCTCTTTCTCTCTGTTTCTTTGGTCTCCTTGAAGTTAGCTGTGCCTGTACACTAGAAGAAGAAGAAGAAGAGATGAGGAGGTGTGTGTGTGACAGTGTGAAGCGTTCTGATGGCGAGCTGGTATTTATAGGGAGACGTGGTGGTGGAATGGGAAAGGGGGAAGACCGAGGAAGATAGGAGAGAGAAACTAAAGGTGGGAAGGATTGATGTGCATGCCGCGGGAACACAACACGGTGCATAAACAACTGATCCGGAGGCGCGTCATGACTCTTACGCATCTCGCAAACGTACCGGTAGTTTCCGTGTCAGATTAGTGGATCGTATGGCCGGTGCACGCAGAATTGGATTTAGCAGGGCACAAACTGACACATACTCAAGCCGTCTGAACTGATGTGAAAAACGTACACGAATCCGGTGTTAACGCTTTGTTTCACTTTGATCCAAATTCTGAAGTGATCCTGATTCCCTCTGCACGCCATGTGCAGAATGCCGGACCAATCGATACGAGCTCTAGCTAGCTTTTTTTTGGAGGAACAGGAGGGGGGGGGGGGGTGTCGAAAAGTCCATACAGACTACAGAGGATTAGGGGGGCTATAGGAGAGCAACATTAGAGGAGGGAAACAAAAATCTTGCGCTGTAGTCTACCGTTTCGCCTTATACTCCTGGCAAAACGTTATACACAGGTTGCTACTCAATCAAGTCGAAAAGGTATTGGCGTGTGTCCCTCTGGTAAATACATGTAACATCCAAAAAAAATCCAACCTGGTTATATATACTGTTAATAAAGTGCGGAAGCATTTTGAGCATGTTTTTTTTAATTTTCATAAACTAATTATTGAATTTGCATACAAACAACAGTTTGAAAGAATTTTAGAGAAAAATACATAACAACTAAAATTTTGTAAAATTTTTACAATAAACTACACTGTGTTAGGAGTCTTCATAAAAAAATTCATAATTTTTGATCCTGTTTGCTATGCTTAAAAATTCAGCAAAACCTCAGCCTTTTCTGGAAATTTCAAACTCAATTCAAATCTCCCGCGGGCCTATTGGGCCGAAACCGAGTCCGGCCCAACTCCACGCGCTGAGCTAGCCTACCTTGCACCCCCGTTTCCCCCTCTCGCTGACACGTCGAGCCAGCGTGTCAGGCACTTTCCACCTCGCCTTTGTTTCCGCGCGCTAGCGCGCCGCGCTATACTTCCTCCGCCCGTGCGTTGTGACGCCGCCCACCGTTTCACATTTCACCTTCTCTCGTCGCCTCCACCTGCGCCGTATGTCACCGCGCCCATGCCACCTACCCGCCTTTTCCCGCACAGACAGAGAGACTAGAGCTCGCATGTGAGTTCTCGCCACACTCGTCACCTTCTTGTCGTTCTTCTTGCGCAATTCTCCCAGCTACATAAGTGTCAGAACGGCATCATCTTCCTCAGCTCGTCCCTGTTCCATTTTTATGCAAAATCGAGCTTTTCGCTCTGTGTTGTTTTGTGGAAACTTGTGCGTTGTTCTCGACGCCAGTGAGCGTGCCTCCGCACCATTGCTGCTCTAGTGAGCTTCTTCTTCCACGTCGAGCGCATCATTTTGATCCTTGAGCTTCACTTATCCTTCTCATTTGCTCAATGAAGCCCTAGGAGCCCCGTAGCGCAATCCCACTGCTTCGTCTTCGTCTCCAACGTGCACCCAGATTTGGACCAACGTGTTCTCGTCACTCCGGTGAATTCGAGCTCAACCCGAGTGCATCACAACGTGTTCCATCTCCTAGTGATGCTATCCCCCTATTTAATGTTGACTATCTTGTAGTGAATCAAGCCCAGCACACCTTTTCCCCATTTTCGGCCACCGCCACCATTTCTGTTGATCCCTGCTGACTCGGTGAGTCCCCGTTCAATTCCTTCCTCCCCCTCCATCCTCAGCATGCATGCGAGCTAACACGCACCATCTTGTAGCTCCTCCATCGCCGTAGATGCCGTACCGTGAGCATCCCCTACAGTGCCGCTGCTCACCGTTGACAAGCCACTTCGGTGAGCCCCCGACCTCATCAAGGTCATTCTCTTCATATTTACGCTTGCTGAAGCTATTCTCGTGCTCCACTTTAGCCCGATTTCGTCGAGGAGCTCAATCACCGTGAAGCTTGATGTCGCCGCCATTGTTAATTGCCATCCGGCCGCCCCAAGTCGTCTCCGACCTCACCATATTCATCTTTGTGACCGTGGTGAGCTCCTGAGCCTTATGCGCTACGTAGTTTGCCTCGGCTGAGTAGTTTGCGCTGTAGAGCCCGTAGCCGCCCATGGTGCCGCCACAGTTGCATGCCGTCGACTCGCCTCCGGTGACCCTAGGTCCTCGTGTCTGACCCATTAGCAGTTTAGCACTACTTGGACTCGCTAAGTCTAGTGCACCACTCCTTTATCTTGGAGAATGCCCCCTACGCGAAGTCCATCACAAACCAGAGAACATATGCCGCTTCTTGCTGGTGTAGCGCCGCCTCCGATCATCTCTGTTGTCGCCACCACCACCCATAGCTTGGTCTTGCTACCCTCCTTCCATTCCATTATTCAACATCGCCGCTCATCGCGCCGTTCGTCGCCACCGAGCTCATCAAGCCTTCGTTCGCGCGTAGTTCTACTTCTCCCCTTCTTTCTCCCACTTACAGTAGGACCCACTCACGATTAAGATTTGCTTAACACTAATGATAGTGGTTATGTAGAATAAGTCGATGACATGTGGGGCCAGCTGAAAAACTAATCAAAGATCTAATTTAAAATATGTTTAGTAAATGAGTTACTAACATGCGGGACCCATGAACTATTTCGGTTTTAAAACATTTTTTAAAACTCCGAGAGGTTGACAAGTTTACCCCATGTCGTAAATAAAATTAAAAATAAAAAATGAGAGACTGACATGTAAGGCCCACGTGTAAGTAAATGGTTGTCAGAAAAATGTAAAAATGGAAAAGCCGCTTTCAGTATAAAGGAAATGTACTTTCTCTATTGAAAAGTGTAAACTTTTAAAAAATATGCTTTCGATGTTACCCTTATTATTATTTCAGGATTTTTCAAACTGAGCAAAATTGGAATGCTAATAACTTTTGCATATGAACTCCAAATTGAACGATTTTTTTGTAAATCCATATAACATCATTCTCTATCTGAATATACAAAAATATTTGGATTTTGTTTTTATTGAATTTATTTTACTATTTGTGATTTGTTTTCAAAACTTTTGAATAGACGTCGGAAACACAAACAAAATATTCAACGACCCACCACCATCATACTCAGAGCTACCAGAGTAAGGCAAGCACCCCCTTTGACCATGTTGATCCCATTATTTCAATTATTATATTTTATTTTGCAAAATCTATTATGCATGCATGCATGTTCGACTAGAATTGTTATATTCGGGGATACCAGTAGTTAAATTACTATTGTATGCATGACCCTCCTTGAAATATTGATATCCTTACTGTTTTAGCCTTTAGGATATAGTTTAGACAATGAATGATGCAAATTTTGGTGTTTCGATTAGGAATGTCAGATAGATGCTTAGCCGGGCTCTAGTTTCGCTAAACTTGAATAATTATTGAAAAATGTGAGTATGAATTTGGGAGATTTTGAAATGTGGTCCAGAGTGGTTACCTCTATTATTTTGCATAAAAAGTGAAAATAAAAAACTTTGTTTGCGACGCAAGCAAGTTATATTATGAACTGAGGTGTGTTAGAGGTGTATCTCACAAGTAGATAGGGGGGAATCCTCGTCTGGGTCAATTAAGGACAAAACACTAGTCTATCTTTAACAGCCCTAATTTCAAATTTCAGTTGAAAATAAAGTTTAATTATTTTTGTGGATTTTTCTGAAATTTTTAAAAGCTTTTACTTAATCAATTTGAAGCTAAACAATTTTTTTGCAAAATCTATTACCAGATAATAGTTGAAATATTTTATTCAAGTCCCAAATGCTCCAGAGAATTTCTGTGAATTTTCTCAAAATTTTGGACTTAATTTACTATATTCTAAAGCCTAGTTGAATTATCATTATTAAATTAAATAGAAAATCAAAAGAAAAAATATAAACAGCGGTTGGGCCGAAACCTACTCCGGCCCAGTCCTTTTCCCGCACACGCGGCCCGCGCCAGCCCGCTTCACCCGCGCTAGCCGACAATAGGGCCCCACCTGTCACTCTCTCTCTCTCTCACACACGCGCCGCATCAGCCGTTGTCAGCCGTTGGATCTAAATCCAATGGCCAGCTTTCAATGAATCAATTGCGAGTTCCGAACGTCCCACTCAATGGTGACCGTTAGATCTAAATCTTACGGCTCTCATAAGACCTAGTACTTAACTACTTCCCCGCACCCCCTCGATCTATCGCTAACCGTTGGATCAAAATCCCACGACTGCGCCCAACCCTAACTTACTGTTTCGCCCCATCTATTGTCCACCGTCCGATCAAAATTCGGACGGCCCAGCTTCGTCATCTTCCTTTCCATCTTCTTCCTCGCCGCTTTCCTTTTCTCGCCCGCGAAGTCCGCCATGGATGCGATTCGGGAAGCTTCCATACTCGGCGAAAACGTGATCTAATCCCCAAATCGACGCGCGCATTGAATTCGCCGCGTTAAATCACCCCCGACACGGCCTCTCCCTTCCATCTCCGGCCCCGAATCCTCGCTGATTCCGCCGCGGACCCGCGAGGACCTTCTTGTGCCCTACGCCGCCTCGGCCGCGCCCGCGCCCTATAAATAGGGGCGTCGGGAGCGCCTCCCTCACCGCAACACCACGCCACCACCCACTGCCCTTCTCCTCCCTCCTAGCGCCCTAGCTTCGAGTTCTTCGCCGGCGACCGCGGAAGCTCCGAGCTTCGTTTGCGCCGCCACCGGAGCCACTTCGTCCTCGTCTCCGACACCAGTAGCATCGCCGCATCGTCGCGAAGCCCGCGCAACCACTCACTCCCTCGGAGAGCGCCGAACACCTCCATCGCCGTCGACCTCAAGCCGCCGCCGCCAATCCTCATTGCCGACGACCTTTTCATCCCGCTCCGCCGCTGTTTTGGTAAGCCACAGCTTCGCCGTGACCGCCTCCTGTTGAGCACACCTGCACCCCTCGTCGCGGCGTAAAACACCGGTGAGCCACTCGCCGAGGCACCGTCGGCCTCAGGCCTACGTGGCTTGGCCACGCACATGCCACCGTGACGCCACCTCAGGGCCACGTGCGTGCTACGTCGCCAATTCCGCTCGCGTGGCGCCGCGTCGGCACAAACCTCCCGAGCCACAAGCACATGGGCCTGGTCCACGTGGACCGTGTCTATGACACATGGGCCCCACTCGTCAGGAAATAAATTTAATTCCTTTAAATTCCCGGAAATTACTCGCTGGCGTCAGCATTGCGTAATAATTAGATTTTTCAGTAGAAAAATAATTTAGAAAATTCAATTAAATTTCAGATTTAGGTTTAAACTTCAAAAATTCATATATTTTGCATCTGAACTCCAAATTGGGTGGTTCAAGTTGCAAAATTTGTCTAAAATCGTAATCTAGCTAAATAAACCAAAATATTTCAATTTGGAGTTATTTTGAGCTGAGTTTTTGAATTTATTTGAATTTTAAGTTAATTTATCATATTTTCGCGTATAGACCTCGACGACTTCGGAGAGTTAGATCCTTCCGACGATTTAGAGTTTCAAGACTTCAACGAAGGCAAGTTACACTATTGATCATATTGTTCCCAGTATTTTAACGTAGTTAATTTCTGTTTTCAAAGTATTATTGCATGCATATGTTTATATAAATGTTTGGATGTCCTGTTTTTGTATGTAGTTAATCCAACTATCATTGTATGGCCAATTTGATTTTTGAATATGAATGTCTTGTCACCTTTAGGTAAAATGCTATTAAAATTAATCATGTGCTTAGCCATGCTTAGATCACAATCATGAATTTGGGAGGGTTTTAGCCAAATCTTTTACAAAGTTGATTCAAATTTGATTTTGGTGGTATTGTCTTACCACAAAAGATTTATAAAGAGGATTTTACTCTACATAAAATAAAATGGGTTTGGACTTGGGCGAGATGGATGGATGGTGGGTGCAGGTTCATGCACGGGCCTAATTTGGTTAGGATTAAGGCCCAGGGTTTTAATGGAAAGACGTCCAAGTCAGTTAAGGACCGGTCTTTGAGCGTATTTTACTACGCCTTACCGTACCACCACATGTCTGGAATAGGACAGATTTGGCTAAATAATTTGTGGCGTCTTAGTGATATTTGTGCCATGTTGTATGTGTGGGCGTTAGTTAGACATTACTTCCACTTGGCGCAAAAGGGGGCTTCCGAGGATGGTTAGTCCAATGGTAGCGAAACCTTAGCGGGCATAAATACATTAAGGCATTGCATTGTAATGGCCTCATGATAATTGCTTAGTCACACGCCTTGGAAGCGTGCTTTGGCCGATATCAAAAGCAAATTATCTCGTGTGGGTAAAGCTGTACAAACTCTGCAGAGTAGAAATTATTCGAATAGCTGCGTCCGCGGTCATGGACATGCTAGCAAAGCCACTCTAAGTTAGACTTGTTTTTGGTTTATAAAATGATTTCCACATATGATTTTAGGATGGATAATCCTATGGTAAAAATTGGCGGTTAGCCAAGTGAGAGGAGGATATCCTTCACCAATCAATCAATGGAGGTTATCCACTATTAATTGTCATCTTAAACACTGATTTTAGTTATAATATAAAAATTGCCTTAGAAACTATTATTGGTATTTAACTTGAAAATACTGTTTATGCAAAATAACCCTACCATTGCCATTTGTTTACCTTATGCATGCATTATCTTTCAATATTGGGTGTAACTTGCAAGCACGGTAGTTGTGCTTACTCTTGCTGAATAATCTTTATTCAGGAAAAGACCTCTATCAGGACGGTGAGGATCTTGACGACTAGGCTACGCCCCAGACGATTGCCTGTGGCAAGTCGTGTGGTCTACTACTATTTCGTCTTCCACTGTGTTATTTCTTTTCTATTTGGCCTCAAGCCCCTTTTGTAATAAACTCTGAGATTATTAATAATAAAGTGCGTGATATGATTTTGCTATCACTTTTGTTGACTGTGTAAACTAGAAATCCTGGACTAGTGTATAAACACAGAGAATTCGGGATCCTTCGCTCCCGGTTCGACACTATCCAATCTAAGCGTAAGAGTGCAACCACACGGCCGAACTGGGGCGTTCTTAAGTTATCTAGGTCTACCCTTGCATGTTGGTAGGCTGTAGTACTACTAGCATGTCCGGGTAGGATTGCTCGAAATGGCTCCCTTCACCGGGCCGTTGGGACAAAAGCCTTCGATGCAATGGTGAATGCCTCACGGAGATGCCGGGGGGGGGTACCTGGGTGAAGTGAGGATTTTCATTTGCCGGGCTAGTGCAAGGTTAAGACTAGGTGATGTAAAGGCTTCGTTACGAACTCAAGACTGCTTACCAACGGGTCATGAGTGGTGGCGTCGACAGATGCCAAAGAAACTAAATAACTCGTATCGTGTGAGTAAAGTTGTACACCTATATAGAGTATAAATCTATTTAAATAGCCATGCTCGCGGTGATGAGCGTGCTAAGTGCTGTCATATCAGGTATAGTCTCTATTTTTGCAAAACTGGTCTTGTTGGAAAGTGTTGGAATTGTTTTGTTGTTGTTAACTTGAGTGCCATGTCTATGGCGGAGAACGAAATGATGATCACAATAGAGGAGGGTTGTGAATTTACTATTGTTATAACATACTTGTTATTTCTTTATCAGTCAATTGGTCTTTGAAAATTTCGTTGCAAGTTACTACATATCGATATTGCAAATTAATCTTGCTTAATGTTGAAAATAACTGTAGTGTAGAGTCTCATCTCTTGATAGCCTTGCATTTATAATTATGTTGTGATACACTACAAGTCTTGATGAATACAAAATGTATGTAATTTTACATAAAATTGTTGATCATGGTATGAAGATTATTTCATGCCGGACGACGCGTTTTTTGCACCCGGCATCCTTCCAAAAAATTGCCTTGGCTCCGTCCCCTAGCGAGATCGTCGTGAAGGCTCGGAACAAGGCATGGTCTGTCTCATTAATTGGCAGCTGTATCCCGCTCCATTGCTTTTCTGGTGTTTTCTATTGGTGCCATAGCCATAAAAGCCGCAACGCTCTCGACCGAAGTAGTTTAGTTGCAGGACTCCGAGCCCTCCAAAAGGTTTGGGGCGGCACATTGTGTTTCAATTTACCCAACATTTGCCCCCCTGTGCATGAATCGTCTCCACTCTAAAACCATGCCCTCGGCGTTTGTCGATTCGTTTACGTGCCCATGTAGTAGGTAGATCTGCCACCGTCAATTGGTAGATAGGCATTGCCATCGGTACCATCTTCACAATTGTCAGTCTCCCAGCTCTAGAGAACATGGTAAGTTGCCGAGGGGGATCAGCACTCAACCAAAAGAAAGATACTCCCCTTCCGTATCTCACTTGAGGCAGGCATGCAGGTGGGGAGAACCTACAGCAGCACCACTTCAACCAGCGCTCCAATCACCACACTCACCAAAAGTACACCGTATCCACTAGCTTTCTGCTCAGGCATTTACCAAAGTACTTGCTACCCAAATCTTCATCAGTAAAAAATTGTAATACTACTGTACTAGCAGATGGTCAACATCTAGGTTTCAGCTATCAAAACCATGCTCACTACTGGTTACTTATTCTATTTTGCTATATTTATCCATAATCCACCATACGTAAATAAAAAAAAGCATTCAATCTAAAAAATATTTAATGAGAAATGATCATACATACCTCTATTAAATAATATAACATAATTATTTAGTCCTGTCAAAGCATTTAAGTAGGGTAGAGAGAGATTTTTTTTTTTTTACAATAACTAGACTATAAATTCTCTTGATAGATAAATATATTGAAACAGATAGTGACAAGGTTATGAACAAATATAATGAAAAGGAGGGAGTACCGTTCTTCACAGTGGTCTTTAACTTGTGTAGGCTTTTGCTGGCTTTGTAGCCCTGATCCTAAGGGCATCTCCAATAGTGCATTTATTGTCGTCTCTAGCTATGTCGCGTCAATAAAATCCTATATGGAGGAGAGAGGGGGAGAAGAGAGAGAACATGTCGTCTCTTTCTGAAGAGATGATCGTGCACGCGAAACAAGACATGATACATTAATTTACTCTAGTTGACATGCAGACCCGTTTTAAAGAAAATTTATAAAATATAAGTGTTGAAGAGTGTACTAGAGACTGTCTATTGGAGATGTTGTCTCTAAAGATGATGTAACATATGTTAGAGATAAGGTTGTCTCTAACTATTGGAGATACCCTAAGCGCTACCTAACGGCAAAACGAGGAGAAACAAACAAAAGATTTCAGGTAGATAGTTAAAGCGTCGCGCGTCCACACATGACTGATTGCACAGGATCACACGAAGATACGCACGCTGCTTCTTTTACTTTCTGCTCAGTCGTCTTGTGTTGGACACGAAATTCGGCCATGGTTTCGAGAAGCTTGGACCTGGTTTTTTTTGCATGGGATGTGCATGCGAGGGAACAAAACATGGTGGTAGGCGGAGTTACTTGACGATCGACTGGAAGTCTAAAGAGGAGGAGAATCTCCTTTGCAAAGGTGATCGCGGCACCAGACTGACCAGAGGACTCCGCCATCGCACGCGCGCGAACTCGGTGAGACATGTGCTGGCTAGGTGATCTACAAGCAAAAGTAACTGGAATATAATCGCGTCAATATTGGCAAAAGTGCGAGGACAATCCCACCTGCTTGATACCTGACCTGACGTGAATATAGCCCGGCTAGTTTGAGAGAGTACGCATAGGATACTACACCCCATGACACATACGTACGCGTCTACTTACTGTACATGTACATGCTAGAAAATTTATGGAGGCATAAGGTCCTCACAGAAGTGCGGCCATTCGCTTTCCTACTGAATAGCCCGGCTAGTTGTATGATGAACAATCGATCTTTGCAGTGATACTACTAGTACTTGCTTACAGGTTTATTAGGATTTAGATCCGTATCGTAGGATCTTGATCTTATTAACATGAAAACGAATTCTAGCTAGAATCTCGATCCCAATAATAAAATCACTAGGTTGCTTCACCTGTCTGAGCACAGGGATCGACTTGTTACGAGCTGTACCCGTGATTGCGTCGTAAAACGGACACGAACGAAACTGTGTAAAACTGAAAGCGGGTCAAGGACACAACTAAAACAGGTTGGTCAAACAAACAGCATAATTAAGCCATTGATTGCCGTGTCCCTGCAACTCAATCGATCACATCTCCCATCCCTACTACTACTACTACTACTACTGCGATTTAGGACCATCGACCGGCCATCAGCGTAGAAGCAAACCAATTCGTATATATACATGCTGTTGATCTCAAGCTGACCTAAGACTAAGACTATTCTCTCCGAACAGTAGGACTCACTCGCACTCCCCGGTGGTCCAGGCCCACTCGGATGGGGGCGCCTGCGTGGAGAGACCGAATCCTCCCGGATTCGCCATCGAGATCCCTGTGCGATTCGATCGGGGAATTGTTCGCACGTTGTCGCTTTGCATGTGATGTGCCGTCGCGCACTGCGCCCGTGCCGAGCTGCGTGCGTACGTTCGTCGCTCCGCTTGGCGCCTAGTTAATGCGCTTGTACTGCCCTTTTGCCATCACTCGCCTACAGGAATTTCACTGAAATTTCATAAGAAGCTGTACAATTCTCTACAGCAATTTGAAACAGGTCGTAACAGCACAAGTCCCAAAGAGAAAAACCAAACTAGATTGGGTTTCATATTTTGGTGCCCAACTTCGATACTTCTGGGTGGCTATCCCGATCGAAGAACAGGCTGCTAGTATACATTGTCATATACGTTCCCATCTGACACTGACACGTACTGCCGCATTAATTGAAGAACGTCGTCTAAGTTGTCAAACTATAAATGCAGCACGTACCGCCATTACATCTTTGATCACTTCAACGATGATGAAGATGTCGAGGAGAGCAGGAACACTAGCTTGGTCGTCTGATGGATCCGTTCCGGCCGCTCATGCTTGATGAGATGCCGTGCTCTGGTCTAGCTAGCACAATTATCATGCACCGGGGACAAGAAACGGTCCCTCCCCGCGGTACGATTCCGTGGCGCGGCCAATGGACAGAGGCACGGGCATTGGGCTCGGTTAAATGCTTGTTTGGTACACATGGTTTGTGGTACTCCATAGATGCTCATCTTCCCTCTTAAGATCGTTGCACCAACCTTGTGCCAGAAACAAACCTAAAAAGTTCACCTCATCGTGCATCCTCCTACCCTGCTGAATTACTACATTAGTACTTGAAATATGTACTGCGAATAATGTACCCCCACACGATCGTGCACTGTGGATCGAACGATACCTGGCAAGTTTTGTCCCTGCGAATGTATCGTGCGTGGTGAATGATGGATACATGGACGCTGGGTGTAGAACAATTGCCTCAGCGTAGATGGTTGCATGCACGAGAGGATATGGATGGATGGATACATATGTGACGTTTCACGGTTGTCTTAGCCTACAGAAGAGTGTCAAGGGCCAAGGGCGCGCGGTTCCATGCTGTTGTAACGCCGATCTCTTGCGGAATGCCTCCGCCAACGACGTCACGTATGGCCAGAACCGCACCTATATTTCAACAGTCAAATCCGATGGTGAGGCAAGCATTTGTGGCGCCTCCGCGAACCGGCCGGGTGGCGATGGCATCACCCTTCGTACTGCCATTCCCATCACCCTTCGTACTGCCATTCCCATCACCCTGATCTCCGTGTCCGGGCGATCATGCAAGTAGCAAAGCAGCTTTCCTGACTGATCCGTGCCCGTTTTTTTCCTGGTTTCTAGCTCCAACTTGCACCTCACGATTTTTGGCTATGTTTGTTCGGTCATTTTAGTTCGAGAAAATTGATTTATAGCTTTTTAAGAGACTTTATGCATAATACACTGCATACCACATGTTTTTCTCTGTGCACGTTGTTCGAGTAATTAAGCTTTTTAAGAGACTTTATGCATAATACACTGCATACCACATGTTTTTCTCTGTGCACGTTGTTCGAGTAATTAAGCTTTTTAAGAGACTTAGCTTTATGAACAGAAACATTTCTCTATACAAATTAAGGAGTAGTTTAGAAATCACTTGTAACACAGGAGAGACAGTCTGAGGCCTGTACACACCTTGTGACGATCGAGGACCCAACCAACCAAACAGTCACCTGATGCTTGGTAGACAGTGTAGAGGGCACCATGTCGGTTCCACGCATTAAACAATAAGCACAGTACCATATACTGAATCGACACATATATTCTCACTACTATTCACTGAAAAGCACGCAGAGGGCAGGGAATAACTACTAACCATTCGCATAGTGACAGTTACTTACTGTAAGCAGAAGATGGTACCATGCATATCGACGACAAGAATAACACTACCAATCCTAGATTATTTCGTGACGGTACACTTCAGTCGTTTTCAGCGAGATTGTGGAAAGATATGCCATGAATACGCGATTTGGTTGGCCAGTGCCTTGCGTGACCTGACACAGCTCGTACGTGCAGGCCTCTCGGTGTTGTAGTCAGACATGGTACAACTATTGAGTTGTATGTACCAATCAGTTCATCCAAAAGCTTAAGCTGATGAGGAAAAACGAACAATTCACTTATACTTCGACACCCCTCCTCACGCGTAAACTCCCTCAAGCCTAAGAGGTGGAATAGAAGTGGGTTACAGTTATTTTTTTACTGTGCTAACCGAGTCTTAAACTCAAGACCTCTTGGCTCTGATACCATATTGAGTTGCATACACCGATCAGTTCACCTAAAAGATTAAGCTGATGAGAAAAGACAGACAGTTCACTTATACTTAAACAACAACTTGCTCCCAAAAAAACCTAGCATAGAGAACGACTTCTTTCGTTGTTTAATTTTCCTTTTCGGTAGGTGTACATTCGCCTTTGTGCTGGATGCATGGGTGATATTGTATTGTGCAAGCCAAGGCAGCCTCAGTCCCCTTATCTAACAGATCTGGAAGTGTTACACACTACAGAAGAGGTCACTGCATCACATTTTGGAAAATTCAAGTAATAATTCTGGTCCTTGGTCGGAAAACCTGTGTGCCAATAGAGATATATACATAAATAGCTGGCATTTTGAAAGACCTAAAAATTCATGTATATCTCCTGTGCAGAATGAAATGACATGAAGCGGTTTATATTAGTTGTATATCCATCCATGACCATGTCAATACTTGAATTAAAATAGTGGTGGGCAGGTTTGCAGTTGGGTGTACGAATGATTGGAGAATGTAACAACTCAAAATTATATTGACAACAAATCTACAGGAGTACTATACATACCTGGAACTGAGATCTCTCCATCCGGCCGGCCAACTCATGTGATGCCAGCACTAGATCGGCAAATAAAGCAACAATTGAGCAACCGCACAATGTTGTACTGCTGAAGGACCATCTCCTAATCATTGCAAGAACCACGTGCAAAAAATAATAATAATCGAAAAAGGCTTCTTCTTCTTCTTAATACTCCACTTGCATGCACAACCGATTCACGCTGTTGTTACTGAATCCCGAGTATACAAGATGTGTTCTCAAATGAAACCCTTCCTAATTGCGTGATCTAATTAAGTGGAGTTGTGCTGATACTTACATGACTTTAATTTGACCAAATTGGAGCAAAGTTATTCTCTATATTTATCTCATTTTTCCTTTTCCAAAGAAATGTGACAGATGACCAAATTTGACCGCCTTTTAAGATTTTGAAATCCTGATTATCTCATGGCAAAACCAATCCGGCTAGCTTGTTTCTTTTCTTAAATAAATACATACACGATACTCCCCCACCCCACAAGTGCGTAAGATTGAGTTGTCGTCCTAATCACATTATTATTTGATCGAAGCACCTTCGGATTAAACCATGACAAACTATTTGACTAATTACTGGATTACTTTATACGACCTCTCCACAAGGGGAAAAAGACCTTTAAATGACTCCGTTGCTCTAGGGCTCAGCTGGCGTTTTCCTGTCATATTTACTATGGTTATCTTTGCGACATCGTAAGGATACGCCAAATATCCACGAGTCACATGTTTGTATATTAACATGATTAAATTAGACTTACACTCCTGATCACAAATATTCTCCAATGAGCACGACTGCTGCAAACAAGCAGCCAATTAAGTCCAGACTAACATGATCCGCCTGTATCACGCCTAGATATAATATCTGGTCAAAAGGCCCAATTTTACACGCGACCAAACTGCCCCCAGGGGAATTAAGCGCACGCAGAATTTCTTTTGAAGACTACCTAACTAATGAACTTTACTAATCAATCATGCAAAGAATGTGCTTAGCTAGTAGACACTTCGCTGTCACGACCAGGTCGTCGCGAGCCCACGGCCGTTTGCCTTTTGCTTGTCCCTGGTCAAAGAGTCCACGCGGCGTCGCTCCGGTCCTCGTTTCGGTTCTCCCTTTGCGTACGTGGCTGCTAGCCGCACGCTGACCGATGGTCAACGCTCCTGGAGACGGAAAGGGGAGGTGCCACCGAAACAAAACGTACACCGCTAACTCGTCGAGCGTCATGCCGCCGCGCGCGGGCGTCGATCGCTGACTGCTATGCGAACCCAACCGTTCGGCAAGTGACAGCGCGCGGCTATAGAGTTGAGAACGGCGACACGCAGCTAGGCAGTGGCGTAGCCAGGATTTGTAGCTATGGTGGTCCATTGTCTAAAATTTATTTAACCGCTATAAAATTAAAATGTCGGTACGCAAGTATATGAATTACGAAATGCAATTAAGGTAAAAAGGACATACGAACTTCATAAAATAGACGAATATAGCTCTCTTAACATAGAATTGAAATATTACATACCCATAGTAGTTGAAGAACGATGACGTCACTACTTCTTCTTGTCGCCCGCTTCTAATAGCCATGAAAGTGTTGATGATCTCTTCTTCACTCAATTGTAAGAAGATATCCCGCTCAATAAAAGTGACTAGACAATCATCCAGAAGGCTATCACCCATCTTATTTCGCAACTTATTCTTGATAAAGGTCATTGCAGAAAATATTCTTTCAACACTTGCGGTAGCCACCGGTAGAAGCAATACCAATTTGATAAGTAAATAGACCCAATGATAAACTTTATCCTCTTTGTTTCAACAAGTTTTACTGAGAGGTCAACAAGATTGTTTAGGCCTTTGAACATTTCATCTTTTCTCATGTCATCAATAAAGGTTTCAAGTTGCAAGTCGAGTCTTAGCAAGTCAGAGCTTGAAAAATCATTAGGGTAA
Source organism: Ampelocalamus luodianensis (assembly GCA_036346255.1). NCBI lineage: Eukaryota > Viridiplantae > Streptophyta > Magnoliopsida > Poales > Poaceae > Ampelocalamus > Ampelocalamus luodianensis. Next base: position 28,785,164 of record CM070617.1, on the reverse strand, counting down.
AATTCAGCAAGTCTATGTACCTTGTTTGCATCAAAAGAAGCGAAGGAATCACTGGATTCAAAGCACCATACAAGTAAGCAACTCCATATTTACCTCATCAAACCGATTGTCAAGCTCTTGACTAATTTTATCAATGACTCAATATATACTTCTCTTCTGAAGTGATCATCATTTGTTTGGTTCTGAGCAAAACGTGCTGATCTTCCATACGGCACATAATTATGTTGCATTGCAGGAACTTGAATGCCATGTTTGTTGCAAAATATTGTAACCCTTTGAAGAAATGAAACCCACCCTTCAGACCTCATTTGCTGCATTTTACTCTTTGCCAAACTGACAAGTGACATTGCATTAAGAATATCTTGGTCTCTTCTTTGCAAACACTCAGACAATTCATTTGTGTGTCCAAGAATCTCAAGCATCAAATGAGCACTAAAAATAAAATCAAATGACTCAAGCACTCCAACCATAGTATGTATTTTTGGCCATTCACCCTTTGTGATGTATCTTCTCCAAGAGCTATGAGTACATCACGAATTGTGGATATATAGCAATCATGTTGACCACAGTTTTATAATGAGAGCCCCACCGAGTCTCACCAGGTCTAGGCAGCCCCATCTCTTGATTTAACCCACTTCCAGATTCTAGTATACCACACTCAAGTGCTTTCATGACATTGTCATATTGGTGATGTCGAAGCATGCCATGACGCTTACAAGAAACACCAACAATATTTAGCAAAAGTGATACTTGATCAAAAAACCACACACAATCATTATTTCCTTTGCAACAAAGAACAAGAACCAATTGGAGTTGATGTGCAAAAAAGCGATTAATACATAATAAGCGAAGGTGATTCTTTCATGATCAAGGTTTTAGCCCTTTAATCTCTCCTTTCATGTTACTAGCCCCATCGTAGCCTTGACCACGGATTTGAGTTATAGTCAAACCATGACTAACTAGTAAAGATTGAATTGCTTCCTTAAGTGATGAAGAAGTAGTATCATCTACATGAACAATTCCAAGAAACCGCTCACATGGCCTTCTGATTTATCAACATAACGCATAAGCAAAGGGCTAGTTGTTCTTTATGAGAGACATCACTAGACTCATCACCTAAAATTGTATAGTGATCTTCACCAATTTCCTTAATGATTTGATCTCTAGTCTCCATAGCACAACATTGAATAATTTCTTTTTGTATGTCTGGGCTAGTCAATGTGCAATTACGGAGCATTCTTCAAAACAAACTTGTCTACCTCTTCATTATTTCTTGCAAGCCACTTCAAAAGTTCAATGAAGTTCCCTCTGTTGCTAGACTCTTCACTTTCATCATGCCCACGGAATGCCAATCCTTCTTGCAAAAGAAACTTCAAACATCTAAGTGAATAAGTCAACTTTGATCTTGTAGAGGCGTCGCTCCTCATTATCCACCTTCACAATTTTATCATCAATTGCTCCATAGGGAGTCATAAATAAGTTGTATCTTTCTTGAGCTGCGTTGTGAGCACTTGTTACACCACCCACATGTAAATCAAGTGCATCATTTCTATTCCAATTTCTCCAACCACCTTCAACAAATGCAGATTTCTTAGTTTTCTCCTTTGCAAACAAGTAGCACACAAAGCAAAATGCAGCTTCCTTCTTGATACTATATTCAATCCAAGGATATTTATAAAACCATATAGCATTGAATTGCCTATCCCTATTACCGATTTTTCTACTTTCAAATTCATGTGCATAAGGTTGGAATGGGCCTTTAATAATATATGATCGTCGAACTGCATCTTGATCATTGACGGGATAATTTGCAATGGATTGCCTCTCCCCTGGATCAAGTGGAAGCCGACTGATATCATAAACCGGTTCTTTTTCAGCGACTGGAGGTGGACTTGGAGGCATTGGAGTTGGAGTCACATTTTCTTCAATTTGCTCTTCTGGATCAGCTGCAGCCACGGAAGGAGATGGAGAAGAAACCTTCTTCTTTGATGCATATTTCTGAAAAAGAGAGGCAATATCACCACTCCTCTTCATGTTTTAACAAATCTGCAAGAGAATTATATAAAGTTTCAATTTATCAAACTGGATGCGGATGGTCAGATTACAAACAATTCAATTCTCCATGGGGTAGCCAGATAAGTGTATAATTAAGCTCAAGTTTCTCGTGATACATCTGGATCATGTTCTTCAGAGATGAAACATCATTAAAAAAAATGCCAACCGCTCAGTGCATGGACTCCTTGTTTTCCTTAGAAAATGAGAGATGATAATGATAAGAGTCTGTATGCTGCTGACAAAGCATGCAAACTGCCAATAGTTTCAGTCACCATGGACTAGACTCATAGTCAGCACAGTGCAAAAGACCAAAGCATTTCTGGCAAAAACTTTGGCTTCAATCTGAAGGCTGAAACTGACCTGGTGTGAGCACATCCATTGCAAATCTGACGGTCAGTCTGTATCGCAAATCAATTACGAGGATCAGAAATTCAGAATCAAACAACCAGACACACACATCGATAGGGAGACGTCAGCCTCCACCATCCCCTGCATTGGCTAATTTTGACCACTGAATTAAGCACACACCCCAACTAACTAATCTCCTGAAACCCACAGCAATTGCAAATTTGCAGTGTCCTTTTCTCTACCATGCAAATCAAATCAACTGATCAGAGATTTGGAATTCAGAAATCTATGTGATAGAGACCTATTTATGTCCACTAATTCTCTTTCCCTTGCCAATGTCCATAAGCTGCAGCAACAATTGCCAATTGGGATCTCTAGGCACACTTGTGCACTACCCACTTAAGGACTTTGGTTCTGTATACATTTATACGTCATCATCTCTTCTTAAAAGTAGCAATTACCTCCACTTAGATCCTATATATGTGCTATGATAAATCACTTTATCGGAAAGGTTTGGTAGGGTATGTGTTATTCTGAATGCACACAATAAGGTCTGCATAAATGGAGCTGAAAGTAGAGAAAAGTTTCAACCACAATAGCCTGGATTAGGAAAACGCCACCCATACGCTCTTCTCTTCTCATCAAATAAAAGCCAAATTCAGTGACCATTTAAGATCACATTATACGCTTTCGGAAAAAGAGTATCCCAAAACATAGTATTATTGCTCAAAAAAGTTAAATTATTAAATTTGGTCCATCTCAAATTCCTTTTCGTACACGACACAGTACCTATCACTTCGAGCTTTTCCTAAAGCGTATATAGCATCTTTCATCCATGAATCCTTCATGTTCATGGGAGCAAAAGAATGGAACATTACTTAGCAAATCCACAGGATTCGCTTGAAATTTATAAACAAGCCGTCTCAATTTGTACACCATCAACTAACCCTATTGGTGTGATCGAGCAAGATGAGAGAAAGCAAAAGCAGAATTCAGAAAACTGAAGTGATAGATAGCTACGCACTGCAAGGTCTCCAATCGGGCGGGCAGGGGCAGGTGCGGCTGGCGCCTGGCGGCCGGCGGCGTCCAGGGGACCAGGGCTACACCGGCACCGCTACAGGCGAAGTCTGACCATCTGATGATCTGAGGCGAGACGAAGAGGCGGGCGATGGCATCGAGGCGTCGTGCGACGAGCGAATCAGCCGCGTGCATGCGTCCCCTGGACTCCTGGAGCCGCAGCCCGCAGCCCGCAGGCGTTGTTTTGCTTGGGCCGAGCGCAGGCCGCAGGGTGGTCCGCGGCCCACAGGGACCACCCTGTAGCTCCGCCACTGCAGCTAGGTGCCGGCGTGGCCGGCGACGATGAACCGACGAAATCGGCACGTACGGTGCATGACGGCACAGAAATCTCACCGTCCAGCTGCCATGCCAGAGTGCATTCATGAAGGGCCGAGCGATCCACGACAACTTCGTCGTAGTCCAAGGACTTTCCAAGCAATTAAGAAGCAAGAAGTCTGCTCTCCTAATCAAGCTGGATATCGCCGAAGCCTTTGACACTGTGTCCTAGCAGTACATATTGAAATTCTCCTCGGCAAGGGGTTTTGAGCCACATTGCCGTTACTGGTTGTCTATACTATTTGCCTCATCCTCCACCAAGGTGATCGTGAATTCCTCGCTTACAAATGCTTTCAATAACCGTCGTGGGCGAACGTGGGCTTCGCCACGAAGATCCCTTGTCCCCTTCGTTGTTCGTCTTAGCAATGGACACACTGCACCTCATTGTCCAAAAGGCAATTTCTTACAACATCCTAAGCTCCCCTCTTGGACGGCAGATCAGTTCCCCGCTGTCCCTCTACGCGGATGGCGCTGTGTGGTTTGCAAATCCTGTTAGCAAAGAACTGTCAGCAATCAGAAAGATTCTGGATTTCTTCGGCGAAGTGACCGGGCTGCGCACAAATGTCACTAAGAGCTCGTTAACACCTATTTGCTGCACGGAGTTGGACCTAGATGTTACTACTACACAAAGGGTCATCACAGACGGTTTTAAATTATCATCACAGACGGTTTTTGAACCGTTGAATTTATGTGTCTGTGATAACAGGCTGTTATTACAGACGGTTTGTGAGCTGTCTGTTATAAGTCACAACACATACGGTTTTGTGGTATAAACCGTCTGTGATACGTAGACCATCACAGACAGTTATATGTATCAACCGTCTATGATTTGAGATATATCACAGATGGTTAGTAAAAAGAACCGTCTGTGATATCCGACATATCATAGACGGTTGTTGGTTGTAACCGTCTGTGATAGTGACCTTCATAGATGGTTTATATCACAAAATCGTCTGTAATAGTTCGTTTTACATCTAAATATATATATTTTGGCTAGCCTCAGGAAATGCCAACCATGCCCTCTGAAAACATGCAAGCAGAAAATAGATAAATCACAGATAAGTAAATTACAACTCAAAGTGATTTACAACTCAAAATCAATTACAACAGAATATTCATGTATTGTCGCTAGAGTTACAATTGAATCATAACTCAAAGTGAATTACAATTGAATCAATTCTTTGAACATGTATTAAGCGGTACGGTGTTGTCGGAAGAGTGAAACTCTCTTTTCGAGTCAATGATCTCTGTCATGATGAAGGTGGAGAGCCACCCTCGAACGCTCGAGAGTTCGTTCAGATTGTCGAGGTTGGAGTAGTCCGTCAGGTCGAACTAGTTTTTCTCGTCCCAACTTCCTGCCATGACCGCATAAACGATTACAAAACTGGAAATAGACAAGGATTTGATGAGCAAATAACTTCTTCCAAAATTCCACGCTGCGCTCCCCACGGACGGCGCCAGCTGTCGACGATCAAGACATCGATCTTACGAAAAAAGAAGAAGAGAATGACGTGGAAAATTTGGGGAGATAATGGGACTGCTCTTTTATTAATATGAACTAGAGTTTACAGGGAATGCCTCCTGACTAGATGGTAAACTACTCCTGTTTACACTGAGAACACTGTTTGTTATGTTACAATGTCAGACTTGAAACACAAATCTAAGGCCTATGCTTTTGTCTGATCCGAGACCCTTTGCTCCGTCCATGCTCTATCTTTAAATAGCTCTTGAAGGGGTGGCAGTTATTTCTGAAGAATACGTCTGATGTGAAGTGTCGCGACTGGTCGGAGTTGGATGACGGTTGATGGAGAGTCAACTGTTCGGCGGTTGTATGCTTATGAGATACTTAACCGTGTGGTAGTTATTCATCAGTGTTTCAGGATAAGAAACGTCGTGTGGTATGGAACATACGCACGTGTTTCATTCATCACACGGTAGAGAATATACCTGGAATCAGTTCCAAATATCAGTTCATACCTTTTACGAGCAGTTCCCTAATCGGAGGCTAGGCACAGGTCCTCGTTCGACCAGGGTACCTATTGTGTAACCTCTGGAATCTCTACGACCAGTGAGGTCGTGAACATCAGGGATTATGACCATGAAGACGTATTGTCTGTTATGTATTATAAATAATACATAAAGGTTTTAATCCTCGTCAAGTAGTGAGCACCATTCTTAAATTTCAGTAAACTACCAAGCTAGATCTAAACCTAGCTATCATCTCTCTGGATTATAATGCATATAATTAGAAGCAAATACTAACCTTAGATCACCAAGAATAAATAGATCTACAAGCACACTTCCAAATCTGTTGAATTTCTTTTACCAAATGCTCCAAAGCCGACCGCCTCCTTAAAAGCAGTCTCATATCACAGACAGATCTCACTACAGACAGAACTATTGGGATGGTTGGGTATTTAAAGGTGCATATCACATACGGTTCTTGTTAATAACCGTCTGTGATAATCGGAGAATCACAGACCGTCTGTATTTAAAACCGTCTCTGATATGTATCACAAACAGTTCTAAAATACAACCATCTGTGATATGGTCTATGCATTACATCTGTGTTAATGCATAGACCATATCACAGACGGTTGTATTTTAAAACCGTATATGATACATATCACACATGGTTTGTTCCACTAAACCATCTGTGATAGTTCCATTTATAGCTAAAAATTGTTCAGTAAACATGTTCAACATGGACAATAACTTCAACTCTAAATTGGATTTTTTAAATTTTTTTGTATTTATATATATGGCCAAACAGCGTGGCTAATCGTTTCTTACAAAAAATTTTTATTAAAAAAGTAGAAATAAAAAAGATCAACTTTTTTCTAGCGTCCCTGCAGGTAGACTGCTATCTCCATCTTGAATTCTTCGTAGGCGACATCGTTGACATCGGAGGGTTCGAGGTCAGTGTGGGCTCCCCGAAACAAGTCCACCCGCTGATGAGCTCGTTCGAGAGTAGCCCAAAGACGCTTCGACTCAAGGACCAAGTTGAAATGCTCCCAGAGACTCTCTTCCCTCGCTCGAGGTGTCTCGGCGTGGTAGACCCGATCGGCCGTCGTCTCGATGTAGCTATTGAAGTGACGGCTATCCTCCTAGAGACATGCAGTGTCGATGGTGAGGTTAGCTCGCCAGACCACCCAGAAGACATGGCGGAGGAGGATGTCAAGACGGCGGAAGGTGGTCATCACATGTTCTGGCATAACCTCGGGCAGAAGAGGGAGGGCACTATTGGCACAGCGTCCTTCCGTAGTGTAACAGCCCTAAGTTAGGGTTTGTTTTTCAAATGTAAATTATGAGGAGAAATAAAAACTTTTGATGCCTCATGAAATCATTTGGAAGTGTTCCAAATTTTCCCTAAACAATTTCCATTTTCTGAGGTTTAATTCTTGTGAATGGAAATTGTTGCCAACCAATTCTTGACCTTAAACTTGTGATCATCCTCTGCAAGTATTTTTCCTATCATCTTGACCATCCTAGCTACCTCTCTGAAAAATTTCACAATTTTTAGATTTTGGTTGCTATTTCAAATGGCCAAGTCAAACCAGTTTGAAATTCTGGTCAAACCCTAGCTCAGCAGCTTGTGAATTTTCTTGGGGAAAATCTATTGCATGAAAATTCCTGGAAAAATTTCACTAGGTTGTCCTCTGTCCCTGTAAGCTCCCATAAAAATTTCAGAATTTTTGGAGCTCGGGAGCTATCTCTAAAAATTCCCCAAACCTGCTCAGCCTTTTGAAATCAAATCTGAAATCACTGTTTATCGGGCTCGAACCCAACTCGAGCTCGAGTCCGACCGCGCCTCTTGACTCGGTCGCACCGCCTAGCTGCACCGCGCGCGCCCGATCGTTGCCAACCGTCCGATGCAGATCGAACGGTCCACGTTGCTTGTCTCGTCGACCTGTCCGAATGCATACACTGATCTCGACCGTCCGTTTTAGATCCAACGGTTAGTATTCTCTTGATCGAGTCAGACCAACTGTTCACGCCGCACTTGACTCTGGCTCGCGCCGCTTGCTGCTTGTCGCCGACGGCGGGCCCACTTGTCGTCGTCACCTACCTCTAGCTTGAGAGCGAGTGCCGCGGCGGCGTGCATGCGCGCGCCACCTCGCCTCGCCGTCCATTCTCGGTTTCCTCGCGCTTCACCTCGGCCGCATCATCGCTGTTGGCCCATACCAGTAAAGCGTGTCGCCGTCATCTACCCCACCAACTCGCCGCCTCTGCTCCCGAGCGCATCGGCGTTGAGGCTCCTCTCTCGGGTTTCTCCATCCTTTTTCCTATTTAAGGGTACCCAAAGCTTCCTCTTCCTCTCTTTGACCTCACAAAGCCATTTACTACCTTCCTTGTTCGCTCTGAGCTTAAACCAAGGGAGTGCGCCAACTCTGGTTCACGGCCGTGGCGCCACCGCCATGTCATCGTCGTGACCAGTGAAGATCATCCTCACCCTTGTGCGTCATATCGTGTTCCAGATCCCTATCTTGAATTCCCTCAACTAATTTTGAGATTCACTCGCGGGGACCGTGGAATTTTGGTTTCCTCTTATTCGCCGAAAATTGAGTCTTCGTCCTCATCGCCGGTGAGTTGGTTCCTCGGTCAATTGCCTGCTTCAGCACCATCTCGTGCACTTACCCGAGCTATCTACGTCTTCATCTCCTCCTGTCTTTGCTCAGGTTGCTCCCTCCTCGGTGACCCCTTGATCGTCAGCTGCAGTTCTCGTCGCGGGCCATTTCCGCGACCACCTTAGCTCGCGCATCCGGTGAGTTCTGGTAACCCATCGATGCTCATGCGCGCGCTAGTTTTCACCTTCTTCTTCTCGCGCGATGCGCCTTGTCACCTCCACGCCGCGCCGCGCGTCGTCGTCGCCGCGCCCGCGGTGCATCTCCATTGCCGCGTGACCACCTTCGGCCAGTGATCCTCGAGCAACCCATTTTGCCCATCGTCGCGACCGCGCCGCCACTCCTTCGCCGGCGACGAATCCAGTCGAGCCGCCGAGCCTCTGTTCTTTGGTGTGCTCTCTCTCTGCTGTCGCGCGGTGGGGCCTCCTTCAAAACCAGTTCTTTAGTTTCTAATCATGATTAGGAATGTTCTTTAGTTCACTCTCATGCATGATCAAAGTTGGTCTTGGAGGTTTGAAAGTATTTTAGTTCTAGTTCTCTGTATGTTTCTCTGTTGTCGTTTTTCTGTTGTCAGTAAACTGAATATTGGTTGCATGCTTATGCTATTCAAATCTTGTTAGTGTTTGATGACTTTCCTTAGTAGTAGTGGTTAGTAGGAAGTCAGTTAGTTAGTGTCTTTAAGTTTCAAAGCTCTTGTTTTCTGATTGATCAAAGAGGTGGTTAGATGATCCTGTTGTTTGTCTCTGTACTTGCTTTTACAAGTGTAGTAAGGTCTTGTAGTGGTAGCATGCTGTAATTGTTAACCTTCCTATATTGGTGTGATGTTTAGGTGGGTTAGTAGCTGAATTTTATTAAAGCCCAACCTTAGTTAGAAAATTGTTAGCACCTAATAGTTGGCTAATTAACTAGTTAGTGTTTCAATAGCTCCTTGTAGGTTTCAGTGATCTTATCACTAATGATGGTTGTTTAGAGTAACTAGTTGTTTAGATGTGTTAATTTGATGCTTAGTTAATAGATGTGCACATAATCACCATCAAGGTCCGTCGAAAGGCTAAAACATATAAGAAGATTGATTTTTGTGATTAGCTTGGTAAGTAAGTAAGTTGGGTAGATCAATCATTAAAACCATGTCTAATTTAAAATCATCTCAGTAGCTATATTGTTGTTCCTATTGTAATGTTCTAGCTTCTGTGTTATAGATTTGTGGTTGTTTTTGAAATTTTGAGTTTTGTCGGTGTTGTTGGTTCTTATTTGTTGCTTTTGCTCGATCGATAGATTGCGACGGGTCGGGCATTATCGAGAGTGATCCTCTGCAACAGGTTGAGCACCCTGAGCAACAGCAGCCAGACAAGCAGTTTGATCATGTTAATCCCAGTATTTTAAAGTCTAATATTTTGTTTCAGCTGTATGTATGCACCGCTTAAATTGTGTTAAATGGATTAGTTAAATCCGTAGTTGCATATCCTGTAGGTGAAATATTGACCTCTACTACCTGAGCCTAGGTTATTTACTGTGATTAGAGTTCGTTGGATGAATTCTTATCACTTAGTAGTTTCTGAGTTCATTGTTTAGCCATGCTTAGCTTCCAGTAGATTTGGGCGATCATCGACTTAGTCGATGATCTGGATCACACAAAATTATTACTGTTCTTATATTCTAGCTTGTGCTATGTTACTTGCAAAACTAAAAATGAAAAACAAAAATGATTTAGACTTGGGCACAACGGTATGATTGGTGTGATCTTTGGGAGTGACTGGAATGGTGCCCGAGTCAGTTAAGGACCGAGTTACTTGCGCCACTGTACTGAGCATTTTGCGTGCTAACCACACTAGAGTATATGGGACCTCTCTTGACCTAGTACTTTGGCGTGTATTGGCTCCGGGTCGCAGGAGGTCGCAGGAGGGATGGTGTTGGGAGCATGGTAGTTGTCCAAAAGCTTTACCCCGCAAAGTAGTTGTCTTTTCGGCTTTACCATGTAAGCGTATGGATTTCTATCCATACGAGCGGCTCGTAGTTAATACACAATATTGGAAAAGTCTCGTAGGACTTAGTCGTGTAGCATACCTTGAAGTGTGCTTGGCTTAAAGCGATGCGAAGTGTGGGTACATTGGTACACCTGCAGGTTAAAACTATTCGAATAGCCTCGTCCTAGGTTATGGACACGCTCGGATACGCCCCGTAAGAACTAGACTACAACATTTAAATTAAAACTTGCTGGGTGGTACGAATCTGGGATTCGTGCTATTGTTGTGGTGACTATTGGGATAGTCACTTCTAGGTTGTTTCTCTTTCTCTTTGTTATTTTTACCTTTACTGTATTTTAACATTAAAAAGGAATTGCAAACTTGCCTTCAAATGTATTACATTATTGCAAATAAAATTGGCTTTGTGCAAATGAAACATACGACCTCCACGGACAAGCTGCATGTAGCATATGAACAGTGCGCTAGTTCACACGTCGATCTTGCAGTACAAAGACAATCTTTGTACTCATTGGCTTTGCTTAATGTTTATGTTGCGGAGGAAGAAGGTGAGCCCCAAGGGCCTCACTACGTGAGTTTTTTTCGCCGTGTTCGACGACTAGGCTTGGCGGTCGGTCGATGCCTTGTGGGTTGAAGGCACACTGATTGGCTTTGTTTATAGCCATCTTATGGCACTTTTGCTTCCGCTGTCTGTCTTGGTTATTTGTGTATCTTTTGGCCAGGTTGGCCATTGTCTGTAATAACTCTACTGTTGTTACTTTCTGCTTGTAGTGTGATGTTTGGACTCTATGTTTGGAATGAAGTTGATGTATAATTTTGTGGTGAGGTGTGTATAGTGCTTTCTGGGAAGTATACATATCTCGAGACTCAGTTTATTTGATTTGTGATGCTAGGACCAGGCGGTTGGTTAAGCATTACAAGCCAAATAAATTGGGGTCCTCACACGTAGCATCTGTTAGCGTACGGCCGGTGCGGTGCTCATACAGGATGGCCAGGTAGGCCATCAATGCTGGCGACAAGGATGAGTAGGGAGCCATTTCGTTTGTGCTTGAGAGTAGAGCGATGTGGGGATTTACTTTCAATGGCGGATGATCATTTTTATAAAACAAGGAATAAATTCGGCACGTGAGATGAAGAGACACATCGAAGAGTCGAAGCAGCATTAGAGAGCCAAAGTGGCACTGAGGAGACGAAAAGACATATCACATACACTTCCAATCACAAACCGTCTGTGATACTAATTAGCACATACGGTTCTTGTTAAGAACCGTATGTGAATTATCACAGACGGTTTTTAATAAAAACCGTCGGTGATAATTTGTATCACAGACGATTCTAGCCATCGCTAGTAACATAGATGGTCATGCTTGTAAAACCGTCTGTGATAATTGGAACACAGACGTCTATGATGAGGCATCTAGTATAAACCTATTTTGTAGTAGTGTGTGATCTTGCATGAGTTTCCCTGTTTAGACAAGTCCTTTCCTTGCTGGTACTTAGGACTACCCTTGTCGGACAGGAAGCCGACAAGAACATATTACCAGCCGCTGATTGACAATTTTGCAAAGCGTTTGGGTGGATGGAAACCGATGCACATCTCTACCGGAGGTCGTTTGATTCTAGTTAAGGCTGTTCTTTCGGCTTTGGCGACACACCATCTTACCGCGCTACAACCACCTAAATGGGTTATCAAGCAATTGGACAAAATACGACGTGCCTTCCTATGGACCGGCTCGGATGCGGATTTAGGTGCTAAATGCCTAGTTAAATGGGATAAGGTTTGCAATCCGACGAGCTTTGGGGGTCTCAGAATACCTGACATCTCCCTTCAGTGTGTCGCCCTTCGGGTTCACTGGTTGTGGCTAGCTTGGAATGGGAATAGATTTTGGCACGACCTTCCTCTGCCGGTTGATCCTGTCACTAGGTGTATGTTCCGAGCGTCAACTCGATTCATCCTTGGCAGTGGAGCACGGGTACTATTATGGAAGGACCACTGGATCCAAGGGCAAGCCCCTGTGGAGATTGCGCCGTCAATTTATGCAATCAACACAAGGAAAGGGAGGTCGGTTCAAAATGTGTTGGAAGACAATAGATGGGAAAATAATCCTATAGGACTTAGTCCACAATTCCATCAGTGTAGACCCATTCCACCGTGTGACACGTGTCTTTTCACGAATCTCAAAGTATGACATGCTAGTCTTCAGTATTTAATTCGTAAAGATTTACATCAGTGATTTATTGAGCTGTGCGCTTTGAGATTCGTGAAAAGACACGTGTCACGTGGTGGAATGGGTCTACACTGATAGAATTGTGGACCAGGTCCTATAGGATTATTTTCCCAATAGATGGATGGCCTAGAAATGGACGACGTCGGGTTTGTATTCCGCACAATCAGCTTATTTACATCTCTTCGAAGGGTCACTCTGTTCCGTTCAAAAGGAGTTAATATGAAAATGCTGGGCACCGATGAAATGCAAGTTTTATGTTTGGTTGGCGTCCCATAATAGATGCTTAACGGCAGATATAACATGGCAAAGAGAGGTTGGCCACACAATCCAATTTGTCCTCTTTGTCTGACCCATCAGGAATCAGTGATCCATCTTCTTGTGGATTGTTCTTTTTCCAAGCGAGTGCTCCATGAAGTGTCGGCATGGCTGTGCTTCAACAATGCAGTGCAAGGGGGACCTTTCTTGAACCTCCTTGACTGGTGGCTGTCCTCTCTTCAGGGTATTCCGCTGGTCTTGCACTCGGGCTGGAACTCCTTCGTGATCATGTTCTCTTGGATGATCTGGAACGAAGGGAACGACAGGATCTTCCGCGGTTCAGGTCAACCAGTGCAGCGAGTCGTGGAAAACATAAAAAAAATGAGCTAGCCATTTGGTCAAATGCCGGTGGGGCTGGTCTGCGGCTCCTCCTTGCTCGTCTTTAATCCCCCGTTCCCTGTATCTTTTTCTTTTCTTCTTCTTTTCCCTCCCTCTTTTCCTTTTACTGTTTGTTTTCTTTCTTAGCTTTTAATTTAGTTGCTTGTTGTCTCTCGTTTTGCCTTGCATATCCTTTGCTTGAATGGACAGTCTGATGTCTTTTTGTAAAAACAAACAAACAAACATACCAGCTATAATTATTGGGAGTATTTTTAGGGCAGGTTAATTTGGCCTTTATACTTACGTGCCAAATAGTGCTGGCCATAATTTGACGACGTTGACCATATTTGACAGTGTTAGCTTCTGGGCCCATGGCTGGAATTACGGCGCGCCAACGTACGGGACCGGGTCGATCTCGGTTCAAAACTGGAATTAATTGCCTTGTAGTGAAGATTTTGGATAGCTGCTTGCTGGTGCAAGTCGGCCGGCGCGCGTGGCCGGTCGGTTGATTTGGGACGCCGGGAGCATGCAGCGCAATCCGGATCAACAAGGTCCCAAGCCCCAATGCCGGCCGTCCGGCGGGCTCCACCGCGGTGCGCGCCGGCCACCACCGATGCCGATAAGACCGTCCCGTCAAAAGCTCCAATTTCTGCATCCGCATGCCCGTACTTTGATCAACCAGCGTTCATGCATGTGTGGTACTTCCCAAACCCAAAAGCATGTTTGCTGCAGCGCTGCATGCTGACCTTGCATCTATCTGTTCTGATCTATATGGTCTGGTCATGGTGGCGTCTCAGGCCACTTGACAAATTTCATCGATCGCAAAGAACCAAATCCCAAAAGAGCTTTCCACGAAGATTTGGGCTGCCTCGCAACAGGATCGCATCACATGTTACCAAAGCTAGTGTTGCTGCTGCCTGCTGCCTTTGCAAGATCGATCTGATCAGGTCAGGTCCGTACTTGCCGAGATAGATAGATAGAGGTCGCATCCATACCTACCCATTGGCCATACGGAGATGAGATCGACGATGTGTGTGCCCCTATCCAATGGAACGGCCCGGTCCTTTCCCAAAAGGCAACAGGATCAGAGCATGGGTTGATGGCAGATGCGATCATCGATATATCCAGGTGGAGATCGATGGAGGGATACGATATCAGCGTCGATCGCAGGGGAGAGAGAGAGGAGAACATGCCTGCTCGATCTGCTTGCTTTTAGTTGCCTTTGCCCATTTTCGGAGCACAAGTACAGTTCCCGATAGAGATCCAGTTGCAGGATCCATCTTGCCCGTGCCACGTGGAAAGCCCTCAACAGGGAGTCAGGGATGTATGCCACCAATGTCTATGAATTTTGTGAGTGCTTGCTGTGTACTACCAAGGAGTTTTCGGGAAAACACAATACCTATTTTCAAGAGCGTATATGCCATTAGGAAAAATTGTAGGAATGTAATATCGTGTATAGTTTCTTTCCAGGACACGCAAAAGGTCTGCGCACATTTCGTTTAGAAGATATCATGTATAGTATTGAGAATCGAAAACATAAATGCGTTCTAGAAGTGGTGTAATATAGGGATCTAATGGGTATCTGATTTCAACAAGAACTTATGTTTATCTAGGAATTCCGTAGGAATTTGAAAGGAACTTTAGGACCGTTTGGTACATTGGAATTTCACAAGAAATACTTCATTTCTCGTAGGAACATGGAAAAATTCCTGTATTCCAAACAGGGTGTTTAAGGTAATGACGCCAAACTTTTTCTTTTTCTTTATGGTCATGTCATTTTATAGTTACAATCTTCTTTTCAATTAAGGTAGGACACGAGGCTTGGATTTGTTATCTGCAACTAACGCACCTAAATGCTTTACCACTACACCACCAAGTTGCATTGCATTCTACATAATGAAAAAGGGGCATGATATATGGTATTGGGGGCATGTCTACAACTAGGAAAGCTCCCACACGTGTCATGCCAGCTCCATGCCAGTGCAAAGCATGGCCTTATCGAGTGGTCACAAGTCACTTGAGCCCCAGCCTTTTAAGTCCTAACCTTGCTCCAAGATTTGACCCAACCCAAGATCTCTCTCTCTCTCTCTGAAGTGTCAGGGAAGGTATGGCAATAGCAAGATCTTGTTCCAAAAGCGGCAGGGAGGGAGATGAGATGTCAGCGTGTGTGGCATCGCATGCGCTGTCTCCGGGTTCCGGCCGGCTCGCTTTAAGGCGGTGTTGAAACCGACGACAGCCTTTTGCACGAGAGAATAATCACAATGAGCACAAAAGATACACGAAAATTTGTTATGAGGTTCGACAAAGCCTACGTTTCGAGAGCCGAATTACAGCAGCTCCGTCCGTATAAGGAGTTTTTTTCTTTTTGATTAGGGTTACAAGAGTTCGGCGGTATATATGTATACCCCGATTATATGTTCGACTCGGACGCATAGTTTGTACCGTGGGGATTCGTCCCCCGCACCCCCAGCCTACAATATTTCGTAACCCCACACAATTGCGTCTCCCCTGTAGGGTTGTGTCCGGAAAGCATACGCTGCGCTCCCGCTTTTTCGAACACAGCCCCTTCCTTTCACCTTATTATATATAAGCCATACACAAACAAATCTCCATCTTGGCGAATACACTACCTTGAAGAAAAACACAGCAAAAGAGAATGCTTTAACACTCCTCGTACATCCTTGGCCTAGGGGTTACCTCCTTACTCAGCAACTTGTGACTCCCAACAAGTCGAGGCAATGCTTAAACTTGTTGGTGGTGACGGGCTTGGTCAACATATCCGCAACATTATCATCAGTGTGCACCTTCATCAAATCAATCTCTTCAGAGTTGATCAACTCCCTGATCATGTGATACCTTGCATGAATGTGTTTCGTTCTGGCATGATACACTTGGTTCTTAGCCAAAAAAATTACACTCTGATTATCGCAATGCACCTGAACTCCACCTTGCTCAACACCTAATTCCTTCACTAATCCTGCAAACCATAACGCTTCCTTTGCAGCTTCAGTCACAGCCATGTATTCTGCCTCAGTTGTAGACAATACAACAATAGACTGAATTGATGACTTCCAACGTATAGACCCTCCACTTAGAGTAAAAACATACCCTGGAGTAGACCTCCTATTATCCAAATCACCAACTTAGTCCGAATCCACATATCCAACAACCAAAGGATTACCTTACTGTCCACTAAAAATAATACCATGACTTGTTCACTACTACAGACAAGGTCTTCACAGTCAGTTCAAAAACGTCATCACAGACGGTTTCGTAAGCCGTCTGAGTTTACGGGTCAGTGATTACATGAGGTCATCACAGACGGTTTTCGAACCGTCTGTGATGCATACAATCACATATGGTTATTAACTCAGAACCGTCTGTGATAGTTGCCTATCACAGACGGTTTGTAGATAAAATCATCTGTGATGGCTGATGTATCACAGACGGTTTGTAGAAAAATTATCTGTGATGGTTGATGTATTACAGACGGTTTGTAAATACAACCGTCTGTGATATATATTCTCTATAAAGTCTCCAAACAGTGGCTGTTTATTCCTTTAAAACCGACTTCATATATATATATATATATATATATTATTGTCCGTAGTACCCCAACCACATTCGGGGGATCGTGAGGAGGATGAGACAACAGCCACAGGAACTTCATCGAGCCTGCAAGTTCAAGAAACATGGCTGCCAGGAGAGCGTGTGGACATACAATTACCTAGATGTCGTCGATAGGTAATTGGACTTGATATCAAGAAATGGTTGGTTGTTCATACATAAAACCACTTCCCAGTCGGAGTACCTGCGCATCCACGCCACTTTCTGAACATAGCGTGGAAGCGCAGTACTCCGACTGGGGGTGGTTCATGTATTAGCAACCAACCATTCATTGATATCAAGTCCAATTACCGATCTACGACATCCAGGTAATTGGATGTCAACGCGCTCTCCTGGCAACCATGCTTCTTGAACTTGTAGGCTCGATGATATTGCCCGTGGCTGCTGTCTCATCCTCCTCACGACCTCCCGAAAGTGGCTAGGGACTACAATAATATATATATATATATATATATATATATATATATATATATATATATATATATATATAAAGCCGATTTTAAAGGCACAAGCAGTCACTGCTTGGAGACTTTATAGAGAAGAGATTAGGAATATAATGATAGGGCGTACCTGTGACGCAAGGAAGGGGAACTTGACCAGCATGAACACGGTTACACAGAATACCATATAGGAACATACCATAAGATTAGATATATGTACAAAAAATTGTATGTATGCGACACAATACCAACAACAACACCTCCACCATGCATTACCTACCTCCATTTTATTTACCATGCTTAATCAATAAATTAACCCACATCAGTAAATAATCAACTCACATCAGTAAACCAAAACAAGATCAAGCATGAAACTAAAATAACAGGAAAAACCAATTCATTAGAGCTCAAATATGAATTAACTAATTATCGATTCAATTTCAGCATAAGACTATTGACATCATTGAGCAGTTCAACAAAGCATAAAAATACTAATTTACAATACCTCCCAGTGCTAGGCACAGACAAATCACACAGAGCATACAAACATTTATATCCACAACACAACCCATTCCAATCCCCACCTCCAGATCCATCCATCCATACAGCCAGCCAGCAGTCACAGATCAGGGTAAGACAGCAAGGCCAAGGGTGCCCAAACTGACCATCAACCGACCATCAACTTACATTGCAGCTCAGTTCACATGAATATACCAACAGTATAAACCAATAGGTGATAGATCTGTCTTACCTCGACATCGTCGGTATCGATGGTGAGGTAGCCGAGGCAGAGGTCGGTGGAGAGGTAGCTGGGGGAGGTCGGTGGAGTGGTAACCGGGGTCACACACGCCAGGGGGAGGAGGAAGAGGGGAAGACAGTGTCACCGTAGTTGTGGCACGGCAGTGACACTGCACAAGACACTCTTATTGTACGAGTGCCTTGTGCAGTGAACCGTGGTGTCACAACCGGCGGCGACGGGAAGAAGCTAGGGCGGCGTCGAGGTCGGGGGCACTCGAGTGGGGAGGGGATAACGGGCAAGAGTAAGAGCGCTGGGGGAGTGACGAGTTAGGGCGCAAACCCTAGCGGGCTCTTACTAATAAAGAGTGATACTTATCACTGACAGTTCCATAATAGTACCGTCCATGATATGATTTCATATCATGGATGATTATATTATGGAACCGTCTGTGATATGAGACCATATCACGAACGGTTCTATTATGGAACCTTGTGTGATATGGTTGTCCTCAACTTCTATGTTTTGAGCATATTATCATGTATACATTTACATGACATGAAAGAATTACATGTTTATACGTGAATTTTGTCATTTAAATACTGCTGAAAATTTGCTTTAACTAGGATACATATCACCGGTGGATATTTGTTCCACTAAACCGTCATGTACATATATAGTTCAACATATAAATATATCTCAAAACTAGATTTTTGTATTTTGGAATTTACATATGGCCAAACAGCATGGCCAGTCGTTTCTTACAAAGATTAAAAAAGTAAAAACCTAATTAAACAAAGTTTTTCTACTATCGGAGGTAGGCTGCTATCTCCGTCTTCAAAACTTCGTAGGTAGCAGCGTCAGCATCGGATGGTTCGTGATTATTAGCGAACGAAGCCCGAAATGCGTCCACCCGCTAATACGCTCGTTCGAGTGTCTCTCGAAGACCATCAGACTGTTGAATCAAGAAGAATTGAGTCCATAGACTCTCTTCCCTTGCTTGAGGGGTCTCGACATGGTCGATTCGGTCGCTCGCCGCCTCGATTAAGCAGTCCAAGTGATAGCAAGCCTCTTGGAGACGCGCAACGTCGTTGTGGAGAACCACGTCGATGACGCGGTACACTCGCCGGGAGTGGGAGATCACCTGGAAGACGCGGTGGAAGAGGATGTCAAGACGGCGGAAGGTGGCCATCACCTGCTCCGGCAAATCCTTGGGCAGAGAAGTGAGGACACTGTTGAAATAGTCTCCTTCCGCAGCATTCTCCAATGTACGGGCGGAGAGGTGCTCGTACAGTATGGCCAGAAAGGCCATCAATACAGGCGACAAGGAAACAGAGTGAGCCATTAATTTCTGCTTTAGAAGTATATATTGTAGAGTTTATATGTGGGGATGATCATCTTCCATGGCGGATGATCCTTTTTATAAAACAAGGATTAAATTCAGCGCGAGAAACAAAGAGACGCATCGAGAAGCCGAAGCGACATTGATGCAATGAAGAGACGCATCGACGATGAAGAAATTCACCGGGAACTGTAGTGACAATATCACAACAGTTATAATTAAAAACCGTCCGTGAAGCCTATAATTATCAAAGACTATTCGTGTTAAGACCGTTTGTGATATTTCTAAATATCACATACGGTTATTGTTAAGAATCATCTGTGATACTTCATAGACGGTTTTAATAATGAACCGTCTATGATATTACGTCTTCACAGACGGTTTTAGCGCAGCCAGTAACATATACGGTCTCTAAACCAAAACCGTCTGTGATTTTATGTAATACAGACGGTTTTAGTCAACCGTCTGTGATGAGGCATTTGGTATTAGCATTTTTGTAGTAGTGGTTGTACCTCTCAAATACCTGAATATCCACTTGGCTGCCTCTTAGTATCACTTTCGTAGTTTTGCCATAAACTTGCTGACTTGACTAACAACGTGCGTCAAATCAGGTCTTGTACAAACTATAGCATACATTAAATAGGCAACTGCACTAGCATATAGAAGCTTCGCCATCTCTTCAAAAATTTTGTCTGATTCAGGACAAAAGTTAGAAGAAAGTTTAAAGTGTTGTGCCAATGGAGTACTTACTGGTTTGGCATTGTTCATTTCAAATCGCTCAAAGACTTTCTCAACATACTCCTGTTGAGATAACCACAATCTTCTCGAGCTTCTATTCCTGTATCTCCATACCCAAAATTTTCTTTGCTGTCCTTAAGTCTTTCATATCAAATTCCTGACTTAGTAAACCCTTTAAACTAATCACATCACAGGTGACAACAGGTGATATATAAGTCATACACAGCTCACAGGTGGATACAATCACTTAAATTGTATGATGATATCTCTTTATCAATTTGAGTATACTCTAATAATGATTATACGATACGCTAAAGTGAGTTCTATGAAAAATTTCATGAAAATCCACTTTTTATACAAAAATCCGTGTATATACTTCTTTTATGTATGAAAAAATAGTATATAGCAAAAATAAAGGGCTCCAATAAATTTTTTCGATTAAGTCACATTGGAGTATCTTATAATTGGTATTCAAGTATATACTTCTTTTATGTATGAAAGTGATAGCAAAAATAAAGTATGATATATTCGATTTCACAAGTGGTATATTAAAAGTGAAAGTGATAAGAAGTATGATATATTTGTTTGAAAAGTCATACTTGAAATATATATATATATATATATATATATATATATATATATATTAAAAGGCATAACTGGAGGACTGCCACACTACATTAAAGAGAGAAAAAACAGTACAAAGCTGACAATTACAGAAAAGTCCATAAGCATATTTTAAGCACGCGTCTCACGCCATTTTGCTTCTCGTTTTGCTTTCCCTCTATAAGGCGAGAGCGAGATCTCTTGTGCCGTCACGCTCGCACCACGGCACGGCTCGGCGCGCAAGCCGAGTTCCCAATTGTCGGCACGGAAAAGGTGCGTTTTTTTTGCGTGTGCGATCGAGCAACAGCACAGGGCCGATCGAGATGCTAGCGTTGGCGTTGCTAGTGGGTGTGATGGAATCGGATCAATTGGTGGCGAGTTTTGTTTTCACGTACGTACTCGAGTAGTTGGACGGGTGAACCTTAAAGCCGGCGTGCCATCACTCATCGGTCGATTTTGTTTGGGGAATAAACAAAGGGGTTGTGAGTGTGAGATTTGAGGCCAAAGCAGGTGCTGTACCGCACAAAAGTGAAGGCAAAACCTAACATCTCGTGCCTCGTTGACATCTCGGTGTGTGCCACTTTTCGATCAAGAGTACAAATTTTGTCTCCTGTTGGTCCTGGGAATTAATGCTTGGAGTTGGACTTGCCGATGGCAATGCTAGGCTAGCTATAGACTTGTTCGCCGCTTCAAATTTGCCGACCAAAATCGCAACCTGGGATTGCTTTGCTTTTTAGACTGGTCCGTGTAATGATGTACCTATGAACTAGTGGTACTAATTTATTTATGAACTCACTATCTGGCAATGTTGTCTTAGCAACTTTATCAGCATAATTTACATGTGGCAAATAAAATCTTTACTATAACCACAATTTATTTATGAACTCACTATCCGGCAATGTTGTCTTAGCAACTTTATCAGCATAATTTACATGTGGCAAATAAAATCTTTACTATAACCACATCACCTGAATCTACAATTATACGATAGTACGCTAATTTATTATTATTGAGTTGCATGCACCAACTAGTTCACTTAAAATCTTAAGTTGATGAGGAAAGCCGAACAATTTACTTATACTTTAACACTTCCTCTCACGTGTAGGCTAGACCCCTTCAAGCCTAAGAGGTGGAATAGAAATAAGCTGCAATTATTTTTTTTAATTACGCCGGCCGAGTGTTGAAGACCTCTTGTCTCTGATACTATATTGAGTTGGTTGCATGTACCAATCAGTTCACTCAAAAGTTTAAGCTAATAAAAAAACAAGTAATTCACTTATACTTCAACAACTGCGTAACAAGAAATGGGAAGGAATAAGCAGGACACATGTCCAGTTGACCTATCGCAATTTGATTCCGGTGCTTCTATCTTCCTAAGATCACATCTAGAGGGAGTTGAAAACTGCACAAGTGTACAGAAACTGTACAGGGAGAACGCATCCGACAGGGACGCAGCCTGTAAATTCTTTTTGCCGTTCTTTTCTTTCGGCCTTAGAAGCACTCACATGAGGACGCTCAGAATATTATCTTCAGGAACGTTCGTAACGGTGAGGTTTATTAATGCATGACACCGACTAAATCACCGGAATTGTTAGTTAAGCACGTTTCGAGCACATCAATCGTTTCAGATTTTAAGTTATCTTGTACCAGATTGGCAAGGTTCATCCATCCTTTCAGACTCAGTCATGCAATTTGCTTGTACTAGTATGGAGTGAGCCACTTGAATAGCTGAATGTATAACTTGGTTGTTAGAGGACATGCCACTTGCAACGACACTTGCTTGTTCCTCGCCCACTTCACCATTTGGTTCTCTGAATCTCTGTCTTGGATGACAGAAGCTATCCAAATTAGCATACTTTCTAGAGAAGATATGCATCAAATAATTGCAGGAGTCAAGCAACAGGGCCTTACTTACCAACAAGAAGCACAAAGGAGCATTTATTAAAACACACCATGCACCATATGTTGTTTTTAGCCTTTTCTGAAATTGGAAACACCGAGCGATGGTTGGTGCATTTGATGTCACAGTGAAAGAATGATGCAATGTTCTCGTACAATAATTTAACATTGGAACACAGCTGAAAGGATGTAACATTAAACCAAACAAAATAACAAAATCTTGACCACTATACCTTTTCATCACCTTTGACAGGCCACCGAGTGGACACTGCCCTGCAAACAATTCTGACAACAACGCTTTGAGAGAATCAACCCTCCAAAATAGACAAATAATTACACAAAACTGGAATATATCAAGGTTTCTCAACACAAAACAACTAAGAACAAATTATGAAGCACATAGAGATATAACACTCAACTGCAAACTGAAAGTGTTTGGACTTCAGAGCACATCAAGCTTCAAAACTACAGCCCGTAAATGGAATCACAGGGTAAGAAAAGCTCAAAACAGGTACTTGGAGATACAGGGCATGTTTGCTTAGTGAACCCAGGTAGCCATATTAAACTTTTGGCAATGTTAAAATCTAGACAATGTTAAAAACTAGAGAGAAAAAATGGTGTTTGGATCGTAGCCATACCAATTCACGGACAACACTGAAATTGATGTGTTTGGATTGCAACCATGTCAAAATTTGCTAAAAATGTGAGTCTGGCATATGGGTCTCGCATGATATCTATTTTTTCACACCAAAATATACCAACATGGGTCTTATTTTGTTAATTAAATGACAAGAAATACAACGGTTCAAACGGGTCACAAATCGGATAGTCGATTTAGAAAATATGATCATTTTAAAGCCCTAAATCAAACTTAACATGCAATTAATGTCACTAAAGAAACCCAACCGGCTGCTGTCACGTGTCTGGGACTTACTGCTTGTTGCTGCTTCCTGCCACGCCAAATTTTGGCGACCGAATTTGTGGTCCGCACGAAGCTAGGGAATTGGCTGGGAAAAGCTAGGCGTTACCAAAATTTTGAGGGCAATATCAAATGTTGGTATCGAACCAAACACTAGATAATTTTTTAGGATAATACCAAAATTTTGGGTTAATTTGTTTTGGCTCTGAACCAAACAGGCCCATAGTACTTGGAATTGGAGGTAGTTTTCTTGTCTCCCAACCAATGCTGCATGTGCACTCCAATGGCGTCAAGTACTGGCCGCTCCGGCCATGGAAGCGACCACCTTCCCTTCTGTCGTAGCAGAGCTCAAATAGGTACCGATCTCCTCGCCGAATGGACCGTACTTCCCTCGGCTACTGACTAGAGTAATGGATCTCAAGACTCTGGTCCCTTCCTCCACGCAGGTGTTGTAGTAGCCGTATATGCAGGTCAAGACTTCATGTGGGTAGTCAAGCTTAATCTGCACATGTATTTGGTGAAAATCAAATTAGCCAGCATCACATCAGTGATACATATATACAATGCTCCTCTTAAGTTATGCATCAAAGAATTACCTGATTGATGGCAAACAAGTTGTCCATTGCCAGGAAATTTTATGACTTATCATGCTTTGGAAAAGAAGACTTGATAAGTGAGTGAACAACTTGACTCTACTCACCCTGTGTGTTATCTGGCCACCATTGCCATGCCTTGTAGACCAAATGCATTGCTCACTTCTATCATACTCAATCTGTATAGAGCCAATGAAATCGGTTCTCATGATGTAGATTTGCTTGACTCCTGCGTAAACACCATCATACCATGGCTTGCCCCCTGGTCCTGGCCCTATTGGTATTGGTTCTTTCACCACACCATATGTAGCCTACAAAATGATTCAAACACATCCTTTCCTCAGTCACACAGCTACTTGCATTGTAAGGCAACATACAAAAAACTCTACTGAAGAAATTACTGTTTATTCTTGTATTAGTATTTCAGACATAATACTCGAAGAAATTGGTTTACCTCATCTCCAATTTCCCTCTGTGCAAGTGCAAGCATATCGGACTGTCGGGACGGACTTGTATCAGTCCGTGCTCTGTCATACCATCCTTCTCTGCCATGAAACCCCACTGTCTTTCCTTCGGTCAAACAGGAGGAAAAGAACGTGCCATGCTCATCACCAAATGATCCATGGCTCTTCTTTGTTGTGTGGAATGTGAGAGATTTGATCACCGTTGGGCCCATGATCATCGTCGAGCCGAAGTAACCAGTTATGTGAGTCAAGATCTCTGAAGGAAAGTCGAATACTACCTGCCATACAAAATCTTCATGTCATCAGTTATCACAAGACTGAAACTGAGATTCTGAAGCAGAAATTGCATCATCTTTCCAGGTCTTGCTCCCCCACTGACTCCGCGCTTATCGCCCCATATCGCCTGCCCGTTCCGATCGTAGAGGACCTTCATAGAAGATATTCCCAATCCTCGCGTTAAATTGATTTGTCCGACACCGGTGTATGTACCATCATCAAATATGGTGCCAGCACTCCCACCCCAGTGACCAAATCTCACAGGAGTGCTTATAGTCATGGTTCCAATATACGAGTAGAAACTAGGAAATGACACCATCTGCAAAGCAAGAATTCATAAATTGAATGTCTCTTGCAGTTATCACTTATACAATCTGGATATATGAAGCAAGTGGTTACATGAAAGATCCTAGATTACAAGGTTTAGTTTCTCTTATCATGTTCCAGAGAGTTGCATCCTGAGATGGATTAGGATACTGTTCCTTCGGATAGCTGCTAGTTAGAACAGTGTAGTTGTCACTCCCTTCTCTCACTGCAAGAACCATGTCATACCCAGCATTAATATCTGCATACCTATAATCATTTCTGTCGTAAGATCTCGTTATGCTTCGGAGTGCCGATGGAGAATTGGACGGATTTGGGTTCTTCTCCTGCTTCAAATGGCAGCCTATCGAGTCGAGATACGCACCCGATCTTCCGTGAAAGCCGACGATCTTGCCATGGCCACAGGCCACTGGGAGCGAGAAGGATGTCCGGTCCCTTGTTCAGTGCCAAAAGGGCCATACTTGGAGCGATTACTCTCAAATGTTAGTGATCTTATGACAACCCCAGTCTCCACTGATTCATAGTAAGTGAGGTTTTGTCAGTGAATTAGTATTAGGATCTAAATAACGAGTCATATTAAAGTCGGATTTAACATTGTATTAGAGTTAAATTCAACTTTTAGACTATAAATAAAGGGCGAGGAATCATACGGGATACACACAATTATTCCACGAAAAGTTACATGGTATCAGAGCTAAATCCTAATCCCTAAACTTACCTCAGATTCAATAAGCCGCCGTTGCTCGGGTCGCGCCTTCCAGATCCGCCGTGTGGGCCGCCGCCACCGCTCGGGCCACGGTGTGACCTCGTGGCGTGCAGGCCGCCACCGCTGTGCGGGCTGCGCTACGCAGGCTGCCGCTGCCGCTCGGGAGTGCGAGGGCCGCCACCGCGCCTCGCTAGCGTGAGCCGGGAACCCGTCGCCTCCTCTAGAGTGTGCGCCGGTTGCTACCGCCGAGGAGGAAGAAGGGGAGAGAAGGGAGAAGTCTTCGACAGATGAAGAAAAGGTAGAAGAAGAGAAGCCTTGTTTGTTGACAAAGGAAGAAAACAAGTTCGGCGGAGAGAAAAGAAATCAACAGAGGAAGAAAAGAGTTGTCGCCTTGTTGGCCGAAGAGAGAATAAGTTCCCTGTTTGGAAAAAAAACATTTGATGTTGGAACTCTGCAAGATTTGAGTAACCGTGAAGTCAGTTATCGAGGTTCGACAAAATATTGATGCATGAAGGGTTGCCGTGATCGTGGAAGAGACATACGACATATCTTAGTAGTGATTGACATTGCTTCAGTTATTTGAGAAGATGAACCCTAAAGAGATTGGGGTTGCGAGGAAGGAGGAGGAAGAAGTCGCAATGAGGGCGGTAGAAGAGGGGAGGAAGATAGTTGTTGCGACTACTTCCTCGCTTGTCACGCAATGTGACATGAGAAGCATGCTATAGGACCTCTTATCGACTGGTATGATAGGTCTGAGGGCTGCTGCAGAGTCATCTCAATTAAAGCTGGAGCTGGTGCCAAATGATGTAAAGTTAAAATAGAGCAAGAACTATCTAAGTTGCTCTAGAAGGACTCAGCTGATTCTGAGGACAAGGGGGTGGAGCACTATCTGCAGGAGACTTGTGTTGAACATGTAGACAAGACGAGCATGGATTGGAGGGTGTGGAATACCATCAACTCTGTGGTGGTGGCTTGGTTGCTAACTTCGATGTCTCCGTCCATCGCTCGGATGATGGAGATGATGTATAATGCACTGGCGATGTGGAAGACGCTGAGCAACATGTACTCCGGGGCAGAAAATGTGATGATGATGGTGGAGGTCCAGGGCAAGGTAGAGGCTCTGAAGCAGGAAGAGAATACCATACAGGAGTATGGTAGTAAACTGGACCAGCTGTGGGCAGATTTAGATCCACTACAGTTAACATGTATTGGTGATATTGAGGCTGGCAGGGTGTGGCTGCCATATTTTACTTGGCAAACTTGTCTACTATAGAGGAGACTATTTTGACAATGGTATAGGAGGAAATTCAACTACGAGTAATGGGGAACAACAACCCGGTCAGATCCGCATACGCCATACTAGATGACAGGGAGTGCTACAGCTGTGGGATGAGAGGATATCTGAACCGCGTTTGTCTTTCTCCACAATATGGAGGTCGTGGTGGTCGTGGAGGCCGAGTTAGAGATTATCAAGGCAAGGTGGAGACCGTGGTGGTCGTGGAGATGGAGGTCGAGGAAGGGGCCGAGTTAGCCCCAGGGCTAATATGACCCAGACAGAGGAGATCGATCACGTCTATTACTCTAGCAAGCGAGCAAGCTATGCAGTGGGAGAAGTAGCAGCAGAGAAAGGTATTGGAGACTTCTCATGATTCCACCTCCTTTGGTAACTTTATCAACTACGCCCACGTGGGCGAAGGTACTCAGGCACATGCACTTGTATCCACATATAATCACCCTCATATTGATTGGATCATAGATTCAGGGCCATCCAAGCATATCATGGGTTTACATAGTTCATTTGCATCTTACACTCCATATACTCATTCTAAAACTATCCAAACAACTGATGGAACATACCAGCTTATTCAGGGTGTAGGATCTGTAGAGTGCACACCATCTATTGCTTTATCATCAATTTTGTATGTTCCCTCCTTTCGAGTGAATCTTCTTTCAATTAATTCTATCATTGATCAATTCAAATGCACTGCCACATTTGATGAGTTTTCGTGTTTGTTCCAGGAGAAGAGAACCAAGAAGAGGATTGGGACTGGAATAAGGTGTAATGGGATGTGGTATATTGATCAGGTTGATGTAGCATTGGCTGTGGCTGCAGGAGTTGAGGGAGAAGTTTGTTATATCATCGTCGCTTGGGACATCCGTTATTTGAGAGTTTAAGTCAGCTATACCCTGATTTGTTCAATAAAGTAGACAAGAGTAAACTTATGTGTGATGCTTGTGAGTTTGGAAAGCATACGCAGTCTACATATAGTAGCATTGGTCTTCGGAGTTACAGACTTTTTATATTGATACATTTTGATGTTTGGGGTTTGTGTTCAGTTACTTCTGTGAGTAGTTTTAAGTGGTTTGTCATATTTATTGATTGCTATACTCTCATGACTTGGATTTATATGATGAAGCATAAGAGTGAGGTCTTTCGGTGTTTTTAGGACTTCCATAGGATGGTTGCTACTCAGTTTGATGCAAAGGTTCAGATTCTTCGAACATACAATGGAACTGAGTATGTTAATAAGGGGTTTGCAGCGTATCTTTCAGAGGACTTCATCAAACTACTTGTCAAGGAACCCCATCTTAGAATAGAAAGGAAGAATCGATATTTATTAGAGGTAGCACGTTTACTCATATTTCAGATGAATGTGTCAAAGGGATTGTGGAGCGAGGCAGTGATGGTGGCAACGTATATCATCAATCGACATTTGTTTGGCTGTGTGTGCTTTGTACGGGATCACCGACCAGCAGTTGACAAGCTGGATCCGCAGTTATTGAAGTGCATCTTTATAGGTTATTCATCAAGTCAGAAGGGCTATAGATGCTGGAACCTAGTTGAGCGAAGGTTGTTCGTGAGTATGGACGTGACATTCCGGGAGTTTAAGCTGTACTACACGAGTGGAGGTACTCTTAGGGAGTTTTTAGAGGATTTCTCTCCTATCACTAAGGGTGACAATGATAATCAACGAGAAGAAGTTATTATAGGGACAATTTCGTGTCCAAGCCTAACAGAATATGCTAGAGATGTAATAGCCCCAAAAGAATTGACGGTTTATTAGCGAAGACGCTTTGGAAAATAAGGGGAGAAGCATAGGGGTAAGCAATCAGTACCTGAGCCACCAACGAAGCTGGCAGAGGCAGAACATGAACAGTCGGTCTTGCCCGTTAATCTAGTCCCAAATCCCTCCTCGAGTCTCTCTCCATCAAGTTCCTTGGGGCAAGTGGTAATGTTCCTTCTAATCACTCTCATCTAGAGTTACCACTTGCATAACGTAGGGAAACTAGAGCTAATGCCAGAAAGCTTCCAATCCGGTATGGATTTAAGCATGATATTGTAAATTTTATCTCATTTCTCACCTACATACAAAGCATTCATTGCATCTCTTCAGACAATGCATGTTCCAAAGGATTGGCGGACTGCTAAGCAAGATCCTAAGTAGAAGGATGCTACGAAGGAGGAGCTTAATGCACTTTAGAAGAACAAGACATGTGATCTTATTCCACTTTCAACAGGAAAAGGGGCAGTATGATGCAAATGAGTGTTTACGATTGAGCGAACTCCTGAAGGTGAGATAGAGAGATATAAGGCACGATTAGTTGCAAAAGGTTATAACCAAACATATTGGATAGACTATGATGAGACATTTGCACTAGTAGCGAAGATGAGCACGGTAAGATCGTTGATCTCCTATGCAACTAACTTTGGATAGCCTCTACATCAGTTGGATGTGAAGAATGCTTTTCTACATGGTGATTTACAAGAGGAGATATACATATAGATTCCTCTAGGCTTTGAGAACAGGTAGAGTGATAGGAAGGTGTGTAAACTCAAGAAGTCTTTATATGGTCTGAAATAGTCTTCGAAGGCGTGGTTTGATAGATTCAGACGTACAGTCTGTAGTATGGGCTATTCTCAGTGTAATGGAGATCATACTGTGTTTTTATAGGCATAGAGGATCACATATCACTATATTGGAAGTCTATGTTGATGATATTGTGATCACTGGAGATGATGCCGAGGAAATAAACTCCTTGAAGAAAAGACTAGGAGAGGCATTTGAGGTGAAAGATCTTGGAGCTCTTCGATACTTTCTTGGAATCGAGATTGCCTGTTCTTCAAAGGCTATAGTTCTCTCACAGAGGAAGTATGTCCTTGATCTACTAGCAGAAACAGGTATACTTAGGTGTCACCCTATTGCTTCACCTATAGATAGGAATCAGAAGCTATGTGTTGAGTCGGAAGATCCAGTTGACATGGAAGCTTATCAAAGGCTTGTTGGACGTATCATCTTTTTGTATCATACAAGATCTGATATTTTATATAGAGTGAGTGTGGTTAGTCGATATATGCATGAGCCCAGAACAGGACACATGGATGATGTCTATCGAATCCAGCGGTATTTGAAGAATAGCCCTGAGAAAGGTCTTTGGTTCAGGAAGAATCAACACCTGAATGTGGAAGGGTATTGCGATGTTGATTGGGCGAGCAGTGTGGATGATAGGAGATCTACCTATGGATATTGCATATTTGTGGGAGGTAACTTTGTGTCATGGAGGAGCAATAAATAGGATGTTGTGGCTCGATCTACTGCAGAGGCAGCGTACAGAGAAATAACATTGAGTTTGAGTGAAATGAAATGGATGAAGAGTTTATTGTTTGAGCTTCGGGTATGGAGGAATAATCTCTTGGTATTGCATTGTGACAATACATCTGTAATCAACATTGCTAACAACCTAGTTCAACATGATCATCCCAAGCATGTTATGACTGATAGTTTTTAATTAAGGAAAAGTTCGATGGCAGGATATTGAAGTTAGAGTATGTCAAGTCTGGTGAACAGTTGGTTGACTGTTTCACTAAAGGGTTAGGTCCTAGTGAGCGTGGTACAATATGTAACAAGATGTGTATGATTGATATCTTCGGCCAAGATCTTGGCCTATCTTGAGGGACAGTGTTTGTGAGTTAGTATTAGGATCTAAATAACGAGTCATGTTAGAGTCGGATATAACCTTGTATTAGAGTCGGATTCAACTTTTAGACTATAAATAAAGGGTGTGGAGATCCTACGAGATGCACACAATTATTCCATGAAAGGTTATAGGATTTCTTTAAGGTAATCAAGTTTCACCTACGGGAAAGGCACACATGTAATGCCAATCTGAAACTTACTTTCAGCATCATTTCTTTGTAGCATTGTACATACTACAAAGAATAGAGAATTCGTCAGTTTATAGGGATTATCGGCACGAAGCACCATGAATTTTGAACTTTGTAAATTTATCACAGTCAAAGAATAGTTTTGTCTAAGTGCATGGAATCTGAATAGTTTTGATTAGTGCACCATATGAAAACTGAATTCATAGTAAACTGCTTGTGTAACCTGACTTCAAACTTTTGCATGCAGTAGAATAATGGGCGAGGCTTTGTACATTGATGATCAAGTAGACATTTTGAAAGTACATACCTATGATGAATGACTAAATTAATTTATTAGAAACTTCACTAACACAAAGCTCGACATCATTCAGATGCTCATAAAAACAGTGTCATTAAGATCAGACAACAAACAATGTCAAAATCGTGGCAAGTGTTCATATGTGTAGCAGCGAAGAAAAATGTCAGCCATGCATTTCTAGTTTAATTGGCTTAGCATCACTATCACATAAACATTCAAGAAGGCAACTTAAGTATCAACTTGTGCATAAAAAGACAATTTTGTGATCATGTTTCTATGAGTGTTGCAATTTCTTAGTAAAGGCTTCAAATGCCATAACATCATATTAGTCAGCTGAACCTGATTAGTTTTTGAGCCTCCATCACCCCCATGCTTGTCTGACCAAAATGACTTTCCTTTCAGTTCATACTCGATCTTTATGGTATCAATGGCTTAACCATGGGTGACTACAATCTAGCGCACTGTGGAGTGCACACCGTTGTCCCAAGGGGTTCCTCCTAGGCCTCCCCATGGCCCAACTAGTATTGGGTTCTACCCATTTAAGCTTCTAAAGCTCTATTGAACATGATGAACAAGTTAACATTTTGTCCCAAGAGAGAGAGAAAAAAAACACAAAACTTTAAATATAATACTCATGATGCATCAACTGAACAAAGTATTATGCTATTCGCTAACACTCAAATAAATCTATTTGTATGGCACTCTTCTAACCAACTTTGCATGAAAGGATAGAAATGCTTTTAGGATGTTTTTCTTAAATGTTGCACAAAGGAATTTATAACCTTAGTTAGGTTGATCGAGATTGAGAAATAGATATATCATATATGATTTATGCATGCCATTCCTAAGGAATTCTACCTACAAAGGTTCTTTTTTTTTGCAGGATACTAGATCATATTTAAGAAGTCATTTTGGTCTCTTAAGTCATATAACAAAGTACACTGCTTTGCATGTAACTAGGCAACTGAATGCTACTTCATAGATATAATAATAGTTAACAAGCCAATTTCTATCCTAAACAATTACGGAAAAACATTTCTAAAGACTCTGAACACGCTACCGTATCAAGTCTTGTGGAGATCATGTGTATATGATCCTAATCTTAGTGTGTTGAACAATTGGCAATGATGTCGAGGTGTTTGGGAGAAACCCTCAGTTTAGCAGAGTTTTGCTGGTTTATCAGGTCGTAGACGGTCTGACCGGCCAAAGAATGGCAGTCTAATTGGCCAAAAGTGGTGGTTAGACCGGACGGAGATGGAAAAGTTGAATTTTGATGAATGTGATCAAACACTTATGTAGGAGTTTTAGGAGGTGTGTCTCCACAAGGTTTCATGAAAAATAGAGTTTCGACGCAAAATTACATAGAGTTTTTCCAAAATGTCTAGAGAGGGCATTTTTCAATACTTGGAAAAAATATTTAGGAGCGGTCTGACCGACCGTTTCCCAACGTTCAGACCAGACAGGTGGCAGTCAGACCGGCCCTACTGGCGATCAGACTAGCTAGAGGGGGGTTTTCACCGAGAAGGTGGAGAACCTTGTGGAATTGACCAAAGTCATGAGTGTCAGTGCATAGGTGTTGCATTATGCATGTTTTGTCTAACGTGGGTCAATTTGCGAGGAATTTGTGCCTGGAATTGATCTTTTGGTCTATTGTTGTGCACGTGGCTTGGAGTCAACTACGACCAACGCCGAGGATGATCGGGACTAGGCTAGGAAAACTGAGGTCCAGAACAATCGAGTATGCTGGGTGAAGTGGTTGGACTCAAGCATGGCGCAAGAAGGATAAGAACGATCGAACGAGAAGTTCGATGCAACGGGTTGCATCAAGTGGCTTGGGGGTCTGTGCAAGTGCCATGATTGTTCTGGTAGGAGCTAGATGAGAGAGACTTACCGACATGAAGAGAGTCATTGATGAACCTACGCATGGTGAAACATATAATTTCTTCATATTGACTGGACTCGGTCTTTGGAGAAGGATCGGGAATGAGTATTTTAGTATCTTCACCAAAATAACGGATTGGTGACCTTGGAGAAACCACGGCGCGATATGACGCAAGGAAAGGCGGTTTAGGTTAAGAGAAGATGAAGATCACGAAGAGACATATTCGGGAGACCCAGTTCGTCATCCGCTTTGAAAAGCGTGCGTGAGTGTAGACTTGTTTGTGTGTGGATTTAACGGGCGCTTGATAAGGTTTCCTCTCTAGACCTATCCTCTGATATAAAAGAGGTGGGTGCAGGATTTGCACTAAAAAAGACTTCAAACCCTAATATGTGACTTAGGGGAAAGTGAGGAAATTGAGAAGGCTAGAGTTTGAGAGAGATGGATTGAGAAATTAGGTGCTCAAGTGTGAGCTTTTATTCTCTATGGTGGAGTGGTTGTAAACCTACAATCCCTCTAATCAATCCAATCAATATTGCCACCAAAGTTGAGTTCTGTCTTGTTCTTGTTCTCTCTTTGATGATTTTGGTTTTTTTTTTTTTTATCTTGGAAGGGTTTTAGTTGTGTCTTTTGTTGTGGTCTGGCTAGCTATGACTTGTGAGAATTGATCTAGGGTCAAGTTTTGGTTTTCCCTAGTTTTTGTGCCTTCTTGACCCCATCTAAGAAATATGTGGAACATTAGCTTCGTTCGTTCTGGTCATCGATTAGAATAGGTTCATGGCCTTCTTGATGGGATGTGTTTGAAATCTCAGGAGATTTTGATTTTGGAATCAAAAGTTAGGACTTTTGGAGATCTCTTCGGGCTGTTGTCCATGTAGCTGGTGGTTATGCCACCTGCCAGCAATGGCCGGTCGACCGCCAGCAGCGGCGGCCGAGTAGGCGAGCAATGGTATCCGACCGCGGACAACGGCGGTCGACCAGGCGAGCAATGGTAGTCAGATTGGCTGTGGGTCTTTTGACCTTAGGGTTTTTTAGTTTCAACGCAAGACTTTCGTTGTGTTCTTGTGCTTTGGATCTTTATAGCTTTCATGGCATCTATGTTTTTCACCACCTACAGATGTTTGGAATCTCAGGAGATTTGGATCTCAGAATCAAAAATTAGGACTTTTAGAGATCTCTTCGGGCTGTTGTTCCTGTAGCCGGCGGTCATACCGCTCCTCCAAGTGGTCAGACCGGCCAAGCTACGGCGGTCAGACTGGCCAGGCAACGGCGGTTAGACCAATCATGGGTCTTTGACCTTAGGGTTTTTCGATTTCAACGTAATACTTTTATTGTATTCTTGTGCTTTTGATCTTCATAGTTTTCATAGCTATTGGAGTGATAAAAAAAAGTTGAATACCGTAGCCTCTAGACGTTTAATTCGGTCCAACAAGTCTTCCCCCACCAAACGCAGTACATTAAAGAACCTTCACTTTTTCTGTGTCTCGTATGACATACAAACAATCAGGCAAACATGCAGATAAATACACGCTAGTTCATGAACAAACAGGAAGAAGGTACCATGTTCCCCTGTCCAAACAAAGGCCAAACACCTGACAGAGAGAATTAAGATTGTACCAACTAGTGCCTAGTGATGAGCTTGCTAGGATGATAAGATTACAAGAAACACTCACATGTCTATTTATAGAGGAACCGGGAGAATGGTGGCCAGAAAAGAGCAAGCACCATCACAATTCACAAGCTGGCAGCAATTAGCAGCAGCACTAACCGTTGAAGAAACCTGAAAGCTACAGGGAAGCACTCGATTCTCTGACCTAGGTGATCACCAATTGCCCGATTCATTCACCAGAGGGCAAAAAGACGCCGGAAAGCAGCAGTTTTTTTGCCATCGCTCGCTCTCGCCATTCTTGACTTAACCACCAACTTTGCGTCATTCCTGGCGTTCACGATGGAGAATTAAAGAAGCCGGTGCTCCTTTATTTCGATTCTCCAAGATATATTTTTTTATCTTTATGTTTCGTTGCTTTCTTCTCTCTTCTTTTTTTAAATTTTTTTCTTGGAGATGAATTCAGAAGGATCAAAAGAACAATCTAAATAAACTGACGTGCATCTGATGATCTGATCCCATCCAAATTTGCGACACACCAACCAAGGCGCCTGCATCAGGGGCACACAGTGCAAACTTGCTCAAACCAAGCTCTCTGAACGAACAGACAGAATAGCTCAACGTTCCCATATGTACATCTTTAATGACACCTAAGGGGAAAAGGGGAAAGAAGATAAAATGAGGAAACAACACATACAACATTCCTTTTCAAAGTAACACCACTGATGATATCAAGTCAATACAGAATTGTGTAAATTGCGGCGTTGTTTACGCACTCTGAAGGGCACAGGTGTCCAAAGGCCTGGAGGTGGTAACCTTTCTAAAGATTGATTGCTTGCGCCTCACTTGTTCAGAAAGGCCTTCAAAGAAAATGGTGGGTAAGAATCCTGCTCCAAGAGTTTCAAATGTCATGTATGCATCAATTGAAATGGACTAGTAGTGGGAAGAACTTCCAATAACAAAAAGATGCATAAGCAATTACATCAATTTAAAAGCAAACAGAGATACTGGTGAAAAATATGTGATGAGCACCAGCGAAAAAAATAAGGTTTCAATAAGATATGATACAGAATCATGATTAACAAGAAACTAGAGCTGTTACCTTGCCAATTTCCTGCTGTAGGTATTGTCTAACCACACTCGCTTGCTGTATCACTCTCTCCAATGATGAATATGCTGGTAGATTAGCATGTGCTGCAATTGATCATGAGACAAAGATCATAATAAGATCATGGGGAAATGAGGTTATGATACCAGGAGCTGAACAGGATATCATAGAACATACCAAGGACAGCCCGATTCAAGCTATCTGCGACATTCTGCCTGTACTCTGGGCTTAGTAGATGAAACATAGGTGACTTCTCAGGCTCTTCATAAGCTAGGAGGGCCATAAAGTCCTATACAGTGAAAAGTTGGGTTTTCATATTCTTCCATGAATAATATGACCCAAAAATTCAAAACACATCACTATGTCCCGATATCTTGCATGCTCAAAAAAAAATGTATTTCACTGCCTGAATGGTCCTTCACAACTTCAATCATCTTCACCAAATGTGTGTTACTAAAGCAAGCACACGGTATCAGTTATGGTGATAATGGGCCATTACTCGTTAATGTTGAACATCTAAAAAATTATGTTCATAGATATAGCACCAGCCATGACAAATAAAATTCAATAAAAATATCATGCCAACAGTTGGGTCTGATTTATTTACTAAACATAATAAAATACATCATAGATCAGTAGCATTTATCCAAAGCTGTTGATATCAAATCAGACCTAAGGCATTGAGCAGAAACATAATGGAGGTGGTATACCAGCACTGTTTTGCTAGCACATCCTTCAATACTAGTGCATTCATATCTCATGCATACTGGACAAGAAAATACCTTTTACTGTATGGACTCAAAAGGAGGTCTAAAGGTGTCTAAAATAAGCACATGATAAGTTGCATTCTAAGGCCTGTAGGGTTAAGGAAAAAGTACCTCTAATTTCTCAACATACTTGGGAACTTTCCCAAACGGTGTCAACTTTTTCTGGCCAAACTCAAGAGCTTCTGTGCTGCCAGTCAAAACAGCCAGATTTATCAAACCATCTAACATATTTTTCCCATCAACATTAAATTTTGCAAGTACTAACCATTTTCTGGAACGAACCAGCTCAATGAAGTGAAGACTTAAAAGATCAAAATGTAAATCCATATCATTCTCCAGCAAGTTAGGTGCCAACTCTTCTGTCAGCTCTATGGCTTTCAGGGCATTCCCTTCCAACACAAAATTAAAAATCTCTGAAAGATAATCCATACACAGCATTAGATGCAAATAGTGCGTGCTTGCAGACAAATCAGAATAAAAATGGTGGTTTTTAAAAACTGGCTTGATTTATATGGTCATGACAGACTAACTAGTAACTATAACACATTTAATACCCGTTGGAACCACAACTATTTAATATGAAATGTTATAGAACAAACAATTCAAGAAAAGTTACTATTATAGATAAGCTGCACTGAAAGTATCCTGAAAATTTGAAGGAAAAATGCAGAGAGAGAGAGAGAGAGAAAGGAAATACCAATATTTACTTAGGTTTAGCTAAGCAGCAGGAAAAATTAATCCGTAGGTTAAGAGTGCACGTTAACAAAAAAAAAACAATAAAATACACACTTCTATAGTTCTATTAGTTCAATATATGCCTATGGTTCCAGGTAAATACTGAACAAAACTTGCATTTGCAATGGTTTGCAAGGGTCGGATCACATACAACCACTAGTAATAAAGTGATAAATGACAATAAACAATGATAGCATCTACTCTGAACAGAGATGGATCCATGTCCCACTAGCTAAATAAATAATATTATGCTGCAATGCCATTGAGCAGTTGATTTAGCAAGAGTATTTCAGTTAGCTGAATAACTGGTTACTAATTACACATCTTTTATTAGCAACACAATTGTAATGGAAAGCTACGAAGGAATATGAAGACAGCAAAGGTATAGCAAAGTGGACCATTTCTAAACCAGAACTGCAGGGAATTTACAAAATTATACGAAAGTGCTTAACAAGTAACACACATTCCTAAATAATGTAGATAAAAGATTCAGTATTGACCTGCAAATAAATACCTTTACGCTTGTCCACATCCACACTATAATCAACAGGTAACTTCAACCCAGTGCTGGATAGGAATGTTTCTGCAGTCTCCTTAAAACAGTTGTGCATAAGATAGGACAGCACTATGTTGCGAACATCGTTATCACTGACAGACTGCAGTTGAAAGAAATTTTATTGTCAATAGCAGACTATTACTAAATGTAAGATGACGTCACAACTAGTATTAATCAAATTTAGAAAAAAAATACTCTAGTCATCCAACGAAACACACTAATAAGTACTTTCCCTTAATTGAATATGACAACAGTGACATTCATGATCCATGAAAACAGAGAGACACTAACAGTTCTCTCGCAACTAGCAGTTTCAGCATTCCTATTTGCAGTGAATATTCCTTTTTGACAAATACAAGATTAAGAAACATGTACAACTGGCTAAACTCTTTGCACTCTACACTCCACTTATTGAACACCAAATTGGAAGATCTGCAGCACTTCACCCAATATAATGACCCGATGAACACCAAGCGGGCTTGCCAGTATGCTGCCTACCGCCGTGATGCAGAATGTCCCATTAATTCCGCTGGATCCTAAGGCACCTTATTGACAAAATTCCAATCTATTTTCACTACAAAAAACACGCAATCGACAAAGTTCCGATCTTTTTCACTACAGGCCATCCAATCGTAAAAGTTCCAATCTTTTTTCACTACAAGAGACAAGAGACCCTGTCGACAAAGTTCCAAAGTTTTCTCACTAAAACCCTAGCACGAGGGAATCATCCAGTCCATGTACTCAAATAATCAGAGAAACCATTTTGCCCTCTCCACAAAACGAATCCAATTGCCGAACACAAAGGAATACCAGATTCTCACACGAACGGGAAGCATTCAACAGAGCCATATACTGGCAGCACCTAAAGCAAGAAAAAAAATTCACCAATCCATCTACCTCGTCCCCCTCCTCCAA
The DNA here is from genome assembly GCA_036346255.1 of Ampelocalamus luodianensis. Taxonomy (NCBI): domain Eukaryota; kingdom Viridiplantae; phylum Streptophyta; class Magnoliopsida; order Poales; family Poaceae; genus Ampelocalamus; species Ampelocalamus luodianensis. Next base: position 28,746,206 of record CM070617.1, on the reverse strand, counting down.
CAGCAAACGGATTCACGAACGAACCTAACACCAAGAAATAAGGAGGCGACAGGTAGCTATACAGGTGGGGGGGAGGCAGCGCGTGGAGAGTGAGCGTACGACGTTCTCGTAGAGGCGGGGATCCAGGTCCATCATGGCGGAGGAGAGGAGGTCGGCGGCCGGATGCGAGGATGGAGAGGAGGGTGGACTGGCGCTGCCAGCCGGTGGGGAGCCAAGAATCCCCAAGGGAGGATTTCTATTTTATTTTTCTTTGTTTTCCTCCTCTTCTTTGCCTGGCTTTTTTCCAGGTTACGTACGATCAAGAGACGACCCGTGTCCCGAGGTGATGGCCAGATCGGGAAGGAAATTCTATAGCCCTCCCTCCAGGCTGTTAGATCAGGGGGTGGGGTGTGATGAACGGAGATGGAAGAGGGGTCTCACGTGAGTCCTCCGCTATTGAATTTTTTTCGTCACATAGGGTGTGACAGGCTGGCAGCAGGATAGATGACTATGGAGAGTTTAGCTTGGACTCATGTCCACGCGTAATGGCATAAGTTTTGGACTGCTAATTGCTGCAGTGCTACTTGTTGATATAGAGCCTATAGGAGCGAATAAGGGCCTTTGCAGCACAAGGTTGTCGCATCTAAGTTTTTAGGCGTGTCATAGCTCCTTAGGTAGGAGACATTTGATTTTTTACTAAGCTTATGCTACCATATTTCTTTAGGTGAATTTAGAAGGCTTTGTCACAGGTCTTTTGTCACAAGTGGCGGGACAAAATAATGTCACAGTTCCTTAGCATGCCACAACACCAAAAGATTCTTCATCTTTTTGGTTAAGGTCACCCCTCTATCTTCTTCCTTCTCGCACTTCACTCACCACCACCACCATGGCCACCATAGAGAGCTTTCGAGGATTGTCCCACTGCCACATCTCTCTTCTCAGGTAACACACATTTCTTTATATCCATTTCCTCTCCATATCCACCATTTCTTTATTCTCCTCATCTCTCTTTCCTCTCATATATGCAAATCTAGAGACCTTTTCACACTCTACAGTAGCTTGTAAAGTGTTTGACTCTGTTGGTGAGCTTGTATTTGGCATTTCTCGAGTTGGTAGAGTCTTTGAAACTAACTTTTCTGAGTCTCTTGCTGGTTTTCTGAAGTGTTTACTTATTTCTTCTTTTGAGTTCTGGTTGTGGCATAGGCGTTTGGAGCACATTGGGTTTGACCATTTGACATGAATTAGTGACCTTGATCTCATGAGAGGTTTGCCAAAGCTCAAGATTGTCAAAGACATTATATGTGCGCCCTGTAGGCATGGCAAGCAAGTGGATGTGTCTCACCCATCATTGACAATGGTGATGATTGATGGACCTAGGCAGTTATTGCATATGGACATTGTTGGACCTTCCAGAGTTCGATCAGTTGGTGCCAAATTGTACGTTATAGTTATAGTCGATGATTTTTTGAGCTATTCTTGGTTGTCTTCTTGGTCTCCAAGGACGAGGTATCTGACCATTTTCGCAATTTGGTTCTTTGCTTCGCTGTTGAGCTCACTGTTACTTTAAGAGCAATTCGTAGTGACAATGGCAAAGAGTTCAAGAATTCTTCATTTGCCTCTTTTTGTGTTGAGCGTGGTATTGAGCATCAGTTCTATTCTCCTCATGGCCCTGAGCAAAATGGCGTGGTGGAAAGGAATAACAAAACCCTGATTGAGATGGTCAGGATGATGCTAGATGGGTACATCATGCTGAGGAAATATTGAACTGAAGTCATTGCAACTGCTTGTCATGTTTCAGACTGTGTTTTCTTGAGATCCTTTTTGGACAAAACGTCTTATGAGCTTAGATTTGGAAGAAAATCTTCTCTTTCTCATTTCAGAGTCTTTGGTGCTAAGTGTTTTATTCTTAAGACTGATAACCTAGATAAATTTAAATCTAGGATTTGTGATAATATATTTCTAGGTTATCCTGCTCATTCTAGAGGCTTTGTATACTTAATGTTGAGACCAACACAATCATGGAGACTTGTAATATCACTTTTGATGAGATTAGCTCTAGAGCTAGGTCAGATCTTTCAGGTGATCCACGTGTATTTGAGAGCATATTTGTGGAAGAAGAGGAAGTCGTTGAGGATGACAGCTCCCCACCTAGCTGCATCCTGCCTAATCCAGCTAAGGAACCTGCATTCACCACTTCACCTTCGGTAGAGGCTCCTGTTGCCTCCACCTCTACTTCAGCAGTACCTATGGAGGTTTAAGATGTGATGTCTCGACTTGACGCTCCTCTTCATATTTAGCGAAGGCATCCACCAGATCAAATGATTGGCAATCTTCATGAGCGAGTTACTCGCTCTAAGTCTTATGATCCTAATCTCTACTCTCATTTTGCTTTTGTTGCATCCTTTGAGTCCCAAGACGTGTCACATGCTTTATCTGATGCTAATTGGGTCAACGTCATTCATATGGAGTTAGAGAATTTCGAGAGAAATAATGTGTGGAGTCTTGTAGAGACTCCTAATAAATAAAGTGAGGATGGCTCTGTAATTAGAAACAAAACTAGGTTAGTAGCTCATGGTTATTCTCAGGTTGAGGGGTTAGATTTTGATGAAATATTTGCTCCTGTAGCTCGATTAGAGGTCATTCGCATCTTACTTGCATTTGTTGCTTGTAAAAGTTTTAGATTGTATGAAATGAATGTTAAGAGTGCTTTTCTCAACGGGTTCATAGAGGAGAAAATGCATGTTAGACAACCCCCTGGCATTAAACATCGTAAGTTCCCTGATCATGTGTAATGTGTTCAAATTATCAAAAGTCGTGTATGGTCTTAAGCAAGCACTTAAAGCTTGGTATGATAGGCTTAAAACTTTCTTGCTTAAGAATAGATTTGAAATGGGCAAAGTAGATAAAACTCTATTAATTCTCAAACATGGCAATGATTTCCTTCTTGTGCAAATCTATGTGAACGATATTATCTTTGATGGTTCCTCTAATGCTCTTGTATCTAGCTTTTCTGATACTATGTCCAAAGAATTTGAGATGTGCATGATGGGCGAGTTAAATTATTTCCTAGGACTCCAAATCAAACAATACAAGAAAGACACCTTCATCCATCAGACAGAGTACACCAAACACTTATTGAGAAGATTCGAGATGGCTACATCAACTACCTTGGATCCGGATGAGGATGGTGAAGTTGTGGATCAACGCGAGTACCGAAATATGATTGACTCCCTTCTATATTTGACGGCTTCTAGACCAGACATTCACTTCTCGGTGTGCCTATGTGCAAGATTTCAAACCACTCCAAGGACTTCTCATCGTCAGATAGTCAAGCGCATCTTCAGATATCTTCAGTAAATCCTTTAACATGATCTTTGGTATTCATGCCCATCCACCTTGTCCATTAGAGGGTTTTTATATTCTAATTTTGCTGGCTATAGACTTGATAGGAAGAGCACTTCAAGTACTTGCTATTTCTTAGGCACTTATCTTGTCTCTTGGTTATCTAGGAAACAATCTTATGTTGCACAGTCCACCACTGAGGCTGTGTATGTAGCTGCAACTAGCTGTTGTAGCCAAATTATGTGGATGATCTCTACTTTTAAGGAATATGTGTTAGCTTTTGATAGTGTGTCTCTTCTGTATGACAACACTAGTGCCATTAACATTGCCAAAAACCCAGTGCAACACTCTAGGACAAAACACATAGACACCGAGTTTCATTTCGTTATAAATCATGTTGAGAAGGGAGACACCCATATACCAATTCTTGTTGTCTTCATATAATTCAAAATAGATCGTATACTTTACCTACTTGTGGGCTTCAAATTCTTATAGCAACATGATTAGCTGAGTAGCTCACCCCCTTACTTATATCGCCATGTATTACCAAATAATCCATCAAGCACTCAACTGCCAACCACATGTATCACACCTATATACCAATTTACTTATATCGACTTCATATCATTCAAAATACATTCATTTCTATTCCATCTAACATGAACAATGAATTTATGTTAGTCCTAATCCTCATCTTTCGTACACTGCATATGGAATTGCATTGTGCCATATTTAGCACCCTACAGACCTCGCCAAACATTCTATGTTCGATGACTGGGCGCGGTGTAGCGCGTCTAACCATCTGGTAAGTTCCTACAAGAAAAAGCACCAGAGGAAGTTCTACATTTTCCAGAATAAAAAACCAATATCACATTCCAAAGAAATCCTTTGTAATCTATAGTCAAAAGTACACGTCAGATTTTTCTGAATCAACAACAAAGTATAGAACAATGTTGCAGAAGCCAAGATCTTAGAAAATTACACATGTACACCCAAAGCAGCCAAATCAGAGCTCGTAATATTCTCTTTCTAATAGGCGAAGGAAACCGTGGCCCCTAGGAGCCCACACATCGAAGGTTTGCGAAAAAACCTCGTGCTTCACAAATTTGCGTCGAGGTCCTCGATTCCATAGTTGTCAGTCGTAGGATCGTGATTGTGCGGATGGAATCGACCGGGTGCACAGCCTTCGGATCGAGCTTCAGCACGGAAGACCCAAATCTGTTTGCCCCACCTCCATGCCCCTAACCCTAGGGTTACCTCCGAAACCCCTTGAGGTTTCCCCACCTCGAACCCGAACCCCATCCGCACGATCCCATGATCGTAGCTAGTGTTGGAAACATTGTTGATAACAAATTCAATCCGAATAACATTAATAAACCCTTGAGCCTTATGGCCACTTATTACAAAAGAGGTCGAAAGACCTTGAGTCTTCTGCGAAACAACAAAAATTAAACTCCGAGTAGTGGCCCATCAAAGTGCCCACCGCATTCGATCGGGAGCGCAACCTAGTACTCGGTATCCTTCGTCAAAGCCACAAGCGAAGTAGTCGTAGTCCTCCGTGTCGATGAAGGCTTCGAGATTTATTTATGAGTGTAGCATGTGAGTACATAAAGTACTCATGAGTCTTGAAACATGCATATGCATAGCTTTGACAAATGAGGCTTATATGGTTCTTTTGCACAAAGCAATTTTTAAGTTCAAAACAATTTTCATAAAGCACATTTGACAAACGCAGCTTCAATAAATAAATTAATTGTATTACTAGTGGAGGTTCTAGCTACCAACCACTAGCATCAAGGCTCTAGTGCGAGAAACTACCCGAGAGTCCCAAGCGCTCCCGGTTCTCAAAATTACTCTTTTAAAATCAAAACCAAAATCTACCATGTGAAAACGCACCTTGCTCGCCCTTGACCAGTGGGCACGGCTATTCGAATAGTTTTAACACTCTGCAGAGGTTGTACAGCTTGACCCACAAGAGATGATACTTTGATATACCACACGCTTCCTTTGACGTGTGAATCAAGAGAGAACATCACAAGGCTTTACAAAGCTTCCTTTTGACTCAGTTACGCCCGCTAAGGTTTCGCCTTCCCGCCCCTCTTGCGCCATGTGAATCAAGACACACAACCATGACAAAACCGACTCAAAATTTTGCTAATTAGTTGGTCACGTCCATTCCCATTTTGGACATGTGGTTGTACGGTAGTGCTCGGCTTGAATAATCACAAGCTCTTCCTTAATATGACTTCGGGACTAACACAATACATGATCTCGTGCCACCTGACCACTGATCTTACCATCCACCCAAGTCTAAAACATATTTTCAACATTATATTTTATTTTCCAAACACGACATTACCTAATGTCATTCATTTTCAAAGGAAGCATAAAGTGTAAATAAAGATTTTTCCCTCCCGTGGTTTGAATAAGATCGAAAAGCATGTCTAAGCAATTCTACGCATTTAACTATTCCACAATGTTGTAAATAATATTGCGAATTACTATGCTATGGTTACAAAGGTATAGGTACAATTATCAAGGATGACATTAGCAAATTTTGGGTTTAACTAACAACTATACTTTAAACTTATCGTTATATACGAATTAGCAATGCATAATACTTTGAAAACTGAAAACACAATTTAAAAATCATAGGTTCAAAGTGGTCAAAGGAGACTCGCCGGTGACGTTGGAGGTAAGCACTTCTGTTGATCCAAGCTTGCGTCAACAGCGTCGGATTCTACACTGCATGAACGGACCAAATAAATAGCAGAAAATAAATAAAATCCAAAATTACAAAATAAATACTGGAAGTAGAGAATGAATTTAGAAGAATTTAGGAGAAAGAATCGATGGATTCGGAGTTCGTATGAGCGAACGAAATTCTAGAAAATCAATTCTCCAAAAAAAAACTAAAACCATGTATGTACATACACCATGCATGTATCCATATCGCATGGCACTGTTCATGAACAAAGTGAACAAAATAAAATCAAGCCCTTGATTCGCGCCGAGTATGAAAGATTATTAGTAATCGAGCCTGATGAGGCAAACACAACAAGAAATCGAAGGAGAAACTCATGGCGGCCAAGGTGGTCAAACCGAGCCCCTCAAGTGATTCTAAAACTTGGAGGAGTGTAAAGAAGGCGTGGTGTTGTCGAAGAGCTACTACGCGATTTGGTTTTGGGTTAAATGACAAAAGAAACGACAAAGGTGCACTAATGGGACGGCATAATGAAGGCATAGCATCGTGGGAGAGGTTAATGCAGTCTTAGAGCTTCAAACAGAAACAAGTTTAATGCTTGAAATGAGAAGAAATGGTGGTGGCCACCATTAATGGCGATGGAGCTTAACCGCGGTGGGAGCAAAAGGGAGGGAGGCGGTGCGGTGGTGGCCGGACCGGCCGGCGGCGGCGTCGGGCGGAGGTGGCGGCAGTAGGATCGGGCGCCAAGGAGGTGGTCGACCATGGAGATGTATTAGCGAAATGAAGTAACAGAGAGAGACTCCGTGAGGAAGAAGATGAATAGGAGAGAGTAAGAATAGAGGATAAAAGAGAGGAGGGAGTATAAAGACAAATGAATGCAAGATCCCACGATGGCGGTGCATGCATGCATGTCTTGGAGTTAAGTGAGCCATGTGTGGGAGCAATGCGAGATGGGTGACCCGACAGGTACTTCATTTTTTTTATATTTTTTTTTAGAAAATGAGAAGTGCAACAAATTAATAAATTGGACCAAGAAATTGGAACAAATATTTTTCTGGAGATTTGAATTTTAGATTGGAAATGGAGTTTTGGAATTTGAGATTTCGATCCAGAATTACACATAAAATACAAATAAGATCCAAATAAAATCTTGAAAATTTTAATTAATTAATTTGAAATTAAATTTTAGAGAAAGCGAGATTTTGGGATGTTACACCAGGCACCGCCCCACTCACTCGCCCATCCCCATCTCCTTCCACGCCATACTCACCGCCACTGCACCCTCCTCTCGCCTCGCCATGCCTCTTCCCCATCTTCTCACATGTCATCCACGCCACCACCGCTCCCTCCTCCCGCAACGGTTCGCATCTTCCCCCGCTCAAGCCCTTGCCGCGCCATTAAATCGAGCCTCGGCTGCCTCACGAGCCCCTCAACGTGGTGTTGCTCCATTTGCTCCCGCCCGATCCGCTATTTTCGCGGTTCCCTCGCTCCCCTCATTCCCCTCACCCTTCATTTCCGTCTTCCCCTCCCCATCTCGCCTCCCCTACTCTCTTACCTCACCTTGATTCATGGGCTACGACGGTCGATGATGGAGTCGAAGGGGACAGTGGAACTGGCCGCAAAATTTCCACTGGCAAACCCCACATCGTCCTCACTCGCTGTGGTCACCTCTGAAGGGATATGGGTAGGCTACATTAGTTGACAATTTAAAAATTCTACCACGTAAACCAGAAAGTCATGCAAGCAAGAGTTCATAGATCGTTACCACTAAACACGTAGTGCAGCGGAACAAGAGTTAGAGCAGTATGATCTAACATCGAGCGCATCGATGAAGTGGTCGTAGTTGATTGTCCAACGTACTCGGCATCGATCGTCTTCTCCAGCAACTTATGATGTTCCTTGCGTAGGTCGTGGATCATTCTCGATCAGCGTAGCAGCAACCACAGCAGCGCCTCTATGGTATCCACACGTCTAGAGGTGGAACGTCATACACCGGCGTGCTAGCAAAAATGCGCACGGTAAGGCCTTCGAGAAGATGGCGGCTACGGTTTTGATGGAGCTACTCTCGTACATCTCAAGCGCCCCATGCATCCCCTTATAAAGAGCTCATAACAGATCCTATATGAACTTGTTGGTTCCAACCCGTTAAGTGTTTGGCCCTGCAGGTTCATGAGTAATCGGCTGTGACTCAAAAACTCCTTTTCGACCATGAGTCGTTAGCAGTTCTTAGCAGGATATAATGATTCTCGAATACATATAAATATTATATCGTATGAACCTTATGCAATATGATCTACGACCAGGTCCTTATCACTTACAGCCAACTCGTATCTCCATACGACCAGTTCATATTTAGTTACGACCAGTTAATGATCATGTCCGACTAGTTTACGACTAGTCCGTATCTCCATACTACCAGTTCATATCTAGTCGGACTGAACGACCTGCTTGCGTATTCTCCCTTTGCCTCATGATATCTGGTTGAACTCCAGATGATATATTTTGTTATTCATGGACTGTTTAATACTTTCTCAATCAAGTGACGGATAACTTCATGTGATCGACTCTTTGACCACTAGTGGCATGACCATGCGCTTTGTTTATCCGACCACATCGAGGGTCCTAGAGATATCTCTCATATTATGTTAGGAGGGGCAAATCCTATATCTGACCAGGCATTTCCCTCCATATGTTTCATAGCATATCTGAAAGCTACCTTTATAACTATCCAGTTATGGAGTAGCGTTTGGCAACCCTAAGTATACTATTATATATGTAGGAAACCATACTGATCTCAGGTCTAAGGATTATACATCATCATTGCTTGAGACCAACTGATGACACATAAAATCATAACAATCTTAATAGTGTCTTATGGTGGGTCAATCCAACACCATGTTCTCTAACATGTGTTCACATTATTGATTCGATATACTCATATCCAGGACCGATGAAACATGGTCATCAATCAATACATATGTTGGTCGATAAGTCACTAGTATTCCGACTAGTGACATCTAACTAGAGATACATTTAGAATGACATCACATAAGTTAAAAAGCTTCACTAACAAGTCACATAGTTGTTAATCTTTATAAATGATAATTTATCCAAGAAATATAATAATATTTTTTCTATAACACATAAACATAGACATGATATAATCATCTCTATGATTGCCTCTAGGGCATGTCACCAACAACCTCCCCTTCCTCCCCGCTGACTCTGGTGCAGCTATCGAGCCTCAGGTTTCTTTTCAAACATCGACGCCTTGGTGTGCTCGGTCATGTCCATCCTGTGGGCAGGATGCCATCACCACCAACTAGATGCCAGAGGGTACCACCTCCGTCGCCTCCAATCACCCCATCAACACTGATTTTGATGGAGCTAGAGGAAGCTTGAGTGTTTCTATTTTCCTTTGACTAACGTGAGCTTCAGATTGATCTCTGAACATGCAATTACCAATAAAAAAACTTGCACACTAGTTATCGTTTGAAGTTAGTTTTTATGATCCAGTACAACTTTTCCGGTTGAAGTATATCTTTAGTGCTACTCTCTGTTTTTTCTTGTTACTAAGTAAAAGTGTTTCTTGCAGAGTTCAATTCGCCATCTAGATGAGGTTTGGATAAAGCCAATACGTTTGGTAATCCCCTAATCCTCCCTGCTTGTAATTGTAAACATGTGCTTATTTGATTTTGTTCACTTCATTTGTCCTTTGGTAATAAGAGGTAGCAAAAAGCTATTTCCCAATACAAGCATTTCTAAAAGGATTGAAGATTTTGCAAATGAAAAACTTAATTCAGTTCTGGAAGTGATTCCAGTCGCTGAATCTACAACTACTGAAATGGCTACACCTAAAGCACACAAGGTTTGGTTCATGCTCTAATTTCTTTCGTGTATTTCTATGTTTATTCTGAACTACTTGTGGCGTTAGATGATTCCTAAATAGAATTACCTTGAACTTCATCGTAAAGTCAACCAACTGATCTCAGTGAACTTTTGAAAACAAATAAAATGAAGACAAACCAATGTGTTGTTGTATATATGAAATTTGGCAAATATGATGAGTAGGATATGGATGTGTCTTAATTATATATTGGCTTGGAACATACCCTGAGTATCATCTCTATTTAACTTAGCTCACTTGGCTTCTTATATTTTCTGTGTTGTGTTACGCAGATTTGTGGAAGATGATATGCGATGACGAGCTTTACTGCCAAAATTTAGCATCATTCTAATTTATTAGCAAGGTATACTATTTTCAATCTCTTTTTGTATGACTAAGCCTATTGAGGGCATTTGCTTTTCCTCCTAACTATGGTTATGCTCATAGCACTTGTTGTAGTTGTCAACAACTGGCTCAACTAAAAGATGCAAGGTTCTATTCATATTTTTTGGTAGATTTTCACCTTAGATAGGTAGAAATATCCATTAGAAAATTTAAGTTGCTAACATTGTATGTTATATTATTGGCTATATTTTGGATTTTACCCATTTTTGTTGGCATCAGTTGTTAGTAGTTTGAGAATCACTTGCTTGACCTACCTACTGCACAGTTGTCAGTTTAGCACACAAACCATGTTTTGGTTTAGATGTATTTTCTTAAAGGGTGTCATAGTTCTATTGTTATATTAAATTATATTTATTTTGTTTGTTGCCACGTAGATTACGATTTCCCCCTATCACTATCCATTTTTTTATGTTCATTGTCCATGTATGTGTCCCAAACTCCTTTGAATTTTAGGGTTCTGGGTTACCCACAATCACCCACTTGATTCTTCAGATGATTTACTCTGGTGTATGTTCATGCTCAACACAGTTACTTTTTTTCTAGTTTTCCATTGCTTGGACATATTTGGTTTCTATGTGTTTCTGAGATCTTGCCTACTCTTGTTTGACCTATATTATCAGTTATCTTTATGACATTATGCGTTTTTTCAACTGGTTGTTTCTATTCTTGGTTTCTTTTGAATCCCACTCTGCATACACCATTGTTTGGTCATTCTTACGTGTTTATCGTTATATGTTTTTCCTGTCAACTGATAAAACAATTAGTGAGCATCAGCTATCCCCAGGTCTTAATACTCTATCTTCCCATCAGTTAATAAGTGAACAAGATGTTGTGCAGCCTGTGATTTCCACTAGGACTGCTGGTGTGCAAGCTATGAACCCTGATGAACCCACTCTTGGAACTATCACCTCAACACCTAAATCAAAGAGATCAGATAATGTAGGAAGTCAATCTACCAATGTAGCTAGTGCTAACCTTGCTGATGTCACTGTTTCAGCACCACGATCACCTACGGTGTCTCTATCACCAGACGAGATTACTCTGAGCAAACAAGTAAGATTTTCCTACATACATTCATAACATATTTTTCCTTTTAGTTAACTAGGTTCATGTAATATAGGTATCGATGTGTTTATCTATACCGTTGATTCAATAATCCTAGATGCTCAAAACTTTGCGTGTTTCCCTGTAGGAAAATGTTTTTATTGATGCTACAACTAAGGCAACACCACATGTATCACAAATTGATCCTTCATATTAGTGTTTTCTCTATTTCTCCTTTTCCTACTAGTTATACCATGTTTTGTCATAGTTCTATTCATTTATGCTACAACTGGGTTTCACCTCATCATCTTTGCCGAAATGGGTACCTGAGCCTGCTGATCCAGCTTTGTCCGCAACAAAAAAAAGGTATATCATTTTTATTTGTTCCTGTCAGATTCTTGGTCATAGCTTCATTAATATAGACTTATCACATTTTTCCACACAACCACAACAGTAGCGAAGGCATTTCAAACAGACCAAGGGCTAAAAGGAAGCTTTCTTTTGATCAACAATCATCCAAGAACTAGAGCAATCTTGACACATGTAATGTTTTATGTTAACCATGGTTATATCGTGGATTCTTCTTGATGCAGTGTAGGATCCTTTCTTCTTTATCATACAATGCTCATCCAGTATTATCATATTGTGGACAATATATATATATATATATATATATATATATATATATATATATATAGGAAAATGGTATAGTACTCCTAGGAGTACGTACCCCCACTTCTTATATCCTACTTAAATCGTATGATGATATGTCTTTATCTATTTTAGCATACTCCAATAATGATTATAAGATACCCCAAAATGAGTTCCATGGAAAATTTTATTAAAGTCCAATTTTTATAGTAAAATTTGTGTATATACTTATTTTACATATGAAAATGGGTATATAGCAAAAAACAAAGGGCTCCAATGAAATTTTTTCAATCAAGTCACATTGGAGTATCTTATAATTGGTATTTAAGTATACTGGAAGTGATAAAGAAGTATAATATGTACACTCTCACTTCCAATATGCCACTTAAACGCATATATTATACTTCTTTATCACTTTCAGTATACTTAAATACCAATTATAAGATACTCAAATACGACTTGATTGAAAACAATTCACTGCATACCTTTATTTTTTTTTTCTATATACCCTTTTTCATATATAAAAGGAGTATATGCACGGATTTTGCTATAAAAAGTGGACCTTAATAAAAAAAAAGTTCATAAAACTCACTTTGGGTATCTTATAATCATTACTAGAGTATGCTCAAATTGATAAAGATGTATCATCATATGATATAAGTGATATATTAGAAGTGGGAGTATGTACTCCTAGGAGTACCATACCATTTTCCTACACACACGCGCGTGTATATGTGTGTGGGGGGTTGTGATAAGATTCTACGTAGCTTGTTGATTGGACGTAAATTATGTATGAAACATTAATTTGTAAGGATAATTATCTTATGTGTATTAGCTTTCTAAGTTTATAATTTATATTATATTTTATTTAAAATTTGTTGCAATGCACGAGCACTCGACTAGTTTATTAAACTGCAAGTTTATTCTATGGTACCAACCCAATTTTCCAAAAATAATAGGATGGCCCATAAATGATTTGAGGTGCTATCTTTGCGGGCCCCGTCAGCAGGTTAGGGGCCCCACTTGCATCCTACAAGGCTACAAGGCATGCATGTTTTTCTCCTGGACCCTGGCCGAACGGCTACCCAGGCGCACGAGGAATCCTGCTGCAGTAAAGTGTCCTATCCTGGAATGAAGTCTTGAGAAACCGTCGCTGGCGAGTCCAGTCCGAGCAATTATCTCGTAGACAATACTCAGAATCGTAAGAACAATGCAAAGCACAAGAACAAAATTAAGAGATGAACACAGAGATGTAGGAGGACTTCTTGCTTCTCTTTATTCCTTCATCAAGCGATCAATCCTTTACAATGAATAGCACCCCCTATTTATAGGCTACGACCTGCTAGGGTTTGGGATGACGAGACCACCTTGGGCCAGGACTCCCGGTCCTGGGCCCGGTTTCATAACACTCCCCCTTGGGCACTCATCCTTCATGTCCATGTCTCATCAAAACTCCATAAAAATCCAGTGGGAAAAATTTGAAGAAAGAGTACATGAAGCATGTTCTGCTATGCTGCACGAATTGCCTCATAAAAAAACTTAGCCGAGAAACTTCGGGAAAACTCATCAAGGGAAAAAGAGTACAATCCACCCAATTTTGTTTAATCTCTAGGATTTATTCTCTGGGTACTCAATCTTCATGATCAAACTTTAGTAATGAGTTCGTGAAGGTTCTCCCCCTGAATTCTGCACTTCTCTAAGTCTCATCATTCCAATTCCACATATGCACATTTCAAAACTAGATGCTGGAAGTGACTTAGTGAATAAATCTGCAAGATTTTCACATGACTTAGTATGCAAATTTTGTCCATCTTTTGCAATTCATGAGCATAGAAGGACTTGGGATTGACATGCTTTGTGAGAGGATTCTTCACATAACCCATCTGCACTTGTGCAACACAAACTGCATTATCTTCGTAGATAATAGTGGAGGTTTGCGCGGTATTCAATCCACACGACTGCTAGATGTGGTGAATCATTCGCCGAAGCCAAGCACATTCTCGTGAGGCCTTGTACAATGTTATTATTTTCAAGTGGTTCATCGAAGTCGATACAAGACTCTTGTGGATATCATGGGGATATGCTCATGATCTTAGTATGATATGCCAATTGGCAATGACGTTGAAGGTTTGCGGAAACAAGCGTTTTCGACAAAGTTCAAGTTCTGTCAGGCCTCAGGCGGTCTGACCGGCCATGGTGGCGGTCAGACCGGTCGTGGTTCGGGTCAAGCTCCGGGTTGAGAGATTGGCGGTCCGGCCGCCGGCGGCGATCGACCGGCCACCGTGGCGATCGGGCCCGCCATGTAAGTGGCTGTGGATTTTTGAGCTGGGCCAAAAATAGAGGGTGTAGGCAAGAGAGGGGGTTCTACTGCTCTTGGTCTCATAATTTTTGGAGCCTTCACACAAAACTTCTATTCGTTTGAAATTTCCAGAGAGGTTGCGGATTTCCAAGCTGGAATTTGGCTAAGTCATGGAGTGGCGGTCAGACCGGCCTTTGGTGGCGGTCTGACCGGCAAGGGGAGCGGTCCGACCGGCCATGCTGACGGTCTGACCGGTTTTGACTTAAGTTGCTGGCCTTCTTGGCAGCAATGTGTTGGGTGTTAGGTCAATCTCATGGGTTTCAGTGCATATGTGTTGCATGATGCATGTTTTGACTAACGTGGGTCAAGTTGTGAAGAACTTGTTCCCGGATTCGATTTGCTTGTCTATTGTTATGCAGGTTGCTTGGTGGTCAACGACGGTCAACGGCGAGGATGATCGGGACTAGGCTTGGAGAGCTGAGGTTCAGAACGATCGACGATTCCGGGTGAAGTCATTGGACTCAAGCATGGTGCAAGATGGACAAAGGTGACCGAACGGGCAGTTCGATGCGACTGGTTGGATCAAGCGGCGCGGGGGTCGGTGCAAGTGTCGTGGTGGTTTCGGTGGGAGCCGGATGGGAGAGACTTGGCGACATGAAGAGAGCCGTTGGATCAACCTACACGTGGCGAGCATGCATCGCCCGCGAAGATTGGACTCAGTCTTTGAAGAAGGGCCGAGAAGGGGTATTTTGGTAATCTTACCAAATACCGCCTTGGTTACCTTTTGCTAACCCGCGGCGCAAGACGGTGCGTGGAGAAGCAGATTAGGTCAAGAGGAGATGAAGACGACGCTTTAAAATGCGTGCGTGTGTGACCCGTTTGTTTTGGGCCTTAACGGGAGCCCATTATGGAAACTCTTCTAGAAGGTCTAGGCCTCCACTATAAATAGAGGAGGGAGCTGACTGCACCCCCTCAACCCTTTCATTACTTGAAAACCCTAGTTTTTGCTTGTGTGCTTATGGAGTTGATAGTTGGATGTTAGAGTTCTAGAGAGTTGGATTTGATTTCGTGCTCATGTATTGAGTCTTTGTCCTCCATTGATGGAGTGGCTGTAAACCAATACCATATCAAATCAATCCAAAGAAAGTTCTATCAAAGATGAGTTCATTTGCTTTCTTTCTCTCTATTTGGTGATTTTGAGTCTTTCTTTGATCCGCGAGTTTTGGTTGGTTTCTTGTCGTGATCTAACCTTGCTGCATCATGTGGGAACCCATCTAGGGTCTTCTTGATCATCAATCACCCACGAGCAAGTCTCTAGATCATATTTTGATTTTTGCTCGGTTTTTGAACCAACTTCACTTAATTGAAGAAAGGTCTGAACTTTGGCAAGGATCTTCACGATCGTTGCTTGGAATAGGTTCCTGACATCCTTGGGAAGGTGTGTGTCAAGTTTCACGAAGTTTGAACGCACGAATCAAAAGTTAGACAAATTTGCGTTTTGGTTTTTCGGGTTGTTTTCACTGTTCTTGAACTAGAGGTTTGACCTCCCGAGGGAGCGGTCCGACCGCTGGGATCGGTCCGACCGCTAGGCCAACCGGTCTGACCGCCCCCGTGAGAGGTCAGACCGACCGAGAATTGTTGATTTGAGTTTCTGAAGATTTTGCTTCGGGACTTTGATTGGATTCAATACAAATCTACCGCTGTGCTTGATTGATTGATCTTCATAGCTTTCATAGCTATTGGAGTGAGATTCGTATTGAATTCGATTTAGGAGAAAAAGAGATCGTGCTCCTATTCACCCCCCCTCTAGTCGCCTTTCCGGTCCAACAACTCTGCTTAGATGATTTTCATGGAATTGCAGTTCCACCACATAGGAATACATAGCATGTTTGATATTTGGTTGTATGCGGGTCCTACAAGTACCCGTCATCTGCATTGCCATTCATAGTTAGGTCTTGATTCTTTCTATAGAACAGACTAAGGTCCTGTTTGGTACAGCTTCTACTCCCAGCTTCTCAATTGATTCTCGTGGAGCCGTACCAAACACCCTGATTCTCAAAACCACCAGATCCTGATTCTCGCGAGGAGCTGTCTTAAAAATGAACTAGCAACGAGAAGCAGCCTTCCCGCAGATTCTCGTGAGAATCCAACTTTCATAAACAAAAATACTCCTTAAAGTTTGAAGTTTTTACCCACAATTGCCATCCAACTACCCCAGATTTTCCACCACGCGACCCCTTTCCCCGTGCCCCTTCACCTTTTCCCCCCTCGCTTCCTCGTCTCCTCTTGGAGCTCTCGCGACAGACGATAAATAAAATACTTTCTCGTGCGCCGCCTCGGTCCTCGACAGCGCCGAGGACCACCCCTGGGATTTCCCACCGCGCAACCTCTTCCCCGTGCCCCTTCGGTCCTCGACTGCGCTGCCTCCGATCTTCGATTGCTCCGCCGCGGGCCCCGGACTGCGTCGCCGCCTGCACGAGAGCCGCCGACCCCGGAAACCCTAGAGGCGGGGGTTCCCCGACTTCTTCGCCGTCGCAGTTTTCCGAGGACCACCGGCGGGCTCCGACGAAGGTAAGCTTGTGATCCGTCTTTCCCCCTCCTCTTCGCCTTTAGCCCTAGGGTCGATCGATCTGTGAATGCCTCTGATTTGTCATGAAACGAGTGATTGAGCATTTTTTCCATGCATCTGTGAATGTAGTAGGCACAAATTAACTTATGTGAATTGATTGTCATGATTTTTCCATGGGACAGTTGTTATCAGAAGTCTTGGGTAGTCTTGTCCTGTGTATTTCTTGCCAAATTGTGTGCTCCTGTGAACTTGTTAGAGCTGGATTGAACATTGCTTAAGGCTTTGTCCTTTGAGGGCTGCTGTAATCAATTTGCATTTAATTGCAATTGACTGATTAAAAAAAATTATGGGCTTGCAATGAGGCTCTGTAATCAAATTTGCATTCTAGAGATAACTATTTGTCCAAAAAATTGCATAGAGGTTAGGTTACAGTACATCTAAAATCTTTCTGTTATAATGCAATCCTGACCTATGTCTACCCTTTTTAGCCCCTTCTAAAAAGTTAACAAGTGCATGAAGCAATACTCAAATGTTCCAGATGAACTCACTGGATCAAACACACATCTTCATAAAAAAAAAATTAAAGGTCCAGGCATCCACAAACAATGAGGCCAAATGTGGTTGCCCCTAGTGTTAGCCACATACAAACAACCTTGGACTTTTTGAATCTTGTTATATCATTTTGCTTTACTCAAATAAACAATAACTGAAACCTCGAGGTATATCGATCGTTTGGCATACTCTGTGCCAGGTTACTTATATCTATGGGCTATGGCGATAAAACTATGTTGTCAACTTCTTAGTACATATTGGTATATGTACTTTAATTCATGAGTTACCAAACATGAAGCCTGAAGAAAAGTCAGTCATCTCATTGGCTGGAAGTCTTTATTGTAATCAAGCTGATTGTTCACCTTTTTTTTGTGCTTACAGGGTACCGATAGCAATCTAGATGACTGTGTTCTCCATCTCATCTGCCCTTGTTGTACGCAGTGCCAGGTTATATGTATAAACCCCTTTGAAGTCCCAGTTCACCAAATTTGTTTGTTATTGGTCTCTTAACCTCACAGTTGCTAGCATTTCAATGAGCAGGAGGCTAGAACTCACGGTGAAGGAAACAAGGCTTTTGCTGCTCGACACAAGTCCTCATTTGTGCCTATAAAATCTCCAGAGTTGTGTGGCATGGACAGAACATCAAATGGTGCTGATGAACATGAGCAGCTCGTCCCATCAGCCCAACCAAAGCAGGACTAGGGAATAATAGCAGTCTAGTCCATAGCGTTTGCACAAATCCAAAAAGAATTGGTGGACCTCTTCTTCATGTTCTCAAAAAGAAGAATTGGTGGATTGTCGTGCGAGGAAATGATCTGTACTGCAATTCTCTGCCTGTTTGTTGTATCCAGTCTGAAGAACTTGATTGGCAGCAACCTTATCTGGATGATGGGTGCAATTGGCTTGTTGTTGTATACTTCAGTGATAGTTTTTATGATGTATTGGATTTATTTAGATTCAAGACCGGTATCTACGTTATGTCATGATACTCAAGGCTTGTCTGAATCCAAGTGTAAATTTCTCGATGTAACATAAGAGTTCCAATGACATATTAACATGTGTAACTAATGTTGTTTCCTGTAAAATTTGCTCTCCTGCTTGTGTGCACCAGTGCGCGGATTGATATCTTTAGTTCTTGGAGGCACTTTTTTCTCTGTCAAATGCCAATCATTCTTCGTACTTTCTCACGATCAACCTAATTTTAGCCTCGCTTTTCCTTTCTTCGATAGTGGCATACTCTAATAATTATATCGTGGAAAATATACTTTAGTAAGTTTCGCAAAAAAAACTTTACGTAATAGTACTTGTTTGGAACACAGAAACTTTACCAGAAACATTGATACATAGCAATTCACATGGTCTAAACAAATTTAGGGGAAAACTTCTATAATTTGTGTACAAATACATGGAGAAAGACACATATACAATTGAATTATTACAATCAGGGGTAACATGGTCTATTTGCCTCTAATCTCCCTCATATGGTTTTTGGAGCCAACCTACCAGCCAAACACTTTCAACATACAACTCCAGATTCTCAAAGAAGTGGATTCCCAGATAATCAGGAGTAGAATCTGGAGCTCTACCAAACAGGGCCTAAGTTCTTTGCTTCCTTGGATGTATTGGAAGATGTCCTTCATTCCCTACTAATGTCTTTGGTAGGTTCTGCACTATACCTTATAAATAGGTTCACGACAAATGCAATGCCTGATTTAGTACAGTTTGCCAAATATATAAGTGCTTATATTGCACTTAAGTATGGGAGTTCCGTTCCCAGAACTTCCTCCCCCTCTTCTTTAGGTCTGTACGAGTCTTTGTCTTGCTGCAAAGATCTCCCGACCATAGCACTTTCAAAGGGTATGCCTTTTTAAAGTCAAACCTTTCTAATACCTTCTGAGTGTAGGTTGACTGATGTACTAATATTCCTTCAGGACATGCTCAAGCTGCAAGCCTAGGCAATATTCGGTTTTACCCAAGTCTTTCATTTCGAACTCCGACTCCAGGTAAGAGTTTGCTTTCTTAATATCCTTCAGGGTTCCGATGATATTTAGATCATTTTCATACTCTGTGATTATACAAAATCCATCCTAGGATCGTCGTATAAATACACATGGTTTATTCTCATTGTTCGTGTAGCCTTTCTTGCATAGAAAGTCGCTTCAAACGATTATACCATATTCTGCCTGATTGCTTAAGTTCGTACAATGACTTTCTGAGTTTCACACTGTACATATTTCTATTTACTCTGTTTTGGTTCGGGACAGTGATACATTCAGGTATCTTCATATAAATGTCGAATCTAATATTTCATAAAGGTATGCTGGTACTCCATCCATCAATTTCACTTCTAACTTCAAGTTCACTGCTATTGAGATAAATGTCTAAAGGGAGTTCCGCCCATGACCGGGGGATAGGTTTCTTCATAATCATCTCCTCGATGTTCAGTGAAATTTTGTGCAACAAGTCTTGCTTCTTTTCATTTCTCTTTTGAACAAATACCCATTTATACCCTGCGGGGAGCACAAAGGGAGGCGTGCGACTTACAGGCTCAAACGCCTTTATTTTATTCGGAGAGAATAATTTAGTTTTTATTGCCTTCTTCCAATCCAATCTTTTCTTTCATTCAGCGAGCGATGCAGGCTCTGAATCAAGATTGATGATTGTGGCAAGTTTCTTTGCAAAGTAAATATCGACATTGGCTGTTGTCATATTCAAAGATTCTCCCGAGGTCATAAAGTTTATAGTTATTTCTTCAAGGGGCGGTTCTTTTAATGCTTCTACTTGCTCACCGCCGCTTTCAATTGTGGGGCAAGTCCCTTTAGTTTTTCAGCTCCGATGTGTGCGCACACATCCATGATGATGTCTCCCTTCATGGGGATATTCAATTCTGGTATGCCTTTTCTGAAGGTTCCACACCGATGTCAGGTCTCAACTGGCCCCTCTTCTGGTTCCGGGGAACTTTGGTGATCGGCTGTATCAAGTCCTTCTTATCCTTTTTCACCAGGCGTCCCCGGTTACTTTGGATTCGAGGGACCGGAGTTCTCGTCCTTTTATTCTGAGGCCTCTGGACGGGATTAGGGATACCTTCATTGGTATTTCAACACTCTCCGATACATGCTTGCAGGCAAATGCTACTTGGTCACGCTCTTCAAATCACTAAAGTGGTCTGGCAGTTGCTTCGCTAATATTTGCAAATCAATTATCTTTTGGACTTCAATTGTCTTCTAGACTTCTTTATTTGCTTTACTAGTGCGCGGGTCATATGCATAGATTTCAATTACCTTCTGGACTTCAATTGTCTTCGAGACTTCTCTTGTCTTCTAGACTTCAATTGTCTTCTGGACTTCTCGTGGCTTACCACGTTATTTCCCGACATTTCCATCAAGGGTTGATTTCCTCCCCCTAATGACGGGAAACTAATCTCATCTAATATACTATCAGCGAATCGGGCATTATGCAAATCTCCAGTCATAGGGTCCAAGTACTTGATTATGGATGTTGTCTCATAACCAACGTATATCCCAAACTTTCAGAGAAGGCCCATTGCAGTTCGCTGCGGTGGTGGTATAGGTACATAAACTTTACAACCAAACCTGCAAAGATGAGTAGTTTTCGGTGCTGACCCTTGCACTAGTTGCATAAGTGGATGGATGTTATAGGCTGACGGTCTAAAATTGATGAGAGCTGCTGCGAGCAGGACTACGTGTCCCTAACATGTACAAAATACTCAACTTTAATTCTCATTTTCATGCAATAATCATCAAATGCTTTCGGAGTAAGTTCTCCGGCGTTGTCCATTCAGGTGGACTTCACATGATGATCAAGGAAAATATTTCTAATTTAATTATCTGCGAGATTGGCTTTGCAAAAGCATGGTTTCTCGTAGACAATAAACAAACGTACGACAATTCTGAGGAAGCATCGATGAGCACTATAAAATACCTAAATGACCCTTACAGGGGCTGTATAGGACCGCAAATGTCTCCCTGAATACGGTCTAGGAATGCAGGGACTTCATCCTTCGCTTTCAGAGCAAAAGGTCTAGTAATTAATTTCCCGGTGGCATATGCGAGGTGCACAAAATCTTCCTGATTCGGGAAATTCTTTACATTCATATTATGTCCCTGTGAATTGTTAATTATATCTCTCATTATCGTAAGACCTAGGCGGCATAATCTATCATGCTAGAGATAGAAAAGTTCAGAGTTTCTAAATACGGTTTTCAGGGCAGTACAGGCTGCAAATGCCTTAATATTAGTGTAGTATAGCCCAGTTTCATACGGAGGAAGACATTATGATGCTATTGTTCCACTTTCTTCACGCTTTTCAATGAGCAGGTATTGCTTATCATACTCTTCTTCAGTCTCTACGTGGAAACCGTTAGCGTGATTATCCTTGAGAGTTCTAGTCGATTCTGGGTACAACAAGTCTTCTCAATGACCAAAGTTGTGCCTATTGGGAGTATAATTATGGCCCTTCCTGAGCCTATTATACAAGTATCATTTGCTGCATTGTCGTGAAGACTATCAAGCATTCTTCGATCGATTGAAAAATTTTCATTTATCTTAGGATGGTATTTATTGTGCTGCTACCTGCTAAGCACACTTCCTCCATAGGGCACCACACATGTTCTAATATAATGTACTTTATTAATATGTAACAGAAAGCAAGCAACACATAAATAAAATACTTCAGATATTAGAACGTAACTTGCTATTATAAAGACGGGAAAATAAGTCTTGCAGAACTCATAATAAGAATTTAATGCTTTGCTCTCCTAGAGTTTGCAACCATTATTCAATAATTCAAAGTTCTGCTTCAATTACAAACTGCAAGTTTCTATAAAAGATCCAAGTGCAATGCGTGCACTAGATCTAATATGCGAAGTTTTCAGGAACTTTAGCCTCAATTGGCTTCATGCGCGATTTTCTCCTCTTGGGCAGCTACGGCTGTGGCCACAATGATGTCCAAAGGAGGGTGGGGGCTGCTACTGGGCTGTCCACATTCATAAGTGCAACTAATGGATGTGAATCCTCTATGCCTGCAATGGCGAGGTATGCCTCATACTGTCATATGCCATTTTTCTTAGACTATAAAGCATCAATAACGTGCGATCCACGACCTTACCCTTCTTGCCCCTCTCCTTCGTGAGAGGCTTCATCACCTTGTAACTGCTATTATTGGCTTCATGGCCAACATTGCTACTAGGTGGTTGTGAGATGTAGTTCTTTCTTAGAACATCATCTTGAGCTTCCACAACTTGCATGATGTCAATTAATTCGGCATACTGCATGTAGTCATCTTGACAATAGTTGCGTGCGAATTGCACCGCGTTCAGGTAAAAGGTAGAGAGTCTTCTCAATCTTCTGCTCATCTGTGATTACATTACCATATAATTGAATACTAATACAAATTCTATACAAATTTGGCCATGTTGGGTCAGTACTTTGAACTACTGGTTCGTGATGCTAGTCATATTCATATTCATGCAAAAATTCATAGGATTACTGCTAGTAATCTGCATAAAATAGTTGCAAAATTCTCATAATGCTCTCCGAACTTCCGGCTCATGATCCCGTATTTTTCTATGCATTTACATGATTTATTGCTATTTTCAATGATTAAAAGCAATATAAACAATTACAGATAATCAAAAAAAGTAAATATAATAAATAAATTGCATAGAAATAACAAGAACAAGAACAAACATGCTTCAAAAGTTCAAAATATGCAAAAAAAAAATGGATTCCCGAAGCCCTTTACTGATGGAAAATTACTTTTCGGCGAAATCTGCAATTTCCAGGGATTAAAACGCGAAATCTCAGTTCAGAGAGAAAATTCGCGTAATTTTTAGATATCTGAGGGGTTATTCTACAAGAATGTACATAATCCCGTAAATTTCCCAATTTCAGTGGGTTTTTTTCACAATATTTCCGGATCCGCGAAGAATTCCCGTAATTTCCAGAACTACAAGGGCCTTCATACCAAAATCGGGATTTTTTTTTCTATTTTCCTCCCCCCTTTTTTCGGTTTCCTTCGGCCGGCTGGGCTGATTCATTCCCTGGCCCATATGGCTCCACCGGCCCAAAAGAACTGCCGGCCTTTTTGGCCGGTTCAAAAACCACCGAACGGGTAGGGTTTCCCTACCCATCCTTCCAGGCAGCGGTGGCCGGTGGCACACGCATGGGCCCGTGCGTGGGGCGCGGAGCGACGTGTCCGGCCGTTCGGCGTTGGCGGCGCCCATTCGGGGGCGCTAGTAGCGGTACCAAGATGCGGGCGGGGCCGCTGAGGGGTGCGGAGGCGACGTCGTGCGACGGCGTAGGCTCCCGGCGGCTTCAAGCCGACGGGGAAAGGCGGCGCGAGCAGGGGCGCGGCGCTACGGCAGCGCGGGGCTTCGGCGTCGCGGCTCGGCGCGGTCGGCTTAAAGAAGGCGGCGGCGGACATTCGGCGCGGCGCCGACGGAGCTCGCGCGCAGAGCGGCACTTCGAGTGTGGCGGCGGTGGAGCATGCGGTCGGCGACGTCGCTTCGCGCGAGCGCCGACGGCGGCTCCCAAGAAGCTCGAGGCGGTCGGCGGCGTCTTGACGATCGCGCGGCTCCCGGAGGCCCGAGGCGGCGGGTGGCGGCTTCGAGGCGGTGGTCGCGGCGGCTCCCGAGGCTCGAGGCGCCGGCGGCGCCGAGGCGGCGGCGTGAGGCCTTGCAGGGCTGGCGCGGGCACGGCTCAAGGCGGCGCCTTCGTGGCGGCTGGCGGGGCGTGTGGCGCGTCGGCGTCAGCAAGCGGGCGGTGGCCGCTTCACATGGCAGCGGTGGCGCCATCTTCAGGTGGCCGGGTGGGACTCCAAGTCGGCGGCGGCGCGGCTCTACAGGGCCGTCGGCCGTTTTTTTTTTTTTGGTTATTGTTCATTCATGCAGATGTATGCGATGCAATGTAATGAAGTACGGGATTGCAACGGAGGCGCGGCTTCATGCCGACATGTGCATGCTTGCTGCGTGCTAGCGGCGTGGCTCTGTCGTTGCCTCTGTGGCGATGCGTGATGGCGGACTATGCCGACCGGTAACGTATCGCGGAGGTAGTGACAGCCGCTTGCAGGCGGTGCCGTGCACATGGTGCCTTTCATGCTATTGCATCTACAACCTACGGTACAATCATCATCTACTCTTTCATGCAACCCACCGATTAGCTTGGCCGGTGACTTCAAGTTGGCTCGCGGTAGATTAGAGCAGATTTGCACCATAGGAAACCAATCTAGAAAGCAACAATTGCATAATTGAAAGCGATCTAGAAAAACGATTCAATCTACGAGTGTCGTTCATCGATGGTTACCTTTTCGATGCGAGGAGAGTCGATCGTGCTGATAACGTCTTGAGGAACAGTCGTTGTCGAGTCCAGTCCGAGCGATTACCTCGTAGACAATAGTCAGAATCGTAAGAACAATACAAAGCACAAGAACAGAATTAAGAGCTAAACACAGAGATGTAGGGGGACTTCTTGCTTCTCTTTATTCCTTCATCAAGCGATCAATCCTTTACAATGAATAGCACCCCCTATTTATAGGTTATGACCCTGCTAGAGTTTGAGATGAGGAGCCCACCTTGGGCCAGGACTCCCGGTCCTGGGCCCGATTTCTTAACATGAAGAACTACGGGGTGTGCGCTAGTACACTCCCGATCCATTTTGTGGCCTGCGCGGACGTTTGTGATTTGTCCATCGTGTTCCCCGTCGCGACACATTTTTTTTAGAGGCATCGCGACACATTCTTTCAGTGGCCGTTCGTGGGTCAATTTGCGCATGTTTGATCCATCTCTAGTCGGCCGTTGGTGGGTCGCGCTGCTCATTAGTGGTCCGTGTTTTTGTCGGCTGTTAGTGTGTCGCAGTGCCAATCCAGGATCCCTACCTCTTGGGTCTCCATGAGTTTTGGCGTGGTCTATCGGCCGACCTGCTGGGCTTCCACGGCCCAAATTTCTTGGGTCCTCTTGTACTCCAAAGGCGCTGCAGCTCTACTCCACGTCAGCGCACGCGATTCGAGTTTTTTCCCCCTTTTTTGCAAATCCAAAAATTCAAATGGTCGTGTCTTTTGAACCGAGAATGCAATTTGCAATCCATTTGAACCTCCATGTTCTTGTGACAAAATTTTCAAAACAAGACCTCACTTGCGTATATTTTCGGTTTGGTCGTGATACTATATGTCATACGATTTACTAGAAAAAACAAAATGTTTCATGCATAGTAGTTTATAGATGCTATTCTGGCCCTCATATTTTGAATTGGGTAGGCGGAATGAAACGGATGGGTGTTGGATGTTCCGGTAGGTAAAATGAAATGTTTCACAAATTTGGTCTCAATGTTACAATAGTTCATCGACGATGATGTTTGACACATTAAAGTTATATGTTTCGTGCATTTTGGTTTCAATGTTCTAATAGTTCATCGACGATGTTCCAACATATCATTAACAATGTTCTAATGGTAGGACAACACGAATTGACTGAATTCTGGACACTATTGGCCCCCTACACCATCCAAATTCCTAAAGTAGCCCCCTCACTCAAGAAATTCGAATTTAACCCCCTCTTACCACATGCTGTCGGCAGGTACAGCAACAGCAAAGTTCCTGCCATCCCCCACTGCAGCACTAAGGTGCTGCCCTCCCCCACGGCAGCATCAAGGTGTTGCCATCATAACAGCATGAGGTACAAGGAGAGAGAAAGAAAAGTGAAAAAAAAATCATTTTTAAAAAAATAAGAAAATTTCAAAAAAAACTTAGAAAATAATTTATTTAAATACTATAATATTTATCATGAATAAATATATATTTTTAATTTTTAGAGCTAAATGCAACCTTGTAAAAATTCAAACCAAATTGTAAAGCCCTTACGGTTAATGAATTAAAATAAGAAGAATAAATCTTCAAAAGCAATGTTAGAAATTTTATCTAGATACTAGATCATCCCAAAAACACCTTTAAAATTTTATATAATTTTAGGAATTTATTTGCTATTTTTTAGCTCGGTCAAACTTGGGGGGTTTGAAGTTAAAATAGTTATCCTAGTAACGTTCGGACCGTACGAACAACACTTTTGGAACATTCGGACCGTTCGAACATCTCTTTTGGGCTGATCGGACCATCTGACCAGACCTGGCTTTGAACGGACCGTCCGAACATTAATTATCCACTAAAAATCATTTGACTTCAAAAAATCATATCTAATTCAACTCAACTCCAAATCAATTGAAACCAATTTTAATATTTTTCATTTTAAATGAACATTATTTTAAATAGGTTTAAAACTTGTCTCTAGCCCAGAAAATATAGTTTTTGAAAATTGATGCTTAACCGAATTATTTTCACACTAGAAAATGCTTTTAACTTTGAAAATCCATAGAAAATGTTTCTAGACTCCAAATGAGTTGAACTAAGTTATTTTGGTCTTATAATTTTATTCTCTATTTATCTATATAATCCTTTTATCCACTACCATTCTACAAATTTTTACTAAATAATTTAAATTTAATGAATAGTAATCGAAACACTGTTTTGAGTATTTCCTAAAAAATTGATTTTCAAATTGTTATAACTCTCACACATTAAATCCAAATGGAATAATTCTTTCACCTACATTCATCTAAAATCTTAACCTAGCTACTGTAGAAAATTTATATATTTTTTAGCACTTTCAATTTTATGGTATTTCTCGGTGTTTATTCGATGTCGTTAATTCTTTAGAGTCCAAAGTGATCGACGTAGAATGAATAAAATAAACTTTAATTAAATTCAAAATTTTCAAAGTGATCAACAAGTATGATGTGTCGGGAGGCTTTACAAAAAAATTCATAATTTTTTAAGATCATTTTCTATATTTAGAAATTCCTCCAAAAAATTAAATGAATAAAATAAACTTCAATTAAATTCATTTTTTTATTAAATCTTTTCATATTCCAAGTTTTGTTTTGAATTTTCTGAATTTTTTGGATTTGTTTCCACTTTTCTTTTCTTTCTCTCTCCTTGTACCTCATGTTGTGGGCAAGGCGCGCACCTTGGTGTCTTTGTAGTAGAGTAAGCGACACCTCGGTCTTTGCGGTGAGGATGGCAAGAATCTGTATTCTTTGCACTGACAACAGCAGTGGAGAGGGGCTAAATCCGGAATTTCATGGGTAAAAAGGCTAGTTTAGGAATTTGGGTGGCGTAGGGGGGCCAATAATGTCAAGAATTGGGTAGGCGGAATGAAACGGATGGGTGTTGGATGTTCGGTAGGTAAAATGAAATGTTTCACAAATTTGGTCTCAATGTTACAATAGTTCATCGACGATGATGTTTGACACATTAAAGTTATATGTTTCGTGCATTTTGGTTTCAATGTTCTAATAGTTCATCGACGATGTTCCAACAGATCATTAACAATGTTCTAATGGTAGGACAACACGAATTGACTAGGTGAGAGACAAATCAAGTCAATTAGCTGAACAAAAGTAAAAAAAATAATAATGGAACAATAGGGGAAAAATACAGACAAGAGAAAAAAAGACCTACTCAACACTCGATAAAAAGAATAAAAAAATATCAATAGAATAATACTGGAAAAAATGGACAACAACCAAAAAAAACCTACGACAACATTAGGAAATAAACTGTGACTAAATGAAAATAAAAAAATAAAAAAAAGAAAGAAAGGTCCTCCGCACATGTTTAATCTAGAGCACAGGCTAGACCCCACATAGCACAGTCATATGCTTTGAACTTTTGACTATTAAACACACTCGGTCCAGCGAGGCTAACTGGTTCGAACCCAGCCCAACCCATCTACGACTCGGTCCTCTCCAATTAAACTACTATAATGATGTTCCCTCTACAGGTGTCGCACGGCCCAGGAAGCCACGTTCACGGGTCACCATTTCAGATCAAACGGTAAGCAGCGGAGTGGGGGCGCCCATGGGCTGTGGGCCGATTGGGCGGCGGATTGCTATTTGCCGCGCCGCAGCATAGCCGTATAGGAAATCCGAATTTCTTCTCTCTCTAACGACAGCAACGGCGGATGCGCATCCTGTGCCTTCACGTTTTGAAGACAGAGGTGCCGTTCCCTCCATCCAGGCCACCCAATACAAATCCAACCGTCTGCATCAAGGCAGGAAATCCCCAATGGAGACATCCAGATCCCCACTCAAATCACTACGATACGCATCCTCCCCACCGAACTCTCGTCTCGATCCAACCATGGCGGCATAGCTCGGCGCACGCCCTCGTAGCCGGAAGACTAAGGGTCTGTTTGGTTCTTGATCCTAGTTAGCTTTATCAAATTTTTGATAATGCCAAAATTTAAAGTATGTTTGGTTCTTGACCCTAGTTAGTCTTAGCAAAATTTTGGTAATACCAAAATCTAGGCAATATTAAAATCTGGGCAAAAAAATATTGTTTGGATCGTAGCCATATCAATTCGTAGGCTATACCGAAATTGGTGTGTTTGGATTGTAACTGTGCCAAAATTTACCAAAAATGTGAGTATAATACGTGGGGCCCGTATGACATATATTTTTTTTTGCACTAAAATATGCCAACAGTGGTCTTATTTTGTTGATAAAATAAAAGAACACAACGGTTCAAACGGATCACAAATCAGATACTCGGTTTAGGAAATATGATCATTTTAATGCTTTGAATTAAACCACACATGCAATTAATGAATTGCCACCAGCCAACCAAGACATACCATCTGTCAAAGTGGTGCAGCTAGCTGCCTTACCAATTTGTTAGCGCCGGATTTGGCCGCCGGTGCAAAGCCAGAATTTTGGCTAGGAAACTACCAAAATTTTGCGGGTAATATTAAAATTAGGTAGCAAACCATACACTAGCCAAATTTCTTTGATAATACCAAAATTTGGTTTGGCAATTTGCAAACCAAACAGCGCAGCCCCGTTGCTCGCCTTCGTCAACCTACCATGTCTTCCCAGCGGCATGCGCAGCTCCACCGCGGCGCGCTCTCGTCTCCGGGCTGCTAAGCGTAGCCCTGCCTCTCACCCTAGCTCGTCTTCCCAGCGACACGCGCAGCTCTGTCGCTCGCCCTGGTCGACCTGACTTGCCGCATAGCTCCGTCACTCACCTTCATCGACTTGGCTTGCATTCCCGGCGGCATGCACATATGCTTTCGCTGGCCTCGATTCTTCTAACACTATGTCATGCGGATTGTAAAGGCAATGGGCAAATCTTGTGGAAAAAAATGTCCATATTGTTTCCTGTGTGTTAGAAGAGAACAACAATTGCTTGTTTTATATGTCCATGCTAACACTCCAGTAAGTTGCTGCCCCAGATCGAGCGAATTTTGTCTAACAAATCCAGCTTGTTGTTTTTCACCTGAGGGTGTATAAAAAGTTGGCCTTATTTCAATTGGGTTCTGTTGTACAAATATGTCAATGAAGGAATATATTTTCCAAGTTCACGTGCGAGATGTTCTGTGATTCTGTCAATGTTCTTTTGCTTAGCAGTGTGTTTGATGTGTGTATCAGCTGGGAAAGAAATTTTTGCTCAGTCTATATTGCAAAGGAAATGTGCCGAAACTGTTACGTAAGTCTTTGGTCATAAACATTCAGTGAAACTCATCACAGAGCTACATCAGGGCGCAAAACGGACAGACATCTTCGAGCATTATCTTCTCTTTTTTCTACCATTCTCCTGACCACCATAAAATTGCCCGGCAGCAACTGGGAGAGCAGCTTAAATCTAATACGGAGATATATGCTGGATATAGAGATTGCAAAGAATGCCTTAACAAGCTGTTGAAGAATGGACAGTGGGGGCACCATACTACATTACAGGCTGCTGCAGACTTCAATGGTGCAAATATGTCTACTCAGTGTGGTTCTTTCACAAATCCAAGAGTTATATGCTTCACTTGTTTTCCCAGCCATGGAGAAAACAATGGAAGAAACTGTTATTTGTGTTTTTATTTTGCGTTTATTTTCTCCTTTTTGCTTATGTAAATTGTGAACCACTCCTTTCTTTAATACAATAGTGGCAATGCTCTTGCCATTTCATCGCAAAAAAATAAACATTCAGTGAAAGTCTGCAAAGAGTATGGATTCAACTTGCGTTGCTTACTTGTTTGAAATCTCGGCTGCAGTCGGAGTTTCTTCAAGCGATGAGTTCTTTGATTGCTGCAGACCTCCATTGTTGATGTCTTCTAGCACCATCGGCCCAAATCAATCAGCAATTTGTGATTTTTTTTATGGAAACTTCAAATGATGATCATGAATTCTCTCACTCAAGACGAGGAGACTGAGCAGTGACTAAAATTTAAGGGGTGCTAATGGGACGTTGTCGCGCTGCACACAGGCTTATGTCACGTAGCGCTGCCCGGTTGCTGCCGCAACTCATGCCTCCACAAGAAAAACCCAGCACGCACAAGGCCACAGCCGCACGCCGGCCACGGCGCTAGTCACTAGGGTTCGCCATGGTAGGGATTGGGAAATTGGTTAGGAATCAGAGTCGGACTCGATGTCCGGGGGGAAGAGAGAACAGAGTCAAAGTGAGATAGATGGATTTGGTAGGTTTGGCCAGTTAGTCCAAGACAACAATGACGAGCACTTGGCTTGGTGCAGCCCATACAAGTGAATTCCGACTCAAATCATTTTCTTGTTCTTCTTCTACGTTCAGAGCAGCTAAGCTCCAAAGCATGGCGTCCGATGAATGGGGGTGTTAGGGGGTACCCATGGCCCCGCTGGCCGTAGGGGGTAGTGGCGGAACCAGGAATTGCAAATGGGAAGGGCAAGTAATTAGAAAAACAAAGTTCACATAACAATATCTTTAGACTCCAATATGACTATAGTGACTAACAAACATAGTACTGTGTTTCCTTGTTTGCCAAATATAAAAGAAATTACATCTCTATTAATTTAAATTTGGCCTTATGGCTACTGAGAAGATTATATATATTAATAATTTCATCAAAACTGAACTTTTGTACAATTTCTTTTCTTGATATAGACCACCATGGAATCTCGAAGGAAGTCATCTCCCATTTTATTTCGAAGATGGGTCTTGATGAGTTTTATAGCTGAAAATGCTCGCTAAGTGGTTGTAGTTGACACAGGAAGAGTTAGCACTAACCTTAGCAATCTATCAACTATTGGATAAACATAGGCTTTACCAGTCTTAACTAATCCATTTGTTAAATAGGCAAGCGAGGACGGACTCTTTAGATCAGGATAGCTACATGCATCAAGCTGGTAATACGGTAGTTGACACTCTAGTTGAGCTCTCTCTTGACTAGAACAATCTGCAGGATAGAACTTCTCCATTGGAGTATGTATATCTGATATGTTGAAAGAGGGAACTCTTGGATCCAATGATACACTTAGTGCCAAAAGCTCCATCGATTGTACACCAAATATTTCATTAAACTCGTGCAACTATTGATTTATTGTGATATCGGAGACATCCATTTTATAATGGTGATGAGTGTCAGTATTATCATGCTTGTTGTGAGATTTAGTCACATCAACATACCTGCAATTTATATAAGACTTGTTAGATTCATGGTTTACACAAAAATAACTTATAAATATTGCCATCCTATGCTGCTTGTTGCTCGCCATCCTACACAAAAATAACTTATCAACATACCTCACCAAAGCTCCGTGCTACTGATGGTCCTCCTGTTGCCGACCCTACTGCTTATCGCAGCATGGTGGTGCACTCCAATACCTTACTTTCACTCGCCCAGATATTGATTATGCCGTACAACGGATTTGTTTGCATATGCATGATTCGCGTGAGTGTCACCTCCTTTTGGTCAAACGTATTCTTCGATACGTTCAGGGCACTCTCTCCTACGGCCTTCGTATCACACCTTCTCCAGTGGACACCTTGGTTGCATACAGCGACGCCGATTGGGTCGGTTGTCTTGACACACGACATTCTACCTCCGGCTACTGCGTTTATCTCAGTGAGACTCTCGTATCCTGGTGCAGAATACTATTTCTTGCTCTAGTACAGAGGCCGAATATCGCGTCATTGCCAACGCCGTCGTCAAGGCTACCTGGTTGCGGCAACTCCTTCATGAACTCCGCCGTCCCCTGTCTAAAGCCATAGTTGTTTTTTGTGACAACGTCAGTGCCGTTTACATGATAACCAACCTGGTTTTTCATCAACACACTAAACACATTGAGATTGTGTCGAACCCGGGAGTAGAAGGATCTGATTCTCTGTGTTTACCACACAAGTCCAGGAACAACTAGTGCACACAGTTCAACAAAAATGATAACAAGTCCATATCACGTATTTTATTCATATAATCATAGTTTTATTGCAAAAAGTCTCGAAGCCAGAAGAAAAGTACAGCGGAAACATAGTGTAGTAGTAGGCCACACGATACGCCACAGGCAATCGTCTGGGGCGCAGCCTAGTCGTCCAAATCCTCACCATCCACGTAGTACTCCTCTGATCAACAATTTATTAAGCAAGGTAAGTACGAAACGTACTCCGCAAATTACACCCAAGTAACGTATTATATAATACATGAGGGTATAACAAAGGATGGCTTATATGGCTAAGTTTGCATAAAACGATATTTTATTTCAAATATCTTTACTAAGTTTCAAGGCATTTATTCTATATCTAGATATTGGTTTTCAAATTTTAATCATCAATTTCAGTGTAGGATAAACCTTCTACAAGATTGATGAAGGAATAACCCCTTTAACACTGGTTGTCTGCACAATTTTCCAATTTGGATAAACTATCCAAAAGCATTTGGTTAAATCTAATTCAAAATCAAAATCTAATTTTGAGTGGTTTTGCTCAGCATGTTCATGACCGTGGACACGGCTATTTGAACAGTTTTTACTATGCAGAGTTTGTACAACTTTACTCACAAAGATACTCTACTTAATAGGTCGGCCAAGACACGCTTCCGTAAATGTGCGACTAAGCGACTATCACAAAGCCTTTACCCTACACTATTCCAACGTAGTTATGTCCGCTAAGGTAACTTTACCCTACACTATTCCAACGTAGTTATGTCCGCTAAGGTTTCGTTACCGAAGGTTTCACGCCAAACGGTAACCCCCTCTTGCGCCATGTAGGTACTAAAAGTAGGTCTTCACAACACCCACACATCAAAAATGACGCAACCACGATGAAATGTTGTAGTTTAGTTGGCTAGGCTGTCTCATTCCAGACTTGTGGTAGTATGGTGGAGCTTAGCAAAAAGCAACTCTCAAACCGGTCTTTATATTAACTGAGCAACTTCCAACTAACCCATGGGCATCAACCATTCGTTAAATTGATCCCGTGCATAAACTTGCACCATCCATCTATCCAAATTTGTCCAGTTTAAATCATTTTTTAATTTATTTTGCTTTCACAAATCATTTTCAAATCTCTATGGCAAAAACGATGCCATAGACTCTTTTTTTCTTAAACTAAGTTTAATATTTTGCTAAATTCCCAAATTAAATATTTTTGGTCTAAGCATGTTTTTGCATAATCTTTTTCAAATGGTTCATAGTTCATACTATTGTACCAACTAAGTTTTTCATATAAGGTGACAAGGTATAACTATTTCAATGACAAAATTTGGTCATACAAAGGATTTAAGAATAACTATAATAATTTGAAGCAGGGATTTAAATTAAATTGGACACAAATAAGCAATGAAATAATAATTTAAAACAAAATATAAATAATTTAAATTAGTGGGATTCAAATATTATCAACATATGTAACTTACCTTACTCAAATGGTTGTTGATCGTACTCGTCGAAGTCTATAAGCAAAAATAAGGAAAATTCAAATGAACTCCAAATTAACTAATTTTGGTTTAGTTAGCTAGATTATCATTATAGATGAATTTAGGGATTTGAATCACTAGAATTGAAGCTCGTATGAAGGAGAGTTTGAAATATAAAGAAATCACCTGAATTAATGAATTATTTTCTAAAGGAAAGTCATGGCGTCAAGCATGACGTCAACGGCTGATTTTTATTTTCGGTTGATTTATTTTTCTACGGAAAAAGTTAAACAGTCACTCACATATGAGCTCATGGTCCATGGACTAGGTCCACGAAATCACTTTGGTCCATGGTGGACCCATTCTGTGCAACAGTGGGCTTGCCCACGCAAGCATCCACGTCAGCGGCCACGCAAAACACTGACCAACACTGAGAGGTTGCGTGGCGCACACGTGCCGCCAGGTGGTGCCACGTGGCTTGCCTTGTCACACCGGCCAAGAGGTCACCGGCGTTCTACGCCGCGACAACGAGTATGCGTGTGCGCAAAAGAAAGAGGGTGCGACGGTGAACCTTATGCGCACGATTGCGGCAGAAGAGTGTGATGGGTTGACCAACGGTGAGGAAGAAAGGTGGCGGCGAGGCTCAGGCTTGGGTGACGAGGGCGTTCCAGTGGTCCTCAGCGATGAGAGTGTGCACACCGGGTAGAACGTGTGAAGGCGAAGCTCAGGGTGTAGACGAAGACGACGGAGCTTCAATAGCAATGGCGCAATCGACAGCGGCGAGGCTAGGGCTACACGACAAAGATCTTCGAATTCCGACTACGCTAGGGCGAAAGGGGCAGCGTGGTGAACGGGGACAGGATGATGAGGTGAAGGTGATGCGAGGGCTCCGTTTTATAGGGCGAGGGCGGCATCGAGGCTGCGAGAACGTGGGTAGGGTTTTAAGCCGGCGCGACGGCGAAACAAATGCAAGTAAAAGGGAAGAAACGGACGATTGAGTGCGCAAGAGAGTGGAGGAAGATCGTGGATGTAATTGCGCACGATCGCAAGTGAAAACAGCCGCTTTTACTAGCTCAAACGGCCGGAGATGGCGCGGGCACGAGGAAGACGAAGGCGAGGTAGGGGATGACAGGTGGGCCCCACCTACCAGAGAGAGAGAGAGGGGGGAGAGGGTGAGGGAGAGGTGGGCTAGCGCGGGGGAAAAGGCTGTGGGCTTAGGCCAAATGTGTGGGAAAGGGGGTGGGCCGAAGGAAGAAATTCGACCCGAAAGGATTTTCGGATTTTTGTTTGATTTCCGAATTACAGAGATTGAGTTAAATCAAATGGGCTTTTAGAAAATAGCAAATAGAGTTCAAAAATTCTGAAAAAATCACAGAAATTCCCTGAGTTCTTTTGAACTTAAATAAAATAATTCCAACTCAAAATTGGTATTGAAATTTGCAAATAATTTATGTTGGCTTTAAAATAAATAGGGAAAACTTTTAAAAAGTCCAGAAAATTGAAGGATAATAATTTAATTTTCTTTTTGAGAGAAATAAAATTTTGGGATGTTACAAATTGATCTTCATTTTGTGCGCGATAAAGTGGCTTTGGGTCAGATCCAAGTTCTTCATGTTCCGTCCACGTTCCTGTTCGCTGACATCTTCACCAAAGAACTAGCATCCTCTCTTTTTCTTGACTTTCGTTGTAGTCTCACCGTCTGCTATGCCGACAATATTTCTGTCCGCCGAACCAACGTTGCGACTGCGCGGGGGGGGGGGGGGGGTAACATGAATATGTTCCATGTCTTCAGTTGCACCGAATCCATCTTCAGTTATGGATAGTTTAGATATTGTAGGTTGGTTACTTTTTATAAACCGACAATATCTTTTGTGATCTTGTATATATAGAAACTATTGACATGTTTGTAATCTATATATATGAGGATCAATACAATGATGCCGGCAAGGCTTCTTCCTAAATCCTCTCAGCTTCGCCTCAGTAGTATTCTGTTCCATCCTTTTCGATGAAATGCAGGAAGCTGTTTGGTCTCCTTGTGATGATAAGACTGCTACTGCTGGTACATATATAGGAAAATGTTGTTCTACTATGTGTGCTGCTAGCCATGTTCGTTGTGCAGGGCATTTCATCTAGATGAAGCAAGGTCGGAAGGCAGCAAAAATGAGCCAAGGGCAGGAATCTGGTAACCGTTGTTTGAGCCCACACGATATTCTCTAGCCCCAATTGCAAGCGTTTGGGCAGAGAGTGAAGGTAAAAGTCCAAACAAGGCTTAGAAACTTTCCTTAATATGGCCTTTTGTTTGTCCTGAGCCAAGAAAGATAATATGAACCCTCAACCCGTGATGATTTTGCCTTTTTGTCCCAATGGCTTTGCAATGTCCAATTCTAATGTGATTTACATGCCAGTATATGCACAGTGTAAGACACTACGTATTTTACTCAAAAGAAACCCCACTGCGTTTTTTTTGCTTATTCTATCATCTCACAGAAAACCGAAATTTTCTTCTGACGCTGCTTCTATGATTCTATCATGGAGAGAATGTTCATAATTGGAGCAACCAGCTACACTTACTTACAGATCGTACTAACTGGAGGAAATAAATACACTTATCTGCGGCCTGCAGGCTGAAGACCATGGCTTGGAGCTTGCACAGCGCGCAAGGAAACAACCGTGGCATTTCGTCGAGCATTTGGCGTACGGCGTCGACCCGGCCGCTCTGGCTGGCACAGCGCCTCGACCAGCACATAGTAGTAGCAACCTTGTAGCGGTGAATGCGTTGGGGTCGACCTCGACGCCGTCCTTCCTCATGTTTCCGTACGTCGGCACCAGCCCCCGACCCTGTTCTCTCGAAGCAGCGCGTCCCGGAGCCGGAGGTTGCTGCACATCCGCGCCGTGGGCGCGCACCCGCCACCCGAGGTCGTGCGCGCGGCTTGGGGGCACGCAGATGTGTCTCCTGCAGCGCACGCCGGACGCCATCCGCGTCGCCCGCGTACTGACGATGGCTTGCTAGGCTCTCATCGTGTCTAGGACGCTCAACGCGCGGCGGCGGTGCCGCCTGAGGAGGAGGTGGAAATACGGAAGCTGCGTTTGCTCGAACAGTCGAACGCATGGCGGGCAAAGTCTGGGTTGCTCGAACAAGGCAAGGCGAGGGTTCTTTTTGTGAAGATACATCAGCGACTTACAATTTACAATCTAGGTCGTCTATGTTTTATCGTACGGTAAGAAACTAAGAAAGTGACCTCTTTTGGATCGCACTTATTATCTGCGAGACTGTTTGGAGCTTACTTTTAGAATTATCCTTCATAAGGGGGGTTTTCAGAAAGTTTCCTGCGCCCTCACCTTGACATCCGCCTGTGTGGACCGCTCGTACTGGATCGGACGGTGCACAGCGACCGAAGTTTGATTCGCAATTCAATTTGGAGGTCCACGGGACAGTAGCAACCACCGGATCACGATCAGACGGTTCGCTCACGTCCCATTGACTTGCACCTGTTGCTCCCAGGACAAGTCAACCACGGACGGCCGCTACACCCTCCCGCCCCTGCCCTCCGCAGACCGGCGGCGTCGCCGCCGGCCGCCCTTCTCCCCCACCTCCTCAGCCCCTTCTTTTTCCCGCGCTAGCGACCACGATACTGTGCTAAACGGGCTGCCTCCGGCTGCGCTGGCGCCATCGGTCCCCGCGGCGTCCAGCGGAGAAAGCCACGGTGGTGCTCGACTCTCGAGGAAAGTTTACGCCTCTCGCAAATCCGGTGCGCACTGCACGGCACCACCACCACCCACCTGCGCACACGGCTGCCCACTTGCCCAGTGCCCACACCCTGCGCGCGCGGCATACTTCATTCAGTACCCACAATTATTCCCTTCTTGAAATGAATGATAGAGCTCTAGAAGCATCTGTCCTGAGAAAAAATAGAGGATTTTAGAAAATCTGAATGATGTTAAACTTGTGTAGTAAACTAGTAATGCAACTATTCCATTTCAACTCATAAACGCAACTATTCCGTTTCAACTCATAAACTTTATATGTCGCTTAACAGATTTCGCAGATCCAATACAGTATCAACTGTACCTTTTAATATTGAACAACAAATCAATTGGGGGCAAAATCATGAAATGATACAAGATATACCGGAAGAAATGCTTTACACTCTACTGGGAGACCTATATTTCTGTAAATACAATTGAAGACTGGTTCATCTTCTTTGCCCTAGCCTTGTGGTATATTACAAACAATATGATGGGAGGTACAATGTGCGTAGACGATGCCTTCATTGGAACCATGTATCAGCCTCGACAATTGTTGTATATAAGCATCCTTTGTGATGTGGAATCAATTACTTTTTGCTCGATTCCATACAATAACTGTACCGTCTGAATCAGATGAGGCCAGCAAATTTTCCCCATGACTCCAGGCCACTCCAATTACTGGAGAGCCGTGTCCCTTCAGGAATGTAAATGGTTTCATTGGTACCTCAGCTGTGGAATCAAAGTTTATGATGCAACAAATAGACAAAGCACTAAACATACCTGCAGCTTATTTACACACGAATTCTTTGGCCGTGCCAAATCATAGAAGTAAACATTTGAATCCTCACTGCCAGTAACTTCATGTTCAGAAGAAAATACAAGTCAGCTACATTCTTTTTGCAAAAGTTCTGTAATGCATTACAGAGAACAGAGCAGAATGGTACAGAACAGCACATGGTGGATTTATTTTGCAAGAGCAGACACACTTGTTTGCCAAAGACATCATACGCTGTTTCATAAGTTCAATTCAACATTCTAAATACATTGATTAATAAATTTGCTCAGGATTGCTTAGAATTAAATGTCAACTGTGATTGTCATGGTAGTTCATTGAACTAAAATAGAGGTTCACCGTTCACAAAGATTGACAGTAAAACAATAAATGAGGGCAGGCAATACAAAGAGAAGTGCAGCAGCACTTAAGTGCTAACTGACGGGAAAAATATCAGAAATAAGACTCTGGAATCTGGATGACCAGCATCTTAACTTTCAGCTAACCCACAGGAACCAGCTACAAAACATTCGAACAAGTTTTGATTCTAACTCACCTATGAATTCCCCTTTCTCACGGGAAAGGAGTGGACAGAAAGAAGCACAGATTCTCTGCACTC
Organism: Ampelocalamus luodianensis; assembly: GCA_036346255.1. Classification (NCBI taxonomy): domain Eukaryota; kingdom Viridiplantae; phylum Streptophyta; class Magnoliopsida; order Poales; family Poaceae; genus Ampelocalamus; species Ampelocalamus luodianensis. The sequence goes on along the minus strand of CM070617.1, from coordinate 28,706,920 downwards.
GTGAGGCCAATTTTAGAGAGCATATGAGAGTCAAGTATCCCTGGGCATCTGTTGCAATGCTGAAATGCCAATAATACATATAGTTCGATAAAAGTGGAGGCCACCACAGGATAGACAGTAATAAAGTTAGCACACCTGAAGAAATACAGGTTTCCATCTTGAGCACAAGATAGAAGTACTGGACAACGTGCTACCAGAGAGAAGGTGCGGTACTGGATGGTTGTAATGGGAGATTTGCTCTTACAACTCTTGTTCTTGTGAGTTCTAGATAACGATCCCGTGTGAGAGTTCACGCTAACAGTATATATGAAGCCCTGCACATTTCAAGCACCAGTTGAAAATTATGAACATTACGAATTCATTTCAGTATTTGACTAATTAAAATATTGGATACCTGTGCATCACCAGCGAAAATAAGCTGACCAGTGTGATCAATATCCAAAGCTGTAACCGCATCATCAAAGGTAAGTTTGCTGATTACTCTCCCAGTGCTAAAATTAATTGCCTAGATTAGAAAGAGAAATGGATCACATGGCAGGTAAAAACAAAAGGAAGGGGAAATGCTTCTAATTACATAAGTTTACATGATTTTTACTTATTTAATGGGCAGAAAGGTACATCTATCTATTGAAAGAAATACCAGAACAACAAAACATCCTTTTTCCTGTTATTATTGCACAACAGGAACATTGATAAGAGGACCAAGCAACAAACAACATATGGGAAAGCAAACTACAGTGTATAAATTGTTGGGAGAAACAGGCCAGGAATTTTACATTGATTTCCCTGTTTGCGTTGCCAACTAAAAGCAAATTATTATTCACCTGCAACAAAGTGTTCGAAAAAAAAAACAGTAAACATATGATACAGTAGATAATTCATGCTAGTTATCATACAAAGAGTTATTAGTAATGCAGATACAGACAAATAGCATTGGTGAAAAGAAGCAAAAAGGATAGACGATCATGTATTCTGCTAAGTTTGGACTTACAGGATGAAAGCAGATGCATAGCTGGGAAGAAACTCCATATACCACCCTGATACAAGTGCCTTTAGAGATCTCCCATACTCTCATAGTTTTATCCATGGAGCATGAAGCTATGTACTGGTTATTAGATGAAAAATCAAAATCTGTAATGCAGTTAGAATTTAAAACTCACATGATATTTGATAAACAACGAAGGAATAGACAGGAAAGTACACCTTAAATTGATCATGCTTCATTTACATTCACAAAATCCATAAAAATTCATAAGCTTTTCGTGTCTTGCACACTTTTTAGCTATTACAAAACCCAAATTCAATTAGTTATACATATTAATTCTCTGTATAACGATTGTATATGTTCAGGCACTCAGCACTAGGGACTGCCATCATGACATCGTGGCAGGTATTACTGATACCAGGAAATCACAATTAGCTGAATTACCAGCATGTGTAGCAAGCCTTTATTGACTTGTACGAGAACTACAAGGTTTTTCTTTTTTGCGAGGTAAACTACAAATATATTTTTGTTACCTTGCTCGAGCAATTGATTATTAATTATTAAGACAAGTACCAAATCAGACCCCAGAAACACCAGGAGATGGTCACTCTAGCGATGCAATGCATAATACCAAGGTTATGGTTTGATGTAGATTTTATGCTAATAGGTGCAGATTTGAATTTCCCTGGTATTAGAAGCCAAATACTTTGTGACAAATGAAGGTAGATACAAAAAGAGCTTTACAAGCACAATTAAGTGTAGTCTAACCTGTGATATCTTTAGAATGTCCTGTTAACTTTTGAAGAACAGATGGTGGGTCAGAAACCTGGCAGACCGTCAAACTGCCGTCAGATGCACCATACGCAAGCAGATCTGAACTTGCATGACCAAATTTCAATATTGTAACTGCCAAGAGTAAAATCAGTCATCCATGAGCATACTATCCAAATCACTCAGATGAGAATACTTCATTGACAGAGTAGAAATTGTATAGCATGACTATAAGCAAATAACCTGATGCTTTGCAGTTGTCAAAGATGCAATGCATTCCAACAAATGAGTACGCAGGCTCGGCGAATCTGACATGGCGCTCAGCATCACTCTGCTTTGAGCTGAGACTTATGTTGCGGCCTAACAGACCGCTGTTACTTCTCCAGTCCTGCAGCAAACAAGTTACATCAGACTTTACAACAACATGTGTAAGCGCTTCTTCATGCACAAAAGTATCCACACAAACTTCATGATCCACCATAGCAAGACTAACTGAACGAACCCGGCTAGAACTCCAGCTGTCTGCCTCAGACAATGTAACAGGGCCAGGAGAGGGAGCCCACCTTCCACTGGTCAATTGCAATGTACACAATATTAGATTTCACCTTTCATACCGTATACCACATGCTCAACGGATTAAGCTTGAGAGGAAACTACTGAACAAGCATAAGCAAAAGCTCACAAGGCAATTAGATCACAGCACACAAACGTAGGAATATTTTGTTCTCATCTCATTTGGTACGGGCACAGTAGGAGTTTTTTTTTGTATTAAAGGGGTGCTTATCTCCCCCAATTTTAATTAGTGAAATCAGCAACAGTATCATCTACATCTACAGTACACAGCTAAAGGATCATCCACACTAATCTGCTACAGTGTTATCTATAGTAGGCTGCCCGGAGGACTCAACCGCGGGTGGGCTGGGTGGCTCTCTGCCCCCACGCCAACTGAGCCAAGCTCAGTTCCTCGGCAGGGTAGGAGATGGGGCACAAAAATCAAAGGTGTTACCTGTTGCTCGGCGTGCTGTGGGCGCTGCTGGATGCAGCGCCACCGTCGATGCGACGGAGGAGGAAGTTGCGATAGGCGATGTAGCCCTTGCCGTTGCACCTCCACTCCTGCAGCAATCCCCACCGATCCATTCATTCATTGCCCCAAAGCAAAAGACATAATACCATTGGCAGGTGGACTCTAACAAGGGAGGGATCTAAGAGCGAGGAGTAGTGCGGGAGTAGAGAACGGGTACCATGCGGTGGCGGAGCGCGGAGGGGGGCTTGCGGCGGAGGAGGAGGCGGCGGAGGGCGGCGTAGTCGGGGTCGGGGCGGGAGGAGGAGGGGGTCGGTGGCTGGAGGACGCAGCTGAGGAAGTCGGGGTCCGTGGGCCGGGAGGGGGGGGCGGGGCACGCCGCGGCGGAGGCGGAGGGCGAGGCGGTGGAGTCGTCGGACATCGCCTCCATTTTCCCAGCGGCGTGCCGGTCGCGCGCGCGCCCCGTGGAGAGATCAGAGATGGGGCGGGGCGCTTGGATCTCGGGCGTACGGGGGTGAGCTGGCAAAGTAGTTGTTTTTCTTGCCCGTGCGCACGCCGGAGTTGGGAGTAGGGAAAAAAAAACCGGTCGGTTACCGGTGGTTACCGGATTTTCGGTGGGGTTTGGGATTCAAAATTTCGGTCGGAATCCTTTATATTCAAATTCAAATTCAAAATTTCAGCAAAAACATCTTAAATTCAAATTTATTTAGACGAAATTCATCCGGTTTTCTACCGGGATCTCCGGTAACCGGCCGGGAACCGTTACCGGGCACCGAACGGGATTGTGCCCGGTAATGGGTTTTTGATCCCTGGTTGGGACTGTTTGGTTGGTGCTCCGGTCCAAAATTGCTGCTCTGGTGGAGCCGAGTTGGTATGCTACAATGTTTAGTTTCCGTGCCATTTCTATGAGATATTCAGGTTAGGAATCAATTTAAATTCTCTGAAGATAATTCAAATCTGGATAATGAGAATGTACACGTACGTACCTCCCACCAAACTATAGATTGATCTACAACCTCGACTAATTTTATGTTGATTTTTACACTGGTATCTTTTAGCTCTGCCTTTGGTTAGTTGGAAATGTTTTTTTATGGAAGATCAGTTAGAAATTAAAGATACCAATTAAGCAATCCTACTGTTGCAGTCTCACGCCGGCAACACACCTATATTTCTAGTTACTTTATAACTTAGAAAGCTAGAATGGATTCGGTCATTCGGACCATATATCTAACCTAACGTTGCATGCTTGCAAGGTAATGGTATCAATCATGTCTGTATTGTTCTCAACCATTGGAATAAGAGGGGAAAAACGGCTACAATTGAATTGTAGCAAAGTACTGTTGTGCTTGAACTTTAACATATGATATTCTTTAATCCGACTACTATAAGCGAGTAAACGAGAGAATGGTACCGGTACTATACTATTTACAAATACCATTACCATATCTCGGTAGACGTAGACCTACACATGTTGTACATCAGAGAAGAAACTGTGTAAAAGGCTTTACTGAATCCGTTTCCAGTTTTTGTACAAAGACCTTTTGCCTCCGCGGTCGTTAAACCATGCCAACCTTTGCATCTTACGCGGCGGAACCGCGGTAAAGTGTAACATCCAAAATCATGGATTTGCAAAATCTTCAACGTTCAAGAACCCAACTTCGAAGTTTTTCCCTTTTGTTCAAGATTCGGTTCTTCCCCCCGAAAGCCCGAGCCCTTCTTCCCGTTTCCCCACACTAACCTAACCCTAGCCTGCCGCCCATGCCTGCTCCGCGCCTCGGTCCTCGCCCCGTGCGGCCGCGTCAGCGCCCGCCGCGCGCTCGACCGTCCATCCATGCCGCTGCGCGCCCTCGCGCTCAGCGGTGCCATCGCCATCAACGGTCACCTTCCTCACCTCGGCCTTTAAAGCGAGCTTCCTCGCCGGTAGAACCACCCCACTCATCCCTCTTTCCCGAGCAAGAAGAAGATCAAGCGGGCGGAGAACTTACAACCGAAGTCGTCGTCGCCGTCGGCGTTGCATTGCTCGGTGAGCCTCGCCATCGTGCCGAGCCTCCGCTCCCCTCGTCGCCGTCGTCGCCGTCGTCGTCGCCATTCTCCCCGAGCTCCTGCTCTGCGCGCGCGCGCGCCCTCGGTTGCCATCGCGCGCCCGATCCTCTCCTCTGCCTAGTTTCTTCCCTCGCTCGAATGGAGCTGGGCCGAGACCTCCCTCGCCCTTGTTTTCTTGATCGCGGGCCATGCGGGCCGTTCGGGTGCAAGACCAACGCGCAGAGCTCAGTGGGCGCGTCACGCACTCTGCAGAGTGCAGCCGGCCGATCGGTCGCCTTGGGCCTGGTGGTTTTTTTTTTTTTTTTCTTTCCCTTTTCTTTTTATTCCAAAAGAGAGGCTTTAAAATCTCTTTTCTTCCCATTTTAGCTCCAAAATTGTGAAGTTTGTTTCTTAAAATTTCTAAAATCAAGCTCTTTCTTTTGGTGCTAGTTTGGTTCTTTTGGAGTTCATTTGATGAGACTTGTTATTTATTTAATTTAATTGCTCGTTTATTTCTTTCAGAGACGATCGATCGCGTAGAGTTCGGAGAAGCAGAGACCCCACTCGATCAAGCTCAAGAATATCAAGATCATCTAGCGTAGACCAAAGTGAGTCAATACTTTGATCACATTGAACCTACATTTTATGCAAATTATGTCTTTTGAAGTATCAAATTGCATGCTTAATTTCGTTATGCAAATGTATGTTAAAGATCCTAAGGTAGTTAAATGCCAACTTGATGTTTAACTATTAATACACCATCCTCGATAATTGAATTACCTCAAGCCTTTGTCACCCTAGTAATTATTTGGTAACTTTACTAGTTTAGGATATACTTAAGCGCCATGCTAGCCTTGCTTAAGTATCGGGGTATCATCTACCCCAATCATCATCTTTTGAAATGAACATAATTTTGGGCAGTCATTGGGTGTAAATGACTGAGGTGGTTATGATGTTGTATTTTCCTATCTCTCAAAAACCCTAAGAATTTCTTATCACATCTGGGCGGATGGTATGATGGATGGTATGTTGATGGGTGCTAATGCAGCCCAAGGAATGTTGGTTTGTGGATGGTATGTGGTATGAACCACTTGAGATGGTCCCTAAGGACTTAATCGTGATGACCTCCCAATGTAAAACAAGATGCGACCACATGTCTATAATGGTGTCGACTGGCTAAATAATTTGTATCCGTTAGTATGAGTTGCACGAGCAGATGACCCGCACGCCATAAGCCTATGTGGCTATGGGTTGGGGTGTACGACTTACGGGTCTATGTGAGCGTAAGTCGTGTGGCGCAAGAGGTGTCAGGAAAGAGTTGACGGGTCTATGTGAGCGTAACTCTTCTCGGGTGAAACCTTAGCGGGTGTAACAAATCTTGGTGGATGCATTGTAAAGGCCTTGTGACGATCTCCTTGACTCACATGTCTACGAAACATGTGTATATGTCGAGGATGATTGTCTCTTGTGGGTAAAGTGTACAACCTCTGCAGAGTGTAATAAACTGTTCGAATAGCCGTGCCCACGGTCAAGAGCGGACATGGGAACTTACAAGAGTTAGTTACATTTATAAAACCTTGTGGGCGGGATAAAATGTGATGGGTCATTGTGACCTGGTTTTAGTTTTCCACAGGTGGATGTACCCGGTGATGTTAAGTGGTGGATGTAACCGCTATCAAAAATAAGCATGAGGTGGAGGTAACTCTCTGTTATAAATATTGCACAAGTAATCTCTTTAACAAATGCAATTTGGTTAAAATGCTACGTGATAGGACTTTTAATATTGGTACTTTAAATATTGCTTTGTGCAAATAAATGAACCGAGCCATCCTTGTTAAGCCTTGCATGTATAATATTGCATCTTGTGTGTTGGCTCGCGAGCACGGTAGTTGTGCTCATCCTCGCTCTTTTCCCCAACCCCAGTAACTGCAGATCATGGAGACTACACCTACTACGAGGACACGGATGGGAGAGCAAGGAAATGAAGAGAGTAGTATAGTTCTTGTAGTCTAGGTCTCGCCTCGATGCGGTTGGCTCGTTGGTACTTGTGTACCTCCTATATTATCAAGCCCTTGGCTAATATCGGTCGTACACCTAGTACCCGATCGCTTACTGTGGAGAGACTTGCTCTACCCCTTTTGCTTCCGCTAGCGTACTCGAGATTTTGTAATGAACTCATTTGGCTTTGATCGGCCCTTTTGTAAACTTCGACCGACGTGGTCTATTTGAACTCTAATGCTTGTATTAATGCATGATTTGGTCTACGCGATGTATGAGATGATTCGATGTGTACCGTGAGCGCTATCTACCGATCCAGAGAATAGCGCGATATTTTCACGAGGATTACGGATTACGAAATCCGGTCCGACAGTAGTAGTATCGAGCGTCACGATTGTAGGAGCCTTGGTTAGTTTGGTCGTTGCCTAAGGTCTTGAGTCTTATTTGCAAAACCTAAGAAAAGCTTTGGCAAAATATAGTGTATTCTTGCTCTTACTTGTCATTCCTAGTTACTGTACTCATCCTACTTCACTTGATTTATTCACTCATTGACTTAGCTTGTTTTCAAAATTTTAGATGGTTGCTCAGTCGCTCGGTGGCTCTTGGGACTTTTCTCTCACGGAGAAGACCTCGGAGGCTTCGTGGGGATTTTTCGCGGTGATGCAAGATTCGGGTTACTACCATCCGCCTATCTTCATGGTAGGATGACCGAGTTCTGGACCGAGAGACTTGGAGCATGGAGGTTTTCCTCTATGCTAGGGAGGGTGAGTTCAATACTCACACCTTCAAGGTGAGCACCCCAGAGCCGTGCTTTGGATCTTTGTCCAGGATGTGGCACGACTTGCGCGTCTCGCTTGTGCGATGCATGGAGACCTTCTGCGAGCTCGCCATACGCTTCCATCCGACTCTCGGGAGGAGAGCTTTACCGGTGATCCGCCACGTCCGGCGGATGACCCGCACTGTCACATCGCTCCGGCTCACGCGAGCCTTGTCGACGCCCTCGCCAACGCCGTTGGCGAGATCGGGGCGCCGATTTCTCCTCACCACAGCCTACGAGCACTCAGAGCACCCTCCGTGGCAACATGTTCGAGATGATGAGGCTCACCGCGAGGTAGAGCGGAGAGAGACGCTGTTGTTGCGAGTTGGCCCCGCCGAGCCGCCATGCGGCCGCGCCCGGCTCCTCGCCGCGCGCGCTCTGCTGCTCACGTCGTCGTTCCCGCAACCCGGTGCGGTGCCGCGTTTCGCTGGAGGACCCGCACCCGCTCACGGCGCGCAGAAGGTCGCGTCCACCGCCGACCGGCCGCGGCCTTGAGAGTCGGCCGTGGGCGCGGCCCGATCCGCCGCTGGATTCGACGAGTTCGACCGCGGGCGCCACCTCAGTCGTTCTCGCTCGCCGACCATCAGTCGCAGCCGTTCTCGATCCCCGGGTAACTGTACCACTTGCGGTGGTAAGCACCCATGAGGGGAGTAGTCAGGATAGCTAGGTTAACTAGCAGTGCTTGCTAGGTAGTCTTTTGGTTGCAAGCACTTTCTTTATCCACCTTTTGTAGGCGTTGTGTTTGTATCTCGTGTCATGGCTTTGCATGGCCTATATGCTGTGTCTTAGGAGTCATGTAACACTTATCCCCCTAATATTAATGAATTGTAGCCATTCGGGCTTTGTATCGTATTTGTGTTGTTTGTTCAATTTGATTTCTTTCTTCTGTGTGTGCCTTAGAGGGCCAGTGAACCCTCATATACCCCCTCTCTAGTTCTAAGCCTTAGTGTTTCTTCAGATGGCACCAAGGAGAGTCTTGCCCATCAGTGGTGCTTTGCAGCAGCCGTGGAAGAGGCCGTGGCTATGGCCGTGGTCGTGGACAAGACCTACCTCCCACCGCCGAGCATCCAACAATGGCACAAGTTATGCAACAACAAGCCCAAATCCTTCAAGCCTTGCTCGCTAATCAACAAGCGAGGAGCGACCGATCGCCACTCTAAGTGGCGATTTCCTCGAGACAAGACCTCTTACCTTTGCCTCGGCGGATGAACCCCAGAAGCGAGAAGATTGGCTCGGGGATGCGAGAAGAAGCTCCGCCTGCCCGATGCTCGAGGAAGACAAGGTGGACTTTGCCACTCACGATTGAAAGGAGCGGCGCATTGCGTGGTGGGAAAACTACCTCGCTGCTCAAGGTGGTGAAAGCCCATGAGCGAGAGAAGAAGAGGCCGAAGCGGCGGCATCCGCATCGGAGATCGGCAGATCTCGCCATCTGTTGAAGCAATTCTTTGAAATGCAATGGACGAGACCGCACCCGCATGGCAGCCAATCTCCTGGGACGAGTTCAAGACTGTCTTCAGACTAACTTTGTACCTTTGGTACAATGAGGCTAAAGAAGAATGAGTTTAGAACTCTCAAGCAAGGTCAAATGACGATCAATGAATATCTAACCAAGTTTAACTAGACTTGCTCGCTACGCTCCGGTGGCGTAGGCGATGAAGAAGAGAAGATTGACCGCTTTGTGGAGGGAATGCGTGGGGACATGAGAAGCGGCTTATCCTCCATGATTTCCCTAGCTTCCACCACTTGATCAATAAGGCCCTCGTCTTTGGAAAGCGAGAAGAAGATTGCGGAAGTTAGCGCAAGAGAAAGATGGTATTCGAAGCGCAAGGTGGCTTTCCTCATAAGTCAACATTCCTCGCAACTCATCTTTTAAGCCGGTGTAGTTTCTCCACAAGGAACTCAAGCCCCACCCGCGTACCAATGGGAATGGTTTCGCATCCTTCGTCCGCCGGACGACTGCAACAAGCAACCCGACTCATCTCCATTGTTTCCCATGTGGGTGAGAGGACACTTGCCAACCGATGCCCTCAACGTCGAACACTCCCGCCAAGTTCAACTCGGGAGCCGCACGGCTCAAGGTCAAACATCAGCTCCAAGCAGGAACCATCAGGCCCCGCAAGCACCTAGATCTACCTCGACACCAAATCGCGGCCATGTGAACCATGTCACAGCCGAGGAGGTTCAGGAAGCTACAGGAGTTCTAATGGGTACGTTCTCTGTTAAATCAGTACCAGCACAAGTTTTGTTTGATTCTGGAGCTTCACATTCTTTTATATCAAGAAAATTTGTTGAAAGACTTAAGTTGCCAACCTTTAAGCTAAAGAAACCCGTGGTACTTAGTTCACAGGGGACCCTTGACTACCATCTTAGTAAGTCCCGAGTAGAGATTGCTATGGAAAATTCGGATTCCTAGCAAACCTCTTAGTGCTTGATCCCAAACTCGGATATCATCCTAGGGATGGATTGGTTGGCCCGATACCAGGAATGATAGATTGTGCCAACAGAAAGGTGATACTCACCAAAAACAGGGCACCACAATAAAGGTTAATGTAGACCGCCTCGTGTTTGGATCGTGCAGTCCATAACCTCGAGAAGGTGACTCTGGAAACAACACTGTAGTTCAAGACTACCGGAAGTTTTCGGAAGAATTGTCGGCATGCCACGGCATCGAGACATAGAATTTGTGATCAACCTAAAGCCGAGAAGCACCCCATTGCAAGAGGCCATATAGGATGGCGGTTGATGAGCTTGAAGAGCTTAAGGTACAAATGGAAGAATTACGGAAAAAGGATTTATTAGACCTAGCTCATCCCACAGGGTTCGCGATAGATTTTTGTAAAGAAAAGGATGGCACCGCCAGATTGTGTGTGGATTACAGAGCCCTCAATGAGGTGACCATCAAGAACAAGTACCCTTTGCCCGCATTGACGATCTATTCGACCAACCATCGAGCAACAGTGTTCTCCAAGATAGACCTAAGGTCGAGGATATCATCGAGTTAAGATCGGTGAGGACATCCCTAAAACAACTTTTACCACGGTATGGCTTGTATGAGTTCACGATTATGTCGTTTGGCTTGACAAATGCGCGACCTACTTCATGAACCTTATGAACAAAGTATTCATGGAATACTGGATAAGTTTGTTGTCGTGTTCATAGACGACATCTTAATCTACTCGGGACTAATGAGGAACATCTTTGAACATCGCATTTGGTCTGGAGAAGCTTAAAGAACATCACCGTATGCCAAGTATAGCAAGTGTGAATTTTGGCTTCAAGAGATCAGTTTCCTCGGACATATTGTATCCTCTGGAGGAGTCGCAGTTGACCCATCCAAAGTAGAAACCGTGTTGGGATGGAAACAACCAACCTCAGTGACCGAAGTGCGTAGTTTTCTCGGAATGGTGGATACTCTGGGCGCTTCATTGAAGGATTCTCCAAACTATCCGGACCAATGACCCACCCTGCTCAAGAAGGAAAAGAAGTGCGAATGGATGAAGCTTGTGAAAAGAGTTTCCAAGAGTTGAAGAAGAAGTTAACTCTGCACAGTGTTAGTCTTGCGGACATACACAAGGACTTTGAAGTCTATTGTGATGCTTCGCGCAAGGTCTTGGTGCGTACTTATGCAAGGAGGAAGCGTCGTAGCATATGCATCCGGACAACTCCGCCCACATGAAGACAACTATCCAACTCATGATTTGGAGTTAGCGGCGTAGTGCATGCCCTAAAGATTTGGCGGCATTACTTGATTGGAAATCATTGTAATATCTATACGGACCACAAGAGTCTTAAATATATTTTCACCTGACAGACCTCAACCTCGACAAAGGAGATGGTTAGAACCGATTAAGGATTACGACTTGGATGTTCATTACCATCACGGGAAGGCTAATGTAGTGGCCGATGCATTGCCGTAAGTCCTCTGCAAAAATGTTATGGTTCAAGAGTATCAACCTGAGCTTTGCAAGGAATTAGAGGCACTTAACCTCGAGTTAGTAGAACAAGGCACCTTAGCAACTATGGAAGTTCAACCAACCTTAGAAGAACAAGTCAAGACCGCTCAGAAAGGACACCCCGGAGTTCATAAATTTAAACATCTCATGGCCAAAGGAAAAGCCTCAAAGATGGTTGAAGACCAACAAGGTATCCTATGGTATGGGAAACGTCTCTTTGTTCCCCACCAAAAGGAGCTCAAAGAATTGATTCTAAAAGAAGCCCATAGCTCAGCATACACCATACACCCGGGCAGCACCAAGATGTATCAAGATATGAAGATTCTATATTGGTGGCCGCGAATGAAAAGAGACATCGCCGAGTTCGTAGCTTGTTGCGATGTGTGTCAACGGATCAAAGCAGGACATCAGAGACCCGCAGGATTGCTGCAACCACTGCAAATCCCTCAGTGGAAGTGGGAAGAAATTGGAATGGATTTCATTACGGGTCTGCCGAGAACCAAGACCGGGTATGATTAGTATGGGTCATAATCGGCAGATTAACCAAAGTTGCCCATTTCATCCTCGTGAAGACCACCTACAAGGGAGATAAATTAGCCGAGTTATACATGGCTCGTATTGTATGTCTGCATGGAGTACCCAAGAGGATAGTCTCGGATCGAGGTTCTCAGTTTACCTCGCATTTCTGGGCTAGTCTCCATGATGCACTTGGAACTCACTTGAACTTTAGCACAGCATATCATCCTCAGACTGATGGACAGACAGAAAGGGTAAATCAGATTCTTGAAGACATGCTTCGGGCTTGTGCTTTAGAGTTTACCGTGGACTGGGAGAGATGTCTACCATATGCAGAATTCGCCTACAACAACAGTTACCAATCCAGTTTGAAAATGTCCCCATTTGAAGCACTCTATGGGAGAAAATGCGAACTCCTTGCATTGGTCGAATCGGGAGAAGGTTATATCTTGGACCGGATACTCTCAAGCAAGCGAGAAGAGAAAGTCGATTGATCGAGATCGTCTACAAGTGCTCAATCCGCAGAAAAGTTATGCCGACAACCATCGTAGAGAGTTAACTTTCGAAGTTGGAGATCAGGTATACCTCAAAGTGTCACCCCTTCGAGGAATGCGAAGGTTTAAAGTGAAAGGCAAGCTTGCGCCAAGGTACATAGGCCGTTCCCAATCACCGCAAGCGTGGAGAGGTAGCATATCAACTGGAATTACCGAAAATTTGTCGGATGTCCATAATGTGTTCCACGTCTCTCGCAAGAAATGCCTCAGTACCGGAAGAGCAAGCTCCAATTGAAACCATTGCACTCCAGAAAGACTTGTCGTATCCAGAACATCCGATCAAGATTCTTGATGTCGTGGAGAAGCAAACAAGGCGTCAGATCATCCGCTTATGCAAAGTGCAATGGAGCAACCACTCGGAGAGAGAAGCCACTTGGGAAGCGAGGATCGGTGAAGTTGGATTACCCTACCGTTCTCGAGGAGCTCGAATCTCGGGGTCGAGATTCTTTTTAAGGTGGGTAGGTTTTGTAACATCCAAAATCATGGATTTGCAAAATCTTCAACGTTCAAGAACCCAACTTCCAAGTTTTCCCCTTTTGTTCAAGATTCGGTTCTTCCCCGAAAGCCCCGAGCCCTTCTTCCCGTTTTCCCTAACCTAACCCTAGCCTGCCGCCCATGCCCTGCTCGCCGCCTCGGTCCTCCACCTCGCCGGCGTCAACGCCCCGCCGCGCGCTCGACCGCCCCATCCTCGCTGCGCGCGCGCCCTCGGCACTCCCGCCGTGCCATCGTCAACGGTCACCTTCCTCCTCGGCCTTTAAAGCCGAGCTTCCTCCTTCCGCCGAACCACCCCACTCATCCTCTTTCCCGAGCAAGAAGAAGATCAAGCGGCCGAGAACTTACCGAGTCGTCGTCGCCGTCGGCGTTGCCGCTGCTCGGTGAGCCTCGCCATCGTGCCGAGCCTCCCCGCCTCCTCCGCCGTCGCCGCCGTGTCGTCGTCGCCATTCTCCCCGAGCTCCTTCTCCTTGCGCGCCGCCGCCGCCGCTCCCTCGGTTGCCATCGCCGCCGCCCCGATCCCCTCTCCTCTGCCCTAGTTTCTTCCCCCTCGCTCGAATGGAGCTCGGGCCGAGACCTCCCCTCGCCCCCTTGTTTTCTTCGGTCGCGGGCCATGCGGGCTTCTGCGGGCCAGCGCGCCGAGCTCAGTGGGCGCGTCGCACTCGCTGGAGTCCGGCGGGCCGATCGATCGCCTTGGGCCACGGCTGGTTTTCTTTTTCTTTTGTTGTTTTTCTTTCCCTTTTCTTTTTATTCCAAAAGAGAGGCTTTAAAATCTCTTTTCTTCCCCATTTTAGCTCCAAAAATTGTGAAGTTTGTTTCTTAAAATTTCTAAAATCAAGCTCTTTCTTTTGGTGCTAGTTTGGTTCTTTTTGGAGTTCATTTGATGAGACTTGTTATTTATTTAATTTAATTGCTCGTTTATTTCTTTCCGGTACGATCGATCGCGTAGAGTTCGGAGAAGCCGGAGACCCCCACTTCGATCAAGCTCAAGAATATCAAGATCATCTAGCCGTAGACCCAGGCGAGTCAATACTTTGATCACATTGAACCTACATTTTATGCAAATTATGTCTTTTTGAAGTATCAAATTGCATGCTTAATTTCGTTATGCAAATGTATGTTAAAGATCCTAAGGTAGTTAAATGCCAACTTGATGTTTAACTATTAATACACCATCCCTCGATAATTGAATTACCTCAAGCCTTTGTCACCCTAGTAATTATTTGGTAACTTTACTAGTTTAGGCTATACTTAAGCGTCATGCTAGCCTTGCTTAAGTATCGGGGTATCATCTACCCCAATCATCATCTTTTGAAATGAACATAATTTTGGGCAGTCATTGGGTGTAAATGACTGAGGTGGTTATGATGTTGTATTTTCCTATCTCTCAAAAACCCTAAGAATTTCTTATCACATCTGGGCGGATGGTATGATGGATGGTATGTTGATGGGTGCTAATGCAGCCCAAGGAATGTTGGTTTGTGGATGGTATGTGGTATGAACCGCCCAGATGGTCCCTAAGGACTTAATCCTGTGATGACCTCCCAATGTAAAACAGTACGACCACATGTCTATAATGGTGTCGTCTGGCTAAATAATTTGTATCCGTTAGTATGAGTTGCACGAGCGGATGACCCGCTACGCCATAAGCCTATGTGGCTATGGGTTGGGGTGTCACGACTTACGGTCTATGTGGCGTAAGTCATGTGGCGCAAGAGGAGTGCAGGAAAGAGTTGACGGGTCTATGTGGCGTAACTCTTCTCGGTGAAACCTTAGCGGGTTTAACAAATCTTGGTGGATGCATTGTAAAGGCCTTGTGACGATCTCCCTTGACTCACATGTCTACTAAACATGTGTATATGTCGGATGATTGTCTCTTGTGGGTAAAGTGTACAACCTCTGCAGAGTGTAATAAACTGTTCGAATAGCCGTGCCCACGGTCAAGGCGGACATGGGAACTTACAAGAGTTAGTTCATTTATAAAACCTTGTGGGCGGGATAAAATGTGATGGGTCATTGTGACCACTGTTTTGGTTTTCCACGGTGGATGTACCCAGTGATGTTAAGTGGTGGATGTAACCGCTATCAAAAATAAGCATGAGGTGGAGGTAACCTCTCTCGTTATAAATATTGCACAAGTAATCTCTTTAACAAATGCAATTTGGTTAAAATGCTACGTGATAGGACTTTTAATATTGGTACTTTAAATATTGCTTTGTGCAAATAAATGAACCCGAGCCATCCTTGTTAAGTCTTGCATGTATAATATTGCATCTTGTGTGTTGGCTCATGAGCACTGTAGTTGTGCTCATCCTCGCTCTTTTCCCCAACCCCAGACCCGCAGATCATGGAGACTACACCTACTACGAGGACACGGGCGCGGAGAGCAAGGAAATGAAGAGGAGTAGTATAGTTCTTGTAGTCTAGGTATCGCCTCGACCTGGTTGGCTCGTTGGTACTTGTGTACCTCCTATATTATCAAGCCCTTGGCTAATACTCGGTCGTACACCTAGTACCCGATCGCTGTCTGTGGAGAGACTTGCTCTACCCCTTTGCTTCGCTAAGCGTACTCGAGATTTTGTAATGAACTCATTTGGCCCGATCGGCCCTTTTGTAAACTTCGACCGGCGTGGTCTATTTGAACTCTAATGCTTGTATTAATGCATGATTTGGTCTCACGCGATGTATGAGATGATTCAGCGATGTGTACTGTGAGCGCTATCTACTGATCCAGGGAATAGCGCAGTATTTTCACAGAGGATTCTGGATTACGAAATCCGGGTCCGACATAAAGCACGTGCGTCGCTGTCTGCGCGGCGCTAAAACATGGCCGTGCACGGCTGCAACTCCACCGCCACCATCACCACGCGCGCGCGGCACCGTAGGCGATGATCGCGTGGCAATGTGTCATCGGCCGCACTGGTCAGCCGCCAGCCGCGTGCGTGGCCGAGCGGTGTGCCTAACGGCAGGGGCGGGAAACGCCCAAACATCGGTTCAGCCGCACGAGCGATGCTGGCACGGCGTGAAAGAGGGACGGGGGACGTGCCCGCGCCCAGCCGCGGGCTAGAAGGCTAGTAACCGGCTCGGCTGTGCGGAGAAACCGATGAACCATCGTATAACTCTAGCGGCGGCACGCGCGGCTCAACAGTACCGGGCAGATGCAAGCGGCACGCGGGCAGCGAGGCGCCGCGCGGCACTGCGGCAGGACGTGTACTCCAAGCGTCGCCGCTGCTCCCTGCTGGTAATTGTAAGGGAGCTCACCCAACTGCGGCCCAACCTACCAAAACGGTTGGCTCAATGCTACAAAACTCGCGACGCGACTAGCCTGCCTGCCTCCTAGGTGAAGACACGGCCAGAATTCCCTCAGATTAACATTGCAATCTGCAATGCATCGAAACCACAGTATTATTGAGCATCTAGACGAATACACGACTTGGAGATTCACACTTTCGCAGTGTCATTTTCTCACTGCGATTGAGACGTATTGCTTCTATACACAGTTCTGTAGAATGTAGAACCACTCTGATCGCTCTGTAAACTTGAACTTTTCTCAAGGGACCAGAAGCAGCATGTACTAGATCAACATGCCTGAATCGGAGACTCGTGTGTTCGAGGCAACGCTTATTCATGAAGGCCACAACACAAGGAAGCAACCGTAACCTTGTCACTGGGAGTCGTCGAAAGAATCATCCGTCGGCTGCCAGTATCTGTTCGTGAACCACATCGAATCAGCCGCGACCGCGTTCCCGTCCTGGTTGCGGTGCCATGTGTAGTAGGCGTGCGTCCTGTTCTTGACGTCCAAGATGGCGTGCCCGAAACTCGCCTCCCTGAAGGCAGAGTAGCTAGGCTGTGGCTTTGACATGCTGCATTTTAATTTTTAAGAGCAAAGCGAAGATATCATTAGTCAAAACGAGAGAATGTATGTAGTACACAGTCTTCTAAATATTCAGGAATTTGAAATAGTTAAAAGCTGCTATTTGGTGGAGGATGAAATGAATCTTACTTGGTGGCAAGTCCTTCTTGATTTCCTCCATCACCAATAGTTATGTAGACTGGAGCAGATTGATCAGGAATTGGAGAGCAGAGACCATTCACAACGTTGTATGCGACATTTGATATTCTATGCTGCAATTGAAGAACAAAATTATATGTCAGAAACTCAGGATTAAGATATCGTTCTAAGCAGAGTAGTGAAGCTGAGCACATTGAACTGAAACAGCTTTTACTAGCTAGATGCGAGTACGTACAAGGAAAGGAAAGAAATGCACAAATAGGACTGGAAGTTCACAACAAAGTGAACGAAACAATCTGATTAGTACCGTAGGCAGTTTCTTTAACAGAAAATTGCACGGTAGGTATCTGAACTTGCAAGGTTATGCCGTTTAACTCGCTGAACTTGTATTTTATTTTCTCAGCCTCTGAACTTGCGAGGTTGTGCCACTTAACTCCCTAAACTTGCATTTTACTTTCTCAGCCCTCTGAATTTGTGAGGTTGTGCTACTTAGCTCCCTGAACTTACATTTTACTTTCTCCGCCTCCTGAATTTGCGAGGTTGTGCCACTTAGCTCTCTGAACTTGTATTTTGTTGAGAGCGTTGAAGTGAAGTTCGTCGGATACGATGTCGGCGATTTCGTCCCCTCCGAGTCCGATGGACTCGTCGCCGCCCCGTTCCGGCTGTGTTTATCGTCTCCGTCACTTCACACCGACAAAAACGAATTCTTCAGGCTCGGGAACACACCATGCTCGCGTCTTCGCCGGAGCTCCAGCGTCGTAGGTTGTCGTCGCCCTCACCCTTGCCTCCTCTGAGTCGATCATGAGAGAGAGAGAAGTACATTCCTAGTGTCAGAGCAGAAGCTACTCACCCTGCACAAAGCTCATTTAGCCGTTTGCTAACAGAAAAGGTTGAGCTGACAAATCACCGTGAGAGAGAGAAATATTGTACCCCTACTCTAGCACTAAGAATGTACTTCTCTCTCTCACTCACGGACGACTCAGAGGAGGCAAGGGTGAGGGCGGTGGCAAGCTGCAACGGTAGAGCTCCGGCGAAAACACGAGCACAGTGCGTTTTCGGGCCTGTAGAATCCGTTTTTATCGGCATGAGGTGACGGGGACGATGAACACGACCGGAACGGGGCAGCGACAAGTCCACCGAACTTAGAGAAGATGAAGTCCCCGGCATCGCATCCGACGAACTTTGCTTCAACGCAAGTTTAGAGAGCTAAGTGGCAAAACATCGTAAGTTCAGAGGGATTAAGAAAGTAAAATGCAAGTTCATGGAACTAAATAGCATAACCTCGCAAGTTGAGAGACCTACAAAATAGCATAACCTCGCAAGTTGAGAGACCTACAATGCAATTTTCTCTTTCTTTAACAACTAAAAATGCACACTCTTACGGGATACATAAGCTTTTTATTTGCAAGACATTTCCAATTTCTTCCCAATGTGTAGCAGTTAATTATTTGCAGGAAAATAATTTGAGAGTAGCTGCTTACTGTCCGTTCATAGGCATGCAC
Organism: Ampelocalamus luodianensis; assembly: GCA_036346255.1. Lineage (NCBI taxonomy): Eukaryota > Viridiplantae > Streptophyta > Magnoliopsida > Poales > Poaceae > Ampelocalamus > Ampelocalamus luodianensis. Next base: position 28,688,277 of record CM070617.1, on the reverse strand, counting down.
ATGCCCTGCAAACACAACATCGACTTTGTACTTCACGAACCATGGCTCGTACATCACTCTCATGGTTTCACCTTCCATGTAGTGGTAGTTATAGCTGTTGTACCATGGAGCATGCATTAGAACGATCAGCCATGGTGTTTCACTCCTGTTAACCTTGGGAAACTCAGCTTCAAGCCACTTGTACTGAGGAGTGTATTTTCCTGGGAAAGAAACATGAGAACTGATAAATTACCTTAATTCCTTCTAGTAGCAATCAACAGATATGTGCATAATGGAATAATGCCTTCTTTGCCTAAAAGCATATAAGACTGAATTACTTTTGCATCAGAAAGTCAATTGCATAGTGTAGCTTTTACTTGTGTAGTTTGTGGATTAATACTTTCCATAAAGAAGTATTAATAACACAACGTCAGTGAAACATACACGTACCATATGATGAATATGACGCCAAGACAATAATATAAGCAGAGGCCCTTTTGATGGAATACCAGTAAGGTGCCGTGCTACCAGAAGCCTTATAAGGTGTGGGATACCTGTGGCTGTATGGCTTGAATGGCTTTGTTTCACCCTGCAAATGTGTGCAATTGAATGAACTTTTAAATGCCTATGGCATAGCTCCACTGAATTGTCTACTATTTGAGCTGTAAAAGCATCCATTGAACAGATCACAATGCGAATAGAGTATGAGAGAGTACTATACTTACAAGTTCGGGAGCAAAGTCTATCTCATGATTTCCAGCTGTCCAGATCCAAGGCTGGTATGCAACATTCCTCTCTACAAATCTTGCCCATGTATCCCACCTCACATTATCATGATATGGGTAGTTATCTGCATATGACAGGTCCCCAACAAAAAGCACCGCCTGCGCTTTTAAATTGGACTCATAATGTGTGAGAGTAACATTTGAGTCGAAACTCTGACCGAGATCGCCTGAACACAATTGTAAATTTTCGGTGATATTACTCACAAGACGCAACCAGATTTGGTGAATATGTATTCTGATAACGAACTAGCATATATGCATATGCAGTGCTCCCGAAGTTCAGACACGAGCATCTAAGCTATATCCTGAGCACATTTGACAGTACCTATGAGACCAAATGTATATGGAACATCTGGGCCACTTTTGGGAGGGGTCCTGAACCAGAACTTCCTCACTGTTTGTCCAATCCCAACGGCATAGTAATACTTTGTGTCAAACTGCAATGAAGACATAGTTAAGTCTTGAATCACGACGCCAAACTTCACAAAAACATACACATTGTTTTTTATGAGATGATGACCTCCAACTTTTTGATCGTGCAATGATGAATATATCCTGAGGTATAGTTGTAGAACGTATACTGAGTATGCTTGCCCTTTGCAGAACAGTTGAGGTTATCCTCTGAAGTCCCGTAAAGCACAGTGCTTGAACCAGGCTTACTCGTTGTCACCCATGAGATTGTCATGGCTGTGCCGTCATGGTTGCCTTGTGTGATATGAACCTTTCAGAGCACAACATCAATCAGCATCAGAGTGAATACACCACCGATTGTACGTGAACACATCTTTCATACTATTAATTAATTCCGACAGCATGGTATAAAAAATGGAATAGACATCAATATCATGAAAAAGGCATCCAGATTCCTTCGAAGTCAAATGTCACACAGTAATTCCACAAAAAATCATCAAAGAAAAATAAAACCATCTTTCATACTATTAATTAATTCCGACAGCATGGTATAAAAAATGGAATAGACATCAATATCATGAAAAAAGGCATCCAGATTCCTTCGAAGTCAAATGTCACACAAGAATTCCACAAAAAATCATCAAAGAAAAATAAAACCTATGAAAAGAGTGGTAAAAGGTATGAAATCGATGTTTTTTCAAAAAATAAAAATAAAAAAGAGGGTATGAAATCGATGGACCAAACGAGTGATGGCTATCCGCCACTAATTAGCCATAAAGGATCATCAGTAGACTGACGACAACAGTCTTGTGAGACAAACAACTAAGGTCATGTATAATGGACTTATATCAGTTGTCTATAGTCTCTGTCACGTATGATTTAAACTGATGTGGGTGAAAGAGAATAAAGAGAGAGAAATGTGTTGTCTACGATTCTGTAGTCGACTGTATCACCAGAACCAAGAAAGAAATGTCTTAAGTCCATGAAAGCATTAAAAGATTATGTTATCTATAAAAACAAGTGAAAAGACAACTTATTATATGAGCTGTCTGTAGTGTTATCTACAGATAACATGAAGAGTTACTATTGACAACAACTGTCTGTAATATTGTAAATGCCCTACAGGCACACAAGTCCACTAACGAGACATAGTTTATCAATGGAAGGTTTGAATTGATCATATCATGACTAAGATGAGATGCTTGAGTTCATGACAATTGCAGGATACAGATTCCTTCGAAGCATAGCCAAGTGCTCAAATGAGGACACAACCACCCCATACTTTAAGATTTTTCACGTTGCAATTACCATTAGTCAACTTCTTGCCAGTTGCCACGCGCCAGTACACTACCACACGCAAGCGGTGTATCCAAGAAACATCAAGCTGCCTCCAGCTTCTTCTTTTTTTGCAAGGCCCGCCGCCGTGAGACAGATCCGTGGGAAAGGGAATAATGGAGAGAGTATAATTTTTTCAATTAATTTAGTCATTTGTGACCTTGTGTTAGAGACAACAATAGCCTCCATACATCGCAGAAAATCGTGCTAATCCTTAGGCTACACGTAAGACCCAGCTTAGAGACTGCCAGGATTCTAAACACCGTGGATGCCCTAAGACGCTGAAATCTAAACAAGAAATCAACAAGGGGAAACAACATACTACTAGATTGTCTTGGTGTTCTGGTCTGTGAACAGTTACCTGCTGGGGCGCATTGTGGCCGGCGGGGGCGCGGAAGACGTCGGCGTCGAGCGGCATGTCGATGGCGGAGCCGAGCTGCCGCCGGTACTCGCTGGTCTGGCCGGCGTGGCCACCCGGGCACGCGACGCCGAGCAGCAGGACGGCGCAGGCGACCACCACGGCACCGATCCGATTTGCCCGCCCCATGCTCGCAGGGACAGGGCCTCCTCCTCCTCCGCTTCGTGCTCTGCTTCTTGGTTTCTTGTCGTGGCTTCCTGAAGGATGTACTTGGAGCGTGGGAACGGAATGGGATCGCTTGTTCGATTTCGTTTCTTTCTTTTTAGTGATCGATTGATGGGTCAAAGCAGGCAGGCGAGGGAGACGGAGGAGGGGGGGATGGAATATGCTGATCCGAGGTGCCAAGAAATAAATCGGAGATGGAGATGGAGACGGAAACGGGGAGAATTGATTATGTTCACGGTTTGAACACGCATGCAGAGGGAGGGTGGTGGTAGACTGGTAGTGTTATAGGGAGGAGGGAGTGGCGAGGGGGGGTGTCGTTGGGATTGTAGTTGGCGACGGCCAAGTGGGACGGATTTGAGAGGGGAGCAGACATGGCCAAATTGGCGGCTCGCGGCACGGGCACGTCCACACCTGGCCGTAAACGAAACAGGTCGTACTGTACAGGACTACGTGTCTAGTGGTAGCCTAAGTGCGGTCGAAAGGCCACCTGTGTCGTGCTGTTTCGAATCTGTTTAGCTTGACGGACTGTTTATGGTCTGCTTATCCACTTAGCCTGAAAATTCAAAAAAAATATTTAAAAATCAGAAAATGTGTAAAATTCATAAGAGTTTTATTAATGTTCAAATAGTTATCTCGTTAAAATATTTACCAAGTAAAAACTCAACACGAGAAAACATTAGCAAAGGAAAAAGAGTATAGTCTATAGCTCTACATCTTTGTTCTAAGTATCATTATCGATGTACAGATTTTCGAACACATTCGACAACTCCGCATTTTTCACGGAGTGTTGTGTTCGTAAATCAGCTTGTTCCCAGTCCTTAGCGGTTATAAGTATCTCCACCATCTCACTCATGAGACGTGTTCTTCTCATCTCTAATATTCTTTCAGAAAGACTGAAAGCAGACTCGGAGGAAACCATCGAGACAAGAATAGTTAACACATCACGTGCAAGTATAGATAACACAAGATATGTTAACTTATGGGTATGATACCATTGCAAAATTTCGAAGCCTTCTAAGTTGAAATCCATCATATCACTATCCATATAGGTGGATTGATCCCCACTCATTGCGTGAGAGATTGATCTTGGTTGAGTAGGCGACGCTGTAGAAGAAGATGACCTGGACCTAGAGGAAGAGCCGCCCCAGATCTTGCCCCATAGGTTTGTCTTACTACTTGAGGTGAGTGCTATTGAAGGTCGTTGCAAGCGGACTTCTTGGAATTTATTTTCATACCTTTGGTAAACCTCATATAATCGAGAACAAACTTCTACAAAATAGTTAGAATAGTATAGCCATGTAGCATCACTAAGAAGATCAAGAACATTAGCAAGTGCTTCAATTTTAGCTCTAAGATCTAAAATAAATACATATACATATAGGGAATGAATTTCTCTCTAATATTTATGGTATTTAGTTTTCATAGCAACAATAGTCTCTCGTAAAACTAAGTAATTTTCATATATTTTTAATTGAGTAGTAATCTATAAAATATTATGCACAATAATAAGATATATTGGATAATAAACAGCAAACAAAACAACAGTGACCTCATAAAAAATTTCTAAAAACTGTAGTATCTTCTTAGCAACAAACCAATGTTGCTCAGACAATATTACAGTACTGTTAGTGCTCGGATATTACGTTTGAATAAAGATAGAAAAGGTGCTCTTATATGGCAAAAAGACTCTTAAGCATCAAGTATGTAGAGTTCCATCTTACCAGCATATCCAAACAAAACTTTATCGAACGTACATCCATTACCCTGCAAAAATTCTTATACGTTGTTATTCTTATGTTAGAGTTATTCAAGAAAGATATCGCATCGCGAAAAGCTTTAAGATACGTATCCAACCTCTTCAAACCGGATTTGACTATAAGGTTAATAATATGACAAGCGCATCGCTGATGTAGCAAGAAGGAATCGGCGTATGTACTGAAAACTGGAGTAAGAATATTCATGGCTTTAGAGTTCGCAACGGCATTGTCTATAGTAGGGCCATTGTGTTGTGTCGGTCTGGCCCATGAACAGTGTGCGTCGGGCCTACAGTTCCGTGCCTCCAGCCGGCGCGGCCAGCACGGCCCATTTGGCCATCACTAGAAGGGAGGACAAACAGGGGACCTTCGACTAGAGTTTTTTTCTCCTTATTTGGTCTTTTTTTAACGAAATAGCAAATATAGTCCTCATGCAAACGAAATGATAAAAATAACACCTCTAACGTCCAAAAATGACATGACATGCCACTTACCGCACCCCTCTTTTTTTAACAGATAGCAAATCTTGCCTTCCCGCGAATGAAATAGCAAAAATAGCACCCATACGTACGAAAACGACGCGGTAGGTGACCTACCCACCTGGCACCTGCCGCGCCCCCATGCGCGGCAACTGAGAAAAGGGTACTATGGGCAAAACGATGCGCATGGTAGCTACAGCGCGAGGCACTATTTAAACCATAGCCGAATAGTGGTGTGTACTATAGCTACAAAGCAAAACACACACTGTTTCGCGGTTGTCGCGGCAGGTCCTCTCTCGTGCACGGGGGGCGTGGTAGGTGGATTGCAGTGGTGTTTTCGTGTAGTATGGGTGTCATTTTTGTCACTTCGTTCGTGTGGGGTGGACTAGATTTGCTATTCCGTTAAAAAAGAGACTAAAATAGCCAAAGACTCTTCGAACGAATCTTTTTAGTATTTTTTCAATTCTAGTTATTATTTAATTTGAGTTTTGACTTGAGAATATCATATGGTGGTGAGGAAGAGTTGATACTTGAGGGTATAATATCGAGATTGGTTGCCATATACTCTATCTAATAGGCGAAGAGATTGCTGGCCGTTGGGAGCTCCACGTCAGCTTCTTTGCAAAAAGGCCCATGTACTTTCTAAAATCACATAAAGGTCCTCATGTCAGGTTTTTTGCGAAAAGCCCCTAATGTTTCCAAAATCGTATCGAGGTCGTCTACATTGGTTTTTTGCGGCAAGCCCTATGTTGTTTCCGAAATCACGTCCACCGCTTCCACATCAAGCTTTTTGCAAAAAGCCCCTGGTGTTTCTAAAATCACATCAAGGTCCTCGACGTCGGTTTTTGTGGCAAAAGCCCCACATTGTGTTCTGAAATCATGTTGAGGTCCTCCACATCGTTTTTTGTGAAAAACCACCTACGGTTTCTGAAATAACATTGAGGTCCCGCTACATTTTTGCGAAAACCCATGTAATTTCCGAAATCGTGTCGAGGTCCCTCAATCCACTCTACGGGCTCAACGTAGCGCGCTTATCATCCTAGTATTTTAACGTTCCCGGTGATAACCACTACGGGTCATCTTACCGTACTTCTTGCAACGAAGGTTTGCATGTTGTAGGTTTTCAGGTCATGAAATTGAGAAAGCGTGGTGCACCACGATTATTATAGCTAAGGATTAAGTATATTGTTTGTCCATGAACTCTTGACCTAGTTTTATTTTCGTCCATTATCTACAATAATAGGTAAAACGCGTCCTCAAACTAACAATATCGCGCAGACGGAATCCCTTCATCTGTTTGGGAGTTATTTTTGCCACGAAATAATGGTTTTAACTAGTGTTGACCCACATGACTTTTGTCCAATGGGATACTAAAATGAAAATAAAATTATAAAAAATTCAAAGGGACAAATTGCAAAACTGCCAGCTACAGCCGATGCCCTCAAATCCCAAGCGTCACCATAGGAAATCTCGAGCTCGACACTGTGCTCCTTCCTTATCCCCCAAATTTCTTCTTTTCCCTCCTTCCTTAGCTCTGGCGCTAGCGAGGCTATGCCAGACTCGTCACATGCCACCGTATCCTCCGCTCCTCCATTCCTCAGCCCTGGCACCACACCTCCTCCTCTCCCCTAAAATATACGTCGTCGTCTCAATCAGCGTCGTTGCCCAAGTTCGTCAGCCCAGCGGCCCCTATGACCACGCGAAGCTGGCGACATAAACACACACCGCCACCGCCGCATGCTCCGCCAGGATCGCCGCCACTGCTGCTTCGTGTGGCTATGTGCCAATGCTGAGCTTGACCGCGCCAAGGGCTCCCTCCCCGTGGAGCTTCACACTGAGCACGCCCTGGAGGCGCGCCTTCACCCGTAGCGCACCTCGTGTCGCTCGACGAGCTCCGCCTCCACATCTCCTACCTCAATCTCACCCACAGAGGATGGCACCACCGTCGAGGACTACGAGTACGACGAGGTGGTGCCGCTGGACAACACGATGCACTGCTGCTTCTTGTTTGGGCCACAGGAGGTTGCCGCCTATCTGGTCCCACCTCGCGTCGGTCCTCCGGAAGCACGCCAGCACGTTCGAAGTGCTGCATAGTGGCGTTGGCCCCCGACGTCGACGAGGAGGTGCGGATGATCTGCATCGTCAACACCCGTGGTGGCAAGAGTGGCGCCAGCATCCCCAATGGATACTACAACAACGCGTTCACGTTCCCGGATGCCGTCTCATCTCGGCCACCGATGAGCTTTGCGTGAACCCCGTGAGCTACGCGGTCAAGCTCGTGAAGAAGTCCAAGGGGGGAGGTGGACGTGGACTACGTGCGGTGGATGACCTCCAGTGCCTGGCAACATTGTCCCTGACTGCAATTATCCCGCATCATATCTCATTGGCAGATGGCTTCGCTGCCTCCAACGCTATGCATGGCGTCTTCAGTGGGAGCCCTCGAAGATGAGATCTGTCGTTCGATCCACGTGACCCGCGCTGCCATGTGTGGCATCTTCACCAGTGAACGTCGCCTTTGCTTCCTCATCTTCCATGACCTCCCTATCTCCAACTCCACCACCCCCATCCCCACTGCCACCACAATCCATGACACCCCCTTCGCTGAGGCCGTCAAGGGTGCTGTGCTGCATGTCTTCAGTTTTGCTGAGAGAGAGAGAGAGAGGAGGAAGAGGAAGAAAATGGAGAGAAACATAGAGGAACTTTTTGTCACTGACATGTAGGGTCGTTGACTAGAAGAAAAGAGTACGCCAACGAAGATCCCAGTCAGTGACACGTAACTTCAAACCACTCGCAAAACCAGCGACCGGTGCCAGTGTGAACGCCCACGTGGCACAAAATAGCTCTCAAACTGTAACGTCCTGTTTGACTTAGTGTTTTTGTCGGATTTCAAAACCTAAAAGGAACCATTTGGTTTATTGTTTTGCTCAAGCTTAACTTGGAACTTTAGAAAATTTGAGGTTTAACTTGACTTAACTCAAACTTCAATTAACGCTGGTTTAGTTCTTTGTTCACTGTTGAAGTTCTTTAAGTGTTCCTAGCCTTTTAGCTCTTTTCTTTGTTTGCTTTGAGTGCTGCTTAGCTTAGTTTTCCTTCTCCTGGACCTCCTCCTGATTCTGACCTCCCCTATGGTTTGGGCCTCCTTCCTGTGGTTTGGACCTCTTTTGTGTTGTCCTTTGGTTTAAATCTCCTTAGGTTTAGACCTTCCTTGTGTTTGGACCCCCCCCCTTAGATCTTGATCGTCAGGACCTCCTCCTTGCAGATCTTGACCGTCAGGATCTCTCCCTTGTAGAACCTGACCGCCAGGACATCCCCTTCGTTAGATCTTAGCCGTCAGGACCTCCTCCTTGCATATCTTAACCGTCGGGATATCTTTTAGTCTATCCTGGCAGTTAAGACCTCCTTGGACATTTTTCCTTGGATCTCTGTTGGATCCTTTCCTCTTTTGAATCCGGTCCATTGAAACCTTTCCTTATTTGGGCCTCCCTTAAGTCCAAACTCTGTGCGCGCCTACCTCTGCTCAGGACCGTTAGATCTTGTTTAGATGGCTCGTTTGAGAGGAGGCATTTGGATGGTCCAAACGCTCCCTTGCATTGTGGATCGTCTGATTTAGTTGGGCGGCTACGATGTAAGGATGCGTTCGCACGGTCCGAATGTTCCTATCTCTCAGAACCACCTGATCAAGATCGTGTGGCCCCGATTCGTTGCGCCTTTTCCTTAGTCCTTTGGACCTCCTCCCCTTGAGCATTCCTGTGGTTTTTTTTTTGCAAAGACCACCCTCTTTTGTCACGACCACCTCATGTGATCATGACCTCTAGTCTTTTTGCAAAGACCACCCCGGTGGAGCAGGACCTCCTTTGCCTTCAGAGGACCTCCTTCTCAGGACCTCCTCCGCAGGCCCCCTTTTGCCCTCAGAGGACCTCCTCCTCTACAGGATCTCCTCCTAAGACCACCTCCTTAATTGGACTTTTTCTTGTTTCTTCGACCAACCTCTTTGTTTTAGCTAGCCCAATCCCTTATCCTTTCTGCGTGTTTGCAGCAAAAAGTCTTTGAACATTTAATGTGATGCTGCAGCACATTAAATATAGTCACCTCCGTGGTACTTGCTTACCTCCTTTTGATGGCATGCCTTGTTAAATTCTTGTCCTGTTTTTCACCTACCCATGACACGTTTGCCCTAGCCTCAGTGCTACCTCCTGCTATTTGTAGCCAGGAGAGCCTCTTTTCACCACCTTTCTTCTCGTTTCTAACCTCCTTGTGCTCCTCTCGGTGCTGTGCTTGGAGATTCACTTCCCTTTGGCTTAGACCTCCTCTCCCGTAGGACCTCCTGTTCTTCCTGGTTTTTAGTTGATTTTGCTTGAGTTTTTTCCTATTCTTTTGAATTCTTTTGTTGAGCATGTGTATTTATTTGGTTCTTTGCGAATGTGTAAGTCCCGAGTTTGAAGAGGAGCTTTTGGACCAAGCTCTCACCACTGAAGGCTCCCCACTGCTCAACGAAGGCAAGTCGTAGGCCTTTGATCATTTTGAACCTAACATTTAAAGTTATCTTGTTTGTCTTATTATGCATGGCAACTTTCTTTAAGAAAAGATTTTGGGTAGTAGCTTTTCCTATATGTTATTAGACCTCCTTGGATATTTGTACACAACATGTTGACATGCTTATCTTGAACACCTTAGAGTTGGTGATTTTGTTGGCACTCTTTGCTTTGCCAACTTGGGACCGTAGAGTGCTTAGCCTTGCCCTAGTACCGTGGGTCTCGAGAACCTTTATTTCCTTTTTAATAATCTTGACTAAAGAAGTATGGAACAGTGGTTGGTGCCACTAATGAGCAACTGTGGTGTTAGGCCCAGTTGTGTCATTTGCGATGCGATGCTACTATTAAAATTTATGCCAGAACTTGGTGGTCATTTGGCTTGGGTTGAACCCTAAACTGTTTTGCTCGGGCGAGTTGGTCGGGAGTGTGTAGCGTGTCTTGTCGACTGCTGGGTTTGTGGTCGACTACTTTGACGCACTTCTAAGGACTTAACTTTGTGTTCTTTGATCCGGGTTTCCTGTGCAACCACAAGATCATTTTATGGGGGTGGTTTGGGCTAAATAATTAGCAATGAGCTGGCTTGGTTCTGTTGTGGTTGAGCGTGAGATACGCTGGCGCAAGAGGGGGTACGAATCTCATGGGTGTGAGGCTCATTAGAAGTGAAACCTTAGCGGGCAGCTCTGAGCCAGTTCAAAATTTTGTAAAGGCCTTGTCACGCTCTCTAGACTACTCATCTTTGAAAATGAGTAAGGATTTCGACGGGAACCCGCCCCGCTAGAGAAATCGTGGATTGTGGGTAAAGTTGTACACCTCTGCAGAGTGTAAAAATCTATTCGAATAGCCAAGCCCTTGGTCATGGACATTGCCTGGTGATAATGCGCAAGGGGTAGTTTGTTTTATAAAACTTTGTTCTTGAGCACTTCTGTGAGAGGCTATGGCTTTTATCTCAAAGAGACTTTGACCGGCTTTAGAGAGGTCATGGCTAGCTCAAGAAAGGTTCAGGGACTGGACGTGTGGAAACCTAGGGTGGTCCAAGGGCTCCTGGGTTGGTGCTCGGGGAGGTCTTGGGGCCCTAGAGTGGTCTTTAGGAGCTCTAGAGTTGATGCTCTAGGGTGGTCGTGGGGTGGTCCTGGATGCTGGTGCGACCAAGACCTCTCACGTGAGGAAGTGAGTTGGTGCTCACAACCTTCCGTAGAAACCCTTGTTGTTTTGTCTTTTGTTTTAAAAACTTGAGCTCTTCAATCTATTTATACTATTGTCAAATTTTGCTTTGTGCAAACTAACCCTGCAACTCTCTATCGTCAAGCCAATGCATGAATATTATTTGTATACCTGTTCTCTGTGACTTGCTGAGTACATTCAAACGTACCCATAGCTTTAAGCCCTCTGTTTGAACAGTGTTTGAAGATGACCAAGTTTAGGGCAACACAGACCTCTTTGAGGAGTTCTTTGATGACCAGACCTTCTAGGAGGCGTCCTCCACTCGATGGCCTGTGAGCTTGCCGGATGGCTCCACGCGTTTTGTGTTTTTTTTTCCCTGTGCAGGTTCTGTTGTTGTTTTTTTTTTGTAAGCCCGTGTTGGCAACCGATGTAAACAACCTTGGTCATAAGGCCCTTGTTAATATATTTGTGTCTTGCTTATCCTGTTGTTTAGAGTTGTTAGACTGTGCAGCTTTGATTTAACCTATGTTGTCTTATGCGAGTTAGCAGGTGTTCCTGGGACTAACTCAGTGCACAGAGGCAAGACCTCCAAGAGGTCCTCGTGATCTCCTAGGAGGTCCTGGAGGACCTCCTCTGGGGTGCTCTTTGAGGACTTACAGGATCTCCGGGACCTCCCTAAGGGGTCCTGGGAGGTCTTCTAGGTGCACTCCGGGGTGATCCCGACACAAACGGATGAAGGAATTCCTTTTGCGCAGTATTGTTAGTTTGAAGACACGTTTTACTCGGTATTGTAGATGAGAGACAAAAATTAAACTAGATCAAGAGTTCATGGACGAACAATATACTTAATTGTATAGCTAAACATCAAATACTCTCTCGCAAAATAATAATAAATAAATACTAGCTAATCGCAACAAGTTGTATTTTTCTCAGTAGCAAAAGTGTGACATCGAATCAAACAGACCACACATTATTATCTTAGTTCCAAACCCTAGGAAACTTGAGAACCGGACTTTCTTGGATGGGTAAAACCTCATGGGAGGTCTTCTGTGATAGGTGCACTCGTGATAAAGCTATCGCTGGGTGATCAGGAAAACAGTATCATCGGCGGTTCGGAACAAGAACCGCTGCGGATATCAATATCACGCGGTTCTTGTTCCGAACCGTCAGGATACTCGCTTTCTACTGCACGGCTCTTGTTCCAAATCGTCTGTGATAGCTTTTTTATTGCAAAAAAATATTGCCATTTTCATGGATACACTCATACACATACACGCCATTTCAAGCCTCCCAAACATGGATTCATTGATACACATACATGGATTCCCAACTCCTAAGCCTCCCAATAAATTTCTCAAGCCATGGATTCATGGATACACACATACACTCGATCATACACAAGTACCAATGTATAGAATCTAGAGGAGAAGCGGATATGAATCTAACACAAGTACCACAAGGAATCAATCTAATAGAACCTCATATACAAAAGTACCACAGACATTCGGAGGAGGCTGGAGGAGCTCGGCGTCGGCGTCAGTACTAGGAGGTCGAGTTGGTGTTCGACTCTCAAGCGTTGGGGAGGAAGACCATGTCGAAGGTTTCGCAGGGAGCAAGGAGGACCGAGCTCGGAGGTGTAGCGGGGCCGTGGGTATTGAGGAGGATGAGCAAGGGAGGACCAAGCCCAAGGAGGACCGGATCTGCGGAGTGCGAGACTAAGCGCCAGAGGAGATCGGCCATAATATATAAGGACATATTTTGCCTCCGCGATCAAAATTTTCAAATTCATGTTGCGAATCACGAGCGGAGGATGACAAATCGCGAGCAGTTCGTATCACAAACCGTCAGGATAAATAACTCATCATGCGGTTCTTAATACGAATGATAAACTCTCATCACGCACGGTTGGTATTAAAGCATGCTGTGATTTGGATTTACTATGGCTCGATTTTACCATGAACAATATACTTAATTGTATAGCTAAACATCAAATACTCTCTAAGCCATGGTAAAATAATAATAAATAAATACTAGCTAATCGCAACAAGTTGTATTTTTCTCAGTTGAGTGTAGCAAAAGTGTGACATCGAATCAAACAGACCACACATTATTATCTTAGTTCCAAACCCTAGGAAACTTGAGAACCGGACTTTCTTGGATGACCTGCCACAGCACATCAAAAGCAGTTCTTCTTTCTTTGGAAACGTTTTTTCTTGACGGTGATATGTAAATCCCCATTTTTCTAGCTCTGCAGTCGTTTAAGAACCATACCATTAAGACATTCGCATCTGCATTTCTAATCTCTCACAAGCCAATGCAAGTGATCTACTCCGGTACATAAGAGTTAGGCAGCACACAGTTTCGACGTTTCAGTAGGCCCGCAGCTAGCTAGTCCACTTAAAACGACGCTCCACATTTCAAACTTGGAAGGTGCTGCACCTGCGGCCCTGCGCTCCCACTACTGCATCTAGTAGCAGGCTAGCAGCAGTACCACTGTACCACCCATGCTTCACCTCCACGGGGCACCGAGTCAGAAAGCGGTGCTGCGGCGGAGTCAGCGAGACCACCCAGTGCCCACACGGCGCATATTTAGGCCATGTATAATGTACAATGTAGAGCGGTGCTAGAACCGTTATATTACCGTCGTACCATACATATGCTAGATTTATTTTTTTAGCTGCAGCGAGTAGTACATTTCTCTCTCTCCAAAACAGGTTCTACAACTAAATAAAATTTCACATCTTTTTCTTTCACAACACCTTCTCTCTTTATCTCTCGTGTCACTTACAAATGGGACCCGCAACTTTTTTTTTGTAGTAGCACTGGTGATGTAGATACACCGGTGCTAGACATATTTGTGCTAGCAACTGTTGGCTTGGCTTGCTCCACGGGCTAGCACCGGTGCCACAAGTCAAAACGCTAGCTAGCACGGTATGTTGTGTGCATGGCCTTACAGATTCCAAGTTTCCAACCTCTAAGTTCCAAAATGAGAATGCTGGTATGTACTACTACTACTCCTTTGTTCGCTAGCTTGATCATCCCCATGCCGGCGTGCGCAGAACCCACCATAAGTGATGGACCACGCACCGCGCATATTATTACACTGCAAACTCTAGCACACGGGTACCATTTTCGTCTCGGATGCGTATCCTCTGCCTTTACGAAAGCAAGGCACCAAATGGCACGCACTGAGGGCCGCACGATCAAGATCCAATGGTGTAGACCAAAGCCAAGGAGAAATTGATGCCCTTGAATACCTCACCGGCCTCGATCGTAACCATCCATTGCTTGATCCAATGGCCATGAATCACGGAATGGCAGAGAAAGGCCGAGGGGGTAAAGGCAGACGATACGCGTCCTTTCCTCCCCCGGTTGTGCCAGTGGATTCGACTCGCCGTCGAGCCCGTTCTCAGATCGTGACCACACTCTGCAGTGGACGAGCTACACGATGCAACTCGGCCATTGCACCCGCTGTTTTTCAATGGGGGCGGAGCTGGGACGAGTGGGGACTGAAACGACGTGCTTGTGCGCCGTGACGTCCAGTTTCCACATGTACACACTGCTTTGGTGAGTCCTCTGTTCCCTTCGGACCGAGCAGTGTATGGCAACCCGAATTGCTGTATCTCGATGCGGCTCGTCAACATTGCACGCGGTTGTCTTGCTCATCTTAACACGGCCACGATGCCTACTGCCATGGGATTCAGATTTCGGATGAGCGTACACTAAATCTCATCTTGGTGTGCTCACGGCTCATACCATAATCATCAATTGCCACGGCAACCTTTTGCTGGGGCGAGCTAGATCCGATCTTTGCCGGTCGTTGAAGTCCAGGGCTAGCTGGGAACAAGCGATCGGTGACAACATTTTTTTTTCCATAGATTCGATACGGTTCATCATTCTTTTGTGTTAGTGTTGGTCATTTGCAACGCTGCGACTGCGAAATTGGCTAATGGGTGCGCGTGCTGTCATGTACTACCATCGGTTCCCCGAACAAAAAACATACGCAAACGACACGAGACACGGGACTCATAGTTCCCTTCCTTGATGAGGAGTCTCTCATTGACCCAGCTGTGTGGGCACGTCTGCACGCCTACCTGCCAATCTTGTTTCCACGGTTTCGTTAAGCAATCGATTCCATGCTTGTACATGTCGCAATCCGAAATCCCAAAGGGGGCTCCAATCGCTGGTCGGTAAGAAGAAGCTTAAGGCCCAACAGGGTGGCAACTTCACACAAATTGGCTGCAAGTGCTGGCCAATCCATTTCAGTAGATGATAGCTTTGCGACGAATTGGCAAACGCCATCTACACGCTTTCACCATACGTAAGAAGCTCCAAAACGGGGTTACACAAATATTGTACGGGCTGACATACAGAGAACATGGGGGGAAACTTATCACTCTCCCACGTTACAACACAATCGCACGCCCACTGAATTGCGAATGCAAACACAAAGAAATTCTGATGAGAAATTCACCAACATATGTGACCTGCGGCTGAGAATAATTTGACATAGCAACAGAACAAATGGTAATCTGTATGATCTTTTTTTGTGGGGTTCCCTTGCCCTTGGCAGATCAGCACTATATTCTCAACAGGTCATCGGTACATGAATATAACAAATGTATAACACGCAGACAAGAATCTATCTTGGTGGAAACTGAGCCCAGGGTCCATACAGAATTACTCACGGAATTACTGACTAATCGTTGCCGTGTTCCCGACGCCATATCTCGTTCCATCAAGTGATGCGACTCAAGACATGCAAGAATGTGGTTTCTCTCCATGGGCTCTTCTAGTTTTGTATCTTCCGGGTCTTGTAACTTCACCAAGCAATGCAGATACAACTATCTTCCAGGTCTTGTAACTTCACCAAGCAATGCGGATACAACATCAGCTAAGTACTGGAGGGAACTAATGTGCCATGTGCCTACTTATTTGCCATAGATGAGTCCATAACACTGCATGACTTGTCCATGAACTGCAAAGTGAACACAGGAATGAAGGAGATTAGTATTTGGTTAAAGAAGCATGTAGAAAACAAAAGGATAGATCATAAATGTGTATGTTACTTCTGAAGCTAAGCTATAATAAGGAGGTCAAAACAAAGATTTGGTCTTTAACGAACTACAGAGAGAAACTACCATTCCATTGGCACAGCAGAAGCGAACTTACAGCCCATCAGAGACTACCAACAATATTCTAAGACTGCAACAATCTCGTTAGGTTTGAACTGGCTCAGAACATAAAACCATATATTATCTAAGCATTCCAACAACTGGAGAGTTATTAATGAAACTGCCCATGCAACGTCTAAATGTGATCTGCATATGCTTCACCTCCAACTTCTGAGATGCCTCATATTCAACTGATCAGCTCCAAGAAACAAAGAGTGATACACAGCAACCTCTAATAGTTGAAGAGTCCTCAACCATAGACCCAAGAAGCACTAAAAGTGAATAAACCGGCAACTTGACCATTTGTTTTATTTAAATCATCATGCTCAAAAACATGAATATGGTCTTGCCTCAAAGACTAAATTCAGCATGGCACAGGATTATGGTTGACTGAACCTGCTCCGCCTGAAAGGTTCAATGGTCAGAATGTCTACACTGGTCAAACACCAGCACCTTTCTTTTTAAGATACAGCTCGGACATTTAACACTGGATCCACCGATTCAGCCTCTAAAGCTCACTGAGTAATCTTAAACAGCAGGCTAACGTGTCGAGTTTCTTTCTATTTCAATTCTTTAGAGAAAAGTTTGCGGTTCGCCAAAACATCACTCAGGCTGTCAGGCAAGCATATGAACTAATTCAACATATGAAGAAACCTAAAGGGAACCACCAAATGGTCATCAAATCACATTGATCTTGTAAAACAACAACAAAACAGACTAAATGGAAGAATTAGCAAAGAGATATATCCGCTGGAATACATACATGGTGTTTTTCTAACCATACTAAATAGCTTATAGCTGACATAAGGGACTGTTGTACCCCCATATTGTTGGGCCAACTATGTTGCTTTTTAAATGTGACCAATGTATATATATGGTTGTACTCACTCTGTTTGAACTATATGGGCCCAAGAAAAAACACCAGTGATGCAAAGCGAGTTCATGATACAATGACTATCAATGTGTAAAGTGCAACTATGTAACATGCTTTCATGACTTGAACAGTGTTTACAGCTAATATGCTACCAAGACCAAGTGACAACTACATATCCTACTTATCTTTCTCAGGAGCACATTGCAACAAAACACTCAACTAAAATCCCTTCTGTGAAATTGCTAGACGGTCATGTTGCGAATTAAGTTACATTAACACAGACTTGGAGTTCGATTACAGATTTCATAACTCAAACAAATAGCGTAGCTGTAAAACAACAACAATAGGAAAGTCTCAGATAAAGTAGTACCTTCTTCATGGAATGTAATTCCCGTCCAAATGGTTCCAAGAACTTCAACTCTACATCAAGGGGCCAAACCTACATAGAAATAACAAAATGTTAAATCTCAGAATTAACAAAATGGCTTCAATTGCACATAATCTACAATATTTCATAGTAGTCATATTAATTGGTTGACATTTTCTTTCACAATAGGTGACAAACTATGTTGGCATTTTAGTTATCCAAACTATTGGCACCGTACAGAAATAGTGAGCATGCACAGACTACAAGGTATGCATGCACAAAAGCCAAGCACTACATGTGTAAATGGAAACACTTGACAGGTTAAAAGCACAGCTCATTGAAGTACTCAAACACCATAACGTGAAAGCCAATCTGCATAGTAATCTATTCACAGGCTTCGAGCAATTGAAGAAATGTAGAACTTGCCAACTAAAAGGGAAACAATGGAAAAGGTTGTGACCTCTTATATGCATAAAGTGGATAATGACACAGTATAAGTATACGACAAAAAGGGGGTTGGGGAAGGAAAGAGATTGACATTGAGCTCAATGATATAATAAAAATCGCAACCACCATTCCTTTCGAACAAAACAACACTGTAAAACTGCACCGTTCCAAGCAAAACAGGGAACTAAGACTGTGATCCTTGATTTACTACTTAATAGAGTAGCAACCTTTGACAGTGAATACTATAAAGAAGAGCATGAAATGAGCTATCCTATCAGACTCATGATCACCTTACCATAAACCTATACAATATGGTATGCACAAAAAGAATGATCTCAAACCATCCCAAGTGTATTTTATTATTCGACAGATAATACAGTTCAATACGAACTATATAATACCAACCATCGCCGGTAGTTATAGACTAGTTTCCAACAACAGTAGTTATAGACTAGTTTCCAACAACAGAAGCAACTGATCCCTAATTCCATGAATACTTTTTTTGTAATTTGTATAACTACAAAACCGACAAACACAACCTGGACAAAAGCAAGCATAGCACAAACAACAATTAATGATCAAATCCACGATCAACCACACGCATCGAACTATCCAACCATGATGCGGAATTGAACGAAATTAGCCACGTGTCCCCTCACAAAGCAATCTTCATACCATCCAATAACTAATAGCTACATCAATCACACATGCATAACGATCGGATTACAAAAATACTGCGAGAAAGAGATGGATTTGAACCTTGAGCCCCAGCAGCCGGAGCGGTGCCTGCTGCCCGGGCACGATGCACTCCGGCCCGGCCGCCTCCGCCACCGCCTCCATGGCCAGCCCCTCCCCTATCGGATCCGGATGCTGCAGAGCAGGCTCAGAATTAGGCCTCGCTCACCTAACCAGACCAAACCAACCCGAAATTGAACCAAGCCGAGCCGGGACGTACCTTCATGACGGCGAGGGCGTATGCGGATGAGTCGTCCTGGGCGACTCGGAGGACGGGGGCGTGGTGGATGCGAGGGACGGGGCGGATTCCGGCGGAGCCGGTGGCCGCGGCGCGCCAGGGCGCGTCGTCGCCGGCGAGGAGCGGCCGCTTGGTGGCGGCGGGGGAGACGGACGAGACCGGGGCGGTGGTGGAGGCGGCGGGGAGCGCGGCGGGCGAGGAGGTGGTGGTGGTGAGGGACGCCATCGGAGAGGAAGCGGGGGCTCCGGTCCGGAGAGGATAAGGCGAGGAGTCCCGTTCCCGTTTGCGTGTTGGCTCGCGTGAGGGGAGGCGAGGCGAGGGAGCGGAAGGGAGGGATCGTTTTATCAAGGAACGTGGGGAGAGCCGACGCGGCGCGTGTGGTTCTGGCTTTCTGGGAAGGGGGCGGGGGTTGATGCGGGGTTGGGTAACTTTGGGGGTTGGGTTGGGTTGGTCGGCCCGAGCCGACGCGGCGCGTGTGGCTCTGGCTTTCTGGGAAGGGGGGCGAGGGTCGATGCGGTGTTGGGTCCATGACGTGTGGGGTCAGGGCTGTTTTGGGAACTCGGGAGCCGTCTCGTGGAAGAGTCCGAGTTGGCTTTCTTTGGGCGCCTGGTGAGGAATGATCTGTCAAGGTGCTTTGTTTATCCAGAGAGGATGGTCAAAGTATTGATGCTGGTTGGATCTAATCCGTTTTTCCGTAGCAGTAGCATAGTAGTATACTCCTTTGATGTTACATGTAGGTTGTTTCAGGTCAAGGAGCCGTAACTTTGCTGAAAAGCTGTTTTTCTGAAAGATCGTTTGACAACTAGGTTTTTTATTGGGCTGACTGGCTGCAGCAGCTATAGATGAATGATGAAATATCTGAAATACTCTTAACGGTTTCAAAGGATTGCTTGTGTGCTGATTTTGCGTAAACATTGATTTTTTAATAGAAATATTGATTAAACAATTTAATTTTATTAAATCATGAATAATTGAGCAATATTTTGCAACGTAAAAATCACATTAAAAAGGTAAAATGCACATTTAAGGGACATTATAAACGGATTTGGTTTTTTTTCATGGCCGCATACAAATATAATTTTAAGCATTAAACGTACTAAATTCTCAATTTCCCTGTATAAAACACAAAATGTTTCATATATGGGATCCTTACTTTGAATTTTCAAGCATCCGTTCATATGAAATACAAAATGTTACATGTTTAGTGTACACAACATGGAACATTACACAAAGCAATTGATTTGTAACTCTAGTACTACACCACGAATCTCTAGTTGACCGAACTCATCAATCCCCTGTGAAACTGAACAACGAGAACAAGTGTGAGGCTATGGAAGCATTCTATCGAGCATGTATTAGGAAACAAGAACAACAATCAAATATGAACAAGAACAAATCTAAGCATAAAAAGATCTGATAATAGAGAAATTCACACATCACAAACTTTGGGAATCGTTGTGACTATTAGGAACTGACGAGTAACCCCTCTCGGTGAGGATCTTCACAAGAGAATCCGTGAGGTCACAGCCAGCATGATCCAGACAAATAATTATCCCTTGGTGTCGGATAGGGATGGACCCAACATTCTGGCAAGCTTTGGCATCCGCTAGAGCTACTGCCGATCGGGAACACTCCCCACCCCCTCCTTCCTCCCCACTATCCCTTAGTGTCGAAGAAGATAGCTCGCGCTGCACTGTTCTTGCCGCAATGTTGAGCCAGCCAATTTGGAGATTGTGGGCCACTGGGTTGAGGCCCATATTCTCGTGAGCCCACCACGTGAGCCCCACTAAGAAGCCAATCGCATCGTGCCATCGAGCGAGAGTGAGAGGCTGGGAGCCACTCGGTGCGACGACGCGCTTACGTTTAGGGATGGTAATTGCGCTCGATTACCCGCATGCCCGCGGGCAATTACCCTAATGGAGCTGGGTATGGGTTTTTTGCCCACAAGCATGGAAATGGGGGCAGTCCTTTGCCCATCGGGTAAACGAGCACGTGCATGGGTGACCTCTACCTATGCCACCGTGCCTGTTTACTCGTCGATCACGCTGACAAGTGGGTCATCCATCTCATCTCTCCATGGATCTCTACGTAACTCCATCAGCCGACAGCGCTGCTCGCTAGCATCCCCGACCCCGAGGTCCAAGTCCATCCCCAATCCATCTCATATCCCTCCCGCTGCTCGCCTCCCTCCCGTGGTCGCCTCCCTCCTGTGATCGCCGACGTCGCTCACGTCCCTCCCTCCCGTGGCCGCTGTCACCGCTTGCCTCTCTCCCTCTCGTGGGCGCCGTCGCCGCTCACCTCCCTTCCTCCAGCGGCCGACGCTTGCCTCCCTTCCTCCAGCGGCCGCTGCCACCGCTCACCTTCCTTCCTCTAGTGGCCGCCGTCGCTCGCCTTCCTTCCTCCAGTGGCCACCGCCACTCACCTCCCTCCCTCTCGTTGTCGCACCATCCAGCCACCATCGCCCCCTTTGGCCACCGCTGGCTCCAAGGCTTCCGGCAACGGATCTACTGTGCCACCACCCATTGGCTCCTCAGAACCCATTTGTGCCCCGCTGAGTGCTCTACTTGATTCGTCAAGGTGATTGCTCTACTCCCTCCTCTCGCCTGGTCGCATCTCTCTCTGGTTGTTCGCCATTGCCGCGCTCACCAAGGTGATTGCTCTGCTTGATTCATCAAGGTGATTGCATCTATTTGATTTAGTCTGTTGGATTGAGGATTAGTGTGGAGCACCAAATTTGAGAGGTATTATTTCAGTTTAGGCAACAAGAGTTTCAAAGGTAGTTTGTCAGTTTGATGGGGGTGAAACAATGTCTGATTTGGCTGTAAATTTGCCAGCTTGTTACAGACTTGTTTCTATACAATTCTACCAAGTTTCACACAATTTGGATACGTGGTTTGCAAGATATGGACTGAAATTCAAAAGGGACATAAACTATGCTTTCTTTGTTCTAGCTGATTTAGTTAGCTCTTGTATGATCTTGTGAGATACGATGGTTGTTGATGATGATGCCAAGATTGTCTGTTGGTAGCTGTTGTTGTTGTTGTTGTAAACCTCTAGAGGTCGTAGGGAAGACTCCATTGCATACATTGTTGCTATTAGTTGATGTGTGAATGTGAATATAAGATGTATTGTTCGCAGGTACACGAGCATGCTCGCGGGTGACGAGTACCTGCATGCGACGAGCATGGACGAGGTTCTTCGCCTGTCGTCCTTCGCTGGCATGCCCATGGGGGAAGTTAGGGCCGCAGGCATGGGTATGGGCGAGCAATACCCGTGCCCACCGCGCCCGATTGTCATCCCTACTTGCGTTGCGCATCCCTAACCCTACAACCACTGGGGGACTTGGGGCGGCCGACGGAGGTGTGAATCGCCCAATCAGGCGCGTGGAGGAGCTGCGAGACGGCGTTGCAGCGAGTGTGTGGTGTGGCCCCCAGTAGCTGGGGCGGAGGAGCAACCCTCGGGTTCATGATTGAGGGACTTGGGGCGGCCGGCGACGACGTGAATCGGCCAATTGAGCACGTGGAGGAGCGGAGAGGCGGCGTTGCGGCAAGCGTGTGGTGTGACCCTCGGCGGCTGGGGTGGAGGAGCAACCCTTGGGTTCATGAGGTCCAAGCTTGTACTACTCGTCTCCCATGAGCTCTCCCTGTTTAGTAACTAATTGCTCGCGGTGTGCTTTAGTTTTTCCTTATGTGATTTGTTCTTGTGGTTCAGTTTTTCCTTGTGTGATTTGTTCTTGTTACTTTGAGCAAATGTCGTACCATCGCAGGATCGGTAGATGGATTTAAAGTTTGCAGTAGTGTCCGAGCGAGTTAAGGTAATAGGAATTGTGTTTATTTTTCCAGATAGCAAACATAGAGGTAGACTAGTGAAATTTCTACTTAATGGACATGAGTGCTGAAGGCATCTAGGATGTTTGTATATTCCAAAAGGATCTACCTTATTAGTTCATTGAGCATTTATTCTCTGAAAAAAGAGGTTAATTGAACTTATTATTAATTCATTGAGCGACACACGACATGGAGCTATCGAGCGAGGGCCTAGTGACCAAGCTCTAGTGGCATGTGAGGAGGCGGCGGCAGCCGGCATGGCTATTGAGGAAGCGGCATCCGACAAGACGACGACGAGCCATCATTCCTAAAATTTAGTCTTGAGTGCGCCATTGGGTGTGGAGACCGGAGGGCGGTGTCCACCTCCCATAGTTTCCTTTGGTCCTCCGTAAGTACGTTTGCTTTTTGTTGAGCGTACCATAAAGAACGTACGTTTGTATTGCGGGCTTGTGGCGCCCGTCAAAGCTGGCTCGAGAGGCCGCGCGGTGTCATTTTCGCCCGTGTAGTGAGGTGGAAAGGGCCTGGATGGGTGTTGGTACGAGAGGCCGCGCGGTGGCAGTTCTGGGGTAAGTTGGGCTGTGGGCTGGGGCTGTGGCTGTGGCTGCCCGGAAAACTGCTGAGACTTCGGCTGCGGCGGCAATTTAGTGCTTCCAGTATCTTTTCGCTGTTCTCTTCAGAATAGTTAGACGGTGTGCTTAGCGAGAAAGCACTCTTAAGCTACATTGGTACCGTAGCGGGTTATGAATATGATAATCTGTTTTTTTTCCCAAATCATGTTGCAAGTGGACAAACATAACTGGTCCTTAATCGAGAAAGAATGGTTAGAGATCGATGCTGCTAAGCCTCAGCACGAAAGGAAACTACACGGTACTCTGATTCTAATACAAGTCTTCCTAGAAGAGTATTTTGCGAGATGTACGGGCTTGCGTAACATATTCCACTACTGATTAGTATAGGCGGAGCACAGATTGCTATGATGTGATGGTATCACTTTATGACGAAGATGCTTCGATCTTAAGTCGTCAACCGGACAGGACTTCGTCGGTTATTATGTAATCTTTGTTTTTGTTGATTTTCATGTTGTCAGTTTACATTAGCCGTGACCAACCTATTTATATTGTCTCATTTAGCCTCTGCCTGCACATGCTGTGTAGGCTATTCGAAACTAGCAACTCTAACCCACTGTTGCAAATCATAAATCACACCAAAACCTGGGTAATTCACCAAATCCTGAAACGAACGGCCCACCCAAACCGACGCCACCCACCTCACTCACTCACAAGCCGGCCCCACAATTCCCCAACTCGTCAAACCCATATCGCCCCCAGAACCAGGTCCACTACTCCTTAAATCACTGACATTGCGCCCCCACTCCCTGACGCCCCACCGGTCCACCAACACCCTCCCCACCTCCCCACTACTAACTGAAACGAACGTGCATCTCCCAGTAGTCGGCCTCTCTCTCTCACCCTCGCCTCACGATCCCCTCCTGGATCTCGCCGTGCGTTGGAAGGCAAGCGTGGCCGCGATGCCCGCCGCGGCCGCCTCAGGCGGCGGCGCGGCCGACGCCGAGGATCTGTTCCGCACCAAGCGCATCCCGGAGATCCGCGCGGCGGAGGGCGCCACCCGCCGCGAGATCTCCGCCAAGGAGGAGGAGCTCAGGCAGCTCGTCGGGCGCAGCTACCGCGACCTCCTCGACTCCGCCGACTCCATACTCCTCATCAAGCAGTCCTCCGACTCCATCTCCGACAACCTCTCCCGCATCTCCGATTCCCTCTCGTCGCTCTCGCC
This sequence comes from Ampelocalamus luodianensis, assembly GCA_036346255.1. Lineage (NCBI taxonomy): Eukaryota > Viridiplantae > Streptophyta > Magnoliopsida > Poales > Poaceae > Ampelocalamus > Ampelocalamus luodianensis. The sequence goes on along the minus strand of CM070617.1, from coordinate 28,663,805 downwards.
GCCCCCCGAGGCACCCGCAGCCGCGCCTTCCCCGTCCGGCGGCCGTTCGCGGCTATACGCTGCCGCGGCGCGCGCCAAGTACCTGGTCGACACACCAGAGCACATCTGGGGGCGTCTCGACGAGGGACTGCTCCTGGAGGCCGCGGGGCGGTACACGCGAGCGCAGATCGTGCACCGCCTGTTCTCTAGCGACGCCGCGGCGGCCTCGCGGTTCCCGCTGCTCGCACACCAGGCGCAGCTAGTGGAGGCATTCCGGCCCCAGATCGCGCAGCGCGCGCGCGAACGCCTCGCCGACCGCCGCCTCCCAATCGCGGCCCACGCCGACGCGCTCGCGGCCACGGCCGCAATCGACGCGCCGTCGCTCACCCCGTCCCAGGTGCTCCTCCTCCTCCTCTCCTCCCGCCGCGCCTGGATCTCCCAAGCCCTAACCGCGCTCGCCTCGGATCTGTCCTCCTACACGTCCGTGCTGTGCGATGTCGCGAGGATTGTGCGGGTCACGCTGGGTCACGTGGGGCAGTTATTTATTCATGCACTCAATGACTTGCCGCTGTTCCACAAGACGGTGCTCGAGACGCCGCCCCCTGCACAGCTGTTCGGTGGCATTCCAGATCCTGATGAGGAGGCACGGTTGTGGAAAAAACACTGGGATCAGCTTGAGGCCACCATGGTGCTACTTGAGCCGGATGCTGTGGCACGGACCTGTACAGATTGGCTTAAGGAATGTTGTGATGAGATTTTCGGTGTGATTGCTGGGGGCAAAGGCTAGTTGATGCCATTGGGAATGGAGAGGGGCTTGGATCGGTGCAAAGGCTCATGCGTGAGGCGCTAGATGGGAGGGAAGGACTGGAAGGAACTCTGGAGCAGTGGCTGAAGAGTGTGTTTGGATCGGAGATTGAATCACCATGGGATCAGATCCGTGGGCTGATCTTGAAGGAAGGGAAGGATATTTTTGAGGATTGGATGGAGGAAGCATTTGTGCGACGGATGAAGGACATTGTACATTCAGAATTTGATAGCTTGGGTAGTAGTGTTAATGTGAGGGAATCGATTGAGGCTATTGGTGCCAATGCTGATCCAAAGGATGCTGGCGATTTCCTGGTGTATCCGCGGAAAGCTTCGACTGGGGGTGGCGTCTGGTTCTCAGAGTCTAAGATCAGGAAAGGTGGGATTTTGGCACACTTGAAACCGATTGCTGATGAGAATGATTTCCACAGCTGCCTAACCTCGTATTTTGGGCCGGAAGTTAGTCGCATCAGGAATGCAATTGACAGCAAATGCAAGAGTATTCTTGAGGATCTGTTAAGCTTTGTGGAGTCACAAAATTCAGCTCCGAGATTGAAGGAATTGGTGCCTTATGTCCAGGAGAAATGCTATAGGACCATCTCGAGAATACTGAACGAATTAGAAGCTGAGCTTGGAAAGCTCTCTGCTTCATTGGGAACCAAAAAGGGGGATAACAACATGCCTGCAGCATCTGTTATCGTGGAGAGGTCTCTCTTCGTCGGGCGCCTCATGTTTGCGTTGAGATATCATTCAAGTCATGTACCCCTGATACTAGGCTCCCCAAGGCAGTGGGTAAAGGAGTCTGATGGTGCAGCATTTTCCCGGTTATCATCGCCCACACCAAGACATTTGAGAGCATCTTTTGATTCATCAATGCCTTTCACCCCCAGGAGGCACACATTTGACAGCCCTAGGAGTCCTGGAAGGCAATTTTCTGACAGCCCCAGAAGACAAACTATTGCTGCTGCTGCTTCCTTATTTGGTGCTGATGATAGCTACAATCCCAGACTTGATGAGCTCAATAAGACCTTACAGGCACTTTGCATTACGGCTCATAGCTTGTGGATAACATGGGTGTCCACTGAATTATCACACCTTCTTTCATATGATCTTAATAAAGATGATTCATTATCCTCATCGACTCCTTTAAGGGTACACCCCCAGCCCCACTAGTTTTTCAATTGTTGTTTTAAATCACCTGATCGTTCTAAGTATATATCACACTGTAGTATCCAGTTATGTCTTTGCATGTTATTCATATGATCAGTTGGGAAACTTTAGCTAGGTTGCCTATGATGACATCTACCTAGAGCAACATCAGTAACACATTGATAATAACCTGTAATAATTATGCAGCCTTTTGGACATGACTGAACAGACAGAAGGCATTTTCTCTTTGATTAAGTGCCATTGTAATATTTACAGAAATTATCTAACAACAGAGTGGGTAGATTTACTTCAAGAAGTTCGGTTTTGCCTGTAGATGGAATGACAATTTTGAAGTAATATCTCATAGGATATTTGATAGAGCAATACTTAAAGGTACACCTTTTCTAGAGTTGAGTGAGCAGCTAACACAAATATTATTACTGTAGTTATTGTACTTTGGACACTTGTCTATATTCAAGGATTACATTCTGTTTAAAGGTTTCAGCATCAGCATACTGTTCCATCAAGCTATTTTAATGTAAAAAAACATCTTATCTTGATTATCATAGATATGGATTTGCTAGTTGTTTTAGTTACATGGTATGGTTGCCTTGTCAGGGATGGGAAGTCACAGTCATCAAACAAGAGGAATCCACCGAGGGGCCCTTGGAGATGCAAATAGCTCTTCCATCAATGCCTTCACTGTACATTATATCCTTTCTTTACCAAGCATGTTTGGAGATTCATAAAATTGGAGGGCACATCCTGGACAAAATTATTTTGCATAACTTTGCATGGGAGTTACTACATAAGGTATGTTCTATCGTAGCAACTGATCTAGATGCATAGCACTGAATATTGTTCTGTTACTTCTAGTGAAGAATTTTTGTTATTAATTAACCCATTTTTTAATTTATTTTTATTATTAACCCATCGCCACTTTATTTCCAATTCTGACCCTTTTCGCCACGCCACCACTCGTGGTGTGGCAAAACAACATTGTCACGCCAGCACTATGGGCACTATGACGTGGCCAAATTCTGTCACTCCACGACCAGTGGCATGACAAGAAGTGCTATTTAGCTAGAGTTACCCTCATGGATGTCACGTCGTCGCCTTGGCGTCCTAGCGGTGCGCAGCGGACACCGCGGTGGCTCGCCTCGCCTTGGCCATCTCTGACCGCGCCGGCCGCCGGCGCCTAGGTACCCCGTCTCCCTCCCTCCTTCGGCCCGCCGCCACTCCCTCGCTCCCACTTCCTCCCGCCGCGCCGCCACTCCTCTGCTTCCTCCCTCTGCTAGTCTGCAGCCCCTCCACGCCCGCCGCGCCCGCCGCCACTCCCTCCCTCCCGCACTCCCGCTGCACCGCCACACCACCCTCCTCCTTTGCTCATTGCTCCTCTACTCGGCTCCGCCCCGCCCGCGCCACCCTCCTCCTCCTCCGCCGCTCCCGCGCCGCCACTACCTCCTTCCAAGGCCCCGCCGTGCCGCCACTCTCACTCGCTCACCGCCTCTGCTCGACCCCTGGCCCAACTGCTTCCCTCGACCCATGCCCCCTCTGCTTCCCTCGACCCCTTTGGCATCTGCTCCCTTTTCTCCCTCCTCTGCTCGGCTGCTCCCCCCTCTGCTTCTCCGCCTTACCTCGCCTTGAGGATGACTAGGCGCCCGCCTGGTCGCCTAGGCGTCATGGCGCCTTTAAGGCGTCGTGGTCGCCAAGTCCACCGTGATAACCTTGCTTACCCTATAGCATGACAGTGTTGTGTTGCCACACTACGGGTGGCGGCATGACAAAAAAAGTCATTTGAAAATAAAGTTGATGAGGGGTTAGTAATAAAAATAAATTAAAAATAGGTTAATTAATAAAAAGTTCTCTAGTGAAATACCCAAGATTTCTTCTTCAAGTTATTTATAACTAAGCTGTTTCATCCACATCTGCATAACTCACAAATAGCTTATAGTAGACTTTATTTGTTAGAACTATTTTTTTTAGTTTTATAACCTCCTTTCCTAGTTATGTACTTGGCACTGAAACTAGGCATGATGTATCTTGGATTTTACATAAAGTTTTTCACACCATAATGATAATAACCGTGGTTATTAAGGCATCGCCTAAGCGGTAAGGCGTTGCCGTGGGTCAAGGCATCGCCCCCGCCTTGTCGTCACTTGTGCGGCGTTGGAGAGCCAGATCCGGGCGGGAGGCGAAGCAGAGGAGGCCTCGTGCGTCGGATCCGGGCGGGAGAGACCTCGAGACAGCTCGGGCAACGCCGCGAGCAGAGGAGAGGATCCGGGCAGGAGAGAGCTCGAGGCAACGCCAAGGAGCCGGAGCTGGGCAGGAGGGGGGAGCAGGGGAGGCTCGGCGGCGTGTCTAGGGAGCAGGGGAGGCTCGGCGGTGCGTCGGGGAAGCAGGGGAGACCCGACGATGACGTGGATCCGGCGTCGGGGAGGTGGAGGCGAGCTCGATGTGGCCGGCGGCGAGGTGGATCTGGTCGAGCGAGCTTTGTGGGAGATGGGGAGAGGAGAGGCGGCGATTGAGATGTGGGAGAGGAGCTCTGTCGGACTGTCAGTGTTGGGCAGTTGGGGGCGACCGGGCGAGCTGGGCTGGCATGAGATGAGCTGGGCTGGGTTGGGCTAGGCCGCGAAGCACCTTTTCTTTTGCCTTTCTTCTCTTCTCCTCCCCATTTCTTTTTTCTTTTTCTTTCCTCTGTGTGTCGCCTCAACGTCGCCTCAGCATCCAAGGCGCCGCCTTAGTTTCCAGGCGGTGCCTCGGCGCCTCGCCTCGCCTCGCCTTAGCGCCTTTATAACTATGATAATAACACCAATAAATTTTAAGAAGCAACCATTTATTTATGTTTTGTCCAATAATTGTCGTTGGCAAACTCTAATCCATAATTCATTCATTACTCGAATAGGTACTAATTGTCAAATTTGTACAGTTTAACCAAGGTTTCTAGTTTCAGTTGATCCCCTCGCGATCAAGCTTTAGGTACTAATCATCAAATTTCTACGACGTAATCAAGGTTTTTAGTTTCAGTTGATTCCCTCGTGATCAAGCTTTGATTTATTTGGTCACTGTATGTCCACTCTACACACTTGTGTACCTGGGCTGACCCTTGATACTAAATAAATATTGTGTGTTGGTTATATAATAATATAATATTGTGAACTTATTTTGCTTGAGTGCCTTGGCTGGCTGCATACATCTTCCGACTGACATCAATATTTCAATTATAAGACACGGGGACCTAGTTGCTACCTTAGTGTTTATCCAAGTATTTGTCTTAACAATTATCCTGTTCCTTCTCTACCTGTATTGATGAAGATTGGATTTGGATATAAAAAGTGCAGTGTAGGACTAGCCAACATAATCATTGGACCTAACAGCTACTTAAATTCATGTAGGTTATCAATATCTACGAGAGCTTTTTGGCATCTATCGAGTTTGGTAATCCTCAGGTTTCAGAAAAAGGAGTTCTGCAAATACTGCTAGACTTGCGTTTCATTGGTGATGTCCTATCAGGAGGCAAAAATTCTTCCACCAACCCTTCTGAGACACAGATAAAACAGGACTCTTTACCAAGCACCATTGCTAAGACTTCCTTCAGGAGAAAGCAATCACAATTCCAGGCAGATTTAGCCATCATAGAGCCTATAAACAAGTTGATCAATAAGCTCTCGCAGAGACTGGATCCGATAGACTGGGCTACGTAAGTATTTTTCTCTGTTCTACATTGTTATACCTGTCAAGTCAGTACTTGTATTCCATATATACATGATCAACAGAATAAAAAACCTTTCTCGGTAATCTTCCCAAATGAAACATATGTCTCTCTTGAAACAGGTATGAACCTTACTTGTGGGAGAACGAGAAGCAATCTTATAAGCGCTATGTTGTTCTTTTCGGTTTCTTGGTTCAACTGAATCACATGTATACTGGTACTGTACAAAAGTTACCAACAAAATCAAATACAGGTTCAAATATTATGAGGTGCTCTCAGGTTCCAAGATTCAAGTACCTACCAATCAGGTAAATAATTGTTGTCTAAACTGTAAACATACATTTGTTCATTGCATGGTGCATATTTTTGTAGGTAATCTCATTGTTAAGGGTATTTGTGCTATTTTCCTATTGTTCTAGGGTTTAGTTTCCTTTGTACTCTACAACTAACTATTCACATTTGCTCTCTCCCTCTTCATCTAACATGGTATTAGAGCTAAGGTTCAAACCCTAGCCTCCATCCTTTTCTACTGGCGCTGCCCCTGGGAGGAGCAATCTACACTCCCGGGGGCGGCCACATCTTAGTTGTAGTTTGTCCAGCAGCAGCAGCCCACAACCAACACCGGATTCAGTGCAGCTCGTCACTGCTTTCTCATCTTCACCAGAACTGGCGCTACCAAGCTCGGCCTTCACCAAATCCGGCGTCGTCGTCGTCCTCTTCCTGACTAGATCCACTTGATCTGGCGATCTGGCCACCGCCGCCACCAGCCCCGGATCTGGTCCTTCACACCACCACCGCACCGTCATCGAGGAGGTTAAAGGGCACGAGGAAGACGTCGCCGCCCCGACGCGAGCGTGCCGTGCCTGAGGCGCGCCTCCTCGCGCGCGCCTAGGCCTCCACGCCGGCTCCGGGGTGCGGCCACCTCGCCTCCGCCGTGGGTCTCTGCGCCTACCCTTTGGCGTCCCGCGGCCAACTCGCCATCGCCACCCGTTGGATCTGGCTGTCCCAGCCTAGATCCGGTTGCCGCTGCCCCGACCACCATAAATCTGCCACTTGTCGTCATGCGCCATTGTCCACCGCTCGAGCCTCCTGAGCTCCTCTGCTCTTGGATCCGTGCCACCGTTGCCCAGCGGGCTTCCTCCGTCCGGCTAAGTCCTTGTCGAAGAGGTCGGCGGCGTCCTCGTACATGGAGCCGAAGAGGCCCCAGCCTGAGAGCTTCTTCTCTGCCTTCTCTAGGTCGCCCCCTTGTGCCTCGTGGTCTCCCGCCGCCGCCGGTTGCTAGTTTGATCGCCCTGCTTGTCCTCCGAGTTGGGCCGGCGACGAGGCGACAAGTTTTGTGAGGACCGGAGGAAGGGTGGAAAAAGAAGGAGAAGGGAAACAAAAACACACCATGCTGAGTGGGCGAGAAGAGGACTCAGAGGAGGGATGCCGCTCAGCTTTGTGTGCTTGCTGAGGTCTGCGAGTGCTAAAACTCTTAGCGAGTGGGTAGGGCTTTGCAAGATTGACTCTGAGGGCAAGGCAAGGAAGGTGGTTGGTTGTTATAGTTGGCCATCCGACGCTCTTCTCTTTGAGCTACTGCAGATCGTAGAAGTCGTTATGATGCCGCCGCCTCGAGCTTCTAAGGCCGCCGCGCTTCTTCCGCACTGCGCCTCCGCCGCACTTTTTATGCATTGCGCCGCCGTCGTCTCGGGCTTCGATCCGCGTCGCCATGCTTCTATCCATTCCTCTTCGGCTTGATTTGACAGATCTCTATTCCTGTCGGTTCCATTATCTTCTTCGTCGTGTTGCCATGGTCGACTTTGCTCCCGCTTGTTTCTACCTTTACAGCCCCGGCACCTTGTGCTTTATGGGCTGCTGCACGACCTCGGATGGGATATCTTTTGATACTCGACACAATTTTCCAAAAGCTGTACGCTACGATGACAACTTCAAGACTCGGATTTTGGATTTTTCCTATTTTAGTGTCAACCTTTCCAAATGCAATGCTATTGCATACGCCTTGCATTTGAGAGGGGGGGGGGGGTTGTTAAGGGTATTTGTGGTATTTCCCTATTGTTCTAGGGTTTAGTCTTGTGTGTTCCTTGTACTCTATATTATAGTCCTTTGGGCTGAGCAATACAACTAACTATTCACATTTGCTCTCCCCCTCTCCATGTAACACTCATAAGGTTGTTAACTTTAGACAGTCACGGTGTTTTAATTCATGCTAAAATTTTTATGAGACGAATTTATTGGATAGCAGTAGCAATTATTATATTTTAAAAATCATAAGTTCTTTGCCTACATTCTGGAGCTGTACTTGATAGTTCGATTGATGTGAAAAATGTCGTGCAGAGTTTTCTGTATTATGTTGTAACTGGTAAACACTGGACTTGATAGCAATTTGCAAAAACTGGTCTGCTAAAATGTTAATAGCATATGTTGGTGTGGTATATTGCTACTCCGATGTTCCATCCTCATTCAGTCACATGACAATGTCACAAATCATCTTTTGGATGAAATTGAGCAGATACTCACTTCTGGCCCATTACACAAGGACAGCTAGAAAATTGACAAAATGCTCATGATTGACTATCAAAGATATGTTTGCAATGTGTCCCTTCTGCCTGTAGGCTTGCTTTAAAGGTTCCTTACTGCTGTATGTTTTTCCTTTTTGTTTTGGGCCACTGTGGCGTGAGTTTCTTTCTTTCTTTGTGAGGAGTGTTGAGTGGTTGCGGCGAACAGATATGCTAGTTTGTAGATTCTAATTGGTTCTCTGTTCATCTTTTTCACTTGTAGTGCCCCAGCTCTGTCATCGAGATCACACAAATCATCACTACAGTCGCCGTCTGATGATTCGACATCTAGAAGCCCTTGGAAATCATATTCGAATGGAGAAAGATCTACTGCACCAGAATTTGATGATAATGCGAGTCTTGGAGGTGCTGCTCCATTGCTCAAGTCATTTGTTACCCAGGTGAGTAACAGACCATACATTTATTTATATTTACCTTGCATTTTAAAGTTGAAGTTAAACAAGCCAATATTTAATGCATGTCGTTGGAATTCCTAAATGTAGTGTCCCAATATTCATTCTGCTTGGCTGAAGACTGTTCTGCATAGGCATGTAGGAAGTACTCGGAAGTTAGTTCAGTTAAACAGGGAAGGAGAATTACGGACAAAACACACTTGATTCATGGCTTGATTATCACTAGTACATAACATTTGTTTCAAGTCAACAAAGTCTTATCTGTAGGTTTGATTTTCATTACAGTCCCTTGGGCAGGTGGAACTGAAAAAAAAATACTTTATTTAGTTCTTTGTATCGAATACAAATTAAGATGTTCTGTTGTCTCTCTTTAATGAAGTTTACTGACACTGAGCTTTGAGATATGGAATTTTTTATCTAATTGAATAGCAATGTTCAGATAAACATCTCAATGCTATGTCTTTTATCAGGTTGGGAGCAAATTTGGGGAGAATACATCAAGATGGGGGTCCATGCTCTCTGATGGCCAGGTTGGTAAGCTCAGCGACATTCTTCCTGGACCAGCTGCTGGGTTCTTCTCATCGTTCACATCTGGGGTCCGATATGATTCATAGTCACAGTACCGTGAACCTTAATGTTCAGTCCATACTTCAGTTAAATGGAAATGCACATGTCACCAAGATAACGGCAGCACTGCCGATGGGTGAGATCTGCCATTGGAAATATGTTGCTTACAGAATGATGCCACATAGTTGGCCCTGTGTTGCTCAGCACATCCTACCATGCCCCTTCGCATTTTTATTTAATCGATCGGGCATTTGAGGAGAAGCTCAAGAAGATCTGATGACGTGCAAGATCAGTTCGCTCTTGTAAGCTGCAGCCTGCAGAGATGGAAGGATCGGTGATACTAGGAAACAAGATGTGCTTTCAGTGTTTTTCCCGCTTGCAAATTGCAATTTGACAAGGTATATAGGAGAAAGCAAGTGCAACTTCCTGCTGATATTAGTTCACTCTTTGGGTGTCTCAATCAAGTTGTGGACACTGCCCACATGAATTCGTGAAAAGAATTTTCGAGTCCATTCTTTCTTGTTTTCTCTTTTTGGCTCGGCGGTTTGGAATGATGTTTAGATTCGAACAGTGCTGAAACTGCGATGGTTTTGGTTTTCTAATCGTGAGGGTAAATTTGCACGTGTGTACACTGAAAATAGCAATAAAGTATGTATTACCCCCCTTCTAACTACCAAGTGTGGCGTGCCAGATTCTCTGTATCTTTGTACAAGTCATTCTGACGCACAAACACATGGTTGCTGATTCTGTGTTTCTGTGCCTAACTGAAGTCAGAACATCAACAAGGTTAGGACCACGAGAAAAGCAGGGGTTAGGACCAGAAATGAAATGTGTCGGCATCATGGCGTTGCGCCGGCCGGTGGACGAGATGTTATTAGTGCGTGATGGCCGCCTGTACCATGGGCCGCTGTCATGGATTGCAAAGTTTGGGATCGGGAAGGGTTCGCCTTTGCTTGATGTGCGTGGCTTTATAAATAGAGGTGCTATTTATTGTAAAGGATTGATCGATGGATGAAGGAATAAGAGAAGCAAGAAGTCCCCTACATCTCTGTGTTCTATCTCTTATTACATTCTTGTGTTCATGCATTGTTCTTACGATTCTACGCTTGTCTCACGAGGTAATCGCTTCGATTTGGACTCGCCAATGACGGTTCCTCAACACGTTATCAAGACGATCGACTCTCCTCGCATCGAAAAGGTAACCGTCGATGAACGACACTCGTGGATTGAATCGTTTTTCTAGATTGCTTTCACCGCAAATTTGGCTTTCTAGATTGGTTTTCACGGTGCAAATCCGCTCTAATCTGCGAGCCGACTTGAAGTCGCGCCAAGCCGATCGGTGGATTGCATGAAAGAGTAGATGATGATTGTACCGTATGATAATATATGCAATCGCATGGAAGGAACCATGTGCACGCATCGCGCAGCGGTCATTAGCTACCTCGCGATCGTTCACCGGTCGGCATAGTCCGCCATCACGTATCGCCATGGAGGCAACGAGCGAGCCACGCCGCCAAAGACGCGGCAAGTATGCACATGTCGGCATGAAGCCGCGCCGTTGCAATCTCGTATTACCTCTTTGCATCGCATACATACATAAATGAAAAGTAATCGTGCGCGACGATGTCGTGGATGAGCGAGCGACTTGCGCGTGAACGATGAATTGTTGAGCAAGACTCGTGTGTGAGCAGTAATCACGAATGAACGATGTCGCGTGTGAATAGTAATCGCGGATGAACGATACCGCGCATGCACGGTAATCATAGGTGAGCGATGCTTGCGCGTGAACGGTAATCACGGATGAGCGATACTCGTGTGTACGACGGTGTTTGGCGTGAGCGGTAATCACGAGTGAAAATCGATTACATATGAGCGAAAAAAATCTCGCGACGCGCGCATGCGCCGTGTGATGTCGGCCCGGCCGTGCGCTGCCGGGCGGAATTGCCGGGCCACCTCCTCGTAAAAACGCGTCGCCTCCTCTGTCGCGGCTGCTGCGCGCGCGATCCATGGCACGTGAGCCACCTTGCACCGCGGCGCGTGCGCCATGGCATGAAGTAAGGAAGGAGGAAGAAGGCTCATTGCGGCACCGTCGAACGCGCCCGCCTGTCGTCGCGCTGTGGCGCACTGCCGCATGTGCCGCGCCGCTGCCGCACCGGCGGCTGCGAATCGCGCGCTCATCGTAGCGCCCCGCCTCAGCCGGCGCCGCCGCCGTAGCGCCGCTCGTTACGCGCTCCGTGGCGCCGCTTGCGCGCTTTAAACCAGCCGCCGCCGGCGCCACGCCGCCGCTCGCAGCGCCTCGCCCGCGCACCGCCGCGGTTGCACGACCGCGCCGCATGAAGCCCGGGCGAAGCGCCGCCGCCTCCCGCCCGCATGGCGCCACGCCGCCCCGCCGCCGGCGCCGCTGCCTTCCCGCCGCCGCGCCGCGGCCGCGCCGCGCGCGGTCCACGTGCGCGCCGCGCCGCCGATTCGCGCGCGCGCCTCGTCGGCCGCCGCCACCGCGTGATGTCTCCGCTCGCCTGGTAGCCGCGCCCAGCCGCCGGTAGGCGGATACAACCGGGTTGCCGATGAGAAAAGAAAAAGAAGCGATTGGAGCGAAAAGAAAGGGAAGGGGCAATGGTGGAAAAAGAAAAAAAAGGCGCGGTGAAAAATCCGATTTTTGCAAAAGGGCCTCGGAAGTCTTGAAATTACGCGCAAATTGTCTCGAAGCGATATTTTGCGTGTTAACCTCAAACTTGCAGTTTAAATCGAAAAATCATTTTTCCAGCAGAAAGGACTTGGGAACCCAAATTTTTGCATATTTTTGAACTTTGAAGCATATTTATCCTTGTTATTATTATTTCTATATAATTTATGTATCGCATTCTATTGCTTTGATTATCGTGATTGTTTATATTGCTTTTAATCACTTTGGAAATAGCGATAAATCATGAAAATGCATAGAAAAATACGGAACACGAACACGGAGTTGAAGAGCATTGTGAGAATTTTGCAACCATTTTATGCAGTTACAGCAGTAATCCTTTGAACTTTTGCATGAATATGAAGATGATGGCATCACGAATCGAATTTGAGAACCGACCCAGTATGGTCGAAATTTGTGCAGAATTTATACGATCTTCAATTGCGTGGTAATGTAATCACAGATGAGCGGAAGATTGAGAAGACTCTCTACCTTTCACCCGAGCGGTGCAATCATAAGCAACTATCGTCAAGGCGGCTAAATTAAGTATGCCAAATTAATTGACATCATGCAAGTTGCGAAACTCAAGATGATATTCTAAGAAAGAACTTCATCTCGCAACCACCTAGGAGCGATCTTGGCCATGAAGCCATTGCTAGCGCTACTAAGGTGATGAAGCCTCTCACGAATGAGAGGAACAAGAAGGGTAAGGTTGTGCGTCGCACATTATTGATGTTTTCCAGTCTAAGAAGAAGGGCAAATGATAGCATGAGGCATACCTCGCCATTGCAGGCACAGAGGATTCACATCCATTAGTTGCATTTATGAATGTGAATACCCGATGATGACCCCCATCATCCCTCCTTTGGACATCGCGCGGCGCGTGCGTAGCTAACCAAGAGGAGAAGATCACGCATGGAGCCGATTTAGGCAGAAGTTCCTGAATACTTCGCCTATTAGATCCAGTGCACGCATTGCACTCGAACCTTTTATAGAAACTTGCAGTTTGTAATTGAAGCAGAATTTTGAATTATTGAATAATGGTTGCAAGCTCTAGAAGAGCAAAGCATTAAATTCTTATTATGAGTCTGCAAGGCTTATTTTCCGTCTTTATAATAGCAAGTTACGTTACGATATCTCAAGTATTTTATTTATGTGTTGCTTGTTTTGCTACATATTAATAAAGTACATTATATTAGAACGCGTGTGGCGCCCTATGGAGGAAGTGTGCTTAGCATGTAGCGGCACAACGAATATCATCTGAGATAAACAGAAATTTTTGATCGATCGGCAAGAATCTTTGGTAGTCTTACGACGATCATGACGTGATACTTGTATAACGAGCTCGGAAGGGTCATAATTATACTCCCAACGGAACAACTTTGGTCATTAAAGAAGACTTATTGTACCCGAATCGACTAGAACTCTCACGATATTTGCGCTAACGGTTTCCATGTAGAGGCGAAGAAGAGTATGGTACAAAATGTCCGCTCATTACAAAGCGTGAAGAAAATAAAAATAGCATTAGAATATCTTCCTTCATATGAAATTGGGCTATACTACACTAATATTAAGGCACCTCTGACCTATTCTTTCACGAAAACCGTATTTAGAAGCTCTGAACTTTTCTATCTCGGCATGATAGATTGTGCCGTCTAGGTCTTAGGATGATGAGAGATATAATTAACAATTCACGGGGACATGATATGAATATTAAGAATTTCTCGAATCGGGAAGATTTTGTGTGCCCGCATGTGCCACCGGAAATTAATTATTAGACCTTTTGCTCAAAGCGAAGGATGAAGTCCTCGCATTCTGGACCGTATCTAGGAGACTTTGCGGTCTATACAACCCCGTAAGGGTCAATTAAGTATTTTATGGTGCTCATCGATGCTTCCTCGGAATGGTCGCACATATGTTTATTGTCTATGAGAAACTATGCTTTTGCAAAGCTAAATCTTGCGAGATAATTAACAATTGAAAATAATTTCACGATCATCACGTGAAGTCCATCCGAATGGACAACGCCGAAGAATGTACTCGAAGGCATCGATGATTATTGTATGAAAATGGGAATTAAAGTTGAGTATTCTATAACGCACATCCGCACCTGAATGGACTAGCGAACTTTGAAGAATTGTAATTTACCAACTATATGTTGGGGACACGCGATCTGCTCCAGAGACTCTCATCAATTTTAGACCGTCGGCCTATAACATCCATCCAACTATGTAACTAGCGCAAGGGTCGAGATGAAAACTACTCATCTTCGCGAGTTTGGTTGCAAGGGTTATATACCTATACCACCACCGCGTGACGCAATGGGTCTTCTCCAAAGTGCGGGATATCGTTGGTTATGAGACAAACATCCATAATCAAGTATTTGGACCATATGATTGGAGATTTGTATAATGCCGATCGATAGTACATTAGATGAGATCGTTTCCGTCATTAGGGGAGAAATCAACCCTTGATAATAATGTCGGAAAATAATTGAAGTCTAGAAGACAATTGAAATCAGAAGATAATTAAAAATCTATGCATATGACCGCGCACTAGTGAAGCAAATAGAAGTCGAGAAGATAATTGCAGTCGAGAAGATAATTGAATTGAAGTCTAGAAGACAATTGAAGTCCGAAGATAATAGATTTGCAAATATTAGCAAATCAAGCGTCGGACCACTTTAGTGATTCAAGAGCGTGACCAAGTAGCATTTGCTGCACGCAATGCACCGGAGAGGGTTGAAATACCAATGAAGGTATCCCTAATCCCGTCCGAGGCCTCGAAAGGATGAGAACTCAGGCCTCGAATCCAAGTAACCGGGACGCTGGTGAAAAGGATAAGAAGGACTTGACACGGCCGATCAAAGTGCCCAGAACCAAAAGGGAGCGGTTGAGACTGTATCGGTATGGAACCTTTGAAAAGGCATACTGAATTGAACATCCCCATGAAGGGAGACATCGCATGGATGTGTGCGCACACATCGGAGCTGAAAACTAAAGGACTTGCCCGCAATTGGAAGCGGCGATGAGCAAGTAGAAGCATTAGAAGAATCGCCCTTGAAGAAATAGCTATAAAATTTATGACCTCGGGAGAATCTTTGAATATGACAACAACCAATGTCGACATATACTTTGCAAAGAAACTTGCCACAATCATCAATCTTGATTCGAGCTCAGACGTCATTGAATGAAAAAAATCGGATTGAAAGAAGGCGTAGAAACTAAATTATTCTCTCCGAATAAAAGAAGGCGTTTGGGCTGTAAGCGTCGTCTCCTTGTGCACCACAGTAGGGTATAAGTGGATATTTGTTGAAAGAGAAATGAAAAGAAGCAAGGCTCGTTGCATAAGGTTTTATTGAACATCCAGAGATGATTATGAAGAAACCTATTCCCGGTCATGGCGGAACTCCTTTTAGATATTTATCTCAATGGCGAGTGAACTTGAAGTTAGAATTGAAATTGATGGATGGGTACCAAAGATACCTTTATGAAATATTGGATTGAGACATTTATATGAAGATACACAATGTATCCTGTCCGAACCAAGATAGAGCAAATAGAAATATGTAGTGTGAAACTCGAGAAAGTCATTGTACGAACTTAAGCAATCAGGCAGAATGTGGTATAATCGCTTGAAGCGACTTTCTATGCAAGAAAGGCTACACGAACAATGAGAATAAACCTTGTGTATTTATACAACAATCCCGGAATGGATTTTGTATAATCTCAGTGTATGAAGATGATCTGAATATTATCGGAACCCTGAAGGATATTAAGAAAACAAACTCTTACCTGGAGTTGGAGTATGAAATGAAAGGTTTGGGTAAAACCAAATATTGCTTAGGCTTGCGGTTTGAGCATGCCCTGAAGGAACATTATTGCATCGATCACTACACTCGGAAGGTGTTAGAAAGGTTCGACTTGGCAAAGACATACCCTTTGAAAGTGCCAATGGTGAAAGATCTTTGCAAGCAAGACAAAGACTCATCTGAGACCTAAAGAAGAGGGGAGAAAGTCCTGGGATAGGAACTCCCACACTGAGGTGCAATAGAAGCACTAATGTATTTAGCAAGCGTACTAGAACGGACATTGTATTTTTGGGAACCTACTAGCAAGGTATAGTGCAGAACCTACCAAAGGCATTGGCGAGGAATAAAAGATATCTTCCGATACCTCTAAGGAAGCAAAGAACTTGGTACATTCTCTGAAAGAACAAAGGCTTAACTATGAATGACAATGCAGAAAACGGGTACTTGTAGGACCCAGATACGATAAATCGCAAAGCAGGCTATGAACTCCTATGTGGTGGGCGCAATTCCATGAAAATCGTCTAGCGAGTCTTGTACCGACTTCGACGAACCACTCGAAACAATAGCATTATACGAGGCCTCACGAGAATGTACTTGGCGGCGGATGATTCACTACATTCAAGAAGATTATGTGGATTGAATACGCACAACCCCACTATTATCAATGAAGATAATGCGGCTTGTGTTGCACAAGTGCGGATGGGTTATTGTGAAGAATCCTCTCACAAAGCATATCAACCCCAAGTTCTTCTATGCTCATGAATTGCAAAAGATGAGCGTAATCAAAGTCTTGCATACTAGGTCATGTGAGAATCTTGCGATTTATTGATGAAGTCACTTCCGTCTAGCTTTGAAAGATACATATGTGGAATTGGAATGATGAGACTTAGAGAAGTACAGAGTCGGGGAGAATCTTCACAAACTCATTACTAAAGCTTGATCATGAAGATCGAGTACCCAAAAGGTAAATCTCGAGATTAAATGAAATTGGGTGGATTGTACTCTTTTTCCTCGACGAGTTTTCTGAAGTTTCTCGGCTAAGGTTTTAATGAGGCAATTGCAAAGCATAGTAGAACATGATTCATGTACTCTTTCTCCAAATTTTTCCCTGAGTTTTTATGGAGTTTTGACGAGACATAGACATGAAGGATGGGTGCCCAAGGGAGTGTTGGAAAACTATGGGCTCGACCTGCAGTCGGCCCATTAGTGGGCGCCCCATCTCAAACCCTAGCAGGGTCGTAGCCTATAAATAGGGGGTGCTATTCATTGTAAAGGATTGATCGATGGATGAAGGAATAAAGAGAAGCAAGAAGTCCCCTTACATCTCGTGTTTATCTCTTATTCATTCTTGTGTTCATGCATTGTTCTTACGATTCTACGCTTGTCTACGAGGTAATCGCTCGGACTGGACTCGCCAGCGACGGTTCCTCAACAGTTATTAGTGCGTGATGGCCGCCTGTACCATGGGCCGCTGTCATGGATTGCAAAGTTTTGGATCGGGAAGGGTTCGCCTTTGCTTGATGTGCGTGGTGATCCATGGACCATGGCGCGCGCCGACAGCGAGCCGCGAACAACCCGTTCCAACTGTTTGAAAAAGAGTGACATGTACGTAGCTGATTTACCGGATAAAGGAAGAAATCGATGGATGCATGTTCTATATATATTCGTTGTCCCTGACTATTTTTTCATCTTAGCTTCTGTTATTTTCCCTCCCAATCCTGCAAAAGGCTCATCAATTGAGCAAACGCTCATCGGAAGAACAGACAGCGGCTGCTTTTGGCCACCGTGGTTCCGGCTTCCGGTTTCTTGAAGGCAACGTCCTAATCTATAACAGGAGCTCAACCAAACTTTATAACTTGCAGAAGATTCCATTATTTTACGCACTGCTTGGACATCACATCCTACCAAACCTCCAATATGTAGATGAGATTTCTTCCAGCAAGGCTGATTACATCCTCCCACATTTCAAAATGTCGCCGAGTCATTCTTCCGGTCGAATTAGATAATCGAGGTCCTCTATATCTTGCATGGCGTACCATGACTTTGGATTGCGATAGAGCCATTTGACCTTCTAGACGAACATTACGTGCATGATTCATCGATTGGAGTACCAAGAGTTGGACTATTATACAGGATGAATAGGAGGAGTCCGTGTAGACTGCAAATGTTAGTTTCACATGAGAGTCTATGGAGAGGAGTATGAATGACAGAATGAGTGAAAACGTACAAGGAAACAGACGTCGCGTGGACGCCATCCTCTTCCACCCATGTTTACCAGGCAAGGTCCAAGGCCACTTGATTTCCAAAGTGGAGCGGCCTGTGAAAAGACATAGAATAGATTGAATCTGCTCTTGCATCCATAACCATGGTGCCGGCATCTCTATTTATAATGTATCTTACCATGAATAGTAAATACAACTGAATACAATATCCTTCGGTTTCCTTATCTAAACCAATAGGTTTTGGAAGGTGACAACGTATCGGACTCCGATACTTACAATCTGTTTACAGATAGGAAACGGAAACGAATCACATTGTTTAAAACTTTACCTTTGTAGCTGGTTTCACAACTGGACTAAATGTGTCCTCATAATCAACACCATACCTTTGTTTCAAACCTTTAGCCACTAAGCGAGCTTTATATTTTTCAATGCTTCCATCAAATTTATACACCCATTTGCAATCAATCAAATTTATTCCACACCAAGGAGGCACCAAAAGCCATGTGTGATTTTTTATGAGAGTTGCATACTCCTCAAGTCCTCATCCATTGCTCCTTGCCAATTTTGATCTTGCATAGCTTCAGATAGAGATGTCGGTTCAGTAATAATACCATATGCATACCTTATAGTACCATCAGTGTACTGTTTTGGTTGTCTGATATTATTCTGAAGTCGTATTCTACTAGGTAGAATTTCAAATTGTTGTGTCACCTCATCAGGAGAACCAGTGTCAATAGCAAAAGAATCAGGATCCTAATCTTGCCGCAACAATGAAGACTCTCGCCGCCGCTGCAATCGGGAATCCTACCGCGACACTGATGGCTCCTGCCGCGGCAATGATCAAAGCATTGAGGAATCCTACCACGGCAATGATAGGGGTGGCAGCGATCGGGGATCCTGCCGGTCTCCCTCCGTCCCTCTCTTCCTCTCTCTACACAGTGTGCTAGTAAGGTATGAATGAGGCCCTGCTTCGGGCGGCAACGGCCTAAGTTGAGAGCATCGGAGAGAGGGTTTTGAGCAGCGGCGGCTCGACCTTGGGGTCGGGCATCGGGGAGGGGCCATCGGGCGGCGGCAGCGCGAGTTGGGGCCGGGCGTCAGGGAGGGGGCTTCGGGCAGCGGGGAAGAGGGGTTGGGGTCGTCGGAGAGGGACCTTCGGGTGACGGCGCGTGACTTGGGGGCAAGCATCGGGGAGGGGGCTTCGGGCGGCCCCAACGCTACTTGGGGGCGGGCGTCGGGGAGGAGGCTTCAGGCGGCGGCGGCGCGCGAGTTGGGGCCAGGCGTCAGGGAGGGGGCTTCGGGCAGCGGGGAAGAGGGGTTGGGGTCGTCAGAGAGGGACCTTCGGGGGGCGGCGCGTGACTTGGGGGCAAGCGTCGGGGAGGGGGCTTCGGGCGGCCCCGACGCTACTTGGGGGCGGGTGTCGGGGAGGAGGCTTCGGGCGGCGGCGAGACCTAGGGCTAGGGGTGAACAGGCTGGGGACGTGAGCGAAGGAATGGGGGCGGCCGATTGGAGGACGGGGGCTCAAGATCGAATGGATGGGGGACTTTTTAACTAGTGGTATTTGGTAGGTAAATATGTTGAACTTTTAGTGGCAAAAAACGTATACCCCTTCCGCAAAAAACCCAATAAGTTGATCCGGACTTGCTTTGGCTTTTTCATGTGCTTTGATTTTGGTTTAATCAATAAGCTACTTCGAAACCGTGATATTTGGGAGCTTCCGGCTTTTTTTTAAGCCAAAGACGACTTAAAGCTTCCCAAACATACCTATACATGCCTTATTTGCAATTATGACATTTTTTTGTTTGAGTAGTAGTGGAGGCAGAGTGCTTGCTGCTGTCCATCAAAAGGGAGGGAGCGGAGTCAATGAAAGGTGTGCAAGTAGTGTAGTATGCCTATGCTAGGGATCTTAACCTATGGGCTATTGGGTGTTTAGGGGTTTTGCCACTCGCATAGACTTTTTCTCTTTATTGAATGTGTTTTACACACAGTAAAATGTTACTGAAATCTAGATGAAATATTTCGGTCTGCTCTTAGGTTAATCGATAACTGTTATAGAAAATGCAATGCAACAGGCAAGAGGTATCAATCAGGTGATCATTAGTGGGGATTTAGACGCTGTACATACATGTGATCACTTGATCGGTAATTCAGTATACAAGACACCCTTCTAATTACTATGATTGGTCCAGAATTTACACTGCTACCTTGTCTCCTTCTCTTATACAGGATCCAGCATTGAACATGTGCAGATGATCCTCGCCGGTCTCCGAATTCATAACACATCTTTGGAAACTGCCGTACAAAAGTACTACTACTACCTGTAATTTAACCCTTTTTTTCCCTCCCTCTCTCCGTGAGACACCTTTTGTTGGGTGATTGGTCTCAGACGCTTTGGTGGGCTCTTGGTTGTGTTGAAGGCAGTAGCGATATACTGAGCGGTCTCCATCTCCGGCCAGGTTTTATTTCTCGTGCCCCTTTTCTGGGATCGTTCCTTTTCCAAATCGGTGTTCCCTGAGGTTGCTTAACGTCAAAGCTAATTGTTTAGTTCGAGGTTAACTAGCAGTGGTTAGTGGTAGAACATGAGCGGGACTGTCTAGTTTTCGTGAATAGCTTAGACTTCTGGGTGAACCTGTTGATGCACTAAACTCAATGTTTGATGAAGTGGTTCTCTCCGAGAAGGGAGAATTCATTATTTACCCTCTGTATTCAGAAAATATCCTCCTTTCCGACGTAATTCATTTTTTACCCCTCCACCACTTACTCTTTTGCTTCATTAAATACCCTCTTTGCAATTTTTGAATCATTTCCGAGAGTTTTCCGTTATAACTTATAAGCCATGCGAAAAGACATTTTTACCCCCCCCCCTCGGTTCCCTTCGGTCGCACCCGGCTCGTACTCGACTCGCGCTAGGGTTCCTAGCCCCTGTTTGCACCAAGTCCGGCTCGCGCTAGGGTTCACTCCCAAAATCTTCTCCCCCTATTCTCTTCTCTGCTCCCGCGCTCCCGACAACACTCAAAGGTGGCGGCGCAGCACTGCTGGATGTGGATTGGGTGCGGCGGCGGAGCAAGCCAGTAGCATGCCATGGATCCAAAGGAAATCCCAGTCGGGTATGTTGTTTCCTTGACCTCTATCCTTTTCTGTTTTGCTTGATACGTGAAAACAACGTAGTTTGGAACGATTTAGTTGTGCTAACTCGAAATTTTTTCCTCTCTTTGAAATTCCGGTAGGATTGACCTTGAAATGGTGTTTAGGATAAACGTTAGAGTTGGGAACTACATTACGGTGTTCAACGATGGTAACACGGTTGCTATGTGACGTAGAGATCTAGAGTGGACTATGCTGGTCATGCAGAAATGATTATTTGGAGACCTTCTCAGGAGGCATTTGCATACAAAGTTGATAAGATAACCAATGAACATGTAAGTTCATGTACACACATGAGTTGCAGGAGGCATTAATGGACCACTGGAATCTTAAATACTTGTTCTTGTTTGTAGAGGTTTGACCTAGTCCGTGCTTCGGGAACGGGGCGTGGGAGGTGTGCCGTCACTGCCTGCGACGGGAAATTTCGGGCCCGTTTGGCGCCAAGCCGGCGGAGCACCGCACAGCTCGTGTCACCAGGCGGATAATCGGATTCGCGGGGGTCAAACAGGAAATGGATTCTGGATTTGTTTGGTCGGTGCCCTCGGTTTTATGCCTAGAAAAAATTGTGCCTAAAGGTAACATGAAAAGTAGATAGCTGTTATCTGATCAAGTAAATCTAAAGATAAATTATTTGGTTGGAAGACTATTCCTGAGACCGATTGATGAAAACAGGGACGTTGGATTGAAAACTAGGACAGTAGATCGAGTCGCCTGGAACCAGGCGCTCATTTTGGTCGCCTGGGTCAGAGAGCGAGCCAGTCGTCAACCAAACAAGCATCCGACAACCTCCTGGCAGCTTCCTGACCAGGCAGACGAGAGCCAGGATGCAATCCAAACATGCCCTCAATGCAGAAGATTTACGGTGCATGACATTAGGAAGTGATCTCCACCGTCCGATTAAAGATCAAAGGTTGAGATTAATAGCTACAACGGTTTGTTACAGTGGTTCGCTACAATAAAATATTAACTTGTTGCTGCAGTATTGCCACCGTATCACTGCAGATTGTTGTTCGCAGACTCACAAAACATTGTTGACCCAATGAATCTCTGCAGTAACAATGATCCGATCAAACGTGTTCCCCGATTGATCAAAATTTGGCACCAAAATGGAGTTTATCAAGCGCGGACAAATGTGATTGTTTGTAGGAAAAGTTTGCCACGTTGTTATGCCTTCTGCATAAACTAATGACCGGACTATGATCAAGACCTCTTAAAGTCTTATGTCCATCGTATCGACTTAACTAAGCTACCTGCTCTGACTACTTTAACGATGGCTATGGTTGCCCTCCGAAGTGTTACGGGGCGACCATAGCCATCGTCACCAGAGAGCGATGGATGAGGCGGCGAGGTGGCAGCTCCGTCCCAAGGAGGGACGGAGGAGACAGCGATGTGACGAATCCATCCTAAGGAGCGACGGACGAGACGCCTCCGTCCTAGGGTGGTGCGGACGAGGCTACGTGACGGCATGCGAACTGTCCATGCCACCTAGGAATGATGTTGAGCGCCAACTTTGCAAAAACGACAGCGATGACATCGTTTTTTTCTAAGGCAGCCCGAAACAATGCTATTTCGACAAAAAAATTCAAGGGAATGTGGCATGTTGTACCACACAATAAACAAGCATTATGCTAAAGGCGTAGAGAGATCAAAAGATTGGAGCTTTTTGTCACTAAACTAATGAACCAAAGGCAGTGCATTAGCATATACTGTTAAGATAAGAGGACGGCACGTTGGCAATGCAGGGGGGACTTGCGTTGGCAACAAAGAAACATGCGCTAGATTCCGCGTAGCACAACTGATTGCTTGACCTACTTATCTGACCATTGCTCCGGTTACTACGGCACCAGACACAAGAAATGGAAAGCTTTGTGGGCAACCATTTGGCATCTTTTCAGAGCACAGGCTCTTGACACTTAATACCACCGTTACCTGCTTGGTTTTGCTAATTCCATGTGGTTGTGCCAATTGCCGAACAGCAAACACATCTCTGTACTGCTCGTTTGGAGTGAAGGGTTTTGGAGGAATTGTTTTGTTTCTTGCCCCAAAAAAAAACATTCCAAATGGGCCCTACGTGCTTTTGCAGGAATGCTATCAAGGACACCAACACGTTTGTAAGATTGAACTTAAGCAAACGGTATGTGTGTAGAATTCTAGAGAGATTAGAGATAAACCAAATGCCAAGTCTATGTACCTAACCCAACCCTCAATCCTCAGCCACATAATTAATTTCTCTTTATCCATATCAATCCTAAGGGAGTACACATTTGGCGCAGGAAATATTTTGGGGCAGGACCATACGCGTGTGCAAATCACTTGCCAAAGGGCAAAGGCTGACAATGGCACGCCTTGCAAGCAGCCATTGCATGATGCGTGACAAGAAATTTGCGGTTCATTCAATCTGAACCATTTGGCCTGCAGGGCAGCAGCTTCCCAGCAAAGGCATGGCTCCGGCACCTACCTACCTAGAAGAAGATTTCTACCTACCCCATCAGAGGAGAAGAAAAGATGCTCAAGTCATCGTCTTTAGATCAAGGCTTCTTTCTGATCATTGGGTAGGAACATTCCCAGCTCCCACGCATGCACGTTTTCTATTCTTGTGTTTCTGTTGCTGAGGGCAGGGTTCAATAATTCAGCCTTCAAACTTTGAAGCTAACTTGTCAAACGGTCTAGAGAGAATTGGTCCAATGAAGATCTTTAGGTAGGTTAGCAAGTTGAGCTTGAGTAGATTTTAGTGCTGATGAAAAGGAAATGTGTTTAGTCTATGGCCATCAAAACTAAAATTTTCAGTTTTCATAGTGTGGATCAGCCGATCAGATGTTATCTATGGGAGATGGTACCATCAAAATTGCACTTATATATGTTCATTGTTGTTTTCAGACCACATTTATCGTCGAAATTTAATGCCTGTTTTCTACGCAAACAAATATACATTGTCAAGAACTATGTAAGATTCGTGGACAAAAAATATGTTATAGCAGTTTGTATGCCGACATACGTGGTGAAAATGCAAATACGATGAAAATCCGATTTTCACCAAGCTTACAAGTTTCAAAAAAATTCTCTAAAAAATACCCATATAGTGGAGGATATGTTCGGCATCTCTGCAAAATTCCAATATCAAACTTGATCACGTGAGATACAAAAAGACAAATTATTGCTATCGAAATTTTTAAATTTTCACTATATTCACGTTTTCATCCAATACCCAATACACCGCTAGTTTGTATTGGGTGTGAATGCCAAGTGGCATCCAACATTGGCTGTTTAGTGGTAGATAGCTAGCCAACTCTTGGATGAGCCCAGCATCTACTATTGTTTGAGAGATGACACATTTGGCTACTATTATTGGATGCAGGAATTTGATGGCTAAATAAAAAAAATGCAAGAGGGTCATTTAAGTATTACTATGTCAAGTATTTTGGTAATATCATTTAGCAAATATATCCGCTTAGTTAAGCTATTAGAGTATATCATAATCCAATCTGGGCCCATAGTATATACAATAATGATTCTGGAATAAGTTCATTTTACAATTTTGAACTGTCATGTTTGTCTAATTTTCAACCTCCAACTATGAAACCAGATAACTATCAACCATGAAGTGACAAATCTGGTTAAATGCCCCCCATTCCACCTTGGTTTTGCACCACGTTGGATGCCACGTCGACACGTGCTGACTTTGACCGTCTCGTCAGCAACCAAAATAAAATGACCAAGGTACTCCATTCCCTCTCTTCCTCTCTCAGTCTCCTCCCCCAAATCCCCTGACCGCACGAATTAGTGACGGCGCTCAAGGCCAAAGGCGGCGACTAACGGCAGCGGCGACCGAGGGCTCGTAGAGGCGTGTGAGATTCACTAAGCATGTCAATCTGAGGAAGGAGGCTGAAGCGATGGATTAAGGTTAGTGCTCGCTATGTTAGTAGGGTTAGGGTTAGTGTTTGCGGGTAGGGATGAGATTATTTGTATGAATTCCCATTGGATTCGGTGTGAAAATATGTTTTTTTATGAAGGATGTGTTTCGATTGCATTTATTTAAGACTAGTGGATTTCATTAAGGGTTCTTGACTAGTGTGCTTTGGATGCATGTAGGGTAGATTTGGTGTACTCGACAAGCTCACTATTCGATTTCGTTTCGGTGGGGAGTTTTTTCTATGATGGGAAGATGTGACACTATTGTGATGGTTATGAAGGAATGTCCTACATAGAACATGACAAGGTCTCTCTAGGGTTGTTGTACACCTAAAGGACCACTGTGAAGTTGAGAAAGGGACATTGCTTTGGCTTTCCCCTGGTAAAGACATGTTGAATGGTCTTAGGGTGTTGACTGATGATAAGGTATGCTTGTTCATGTCAAATTGCATTGTAGAAGGAGGGATTGCGGATATTTTTGTGGAGGCAGCGCATGTGCAACACCTCACAGATGATGAACGGGATGAAAAGGTTGAGTGCAGTGATTTTGAAGATGAATTGGAAGCAATGAAAGTGGTGGAACAAATTGTTGTTAAGGAGGATAATGAATTACAAGTTGTTGGGTCCAAGCAGGTGATACATGTCCTATCCTCTCCAGTGGACAGAGAGAAGGATCTAGCACAGTTTAGGAAATTTTATAGGCAAAGTAGTAGTGAGAAGAGCAAGTCAGTGGTGAAATCCTCAGCAACACCTAAAGCACGACATGAAGATGGACATAGTAGCTCTGACAGTGAATTTCTTCCTGCTGATGATTGTTCTTTAGAGGAAGATGAAGAAGCAACTGAGATCCTGCTGCACCAAATGTCATGGTAATGTCTACCTACAACTTATGCTCCCGAGACATGTTCATAACAAGTAATTAAAGTTGTTCTTGTTAACAGATGGTTCACCCTACCTCACAATAAAGCTCAACATCTCTGGGAAAAAGGAAGCAAACAACATAATGTAGCATAACACAGTTGTTAACAACATAATGTAGCATAACTCAGTTGTTAAGGGGAAAAATAAGTGTACTGGAGTACTCTATTCAGATAAAACTAGGACTACAATTCAAACTATAAGTAAACACTTTTAAAATTTTCACATCTTTCCATAGTTCATGCTAACTCCATTTTGTTGCAACCTGGGAAGCTAAGTGAAAGGATCATCAAGACATTCGTAACTGCCAAGGTTGCAACCATTCATTGTGGATCGACAACTCTAAACCTGGAATCTCAAGTGCCTCATTCTCAAGCCAATTTTAAGGTTACCATCAATATCACCTCTGGGACAACAAGTGCACATGTCAAGGTCCAAGAACCTACCAGAAAGAAAGCTCCACTAAAGAAATCTCCACCAAGTGCAAGGAACCTTCCAAAGCTCCTGATGTAATGTGTATTGACCTAAGTGTAGCACCCTATATGTAATGTGTTGTCATGAGCCAAACTGATAGTCCTTATGTCTATTGAATTGCCAACCTGATGGCTTTATCAATCTATGTTGAACTACTCATGCTTGATTCATTTGTCTACGCTCATCTTTCGGCCACTCTACTGAAACAAAGCATACAACTTTCACACACCATACATGTATGTAGTATATGAAATCCATTTGGCCACAATTCAAAAAGAACCATACCATTTCATTGAAAGGATTATAGCAATTCAAAGATACATTCAAAGATACATTTATACGCCCAAACACCTACGAAATCACCACTTAAATGTAACACGAACAATAGATACAACACATGTCATCACACTAATTCCAACAACTGCCATCAACAACATTCTATCATGTTCTAACTTCCTGACCCTGACAATAGTTCTAGCAAGTTGAGTATCTTTTTCCGACATGGTTCATCTCAACTCTTCCAAACGTGCCCTTCCATTACAAACAGAAGCCCTCAAATCTTTGTTCTCCTTCCTCAAATCCCTAACCGTGTCACACAAGTCAATCAACACTTGCTTCGTAAAAGGGGTGTCTCCTCGTCATACCACTGCCAAAAATTGCATCCCACAAGCTAAAGGACCAAAAATCAACAAACAAATCAAAGTCCCAAATTCCAAAGAAAGCAAGAAATCAAATGCAATCAAACATGAATCTACTCACCCGAGCTCTCATGCATGTCAAGTACCTCCTCAAAGGGTTTGATTCGCTCCAAGAAATCCACCTCGCCACTTTCCGTTGACACTTGCACAGAATGGCCGGCGAATACTGAAGGGATACGGGTAGGCTACACTAGCAGGCAATTCAAAACTCTACCAGATAAACCAGGAAGCTATGCAAGCAAGAGATCATATATTGTTACCACTAGACGCGCAGTGCAGCGGAAGAAGAGTTGGACCAACCTGATCCAACGTTAAGCGCGTCGATGAAGTGGTCGTAGTCGATCATCCAATGTCCTCAGCAATGATCATCTCCTCCAGTAACCTATGATGTTCCTTGCGTAGATCATGGATTGTCCTCGATCAGCACAGCAACACCTCTACGGTATCCACACGTCTAGGGGTGGAACGCCCTACACTGGTGTGCTAGCACCAACGCGCATGGTAGAGCCTTCAAGAAGACGACGACAAGGGTTTTGGTAGAGCAACTCACGTGCATCCCAACAGCCCCATGCATCCCCTTATAAAGAGTTATAGGATCAAGGATAACTGACTAGAGAGGGTGAATATGAGGTTTCTAAAATTTATCAACTAATTTAAAACCTTAAGTAAGAAAGTTCTAACAAAGCTTTCTAGCACAATCAAGATAATAGAACTACTAACTACTAAAGCCAACAAAGAACTAATATCAATACTAGATATAATTCTAGCTAGGCAAATCAAGTACAATAGAATTGCTAGAATTGTAAATACGGAAAAGTAAAGACAAGAATTAACCACAAAGAAGTTTTTTTCGTGGTATCGAAGACCGAAATCTTCACTTGTCCATGTTGAGGAAGCTTGAACTAATCAAGCCGGCTCCACAAATTAAGCATTCCCTCAATTTCACTAGTAGTTGTTCTTCCTCCCCTCCGGAGATGGTGAACACCGAACCACTCACAATTGGCACCAAGCCTCTTCACAATCTTCTTGAAGAGATCACCGTGCGAACTCCCGCCAAGCCGTCTAGGTGTTGGCAACACCAAGAGTAATGAATCACAATCTTCGCTTGATAAAAAACATGTGCAATGGATCAATCTAGAATGAATGCACTTGAATTTTGCTCAACCACCTCACAATAAATGCAATTGAGAGGATGAGGTGTGGAGTGAATGCTCTTGGCTCAAAAATGTAAATGTGTAAGCTCTACCTCTGTCCACGAGCAGGTGGAGGGGTATTTATAGCCCCCAAGCCAAAATCGATCGTTGGGACAGAATCCCTCAACTTTTCAGCATGAACGGTAGTTCCGCCGTTCAACGGTCGGTACTACCGCTCCTACCGAAAATAGACATTAACGGTTAGCGCGGACACAATAAATGCTCTGAAAGAGCCGTTGAAAATTTGGCGTGGTACTACCGCCAACTATCATGCGGTAGTTCCGATCAAAGGTAGTTCCCAAAAAAAGCCAGTACTTCCATTTAGCTTTGAGGTCCAAAACAACACCTTCTGGAAAAAAAAATGTACCGCTGCTTAAAATCGGACATACCGGGTTGCGGTAGTTCTGCAAGATGCACTCCGGTACTACTGCACTTCCAAAGAGCAAACAAACTCCAAGAAAGCATTGTCCTGTAAAAAAAACACTGCGCTTTATACGGTGCTACAGCGAGGCGGTAGTTCCGTAGCAACAACGTTGGTACTTCCGCTAGTTCAAGAACAAACAGAACAGCTTGCCCGGTCGGACTGGCCACATGGACGACTCAGATTAAAATGAACGTTTGGACCACGCCTCTTAGCCACACGATCGGAGCAACTTTCGGACAGTCCGAACAAACCCAATACGTGGACGGCTCAGATTGAAGTGAATGTTCGGACCGTGCCTCTTAGCCGTACAATTTGCGTTCGGACGATCTGGCCAATCATCGGTAGTTCCGCCAAGGAACTCGGAACTACCGTTTAGTGGTAGTTCCGCCAAGTACACTTCGGTACTAATGTAAGCACAAGAACTACCAACTCAGCTTAAAAACAAACGGAGTGGCCACATGGACCGCCCAGATTGATTTGGACGTTTGGACCGCATCTTTTGACCATACGATCAGATGAACTTTCGGACGGTCCAAACAAACCGACGGCTCAGATCTAAAAGAACGTTCGGACCACAGGTCTTAACCACATGATTTGATCATGTGCTCAGACGGTCAGACGTTCACTGTTAATATCGCTAAAAGAACACCAGTACTACCGTTTAAGCGATAGTTCCGCCAAAGAACCCCGAAACTACTGTTGCCAAAACAACAACACAAGGCCAAAAGATCAGATAAAACACGTGGACGGCTTAGATTGATATGAACGTTCGGACCACAGGTCTAAACCGCACGATTGAATGGATGGTCCGAACATCCAAAGGTAGTACTGCCAAAATAACTCTGGAACTACCATTGAGTGGTAGTTCCGTTAAATACATTTCGGTACTACCGCAAAAGCAGAGAAAACCAAAAATTGCTTTCAACAAACACTCTGAATGCATGCATGATCCTAGGTTGATCCAATATGCACAAGAACATGCTTTCAGGCTACTAGTCGTGATCCCTCTTAATAGTATGGTATTTAACCTATAATCTGGTTTTCCAACCTTTTCACCTAAGACCGGTAAATAGAAAAAGGATCCTAGACTACTTGTATCTTGTCTTTGAATCATGTTGATCTTCATGTTGACGATTAGTATGCATCTTCAAGTTGTTGCATTCATCACCAGGACTAAACCCTTTTAAATACTCAATAAACATGTTAGTCCCATATTTTATATTGTCATTAATTACCAAAATATCTTTTAGGGGCCTAGATGTTTTCAATCTCACCCTTTTTGGTAATTGATGACAACCCAATCAAAAGTGAGAAAGATCTGGTTTTGAATATACCACTTGTTGTGAAACGAGTATTCTTGTTGTGACTTAACAAGAATAATTCTTGCAATAAGCTTAAAAGAGTATGATAATCATTTGCTTGTTAAAATCATATTAAAGAAAGCTCTCCCTAAACATGTGCATATAAAAGAGAGGATGTTTTGCAAGCACATGTAAATATTTTTGAATAAATTTAGGCGGAGTTTCTTTTGCTTGTTGAAGCTTGAGGAAATTGCAACAACATAAATAAACATTAGAAAGAGATTGCAATTCATGACATAATATATAAGTACCAAGTTCAACAAGACATTATAACAGCATAAGAACATAAAACCATAACAAGGTGTATAAATCCAAAAGTATATACCACAATCATTACATAACACATATATAGATAATATATAGTAACTAATAGCTAATAGCTTGGACTCCTTTGCATCTTTTTCATGAACATCTTCTGTCCTTCTCCCCTTTTGTCATCAAAGACCAAAAAGTCACTTAGCTGGATCTTGAGGAGGTTGTGGAACTTGTTCTGGAGAAGGAGTTGGAGCATGAGAAGTTGAAGCTGGAAGAGGATCTTGAAGAGATGTGTGTGGATGATGCCGTCCATAACGGGCTAGAGTAGTAAGGATGTGCTCAAGGGCATTCACACTCTCTGTCAAGGCAGTTAATCTGTTATTGGTTTCAGACTAAAACTCTTGCTGAGAGGCTTTCATTTCTTACTGAGTATTTTTTTATCTCTAGAATAGTTGAATAGATCTGAGCAAGAGAGACTTATTCTACTTCTTGAGCAGCTGCCCCTTGAGCTTCTTCCCGCTGTGCATCTGTCAATTGCTCTCCCTGCTGAGCCTGGCGATGAACATCTGCACGAATAGGAGTACCCTCACTAGGCTTGTAAGGCTTGTGGGCAAATCCTAGCCCTCCACGATATCCTATTTTCTTGATGATCAATGCCATAATGTAGGGAGCATAATAGATTCTCTGACTCAGTCATTCTTTGAAGAAGCTATTCCTCTAATGATAACATCTATTACATCAAACTTCCTACCATTCATTATATTATCTATAATATTCCATGCATGTCCTCTGATGGCATCAAAATTTCCACTCTTAGGGAGAATAGTATGATTAACAATTATGTTTACCAAACTGGGGATAGGCAGAAGACTACCTATCTTTCCTGGAATAGATCGTGTATTCTGATCATAATACTCTGTCCAAGCTGGAGTTAGGAGAGCAGGTTTATCATAGATTTTCTCATAACTGCTTGACTCTCTATGTAGAGCAAGCTCAAGCTCGTGCCTCTTGCATTCCAAATATCTAGTTCCTGTCATCCACTGCAACTGAGAAAAATCAGGAGATATATACAGAGTAGTATAGAATTGCCTGACAATCCCTTCATCATAGCCATTTCTGAGAGCTACTAGTTCACGAATACCAGTTCTTTGAAAAAGGTGATATGTTCCCTCATACTTGTCCATGGAGTTTAGATATGGCCAGTCCACATATTTATGATCAGCAAACTTCCTGTTAGGACCATACAACTGTTCATAAACTAATTTTTGAAAATTTGTGTGGAACCTGGGATTATCTAAAGATGCTGGAAACACAAACTGATTTATGTGACGCATTAAAGCACAATCATCAGCTGGGATAGTCCTTAAGTTAATTTGCTACTCCTCAGCCTCTCCCATCTCCTCATCTGATCCATCTTCAGATTCTTCCTAGGATGGGTTTTCTTCATTTTTTTGAGTCACTAACTGCAGGTCCTTTGCCTATATCTTATCTTCCCTTTCGTCATTCTTCTGGATTTTCTTCAGAAGCTGCAGGCTGTTGAGAAGAGGATTGACCTCTTGTGGCACCGACTGACTTGCGAGTTATTATCCTTGTCCTCAGCATCTTCAGATAGAAGAGATAGATAAGGATCAATCAAGGTTGTTTTGAAAATGAATGGAATGATCTTGCTGCTTTTGTTAGTAAAATCGGTAGTATGGACGCTCAACTGGCGGTAGTACTGGGATGCGGGTGTACCGCCGTTCACTGGCCGGTATGACAGTACTGTTGTAGTTCCGTGCATGATAAGCGGTAGTACCGCTTTCACTAAAACCGTTCTAGGGTAAGGATTTTCTAAAAATCTTTAGTGTCTCTGATGGAGTGAATCCATGCAATAGATGCGCAAGCATTACAAGACAAAAGATTAGCAATTTTGCTCGAGAAAAAAAATGCATTGAATCAACCACTTTCTCAATTTACCCTAATTGAGACATAGGGTTCTAAACCAACGTAAAAGATCCTAGATTGAATGCAAGCATGATCCTAGATTGATCCAATATGAGAAGAACATGCTTTCAGGCTATTAGTCGTGATCCCTCTTAATAGTATGATATTTAACCTATAATCCGGTCTTCCAACCTTTTCACCTAAGACCGGTAAATAGAAGAAAAAAGATCCTAGACTACTTGTACCTTGTCTTTGAATCATGTTGATCTTCATGTTGACCATTAGTATGCATCTCCAAGTTGTTGCATTCATCACCAGGACTAAACCCTTTTAAATACTCAATAAACATGTTAGTCCCATATTCCATATTGTCATTAATTACCAAAACATCTTTTAGGGGCCTAGATGCTTTCAAGAGTCTATAACAGATCTTATTCGAACTCATTTGTTCCAACCCGTTAAGTGTGCGACCCTCTAGGTTCATGTGTAATCGGTTGTGACTCGAAAACTCCTTTCCGACCACGAGTCGTTAGCGGTTTCTAACAGGACATAATGATTCCCGAATACACATAAATATTACATTGGATGAACCTTATACAATATGATCTGCGACCAGGTCCTTATCACTTACGACCAGCTCATATCTCTATACGGCTAGTTCATAACTCCTTACGACTAGTTAGTGATCATGTCCGACCAGTTTACGATCAGTCTGTATCTCCATACGACTAGTTTATATCTGGTCGAACTGAGCGACCTTCTTGCGTATTCTCCCTTTGCCTCACGATATTTGGTTGAACTCCAGATGAGATATTTTATCATCTATGAACTGTTCAATACTTTCTTGATTAAGTGACGGACAACTTCATGTGGTCGACTTTTCGACCACTAATGGCACGGCCATGCACTTTCTTTATACGACTACATCGAGGGGCCTAAAGATATCTCTCTTGTTATGTTAGGAGGGGCGAATCCTATATCCAACTGGTCACATCCCTCAATATATTTCATAGCATACCCGAAAGCTACCTTTATAACTACCCAGTTACGGAGTAGCGTTTGGCAACCCCTAAGTGTATTATTACACATATAGTAAACCATGCTGATCTCAGGTTTAAGGATCATACATCATCATTGCTTGAGACCAACTGATGATACATAAAATCATAACAATCTCAATAGTGTCTCAAGGTGGGTCAATCCAATACCATGTTCGCTAATATGTGTTCAAATTATTGATTCGATATTCCCATATCCATGACCGTTGAAACATGATCATCGGTCAATACATGTGCTGGTCGATGAGTCACTTATGTTCCGACCAGTGACATTCGACGAGGGATACATTTAGAATGATATCATATAAGTTAAAGAGCTTCACAAACAAGTCGCGTACTTATTAATATTTATAAATAATAATTCATCCAAGGAACATAATAACATCTATTCTATAACTCATAAACATAGATGTAATACAATCATCTCTATGATTGCCTCTAGGACATATCACCAACGAAGGCTCGAGTGGCCGCTCTATGTATGGTATGGGCGAGGAGGAGAAACCATCCTGGCCCCCGAGGCATGATTACACCGCAGTTGACCGGGAGGTGCTTCCACTTCGTGAGCTCGCCATGCTCTTTGCCCACGCCGCCCCAATTTAGGGTTTCAGAGGAAATCTCCTTTCTCTTTGCTGCCTTCTCATCAACCCTATCCTGCCTAGGTCGTTTTATTTTGGTTGCTGACAAGACGATCAAAGTTAGCTCGTGTCGATGTCGCATCCAGCGTGGCGCAAAACCGGGGTGGAATGAGCAGCGGTGGTGGGGGGTCGTTTAAACAAATTTGACACTTCAGGATTGATAGTTACCCAGTTTGGTCATTGGAGGTTGAAAATTAGACAAACGTCACAATTTAGGTTGTAAAAGAGACATATTCCAATAGTTCCTTGGATATATTATATCACCCATCATATCCAAAGAAAGGAACCAATATCAAAGAAAAATGAGTTACTATTCCACTCCATTATCATCATTTAACATCCCCTCTTTGAATAAACTGAACTAAACCAAATCCATCACTTCGATCAAAGGCAACAAAGAAGCAAAGAAAGGAAACCATATAGGAGAAGAGAAAGAGGCAAGGTCAAAGAGGAAAGGACAATAATGTGCCCACACTGTAAAGCGATGGAATAGAAGAGAGGCGCACACAACGCCCAAACGTAATCCCTTCCCACTTTCCCCTATAGTTCTCATCTTTTATAGATTGGGACCACGAGGGTGTGTATATGTTATAGAGCAAATTAGTTGTTGTTTTGGGATTTTTTTTAAAATAATACATTTTTAATATAATTGCATAAATAAATGCTCGTTTAATAAAATTACAAAATGAGCTTCTGTCACTATTCCAAATGACGAAATGACCCTATCACCATTTGGGTTGGCGACAGGGCTCCTATCACCAGGGAAACAGTATTGAACGGCCGCAGATATTTAAGTCACCAATTCAACTGAAGATAAGACCTGGATTTTTTTGCAAAAAATGAAAGTAGCGATAAACAGAAGACATAAAATTAGGTGTTTACATGGTTCATAATAAGAAATAGAAGACAGAAAGTAATAAGAAACAATATTAGCAATGGTAGTACATAGGTTACATAAAATTAGGTGTTTACATGGTAGTACATAGGTTACACGGAATAATTCGACACATGATATAACATCAGTACATCGGGCAACACAACTAAATAGGACATACGTCATCACATAGTTGTTCGACAAATCACAATGATAGTAAGAAAAACATGTATCACAACATATTTCAATAAGATAAGCCATCTCTGTGGCAGCCACCTCCACGTCCGCCATGTCGATCTCCACGGTGCCCGCCTCGAGTGAGGAGGTCGAACCCTCTGCGGCGCCGTCCGGACTGCCATACCTCTCCTTCATGCTATTCATTTCTCGCATGGTAATACTTGAAGTTATGACCGAACTCCCTGCAAATAGAGCACTTCTTCGTATGACGTCCGGCTTATGCTTCGTCCATGTTGTTTTTTATATGCCATCTCTGCTGCCAGCCAACGTTCCCTTCAGCCTATCAATGTCGGTGAAATGGTCAACCACGCCATAACCATACATCTTGCACTCCAGGTTACCATCACCTCTTCCTTGGAGAAATATTTAGAAAGGATTAGCCGGGATGTTGTGCCAATGTCTAACATGCGACCATCACATGTGAGCATGGCCTATGCAGAAGAAGTGGCTTGCTGCAAGTGCATATGCAATGAGTGTGCCCAAGCAAGCACTCGTGGATGATCCTCTCACAGTTCGTCCTGCGCGCATCCTTTCTCCTTGCAAAGTATATCAAAGGGAAGCTCCTTGTGCCCATCTTGAATGCTCTGTGCATCTCACCCTTCTTGCTCTTCTCCTCCGTGTACTTGGTGATCATGACGGAGTACAGTACAATGTTGTTTGCTATGGAGAGCGACACGATGTTACTTCGGTCAACAAAGTTTTTTATGGTACCGTGCAGAATTGCCTTCACAATACCAACCAAAGGGAGGCACCTCGCGTCGCACGTGACCCAATTGTACACCTCAGCTAGATTCGTTGTCATGACACCATATTGAGCATCATCCTTGTCATGTAGCAATGACCACTTCACCCTAAGGCTCGTTCTCGATCCAGTTCGAGAAGCATTTAACTCGCCCGCCGGTCTCCTCGTCAAATTGGAACCATCTGTGGGTAATTAGGGCAATGACTTGGGAAGATTTTTTTCAATGCTTGCGCCAGTGCCGGGCTTCTTCGCTGCCTCCCTTCTGCACGTCCTCGTCCGCTCACCTAGAGTTCTCCAGAGTGCATCAAACTTCCTCTGTGGTTCTAGTTGCACATCCGTTTGAAAAGGTTCATCAAGTCCTTGCAGCGAAACTGCTTGTAAATTTTGTACCCATGTGCCTCATGCACTACCTACTTTGCAGATCCACCCAAGGAAGCGACTCGTGTTTCCCTTGTTGTATCTGAGTTATTGTAGTCAACAGGCCATCATGCCGGTCATGTATGAGGCATATGTTAGGACGACCCTGTATAACAGAAATCTTCACGTTCATTAGAAACCACAAACAATTGTCAGTGTTCTCGCTTTCGACGAATGCAAACGCCACGGGAAGAACCTGGTTATTCTCACCTGTCGCAATTGTAGTAAGTATCTGCCCCTTGTACTTCACAGTCGGTAACATGTCATCCACGCACAAGATCGAACAATAATGTCGGAATGCATTGATGCATGCACTAAAAGAGAAGAATGCTCACTTCAGTACCCTCTTTCCGGTGAACTGCGAATGCCTGGAATCTTTGAAGGTCGACGTGAGTACCGGGATTCTTGTTCTGTATGACTTGGAGCTGTCCAAGCAGGTTGTGGTGGGAGTCCTTGAACGTACCGAGCCTTACTTCTAATGCTTTCTGCTTTGCCTTCCACGTTTTAGCATAATTGATTGTGTACTAGAACCTTGACTCTATTGCCCGAATGATGAATCGTGGCTCAAAATCCAGGTTATCCCCGATCTCGTTATACATAACATTTGCAATGAAACTCAATGACAAGTTCTTGTGGAATTGCTTTTTTCAGAGACGACAAATGAGTGAGGGATTACTATAGAGAATTCCAATAGGTGTCTAGCTTAGGATAGAATGCGTGTACTCACCAAGGGTATCCCGCTATCCCACACTTCACGTCGTAGCACCTTAGGTTAGACTTCACTACTGTGAATGTCCGCCACAGCGATAATTTCACAGCTTCTTGGACCGCCTTCTTGCATTTGTACAAGGCTCCTTGCCTGACCTCTTTCTGGTGTTACCCCAACGGTGCACGGGATCTTTTGTCCACGATGAGGTTACTGAATTGGTATGTCTTCCATTAGAATGGAACTTCCTGCTGTTCTCCACCATTCTCGTCATCCGAACCTTCATTTTCCAACAATACCTTGTATTCCCAGTCTTTGAGCGCTATCCTTTCGACTAGGGCTTCGATCTCAGCACCTTCGTCTGCAATCTCACTAGCTTCCCGGACCAAAGGAGCTTCTTCGACCTCATCTTCATTGGCGACATCGGCAACTCCCCGACCTTCGGTCGTTGTGTGCACCGCGCTATGGCTAGAGTCCCCAACTTCTTCGGCATCACCACCAACTACCCCTTGTTTAGCCGCACATGCAGATGAAACTTTGACCTATGCCTGGGCCAGAAAAACTAAATCCCACACACGTTCCCTCGCCATGCTTATGTATGCCTACTATGATCTCATTCCTTTCAACTGCACTAACTCGCAATGTATACCCCGTGGTGCTCAGGTGGCTAGACAACTCAATTTCAAATCATGCAGAGCATGATCAAAGTCGAAGATGTAATACAACCATCGCACCACAGCGCCCTATATACAATGCTCTGATCTTGTTAGACTAACAGTCACCGATTGGAAATAACACAAATCAATCCCTTCAGGACCCCCCAG
Organism: Ampelocalamus luodianensis; assembly: GCA_036346255.1. Taxonomy (NCBI): domain Eukaryota; kingdom Viridiplantae; phylum Streptophyta; class Magnoliopsida; order Poales; family Poaceae; genus Ampelocalamus; species Ampelocalamus luodianensis. The sequence continues at coordinate 28,626,121 of CM070617.1, read as the reverse complement.
AATATTCCCTTGACCATAATAAAATTTAAAATTGATTATGTCTGACATATTCGATGTACTGCACCAAACAAGATTTACATAATTAATCACATATCTAAAACTAAACTACACACCTAAAAAGATGTACTACAACATACTACTTTACATAACCATATATCTAAAAGTATCTAATCCATTCAATTACAAAAAATACCTGCAAGGCGGACGATCGGAAGGACAGTGCTTCGCTAGCTCCTCTCCCTTTCCTCCCATCTTTCTCATTTTTTTTTGGAATAAAAATGAATTCCGGCCAAATTTTGTGGGTCTATTATAGAGGATTTTGTATCGCCATTTGGAACGATGACAAGGATATGATTTTAGTCAAATCGTTATTCCAAATGGCGACATTGGTATTTCACACTGTCTGATGGATGACAGGCTCCTATCACCAATCCAAATAACGACAGAATCATATTTTTGTAATTTTATTAAACTGATATTTGTTTATTTAATTATATTAAAAATGTATTATTTCAAAAAAAAAATCGTTGTTTTGGTTCCTTAAGTGCAAAAGGGCAGAACTGCTACGCGCACACGCGCAGCCGCCGCGCCAAGAAGTGGTGCTCCCTTCGCCTCGCCGCGTCGGGGGAGGTGGGGTGACGACTCGCGCAGCGGCTGCTCGATGAGGCCGCTGGAGGTGGCGATGGCGGTGGCCGCCGCTGTCGTGGCGGTGGAGGCGCTGCTGGCTGTGGCGGCGGCCGCGGCGCCGTTCCCGGCGGCACTGAGGCTGGAGCGCGGGTTGCCCCCGAAGGGGGTGCCCGTGGAGCACCTAAAGGAGCGAGACAGGGCGCGGCACGCCAGGAGGGGGCTCCTTGGAGGGGCGCCCGCCGTCGCCGGTGTGGTGGACTTCCCCGTGGAGGGCTCCGCCAACCCGTACATGGTCGGGTGGGTGAGCTGCTTCGCTTTTGTGTGTGGTGGTTTGGTTGGGTTGATTGTGTGTGATGTGATCGATGGAAGCGTGAAATTTCGAACTTTTCTGGGTTTCTTCGTCTGGCCGTTGAGCCGAAATGGCTGCTTCTACTGGGTAGATTGATCTATTTGTTTTTCTTGTGTGTTCTCGTGTATTGGCAATTGGCAAAGTCAGTTCTTTTTGGACAATGAGTGGCAATTCGTGCGCTTGGCTGCTTCAATTTTTTATGTTTCTCAGTTGTAGGCACAATTCTGGAAGTGTTTATACCCTTACTCGGTGAATTTTTGCTGATGGATATTGCTGCTAAGATTTGGGTTACTTTTTCGTCGTCTTTTCGAAGTTTTGGCGATTTGTATTCTAGAATATTCGCTGTTTTTAGCTGAATTGTTGCTTGAAATTGACGGCGGCTTGTTTCTTTGGATTCTTATATTCGTTTTGGTTGTCTTTTTAATGCGACTATTCTGAGAACTTTACTCTCTCTTTGTGCATTCCATTGGTCTACCCGTTTCCATGTCGGTGCACATTTGGGAGCCCAATTCTGATGCGTTCGCTTGTTCCAATCACCAAAATAATTCATTTCCCCCGTAAAAAAGAATCCATTTTCTTTTTCTTTTTTGAAAGGAAAAGGAATTCATTTTCTTATGCTTTGTTTCTCTTAGATCATAGGTTTGCAGAGATTTTGTTGCCGACGACAGCCGTCGCAATCCTTGCTTTCTTTCATTTTCCTCAGTTGCTTTAGCTTAAGGCCAATTATAGGGAAAAGAATATTGTATTTATCTTAAGCTGCAGTTTGGGATTTCTCCCCTCTGTGCTATGTTTTAGCTTATGTTTGCGCATTCAATTCAAACAAGGAAAACAAGTTTGTGGAGCAGTAGTCCAGTAAGGTGTAGAGACCGGGTTATATAGAGAGATATCAGTAACACTAAGCCATGTGTCATCGATGGCTAGACACAAATTTTTAGTTGCCATTTGCCAGCTTTAAGGTAAGCAATTTTGTTTCTGCCAATGTTTGTGGTGCGCATATGCTGAGACCCCTCCCCATATCCTGAACCTGATTTTAGTTAGGATTTATGTTTTAATGCCATAGGCACTAGTTACATGTCTATTGTGATTGATGAACTCCCTTTAGGTAGTAGAATATAATGTGTTTAATTTGTTACGGAATGTACCAATATGTTTTATAAGAATGCTATACCCTTTTGCCAATCCTTGAATTGATTACGATGTACATTTCTGTTTGTTCCTTAAGTTTACCACTGTGCTGTGATTGATCATCCTCCTTTTCGGCATTACCATCTCACCCATTCATGTCATTGACTCATTTTCATTCTGCAACTTGGATTGTTGTTATTTGAGATCAGAAGGATACATTTTTTCAATCTATAATGTAATATACTCTTTTGCGACTATTTTGCAGGCTCTATTTTACCCGTGTGAAATTGGGAAGCCCACCAAAGGAATACTTTGTCCAGATTGACACTGGCAGTGACATCTTATGGGTAGCTTGCAGCCCTTGCACTGGTTGCCCAACATCAAGTGGGCTCAATGTGAGTTATCTTGTTCTCTGATCTCTTATCCTTCTCTTTAAGAAATGCATATATTTCTGCAATTCCCCTCTTGGGATAGAATTACCTATTAGCTAAGAAGCTAGTTCTGATTAGAAATATACTTTGTTTATTTCTCAGATTCAGTTGGAGTTCTTCAACCCTGATTCTTCATCAACATCATCCAGGATATCATGCTCGGATGATAGGTGTACAGCTGCCCTCCAAACAGGGGAAGCAGTCTGCCAAACCTCGGACTCTACCCCATGTGGTTACACTTTCACTTATGGTGATGGAAGTGGCACGTCGGGGTACTACATGTCTGACACAATGTATTTCGACACTGTAATGGGAAATGAGCAGACTGCCAATTCTTCTGCCTCTATCGTTTTCGGGTACAGTTTCCTTGGAATCCTATATCTTTTTAAATTCCCCATCAGATAATGGAAACTTACCATTGATAACTGACAATATTTTACTCAAGATACCATTAGAAACCTAGCTAGAGTGGTGCAAATGTAGGAGGGTTGACATTATGTTGGTCCTCCTCGATAATGTGAACCAACATCATTACATGTTGACAATTTGTGGCACAGATGCAAATAAAGTTAGATCTTTCTGTTGATTGGGTTGGTACAAATGATAGATCTAATGGCAGCAAACTGTCAATGTCCTGAAACCAGCAGGCTGCGTGTTATTTTTTCAAGCATACTTCTTTTTCTAGTTGTCATCCAGGAGAACAGTTGTCACTAGAAAAATATCAATTTCCTTGATGGTCAAACTGAATAAATGTTGAAATGTTTGTATTGCTTTCTTTTTTCATTCTGAAGCAAAAAGATGTTGGCATACTATGAGAAGTATCAGTATATCCTTTACTGTCAACTGATTAAATGGCTATCCTCTGAAATGTATACTGCATCATGTTAATGGCCTTGATGCTATGTCTCCAAAAGCTTAGGGCCTGTTTGGTTGGAGACCTGCGTGACGTGCATGGCAAAAAGACGTGCTTGAAAGAGGCCTGGAATTTTGATGATGTCAGGCAAGCCTGAAAGATTGTTGTTTGGTTGGAGACCTAGGCCTAGGAGAAACGTAACAATAGAAACTACGCCTTCTAAATGAGAAAGTGCAAAAGGGCGGTGAGGTTAATAACTCTAATCAATCTACCCTCATGATTCCTGGGAACAGTCTATTTCAATCCTTATCTCTTCCCTAGTTCCCTTCCTGTTGTTTTTCTCCATCCAACCGAGACAACATCCAATCAAACACAAAATCCAATCCTTTACCCGATCGAGCAACGATAAAGCAGTTGGGTGTCAACTGGGCACTAATCGGGTGGAGCAAGTGGTGGCTTTATCAATATGTTGAGCGGCCGCTGCGGTTCATCAGCGACGAGCAGTGGGGGATGAAAAAATTCAGTGGAGTCAGCGACGTCTTGCAGCCTCTGACTGTAGCGAAGATCGGCGAACCCAGTAAAGACCGGATCGTAATCCGAACGACGGCGAAGGCCGAAGCAACGGGGACGACACGGATTAACACAAGTACGCTTGATTAACTTCTTAATTTCAGTTGGTTGTTGTCAGCTGGAGCTCCGGCGCACGAATTTGAGCACCTGGCTCAGGCTTAACAAGCTGCCGGGAGAGGACCAGGCTAGGCAGGGGTTGCAGGCTTCAGGTATCCAACCAAACACACCCCCGGTAGCTTCCCGGCATGGTCTCCGACCAGACATTTGTGCCCAGAGTGGCAACCAAACAAGCCCTTAGCCTCTGAGTACAATTTTTTTGGTGGTAGGAGCCTACAATGTTCTGCTGGTATTCTTAGTTCAGTTAAGCTGTGCGTCGGTGTAAAGTTAACTATGCATTTTGGTTATAATTTTGTTTAGTTGTTACCTTGACAGTGAAGTTTTGCTGCCTCACATGGTCAGTACTCAGTAGAATATCTTCATGGGCTCATGGATGTAGCTATCCCTTTGAAACAGGTGTAGCAACTCACAGTCAGGAGACTTGATGAAGACAGATCGGGCAGTTGATGGGATTTTTGGGTTTGGACAGCATCAATTGTCTGTCGTTTCACAACTGTACTCTCTTGGGGTATCCCCTAAGGTATTCTCACATTGTCTGAAAGGTTCAGACAATGGTGGTGGCATTCTTGTTCTTGGTGCAATTGTGGAGCCAGGATTAGTCTATACTCCACTAGTTCCATCACAGTAAGTTTCTTTTCCTGGAATTACTTTAGTGTAGAACTTCAGAATTCTGCATGGCTGTCATATGTTTTAGTAGCCATACTTCTGTTACCCATGTGGTGGTAACTGGTAAGTATGGGAGGCTGCAAATGTAATAACATATTTGGTCTTATTCATTTTTAAATTGTTCAGATCTTCCTGAAATACTTGTAAGGTGAATTTGTTTGCACAAACTTTATTTTGCCAACATGAAGTGTGCGTCCGTGTTTCCTTTTTTCTCCCCTGAAGAAATGTGTTTACCTTGTGTGGTGACAGGCCAACAATATAGCTAGTTTTTGTTGTGGAGTGTGGACTACCATTTCTGGTGGCAAGAAATTTTAAAGCCTCCTGAATTCTTGATACTAACCACTGTTCATGTGTTTATGAAATGTAGGCCTCATTACAACTTGAATCTGGAGAGCATTGCTGTCAATGGTCAAAAACTACCCATTGATTCTTCCTTGTTTACAACATCAAATACACAAGGAACAATTGTGGATTCAGGAACAACATTAGCATACCTTGCAGATGGAGCCTATGATCCATTTATTAGTGCGGTGAGCTTCATATGACACACTTCTTTGTTTTTTCTGGAACAACCAATATGTGATGAGTCTACATTAATGAGCTAGTTTTATTATGTGATTACTGGTCCTAATGATTCGTATTTTGCAGATAGCTGCTGCAGTCTCTCCATCTGTACACTCTCTTGTCAACAAGGGGAACCAATGTTTTGTTACTTCCAGCAGGTTTTCTTCTTTCTGAGTAGGAAATTAACAGCTCATGTCCCTCAGAATGTCGAATTACTTACAAATGTTTTTTTTGCTTTTCTACCAGTGTTGACTCGTCATTTCCAATGGTCACACTATATTTTATGGGGGGTGTTGCAATGACAGTGAAGCCAGAGAGCTATCTTTTGCAGCAGACTTCTATTGTACGTCTGGAAGCCTTTTGTTGCTACCCTTGTTAAGCTTCTTTGCAGTTGCATATCTGGTTAACTGTTTCTGGGCGGACTAGTCTCAGATGTAATAATATCATATCATGGTTTGCAGGACAACAATGTATTGTGGTGCATTGGCTGGCAAAGGAACCAGGGTCAAGAAATAACTATCCTTGGAGGTTAGTCATCTTGACTGAATTAGCCAGTATAGGTTGCACATCTAGCTATTAGCTATAAGACTTTAAGACTGCTATTTCGTTATGGATTTCTGAAATAAATTAAGCTATTCAACAACGTCAATAATTGCGCCAGTGGTAAACATAATAAGTCTTCAACTCAAGCATATTCAGGCTTGAGAGAATGGTCCTTCGTTTTGACTCCACACCTTATTCTGTAACCCCTAATATTGTACAGATACAAACAATTGACTAGTTCCCTCATGCAAACATTTGACTGACCAGTGATTCCTTAAGTATTAGCTTCACATTTATAATTAATCATTTAACTATCTGCTGCTTTCTTGCTAAATGCTTGGTCCCTGTTTGTCGCAGATCTTGTTTTAAAGGATAAGATATTTGTGTATGATTTGGCAAACATGCGCATGGGCTGGGCAGATTACGATTGTAAGCTCAAATTCAAATTCCTCTCTACCATGGCATTCTGACCATCAATTCCTCTAGTTTGTCGGCATCCTCGCAACTTACAATGTCTTTCTTTGTCAGGTTCGTTGTCAGTTAACGTTACCACATCATCAGGGAAGAACCAGTACGTGAACACGGGGCAGTTCGATGTGAGCGGGTCTGTGCGGCGCGGCGCAACATCATACAGCGGCCTGATACCTACTGGTGTTGCCGTCTTGCTCGTGCATATGATCGTTTTTGGCGTCGTCTCACGTAGATAGTAGACGGGCTAACTGGCATGACATTGTGATTCCATTCTTTATTGGTGCATTCAGACGTCGTCGTCGTCGCTGCGCCCGACCCGACGAGCGGATGAGTTGCCATGGCATGAGCATTCTTACTGTACATACAGACAGAAACAAGTTCATTGTTTATGGAGCACGGCCTCCCTTCTTTTGTCAATTCCATTCTCACTCTCTTGTGGAAAGTTCTCTGTCACGTGGTGGTGTACTAGTGTGCATCTCAGTCTCTCAGGTGTAACCTTTTTTTTAGATAATGGAAGAGAAAATCTCTCTCAGCCTCTGCATATGAAGATATACACAGTTCAAAATTTATTACATAAATCGAAGAATTCTTAACCCAGCGAAACAGTAGCCTTATAAACCATAATGAAGCGGCAAAACAAACGTCGTAAAAACATAAACCAACGGCAAAACAAAAGACATAAAAACAGTAAACATCTTTTTGAAGATAAACAATGACATAAAAGTATTTCAAACATCTCGAAACCTATTACATAGCTTCCACCCCTTCTTATTGAAGATCTCCTTGGTAATGACCTCCAATGCTTTGCTCTCAGCTACCAAGGTCTGTCGTCTTCCTTGGCATTGCAAAGTTGACCAAGAGTGAATCCAATGAATGTATCTGAATATAACCTGCAGAGGATGGTTAATAATTTTCTTGTCAAAAACGCTATCGTTCATGGTTATTGAGGCGTCTCTAAGGCGACGCCTAAGCGTCGCCTAGGCGACAAGGCGTGCTTGCAGATCAAGGCGTCGACGCGCCTTGCTGGTTGCGCGTATGGCGTCTGCCTCAGCAGTAAGCCGTCTCCAAGGCGTCGCAAAGGCGAGCTGTGGCGTCGGGAAGCCTCAAGGCGACGCCTTGCAGAGGAGGAGCGCGCGAACGAAAAGGCAGCTGAGCGCGCGAATGAAAGAAGCTGAACCCTAAAGCCTAAACTGGAACCGGCGGCGCGAAAAGGCAACCAGAAGGGGAAGAGCCGAAGAAAAAGACTCACGGTGAAGCCGGCCGGCCGAACCCGCGGTGGCGGCGCTTACATCTCGCCGCCACGCCTCGCGAGCATCCTCCGGTCGCCCTCGTCTTGGCGTCGCCTCCATCTCGCCGCCGCTGCCTCGCCGTCGCCTCTCTCCCGCCGCCGTCGCCCGACAAGGTACACCCTCCTCCGCCGCTGTCTCGGTTTTGCTCGATCTCCCAGTCCCCTCCTCTTGGCCTCCTCCTCCTCCCTTCTCCCGGTGGCGGCGGCAACCGAACTCCCCTTCCTCCCTTCTTCCGGCAACCGGACTCCCCTCCCTCGGCCTTCTCCCGCATCCGGCGTCGCCTCCCTTCCATATGTCGACATATGGAAGGGAGGCGGGACGCCGGATGCGGAGAAGGCCGGAGGAGGGGAGTCCGAGATGCGGGATGCGGGAGAAGGCCGGTCCGCCGGGAGGAGGGGAGGCCGGACGTGGGATGCGGCCGGTCCGCCGGGAGGAGGAGAAGGTCGGTCGCCTCGCCGCCGCGTCTCCTCGCCAGCCTCGCTCTCTCTCTGTCGCTAAATGTGCTCGCGCACGCCGCCATCGTGTCTTGGGAGGAGGAATCGTGAGACCGAGATTGTTCTATACCCCTCTCGACCTTCGGCTCTGTTGTTACTGTACAGTATGTGATTTACTGATTTAATTATATAATCCGTGTGAAGTATGCCGCTGCGTCTCCTCGCCAGTATGAACTGTGATTCTGTGAAGCATTGCTTTACTATCATACTATGTAATTATATTCATATCTGCTACTGTACTTCTTGATTGAAGCAATTCTATGTAATGCAGGTGCAGCAGCCAAAAGAAAATGACAAGTGCAAGTGCAAGTATTGCATCCTCTGAGGCTGTGTATGATCCAAAGACCGATCCAAAACGGAAGGCAAAGTCAAATGATCCGGGATGGAAGTATGGCTATTGGCCGGAAATTGGCAATCGAGATAAAGTGATGTGTATCCTTTGTAACACCCCAAGTTCAGGAGGGATTAAAAGGTTGAAGGAGCATCTTGCAGGTGGCTACGCAGATGTGGTGATGTGTCCCAATACTACCACAGAAATCAGAAAAGAGATGGGAGGTTATTTGGAAAAAAACAAAAGGAGTAGACCAATCTTCCTAGATGATGAGGGTGAAGGGGAAGATCAAGATGTGGAGATGGTAGCACATGGCATCGAGACCCAAGACTCTACTGTGAAGCCAAGTTCAGGGACAACCGCCAAAAGAAGGCGTGCTGCCTATTCATTCAAGGTTCTACCATCAAGCAAGGCCAAGGCAAAGGAGACCAAGTCAGTTGCTAGTATGCTTCGAAGAACACCCGAAGAAGTTGTAGATCAAAGACATTCTGGGTCTTTTCAAAGCACCATGGAAGCCCACACAAGGACCAAGGATGACATGCATTATGTGAATAAGCAATGGGCCTTGTGGTTCTATGAGTGTGGCATACCATTTAATACCGCAAACTCAAGGCAGTTTGAGATTGCTTGTGAGGCCAGTGTGCAGTACGGTTCTGGGTATAAACCTCCTAGTTTCCATGAGCTGAGGGAGCCATTGCTTTAGGATTGCGTCAAGGAGACAAGTACTTTGAGGGAGGAGCACGAACGGGCGTGGAAGCAATATGGTTGCACACTTATGTCCGATGGATGGTCCGATAGGAGGGGACGCCACTTGATCAACTTCCTTGTCAACAGCCTGGAGGGGACTTTCTTTTTGGAGTCCGTTGATGCATCAAGTGAACAACATGATGCAACTATGATAGCTAATTTGTTAGAGCAGAGAATTGAGGCTATTGGAAAAGACAAGGTTGTTCAAGTTGTCACTGATAATGGTGCTAACTACAAGGCAGCGGGCAAGCTTCTAATGGAGAGGATTCCTACATTGTTTTGGAGTCCTTGTGCTGCACATTGTTTGGACCTTATGTTGGAAGACATTGCGAAGTTGAAGGAATTTAAGAAGCCTATTGAACGTGCAAGGCGTGTCACCACATTCATTTATAGGCATGGGAGGCTTCTTAGTGCAATGAGGGAGAAGACATGTGGGATGGATCTTGTGAGACCCGCAGCCACTCGGTTTGCCACAGCCTTCCTTACTTTGAAGAGCATGCACAAGCACAAGGATGCTTTGAAGTGTCTATTTGTGAGTGAATCATGGACTAAGATCAAATTGTCAAAGACGGAGGCCGGCATGCATGTGCAGACATTGTGCTCTCTAAGGAGTTCTAGAATTCAATTGAAGATTGCCTTAGAGCTTCAGCTCCACTTCTTATCGTGCTTAGGGTGGTTGATGGTGATGAGAAGCCCGCAATGCCAGAGGTTGCAGCATTAATGACTCATGCAAAGGAGAAGATCAAGCTTAGCTTCTCTACCCAAAACAAACAACGTTTGCTCAAGAAGATCATTAACATTATTGAGCGGCGTTGGGTGAAACAAATGGATCATCCATTGTATAGGGCTGCACTCTATTTGAATCCAGGGAAATTCTTTGCCATCCAAAAGAGTGGAGATGATACCTATGTTGGGGAGCTAAGGAGTTACTTCAATGATGTACTTGCAAGAATGGTACAAGATGAGAATATTCGGAACAAGATTGATGAACAAGCCATGCATTATGAGGACCAACGAGGAGATGTCTTTTCAAACAAGTTGGCAATCGAAAACTTAGAGTCAAGGAGCCCTAGTAAGTGTTGTTAATTTTAGCATGTTTATTTCATTCCTAATTCCTAATATATGTGTGTATTTGCCATTCTAGTTGATTGGTGGCGTTCATATGGTGGGCGAGCCATTGACCTACAAAGGTTTGCTAAGCGTATTGTTAGTCTTTGTGCTTCATCATCCGGTTGTGAGCGAAATTGGAGTACCTTTGAATTTGTGAGTCAATTTGTAGCTTCTTTGTGTTTATTTTCATCTAATCAATTTGTAGCTTTGATGTGCTTATTAATTTCAGCAAGTTATTCATTCATTTTATTTGCTTTGCTTGCCATTTTGTGCTTTTGTAGATGCATACAAAGAAAAGGAACCGGTTACTACACAAGAGATTGAATGATTTGGTTTTTATTGCATACAACCGGAAGATGAAAACAAGGTTTCAAAAGAGGCGGGAAAAAGCGGGCAAAAACTATGACCCTTTGGTCATTGAGGATTTTGATTGGGATAATGAATGGACCGACTCATTGGTTGTACCACCTCAAGGTGGTCGTGAGTGTGACCTTACATGGGATGATGTTGATGAAGTCATTGGTGCATCATGCTCGCTTCGAGGTCGCAATCTTCCAAGGCAAGCTAATAGGTATACTCCTGGTGAGCCTACGACCTTCCAAAGGCGTCCAAGATCTACAACAATGGTGGTTGAAGAAGATGACTTAGATGAGCAAGAGCAAGAATCGGATTCGGTTAATGAAGAAGATGAGGAAGAAGATCCACATGATAATGCGGATGTGAGCGATTGTGACGAAGCTCCCAATGCTACCGAAGATGGTGGAGAAAACTTGGATTCTACTAACAATCCCAATGAGTTCGACGATGGATATTGAGAGATGAGAGAGTTGAACTATGCTACTTTTGTGTTGTGGACTACTATTATGCTATTAGATTACTATAAGTTTGTGGACTTATCACCTATGTTATTTGTGTGGACTTATATTGCTTATGTCGTGCTTGTTAATTTGTTATATTGCTCATATTTACTTATCATTTATGTTATTTGTGTGGACTTATCACTTATGTACATTGTTGCTTGGGAGAAGAGAAGAGAGGAGAGATTGTCAACAAGGTATGTCACTCGATCCGTATTTAATCAATTAATTGGAATACAATTTGTATCTATTACATTTATAACAATCTATATATTGAAACTTACAAGGAGGATGGATGGGAGAAAAGCAATTGGAAAGGGGGATGGATGCTACATGAGCTCAAGAATTGGCAATAACAAGGTACATGTGCTGCTAAAATATTCATTTTATTCGCTGCCTTAGCGCCTTAGGACGAGAGTAAGGCGTCGCCTCGCCTTACGCCTTACCGCTTAAAAGGTGTGAGGGGGGTGAGTCGCCTCGCCTCGCCTTACCGCCTTAATAACCATGCTATCATTACAACATAACCATATAGACCAGCAAAGCGCCGCCGCTCCCACCAAAATAATTGCTTTTGAATCTGAATTAAGACATAATAACCACTTTCCAAAGATATTACGAATAGTATTAGGTTTGTTAAGATTAAAAGCAATTTGGACTATGCGCCAAGCAAAACGGGCAAAGTGACAATCAAAAAACAAATATTGTATGATCTCTTTTTTTATCACAAAAACAACAATTTGTATCGCCTCTCCAGATCCGTTTTAATAAATTATCCTTAGTCAGAGTAACTCCTCTACAAAGATACCACAAGAATTTTTTTTATCTTAAGAGGTACTTTAACTTTCCATAACTTTTGACATCGAAAGCGACAATTGGTATCACCTAAAAAATCATACATAGATTTGACGGAAAATTGTCCATTCCTATGCAAATTCCAACGAACTTCATTCTTATCCATGGTAATATGAGCATTGGCTATTCTCGCCATAAGATTATTGAAAGCAATCAAATTTGATCCAATAATTGCTCTTCTAAAACTCAATATTAAAGGCGTAGTTCCTAAAACATCTGCAACCAAAGCCTGTTTCTTCCGGACTACCTCAAACAAAGTTGGATAAAGTTCATAAAGAGGTCGATGCCCAACCCAAATGTACTTCCAAAATCTGATTTGTTTCCCATCTCCAAGATTCTCAGGTGCAACTGCAAGTAGAACAGCATTGCGCTATCACGTGGAGTGTATTCTGAAGTCTGAACACGCTTTGACATGTGAATCCTTCACCCGACTACTTGAGTGTGGAATCACTTTGTTAATCCATGTGCATGCCAAGTCACCTGTTGGATTTAATTAGGCTTTGGCTCATTCACTAATCAATAAATCCTAGGAAAATCGCAAAGGCCCACTCATGCATGGTAGCATGTGGGATACTTTAGTCCCATATTGCTAGCCAAGGTGGAGAGACACCACCTTGTAAGATGGAGCATGTCTAGTCTTGGTAAGGTAAAAGAAATGAGGACTACACGCGTACGCGCTCGCCTCGCCTAGCTTCGCAGGCGCGTGAATGGTGCGGCCATTCTGAGTTCGACCGTGGGTCTAGACACAGCTTCCTTTTGCAATCCTGTTAGGATGAAAAGAACGCTATGATTACGCGGTAAATTAATTGTGAATAATGAGCCTGATTATGAAACAGAAATGCTATGATTACGCGGCGAATTAATTGCGATTAATGAGCCTTAATCTGATAGCGGTTTCCTAATCTGCGTCTTCTCACACATTCGCAAAACACATCCGTGTGAGAGAGAACTGTTCTCAAGCGCTGCGCTGCTACAAGCTACTCCGTCCCTGCGGCCGGCGTTCACCGGTGGTGGGGAGAGCAGGTCTCTAGAACCGTCGTCCTTACGATCCTGTACGAGAAAGGGCGAATAAGGTTTTTGGGAAGCGACTATGCGACTACTCGACGTTCCCTACATCCTCCTACATCGCCCGTTTCCTGCATCGTCTACATCGCCATCTTCCTCATCGGCGACATCTTCTTCTTCAACGCTGCAACACTCTTCGCACCGCATCGGTAACATCTAATACTCTGCACTTACTTCTAATTATCAGCATGAATACATACGTTATGTTGTTCTTACTTCTTATCGTCCTAGTTCATCTTCTGGACATGTTTAGAATTCATGCTATTTTTGTAGCCATGATTTATTTGCAGAATGATGTAATCACTAAAGTGCTAAATAATCTAACAATCCAAAAACCTTATGATGAACTTGATAGGCATTCTGTGATGAAAATGGCTGGTTTTGCTGAGGCAATGAAACCAGAGAAGTTCAGTAGAGTGAACTTTAAAAGATAGCAGACAAGAGTCACTTTGTGGCTCACGGCTCTGGACGTATTTTTGGTTGCCTCCGGGAGACATGAGGAAGAATTCACTCCTGAACAGGAAAATGAGTTTAAAGCAGCCACCATAATTTTTGTGGGATGTGTTCTTAGCGTTCTTTCCGATCGTCTGTGCGATGTGTACATGCACATGACAGACACAAAGGGGCTGTGGGAGGCACTCGAGTATAAGTTCGCTGCCTCGGACGCTGGCAGTGAGTTGTATACCATTGAGCAATATCATGACTACAAGATGGTTGAGAACCGTTCTGTAGTTGAGCAGGCTCATGAAATACAGTTAATTACAAGGAAACTCAACCACCTCAAATGCACATTACCCAATAAATTTGTGGTTGATGGCATCATTGCCAAACTACCCTCTTCATGGAAGATTTTTGCCACATATCTAAAACACAAAAGATAAAATATTTCCGTTGAGGATCTGATTGTGTCCCTTGATGTTGAAGAGAAAGCTCGGACGAAGGATGTGCATCCTAAGGTGGCTGAAGGACAGTCCAGCGCCAATGTCGTACAACACCATGATAACAAAAAGTTCAAGGGAAAGGTCAAGGTTGTATAGACAACCAACTTTAAGAAGAACCAAAAACCAAACAAGGAAAAAGGTGCCTGCTATGTGTGCGGTAAGGGCGGTCACTGGGCCAACAAATGCCCTGATCGTAAAGGCATAAAGAATGAGTATAGCTAGACCAAATATGTGAATGTGACTATTGGCGATACCGGAGCAGGGACATCTGGGTATAGTAATCTACCTACTGTTCTTTCGTTTTGTCATTCCACCGACTGGTGGATTGACACAGGGGCTAACATTCACGTATGTGCTAATGTGTTCTTGTTTTCTTCTTATCAGGTCATTCGAGCTTCCTCCGTGTTGATGGGAAATGGTTCGCATGTTTCTGTTCTTGGTGTTGGCACGACAGATCTGAAGTTTACTTCGGGAAAGATCGTGCAGCATGTCCCCTCAATAAATAAGAATCTCATCAGTGCTCGCTTCTGTGTAGAGATGGGTATAAGTTGGTGTTTGAGTCAAATAAAGTAGTTATTTCTAAATTTGGACTCTTTATTAGAAAAGTCTATAATTACGGAGGCTTGTTCCGCTTTTTCCTTTTAGATTTCTGTAATAAGATTGTGAACCATATTTGTGATCCAAATAATGGGGATGAGGCCAACGTTTGGCATTCACGTTTGTGTCACATAAATTTTGGTTGTATGTCTCGGCTATCCAGTCTAAATCTAATTCCGAAACTCTCTATAGTTAAAGGTTCTAAATGCCAAACTTGTGTGCAAGCAAAACAACCTCGCAAACCCCATAAAGCTGTGAAGGAAAGAAATTTGGCACCTTTAGAACCCATACATTCAGATATCTGTGAAATGAATAGTGTGTTAACAAAAAGAGGGAAAATATATTTTATGACTCTAATTGATGATACTTCTAGATATTGTTATGTGTATCTATTGAATACAAAAGATGAGGCTCTATACTACTTTAAAACTTATAAGGATGAAGTTGAGAATCAACTGGAAAGAAAAATCAAAAGACTTCGGTCGGATCGTGGTGGAGAGTATTTCTCAAATAAGTTCTCCCAATTCTGTGTATAGCACGGAATTATCTATGAGAGGACACCTCCCTATTCACCTCAATCCAATGGGATGCTGAAAGAAAGAACCGCACATTGAGTGACTTGCTTAATGCCATGTTAGACACTGCGGGTTTATCTAAGGCATGGTGGGGGAGGCTGTACTGACCTCAACTCATGTCCTGAACAGAGTTCCCACTAAGAATAGTGAGATTACTTCGTATGAAGGATGGAAAGAGAGAAAACCATCACTATCCTGTTTGCGCACTTGGGGGTGCTTGACAAAAGTCAACGTACCAATAACTAAAAAGCGCAAACTTAGACCGAAAATTGTGGATTGTGTCTTTCTAGGATATGCTCATTGCAGTACTGCCTACAGGTTTCTAATAGTTAAATCTGAGGTATCTGACATGCATGTTGATACAATAATGGGGTCTCGAAATGCTACCTTTTTTGAGAATATATTCCTTATGAAGGATATGCATAACTCTACTAGGCAAACAAATGATTTAACTCCTGAATCCATAATTTCCATTGAGCATTCCGAACGCACACACGAACAAATCCTTGAGAATGAGGACAATATTGTTCCTAGAAGGAGCAAAAGACAAAGGATTGAGAAATGTTCCCAAATTTGATGTATCTTGTGGATGATGTTCCCAAATCCATTTCAGAGGCATATGCATCTCCTGATGCAGAGTACTGAAGGATGCGGTTCGTAGCGAAATGGATTCCATTCTCACTAATGGGACTTGGGAAATCATTGATTGTCCATATGTCTGCAAGCCAGTTGGGTGTAAGTGGGTGTTCAAGAAAGCTTAGACTTGATGGTACTGTTGAAAAGTACAAGACAAGGCCTGTGGCCAAGGGTTATACTAAAAAGAAGGAGAAAATTTCTTTGATACTTACTCACCCGTTGTTAGATTGAGCACTATACGGATACTACTATCCTTGGCTGCCTCACATGGTCTATTGTCCATCAAATGAATGTTTAGATAGATGAGGAAATCTACATGAAATAGCCTGGTGGTTTTATGGTAACCGATCAAGAGGGCAAGGTTTGTAAGTTACAGAAATCTTTGTATGGTCTCAAGCAAGCACCTAAACAATGGCATGAGAAGTTCGATAGAACTTTAACATCTACGGGCTTTGCAGTAAACGAAGCCGATAGATGTGTTTATTACCGCTATGGTGGGGGTAAAGGAGTTATACTGTGTTTGTATGTTGATGACATACTTATCTTTGGAACAAGTCTTAATGTGATTATCGAGGTTAAGTCTTGACATGAAAGATCTGAGCTAACTAATGTAATTTTAAACATCAAACTAATAAAGGGCGGGGATGGGATTACACTTCTGCAATCCACTATGTAGAAAAGGTCTTGAGCCGTTTTGGCTATATAGATAGCAAGCCTTCTCCAACACCCTATGATCCTAGTCTAATACTTCAAAAGAATAAAAGACTAGGAAAAGATCGGTTGAGATATTCTCATATTATTGGTTCACTCATGTACTTAGCTAGCGCTACCCCGCCTGATATCTCATTTGCTGTAAGCAAATTAAGCCGGTTTACCTCTAATCCGGGAGATGATCACTCGCGTGCACTCGAGTGATTTATACGCTACTTGAGAGGTACGATGAGTTATATAATTCATACAGCCACTGTTGAAGCAAAATGGATGCGTGAACTCCTGATGGACTTACCGGTGGTTGAAAAATCGATTCTGGCCATCCTGATGTACTGTGGTAATCAAACGGTTCTCGTTAAAGTGAACAGTGCAAAGGATAACATGAAGTCCTTCAGGCATGTAAAAAAAACGATTGAAATCTGTCAAAAAATTGAGAAATTCCAGAATAATAGCTGTGGATTATATTCCAACGGCTAAGAATTGGGCAGATCTCTTTACAAAGGGTTTATCACAGAATGTGATAGATCATACATCGAAGGAGATGGGAGTGAGACCTATGTGAGTTACACCACAGTGGCAACCTAACCTATGTGATTAGACATCCCGTGAAGTAGGACCTGGGAAAAACAAATTGTTTGGTTAACTGAAGGAGAGTACATTCTATAACCCACTCCACTGAAGATGTCGTACTCTCAAATCTGTATGGTAGGATGATTTTATCTTAATGTGTTCGGTGGCTTTAAATAGCAAATATGCTATCCTACAGAGCATTCTTGAAAGAACACACCTATATAAGCCCGACTGCTAGTCACAGTCTGTGAGAATTGGGTACTCTCTAAGAAGCTCATGAAGAGACATCAGAGTATGACTTATATGCTCCACCCGAGGGGTAGCCTATTGGCAGGTTAGTATCAATCAAGGCTTTAGGTGAAACTTATTCACGCAAAACTGTCAATTAAAGGCTCAGTCTATTGTGTAGTTGTGAATGAATGTAGCTTAAAGCTCTAAGTGAATGTTCAACCCTAACAGGTCTCCACTGAAAAACCGGTATATTAACAGTGCTTTGGAACAACATGCAAACTTTGTGAGCCTCTGGGATCTGGTGGGGGATTGTTGAATTTAATTGGGCTTTGGCCTATTCATTAATCAATAAATCCTAGAAAAATCCTAAAGGCCCACTCATGCATGGTGGTATATGTGATACTTTAGTCCCATATTGCTAACCAAGGTG
Source organism: Ampelocalamus luodianensis (assembly GCA_036346255.1). Lineage (NCBI taxonomy): Eukaryota > Viridiplantae > Streptophyta > Magnoliopsida > Poales > Poaceae > Ampelocalamus > Ampelocalamus luodianensis. The sequence continues at coordinate 28,608,369 of CM070617.1, read as the reverse complement.
GAAAGACACCACTTTATAAGGTGGAGCATGTCTAGCCTTGGTAAAGTAAGAGAAAGGAGGATTACACGCGCGCGATCGCTCGCCTCACCTCATCACGCCATGCCTCGCTAGGCTTCGCAGGCGCGCGACGTGCGCGTGAATGGTGCGGCCGTTCCGAGTTCGACCGTGAGTCTAAACACAGTTTTTTTTGCAATTTTGTTTTGTCATGCAATCCTGTAAGGATGGAAAGAACGCTATGATTACGCGACGAATTAATTGCGAATAATGAGCCTGATTATGAAACGAAAACGCTATGATTACGCGGCGAATTAATTACGATTAATGAGCCTTAATCTGATGGCGATTTCCTAATTTGCGAGTGGTTTATTTCTTTAGTCTTTTTAAAAGACGTTGTCTGTCTTCTCTCTCACACATTCGCGAAACACATCCGTGTGAGAGAGAACTATTCTCGAGCGCTACGCTGCTACAAGCTACTCCGTCCCTGCGGTCGGCGTGCACCGGTGGTGGGGAGAGCAGGTCTCCGGAACCGTCGTCCTTGCGATCCTGTACGGGAGATGGCGAATAATGTTTTTGGGAAGCGACTGCTCGCTGTTCCCTACATCCTCTACATCGCCCGTTCCCTGCATCGTCTACATCGCCATCTTCCTCACCGGCGACATCTTCTTCTTCAACGCTGCAATACTCTTCGCACCGCATCGGTAACATCTAATACTCTGTACTTACTTCTAATTATCAGCATGAATACATACGTTCTGTTGTTCTTACTTCTTATCGTCCTAGTTTATCTTCTGGACATGTTTAGTACTTATACTATTTCTGTAGTCATGATTTATTTACGAAATAATGTAATCACTAAAGTGCTAAATAATCTAACATCACCTTGTACAGAAATACACTGACAAAGGCAAGAAAACATACAGGCTCTTTACAGGTCTGAGGAAATACAATTGTGGTGTCACGAAGATCGTAACAACAGACACCGAGTCTATCGAAACTACCTCATCTCTATATACAGGCGAGGGCGTTATAGCAAGGAAGCCCGTGCGTGGGTTTATACGTGGACTTGCATGTGTCCAGCTTGCAGAAGTAAGATAGCATTTTTTAAAAACTCCAATCTTGACGAGAACTACCTCCTTCGGTAGCAAAAGAATATCATTTTTGGATATTGATTGATACGGTCCCAAAATGAAAATTTAACAACTAATTCCAAATACAATTATACTATTACGAATTTTTTAGACAAATCTATACGTACCATTTTCATGTGTGTTCAATCTAAATATTAAAAAATATATAGGTAACCAAAGTTTAGAAAGTTTAACTACGTAACAAAAACTATATTTTTTTTACCGGAGGGAGTAATATATAAAAGGCAGCCACAAACTAGTATTTGCACTGTTCAACATGGAAACGCTATGCTGAAATGTTGTATAGCCGTTTGATGGAAAAGCCAACGGTCTGGATTGGTTACGGATTGGACCATTGATTACATGAAAAAAGGAAAGAAAAAGCCAAAAGAGCACCTCAACTCTTGGGCTCTTGGCCCTTCATTTCCCTCCCTCCGACCTTTTGGTTCCCGCCCTCCCTTCTCCCGTTCCAAGAAAACCCACATTACAAGGGGAGGGAGAGAGAGAGACGAGGCGGCGGCAATGGGGATCCAGGGTTTGCTGCCGCAGCTGAAGTCGATCATGGCGCCCATCGGGGTGGAGGAGCTGAGGGGGCAGACGGTGGCCGTCGACACCTACTCCTGGCTCCACAAGGGCGCTCTCTCCTGCGGCGATCGCCTCTGCAAGGGCATGCCCACCTCCAGGTCCCGCTCCTGCTCCCTCTTTCTTGGACCCAGGGAGAATAGCTTTGACCCCGACAGGGTTTCTTGATCCGTTCCTCCGGTTGCCGAAACATAATCGACGGATCCAGGAAATGAAGTTCTTTGCGATGGATTTCGCACCAAACCCCTCGACGTATTGACAGCCGCTCGGAGTAATGATCCCACGAATTGAATTGCTTGGTTCAGTCATGGATTTCTTGATTTTGTTTTGTTGTTTGGATCCCGATTGGTGAAACCCATTTGGGAGCAAGGATGGGGGGGGGGGACCTTGCTTCGGATTCGTCAAGATTGTCCGCGTTTTGTGGGGGAGATTTCTTGTTTGTGTTGTCTCAGGATTGCGGAGAGAAAATGTACTGCATTTGTTTTGCCCAAATAGTGACAGTACATTTGCAGAATTTTGTTATCTGCTCCAGTGCCAAGGTTTCTTGTATGTTTAGGCTGGATCCAAGAAACATATTCCTTATTTTACTTTTGGAGTTTAGCACTACAAACTCACCTGTGTTATCCCCCCTCCCCCAATTTGAACCAGGCATGTCGAGTACTGCATGCATAGGGTGAACTTGCTGCGGCACCATGGCGTGAAACCAATTCTTGTATTTGATGGAGGTCTTCTGCCAATGAAGAGCGATCAAGAGAGAAAACGTGCAAGGTGTGTTCTTCTTTTGGGCTTCAGAAAGAGCCTAACATGTTTCATCTGCTAAGGAGCATTTACATTACCGTTAATAATGTAAAAAATATTGGGATTCGGGATTTTACATATGGGCTATAGTTATGGTCAGCTGAGGTTTTCTACCTATATAATGCAGTTGTAATATTACTACCAAATGATGGGTCGGTTAAGGGGCGCTCCAGCTACTCTTCGCTATTCCGATGCATTTTATTTTCGTTTTATGAGTTATTGGGTGCTAAGCATGCCATCATTCAGGTCACGAAAGGAAAATCTTGAGCGTGCCAGGGAATATGAAGCAGCTGGGAATTCGCGTGCTGCTTTTGAGTGTTATCAGAAAGCTGTTGACATTACGCCGAGAATTGCTTCTGAATCCAGGTACAGATGTAAATTCCATGTAATGTCACAACTGGTTACCTATTTGAAGTAGTTTCTAACACGAATGGAACATTTGGCCAGACTTGTCTAATTATTGTTTCAAAATATGCAATGCAGGTACTGAAGCAAGCAAAGGTTGATTATATTGTTGCGCCTTATGAAGCAGATGCACAAATGACATTCTTGTCTGTAAACAAACTTGTTGATGCTGTAATCACCGAGGATTCCGATTTGATACCATTTGGCTGTTCTAGAGTAAGCACACTATTACAACCCTTTTCTCTGCCCTCAACATCTTCCATAATCTGTTCATTACTCGGCTAGATTTGCCTTCATAGCTTGTTGTATGCTCTCTCTCTCTCTTAGAACACTGTTGTATGTTCTCTAATTTACATGTATCTTGTTCTAAAGTGCAGATTATTTTCAAGATGGACAAATTTGGGCAAGGTGTTGAATTTCAGATTACACGATTAGAACGAAACAGGGAGCTTGACTTTAATGGATTCACGAAACAAATGTTGCTTGAGATGTGTGTTTTAAGCGGATGTGACTATCTTTCGTCATTGCCAAGAATGGGTGTGAAACGAGCTCATGCACTCATCCAAAAGCTTAAGAGTCATGAGAAGGTAAACCCTAACTTCTCTGTCTGTTGCACACTCTACTTTCATGTTGTGGTTGTTGGTTGGGTACAGGTCCGAGGACCGAGGGTAGCACACTCGTCTTTGAATGGTTGGCCATACCAACGGTAAGGCTTAGTTGAAGAGAAAGGGGAGAGATTAAGAATTTTGTTTATTCATTACTTGATTGATAATGGATATATGTTAACTTTTTTATAGAGACAACTCGACATGACGCCTAATAAATAATCTATAAGGAAATCTATTAATACGATCTAATCTTTCCAACTATTAAAAATAACCTTTCTAATAGATAAGATCATACCTTTAAAAATAACTTGATAGATAAGGAATTTCAAAATAACCTACCTAACCAACCATTCTTTATTTTAGAAAACCAATCAGCGTGCATGAAAAATAGCAGGGCCACAATACCAATGGGTACTGTTCACACACCACACTGCTACAGCATGTGAGATTGCGCATGTGGTGCTACAGTGCCACAGCGCTGTTCGCGCGCCTGCTATATCGCCTCGCGTCTTGCTCCATGACACTTCAAACCTAGTTAGAAAGAATTGTTTCATGAAAAAAACCAGAAAAAAAAGTGAAATAGCTTTCCTGCAAGACCTACCAAGGTAAACCTAAGAAAAGGCCAGATATGCATTATGTACAAGTGGAACAAATAGTTTAGACATGGCTGCAAGAGGCAAAAAAAAGTTGATTGCTCCAACTTTCATCGGGTTATTGTTTTGTAATTAGTTAGTTATTCAATCCATAAACCGTGTGTTGCATATGCAAAACATGATGATGGACACCTCATGATGTCCTATAGCCCCCTTTTCTTTTCCATTCACAAATGATAATTTCGGTTTCAATAATTATGCATTCAAATGAACAATAACGGCTCAGCTTGCAGTGTGATGGTGTGCAGTCACTTTCTAGCTTGAAAATTTAGAAAGTTTTCAATAAAGTTAATGTCATATATAATTTCAGGTAATCGAGCACCTGAGGTATAGTGCTGTTTCTGTCCCACCTCAATACGAAGAAAACTTCAAAAAGGCAATCTGGGCGTTTCAGTTCCAAAGGGTCTATGATCCCGCGACAGAAGATATTGTTCATTTGTCGGGCATTCCTTGTGACCTCGGTGAAGACTTGGACTTTTTGGGCCCATATCCTTGCCAAACTTATACTTATATATTAAATCTCTTTCATATGACAATCCATTGTTTTATATACTGCATAGATGGATTTCTTCCTTTATTCAGCCATTCCGTGTAATGGCAATTGCATGTAGACATGCAGTTGAGTTTAGAAATAAATTAAAGGCCTTTCCATGCTGCCTTCTCAGTAATTCCAAATTGTTTTACCCCCAGAAGAAACTCCACTTTCATGCATTAGAGTTTTTCCTTAATTGGTTTATACATGGTTACCACAGACTGTTGCTAAAGGCATTGCTCTAGGGAACATTGACCCAATTACAAAGGAACCATTTGAGGTACTGCCCCCGCCCTCTTTGTGCTGTTAGTTCTTCTCACCCTCCTTTCTTTCAGAAGAAAAATCTTGTATCGATGTACATTTTTGTGAAAATTATGCTTGTTTTCCCTATCATATGCTCTTCTAGTTGGTCATTTTGGTTTGCTGGTGCTTTGTTCTTCCAAATGTAATTTCATTCCACTCTGCTTCTGAGCCCTGTACACGTACAGACACACATGCACAAAGAAAAAACATGACAAGAAGATTTAGTTAAGAAAGAGATTAATTCAGGTGGGGAGTCCCCCCGCGCCCGACTGTCCTAAAAAAACAAAGAAATATATATATATATATATATAGGTGTTCATGGTTTTACATTTTTTTTTTTTGGCATCACTTACTGAATGTACTGTTTTGGTGTCACTTGTTATCAAAGATTACCAGCATGCAATTGTAACTTCTTTCCTTGATTGTCTTGTTGAGATTCCCATTGGTCACTTGTATATACCTTGCAGGCAAAAACCGAGTGCAGTGCACCTGCTGTTGATAAAGTTTATCCAATCAGGGAGTCTATTGTTCCTTCAAATGGAAAGAAGAGGCTAGATTTGCCTGTGCAGAAAAACATATTGACAAATTACTTCTGTATCCTCTCAACACATTGTAATTTAATCAAGAAAACTTTGCATCAATCAAGTTTACTACAGTGTACTACTAGCTGCATGTATACAATGAATTCACAGTTATGGAAGTGCCTTGGACTAGGTATTGTGGTACTTTCTGGGTTCCCAAACATGTTTTAGATGATTTAAGAACAGTTTATATTTTCCCTCAATATTTTGGCATATGAAGGTGACGTGCAAATTTTTAGTATGCTACGTTCATACCAACTTTAGGTTGGATTATTTTGCATAATTTGTACACAATATTTAACTGTCCATTGAATTATCCTTGACTTCTAGAAGGCTTAGCATCGCTTGAGGCAAAACGGAAGTTCAGGGCACCTAAAGTTACACCTAAGCAACAAATATTGAATGAATCTTCTTTGCCCAGTCCTCAAACTAAAGACTCTGGTACCCCTGATTCAGTTGAAGATACTAGCTTGCCAATAAATAATATCCAAGCTTCTCAGTGCAGTTCTGAGCGTTTTAGCTCTGAATCCCCTCAAGATGATTCAATCAATGCTGCCTCTCAATGTAGTTCTGAGCATTTCAGCTGTGAGTTCCCTTGGGATGATTCAGTCAATGTTTCACCTCAGTGTAGTTCTCGTGATATTGGCAGTGATCCTCATTTAGAGGACCAAGGTATTGAAGACACAAAGGTATTTCGCGTCACTTTATTGCCTAAACATGTCCAGTGCTCTCCTAGCCATACCTTCCTACAGCGATCATATTTCTGTTGTCCTCATATTTTACTTGTATTATTCAGGTTGAGGTCAATTATTGCAACAGAAATACAACACCAGCAGGTTCTTGCTTAGAGAGTAAGACCTGTAATTTGCATCTGCAAATCATGTGTTAGTTTAGTCTATTATGTAAAATCAAAACAATCTTGTGTTTGATTCTAGTAGTTTATATGTGTTTGTTTTCTGTTTCTAGGAAAGTTGCCTGGGATAGCAGAGCCATTTTTAGTTTCATACAACACGGAGCCACCCAGACCAGTGCCACAATATACCGAAAGCAATGTGGTCCATACTAATAGAAATATTACTGTAAGGAGTTCATACTTCAAAACAGTAAATAAGAGGGTTTACACAAATCAAGGAGAAGACAAGTTAGATGACGAAGATAATTGTGAGACTGGTAATTGCACTCTTTCCGGAGATCAACCGAGGAACCCTGGAGGTATATTGAAGAGAAGAAAACTTTGTGATATCCCAAATTTTGAAGATGTAAGTGATTGTTTTAATTGCTATTTTATTATTCTATGACAGCTAGTAGTTTCTACCATGGTACATAGCTGGTCTTAAATATGCTGTTTGTGTAGGAAACATTACAATCAACTAGTTCTCATGAGAGTCCACCAGCTGCTGATGAAGGTAATAGTTCTTCCTTTTTTAATTTTTTTTTGTTCTCCTTGTTTCTCTTTGAGAATTTGGACTTTTCCCTTGCTTAGTTGCTATGTTGGATATAAAGATCCTTGATTTCTCTTTGAGAATTTGGACTTTTTCCTTGTTTAGTTGTTATGTTGGATATGAAGATAAGATGTACTAAAAAGGATTGCAAGAAGCATCAGCTTCTGTTCATCCTGTGCTTGTTATTGTGCATGCAATTTGAGGGGATACTTCACTTTTTTTTTTTCTCATGCTTACGGATGTCGTGCATGTTTCAATAATATTTGACAGCTTCACGGTCATTTCCTGGAATGTTTTTCTTTTTTGGCATATGAAGCTTTCATAATTTGTTTGTTATGTTTCTTTAAATCCCAAGCAAAGCTCAATATTTTGCTTGCAGCCACTCAGCCAAGATTACAGCTTTAGATTCTGTCTTGGGTGCTTCTCAATCTTCATTCTCCATGTAATTCTTCCTGTATTATAGAATAATTATGTCCCACAAATTACCATTACACAGTTTTTCTTCATATCTGTCTTGATCTTTGGAGGGAGTTCATGTGATTATATCTGAAATTAATGCAGGCTGTGATACTGATACCCTTGATGGTATCAACACAAATGCTGAAGGCAGATTTGGATGCAATGTTTCCCATGTGAATAAATACAGTGGCATTGCAGAGAAATCAATGGATAAGTTTGCCGCGCTGATATCATCTTTCAGATACGCAGGCTCCCGTGCCAGTGGCCTTCGTGCTCCTTTAAAGGATGTGAAGAATACCCTTTCTGTGAGGTATGCGGCTTTAGAAATTCTAAGTACACTGAGTGCACAATTTACTTATCAGAACTCAGAAGTGACACAGTTTTCTCCATGAATGAATATATTATAGCATGGTTATTTCTGTTACAGATCAGTTCTCAGACCTCCGGAACAGAAATTCAGCTGTGCGGCTAAGCAGACTGCCAGAGGGCCTCCTTCACAAAGCAGATTCGCAAGAGATGCTACAAACACTGCTGATGGTCCTCCTGATCTGGGCACATTTGCATACAGGCCTATAAAAACTGCTGCTGTTCGTCCTGATCAGGGGAAGATCACAAATAAATCTGCAGCTGCACCCACAAGATCTACTGTCAGTCGTCTTCATCAGAGCAAAAGCGCACGTAAAGCTATGTGCACTGACGACAGCCCTCCTGATTTGAGCACATTTGCATATACAACTACGGCAACTACTGTCGGTTGCCCTGACCGGAGCAAATTCTCTAGTACAGCCATGAGGACTTCTGACAGCCCTACTGATCTGAGCACATTCGTATATAAACCCATGAAAACTGCAGTCAGACGTTCGGATGGGAGCAGATTTGCAGGGACAACACAGGCAGCTGACGAGCTTCTCGGGGCCAATTCACATAGAACTGCGGATGCACCTGTCAGCCCTCCTGATCTGAGCATGTTTGCATATACACCAAAAGCTTCCGCCAGCCCTCCTGATCTGAACTGAACAAACTCAGATCCAGCAATAAATACTGCCTTTTGACACCCCTGATCCAAGCACATTCATTTTTGCGCGAATAGAAGCATGCCTGAAGATAGCTAACATTCTGAGATTGAAAGGCAGGCAATAGCTGCAGGGGCTGGCCACTTCAGAGCTCATTTGTGTCTACGCAAATGCAAGCTGAAGCATGCATGGCCTGAAGGGAAGTAGCTAGCAGCAAGGGCTCCTCGTTTCAGGTGTTTGTGCAAACCAAGTGTAATGCTCATTTCTGTCTTGTCGTCCGGCGACATTGATGGCTGAACAGCAGCTAGATTTGTGACGCTATTTAAACTGCAACGAGGATATTGTTCTGTTGTATGTTCTAATGTGTGAGGACCCGTGTTTTTAGCCTTAATCTCGTAGCAATAATCGGTGCTTAGCAGCGGTTAATCTCATCTTAGTGGTGAGTTGACGATAGTATTAGATCGTTGTTAAGCAGCTGTTTCGTTGTTAGTGCGTTGGTTTCGTTAGGTTTCGTTCGCGAGCATTGCATAACTAATTAGCTCAATCATAACGCATCATTCATACATTCGCATCATCCATGCACTCGTCATTCAACACAACAGTTTGATCAATAAATAAATAGAATGCATCGTCATTGGCATTAGATAACAATCAGCAAGTGCATTCGTTACATCAGTAGCTCATTTTACATCCACAGAATCTAGAATCATTGACATCATTTACATTCGTACATTCTACATCATGCAGCCCTAAAGCAATTGGTAGCACAAGTGCCTAAAACCACTTCCCGCTGCTCACAAGCATTACATGTATCACAAGTGCAAGTGCATTCTCATCCATTCACCCCGCATTCCCAGTGAGAGCATCTTCTATTTCCACCACCCCAACATCTCGCCCACGTTTTCCTCGACCGCCAACCAAAACACAAGACCGGTGTTAGCCAAAATCAATAGAGAGGAGTTAGAGAAGGAGAAGATTGCCGTCGATTATTTACGAAGGTCATGGAGGCTTCCCAACCACCCTAGGGTAGTGGCACCATCTCGCTTCTCGTGGGCCTCATCACCAAGCAATATTAGAATCGGTGCCCACATTTTACTTGACTTACCTCCACTAGCGAATATCCAAAATAGCCTCAAAGCATTCTTGGACCAAAAGGTCCTTAGCCCAAATAGTATCACAAGAGAGCATTGAGGATAAGGGCAAGGGGCATAGTGGTCTTTGGCCAGCCACAAGAGAAGCCAGCCGAAATGCATCCCCCTGATCAGCCATGCTCATCCACCAGCCCCCCCTCATTCTCAAGCACCTCAAGCCAGCAAAGCCGAAGCAAGCAAGGCCATAGCCATCTTTCACAGCCTCACAAGGCAAGCACAAGCCATCTCCCCATTTCACAAAGCCATACCATTTCCTTCTCAAGCCTCACTTCACAAAGCACCCATCAGAGCAAGGAGGAAGGGAAGCAAGGAAGCCAGAGAAGCCAGGGAGCCAGAAAGAGAGGCGAAGATTGGGGAGCAAGGCGATGCCAGGACCACAAAGCCAGAGGAGAGCACCGGCGAGGCCAGATCGCCATCCTCTTCCCCAGCTCAAATCCGCACAAAAGGTAACACTAGTGACACCTCAGTAGGCACTGCACACATACATCTCAATCACACTTAGCTCCAGATCTTAGTGGCATTCCCTTGCAGCTCTCAGTATCATCTCATATGCATCACAGAGCATAAGGGGGCAGGGACCAGAGAGGGGTTAGGGGGAGGGTTACCTCAATAAGAGCCGCGAACCAGTAACCCTAATAGCACACCTCCATCATTTCCTTTTCACCATGTTCATGCATATATACCATCGAATCTGAAAATAAACTTAAGCATCACATCATCACAACCTCAAAAGCTAGATACTGCTCAGTGAGTAGCAGAAAAGGGAAGTAATAGAAGGATGGGAGGAAGGGAGTAGAGGAGGAAGGAGCCAGGTCAGTGGGGGTCCGAGCTGTAGCGGCCGGCGGCCGGGAGGCCGAGCCGGCCAAGGCCGTGCGCACAAGGCCGGGCTGGACCGAGGGGAGGCCGAGCATGGCGGCGGCGCTTGGACCTGGGGCCGAGCAGGCGGTCGAGCGAGGAGAGCAGGAGTGCAGCGGCGATGGGAGCGGTCTTTGTCGGCCGAGCTCGAGGCGCGCGCGGAGCCGCGAGGAGAGCCTGTGGCGGCGCGCCTTAGGGTCAGAGGGGAAGGAGGGGAATCGGAAGAGTGGCAGAGAGGGAGATGAGGGTGAGTGCTGTGTGCGTGTGTGTTGCGGGCAGAGGGTGCGTGTGTGTGTAGGCGGTGTGCGTGGGTGTGTTAGTGTGTTGCGTGCGTGGTGTTTGGGCTGTGTGGGCTTAGTGCGTGTGTTGGGCCGTGTTTTGTGTGTGTGTTAGTGAGCCAGGAGAGAGAGAGAGAGAGAGAGAGAGAGAGAGAGATTAGGGAGAAGGTTAGGAAGAAGATTAGGTTTAGGTTAGAATTTTGGATTTAGGATTAGATAATCTCAGTAATTGCAGATTCTTGTTGATCGGTGATTTGACTGCTATATTAAGTTGTGTATCTATTGCTTCGGTTGTTATTAATCTAACTGGTGGGTTTAGACAAGCGGGCGACTATCGGAGAGTGCTAACTTCGATTAGACCGCAAAAGCAATTTAGTAATTAATAATGTGCTAACTTGTAGTCGTCGCTAACTTATGTATTCATATTATCACCCAAATCAATACGTATTTACTTATACTATTATTATTCGCTGTCGATCCGCTATGAAGGCTAACCGGCGACACAGAGCAAATGACGTAATCCGCAATGCGCCAACTTTTCATACATCCACGAAGGCAAGCGATCCTCTTGAACATTAACATAGTTACTTTAAAAATATACCCTATCTTGCACTATTATATGTATTGCATTAAAATGTTTTTTTTTCCAAAACCTAAAGAAATTGATTGAGATGATTAAGATAATTGAGAAAGAAATGAGACTTACTAGGAGGGTAAAAGGGGGCCCTGGCTGGGGAAAACGCGATGATGATGATGAGGTAAGAGGTGGGCCCCTTTTTACATATGGTTATAATATAAGGACCAACAAACTCTTACTCGGTCAGATGCCGTAATTCAGTGCCAACCATTTTCCCGTTTCGGCGGGCAGAAAATGCTACCTTGTTACGTGACTATGCTCTCCACATCGGGTAAGTAATAGGTGTGTGTGAGTGATATGGAGGAACCCAGGACCGGTGGGGGATAGTCCGGAAGTGGGGGATCCAAGGCGCTATATGCGCTAAGGTGGAGTGTTGAGTGCAGGATTGAAGCTGCCTCAACCAACCTCACCAGAACTCGGTGGATGATAAGGTCAGCAGCGTGGCTTAATCTGCACCGGCGGAAGGTGATGGGTGGAGAAATTAATCACGTAACCTGGAAAACGTTCTGTATTCTGATCTCGAATCCGCATCTAAGGCAATGCGGTGGACCCTGTTCACGAGAGTTCGAATAGCTATGGGTAAAGTGGTACAAAGCTGCGCATGCTAAACAAATCATGAATTCATGCCGCCTCGATTGGAGTCTACGGAACCACAGGGGTCTTTCGCTCTCCGAGTGACTAGTAGAGTTTTTCAAGATTAAAAATTGCCACATTTTTGTCGGGATTTATTTTCTAAAGTGAGATGATTTAGAATTTGTGATAAAGAGTAGAGATAGTGCATCCTGTGCATCTTTGCTATTAATGCTTGCTGAGTACATTCATTTGTACTCAACCTTGTTAGTATTCTCCTTTGTAGACCCTAGTCCAGCAGGGAAGTATCCCTAGTGGGGCGAAGGCATTGCAGGTACAGATGAGCCCACCGGAGGCGAAGATCCTTACTACGAGGCGCAGGATGAGATGGACACCGTATTCGACTCCTGGGACGATAGGAGGCCAGTGGAGTGTGGCAGGCAAGAAGGGGGATTAGTCTCATTTTGGCTATGTAAATTAGTATGTGTACTGCAAGACTTTAGTCCTGCGTGGCTAACTGTTGAATAAAAGACAGTTTCTATCTTATTGTTCTGATGCGCTAACTCTGGTAAGGCTTACTATTCGTTGGAGCGGTGTTCTACCGGGCAAACGAATAGTAATCCGTATGCTTAAGTGTTATTACCCCTGGGGTAATAACACGGGGCGTCACAGATGGTATCAGAGCAATAGGTTCGGGCCACGCTAATAACATAGAAACTGTAGCAAGAACTTAGGTGTGCTTTTCTCGCCTGCTATATTGCAATAATTAGCTTATTAACCTCATCCCCATATCAATTTCTATTTTCGTCCCCGTTTCAAAATTATTATGTTAAAAACCTCATCTTCTTTAAAGTGGCAGCCTGCTAACATAAGAACCATCCCTTCGTAGGAGGTTTAGATTAAATCTTCCATCCGATCGAGTACGGGGGAAAAGCGTGTGCTACGTCGTTGGACTCGTGTTGTTGATTCCTGCTAGAAAATCTGTCAGGCTAGCAATTCGATCTAGGATAGAATGCTTGAGACTATAGGTGGTGAGGCATCAATATAAGATCATAAGTTGCACGTCGGGATTAGAGGCTTGCAGTAGAACTCTGGTATGGACCTACTTTTCCAGCTTCTGGATAAGTCTAGACCATACCCATTAGCTTCCTTATCTTTTCATTCTTGTAATCAAAGTGACATGTCAGCCTCCTCAGTAAATCAGTAACTACTTAAGGAAAAGAGAACTAATGGTCGATGTGAGTAAAAGAGGTCTTATCCCCTTTCTGCACTTCAGTTTTCCCGGACGAGTGGTCCGTGGCACTCCGAGCGCAGTAGCTCGCGCACCAGAACGAAATCGGGCGCACTCGTGAATGAGCCCTGAGCGGTCCCAAACACGTGGTTTGGGCGGTCTTGAGAACGGGATCTCAAGCGTACCTGGGCACGTGGATCCAGGGTAGTGTAGGTCGCACTCAGAGGCAAGCTCTGAGCGGTCCCAAACACGTGGTTTGGGCGGTCTTGGGAACGGGATCTCAAGCGTGACTGAGCACGAGAGACTCAGGTAGTATAGTATCTGGATCTTTTTGCATCTCTTTGTTTCTTGGTGTTATTTGATTATCTGTGTGTGGCGTAATACAACTCACCCGCGGGTTAACTCGCGATAAACATGATACCCTCTTATCTACTTCAAATCATTGCTGAAGAAGCAAGGAAGTTCGTGCCACCCGCAGAAGATCTCGTCTAAGTAAAATACTGCAAGTGCGGCAGCCAACGCCACCAGCTTCTTAATACTTTTCCCTCAGGACGCCGGATCAGTTGTCAATACCTTCTAGCATGCATGTGGTTGCAGAAGACAGGATATGCTGGATAATACCCACCCTTGCCAAGCGCCCATCCTATTGCAATCAAGGGCCACAGCCACTCAGCCGCTGACAACAAACTGACATATGACAAAAATTGGTCTCTACAGGATGAACCACCGTCAGGAAACTAACCGTCCCTCCCCGTGGCTTCGTGACCCATCATTATATGAGGTACCACCACGATCATCACGTATGTTGTCGCTATGGCTAATTCACTTGAAAATCCTCAATTCGACGGAACAACTTAATTATAATTAAGATCAGTAAATACTCCCGAGAGACACCGAGCATCATAAAGGCAATTCGAATATAAAGGTGGATTATGGCGAACCCGAGTACCTAGTGGTTCAAAGAAAGATTCTCACACAGAGGATAAAGCGATGAGTCTAAGGTGGATGTATCGTCACCAAAAGCAAACCTCTAGGATCTAAGTTTACATAACGATGAGTTAATTGCCATCAAGTTAGCCGAGGATAACACAACAATTGTAATTCCTGACCATTTGCAAATTTCCGACACCCAGTGGACTAAATTGAGCTTTGGCGGTTTTAAAATCCGGTGCATTTTTCGGCTTCCCACTAAGGAGCACCGATAGCGAGTGTGGAGTTTCTGTTGTTGATAAATCAAGAACTTTTGATCCAATACCTATGAGGGGTCAAGATTTCTCTGACCGTAATGCAGTGAATTCATCAACCACTGAGAACTGTGAGACCACCATGGGAACTTGTGTGGAGCGTCTTGAGGTACCTCATGTTTCACATCCTGACATTTTGAGACAGGGGTACTCGACGATTCCTTGGGTTACAAGTATAGCTCGCCATCGCCTTGAGTCATTCTTATTCAAACCAGTGTTAGCCAAGTGCAATGGAGGTCCCACCAGGAAACACCCCAAACACCCACTCCCTCCACCTGTCAAGCTCATTGCAAGCCATTCAATTACACAATGACCTAGTGGGTCAAATCTCGCATCTCTCCGGGACGTGGACTGCAATTTATTACCTTTTCTAGCAGTACGATCAAGAGCTTCAAAATATAACTCGGGCACACTAAGAAGTATTGGACCATCCATCTCCCGCAGAAGGATGGAAGGATAAAGACACGCGATCAAGATTTAGAAATAAGATTTGGACGATTGCGGGACACATCAACGGAAAATCCACCACAGACCTCAACGAGACAAATACCGCCAATCCGAATAACCACAACACCAAAGAATACCATCCTCATCCACCACCTACCGTGGACTTTGTTCAAGCGAGCCACAACATCCACTACCTTGATATAGACCACTCGAGCCAAGAATTTTCAACCCATCCTTCCAGAGATCCATAATCCAAAGAAGAATGGTCGCAGAGCTCTAATCGCAACATATAGAGGTCGCCACCGCAGAGGATAGCTCGATTATGGAATAGCGAATTAAAGGATTACACGATTGCGGATATTGGATTATTAGAAACACATCGTGGTGGGATATTGATCATAGAAATAAATTATTATTGAATACTAGATAAATGAATTTTGGATGTGGAATCATAGAAATAGATAATGATTGAATATTGGATGTTGGGTCATAACCATATATTATTATTGGATTATTGGATATTGGACTAATGACGTGGAATTAAATAGGTAAATGGTTGTGGAGCTTGGATCGATGGACATGGGATTAGTAATGATACATGATTATGGAATAATTGGATTATTGTTGATATATAAATAAACGCTAGCTATTGGATTATAGGAATGTATTTATTGAATTATTGAAGTTAGGAGTATTGGATGATGGGATAGACTGTTGTGGAAGATTGGATTGTGGGATTTCAAAATTGTTGAAGTGGGATTATCTGATGTCATCATTATTGGATCATATGAATGAATTTGTTGGACTACCGGAGTTAGGGATATTGGAGTATAGGGTATATTATTGTTAAAAATTTGATTATGGATTACATAATCGTTGGAGTTGGCTATCGAATTCATTAATTATCGGATCATAGGATTATATCATGATTGGATTATTAGAAATATAATATCATTGGATTATAGAAATACTCTTGTTGGATACTAGAATATGTAATATTGGATTATAGCAAGATATCTTTGTTGGAATATAGGAATAAATCTTGATCTGATTATGTAAACATATCTTGGCAGATTTAAATGGATTTTTGTAACTATTGGAGAGTTAGTACTGAGGAATGGATCCAGTACAGGCAGTGATTGAAAGGCGAAACGGTTGGATCTTCATACCAATACCTGAGGTTAGTTTTTGGGTGAATTAGGGTAATCTTAATATATGAGTAAAATCTATGAAATTAATGGGATAATTTGGGTAGGTCGGATTTGTTAGATTTAATTGGATAATGGAATGGGATTTAGATATATTGCTAGTGATCGTAGGAGGTCTAGTATTAATAATCTGATCGGGTTTAGAAAATGAATAAAGGAGGATTGGAAGAGTATAGTAAGTTGTGATTGGAATTTGGGTGCATATCTTGGATTATAAAGAGTTGAAGAAATCAGTAGAGTAAATTGAATAATAGTGCTTGATTGAGTCATAGTTAGCGGTGGACTAATGTAAGCAATGATGTGGTAGATAAATTGGCAGAATAGATTGACTTGGAAAGTATGATTCTAATATAGAAGCTTGGCCTCACTGATCTTAGCAAAGGACACCAATATTGAAATTGGGAAGTTAGCCAAATGTTCGATTACAATTTAAATGAGGCTATGGTATTGTTTTGACCATATAAATCGTAGCCATGATGTAACTCAGAAGACAAGTAAAAGTTGGTGTAGACTTGGGTTAAATGAATATGTGAATAGTGAGGGTCGATACATACGATCAAATTGTTGCTATAATTAAGATCATGTTTTGTTGGAAGCAAGACAAGTCAATTGAAAAGCGGCTTCGCGACATCCCGCTTGAGCGACCACAAACACCCAAGGTGGCATGGGCCATGCCATCGTCTGCCACTAAGCAACACTCCTAGTTTACAGATTAGCCTCCTAATAAGTTAGTGACTTACCTCCAAATAATCCTTATACCATTACCCATCTATTGCCACTATGGTATTCCATTCCAACCTCGAAATTATCAAATCCAGAAACACCAACCCCAAACCCTTTCACATCGAAGAAATCCAACGAATCAAGTCGTCAACCTCGAATTTGGATAGACGACTCCTGAGCCTTATGGCGACAAGCTAAAATCTGCGTTCCCGACCAACCCCAGATTAAGGAGACCATCCTGCGTAAAGTTCATGATATTCAGTACAATATCCATCCAGGCATGTGCGAAAATGTATCGAGACTTGAAGGAAACTTTTAGTGGACAAGCATGAAGCGAGCCATAACAGTAATATGTAGGCCAATGCGACACATGCCAAAAGATCAAAGTCGAATACTAACATCCAGCAGGCTACTAAAAACACCGAAAATACGAATGGAAATGGGAGGATATTTGTATGGACCTCATAACAAATTTTCCTCTCACTATCCAAAAGAAGAATGCCATTTGGGGTTATCGTGGATCGCCTTACAAAATCACTCACTTCATTGCCATAAATCGAAATACACCAATAACTTGTCGAGATTTATATCGAACGAAAAATTACTTTACCCGAGCATCAAGACCCTCACATCGATAGAGGATCGAGTGTTTGTATTAGGTTGATGGAAAAGCTTACATACCGCTTTGGGCACCACCGTCAATTTCAAAGACGACCTATCATCCACAAACCGATGGGCGTACTAAACGTGTGAATCAAATCCGAGAATGTATGCTAAGAGCATGTGTGCTAAACTTTAGAGAATCATGGGAAAATGTCTAACCCTAACGGAGTTCGCATACAATAACAGCTATCGCCTAGCCTTCAATGGCCCCGCATTTAAGCTCCCTACAGCAGAAAGTATAGATCACCAATCTGTTGGTATAAAGTCAGAGAAAGACTGCTACTAGGACCTGAACTGGTACAGAGAACGACGAGAAGATTCAACTAATTTGAGAACGCCTCGAGATTTCCCAGAGCAGGCAAAAGAACTATGCTGATAAGCATAGGAAAGACCTCCAGTTCGAAGTTGGAGATTATGTATACATAAAGATGTCATCTATGCGTGGAGTACGCCGATTCGGCTAAAAAGGAAACTAATTCCGCGTTACGTAGGACCCTTCCGGATTTTGGAGTATAAAGGCACCCTAACATATAAACTGGAGTTACCAACCCAGCTGTCCCTGATTCATGACATATTTCATGTATCTCAACTTCAAAGATATCTAAAAGAACCCTCGCAGCGTGTTACCAGTCTCGACATAACCCTACAAGATGATTTGACCTACGAAGGGCGCTTAGTGAAAACTCCAACATGTAAGACCGACAATTAAGGAACAAAATGATCCGCTTCTGCAAGGTAGTATCGAAGAATCGCTCTATGCGAGAAGCTACAGGGGAGAAGAAGGAAGAACTGCGCGAAATCCACCCCCAACCTGTTCAAGCGAGCTTCTAAACTTCGGGGGCGAAGTTTGTTTTCAAGTGTGGTAGGATGTGAGGACCCGTGTTTTTAGCCTTAATCTCGTAGCAATAATCGGTGCTTAGCAGCGGTTAATCTCATCTTAGTGGTGAGTTGACGATAGTATTAGATCGTTGTTAAGCAGCTGTTTCGTTGTTAGTGCGTTGGTTTCGTTAGGTTTCGTTCGCGAGCATTGCATAACTAATTAGCTCAATCATAACGCATCATTCATACATTCGCATCATCCATGCACTCGTCATTCAACACAACAGTTTGATCAATAAATAAATAGAATGCATCGTCATTGGCATTAGATAACAATCAGCAAGTGCATTCGTTACATCGAGAGCTCATTTTACATCCACAGAATCTAGAATCATTGACATCATTTACATTCGTACATTCTACATCATGCAGCCCTAAAGCAATTGGTAGCACAAGTGCCTAAAACCACTTCCCGCTGCTCACAAGCATTACAGTGTATCACAAGTGCAGTGCATTCTCATCCATTCACCCCCGCATTCCCAATGAGAGCATCCTCTATTTCCACCACCCCAACATCATCCACGTTTTCCTCGACCGCCAACCAAAAACACAAGACCGGTGTTAGACCAAAATCAATAGAGAGGAGTTAGAGAAGGAGAAGATTGCCGTCAGATTATTTACGAAGGTCATGGAGGCTTCCCAACCACCCTAGGGTAGTGGCACCATCTCGCCTTCGTGGGCCTCATCACCCGCAATATTAGAATCGGTGCCCACATTTTACTTGACTTACCTCCACTAGCGAATATCCAAAATAGCCTCAAAGCATTCTTGGACCAAAAGGTCCTTAGCCCAAATAGTATCACAAGAGAGCATTGAGGATAAGGGCAAGGGCATAGTGGTCTTTGGCCACCACAAGAGAAGCCACCAAATGCATCCCCTCGATCACCATGCTCATCCACCCCCCTCATTCTCAAGCACCTCAAGCCAAGAAAGCCAAGCAAGCAAGGCCATAGCCATCTTTCACACCTCACAAGGCAAGCACAAGCCATCTCCCATTTCACAAAGCCATACCATTTCCTTCTCAAGCCTCACTTCACAAAGCACCCATCGAGCAAGGAGGAAGGGAAGCAAGGAAGCCGAGAAGCGAGGAGCCGAAAGAGAGGCGAAGATTGGGGAGCAAGGCGATGCCAGACCACAAAGCCGAGGAGAGCACCAATGAGGCCGCAGATCGCCATCCTCTTCCCCAGCTCAAATCCGCACAAAAGGTAACACTAGTGACACCTCAGTAGGCACTGCACACATACATCTCAATCACACTTAGCTCCAGATCTTAGTGGCATTCCTTGCAGCTCTCAGTATCATCTCATATGCATCACAGAGCATAAGGGGGCGGGGACCAGAGAGGGGTTAGGGGGAGGGTTACCTCAATAAGAGCCGCGAACCAGTAACCCTAATAGCACACCTCCATCATTTCCTTTTCACCATGTTCATGCATATATACCATCGAATCTGAAAATAAACTTAAGCATCACATCATCACAACCTCAAAAGCTAGATCTCGCTCGGTGAGTAGCGTAAAAGGGAAGTAATAGAAGGATGGGAGGAAGGAGTAGAGGAGGAAGGAGCCAGTCGGTGGGGTCCGAGTCAGAAGCGGCCGGCGGTCGGAGGCCGAGCCGCCAAGGCCGGCGCACAAGGCCGGCCGACCGAGGGAGGCCGAGCATGGCGGCGGCGCTTGGACCTTGGGCCGAGCAGGCGGTCGAGCGAGGAGAGCAGGAGTGCAGCGGCGATGGGAGCGGTCTTGTCGGCCGAGCTCGAGGCGGCGCGCCGGAGCAGCGCGAGGAGAGCCTGTGGGCGCGCGCCTTAGGGTCAGAGGGGAAGGAGGGGAATCGGAAGAGTGGCAGAGAGGGAGATGAGGGTGAGTGCTGTGTGCGTGTGTGTTATGCGCGGGTGCGTGTGTGTGTAGGCGGTGTGCGTGGGTGTGTTAGTGTGTTGCGTGCGTGGTGTTTGGGCTGTGTGGGCTTAGTGCGTGTGTTGGGCCGTGTTTTGTGTGTGTGTTAGTGAGCCAGCCGAGAGAGAGAGAGAGAGAGAGAGAGAGAGAGAGAGATTAGGGAGAAGGTTAGGAAGAAGATTAGGTTTAGGTTAGAATTTTGGATTTAGGATTAGATAATCTCAGTAATTGCAGATTCTTGTTGATCGGTGATTTGACTGCTATATTAAGTTGTGTATCTATTGCTTCGGTTGTTATTAATCTAACTGGTGGGTTTAGACAAGCGGGCGACTATCGGAGAGTGCTAACTTCGATTAGACCGCAAAAGCAATTTAGTAATTAATAATGTGCTAACTTGTAGTCGTCGCTAACTTATGTATTCATATTATCACCCAAATCAATACGTATTTACTTATACTATTATTATTCGCTGTCGATCCGCATGTATGCTTAACCGGCGCGACATGTGAGCAAATGACGAAGCTAATGCGCCAACTTTTCATACATCCACGAAGGCAAGCGATCCTCTTGAACATTAACATAGTTACTTTAAAAATATACCCTATCTTGCACTATTATATGTATTGCATTAAAATGTTTTTTTTTCCAAAACCTAAAGAAATTGATTGAGATGATTAAGATAATTGAGAAAGAAATGAGACTTACTAGGAGGGTAAAAGGGGCCCTGGTGGGAAAACGCGATGATGATGATGAGGTAAGAGGTGGGCCTTTTTACATATGGTTATAATATAAGGACCAACAAACTCTTACTCGGTCAGATGCCGTAATTCAGTGCCAACCATTTTCCCGTTTCGGCGGGCAGAAAATGCTACCTTGTTACGTGACTATGCTCTCCACATCGGGTAAGTAATAGGTGTGTGTGAGTGATATGGAGGAACCCAGGACCGGTGGGGGATAGTCCGGAAGTGGGGGATCCAAGGCGCTATATGCGCTAAGGTGGAGTGTTGAGTGCAGGATTGAAGCTGCCTCAACCAACCTCACCAGAACTCGGTGGATGATAAGGTCAGCAGCGTGGCTTAATCTGCACCGGCGGAAGGTGATGGGTGGAGAAATTAATCACGTAACCTGGAAAACGTTCTGTATTCTGATCTCGAATCCGCATCTAAGGCAATGCGGTGGACCCTGTTCACGGAGAGTTCAGAATAGCTATGGGTAAAGTGGTACAAAGCCTGCGCAGTGCTAAACAAATCATGAATTCATGCCAGTCTCCAGGATTGGAGTCTACGGGAACCACAGGGGGTCTTTCGTCTCTCCGAGTGACTAGTAGAGTTTTTCAGTATTAAAAATTGCCACATTTTTGTCGGGATTTATTTTCTAAAGTGAGATGATTTAGAATTTGTGATAAAGAGTAGAGATAGTGCATCCTGTGCATCTTTGCTATTAATGCTTGCTGAGTACATTCATTTGTACTCAACCTTGTTAGTATTCTCCTTTGTAGACCCTAGTCCAAAGAGGAAGTATCCCTAGTGGGGCGAAGGCATTGCAGGTACAGATGAGCCCACCGGAGGCGAAGATCCTTACTACGAGGCGCAGGATGAGATGGACACCGTATTCGACTCCTGGGACGATAGGAGGCCAGTGGAGTGTGGCAGGCAAGAAGGGGGATTAGTCTCATTTTGGCTATGTAAATTAGTATGTGTACTGCAAGACTTTAGTCCTGCGTGGCTAACTGTTGAATAAAAAACATTTTCTATCTTATTGTTCTGATGTGCTAACTCTGGTAAGGCTTACTATTCGTTGGAGCGGTGTTCTACCGGGCAAACGAATAGTAATCCGTATGCTTAAGTGTTATTACCCCTGGGGTAATAACACGGGGCGTCACATAATGTTCATTCATGCAAGTGAGCGTTATTTCAGATGCTCCTCTTGTCAATTCCTGATCAAGATGAAAGAAAGATTTGGGAAACATTTTGTGTGGTGGACTGTTGTCCTTAGCACACATTATTTTAAATGTAGATATGATTTTTTTTGAAAACTTGAATGCAGATATGTTGAAGCAATAAGTTCACTTTTCAACCCTTAATTATTGGGTTGATCTGAAAATCAATCTCGAACTTCAAAACCGTATAATTTGCAACCTCAAACTAACAAATCTGTCTTAATTACCCCCTTAGGCAATCCACCCCGTTTTTGTTGGTGGTTTTTGACATGTGGCTTGGTTTTGTGTTGACATGGCACCAACTTCAATCTGAGTTGGTAAGGGTCCTACATGTCAGCCTCATCTCTTCTTTCTCACTGCCTCTTCTTTCCCATTCTCTTTCTTCCTGCTAAAATCCGGTGAGCTTGAACTCGGGCGCCAGTGACAGCTGCTGCATGGCCTAAGGTGCTTCTCCCCCTCCTTCCCTTCCCTTCCCTTCCCTTCCCTCTCTCAACGGCCAGCACTGAGCTCCTCCACCTCGAGCCGACTCGGCATGGCGGCGTAGACTGAAGGTGGTCACTGTCATTGTCCGACGACGACGATGAGGACCAGCCATTATAAGGGATCTTGGTACCCTAGAACACGTGAAGGTCAAGGTGTTGTGGTGGTGGCGCGCAATGGTGAGGATCGGCGGCCGTGAGCAGGAGCTTATGGTGGCACTCGTCTATGTCTACGGTGCTCTGGTGGTGCCTTGGTCGGCAGTGGCGGAGCCAGAAATTTAGCACTGGGGGTGCACACTTAAGGCTAAAAAAAAAATCTTATATGACACATATGTAATTTCACAAGTCTAATACAATTACACAAAAGAGTTCAAAATTAGTTAATAATGCAATACAAATAGTTCAAATAAAATCTTACATGAATAAAAGAGTCCTAAATAGCTAATTAAAATCACAATACCACACGACGCGATGTCATTCCTTGAAAACACTTGATTATATCATCATCACTAATCTTCGAGAAGATATCTCGCTCTATAAAGGTGACTAAACAATCATTCAATACTTGATCGTTCATACTATTTCTCAACTTGTTCTTCACAAGATTCATCGCGAAAATACCCTTTCAACGCTCACCGTTGCCACCGGTAGAAGCAATACCAATTTGAGAAGCAAGCACATCAACTTGTAAATGTCATGCTTTCTTGTTTCAAAAAATTTAGTAGAAAGCTCACCGAAATTCTTTAGGCTCTTAAATCTATCATCGCTTCGTATATCATCAATGAAGTTATCAAGTTGGAAAAAAAAAACTCTTATTAAATTCGTGCTTGAAAAATCATTAGGATAAAAGTTGGTAAGACAATCATAAGAAACAAATGAATTCAGAGGATTTAAAGCGGACATGCAAACAAGCAACTCCATATTAACCTTGTCAAACCGATTGTCAAGCTCTTGGAGAACATTATCGATGATACTAAGATACACTTCTCTTCTAAAATGATCACCATTTGTTTGTTTTGGGTAAAAACATGATGATCTTCCATAAGGTATATATCTACCATCCGACTTAGGAACTTTGATGTTATATTTAATGCAAAATGATGTTACCTTTTCTTGAAAGAATTCTTTCCACCCATCATACATCATTTGTTGTATTCTATCCTTAGCCAAATTAACAATTGCTATAGCATTAATAATATTTTGATCCCTCTTTTACAAAGACTGAGACAACTTATCTGTGCATCCAAGTATGGCAAGCATCAAATGTGCATTGAAAACAAAGTCAAATGACTCAAAGACTCCCACCATAACATGTATTTTTGGCCAATCATTCTTCTGTGAGGGGTCTTTTCCAAGCTGTATGAGTGCTTTACAGATTGTTGAATACATACTAATAATATGCAAAATAGTTCTATTTTTGTTCATACATATACCTAGTTAAAAAATTACTCATACATATATCTAATTAAAAAAAATTGCAATTTTTTTGGGGGTGCCTGTGCACCACAAGCACCCCCCTTGGCGCCGCGCCTGTCGGTCGGGATGGCATGCGCACGAAAGGTTCCAGAGAGAAGCGAAGCTATTAGGAGTGGTGGATTTCGCGGAGAGAACCTGTGGATGACAGGCTACCTCATGATTGTAGTCCTAGCCACGTACTATACCGTCGAGGTTGTACTGCAGCTGCGTTTGCCTCATCACCAATCCTTGCTTGGCCTTACATCTTGTAGCATGTCTAAGCAAGTGCCCCGTTCCACCGGAAGACTTTGCAGACAATTCATGATAATAAATTTTGCAAACAACATATGATACCTGATTTCCTTGTGCTTCAGGCTTGATTGTCCTGTCGAAATTCTCCCAGACTCCCGATGTACACGACCTTGACCTCTTTGCTTCGGTGGTCGCCGACGGAGATGTTGTTGTAGAGCCTGATGATGGAACTCCTCCTTGCCCTTCTTGTAACAACTTCGGTTGGTTTGAGGCAACGACATTCTCCATGGATGCAATTTCCTCTGGCGAAAGTCTGTAATCACCAAGAGCATAGTTATCGTAACTTTCCATAACGAAAACTGCAAAATCAAAACTTACACTATTATTTATTCCATCTTAGCATAACAAATATATTTTTTTTAAAAAAATACAAAAAACAGTATTGTACCTCTTTTACTTATTTGTTGCTGGAATTCGAATTTTTTAAAATTTTGCACAATTTTTTTGAATTTTACCAAATTATCTCAGAAGGAAACTAAATTTGCACATGAATTTTGAAGAGAGATTGAGGAATGGATGGGTGCTGAATGAGGAGGGGGGGTATGGTGGCTATTTATAGAAAAAATTGAAGATTTTTTTTTGCTATTTTAAAAGCTCTAAACGGAAAAAAAAACAATCGGTTTTTTTTTAAAATCCGAATGTTATCGAGCTAATCGGGTCATATGGGCCGTGTCGTGCTGTGCCGGGTACGATCCACTGTGTCAAACAGGCCCCAACGGTTGAAATCCCATCGTGATGTACTGTGCTGGCCACAGCCCCAATGGTCGTAATCGTGCCGTGCTGGCCCAACCCGTCACCCTCGTCTCCTCTTCTCCCCAGTGCGCGTGCCGTAGTGGCACTGCGACCACGTCGCGTCGCTACCCCTGCCTCCCGCACCGACCTCGCCCCACTGACTGCTGCCTCCGCACCGTCTCCCCCATCCCCTCTTCTCCCCCCCGTGCGGCCCTGCCGTAGTGCCACAGTGGCAGCACTGCGGCCACACAACCTTAGGCCCCAACACCCCTACCGAAAATATGTACGTACTAAATAGTTCCTTTATTTATTACGGCGTTCATTGTAGTATTTTACTATATCCCTACTTGTTATCTGTCTAAAAACAGAAGAAAATCTGGGATTATGCGTAGTCCTAATGTAATTTTGGAAAGCAATAGACTCCCCAAAGCCTAACGGTAAATCCTCAGAAGCAATTAAATGACAGAGAGATTGACGGGCTACCTTAGGATCATAGTCTCAGCTACGTACCGTACCGTCAGGGTTGTACTGCAGCTGTGTCTGCCTCATCATCAATCCTTGTTTGGCCTTACATCTTGTAGCATGTCTAAGCAAGTGCTCCGTTCCACCTGTAGACCTTGCAAACAATTTATTACGATAAATTTTGTAAATAGCATATGGTACCTTATTTCCTTGTGCGTTTTGCTTGGTTGCCCTGTCGAAATTCTCCCACACTCTCGATGTAGACGGTCTCGACCTCTTTACTCTGGTTGGCGTGGATCCTGATGACGAAACCCCGTCTTGCCCTTTCAGTTGGCTTGAGGCAGCCACAACCACCTCCATGGGTGCAATTTCCTCTCGTGAAAGTCCGTAATTACCAAGAGTAAAGCTGTCGTAACTAGAGCTGTCCATAACGAAAACTGCAAAATCAAAACTAACACTATTATTACTTTCATCTTAGCATAACAAGCACTAACAATAAAAGTATACAAAAATAGTATTGTACCTCTTTTGCTGACTTGCTGCCGAAAATTGAATTTTTCAAAATTTGGCATAATTTTTTTTTTGATTTTTTTTTGCCAAATTAGCTCAACATGAATTTGAATTTGCAAAATAGAATTTCAAAGAGAGAATGAGGAATGGAGGGGGTATGGTGGCTATTTATAGGAAAATTTTTAAAATTTTTAGAATTATTTTGCTATTTTTAAAAAGGCCAAATGGCCAAAAAGGTCAAAAAGGGCAAAAACGACCATATTTTATTCATGCCGTGCCGTGCCAGGCACGACCCACAAGCCCGCCTCCCGCTTGCCCGGCGGCCTACCCACGCTACCCGGTCACCCATCCGTTTCTTCTTTTACCCCCCTGCCCCTGCCCGTGCGTGCCGCGTGCAGCACTGCACCTGCCGCATTGACGCCTCCTCCCCCAGCCTCCTCCTCCTCCTCTCTTCCCTTAGCGCCAGCCTCCTCCCTCAACGCTGGCCTGCGCCGGAGGTTTTTGTTTGTTGTTTGTTTCTCGACGTTTTTGGATGTTGGACTGTTGGTTGATGTGTTCGGTTGTTGGGCGTGCGAGCGGTGGCGGCGTCCGTTGCTGTAGTTCTTGATGCTCAATGTTCTTGATTCTTTATGCCCATCGGTGATGTTCAATGTTCTTGATCTTCTTGATTCTTCATGCCCCTCGGTGACACAGCTCTAGCGGCGACGGCGGCAGTTGCTAGAGTTCTTGATGCTCAATGTTCTTGATGTTCTTGATTCTTCATGCCCCTCGGTGATGTTCAATGTTCTTGATGAACACCGAAGAGGGGGATAGATATGAACACCGAACACCACGTCCTTCTTTGTTATGAGGACTTGTGAGATCATAGTTTCACTCTTCGACAACGAAAGCCTTGAGGCAACTTTATTACTTGGGAGTTAAGACTTCCTTTCTTCTTGACTCATCGCCTTCCTCTTCATGTAGACTTCCTTTGATTTTTCGTAATGGCTATTATTTATTAAACATGATTTCCATTGTTTGTCAAGTGTAGAGAAAACTGATCTGTGAATCTGTGATGCAACCAACTCACTACAAAGATCGTATCATTGTGGAGGGGGGAGCCAGGAGCCCTACAAAGTTTGAGCACCAAAAGTAGAAATGGACTAGGATTTGGACATTGAACCGTGTCTACTCCTACTCGACTACTCTGTGATGTTTGAGTTTGTTCCTTGGATTAAAGTTTAAACGAGTCTCTACAATTACGGTACTTGTAATGAGTTGTTATGCATTCATTCGATCAAGGGCACATTAGAAATTTAGAATCGATGTTGCTTTGTTCGATCTGCCGTTAATTGGGACTAGAACTTTGGAAGTCCGTAAATAGAATCATGGAAGCATGGGATGGGCACTTGGGCTGTACCTAGCATGACATAATACTGTTTATGCCGTGCCGTGTTACCCGATCTACCGTGCTAGAGTAGCGGCCCAAACACGACACATGCCACCATGCCGAGCCGACATGATTATAAACAGTAGTCTAGACTGGATCTACAGGACATGCCTCACGGGCGGCTTGGCCAGCTTTAACTCTGCGCAATCAGCCGTACGAGCCCCCAGGCCCCGAGTCTGAAGCCCCCTAATAATATCCCGGCGCCCTCGCCAGTACGGACTACGGGGAGTAGTAAACTTCCTCGTGTCATGACCCGACACCGCAGAGGCAAGCGTGGGCGCACGAGCCCCAACCCCCCGGCGAAGCGCCGCCGCGGACCGCCGGAGTTAGTGTCCGGCGAGCTGGTTCCCGCTCCGGCACCGGCTGCGGCTCCGCAGCCGTCGTTAGTGATGGTCGCGGGCCTGCCGCTCGGGTGCGGCGTGATGGAGCTCAAGTCGCGGCTGGAGGCGTACGGCCCCATCGCGCGCACCCGCATAGACGCCGCCGCGGCCACCGGATACGTCACTTTCCGCTCCGACGCGGCCGCTGTGGCCGCCATTGCCGCCTCCCTCGACCCCGGCGGAGGTATTACCGTCGGATCCAAGAAGGTAAAGAGATTTGTGTATGTCAGCGTGACGTCGGATTTGCTCGATTCAGTAGCTAGGGAGGAAAAATTGTGCTCGATTCGGCCAATGGTAACTTGTTAAGCATGTAGCAAAACGCGGTGAAGGCTCGTCGAGCTTTCTTTATTTTTAGGGGGCACATTTAGATTTGATGGTAAAACTGCGAGCATATCGATGCTGTTCTGACGAACCTAGCTCATTAGGCATTGGTATTTCTATTCTAGGTTAAATTCGTTGGTTTAGCTCTATTTAGGCACGCGAAATGTTAATCTGGTTATTTTATCTGTTGTTATTCACTTTTGTAGTTTACATTAGTTGGTTTTTTCAAGGATTCTAAGTTTTGGTAATCTAATCAATTTTCATATTCGTCGTGCTCTGCAAAGTTAGATCGATTATGTGATGAATTGACCTTGCAAAAGATAAATAATACTGTGATAAATTGGCTACCCTTGTAAATTCAACCCAGAGATACAATTAAGCATTTTTATCTGTTATTAATTGTATGAGATAGCGGATTTGATTCTGTTGGTCTTGGCTTCATCCAATCAGATTGTTGCTAACTTTGTCGGCTCAATTCATGTCAAGCATCCCATTGTGTTTTTGAGATGTTTGTTGGTGTCTTAGAAAGTTAAGTCACATAAAAAAAACTTACTAAAAACTCAAACAAAAACACAGTGACCTCAAGTAGTTGAATTTTGGTTTTTTTATATAAAAACTATTTGCATTTTGGTTTCCCATCAGGTACATATTCAGCAAGAAATCAAAATTTCTGACAAGTAAGGGAAGTTCCAGCATGTTGCACATTTTCGTGCTTTTTGGTACTCTTGCTCTTCGGTACTCAGATTGTTATTTCTTCCATGTGATGCAGGTTTTAGTCCTACAGGCAAGCGAGGCGCCAAATAACTTGAGAAGTGTAGTTCGAGCCGACCCAGCAGAGGCACCATTGCATGATGCGACGACGAAGAACGCGAGCGATGCTTCGGCCATGCCAAGCTCCAAATCAGCTCCGGAAGCAACGTACAAAGCGAGAGAAATAGTCGCGTATGATGATCTATTCTAATAATCAGCCTCCTCTAGGGAAGGGGGGAAGCAGCCTGTCTTGCGCAATACTCGGATCTTTAGCTGACCTATGATTAGGTCTCAATGTTGCACTGTAGCCCGCAACTATTTCCTGTCTTCAGTATACTATGTGCAATGGAGTGAGTTTTCATCGAAACACGGCTAAATTTGTATGTGTCATTAGGCATGTTATTGTACATCTACCATGCAATTCGGTCATTATATATAATTACATTTGCACTATAAAAAGACCGAGTGCTATCAAAGTGCAGCGCTCTGGATAAGATTTCTCCATCAACTGGTCTACTATGTATCAGAAAAGAAATCAACTAGACTACTACAAACGATAGCTATTCTAGCACTCTACATGGCAAAGGCCTTGGCTGAAAAAAAAAGCTCAGAAGTGAGAAGTGATTCAAACAACTGAAAAGATTCCAATTCGAAAAATAGTCACCGTTTGATAAAGGCAAAAGAATCAGGAAGTTTTCCTTCGTATTACCATCGTCAATGTACCAAGACAACTCAACACAACTTTTCAAGGACGTGAAGAGATCAAAAGTAACTCGTACATCATACTGTCATGGCTCAAATACATTGGGAAATTATTCAGGGAATGTTCGACAAATTCTTTTGATTAAACTCTGTCCACATACAAGATACAACGCTCTGATCAGCATAACTCTGAAAAATAGCGTTCTTGGCCAGCATATAAGCTAGCAAAATTTTGCTTGTGGATTATTCTAAAGACGGAAAACAACGGAATTTAAAGGCACGTCAATCTGGCCGCCCTGTATATCCTGAAAAAACAATCCAAATACTTCCATATACACATCTGCAACCTATTATTTACACAATTACACTATTCGCGAAACAAGCTATACCAGGCTTCATTCTCGGTGTTTGTTGAGATTCTTCCTGCTGCATGATGTCTTCACCCATATGCAGCATTTCACAGACTGACTATTATTCCCTCTTCATGGTGAGTGCTTTATCAACTTCAATCTATTGGTAAACCATTTAGTTGAACTTTTTCATTAAGCAATATGATGGCTCAAACACAGTGAGCTGGGTGCTTACATGCTATTCTTGAAGCTTTTTTGTCTTCCTTTTCGGCATACTACTCAGCATGTCTGGTTTATGTTGCTACAAATTTTCAAACAAAGTAAAAAAAAAATCAAGGAGGATCCCAGGTAGTAAAGCGCGTGCTGGTAAGATAAAAAAATGATGAATGAGAAACAAAATTCTAGGTCAATGTCACCACAGGTTAAACGCAAGATATAGCCAAATTATATCATTTGTTAAAAGAGGATTGTTAAGGGTAGTAGTGTAGTGTGTGGTAAAGTGTAATAGTCATGTAAGTGTTAGGGGTAGTTATGTAATTAGAGTCTAATCTAGGGTTTCTTGTACACTATATATAGCCCCTTGGGCTCTTGCAATAGAATCAACAATTCAACCCCTATTCCTCTCCTCTCTCAAATTCTAACATAGTATCAGAGCCTAAATCCTCTTCCACCGCTGTAGCCCCCGGGGGAGAAATCTCCACTCCCGGGGGCAGCATCAATCTCATTTTTTTTTTATCTTTAGCCTATAGTAGTTTCTTAATGTCAAGTAGCAGCACAGTCTCGGTCTTCGTTCTCTCAAGCAGCACAGCAGCAGAGCAAACATCTTCAAGAAAGTCTCGGCCTTCGTTTTCTCAAGCAGCAGCAGCTTACCAACCAGATCCGCCCATTCCTCACAACCAGATCCGCCCAGCAGCAGCAAGCACCAAGCTTCATCTCCATCGTCGTCAACAGCATCATGCGCCGCCAGCTCATCTTCGTCGGATTCGGCATCCTCTCCGTCAGCCGGAGCTCATCCTCTTAGCCAGATCCGGGTGGGATCTGGCCATCCTAGTCGCCAGAGCTCGCCTTCGCCATCACTGACCAGATCTGTTGGTCTCCGCCGTCGCCATCGTCGCCTGGGGCATCGCAGTCGGTCGGATTCGACCGGATCCAGCGCCGACATCATCTTCCCTAACCATATCCGAACGGAGTTGGCGCCACCATCCCTGGATCCATCGATCCCTACTACTGCCGGTCTTCATCTTCGTCGCCGGCCTCATCCTCGTCGAGTCCAGTGCAGCTCGTCGCCATCCATGAAATCTGCTCCAGTGACCGGGGCCGCGACTGGGTCCTCTGCTCCAGCGACCAGGGCCTCTGCCCCGACAATCTCGATCTCGATCCGGATCTGCGAGCTACGATTTCGATCCTTAGCACCCGGTTGAAGGCGATCTCGAAGCT
Source organism: Ampelocalamus luodianensis (assembly GCA_036346255.1). Lineage (NCBI taxonomy): Eukaryota > Viridiplantae > Streptophyta > Magnoliopsida > Poales > Poaceae > Ampelocalamus > Ampelocalamus luodianensis. Next base: position 28,576,834 of record CM070617.1, on the reverse strand, counting down.
GAGGTACCCGCTCGCCCAAGAGAAGTCCAGATCCATCCCGATTCTCACCCGGCTTTGCCTCCTCGACCGGTGTTGCCTCACGCTGCCTCCAAGCACGACATCGAGCCTGGAGGTCGACCCGCCTCGTCTTCATCACCGACCTCCTCCACCGCATCACGCGCCCCGTCACCGAGCCACCTCTTCTAGCCGTCTCCTCTCCGACGCTTGGAGGTCCACGCTGGGAGCTCATCTGCCGCTCCAGCGACTCCTGCTCCGACACCCTAGACTTCGTCTGCTTGTTCGTACGGTGTGGGTCATTACTACTTCTGATCTGCTGATACTTATTGCTAGTTGCATCTGAACTGCTGATTGATTGCTCTGCCTCACTACTGCTAGTATCTGCTGCTAGTATCCTAAGTATCCTAAGTATAATTTCCTTTGATTTCCATCGAGTCCATCCAAGTCCGCTGCATCTCTCTGAGTTCGTCGAAGTCATGCCAGTTCATCATATCCTTTGTCGATCAGCCGATTGGTTTTTCCTTTTCGGATTGCCGCGGTCCGTCCATTGGATCGAGTGTGGTCACCCCATCATCGTTGTTGATGCGACTTTTCCCTCTTGGTCCTCTCTTGTAGCCATCTTACTATACATCTTCGCATCATTGAGACTCTTGACCAATGGTCTTCTTTGTTGTTATCATCAATTGTCTCTTCGTCATTGTTTTCATCGGGTGCCAGATTCGACACTGTCACCTCACATTTTGGGTGGGCGGATTTGGTCCGTCATCTTTGCCTTCATCGAGCGCCAGATTCGACACCGTCACCTCACTTCTTGGGTGGGCAGATCTGGTTCGTGTCCTTGTCTCTATCCCTCTCTTCATCAGTTTGATTTGACATATCTCTCTATTCCTGTCGGTTTCAATATCTCCAAATCAAGACATTCGTGTATGAACAGCCGAAGGACAATTTTTGTTCAAGAGTTGCATGCTTCGACGACATTTTCAAGCTCGGACTTCGGATTTATCTTTTATTTTAGTATTGCCCTCTTCAAACTCAGTGCTATTGCATACGCATTGAGTTTGAGTGGGGGTGTTAAGGGTAGTAGTGTAATGCATGGTAGAAATGTAATATTCATGTAAGTGTTAGGGGTAGTCATGTAATTGTAGTCTAGTCTAGGGTTTCTTGTACACTATATATAGCCCTTTGGGCTCAACAATTCAGCCCCTCTTCCTCTCTTCTCTCCCAAATTCTAACAAGGATAACAGCCTTGTAAAAACATCTGACAGGTTGACTATTCATAGCATGGTGTCAACATGACTGGTCGATTGCTGACAGAAGTAAATAATCTTCTAATAATTTCCTGACTGATTGATTGTTCACAGAAGCAGACAATCTTGTAACATTATCTGATTGGTTGACATAGATGTAATTTCATGTATGGGGCCATGCATTGACACTTGTGAACTTCTAATCCATAGTAAGTCTATATAATTATATTTTTGACATGTCCATAACATGACCGTACATCCAAGTGTACAATAAAGATTGGTTGTCAAAACAAAAGAAAAGGTATACACTAAGATTATTATGTTTTTTGTGAACAATTTGGTCACATTACTGTTGAAGCTGGTCTTAGGTTCACTGTGACTCTTTCCTAACATATATAAGATGCAGTCTTCATGTGTTTTGTAATAAATTTCAAAACTCATTGTGTAAAGGCTTTTCCCATTGCACTTCTTAATTGGTTTGGCATTTTGAGCCTTCTATCTAATGAGGACCCATTTTGTTATATATGCAACCACTGACCTGTGATATATTTCACCAGTTTTAGCAGTGAAGGGGCAAATAAATTGTCTCCAGATTGTTAAGTGAATTAAGGCTGAGTGAGTGAAGAATAACAAACAAAAGGTCAGCTAGGCATAATAACCAGCAAATTTCTGGACGTTCCAAGCAAAGTTGCCGTTTCTCAAATGTTCCCTCGGATTGGTTTCTTTCATGTCTAATCAACATCAGCATTCTAACACTGAATCAAACTGTTGCAAATGCTAGCAATCAGCAGAGGGGAAAATCATTGCCATCTTCTTGAAATCTTCCTACTCTTTTTGGGTCATAAGCACAATAACAACTTGTCATGATGGCAAAGATACTAATGCCCTAAGGTTATTGTTGGGTATGTCCTACAAGAATAAATGTCTCAAAGGAATAAACAGTTCATGTGCTGCATCAATAGAAAGCAATAATAATAAAATAAAATAAAAAGGCACATGCAAAGAAGCTTTTGTCCACTGGCAGCAGTGTTCTATAACAGGAACAGGGATAGAGATTAACCAATCTTGATCCTTGCAATTCGATATCCTTGCAGAAGCGGACTGCCAAAGATTGAGAAGGTGCAGCTGGGGGAAAATCTTCAGCTGGCATTGCAAAAGGACGAGTCATTTTATCAAATTTGTCTAAGGTGAGATATGATCCAACTTCCTGCAATCTCTCTGGCTCCATAATTTGCATTGTGTGGTCATCAGGTAGCAAAGAATCTTTGTCATGTCCACTCTGTATGGAGACATTTCAAGAATTGTGTGATTTGAACATCAATGCATTGACTAAAAACAGATTCATGTTAATCATCAGAAATGTTGAAATGGAAGTTTTCCATAGCATTTGAAAGGAATCAAAATCACCTCTAAGGTACTTATATCTGCACCACGACTAAATGTCATCTCTATACGGAACCTTTTTGGGTCTTCCAAAGACACCTGCAACAGTTGTGACATTGGAAAAAAAAAAATCAACATCACGTCATGCTAGATATATCTCTCACATGTCCTGGCTGTTCCATAAATTCAGTTAGGAACTTAATGGTAGTAAAAGCCTCAAAAGTTATAGGACAGAATCAACAATATTATCCATTTACACAATTACCATGGAATGAATCCCAGAAGCATTACAAGCAACTACATGCACCTGATGTAGTAAGTGGCATGTTCTTATCCATTATTGCAGTTATATTGGTGCAGCTAGATAGTTTAGGGATGCAGTGCCATCATTGAACTACTGAGCTGATACAAGTAGACTGTTGATGCCATTTTCTTCCTATCAGTGTTCAAGGGGATTTCAGGGTTACATTTACAGAAACAGATATTTAATGTTTCGTAAAAAACTGATACTTAATGATAACAACCAAATCTGAAACGGATGTAGAAGAGTCAGCTGCATTTCAATTGCTCATGGTTTATGGTTTTCCTTGCATGATGAGAACAAGTCTGAGTTTCATAGTTTGTTTATACCAAGAAATGAAAACTACAGCATCTATTTACAGATAGGTTTCACAAACTTCTAATCAATTTGTTAGCAATGACTCTGCCTCAAGTAGCATGCAAGAAAACAAATTTATTTACAGCAAGTAATAGTACAACTTTTTATGAAAAGGTGACGAACAGGAATAACTGGATTGATTTGTTTTTCTTTGGTGAAGTTAGTGACGAACACTACAAAAAGGTACAGGGATCCATACATATGGTTAAGAATTTTTTTAATACCTCTGTATTCTCGAACATACGCAGTACAATGTAACTCATGTAATCAAGTTCCCTTGTTTTAAATAGCCGGCCTAAAGCATTTTTGCAAACAAGACTCTCTTCTCCATTCAGAGACTCGTCCAAGTTGCAGTATCGAAGTACATTCATTAGAGAATGTATATGTGATTCCTGACAACAACAAAATCCTGAGTCATGCTTATGAGGGAGAAGAAAATGTTATAACAAGGAAAATTACTCCAGGATACATGTAAAATTTGTTAGAATGTAAAAAATGAACATGTTGATTATTTTTGGACGTTGTTGTATGATACGTTACCGTAACACAAGAAAGCACAAATCAACAAAAATCTTGCAGAGAAGAACTAAAAGTTGAAGATCATTTATCATACCGAAGTAAAATAGAGCCTTGTTCGAACACGCCGCTCAGGTTCCATCACATTTGCATATCTGCAATAAGATTATTTGCATATCTATTTTATCATTCAAAAGTCAAAACAACTGGAATAGTGTAATTTCTTAGTAAGTTACTTACTTTGGATCTAAGCAGTATTTGGTTTCTTTGTGGGAATCTAGATCAATTGACTTCTCATTTGAGCTAGATCTTTCAAAACCCTCATTCCTAACATCATCATAGCAACACCTCTCCTTCCGTTTTGTAGACGATATTATTGTTGGATCATGACATGTATTAGATTCAGCAGCAGCAGCAGTAACCTCTCGTCTAGTGTTGTGCAGATCAATCAGGATCTTGCCCAATAAACGGCGTGCTATCTGCAGAAAAGACAGAATAAATAGCATGCCATGATTACAAAAGGGGGACAAAAAAATATAGCCTCGAGTAGTAGAATTCCTACAGATTTCCACAAGATATCAAATTATCAATCTCTTAATTTCTAGCATCCTTCTTCTCCAAATCTCTATCTTATTTTTTATTACAAATACTGCATAATCTGAATAATGAACATACAAGATGCAACCCATAGAACAATTTTCCAAGTTACTGAATTAATTTACAGGCCAGTACCTTTGAACCAATTTTAAGTTTTTGTTTCGGATTTATTCCGTACTCGTTTGGAATGACACCATCAGCTAGCAACTGAATGAAAATGTAACATAACAAAATAGTTAGAAACGTTGGGTTGAAAATTGATTAGAAATAGCACTGGAATGAGTAAGCATCATATTCACGATCCAGAATTCAACTTAAGCATGTTACATTGAATAGTGAGGATAATATGTAGTACACATAGTGTCCTGAGTTCATGTAGCGTTAAACTGTATAATATTAACAAGAAAATAATAATAATGTATCACACTATCAATTGTATCTCAAATGTAAAAAAAAAAAAATGCCCAAACTACTCACCTTTGGCCTCACTCATAAACCGACAACCTCATCGATATGACTTATTAGCTCCACTAAACTTTTATTCCCCAATTTTTATATTAGCTGATAAGTTGGTTGAGTAAACGGATCAGTCAACAATCAACATTGTTCGGTCTGTGGAATTCCTCATGGGTAGTACAATAAGGCTTCAAGAGAAACTGTTCCCTCAATGGTTAGCGAAAACCGGTTGGTTTGTTCCTTTTTCCTTCAAAATTTTGAATTTTAGTTTTTCAAGATTTGATGTTTGGATCATGTGTAAGAAGTAATAATACAGCTATCCAGCCAAAAAAAGGATCAAAATGTGCCATTTAGGCCCTGAGTATTATGAAATTATGTGTTTATGTGGAAGCATGATGCGTAACTTGGTTAGAATCAGTGTTAATTGTTCTTAACTTGGGATAAAAAATCTGTAGCTCGGAATAAATTAACATAGATTGTTGTTGGTTTAGCAAATAGTGGACCTTGGAACCTTTAAAGTTGTCCAGTCAATGGTGGGAATTACATCTTTCAACCCTGTTAGATGTGAATACTAATAACAATAATAGGCCAAGGGTCAAGCATTTCACCAATATGCAGAAGCAGCTGCATATCTGTCCACAACTGTAAGGTACATTTTAAGATGATAAGAAACAGGTTCAGTTACCTGTGAAACATTGAAGAGATCACTCAAACCATTAAGGTTGAGATGTGAGTTATGCAGAAGGTCATACCTGTCATATACCATATTGTTAGAAAAAAGATGGCGGACCAACATAAAGATGAAGATGATTTGCAGGAATGAAGAAATGCAAGCTTCTAACACTGGAGAGAATTGTTAAGCAGAAGAAGCTTTGAATAGGAAAAAATGTTCAGCAGAAGCAGCTTTGAATTAGGGGGGGACAAAGAAGAAAACTTGTTTTTGTTAGGAATAGCAACTTGTATTACCAGGGGGCCAAAAGGCCAGTATATATACATAAAGTACAGGTGGTGAATATGCAAATAACCCCTCATAACAATGGGGAATAATACACTATACATATATCTCTAACACCCTCCCTCAAACTCATGGTGGATCAACAACACTGAGTTTAGAGATGTAGAAGCCGTGCTGTGCTCGAGTCTGGGCCTTCGTGAAGAAATCAGCTAGCTGAAGCTCTGAAGGTATATACTGAAGAGCAATTACCTGATCATGCACACAAGACCGCATGAAGGAAGCATCAACACCAATATGCTTGGTGAGCTCATGCTTCACAGGATCACGGGCAATACTGATAGCACCTGTACTGTCTGACAAGAGAGGAGTCGGTGTAGTGACAGAAACACCAAAATCCTCAAGTAACCACCGTAGCCAAGTAATCTCTACTGTTAAGAGAGCCATAGCTCGCAACTCAGCCTCTGCACTCGAACGGGACACTGCAGTCTGTTTCTTTGTCTTCCAGGCAATAAGAGAACCACCAAGAAAAACACACTAAACAGAGATAGACCGACGATCAGAGGGATCGCTGGTCCAAGTAGCATCCGAATAAGCCTAAAGCTGTAACGAACTGGAGCGTGGAAAGAAGAGACGGCGAGAGATAGTCCCACGAAGGTATCGCAGAACTCGAAGGTGGCTGTAGTGGACCTGAGTGGGAGCAGAAACGAATTGACTCAGAATGTGGACTGGATAAGTGATATCTGGACGAGTAATAGCAAGGTAGACAAGACTCCCAACAAGATGATGATAGCGAGTCGGATCAGAAAGAGGCTGGCCATCAGAGGGTCGGAGATGAACATTGAGCTCCATGGGAGCCTCAACAATACGCTGATCAGTGAGAGAGGCGTGATCAAGATCCTGAATATACTTCCCTTGGAATATAAAGAAACCATCTGGAGCGGAAGTAACCTCAATCCCAAGGAAGTAACGAAGAGGACCAAGATCCGATATAAAGAACTGCTCACTAAGACAAGCCTTGATAAAGGCAATGTACTCAGAACCATCTTCGGTAATGATCATATCATCAACATACAGAAGAAGAAAAGTCCGACCACGAGACGAAGTGTGGACAAAGAGCGTAGGATTATGATTACTAGCTGAAAAACCAGCAGCAGTGACCACAGAGGAGAAGCACTCAAACCAAGCACGAGGGGCTTGCTTAAGGCCATAGAGAGAGCGACGAAGGCGACAAACCATGCCCTCAGGAACAGAATACCCAGGTGGCGGATGCACGTAGACCTCCTCACGCAACTCGCCATTAAGAAAGACATTCTTGACATCAAGCTGAGAAACAGACCAGTGGCGAACAGACACCACCGAAAGAAGAGTGCGGACAGTGGTCATGTGGGCCACAGGAGCAAAAGTTTCGTTGTAGTCACGACCATGCTCCTGCTGGAAGCCACGAGCAACAAGACGCGCCTTATAGCGCTCAAGAGAGCCATCAGAGTGAGTCTTAATCTTATAGACCCACTTACACGTGATGGGACGAGAGTGAGATGGAAAAGGAACAAGATCCCAAGTACCAGCACGCTCGAGGGCAGCAATCTCCTCGACCATAGCATGCTGCCACTCAGGGTGAGTAACAACATCCTGGTACGAGACAGGCTCATGAGTAGCTGCACCAGCAAAACCATAACGGTCAAGGGGCCGAATCGACTGGCGATCGCGGAGAGCGTAGCGAGGAGAAGATGACCCATCAGGGGAAGATGGAGCATCAGGAGAAGATGGCTCTTCTAGAAGATCCTCAATATGAGGTCGGTGAGTGTAGAAGAGAGGGTAAGAAGGTGCTGTAGTGGGAGGAGCCGCAGGAGATGAAGCAGGCGGTGACAACGGCAGAGAGGCCACAGGAGGAATATGTGGAGACTCGGTAGGACGGGTGGACGAGGGCAAAACAGATATAGGTGTATCTGGAAAGGTCAAAAAGGACAGAGACGCCACAGAGGAAGCCGAAGAAGAGGCAGGACGTGGGTAGAAGGGACGAGACTCGTCGAAAGTCACATCCCGAGAAACCCGCATCCGTCGACCAACAGGATCCCAGCACCGATAGCCCTTGTGCTTGGCACTGTATCCCAGAAAGACACTCAACAGACTGAGCAGTTAGTTTTGTGCGTTCTCGAGGGGGGAGGAGAACGTAGCAAACGCAGCCAAACAAACGAAGGGCAGAGTAGTCAGGAAGAAGACCACAGAGACGCTCAACAGGGATTGCACCCTGAAGAGCAGAAGAGGGCTGAATGTTGTCGAGATAGGTGGCAGTGGAAACAGCCTCGGCCCAAAAGTGAGGTGGAATAGAGGCGGCAATCATCAGTGCACGAGCTGTCTCAAGCAGGTGACGATGCTTGCGCTCAACGACACCATTCTGAGCATAAGCACCAGGACAAGAGAACTGAACGAGAGTGCCCTGCTTAGCAAGGAAGCTGTGCAGGTAACGAGAGAGGTACTCGTCAGAAGAGTCAGCACGAAAGACACGAATAGGAGTGGAGAACTGTGTGCAAACCATAGTGGCAAATTGTTTATAGATAGACAAGACCTCACTACGAGAAGACATGAAATATATCCAAGTGTGGCGAGAGAAATCATCTATAAATATGATATAATATCGATAACCCCCTTTCGAAATGAAGGGAGCCGGACCCCAAACATCTGAATGAAGATCAAAAGGACGCTGAGACACTGACTCACTATGAGGATAAGGAAGCTGAATCTGTTTACCTAACTTACAACCCTGACAATCTAAAGACACGTTTCCTGAGACAGGCCTGAGAAGACCACAACGAACTAAAGACGACAAACGAGATCCACATAGATGACCAAGACGGTGATGCCACTGCTGGAAAGAGCCGGTAGACGGAGTGGCAGAAGCGGAGAGATCGGTGGAAGCAGAAGGAAGGTGAATCCAGTCAAGCTCCCAGAGACGCTGTGAGTCAAGGCGCCGAGGGCCAGAACCAACCAGAGCTCCCGTGTGGCGGTCCTGAACACAACAAGAGTCAGAGTCGAGAATGACCCGATAACCAAAGTCAGTAATCTGCCCAGTAGAAAGAAGCTGCATGGTAAGGCGAGGAACATGAGCAACAGAAAGAACATGAAAAGATGAGTTGCTAAGAGATCCTCGATCAGAGACAGAAAGAGATGTACCATCAGCAGTAAGAACACTAACAGGAGAATCAAGAGGTGTAATAAAAGACAGTGGAAGAATCATAAGTCATGTGAAAAGATGCTCTAGAATCAAACATCCACGGGGAGGGACAGGACTGTGTAGGGGGTGGTTTCGCGGTGCGAAGAGTCGATGAGCGTAAACTACGAACACGCCGAGGAGAACACAAGCGGCAAGCGGCGCCGAAGGTCGCTATCTCTTGCTTAGTGAGAGAAACTACTGAAGGAGTCGAGGCAGACGTCGATGTAGAAGCACCAGTGCCAGTGCCAGTGCTAGTAGAAGAACTGCGTGAAAGATGCCGCTGCTTCTTATAGCACTGGGACTCAAAGTGGCCGACCTTGTCACCGTAGAAGCAGTAAGGACGGCCTCCGCCAGATAGAGGGCGACCACCACCACCTGTGGCGCTGGAGAAGGCAATGTGATGAAGCGTGGAGCAGTCGGTGTAGCAGGTGGACGAGTGGCGAGCACGGAGGGGAGTAGCATCAGACCAGCACCACTCAAGCGAGGAACAGAAACAGGGTCCATTGGTAGGCGGCGTTGGACGACGCGGCGACCAAGACAACGAAGAGGCGGCGCTGGACGGCGCGGCGGTTAGAACGACGTTTTTTTTTCTTACTTACCAGGCCGACTGACTTAACCAGCCGAAACAGCGACGCGGCCCAAAAGAGCATGGGGGAAGTAGGGTTCCCCCTTGCGGCTGCTCTTGTGGCGGCGGCGTGTGACGGACCCGAGCGGCTCCCCGTAGGCGGCTCCGAGCAGCGCCAGGGCGAAGAGGCGGAGGCAGCCGCGGCGGCTTGTGCGGCCAAGCGGAGGCGAGCACGTGGACGAGACGCACAGGCGGACGTTGATAAAGCCGCAGGCGGCGGCGCGTGAAGCACCGGTTCGAGGGTGGCCGGATCCGATCCCCGAGCGGACACGGGCGAGGAAAGGCGGCGGCTCGGTGGTCCGAGGCTCCCTGAGCGGCGGCAACAGCTCCCCGGTGGCGGCTCCGGATGTAGCGTCCCCAAGCGACCACGGGCGAGGCGTTGGTGAAGAGTCAACGGCGGCGGAGGCCGATGCAGAGGCACAACGTCGGCGTCGGACGCGGCTGCTTCTGGCAACCACGGGCGACTGACAGCACAGCGGCTTTCGGCCACGGCTTTAGGCGCAGCTTCAGGTGCGCCTTCAGACGTCGTGACTATTCTAGGGTAGGGGGAGGGAGGGAAGCCGACGGCGGCGGCTAGGGCAGGAGAGGACGAGTTGCAGCGTCCGGGAGAGGAAAACCTAATTGGCTCTGATACCATGTTAGGAATAGCAACTTGTATTACCAGAGGGCCAAAGGGCCAGTATATATACACAAAGTATAGGTGGTGAATATGCAAATAACCCCTCATAACAATGGAGAATAATATACTATACATATATATCTAACAATTTACTTATGACCTTTCTGGTAAGGAACGAACTTAAAGTCTTTGTTACAAATGACTTTTACAGCAGGCCAGTAACTCATTTTATTCATGTTTCAGTAGGCCGATTGCTGATTATGGAAATACAGACAATGCGAAAAAATATTACTTTAAGTTGTCAGACACCAAAAACAACAGACTGTGGTTTTCCTTAACAGTTCCATTTGATCTTTATCACAAAACAAAGGCAACAGCTCTTTGCAAAATTTGGTTCGAAGAGGAACACTGAATGTTATATTACAGCTAGTTTTCAAGAAAAATGCAAGTATACTGCAAGCTCATTCTAAAGACAACTTTGAATGGACCTGGTGTAATATCCCGCTTAAAACCAAGGAATAGAAATTGGCAAATTGGAAATTTGGATTTAAAATTCAGATTTTGGGCTTTTGAGTAAGGAGTGGGCCACCGGCCCATGGCCAAGGGGGGAGTTCGGTTGCCAGGCCCAAGCCCATGCCGAGTCCCTGGACTCGGCAGGGGAGGGGTGGTGCCGGCCGGGCTATAAGGCAAGGAGGGGGGGAGTGGCGGCCCCGCCTGCCTGAGCGAGACCCGACCTTGCGCCTTCTTTGCCCCAACCGCCGCCCTAGCCTCCCTAGCGTCACCTTGCTACCTCTTGCCGAAGCCGCTTTGCTCCTCGGGTGGCGCCCGCTGCTTCTTTGTCTTTGCGAAGAGGGAGCAAGGACCAGGAAGAGGCCAGCAAGGAGGAAGAAGGAAGGAAGGAGAAGGGAAGGAAAGAAGGAAAAGCTAGGGTTTCACGCTCTGCCCGTGATCGTCGTCCAATTTCGTGGGTAATGAGCTGATCAACCCTAGTTTGATCTTAGATTGAAGTTTATTCATGAATTAGATTAGTTTGGTCGCGGAGATTGAACAATTTGAGATGCCCTAGTTCGTTTAGTTGTATTTCAGAACCGTACGGGGGGAAGTTGGGGTATCTTCGCCCAGATTCATGACTTTGCCATGTTAGGAAAGTTGTAGATAATTTTGTAAGCTTTCCAGAGAGTCCAAGATCATTAAATTTTGATAAGCGGTTGAAAAGTTATAGCCTCGAGAGCACTGCTGTCTAGTTTTCCGTTGTCAATGACAGCAATTGTGTAGATTGCTTAATTACGTGCAATAGATATTGGAATTAAATTGTGGTCATAACTAGGTTTAGCTAGATAATTCTCTGTAGTTTCCAGAAGTAGCATGGTTTGCTATTTTGCATGTTATAGAAAAATAGTTAAGAAATTGTGAAGTTTGTTGTTCTGTTAAATTCTAGATGTCAAAATCAGAGGATTTGCATAACTAAGAAATTGTGAGGAATTTCGTGTAGATTCCAGAAAATATGGAATTTGCTATATTTGGATTCTAGAAGCAAAAGTTACGGACGTTTAATCACCAGGACAGCGGGTAGGTTGTCTGATGAAGATGAGTTAAGTGCGTCGGGTTTGTGCGTAGGTGCGACAACGTATTGTTTAATGATTGTGTACTGTTGTGGCATGTTTTGAGATGTATTATTGATGTTTGTCCAGGGAGTGTTGCTTCGAGTTCGGTGTCGCCTTTGCATCGTCCCAACTTTCGTGGCTAAAAGGCAAGTGTATGGTAGAGCGGTACAACAGTTTGTCGACCCTGGTCTTTACATTTGAATTGATATGATAATTGTTTATGCTTTACTGTGCTTACTTAAAATGCTATGATAATGATGCTATGACATGATGATGACATGACCATGAGGATGACATGGTAACGATGATAAAGGATAACATTGATGATTAATGAACATTGTTGCATCATTTGCATTGCATCGAGCCAGGGCGGTGAGTAGAGTACTGCGTGCTCTTGATAAAATCCTACAAAGGTGGAGACTTCACGGGATGGAGGATAGACCCCACGGGACGAGGCATGAGTGTCATCGACGGGTGAACACTCCGTTATGCCGGTATCAGCTGATAAAGTTGCATTAAGCATTTGCATACATGAAAAGATAATGATGATCAAGAAAAAGCTGCTAGGGCTTTGTTCGTTGAACGCACGATGGTGCGCCAACGGTCTTGCATTCACTGGTTGCGAGAAGGACATGCCAACATATACTACTTCCACCTCCATGCAAATCACCGTCGACGACGATCCTGCATTACCCAGCTGAAGGTTGAGGGAACGTGGCTCCAATCACATGCAGAAATTGCCGATGCCTTCGATGGTTTCTTTGAAAACCTCATTGGCAAACCGGTAACTAGAGCTCACACGCTGGATTTTGATGTGCTTGAAGTTCCAGTGCATGACCTCTCAGTCCTTGAGGAACGCTTCACCGAGCTGGAGGTGTGGGATGCCATTAGGAGTCTTCCGGCGGAGAAGGCTCCAAGGCCGGACGGTTTCATTGCGCTCTTCTACCAAAAGTGTTGGCCCATCATCAAAGGGGAAATCATGGCAGCAATCCTCAAGCTTGGAGATATGGCTGGAAACAATTTTCACCTCTTGAACCAGGCCCTCATCACACTGTTGCCTAAGAAACGTGAGCCGCAAGGGCCGGGCGATTACCGTCCTATTAGCTTGTTACATAGCTTCACGAAACTCTTCTCCAAAATCCTCGCCCGAAGGCTGGCCCCGAAGCTGTCCAAGGTTGTTGCACCCAACCATTCTGCCTTCATCGCGGCTCACTCCATCCAGCACAAATTCTACCTTGTCAGGCAATTAGCTCGCGTACTCCATTAGCAGAAAAAGGTGGCTTTCCTTTTCAAACTAGATATAGCCCATGCGTTCGACTCAGTTTCTTGGGCGTTTCTACTTGAGATCCTAAGGCGCAAGGGGTTCAGGCCTAAGTGGTGAGCTTGGCTATGCATCTTGCTTTCCTCCTCTACCCGTATCTTACTGAACAGGCCTGGATCACCCGATCTGGCATGGTTGCGGTCTCCGGCAAGGAGATCCTTTGTCACCTATGCTCTTCGTCTTAGTTATGGACGTCCTCAACTACCTCCTCTCGCTGGCCGTGACATCTTCGTTGCTCCAACCGCTGGGAGGATCTAGGACTGTCCCTCACCGACTATCTCTTTACGCAGACAATGCAGCCCTCTTCCTCTCCATGGTTCCTTCAGATTTACACACTATCCACACCATTATTCAGGTGCTCGGAGAAGCCACCGGACTGAGAACCAACTTGGCCAAAAGCTCTATAGTGCCCATCCGCTGCTCGAGCCAGCAAATTATGCTTATTGTCGATGAGCTCCATTGCACTACCACCGACTTCCCTTGCAAGTACCTGGGGTTGCCCCTCTCCTTGAGGAAGCCCTCAAAGAGCGATTTTCAGCCTCTCCTGGACAAGGTTTACGTGCGGTTGCAGTGTTGGCAGACTAGCATGCTCTCACAAGGAGGTCGTCTAATACTAGTGAAGACGGTTCTAACGGCCCTACCCATCTATGCTTTCATGGCTCTAGCTCCTCCCCTTTGCGTGATCAGGGAGATCGATAAACGACGTTGGGCGTTTCTTTGGAAGGGAACCAAGACAGGACATTGTTTGGTCGCTTGGCCAGCGGTTTGTCGCCCTACGAATTGTGGAGGTTTGGGTCTGCTTAACCTCCGTGTCCTCGGCAACTCACTCCACCTCAGATGGCTATGGCTCCAGCGGACATGGCCCAAGCGGCCATGGAAGGGCCTTTTGCCACAGGCAAGCTCTACAGAACACACCATGTTCCAGGCGTCACTGGAGGTTCGACTGGGAAGCGGGGATCGCGCGTTGTTCTGGTCGGGCGGGTGGCTCTACCGGCATAGGCATCCCTGCAGTTACCCCGTGCCTGCTCAGATCGGTTCCGGTGGCAATCCCCGCCAAGAGAACGGTCGTGGAAGCTTTGCTTAATGGAAAGTGGATCTCGGACATTAAGGGTCACCTCGATTGTCAGGTTCGCTAGGAGTATCTTCAGTTGTGGGATTTACTTCGGTCCATCCGTTTGTCCCCAGGATAGGAAGACTCGATCAAATGGCGTTGGCCATCTTCTGGCCAGTTTTCGTGCCGTTCAACTTACAACATTTTTTTTCACCGGCTCACTGTCCTTCGCGTGCGCGTCGGCCATTTGGAAAGTGTGGGCGCCACTCAAATGCAAGTGTTCTTATGGTTAGCGGTTCGTCGTCGCTGTTTGACGACCGATCGGCTCGAGCGTCGCGGGTTGCCAAACCAAGGAGTCTGTGTATTCTGTCATTCTGCAAGAGAAACGATCGATCACCTGCTTATTAGATGTGCGATTATTGCCCAGGTGTGGGCGAGCTTCCTCTTGCTGGCGGGCCTACGCTAAGCTTCCTCGTAGGCCAGACTACCCTGGAGAACTACCGGCTTGCCGTTCGCCTGGCTGTCCCGAAGAGCAACCATAGAGGTCTCGACTCATGCATCATACTCATCTCCTGGATGCTTTGGAAGGAGAGGAACAAGAGAGTTTTCAACCAAGCAGCGACTTCGGTCGACCGGCTTCTGCTACGGATTTGCGAGGAATACCACCAGTCGCTTAGAGGCGCTTGCAGCCCTAGAGTAGTCGAGCCGGCTACCCCCCGCTAGACTCCGGTCGGGCGAGAATTTGGCGCTTTATTGTTGCTTTGTTTTGTTGTGATTTCGTTCTTTTTTCGGTTCTTTGTTTGTAATCGTGTTTTGCTCTCCTTGATAGAATGACGTGCAATGCTTTTGCATGTTCTCGAAAAAATTATTAGTTTGATTTGTTTCTACTTGTTGCCATCCTAGGTACCGGGAGCATGGTCCAGACGTTCCTTGTGTGTGGGTATCCCAAGCGTTTCTTGGGTGTGGGTATCCCGAACGTTTCTTGGGTGCGTGCATCTTGAGCGTTTCTCAGGCGCGTGTGACCTGAGCGTTCTTGGCGCGTGTGACCAAGCTGTGAAAGTTAATCCTTCACGCATTTATATTGATAATTTGATTGTCCTGTTACCCGATATGGGGTTTTTATCCCATGCATACCTTGCTGGAATTTTGGTTAATTAAGGTTTAAATTAGTAGTTAGAATGGGTTAGGTGACATTCTGAGCTCTGTGTTGGACCGAGGTGTTACACCTGGCTATCATAATTGACAAAGATCTTACAAAAGAGTATGATATAACAGACACTCTACTCTTTTGTAAACAGAAACACAAATAGACCTAAAAATCTGATGGGGATATGGTTACCTACTTGCAAGAATCATATATATCAGGAATTTGCGTAGTGTCAAAGTGCCTGCATCATAGTGAGAGTTTTGGCAATGGTTACACTTGACTGCATTTCCTTCAGAGAACTTCCAAGCACTTGACATGAATGTTCGAAGCTGAGAAACATACTTTTTTCTTTCATTGTAGAGATCCCTCTCTAGTTTCTTCCAACGGGCAAACATCAAAAGGAAGCTTTCACTGCCACAAGGCAATCCAGCAGCAATGCGGTCCATGTCAATTGCTGTTTTCCCTAGTGCCTTCGCTTGATCATAAGGATGATTAGGTGAGTCACTATTTGTAGCAACCTCCTCATCTTCGTCATCAGAAAGCAGCTTCACTTGTGCAGTTATTTCTTTTGTCAACTGAGCCTGATCAGACAAGGACAACTTATTTATCATCATTATAATGGATGTACCTTTTTGAACTATTGGTTGTTTTGGAATTGCAAGTTTCTACATAATCAACTCAACGAGGTCAACAAGAGAGTAATAATTTTCCATAGAATCAGGAACTCATAAGTATACAGTATAAAACCTTGAATTTAAGGGACAATCAAAGAAGACATCTAATGTATATACCAAATCGATGAGAAACTGAGCAGCATTTGTAGGCACTCCAGCTCCATCAACCATCCACGGAAATTCCACAGGTTCGTTACCATTTGCAACTTTTGAAGAGGTGATAATATAATGCAACTGAGCCTGCGGAGATAAGAAATTTTAGAGACACCTGACAAATTTTTTTGTAAATTATCCAAATCTCAGCATGGAATGCTCATTTATGATCGAAGTATATCCAATATCATACACATGGCGATAGTCTCACTGTGGCTTATCTTTGCTCATGTGAATGATTTTCACAAATGGTTCCATTTCTTTCTCCAACTCTTTAGTTGGGTCCCACTTCTTTCGATTTTGAAAATCAAGTCACGCTTCCTGTACAATTGTTTACCGTAATTTCTCAGTTGACTCCATTGAATCCTTGGGTATTCTGAGTTCTATTGGATAGTGTGAGATTATAGTCATGGCTATTTGGTTCCCTTGTGTTGTGGTAACTGTTGGGGTACAGGTCCGAGGACTGAAGGCAGGGCGCTCGCCCTCATCTAACCGCCAACAGGGCTCTTCCCTGTTGAGGTAGCGACTCTGAGGCCTGATTAGCCAGGAAGGCGAGGGATCGCCCTCCAAGCTCGGCTGGAACTCTTCCCGACGAACAAGGAGGCTCTGATCTTTTGCCAACCAGTTAGGGACTAACTTTGTTTATTTCTTACTTGATTGATAATGGATACATGCTATCCTTTTTATAAGGATAGGGATATCCCGACTTGACCCCTAAAAAATAATCTATAAGGAAACTTATCTCTAGCAATCTAATCTAATAATAACTTGTCTAACTAATAGATAATACCAAACACCTAATAAATAGATTCCTAAATAACAAAGCTCACCTAATATCTGCACTGATACAGCACGGGCTACAATAAAACGAATGCTACAGTACGAACTGGTACAGTACCGTGTATTGCTACAGTGCTATTCGCCTGGATATTTGCCCGTAACACCTTGGAAAACCAATTTAGAGTTTGAAACTAATATTTTGATACGCGTTATGGTATTGGTATCTGAAGGAGACCTTTGCTTCATTTATCTCAATTGTACCATCCTGAAGTCCATCTAGCATAGAGGAGTCCTTACTGACAAGTGAAACCTGGAGATAGTAAAATCCAGTGAATTGCAGTTCTGCTTTGCTTCAACTGACATATATTTATTGAAGAGGAACAAACCAGGATTGGCGTTAACTCCCCCTCCAAATCAAGAAGACCTTTTGCAAAAGCGGCGGCAGACATCTATGATAAAACAACAAGCAAATATGTAAGCAACAAATCCAAAACTACCAGTACAAGCAGAATGATATAAGACAGCAAGGACTGCAAAACCCAGCTCCTTCTGGGATTGAGCAATGTCCAGCCCAATGCCGAAAATAGTTGGGTTCAATGAAACAACCCTATTACTGAATTACAGATGAACCAATTTATAACATGATAATGCTAATATTTTGAGTGTCACCAATACCAGGTGGTCTTCAGGAAACATTCAGGGTACATGTGCATCCACAAAATTACTACCAAGGAGTCACATCATTACCATTTACTACATTTACGAAACAACCGCTAGAACTCAATCACTTCTGTACAAATATCATGCAATGCAAGCTTATTTTATGGCATGTCAGAGGCCACAAATGCACTAAAACATACACCCAATAGACACGTAAGTATCCAAAGTGGAATTCGAAGTCTTGCTAGTAAATAATGAATCATGTCCTATGGAGATTCATTTTTTCCCCAAATTTTGTACATGGTACCATGGTACTAATGCAGACTTAACTAAACTTTGCCCTTGTTCAACAGGAAGTCACCTACTACCCATTCAAAACTCAGAAGCAGAAATAGTTATTACATGACAAGGAGGCTCTTCGATCTATTTGTCAGTATTGATTGATATGGACCAGAGTTCAGAAAACTGCCGGTTCCAGTTCCGGTTACGGCTGGTTTTCGACCTTTTGATGAGGGTATGTATGAGGCATCAAATCTTGCAATTAAAGTCCAGTGTTTTCGGAAACCGGCTGGTTTGTCAGAACTGGCCTGCAGGTGGTTTTGGTCCCGGTTCCAAAATCCTAAACACTGGTATGGACCATGACTTACCATACAAAAACAGAAGTGTGAAACTATACATTTTATCTTCTTTGTCTTTTACCTTTGAATCTTTGATAGCCCAAGATTGTAAGAAGAGATACTACCATTTACCTGGACACGACCTTCATCTGAACTGTATATTTTCAGATCATGCCTATATGTACTGTGGAGGCGAAGCAATCCTGGTCCTTCACCTAAATAAATTAAAGTTGCAAAAAAATTAACACAAGAGCCATATGCACCAAATAAATGGTAGACAATGGTGCTGGACATTTAAGAAACTGAAGATCATGATGTTGTTTCCAGATGGTTTGATGAGGACATCCCTACTACCATATCTCCAAGTGTTCACGAAGCACCACAAAAGGGTCCAATGACTAGAAAACGAGTCAAGTTTTTAAATAAACAGGTGAATTTGTTTCTTAATACATTGCCTTCTATTGATGAGAACATTATACTACCTTATGCCAGTTTCTTATGCATACTTTGGTATGAGGAGGGAACTGAGGCCAAAACACCGGAAAAGCACAAGGATACACTCCAAGGAGACATTATCTTTGACAACCTCAGGAGTTTGGACAGTGCCATCAGTCCTTTGGACTTAGCAAATACAATCACGTGAGAACAAGACATGGGCATGCGAGCCAATAGGCTGACCGAAACACTCTTTAATTCGGTCATGCATATAGTTACGATCTAATGTCCGAACCATGTATTAAGCTTTGAGTCCGAGAGACCAAATAGGGTCTTGAGTCGGCTTTGTTGGTTTGTAACCTATTCGGTTTGTTTGACCGAACAAAACACCGCCGGCCCTAGGCCATCTTGCGTGAGACATCAAGGGATGCGCCTTAAATACCACCGCTCCCTCTTGTAACAGGGGACGACGAATAATAGATTGAAAAGCTTTTGCTCTTGTTTCTTCATGATGGTTGTACATCATATTGAGGGAACTGGGAGTGCTTAGCAATAGAGATCGTTCAACCTTTCCGCTGGGAATTGTAAGCACGATAGGGCTTCGCTTGGTGGTCGTGAAGTCCAACGTGTGTGCTCTCGCGAATTAAAGAGTATTCGTTCTTGCATTGGCAACAGAGGATCACTACGATTCGAGAGGCTACACGTGAGTATTTTGATCCTACGTCAAGAAGATCGGGTGACCCCGTATCATGGTTAGCAAAAGACTGGGAGGCACTGTCTCAGTGAAGTTTGAACAGAATTGGTAGCCAGATTAACGAAAGCAAAAGAAAAAAGTTACATAAGTTGTTGTGGTAACTGTTGGGGTACGGGTCCGAGGATCGAGGGTAGGGCGCTCGTCCTCATCTAACCGCTAACAGGGCTCTTCCCTGTCGAGGTAGCGAGGCTCTGAGGCCTGATTAGCTAGGAAGGTGAGGGATCGCCCTCCAAGCTCGGTCGGGACTCTTCCCGACGAATAAAGAGACTCTGATCTTTAGCCTACCGGTTAGGGACTAATTTTGTTTATTCTTTTGCTTGATTGATAATAGATACATGCTATTCCTTTTATAGAGACGACCCAACTTGACACCTAAGAAATAATCTATAAAGAAACTTACTCTAACAATCCAATCTAATAATAACTTGCCTAACTAATAGATACTACCAAACACCTAATAGATATATTCCTAAATAACAATCCTGCGTAATCCTGCTAACACCTGTGTTGGTACAATAGTGCTTCGTGGATGTTGGGCCATAACAAAAGTAGGGTACCAAAGATCAAGAATGGGAAGGAGACACCATTTTGATGAAATGATGGCCAAAGTAACTTAGCCAAAAATCAACAGTCAGCTACCATTTCAGTAAACCAACTGACCTGAACAAACCAAAAATAACCAGACCAGAATTACTGAAATTGCAATTATGATTATTTTGGTTCAGTTAAGTTACTGATCTCAAATTGGTAGCCAAAGGTGCACACTAAAACTGAAATAGTAACAAAGACTAAGAGACATTGTTTTAGTGATGTTATGGAGCAAGACGCGAGGCACTCTAGCAAGCACGTGAACCGCACCGTGGTACTGCATTGTATCGGCGCTTGGGCGGTACCCGTTGGTTCCATGGCACCGTTATTTTCCATATATAGTTGATGAGTTTCCTAGGATAAAGAATATTTGGTTAGGTAGGTTATTTTGGTATTCCTTATCTATCAAGTTATTGCTAGGGATAGGATCTTATCTATTTGGAATGTTATTTTTAATAGTTGAAAAGATTAGATTGGATTGAAGGTTTCTTTATAGATTATATCTTAGGCGTCAAGTCGAGTTGTCCCTATAAAAGGGATAACATGTATCCATTACCCATCAAACAATGAATAAACAAAGTTCTTAGTCTCACTCCCCCCTCTTTAACTAAGCCTCGGACCCGTACCTCAACAACTACCGCAACATTTGGTATCAGAGCCACCCATCATGGCTTCAACCTATCTACCTTCGCCATGTTGAAGGCTGGCAACGAAAAGATGATGGCCTCAATTGACAACATGATGGCCATCCTCCAAGAAACGTGGGCATTGATGGTCAAATTTAAGAAGCAGGAGGAGGCGTCGTGTGCCATTGCAATGGCGGCGCTACCATCACCTTCCTCAACGGCGCCACCAACGCCACCCCAGTGGGCATCGCTGCCCTTGGTTGCACCCCTGGTGCGGCGCCGCGGGAGGAAGGATGCGCTGTCCAGCGACGATCTTTTCCACACGACCGGCCAATGTTGTGCCATAGGCAATGCAAAGCGCAGCGACTGAGGGGCCAGCGCCACCACGCGTCCTTCCCGCCATCATCACGCTCCATGGCAGTAAGGGCGTAACTACTGCCCCATGTCAGTTGCCCATGCCGCCAACGTCTTCCTCGACACCACGACATGTTAAGACGCTTCTTTGTTGGGCGCCATACGTCGGAGTGTCGCTAATCTGCTCTCAAGCGAACCGACATCGGTACCGGATGCTCTTGTCAACATGGGGCCACCAAGGACTTGGCCATCACCACAGCTCGAGTACGAGCTGCCTTGCCGCCAGGAGTGTAATGTTATGGAGCAAGACGTGAGACACTCTAACAAGCATACAAGCGAAGCGTAGGTGCTGCGAGAACGCATGAACGATGCGATGCGGTAGCGACACGGGCGGTCCGGCTATCGGGCAAGGTGGCGGCGCTGAGGTAGCCAGCGCCGGTGGAACCACCCCCCTCACTCCTGGGCGCCGGTGGAACCAACCCCCCTCACTCCTGGGCGCCGCCGTGCCGCTCCTGATAAGTAGTAAGCGCGAGCGAAGCTTGCTTTTTCTTTAACTAGTTTCTCGTCTAATTATAATATTATACAGAAGATTGATGGAAGGTTGATGTTTCTTGGTGTTGTTCTTTCGTATGTGGTAGCAATGTGAGAAATACGTCAGGATGATCAGGGATGTCATTCGAACATGTACAAGTAGGAGAAATATTACAACACTTTGTCTTGTTTGTCTATTGGGTGCCATGTTTCAGTTTTCACCAGGCCGTGTTGTGCTCTTGAACGGATTGTAGGTGTTTCGTTGCGGGTGAGGTGCTAGAACAAATTGATTGAATTTAATTATTTTCCAACGGCCAATGTGGAACGAATAGTGTGCAAAGTGTTGTAATCTCCCTTGTTCACTGTGCTAATCTTTTATCTAGTCTGCTTAACTCTCAAGGAGAAATAAAATCAGCAGAATAGGAGGTAGGGAGGAAATAATTCCTGAATCATCGGAACATCTACAACCATCACTGGAGTTGATAAGCCCAAATTATCAACACAATACTCTTTTCTTTAAGCCTCAATTTTGTCAACTTTCCGATGCTACAACGTATGTAGCATCTATAATTCCATAATTCAAAACTGGGATCATGGTCGCAGTATTTGACATATAGGCCTACCTATGCACATATCCTTAACTGCCTCTTTTGTTTCCCCCTTTTCTTGTTTGACCTAAGCTAGTCAAAACTTATGTGCTATTCCAGTCACTAGACTTGGGAGCTGCACCTCCTATGTCAGGCAGTGATGTGCATAGTCTCCTATCTCACTGCATCCAACGATATGCCTGAAAATGGACAAGCATCTTCTCCATATGAACCCCACCGTATAAAGTCCATTTATCTTTCCATCCATTGGTGAAACTGATGGTAGCTTAAATAGTGTGCATTTATGTTGCTATTTTGTATTAATCATGGTCCACTCCGCCCCAACAACAAAACCTTTGATCCCAAACAAGTTGGGGTAGACTAGGAATAAAACCTCCACAAGATCAAAGAGACGAGAGTCTTACAAATAAAAATAAAAAATATAATAATAATAATAATAATAATAATAATAAAACCTATAAGGCTAAAACGCTAAGCTGTACATCCTGCCATCCGAGCCGAGAGCCTAAAACACAACCCCTAAACCTTCTTATGGTTCCGGTACGTGGATCGCTAACTTCCATGCGCTCCTATCCAAAGCTAATTCTTGAGCTACATCCAATCCCTCAAGTCTCTTTTAACTGCTTCCTCTCACGTTAGTCTTGATCGACCTCTGCCTCTTCTTACGTTTTCAGTACGTCTTAAAATTCCACTACGTACCGGTGCCTCAGAAGACCTCCGTTGGAGATGTCCAAGCCATCTCAAGCGATGTTGGACAAACTTCTCTTCAATTGGTGCTACCCCCACCCTATCACGTATATCCTCATTGTGGATTCGATCTCACCTTGTGTGACCACATATCCACTGCAACATCCTCATCTCCGTTACACTCATCTTCTGTATATGTTGTCTTTTAGTCGCCCAACATTCTGCTCCATATAGCATCGCAGGTCTGATTGCCGTCCTATAGAACTTACCCTTTAACTTTTGAGGAATTTTGTCACACAGGACACCCGATGCTTGGCGCCATTTCACCCACCCCGCTCAAATCCTATGGCTCACGTCTTCATCAATCTCTCCATCTCGCTATAGCATCGATCCCAAATATCGAAATGTGTCCTTCCTAGGCACTACTTGTCCGTCCAGCCTAACATCTCCATCTGCCCCGACACCGCTGAAATCACACTTCATATACTCAATTTTAGTCCTACTAAGTCTAAAACCCTTCGATTTTAGGGTCTTCCTCTACATCTCCAGATTCCTATCGACATCTATACTACTCTCATCAACTAACACTACATCATCAGCAAAAAGCATACACCAAGGGATATCTCCTTGTATGTCCCGTGTGACCTCATCTATCACTTAGGCAAAAATGTATATGCTCAACGCTGACCCTTGGTGTAGTCCTATCTTAATAGGGAAATCACTAGTATCACTACTACATGTTCTGACATTAGTCACAACATCTTGGTACATATCCTTAATCAGGGTAACATACTTTGTTGGACTTTTTCCTTTGAAACGCCCACCACATGACCTTTCTTGACGCTTTGTCATAGGCTTTCTCCAAGTCGATAAACACCATGTGAAGATCCTTCTTTTACTCCCTATACCTCTCCATCAACTGTTGTGTCAAGAAAATCGCCTCCGTGGTCAACCTCCTAGGCATAAAACCAAATTGGTTTCTCGTCACGCTAGTCACTCTTCTTAAACGATGCTCGATCACTCGCTCCTAAAGCTTCATTGTGTGGCTCATGGGCTTAATTCCTCTATAATTAGTACAAATTTGAATGTCTCTTTTATTTTTTAAAATTGGTACTAAAGTGCTCCTCCGTCACTCGTTAGGCATCTTGTTCGACCTAAAAATGCTATCGAACAAATTAGTTAGCCAAACGATCGCCACTTCTCCCAGGCATTTCCACACCTCGATTGGAATGTTATCAGGCCCCAACTCCTTACCCACTTTCATCATTTTTAAGGCCTCTCTTACTTCTGACTTCTGGATTCTTCGAACAAACCGCCTATCGGTGTCATCAAAAGCATCATCCAGTTCGATCATACTATCGTCATTGTCATGATTGAACAACTCATCAAAGTAATCTCTCCACCTATCATTGATCTCATCGTCTTTCACCAAAAGTCTATTAGTGTCGTTTTTGATGCATTTAACTTGGTTGAAATCTCTCGTCTTCCTTTCCTGAAGTTTAGCCATCTTATAGATATCCTTCTCGCCCTCCTTTGTACTTAGCTTTTGGTAAATTTCCTCATAGGCCTTACGTCGTGCCTCACTCACCGCTTTCTTTGCTTTCTTTTTTGCTGCTTTGTATTTCTGTACATTGTCGTCACTCCTATCATGATGCATATGCTTGTAACATGTCTTCTTCTCCTCAATAGCTTTTTGCACTTCCTTGTTCCACCACCACGTGTCTTTAGGTTCGTATCTTGTCACTCGGGTCACTCCAAGCACCTCCGTAGCCACCTTCCTAATGCGAGATGCCATCTCTGTCCATATACTATTCGCTTCTCCCACATTCCATATCCCTTCCACGATCATCCTCTCCTTAAACGCCTGCAAGGCGTCCCCTTTGAGTTTCCATCACTTTCGTCCTCGTGGCTCTAGCGACCTTAGCCTGTCGAACTCGTGTCCTAAAACGAAAGTTGGAGACTACCAACTTATGTTGCTGGACAACACACTCTCCAGGTATAACCTTACAGTCTATGCCGGCTTGTTTATCCTCCCTCCTAATAAGAACAAAATCAATTTGGCTAGAATGCTGACCACTACTAAAGGTAACTAAATGGGAATCTCTCTTTCTAAAAAAGGTGTTAGCTATCATGAGATCATAGGCTACGGTAAAGTTTAAGATATCTTCTCCCTCTTGGTTCCTATCACCATAACCAAAACCCCCATGCACCCTTTGAAACCCCCACTAGTTGTACCGACATGACCATTGAAATTGCCTCCTAAGAAAAGTTTCTCACTATTAGACACACTTCTAACCATATCATCTAGGTTTTCCCAAAATTGCCTCTTAGCGGCCTCATCTAGACCTACTTGTGGAGCATAAGCGCTAACAACATTCAAAACCAAGTCGCCAAAGATTAGCTTGACTAGGATAGTCCTATCCCCCTGTCTTCTAACGTTGACAACTCCGCTCTTGAGGCGCTTATCGATTAAGATGCCCACTCCATTCCTGTTTCGTTCTGTTCCAGTATACCACAACTTATAGCCAGTATGCTCCACCTCCTTCGCTTTCTGACCCATCCATTTAGTCTCTTGAACGCACAATATATTTACACGTCTCTTAATCGTCGTATCAACTAACTCTCTTAACTTACCTGTTAAGGACCCTACATTCCAACTATCCAGACGGATCCTACTCTCCTCGGCTAGCTTCCTTGCCCCTCGTACTCGTCGAGTAAAGTGCGAAGACCTTTGCACATTTTCCACTACATCCGGGCGACGACGTAGCGCGTCACTAAGGGAGTGACATCTCGGCCCTTGCTCATTTATCACCACACCCGGGTTCTGATATGGCGCGTCGCTGAGAGGGTTACACCCCAACGAATTATCAATTTTTGGTTTCATTCCATGAAAAGATGACTTGATTTTTACGTTGGCTCACGGGCCTAACATAACCCTTCTCCTTTTTCCTAGCTTAGGACAGGCTACGTAGAAAACTACACAGGCGGAGTTTCCACTCCGCCCCAGCTTAGATTTTTTCCTGGATCCGCCACTAGCAGTACCCGTTAGTACTATAGAACCATTATTTTCTATACGTGGTTGATGAGTTTCCTAGGATAAAGAATATTTGGTCAGGTAGGTTATTTTGGTATTCCTTATCTATCAAGTTATTGCTAGGGATATGATCTTATTTATTAGGAAGGTTATTTTTAATAGTTGGAAAGATTAAATTGGATTGATCAGTTTCCTTATAGATTATTTCTTAGGTGTCAAGTCGGGTTGTTCCTATAAAAGGGATAGCATGTATCCATCATCAATCAAGCAATGAATAAACAAACTTTTTAGTCTCTCTCTCTCCTCTTCAACTAAGCCTCGGAGTCTTGGCAGTGGCATAGCCAATCGTTCAAGGACGAGTACCCTACCCTCGGTTTTCGGACCTGTACCCCAATAGCTACCGTAACAAGTGAAGGCTGGACTTAATGGATAGGTTATCGAAAGTGTTTAGTTACTCAGTTCAGACATGTATTTCAGCTAAAGACAAATATCCCTTTGGCAACTAACAGCAGCAAACGGGCATAGGTGTAATGATCCTTAGATCGTTACAAGGTAAACACCACCGGGAGGACAGCCGGACGGCATCGGCTTGATTGGGATCAGAAGAAGACTATGGATGAGGGAGAACCTTGGGAGAGACTACATTAATTCATCTTCATTGCTTAATTTCAAATGACCATGCGGCTGCCATCTTATAGGATGAGCCGGTCCTAACAAAGCTGCTAACAAACTGATCTTATCCTAACCAACATAATCTAGTCCTGCTGATTTAAAGGAAACAAACTAACTAATGACGCGGCTGCCAAGTGCTGCCACTAGCCTCCTGATTGCTACTGCTGTACTCTGCTGGTCCTTGGGCCCATACGGCCGGTCGGCCGGCCATGGCCTTGTGCACATATGTACACACAGTGGCGGACCCAGGATTTATCGAATGAGTGTTCAAAGTTAATAAAATATTATTCAATGGAAAAATTAAAGG
The DNA here is from genome assembly GCA_036346255.1 of Ampelocalamus luodianensis. Classification (NCBI taxonomy): domain Eukaryota; kingdom Viridiplantae; phylum Streptophyta; class Magnoliopsida; order Poales; family Poaceae; genus Ampelocalamus; species Ampelocalamus luodianensis. The sequence continues at coordinate 28,549,967 of CM070617.1, read as the reverse complement.
TCAACGATAGCAAAAATAAATAAAGGCCTTGTGCACATACGTACACACAGTAGCAACACGTGAACAGTAATGCCCGCAAGTATTAGGAAGGATTTATTATTTAGGAATCTATCTATTATGTGTTTGGTATTATCTATTAGTTAGACAAGTTATTATTAGATTAGATTGTTAGTGATAAGTTCCTTTCTAGATTATTTTTTAGGGGTCGCTTCTATAAAAGGGACAGCATGTATCCATTATCAAGCAAGCAAAAAATAAACAATGTTAGTACTTAACCGGTTGGCTAAAGATCATAGTGATATGGCGTGGATCGTGGAGGATGAAGATACGAAGGAAAAGGTAAATTGGCGAAGGCGAGGATCACCCTCGGGTCGGCTAGCTTGTTCCGACCGGTCTGAGGTTCTGATCTTGTCGAAAGCTTGTGAGCTTGAGGCAAAAACTTGTCTATTTCTTGATTGAGTTTCTCCTCTTTTACATCTGTTGCTTTTTATAGATTAAGCAAACAGGAATTTTCGGAAATCTAATAGCTTAAACCGAATTGGGAAACTAAACTAACATAGTCTGTAATACGTTCTCTTAAGGAGAACCAAACTCTTAGCTATTCTCTTAAGGAGAAACTATCCTATCTTTCTTCCCTTGCCTCAAGCAATACTGCTGCTCCTCTTCCCTTGCTGCAAAGATATAGCTGCTCCTAATCCCTTGTTGCCATATCGGCAACAGTAGCCGATTCCAACTCGGCAACGTCAGCTGAATCCGAAACAGTTTCAGCGACTCCCAAATCCGAAACAGCTTCAGCTCTCCTAGCCGAAGTAGTTGCAGCCGCATTGCGTCGTCTCCTCTGATACGTCTTCCCTACAAGGGCGTCCACAACATTACCTCCCTTCGCGAAACAGTTCAAGGACGAGCTGGAACAAAGGATAACACTGTTGACAGTCATCCAAACGCTCCCATGTCGCATCGGCAAAAGAACAACCCAACCATTGAACGAGCAACCCCCAAGTACCATAGTTTAGATGAGCCCAGACAATAGATAACGGTGAAGGGACCACACGACCATGCACAATTTCCGGTAGACGGCCAGGAATTGGAGGAATCGGCCCGAGATACTGTTTGAGTAAAACGACATGAAAAATAGTACGTATACGAGCTTTGGGAGGAAGCTGAAGACGATATGCAACTGTGCCACTCTTCAACCAAGAAGGGACCGTAAAAACGGGGAGCCAGTTTAGAACGCTGTTAATCAGTGATGGAAACTGTTGTACGGTGACGAAGGTGAAGCCATACCCAATCACCTACCTCAAAGGTGATCTCACGGTGATTGTTATCATAATGTTGCTTCATGTAATCCTGAGCTTGAAGTAGACGTTCGCGAATTTCACTGAGAAATTCATCACGATCATGCCACTGCCGATCAACAGCCGCAACTCGTGCTGCACCTGGCTGGTAAGTCAACAAAGCAGGAGGGTCGCGTTCATAGACTACCCAAAGGCGTGGTACGCAAGGCTGAATGATAAGAAGTATTGTAACAAAACTCCCAAATCCGAAACGGCTTCAGCTCTCCTAGTCGAAGTAGTTGCAGCCGCATTGCGTCGTCCTCATCTGATACGTCTTCCCCCTCTGATACGTCTTCCCCACAAAGGCGTCCACAACAATAGCCTTCTTGTTCGTCGGGAAGAGTCCCGGTCGAGCTTGTAGGGCGATCCTTTGCCTCCCTAGCTAATCAAGCCTCAGAGTCTCGCAACCTTGGCAGGGAAGAGCCCTGTCGGCGGTTAGATGAGGGCAAGTGCCCTACCCTCGGTCCTCGGACCCGTATCCAACCAAAGACCACAACATATGCATAATATATCTATTAAATACAAATTATTTTGTAAAAAAAAAATGGGTGTTTAGTTGAACACCAAGGACCCTTGTTGGGTCCGCCCCTGTGTGCACATAACATACGACACAGAGACAATTTGGTGTAGCAAATTGATCAAAGCTAAGGAAGACATACTTGGATACATATTATTTCTGAAGTATCTTCCCAACTCTTCTGCCTGCACAATCAAACAAAAGCATCCGGAAAAAAAGGCATGATAAGAATTTACATGAAATGAACCAACTGCTTAGCAGACATGTTAGCAACTAGTATATTGATAAATAATAAGTTGAATATTTGGACATCAAGATGTGAAATCATTGAATTGATCCTCACCGAAAGAAGAAGAAAAAAGAAATCATTGAATGAATACATAACATCATTAATACCCAAAAATCATACGAGATGACACTTGACAACTACGTAAGCTGCATTGGCAAGGCAAGCAGTACCCATTATGCTTGTCATTTGTCAAATAACGGCTTAAACAAATAACAGAAAATTGAACAGGTGAAGTGAAGTCAACCTGCTTTCTTCCTGCATGAGTTAGAACACCACCATACTTAAGAACCATTAGGGCTTCCATTGGATACTCCTCCTCCCCTTCTCCACTATTTTTAGGAATACGAACCCAGTTTGAAGGTTTTAGCTGTACTTTCCTATAAATACCTGAAAAATGTCCACCCTGAAGGCCACAGAGAATTAATATTTAATGGCTCAAAAAACTATTGTATGTTTGAAAGAAAATAATAATGAAGGACAAAAAAAATGCATAGAATACATGTACTAAGCAAAAGATGCATACATGTCTAGATAATACCTCTATCGTATTCCTATGTACTGCAGCACAAGTGCCTCATCAAGAGAAGAAATACGGACAAACAACATTTGCTTTACTACTGTCCTTATATTTACATCAACCGAAACCGTCTTTAAACAAAATTGTTTGATAATTGAGTGTCAGGCGGCATTACAACCAATTGTTGTATGTTTGTCTGCTCAACATTTAGGGATGCAGGGGTGATAAGCATGATAGAGAGGCATACAAGGACATATGCAGCAATCCAAATTAAGGGAAATGCTTTCATATATACATATACTGAAAACAAGCATGCTGCTATTATGTTCGAAAATAGCCACGTGCCACTGAGTACCTTTTTGTAACAACCCTAGGTATGCCAGCCCATACCAACACTTATGCTTTCATCCTCACTTCACCTAAAAGGGTTACCCAGTTGGTATGGATGGTTCTCCAAGGTATATGCGCAACTATAATTCAACAGGGTTAACCATGTGGGACTAAACACACTACTATCATCCAGAACATGGGCCAAAGTGGTCCAGCGTGTCACACTTTCTCATAAAACAGCTTACTGGGGGACAAAGAAGCAAGTTTTTACTTGGATTGATTGGCATGGAGTATGCACAAGTAAACAGTAAGTGGTCACCGATATCTTTAATGCTTGTTGAAGCTAAACCAGATATACAAAACCATGTCATTTAGAGAATTATTGAGATCTAGCCCTATTAATACTTGATCAACTCTGTTACCTCTTCAAGAACTGCTCTAACTTGGCGTAGCTTCTCTGCATGCTCAACTTCAGCATCACTATCACTTTCACGGCCAGATCTGAAGTTTATAGCAATTTTCTCATCTTTATTAAAGACGTAAAGGAGAGAAAATATTCAAGAATGTGCTCGGTATGCCAAAGATAAGAGCAATAAGGTAGAGGCATCACATCAGTCAGATGTGACACCTACTATGTATGGATATAAAATATTGTCAAAGAACACTAACCAAGATAGTTCTATTACACAAACATAATTCTCATATCCAAAGGTAAAATTATATCTGGGAATCATGAAACATGGTCTGGTAGATGTAATATTTTGCAAACAAGTGAAAAGTACACATATTTTGTAACCCTTGAAATAACAAATTTGGGAGACATGTTTGCTAGTCTCTTGTTTTTGCCATCAATTAATTATAATGACCAGTGCAGCTGAACATGCTGATAATTACACATCTGTAGAAGATGGGGTCCAGTTACTTCAGAAATTTTTGAAGTCCTGATTTCTAATGTCAATATGCAAAGCCTACTCTCGGGATGATCAGCACAAGTCCCTTGCCACTCCTATTCTTTCTGCTGCTCCATATCTTGACTCTCCACTATTATAGGATCCTACTTAATTTGTCTTTTTGGCTCCGCTTGGGAGTGTAATGACCTTTTAAAAATCATTTTTTTTTCAAGAACGCGTAAAAGCTTTGCACATCATTCCATTAAGAAGAAGAATTTAAAGTACAAACACAAAGATACAAATGTACCCAGTAGAAACGGGAAACGACCGAATCCAAGAGAGGGGGGGGGGGGTGGGAAGAAATTAGACATGGTATTTATTGTAAGTGGTAACCTTCTATTTAAAATCATAATAATAGTTTTTCCTTGCCTAGTAAAAGCAGTCCCTCCGTTCCTTCGGAAAAAAAGAACAATAGTGACGGTAGCGCAAGCTCTTCGCAATGACAAGTGGATTTCGGACGTTAGGGGTCCTCTAGATGTCCACAGTGTTTGCAAGTTCCTTCGTCTTTGGGATGCCTTGCAACCAATCCGATTAACGCCGGGTCAGGAAGATTCGATTACTTGGTGATGGGAAGCCTCAGGACACCACACGTCCAAGTCGGCTTACAAGGCCTTCTTCCTGGGTTCGCTGGGGTTTCCGTGCACTGAGGCTATTTGGAAAGTGCAGGCACCTTTGAAGTGCAAATTTTTCATGTGGTTAGCAGTCCATTGTCGTTGCTGGACGGCGGATCGTCTCCAGTGTTGGGGTCTCCAAAATCAGGGCATTTGGGTCTTCTGCGGTTATTCCCAGGAGACTATCGATCATCTTCTGGTAGGGTGTACGGTAACTTCCCAAGTTTGGGCACGCTTCTTAGCTCGTGTGGGTTTGCCTGGCGCCGTTCCAGTCGGGCAGCCCACACTGGAAGAGCATTGGCTATCCTCTCGGAGTACTTTGCCTTTGCAGAAGAGAAAGGAGCTAGATTCATGCATCACCTTAGTCTCTTGGATGCTTTGGAAAGAGCGGAAAAGTAGAGTGTTCAACAATGAGGTTGGGTCCATTGATCAACTGTTACAGCATATTCGCAAAGAGCATTGCCACTGCCACTTGGCAAGTGCTCATGGTTGGGAGGTGTCCCCGTTTCAGGAGTAGTTCACCTCCGATAGTTTCTTGGTCGTTTTTTCTTTCCTTAGCCCGCATCTAGGCTGCGAAGGTGGTCTAGATCTCGCTGGTTTTTTCTCCTTTTGTAACTCCGTGATTGCACTTCAATTCTTCTTCTTAATGGAATGACGTGCAAAGCTTTTGCGCGTTCTTGAAAAAAGAAGTTTTACCAAATATGGCAAATATTCTCCAAAACTACCTAATTCCATGGCACAATGCAGCACAGCACAGTACTCCCAAACTCCTAATTCTCGAACAAAGCATGATGATGATGTGCTACACTAGAAATGTAATGCCACACAGAATCTTAACAAATTCCCTAGTTACGCTTGCCACAGACCTCATAATATTGGGTATCAATTGGATGCAAATTAGTGAGAATAGGAATCAGTTAAGAATAGATATGTAGCCAGAGCAAACTGATTGTTTAAAGGTTCATAAACCATAAAAGTATAGCAATCTTGAGGTTCCAGAAACTTACCTAGCACGTGGAACAAGAATTCTTGTTGCATCTAATAAATCTTGCAGCTGCAAAGCACTTTTAAGCTTTGCCTGCATAATCATAATGATAAGAATATTTGTCCAGAAGTAAAAGTAGGCTTTAAATAAACCTAAATTCAAATTAACTTAGTTTTCACACCTCTGCGTGGGCCTTTCCGCCATTGTATTTCAACATCAATTTTAAAAGCTTTTCTTCAGTTACTTTCAGCTTCACCTTCTGTTTTGGTGTGCGATCCCCACTTGAATAATTTGAAGTATCAGAAAATAAAGCAGTTTGATGGTTATAGAATTTGAGAATCTTAATGATTATCCTTACTGGCGTATAACAGCTATGACACAGCGCAACTCTTCCGATTGCCTAGATATGCCAACAGTTCCCCTTTCTTGACCTCTTACAGCATCAGATAGTTGGACTGGCTCACTGATTTTCCATGGAAGATTAGCAGGAATGGTAGATGAAATATGTGGAGCTTTCTCATCAAGAAACATTTTCCTCAGAATGCATGCAGCGTCATCATAGTACCTGGAGTTATGAAAGCATTCACCATTTAATAAGATATACTAATGACTTCTGCCATACTAATGCATGAAAAAGTTACAATAATTGTTGTAACAGAGAATATGCTTACTTGTATGAGCTTTTCACGAAAGTCCAGCCATTCACATCGCATACATAAGATCTTGCCTCCCCCAAGTCACACCTTAGAAGATCAAAGCCACACACCTACACAAAGAAGGGGAAAGTAATATGGGGATGCTACAGAAGTGGGCGGTTGGGAAATTCAGATAGCTTAGAGCTTGAACTCTGCTCATTTAGAGATTGGCTCAAGCTCAACTAGAAGGCATCAACGAGCAGAGTTTCTATCATTCAGTAACTGTGCATTAACTAAACAGATCTTCTTCAGTTTATTGATTAATTTGAACCATAAAGTTTGGACCATATGACTAAGTGCATTACTCAAGAAATCACTGTCATGTTCTGCGGAGATGGTTTGACCTTGTTCAACACCAAGGTCTATTGTACAAAAAAATAAATAACAAGTTAACCTGGACCAAATAGGATCTTCTTGGGCTGTACAGTTTAACAGAATCAAGCTCAAACAAGTTCTTATATATAGTAGAAACAGACTTGGCCTACAACCTGTTCCCTTATGGTCAGTTCAAGATTGAGCCTGAGTGACACTAAATTTGATCTGAGCCACACCTGCTTGAGTTGAGCATGTTTCACAATCAGTGGATGTGGCAGAAGAAATATTTTTATTTTAGACTGATGAAAGAAAGATAACTAAGCTAAGCCTATTCTGACTGAGCTGCTGCAGTCATCCAAAAAAGGCCTACTCTGACTGTCACGGCAAATAACTGACCTCTGAGATCAATTGACAACTAACAAATCCTACTGGTGTGTTGGAGATGACTAAACAAGATAATGGTTTCAATAACTGTATTCACTTTGTCTAGTGGTACCTGACAGCCCATAAGTAAAAGATAAAAGGTACATACATAAGTTCTGAAATAGTGTAAACCATCAAAGTAGACATTAAAAGAGTAATTAGCTAGAAAGAATTTTAAATGTACCACTTGTCTGAAGGCTTGGCAAACATTCCTTGCAATTTGTTTCTCAGTAGGAGTCAGTAAAACAGGATAACGCACCTTCAAGCAAGATGCAAATTACATCACAATGGTGTTACACTATAAATCTAGACAAAGCGACAAATAAAGGAACACACCCACCCTTTTCTACATAAAAGGGGTTAAATTATCCATCAACATGTCACACTGCGGTCTAATTGACAGAACGTGGTGAATCCTGTGGTGATGAGGCAAGGAAGAGTACCTCTTTTCCATCAGAATTCCTCATGACAACCCCATCTACAACTGGAGATTTACGTGCTTCAGCATGTGCATATCCTGGCCCAACTGTATAAACCTACAACATGAAGCTCAGATTCCATGCTTAATCAATTAACAAAAGTGAGTGTGTATCTAACTGTCTATTACTGCCTTCCTTTGAAAAAAAAATACTGCATCTATTACTACTATACAACTAGAGAAGTATTGTGTTTTTGTAGAAAATTCTTTAACGGAATCAGCAGATTATCTAAAAGAAGTAAGAGCTCTGACTACAGGAGCATTTGTGCTGTCGCTTCAATTAATAAAGATATATTTGTAACAGACCATATGGACTCAATCCATAGAATGTCAGAAAATGGTGAGCAATATTGTATACCAGATACCGGATAGGCCCCGATACACAATACACGGCTCTAGATGTATTAGATCAGGGGAAGAACATAGATTTGGTTACTATGGATACGCAATGGCACCTAGGGACAAGGGAATTTATACAGATTCAGATACAAAGGTGGCAGCTACTCCTGTTGGTATGCTCGAAACCCAGGTGCACTCAAGGACTGTCCTGAAGGAGTGATCTACAGCAATAGCAATTTTACATTGTATTATAGATGACCGAGCACAAGGATGATTACAATGTGGGTGATCAGGAAGTGCTCCAAAGCAAGGATCAAAGAACCGTTACCGGGCAAAATCCCATTCGGGGCCCGGTAACGGTTCCCGGGCAGTAACCGGAAAAACCGTCTAAAACCCAGTTGAAATTCAGAAGACAGAGTTTGAATTCAAACTTTTCCCAGCTGGTAACCGGACCAGTTACCGGGAGGTAACCGGAAAAACCGGTTGGAAAACCGGAAAAACCGGAAACCAAAGGAAAATTGGTAATTAGCAATTGTAGAGTGTTTAATGAATCCTCCTAAAGATTCTAGCTGGTCCTGATTCTAGTCATACAAGAACTAAACATGATGACCCATATTGCAACACTGAAAATTGAGGGATCTATACTTCTAAACCTGCTAGTCATTGTTAGATTGATACTTAGCATCTAGCAAAGATGAACATATGACTTGAGTATGCTAGCTGTTAGTGCCTATTATTCTAGCTTCTTGTTGACAGTTAAACACATGGCAAGTTAATGATAGAAGCTTAATGATGTAAATCTGAGAGCATTCTAGCGAAATCCCAGCATCCAATGCTCTGGACAAGTCAAAAAATCAAAATCAAGTTTCAAATTTTTTTGGCCGGGATTTTTCTCCCGGAACCCCCCTGGTAACCGGTAACCGGCTGGGAATTTTTTCCCTGCTCCAAAGCTCTTCACGATCAGTTTGGTGGCAAGCCTATAGAGATTAAATATAAGCTAAACCGAAAACTCAAGGGATGAGTGCTCTGTAAGTCAAGAAGCTAAGGGAAAGGCCAAATCTGCCTGGGCCTGTTGTGGATGATCGCCTTGTTGCTTAATTGCTTTACAGGGAACCTGGGGTAGTCTTTTATAGGGCCAGAACCACCCTGCTTCCATCCAGAAACCATCCTCGTGAAGATAAGATTCCTTCAAATCCCAGATTCCAAGGAGAATATGAACCCTTTTTGGTATTCTACAGAGATTCTAAAATCCTTATCATAGTGTGTTTCTTGATGCCCAAGTAAATTACAGAGATTATGACATGTGCTGCATGCTATGACAGGCACACATGTTGATGAATGCCTCTCTCTTTTTTCAAGTGTCTAAACTTTAATTACTTGCTATTACCAAACAGAAAATTGTACAAGTTTCTTTTTCACATATTATGCAGGGGATCAAAATTAAGAAAAAGATAAAGAAATAAATGCAAGGTTTGTCACCTTGACATCTGTTCCCCCTGTAGGCATGAACTCCTCATAAATGAAAGATCCATCTCGCCTCACCTTCCTAACATCTGGATAAAATTCACTAGATCGATTGCCAACCTATGAATGAATATTTTGAGGAATTTTACATCTGGTCAGTGCATTTTTGGGGGTTTTGAACAAGTAGACATTGACTAGAAGAACATGCTACCACTATCAGATGAAGAAAAGACATTAACTCATTCATTTATATCACAAAAGTGTAACCTCAGGAAGAAGAGACCTTCTTGAGCAAAAATAACCAGATATTATTTATCCATTTGGAGCCAAGATCATAGCATTTATCCATTTTATACTACACGGTACCCGTAGCAAATACTCTAGTTCATTCAATGTTTCGGAACTATGCAAACGTGTCAGCTAGGAAGACTGATGGTATCAGTTCAGAAACAAAATAGATAAGCAAAATGTTAGAACATAAAGCAGATCATCTGCTAGGTTATTATGACTTACACTGTATCAACTGCTATGGTATCAACATAAAGCAGATCATCTACTAATTTTCTACCAGGAAATATGTGCGAAGTCAAGGGTAGCAAATCGTCACCTTACGGAACAGTTCTTTCATTCCTCCACCAGCAGAGCTAGGATAGTATATCATTATATTATGGTCATCTCCTTCATACAATAAGATTAGTCAGGAGCGGAACAGGTATATTCTAATACTTCTTTACAAAGATAAAGTACAAAACAGGTGAATTGCAGTCCAGATATCAACAGTTTGGCAAGAATATGCATGGATGCACCGGTACTGACTCACATACAAAAAAGATCCGAACATCCAGAATTCATTACAGAACAGTTAAGTAGTTAGTAAAAATAGGTTTTTCACAACGTGTGAAAGTATGAGGTGCAGACTACAGTGAACACAAACACACAATTTAGCAAAAGAAACTTGTCAGCAATATGTGATAAGAATAAGAAAAAAGTGAACAATTGTCACCCATCACAACTAATATGTAATCTACTGTTATGGAGCAAGGCGTGTGAGCAGTACCACGGGTACTGTATCGATGTATGACCAGTATCACGTGCTGTAGCGTCGGTAGCGACTCGTGACCAGTACCCGTTGGTGCTGTTGTTTTCCATGCATATTGATTGGTTTTCTAAGATAAAGAATAGTTAGTTAGGTAGGTTATTTTGGGATTCCTTATCTATCAAGTTATTGTTATGGATATGATCTTATCTATTAGGAAGGTTATTTTTTATAGTTGGAAAGATTAGATTGGATTGATAGGTTTCTTTATAGATTATTTCTTAGGCGTCAATTCGGGTTGTCCCTATAAAAGGGATAGCATGTATCCATTACCAAGAAAGCAATAAATAAATAAAGTTCTTTGTCTCTCCCCTGTTAAAGGTAGTAGTATAATGTGTGGTAGAAGTGTAAGTCATATAAGTGTTAGGGGTAGTTATATAATTGTCTAGGGTTTCTAGTTTTGGATTTCTTGTACACTATATATAGTACCTTGGGCTCTTGCAATAGAATGAACAATTCAGCCCCCATTTCTCTCTTCTCTCTCAAAATCTAACATGGTATCAGAGCGTAGATCCATAGCCTAGCTTCCATTCTCTTCCATTATTGCAGCCCTCGGGGGAGAAATCTCCACTCCCTGGGGCAACACCCAATCTTGTTTTTATATTTAGCATATCAGTAGTTTCTTGTCCAAGTAGCAGCAACTCCAAGCAGCTAGCAGTCTCGGTCTACACTTCTTCAAGCAATAGCAGAAGCAGTCGGTCTTCATCTTTCTTCCAGCAGCAGAGCGATTCATTTTGTCCCTCGCTAGCAGGCACCGCTCCTCAGTCCTTCCGCGGCGGAGGAGATCCCCGAGCTCGTCATCCACTGATTGCTCCTCGGTCCTTCCGCGGCGGAGATCCCCGAGCTCGCCATCTATGGTCAAGTCGGTCCTCTGCTCCAAGCTGGCCACCGCGTCGCCTGGCCAAATCCGGCGTCGTCCTCGTCTCACCTCGGGGCCCCTACTCTCGGATCCGCGTCGCCTCCGCCTCCTTGGTCCCGGATCAGCACTGCAGTCGCCGAAGACGACCGGATCCGCGCCGCCTCCGCCTCCTTACTCTTAGTATCTAATCCTCCCCGTCGCTGTCGCCCGCCGCCGCCGAGCTGGATCCACACCTCCTCTGCGCTAGATCCGACACCTCGTCCACGAGCGCCAAGTCCCCGCCGCCGCTGAGCTCACTAGCGCCTCGTCCCCGCTGTCGCCGAGATCGATCCCCCGCTCCTCTGCATAGGATCCGGCTTCTCACCAGCACCTCGTCCCCATCGCTGCTGAGCTCGATCCATGCCTCCTCAGCACGGAATCCGACGCCTACTCGATGAGTGCCTCGTCCCCACCGCCACCGAGCTTTCCGACGACGAATCCTCTGCTCTGATGAGGCTGCCAGCGCCTCCTCTTCTCCGACGAGGCTGCCAGCGCCTCCTCTGCTTCGACAAGGCTGTCGACCACTTCTTTGCTCTACCGAGAGTCGCTCTGCTGCTTGGTACTACTTGCCACTAACCACCTTCAGCTCACCCTGCTCCAAGCTTGTGGAGAGTCTTTGCCTCCGCTAGCCCACCATGGTCATCTTGTGCAGTGGTAACCTCTTTCTTGCAAGCTTCCTGCTCTGCCGCATGTTGGTGCTTGTGTGATCACTGCTGCTGCTAGTAACTGCTGCTTGTATCCTCCTGCTAGTATCTGCTGCTAGTATCCTAAGTCTTTTCCATCGAGTCCATTCAAGTCCGTTGTATCTCTCTTTGAGTTCATCGAAGTCGTGTCAGTTCATCATATCCTTTGTCGATCAGCCAATTGCTTTTTTCCTTTTCGGGTTGTCGCGGTCCGTCCATTGGATCGAGTGTGGTCAACCATCATCATTGTTGATGCGACTTTGCCCTCTTGGTTCTCTCTTGTAAACATCTTGCTACACATCTTTGCATCATTGCGACTCTTGATCAGTGGCCTTCTTTGTCGTTGTCATCAACTGTTTATTCGTCTTTGTTTTCGTCGGGCGTTGTCGTTGTCATCAACTGTCTATTCGTCTTGTTTTCGTCGGGCGCCAGATTCGACACCGTCACCTCACATCTTGGGTGGGTGGATTTGGTCCGTCGTCTTTGCCTTCGTCGAGCGCCAGATTCGACACCGTCACCTCACTTCTTGGGTGGGCAGATCTGGTTTGTATCCTCGTCTCTTATCTCTCTCTCTTCATCGGCTTGATTTGACATATCTCTCTATTTCTGTCGGTTTCAACATCTCTAATTCAAGACATTCGTGTGTGAAGAGTCAAAGGATAGTTTTTGTTCAAGAGCTGCATGCTTCGACGACATCTTCAAGCTCGGACTTCGGATTTATCTTTTATTTTAGTATTGTCCTCTTCAAACTCAATGCTATTGCATACGCATTGAGTTTGAGTGGGGGTGTTAAGGGTAGTAGTGTAATATGTGGTAGAAGTGTAAGTCAAGTAAGTGTTAGGGGTGGTTATGTAATTGTCTAGGATTTCTTGTACACTATATATAGCCCCTTGGGCTCTTGCAATAGAATGAACAATTCAGCCCCTGTTGGCCTATTTCTCTCTTCTCTCTCAAAATCTAACACCCCCTTCCTCTTCAACTAAGCCTCAGAGCCTTGGCAGTGGCATGACCAATTGTTCAAAGGTGAGTGGTCTACCCTCGGACCCGTACCCAACCAACCCGTACCACAACATTTACATACCATATCACCAAGAATATCTGGACTCTGGAAGCAAGATATCACATAATCTACCTACTGTTCTCATAAAAAAAAAAAAGATAAAGCACAGTCATTATTCAGACAGTCAAGGCTTCAATATGTAGATGCTTCGACAGTCAACAGATATGTTACAAGTACCAGACATTCTTTTGAAAATAGATCCATAGCACTACAAGGCCCAGGCCCACATGTCAATGAGATGTCAGACTTTTGTAATCCTAGGGAGGTGGCTAAGAGTTGGTGTAGGTTGGGCCCAGGGCGTACATTTGCATGCTTAGTTTCAATCCATGCAAGATTTTTGCGCTGGGAGCTGTACTCTGCTATCTGGGATGATTTTTTTTTGTTGAGTAGTTCACAGGAAGCATCCTCCCTTGAATTCAAGCTTGGTCTTCTCAGACCAAGCGCTGATATTCTAGTTTTTTGGCATGCATGTATTGGGCTGAACGAAAATGACAGCTGCTACCCTTAGTGCAAGACAGTGGACAACAAACAGCAAATAGTGCAAGAAAAGACTATTACAAAACTTATTAAGTCAAGAGCTGTTACCATCGATGGGTTTCTCCACGAAAGGCTTGCAAAACCGTTTTCCATGAATCTCAATAAAATCATCTTGCTCAACAAAGTAGTTTAACTCTTGATTAGGGTACTCTCTTCTCACAACAGCATAAGTTGGAACAGGAACTCCGAACAATTTAAGGTGCTAAACAAGCAAAAGGGAAATATCAAAACTTTGGAACAGGAGGATATATGTTTGAACTATAATAAAGCATTTATGTAAAAGGCTGCAATTAGAGTGCATTGAGTTTTTCTGTATGTATAGTTGGATTATAAAACCATTTGTTCCCCATAAAATCATCCTAGAATATTTTGCTGGTGAGTAACAGCTGCTGTATCAGGACGTCGAAGGAAGAACTGCTTTAGGCCAATCGTTTTGTTAGAAATACACAAAAAGGTAAAGCCAAGTAGATAACCACTGCATCGTTTCGTACCTGCAGTTCTTATTTTGCAACAATACCATAGTATCTGAGGTGAACATAAAGCAGTAGTTCATTTTGCAGTATCTATTCTTGCCCTCTACTAAAAACGTTATTAACTGTGTCATCGGTCTATCCTTTTCAGGATCCATAGTCTACATTTATCAAATACTAACTTAGTCACATAGGCAAATGTTCCAAAGTTTCAGAACATACATGAAACGCATTGTAGACATATGAACTAAAACTGAGTTTTCTTTGCAAGCTAGAAATACATATCTCTAAGCAGACCAATTGCTCAAATATGCTTATCTCGTTGGTGTCAATTTCCACCCAAAAAAAACAGTGTATTTAAAGTACTATATTTATTGGGAAAAAAACCTATTTGTATGAACAGTTCCACATAAGGATATCACCAGAGATTACTGTGGACTATTGAGATTAACATGATCAACAATAGACTGCAGCAAAAAAGAACGAGACATAATTTCAAAGAAAGTAAGTTTTGGACTTTAAAGGTTCATCAACAAACTTTCAGAGATGATCATGCTACCATATTTTGGTTTATATTCTGTTGCAGAAAAAAAAGTATCTTATGTAAGAGAAGTCCTTGTTTTTAATTTGAAGGAGTTTAAATTCCCATCACCATGATAACTATCAAGAAATAATCCAGCTTTAAAGCATCTCACATAGAAAAAAGAAACACATTTCAGACCCAAAGGAAAATCAACTACTGAAATAAAGATACCGGAAATGTATGAAACGCCAGTTGTTGTGATATTAATACCTCATATACTTTGCTGCGATCATGAAGCAGGTATTGTGGGTCCAACTCATTGACTAAAAAAGGCCTAAATAACAATATTTACAAAATGTCACTACATCAGATCGCAGAACTCCTTGAAAGTAGCATAAGTACTCTAGCTTATAATCAAAGTATGTGTTACTTGCATGTTTCCCAAGCAAAAAATTCAAAAGAAATGTACATGAACACTGAGTTCAAATCAGTAGCTTTGCAGTGTAAAAAATCAACTCAGAAGATAAAGTATCTACATGATTTCTGAAGTACTCTTTTCATTTCAGTTATGGAAAAAGGGCATAGAAGAGCTCTCTTCTAGGCATATGAATGGAACAACGATAAAAGTTTAAGAAATGTCGTTATGAAGAGAATTGGTTCAGACAGAAGGGCACATTCAAGGGCAACTATATCAGAGTAACTTTTACAAAGCTGCAAATCTTGAAGACAAAAAGGAAAGAGTGTATTTAGATGATGACTAGGAAATCCATACAGAAGCCACACATGGATGTCCATAATCTTAGTACAGTTCCTTCGAGTACTAGAAAATGTTCTATATGTCAGGAAGGAAAGCCTACAGTGGAACTATAAATATTTGACAGACCCAATACAGAGATCATCTCATGTATATTTACAGTGAGTGTTTTGCAAATTTCATGAGTGAGTCAGGGAAAGCATTTGACCTGCGTAAAGCAGCATATTTCTCCGCCTTTTCTAGTGGATAACCAGCTGAGTAAAAGGCAATTAGACAGTCACACAAAGGCCAACTGCCAAAAAAATAACAGAAGTTAGTATAATACTACCAGAACTGGCACTTTGCATGGTGTCACAAAAAAAAAATGCTGACATAACAAACCCAATATATGACAAAAAGGCATCGCTGAATTAGCATCACGTAAGGTTTGATGGCAAAATCACATAGAAGATTATCTTCAGTACTAGAGGAATAAGAAGCTTACATCTGCTAAGAACCGCATGGATAATGGATTTATTAGCACCACGGAATCCAAATTTTTATAATGTGCAGACATGTTTTTTCAATTACTCCCTTAAGGATTAAATATGGATATGCAACAGAAGTAATTTGTTAATTGATAATATTTACCCTAGATCTAGTGCTTCAAGAAGGTCAGAATGATCCATTATTCATGCTTGTATTACAGTAAAATTTGGCCTTCATAATTCACTTTTGTTTTTTTTTGGCCAAACATAGAAAATTTAAAACTATAGAAGACTTTCCCTTCACACTTGTCAGGCATACCTTTCAATGGGATCTTCAAGAATGACTTTGTCACCAAAAATTAGAATCTGCATCCATAAAGTATTCATATTATTTCAACATAGTCTTGATGTTCAGGACAACAAATTGAGTTACTTATCTTGCTAACGAACTAGCTTCAAACAGCTGAACACCAACAGGGCAAAATGGGTATAAATGAAGACCATGCTTCTATGATGTATATTGTATTGAACACAAGCAAAACACTCGACCATGCCATGGTAGCATATGCCTATCTTGTGTAGGAGTTATAGTTCGATGGGACCAATTGTAGCATCAAGGATAGAAGTAATGGGCTCTACTCTACACACGCGCAGAACTTTTCCTCCAACCCCTAATGACAATGCCATAAATTTTTAGAAACAAAAATAAGATGACTACCAATACTCTGCAAGTTTTTCATACAATTCATTGTCACCAAGAATCAGAGGCGGATCCAGGTGGGGTGCCGGGTATGCCCCGGCACCCCCAAAATTCTGAAAAGCAATCAGGGATCCGCCGCGCCTCCTCCCGCAGTCGGCAGTCCCGGTCCACCTCGCCTCCTCGGCTCCTTCGCTCCGCCCCACCGCTCCACCTCGCTTCCTCCGCCTCGCCGAGTAGAGCCATGGTGCGGGCATGGCCGAGCCGCACGGGGGTTTGGAGGAAGGGCGCCGGCGGCCAAAGGCCGAGTCGGGCCAGCGCGGACTAGCAAGACGAGGCAGCGAGCCGGACCGGCGGCGCTGGCCGAGCCCGGGAGGACGGCGGGCGGGGCCAAGCGAGGGCGAGCCGGTCAGGGGAGACCGGAGATGGCGGCGTCTGGCCAACCGGGCGCAGGGAGAGACGGCGCCATGCACCGGCCAAGAGAGGGAGAGAGCCATGGGGGACTTGAGGTAGGAGAAGCACCAGGACTCCAGGAAGCATGAGGGGGAGTGGGAGAAGAATGAAGAAGGAAGAAGAAAGAAGAAAGAAGAAAAGAGGAGCGATGGCATGATTTCAAGTGAGCAAAACTCGGGAAGCGTGGGAGAAAAACTGGAGATGGGGAGGAAGAGAAATTGGGGAAAGAAGACGAGGCCATGGGCTGTGCGTCCGTGAGTGAAGATTTGGGGCAGTGGGGATTTGGGTCCGAGCCACCGCCATTAATTTAATTTTAACTGGTTTTTAATTAGACGGACACGAGAGGAATGAAGATGACGGTCGCTGCTGGCTTCGCCTTCGTTGTCTATAGTTACTTAGGGCTGAGTTTGGGTTGGCACGGCACGACTTCAGCACGACGGGCTTTGGGTGTCCGGCGGCGCGGGAACACCGGAGGTCCAGAGCTGGACAGGCTTAGCACGCCGCCGAGGCACCGACGGATTGGCTGGCTTCATGAGTCACAGGTGGGCGGTGGCCCGCGCGGTGCGGCACGGGAGCTAGGCGGCAGCCGGCAAGCGCAAAGCAGTCGGCGGCGCGACGCGGGAAGGCGGTGCACAGCGTGGGAGGGCGTCCGGCGGCACGGAGAGCGGCCAGCGGCGCGCTGTGTGGGAGGTGTGCACCCCCTCATCTAATTTCTAGCTCCGCCACTGCCAAGAATCCTTCACGAATCTCTGAATGCTTCTCATCCTAAAAAAATCTTCATTTTCCCCCTCCGTCACCATGCCTACTTCTTTTCTTTTTGAGAAACACCAGATCAATTAACAAAAGAAAACACGGACGATAATCCGCGCGAAGACCAGAGCGACCCATACCTCGAACTCCCCGAACGCGCGCAGCCTCTCAAGAATCTGCTCCATGGGAGAACACGCCACCTACAGAGTTTCCAACGGAAAAAACAACAAGAAGAGCTCAGATAATCTGATCGCACTACAAGACCACCCCCACATTGCAGCCAACCCAAGAAACATAATCAACAAGAACTAGAAATTTCTCCCAAACCGCTCACCTTCTTCTCCATGACGCAGACGCCAATCTTGATCTTGCCGCCACCGCCACTCCCATCATTACACCTATCCATCCCCTCGCTCACTCTCTTCTGTGGGAGGAAGAGATTATAACTGGAAAGGGAACGTTTGTTTCTTGGACATTTTGCTCCTCAAGACTGGAATCTTGAGTCTATGCTTTATGGAGGAGGGTACGAACTACGAAGTGAACACAGCCGTCAGCCGAGGAAGAGGGGTTGTGAGCAGTGGGCACTGTGTAATGAGAAGCTCTCTCAGTCTCTCCTGTCATGTTTCGTTTTTTATCGGAGATCCAATTATTTATCATTATACTTTCACGTGTAATTTAGAATTTATCTTCTTTTTTTGCAAAACACCATGTACAACACATAGACATCCTCACACACGCATACCACCACACGCACGCACTCACATACACGACGCCTACAGAAGACCGGACGAGCAGAGCTAAAGAAAAGACGAAATCACCACCGACACCTCGCTTGCGACGGGTACGTCGTCTTCCACTGAAAGAAAATCATCCTAAATGAGACACGCAGGGTCAAACATGAGGTTTGAATCCTGGTAGACTGGGGGTACAACCACCTCCACTAGCCACCCAAGCAATGCTTGGTTCTCAATTTAGGATTTATCACTGTTGTGAGTATAACATGTAATCTCAGGACCCACATGTCATACTCACATACAGTGACAAATCCTAAAATTCACTCTTTTGCAGTGGTAAATAATCAATTATTCCTTTTTTTATCTAGTTGCTCAACAATAACATTTTTCCATTTTTTCTCAACAAAAACCTTTTTATTTTGCTCAATAAGAAATTAGGAGTAGCTTTTTTCTTTAGGGGAGGTCAAGAGCTTCCATTAATCACCAACATTCGAAAAAATGCAATCCAATCGGAGGAGGAGGAGGATAGAAAGCTAGGATTGGCATCGTTCCATTGGAAATGTTAAAGGTGAACAGTATCATAACATTCAACATATCTGAACCGTCCGATCCGAAAAGAACGGATCGGATCAGTCGCTACAGTAATGTTACGGTATCCATAAGCAGTACCAGCTTTGCAGTGTTTTCGCTCCTGTGTTTTTCCCTGCTATCATGACGGATCACGATCTCAACCGTTGTTTTTTTATCCAACGAATGCTACACAATGTCATAGTACTGTAGCACCGCAACGTCAAAGGATACGCCAGAAAGCTAGGGCTCATAGAAAACCATCATGTCTAGTACAAGCATGCATGATTGTGGCACACGTGTGCAGCATTATTCGTCTCTCTCCGAACAAACTAGATTGAGAACTCGTCAAACAAAGAGGAAAGCTCTCTAGCTCAAGTACGGCGGTATTGCTATAGACAGCTCGGCTTGTTTGGCGACAATTGGTAGTTCCCTTAAGGGTTCAGCGGCGCATGAAATTGTGGAGGCTAGAGACAAATCGGCAATACAATGGAGCTAGTTGCTATCCACAGTACTGATTATAAATTAAGATAATGCGAAGTGGGTCACGTTATATTAGTTATAAAGCAAATTGCCATAAAAGATTGTTCAGATTGACCTGATAATTTTACATCGGTACTCTTGTCGTTCCGTTTAATTAACTACATCCGTACAAAAGCTTATTCGGTCTCAAATTTGTTAATCAGATACTCTGCCACTTTGTTAGGTAGAAAATGGTTTTGACAAGTCGTACAAAGTATGCCAACTCCTTATTTCTGGTATCAGGTAACCAAGAGACTTTCGAGGTTGGTAATTTACATTTTCAGTTAAATTGTAGTGAAGCACTAAAGTTGGTAATCGAGTGTTGGAATGGTAAAGGACGGAGGAGAGGGAGGAAATGTGTAGTGGGATAAACCATGAAAAAAAATGGATGCCCTTAGCCTCTTAGGGCTTGTTTAGAAAACCTAAAATCCCGGTCCATCACGTGGATAAACCGAGATTTTGCCTCCTAAATAAGGTTTTAAACTATATGTTATATATAGTCCTTACAGAATGTCTAAAAAACAAAGAACTGTTGGATTAAAGAAATGAATATGAGCAAGCCAAACATCTCTTGCAAGACGAATCATTTCTCTAACGAGACTAAGGAAACAGCCAAAGCTTGTTAAACTATGGAGCAGCTCAAAGTAGGTTCTTGACGTGTAGTGAACCACGTCATGCAGGAACGCCTAAAGAATTTAGCGAACGACCTATAATTGCTCTTGTGGATAAATATACAATATTACACTTTTATTCTAAGGAGAGTCTAAAGAATTTAGCGAACGATCTTGGTGTGTATTTCCCTAGCACTAAAAAATCTAGAGCATGTTGAAATGTAAGAATTTTACAGGAAATAGCGTAAAATCTCTAGAATGTCTAAGATTCCTGCATTCTCATGATTTGTAAGTTAGAAAATGGGGAAGGAGCAAAATGGGTATAATTAGCAGGCACCAAATCTTATATAAGCTTTTGTCGATCACATTCACATCCCATGATAAGTACCCATCATATGTCCTTCGGGTCTGAAAGTAGTAACTGAAAAAGGTTGGGGAATCAACATTCTTTTAGCTGTCAAATCTTTGCCCCAAATCCAATATTACACCAATAAATTTCTACTTATTTAGATGAATCAACTGTTAAAAAAAAAAGACCAAGTGGGAATATTTGAAGAACATTCAACCAGATCCCGGAATATCCAAGCAATATGCTCCCATTAAAAGAGTATCAAAAATTAGGCGAAATTGACCCTTGATCTAATTGGTGCTCCCGTCGCCGTCAACGTCGAGATCGTAGCAGGAACATCCAAGCGGAATATGCCAAACGTTGGTTTTGGTTGGCATGCAAATTCTCTGACCAAATCGTACCACGTAATCCAAGATTTTTTGGACGTCCTTCTACGTTCAAACTCTAAAAATACTTCTTTGTTTGCACTAGACTAGTAAATTTGCTGGTCCTTTTATTATAGAGCTGATGAGCAAAGACATCGATAGAATACGTAGGTTTTGGTCGAATTGGACCCTTTGGTTTACTTAAGAGTAGTATATCTTCGTCTAGCCAGCCGATTAGCCACTACCTTTATGTATTGCTTCTTTTATCTATAGTATCTTCTTTCCTAAGGTCAGCAGTTCGATCTTTTTGAAGAGCGCATCCAAGAATATTGTTTTCTTTTCTTTCAAGAACCAGATGCACCGCTGTTGTATTATATCTCCAATCCAGAATATGGTTCTATGCAATGATAAACAGCCACTGAACGGTATACTCTCTCTCTCTCCCCCCGATTCCATCTATGGTAGAGAAGTCAAATGTGCATTCCAAACCCCAAGTGCCCAAATATTGCTACGCCAAGCCGGGTTATAGGTATAAGCCAAGTGATCCATCTACACAGTGGCCCAGCCCTATTGTGTACCTCATTCTCTATCCAACAGCATCACGAGTTTTTGACGCTTTTGATATTGTTAGCGTGCGAATTAGCAAAAGTAGCTCCCTCTCTGAATCAATTGTAAAAATGGTACCACAAACGAGCGGGAACGCGACACGTGGCTTGCCCGTGTCCTTGGGGCTGGACTTGCCTCCACCGTGTCCTTAGGGCACGGACAAGGCAATAATAGGCAGCCGGTTTATTCGGTTAAAAAACATTTTTGACATTATTTGATAGTATTTGAACACTATTTGAAATACTATTTACAATACTATTTAACACTTTTAAAAAATTCAGTCGAGAGCACTTTTTTTTTTCTTTAATTTTTTTCTTCTTGTTTTTTTACCTTGCATTCACAGCTTTAAATGTATTATCAGATGTGATAATGCATTAAAAAAATCAGACATAAAAGGAAAGCGTGTGATTTCATGCGACCTATTCTATGAGCGTGTCATGACACTGCCAAGGATAACATTCTTTTTTAATTTGTCGGTTTAAAGTGGATGATATTTTTTTTAATGTTGTATTGTACCACAGGCTATATAAACATGTCTATGAATTAACTGAGGAAAATTCTTAGTATGCAGATCATATAATACCGTAACTATAGCCTTCGACTCGTGTACGGATGTACAAAAGCAAGACTGTGAGGGCAACACGAGCAACTAGACGGCAACCTAACCCTAATAGCAAGAGCACTAGGCCACCACCGTTCATCAACTCACCGAGCCACTGAGGGCAACGAAGGGTGATAATGGTGATGGTTGACACCCAAATTTAAAGCTACTTGTGTTATGTTGCATCGTGATTTCATGTAAAAAATTTGTATTTTTTTGGTACACGTGATAATACATTTAAAGCTACGAGCGCAGGTAAAACAACAAGAAAAAAATTTGAAGAAAAAAGTACCCTCGGATGAATTTTTTAAAGTGTTAAATAATATCAAACATGGGTGCATATGCACCCCCACCGCTGAAGAATCTAGATCCGTCATTATGTGTTAATGAAGTTTTGGTTATTAATGACAAATCCTTATAAGACTAACACTCCTCTTGTCATATCTATTGTTTAGTCTCAGTTGGATTTAAAGATCAAAGAGGTATGCATTCGACATCATTGTCTTATATCTTATTGCATTCCTTAGACTCAAAATATAGGTTAAACTTCACCTAAAGGTTAACTTGAACACGTGCATATGTCTTTATTACACATTTGTGTATGCACACACTTAGGGGGAGTTCACTCTATATTTTGTGGTTTCATTAGTATTGATCCATATTCTTTTGTCCACATATACTTAGGATCTTTACTTTGAAATATATCCTTGAATATATTTAACTTGTGTAGTTAATATATTCATATGAGTATATGTAACTTGTGTGAGTCTATATATACTCATATCCTTGAAAATATACAACTTGTGTAGTTCAGATATATTCATATGAGCATATGAGACTTCATGAGTTCATATATGCTCATATATCTTTTGAGTATACATAACATTTGTAGTTTATATATACTCATACCAATTACATTCAATTATCTCAGAATTGTGTTGGTTGTCATCAATCATCAAGAGGAAAGATTGTGATATCTTGTCCAACCATTATTGGTTAATGGTATGATTGTGGTAATTAATGACAATCACCTTGTGGAACTAACAATTTTCTATGAGTTGGTGAAATAGGCTATGTTCCATGTGATTGAAGACTTTGATGATGTCATGAGTTGATCATCATCAAGTCAAGTGTTTGAAGAAAAAGAATATCGTCATGTGTTGATGATATCAAGAGAAGAACATCATCATGGGTTGATGATATTGAAGTGAAGAGCTTGAGTAAAGGAGATGATCATGAGTTGATCATCAAGACAAGAAGAATCCATCATGTGTTGATGGAGGTCAAGTGAAGAGTGCATCATGAGTTGATGTATATCAAGACTTGAAGCAAGAATATGCGCCATCAAGCTTCAAGTGGTTGCGCAAGGAAAAAGTATGACTAGCTAGGCTAAGGATTTGTTCCTAGTCTTTACCTGGTCTCGGTGTTTGGTTGATACCGGATTGCTAGTATAGGTTGTCGTACTATTAAGAGGGGTCTTAATTAGTAACTTGAGTTAGTCATGTGTTGATATCTCATTGTGTTTGCTCTGGCTCAACTTAACATGTTGTCTATATTTGCGAATGCGTTTTGCAAATAGTTGTGGCTCATGGTTATTCCTTGTAGCATGTGACTCTTGTTTGCGAATGTGTTTTGCAAACGGTTTAAGTCCATGTACCTTATTCCTTGTGGCGATGATTCTAAAAGTCGGCAAAATGTGTTTTTGTGACTTGTTGAGAATCTAGCTTTCATCTCTTGTGTACATGTTGAATCAATTGGCAAATATGTTTTGCAAATTGAGTTGAAGCAAATGTACAAAGTTTGATCTCAGTCTTGGTGACTACTGGCGGTCTGACCGCCTCTGGTAGCGGTCTGACCGCCATGGGTTGAGCGGTCTGACCGATCTTCATGTGAACTGTCAGAAGAAACGGACACGGAGCGCGGTAGTACCGGAGTTTGAAACGGTATTATCGGAGTGCAGTAGTACCGATATTTGTTTGGCGGACGTGTTTTCCGTAAGATATGTTTTCGGTTTGCTCTGTGCTCGTTGAGCGGTCCGACCGCCCCGCGGTCTCGATCGGCAGGAGCGGCCCGACCGCCATTGGTTGGCGGCCGACCGATTGAGAGTCCAACGGCTAGTTTTATAGCCGTTGGCGCTTAAGGTCCGACCGGCCATTAGTTGGCTGGGCTCGACGGCCGCCCGCATTCTCGAATCTTCTCCCAACGGCTAGTTTTTGTGTGTGGACTATAAATACCCACCTTGGCCGTGTGAGGAGAGGAGCCGTGCCCTGCTGAGTTACTTTGAGCTAAGAGCAAGCCCTCTACTCCCATTTGTGCATGTGTTGCACTTGTTGAGGTTTGAGAGGCAAATCCTATTGCATGTGTTGCATTAGGTGGTGGATTTGGTATCCATGAGAGTTTTGACACTTAATTGGTTCAAGTGAAAGTTGGAGACTTGTTACTCTTGGTGTTTGCCGACACCTAGACGGCGTGGAGGCGTCGTGCGTCGGTGATCTTCTCAAGTGAAGCTTGAGAAGACCCGAGCGCTTGTGAGTGGCTTGGTGTTCGCCATCTCGGAGTGGAGTAAGAGCAACCCTAGTGAAGCGAGGTGGTTGATACCTCTGAGGAAGGCTTAATTGGTGGAGCCGCCCAATAGGTTTGGGTTTCTCAACGTGGATTATGGGAGACCAAGAAGCCTCCAACCACCACGGTAGAAACATCGTTGTGTCACGTGTGTTTCTTGTGATTAGCTTTCATATGCTTTACATTGTGCAACTTACATTCATTGTATAATTGCTTATTCATTTGTATGATTGCTATCTTGTATGTGCTTAATTAATCATATCATTAGTTGATAGCTTACAAGTCTTTGCTAAACTACTCTATGTATTATTGACTTGTATTGTTGGTGCACTTAGTGAACTTAGTTGATTTAGGCTAAACCGAATTGATATTTAGCTTCCGCATTAGAAATCGGTTTTAGCGCATAGAAGTTTTTAAATTGACTATTCACCCCCCTCTAGTCAGGCCTCCTCGATCTTACAAGTGGTATCAGAGCTTGGTCTCTCATTTATTAGACTTAACCGTCTAGAGAGTAAAGGATGGCGACTAGAGATTTTATGCACCTAGGTGAAACACCTAAATTTAATGGCACAAATTATGCACATTGGAAAATCCGCATGTCATGTTGTTTTAAGGTCATGGGCCTAAATATATGGTGGATTGTAGATGTTGGCTTTTCTCCTCCATTGGATAGGCTTGATCCAACAATTGAGGAAGAGAAATGCTTACATCTCGACGCTCAAGCAATTAACGCTTTATTTAGTGCTTTGAGTGTAGATGTGTTTGATGTCATATGCTATCAAGAGAACGTTCATGAGATGTGGACCCATCTTCAAGAATATTATGAAATGTCCACTTCCACAAGTAATGATCGCATAGAAGAATGGATGTCGGGAAAAGAATGCTCAATCTCAAACTCCGACAACGAAGAATCCTCAACAACATTTACTTCAACAAATGAGGATTATGTGCAAGAATGGATGTCGGGAGAAGAATGCTCAACATCAAGCTCCGACAATGATGAGATCACAAACCCCTCCACATCAACTCATTGCCTCATGGCTAAAGGTAATAAGAAGGTAAATAATGATGATGAAAATAATCCTTCTTATGATGAGTTGATAGATATGCTAGAAGATCTAAATGAATATTTAGGAATGGAGAAATCTAAATTCAAAGTTTTGAAGAAAGAACATGTTTTACTCCAAAATAATTATGATATTCTAAAAGATGAACATGAAAAGCTCCTCCTAAATGAATATACTAGCTCCAAGGTGGATATAGGTGTAACATGTAATCTAATAGATGATTTGTCTTGCATAACTCCTATTTCTTGCAACTCATCTAAAGTTAGCATATCCACGTCTTGTGATGATTTAATTGATATGCCTTGTAGCACTTGTGAGAATGCTTCTATTTCCTCTATGCTTGTTGAAACTAATCTTGTAGAGGAAAACAAAATGCTCAAGGCCCAAGTCACAAATTTGAAAAATGACTTGGATAGAAGCCACAAAGGGAAGGTCACTCTTGATGATATCTTGAGCAAGCAACGAAGCTCAAATGACAAGAGTGGAATCGGCTTCACTCCCAAGAAAAGGGAAAATAGCAAGATGAGACACAATCAAAGACACAACAAGAACATCAAGTGCTTTGATTGTCATCAAAAGGGTCACCTCTCCTCAAAATGCCCTAATAAGGAAGATTATAAAAGAGGACTTGGTTACATCACCAAGAAAAAGGTGAAGAGCATCCCAAAGCAAAAAAGGGAAGATATACACAAATATCAAATGCTTTGGATGTTATGAGAAGGGACGCATTGCCTCGGTGTATCCAAATCAAAAGGATGTCAAAGCAAGACATGCAAGTAAGAGGCAAGCCGACCATGAGCAAGAAAAGAAGACATCAAGGGGAAGTAAAAGTCCTACTTGCTACAATTGCCGGGAAAAGGGACATTTTAGTAAGGATTGTCCCAAAGGTATCACTCCTAAGCCAACTCTTTATAATGAAAATTATTTGCTTAGGAAGGATAGAAATGGCAATGTGTTTGCCAAGATTGTTAGTTCACATAAATGCATTGCTAAGGCCATATGGGTGCCCAAATCTATTGTGACTAACATTCATGGACCCAACCAAGTATTGGGTACCAAATGCGCTTAAAAACTTAATAGGTACTTGGAGATGCATTGGAAGTTTTGGCTCACACATAAAGAGGTGGATTCCACCATATGTTAATATTGAAGCCAAGCTTGAGGATAATCACATCATATCATAAGTCAATGCTATTTCGGTAACAAGTACTTACATTGAAGTATCTATACCCTTTACCTTGTGTAGGTTGTATTTCATGAAAATCTTATAAAAAGGGTTGTTCTTGCTCTTGCGCTTAATCTTGAGTATTCAAATCTTGAGCAAGATGGTTGTGGCACATTATGGGGGAGTGCTAAATCATCTACATGTATATCACGTCCCAAAGTGTGCCCAAATTAATTAAGTGCTAGTAATGTTTTTCGAAATTGAGCCATTTAGCCAAAAGTCAAAAATTTAAAATTATTTGTATATCTTTTGAAAAACTAATTGCAAAATGTATACGATTACATTTCAAATGTTTACAAATGGTCTTGGTTGAAGAAAAACCTATTTTAAGTGAAAATAAGTTTCTACCCAAAATTGTAGATCATAGAATCTTGTTTTTGACCTAAACTAGATTTTTGTGTAAAATCTATTCTAAAAGGAATTTGATCTTCGACTCAAAGGAAAATCCTAGAGTTGGCTATTCTAAACATTTTTGGTATTCAAATGATCTCCAAAAGACCAACTCATCAAAAGTTATTCGTTTTCGAAACTCATTCAAAATACTAGCTTAACCATAAAAGTCACTTTCTAGCACTTAAGTGAGTTTAGCCATTTGAACCTAAATTATTCACATGAATAGGTCCATGATGGTATTTATGACTCATACATGCAATTGGATGCTATAGAATACTTCAAATGCTCAATTTGGTTCTTTTTGTGAAAGTTCTCGAAAATACAATTTCATTTGCGAAAACTAAAACTTATCTTATAAAAATTATTTGAGGATTGGATTTTAAAGGGCTATATAAGTTGAAAATGCTCCAAAGATATTTGTTTGATTGATTGTGTGAAAATTTGGAGCAAATTACAACAACTCTCTCAATTCTCAAAATCCAAGATCGAATCGTTTGTCGCGCTATCATTACGGCCCGATCGGCCATCCAAGCTGATCGGACCGATGAAATCGGCCGAACCGCCATGCCCAATGATCTCGACCGGTTTTGCGTGAAGTCCTTATACTCCTCACCCGAACAGACTTTCTCTCTTCACTCCTCAAACCGAAAACTTTTTCCTCTCTCACCTTCTACTGCTTTTCCTCTAGGATGCCTGATCCACCTCTCCTACTGGTGCTTTTGTGGTTTGAGGTAACCTAGATCCTCTCCTTCATCCCTCTCTCCGTTCCATGGTTTGTCTTGAGTTTTAATTCACTAAATCTCAAATGCCATGAAAACCTAGGTGAAGGTATTCTTTGAAATCCGGCTATTTGTTTCCGAATTGCTTCAAGGATCTTTACTCCTTGATTCTTCCTTCCATCCATAGCCGGTAAATCTCTCTACTTGCAAATTGATTCACATTATGAATATTTCCCAAATTCTAGGGTTTGACTCAATTGTCCCCAAATCCATTCTATTTGGTGAAATGCTTGAACCTGCAAGTAGATGAAGTTTAGGTTAACAAATACTCACTATGCCATTGAACAAGAATCGCAAATTTTGGGTTCTTCCCAAAATCTGATCTGTCTTTTGTCACCAGCGGTCTGACCGGTGGTATAGTGGCGGTCTGACCGTTATGCTGGCGGTCCGACCGGTAACACCAGCGGTCCGACCGCCTATGACAGAGGAAAACAGAAATGGCCTTATGAATATTTGTTAATTTATTCCTTGAATCCATTTGATATTCTTTGCTATCTATTCTCAGTGACAATGCCGAACAAGAGGATTGTGAAACGCTCTGCACCTCCTTCTCCCTTAGAAGATGAAAATATGGAAGATGTGGAAGAAGAAGTTGGAGAAGAGGAAGAAAATGCCAGTGATGACAACAACAGTGACAATAACAGCAGCGACAATGAGTATGATGATGATGATGATGATGATGATGAGGATGAGAATGAAGATGTTGCTCCTGATCAGAGTCAATTTATTGGACTTGATGTGTCAACCATCAAAAGTGAACAGTATACAATTCTGAGGCACGTTAATCAGTTCAGATTTCTAAGAAATGCCACCATGGGTATGTTCCACACATTGTTTCAACAGCATGTCTATCAGATCATTTATGCTAAGAAAAAGTTTGCTAATCATCGCTTTGTGAAGTGGAGTTATATTGGCAAGAATCCAGTCTACAATGGGTTGCTTAGATTGTTTAGAGCTGTCAGATTGGAATCTTTGGTCTCTTTACAGTGCAACTTTCATGCAAAAGCCATCGACGCTTTTATGCTACGTCTTTGTTTCTCCCGATCATGATCATCTTGAATGGATGATCGACATCAAAAATTGGAAGCTACCAAGGATGACTTCATAAGTGCCCCGAGTCTAGGAGATTCAAGTGGTCTAAAGGTACATCTTCAGAATCTCTTGACCTAACTCGTAGATGAATTTTATGATCCAAAGAAATCGGTTTGTGCGAGGAAGAGTAATCAACTTCTTCCTTGCCCAGTGTTATTAATAGGATCATGAGAGCATCATTCTTTCTTAGGAGTGGGAATAATGATAAGATACATGGGCGTGCCTGGAATGTGATCAAGTATATTATGGATGGCACGAGATTTGATGTTATGGATTTGATTATTAGAAAGATTGCTACCTCCAAGGAGACAAGACCAAGAGCATTTATTTTGCTCCCTATATTATGAAGCTTATTCAGAGCAAGATAGACTTTGATCGGGATGTGACATGGAGCATAAGGAGGCTGACCTAGAGATACTCCTCCTCAGTGCCTCCTCCACCTCCTCTTCAAAGATCGTGACAGGATCATCCTCTCAGGACATCCAGACATGAGGTCCTCGGGGAGCGTGGATGCGCTCGCCTATCTTGCGCCTTCATACGAGCATGGATGCTAGGTTTGATCGCATGGATGCAAGATATGATCGATGCATGCAGAGACTTCACTAGGTTGGATACTTTGGACTTGAGGGTCATCAGATGGATGCGAGACTCACGAGTATCATCGCAGCATGTACCGATTGTTTATCGAGGTTTGGGAGTCGTCGACATACATCTTCAAAGCGCTCACAGACGATCTTCCATCCACATCACCGCTCCTCCTTCTTAGCTTCTATCTTTTCATATGTAGGTCGATAGACCTTGTTTTGTGGGATAAGCTCTTTATTGTTATCTTTTGTTAATCTGTTATGAGCTTATTGAACCATGTATAATCGTTAATTGCTGTCAGACTCTTTGGATATGTGATTGTTAATGTTATGAATTGTGTTTATTATCCTTGTCTGAATTATGTTATTGAATCCTTATTGTTGTTGCATGAATATTCTTATCTTGATTATAAATTGTCATGCTTCCTTGGATTCATTGTTTAGAGAAAACTCCGACAAAATTTCATAAAATCTTCTTGTGCATGTATTCCCTTCAGATCTTAAATGCACATGTTTAGGGGGAGTTTTATCTCTGTTTGGTTCTTGGTTACAGAAATTTTCAAAAATCTCTTAAGAACCCAACCTATCTTTAAAAGGGGAGAATGTTTATTTGATCTAAATAAAATGTCTTCTCTTGCCAAGCTCTTGATTATGCAAAATCTTTTATTTTGCTTAAGGTTGATTTGAATTTTTTTTTGGTGATTAATGCCAAAAAGGGGAGAATGATGGATCAATATCTTTCCACATTTGGTTGTGTATCAAATATCTTACATGTCTCCTTCATATGCTTTAAGAATACTTTATATGCATGGTTTACATTCAATAGCTTAAACACTCAATATATGTTGATAATATCCAAATGTTGCTATTGATAAAGGATTTGTCATCAATTACCAAAAAGGGGGAGATTGAAGAATCTAGACCCGCCATTATGTGTTAATGAAGTTTTGGTTATTAATGACAAATCCTTATAAGACTAACACTCCTCTTGTCATATCTATTGTTTAATCTCAGTTGGATTTAAAGATCAAAGAGGTATGCATTCGACATCATTGTCTTATATCTTATTGCATTCCTTAGACTCAAAATATAGGTTAAACTTCACCTAAAGGTTAACTTGAACACGTGCATATGTCTTTATTACACATTTGTGTATGCACACACTTAAGGGGAGTCCACTCTATATTTTGTGGTTTCATTAGTATTGATCCATATTCTTTTGTCCACATATACTTAGGATCTTTACTTTGAAATATATCCTTGAATATATTTAACTTGTGTAGTTAATATATTCATATGAGTATATGTAACTTGTGTGAGTCTATATATACTCATATCCTTGAAAATATACAACTTGTGTAGTTCGTATATATTCATATGAGCATATGAGACTTGCGTAGTTCATATATGCTCATATATCTTTTGAGTATACATAACATTTGTAGTTTATATATACTCATACCAATTACATTCAATTATCTATAATTGTGTTGGTTGTCATCAATTACCGAAGAGGGAAAGATTGTGATATCTTGTCCAACCATTATTGGTTAATGGTATGATTGTGGTAATTAATGACAATCACCTTGTGGAACTAACAATTTTCTATGAGTTGGTGAAATAGGCTATGTTCCATGTGATTGAAGACTTTGATGATGTCATGAGTTGATCATCATCAAGTCAAGTGTTTGAAG
Organism: Ampelocalamus luodianensis; assembly: GCA_036346255.1. Classification (NCBI taxonomy): domain Eukaryota; kingdom Viridiplantae; phylum Streptophyta; class Magnoliopsida; order Poales; family Poaceae; genus Ampelocalamus; species Ampelocalamus luodianensis. The sequence continues at coordinate 28,518,581 of CM070617.1, read as the reverse complement.
AAAAAGAATATCGTCATGTGTTGATGATATCAAGAGAAGAACATCATCATGGGTTAATGATATTGAAGTGAAGAGCTTGGAGTAAAGGAGATGATCATGAGTTGATCATCAAGACAAGAAGAATCCATCATGTGTTGATGGAGGTCAAGTGAAGAGTGCATCATGAGTTGATGTATATCAAGACTTGAAGCAAGAATATGCGTCATCAAGCTTCAAGTGGTTGCGCAAGGAAAAAGTATGACTAGCTAGGGCTAAGGATTTGTTCCTAGTCTTTTACCGGTCTCGGTGTTTGGTTGGATACCGGATTGCTAGTATAGGTTGTCGTACTATTAAGAGGGGTCTTAATTAGTAACTTGAGTTAGTCATGTGTTGATATCTCATTGTGTTTGCTCTGGCTCAACTTAACATGTTGTCTATATTTACGATTGTGTTTTGCAAATAGTTGTGGCTCATGGTTATTCCTTGTAGCATGTGACTCTTGTTTGCGAATGCGTTTTGCAAACGGTTTAAGTCCATGTACCTTATTCCTTGTGGCGATGATTCTAAAAGTCGGCAAAATGTGTTTTTGTGACTTGTTGAGAATCTAGCTTTCATCTCTTGTGTACATGTTGAATCAATTGGCAAATATGTTTTGCAAATTGAGTTGAAGCAAATGTACAAAGTTTGATCTCGCCTTGGTGATTATCGCGTCCGACCGCCTCGTAGCGTTCGATCGGGTAGCGGTCCGACCGCCATGGGTTGAGCGGTCGACCGATCTTCGTGAACTGCCAGAAGAAACGGTACACGGAGTGCGGTAGTACCGGAGTTTGAAACGGTACTACCGGAGCGGTAGTACCGATATTTGTTTGGCGGTACGTGTTTTCCGTAAGATATGTTTTCTCGTTTGCTTGGTGCTCGCTGAGCGGCCCGACCGCCTCGGCGCTCGATCGGTAGAGCGGTCCGACCGCCATTGGTTGGCGGTCGATCGATTGAGAGTCCAACGGCTAGTTTTATAGCCGTTGGCGCTAGCGGTCCGACCGCCATTAGTTGGCTCGGCCGGTTGCCGCCCAGATTCTTCGAATCTTCTCCCAACGGCTAGTTTTTGTGTGTGGACTATAAATACCACCTGGCCGTGTGAGGAGAGGAGTCGTGCCCCATTGAGTTACTTTGAGCTAAGAGCAAGCTCTCTACTCCCATTTGTACATGTGTTGCACTTGTTGAGGTTTGAGAGGCAAATCCTATTGCATGTGTTGCATTAGGTGGTGGATTTGGTATCCATGAGAGCTTTGACACTTGATTGGTTCAAGTGAAAGTTGGAGACTTGTTACTTTGGTGTTTGCCGACACCTAGACGGCGTGGAGGCGTCAGGCGTCGGTGATCTTCTCAAGTGAAGCTTGTGAGAAGATCCGAGCGCCAGGAGTGGCTTGGTGCTCGCCATCTCCGGAGCGGAGTAAGAGCAACCCTTGAAGCGATGTGGTTGATACCTCTGAGGAAGACTTAATTGGTGGAGCCGCCCAATAGGTTTGGGTTTCAACGTGGATTATGGGAGACCGGCAAGTCTCCACCACCACAGTAAAACATCGTTGTGTCACGTGTGTTTCTTGTGATTAGCTTTCATATCCTTTACATTGTGCAACTTACATTCATTGTATAATTGCTTATTCATTTGTATGATTGCTATCTTGTATGTGCTTAATTAATCACATCATTAGTTGATAGCTTACAAGTCTTTGCTAAACTACTCTATGTATTATTGACTTGTATTGTTGGTGCACTTAGTGAACTTAGTTGATTTAGGCTAAACCGAATTGATATTTAGCTTCCGCATTAGAAATCGGTTTTAGCGCATAGAAGTTTTTAAATTGACTATTCACCCCCCTCTAGTCAGGCCTCCTCGATCTTACAACTGCCCGCTACCGCCTCGCCTAGAGAATCATTGCTATCTCAAGGAGATTGTGATGTGTTGCGCCGTAATTTTATGTGAAAAAAATGTTGAATTTTTTTACATGTGATAATATATTTGAAGCTACGAGTGGAGGTAAAAAACAAGGAATAAATTCAAAAAATTCTCAACTAAATTTTTTAAAGTGTTAAATAGTATTTTTAAATAGTGTCAAAATAATTTTTTAACCGAACAAATCGGCTGCCAATTCCTCACCATGCCCCTATAGCACGACAACGCCTTGTCCGTGCCCCTGAGCACAGTGGAGGCAAGTCCGACCCCAAGGGCACGAAAACAAGCCACATGTCACATCGCCGCTTATCCGCAGTGCTATTTTTGTAATTGATTAGGAGGAGGCTACTTTTGCTAATTCGCAGGCCAACAATGACAAATGCGCCAAAAACTCCGGCATCACAAGAAAAGAAAGTATCTAGTGTTTTTCTTTTTCACATACAGAGTGGAAAGGAAAATACGATACAATAGTAATATAGTAACTAAAATACCACTAAGCCAAGTCCACCGCAATGGTAAATCCACTCCCACAATAGACGCCAAGGGAAGCAGAAGAACATGACCTCTTGTCACCTATGTTTACTCTCTGAGGAACCACCTGATCACAAGGATCACCCAAACCCAGTTGCCCATGCTCTCCCCAGCCCCAAGTGAACACTGCTCCTTTATCTGAGAAGATGAAAGATCAATTAGTCCGATTATTGTGGTTTTTTTTTATGTGGCCAATTTCAGCCTTTGGAATAACTTTTTACCTGTTACCAAAGCAGAATGTTCAGTGCCAGCTGCTATTTTCACTACCTGTTCTCCATGGATTGAGGGCACCTTCTCCAAATTTGACAATGAAAATGATTCTGCATGTCCCAAAGACAATTTCAGATGGCCTGGTGAGGTGCAAATGCAACATGTTCACCAGATGGAATACATGGGTCTACTTTGGGGATACAAGTTCGAGTTCAATACAGAAAAGAAAATAAGTTTTTGAAAGCTTGAAAGCTGTGGCATGTGTTCAAGATGTGCAGTGTGCAGAACTAAATATTACCGTGACAAGGTACCATTTTGTGTGAATGCTCATTTGTTTTGAACAGGATGCACAAGAGATTGGCAGTATTTGCTAGATGAATGTACAAAATGCACATCCCTATTCGTAAAGCATTTTCCTCTCTAGCAACTGGTCCCATCAAAAACCTTAGTACAAATATGATCTGATCGAACATGACAAAATATAATCAAACATCAAAAGGAGTACCATCATGAGTACTGCTTGTTGCAGTGGGATTTAATTGCTGCGCCACTGCATTTGCAGACACAGGGGGGTCACGCTTCTGATGGCGGTAAGCACCAATGGTGTACAATTCACCTGCTGTAATACAAAGGCCAACACATCTGACAACAGTTCCAGAAAACAAAGTTTGATTTAAATGAAACAACTGCACCTGTACCAGATAAAACTAATGCATGATGCCATCCTAATGCCACTTGAGAAATACTCAAAGAGGAAAAGACTGCTCGAGGTTGGTCATCATCATGTTCTCCAACTAATGCTCTTCCCCAGATGTACAACTGATCAGATTCTGGTATATGCAATGAAAGGGTAATTATGGGCAAGTACCAAATAGAGTCAATAACTAGAGACATAAGGCTTACCATCCAATGCAGCACTGTGATCTCCATTGGCATATATATTTACAATCTTACAGTTTGGAAAACCATCAATTATTCTAGGAACATTATATAATTTTTCGTTCCTAGAAATGCATTTACCAACTTGTCCCCGTCTTGCTGAGCCGAATCCATAGATTGAGTTATCTGGAAGAAAGAAGATTAACTGTGTCATCTATTTGTAACACAGATGGGCAAAATTGATAAGTTTGTCAACACTCAACATATCAAGTAGGAGAGATGGTTCAGTCCTTCCTTAAATTCTCAGTTGTCTGATAGGAAAGATCCTACGGTTGTCATGATCTAACACCTCCAATCCTACAATTGTGAAGATCTAACTTTCCCCTTTCTTCTTTAGTAACTTTACTTGCCTTTTTTTTGCTTTTAATACATTTTTGGGTATGGTACTCCATGTTGTTTCCTGTGAAAAAACATATTATTTGTTAACTAATTCTCTCAAGGATGTTGGAAATTTAGGAAAGGTATTATAAATGAGCCATTGTAGATATTGGGTATTGCCTAGGATTAGAAAGACTGCTGACTAAGTGGTTTCGGAAGAGGAAATCAGGTAATAGATTAAATTTGTGTGGGTTCATGAACACGCAGTTTCTCAAAAATTAAGTTGTCACTATAACTGTTAGTCATAGATTTACTTGCCTTTCAATAGGACAAGAGAATGGCGCATCCCAAAAGCAAGCTTCTCAACATTCTTTGCGGTAAAGGATGCCACTTCAAAAGGCAAGTTCCTTGACTGGTTATCACCAGTGCCAAGCTGTCCAAATGAGCCATCTCCGCACATGAAGAGTTGTCCAGAATCTGAAATTAAGAACTATAAACATCACAGCAAAACTCTTCAGTAATGGGGGTTTTTTTTGCAAATGAAAAAAAACCAATAGCACAGTACCAAAACAAAAGATGCAATGGCTTGGTCAAAAACAAAATGTACACATGAAATATAATATAGAAATATCAAGTAGAATATTTCAAGCATGAAACATAGATCAAAATGGAGGTAAAAAAATGAATGGTTTTAGAATTTGGAGACCTGTTACAAATCCAGAATGGTTCCATCCAGCAGCTACAAAAGTTACTGTATAGTTTTCAAAGAACTTAACAAACTTTGGATGAGGGGTATTCTCCACATTCCCATGACCAAGTTGACCATGTGTACATCTGCCCCAAGTAAATACTTCACCATCACCTGAAATGTTGAGTAAAGTTGTTCAAAGAACTAATGCATATTGCTCTGGTCAACAATCAATCAGGGGGAAATGGCATCTGATGCATATACTAATTTCTTGGGGGTGCTGATGGAAATGAGACAAGGTTGCCAACAAGATACAATTGGCTTCCAAGTAAACAATTAAGCTTCAACAAACAATGTATACTGGCAATTATAAATGGAGTAAAGTACATTGTGGGTCCTTAAACTTATCAAGTTGGGTCACTTAGGTGCCCCATCTATGGAACTGCACAATCAAGTACCTAAACTTATTTAAGTGTGTCACCAGAGGTCCCAAAGAGGATTTGCTAGGTTTGACCGCTGACGTGGACGCTTGACCCATGCAAGCGTGACGGAGTCGGCGGCAGCGCAGAGGCGAAGGTGGGAGTCGCGCCTGCTCAGCTGCTGGGTGGATGTTTAGCATCTTCTTCGGCACGCTCTTCACCAACACCATCCTCATCTACCATCTACATCCAGGACAATGTCGGCTAGACCGTTAGCTACACGCTCCCCATGCTTGGCCTCGCCGTCTCCATCGCCATCTTCACCACCAGCACGCCCTTCTACCGCAACAAGCCCACCTCCGAGAGCTCCTTCGCCAAGATGGCCAGGGTCATCGTCGCCGTCGCTCGCAAGTGTGCCGTCGCCGCGCCCGTCGACCCCTGCGACCTGCACGAGCTCGACCCCGAGCACTACGCCAAGAAGAAGATGTCTCCCCTCCCGTACACGCCATACCTGAGGCAAATACCGGGAGCATGTCGCGGTGGTCGCTGAGCACGGTGACGTGGGTGGAGGAGACGAAGCAGATGCTCAAGATGCTGCCGGTGTTGGCCATCACATTTGTGACGAGCGCGACGATGGCATAGATCAACACGTTGTTCGTGAAGCAGGGAACGACGCTGGACTGGCACGTCAGCCCACACTTCGAGATCCCGCCGGCGAGCCTACATGGGTTCGTGATCATCTCCATGCTGGTCGTTGTCGTGCTCTACGACCGCCTCTTCATGCCCCTCATGCAGCGGCTGACCAAGAACCCGCACGGCATTTCGCTGCTCCAGCAGATGGGCGTCGGGCTCGTCATCCGCATCGTCATCATGGGCATCGAGCGGCACAGGCTAGAGGAGGCGCGCGAGCATGACATCTACCAGGGGCGGATCTGGGCCTCGAACAGGATAGGCTTTAGCACGAGGCCCAACAAAAATTTTAGTGGAAAATTTTTTGACATAAGACCCATCCAATTTATTGATAGTATCTAGCTCGAGGCCCAGCCTAGCACTATTCCTCCCATCCACGCCGGCCCAGGCGCTAGCCTACCCACAGCCCACTCGATTCCCACAGCCCATGCCCTCAACCCAACCCAAAGGCCAAAGCCTCCTGCCCTCCCAATCCCACCCGACCTAATCCCCCAACCCACACACCCCCGCGCCCCTGCCCTAGTCCTCCTGGCTCCTCGCGACCTTGCCCGCCGCCAACCGCTCCGCGTCCTCCTCCGCGCGCGCCCTCCACGCCCGGCACCGCGCCTCCTCCACGCCCGCGCCGCCGCGCCTCGTCCCCACCCAACGCCACACCTAGCCACCCACGGCCTCCGTCCCCGCCTAGCACCGCGCCCGTATCCTCCTCTTTAGGGTAGGCCGCAGTGCTGCACAATGATATTTTCTCAACTCTCACTAATTTGCCTTTCAGAAATTTAGTTATTTCATGAGCAATTATATTTACATCTTTGTTCTCTTGATGTCTTCCATTTCACTGTGTGTCTGTGTGTTCTCAAATTTGTTAAACAACTTTATGTACATTAGAATTTGAACATTGAACTGAGATATGCATGGCATGTTATGCTAAACTATCTACATTAACATTGTCAATTGCTCATGGTTAGAGGACCCTTGGTTTACTGAGATTATACAATATGTGTAAAATTTCATTTTGTTTTTTGGTTCCCAGGAGGGATGGTTATGACTCACAGCCTGTTTTTTTTTACTATTTTATAAGGCCTGCTGGCTGCTGCCACTTGAAGACCAAGTCATGTTGTTTAGTTCTTTAGGGTAGTAACTACTGCAGTGCTCAAAATTGTAGAGCTCCATATTGGTGCTAAATGATGTTAATAAGTACATTATGTGCATACTGTTAATAAGCAAAACTCTTCAAGAATCCGAGGCTAGTTGAAGTGCTTGTGTGCTTGTGTGTTAATAACTAATAAGTGCATTTCTTATTTAGGAATTAGAGATACAAAATGAAGAGGAGCAAGACGTTGTTTGTTATGTCCTAAGATGTTATATTATTTATGTTTTGCCATATTTTTTCTTATTATATTTTATGTTGAAGCATTTTTGCTAGAGCTTCACGTCAATGAAGCATTTGTGGCTTATTTTTTGATATGTCTTGGTGTGAGTAGAAATTAACGTTAGTTTTAAGATGTTAGCCTATTAGAATTTAGCCCGAGACATGATCAAATCCTAGATCCGCCACTGGCATCTACGACAGCAACGGTACACGATCCCACTCACCATCTTCGTGTTGTTCCCGCATTTCGTGCTCATGGGGCTGAGGAGGTGCTATCCTCCATGCAGCACGAGGTCGAGCCACGGAGCCGAGGAGGCTCCCCTTGCCTCTCCCTGTCAGCACCACCCTGCTCCTCCCTGCGCGAGCCCGCACGGGAGTCGCGCGGCTCCTGTACGAGCCTAACCCTCTGCCTCTCTGTCTCACCGAGCCACTCCCTAGTGGCCACTGCCACTGCGGTGATTGGACTGTCGGTAGAGGCAGTGAGGCGGCGCGCGATCTGACGCACACGCTCACGGTCAAGGTCGGCGGTATCTGGGGAGGGCTCATAGTCCAACGGTTGGTCGGCGTCGGTGCAGCAGTGCTCGAGCTCGCGCCACATCTGGCATGAGTCAAGCCTCCACGTCAGCAGTCAAACCCATCAAACCCTCTTTGGGACCTCTAGTGACACGTTTAAACAAGTTTACCTGATTGTGCAGTTCCATAAATAGGGGGCCTAAGTGACCCAACCGAACAAGTTTAAGAACCCATAGTGTATTTTACTCGTTATAAATGCATGATCCGAAAAGTCGCCAAGGATAGACCAACATGGCGAAATGCTTAAACATTGATTACTCAACAAGATGGAAAGTGGAACCTCAACTTAAGAGCTAGCTTCTCCACTTAATAATACAATGGTGTACAGTATCAGTGTACGGATTTATGGATAAAAAAATTTCTCTTGAATTACCACGTTCAGATTCAGGACAAGGAAACAGCTTAAGATTAGTGCAATAGAAAATCTGTTCCTACCAACCAACAGGTCCAGCATACACTTCCTGAATGAATCTATGCAGATTCTCGCTAAAAAGACTGGGTTAGAGTTGTCCAGACGAGACACTGGATCAATGCCCTCGAAGTAGCTGAGTGCACTAGAAGGGCAATCTGCGATCGCAAATTCCCAATTGAACTCAATCACTGCTGCTATGGTTACCAAAACCACCTTATCGTGCACAAGCTCATTACCAATCAATCTAAGTATCTAATCGCTTATCACTAGTATCTCCATAACAATTATTAGAACCAAGAAACCGTTTAAGTCCGCCTGATCAAATCCTATCACGAAAGAGACGAAAGAGCCTATCAAGCTGGAAATTATTTGAAGGGACGTGTGGAGCGTACTTGTGAGGGCGATGGCGTGGGCGCCGCCGCCGGCAACGAATGAGACGCGACCGCGGCAGCGAGGGGGGAGGAGAAGCGGCTGCGGGAAGTGGTGGTCCTGGAAACCGCCGTTCCCGAGCTGCCCGTCCGTGCCCGCGCCCCAGCTCCACGCCCACGCCTCCTCATCTTCCTCCCGCTCCTCTTCCAGCGCCGCCGCCGCCGCTGGGGACACCACCGCCTCCATGCCTCCCCAAAACAGAGAGATCTAAGTGCCTGCTCGCTTGGCCCGTGCTGCTAGCAAACTACTCTGTCTACACTGTCCGATTGGAAACGAACGTTCACGATTGCACGCAGATGAGAAGATAGCTAAGCGTTAACCTCTTGCCTATTTAATCAGAGAATAACTGAATTAGCCAACATCGTTTCCAAAAAAAATAGCCAACATCATCTTGTGCAAGTCCACGGTTCCTTTTTTATCTTTGTTCTCTACGATTAATCAGAGAATTTCCAATTTAGATGATCTGATTCAAATCACATTAATCTTTGCGTTTCTATCCGGTGTAGGAAGTAGTTCTGGTCTCCAAAAAATATGTTATGATTATCTGAACCCACCAATAGTCATAACTTTTTTCTGCACAATGAATCAAAAGCCGTCAACTATTGCCTAGTGGTGGTGCAACAAGCCAAAGAGACTGGTCGATGTTTGTACATTTTTCCTGTATTAAGTCCACCAAATGAGTTGCTGTAGCATTCTTCGCGATGTTAAATGCTGTTATACACCTGATGTCAGCATGACTAGTTGCATTCCTTAATCCACACTGCACATTTACCTTTTCCTGTGGATGAAATTAATTTCTACTGTTGATAAGATTTTATTCTCCTTCATTTCGTTCCGCCGTTGAGACTACACAATTTGAAGAGGTTGATGTCTCCCGAATCTGATTCATCATCGTATGTACCTCTGACAGTGCTAAGCTTGAAATAGCCCGAATTTCTGAAAAAATTGAAGTTTTTGAGTTGTTTTGATTTGAGGTTGAATTATTTTCCAATCCAGAAAATCTCAAATCAATCCTCTTTCCCTTTTGGTCTTTCCGTGTTCCTAAGCCAAAAACGCCTTTCTCCAAAACCCGCCACCACCCTTGTGCTCCTCTGCCTCGCGTCGCTCCACCAGTCGCCGTGTTCCACAGCCATTCTTCCTTGCTCCGCTCCAAATCTCGCCAGTAGCGCCACCTCGCCGACCACCTTACCCACGCATTTAAGTCGCCGCACCAACACCGCTCGGCCTCGTTTCTTGGCCCACGCCACATCCCGCGCCGCCACCGCCACGTGCTCGCTGCTCCACGATCGCCGCTGCCACCCACGCCACCCTGCCACCAATTTCCCCCTTCCCCGACGCCGATTGCTCATAGCCATCCACGTCACCATCATACGCCATGGCCGCCCGATCCATGCACTGGCAGTGTTCCCCTAGGCGTCCGTCTAGGCGATTTATCCTGCCTAGGTGGCGATTAGGCGCTAGGCGCTGGTCTGCCATCCAACTAGCGCCTAGCACCAAAGGGAACACTATGCACTGGTGCTACCGCCTCTCCTTGGCTATAAAAGCCACCCATCCTGAGCCAAGAGCATCGCCATCCTCCCCTCAACCTCGCCTTCACCATCTTTCTTCCACACCGCTGGCCAAGCCAAAGAATTTCGCCGCCGCCCCCTTTCTTCCCCGGTGAGGCCGAAGACCAATCCACCGCCACCATCTCGCCCTCTCCCTCTCCCTCCCAACCCCGTCATAACCACCGCCCCATCACCCTCAACCTCTCCCCAGTCTCCTTTATGAATACAATCTTTCTTGGTTCACTTCCAACTCTTTATCTCTGTGTATGTTGTTCTATTCACAGGCCCCCATGGCAATGTCAGCCCCTGAATTCAGCCTATGCTTTTTTAAACATCTTGAACATGTGGTATGAAAAGATATTCTGACCTCCTGTGTGTATCATATGGATTCGAACTTTTTTCATCCCTTAGATATTTATGTTCTGCAAGCAAATGCTGTTGAACATGCAACTTATGAGTGTCTAGAATTAAGAAGTATTGAGTTATCTGTCAATACTCAATACTCATTGATCTATTTGCCATGGAAGCTAATTGTTATATTGACCTTCAAATAATATTATCAGATCTGTAGACCTGGAGATGTGCAGTATTTCATAATGTCTTAGACTTGTAGTTGATGTAATAAGCATATTCAGTTATTTACTTTATATTCGGTATACGCTCATATGGAATTCAAGAATATTATGCAAAGGAACATGTATTCCCATTTTGAAGTATCCCTTGTGGTTATTGAAAACTTTAAATTTTGCATCAGACAAATTAGTCTTACAGATGTATTACATGACAGACTTGATATGTCCTGTTGCCTTTTAGTTGTGTGTCGTGTGCTCCTTTTATGTATGGTCTTATAAATTTTTCTGCTATTATGTGGAGCTGACTTGTATGCTCTTTTATTTTAGCAAATGGAGGAGCAATTCAATACATTGATAGTTCTTTCTCACTACCTGGAGGTACACACTTGATCTGACTATCTGACTAATGTATACATGTCTAGGAACCACTGTGGAATACACTGTTAGCCTCAATTAATTTGCTTACAGACTCTAGGTCCCGTCAGTTTTGGGGTGAGGCAGCAAAGAACCGAAACATATTGGATGTTGTTCCAGGTATATACATTTCTTGAGGCATTAAAGCATTGTTGGTAATATATTGTAAAGTCTTATGATAACTTCACGATTTGTATTGTCATTTCTTTCCACCAGAAAGGGTACCTGCTGGCTAGAATTTTTATTAGTACTAAGTACTAACAGGAACTTGCTATGGAGTTTTTCTAAGTTTTTCAATTGGATGCCATCTTATGCCCTTTTATGTATTCTTTTGTTTCATCTACAGATTAAGTTTTACTTATACTATTGAGTCTTTTTTGTAGGTTTTGAGCAGGCAATCCAAGCCTATGTGATTCATGTGCTCTCCTTGACATACCAGAAAGTAAGCATAATTACACCTGCTGTTATAAAATTATAAAATTTATAGTAGCGATTCATGTGCTCTCCTTGACATACCAAAATACTAAAAGGGATTGTAATTATAAAATTTGCCTTTGTTGCGGATCATTTTATAAGTAAGCATGATGCACCTGTTGAAGAATAGTTTGAATTATGTTTTTTTGTTTGTCAAAGATGAATGTCCAATTTTATTGCATTTATGATTTATCTATGTAGCTCTTTTTCCTACTACACTATGAACTATTTTTCTCAAATTTTCGTCTTGTACCAACTTTGTGAATCTATACTCTTTCAGAAAACTTTGGCTTCATACATAAAGAAGTATGCCTACTCAAACGCTAAAACCGAAGACCTATGGGTTGTTCTTGAAGAGGAAACTGGGGAGCCCGTTAAGGATCTCATAACTACATAGACTAAGCAACAAGGATATCCTGTTATATATGCAAAACTAAATGGACATGATTTGGGACTTGAACATGTTTTCTGACAGATCTCTCATTTTCATATTGTTTCTTACAAATATACATGGACAACTGAGTACACGTATACATACATGGCTTGTTTTTTTTGTTCTCTTCCTATAGCTGGATTGGTCATGATCAGGATTGCTTCTTTCTAGGACCTTTTCTTTTATTGATACCTTTAATTTTATGTTGTTTTGTTTTGTTCTTATAGTTTTCTAGGTGCTCTCACATAATCTTATAAACACATTTAGGACCAACATGCAAGCCACCTTAATCAGAAATTCAAAACAATAATGACTGAAAATGGGAATAGCATAGTGCTGCTTTCCTTTATTGTCTTAGTTTTTGTGTATGATTTGTTCAATCAGAAGTATATATAGCATATCAGTAAAGCTGGTAAGATATGTATATCAGTATACATAGTCCTTGGACCTTGCAATTTTTGTTATGCTGGAGTATTCTCAATGTTGTATGTCCTCAAATTTTAGTCAATATCTTTGTAATATTACGGACTCGAAAGAAATAAAACTACCAAAATTGGTTCTGCCTGTCGACCTCAATACAAGTAATTTGCTAAATTCTTTGTTCTGTTATAGACACAGTTTCTGTCGGATGGATCATCTGGTCCTGGCATGTGGATTGTTCATGTAACATCGTGTTGTGGCTCATATGATGTACAAAAAAAGTTCCTTTTAAAAGGTAAGACTGATAAGATGCATATAAAAGACTTTACAGCATCCCAAAGTGCTGATGGAAGGAACGACTAAAACTTTTGGATCAAACTGAACATTTAAAAACTAGACCCAAGGGGAGAGACATACCGCATAGCGACCGTGCAACGACCACATGGAACACACAGGGAGGGGCTTTTTTTGTGAGAACCAAGATTCGAGCCCTGGTTGGTAGCCTCACACCTAGAGGTCTTACCACCATGCTATGAGCATGTTCTCATCAAACCAAACATTTATCAAACTAGATTTTATAGAGTTCACTCGTCTTTGTTTCTCTTGTTGCTTGCACAGCTATAGTCCAGTCCATTGGCTAAGTTTTCTTATTCTTTTCTATTAAGTTTTCTTATTCTTTTCTATTGTTTTTGTTCTTCTTTGCAGTTTACTTATATGCTTTTCAGTTTTTACCCCTTCTTCATTCACATTGTCTTGGTGTGCCAAGACACGCGTAGGGCTACTAGTCCTCCAGAATCCAGATCCCCTTCCCGCGCGCTCACGTGGTCACACCTGCCGCCGCCTTCCTCACGCCCGACTACCCCTCCTCACGCCTGGCCGCCGCCGCCTCCTCACTCGGTCACTCCTCACACCCCTCTCCTCGTGGCCAGATCCAAATCCAATCCTCACTCGGTCACTCCTCCGATCCTCCCACGGTCCCACCCGTCTGCCACCGCGGTTGTCCACCTCTCCGCCCACAGTCGCCTCCACCACTCGCCTGACATCCCTGCTTACACCTGCTACCATCCATCCCTCCTTCGCTACCACGCGTTCAAGCAGGAAACCGGTGGGGACGGTGAGGAGCCATCGCCGCCACCGCCCAAGGCGCGGAGGCGTGGGAAGGGACTGCTCTACAAGCTGAAAGCAACGATACAAGGGCTCGCGGGGTGCCAGTCAGCGGCAGCAGAGGCGTATGGGGGGTAGTACCAACGCGCGGTCGAGAAGGCCGAGGAGATCCTCTTCTCGGTGAGCTCCATTAGTGAACCGGCAGGCCCTGGCATATGCAGCTGCTCCGTTTGGTTATGCAAAAACTTTTATTCTACCATTTTATGGGCTAAACATCCAACCTTGTAAGCCTGCTTGGTAGCTCAAATGTATTACTTTCTAGTTTTCCTATGATTTTATAGTTATGACTGCAAATGAAATGTCCAATATTTGCTGATTCTAACATAAGCACCGCTGCAGTATCTACTTGTGGCAAGCCTAGACAAAAGGTTTGTTTAGTAGATGTTGCTATTTAGAGCGACTGCATTGTGCTTACTCATATTTAGTCAGTGAAGTTGTCTAGTCACGTGGTTTAGACTTACACTGGACCATGTTGATTGTGTGTTGTGAGAACCCCAATTTATTTGGCTTGTAATGCTTAGCCAACCACCTGGCTCTAGCATCACAAATCGAATAAACCGAGCCTCGAGATATGTATACTTCCCAGCAAAGCAGTATACATACCTCACCACAAAATTATGCATCAACTCCATTCCAAACATAGAGTCCAAACATTACACTACTAAACAGAAAGTAACAACAGTAGATTATTACAGACCAGGACCGACCGGCCAAAAGATACTGAAATAACAGAAGAACGACAGCGGAAGCAACAGTGCCATAAGATGGCTATAAACAAAGTCAATCAGTGTGCCTTCAACCCACAAGGCATCTGACCGGACCGCCAAGCCTAGTCGTCGAACACGAAGCGGCAGCAAAACCCACAGAAGTGAGGCCCTTGGGGCTCACCTTCTTCCTCTGCAACAAAAACATTAAGCAAAGCCGATGAGTACAAAGATTGTCTTTGTACTCGCAAGACTGACGTGTGAACTAGCAGACCTATTCATAAGCTACATGCAGGCTTATTTGGTGGAGGCCATATGTTTCATTTGCACAAAACCAAATTTATTTGCAATAATGTAATACAGTTTGAAGGCAAGTTTGCAATTCATTTTTAATTGAAATAACAAGAAGGGATAATAATAACAAAGAGTAAAGATAAACAACCTAGAAGTGACTATCCCAATAGTCACCCCAACAATAGCACGAATTCCATATTCGTACCACCCTTCAAGTTTTAATTTAAAAGGTTGCAGTCTAGTTCTTACGGGGCGTATCCGAGCGTCTCCATAACCTAGGACGAGGCTATTCGAATAGTTTTAACCTCGCAGGTGTACCAATGTACCCACACTTCGCATCGCTTCAAGCCAAAGCACACTTCAAGGTATGCTTGCCTGGCTAAGTCCTACGAGACTTTTTCCAATATTGTGTATTAACTACGAGCGCTCGTATGGATAGAAATCCATACGCTTACATGGTAAAGCCGAAAAGACAACTACCTTTGCGGGGTAAAGCTTTTCGGACAACTACCATGCTCCCAACACCATCCCTCCTGCGACCTCCTGCGACCCGAAGCCAATACACGCCAAAGTACTAGGTCAAGAGAGGTCCCATACCCTCTAGTGAGGTTAGCACGCAAAATGCTCAGTACGGTGGCGCAAGTAACTCGGTCCTTAACTGACTCGGGCACCATTCCAGTCACACCCAACAGATCACACCAATCATACCGTTGTGCCCAAGTCTAAATCATTTTTGTTTTCAGTTTTAGTTTTGCAATTAATCATAGCATAAGCTGGAAACATAAGGAACAATAATTATTTTATGTGATCAAGATCATCGACTAAGTCGGTGATCGCCCAATTCTACCGATGACTAAGCATGGCTAAGCAACTGGACTCGCAATCTACTAAGCGACAAGAGTCCATCCAACGAACTCCAATCACAGCAAATAACCTAGGCTCGGGTGTAGAGGACAATTTATTTATCTACGATTATGCATCTAAAGGATTAACTACTCAATTTAACACAAATTAAGCGATGCATACATACGGTTGAAACAAAATATTAGATTTTAAAATCCGGGAGTAATATGATCAAGCGCGCTGTTCTGCTATCACGCTCAATAGGCTCAACTCATTGCAGAGGATCACTCGATAAAACCAGAACTGCCGCAATCTATCGATCGAGCAAAAGCAACGAATAAGAACAAAAACACCGACAAAACTCAAACATTCAAAACCATCTAACGAGCACAACATTCATACAGCAGCTAGAGCATGGCTTAACATAAATTTTAGAAACAGAGAACAACTCATTTTAATTTGTTATGAATTTTCTAGGAATTTTCTAAGCTAACAATACACATAAAGCATCATTTAATTCTTTAACAAAATTTAAGAACATGAACATATCTAAAACCTATCCTGATAATTAGTATACTAAAATGAAAATTTACAAAATTGGATTTACTGGATTTGGACAAATATTGAGATAGATATGAATTTTCTAATTTGGAAAATACATAATACACCATTTAATCAACTATCAGATTTTTGATACAGAGACAAAGCTGAAACCATTTTTAGTAAATAGCATATTTAAAATGAAAATTAATAGAACTGGTTTCATGCGATTTGAAGAAAAATTGAATTAGTTATGAATTTTATAAGTTCAATTGAATTATGAGCAAACCAGAAAAGCATTTCAGAAAAACTAAAGCATTAATTCCTTTTTCTACCGACAGCCAGCTAGCCACAGCCACAGACAGGTGGACCCGAGTGAAAACGCTGACTGGGTCAGCCCCGACACAGCCCCACCGAAGGTGACGTCGATAGCGGGTTCAAAGAATACACCTTCCGAACATTCTCGCCGTACTCTAAAAATGTGCTAGCTCGCGACAACAGAGGAGTTCCGACCGTTATGGCCGGCGCCGCGGCGAAGGAGAGCTCGCCGTGCGGGCAAGGACAAAATGGAACCCTAACGCTTATCGCGCACCGAAGATACCGCGGTCGGTCGGAGGTGACTGACGAGGCGGCGCGACGGCGAGGGGCGGAGTACAAGCTACGGTGAAAATGGCAACGCCAAACCGGCAACGCTACAAGCAAATAAATGGGCTCACAAGCTACTCTATGGTTCTCTGAGCTCACCGGGACGATGCGGAGAGGAAGAGCTTGCCGGAGATGACCTGACGACGATGAACCGCGACGGCGATCAAGGGGTCACCGAGGAAGGAACAACCTGAGCAAAAACAGGAGAAAAGAGAGATGGAGATAGCTCGGGTGAGTGCACTAGATGGTGCTAGCGCGAGCAATTACTCTAGGAACCAACTCACCGGAGATGAGGACGAAGATCCAACTTTCGGCCGAAGAAGAGGGACACCTAAATTCAACGGCCCCCTGCGAGTGAAACTCGAAATTAGTTGAGGAAACAATCTGACGAGTGGAACACAGTCGTGCGCGCAAAGAAGAAGGTGAGCTTCACTGGTTGTGGTGCTGACACGGCGGCGGCGGCACGGCCGTGAACCAGAGAACGCGCACTCCCTTGGTTTGAGCTCAGAGCGAACAAGGAAGGTAGTGAATGGCTTTGTGATGTCAAAGAGAGGAAGAGGAAGCTTTGGGTACCCTTAAGTAGGAAAAAGGACGGAGAAACCCGAGAGGAGGAGCCCTCAACGCCGATGCGCTCAGGAGCAGAGGCGGCGAGTTGGTGAGGTAGATGACGGGCGATTAATGCCTTACCAGGGTATGGGCTAACAGCGGACGATGCGGCCGAGGTGAAGCGCGCGAGAAAACCGAGAATGGACGGCGAGGCGAGGTGGCGCGCATGCACGCTGCCGTCGGCACTCGGCTCTCAGGCGCGAGGTAGGTGACGACCTGACAAGTAGGGCCCGCCCGTCAGCGACAGCAGCAAAGCGGCGCGAGCCAGAGTCAAGTGCGGCGTGAACAGTTGGTCTGACTCGATCAAGAGAATACTGACCGTTGGATCTAAAACGGACGGTCGAGATCCCTGCATGCATTCGGACCGGTCGATTGCATGCGCGAACGTGGATCGTTCGATTTGCATCGGACGGTTGGCAACGATCGGGCACGCGCGGTGCAGCTAGGCGGTGCGGCTTGAACCGAGTGGTGCGGTCGGACTCGAGCTCGAGTTGGGTTCGAGCCCGAGGAACAGTAGTTCCAGGGTTTGAATTAAAAAGGCTGAGCTGGTTTGGGGAATTTTTAGAGATAGCTCCCGAGCTCCAAAAATTCTGAAATTTTTAAGGGATCTTACAGGGACAGAGGACAACATTGTGTAATTGTTCCAAGAATTTTCATGCACTAGATTTCTCCCAAGAAAATTCACAAGTTGTTGTCCAGGGGTTTGACCAGATTTCCAAACTGGTTTGACTTGGCCATTTGAAATAGCAAACAAAATCTAAAATTTGTGAAATTTTTCAGAGAGGTAACTAGGATGATCAAGATGATAGGAAAAATACTTGCAGAGGGTGATCACAAGTTTAAGGTCAAGAATTTTGTTGACAACAACTTCCATTCACAAGAACAAATTCTAGAAAATGGAAATTGTTTAGGGAAAATTTGGAAAACTTCCAAATGATTTCATGAGATATCAAAAGTTTTTATTTCTCCTCATAATTTTACATTTGAAACACAAACCCTAACTTAGGGCTGTTACATGTGTCATATTGCTTATCAATAGTGGGGATCAAATAATTTTACCCCTTTTCTGAAACAGGTCACAAATTTTTACTCCTTTTCTGAAAAAGACTTGGTTTATATTCACTGATTTCCTTCTCCTTTTCAGGTTGCTACTCAGCTAGGCAGATATGTTGTCACTATGATGAGCACTGGTGTTGTACTTGCAATTCAATTTCAGTTATCAGGTCAATCATATACTCATGTATAATTTATTGCATTGCCTTTGCATTCTTCTTTTCTCTTTATTTCATATAGATCCTTGGTAGAGTTTCGGTTAATGTGGATATCATGGGGATATGCTCATGATCTTAGGATGATGATACAATTGGCAATGGTGTTGAAGATTTGTCGAATCACTTGTTTTCTGCAGAGTTCAGGAATATCGGTTTGACCGTAGCTTTGTATCGAGTTGTCGAATGGTCGAAAGCTTCGAGTACTGTAGTTATGAGTATTGTTCATCGAGCTGTAGCTACGAGTACCAGTGGTCGAAATCTTTGAAAACTGCAGCTGCGAGTGCTGAGCGGTCGAAAGCCACGAGTACTGTTCACCAAGTACTGTAGCGTGATCAAAATCTTCGAGGACTCTAGCTCGCGTACTTATGCTTTGGGTATTGTAGCTTTCGAGTACTGTAGCTACGAGTAGCAAGTGGTCGTAGCCCTTTCAGTGTGGTCGTAGCCTTTTCGTCCAGGTGGTCGTAGACCTTTTTGACCAAGTCAGTGGTCGTGGACACTGGTCGAAGACAGTGGTTCTGGACACTGGTCGTTGACAGTGGTCATGGATGCATGTTTTGCATTATGCATATTTTAACTAACGTGGGTCAAGTTGCGAAGAATTTGTTCATATAATCGATTTCCTTGTTTATTCTTATGCATGTGGCTTGGTGGTCAACTATGATCAATGGTGAGAAGGGTCGGGACTTGGTTAGGAGAACCAAGGTCCAGAATGATCTTGGATATCAGGTGAGATGGTTGGACTCAAGCATGGCGTAAAATGGATAATAATTACCGAGCGCAGTAGTTCTATGTGACGGGTCACATCAAGCAGCGTGACAGTTCTGTGCGATATAATGGATCAAGCGGCGTGGTAGTTCGGTGTGATAGGTTGCATCAAGCAGCGCAGGGTCAGTGCAAGTGTCATGATGGGTTCAATGGGGGCCATCGTACGTTAGTAAACCCGTTTATGTGTGGGCTTAACGGGTGCCCATTTAAGATGTCTTCCTCTAGAAGCTAGCCTCCACTATAAATAGGGAAGGGTGCTGGTTGTGCACCCTAAAAAGAACCCCGGTATTGAAGAAACCCTATTTTGTGTTTAGGAAGAGAAAAGTGGAGAGGTAGGGTTCTAGAGAGTTGGATTGATTGTATGCTCAAGTGTTGAGCTTTTGTCCTCCAAGATGGAGTGGTTGTAAACCAACATCAATCTGAAATCAATCCAAAATTATTTTTTTAAGATAAGTCTCTTCTTGTTCTTACTCTTTCTTTTGTGATTTTGGGGGTTTATGTGATCATTTCGTTTTCCTTTGGTTTCTGGCCTGGATCTTGTTTGCTGTGACATGTGGGAATGCATCTAAAATCATCTTTTACCCACGAGTAAGTTTTTATATCATATTTTGGTTTTGACTCGGTCCTAAAACAATCTTCACTCAAACCGAAAAGGGTTGGAACTTTGGCAATGATCTTCACGATCCTTGACTGGAATAGGTTCCTGACATCCCAGAGAAGGTGTGTTTCAAGTTTCGTGTAGTTTGGAGTTGCGGATCAAATTTTAGACCAATTTGTGATCTTGCGTTCTGTCTGTTTTTACAGTTCATGTGAGAGGTCCGACCGCCCAACTCATTTTTGTCTTGAGTTTTTGGTGATTTTGGTCTATTTTTTTAGAGTTGATTGGATTCAATACAAGTCTTCCGCTATACTTGTATGTTGATTTTCATAGCTCTCATAGCTATTAGAGGGAAAATCGTGTTGAATCCGATCAAGATGAAAAAGAGACAATGCTTTTATTCAACCCCCCCTCTAGTTGTCGTTTCAGTCCAATAGTTAATAATCTAGCTACTTTTGTATTTAGGTGGAGACACTCAAATGAATACACTAATTTGGTATAGCTGGCTTGGTGGAGTAATTATTGGCACAATGATGGTGCAAACAGTGTCCTAGAGGAACATTGCAAAGCTGGATCGCGCAATGTTGTCGTAACTGGAAGGTATCTCATTTTACATTCTTCTTTTGACATGCCATGTGAATCTTTTGCTGGGAAGTAGTGTGCATACTCTGAAAATAGAGCAAAAGAAATAATCAAACCTAATGAATTTTCTCCTCGATTCCTTACTGGTTGCATCCATTGGGGGCTAATTTCTTATTGTTACCCATGTTTTGCAATCAATGTTGACCTTGTAGTTCGATTTTGGCAACACAAGAGGCTGAAACTTGTTGAACTTGCATGTCATAGTCTCACAGTCACATACCATGTGGCGAGTACATGGGCATGCCCGCAGGCGACGAGCATGGGCGAGGTTCTTCACCTGTCGTCCTTCGCGGGCATGCGCGTGGGAGAAAATCAAGGTCGCGGGCATGGGTATGGGCGAGCACTACCCATGCTCGCCACGCCCGATTGCCATCCCTAGTTGAAAGTGAGACCAAGCAGATGGACAGCCACGAGTTGGTATTGATCCATTTCCTCACTGAAGATAGGTAAGGACAAGAACCTTATGCCAAATAACAGACACATAAATTACTCAACCACGGATTTTGTATATCTAACTTGGCTTAGTACACTGCTCTTTCGATTGCATATTTATAGGATGACACCTGCTCTTGTGTACAGAGCAGCCGCGGTTTGGGGTGAGTCAAGAGTGGTCTGGTTAGGACACTTGCTTAACTACACAACAGTAAGAGCAATCAGTGTCAGACTGCGTAGTTCACCATTGATCGGTGATTTCCCGATGGTTGTATTGTCCAAGGACCTATCGGGTAGAGGACTAGAAAGGTTGAGCAGCGAAAAGGCTTTGTTATCTCAGCTCAGTCGTACGCTAACATGTTGCGTGTTTATGGCCTGACATTGTGAGTTTGAGGTATCTTGTGGGTAAAGTTGGACAACTCTGCAGAGTATATAAATGATATTCGAATATGCCATGCTTCCAGTTAATGAAGTTGTATTTATATGTGATTTCAATATATGAGGCATAAGTAGTGTCGTAGCAGGGCCCCATGGGGTGCCCCGCACCCTAGGGTCGTCAGGAATACCGGTGTGCCGTTAGGGATACTGTACATGTGTAGACCTAGCTTGTATAAGTACTCATAGCCAATGTACCTAAATACCCCTTGCCTCTTCCTCGCCTATGGGGGCAAGAAGGTAAATGTCCCTTCTTGCCCCCCTATAAGTAAAGCCCTAAGGGCACATGTAAGGGGGTTCTCTCTCATTAAAACATACAAGCAATACATATCTTCACTCAGTGTCTTTAGCCCCTCTCTTCCTTCGGTCCTTCTCCAAGACAAAAGGGTACGGAGGGTCCTCGCATACGGAGGGTCCCCGTACCCCCTGTCTAGCCTCTTTACGCTACGACAGTTGGCGCCGTCCGTGGGGACCGAACAAAAAGCTACAAAACAAGAGGAGCTACAAAACAAGAGGAGCTGAAGACAACAACTCACACAGCCGAAGCCCACCCAAGTCACCTTCGGCGTGGACCTGCGGAGCAGCCGCCCGGAGCCCCTCCGCCTCCGCCTCACCGCTGGAGGCCCTCCGGCCCCTTCGGCACCTTCACACGAAGCAAGCACACCTCCGGAGGCCCCCCTTCGCTTGCGCCTCCGAGGACGAAGGACACCTCGCTGGAGCGTCTCCAGCCCCCACACCTGGAAGCCCCTTCGGAGCAGCCCAAAGGCATCCCGCGCGCCTCCGGCGGCTCCACGAGCCAAAAACATTGACACCTCGGAGCACCCTCACCTACCTCCGGCTCCGGCCCCGTCGAGGCTGAGGCCACCTCCGCCTCTGCCTCCGGTCCGGAGGCCCTCTGGAGTAACCTACGTGCGGGCGCACCCCCGCTCGGAGCACCCTCACCTACCTCCGGCTCCGACCCCGTCGAGGCTGAGGCCACCTCCGCCTGCGCCTCCGGTCCGTAGGCCCCCCGGAGTAACCTACGCGCAGGCGCACTCCCGCCCGGAGCACCCTCGCCTACCACAGCCTGCCTCCACTCCAAAGGCCTTCCGGATCGTCTTCGGCGTATCTGGCCAAAGCCCAACCCGGAGCCTTCGCCCCCGCGCCTCCGGAGCACCTCGGCCCCTCTTCGCCCCACCTCGGGCCGCCGCATCCGGAGCCTCTTCCAGAGCTCCTTCGGCATCGACAGCCGTCTCAGCACATGAAGCCTTCGGAGGTCTTCGGCGCAACCTCTGCCTTCGAAACACCCGGAGCAACCCCTGCCTCACCCAACCCGGAGCACGCAGCGCCGGGAACTTTGCCTCCCATCCGAAGGACCCGAAGCCCCTCAGAGACCCCACCCCGTGCAAGACGCCGCGCCATCCGTGCGCGGCGATCGCTTCGGCCGCCTGGGTGGTTTCCCTCACGACCCTCGGCCGCCGAGCACGCCGACGGCGCCCGGCATCACCCCGTCGCTAAGCTCCAGCTACCTCGGGGCGCCCTCGGGACGCCTCGCCTCCACGCCGGTGGAAGCCACCTCGGGTCCTTTCGCGACGGGCCATCCGTCTCGGCACCAGACGCTGGCTCCTCGGGTCCTTCGCATCCGCGGCTGCACTGCGACCATCGAGGGCCGCCGCGGATACGCTCGGGCTGGGGCCTCGGGGCGTCTTCACGCCCGCCTCGCTTCGCTGCACCTCGCAGTCGCCCAAGACCAGTAAGTCTCATACGCTGTTTGCAATTCTACACAACTAGCGTAGTTAAGCTGCATGTAAAAAGGAGGACCTCTACATTAAATGCTAGCTGCCAGTTGGCCTAGGGGGGCTCTGCTAGTGCTAGCAGGACCACCTCCAACCCCTAGACACGCAGTCACGTGGACAGGAGGACCACTGCATTAATTACCAACCAACAACCAGTCCAGGCACCAATGCTATCCGACGCTTAAATGTGCTCATGACAAACACCACCAGCAAGCCGTATATGTGTGTTCGGACAGGCTTCGCTCAGCATCCGGAGGGCCATAGCACCTTTGCTCAGCACCGGCTCCCTCGCTGGATGCCCTTCGCTCCGAAGACCACCACCCGCCTCGGGTGCCTTCCGAAGGCCACCTCGCCTGTGCCTCCGGAGACCAACCACCCAGAACCTCCGTCGGGGGAACGGGGCATCGGCACGACCGCTTTACCTTGCAGCACCTCGCAACCAACAAAGACCAGTAGGTGCCCTTCTCATGTCCAGTTGAAGCGCTAGCACTTCACCGGCAGTACACACTTTGTAATTCCAGAGCTAGTGTAGCAGCACAGCACGTTAGCGAAAGGGCCCCTACATTATCTGCTAGCTGCCAACCAGTCTAGGGGAGCTTTGCTGCTACTAGTAGTACTACCTAAAACCACTAGACATGCATGGTGTAGCAGCGCATGAACAGTACGGTTTTTTGCATTAATTCCCTTCCCTCGCATGCTTTGTTACAGTACCAAACACATTGACATATACATTAATTCCATACTAGTGCATAACCGGAACAGCTAGACGTGCATATAAAACCTATTTGCTTTCAAATTATAAACAAGACGCCATGCGTGGCTCCGAGCCCCGGCGCACACCAAAGCCCTCCGAAGGCACAGTGTATAAACGAAGACGCCGTGCGTGGCTCCTAGCCCCGGCACACACCAAAGCCCTCCAAAGGCACAGTGTATAAACGAAGACGCCGTGCGTGGCTCCGAGCCCCGGCGCACACCAAAGCCCTCCGAAGGCACAGTGTATAAACGAAGACGCCGTGCGTGGCTCCTAGCCCCGACGCACACCAAAGCCCTCCGAAGGCACAGTGTATAAACGAAGACGCCGTGCGTGGCTCCGAGCCCCGGCGCACACCAAAGCCCTCCGAAGGCGCAGTGTATAAACGAAGACGCGCAGGCGTGGCTCCGAGCCCCGCAAGACACAAAGCCCTCCGAGGCACGATGTATAAACGAAGACGCGTCGTGCGTGGCTCGAGCCCCGCGTACACAAAGCCCTCCGAAGTACGCATGTATAAACGGCGACGCCGCGGCGTGGTCCGAGCCCGGCGCACACCAAAGCCTCGAAGGCACAGTGTATAAACGAAGACGCGTCGTGCGTGGCTCCTAGCCCCGGCGCACACCAAAGCCCTCCGAAGGCACAGTGTATAAACGAAGACGCCGTGCGTGGCTCCGAGCCCCGGCGCACACCAAAGCCCTCCGAAGGCACAGTGTATAAACGAAGACGTCGTGCATGGCTCTGAGCCCCGGCGCACACCAAAGCCCTCCGAAGGCGCAGTGTATAAACGAAGACGTCGTGCGTGGCTCCGAGCCCCGGCGCACACCAAAGCCCTCCGAAGGCCCAGTGTATAAACGAAGACGCCGTGCGTGGCTCCGAGCCCCGGCGCACACCAAAGCCCTCCGGAGGCATAGTGTATAAACGAAGACGCCGTGCGTGGCTCTGAGCCCCGGCGCACACCAAAAGCCCTCCGAAGGCACAGTGTATAAAAGCCCTCCGAAGGCACAGTGTATAAACGAAGACCCTAGCCGCTCCGGAGGCCCGCCTCCGCGACTAGGGAGTCTCCCGCCGCGAGGGCGTCGCCCCGGCGGAGACATTTCTTCAAAATCGCGCTCAACCGCGCCACCCTAGCCGCTCCGGAGGCCCGCCTTCGCGACTAGGGAGTCTCCCGCCGCGAGGGCGTCGCCCCGGCGGAGATATTTCTTCAAAATCGTGCTCAACCGCGCCACCCTAGCCGCTCCGGAGGCCCGCCTCCGCGACTAGGGAGTCTCCCGCCGCGAGGGCGTCGCCCCGGCGGAGACATTTTTCAAAATCGCGCAACCGCGCCACCCTAGCCGCTCGAGGCCCGCCTCGCGACTAGGAGTCTCCGCCGTGGCGTCGCCCGGGAGACATTTCTTCAAAATCGCGCTCAGCCGCGCCACCTAGCCGCTCCGAGGCCTGTCTCGCGATTAGGAGTCTCCCGCCGCGAGGTGTCGCCGCGCGAGACATTTTTCAAAATCGCGCCAACCGCGCCACCTAGCCGCTCCGAGGCCCGCTCGCGGCGAGTGAGTCTCCGCCGCGAGGGCGCCCGACGGAGACATTTCTTCAAATCGCGCTCAATCGCGCCACCTAGCCGCTCCGAGGCCCGCCGCGACTAGGGAGTCTCCCGCCACGAGGTCGCCCGGCGGACACATTTCTTCAAAATAGCGCCAATCGCGCAACTCTAGCCGCCCGAGGCCCGCCCGCGACTGGGAGTCTCCCGCGAGGGCGTACCCCGGCGGAGACATTTCACAAAATCGCGCTCAATCGCGCAACCCTAGCCGGTCCGAGGTCCGCCTCTGCGACAGGGAGTCTCCCACAAGCTAGGGCTCCCAGAAGCCCTATTTTAAAAGTATGTGGACGGCGCAGGTTTCGCCTCTCGGAAGCCTATTAAAAACACGATAGCTAAAAGGAGTCGGGCTCGAGGTAAACTCAAGATCCTCTACCTTGCTTTTGTCCTTGTAACCCAAGACAGGACTGTAGCGAGGACAAAACGAACAGCGTACACCGCAACACAAAGCAGCCCCAAGCACCCACCAAGAAGAGAGCGTGGAACGCACCAAGACCCCAAATCAGACAAGAAGCACACCGCGTCGGGCCATGGTCACCACCACCATCCTTTCTGCGCACCCCCAGAGCCTTATACGACAATCAAGAAAGGTTGGGGAACGGCGCTCTCGGCTTCGCCTCCCAGTCCGCTAGCTTTGGGCTCTCCGGCCTCGCGCCGGCGGAAAGGCATTCATCTCGCGCTCAAACGCGCAACCTAGTCGCCCAGGGACCGCCGGCGACTAGGAGTCTCCGCCGCGAGGTTCTCGCCCCAGCAGGGAGGCAGAAGTTTCAACAAATCAGATAGGGGGATGGCACGCGCCGCCCCCCCTTCGCTACCGTGGGCTCTCGGTGAGCCCAATCAAAAGGGTTGGGGACGCACGCGGCCGCCTCCCCTCATACTGTGGGCTCTCCAACAGCCCAATCAAAAGGGTTGGGGGCGGACGCGGCCGCCTCCCCTTCACACTGTGGGCTCAAAGAAGCCCAATCAAAAAGGTTGGGGACGCCATCTTCACTTCGCCTCCCCCTCGCTAGCCGGGCCTCAAGGGAGCCCAATAATAACAATAAACATGTGCCTCCTCGGGCAAACTAACATCAACCCTTCGTGCCACTCAGTCAACGGCCCAGCCCACTAGGAGCGACCGAAGGGGGGACGGTACCAAGCCCCTAGTAGGACCATCGCGAACGATCACACCGAGGAAGTAACCAGTCACAAGGGCAATAGCGACCGCCACGACGCGTCGCGCACCTCGAGGCCCATGCCTCGGCGGGGCGGCTCCGCACCAGCTCCACCTCCGGAGCACTTACGGAGGTTCGCCGCCCGCCTCGAGGCCCATGCCTCGGCGGGGCGGCTCCGCACCAGCTCCACCTCCGGAGCACTTACGGAGGTTCGCCGCCCGCCTCGAGGCCCATGCCTCGGCGGGGTGGCTCCACACGCCTTCTCCTCGGAGCGCCTCGAGGTTCGCCGCCCGCCGAGGCCCATGCCTCGGCGGGCGCCGCACCGCCTTCTCCTCGAGCGCTCGAGGTTCGCCGCCGCCGAGGCCCATGCCTCGGCGGGCGGCCGCACCAACTCCACCTCCGGAGCGCCTCCGAAGGTTCGTCGCCCGCCTCGAGGCCCATGCCTCGGCGGGGCGGCTCCACACCAGCTTCTCCGGAGCGCCTCGGAGGTTCGCCGCCCGCCTCGAGGCCCATGCCTCGGCGGGGCGGCTTCGCACCAGCTCCACCTCCGGAGCGCCTCCGGAGGTTCGCCGCCCGCCTCGAGGCCCATGCCTCGGCGGGGTGGCTCCGCACTAGCTTCTCCTCCGGAGCGCCTTCGGAGGTTCGCCGCCTGCCTTGAGGCCCATGCCTCGGCGGGGCGGCTTCGCACCAGCTCTACCTCCAGAGCGCCTCCGGAGGTTCGCCGCCCGCCTCGAGGCCCATGCCTCGGCGGGGTGGCTCCGCACCAGCTTTGCCTCCAAAGCGCCTCCGGAGGCTCGTCGCCCGCCTCGAGGCCCATGTCTCGGCAGGGCGGCTCCGCAGGCTCCACACCGACTTTGCCTACACCTCGGACAGCCTTCGGAGTGCATCCGGAGCTTCGTCGCCCGCCTCAAGGCCCACGCCTCGGCGGGCGGCCCACGACTCCGCCTCCGGTGCCTCGGAGCTCGCCTCGCCCGAGGCCCATGCCTCGGCGGGTGGCTCGCACCGCCTTCTCCTCGGAGCGCTCGAGGTTCGCCGCCGCCTCAAGGCCCATGCCTCGGCGGGCGGCCAAGACGCCTCCACCTCCGAGCGCCCGGAGGTTCGCCACCCGCTCGAGGCCCATGCCTCGGCGGGCGGCTCCACGCGGCTTCTCCTCCGAGCGCCTCGAGGTTCGCCGCCGCCTCGAGGCCCATGCCTCGGCGGGCGGCGCACACGCCTCCACCTCCGAGCGCCCGAGGTTCACGCGCGCCGAGGCCCATGCCTCGGCGGGGCGGCTCCGCACCAGCTTCTCCTCCGGAGCGCCTCCGGAGGTTCGCCGCCTGCCTCGAGGCCCATGCCTCGGCGGGGCGGCCGCACCGCCTCTACCTCCGCAGCGCCCGAGGTTCGCGCCGCCTCGAGGCCCATGCCTCGGCGGGGTGGCTCCGCACCAGCTTTGCCTCCAAAGCGCCTCCGGAGGCTCGTCGCCCGCCTTGAGGCCCATGTCTCGGCAGGGCGGCTCCGCAGGCTCCACACCGACTTTGCCTACACCTCGGACAGCCTTCGGAGTGCATCCGGAGCTTCGTCGCCCGCCTCAAGGCCCATGCCTCGGCGGGGCGGCTCCACGCTGACTCTGCCTCCGAAGTGCCTCCGGAGCTCCACCTCCCGCCTCGAGGCCCATGCCTCGGCGGGGCGGCTCCACGCCGATCATATCAGTGTGGTGGCTCCCGACCGACGTCTCCCCGGGGTATTCCCGACTCCCGAGGGGCCGGAGGCGGCAGAACTGCGTCCGCTCGCCCCTCGGGACCGCGGGATCTGTCCTCGCGACCTCGGACCACGCAGACGAGGGAGTTGTCGTAGCAGGGCCCCATGGGGTGCCCCGCACCCTAGGGTCGTCAGGAATACCGGTGTGCCGTTAGGGATACTGTACATGTGTAGACCTAGCTTGTATAAGTACTCATAGCCAATGTACCTAAATACCCCTTGCCTCTTCCTCGCCTATGGGGGCAAGAAGGTAAATGTCCCTTCTTGCCCCCTATAAGTAAAGCCCTAAGGGCACATGTAAGGGGGTTCCCTCTCATTAAAACATACAAGCAATACATATCTTCACTCAGTGTCTTTAGCCCCTCTCTTCCTTCGGTCCTTCTCCAAGACAAAAGGGTACGGAGGGTCCTCGCATACGGAGGGTCCCCGTACCCCCTGTCTAGCCTCTTTACGCTACGACAAGTAGAGATTTTGAGATGATAAGATGGTGAGTACAAATGTTAAGTAAACCCTGATGTTAGATTAGTATGGTTTTACTGTTTTAAAGATAAATTACTTTAACTCAAATGATGCATCCACATATACGTGATATGGTAAACCCTCAACAATTAATTGAACCCTTGGCATGTAGTTAAATAGCTTTTCATACAACTTGCTGAGTACGGTTGTGTACTCATACTTGCTAAATCAACTACAGAAGAAAACTAGGAGAACTCTGAGGATCTTGTTGAAGAAGGATTTGGTAGACCTCTGGATGATAATGATTACTGATATTAGGTTTCAACCGCGCTCAAGCGTGCCTATGGTTTGAAAGTTATTTTGTTTTGTAATATATTAACTTTGGGCTTGGATGCCTTTGCCTGTATCAAAACTGGTTGATAAGCCTCATCCTTGTGTAATAAAAGTTTGGTTTTTATTGTAATCGAAAGCTTGCTTGTGATGCTATTTCTTGTTTCACAACTGCACATTCTCGACGATTGTGAAAAGTTTGACGGTTCTAGAAATATGGTTGTTTCAAAGCTTTAGGACATTTCCTACAAAGAGATGACAGTCGTTGGAAATTGGCATCCACTACTACAGAAAGCCTCATCACAGACGGTTCGGAACTGTCATCACACACGGTTTTCGAACTGTCTGAATTTTTACGTCTGTGATAACAGGCGTTATCACAGACGGTTTTTGAGTCGTCTGTGATAAGGCACAACACAGACGGTTCTATTTACCAACCGTCTGTGATATGAGACGGTTCTATTTAGTAACCATCTGTAATATAAGAGATATCACAGACAGTTGGTAAATAGAACCGTCTGTGATATACGCATATCACAGACGGTTGTTAGTAGAAACAATCTGTGATAGTGTCCCTTCATAGATGGTTTGGTCGTTAAACCGTCTGTGATACTATCCCTTCACAGATGGTTTAATAATCAAACTATCTGTGATAGTTCTTTAAATTTAACTATTTTTTTCTGACATGCATGTATTCTTTCTACTTCCATTCCCAATAGACAAAGAACCTTTTTGGCTTTGTAGGTGATGCTGGGCAATACGTTTCCCTCCGGAAGGATGTCCGCTAGGAGACCTAACAACGCCATGAAAGTGAAACTCTTATCGAACCAAACATTGCTTGCTTTCAATTTCAGCAGTTCAAGCACGGTTGACAACCTTGTGCATTCCGGTTTGCAGTCAGAGAATAAAGGTTTTCCGAGTCCTCCATTACGCTCTCGAATTTACAAAACTCTCTCTCTCATTGTAGTTCCCTTCTACATCGCGTAGCATCTGATCCAGATTGTCATCATGCGATCCATCCTCATCAAAAGCACAGCCTACATTTGGCATATCGTTGAATTCCTCGTCAATGTCATCATTATTAACTTCCTGTATAATCTACTCTTCACCGTGATTGGTCCAACATGTATAATGTTTTTTTAAACCCCTTCGAATCAAGTGTGCTTTGATCTGCGCGGATTGTTAAACATCTTCAAATTACCGCGATCGATGCATGGACAATACATAAATTCTATCCCCTTCTTCAACATATCCTGCTCGGTGGCTCTTTTAAAAACAAATACGTCATTAATGTACTCTTCACTCACACGGTTCACACTATACATCCAGTTTCGATCCATCTACGCTACACACGTAACAAATTAGTAGTGTTAAATTAAATTAATAAACTGCAAATACGTTACTCCTCATATTAACCAAACATACTAAAATTGATTAAAGATAACCGAGAGCAAATATAAAGAGTTACAGATCGTTACTCTCGGAGCTTATGACAAAAATTCCAAATAACCCGTGAGATTTCTTTCCTTCTCCTTCTCCTCCCTTCCTCCTCTTTAGCTTTCTCCTTTCCTTCTCTCTAAGGTGGGGCAATGGAGGTGGCAGCTCAAACCGAAATTGGGTCAAGGGGTGAAGGCGCTAGGGGGCAAGAGCTCTGTCGGGAGTCGATATTTATAGTACCAGCATATCACAGACGGTTCAAACGGTTCATATTAAGAACCGTCTGTGATGAGTGCAATTATCACTCTGTGAATTATCACAGACGGTTCTTGTTAAGGAACCGTCTGTGATAAGTATAACATAGACGGTTCTTTTGGAACCGTCTGTAATGAGACGTCTTATATAGCCTATTTTGTAGTAGTGATCTTTCTAGAATTTTTTCTGATCTGGTCCCTTAACCATCTAGTTTTTTTCTCTCTCAAAAGTCGATGATTCCCTATGGAACGTGTTCAGTTTCTGATCTACCTCTCCTAGCCCAGAGAATTCTGTTAAGCTGAATGGTGAAAAGTCAGACGCTTGGCTGAATTCTTATGTTGGTTTTGCTCGTGTGTTCTCCGAAGCACGCACACTTCATCACGGATCATTCCATGTGCCACCGAAAGCTCTCGAGGATGGTGATCTGTTGTTTCATCAATCGTGTGAAAGAAATATAAGAATCCAGCATCTATTGATGCTTATTCAGACGACAATATCAGGCAGCAAACCTGATGTTCGCGAGAGCCAACGTGCAAACTTGATCCATCGAGATCTTTGGATTCCGATGATCTCACCCGACCATTCTCGCAGTCTCGTCGACGTCCCAGACGAATAATTTGCCTTATCTTTCCTGAAGAAGAAGAAGAAGAGCAGTGTTTGTTCACATTGCAAAGGTTTATATCCTCCTCGTCTTTTAGTTTTCTGTGGTTACTGACTTTTGCTAATTACAACGTTGCCCATCAACATTGATCTCTACCAGTTTCCTTCTAATTGACATCTGTTCTGGACTATTGTAAATAGCAACAGCAAGCTAAGTTACAGTTTTATGATCAGTCTGAGTCGTTGCCTTCAAGCTAGAGACAGGAATAATCCAAAACGTAAAAAAAAGGCACAAAAGGAAGCAAAGAGATGACGAAGCTTTATTCGTTTCCTCCGCTGAATCCTTCGATCGCTTGGCTGCTGACAGCGGCGCACACAGAATGTTTTGGACGCTTCATATAAACGCTAAGAAAAGTGTAATTCATAGCATATCACTCCGCAGTTTGCAACTGCTATTTATACCCCAAGACCGGCCCTCTTCTCCTCCACGGTACAGCACAGCCATCTGAATTGAAAGCCAGTGACCAACATGGGTGATCGCAGGTACGGATACTCATACCCACCACCCCAAGGTAAGCACTACTTATACATGCGTGAGCTGACAGAATTTTTTTTTTCCCTGAATGGTGTGTTAATTTGATACATATCAATTAGTTAATTCTTGTAGCGCCATGAACGGGTTATATACTACAAGGGAAAAGGGTTTTTGTGGCGAAAATTTTCGTCACAAATTATTTTTTGTGACCAAATTTCCCGTCGTCACTAATACTCAAGTCACTGATAACATAGTGATGAATTTTTGTTCGCCACAAATAAACATGTTCATTAGTGACAAAAACATTAATCACTATTGATACATACATTTGAGACGACTGGCATGGTCACTAGTAGGTTTGTATTCCCTTCATTTTCAATCTCCACAACGAAATTTAAAGATCCCGGAGCAGTAGCTTCTTCCCCATGTTTTGTTCCTATGATAGACAAATATGAGTAATAAATCTAGTAAATATTCTAATAAGGTACTTTAGTTCCGAAACTACTGTCGGTGGAACACAGTGCGACCGCTGTTGGCTTCGTGCCTTCATGACATCGCAATCACCAGGCACTAGCCCCTTCACCGACACAGCCACCGCCCGACCTGCATCACCCGTGCCAACACGTGCTGGCGCGCACGAACATGCACACCGCTTATATGCGCATGCTCGTGCATAGGAGTGCTTCCGCTACTACCCCTCTGCCGTTATTTGCTATTTGGGGGCACGACCAAGGTGGTGATTGGCAGATCAATTGAAGAGATATAGCAATGGGTATGGACCAAGCTTAAGTTTTTGAGTGAACTGGTTAGTGCATGCAATTCAATATAGTATTAGAGCCGAGAGGTCTCGAGTTCAAGACCCAATTGGCACAATTAAATAATAATAATAATAATTACAGTCCACTTTTATTCTACGTCTTAGACCTACATGTGAGAGAAAGTGTTAAGTATAAGTGAATTGTCCGTTTTTCCTTATCAGCTTAAGCTTTTGAATAAATTGGTTGGTGCATGCAACTAAATACATAATATCTTTTTTTTATGTTGCTGAAAAATAGGGTGTTAGAGATAGATTTTAGGATGAGTTAAGTACTCCTTATTTTCTATCGGAGGGGTTAACTAATCCTTTTGAGTTTACCTTAACAAAAAAACTGATCCTTTCGAGTTTTTTTTTTGTTAATTTGTTATTTTATCCACGCACCGTACATGCTATATATAAGCACCAGGCCCACATATGCACAGCTCGAACAGTATCGCATATGTATAGTTTTGAAAAATACAAATTCTAAATAAAAAATGACAGACTTAATACTGGGACGTATATAGTGAAACCGAACAATATAAGCACATATCGGAAATTCTATACTTCAAACATTTAATTCTAAAAGTTTAAATATTCCCTTTATTCTCTTTTAAATGACATTTTAGAATCTAAACTGTCAAACTTTCTAAAATTTGACTATTATTATGTTAAAACCATTCTAGATTGGCTATATAAAAACTATGTCACTAGATTTATTGTTAAAAATATTTTTCATAAAACAATGGCAACATGGCGGTTCGTTACTGTAAAATCGTCACTACTAATTTTTCTTGTGACAACATAATAATTTGTCACTAATTGCAAATAAAGTTGTGACAACATGACAATTCGCCACTACTAAGGTTTCTTGTGATGACATAGTAGTTTACCACTAATTATAAACGGAGCTATGACAACGTGACAGTTCATCATTATTAAGTCGTCACTACTATGTCATTTTGTGACGACATGCCATTTTTCACTATTCGTTAATGAAGTAATGGCAACATTACCATTCATCATTGTAAAGTCGTTACTACTAAGGTATCCTTGGACCCTACAACATATGGTCACTATTTTCAATGAAGTAGTGACAACATGACTCGTCACCGTAGATTCGTCACTACTATAATATCTTGTGGTGATTTAGTATCTGGTCACTAATAATTGACAAAGGATTGAGGAATTTTTTTTACTCATTATAAATCTCGTTAATAGTGACAAAACGAACTTTCATCACTAAAATTATGTTTCCTTGTAGTTTAAATTAGTTAATCCACTAGCATCCATGCATGATGTTCTCTTCTTTGTTTTTTCTTGTTTGGTCACGCATGGAATGGAACGCATGCAGGGTACTACAATGGACCGCCGGTGATGGCGCCGCCGCAGTACAGCGCTCCGCCGCCGAGACGGGAGCCGAGCTTCCTTGAAGGATGGTAAGAAGCCACGCCTGCATATATGATCTACTTCCTGAACTACAAATTATTGGCATACAAATTTTCTTTGGAAAAATCCCTCTGCACTCTGTACTAATTAAGGTGTCTTGTTTTATCCCGCGAATTCAGCCTTGCTGCTCTCTGCTGCTGCTGCCTCATAGACGAGTGCTGCTGCGACCCATCGGTCATATGTGTGACCTAGCCTTGCTGCTGCCTCATAGACGAGTGCTGCTGCGACCCATCGGTCATATGTGTGACCTAATCGATCGGAGCATACGCCCAGTTTACGGGTAGGACGAACAGTCCGAGTTGAGCTATATACATGCATGTGCTCTTGCCTTTCGCTAATGTTTTCAGCCTATAAATTACAGTACAAATAGGCAAATAGTCAATCGTCCGTTTTGTTCAGGTCTTCAGGATCAGACACATGCTCATGGTCTGATCCACTTGCAGTACATGCTGTTCTTGTAGTGGAGAGTGGACATATATGTACTGCACTGGTTACTTGACATACACAGGACGATATGTATGTATATATGATCGACTGTGAGTCTATGAATAACTGAAGGCAAACAGAAGTTTACTACATACAGTTCCTGTCTCAACCTGTAACATGCTGTCCATGAATTTGCTTCTGTAATATCATCAGGCAAACGTATCCCAAATTTCGGCACCTCTATATTCATCATAGAACAAGTGTCCATTTCATACAGCATGTAAAAACTACTGAGAAAAAAAAAAAGACTGCGCTTCTGCATGCATCTTACACCCTAAACCCCGGTCATTTCTATACCCACAACATATCCTATTGCACGTACACTTTCTAACCTAACACAAACAGGCAACAAGAGAAACGATTAGATTTACAACCTAAAAAGGTGAAGGGGGGATGATCAGCAAGCTATTTGGTCCCTTAGGGTGGCTATCTCCTCAAATACGGGCAGCCTCCTCGACCTGAATGGCGTCCATTCGTTCATCGCAAGTTCCAGCCTCTCCATGATGTCTTCACTTACAACATCCAGTGATGAAACATGAGGCGGAGCAGGGTGGATCTCATGAAGCAACTGCTCAGCTCGGCTAATCATTTTGTCGTCGTCCGAACCTGACATCCTGCTTAGGAGTACGTCCTCGAGCACTCGCCGTGCTTCCTCATACTTCCGCTGCTTAATCAGGCACGTCCCAAGGTTGCAGGCTCTGTTGGCATCAGGTTCAATCAACTGCGCCTTGCGGTACACCGATTCCGCTGCCTCGTAGTTGTTCTGTTGCATGTAAGCCCAGCCAAGATTTCCCTGGGAAGTTATTTTGGCAAGTGTCAGTGCCTTATTTCATTCCATTAATCACTTCCGGTATAATTCAGCTTCAGAAGAAAGGTTTACAAGAGGAGCAATGAGCTATACCAAAATGCGGGACGTCTCTTGCTGGATGGAAACCCGGAACTTCTTGCCATGGGAACGTGCTGTCTTGGATGCCTTCCCATTGAAGGCCTCTCCGAGGTATATCATCTTGAGCTTCTGCTTCAAGAGCTCTATCTGTTCTTCAACCAGACCACATTTCTGTACGCCAAATCATCGCTGAGTTAGTCCAGACTGATTTACCGAAATGTGCTACATTTATATGATCGGTTCTGCATGAAAAAAAGAAAAGAAAAAGAAAACGCACCTTGTAGAGGTCGATTAGGAGATTGTCGAGGGACTCCTGAGCTTGCTTGGAGCAGAGATGCCTGAAGGATCTGATAGCCTCGATCGCCTCCTCCGCACGGTCCTGCTGCTTCATCACCACTGCCATGTCCTTCAGGGCGCTGTCCACTCGGTCTCTGGAATTGATCGCCTTCCAGAACCACGAGATCGCCATCTCGGGCTCCTTCTCGACAAGCTAAATTCAAGTCGTTGTGTTCAAGTTAGCACTAATTGTCGTTCAAGGCTCAGCAAACATTGCAGTAAAATCATACGCTTAAACTGCTTTAAGTTTGCGAGATTTATTCTCCCTCCCATCACAAATACACGTCGTTTCGGGATTCGTGAGTCAAAATTTCAAAACTAGTCTGCTCCTAATGCTCCACCCTAGCCAATATCTTAAGAGTGCTATGTAGGTAAAATGCTGAAATAACAGTAGATTAAATGAGGTGAGAGATTGTTGTAGTATCTAAATAAAAGACTGCTCTGTCTCGAAATCATAGATAAGAAAATTAACTCATTTCCATCTTGTACATCATCTCCTTGAGATTCTACATCTAATTAATTAAAATAACCTAAGATACTACATCATAAAAAACTATACATTGAAAAGATAGTATCCTAACACTCATCGTGCACTAAAAAACTGCACTAAGATACTGCGCATTTGGAGCAGCCTAAACGTTCTATCGTTCCAATCCTACACACGCAGTTAATACTACATTAAATCCGAAGGTCTCTTACTCCTAATATGATCCCAGACTTATAATTAATTAAGCTATTAGCTATATTATGCAGTTAGCATAACCACTCGCCGAATTATTAAACCTTCTGGCCCACGGCCACGGGTTACTAAATTAGCAGATCATTTCCCCGCAGGCAGTTCAACATCATTTCCATAACTACTTACCCCCTAAGACTACAAGCTGCTCGGCCCTCGCGCCCAAAACATGCGAGGTGTTCATCTTCTCTGACACAGTTAAACGAGAAATAAATCACTAGAATGAATTCCTATTCACAGAAGACTCTCATTCTCTCAAGAAGGAAAAAAGATTACAAGTCAAAACTGAGCTTTCTGATGTACATAACACGTGCCACTCCAAAGTTAATCGCACCGAATCAAAAAGTGAGGAAGAGGAGAGGGCGGCATGGCATAGTACTGACGAACCTGGAGATGCTTGGCCCTGACGTAGGGGCTGTCCCCGGCGGGCACCTTGTGGATCACGTGGAACAGGCCGTCTTTCTTCTTGTCCTCACCACCACCTCCGCCGCTCCTCTTAGACCCAGGACTACCGGAGGAAGACATCCCTGCGCGAAGAGGCAAAACTAGACGACGCCAAGCGCCTACGGGGGAGAGGGAGTCAGGGAGACAGAGCCGGAGCAATCGGTGGCTCCGCTTATCGGGTTATGCGGGGAATGGTGGCGCGGAATCCCGGATCGATCGAGCGGTGCCGTTGTTAACTTGTTATCGGCCGTGGCGTGCGGGGATAGGAGGAAGGGGACGAGGGGCGGTGAACCTGGACGGGATGGCGTCCCGGTTCCCGAGGTGGTGTTAGCTCCTCCACTCCCAAGTCCCCAATCCAGCGAGACGCGGCGGGGAGGCACGTGTCCCTCTTGGTTGCGTTGCGTTGCGTGTAGACTGTAGAGTGGTGGCCTGGGTGGGCACCGCGACGGGCCAACGGCTCGGGAGTAGATCTAGGCCCTGCGGTACAGGCCGGGCCAACAAAAGCAGAAAAGCCCAATCTTATCCGATTCCAACCGTACGTAGCGCGGCCCACGCTACCGGTTGACTTGGCCCTGTCCTACTGCTCATCCACTGGAGCTGTGCTCTCGCTCTTCTTTTCTTTTAGGAGTAACTAGTCTCTATTTTTTGTTCGTAGAGGTATCCTCTGCGTGTTTTCTTTTTTGAAACACTCGGTACTATTTTGCTTATGTGATTTTTCGCGTGAACAGAAACCTAGAAAGCGATGGCTGCAATGCACGTTCAAGCTGCTGCGACCGTCAGTATCAACATCTAAGAACCAACACAGCCGGTGCCGTGCGTCAGGCGAACATTGACAGGAGAAATACAGAATTTGTTCTATGCTAGGTATGCGTACCGTAGCAAAGCCTACGAGGAATACGGAAAGGAGGTTGTCCGGCGAGAAGCGACGGAATCAATTTTCTTCGGCTCCGACACCATCTACAGTATTTACTATTATATAAAAAAAATGATTTTGTGGTGGCAGGACATCTATCCTCTCTTGAGTTTCTCTCTTGAGTTTGTGGGTTCTTTTATGGAAACGATACTATACATACGTACGGGACAAATAAAAATTGACGCTTCACTTACCCTATGGATACTCACATGCTACCATTCACTTCACTTTTTCTCTTAGCCACTCATTTATCCTTTCTTTCCAGACTTATTCTATCCATCCAATCCTCATTCTATCCAACTCATCCAGCTGTGAAGTGAGGAGAAAGAGCGAGAGATTTTGAAGATGACGAAGCGTGCAACGGTCTTCTCCGGGGGCGGAAGCGCGCAGGGGCTCCGGTCGTGTCCTCCCTTCACAGTCAACGCCGCCGGCGTGAAGGCAAAGAAGATCAGCGCGGCGAGGCACGCCACCCCCTCTGTGTTCTGCGTCCCAGATGCGGTGGTGGAGGAGGCGCACCACTTCCTGGACGAGTGCTCCCTCTACGGCAAGTACCTCTCCGACGAAATCTTCATGTACAGGTCAACGAAGGAGGTTCCCCTGCTGCTTCTTGAATTAGTTTCCTTCCTCTTCTTCACTGATGTTTTGATGTTGCAACCCGTTGAAAAAATGTTGCCACCCTAAAAAAAAATGTTGCATAATGTTCTTTGAGATATTCCGCTCTGTTGAAAAAATGTTGCATCCTGTTCACGATGATTTTGCAAGATTTTTTGTAACATATTCTTTCCCAAATGTTTTTGCTTGATTCTGAGATTTTTGATATGTTGCAACAAGCGAAAAAATATTGCACTGTTCTTTCCCATATGTTGCACCGGACCGTATGATAGGAAGCCTCCCATCGTACGTCCGTGTCGTAGTTGCGTCCATCTTTTAGGCCTTGTTTGGGAGCCTGGATCCCAGCCGGGATCCCCGTCGAATCCCCGGGTTGCAGTCCCACGAGGAAAATTTCCCCAGGCTAGCTAGAGCATCCATTTGGGAGCCACAGGGACGGTGTTTTTCGGCTCGTTCCACGTGAAATCCCCAGGGAAAAAATAATCCCCTCGCCACCCGTGGCCAAATCTCCCCGCCACATCGCGCGAGGCCGCGACCGAGAACTCCTTCGTCGGCCGCAACGTAGAGAAGAGGAACCCGAGGGAGAGGAGCTCCTCCGAATCCGCGAGGGGAGAAGACGAGAAGGCGAAGAATAGGAGCAAGGTGGGCACCATGAGGCGCTCCTCCAAGAAGTCGTCATTGTCTGCGGCCACCGCCGGTAACGCCACCTCCCCTCGGATCCTTTTCTCCCTCCCCCCTTAACATCCCAATTTTTTTGGATCTTTTTAAAATTTTCAAGTTTAAAATTAACCATTCAGTTTTGTTAATTGCTCACGCTTAACCTGGAGATTTTGGACATTTAGAGATTTAATATGAATTAATCGAACTTCAATCACTTCGAATTGGTTTATCCTACATTGATGGAGTTCGCTGGTTTTCAAGTCTGCCTCTTCTCTGTTCGTTCCTTGTCCTCAGGACCTCCTCCTCCTCAGGACTTCCTTGTCCCCAGGACCTTGGTCAAGACCTCCTTTTGGGTCACGACCACCCTCTCGGTCTTTTTGTAAAGACCACCCTCTTGGTCAAGACCTCCTTTTGGGTCACAACCACCCTCTTGGTCTTGTTGCAAAGACCACCCCCTTGGTCAAGACCACCCTCGTGTCATAACCTCTCCTTTTGTAAAGACTACCCTCCTACTCAGAACCTCCTCCTTTGAACCTCCTCAGGATCTCCCTCCTGGTCACAACTTTCTGTTGGCCTTGACCTACCTCTCTGTTTCGACTAGCCTTGCTCACTTTCTTCTTCCTGCACGTTTGCTGTAGAAGTCTTTGCGCATTAAATGTCGTTGTGTCACATTAAATACTATCGCTTTTGTAGTACTTGTTTCCCCCCTCTAGTCTCCTCCCTTACTTGCCTCCATTCTCTCCTTCACCTGCCCTCGTCGTGCGCATTAAATGCGGTGTCCTCTGTTGCACTCGTTGCACGCCTACCTTGATCTGTCGTGGTGGTTGATTTGGCACAAGAGGGGGTCCAAAAGTTACTGGTTGATTTGTCAAGGCCTTAGCGGGGCAGAACCAAGCCAAGACAAACATTTGTAAAGGCCTTGACACGCTCTCTAGGCTGCTTACCAAAGGTAGTGGGCAACGGCATCAACGGGTGCCGGACCACCTAGAGAGGTCGTGTATTATGGGTAAAGCTATACGACCTCTGCAGAGTGTAAATCTATTCAAATAGTTGTGTCCCTGGTTATGGACAATGCCGGTGATATCCCACAAGGGGTAATTTTTCTTAAAGTTTGTGGTCGTGGTCATACCAGGATGGTCTGGGCAGTGGTCAGGGTGATCACGAGAGGTCTGTGAAGTGGACAGGGTGTTCACGAGCTGTTTCAAAAAACTGTTTACTTATATATTATCTTTCAACTTGAGCTTTGCAATCTACTTACTACATTTCCCGCAAATGTCACTTTATAAACTGACCATACAGCTATCCTTGTCGAGCCTTGTATGGATACTATTTGCATACATTTTCCCTATGACTTGCTGAGTATATTCAAAGTACTCATGGCTTTTTGCCCTCTGGTTGATCAGCCGCCGAAGAGGACCCTAGGTGCTCCAAGCTCTTTGGAGAGGAGTTCGTGAAAGACTTTGCCAACTAGGGGACGTCCTTTACTTGATAGCCTGTGAGCTTGTCGCCTGGCTCCGTCCGGCAACCCTTGTAAAAAGCTTGATCGTAAGGTCTTTTGGTTAATATATTTTGTGTCTGCTTCTTCTTTAGCTTGTGTGTATAGATATGATTACACCTAAGTTTCATCTGTGCAAGCTAGCTACTGATCTTGGAACTAGTTCAGTATGCACAGAGGGTCCTTGAGGTCTCCGTGCCACGAGGGTTCCCGACACCCCCCTGTCTTTCTTATTGATTGGCCCCGTCGCAGGGCTGGGCTCGGGGGTCCGATCGCTGACTGCGAGATTTGATGCGGGTACACTGTCTCGGGAATATCCAACCTTGAGTTGGTTCATTGGGGGCTGGTGGCTTCTTCTGGGTTTGTGTCGTGTGATGGTGTACTGGTTCGTATGGCTCCTTGGTGGTTGGTATATAAGGTTTGGATCGCTTGTTACAGGATTGGAAGGGACAGGGTAGATTGGGGGTTTGGCAATTTGGCGTGATGGTAAGAGAAGGTGATGAATCTTTGATTTAATTTGATGCAGAATTGCCAGTGGATTCTGTGAGAACCCGAGTAATTAGCTAATCTTTTTTAGTAATCGGTAATTAGCGGTAGTTAATCCCATCTTAGCGGTAAGTTAGCGAGAGTGTTGTGATCATCGTTAAGCCTTTAATTGTCGTGTTTCGTTTTGTGAGCAGTGCATCATTGCATTCATCAGTGCACAGTAGCATCAATCATAATTAGATTGCACCTTCCATTTGCATTAGATAATTAAGTCAATTGTAAGCATTGCCATAGAAGTGCATCATCATCTCATATCATCTAGTGTTGTTTAAATAGTTATATCTTAGATTGGTTTGCAAAGCAATAAAAAGAGTACATCCTGCATGCATTCTACCGTAGCCCTCCTTGTATCATCATCCGTTGGTCGCTAGTCTATCGAACCATCCTTTGATCCATTGCCATCGCTCGCCAAGAATACAGAAAACGGTTTGCGAGCTAAGTTGAAAGCAGTATCAGAGAGTAATAGAATAAAGGAAGTGGTCGTCAGATTTTCCCCAAAGTGCGAGAGAATACCAAGCAACTCGAGCAATCGGTCCTTGACCGCCAAGATACCTGCACCAACGAAGTTAGTCGGCCTCTTGATCGACAAGATATCCATACCACCCGAGGTCATTCGGTATCTGTCACTTCTGTGGGCCTCATCACTCGGCAATATTAGAATAGATGCCCACATTTTACTGACTTACCTCCATTAGCAGAATATCCGAAAATAGCCTCAAAGCATCCATGGACCAACAGGTCCTTAGCCCAAATAGTATCACAAAGGAGCATTGAGGATAAGGGCAAGGGGCATAGTGGTCTTTGACCAGCCGCAAGAGAAGCCAGCCGAAATGCATCCCCCCTGATCAGCCATGCTCATCCACAACCCCCCCCCCTCATTCTCAAGCACCTCAAGCCAGCAAAGCCTCAAGCAAGCACAGGCAAAGCTAGAACTAGCCGAAGGCCAACACAAACCAAGCATCATCTTTCCCCACTGCCACCACAAACCCCTTTCACAATGCATCCTCATCTAGTAACCAATGGACCAAAAGGTCCTTCTCTCATTAGTATCATGAGAGGGCATAAGGGATAAGGCAAAGGCCAAGGAAATATCAGGCACAAGCAAAAAGTTAGAGTCATGGTAAGAAAAATAATAGAACCATGGTAATAAGGGACTACACAGTGCATTGGATAAGGGCAGGGTAGCCGAATGCCTCCTCTCTTAAGCAATCTCTCACACAAACCCCTCATTCACAAGCTCACCCCTCAGTGCATAAAGAGAGCAAATCAACAATCCCTAGCCTCAGTCTCAAAGCACCCACCAGAGCAAGGAGCAAAGCCAAGCAGCACCAACACCCCCACCTCCCACTGCCCACCAGCACCTCCATCCATAAACCCACCATGGAGTAGTAGTAAGAAGAAGGAGAGGAGTATAGGTGAAGGGCAAGACCGAGGAGCCAGAAGGCAAGGAGCCAGGAGCCAGGAAAAAGGGCGAGCCAGAGAGCAAGGGCGACATCGGCGACGGCTTCGAACCATCGACGACCACCTGAACTCCACGTCAACCAGCGTCACAGGCATCAAGCAGCCAGGAGGAGGGCCAAGCTCAGATGCTACATCATCACAGCCTTCAAGCCACCCACAGCAGGGAAGAGGAGGAGAGCACCAACTTGAAGCCGGCACTGCCATCCCCCTCTTCCATCCCAGAACCCAACCAGAGGTAACCTTAGTTACACCTCATCAGCATGCACTACACATACACATCATTCACACCTAGATCATCCCTCGATAGCATCACAACTCTCAGAGCATCAAGATTCATCACAGAGCAGTAGGGGGGAAGGATGAGAGAAAGGGATTAAGGGAGGTATTACCTCAGTTTACCAGTGATGCATTCCTCAGTAACAATTTCCTTTCTAGTGCATCAATCACAGAGCAAGGGGAGAGATCTGAGAAGAGAGATGAGTGTAAACCTCGGTAGATCCTAGTGGCTTTCCTCATCTTCCCCAAGCAGCATACCTTCCCCATCTCCACCAAGCCGCATATGCATACCTAGATGGAGATCAAGCTGCATTAGTACTCCTTTTTGCACACATGAGCATTTCATCAGTAATAGCAATTAATCTCTGTGCAATTGAATCTAAGCAAGAGGGGAGTAGTGAGAGCCGGGCAACGTCTAGGGCCGGGTAGCAGCGCCGGCGGCCGTAGGCCGGGCCGGCCGTGAGATAGAGCCGAGGCGGTGCTGGCCTTCGGCCGCACCGAGGGGGGAGCCAGAGAGAGCGAGCCGGCGGCCGTAGGCCGAGCCGGGCCAACACGGGACTGAGCCAGGGGCACCGGCGGCCAGAGTAGCCGAGGCGGCGGGCGCGCCGAGGCGGCCGGCCGGGTCGGGCGGCATCGTGGGGCAGCCGGGGCGAGCCGAGCGGAGGCGCGGGGAGGAGAAGGCGCAGCAGGAGGGACCGGGCGAAGCGGGCCGGTGGAGCCGGAGGCGGCGGGGTTGGAGCCGCACCAGAAGCCATGAGGCGGCGGCAGCGCCAAGAGGAGAGGAGGTAGAGGTGAGGCAAAGTAAGGAGTGGAGGGAGGAAGAAGTAGCAGCCAAAGGGGGGCTGTCGGTTGGGTTA
Organism: Ampelocalamus luodianensis; assembly: GCA_036346255.1. Classification (NCBI taxonomy): domain Eukaryota; kingdom Viridiplantae; phylum Streptophyta; class Magnoliopsida; order Poales; family Poaceae; genus Ampelocalamus; species Ampelocalamus luodianensis. The sequence continues at coordinate 28,474,706 of CM070617.1, read as the reverse complement.
AGAGGGTAAGGAAATAGGGAGGTAAGGAGGTAAGGAGAGAGAGAGAGTGGGGTTTAGGAGTAGTTAGGGTTAGAAATCTATTTAGATGCTAGTAGTTTGCGGATTGATGATCTGATTTCGATATTCGCTTAATCTGATAGCTTGTATTAGCAGATGCTATAGCATTGCTAGGATGTTTAGCTTGATCTGCTCAGTGGTTGTGATCGCGAGTGGTATTCTAGTTTAGGGCGTATAGATGCGTTGTTCGACAGCTCGGTCCTGTAGTTGTTAGACCGTAGATTAGCCAGCCGTGCTTGGGAAGTGCTAACTGAGTGAGAACCTGAAAATGTTGCTAGATTAAATTGTGCTAACAAATTAGGATATACTAACCTATGTACTACTAGTATCACCCAAATTCAGTTGTATCTTTATTTTTGCCTTGTGCGTGCTACCGCTTTGTTACAGAGGACGATCCCACGCCGACAGGAGTAGTTAATGCGGAGTTCTTCGTCGACGACCTTTTCTACAGTTCTGAAGGCAAGCAATCCTCTTGAACATGAATCTAGCTATTTTATCTGTAAACTTTATATTACTATATCATATAATTATTGCATCAAAACTATTTCTCCAAAAGCAAATCATTAAATGGTTATGAGAATGAAAGAAAGGAAAGATATAAGAAAGATGAATGAATGAAAGATGATGTCATATTATGGCTGGTAAAGGGGGCCCGGGGCAAGGATGAGAGAGGGCAAGAGGTGGGACCCCATTACATATGGTTAAAATATAAGGACCAACAAAACTCTTACTCGGTCAGATGCCGTATTTGAGTACCAACCATTTTCCCGTCTCGGCGGGCAGAAAATGCTACCCTGTTACGTGATTATTCTCTCCACAACGGGTAAGTAATATTGCATGGGTTGAGTTAGGGAAGGTCCCAGAACGGTATTCAAAGTCCGGAAATAGGGGAATCCGAGGCGCTATAGTAGCGCATTGTGGAGTGTTGGGTTAGTATCCCAACCAACATTACCTGAACTCGATGATGGCCAGGTCGTCACCGACGGAAAGTAATGGGTAGAGAAATTAATCACGTAACCTGGAAAACGTTCTGTATTCTGAACTCGAAGTCGCATCAAAGGAAATACGGTGGACCTAGCTCAAAGAGAGCTCAGAATAGCTATGGGTAAAGTGGTACAAGCCTGCGCAGTGCTATATCAAATCATGAATTCATGCCAGTCTCCTGGATTGGAGTCTACGGGAACCGCTAGGGGTCTTTCTTCTCTCCGAGTGACTAGTAGTCTTTTCAGAATAAAATTTTGCCACCTAATGTTTTAATGAGTTATTTTCAGAAAAGAGATAAGCTAGAAAATGAAGAAAGAACAGAGATGAGTCATACAGTGCATTTTGCTATTAATGCTTGCTGAGTACATTCATTTGTACTCAACCTTGCTAGTATTCTCCTTTGTAGTCCCTAGACCGGCCGGGAACTATCCCGCGTGGGAAGAAGGACTTGCAGGTACTCATGAAGCTGCACGAGGCGAGAGCGTTGACTATGAGGACCAGGGTGAGATGGGCAGCTGATTTGGCGCTGAGGACGAGTTGCAGACCGATGGAGTAAAGAAAGGCAGACGAAGGGACGTAGTCTCATTGTGCCGTTATAAATTACTATGTAAGAACCTTAGCCTTGCGTGGCTAATTGGAATAGAAAGTACAGTTTCTATTTTATTGTTCTGCTACGTTAACTCTGGTAAAGGCTTACTATTCGTTAGAGCAGTGTTCTACTGAGCAAACGAATAGTAATCCGTATGCCTAAATGTGATTACCCCTAGGGTAATGACATGGGCGTCGCAGATTCTCTCTTATAGTAGCAGATTTATGTTTGTAGTAAAGTAGATGGCAATTGTCAGGTTTAACTAAAATATCTAATAAAGATCATATATCTTGTACCAGGAAAATGGGGTGCGAAAAACAAGGTTATTTTACTTTGGTATGCATTAAGTCTAGACTCTTCAAATTGTTCATTGGTATAGGATCATACCGTCCTTTTGAGTTTTGACTGACAGTAACTCTATTGACAGGATGAATGGAGAACTGGGTTGAAAGCTCTGTGAGCTGATAGTACAGGCAAACTGAAGAAAGCATTTCCCGAACTGGTCCAAGAAGTGAGTGTTTTGTTCCATCCAAATATATAATGCACTATGAAATGTATTTGAAAGGTGTCGTAGTTTGTTAAGGGAAACAGAATTTGAGTGACACAGGCTTAAAGTACATCACCAGGAAATACAATCTTGTGAATACCTCACCAGACATTCCACCTTGTGATTGGAATGGAATAATGAGCTACCATTGACTGATGATTGGGCCACGAGGCAAAAGTCTCGTCGTAGTCAACACCATGCTCCTTTGGAAATCACACGAGCAACAAGCGCGCCTTATAGCGCTCGAGAGCCATCAGGCGAGTCTTAATCTTATAGACCCACTTACGGTGATGGGATGAGAATGAGATGGAAAGAACAAGATCCCAAGTACCCGATGTGCTAAAGGCGACAATCTCCTCGGCCATGGCAGCGCCACTCGGGATGATGATAATAGCATCCGGTGGGAGAGCAGGCTCACGGTAGGCTGCGCGGCAAAGGCAAAGCAGGCGGGGAGGCGAATCGTTGGCGATCGCGAAGCGTAGCGAGGAGAAGATGACCCATCGGAGAAGATGGAGCATCGAGAGAAGATGGACCATCGGGAGAAGATGGCTCATGCGGAAGATCCTCATCGAGGTCGGCGAGTGTAGAAGATAAGGGAGAAGATGCGTAGTGGGAGGAGAGGCGGGTCGTAGAAGGCGACGCGGCGGCGACAACTGCGGAGAAATTTCAGTTCTACTGTAACTGACTTAATGATAATGTGATCTTTACAAGTCCAGGTTACAAGGTCCTCTAATTTCCAGGATTTCTATCCATATGCATTTCGTTATTGCCTAACAGGTAATGTGATCCATTTGGGAACTAACCTTAGCACCATTTGAAGAGAGCCATCAATTCTTTTTTCTATTCATCTGATCCATTTGGGAACTAACCTTAGCATCATTTTGCAGGTCTACATCCAGAATTTGAAAACTCAAGATGCTTGTTCATAGTTAGGAAGGATGGTGAGCAAGTTGATTTTTCGTTCTGGAAGTGCATCAACGGTCTCATACGACAAAAGTACCCCTTGTATGCAGACAGTTTCATTCTCAGACATTTCTGCAGGAGGCAAGATTACTGAAGTAGTGGCTCACAAAATTGTTTCACTGTAATATTTCTGTGATTTTGCTTTGTCCACATGCCTTTTATATCATGTGGTTTTGCATTTGTTCAAATTCATGTGGAAGGATCAATTCTTAACATTTTATTGGACTCATATTAGTTATATAGGTTATAGTTTTGCAGATGAACTTTGGGTGCTCTATGTAGTTGATTAGTGATTAGTAGTAGCGTTTTTTATACAGTTACTAGTCTTTTGAAGATCACAAAAGATGTAGATACGCTGTTTATCCCTTCCATGAAATGATGCTCTTTTCTACTTTGTTTCTGAATTTTATGATTTTTTTGTTTTTTTTTTTTTTCATGGCCGGTTTTTTTATCCATGTTGTCCCAAACGGTAACAGGGATTTTATTTCTAGACGGGAATATTTTCCCTTAGGGTTGAAGGGAATCCATGTACCCTCAAAATCCTCCTCGGGGATTTTCTTCCTTAGGATTTTGCTCCTTATCATCCAAACAAGCCCTTATGGATAAACATATGCATACATATATAAGATACTCGAATGATTTTATGTGGATAATTAAATTATATGTGTTTGTGGTTTGTGATAAGATTCTATGTAACTTGTTGATTGGATACAAATTATGTACGAGACTTTCATTTGTAATGATAATTACCTTATGTATATCGGTTTTCTAAGTTTATAGTCTATATTTTATTTTATTTGAAATGCGTTACAATGCACGGGCACTAGTCTAGTGTACTACAAAAGTAACAGTCTTACACAACAATCGGTCGGTAGCGAGCGGAAGCTCCTTCAGAAGAGGAGGCATTTGTGATTTGTACGTTATATTTGGCTAATGTTCTTGGAATTTGGGCTCTCTTGAGCTAACACTACTGCCTTTTTGCCACCGCTGGTGAATTACTTATGATAAAAGGTAACTATACGTGATCAAATTGTAGGTGCAGTACTTGGAAAGTGCTCACTATATGCTGTCAAGGCCATTGTTCTTGCTGGACTACTGATAATTAAGATATGCTACTGCAGTTAAGGTCAGGTCATTGTTGTTGGTGGAACTTGCGAAGTTAGACTACTTTTGAGTTAATGAACAGCGGATGTAGATAAACAACGGCCCGCCCCGAAGGAGCTGCAGCAACTTACCTAGAAATTATTTGACTGTGGCCACACATATCAGTTTCCCCCTCTTGTTTAGGGCAAAAACAGCTTGATTTCTGGTTTTAACATAGTGTGTTAAACTCCATAATTACCTGTCAAGAGGCATGACTCCATCTTGTAATTTCCTATTTATGCCATTTAACAGATAAGAAAATGCTGGGTCAAGGTCAAACATACAGAACAGTGAACTCCAGGAAAGAACAGAAGAGAAGGGATTTATATCAGATCTATTGAGGTAACAGAGAAAGGAAAGAAATGAAGCGACAATATTAGGAATGCAGCGGGGTCTCGATCGGCGATTATTCCTTCCATTTCTACGAGGTGGGCCATCACATCGATCACCAAAACCTCTCCATATAAATTACTAGTTTCCCCCATCCAAACACAAGCACTGGCGCCCATCGCCGTATTATAATCCTCGGTCGGAAGAGATTCCCAGGCCTGAACTATCTCAGGCCTGCAAACGCAATAGGCGATACCCCTCTCCTACGGTATTATTCTACCGTCCTCCAATCCCACGCCAACAACACCTTGAGCCACACGAGCTCTTGATCCTTGAATCGAATTGATGCATGCCGGCCTCCCTCTTAGCATTCATGCCCTCTTGCACATAACAATTGTTGCAAAAGAAAATGCAACCTCGTATGCATCTTTCCCGCGATTTAAATAGATCGTAGCTAGCTTTGGTGGTATCTATCTCTTCTCGTTCTCTTGCGTTGTCGTTGTTGCTGTTGTCGTGGTCGACGAAGACGGTATGGAAAAGGGCGTGGAGTCGTACAAGGGAGGTGGCGTCGGCGAGGTGAGGAGGATCAACGTGTTGTATTTATTGAGCCGTGGCGGCAGGAGGGACCACCCGCACCTCTTCCGCGTCAGCCACCTCCACCGCGCCGGCGTGCGCCTCCGCGGTACGTACGTGTCATTTCATTCGTCGTTTGTCTGCTCTTCCTTGGCAGATTCATTTGTTTGCAGCTCTTTCTCGTGGTGTGTTGCGGTTCGATTTCAGATGTTAAGAGGTGGCTCTCGGAGCTGCGCGGCAAGGACATGCCGGAAAATTTCTCCTGGTCTTACAAAAGGTATGGACAATTGGGGCCCGATTCTTCTTGCCTTTTCATCGATGATCCTGAATGTTTCTTATCCTTTTCTTTTCTTTTAGGCAGTGTTTTATCTCCATTGATTACTAAATAACTTTTTATTCGTGCTGCAAATTTGTAAAGCTCTGTTTCCTTATGCTCGTTCCATTCCATTTAATTAATTCTTGATCAGGAGGTACAAGGCTGGGTACGTATGGCAGGACCTGATGGACGATGACCTCATCACGCCCATCTCCGGTAACGAGTACGTGCTCAAGGGCTGCGACGTCCGAGGAATCCCTCCGTGCGCCGACGAGCCAAAGGAGAAGTCTTCTTCTTTAGGTGACTCGACATGTTCTTTTTTTCCGGCCTTCTTTTCTTATCACTTCGACGTTGAAGACTCGACATTAACAACATTTTACAAATTGGTTGTACCAGGCGATGAAAATAAACTGAACGGACAGGAAGAGAAGGCTGTGTGCGTTCAGAAGCAGGTCGAGGAGGTGCTCCAAGTGACGGCAGACAACGACGAGAGCTCCCCGAAGCCGCCGCCGCTGCCGATCGACCAGGACTCGCCCGGCGGCGAGGGCGAGTCGGCGCGCTGTAAGATACCGTTCAAGATAGATTTGTCACAAGACTTTCAGGAGCAAAAGCATCCGCAGCAGCAGAAAGTGGTAAAGAAAGCGGCCACCAAGGCGGTGGTGGCGCGGGCGTCGGTGGAGCAGGAGCAGGTGCAAGGAGCGCCGGGCAGCAGCAAGACGCACCCGGTGGGGAGGGCGCGGAGGATGCGCGTGGCGCAGGTGCTCCACAACATCCTGACGTGCGGCGCGGCCGACGCCGACGACGCCGCGCTCCGCCCCGTCCTGCGACAGAGGGCCGGCGACGAATGGCCGCGGACGCCGGTGTGCCCCGGCATCGATGGCTGTGGCCTCCAGTGAGTACACGGATAAATCACAAGAAAACTCGAACAATAATTCGATTCGATTAAATTTGATGACCATTTTGAGAGCCGGGGCTAACAACGTGATCTTTTCGGTTTTGTTAAATTTGTGTCGTGACAGTGTGAGCAGGAAGGTGAGGTTGCGAAGAGGCGGGAAAGACAAGGCGAAGCGAGATGGAGGCGATGCGCACAAGCCGGCAAGTTTGCCGCGTTGCTCGTAAGTACTACTAGTACTGGTAGACTAGCTCGTTTCTCTCAACTGATTAGCTCCCGTCGGGTGCTGCATGCCTGCATGTTATTGCTTTTGACCGGTTCTTGTGCTCGGTTACGTTCGGTGCCGCGGTCCTGTGCTTGGGTTGAGTCCGCGCCGCGTGCCTGTTTCGAACACTCACTGCTGGATTCGTACTGTTTCGAACAAATTTTAAGTCTGAAAGATCGAGTTATTCCGTGCAGGTAGAAGGCGAACAAATTGTCAGTCTTTTCCTTGATTCCAATTGGGTCTTATTGTATCCAGTGACGACACCCCAATGCGATTAGTTCTTTTTGAAATTATGAATGAACGTGTGTTGTTTTTTTTTTTTTGAAATTATGAATGAACGAATTTAGTTCTTCAGATCGCGTGACCTCTTTTGTTGTTCGTGACGAGGCTCGGCCTAGCACCACATGAACACCGGACTGGTTTGGATCGGCCTGGAATCCACCCATTACAAGCCCATCCAAGAAAGAGCTAAATAAGGCCTGGTCCGGCTGAACAGCAATAGAGAAGTACTGTTATACGATGGGCTTGAAATTTCATGGGCCGGCTGAATGAATCATGCTTTCATGTCCACTTGATGTCTCATAATCAGTTGCATACACCAACTACTTCACCTGAAAACTTAAACTGTTGACAAAAAATGAAAAGCTTAAGCTGATGACGAAAAGTGGGCAATATACTTCAACATTCCCCCTCAAGCCTTTGACATGGACTCAAAGTGGGCTGCAGTTATTTTTTCTAAAAATTGTGTTAGCTATGTCTTGAACTCATGATTTATTGATTTTGATACCATATTTAAGTTGCATGCATCAATCAGTTCATCCAAAAGTTTAAGCTAACGAGAAAAGATAAACAATATACTTCAACAAACAATCAGTATCACTGTAACATGACTTGTATCCATACTAACACAAAACACGTCTCAAAAAGAAATATAAGTAACAAACACCCGTGCCTGTCGTCTCATGCATCTTTTTCATTTAAGATCATATTATATCTGTTGGGACTTTTTTTTTTTGCTCGAACAATTTTTTTTCTTCCATTTATGATATCTATTGAAACCTTGATGAAGAACTTATGAAGCAAGTACTAACGCATTGGATGATCTCAAACCACCTGCAGGCAGTGCGGGAAGGAATTCAAGCCGCGGGAGCTGCACTCGCACATGCAGTCGTGCAGGGGTTTCAGGGAGAGGATGCGGAGCAGCACCAGCACTCGGATCAGCGTGGACAGGAACCGGAACTCCACCGCGAGGACCGAACACGGGAGGAGCAAGGTCCACTACTCCCCCGAGCGACCGTCCTCCGCGTTCCTCCTCACGGGGTCATGATCTGTTCATCAAACTGGTTTATGTTACGAGATGTACATGCGAATCTATCGGTTCGTGCGACCTTGGAGTTCTTTAGTTTGGCAGTGGGATACTACTGTTAAATTGGGACTGTGCAGGTTGCTTCTTGTGTGGATAATATACCGTGTGTATCGTGGATTTTGTACATCGATCTTTTGGTTACACATACATGCATGATATTTTCAGCTAGCTGAGATCGGGTCCTTCGGAACAAAAACACTGTAGCAAAAGGCCGGTCGCGTACCCAAAGCGTGGTATGACAAGTGAAGACCTCCTACTCTCCCAGCTGGCAGCAGACGGCTTGCTACGCACCCAGATCGCAGCAAGTGACATGCTGTGCATCCAGTCTGCTGCAGGTGTCGTGTGTAGGCAACCTGCCGCAATCTGGGTGCCGCGAGCAGATGCCGTCTACAAGTGACCTACCGAGATCTGGGTGCACGACAGGCCCCATTTTTTTTTAGAGAGGATAAATCCTGCTTTTATAAAAAGCAAATAGAAGGTTACAACCGAGTTCAGCCGATGTTACAAGCTGGGGACACCAGCGGCAAAAGCAAGAAACACAAACATAAGTTTACACAAATAACCTCTCTTAGACCTGCAGAGATCATGGTGTGCGGCAGGTCCCATGCTGTGGTGTTTTCGTGTGACAAGAGTGTTATTTTTTCTATTTCGTTTTTTATGGTTATTTTTGCTATTTTATTTTAAAAAGAGGCTGAACAGGGGAAAAATCGCGAACTGCATGTGAGTTTTCTGGTACTACTCGGACCGTGGAACCCAACAGGTGAGAATTTTGCAGTTTGCACTGCACGGCTCTTGAGTAGAATAATTTCGTAAGGACAACGACGCGCGCGCGAGGTCGTGGCTGTAAGGCTGCTTCTAATGGGCAGTATCTTAGTGCAGTTTCTTAGTTCATGAGGAGTGTTAGGAATACTGTCTTCCCAATACATAGTTTCTTATGGTGTAGTATCTTAGGTCTTTTAGTTTCAAAAAAAAAGTATCTTAAGTCTTTTTTTAATTAATTAGATGTAGAATCTCAAGGAGGTGGTGTGTATAAGATAGAAATAAGTTAATTTTTTTGTCTATGACTTCAAGCCAGAGCAGTCTCTTATTTAGATACTGCAACAATCACTCACCTCATTTAATTTACTGTCATCTCAACACTTTATCTACGTGGTATCTTAAGTACTAAGGGCGTGTTTGGCATGGCTCTGCTCCACATAGCAGAGCGACTCCACTCAAAACTTTTGGAGCACTCCGAGAACTCGAAGCGTTTTTCTCTATAAAGTGGCAAAGGTGGGTAATTACCTTGAAACTCCGTGTCTAGATTCATTTCGAGGATTCTGGAGTGGGAAAAGAGGTGCTCCACCAAAATGAACTAGAGCTCTACCAACTCCACGAAGAGCAGCTGCTCCATCAATTTATGGAGTTTTGGTGTTTGGCTGGTTTTGGGCAACTCCCCCCTAGAGTTTTGGAGTGGAGCCATGCCAAACACGCCCTAAGTAGGCGTGAGAGCGAATCGGTCGGGAGGAGAACGCCGCGTGCGGTGCGGCGGCTCGATCACGAGGTATAACGGCGCGGCGTGAAGCGGCGTGGCCCCACGCGCATACCACGAGCCCTGGTCGGCGGCCGGGGCATGAGTTTGGCAGCGACGCGCGCAAGAGCACTTGGCGCCAGGGGGCCAATTGCCACGGTACGACGCGGTGCAGTGCAGGTTGGAAGGCGCGCGAGCCGGCCGGGGAGGTAGCGCGCCGTGTGCAGATGGGAATTATCGCGGAAATTATTCGGCAATCGGCATCGAATCATCGATGATAACTGTTGAGGAACCGTCGCTGGCGAGTCCAGTCCGAGCGATTACCTCGTAGACAAGCGTAGAATCGTAAGAACAATGCATGAACAACAAGAACAGAATAAGAGATAGAACACAGAGATATAGGGGACTTCTTGCTTCTCTTTATTCCTTCATCCATCGATCAATCAATTACAATGAATAGCACCCCTATTTATAGGCTCGACCCTTCTAGTGTTTGGGATGAGGAGCCCACCTTGGCGAGACTCCGGTCTGGCCCGGTTTCCAACACTCCCCTGGGCACTCATCCTTCATGTCCATGTCGTCAAAACTCCATAAAAACCCGGTGGGAAAAATTTGGAGAAAGAGTACATGAATCACGTTCGTTATCTTTGCTCGAATTGCCTCATTAAAAACCTTAGCCAGAAACTTGGAGAAAACTTCGTCAAGGGAAAAAAGTACAATCCACCCAATTTCATTTAATCTCCGAGTTTGCTCTTTGGGTACTCGATCTTCGTGATCAAGCTTTAGTAATGAGTTTGTGAAGGTTCTGATTCTGCACTTCTCTAGGTCTTATCATTCCAATTCCACGCACGCACCTTTCAAAGCTAGATCTGTGAAGTGACTTAGTGAATAAATCTGCCAGATTCTCACATGACCTAGTATGCAGTGCTTTGATTACGTTCATCTTTTGCAATTCATGAGCATAGAAGAACTTGGGGTTGATATGCTTTGTGAGAGGATTCTTCACAATAACCCATCTGCACTTGTGCAACACAAGTCGCATTATCTTCATTGATAATAGTGGGGTTGGTGCGGTGTTCAATCCACATAAGCGCTAGATGTAGTGAATCATCCGCCGAAGCCAAGTACATTCTCGTGAGGCCTCATATAATGCTATTATTTCCGAGTGGTTCGTCGAAGTCGATACAAGACTCTGCTTAGACGATTTTCATGGAATTGCAGTTCCACCACATATGAATTCATAGCATGTTTGCAATTTGGTCAGTATCACGGGTCCTACAGTACCCATCATCTGCATTGCCATTCATAGTTAAGTCTTGATTCTTTCTGTAGAATAGACCAAGTTCTTTGCTTCTTTGGAGGTATCGGAAGATGTCCTTTATTTCCTGCCAATGCTTTTGGTAGGTTACGTACTATACCTTGCTAATAGGTTCACGGCAAATGCAATGTCCGTTCTAGTGCAGATTTGTTTAATACATGAGTGTTTCTATTACACTTAAGTGTGGGAATTCGGTCCCGGACTTCCTCCCTCTTCTTTAGGTGCAGTATGAGTCTTTGTCTTCTGCAAAGATCTTTCGACCATTGGCACTTTCAAAGGGTATGCCTTTGCCAAGTCGAACCTTTCTAACACCTTACGAGTGTAGGTCGTGATGCAATAATGTTCCTTCAAGGGCATGCTCAAGCGCAAGCCTAAGCAATATTTGGTTTTACCCAAACCTTTCATTTCGACTCCAACTCGGGTAAGAGTTTGCTTTCTTAATATCCTTGAGGTTAGATAATATTGGATCATCTTCATACACCGAGATTATACAAAATCCATTCAGGATCATCGTATAAATACACAGAGATTATTCTCATTGTTTGTGTAGCCTTTCTTGCATAGAAAGTCGCTTCAGCGATTATACCACGATACTGATTGCTTAAGTTCGTACAATGACTTTCTCGAGTTTCACATGTATATATTTCTATTTGCTCTATTTTGGTTGGAGATGATACATTCGGGTATCTTCATATAAATGTCCGAATCAATATTTCATAAAGGTATCTTTGGTACCTATCCATCAATTTCACTTCTAACTTCAAGTTCACTTGCCATTGAGATAAATATTTAAAGGAGTTCCGCCCATGACCGGAAATATGTTTCTTCGTAATCATCTCCTGGATGTTCGGTGAAAACTTGTGCAACAAGCCTTGCTTCTTTTATTTCTCTTTGAACAAATACCCACTTATACCCTACGGGGTGCGGGGAGGCGATGCGCTTATGAGCCCAAGCGTCTTTCTTTTATTCGGAGAGAATATCAGATTTCTATTGCCTTCTCTCAATCTTCTCAATCGATCTTTTCTTTCATTCAACGAGCGATGCGGGCTCGAATCAAGATTGATGATTGTGGCAAGTTTCTTTACAAAGTAAATGTCAACATTGGTTGTTGTCATATTCAAAGGTTCTCCGAGGTCATAAAGTTTATAACTATTTCTTCAAAGGGCGATTCTTCTAATGCTTCTACTTGCTCACCGGCCGCTTCCATTGCGGGGCAAGTCCTTTAGTTTCGGCTCCGATGTGTGCGCACACATCCATGCCGATGTCTCCTTCATGGGGATGTTCAATTCGGTATGCCTTTTACGAAGGTTCCATACCGATGCGAGTCTCAAGCGGCTCCCCTACGTTCGGGGCACTTGGTGATGGTGTGTCAAGTCCGTCTTATCCTTTTCACGGCGTCCCGGTTTGCTTGATTCGAGGGACCGGAGTTCTCGTCCTTTATTACGAGGCCTCGGGCGGGATTAGGGATACCTTCAATGGTATTTCAACCTCTCGGTGCATTGCTTGCGAGCAAATGCTACTTATTCACGCTCTTCAAATCACTAAAGTAGTCTGGCAGTTGATTCGCTAATACTTGCAAATCAATTATCTTCTGGACTTCAATTGTCTTCTAAACTTCAATTCAATTATCTTCTGGACTTCTCTATTTGCTTCACTAGTGCGTGGGTCATATGCATAGATTTTTAATTATCTTCTGGATTTCAATTGTCTTCTAGACTTCAATTATTTCCCGACATTATCATCAAGGGTTGATTTCCTCCCCCTAATGACGGGAAACTAACCTCATCTAATGTACTATCAGCGAATCATTTCAGTTCGCTGCGGTGGTGGTATAGGTATATAACCCTTGCAACCAAACCTGCGAAGATGAGGAGTTTTCAGTACTGACCCTTGCGCTAGTCGCATAGTTGGATGGATGTTACAGGCCGACAGTCTAAAAATGATGAGAGCTACTACGGCGGATCTGCGTGTCCCCAACATATAGTTGGTAAATTACAATTCTTCAAAGTTCTGCTAGTCCATTCTGGGTGTGGATATGCGGTACAGAATGCTCAACTTTTAATTCCCATTTTCATGCAATAATCATCAAATGCTTTCAAAGTAAATTCTCGTGTTGTCCATTGGTGGACTTCATATGATGATCGGGAAAATATTTCTAATTTAATTATCTGCGAGATTGGCTTTGCAAAAGCATGGTTTCTCGTAGACAATAAACATACGTCGACCATTCCGAGGAAGCATTGATGAGCACTATAAAATATCTAATTGACCCTTACGAGTGTATAAGACATAAAAGTCTCCTGGATACGGTCCAGAATGCGAGGACTTCATCCTTAGCTTTGAGCAAAGGTAATTAATTTCCGGTGCCACATGCGGGCACACAAAATCTTCGGATTCGGGAAAATCTTTATATTCATATTATGTCCCTGTGAATTGTTAATTATATCTCTCATTATCCTAAGACCTAGGCGGCATAATCTATCATGCCGATATAGATAAGTTGAGCTTCTAAATACGGTTTTCAAGCAATATAAGTGCAGTGCCTTAATATTAGTGTAGTATAGCCCATTTCATATGAAGGAAGACATTCTAATGCTATTTTTCACTTTCTTCACGCTTTGTAATGAGCGGTATTACGTACCATACTCTTCTTGATCTCTACAGAAACCTGGCGCAAATATCCTTGAGAGTTCTAGTCGATTCTGGTACAACAAGTCTTCTTCAATGACCAAAGTTGTGCCCATTGGGAGTATAATTGTGGCCCTTCCTGAGCCTATTATACAAGTATCGCTGTCTGCGATTGTCGTAAGACTACCGACATTCTTCTTGATCATTGGAAAAATTTCCGTTTCTCTTAGGATGGTTTTCATTGTGCCGCTACGTGCTAAGCACACTTCCTCCATAGGCAAAGACACGCGTTCTAATATAATGTACTTCATTAATATGTAGCGAAAGCAAGCAACACATAAATAAAATACTTGGATATCGAGCGTAACTTGCTATTATAAAGGCGGAAAATAAGTCTTACAGGACTCATAATAAGAATTTAATGCTTTGCTCTCCTAGAGCTTGCAACCATTATTCAATAATTCAAAATTTCGCTTCAATTACAAGCGCAAGTTTCTATAAAGGTCCGAGTGCAATGCGTGCACTAGATCTAATAGGCGAAGTATTGGGAACTTACGCCTAAATCGGCTCCATGCGCGATCTTCTCTCTTGGCGACTACGGTGTGGCGCTGCGATGTCCAAAGGAGGGATGATGGGGCTACTCTTGGGTGTTCACATTCATAAGTGAAGCTAATGGGCGTGGATCCTCTATGCAATGGCGAGATATGCCTCATGCTATCATTTGCCCTTCTTCTTAGGCGTAAAGCATCAATAATGTGCGACATACGACCTTACCCTTTGCTCCTCTCATTTGTGAGAGGTTTCATCACTTTGTAGCGCTAGCGGTGGCTTCATGGCCAACATTGCTACTAGGTGGTGCAAAATGAAGTTTTTCTAGAACATCACCTTGAGCTTCCGCAACTTGCATGATGTCAATTAATTGGCATACTTCAAGGCGTCTTGGCGATAGTTGCGTATGGATTATACCGCATTGGGGTGAAAGGTAGCGAGGGTCTTCCCAATCGCTGCTCATCGTGATCACATTACCACGCAATTGGAGCGATATAAATTCTATACAAATTACGGCCATCGGGTCGGTTCTTGAATTTCGATTCGTGATGCGATCATCTTCATATTCATGCAAAAGTTCAAAGGATTCTGCTGTGTAATCTGCATAAAATGGTTGCAAAATTCTCACAATGCTCTTGAACTCGGGTTCGTGTTCCGTATTTTTCTATGCCTTTTTCATGATTTACTGCTATTTTCAATGATTAAAAGCAATATAAGTAATTACAGATAATCAAAGCATTAAATCACGTAAATAAATTGCATAGAAATAATAATAACAAGAATAAACATGCTTCAAAGTTCAAAAATATACAAAATTTTGGATTCAGAGGCCCTTTCTGCTGAAACAAGACTTTCTGCAAAGCGCAAGTTTGGGGTTAAAGAAATTTCATTCGAGAGAAAAATTCGCGTAATTTTCAGATTTCTGAGGGGTTATTCTGCAAGAATATACATAATTCCGTAAATTTCCCCAAATCCAGGGGGTTTTCTACAAAATTCCTTATTTGCGAAGAGATTCTCGTAATTTTCGGAATTACGAAGGACTTTTCTGCAAAAATTCCGATTTTCCGCACGCGCCCCCTGCATTTTTTTTTCTTCCGCCGATTTTCCATGGCGGCCTTCATGGGCGGCGCCTTCATGGCCCATCCGCCGGTTAAGATAGGGAGTGGGGTTTCTAGGGTTTCTTGCCTCGCTGCCGTCTGGCGGCGGCGGCGTTAAGCCGGCGATCCGAGGTGGCGGCGGCGAGTGCGGCCGGCGGCCGGCGGCGGACGCGCGGCGGCTTCAGGCCGCGCCCTGCAGGAGCGGCGGCGCTTCAAAGCCCGTCTGTGGCGGCGCGCGTGCGCGTGAAGCGGCGGCGGCGCTTCAAAACGTCTGCGCGCGGCGGCGCGCGCCGTCGCAGCAGCGCCGCGCGCCCGGCGGCGCGCGGCGGCGCTTCAGGCGTCTGGCAGCGGCGCCGCGCGCTCGCGTGCGGCGGCGGCAACGCGCCGTGCAAGCGGCGGCTGCGGGCGGGCTCGCCGCAGTGGTCGGCCGCGGCGTCGCGAGAAGCGCTCAAGGCGCGCGGCAACGACGCGCGGCATGGCGGCGGCGCGGCGGCGACATGCTTCAGCAAGCGCGGCGGCGCGCAAGCTTCGGTCGTGTCGCCATGATTCGGCGCGCTTCATCGCACATGGCGGGCTGGAAGCGGGGCGGAGGCGCCATTTTTTTTTTTTTTTTTGTGGTCGGCTTCAAGCACGACGATCGTCTGGCGGCCGAGCATGGCGGCCGGCGGTGTTCATATGCATGTCGTGCCCGTGTGTATAATTTCTTAGATCAATGAATTTGTTGGCGGCGCGATTCGCGCGTGGCGGCGGCGGCGTCGCGGCGCGGCATGCAGGGCCGACAAGGGACGTGCTCGTGCTACTAGGTAGCGGCGGTGCGACCGTACAGGGTTGCGACGCTGGGTTTTCTACTGTTCATGCAAAGCGATGCGACGTAACACTTAGACATGCAACAATCTACCGTGCAATCAACATTCGCTCTTTCATGCGAACTACCGATCAGCTTGGCTGGCGACTTCAAGTCGGCTCGCGGTAGATCAGAGTGAATTTGCACTGTAGAAAATAATCTAGAAAGCAACAATTGCAGAATTGAAAGCAATCTAGAAAAAACGATTCAATCTACGAGCGTCGTTCATCGACGGTTACCTTTTCGATGCGAGGAGAGTCGATCGTGCTGATAACGTGTTGAGGAACCGTCGCTGGCGAGTCCGTCCGAGCGATTACCTCCGTAGACAAGCGTAGAATCGTAAGAACAATGCATGAACAACAAGAACAGAATAAGAGATAGAACACAGAGATATAGGGGGACTTCTTGCTTCTCTTTATTCCTTCATCCATCGATCAATCAATTACAATGAATAGCACCCCCTATTTATAGGCTACGACCCTTCTAGTGTTTGGGATGAGGAGCCCACCTTGGGCCAGGACTCCCGGTCCTGGGCCCGGTTTCCCAACAATAACCACACCAGTTGGCAGCTGCACACGTTAGTTCCCAAGTACCATCCCAACCCAACAAATCAGAAACAACGACCTGATCAATCTGAACCGGCCAATCACCCATCTGCTAATCATAGCAAGCCTAAAAAAAGCCCACTAGCCCAGCCTGTGAAAGAAACTCCAGCCAAGAATCCTTGTTTCCAAGGCTAGCCTGCCTAAATAAAGCACATCAAAGCCTCCCCCGTCGCAGCTATATATACCCTGCCTTACCCGCTCTTCCTTCCCATCCCAAAGCACCCAGCTCGCTAGCTTCTTGCTCTTGCCCACCCCATAACATCTACAATAATTCTTGCGCATCTACCAAGAAGCTAGCTAGCAGAAATGGCCGCCACCCTTAAGCTCAGGATCCTCGCCGCGGCTGCCGCCTTCGCCGTCGTGGCCTCATCCTTGGTCGGCGTGGCCACCGCGGCCGAGGCGCCGGCTCCCGGCCCATCCTCCGGAGCCGCCGGGACCACCCCGGCCGTCGCTGTTGGCACGCTCGCCGCCGCCGCCGTTGGGTACCTCTTCTGCTGAGCTGCGCGCGCGCGTCTGCTGGACCAGTCGCATCGCAGCCGCGGAGTTTATACATTGATTTTTTAAAAACCAGCATGTTATATGTGGTGTTGTTGGGTATATGTTCTGATTGATTGACGTACACATTTGCCAGTTGCGAGTCTATGCATCTTCTTTCATGTACTTGCGACTTTTTTTAAGTACATGTACTTGCGACTTGTGTACACAACTACATATAAAGTAATACAGTGAGTCTATATCTTTATGATATTGTCTATTCATAAGTTGTCTGAAATTTTTTTAAGTTTAAATCACTTGTTATGATCATTAGATCAATATCCAATCATATGACACACCAATCTCTACACAATCCAATGATCACAACAACTAACTTAAACTTAAGAAAATTTCAGGCAACTTAAAACTATAAAACCGTATCTTTATTCATTGTTAATGTCGTTGTCCACGAGCAACTCAAATTATCGATCCCTGTAAATTGTTCTGGGGAGCTAACCCAATCAAACATGTCTCAATGCAGTGCTATCTTACAGTTCTGAATGCTGCATGCTGGCCTGGCCCATCACCCATGCATGATACTTGGTCCACTAGTTTTTGTTATGGTTAAGTG
The DNA here is from genome assembly GCA_036346255.1 of Ampelocalamus luodianensis. Lineage (NCBI taxonomy): Eukaryota > Viridiplantae > Streptophyta > Magnoliopsida > Poales > Poaceae > Ampelocalamus > Ampelocalamus luodianensis. Next base: position 28,457,025 of record CM070617.1, on the reverse strand, counting down.
TCCTGGACGCTCTCATAAGTCATATCATGGAAAAGATGATCTGGACACTCAATTGTCTATTGACCAGACCGAGTAGGCCCTCCAACATCATTTTTGATCGGTTTGTCTGATGGTTTGCCCATTCCAGTAGCGGCTCGATTGCCAGGATGAATTAGCCAAGCCCAAACTTTATCGCACATCCTCCATTTAGTGGTGGCCTCCAACTCAAAATCTGACAGTCATATTCTTTCTTTCGCTCATGCAGCAGTAAATCGTACTAGGACTGCATAATTGATTATTTACCGCATCATTTTTTTCTTTCATTTTAACAAAGATGTTTGGAGTTCCCGCAGTGAGTTCATTAATTCCCAGAACCAAGCCTCAAATTCAAGGAAAATTATTTCCCTCCGGTCATGATCGTTTCGAACTCAGATCCAAACATTAAGACAGTTGGCACATGTATGTCTATGATGGTCGTCAAATCCTGGCTGGCCAGGGAAGTACTATGGATGAGGCCCGGCCATCCGGAAAATAATCTTATAGAATCTGGTCCACAACTCAATTGATGTGGACCAACTCTATCATGTAACACGTGTCCTTTTACGAATCTCAAAGCGCACAACCTCATAAATCACTGATACGAATTTTCATGAATTGAATAATGAAGGCTATTACGTCACGCTTTGAGATTCGCGAAAGGACACGTGTCATACAGTGGAGTTGGTCCACATCAATGGAGTTGTGGATCAAATCCTATAGGATTATTTTCCCGGCCGTCCGGTGTAGGCAGAGCGTTTGTATCTTCAGCTTTTGCGAGATTGAAATCAAAATGTCTTGCAGTCGATCTTTGCTTAGTTTCACCCATCAAATTTTCGAATGAACCACAGAGTTCTCAAAAAATTGGCACCACACTAATGTGCACACTGTACACACTATTTTTTTTCTTGAGAGTTGAGATCGTGTGTGCACATGATTTTGGGAAAACAATGTGTTGTGGACTAGAATTCACAAGATGTGTGCCACTTGCACTTGCAAATTGCAACCGAAAGATCAGAAAGCACATGAATTTAATATCGTCAATGTCTACACATGATCAATTACAAACCTCGAGTCAAGAAATGAATCGCATCCATATACTCACCAAACAACAAATCTCAGAACGAATAAGCATGTGTACGCACTCCGCAGCATCACACCACCATGCGGTGAGGTGCGGCACCGGCCATGCACACACAGAGTACACTCATCCCGGCATCCCGCCTAACAGAAGAGGTAGCCGAAAGCCGCGGCAGCGAACGACACGGCAGCGAAGGCCGGGGCTGCAGCAGTGGCGCCGGACGTGGGCGCCGGGGCGGGCGCGTCGGCCGCGGAGGCCGTGCCGACCAGAGACGAGGCGACGACCACGGCGGCAGCGGCTGCGGCGAGGATCTTGGCCTTGCATTGCCCTGCCATCTTCGTCAGCTTCTCGAGAACTCTTCACGGATTGGGAGGAGGTGAGGAGCAGCTGCAAGAAGCTACAAACTTGTATTGTTGCTGTTGTTTCGGTTGATGGCAAAGAGGGGAAGTGGCAAGCGCTTATATACAGCTGCGGGGGACGTGACGTCGCGTTTAGGCGGCCTGCCTAAATATAAGCTGGCGAACGGGAGGACGGCCGGCTGTCGCGTACCTGGCTTTGGTGACCGATCGGTTGGCTGGCTAGGCGCGTTCATCATGTATTCATGTGCGCGCGAGTGATTTCCGGCGCCGGTGGGGGGTTGGTGCTCCCGGGCCCGCCGTTGCGTTGGAGCGGCGGAATTATTGCGCGGCACGGCACATGGCGACAACTCTGCCGTGCTGGCCTCTGCGCGCGGCGGTACAAACGGTTTTACGATTGCCGATTGGGAGGTGTTCGGGTTGGAGATTGCTTAGCGAGGCCGCGCCTGTGGGGGCGTTTTCGCATCGATCTGTCACGTTGGTTTTATTGGTTCACTCGAAATCCAATGGATTTTTGCTGTCATAATATGCTACTATCACTCTATCAGTCACTGTTTCCTTTCCCTACAAGAAATCAGTGACAGTCGGATCGGTCGGTTGAATTGTCCAATACCAACTCTTTTCTTTCTCTTTTTTTTAGAGAGAGGAAGATGCCAACTCTTTTCTTAGCATGTAGGTTTGGCAAATGCAATCCAATACGGCCCAATGTGACGAAGCCAACCCAAGTTCTCCAAGGCTGGATAGGCCACCCTCCTGAATCCTGATCCAGACCATTGGGGCTAACGGCCTACTAGTAATGCGAATGCAGTCCAAAAGGAGGAAGAACCGAGAGAGGAAACAGAGAGCAACCATTCAAGACCTCTCAAAAAGTAAAGAAAAAACACTCAAGAAACAATGAAGCAACGAATGACTCATCTTCCTTGATCAGTTATTCAGTTCCTTGCACAAACATTGTGCGCTCCTGCGAGGGCAAACTAGAAACACACACTTGCATGTGCGCAAAGCAAACAGCAACAAAAACATAGAAATGCTAATGACAGTTTCGGATAATTGCCGAAGATTCACTTTTGTTTTTCTTTTTTGTCTTTCTTGCAACGAGGGATGAAAGAACTGCATCCAAATGCATTCTTACAGAAAAACGACGAGTCAAAAGAGGGGTGCGCTCCAAGTAGCCCATCACCACACTCATCAAGCCAGTGCAATGCAATGCAGCACCTTCATTCTATCACAGGCCACTCTATCTCAGCAGCTCAAAAAGAGGTGCTAAACGGAGGCCAAATTAATTGGAGAGCAGCGCGCCAGTGCCATAAACTAACTAATTAACCATGTATTCGTCTGACTCCTATGTACATCAGAAGCATACTACTTCACCTCCGATGGGCCATGGCCATGTCGGCCTTTCCTTATTCAGGGGGCGCCGATGCGTTCTGATTCCTCATTGCGTCAGCCTCAGCACCGGCGGCGTCGGCGGCGGCAGGCCGTGGGACTCCAAAAGGATCGACCACAGCACGTGCACGTCCTCGCATTGGCACGACTTCACATCGTCGTACAGGATGTAAATCCCTCTCTCTGCAAACAAGGAAGTATTCACGCATTAATAATTCCTCCACGGAACAGATACATACATGATATATGATACATCATCAGACATTCAGACATAAGAATCGGAAGAAGAGATTGACGTAACATACTCTTCCGCTGCACCGCGTTCATGTGGCACCAGAGCTTCCTCAACGGGGAGAAGAGGGACCGGAGCCACCCCATGCTGAACCTCCTTGGTCGTCTTCTGCATCTCATATTTATAGCTCCAGACGGGAGTGAAGAGATCGTGAATGAATCGTGAGGAGCGTGTGAGAAACTTGCAGAGAAGGCAGGTGGTGGTGCGCATGTATGAGTCAGACAGGTAAAGTAACCAGAGGTTTTGGCTTGCTTTACACTTGAGTAAAGTCTCGCACACTGTTCTTTCGTTCCTCCCTGCCACACCACACCAGACTCCCTTGCGGCTCAATCGTATGGTGAGCCGCGTGCGCGCTGGTGATCTATCTCTTTACGGTGCCCAGTCGTTTTCGCAGATCTCTCGCGTACGACCCTTCCCTCTCACGCTCACGTTCGCAACAAATGTAAAGAAGCTAGCGCGCGTGTATTGTACAAGTACACAGCAACATCTTGTACCTTTCCTCATTAGCCTGATTAAGAAACTAACTAGGTACTCAGCAGAGGGAGTCATTAGTCATTAGCTTCTTCTGTGTATTGTTCATCAGTGGACTAAGCAACATCTCCCAGGGTTAAAGAAGCCGAAGCGAGGACACTGAACACTTCTCTCACAAGCTCCCCCTCCTCTTTGTCAAGGCCACCCATGATGCCCGCTAAGACCAACGCGCAGGGGCGTGGAAACGCACGCACTTGCAGAGTAAAACGCACGGCATCAATTAACCGCGGACACGCGAGCAAGCAACAAACGAACAAAATATGCATGGAACCGACGAGACGATCGACGCTGCTCAAGTCTAAACCATGAACCATCTCCCCGTGAAAAAGGAGCTCGTTATCCACGCGAGCTCTTCAAGATTCCCGTGCGCTCCATCGTGTGGTTGCGGCCGTGCCCGTGCGTCTATTTGGTCCACCTGAGAAGGATCTGCACCTCGAAGTCGCGAAAAAGCGTGCATGATAAAACTGTAGTTTCGCTAAAGACAAGACGCTTTGTTTATTGATTAAGCATGATTAGGGTGGGCCTTTAGGGATTCTTTGAAGTGATGCGAGGTGATGGTCTACGTAGCCAATAAAATATGCTAAATGTGCTTTATTTAGCTTTAGCATAATCAGTAGCTAAGCTATCAATAGTTCTGTAGAAGGGAAATCTGACATGATACCTTCCAAAAGGTTAGAAGCAGCTATTGCTCAAAGAAGAGATGGTTGTTACTCTGTCTATTAGCTAGTATATGCTTTGTGCTATTTCCTTGTTTCCTATTATTTGTACATCATTGTTTGCCACAAGTAAGCTTGTTGGGTATGTGTGAAGTGAAACTGTGGTTGCACCTAGTTCTAAGAGAAACTGTGAATGAACATTGTATGGTGGGCACTAATTCATGATCATGACCGAACAGACGATCAACCACAAAGAGGGACACCGCAGGTAAACCAATTAAAACATGACGGATAATCCATTCATATTGCATTGGACGTGTGATTTGTGCACGTACAGGTAATGATCAGGGTAAGTTGATTAAGATGTTTTTTGTTGGAGAATTATAGTCTTTTCCTAAGACACTGTTAATGATGGTATTCGATTACTTTTATTATATCTATGGAGACTATGATCTACGAGAAAATATCATCTCTTCATGTTACTTACCACATTCGCATCCTCTAGCTACCTTTAGAGATTCATGTCACAAACTGGTGCAGAGGAGTTGTCATACGAAAGGTAGTGCCGGTTTTCAGCCTACGGACGAAGCATCAAGAGTGAACTCTGAATGAAGGATGGAAAGCATTGAAGCTCGGGCGAATGGGGCCTCGGGCGACTCTGCCCCGCCGCCCTTCCCGGGGCCGACGCCATCGCTTCCATCCCGACGCAAGAGGCCCTCAGGGGAGATCGAGGGAGCTCCGGAGCCCCCCCACAGGGGCTCGGCGGGCCCTCTAGGCACATGGAGTTCACCTCTCGGCGGGAGCGAATGGGCCGGCGGGCACGACTTCACCTGGCTCGGCGGGCTGTGTGGGTCACCATCAAGAACCTCCTACTCAGCAGGTGGGTTACTCCCACTCGCTCTTGCTGCCCAACCACCTCTACCATCAAGACCATCTCCCCTCGGCCACGCCTCCTAATACGCGGCTCAGGGAGTGAAGTCCTCAACACGTCCTCAATAGCTCCACCCTGCCACCATCAAGACCACCTCCTGAGGCAGCTCTACTCCACCGTCCTCAACAGGACGACATTCAACACCAAAGCGCAAAAGGGGAAACAACTTCAACACTCTCTCGCCACCCCACCCCCTATTGCCGCAGCCATAACTTGGCGCCTGTCCCATCCGCACGTCGCTGGAGGTCCACTATTGCCTCCCACTCCGTCAAGAAAAGCCACCGTTTGCGGGGAGGAAGAGGGGTGGTGGAGAGTGATGAAGCCATACTGGTGGCACCGCGCAGACTCTTAGTGGCCTTGAGCATCATGTCAGCGCCAATTCCCAAGCATCCCTCCTCTGCAGCGCGCCTCTCATTCCTCAATAAAACAAGAGGCAAGTGCTTCATATGCCTTGCTCCCGACCACAAAGCTTTCTCTTGCCGAAACCCAATTGGGTGTCTCACATGCCTCAGAAGCGGTCACCGTGCAGCCGTCTGCCCGCGTCGATCACCCCGACCTCTCTCTCTGAGCAGCAGGCCACCTACACTAGTCAGTCGACCCTCGCCCAAACAAGGTCATTCAGCGACCATGGCATTCCTCGGCGCTCCTGACACCCGTCCAGAGGAGGATTACTGCATCATCAACAACACTCCCCAACTTGCTAGGGACTTCGTCGACTAGGAAGCGTCCATGTTGGTGGCTTGGGTCCTGGAGGGGGGCTCGGCCATCGAAGACAGCAAGGTCACTGAAGCTTTCCGCCAACGTTTCGACCTTTCGCCACACCGACCCGGTTATCACTCACCACCACCCGGAGGAGTTCCTTGTCAAGTTTGACAGGAAGACTCACCGGGACAGGGTGCTCAAAGCTCGCAATTTCTGACATAAAGGGTTGGAGCTCCACGTCAGGCCTTGGCACTCCATCAGTCTTGCTTTCGGTGCGGCCATGTTCTTTCGGGTGTGCCTCTACCTAGAGGGCGTCCCGGTACATGCTTGGCGTCCGAAGCTAGTGGAGCGCGTCATTGGCCAGAAGTGCTCCCTCTAGTGCCTCGAAGGCATCTCGGAGGGCAAGGAGGACACCAGAACGCTCAACGTTTTGGCTTGGACGGCAAACCCGAGCACCATTGCCAAAGTGGTGTGGATTACCCTCGCCAACCAAAGTGATGAGGCCAGTCACCCCACGACGGAGATGAGCTCCTTTCTCTCAGACCAGTGGCGGCGCAGTCTCTCTTCGGGTCATCATCCACTTGGACTACATCGAGGATCATACTGCCGCACCCCTCGACGACTTCATCTCTTCTGCAAACACAGTCCCCTACGAATCGATCATCATCAGGCTATCCTGGTGCCTTGGGGCAGTGGACGGCATGCCGGAGTCCAAACTTGGGAACCGGAAGACGGAGGAGGGAGGAGGGAACCAGAAGGACCATGCTCGGAGCCGACCCCAACCTCCACGTCGCTTAGACGGCGATGAGCACCCCACGCGCTTCACCCTAAGGTGCAAAGAAGACGGATACGATGACCATAACTAGCGGAGCCATCACGCGCTCAGGTAGCCCAGCTCAGGAGGCGACAAGCTACGAGGTGGCCCGGGGCGTGACCGTGATCGGTCTCCTCGTCGCAGGCACGCAGATGGCTACTACAGAGACAATGGGCACCGCCGAGCTGAGCTAATGGGAGGGGTGATCCATGCTAGGCCTTATCCAGCAGGCCCGGAATGCTTCTCCCCCCAAACCATCTCCGGCAGAGATCAAAGATAAAGCCGACATGACCTTACAAGACCTCTTCTCTTCCTATGCTAAGCGGCTAAGGGAGGCGCTCCATCAAGTCTTCGGAAGCCCATCCCTTCAAGTCCGGAGCAACAGCATGAGGGGAGGGATGACTGGATCCACAAGGTAGAGTCTTACATCAAGGCGTCAAGCGCACAGGCCACCAGGCTCGACCGAATCGCCCCTACTCGCCACGGCGGCGCATGGGCCTCCTAGGGTCGAGGAAACCTCCTAAGGCGCTGGAGCTCTGATCCCTGCGACCATGTCGGGTGGGCTGATCGTCAACACCCCCCAAGCTAGTGCAGTGCAAACTCCCCCACCCTTGTCGCAAGTGCAGACTAGCATGGTGCTCGCCATTGACGATTGCTCGGATGGGGAGGAGCATAAGAAGGAGTGCAATGTGTTGGTAGGTAGACCCCTTTGGGGCCAAGACAGGGCCCAGGTTGGGCTGACCGCAGCTCAACACCCCATGTAGGGCGCGGGGGCAACACAAGCATGCTTCAACCAAGCAACCGTCACAATTGGCAGCCCCACGGGTGCAGGGCTCAAACAATCAAGCAAGCGAGGCGGCACGCACCAGGTGGAGGATCAGCTCTTCAACACACTGTCGGAGCCACTTCTCATCGCCCCGACGTCGGACTTGGCCAAGCCCACTTAGTCGTCGAGGAGGTTTGACCTCACGTCCGTTCGATGCAAAGCGCACTTAGCTCAAAAAAGGTGTACCGAGACCATGCTTCAAAGGGCACAAGAGATCTAGCCCACAAGATAGGAACACTGCCGAAAGGAGCAAACCTCAATGGAGATGCCCTGGCAGACTACATGAAAGCCTTCGACGACCCACTAAACCAGCAGGCCATAGCGGCCCTTTCTAGTTTATTCAAGCTAGATGGTCACCTTACAACACAAGTGGACGACGCCCTTGCTAATCATGGAGGCCTTGCCATGCTGGGAGGGGAAGGTCTACATGACGCTCCACCTCTAGCCGACGACAGCCCAGGCGTCCCTGCGGCCGACCTTGCGGTGGCCTAGGAGAGCCGGTGCTAGACCTCGACGATGATGACAACCATTGCCATGATCGACCACAGACCCCACCGCTTTTCCTTAATTGTCATCTATGTTTATTTGTGTTTTTGTGCTAAGTTGTCTTGCTGGCGTTCTAGTAAGAACATTGGTATCAGCAAACAAGTGTGCAATGATTGCCGCAAGGGCTTCTGTGAGACTCCTTCTGGCCCCTCTCTTTGGGCCTCCGTCGGTTTACCCGCCACCTCGATCGGCAGCAAAGCGCCATACCAACCCCTTCTTCGGTTTGCCTTCGCTTCACCAACACTAGTTGGAATGGACAGGAACGCCCCCACGCTTGGGACTCACCTCCGCCACCAACACCACCACCAGCCTCCTTCCCTTTCCTTCATGATTGCCGGCGAGGTTCCCGCGGTTAGAACACAGAGGACCTACAAAGTTCGGTGCCATACAATCATGACTAGTCCAAACCTCAATGTCATCTGCTGGAATGTGCACGGTCTCAACACGTTGGCCAGACGAATGGCGGACTATGAGACTCTTTCATCCACCACCTGCCACCTCGCCTATTTGTAAGAAACGAAGCTTCAATTGGTGGACCAAGCGCTAGCATACTATCTGGGAGGACACATGCTATACAACTTTGCACAGAGGCCAGCCTCTAGCACATGTGGTAGCATCATACTTCTATGGAATAATGACCACATTGCGGTTGATGCCATCCAGCTACAGAAACATAGTTTGTTGGTGACGGCACAAATCAGAGATCGTGGCATGATATTACGCCTCACGATGGTCTACGGCCCATCCCGAGATAGCAATAAGCCAGTGTTCTTGCAAGAACTCAAGTCCCTTCGACCGCTGTCGGCCCTAGATGGCTAGTACTCAGCGATTTCAACTTGATCTACAAGGCGACTGATAAGAACAAGGGCAACATAAACCAAGCAAAGATGGGTCAGTTTAAGACCACCCTAGATGTCTATGAGCTCAAAGAGATACACCTGCAAAACAAAAAGTACACGTAGAGCAACAAACGGGAGAACTCGACGCTCATCAAGCTAGACAGGGTCTTCTGCAATCAGGCTTGGGATGTCCACTTCGAAACCATGCTCTGAACGCTCAGCCTACCTCACTTTTGGACCACTGCCCTCTTCTCCTTTCGAATGGTACTAGCCCGAGGTGGTTGGCTACCTTTCGCTTTGAGAATTTTTGGGTTAAGGTGCCTAGCTTCAAGGAAATTGTCCAACAAGCGTGGACATCAAACAACCACCACACGGAGCCGTGCCATAGGGTTACCCACAAATTGGGCACGACGGCGGTAAAGTTATGGGCTCGGAGCAGGAAGCTCTTCTCGTAGGCAAAGTTGCAACTATTTATGGCCCTAGAAGTAATTCTACGACTCGATATAGCCAGGAAACTAGAACACTATCGCCACTAGAAAGGGGTCTAAGAGCGAGACTCAAGAAAAGAGTGATGGGCTGGCAGTGATAGAACGCTCTAGGAGAAGACAAAATTCCCGCATCATAAACTTAAAAGAAGGCGATACAAACACAAAGTTCTTCCACCTAAAAGCAAATTCAAGGAGGCGAAAAAACCACATTCAGAGGCTGCGTGTTGGGCAGGGATGGGCGCACACGCATGACGAGAAACAGGAATCCTTACACTTGCACTTTCAAGATGTCTTGTCCACACCAAACAGAAGAAACTATGACTTGCATTGGAACGCGTTGGGCTTCACCCCGCAAAACCTGGACTACCTCGATGGACCCTTTTCAGAGGAGGAGGTCACTTCCGTGTTAGCACAGATTACAATTGACAAGGCACCAGGCCTTGATGGTTTTACATTCATGTTCTTCAAAACTTGCTGGCCTATCATCAGGCAAACATCATGTCGGTTTTCCAAAGCTTTTATAGCATCAGAATGACGAGCCTCCACTGCTGAACACAACAAACATCGCCTTGATTCTGAAGAAAGAAGGAACAGAAAGTGCGGCAGACTACAGACCCATCAGGCTTATCCATGGGGTAGGGAAGTGGATTGCCAAGACATTGGCATTGCGTCTAGCCCCGCACCTCCAAAGGTTGGTATCCATAAATCAAAGCACTTTCATAAAAAAATATACAGGGCAACTTCCTCTACGTCAAAAATCTTACAATGAGGCTACACAAATCCAAAACAACGACACTATTCCTCAAGTTAGACATAGCGAAGGTGTTCGACTCGGTACGCTGAGACTACCTCCAAAATCTCCTCCAAAGAAGGGGTTTCCCCTCCAGATGGAGAGACCAAATTGTGGCCTTATGGTCAACGGCATCCTCAAGAGTCCTCCTCAATGGCATCCCGGAGGCAACATCAACCACGGTAGGCCCTGCAGCAAGGAGACCCGATGTCCCCTTTTCCTTTCATCCCGACAATTGACCCTCTACAAAAGCTGTTTGAAAGAGTAACATAGATGGGTCATTTGGAACCCTATCGCAGCCGTCTACACATGCTCAAAACATCGCTATACGCAGATGACGTGGTTGTATTCATCTGCACTACCGCAAGAGACGTGCAATCGATAGCCAGCATTTTGTAGCTCTTTGGAAATGCCTCGGGCCTTGAGACCAATGTCCACAAAAGCACGGTGGTGCCTATAGGGTGTGATCACATCAACCTCGACATGCTTGTCTAAGAGTTCCCGGCCAAGCGCTCTAACTTCCCTATCAAATAGCTGGGGCTCCCGCTACATCACAACAAACTCAAGAAGATGGATTTCCAACCGCTGCTGGACAAAGTTGGATGAAGGCTAGCGGGCTGGCAGGGTAGGTTGTTCTCCTCTGTTGGTCGCTCTACCTTGGTAAAATCGGTGCTCTCCTTAATGCCGGCCTACTACCTCACGACCCTCAAAGCCCAAAATCCATCCTTCATGTCCTAGACCGTTTAAGGAGGAGGTTCCTCTGGGCGGGGGCAAAATTGTTAACAGGTGGCAAATGCAAATTAAATTGGGAAAGTGACGAGGATTAAAATCTCAATGTATTATTCTAATACATAAATAAAAGAATGTACGACTTCGTGGTCATAACCCATGAGGCTAACGACCCCCCGTGGTTATAAGGATTCTAGAGGTTACATTGTGGGTACCTTGGTCGGAAGAGGTCCTGTACTTAATTTTCGACCAGGGAGCTGCTCGTAGCAACTACAAACTGGCACTCGGATCTATTCCAAGTATTTTCTTTCTGTGTGATGAGTGGAACATATGCCTCATTTGTTCCAGTCCACACGATGATTCATAACCCTATGTCACTGATATTAACCACCATATGGTTATGCTTTCTGTTGACGTTAACTGATCAACGGTTGATACTTCAACAACTATCGTCTCTCTCCGATCAGTCGCGATGCTTCCAACAGGTGCCTCTTCAAGGGAGTAACTGTCACCACTTCATCAATTATTTAAAGGAAGATCAAAGGAGGAGATAAAAAAGAAGAGAATCCGGTTAGCCACAACCCGATCCGGAAGATCAACAGGCGATCAGATTTCATCTTAAGCATTAGTATAGCAGTCAAGTGAAATTAGGGATAGTCCACAGCCTTATCAAGGGCACCCCTGTAATAGCCAGTTGATAGTAATAAAGAGCAGTCTCATTCTCCTTCCAAGAACTCTTTGTTGTTTTTCTCTATTTTATTTTGTAAGATCGACGACTCAATCGTCAACATAAAGGGTGTGTCAACCAAAAGAGCTAGGCAATCTGGGGATTCTCAACCTCTCTAAGTTTGCAAGGGCCCTCAGACTTCGCTGGCTCTGGCAAGAATGGAAAGCCGAAAACAAACCTTGGGTCGGCACGGACATACCTTGCAATGAGACCGACAGACGCCTATTTGTGACAGCCACCTCAATCACTTTAGGCAAAGGGGAAAAAAAGCAAAGTTCTGGACTTCACCTTGTCTCAATGGGACTTTCCCTTAGGACATGGCACCGGAGATCTATCGCCTTTCCATCCAAAAAATTAGAGCAGTCTCCGTGGCGCTGTGGGAAAACTATTGGATATAGGACATCAACCTACAAGGTGAGATCTCAAATGGGCTAGTCCGTCAATTTCTAGGCCTCTAGGAAAGTGTCCACCAAATCACCCTGGATCCATTGGCCTCGGATGAGATCACCTAGAAACAATCCTCAAAGGGTGAATATTTAGCAAAATTAGCTTACGTTTGCAATTCCTAGGATCAACGACAACAGAGTTCCAAAGTCTCATCTGGAAAACCATGGCACCACCTAAATACAAACAGTTCACATGGCTAGCAATTCAAAACAGACTCTGAACCTCTGACAGACTGCAAGCACAGGGTTGGCCAAACCAGGCCCTTTTGCCCCCTCTGCAGATAAGTACCAGAATTGGCTATCCACCTTTTGTCAGAGTGTAGGTACTCTCACTGAGTCTGGCAATCTATGGCAGACTGGGTGGGCTGTGCACCGCTTAGCCCATCCTTTTGGCCGATCAGTCATGGCATCGAGGAATGGTGGAGGATAATTTGCCACACTGGCCATCTGCCGAGGAGGGCAGCGGCCTCGGTGGTCATCCTAATCACTTGAGAGATCTAGAAAGAGCATAATGCCAAAACTTTCAACAGAAGATTCTCCTCGCCATGGAGCTGGTCTCTAAGATCAAGGAAGAAGGAAGAGCTTGGACCCTTGCAGGGGGGAATGTTTAGAGCAATTAATACCCATGTAATTAGTGTTTTTTAGTTTGTTTATCAGGGTTTTAGCCCTTAAAACTTGATTATTGACCTGCTCTATAAATTAAAAGGCAGCCATCCTATTGTTTTTTTTTAAATGTCACAAACACATGCCATTTTTTATGACTACTTCGTATGTGTGTCATGAATTCACAAAAAATGAAACTGTCATCGATTCACATATCTTTATCATGCATCTTTTTCGGTCGGTGACAAGGCCTCTACATGTCAATATATTGGAATCAAGTGACAATTCCCATTCATTGCTTACCAAAGAGAGAGAGAGAGAGAGAGAGAGAGAGAGAGAGAGAGAGAGAGGAAGCAACAAGCCAACAGCTCCTGCATCCATGTGCTCATCAGAACTAGATGATCTCCATCTTATATACTTCTCTTTGTTCTTAATTGATCAAAATTTAATCAATATTGATGTAGTTCAAAGATTCCTATTGATCCACATGAGTTTCTTTTATTTTGCGAGGATTTATACACTAAGTTTTGGATGATGAATTTAAGCAAAAGTAATTATTTGTTCAACTATAAGCTCATAATTTAAGCCCTTTCATTTTTTTATTTCTTATATTCTTATGAAAAGTATTTGGATAGTGCTACGGTGAGGATGTACAATATGACACATTCCGCCCGGACACTTCATATGCACAACGCTTCTCCTCTCAACTCCCAAGTCCCAACTAAACCTTATCCACATCGCCTCAAGTAAGCCAAACCACTCATTCATTTCCCTTGCATGCCTTCCTTGATTGTCCTCTCTCTTTCTCCCAAGTCACGTTCCACTGGAGCAGCGAGAGCTCCGGCCGAGCCACATCCTCTACCGGCGAGCTTCAACCTTTGCTACTCTCCTCCTCTTGCTCAGCATCCCAAGCTTCGCCGTCGGCCACCGGTTCGAGACAACTGCTACCCATGCTCTAGGGAGGCCATCCACCATCGTCGGAGTTCACACGGAGGTTGCCCCCTTCTGAGGAGCGGCCAAACCTCGCGGAAACTGTTGCCACCACCTCTGGACTCCGAAGCTAAGCCAGATCTGGCGGGCCCGAGGTCGGATGAGACGAGGCAACAGAGGGCCGGCAAGGTGGCAGTGGTGTGGGGTGGAGACAAGGAACGGACAAGTCACCCCTCCAACTTCTCTGGCGAGTTCGGTCGTCGCCAGCGCTTTGCGCCCTCTTCCTCTGACAGGATTGTTGTAGCATCTCTTTTTCAGTTATTGCATGAGTGTTTAATTTTATTGTTACGTGTCTTCTTAAATTTCAATCTTGTTAGGAATGAATTTATCTAATTATTGCAACCACAATTACGTAATATTGTGGTATTTTTAATTGTTTTGTCTGCATTTTTAGAACGCTTTAGGCAGTAACAAGTTGTTTTGCTGCATGATATTTCTTATTTTATTTCAATAGATACTTTCAGTTGTTGCAACAACGTTTTTTCCCCTGTTGCATCATGTTGTTGGAATTTTGTTGCATTACGACTTTTCTTTTGTTGCGCTATTGATTTGTTTTGGTTGCATGTGAGGTAGGGATGTGTTTGTTGTGGAAGTTTTTTTTGTTGCACCTACATTTTTTTTGGCATTTAGTGGTGTTTTTGCGCCACTAGGGATGAGATCCGACGGTTGATAGTCATTCGGTTTATGAAGATCCGATGACAGGGAGGAGCGTCCGATGAAAAGCTCTCACCTAACAGTGGGGGAAGCGTACGATGAGAAGCTTCCCATCGTATATTCGGGCACTAGTCGCTCCTAAAGTAGTTAATGCAGGCGGAGAAAATTAAACAAATGTACGATAAACTAAATCATGTATAAAACACATGTGTACCACACAACTGATTATGTTTTTTTTTTGAGAAACCATAACTTTTTTTAGCAAGTGACCTTGGTAGTCGAATACTCCAATTTTGTCACGAGGAAAATAGAGAGGAGTGCTCGATTCTTACTCACAGCTCTCACACCTTCTTTCTTTAGACAATTACTAAGTACCTACTATTTCATCATTAACTTGTTTCAAAAACTATTTTGATTACACGCCCTTAAATATAAAAATATGCCCCATCGTCATGACTTCCGTTTGGCATTGTAGTTGGTTATGATAACATCACTTTCGGTAGAACCACTTTCAAATGTTTTCATTACTTGCTTGTTCTTTTTTATTTTTTGAAGACTTACTTGCTGGTTCTAAACCACGTTGAAAATTGAGATTGTCGTGTTCCTAATAACACAAGAAGATACGTGACTAGTTACCACATATACAACATAATTTGTTAAATTTTTTATGATGCTACGTATGACACATGGTAGAGTTTTTTTTTTTCACCGTAGCTTTGGCCGCACCACGTCACACAGTGCAGTAGAGCACCCGCAACCGCAAACTGACACATGGGCATATTCCCGTGAGATGGATTGGAGCGAGCTTTGCAAAATTTTGACACAACCTTCCACGGGCGATGGAGATAACGACATCTTCCTTCTTTTTTTATATTCTAGAGTACCATTTTCTCAGCTAGTAGCATATTGGAAGGCCTTGCAAGCAACGACAAGGAGATACTGGCATCACCCACGCACCGCACCCCCTCCCGTGCACGTCTCCGGCTCCCTTCCCTTCCCACACCCGCTTACCGGCGCGCGGCTCACCCCTACACGCACCGCTCCCCTCGCACCAACCTATCACTGACATACCGGACCTACCACACGAGACAAACACGTGGGACCCGTGCGCAGAGTCTGTTTCGGGCTTTTTCAGCTATGAACGGGCCCGAATATCGCACCACGCGAGTGAGTCCACTGTCCACCTATTCCCCCCACCCGCAACAACGGAAACAACGGCCCGGAGAAAACCGATCGGAGAAATATAAAAACGGGCCGCGCGACGGGAACCACCACGCCACCACTTCGGCGCCCCGCCCCAACCGCCGCTGCTCCCGATCTCGCGTGCGATCCGGCTGCCCCTCTTTGACCGCCCCCGAGCCCTAGGAGCTTCGAGCCCGATCCGGGCGACCCATGGTGGGCCCGATACCTCGGGGCCGCGAGATCTAGGGTTTTGCGCCGCTGACGGAGCGATGGGGCGCTGGAGGATCGCGGCGGCGCCTGCCCCGCCTCGGGGCACGTCGAGGGCGGGGGACGGCGTCATCTCCGGTGAGATCCGCGCCTTCGTTTTGTATGCGTGCGGTAGTTCCAAGGCATTACGAGTTTGTTATAGATCGCAGCTAGCTGCTATCGTTGTGGGTTTGTGAGGTTTTGATTGAAATCGGTGTGTGATGGGGGGACTGGGATTTGGAGTGGAGCTGTAGTTGAGTGGGATCGGGGATACCCGCCAAGGGGAAGCGCGAGACATCAGGTATTTGTCAGTATTAGCATGGTAATGCCAGTTTGTTAGTACGATGCCATTTTTCTCGGATTCAAATGCGGATCAGGGCCTTGTGACATAGCGTGCACATACCACGTCATGCTTTTGTTTTGTTAGTGTTTGGCGAGTGCAGAGTTTAAAGTTTGAAGCTATGCATTAGTTGTGCACGTGTGCTATAACTGGAGTGATTTGACATTTGAGTAATCATAGAGAAATGTCAAAGAGTTATTACGTCTGTGTTTGAAATGTTACCATTTTGCTTGGGCATCACCAAGCAATGCATATGTTTCTGGAAAGTTACTAGATTCCGAATCGATGTCTGTTTCCTTTGGTATGTAGCATGTATTACATCAAGTTTGTATTCGAGGCAAAGCACAATTTAGGATCGTGGGAAAGGATATTTGAGGTCATTAGGGCGAATGTGTTGACAACTTGACATGCTAATTTTGTGGTTTCTTCAATTTAATGATGCCTAGTGTGGATTGCTGAATAGCTGAGTTGGTTTTGTATTCCACAATCCACAACATTAACTTGTGTAATATTTGGCTGCACTGCAAAGGACTTCGCTTGTTACAACTCAAAACAAGACAAAAGCTAACCAAGTTGCCAATTTTACTAGGTTGTTTGATTGCATTGTGAATTTGGGACAGCATTAAATAGTGCATCACATGCTAATGAGACATACTATATCGATTGCACTACTGCAGTGCCTGAATCTTTCCCCTTTAGAGCAAAGCAACTTGGAAGTTTAACATCAGATTTATTTTTCCCCAGTGGCCATATGAACCATCCATTCTTTATAACTGGGCCTATGACTAGGTTACTAGTGTGAGTGTGTGACTAATTCAGGTTTTTGTTTATGTAATGACTGGCTAGGCAAATAAAGTTCTACCTGGTAAATGGACACACCATTTGCATTTCTGATCCCTTTGGTTTATTCAAGACTTTGCATCAGAGTATCTTCTACCTGATACATGTTCATTTAGTTAGGGCTATCTCATTGGCAGAGACTTGTACAGTTAGGTTTTATTTTTAACCAATTTGAAGTTGACATTCTGTGTTCCTTTCTTTTGCAGAAATCCGAGAGAAACATAAATTGGAATTGGAGAATTTGACACTAACAAAACATCCATTCAGGACATTACATTTTTTCATGTTAGCTATGTTGCAATACTGGAAAAGATTAGCAACATATATCCTGAGTAAAGGTGCTTTGTTTGTTGTCCTAATTGTTTTGGTGGTAGCTCCTGGACTTTTTCTTGCGGTTACAGATGGTCTGCACGAAAAGGTGTGTTAACATTACATGCTAACGACAATTTTATTACATTTGTAGTGTTTATGTTGATAAGAGTAAGCATGATCATAAGAACACATAGTTGGTGTCTTCTCTCTTTTTTTTGCGATCACATAGTTAGTGTCTTCTGTAAGCTTCTTCTGGTGATGTACTTGAGTACTAATGTTTGTTTGTTTGCTGACATGTATGCAGCATGTGCAGGAGTTCCTTAATTATGCTAGATTTGTGTTGTGGTGGGTTTCATTAGGTGTGGCTTCATCAATTGGACTAGGCAAGTATTATTGGCATCTATCAATATTATGAAGTTCAATTACATATAGAAAAGGACACACAAATAAATAATATGTTACTGTGCTTTATTGATTCTTTTTTAGTCCTATGAATATTTTTGTCATTTTGTTTAACTACATAGTCTATGAAGGTGAATATTTTGATTGTTTTTTAACTTCATTGTCTGTGAATGTGGCTGAAAAATCTATTTACCATAAATTGGTGAGGCAGAAACAAACTTGTAAAACTCATGCATGCTTTCATTTTGTTAGTTACCATAGACCATAGTCATCTCTAGCATCCAAGGAAAATATCAACAGCAAAATCTCACTTAATTCATGTACTCCCTAGTCCTGACTTCATTAGACCTTAAAAAAATTCTTAAAAAGGTTGCATTGGGAGAAATTATCAAAAAGGTTATATTTGGAGTGGAGAGCAAAAGGTGCATTATTGCCAATTTGTATACAGGAGTTAAAAGTTAGTATGACATACTGCATTGGGACTATTTTTTTTGCAATGCACTAATGGTGCATGCACCTAGCCAGTCTTGCAAAGTGACTTCTCAATTAGATGCAGTCATTCAGATGATATATGCCCTTTTCTTTTCCATCTAGAGAAGGATATTTTAGTGTATCCTTGGTTTTGGAGCAGAATTCATGAATATTTACAATTTCACATAATTTTGAGACAATTTTTTGGTAAGCTGCTAGAACATTATTTGTTTAACTTAGAGGCTTAGAGGTGAAAAACATAGACCATGTTTGCTCAGCAAGTTCTGTTTGGTAGTTTTGTGGATTTACTGGCTGTAGTCTTGTTCTGTAGATGATAGGTTCACCTTTTTCATATACCAACACTTGTTACAATGCATGCTTGCCAAGTGTTAAGTTTGGAAAATAGAACATTCAAATTTGAAATTTGAGTCTGGAGCACAAAGAAGTTCATTTTTAAAAATTGTTGGATTAAGATTAAGGTCTTTGAAACACAGGTTCAGGTTTGCATACATTTGTGCTGTATCTTGGGCCCCATATTGCTCTCTTCACTATTAAGGCTGTTCAATGTGGCCGGATTGATTTGAAAACTGCTCCATTCGACACCATACAGCTTAAACAGGGTCCATCATGGCTTGACAAGAAGTGTTCAGAATTTGGACCGCCGATGTACCCAGCATCAGCTCATTCAGTGAGGATCCCGGTCTTTGAATTACTCCCTCAGGTTCAGCTGGAAGCTGTTCTTTGGGGCATCGGGACTGCACTTGGCGAGCTCCCTCCTTATTTTATATCACGAGCTGGTAATACAAAAGCACATTTTATTCTGAAGAAATAGTGATATTCTGTTATATGCTTTACACTTTCACAGTATTCCTCAATCTATGTAGTATGTGATTGAAAGATATGTACATCAGTCAAACGGTTTTTCGGATGAAATTGTTCAAATTTGATTAAAAATCATTCCAATTTGAATTTGAATTTGAAAAGTCGGGATTCCGCCGATCCGTATTGTTTTAATCCATGGTATGTACATCAGTACATATGATATTACTATTTCTTTCCGTATTGTTTCTAAACTGATCTGGCTTTTCTTGAACACTACCTGATGGCATCTCTTTTGGTATTGTGTTATGTAAGATGCGCCCTTTCATAGGCACCTAATGTTCATCACCAAGGTTGTCACGGCGAGCTTGGCGACCACGGCGCCTAAGGTACGCCAGGACGCCTAGTCGTCCTCTAGGCGAGGCAAGGCGAGCTAAAGGCGGTAGCAAGCACACTTCAGTAGCAAGTAGCAACTACTTCACAAATCACACTTCAGTAGCAAGTAGCAACTACAAGTCTACAACTAGCAACACTACATCAGCATTCAACAAATTACCGAAGCATCTAACACACAATCACACATCAGCATCTAGCAATAGATTACTAACATCAGTAGATTACCGAACATTAGTAGATTACCGAAGCAGTAGCATTGCAGAGGGGAGATGCAGAGGGGGAAGCAGAGGGAGGCAGTGCCAGAGGGAGGCAGTGTGAGGGAGAGGAGGAGGAGCAGCGAGAGGAGGAAGGGAGCGTGGGAGGGGAGGAGGCGAGAGGAAGAGAGCGAGAGGGAGGAGTCGGCGCGGCGGGGGCGCGGGAGGGAGCGGAGGAGGGAGGGAGTGGAGGTCGGAGGGCGTACCTTGTGGCTAGCGTGGTGAGGCCAAGGGGCGGCGACAGCTAGGTACCCGAGCGCTCCTTTGGGCCTTGCTTCCTTATGCGGGGGGATGTGCCAAGTCGCCTGCCCAGCTGCTCGACTTGGACGACTCATCGACGCTTGGGACGACGCACGGACCTGGGCGCCCGCCTAGATGGCCAAGGCGAGGCGCTCCTCTGCGGCATCTGTTCCGAGGCGACTAGACGCCAAGGCAACGACTAGGCGACGCCGTGACATCCATGTTCATCACTCATCAGCTTCAGTGCCAGAGGGGGAAGCAGAGCAGAGGGAGGGAGGCAGCGTGGGACGGAGGGAGGCCAGAGGTGGGAGAGCAGAGCAGAGGGAGGAAGGCAGCGTGGGAGGGAGGGAAGCCAGAGAGGGAAGCAGAGCAGAGGGAGGGAGGCAGCGTGGGAGGGAGGGAGGCTAGGAGGGGGGGGGGGGAGCAGAGCAGAGGGAGGGAGGCAGCATGGGAGGGAGGGAGGCCAGAGGGGGAAGCAGATTCTGTTTGTCCTCTTTTCATTGACATGCTTGACTTGTTTATTTAGGGTCATATGTTAGTGTTGTGGTGGAAAACTTTATATGTTCGTGATAAATTCTGGATCATTTGTAGCAAAAACATGGACTGTATTCTTGAAAATTATAGAAAGGGTATCCCATTATTTTTATGTTATTCTTATGAAACTCTTGATTCTGTTTGTTCATTTTTCCTTGACATGCTTGACTTGTTTGGGTCATATACTCATATGTCAGTGGTGTGGTGGAAAACTTCAATTATGTTTGTGATAAATTCTAAATCATTTGTAGCAAAAACATGGCCAGTGTATTCTTGAAAATTATAGAAAGGCTATCCTTTATTTTTAGGTTACTGTGTCTTTTATCATTTTCAAGCTGTCCAATGTCCATACTGAGTGAATGATGTGTCATGTTGCAGCCCGCTTATCAGGAAGTGAGTCCCAAGCTGTCAAGGAGCTGGATGCTACTGCTTCCAAAGAAGATGGTCCAATATCATCCACTCTAAATCAAATGAAACACTGGCTTCTTTCTCACTCTCAGCATCTGAACTTCTTCACTATCTTGATTCTTGCTTCGGTTAGTCTCTGTCCTGGCTGCCATCCAGCCATGTCGATTTCTTTGTATAAGTAATGATTTCTTACAAAATGCACATTTAAGGATTTCTGACAAAAAGTGCAAGCTACTGTTCACTCAGTGTTTCTTGTTTCAATTGTGCTTTGAAAGTAGATAGTTCATACAATTTTTGCGTATTTGCAAGCTGTAACACTATATTATTCCTATTTGATACCAAAAAGAAGCTAGGGGAACATTCTCCGTACCACAATTGACATAGGGAAAATCTTGGATGTAGTTCCAAGTACTAACATTCAATGTATAAATAATTTACCATACAATTTATCTCTGTTGTCTTTACTAGGTACCAAACCCGCTGTTTGATCTTGCTGGTATTATGTGTGGGCAATTTGGCATACCCTTCTGGGAGTTCTTCTTTGCAACTTTGATTGGGAAGGCCATCATCAAGACTCATATTCAGGTTTGGCATCTATCTAATCTTTTGTAAATCTTGACGTTTAGTTGTTTTAGAACTTACTCCTCTTGTTGCCACATACTTCATTCTTACTTGTGACCTTGGTCTTTGGAGGGCCTTCCGTTAATGTGAATAATTCGGTTTAGTAGTCTGCTTAAGCGTCTGTAAGATAGTCATGCATTCACTTCATCAGATCAAAGCCATCAAACTATTCTGAGGAGTATTTACGTGATATTGTCTTATTGGGTCCAGTCCAGTTGGAATCAGAATTTTGAAATCTTTTAGGCTGTATCAACCAAAAGCCCATACAGATGTTAATCTGTGACCTACATTGGTGTTAGGATGTACACATGTTAGGCTTCAGATTTGGTGCCTTCGATATAATTTCTGCATGAATATGGCAGGATTTGTATAAAACAATTCTGCATTCATTCAGTCTGTTGGATATGTGCAAGTGTCCAGTTTGCAGTTTCCTTCGTGATTTTGTCTTCTTCCGAAATTATGGTTTAGGAAAAAATGAGACCGAGACAAACCAATCTTTAATTAAATAAATTATCATAAGATGATGAACTAGATTTGATTTGATTCTATAAGTTTGTTTGGTATCTATGTGTAGAAAATATAACAAATTTTACCGTGATCAAATATTAAGTTAACTAAAGCATGCAATGCATTAAAGGAGATGTGATATACTTCTAATAAACATTACTATTATTTAAACGTGATATTTATTTTTTATCATGCAAAATATGTACCAAAAACCGCTACGTTTCTCACAGTACAAAAAACAAAATGCAAGTGATATAAAATATTTTACCCTTTTTGCACTCTTTTTATTCCTGAAAAACCCATTAAACTTAGTTAGGAAACCTAATATAGTATATCAACCTCCAAGCCTGATTTAACTAAATTATTTGATTATTTCGGTTTGACACCTGATTTCTCTGGTCGATGGACACCAATAGTTGCAGTCTCTTTTTTGTACTGACACATGCATTCTGCATTCTCTCTTCCTCAGACACTGTTTATCATCTCCTTGTGCAACAATCAGCTGTTATATCTTATGGAAAAGGAATTAATCTGGATATTTGGCCACATTCCTGGGTTTTCTGCCACGCTGCCATCTGTGATCGCCAAACTTCACAGTGCCAAGGAGAAGTATTTAGCACCACCAGTGTCAGCCTCACCGTCCTTGCAAATGGAGGTTGGTATCTTGAGTTCAAAATTGTAGTCATTTGTGCTTTAAAGATACTCTGTCTTATCTGTCTCTTAATTGCTATCTTGGTTTTTAGCTCCTCATTTGTTCATTGATGTTCCACAACTATATCATCCATACATACAGGATAAACAGTGGAATTTCTCTTTTACATTGGTCTGGAACACTGTAGTGTGGCTTGTGCTTGTGAACTTCTTTGTTAAGATCGTCACATCAACAGCACAGGAGTATCTCAGAAAGCAGCAGGATATAGAGATGGAGCTTATTACTGATTCCTCGCCCCCAAGTCATTCTAAAACTAACAAATAGCGCAACTGGTGGTGTTTATTCAGCTGCAAGTTGCGGATATTCTCCTCAGTAGCCTTAACTCCTGGCTAAGTCCTTGCAGATGATACCAAGTACCAACGCTGGTATTAGTAATTATATTCATCTGTACAGTGAACAAAAACACGGGCTTCGCTAACCTTCCCCAAGTGATGGCTGCGACCTTTTGTCATTGAGCCTGTACCGCCTGATCCTCGAGGAGAATCAATCCTGTTATTTTTCAGACGTCAACACGGATGAACTTTAGGGATTGTTTACTTAACGATTGCATTACTGAGGTGTATCACTGGTACTTGTTTTTTTACCCCTATTTTGGGAATACGATAGGAAAGTTGAGAGGACTCAACAGTGATATGTTTCATCTTTAAATTCACTATGTAAATGTAGATTTTCAATTTGAGCCAGCTAGATCTAATAGAGTACTTTAGCTATATTTTTTATTCTCTCTGCCAAGTAAAACCAATTATATAATTAATAGGGAAAATTAGGCTGGTATCACGTAAACACGTGAATTATAGAAATGCCATCGTATTGAGACTGGACTGCCCAGTACCATCACAAACAAGCGAAATTATGGGAAATACCATCGCAGTTAGGACTTCCGTCGGTTACAGCCGTTAACCTCCGATGAGGTGAGAGAGAATATCGGGAATAGCAAATTTGCCCCTGTTCTTTCTCCTTTCCTATTCCCTGCACTCTCCTCTACCGAGCTTAGAAGCGGAACTTGAACGAATTTGATTGAGGTTTACTATTTTACTATACATATAACATTTCAAATAATATTGTATTAGATAGTAATGTATTCGGCTATTTTTAACATTAATAATTCGATATAATCGACGATAATATACATATAATCGGCTATTTTTAGCCTGTTGTTAAAGCAATCGGTGTTTGACTCGTGGCTTACTGCGAGCTTCTTATTTGTCAGCAAAGCCAAAGCATACGCCTTTGAACGCACCTTTGAGGCTCAGTGCGATTACACCTCAGCAAGCCAGTACAGGCAAAATGGCACCGTAACCTTTGCGTTGTCGTGGTGCCTTCGGAACTTCTTCGGAGGCGAATAACTTTTAACTTCGGCGAAATCAAACATGTTTAACGCAAATAGAATGCTTGCGACAAGTTATTGGAGTCAGTAGCCTGGGCGTGCTTACTAAGATGGAAAAAGTAGTGCAGTACACCGCAAAAGTTCGAAGCAGAAGTTGGGCGTGTAAATTTTGTCAAGATAGCTTAGCTCGGTGGTGTCCTCGTAAAAAGGGAGTGAAGAGTACACCACATTTCGCCTTTGATTAACGTTTCGAGCATGACTCCAAGCAGGATCGTCGTGTACAATTCACACCACAGCCTGTACTAGTACTACGAGAGAGAGGGATCTCTACCTAATGTTACTTACGCCTATTCGAGTCGATTTCTCCATAACCGCACGTTTCGAAATGGCTAATTGCCTACGCTCCAAGAAGATTCACGCACGTAAGTGGACTGGCAAATGGCAAGTCGTACTGTACCACACTGTCCACCACACAACGTGCTGAGCTCTACGAATAGAAGAAGTTGGTGATGGTGTTAGCACAAACCCGGACGCTGATCCAGCGATTACGTGGATTAATTCTGGATTCATGCGGCGCTCGTGTCATTACCTCGAGGGTAATCATATTTAAACAACGGATTATTATTTGTTTGCCTAATAGAACGCCGCTTCAACGAATAATAAACTTTACCAAAGTAAACTCAGCAGAACAATAATATAGAAACTGTAGGCTATGGTATTTAGTACAAATAATTAATTACAACTGTAAAACGGGAGAGATCCCCTCATGCTCGCCTGCTCTGCTCCACCGGACACCTACTCGTCCCACACGCTGAATAGAGTGTCCACCTCACTATAGCCCTCGTAGTAAACGCTCTCGCCTCCTGTGGTTTCCTAGGCACCTGTGTATCCTTCATCCCACTCAGGGTAATTCTCGGTGGACTAGGATCTAACAAAGGAAGTAATAGCAACAATGAGTACTAGTGTACTCAGCAAGTATTTATTAGCAAGGATGCATTGTATGACGCTTCTCTGTTGGGTTATCACATTTTCTAACTCATCTCTTTCTCTAGAAAATAGTTTACCAAATTAGGTGGCAAGTTTTAATTTCTGAAAAAATTACCTATCATTTGGTGAGAAGATAGACCCTAGCAGTCACCGTAGCCTCCAATCATGCAAACAGGTATGAATTCATGATTTTATTTCGTACTGCGCAGTCTTGTGCCATTGTACCTATAGTTATTCTGAGCCCTCTTGAAGCTATGTCTCCTGCATTTCCTTTAATGCGGTGTTAAGTTCAGAGTACAGAACGTTTTTCATGTTACATGATTAAGTCTCCACCTATCTATTTTCCATCGATGCCCTGGGACGCGCACTCAATCCTCCACCGATTTCCAATAGTGTTAGTTGGGCCAGTTATCCCTCACCCAACACTCCACCTGCGCTAATATATGTGCCTTGGATCCCTCACTTCCGGACTTGCACTACTGGTCCTGAGTTCCTCCACCAGTCTCACATTATATTACTTACCCGGTGTGGAGAGTATAGTAACGTAACAAGGTAGCATTTTCTGCTCGCCGAAAACGAGAAAATGATTTGTACTGAAATACGCCCCCTTTTCCTAGTGAGAGTATTTTGTTGGTCCTTATGTATTATCTATATGTAAAGGGTCCCACCTTCCCTCTCTTTCATGCCCAGGGCCCCCTTTACTATCCTAGTATTTATTCTTACAGCCCACCTCCTCTCAGTTGTACTGCTCTTTTCTCATGTTTCGTCTCTTTTCTCTTATCTCTTTTATCCGATTTGATTTGAGAAATAGTTTTAATGCACATATATAATGATTATACATAATATAACTTTTACATTTAATATAACTAGGTTGATGGTCAAGAAGATAGGCTTGTCTGCATATTTGTAGTAAAGCTCGACGTCAACGAATCCTGGATCAGCTACTCCTGCCTGAGCCAGTTTGTCTTCTGTAATTTATACGGTAGATGTATATAACAAAAATACTTAGTTGTTTGGGTGCTACTATGTTTACATTAAGCCGCTGCTCCCTTTTTCAGCAGATTTTAGTTTAATTAAAATTTTCAGATCCCTGTTAGGTTAGCGCCTCGCAGCGGCTATTTTCCTACGACCTATTAGCTCCAGAACCTAAGGTCACTGAACTCACACTTGCTTGCCCCTAGCTTGGGTTGTCTCAAAACAGAAAGGCTGGGTTACTTTTATCTGGGTCCCTGGATTCTTCCAAATTAGTCTATCCCAAATCTAATGATACACGTCGACAACACAAAACACTACACACACTCAACACCACACACAACACACAACAACGAACACCTCACTGCACTCCACACCGCACACAACACAAAACACAGCGCTGCACTCCACATCGCACACAACTCAAAACACAATGCACACACGAACGCTTTCTCTTCGGCTCTCCTTCTCCTCTCTCCTCTGTGGTGACTCTCCCTCTCCCATCTAGATCTGGCGTCGCTTGGGTGTGGCTAGCCTCCTACCGCTCCCCTTTGTCGGCTCCTCTGGATCTACGCCGCCTGCCTCTAGCACCTCCCAGTGGGCTCCGAGTCGCCTTCCTCGCCAGTTCCCCTCTAGATCTATGCCGCCGCCTCGGTTGCCTTCCAGGGGCTCCTACCTCTCCTCCAGCTTCCTCAATTGCTACCTTGCTCGACTACTCCAGCGGTTTCCCTCTACCTTTTTACCCTTATTACCTTTTCCCCATTATGCCGATTTGCCCCTATTTTGATTTGTGGTCCTTGGTGATGTTTTTGGTGGATTTTGGGGGGTTTCGGTGATGGCATGGTGAGCTTGGTCCCTTGTCTTCGGTGGTGGCTTTGGTGATGGCTGGGTGGTGGCATGACTTCGGTGGGTTTCGGGGTGGCATGTTGGCATGCTGGGAATGGCTTGGTTCCTTTGCTTCCGTGGTGATGCCTGGGTGGGCTTCGGCGGTGGCTTGGTTTCCTGGGCATGGTGGGCTTCGGCCTCGACTTCAGTCCTCACCCAGATAATTTCCCTTTTCTTCTTCATATTTTGCAATATGTTTAGTCTTGCTTATTACTTTGCCTTATTCTGTAATTTACCATGCACGCTTGGGTTAGCCTAGTTAGTGTGGCTGTGACGGGACTCGGGGTGGGTATTTGCATTGGGGAGCTCATCTCGCTCCCGAGGGCGCATGATGGCTCTTGCAGGCTTGCCACCGGCTGCGTGGTATCCATGCTGACTGAGGCATGGTGCACCGTCCTCCTTGGTCACCTTGCCCGGTCGGTTGTGTTCGTGTGCAGTGTGAGTGTTGTGTGTGATGATGCTAAGAGGGATGGTATGGGAATGGTTAACATGGTGGGCTTACCTGTCGGTTTGTTGGTCGGGGTTGGTTGGCTGGTTGATGGCTTGGTCGGTCCTCTGGTGGTCTTTGCAGTGGCGGTTGGTCTGCGATTTTTAGTTCGCTAAGGCCGGTCAACTGGTCGTCGTGGCTTACTCTTGCCTTCCTCGACCTTCCAAGCATCTCACCTCCGGCTTTCCTTCCTTGACTCCATTTTGTGGGCTGTGTGGGTTGATAGAGTTGTTTCGACTTGCTCTCTTGCTCTTACTGTGGTATGGTAGTGGTGCTGGCTCTCTTTTGGTAGAAGCTGGTCTCAGAGGGATGCAAAGTGGCAATAGCTGTGAACGATGGACTTTTTTCTGGGACTTTGGTTGCGCTGGGGTCTCTCTCTCCCTCTTGTGCCTTGCCTGAAATACCCTCCTCTTATCATCTCTTCTCTTTGTGGGTGTTGTTCGGTTGGGTAAAAGGAATGGACCGATGGTCCATAGGGCACTGTGCTTTGGATTTTCTATGGCTGAGGTAAATCGAAAAATAGGCGTTGGACTTTTTTTTTATTGCCGAATGATGAAACCCATCTTAGTGAGAGGACTGGCCCTGAATGGTTTGGGAACCTCGATGAGCTTCACACTACCTGACGGCATTGCTTCTTTCCTCTTACTCCATTTTATTGCTCTTGGTTTGCTTTTGGTCTTTTGACTTTTGCTTACAAAGGAATGGAATTGTGGCAGGATTTTGGGTTGGCTGGGGAGGGCTCTATTTACTGGCAATACAAGGAAAAAGGCTCTATTTTGCAAGTTCCTTTTGTAATACTCAAGGTTGTAATTTTTATTTTGCTTAGAGGTAAGGAATTCTTGTAATTAATTCAGAGCTTATACTAATATTTTATTTTTGCTTTAGAAGTCCCATTGTAACATCTAACGATGAAATCTTGTATTTGACAGTTTTGCCGTGTGTGTTCTTAATTAGTCTGTAATTTACTGTTTATTGCGGTTTAGATGAATTTAAGTTTCTGGGTTCTTTCGATTCACTCCTCCCCTGGGGCTGGGAGAGCAAGAAGATGGATAGGTAAAAAAAAAAAAAAAATCCGATTTACCACTTCGATTGCGTGAGCGACCGCTTAGGAGAGGAACCGAAGAACTGGGTAACGCTGCGAAGTCGCAGGCACGTCATTCGCCGGTGGAAAAGGCGTTTTGTCATCGAAGGCCAGGACCCAGTTCACCCTCGAACCAGTGACGAACCCGTGTGCTGCAAGGCGCAAGTCACACCGTCTGCCTTTATATATTAACGACGACAGCAGCAGCGATGTAGAATAATAAAGCAGCCCCCCACTAACTTAAGCCTTAGCCTCCAATCCACCATTGGAGATTGGAGGAGGAAAAGAGTAGTGGTACAAGTAGAGGGCGAGGAGGCGGCGGGTTAAGGGCGGGTTGAGATGGCGGCGGCGGGGAGCAATGTGGAGTTCATCCGCGCGCGCAGCGACAAGCGGGAGTACCGCCGCGTGGTGCTCCCCAACGCGCTCGAGTGCCTCCTCATCAGCGACGCCGACACCGACAAGGTCCGTCCCGATTGCACCCAATCACTCGCCGCGTAAGCAGGGAATGCTCGCGGATTGATCGATCGTTTTCGCGTGATTCGGTGGTGATTCCCTCTCTCTCTCCCTCTCTCTCTCGTTGTGCTCAGGCGGCGGCGTGTATGGAGGTTGGCGTGGGCTCGTTCAGCGATCCGGACGGGCTCGAGGGCCTCGCGCACTTCCTCGGTGAGTTCAGTTCCCTCCTCTCCGCCCTCCCCATCTCATCAGTCATCTCCCTGGCGCGCTTGGCTTCGATTTCGGTTCGTTGCGTGCACGTGATCTAGCCACCGGATTCGTGTAGTGAGGATTCGGGGCAAGGTAGTGGTTGGGTGGGGATTGTTTGTTAGGACGCCTGGCCCCAGCGCGGTGCTGTGGCTCCGCGATTTGCTTGCGCGCCGTCATGGATGAATCTCACCTTCCTTTTGGGATCCGTCTGGGGGCTCGAATTGTCTCCATCGAGTGAAGGAGACAAGGAACGCTTGCTTGGTTCATCTTTCCCCCTGGTGCTGGGTGCTTTCGAGGGTCAATGATGAGGTTGCAGATTTGCAGTCAAGTCAATCGATTCCTATATAAAACTTGCATAGTCTAGTGGTTGGTGAGGTGTCGCTGGACGTGTTTTGACCGTCGGATCACGCCATTGATGGTTCAGATTAAGGGCCTGATCAGAAGGGGAATTGTGATCTTTTTTTCCCCTTCTTTTCCAGCGTGATCAGTTGAGTGCATCCACGATTGATCGTACCGGCTGCACATGCACGGCTTGTGTTTTGCCTTCGTCTGTAGCAGATTCGTTTCCTTTACTTGATGACAGCCGCTATGCATTTGCTATAGCAATCGCCCTCAACTTTGCTTTTCTTAGATGTTTCACAAGTGTCTAGCTAAAATCCTACTACTAAGCTTTTCCTTTAGTCATGGCATTATTATTTGTTGGATAGATTATTGCAAGTCGGCGACAAAGTTTAGTACAGTGGTACAATTTTCTTGTGGGATCCAAGAATTCAACGGTAGACACGGTTGGGTCGGGTGGGCCAGAGTTCAGGACGGGATTGTGGGATCCAAGAATTCAACGGTAGACACGGTTAGGTCGGGTGGGCCAGAGTTCAGGACGGGAGTTGGTCGTTCTCCAAATAATCTAACCTGCTCTGCCCGACTGCTCCTACACGTTGTTGCCTAGTAGGACTCTTGGCAGCTTGCTCGATGGTACATATGAGCGATGACGGTCACACAAATGTATCTACACTTTCGGTCTATGAGCAGAACCAATGCGTGTCGATTTTGCCTGGCGGGTGAATTCTACTGTTAAAGTGGTAACAAGATAATGGACTAGTACTGAGCTACACACGCGGGACTGTACCGATTTATTTCAAGTACTGAGCTCAGGGGTTTTTTAATCGATTATCGGTTCGATCGGCTCTGCCGGACGCCCCGGTAGAGTTTGAAATTGGTTCCGAAATTTGTGGTTTGAATGAATTTTGTCTAAAAAAATCAAATTTGCTTGAATTTTGTTCAGTTCATGAATGAGTGAAAAGTAATACAAACCTATCCAAATCTTGCTACCATGCTAACTAGCTCAGTTGATGATTTTTGTTCGAATTTGATTTTTTTTTTGAATTTAAAATCCGAAAAATTCAAAAAAAATTGAAATTTTTGGCCAAAATTGGCCGAAGATTTCCGATTTTTGGTCCTACCGGCCATACTGGACCCCCCGGTAAAACAAATGCCGATACAAAAAAACCCTGACTGAGCTACACATGTGGCACTGTACCAATCAAGTACTGAGCTACACATGCCGCACTGTATCGATTTATTGCATGTGTATGTAAAGGCATATTGCAGACAAAACCACGTAAAGTTAAATTGATAGGTCTACTATATACTAGAAAGTGGTATCGTTTTTTTTTTGGTGCATGATTTGTTACTCTTTTAACGGAAAAATGTTTGATGAGTACAAAGTAAACTATTGGGATGGAGGAAACGATTAGCATGATGAATGTTGGTCGCATCAAATCAAATTCGTTTGCACTTAAAGCATTTTCTCTGTTCTCTTTCCTGCCTTGATTTATTAGCATGGACTTACTTGCAGAGCATATGCTATTTTATGCCAGTGAGAAATACCCTGGAGAACAAGATTATACGAAATATATATCAGAGGTACCTTCTATCAATCAACTCCAAGAAAACATTCAACCTCATTTCGTTTCATCATATGTTTGCTTGCAAGTATTACTCACACTTTAAGCTTGATATGCTGACTCAACCATATCAGATTTGTATGAGTTCAACCCAGTTGTAGGGTTCCCTGCATCATATTAGATGCTGGGGCTGTCAGAATGTAACACAAAAATAGAGAGAAGACGAGACAAAAAGAGATGAACTTGTTAGGCTATGATAGGTGGCACATTATGAATGATTTCAGTGATCTGCATTTAGCATTACGCAAGTGAATCTACACTTGGACCATAGCCCTCTCTACTCCATTGTGAATGCAGAGCGCAGACCAAATGATATCTGCTTGCCATAAACTGTGGCCATGCCTAAGGTCCAATTGTAGCCTCTCAAACCAAATACACCTAGCACTGAAGCCAAAGTCCATGCTCGTCAATGTGCTACAGTGTTGTGATGACGTTACATGGCAGGGCAAATGCTGTAAAGAAAAGCACCATTAATTTCCTGACTAGCTACAACTTTGTGATTCTATCATAAGTTGGTAAAGAGGTCCACATCTTGTACGATGTCCTGTCTGGGACCTGTTAATACGGAGCATTTTAAATATTCTGTTTTATGCTTGGAAGTTACATTCAGTGTACTTGGATTATAATTTTGAGTATTTGGTATGATGTGAAAAATATCAGCACGGTGGTTCTTGCAATGCCTATACATGCTGTGAGACAACGGATTTCTATTTTGATGTTAACGTGGACAATTTCGAAGAAGCCTTAGATAGGTAAGTCTCATCAATAGTATTTTTGTTCAGTTAATGCATGTTTATTGTATTAGGTGGTGATTTCTGTTCTGCGGATTTGCATGGTTCTTTATTGAATAATAATGAGGTTATTTCTGTTGCGCAGATTTGCCCAGTTCTTTATTAAGCCGCTGATGTCACAGGATGCTGTTCTTAGAGAGATAAAGGCTGTCGATTCTGGTGAGCAGTTGCTTTATACATGGTGATGCTATTTGCATCTAACATGGCATATGCCTCTATGGTCTCCCAAACAAAAACAAGAGGATACTTAGGGGTGTCAACGGATCGAATACGAATCGAATAGTGGTATTTCTGTATTCGTATTTTCTAAATGAATACAAATTCAAATATTATTAAATACAAATCGAATACCTACTCAATTCGGCCGGATTCGGATATCCTCATAAATTATATAATTATAAGATATTTATGATACTTTATTCTCATACATAGTATACTTAACCATTCTAGTTTATCTATTTCACCTAAAAACATGAATTCATATTAAACTAAAAATACTTATTCAACTAATTAGCTATATTGCAATAAAATATGTATATTATTTTATCGAATACGAATAGTGCGGATAAAATAACATTTCGGATGGCAAAAGTCTATACCATATTCATATCCATATTTTTATGCGAATGCGAATACGAATAGGGGATAAATTGTTAATCGGATGGAAAAATTTAAACCATATTCACTACCAACCGAATTTGGATGTCGGATAAAATGGATAATTCGAATTCGATTGACACCCCTAAGTATACCTCAAAGCAACTATGCTCATATGAGTGGTTAAGATTACACCGGTTTCAGCTTATCACCGTCACTTATAATTTACACTTGTTTTATTCGTATTAGTGAGAACTGAGAGGCACATTCTAGCTAACATTGCCTTTTGTTGTCCTTACAGAACACAAGAAAAATTTGTTGTCTGACACCTGGAGAATGTTTCAGGTACTTCAAAGTTTCAACCTCGTTAGTTAGACACATCAGATATTCTTTCTCACAAGTCACAACACTATGTCATATTTGTGTCAAAAACTGCAATCAGTAAAGTTAGGCGTTATGAATATGCATTCTCCTTATTTACAAGGTGTGCTTCCATATTAACCATATATTTGACATGTTCTAAGCGCGGTATTCTTTTTCCACAGCTTCAAAAGCATCTGGCTTCAAAGGATCACCCTTACCATAAATTCAGTACCGGTAAGCACTTCTTGATGTTCAGACATTCTGAGTTCTGACTGCTCGTCTTGTTAGCTCATTATGATAGTTGTTTTGTATTTCTCATGATAAAACATAGTAAGGATGCAAAACAACAGAACGTTTCAGTTTGCTTGTGTTCCACCTCTAAATATATCCATCAGCTTCACAAATCACTTTTTTTTCAAGACACGTCGAAAGAATGTTAAATTTGTTCATGCAAATTGAAACGGCTGCATCTGAAATCTAAATTGATGTCAAACAATGTTTGGGTCTTCCTATCAATTCTTGTGCATCCCTAATAAGCAACTATCTTGTGAAGTTTTGAAATAAGTATATTTTATTATTTTAATAATGCTAATTTGTCATTTAATACATCAGGAAGTTGGGAAACACTAGAAACTAAACCAAAAGAGAGGGGCTTGGACATCAGACTTGAACTTCTGAAGCTTTACGAGAATTATTCAGCAAATCTTATGCACCTTGTTGTATATGGAAAGGGTAAATATTACAGGTTAGTCCATTGGCATACATAAACCTATTTGTTACTGATAAAATGATTTTTGTAGAGAGCCTCGATTGCATTCAAAGCTTAGTTGAACGCTTGTTTAGTGATGTCAAAAACACTGATCAGAGAAGCTTCAAATGTCCAAGTCAACCTCTTTCGGAGGAACATTTGCAGGTAGAAATTTGAAGTAACACCAATCATAGTAGATGGAGGGGATGGAATACTTGGCACATAATCCACTCTCAATAGTTTTTATTTGTCACAAAAAAGTAAATATAAGCAATGGCAAATGATATGAAATCTACCATACTTCCTTGTCATGCAGCTTCTTGTCAAAGCAATTCCGATAGCAGAAAGTGACTATCTAAAAATATCATGGCCAGTTACACCTAACATCCACTTTTACAAAGAAGGTCCTTGCCGTTATCTCAGTCACCTCATTGGGCATGAAGGCGAGGGGTCCATCTTCCATATTATAAAGGAACTAGGCAAGTTAACTTTAACAGTATATTGCTGTACATATTCTTTTGCCGGCATTATCTGCTCAAACATTAGTCATTCTTTAGTTTGTGTCAACTTGTGTGACCTGTAACATGTCCAATTTTGGCTACATTAGGATGGGCCATGAACTTGGTGGCTGGGGAGGGCAGCGACAGTACTCAATACTCCTTTTTCTCAGTAAGCATGAGGCTCACTGATGCTGGTCACGGTCAGTTTCCATTTTGATTTTGTTCTTTTAGAATTGACATGACCATTTCATTTTCAAGCACATTTTGATGTTATTTAAGCCTCTTGTGTGCATATGCAATGATTTCAGAACACGTGGAGGATATCGTCGGATTGGTCTTCAAATACCTTCTCCTATTAAAAGAAGAAGGAATCCATGAGTGGATCTTTAATGAGGTAATTGACAGACACATTGTTTATGTATTGTGCAAACTTTTTGGGAAAATCATTTGATGGGTTATGCTTCTATATGCAGTTACTTCTCTGAGGAACAGGAAAAAATGTTTTGCCAGTATTTAAGTTTATGATCTTTGCACGTATTCATTGGAAAATTTTTCTTTAAAAATTTCATGGTGACTTTGTTTGCAATATTTTATTGGTTTGGACCAGGGATCAAAATCCCGGTACCGATGCAAATCCCAGTTGGAGACCGATAACGGTAACTAGCTGGTTTACCAAAAACCCAGGGAAAAATCGGACGAAGTTCGAAAACTGAATTTTGAAAATCGGTTATCGCCCAAAAACCAGAAAAAATGCTTGGAAAAACCAGAACCAAAACCGGAAAAAACTGAGAAAACCAGTTAT
The DNA here is from genome assembly GCA_036346255.1 of Ampelocalamus luodianensis. Classification (NCBI taxonomy): domain Eukaryota; kingdom Viridiplantae; phylum Streptophyta; class Magnoliopsida; order Poales; family Poaceae; genus Ampelocalamus; species Ampelocalamus luodianensis. Next base: position 28,422,133 of record CM070617.1, on the reverse strand, counting down.
GAATAATTAGCAATTGGAATAATACAAATATTAATTAGAAAGTGTTTAATGAAGTGCATATTTAGCTTATACAATACGTAATCTAGCATATTTAACTCATATGAAGTGCAAACTGACCAGAACAATAATTCAAGTATATTTAGCTCATACAGTAGGTAATCTAACATAAAAAAGCTTAAACTAACCTAGGAAGTGCATTATGCAGTCATAAACTTAAATTTGAATTTGAAAAATTTTAGCCGGTTACTATTCATCCTGGTCCCTACCGGGATTTCCGATAACCGGCCGGTAACCGCCGGGATTTTGATCCCTGGTTTGGACCTTATATTCAGTGACCTCTATGAGGAATATCAACAAAGGCTTTCTGTTTAAGTCTCCGATCTTGTCAAAGGGAAAACTTTCTTTAGAAATGTCACAATCCCTGTATTGAAATTATCCAAATGAATCTATAACTACAAAAAAAACTTCTTGTGGAAGTTTGTAATGAACAAACAACAACTATGTAAAACAGTACACCTTTTTTCAGAAAATAAAATAGTACACTTATGTTAGTTAACAAATGAGATGCCTTTTTTTTTTGAAAGACAGTCTTGTTAGTCCTTCAGAACCTACCAAGAGTCCAGGATACATGTGCTTCTAATGTAGGTGTAACCAAGGATTGAAATCTCGGTACCGTTGCAAATCCCGGTTGAAGGCCGGTAACGGTACCCGGCCTACCAGAAAACCCGGGAAAAGATCGTTCGAAATTCAAAAAGTGAAATTTGAATTAAGGATTTTAAAAACTGGTTACCGGACCGGTAACCGCCCAAAAACCGGAACGAAAACCGGAAAACAAAGAAAACCAACTTATGGGTAACTAGCAATTAGAATAATGCAAATATTAATTAGAAAGTGTTTAATGAAGTGCATATTTAGCTCATACAGTACGTAATCTAACATATTCAACTCATATGAAGTGCAAACCAGCCGGAACAATAATTCAAGCATGTTTAGCTCATACAATACGTAATCTAGCACAAAAAAGGTCTAAACCAACCTAGGAAGTGCATTACGTAGTAAAAAATCCAAATTTAAATTTAAAAATTTTCGACCAGTATTGTTCATCCCGGTCCCCACCGGTAAAATCGGTAACCGTCGGGATTTTCATCCTTGGGTGTAACACCCTGCCCTTTAGTACCACATTGTCAATTTACATTGAGTTCCACTAGCATATAATGGCTATTGACCCAAATTGTAGTACTTCCAGGTTAACCTTTTTGGGCGAAGCGAGGACGAAAGTCCGAGTGAGGTGCTATGTATGCGTGCCTGCCTGCCCATGGGTGGGCTGGGCTATTGGCGGATTTTGGGTCACTGGGTATTACAGATGGTATCAGAGTATCAACCCTCGCTACACTGGCCACGTGTGCGTGTGGCTCTGTAGCGGCACACAGCACGGATCGTGTACTGAGTGTTTCTGGGCATTTCACACTGCCGAGAGCGGCATCCCTTGGGGGAGGGGGGATGTAACACCCACCCTTTAGTGTCACATTGCCAGTTTACATTTAGTTCCACAAGCATATAATGATTGTTGATCCTAATCGTAGCACTTCCGGGTTAACCCTTTTGGGCGACGCAAGGATGAAAGCCCAAGTGAGGTGCTACGCATGCGTGCCCGCCTGTGGATGGCCTGTTAGTGAATTTTGGACCGCCAGTAGGATAATAAAATTTATCTGCTAGTGATGGTATGAGCATTTGAATATGAACATTGCACTCCTGGACTCTGTTATGTTTTCTTTTTAACACAACAGCCTCATTGAGTTTAAAATTTATTACCTGAGGTTGTTTGTTGCAGCAATTAATAGTATCAATATTTTCTGCATGTGTTTAGTATATCGGTGAGCGAATGTGACTTACATTTAGTTACATAAATTTACATGCTAACATGTTTTTTATTTGCCAGCTTGTGGTGATGAACGAAACAGAATTCCACTATCAAGACAAAGTCCATCCAATCAGCTATGTGACGGACACTGTCTCAAGCATGCGGGTATATTTCTCTAGAGCTCATTACATACTTCAGCTTTTACAATTCCTTATGATCAATGATCTTCATTGCTGAATGCTGATATATCTCTTGTGGAGGTATTTGATCAATGATAACTTGAAGTACCAACTAATCCATTCTCCAGGATTTCAATGGGTCCGAAATCTGTTGAACTGCACCTTTTATCTGTAGTTCAGTAGTGTCTTCTGTCTTCAATTTGAAATACTCGTGAAATGACTCGCAGTTGTTCCCACCGGAAGAATGGCTGGTTGGAGCATCATTGCCATCGAAGTATGCGCCAACTAGAATAAATATGATACTTGATGAGTTGTCACCCAAAAGAGTAAGGTACGCTTACACAGTTCAGATGGCAGCTTTGTTTGCCCCTACTATCTATATCACTGTCTCTTCGTATCTCAACATATAAACATACATAGATTGGTTCTTTTCTGAAGTAGTAGTACAAAGTTAACATACATAGATTGGTTCATTTCTGAAGTAGTACAAAGCAAGGATCAAAATCTCGGAACCGGAGGAAAAACCACTCGGCGGCCGAAAACGGTAATTGGCCGGTAACCAGAAAAACCAGCCGAAATTCGAAAACTGAAATTTAAATTTGCTAAACCGGGAAAAAACCGGCCATTTTTTAAATCCCAGTCCCCATCGGGATTTCGGGTAACCGCTGGTTACCGGCCAGTAACCACCGGGATTTTGATCCCTGGTACAAAGCATGCAGATGGCTGACATTGGTAAATTGCTAACTGATGCTGGCCATAATCATCATTGGGCATAAATAATATTTCCCTGAAATGTAGGTTTTTGTTCGGCCGTTCATATCTTAGACTTATTATTTTGCCGATAAGTTATGGTATCATATGATCTGCGGCTCTGCACATAAATTAGCATATGAAGCTAAATATTATGCCTTTCTTCTTTCTTTGATGCAATACTTCTCTCTGTCACTATAGAATACTCTGGCAGTCTAAAAAATTTGAAGGATCTACTAATTCTGTTGAGCCCTGGTACAATACATCATATTCTGTTGAGAATGCCAATCCTTCTATAATACAGGTTTGCCTTTTCTTTTTCAATAATTTCATTTTCTAAATTGTATTTTCCTCCGTCTTATTCCACATGACATACTGTAACAATGTACTTAATTATTCAAATTTATGTACATAATCCTCCATAACATGTTGTAATTGGTTAACTCTATGGCTCTACTTGGCAGCAATGGATTCAAAAGGCTCCTACTGAGAAGCTCCATCTCCCAAAGCCTAATATTTTCATTCCAAAGGATTTATCTCTTAAAGAAGCGCATGACAAGGTTAAGTTTGGAGTGCCTTGTTTGTGTTTTATGCTCACATTAGCACACCCTATATGAATTGTTTAAATATTCACATAGTAAATAAATTTTAACAAAACAAAACTGTCTGACCAGGTTAGATTTCCAACAGTATTAAGGAAGACACCACTTTCACGGTTGTGGTATAAGCCCGACATGCTGTTTTCCACTCCAAAGGTTTACATTGTAATTGATTTCCACTGTCCATTATCAAGCCACTCCCCTGAAGCAGTCGTTTCTACAAGTCTCTTCGTCGATTTGTTAGTAGATTACTTGAATGCTTATGGTGAGCACCAATTCGCAATTAATTGCATATTTGTCCTAATATAACAATCCATTTGGGGATTACTCCCACCAACTTTAAGTCCAAATGTACACTGACAAATTATTTCTACCTTTTGCAGCTTATGATGCTCACATTGCCGGTTTATTCTATTCCATATATCGTACTTCTACTGGATTCCAGGTTTTATGCAGTTCTATACTCCTTTTTGTTTCCTATGAGCGTTTTAGACTGCTAAATTAGACCTTTTTTTTAATGATTTAAATTATTTTTAAAAATATTTTAAAGATAACATTTCCTTAACTTTATTTCCAATTTTTGACCACTTTGGTCACTCCACAACGCGCGGCGTGACAAAAACATTCTGTCACTTCACATACCACGGCGTGACCAAAGCTGCCACGATAACCCTCTAAACCAGCGGACGTCTGTTTTTTGGCTAAGTCTTGTCACACCAAGAGGGGCGGCGTGACAGCACTCGTTTGCCACGCCGAGGTCCGTGGTGTGACAACGTGCTTTTGCTATGCCACGTGTTGTGGCGTGGCCAAAGAGATTAGAATTGGAAATAAAGTTAGGGAGATGTTATCTTTAAAATATTTTTTAAAAATAGATTAAATCATAAAAAAGAAGTTCACTAAACTACTCGCTCATTGTAAAATATTCATGCTGTCTGTTGCAATTTCATGCATTATAAAATTGCTGGTATTAGGCCAGTTTTGAATTGGAACTCAAACACTTAATTGTATATGTTTAAAGGTCTCAGTAGGTGGTTACAATGACAAGATGAGAGTTCTGCTACATGCCGTAATGAAGCAAATAGCTAACTTTGAAGTTAGGCCAAACAGGTTTTCTGCCCTGAAGGTAAGGTGGATCCTATTATCTTTGAAGTATGGGTTTCCTTGTCATAATTTTGCTCAAGCACATTCAAATACTTCATTGTTCCCTTTGTCATCAACTTTGTGTGGGTCAACTTGTTTGACTGCTGAATTTCACTTTCACTAAACACTGGTCATCTATCAACTTGTAACTGATACGTAATCAAAGCTGACTTGGGTCGAATTTTAAGTCGTGGACATGATATTGTGAGAACCAAAAGCATAAAGGGTTCTGCAGCGCTCTGCGCACATAATTATGATTTGTTTGTTTGCATCTTTTGCAACATACTTGTTTGGATTTATGGTATTCATAAAAAATATAACTGAATATCAGAGGGTTTTGGAGACTACAGTTTTATTTCCCAAATGCAGCAATCTAGACATACATGGCGAATCAAGAATTCACAAAAGATCCATACTTGTTCATACTCCATATCCTAATCTAGCAATCTTAGTGCTGGTCTCAATTCTCAATACCGTGCTTTTATTTTATTTATCACCTGCCAGAAAATTCTTTAAAATGGCCAAATACCGTCTATTTTCATGGTCTAACTTCTTTGTAATGGTACAATTTGTGATACTTAGTGACACATTTCATTAAGTACAGTTTGCACCACATAACGATTATGATAAAACAAAGCAATGTACTTATTAAGTTGCAGTAATACTACTGATTCTCATAACCGTTGATTTCAAGAGATTATGAATTCTATAATATTCTTCAAGTTTCGTTCTTGGTCTGTGGATTCTTAAAATTAAATCTAGGATAACATGTGCTGCATCAGTGCATTTTGAAATTCTTTAATATGATGGTGCTTTCTTGTGCTGATTTCTTTCATGGCTAATTGTTGACCGGCATCTTACCAACACAGGAAACTTCTGTCAAGGACTACCAAAATTTCAACTTCAGCCAACCATATTCTCAAGCTTCATACTATCTCTCTTTGATATTGGAAGATAAAAAATGGCCCTTGGTTGAGAGACTTGAAGCTCTTTCTAAGCTTGAATCAGATTATCTTGCAAAGTTTGTGCCGCACTTGCTATCAAAGACATATTTGGAATGCTATGTTCAAGGTTCGGTAAACTTTCATGTTGATCATCATGTACGTATGTTTCCAAGGGACTGGAGTGGGATGCATTCAAATCGTACTTATTAAAAATTATTCTTGTAGGTAACATTGAACCAAGTGAGGCAAAATCTATTGTTCAGGAGATCGAAGATATTATATTTAATACCCCCAATTCTGTCTTCAAATCCATGTCTCCATCACAATATCTGACTAAAAGGGTTATCATGCTTGAAAATGAGTTAAAATGCTACTACCAAATTGAGGGCTTAAATCAGAAGAATAAGAATTCATCGGTTGTCCAATATATTCAGGTAAAGGCTCCTTCGATACTTTGGTGCAAGGGGTGGAACTAATATTAATCAAACCGATTACTGACCGGTGATCAGTAACTTTTAATCTTTGTTGCCAAACTAGTGTTCACCAAACCGGATAGCAATCGATGATCCTGTTCCCAACTAATTAATGGTTATGATCAGCCCAATAATAGTTGGAACTTGGAACCAAGGATCAAAATCTCGGAACTGGAGGAAAAATCGCCTGGCAGCCGATAATGGTAACCAGCCGGTTACCGAAAAAACTGGTCAAAATTCAAAAACTAAAATTTGAATTGGCGAAGTTTTAAAACCGGTAACCGGACCGGTTACCGCCTAAAACCGGAAAAACCACTTCAAAAAACCGAAAAAACGCCTTAAAAATATTGGGACTTAGGAGTACAATAATTTAAGCATATTTAGCTCATACAATAGGTATAGCAAAAAAAGGCCTAAATCAACCTAAGAAGTGCATTATGCGATCATAAATTTAAATTTAAATTTGAAAAAATCTGGACGTTTTTTTTCTCCCGGTTCCCACCGGTTTTTCCGGTAACTGGCGGTTACCGGACGGTAACCGCCATTTTTTTTTACTTGGTTGGAACACTGCGGAGAGGATTGTTGTTAGCTCATCACTCATTTGGGGACAACTTGGTAGATTTGGAGAGCTCTACTTTACCCCCTACTTTTTAAAACATTATTATGCAATATTTTCCTTACATGCAAAATTAATGTCAAATACTTGAATTCAAACGGAAGTAAATTTATAATTTTAGAATGACTTTATCTAAAGAATCTCTAATGTGAATTGTGAAGTTCCTGAACAATCTGGTGTTTCAAAAACTAGACCCAAAAATAATTTCTGTCATCAATGGTAACTGGCTGGTTATCACCTGTAATAGGAACCCTGGCTGGAACCATAATTGTCTTTTTAGGGAATGGGGCATTTTTGTTTAATCGCATTGGGTATCCCTTGCACTGCATCATGTGCTTTTTGTTTAGTCCACTCTAACCCATAGTCACTCAAGACTTAATACTTTTCCCTGGATCAATATACTGGGTTTTGTAATGGTCATATGGAATGTGACCTGTAAAACAACTACCTGTATCTCGAAGAGTGTTTGCATTTCTGTCATTCTCTATATTAATCTTTTCCTGAAAGAAATGCAAGTCTCATGGTAAATTCAGCTCTCTTGCATCAATGCTTCTCTTGTCATTGAAAATCATCTTCTAGGATTTGTTCTGCAACTAGCTTAAAAGAGACATTATGCGACAATCATCATCACCTTGTTGCTACTTACTAGTACTATTTGTCAGGAATCGAATTGCTTACATATACTTGAACAATCCGTAAAAAACAAAATAAAAAAATAGTGCAAAAACTAATGGAATTTATAGATATTTGCTCCTGGTCGCTTAGCAATGACTGAAGTAACGAATGTCGACTCAGTCGCACTACAGGATTTGAAGCATCTCAGCCTTCAGTCACTAACCCTAAGTGTGACTGAGCCAGCACAAGGTCATGTAGCATTGTTTCCTCCAGTCGCGTTACCAGACCAAGTCATAAAGGGGACACGCAGCTAGTGTTCAATTATTATTTATACCCCTTCAATTTTTTAAAAATTATTTATACATGTTTTATTGGAGAGCTAGGCTGTGCTTGGGCCACCAAGTGATGCTCTAGCCACTCTAATGTATCGGATTGATAAAATACAGCAGTGCGAGTGTGCAACTGAGTGTGAGATGTATAAAATCTGGCAATGCTTTTTCTCTTTTTAACTTCCTTTAAAGGATTATTATTTTATAAGAAGTTGCATAATATCTTAAGAAATCAGAAGAAATGCTCCAAGTTAAATGCATAACGTTCTGTAATATTAAGAAGTGTTGGAGATATTAGAGATTAGGAAAGAGTATATTAGAGATTAGGAAAGAGTCTAGGGTTTTAGGTAAACGTTCAAATGGTGTTAGAATCGGATTGTATTATTTGATACTATAAATAAAGAGCGTGAAGATCCCAAGAGCGGCACACAATTATTCCTCGAAATCCTACATAGTATCAGAGCCAACCCAAAACCCTAAGCCGAGAAAACACCCTTACCTCGGAACCTCCGCCGCCGCTGTCGATCCGCCGGCCACCGCTGTCCCGTCGTGCGTGGTCCTCTGCGACCATGTCGCACGAGAGTGGACCGGTGGCCGGCCGGGTTGTGTGCGGGCGAGCAAGGGTGACGGCCGGTGGTGCAGGAGGAGGAGCGGTGCGGGTCGCGGGCAACGAAGAGGAGCAGGCCGTCGGCTAGGTCTTTGGGGCGGCGGTGGAGGCGTTGCGCCTCGGGCGCATGAGGCGTGGAGGCGGGACGCGACACGGAGGCAGCTACGTCGGGCGCAACCAAGGCGGCGCGGGGCTGGCGCGTGCTTCGGCGGCGGAAGGTGCAGGCAGCGGCGGCGCACACAGATCTGGGCCGCACATCGGGTGCTTCAGCGGCTAACCCGGCAAGCAGGTGAATCCAGGCCGGTCCAGTCGAGGGCGAGGACAGGGAGAAGGAGCGCACGGGGGCGTGAGGAGGCGCGGTCTAGCGCCTGGGCAGCGAGCGGCGGCGAAGGAGAAGAGGATCCGGGTGGATCGCGCTCGGAGGAGGAGCTGGTGCTTGGGGGAAGGGCTCGGGGGAGAGGAGATGAAGGTGGGGTGAGGAAGAGGAAGAAGGTAGTGCTCGGGAGAAGGCAGGGAGGAAGATGCTCAGGCCGGCTGGGGAGGAGATGAAGGTGGGGTGAGGAAGAGGAAGAAGGTAGTGCTCGGGAGAAGGCAGGGAGTTAGATGCTCGGGCTGGCTGGGGAGGAGATGAAGGTGGGGTGAGGAAGAGGAAGAAGGTAGTGAGTGCTCAGTGCTTGGCGCTCGGGGAGAAACAGGAGGTCGGGGAGAGGAATTTTTTAAAAAAAGTAATATTATTTTAAAAGATATTTACAAAAATAAATAATTGTCCTAAAAAATTACAAAAATACTGGCGACAGGAACCCTGTCGCCAGTTGAACTAGCGACAGGAACCACTGCCAATGTCATCTCGATTGAGGTATTTATCGCCATCTCAATCGGTGACAGAGCTATCGCCGATTGAAGCGGCGATTGATTCTGTCGTCGATTCAATGGCGATAGCTTTCGTCGCCATTGAACCGCGATAAATACCTCAAATTTCTAGCCAATTTTGCATTTTGCCTATTCCACTTATGCGATTTGTGATTTTCGTAAATTTTGAGCAGATGCAAATCTGTTAGACTCGCAATAACATTTTATCATCGTCGTATGTTGTTCTACTACGATAAATTTTTGGAGAATTTAACGAGAATGTCCGAGGTATGAACGATTCGTAAAGAGGAAGGTAAGTGATATTGCGATTCGTTAGGAATTCATGCACACCGATATTACGAACTTGCGTGAACATCATAACACTTAATTGAAATGATAATTCGAACATTGATAATAATTTTTTCCGCGGTCGCGATGTCAACGCTCGCCATGTGGATCGCCTCTAGTCGGGCACCGGATGAGGTCCCGCGCGACGTCCGGAAGGCCGATGTCTCCTTGATCCTGAGTATTTCGCGTGGGGCATGTCTTGAAGGTGTGCCGGACTTCGCAAATGGAGCACTTCTTCGTGCGGCGTCCCGCTTCGCCTCGTCCATATCGTTCTGATGCGCCGCACTGCCGCCGCCAACCTTTCCCTTGAGCCTAGCAATGTCCGTGGCCCAGATTAGTTGGTCCCAGGTTGGATGGCCAGTGAAATGGCCAACAACGGCGTAGCCATACATCTCTCCACTCCATGTTTGCATCACCGCCTCCTTGGTGAAATAGTGAGAGAGGTACTGCCTGGGATGCTGCGCCACCGTCGAACAGGCGGCCATGACATGGGAGCAGGGCCTATGCAGAAGAAGGGGCTTGTTACAAGTGCATACGCAACTATCGCGGCGTAGCGTGCACTCATGGGTCATCCTCTCGCGGTTAGTCTCGCGACGTCCTTTATCCCTGCACATTATCTCGAAGCGAAGCTCCCTCGTGCCCATCTTGAATGCCTGGTGCATCTCACCCTTCTTGCTCTTCTCCTCCATGTATGCGGTGATCATGGCGGAGTAGAGCACTCTGTCATTTGTCATGGTGAGCGACGCATTGCTGCATCTGTTAACAAAGTAGTTTGTGGTACCGCGGAGAATTGCCTCCACAACGAAAGCGAATGCCACGGGAAGAACTTGATTGTTTCCGTCCGTCGCTATTGCGATCGAAGATTCGCCCTTGTACCTCCTCCGTCGAAGCGTGCCATCGATACACAAGATTGGACGACAGTGCCGGAATGCATTGATGCATGGACCAAAGGCGAAGAATGCTCGTTGTAGTACCCTCTTATTAGGCCACTTCGGATGCGTGGCGTCTTGAATGTCGACATGAGTGCCGGGATTCCTGTCTTGTATGACTCGGAGTTGCCCAGGGAGGTTGTGGTAGGAATCCTCGAACGTGCCGAACCTTGATTTCAATGCCTTCTGTTTTGCCCTCCAAACCTTGGCATAGCTGATAGTGTACTGGAATCTTGCCTCAATGGCCCGAATGATGGATCATGGCTCAAAATCTAGGTTATCCACGATCTCACCCTACATGAGATTGGCGATGAAGCTTGATGATAGGTTCCGGTGGGACTGCACTGACTCAGCGACGACGCATGTGTGAGGAACCACTATGGAACACTTCCAGTAGGTGTCCCACTTGGGCTGAAATGCGTGCACGCGCCAAGGGCATCCCTCTATGCCGCACTTCACGTCGTAGAATCTTGGGGTAGACTTGACGACGGTGAATGTGCGACGCACCGATAGTGCCCAGAATTTGACCGCATCCTGCACGGCCTCCTTGCATTTGTACGTAGCTCCTAGTCCGACTCGCTCGGTCGTACTCCACGGTACATAGGAGCCTTCCTTGACGACGAGGTTCTCGAACCGGTATGTGTTCCACTCGGATGGAACCGCTTCATTGGTCCGCATCATCATCGTCATCGAACCTTCATCTTCGGACAATGCCATGTAGTCCTGGTCTTCGAGATCCATCATTTGCACCAGGTCTTCAAGCTCCTCGCCCTCGTCAGCAAGGCCACTAGCTTCTCTCCTTGAATGAGGTAATTGTGTGCCTCGTCGGCAAACATAGCCTTCGGCGACATTAGCAACCTCTTGCCCATCTCGCCATTGTGTGCGGCGTGGCTGAGTCACCTATTTCTTCCTCGGTGTCAAGAACTCCTACTTGTTATGACGCAGATGCAGGAGTGGGTTTTGCAAACGCCTGGACCAGAAGAACCAATTTCCATCCCCTCCCTCGCCATGCGTACATACGACCGCCATGAATTTGTTCCCTTTAGTTGCACTAACTCCCAATATGTGGGCTGTCCTGCCCGGGGGGTAAGGCAACTCAATGTCAGATCGTAAACATCACGATCCACTTGGAACATGTGGAACAACCACCACATCACAGCGCCGAATGTACGTTGCTCAGGTCTTGCTAGGGGCACGTTTGCCGACTGAAAATAACTCAAATCAATTCCCTCGGGACCCTCCATAATAGTCCCTTGGCCGTAGTAAATTTTGAAATTGATGACGTCAGACATATTTGACGTACTGCAGTGTGAAGAACATTGACACGATGAACTACATATGTGCAACTAAATAGCCCACAAAAAGTATGTAAACGGACTTGATGACATAACGAGACGTAAAAATCATGTAATCCGCTCGTTAAAAAAATTACCCGAGAGGTTCGGCAATCTGGAGGAAGCAAAGGCCGCTAGCTTTTCTCCTACTCTCTGTTCTCTCCTTCTCTTTTTGCTGAGTAAGACTGAGTCCTGTGTGGAATTTCGAGAGTTCGAAGAGGGTTATATACAGGTCAGGGCTTCTCGCCAGTTTAAACGGCGATAGCTTCCTATCGCCAGTTTAAATGGCGATAGCTTCCTGTCGCCAGTTGAACTGGCGATACATAGATGAACCGGCGACAAGCAGTTCAACTGGCGATAGGGATTCATTTTTGTAACTTATTGCGGTGGGTTTTTCTTGTTGTAAATATCTTTTTAAAATGTGTCGTGCATTGTTGCAAGATTTTATCGAGGACGATTGAGGGATTAATGATTTGTAACTACAAAGTGATGTTATAATGCGTCCGGGAATTCCTGCACAAGTCCGTTGGAGAACAACTTTGGAGAAATGACGCAACGATAACAATAAGACATTTCATCGGAACAAGGGGGTTACATGGTACGCAGGACAACGAACCGAGGACGGTACACGCATGCCTTTAGGGAAATTGAAATACATGGGATTTGTGGAGGACTATGGTAGAACTACTGAGTGGAACGTGACCATTTACCCTTGCGGCCCAGCTCGGCGTTGTACTCCTCGCCTTGCGCCTTAGCTCTCGCCGCAATGGCCCTCTTCCGCTCCATCTCGGCCTCCCGTCGCCTCGCATGCTCACGCTCGTGCTCCTCACGCTGCCTGTCCCGCCTACCTTGCTCGGCCTGCTCAGCATTCAACTCTTTGAGGCGCCTTTCACGAGTCTCGATGTTCTCCCTGGCCCGGCTCTTCCGTGTCAGCAAAGACCACATGTCGTAGCAGTGGATCTTGTCGTCGATCCACTGCCGGAAGTCGCATAAGGGTGGCGGAGACTGCGGTGGGTAAAGAGAGTTCGTTACACCGTTAAGCGAAGAAAAATAGCATCGTACCATGAAATACGTTTCATTACCAGATGTCTGTCGTTTCTGTCCACGGCGTAGTTTGCGCAGCACCAATAGCGCTGTCCAATGGTCCACTCATCGGTTGATTTGACGCACTTGGAGGAGTCCCGACACCAGCATAGGGGTGGCGCCACCCCTATCGGGGGGGCCCTATCGGGGCCCTTGCCGGCGTTCGCGAGCATAGGTGAAGTCGCGGCTCGACCCAGAACCATTCGGCGTACTACGAGGCAGCTTCCTCAGATCCACCAGTTCTGTAAAAGTTTTGTGTGTGAAAGGTTCCTGACTAGCGGCATGATAGCGAGCGCTGGTTTCATGGGGTGACACCCAATCCTTCAAAAGCTTACGGATTTTCTCTCATTCCTTCTCCTTGTCCATGTTTTCTACTTGGTGGTGCTGTTGTGGACTTGTTGGACGATCTGCGCTGTATTTATAGCTAGAGCGGACGGACACCCAACCCTTGAAAAGCTGGCTCGTATGGTCACATCGTGCTGAAAAGCTGGCTCGTTTGGTCACATCGTCCTGAAAAGCTGGCTCGTCCGATCACATCGTCGTGGAAAAGCGCCTCAGTCACTTCGTCCTGAAAAGCTGTCTCATCTGGTCACATCGTGCTTGAAAAGCGGCCTCGTCGGTCACTTCATCTGAAAAGCCGCCTCGTCTGGTCACATCGTCGCTGAAAAGCTGCCTCGTCCGGTCACATCGTCTTTGAAAAGCCGCTCGTCCGGCCACATCGTCTGAAAAATTTCTCGTCCGGCCACATCGTCCTGAAAAGCGCGTCTGGTGACATCGTCCTGAAAGCTAGGTCGTTTGCTCACGTCGTTGCCGAAAGTTTCATAGCCGTATCACGTCGTTGTCAAAAGTTTGATAGTCGCCTCACGTGGTATTCAAAAGCTTTTCGTATCGAAACTAGATAATGTCATAATAATAGTTCCAAACACAATAACATTTACATGGCTACCATAAAAATAATTGCAAGCAAATCAATATCTAGTGGCGTCCTCTTAGGGCCACCCGCGTGTCGCCGGGCCTCGCCGAAATCCGCCGCGAGTACGCCGAGGGTCGGTGCTGAGTACCGACCCGCGCGAGTAGTCCGCGGTGGTGTCGCCGGGCTGCCCTACGTTACCGGGTGCTGCGCCTGAGTTCGCGACGGTGGGACGAACTCGGCGCACCGCATACGGTGTAGCGCCCAAAGAGAAGCGCGTGTCACGCGGATCCTCGAAGAAGTCCTCGATGGGTGCCGATAGGTATACATTGTCTGGCGACAATGTATCGTCCTCACAAGCCGTTCCTGTGAATAATTACGTTACAAACATAACCATGGCGGAAAGAACGTTACTCGATCAAGCGGAACTTACCTATTGGCCCGAAGATGTGCTCGGACGACGCGGCATAGTCCTGGCCCGCGTATGGGTGGAGCTGAGGACCTGTAACAGAAGATAGTCGTTACAAACTTCGGAGGTTCGAAATGAAGAAGCGATGTGAGTGTGTCGTACTCACCTCCGGCATGTCCCGAGGTGCTCACCCCACCCTGACACGACGATGTGCCCGCCCCGAGCGGAGCAGGAGGCTGTGTCTTGCCACCTCGGCTGGCCCCTCGTCCTGGTACTTGTCGGTCCACCGGGTCGGTCGGCGTGCGACCCGTCGCGATTTGCACTCCGCGTACCCCTGCCTCCCTGATCTGCTGCAGGAGCCCTCTGGTCTCCGCCAGCGTTGTCATGTGCTGCGCGGAGTCTACCAACTCGACAATCTCCCGGTGCAGATCCATCTGCACAGGTAATCAACAAGTTGTAGACCTAAGTATGTCAAATTAAATATGAAATAAGGACCGCTCGATGCGTGCGCGGCGGTGAAGCGAGTCCGCCGAGTGGGTGCGTGTCCGACGTCGCGGCCTCATGTTGACGAGGGTCAGGCACGACCCGGACGCACCGAAGCCTCGTCCGAGTAGAGTACCACTCCATGTACTGGCCGTACGTGTTGGGGTCGTACTGATCTTGCCCACACTGGACGAGGTCCTCCTGCGCGCTACTCCAACCTTCGACCCAAGGGGCCATCCGGTCCGACCAGGACGTCGTGCCACGAACACCCTTCTTAGTGTACCTGTGGACGGCAAGAAAAATATTTGGTGCGAATGAAGTAAAGAGTGAACTTACGCGTGTACGTGCGCCGGCACCCGCCTCCCCCCCCAGGGGCTGGGACCTCTTGTCGAAGACCGAAGTGGCGCATGACACGCTGTACCTGGTACTCCTCCACGAAGATATCATGCACTAAGGCACTCTGCGTGTACCAGTACAGGTAGTTTTGCGTGCACAAGACCGAGCGATCCATTCAGCGCGCGCGATAACCTGGCGTCATCATGCGGTGTCGGATGGCGCGGTCATCGGTCAGCTGATCGAACATCGCAACGTACTCCGGGTAAGAGCCCTGCGAGGTGACCGGCGTGAAGGTGACATGTGCAACAGAACACTGCAAAATAAGTACACGAAATAGTGATTGCAATACGAAAACAATAAATGACAGAAACTAACCCGTCGGCGGCACCACACAGTGCCCATGGTCGGCCGGTCCTGATCGTCCTGCGGGATGTACAAGCTATCCTCGTACGCTCCCAAGTCCAGGTGTGGCCGTCCGATCTGGAAATGCTCCAGCGACCACAGCTGCAGTAGAAGCGGACATCCCGAGAGGATGGAGCCGTCGTCGCGGCGACGCCGGCACGTCGCCGCACAAGCAGCTTGCAGACGCCGCGACAAAGACGGCCGGACCCACGCTGCATCGCAGGATCCGGTCGGCCGGCGAGTCCGCCACCTCACGCCGACGGATGTAGTGCTTGTCGACGCTGCCGCCGTGGGAGCCTGGGAACATGACCCACCCGAACAACCACAGCAGGTAGGCCTCGAAGTGCCTCCTAACAGCATCATCCCCTAGGTTCTCCGCCATACGCTCGGCCGCAAGAAGACACGTACACGCCGGCAAGGTTCACATACAAATTGTTGCGAGAACAAGATTTTCAAACACTTACGTGAACCGACAAATCCACTTCGGCGTGGGCCCGCGGCGGCCGCGAACTCCACGTACCGCGCGCGCGCGGCGACATCGTGGAACTCGGCTAGGAGATCCGCGCGCCACGTGGCGGGACGTCGTGCGGCGCCATCGAGCGCTGCGCGACGGCAACCCGGTCGGATAGCTCACGCCCTGCGGCGTCGGCGTCATCTCCCGCACGGAGGTGGAACGTGTGGGTCTCGGCCTCGGCCGGTCAACGGCGCCTTCAACGGGCCCGGCGTGCGGAAACGCCTAGACGCACGACCAAAGACGTGGTCTCGATCATCCTCCATCGCCTCCACCATCCTCGCGAGTGGAAGGAGACTGCCGCTCTCAACTGCGTCCAAACGATTAGCACAAGCGAAGTCAACGCAAAATAATCGGACCGCGATTGAGTGCATGAAGAACACAACTTCACGTGCCTCGAATCCAATCTCGGTGCGACCTCCATGCCCGATGGAGTGCGTGTCAAACGCCCCAAGCTCTATCGGCGCCTGCGCCCGGGGAGCACGATCGAGGCGCTACGGTGACGCGTGTCAATCATCGGGTCAAGCAACTCGTCTCGACTCGCGTCGCCATACACGAAAATGCAACAAAAAAAAGTTCATATTTTTTCATGCATCTTTACATAGCCTACGTAGCAACTACGAATTTTCTATACAAATTTAATACATGTCATTCTATTTTTCTAGTTTAAATGGTATTTTCCGCACTAACAAGATATTGATCGCGCACTAACACAATAATAACAGCGCACTAACAAATAATAACCGCGCACACTTATTCCCATTGCTCTTCCGACCTAATCAGCTACTTCGTCTTTATCTCACAATGTACCATACTCAATTTTATGTCGCTACACAACTCAAAATATGTACTACACAGTTCGACTACATTTATCTAGCCTACTCAATTCTATGTCGCTATTGCCACAATTCTTTCTTGCTACACTACTCAAAATATGTACTACATTTATCTAATCTGCTCAATTCTATGTCGCTATTTTTGTTTGCTAACCTACAAAGGTTTGGACGTAACGCATACGATTGTAAAAATTTACCGCAAGATGATCGCCAAAGCGATGCTCACAATCTCTCCTCCGCGATTTAATCGCAGAGCCGCTACTATTTCTTCTCTCCTCTCGAACTCTCTTGTAATTTTCTCAAATTAAAATGAATTATGCTCGATTTTTAGGGTTTTTATAGTTGGTCTCTGCCGCCATTCAATCTGGCGGCACAGAACTCTCGCAACTTCTGCCGCGATTCAATCAATGGCATGATGACATATTTTTGTAATTTTTTGGGGCGACTATTTATTTTTGTAAATATCTTTTAAAATAATATTATTTAAAAAAAAATTCTCGGGGAGAGAAGGCATTTGGGATCTGAGGAAGAGGATGAAGGTTTGCTAAGGTTTGGTTTCCGGATCTGGTGTGGTGTGGTGTCAGTGTGCGGGATCCGATGTGGTGAATCTGGTGCTCTGATCTGGTGTGGTGATCCATGCAGAAGTCAGGATCTGGTCTGGTCTAGAGGATCTGGTGTGGCTGCGTGTGTTGTGTTTGGGAAAGGAGATAAAGGATGGTGTTCTAGCTGTTGTGTTGCTTGGTGGTGACACTATCGGAGGTTGCGACCGAAGGTATGGAAGACAGGGGGAGAAGACTGTTTTGGTGGTGCTGGTGACACTATCGGAGGTTGCGACGGAAGATATGGAAGACAGAGGGAGAAGACTGTTTTGGTGGTGCTTTGGTGGTTGCGCTAATGAGCCAGTGGTAGCTCCAGTAGAGGCTATGTCGGTCGGCAGTGGTGGTATTGGTGTCGTGCGGTAGTGTTGGTATGGGTGCCGGAGATAGTGTTGCTGGAAATGTCCGGGAGGATTGGGACTGGAGACAGGCATAATGGTCTGTGACAGAGGTAGAGGTGGTGAAAGCCGAGACTGGGGGCGTGTGGGCAGAGTGGAGGAGGCCGGGGGTGGCCGGGGGCATGAGGGTAAAGGAAGATGAGTTTGAGGTCGCGCAGCTGGTAGATGGTGGAGATGGATTTGATGACGTCCCTAGTAGCATTGGTGGTGAGCAACTTTTTGGTGGTATTTGTGATGGTATTACTTATGGAGTCAGTGGGTGGTAGGTTTTAGTAGATTCTAGTAATGTAATTGCATTATGTGACAAGATGGCCATAATTGTTATCTCATGCCCATCTTGAGAGGGAGTGTTGGAGATATTAGAGATTAGAAAAGAGTATATTAGAGATTAGGAAAGAGTCCAGGGTTTTAGGTAAGCGTTCAAATCGTGTTAGAGTCGGACTGTATTATTTGGCACTATAAATAAAGGACGTAGGGATCCCAAGAGGGACACAACTATTCCCCGAAATCCTACAAGAAGCATGCCAGGATACTAAGCATATTTAATATATTCAGGTCCATCAGGACGACGCCATTTCAAATATCAAACTTCAGCTGTTCTCTCTAATTGCTAGCCAGCCCGCCTTCAACCAGCTGCGTACTGTTGAGCAACTTGGGTATATAGCAGGTCTTTCTCTAAGGTATATGGTACAGGTTTTTGTTTATAGACGTATTGCTTGTTACTTTGTCTTTTTAGGAGAAACATGAAGATTTGGTTCTCATTGATCATTTATAATCCTAGCTTACAATGAATATCCTCATTCATCAGATCTGATTATGGAGTGTGGGCACTTGAGGTTGTTATTCAGTCCACAGTAAAGGTACAAGCTCAAAGTAAAGAGTAATTTATATGATAAATTATTTGCTGCTTTCTCCTGATCATATATTGGATGCCTAGGATCCTTCATATCTTGATGCTAGAGTTGATGAATTCTTCAAGATGTTCGAAAGCAAAATTCATGAACTGTCTGACAAGGATTTCAAGGTTAGTGGCTTCAGTTCGCACTACAGAACTAATTGAGCTTTAAGGTTTTCTTAGCTTATATGATGTTCTGCCAAATTTTCTCTCTTTCATAAGTACTCGTAATATGTTCTCTAAAATCTGCATTCCTAGTGCTCGATAGTAAAACAGGACTTAGAGAGAGTGGAATAGAAAACTGGAAGTATAAAACCATGTACATCATCACATCATAGAAGGGATTTAGCAGTATTAGTACATGAATAAAAAGAATGGAGAAATATGATGCGTCATACTTGAATTTATCCGTACTTGTCATGCCAGTATAATGTTGATGTTGGATTATTCGACTAGTTTTTTGCACGTTAGTGTAGCTCATTAGGCATTGACTTGGCCTTCTTTTTGCAGAGAAATGTCAAATCACTTATTGATTCAAAACTGGAGAAATTCAAAAACTTGTGGGAGGAATCCGACTTCTACTGGGGAGAGATTGAGGCAGGAACACTCAAGTTTGATAGGGTTGAGTCTGAGGTAAGTGCTTTCCTTTCAGGCAACAATGCACGACCATGATAAGAGAAATTTGTATCAAATATAAAGCACACAGGAAAATAAATAAACAAAACTACTACCGCAGTTTTCAAAAGTTTTATTTTAAGGAAACATAAAACCACTCTGCTTTCCAAAGCAAAAAAAATTGCATCCTTGATTCTCAAGATATATGACCTCAAAAACATTTGCAGGTTGCTCTTCTAAGAGAGCTCAAGAAAGAAGAATTCATCGAATTCTTTGATCAGTACATCAAGGTCGATGCGCCTCAAAGGAAGACAGTAAGCGTGCAAGTCTTCAGCGGCAACCATTCGGCAGAGTTCAAGAAGGCTACCGCCGAAGCTGATCCGCCCAAAACCTACCGGATGACGGACATATTTGGCTTCAAGCGATCAAGGCCTCTGTACTGCTCGCTGAAGGGAGGTCCAGGCCGGATCACAATGGACTGACAGCTATCATTACGCTGCTATTCTTTTCACTGTAGTGTATAGCATGTGCATATGCATGAACTCAATTATAATTGGCTTTTTAATGGCCACACACGATTGCACAGTGCTATTCGATCTTCGTGTATGGATTCACAATGTGGTGATATTTTCAGAACAAATCTAAGTCTAACATCTGTACAAAACCATGTACACTTGTTTGTATATGTTTCTTCTGACAACTGTGCACTCTATGTACAATTACAAGAGCACAATGCACAAGAAGGCACGTGCTCGGCTGTCCGCTGCCCGGACGCGGATCGTGAAGGTGTCACCATCTGCGCGCGCATCACCCACTACGGCACGCCCCGTAGTGCCGCGGCCGCTGCTGGCGGCGCCCCACTCGTTGCTGCCCCGGTGCCAGCGACACCGGAACGACCCCCGGTGCGCCGTGGGCGAGCACACGCGGTAGTGCGGCTAGCGCTGCTCTCGCCGCGGCGCAGGCGTGGGCGCGGCTTGAAATAACCCCAAAATTCAGGATTTCAAAAAATTTTGAAGCTTTTGTTTGAATTCAAAAACTTGCCCAATTCGGCAAGTTCTCTTCCCTTCCGCTTTCCATTTCGCATTTCCGTTTTCGCAGCCCGGAGGCGCCTTCTCCTCCCGCGCCTCCTTCTTCCTCCCACCGCCTCCAAAGCAGCCGCGCCGCCATCTTCAGCTTGCGGCGCCGCACTTGTTGATCGCCACGCCACTCACTACGCCCGGAGCTTTTTCAACCTTCACCGCCGCCACCTCACCTCGCCACTCTTTCCCGGCCGCTCGCTTCTCCCGAGCGCACGCGCCGCCGCCACCATCGCCGCCGCCGCATTCCTTGCTCCCACCGCCTCAACGCCCTATAAGAGGCCCCGAGAACACCCTTCGCCGCCTTTCCTCCAACATCTCCCATCTGTCTCCCTCTTCCTCAACGCCGCGAATTTGAAGCTTTCGCCGCCGCCTCTTTTCTTCTCCGACGGCATCCCAGAAAATCCGCCGCCTCTTCCTCCTCCTTCCTCCTCATCTCGCTAAGCTCCTTCTCACCGCCTATCTTTCCCCACCATCTTCCACCCTAAAACCACCGAGCCTCGCCGCCGCCGAGCTCCACCGCCGCCCACTCACGCCATGCCGCCCGCCACCTCGGACCACCCCAAACCCCACCGACACCTCCCCTGGCCTCCCCACCACTCACTGAAGCTCAAGGGCCACCCACCTTGGCCGGACCTTGGCCGGAGCGCCGCCGCGCCGCTCCCCTGTTACGGTCGTGCGCCATCTCCGTCGCCACTCCATTCCCGCACCTCCACCACTCGTGCAAAGCCCAAAAATGGGATCACCTCACCTCACTGATGCTCCCCGCACCACTCACCTCCGCCGCCGACCACCGCCGCCGCCGAAATCGCCATCGCCGCCAGCTCGGCGAGCGCGCTGGCCTCTCGGCCGCGCGGCTCAAGCCTGGGCGCTGGGCGCTAGGCGCTGTGCATCGGGCCTTAAAGGCCTGACCACATTGGGCCGAAGCCCATTTGAGTGTTGGGTTTAACCCAACACTATTCACAGCCTGTGAACAGTGGGATCTTTACTGTTCACTCATTTCAGCCCATTACTGTTCATTTGCACAGTTAAATATTTACTGCTCATCCGACAAAATTTGAAGTTCTGTTCCAAATCCGAAAAATGAGCAGTAAAATCTTTTACTGTTTGTTTTCACCCAAAACCAATGAAACTCCTTAATGATCAGGTTATTTGCTGATCATTAACCAAAAACAATAAATCCTATTAGTGTCCACTGACTCATTTTTCGCATGAATAGTAAAATAATACTATTCATCGATCCAATCTTTTCGCTGAACCCTAATTTGACACTACATGTCAAATTTGATCGCCTCGAACCCAGAAAACCACTTTCGTTGTTTATTCTTTTAAATCGGCCCAAACACTAGCCACTACACAGTAAACCCTAATTACTGTTCATTACCCGAAAATGGATTACGCTATTCATTTTCGTCCGAAAACGGAAACCCTAGCTATCGCCCACTTCAAACGTAAACATTGATTTCAGCCATTAATCACTGATCCATTGTCGCACATGAATAGTAAAATAAGTACTATTCATTATCTGACACCTCTCCCGCCCAAAACCCTAATTAGACACTTTATACTCCTTTCGACCGTTTCGAGCCCGTGAATCCAAATCTCAACTCCGTTCAGTCCAAACAAGTGCCAGATAAATCTCCAGCATCCCACACACCACCTTTCTTTGTGATTCTTTATCCATTTACAATATTTTTGTTGTACTTGGATCCGAATCTCAATTCCGTACAGATCAACCAAACACCAAATAATCTCCACTACTCCAACCCACCTTTCTCTGTGTTTCTTTTCTGGTTTTATTTACTTGCATGTTGTTCCCAGCTCATTCCTTGTCGAGCCGGACTTTATTGGAATTTGTTTTATTGTATTGTTTCGCGTTAGGTCACGACTTCAACGACCAAGCCCCAGAAAACGCGGGACAAGACCAGGGTGTAGAAGACTTTGTGCAAGCAGGCAAGTCGCATTCTTTGATCATTTTGAACCTACGTTTCATACATGTATTTATTACTTTCATTATTGTATTTGTGCCAATTACTTTAAAGTATTGAAATAATATTTTAGAATGCCATGACAATTAGTTAAATCCTAAATACCCCACAAACAAAACTACCCAACTTTTGTAGGCCATATTCACCTTGACAAGGTTAGTCCACATAAAATATTAGCTATACAAGGTAACTTTGTCACCAAAATCGTGATCATCAATTAAAAACAAGTATTGGCTATAGGCCAACAGATTTTGGTGGAGAGTTGAGGATTGTCCAGAAGTTGGACAACCCAATATACTCTGCTGAAAGTGAGTCATCGGTGAGATCCCGAGGTGGACCCTCCCGAAGTTGGTGGTGTGCCATCGCCTCACCGGATGATGTAAGGACAAGAACCTTGTGCCAAGTAATGCACACGAACCGCTCAACCACATGCGTGGTCATTCCTCCCGGCTTAGTACATCGCTTCTTCCGATTGAATATTTGGGAGCACTTGTATGGGCCCATCACTCGGAGTGCGGATTCCACTATTGGTCGGTGGTCGATGGTTTTGTATGGATAGTGACCGGTGGAGAGACTAGAAAGGTTGAGCTGAAAGGCTTTGATATGGCGCGCGCACGCTAACGTGTTGCGTGTTTATAGCTTGACAAGATGAGCTGAGATATCATGTGGTAAAGTTGGGCAACTCAGAGTGATTAATCAAATGTATTCTGATACACCGTGCTCCTGCTAATGAAGCCGTGTTCATGGGTGATTCCAATATACAAGGCATAAGTAGAGTTTTTGAGATGTTAAGTTGGTAATCGAGGTTGTTGATAAACCCCTGTGTTATTACTTATTATTGTTTTACTGTTTTATAAATTGTTTTAAATGCAAAGTGCATCCACATATGCCAGGTATGGTAAACCCTAACCATCCATTGAACTCCTTGCATGTAATTATTTAGCATTTCCATGCGGCTTGTTGAGTACAGTGGTAGTACTCATTCTTGCAATTTGCAAAACATCTACAGAAGAGGATCCCGGTGAGCAAGATTTTGGTGGAACCCCATAAGGCAACGACTACTATTATTAGGTCTCAACTGCGCTCAAGCGCACTCGTGGTTTGTTGTTCTTTTGCCTTGTATTATAGTTAACTTTGGGCTTGATGCCCATGTCGGTCAAAACAAAGTTGTTAAACCTTAGTTTGTTTAATAAAAGTCTGTTTCATTGCAATCGAAAGCTTGCTTGAGACACTATTTACTTCAGAATCGCATATCCCGGCGGATGCGAAGGGTTTAATATCCCAAGAATCGGCCGCGGCTGGGGAGTGGTATGAGAGCATAGCTTGACCCAAGTCGAGACCTTGTTGGTTTTAGGACTTAGGAAGTGAAGACCTTTCAAAAATCTTAGTTTGAAAAATTATAAAAGAATTTTCAAAACAAAAATATAAGTATTATTGCTGTCTTTTCCTTCTACTGCTATCTTATCTAAACTTAGATTTACAAAACCCTGATTTGTTTTATAAAAGAATTTGTCTCTTTCTCAACTAATTTCAACTTTTCGTTAGAAGTTGCAGCAGTGTTTAGAATACGCTAGAATAGTGTTAAATAGAGTGAACCCTAAGTAGACGATCTTTGGTTGTAAAACAAGTTGTATTATGTACTCTAAGTAGTACGTATACAACTCGTATAGATATCTGAGCTATGTTGTTTGTTGATAATTTGTTTTTCTATCAAGATTCAGATATCGCCCTTGTCAAAACTCAATTCCTCCTTTCGCCTTAACCTTACCTTAATCTTCCTCCGCTTAACTTAATTCGATCTTACTCACCTATCTCAGATTTGGTCAAAATCGCAGTAAATACATTCCCAAGATGTCTAGAAACAAAGAACAACAATGAGGTCAATCGCCAGGACGACAACCAAGTTTGGCGAAGTCATGGCCATGATGGAAAGGAACAGATACCAAGTCGAGCAAAATCAAATCGTAATGATGGAGCAAGACACTAGACTCTCGGAACAAATAGCTACCAGATCACCAAAGACCATCGTGACCTCATCCCGAACAATAATGAATGGAGGAACTACCACAGATCAAGATGGGCGATTTTTAAAACGGCCACCAACCTTTATAGCTTGCACCGTAACCCCTAGCGGCGGATGATTGGATAAGAGATATGGAAAGAAAGTTAGATACTATCCAATGCATGATCAAGAGAAGACTCTTTTCGCCTCCCATCACCATGTGGACAAGCCGCAGCATGGTGGATGAATCACCAAACACTCCACCTCGGAAGAGAGATACCATGGCAAGAATTCAAGGAAGCATTTCATAAGACACGCCCCACCGGGCGTGCTTGCCTCCAAACGCGAGAGTTTCTTGCTCTCAAGCAAAGAGGAAGTAATGTGACAGAATATCTACATCAATTCAACTACCTCGCCCGATATGCCCCAGACGATGTTAATACTGAAGAGAAAAAGATGGAAAAATTTTCTGAAGGATTACAGAAGTCGCTGAAGTATCATATTTCACCGAATTTCAAGGACTCACACTATGGTGAATAAACTGCTAATATCAGAAGAAGCCAGAGCAGAATTACAAGATGCCCGAAAAAGAAGAGCAATGCAGATGACACCTCAACCAAATGCACCAAGAAAAAGAATGATGATAGCACCACCAGTACAATTTCAGCAAGGACCACCTGCCAATCCAGTTCCAAGACCACAAAACAATATGAACCAGCCAACCACGCTCGATTGTTACACATGTGGAGAAAATCACTATCAAAAGGATTGCCCACAAAAATCAATAAATCATACCACTGTGGACAATCTGGTCATATCAAATTTCGATGGTTCTTAAGGAGTATGCCGCCAGGCGCCAAAGCTCGTGAAAGGTCAATCACATATCAACAAGACGCCACCAACAATGCAGTTAATAAAGGAGGTATGCTACGACCCAAAGAATGACCTAAAATTTCGCAGTGACGTGACAAGCTCAAGGCAAGATCAATTATATTACTACCAATGAAGGTGCGAAGCCACATATATTACCGACAGACGCTTTTTCATGTAAGATCGATTGGTTTTTGTTCAAAAGTTGCCTTCCGAGGATCCTACGACAGTAAAGAACATGATGGAAAAAGGAATCGAAAATGCGCGTAATCTTCCAATCGTCCCTGCTTTGAGTGAATCTCTGGTCGAGATTCTTTTAAGGGGGTAGATTGAAATAACCCCAAAATTCAGGATTTCAAAAATTTTGAAGCTTTTGTTTGAATTCAAAACTTGCCCAATTCGCAAGTTCTCTTCCTTCCGCTTCCATTTGGCATTTCCGTCTTCGCCGGTGAGGCGCCTTCTCCTCCCGCGCCTCCTTCTTCCTCCCACCGCCTCCAGAAGCGCCGCCGCCGCCATCTTCCGCTTATGGCGCCGCACTTGTTGGATCGCCACGCCACTCACTACGCCCGCTAGCTTTCTTCAACCTTCACCGCCGCCACCTCACCTCGCCACTCTCCTTTCCCGCCGCCGCCGCTTCTCCCGAGCGCACGCTGCCGCCGCCACCATCGCCGCCGCCGCGCATTCCTTGCTCCCACCGCTCAACGCCTATAAGAGGCCCCGAACACCCTCGCCGCTTTTTCTCCAACATCTCCCATCTCTCCTCTTCTCAACGCCGCGAATTTGAAGCTCCGCCGTCGCCTCTTTTCTTTTCTCCGACGGCATCGGTAAAATCCGCCGCCTCTCTTCCTCCTCCTTCCTCCTCATCTCGCTAAGCTCCTTCTCACCGCCGCCTATCTTTCCCCACCATCTTCCACCTAAAACCAACCGAGCCTCGCTGTCGCCGAGCTCCACCGCCGCCCCACTCACGGCCATGCCGCCCGCCACCTCGGACCACCCCAAACCCCACCGACACCTCCCCGGCCTCCCACCACTCACATCAAGCTCAAGGGCCACCCACCTTGGTCGGACCTTGGCGGAGCGCGCGCGCCGCCTCCTCGTTACTGATCGTGGCGCCATCTCCGCCGCCACTCCATTCCCGCACCTCCACCACTCGTGCAAAGCCCAAAATGGGATCACCTCACCTCACCGATGCTCCCGCACCACCACCTCCGCCGCCACCACCACCGCCGCCAAATCGCCATCGCCGCCGCCGGCTGAACTCAGCCTTCGCCGCTGGCGCGCGCCAAGCTGGGCGCTGGGCGCTAGCGCTAAGCGGCATCGCCTTAAAGGCTCGACCACATTGGGCCGAAGCTTCATTTGAGTGTTGGGTTTAACCCAACACTATTCACACTGTGAACAATGGGATCTTTTATCGTTCACTCATTTCACCATTATCGTTCATTTGCACGCTTAAATATTTACCGCTCATCCGACAAAATTTGAAGTTCTCGCTCCAACCAAAAATGAGCAAGAAAATCTTTATCGCTTGTTTTCACCAAAACCAATGAAACTCCTTAATGATCAAAGTTATTTGTCGATCATTAACCAAAACAATAAATCCTATTAGTGTCCATCGACTCATTTGGGGCATGAATAGTAAAATAATACTATTCATCGACCGACCCTTTTTCGCCGAAACCCTAATTTGACACTACATGTCAAATTTGATCGCCTCGAACCCAGAAAACCATTTTCGTTGTTTATTCTTTTAAATCGGCCCAAACACTAGCCACTACACAGTAAACCCTAATTACTGTTCATTACCCGAAAATGGATTACGCTATTCATTTTCGTCCAAAACGAAAACCCTAGCTACTGTCCACTTCAAACGTAAACATTGATTTCAGCCATTAATCACTGATCCATTGTCGCACATGAATAGTAAAATAAGTACTATTCATTATCTGACACCTCTCCCGCCCAAAACCCTAATTAGACACTTTATACTCCTTTCGACCGTTTCGAGCCCGTGAATCCAAATCTCAACTCCGTTCAGTCCAAACAAGTGCCAGATAAATCTCCAGCATCCCACACACCACCTTTCTTTGTGATTCTTTATCCATTTACAATATTTTTGTTGTACTTGGATCCGAATCTCAATTCCGTACAGATCAACCAAACACCAAATAATCTCCACTACTCCAACCCACCTTTCTCTGTGTTTCTTTTCTGGTTTTATTTACTTGCATGTTGTTCCCAGCTCATTCCTTGTCGAGCCGGACTTTATTGGAATTTGTTTTATTGTATTGTTTCGCGTTAGGTCACGACTTCAACGCACAAGCCCGTAAAACGCTGGACAAGACTCAGGTGTAGAAGACTTTGTGCAAGTGTGCAAGTCGCATTCTTTGATCATTTTGAACCTACGTTTCATACATGTATTTATTACTTTCATTATTGTATTTGTGCCAATTACTTTAAAGTATTGAAATAATATTTTAGAATGCCATGACAATTAGTTAAATCCTAAATACCCCACAAACAAAACTACCCAACTTTTGTAGGCCATATTCACCTTGACAAGGTTAGTCCACATAAAATATTAGCTATACAAGGTAACTTTGTCACCAAAACTGTGATCATCAATTAAAAACAAGTATTGGCTATAGGCCAACAGATTTTGGTGGAGAGTTGAGGATTGTCCAGGAAGTTGGACAACCCAATATACTCGGTTGAAAGTGAGTCATCGGTGAGATCCCGAGGTGGACCCTCCCGAGTTGGTGGTGTGCCATCGCCTCACTGGATGACAGGTAAGGACAAGAACCTTGTGCCAAGTAATGCACACGTGAACCGCCAACCACATGCGTGGTCATTCCTCCCCGGCTTAGTACACCGCTCTTCCGATTGAATATCCGTGGGAGCACTTGTATGGGCCCATCACCTGAGAGCGGATTCCACTATTGGCTCGGTGGTCTCCCGAGCTGTATGGATAGTGACCTACAGCAGTAGAGACTAGAAAGGTTGAGCAGTGAAAGGCTTTGATATCTCACTCACGCACGCTAACGTGTTGCGTGTTTATAGCTTGACAAAGACGAGCTTGAGATATCATGTGGGTAAAGTTGGGCAACTCGCAGAGTGATTAATCAAATGTATTCGGATACACCGTGCTTCCGGTTAATGAAGCTGTGTTCATGGGTGATTCCAATATACAAGGCATAAGTAGAGTTTTTGAGATGTTAAGTTGGTAATCGAGGTTGTTGATAAACCCCTGTGTTATTACTTATTATTGTTTTATGCTTTATAAATTGTTTTAAATGCAAAGTGCATCCACATATGCCGTATGGTAAACCCTAACCATCCATTGAACTCCTTGCATGTAATTATTTAGCATTTCCATGCGCTTGTTGAGTACAATGGTAGTACTCATTCTTGCAATTTGCAAACATCTACGTAAGAGGATCCCGTGAGCAAGATTTTGGTGGAAACCCGTAAGGCAACGACTACTATTATTAGGTCTCAATCGCGCTCAAGCGCACTGTGGTTTGTTGTTCTTTTGCCTTGTATTATAGTTAACTTTGGGCTTGGATGCCCATGTCGGGTCAAAACAGTTGTTAAACCTTAGTTTGTTTAATAAAGTCTGTTTCATGTTGCAATCGAAAGCTTGCTTGAGACACTATTTACTAAGAATCGCATATCCCGGGCGGATGCGAAGGGTTTAATGACCCCAAGAATCGGGCCGTGACAGAGTGGTATCGAGCATAGCTTGACCGTAGTCGAGACCTTAAGTTGGTTTTAGGACTTAGAAGTGAAGACCTTTCAAAAATCTTAGTTTGAAAAATTATAAAAGAATTTCAAAACAAAATATAAGTATTATTGCTGTCTTTTCCTTCATCGCTATCTTATCTAAACTTAGATTTACAAAACCCGATTTGTTTTATAAAAGAATTTGTCTCTTTCTCAACTAATTTCAACTTTTCGTTTAGAAGTTGCGTGATGTTTAGAATACGCTAGAATAGTGTTAAATAGAGTGAACCCTAAGTAGACGATCTTTGGTTGTAAAACAAGTTGTATTATGTACTCTAAGTTAGAATACGCTAGAATAGTGTTAAATAGAGTGAACCCTAAGTAGACGATCTTTGGTTGTAAAACAAGTTGTATTATGTACTCTAAGTAGTACGTATACAACTCGATAGATATCCGAGCTATGTTGTTTGTTGATAATTTGTTTTTCTATCAAGATTCAGATATCGTCCTTGTCAAAACTCAATTCCTCCTTTTCGCCTTAACCTTACCTTAATCTTCCTCCGCTTAACTTAATTCGATCTTACTCACCTATCTCAGATTTGGTCAAAATCGCAGTAAATACATTCCCAAGATGTCTAGAAACAAAGAACAACAATGAGGTCAATCAACAGGACGACAACCAAGTTTGGCGTAAGTCATGGCCATGATGGAAAGGAATGATACTGCCGAGCAAAATCAAATCGTAATGATGGAGCAAAGACACTAGACTCCCGAACAAATAGCTACCGGATCACAAAGACCATCGTGACCTCATCCCGAACAATAATGAATGGAGGAACTACCACAGGATCAAGATGGGCGATTTTAAAACGGCCACCAACCTTTACAGTTGCACCAGAACCCCTAGCAGCGGATGATTGGATAAGAGATATGGAAAGAAAGTTAGATACTATCCAATGCACAGATCAAGAGAAGACTCTAGCAGAGTCGTAGCCTATAAATAGGGGGTGCTATTCATTATAAAGGATTGATCGATGGATGAAGGAATAAAGAGAAGTAATCGCTCGGACTGGACTCGCCAGCGACGGTTCCTCAACACGTTATCAGTAAGATCGACTCTCCCCGTATCGAAAAGGTAACCGTCGATGCACGACAAGATTGAATCTTTTTTCTAGATTGCTTTCAATTCTGCAATTGTTGTTTTCTAGATTGGTTTCCTACGGTGCAAATCCGCTCTAATCTACCGCGAGTCGACTTGAAGTCACCGGTCAAGCCAATCGGTGGGTTGCATGAAAGAGTAGATGATGATTGTACCGTAGGTTGAATATGCAATCGCGTGAAAGGCACCATGTGCACGGCACCGCCTGTAAGCGGCTGTCACTACCTCCGCGATACGTTACCGGTCGGCATAGTCCGCCATCACGCATCACCACGGAGGCAACGATAGAGCCACGCCTGATGAGGGTATCCATACTACTACTACATCTTCCACTCCAAGTGTGCATGAGGATGTTCATGAAGCACCAAAATGTCCAATAACTAGAGCAAGAGCTAAACTAATAAATCAACAGGTGAATTTGTTCCTTAATGCCTTGCCTTCTATTGATGAGAATAATATACTACTTAACGCTTGCACTTTACTTGTTCTCAGGACTGAGGACGGAGAAGAAGAGTTGTCGCAGATGGTATAGGAGTCGGCGCCACAGTCCTTACTGACGATTCCAGCACGAGTACTAGAAGGCGGAGACGAACTCTGTCTTCGCCGAGTTCACGATTGAGTCGTCAACCGGACATCTATTGCATGCGTTCGGCTTTGCCAAAAAAGGAAATAATCAAGCCACATGTTCCAGTGGAGATGGCCAACACGTACACATACGTGACTTCAAGCCGAACCATGCACACGTGAAAGCTTGGAGGTGGCCACACGTATTCACATACGGGACT
Organism: Ampelocalamus luodianensis; assembly: GCA_036346255.1. NCBI lineage: Eukaryota > Viridiplantae > Streptophyta > Magnoliopsida > Poales > Poaceae > Ampelocalamus > Ampelocalamus luodianensis. The sequence goes on along the minus strand of CM070617.1, from coordinate 28,391,486 downwards.
TCAAGATGAAGCAACTAAACACATTAGGCATGTTTATTTTTAGTAATATTTAATTGGGAACATATTCGGTGCTATCAATTGGCCAACACTCTTTCCTTTTCCGGACCTGTTAATCCGTGGCTAGCAATTGCCTTGTCGGTTTAAAATAGCTAGCTCATGTACAGACAGGGGAGAGACCAGATATTTGGAAGAAATAGATTGTTTTGTTTGAGAGTTCTTCCATGGTGGTTGAATACATCATGAGGGAAAATTGAGAGTTCGTCTAAATCAAGATCGTTCAACGTTTTCGCTGGGAATTGGGAGCGCGATAGGGCTTCGCTTGGTGGTCGTGAAGTCTGGTGCGTGTGTTCTTGCGAACTAAAGAGTGTTCGTTATTGCATTGGCAATGGAGGATCACTACGATTCGAGAGGCTACACGTGAGTATCTTGATCCTACGTCGAGAAGATCGGGCGACCCCGTATCATCTTGGTATCAGAGCGTGGTTAACTCGGTAGGATTACTTATCCCTAGTTTAGATTGATTTTATTTGTTGTTCTTAATACCTAGAGTCCATACACCGAAAATTGCAACACAAAAATTCCAAGCCTTAGTTTTTGCATCTGTTATTTCCTGTGAGTTTAGTTAGGTTTTAATTCATTAGAATTTTTGTTTAGTGCTGATCGTAGTGTTCTTTGCGTTGCTTAATCTTTGTTTCCCATCAAATCAAAAAAAAAATTGTTGGCTCGCGTTGCTACAATGTGTGGGTTACTACCACCGAATGACTGCTACAGTACACAAATCACTACAGTGTTCTGAGAGAACGAATTCTTGACGCCGTAGTGTTTCTCGTTTCTGTTTTGTTGCGGAACAGCGTGTTTGCTCATGGTGCTACAGTGTGCGAATCGCTACAGTAGCATTGCATCTCCAAACAAGAAAGACGTAGACGCGAAAGACTTCGCGCGTCGCATAAAGGTTTAATTTGCTACAAGATTGCCGAGGTTGCTACAGACTGAGTTGTAAAAATGCGCGTGAAAAAACTAATTTTTGATTCATCTTTGAGACTAGTCTTTGATAAATTGCTTAGGACTGTTCACTGAATTATTTATACTTGCTGAAAATTAGAACTTGTGTGAGGGGAATCTTAAACCCTAGTTTCGGCAACAACCAAAAAAAAAAAGACAAGTCATCAAAAAAAAAATCGTGGCTATGAAGATATTGGCCGAAGTTTGGGAAAAGGATAACCTTTGTTTATAATTTCAGATTGTGTATTTAATTTCGTTGAGCAATCTTGTGCCCTTATATTTCATATTATTGCAATTGGCTAGCGTCTCTCCTAGTACTTGGTGCAAAACGAGCTAGTTTTCATCTCAATTTCAGATTGCATCTCACTAGCTCATTCATTTGTTTGCATTGAGTCACATTTATCTTTGCGTGTGCGTCATACACTTCGCTTAAATCATTTGGATCAGCACTTAGGTAAAATATTCTAGCTTGGATTATTACTTAGCTTTACAACATCAAGAATTTCAGATTACTAGGATATACACCTCCATACCAAGCTCCACTAAATAACTGTTGTTCTGCAATTGTGAGCACTCTTAAATTCGCTTGATCATCATTGTGCTATTGTAGTTTCCACCAAGTGTAAGTTTCTTTTGGCCTTAATTCACTTCGGAAGGGTAAGAACTTTATTTGGGAGAGAAAAGAGAGATTGAGTGATTTTGACTAATCATCCATATACACAGTGATTTTGACTAATCATCCATATACACTCTTGCTGTTTGTGTTTTCTTTTGCACAATCTAACCATGTCAGGTGGAGAAGATAATTATGGTGAGGAGCATGCTGTTGATCTCAATGCCCCGGTGACTCGCTTCCAATATCAGGCATTGAGGAGTACATTGCAACAAGAATTTGTAGCTGGCACCACTGCAATGGGGGAAGAACTCAAGGCGGATATGCAGGATCTCCGCATTGACATCAATCAACAAATGAATGTGTTGCGTAGGGCATCGTGAATGATGTCATGTGGGCACTTCGTCAGCAGCAAGAAGAAGATAGTGTGCATCTACCGGCTCACATACCTCCACGAGACGAGGAAGTCGCAGCACGAGTCACCCAGGATGCGCAACAATGGCGAGACCGTGTGGTGGTACAAGCCATACGGCCACCTCCACCTGGGAGAGGAGGTGGGGGAGGCGCCCAAGGACTCGGGACTCCGGGAGGGGCCGTGGGCATGGAGGCCGAGGTGGGGGAGCACCCCACTTCGACGATGATTGAGCCCCTTGAAGGGACTTGCCCCGCAATTGGAAGTAGCGGTGAACAAGTAGAAGCATTAGAAGAATCGCCCCTTGAAGAAATAGCTATAAACTTTATGACCTCGGGACAATCTTTGAATATGACAACAACCAATATCGACATTTATTTTACAAAGAAAATTATCACAATCAATGATCTTTATCCAGAGCCTGCATTGCTCGATGAATGAAAGAAAAGATCAGATTGAGAAGATTGGAAGAAGGCAATAGAAACTAAATTATTCTCTCCAAATAAAATAAAGACGTTTGGGCCTGTAAGCCACACGCCTCCCCTTGTGCACCCCGTAGGGCATAAGTGGGTATTTGTTCGAAAGAAAAATGAAAATAAGCAAGGCTCGTTGCATAATTTTTCACTGAACATCGAGGAGATGATTATGAAGAAACCTATCCCCCGGTCATGGGCGGAACTCCCTTTAGACATTTATCTTAATGGCAGTGAACTTGAAGTTAGAAGTGAAATTGATGGATAGGTTACCAGCATACCTTTATGAAATATTGGATTCAGACATTTATATGAAGATACCTGAATGTATCACTGTCTCGAATCAAAACAGAGCAAATAGAAATATGTACAGTGTGAAACTCAGAAAGTCATTGTACGAACTTAAAGCAATCAGGCAGAATGTGGTATAATCGCTTGAAGCGACTTTCTATGCAAGAAAGGCTACACGAACAAATGAGAATAATCTTTGTGTATTTATACGACGATCCCAGAATGGATTTTGTGTAATCTCAGTGTATGAAAATGATTTGAATATCATCGGAACCCTGAAGGATATTAAGAAAGTAAGCTCTTACTTGGAGTTGGAGTTCGAAATGAAAGGTTTGGGTAAAACCAAATATTACTTAGGCTTGCAGTTTGAGCATACCCCTAAAGGGATATTAGTGCATCAGTCAGCCTACACTCAGAAGGTGTTAGAAAGGTTCGACTTTGCAAAGACACACCCTTTGAAAGTGCCAATGGTGGGAGATCTTTGCAGCAAGACAAAGACCCGTACAGACCTAAAAAAGAGGGGGGGAAGTCCTGGGACCGGAACTCCCACACTGAAGTGCAATAGAAGCACAAATGTTTTTAGCAAACTGTACTAGAACGAACATTGTATTTGCCGGGAACCTACTAGCAAGGTATAGTGCAGAACCTACCAAAGGCATTGACAGGGAATAAAGGACATCTTCTGATCCCTCCAAGGAAGCAAAGAACTTGGTCTATTCTACAGAAAGAACAAAGATTTAACTATGAACGGCAATGCAGATAACGGGTACTTATAGAACCCGTATACAACCAAATCGCAAATAGACTATGAACTCCTATGTGGTGGAACTACAATTCCATGAAAATCGTCTAAGAAATGTCTTGTATCGACTTCGACGAACCACTTGGAAATCATAGCACTGTACACGGCCTTACAAGAATGTGTTTGGCTTCAGCAGATGATTCACCACATCCAGCAATCATGTGGATTGAATACCGCATAAACCCCCACTATTATCTATAAAGATAAAGCAGCTTGTGCTGCACAAGTGCAGATGGGTGTTGTGAAGAATCCTCTCACAAAGCATATCAACCCCAAGTTCTTCTATGCTCATGAATTGCAAAAGATGAACGTATTTAAAGTACTGCATACTAAGTCGTGTGATAATCTTGTAGATTTATTCACTAAGTCACTTCCAGCGTCTAGCTTTGAAAGATGCATACGTGAATTGGAATGATTAGACTTAGAGAAGTGCAGAATTCAGGGGGAGAACCTTCACGAACTCATTATTAAAACTTGATCATGAAGAATGAGTACCCAAAGAATAAATCCAGGAGATTAAATGAAATTGGGTGGATTGTACTCTTTTTCCCTTGACGAGTTTTCCTGAAGTTTATCGGCTAAGGTTTTTAATGAGGCAATTCGTGCATCAGAACAGAACGTGTATCATGTACTCTTTCTTCAAATTTTTTCCACTGGGTTTTTATGAAGTTTTGACGAGATATGGACATGAAGGATGAGTGCTCAAGGAGGAGTGTTAAGAAACCGGGCCCAAACCGGCAGACCTGGCCCAAGGTGGGCTCCTCATCCCAAACCCTAGCAGGGTCGTAGCCTATAAATAGAGGGTGCTATTCATTGTAAAGGATTGATCGATGGATGAAGGAATAAAGAGAAGTAATCGCTCGGACTGGACTCGCCAGCGACGGTTCCTCAACAGTGATTGCTTTCTTTCGGTGCGCTCCTCCTCGAGTTGGAAACTTGGAATTGGAGTGCACACCGGGGGTTAGGACAACAAGGTAGCACATCCTACCTTCCGTCCTCTCGTAGCTTCTTTGCGGTGGCTCTACTCATCTCCGAACGAAATGCTGTACCTGAACACCAACGGATTGCTTGGAGCATCCGGTTTGGCACGTACTAGTACGTTCTAGTTATCCTGGTACAGTGGTACTAGAGTTCACGTTCAATCATTCTACAGTGGTTGTAGCTTGTTTTGGCGTTGTGAACTTATGATTAAAAGAAGAAGACAAGATGTTTTGGTGTTGTTTTAGGATTTGATGTACTTTGAAGTGCAGTAAAACACTACTGTATGTAACGGTACTAACTGATGGTTAGGGAAGTAGAGTCAAATAAGTGAGCAACTAGAGCTTCCCATCATACGTTGGGGCGCAACATTTCAATACAATATATGCAACAAACTAGTTTATCATCTGCAACCAAAAAAATCAGTTTCTAGCTCAAACATATTGGAAAAGGTCCAAATCTCTTCACAAAAAACGCTGAAAATTACATATGTTGTTCCTATAGGAAGATGTACTCGAACAACTAACACAAAAGTTCGAATTAAAATGAACCTGTGATGTTATAACTATTGCAACAATTTGGAAATACGTATGCAACAATTTGAGAAAACACTTGCAACAAAACAATCCAGAGATGGCATGTTCCCAACAAACTAAAATGTCATATGCAACAATTGAGAAAGATGTGTGTAACAATTTGTAAAAACATCTGCAACAATAACAAAAACAAATATCACATGCTACAAGATTTAGGAAAGATATATTGCAACATACAGAAACACTTCTTGAAACAATTAAGGAAAGGAGTCGCAACATCTCGACACCTCACATGTAAGTTACTATCATCATTTTCATCATGGAATTTTCAATGTGGTGCTTGACCAAATTCTTGATGAGTTAAACAATTGTTTTGCTGAAAGATCAACTCAGTTGTTGATACGAAGAATTCTTTTGCCAACTTTTATGAAAACAAACTAATCCAACTTGCTAAGATTTATGTTGCGGACTTCTCTGAATATGATTGTGTAGTCCTAAGAGATCAACTTGGCACGTTCATTGTGGATGTGAGAGATGATGAAGATTTTTTAAATTGTAATGATCTTGAAAATATTGTTGCGAAGATGGTTCAAACTGATAGATACACATGTTACCCATTGGTGTATCGGCTCATTGAACTTGCCTTAATTTTGTCCGTGGTAACAAGGACAGTTGAACGAGTCTTTCATGCTATGAATCTTATTAAGATTGAGCTAAAAATAAAATGAACGACAATTGGATGAATGATAGTATGTTATGCTATATTGAGCGAGACATGTTTGCAATAATTAAAGATGATAGCATTTTGCAGCGCTTTCAAAGTATGAAGTCACATCAGAACAAATTACCTTGTACTAGAACTTAGTGGTATGTTTTATTATTTTGTATTTGTGAATTTACCATTCATGCCATTTGTAATTCTGATTTATTATTTATATATGATGCTTTGTCTGTACAGGTTGCTATAATGCTTGACCAAATTTCAAAGTAGATGGTGACAATATAGCGTGGATTGGTGGATCAAATCTTCCTTAATTGAGTATTTATTCTGGCTAGATTTTTTTTCATGTCATTTGTCTGTTTCACTATAATATTAGTTGTTGTGTCGGTAGCTATGTACTTTTGCTATGATATGATTTAATTGCAATCTAGTAATACTTCTTATCTGTCATAAGTTGGTTTCTGCATTCGCCGCTAACCATGAGGAGTGTGCGCAGTGAGTCGTGCACCGCGACTTCAAGCTGAGTAATGTCATGCTGGATGCCACCTTCAATGCCAAGCTCGACAAATTTGGCCTTGTTAGAATTTGGGAGAGGAGATGAGAGAATGAGGGTTGAATTCTTGAATGTATTGCAAGAGCCAAGGGGCAACATATAGTATACAAGTGAAACCCTAGACTAGACTACAATTACACAACTACCCCTGACTCATACATAACTATTACACTACTACCCTTAACACCACCACTCAAACTCAATGTGTATGCAATAGCATTAAGTTTGAAGAGGATAACACTAAAATAAAAGATGAATCCGAAGTTCGGTCTTGAAGATGTCGTCAAAGCATGCAACTCTTGAACAAAAATTGTCCTTCGGCTCTTCACACACAAATGTCTTGATTTAGAGATGTTGAAACCGACAGAAATAGAAAGATATGTCAAATCAAGCCAATGAAGAGAGATAGAGACGAAGACGCGAACCAGATCCACCCACCCAAGATGTGAGGTGACAGTGTCGAATCTGGCGCTCAACGAAGGCAAAGATGATGGACCAGATCCGCCCAGTCAAGATGTGAGGTGACGGTGTCAAATCTGGCACTTGACGAAGGCAAAGATGACGGACCAGATCCACCCACCCAAGATGTGAGGTGACAGTGTCGAATCTGGCGCTCAACGAAGGCAAAGATGACAAACCAGATCCGCCCACCCAAGATGTGAGATGACGGTGTCAAATCTAGCATCCGACGAAAACAAAAATGAAGAGACAGTTGATGATAACAACCAAGAAAGCCATTGGTCAAGAGTCGCAATGATGAGAAGATATGTAGCAAAATGGCTACAAGAGAGGACCAAGAGGGCAAAGTCACGTCAACAACGATGACGGGGGCGACCACACTCGATCTAATGGACGGACCGCGGCAACCTGAAAAAGGAAGAAGCAATCGGCTAATTGACAAAGGATATGATAAACTGGCACGACTTCGACGAACTCAAAGAGAGATGCAGCGGACTTGGATGGACTCAATGGAAATCAAAGGAAAATAAACTTAGGATACTAGCAGTAGTGAGGCAGAGTAATCAATCAACAGATCAGATGCAACTAGCAATAACCAAGCAGCACTATGAGTATCAGCAGATCGAAAGCAGTAATCACCCATACGAACAAGCAGACGAAGTCCAAGGTGCCGGAGCAGGAGTCACTGGAGCAGAGGGCATGGATGGCGGTGGTGCGCTACACCAGATCTTAGGTGGGAACCCACCGGATCTATGCCGGAGCAGAGGAGCAAGGCGTCGTTCTTGAGGAGAAGTCCTTGGCCTCCAGCACATGATCTCGCTAGATCCTTGGTGGATCCGAGCGGCGGCGCCGAGTGATTCTCCAGGCGCCGAGCGGTGGAGCAAAGATGCAGGATCAAGGCGCCAGATCAACTAGAAGGCGTAAGGAGGATCCACCGTGAGATACTGGAGCAGAGGATCCGACGTGGACGAAGCGCAGATCCGGCATGAACGGTGACACCGAGCGTGGATTCGTCGAGCACCTCTTGAATCCGACCTGGATTCATCGTGGGTTGCTCGGGAGAGGTAGGTTCGAGCTTGGGGAAGATTTACCAGAGGAAGATGCATCGCTCGAGCTCAGGGAAGATCCGCTCGAGCAGAGGGGAAGATGCGTCGCTCGACCAGCGGCTCGGGCCCGCCGACCAACTCTGTCTGGATCTGGTTAGAGAAGATGATGTCAGCGCTGGATTCGGTCGAATCCGACTAGCTACGACACCCCTAGGGACGATGGCAACAGCGGAGACCAACTGATCTGGTCGGTGATGGCGAAGGCAAGCTCCGGCGACAAGGATGGCCAAATCCCACCCGGATCTGGCGACGCAGAGGGGGTGGGTGATGGATTTGCTGGGCGATTTGGATTTGCTATTGTGCTGCTGAGACGAGGCAGGCAAGATGAAACTGTTGGCTGCTGTACTGCTCCACGTTAAGAAACTACAAATGCTAAAGATAAAAATGAGATGAGGTGTTGCCCGTGGGAGAGGAGTTTGCTCCTTCCGAGGGCGGCAGCGGTTGAAGAAGATCGAGGCTAATTTATGGATCTAGGCTCTGATACCATGTTAGAATTTGAGAGATAAGAGGATTGGATGAAGGCTGAATTCTTAAATGTATTGTAAGAGTCCAATGGGTAATATATAGTGTACAAGTAAAACTCTAGACTAGACTACAATTACACAACTATCCCTAACCTATACATAACTATTACACTACTACTCTTAACAGGCCAATGTTGCCGAATTTAGAACTTACTTTGTCTAAATTCAAATGTTTCCGATTTTTTTTGAACGAGTGGTACTTATTTCGGAGGGTAACGAAATTTCTGAAATTTCGGTGAAATTGTGAACCTGTCCTGCCACACACCAACGTCCTGGCCGGCACGCTGGGCTACCTAGCGCCAGAGTGCGTGATGACGGGCAAGGCGAGCGGGGAGTCGGACGTGTACAGCTTCGGCGTCGTGGCATTGGAGATCGCGTGCGGGCGACGGCCGGCGGAACTCAACGAGGAGCCGAGCAAGGCAAGGCGCCGTGGGTGTGGAAGCTCTATGGGAAGAAATCTCTTCTCGAAGCAGCAGGCTGAATGAGGAGTTTGACGAGAAGCAGATGGAGCGTCTGATGGTTGTAGGATTGCGGTGTGCTCATCCTGACTACGCACATAGGCCAAGTATCAGGCAGGCCCTGAACGTGCTGAAATTTGAGGCGCCATTGCCTGCGCTGCCACCAAAGATGCCGGTGCCGACGTTCTTCCCGTTGCCTGAATTGGTTGCTCCGGTGTCTGTCGGAGGCTCGTCGAGCACGGATGACCCAGGCGTTAGTATGGATCATCAAGGTCTAATGCCTGAAGAGGTTCGTCAGTCACGGATGACCCAGGCGTTAGTATGGATCATCAGGGTCTAATGCCGGAAGAGGTTCGTCAGTCGCGGATAGGCTCGTGGAGCCATGACCCATGAGTGAGATTTTTGGACTTAACTACAGCTTTCCCAAGGTTTTTATATGTTTATGATCGTGCTGCTTGGTGTTTTGACTGAATAGATGGAGGAGGAATTGATTATATGAGTTGAGTTTGATTTGTATAGCATCAAAATGAACTGGATTTTTTTTGGGGTCAAAAAGAAGGAAAAACATGAAATTTGTTGGACTTGTGGCAATTTGAGTTGTTCTATAGCAAATAGTGCTTAGCTTTAGTAAGGGGACAATCATAGTGCTAAATCCTGCAAGTGGGATGTCGCTAAAATGCTACCAGCTCGTGATCATTAGGTAAGATTGCTGCAACCTCAAGGACTACTTTATGACGCGATACTGAAACGAGCAGTTGCTGCAGTACATTGGATCGACTGCTCTTCCTTCTCTGAGCTAATCCAACTAGATGTCAATATGTCCTCATCGTTGGCGAGCCGGACATGCATCTACCACACCCGCGACCGTGGAGCAGGTTGCACGCAATGGCAACCGTAGCGTGGGCGGGGCCCTACAGCTACAAGGAGGTCAGCCGCAGCCAACGATGCCTTTATTTCACCGTGCCGAAGAGCCACGGCGGTATGCCATAGTTGACCACGCAGCGGAAAGACGTTCGTCCAGCACGAACGAGCGCCGGGTACGCGGCTCGCGGTCTCTGTTTCTTTTAGGCGTGGCAACACGTTACATGCGGCAGCGGATTTCACAACCGATGATAACTTGGTAAGGATTTGCGAGAAGGTCAATAAGCCAGACTGCTGGAGTTCAAACAGCGGAATCGCGGTAGCGGTATAGGGTTGGCTCGTAGATGCAAATTTTTGGATGTCTGGCTGAGTGAATGTAATATTCTATCTCAAGCCAGGCCAAGGGGGAAACGTTCGATTCGAGCTTCTCTCCTTAGCCAGACTGGACGCTTATGAGTCTATTCACCTTCTCTTACGCCAAATATAAGCAACCAAACAACATCTCAACACAGTTTAATCTAACAGAAACAGACAACCAAATAACTCATCATTGCATCCACTCAGTCTGGTTAGATTCAGCTTGGATAACACAAACAGGCCACGCTGAGGACAAAGAGGCAACCAAACACACCCTCAATATCTGATACCACACCCCAGATAAAGCATACATTGACAACACCCATTCTCCATAAACTGAGATTAAATAGGAAAATAGCTCAGCTCAATCTTTTACATGGTTTATCATATACAACCACACTGCGGAAACGCTGATGCCCAAACTAAGTTTAAATATGCTGATGGCAACTATGTACAGATATCATGTTAGCTAATGACATTTTCCTTTGTTATCTTCACGATATTAAGTCAAACAGACACCACTGCAGCTAATTGAAAATTTACCTGACGAAGTACCTTTCTGCTTGCAGTGCGAAAAGAATTGGATGATCTAACGACCACAATGCACCTTTAAACTACAAAATCTCAGCACCTGTACAAACTGAAGACACTAATAACCCCTAGAGAAATGCTATTTGTTATTTGTCCCCAGACAAATTTTATCTATCACTGCCTATTACACCATCCCATGAGCAAAATTGTGTTCAGTCTCAGGAGTCACGAGTGATGCTAAACCATGAACAAATAATTCAAGTCTTCCACTGTCAATCGCGTCTGACGGGCACCGGATCTGTCTTCCCCAAAAGCAGAAGCAACCATCTCCCGCTTTTTCTCCTGAGACAAGTTGTCAGCTTAGTGGGGCATCATTACATTCAAATATTTATTGTCGAACCAAGTTACTCGTGAATAAACAGTACTTTCTAGTAGCTACGGTAAGGGTTGAAAAATAGTTTTACATAGGATTTTACCAAATGGGTAGGACCTCACCAATAGGAACCAAGTAGGAAATGATATTCATGACAAGATAAGCATACTAATAGTTTTGCAGGGATTTCTAGCTGTATTACGGTTGGTCCGGGTGAATTCCGGTGCCTACACTTTTTGTACACTCTTAACTATTGTTCCCAGAGGTCATAAATCAATGTCAGTAAAATGAAACTATTTGTTCCCAAAAATCACAAGGGAAGTCAATCTTACTAGGGATATTCTTAAAGCTACAAAAAGGACTTCTTAAACTTTTTTAATAGTTCTCTGGATACCAGACAGCCTCCTATGGCTGGTTTGACCACCTGGCAAAGATGAAAATCCAGCAGGAATCTGGAGATGAGATTCTTGCCAGACTACAGATGGGCTCCCACTAACTGCTCAGGAATACAAATTCAAATGATTTGCAATCAAAAGCAAAGCCTGATGAATTCAAATTTACCTGGAGAGCCAGAATACGATCTTCAACAGTATCTTTCACAGTTAACCGTGATACTGTGACAGGTCGCGTTTGGCCAATACGGTGTGCTCTATCAACAGCTTGGTCTTCTGTGGTAGGATTCCACCAAAGATCAAGCAGAAGTACATGGCAGGCAGCCACCATATTCAGACCAAGACTTGCAGCTTTGAGAGACATGATCATAACAGTAACCTGTCAACAGCAAAAGTTAACAAAGAACAGAATGTTTTTTTAAGGCACAAAGAACAAAACGTGGTACGCTCAAGAAATTACATATGCCAGATGTCATTGAATACAAACCTCTGGAACTGTATTGAAGTCTTTCACAGCTCTTTCCCGAGCAGCAACAGACATTGTTCCATCAAGCCTCCGGTACGTCACATGAGAAGCTTTCAAATGAACCTCTAGCAAATCCAGCATTCTAGTCCATTGAGAGAAAACAATGGCCTTCTCTGTCATCTTGGTGTCAACATATTCTGAAGGAGAACTCTCTCCATTGATTTTTTCGGAGGGAAGCACGATTGATTTTTTGTTATCACTAATTTGGGTGGAATCTAATTTAGGCAACGAGAGAAGAATATCTAGGGCAGCCCGCACTTTGGAAGATGCATAAGATGAATCAATCCCAGGCTGCTTTTCAGCATGTTCCATGTCCATACAGGAATCATTAGACAGGAAGTCACAGGTTAATCTGCGCAGAGAGCATTCAAGGGTGCCTCGGGAGAATAATGAAGTTGCATTTAGTCGGAGTCTGCAATTGGACACTGGACATATGCTGTCATCGCCATTAAGTTGCTCCAATATGCATTGGTTGCAAAAAACATGACCGCACATAGTAACAACAGCATCTTCTGGTGCATCCTGCGCAATTTAAGTTATTAAGGATCAGAAGTGATTCTGAGGCAGAATAGTAGGCATGAATGTTCATGGCCTATTATCTAGTTGGGATCAAGAAAACTGAACTCAAGATTAGTGTTATTTCTTTTCCTGAATTTTTTCCTAGCTAGGTTCAAACCAGCTGGGTTTTTAAAGCACTTTGTCACAGGTAGACATGCAAACTTAGCAAACTTAATGCTCAGATGTATGCTAACCGCAAGATACATTTTGGTGCTTAGCCCTAGCTTAGGAAATTTCCCTGGCTATCGATGTTTCTGTGCATCCAGGAAAGCAAGCTCGCAACCAATCCCCCAGCAATGCGCTAATAATTACTATTGCTTCACTGTGATAGCCAGACTTTCTGCAATTTCACATTCTTGTGGTAACAATAGCAGTAGGTCCAATTGCCAGTAAGAAACCCCAAAACTCACTCAAGTATGTAAAATTACTAGCTGCAAGAGTGATTCAAATAAATTACCACACAACACACTCCACAGCATAATAGCAGATAGCAAAATCAAATGCAACAAATATTGCAGAACACGATGCAGAGACGAAGAGTAAATAGACAGACACCAGAGCTTTAGATGCAGTTAGAAAAGGGAGCAATTCATTTACATTGCAGAGAGCGCATATTGCAGAACAAGATTGCAAGCAAACCAGCAATTCTTGTTGCCTTTCCATTGTAAGTTTCTTCGCCGTCTCCAATGAAGACATCCAGCTAGAAGTAGACTCATGGCCTCTAACTAGGTGAGGGTGATCACATGCCTGTCTGAGCCGTAAAAGCATCAGCAGGATATTGACATAATTTTGCTTAACAGTACCAGCAGCTGCGTAAACCTGCAGATAAGTGGTTTACTTGCACTAGTGAGCATATGGATGAAAGTATGAAACACATCAGCAAGCACCAATATCTTCAAGTGATTTAAATGTTGAAATAAGTTGTCAACCCTGCTTCATCTCATAAATGTTATAGTAGCTCACTAATGTTAAGTTTTAATCAGGGATGGTATGAGCCCAATCTCTAACATACACTACTGTCCTAGACTCCGGTACCTTTATTTCAATTTTCAAGTATGTAGGGTTCTGTACTCTTTGCATTCCAAGAATAGGTGGAGATTAATACAAAAAGATTTATACCATGTTTCAACATAACAAGGGAATAACTTTCATACTTAAGAAAATACTCCGGATTGTTTTATCAATGTATCTGTCAAGTAAAAATATGCCTTTATCTTATTGAGAAATGACAAGGTCCAAAGATCAAAATATTGACAGAACAACTAAAAAGTACATATCAGAAATTATACTATTAATCAACATTGTGAACACACCTTGAACTGTTCTCGTGATTCAGCTTCTAGAACGTTATAAAAAGCACGCTCCTCACTTGTGAAGTCCACCGTCTTAAGAGAAACAGTCTTCGGAGGTAGGGAAATGATTGGTTTTCCATCAAGCATTGTCGCTACAAGACAATAAGTCATAACTAAGATATGAACGTAGCATAATATGAAGAACAAATAAATCCAACTTTCAACACCAATTACAAAGGGTAATAACAGGGGGAAAGTAAAGTACCACAGGAGGGGAAAAGGAAAGAAGACACAAATCAACAAAGTTACAATGGAGAATACTGTTTAAAAAAATACTGCTATACATTGTTGAAATTTCAGGAATTCCAGGGTGCCAAATCATAATTACACATATCAAATTAATAACCAAGCAGTAGCAATACATTAGATCACACAATGACTGACAGGAATGTTCTAAAAATAGGTAACCGGTATTTGTCCACTCACACACCTAGTAGTGATTATACCGCATTACAACCTAACCAGCTTTATTATGCGGCCTAGCCGGCGATTTTACGGTAACAGGTAGGGGCACCCATTTCTAGTAGACCCGTTTTTGGAATACTGAAAGTGGTGATACAAAGACTGTAATTTCAGTCATCATGAATAACACTAAAATGCACTTGTTACATTTTAAGCATAACAGCATACACAAAGAATCATGGTTATTAAGGCGGTAAGGCGAGGTGAGGCGACCCACCCCCCTCACACCTTTTAAGCGGTATGGCGTGAGGCGAGGCGACGCCTTACATATCCCTAAGGCGGCAGTGCAGACCAGCAGACCAGCAGATCTGAAGGCCGCAGAAGATCCCAACAACAGTTAGAAGCCATAGAAGATCCGACCACAGAAGATCCTGGCTGACCGGCCTGCCCGTCTGCCCGTCCTACCCCGGCTGCCCGCGCCTAGTCTTTTCCCCCTGCCCGGCTGCTCGATGGAGGTCACGCACTTGCGCTTCATCTTCTTCACCGCATCCTCTCGCCTTCGCCGCCGCCTCCTCCTCGCCGCCGCCGCGCCGCCTCCTCCACGCCTCCTCGGCCGGGCGCGCCGCCTCCATCCTCCCACGTCTTCCTCTCTGGCTCTCCCTCCCCGCCCCTTCGCCCCTCTCCGGCTCTCCCTCTCCCTTCGCGCCCCTTCGACCGCGCCGCCTCCTCGGCGGTGCGGGAGAGGCACCTCCTCTTCTCTCCGTGAGAAGAACGGCGCCTTAGGCCTAAGGCGGGGGCGACGCCTTGCCCTCCGGCGGCGCCTTACCGCTTAGGCGACGCTTAAGCGACGCCTTAATAACCATGCAAAGAATATAGCAACATTAATAGCAATGTTTAACAGAAAGTCCACAAGTACTGAAAGGGAGCTAGCGCATATGTAGGTTAAAAACATGTCTGTGTATCTATTTATTAGATAAAAACTAACTATGTCTGCTACATGAACGTAGTTTACAAAAGGCTAGACCTGTGATTTAGCTTAATAGGCTACAAGTTCATTGTTCAACTCATGGTGGATGGTTGCTCTCAAGGCTAAACATAACTGGCCAAAAAAAACAAAAAGGGAATAAAAGGGAAAGCACAATTAGGGGATAGAATAAGATAAATGCATGATTGAAGACTTGATCAACATTATGAGACATCGATCTACTCATATAACAGGAAGAAGAAAAGAATAACTTCTATAGAATACAACAGCAATCTAATATAAGTCAAAGTTAAATATACCCTAATGTTGGATAAAATAGTGCATGAACATATTTGAAGAATAAGCCAGATTGTGAAGATGAAAGTTCCAAAATATCATTGCAAGTTTGCAACAGAAATTTACAATTACACATTTTAAGCTAAAATGTTTGACTAATCAACGTGATTCCTTTGACAGCCATAAACAGGTACTTGTCGACAGGAAAGTAGATGCGCATAAATAAGACAAAGGAAGATGATTTGAATCGTACAACTCATGCTTATCCCGCTAACTGATGATTTGATGGCACCCCATTGTATAGCATCTTCCAAGATATTATCATCACTCTATTCTGAAGACACTAGCAACTCTTAACATGCTATTTGGAGAGAGATTTGTAATTTTAGCTTAACAAACATATGATAACTTTTCAATTATATTTGACACACCAATTATTTCCGCAGATTCTAGGCAAGCAAAAATTATCTCCGACTAAGATGTTACGTGTGGTTTAAGCACAATCGGCGGGACACCTTATTTCTTGGTACACAATAAAATATGACTTGAATTCTTAGATATGTACATGCTGGAGATGGAAAATGCAGATAATATTAACTAACTGACCTTTAGTCCGACGTAGCATTACTGTCTTCAAAACAACTTGAAGCTTCTTGTAACCAGTTATTGGGTTCTTGCTGATTGGCGTTTTTATCATGGTGCAAAATTGCTTGTATACAGCATATGGATCATATCTGAGAAATCTAAAATAGCTGTAGAGATCCTCAACAGCATTCTGTATTGGTGTCCCTGACAAACACCACCTTCTTTTGGCTCGCAAACCCCAACAAGCCCTAGCAACCTGAGTTCGGTAATTTTTAATACTTTGTGCTTCATCAAGAATAACCCTAAACCAAGCAACTTTTGCAAGAGGTCTCTCAGGCAAGCTACTCTCCGTTGTGCTTCCATTTTTGTTTTTTAGAAGAGGAAGCCTTCCTCTTTTTGCTGCCTGAAGAGCCCACAGGAGCACCATATCTGTCAGGCTTCCCTTTCTCTTCATCATCACTGTCAGGATTTGATTGCTTTGGTACCTCCATGCTCACTATAGAATATGTAGTTAGCACAACATCGTATTTAGTAAGCTCATTAGGATCCTTCGTACGGTTGCTACCATGATAAACTAGAAAGGTCAAATTTGCTTTAGTGGTGACTTTATTCCTCAGTTCCTCGGCCCACTGCCGTAGAACACTTGTCGGGCAAACAACCAGAGTCCCAGCAGCTGGCCTGGTCTTAACCTCTACTATATGAATTTCCGTCTTAACAGTAGTACTTGCCAATTCAGGGCTACATGTCTGTATCGCCCTTTTCATACAAGGTTCAGCATCGTCGTCGTCGTCGTTGAGAGTTACAGCTTCACATGGCTCTTGCTTAATAGCAGATGGGCGTGGTAATGGTGATCTTTCTGTCAAAATCAGTGATATAGTTGATACAGTTTTACCCAAGCCCTGAAAAGCATCAAATGACCTCTAAGACATACTTGCCCATTTTGCTGAACAACAGGGGAAAAATTAACTAATATACCTGATCATCTGCAAGAATTCCACCAGAACAGTGCAAACCACTTGTCTCCTTTTGCACCATCCATGACAAAGCAATTTTCTGTGAAAAACAACAAAAATTACTCAGAAGCTGGTAATACTATTTTCAGCAAATAACACAACATTGACTGCATGGTGTACGTGTACCTAACCTGATGCCTCAATAAAGGAACCGTTAAAACCCCATCAGGTGGACTAGCCTCAGACTTCGGCTGAGAAAAATCCTGGCAATCATCCAATATGTTTAGTATACTGAAGAAGCACATAAAGAAAACTAGATGCAAGAGGTAATGCATTAGTTAACAGCTAATGAGGAACAAACCCAACACATGGCAACAAGAACTTACAAAAGAGAAACAAAATTACATAAATACCAAATGATCCTACTTCCTCCAGTCTTCATTTAAATCCAATGCTCGATTACTTAGTTTCTATGACAATAAAATTAAAGCCAATGTTTGACAGAGTAAGGTCATAGGGAGTCAGAAAAAGTTTGAAAAACATAAGCACCAGCAATTACCAATACAAAATGATTTTGTGTTCTTGTGTCTGCTACTAAATGGATTAAAGATGCCAATCTAAGCAAAACTTGAGAACGAGACAGACCAAACAGTCTAGCAGCTGCTTCTATTAGCTTAAGGAAAAATTGGGTTAGGAAACTCAAGAACACAAAATTTTGTGTTCTTGTGTCTGCTGCTAAATGGATTAAAGATGCCAATCTAAGCAAAACTTGAGAACGAGACAGACCAAACAGTCTAGCAGCTGCTTCTATTAGCTTAAGGAAAAATTGGGTTAGGAAACTCAAGAACCCAACTTGTTGGTTTATGAGAACTTGCTATAAAAATTAACAGCTACCAACTTGAAAAAATCAAGCTAATACTGATTGTTTCGCAAAACAACACCTCAGTTAATCTGAATCCTGTGCCATTTTGTTGAAGACCGATTAACCATTAACAACAATACCTTGAAAAACCACAGGAGAAACAGGCATTCTAGAAACTTTGACAAGCTCAAAACGCAAGCAGAATTACACTGAAATACCTACTTCTAGTAAAAACACTTTCAAGATATCACCTTTCCTACAAGCGGTCTAGTACTATATCCAAAGACCAACCAGGTCCAGATTGATTCTAAGAACCGAACTGTAGCATTTGACACCATAATAAGAATTGAAAGGGCAAAACATCAGCAATGAAACTAAGGAAAATTTTATGAGCAGTCAGGAGAGTTTTAGTGGTTGGTAGCAGCATGTAAAACAAAGCTAATAAAGAAAAGAAGAACGCAGCAGTAAAGAGAGCTAGATGACCTGCAATGCAAGTCGTAGAGTAATTCTTTCATCATGTGGCTTGTATCTCATCCCTCCAAATCGAGGAGGAATAGGATTAGCAGACACGGATTGTTGAAAGTTATGATGGAGTTTTCCCTGGAGTGGCAATAGATGACCAGGAGCAGGATTGCTACTCCCCTCAATAATACATAAATCAGAATCACCATTGAAGTTTACATTGAAGCAACTTCTTGACGAATTCCCCTGAATAGAAGAGTTTCCGCTTCTATGAACATCATACTGTTTATGAAAGGCTGGAGGCATTTGATCTCTCATGTTCATAAATGGGTGTTGGTTGCTGAAAGGAACAATCTTGGAGGGTACTGGAGAAGAGTCAGTGCTAGACTCACTCCTCAAGCAAATATCTTCAGATTGGTTCTGCTCGCAGGATAACGACTCTGGCGAAGATACATCCATGTAGTAATCTGACAAAGATGTATCATCACAATATTGAGCTGGAGAGCCCACCTGCATCGAACCGCTTTCACATATATTCTGCGGAAATTGTTCCATATCATATGACTGATTGTTTTGTGTCAAATCATGCAGTACTCTTTCACCAGCCATATCAAGAGAACCGTACTCTGGTTGAGGATATTCCCCAAACTCCCCCTGCAGATATTCTCCCTGTACAGTCAGGCAACTACTGTTGCCATTGCGCATGCTTCCAGTCACCTCACCAATGTTCAACTCAGTGTAAGAAATATCAGGTATAGCTGCATTATGGTGAAGAGGAAACATGGTTATTGGTGTGAAATGGTTACCCTCCTGCCCAGTACTACCAAGCATTACACTCGTATCCTGGCATTTAACTTCACTCAAACCAGATTGCTCTGTGAACATATTACATGACGGATCTGCAATAGATATCAAATGATTAAATTTATACTTAGATGCTGCCAAAAAAAAATTGCCAGAGAGAAAATCGGCATACAAGTGTTACTTTGTGGCTCCATGCCCTCTAAGTTGTTCTCTACTTTGACTTGTGTTTGGTCAAAGTACATAGTTTGCTGTCCAAAGTACAGAACATTTGAGAGATCTTCATATGGAGGTGCAGTTGTTTCTTCAACTTCATTTATATGGTTTAATGCATCCCTTGGTAAATGTTGACTGTCAAGATTGTCAGTCCTAGAATTTTCTGATAAACCTGCAAAGCAATGCCAAAAAAATGGTATGTTATACGGAGGGTAAACACTAGGTTTCATTTTGAAGCCATGTTTGTGTTTCTCACCATTGCTAAGCAATCCATAAGGGGTAGCCTCTGAGTGATCAAAAGTTACTTCTCCTTGGTTGAGTTCCATCATTACTTCCATCTGGCACTGGGAAGGGTCTATATGCGAGTAGTTTAACCATAATCCTTCATCTACGAGAATTTCTGCTCATTTCATAAAGTGATAACATTAACAATGCTTGTGGAGAAGAAAAGCTATGCATCCGGTAAAAAACATATGATCAAAATGAGCAACACAGTCTACCTTCATGGCTTTCAAATGCATTTTCAGAACCTGTGGTGTCCACTGGCCCCTCCAAACAACCTTGATTGGCCTGTATTAAGAAACATAATTCTTAAATCACAACGATGCACATTTACCACAGAATATAAGATAAGAGACTAAATGAAGGACCAAACAATGTACCAGCAAAAATAACAGTAACCTTCGTAAGGTTGTCCCAAAAAATAGTAGTAACCTCACAAGCCTATGCCTAAATACCAGTTACTCTCAAGGAAACCTTCATGGCTTTGAAATGCATTTTCAGAACCTAGCAAGGTTGATGCATGAATCTGTCTGCCCCTGCACATATGAACAATATGGGGGAGACTAGGGGGCTGGCATACAATGTGAAGAAAAAATGCAACACCACACCCCACCCCTTCCTAATCCTCAGTGTCTCTGCCACCTGCGATCGACATTGCCCTTGGTAGTCAGTACTACTCCTCGGCACCACCTCCATCACCACCCATCTCCTCATCATATCCACTTGCCACCAAACATGGTGCTGCCTCACCACCCCCATCAACTCAGCTGCCACCTATGACATTACCTTCTTCTCCAACCCCGACACCCTCGCCAATCCCCATGGCCCACCACCAGCAACCACGACTCCCACTGCCACCGAGAACAGCCCATAGTCAATGGAACCACTGCAGCCTCACCCCACCCAATTTGCCCACCAGCCGCTACCGCCACTATCACCTTCTTCTCCAACATCAACCCCCCGCCAGTCACTGCCATCACCCATGGCTGACAGTACTACCACAGACCAACCCGATAATCAGTGAGGGAGCCTCTTCACGTCGAGCGTCAAGTGACAACGGCAGCGTGGAGGATCATCATAGAGTCCGATGACTGTTCAAGCGTCTGGCTCCAGATGGTCATCATTTCCGAAACAACATTTAACAAAACTATAGAACGGTGTAATGTAATTGCATCTCATAATCGAACTGAGCTTTTAGCATCAACAAGCACGTGTGCTCCGTGTAGTATGAAACAACAAACAAAAAAACTCGTTAAACTGAAAAATCGCACCAAATCCCTCATCTAAGCTTGATCACGCTTGGCTCCTATATACCGTGACACGACAGAAGCACCTTGCTCCAAAAGGCACAGCACCTAAGACCCCAAAAACATCCAAAATCGCCGACACGAACGCCAAAACATCCCAAAAAATTTCAACGTATCCACTCCCGATGCAATCCAAAACCCTAGCCTAAACGTAACCCTCGCCCCAAACAACCCCGCCCGCCGAATCGGATTCGACGAGCACAAAACCCCCGACAACAAATCGAAGTAGGGCAAGACCGAGCGGTCAAAGGCACGCACCCCAGGCTGCTGATCCTCCCCGTCCTCGGGCAGCGCGGGCTCCCTCTCGAGGAAGGCGAAGAAATCGCCGAGGGGCATGGACAGGTTGTCCTCCCCGGAGCCGGCGCCGGCGCCGGCGCCGTCGAAATCCTCCGCCATCATCCTCCGCGGCGCGATTCGATCATACAATTCGCCGCGACAGCCTGCCTTCTCTCCGCCGGATGACGGACGAAACCCTCCTCTCGTTTTTTAACCGTCGCGGGGAGGCTGCGGTGCGATGTGCTAAGAAGAAGATGCCATCCACGTCGAACAGTGGCGGATGCGCTTTTTGCATACAAGCCCAAAATCTTTATGAATTTACACTGAAGTTGGAAAATATAAAGACTTAACTGACACCACGGGTTTACCGTCTAGCTCCGCTAAAAAGGAGCGGAAGGAAGCGAAGGGGAAAATTCTTTCGGGGGGGTTTGGGAATGGCCGAATAGGAATAGGAATAGGAATAGGAATAGGAATAGGAATCGGAGTTGTAGAGTCGGGTTCAGGGTAATTTCATGGTGGGGGGTTGGTACGTGCACAATGCGGTGGAGTTGGGGGACGGTTGGCCGAGGGTGGATATACAGGCAGTACCCGTTTTACAGAGTTTTTATAAAAAAATTGATATGTTTAATTTAATATTATTTTATTTGTAGTTTGAAAATATTTTTAGAATTGAGCTAACGAGTCGAGTCAGAGCGAAATTCAATTTCATTGAAAATCGGCTCATTTCAATGTTCAACCATTTCATGAGTGTAATTGTAGCAATTTTGAACCGAGACAACAAGCTCCACTAACGAGATCCGAACCCTCTCCAGTACTGCAGAGAGGCACCATATGAACAGTGTTTCATGAGAGAGTAAACAGTGCTCTGTTATAGTACTGTAGCAACAATTGGAAAGTATTGCAAACGACTTTACTGTAGCAAGACCGTTGCCGCTCTTGATCTCAACCTTAGACCTTTTGACCGGCAGTGGAGATCACTCCTAATATCTATATACTGTAGATTCTCTGCATAGAGGATCCTAATCCCCATTAACGAGCTTTTTTACACCCCTTGCTAGTTCTGGAATCTGGATAGAGTCTAGACTTGAGATGGGGACCCCTTGCTAGTTTTGGAATTTGGATGGAGTCTGAACTTGAGATGGGGACAACAATCTCTATTTTGGATTCTGGGACGAGAGGTTGAGAGGACAAAGGTCGTCCAACTTCCGAATCATGGATCAGGCTCGTGTGTCACGTAGACTCGTGCGGTGTGGATAGACGAGTTTTTTTGTTAATATAGCATTGTTTGCACACAAAAATAGTAAATCTAGACCCCTCCAGATATCAAAGCCAAAAATAGCACAACGAACTCGTCGATAAACAACATGTGTCAAGTCCTTGCCTCAGGGGAGAGACTTCCTAAGTAAGTGCCCTAGAGGAGAGGACTTCCCAAGTAAGTGCCCTAAGAGAGGGGACTTTCTAAGTAAGTGCCCCAAGGGAGATGACTTCCCTCATCCGTACACCCGTGGCCCAGACGCCCTATGTTGTAATTATCTAGTCGTAACTAATTTATTCGTAATTAATTAGTCGTAAGTAATTTATTCGTAATTAAGTAGCCACAGTTAATTATTCATAATTTTTGTAATTAATTAGTCATAGTTAATTAATCGGAGTTAGTTAGTCGTAGCTAATTAATCAGAGTTAATTAGTTGTAGTTAAATAATCTAAATTAATTAGTTATAATTAATTTGGTCATAATTATTTGGTTGTAATTAATTTATTCATAATTATTTGATTGTAATTAATTTAGTCATAGTTAGTCACTCCAAATAATTTCGTCGTAGTTATTTAGTTAGAAGGATTACTAGTTTTTTCCAGAAATATAGTAGTTTTTTTTATTATGCACCGATTAGGTTAAATTTGTACATAAGGATTACCGAAATGTAGTTATTTTAAGGAGGTAGAGAAATATAGACTAAACAGTGCGACATGTTTATTTGATTTTATGTAGTAAAGAACGATGCATTTCTTCTAACATATGAATTGGGTTGTTATGGCTTTAGATAATGTTGAACATGCAAGATCTACTTGTGTTTTTTGGCGTCGGTCTCGTACAGGGAGGACCGGGTGGGTTGGGCATGTCAAGATGTTTAATTAGTGTCTACTTCACAATATGTTGTAATCCTCAACAGTTGCCCTAATAAATTAACATTTTAGAAAGAAAAAAAAGCCAAAAACTTGCATTCCAAATAGGGCGCATGAAATTATTTGATTTCCGTGTATGTCTGACTTTCTATGTATTATCACGTGTATCAAAAAATTATTGCCACATGAAATCATACGTCGTATTATCACATGCACCATAAATTAATTACACGTTGAAATTAGGGCGCATGGAATCATGTGCCACATTATTAATTTAGTCATAATTAATTTATGGTTCATGTGATTTATTAATTTAGTCGCAATTTATTAACTAACCATGACTAATTAATTATGACTAAATTAATTATAACTAATTTATTAATAATATTTAACTGTGACTAATTAATTATGGAAATTACGACTAATTACATGTTGTAGGTGTAAAAATGGAACACGAGTGAGGGGGTGGATATCAGCCGTCTGACGGGCCGTCACCCACAAGAGTAAAAAATAACATAAGGATTTATATAGGTTGGGGGGTCCGAGAGGACCACCTTATTCCTGTCGATAAGCCAACGGGGGGTTACCTCTAGAGAGGGAGCCCCCGAGGGATCATCAGTTTGATTATACTTCTTTATTGCTCAAGAGAGCCATCCTCTCAAATGGGAGATACATAGGGTATTTATAGGCTCCTCAGCCTGTACAAATGATGGGAATAACGTTTGGTAGCAAAGCTAGCCTATGAGTATAAGCGAGGGGTATTACAGTCTTTTATGAGCATAACTGTATGTATTGGACTGGTGCGCGTGTCTTCTGCAAAACAGGTTCCATTAGAGCGAAGGGTGAATTATTCTTCCAACACTACGAATAAATTAATTATGACTAATTAATTACGAATAATTTAATTACAACGGGGCATCTCGCCCGGGCGCAAAGAAGGAAGTCCTTCCCAGGGCACTTATTGAGGAAGTCCTTCTCCGGGCATGATTTGACATATACCTATATTGCATGAATCCATCTGTAACATCCCAAATTTTGGGCTTGTGTTTCAAATGTAAGAAAATGAGTAGAAATTAAAACTTTTTCTTACATCATGTATTTCCTGTTGTGCCAATCAATTCTTGTTCAAGGAATTATGGAATTACATTGTCACAAGTCTTGTTGATCCAAATCTTGCTATTCCAAAAACAATCTTGTCAAATCTTATGATCATCCTCTGGAAATATTTTTCCTAAGTCTCTGTGATGGTATGTGACCCTCTGAAAAATTTCACAATTTTTAGAAATTGTTTGAATATTTTTAGAGGCGATCAAACCTGTTTGACTCTTAGTCAAACATTAAAACAGAGCCTTGCAGAAATTTTGGAGATTTATTCACAGTATAAAACCTCTGAAAATTTTACACAAGGTTGATATCTGAGTTAGCAAGCTCCTGTAAAAATTTCATAATTTTGGAGTTAATTTGCTACCTCAAATAAATCTTTCAAAGTCTTTGTTTTTATTTCAAAGTCAAACTGGGTTTATTGTTACTCGTTCGAGTCGACTCGGGCTCGCCAATCGACTTGGTCCATCAACTAAATGCACCGAGCCACTCTTTAAAACGCGCGGTGGATCTCAACCATTAGATCTAAATCGCACGCCGCGCGTGTATCATTTCGGACCTTCCGCTGCAAGTCCGAATGTCAACCGTTGATCTCCATCCAACCGCCGAGATGCGCCGAAACTTTCGCACCCTCCGGTTGCATTTTTGAATCGAGCCGTTGGATTAAGATCCAACGCCGCACTCTCGTTGTAATTTGAGTTTGCAACGTGGAGCTATTCGAGCCGCTCATTTCTAATCATAGGGTTCGCAATATCTCCGTTGTGTTTTAAAGCCCGTAGGCGTGGCGCTATCTCACCGCTCGTGTCTCATCCAACGCCGTGAGTCACCGAACCTTTTCGCTGGTCGTCTTCTACCTCCGCCGCGAGCGCTGTAGGGGAGTAATGGCGGTGTCATTTCTTGCTCCCTAAAGCCACCCTAGCCGACGTTTAGGTGTATGGGAGGTACTCTGCAAGGCCATGCCCTAGTGCACGTCTACACCCCTTTTCCTTGTCGTGCGCATTGTGTTTTGTGCTTTGCGCCCAAACATGAGTGGTGCAAACCCTAACACTTTCTTGGCCTTATAAGCACTCTCAATGCCTCCTGGTATTTCTTTAGACCACCATCAAGCTTCATTCTCATGATTGGAGCCTAACACCTCAAAAATGGCAAATCGCCATTGTTGACCCGTGAAGCTTCATTGGTGTTCTTGGTGTTCCAGTGGTCCTCCTTCATGTTTCTTTGCCCTAACCTTATCTATTTACTTCCTTGAACATTTCCCTCATTTGATTTTGGATTTGATTCTCGTGAATTGTCCAATTTGGGGTTTGTTCAAATTCTACTAATTTGGTCATCTTCTTCCTCAGCTCAGGTGAGTGCTCCATTTTCCAATTGCTTGCTCATGTAGCTTCTGTGAATCATTATGAAGCTATTTTGATGCCTTGGTATCACTCATTTGGCTCAGGGTGTCATTTTCAACCTTTCTTCTTCATGTCCGGCGAGCTTTCATCGTGATCAAGCATCTCCGGCCATCTTCGAAGCTTCTTGTCACTAAGGTAGCTTCTTATTAGTCCTTAGAAGCTCTGGCACCCGCACCCTAGGCTCGTAGTGGAGCTCATCGCGATTTTTCATGTTTAGCAGTAAGCTCCCATTTTCGTTTTTCCGGCTAGCCGGCGTTCTAGTCCCTCGCCGCCGGCGAGAATGCTACCATTAGGTTCGTACTGTTATTGCGAATCCATTTTGGGTCTTGTTCGGCGCCGCCGCGGCCAGTGTCGCCGGTGGTTTGCCGTTGAACTCACTCGGGTTTTGCCGGCACAGAGCTTCCGTTTTCGTCATTTGATTAGGACACATTAATTGCTAATCATTAGTTGTTAATTGTGTCTTAATCATTATTGTTGAGCCACTGACCAGTCGGCCCAACATCCTTTAATCACTCTCTGGTTCAATCCCGCACTGTTCCGACATCATTAAGATTAATCATTGGTTAGTTAATGTGTCGATTGGTTAAATCGTTTAATCTCCTCCGCGGTCGTCTTGTGGGCCCGAGGGATTAAAATCAAATTCCGTAGTCATTAGTGCCTAATTAATGGTAATCATTGGAATCATTAAATTCGCCCCAACCGCCACTCTCGCCGCCGACAAGTGGGCGATGCATCGTGCACGTGGGTTAAACCGGGCGTGGTGACTGAAGTCACCGACATGCGGTCCCACATGTCAAGATCTTCCTTTGAACGCGGTCAATATCTACTGCTCGTTTTTAGATCTCGCGCCCGGATCGTGAGTGCATTCGGACCCTCCGATGCCTTGATCATTCTCGACCGCCGATCTTGAGATCAACGGCCGAGATCGTGTGCAATCGGACCTTCCGACCGTGCGCGCCGGACCGCCCATCGCCAGATCTCGCGGTGGGATTGGCCCAAGCAACCGCACCGCCCGGATGCATACACCTTCGTGAGCCGTTGGATCGTGATCCAACGGTGGGCTCCGACAGGTTTGGCGCGCGGCGCTTTGCGCGCGCGCGTGAGCCGTAGGATGTTAGATCAAGGGTTGCCGAGCGCCCACGCGTTTTCTTTTAATTGGGTGGTTCTCAGATTTGGTAAGTATTTGTTTAACAACTGAAAATGATATAAAAACTTTAGAAACTCATAACTAATTCATTTTAACTACTTTTTAGATAATTCCAACGGTAATAAATTATGTTGTCATTTTAGTTTATTATAAAAATGGATTTAAGCATGTTCCAGTAGCAGGGAATTGTTTAGTTAAGAATAGCTTGTTTTCTGCTATTTTTATATATTCTAGAATTGTATTAAAACTTGGAAAATGCATATCTTTTTCTGTATATCTGATAATTGTATGATTTTAACTTTGATAAATTTGCTATTAACTAAACTTTAATCTAAAAATGGTGGAAGGCCTAAATCACACTTAAAAATATGTTAGTAGATTTAACCTTATTAGCAAAGACTTAAAAATTCATTTAATGATGTAATAGACACCAGTAATTCTCAGAAATCCTAAAAATAGAAATTTGATGTTAGGAAATCCTCTCATATCATTCTATAATGTGAAATAGGTTTTGCACATGTTTATATTTCGGGAAGTGCATTATGCTAGTTTTGCATCTTAGAAAATCATAACTAAATCATTTTAACTCCAAATGACCTGAAATTTTATATGGGTTACCTCTATACCAATAGGTAGCTACCATAAAAATTTCAGCTTCAAAATCTTTCTAGAAAATGTTTTTGCTACAGTGCTAATTATGGCCGAAAATGGGTTTTTAGGTAATATCTTTGCACCACAAATCCAAATTAGGTTTTTCCAGTTTCTATGTCTAGGTATATTCGTATTCTGCCTTATGTTTAAGTTTCGACGCATTTGGATAATTTTTGCTTGCTCTTTTGTTTAAGTGTTGCTAGTCTTATTGGTTGTTCTTGGTTCTTTTTGCCTTTCGCTTAGGATTCGACATTTGCGGTAATCCCGAGAACGACCCTCCGCAACAGTTTGAGCAACAGCAAGAAGGCAAGCGCTTGATCATGTTAATCCCAGTATTTTAAGTATTTATGTTGATTACAAATTCTATGTATGCATTGCTACTTTGTGTTAATAGTTGGCCTAGTAGATGCATTTCCTTAGCAAATGATTATCCTCTACTACCATGAGCCTAGGTTACTTGTCGTGATTTAGAGTTCATGGATGGGCTCTTGTCACTTAGTAGTTGCGAATTAATTGCTTAGCCATGCTTAGTTTCGTAGAAATGGGCGGTTATCGACTTGTCGATAACCTTGATCACACAAAACTTATTATGGATTATGATTTCCACCTTGTGTCATGTATATTTATGAAAACTAAAACTGAAAACAAAATGATTTAGACTTGGGCACAATGGTATGATGGTGTGATTCTTGGGTGTGATCGAATGGTGCCCGTCAACAAGGACCGAACATCTTGTTACATCGAACCAAGCATTTTAGCGTGCTAACCACATTAGAGGGTATGGGACCTCTCTTGACTTAGTACTTTGGCGTGTATTGGCTCCAGTCGCAGGAGTCATGGGAGGGATGGTGTTGGGAGCATTGTAGTGTCCAAAGACTTCACCCGTGATGGGATTTGTTGTCTTCGGCTTGCAATGTAAGCATATGGGTTTCTATCCATATGAGCGGCTCGTAGTTAATACACAAGATTGGAAATGTCTCGTAGGACTTAGCCGGGCCAGATACCTTCTGAGTGTGCTTGTGGCTTGAAGGCGGTCCAAGTGTGGGTACATTGGTACACCTGCAGGTTAAAACTATTCGAATAGCCTCGCCCTAGGTTATGGACACGCTTGGCAAGGTCTTTCAAGAGTTAGACTACAACCTTTTAAATTAAAACTTGATGGGTGGTACGAATCGGGATTCGTGCTATGTTGTGGTGGCTATTGGGATAGTCACTTCCTGTGGTTCTTGTATGTATCTTTACTTCATCGTTACTTTGATAACAAAACAGATTTGCAAACTTGCTTTTGAAATATATTACATTATTGCAAATAAAGTTGGCTTCATGCAAATGAGACATACAACCTCTACCCAAATAAGCTTGCATGTAGTTTATGAATAGGTCCGCTATTCCACACGTCGATCTTTATGTACAAAGACAATCTTTGTACTCGGATGCTATGCTTAATTGTTCATTGCAGAGGAAGAAGGTGAGCTCGAGGGCCTCACTTTTGTGAGTGTGTTGTGGTAGCTATGGGCGACTAGCTTGGCGCCGGTCGGTTGCCTTGTGGGTGTATGGCTAACCGGTCGACTTTTGTTCTAGCCATCTTATGGCGCTTTTGCTTCCGCTGTCATTCTTGTATATTGTTCTATTTGGCCGGTCGGCTCTCTTTTGTAATAACTTTACTTTATGTATGTCGTTGTTAAACCTAGTGATGTTTGTGTATGGAATTGATGTGTAATTTTGTGATGATGTGCATATGCTGCAATTCTGGGAAGCATATGTCCATCGAGGCTTAGAATGCTTAATTAGTAACGCTAGAACCATTTGGAGGTTAAGTGTTACTAGTTAAACATTCCGGGTCCTCACAAAGTTGGTATCAGAGCCATACTGACCGTAGAAACCCCTAGCTTGGTCGCCTTTAGGATATTTTGAAAACTTACTTTCAAATAATTGATAAAAACTTAAGTAAGTTCTCTAATTTTTCCCCTTACCTATCTTAGCTTGCTCATCTCACCTTACCCTCACTTAAGTTTGAAAAAGTTGTTCCTCTCTTCCTTTCAAAAGTTAGCCTCTATCGATTAACTTGGTTTTGGGAGAAGCATGAGGGCTTGGAGAAAGGAATTTGGACAGCTAGCTAGTGGTTAGTAATTAAGGTAGGAAATGAGAGGTAAATTCAACTAAAACTTGTGGGAATGAAAGGGTAAGAAGTGATATGAGATTAGCTAATGCCTATACTCTATTAGGTGGTTATGCCTTGATTTTTGGACTATTTTGAGCTAGAATTTAGTTCTGAAAATTTTGGGTTTCTCACACGATTACTGCTCTTCCATACGGGTTAGTCGTTTCAGAAGTCGATTTGGTGATTTTTGGTCCTGCTCTTGGTGGTTATTCCTGAGCCCTTTTTCTTGAGTTTGGATTTCTTTGCCTTCTTTTTATCTCGGGCTTGTAACTAACTCATCTTAGTGAATCGTGATGGTGGTGGGACACGAGCGCCGGAATCACCGGTAGTCCCGATGAGGAACTTCCTCCTCCGACCATGGCGGAAGTCCTCATGCGCATCGAACGCAATCGCTCGGAGGACCGTAGGGTGTTGGAGGTTATCGCCGTAAACACCTCCACTCCTCTCGTGCCTCGGATCCGGAGGTGGTCACCGCCTCGTGGGGACTTGCGGAGTTCCTTCGCACGCAGCCTCCCACCTTCTCCCGGCCCGAGGATCCTTGGACGCAGACGATCGGTCGCGTGCCGTTGAGCGAAGCTCAACGTTGCTCGATGCCGTGAGCAGAGCGCACTTTTCGCATCCCATCAATTGGAGGGTGCGGCACTCATGGTGGGAGAACTTCTCGCCATGCGGCCGCGGACACGTGGTCTCGTGGGAGGAGTTCCGTCGCCACTTTCGTCGGGCCCATGTCCCGCCGGCCCGATGAAGTCAAGAAGAAGGAGTTCCTTGCGCCAAACAGGGCGCAAATCGTGACTGAGTACCTTCATGAGTTCAACCATTTGGCGAGGTACGCCTCGCCGAGGTGGCCACCGATGAGGCCAAGCAGAGAAGTTCATGGAGGGTTTGTCCGAGGAGCTTGTGACAAGCTCTCTATTGTGGACTTCCCCGACTTCCAAACCTTGGTGGACAAGGCCATCGTCGCCGAGCATAAGGCGAGAGCGCTGGGCGAGTCCCGCAAGCGCAAGTGGGAGGCCCAGCGGTCTGCACAGGCCGGCCTCGTTCGTCCCCGTGTTGGACCTGCACCGGTGGCCCGTTCTTTGGCTTCACCACCGCCGAGGTGTCATTTTTGCCTTTGATCTTCGGAGGAGCTAGATTTGTTATTTTCGTGCACAATAAGTGCTATATTTGCCCAAAAAACTGGATAGGCAGCCTTTTTGCATGAGAGCGCCTACAAAATGGGGATTTTCGTACTTGTCGATGGTTCAGGTAATGAAATTGGTTAACCCCAGACCATTGTTGGGAAGTAGTTGTATGGTAGCACATTGTTTGGGTCTACGATGTCGTCGATAACGGTGACGATTGGATTGGATCATTGGAATAGTATAAGATGCCTAACAAAAGAGAGGTACCACTTGAAGATTTGAATCGTTTTCTGTATAGGTGTGTTTCCATAGTGTAATATACACACCAGCCTGACTGGTACGTCCTTCGGAATTTGCTCAAATCCAATTGAGAGGTTATGTGTTTGAAAAGTTGATACGAAATGGAGCATGCACTAAATTTGTCATTTGTGTAGGACTAAAATCAAGCTAGCCTGGACTTAGCCGGACTGCCGGAGACAAGGATATGAGATGAATAGGATAGAATATCTTCCTTAGTCCAAGCAGGGATATCAACGCTAAAATACGATGGATGGAAGCATATTTTGATTTTTTTTTTCTTGTGGATGTTGGAATTAATACGGGCTGGATCTAATTTTAATTCTAATTAATTCCTGAAAAATCATAAAGGCTCATGTACATGTGCTAAAACTGTTTAGTCCCATATGGAGAGTTGAATGGGAGTTACACCACTTTAACCCCCTTGTGGAATTGGAGAGAGCCAATACACGCGCACACTCACTCGCCTCGCCGAGCCGCGCCGCGTCTTTGCGCGCGCGTGTGCGTGCGGCGTGTCGGTGCGAGCGCGTTTTCTTTATCTATTCGAAAATCAAACGCGCCCGACTCGCAAAGAAATGGTATTAACGAATGGTCGCGATAAATGTGCGCTTATTAGTGAATAATGGCTGCGGTTACTATTGAGTAATGGCTACAGGTTATGCGTGTACGGCTACACCGGGAGAGCAAGCCTCCGGACCCTCGTCCTTGAAGGTTTGCACGAGCGAGGACGAATAAGGTTTTTGGGGAGCGTTCGCGCAACTGCTCGCTTCATCTGATTTTCTGCTACGACTACATCTGCGCGACTACTACCACGACATCCACGAAGGTCTCTGCTACATCCACCGCACATGACTAACGACGACCTCACCAAGACTCCTACTTCTACTTCTGCTGCTCCTTCCGCTGGATCTGGGTATGCCTATCTCACACTTGTTATTTACTTAGTTTTATTATCTG
Organism: Ampelocalamus luodianensis; assembly: GCA_036346255.1. Classification (NCBI taxonomy): domain Eukaryota; kingdom Viridiplantae; phylum Streptophyta; class Magnoliopsida; order Poales; family Poaceae; genus Ampelocalamus; species Ampelocalamus luodianensis. Next base: position 28,359,245 of record CM070617.1, on the reverse strand, counting down.
TTGATTACTTGAGCACTGAGATAGGTATGCTAGTTTTTGACCTTCTAGAAATCTTTATATCTATAGTGTTTTTGTGCACCTGCTTTGTGAAAATGTCTATAGTATCCTCCATGATTTATCTACTACATTTCTGTATTAAAGTAATTCGAAAAATGCTCATAGTTTTAACAATCAAAAAACCTTATTATAGGCATTTTTCGTCAACTGGCTTTGCTGCTGCGCTAAAACCCTTTGAATTCGATGGTGCGAATTACAAGAGGTGGCGTACCAAGATGAAGCTTTAGCTAACTGCCATGAACGTTTTTCATGTGGCAAGTGGCAAGCCTGAAAGAACACTTACTCCTAAACAGGAGAAAGCGTTCGAGGCTACTGATAACTTTTTTAAAGGTACCGTGATTAGCGTTTTTGGTGAGAAGTTGGTTGATGCATACATGGTGATTAAAACTGGGAAGAGATGTGGGATGCACTCAAGGCCAAGTTTGGGGTTTCGGATGCAGGCAGTGAATTGTATCTCATGGAGCAATACCATGACTATAGAATGGTTGATGGCCGTTCTGTAGTTGAGCAGGCTTATGAGATACAATCAATGGCCAAAGAACTTGAGCACTTCAACTGTGTGTTACCGGACAAGTTTGTCGCGGGAGGCATTATTTCCAAGCTTCCTCATTCGTGGAGGAATTTTACTACTTCCCTGAAACATAAGAGACAAGAGTTTTCTGTTGAAAATCTCATTGGGTCTCTTGATGTTAAAGAGAAAGCGAGAGCAAAAGATACGCACATCAGAGGTAATGAGGGACATTCTAGTGCCAATGTGGTACAGAAGAAGAATGGTCAAGCTCAAAAGTTCAAAGGCAAAAATAAGACTGCACAAACAACTAGCTTCAAGAAGAAGAAGAAGAACACAAAGGATGGCCTTTGCTTTGTGTGTGGCAAACCTGGTCATTGGGCCAAGGATTGGAGCCAACGCAAGGGTGGAAAGAATCAGCAAGGGTAGAATTCCAAGTCTGCTAATGTTGTTGTTGGTACTACTGAGACGGGAACATCAGGGTATGGTAATTTACCTACTGTTCTTTCCGTATGTCAATCTGCGGATTGGTGGATAGACACTGATGCTAATATACATGTGTGCGCTGATATTTCATTGTTCTCTTCTTACCAGGTCACTTGGGATTCAGCCGTTCTAATGGGGAACGGGTCACATGCCACTGTTCATGGTGTTGGCACGGTCAATCTGAAGTTTACTTCGGGGAAGATTGTGCAACTGAAGAACGTGCATCATGTGCCATCTATCAATAAGAATCTCGTGAGCGAATCTCTTCTGTGTAGAGATGACTTTAGACTGGTATTTGAGTCCAATAAATTTGTAATGTCCAAGTGTGGACAATTTGTTGGTAAAGGCTATGTGTGCGGAGGCTTGTTCCGCCTATCTCTTTCAGATTTGTGCAATAATGTTGTGAACCATGTTTTCAGTGGTAATGAGACTACTATTTGGCATTCATGACTTTGTCACATAAATTTTGGTTGCATGACGCGGTTAGCCAGTTTAGAGTTAATCCCGAAATTCACCCTTGCCAAAGGCTCTAAGTGTCAAGTTTGTGTTCAATCAAAACAGCCTCGTAAGCCTCACAAGGCCGCGGAGGTAGGAAACTTGGCACCATTAGAACTCATACATTCAGATCTATGTGAGATGAATGATGTGTTGACAAAAGGTGGTAATAGATATTTCATGACTTTGATTGATGACTCCACTAGGTTTTGCTATGTGTATCTTTTGAAAACTAAAGATGAAACTTTTTCACTACTTTAAAATCTATAAGGCAGAAGCTGAGAACCAACTTGAAAATAAAATCAAAAGGGTTGGGTCTGATCGTGGCGGCGAGTACTTTTCTAATGAGTTCAATTTATTCTGTGAGGGACTGTCGAACCCGGGAACGAAGGATCCCGAATTCTCTGTGTTCAAACACCGGTCCAGGATTTCCAGCATACACAGTCTCACAAAAATGGATATCACATTCATATCACGAAAACGTAAATGACATTAAATAAATAATTATTTAATACAACTGAGTTCTGAACAACAGTATCAAATTTCAAATAATAAACACAACGGAAATAAGATAATGGAGGTGAGCCACACGATGCGCCACAGGCAATCGTCTGGCCACAGGCAATCGTCTGGGTCAAGGCCTACTCGTCCGGATCCTCACCGTCGGGGGAAAAATCTTCTCCTGAATAAGATTTATTCAGCAAGGATGAGCACAACTTCCGTGCTCGCAAGTTACACCCAATATTGAATTTAAATGCATGCATAAGGTAACAATTGAGTATGGCATGGTTGTTTTGCATAAACAGCATTTTCAGTGTAAATAATCATAGTAATTTCTAAGGCAGTTTTATACTAAGATAAAAATTATATTTTGAAATGACAATATTACAATGTGGATAACCTCCAACGTTTTAGTGAAGGATCCCCTCCTAACACTTGGCTTCCCGCCCAATTTTTCATAAGGATTAACCATCCTCAGCATTTAATAAAGCGTTTAAAAACCAAAAACAATTCTAACTTTAAGTGGCCCCGCTAGCATGTCCATGATCATGACGCGCTATTTGAATAGTTTCTACTCTGCAGAGTTGGTACAACTTTACCCACACGAGGTGACATGCTCGTTATGTCGGCCAATTCACGCTTCCGTAGGCGTGTGACTGAGCAATTACCATGAGGCCTTTACAATGTTCTGTCCTAACATATTCATGCCCGCTAAGATTTCGCCCCTTTGGACTAACCGTCCTCCGGAAGCCCCCTTTTGCGCCAAGTGGGAATAAAACGTCTAACCGACACCTACATAATCACATGACATAAATACACTAGAACATCACAGATTAATTAGCCAAATCCTGCCCATACAGGACATGTGGTAGTACGATATGGCTTAGCAATAAGCGGCTCAAAGACCGGTCCTCAATTGACTTGGGCGTCATTCCTACAGACCATGGGTCTTAATCTTAACCAGATCAATCCCGTGCATAAACCTGCACCGACCATTCCGACCATTTCGCCCAAGTCCAAATCCATTTTTGATTTTATTTTGAACAAAACTCCATTTATAAACCCATGTGGTAAAACAATACCACAATATCAAGTTTGAAACAAATTTATAGAAATTTGGTGTAAACTCTCCCAAATTCTGTAAGTGTGAACTAAGCTTGGCTAAGCATATATTTAATTTTGGTAATATCTTGCCTATGGTATCAAGGTAGTCAGATACAACATTCAAATTGGCCATACAATAACACCTGGAATTAACTATATGTAAAACAGGATATTAAAATATTTGTAACAACATATGCAAGCGATAAAGAATTTAAAAACTTAAAATAACTTAAAATACTGGGGGCAATATGGTCAATGGTGTAACTTGCCTTGGTCGATGTCTTGGAATTCTAAATCTTCAGTTTGATCAAACTCTCCGGAGTCGTCGAATTCTATACGCGAAAATACGACAAATTCAATATTTAAATTCAAATAAGTTCAAAATATAGTTCAAAATAACTTTAAATTGAAATATTTTGGTTTAATTAGTTAGATTATAATTTTATATAAATTTTGCAATTTGAATCACTCAATTTGGAGTTCATATGCAAAAGTTGTGAATTTTAGAAGTTTTAAACCTAAATCTGAAATTTAATTGAATTTCCCGAATTATTTTTCTACTGAAAAATCTATTTATTGCGCAATGCTGACGCCAGCGAGGGATTTTTGGAATTTAAAAGAATTAAAATGATTTCTAACATACGGCCCCCACGTGTCATAGACACGGCTCACGGTGGACTGATTCCACCGAGCCGAGTGGATTCCGGTGTACCTGAGGTGGCACGCACGCACACGCGTGGCGCTGAATCAGCAGCCACGTGGGATGCCACGCATGTGCGAGCGCCGAGGTGGACGCCACCATGGGCATGCCACGTCAGCTTGACGGCGGCGACCCTCGGATGTGTACGACAACGGCGCTCGGCGGCATTCCGGCGAGGGTGAGTGGTCGCAAGATGTAGAGGGAGATATTGCGAACACGATGGTATCGATTCGGACGTGAATGGTCGTCGGAGTTGGCCGGCGGCGAGCGTTTGGCGGCGGAGAGGTTCGGGTGTTGTCGGGAAGGGGCTCGGGGAAGACTCCGGCGACATGGATGGGTGCTCCGGGTAGCATAGGCGTCGGGGATGCCGGCAGTGCACTCCACAGCGGCGCGGCGATGATGACGGCGGTGCAACTCGAAGTTTTGCCGCTGCGGCGAAAAACCCTAATCTCGCAATTGCGGTGGTGCTGAGGCTTTAGAGGAGTGGTGAATAGTGGTTCTGGGATGCGGGGAGTATTGCGATCCCAGGGGTCCCTTTTATAGGGGCGGAGAGGCTCTGAGGCGGCGTGGGGAAGGTGGGGGTCATGCGGCGGCGGTTGCGGCGTTGTGGGTAGAACCGTCGCGCAGAAGAGGGGAGAACGTGGGGAAGCGGCGGAGGTGGACGCGGTCGTGCACGCATACGCGAAGATCGGAGCGGTTGGGATCCGGTGCACGGCTCTTGGACCCCGAAAATGGCGGTTGCGGGCGCGGCTGCGCGAGGACGAAGACCAGAGGTAGACGAAGGTCGCGGGCCATTGGATTTCGATCCAACGGTTGGGGCTTGATAAGAGTAGAAGAACGTGGTGAAATCCTGGCCGAATGATTTAGACCGGAGGGTTCAGATTAGAAGGGTTTTAGATCTCCGAAGCGGTATTAAGATCTGGCCGTTAGATTATGATCGCACGGCTCACCTAATCGATACATTCGGACCTCCCGAATGAGTATTACGATCTGGCCGTTTGATGAACCCGAAGGTCCGATTGTTGGCCCGATCTTTCGATGAGAACGATAAGTTCGGTAGGCGTCGCTCAACTCTCATGATCCTGGCTACGAACACGCAAGGCTCGAAACCACGCAATCGCTGAACTGATTGACAAGTCGTTATCAACCGTGCACGAATACCCGGATGACCTGACCACGAAGGTCGATTCCTGCATACACCGAAGAAGCACGCAAGAAAAAGATAAATCAATCTGAAATTGCAAATAGGAATTGAAATATTGAATTGAGTTGGGATTTTGAAGCGGTATTATGGTTGGTCTAGTCGACACAAGCCAATACACGAAGTTGCAACAAGGCTAACTTTTAACTAAACAAAATCCAAGAAAAACTAGAGGGGTGCGGCCTCCTTATATAGGGGAGGGGAGTCACACATCTAATAGAACCAGCGGGGCGGGACTAAATTTGTGGGTACTGTTCATTTGAACAGTAACCACGCCCCCAAGTGGGCCGCCTGCAGATGGGCCAAGTTCAGTATGATTACAAAGCTCAAATTGGCTCAAACAAGTGATATGACATCTTCTTTTGATGATTGCGATCAGCCCAGAAGGAATTTGGAGGTGAGGCCAGATCCGTTGGAAAGAGGACGAAATAAGCTTTCAATCAAGTACTTGTGGACCTCCAACGGACTCCGTATGTGAAAGTTATGCCTGTTTTAAGTTGGTGTTGTCAGACTTATTCGGAGGTCGAATCGATTCCAAAACGGTCCAGCTCGAATCGCTTGCTTGTCTTGGACCAAAAGTGACATGGCGCTGCACATATATATATTTCATCATTAGGTATCATCATATAATTCATATAATATAAAGACACTCCTAAAAACAAGCTCACCTAATAATTTAAGTGAAGCGTACGAGCTCTTATACTTGGAACAGTAAACATAGCAAATATGGTTGTATCCATAGGTGTCATGTCCTCATCACCGTTGACCTGTGATCTATCGGCCGAGAGGGAGAGAGATTGAGAGAGAGATGCGTGGGTGATTGGTAGCCGTCCGATTTGAATCGGACGGTGGGAGAGAGAGAGAGAGAGGGAGGGCGCGGGTGGTCCGGGCTGAAGTGGGCCGCGCGCGGGGAGGTTTTGGGCCGAAGCCTTTGGGTTTCAGCCCAAAGTTGTTTTTTCTTTTTCTTTTTCTTTTCTATTTACTTAATTCCTGATAATTCTTTTAGGCTTTAAAAAATAGCAAAATAATTCCAGAAATTATGGGAAAATTCACAGAAATCTCATACTTATTCTGGACTTTATAAAATTATTTCCAACTTTATGTTGTCTTTTAATTTTGCAAATAAATTTGTTTTGACTTTAAAATATTTATAAAAAGCCTTTAAAATTTCAGAAAATTCCACAAAGCTTTAAATAAATTTTAATTTATACTGAATTTGAAAATTGGGCTGTTACAGGAACATGGTATAATCCATGAGAGGACGCCTCCCTATTCACCCCACTCAAACGGGGTTGCTGAAAGAAAGAACCGCACTCTAACTGATTTGGTTAACGCCATGTTAGAAACAACAGGTCTTTCCAAGGCATGGTAGGGAGAGGCTATATTGACTTCATGTCATGTTCTAAACAGGATTCCCACAAAGAATAAAGAGATAACCCCATATGAACAATAGGAGAAGAAAAGACTATCACTTTTATACTTGCGCACTTGGGGTTGTTTAGTGAAAGTTAATATGCTAATTTCTAAAAAATGTAAGTTTTGACCAAGAACCGTGGATTGCGTATTTCTAGGCTATGCTCACCATAGCGTTGGATACAGATTTCTAGTGATGAAATCTGGAGTACATGACGCGCATGTCGGTACAATCATGGAGTCCAGAGATACTACATTCTTTGAGAATATTTTTCTGATGAAAGATATGTCTAGTTCATCAAGTTAGGAGCCTGATACAACTCCTGAACCTCCCATTCCAATAGAATATTTTGAGCAAACCCCTGAGCAAATTCCTGAGGAAGAAGACAATGAAACTCTAAGGAAGAGTAAAATACAAAGGATTACAAAGTCTTTTGGTCCTGATTTCATTGTGTACCTTGTGGATGATACTCCAAGTACCATTTTTGAAGCATATGCTTCTCCAGATGCAGAATACTGGAAGGAAGCAGTCCGTAGTGAAATGGATTCCATTATTTCTAATGGAACTTGGGAAATCACTGAGCGTCTTTATAGTTGTAAACCTGTAGCATGTAAGTGGGTGTTCAAAAAGAAACTTAGGCCTGATGGTACTATTGAGAAGTACAAGGCACGACTTGTGCCCAAGGGTTATACCCAAAAGGAAGGCGAAGATTTCTTTGATACTTATTCACTTGTGCCTAGATTGACCTCTATTCGAGTACTACTATCTCTAGCTGCCTCACACGGTCTTCTCGTTCATCAGATGGACGTTAAGACGACTTTTCTAAATGGAGAGTTGGACGAGGAAATTTACATGGAACAACCAAATGGATTTGTAGTAGATGGTCAAGAAGGAAATGTGTGAAAGTTATTGAAATCTTTGTATGGTCTTAAACAAGCACCTAAGCAGTGGTATAAAAAGTTCGACATAACTTTAACATCTGCAGGCTTTATTGTGAATGAAGCTGACAGATGTATGTATTATCGCCATGGTGGGGGCGAGGGATTCATTCTATGTCTGTATATTGATGACATATTGATCTTTGAGACCAACCTTAATGTGATTAAGGAGGTCAATGATTTCTTGTCTCAGAATTTTGAGATGAAAGATCTGGGAGTAGCTGATGTTATCTTGAACATCAAGCTGTTGAGAAGTGATGATGGTGGGATTATATTGTTGCAATCCCATTATGTGGAAAAGATTCTGAGTCGTTTTGGTTTTAGCGACTTCAAATCATCTCCAACACCTTATAATTCGAGCGTGTTGCTTAGGAAGAATCGGAGAATAGCCAGAGACCAATTGAGATATTCTCAGATAATTGGTTCACTCATATATTTAACTAGTGCTACCAGGCCAGACATCTCGTTTGTTGTGAGCAAACTAAGCCGTTTTGTTTCCAATCCGATAGATGATCATTGACACGCTCTTGAGAGAGTAATGCGTTATCTAAATGGTACTATGAGCTATGACATTCATTATACCGGGTACTTTAGGGTATTGGAGGGTTATAGTGATTCAAACTGGATATCTGATGCTGGTGAGATTAAGACCACAAGTGGATATGTTTTCATACTTGGAGGTGGCGCTGTTTCATGGAAGTCTTGCAAGCAGACCATCTTAATAAGGTCAACAATGAAAGCAGAACTCACAGCATTAGATACTGCCACTATTGAAGCTGAATGGCTTCGTGAGCTCTTGATGGATTTGCCGGTGGTTGAAAAACCGGTACCGACTATTCTGATGAACTGTGACAATCAGACTGTGATCATCAAAGTGAACAGTCCTAAGGATAATATGAAGGCATCAAGACATGTGAAGACAAGACTGAAGTCTGTCAGGAAAATGAGAAACTCCGGAGTAATAGTTTGGATTATATCCAAACAGCTAAGAATCTGGCAGATCCCTTCACAAAGGGTTTATCACGGAATATGATAGACAATGCATCGAGAAAGATGAGTTTGAGACCCATATGAGTTATACCATAGTGGTAACCCATCCTATGTGATCGGAGATCCCATGAAGTAGGATTGGTGAAACAAGCTATTGGTTAACTGGAAGAAGAGAATCTTTATAGACCCACTCCATTGGAGATGCATTTCTCTCCTAAATCTGTATGACATGTTAATTTTTATTTAAATATGTTCTGTGGCTTGTTTAAGCAAAGATGATGTCCTATAGAGCAGTCTTGAAAAAACACACCTATATGAGCCCGACTGCTAGTCACAGTCTATGAGATAGGATAATCTCTAGGAAGCTCATGAATAGGCTAGGAGTATGACTTATATGCTCCAACCCGCGGGGATGCCTGACAGCCTAGTATCAGTTAAGGACTTAAGTGAAACTTATTCACACAAAACTGACAATTCAAGACTTAGTCCATTGTGCAGTTATAGATAAGTGTAGCTACTGTTCTAGGTGGATGTTCAATCTTAACCGGTCTCCATCGAAACACTGGTATATCAAAATAATACTGTGGATCAAGGCATTTGACACGTGCCTTTGGGATCTAGTGGGGGATTGTTGGAATTAATACGGGCTGAGCCCAATTTTAATTCTAATTAATTCCTGGAAAATCCCAAAGGTCCATGTGTATGTGCTAAAACTGTTTAGTCCCATATGGAGAGTTGAATGGGGTTACACCACTTTAAAAGGTGAAACGTGGTAACCCTCTTGTGGAATTGGAGAGTGTCAATACACGCACGCGCTCGCTCGCTCGCCTCGCCGAGCCGTGCCGTCCATGAGTGTGTGCGTGCGCGCGCGCAGGCGTGTCGGGTGCGGGCCCGTTTTTTTTTATCTATTGGAAAATCGAAACGCACCGACTCGCATTAAATGGTATTAGCGTAATGGCTGCAGTTAACACTGTTCTGGCTTCTTCGTTTTTGCTATTTAGAAGAACAAAACACTGGTTCTGAGACTGGTCTCCATACGAAAGACTCTCTACGCAAGACACAAAGAACTCCACAGTTTTGTTGCTGTCTTTAGCGATCTCCATCCCAACGAGACGCGTGTACGGCTACACCGGGAGAGCAGGCCTCCGGAACCCTCGTTCTTGAAGGCTTGCACGAGCAAGGACGAATAAGGTTTTTGGGGAGCGTTCGCGCGACTACTCGCTTCTTCTGATTTTCTGCTACGACTACATCTGCGCGACTACTACCACGACATTCACGAATGTCTCTGCTACATCCACCACGCCATGACTAACGACGATCTCACCAAGGCTCCTGTTTCTACTTCTGCTGCTCCTTCTGTTGGATCTGAGTATGCCTATCCCGCACTTGTTGTTTACTTAGTTTTATTATCTGTTGATTACTTGAGCAGTGAGATAGGTATGCTAGTTTCTGACCTTCTAGAAATTCATATATCTATAGTGTTCTTGTGTACCTGCTTCGTGAACATGGCTATAGTATTCTCCATGATTTATGTACTATATTTTTGGATTAAAATAATTCAAAAAATGCTCATATTTTTAACAGTGGATCGATACAATTAAGTAATTTAACTGTCGAAGTGTACAATGCAACGTTTATAACTTGTGAGCGCCATAACATCTGGAAGAAAATTTGTGAGTGCACATCATGTGATAGCATCGTAGATGAAAACGATCTGCAGGTAGCACCAATTAACGATCCATGTTGGAATTAGAAAAATTAAGGGAAAATGACTATATTTAACAATGACAACCAAATGGCCTCTCAAACATAACAAGGGCACAGCAAAGGTGGAATCGAACTCTCATTAATCATGATTCGCATCGTTCTAAACTCCGAATCACTCATGAAAATAGACAAATAGTATTGTTGCTAACTTCCGCTTCCGCTGTACCTAACGCACCCGAGCCAATGTTTGCTTTCCAATCCCTGTACGATGACATGCAAATATACGGTCGCTGGTAATTCACGCGCTTGTCAGGGGGCCGCGTAGAAGAAGGGAAAGGAGTTCTCAATCCCTCGGCCGGCGCAGAGTAGCAGTGCGGTCTGACGCTGCCGACTTTGATTTCTCGCGGATTCTACGTCACTGCGGGCCGTCGGTAAGTACCACGGGAATCGTTGGAAGCACCCCGCGCGGAAGCAAAAAAAAAGATGTTCACGCTTCACGCTGACATATGGCCGAACTTTCCTCTCCAGAAAAGATAGCCGTACTGCTGCTCTGAGGTTGGGACTTGGAACAGTGATCACTCCACGGCTATGGAGTCGGTGCAGTGACAAGAGGCTGTGGAGCAGAGACATTTCCAAGGAAAATGCCTCGCATGGTCTCAAGAAAAAGGGGAAATGCCTCGTAAAAACAAGGTACTATTTAACTGGCGCCGGCGTAGCGTATTCTTTGCTTTCCTGGACGATGTGGTAGGCAGGGAATGTAATATGAGACTACTACTAGTAACTAGTAAGTGAACGTTTGATACAAATCTCATATTTTCAAGAACTGCTTGAAACGTAGGAAAATCATAAAAAAAAACCATTCAATTTCTACTTGAGTAAAAAAAAAATCCCTGCATTGTAAACGGGGCCTCATGCAATGCATAAGCTATTTATCTTTCTTTCTTTTTCCTTTGAGAACTTGTAGGCTATATTATCGAATGATGCCCTTCTTGTTAACAGCAATGCTTTTCTCGGCTGATGTTTTTGCCTGAACTCCGTTTCTGTTTCTTTTTTAAACCTGAAAGGAACAGATTTCTGCAAGCTACGTGCTTCTTAATGCGTCCGTTTGTACTTTGTACTCGTTATATGGAAATCCCTTTCCCTTGAGGTTCAGGGGTTGACCTGACCTGAGCAAATCCCTTTTCCCTCGGGAAGGGGGACGACAATAACGAAGGGAAACCGACACAAATGCTTCTTTTGGAGCCGCAAACAGTGTAAAGAACGCATAACGTCGCCGTCGAAGCGCGCAAGTGACACGGCCGGGCCGAAACTGTCACCTAGTTTCGCGATGAGTTCGAGATGCTTAGCCCGTAAAGATGCAGAAAGTCGCGTCAACCACAAGCACGCCCGCACGCACTGGAAAAACACCAGCGTTTCAATCGGTATCTAGAAAGATAGTTTTAGTCAAGCATCTTCCACGCGCTCACTGTGCACTGTGGAGTCTCAGGCAAATAGTTTTAGCCAAGCATCTTCCACGCGCTCCGTGTGCACCGTGGAGTCTTCGATAGGTAGATATTAAGCAAATAAGGGCATGTACAATGATACAGACAAGTGTTGTCTTTTTAGTTGTCTTTGACCCTGTTTGGTAGAGTTCTGGATTCTCGTTTTTCAGATTTTGCTCCTGATTCTATGAGAATCTGAAGCTGTCTGTTGAAAACGTTTGGCTGGTAGGTTGGTTCCAAAAACCATGATGGAGGATTAGAGGCTAATAGACTATGTTACCCCTAGTTGTAATATTTCAATTGTATTTGTGTCTTTCTCCTATGTATTTGTGCATAAATTATAGAATTTTCCCCCAAATTTGTTTTGACCATATGAGTGTATGTACGTTGTATTTGTACACAATGTCAAGTTACATTGTATTTATGATGGAATACAACTGTTGGCAAATAAAGAATTGACTCATAACCATTGATTATGTATAAGCATAACAAAGTTCTATTACTGAACTAGCTTACATGTAAATCAAATCAATATATCCATGATGAGATCATGTCTAGTTTTTTTGTTGGCCCAACACTAGTATATAGAAGAAAGCACAATAAAAGAAAGATACAAATCGCAAGATCGATGAGGACTAACATAATTCAAGCACACATGAGATCATCGAAAACCTCCATGAGATTGGTCATAAGAAATTAAGGTTGGTGACAATTTATGAGTACAACCAATATATAATGGCGCTATCAACTTGTTTGATTTCCAGGACCATCTTTACCCCTTCTTACATGCATGTAAACAAGAAGACAAGATAAAGAGAACCCTTATCTCGAAACTTCTATCATATCTATCTAGATTCTATCAACATGTATATATATATGCTTATTCCAAAATGTTCTTGTTGTATATATGTATGCGCTCGTGACAGCTCCAACACTAGAAATCACTGCCTTCTGGTATGCTCTGCAAGGCAGGCCTCCAACCACTGCAGCTCTCCTGCTCATCGTTTGCTGCTTTGCGCATAAGAGACGCCATGTCGTCCAGAGAGATGGTCTCCTTGTTCAACATCTTCTTGAGCTCCTGCTTGCTGATGACCAGCTTCACTCTGACGACACCCGGATCAGCGACAACCGGTGCCTTCACCGGGAACACTGAAGTTCAAAGTTCAATCAGAAATTTCAATTATCAACATAACAAAGTTTATACAGATAGTTAAATTGAGATATGGCTTGCTCTAAGGTTCTTTATTACTGAAGTTCAATCAGAAAGAGATATGGAAAATGACATGTAACAGACAAATATGGATTACGTGGTCGTAATTAATTTACATCAAAGAATTCAAATGGTACATTGGCAGTTTGGTACCCACAAAAAGAAAAGAAAGAAGGTCCAGTAACAAGGTATAACTATGGTTTAATATTATGGGAACTTGGGATAAATCCTAGACCCCTCTTTCTTTTCATCTTGCATGCTCACATTGATTTAGGGCCAAGGTATACAACAAGTATGGTAATAAGATATAGATATTCCTAAAAGGCACTTAAACATTGCAGACCTTAAGCATGGTCTAGGCATCATCCAAATCACAATAATGTACAAGCGTATTCAGGAATTCCTGCAAAAAAACAACAACTACAAGACATCCTCTGCGGCCAATTACCCTAATCAGATCTGGAAATTCAGAACAATCCAAACAAAAAAAATGTAAATCAACACACTGAACCGAGTCTTATGAACATTTGCTACGAAAAAAAAACAGATATGAGAAAATAAATGAAACTATGAACGGCCGGAATAGCACTGCTAGCGGTCGTCAAGTCGACTTCGTGGACGAGGATGGCATGATTTGGGGGAGGCAAAACCTAGGGTTTGGGAGAGGCGGGACAATTTGGGTTTTGGGGGCATCGTACGTATACGGGAGGAGGTGCGTGCGGGAGGAGTGAGGTCGCTAGCCGCCGGTGGTCTCCCATGGTTTCGCCGTGGTCGCGGAAGCCGTTGTCGTGGTGTACGCTTTAAGTCACCTCGTGCTCGCCGACTCGACCACGCGGGAGACGCGGCTTAAAGGATACGCGGTTTGGGCTCGGGGTTTGGGAGAGGTCGGGGGAGGAGGCGGGGAAGGAGCGGAGGGAGGGGATGGTCGTAGCAAAGGATGCAGAGGGAGGGTCGGCATGGAGGGGGGAGGCGGAGGCCGATGCAGAGGTAGGAAGGCCGACGGCTACGAGCAAGTGCCTTCTCCAGGCGCGTAGGTGGGGAGGCGTGGTGCAAATGGCTACCCTGGGGGCTCGGGGTGGGGAGGGGTGAGGGGTTAGGCCAGTTGCATTTTGCGGGTAATTAAGTCTAACTTCAAGGGGTATTTTTATTTTAGTGGGCTGGCTTCTCACGAGAATCCACAGAAAGATCGCTCCTCGTTGCTAGTTCATTTTTGAGACAGCTCCTCGTGAGAAGCAGAATCAAGTCGTTTTGAGAAGCTGGGTGTTTAGTACAACTCCACCAGATCCGAACGAGAAGCTGGGAGTAGGAGCTGTACCAAATAGGGCCTTTATAGAACACACAATCTTTAATGCTTTTCTTGTTTCTGATGCTACAACCGGCTACATAATTGTAGACATCATCTTTCTCTTTCTTCCACCCACGTCAACAAGAATCATACGTGACAGGAACTATAGACGACTGACATAAGCTTATTGTACATGCTCAGACATCTTTTGGGTACAGTTTTGCTTGGTTCGGTGAAGTTTCTTGTTCCTATAAAAAAAGCCTGGACTTCGAGTCTTGGACGTCTCTATTTACTGCTCGATGTAAATTATGCATACGAGAGTAAACGAATTCATTTAGTTGGACAATGGTGTCCATTTGTAATTTATAGTTGGTGAGATAATGCCCAGCCCAATCCAATAAAAGGGCCTCAAATACAGCCCAAGTTTAAGTCCGACTCGTAGCCGTAAGACCATCGGTAATCAACGTGTACTACGCGACGTTGTAGTCCTCTAGAAGTCCAACACTTGCCATGGACAAAAGGGCGGACGCGCAGTAGCGGCCGCCCGGAGCATGGATTTCACCGTATTTTATCGCACCTGACGGCCAAGGAAGACGACGCTGCACTCCTTTTGAGAAAATAATTGGGATGGGAGGTTTCGTGTCCAGAATCTCCAGATCCAAGCAGAATGGAGATAGCTTCTCGATCTCCTCCGACGGCCGTGAATTAGGGAACGCTGATTTCTACGCTTGGGTAGTATAGACTTTTTTAGCTGTGGACACAAGGCAAGTAAGGAAAAACCACGAGAAATCCGTCGACCGGCCACTGGTCACCGCTCACTACCATCGGAGCCAGTTTAGCACCTCCGGCGCGGTGCCCATATGGCCACATGAACCGGTTGCTGCGTACCGGCTTTGCTCGGCTTTTACAGCGAGGCAGGCAGAGCCGAGAAGATGGTAACATGGCCGTGCTGGGACAGCCCTCGCCAATGATTACGATCCACCCTGTTCGGTGTTCGGTGTGATCATTCATCTTTCTGGTCGGCTGCAAAGATAAGCGCCAAACCGCAGGCTTGCCGTGCAAAAACCGGACGATCTGATTTGCAGGAGGAATTCCTCGTGGACCTGCAGACAACAGGAACGGGCTTTGGCTCCAATCAAGGCTTGGTACTGCCATCTGGTACCAACTACCAAGAACTGCAGTGGGACGTTGAGACGCGAACCAACAGCCCACCACAGTCAGTCGTCGTTGCGCTTGCGAGCATGAAGACAACAGTAGACACGACGAGAGGCGGGTGCAGCAGCACCGCAGCTGCTTGACCGACCGGCACGGCGGCACAGCTGGTGTCGTGGTCTTTACTCTCAAGCGAGCGGACGGTGTGACGGAAGAAAAAGCACAGTGCGATCCCGTGATCTCAATACTCGCGCGCGGCTTTGTCTCGTCTGCTCGCCTCGCGCCACTCATGCTGCGCATGACACCTTGCTGAGAATTAAGCAGCATCGCCATTTTTTTAACGCCGACGCACATCCCCTCGGATGCGCGAACCAAGACCGCAGTGCGCGCACGGATCTATGCCTAGGCTGGCGAGCTCTCGTTGCAGATCTGATGCTCTGCTGAATCTGCTGGCGAGATCAGCAAAAGGTTCGATGGTTGTTCCTGGGTTCGATGGCACCATAGGATGGAGCAGCAGTGAGGCAAAGGGAGAGCATCCGATGTCTCCGTACTCTGAAGCACTTTAACAAGTGTGATTTGGAAAGATGGTTGATCGGCCAATGCGAGAATACGTGTTTCATAAACATAAGTGAATTTACTTTGAAGCATTTAATAAGTGTTTCCTTAGTGCCTTGACAGGATCCATTAACTCAAAGAAGATAATGAACATATGAGATCAGGAGTAAGACATGACGATTAGTAAAACAGCTCTACAAAATACAGTAAGCACCCCAGAAGCCAAAGAACATCCAGCATTCCAGCTCCGTCCGATTCCAATCAGACGGCCCCTCCTAACCCAGAAGTCAAAAGTTACTGACATTTCACTGGACATTAGTTAGCCGGAAGATGACAGTAGCATTACACCACCACACCTGCTGCTAATTTGTACTACACCCAGCTTAATTAGTACATACTAACACCTGAGGTCTGAGCCTGATTAGGCAAGACTTTCAAAGGAAAATAGCGGGAGATCAGATCAGCACAGCGCTGCATCACTAGAGGAAGATGAAGCATTCCAAGGACACAAGCGGGTTCTCCAACGACTCCTTCCCCTCGCCGTCGCCTTGGCCATCGCCGCCGGCGCTGGCCTCCGCAGTGCTGAGCTCGCCTCCCGCGGTGGGCGCGTCCTCTTCCGGCTGCGGCGGCGGCGAGAGTGGAGGAGGTGCTTCCTGCACCCGCCGCGGTGACGGCCTCACCGGGACAGGCGGCTTCCGCTGCAGGGACGCGACAGGGCTCGTGGCACGGCGCAGCTCCGGCGGCCGCTTCGCCGCTGGCGACGGCGACCTCCGCACGGAGCGATCCCGTGGTTCGCGCCGCGGCGGAGGGGACGGAGAAGCCCGGCCGCTTCGGGAGCGGACGCCGTAGGCGGCGACAGCGCGGTCGCGCCGGGCTAACCCCAGCTCGCCGGAGACCGCGCGCTTCCTGGCCGGCTTCCCCGGCGACCGCTCCGGCCCGACCGCCGAGGTCGCGACCGACGACTCGGACGCCGCCTCGGACATCTCGTCCGTCGCGAGAGACACGCAGCTACCAAGATCGCTCACCGCGGCATCAGCTGCACTAGTAGCCTTCGCTTTGTCCACTTCCTGCTCCTCCACGGCCACGACATTGGCGACGGGCTTGGCCTCGGCCCTCACCTTAGTCTTCGGTGTCTCCGAGAGCACTTCCTTGACCTTCTCCTCCTCCGGCGACGGCGGGGGCGGCGGGTCGCGGTCCTCCGGCTTGCAGCGGCGCACGAAGACAGCTGCACCGGCCGGGTGCTGCCTGCGCTTCTTGCTGAAGCAGCAGCCCATGTCTCCAGCTGCCGCCGGCGCACTAACTAGGCGGCCATCTCCAGCGATCGAGATGACCAGTGTGAGGGGTTGTATGGTTCGGGAGGACGGGTCTTTGGGTTCTCGCCGGTGTGCTTCGATTTGGGCGAGGAGGTGATGGGGATAGGACTATAGGAGAGTGGCGTGGGGACTGAGGGTCTAGTAGGTGCATCGGGGAAGTGGCAGGTAATTTATGACTTGATGGTGCTAGCTTAAAACTGTGGTAATCGGGTACAGCACATTTTTAAAGTAAATCGGGTACAGTACTTGATATGATGATACCATATGCTTTCTGTTAACGGAGACGGGGAGCTGTAAATACGCCAGCAGCTGCTTGTAAAGCGGGAATTCTTTTTTTCACCGCACATAGGAATTTCTGCAAAATTCTTATTAGAAACGTTTCAAACGGGTTAGTCTGTAACGGATACTATTTTTTCTCAATACACATAAAACAGATAGAAAGGCAGAGTTCATGAGATACGTTTTGTCGTAGTAAGAAAAGGTTAGACAGTAAGTACAGAGTACCTTTTATCTTGATATGAGACCGAAGGAGAAAGAGCCAAAAGCACAAATGAATATTGACATTGCATTGAGTATGTGAATGATGTAAATAAGGGAAGCCCCTTTTTGTACATGCCTTTGGAGTTTTATTTATGAGGGGGCAAGAAGTGGCACATTCTTGCCCTTACTATGTATAGAGAGAGGGTATTTTATATATATTTGTCTAAATGTACTATGTAGATTACAGTAAGGTGTGAGGCAATGGTGCCCTGCTACGACACGTTTGAATTTTATTATTGGAATCTCCATTTCAACATGCCATTTGCACTCGGCAGTACTCCTATTTTACAGATGTATTTGGTGTAAAATCTGAAACGGAGCACCTGTGGCGGATTCAAGGCGCCTCCGGCTGGCGATTGCTCGCCCTTTGGGCCGCCCTCGATGTACATCAACATGGGCCTCGCCGAGTCCGGACGCTCGGCTTCCTCGCTAAGACACCGCGCCCGCTTCTCGCGCTCAACGCAGCGTCTCCAATGATGAATCGACGGCAGCCTCCCGGACCCCAATCCCATTCCCAAATCCGCAGCGCCAGCTTCTCCAACTCGGAGAGTCGGCGATTCGGCGGCGGCGCTACGGCGGCAGCGGGCGACGATTGCCGCCTTCCTCCGCCTCGGAGGACCAGACCCGAGCAACTAGCTAGGTGAGCACCGTGGTGCTCCCTTTGTTGATGGCGTCGGCGGGAGAGCCGAGGAGAGGGGCGGGCGCCGAGGGTCGGATCGCTGAGTGGCGGCACGCCGCACGGGGACTTGGGGTTGGGGGGCCCATTGTTGGCCTGCTACCGCCACGCCGCAGGACGCTGCTGCCGCAGCAGCGCAAGATGTAGAGGCCGATGAGCATCTGAGATCTGAGAATGGGGTTGGGGAATGGGGAGTGCCGAACCGGCGAACAACCAAACTGCCGAAGCAGCCGAAGCCGAAGTGCCGAACTGAGACTCTGAGTCTGAGAGGATGAGAAGAAGATTAGAAGAAATGGGTCAGGGGTAGGCGTTGGCCGGGTGGGTGCCTGGGGCAGTGGGGCTGTGGTGGGTACTTAATACTTATTGCTTACTTTGATAGTTTGATTGCTTTCACTGTTTTGGCTTTTGGGCATTGGGGTTCGGCCAGGCCAGGACCACTGGACCAACACTGACCACTGAGTAGATTAGTATATAATTGAGGCTGAGTATTAGTATATAATTAGGGCTTAATTTATTGCTAAGTTTGTTGCTTATTGGTTGGCACATAAGTACATAACATAATTGTTAAAATTTCAGAAATGAGGAGGTTTTTGGTTGACTCGAGAAGCTTACCACAGCCGCAACCACAAGATCCACAACCAAATGATGAAGATGAACCAAATATGACTAATGATGGTGAGGAGGATGTGTTTAATCCGGATGAAATTGTGTGTGATCCTGCTATTAGGAAACAAATAGATGATTACCATCCGGATGTTCAAGACCAAGTGAGAAGAGCATACATTTTGAAGGGTCCAACCCAACCAGTTGTGAATTTTCCTCGCAAACAATTTGGATGTTTGTCGAGGTCATTTTCAAAAGATTGGTATAAGAAGTATGATTGGATAGAATATAGCGAGTCTCAAGATGTGGCATATTGTTTCTATTGCTTTCTTTTTAAGAAGCCGGAAAATAATCAACGCTTTGGTTCCAAAGTCTTCACCAGAACAGGGTTTAGTGATTGGAAGCATGCCTACAAAGCCTTGCCCCGCCATATTGGTGGTGTAAGTAGTGACCACAACAACGCAAGATTGCATTGTGATGATTTTCGTAACCAAAGACAAAGTGTGTCAAGTAAGCTCTCTTGTGCAACCAAGGAATCCGAAGAACTATATCAAATTCGTTTGACTTCTTCTCTAGAGTGTACAAGGTTTCTCATTAGTCAAGGCATGGCTTTTCGTGGTCACGATGAATCTTCTACTTCATTGAACAAGGGTAACTTTTGTGAAATGATAGATTGGTACAAAGATAAGAATGAAAAAGTGAGGCATGCTTTTGACCGTGGTCCAAAAAATTGCAAGATGCTTGCTCCCGAAATTCAAAAGGATCTTGCAAAATGTTGCGCACAAGAAGTCACCGATGTGATTATGAGAGAGATTGGTGGTAGACAATTCTCCGTGCTTATCGATGAGTCGCGCGATATATCCGTGAAAGAGCAAATGGCGGTAATGTTGAGGTTAGTAGTGGTTCATTATTCCATTTACCTATTATTCTATTGTTGTTTCATACTTCCATTTAATTTTGTTGCAATTATTTTGTTATAGGTATGTGAACAATGAAGGAAAGGTTGTGGAACGATTTCTTGCTCTACATCATGTCCATGAGACTACATCGGAGGCACTAAAGGTAGCTCTTGTTGGTATTCTAGATCATTACAAGTTATCCATTCATAGGCTACGGGGGCAAGGATACGATGGGGCTTCAAATATGAGAGGTGAATTTAATGGCTTGCAAAGAAAGATTTTAGATGAAAACCATTATGCTTTATATGTTCATTGCTTTGCCCACCGTTTGCAATTGGTTGTTGTCTCCGTTGCTAGTTGTTGCTCATCCATTCATGATTTCTTTGAGTATGTCACCTTGATTGTGACTACAACAAGTGCATCTTGCAAGAGAAGAGATATATTGACAGAAGAACATTATCAAAATATTTTGGATATGCTTGAGAAGGGTGAGATATTTAGTGGAAGAGGCTTGAATCAACAAACAAGTCTCGCTAGACCCGGGGATACTAGATGGGGTTCACATCATACAACTTTGCTTCGTTTGAATCAAATGTGGATGTCGGTGTTACATGTGCTTAATGCGGTAGATGAGGATGGGCGTGGACCATCTCAAGCGGCAGGTTTGATAGAAAAAATAGAGAGTTTCAAATTTGCTTTCATTTTGAAGCTAATGTTAAAATTGTTTGCCATCACAAATGAGCTCTCACAAGTCTTGCAAAAGAAGGATCTAAATATTGTTCATGCTATGGAATTAGTTCATGATGTCAAAGCTCGGTTGACCTCCATGAGAGAAAGTGGTTGGGAGGACTTGTTTGATGAGGTCCATCAATTTTGTGTTGTTAAAGGTATTCCGGTGCCAAATATGGATGAACAAATACCAGTTAGGGGTCGTTCGAGGCGTGATGGGAAGACTTACACTAATCTTCATTATTACCGAATTGAGATTTTCTACGTTGCTCTTGACAAGATATGTACTGAGATGAATCATCGCTTTAGTGAAGCATCTACAGAGATATTAGTGTGCTTCTCATGCCTTGATCCAAAGAATTCTTTCTCTAAGTTTGATGTTGACAAGCTTGCTCGCCTAACTACAATTTATCATGTGGATTTCTCTAATGGTGATCGTGCAATCATAAGTTACCAACTTGAGACTTACATTCATCATGTGAGAAGGCATATTTCCTTTTCTACTTGTCAAGATCTTGAAAGTTTGGCTACAAAGATGGTTGAAACCGAGAAATATTTGGTTTTTCCATTGGTCTACAAACTCATTGAGTTGGCTTTGTTATTGCCGGTGTCAACGGCATCGGTTGAAAGGACTTTTTTGGCAATGAAGATTATCAAGTCTAAATTGCGCAACAAGATCAACAATGATTGGTTCAATGACTTGATGATATGCTACACCGAGAGGGACATATTTAAACAACTTGATGATGATGTTATTGCCCGACGGTTTCAAGCCATGAAGAAAAGGAAAGGACATTTGCCTCGTAGGCCTAGGCCTAATTAGCACATTATCGGTTTGTTTCATTCTTTCCGATGTGAATATATTTTCAAGTCAAAGTTGTATGATTTACTAACTCATTTTTTTTATCTTGTAGAGTCTCTTACTCACTTTTGGTTGTGTGATTGGACATTTGGACTTTTGTTGTTGACTCGTCGCAATTTTGGTAGTGTCTAGTGAGTTGTTTGTTATCGTATCTCGTTTTTATTTTCATATATGAACTTTTACATGTGTGATGTATCGTATCCGTTCTTTTACTTTAAAACTATTGTGGATTTGCATGACGTGCAATTGTGTATCCAATTATCTGATGTTTACCGTTCTCTATAGACTATAATTATATACTTAACTTACGGCTTGCCTACCCTTTGAAAAATTCCTGGCTCCGCCACTGTAATACATTGGTACCAGTGTGCCACTCGAGAACTTGTACCACCGTGCACGACGATGCGTTGACGTCCCATCTCCTCCTTTTTACCCGTGCTTTCAGCTCAGGGGAAGCCTCCGGCTCACCGGCCGACCATTCAGACCGGAGGCATGTGACGTTGATGTGGAAACACAATAGGATGTGACGGGACTACCCCTATTCCTAGGATGCTACTCCCTCCCTAGACCTCTGTCCAAGTGGGGTCACATGCGTGTGATGCAGTGTGGTGGGCCCCCCGGATCTAGGAGCGCTGGCTTGGCTTACCTTGCCCGTCGTCCCCTCCCCCGCGCCACGCTACAACACTCTACAGTGCCTCTGCTGCAGCTGCAACTGCAACTGCAACTGCAAAATCAGACGGATGCAACACGCCTGTATTCCCTGTTGCAGCAAGATGCAGGCTGAGCCGCTGAGGCTTGCAGCTATCTATGCGATTGAATTTGGCGTGCAAGCATGCGATACGTACAATGGAAATGGAATCCCGGACTGCACGTGAGCACGTCTGCCACACGGAAGAAAATTCCATGGGAGGCCCCCCCAACTTCCACCACTTAAGGCCCCATGGAAGCACCATCTGCACAGAAAAACTCCCCGCTGCTTCTCCTTTGACGAGCTCATTTCGCAGAGTTAATAATGTGCAGTGTTCATGTCGTTGTACATTTTCTTTACCTGAGACGAGCTGAACAGCTGAACTTTGGGCGTCCTTGGCGACCAACCAATTTGCTCTCCTTGATGAGCTGCGTATGGCTTATTGGCGTTTGTTTCTGAGCACGCGGAGAAGAGGCACAGTCTCGAAGTCATACATCGTATGTTTCTACAATCTAGATTAATTGGACTGATTCGATTTTATGGTAGAGTTTTAATTTGATATAATTTTAATATTATTATGATTTTAATAAAAAAAATTATATAAAATCGTAATCAAAATTTTTATACCATCATACCCGATTCTAATGATTTATTATAAATAATTATTTGTATATTTCACTTTTTTTAGAACCACTCAGTACAACACATAGACGCCCACACGCACGCACTCACACACACGACGCCTATGAAAGGCTGGACGAGCTAATCTTGTCGAATAAATGACGAAACCACCACTGACGCCTCGTCTACGATGGACACGTCACATCTCACTGAAAGAAAATCCTCCTAAATGAGACGCAGACCAAAGTTTGTATATATCACTTTCATTGAACATCTTTCTTTTGCCTAGTATTCCAAACAAAAAAAGTTCTAAAAGTATAATTCTAAAAATATAGGAGTCTTAAAATATAAGTTAGATCGTTAAAAACGTTTCTGATAAAATATTATATTCTACCTCGAGGGGAGGACGAGACGCTGTGCAGTGACGGGAGCAAGGGGCCCGGAAGACCGGCCTGGCCACGTACCTTTCCAGTTTCCAGCCCTCGCTTGCTGCCTTGCTGGTCCCGGCCAGTCCGCAACGGCTCTGAGCGAATCGCGTGCGGCGCAACTGCGGCGTCGCTGCAGCGGCCGGATCGGCGTACTCAGCACGCGCGTACCTCACGGCCACTGCAGCCAGCAGCTGCACGCCTGCACCCCGCACGCGCAGCAAACGCCAAACCACTGGTTCATCTATGCGATGCGAGGATGGACCGCAGTCGCAGCCTCGCAGGCACAGTAATTATTATATTTTTTAGAACTCAGATACAGTAATTGTACACAGGTGCGTTTCAAGTGAGGATGCGTGGGGGTTGATTGCCATATGGCAAATTCGGCACTGTACGCCGACATGTTTCCTCATAAACCTTTTTATACCGGAAAGGCGGTACGAGTTGTGCAGATCTACCCCTTTTGCTGTGTAGTACAGTACTATGCATAGTTTGTGCTTTGAAGAACACCCCTGTGTCTGTGTGTGTGGACGACACACTCCGTTGGCAATTCCCACGAAATATCCAAGCCTACGTTGCCTTGCAAGAACACCACGGTTCGATTGAAGCCGGAAATTCTGCGTGGGAAGAGCGATGCGCTCGGCCCTGACCACAGTCAAATCAGCCCAGTACAGCCCGAAAAAAGAGTCAGGCTGCGCTACTTTCGTTCGCCTTTCCAAGCAAGTCCGGTCCATGGACATTCACGAGCCGTGTTCGGCTCATGAACTGCTTGGTTGTACTTTGTTGAAGGATGAAAAACATGCTTGACAGCTTGTCTATTTTGTTATGTCTTCTCTCAAGATACAACTGTCTATGATCGGGCAAATTATGAAAACATCGATCCTTTTTGCGACACGAAAAAAACAGTCATCCTATTAGTGCACGATCGATATTCCACTTGCTTGAAATTTGGTTGTGGTGTAGAACTGTATATCAATTATCACATATGTTTTGCTCGGTGGAGAAGAATCTGAACTTTTTTTTTCACGTGTAAGAGTTTTTTTTTATCTTTATGAAACTTCCTTCAGGGGAAAAAACTGAATTGGGAAAGAAACATTGCTATCCTGAAACAGTAAGGGTAAATTACAAACCATAATGCATCTCATGGGTACCGTGAACTTGCATATTAAACATGCTTTGATTTTTTTTGGCACATAGATCCAGCACCTATGGGCTGCTTGGTTCATGGCTCTAATGAATCAAACCAAAAATTAGCACAACTAAAACGTGGGCAAAGCCAAAATTTGACAAAATAAACGTTGTTTGAATTGCGGTCAAGTCAAATTTTAGTGTTATTATAATTTTGATGAGTGATTTTCTCATCCTCGGATTATCCACGTGTGACATTAGATTTCGTTGATGTTACCAATTTTGTTGCCACTATCAAATATTAGCAGCGACCTAAACAAAAGCCAATTTTTATTAACGTTACCAAATTTTGATTTGATTCACCTATGTTAACAGATCAAACAGCCCCTGATCTTGCGAAGCGGCTTGGAATCTGTCCCTGGCAAGAGAACAGTCCCACCAAGACGGGAGATTTTTTAAGACGGAAGTAGTTAGGCTTGGGCACCCATTAAGAACCGGTCTAAGCACAATCATTGACATCTGTGCTTATCAGGGTATGTACAACGCAGAGTGCTTATGCATAGATGCTTAAAAAGAGAGGGTATTATCGTATCATTAAGCATTTGTATAAAAACTATCCCTTCCAATGCAAGTAAATCCATACAGGTACTTAAATGGTTCAATTACCTTCTTAGCACTGATACAAGCATCTGTGATCTTGTATGCAATTTTTTTTAAATCTCTAGGCTCCAGCTGATAGTGATCAAGTGATGCACTAACATAGCAAATGCAGGTGTAATAAACAAATGCGTGGTAAGTAAAGGATACGTGCCATGCCATCCGGGACCTGTGGTGGTAGGGACTATGGGAGAGAGAGACCGAGAGACAGTAACAGTGGCACAAACCTGTAGCTCGGCGCACCTTTTGACACAAATCAGTCAATATGTGCTGGTATGCTGCAGCGTGCATACACATCATACTTATATTATATTTAAGCAAGTAGTAATTCCCAGGCCACAACGCTAGTGCCTGCCTAAAAAAATAAAAACCATCGCATCCATCCATTCCAGGTTCCAGCGATTCTTTTTTCCTTCTTCGGTTCTTCTTCTTCCCCAAATCGCGATATGGCAGTCTGCTCCACCGTCCAATACTCCATTCCTCTCGGGTCTCGGCTCCTCAGCCCATCTGCCCAAGGCAAGGCGGTGCGGGCCCACAGTGGTGGTCTCCTCCGCGTCGTGTCGCCACCTCACTGGCTCGCCGCGCCCCTCGTGGCCTCGCTCGAGCCCCGCGTGCCTCCTCCACCGCTCCGCGTCGTGCCGCTTCCCCGCGGTACAACTGCCTTGTGACGTGCCCGTGCCGGCGCTCAGTCCTTCTCTCTCTCCCATGCAACCAGCGATTCCAAGCATCGGCCAGGCATTCGTTCGAAGAAAAGTTAGTTATCTGCGATAAGCATCGGCCACGCATCGAAGCAAAAAGAAGCAGCTCTTCCTCCCTGGAAGCACCGAGATCACGTCAGCTAGAAAAAAAAAACCCGGTTTTTTCCCGGAAACATCTCCCTAAGCACCTCCATTGTACATGCCCTTACTGTGTCGCTCATTTGTCAGCCCCAGAATACGACGGCGATGTCACATGCTCGTAGTGGAAGCAAGGAAATTAATTTCGGTGATTTTGCTCCCCTCTGATTTTTTTTGCAATTCACTAAAAAAAATAAAAATATTTGAATTTGGACAAATTACATTCTAAATTTGATTTTGGATAAAATTTAGTCAAATTTCGTCAAGTTTGAAAACCCATCGAAATTTTGAACCGAAATTTCAATAATTTTGTTTGTTTCGTTCCCCTCCGATTTTTTTTCCAAAACGAATGAGTGGAAGTCCTCCCCATGGCCCCCGCGCCGCCCATCTTGCCCGCACACAACACCAGCACGGCATGTGCCCGCGTGCCGCGCCTCGCCATTCCATAGGCGCGGCCAGCCACGCCCCCATGGCGACTGTGAAACTTCCGCAACGCCACCGCTCACGCTTCTCTGTGGCTACGTACCGTACTCGTGAGTCGCGGGCCGCGGCGCGCGTGTCGCGCGCTCGCTACCGGTCTTTGTGTACTCGATGCACTGTTGTGCACCTGTGATATATCGAGTTCGAACTTGCGTCTAGAGCCTCTGTGTATACCGAACTAGTCTCACGGTCAGTAACTAGCTCACAAAGTACAATATCGATGAATATCACATCTATACATGTGTGAAGTAAAATAGTACTTAATATTACATTAACAATTGAAAATAAGTCTTAAAGCTAAATTCTTATCTGACGAGCCGATATGCCACCGAGTTCAAAAAAGAGTATAAAACAGCGGGAGATAAGTAAACCAAAGGGGGTTCTCCATGATCTGTCAGAGGCAATTGACTGGAGCTACGACCTAGTTATCGTCATCATATTCAATTCCAAAACGAGACACATATAAGTATATAGACACTGAGTCTTCAATCTCGCAGTCTGAATCCACGTAATTGAGTAACAACGAGTACAAAAGTACTCAACAAGCCCTTGAACCAAATGTAATTATATATATATTACACACACACACACAAGGCTTTCCAAAGGAGGGTCTTATAGTTATTTTAGTACAAAAACAAGTTTTACTCTAATACTATAATTATTTTTCAAACATATGATCTAGCCATTTTGAACTTCTAATCAAAGTGTTGTTTATAAGCAAATTTTGTCATAAAACAAGGTCTCATCCACCTATAACTACTCATGACGTTCCTTTCTCCTATCTTCATATCATCGCTACAAACATTTTTACGTTAACATGTCCTCATTCTATATTTTATTAAAACTAATTAAGTGTGGTTTTCTTCACAATGCTTATAACCGAAGGCATGACTATTCGAATATATTATACAATTTGCAGAGATTATACCACTTTACTCATAAGATATGATCAACTCATAATGTCGATCATGACATGCTTCCTTAGGCTTGCGATGGGGTGATCATAACAATGGTTTTCCAATACCTAGTACCAACACTTAACCCGCTTCGGTGGGGAACACCTCAACACTGGGACAGTGACCGTTATGGACACCCCAGAAGATGCTCATCACTGGAGGTGACAAAAGATTGCGACGGCTTGGATTAAGCACCACCCTTCTTCCTCGAGTCGCATGACATATGTGGTGGAGTGGTGCTCGGGGACGGCGAGATTCGGCGACAGGGAGCTTGGGGACAGCGGGCAAGATGACGGCAGATCCGGCGTCAACAGGCTCGGTGCGGTGGATTTGGCGGTGAGGGGCCAGGGGACGATGAGATCCGGCGGATTCGAGGAGGTGGTTGACACTGGGGCGGAGCGGGAGCACCTCAGCGACGATGCTTCTTAGGAAGAAGACCTTATCGGTGTTCCTTGCTATAAGGATATGGGTAGGCTACATTAGCGCATAGTTCAAAATTTTACCACGTAAACCAGGATTTCGTGCAAATAAAAGATTATAGATCGTTAGCACTAGACGCGTAGTGCAGCGTAAGAAACAATGGAGCAGTCTAGTCCAACGTCGAACACATCGATGTAGTGGTCGTAGTCGATTATCCAACGTGCTCGACCACCGATTGTCTCTTCCAGCAGCTTCTCGTGTTCCTCATATAGGTTGTAGATCATCCTCGATCAGCGCAATAACGCCTCTACGATATCCATACGTCCAGAGGTGAAACGTCGTACGCTGGTGTATTAGCACCAACACGCACGGTAGGGCCTTCGGGAAGGTAGTGCCTAGGGTTTTCGTGGATTGTGTAATTCGTACGTCCAAAAGCCCCCACGCCTCCCCTTATAAAGAGCCCATACTGGTCCAATCCAAACTAGTTTGTTCCAATCCGTTAAGTGTGTAACCCTGTAGGTTTATGTGTAATCGACCGGACTTGAAAACTCCTTTCTAATCATAAGTCGATAACGGTTCCTAGTAGGATATAGCGACTTTCGAATACACATAATGATTATATTGGATGAAGCTTATGTGATATGATATGTGATTAGATCCTTATCGCTCATGACCAGTTCGTAACACCTTAAGACCAGTTCATCGACTAGTTTGTGATCGTGTATGACCAACTCATGATCAATCCATATCCCATATGATTAGTCCGTATCTGGTCAGACTAAGTGATCTGACTGTGTATTCTTCTTTTGTCTTACGATATCTAGTTGAACTCCGTGTGAGATATATGTCATTTATGGACTGTTCAATCTTTCCTTGATCTAGTGACAGACTGTTCGACCACTCGTGGCATGGTCTTGCACTTCCTTTATCCGAGAACATCGAGGAGCTCAGAGATATCTCTCCCGTTATGTTTGGAAGGACAAATCTCATATCCAACCAGTCACATTCCTCCATATATTTCATAACATACCTAAAAGCTACCTTTATAACTATCCAGTTACGGAGTAGCGTTTGATAGTCTCAGCTACCTTTATTTATAACCACACATATAGAAAACTATACTGATCCCGGTTCTAAAGATTATACATCATCATCGCTTGAGACCAACTGATGACACATAGAATCATAATAATCTCAATAGTTTCTCAATGTGGGTCAATCCAACACCATATTCTCTAACATGTGCTCATACTATTAATTCGATATCTCCATATCTATGACCGGTAAAATATGATCATCAATTAATACATGTGTTGGTCGATAAGTTGCTAGTGTCTTGACCTGTGACATCCGACCAATGGTCCTTTTAGAATAACATCATAAAGCTATTAAAGAGCTTCACCAACAAATCACATACTTGCAAATCGTTAAATGTGATAATTCATCTAAGGACCATAATAATATTTAATTTAATAAATATAGATGTGATACAATCATCTCTATAATTGCATTTTAGGGCATATCACTAACACTCGCCTCTCGGGTGAGGTGCACCTCATTGTTGGCCTCACAGGAGTTGAGGAAGAAGACCGAGAGTGCCGCCTATTCCCCGCACCACGTGTATGCGCCGTCCCCAAGCCCGCCTGGATGCATCGTCCCTAAGCCGCCTTCTTGCCGCCTCCCGTTCTACCCACCGGCCGGTGCACCGTCTCACCTAGTCGCAAGTGTGAGAGCAGAGAGAGAGAGAGAGAGAGATGGGCTGGGTGGAGAGAGAGACGTTGGGTAGAGAGATAGTGACCTGGGAGAGAATGACCTATCTAGGGTGGAGAGATAGAGGGATGGTGGGATAGAGATGGGGAGAACATATCCTGTACTTCCCACCCTGCGGGTACTCCCCTACTCCCTCTTTTCAAAATGTGGTACAAATAGTTATGAAAAATTCAGAAAAAATTGATAGTATACATAAAATCAAGCTATCATGCCACAAAAGTTCAAACATAAATTTGATATAGACACTAGTTCAATGCCCGTGCTTTGCTACATAAACCTTTGTAGTTGAATTTTTGTAGGACACTTGACTATATCATAATATATCTGACCTATTTTTTGCATGAATTTTGTATTAATATTTGCACCATGTTCTAAAGAGGGGGTATGGGATGGGCCCATATGTACTGTTGAGTGACCCATC
The DNA here is from genome assembly GCA_036346255.1 of Ampelocalamus luodianensis. Classification (NCBI taxonomy): domain Eukaryota; kingdom Viridiplantae; phylum Streptophyta; class Magnoliopsida; order Poales; family Poaceae; genus Ampelocalamus; species Ampelocalamus luodianensis. The sequence goes on along the minus strand of CM070617.1, from coordinate 28,329,437 downwards.
ATGTCTCATCAAGGAATTTCGAAAATAAGAAAGCAAAATGAGAAGAATAATCTGCATGAATCTCGGTGTTGTACCAACGGTGATTATAGTAGGTTCATCTAAACCTATGCTCATATATTCCTTATTACCAAATTGACGATTCTTTCTTTCTTTTCTTCCTCAAGGAGCGCGGGAAGAGAATCCTACTTTAGTTCTGCTTTGGCTAACAAAATAAAAGAAACGAGCACAAAAGCGAAGAGAAGCAGGGAAGAGGAGATGACAAAAACTCCACTCTTCTCCCCACCCACACCGCTCCACAGCTCCAAGGGCGGACCGCTGGTTCATTGGTGTTCACCTAAACACCTAATTTTTTGGCAAAAAAATACAGTATATAGTACGTATATTACACATGTATACTCTAAGTTAGGCCAAATCTTCATGTGTTGTACATCAATAGCGTTTACCAACCCAATCCCACTCTAGCCACACCTTCGGGGTCTAACCCACCTTAGCCCATGCGCCACACGAGTTCATACCACGTCGGTCGGGCTGGGCCATGCCGTGTCTGAAGGCCTCAATGCCTTAACCCAAGAACCCTAACCTCTCTCTCTCAACTCTGGCTCGACGCGGGTGGTGGTTGTCGAAGGCCGAGGTTCGATGGCGGGAAGGCGGAGCAGCGCTGACGGCGAGCGAGGTGGGGCGACTTGCTAAGGGCCGCGAGCGACGACAGCCTAGGAGAAGGGGAGGAAAGCGCGTAGCGATGCAGACCGCCACTGGGCACAGGCGATAGTGAGACGACGTGACCGAGAAGAAGGCATGGCGGCACGCACATCTACATCAATTCTCAAATCCCTACTCTGTCATAGGTACCCGATTCCCAAACGGGTTTGAAAAAGTAACCGTGTTTCGTAAATCTTGTATTTTTGTGAATTGTAGAGCTTTAAAAAATAAAGAAGTCTATAGATTTGAAAAATAAAGAAGAATCCTTGACACAACTACAAGCACGCGGCGCTGGAAGCGAAGTGAGGGTGTGAGGCAGCACAGTGAGTTGGGCGGCGTTGCGGCGAGCAGATAGGTAGGGAGTGGCTGGCGTTGCGGCGAGGTCTCATCCCCAGATGAGTTGCGCTCGGACTTCCACTTTCCCTTCCAATTCCGAAACCAGCAAATCCCAAATAGTTAATTGAATGATTTTGTCTTTGTGAAACGCAGATCGTATAATCTCAAAAAATAAAAAAGAATTTGTAGATTTGACATCTTTGTGAGATTGTGCTGGTGAGACTCACATAATAAAGGAATTTTCCTTAAACTTTTAAAGTGTCCAGCATGAAATTATAAAGAAGTTAGTAAGGTGGTTCTAAGGAACAATGAAATGAAATGACCGTTTCAAAAATTGCATGAAAAATCGCAGAGTTAAAATTATATTTTTCTTAATTATTTTGTAATGTTTCTATCTTATTTTGTGATGTTTTTGTGGGGACAATTATACTTTAGTTTTTGACACTAAAAACCTTTTCATTTTTATTGAGCAATATTTTCTAAACTCCGACACTCATGCTCAAAATCGTGGGACCGCCGTTGCACACCTCTCGTTTTCACTGCTGCAAGAAAGAGAGTAAAAGGCGAAGCTGCTCGCCCACTTCTGCTGCACATACCACTCGGATCTCAACCGCGCCCCTACTCGTCGACGACGACTCAGCGACCAACGCTCCCGCGCGCCCGCGAGCCAGCGGCTCGGAGTGGGGCAGAGACGGAGGGATGGACCCCGAGAAGCGCGGCTACAAGCTCCGTATCCTTTTGCTTCCTTTTTTCTCTTCACTTGATCCGATTTGGCTCCCAAGAAGGGAGAAGTATCCGTTTCTTGAAGCAATCTGGGTAGGCATTTACGCAAACAGTAGAGGGAAGAGTATTATTTACCCCCAAATTATTGTCTTTTGTTCTTGTGGGCAATTTGTTGAAACGACGGAGGTAGATTCTCGAAATTTTTTACCACCTTTTTCTCTTTCTTGGCAATCTACGCGAACGAAGGCAGCCATTTCTTGAATCAACGAAGCAAAACCTTAAGCGGTTGCAACTGCTTCGCCAATTAGTTCCCCTTTTCCCCCCAATTTAGGTTAGCAATGCCAAATTGTCCAACTCTATTTTACCTTCGAATCAACTACAAGTAAATGTTGATACGTTTAGAATGATTCAGCCGAGAAAGCAGCTATTTTTTCTCTGGTTTCATCAATTCTTTGCCCAGTTTAGTTGACAGCCAATCATAGTTCCGGGAACTGCTAGTAGTTACTATCTGGAAATGTGCATTGCTCAAACTTGGCTTCTCCTTAACTTGGAATCCCAAATTAGAGGAGTTTGTGGCACACGATGCTGAAGTCAGGTCCTTGGCTATCGGGAAGAAGTCGAACCGTGTGTTCATCACAGGCGGCAATGACCGCAAGGTCAACCTGTGGGCAATCGGCAAGCAGACGCCTCTCCTGGTCTGTGCTCCTATGACAATGATACTACAGTTCCTTTAGCTTTTTTAGAATTTGTCTCATGTTGTGTTTCTGAAGGGTGTCTTATTGTTCACACAGAGCTTGTCAGGTCACACAAGCTCGGTAGAGGCTGTAGAGTTTGATACAGCAGAGGTGCTTGTGCTTGCTGGCTCATCAAACGGCTCCATCAAGCTCTGGGACTTAGAAGAAGCAAAAGGTGTGGTTGGTGCTTGTATAAGGCCCCAGATAGTGGGTTATACCCTAATGACTTGTTTTTTGCTTTCATGTATATGTTTGTTCATTGTTCAACAATTATAGAAAATAGCCATTTGACTCTGTGATACATCGTGTCTGTCACAAATTTACTTTAGACCCTGATACACATGGAATCACTATCAGGGTAATCTCCCATTGGATTAGGGGCACTTTTGTTTTTGAGTGGCTGTTGAGGAATCATGGTTATAAGGTTCAGGAGGGTTCCAAATCTTCCTCAAAATGTCTTCAATGATCACATAAAAAATGTGTACGCTGTGGTATTTGGGTAAAATGATCAGCTGAGCTAATGTAGATAGCAGCTAAAAACATAACCAACAGTGTTTTCATAACAACCTCTGTTCACCCGATATTTCTCAGTCTGCATCACAGTTAAGCATGAACTGTATCGATTTTAAGTTTTTAGCCATATATAGTAACTTAGTAAGCTTCTTATTAATGTTCAGAACCATGCTTTGGGTAAAATAGATGCCTGATTAATGTTTTTGAATTGAGATGTAGTTGTGCGGTCTCTCACTGGGCATAGATCGAGTTGCACTGCTGTTGAATTCCATCCATTTGGCGAGTTTTTCGCATCTGGTTCTTCAGATACAGATCTTAAGATCTGGGATATAAAGAAAAAAGGATGCATTCACACATATAAGGGTCACAGAGGAGCAATTAGAACAATCAGGTTTACACCTGATGGACGATGGGTTGTCACCGGTGGAGAAGATAATATTGTGAAGGTGTGGGATCTAACAGCCGGAAAGTTTCTACATGATTTCAAGTTCCATAGTGGACAAATCCGCTGCATTGATTTTCATCCGCAAGAATTTTTGCTTGCAACAGGTACCTACCTACTTTTGTTTCCACTGCTTTAAGGGTTGAGATTTTTGAGACGTCATCTTATGTTTTTGTAGTATAAATTTTCAAGAATTCTAATTTTAAAGTCCATTACACCAATTTTTTTTATTGTTTAGTATGACCTAAGAGCAATTTGATTGTTTGGGAAATCTTATCTTAATTGTGTAATAGTTAGAAACTTCATTTTTGGATAAGAAAAAAATGTGTTATTATTGGATATATCTGCAGTAAGTGATGTTTTAAGAAGCTGAAGTGTATTCACAGTGAGTTTACTGATATTTTCCAGGCTCGGCTGATCGAACGGTGAAGTTTTGGGATCTTGAAACTTTTGAATTGATAGGTTCTGCTGGACCTGAGGTACTTGCAACTTGCAAGTGCTTTTCTTATACCAGGACACTTTTGCACAAGTTTAACTCAATGATTTGATAAACCATAAACTTTTATTCCTCAATTCTTTTGTATTCAATTATCTTATATTTTGTTCCTGTATGCAAAATGCGCATGAGGGGCACATGCATCTTCCTGTTCTGATGTTATGTATATGCCTCTTGTCTCCCAGGGTACTGGTGTACGTTCTATGGTCTTTCACCCAGATGGAAAAACCCTATTCTGTGGGTTAGACCAAAGCTTAAAGGTAGGTCTGATTTTAACATGCGATTTATTGATATTGCTTGCTTGCTGCTTGCTGACCTATATGAGCATTTTATAGGTATTCTCTTGGGAACCAGTAAGATGTCATGATGTTGTTGACATGGGATGGAGCAATTTGGCTGACCTTAGTATTTATGAAGGAAAACTCTTGGGATGCTCCTACCATGAACGCTGTGTTGGTGTTTGGGTAGCTGATATATCGGTGAGTGTTAATTTTTGCATGCAATGTGTATTTTCTTGTAGGGTCTAACTTTTATCTTTTGACCCAGCTCATTGGACCCTATGCTCTTGGTGTTTTACCTAAAGCAAATTTTTTTGCCGAGCTTGTACATTCTATAGATGATAGTAGCACTGCAAAGTCTATTCCTGCTGTAGCAACGACACATCCAAAAAGTTTATACAAAATTAAGGAGGCAGCGATTGGTATGGCTTCAAACTATTCATATATTTTCATTATGTATTGAATTGTCTTACTTTGCCTCAGTACTCCATAGTGATGATCTCTCTCTCTCTCTCTCTCTCTCAGCTGAAAGTGGGGTTCGTGGCTCACATTTGACTCCAGCAACTACAGATAAAACCAAGAAATATAAGAGTACTACCATTCCTCGAAGACCTGATTCATCTTTGAAATCATCTATTCAGAGTTCAACTCCAATGAGGTGTATGAAACTTGTAGAAAATTCTTCCACCAATCCAATAACAGCAGAACGTAATTTTGGACAGAAGGACATCTCATTAACATCTCGTACCGGAATAGCTAATATTTCAACCATTAAAAAAGGTCATCTCACGGAGTCAATATCTGTGAAAGATATTTACACTACGCCGCTGGCTGTTTCTTCACCTGTTGTTGTGCCCAGAGACATTTTAGAGGACAAAACAGTAGGCAGTGTTAGTAGAGGAATTGGAGGCAGAACTGCAGTCCCAGATGATTTTTGCAGTCCTATTCACTCAAGAAAACCCTCACTTAATGGTGATGCTGGTGATAGCGACAGCTTAGTAAGATCCATGCTCACTGAACCAGATGTTTGCTCAGAGCGTTTGTATGGCTTAAAATTCTCCTTTGGATTGACTCCATATTACAAGAAAGAAGAATATGAAGATACAGAAAAAGGAGATATTGCACGAATGGCAGAAAAGATGGACAGAACAGTGTCTTTGGAGCATCCTCTGCAGTCAAATGCTGATAAGTGTATAGCTCTTTTTTTCTTTGTTCTTAAACATTGAAGCCCTGCAGTTTTGCTCATTTTTGGCGATTTAACATTAAAACTCTCTTTCACTGTAGCCTTTGAATCACCATGCTCAACTACAGAAACACCCAGGGTCAAATATGTTAGAGGAGGTGTGTGTGTATGTTTACTGATGTTGCCAAGGGCATAGTTTTGTGCCCACTCTGAAGCTGGGGTTTACTTCCCCTAAAAATAGTTTTATGATGATATTAACTTCTTTTGCAGTTGCTGTGCCACTAGGAAAGACAAAATCTCTCGTTGAGAGGTGGGAAAAGAGAGAGACTTCTAACATTGATTGTTCACTACCTACTGGTTCTTGTGGTGATCGTGCAGTGAGAGCTGACAGCCCTCCCTCCCTTCTGGTGTGTACTCATAATTTGAGTATAATTAATTTCAGCTTGATTTGACCTTAGTACCTTACTGTCTTGTTCCTTTTGTTTAAACCATTAGGCTGCTATCCTGGATCTTATTTAGTTCTCAGTATATAATTTCTTGCATACTTATTGTTACATGTTATGATAATTTAAAATTCTGAATCCTTTTGGCTTTTGAGTCCGTACTGCAACATGTTTGGAGATAGAAGTGATGATCAAGTATATTCAGAAACCAGATACAAGATGCATGGGGGCAATCATGATATAATGTTTTATGGACTTAACAGTATGCTGTTGCCTGTTGGGAGATTGAAGTGATATTGACGTATTTTCAGAAACTATATACAGAATATAAGTCAAACAAATATGGCTTTACCTTTGCTCTATTTTTGTTTGTTCATGTTCTAGAAGAAATTTCTTTTGGCTGTTCAAATTATTATACTTGGTGGTGATTGTAATGAACAGGCAGAACCAAGTCAGGCTTATGAAAAAGACTTGTCAACAGTGGACGAGGTGATGACTCCAATCAATTTGATGCAGAACCATGACGAATTCATTAATGCCGTGAAATCTCGGTTGACAAAGCTAGAGGTGATCCCTTCTTTCTTTACTTATGGACTTCTGTTTGTTATCAGCCTCATATGCATCATGGAATTCCTTCCATGATCTTACATCCAAGAAATAGATATGATCTCGCAAAACTTTTATAGTTTATTTGTTGGTGCAACATGTGAGTGGCTAAACTTTATCTGGCAGTCTACTGCATAAGCTTTTCAATACTATTTTTTAAGAACTTTGAAATATGGGATAATTAGGCTAACTTTCTATAGGCTCTTCAATACTATTAGAAAGCTTAACATTAACATTTTTTTATTTTTTATTTATAATTAACTATTTAATGGCATTTTCGGAAAGACAACTGATGTGAAACATATGTTATCAAATTGGAGTTGAACATAGTCTATTGTCTTCCATTTCTTTTAGGCTAATGTACAGAATGTACATGTTCATGTGAAGTAGTGTTGATCAATCACCAAAACATCAAAATATATTATTTGTGATAGCCCAATATATTATTAATGTAAGTGTGTTCAGATGATGTGGCATGTCTTTAAGCAAAATGGTATCAAAGGAGCAATTGCTGCTGTGGCAAAGTTGCCCGACAATGCTGTAAGTTTTTCTTGAGATGTTATGATGATTATACATGGCTATACTTCATAGTTTTTAAGCTACTAATGGTTGAGTTTACAGGTTCAAGCTGATGTTGTTAGTACTCTCAAGGGGAAGCTTGATCTTTTCAACCTAGAGATTTTGTCAAGCTATCTACCTGTTCTTGCGGGGTTACTGAACAGCAAAACTGAAAGGTAATATATTGGATGTTTTATTTCATTGCATGCTGGCACTTAGTGGACTGTGGTAAATGAAAACAGTTTTACTTGTCTATATTATTGCAAGTCTATCCTTAATTGAAAGAGAAGGATCATGGAAATGTTTTCAGATATGCTGCAATATGTGAGTCATGCAAATATTGGAATCCGACAGTAGAAAAATGATTGGTTTAGCGGTAACTATGTCTTATTATTACTTTGCCTAAAATTTACAGGCATGCTACTGTTTCTTTGGAAATGATATTGGATCTTGTAAAGATTTTTGGACCAGTTATTCATTCAACATTGTCAGCAAATTCAGCAGTTGGAGTTGATATTCAGGCTGAGCAGAGGTATGCACATCAACTGTATTCTGGGAAGGGAATGTTTGCTAGGGGACACTGCAAAACTTGTGTATTGCTAAAAGGCACTGTATGTGAGATGACAAGTGGGCCCACTCCCTACATTTCAGTGAAACACCGTTGTCATAAAGCAAACCACAGACTTATTGCAGTGTCCTGTAGCCTATTGCCATGGCTGGGACCTAGATATGTCAAATACTCAAATATAAACTGGGAAGTTACCAACTTCTCTGATGTAATACAGGTTGCAGCGTTGCACCCGGTGTTTTAACCATTTGCAAAAGATTCAGCAAGTTCTGCATCCGTTGATTATGTAATTCCTTTCCTTTCCTTTATCAGATGTTCCATCCTTTGCTTTAGATGCTGGCATGCTGTCAGTTGTTTTTATGCATTCTTTTAGTCCTTTTTGTATCACTGTAACTAGAGATGCGCCACTCAGAGGAACTAGTGTTTCTGATATTCAGCAAAAAAAAAAATTCACTTTTTTTGTTGGCACAGGCGGGGCGGTCAAACAGCACAACTTGCTCAAGAACTAAATCTGTCTTTGCAAGACCTGGTGGTGATCTGAAGTTTGTTGGAAGCTCATCCATACGACAGAGTAAGAGTAGATACCATTCTTTTTTGGCAAACAAAACAAAACAAAACAAAACACGCCATACAGTTTGTGTAGCTCGTTGTCATAGCTTTGCAAGTGAGATTTGTAATTGTGTTTTGACTCAGTCTGGATTCGGCATTGTTCCCTGTTGTATATGTGAGCTTGGCTGTGAATCATTCTGTAATTAACCGTATTTACTGTATGAGCAGCCCCGAACGAGAACGAGGGAGGGGAAAGGAAACAAGCATCTGTTAGTTCTGTTTGGTCTCAACTCGTTTGTGACTTGACACCAGGTGGTGGATGTATCATGTATGATGTAGTGAATTGTTTCCCACGCGATCTTTTGTTGATTAACCAATAACCATTATTGGCGTGGTTGATGTGTTGAAGCCAAACAGCTCCTTCAGGGCTTGGTACGGTTTGAATGTATGACCTATGCTCTGTTTGACTTCGAAATCACCAGTTGGCTGCTAAGGACTTTATCATTTGAATATGATCTAAACTCTATTTCCTTAGCTTCTAAGAAAACACGCACTCTGTTTATTCTTGATGGCATATTGGCATTTCCAGGTTTGCATGGAAACCATTCTGGCAAATACTATATTCTTTTCGCAATGTTAGTCCTATCTTATGTCTTGACGGAAAAGTCCTGCCTTATGTTCGGTTCAGTTCTCGAATGGTATGCCAGGACAAATTTGTGTTCCATCTAAGAATTTCCATTTCTTCAACTCTGAGATGCCGCGTGTGGTGGTGACAAATTCGTCAAGTTAATCAGCGCCCGCTGTGTTAGTAAAATCCGACTTAAAAAACAACAAAATTGCGCATAAACGCTGACATCTTTGTTGTATTGGAGAGAAGCCATTGCATTACACTACGGTACTACCATTTTGTTCCTGCCTGCCGGGCGACCTAAACCGCCAGTATTTTTTTCAATTTAGCTTTTTTTTTTTTTTTGTAAAAAACGCACATTTATACCTCTGTCAGTCTTATTTTCAGTTTTGGACTCGAGGTCGTGCCGTGACTCACGGCTGAAGTTAACTTCTGACTTCGGCGCCAGTGAGTCATGGCGTAGAGGTCCCGAACCCTAGCCACCGGGCGGCCAGCGTGGCCACCGGGCTAGGGTTCGGGACCTCGGCGCCATGACTCACGGCGCCGACCTTCTGGGTCCAAAACTGGAAATAAGACTAGCAGAGGTATAAATGTGCGTTTTTTACGAAAAAAGGGCTAAATTGAAAAAAATTCGGCCAAACCGCCCACCTGGCCCCACCTGTCAGCGACGAAACCAGTACGCGCAGAATCATCTCAGTCAGATTGGCACCACGCCACGGACGGGAAACTGAGAGTATAAAATAAACACCCCTTGAACAAATCCAAATTCCAAACCCACTACGTTACGCAAACACTAGTACAACACCGACTAAAGCGGCGGTCCAAAGCAGTTGGTCGCCTCCGTCGCGTTGGACTCCCCCCAGCGGCCCTGCCCTCGCCGGAGAATCCGCCACCGCCACAGCCTTCGAGGAGGAGGCCATGGCGGGGAGGTACGACCGCAACCCCTTCGAGGAGGACGACGTCAACCCCTTCGCGGTGAGTTTAGTAGTAGTTTTCGCTCGCTCGCGGTAGCCCCCGCACCGCACCTCGCGGCCGCGCTTCGTCTAGCCGTCTGGAAGCTTGTTCCCGCGCTTTCTCACATGCCTAGATGAGTTGCATATGGGATTGACTTAGGTGGTGCTGGTTTCTGGCCGCGACGCTTTGTTTGGTCCCGCACGCGGTGTTGGATGCTTGGATCTGGCCGAGTTGTTGGTGCTAGGGTTAGTGATTTAGGATCTTCGGTAAGGGGGATTCGTTGGCTGGATGCGGGGTTTGTCCTTGTTCCGTGGTGTTCGCTATTTACGAGGTGTGACGAGTGTAGGGTTATTCTGTATTTGTTATGGGTTTTCGAGGGAGAAATGATACTTGAATTTGGAATTGGCACTTGGCTTGCGGCTAAGTTAGGATTTGTGGTTATATTGAGAACTGCGCAGTGTAGTGGGTGTGTAAAAACTCATGAAATGGGGGATTAGCTCTTGGAGGTGTTGGAACATGAAATAAATGGGATAATTTGCACCTTCTGGGTGCGTATTGTTGATGGCACGAGGAGATTGAACTCATTGAAGGTTTTCCGTAACAGTATTAACATTTATTGTGGTAAGTGGTAGTCGCAGTTTGGCGAGCGTGCATGTGTCTGCGGGTCTGCTATTGCGTGCGTGTGTGTATTCGTTATTCGTGCGTGCGCTTGCATGTGTTCCATATAAGACAGGAAACATTTTATATACTGCCAATTCAGAGCTTTAGGCCAATAATTGTATATAAGGATAACAGAGTTGGACAGAAGCTTCTAACTTTGGGATTGTTTTCTTCAACTATTTTTGGTTGATTTTTGAAATGTATCCTGTTCTGCAGGGTGGAAGTGTACCTCCTGCTTCTAATTCTCGGATGCCACCTCTTCCTCATGAACCAGCTGGCTTCTATAATGATCGTGGTGCCACAGTGGACATACCTCTTGATTCATCTAAGGTACATGTACTTCCATTGAGCTTGCTAGTATTATGGAATTCCATATTTAACAAGTTCTGTTCTACCCAAGAAAATCAGATTGTAGTATTGTACTAAGCTCTTTCACTCCAATACTGTAAATATGTAACTCCGGTGCATTTGCTTCGTTTTCAATGAATTTTTTGAAAGGCCATGCAGAATGCAATTGATCAAGTAGTGCTGGTCAAACTATTCTTTTAGATATTGTTGATTCCAAAATTAATTCCAGATATCCTTTCATTGCTGTGTTTGTGGTTGATTGCTTATGTGGTGCTTATGTCTATATGTCAATGTAGGACGTAAAGAACAAGGAGAAAGAACTGCAGGCAAAGGAGGCTGAGCTAAACAAACGGGAAAGGGTATGCACCTTATTCTTGAAACTAGAATTTCCAAGTGAATGCTCATGTGCTTGTTAGAATAGGACTCTTGTATTTCCTTATCTGTATATGGCAACCCCCTTTGTACTCCCTATATATATTGCCCATTGGGCCTCTTGAATAGATGAACACATTATTCATAACATGGTATCAGAGCACGGTTCTAACCTAGCTCTCCTTTCGCTTTCGCTGCCGTCGCCGCCGCCCGTGTTCCCGGTCGTCTGACACTGAGCCGAGGCCTTCCCGCGCCGCCACTGGATCTGCCGCCGGAGCCCGCGCCTCTGCTATGAGCCCGAGCTCGCTGCCGCCGCTTGATCGGGAATCCGACGCGAGGCCGCCGCCACTCGTTGGCTGCCGCCTCCTGTCGCCGGACGGACCGACACTGCCGCCGCTTCGTTAGTGGGCCGCGCCGCCGCTCGTTGGCCCGACGCGAGGCCGCCGCCATCCGCCGATCTCGCGCCTCCGGCGCCTCAAGCCGGCCGCCGCTGCGCGAGCCGAGTTGGCCGCCGCGGGAGGACCACCGCGGGCCGCGATCGTCGGCCGCCGCGCTCAGCAGCAGCGGGGAACCCTAGTTCCCCCCGCGCGCACGGCATCGATCGATTAAGGCCTTCGGCCTTTTAGTTTGAGCCGCCCGATCGGTAAAAAAAGAGTAACATGTCGGGGTTGTAAGGTGGGCAGCGACTCGACTTCTTATCATTCTAGTGAGTCCTTGTCTTCGTCCTTTTGACTTAGTTCATTCGGATGTATGGGGACTGCGCTATTATCTCCAAAGCGGGCATAAACTTTATGTGACCTTCATTGATGATTATTCCGTTTTACATGGATTTTCCTATGTCTAATCGTGAGTGCATTTCTTGCGATCTATCGTAGCTTTGCAACGATGGTTCGTACTCGGCTTGATTCTCCATCCGCATTTTCGTTGTGATTCGCCTGGCGAAATGCGTGCTCGGCGCTTTTAGACGTTTCTTTACGGCGAGGCACTCTTTACGATCTTCTTGTTACGGTGCCCATGCTCGAATGGGGTTGTTGGCGCAAACATCGTCATCGATTGAGACCGCCGTACTCTTCTCCTTGCCTCTCACGTTCCACCACGATTCTGGTGAAATTTGTTTCTCTGTGCATATCTCATCAATATGCGACCTTCCACCGCTCTTAAGGGTGTCGGTCCTATGAGCGCCTCTACTCTCAAGCCCCTAGTACACTCACCTTCGTGTTTTTGTTGTACTTGTTTTGTTCATTGCTGACCTCGTGAGCGCACTAAGCTGTCACCAGTCGGTTGAGTGTGTGTTTCTTGGTTATAGTTACGAGCATAAGGATTATATTTCTGGGATCATACGCTCGGCGAATCGTGGTTTCACGAGGCGTTGTCTTTGACGAATCTCGACCTTTCTTCTATCGAGATTCGGCTCCTCCTGTTTCCACCGTTGAGTCGATTTCGTGGTTGTCTCTTTCGACTCTTCACCCATTTCTCCACTATCACGATCTTCCCCGGTCTGTCCCGGTGGTTCCTTACGTACCTCGCCTCCGCTGCCTCCGTAGCACCGCCTCTTGTTCTGCACCACCGCGCCTCGTTTCTCGGTATTCACTACTCGCACGTCCTTGTCCTTTACCGTCTCTCTCACGGTATCTTGCCGACACCACATCCGATCCTCCCGATGATGCTCCTCGTTCGTCCTTCGTGGCCGGACATCCCGCCGACCTCCTAATCGTCTTGGATTTGCTCAGATAGCTCATGCTCTCTCATCGAGCCTAGTTCTTATCGTGAGGCTGCTCCTCATTCTGAGTGGCAGCTCGCTATGGCAGAGGAGCTTGATGCTCTTCGACGTACGAAGACTTGGTATATTGTACTGACACCTGTGCATGCTCGTCCGATCACGTGCAAGTGGGTGTACAAGATTAAGACCCGGTTTGATGGTACTATCGAGCGCTACAAGGCTCGTCTTGTGGCTCGCGGTTTTCAGCAGAAGTACGGTCGTGACTACGATGAGACTTTTGCCCCTGTTGCCCATATGGCCACTGTTCGCACTCTTGTTGCGGTTGCTTCTGTTCGCCGGTGGTCTATCTCTCAGCTTGATGTTAAGAATGCCTTTCTTAATGGTGTTTTGCATGAGGAGGTTTACATGCAGCCACCACCTGGGTATTCTGTTCCTGATAGGCATGTCTGTCGTCTTCGTCGTGCTCTTTATGGCCTCAAACAGGCTCCTCGTGCCTGGTTTGCGCGTTTTACCTCAGTGATTACTGCTGTCGGTTTCACTGCCAGTTCCCACGATCCTGCTCTTTTTGTCCATACCTCATCTCGGGGTAGGACACTGCTTCTTCTGTATGTTGATGACATGCTCATCACTGGTGATGATTCCTCTTCATCACATATGTGAAGAAGCACCTCAATGAGCAATTTTGATGGCTGATCTTGGTTCTCTTACATACTTCCTTGGGATTGAGGTCTCTTCCATGCACGAGGGCTACTACCTCTCCCGGCAGTATGTCCGGGATCTTCTTGACCGGTGCAGTCGACCGACACTCGCATGCCGCCGAGACTCCCATGGAGCTATCCTCCGGCCGTGTCGCGATGGCGATCCTCTTGAGGATCCTACCGATATCGTCATCTTGTTGGGAGTTTGGTGTACCTTGTGAGCACTCGTCCCGATATTGCTTATCTTGTTCATATCTTGAGTCGGTTCATGGCTCGTCCTACCCATCTTCACTCTGATCACCTTCTTCGTGTTCTTCGCTACTTGCGCGGGACCATCTCTCGTCGTTTGTTTTTCCCTAGCTCCACCTCACTCGACTTCAGCGTACTCCGTGCGATCCGGGCTAGTGATCCTTCGATCGTCGTTCTCTTTACGCTTCGTGTTTTTCTTGGCTCCTCCCGATTGCTTGGAAGACTAAGAAGCGCATGCGATTCCGTTCGAGTGCAAAGGTGAGTTGAGAGCTATGGCAGCGATGTGATGAGATTACTTGGTGAGGTGGCTACTTGCAGATTTTGGAGTGCCCGTAATGGGACCTCACGACTCTTTTGTCCGCGACAGTGCTATCGATGTGCCGGGACCCAGTGAAGCATGAGCTCACCAAGCACGTTGGTGTAGATGCTTCATTCACTCGCTCACAGGTGCAGGAGGGAGTACTTGCTTTACAGTTTGTACCATCAGAGTCACAGGTTGCTGACTTCTTTACGAAGCCACAGACTAGGGCACAACATTTGTATTTTCTCTCCAAACTCAGTGTGTGTGATCCATCATGAGTTTGAGAGGGGGTGTTAGAATAGGACTCTTGTATTTCCTTATCTGTATATGGCAACCCCCTTTGTACTTCCTATATATATTGCCCATTGGGCCTCTTGAATAGATGAACACATTATTCATAACAGTGCTATCTTATATGCCATCTGATTTATTGCTTTGTTCAACAGTAAATAATTAAAACCATGGCTTCTATGAATTCGAAGTGGTTCTAATGCATTCAATGGTCAACTTCCCCCTGGCTAAAATCCTAACATCTTGCAAAGCACCCAGATGTTGTCGTATTATTGTGGTTAAATATCTAATACATAGCCAACAGTTTCTATGTTCTTTACTTTTCCGGTGTTATTGAAACAGTAACCATGACGCAGTATGGAAACTAGTGAGCTATAGCTGACATGGAATTACCACAGAGGTCGGACACTTAATAGACCTCACCACTCTAACAATTGATTGAATATTTGAATCATCGACAGTGCACCTTTGGTACGAAATAATAAGCAGACATGGGATCTCTATGCAGCCACTTATAGTGCTATACTGCTATGAGGTGAAGGGTGATAGTGCCCGTACAAAATGGCTATCATTATCAAAAGATCTCATCGAGACATCTCTTAATTTTCTAAAAAGTTGTTGTATTGTTACTAAATCCATGCAAGAGAAAACTTTCAACACAATTTACAATGTGCTGAATCCCAGAGTGAGCTGAGTTTTACTCAAAGAAAACTTAGCTTGACAATGTTTCACATGATTGAAACAACCCAGATGTGCTTACAAGCATTCACTTGTCTTTTCTTTCTTTAAATACTCTTACCTGATTTTTTTTATGTTTCTGTGACACCCAGGAATTGAAAAGAAAGGAAGAAGCTGCAGCCAGAGGTATAATTCTTCATGTAGCTGAGTAATTGTAATTAGTTTTTGTACATTTCTAGCAAAAAAATATTTGAGGATAGGAAACAGATACACAGGATATTGTCAATTGTTTAATGAGGAAATTTGCCTGGAAACTTTTTTCTAGTCAAGTTTAATTTAGAGCTTGGGAAGTATATTTTTCAATACCATGGAATTTGCGGAAAAGTTACCTTTTTGGTATATTAATGGTTTAGAGGTGCTCTGTTTTATGTTATATGTTACATTGTGTGTACCATTCTCAAAAAGGCATTTCAGCTAATTTAGTACTTATGCTCTTGTTGTTACAGTCCATTTCACTTGTTACTTCTTGCAACTCTTCCCTTTCTTTTGGCAGCTGGTATTGTCATTGAAGAGAAAAACTGGCCACCCTTTTTGCCCATTATTCATCATGACATTTCAAATGAGATACCAATCCACCTACAAAGGATGCAGTACCTTGCATTTTCTTCATTGTTGGGTAAGTGTTGGTTATGGTTTTAATTCTTCTTCCCTCCCTCCCGTGGGAAAAAATGGACACAAGGAGTAAATTGCCTGGCTAAAGTTCCAAACCACCATTTTTCGAGATTCTTTTGTTCAAATGTTGCGATTTGCTAACAGAATGCTGCCTGAAGACCTCTCACATACTGTCCAACTAATGAACTTCCACTGAATCAATGCCATTGCCACATTATCTTTTAGGGTGTGAATCTGTCATTATTGTCTTAGAAGTGGCATGAAATAACTGAAGCATGTTCCGAAACAATTTTAATTTAAACAAACCTCACTTACGTTGGCATTTTGTACTTCTAATGAAGAGAATTTTGAACAAATTTGCAACCTCTGCCTTGTTGCCAAAAGATAGGTCTTGGTAATGTAAGCCTTATTACTTAAGTGTAAGCATTAGGTGCCTACTCTTCTTTTGAGGTTGGGCTTGAATTTCCAACCATCATAAAAAAATGTCCAAAGCAATGCTTATAATACTTAGCACCTTGGAAACAGGAATACCATTTAGTGGTGGGCTCAGATGATTAACAGACATTAAAATTAGGAGATGAGAGCTAGAGACCATCGTGCATTGGTGTAGCATTGCTCCACCAAGGTGCTTATTTGTGCAAACTTTGATGTCATGCAGGATTGACGGCCTGTCTTTTTTGGAACATCATTGCGACCGCAGCAGCATGGATTAAAGGGGAAGGTATGGCTGAATACCTTATTGTGTACTTGCGGATCAACTGCAATCTACTCTGACTGACACTTGAAACTAATCTGGCGGTTCACTTCAACAGGTGTTATGATCTGGTTGCTAGCCATTATCTACTTCATATCTGGTGTCCCTGGGGCCTATGTGTTATGGTATCGCCCACTTTATAATGCGATGAGGTTGTGTATATGCATCTGCTTTTGTTATTTATAAACATTGTTTCTTCATATGCTTCACACCTTGTGTTATTGAAATGCATGTTACAGGACTGAAAGCGCTTTGAAGTTTGGATGGTTTTTTCTGTTTTACTTGGTAAGATCCTTACCATCTAGTATTTAGACTAAAGGCTTCCCACATTACTGGCTGCATAAATTGCTGATATTCCATTCGTCACTAATGATATTTGCCCCTTCCAGATCCATATACTATTCTGCATCTGGTCAGCTGTGGCTCCCCCATTTCCTTTCAAAGGAAAATCATTGGCGTAAGTGTTACTCCGTACATAATATATATTAGTAATATTAGCTCTGTTTGTGTCATGCGTAAATCTGGTAGTTGTTTGAGGCTACGCAGCAGTTGGAGCACTAGGTACATCCTGAAAGAATTTTGAGAATGTTGTTATTCTTACTAATCTTAGTATATACTATTACGTTAGTGATAGAGGTATTACTCCTGTAATGTGCCTTAACATTTTTTGGGACCACTATCCCACCAATGCTGGACTGCTTTGATGTTACATCTTGATAGTTATCAGATGTTGCTGCTAATTTTTAGGGTAGTATACCTGGATTTATTGTTGCTTAAACTGTTAAGAACACTGCAGCAATTCTCTTTCAGACTGCCCATTCTTTACTTCAAATTATAGATACCATGTTTTCCTTATCTAAAACTCAATCAAATTATTTAATTTTCAATTATCTGATTTCCTATTTTTGTTGCTACAGTGGGATTTTGCCCGCAATTGATGTCATAGGCAGAAGTGCTATTGTGGGGGTAAGTGTGCATGGCTTAACTTACCATCGGTCTAATTCAAGTTAATTTGGTACGATTTTCTTATGTGGTCACACAATACCCTACAAAATATTTGAGATATTAGGGTGCTCTATCCAGGCAGGACCCAATCTTTGCATTTTGTAATAGACCTCTTGCATCAGTCGTTGATGAAACATCTTCATGAATCAGCCTAAGTTATTCGATTTGCACGTCTCATATAATTGATTAGTCATTTACACTGTTTTCACACTTAATTTTGACAGATATTTTACTTTGTTGGATTTGGACTGTTCTGCCTCGAATCACTGCTCAGCATTATTGTCGTCCAGGTGGGTTTATGCTTTAACCTTTTGCTATGCGCCTATGCCTGAAACTGATGAGTAGGCAAAGCCAAAGAACACATTTGGGTCTATGGCCGTAGCTATTCTCATGCATCATATGGTGCCTTGATGTCACCTTTGCACTACAATATGTTAATCTCATTCAAATTTTCATCTTTTTGCGATTAAATTTCTATTGCCATTGTTTGTTTTTTTTTTCTCTCCGAGAGATTGTCATTCTGAACTTGGTCGTTTGAAATGCAGCAAGTATATGTGTACTTCCGTGGGAGTGGGAAAGCTGCTGAGATGAAACGTGAGGCAGCGCGTGGTGCTATGAGATCAGCCTTTTGATAGAGCGGCCTTGATGAACACAAGAGAATAGGATGTGCCGATCGGTGGTGGCTTCTTGTACATCCCTATACATATGCTGTGCGTCTCTGAGAATATTTATTACTAAAGATCTTCTTGACTTCCTGTAATATATACCAGAGCCTTGTATGGATGGATATCTCAAAGCGTTTTCCGTGCTTCATTTCTTACCTAGGTCCAGATGTGCTTATAGGTAACTGATTTTTTTGGGGAATACACTTGCCTGCCTGATATGTACTCTTAACAACTTGCAAGATCATTATTGTTCTTTGGAGCTCGACTGATTCTTCGCGCCGAGGGAAATCACTTGGTTTAACCTAATCACTATTTCCTTGCAGTATGGTTAATGTATGTCACATATAAAGGAACAAAGTTCCTGAAGATAACCAGAACCAGCAGAAAACATATCGAGGGATTGTGCTAAAACTAATTTATTATCCCATGCAAATCAGAAGCACCTTATTGCATTACACAGTTTACACTAGCTATCTCAGCATAGCCAAAGCTCAAAGACTAACAAAAATTTATGAACGGAAGGCAGGATACCACTTAAGAACAAACGAAACGGGAGAAAATTCTAGCTCGAACTTATGCTGAGATTTCGTAGCGCCTCTATTTGCCGCTCATGGCAGGCTGCGCTTGCTGCACCTTGGCGCCGAACCCGCACTTCCTAGTGAGGATGCTCCACGACCTCTTGGGATTCCCGAGCCGCCGGATCTCCTGCTTCATGCTCAGGCACTCCTTCTCCAGCTCCGACACCCGCTCCTTCACGTCGGTGATGGCCTCGCTCCCCTTCCCCTCGGGCGCTTCGGCGTCGTTGTCAGCGTCAGCTTCCGCCTGGCCGGCGGCGACGGTGCCCTTGGATACGATGGCGCCGTTGCCCGGGTGCGGGTGCGCGCCGTCGGCCGCCGCGTTGTCGGACACGAAGAACCACCCGGCGATGGACGTGCGGAGGCGGAGTTGCTCGAAGAAGAGCACCTGCACCACCACCCGCAGCGGCAGGCGCTCGTTCTGCGCCGCGTGCGTGCACGCCTCCAGTGACAGCTTCTGGCAGTTCATCAGCCGGCACAGCTGCTCCCGCTCCGACTCGGACAGCCACGGGTGCGCCTGCACGCAAGGATACCCATGCATGCATGGACGTGTCATTTACGTCATTACGTGCCATGGAAGAGATCACAGAATGAAATGCGAATGCAGCGATGTGTCTGTCACCTTGAGGTATATATCAATGGCGCGGTAGATACCGTCGTCGACGGGCCGCGCGTAGTCGGGTACCACGGCGGCGAGCGCCTGGAACTTGGGTAGCTTCAGGTTGGTGTCCGGCGCCACCTCCACGAGGTACCCGTCCATGAGCTTGGCCACCATGGTGATCGGCGACAGGGCGGACGGCGTCCCGGCCTGGGGCACCCCCAAGCTGCCTTCCTCCACCACCGCCGGCGACGTGTACCCCGTCCCGATCCCGTCCGTCGACGACATGAAGTAGTCCAGTATCCTCTGCACGCAGTCGATGTCGTAGAGCGTCTCGACGGTGTACCCGAGGTTGGGCACGAGCAGGTCGTCCAGCGAGGCGTCCTCGAGCTGCGCACCGATCCGCCGCTCCAGGTTCTCCCGGCACAGCGGGCTGGCGTGGAGGAGCATTGCCGTGCGGAGCATCCCGAGCAGGAACTTGGTGGAGGCGACGCCCTTCTTGGTCGGCAGCAGCGCCACGATCTCCTCCAGGAAGTACCTCTGGTCGCTCTCGGACGGCGCGGAGACGTTGGCGGCGCGCGGGGTGACGCTGCGGCTGCCGGCGCCGGCGCCGCCAAAGTCGGCGGCGAAGCTGGCGTTGCTGAAGCTGGTGTTGCGCTTCAGGCCCGGGAGGAACCGCCCCGCGTAGAACATGATGGCGCCAGTGATGCTCTCGGCGCGCATGCCCTTCCCCTCCATCGCCTGGATCAGCCGCTTGAACATGGGCAGGCTCAGGAACGACACGTCCTCGTACCACCAGTCCATCCCGGACGCCGCCGCCGAAGCGGCCCCACGCGGCGTGTCCCCCGAGCCGATGCCGTTCCACAGCGCGTCCCTGTCGAGGCTGGCGTTCTTGGCCGGCGCGGCGGCCTGGGGCCAGGCGGCGGCTGCGGAGGCGCAGGCCTTGGATGCGAGCGCCGTGATGCACCGGGAGACGATGTGGCGGTCCTCGGCGGTAGGGAGGACGCCCTCGCAGGTCTCGAGCGCCTTGATGGAGTCCTTCCAGTTGGCGAGCACGTCGGCGAGGAAGGACTCGGTCTGCGTGATGAGGTTGCCCTCGGCGTAGTCGTCCGTCATGCGGAGGTACTCCGCGGCGCAGCGGAGGCACACCACGTTGAGCGCGTTGAGCTCGATCTTAACGTCGTAGCAGAACCTGGCCGCCAGCTCGAACGCCTTGGCGCCACCCGGGATGTCGTCCAGCTGCAGTGTGCACATGCCGCCGCCGTCGGCTGGTTGCTGGTACTCGCTGATCATCCGCTGCAGCACGCCGCTCCGGCTCAGCAGCGGGAACTGGGCCGACAAGAACAGTAATGACGCACCATTAATCCCATCGATGCGATCGGGTTAGTAAGAGCATCTACAATAGTTCATGTCACTTGTTATTAAAGGATGAATATATCAACATTTAAGTGATATAGAGGAGAGATAGTGAGGAGAGATAGTGAGGAGAGAAGGCGGGCTTGTTTCTATACGAAGAAATAAACAAGTTATTGATACAATGACATAAGAAATAACAAAATAGCTATTGGAGACTTGTTTGTTACCTAAAAATTTATTTTTGTGGGTAGCAATTAAAATCTTAGATACTAGCTCAAGAAACAATCCATTGAAAAACTTATTTATTTTTATTAGATTAAATATTCCCTCTTTTCTTAGTAGCAAGCTAAGCAACAAACTAACTATTGTAGATACTCTAAGATAAATAAAGCTGGTGCAGTGTAATAATGATGGAACGGTGATTTAGAGAAACGACACTACTAACCTTGTGGAGGTAAAAGGACATCTCTCCTACTTCGACAACAACATCACTCTCAAGCTCGGCCATGCACCTCCTGGGAAAAAGTTCAGATGAATCATGTCAGCATCTGAAACATGCAAGCTCGTAATTTCGAACCTACGAAGAAGAAGTACATGGATCTAGTACTAGCTAGATGGGAATGGTTGAACTGAATTGAATAAACTCAAGTGATGACTAGATAGCACGTAGCACATGGCACACTAACAATGTTGTAACAAGCGAGAATTTCTTCCATTCCTATGTTAGATAGCATGCACCATCCACATTCTCAGTCCAATCAAGTCTAGACGTGAAAAAAATGAGTGTTTTAGAGCCTACTATCGTCCATTACAATTAAAACCTTAGGGTCACATAAGTGGTGCACGAAAGTGAATAAACAATACTCTTTAAAATGAGGCAAGATCAATGGAGTTAAGGATGCAAATTTGACAAGGAAGAATGGAATCCATTGTGCCTAAGAGAGATATTTGTTAGAAATTAGAGCCAGAAATCTTAGTGTTTTGTTTTCCAGAAAATGGACTTCAGTGATAATAGAATCGGTCTACTGTCTGTCACAAAACAAAGCACAAATATAATATTCCATCCATCGATTTTTATAAGGTGTTGTTTGACCTGGCATGGCACAGTCTCCAAACTGAATATTGATCGTTAATTTCTTTTATGATATATTGTTAACAGCTACAAAATCATTTCATCGCAAAAAGAAAAATTATGATCATACGAAAGTACTTTCATAAAAAAAAAATTGGTACATCTTTTGTGTCACTAAACCTATATATTTTTAGACTAACAAAATTTGAATCTTGAAATGCACAGGCGTCTTAAAAAAATCAAAGTATATCATCTGAAAGAAGCGAGGGGTCGAGATAACCATGTGAGGCCTTCAAGGACGAAGATTTCCGGCTTGGAACCTAACTTCATGGTCGCCATCCTCTCCTCCTGCCACTTATTCCAGCCGATCGACCTATATGTACTCTGTCAGACCAGAAGAGGCTGAGGGAGGCTGTTCACTACGCAAGCCTTTTGAGGAAATGGAAGCCGAGGGAAGGAAGCGAGGAAGGATTTAACAGAGAAGATGGCGGTGTTGCCGTGCTTGTGCATGCTTGAAGACAACTGAGGTGGCATGCAGGGAAAGGTGAGAGAACGAGAGAATGCATGGACAGTTCGATGGTTGGCCCGGGTCCAAAGGAGAGAGCAGAAATCTGCGGGCCCTAGCATTTCTCCGTTCCTATTCTTTCCAATAAATGAATATATCACTTTGCAGTTTGCATGAACAATTAAAAATTCTTCTAAGCTATCAGATCAGAAAAAAAAAGAAACTCTAAGCTCTTACGTACCGATAGATCTCTCTCTGTTTCATTTATGTGTTCGGCCCACCTGCCAGTTGCTGGTGTATAGTGCTTGGTTAAGAAAAAGGGAAAAGTCATTTTCCAACTCTCAACCGTTGTCCGAGTCCGATTTTCAACCTCTAAAACCATCTAAAACTCAACCCTCAGCTCTCAAAACCGTTCTTTTTTCACCCTTTGGCCCTTCCCACCCTTGGTTTTCGTTGACGTGAAGGTGATTTTAGCCAACGTGGCGGTGGTTTTCGCTGAGTAGGTTGGGACCCACACGTCAGTCCTCCATCTCCCTATCTGAAGCTTGTCATGTCGTCGTCTTCCCCAAATCCGGTTAGAACTACCGCCGTACTAGTCTCTCCGATGAGCCTCTCTTCTATCAATTCTTCTCTCAGTATCTCCTCATATTACTCTTCCTTCCTCAACTTTTGATTTTGGCCACCCTTCGCCTCAGCACCGCCGCACCGTGGAGCTCGCCTCGCCGCCCTCTGCTCTCGTCGCCAGGCCACCTTCGGACATCTCGGCCTCTACCGTCTGCTTTGGTGAGCTTCTCCAACTCCACTCGTGCCCATGCTCACCTCTGTTTCTTCCCTCCTTCCCTCTGCCGTCGCTACCGCTTCTCTTTCTCCAAGTCCGGTCTTCGTACGCCACCGTAGGCTCGCATCCGGGCGCTGTGCCATCGACGCTGCCACCCTAGCCTCTCTCCCTCGCGGGAATCCATTTTCGAGGTCACCAACCCCTTTCATGTCCCCCTCGTCGCCGGCGAGCACACCTAGCAGACACGTGGCACACACATCACATAAAACTGGGTGGGAAGGGCCAAAGGGGGCAAAGCGGATGATTTTGAGAGTTTGATTGTGCATTTTAGATGATTTTAAAGTTTGATATGGAAAATCGGACTCAGACGAGTGTTGAGAGTTGAAAAATACACCTTTTTTTTCCTAAGAAAAATAATGGCTAACTCTGTTTTTCCTCCCATTGGTCAAAGAGACACTCAAGATGCTGTACTGGTAGACGCTGCGGCGATGCAAAGCGACCAAGATCCAAGAGGCCATGCCATGCCGCTGTCATTGTCATGCATCTCCTAGAATTGCTCGGCCGCTGTCACCCTTGCACCTGGCCAGCCAGATCCACTTCTGAGGGGGCTGCCCGTTCGCACGCAACGATCGATGCTTCGACTTCAAAAGTGTGTGGCGATCCTTGATGCCTTGATGCATGGTGCGCGCTCGCCTCGTGTAAACCCACCCGTGCATGCATAATCGCATACGATCACACGATGGTATATATCAATCATCATGGGCTTGGGACCGGCCGGCCCTCGAAATATACCGTGCAAGCACACGTGTACGGATGTAAGATCGAGGAGGCCGACTAGAGGGGGGGTGAATAGGCGTTTTAAAACTTTTATGCGCTAAAACCGATTTCTAATGCGGAAGCTAAATATCAATTCAGTTTAGCACAATTAACGCCTAAACAACTAGGTGCACTAAGTGCACCAACACTACAAGTCAATAATAAATAGAGCAATTTAGCAAAGACTTGTAAGCTATCAACTAATGATATGATCAATCAAGCACATACAAGATAGCAATCATACAAATGAATAAGCAATTATACAATGAATGTAAATTGCACAATGTAAAGCATATGAAAACTAATCACAAGAAGCACACGGGACACAATGATGTTTTACCGTGGTGGTCGGAGACTTGCCGGTCTCCCATAATCCATGTTGAGGTAAGTTCAACCTTTTTGGTGGAGTTTAACCTATATTTTGGATCCGAGGAATGCAACAAGATATAATAAGAAGAAGTAGAATGCATACCTCTTGTATTTTCATCTTTATATCCAAACGAGACTAAGCAATAGATAATCAATAGAATTGTTAGTCTCACAAATAGATTGTCATTTATGAATACATACCTGTTTGGATTTTTGTTTTTATATCCAAGCTGAGACTAAACTTGATATAACAATAGGAGTGTTAGTCTCACAAGTGCATTTGTCATTAATCACTTAATCACTTGCATGTCTTCATGATTTTCACCTTTATATCCAAATAAGACTACACAATATGTATATCAATAAAAGTGTTAGTCTCCTAATTAGATTTATCATTAATCACCAAAACTCCATTACCACATAATGGCGGGTCTAGATCTTTCAATCTCCCCATTTTTGGTGATTGATGACAAATCCATCATTAATAGCAACATTTGGATATAAGTCAACATATGATAAGAAAGAAAGCATATTTGACTATATGTATGCACAAAACTTAGAGAAATAATTCTCCCACTTAAGGCATCACAAGAGATATCAAATAAGAACATCCAAATGTAGCTCATACAAATTCTCCCCCTTTTGGCATTAAACACCAAAAATCCAAAACAAATCTTAAAGCAAAGGAGAGTCTTTGTAAAACTTATGAGCTAGGCAATAGAATTCATTAATTTGATCATCGAAATATTCTTCCCTTTTATGATCTATACAAAAGATAAGGTGAGAACATTCTCCCTAAATATTTTCCTTTTATGCTCTCCAAAAGCATTCTCCCACTTTTGAACTAAACATAAGATAGGGTGAACTCACAAGAGAGAATCCAAATAAAGATATTTGGAGCATTTCCAACTTATCTGGCCTTTAGAAAACCAATTATCAAATAGTTTTTATGAATTAAGCTTTTGATTTTGGAAATGAAATCGCATTTTCAAGACTTTTCACAAAAAGATCCAAATTGAGCAAATGAAGAAATTTTGAGCATCCAATTTTGTGTATGAGTCATGAATACCATTATGGACCTATTCATGTGAATAATTTAGGCTCAATTGGCTAAACTCACATTAGTGCTCGAAAGTGACTACTTAGGTCAAACTAGGATTTTGGATGAGTTTCAAAATCAAATAACTTTTGATGAGTTGGTCTTTTGGAAATTATTTGAATACTAAAAATGTTTAGAATAGCCAACTCTAGGATTTTCCTTTTGGGACAAAGGTCAAATTCTTTTTAGAATAGATTTTACACAAAAATCTAGTTTATGTCAAAAACAAGATTCTATGATCTAGAATTTTGGGTAGAAACTTATTTTCATTTAAAATATGTTTTTCTTGAACCAAAGCCTTTGGTAAACCTTTGAAATGCTTTTGTATACATTTTGCAACTAATTTTTCAAATGATATACTAATAATTTCAAATTTTTGACTTTTGGCTAAAAGGCTCATTTTTTAAAAACATTACTAGCACTTAATTAATTTGGGCACACTTAGGGATGTGATATACATGTGAATGACTTAGCACTCCCCCTTAATGTGCCACTACCATCTTGCTCAAGATTTGAATACTCAAGATTAAGCGCAAGAGCAAGAACAACCCTTTTATAAGATTTTCATGAAATGCAACCTACACAAGGTAAAGGGTCTAGATACTTCAATGTAAGTACTTGTTACCGAAATAGCATTGGCTTATGATATGACTTGATCATCCTTAAGCTTGGCTCCAATTTTGCATATGGTGAATTCCACCTCTTCATGTGTGAGCCAAACCTCCAATGCATCTCCAAGTACCTATTAAGCATTTAAGCGCATTTGGTACCCAATACTTGGTTGGGTCCATGAATGTTAGTCACAATACTTTTGGGCACCCAAATGGCCCTAGCATTAGTTTTATGTAAACTAACATTCCTAACAAACACATTGCCATTCTTATATTTCCTAAGCAAATAATCATTATTATAAATAATAGGCTTAGGAGAGATACCTTTAGGATATTCCTTACTAAAATGTCCTTTCTCCCGGCAATTGTAGCAAGTAGGGCTTTTGCTTCCCCTTGATATCTTCTTTTCTTGCTAATTGCCGTCTTGCCTCTTTATTGAATGTCTTGGCTTGACATCCTTTTGATTTGGACACACCGAGGCAATGTGTCCCTTCTCATAACATCCAAAGCATTTGATATTTGTGTATATCTTTCCTTTTTGCTTTGGGATGCTCTTCACCTTCTTCTTGGCGATGAAACCAAGTCCTCTCTTGTCCATTTTCTTGATAGGGCACTTGGAGGCAAAGTGACCATTCTCATTGCAATCAAAGCATTTGATATCCTTGATCTTTTTACTTTCATCTACAAGATTAGTCTCACAAGACATAGAGGAAATAGAAGCATTTTCACAAGTGCTACAAGGCATATCAATTAAATCATCGCATGAAGTGGATATATCAATTTTAGATGAATTGCAAGAATTAGGAGCTATGCATGGCAAATCATCTATTAAATTACATATTACACCTATATCCACCTTGGAGCTAGTAAATTCATTTAGGAGAAGCTTTTCATGTTCATCTTTTAGAACATCATAATTATTTTTGAAGTAAGACATGTTCTTTCTTCAAAACTTTGAATTTAGATTTCTCCATTCCTAAATATTCATTTAATTCTTCTAGCATCTCCATCAATTCATCATATGAAGGCTCATAATTATTTACCTCATTTTTACCTTTAGCCATAAAGCAATGAGGCGATGTTGATGGAGTTGATGTTTGATCATTTTCGGAGCTAGAAGTTGAGCATTCTTCTCCCGACATCCATTTTTGTATGTCATCCTCATTTGTGGAGGTGCTTGTGGACTCATTATCGTTGGAGTTTGAGATCGAGCATTCTTTTTCCGACGTCCATTCTTCTATGCGATCATTACTTGTGGAAGTGGACCTTTCATAATATTCTTGAAGATGGGTCCACATCTCATGAATGTTCTTGTGATCGCATATGGCATCAAACACATCTACACTCAAAGCACTAAATAAAGCGTTAATTGCTTGAGCGTCGAGATGTAAGCATTTCTCTTCCACAATTGTTGGATCAAGACTATCCAATGGAGGAGAAAAGCCTACATCTACAATCTGCCATATATTTAGGCCCATGGCCTTAAAATAACATGACATGCGGATTTTCCAATGTGCATAATTTGTGCCATTAAATTGTGGTGCTTCACCTAGGTGCACTAAATCTCTAGTCGTCATCCTTTACTCTCTAGACGGTTAAGTCTAATAAATGAGAGACCAAGCTCTGATACCACTTGTAAGATCGAGGAGGCCGACTAGAGGGGGGGTGAATAGGCGTTTTAAAACTTTTATGCGCTAAAACCGATTTCTAATGCGGAAGCTAAATATCAATTCGGTTTAGCACAATTAACGCCTAAACAACTAGGTGCACTAAGTGCACCAACACTACAAGTCAATAATAAATAGA
The DNA here is from genome assembly GCA_036346255.1 of Ampelocalamus luodianensis. Lineage (NCBI taxonomy): Eukaryota > Viridiplantae > Streptophyta > Magnoliopsida > Poales > Poaceae > Ampelocalamus > Ampelocalamus luodianensis. The sequence continues at coordinate 28,301,729 of CM070617.1, read as the reverse complement.
GCAATTTAGCAAAGACTTGTAAGCTATCAACTAATGATATGATCAATCAAGCACATACAAGATAGCAATCATACAAATGAATAAGCAATTATACAATGAATGTAAATTGCACAATGTAAAGCATATGAAAACTAATCACAAGAAGCACAGGACACAATGATGTTTTACCGTGGTGGTCGGAGACTTGCCGGTCTCCCATAATCCATGTTGAGGTAAGTTCAACCTTTTTGGTGGAGTTTAACCTATATTTTGGATCCGAGGAATGCAACAAGATATAATAAGAAGAAGTAGAATGCATACCTCTTGTATTTTCATCTTTATATCCAAACGAGACTAAGCAATAGATAATCAATAGAATTGTTAGTCTCACAAATAGATTGTCATTTATGAATACATACCTGTTTGGATTTTTGCTTTTATATCCAAGCTGAGACTAAACTTGATATAACAATAGGAGTGTTAGTCTCACAAGTGCATTTGTCATTAATCACTTAATCACTTGCATGTCTTCATGATTTTCACCTTTATATCCAAATAAGACTACACAATATGTATATCAATAAAAATGTTAGTCTCCTAATTAGATTTATCATTAATCACCAAAACTCCATTACCACATAATGGCGGGTCTAGATCTTTCAACGGACTGCCGCGTGCTTCGATTCGATAGTTCTATGATTTACATTGTGAGACGCTACTAGTACAGTACGGTAGTACCACGCCGGCCGATGTGAAAGTGTGAAGGACCTTTTTTTTAAGGGCGTGGAGCCATCTCGAGCGGCAAAGCGCGTCAGTCACTCCCAAACGTAAGCGAGCTAGGCAGGCTGCAATGCATCAGACTCCACGTTTCGATCTCTCTCTCTTTTTATCTGGCCACTTTGTCAGTTTGTCGCCTTCACCGGCGAGCGAATCTCTTGCTGGATTCACCGTGCCTCCTATCACATCCGTCCATCGCTTTCACCACCACGGAGTAAAGTTTGTCAGAGGAGGGGAAAATTCACGAGAAAATGCACGTGTCGTGCCATTCGGCGCGCACGGAGGCGAGGCACAACAGGCATCCATGCTTTTGAAGGACCCAGAATCCCAGATCGAGTCGCGTGAGGAGCTGCAGCCTGCAACGGCCTCAGTTCCTCCACGTCTTAGCCCTCAACATTGACTGGCCTGGATGAGTTCTTGGTGGTGCGGCACGGGATGCACGATTCACGAATGCATGGTACTGGGTTACATCTCCAACGACGTGAAAACATCTTCCTAGTTAGGAAAGAAAAAAGTGACCCTACGAAGGTTAACCCCGTATCATCTTGCCGGCCATACCACGTAGCACAGACCACATCCGGATGAGAGTCCGTGAGACCACGTGGAGGTCGAAGTTTGAGTTTGGTTTCGGAAGATTGTAATTTTGGAGCCGTTGTCTGCCTTGAGTCTGATTGTTGGGTATGGACGGTCTAACCGATCGTTGCATGACGGTCAAACCGGTGGTGTGAGCTTTTAGGTGTTTTTTGAAATGGTCATCAAACACTTGAGTATGTGCTTGCTCGTATTTGCATTGCAAATGGAAATTGGAGCCAAGAGAAGAAAGAGTTTAAAAATTCAAGAAGGTTTCAGGCTGAGAGGAGCGAGTGGTTGTCTGACAGGCATGGAGTTGGCCGTCAGTCCGCTCACTTGAGTCTTAGGCGGTATGACTGGGCTCTCCATGACGGTCAGACCGACTTGTGCGTAGTTTGTGCTGAAATGTTGAGGATTAATTTGGGAATTGTTCTAGGAGCGTGGGTTTGGTGCACATGTGTTGCAAGTTATATGATTGGACTAATATGGATCAAGTTGTAAAGAACTTATACCTGAAAATGGTTACTTGTTCTATTGTTATGCAGGTTGTTTGGAGTCAACTATGGTCAACGACGAGGACCGAAAGTCCAAAACTTGGTTAGGAGAACCAAGGTGCTCAATGGTCATGGATAACGAGTGAGATGGTTGGAGTCAGACAAGGCACAAGGTAGACAAGAACCATAAAAGACAAAGTTTGAGCAAAGACATTTTGAGGTAAAGTGATGCTTCTGGGAGCGAAGCGTGAAGATATGTATCCTTTACTCATCAATTGTGTCAATTGATAGTTATGTGTGTTGTATGGTGCTACGTGACAAGTTTGCATGTTAGTGGTGGTTGTATGACTTCGGAGCTACGTCATGATGAGGCGGACGGGACCGGGACTAGTCTAGGAGGGCTTAGGTCCAAAGTGGTCAAGGGATCGAGACTGAGCTGGGGGAGCTTAATTAGGTCTAGAACGATCAAGACTAGCAGAATGATTACAAGCCGCGAAGATCAAGGCTAGCAGAGCGGGAGCTACCAGTAATGTGCAAGGTGGTGCGCCAAGTGACTCGAACCGGTGCAAGTGAGGTGGCGTCCGATGGGATCTGGAGCTAGAAAGACTTGCCGGTTGGGCCAGCCGTGAGACACGTGATGAGCACTAGAGGAGAAATCTTGACCGGATCAAGGTCAAGTGGAGGCTTCTGGAAAACGGGCGATATCTTCTTGAGGAAGCTAGTTGTTGTGAAGGTGGATTCTAGCTGTGAAAAAGGTGTGGATGGCGTGAGGCTCGGCCATAGCTTTCCAACGCATCCAATAACACCCGATTCGGATGACGTATGAGGGAGATATGACTGGTTTTGTAAACATATGCCGGGTCTACCCAAAATTGTGTTGACGGGTTGTAAGTGTTGAGTGGGTGAGTAGGTAGTTGGCTTGGCCACTACTACAAAATAAGAGGAGGAGATGGCTTAGATGTTAAGCCTTTAGAAGATAGGGTTGAGAGTGGTAGGTGCACTTGGAGAGTGCTTTAGAGAGAGGTTGTGAGCACTTGTGTTGGTGTTGCCCTTGTGGCTCTTGTCCTCTCAAGGGAGTGATTGCAAACTTTCATCTCCAAGTATTAATAGAATCTCAAATTCATCTAGTGTTTGTGCTCAAATGTTATTTGTTGCTTTCTTGATTTGCTTGGGTTTTTGCCTTCTCTTTCTCTCCTCTTGATCTTTGCTTGGTGCAAAGAACGTGTAAGTGATGAAGATATCTCTTGGAGACTAGATCTCATCCATCTAGGCACTTTTGATAGCAATTTATTGAGATCACCTAGTTTTGGTGCCTCTTATGCTCAAAAGATAAAAAGTCGCAACTTTGCAAGTTCTTGGAGAAACTCTTGTTGGAATAGGTTGCTAAGGTGTTAGATTAGGTGTATGTCAAGTTTCAAGTGATTTGGAGCATTGGTTTGAAAGTTTGCTCATTTTATGATTTGAACCCGATTTTGGTGCAGCTGAGCTTTGAGAGCAAAATGGTTCAAACATTTTTATGTTCTTGCAAGAGCTCTTTGTGAAAATTTCATTGTGAGGGTTTAGGTTATGATCTTCATAGCTCCTTATAACTTTTGAAGTGAAAGAACCATGAACTTCTTAAGAAAAATGATTTTCAAGAGACAGTTGTTTTGTGTAGCCCCTATTTAACCCTGATTCTAGTAGCCTCCTTGGTCCTACAAGCTCTGCTGGGCCGACACTAACATTGAGAGACGAAAGCTAGGGGAGCTAATGGGATTAGAGATCCCAGTAGTCCTAGCTGTAAACGATGGATACTATGTGTTGTGCGACTCGACCCCCATACAGTGCTATAGCTAACGCGTTAAGTATCCCGTATACCCATTTAACCTTGGTTCTAGCAGCCTCCTCGGTCCTACATGCTCTGTTGGGCCGACACTTACATTGAGAGACGAAAGCTAGGGGAGCAAATGGGATAAGAGATCCCAATAGTCTTAACCATAAACGATGGATACTAGCTGATGTGCGACTCGACCCATATAGTGTTGTAGCTAAAACCTTAAGTATCCCATGGACTGTTGTTTAGTGTAGCGTCTATTTTACCCTGGTTCCGTTAGCCGCCTCCGTCCTACAGGCTCCTTTTCCACTAGGCATAGCCCGATCAACAATCTCGTACAGGCCCGCATGCAGTTTCACGTATTTCTACGTACGTCTCCCTACCAACGAAGTACTATGGTTCACACTCCCCATGGAACAAACCCAGTGAGAGCGTTTTACGGTGTTGCTTCACTCGTCGATTAGTGACAAGTCGACAGCCAGGATGCAGCTCTACAGCAGCAAACACTCCACTGTCCCGTACCAGGTGGTCTGTCGGCTTGCCAATCACCAGAACAGGGAGCGGCGGGCAGGTGGGCCGCGCGTATGCGCAGCCGCAGCCGCTCGGGCCCGGCACTGTGCGTTGCGGCGCGCGGCATAGGGGCTCAGCCTGGGGCAGTCGGCACTGTGAGCGACGCCAGCGCCGCTGCTCGACTGCGAGTGCGCAACAGTGCGAAACCGAGCCACCGCCTGACGCGTACGTGATTTCCCCTCCCCCTCTTTTCGGAAGGAAATAACAAATTAGCCCCTATAAACAAACGAAATAACAAAAATAATACTATACAATGTGAAAACATAGTACACAGCAACGGATAAAATCAAGCCAGCTGCCGCACCCCTAGGCACTGTAACCGAACAATATCGCACTGGCTACGGTAAGTTACTGTTCTGTTATAGTGTTTTGCATGATAAGAATACTATTTTTATCATTTTGTTAGAAAGATACTAAATTTGCTATTCCATTAAAAAAAGCAGAAGTCTATCTGCGGCTGCGTGACATGTTGATCGGGTGGTCCCCAAATTTTTGTCACTGGCCCATCCCCACGCTACGTAGACATGCACCGCATATTTGCAACCGATACATTTCACGGGTGCATACAACAGGACAAGAGCATCGAGCTATTTTGTGACCCTAAACCCCCCTGCATGCAGACTTTCCACGGCCGGGCAGACATGAACATCGAAGAAAGCAACCAAATTACCCAACAAGCACAGATCATTGTCTTTAACAATGTAAAATGCATTTGGATGTAGCTGTTGGTAAATTGTATGTAGTAAAAACTGGCTGGCTCCAACCTGGTGGTCTATGGTAATGGAAGCCAGTCATGGAATATAACTAAGAGAAATGTTTCAGAATGGGGGGCCCCAGTGATGCTGGGACATTTTGCTGGGTAACAAACAGCCTCCGGTTTGCCAAGGATGACAGCATCAGAGGCGGAGGATGTTTCCGGTGTCGCCTTACGAATGTAATGAATGGTGTTAGATCCTCCTACTCCTTTGAGTTGAGGTAGAAATCGACGCAGGTCTGGCATCCGCAGTCGGTGAAGCGACAGATCTCGCACCCGAAGCAGACGCACTTCATGCAGCCGGTGCAGGACGTGGCGCGGGAGCAACCCCTCAGCACCTTGCGGCTCGCTCGCTCCTCCTCGCCGTCACAGATGACCCTGGGCATCAAACATGATACAAGGTGGTCAGAAGAGCACAGCAAGGTTTATTCGAAGCTACCCTATGAATTGAAGCAACAGAAAATAACAGATTAAACTAGGTCAACATGGAAGAAATCCAACCAGGAAACAAGTAAATAGTATCTCAAAGTACACTAGACAGTAATGATTCCTTCTTTTTGAAAAGAAAAGGTTCATCAGGGAGGAACGAATGAGCTATAATAACACTTTCAATCATCCTTCATAATTGGTTTCAGAAAAATCATCCTTCATAATATCTCCTACATGCTATTATCCCTGAGGCGAGTTTAGGGATGCAGTAATATTACTGAAGGTGTCGTGTGGCTACAGTCACATGAACCTGCAGAGATCTGCCAATGTTGGGCTAAAAACTTACTTAGCGACACTTCCACGACATGTACTACAGGTCAGCAGTTTTCTACTTTCTACAGTACAATACTGAAAGCATGGGTTTACGTCAACTCATAAGCACTCGTGGTCGTGTCATTCTCATATTGGTAGGTCGATTATGCGGGCCCTCAGGTGCTATGTTCCCCTAGCCTGTGCATTTCAGGGTCAATTTCCATCCCTTAATTGCCCATTTGCAACAGGTTGTCAATGTGTAATGTAGTTTGCATAAGTTGCAAACATATTTGGTAGCTAAGTGCACGTTCCTGGTGTGCAAACATTGATGAAGGTAATTCGAGTAAAAAAAAAATCAGTGCCTCAGGCATTCACGACTATTAAGTTGCAGTGGTCTGCTCCACAGCAGGTAGTACCAATAATGGTAATGGCTTGGCAGAGCATGCAGCTCGACGTTCATTAACTTGGTGTCACTATCCTAGTACTACCAGTTGAGACAAGTAACCTGTACATAGACACTATTTGGAAGTTCCAGCCTCCGAAGGGTATCCACTGTGCCACTAAAATTTAATTCATAATAATTTGTATAAAACTAGCAGTTACAGCCTTACAGGTGGGGATCTCCCCCACCGTCAATTCCTCAAAAAATAAAATGAAGCTATGAGAATGACCGGATAAATCCTCAAAAATAAAATGAAGCTATGAGAATGACCGGATAAAACCTATCAGGAAACATTAGGTTACACAGTACACTACACACAAAGAGCAAAAACAATTAAGTTGGCATAGAAATTGTTCCCTTGTTCTCCAATAAACTAACAACTAGAAAACTGAGGCCAAACACAAAATCTTCCGTAGCTACAAATGAATTTGGAATGATGGCATGTATGAATTATCTATACTTTCAACACTACAGCTCAATATTCGCACACTAGACTATGAATTAACATAAGTAGTGCCAACACATACCTATCAGTTGTCAAATCTGCACATGTCCAATTAAGTTTTGCAAGAGCATCATGGTAAATACGGCACTCTTCTTTGGACCGAAGCCGAAATCTCCTCTCCTTGCCACATCTTGTACAGCGGATAAACTCATCACGGTGTGATGGACGTCCATTACGTCCCTTGTGAGAACCATTAGCGGATTTGTGTGACAGGGAGTAGTATTTGAGCAGAACTGTCTTTAACAGTGGAACCTTTTCTCCTTGTATCATGACCCACACGGTGTTCCTCCACTTTCCTGCGGTCTCCCTTCCAGAGTGCTTCTCAAAAGCTGAAGGCGTCAACTTATCTGAAATTTCAAGTTACAAAACTTAAATGATATTTTTCCTGAACAATCATGATAATCAGAACTAATGTACAATTTAAGAGATATTTTATCAGGATTTTATGCAGTGCTAACAAGATTATTAAACAAAATTTATTTGTATAACAATAGAAATATGTTAATAAAACTAATACCAAAATATATAATTGTTCAAGACACTAAACTCAGATGCAGACCATGCAAGGTGCCGTATAGTGTATAGTAAAACCCAGTGATAGCAATGATGTTATCAGCGTCACCTAAAATATACTAACATCATAGTACGGACACACACACACACACACACGCACACACACTGAAATACAGACATAGGAGGTGAAAAACAGGAAGTGCCATCAGCAGCTCTCAGAAATAAAATGTTATGGCCACCACCAGGTATCCACATAGAACAGAGACTACAGTAAACTTTTCAGCTCTCTTTGCAAACACAAGCATCCGAAGGTAAATAGTCAGCATCACAAGGGTCAGGTCCACTAATACAAACAGAAGAAGGCAACATGCAACTCCAAACCAGAACAAGTCCTAAGCAAAAGCGCAATCTGGCTAAGTGCTAACCCATGCAAAAGAAGGCCTGAAAATAAACAGAGACATAACAATGTACTGCAAATGATGAACCCCGCGAGTGAACAGAGGGGTGAATTCCATTATCACCAGCATGCAGAGAGTACGCGAGACAAATTACGTGCATTAGGTACCACGGAAGAACCGCTTTTATGTACATGTACTAGAGGCCGTGCAGAGTTAACATGAATGGTCACCTACACCTAAGGAATGATACAGGTGATATTACTATGAGACCTTGACCACCAACCAAACTCGCTCGAGATATCCTAACATGCAGATTGAGATTGCAGAAAAGGCAAAGATTTATTGGCGGAAATCCACAGACGCACGAGCCAGAGCAGCAATGCATGGGCTGCAGTATGGTACCAAGTACTAGAAGCAGGCGACACCGGCGTGTACCGGAAGTATGGTACTACAAGCAGCGCCGAGGCACATGTACCGGCATTGCATGCAGGTCCACTTGTGGGAGCAAGACGCCATGACCCAAAGATCAAACACCATCCGTGCATCGATGAACGGACATGAAATCAAGAACAAAGAGACAAGCAGGCAACGTGGTGTATATATGGTGGTGGGCACGGACCTTCGCGGCAGCCGGGCGTGCACTCGCAGCTGACCTCCAGGTCGCCGGAAGCGTACACGCGGAGGCGGCCGACGGCGTCGCCGTAGCGGTGGCTGGTGCATCCGCACGTCACCTCCACGAAGTCCTCGCCCCGGCGCACCCCGCTCACATCCCGCAGCTCCTCCTCGCTGAACAGCGCCGCGCCACCTCCGTTCGCCGCAGCCATGTCTCCGACCAAGAACAGGAACTACCTCGACAACTCCAGGAAAAGGATGGGCCAGAGAGCGATCTGGCTTGCGTCAAATCAGGAAACGACTAGGCAGCGATCGAATGCCGGGACGGGGAAGGAAAGACAGTGGATCAAAGTAAAAGAAAGTTAGGCGAGCGTAGTTGAACAAGAGATGGAGATATAGAGAGGTGGAAAACTGTGGAGAAACGGGAGCCAAAGCGGCGCCTGTACACAAGGAACCGCGGCGAATTGGGTTCCCACAAAATATTGACGAGGGCGATCTCCAAAGGGGCCAAAGAATAAATGCAAAGGCGGCTCCTTTTCCCTGGAGGGGATATATGATCCGAGGGCAAGAACAACAAAGCAGGGGCCGGAGCTGCGCAAAGGCGGCTCCTTTCTGCAAGAAGCGATTTGGGGGCTTGCTCCAAATCGCCCAAGATACGACCAAAAAAGATGGATCTGGAGAAGCGGGCACGCAGGCTTCAAGAATGTCTCCCTACTCCAACTCCAGCTCCCTTGATGGCTATGGCTATGGCTATGGCTACGAAGGTTTGGAGAGGGAGAGGAGGTGGAGGTGGAGATGGAGGTGGAGAGGAGAGGATAGGGGACGGAGGAGTTGTTGATGAGACGAAGCTTTGGTGTTGTGCTGGTGCTGGGCTTTTAACCTATGGACGGATGGGAGAATGGTGATGTTCTGTGTGTGGTGTGGTCATGTACTCATGTTTGTGTGTTTCTTCTCCATGACCATGAGCCCTCACTTTTTATCACACTTCTCGCTCCTGTGCTACTGCTGTTCTCCATTCTTGCTATTTAGGAATTGTTCCATAGAGGACCTTGGTGTTTATTGATACCAATATTCCAGATTTGAGAATTATTAAAAGGAGATATTGTTGGCTGTAACAACTACGCCATGATAAACTTAGACACTAACAGGAGCGGCGGCGGCCACTCTACAACAAAAGGGTTGCTCGAACTTGCCCTAGACCTAGGGCAAGGTAATGTCTCAGGTATATTGGGCCATAACTTATAGGGCCCAACTTAGTTACATACCTATATATTGAACCTTCATACACAAAAGTCAAATCCATTATTCCAAAAACAAGAAAATGAAAATTAACAAACTTGGCTTCTCTTCATCTATTCTGCTTGCGATCTCTCCCACGATTCTTTCCCAAAAAAAAAACCTTGTTAATATTTCCACACGTTGGTGCCATACTGCTGCCATCAAGGCTAGATGAGAAAATATTACTATAATCTAGTTAGTTTCACAACGAACTCTTTATATTTGTAATAGAGATCCCCTTGAATTACATATGATGTAAGAGATGAAGGGATGAGCTCATATTTTTTAAAGACTACAAGGGAGGCACACACTTAACACACCACATTCACATCATCCACGAGCACATACGCTTGAGCATACCCTACACACTAGAAATTTATGTTGGGGCGCTAATGCCTTCAACACTAACGTGTGCATGTTTGTGTAGTCTTTTAAATAGTAGACACCATCGCCAAGTCTGGGACTTGAATATAGGTGGATTGGGTGCACATCTACACGCGTTCATATTTTCTACTAATTGATTCCTTTGCCGTAGTTTACTCTTAAACTTCTTGAATTTCCTCCCTATTTCACACTCAAACACCTGTTTACCGCCATGCCATCCGCATCACAGGATCTCAATGAAAACCGAAGTCCTCTTGCTTGTTTAATTCAAGTTTTTGTCAGACGTGCTTTCCTTCTACTTTTATTTTTTGTTTTTGCCGCTAAGCCGTGCCACCATCTCGTTTTTGCCATTAGCTACCATATATTAGTAGCACCAATAATTTAAGTGTACCTCCCACTTTATTCAGAGTTTAATCATAAGGCCTCCTAATACTTTACACACAACAAACACACTTAAATTGGACCCTCCACCTTTTGCATATGGCAAGTTGATCAGAAAAAATCAATGGATTTATTTGAGAATAGACCGCAGAGCTCTAATGCTGCATAACATGAGGATGTAAAGAATTCAAATGGAGCATAACTTTACCATGTTTGTTTTAGCGTTTTGCAAACTTTTGGTACAAGAAAACATACTAAATTGTAGTAGTATAAGTTTTGGAACAGTGCCGACAGCAACACGCGCGTTTTGAAAAATTGGCAGGGCTAAAGCGCAAAACAAGCAGCTCCTCTCTGCCCCTCTCAGGGCTCTCTCTCCTGCCCGCTTCGCTTGGCTTCAAACCTCCGCTCCCTTTCGCATCATATCGAGGACGACGAGGCGTGGCGATAGGGGAAATCTCGGATTCCGCTGCCCCGCGCGCACGGCCCCACGAGGCAGCGAGACGGATCCCGCGCTCCGCCTCGTTGCTGCCGCGACGGACGTGGTTATGAGGAGGGGCGGTGGGACCCGCCGCCTTGGGGAAGGCGCTGCGCTGATACGGGGGAAGGGGGAGGGGGAGGCCATTTTGGGAAAAGGGAAAAAAGGCCTGGGACGGGCGGGCCCCCACGGCGCTGAGGCTGAGGCTGCGTCCCAAGGATGATGACGAGGCTGGCTGTGTGGACATCGATGGATGATGCGCCTGCGCGGCTGGCTCGTCGTGTGCATGAATCGTGTGACACCATGAGTCAGGGTGTTTTTTCGCCGGGTCGGGCGTTGGACGGACCTGGCTGGCTTCCGTTTCGCGTTGGTTTGCGATCGTCGGGCTGGCTTGTGCTGCACCGTCGCGTTTCGAACGGCTCGACCGCTTGCTTGCGGCCACCGTCGCGTTTCGAACGGCTCGACCGCTTGCTTGCTTGCGGCCGGCCGGTGGTTTCGGATCGGACGGGTCAGGCGTGCGCTCGGCGTCATGGCTGAGGGCAGTGGGCACGGCCGGCCACATCGGAGGTGGGTTTTGCGCGTGCTTCGCGTTCCAAACGCACGTTATGCTGGGTAGAGGGCTGTCATCACACTGTATGGGAGTAGCAAAACTTGTGTATGTGTTCTGAACCATCTAGCTACTTGAGTAAATCTACTACTGCTTGAGTATGAATCTAGATACTTCTCTGTAATGCATCAAAGTGCGAGCGATTATTATTACTCAGTACTGTAGCTATGCCGCATCAGATTTTTTATGAGGTGGAAGGAGAGATAAAAGAGAGAATGAGTTTGATCTCATGCAAGTATCAAACATTTTCTAATAAAGGAAAATTTTGTTCATACCACTCAAAATATGTGCAAATTCGGTTCTGCAATCGGAAATTTGATCATTTCGTTTTTGTCATTGCTTCCGTCAGTGCACATTTTATTTTTACCATTTCGTCACTTGTTTGTAAGTCAACGGGGTTTGACTGTCGAGAAATATGGAAAAAAACATAAAAATACCAAGAAATATAGGAAAACCTGAAAAAATACAAGAAAAATAGAGAAAAACTATAGCAAAATTCAAGGATAACTTTTGAATAATTTGTTTTTTTAATACACTAATAAAATTTCCGAAAATTTTTACACTTAGAAAAATGTTTTAATCTTCTTCTACTTTTCTGGAGCATTGCTAAAATTTTTCTAATATAAAATTATTGTGCACTTTAATTTTTTTGTTCAGAAGTGGTCCCTTAATTGTTCTGTATTTGTTGGTATTTTTACATTTATATTTCAAGTTTTCTCTTTTTCCTTGGTAATTTTGCATATTTCTTAACGGTCAAAGTTCGTTGACTTGACAAAAAATTGAGTGGAGTGGCAAAAATAAAATGTGCACCGACAGAAGAATGGCGAAAATGAAATGGTCAAATTTCAGATAACAGAACCAAATTTGCACACATTTTGAGTGGCAGTAACAAAAAAAATCCCTTTTAAGAAACCAAGAAAACACCAGGAACAAATGGTGTATTGGAGGGACTTGATACTGTTTTTGTGAGCCATCCCTCTCTCTAGAGATGAGATATATATGCAACAATGCAAGGCTCTCTGGTATCAAGGTTTAGTACTAAACCATTGGGGTGGTTTTTTTTTTCTTTCTAAAATTCTACCTAACGACTCTCTCCTCTAGTATCAAACCATTGTGAGTGCCCGAGTATTGTTTTAAGCACAACAAGGCGGCACTCCCAACATGCACATTTGCTTGATACCTAGTGTATGTCATTCCATTTTTTTTTGGTGAGGTGGAAGAGACGAGGGAATAGAGAGAAGCTTATACTAATGTAAATATCAAGCATTTTAGGAAACCAAAAAATTAGTGGGGTCATCTCTATCTAAACTAGTCATTGTCTCTCATCTAAGTACAAAATTTAGTAACAAGTTATAGTATCAAACTATTAGAGTGATCGTATTTAAAATCTCGCCTAACCATTCTCTCCCGTAATAATCTATAATATTAAGCTATTGAGAATGTCCTTGTGGACAAGATACCAAAAGTGGGTTGGTGCAACAGGGATCAGAAGACAAAATGAGAAGTTTGAAAGGTTGTACGTTCCTCGCATTAGAATAAGTAATCTTTTTCAGCAGCAGGAGCTGGCTAGATGATATACTACTAACAATATCGAATGTTGTTCCCTGAGGCAAGGTGCATAATTTGCATCGACGACACCACACACGTTTCGACCCCCGAGGACATGAACCAGGTGCATTTTCACCTTGAGCCGCAAACAATATTTTGCATGTTTCATAGCAGCTGGGGACGAGAAATTTAATCAGATCATCTAAATCTAGAGCTCAATCCATCAATGATGAGATAAAAGCAATGATTTGATTTCAACATTAACATTTGACCAATGTTTCGTCCTAAAAAGCCAAACAAGTGGCGGCCTAACCCAATAATTGGACAGGAGCCCGCCAGGCACACATGATTGATTGATCACGACTTCAATCTGCTAATACTACAACACATAGTACTATGTCAATTCCATTACTATTCCGATTTGGCTCTAGAGTCGAATATACCGACTAATACGGGTGTACCGGAGTATAATATAAAAATATATATACTTATAAATATCTATAAAATAATAAGAGTACACTGCCTAATAAATTTGAAAGCCCAAAGCATAGTAAAAGTTTATTTGGGCCGGTCCAACTAGCCAAGAGCCCAAGCCTCAACAACCCAAAGTCCCAGGCTCCAGAATTTTTTATATATTAATTAATTCTTTTTCAAATTTAATTTTAAAGTTAATCCTCGACGCACTTTATTTCCAATTCTGACCTCTTTGGTCACGCCACCATCCGTGACATGATAAAATAACACTGTCACGTTAGCCCATTTCTGGGCAAACTCTTGGCACGCCACGGGTGGTGATGTGACAGTGTTGTTTGGTCACGTCACCACCAGTGGTGTGACAAAAAGTGTGTTTTTACGGATTTATCTTATGGCGTGACAATGTTATCTTGTCACGTCATGGATGGTGGCGTGACCAAAGAAATCAGAATTGAAAATAAAGTGCGCGGGGGTTAACTTTAAAATAAAATTTGAAAAAAGATTAATTAATACAAAAAAGTTCCAGGCTCCACTCCTCTCCATAATACTCTAAAAAAAACTCCTCTCCAAAAGAGGGGCAACAAAACAGAATTTTTATCGTATTGGCCACTTTTCATGTCTTATTTACCTTAATGACCATTATCGAACTTTTTTTTGCACATATAGCGCCGTTCCCGCACAGTCGCCATGCGGGAACATTCCGCTCGCCACGTCGCCCGTTCATGCACAGTGGCCATGCATGAACTCGCCACATCACCCATTCTTGCAGAGCCACTGTGCATGAACGCCCTCAGCCTATCACGTGTCGCGGATTAGGGGTGGATTAGGGTTTAAGCCGAAATTAGGTTAGGGTTTCGACGTTGTTGGTATGAATTTTAAAATATTAGGAATGAGTTCCAAAAATTATGAAATTTTATGTGGAGCCTCCTGACACATTTTACTTGCTTGTGTAAATTTGCCATAATTTTATTCCTTTAAAAAATTTATCGCAATTTCATATAAGTGCATTGTTTGTACGAATTTGTAAATGTAGAAAATAAGCTCCAAAAAATATAAAATTTTATTTTGAAGACTGCTCACACAGCGGACTTGATTGCGTAATATTTCAACAATTTTATATGTATTCTGGAATTATCTCGAAAATTTAGATTTTAGGTTTCAAAAATTAGGGTTTCATGTGACTTGGAATGTATGGAGAAAAAAACTGCATTGCAACTCCATTGGAGATGTCGATATACAATATGACACATGAATTTCATGTTATGTTTGGATCATTAATTTTCACATCGTCACGAAGTCCATCTTTTTGTACATGAACCAACCGAGGGAAATGCGTGACATGCAGATCATATAACGATATACCATAGCCTCTGACTTGTGTGCATTCGAAGGCTACGATACATCGTTATATGATTTGCATGCCACGTATTTCCCTCAGTTGGTCCATGTATAAGCCTATCTAGCATATGGTACAATACAATATTAAAGAATATCATCCGCATTGAACCGATAAATTAACAAAGAATATTCTATCTATCATCTACGCAATGAGCCGGTCTCGGTCGGGGGAGCCTTCCCTTCCCTTTATCAGTGTCGTAAGTAGAAGTCGCCCATGTCCTGTGATTCCATAATGTAAATGCACCATACAGTGAAAAAGATAACAAGAACGTACAGTGTAAAACATACACAAGGAAGATGAAGATAATAGATTAATTACCACTAAATAATATGCCAGACTGATAACCAGTGAACTAATTATGACTAATTCATTACTACTAAACTAATTTATTACCAGCAAAGTACGTAATTATCACCAAACTTACTAATTACGACTGATTATTTACCTCTAAACTAACTAATTATGACTGATTAATTTTCACTAAATAAATTACCAGTACTTAATTTCCACTAATTTAATATGCCGTAATGATGACTACTAAACTAATTACGACTAACGAATTACCACTAAACTAACTAATTACGACTAGCTGATTAAGACTGATTAACTTTGACTACGGTAATAACGACAAAAATATCTGACAAATTACCTGCCATTCAGGAGAAAGCTATCAAAACAGGGCGAGCGACGTGAAGCAAGTAAATACTTAATCTCCCACTAAAATTAATTATGTTACGTTCTCTGAGTTCTGCGATGAGCGTCAGAACGAGAATCGAAACGCAATTGAGATGAGTGAGGAGCGACTGCGAGAGTTTGGTATTTAAAGCCGAGCGAAGGAGGAGTTGCGGTGTTGGTGCTGGGAATTCCGGAAGCGTTGGCGCCCGAAATTTTGGACGAGGCAATAGATGTGCAGAGGAGGAGGATGGGCTGTGGAATTAGGGGGAGGGCCTGGGCTTCGGAGCATCTCCCAACGACACCTACGGGTTTTTTTTCGGTTTTTTGTTTCTCTGGAGAACCGAACCGGACCGCTTTCCACGTGACAGGAGGGGGAAGGGGGCCATGCGGCAGGGGAGCGGAGGGGAGGGCACGCGGCGGCTGCGGTAAGTAATTTGTCGGATGGTCGTAGGCTCACAAATTCGTACAAAACAATGCACTTATATGAATTTGTAAGAAAAATTCTGAAGGAATAAAATTACGAAAAATTTACACAAGTAAGCACACTGTGTCGGGAGGCTCCATATAAAATTTTATAATTTTTGAAGCTCATTTTCTATATTTACAAATTCGTACAGATAGTACACTTATATGAAATTGTGAGAATTTTTTGAAAGAATAAAATTATGACAAATTTACACAAGAAAGTACACTGTCGGAAGGCTCTACATAAAATTTTATAATTTTTGGAACTTATTTGCTATATTTTAAAATCCCTACTAACAACCTAATGATTTATTATTACGCTAACCTAATTTCGGTCTAAACCCTAATTCAACCCTAATCTGCGACACGTGGCGGGCCGAGGGCGTTCATGCACGGTGGCTTTGCATGAATAAGTGCAAAGCCATCGTACATGAACGGTAACGTGGCGAGCGAGGAATGTTCCCGTATGGTGATCGTGCGGGGGACGGCGCCATATGTGCAAAAAAAATTCGGAGATGATTATTAGTGTAAATACGATATGAAAAGTGGCCAATACAGCCAAAAAATTCAGAAAACAGCGCCACCATTCTGTATAAAAATACATAAGCATACATATTTATTATTATTATTATTTTGAAGCTTATCTAACCCATAATGGACCATGTAGCACTAAAATAAAACAACCGAGGGCTACAGCATAAAATACTAGCGGTGGAAGGATGTATATGTGAACATTAATAGCACGTTGCGGTCCAACAACCCTACATCCATGAGCGCCGCCACCGAGTTCTGCCTTCGCTCGGCCTCTAAAAAAAAAACTTCGTCCCTTTGGCTTGATCTGCAGGCGCGCAAGCGGCGCACCACGGCGACGCAGCTCCTCACCACGACATCATCTCCACTTTGATGGCCACCACACCACCTTCTTCCGAGCTTCCATCCGACCTTGTCGCCGGCGCCTACAGGTTTTTCTTCCTCCCTGGGTTAGAAATCTCTGCCGCTGCCAGACTTGTCTTCTTCCTCTTCGAGTAAGAACTTCACAAATCACAAGAAAGGCAAACCAAACGCGTCCACGGTCTTCGCAGCGTGGAAGTACTCGAGAGTCGAGATCTGTACAATTTACACGAAACCCCTCGGGTTTCCTCAGCCTCCCAAACTCCCCCCACTCCAATGCCTCCCCTCCCCTTCACTCCAATCTCGCGCGACACGAAACCCTAGCCCCGCGATTCGCTCGCCGGAGAGAGAAAGAGAGGGTGAGGCTCGCCGGCGCGGATGGAGGTGAAGCTGTGGAACGACAAGCGGGAGCGCGAGCTCCTGGAGAGCCTCGCCGACCTGTACGCGATCATCAAGGCGACTGAGAAGCTGGAGCGCGCCTACGTTCGCGACCTCGTCTCCGCCGCCGACTACGAGGCCGAATGCCTCAAGCTCATCTCCCAGTTCAACTCCCTCTCATCCTCCCTCGCCGGCGTCGTCACCATCCCGCGCTTCGTCCAGGTCTACCGCCTCGACTGCCCCGCTGCCCTCAACCGCCTCGTCCATTCCGGCGTCCCCGCCACTGTCGAGCTCCGCGCCGCCGCGTCCTCGTCCGCACCGGCCACATCCGCAGCGTCCGCCGCCGCCATCGCCCATTGCGTCCAGAGCTTCATCACCGCCATGGACGCCGTCAAGCTCAACATGCTCGCCAACGACCAGGTCCGCCCCCTGCTTCACGACCTCTCGACTTCCATGGGGAAGCTGGGCCCCGTCCTGCCGCCGGACTTTGAGGGGAAGGTCAAGGTGAGTGAGTGGCTCGCCAAGCTAAATAAGATGGGGGCCGGGGACGAGCTCACCGAGCAGCAGGCGAGGCAGCTCAACTTCGACCTGGATTCGGCGTACAGTGCGTTCATGGCCTCACTGCCCACCGCTGGCCTCTGAGCAAGCATCGGCTTGGTTCCTATTTGGTTCGTTCTTTCTATTTTGTTGTGCTTTTGTGTTTGGATCATTACTGTAGTGCTATATTGTGGTAAGTAATTTTCCCTCTTGTAAATGGATTATGTGGCAGTACTGCTCCTGCAATGGATATCCATTTGCGAGAATGTGTTTATGGCCATGATTCTCATACGTATTTTGCATTAACCTTTGTAGTTAAGATGTTCCTCTAAGTTTGCATCTTACATGAATTTAGTTCTTCTAGTGTCTTTTTCAGCGAAGGGGACAAATATTCTGGTAATTGGCGGTGCCAAATGCACACTGACTGTTCTGGGCGATGGCTACAGTGGATTCTGTGGCCTTTTGGTTATATACGAGGGGGATTGGCGCCACATTAGTCTAATGTCATGGTGCTACAGTGCCATAACGTTAAGTAGATCTGCTGTTCGTTCGGAAAGAACGGCACAGGTCAACTGCTATAGTGTTTGTGAATAGTGTTGGTGCTACAGTATTTTGATGTAGTAGTGCTACAGCATTTTGCTGCGTTTGCACATCGCGATCTCATTCTCTCGGTTTCGATCAAACGCCTGCTACGCAATGACACAATGTCATAGTTATGAAGCACCATGACATTGCAACATGAAATCAGAAGATACATTTCCATATGAGGGATGGTTTCCCTCAAGTCTTAATATGCAGTCATAGTGCAATGTAATGTTGGGGGTGCCTATGAGTTTTGACAATTTGTCAAATTTTCTTGCATCATGTTCATTTGGATCTTGGTGATTTCTTAAGTTAAATCTTGTACATGAGGCGATTTGGTGACTTGTACATTGAGTTCTTATATAATTCCATCTTCTATTGACTTGCCTGGTAATCTAGATACTTTCCCCCATCTGTTGAGCTGCAAATTCTCTATCAAGTAACAATGATAGATGGCTAATATGAGCTGCAAATTGTCTGGTGATCTGGTAATAGCTATCCTCCCCCTTTGTGTATATACTTCTCTCTGACATTTTGTTCTCATTACTTTCATGTTTTATGTTGGCACGGTCTTCTCTTCACTATGTTTTTTGTGCTTAATTTTCAATTACGACTGAAGGCAGCAAATATCTTAATTTTGTTCCATAAAGTAGGTGAATTCATTTTGATTGAAATCATTTTGCCTAGCTGCATTTTATATACTGATGGTTTAACCAAATACCATCTACTGCCATTTTTTTCTCTCTCGGTCGTCGCTTCCAGATGTGAAAATGCATCGGTTTTTAAAAAACACGAAATAGTATGAATGAAGGAGAAAATAAACGGAACAAATCGAGTCTTCACAATTTCGTTTGACCTGCTTTGTGTTTGGTGTACCAACCGCTGCAGTTATAGTATGAATGAAGGATTATTACAGTATTGCGTGCTGATTAATCTTTTTTACAGCCTGTTAATTATGGGAACTGTGAAGAAACCCTTGTACCAGTCCATGAGAGGAGCAGGGTGCATTGGTTTTTCCATGCCGCATAGGTAAAAAGAAAGGGTCATGTACTCATGTTGAACTATGATGGTAGAGTATAATGTGTGAATCGTGTGATCTATCAGCAAAGCTTGGTAAAATAGTGAATCTGTATTTTTTTGTATGTCACCGTATTTTAACCTTAAGCCAGAACATACATTGACAACCAGAGTTAGGATTGCACTGGAAAAGAAGTGTATTTTCAAGATAATATGGGTCAGTTAATTGCTTTTCTGTAATTGTTGAAAGGGCATGATATTACTTTGTAGGAAGACAATCTTATTGCGGTTGCGCTAACCAAAAACTTAGTATCTAGCTATGCAATTGTTGTAGTTTATTTCAATGGTCAGGAAGCATATGTTTATTTTTAATTAGTGCATTAGGGGAGATGGCGGGGATATACTACACTTCAGGAGTCTTATTTTAATCAGGTCTAGCTCAGCTGAACAAGAAATAACGAGGGAACTTGCAAAATTCTCCATACTGTGTTTGCTTTCCCACCAAGGACAAAAAAACCGGAACCGGTTGAAATCCTGGTCGACGTTCGGTAACAATAACCGGCCGATTACCGGAAAACTGGGAAAAATATCGGATGAATTCGAAACTTGAATTTTGTATTGAAGATTTTAAAAACCGGTTACCGAACCTGTTACCGTCCAACTGAAAAAATAGAGAAAACCGCTTATGGGTAATTAGCAATTGGAATAATATAAATATTAATTAGAAAATATCTAATGAAGTGCATATTTAGCTCATACAATACGTAATCTAGCATATTTAGCTCATATGAAGTGCAAATTGGCCGGAACAATAATCCAAATATATTTAGCTCATACAATAGGTAATCTAACACAAAAAAAGGTCAAACTAATTTAGAAAGTGCATTATACAATCATAAACTTAAATTTGAATTTAAATTTTTTTGACTGGTACTGTTTATCCCAGTCTACATCTGGATTTCCGGTAACCGTCAGGATTTTTGATTTTCAGTTGTTCTGTACTGTTTTCTCATTCCCCTTACAGTCTATCCAACACATCTACCTAAGGTGTTCAAACATATGATGGCTTCAACAGCCCGGTTCTGAGATCTACTCTCCCCCTTCTACAAATATTTCTCTTTTTTCAACTGTAGCTCAAAAATTCCTTTTTCATCGTTCTATTGTGCATCTCGTACACAACAAAAAAAGAAAAGAAAAAAAAGGAATAGGTATGAGGAACTACCTATCTTTCTTTTTTTTTTTCTTTTTTTTTTTTTAAAAAAAGGGGAAGAACTGCTAGTATAGTTTTGTTTATCGTCGTCTTCGCAGGCCAGATCCAATATTTCCCTGTCTTCCATCCTTTACATTTGCCTGAGTTTTCTACTTCTTTTGTCTTCAGACTACACCCATCAATTCCCTCTATCCCCACATAGAGGTCCATGGCGGAGGTGGTGCTGGCTGGCTGGCTTACGGTGGGCCGCATCGCCAATCGTCAACAAGCTCCTCGCTGACGCCTCAGCCTACCTTGGCGTGGACATGGCGCGGGAGCTCGAAGAACTGGACACCACTGTCCTGCCGCAGTTGGAGCTGGTGATCGAAGCGGCAGAGAAGAGCCCCCGCAGGGGCAAGCTGGAGAAATGGCTCCGGAAGCTCGAAGCTGCTTTCTACGACGCCGAGCCGAGCACGAGTACGACCTCCTCAAGATGAAGGCAAAGAAGAACAAGGGCACCTCACCGACGGATGCCTCTTCCCCCAGCAGTGTTCTTAAGCCTCTCCGTGCTGCCTCGAGCAGGCTGTCTAATTTGCGCTCCGACAACCGCAAGCTACTTCGCAAGACGAACGAACTGAAGAGCATCCAGGCGGAAGCCAAAACCTTCCGCGAAATGCTTGGCGTACCAGCCGGATCAGATGGCACCGCAACAGCAAAAGTTGTTCCTCCGGCCAAGACGGCTTCACTTCCCACTTCAAAGGTGTTCGGTCGCGACACTGATCGCGATCGTATAATAGATCTTCTTACCAAGACGACCGCTCCCGAGGGTAGTTCGGCGTGCAGCGTGCTACTCGGGTTTGGCAATTCTTGGACATGGAGGCGCGGGAAAATCCACCTGGGCACAGTATGTTTACAACGACAAGCGGGTCGTTGAATATTTTGATGTCAGGATGTGGGCCTGCTTCTCACGTAAACTTGATGTACATCAGCACACACGGGAGATTATCGAGTCTGCCACTAAGGAGGAATGCCCACGTGTCGATAGCCTTGATACTCTCCAGTGCACATTAAGGGACATACTGCAAAAATCAGAGAAATTCCTGCTTGTGTTTGATGATGATTTGGTTTGATAAACCTAACAATGAGATGGAATGGGACCGACTGTTTGGCTCCTCTAGTTTCTCAGCAGACGGGAACCAAAACTTAACTTTGGTAACTTCTCGATGAGATATACTTCCAGCTGCTCTTTGCTGTAAACAAGTCGTTCGTTTGGAAGACATGGAAGACACTGAGTTCCTGGCACTCTTCAAATATCATGCCTTCTCTGGAGCAGAAGTCAGAAGCCCACATTTGGGTGAAATGCTAGAAGGGATTGCAGAGAAGATTGCTATAATGCTTGGACAATCTCCTTTGGCAGCAAGAACAGTGGGTCCCCAGTTGAGCAGGAAAAAGGATATCACTGCATGGAAAGATGCTCTAACTATAAAGATTGACAACTTAAGCGAGCCCATAAGAGCTCTGTTGTGGAGTTATGAGAAGTTAGATCCACGTCGGCAGATGTGCTTTCTGTATTGCAGCTTGTCGGTGTTTTAGAATTGATCTTACATAAAGATTATTTGATTCGGGAGGTCTCCGTAATTGATCACGCAGATAAAGGAGACACGGAGATTTTTATACAGGTTCGGACTTTCTCCAGAGAGAATAACAACCCTACTCCTGTGTGTACTGTATTAGGTATCCTGGTTACAATCAGGGAAAATACTTACGCTCACAGTGCTACAAACTCTCACCGTTGCGTTCCCCCAAAAAAGACCCCCCTCTTTATCTCTAAAAGACATCTATTTATAGCATATCGTGAGGAAGGTTGTCATTCCAGGTCTCGAGGTGCTCATTTGTTGTAATAGTGAGAGTAATTGCCGGAGTAGTAACCTCCCTACGTTGTCTGACGGTTACTAATCAGAGATAAAGATGGGTTAATTGTAGTTATCCCAAACATAACTATGTATTTTGACTGCTCAGATCTCATAATTAATAGGGCCTAGTGGTGAGTGGACCTAGTTATCGTGGCAGGACTGGTCGTGGTGGGACTCACGACTAGATATTGGTCGTAGAAAGACTTACGACCGAAGGTAATCGTAGGAGAACTTACGATTACAGGGTAGTTGTAGAAATACTTACGACTATGGGGGTGGTCGTAGAAGAACTTACGACCACCTGGCTAACCTCTCCTTTACGGCAGTAAGGGGTATACCTAGTAACCGTGTGATGTCGTATTTACCCATATTACATGATTACAGATAAATAGTAAAATAAAGATTATTAGATCCTCGTCATCTAGCCCCCCAGCTTCAAGTGAAGATAACCTACTTGGGCAAGGAGTTGTAGATGATCCTGTGACCACTAGGTGGCTGTAAGAAAAATGTTGAAGGAAAAACTCTTCAACACGTGTTTCTTTCGACCAGAAATATGCTTGGCCGAGGCAATTCGTCGAAAATCTCATGATTACCAGGTAGTTGTAGAAAATCTTACGACTTCGGAATAATCGTGGTACTATGATCGGAAGCAAAAACCTTTCCGATTGTCATCTCTTTTGATCAGAGGTATACTTAGTCAAGGAGGTAATTTCGCTTGAGGTGTGAAAAGAGCCTCGGTTCTCTCGAATAGGCATGTTTTAAAGATATCTGTCTGTTAGAGCAATTCCCGAAGTGGTGAAAACCGTTGGGTTCCCATGGCGTTTTGTTTCAAGCGTGTGGTTATAAAACGGACCACGGGGATGAATTTAGGGTTCTTACCTCTTCCCCAATTCACCCTGACTGTTTGTTGTCTTCTCGTTTCTTCCGCCGCCAGCGACATTGTGCGCTTTCTTGAAGCTTTCCTAAATCCGACTCTTTCCTTCGTGAGCAAAAATGTCTAGGATCGTCTCCGAGTGGGCTGAATCGGAAATGGATACAGTGAAGATGAGAGCCTTGGTTGCTGCCGAGAAGATCCCCGAGACGATTCTTGTGAAGTGGATTTCAGCATATGGATAACACTGGCCGTCTGGGAGGACGGTCAAATCCCCGTCTTCCAGGCGTATTGTGAGTGTGGCCTTCGATTGCCTGCTCATCCCTTCCTCACACTCGTGCTCGAGCACTTTGGGGTGAAATTAGTAAACCTTGGATCTAATTCCATTACGATGCTAAGTGTTTTCGTGTACTTGTGTGAGGCATACCTGGGGATTCCGGCGAACCTCGAGCTTTTTCAGTATTACTACGGGATGGCTCGTCAAGTCAGAATTGCTGGGAGTTACGATCTGAAGCTCCACGACGGGAAGTCGAAGGAGTATATTTAGATGTTCACCCGGTCGTCATGGCCAGGGTGGAAGAAGAAGTGATTTTACTGGGAAGTCACCAAGGAAGACAGTCTCTTGTTCCTTGGGAATGCTGTCGAGAGGATCTCTTCTTGGGATTCGACTCCCAAAGATCTTAACCGGATCGCCCCGCATATTCAAGCCATCAAAGACTTGAAGGCAGAAGGGTTTACCGGGTGGCACGTGATGAAGGACTTCATCACGCGCCGCATTAGTCCCATGAAGAAATGAGTTCCACCCATGTGGAGGTACTCAGGGAAAGAAGACCCGACCAGGGACTACCAGGATGGTAAGTGGAATGCACACTTTTTGACTCTGGCCTTGGTTAATCATGATATGGTCTGTTGATTGCGCTATTTGTCCGTACAGATCTTCTGCAGGCGGAGATTGACGCTCGCGTCAGGCTCATCTGTGAGAAGAGTCCGTCCAGTGTAGCAGCTCCCCAAATTCTTGCGGTTTTGACCGCAGAGGAAAAGGTGGAGCTCTTAAAGGTAATCGAAAATCGATTTTATCTTTAGGTCTTGGTAGTCGTAGAAAGACTTACGACTATAGGGGTTGTCGTAGAAAAAACTTACGACCATAGGCTGGTCGTAGAAAAACTTACGACTAGTTTCTATAATATTTTCTTTTCCTGATCTTATCAAAAGTAGGCATGGAGGACCGCCAAGACGACGACGCGAAAGTCTCGTTGGTGGTCATCGAGGCAACGACGTAAATGGAGCAAGAGAAGGCTCCTCCAACCAAAAGGCGTTGACTCGTAAAGGTCGGCGACAAAGGTGGCGCAAGTTCGACTCCTCCTACTCCCTTTGCTCAATTTGCTGCGGACATGGAGGCAGTGGAGAGGGAAAAAGCGGAAGAAGTCGCCTTTGCCCTTAAGCGCAAAGCCCCCAAGGCCAAGGTACCCTTGTATTACGACAATAAGACTTTCGCAGTTTCAGCTTCTCGTGGTTTTATAAGGCAGCTAGAAAAGGAGAACTAGAAAAGCTTCATGTCTTTTGTGAAGGAAACTACTGCTCTAGTAGAGCCTGAGGTCGAGGGGAGCAGTACTCTTGAGGTGGTCGAGACAGATCTCGGCCATTCGGGGAGCCAGAAGGGTCACGAAGCGGTGACTCCCGTTCCCCAAATTGAATCTCGACCAACGGTAGTCGAGAGGAAATCGAAGAAACCTTCCGTTGGGAAGGTTGCTTCTAAGTTCTGGGTTAGGTCCAGCGCGCAGAGGTATGTGGAAAACAGAAGCGTAAGAACAACATTTACCCTTTGTTTTTCAGAGTTAACTTGCTCTTTGTTCTATGATCTTAGCCCAACTCTTTCAGCCTCCATGGATGCTTCTATCGAGAAGCCCGCTGTTACTTCTTTAGCCAGTGAAGGTGCGACAACGGTGGTAGCTGAAGTCCTAGCTACCATTCTCATGGTGGAGGAAGTCGTCGCTGTTGAAGTTGTTACGACCACTGCAGCGGTCGTAGGAATGGAGGTGGAGACAAGGGAGGCCACGAGGGAGACACCGGGAGTCGGTGGTGGTGAGAGTTCCGACCACCGTGCCGGTAAGGAGGTTGTCGAGGACATTCCTTCCGGTCCTCCGAGTGTTGCTGCCGTCACTGAATCAGAGTAGGAGGAGTATTTTAACTTCTGCTCTGATTTCTTTGGCCCTGCTTCCATCGTAGGATCTTCGCCTACAGATCTTGCGACCGAGTTCCTCACCCTAGCAGCATTCCCAATTGTGGGGATGTTCGATAACGAGCGTCTCGAAGGGGTTTGGTGGAATCGAGTCGAGGAGATGAACGGGCTGAAAGATCCGTCGAGGATAGTCTCCATGTTTGCTTGGTCAAATATGAATGTAAGTATTCATCGATACCCACAAGCATGGCTTTTATCCCTACCTTTTATTGCCTTTCTTTTCTGCAGAGAGCCGTAGAACAAGTTGCTACGATTTGCGAGTACAATCGGTAACTTGTTAAATTACGACAAGAGAAAGCAGTACTCTGCGAACAAGCAGAGAGGTGGTGAGTAATCGACACTGTAATCGTTTTACAAGTTTATTACTTGTTCAGTACTCGTAGGGGGTTGTCGTAGAAAGACTTACGACTTGGTACTGGTCGTAGAAAAATTACGGCCAAAAGTAATCGTAGAAAAACTTACGATCACACGCTAGTCGTAGAAATACTTACGACTGTTTGTCTCAATATTCATATCTACCTTTGGCTTTTCCAGGTTCAAGAGTGACGAAAAGATCTTAGCTGATTCACTCGACTTTGAAAAGGCCGAGACGATAAAGTTGAGGGATAAAGTCACCAGCCTTTTGAAGAAGCTTTAGGAGGCCAACTCTGTGACTCAAGGGTTGCGGGAAAAAATAAACAATACGTGAAGTTACGATTGCTTTCTTTCTTGATCTTGACCCTCCTAACTTCTTGTTCCTTTGTAGAAAAAGAAGTCGGAAATAAGGCCTTTCAGGCCGAGGTGGGGATTCTTCGGACCGAGGTTCAGGAAAAGACGTCGGTCGTTCGTGAGATCGCCCGCATCGCGAAGGACAAAGATCAAGAAATTGAGAAGTTAGGTTCTCAATTAGCGGGTAAGTACAACTTTACCTGCTATTAAGTCGTTTTTCCTTCTCGTAGAATCATTTTATCTAACTAATTCTTACTCTTTTCAGAGCGATTAGTTGAAATAAAGCAACTCCACGAGGCTTCGACTTGCACCCAGGAGGAGATGAAGTCGATGAAGATCAATCTTCAAGACAACATTTTGCTTTTAAACAATGTACTCGATGGGCTTCATGCCGAAAAGGTCACAACTCGTGACGACACATTAGCCGCTCATACGAGTACCATTGGGGAGCAAGTTGGTACCTTGCAAGAGTTGGTGACTACTCTGAAAACCAACCAGAATGACTCAATAAAGGAAGCGGTCAAAGGGGCTGTAAGCTTTGTTTTAGCGAAGCTTAAGGCCTATGACGCCAATCTTAATCCTCATTCTGTTGAAGCTGACTTCGACTGTACTGAAGCTGAAGCAGAATGGTTGATCGAGGATATGCAGTCCATCGGCGAGAAGGTCGCGGAGGAGATGCAAATAGAATCTCCTTCGTCAGAGCAGTCTGTAATATGAATCTTTAAAAACAAGCCTTTTTGGTAATGTATAAATATATGATCTTTTTCTTTTTTCTGCAAATCATCTCGTAGAGTAGTTAGTAACTCGTAAGATAATGAAAGGAAAAAATAATCAGAGTAGATATCTGCAATTCCTCCTTCCTTCTTCCCTTTTCCTGCAAATCGTCTTGTAGAGTAGTTAGTAACTCGTAGGATAACGACTTGGAAAAAGAAACCAAGACTAATAATTGAAGTCATGTTTATAACTTTGTCTTAGCCCCCGACTATTTGCTTAGTTTATTTGAATAAACTAAGAAAATAGTAAAGAAAGGGTTTCTGAAAACAGAGAGGTTTGTTCGACTTATAGCTTTCGATTCTCGATTATCTTGTACTAGTCGAAAGAGTGGAAATGGATCGACGTTAGGAAGTTCCCTCTAGTGGGCAGGACCACGTACAGAAAGGAAAGGCTTCGACTAGGTGATGTTACCATCTCCGACCAGGTTAATCAAATCAAGAACGACAGCTTGAGTAAAACAAACATCTAGAGGACCTTAAAAACTTATTCGACTTTTTTCAATATACTCGATAAGTTTGTCCTGGTAGCAAAAGGAGGAAACATGACGACGCTAGAAAGTTCCTTCTAGTGGGCAGGACCACGTGCAGAGAGGAAATGTTTCGATTAGGTGTGTTTCATCCTTCGTCCAGTTAGAACCGACCAAGTTTACCACAAGCGGTCGAATAAATTTCAAAAGTGCGCTCTTCTTCGAGTATTTTTTAAAAAATGAACAAATAAACTAAGGTGACAAGAGTTTGCTAAAAACATTTCGACCATATTTCTGAGCCCAAAAGACTTTGTATTGGCAGCAAAGTTAGGAACAAGGCGATACTAGGAAGCTCCTTCTAGCGGGCAAGACCACGTGCAGAGAGGAGAGACTTCGACTAGTGGTCGTATCCTTTCTCCGACCAGTGTAAAGAAAAATTGAGCGTATAAAATATGGTCGAAAAGTTATGAAAGCAACACTCGAAGAAAGACAATAGAGATAGAGAGAACTTGATACTTTATTGTGGTGGAGGTTTGTTACACGTATAATTTGCGTAACTGGTCGATGTTCCAAGAGTTTGAGAGAACGCGACCATCCTCCATTGCTAGTCGTACCGAACCTGGACGCGTAACTTCAACCACAGTGTAAGGATCTTCTCATTTGGGGGAAAGTTTATTCTGATTAGATTGGGATTGGATAAGCCTCAATACCAAGTCACCTACGGCAAGGCTGCGAGGTTGGACCTTACGACCGTAGTATCTGCGCAGGGTTTGTTGGTAGACTGCTGAACGGATTAGAGTTTGGTTCCTCTTTTCCTCGAGCAGGTTGATGTCGTCTGCTCGAAGTCCTTCTTGGCTGGAGTCACTAAAATTTTCGACTCATGCTGACCTGATCTTTAGTTCTGGCGGAAGCATGGCTTCTGCACCAAAACTAAAAAGAAAGGCGTTTCTCCTGTTGCCCGACTAGCAGTCGTACGAATGACCCACAATATTGATGGTAATTCTTGTACCCAAGCCCCTGAGCGTTTGGCAAGCTTGTTGAAGACTTGGGTTTTAATTTCCTTCATTAATTGGCCATTCGCTCTTTCGACCGCCCCATTGCTTTGGGGGTGGGCAACAGAAGCGTAACATAACTGGGTTCCCAACTCGTCGCAAAATTCCTGAAATTTTGCGCTTGAAAATTGTTTTCCATTATCTGTGATGATTCGACTTGGTACCCCAAATCGAGTTATCACGCATCTCATCATGAACCTTTTCGCTGCTTCCGTTGTTATCCAAGTCACAGGTTCGGCTTCTATCCATTTTGTGAAAGTGTCAATAGCCACAAAAAGGAATTCGAATCCACATGAAGCTCTGGGTAACGACCCTAGGATATCGAGACCCCATGTCACAAAAGGCCAAGACAGAGGAATTGTTTGTAACTCCTGAGCTGGTTGGTGTATTTGCCTACTATGAAACTGACATTGTACACACTTTTTAACCAACTCCTTGGTATCGTGGAGGGCTGTTGGCCAGTAAAAATCTTGTCGAAAGGCTTTTCCGACCAACGTTCTGTAAGAAGCATGAGTCCCACAGATGCCTCCGTGTATGTCGTGAAGGAGTTTTAATCCTTCGCTCTGCGGAATGCATCGCATGAGCACCCCTTGAGTTCTTCTTTTATAGAGGACACCCTCGACCAAAATATACATTTTGGCCTTTCGGGATAGTCGATCTGCTTCGAGATCGTCATCGGGTACGGAACTCGTCTATAGTCGATCTGCTTCGAGATCGTCATCGGGCACGGAACTCGTCTGAAGATACTTGTAGATGGGAGTTATCCAAGTATCTTCTTACTCTAGTGAGACTGCCTCAATAGGTGGCGTCTCTAGTTCTTCAACTAGGGACGGCTTCTGAAGTTGCTCCAGAAAAACTCCTTTTGGTACTGGGGATCGGGAAGAAGCTATACGAGCAAGTTGGTCTGCGAGGAAATTATCCTTCCGAGGGATAAATTGTACCTCAAAACCCAAAAAATACTTTTCTAACTTTTGAATTTCCGATAAGTACCGAGACATAGCTGGATTAGAGCATTGATACTCTTTTCCGACTTGATTCACAACTAGTTGAGAGTCTCCTCTCACGAGTAGTCGTCGAATCGAGAGCGCTTTTGTGGCTCGTATGCCAGCTAGCAAACCTTCGTACTCTGCCACATTGTTAGTGGCCTGAAAGTTTAATTGCATGGCATACTTTAAGGTCTCTCCGGTAGGAGATTTCAGGACCACCCCAGCCCTCGAGCCACTTATAGTAAGTGACCCGTCAAAGTACATCGTCCACTGGTCGTGGAAATCGTACTGGGGATCCTGAACAGGTTCAGGATTTATCCATTCGGCGACAAAATCTGCCAAGATCTGGGATTTGATGGCCGTTCGGGACACGAAATGGATGTTGAACTCCCCAAGTTCGACTGACCACTTTGCCATGCGTCCCGCTGTTTCCTTATTCTGGAGGATCGCTCCCAAGGGAAACTCAGACAACACAGCTAGTTTGTGCGCCTGAAAATAATACCGTAGTTTCCTCGAAGACATGAGGAGGGCATATAGAAGTTTTTGAACCTGAGGGTAACTCTCCTTAGGCCCGTGTAAAACTTCGCTAACGTAGTAAACTGGTCGTTGTACGTTCTCATGTTCTACGACCAGTACTGTGCTCACTGCCTATGGCGTGACAACTAGGTAAATTAAGAGCGTCTCTTTTGATTTCAGAGAAACCACAACAGGAGCACTCATAAGATACCTCTTGACCTCCTCAAAGGCTATGTTAGCCTCTTCCGACAACTCGAAACCCTCGTGCTTCCTTAGAAGTTTGAAAAAAGGTAATCCTTTTTCTGCTAGGCGTGCGATGAAACGACTTAATGTCATCATGCACCCCGTGAGCTTCTGGACTTCTTTTTTCGTGGTCGGAGGACGCATCTGCATGATGGTTTTTATCTTTTCAGGATTTGCTTCGATTCCTCGTGCAGAGACCAGGAATCCAAGCAGTTTTTCTGACTAGATTACGAACACACTTCTTAGGATTGAGCTTCAAATGGTGTTTTCTGAGGTTGTCGAATGTCACCTGCAAGTCTGTGATATGATTAAGTCGTTTGCTGCTTTTTACGACTAGATCATCAACGTAAGCCTCTAAGTTTCGGCCTAATTGAGGAGCAAAAGTCATTTGCATCAAACGCTGAAAAGAAGCCCCATCATTCTTTAAACCAAATGGCATTTTGACGTAGCAAAATATTCCAAATGGTGTAATGAATGCGGTCTTCTCTTCATCTTCTCGACACATATTGATCTGTGGTAACCAGAGTATGCATCCAGAAAGCTTAACATTTCACATCCTGTAGTAGAGTCAACCAACTGATCGATACGAGATAAAGGAAAATAATCTTTTGGACAAGATTTATTAAGATCAGTGAAGTATACGCACATACGCCATTTGCCGTTCGACTTTCTAACCATTACAGGGTTGGCCAACCACTCTGGGTGGTTGACTTCTCTTATGAAGCCTGCTTTAAACAACTTGTCCAATTCTGACCTAATAGCATCTTGTCGATCAGGGGCAAATCTCCGTAACTTCTGTTTTACGGGTACTTTGTCAGGCCGTAAGGCTAGCCTGTGCTCGATCACTTCCCTAGGGACTTCGGGCATGTCGGATGTTTGCCACGCGAAGACATCTGTGTTTGTTCGGAGGAAAGTGATGAGGGCGTCTTCATATTTGGGGTCGGAAGAATTCCCAATGCGAACAGTCTTCGAGGGCTCCTCCGCGTCCAGAGGAACCTCTTTGATTTGGTCGTTCGACTTTGGTGCAGCTTTAGGCTTCGACTTGCTAGTCGAAGGCTGACTTTCGTCTCGAGTTGGTATTTATCCAACCATCTTGAGGGATCGGCGGTCGCAGGAGTGCGCCATCTTCTTGTCACAATGAATTGTGATTACTCCTTTGGGACCTGACATCTTAAGACATTGATGCCCATAATGAGTAGCTATTAAGAATTTTGCCAAGGTTGGTCGTCCGAGTATGCCGTTATATGCCGTATCGAAATCGACCACGTCAAAGGAGATATTCTCTGTCCTGAAATTGTTTGGTGTGCCAAACGTTAAAGGAAGAGAAACTTTGCCAATTGGTTTGGCCAAAGTCCCTGTTACGATTCTATGGAAAGAATATCGCACTACTTTATCAGAATAACACCCTAACTTAGGGTTTGTATTTCAAATGTAAAATTTTGAGGAGAAATAAAACTTTTGTTGTCTCTTCAAATCATTTGAAAGTTTCTACAATTTTCCTAGCAATTTCCAATTTGTAGAATTTAATTCTTGTGATTGGAAATTGTTGTTATCAGATTCTTAGCCTTCAAACTTGTGATCATCCTCTGAAACTATTTTTCCTAGCATCTTGATCATCCTGTCTACCTCCCTGAATTATTTCACAATTTTTAGATTTTGTTTGCTATTTCAAATGGCCAAGTCAACTCTGCTTGAAATCTGGTCAAACTCTCAGACAGCAGCTTGTGAATTTTCTCTGGAACAATGCAGTGTATAAAAGTTCTGGAAAAATTATACAAGGTTGTCCTCTGTCCCTAGTAGCTGCCATAAAATTTGGAATTTTTGGAGCTCAGGAGCTACCTCTAAAAATTCCCAAACCTTCTCTGTCTTTTAAATCAAATTCTAAAAGTATCGTTCCTCTGCCCGAACCCAACTCAGCTCGAGTCCGACTCGCACATTTGGTCTGGTCGCGTCAACTAGCTGCACTGCACTGCGCGAGTCCAATCGATCAGAATCGTCCGATGAAGATCGAACGATCCACGCGCGCGCATGCAACCGACTGTCCGAATGCATACACTAATCTCACCGTCCGCTTTAGATCCAACGGCCGGCGCGATATTGATCGAGTCTAACTCGGGCTCGCTGCTTTGCTTCTTGCCGCCGACAAGGCGGACCCACCCGCAGTCATCCCGCCACGCCGCCTCGCCGGCTCCAGCCGCACCGCCGCTCGGCTCGCGGCCAGCCGGCCGTGATGCACGCCGCCACCTAGCTTCACCGGTCTTTTCACCGCCCACCGCCTCACCTCGCTGCCGCCTTTGCTCCTACAAAAGCCATCGAGGGTTTTCCTACCTCGTTTCGTCTCCATTGCCTTTCTTCTCCATCGAGCTCCGGGAGCCGTAGCGCCGCGCGCGCGCTCGAGCATTTCAAACCACTCCGTGAGCTCCGGTCATCGCGAGAAGGCCACGGTGTGCCTAGCATCCCGTGGAAGTAAACCTCAAGGAATTTCAGGATTCATCGTGCGTGGAGCTGCGCGTGGACTTTCTTCTCCAAGTCCGCCAACCGCTTTTCCACCGCCGCATCTTCTCCGGTGAGCTCCACCAATTCTTCGCCGGTGAGCACCACCGGACTCCACCTTTCTTCTCCACTCACTCGTGTCCTCTCGTTCACCCCGTGATCCTGCCGCCGCATCGCCTTTGCGCCGCCGAGGGCTCGCCGCCGGTCACTCGGTGCCTCTCTGCTGCCGCTACACACCGGTGAGTTCTCGTAACTCATCGATGCCCATGCGCACGCTAAATTTCATTGTCTTTCTCTAGTGCGCCGCACCTTGTCACCCCACCGCCGCCGCCAAGCTCGCCGCCGCCACCGCAGTTGCATCTCCTACGCTCGAGACCACCTACGATTTGATGATCCTCGCGACCCATTTTGGCCTTGTTTCACTGCCGCGCTTCCACCGCCGCATTTAATCCAGTCCGAGCCGCCGCGAGATCCTCGTTCTTTTCGCCAGTTGTGCTCTCTCGTCCGTCTGGTGGCCCACCTTCAAAACCAATTAGTTAGCCGCTAATCATGCCTATGATTGTTCTTTAGTTCACTCTCATGCATGATCAAAGTTTGTAATTGAGGTTTGAAAGTATATTAGTGCAAGTTTCCTTGTAGCTTTTCTCTGTTGTCATTTTTATCATTGTCGAATCAAAATTTGTATCATGCTTGTTATTAGGTTTTGTTAGTCTTGATGCCTCCTTTTGTTGTGGTGGTTAGCATGAAATCATTTAGTTGGTATCTTTAAGTTTCTAAGCTTCTGCCATGCTTGATCATAGGGATAGTTAGTGCTCATTTTATTTGCCTCTGCATTTTTGAGTTGTCGGTGTTATAAGATTTGGGTAGTGGCCAAATGTTGAAACTTGTTAGCCTTGCAAAATCTAGGTGTGATGCTTAGGGGTATGAATAGTGAGCGTCCTTAGCATCCTATCTTAGGTAGAAGATTTTTGTTTAGCATTTCTTAGTTGGATACTTGGCTAGTTATGCTTTCAATAGCTTCTTGTAGATTTTGTGCTCTCACCACAATAGTGGTTTCAAGATAGCTAATGATTTTGATGTGTTAACTTGATGATTAAATAATAGATGTGCATACAATCACCATCAAAGCCTGCCCAAAGTTTAAAGCATGTTAGAAGTTTGATTTTGTGGTTAACCTAGCAAATGAGTGGATGGGTCTCGTGGCAATTATTTGTCATTCTTTGTGATAGTCTAGCCTTGGTGTATATATTGGTGTTTGTATTTGATGTTTGAAGTTTTGCGGTGTTATTCGCTCTTATTCATTGCTTTGTTCGATCGTTAGGCTTCGATATTTATGCAACCCCGAGGACGATCCTCCAAAGATATTGAGCAACAAAGATCCGTGCAAGCGCTTTGATCATGATAATCCCAAGATTTTAAAGTCTAATATTTTGTTTCAAATTGCATGTATGCATCGCTTAATTTGTGTTAAAATGATTAGTTAAATCCGTGAGTGCATATCCTGTAGACAAAATATCGATCTCTACTACCGAGCCTAGGTTATTTGTCGTGATTAGAGATCGCTGGATGATCTCTTGTCACTTAGTAGATCCGGTCAACTTGCTTAGACATGCTTAGCTATCGGTAGAATCAAGCGTTATCGATTTTAGTCGGTAACCTTGATCACACAAAATTTACTACAACTTCATGTTTCAAAGATTTTCGCTATGTTTAATTGCAAAACTAAAAATGAAAACAAAATGATTTAGACGCGCACAATGGTAAGATTGGTGTGATCTATTGGGTGTGATCGAAAGGTGCCGGTCAATTAAGGACCGAACATCTTGTGAGTTTTTGTTATCCTGCATTTCGCGCATAACCACACTAGAGGGTATGGGACCTCTCTTGACCTAGTACTTTGGCGTGTATTGGCTCGGTCGCAGGAGGTCGCAGAGGGATGGAGGTGGGAGCATGGTAGTTGTCCAAAAGCTTTATCCCGAGTGGGTAGTTGTCTTTTGGCTTTACCATGTAAGCGTATGGGTTTCTATCCATACGAGCGGCCTGTAGTTAATACACAATATTGGAAAAAGTCTCGTAGGACTTAGCTGTACAAAGATACCTTCTAAGTGTGCTTTGGCTTAAAGGCGATCAAGTGTGGGTACAGTGGTACACCCCCCGCAGGTTAAAAACTATTCGAATAGCCTCGCCCTAGGTGATGGACACGCTGGGTAAGCTTATCGAGAGTTAGACTACAACATTTAAATTAAAACTTGATGGGTGGTACGAATGCGGGATTCGTGCTATTGTTGTGGTGACTATTGGGATAGTCACTTCTAGGTTGTTTATCTTTCGCTTTTGTTATTATTATCCTTCATCGTTATTTCAATCTTAAAAATGAATTGCAAACTTGCCTTTAAAATCAGATTACCTTATTGCAAATGAAAATTGGCTTTATGCAAATGAAACATATGGCCTCCACTGCATAAGCCCGCATGTAGCATATGAACAGTCCGCTAGTTCACACGCGATCTTGCGGGTACAAAGACAATCTTTGTACTGTGTGCTTTGCTTAATGTTTTGTTGCAGAGGAAGAAGGTGAGCCTCGTGGTCCTCACTTCGTGAGTCTGGCTGCCGCTCGTGGGTGACGACTAGTCTTGGCGGTCCTGGCCGATGCCTTGTGGGTTGAAGGCACACCGATTGGCTTTGTTTATAGCCATCTTATGGCACTTTTGCTTCCATTGCCGTTCTTGTTATTTGTGTATCTTGTGGCGCATCGCCATTGTCCGTAATATCTTTGCTATTTGTTTATCTTCCGTTTGGAAGTGTGGTGTTTGGACTCTATGTGTGGAATGGAGTTGATGTCTAATTTTGTACCGGTGTGTATATCGCTCGGGAAGTATACATATCTCGAGGATCGCTTTATTTGATTTGTGATGCTAGGACCGGTGGTTGGTTAC
This sequence comes from Ampelocalamus luodianensis, assembly GCA_036346255.1. Taxonomy (NCBI): domain Eukaryota; kingdom Viridiplantae; phylum Streptophyta; class Magnoliopsida; order Poales; family Poaceae; genus Ampelocalamus; species Ampelocalamus luodianensis. The sequence goes on along the minus strand of CM070617.1, from coordinate 28,266,084 downwards.
ATTACAAACCAAATAAACTGGGTCCTCACAAAGTTGGTATCGAGCCATTCGACCGTAGTAACCCAAGCATAGTCGTCCTTAGGGTATTTTGAAAGTCTTATTTTCAAATTATAAAAGGTTTATGAAGACTTAGGCAGTTCTCGATTTTACTCCTTACCTATCTTAGCCTTCTACTCTCATCTTACTCTAATTTGAGTTTAAAACTTGGTTTCTCTCTTTCCTTTCAAAAGATAGTTACTACCTGTAGAATCACCTTTGGGAGAACCATAGATAATTAGTCTAATTAAAATTTGTGGGAGCATAAGGGTAAGATATGTATGAGTTTGCTAAGTGTCCGATTTTTGTCATTGGTTTTGTAACTTCAAAGTCTTGTGCTTGTTTTGTGTTGTTAGCAAGTTATTTGCAGTGGGTCATCAACTTCATGTTTTCCAGGCTATTGTTAACTTGTCTTAGTGAAATAGGATGGCCGGAGAACGCGGCGGCCAAGAAGTGGTCATGATGAGGAGCTTCCTCCTCCTCCGACCATGGTCGAGATGCTCGCCGACGAGCGAAACCGTATGGACAGACGCGAATCTTGGAGGTTATTGCTAGGAATACCTCCACTCCCGCCGTGGTGGCGCCACCGACTCGCGGGGACTTGCAGAGTTCCTCCGCACACACGCCGCCGACTTTCTCCCGCCTGAGGACCCTCTCGATGCGGATGATTGGTCGCGCATGGTTGAGCGAAGCTCAACATAGCTCGATGCCAGCGCAGATAAGGCACTCTTCGCCCCACCGCCTTGAGGGCGCAAAGACTCTCATGGTGGGAGAACTATCTCGCCATGCGGCCTCGCGCCATGTGGTCGCGTGGGAGGAGTTCAGATCGACTTTTCGTCGCCCACATCCCGGATGGCCTGATGAAGCCAAAAGAAAGAATTCTCGCGCTCAAGCAAGGGCGCAAGTCCGTGATTTGAGCACTGCTGCACGAGTTCAATCATCCGCTCGCTATGCTCAGGGAGGTGGCCTCGGATGAGGCTAAGCAGAGAAGTTTATGGATGGCTTGTCCGAGGAGTTGCAGACAAGCTATCTATTGTGGATTTCTCGACTTTCGTGCCTTGGTAGATAAGGCCATTGTTGCCGAGCATAAGGCAAAGGCGTGGCGAGTCCCGCAGCGCAAATGGGAGGCGACGGTCTACTCACACCACCTCGTTCGTCCTCGGGCCGCCAAGACCGATGGCCCGTTCTTTTGCTCCACCGCGCCGAGACCATCTCGCACCAGCTCGCCCACCGCAGCCGTGAGCCACCACGCGCGCCGCGATCCAAGACAGAGCGGCCTCGCAATCCGGCGCCGAGGTGATTTGTTTTCGCCGCCACAACAAGGGCCATTATGCGAATGCTCGCCTCGAGTGTTGTTGGCAGCCTCGCCCTAATGGAGGACGCGGCAGGAGCGTCACCGCCGACTGTAAGATTATTCGAAGACCAGTGGTGCGGCAATGGTCGAGTGAACCACCTTTCACCGAGGAGGCTCAGGAGGCGCAGATGTCGTGATTGGTACACTTCTTGTCAATTCTCGCCCCGCCGCAGATTATTTGATTCCGAGCATCGCATTCTTTTATTTCAAGATCATTTGCTGCCGCTAGTGGTCTTCACCGTGTTCCTTTGAAGTTCCTTTGCTCATCCGCTCTCCGGTCGGAAATGAGAGCCGATTTACTGAGTGTTCGGATGTTCCTATCGTAGTCGAAGGATTGGTATTTTTGGCAAACCTTATTTTGCCGGGCCAATGAGTCCGATGTGATTCTTGGCATGGATTGGTTGTCCCAACACTTGGGGCAAATCGATTGTGCTGTGAAGATTGTCTACCTCACCCTCTTCAGCGAACAGTCGGATTTTCGCCGCAGCCTTCACGGCCGCATCTATGTGCATTAGAAGCGAAGCCACTTTGCAAATTCGTGGATGTTCCCATAGTATCCGACTTTGTGGATGTCTTTCACGAAGATTTGCCCGATGCCTCCGTTCGAGATCCGAGTTTGTCATCGAAGTTGTCGCCCGGCATCGCCCGATTTCAAGGCGCCGATCGGATGCCTCCCAATGAGCTAGAAGAATTGAAGAAGCGACTTGGTGAGCTCCAAGCAAAGGGTTTCATCCGTCCCGCCATCTCCTTGGGGTTGTCCGGTGATCTTTGTGAAGAAGAAGGACAAGACTTTGCGATGTGTGTTGATTACCGCCCTCTCAATGAAGTGACGGTGAAGAACAAATATCCTCTCGCCCGCATTGATGATCTTTTGACCGCTTGTCCGAGCTCGTGTGTTCTCCAAGATTGATCCGAGATCTGCTATCATCAAGTCCGGATCGTATCGAGGATATTCAAGACGGCTTTCACTACTCGTTATGGCTCTGATTTAGTACACCGTCATGTCTTTCGGATTAACCAATGCCCAGCGTTGTTCATGAACCTTATGAATTCCGTATTCATGGAGTATTTGGACAAATTTGTGGTGGTTTTTATTGATGACATTCTTATCTATTCCAAGATCAAGCAGAGCATGCCGAGCATCCAAGATTGTTTTGGGCAAATTATGGAGCACCGCTATATGCGAAGTTCAAGAAATGTGAGTTCGTTGAAGGAAGTGGCATTCTTGGGCCATGTTCTTTCACCGAGGCATAGTCAGGATCCTAAAGAAGGTCACGATGTTCTATCTTGGGACAACCCAAGTCACCATCGATGTGCGGAGTTTTCTTGGTTTAGCGCTACTATCGCCGCTTTATCGAGAACTTCTCCAAGATCGCAGCCGATGACCGAATTGCTCAAGAAGGACAAGAAGTTTGTATGGTCCTCGCTTGTGATGAGAGCTTTCAGAGCTCAAACGATTGACTTCAGCTCAGTCCTTACTCTTCCCGATATCCACAAGAGCTTCGATATTTATTGCGATGCCTCTCGTCGGGACTCCTGATGTGTTCTTATGCAGAAGGCAAGGCAATCGCTTATGCATCTAGGCAATGAGGCCTCATGAGCTCAACTATCCCACCCATGATTTAGAGCTTGTCGCAGAGTTCATGCACTCAAGATTTGGCGGCATTATTTGATCTGAAACGGCCGTGAGGTGTATTCCGATCATAAGAGTTTGAAATATTTATTCACTCACCAGACCAACCTCAGCAGAGGAGATGGCTAGAATTAATCAAAGATTATGACATGGGTATTCAGATCATCCCGGCAAAGCCAATGTGGTTGCCGATGCACTTAGCCGAAAAAGTGTATTGCAATACTCGATGATCCAAGAGCAAAGAACCTGCACCGCTATGCACTTCAAGCGCCTCAACTTGGGTTTGATTGAACATGGTTCCCTTGTCGCCTTGGTTGTGCAACCAACCTTGGTGGATCAAATCAAGGCAAAGACAAAGAATCGATGATGGTGTGGGTAAAATCGCGAGAATATCAAGGTGGATCACCAAGTGTTTCATGCAGGATGAGCACGGTGTTGTATGGTTTGGGCAGCGCCTCGTGGTCCCAAAGATCCCCGTTGGTGGATTTGATCCTTCAAGAGGCCCATGATTCGCCTTTGTCCATCCATCCCGGCCACTAAAATGTACCAAGATCCGCGTCGAGATTCTCCGTGGACTCGCATGAAGCGCGAGATTGCCGTGTTCGTTGCCGATGCGACGTATGTTGTCGCGTGAAGGCCGAGCATCGGCGTCAAACAGGTCTTCTTCACCCTTGCCCATACCGGAGTGGAAGTGGATTCGTTGGTATGGACTTCATCACCGGTCTACCCGCACTTCTTCAGGAAGGATGCTATCCGGGTTGTTATCGATCGATTGACGACGGTAGCGCGATTTTCTCGCCAAAGGTGTACCGCCCTCGTCACATAAATTGGCGCACTCTACATATCCCGCATTGTGAGTTTGCATGGTGTGCCACGAACGATTGTGTCGATCGTGGCTCTCTTTTCACTTCGCTATGGCACGCTTCCACAGAAGCCATGGGGACCGTCTTTCTTTTTCACCACCTATCATCCTCGTGATCGATGGTCGACGGAGCGGTCAACCAAGTTCTTGAAGATATGCTCGCGGTTGTGTTCTTTCCTATGGAAAGAATTGGGAGAAGTGCCTACCGCTTGCCGAAGTTCTCCTACAACAACAGCTTCCAGACTAGTCTCGGTGATGACACCGCTTGAGGCTTTGTATGGGAGGCGCCGCAGAACACCGTTGAACCGGCCTGAGACCGTGAAAGGCGCTTTGGTCCGATTCCATCAATGAGGCCAAAATCAAGTGCGCTTGATTCGTGAGCACTTCGCGCGTAGCTCACCCGTGCGTAAGAACTATGCGATCGGCGCCGCCGTGAGTTGAGTTTCACCAATGACTTTGTGTATGTCAAAGTCTCACCGGCGGGACATCGTCGTTTCGTGTCAAGGGCAACCGCTCCTCGATATGCTCCGCCATATCGCATCATCAAGAAAGTGGAGCCGCTGCATACAAGTTGGAGTTGCCGCTACACTCGAAGGGTGCATGATGTTTTTCATGTGTCACGCTTAAAGAAGTGCCTCCGCGTTAGGCTGAGGAGACACCATTGGAAAATATCGATGTGCGTGAAGATCTCGCCTTATCGTGAGCGCCCGCTCGTATCCTCGAAGAAGCCGAACGCAGAACCAGGAACCGTGATCAAGTTCTCAAAGTTCGCTGGTCGAACCACTCCGAGGATGAAGCCACTTGGGAGCGGGAAGATCGCCTCCGAGCAGATTACCCATCCTTCTTCTCAGGTGATCGTAATCTCAAGAGATTCCTGTAAGGGGAGATTTGTATGTACACTCTAACTTAGGTTTGTATTTCAAATGTAAAATTTTGAGGAGAAATAAAACTTTTGTTGTCTCTTCAAATCATTTGAAAGTTTCTACAATTTTTCCTAGCAATTTCCAATTTGTAGAATTTAATTTTGTGATTGGAAATTGTTGTTATCGATTCTTAGCCTTCAAACTTGTGATCATCCTCTCAAACTATTTTTCCTAGCATCTTGATCATCCTGTCTACCTCCCTGAATTATTTCACAATTTTTAGATTTTGTTTGCTATTTCAAATGGCCAAGTCAACTCGCTTTGAAATCTGGTCAAACTCCTCAGACAAAGAGCTTGTGAATTTTCTCTGAACAATGCAGTGTATAAAAGTTCTGGAAAAATTATACAAGGTTGTCCTCTGTCCCTAGTAGCTGCCATAAAAATTTCGGAATTTTGGAGCTCAGAGCTACCTCTAAAATTCCCAAACCTTCTCTGTCTTTTAAATCAAATTCTAAAGTATCGTTCCTCTGCCCAACTCAACTCAGCTCGAGTCCGACTTCGCACATTTGGTTCTGTCGCGCCACAACTAGCTGCACCGCCGCGAGTCCAATCGATCGAATCGTCCGATGAAGATCGAACGATCCACGCGCGCGCATGCAACCGACTGTCCGAATGCATACACTAATCTCACCCGTCGCTTTAGATCCAACCATTACGCGATATTGATCGAAGTCTAACTCGCTCGCGCCGTTTTGTCTTTGCCGCCGACAAGGCGGACCCACTCGCAGTCATCCCCGCCACGCCGCCGCCAGCCCAGCCAGACCGCCGCTCACAGGCTCGCGGCCACGCCGCATGCACACGCCACCTAGCTTCACCTGGGCTTTTCACCGCCCACCGCTCACCTCGCCGCCTCCGCTGCTCCTACAAAAGCCATCGAGGGTTTTCTCTACCTCGCTGCTCCATTGCCTTTCTTCTCCATCGAGCCCAGAGCCGTAAGCGCCGCCGCGCCGCTTCGAGCATTTCACCCACTCCGGTGAGCTCCGGCCATCGCTGAGAAGCGCCACGGTGTGCCTAGTATCCCGTGGAAGTAAACCCTCAAGGAATTTCAGATTCATCGCCCGTGGAGCTGCGCTGTGGACTTTCTTTCTCCAAGTCCTACGAAACCGCCTTTTCCACCGCCGCATCTTCTCCGGTGAGCTCCACCAATTCTTCGCCTGCTGAGCACCACCGACTCCACCTTTCTTCTCCACTCACTCGTGTCCTCTCGCTCACCCTGTGCCTCGCCGTAGTTAATCGCCTTGCGCGCCGAGGGCTCTCGCCGCCGGTCACTGCGTGCCTCTGCTGCCGCCAGCACACCGTGAGTTCCTCGTAACTCATCGATGCCCATGCGCACGCTAAATTTCATTGTCTTCCTCTCTAGTGCGCCGCACCTTGTCACCCCACCGCCGCCGCCAAGCTCGCTGCCGCCACCGCAGAGGCATCTCCGGCGCCTCGAGACCACCTCAGGCTGGGCTGATCCTCCGCGACCCATTTTGGCCTTGGTTTCACTCTCGCCGCGCCTCCACCGCCGGCGATTTAATCCAGTCCAGAGCGCCGAGATCCTCTTCTTTTTCGCTTGTGCTCTCTCTGTCCGTCTGCGATGGGGCCCACCTTCAAAACCAATTAGTTAGCCGCTAATCATGCTTATGATTGTTCTTTAGTTCACTCATGCATGATCAAAGTTTGTAATTGAGGTTTGAAAGTATATTAGTGCAAGTTTCTTGTAGCTTTTCTCTGTTGTCATTTTTATCTCGTTGTCGTGAATCAAAATTTGTATCATGCTTGTTATTAGGTTTTGTTAGTCTTGATGCCTCCTTTTGTTGTGGTGGTTAGCATGAAATCATTTAGTTGGTATCTTTAAGTTTCTAAGCTTCACATGCTTGATCATAGGGATAGTTAGTCGTCATTTTATTTGCCTCTGCACTTTTGAGTTGTCGGTGTTATAAGATTTGGGTAGTGGCCAAATGTTGAAACTTGTTAGCCTTGCAAAATCTAGGTGTGATGCTTAGGGGTATGAATAGGCGAGCGCCCCTTAGCATCCTATCTTAGGTAGAAGATTTTGTTTAGCATTTCTTAGTTGGATACTTGGCTAGTTATGCTTTCAATAGCTTCTTGTAGATTTTGTGCTCACCACAATAGTGGTTTCAGATAGCTAGCTGATTTTGATGTGTTAACTTGATGATTAAATAATAGATGTGCATACAATCACCATCAAAGCCTGTCCAAAGTTTAAAGCATGTTAGAAGTTTGATTTTGTGGTTAACCTAGCAAATGAGTGGATGGGTCTCTGTGGCAATTATTTGTCATTCTTTGTGATAGTCTAGCCTTGGTGTATATATTGGTGTTTGTATTTGATGTTTGAAGTTTTGCTTGTTATTCGCTCTTATTCGCTTTGTTCGATCGTTAGGCTTCGATATTTGCGCAACCCCGAGGACGATCCTCCGCAAAGATATTGAGCAACAAAGATCCAGCAAGCGCTTGATCATGATAATCCCAAAGATTTTAAAGTCTAATATTTTGTTTCATTTGATGTATGCATCGCTAATTTGTGTTAAATGATTAGTTAAATCCAGAGTCGCATATCCCCGTAGACAAAATATCGATCTCTACTACCGAGCCTAGGTTATTTGTCGTGATTAGAGATCGCCGGATGATCTCTTGTCACTTAGTAGATCCGGTCAACTTGCTTAGACATGCTTAGCTATCAGTAGAATCAAGCTGTTATCGATTTTAGTCAGTAACCTTGATCACACAAAATTTACTACAACTTCATGTTTCAAAGATTTCGCTATGTTTAATTGCAAAACTAAAAATGAAAACAAAATGATTTAGACGCGCACAATGGTAAGATTGGTGTGATCTATTGGGTGTGATCGAAAGGTGCCCGTCAATTAAGGACCGAACATCTTGTGAGTTTTTGTTATCCAGCATTTAGTGCATAACCACACTAGAGGGTATGGACCTCTCTGACCTAGTACTTTGGCGTGTATTGGCCCGGTCGCAGGAGGTCGCAGGAGGGATGGAGGTGGGAGCATGGTAGTTGTCCCAAAGCTTTATCCCGAGCGGGTAGTTGTCTTTTCTGGCTTTACCATGTAAGCGTATGGGTTTCTATCCATACGAGCTGCTCGTAGTTAATACACAATATTGGAAAAAGTCTCAGAGGACTTAGTGTGCAAAGATACCTTCTAAGTGTGCTTTGGCTTAAAGGCGATGCCAAGTGTGGGTATAGTGGTACACCCTGCAGGTTAAAACTATTCGAATAGCCTCGCCCTAGGTGATGGACACGCTTGGGTAAGCTTATCGAGAGTTAGACTACAACATTTAAATTAAAACTTGATGGGTGGTACGAATCGATTCGTGTTATTGTTGTGGTGACTATTGGGATAGTCACTTCTAGGTTGTTTATCTTTCGCTTTTGTTATTATTATCCCATCGTTATTTCAATCTTAAAATGAATTGCAAACTTGCCTTTAAAATCAGATACCTTATTGCAAATGAAAATTGGCTTTATGCAAATGAAACATATGGCCTCCACCGCACAAGCTTTGCATGTAGCATATGAACAGTCCGCTAGTTCACACGCTGGGTCTTGCGGGTACAAAGACAATCTTTGTACTCGTGTGCTTTGCTTAATGTTTTGTTGCAGAGGAAGAAGGTGAGCCTCGTGGTCCTCACTTCGTGAGTCAGGCTGCCGCTCGTGGGTGACGACTAGTCTTGGCGGTCCTGGCCGATGCCTTGTGGTTGAAGGCACACCGATTGGCTTTGTTTATAGCCATCTTATGGCACTTTTGCTTCACTGCCGTTCTTGTTATTTGTGTATCTTGTGGCCCATCGGCCATTGTCCGTAATATCTTTGCTATTTGTTTATCTTCCGCTTGGAAGTGTGGTGTTTGGACTCTATGTGTGGAATGGAGTTGATGTCTAATTTTGTAGGGTGTGTATATCGCTCGAAGTATACATATCTCGAGGATCAGTTTATTTGATTTGTGATGCTAGGACCAGGTGGTTGGTTAAGCATTACAAACCAAATAAACTGGGGTCCTCACACTTACCTTTGTCCTGGGCACTTGCATCTCATCCAGGGTACTCGTAAATAGTATGTTTAGCGAGCTCCCACCATCAACCAAAACTCGATTTACCCTACAATTATTGATGGTGGGTTCGACCATGATCGGGAACCGACTTGGTCTAGTCGAAGGGATCGGCAGTCACCTTTCTCGAATGTGATGGTGACTTCCGATCACTTCGGTAACTTATTGACAAGAGGAGAGTCGATTGTGTTTACCTCGCACTCAACAGCTTTAAGCTATCGTCGTGACTCGTATGCCGATGATCCTCCATAGATGTGATTGATGGTGTGTTGCGAATCTTGGAACGACATCTCTTCCTCCTCATCTGACTCCTTCCGTCCACTTGTTTGGCCTACCTGTTCAGGAGTAGGAAGTGGCCCCTTGTAGAGTAATAGTCTTCGAGTTTTTGTAGAAAAACTCGGCAGTTGCGAAGGTAATGCCCTTCTTTTTTTGTGAAAAGGACACCACCTGGGTTTGTCATTCTTCCGATCTTGGCGCTTACCTTTACCTCGATCAGATTTCTGCTTAGGGTTGTGTGGCTATTTGTCGTTTATGGCTAAGACCTACTTAGAACCGGCAGCTGGAGATTTGTGTCTCTTTGCCTTGTTCTTGGATTTTTTAGCATTTTTATCCTTTTTCTTACCACTTTCGCCTGCCTCCTGAGGTATATTATCTTCACGATCGATAGTGTTGTTTCACTCGATTGCTTCAGCAGCAGTTGCGTATCTATCGGCCATCTCGAAGATTTCGGCAACAGTGGCAGGAGGATGTAAAGCGATGTCCTCTGTTATTCTCCTGCTGCGGACTCCATGCTTGAAAGCTCGATCATAGACGAGTCAGAAACTTCCGGAATAGAATTTCGAACCTGACTGAAGCGGCTGATGAATTGGTGCAGAGTTTCATGATCGTTCTGTCTTATCCGGTGCAAGTCCTCCTCCTTTCCAGGGTGGTTGTAGGTGCCCTGGAAGTTCGCCAGCAAAAGGTCGCAGAGGTGTTACCACGAGTAGATCAATTCGAATGGTTGGTTTAAAAGCCACGATCGAGCCGATCCTTCGAGTATAGTCGGAAGGTAGTTCGCCATTACGTGCTCTCCTCCTCTTGCTGCTCGGATAGCGGTTGTGTAGATCTGGAGGAATTTAATGGGATTTTGGATTCCATCGAATTTCTCCATGTTCGCTGGTCGAAAACGAGGTGGCTAGCGAACTGCTCGAAGATCGGGTGAAAACGCCAGACATCCTGAGATAACTTCTTGTCTCATTCTTTGCAGAAAAGAAGGGTTGACGTCACCGGGTGATCGTACTCGATGATACCGCAGTCATAGGTGGGCTGGACCTATAATAGGCCTCAGTTTTACGAGGGAAATACTCCCCGTATTCCGTTTGCTGCCGCACATTTTGTCCCTGAAGTGGTGAAAGATCACCTCTCCTGGGGGCTTATCGGTCTCCAGATGTTCAACGAGCCTTCTTCGGATCGGGAGAGCGACGTGATCGAGGATCATGTCGTCTCCCATGTGACGAGTTTTTCGAACGGCTGGCAGAAGATGGAGTCATACTACTACGACTTCCAGGTTGATGTTGGCGAGGATGCTCGAGTTTTGACATCATGTTCCGAAGCCTTCGTGTGATCTCTTCTGCAAAGAGATCGTACCCTGGTGCTTGAGCTAGCTTTTGGGTCGGATTTTCAAGCAAGTCGTTGATGTGTTGGAGCTCCCGAGCTTCCTCCGACTGGAAATGAGCGTGCTCGGGGAGATTTTTTCGAGCCGCTATCTTTCTTCGTCGAGTTGTCTCAGAATCGCCTATATCAGACCCTTGAGTTTATTTTAATGAAGTGCGAGAATGTTGAGGATGTCCCGCACGTTCATTAATGTGTTCGTCTCGTTCGCCAGTGGTGGTGCCCTTGCCATTGCCACGAGGGGACGTAGTGCATGCCCGTCGGGGAGTATCGTCAATCCTGCCTCTGGGAGAACGATTATTATCAGGGGGAATGACGAAGACCTCCCATTAACGACCTCCACTTGCGCTCGAGGCCTCCTCGCTTGAGGAGTAATCGAGTGACACCATCTGGCGACTTGGAGTAAACCCCTCTAAGTAGGGGAACTCCGGGTTATAACCGTCTCGTCTGCAGGTGTGCACTGTTGAGGGGGATAAGGATACCTCCTCAACTCCGGTGGTGGCGCGGTCTCCGAGATCAGATAGAAGATCTCCAGAGGTGGCAATACCATCAGATGATTCGATACTCGGCTCGTAGTCGAAGCTGACATCCATGTCGATGTTTGTGTAATCGGCCAAGTCGAACCAATTCTCCTCGTTCCATTCTCCTGCCATGGTAGCATCAAAGAGAAAAGAAAAACTGTTGACAAGGAATTACCAGAAGATCCCCACGGTCGGCGCCAACGCGCTTGTTTTAGAACCAATCTTACGTAAAGATTATTTGATTCGGGGGGTCTCCACAATTGATCATGCAGATAAAGGAGACACGGGAATTTTTATACAGCTTCGGGCCTTCTCCAGAGAGAATAACAACCCTACTCCTGTGTGTACTGTATTGGATATCCTGGTTACAATCAGGGAAAAGACTTGCGCTTACAGTGCTACAAACTCTCACCGTTGCGTTCCCCCCAAAAAGGCTCCCTCTTTATCTCTAAAAGACATCTATTTATAGCATATCGTGAGGAAGGTTGTCATTCCAGGTTTGAAGGTGCTTATGTATTGTAATAATGAGAGTAATTGCCGGAGAGTAACCTCCCCACGTTGTCTGACGGTTACCCATCAGAGATAAAGATGGGTTAACTGTAGTTATCCCAGACATAACTACGTATTTTGACTGCTCAGATCTCACAATTAATAGGGCCTACCGTGAGTAGACCTAATTATCGTGGTAGGACTGGTCGTGGTGGGACTCACGACTAGGGGGTAGTCGTAGATATAGTTACGACTAGATACTAGTCGTAGGAAGACTTACGACCGAAGGTAATCGTAGAAAAACTTACGATTACAAGGTAGTCGTAGAAATACTTACGACTATGGGGTGGTCGTAGAAGAACTTACGACCACTTGACTAACCTCTCCCTTACGGTAGTAAAGGGTATACCTAGTAATCGTGTGACGTTGTATTTACCCATATTACATGATTACATATAATTAATAAAATAAAAATTATTAGATCCTTGTCACAGCATATTTCCAAAAGGCCACAAGTATGATATTAAGGAGTTGGTTCACCTGTGGATAGCAGAGGGACTTGTGATTCGTGCAACCAGAAGAGGAGATTGATAGATATTGGAAGGGATTACCTCAATGAGATGGTTTCTGGATCTTTCTTTCAACCAGTTTCTGACAGAGTTGAAGGTACATTTTGTATCATGCATGATCTCCTCCATGATTTGCCAGAGCCATTCTCTAGAGAAGACTGCTTCAGATTAGAAGACGATAAGGTGAAAGAAATACCATGCACTGTTCGACATCTATCTGTTCGTGTTGAGAGTATGAAACAACATAAGCAAAGTACCTGCAAGCTACATCATTTACGCACTGTTATCTGCATTGACCCACTTATGGATGATGCAAGTGATATTTTCCATCAGGTACTGCAGAATTTAAAGATGTTACGTGTACTATATTTGTGCCTTTACAACAGTACCAAGTTACCTGAATCTGTTGGTGAGCAGAAGCACCTTCGGTATTTGAACCTCATTAAAACTTCAATTTCCTAATTGCCCGGATCATTTTGTGCTCTTTACCACTTAGTTACTTCAGTTAAATCATAAAGTTACGAGTTTGCCTGACAAACTCTGCAATTCACGCAAGTTATGTCATCTTGATGCACAGCTTCGTATTCGTCACATAGGCAAGCTAACATCGCTCCAATTATTTTTTACGTAAACAAGCATAAGGGTTGAAACAACCCGAAAATTTCAGAGTTCCAAGTTTTCAAGTTTTTGACTTGAATTCGAGTTTCTTTTCCAAATTCGGAAATTCCGCAAACCAAATCCGCTTTCCGCTTTGGGCCATCCCGTTTTCCTTTACCGGAGACAACTTCCTCCAAAACCGCCTACTAGCTCGCTTCTGCCCCGCGTCACGACAAAGATCGCGTCTCCAGCCGCCTTTCGCTGCTCCGCTTCACACCAGTGCAACACCAGAGATTGCCACATCACCGCCGCCTTCGCCACGCCCGTGCCAGCGCTGCTCGCCCCACGCTCTCGCCATGCCAGCTCTCGCGCCACGCGCTTGCCGCGCTGTGCCAGTGCATGCCTTGCATCAGTGAGGCGGCCTTGATACTGCGATGCTGCCGTGCCGCCACCTCGCCATCTGCTTTTCCCTTCCCCGGCGCCGAATGCGCTCAATCGCACGTGTCGTTGCCACATGTCGCGCTTCGCTTCGCTCTGCTACTGTCGCCACCGTCTCCCCGAGCTATAAAAGGCCCTCCAGTAAGCGTATGCCTCTTCACCCACAGCCACTGCACCTCACCATCACCTCCTTTCCCCTCCAGCTCCGATCAGCCGCTTCAATTTCGTCGCCACCTCTCTTCTTTCCCAGCGAGCCCGAAGGCAATTTCGCCGCTACCGTTCCTCCCTTTCCCTCCCAACCCTACCACTAGAACTGCCTCACCACCTCAAGCATTCCCCCCAACCTCCCTGTCCTATCCCAGCAAATAGCTTGCCAGCACCACCCTCCACCGCCGCGTTGCCCACGGCTCACGTGGATAGCTAGCCTCGGTGCATCCCAACCCTCACCGCCATCTTCCCCGAGTCCATCTTCGTTCACTGGTGCTCAAGCCCCAGCCACTTTGGCCGAAGCTTTGCCAGAAAGTCACCATCCTCCTCCTCTGCTTCGGCCATGCGCCACCCTCGCCACCGCACCATCCCTGACACAAAACCCAAAAATGGGTTGCGCACGTCACGGTGATGCTCGCCGCACCACCCGCCGCTGCCACCCATCACCGGAGCCACCACTATCGCCATCGGCGCCGCTGCCGTTGGCTCGAGCGAGCTAGAGCGTGCTGTAGCTCAAAGCCGAGAGTAGCTCAAAGCTGCCCCGAGCTGGGCCTTTAGGTTTGGCCCAATTGGCTCTGGCCTAATACTGTTTACAACTCAACCCATTAGCCCACAACCCAGAGTCCATTACTATTCATTAGGACCTATTACTGTTCATGAACACTAGCCTACTGTGAATAGTATAAAATCAACACTATTCACCAAAACCCATTTTCGACATAATATGTCTATTTCGACCGTTCCGAGTTCGTAAATCCTATTCTTAACTCGGTTCATCCCAATCAAACACCCAATATATCATATTCACCATATTTTCATTCTCTTTTAATTCTTTTTTGTGTTTTATTTTATTTGCATGTTGTTCCTAGCACATTCCTTGTTGAGCTCGGATATTTATTTGGATTATTTTATTTTGAGCTAGGTTTTGACTTTGACGATCAAATTCCAGAGAGCACCAAACAAGACATAGGAGAAACACGTAATTTTGAAGACTTCGAGCCAGGAGGCAAGTTGCATTCATTTGATCATTTAGAGTCTATATTTCATGTACTTGCATTATTAATTTCATTATTATATTTGAGCCAAATATTTTAAATAATGAAATAATACTTTTAAATACCATGATGAGTAGATAAATCCCATCACCCCGTATACAAACCCTCCTCTTCTTTGTAGGCCATATTCACCTTGACAAGTTTAGTCCACATAAAATGATAGCAAATATTCAACAATGTCACACAAAATATTTTCAAATACTGATAGGGAAGTTGGCTAAATGCCAATAGATTTTGGTAGAGAGTTGAGGGTTGAGACCAAAATGATGGACAACCCAATATACTTGATAAAAGTGAGTCAAAGGTGAGAACAAGCGGTGGACAGACACGAGTTAGTAAATGGCCCATCACCTCACTAGATGACAAGTAAGGACAAGAACCTTGTGCCAAGTAACAGACACAGATCTTGCTCAACCATAAGTGTGGTATATCCAACTTGGCTTAGTACACTGCTCTTCCGAATGAATATCTACAGGATATCAAAAGCTCTTGTGTGATAGAGCAGCTGTAGAATAGGGGTGAGTCAGGAGTGGGCCGGTTAGAGCACTCGCTGAACTACACGACGATATGGACCAATCAGCATCGGACCACGCACTCCACCATTGGCCGGTGGTTTCCCGATGACTGTATTGACTATAAACCTACCGGGTAGAGACTAGAAAGGTTGAGCAGTGGAAAAGACATTGTTATCTCGACTCAGTCGCATGCTATCTGGTTGCGTGTATATAGCTTGACAGTATGAGTCTGAGATATCTTGTGGGTAAAGTTGGACAACTCTGCAGAGTATAAACAATGGTATTCGAATATGTCGTGCTTCCAATTAATGAAACTGTGTTCATGGGCGTCGGACCCGGATTTCATAATCCAGAATCCTCCGTGAAAACAATACGCTACTCTCTGGATTAGTAGATAACGCTCACAGGATACATCATTGAATCAATTCATACATAACATAGACCGAACCATTCATAATATTACAAACATTAGAGTTCAATTAGACCGCATCGGGTCGAGTTTACAATAGGGCCGACTAGACCAAATGAATACATTACATAATTTGCGAAAATAATAGCAGAAGCAAAAGGGGTAGAGCACATCTCTCCACAGGCAAGCGACTGAGGTAGCTCGTGTATGACCGATATTAGCCAAGGACTCAGATAATATAGGTTGTACACAAGCACCGGCGGAGCCAGCTAGACTGAGGCGAGAACCAAACTAAGGAACTAAATTACTCTTCATCATTGCCTTGCCCATCGACATTTGGATCCTCGTAGTAGGCATAATCTCCAAGATTCGTGGGTTCTGAGGGTTTGGGGGAAAGAGTGAGGATGGGTATAACTTCCGTGCTCGCGAGCCAACACACAAGATGCAATAATATACATGCAAGGCTTAACAAGGGTGGCTCGTGTTCTTTTATTTGCTCAAAGCAACATTTATAATTACCAATATTAGAAAGTCCTATCAATTAGCATTTTAACTAAATCACATTTTATTAAATAGAATAATTGTGCAATATTAACAACGACAAAGATTACCTCCATCTTATGCTTATTTTTTTTATGGTGGTTACATCTACCTAATAACATCAGTGGGGTACTTCCACCCAGGGAAAGCCAAATTCAAGGTTACATTAGCCCGATAAGTTTTTCATTCCACCCATAAAGTTTTATAAATAGAACTAACTCTTATAAGTTCACATGCCTGCCCTTGACCGTAGGCACGGCTGTTTGAACAGTTTATTATACTCTGCAGAGGTTGTACATCTTTACCCACAAGAGATAATCATCTTGATGTATACACATGTTTCCTTAGACATGTGAATTAAGGGGGGGATTACCACAAGACCTTTACAATGCATCCCTTAGTGTTAGTTGCACCCGCTAAGGTTTCAGCTGAGAGTGGTTACGCGCACACACACTGTGTCAACCATGCCCCCAAACCTCCTCTTGCGCCACACGGCGGCTTATGCCAGCATCCCGACTGTGTCCACGACGGCTTACGCTAGCGCACAACTTGTATGGGTGGATACAGATTAGTTGGTCAGGTCGACACCATTATAGACTTGTGGTTGTACTGTTTTACATTAGGAGGTCATCACAAGATTAAAGTCTTTAGCGTTATCTGGGTGGTTCATACCACATATCATCCATAAACCAACATTCTTTGGGCTGCATTAGCACCCATCATCATACCATCCGCCTAGATGTGGTAACATCAAGTTATTAGAGTTTTTGGGGAACATAAATTACATTATCTCAACATCTCGGTCATTTACACCCAATGACTGCCCAAAATAATTTTCATGATTGGGGTAGTTAATACCCTAGTACTTAAGCAAGATTAGCATGACGCTTAACTATAACCTATGACTAGTATAGTTACCACATAATTACTAGGGTGACAAGGATTTAAGGAATTCAATTGTCAAGGATTGTGTAACAATTATTTAATCATCAAGTAGGTATTTAACTACCTTAGGATCATTTGACATACATTTGCATGAGGAACTAAAGCATGCAATTTGACATTTTAAAAGAATATAATTTGCATAAAATATAGGTTCAATATGATCAAAGTATTGATTTGCCTGGGTCTAAGGCAAGAGGGTTTTGATATTCTTGAGCTTGATCAAAATGGAGATCTCCCACTTCTTCGAATTCTACTCGAACGAACATACCGGAAAAAAGAACAGACAAACAAACATAATAAATAAATACTAAAGAATTTACAAATAAAGTCAAAACTGAACAAAACCAGAGCCAAAAGGTAGGTCTTGAATTTACAATTTTTTAAGAACAAGTTTCATAATTTTTGGAGCTATAATGAAGGAGAAACGAATTTTTGAAGTTTAGAGAATGAATTAAAATAAAAAAAAACAAAGGAGGAGAGAGACTCGGCCACTGATTGGCCGGGCCCGCAATCCAGAGGCACATGCGCACGGGTGCTTGTTCCAAACAGCGTCAAGACGCGTGGAAAAACGAGGTCGGGCCCGCTGTCGGCTTCACACGGAAAGCTGAGGGATTAAAGAAGGCAATTACTGTTTCAACGGGCCCATATGGCAGTGAGACCGGCAGCAGTTAATTGGATCATTAACTCGGCTAAATAAGGCTTAGCCTTTTAACACCCGACTGAGATTCACTCGGTTTAAATGCGCACAGAGCTGGTCTGGACTTCCGACAAAACACAGAAGGGAACCCAGGGACGGTGCGGCTCGTCGCCGGCGCAGGGACGAGCGGTGGTGCGGGGAGAGGGACAAAATGGGTTGCCCTCGCTGAGGTAAAGCTGGTGACGGTGGTGGAGACGCCGGAGAGTCGCCGGAGCGGCGGTGCGACAACAAGGGGCGGCGGCGGCGGCGTTCAGCCAAAATCCGACAACGACGATTTGGCGATACTTGACGAAAAATCATGGAAGCATGAGGTAGATGGGGGCTCAGGGATCTTACCAAGCCAAGAATGGCAGCCGAAAGTGGACGGAGCAACGAGATCAACGGCGGTGAAGCTTGCGGCTGGAAACGACGAAGAACTCAAAATTCGAGCATTCCTGCGGATCAAAAGTGGAATTAGGACAGGGAAAATTTCCTTGGGTGCTAGAACACAAAGTGACACAAAAAGTTGAGGAAGAGCTTCACTGGAATGGTGAAAGACCGAAGGGGCGGCGGTTGAGTGGCAGTGGCTCGGCTCTGGAGCTCAAGCTTTGCTTCGGGTGGAACTTACCGAGGAGGAGCGAGTGGGGGGGTAGAGGGAAGCTCAAGGCGCTCTTATACGCCGGGGAGGGGAGTGAGCCATTGGGACATTTGATGGTGGCGCAAGCGCCGAGGGTGGCACGGTGCAGGCGTCACGGGGAAGCCGGGAACAGGGCAGAGGGGGACGGAATCTGGGGTTAGGATTGGACTGAGGCACAGAGGCAGAGGCGCACTCTGGCATACGTTGATGCAGGAAATGCGGTACGACGACGGGAGCAGCGTCGGGGAACTGGGAGCGGGGCGCGGAGAGCCGGGACGGGATGGCTATGTGACGGGCTCGGACGCGGCCAGCGGGCGCGGAGGTGAAGAAGCCAGGGTCGGGCCGTGCGCTGGCACTGGCAGCAACGTGCTCTGGTGCGTCTAAGGTGGCAAGGGGCGCTTAGGCTGGGCCAGGGGAGAAAGAGAGGATTGAGGGGTTTTGTAAACCGAAGATTTTAAGCTTAGAAACTAAAGTTTGAAACTTTGAGAGAATTTTGGAATTGGGTTAAGCTTTTGCAAATAGATTGAAACTCTAAAATTACTATTCATCAAATGAAAACAGGCTGTTACAATGGGTAATTATAATACATGAGGCATAAGTAGAATTTACAGATGTTAAGTTGGTAATTATAGATGTTGAAAACCCTTATTGTTATATTTATTATTGTTTTACTGTTTTAAATATTGTACAGCTTTCAACTCAAATATTGCATTCCACGTATGCCTAATATGATAAAACTGTTCCATTCCTTTGCTAATCCTAGCAAGTAGTTAATTTTTTTCCCAAGCAACTTGCTGAGTGCTGTTGTACTCATACTTGCTAAACATCATCAGAAGAACTCTGGGAGGAAACAGGTGATTTTTGAGATCAGGATGAGCCACTGAACAGTGACGACTATTGGTATTAGGTTTCGACCACGCTCAAGCGTGCCTGTGATTCTTGTGTGCTTTTGTGATGTAATATATTATATTTGAGCTTGGATGCCCGTGCAAGTGTCCAAACTGGCCGTTAAGCCTTAACTGATATAATAAAGGTTTGCTTCTGATTGTAAACGTGAGCTTGCTTGTGAAGCCATTTCTTGCTTTGCAACTGCATATCCGGAGTGGATGTAAAGATTTTGACGGTCCAGATTTGGAGTCGTTACAGGGGTTATGAGTTGCGTCAGCTCAGGGACATGAACGAGCTTGGTGGTAGTTTAGATATCAGATTTCTCGATAATATCACTTGGAAGGATGAAGACTTAAGAGTCGAAGCGGCATCAGAAAAGTCATCTTGAAGACTTGCACCTTGCCTGGAGTCACTCGAATGAGTTGAGTAGAGGATAATATTTGGAGATTCTAGAAGGTCTGATACCACCGCCTCAACGAAGTCTTAATTAATTAGTCGTCATTAATTTAGTGTTCTTATTAAGTCATAATTAATTTAGTGATCTTATTAAGTTGTAATTGTTTTTTGTAATTAATTTGTGGTAATTAATTAGTCGTAATTAATTTAGTGTTATTTAATTCTTCGTAATTAATTTAGTCCTAAATAATCTAGTTATTATTATTAAGTTATAATTATTTATTTGTAATTTATTTTTGGTAATTAATTAGTCCTAATTAATTTAGTGGTATTGAATTACTCGTATTAATTTAGTTAGTACTAATTTAGTCGTACTTAATTAGTCGTAATTAATTAATTGGTCGTACTTAATTATTCGTAATTAATTTGGTCACAGTTAATTAGTGTATATTAATTTGTTGTGTGTATTTAGTCATAATTTTTAATTTCTAGTAATTCATCGGTATTATTAATTTATTCACTAATAATATGTGTGTTTAATCTCTTGCAAGCTTTGCCTCTACCGGAGCTACTAAAACCCTTCTACGGTTAGCATAACCGGTGCAAGTTGTGGATCACCGGTGACGCTCACTACATCCCAATCCTTCGGGACACAGACTTGTTGCCCTTTGCGAGTCTGCTCTCGGTCGGGCGCTACTTCACCTTGGACGATAGTCTAATGTCTGCACTTGTCGACAGGTGGAGACCCGAGATGCACACTTTTCACTTTCGGTGGGGTCAGATGACGATCACCCCGGACGTTTCATTCTTGACTGGTCTCCCGATCAAGGGTGGGCCACTTGTTCCAGGCCAATCGCCAGCGGACTGGAAGGCCTAGTTAGGGCATCGGTTTGGCATACATGTCCCGGACAACGCCCGTGTTGTCCCTCGGACATAGCTGATGAATTTCTGTCAATGCCCGACGGATGCACCTGACGAAGTTGTTAAGATGTACCTCGTCGCTTACCTTCTTCATCTATTGGGTTTGGTCCTTTTCCAACCACACAGGTCAATTGCATGTACCTAGCTTCGTCTGTATCGCCGAGTCTATGGCTGACACGGAGGTTGGGGCGATGCCTCAGTACAGTTGGGGATCAGTTGTCCTTTGCGCTACATACAAGGGGTTATGATGCTTCACGGCGCGACACTGGTCCTTACCGTCTGCTACGTATACCTGCATCTGTGGAGTTGGGAGCACTTCCCTGTTGGGCGGCTCTCATTCGAGAAAGCAGTGCACCCATACCCCGAGTTGCACGACCCGATAGATGGGCCCACTATGGGCTACCGGTGGACTATTGCCCAATTACACTGGGCCAAGGACAGACTGGCGAGGTGTTATTCGTTTTTCTACAACGACCTCGAGTCGTTGCACGACAACGACATCATATGGGCGTCATGGAATCCAGATTTCGTGAACATGGTAGCGCCACACGGACTGTCCGTGCAATGCACGCAGGACGTCGGATTATGGGCGACGACCTGTTACCTGGTGTTTACCCATATGGTGAAGCATTACGCGCCACAGCGCGTAATGGGACAGTTCGATTCGTATCGGGTTGTACACCCTCCCGATAGCAGGATCCTGCAGCAAGCCGTCCACTTGTGAGTCCAACTCCATCTGAGTAATCTTTACACTGCATACCTACATCCCCTGTTCTAACATTAATCCTTTTCGAATGCAGACAATCAAGGGCGGGCCAACAAGCTGAGGACTGGCAAGCAGTCCAGCATGAGTGGGTTACGGCTTGGATGGAGACGGCGCACATCGAGATCCTGTTGGAGCAGTGACCTTATGAAGTACGGACATACCGTCAGTACATCGAGTGGTATGTACCACGGTTGCGCACCAGACTCATCTATCCTCCACCAGAGCGTCTAGAGTAGGTGATGCACCAGGAGAGGCTCCGTCACTCATTCGATCGGCACAACGTTTTGCAGCGTGACGACACCGTAAAACACTTACAACCTATGCTCATTTCATTGATGATATTTGTACTGTTTGTTACTGAACCAGTGTTGTCAGTCACTTCAGTTTGAGCGGCTGCAGCGGATCGCAAGCGCATTAGAGACCGCCATCAACAGCCCAGAGCACACCATACTGAGGCTTCTGAGCACTATGAAATACATCTTCGTAGAGTCAAAAAATATAAAAAAGAACTTGAGCTGCTGTCGTTTGTAGGACCAAGGATAACCCACTAGAGGGGGGTGAATAGGCGGTTTTTAAAACTTTAGGCCAAAAATAGATTTTTAGCAAGTAAAGCTATAAAATTCAATTTCACGATTCAAGGCCTAAATAATCTAAGTCTTTCTAAGCGCACTACTCACTCTAGATTAAGCTAAACAACCTAACTAAGATACAATATCTATATAAATAAATGAACTAAGAGAATAATAAAATAGATAAACCACAATATGGAGACAAACGATGTTTTCCTGTGGTTTCGAAGACTTGCCGGTTTCCACTAATCCACGTTGAGAAAGCTTGAACGAACCAAGCCGACTCCACACGAGCATGCCCCTTGAACACTAGAGGTAGCTCTTCTCCACTCCGGAAAGGTGAGATCCAATCTTCACAATCACTCGGGTCTTCTCACAAGCTTCTTGAGAAGATCATCGAACCACCTTCTTCAAGCCGTATAGGAGGCGGCAATCTCCAAGAGTAATAAACCAATAATGCTACGCTTGAAGATGTTCAAGTGCCACAAAAATCAAACTCAACTCAAAGCACTTGGAGAAACCTCTACAACATTTGCAGGATAGAATATTTGCTCTCAAAGAGTAGAAGAAGAAGCAAAGTGCTCAAGAGTGTTTAATTGAGGTTCTAAAGAGTCCCTTGCTGCAGGGGGTGAGGTATTTATAGCTTCCACCCACTCCACTAGCTGTTGGCACCCGTGACTGTGCAAAAACTGCAAGGTCGGTTAGATTGCAGGCACAGGGCCGGTCAAACAGGAATACAGTATATCGATAAACTCTGTAGTAATCATTACAGTAGAATATGACCGTTATGCCAGGTCCGATCAGTCCGCCCACACATGGTTCGGTCAGAACGGATTCAAAAGATTTCCAAAACAAAAAAGACTTGCTACTGGAAAAAGCTGACTACATCGGTCAATCCAGGGTTCCAGTCTGACTGTGAAACTACGACGGTAAGTTCGACATGGAAAATAAAGTAGCAAGACCCAAAACACCCTTCTTTGGAAAAAGTTGACCGCGTGAATAATCTAGACCCGCCATTATTTTAGTGGTTAATGACAAATCTAAATGTGAGACTTATGACGATGATATTGTTTAGTCTTATTTGGATGAAAAGGTGAAAATCATGAAGGTATGTATTCAACATCATATTTTTATATATTGTTGCATTCCTCGGATGCAAAAAATATGTTGAACTCCACCAAAAGTTTAACTTGAATATGTGCATATGTTTCTATTACACATTCATGTATGCACACATTTATTAGTATTTATCAATATTTCTTTATTCACATATATTGGGGATCTCTACTTTGAAATATATCCTTTGAGTATATAAAACTTGTGTAGTTCATATATACTCCTATTGCTTTATATTCAATTATTTGTAATTGTGTTATGGAACTAATGTGTGTGCTAAGATATTTTGATTGAAGACATGAAAAGAAATACAAAGATGATAAAAGATCGGCATGGCTCAAGACAAAGGAGTCGTGCATTGCATTTGTTTTGCTTCTGAAAAAGTCTTCAGTGAAAATTGGTATGACCGCATTTGGTAAACGGTACTACCGATGTGCGGTAGTACCGGAGTTTATGTGGCGGAACTACCACGAAGCGGTATGACGCATATATTGAGCGAAACTACCGTAACCTGGTGTAACCGAGATTTATTAAGCGGTACGTTATTTCCAATGAGTGCTAGTTTTGGACCTCAAGTGGAAGCGGTCGTACCGCCCTTGTGATCGGAAGTACCGGAGAGCGAAACTACCGCATGATCAATGGCGGTAGTACCACACTGTCAGTAATGACTTGTTTAGAATCATTTATTGGAGGTATATATTGGTAATTAATGTTAATCATTGTGAGACTAATATTTTTCATGAGTTGGATGAATAGGTTATGTTCCATGGTAATAGAGACTTCGAATGGCATCATGAGTTGATCATCATCAAGTCAAGGTTCAAGAAGAGGATGCATCATGTGTTGATGCATATCAAAATCTTGAAGAGGAGATGATCATGAGTTGATTATCAAGTCAAGAGAAAACCCGTCATGTGTTGATCGAGGTCAAGTAAATGATGCATCATGGGTTCATGCATGTCAAGACGATGACCCGGACTTGAAGTAAAGATGTGTGTCATTAGGCTTTAAAAAGATGCTCAAGGCAAAAGTATAACTAGATAGGGTTAAGGATGTGTTTCTAGTCTTTTATTGGTCTTGGTGTTTGGTTGGAAGACTGGATTGTTAGTATAGGTTGCTATACTATTAAGAGGGATCTTGTCTAGTAGCTTAAGTCTCCGTAGTATGATGCTATTATTTGTGAATGTGTTTTGCAAATAGTTGAGGCTCATGCATTTAATCCTTGTAGCATGTGACTATACTTTGCAAATGTATTTTACAAATGGTTGAAGTCCATGTATCTACTCCTTGTGGCATGATCTAAGTTTGGAAATGTGTTTTGCAAATTATTGGGATTCATGCATTTCCCTTGGCATGGTTTAAGATTGCTTGTTGCTATTTCTTTGGACTTAGACCATGGTAGTGGCTCTTTGGAGTTATGATTTTGATTTGATCAAATGTGTTTGAGATCAATCAAATAGGTGGGTTGTGTAGCCCTTTGAATAAGCTTTTCATAGAGTCCAAGATCACTCAATTCCGACATCGAAGTCAAAAGTTATGATATTTTTATCAAGTGTCGTTTGTGTTGAAATTGGACGGCGGTAATACCACCCGAGAAGAGAGGTATTACCGCAGAACGGTAGTTCCGGCCTTTGTACTGCGGTACTACCGCACTAAAGTCTTTAACGTCTAGTTTTGGAGCTGTTAATGCACTGTGCGGACCGATGAACAGTAAAAATGGTAGTACCGGAGTTTGTATGGCGGTACTACCGCAAATCCCGATTTTTGGGGATTTCTGCTCCCAACGACTAGTTTTTGTATGTAGGCTATAAATAACCTCCTTGGCCGGTTGAGAGACAATCTTTTGCATCCTATTTCACTCACTTGAGCTAGTGTGAGGTTCTCCTATCAATTTGTGCATGTGTTGCACCTTGTGAGCAAAGAGAGAGGTCTCTAGTTGTATATGTTGCATTTAGAGGTGAATTTTGTGTCCACTTGAGCTTGTGCATTCGTTGCACGTGGTGAGGGTCAAGCAAGGGGCTTGGCTTATTAGTCTTGGTGTTTGCCGACACCTAGACGACATGGAGGCGTCGTGGACCAGTGATCTTCTCAAGAAGCTTGTGAGAAGACCCGGCGTGTTGTAAAGGTTAGAGCTCACCTACCCAGAGCGGGAAAGAGCTACCACTAATGGGATTGAGGTGTTTGGCTTAATTTGTGGAGCCGGTCTAATTAGTTTGGGCTTACCTCATCGTGGATTAGGGGAGATGGGCAAGTCTCCGAACACCACTGTAAAACGTCTTGTGTTATTATGGTTTGCTCTCTTGTGATTTACTTTGTGCAATTTACATTCCTAGAATTAAATTGCTTATATGTCTTTATATGTTTGCTATCTTTATCAATAGTCATATATTATTGGTGTACTTAATCGAGACTAGTTGATTTAGGTTTTAATTGAGCAAAACCGAATTGATTTATAATTTCGCATAAAACTCAATGTTAGCCTAAAGATTTAAAAAATGTCTATTCACCCCCCTCTAGTCGGTCTTCTCGATCTGACACCACGTCACTGATTTGGTGGTTGGTCAGTCCGATCGTCCAACAATAGTATGCTCGGATAGCAAAATAGAGAAGGATTGAAGCCAAAAACAGAGTCTCCGAAAAAGTTGACCGCCCTACTCAGACCCGAGGCCCGACCGGTCCAGGCTTATGCTTGCTGTTAGTTCGGCCAGCAGAAATGCGAAACAGGAGCAATCTGGAAAAAGCTAACCACAAAGATGAGCCGAGGGTCCAGTCAGTCCGACCCTCCAACTGCAGTCAGTCCGACCAAGAAATAAAGAACAAATAGATTGAGGTCGAAAGATCACTAAGAATTCCAAGATTCAACCAAGTGAGTTTGAGCATTGTGGCACACTTTGCTATCAAGCTACTTGCTATTGACCCCTCTTCATAGTATGGCTACCTACACTAACAATCCAGTCTTTTATCTTTCATACTCCTAGATCGGTAAAACTATAAAAAGATCTTATTCAACTAGATACCTTTGCCTTGAGCTAGATGATGTTGATGTCCAAAACTTGAGTACCTTTATTGCTCTTTTTCTTTATCCGAGACTAACCTTTTCAAACACTTGACAAAACAAGTAAGTTCACAACAGATGGTTGTCTTTAATTACCGAAACACTAAAATAGGGCCTAGATTCTTGATCATTCGAGAGACGACATCCTACATGCCACTCACTGAATGGGTCGACCGTGCTCATCTACTAGGTCAACACGGCTTAGTCAGAGCGTCGTAGCACTCCTCGTCGGCCATCCGCGTTGTAGATCGGCGTGGAGGTAAGTTATGTACAAATTTACGTCCTATTTTTATTATGCTTTTGGTTGTGCTAACATCATGTCGTCTTCTGGCTGTATGTTCATTGGGATACATCACTTCTGCCGTCTGCACCATGTACTCAGAATGGCGGCCCCCTCGGTCATCCGCATTGCACATCCGGGAGGTACGAGATGTTTAGTTTTGGTCCTGAATATTTATTTGGCCTAACATCATTCCATCTTACAGCCTTCAGTTGAGCGTAAGGTTGACGTCCATCCGTCAATCGATGAGGATACGACCATCCCAGCTACTGCCATGGAGCAGTACATGGCGCCAGGGTTTGGACCCACCCCTGTCATACGTTGACCAGTACGAAGTACCGTAACAAGGAGAGAGCTCCTCCGGGGTCGCTGGCACATCGCACGGTCAAGGCCGGAGCTCCTCCGTACCAAGGGACTTTAAGACATCGTACTTGGGGGTGGATGATCCAGGCGTGGATTTCTTGATTCCTTCATTAATGACATGATTACGGGTGGTAGCCAGTTTGGCATGACTCAGCTGGACAACTTTGACGTTGGACAAACTCAACTGGGCCAGAGTCAGCTTGCTGATGCACCTCCGCCCATTCAACGGTCTATGTACCCCTCGAACCGATACACGCTCTTCGAGCCGGTTAATGTATCCTACGAGGACATGCTCAACGTAAAACCAGGATATGCACGTAGACGCAGTGAGCAGAGAGTGGCGCAGACAAGTGAACCATATTGTATCCCTTGTGTAATTGCACTGCATAGATGTTATGCGTTTTTGTTGCGCTATATTTGTATGTTATGTGTGTATTATCGAAGTTGATCGGATGTGGATTCACATGAAATCAGAAAACTCGGGGTTCACATGAAATCATGAAACCCTATACCGGGGGGGAGTCACGTGAGTTTCAACATTTTATGTGGAGTTGCAATAAAAAATTTATAAATCAAATTGATGACATTTCAGAATGCACATTGTAATTTGCGAATTACATGCCGCACGTGGTTTGCTTACGTGCATTACAAACAACAGCATGTATGACTAAACAAACCAAAAAACACCTAAGATACACGTACAACTTTTTTGGAATTGGGAAAAAGGAGGATCGCAATTAATCTTCACGGCACATTAGCCCCTTCCCCTTGTCTCGGGACTGCCTATGGTGGCGGCGAGTGTTAAAGTCATCCATGTTTTGCGATTGTATGATGTTAGCAGAACGTAAGGCCAAATACATAATCAGGATGCAAATTGTACATAACTCACCTCTTCGATATGGAATGCCCCCGGGCGGCTGGAAACACTACGACAACTGCCGGTCTCAGCAGTAGGAGCCTTCCCTTGTCTCGGGACTGCCCACATCGGTGGCAAGTGTCGAAGTCCTCTATGTTCTGCGAGACGGGTTGGACGATTACATGATGTTAGTAGAACGAAAGACCAAATACATAATCAAGATACAAATTGTACATAACTAACCTCTTCGATATAGAGTGCACCCGGGTGGTGGGAAACTCTACAACGACCGTCGGTCTCAGTAGCAGGAGCCTTCCCCTTGTCCGCCGCGTGCTGTGCCTGGTCGTACTCAGCTTCCTGTTCGGGGATCCTCCACCACCACCCTCTTGTCCGGGCTCCTTCGATGTCTGTTTAATAGGGGCTAGTACGTAAGGTTTCCATCATTGGAAGGTCTCGGCTCACATCGCGTAGTTCAACATGTACTTTTATTGGATAAACGCCCTATCGTACATCTCCGGGCCATCGATCCATTAGAAGAAGTTGCAACACATCTTGGGCTGCCATTACACACGGATAAAGTTAGAAATATGTGGAATGCAACGTAAGGTGTGAAAAATTGATCTTTGCGTAAGATTCTCTTACGAGGACGTTCCTGAACGTGTAGTACGCCCGGGTAGTGGCGACTGGGTGTGTGGACTGAATGATCTTCGCCGGTTCTTCGCACACACATTGCAGATGTGGAAACTTTGGTGGTACTGGTGTGACCTTTATGGAAAAATTTGGGTAGAATTTAGCCCTCTTGGCAAGCCACTTTCGCTTCTGCAGTATCTTCGCATAAAAGTTCGACGATGAGTCCGACATATTCAAGGCCGACCTAATGTTTTTCTATTGCGCATAGAACAAGGAAGGGCCAATTCAGAATAAATATAATATCAAGATACATACGCATTAAGAAAGAATGACATACAAATATGCATAAATATGAGCGGACTACCCATTTACATGACATGATGGTCCTAGTACATGCAAACAGTACAATAAATTACGACACAGAATGGTGACAAGACGAGCTCGGTTTGTTGGGGCAATCCTTCATGGAGTGGCCATGGGTCTTGCATATCCTGCACTTCGTTGTGCGGCTCAGGCTCCCACGCTGGCTGTTAGCCACATTTTTCTGGAAGCACCGCGTCGACCGTCATCCCTTCCCAGTTGACTTCAAAGCTTTGTTCGGGCCCCATTTCACCCTGTTTGGCCAAATGTCCCTATAGTACATGTCCACGCCATACGAGTAAAACTCTGTACTCCATGTACCAAAAAGATACTGCATGTCGTAGTACTCGGAGATACACGGCGTAGACATTTGCCTCAACTGCGCACATGCCTTGTACACATGCGAGCATGGCTTTTGCAAGAGCTTCGGCTTATTGCAGGTGCATGTAGCCAAACCACCAAGGGGTGCATGCATGTTTCCTTTCCCTCTTGCATGACTGTTGACATATTTTGCCTCAATCTGATCTCGTACTTCATTCTGGAGCCATTGATCACCCGGATATCGTGCATTCGGGGCTTCTGCATCTTCTGGTCCACATACCTTTGCATGTTCTCGGACCACTGCTTCCCTTCTTTCAGCTGTCGCCTCATTGCGTTGGCTCTATTGACAAAGTAACTGACCATGCAAGTACATATCTCCTCAACGATCACGGTGATAGGGAGGCACCGCACACCTTTCAACACACCGTTGTACACCTCGAAATGTTGGTCGTCACAATTTCGTACCTCGCGTCGTCTATGTCATACAACAGGATCATTTCTCCAACTCAGGAGCGTGGAAATTAATCCACTGCGTGAAACTTATGGTGCTCCTGGATTACCCGCTCGTGGCCTACTATCCCTTATGTGCCTCCGGAGGGGACCCCCTTGTATGCCTCGTAGTCCGATGTTCGAGATTTGTCCAAATGGACTCAAACTTTCACATCTGGTTCTGCATGTACAAAACCTTGAATGTCTTCATTAGTTCCTGACTGTGAAACCGCGTGAAGAAGTTCGATGCAAGATGCCTCATGCACCACCGGGTTTCCACGTCGTTTCACTGGAGACGGGGTTCCATCCCATTTTTATGGTGTTCAGAGACGACAACAACCCAGCATTGCGGTCTGTGATAATACATACGTTGGGCTGGTCTCTCACAAGCTCCCGCTTCACATTTGCCCAGAACAACAGCCAACTAGATATGTTCTCATTCTCTACGATGGCAAAAGCAATCGGGAGAAGCTGGTAATTTGCGTCAGCCACCACCGCGGTGATAATGGTGCCCTTATACCTCCGTATGAGGAAAATGTCATCCATCGTGCACACAGGACAACAGAACTTGAAGCCTTCTATGAGCTGGGCGAAAGCCTAGAACACCCGGTCTAGTATGAAGCAGTTGGGGCCTCTATCAACATCTTCACTTTCAACCTTGTTTATGTACGTGCCAGGGTTTGCTTCTGCAATCTAGTGAAGCATTCTCGGTACAAGATTGTATGCCTTTTCGTATGTGTCATATATGAACTCGATAACCTTCTGCTTGGTTTGTCGGACCTTCCTATAGCTGACTACATAACCAACCAAATCGGCGACTTCTGACAGCAGCATCTTGGGGGAAGACGGACATGTCCTCCACAACTAGGTGGCTGATGAGGCTTGCCACATATGCGAAAGTCCCATTCTGATGCTGCCGCAGCGGCTCGCTATGCTCACAAGTTGTAACAGCCCAAATTTTAATTTCAGTTGAAAAAATGTTTATTTATTTATGTGGAATTTTCTGATTTTTAAAGCTTTTACTTAATTATTTTAAAGCTAAACAATTTTATTCGCAAAATATATTACCAAATAATAATTGGAATTATTTTATTTAAGTCCAAAATGACTCAGAGAATTTATGTGAATTTTCTCAAATTTTTGGACTTAATATGCTATTTTCTAAATCCTATTTGAATTATTAGCATTTAATTAATTAGAAAATCAAAAGAAAAACGTAAACCGGTTCTGGGCTGAAACCCTAGCTCGGCCCACATCTGTTTCGCGCGTGCGGCCCGTGTGGCCCGCACCTCCCACGCGTTTTAACCCCACACTCATCTCAGCCGTTGGATTGAAATCCAACGGCCAGATTTCAATGAAACGTTCGGACGACCGAACGCTCCTTTTGGTTTTGACCGTCGGATCTGAATCAAACGGCTGCCGTGCAACCGCTACCCTCTTATTCACCACAAACTATAATGGTCGTTGGATTATCATCGGACGGCCCACACGCATCCTTTCTTTCCTTGTCACGCGGACGCCAACAGGGGGGACCGCCCGCTACAGTGCCTTCGTCCACCTTCCTTTCTTCCACCTCGCACTTTCCATTTCTCGCCGCGCTGTCCGCCATGGACACGATTCAAAAATCTTCCATACACGGCGGAATCATGATCTAATCCCGAATCAACGCACGCATTGAATTCGCCACGTCCATCCGCACTCATCACGACCCTTACCTTCCATCCTAGTGCCCTCAATCCCCGATTTCGCTCCGCCGTGCCACAAGACCTTATTGCTCTCCACGGTGATCCCGTGCCACCCTCGCCGTATAAATAGGTGCCCCGGGTGCGTTTTTCCTCTCACAACTCAACGCCGCCAACCATCGCCACCCTCTCGCCCTGTAGTGCCCGGATTTTGAGTTTCTTCGCCGACAACTAAACCTTGTTTCTTCTCCGGTTCGGCGCCATCGCGTACTCTTCGCCCACTCCGACCTCGCCATCGACGTCGCCGCGCCGACGCGAAGCCAGCGCACCCACCCACTTCGTCAGAGGACCCCGGGATCGCCTACTTCCTCGACGACCGAACCTCGCCGCCGCATAACCCCGTCGCCGATGACCTTTCCGCCGTGCATTCGTAACTCCGGTGAGCATCACGTTCATCATCTCCCCTTCTTTCTTTCGCGCACACTCACACGCCTCGTTGTGGCGCGTAGCGCCGGCGAGGGTGGTCACCGGAGCGCCACCGGCCTCGGGCCTACGTGGCTCGGCCACACATGCGCCAGATCAACGCCACGCAGGCGCCACATCAGCACCAAAATCCCGTGTGAACGCTGTAACATCCCAAAGTGCTGTTACCAAAATAAAATCAAAAAAGTTATGGTTTAATTGGATTTTCTGAAATTTGATGGAGTTTCACTGCTTGACTTGAGTTTCTGAAGTTCTAAAAGTCAAAATTTAAAACTTATTTGAAGTTCTTGAAGTTTCAGTTGATTTGATCTTAAAAATAAAAATTTAATTAATTTCTAGAATTTTCTGAGTTTTTAAAATCTTTTCCCTAAATATTTCAAAGCCAAAATAATTTATTTGCAAAAACTATAGCCAACTTTAAGTTGGAAATATTTTAATTAAATCCAAAATGCCTCTAGGAATTTCTGTGAATTTTTCTAGAATTTTTGGATGTAATTTGCTATTTTCCAAAGCTATTTCGAATTTCTGGAATTAAATCAATTGGAAAACCAATTCTCCCTCAAATCACGCGCATTATTGCACCCAGTCATTACCGCATCCATCTCGATCATTCTCTTTCATTTTCCTCCCCCAATTCCCTTAATCCCACCGACGACCTCGCTCGGGCTTCTTGCCCCGTACGCCGCTCCTCTCCTCCCCGGCCACTATATAAGTGCGCCTCGGGAGCCCCTCTTCCACCCTACCTCAACGCCCCAAACCCCCATGCCTCCCCTCCCCTCAATCGCCGTGAAATTGAAGTTTTCCGGCGAGCCCCGAGGATTGGATCTTCATCTTCTCCGCCGTCAAGTGTTCCCGGTCACCCGACCTCCACCGACATCCCCATCACCCGTGCCACCTTTGCGCGCACTCACTGAGCCGAGACCGCGGAGCACCCGCCACCACACCACCGAACCGCGCGCGCTTTTACCTTGCGCGGCGAATTCTTCGCATCACCGTGCATCCGAGGTAAGCACCCAACCCAGTGAAGCCCTCTCGTTCTCCTGGTGCCCTCGTCGGAGGCCCTATCGCCACCATTCACCGGCGGGCTTGACGTCGTAGCGCCGCCGGTCACAAGTTGACGTGGCGTCGCCACATCACTGCCACCACACGCCTCCTCCTCGCCGTGTCAATGCCACGCGAGCGCCAGAGCCCACGTGGCCACACTGCGTGGCGGCCACATCGGCGCGGCGCCGACACACCCCCTTCCACTATTGCTATGGCCGAGTCCATCGTGGACCCTTGACCAACCGTGGCGTGGTCCGTTGACCACGCCCACACGTCGACTCGACTCAGCGATTTTGGTTTTAAAACAATTCGGCGAAAATCATTTTCACGGGGTGGCGTCACCTTGCGCAATAATTAGAATTTCCTTTAGAAAAATAATTCAAGAAATTCAATAAAATTTGATTTTAGGGTTTATTTAGATTTAGAACTTCCAGGGTTCGTTTCTCCTCATCTGAACTCCGATTTAAATCGATTCAAATTCTAAATTTATATAAAATCAAGATCTAGCCATCTAAACCAAAATTATTTAATTTTGAGTTCTTTTGATCAATAATTCCTTTAAACCCTAGTTTATTATTTCATGTAAATTCAAACATAGAAAATTCATATCTTTTGAATCCCAGCTCCGATTTAGTCCATTCAAATTTGTAAATTCATATAAAATTATTACCTAACTAAATATTCCAAAATATTTCTATTTGGAGTTAATTTGATCTGTCTTTTTGAATTTATTTGAATTTGGTTTGAATTTGGCGTATTTTGCGATTAGATTTCGACGACTTCGGAGAATCAGATTTCGACGCCGATTGAAGATCAACATAAGAGGGTTGATTTTTACTGTATGATCATCGTGATCGTACACTTGGACTACCTGAAGATAGTAATTGTGAGTACTAGGTGACCTGTTAAGAAAAACAACGTCACCTCAACACCAGACGTTCTGTTAAGGTGATCTGTTAAGAAAACAACGTCACCTCATCAAGCAAGGCAAGTTATACCCTTGATCATATTGATCCCACTATTTCAAATTATTTATATTATGTTTTAAATTATTACTGCATGCATATGTTAATACAATTATTTTAATTCCCTGTTTTAATTTCCTAGTTATTCCAATTTTCCTTGTATGACCAATTTGAATATTGAACGTGAATACCTTGTTACCATTGGACAAAATAATACTAAAATAATCATATGCTTAGCCATGCTTGATAGACCAAACTTGTTTATTTTGGGAATTTCGGCCGAAATCAATTGTTGTTTAGATGGTATCCATGACATCGGTATGTTATGGAAGTTTATGACTTTGAAAAAGGAAATAAATGAAAATGGTTTGGACTTGGGCATAATGGATGTTTGGTGGGTGCAAGTTTATGCACGTGCTCAATCGGGTATGGTTGAGGCCCATGGGTTTTGATGGAAAGTTGCCCAGGTCAGTTAAGGACCGGTCTTCGGGTGTATGATGCTAAGCCATACCGTACCACCACATGTCCCTAGTATGGGTGGGACTGGACTGACTAATTTGCAAAGTTCCATTGCGGTCGACCCAACTGTTGCGGTGGGTTATCTTTCATGACTATGTTCCCCCACCTGGCACAAGAGGGGGCTTCCGAAAGGTTGTAGCCAATGGAAGCAAAACCTTAGTGAGGGTAGACTGCGGTGGAATGGCGCTTTGTAAAAGCCTTGTCACGTGCTCTAGACGCTTACCTAAGGTAGTAAGCGGTGGTATCGACGGATCTTAGAACAAACTAGAGAAGTCGTGTCTTGTGGGTAAAGTTGTACAACCTCTGCAGAGTGTAAAACTATTCGAATAGCCGTGTCCACGGTCATGGACATGCTAGCAGAACTGCTCAAAGTTAGACTTTGGTTTTGTTTGAAAAAGACTTCTTCCAAACTGGTTTATCCAAATGGGAAATTGGGCAGGAAGCCATGTGATAGGAGGGTATCCTTCACCATTCATGTGTTAATGTTATCTGACTATAAAATTGAGAATTTTATAAATTTTAGTTATAGAATAACTGCTTTGGAACTTAGTACAAGTATTTAAAGAAAATCTTTGCTTTATGCAAATGACCTTATAAGCCATCCTTTGTTACATCCATATATGCATGTCATTCATTGCTTGTGGGTGTAACTTGCGAGCACGGAAGTTGTGCTCATACTTGCTTTATGCAAACAAAATTTCAGAGGAGAAGGACTTTGCTACCGATGTGGACCTCGGCGACTAGGCCGCTTCCCGATCGATTGCACGTGGCGATTAATGGACCCTACTACATCTTCGTCTTCCGCTGTGTTTATTTTATTGTGGGCCTGTAAGCCTCCTTTGTAATCAACTCTGTTTTTTATTAATAAAATTGTGATATGATTTTGTTACCATAATTGTTTACTGTGTGAACTAGCTACTGATCATGGGACTAGTTCAGAAATGCACAGAGGATCTGGGATATTAATCCCGGGTTCTGACAAATTGGTATCAGAACCATATCGACTGTAGGTCGTGACCTAGTTAGAATGGCCGTTAGTTGAAAAACTTCAAAACCTATAACAAGAAAAATAAAATGTTCTCACTTCATCTTGGTCATGTATCCATAGCTCCCTCATAGAAAATTCTTCCTCACCTAATTCTTTCTGCACCAGTTTATAAATGTTAAATGGATCCTCTTCCCTTGTAAAATTTCTATAGATGGTCAACACGTTTCCTCCCATTACGATCAAGACTAGAAGACATGAAGCTGTCAAAGAAGCATCGTTGTCAGAGGCCACGAGCAGAAGATACGATGTCAGCTCAGCCATATAGTATAGGTTTGCCAAGACTCATTCTATGCATTGAGTCGTTCCACCAAATTAAGAATCTCAATCGATAGAACGTTGTGAAGCTTTTTGAGTTAGTTCTTTCATTTGGGAGTATTGTTTCACACTATCCCCTTAGTTCTTCTTATTTGTCTCTCCCCTATCCTTTGTCTCCTTCCCTAACTCTTTGGAGTAACCAACAGATGGTGAACCCTTATCACTCGGGAAGTGGAACCGACGCCAATAACAATGGAAATGCCCCGATTCCACCACCATCAGCACCCAATGGATTGGAATGGCAACAAATGATGGCCAATCAAAACCGTCTGATCGAGCTGCTCTCCCAGTCCATCAACAACAGTCAAGCCCGACAAGCTACAGCTCCAACTCCAACTCCACCACCCCAAAGGACCGGTTTGTCGGAATTCATGAGGATCGTCGCCAACTTTCAAGCGACAGAGCCCATGGATGCAGATGATTGGCTCCGGGCAATTAGTAAGAAGTTGGATATTGCTCAGTGCACCGATCACGAGAGGGTGCTGTTTGCTTCACACCAGCTCATGGGTCCAGCCTCCAAATGGTGGGACAACTTCAGCATCTCACATGCTGATGCTCAGACCATCACCTGGAATGAATTTGTCCGAGCTTTTCGCCATGCACATATTCCCGCGGCATGATGACCCTCAAGAAGAAGGAATTTCATTCGCTACGCCAAAGCAACGCTCTGTGGATCGAGTACCGCACAAGTTCAATCAAGCGCACGTTATGCACCTAACGATGTTGCAAAAGATGAAGACAAACAGGAAAGATTCCTTGAAGGACTCAATGACGACTTGTCCATTCAGCTGATCTCCCAGGATTACACCGACTTCCAGCAGCTAGTCGACAAGGCAATTCGTCAAGAAGGCAAGCACCGCGAGATGGAGAATCGCAAGAGAAAAATGGTTGCACGTGGTTCAACCTCGAAATTTTCCTAAAGCCGGAGGACTTCATCGCACCAAGACAAGCTCCAGCCAACATCAGACAACCCAACCAACTTGGAGCCCTCCAACACATCTGATGGTGATCAGGCACAGAAGGACCCATCCTATGTTGTAGGCATCACATGCTTCAATTGCCATGAGGTTGGGCATTTCGCCATAAATGTCCAAAGAAGCGTGACGAAAGAAACCAACCAACCCCGAAGTCAACATCATGAAAGCAAACAGGAAGCCGCAAAATTCTGGACGAGGACGTCTGTACAATGTCACAACTCAAATTCTGTCAGATGATGAACAGGATGTAGACGACAACAACTCCAGTTGAAAACCTTGTATCCCTAGTTTTCTTTCTAGCCACTCGAATCTGGGACGAGATTCCATTTAAGGGGGTAGTTTGTAACATCCCAAAGTGTTGTTACCAAAATAAAATAAAAAAAGTTATGGTTTAATTGGATTTTCTGAAATTTGATGGAGTTTCACTGCTTGACTTGAGTTTCTGAAGTTCTAAAAGTCAAAATTTAAAACTTATTTGAAGTTCTTGAAGTTTCAGTTGATTTGATCTTAAAAATGAAAATTTAATTAATTTCTAGAATTTTCTGAGTTTTTAAAATCTTTTCCCTAAATATTTCAAAGCCAAAATAATTTATTTGCAAAAACTATAGTCAACTTTAAGTTGGAAATATTTTAATTAAATCCAAAATGCCTCTAGGAATTTCTGTGAATTTTTCTAGAATTTTTGGATGTAATTTGCTATTTTCCAAAGCTATTTCGAATTTCTGGAATTAAATCAATTGAAAAACCAATTTAAAAACCCAAAACCTATTTTGGGCTGAATTCCCCGGCCCATCTCCTTCCACGCGCACAGCCGGCCCGCCAGCCCGTTTTCCCCGCTCGTCCCCATGCGTAATCGTGGCTGTGGATTCCGGATCGGACCGTCATCTGCACCTCCTCCTCTTTTCTTCTTTTCTGCCACCGACAAGTGGGCCCGCCCGGCGCAGCTTCTTCCTCCCCGCTTTCTTCTCCACGCAGCCAAGCCGCCGCCGCCACCATTTGTGCTCACACGGAGTTCCCAGAACCCGCGATTTTCTCCCCTATTCTCCCTCAAATCACGCGCATTATTGCACCCAGTCATTACCGCATCCATCCCGATCATTCTCTTTCCTTTTCCTCCCCCAATTCCCTTAATCCCACCGACGACCTCGCTCGGGCTTCTTGCCCCGTACGCCGCTCCTCTCCTCCCCGGCCACTATATAAGTGCGCCTCGGGAGCCCCTCTTCCACCCTACCTCAACGCCCCAAACCCCCAGGCCTCCCCTCCCCTCAATCGCCGTGAAATTGAAGTTTTCCGGCGAGCCCCGAGGATTGGATCTTCATCTTCTCCGGCGCCGTCAAGTGTTCCCCGGTCACCCCAACCTCACCACCGACATCCCCATCACCGTGCCACCTTTGCGCGCACTCACTGGCCGAGACCGCGGACCACCCCGCCGCCACACCTGCGAACGCGCGCGCTTTTACCTCGCCGCCGGCGAATTCTTCGCATCACCGTGCATCCGAGGTAAGCACCCAACCCAGTGAAGCCCTCTCATTCTCCTAGTGCCCTCGTCGGAGGCCCTATCGCCACCGTTCACCGTCGGGCTTGACGCCGTAGCGCTGCCGGTCACAAGTTGACGTGGCGTCGCCACGTCACTGCCACCACACGCCTCCTCCTCGCCGTGTCAACGCCACGCGAGCGCCAGAGCCCACGTGGCCACACACGTGGTGACCACATCAGCGCGTGCGCCAGCACACACCCCCCTTCCACTATTTCTATGAGCCGAGTCCATCGTGGACCCTTGACCAACCGTGGGCGTGGTCCATTGACCACGGGCCCACACGTCAGCGACTCAGCGATTTTTGGTTTTCAAACAATTTGGCCGAAAATCATTTTCCTGGGGGCTCACGTCACCTTGCGCAATAATTAGAATTTCCTTTAGAAAAATAATTCAAGAAATTCAATAAAATTTGATTTTAGGGTTTATTTAGATTTAGAACTTCCCGGGGTTCGTTCTCCCTCATACAAACTCCGATTTCGTCGATTCAAATTCCTAAATTTATATAAAATCAAGATCTAGCCATCTAAACCAAAATTATTTAATTTTGAGTTCTTTTGATCAATAATTCCTTTAAACCCTAGTTTATTATTTCATGTAAATTCAAACTTAGAAAATTCATATCTTTTGAATCCCAGCTCCGATTTAGTCCATTCAAATTTGTAAATTCATATACAATTATTACCTAACTAAATATTCCAAAATATTTATATTTGGAGTTAATTTGATCTGTCTTTTTGAATTTATTTGAATTTGGTTTGAATTTGGCGTATTTTGCGATTAGATTTCGACGACTTCGGAGAATCAGATTTCGACGCCGATTGAAGATCAACATAAGAGGGTTGATTTTTACTGTATGATAGTAATTGTGAGTACTAGGTGACCTGTTAAGAAAAACAACGTCACCTCAACACCAGACGTTCTGTTAAGGTGATCTGTTAAGAAAAACAACGTCACCTCATCATGCAAGGCAAGTTATACCCTTGATCATATTGATCCCACTATTTCAAATTATTTATATTATGTTTTAAATTATTACTGCATGCATATGTTAATACAATTATTTTAATTCCCTGTTTTAATTTCCTAGTTATTCCAATTTTCCTTGTATGGCCAATTTGAATATTGAACGTGAATACCTTGTTACCATTGGACAAAATAATACTAAAATAATCATATGCTTAGCCATGCTGATAGACCAAACCTGTTTATTTTGGGGAATTTCAGCTAGAAATCAATTGTTGTTTAGATGGTATCCATGACATCGGTATGTTATGGAAGTTTATGACTTTGAAAAAGGAAATAAATGAAAATGG
Source organism: Ampelocalamus luodianensis (assembly GCA_036346255.1). Classification (NCBI taxonomy): domain Eukaryota; kingdom Viridiplantae; phylum Streptophyta; class Magnoliopsida; order Poales; family Poaceae; genus Ampelocalamus; species Ampelocalamus luodianensis. The sequence continues at coordinate 28,227,065 of CM070617.1, read as the reverse complement.
TTTGGACTTGGGCATAATGGATGTTTGGTGGGTGCAAGTTTATGCACGTGCTCAATCGGGTATGGTTGAGGCCCATGGGTTTTGATGGAAAGTTGCCCAGGTCAGTTAAGGACCGGTCTTCGGGTGTATGATGCTAAGCCATACCGTACCACCACATGTCCCTAGTATGGGTCGGGACCTGACTGACTAATTTGCAAAGTTCCATTGCGGTCGACCCAACTGTTGCGGTGGGTTATCTTTCATGACTATGTTCCCCACCGCACAGAGGGGCTTAGAAAGGTTGTAGCCAATGGAAGCAAAACCTTAGTGAGGGTAGATGCGGTGGAATGGCGCTTTGTAAAAGCCTTGTCACGTGCTCTAGGCGCTTACCTAAGGTAGTAGCGGTGGTATCGACGGATCTTAGAACAAACTAGAGAAGTCGTGTCTTGTGGGTAAAGCTGTACAACCTCTGCAGAGTGTAAAACTATTCGAATAGCCGTGTCACGGTCATGGACATGCTAGCGAAGCGCTCAAAGTTAGACTTTGGTTTTGTTTGAAAAGACTTCTTCAAACTGGTTTATCCAAATGGGAAATTGGGCGAGGAAGCCATGTGATAGGAGGTATCCTTCACCATTCATGTGTTAATGTTATCGACTATAAAATTGAGAATTTTATAAATTTTAGTTATAGAATAACGCTTTGGAACTTGGTACAAGTATTTAAAGAAAATCTTTGCTTTATGCAAATGACCTTATAAGCCATCCTTTGTTACATCCATATATGCATGTCATTACATTTACTTGCGGGTGTAACTTGCGAGCACGGAAGTTGTGCTCATACTTGCTTTATGCAAACAAAATTTCAGAGGAGAAGGACTTTGCTACCGATGTGGACCTCGGCGACTAGGCGCTTCCCGATCGATTGCACGTGGCATTGCTGGACCCTACTACATCTTCGTCTTCCATTGTGTTTATTTTATTGTGGGCTGTAAGCCTCCTTTGTAATCAACTCTGTTTTTATTAATAAAATTGTGATATGATTTTGTTACCATAATTGTTTCTTGTGTGAACTAGCTACGATCATGGGACTAGTTCGAAATGCACAGAGGATGCAGGATATTAATCCGGGTTACGACAAATTAGTATCGAACCATATCGATTGTGAGGTCGTGACCTAGTTAGAATGGCCGTTAGTTGAAAAACTTCAAAACCTATAACAAGAAAAATAAAATGTTCTCACTTCATCTTGGTCATGTATCCATAGCTCCTCATAGAAAATTCTTCCTCACCTAATTCTTTACTTTTGAGTTTATAAATGTTAAATGGATCCTCTTCCCTTGTAAAATTTCTATAGATGGTCAACACGTTTCCTCCCATTACGATCAAGACTAGAAGACATGAAGCTGTCAAAGAAGCATCGTTGTCAGAGGCCACGAGCAGAAGATACGATGTCAGCTCAGCCATATAGTATAGGTTTGCCAAGACTCATTCTATGCATTGAGTCGTTCCACCAAATTAAGAATCTCAATCGATAGAACGTTGTGAAGCTTTTTGAGTTAGTTCTTTCATTTGGGAGTATTGTTTCACACTATCCCCTTAGTTCTTCTTATTTGTCTCTCCCCTATCCTTTGTCTCCTTCCCTAACTCTTTGGAGTAACCAACAGATGGTGAACCCTTATCACTCGGGAAGTGGAACCGACGCCAATAACAATGGAAATGCCCGATTCCACCACCATCGACTCCAATGGATTGGAATGGCAACAAATGATGGCCAATCAAAACCGTCGATCGATTGCTCTCGGTCCATCAACAACGATCAAGCCCGACAAGCTCGGCTCAACTCCAACTCCACCACCCCAAAGGACGGTTTGTCGTAATTCATGAGGATCGTCGCCAACTTTTTCAAGCGACAGAGCCCATGGATGCAGATGATTGGCTCCGGGCAATTAGTAAGAAGTTGGATATTGCTCAGTGCACCGATCACGAGAGGGTGCTGTTTGCTTCACACCAGCTCATGGGTCCAGCCTCCAAATGGTGGGACAACTTCAGCATCTCACATGCTGATGCTCAGACCATCACCTGGAATGAATTTGTCCGAGCTTTTCGCCATGCACATATTCCTGCTGGCATGATGACCCTCAAGAAGAAGGAATTTCATTCGCTACGCCAAAGCAACCGCTCTGTGACTGAGTACCTGCACAAGTTCAATCAACTGGCACGTTATGCACCTAACGATGTTGCAAAAGATGAAGACAAACAGGAAAGATTCCTTGAAGGACTCAATGACGACTTGTCCATTCAGCTGATCTCCCAGGATTACACCGACTTCCAGCAGCTAGTCGACAAGGCAATTCGTCAAGAAGGCAAGCACCGCGAGATGGAGAATCGCAAGAGAAAAATGGTTGCACAGAAGTTCAACCCTGGAAATTTTCCTAAAGCCAGGAGGACTTCATCACACCAAGACAAGCTCCAGCCAACATCAGACAACCCAACCAACTTGGAGCCCTCCAACACATCTGATGGTGATCAGGCACAGAAGGACCCATCCTATGTTGTAGGCATCACATGCTTCAATTGCCATGAGGTTGGGCATTTCGCCAGTAAATGTCCAAAGAAGCGTGACGACAAAACCAACCAACCCGAAGTCAACATCATGAAAGCAAGCGAGAAGCGCAAAATTGCGGGCGAGGGCGTGCATGCAATGTCACAACTCAAATTCTGTCAGATGATGAACAGGATGTAGACGACAACAACTCCAGTTGAAAACCTTGTATCCCTAGTTTTCTTTCTAGCCACTCCGAATCTCGGGGACGAGATTCCATTTAAGGGGGGTAGTTTGTAACATCCCAAAGTGTTGTTACCAAAATAAAATAAAAAAAGTTATGGTTTAATTGGATTTTCTGAAATTTGATGGAGTTTCACTGCTTGACTTGAGTTTCTGAAGTTCTAAAAGTCAAAATTTAAAACTTATTTGAAGTTCTTGAAGTTTCAGTTGATTTGATCTTAAAAATGAAAATTTAATTAATTTCTAGAATTTTCTGAGTTTTTAAAATCTTTTCCCTAAATATTTCAAAGCCAAAATAATTTATTTGCAAAACTATAGTCAACTTTAAGTTGGAAATATTTTAATTAAATCCAAAATGCCTCTAGGAATTTCTGTGAATTTTCTAGAATTTTTGGATGTAATTTGCTATTTTCCAAAGCTATTTAATTTCGAATTAAATCAATTGAAAAACCAATTTAAAACCCAAAACCTATTTTGGGCTGAATTCTACCCATCTCCTTCCACGCGCATACCGCCCGACCCGTTTTCCCTTCGTCCCATGCGTAATCGTGGCCGTGGATTCCGGATCGGACCGTCATCCGCACCTCCTCCTCTTTTCTTCTTTTCTGCCACCGACAAGTGGGCCCGCCCGCCGCAGCTTCTTCCTCCCCGCTTTCTTCTCCACGCAGCCAAGCCGGCGCCGCCACCATTTGTGCTCACACGGAGTTCCCAGAACCCGCGATTTTCTCCCCTATTCTCCCTCAAATCACGCGCATTATTGCACCCAGTCATTACCGCATCCATCCCGATCATTCTCTTTCCTTTTCCTCCCCCAATTCCCTTAATCCCACCGACGACCTCGCTCGGGCTTCTTGCCCCGTACGCCGCTCCTCTCCTCCCCGGCCACTATATAAGTGCGCCTCGGGAGCCCCTCTTCCACCCTACCTCAACGCCCCAAACCCCCAGGCCTCCCCTCCCCTCAATCGCCGTGAAATTGAAGTTTTCCGGCGAGCCCCGAGGATTGGATCTTCATCTTCTCCGGCGCCGTCAAGTGTTCCCCGGTCACCCCAACCTCACCACCGACATCCCCATCACCCGTGCCACCTTTTGCGCGCACTCACCTGAGCCGGAGACCGCCGGACCACCCCGCCGCCACACCACCGAACCGCGCCGCCGCTTTTTACCTCGCCGCCGGCGAATTCTTCGCATCACCGTGCATCCGAGGTAAGCACCCAACCCAGTGAAGCCCTCTCATTCTCCTAGTGCCCTCGTCGGAGGCCCTATCGCCACCGTTCACCGTCGGGCTTGACGCCGTAGCGCTGCCGGTCACAAGTTGACGTGGCGTCGCCACGTCACTGCCACCACACGCCTCCTCCTCGCCGTGTCAACGCCACGCGAGCGCCAGAGCCCACGTGGCCACACACGTGGTGACCATCAGCGGCGCGCGCAAAGACACACCCCTTCCACTATTTCTATGGCCGAGTCCATCGTGGACCCTTGACCAACAGCGTGGCGTGGTCCGTTGACCACGGGCCCACACGTCGACTTCGGCGATTTTGGTTTTCAAACAATTTGGCCGAAAATCATTTTCCTGGGGGCTCACGTCACCTTGCGCAATAATTAGAATTTCCTTTAGAAAAATAATTCAAGAAATTCAATAAAATTTGATTTTAGGGTTTATTTAGATTTAGAACTTCCCGGGGTTCGTTCTCCCTCATACAAACTCCGATTTAAATCGATTCAAATTCCTAAATTTATATAAAATCAAGATCTAGCCATCTAAACCAAAATTATTTAATTTTGAGTTCTTTTGATCAATAATTCCTTTAAACCCTAGTTTATTATTTCATGTAAATTCAAACATAGAAAATTCATATCTTTTGAATCCCACTCGATTTAGTCCATTCAAATTTGTAAATTCATATACAATTATTACCTAACTAAATATTCCAAAATATTTATATTTGGAGTTAATTTGATCTGTCTTTTTGAATTTATTTGAATTTGGTTTGAATTTGGCGTATTTTGCGATTAGATTTCACGACTTTGAGAATCGATTCGGCACGATTGAAGATCAACATAAGAGGGTTGATTTTTACTGTATGATAGTAATTGTGAGTACTAGGTGACTGTTAAGAAAAACAACGTCACCTCAACACGGACGTTACGTTAAGGTGATCATTAAGAAAACAACGTCACCTCATCATGCAAGGCAAGTTATACCCTTGATCATATTGATCCCACTATTTCAAATTATTTATATTATGTTTTAAATTATTACTGCATGCATATGTTAATACAATTATTTTAATTCCCTGTTTTAATTTCCTAGTTATTCCAATTTTCCTTGTATGGCCAATTTGAATATTGAACGTGAATACCTTGTTACCATTGGACAAAATAATACTAAAATAATCATATGCTTAGCCATGCTGATAGACCAAACCTGTTTATTTTGGGGAATTTCAGCCAGAAATCAATTGTTGTTTAGATGGTATCCATGACATCGGTATGTTATGGAAGTTTATGACTTTGAAAAAGGAAATAAATGAAAATGGTTTGGACTTGGGCATAATGGATGTTTGGTGGGTGCAAGTTTATGCACGTGCTCAATCGGGTATGGTTGAGGCCCATGGGTTTTGATGGAAAGTTGCCCGGTCGCTTAAGGACCGGTCTTGGTGTATGATGCTAAGCCATGCAGTACCACCACATGTCCCTAGTATGGGTGGGACTGATGACTAATTTGCAAAGTTCCATTGCGGTCGACCCAAGCCATTGCGGTGGGTTATCTTTCATGACTATGTTCCCCCACCTGGCACAAGAGGGGGCTTCCGAAAGGTTGTAGCCAATGGAAGCAAAACCTTAGTGAGGGTAGACTGCGGTGGAATGACGCTTTGTAAAAGCATTGTCACGTGCTCTAGGCCTTACCTAAGGTAGTAAGTGGTGGTATCGACGGATCTTAGAACAAACTAGAGAAGTCGTGTCTTGTGGGTAAAGCCGCACAACCTCTGCGAGTGTAAAACTATTCGAATAGTCGTGTCCACGGTCATGGACATGCTAGCAGAACTGCTCAAAGTTAGACTTTGGTTTTGTTTGAAAAAGACTTCTTCCAAACTGGTTTATCCAAATGGGAAATTGGGCAGGATGCCATATGATAGGACGGTATCCTTCACCATTCATGTGTTAATGTTATCTGACTATAAAATTGAGAATTTTATAAATTTTAGTTATAGAATAACTGCTTTGGAACTTAGTACAAGTATTTAAAGAAAATGCTGCTTTATGCAAATGACCTTATAAGCCATCCTTTGTTACATTCATATATGCATGTCATTCTGTTACTTGACGGGTGTAACTTGCGAGCACGGAAGTTGTGCTCATACTTGCTTTATGCAAACAAAATTTCAGAGGAGAAGGACTTTGCTACCGATGTGGACCTCGACGACTAGGCCGCTTCCCCAGTCGATTGCCTGTGGCAGATTAACTAGACCCTACTACATCTTCGTCTTCCGCTGTGTTTATTTTATTGTGGGCTTGTAAGCCTCCTTTGTTGTTGTTTATTAATAAAATTGTGATATGATTTTGTTACCATAATTGTTTATTGTGTGAACTAGCTACTGATCATGGGATTAGTTCAGAAATGCACAGAGGATCTGGGATATAAATATCGGGTTCTGACAAACGCCCACGTGGCATATGCGCCAGTACACGCGCACCAGTGCACTGTTTCATAAGCCGCGTTCACCGTGGACCTTTGACTCGTCATGGACTTAGTCCATTGACCATTGGGGCCCACTTGTTAGTGACTGAAATGATTTTCTTTAGAAAAAAATTCGGCTGGAAAAAGGAAATTCCCTCGCTGACGTCAGCATTGCGCAATAAATAGATTTTCCTTTAGAAAAATAATTTGGGAAATTCATTTAATTTGCAGATTTAGGTTTTAAACTTAAAAAATTCATATCTTTTGCATCTGAACTCCAAATTGGGTGATTCAAGTTGCAAAATTTGTATAAAATTATAATCTAGCTAACTAAACCAAAATATTTAAATATGGAGTTAATTTGAGTTGTCTTTTTAAATTTATTTGAATTTGAATTGAATTTGTCGTATTTTCGCGTATAGACTGGGACGACTTCGGAGAGTTTGACCATCCCGAGGACCTAGATTTTCAGGACGTCAACGAAGGCAAGTTATACCATTGATCATGTTGATCCCATTAATTTAAATGTATTTTCAGTTGTTAAATTACTTAATGCAAGCATATGTTTATATAATTATTTCAGTGCCCTGTTTTGTGTATAGTTATTGCAATCTCCATTGTATGACCAATTTGAGTATTGAATATGAATGCCTTGTCACCATTAGACAAAATGATAATAAAATTTGTCATATGCTTAGCCATGCTTAGATCACATTTATGAATTTGCGAAGGTTTAGCCAAATATTTTACAAACTTGATCCAAATTTGTTACTGTGGTATTGTTTTACCATAAAAGGGTTATAAAGAGGGTTTTACTCTAAATAAAAATAAAAATGGGTTTGGACTTGGGCGAATTGGCTGAATGGTTTATGCACGGGCTTAATCTGGTTAGGATTAAGACCCAGGGTTTTAATTGGAAGTCGCCCGAGTCAGTTAAGGACCGATCTTTGAGTGTATTTTGCTACGCCTTACCGTACCACCACATGTCTGGAATGGGACAGATTTGGCTAAATAATTTTTGGCGTCTTAGTGTTATTTGTGCTATGTTGTTTGTGTGGGGTCGGTTAGACATTAGTCCCACCTGGCGCAAGAGGGGGCTCTCAGAGGATGATTAGTCCAATGGTAGCGAAACCTTAGCGGGCATAAATACATTAAGATATTGCATTGTAAAGGCCTCATGATAATCGCTTAGTCACACGCCTTCGGAAGCGTGTATTGGCCGACATTAAAAGCAAATTATCTCGTGTGGGTAAAGCTGTACAAACTTTGCAGAGTAGAATCTATTCGAATAGCCGCGTCCGCGGTCATGGACATGCTAGCAAAGCCACTCTAAGTTAGACTTTATTTTTGGTTTATAAAATGATTTCAACAGATGATTTTAGGATGGTTAATCCTATGGTAAAAATTGGGAGGTTAGCCAAGTGATAGGAGGATATCTTTCACCATTCAATCAATGGAGGTTATCCACTATAAAACTGTTATTTTAAACACTGATTTTAGTTATAGTATACAAACTGGCCTTAGAAATTAATATGAGTATTTAACCTGAAAACGTTGTTTATGCAAAATGAACCCTACCAATATCCTTTGTTTACCTTATGAATGCATTATCTTTCAATATTGGGTGTAACTTGCAAGCACGGAAGTGGTGCTTACTCTTGCTGAATAATTTTTATTCAGGAGAAGACATTTATCAAGACGGTGAGGATCTTGACGATTAGGCCTACGCCCCCAGATGAATGCCTGTGGCAAGTTGTGTGGTCTATTACTGTTTTGCTTTCCGTTGTGTTATTTATGTATTGGCCTCGGGCCCTTTTGTAATAAACTCTGAATTATTAATAATAAAGTGCGGATATGATTGTACTATCACTTTTGTTTGACTGTGTACACTAGAAATCCTGGACTAGTGTATGAACACAGAGAATTCGAGATCCTTCGTTCCTGGGTTCGACACAAGTGGTATCAGAGCCGTATCGATTGTAGGTCGTGGCCTTAGAATATCCCTAAGGACTTATTTCCAAAAACTAAAACTATTTTGAGTCTGTCCGAGTCCTCTCTCAACCCTTCTCTTTAAAATGGTTATTGACTCATCTCTTTCTCAAAATCCTCTCTGGCCTTCTCTTTTTTGTCCTCAAGAGCTTCCCCCGACCTCTGTTCATCTTCTCAAAAAGATCTCATCATGTCTGAGTCAATCACCAAGTGGGTGGCCTCAAATTTGAGCGAGAAGAAGCTTGAGGCATTGGAAAAGATTGGAATGCTCCCGGATAAGAGCTTGATCAAGTGGAGGACAACATTCGGAGAACACTTTCCGAGCCACGAGGAAGGGGAAATCACAATCTTCCTTACTTATGTGGAGTGCGGGCTCAGGCTGCCAGCGCACAAGTTCCTTTCCCGAGTTCTGGAGCGTTACAGGGTTGAATTGGTGAACTTAGCCCCAAACTCTATTGCCAATATCAGCATATTTGCATATCTATGCGAGGCGTACCTGGGGATGCGACCAAATTTGAAGCTCTTCAGGTATTTTTACCGAATGGCGAAATCGAAAAAATCCATGGTGGGACCTAGGGAGTGCTTACCGTGCCTCCACGACGGGAAGGCTGACGAGTACATCCGATGTACTCGAAATCTTCATGGTCGTCATGTAAGAAAAGCTGATTTTACATGGCGATCACAAAGGACGATGGCCTTTACTTCGAAGATAAGAGGGCGAGCGAGAATCCAAAGTGGAGGGAGACTGTGGAAAAGACAGGGATGGTCGGAAGATGGGTGGAAGCCATCCAAGACCTCGAGGAGGAAGGGTTTGACTTCTTGGCATGTGGTGAGAGATTTTACCATGCGCCAAATTAGTCCCTGAAGCTCCAAGACCATTCCTTGCTATGGTACATTGGTCGTGATGAAGGGATCAAGGACTCCAAGGATGGTAAGTCTTGAAAAAGTTCCGACCAGTATATAGTTTTGTTTTGTCAATTATATAATAACGTTAAAATCTCTTTTGTCTTTTCGAAGCCCTTTCTTCTGAGGAAATCAGGGAACGGGTGAAGATGATTTGTGTTAGAGAGCCTAATGAGAAGGCTGCATTCCCTGTTATTTTGGCGATAGTCTCTGAAGAAGAGAGACTGAGGAGACTTAAGGTAGATAGTCATTTTCCCCATATATATATATATATATATATATATATATATATATATATATATATATATATATATATATAGGAAAAATACTTTCTACTCCTGTAGTAGTTACTCCCACATTAGATATACCACCTAAAAGAACTTGACATACTCCATTATCACTTTGGATATACTCATATACTAATTATAAGATACTCCAATGTGAACCACGCGAAAAATTTGCAAGAGAGTCCAAGTTTTTAGCATATTTTGTGAATACATTCATATTCGCACATAAAAAGGAGTATGTCTAAAACTTGTACATACCACCTCTGAAAGTGTGTAAATACCACCTATATGGTCTTATATACTCGTATACTACACATACATACTCTCAGTTGCGCAAGATACCCCCTACATTATGAGATATGTGAGATACGGAATAGGGAGTAACTACTCCCGGGAGTAGAAAAAAGGCTTCCTATATATATACATATTCTAACCTATTTTTTTTTAACATTGCTCTGTTATACAGGCGGTTGGGCTTAGGATTATTCAATCCGTTGAGGATTCTGATCCTATCGTGGCCCCGACCGAGTCCTGCCCAGAGGCCATGGAAAAAGATGGCCCTTTAGAGGTAAAAAAGAGTGTGTATAGAAAGGAATATATCTTTTAGATGGAAAATTTTCATCACCTATTCGAATTTGATTTGACTAAGGTGGGAGTGATGGAGGGCCTGCAGAACAAAGTTGCAAATGTCGTTAGCCCTGGAGTGGTCGTTCATGACCGGACAGTTGTTGCAGAAACAACTGCTCTTGAGGTTGATGAAGCCATATCCTCCGACTAGAGGATCAGGAATGATGTCTCCGACCAGTTGGTCGAGAATATCGTCTCTGATCTCTTATTGGAGGATATAAGGGGTACGACCAGCCCTACCAGTTCGGAACCAGTGAAATTGGTTGAGATGAAGAGAAAGGCGAGTGCAACGGATTTTACTCCAATGCGTTACAAGGTTAAAACCAAAAAATCGATCAGGTATATATAAACGAAGAAGTCATATAAATACATACCTTGGATGTTTTTGATACATACCTTGGATGTTTTTGATATATTTGATATCTTGTATAGATCTTCTAGTGTTCCAGTCGTCTCCGTCTAGAATATTCCTCAGGAAAAAGTTTCTAAGAACGAAGTGGTCGTGGAGGTTCCCGACCAAAACGCTCCTCAGGCTAAGGTTGCTGAGGACGAAGTGGTTAAGAAAGCCTCTAAGCAGATATTGGTGCCACCGTCTGCTCAGGGTCCCCTGGTAATTCTAACTCTGTCTGTGGAGGTAGACATCCTCGAGGATTCTCAATAGGTCCCGCCTCCTATTGGTAATTCTTCTCAATCTAACAAGTTCCCCTTTCACCCTCGATTTATCGAGGATAAGGAACTTGATGAGGCCTGGGGGAAGATATCGGACTATCAAGCCAAGACCGGTCTCGATATGATTTTTGTCGAATATAATAACGTGGCGATTCGGGTGAGTATTTATGACCACCTTCATAGTTCTTCCTCTAAAATTTATTTAAAACTTATGAAGAAGGGTGCTATTTTTGTAGCACATGGTCGAAAATTACGCTATAGTCGGAGGACTGACCCAGCGGATAAAACTCCTGGAGCAGAAACATTCCGAATTAAAATGTAAGAACTTTCCTCCTCAACCTATCTTCTTACTCTTTACTATCATGTCCCTCTTTTGCAAATTAATTTCTTTCTTATCACTTGTGGTGGATTTGGAGAAAATTAAAGAAGAGGTCGTGGCTAAAGAAGCCATGATTATAAAGCTCATAGAAGAGTGCCAAGCCATGTACCGGTCGATCACATATGTGACGACCAGGAAAAAAGAAGTTACTAAGATTTGTGAAAAGAAGATTGCAGGTAACAAGTCATATATTTATTACTTGATTTACTCATGCAGAGCAAACTAAAGCGCTAAAAAGAGTAGAACTTGAGCGGTGTCTTGAAGACAAAGTCAAGTCTCTGAACAAGATGCTTTTCGAGCTGGGGTCGGGAACACAGTTGCCCAATTTAAGGGACCCTGCAGAGAAGATCAATTTTCTCGACTATCAACTCGAGGACCTCAAGAATGTGATCAAAACTTTTTGAGAGAACCATGCCACAACAATGAAGGAAGCTATTACGAATGGAGTCAGTGTTGGTTTGGCAAAATTGAAGGCTTTCGACCCGTCTATTCATCTTGGAACTATTAAAGAAGACTTCGACTGCTCGGATGATGAAGCAACCAAGTTGCTCGAGGAAGTAAAGTCTCTGAGAGATAAGGTTGCGGATGAAATGGAAGTCAGATCTCCGTCGCGCAGCGACCAATCTGGCGGCTCCGACAAGTAGATGGATGTAATATTTAAACTTTGTAAATAAAACTTACCTTTTAACATCAATGAAGTTCTTGTTTTGTGTTTTTAATCTCGTTAAATACTCACATATTCCTTAGCCCCGACTACTTGTATTAGTAGATGAACGTTACTAAAGAAGCAATAGACCAAGAAAAATGAGTAATAACTACGACCATGGTATAAAGCATGTGCTGATTATGTTATAAAAATGATCTAGTTAACACTAGAAAATCAAGTTGGTCGGAACCAGTGTATGATTTCAACTAGCTGAGATCTTTTTCATAATTGGAATATTGTACAATACCACATATGGTCGGAAGATATCACAAGACTTACCATGATGATAAGAAAATATGCAAGAATGTATGCAAAAAAGAAAACGATAAGTGTCTTTGTTTATATGTATCATCAAAAACTGGTCGTAAAGGTTGCTAAGAACTGAAGATATGTTAAAAAAAACATTTCGCGAGTCGTGCTTATACTTAAGTCTGACTGGCAACGAAGATCGTAAGAAAAGTACCGTAGCTAGGAAGCTTCTTTCCGTGTCCCGACCAGTAGCCAAACAAGAGTAGAACATAATGTTGAATTGAAGAAAACTAACCTTTAAACTCTTTAGCATATAAGAAATCATAAAAAGTTGTTTGTGTGATGCTCGTTTTACTCGTATGTTTCTTTAAGAAAAGAGTGTGGTCACGCGTGGGAATCATTGAAGCAATGATCACGACTAGGACATGGTTGGCGTTGGACGATCAAGTCTAAGCCAATGAGTAATAGAGACCCTTGAGAAGGATATCGGAGAGAATGAGTGTCTTCTCCGACCAGTGTAAACAACAATGATAGTTGACCAAGTAAAGAAAAACATATAAAAATGACACTTATTGAAAGAAAAGGAAGTGCATCTTTATTTTTAAAAAATGAAAAATGTATATAAAAGAAACAATTAAACAAAGAACTTACGCAATTGATCAATATTCCAAGAATTTGACAAAATTTGCCCATCTAACACTGCTAATCGTACCGAACCTGGTCGGGTGACTTCGACCACAGTGTATAGACCTTCCCACTTGGGAGAAAGTTTGTTGCGATTTGCCTAGCTTTGAATTTTTCTGAGAACCAGATCACTTACAGCTAGGCTGCGAGGTTGCACCTTACGACTGTGGTAGCTTCGCATGGCTTGTTGGTAGATTGTTGATCGTATCAAGGCTTGATTTCGTCATTCTTAAAGGAAATTGATGCCGCCTAGTTCTGGAGGAAGCATGGCTTTAGCCCCATAAACAAAAAGAATGGTGATTCACCGGTCGCACGACTGGTCATGGTACGAACGACCCATAACACAGAAGGGAGTTCTTGTATCCAAGCTCCTGGCCGTTTAATTAGCTGGTTGAACACTCGTCGTTTGATTCCCTGCATTATGATACCATTGGCTCGCTCAACTGCTCCGTTGCTCTGCGGATGAGCGACAGAAGTAAAATGTATCTTGGTACCTAGGTCGTCGCAGAATTTGGAAATTACCGCTTGAGAACTAGGTATTGTTATCTGTGATTATACGACTGGGTACACCAAATCGCGTGATCATATTTTTTTGTCAGAAACCTCTTATCGGCTTCAATTGTTGTTTTAACAACTGGCTCGGCTTCAATCCATTTTGTAAACGTGTCAATCATGATGAAAAGGAATTCGAAGCCCCCTGGTGCTCTTAAAAAGGTCCCAGAATGTCTAGTCCCCAGGTTGCAAAAGGTTAAGAAAAAGGAATTATTTGCAAAACTTGTGCTGGCTGATGTACTTGTCGACTATGAAACTGACATTGTACATACTTCATCACGAGCTCTTTTGCATCATGAAGGGCAGTTGACCAGTAGTATCCTTGTCTGAATGCTTTACCGACCAGCGTTCTGTAGGAATGATGTGCTCCACAGACCACTCCATGAATTTCAGTTAGCAACTTAATGCCATCCGATTGAGATATGCATCTCATCAACATTCCGTGAGATCCTCGTTTATACAAGGTACTTTCAATGAGAGTGTATAATTTAACTTTTCGTGATATATGATCAACCTCTACATCATCTTCTGGAATTAGGTTATGCTGAAGATAGTTATAGATCGATTTCATCCAATCTCTACCTTGATCGTGACGGCGCCCAACCATCAACGATCTGTGGAGCATCCATGTTCGTAAAATCGAGGTGATGAGGACATAAACCCTAAGGATGCAACCACAACTTCAACACGCTGCACTCGTTGCTCTACTTCAACCACATCTTCACCAATTGGACTTTCAGCCACTGCAGTGCCATAGTCACCAGTTGGACCGAGCTACGTCTACATGCCATGGTACTACGTCTACATGTCATGGTGCTACATCTACATGCCATGGTGCTACTCCACGTGCCAAGCAAGAGTTAACGTTGGATACGTTTTGGAATCTAATTCGGTCTCCGGAGACAACACCGACTTCAAACGTGCATAACTTTCACATACAGAGTCCGTTTGAGGTCTACGAGTACTCAATCGAAATCTTATTTCATCCTCTTTCCAACGGATCTAGCCTCACCTCCAAATTCTTTATGTGCGTCACAATCGCCAAAAGAAAGTGTTGTCACCTGTCTGGGTCAATTTGGGCTTTGTAATCCTTGGGCTGCACTATTCATGATGGCACTTGTAACACCCCAAAGTGCTGTTACCAAAATAAAATTAATATTTTGCTGGATCTTCTAAAGATTTGACAGAGTTTAATTGCTTCATTTGAATTTCTGGAGTTTTAAAAGCTTTTTCCTAATTATTTCAAAGCCAAAATAATTTATGTGCAAAAACTATAGCCAACTTTAAGTTGGAACTATTTTATTTAAGTCTAAAATAACTCAGGGAATTTCTTTGAATTTTCTCATAATTTTTTTGGATATATTTTGCTATTTTCTAAAACCCTTTCTATTTAATCGAAATATCTAAATTAACAAATCCATTTAAAATCCTTAAATTGCCTTTGGGCCGAAACCCCACTGGTCCGACCCATTTCCTCTCTCCCGCGTTCGGCCCACCTTGGCCGCTCCGGTCCAGCCCAGCCAACTCGGCCCGCACTCAGCCGCCCCTTCCCTCTCTCCTCACCGTCCAATTTGAATCGGACGGCATCTGCATCTCCACGCCACCCGCCTCCTCCCCTTCGTCGGATCACAATCCGACAGCCAGGAATCGCCCAGCTCCTTTCCTTTCTCCACGATCGCCGACAAGTGGGGCCCGCGTCTTCTTCTCCCCTCCTTTCTTCCCCGCGCGATAGCACCAGTTCTTCCTCCATTAACGCCGCACGATAGCTTCCAAATTCGGGCCAATCCGCCCGGATTTCTTGCGATTATGCCAACAATTAAACGTCGTGTCAATTCCGTGCCCGACGTAACCCTATTCCCTTCCATCTCCGGCCATGAATCCCTTTAATCTCGCCGATGACCTCGCACGGCCTTCGTGTTCTCCACGGCGATTCAATCCTGCCCGCACCGCTATAAATAGCGCCCTAGCACCGTCGGAGCCTCCTCACCTCAGCAGCACCACCCATCTCTCCCCTCCTTGTTTCTAACGCTCGCATTTCGAAGCTTTTCGCCGGCGGTGAACCTCCGGTTCTTCTTCAATTCCGACGCCCCCATCGACACCCCGCCCTCATCTTCGCCACCACCGGCATCACCGCGTCGCCGCGAACCCGGTGCCACCACCCACTCGCCTCCAGGACCTCCAGAGCTCCTTCATCGTCGACAACCCCTCATCGCCGCCGGCCATTCGGGCACGCTCGGACGCCGCAGCGGTGAGAAACAACATCCCCGCACCCTCCCGCGTGTATTGGCACCCTCGCCGGACCTCGCCGGGCCGCCGTTCGCCGGCACCTTTGGACCCCGAACCGCTGCCAGTTTTCGCCGACGTGGCACTACCACGAGGGCGCCACATTAGCCCTCGCGGATTAGTCATTGCCCACATGGCTGCCAAATCAGCGTGCCCGCCAGCACCCCACACCCCTACACTATTTTGTACACCGGCTCCACGGTGGACCTTTGACCGGTCATGGACCCAGTCCATTGACTATCGGGCCCACATGTCAGAGAGCCAAAGCCATTTCCTTCTCAAAAATAATTCGGCCGGGAAAAGAAAATCCCTCGCTGACGTCATCTTGCGCAATAATTAGGATTTCCTTTAGAAAAAATAAATCAATAAATTAAATAAAATCTGATTTTTAGGGTTTATTCAGATTTAAAACTTCCCGGGGTTCGTTTTCCCTCATACGAACTCCGATTTCGTCGATTCAAATTCCTAAACTCCTATAAAATCAAGATCTAGCCAACTACACCAAAATTATTTAATTTTAAGTTCATTTGATCAATAATTCCTTTAAACCCTAATTTATTATTTCATGTAATTCTAATCTTCTAAAATTCATATCTTTTGCATTTGAACTCCAAATTAGGTGGTTCAAGTTGCAAAATCTTTATAAAATTATAATCTAGCTATCTAAACCAAAATATTTCTATTTGGAGTTAATTTGATCTGCATTTTTGAAATTATTTGAATTTGAGTTGAATTTGTCGTATTTTCACGATTAGATTTTGACGACTTCGGAGAGTCAGATTTCGACACGATTGAAGAGCAACATAAGAGGATTGATTTTGACTGTATAATCATCGTGAGTGTACACCTGGAGAAAGTACTTGTGAGTACTATATGACCTGTTAAGAAAAACAACGTCACCCTAGTACTAGTTGATCTGTTAAGAAAAACAACATCACCGCAAGCAAGGCAAGTTATACCCTTGATCATATTGACCCCACTATTTTAAATTATTTATATTCTGTTTTAAATTATTACTGCATGCATATGTTTATACAATTATTTTAATTCCCTGTTTTAAATTGCCTAGTTATTCCTAATTCCTTTGTATGGCCAATTTGAATGTTGAACATGAATACTTTGTCACCATTAGAGGAAATGGTACTAAAATTAATCATATGCTTAGCCAATGCGTAGATCAAATCTTGTATTTGGGAAATTTTAGCCAAATCTTCCAAACTTGATTTAAATTGGGTCTGTGGTATTGTTTTACAATAGAAGGTTTATAATGCTTTTACCTGGAAAGTAAAATGAAAATGGGTTTGAACTTGGGCATAATGGAAGTTTGATGGGTGCATGTTCCTGCACGGGCCCAATCGGGTATGGTTGAGGCCCATAGGTTTTGTTGGAAAGTTGCCCAAGTCGCTAAGGACCGGTCTTGGCGCATGATGCTACGCCTACCGTACCACCACATGTCTTGTATGGCGGGACACGCTAATTGTCTGCAATGTTCCACCGTGGTTGTTCCCTACAGATGCAATGGGTAGTCATGTTACGACTTATGTTAGTCCCACCTAGCGCAAGAGGGGGCCCGAGCCCGGAGGTCTTTTTTCCAAAGGGGGTGGCGAAACCTTAGCGAGAGGAAACTGCGGTGGAACGACGCATTGTAAAGGTCTCGTGATAATCACTTAGTCGCACACCTTCGGAAGTGTGTCAGACGGACAGTAAAAGTCGATTATCTCTTGTGGGTAAAGTTGTACAACCTCTGCAGAGTGTAAAACTATTTGAATAACCGTGTCCACGGTTACGGACATGCTAGCAGAACTACTCAAAGTTAGACTTTGGTTTTGTTTTCAAATAACTTTATAAAATGATTTGGATTTATATCCAATCGGGAATTTGGGCAGGAAGCCATGTGATAAGAGGGTATCCTTCACCATTCATGTGTGAATGTTATCTGACTATAAAACTGAGAATTTATAAAATGATTTGTAGTTATAGATTAACTGCTTTAGAACTTAGTACAAGTATTTAAAGAAAATGTTGCTTTATGCAAATCAACCCATAAGCCATCCTTGTTACATCCATATATGCATGTCATTCTGTTACTTGACGGATGTAACTTGCGAGCACGGTAGTTGTGCTCATGCTTGCTTTATGCAAACAAAATTTCAGAGGAGAAGGACTTCACTTGGTGTGGGCGTGGCGACTAGGCCGCTACGATCGATTGCTGTGGCGGTGCTGGACCCTACTACATCTTCGTCTTCCGCTGTGTTCTTTATTGTTGGTTGTAAGCCTCTTTTGTAATAAACTATGTTGATTATCAATAAAGTTGTGATATAAATTTGTTACCATATTTGTTTACTGTGTGGGTCTGTGGACTAGCTATTGATCATGGGCACTAGTTCAGAAATGCACAGAGGATCTGGGAGAATTACTCCCGGGTCTGACAGCACTGTTCATATGAACAGTACCACCTAAATAGTACCACCCCTTAGTTGTTTAGCTATGTGAGGCTCCCCCTCTCCTATTTAAGGAGGCATCATCCCTTTAGTTTGTCTTGGGTTTTTCTTTTAGATTATTCTGCATAGCAGTTTCGTCGCTCGTTCGATTTGAGAAACCCCAACTTTGTGAGCTTAAACATTTATCCGGAATACAATTTTAGATTGCATCTTGTACTCTCTTGCTTGTGTTCTCAATTCGCTTGCAGGAGATAGCCTTCTTGGCGAGGTCAACCGCGTTCGGCACGGTTGATAACCAACGGAGCAGTGGTATAGTGATTGCGAGGGGTTCGATCTATTTCGGTCGGAGCCTTTGGATCATCAACGTCGTGTTCTCCATAATCGACTTAACAGTACCTTTCGGAAGATCGGGTCACACTCACATCAGGTGGTATCAGAGCGAAGGTTGCCCGTTAGGTAATTACAGTTTTCCCCTTTTAGATTAGTTATCGTTCATCGTCCTAAAATCCAGAAAATTATCCCCACAAAAATATTTTATTCGTCGTGTTCTTCGCCGTCCTATTACCCATTGAGCCATTGCAATTTTTATTTTGGTATTTTGCTTGTTGAATTTTTGGTTGCATCGTCATGTCTAGTTGCTGAATTCTAGTTTAGTTGGAGTCTAGTACGTCATTGTCTAGTTGTACCTCGTGTTTTCTTCGCATTGCTTGATCGTTCTTTTAGGGTTCTTAGTTTTGTATCTAAAATAGAAAATTCGTGGGTTAGAACTCCTCTAATCCGCACCAAAAATAGTATTCGTTTCCGCTTCATCTAATCCGAATTGCTTGCTAGAGTTCACGCCGATTTCACCACGATACCAAGAGGATTGCCATGATCTTTTGGGGGAATTGGTGTCCAAGTCCAGCATCCACTCTTTGCTATTATTTGTGACTCGCGGCAAACCCTAGGGCCGGCCAAATATTAGAAAGAGAAAGAGACAGTCGCATAGAACAAAAGCCGCGGTAAAAAAAAAAACAAAAGAAAATACAAAAGAAAAGTACGTGAAAATTGGTGGAGACCTTCTACATATAACCACAAGATTCCACAAAAAAAAATCAGTAAGTTTGGCCCAAGGGTTTGAAAGATATAGCAGTTTCAAATTTGAACCCGAGACGGTTTCGAGTCCGAGTAGGATTTTGTTTTCGAGACACATTCAGTAAAACGGGCATAACTTTTGCATACAGTGTTCGTTTTTGACGATCTTGTGGTCGTTTCGCATATAACGACGAGACGCATCCTTTCCACCTAAGACACAAGCACCCTCCAGGGGCCCCAAAATCGGCCATCTTCGGCCGCGAATTCCCATCGCAAGTTTTTGGTTTCTGTTTTTGCCATTTATTTCGGTCTTCCCTTCGAAATTTGGAGTTTGCCTCAACTGCAAGTATGTAGATCTTGTCGAAACCTTTCAAACGAGTATATATAATCCATATAAAACTTTTCCTTTTCATTATTTGAGACTAGCTGTTGTTTCTGCTCAATCTGAGAGTTGTTCGCGTTTTTACCGATATTGTTGTTTTGTGCTCTACATCGCGCTAATAATCTTGTACCCTTAGAAAGAAGTTTGAGTAGTTGGCTAGCGTCTCTCCTAGCACTTGTTGTGATGCTCTCCTTTGCTTACATCAAGTCACATTGATCGTTGCGTGTGCGTACATACACTTCTCTGCATAAGGCTTTGATTAGCTAGCTGTGATTAGGCTAGGATCAGCAACTTTAACGAGTCCTTTGAACAATCTTTCAACTTGCATTTACTGATTTGATTATTGCTGATCCTTGCTACCATATTGTGCCTTCCGAGCTCCACCTACTCTTGATCAGAACATGTCCCCTCTTGCAATCGTACCCACTCTCGACACGGTATCACGAACCAGTCACCAGTTGTACCACCTGCTGCGTTGGTAAGAACACTTGTAAGAGTGTGATAAGATGCTTGAGAGTGTGTGTTTCCACCATCCATCACCTAGTAGTTTATAGGGATAATACTTTTGTGTTGTCTTTTGTTTTCTACTAACAATAGCAGGGTCACACGGATCTACGCATGCTAGGCTGGTCACTGACCCCGTAGGTGCTGACCAAGGATCTGAGCGAGATGAGGAACAATATGGTGCTAAAATTTCAGATACGTATACAGTGAAGCATGTACTTAGTGTACAAATGGAGCGTGCTAAGCAGAATCAACGCCACCATCTATTCCAAACAAAGTTTATCATCAAAGAGCGTTCATGTCGTGTGATCATTGATGGAGGAAGTTGTAATAATTTGGCGAGCATGGACATTGTTGAGAAGCTTGCATTAACCACACAATAGCACCCTCGTCCATATTACATTCAAGGGTTCAACAATTGTGGTAAGCTGAAGGTAACTCGTAATGTGAGAGTATCTTTTTCTATTGGTTCTTATCATGATTATGCTAATTGCGATGTAGTACCTATGCAAGTTTGTTCTTTATTGTTAGGTAGACCTTGGCAATATGATCGAGACACGATGCATCATGGTAGAGCCAATAAGTATACTTTCATGTTTAAAGAAAAGAAAATCACTTTGCTGCCCATGTCTCCTGAAGCTATTTTCAAGGATGAATTAGAGAGAACTAATAGAGAAAAGGAGAGTAGCAAAAGTGAACATAAGATTGTAGCTAAAGAACTTGTGCACCCGAAGAACAAAGAACTTAGTGCTAGGAAAGGTGAAACTAAATTGACAGCTCCTGTTATGTTAGCGACAAAATCTGATTGCATTGATATAGAAAAATATGAATCTGAATGTTATTCTATGATTTACAAAGAATCTTTACGTCCATTAGAAGAGCAGCGTATTTCTTTGCCTCCTGTTGCTACTAACCTTTTGTAGGAAAGTAATGATTTGAAGAATACGATTGAGTTGATGACGACTCAAATTCAAGAAAGGGAGGATGATGAGGACATCAACCCTAAGGATGCAACCACAACTTCAACACGCTGCACTCGCTGCTCTACTTTAACCACATCTTCACCAATTGGACTTTCAGCCACTGCAGTGCCATATTCACCAGTTGGACCGAGCTACGTCTACATGCCATGGTGCTACATCTACATTCCATTGTGGTATGTATACATTCCATGGTGCTACTCCACGTGCCAAGCAAGAGTTCAAGATGTATACGTTTTGGAATCTAATTCGGCCTCCGGAGACAGTACCGACTTCAAACATGCATAACTTTCACATACGGAGTCCATTTGAGGTCCACGAGTACTCGATTGAAAGCTTATTTCGTCCTCTTTCCAACGGATCTAGCCTCACCTCCAAATTTTTTCTGTGTGCGTCACAATCACCAAAAGAAGGTGTTGTGTTACCTGTTTGGGCCAATTTGGGCCTTGTAATCCTTGGGCCCGTCTCCCTAGCCGCCCCCTCCTTGGATTGCACTATTCATGATGGTACTACTCATATAAATAGTACCATATGAATAGTACCATCCCTTGGTTGTTTAGCTATGTGAGGCTCCCCCTGTCCTATTTAAGGAGGCCTAATCCCTTTAGTTTTTCTTGGGTTTTTCTTTTAGATTATTCTGCATAGCAGTTTCGCCGCTCGTTCGGTTTGAGAAACTCCAACTTTGTAAGCTTAAACATTTATCCGCAATACAATTTCAGATTGCAACTTCTACTCTTTTTCTTGTGTTCTCGATTCGCTTGCAGAAGATAGCCTTCTTGGCGGGGTCAACCGCGTTCGGCGCGGTTGATAACCAACGGAGCAGTGGTGTAGTGATTGTGAGGCGTTCGATCTATTTTGGTCAGAGCCTTTGGATCATCAATGTCGTGTTTTCCACAATCGACTTATCAGTACATTTCGGAAGATTGGACCACACTCACATCACGAGGTGTACGACCTCCTTGTGAACATCTATGTCCTCGGAAGGCTCGACCACCGAGGATGAATCGAGTTGCTCAAGAAAAACTCCGGACGGCACGGGTGACCTGTTGAGGCCATCCGTACCAATTGGTCTGCCAGAAAGTTTTTCTTTCTAGGAATATGTTGGATTTGAAAACTGAAGAAGTGCTTTTCGAGTTTCCGTACTTCCACCAGATAAGATGACATCTTTTACTAGAGCATTGATACTCTTTTTCTACTTGATTCGCTACTAGTTGAGAATCGTCTTTCACTAGTAATCTGTGAATCCCGAACGAACGAGCTACTCGGAGTCTTGCCAGCAAACCTTCTGTCACATTATTTGTGGTAGAAAAGTTTAACTGAATGGCGTACTTGATGTGTTCACCAGTAGGGGAAATCAAGACCACTCTAGCCCCCGAGCCTTTGAGCATCAAGGAACCGTCGAAGTACATTGTCCACTCGTTGTGGTGTTCGTACTCATGCCCTTGGGTGGGTTCAGGGTTTGTCCATTAGGTAATGAATTCTGCTATTGCCTAGGACTTAATTGTTGTTTATGAGATGAAATGGAGGTCGAACGCCCCAAGCTCAACCACCTATTTTGCTATTTGTCCTGATGACTCTCTGTTTTCAAGGACTTGACCAAGGGGATAACCGGTTGGTACGACCACTTTGTGGGCCTGAAAGTAATGCCTTAATTTCCTTGAAGCCATAAGGAGACCATAAAGCAACTTTTGTACCTGCGGATACCGTTCCTTTGGTCCATATAAGACTTCACTTACGTAATATACTGGTCATTGGACATTGTCGCGCTCTACGACCAGTACCCCACTGACAGTTTGTGGTGTTGCAGCCGCGTAAATCGCAATGTCTCCCCCTATCTTGGAGAAACTAAGATCGAAGCACTCGTAAGGTATTTCTTAAGTTCTTCAAAGGCATTATTTGCCTCTTTAGTCCACTCAAAACACCCATGTTTCTGGAGAAGTTTAAAGAAAGGTAATCCTTTTTCACCTAACCTTGCTATGAAACGACTTAGCGCTGCCATAGAACCTGTTAGTTTTTTAACTTCCTTCTTCGTGGTCGGAGGGCGTATCTGGTCGATGGCCGAGATTTTTGCTGGGTTTGCTTCAATACCTCTAGCCGAAACTAGGAATCCAAGAAGCTTACCAGAAGAAACTCCGAACACACACTTCTCTGGATTTAACTTAAGGTTATGCCTTCTTAAGTTATTGAAAGTCTTATGTAGGTATGGAAAGTGATCACCAGCGTTGATTCTCTTTACAACAGATCATCAACGTAGCCTTCTAGATTCGACCTATTTGTGAATTAAAGGTTTTCTGCATCAACCTTTCGAAAGTTGCACCAGCAATTTTGAGACCAAATGGTATCTTTACATAACAGTAAGTGTCGTATGGAGTGATGAAGGAAGTTTTCTCTTCATCGCTCATCTTTACTCATATTAATCTGGTGGTACCCTGAGTACGCATCTAAAAAATTTAACAACTCACATCCGGAAGTAGAGTCTACAAGTTGATCAATGCATGGAAGGGAAAAGTCATCCTTCGGACAAGTTTTATTAAGATCTATAAAGTCAATACACATTTGCCATTTTCCATTGCTTTTCTAACCATTACAGGATTAGCAAGCCACTCGGGGTGGTCGACCTCACGAATAAACCCAGCCTTGAGGAGCTTGTCGATTTCCGACTAGATTGCTCCTTCCGATCAGGTGCAAAATGCCTCAGCTTCTGCTTGACCGGTTTCTTATCAGGCTGGAGAGCTAGCCTGTGCTCGATCACCTCCCTAGGGACTCCACACATGTCGGACGCCTACCAAGCGAATACGTCCTGGTTTGCTCGGAGGAAGGAGACGAGCGACTATTCCTATTTAAGGTTGGGTCCTGCTCCGACCAGTATTTTTGCACCTTCTGGAGAAGCGCTCTTGTCGATTAGTACCTCTTTTGTCTGGTCGGAAGGTTTTGGTGCTATCTTTGGCCTCGAGTGCTTGACCTACATGGTTGACGGATTAGTTTCTCTGGTCGGAAGCTCGTCGACCAGTTCTAAGCATTTCCGATCACATGCGTAAGCCATTTTTCGATCGCCTCGAACTGTGATGACACCCTTCGGTCCTGGCATTTTTAATCTCTGATAACCGTAGTGCGTGGCTATCAGGAACTTTGGTAAGGTCGAACGACCGAGGATAGCATTGTAGGCGGTTTCAAAATCCACCACATCAAATCAAATCTTTTCTGTTCAGAAGTTGTCGGATCTTCCGAACGTAACCGGTAGGGACAGGTGTCCTGTCGGCTTGGCGGTAGAACCAGAAACTATGCCATGAAAGGCATATTTCACAGATTTTACCTTGGATTTGGGGATTTGGATATCTTCCAATGCTCCCACAAATTAAATATTTAAAGAACTGCATCCATCTATTAAGACCCGATTAACCTTACAGTTATTAATAGTAGGCTCTACGAAAATAGGAACCTACCTGATCGAGTCGAAGAGATAGGGCAGTCTTTTTTGCTGAAGGAGATTATTGTCTCCGACCACTTGGATGGCCTGACGGTGATTAGAGGCTTGATAAGGTTGACCTTCCGCTCCATGGCCTTCAGATGACGTCTTGACTCGTACGAAGAGGATCCACCAAAGATCACATCGATCATGTGTTGCGGCTCCTGGTACTCCATTTCTTCGTCATCGTCTTTGTCCTTTTTGCAGCTTGTCTCTCCGATTTCCTGTATTGAGGGAGTGGACCTTTACCTGCATAATAATTTTCCAGCTTCTTTTGCCAGGCCCGGCAGGTGCGCAAGTCATGCCTTGCTTGCTGGTGAAGTGGACACTACTTTTTGTTTTTCTTGTATCCATCGGTCGGAACCTTTTCTTTGCCACGACCGGTGTAATCTTTCTTACCGTTGATGAACTTTTCAGGAACCGCAAGGACCTCCTTGTCGTTGGGTTTGCAGTTTCTCTTTTTTCTTGAGAGCCTTTCTTTGCTTCTTTTTGTCTTATCTAAACCAGGTTAAGGGATTTTCTCCTTCAGATTAATGGCCTCGTTCCACTCAACCGTTTCGCTAGCAATCACGTACTTGTCGGTCATGTCGAAAAGCTCAACGGTTGTTTGTGGAGGATGTATTGCTATATCCTCCGTAAACCATCGGTTCCTTAGCCCTGCTTTGAAAGCTTGAACGACGAAAGATTCTGCTGCCTTTGGTATTGAATTACAAACCTGGCTAAATCTTTTGATATACTGTCGGAGAGTCTCATTGG
Source organism: Ampelocalamus luodianensis (assembly GCA_036346255.1). Classification (NCBI taxonomy): domain Eukaryota; kingdom Viridiplantae; phylum Streptophyta; class Magnoliopsida; order Poales; family Poaceae; genus Ampelocalamus; species Ampelocalamus luodianensis. The sequence continues at coordinate 28,201,692 of CM070617.1, read as the reverse complement.
ATTTTTGCCGGATTCGATGGAGATCATCCTTCCTCCCAAGGCGGTCATACGTGCCCTAAAAATTCGCAATCAGAAGGTCGCAAAGTTGCTCCCAAGTATAGATTGATCCGACTGGTAGGTTGGGTAACCACGACCGGGGCACATCCTTCTAGTACCGTGGGTCGATAGTTAGCCATCATATTTTCATCACCACCAGCAGCTCTGATGGCGGTTGTATAAATTTGGAGAAATTCTAACGAATTTTGAGTCCTATTGAATTTATCCAAGTTGGCTGATCGGAACCTGTTTGGCCAACATACAGCCTGGAGCCCTACGGAAAAGGCTCGACAACCTGTAATTGATTCATGGTGCCTCCTTTGGAAAGGTGTCGGATTATAGTCGGTTGGAGACCGGTTTCTCAAGTTCGAGTGCCGGTGCTTTTGTGTCCCGATTCGGTCGTGGACGTTGGTAGGACGCCGACCGTTTGCTTGATTTAGATGATGTTAGAGATCATCAGGTGTCGGGACCCCAGGTATGCAAACCGGGACCCTCTGTGCATTCTGAACTAGTCCCAGATCAGTAGTTAGCTTGCACAGTTACAACATAGATGTAATCAGAACCATACAACCAATTTAACGATGAAGCGCACAAATTAATATTACTTAGTAGCAAAATGACCTTATGGTCAAGTCTTACAGAGTTGCCACGCAGGGCTTAACAACAAAAGGTAACTTGCAGCAGAACCCAAAATATCCTGTGGTGGCCAGTCGACATGCCCACAGGCAATCGAGTGGAGGACGCGACGTAGTTCGCATAACCCTCGATGTACTCCTCTTCATAGAACACCGAGCTTCATGGGTCTTCTTCAATGATTGATAAAACCAGAGGGCATAAAGCTGTGAGTACTTTTGAATGTACTCAGCAAGCCGCAGGAACATGTATGTAATTATTATTCATGCTAGGCTTGACAAGGATAGCTTTATGTTTAATTTACAGAAAGTAGCACTTACAGTAAATACGGTAAGTAGATTGAGAGCACCATTTAAAATATTAATACATAAGTAATCAAGTTTCTTGGAAAACAACAAGTGAACTTCCCAATCATTCCACCCAAACCATCATTCCCACCATTTTTGATGAAAAGCTCTACCCCTTGCATGAAAGCTTCAGGCATGTCCATAACCGGGGACACGGCTATTCGAATAGTTTTTACACTCTGCAGAGGTTGTACAGCTTTACCCACAAGACACGACTTCTCTAGTTCGTTTGGCATCCGTCGATACCACCGCTCACTACCTTAGGTAAGCAGTCTAGAACACGTGACAATGCCTTTACAAAGTTCTGCTTTAACCCAGTTCTGCTCGCTAAGGATTTGCCGTTACGGGCCCCTCTTGCGCCATTCTCAACCCAAAATAGAACCGAATCAAAACATAGCTAATTATTTGGTCAGGTCCACCCTATCCTGGACATGTGGTTGCACGGTAAGACCCAAAACAATGACGTACAAGGTTAAGTCCTTAATGATTTGCGCAGACGAGACTATCCGCATCCCAATGTGCTTCCGCACCCACCTTCACCACCGCCCACTCGCCCGAACATAAATCGTTTTTGTTCAACCCGGCCAAATGACAATCCTTGCCATGACACAATATCTTTTAATAATAGTGGCCGCGCCATAATTACATAGTTCATTAAGTCATGTTCATTCATACGAGCATGTGATCACGAATCTATCGGACAACTAGAGCATTGGCTAAGCATGTACGATACCCGTGTTGGTATTTAATCAACATCCAACTAAAATAACCCATCCTATGGTATCCAAGGATTTATGTCATTCAAGGATACATATCGATAGCAATTTTTCAAGGGGGCATACATTAATTAGGCTATTATCTAGTTCCGAAACTATTTAATATAAAAAAAAAATGCATGTTTATATCAAACAATATAGTTTTATAAAATAGGTTTAATATGATCAAAGGTCTACGACTTGCCTTCGTTGAAGAGTTGAGGTGCTTTGGTCGTCGGGTCCGAGAAATCTTCCGAAACACCGGAATCTACACGTTCGAATGAAGCCAAATAAATAAAATAACTCCAAATAAATACCAAATTAGCACTAACAGTAATAGGGGGATTTTAGATGAATTTAGAAATTTGAATCACTCAAATCGGAGTTCGAACGAAAAGTTACGGCCTCCGGAAGATTGAAAATCAAGAAAAAGGAATTTTCCTTATTTTTGGAATTATTTTTCTAAAGAAAAGGATTTATTGCGCCAGCTGACGTCGGCAACGGGATTTAATTTTCCAGCCGAATTATTTTTCAACGGGAAAATAAAGGAAAATCCACGCGGGCGCTAACTGGACGACCACGTTAGCAGAGGGCTGAGGTGACTGCCACGTGCGCGGCGCCACCTGGACTGCCACGTGCGCGGCCACGTCAAACCTGAGCGGGCGGCGCGCTCGGCCCGATGGTTGCCGGCGTTTGTCTGGGAGTTGACCGGCGGCAATGGTACCAGCAGCTAGAGGGGCTCACGGGGATGATGTTGCTCACGGTCTTGACGACGCGGCGCCAAGGGATGGCCGGCGGTGAGGAAGAAAAGCGGCGGCGTGGAAGCGGCGCAAGGCGCTCGGTGGGCTTGAGAGGATGGGAGGCGCGCGAGGTAGACGGAGTGCAGCGTGCCGAGGCGGGTCGAGGCGGCGAAGGAGGCTCGAGCGGCGCAAATGGCGGCGGCGTCTCGCGATTCTTGGCGGCAAAGAACTCGGCTGATCGAAGGAGAGCGAGAGGGCGAGAGAAGGGGTAAAAGAGAGGAGGAGGCGGGGCACTCGGTGCACGCTTTTATAGGGCGCGGGGAGGCGAAGAGTTGGAGGTTCAACAGCGGGGCACTCGTGGAGCTCTGCGGCGGTGGGGCGGGTGGCAGGTCGTGGTGGCAAGAGGCAGGGCGTGGGGGCGAGAGCGAGCGCGAAAGTCGTCGCCGCACTGAATGCGCAGGCGTTGACGCCGCGTGAGGAAGACGACGTGAGGAAGAAGACAAGGGAGGAAGAAGGGACTGACAAGTGGGCCCCACCTGTCAGCAAGAGGGAGAGAGAGACGCGCGGGGGTACGAAGGCGAGGGCCGTTCGATTTTGATCGTGCGGTTCAAAAAGAAGGAGACGTTCGGACCTCCGGACGTGAACGCGATCGAGGCCGTCCGATTTCAATCGGACGGTTCACGAGGAGGGAGGGCGCGGGCGCGCGCGAGAGTGGGCCGGAGCGGGCCGCGGAAGGAGAAAAAGGGAAGCGGGCTAAGAGAGATTCGGCCCAAGGCCAAGGGGAGGATTTAAAATACATTTTCGATTAAAGAAATGCTAGAAAAGCAAAAAGGCTTTTTAGAAAATAGCTAATAAAGTCTAGAAAAATTCACATAAGTCCCTTGAATTATTTAGAACTTAATAAAATACTTTTAACTTTACTTTCTCTTTTAATTTTGCAAACAAAATAGATTTTAACTTCGGACAAAAAGAAAAACCAATTCTAAAATCCAGAAAAAGCAAGAAAAGACTTAAAATCCAAATAAAATCCAGAAAACTCAAATAAACTAACTTTTTAATTTAATTGAAGTCTGATTAATTCAAGTTAAAATAGTTTTTTATTTCTAAATTCCAGGTTAAGTTTTTGCAACTTTAACAAAATCAAATGGTTAGTTTTAAATTTTGAAATTTTTTCAAAAACTCTACAAATTAGGGATGTTACATCAGGTCTAAGTGATTGCTCCTCTCAACGAAGAGAAGGAGAGGCTTCTTGAAATAGCCTTCTCCTTCATGCCTCCTTGGTCGGAATCGTCAAGGTGATCTTGGTATCGACTAGCCTCCAATACGACCATACTGCCCTCTGCTGAGGGAGGAACGTTGGGATAAAATCATGGTTTGACTTTACGAATGCCTTTGTTCTCAGTACGCTTCCATACGTTGTATAGTCTGCTGGAGGATTTATGAGACCTGACCTACAAGTTGGACAAAACCTGGAGTCTCTACTAAAACAGGGTTAGAAGCATTTAAAATATTCTGAACTCGCTGTAAGTTTTGTACTGTTACTGAAGGTCTTGGAATATTCCTGTTAATAGTAGGTATCTGAAGACCTAAACTTTCCCCTGACCTCCGGGTTGGTCATGCCTGGTCCCTTACACGGGCTGAGGCAGAACTAGGCAAATTAACTGATGGACGTCCATCAACTCTGTCACCTTTGACATTTGGTGCTTGACTACTCGTACCATCTCTATCAATATGTGGTGGTGAGGTAACGTGTGCAGGACCGTATACAACATTTTGATCCGTATCTCCGATCGCATTGACCTCGTGCCTCCAACAGCGATCTTCCGACGAGCTTCCATCGTAACTGATGGAGAGCCTTCTAACACTTCTGCAAGGAGTTTCCACGACGGAGAGTGGTCGATGATCAGCACCTCCTGAGGTTTTGTGCTGGACTCAGCCTGATCCGGTGGATTGCCGATCGTATGCTGAGCTTTATAATTCCCACTTGGCCTACGACCAGTGGGGGTTTCATCGACACTGTTACCAGATGTCGGTTGGCTCCTAGAATTATTAGAAGCCGTTGGTGAGTACCTATCACCCATGATCATATCGAGAGTACATTGATCCTCGAGTTGTGGCGCTGAGGTTTCTTCACCTTTTGGCGGTCGGCACGACCGGGCTTGCTGAGGTTCTTGGGTGTTCCGGATTGGTCGGAAGCACTTCCTCTGAAACCGCCACTGGTCGTAGAGGTGTATCTTCATCCATTCGGTTGATTTTGCTGATGTATGCGATTGACGAACCGGCGGAGGAGGATGATGATATCCCGTTCTCTTGCATGGTGCGGATGGATGTGTCCAGTTCGAACCAGTTCTCCTTGTCCCAACTTCTTGCCATAGTCGTATGAGCGATTACGAAAGAGAGATGGGCGAGGATTTGTTGAGCGAAGAATCTCTTCAGGAAATCCGTGCCTTCTACCCCACGAACAGCGCCAACTGTCGACGATCGAGTCGCCGATCTTACGAAATAAAATAAAGAAAAATGATACGGGATTTCTGGGGAGAGAATGAGGCTGCTCTTTTATTGATATAAACTGGCTATTACAGGGGGTGCCTACGATTAGGCGGTGGACTAAACCTAATTACACTGGGCGTAATGTTTGCTATGCTAATGACTTAGGCTTGAAACATAAGTTTGATGCTTATTACTATGCTTCAACCCGATGTTGCTTGATCTGATTCCCCTCGTCCCTTCTTCCGTTCATGCTCGATCCTTAAATAACTTCTGAAGAGGTGGCAGTTACTCTTAGAGGGACGCCTGTTGTGAAGCGTTGCGACTAGTCGGAGTGAGGCGACAGTTGATGAAGTATTAACTGTTCAGCGGTTAAGTGCGGTTGAGACACTCAACCACACGATAGTTATTGTCAGTGTATGTGGTTTATATAACGTCGCGTGGCATGGAACATATGACATGTGTTTCATTCATTACACGGTAGGGAATATACCTAGAGTTAGATCCAGATACAGTTCATAGTTTCTACGAGCAGCTTACTGGTCGGAGGCTAGATACAAGACCTTGTACGAACAAGGTTCTCATTATGTAACATTTGGAATCCTTACGACCAGTAAGGTCGTTAGCCTTAGGGGTTACAACCATGAAAACGTATGACATTTTATTATGTATTAAAGAAATACATAGATATTTTAATCCTCGTCAGGCTGGGAAACAATCTGCAAGTACTGGCTCCATGCTACACTTCCATTCACCTTGACTAGCTCTCATACAGGAATAGGGTGTCAATCAAATCCGAATTATCCGGTATCCGAATTTGGTTGGTAGCGAATATGGTTTAGATTTTTCCATCCGATTAACAATGTCTCCCCTATTTGTATTTGTGTTTGCATAAAAAAAAATATGGATATGAATACAGTATAGACTTTTGCCATCGAAATGTTATTTTATCCACATTGTTTGTATTCGAATTCGATAAAACAATATACTTATTATATTACGGTATGGCTAATTAGTTGGATGAGTATTTTTAGTTTAATATGAATTCATATTTTTAGGTGAAATAGATAAACTAGAATTATTATGTGTGTTATGTACGAGGATAAAATATCATAAATATCTTGCAATTACATAAATTACGAGAATGTCCTAATCCGTCCGAATTGAGTAGTATTCGCATTCGATTTGTATTCAATAGTATTCGAATTCGTATTTATTTAAAAATACGAATACAAATACAGACAGACCTTCATATTTCTTGAAGACCTTCGTATTCCATCTGTTAACGCCCCTATACAGGAAGCACATAAGTGGAACACGTTGGGGGCTTCACAGCATGTGAACCCGCCAGAACGATTAACCTCCAGCACAAAACAGAAGCTGAAACCAAATTCCCAAGCCATGGAATATGGATACAATATCAGTTAAAACATGTATCACGCGTAGCAGCGGAACAACAGGTCATTGCCTTCTTAAGCGCCTAAAGATTACCAAAGTCATGCTTGTTAATCTCTACTTCATAGCACACTTTTGTGCCTACATACAAGACCATATCTAATGTTGTATTTTAGCTGGTTAAAATAAAGAGAGAAAGCATTGAATCGATTCAATATATTAGAATGATCGATTTCAACAAAAAAATTACATAAAACCGAACTCTACTTAAGAGTCGATTCAAAACATTAAATAACTCATATAAGCATTAAATAACTACATAAGAGATAGTGTGATTGAAAGAAGATATTATTATTTTATGATTTTTTAATATCATATTAGTCCCAGTTATTAGTAAGAATCGGTTCAATACATTAGAGAAAAATAAACTCAGTTCCTAAAATGTTTACGTGGCATAACTTTGAATCGACATTGGTTCAATACACTCCTACACTGATGGACCACAAGAAGTATGTTCAATTGTCCATATATATCATAGTTTATCTTTGTAGAAAGAAAACATTAACAATGGCACAAGCCCAGAATTTCAGTCGCAAGTTACAACCTCTTCAACAGAGCCTTTTTGGCATGGATGCCGCCCTCCGGGGAACATATCAGTTGGGGTGGCTGAATGGAGTAGCAGGTAACAAATGAAAGGTAAGCACAGCTTACTACTACATAGATCTTGAACCAGACAGATGAAAAAAGAGTTAGGTACAAGAAGATGCCTGTCAAGCTGACTATTGTGAAAAAAAATGCAAGGCACTTCAGTGTGGATATATCTCCTTCAGTTCCTTCATCAGGGAAGTGGCCTTGCATGAAAAAATCTGACAGAAGTTGATCCTTCTGCCTGAACCTCTCTATCATCCAATCAGTTACTTCATCTTCTGACATTGGGATGTCACAAAGCTGAACAGTTCTGATGTGGATGTGGACTTCAGAAGGATCAGTGCCATATAAATTGTCCAGAAAATCTGGCAGTCGATGCTTGTATGCGATTGTGATGTCATAAACTGCATGAACCCGAATATCAGAAGTCAAATATAAAAAAGAGTGAACATTCTTAGCCAAAATACACTTCAGTACATAAAGAGGGAAAAGAAGTATTTAGAAAAGTACAGAGCAGTTCAACAGTTGAAATATTATCAGGTCCAATTGTAGTTATGTTTCAAGCTTCAGGAATTCAAGCATATGTGGTCCTAGGTCCATGTACAGCAGTTGTTTGGGTCAGTAACATTGGCAGGATATTTTGGGAATGCTAGTACATACTACTTTAGCCAATAAATTGGACCACACAGATAATACAACACACACTATTAACCACTTTGGTTCGTTTTGAATGCAAGATATGCTCCGTGTTCATTAACACCAATTTATAATAGATGATTTAAACAGTGAAGAACATTTATACCCCGTGTTCTATGCCATGAATTGATAATCCTTGTACTTGCTCAACAAGATTTTTTTAGAAACTTTGTGAGTTTTACGAACTCATATACCGTATTTACGACCTACTCAAGACAGAAGTAAGAATAATAAATTCTCACAAAGTGAAAATAAGGATTTATCATAAATAAAATTATCTGTAATGAGTACGAGTCCTATCACTCAAGGATTGGTTATTGTAGGTTCACAGTTATCTGTTCATAAAGATTCTGATGGTAAGGAAAAACAAAAGAGGAAAATTTCCAAAGAAAATGGTAGTACTAATCAATATCATGGCAACACACATAGCAAGCATGCACGTGCGCAGAACAAGAAAAGGGGGGAGGGAGTGTTCACCTGCATCTAAGGAGCTCCTCAATTCTTGCAAACAACAAATGAACCCCTTTGTCTTTGGAAGGAGGACATTTTCTAGCATAGGCAGACCATGCTCTGCAGCGTACTTCTGACTCTTGATGCATTTCTTCTCCCTAAGATAGAAGCACCAATCAGCAACCAAATAAAGGAAAGAGGGAGGAATTATGCTTATGCACAGGCAATAGAATGGTAACCAATTTCTAAAGCAATACATAAAAACAATTTCAGAAAGGCAGTATGGCAGGGGAAGTTTGGTTTGCCAATCAGTAACTTCGAAAATACAACAGATTGAACAAATATACAATTAAGTATATATTACAATAATGCATGTGGATTATACGAATAGATAAAAACGAATTTTAAAGATAAATATGTCTTACGTATAGTCAGTGCCTTCAGGAAAAACCGCCAACCAGAGGGGATCTCTGGGATTCTTAAATTTTGATAGTCTGCTCTGCATAATTGTTTCATCCATCTCCCATTTCCGCTCTACTGGAATAAACTCAAAAATGTGAAATGCCCAGCTAAAAACAGGCAATTTCATCAAGCTGCTCTTAAGGATGTACTTTATATATCCCAAATGGCCTTTCCGCAATGCAAGATCCCACAAGTACATCCAGTCAACCTCAGTCCTGTGGTTGGCAAATAACAACACACGCTTTTTTGGAGGCACACTTTCACCGGAGAAAACCACCTTGGTCTTGTTGATCTTCTCAAACAAGAATGGCAATAAAGATAACCACATTCCAAACAGAAAGGAAGTCGCCTTTCGACTATAATGCACGCTGAACAGCCGTACAAGGAAAGTAGTTATAGGGGCTAAGTAAACTATCAACAGGAATGCTGTTGACAGTATAATCGCCATGCATGCTACACCACGGCATCGTCTCATGGGAGTCAATGGACGATGCTTTGGTCCATTGTTCAGAATGGGTGGGCTAACATGCTGCACTTGCTTCTGTTCTCCGCTGACATGATGCCCTCGGGAACCACTTGAACCGTTCATCTTCTACGACTAAAAACTGAATCCTTAGCACTACTCAGAATTCAAACCAGGGCTAAAACCCAGCACTGTGTGGATTATCTAAACATCATGTAGGGTAGGAGCAATGAGAACTGCAGAAAACCAACATAATTGATCAGATGTAAGCATACTGTTGCTATTTAAGAGTTAGTGTAATTAACTTCACAGAAAGAAACGCTATTGCTTTGCTTTGGTTCTACCAGAAGCTGTGTAGCATTGGGAGGTGACCATCAGTCCAATAGGATAAAGCTAGATCATGCCCAACTACACTATACCATTTTGGAACATGACATCACCTTCCGCCATGCACGTCGGCAGGAAAACACATATATTCGCATAGACAAACCCAGAATTCCCCATGATCCCATCATCTCCATGCCTCTATGCATGTGTGCACACTCACAAATGTGTGGATGTATGAGATGAGCATATAGTGATAACATTCCACTCTGCCACCAAACTCAAGACGATTGATGGCTTTAGGGCATCTGTGTGAGTAGCGACACTCCATCAGACAGCAATTATTGCACAAGTGACCTTACAGCCAAATTAATTCTATATACAACCCTGAAATATTGCAAAAATGTCGTCTGTTGTATTGCGCAGCACGTATGCCCTAGTACAAGTACGGGTAAATCAAATATTTCCATTTTATCCAACAAGAAATAAAAGGATTAATATGGATTGGACTAAAAAATAATTGTTTATGCAAATCACATTCATAAATAATTGGTGGTCCTCTACGGTCCCTCTATTATCCTTGAAACTGAGCCATCCATTTCTGCAAAGCACTATCAGCACAATTGCATAGATGCTTCGCGCTCCTATGGAATTACAGAACAGCACTCCCCATCAAACATATCAGCAGAAACGCTATTCCCTGTCCTGCAAACGGAGATCCCCTTATGTTCTCCACTTCCCCTCCCCAGGGACCCGCAGATCCCATCGGAATTCTCAAGAGCCTCCGTCCAGGCCCTCCTCTCGCTTAATCAAACAAACCCAAAGCCCGCCCGATTTAAGCTGGTTGATGACGGTGGATTCCTCCGGTGCGGCAAAGAGGCGGGCCACTGGAATTGCCTCTTCACCTCAACCTCGCTCTTCATTCCGATGGGTGGTCCGACGCTTTACTGAGGATCACGTTCGCCGCGGTAGGAATGTGGGATATGACGTTGGTGATCTTGGTTCAATGTTCGCGGATTGGGCGAACGATCCGCCGATGCTAGGATCTAGTTTAAATCGGGGCGTCTAGGTTTTGTTGTTGTTTGTTTGATTAAGTAATTGTTTCTGTAAGCTAAAAAGCATGTTAGAGAGGTTAGCTATTTCGTCGTGTGCTATTTGATTAATCTGATCTTAGCACACGGTGCAACAATTGCTATACTTGAGTTAATCTGGTCCTAGCACGCGGTGCAACAATCTGGTCCTAGCACGTGGTGCAATAATTGCTAGCCTTGCTTATCGGATCTATGGTTAATTGCTTGCTCCCTTGCTGTCCTACGGGGGTTTGGTGTCCAAGAAGTCTCGAGTACAACGAAATGGTCACTTCCTTGAGAAAGAACCTAGTTTTGCAGGATGCAGAAGGCTATGACGACATCAACTTGAGTTGAGAAGGGGAAGAATGAAATGGCATCATCGAGGACTTTGAACCTCCTCTTGAGTGATCCAAAGGCGTGCTCTACGCTCACTCGTAGAGAGTGCCTAAGATTGAACAATTCCTTTTCATTAAGGGGGGGATTGTTCCCCCACTCATTCAAGTGGTACCTCACACCACGGAAAGGTGGGATGAACCCAGGTTTGGCTCCATAACCAGCATCCACTAGGTAGAATTTCCCTAAGGCATGAGGAACACATTTATGAAGATGCTATACTGCTATGTATGGACATATACTGCTACGAAGATGCTATTTACCTTGAGGGACACATAGTCCATTCTCACGCTCTATTGCATCGGCTAACACCGTAGCATCATGAGCGATCCCCTCCCAACCAGCCAAGACGTATGTGAAACGAAGATCAAAGTCTACGGCTGCCATGACATTTTGAGTAGGAAATGACTTCCTACCACGAAATGTTGCCTCCATCAAAGTACTAATGGAAGCCCTTATATGTGTACCATCAATGGCTCCAATGCAATCCTATTTGGTCAACAAACAGAAAAAAAAATTAGTAACCCACAGATGTCCCCCAAAATTCTCTAAGGTATACTTGTTAGCTATCATACCTTAAAGAATGAATCCCATCTTGGGTTTCCTGCAATTTTGCTTGGGGTCTCCAAAGAAGGTGGCCTAAGAAGCTCATTTCATAGCTCACCTAAGGCATGCAAGAAAAGTCCAAAATATCAGCTAACTGTTTCACCTGACCGAGTGAAATTGGTTCCAACTAGCCTATTTCTGAGGTTATGGCCAATTGTGTTTAGGAATATGGCCACTTGCTCCTCAACACATACATGTATAGTGTCATGAAGCAAAGAACGCTCTCTCAAAACTTCACACAACCGAAAGAAAAGAGCTCTCTTAAGCCTAATTGTGTTGGTACAGGTTGTCTTATTCTTCCAAATTTTGTTATTCAGTTAATCAATTCTAATCCTATTCCTTTCCTCGATTGAGCCATATGTAATATGGTCTCTCCTATTCCTTAGTCTAGACTGTACAAACAAAACTATCATGCAAGCAACCACGTATGTAGCAAAACCAATATGCAACATCTTTCTCCTTTTCAGCTTCCTGTTGTCCATCTACAATTCATGAGTGACATATATAATTAGCACTAATGACTACAATTTTTTTAAACATTACAGTAGACAAGGTATTGACTAGTATTGGTTATCACTACGAAAATAACAGTTGGTCATATTGCAAAATAGAAGCATGAATAAACCAATTATTCAATGGCATTTGTTATCAATACCTTTCTCAAGTAATGAAAAACAGACCATACAAATCATCTCTGAGGGTACATTGTCAGCATGGTGTGCTCGGGTCAGTAGTAGTGAACAGATTATCACCTTCATGGACTATTTGGTACTGATAACACAACATGAAATCGATGCTCCATATTATTTTTTTGTCATGTTTCACATGAAGCACAAATATTTGAGTATAGTTTCCATTGTCAATGTTGACATACCACTGGAGGAGCATCCTAGGATGTGGCAGTCGTGGCATGCATGCTTGAAATGGGTGCTTATTAATTTGATTGCAACATTACTGCGCGAACACCATCATGTATTATTGATACACTGGTCTTGTCTTATGTGCATACATGCAGAAGCACGATACAAGTCGGATCTACCAATTTTGCCCAAACAAAACCAACGCTACAACATTATCAGGCCATACCGACAAGGGAGATTCCGGATTTGGGATCCATACCTTCGATTACCGAGATGAGAGCAAGACCGGGGGAGGAAGAAGGAGCCGTCGGGTCAGATCCGGGGGAGGAGGCGGAGGAGCAGCCGGGCCAGATCCGGGAGGGGAGGAAGAAGGGGCGTCCTTCTGCGTCAAATCCACACCATGGGAGGCGAGGCGGGCGGCGGGGTTCTGTGGGGGGAGATGATGTTCTCCGGGGGCGATGCGGGCGGCGGCTTTCTGCAGAGGCAAGCGGAGTCGATCTGGGAGAGGAGCAGCAGTGGGGCGAGAAGAGAGGAGCGCAGCGGGGTGGGGGCGGGGGCGGAGGAGCGCAGCGGGGTGGGGGCGGGGGCGGAGGAGCGCAGCGGGGTGGGGGCGGGGGAGGAGCGCAGCCGGGGAGACTGAGCGCCGCTGGGCGAGGAGAGAGAGAGATTCGGGAAATTTCGTCGAACTGTACTTTACATCATCAATGCCGAATATGCTTTGCGATAGAATGAGTTGGTACCGATCTCGCGAGTGAGTCATGGCCGAGGTCCCAACCCTAGCCGGTGGCCATTGTTTGCCGGTGGCTAGGGTTGGGACCTCAGCGCCATGACTCACGGCGTCGAGCGTGTGTTAGCTCGCCCGCTCGGGTCAAAGCGAAAATAAGACTAGCAGGGGTATAAATGTGCGTTTTTTACGAAAAAATGGCTAAATTGGAAAAAATGCTGTGGTACCGAATCAAACAATCTGATCTGGCAATGGGGTCATTTCTCGTTAAGGAATGGTCGAATATTTTCATCTTCGAAAGATGAAAAATTCTTTGTTTTTATCTATATCTCTGTCCTTGGGTGTTATTCTCCTCAATCTCTGTCCCATCGGGTTATCAGCCCCACGGGGACCCATACCCGCAAGTTGGATCCCGAAAAAAGAGAAAATAAGATTCATAATGCTATAAAATGAGTATGAATATTCACATACAATACTAAAATGACAATATTTTTTTATTAATTAGCATCTGAAAAGTAAAGAATGCAAATAAGATTATCTGGCTATCGACTTATCGGGTTGTACGGTACTGGGCTAGTGGCCTACATGTCTTATCGGGGCCCCAAGCGGGTAACGGAGATGGGGAGTAGGGGAATGTCCCTATCCCCGTTTCACCCGATGGGGAATTGTATTTGCATATTAGCATCCTCATGGAGGAAGAAATAACCTCATTCTCGTCCCCTAATAGATGAATTCTCCGTCGGGGAATGGGGAATAGGGCCCATTGTCATCCCTAATTTGATCCACCGAACAGAACAAGATGAATTTGCCTATGTCCGAACCATTCGGAACAGAAATATCCTATCCCTCCATCCAAATAGACTCTTAAGTTTTGGATCCGGACAAAACGAGCTTCTGTCTCCTCTCTGTTTTCCATAGATTATTATATACTAGAAGCCTGCGCGCGCCTTGACACATGGAGCTGAAAAAATTCGACAGTGATTAGAAGAAAGAAAGTTGGGATAGAAACTATGGTTGAAAATGAGAATGAATAGCAAACAATGAACTTTAACCTAGCATAAACAACAACTTATATGGACTGTAACATAGTCTGAAGAGAGTTGGTTGGAGTACTTTTGTTGGTGGATAGAATTTTTCTTTTAGAACAATGATTGTATTCCATATTCTGAAGTAACCTATAGTTAGCCAACTATATCCCGGAAATAACACAAGATGCAAAGATCTAAGTCATGTAATATGTAAGAAAAGTGTAGTCACAATCAATACTTAGGGCTTGTTCCATATTTATACAACCACCAGATATTGTCTATCACAATATAATGTAGTTATTAATGATTCTATCTCAGCCTGGAATATGTGAGCGTACAAAGGTGGAGATTATATGGATTCTTAATTCGAATATATGTATTGTTGGACCAGCAAGCAAGGAAATCCCAAAGTCCACAATAGAAGCACATCCTTTGGCACAGAAGCTAGTTGATTGGCCATCAATAAGGAGACTCACCATGTTGAACTGCCAGTAACCTTTGCGGGTCACAAGAAACGGACACAACTATATACATCAGAAAGTCCAAAGGTAGGTGCTCTACACGAACAAAAACAGAAAAGAACGAATTACATTACATTTCCCCAATTGCGTTGTAACAGCAAAAAGAATAGATACATAAGAAAGTAATTAGTGAAACCTTGGGCGCGCGCGGCGAGGAAGCCCTACATCAGAAAGTGATTAGACAAACGCCTGACACAGAAAAGGAAATGAACTGCACTAACAAAAAAGAATAGATCTGATAGATAATGGAGAACAGACCAGAGTAGGAAAAAACGAATATGTCAAAACAGACAGCAGGCAAAAGTATACAGAAACCAAGAACACAACGCAATTAGGGGGAAATGTAGCTGTCAAAATACCAGAATACAGAATAGAAGGAGAAGCGTGAGGGGAAGTACAGCAAAGAAGATATAACATTGGGCTGTACCCAAGAAGGGGCTAGGTCCAACGATCGCATAGAGGTCCATACCATTCAGCTAAACAGGCAGGGCCCTATAGACGCAACTACACACAGAGATTCAGGACAACAACAATGCTAATGGATTTAAGGCACTATAAAGTTCGGATCTATGGATTGTGGATCAGTTCAGGACATCACCCACCCCATCGACACAGACACAACATAAATCCACACATTGAGTTCATGCCTCCGATGAACACAGTTCACAAAATAATCTCAAAATACAAAATAATAAGTGTATAAGTTAATTTTGTGCTTGCAGCATAACACTTTATATGTCACCAATAGTTTTGCTTGCATAACACTATATATGTCACAAATAGTTTTTGCTGCAGCTGCGCAGCATAACACTTTATATGTGATAACTTGCAAGCGTAAATTGGACAGGTGAATTTGTCTCTCTGAAAAAGTGCATAGAAATTTGAGTTGATGTCCTTAAATTTGTTTAAAGGTGGCATCATACCTTCAAGAACTCAACAACTTTTGTTGTCCACTGCTGCTGCTCATAAGTGCTAGAATTGCCATGCCATGTAAACATTGCATTTCCATATTGTAATACAAAATACTTTGTGGAGCTTAAAGATGTGGCCACCTGTAAAATAATGACTGATTAGTTAAAGGGACAAATAACACAATTTCTGTACAATATCATTATAGATTTCAAAGGACTTTCTATACAATTTCAGAGGTAGACTTAGTCGTTAGAAGTTGCACAAGGTCAACATTTTTAGAGAAAATGTTGGCACCTCTAACTCAAAACACTATTTTATTATATAATTCAATAAAAAAAAAGACCTATCCCATCCAAGTTATCGACAAGAATAACAGACAGCTAGGTGATACCACATCAACTTGAAGAGCTTTATTGTTATGGATTGCTGTCTCAGATACTCGAATTAGAGCTATGCCTTTAGTAGAGTACGGTTCATTGTCTACAACCTTTTTTTTCTGCGATCTTCTTGTATCCAAAACAGATTCCGCCCTACATGATTTGTCAAAATTTAATACTTAGCAGATATCCTCCTAGTAGTGTAGCTATATATTATTCACATATATGGTGTTGAGCTATGCATCCCTTACAGAATGACAACATAAAAAAGAAGCAACCACTCAAGTGGTAGGAAACTGTCAAAAAAGATATATTCAGCAATAGTTGTACCTTCAAGATAACCATGGGCTGGAAAAGAGCAACAAATTGTGGCAGTTCCTTCCCTTGATAAAGGCGTCCCTACAACACCACTACTAATAAATCTAACTCTTCTCTTATGAACAAATATTGTAGGCACTATAAAAAAAAATGTAGCAACAGAACATGCCTTCCTTTCAATGAATTCCACATTGTATTAGCTAATTGAGCTGCCATCACTCGATCATCCTGCGCAGAATGAACCAAAAAAAGTAAATATCGATCCAAGCTGGCCAGCTCACTTCTACAGGAGCATGATAAGTCCTATTGCTGTTAAAAAAACGAAGAACAGAGACCAACTAACATAAACGTTGCTCACTTATAGCATAAGTTTATACTTACTGTCACATCTATACTAATATGAAAGGCGCAATTTCAATTTTAAGGTATATATGGAAATATTTTGGATGGCAGATCCAGAGTATCCTAGCCATCCATTCACCAGACTGGAGTGCCGCAATTCAAAGTTGGTCCCTATAAACCCAAGTCCCAAGCATTCTGAGACTAATTGTTGCAATACCTCGGCCTTATGCACGTGTCCTGATTTTATGAATGACCGTCCTAATCTAATCGGGTAATGTGGGTTCCACATGTGCACAAATTAGTGAATATAAATAGTTTTGCAGAAAGGTTATAACATATGTTTTATTGAAATACCTGACCAACAAAACTACAAATGCCACATCACTAAGACCGATGATCGCACTAAAAAGTATCAACAATTGGAATAATGTGAAAAAACATGTAGGCAATCGCTTAAGTTTGGCAAGATGCAAAGTATCATTACCAGCATGCTATCCTTCTCAATCCAGTAATTGAGATAATATTCTTCTTTCCTGTCACCAGAATGATATCGTGTAAAGAATGACATAGCATCCTGCACTATAAAATTTTCCAATGTCCTCTTTTCGTAGGGCAGTCTTAGCATTGCCATCAATGCACCACACCTGAAATACAAACAATTTATTAAGGACAATTCCATTAATCAATTGTACATATGTTGTAATCCAATATATAGTAAACAATAAGTTGCAAACCAAGGATTAATCAATTGTACATATGTTGTAATCCAATATATCTAGTAAACAATAAGAGCTTCTTTAGTCTTGACATGGTGTGCATGCAAAAAAAACTATTTGAACTTCACAAAAGGCAAGACATATTTTTTTTGTTCTCTTAAATCAATGCAAATGTACATATTGGCACCAAAAAACATTCTACGGAAGGACTCTCATAAATCCTCCTAGCAGACCAGCAGCGCCGACACCTGTAATAAAAATTGACGAGGAATTCATAAAAATTCATGCTATGCACATCTCTGATTCCTTCAGATTAAAGGATGATGACTACAATAAACATGTAAAACATGAAATGGAGAATTGGTGTTCTCTAAAGTCCCTTCTTTTCTTGAAAAATCTACTCCATTAAGTTCTCAAATGACACCACCAACTGCACAGAAATCAGACACATACCTCCTCGATTCAGGGTTCTAAAGATCAAGCGGGGTATTCCTAAGAGGAAGCCGCTACTGAATTACCTTGATTTGTGTTGGGTTGGAGATGAGATTGATTCGTGATTCTTCTGATGCTGCTTCCTTGGCGAGCTATTCGGTGGATTCGAGAAGAGTAGGAGGCGACACCAATGGAGTTGCTGTCGAACCCACGTACGTACTCAAAACCAAGGAAAAGAAAAAAGACGTAAGAGGAAGAGGAAGACGACAGCAACACGACAAGAAAACAGGCAGACGAGAGGAAGAAGACCCCGAGGAGAAGGAAAGACACGCAAATCCAGGGCGAGCCAACTCCTCCCCACAAGAAACGAACGGCAAAGGGCCACACACAAACATGGCGACACAGATCGAGAGAGAAATGGCACTTCCTTCACGGGCAAGGAAGGGACACAGATCGAGAGAAATGGCACCTCCTTCACGGCCGACGGAGTTGGAGGGGGAGGACGAAGCGGCGGCGGTGGCAACAAACTACCATTTTCATTCCGCGCGAGGCACCGAGTCTACCACCGGCCGTTGATGGTGGAAGCAAGGGCAGGGGAGGGGAAGGGGGAGCGAGGGCGGGGAAAGGGAGGGGATGTGCAGAGCTCGTGGAAGGAAGGAGAAGAGGGCTTTTGTAGTGAAGAGGAAGGAGGCGGGAGTGGGGGGAGGGGGTGGCAAAGAAGGAGGAGGGATTCGGGAACCGAGCCAGTGGGGACAGGGACGAAGCAGCGGAGCCGAGGAGGAGGGGGAAGCAGTGGAGGAAACGAAGGGCGAACTTAACTGGAGCGATCCGGAAGGTCCCTTTCCTGTGTATGCACGACGACACGCGGAAGATGGAGGCAAACGAAGAACTAGAGAAGAGCACGTGCTGGGCTGCGTGGCGAGCGGAGCGATGCGAGAAATCCTCAGCCTTGATCGAACGGCGAGGACAAGCTAAGAGAAAAATCCAACGGCTAATAAAAATGTGGCGACGTGGCCACCCTGCCTCACCCTTTCTGCCTCCTTTTATATGGAGAGATGTCTTTTTTTGATTTTGCTAAGTAACACTAAGGTGTTTTTAACATTCGGCACTCAAATTTGTGGGCGTTTGATGTTGCGCTAGGATTTGCCCTGTGCTCGAGTTCTATCAGGCTTGGGTGGCGTTTTACTGACCCGATAAGTATTTCAGACCCATAGGTTTTAGAACCTGTTTGGAACTAATATTCACATTAGTTGTCACACTGTTATGTCATCTATCACATGCATTTAGTGGGAGAGAGGACTAGAGAGTGCATTTTTTGGAGTCTTCAAGTGGCGTTACATACTGGTAAGTGATTGCAGGTCGGCTATTAGTTGTTTAATGTTTCCTTTTTCGTGTCCCTTTGTTTTGTTTTGTTTTTGTTTTGTTGATGCTTGATGTTTGTAGTTGGACAAGCAAGTATGATCTAGGCCGATTATTCGAGGAGAGGTGCGGTTGCCGATCTACAAGCAGCATTGTTAGAAAATCGTATTGATTTGTAGTTTATGATTTTTGGTTAAACTATCTTGTTATTTTTCTATTTTGTGTTTGTGTCAGTACACGGTGTGACCAGACATGGTTTATTATGTTTAAATATTTCCCAAGAAACCCCAAAAACTTTGCATATGAATGTTACCCTTACAATTTACTCATTGTGATTAATTGAATATTGATAGTTCAACGTAAAATTAATATGTACAAATTGTTCAACCAACTCTACATTTTATTTTTGTTCACACTGTGTAAAGTTAGATATGTATAGCATATAAAATGTTATTAATAAGATAGATAGAATCTGCAGATTTTTAAATGTAATTTGTATTATATATTTATATAAATTTAAGGTAAATGAACTGATTTTGGTTCTAGACTGTGCAATAAAGTAGTTGCTCATCATCATATAGATTAACATTTTTGTTTTCCCAGTAGACTACAAGGCAAATACCCATGTGTTATATGAATGTATCAGGTTATAAACCTATGAATGAACCTACGATTTTTTTGGCAAAGTACGAAATGTTGAGGTAATATATGCATTTCTGATACAAAAATGTTGTGTTGTCTGGTTTTTATAAAAACTATTTTTGTAGGTAATGGTATTCTCATTATATTTTTACAAATGAGTTCTACAAAAAATTCTTGAACATTATTAAGCCTTATCTCTTTCGCATTTTTGTGGACTTACATTCCAACAATCTGGATATGTCAAGGATAAACAACTCTTATGTTACTTTGATACCGAAAAATGATATGCCAATGCACATCAAGGACTTCAGACCTATATCGCTTTTGCATAGTATACCCAAGATCATAAGCAAAGTTTTGGCAAATAGACTACAACCGAAAATGACTAATCTCATTAGCCCTATGCAATCGAGTTTCATTACAAAAAGGTCTATCACATAGAACTTCTTATTGGCTTTAGAACTTGTACAATGTGTGTTGAAGCAAAAAAAAAAAAACCAATGTTAGTCCTCAAATTAGACTTCCATAAAGCGTTTGACACAGTAAACTGGGAATATATCCTACAGACATTGCAACATCGAGGATTTGACAATAAATGGATACACTGGATATGTACTATTCTCTCTTCTGGCAAAACACATATTCTGGTGAATGGGGTAGTGGGATCAAATTAGTTTCAAGCGATGGGTTCGACAAGGAGACCCGCTTTCATCACACCTATTCATCCTGGTAGTGGATATCCTCTAACGAGAATTACAACGTGCCCACACGGATGGACTGATTCTACAACCCTTGGATATTCAGGAGGCCCCTCCCACCTTACAATACGCAGATGATACCATAATCCTCCTCAAAGGAACAACGCAACAAGCCATAGTCCTCAAGGAACTCCTCAATTCGTTCACGCTATTCTCAGGGTTGAAGATCAACTACCATAAGAATACATTAGTGCCTATTCATATGTCGCAACAGGAGGCCACCTCAGCTGCCTCCACTTTGCAATGTCTGATCAACTCGCTGCCATGTAATTACTTAGGGTTACCCTTATCTACAAGCAAGATTTCCCACTGTTTGCTACAACCAATTATTGACAAAATAGATAGAAGACTGGTAGGATGGATGCCCGGATTACTATCTTAGGGAGGGAGAGTGATAATGATAAACTCAGTACTATCAGTTATACCAACATATTGCATGAGTTGTATAAAATGGCCATAGTGCATCATAGAAGCAATTGACAAAATTAGAAGAGTTTTTCTTTGGAAAGGAGATAGGAAAATTCAAGGAGGCAATTGCCTGGTCACTTGGACCACATTAGTATTGCCCAAAGAACAGGGGGGATTAGTAATCCGAGATTTACGGATCCGTAATAAAGCTTTGATCATGAAACTGACGGGAAAGTTATTATCAAATTCGACTGAACCATGTTTCAATTGGCTACGACGTACATATATCCGAAAACACATACCTGGGCAGCCCCATCAAGGAGACACAACAGTTTGAAAATGTTAGCGACCGCTATTGAGACAACTATGCACATGACAAGGGTCATATTTGGAGACGGAAAAACTAATTCCTTCTGGAAAGACCATTGGACTCCCGCAGGAAGACTACATCTATGTTTTCCCACTCTGTTCACATATGCAACCAATCCGAATTGCACAGTCAACTGGCAATTAGTGGAGAACAACTGGGTGGTTTCACTGCATCCGGTCCTATCTCAGCAGGCACTCTTGGAAAACCAGGCTTTACTACTTGTTTTGTCGGAGCAACACATCACGCAGAGATCGTTAGACCAAAGAGTCATCGCATCAACCAGGGCGGAAATATCTACTTCAGAAGTGTACAGAATCCTATCCTTTCACGGCCGTAAATGGAAAGCGTCTGAATATACCTAGCACAGATCAATCCTGCACAGATACAGAATCTTCCTATGGCTAGCTTTCAGGGGGAGACTTAACACCAAAGACAATATGATAGTGAAGGATTGGATAACGAATCCTCACCGCGACATTTGTCTGGCATTAGAAACTATTGATCATATCATTCTCCGATGTAAAGCAGCAGACCATCTCTGGAAAAAGCTCGGTTTAACAGCAGAACTACTTTTTCCAAGGACATATTTGAATTTGTGCAAATAGTATCAATTCAATCAATGACATATCGTAAAGTTTGACCCATATGCTTTGCAGCTTGCGCACATACATTATGGCTCATGAGGAATAAGCGGATATTTCAAAATAAGGTGACCAGAGCAATAGAGGTGCAATGTCAGATTCAAGACTACATTGGACTATGGTCTTGCAGGGCTAAAACCGAGTACATACATTCTATTCAGCAGTGATGCAATCTCTTTTTGTAAAATACCTTGTATGCATAGCTCTAAGTTAATTCTTTTCCCTTTTCCCTTTTCCTCCTTCCCCTTCTCCTTCTCCTTTTCTTTTTCCTTTTCACTCACTCTCTTCCCCCTTTATTTATCTACCTTTTACGTAGAAAAAATATATTTTTGTGCATAAAGAGTAGCAATTTATTTAAGAAGACAAGTAATTACAACGAAGCAAAACTAAATTTACATATTTTAAGTTATGTAATTTATATAATATTTAGGTGTAAATGTATTAATTGAATTGTATTTTTGTATGCAAGATACAGCCCATGTAGAATAAACGTGTACCAGGCTACACAGTCATGGGCATGTATTTACTCCTGATAGGGCCCGTTTACGGCGTGAAGGTCCTGGGAACTGGGAACATGAGCGCAACAAAATACAATTGCTAACGAGCTGCGCGCACGGAGTGCTATTGACTGCACAGTAGCTGGAAATCTGACTATAGTACGAGTAAATCAGATGGTTTTAAATTTGAGTGCTTTGTAAGAGCAAAACACTCAAATTTTCCATAGGCACCTTTTTAAAATAATATTATTTTAATAAATAATTATAATAATAAATAATCAAATTTTTTACAAAAATAGACTACTACCGTCATTTCAAATAGCGAAAGCCGCAAGTTGAAATGGCATTCTCTACTTCATATTTCCTTATCTTTTCGAAAATTATCGGTTGCGCGGCCACTTAAAGATATTACCAAGATATAAATATAATATAATTTCAATTTTGAACTCATATCGCCATTTGAATTGGTGACATGATCATGTGGCCAATTCAAATGGCAACAGGGCTACTGTCACCATTTCAACTGGCGACGATAGCCAATTTTTGTAAAAAAAATTTGACTATTTATTTTTGTAAATCTCTATTAAAATAATATTATTTCAAAAAATCCATCTTTTTTAGATGGTTTATTTTTTTGAGCCGATTGTTTATGTGGGATTTTATGCTATGGGCTTTGTGGACAGCGTTGGGCTTCCATCCATCGTGAAAACGTTTTTTAAGGATTCATATTCCATATAAGAAGGCGTGTTCTACATAGTTTCCATGTAACAAAAGTGCATTTTGGTCAACCAAAATCATACCCCAATCCCAATCCCAAAGAATGCCAAACAAAAGAATAGGAACAAAATCTCATAACTCAATCCAAAACCCACCACTCCCAATCCCATCTCATATCCCAATCCCAATCCCACCATGCATCCCCACGCCAACCCGGCGGACCGGAGATGCCGCGAGGGAAGTGTAGTTTTATACTACTCACTCTCCACTCTAGTCTAGTGCAGGCTTCGTCGTTTCTGTTGAGGAACTGTCGCTGGCGAGTCCAGTCTGAGCGATTACCTCGTATACAAGATCAGAATCGTAAGAACGATGCAAGAACACAAGAACACAACAATAGATGAAAAACACAGATATGAGAGGGGACTGCAGGCTTCTCTTTATTGCTCTTTCAATAATGAATTGTGTACATTGCTTGGGGGGGTTCCCCCTCCTATATATAGTCTACGGTGGATGAGGTGCCCACAGGACCGGACTCTGGCGGGCCGGTTTCTATCTACCCCTTGGGCTCTCATCCTTCATGTCCACGCCTCGCTAAAACTCCATAAAAACCAGTGGGAAAAATTTGGAGAAAGAGTACATGTATCACGTTCGCTATATCATACGAATTGCCTCATTAAAAACCTTAACCGAGAAACTTCAGGAAAAACTCGTCAAGGGAAAAAGAGTACAATTCACCCAATTTATTTAATCTCCAGGATTTACTCTTTGGGTACTCGATCTTCGTAATCAAGCTTTAGTAATGAGTTTGTGAAGGTTCTCCCCCTGAATTCTGCACTTCTCTAAGTCTTATCATTCCAATTCCACGTACGCACCTTTCAAAGCTAGATGCTGGAAGTGACTTAGTGAACAAATCTGCAAGATTTTCACATGACTTAGTATGCAGTACCTTAATTTCGTCCATCTTTTGCATTTCATGAGCATAGAAGAATTTGGGGTTGATATGCTTTGTGAGAGGACTCTTCACATAACCCATCTGTACTTGTGCAACACAAGGCGCATTATCTTCATAGATAATAGTGGGGGTTTGTGCGATATTCAATCCACATGATGCTTTGGATGTGGTGAATCATTCGCGAAGCCAAGAGCATTCTCGTGCGGCCTAAATGCGGTGCTATAATTTACGAATGGTTCGAAGTTGATACCAAACTACGCTTAGATGATTTCCATGAAATTGCGGTTCCACCACACAGAATACATAGCTTTGTTTGTGACTTAGTATATCGGTCAGCCAGTACCGACATCTGCATAGCCGGTCATTGTAAGGTCCTAGTTCTTTCGAGAAGCAGGCCAAGATCTTTACTTCCTTGGAGGTATCGGAAGGCGTCCTTTATCCCTGCCAATGCCTTTTGGTAGGTTACGCACTATACCTTGCTAAAAGATTCACTGCGAAAGCAATGTCAGGTCTAGTGCGGTTTGCTAAATACATGAGTGCTCCAAGCTGCGCTCAAGTATGGGAATTCAGTCCCAGGACTTCCTCCCCTCTTCTTTAGGTCCGAGCGGGTCCTTGTCTTGCTGCAAGGATCTTCCGATCATTGGCACTTTTGAAGGATATGCCTTTTCAAAGCCGAACCTTTCCAACACCTTACGAGTGTAGGTTGGTGATGTACTAAAATTCCTTGGGGTATGCTCAAGTCGCAAGCCTAAGCAATATTTGGTTTTACCCAAATCTTTCATTTCGAACTCGACTCCAAGTAAGAGCTTGCTTTTCAATATCTTCCAAAGTCGATGATATTCGGATCATCTACATATCTTGAGATTATCTGAGAATCCATCACCGGATCGTCGTATAAAAACACAGGGCAGTCCTCACTGTTAGTGTAGCCTTTCTTGCAGAGAAAGTCGCTAGGCGATTATACCACATCTGCTGATTGCTTGATCCATACGGTGACTTTACGAGTTGCTGCTTCAGATAGATTTGCATTTGCTCTATCTTGGTTGATGAGGATACCTTCGTGTACCTTCATATAAATTTTCGAATCCAAGTTCCCATAAAGATATGCAGTTACCACATCCATCAATTTCATTTCTAAATTCAGATTTACTGCCATTGAGATTAAGTATCTAAAGGTAGTTCCGCCCATGACCGGGGAATAGGTTTCTTCATAATCGACTCCTGGTCTTTGAGTGAAACCTTGTGCAACAAGCCTTGCTTTATATCTTACAACTTCATTGTTTTCATTTCTCTTTCGAACAAATACCCATTTATGCCCTACAGGGTGCACATGGGGAGGTGTACGACTTACGGGCCCAAACACCTCTCTTTTATTCAGAGATATTAATTTGCGCTTCTATTGCCTTCTTCCAATCTTTCGATCGATCTTTTCTTGCAATCGAGCGATGCGAGCTCAGGTCAAGATCAATGATTGTGGCAATTTTCTTTGCAAAATAAATGTCGACATTAGCTGTTGCTCTATTCATAGATTCTCCCGTGGTCACATAATTTATAGCTATTTCTTCATGGGGCAGTTCTGCTAATGCTTCTACTTGTTCACTGTTGCTTTCAATGCGGGGCAAGTCCTTTAGTTTTCACTCCGATGTGCGCACACATCCATGCCGATATCTCCTCCGTGGAATATTCAAATCTGGTATGCCTTTTTTTGAAAGTTCCATACTGGTGCAGTCTCAACCGGCTCCTTCTGCTTGTGGGAACCGTTGATCGGTTGTGACAAGTCCTTCTTATCCTTTTTCGCGGCGCCCCGGTTGCTTGGGATTCGAGGACCGAGTTCTCGTCCTTTTATACGAGGCCTCGGGCGGGATTAGGATACCTTCTATTTTCTTTGGTATTTCAACCTCTCCGGTGCATTGCGTGCGAGCACATGCGACTTAGTCACGCTCTTCAAATCACTAAAGTGGTCGAGCGGTTGATTCGCTAATGCTTGCAAATCAATTATCTTACGGACTTCTCTATACGCTTCACTAGTGCGTGGGTCATGTGCATTAATTCCGTGGCTTGCCACGTTATTTCGACATTTTTCATCAAGAGGTTGATTTCCTCCCCTAATGACGGAAACTATCCTCATCAAATATGCTATCGTAAACGGGTGTATGCAAATCTCCGATCATTAGGTCGAGATACGATTATGGATGCGATCTCATAACCAACGTATATCCCGCATTTTCGGAGAGGGCCCATTGCGATTCAGGAGAGGGCATTGCGGTGGTGGTATAGATACATAAACCTTGCAACCAAACCTTCAAGATGAGAGATTTTGGTGGTGACCCTTGCGCTAGTTGCATAGGTGAATGGATGTTGTATGTTGACGGTCTAAAATTGATGAGAGTTGTTGCGTGCGAGGCTGCGTGTCCCCAACACGTAGTTGGTAAATTACAACCGTAAAGCGGTCGGGCAATGAATTTAATTCTTTTAATCAATGCTTACGCTAGTCCATTCAGGTGTGGACATGTGGTACCGAGTGCTCAACGGTAATTCCCATTGCCATACAATAATCATCAAAAGCCTTTGAAGTAAATTCTCCGCGTTGTCCATTCCGATGGACTTTACATGATGATCGTGGAAATTATTCTTTATTTTAATTATCTGCGAGATCGGCTTTGCAAAAGCATGATTTCTTGTAGATATGAGCATACATGCGACCATTTCGAGGAAGCATCGATGAGCACCATAAAATACCTAAATGGCCTGGCAGGCTGAATAGGACGCAAATATCTCCCCGGATTCGGTCCGGGAATGCGGATTTCATCCTTCACTTCAGAGGAGAAGGTCTAGTAATTAATTTTCCGGTGGCACATACAGGGCACGAAATCTTCGGATTCGGAAATTCTTTACATTAATATTATGTCCCCGAGAATTGTTAATTATATTTCTCATCATTCTAAGACCGGTGGCCTAATCTATCATGCGAGACAAAAAAAGTTGAGCTTCTAAAAGATGTTTTCGGGACGATATAAATTGCAGTGCCCTAATATGAGTGTAGTATATCCCGATTCATATGAAGGAAGTCGTTCTAATACCCTTTTCCCATTCTCTTCACGCTTTGTAATGAGCGGTATTCCTTACCATACTCTTCTTGATCTCTACATGGAGACCGTTAGCGCGAATATCTTTAAAACTTAGAGAGTTCTAGTCGATTAAGGTACAACAAGGCTTCTTCAATGACCAATGTCGTGCCCATTGGGAATATAATTGTGGCTCTTCCCGAGCCTATTATACAAGTATCATTGCCAGCGATTGTCGTAAGACTACCAAACATTCTTCTTGATCATTGGAAAAATTTCGTTTCTCTTAGTATGGTATTCGTTGTCGCTATCCGCTAGACACACTTCCTCCATAGAGCGCCACGCGTTCGATATATAAAGTATTTATCAATATGGAGCAAAACAATCCACACATAAGGCATACTTCAAAGCAGAACAAAACTTGCTTTATTAATACGGAAAAGTCTTGCTGGACCCATCATAAGAATTTAATGCTAATGCTCTTCTAGAGCTTACAACCTTTATTCAATAAAATCCTAACATAAAGCGCAAATGATCAGAAACTAAGTGCCATGCATGCACTAAATCGAATCAGCGAAGTAAGAATTAACTTCTGGCTGAATCTCATCTACTTCTATCTTTTCTTCTTCAAAGAACTACTACCGCAAATTGCTGCAATGTCCAATGAAGGAGTGATAGGAGCTGCCAGTAGGCATGTCCACATCCATAAGTGCGACCAATGACGTGGATCTTCTATGCTCGCAATGGCGAGTGCGCCTCGTCTTTGTCCTTTGCCCTTCTTCTTTGCCTTGAAAGCATCAATCACATGCTGCGGTTCACGGCAGACACGTGACCAATGTCCCCAAGTGCCACATTTGTAGCAGCTTTGGTCCTGCTGACCATAGAGCTTCTCATCGCGCTTCTTTTGGTCGCCTTTCTTGACTTGAGCATTTTGCTTAGTTTTGTGGCTCATGACCTTACCCTTCCTGCCTCTCTGCTTCGAGTAAGGCTTTCTCACCTTATAGCTGCTAGCATTGACTTCATGGCCAACTTTGCTACTAGGAGGCTGCGAGATGTAGTTCTTTCTGAGAACCTCATCTTGAGCTTCCGCAACTTGCATAATATCGATCAGTTCGGCATATTCCTTGAAACCATCCTGACGATAGTTGCGTGCGGATTGCACCGCATTTGGGTGAAAGGTAGATAGAGTTTTCTCAATCCTTTCTGCATCTGTGATTACTTTACCACAAAGTCAAGATTTGTACAAATTTCGTGCAAAGCGAGTTGTACTCCCCACGGTCTTATAGTCAAGAAACATAGTCGAGTCCATTCTCGCTGCGCGGGGCGTGATGGTGTACTTCAATTTCTCGAACCGCTTCTTCAGGGCGGTCCATAAAGCCAGTGCGCTCTTCTCTGCCATATACTCATTCTTGAGAGTTAGACAAAGATGATGTCTGAGGAAATGAAGTGCCTGATCATTTTCCTCAGCAGTTGGAACGACATCCCGCAAGGCGCCGAGTCCGATAGCAAGACGAGCTTCTTGGCTCCCAGCACAATCTCGACATCCGATGCCCAAGTCAAATAATTACGGCCATCTTTGGGCGACTCCTCGAACTCGGTTCGTAATTCGAGTCATCTGCATATTCATGCAAGGAATGCATAAGATTACTGCTGGTAATGTACATAAAAGGTTGCAAGAATTCCTATAATATTCCCGTATTTTTCTACGCATTTTTCAAGATTTACTGCTATTTTCAATGATTAAAAGCAATATAAATAATTACAAATAATCAAAACAAGAATACAAAAATAAATTGCATAGAAATAACAATAGCAAGAATAAATATGCTTCAAATTTCAAAAATATGCAAAATTCGATTCGAGGCCTTTTCTTTGGAAAAGTTACTTTTACTAAAACCGCAAGTTTCAGGTTAAAACGCGAAATCTCATTACGAGAAAATTTGCGCGTAAATTTCATATTTTTCGAGGGGTTTTCAAAATTTCATTATCTGCGAAAACTTGCGTAATTATGAAAAATTTCAAGGTCTTTTCTGCAAAATTGATTTTCTACTGAACCCTCCCTTTTTTTTTTTCTCCGGGAAAGGAAATGGGCCGGCCTTCATGGGCCGGCTTCCTAGGGCCCGTGCGGCGGTTTTAAGGAGCAAAGGGGTAGGGGGAACCCTTAGGGTTTCCTGCCCGTTTCTTAAGGAAGCGGCTGACTATGCAGCAGCGCGCGGCGGCGAGAGCGCGGGCGGCGGTGGCGTAGGCCGGCGCGGCGGCGGTGACCATTCGGCGCGGCTGACGAGCGGAGCGGCGGCACCGAAGCGCATGAGGCGGCGGCGCCGCGCCGTGCTTACGCTGCGGCGGCACTCGCGCCGTGGCGGTGCCCTCGTCCGTTGCGTGCCCTCGCGCGGGCGAGCAGCGGCCGTGGCGTTGCGCGCATGGTGCGGCATCGATAAGCGGCTCCGGCGCGCGGGCTACTGGCCGGCGGCCGCGTGGCTACTTTCTGCCGCGGTGCGGAGGTAACCGGCGTGGCGGTGGCGGTGCTGGCGGCGCACCACTACGTGGCAACGGCGGCGGCTCGAACCGTAGCGGCCGAAGCGGGGCGCACGCACCGCGGCGGTGTGGAGCGGGCTGGCGCGGCGATCGCCGGCCGCGGCGAAGCGTGGCCGAGCCGCGAGCGGCGGTGCGAGGCCTTGGCGGCGGCGACGGGCTCGGCGTGTAGGGTGGCTCAGCCGCCATGGCGGTGCCGACGCTTCAAGCCTTTTTTTTCTTTTGCATGCGATCGTTCATCAATGATTGTATGCAATGCCATGCGATGTAAAACAATGTAATCGACATCGGTTCTTTCACGCAACCCCCGATCGGATTTTCCGGCGACTTCAAGTCAGCTTGCGGTAGGTTAGAACGGATTTGCATTTTTCAATCTACGGTACAATCAACATTCGCTCTTTCATGCAATCTGTTGATCGGCATTGTGTCGGCGACTTCAAGTCGGCTCGCAACAGATTAGAGCAAATTTGCACCGTAGAAACAAATCTAGAAAGCTAAATTTGCAGAATTGAAAGCAATCTAGAAAACGATTCAATATACGAGTGTCGTTCATCGACGGTTACCTTTTCGATGCGAGGAGAGTCGATCGTGCTGATAACGTGTTGAGGAACCGTCGCTGGAGAGTCCAGTCCGAGCGATTACCTCGTATACAAGATCAGAATCGTAAGAACGATGCAAGAACACAAGAACACAACAATAGATGAAAAACACAGATATGAGAGGACTGCAGCTTCTCTTTATTGCTCTTTCAATAATGAATTGTGTACATTGCTTGGGGGGGTCCCCCCTCCTATATATAGTCTACGGTGGATGAGGTGCCCACCCGGACCCGGACCCCTGGCCGGGCCTGGTTTCCTAATAGTTTCGATGCGATGCGAAAGCACCAAGCCGAGCGTGTCACTCGTGCGGCGGGCGGTGGGACGCGTGACGCGACTCGGGGAACGGATACAGGCCCGACCATCGTATATGGTCCAACCGTCTCGGTGGTCAAGTCATATTTCTTTTGGTTGCCACGCCGTTGTCAGAGTTGGGGGTTGGGGGGCGTTTGTGTATACGTGCCTGCTGGTTGAGAAATGGATATGACCGTATGAAGAAAAAGAGAGCCGACTATTATATTGATAAAGCAGAAATAGAACAGAGATCCCATCCTAAAGGATAGAAAGTTACAAAAAACTCTTAGATGGCACAATGCTTGAGGATACAAAGTAACTACTCGCCTGAAAAGATTGTGCTAGGCACCTCTCTCTATGTGGATCAAGCCCTTAATTTCTCCTTGATATTGGCCATAGTCTGATCCGGATCACAGTCCACCCATGAAGTTCTCCACTGTCCAAACAGTATGAACTTGACAATCATAATACTCAGTCTTCCCGCGTAGACAATAGATAACAACAAATATAACAGGCAGCAGAAACAAAAAAATCTTGACGCGGCTTACTCTAGAGAGGAGTAGCCCAAAAAGTATATTTTGCTTCCGCGGCAGCAACGCGTCATCTACAAAAACCACCGGCTCCCTGCCCACCAAGCTTAATTTAAGCGTGAAGGCAGCTACTTCCCGGATTGGGCCCAATCCTTTGGACGCTTGCACTGAAGCAGTCAGAAAATCTTGTTGTAGCCAAAGACGAACGGGTTCATATGGCTTCGTTTGGGCTAGCTGCTGCTTAACAATGGGACCCACGTCTGAGTTTGACCCATATACGACAGGTTGGAAGTTTGGAACAGAGCACCGGAGATGCGCACATGGCAGAGAATGTACCCGGCCCATCCTACGGTTAAATCGTGGGAGGTTTGGGGCGAGGCCAGACGGGCCACGTCGCCCCGATTCTTCTTCGTCGCCGGATCGAGCGTGTCTGTCCTTCGCGTCCGTCTGTTTTTTCCCTGCCTAGCGCTCGCAGCCGATTCCTTCGCGTCGTCGTCCTCTCTGGATGCTACACTTGCCTTCCGGATCGTCCCCGTGAGTCTTCGTTCCCTCCGCTTCTTCCCCCTCTCCCTCCCCGTCCCCGTTGCTTCGTTCTCGTCGCCCCCTCCTCCTTGCTTCCACGCGCTCTGCGCCCCCCCTCCCACGTCTACTCCTTCCCCCGTCACCCCCCTTCTTCTTCTCATTTCTTCCCCCCTCGCGCCCGCTTCCTCCCCGGTTCCTCTCCCATCATCGCCGCCGCCACCGCTCCCTACTCCTCGTCTCCTCTCCCGCTGTCGCCTCCGCCACCGCTCACTCCTCCTCGCCTTCCACGCTGTTGTCGCCCCGCTGCTTCGTTCTTCTCACCGGCAGCCTGGCTCCCCTTATCCTTCTTTACCGCCCCCTCCCCCTTCCCATTCCCCTTCCCCACGCCCGCTTCCACCGTCGGTGGTGCCCTCGGCACGTCACCCACTCTTCCCCGCTGCTGCCGCCCCAAAGCCATGTCGAAGCAAGGTTTGTTCGCTTCCCATTGATTCTTGCCAATGTTTGGTGCGGATCGATCCTTGCGGTTTCTGACATTTTGGTTCTGGGGTGGTTTTGCAGGAGGGAAGGCCAAGCCCTTGAAGGCGCCCAAGGCCGATAAGGAGGAGTACAACGAGGTATGTTGTTGTACTTGACCTTTGTTCCCGATTCGTCAATTCGTTGCCTGGATTAGCGATATGCGCCTGTAACCCTAGGTTTTGACTGTTTAGGTCATTGTGTTGTAGATTGGTTCGTGTTTGGTGATTAACTTATGGTTATGGTTGGTTCTTTAGGGGAATGGGAATTTGGTGAATTGTTGTGCGTCTATGCCGATTATGCTGGAGAGTCTTGTGTGAAAATTAGGGATTCTTGATGAGATAGGTTATCGGTCGAGGTCGTCTTCTAATATTTGCTTGTATTTACCTATCTATATTGGGCGATGGTATGTTAATTCTTTAAATAATGAAATCTTCAAATTGTACAATTTGTGTTGCTCTTGTGATGTTTTCTTTCATAAAAGGCTTGTTTGGTTGGCATGCCCATATGCTGCTTGAAATTTTGTATGCCAGCACAAATTTCTCTGTCAGGTGGTTTGTACCCTGAGAAAGCAATAGCTCAATCCACAATTTTGCAAGCATGCAACAAACAACCTGAAAGTGTGTATGATGTTATGCATGGGTGTCTTTTGTTCCATGGTTAGGAATTGTGCGTTTGAGAACTTCAACATTCCTAATCTTTGCTATTGTTGTTTGGCAATTTACCTAGTTAGCCTATAATCTTGCTTGTCCAAGGGTTCAAGTTAAGTAGGATTTGGAGCAAATCCTCAAGTAGGGAGGTGTTTGCTTGGCTTATTCCTTTCTTGTAGGTCATAAATGTAATCTGGCTGGAAGAAAGTTCATTGGGGTTAAATTGCCTTGAATTGCTCTTAATTCTGAATGAAGTTATGCCTTAGGGTTTTTGAAGAAAGGGAGTTGCATTCCGTTGTATGAGCCTTTAGGTTTCTGCTTTTGAAGTTTTAACTATCCATTGTGTTACTTGATACTCTAATTCTACCCATTTTTTATTGGAAGTTGAAACACAAACAACTGTAGTGTCAGGTGATGCCAACAACTCAGAATTGTTGCGACTAACCCAAAAGCCAGTTGTAATAATAGGGAAGAAAAAGTGAAGATGTGTTGGTTGGTTTGCAAGTAAATATGGTTGTTTAGTTCTATTTGAATCATGCAAAGCTGAATTCAGATAAGCATGTTGCATGTTACTTGGCCAAGTTAAGATGATGTGGCAAGAATATATTTGGTTTAACAAGTGGCTTGGGAGTGCAATATTTTCATAGTTCCTTTGAATTTTTTATATCGTCTCTTGTGAAACAGTGGTTCTTTATTTTGAGAATTGCCGCGTAGCAAAAGAAGGGATAATATGAGTTAACTGCAGTGATCATTTACAATTGGTCTGCGTTTGGCATAGTTCTGATTTCCTCTTCCTTTGCAGAGTGATCTTGCGTATTTGTAGAAGAAGAAAGATGAGGAAAAGGTGAGACCAGTAGCCAAAGTTATCTGGTATTTCCTTCTATTCTGGCTAGCTGGGGTTCCTATTTGCTAACATAAACCACATGATTTTCTTCACGGACAAGCACTGAAGGAGCTAAAGGACAAGGCAGGACATAAGGGTGCATTGGGAGGCTCTGGTCTCAAGAAAAGTGGAAAGAAATGAGTCTGGTTATCCATCTGTAATACCAAACCATCTACCTATCTGTGTTGCGCTCCATTATGTGTGGTTGTAATGAGCTACCTTTAATGTGTGTCGACTGTGGAATCTAAATATGACATCAATGAGGTTTCTCTCTCCGCTTTATAGTGTATTTCAATGTTTTCTGCTGCAAGTTGATGATTTTCTCTCTGCCCAGATTACTGTTTTTATGACATTCCTCTGCATTCCATTTTGGTTTTCATTCCTTTGGCCATATATATTGCAGATACTTATCCAATATATATTTTCCGAATTGCATTCAATTTATTATATCCTAGAAAGAAAGTATTGCACATGGTAATGATTGGCCATTGAGCTAATTTTAGTGCTGCCATTGCAGGAAGAACTGCATCCTTACTTTGCACTACCCAAGGTTATGGATGGCCTCTTCAGTCTTGCATATAAGCTCTCTGGTGTAAGCGTTGAACCTGCAGATGGATTGGCCCCTGTATGTATTTGTTCACTTTTCTTCACAAAACTACATGTTCTGCAACTGTTGACCACCGAATACCTTTTCAGGTTTGGAACAGCGATGTCAAATTTTATTGTGTCAAAGATTCTTCCAATAGCCCTGTTGCTTATTTTTACTTCGCTCCATATTCAAGACCATTTGAAAAGTGTGGTGGGGCTTGGATGAATGTGGTTTTTTCTCGTAGTTGTGTGCTAGCTCGCAATGGTTCACCTGTCAGGTTGCCTGTTGCCCATATGGTGTGTAATCAGACTCCACCGGTTGATGATAAGCCCAGTCTTATGACCTTCTGTGAGGTAAGCAATACACCCGATATGGTAAACTATTCAGTATATTTTCTAACAAACAAGCATTCTGTTATATTATGAAAGAAGTTATGAAACATATGTATTCTGTAAAATGTAAAGGAGCATATATTAGTAGCTATCCTTGATCATGATATAAAAAAACTTCCATACACATGTCTTCTATAGGTTAAGACTCTATTCCATGAATTTGGTCACGCACTTCAGCATATGCTGACAAAACAAGATGACGGTTTTGTTGCTGGCATTCATGGAATAGAATGGGATGTTGTAGAGTTACCCTCTCAATTCATGGAAAACTGGTGCTACCACAAGTATTATGAATCTATCTTATTTTGTTTTACCTTGAGTCTGCCTGCTTCTGGTGAATAATTGACTTGTTGCATTGGGGTGCTAGAGATACTCTTTTGAGCACTGCAAAGCATTATGAAACAGGTTAACTTCTTCCGAGTAAATTTATGCTAAGCTTGTCGCTGCAAATAATTTCCGTGCTGGCATCTTCGGTCTACGCCAGGTACGTTGCCCTGTGCTTTCCCATGTTGTCGTATTTTGTTTGATACTGTAGCACCTTGTTACTGGTCATGGTTACACTACATAATACATATCATAACTCTTTTGTTTTGCTATTAGTTTTTTGTTCTTATTTTGGGTATGTTACATGATCGATTGTTTGCCTGCATCTGATACCCTACTTGTCCTAAAAGCAATGATAGAACAGTGTGCATATGTGTTCTTGAAAATGGTTGATCTTTACCTTTCTATGACCTGTTTGTCTAAGTGTTTCTCTACAGATACGTTTTGCGAGCGTAGATATGGAGCTTCATATAGCGTACGATCCCAGTTATTGTTGTACAAAACATTACTTGATATTTGGCCAGCTATTGCTGTACAAAACATTATTTGATATTCCAAAACATCATGTAATTAATCTTTTGGATTTGGAAAAAATGAAATTACGAAAACTGAGACATATTTTGTGATAGATATTTTGTTCCTTTGTTTAGTTCTGTGGCCTTGTTGATATGTTCTTTCTTTAAATCAGTTAATATGTTCTTCCTCGATCGTTAGTTATGTAAACATATTGTCTTTGTACTACGAATTGTTACTTAAGTAACATAGAGATCCTAATTTTGCGTAATTATGTCAGTGTGGTGTATCTGTACTACAAATTGTTTCTTAGGTGACATAGAGATCCGCGCCACACACTTGCATCAGAATTATGTATTAATACATACCTAACATTGTATTACCGTTTCACAGCTTCATAATACTCCTACATACTACCAATTATCTTAGCAAAATGTACCCATTGTGATATTGCCTCGGCGCGCAAATGCGCGCACCGGCTGCTAGTACAAATACAAACACACTATGATATGATGAAAGTGTGCGCTTCGCTATGATGCGCCGGTGCTTACAACATGTTTTTAGGGTAAAAGATACTTTATATTTATTAGTTTGGATTTGAATACGCAACATGATAATAAATTTCTTATTCAGTACAGTAAATCGATCATATTCCATATTTGCTAGTTTGAACTTTGAGCATGAAATTAAATGAGGGAACTATTAAATAATATTATATTGTATTTTACCTGTCAAATTGAATATAACCTATAATAGAATAAGTGGGTTTGTATGTGAGATGATACGGACTAACTACTGGTTATGACATTCTAAAGTATTATTTATTTAAAGAAGTATTGACATAAATACTGTAAATAAAAGTAACAATAATAAATAATTGAAATTTGGGCTCAACATGATCGAATAATGCAACTTGCCTTCTCATTCACAGTCTTTGAATGGATTTACTTCTCCTGGATTGTGATCAACTTCTTTTGTAGCTTGGTTAAAAAATCGGGTTATAAGGTTGAAGAAAATCAAATAAATAAGTCCAAGCTAAACAAATGAGTAAGCTGGGAACAAAATAAAATAAAAAAATTCAGAAAGAATTGCAAAGAGAGGTGGTGTGGGTAGTTGGGCTTTATTGGTTGCTTGGTTAGGTTAAACCAAGTCGAAAATGGGTTTTACGAGTTTGAAACGGTCGAAATGGGTATATTATGTACTTTTGGTCAGAGATGAACAGTAATGGATTCGAATAAACAGTACAAGAGCTCATACTATTAACTAACGGTTTCGAGTGGAATAGTAACAGGTCGTGTGAACAGCATCAGGTCGGGTTCTATGTATAGTAACAGGTTGGGCCAGGTGTTAATGGGTTTAGCAGTAATGGGATTCTCGAGTCGGGCTTTGTACAGTGTCAGGCTGTAAAATGGCAAGTAGGGTCGATCCACTTAGCTTTTGGCAGGCCTGAAAGCCTTTCGGCCTGGCTTTGCTAGCCCACTTCAGCGGCCCAGCAAGCCACGCGGTCCACCTCCGTCTCAAGCGAGCTGGAGATCATTCCATGGCAGCTGAGCAGGAAAAAAGGCGGCAGTGATTTCGCCAGTGGCGAGGGTCGATGCCGACACTAGGTGGTGCCAGGAGCAAGCTTGGAGTATGCGGGTTCCATTTTTGTGCTCAGGCGTGGCTAGGGTTGGATCGGGATGGGCTCACGATGGCGGTGGCGTATGACCGAAATAGAGCAATGGCACGATGGGCTTCCGACGATGCTTCGGCCAAATTGGTCGGCTTGGGAGCATCAGTGGGGCGAGGGGATCTCAGTGGTGGTGACAGTGGAGCTTAGGGAGGTCCAAGGCAAGTTGGCAATAGCAAACGTGGGCGATGGAGCCATGGCGCACGGCGGCGCCGAGCTAAGGGCGGCGGAGTTAGGCTTGAAGCTAGGGGATGGGATCGCTGGCTCGAGGTGAAGCTAGCGGTGTGTTTAGTGGGGGCGAAATGTGGATGAAGGTGGCAAATCAAGGAAGGGCTTATCGGAGCCTCGTCAGGTGAGGCGCGGTGCTGCCGGAGTTGGAGAGGATGGAGAGGGGCGTGAGTATGCGGTGAGGCTGAAGGAGAGGATAGTGTCGCCGAGGCCGGCTTTAAACCCGCGGGGAGGCGGTGGTGGCGAGTTTGGTGCGTGTCCGAGACGTGGACTATTGGATGGTTTTCCGCGACCGAGCGCACGCGTGCTGGCAGCGTAGGAGTTGTCGACTCCCACTAGCACTCTGTGAAGGAGACCTCCGAAGCGATTTGAGCTGCACAACGCGATCCGACTACTATCGACTGGATCGATGACATGCCTCTGTGTGATTGCCAAAAAAGGAAAATCAGGATGTATCCGCGCGCTATAAAGAGAGTAATATATTTCCCATTCGCCGTCCCGGGAATTTTTTTTAATCCTTTTTTAAATTTTATTTTAAAGTTAACCCATCGCGAACTTTATTTCCAATTCTGACCCATTTGGTCACGCCACGGGTGGCGTGACCAAACAACACTGTTACGCCAGCCCATTTCTGATCAAAGTCTTGTCACGCCAGCCCATTTCTGATCAAAGTCTTGTCACGCCACTGGTAGTGGCGTGACAGTGTTGTTTGGTCACGCCACCACCAGTGGCGTGACAAAAAGTGCGATTTTATGGACTTATCCTGTGGCGTGACTGTTGTTTTGTCACGCCACGGGGTGGTGGCATGACCAAAGAGGTTAGAATTGGAAATAAAGTTTGCGATGAGTTAACTTTAAAATAAAATTTTAAAAAATAAATAATAAAAATAGTTC
This sequence comes from Ampelocalamus luodianensis, assembly GCA_036346255.1. Classification (NCBI taxonomy): domain Eukaryota; kingdom Viridiplantae; phylum Streptophyta; class Magnoliopsida; order Poales; family Poaceae; genus Ampelocalamus; species Ampelocalamus luodianensis. Next base: position 28,163,420 of record CM070617.1, on the reverse strand, counting down.
CCGTCCCGACTGGGTCTCAGGCCCTGTTGGGGTAATCACTCGATGGATGAAAGTCAACGCTGAAAAATGGTTACACAGCTAAACGAAATGACATGAATGGATGGTAATGTAATAAGTAGTTTTGTTTTGGAATTTTCACATAATGCCATGGTTTCTAAAAAAGTACTATGGTATTAAAAACTTTCTGTTTGAAGGCAACAAACGTTGCAATTTTACAAACCCTAGTGTGTCCAATACCACGTTTTTTTTTTTGGAGTTTTAAAAAATCCACTCAATACCTCTTTTTTCTCAGCGGAGTACGCACCGCGCGAGTAGCGTCTCCCATCGCTGCATGACACCAATATTTTCTCCTCTGTCTTTCTCTTATGCGGTCGATCCAACTACGTACTACCAATATTAAACAAGCATCCACTAATTCACAGATATCTGTCTGCACTAGCTAGAGACGTATGTACATAGAACAAGGTTTATACTTGTCTTTTTTATATACTTAAGGTACATCACTTTTTAATATCCATAGAGGCCGCCTAAGATCTTTAGGCACCGTTTGAAACGCATGATTTTTGCAAAAAAAATTCACAAAAAATAGTTCAGTTCTAGTAGAAATCAAGAAAAATTATTGTGTTCCAGACGAGGCCTTATCTTATCCCCAACATAGCCTTGATTAGTTTAGCTTCGATCCTCACGTACGTAGATGAGTAACTCACATGCTTGTATACAACTTGTTTACATTTTCGCAAATGATGACGGGCTAACAACTATTGTTAAATAAAATATTGTATTGAAAACTTTAATTACCAAACACACCAAGGTTTTCCTTGAAACCGTAAAAAAATTGTAGTACTTGTAAACTAGGCTATTTCATGCCTAGTGTTTTGAAAACTGCTGCTGTGTGTGTGTGTGTTTTTTTTAAAAAAATGAATCGTCCAAACAGGCCCTAAACACAAGATGGTATGCAAGCAGATCCAAGAGGGCATATGCCAAGTCAACAGTACATGTAAAATCAGAAGGGAAAACTGCAACTTTGCCCTAAAAAAAAGCTTCAATATATGCACCAAAACAATCAAGCACCAGATATCCACACACACACAAAACAGATCTACAAGGAGAAATATGTAACCAGGGGCAACGGCTCGGGCTTCAGGCTTCCGCGCGCGGCGTTGAGCTTTGGCCGGCCGCTGAGACGGCGGCTTTCAGGCGTTGGCGGGGACGACACGAAGATAGTGTCTTTGGCACATCGCTTTGCTAGAGGTAGCAGGCAACAAGGAATACTGGCGGCGGCCACTGGCGACGATGAGTCGACGCCTTTTCAAGATTGGGAGGTGCTGACGCTTTTTTGAACCCGGAAAGGGGAGAAGGGTTTTTCTTTGAACTGGAACGGGGGATCTAGAGAAGTGCCGATTTTCAAGAGCGCAAATCTTATGGTACGGCGAGAATCTCTTATAATAGTCATCCACACTTTAAATCCTTCGGTATAAATGGGGACGCAGTTTTCGCACGAGGAGAGGGCGTCCACGTCGTGCTTTTTCTCTGGGGCGTTGGATTTCACGCGCCTTTTGTTCGCGGCCGTCCGATCATTCCTCCGTTTCGTTTGCCTACGCGTCCTGCATCTCGTCGATGCCGTCCGATGGTTTTGCTTCGTTCGCGGCCCGTCGATTCGTCCTGCCGGAGCACTCCCACGCCCACGCGTCCAGCCCACCTAATCTTGCTCAGTTACTACTTGCTCTCCTCCCCTTCCGGCTTGGTTCCTCTACCAAATTGTAAGCGCTTCACGCCTCCGCGTGACCACGCCTAGGGTTTCTCCTCCGCCATCCAGGTCTCCACCTCCTCAACCGGCGGCGCCCTGTCAGATCCCTGGAAACAACCAGTTTGAAATTCAGATATTACTCGAGAGAAAGAGGCGACAAGGAGAAGTCGGCGCTCAACGTACCGTTTGGGCGATTTCAGTTACGACAGAAACGATTGCCACGATGAGTAATTGAGAAAAGGAGGATCCAACGGTTAAATCGAATTCCAGTAATTCCTATTCATCGTGTTTTTGTCGCTTGTCACGTGGTGACTGAACTTGTTTTACTTTACCTCTCTTACTTTGCTGTAAAAGTACTTTCGTGATTCCCTGGCTATTTAGACCAGTGGCGAAGTAATGGAAAGCAGGAGAAAAAGCAAATTCGATTCTAGTAGTTAGTTGTAGAACCCTAACGTAGTATATCATCTCTCTTGTGGCGGCGTTCTCCAAATCAATTGTTGTCTGAACTTTCCGGTTATGACATTGGTATGAGAGCGCTACAGATCCTTGGAGTGGAGATCTGGGAGAGTAAGGGTTGGAGCGGTCGGAAGACTCGTTGCCGTAAAATTCCTACGCTCTGACAGATCTGGGAGTTTGATGGTGGTAAAGACTCGATCTCAAGGGTCGATTCAAGAAGAAGAAGCGATAGAAATGGAGAATCGGGCAGAGATCATCAAGATCCAGGAAAAACTGACAGAGTTAGACACTCTGAAATCAGATGTGGCGGAGATTAAAAAGTTGTTGTTTGCAAAGCTCTCCCAAACTGCAACGATGGGTGCTGATAGCAGGTCTACAGAGCTCAGAGAAGAATGGCCTCTTTTATCGAGAACTAGGGTGAGTACCGCGGAACGTCATGAGCAAGATCAAGGAGTAGGAGCACCGACGACATTCTTCCTGGAATCGAATACGGTGAACCCAAACTTTAGTCCTATATTTTCACCAGCTATTCGCACCACCTCACAAGTGGACATGAGGGAGCCGTACGGAGTAAACTTAAGGGGACCTCAACAACCACTGGTAACAAACCTTCAGATGAACACTCAAGGGTTCCATCATAGACCTGGGAATCCATCAAGGCTACCGTGGACTTGGCAGAACACTAACACAATGGCTACTGGTCCGATGTATTATCATCCTATGTTGAATGTTAATTCAAATCCAGAACCGACCATAGGCCCGATGGGAATGACACACACATCAGTAAGTACTGGGGGCAATGCAATATACCCAATGGGAAGCATGAACAGAAATATCAATGTCAGTGGTCACATGTATGCGAATGCTATACTGCGAGGACCTAAATTAGAAATACCCTTATTTTTAGGGGAAGAGCCTATTGGGTGGTTGGAACATTGTGAAAAAAAAATCGAGATGGCTGGCACTCCTAGAGATCAATGGGTAAATATAGCAACCGACCATTTTTCTGGGAGAGCTCATACATGGTTTAAGGGCATTGGCATAGCATGGCAGGTGCTGAATTGGCAGCAATTATGTGCCATGATAACAGACAGATTCTCAGAGGCGAGTGCTCATGAGGCAGTGGAAAAACTTCAGACCATGAAGCATATTGGCAGTGTAGGTAAATACATTGACTACTTTGAGAAATGTGTAGAGTTGGTGAGGAGAGATCATCCCTGTCTGCAGGAGGCTTTTCTGTTGGGTTGTTTTATTGGAGGCTTGAAGGAAGAAGTTAAGTATGGAGTTAGTATGCATCAGCCGAAGGGATTATTAGAGGCTTATTGGTTTGCTAAGTTGGAAGAAAAAGCTACTTTAGCTAAAAGAACTAATCATACAGGAGGGGTCAACAAGAGCAAAATCAACTTTAATGCCCAAAAAACTGGACCAATCAAGAATGTTCCTACAGAAGGGAATGAAAGGTATAGAAGAACTGGACCAGAAGCTAATAGCAAGACTTGCTGGCATTGTAAAGAACCATGGGTTCCAGGCCATAACTTGAATTGCAAAGCCAAAAAGGCCCTGCATGTTATCCTAATGCTAGGAGAGGAGGAGGTAACTGGGGAGATGGAAGGACTGGAATTGAACCAGGAGCAAGGGTTTGTCACTGCCCCTGGAAGTCCCAAGGAGAATGAAGATAGTACCGAACCTGAACAGCTTTTAGTGATATCTAGCTTGGCTAAAGAAGGAGTAACAGGATCTGCCACATTTTCTTTGATTGCAGTCATCGGGGGAAAGCAAGCGGTGATGCTAGTGGACAGTGGTAGCACTACTACATTCATGGACCATGAGTTTGCTGTCAGAAGTAATTGTAAGCTAATATACCAACCTGCAAAAAGGGTAGCGATGGTGGTGGTGGGAGCCGAGCACCAAGCCGGGGATCGAGAGGATTTCGTATGTGACACAGGGTTGTACATTTACCAACTCATTTCAACTGCTCAACCTCAGGAGCTATGATATCATTTTAGGGACAGATTGGTTATATGAACACAGTCCGATTGGTCTAAATCTCAAAACCAGAGAACTAACCATCTGTAAAGAAGGCCGAATAGTTGTTCTCAAAGATTATACCACTCCAAACAAGCATTGCAGGGTGAATGCAACCAAGCTAGACAAGATTTTGAGGAAAGATGCTCTGGGATATTTGATACAAGTTAACTGGGTACAGGAGGCTGAAACTCAAAATTCTGGACTGATACCAGTGGAGATACAAGAAGTATTACATCAATACATTGAAGTCTTTAATGAACCAAAGGGGTTACCACCAAAGAGGGACTGTGACCACTATATACCACTGAAGAACAATGTAGATCCTCCCAATATCAGACCTTACCGCATTCCTCACCTTCAAAGGAATGCTATGGAGGACATTATCAAGCAATTATTGAACTCTAAAGAGATTCGGGCCAGTGTCAGCCCATATTCCTCCCCAGTGGTGATGGTCAGGAAGAAAGATGGGTCTGGAGACTTTGTATTGATTATAGACAGCTCAATTCAGGGACAATCAAGAATAGATTTCCTATGCCAATCATAGAAGATCTATTGGATGAACTTCATGGTGCTACCATCTTCTCAAAACTAGATCTCCGGTCAAGTTACCACCAAATCCGAATGGTGGAGGAGGACATCCCAAAAACAGCATTCAGGACACACTTGGGACATTATGAGTATACAGTAATGCCCTTTGGGCTAACTAATGCACCGACTACTTTTCAGACCCTTATGAATCAAATCTTCAGGCCCTGTTTGAGGAAATTTGTTTTGGTCTTTTTTGACGACATTCTAGTGTATAGCAAGACCCTAGCAGATCATGTAGATCACTTGAGTATGGTCCTTCAGATTCTGGAACAGAATCAACTTTATGCAAAGAGAGATAAATGTTGCTTTGCTATGGCTGAGATTGGATATCTTGGACACATCATCAATGGTTCAGGGGTGGCTACTGACCCGCAAAAGATAGCAGATGTGCTAAAATGGCCTATTCCAAATACTGTGACCAAGTTAAAGGGGTTCTTGGGATTAACAGGATACTACAGGAGGTTTGTGAAGGGGTATGGAAAGATTTGTAAGCCACTGTTCGACATCCTGAAGAAAGACTCGTTTGTATGGAAGGAGGCACAGACAGAAGCATTTCACAAACTGAAAGCAGTAATGACTACTTGTCCAGTGCTGGCATTGCCAGACTTTGATAAACCCTTTGTTCTTGAAACAGATGCGTGTGGCGCAGGCCTGGGAGCAGTATTGATGCAGGAAGGTCGACCTATTGCTTACTACAGCAAAACTCTTGGAATCAAAGCAGCGGCTCGATCCATATATGATAAGGAAGCAATGGCGATGTTGGAAGCTCCTAAAAAGTGGAGACATTACCTATTAGGAACAAAGTTGGTGATCAAAACCGATCAAAAAAGTCTGCGATACATCACCACACAGAGATTGGTAGAGGGAATTCAACATAAATTGTTACTCAAGTTACTGGAATTTGATTATACGGTGGAGTACAAAAAGGGGAAAGAAAACCTTGCGGCTGATGCATTGTCAAGAAGGGATGTTAAAAGTAAAGAGGAGGAAGTTGAATGCCATGCTATAGTCACGGTAATACCGGAATGGGTGGAAGATGTCAAAGGAAGCTATGCGAATGATTCATAGTATGAGAAAGCAATGAATAACACTCAGAATGATGATGGACCCGATAGTAGTTACACAATAGAAGCTGGATTGGTGAGGTATAAGGGTCGGATTTATGTGGGAGCTGGAAATGATATCAGGTCAAGGATCATAGAATCATTTCACCCTTCGGCCATAGGAGGGCATTCAGGGATGCGGGCTTCCTACCATAGAATCAAGAAACTACTCTATTGGCCCCGACTCAAAAGGAATGTGGAGCAGTTTGTGGCGGAATGTCCAGTGTGCCAAGTGACGAAGTCTGAACATATCCACATGCCAGGGCTGCTCAACCCCCTGGAGATACCGGACATGGCTTGGTCTCATATCAGCATGGATTTCATAGAGGGATTACCCAAGTCTAGAGGCAAGGAGGTAATCTTAGTGGTAGTTGACCGCTTCACCAAATATGCGCACTTCCTGGCGCTGTCTCACCCCTATTCAGTTCAACAAGTGGTACAAGTCTTCATGGACAATATATTTAAATTACACGGGATGCCTGTAGCTATTGTGACAGATAGAGATCGAGTATTCACCAGTCATTTGTTCCAGGAAATCTTCAGAGCGCTGAGAGTGTCATTGAGGTTAAGTAGTGCCTACCATCCACAAACAGATGGGCAAACCGAGCGGGTGAACCAATGTTTGGAGGCTTACTTGAGGAGTATGACTTTCCAGGAACCGAGGGAGTGGCTGGCTTGGTTGACATTGACGGAGTGGTGGTACAATACTTCATATCATACCTCACTAAAGATTACCCCCTTTCAGGCATTATACGGCTATGCACCACCCCAAATTGGGGAGTTGACCATTCCTTGCAACATTTCAGAGGAGACTAGGATTACAGCGGGGCAAAAGGAAGCTATGATAGAACAGCTCAAATCCAATCTACACCGAGCACAAGAAAGAATGAAGCATTTTGCGGATAAATCAAGATAAGAAAGACAACTTCTAGTGGGGGATATGGTTTACCTCAAGATGCAACCATATCGACAGACAGCCTTCGGAATTAGGGGATCATTGAAGCTCAGATCAAAATATTACGGTCCTTTCATAGTTCAGGAAAGAATTGGGTCAGTGGCATATCGGTTACAATTGCCTGAAGGTGCTACCATCCACCCCGTCTTCCATGTGAGCCAGTTGAAGAGACATGTGGGATCACATGCGGTACCTACCCCAGGTTTACCGTTGGTTGGAGAGGATGGCAAAATTAAAACTGAACCAATAGCTGTGCTTGACAGACGTGTTGTCCCTCGCAGAAACGAGCCTGTGGCTCAGTGGCTGATACAATGGCTGAATTTGGGACCGAAAGATGCAACTTGGGAGGACGTGACCTTTATTCAGAACACGTTCCCTAATTTTTCACCATGAGGACATGGTGTAACTCAAGGAGGAAGGAATTGTCAGATCCCTGGAAACAACCAGTTTAAAATTCAGAGATTACTCGAGAGAAAGAGGCGACAAGGAGAAGTCGGCGCTCAACGTACCGCTTGGGCGATTTCAGTTACGATAGAAACGACGGCCACAATGAGTAATTGAGAGAAGGAGGATCCAACGGTTAAATCGAATTCCAGTAATTCCTATTCATCGTGTTTTTGTCGCTTGTCGCGTGGTGACTGAACTTGTTTTACTTTACCTCTCTTACTTTGCTGTAAAAGTACTTTCGTGATTCCCGGGCTATTTAGACTAGTGGCGAAGTAATGGAAAGCAGGAGAAAAAGCATATTCGATTCTAGTAGTTAGTTGTAGAACCCTAACGTAGTATATCATCTCTCTTGTAGCGGTGTTCTCCAAATCAATTTTTGTCTGAACTTTCCGGTTCTGACACGCCCGCCCCAGCTTCTCCCACTGCCCACCGTCTCAATCACCTGTTCCTCCTCGTCCTTCCCACCCAGAACCAAGGGGAGCGCTGCCGCCGCCCCCGCGTTTGTCGATCGATCCTTTACCGTGTGCCAGCCTACTGCCTCGATCTCTTCCACGGACCACGGCAGGCAGAGGCGATCTGGCAAGCAGCGAAAGCGAGCGGCCTCCTCCGACACCTGTTTTGCGTCGCTGGTAAGTGAGGAGTAATCAATTTCTTTTATGGGAGGGTAAGGGAGATGAGATCGCAACCGATCTCAGATCCGCCCGAGCTAATGCTTGACTTCACGTCTTGGTAAGGTAGGCGGGCGTTGGTTGTTTTATCGGCGGGTTGATTGATTCCGCTTTCTACAATCTAATTTCTGAGCAGAGACATCTCTCTCACCGAGAGGAGATTCGATTTCCATCCAGTTCTTTTATTTAGAGTAGAGGTACTCCTGTGCTCTCGAATGTAGTTACCTTGGAGTGTGCTTGCGTGCGGATGGGGTGCGGGGGGGGGTCGGTCGTGCACACATGCTTGTGTATTTGTGTATGAGCGGAGGAAGGAGGTGATAAAAGTTGATAGTTTTAGTACTAAATGATGCTTTTGATCTTTATATGGTATGTATATTGGAATCGATTCAAAAGATTCTCATATGCACTTCTTTTTCATTTAGACAATGTATGCACAATTAAGTTTTAAAATGTCGAGCTCAAACTGAAATTTGGACCTTTTAGAATCTGCAGAAGATTTAAATTGATATCCTATGTATGTATACACTGGCTTGATTGTTATTATGTCTAAAACTCGAATCTCCAATTTTCTATGGTACAGGCATGTCCCTCATTGAAGGAAAGAAACTCACAGAGACAATATTTAGTCCACCTTGGCGGCATGAACCATTCACATGTGGGTTTGTACAAGTGTTCTTCTGATTGTGGTCCTTTCTTGATACCTGTCGAATGTTGTTTCATAGTCTATATCAACTTTCTTTCAGGATCACGATTTGGAGATGCATTTCAAGAACCTGCTCCATTTGTTGCCATAAGGCCTTTGTTTGAGGTACATCCCTCAGCTCCTGTGCCACCACCACAGAAAAACAATCATTATTTCCCTTCTTTTGGTATGACCAATACATTCCATCGTAATAATAGGACGAGAGATACATGGTAACATATAACCCAACGAAGGATAAGGTATATGCTTTGCTCAAGGACCAAGCAAAGTCAGATGACATTCTCAAAGCTGCTTTCCATGTAAGCGTTTGTTTCTCATTGCATTGCCATTGTTAGGGGTGTTTATCCTATATTCTAACACGGTGTTCTATCATACAGGCTCATGTCTTATTGCATTTTATTAATGCATCACATGCACTGAAACAGATGAACTCCAACCGGTCAGATCACTATGGAAACCTGTACCCACGTAGCATGGATTTCCTGGCACAAAGGCATGCTATTTTACTAGGAACTGCGAGTTGCACCCAGGTCAAGTCTTTCAGAGTATCAAGGTGTGGATTATCCATGCTAGCTCATTGGACGATTTCAAATGCTCCAAAGTTTACGTCGCCTCCTATATATGTACTGTAGGGAAACAGGTAGGCTACACTAGCGCAAATTAAAAAATTCTACCCGTAAACCAAGATCACTGCGATTATAGATCACGGTCTTACCACTAGGCGCAGTGCGGAGTTGATGCGACACGTCGGGCGGTGTAGTCGCACTCGATTGATGCGATGCGTCGGGAAGCGAGTAGTCGTACTACTTCCTCGTCCTCGTCGCGGCGTCCACGTCTGACTCCTTTCTTGCGGTTCGTCCCAACGCCACGGATGCGGCGCCTCAAAGGTATCCACACGTCACGGGAGGAAGCGGCGCACGCGGACTACTAGATCGCGCGGCGACTAGGGCGTGGGAGGGTGGCGGCCGGGGTTTGAGGATGTCACGAAAAACTCAACCTCAACCAGCAGCACCCTGCCTCCTTTTATAGGCGTCCTTATAATGGGCTTCTACGAATAGAGGCCCATTAGGACTCAATGCCCGATCTAATTTAGATCCAATCCGAATTAGGCTTGGCCTTAAGTGTGTGACCTATGGTTCACATATGTTTAGACATGGCGAGTACACATACTTGGTCAATAGTTGGTAGCGACCTCTAGCAAGGCGTGCCAACTCCTAAACATACGTAAAGATCATATCGACGAACCATCACAACGTTATGTACATGCCAATCCCTTTGCCTCACGATATTGAATGAGCTCCAAGTGACCACTCTTTCGATCCGTGATCCGGAATCCCTTACTAGGTTAACTCTTAACCTTAAGTAGCATGGCCATGCATTTACGGATCCGATCACTCGAGGCCAGAGATATCTCTCGGTAGAGAGGGCAAATCCCATCTCGACCGACCATGCCTCGCAACATGCTTCATGACAAACCCGAAGCTACCTTTATAACTACCCGATTCACGGAGTAGCGTTTGATAGCCCCTAAGTAGGTCGATTCACATCTCAAGTACATACGACAATCTCGGGTCTAAGGACAAGCGTACACATTGTGTAGAGAGAACCATAAGAATAATTACTATGTCTCATGTTGGGTCGGTCCAACCCCATGTTCTAAACATGTGTCCACATTATTGGTTTGACATCTCCATGTCTATGACCTGTGAAACATGGTCATCAACCGATACATGTGCTAATCCATCATTCACGTGTGTCCTCACATGAACTCCGACTAGGGACAACTTTAGAATAACCATACAAGTAAAGAGTTTCACAAACAAGTCACATACTTGTTAATCAACACAAAGGCAATATTCAAGGAACATTTATTAAATCATGGATACAATGAAATATCATCATCAATATGATTGCCTCTAGGGCATATCTCCAACATGTACTTACATTGACTTGATCATGACTCTTTCATATTTGTGCACAGATTACATTAGAATTGTGTGGTGTAAAAACAGCCATTCTTAGCTAGCTAATTTTGTGACTTGTCAGGACGTCGTTAGTTTGAGGAGTATTATAGGACACATCATGGACTAGGTAGAACGTAGAAAATGTTAGAAGTCAGAACTACAGTTTACATGTTTTACAGCGTATTTGTCTTTAGGTGAAAGACTAGATGAGCTGTAAACTTACATCCATGTCATTGTCCTCATGTAATATCATATGACTGTTCGAAAGGTATATGTGTTGATTTCAGCCAATCATCCAACCAAAACGTCTGCAGTTTACATATCCTTCCGGCAACTGCATGCATGTTTTCCCTCTTAAGTTACTATCTACTGTGATTGGGCCAATTCAAATTCTTTCTGGAAGAACCTTTTTTTTTCTGGGTGACTTTTCAGTCTTTCCTTCAGTTTGAACAGGATATTTATTTGACCTTATAAATAGCCAAATCTTTTTTTTTAAAAAAATATGAGTTAGCTAGCATTTTCCTTTCAAGAAGGAAGACTCTTCGAAGCTCACAAGAGGCCTTCTAACACAGAAAAATAATCAGAAGAAAACAAACAAATTTTTCAAAGAAATCTCTATCTAGTGATTAGTACACTCTTGAACCCTTCACAGCCAGTGCATGTATGATGTAGAGAGAGTACAATACATTTCTACAGAATACCTACTACAGAGTTTAATTTCAAACTCTTTGGCCATCACTAAACAACTAGGACTGGGTGAATCACCCTTCAGAGAAATTTTCCTTCATGTTCAATTTGAACAGACTCCATGTGAGACCCCGGTTTATTAAGCGTGTAATACTTAGCCTTCCACGGGCTCTAGTATCACAAACAAAATAACCCTTGCCTCGATGGACATGTACTTCCCAGAAATACAGCACATATACATCTTTATAAAAGCATGCATCAATTCCATATATCAATATAACAAGTCTAGAAAACGACATACATAATATAAAGTTATTACAAGACAGCCGACTGGCCAAATGACATAAGTATCAAATAACAGCGGAAGCAAAAGGTGCCATAAGATGGCTTTAACCAAAAGACGATCGGTTAGCCACGAAACCACAGGGCAACCGACCGGACCTCCAAGCTAGTCATCCCACACCCTGCCACAGCATAACTCACAAAAGTGAGGCCCTTGGGGCTCATCTTCTTCCTCTGCACATAACAAGCAATGCAGATGAGTACAATAATGTACTCGCAAAACTTACGAGTAACAAGCCTATACATAGCTACATGAAAGCTGTATCAAAGGAGGTTGGTTATATGGTTAATTGGACGCGTAAAGCAATTTTCATTTGCAATAATGTAATAGATTAGATGCAATTTATTAAATCAGTTTTTAATCATTAAAATAACAGCGAGTAACAATAAATAATCAAGTAACCACCTAGAGGTGACTAACCCAATAGCCACCACAACATAGCACGAATCCCCGATTCGTACCACCCAACAAGTTTTAATTAAAATGTTGTAGTCTAGTTCTCACGGGGCGTATCCGAGCGTGTCCATAACCTAGGACGAGGCTATTCGAATAGATCAGACCCTGCAGGGGTGTACCAATGTACCCACACTTTAGACCGCCTTTTTGCCAAGCTATTAAGCACACTTCCTTTGGTATGCCGGCATGCCTAAGTCCCACGAGACGCTTTCCAATGGAAAATGCTAATCAAGAGCCGCACGTATGGGGGTTATCACCTAGTGGACCACCTTTACGTTCCCCACTAATGACCCATACGTAGAGTATGATACACCGGCCTAGGCGGGTGCTCCCCTCCCCACAAACTTGCTCATGTTGCATATAGTTAAATATACAACCCACCACGCGACTCATTAATTAACACCCCCTAAAGTACTTAGTCAAGAGAGGTCTCATTTCTCTCTAGTATGGTTAGCACGCACAAATTGCTCAGAACGGTGGCGCAAGTAACTCGGTCCTTAATGACCCGGGCACCATTCTAGTCACACCCAACATCACACCATCTTACCATTGTGCCCAAGTCCAAATTATTTTATTTTATTTTTAGTTTTCACAATTTAAACATAGCACAAAACTGAAACATAGAGTCATCATAAGTTTGTGTGATCAAGGTTATCGACAAGTCGATAACCGCCTATTTCTACCGATAGCTAAGCATGACTAAGCAACATACTCGAAAGCTACTAAGTGACAAGGGCTCATCCAGCGAACCCAAAATCACAGCGAGATAGTCCTAGGCTCAGTAGTAGAGGATAACATTTTCCTACAGATTATGCATCTAATAGGCCAAGTAATCGACAATAGTTTAAAACAAGATAGCAATGCATACGTAGAATTTGCAAACAACATATTAGAATTTGAAAAATAGTAGGAACAACATGATCAAATGATACTACATCTGCTTGCCTTGCTGGAGGGCAGAGTCTGGCTGCTGTGGCTCATATTCGAGATCAACAATCTCTTCGGAACCTAACGTAAAAAGGCGATAAAACCAATAAGAACGAAGAACACCAAACAAAACTCAACAGCAAAACTCATCCAAATCTTATGAAATTTATACAGCAGCAAGATTATTATTTTAAATGAATTTAAATAAAAGTTATAGCTAAAATAATTTTCCTCAGCCTGTTAATTTAATTTAATTAATTACTGGTACTATTTATGGCACAAATTTCCAGAATGATCTAGAGTCTGAAATTTTTATAATAGGTAGTTTATGTCATTCTAAGGACAACAAAGTTGAGTTTACTCAATTTGGAGCTAAAATGACTCAATTATTATTTTTCTACGTTGCAAAACTAGCACATATCATTTTTTAGAAATAAAACCATGATCAAAACCTAATTCATATTAAAGTATGCTAATAGAGGAATTTAACAAGATTGAGTTTGCACATTTTGGAGTTATACATAAAAATATATGCATTTTACAAAGTTCAATTCAATTTCTGGAATATTCTAAAATGGCTGAAATCAAGTTAATATTATTTACAAAATTTTCTGTTATAGAAACATGTCTAAAATCATTTTTATATTAACCTTCAGTGAAATATGAATTTAATACAGTTGAACCAACCAAAAAGGATTTAAAATGAATTAGTTATGAGTTTTCAAAGTTTAATATAATTTTTAGTTAGCAAATAAAGACTTAACGAAATAAAATTAACTTATCAGAACGAAAACGACGTGGACGAATGTGGGTCGTTGATCCGGAATCCAACGGCTCTCGCGCTGGAGAAATAGCGCACACGCGCAATCCTAAAGAGCTTCACCGTTGGATCTATATCCAACGGTCCACGCGGATTGGGACGTTCGGGGACCCGAATGGCCCAATCAATCTCGACCGTAGATCAAAGGATGGAGGGCTCAGGGCGCTGAGCGCTCCGGGTGACCCGAACGACACATTGATCTCAGCCGCTCATGGCGAGATGGACGGCCCGCGCAATTTGGAGCCTGGTGGTCCGAACGGCCACTCGATCTGAGCCGCATATCAAGAGATGGATGGTCCAGAGCGACTTGGAACGTTCGGGGACCCGAAAGTCTCCGAAAATCTGGGTCGTTGATCACAAGATCGACGGTCCACGATACGCGCAAATAACATGTGTGGGATTTAATCGCGCGGAGAGGTTTAAATGCGCGGGCCCACATGTCAGTGAGACAAGAGACCAATTAGGACAACTATTAAATACTAAGCCGAAAGATTAGCGATGATTAGCATTTAATGTGTCCTAATAATTTCGCACAAAGGGGTTTTAAGTGGGCGAGGGCCCACATGGCAGTGACACATCAAGCCAAATCGGACAGCCATTAATTGCTAACAATGATTAGTGATAATTAGCTAATGACTCCATCACTGCGGTTTAGGCCTACGGGCCCACATGGCAGTGACTGCAAATGACGGTTAGGACAAGCATTTATTGCAAAACAATGATTAATGATAATTAGCTAATGATTAACAATAATGATGTCTTAACGACTTAACAAAGTGCCAGCGGGGGATTTTTAAGTGGCTGGGCCCACTGGTCAGTGCATACGCAACATTAAGACAACCATTAATTACTAACCCATGATTAATAATGATTAAACAATGATTAGTCATTAATGGTGTCCTAACGACAACGACACAAAGGGAGGTTTTCGTCCGGCAAAACCTGAGCGAAAAGAGGGGCTCGTCGCCGGCGGCTCCGGCCACGGTGGCGCCCACAAAGTGCCAAAATAGGTTCGCAATAGCCTTGCGAACCCGATGGTGATGACCTTGCCGGCGGCAACGGCCTAGAACGCTGGCGAGCCGGAAAAGAACGGTGGGAACAAGTACTACCGAAAATGAAAATGGCGAAAAGCTCCGCAAAGGTCCACATAAGTGGGTGCCACAACTTCTAGGGACTAATAAGAAGCTACCTCAACCAAGATGAGCTTCAAAGATGGCCGGAGGAGTTTGGACAACAGAGAAGCCCGCCGGAGCTGGTGAAGATAAAGTGAAAAAATGGTGATCTGGACCAAATGAGTGAAACTAGATCAACACCAAAGCTCCATTAAGACTCATAGAAGCTCCATGAGCAAGTAATTGCAAAATAAACTACTTACCGGAGCTGAGGAAGAAAAGGGGCGAATTTGGCCGAAAAGATTCAAACTTAAAATTGAGTGATTCCTGTGAATGAAACCCAAAATTAAGTTAGGGAAAAAGAATATAGGGTTAAGGAGCTCAAAAGGGTACAATAAGATTTGAAGAAGAACCACTGAAGCACCGAGGTCACCAACAGAGCTTCATGACCTCTAATGGTGATTTGAGGAATTCAGTGGTTTTGAGCTCCAAAAACAAAGAAGGAGCTAGGGGTGATATAAAGGAACACTAGGAGGGGTTTTGGGGGGGCTTTATATAGAGGGAGGATTAGGATTTGAGCCAGGGCATAGCTCAATGGTGAGCTCGGTTCATGACGCTGTCATGGACCAAAGAAATGATGGGGCAAGTGAAGACCAGGACAAGGGAGCCGAAAGCCTAGGGCGCATTTAATGCGAAGAGTCGTTGACGTGCGAGGGGATGGGGCACTGCTCTCTCCTACTCCCTGCCATGGTGCGCACGTTGGTACGGGAGCCAGAGGAAGAAGAAGAACAGAGAAAAGAGACTGCGACCGTCGGATTTGAGATGGACGGCCACGATTGAAAGTGACAACCGGGTGACCCGAACGTTTCAATGAATCCGGACGGTTGGATCTTGATCAAACGGTCCAAAAGAGTTGGCGCTATCGCGAGGTCCGAATATTCTCACGAACGAGGCCACCCGATTGAAAATCAACGACCGGGATCGAGCGCGCCTTTTAAGTGAGCCCGAGTACAGTTAGTTGGTTGGATCCAACCAAGTGACTCGAGTCAAACTCGGGTCCGACCCAAACCCAACCAGAGTTGACTAGGGTTTTAATTAAGAGCTGATATTTTGAAGGATTTTTAAAGGTAGCAAACTAACTCCAACAATTCTGAAATTTTTACAGGAGCTTGATAACTTAGATATTAACCTTGTATAAAATTTTCAGAGGTTTTCATGAAGTGCATTTTTCTCCAAAAATTCTGCAAGGTTCTGAGTTAGGGTTTGACCAACAGTCAAATAGGTTTGACTGCCCTCTAACAATATTCAGACAATTTCTAAAAATTATGAAATTTTTAGAGGGGTCACATACCATACCTAGAACTGGGAAAAATATTTCCAGGGGATGATCACAAAATTTGACAAGAATATTTTTGAAGGGTCAAGATTTGGATCAAATGACTTGTGACTTGCATTTCCATAATTCTTGTACATGAATTGTTTAGCACAGACAAGAAATACATGATGTAAGAAAAAGTTTTAATTTCTATTCATTTTCTTACATTTGAAATACAAGTCCAAAACTTGGGATGTTACACTCCAAGAGCATGCATCCGTAGCTGATATATGCTCGTTGTTGCTCGTCAGCTTGCAAAAGCTAGCTTGTGCTGATTTGGGGCCCTGAGTTTTCTCAGAAGCATTATTTAAGTCATAGGCTCTTCATGCATGGTTTAACATTTTGCATATGTTATTACGCAGCTTATGCATGAAGCGTATGCCCTCGAAGTCTTGGTTGCAAAAGTTTTTGTTTTAGTTACCGTGTTCGTAATTTTGTAAACTAATTCACACGACTTAGTCTGCATACTTTTTGACCCACAACAATTCCCATTGATGATTGACATTGTCTATGTTTCGGTTTTTGTATACTCTTTATGTGCCATATGACATGTTGCAACTAACGTCATCATTATTATGCACGCCAACATTGAAACTATATTGAACTCTCTAATACAATTAACACACAAATTGTCCAGATTTTCTAATTCTAAAAACCATTATATTTCATACCAAACTGTTCATACTATGTAACAAAAATACTTTTTCGCGCGCCATGTGGCGCGCACAGGCTGCTAGTGTATCATAATGCCTGAAAGTTGGACAGACTAGCCCTTACGTAAGGACTATATAACCCTCAATTTCTATGAAATACAAGATACTCATTGAAAGATAAGAAATTCATACTCACTTATACAACACCAACTCTATATTTTATTAAGCCAGTAAATATTTTTACGTTTTGTTCCTAGATGAATCGGAATATCTATTATATTCCAATCAATTCCCAGTGCAATACCGTAGCAAGGTTTAATTGAGACCTGGAGTCTTTGATAGCTGCTATGCGGGGTATATTTGTGAATGCCCCTCTTTCTCATAGGTATAATATGGGGAGTTGAAGGGGGGATGGAGGATCAGACCCCTAGGGCTCACCACTAGGGACGGATTAAACCCAATTCGAAAAGATTGGAAAGGATTTTAGTTCAAATTCCCCCATGGGGGAAAGCAATTCTTTGGTCCCCCCCTGGTAGAGGTCCTTTTGGAAAGAAGGCAAGGGTGCCATACTATTCACATTGGTTTTAGGAGTTTTTTTAATAATACATTTTTAAAATAGAATTACATAAATAAATGTGTGTTTACTAAAACTATAAAAATGGGCTTATGTCGTCAATCTAAATGGCGACAGGGGTCTGTCGAGAGCAATACAGTGACAAATGTCCATATCGTCATTTCTAATGGCGACATAGGCTAGACTATAAAAGACAAAAAAAATCCAGCCTAAATTCACTTTTAATCTGAAAAAAGAAAAGTGGGGGAGGAGGGAGAGGAGGAGAGAAGAAGAGGTAGCGAAGCCCTGTCCGTCCGTAGTCATGGAGGGGGAGAGAGGGAGGTAGCCGCCCACATTGCAGGTATTTTTTTGTAACTTTACATTTAAATTCAAAACTCTGGTAGTTTAGCAACAGAAACTAGTAAGTCCGTAATTTAATGGATTAAATAATTTTAGATGTATGATTATGTAGTGTAGTTAGTGTAGTACATCTTTATTAGGCGTGTGTAGTTTAGTTATAGAAATATGGTTGGTCGTAAAGAATTTATTTATGGTGTAGTAATTGAATGATTTAGGTAGTTTTAGATGTATGGTTATTTAGCGTAGTTATTTGTAGTAAATACTTTTAGGTGTGTAGTTTAGTTTTAGATATGTCGTTAATCATGTAGATATTTTTTATGGTGTAGTAATTGAATGGATTAGATAGTTTGAGATGTATGGTTTTGTAGTCTAGTAAATCTTTTTAGGTGTGTGTAGTTTAGTTGTAGATATATCAGTAATGTTTCTATTTTAATAAATTCCAAAATAAATGAACGTTTAATGAAATTAGAAAAATGAGCTTATGTCATCATCTGAAATGGTGACATGGCCTTGTCACCGGTCCGATTGGCGACATGCCCCTGTCGCTGATTGGATTGGCAACAGGCATCACCAGATGCCTCTGTCGCCACTAGTAGACCCCACTGAAATAACACTTACGTTGATGCCAACAGAATCCAAGGTCAGCTCTATAAAAGACTATCCAACCAACTGAACTCCATGCCCTTCTCTTCTCATCTACGGTATGCATGAATCGGGTTGTTGATTCGTGCATGCTGTCGTTTTTAATGGACGTAAGCAAACCGTGCGCGCCATGTGATTCGCAAGTATATTACAAAGTCTTATTGCCGTAGTTAAAATCTCATCTTCTAAATTTAACTCCTAAATTGTTCTCTATTTAATATTTTGTTCACTTTTTCGAAAATAATCGGTTGAGCAGCACTTAACGATAATACCAAAAAAGCTAAGTCAAATCCTTTGAAATTGCCCAAAAAATCAAAATACCAGCTCCTATCGCTATTTGAATTGGCGACATGTTCATGTCGCCAATTCAAATAGCGATAGGAGTCCGTCGCCAATTGAGCCCATTTTTGTAATCCCTCCGCGCTCCTCCTCTCCTCAGCTGTCACTCTCTGCCCTTCCCCTTTATCCTGGTGCGGGTGCTAGGAGCTATTAGTGTCATTTCTTGCTGATTAGTATGACATAATTTAACCCGATTGATTGACAGATGTATCATGCTTAGGTTTAGTGCACATGTGATATCATATTCTATTTTTTTGTTTGAGAACGTAACACCAATCCCCAATCCCCCACACATATCCCCACCTTCCCCCTCCCTATCTCTTTGCCCCAAGGGCAAGCTCATCCTCCCCAAACCGCATCCAATTCCAACTGCACATGGTCAGCACAACGGATACTGGAGATCGCCCTGCACGTGTATGCCGAAGCTGTGGACCGTGGTGACGATGGGGGTGACCTCATGGGAGAGAGTGAGGGAGAGGACGCCGTTGACGGAGCGCTGGAGGCCAAGGTGGGTTAACTTGCGTACGAATTGGATGGTGAAAGCCATACCAATGAAGGCGACGATGAGGAGCGAGACCTCCAGGCGAAGAGGGAGGAGCAACCCGATCGATTGTGGTGGTGGAGCGTGGAGAGGAGAGCGAAGGGAGTGAACCAGGGCGAAGATGGTGGCGATGGCGGTGGATTGGGGCCGGAGGAGAAGCAGCGGTGTGGGATAGCAAGAAGGGAGAGGTTGGGATGGGGACAACAACGTCGGTGATGTGTGTGTTGCCCAATCTTTTGAAAGGTACTGATAAGTCGATTGTGGAGAACACGACTTTGATGATCCAAAGGCTCCGACCCGAACAGATCGAACCCCTCGCAATCACTACACCACTGCTCCGTTGGTTATCAACTATGCCGAACACGGTTGACCTCGTCAAGAAGGCTATCTCCTGCAAGCGAATCGAAAACACAAGCAAGAGAGTAGAAGATGCAATCTAAAATTGTATTGTGGATAAATGTTTAAGCTCACAAAGTTGGGGTTCTTCAAACCGAACGAGCGGCGAAACTGCTATGCAGAATATTCTAAAAGAAAAACCCAAATTGAACTAAAGGGCGACGGCTCCTATATGAGGAGGACGGCCAAGAGGTAGAAACCTAGGGTGAGGTACTGTTCATGCATGAATAGTGCTCGCATGAACAGTATGAGCCTAGGGGTGGCCGATCACCAGATGGGCTAGGTCGTCCAACAGATGGGCCAAGTTGTCGGCCAATACATTACATAGCCTGTGGGCTAACAATTGGTGACACAACACCATGACATATAGACGTAGCACTATGGCATGTAGACGACACTCGGCTTGTATGAGTAGATGTGGCTCGGTCCAACTGGTGAATATGGCAGTGCAATAGCCGAAAGTCCTATCGGAGAGGATATGGTTGAAGTAGAGGATGTTGTGCAGTGGCGGGTCGAAGCAGTGGTTGCATCCTTAGAGTTGATGTCCTCATCAGTCGGGCGACCTAAAGTGAATGCCATGCGATGACAAGGTGTGTGGCAGTGCCCCGCGTAGTGGTGACGGCGCGGTCGAGCCCTGCGGAAGAGTTGGTGGATTGGCGGTTGTGGCATTTGGAGGTGTCCAACAAGCAGAAAGAAGTTGCGACCAAAGTTGAGCAATGAGGAGCCGGGATCGACGACCAAATCCGAAGGTGATTCCCAACTCCTTAATTCCCTATTCGGTATTTCCCATTTGGGCTAAATTGGATGTGTCGACTTTGATCCTTTGGATTTAATTGGAAATCACAGTCCCAATTTGAACCCAATTGGAATTTGGAAATTTCGTTATCTTATAATTGCTCTCTCAGTAATGAACTAGAGGCATCCATTCTCTTTAACAACTATAATTGATTCCAGTAATGGTGGTGGCTTCTGGTGGCAGAAGTGGTTTCTTGTGCTAGCGGCAGCACACGGCTAATGAAGCAGCGGAGGCATGCAGTAGCAACACAAGGTTTCTCTCTCTCCTTCCTGCTCTCTCGGCAAGATTAATGTATGCCCGTGTATGCAGCTTGGGTCTTAGTTTTGAGATGTGAATTTTGATGAAGGCTCGATGTAGTGTTCTCCTATGCAGATGAAGCTTGTGAAAGAGAACGCCGTGCTCACTGTTAGGCAAGTAAGTGTCAACCTCTCTTTTGGAATTTTGATCATAGTGATGATATTTTTTGTCTAATTGTAATGAGAATCCTCTGAGTTTCGGTTAGTGGCGTGTTTTTTCCTTGCTCAGTTAGTGGAACGTGTGAGAATTGAATAAAACACTATGGTTTGGCATCTTTATTTTCTTCAAGAAAATCATATGGTGTTTTAGTTAGATGACAATAGAATTCTACAACCACAACAATGCTACATTATTGAAAACAAGCTCTCACGAAAGCAACCTGGTCAGTCATGCAGATAAAGGACTCGTTCACATATGAACTTTGGCTTCTATGCTCGACTGCTCCTCTCCAAGCGGCAAGAAGACATGAACAAAACTATTGTTGTTGTCCTATCTTATATAATTGGGTTAATTCCTTATGCCACTGAAAATTTTCAAAATCCCTGATTATGTCACTGACATGTGGGCCCAAACTCCACATGTCAGTGACACAATGAGTGGCATATACGAGATGATGCAAACTTTGGATGCCCCTACATAATTTTTGCATCACTTTGAGAGCAAAATGAGAATAATCGGTAGGACCCTTCAATTGGTAATTGTCAATATTTGTATTGAGAATTAGAAATATTGTTGATATCTATTCTCCATGTTGAATTGAGGAATCTTATCTAATTTTTGCACCTCTTCGAGAGCAAAAGGAGAATAATCGATATGATCCTTCAATTGGTCATTGTCAATATTTGTATTGAGAACTGCAAAGATTGTTGATACCTATTATTCATGCTGAATTGAGGAACGTAAGTTACGAAAATGGCTTGTATATGCCAAAATCGGTGTTTTTTATCTTCCAAAATATTTAGTTACGAGGTTGGATATTCAATGCTAGAACGCATTGCATGCTGGTTATCTGGGTAATATCAATGTGGGCACTGTCAATGGCACTCAACAAGCGACCGGAAAGTGACGGCAGAGGTATTTCAATGACATGACATTCTAACAACGATGATGGCTCTATTTCGCTTTTGGGATTTTAGAACATGTAATCTTTTTTTTTTATGATTTGATTTATGTACTAGCTTGCATAGATATATTTTGCTTGGTACATGTGTGAAAAAAAATTAATATTTATTGTATGTTTTACGACCACGTCTCACCCTCTTTTGGTATTCCGTTAGCGAGGACACACTACTAGTTGATTTAAAGTGATAGTAGTATATTCCGTTGCCATGGGAAAAAAATGTCACATGTTTCCAAGACAACGGAGAGATCAGAAAACCCTAGCCGCTGTACAGCTGGGCCGCCGCAACGCAAAAGGTACCCCTCCCCCGCCTCCCGTCTAAACTCTGAACAAAAGATCTCCCTATCGTTCGCAGTAGGCAGTAGCTGTACGCCTTTCTTTCTTGTGTAACAAGCCATAAGATCTGCGGCCGATGCGCGCATTACCTTACCTCCGGTCTCGCGAACATCACGCCGTCCACGTGCACCACCCGGACTGTGCTGCAACGTCGGATCGTGAAACGAGCTGGGAACCCCGTGCGTGGCGCGTGCACGAACGTGTTAACCGCGACCGAATAAAAAGGACAGCAAACACAGCGCGAGCGCGAGCTGTCCCTGGCCTTCTCGCCATCGCACCTGAAAAATCTTAGATTTCAAAACGTAGCCCTGAGGCAGCGCCGGCCCTCTCCGCAGACTAAGGGGGTGCGGAATTTATCTCTCTGCTGAGGTCGCAGATAAAAAGCAGCCACGAGGCACGAACCGTGGTTGCCCTGCCCCTGCTATAATTAGGCTCCGGGAGGACAGGAGGCACGTCGCCCTCGTCCCCGCCGCCGCGTGTTCGGAAGCGAGCGAGCCGCTCCGCGCCGCTCGTCTCCTGGTATTCTCTGCCTCACGCAGCAGCCCATCTCACATCGACCGAGGGGACCTCGCAATGTCGTCGACGGGGGGCTTGTCGCTGGTGCGCCGCGCCGTCGAGGGCGTGCGCCGCATGCCGCGCTGGCAGAAGAGCCTACTCGTCGTCACCGTCGGGTGCGTGCTCCGTATTCCCATCCCCTCCCCTACCCCCACTTTGCTCCTTCAGTTTCCGATGCGCCCCCCCGCGCGCGCTGATCGATCCGTGCGTGCATTGCTCTGTTTCGGCCGTGCGCTTTGGTGGTTCGGTGAAAAACTTTGCCACCTTGTGATACTTCGTGTAGTTTTTTTCATCTTCGTGAGTTTTTTCTGTTGAGTTTTGCGAAAGATCGGAGCAGCAGAGATAAGCATAGATTTTTTTGTCGGGTCAATTGCTCGTTTTAAGAATTGCTTCGACGATGACCCGTGAATCTGCAGTGTTTAGCCCAAAAAAAAAAACTGTTTTTTTGTTCACGTATAGATAAAGTGCTTATTTTGTAGCATCGAATAATTATGTATATTACTATATATAATTAATAGATAATACAATTATCTAAACCCCTAAAAAAGATATACTTATACCGGAGGAAACAACTTTTACATGAGTATATGATGACGTGACTATATTCTCTTTCTTTAAGCACTCGTATATAAGTATCTTTCATTGTACACGCCCTTAGACTTACACTTAGTTTGTTAATACCGCACTGTGTTCGTTTATAAAATTAATATAAAAAAAACTTGTTCAAAAATTTGCTCGTCTGATTAGTAAAAGTAGTAATTGGATCTATTGAATCTGGTGCATATTGTATTCGTGAGTGGTTACGGCGTCACTTGCAAAAATCCCTCCGTGTTCTGAAATTTCAAGTTTGGGTTATAGATGTTATTTTTGGCATTTGAAATTTTTGTGATTTCGACGCTGGAACCTATCAAATTATTTTATAGTGCTGGAAACAGGAAAAAAAGTGTGATTTTGAAGTAGGAACCTAGCAAATTATTTGAATAATGCTGGAAATAGGGTGCCCACAATCATCTAACGCAGATCAGATTATGCATTTGTGCTAACTTATTACATAGTTTATTGTTGTACATGTTACATACTTAGTTTATTGTTGTACATGTACATGAATTCAGCACTGCAGTCGGTGGATCTCTCAATTTAAGAGAACGTGTACTGTGCACTCGGGACTAAACATATTCTGGCTGTATTTCATATAACAATACAAAGACTCAAATGGAGGCGTTTCAGGGGCTCTGGGTATTTAAGTAGAATGTATTATCAACCTTTTGTTCATTAGAAGTGGAGTGGGTTATTAGCTATAATTGTAATGCTATATGTGTTTATATTGTTGCTTCCAGCTAGATTGAGGGAGATGGCAGAAGATGAAATTCTTCCTTCTATTTTTTCCCTCTAGCCGGAGATGTTATTTCAATTATGCAGCAGTACAGTATGGTTATTGTTCATTAAGCCATTTGATCACAAATGTAGACTAAGATTTTAGACCATTTTTCAGTTGTTGTGCTATGTTGCACATTCTAGTTAGTAAAAGAACCTTTACTAATTACAGCAAAATACTTTTGTTATGACTCTAAGGAGTTTTTATGACTCAATTGGTAAATATATAAAAAATAGTAAAAAAAATTGCAGCTTAAAAGTCACTGCAATGCCAAAAGGCAGCATTCACTTTCTTTCTTTTTTTTGAATAGTTTTATATCTCTTTTATTTCAGGATTCTGACACACTTTTGGTTTTATCCATTTTGTAGAGTCGGCACTTTAACTTACGCTTGTCAGGATAATCGGGAACTTCAAATTTGTGATGGAACTGGCAACAAGAAAAAGGTGGTTATTCTCGGAACTGGTTGGGCAGGCGCAAGCTTCTTGAGAAATATTGACACTTCTTTGTATGATATTCATGTGATATCACCTCGCAACTACTTCACCTTCACTCCTTTGCTGCCGAGTGTGACATGTGGCACAGTTGAAGCACGTAGTATCGTGGAGCCGATTCGCAATATTGTGAGAAAGGTATGGCCCTATTGATTAGTAAAGTAAATCAGTAACTATGTTGATATGCTGCATCATTTCGTCCAGAGTTTTTTTTCTTCCAAGTCAGTAAATATGCTCCATTTTGCACAATACCATTGATTTATCCGATAGAATGCAAGACTTCACATAATTAATGTACGCTTATCATTTTGCAGAGAGGTGCTGCATTTAGATTTTGGGAAGCAGAGTGCTACAAAATTGATCCAACAAGTAAACAGGTCCACTGCAGATCAGATGTTGGGACCAACATTGATGGAAATGGTGAATTTGTTGTGGATTATGATTACCTTGTCATCACTGTTGGAGCTAGACCTAATACTTTCAACACCCCTGGTGTTGTTGAAAACTGCCATTTCCTAAAGGTCGGTACTACATAAGGCAGCAATGTGTTATCCACACTATTTTTAAAATACGTTATCCGTACATTACATTGATGAAGAAAACTAACCTTCGTAAACGAAATTGCACTTTTGATTACTGGCCTAGCAGGTATCTCTGTCTTCATTTTATTTTTTTGATCGATGCCAAAATTACATTGGACACTAATTTTTATAGGAAGAAGTCCATTCTACCCCCTCAAGTATCGACATGCGGACACCTAACCCCCTAAATTAAAAAACCGGCTCTTTGACACCCCAAAGTTGCAAAACCGGATAACCTACCCCCTCCGGCTGTTTCGTGCGGTGGTTTTGCTGATGTGGCGTTCGGGTGGCCCGGTTTCGCCAAGAGGGCCGCTGACTCAGCTAGGTGAGGTGGCGGGGGTTACGAGTGATACCTTTCTTCTTCCCTAATCTCCATCTCATCGCTCTCCCTTCTGTGTCCTCTCTCTCCTGCTTTTACTGAGGCAACCTCAAGCTCTTCTTCCCCAATCTCCAAACGAGGACGAGGATGACAGGAAGGAGGAGACCGGGGGGCGCAGTTCTGAGGGAGGCCGAGTCGGCCGGGCCGGCGCGCAGCGGGCCGAGGGGACCGAGCGGCAATGTGTGCAGGAGTTGGCCGGGCGATGTGCCACGGGAGCGCGTACGAGCTGGAGCCAGAGGCTCAGGGAGGCACTGGAGGGAGAGCCAAGTGGCGGCAGCGGCGCAGGAGGAGCCGGCGCCGGTGGTGGCACCAGATGAGGAGGCGCCATGGGCCAGGACCAATAACCGAAGAAATCACCAGGAGCAACGAACCAAGAGAATGAATGGAGCAAGGGGAAGAAGTAAATTAGGCAGGGGGAGAGACACCTAAGCTCCACGGGGGAGGGAGCAAGCCGGCAGAGGGAGGTGCGGCAGGACCAAGACGCAGCAGACCAGGGCGGAGACGCGCGGGAGCTGGTAAATGGGTTACTCTCGGGGCGGACACGGACGTAGTATTAGACATGTATAGTCCTTGTATACGCTGTATCTGGACATCTTGTACTCCAAGCCACATTGGGCTATATATATGAAAGGTCACCCCCCTAAGGGTGTGGTGGTGTTTCCCTATCTCTCTACCTCTCTACATGGTATCAGACGCAATTAGATCCTAATTTCACGGTTTCCCCTCTCCCTTCCGCACGGACGGCGCCACCCCACCCGCGCGGTGCGCCTCTCCCTTCCGCACGGACGCCGCCACCCCACCCGAGCGGTGCGCTTCTCCCTTCCGCACGGCCGCCGCCACCCCACCCACGCGGTGCGCCTCTCCCTTCCGCACGGCCGCCGCCATCCCAACCGCACGCGATTCCCTCGCGTCGCGTCCACCTCCCAGGGTCGTCCTCCACGCAGGAGATCGCCGTCGCCCGCGGAGGCACGCTCGACCTCCTCCGCCCCGATCCGGAGACCGGCCGCCTCCACACGCCACCTGCTACCTCGTCGTCGGCTCCTACTCCCGGCCACCTCATCATTCTCGAGTACTCCACCGACCGCAACCGCCTCGACAAGGTCCACCAGGAGACCTTCGGCAAATCCGGTTGCCGCCGCAACCTCCCCGGCAGCTCGCATCCCCTCCCTTTCGATGGCCACGGTGCCCCTGCCAGGCGATGCTGTCACCATGGGTGCGATGGGCACCAGCCCTGCGGCACCGCCGCCTCCGATCGTGGCTCACCCCTACGCCACAGTCCATGTCAAGTCCCACATTCCGATCACGTTGGACCTTCACTCCAACTACTCGAAGTGGGCGTTCTTCTTCAAGTCGCTGTGCGGCAAATTCGGACTTCGCTCGCACATCGACGGCTCCGCTCCTCCCCAACCGATGACCCTCAGTGGGACGCCGCGGAGTGCTGCGTCCGCAGCTGGCTCTCGGGTTCCGTCGACGACTCCGTCCTCGACCTCGCCATGGACGACGCCGATCCGACCGCCCGCGATCTGTGGGTGGCCATCGAGGGGATCTTCCACGCCAACAGGGAACCACGCGCCATCTTCCTCCTCAACGAGTTCCATTCCATGGTGCAAGGCGACTCCACCATCTCGGCGTACTGCCAGCGCCTGAAGACAAAGGCCGCCGCCCTTCGCGACGTCGGCCATCCTGTGAAGGACTCGCAGCTCGTCCTCGCCCTACTGCGTGGCCTCAACCCTCGCTTCTCCAACACCACCGACGACATCGCCAACTCCGCCGTTCTTCCCACGTTCGCCAGAGCCCACGACATGCTGGTTCTCAAAGAACTCCGCTTGGCCAACGACGAGAAGACCGTCCTCAACACCGCCCTTCTCACTACGGCCGGCTCTGGCTGCACTAGTCCGGGCGGGTGCCGCTCCACCACCGCCGGGGCCAACTCTGGCGGCTCCTACAACCCCCACATCAGCGGCTACGGCAGCGGCAACAAGGGCGGCGGCGGCGGCAAAGGCAAGGGCAAGGGCAAGCGCGGCTCGGCGGCGGTACCAGGCTGGCAGCAGTCGCTGGCGCCCTCAAGAAAGCCGCCAATCTGAGCCCATGGGTCCTGGATCTCGCTTCAACCGTGGGCTCCACAGGGCCTCCTCCGACCAGCGAGGTCTCAGTTGGCGCCAGGTCTCCTCGCGCGCCAGCTCAGCTCACACGACCCGGGCCTATCAGCCCCACGACCTTGCGCCGCTCAGGTCTCCCACCGCTCCTATGTGGAACCAGGCTGGCCTCATCGCCGCCCTCAACCAGCTCAATGTCCAGGATCAGAATCCCTGGGTGTTGGACTCCGGCGCTTCCTCTCACATGAGCTCCTCGGATGGTATACTCATTTCTCGCAATCCTTCCTCTCATTCTTACATTACCGTTGGCAATGGTCAAACTCTTCCTATTTCATGTCGTGGCGAGTCTATCCTTCACACACCCGTGTCAAATTTTCCACTTCATCATGTTTTAGTTGTTCCGTCTCTAGTGCACAACTTGCTCTCAGTTCGTCAGTTCACTAGAGACAACAACTGTTCTATCGAATTTGAAGCTCTTGGTTTCTCTATCAAGGATATCCCGACCCGGCGCGTGATGCTTCGCTGCAATAGTGCTGGCGACCTTTACACAATCCCCGCAGCACCTCCAGCTCCACACGCTAGCATCGCCACCTCCACCAACCTATGGCATCACCATCTCGGTCATCCCAGTTCCGCCACCATCGACATACTTCGCCATAGTGCATCCATAAGCTGTAATAAAGTAGAGCATACTCTATGTCATTCATGTCAACTTGGCAAACATGTGCGGCTTCCTTTTTCAAAATCTAGTTCGTTTAGTTCTATGCCTTTTGAACTCGTTCATTGTGACGTGTGGACGTCCCCTGTTGCTAATATCTCGGGTTATCAATATTATCTTGTTTTACTCGATGATTTTACTCATTTTTGTTGGACTTTTCCCCTCGTTCGCAAATCTGAGGTTGCAGCACACATCACTAATTTTTGCAACTATGCTTCCACGCATTCACCGCCATCAAAGCCATCCAGGCCGATAACGGCACTGAGTTCGTAAACAATACCCTCCACACTCTTTTTGCCTCTCGTGGTATTCATTTACGCCTCTCGTGTCCCTACACTTCCCCACAAAATGGCAAAGCCGAACGTATTCTTCGCACACTAAACAATATCAGCCGCACCATGCTCATCCATGCGCACATGCCTGCATCTTACTGGGCTGAGGCGCTCGCCACAGCAACATACCTGCTGAACCGGCGCCCGTGCTCCGCCGTTCACAATGCCATTCCATATGCTCTACTCTACAACAAAACACCCGATTACTCTCATCTTCGTGTTTTTGGATGTCTCTGCTACCCCAACCTGACCGCCACAACTCGCCACAAGCTCACTCCTCGTTCGACGGCTTGTGTCTTTCTCGGCTATCCCTCCTCGCATAAGGGGTACCGCTGTCTTGATCTATCAACCCGGCGCATCATCATCTCGCGCCATGTCGTGTTTGACGAGACTTGTTTTCCCTTCGGGCTTTACACTTCTGGGACCTCGCCCAATGACCTGGATTTTTTGCTTGCAGGATCTACCGTGCCGACACGCCTCCACGCGGTCGCTCTGTCATATGCCGACGTTGAGCAACCGCGCCCTACTCCAGCGGTCCTCGAGGAGCTGCAGGACGACTCCGCGATCCTATTTCGCGGTCATGTGGTGGCAGCCGCCCCTGTTCGGCCTGCAGTGGCTGCCGCTCCTGTTCCTCCGGCGCCTGCACCACCTCCACCAGCAGCGCCGCCTTGCCCCAGCGGCCGGGACTTCCACGACGTCTGATCGGCGTCCCGAGCCCGGCGGCGGCGCGCGCGTGCACCACCGCTGCCGGAGCAGCCTGCTGCAGCGCCAGCACCTGTGCCGCCGGCCTCCCGGATGGTCACCCGGTCACAGACCGGGACTCTTCGTCCAGCTCAGCGCTACGGCTTCTCCACCACCCACTCCGTCGTCTCGCCGGTACCGGCGAATTACCGGAGTGCCTTGGCCGATCCTCAGTGGCGTGCTGCCATGGCTGACGAGTACAAGGCGCTTGTTGACAACGGGACATGGCGCCTCGTTCCTCGTCCTCCGGCGCCAACATTGTGACGGGCAAGTGGATTTTTAAACATAAATTCCACTCGGATGGTTCCCTTGCCCGCCACAAGGCGCGATGGGTGGTTCGCGGGTTCTCTCAACGACACGGCATTGACTACGACGAGACGTTCAGCCCTGTCGTCAAGCCTGCAACGATACGAGTCGTCCTCAGCATTGCTACTTCGCGCTCCTGGCCGATTCACCAGCTTGACGTGCAGAATGCTTTTCTTCATGGCAATCGGCGAGACCGTATCGCCCGCGAGCCTCCGTGTTTCATCGACCCGCCGCCTCGACAATGTCTGTCTTCTGCAGCGCTCTCTCTATGGCTTGAAACAGGCTCCTCGGGCCTGCTACCAGCGTTTCGCCACCTACCTCCGGCAGCTCGGCTTCGTCGCCTCCGTCTCCGACACGTCCCTCTTTGTGCTCCACGAGGGGGACGCCACTGCCTACCTGCTCCTGTACGTCGACGACATCATCCTTACGGCGTCCTCCACTGCACTCCTGCAGCGCATCCTGGCGCGCCTTCACTCCGAGTTCGCCATGACGGACCTCGGCGACCTGCACCACTTCCTCGGCATCTCCGTCACGCGCTCGCTGGAGGGACTGTTCCTCTCCCAGCGCCAGTACGCTGTGGATCTCCTACAGCGGGCGGGCATGGCCGAGTGTCACCCTACAGCCACACTAGTTGACGCTCGTGCCAAGCTCTCCGCCACAGACGACTCTCCAGTCGCCGACCCCTCACAATATCGAAGTATTGCCGGCGCCTTGCAGTACTTGACGCTCACCCGTCCCGAGCTCGCCTACGCCGTTCAGCAGGTGTGCCTCTTCATGCACGATCCCCGCGAGCCTCATCTCGCGCTGATCAAGCGCATCCTACGCTACGTGAAGGGTACATTGTCAACCGGCCTCCACCTCAGCTCTGGGCCGATTGACTCTCTAACCGCATACTCCGAGCGCGGATCGGGCGGCCGTCCGGACTCGAGCGCCACGTCCGCTCTGCGTCTTCCTCGGCGACAACCTGGTCTCTTGGTCCTCCAAGCGCCAGATGACGGTGTCTCGATCCAGTGCTGAGGCTGAGTACCGCGCAGTTGCTCACGCCGTGGTCGAGTGCTGCTGGCTTCGTCAGCTTCTCCAAGAGCTTCACGCACCCGTTGCTTCTGCGACCGTCGTGTACTGTGACAATGTTAGCGCCGTCTATATGACCGCTAACCCTGTCCACCATCGTCGCACGAAGCACATCGAGATCGACATTCATTTCGTTCGCGACAAGGTTGCCTTAGGACAGGTTCGGGTGCTACATGTCCCTTCGACTCATCAGTTCGCGGACATCATGACCAAAGGCTTACCTGCACAGTTGTTCACTGACTTTAGGTCCAGTCTTTGAGTCCGAGATCCTCCCGCTGCGACTGCGGGCGGGTATTAGACATGTATAGTCCTTGTATACGCTGTATCTGGACATCTTGTACTCCAAGCCACATTGGGCTATATATATGAAAGGTCACCCCCCCTAAGGGTGTGGTGGTGTTTCCCTATCTCTCTACCTCTCTACACGTAGAGGCGGTGCTGGTCACCGGCGGGTGGGAGGTCGGCGGCGGGCTAGCACGGGAAAAATGGGATGTAGATGCTGAGGCGAACTCTGGGGTGGTGGAGACGCACCCAGGGATGGTTGAGAGTGGCGGGGTGGCTGCATGCGGCGGCCGAAGGTGA
The DNA here is from genome assembly GCA_036346255.1 of Ampelocalamus luodianensis. Taxonomy (NCBI): domain Eukaryota; kingdom Viridiplantae; phylum Streptophyta; class Magnoliopsida; order Poales; family Poaceae; genus Ampelocalamus; species Ampelocalamus luodianensis. The sequence goes on along the minus strand of CM070617.1, from coordinate 28,131,780 downwards.
GGGGGAGAAAAGGGGCGCCGGAGCTGGAGGGGGTGGGGAAGGAACGGGGGTGAGCATGAGCTCCAAAAGGGTGGTAGGAACTCACCAACACCGTCGCGGGTGGAGGGGAGTAGCCAGGGCGGTCCGGCGACGTTGACCACATGCGGCGCGGAGGGCTTGCCGTGGAGGCGACGCTACAGGGAGAGGGAGCTCCAGTGGGAGGTCGGTGAAGGATAAGGGAGGTGAGGCGACGCTCCAGGCGAGGGGAATCGAGCCGGAGCTTCATGAATGGGGCACGGTGGCTCGGGCGACGGTCTCGGCCGGTCATGGAGAAGACAGGGCTGCCAGCGAGCTCTAGTGGGCGTAGAGCAAAATCCACATGGGGAAAATGGTGTGGGAGGTTGGGAACGCGTTTTGACGCGCTTGGCCGTGGGCGAAACTCGCCGGTGTGGCTGGAACGGTGAAGGGATGTGGCGCGGCCATGGCTCTCGGCCGAGGTTGGAGCTTGCGCCGCCGGCGCCGACGCTGGCGCGAAGACCTCACAGCCAACCTTACCTCAGCACCCACCATAGTCTTGCCATAGCTTTGCCTCAGCGCAGGCTAGGAGCGTGGGTGAGCCCAGGAGGCCGGCGACGTAGCCGAGCGGCCGGTGGAGCGGCACGGGCGCATGCCGAGGCGCAGAGGAGGAGAGGCACGCCGGCGCTGGGGAGCTAAGCGGGCCAGCCGAAGGCCGGGCCGCGGGCCAGCCAGGAGGTCGAAGGCGGCGCTGGCAACCAGGGAGCTGAGTCGGATGCGGGGGAGAGGAAGCGCCAGGGGAGATTGGGGGGAGGAGGAAGGAGTAAAGGGGATTGGGGAGAAGAGAGAAGTTGTGGGCTCACTTTTAGGTGGGCCCAAGTGCCAAAGAAGCCAACTCACCTAGCTGATCTGGCGAAACCGGGCTGAGCGGACGCCACATCAGCAAAACCACCGCACGAAACAACCGAAGAGGGTAGGTTATCCGGTTTTGCAACTTCGGGGTGTTAAAGGGCCGGTTTTTTAGTTCAGAGGGTTAGGTGTCCACATGTCGATACTTGAGGGGGTAGAATGGACTTCTTCCATTTTTATATGCCTAGATGTGCCTGCTGCTTTGTACAACATAATGTTCTTGCACCAACTGTGCCAAAGTAATTCCTAGGCCATAGTAGTAGGATAGTAGCTAGGGTTTACTTGCTGTGATTTTTCATCATAATTCCTTGTCTTCTGCTGTTCTGTGTTGTATATGAAACTAAGCTTTTATTATAGTGTGTGCATCCCAGGATAAAAATGTTTTCTATATTACAATCTGTCTTCTGCTATTCTGTGTTGTATATGAAACTAAGCTTTTATTATAGTGTGTGCATCCCAGGATAATTTTTTTTCTATATTACAATCTGTTGCAAGGCAACTATACATTTTGTACAATGAAATCTAATTTGATATAGCTGTCATATGTAGGAAGTAGAGGATGCTCAAAAAATCAGGAAGAGTGTCATGAAATGTTTTGAAAGAGCCTCCCTTCCAAACCTTACCGAGGAAGAGCGGAAGAAGAATCTTCATTTCGTTGTTATTGGTGGTGGCCCAACAGGAGTAGAATTTGCTGCAGAGTTGCATGACTTTGTCAATGAGGACTTGGAAAAATTGTATCCTGATGTGAAGAAGTATGTGAATATTTCAGTAATTGAAGCTGGAGAGCATATCCTTACAATGTAAGATCTCAAGATCTTTAGTACTTTTTGTAGTATTTGTCAAGCGCCCACATTTTAGTTGTGTATCACTCCTTTGATGTTAGACCAATTACAAGTTTCTTCATAGCACATACATTAATATAACTAGAACTAGCTGCATATCCCGCACAACTGTGCGAGTAGATTATAAGATGGATCCTTATATAAAATAGGCTTGTAAGTGTAATGGAACTCTAGTATCTACTTCAATCTCATTTGATCTACTTCAATCTCATTTGATTAATCGACACCGTTATAACGTGGACCAGATCTTGTTCCTCTGATTAATGTTTGAATTGCTACCCTCTTAGAACGAAACATGGTGACTCCTTTTATGATTGTTTTAATTATATAATAGATAGAAGATTTCAAGTTAAGCTTAAGTGGTTGAAAAGTAGTAATGACAAGACATAATGTGTTAACGAGTGGTGCAGCAGTATGCTTTGTAAAGAAAAGACATGTTGCCGAAAATTTTGTACACTTATTTGCTAGTTTTATTTGACAGTTCACATGTTCACATGGTTATGTAATAAGAAGTAAAAATCTTGGCATAGAAGCGGGCTGGGTCAATAATTGATTCTTTAATAGTAGGTCAATATCTTTTAGATTGTTTTATATTCTAACTGCAGTTTTTGTCTTGTGTTATCTTATATCTATGGTAAATTTGCTTCTAATAATACTCATGTTTCATGCAGGTTTGACAAAAGAATCACGCAATTTGCTGAAGGGAAATTCAAGAGGGATGGTATTGATTTGAAAACTAATTTTAAGGTCGTAAAGGTGTCTGATAAGGCTATCACCATGGCTAATCCTGCAACCGGGGAGATTGCTGTCCCTTATGGCATGGCCGTTTGGTCCACTGGAATTGGGACCCGTCCCATCATTATGGATTTCATGAAGCAAGTTGGTCAGGTATCTATCTCATTCTCCATCCAGAAGAGAATCATATGTCAATGTATAACACATTTTAAGATGCTTAACATTTTTGTAGGGAAATCGACGTGTGCTAGCAACTGATGAGTGGCTTAGGGTTCATGGATGTGAGGATGTATATGCTCTTGGTGATTGTGCAACTATAACTCAAAGAAAGGTTATGGTATGTGCCTACTACACAATCCTTTTTTTACACCCTACTACTAGATTCTTAAATGTCATGTTGGACCATTAACAAATAGTAATCATATAACCTCTTCATGGGTTATGGGCATCATTTTGTCTCTCTCTATATTGAAAGTAACACCAGCTTGTAGTTTGTTCTGAAAAAAAAACACCTGTGCTACTTTATTTAATAATTGTCATAAGTCATAACCTGTGTCTTGTTCTAAAAAAAATATGTTATCTTCAGTTCTTCACTTTGCAAGTGTCAGATTTGCACAGTTGACTTAGCATTTTTTATATGAGTTACACTCAATATAGTACCGGATTTTGTCTAGAATGAGCTAGCTCCCTTGAATCCTGAATGGTCAAACCTACTATGGTGGTGATCTAACTTTTGACCTATTGTACAAATTAGCTCTTTTAACTGTTAAGTTGCCGCTTGATTACCAAGTTCCCAACTAATATAGTATAGGATAAAGAAGAAATATTGAAGTAGTGGTTTAAGTCTTTCTGTTTAGTATGAAATCCATATGAAATATATACCAAAATATTGAAGTGGTAATTTAAATTGCAACCTACCAACTCTTTGCAAAGTTGTCTTCTATAAGTTTTTCATGTCAGAAATTTCATAATTGAGTTTGAACTACAATTTTTTACAGTGGTATTACTGTAAGAATCACATTCAAGTTTTTTGGACCATTTTCTGTTGATGCGATTCTTGAATCGGCAGGATCAGAATATGTTTGTTTTAACAGACAGATTTAGCGTGTTAGTATCTAGACGGTGGTTAGTGCCAGATGTACTTTTAGATAGATGCTACATTTTTTTTTTTTTGAGCAAACATATTCCTTGTAATGTCAACTAGCACTTGTTGATAGTTTTCTGACATACTTAGTGGATTGTATTGATATATATTTTCTGACATTCAGGAAGATGTTACTGCAATATTTCGGGTAGCAGACAAGGATAATTGTGGCACTTTAACTGTAAAGAAAATAAAAAATGTTCTTGGCGACATATATGAAAGGTATCCACAGGTGGAGCTATATCTTAAAACCAACCAAATGAAGGGCTTCCATGATCTACTCAAAGATTCAGATGGGAGCACCACTAAGGAGTCAAAAGAATTGGACATAGAAGAATTCAAAAAAGCCCTTGCTCGAGTTGACTCGCAAGTCAAGATGCTTCCAGCAACTGCTCAGGTAATTCACCTGTACGGTTGTGCCATTACAGCCGAGAGACTCACATAGTATGCACTATGCATAGAGGGGCAAGAGAACTTTAGCATTGTTATGTGCTATGCTAACCGTTGTATATATGCTTGTATGAATGCTTGTTCGGTGCTTCAGGTTGCTTCACAAGAGGGGGCTTATCTAGCGAACTGCTTCAACAGGATGAAGACTTGTGAAGAATACCCTGAAGGTCCTCTAAGGATCAGAGGTGCAGGGCGTCATCGGTTCAAACCTTTCAGGTCCGTTTTCCGTGCTATCATATGCTTCCATAAGGGGAAAATACTCCATCTTGTCCAAAATACTCGTATTTTTGCCGTGCAAGTTAGACAAAAAAAGAACATATATTAACATATACCATTATATATATATATATATATATATATATAAAATACTTTCTACTCCCGAGAGTAGTTACTCCCACTCGAGGAAAAAAATCTCGGCCGGTTACCGACGGTAACCGGATTTTCCGGTGACGATTGGGTGAACAGTACTAGCCAAAAAAAATTGAATGCGTAATGCACTTCTTAGATATTGTATGAGCTAAATATGCTAGATTACGTATTGTATGAGCTAAATATGCACTTCATTGAACACTTTCTAATTCAAAATTTGTCAATTCAAAATTCCGGCCGGTTTTTCCAGTTACCGGTTTCCAGAAACCAGAGTTCAAAATTCGGTTTGCGAATTTTCTCCGGTTTTTCACCAGAATTTCTGGTTATCGGCCGGTAACCGTTACCGGGCTTCGAACGGGATTTTGCCCGGTAACGGTTCTTTGATCCTTACTTCCACCTCTGATATATCACCTAAAAGAACTTGATATACTCCTTTATCATTTTGGGTATACTCATATACTAATTATAAGATACTCCAATGTGAACCACATGAAAAATTTGCAAGAGAGTTCATAGTTTTTAACATATTTTATAAATACCTTCATATTCATACATAAAAAGAAGTATATCTAAAAAATTGTACACACCACCCCTGAAAAGGTGTAAATACCACCTAGGTGGTCTTATATACTCGTATACTATACACACATACTCTCGGCTGCGCAAGATATTCTCTACGTTGTGAGATACGGAATAGGGAGTAATTACTCCCAGGAGTATAATATATATACGCGTGCGTGCGAGAGAGAGACCTTGCTGATATAAAAGGCTTCCGTTTGCATGTCTACAATTGATCATCCAGAATCCAGCAGTCACTAATGTGTTTTCGTATGATGTACAGGTACAGGCATTTTGGCCAATTTGCTCCACTGGGTGGAGAGCAAACAGCTGCGCAATTGCCGGGTGACTGGATACATGTTGGCCACAGCACTCAATGGCTTTGGTATTCTGTCTATGCAAGGTATTTATTAATCTCACCCTCCTGTATGCTTTTCTTCCTTCTCCACTTCGTCTTCTCTCCTCACATGTACCGTAAGCAGTATGCTGGTTATATCTAATTGGATACTGGTTTAATTGGTCGTTTGCTCTTATTAAATACAGCAAGCAATTCAGCTGGCGCACAAGGATGCTGGTCGTATCTGACTGGGGAAGGCGGTTCATATTTGGAAGGGACTCTAGCAGCCTATAAATTGAACTCCCAATTGCCTAGCTCTGCTACGTTTTGCCAACTGAAGATCTATTAGACTCTTGATGTTACTATTTTCATACGATATCATTCTTTTTGTTCCACAATTTTGAAAGCTCAATTTCCCCATAGCCTAACAAGGTTTTGTTACCAAAATTTGACCTTGCCAAATATTCTTTTGGTATGATGCAACACAGGTTGAACGGTTTAAATATTATATTTTATCTTAATACACCTCCAGCATCTGAGTGCTTCAAATGGCATGATTTTTCTTAGTGCTTCCCTATTTGCTAGCAAGATATCGACACAGGCTGGCAGGCTAACCAGAGAGGACTGTTTGCAACACATTTATTTTTGGTGTAGCGCAATATGAGCTCCCATTATTTATCTTCCTGTTTACATTGTTGCTGTTTTTCGCACGAGAAAAACCCAAAGTGGTACAGTCCAGTTTCATCTTTTCCACCCGGTAAAAAAAAATCATTGGATTCTTCGATGGAAACATCCTCTTTGATGCGCATCCTCTGCCTTCATGTTTTACATGGGACAGTGGTTGAGGCCATAAGTCTCTGTTCTCCTTTAAAAAAATTCTTCGAGTGAAACATGATAGCGGCTTTTATCTTGTTCCTCTCCTATGTGCAGTTCTCTAGGCCGTAACGGTACAGGAAAAATTTCCAAGGTACTCTACACATGGTGTGGTCTTTTGTCACCTTTGCTGCTTACATGAGTGATATTAGATCTTGCAAATTTTCCATGTCACCAACAATTCTATGCAAAGCAGCTAGCTTGGAGAATGGATACAGTACAGTTGGCTTCCCTTCAGAAACCCAATCTCAAATTGGGCGACGCACTGTGCAAACCGTGTGAAAACCGACAATGCCATGTCCCTGGAGCTCAAGCCAAAGTGCCAAACAGCTTCTTGTTTGTTGGGCTTTGCATTTGCGTGACATGCGGTGATGCAGAAACGCACAGCACCACTATAGCCCAATGACGAGGCCTTCCCGTCGCGCTTCTTACAGCAAGTCGTCCTGGTTGGGCTTGGGCGAGGTGAGCAGCGCGGTGTAGAGCCGGAGCTTCTCCTGGCCGAGCGACGAGCACCGCGACAGCTGCCGGATGAAGGAGAGCGACGCGAGCGTCTTGCGGTGCTTGTATCGGCGCCACGCGAGCTGCACCGCCACGGCCGCCCACGTGCGCCACCCGGGCGAGTAGTAGCGCGCGCTGCGGCGCACGGCCTTCTCGTTGGTGAAGGTGTACCGGAAGTGCTGCGTCACGTACTTGACGTCGGCCGCCTCCAGCCCGAACGCCTCCGTGCTCTCCAGCGTCACCAGCGTCGACGACGACGCCGTCAGCCGATCCTGGAACGGCCGGCGCAGGCACCACGACAGCAGCTCGTCGCCGCTGAAGTTGCCCGGGCCCAGCATGCAGCAGCTCGTCGCGCCGTTCCGGAGCACCTGGCTGCTCTGCAGGTGGTCTCGGACTATGAACAGCATCCTCTGCACCGGGTCACCTTCTCTGACAATCTAAGGAAATCAGAGATCACTTCATTATGATTGTGCCATCGTGTGGTTCCAACTGATGAGGACATCAAATCTAAAGATGCATCTACTGCTTTGACCTGCTGCACTGCATCCTCTACTTCAACAACATCTTCGCCAATAGGACTTTCGGCTAATGCAAGACCATATTACCTAATTGGATCGAGCTACTTCTACATGCCATGGTGCTACGTCTACATGCCATGATACTATGTCTACAAGTCATGGTGCTACTGCATGTGCCAAGCTGGATATGTTTTGGTCAGATCAGTTCGGAATCAGCCTGACAGCACCAACTTCAAACGGGCATAACTTTCACATACAGAGTCCGTTGGAGGTCCACAAGTACTTGATTGAAAGCTTATTTCGTCCTCTTTCCAACGGATCCAGCCTCACCTTCAAATTCCTTCTGAACTAATCGCAATCATCTAAAAAAGACGTCATATTACCTGTTTGGGCCAATCTAGGCTTTGTAATCGAACTCAACTTGGCCCATATGCCGACGGCCCACCTAGATTAGTCCCTCCCCGCTAGTTCTTTTAGATTTGTGGCTCCTCGTTCCCTATTTAAGGAGGCTGCACCCCTCTAGTTTGCTGGGATTTTGTTTAGTTAAAAGTTAGCTTTGTTGCAACTTCGTTTATTGACTTGTGTCGACTAGACCAACTATAATACCGCTTCAGAATCCCAACTCAATTCAATATTTCAATTCTTATTTGCAATTTCATATTGCTTTATCTTTTTCTTGCGTGCTTCTTCGGTGTATGCAGGAATCGATCTTCGTGGTCAGGTCATCCGGGTATTCGTGCACGGTTGATAACGACTTGTCAATCAGTTCAGCGGTTGCTTGGTTTCGAGCCTTGCCTGCTCGTAACCAGGATCGTGAGAGTTGAGCGACGTCTACCGAACTTATCGTTCTCATTAAAAGATCGGGTCAACAATCAGACCTTCGAGTTCATCATTAACCTAGAGAAAGTCAAGTTGATGAGCTTACAACTTCTCCTTTGCGAAATATGAGGGACTTACCCTGTCGCGGACGTTCTAGAGCACCAGGTCGTCCATGTGTTGGAATAGAGGCACCTGCAGTTGCGCAAAAGTTTGCAACAAGCGAGCGCGTCATGCAATGCAACGGCACGGCCGAAGAGTGACACCGCGCACGACGGGCTCTTTTTAGGTACACTCATTTTAATATGTGTTGTCTATTTTATTTAATCCAATTGTTCAGATTAGTTATGATTTAATTATACTACATCTGGTAGTATGAGTAGTAAAATCTTGAAGGGTAGAATTTTAATTGTCACATGCTATAGGAGTAATTTTTTCAACACTAGTTGAAAAAGTCCATAATTCCTTCACAGAAAAATTATAAATACAAAAAAAAATTATTATACTTTTAACAAATTAATGATCAGATTTAATTTATATTACTTTCTATTCATATGGAGCAAAGCATCCATACATGTCTTCTCACACATACTGCTCACGGAAATAACAAAGTCACAAACGCATACACACCAGCTAGTTAATTCATTAGTACTCCATAACAACTAACTTTGCCAGGTTTTGCTCAATTGTTCGAGATATAGCACGTGTATATGGCTACCATGCATGCATCTCTTTATTCGTGGCACGCTGCTGTGGCATGCACGCACACGCGGCGACAGGATATTCAAGCAGCGAAGAGTTTGCCCTGGAGGCAGACCAGCGTGCTTCCAGGGCTGCTCCACGCCCTTCACGCCTTCACGCCCTTCACCACGTGCTGCTCCACGTTAACTGCGGCTCTACTAGTATGAAGTTCGAAGCTATATGCTGCGTATATACAAGCGATCAATGAGGCGCACTGAACTGACATACGTACGTTACGTACCTCCGTGGAAGTTGAACCTCTCGTGCGCCACGGTGAGCCTCCGGCCGTCGGCAATCGGGACGACGACGAGGAGAGACAAGCAGAAGGGCGGCGGGCCTGAGGATTGCCATTGCCACCTGCTTCTTCGACTCGAAGGAAAATGAGCCAAGATCCACACGTGCCACCAGCTCTCTGTTTTCCGTCACAGTGATGCGGCGCAAGCTGCTATGGCTTCTCTGCGCCCCGGCTCTTCGTATATATATAGCGTGGTGGGTACAGAAGGCGTATGCATGACGATACGCATCTGATCAAAACATGCACGCCCTTGGAAACCACGCACGCTCCGAGGCTGGGTGATGATAGTACTCAATTAAGCTCATGCATGCTATGTACCGATGGACCGTTAAAACTGTAAGCGGTGTTGTTCAGATACTGGATATACTAACGAGACGGTGTAAAACAAGGGGACAGAGCTCATACGAAGATGAGGAGGCGGCAGTGGCGGATCCAGGATTTTACCACAGGGTATGCCGCACCAAAATTTTCATATGCAATTCGATAAAACCATTTGCCAATTCGGTAAATAATTATAAAATTTGCACCGTGATTCGGTATACAGGCACTAAATAATATGATAAGTCTTAAAATCAATGATTAAGTTAGAAACTTGCACAAATTACAATATAAATAGTTCAAACACCATACTAATAGTCTTAAATATACATAAAAGAGACTTACAATACTACTTGTCTGACTTTTTTGGCCTACGCTTTCTAAAAGACATGAAAGTATCAATTATATCATCTTCATCCACTTCAAAGAAAATATCCCGCTCAATGAATGTGACTAGACAATCATCCAAAAGACTATCACCCATCTTATTTCTTAACTTTGTTTTCACTAAAACCATTGCAGAAAATACCCTTTCAACACTTGTTGTTGCCACTGGTAGAAGCAAAACCAATTTGAGAAGCATGTAAACCATATCATACACTTTATGTCTCTTTGTTTCAACAAGCTTAACTGAGAGATCAACAAGATTGTCTAGATCTTTGAAACTATCAACTTGTCTCATGTCATCAATATAATTACCAAGTTGCAATTCAAGTTTTAGCAAATAATTGCTCGAGAATTCTTTAGGATAGAACTCAGCTAGTCTACGTACCTTCTGTGCATCGAAAGAAGCAAATGAGTTGGAAGGATTGAAGGCTGACATACAAGAGAGCAACTCCATATTAATCTCATCAAACCGATTATCAAGCTCTTGGCTAATTTGATCAATGACACCAATATATACTTCTCTTCTGAAGTGATCATCATTTGTTTGGTTTCGAGCACGAGCGTATTCTTGCTGATTTCCCATAAGGCACATAATCACCGTCCATAGTAGGAACTTCAATACCATGTTTATCACAAAATGAAGTGACCCTCTCAAGGAACTTATCCCAACCATCGACCTCAATTGTTGCATTCTTTCTTTGCCACATTAACAAGTGAGATTGCATTAAGAATATCTTGCTCCCTTCTTTGCAAACACTCGGATAATTCATTTGTGTATCCAAGAATAACAAACATTAAGTGTGCAAAGAAAACAAACTCAAAGGTCTCAAATGCTCCAAGCACAAAATGTATTTTTGTCCAATCGGCCTTATGTGCAGTATCATCACCAAGATCTATGAGTACATCATGGATTGTGGAATACATAATAATGATATTGCATACAGTTTTGTAATGAGAGCCCCACCGAGTCTCACCAGGCCTAGGCAAACCCATCTCTTGATTTAATCCACTCCTGCATTCAAGTTCACCACAATCAAGTGCTTTTTTGATGTTCTCAAGCCGAGCATTTCGAAGCATGCCATGACGCTTACAAGAAACTCCAATAATATTCAACAGGAGAGATACTTGATCAAAAAAACTCACACAATCAGTATTGCCCTTAGCAACAGCAACAAGAACTAGTTGGAGTTGATGTGCAAAACAATGGATATAATAAGCAGAAGGTGACTCTTGCATGATCAATGTTTTCAGCCCTTTAATATCTCCTTTCATGTTGCTAGCCCCATCATAACCTTGACCACGGATTTGAGCCATAGTCAAGCCATGACTAACAAGTAAAGCTTCAATTGCATTTTTAAGTGATAAAGAGGTAGTATCATCTACATGAACAACTCCAATAAAGTGCTCACATGGCCTTCCCAATTTATCAACATAACGCAAGCAAAGAGCTAGTTGTTCTTTATGTGATATGTCACTAGACTCATCAGCTAAAATTGCATAGGGCTCATCACCAAGTTCTTCAATTATTTTCTTTCTAGTTTCTATGGCACAACAGTGAATAATTTGCTTTTGTATCATTGGGCTAGTTAAGGTGCAATTACCTGGAGCATTGTTCAAAACATACTTGCTCACTTCTTCACTGTTTTCTGCAAGAAACTTCAAAAGTTCAAGGAAGTTCCCTTTGTTGCTAGACTCTTCACTTTCATCATGTCCACGGAATGCCAATCCTTGATGCAAAAGAAACTTGATACATCTAAGTGAATAAGTCAACCTTTTCTTGTAAAGACGAAGATCCTCATCAGTCCACTTCTCAATGTGATAATCAATTGCTACCTTGGGATTCTTAAAGCCAATGTATCTCTCTTGAGTGCATTATGTGCTTTAGAACCCGGATGTTTGAGAAGTGCTTTCTCTCCTATATTCCAATTTCTCCAGCCACCAACAGTAAATTTATCTGACCGGTACCCTTCTTAAACAAGTAGCATATAAAGCAAAACACAGAATCCTTTTTGATACTATATTCAAGCCACTCCTCATGTTTATGAAACCATACAAAATTGAATTGACGATCTCTATTTCCAATCTTTCTTTTTGGAAAATCATGTGTATAAGGTTGAAATGGGCCTTTAATAATATATGCTCTTCGAATTGCATCTTGATCATTAACAAAATAACTTTCAATGGGCTGCCTTTCACCTGGATCATGCGGAAGGCGATTGATGTCATAAATCGGCGGCGATGACGGTGGCGGGGGCGGGGGCATAGGATTCTCAATTTCATCAATTACTCTCTCTTGCTCTTGAGTTTGCTTTTCCGTCACATTTTCAACCGGAGATGGGACAGGATTTGAAGCAGCAGCCATCGCCTTCTTGGCTGCATGTTTCTGAAAAAGAGATGCAATGTCTCCGCTTCTCTTCATAACTGAACAATTCCAAAAAAATGTCAATAATATCATCTGGCTAATAGCTACTGTACTAGTATACTACTAAATAAACTAACAAAGTACAAACTTTATTAAAGTACAAACCTTATTAAATACTAGCACAGGCACTCACTACTCAGTGATCAAGACTCAAGACTTCTTCGGTTCTTCCTCGGCCGTTCGCCTCCCCTCGCCCCTGCCTGCTGCGGCTGCGCCTGCGGCTGCAGCGGCGCTGCTCCTGGCGCTGGCGGCCCCGGCCGGCCGGCCCCCTCCCGCCGCCTCCCTCGGCCGCCTCCCTCCGGCCCCCTCGGCCGCCTCCCGGGCCCCCTCCGGCCTCTGCGCCGACCCGCGCCTCGGCCTCTGCGACTCTGCGCCTCCCCGTCGCCTCGCGCGAGTCTCGGCCTCGCCCGCGCCTGCGCTCCTCGGCGCAGGCGGCTCGGCCGCCCCCTCGGCCGCCTCCCGCCCCTGCGGCTCCTCGGCCGGGCCTCCTCGGCCTCGCGCGCGACCCGCCGCCTCCGCGCGCGCGGCCGTCAGTCGCCAACTGGTGAGTCCGTTCCGAATTTCGATCTATTGTTATTCTGTTAACTGTTTATCTTCCTCCTCGGTTCCTCCGTTCGGCTGATTCGAGGCTCGAGGGTTTTGAGGAGTTCAGCAATCAGGATCCGATCATCCGAGTGATTGAGGGATTCAACTTTCAAGGAGTTCGGCTGGGCCCAGGGTATGCCGTGGCCCACCCGGCATACCCTGTAGCTCCGCCGCTGGGAGGCGGACGGGGCTAGAGGAAGATGGGCGTGAGGATCGGCGCGGCGAAAGGGGACGGACCCCGTACAATGCATGCAGGGGGCGAAATTCACCCCGCCCGCTAGTGCTCGCGTTTTGGACCGTCTGTGGTCTATTGGGCGCTCCGCGGTGGTCAGGCCAGCACGAAGGGCCAACGCATCGTCGACGCCTGACGACGCACGATTTGGACCCATCCGAAGGCGATTCTCATGGTGTTTCTGTCGGTCTACGGTCTTAGCATGTGGCGATGCAGGGGACGAAATCCACCCCACGCCCGCATGTGCGTGGGTTTTGGATCGTGTGTGGCCTGTTCAGCGCCTACGAAGGCCGAGCCAGCACGGAGGGGCCAGGGCACAGCGTCGAGGCCCGGCGACGGGGCTCGCCAATGGTGTTTTTTTCTCAATGGTCATCGGGGTGTTTTTCTCGTCCGCACGGTCATCGTGCGTTTTAGCGTCACGTGTCGGACGGTCACCGTGTGGAGTGCTATTTTTACAATTATGACTATGAAAACGTCATTTTTGCTAACCACACTTCAAATAGTGCCATTTCGGCAACAAAAAAAAAAATCGTGTTTTGGAACGTGTGTGGCCTATTCAGGCGTCTACGAAGGCCGGGTCAGCACGAAGGGGCCAGAGCACAGCGTCGATGGGGCTCGCCAATGGTGTTTTTCTTTATCAATGGTTGTCGGGGTGTTTCTAACACCACGCCGAGGGGGGATTCGCGCGGTGTTTCTAGTGATCCGGACCCTGGTTTGTGGCGCATGCAGGCAGAGAAATCGACCCCACGACTATGTGTGTTCATGTTTTGGACCACATGTGGCCTATTCAATTTGAGCACCGCAGAGCTCGGCAACAGTCGACGAACGATGACGAGTCCACATATGACGTTTTTAAGGTCAATGCTCATCGGGCTGTTTCTGTTAGAAATTGGCCCATATGAGTGAGGTTCATTTTCTATAATTCCAAAGCATTTATGGGTTAGTACCATATTGCTAAGGCAAGGTGGAGGTGACCAACATATAAAGTGGAGTCCTTGCCACTCCTTGAAACATGTAACACACGGATGAGGATGGCATGAGGAGGGCTCTGGCTAAACACACACACGCACTTGTGACTTGCGACCGTGACGTGACGTGATGTGACGCGCCATTTGGCAGACCAAGTCCACCTTATTTTTGCTGAACCATGCATCTCTCTCTCTCTCTGTTTGAATGAGATTCAAATGTTTAAATTTGAGGCTTTATTGGGTGATGATGACCGATTACGGTGGGTAAATGGTGGTTAAGTGACGATTACCGATGGGCAAATGGCTGGTTAAGTGTGTCAGTTACCAGTGGGTAAATGACTGTTTAATCTGTCAGTTACCAGTCTGCATCTATATATGTCTGGAGACGTCCAGTGCATAGCGTGTACAAGAATAGCCTCCATTCCTTCTTCCTTCTAATCTGTGCTGTTGTACTGCGCCGTCTGAACCTTGCCGACTCTTCTTCTCGGCGTGCACCGTGAAGAAGGGAAGCGGTATCTCCGAACCGTTGCTGCCGTGAAGACCTGCACGGGGGCGGCAATAAGGTTTCTGGGCAGCGCATCTGCGCGACCGCTTGTTGCACTGCGACATCTACGTTTCTGCACTGCATCAAGTCTGCGCTGCTTCCTACTCTTCATCAGACCCATCTGTAAGTCTACTGTGTGATTGATAGACTTGTTTACATCCTGGTTTTCATATATTGTGAAGTACAATGAGTTGTCGCTAGCGATCGTTTTATGCATCATTAGTTTTTGCAATATTTGCCTTTAATAAAATCGGAATTAAAATATTGCCCTCATTATCAACATTCCGAAACCTTATTGTAAACTTTGTTGCAACACAACTATGGTGGAGCTTCGATGCTATGAAACACGAGAGGTTTTCGTCGAATTTCAGTAGATGGCGGACTAGAGCCAAGTTCGCTCATGTCTTTGGGGGTGTGGTGGGTAATCCACCCACAGATCCGTTCTGATTGACCAATATATGCGATTCGATAATGCGAACAACACGCTCTTGGTCGCCTTCGACCATTTCGCGGATCGGCTCTATGATATGTACATGGACTATAAGTCCGCCACGAGTTGTGGGATGCACTAGAGCACAAATATGCGAGGCAGAGGCGGTCGTTGGCTCTACATGTGTGAGCAATTCTTCGACTTTACCATGAATGAGGCTAAGTCCATAGTTGGACAAGCTCATGATCTCCGGCTATTGGTTGGTGAGATTGCGATCCGAGTGTGTGTTGCCTCCTAAGTTTGTGATGCGGGCATTGTCGCCAAACTTCTGCTTTCTTGGCGAATTTTGCCACTAGCTTGAAACACAAGAGGAAGAGATTTCGTTGAAGATCTCATTCTTGCCTCGATGTGGAAGAAAAGGCAAGAGCAAAAGATGCACCCAGATTCTGGTCGAACAATGCAAATTTCATAGAGAAAAGATCATTGCAAAGAAGTACAAATCCAACAAAACGAACAAGACAACTAGCTTTAAGAAGAAAACGAGAAAAAGGATATGAAGAACATCACCGCTTTGTGTGTGGGAAAACGGTCATATGGCGAAAGATCGTCATTTCCGCAAAGCGAGATGGTGAAACGACCAAAGAAGAAAGTCATCAACGTGATCAAAGCGAGGCCTCGACTTCGGAGGGTATAGTAATTCTCCTGTTGTTTTTTCAGCATGTCAATCCACTGATTGGTGGGTTGATACTGGTGCTAATGTTCACGTATGTTTTGATATTTCCTTGTTTTCTTCTTACCAAGCAGCAGGGGCTTCCTCCGTCCTAATGGGAACGGTCGCATGCTTCATTCTTGGTGTTGTACAGTAGAACTGAAGCTTACTTCAGGGAAGATTGTCCACTTGAAGAACATACAACATGCTCCTACAATAAACAAGAACCTCGTTAGTGGTTCTGTTCTATGTAGGGACGGTTATAAGCTAGAGTCAAATAAAATTGTAATGTCTAAGTTCGGGAATTTTGTTGGTAAAGGCTATGAGAGCGGAGGCTTGTTCCGCCTAAGTACTTTAGAGTCTTGTTATAATCTGAATGTTGCAACTGGTTTAAATAAATGTGAGGCAAATATTTGGCATTCTCGTTTCTGTCATATTGGTTTTGATAGTATTGCTAGAATGTCCAGATTAGATTTAATTCCAAAATGTGAAATTGTCAAAGGATCAAAGTGTCAGTCATGTGTGCAAGCAAAGCAACCTCGCAAACCCTTTAAGGGATTAGAGGACGAAAAGAAACTTGGCACCATTAGATCTTGTTCATTCAGATTTGTGTGAAATGAATGGATTGTTGACAAAAGGAGGCAAAATATATTTTTTAACTTTTATTGATGATGCAACACGCTACCGCTATGTGTATTTGCTAAAAACTAAGGATGAAGCTTTAAACTACTTTAAGACTTATAAGGCCGAGGTTGAGAACCAACTAGAGAAGAAAATAAAAAGACTAAGGTCTGATCGTGGAGGAGAGTACATCTCTCATGAATTTTCTCAATTCATTACGAGCATGGAATAGTCCATGAATTTACACCACCATATTCACCCCAATCAAATGGGGTAGTGAGAGGAAAACCGGACACTAATGGACTTGGTTAATGCCATGTTAGAGAGTGCCTGGTATGCCTAAGACATGGTGGGGCAAGCTATATTGACAAAGCAACTTTCGTCCTAAACAGAGTAATCACTAAAAAGAGTGATATTACTCCATATGAGGGATGGAAGGGGAGAAAACCCAATGTCAATTTTCTGCGAACTTATGGGTGTTTGGCCAAGGTCAATATACCATTGCGAAAAGAGAAAGCTTGGACCTAAAACAATTGATTGTATTTTTCTAGGATATGCTCATAATAGCACGACCTATAGATTTTTAGTAGTTAAATCAGAATTCTGAGATTATTGCTAACACAATAATGGAGTCTAGAGATGCTTCATTCTTTGAGGATTATTTTCCTATGAGAACAAAGACGAAGACTTCACAAACCGAGAATGTTCAAATTGAAAATATTGAAAGTGGGAATAATCAAACTTCGAACTTCCCACCATCTACGAACCAATATGTGATATCCACGAGGAGGATAACAATCTAGTCACGAAGCTCTTCAGAGGAGCAAGAGACAAAGGGTTGAGAAAACCTTTGGTGATGACTTTATTGTATACCTCGTGGATGATGTGCCAAAGACCCTTTCAGAGGCTTATGCATCTTCGATCTTGAGTATTGGAAAGAAGCGATCCGAGCGAGATGGACTCTATCATGGCTAATGGGACTTGGGAGATCACCGATCGTCCCTATCGGTGCAAACTCAGTAGGATGTAAGTGGATCTTTAAAAGAAACTAAGGCCCGATGGTACTATTGAGAAGTACAAGGCAAGACTTGTGGCCAAGGGTTACACCCAGAAAGAGGAGAAGATTTCTTTGATACCTATTCTCCTGTCGCTGGACTAACCACCATCGAGTGCTCCTTGCGTTAGCATCTTCTTATGGTCTACATGTCCATCAAATGGATGTAAAGACAGCTTTTCTTAATGGAGAGTTGGAGGAAGAAATCTATATGGATCAACCTGATGGTTTTGTGATTTCTGGACAAGAAAATAAGGTATGTAGATTATTAAAATCCTTATATGGTCTAAAGCAAGCACCTAAACAATGGCACGAGAAATTTGATAAAACTTTAACAACTGCAGGCTTTATTATGAATGAAACTGATAAATGTGTATACTATCGTTATGGTGGGGGTCAAGGAGTGATCTTGTGCCTATATGTAGATGACATACTTATATTTGGAACAAACACTGCCGTAATTGACGAGGTCAAATCTTTTTTATCTCGATGCTTTGATATGAAAGACTTAGGAGAGGCAGATGTTATTCTGAATATTAAATTAATCAAGA
Source organism: Ampelocalamus luodianensis (assembly GCA_036346255.1). Classification (NCBI taxonomy): domain Eukaryota; kingdom Viridiplantae; phylum Streptophyta; class Magnoliopsida; order Poales; family Poaceae; genus Ampelocalamus; species Ampelocalamus luodianensis. The sequence goes on along the minus strand of CM070617.1, from coordinate 28,113,880 downwards.
ACGAGGATGAGATCACTTTGAGTCAATCCCATTATGCTGAGAAAATCTTAAGCCGTTTTGGCTATGAGAATTGTAAAATTTCTCCAACGCCCTATGATGCAAGCATTAAGCTTCGAAAGAATCAAGGGTTAGGAAAAAATCAATTAAGATTTTCACAAATTATTGGATCACTTATGTATCTATCTAGTGCCACAAGACCTGACATATCATTTGTTGTGAGCAAATTAAGTCGGTTTACTTCTAACCCAGGAGATGATCACTGGGAGGCACTTGAGAGAGTGTTGCGCTATTTGAGAGACACAACCTCATACGAATTCACTATCTGGGCATCCTTCGTATTAGAAGGATATAGTAATTCAAATTGGATCTCGATGCGAGATGAGATCAAAGCTACAAGTGGTTATGTCTTTACACTAGCAGAGCTGCAGTTTCATGGAGGTCGTGTAAGCAGACTATATTGACGAGGTCAACTATGGAAGCGTAACTTGTAGCACTAGACACGATTCATCGTTGAGGTGAATGGCTTAGAGAGTCGTTGGACTTGCCACGGGTTGCGAAACCAATACCAAACAATCCTAATGTATTGTGATAATCAAACAGTATTGATTAAGGTTACAAGTACTAAGGATAACATGAAGTCCTCCAGACATGTGAAGCGTAGGCTTAAATCTATCAGAAAATTGAGGAACTCCGGAGTGATTATCGTGAATTATATACGCGATCGAGAAAATCGCGCACCCATTCACAAAGGGGCTAGCACAGAAGGCGATTTCCGTTGCGTCTATGGACATGGGAATGAGGCCCATTGGAGTTACAACTCAACAGTAACTCATACCTTTTTGATCGGAGATCCCGTAACTTAGGCAATGGGAAAAAACAAGTTCATGTTGTAACAAGAGAGTATATATTCATTGAATCCATGTCCTAATAGACAAATTACTCTCGACTGTATGGAAGGATGGCATAAAGTCTTAATATATTCTATTGCCCAAATGAGGAAAAGGTATTAGATTGCAGGATACCTAGAAAGAATATACCTACTTGAGCCCAACTGTGAGGTCGCAGTTCACGAGAATAGGACATTCTCTAGAAAGCTCATGAGTGGATAAGGGAGCATGACCAAATAACGCTCCGTTTAGGCGCGGTACTTTGACAGTCTAGTATCAGTTGAGATTTCAAGTGAAATCTAATCACAAAAAACTGTGAATTCAAGGCATGGTCCATTCATCAGCTGTGAGAAGATGGATCTTGTTATTCTAGGTGCAAGTTCAACCCGTACGGGACTTACACTAAAAGACTGGTATATTAACAGTACTTCAGCACAATATCTTTGATATCCTTTTTGTTTTTTGCTTTAAAATTGGTGGGGGATTGTTAAAAATTGGCACATATGAGTGAGGCTCATTTTCTATAATTCCAAAGTATTTATGGGTTAGTACCATATTGCTAAGGCAAGGTGGAGGTGACCAACATATAAGGTGGAGTCTTTGCCACTCTTTGAAACATGTAACACACGGATGAGGATGGCATGAGGAGGGCTCTGGCTAAACACACACACGCACGCACGCGTGCGCGCGTTCGAGTATTTTCGCGTGAAAAATCGCGTGACTTGTGACTTGTGACGCGCGACCGTGACGTGACGTGCCATTTGGCAGACCAAGTCCACCTTATTTTTGCTGAACCATGCATCTCTCTCTCTCTGTTTGAATGAGATTCAAATGTTTAAATTTGAGGCTTTATTGGGTGATGATGACTGACAGTTACCAGTGGGTAAATGACTGGTTAAGTGTGACAGTTACCAGTGGGCAAATGGCTAGTTAAGTGTGTCAGTTACTAGTGGGTAAATGGCTGTTTAATCTGTCAGTTACCAGTCTGCATCTATATATGTCTGGAGACGTCCAGTGCATAGCGTGTATAAGAATAGTTTCCATTCGTTCTTCCTTCTAATCTGTGCTGTTGTACTGCGCCGTCTGAACCTTGCCGACTCTTCTTCTCGGCGTGCACTGTGAAGAAGGGAAGCGGTATCTCCGAACCGTTGCTGCCGTGAAGACCTGCACGGGGGCGGCAATAAGGTTTCTGGACAGCGCATCTACGCGACCGCTTGTTGCACTGCGACATCTACGTTTCTGCACTGCATCAAGTCTGCGCTGCTTCCTACTCTTCATCAGATTCATCTGTAAGTCTACTGTGTGATTGATAGACTTGTTTACATCATGGTTTTCATATATTGTAAAGTACAATGAGTTGTCTGCTAGCAGTACTGTTTTATGCATCATTAGTCTTTTACAATATTTGATTTCTAATAAAATCTGGAATTAAAATATTACCCTCATTATCAACATTTTCTAACCCAACGGGGCCGTTGGGCAGCATATCCGGAGGCTATTTGTGCAGTGTTTCTGTCGATCCGGGCCCTCGGCATGCGGCTTGGTGCCCTTGAAGCCCGGCGCCGCCCCGCATGGCGCCGACCGCAAGACCGCCCTCCGGCCGCGGCTCCCGGCGCAGCCGCAGACCGGTCTCCCAAAGAAGCAAAGAAAAAAACAGGGCGGCGGCGCCCATGGCCCGGCCACCTCCTCCACCTTGCGTGGATGCGACAAGACGCCGCCGGTGCCGACACGCGCGCCGCCGGAGCCGACACGGCGCCGCGACGGACGCGAAGTGCCGCGCGCGCAAGCACGCGCGCGCGCGCCGCCTCACGCGCCGGTGCCGCGCCGTTGTTCCGCTCAGCAGGTGAGCGCCAGCGCCGCTCGGTTGCCCGCCGGTTGCCGACCGCCGCGCCATGCGCCGCGCGAATGGTCGCCGCCGCAGCCACCCGGCCTCGGTACCGCCGCTGGCGATGCCGCGCCGAAGCGCCCAGAAGCCGCCTCCGCGCTCCGGCGCCGCCTCACGCACCGAGGCACGAAGCCGGCCACCTCCTCACCGCTCCCATGGAAGGAGCCGCCGCTCGAGACTCCGGGTGGGAAACCCTACCCCATGTGTTTTAAGATCACGGATGGGCCTGGGCCGCATGGGCGTGAAAGGCCTGAATAGAAAAAGGCCCTACTGAATGAAAAGAGAAGAAAAAAAAAAAAAAAAAGGGGGCAAATTGAAAGAAATCCCGATTTTGCAATAAAATCCCTTGTAATTCTAAAAATCATGAGAATTTTTCGCGAATAAGGAATTTTGCGGAAAACCCCTCGAGATTACAGAAAATTACGCGCAAATTCTTCTCAGAGCTGAAATTTCGCGTTTTAACCCCTGAAACTTGCAGTTTTCGCCGAAAAGTTACTTTTCCAGCAGAAAAGGGCCTCGGGAATCCATTTTTTGCATATTTTTGAACTTTGAAGCATATTTATCATTGCTATTGATATTTCTATGCAATTTATTACTGTATTTACTGTTATGATTATTTGTAATTATTTATATTGCTTTTAATCACTGAATATAGCAGTAAATCTTGAAAAATGCGTAGAAAAATACGGGAATATTATGGGAATTCTTGCAACCTTTTATGTACATTACCAGCAGTAATCTTATGCATCCCTTGCATGAATATGCAGATGACTGGAATTACGAACCGGGAGTTCGAGGAGCTGGCCCAGCATGGCCAGAATTATTTGACTTGGGCATCGATGTCGAGATTGTACGGAGCCAAGAAGTCTCCGGTCGCTATTGGACTCGCCTTGCAGGATGTCGCTCAACCGCCGAGGAAAATGATCGAGCACTTCATTTCCTCGCACATCATCTTTGTCTAACTCTCAAGAATGAGTATATGGCGGAGAAAAGCGCATCGGCTTTATGGACCACTCAAGAAGCTGCTCGAGAAATCGGTACACCATCTCGCCCCGCAGAGCAGAATGGACTCGACTACGCTTTGCCGACTATAAGACCGTGGGGAGTACAACTCGCTGGTATGAATTTGTACAAATCTTCACTTTGTGGTAAAGTAATCACGATGCAGAGAGGATTGAGAAACCCTATCTACCTTTCACCCAAATGCGTGCAATCCGCACGCAACTATCGTCGTGATGGTTTCAAGGAATATGCCGAATCGATTGATATTATGCAAGTTGCGGAAGCTCAAGATGAGGTTCTCTAAAGAACTACATCTCGCACCACCTAGTAGCAAAGTTGGCCATGAAGTCAATGCCAGCACTACAAGGAGAAAGCCTCACTCGGCGTAGAGGGGAAGGGTAAGGTCATGAGCCACAAAACTAAGCAAAATGCTCAAGTCAAGAAAGGCGACCAAAAGAAGCGCGATGAGAAGCCCTATGGTCGCAGGACCAAAGTCGCTACAAATGTGGCACTTGGGACATTGGTCACGTGTGCCGTGAACCGCAAAGACGTGATTGATGCTTTCAAAGCAAAGAAGAAGGGCAAAGGACAGCACGAGGCGCACCTCGCCATTGCAGGCATAGAAGATCCACAGTCATTGGCTGCACCTATGGATGTGGACATGCCTACAGCAGCTCCTACCACTCCTTCTTTGGACATTGCAGCGGCCGCAGCCGTAGTTGCCGAAGAAGAAAACATAGAAGTAGATGAAATTCAGGCAGAAGTTAATTCTTACTTTGCTGATTCGATTTAGTGCATGCATGGCACTTAGTTTTACAGTCATTTGCAGTTTATGTTAGGATTTTATTGAATAAAGGTTGTAAGCTCTAGAAGAGCATTTGCAATAAATTCTTATGATATGTCCAGCAAGACTTTTCCCGTATTAATAAAGCAAGTTTTGTTCTGTTTTGAAGTATGTTTTATGTGTGGATTGTTTTGCTCCATATTGATAAATACTTTATATATCAGAACGCGTGTGGCGCCCTATGGAGGAAGTGTGTCTAGCGGATAGCGGCACAACGAATACCATACTAAGAGAGACGAAATTTTTCCAATGATCGGCAAGAATGTCGGTAGTCTTACGACAATCGCCGCAATGATATTTGTATAATAGGCTCGTGAAGAGCCACAATTATACTTCCAATGGGCACGACATTGGTCATTGAAGAAGCCTTGTTGTACCGGAATCGACTAGAACTCTCTTAAGTTTTAAAGATATTCGCGCTAACGGTCTCCATGTAGAGATCAAGAAGAGTATGGTAAGGAATACCGCTCATTACAAAGCGTGAAGAGAATGGGAAAAGGGTATTAGAACGACTTCCTTCATATGAATCGGGCTATACTACACTCATATTAGGCACCTGCGGCCTATACTGTCCCGAAACATCTTTTAGAAGCTCGAACTTTTCTCTCTCGCATGATAGATTAGGCCACCCCTGTCTTAGAATGATGAGAAATATAATTAACAATTCTCGGGACATAATATTAATGTAAAGAATTTCCGAATCCGTAAGATTTCGTGCTCCGCATGTGCCACCGAAATTAATTACTAGACCTTCTCCTCTGAAAGTGAAGGATGAAATCTCGCATTCTGGACCGAATCCAGGAGATATTTATGTCCTATTCACTGTCGGGGCCATTTAGGTACTTTATGGTGCTCATCGATGCTTCCTCGAAATGGTCGATGTATGCCTATTATCTACAAGAAACCATGCTTTTGCAAAGTGATCTCGCAGATAATTAAAATAAAGAATAATTTCTCGATCATCATGTAAAGTCCATCGAATGGACAACGCCGAGAATTTAGTTCAAAGGCATTTGATGATTATTGTATGGCAATGGGAATTACCGCTGAGCACTCTGCATCACATGTCCACACCCGAATGGACTAGCGTAAGCATTGATTAAAAGAATTAAATTCATTGCCCGACCGCTTTACTGAATTGTAATTTACCAACTACGTGTTGGGGACACGCAGCCTCGCATGCAAGAACTCTCATCAATTTTAGACCGTCAAAGATACAACATCCATTCACCTATGCAACTAGCGCAAGGGTCACCACCAAAATCTCTCATCTTCAAGGTTTGTTGCAAGGTTTATGTACCTATACCACCACCGCAGCGAATCGCAATGGGCCCTCTCCGAAAATCCGGATATACGTTGGTTATGAGATCGCATCCATAATCGTGTATTCGACCCAATGATCGAGATTTGCATACACTCGCTTTCACGACAAAGATATTTGATGAGGATAGTTTCCGTCATTAGGGGAGGAAATCAACCTCTTGATGAAAAATGTCGGAAATAACGTGGCAGCCACGGAATTAATGCACATGACCCACGCACTAGTGAAGCGATAGAGAAGTCCGTAAGATAATTGATTTGCAAGCATTAGCGAATCAACCGCTCGACCACTTTAGTGATTTGAAGAGCGTGACTAAGTCGCATGTGCTCGCACGCAATGCACCGAGAGGGTTGAAATACCAAAGAAAATGAAGGTATCCCTAATCCCGCCCGAGGCCTCTTAATAAAGGACGAACTCCGCCCTCGAATCCCAAGTAACCGGGACGCCGCGAAAAAGGATAAGAAGGACTTGTCACACCGATCACCGAAGTTCCCCACAAATGTAAGGGAGCGCTTGAGACTGCACCGGTATGGAACCTTCAAAGAAAAGACATACCAGATTTGAATATTCCCATGGAGGAGATATCGCATGGATGTGTGCGCACACATCTGAGCTGAAAAACTAAAGGACTTGCCCCCGAATTGAAAGCGGTAAGCAAGTAGAAGCATTAGCGAACCGCCCCATGAAGAAATAGCTATAAATTATATGACTACGGAGAATCTATGAATAGAGCAACACCAATGTCGACATCTATTTTGCAAAGAAAATTGCCACAATCATTGATCTTGATCCAGAGCTCGCATCGTCACAATGCAAGAAGAGATCGATTGGAAAGATTGGAAAAGGCAATAGAAGGCAATTAATATCTCCAATAAAAGAGAGGTGTTTGGGCTCAGAAGTCGCACACCTCCCATGTGCACCTCTGTAGGGCATAAATGGGTATTTGTTCGAAAGAGAAATGAAAGAAATGAAGTTGTCGATATAAAGCAAGGCTTGTCGCACATTGGTTTCACTCAAAGACCGTGAGTCGATTATGAAGAAACCTATTCCCTGGTCATGGGCGGAACTACCTTTAGATATTTAATCTCAATAGCAGTAAATCTGAATTTGGAAATGAAATTGATGGATGTGGTAATCAGATACCTTTATGGGAACTTGATTCGAAATTTATATGAAGGTACCAAGGTATCCCCTGCATCAACCAAGACAGAGCAAATAGAAATCTATACAGATGTGCAACCTCGTAAAGTCACCAGATGGATCAAGCAATCAGCAGATGTGGTATAATCGCTGCGACTTTCTCGCAAGAAAGGCTACACGAATGCTGAGGATTGTCCTTGTGTTTTTATACGGCGATCCTGGATGGATTCAGATAATCTCAAGATATGTCGACGATCCGAATATCATCGGACTTTGAAGATATTGAAAAAGCAAGCTCTTACTTGGAGTCGGAGTTCAAATGAAAGATTTGGGTAAAACCAAATATTGCTTAGGCTTGCACTTGAGCATACCTCAAGGAATTTTAGTACATCACCAACCTACACTCGTAAGGTGTTGGAAAGGTTCGCTTTGAAAAGGCATATCCTTCAAAAGTGCCAATGATCGGAAGATCCTTGCAGCAAGACAAGGACCCGCTCGCACCTAAAGAAGAGGGGAGGAAGTCCTCGGGACTGAATTCCCATACTTGAGCGCAGCTTGGAGCACTCATGTATTTAGCAAACTGCACTAGACCTGACATTGCTTTGCATGAATCTCTTAGCAAGGTATAGTGCGTAACCTACCAAAAGGCATTATGTGGAATAAAGGATGTCTTCCGATACCTCCAAGGAAGTAAAGATCTTGGCTCGTTTCTACTGAAAGAATCAGACCTTACAATGATCGCTATGCAGATCTTTGGTACTTGTCGCACTCCGCACACGCTAAGTCGCAAAAGGCTATGTATTCTGTGTGGTGGAACCGCAATTTCATGGAAATCATCTAAGCGAGTTTGGTATCAACTTCGACGAACCATTCGAAATTATAACGGTTCCTGAAATCCACCCCAAGCTAGCGTGTCTACGTGTGCGCGTGTTTTGGAGCACGTGTGGCCTGTTCTAGCGCATACGGAGCACCGCGCACCCTCGACAGCGCTCACACCAGCACGAAGGGCCGTCGCAACGTCGTCTCCCGGTGTTAGGGCCCGCCGACGGCGTTTTTATTTGTCAGTGGCCGTCGAGGTGTTTCTAACCCAACGGGGTTGTCGGGCCTCGCTGATGTTGCCGCGGCGGTTCGTGCCGATTCAAGCCTATGGCATGCTACGCATAACGCATGTAGGGGCGAAACCCACCCCACTCCCGCGCGTGTGCATGTTTTGGACCGCGTTTCGCTTATTCGGGCACCTACGGAGCGCCGTGGCCGGGCTTGCATGACGGGGCAGCACAGTGTTGACACCCGACGACGGGCCACGCTAATCTTCTTGTACAAAAGTTTCGAACATTTGTTTTTTCAATGTATCCTCCAATCTTCTGATCTAGCATGCATTTTTAATTGTGTCCTTTGAAATTTTGGGAATACTCCAGGAAGCTTGTTTCAAATAGGGGCGGACCAGCCAAGGTGACACCAAAAAAAATTATTGAAAACATTAGTACCCTGCCATAAAACTGTGTTTGCTTAGTTTTAGTGGGTTTTCCTCTCAAGCACTAGATATTGTGTTCAAATCCTCCCACCCTTAAAATTTTTTTATCTCTTCTTGTAGTTTGACTGGTGGGATCTTATTTCCTTGTTGTTGTTTGTTAGGATTTTAATAGACCTGTTCATGGGAGACCCGACCCAAATCTAGCCTGTTTCGGGGCAGGCTTGGGACTCGATTCCCAGCCTTAAACCCTGAATGTATCATATCTGCTGGACCCCCAAATCGGCCGTACACCTCTGGGCGGAGTGTAGATACTCTCGTCGAGTCTAGCAATCGATGACAGACTGGGTGTGCTGTGCGCCGCTTAGGCCATCCTTTTGGCCAATCAGGCATGGCATCGAGGAATGGTGAAGGACAATTTGCCACACTGGCCATCAACCGAGGAGGGCAACGACCTTGGTGGTCATTTTAGTCACCTGGGAGATCTGAAAATAGCGCAATGCTGGAATTTTCAATAGAAGATTATCATCGCCTATAAAGCTGGTCTCTAAGATTAAGGAAGAATGAAGAGCTTGGACCCTAACAGGGGAGGAGGAATGCCTGGAGCTTTTAATACCCGCGTAATTAGTATTTAGATTGTCCTTTAGAGCTGCGGCGCTCGAATTCTTGTTGCTCCATCTGCTTTATTAAATTAAAAGGCAGCTCTCCTGCCTGTTTCAGAAGAAGAAAAAAATCTGTTGGACTAGCCAAGTACTACTTGGTGGAGATCAAAGTTTTATGACGTCTATTGGCCCTCATAGAGTCATGACTGCCAATACGTCGTTCTAGTCAAACACCGATACTAGGTTGGTAGTGTAGTGCAGTAATCGGGCAATTTTTTTCCGCCAACTTTGGCTCGTGGAGGTAAAACAGGATCCTCCTCTTATTCGTAGTGGCAACAATGCACGGGTGCGTACAACTAGTTAAGCAGCAGTAGCATCAAGATTCAAGGCAGACCCACTGGCCAACGAAGACCTTCTCGCAGTTGATGTTGGGGTTGAAGCCAAGGAACTGCTCCTCGGTCAGCCCGGCGCTCTGCGCGACGGAGAAGCAAGACTCGGCCACCTGCACCCCGTGCACCTTGTTGCAGGTCAGCGCCGGCACCTTCACATCCTCCAATGCGTAACCTGCAGTTTACACACACACGTTGCAACTTGCAAGAGTCAGAGACTCAATAGTCCAGAGATATATACATAGACGTAATATGCATCGATCGCTGATTTGTGCAACAGATGGATGCGATCGCAGTCTTGCATATGCGTGCAGATTGGATGGAGTTCATTGGCATATGAGTACTACCTCCATACATGTCGCGCTGCACGGTAAGCCTCGCGTCGGCGAGGGCGACCGCCACGAGAAGGGACGCGATCAGAAGAGCGGCGGCTCCGTGGTTGGCCATTGCAAATGCTGCCGGCGCGAAGAAAGAATAAGCAGATAGGTTTATGACTTATTAGGCTCTGCTTTGGTGGTGCGGTGCTGGCGAGATGAGGCTTCAGCTCTCGCCTTTTATAGCGTGGCGACCAGCGAGTGTCAAAGTTGATAAGATGCATGTGACAAAAAGAAGCAGACCCAGGCCTTGGAAACGGCGTTCCAAGAACGGGTGATACTACTTATGTTGAGGATAGTATGGATCGTCGTTGAAACCATTTGCAAGCCGGCCAATCTTTTTGAGATTTGACCTAGGACCAGGTGAAACAGAGGGAGGGGAGGGTTTATGAAACCTATGGGGCTAGTTTGGAATATTCTGCACAGTGTGATTTTGACCGAGCAAGGATTTTATCTTTGCCTTGCTCTCCATATTGATGGTGATCGGCTCGTTCGAACAATACAGCAGTACCTACCTAGTTTGTGTTGGCCCAACAGAAGAAGTACTCACGCGAACACAACAGAATCCTAAAATGCGAATGTAAAAACACAAGAATTTTTTTTGTGCCACCGAAACAATTTTAGTTTTTCTAATTTTCTCTTTTCTCTATTGCTCTTATTCTTACAAAATCTAATTACATATGGTCAGTGCTCAGACCTGGATTGCTACAGTGCTCCTTAATCTAGACTCGGTTGTTCTTCATTTTACACAATCCAATCTTGCATCTTCAAGACACACAGACACGTACTCGAACTGGGAACTCAGTTGCCAATTGGACTCAACTTTCAACTTGACTCACCCACACTCGGCCGGAGACGGTGGCACAACTCGAACATGTCTTGGACTTTTACTCATTGAGGCAGTCGGATTCAACTACGACTTGCCCAACTCGTACTCAATTTAGGACGACAAACACATCTCCTCAACGTCCCGGACTCAACTCATGACGGCGAATACATATCCTCAACGTTCCGGACTCAACTCCACAGACTCACACACAAATACGGCACCGCAATCGTCTAGTACCAACACAATACTTTCACCTTGGCAATGCGCAACTCATCTTGCGTTCTGTAATCGAACCCGAGCTTTTTCGAGCTGCTCAATGGTCCCTCTACGCAATTCTTCCGAATTTCAAATAGTACTCAAGATTATCTATTTTCGATTATCTAATAAATCTCCACCGATATGCACTACTATCTATTCCACATGCACCCATGCATGCAAACAACTGACTCAATGTGCTAACATATGACTCGGCACTACTGCTCCTACATGCATGGACTTAACTTATGCATACGCTCGCTGACGAAATTGCGTTGCGCGATCACCACTAGCTCCGCTATGCCCAGTGTCGCTGCCGACCCGTCGAGACTAGCTCGTGCCAATCCACCAGCAGCGTCGCGTCTCCGGCTGCCAGTGCCCGCCATGCAACTCCGCCACACCAACCGCGTCTTGCGCTGATACACCGTATATGCCACCTCAGGAGTGTAGATTACCCCTCCTAAGGCAGCAGCTAGGGTTTCAAACCTGGAGCTCTGATACCAATTGTTGGTCCAAACCGAAGAAGAACACACGCGAACATAATAAAACCATAGAATGTGAACGTAAGAACACACAAAAAAAATCTGTGCCGCTGGAACAACAACAATTTTTCTGATTTTCTCTTCTTCTCTATTACTCTTATTCTTACAAAATCTAATTACATATGGTCCATTTTTATAGGCAGAATTGTTGCTATAGGAGCAAGCTTGATTGGTACGGTACTCGAAAGTCTTGATTATTTCTCACAGTTTCGAATATGAGTAAAGTACACTGTAGGTCTCTAAAGTTGGCCGGGGGTTCACTTGGGTCCAACATTTTTGAAAGTGTCCAATCCGGTACTTAAACTATTTAAGTGGTTCATAGGAGGTCCAAAAGAGCCTTGCTGTCCGGTTGATCGTAATGTGGCCGGTTGACCGCTGACGTGGCCGCTCCAGCGTGACAGTCCACAGTACAGTTCTCTGGTTCATGGACCTGATTTGTGTGCTTAAAGGCTGGGGGCCAGCCGTCAGTGTCATACAGCAATGATTAAGACGTCTTAACTGCCGTTTAACCCTAATGGTGTCCTAAAACAACCGAGATTCGGTGTAATTATGTGGCTACAGGACCGGTCGGCTTCGAACAACACAGGGCGCTCTTGGCCGTGACCTTGCCGGGCGTGCCGCTGGCGGTAGGGCCCGTGGCGACGCCGGCCAAAGGCCAAAATGGGATGGCCTCGACCTTGCGCACTCATTGGTGCTGTCGGCGAGGTCTCCGACGGCCTGAGACGGTAGAGCGGCGAGGAGAGGCGGTGAAGGCGTTCGGCCGTCAAGCAAAAACCTGGAGCGATGGAATTGCAAGCCATAAAGCGTGCGCACAAGTGACCATGGAGTACTAGGAGCTCACCGGTGTGACGCGGAGGTAGGGAGGTTGCCGGAGTTGGGCTGGCGGCAATGGACCGTGGCGGCGGCAATGGTGTTACCATGGAGACGTCACCCTGAGAAAAACGAGGGAAAAAGGGAGGTCGAGGCAGCACATGTAAGGTCCCTAGATGGTGTTGGAGAGAGCAATTGGGAAATGAAGCTTCCAACTGGAGATGGGGAAGATGAACACCGTTTTCGGCCGGAGCTGAGGAAGAACCCAAATCCGATGGTCCTTGTAGGGCAAAAGCGAAATTAGGTTATGAGAAACATTCCTCGTGACCTAGAGCATGTGATGACGGCGGCTCGGGAGGAGGTGGTGGGAGAAGAAGCCACTGGGAGGGGGAGGGAGAAGAAGGCCACGCTGGAGTGTCCACGTCAGCGGTCAACCGGCCACGTCACGGTCAACCGGCCAGCAAGGCTCTTTTGGACCTCCTATGAACCACTTAAATAGTTTAGGTACTGAATTGGACACTTTTAAAGATGTTGGATCCAAGTGAACCCCCGGCTAAGTTTAGAGACCTATAGTGTACTTTACTCTTCGAATATTCTTTACGGTGCCTGTACCGTAGTCCCTCAGCGTGTCACTGCTTGAGGGAAACGCGCGGTGAACTGGCACGATAAGGTCCGTGTTGTGGGTGGGATGCGCGGTCGCGGGAGGCCGGCCGGCCAGCCAACGTTGGCTGGGAGCGTGCATAGTAGACAGGCGTTGTCGTAGGATGCAGGTGCCGGGTGGTGTGCTGACGGTAGCTGGATGGAGTGAGTCTGAGACTCCGAGTCACACGGAGTCGCGCGCGGTTGCTGCTGATCCTGAGAGCGCGCGGAGGGCACCGGTGGCTGGCTGGCTGGACTCAGGGGACAACCGAACACAGATGGTCGCGCGTGGCCACCACACGTCGTTTGTGGGAGAGAGTTGCTGCAGTGCTGCGCCGTCGGACGGCTGCTCATAGGCCGGCCGGTTGAGGCGACCGCCGGCGTCAACGTATTTGATTTTTTTTTTCTCCTTCTGATTTGCCCAATAATTTGTTTTTTTTTTCGCGTCGAGGAGTTGTTTAGTTGATAACATAACCACAAATGGCAGGGATAATAGCTAGGTATATCATAGGCTATTATTTAGTTCATAAGTAGAGTCTGTACTGTTCTAAAAAGAGTAGATTCTGTTAGTAAATAGATATCATTTCAGCATCGACAAGGTTTCCAGTGTAAATATTAGACCATTAATTTTTCTAGAACTCTGCATGACAACCTTCTTGTGACCAATCCAAACATCTTTCTTTGTCTAATTTTATGGTTAAAGTTATAGCGTTTGATTGCGTGCACTATAAAAACATCTATTTAGGTTGGAGATGAGCCGAAACGCACAAGGATTGAATGTTTGGTTTAGCGGACCAGCAAGAGTAGACCGAGCTAAGGTGGATTTGCTAGTGTCAAAATTGTCAGCATACAATTTCTTTCCTCTTTCATTCAATTTTTTTTTCCTTTTCCTCTCTTTCTTTTTCTGAGAGGAACAGGCCAGCCAGCGCTTGTGTAGCCATTGCTAGCACACCAAAACCAAAGACACCGCAGGCCATAGCCGTGCGGCCCGGTCCGTGTCCTCCTGTGAAGAGATCCTCGCGGCGGCCAATGGATCACGACCAGCCGTGCTGGCCTAGTTGAGACAGCCGCCCCAGCCCCACTGGCCTCGGCCGCCAGCCTACCATCGACCAACCTGACGCAACAGCCCACAGGAGCAGTGTCCGCCCGCGTGCGGCCGGTGGATTACCAGTTAGGTCAGTCTCAATAGAGGTTTTATAGGGGTGTCATGCACATTTATTAGGGTGCTACATCAGCAAAAAGAGAATCTTTGCATGAAACTAGGAGAAGAGAGAAGGAGAAAGTTTCATAGGGATAAAACTTATCAGCGTTGTTTCCAAAACGTTGGTAATCGTGTGAAACTCCCATTGAGAACTCAATTCGTTTCATCACAACAACATACTAAAATGTGATTGGGGCAGATGGGACCCACGAATACTAAAATAAGCTATGAAACCGTGCAATGAAACTTACATTGAGAGAGAGCCCTGTTTCATATCAAAGTTTCACGTGTTGGAAACTGGGAGATAAAACTTGGCATTGGGACTGGATCACGGCACCAACAGCCGCAGACGTAGTAGCGAAAATCGGCGCGCGGCAACTCACAACACAAGTGACACCTCGACCGACCTACGACAATCTTCCGCTCCATCCAATTCCAATCCACGGCACCGCACGGCAGTGACCGCCTGGGCGGACGAGGAAACGAACCAACCGTTAGGATATGTACAGTGGTATATACAGTGGTTGTCTATAATATCTTCTATATCATCTATAGATAAAATGAAACACAATTCATACAATAAGTTGTCTCTAAATTATCTATATATGTCTTTCATAAAATAATACCATAAAACTTATAGGTTACAGACGGCATAGATACGACAATAAAACAATCGTCTATAAGGACTTTATAGACTGTCTGTTGCATGTCAGACAGCTTCATTCCGTTTTTTTCTGTTTCTTTGTTCTCTTTCATTCATATCACTAAAAATTTTACATAATAAAAATAATAAACTACCGATGTCACCCACTGTACGTACCCTTACTCTATCTCATCCGGACCAGTCCCGCCCGATCTCCACCTGGAAGCCGAAGCGATGTCACCCACACCACACGCCCGCGACCGCGAGGCCGCGACGCTACCACTCAGCCAGCCTCACCATGGCCACGCTGCTCCCCTCCTTCCCCCACGCCCTCCCCAAGCCCCACCATGCTCATCTCGCCGCCGCCGCCGCCACCACCAGGCCCGAGGCCCCCAACGCGCGCCCCAACCCCGCCAACGCCCGCCTACGCCGCCTCATCGCCCGCGACGACCTCGCCGAGGCCGCGCGCCTCGTCGAGCGCTCCACCTCCCGCGGCGAGGCCCCCGACGTCTACCTCTGCACCAAGCTCATCCGCAACCTCTGCCGCCGCGGCCGCACCTCCGACGCCGCGCGCGTCCTCCGCGCCGCCGAGGGGTCCGGCGCCGCGGTCGACGTCTTCGCCTACAACACGCTTGTCGCGGGGTACTGCCGATACGGCCACCTCGACGCCGCGCGCCGCCTCATCGCGTCCATGCCCGTCGCGCCCGACGCGTACACGTACACGCCCCTCATCCGGGGGCTCTGCGACCGCGGCAGGGTCGGCGACGCGCTCAGCCTGCTTGACGATATGCTCCGCCGCGGGTGCCAGCCCAGCGTGGTGACCTACACCGTTCTCCTCGAGGCCGTTTGCAAGAATAGCGGGTTCGGGCAGGCCATGACGGTCCTCGACGAGATGCGTGCCAAGGGATGCACGCCCAACATTGTCACGTACAATGTCATCATCAACGGCATGTGCAGGGAGGGCCGCGTTGACGATGCCAGAGAGTTCTTGAACAGGTTGTCATCTTATGGGTTCCAGCCCGATACTGTCAGCTATACCACTATGCTTAAGGGCTTGTGTGCTGCTAAGAGGTGGGAGGATGTCGAGGAGCTCTTTGCCGAGATGGTGGAGAAGAATTGCTGGCCGAATGAGGTGACGTTCGACATGTTAGTCAGATTCTTTTGTCGAGGAGGTATGGTTGAGCGGGCAATTGAAGTTCTTGAGCAAATGTCGGAGCATGGATGCACAGCCAACACTACCTTGTGTAATATCGTGATAAACACTATTTGTAAACAAGGTCGTGTGGATGACGCCTTTAAGTTCTTGAACAACATGGGTTCTTATGGGTGCAATCCAGATACCATTAGCTATACAACTGTGCTAAAGGGCCTGTGTCGTGCCGAGCGATGGGAGGATGCCAAGGAGCTCTTGAAGGAGATGGTCCGAAAGAATTGTCTCCCAAATGAGGTGACATTCAATACATTCATCTGCATCTTGTGCCAAAAAGGATTGATCGAACAAGCTATTATGCTTATTGAACAAATGTCAGAGCATGGATGTACAGTGGGTATTGTCACATACAACGCTCTTGTTAATGGCTTTTGCGTGCAAGGGCATGTTGATAGTGCTCTTGAGTTGTTTAACAGCATGCCTTGCAAGCCCAATACCATTACATACACAACCTTGCTGACAGGCTTGTGCAATGCTGAGCGGTTGGATGATGCTGCAGAGCTTCTAGCTGAGATGCTGCAGAAGGATTGTCCTCCAAATGTAGTAACTTTCAATGTACTCGTGAGTTTTTTCTGTCAAAAAGGTTTTGTCGAGGAAGCAATTGAACTTGTGCAGCAAATGATGGAGCATGGTTGTACCCCTAACCTGATCACATATAATACTTTACTTGATGGGATTACCAAGGATTGCAACTCAGAAGAAGCCCTAGATCTATTGCATGGTATGGTCAGCAAGGGAGTATCCCCAGATATAATTACATCGTCGTCAATCATTGGTGTCCTCTCAAGAGAAGATAGAATCGAAGAAGCCATTCAGATGTTTCATGTAGTGCAAGATATGGGGATGAGACCCAAAGCTGTGATATATAACAAGATACTACTTGCGCTCTGTAAAAGATGCGAAACAGATCATGCTATTGATTTTTTTGCTTATATGGTGTCTAACGGTTGCATGCCTAATGAGTCAACCTACATTATACTCCTTGAAGGGCTTGCACATGAGGGTTTGATGAAGGAGGCTCAAGATGTACTGAGTGAGTTGTGTTCAAGAGGAGTTCTAAACAAGAACTTAATTGAAGAGTGGCATTAGAGTTGTGGATCAAACTGCGCATACACCTTGAGTGGCATTAGGGTTGTGGATCAAACTGCCCATAGTGCTTATTAACTTCCGCAGAGTCTCCTTGGAGTTTAGTCCTCATTTACAGTAAGGTGGCATTGGTGGCATGTCTTCAACGTGCGCTTCAAGATTTGTTCATGAAGATGGGATAGCCGAGGGTTCATAACCAAGGATAAAAAACCCGGAACCGGTTGAAATCCCGGTCGGCGTCCGGTAACGGTAACCGGCCGGTTACCGAAAAACCCGGGGAAAAACCGGATGAATTTCGAAACTTGAATTTTGTATTGAAGATTTTGAAAACCGGAAAACCCGGAACCAAAACCGGGAAAAAAAACAGATAAAACCGGTTATGGTTAATTAGCAATTGGAATAATGCAAATATTAGTTAGAAAGTATTTAATAAAGTGCATATTTAGCTCATACAATACATAATCTAGTATATTTAGCTCATATGAAGTGTAAACCAACCGGAACAATAATTCAAGCATATTTAGCTCATACAATAGGTAATCTAGCACAAAAAATACCTAAACTAACTTTGGAAGTGCATTATGTAGTCATAAACTTAAATTTGAATTTGAAAATTTTTGGTCGGTCACTGTTCATCCCGGTCCCACCGGGATTTCCGGTAACCAGCGGCTGATCCCTGTTCATAACCTCATACAGAGGAATCATGAGGATGTAAGTTTCTGCTCCCACATCTCTACTACAAAACTTAAGTCAACCTACTCCTGCATTCTTTCCATGTTTGAAGGAAAGCGGATATGCGTTACTTTTATGAGTTTTAGTTAGTTTTAAATAGAAATTTCTTGACCATCCAAATATCTTGAAACCTCTTCTTTCCTAGTATGCTAGAAGTGCTACCTTATTCCTCTCAAGCTATTTCCGTTCAAAAAGAATTTCTCTAGAGCTATCTTTTTTTTGTTCTTTCTTGAATGAACTCAAGCTATCTCTTGAGCTGGCTTAAAAAAAAGTGTGCCACATAGTTGGTACCTGTACATATTTCTGTTATCTTCTTAGCACTTTGGTGTGTGTTACTATCTTGTGCATTATCAGATGTTTTGTGACTACATATTTTATATTTGAGTAGGCTTCGGCTGTAGAAATCTCACAATCAACAGCAATTTTATTCAGGATGCTGACATTGAAGTGCAAAGACCAAGAAAAACAAGAGAAGAATCTGGAGGATAATACAAACAAAATTCAGTGATTATAAATCTTATATTGTCGTATTAAAGAATACAGTCAGTCCAAACACATTAAGAAACTCATTTGACAATTTGACTCTAATGCATTGACTTATTTAACTACACTACAGTTGTTTATAACAGTTTTGGGATTGACTTTCATGAGCAACGGTTATGCTTAATGTTTTCCCCATCCGGGTCTTTGTTAAACTTTCACTTTGCTTGTACACGAGGTCTGAAAGTTGTCTATTATTTTTGTCTAATGTTATTCTACGTCAATCAGGATTATGGGCTATATGATCCTCACTGAATAATGTGTTTACCCAGGTTCCCCTTACTTCTTTGGCATGTCAAAGAATGCTATGATTTTAAATATAACCTAAGCGATGCAATTTCTTGCTTTCAACAGGCTGATGTTGTCCTGCCATCTGCATCATCGAGCATTTGCACGTTGGTAAGCTTTTTTTAGCTTTGTTTTGATTTGCTGCTGGTTTGAGGCATCATTTAGTCCTGGCCTTCCCGGACATATGTTTCTAGCACACATGCTTTATTCTGAAGTTCGGTATCAGATTCTCATGTTATTCTTTCTGTTTCTATAGGTGACTGCTGGGCGTTATGGAGAGGCAATACGCCATTTACAGGTTGAGTCACATCCCACATGTGTTCTTACAGTTGTTCCAACGCTGTTCTCTTGCTAAGATCCTATTGGTACTTCTCTTATCTGCAGCTCTGGGAGAAAGCAACAGGCAAAACTTCCAGAGTTTAACATACCTCGACTCTTGTCTTCGGATTGGAACCAATAAACACGCAACAAATTGAACATGTCTTGGAGGATCGAGGACGTATTCTGCAGTGCACCTCATAACTCCGCATAGATGACCAATTGTCCTTCCAGTTCAGCACTCCGTAATTCGAACCGACTTGGTGATTGGAGAAGATTTCTCAGTCTGTGTTACTGCCTTACTGGAGATTGGAGAAGAAAAACTGGATCTGAATAAATATGCTTATGGTACAAGATAGTCAGTAGCCCACTAGACTGCACGGCCGACAACTTTGTAAAACACAAACAAGCTCGTCAGCAAAAGGATCTTACAGGGAGCAACTCCCAGTGTAGCATAAAGCTAGTGCAGCAGTCTACCTCCTAGGCAAACGAATTGTACAAGGCTAAATACAAACGCAAGCTTCTACTGTTTGTTCACTTCGCTCATGTACCGGAACGACAAAGCGGCACCGAAGTTCCTCCGCTCCTCTGCGAAGTCATCGTCGTTGTCACTGGAGCTGGACTCCGGATAAACCGTTGACATAACTGGGGACTCATGGATGACGCCTTTAGCTATGCAGCCTTTGGTCGCGAGCATCTTGACCTGTCCGGCGTGGGAGATCTCCACTACGACCTTGCCGTCATCCTTCGGAAGAGGTTGCTTCCAGGGCTCCCCATCAATTCTCATGTAAGCATGCTCGGTCGCACCCTTTTGGAATTTGAATCGAACGCGGTGAGCCTGGGGATGAATAGAATGTCAGTGACCATGAATTAGCTTTATTCAAATTGGGGTCCAAATATGCTGAAGGTATTTGTTTGAGTAAATTTCAGCATATGGCTTCACTTATTCAGCTTTGCTACTGGTGTCGGTCAATACTTATAAACTGGCATTCAACTCTGGCAAGTCCGTAACTAGTTTATTGCATCGCTAAGTGATGAGATAATGTAGAGGCAAGTCACATGATGGACCACAAATAAAGAGGGTTGGAGGTGGAAAATAACAAGTAGCCAAATAAATAATCCAACATGCATCTGTACTTACCTGAGCAAGACGAGTACCATGGCCTTTCGGAGATAACAAGACAAGGCCGTGCCAAGCATCTTTGAAACCCACAATCTCCAGAAGGCCATCATCCACAAGTGGATGCGTTACCAAGTCTCTCTGCAATAGTTTAATTTGAGTTTTTTTGGGGTATTATTAAAAACGAGAAATCAGAAATGTTTAAATTAAGTTCAATAGCACCAGAAATGAAATTTTGCTATACAAGGAATGACGTTAACATTATATCTTCAACTCACTTTTCTTTGCTTCCTGTTACTTGGTGTTCCCCATGGATTCAGTCCACCAGAGAAGCTGGGTAAATTGAGACAGACAATGGACCGAATACTGCATTTGTGTAAAAACTTTTTCAGATAATTACAGATTGATGTCAAATTTTTAAGAAGCAATTTGACATCATATCACCAAGAGCAATCAACATAAGCATCATAAATTAGAGAACTTTACGAGGTTTATAAGCTGGATTCAGCGAGAAGATGTATAGACCTTATTAGCAAAACCCTCCTGACTTGAGCTTATAAGCGTCATAAGCCAGTTCAAGCTAAGACGAATAAGTGACCATGCTATTCTTGGTATATCATTGTTTATGCTATAACTAAAACTCGAAAGTTCCATCATTGCTCAAAGGTTAGCACAAAACCTCCCAATCTCTTATATGTGCAACCAGTCTCAATATTGAAAAGGGAGAGCACAACAGACTTACCTCTGTGGAATTTCCAAGTTTTCCCATTTTCCAGATTTCTTCATTATCTTTACTTTTGCAAGGTGAGCAATGTTCCTGTGGTCCAGTGAAAGGCGTGCCAAGAATGATGTGAGCCAAATACAATGTTATCGACAAATCATGACTATTTTTCTTTATGTACGAAACCGATATTGAGTTTGTGACAAATATCATTTTTCACAAGACAGTTCCCTACTCAAGTGAATGGGAACAAAGGAATTACCGTGACATTGGATGACATAGAGAGGCACAGAACCATCCTTGTGTACATGCCAGCTTCATATATGTTTTCTGCACTACAGATCAAAAAAGCGATTAGTTTCTGTACTGCTGAACATGTACATAAATGAGATTAAATCTTAAAGAGAGAAAAATTAAAACCAAACAATGGATGCATTAAAAGTAAATAAGAGAAATGCACAGAAGCTTAGGGTCACCTGATTAGACAACTGATTCTTGAATTTCTCTGGATGCAATTTCCTCTCAGAATGAAATGCGTAAGACACTTGGGCATCCATTCCTGTGACAGAAAAGGAGTGTCTTTCAACCTTTGGATGTTTAGCTAAACAAAATGTTTATCTGTTTATGTTCCTATTTTTTCAGCCCACTTGTGTAGAAGAGCAAGAAAAAAAAACTGATCACCGAAATACAGAAGTACATTTTGAACAAGTAACTCACCCATACTGAAATAATTCCAGAACCCCCCACGAAATGTGTAAGAATATTCCTGGGAACATATAGAAAAGAAGGTTATACAGGTAACATGGTGCTTCATAATTCAAAAGTTTCATTTTCTCTTTGTCAATAATTGACATCTAAACAACTCAATTTATGGATGGAGAAACATATAGTACAAATCAAGTATACTGAGGTAGATCAAACAAGACACAATCATCAAATATTCTAGACAAAGCAATCATAATTAGGTTCTATTCAATAAGTTGAAAAATGTCCGGATTAAATATTTTGAAAATCTAGGTGATATATACATTACCTCTCTTTATTAGATAATAACTATTTCAGATGTTCGTCTAATGTATCTCACCCACATGACAAATAAATGTAATGAAGGTGATGGATAGTGCTCTTTCCAAACATACACAACAGCTTCACAAAACCCAAAAAAAAGGAACAAAGATAGTACTTCAGCTTATACAAAATCTGAAGAGGTGAGTCCTCCAATATAAATTATATACAAAATGATCATAGTAGTCAGCCATAGTTACCATATCTTGTGGATCTGTCTTTGCCACACGGTGAAATGCATGCAGAGAATGAGGAATATCGGAAGGAGCAATTGGATCACATGGAGAACCTTTTGGGCTTTCCAT
The DNA here is from genome assembly GCA_036346255.1 of Ampelocalamus luodianensis. Lineage (NCBI taxonomy): Eukaryota > Viridiplantae > Streptophyta > Magnoliopsida > Poales > Poaceae > Ampelocalamus > Ampelocalamus luodianensis. The sequence continues at coordinate 28,091,661 of CM070617.1, read as the reverse complement.
TCTCATGACAGTATGCCAGCTAAAATATTGTAAATACTAATGTTAGTAAACATTCAGACCAAGATTACATACAGGACTGTGAAGACTGTACAAAAGAAACCCACCTATCAATGTTCATCTCTCTTGCTTCTCTTACCAATTGTAGAAATGATATGACCGATTCATGATCCGTTCCAGGATTCCTCTTCCCCTGCATATCAATTGTTTGCTATTATTGACAGCCCATCATATAAATTGTTGTGTATCAACTAGCACATAAAGATGATATCACGAAAGGCAACATAAAGAGAAATACGAGTTGTTTATCTAAACTGGTGATGTGAAATATATGGCACTAACGGGACAGCTACTTAAGTTGAAGACAACAAAACATAGGAAAAGCTAACGAAGAAAGCTAAATTTTCTCTCCACGTAGGAAAAAGAAAATATTTGAATTCAACATTTGAGGTCTTATCATCAAGTAAAAGTCAATGCAGGTCTAACAGAAAAGGCTCATGCAAGTATAACACGATGCACTAGTATAAGGATATCTTGATTAACTACTTTCTTGGACATACCCATCCAAAAGAATATGGCAAGTTATTTCCAGTTCCCAGGGGAACTGTAGCAATGGGAGGCGGATGTACTAGCTTGAGATCAGATACAACTCCAAGTAACCAACCTGCAGTTCCATCACCTCCAGCAACCTAATTGAATTTCCATGATAAAAAGATGTAAGCTCAGCCTATTCAAATAAGTAAATGGACAGAATAATGGTTGAAGTATTAGCAAGGAATCTTGTTAGAAAAAAATTGCCTGTCTGCACTCACTATTAGCCTCAATCTCTTATGGATTTCAGAAGCAAGAGTATCTCCATCACGCTTGAGCCTTTCCAAGTAGCCATAGAATTTGTGCAAGACCTTATCTGGAGCTTCCTCAAGCAGATCAAACACCTGAAATTCATATATTTAGGAATTCCAGATGTTAATTTCTTTCAGTAAATCGCAAGAGTATTGTAATACCAAACAAGTATATCTGATGACACTGACAACATCTACCTGAGCATGATTGAGAAGCTTACGGTACGTGACAATTAAATCATGTCCCAGTTGCCCACCACTTCTGGTGTTGATAAAAACAATCACTGGACAACTGGGTATCTGAGAAACTTGCTCCGCTGGAGATTCGGGCACAAAAATATAGGTTGGAATATAGAATTCTTTCAGCATGTTATTTTTCTCAGAATTTTCATCCATTGAGGCTTGCAACCTGCAATATTCATGCCACATTATAAAGATATACAAGACTACGAAATCTACTGGGTGTACTTTGACTACGTTCTTTTACGGGCAAAATGTAATACTTAACCCAATGTAATTATTGATACAGTTTGTCAAGCAGATGCCTTCATAAAATTTAGTGGTTGGAATTTATGCACCTGTCTAAGCACGTTTATAGTCACTTTGTTTCATTATGCAATTCAAAAGCATAGTTAACATTCATTAGTATCGTGGAGTGTTTTAATTCGGATAGAGTAAATGTGCATGCACTTTATAAAAGTTAACGAAGGTCATTAGATGAAACTATTTTTGTAGTCCAAGTGTTTGCACAGGTTTCGACTATGCAGAGGTTTTATACTAACGAACCAATTCAGGTTTCCACTAGTCAGATTTGATCACCAACTCTCAGGTTTAACTGAAAATAGGGCCCACATATAGTCTTGAAACAGAAGCTACCTCAATTTGCTCAGTATGAATCACTGGTACAGTTCTGTTTTTTGGTAAGGGCGTGATTCCATTCTATATATAAAAAAGGGTTTATAGATGGTAAGGTACCGTAATATTAGATCATGACACAGACTTGCCTAAACTGGTATATTGTCAGCTGCTTCAAAACTCACAGCTGCTTATATTTGGAATAGCATAGAAGCACATCCCCTCCAGTACAAGGAAAGAGATGTGAGTCACTGTGATCCTTACGATGAATCATAGCAGTGTCAATTATCAATTGCTGTCATTGTTAATTGGTCACTAAAATCACGTCACCAACCAATACTCTAGAAGAAACTAAAACAAGTGAGCCATAAATGATCCCAAATCAATTTTTATATCATGCCTAGTAAAACAAATTTTAAAACTCAACGATAGTTGCAGACTCCGATAAGTTTAACAAATGAAGAGATAGATAATAAATTCGAAAAGTTCAAATCAACCAAAGTGCCCAAATTGGAGTTACCCGCTCACTGGAACAATCGAGTTAAAGTCGCGAATTAGATGTACTCATCCTGACAACTTGGAACACTAAATATTCAAACCGATTGTACCCAGGATCCAATCCTTCTCATTTGAGCAAACTAATTGTACCGAGCCACCCAACAAAACCTGAAAAGCTTGACAATTTCCTACCTAAACCACATCCAAACGCAAAACTAGAAGCCCAGAATCAGGGATACAAACATACACCAAATACGACAAAGTTGAAAGGCCTTTAACCAAACCGCCAAAGCACAACTAGATTACCCTGCAGAAAAGATGGTAATCGCGGAGCATTGAAACAACCAACGAAATGCGCTCAACAACCTATACTCCGCCAGATCAGAAGCGCTACATTTCGCTAAGCCATTCAGAGCCCAAACGTCGACCAAAAAAACCCGCGCCTACATGGCCAAATCCCATGAAAAACCTCCGCCATTTACCACTTAAACAACTTGAACCATCGCGCCGCCCAAACTAGCAAACGGAACGGAGGAGCAGTCTTAGGGATCACACACCTGGGCGAAGGCGAATCGCTTGGCGCGGACGGCGCAAAAAGCCTCCAAAGCGCGCGGCGCTGTGGGGCTCGGAGGCTAGCCGCGAGCGGAGGGAAGGAACGGGAATAGGATCCCCTATCTCTCTCTCTCTCTCTCTCTGCGAGTTTGTGTTGGTGTGAGCTCGAGGAGGCGGGATGAAAAAAAATTCGCGAGCGTGTGCAGGGCTATAAGCGCCAGGCGGCCGCGCTGCGCTGCTTGATCCACGTGCAGCGCCGACGCGTGGCTTCTATTTCCGGCCTCCACTGACAGGCGGGCCAAACAGAATGATGCATGCGGTGGTGGGCCAGTCGGTCGGTTGCTTCCCGTTCCGCTCCCGAAGCTTCCAGGCTGATACGCGCTGTGCCTTGGGTGACTGACCTGTGGTCCACGTACAGAGTGGGGACCGCGCGTCGGGTTCGTGGAGCTGGTTGTCTTGTCGTTGGGGTGTTTCGGCTTGGAGTCTCCGGTGGATTAGTTTGATGATGATGTCGTTGGCTTGCTTCTGGCCTTCTGAGTTCTGGAGGAGGCCGTGGGGGATCCCGTGTGGTGAACGTGGGGAGGAAGGAAGGAATCCCGCGGGAAAGCGACCGTTCCGACCCGTACGGCTGTTGAGATTTTCTCTTCTCCAAACCGTTTCGGTTCTCGCGAGCTGTGATTATGTGAAACCGTGGCACGGCACGGCACGCGCTCAGCGCCCTCGTGCTTTTCGACGTTTCTGCGAGCACGGCGGCGTGGTGGGTGCGTCGTTGATCGGGTTGGACAGGCCAAACCAACGGACCAATGTCTCTCGTCTCAACCACAGACACGCCGACCAAGGATAGATGGATGAATGTTTATAGGGCGCCGCCGACACCATACGAGAAATCAAATCTTTGAGTTCCGGGGGAGTACAGTTGCAAGGCTACCTGCAACTTAATTTGACTCAACACGGGAAACTTACTAGGTTCAGACATAGCAAGGATTGATAGGCTGAGAGCTCTTTTTTGATTCTATGAGTGGTGATGTATGCCTGTTCTTAGTTGGTAGAGTGATTTACCTAATTAATTCCGTTAACGAATGAGTCCTTAGCTTCCTAACTAGTTATGCGAAATCACCCATCCACGGCTAGCTTCTTAGAGGGACTGACCGTTTAGGGCACGAAAGTTTGAGGCAGCAAGGAATCTTTGGACAGTAGTTCCATGTGATCGGGATCCTATTAACCTATATACTGATGTAGATATATTATTCTGTACTATCGCGTGCCTGAAAGTTTTGAACATGGTACGACTGTATTATCAGTTTCACACTGAAATTACGCGCATGTGTATCGAATTTGTATGTTGCTGTTGCGAATGTCCTCCTCCTCGAAAGACAGATGTCCCTTTCCCGTGTCCCCTCTGATGCAATGGCGTGGTAAGGGCTAGGTAGGCATTAAGAAACTGTCAACATGCGGTATATAGCCCATAGACAAACAAGCAGCAAGATTATCGTGGGTGGCAGGTGTGTGTGACGATTTTGCCCACGAAGAGAACTTTGTGATGATCAGTTGCAGAGGAAAATTTCAGCTTCCGACGTTGGAGTTGGACAATAGCAGCAGCATACCGAATTTGTTCTGGACATGCCCCTGTTTGAAAGGCGAGACGAGATTCCTGATGTGATCGAAACGTCTTCTCTTTACCGCCCGTGCTGCCCTGGAGCTTAGCTTACAAAGGGCTTTATTTTCGAATGTCCAAAACATCGGACATGTCAGCTGGAAGTTGGTGCCGAAAGTTCACGCCGACAGTGTGGCGCCATTGGCATCGCTTGGTGTGCAGTAGATGCCCCAGTGCATGATCTATTCAACAGCTAGATGCGATGCGGCAGTTGACGTTCATAGCAGGAGACTGAGGAGAGTTTATCATATGCACGGATGCACCGAACTAACCAGCGGTGTATCCGGTAAAAATACAACTTTAGAAAGAAAAAGAAAACTTCTAAGCTAAGTGAAGGGTAACTGACCGACACAGTACTGCCTGAATGTTGGGGTAAGGGGGTGTTTGGATTGAGACCTGGCATGGAGCAAGCCTGGCCAGGAGCAAACCGGATGGCTCCCTGAGCTTTGCTTGTGAGCCAGACACTCAGGCGTGGAAAACGAAGGCCTAGGCTAGGCAGCTTTCGTCTTTGAAAAATAAGTGTTCTAAATGTATTTTCTATTTCTAGTCACGTATCACCAACCAAACACTATATCTCCGAGCTTGTCTGACCAAGCAAAAATTATCTACTTCTCAGGCTACCCTCAGGCACCACTTTTTCTCAAGCACGACTCTCAGACACCACTTTTTCTCAGACACGGCTCTCAGGCCTCGAACCAAACATGCTCTTAAACTACTGTTTATTTACAGCCTTACATCCAACTACTGTAGTAGGTTGATAAGTTGCAGGGCTGCATATACGGAACAATGAAATTGAAATGTATCAGTAACAACTAATAATTAGACGATCATTTAGCAATCCAACTACTGTACAGCATGACAAAAAGGAAGAACGCTATACAACGTAACCGAGTCTGAAATGCATCCTGCTAACACAGCAGGGTTCTAAGGAAGAGACGGCAGCGATAGCATCCAGACAAGCAAGCTGGGTTAATTTAATCAGAACACTTCCCATCCCACTGCTTCCACCACCCATTTATTATTTGTTAATCTTTACAGAAGCAAACATAACTTTACATGGGAAGATAACTCAGGCGACACTGATAGGTTCTTCAATGTTCAATCCTTGCGCTTCCTTTTCATTGTAACTCTGCTTCTGTACAGACTCGAACTGGAAATCCTGACCTTCCTTTCTTTCGGAGTCTTTGAACCATTTGGTCTTCTCTTAGGTGTCAAGTTTCCAGTATGTCCAATCTTGTTCTTCACGGGTGTCTTGTCAGAAAACACATTGTCTCCACAAAGATGACTGAAGTGGTGACGAGGATTCACATAACAGAATGATGTGCTGACGATTCCTATTACCGCCAACTCAGAAAAACAAGCATGCTCGGAGTATGGCAGGGTATAAGAATCCTTCTCAAATAGCTTCGATGGTGACAAGGGATCATAGTCCATTTCTATTGTGCCTTCATCTCGCTCTTGCCCTTTGCATCTGATAGACTTGGCCTTGCCCAGTTGCCCTCACTGTTTCTCCAAAGCCAAGGAATACCAGAAGGCATGATTCCTATAGTGGGGGCACACTGTGTTCAATGCTTCAAGACTCAATGGTCAAACTGTATCTTGGAACAGCACGGATCCTGGTCAAGCTGGTCTGTGTGGTGAAGATCTCCTGATTGTCATCAATGCCTAGAAGGTGTATTGTCTGTAGGTGCTGGGGCCAGACCCAAATATGATGGGGAAAATGAGATAAAAAGGTTTTAGCATTCAGAAGTTCAATGTGTAGTGTTTATAAAGCAAATAAAATATCAGTGTGTGTATCAAAGGTATGACAGCTAAACTGAATTTTAGACTAGATGGACTGATTGGGGGCAAACATTGATACTGAAGCAAGTTTATGTTGAATAATAGAATGTAAGGAATGTAAGAAACATATCAGGTTATGTGGACGTGTGGTGTAGAACATCGAGTATGCCGAGGAAAAGAAGCTTAGCACCTTTGTTTGCAGTGCTCTGGATATATGAAGCAAGAGAACTTCTTTTTCAAGAGTGTCAACACCAATAATAACTTCATGATAGGGATGCGCCCGAATGAATAATATCAACCAACTGCACCTCAAAACTAAGAAAATATAAGTATAGAACATCCAAGCATAGCATGATAAACGAAATAAATTTCTATCTTGGTCAAGTACAGTGCATTCAGAACACAAACTTATGCACAGGCAACTTGCTTAGCTTAGCTACCATGGTAGCAGGGCATCCATCCCATCTTCAGTAAAATAAGAAGGACAGCTGTGAAATGCTGAGCAAGAGGAAGCACAGTAGATTTCCAACTAAATCAGTAAATCCATGCTCAATTAGGCTCTGGTCTCTTGCTGTTGCAGGTTTAGCAAACGAAGTATGCACATTGGTTTCACATTTCAGTGTGACATTTTGCTTTGAGTAGCATTAACAGCCAATTCTAAATTTCTTATGGAAATACTAGTCATGAGTTGCTTCATGAATCAGGATAGATGCACAGCACAACGCTGAGTCTATTGAGGTATTAGCAGCAGAACTAAACTAAAACAGTTCTAATTGACAGCTCAGGATGGACACTGAAATTTGCCTATGGAAGTGTATCTGATGATTCTGGGAACTTTCACTGCGATAATGCGATAAGGCCTCCACAGCATTTTTTTTGACGTTAAGTCTTGCAAGTCATTTAAGACGTCAAGAACATTTCAGACTACAATCCTTATCACCTTAAAATGCATATACCACCATCGTTGGAATAGACCAGACGGTTGGCTAAACTGAAATCACTGCACCAACAAGGCAGAAATCAGCAAACCTGACCTGCTCAGCGACGACACGACGCGGAGGGAAGTTGAGCGATGGGTGGCAGTAGGTGTTGTCCAAGTAGAGCACGTTGACGCTGTCCCTGGCAAGCGCGTCGAGGAGCGCCTTCTCGCGTCGCACCTCCCACCGGAAATCCCCCGTATAGAGCATGCACCCGAGATCCCCGAGGAAGAGGTACATGAGCGACCCTACACCCAGACGAAACGGCCACCGAGACGAATCGCACAAAATCATCAGTCGAGTAGAGTAGAAACGAGGGAATTGGGAGGGTTTGGGATGGAGGGTATCAGGCTTTGGAAATTATAAGTGTCGGCAATAGAGGAGAAAACAAGTTCAGAGTTCAGAGAACGCAATGGTATTCAGAGGTGGAGTGAAGTCGTCAACCAAAGTAACGTTTCGCCGTTTTCACTTGAAGCACTGAGGGAAGCTAGCGACTGTTAGATCGATTCAAGGAGGATTTGGCGGCTAGGGAATCACCAGTATTTGCTATTCCATACTATAGATATCGTCCATTGTCGTTTTCCTGTCATTTTACTTGTTACTACTGTCAAACCGAACTCTTTTAACCTTTTATGCTTTGGATGCTCCTGTAACTTTGAGGGTATGATAAACCTGATGGAATGGAATGGAAGGCAGGTTGTTGGAGCATATTCTTAGTACTTCATAGAGTAAAGTAGTTCTAGGGTTTTGCTTCTTCGTTCCTCACAAATTCCCCTCAAAACTTCCGAGAAATTTCGTCAGATCTCTCAGATCCTGACAAACGTATCAGAGCATCAGCTCGATCTATCAAGTGTGGATCTGGATTTGTGAGAGTTAGCAGCAGAAGCCAAATCGCTGCTGTAAAATTCCTGGAACAAATTAGATCTATGACTTGAGGGCAAGAACTCTGCCGGATTTGGTCGGGTGAGAAGGAGCTACTGTCAAATACCCGTTCAGAATCAGGAAGAACAAGGCGGCGATAAGGATCATCAGGAGGAAGAGGTTAGCTTTTGGCTGGTAAAATCCCTCGAACCGATCCTGAAAATCCAGGTGCATGGTAGTAAAGACTCGGTCACAAAGTAAGATGGCTGGAGAAGAGGGTGCTTTTGATGCAAGATCTGAGGTAGCGGTGATTAGGGAAGAACTCACGGAGTTAAAAGGGCTGAGAACCGAGATGGCCGAAATCAAATCATTTCTGAAGAGAATCTGCCCTACCAATGCAGAGGAAGTTGAGATGCGGAAAACCACAGAGAAGGGGTGAGCAATGCTACACTTGTGAATACTGGAAATGATATGCCTAGGAGTCATACTGCTGTGGGAAATTTGGGGTATTTTAGTAATGGTATGGAGGGAGTTGGAACCTCACCAGTGCATTTCTATATTGAACCCAATGTTGTCACGCATACTACTGCACCCATTTTCACTGCTGCGGTTAGGACAACTCAACCTGGATTACAAGACCATAACCAAGGGATTCTATTGAACAATCTTGGTAACCAGCAGAGTGTGGGAAATTTGAAAAGTAATAACAATCATTATGGAATTAACTGGAACCATCCTTTCATGAGTAACCATCAATACAATCCAATCACAGGGCAGTTCTTGAATCAGGACTGCTTACCTCAGAGTCCAGGGGTACAATTGCTGGGATCTCAAGGGATTCGTCCAGTTGGAAATGGTGGGACACACACTCATTATGCGGAAGCAGTGATCAAAGGACCCATGTTAGAAATTGCATACTTCAATGGTGACGACCCTATAGAATGGTTGAAGCAGTGTGAACAGTTTTATGCGTCTGGTACACCACATGAACAATAGGTGAATTTGGCCACAACACATTTCCAAGGTAGGGCCGCAAGGTGGTTCAAAGGAATTGGAGTGCCATGGCAGATAATCAATTGGAACCAGTTGTGTTCTATGGTGGTGGATCACTTTTCGGAAGTTAATGCACACGATGCGGTTGAGCAACTTCAGAACATAAGGCAGGGAGGATCAAATATGTCTAACTATGTGGACTGGTTTGAGGAATGTATGACTCTAGTAAAGAGGGATCATCCTTACCTGCAGGAGGCATTCTTGATGAGCTGCTTTATTGGGGGATTAAGAGGGGAGATTAAACATGATGTCAGTGGACAGAAACCGCAAGGTTTACTGGAATCTTATTGGTATACAAAGGTGTATGAAAAATCTGCTGCGGCAAAAAGGATAAATTACGCAGGGGGTTATGTAACATCCCAAAGTGCTGTTACCAAATTAAAATAAAATAAAGTTATTAACTTATTGGATTTTTTGAAATTTAAAAGAGTTTTATTGCTTTATTTGAATTTCTGAAGTTTAAAAAGTCAAAATTTAAAATTTATTTGAAGTTCTTAAAGTTTTATTTGGTTTAATCTGAAAAAAAAATTAAATTAAATTCTAGAATTTTCTGGAAATTTAAAGGCTTTTTCCTAAGTATCTTAAAGCCAAAATAATTTATTCGCAAAATTAAAAGCCAGCGTTAAGTTGGAAATAATTTTATTGAGTCCAAAAATAAATAAGGGAATTTCTGTGAATTTTCCATAATTTTTGGGTTTTGTTTTGATATTTCTAAAAACCAAAAGGAATTAACTGATTATTTAAAATCAAAAATCATTTAAAATTCAGAAAATGGCCTTGGACCGAAACCCCCGCGGCCCATTTCTCCTTCACCGCGCATCCGGCCCATCTCATCGCACGCACGGCCTGCACAACCTCTTACACCCGCACAAAGCTCCTCCGTTCGATGCGAATCAAACGGCCGAACGCATCGCCACTTCTTTCTTTCTTTTTCTTCAGCCGACAAGTGGTCCCGCCTTCCTTCTTCAACCCTGCCTTCTTCTCCACGTAGATGAGCCGAGCCGGTCACCATTAGAGCACGGGTGAAGCTCCAGATCAGCCGCGTTTTTCGCCCCTCTCTTGACCGCTTCGCACACAATCAAATCCTCCACTCATCCCGCGCCCACTCCGGCCTTTTCCCCCTTTAATCACGCACACGTTCAACGGGTCGTCGCCATTACCGCCGAGAAGGCCGCGCGCACGATCTCATCCCTCGCACCTCCCCGGCCCTATAAAAGGGAGCACCGGGTGCGCACCATTCTCCTCATCTCGCCCCTGCCCCTCTCGTAGCTCCTTTCCCCCGCTAGCGCCCGGATTCCGAAGTTGAGCGCCGCCAACCGAGCCGCGGTTTTTCGTCAATTCCGGCACCGTCGAGGACACCCCGACAGCCCCGACCGCACCTACGACATCGCATCACCATCACCTATCCCGTGCACTCGTCGTCGTCTCCAAAGCCCCGCCGGAACGTCACCGCCACCACAAGTCAGACATCGCCGCCGCCATTTCTTTCGCTGCCGGCAAATCCCTCGCGTCCCCGCACATCCGCGGTAAGCTCTGAACTCCCCATCGCCTCCTTTGCCTTCCTAGCACCTCGCCGCCGGCAGCCGTGCCGCCGTTCGCCGGCACCATCCTGGCCCGAGCGCCGCCGCTCACCAGGTGACGTGGCACCGCCACCTCACCTCCACATGGCCGCCACCTCATCTCTTTTGCCCCATATGGCAGCGACGTGGTCGCCTTGTCACCTGCCCGCGTGGCACACCTAGATCCAACCCGAGCCAAAACACTCCTAAACCCAGTCCATGGTGCACCCTTCAATGACAGTGGGTCCCACGGTCAAAATTTCTTTTTCTTTTCAGCCGAAAAAGCTCTGCTGACGTCATGCTGAAGCAATAAAGCCATTTTCCTTTAGAAAAATAATTCCCAAAATTTAGAAAAACCCTAATTTTATCATTTTATGTATTTTCAAACTTCCAGGCTCATATCTTTTGCATCCGAACTCCGATTGAGCCCATTCAAATTTTTGAATTTATCTAAATTAAAGATCTAGCCAACTAAACCAAAATTATTCAATTTGGAGTTAATTTGAATCTTATTTGAATTTAGTTTGAATTTGGCTTATTTTCGCGTATAGATTTCGACGACTTCGGAGAGTCAGATTTCGACGTCGTTTGAGAGCAACTATTCAAGCAAGGCAAGTTACATTCTTGATCATATTTGCACCCATTATTTAAAATTATTTAAATTCTGTTTCAAATTATTACTGCATGCTTATTTATATTCAGTAATTTAAATTCCTGTTTTAAATTTATAGTTATGCCTAAAATCCTTTGTATGACCAATTTTGATAATTGAATCAAACATGTTGTCACCCTAGATAAAATCTAGTTGATACAATAGTATGGACTAGGATCATTTGGAAAATATTGTGCTTAGCCATGCTTATAGACCAAATATGTTTCATTTGGGGAATTTTAGCCAGAAATCAACTATTGTTTAAATGGTACCCTTGGCATTGGTGTGTCGTGGGAGTTTTATAAATGACTTTAGAAAACAAAATAAAATGATGGTTTGGACTTGGGCGAATTGGTTGTCTGGTGGGTGCAGGTTTATGCACGGGCTCAACTGGGTAGGTTGAGGCCCAGGGTTCTGTTGGTTGTCGCCCAGGTCAGTTAAGGACCGGTCTTCGAGTCGCATCTTGCTAAGCCACATCGTACTACCACATGTCTTGTATGGGCAGGATCTGACTGAATAATTTGCAAAGTTCTATTATGGTCGTTCCTATTGATGCGGTGGGTAGTCTTTTATGACTTTTGTTAGTCCCACCTGACGCAAGAGGGGGCCTGAACTCTGCGGACGGGTAGTCCAAAGGGGGCGAAACCTTAGCGAGGGAGGACTATGGTGGAATGATGCGTTGTAAAGGCCTCGTGATGATCACTTAGTCGCACACCGTCGGAAGTGTGTCAGACAGACATTAAAAGTTGATTATCTCTTGTGGGTAAAGTTGTACAACCTCTGCAGAGTGTAAAACTATTCGAATAGCCGTGTCCACGGTCATGGACAAGCTGGCAAAGCCACTCAAAGTTAGACTTCGATTTCAAAATATTTTTTGTAAAACAGTTTTGACATGGATGGGTGTCCATGAGAAAAGTTATGGGTTGAAGCCCCGGGTTGGTGCCCGTGTTTATATTAGTGTTAGGTTGGTGCCTACACTATCTTTATCAATTCAAAATCAATTTTGGATTTTATAAAACTTGAGCTTTTGAACTTAGTATGGTATTTAATGTAAAATGATGTTTTTGCACAAATAACCCTATAAGCCTTCCTTTGTTACATCTATGTATGCGTGTCATTCTGTTATTTGACGGGTGTAACTTGCGAGCACGGAAGTTGTGCTCATACTTTCTTAATACAAACAAATTTCAGAGGAGAAGGACTTCGCTTCAGGTGTGGATCATGACGACTAGGCCGCTACCTCAGTCGATTGCCTGTGGCAGATTGGTGGACCCTACTACTTTTTCATCGTCTTCCGCTGTGTTTATTTAATGTTGCCCTATAAGGCTATCTTGTAATCAACTCTATTGTTATTTAATAAATTTTAGCGTTTATGGTTGTGTTATCACATTTGTTTACTGTGTGAGCTGGCCACTGATCATGGGACTAGTTCAGTTATGCACAGAAGATCTGGGATGTTAATCTCGGGTCTTACAGGTTACAACAAGGGAAAGTATACGGTTGGAGACAATACACAAACCAGGAGCAATCAAAGGGCAGCACAACCTAGTGACTAAGAAGGTACTTTTTAACAAAACTGGAAACAATAATGGAGAGAAGGAAAGGAAAGTCTGCTGGTACTGTCAAAGACCATGGTTTGTGGGCCACAAATGTAAGGTAAAGATAACACTCAAGAAGAAGGGTATATCACAACTAATGATAACTCAGAACAAGAAAAAGACCAAGAGTCAAAAGAAGAATTAATGCAAATATCTCAACATGCAGTCAAGGGAACCTCAGGATCAGCTACTTTCTCTTTGATAGCTTTCATTGGAGGAAGGAGGGTAATAGCCCTGGTAGACAGTGGAAGCACCAATTCATTTATGAATTATGAACTAGGACTAAAGGAGGGAGGTAGATAAGCTATGTATCATCCAGAAAAGTTATTGTAGCCAGAGGAGGAGAGTTGAAGACTGATGCAGTGTTGGAAAACCTCAAATACAAGATACAAGGGGTACAATTCCAGAATTCTTTCCAATTATTACAATTGGGTAATTATGACATGATCTTAGGGGCGATTGGATATATGAACACAGCCCCATTGTGCTAGATCTCAAGAAGAGACAATTGTTAGTGGTCAAATGGGGAAGAACAATTACTTTTCAATGATTACACTGATCCTATTGACAAGTGTATGATTGATGCAGTTAAGCTGTACAAAATGATCAGGGAGGGAGGAATTGGTTGTATTGTGCAGGCAAAACTGATGCAGGAGAATGAGAAACTCATTGGAGACAAGGTCCCAGCAAGCATCGAAGGAATTGTAGATCAATATTCTGATATTTTTGCTATCCACAAGGATTGCCTCCAAAAAGACAATGTGATCACTCCATACACCTGACAAATGATGCTGATCTACCCAATATTCAGCCATATCGAATCCCTCACAATCAGAAGGAAGCAATGGAGAAGATTATCAAACAATTGATGGAGAACAAGGAAATCGGAAATAGCATGAGTCCCTATTCTTCACCGGCCGTCATGGTGAGAAAGAAAGATGGTTCTTGGCGCATGTGTGTCGACTATAGAAAATTGAATTCAATGACTATAAAGAACAAGTTTCCAATGCCGATTATTGAAGATCTCTTGGATGAGCTAAATGGATCTTGCATTTTCTCCAAGCTGGATTTGAGGTCGGGCTATCATCAAATCCGAATGAATGAGGCAGACATTCCCAAAACTGCGTTCAAAACCCATTTAGGACATTATGAGTACTTGGTTATGCCATTTGGATTGACAAACGCCCCTGCGATATTTCAAGCTTTAATGAATACCATCTTCAGTGAGCACTTGAGGAAATTTATTCTTGTTTTCTTTGATGACATTTTAATCTATAGTCTTTCGATGGAGGAACATGAAAGACACTTGAAAATAGTTATGAAAATTTTTAGGAGTAATCAATTGTCAGCTAAGAGGAGTAAATGTATATTTGCAGTAACTCAAGTGGAGTATTTGGGACATGTTATTAGTGGAGCTGGGGTTGCTACTGATCCAAGGAAGATAACCGACATTCTTCACTGGCCTAAACCCAAAACCATTACTCAACTCAGAGGGTTTTTAGGTCTGACTGGATACTATAGAAGGTTTGTCAAAGGATATGGACACATTTGTAAACCCTTGTTTGAATTATTGAAGAAAGATGCTTGGAATTGGCAGGATCATCACACAGCAGCATTTGAGAACCTGAAGAAAATCATGACTGAGGGCCCAGTGCTGGCTTTACCTGACTTCTCACAAGCTTTCACAGTAGAGACTGATGCATGTGGTACTAGGATTGGAGGTGTACTCATGCAATCAAACAAACCAATAACATTTTTCAGTAAAACACTTGGAGTAAAAGCAACAATCCAGTCCATCTATGACAAGGAAGCAATGGCCATCCTAGAGGCACTAAAGAGATGGAGGCATTACTTCCTGGGGGGTAAGTTAATCATAAAAATAGATCAACAAAGTTTGAAGTATATTACAGATCAGAGGCTGACATAAGAAATCCAGCACAAACTTCTAATTAAATTATTAGAGTTTGATTACAAGGTGGAATAGAATAAAGGAAAAGAGAATGTGGTGGCTGATGCGCTTTGAGGAGGGATGTGGTTCCTAAACAGGAGATACTATCATGCTCAGCTGTGGTTACAATACTACCAGAATGGATTCATGATGTGAAGAATAGCTATCTTGGAGATAATGTGAGTCAAAAAATCATGGAAGAAGTACAACAAAGGACAAGGCAAGGGGTGATTACACTATTGCAGATGGACTCATAAGATACAAAGGAAGAATTTATGTGGGGAGTAGTACTGAAATTCGACAACAGATACTCCACAACTTTCACTCTTCTCCTGTTGAGGGACATTCGGGAAAAAGAGATACATATCAAAGAATCAAAAAAACTTTTCTATTAGCCAAAGCTACACAGAGAAGTGGAGAAACTGATTTCTGAATGTCCAGTGTGCCAAATCACAAAGTCTGAGAACCTGCATATTCCTGGTCTGTTAGATCCCCTAGAAGTACTAGATATGGCATGGTCCCATATTATAATGGACTTTATAGAAGGATTGCCAAAGTCAAGGGGAAGGGATGTCATCTTGGTGGTAGTTGACAGATTAACCAAGTATGCACACTTTTTAGCATTATCTCATCCATATTCAGTACAAGTGGTGCATTTATTCATGGACAATATATTCAAACTCCATGGCATGCCAACGGCTATCATCACTGATCGAGACATAATCTTCACAAGCCATCTATTTCAAGAGATTTTCAAGGCCATGAATGTGTCACTTCGGTTCAGCACAGCTTATCATCCACAATTGGACGGACAGACTGAGCGAGTGAACCAATGTCTAGAAGGATACTTAAGAAGCATGACATTTCAGCAACCTCGAGAATGGCTAACTTGGTTGACCATGGCTGAGTGGTGGTACAACACGACATATCACACATCCCTGAAGATTACTCCATTCCAAGCTTTCTATGGATATCCTCCTCCACAAATTGATGAACTTACAATCCCATGCAATATATCTGAGGAAACAAAGGTCACAATTGAACAGAAGGAACAAATGCTGCTGCAAGTTAAGGCCAATTTACAGCAATCTCACGCAAGAATCAAGTATTTCGCTGACAAGAAGAGATCAAAGAGAAGCTTCCTGGTAGGTAGGGGACATGGTATACCTTAAGATGCAACCTTATCGGCAGAACGCGTTTGGGCTTCGAGGATCTCTGAAACTGCGGGCAAAATATTATGGACGATTCCGAGTTCTTGAGAAGATTGAAAGGATGGCTTATAAGATACAATTACCTGATGATGCACAAATACATCCAGTTTTCCACGTGAGTCAACTCAAGAAGCACAGTTGTGTCAATGCGATACCAATGCCCGAATTACCTCTAGTTGGACCGGACGAAAGGGTGAAACGGCTCCGGCGGTAGTACTTCAGAGGAGGGTGGTCCCTAGGGGAAATGAACCCGTGGTTCAATGGTTAATTCAGTGGGAGAATCTCAGTCCAGAGGATGCTACTTGGGAAGATGCATCATTCACTCAGAAGACTTTTTCCAATTTCAATCCTTGAGGACAAGGATTTGGTTGAGGAAGGGGTTTTGTCAGGCTTTGGAAATTGTAAATGTCGGCAATAGAGGAGAAAACAAGTTCAGAGTTCAGAGAACGCAATGGTATTTAGAGGTGGAGTGAAGTCGTCAACCAAAGTAACGTTTATTGCTTTTTCACTTGAAACACCGAGGAAGCTAGCATCGTTAGATCAATTCAAGGAGGATCGCGGCTAGGAATCACCAGATTTACTATTCCATACTATAGACATCGCCCATTGTCGTTTTCCTGTCATTTTACTTGTTACTACTGTCAAACCGAACTCTTTTAACCTTTTATGCTTTGGATGCTCCTGTAACTTTGAGGTTATGATAACCTGATGGGATGGAATGGAAGGCAGGTTGTTGGAGCATATTCTTAGTACTTCATAGAGTAAAGTAGTTTTAGGGTTTTGCTTCTTCGTTCCTCACAAATTCCCCTCAAAACTTCTGAGAAATTTCGTCAGATCTCTTAGATCTTGACAGAGGGGTATTGGGGTAGTGCAGGGCGGGTATGGTGGTGACGAGGAGGGAGATGGGGCGCGTGGAGGAGGGGGAGGAGAGGGAGGCGGAAGCGCCGGGGGCGAGGGGCCGCAAGAGGGAGGCGTCTATCCCCGGGAAGTGGGTGGAGAGGAGGCACACCGTGATCGGGGAGCAGTGGAGAGGGCCGACCGATGGCGGCACTGAGGAGGAGGAGGCCGGTGCAAGGTTGCGGTCTGCGGGTGCGGTCGGCGCGGGGGGAGAAGAGAAGAGGGAGGAGGGTACTGGTGTGGGGGAAGAAGAGAAGAGGGAGGAGCCGAGGAGGGGGTAGGGCCGCGGCCAGAGCGGAGGGAGGAGGCGGTGAGGACCGGCGCGGAGGGTAAAGAGGGAGGAGGGGACGGGACTGTGGTCGGAGCAGAGGGAGGAGGTGGTGCGGCGCAGGTCGGCGCGGAGGAAGGAGGTCGGGAGGGGGCAGCGCTAGCGTGGGGTGGCGTGGAGGTCGGCCCGCCGGCGATAGTGCCGCGTGCGAGCGACGGGCGTGCCACGTGCGGCAGGCAAAGGGGTAGGCGTGCCAACACGGCATGGCCCAGGGTCATATGCCCGTTGGGCATTTTTTGACCCCTTTTTTATTGTTTGGGGTTTTAAAAATAGCAAAAAATCAAAAAAAAACTTGATTTTTTCCTATAAATAGCCACCATACATCCATACCCCCATTCAGCACTCATCCATTCTTCAATCTTCTATGGAATTATGTTGTGCAAATTCAAATTCGTTGTGAGATAATTTGGCAAAATTCAAAAATTTTGTGCCAAATTTTGAAGAAAAAAATTTCGATAGTAAGTCAGCAAAAGAGATACGATATTTTTTTGTATACTTTTTTGGTTAGTATTTGTTATGATAAAATGAAAGTAATAATAGTGTTACTTTCGATTTTGTAGTTTTCTTTATGGAAAATTATAACAACTTTGCTCTTGGTGATTATGAACTTCTACTAGAGGAAGTTGCATCCATAGAGGCTATGGTTGTCTCAAACCAACCGCAGGTTGTTATCGGAAGGGCAAGGCGGAGTTCCGTCATCAAGCTCCACGACAGCATCTTCGTCGACGACCACCGGAGCAAAGAAGTCAAGGCCGTTAACATCAGGAGTGTGAGAGAATTTTCAACAATACAACCATATGTTATTTGCAAAACTTATCGCAATGAATTGTCTGCAATGTCTACAAGTGGAACGGAGCACTTGCTTAGACTGTATTATCAAAGTCGTGGAAGACTTTGGTCTTACAGACAAATATTATCAATTATTTTAGAAATCCTTTGTCGGGACCCCGGGTATGCAACCCCAGGACCCTCTGTGCACTCTGAACTAGTCCCAGATCAATAGCTAGCTCGCACAGTTACAACATTAGTGCAATCACAACCATACAACAAAATAACGATGAAGCGGACAAATTAATAATAATAGGTAGCAAAAGGGACCTTATGGTCAAGTCTTACAGTGTGCCACACAGGCTTAGCCAACAAAATACAACTTGCGCTGAAACCAAATATCTCGTGGAGGCCATTCGACATCCATCAAGTGGAGGACGCGACCTAGTTCGCAAAGTCTTGAGGATACTCTTCTCCATAATACTGAATTTGGTTCTTCGTGGGGATTTACACGATAAGTACTTGGAACTCTACTACCGGCAAGTCAAGTCATAGGAAAAGTATGCAACTATTATTCATGCGAGGCTAGACAAGGACAGCTTTATGGCTATTTTGCGGAAAGCAATTTTTGACAGTAAATACAATAAGTAGATTGAAGGCACAATTTTAAAGATTAGTACATAAGTAATTCAGTTCTTTGAAACAACTAGAGATCAACCCAACCTTTCCATCCAAACCACCAATTCCACCATTTTAAAGAAAACATCTACCCCTTGCGTGAAATCTCGGGCATGTCCATAACCGGGGACACGGCTATTCGAATAGTTTTTATACACTCTGCAGAGGTTGTACAGCTTTACCCACAAGACACGACTTCTCTAGTTTGTTTGGCATCCGTCGATACCACCGCTCACTACCTTGGTAGCGATCTAGAGCACGTGACAAGGCTTTTACAAAGTTCTTTTGACTCGGTTACGCTCGCTAAGGATTCGCCGTTACGGACCCCTCTTGCGCGCTCATCACCCCAAACAGAACCGACTCAAAACATTGCTAATTAGTTGGCCAGGTCCACCCCATCCTGGACATGTGGTTGCACGATATGACCCAGATCAAAGATTCAAGGTTAAGTCCTTACTTGGTTGCTCAGGCGAGACTAATCCACGTCCCGATGTGCGTTACGGCACCCACACTTACCACCATCCACTCGCCCGAGCATAAAACATTTTCGGTTTAAGCCGGCCAAAGACCACCCTAGTCTTGGCACAACATCTTTTAATAAAAGTGGCCGCGCCACGATTCCATAATTCCTTTAGTCACGTTTATTCATAAGCATGTGATCATGAGTCCCGACGTACACTACAGCATGGCTAAGCATATAACGATACCCGTGTTGATGATTTATCAATGTCCAACTACAATAAACCATCCTATGGTGTCCAAGGGTTCATGTCATTCAAGGATACATGTCGTTTGCAATTCATCAAGGAGATATACATCAATTAGGCATTTATCTACTCCCGAAACAATTTAATATAAAATTAGCGATGCATGTATATATAAGACAACATAGTTTTATAAAGATGGGTTCAATATGGTCAAAGATCTATGACTTGCCTTCGATGAAGAGTTGAGGTGCTTCGGTCGTCGGATCCGAGAAATCTTCCGAAAAGCTGGTTTCTACACGTGTGCAAAGAGCAAAATAAATAAACAACTCCAAATAAATTCCAAATAAATACCAAACTAGCACTAACAGCAAGAGAGGGGGTTTTAGATGAATTTAGAAATTTGAATCACTCGAATCGGAGTTCGAGCGAAGAAGTTACGGCCTTCCGAAGTTTGGAAAACACATGAAATGAAGAAAATAAGATTTTCCTCATTTTCTGATTTATTTTTCCAAAGGAAATTCGAATTATTGCGCGGTGACGTCATCGAGGATTTTCGGTGGAAATAATTAAAGAAAAGGAAAGCGACATGTAGGGGCCCAGCTTCGTCGGTGAGAGGTGCATGGTGGACTGGGTCTCACTGAGCTCGGAAAAATCTCGTGGAGGCCATTCGACATGCAAAGTGGAGGGGCGACCTAGTTCGCAAAATCTTGGATACTCTTCTCCATAATACTCAAATTTGGGTTCTTTACGGATTTAACACTCCAAGCCGTGAGTACTTGGAATGTACTCGGCAAGTCATAGAGAAAAGTATGCAACTATTATTCATGCGAGGCTAGACAAGGACAGACTTTATGGCTATTTTGCGGAAAGCAATTTTTGACATAAATACAATAAGTAGATTGAAGGCACAATTTTAAAGATTAGTACATAAGTAATTCAGTTCTTTGAAACAACTAGAGATCAACCCAACCTTTCCATCCAAACCACCAATTCCACCATTTTAAAGAAAACATCTACCCCTTGTGTTCTCGGGCATGTCCATAGCAGGGACACGGCTCGAATAGTTTTTATACACTCTCGGAGGTTGTGCAGACTTTACCCACAAGACCGTTCTAGTTTGTTTGGCATCCGTCGATACCACCTCACTACCTTAGAGGAGGGGAGTGCCAGTGGTTTCTACGTGTGCAAAGAGCAAAATAAATAAAACAACTCCAAATAAATTCCAAATAAATACCAAACTAGCACTAACAGCAAGAGGGGTTTAGATGAATTTAGAAATTTGAATCACTCGAATGGAGTTCGAAGAAGGATATGACCTTTGGTTTGGAAAACACATGAAATGAAGAAAATAAGATTTTCCTCATTTTACGATTTATTTTCAAAGGAAATTCGAATTATTGCGCGGTGGCGTCAGAGGATTTTTACTGGAAATAATTAAAGAAAAAGGAAAGCGGGCTGAGGCTCTGGAAAAGAGGAGGGGAGTGCCACATCCACGTGGGCAGCCACGTAGGCCCGAGGTGGCGTGGCGTGGACGTGGCGCCGAGGTGGCGGCCACGTCGGCACCGAGCGCGCGCCGGGGCGAGGGCTCGCCGGCGTTGGCCGAGGTTAGTCGGCGCGAGGTACCGAGGCTAGAGGGGAGCGAGGCGATCTCGGTGCTCACTAGCCCGAGGACGCGGCGTCACCGGAAGATCGCCGGCGACGAGGAGGAAGCGGCGGTGGCGCGGTCGTATGCGCGGCGATGCTCGGTGGCGGTCCGGGGACGCGGAGGTGCGCAATTAAAATCCAGAAACTCCAATAAACTAACTTTTTAATTTAATTGAAGTTGAATTATTTCAATTTAAAGGGTTTTTGATTTCTAAATTTCAAACTTAAGCTTTTGCAACATAAACCAACGGGTTACTTTTAAAACTTTTGAAAATCTCGAAAACTCGCAAATTAGGGATGTTACATCCTTGAAGGAATAAGCATATGTGGTTTGAAGAGATTTAATCTGTATATTAAACTTTTCACGATATGATATCTTACTTGATTAATTCTAACGTAAGAATAGTAGCATATAAGAACTTCTGCATGGCGATAGATGTACGTCCAAGAAAGTTCGGTTTGGACATACCGATAAGATGGAACTCTACCTACCTTATGCTTAAGAGTTTTTTTTTACCATATAAGAGCATTTTTTGTTTTTATTCAAATGCACTATCAGGGCACGGAGGGTGGTATACTATTGACTGAGCAATATTGATTCGTTGCTGAGAAGATACTTCGGTTTTTAGAAAAAAATTATGAGACCACTGTTGCTTTGTCTGATGTCTATTATCCAACATCTCCTATTATTGTGCATAGTATTTTATGGATTGTTAGTCATTTAAAAAGCTATGAATATGACGTAGTTTTAACAGACGCTATTGTTGCTATGAAAACTAAATACCTTAAATATTGGAGAGAAATCCCTTTTCTATATGTATTTGCATTTATTTTAGATACTAGAGCTAAAATTGACGGATTTGCTAACATTCTTGGATCTTTTTAGTGATGCTACAGGGCTAGACTATTCTAACTATTTTTACAGATGTTCATTCTCGATTACATGAGATTTTCCAAAGGTACGAAAGTAAGTTCCAGTGAGTCCGCTTGCAACGACCTCCCGTAGCACCCACCTCAAGTAACAAGATAAATCTGTGGGGGCAAGTCTGGGGTACAAGCTCTTTCTCCAGGTCCAGGTCTTCTTCTACAGCGATATATTCTCAACAAAGTCCAGGACCAATCTCTAACCCAAGGAGTCGGGAACTATCTGTCTATCTAGACAATGATACGGTGGATTTCAACTTAGAAAACTTTAAAATTTTGCACTCGTGGCATGACCATAAGTTAGCATATCTCGTGCTATTCATACTTACGCGTGATGTATAAACTGTTCCTGTCTTGACGGTTTCCTCCGAACCTGCTTCCAGTCTTTCTAGAAGAATATTGGAGGGGAGAAGAACACGTCTCCCAAGTGAGATGGTGGGGATATTTCTATTTGTGAAGGACTAGGACCAAGTTGATTCACAAACACAACACTGTGGAAAATCCAGAGTTGTTGGAGGTGTTCAAAAATCTGCACCTAGACAACGACATGTAAAATAAGGTACATGTAGAGCTATAGATTTTCTCTTTTTCCTTTGCCAATGTTTTCTCATGTTGATTTTTTACTTGGTAAAGGTTTTAACGAGGCAACCATTTGAACATTAATAAAGTTCTTTATTGTATTTATAATATGCTTATCTTTTTTACAATTTTCATATCTATTTCTGAATTCTACAAATTTTTCTGATTTTCTGGGATTTTTTTTATGATTTTTTCAAGTCTAATAGGCTAAGTGGGCCGCTACTGACCCATCGGGCCAATTGGGTTCTGGCCGGCATGGTACGGCACGAAAGGCCGTCGGACCATGCCAGGTTCGCCTCCTCGGCATATGGGCCAGCTCGACACGACCCATATGTTTCGCGGGCCAGGATGAGCCGTGCTGAGATGGGTCGGGCCGGCTCGTGCTTGTGCCGGGCCGTGCCACCCATCTAGCCACCACTACCCGTCCATGGCCTAGCGTGCTAGCCTTGCGGAGTTTTTGGCTGATTTAGCACGATTTTGAACCGAAATAGTAAAAATAGTTTATCGTGAATGAATTGGCAAAATTAGCACCCGTGTCATACTCAAAATGCACTGCAAGAGACCCACCGCACGGTAGGGGTGCAACAGGCCGGTCGCCATCACGGGTGTCATTTTTGCCAATTTATTCACAATGGGCTATTCGTTCACGATGGCCACCTGCCGCACAATAAGAACATGGTAAGCTCCTTGCGGCGCATTTTGAGCGTGACTGGGTGTTATTTTTGTTATTTTATTAAAGGAGGAGCTACTTTTACTATTTCACTTCAAAAGAAGCTAAATGAAGGAAAGCGGTGACCATGTGCGGCGGATGGGCGCCAAAATGGAAAGTTCTCCACTAGTAGTACTGCAACATGGCATTTGTTTGGACATATTTATCTTAACAAACAAGTCTTGCAAACATGTAAACATAAGCTCATATTTTTAACAGCAGATTATTCAAGTATCCAATCACAAGAATAAATACAGAAAATAAGGCATTCTCCATTACCAAGTATCCAATACAGAACCGGGATGAATTCAGCAGATGATACCGTACACAGAGAACTAGGCGAGAATACAACACGTACCACCTCGGGAAGCCTGGCCTTACAAAACACGAGAGATTCAGGAGCACAACATAAACATCCGTAACACAGCTCCGGCCCACGGTAGTGTACTTGAAGTCGACAACATAAACATCTCACAAAGCAAACCAACAAAGACTCCCACGATCTAGGAGTCTGATACTAACTCGAAATGGAAAGCAACCTGCTGGTCAACCCAGTTTATGATATGCGGTGGATACAGAAGCAACAGATAAACAGCCATTTGCGTCGCTCAAATACGATCGCCTCGGTACAAGCCTCATGTTTTCCTTGCGCTCCGGTTGCATGTCATAGCCTCAGTTTTCTGCAGTGAACCATAGCAGGGGAATCAAATCCGGCAGCAATGTATGCTCGCAAGCCAACTTCTCCAACACAGAAGTTGATAGCAGGTGAGTGACATATAGAATCACATGAAAGTATGATTTTCAAATGAAACAAGTGCATTTTACATATGAGGGAAGCAATTGAAAAAATGTGTGTCAAATAGGTGCACTCGGCAGTCGGCATACAAGGGGGCACTTGAATATGGAGTGTCAAACAGATTAAACACCAAAAAGAGAACATATTGCTAATACTGTTCTAGCATTCTTCCGTATATTCAAGGGATATTCAAAAGGCACCATTGCAGATTGCTGCGACAAGGAAAATGAGGAAATTTGATTTGTTCAGGTAGATAAATGCATATGCAATGTTCTAAAAACGGATCTACTAGGTTGTATACTCAGTTGTATACAAGTAACGGGTGCCCTACCTGTTGCCGTGTAATTGCTAGTTATGCCGCATAATCAGACTGATTATGTCGTATAATCACTACTAGGTGGGTGACCTATCGAGTACCGGTTACCAACTTTTAGAACCTTGTGCATATGAATGACAAACTAATGCTCACAAGGACCAAAACATTTTGTGAATCTTAAATCATCCCCAGTAAGTTGCCAACACTCAGAAGCCACTAGGCTACTTGCCCACTTCTAGCTCAAATCTAAGTACTTGGCACATCCTACAGTTCAAACGAATAGATAAAACGTCCCTAATTCTATATAGGGCCTTTTTGGTATATTCCATATTTTGTTGTAACAAACTGAGGCATGCTACACTCCTTGTAGCTATTGTCACAAGTTGTCCCACTTGTCAGCCCACAATGGTAAGCAAAAAGTGCGGCAACTGTGGCAAACAACAATTGACAAAAACTGCGGCCATCAACTAAATAGGCCCCTAGTCCCAGGGCCATTTGTTCCAACAACAACATGCAAATTAGAAGACCAGTAGACGTACTAGGTTATGAACTGAATATCCTACAGATAGCACACAGTAACTAAAAACTGAATTGTGAGGTCACATAGAAATGAAGCATGAAGGTGCTTAACTACAATGTTCCAATCAATAATCTGTGGATGATGAAGTGAGGTGTGAAGCAACTGAACAACAACAGTAGTTAGAGAACATTGTTATGCAATGTGCCAATGCAGCTAGGGGAAAGTAAAAACATGAGATGTGGATGAAAGTAACAGATGACCTCAAGACAATAACAGAAAGGAGGATCCTGTCGCTTATCAGAGCATATTTATCATAAGACAGAAGGAGAGGGAACTAAACTACTAAACAAATAAATATTGCATCAGGACCGCAAAGGATTAGAGCAGGAGAAAGTTGAGAGACATTTACATGGAAAAAATAATCGTCTAAATTTCCAAAGTATGACTGGACTCTTAACTATATGTGGCCTTAAAAGAAACATTCCTAAGTCCTAACGGTTACCATTGTCAAGTGAAAAATGCCTTCCATGCAGTTGACAACTGACAATGAAATAAATTTCTACTCTATAAAAAGCTTATAGTGTGGCAGATTAGACCTTTCAAAAGAGAGATTAACTTTAAGCACATAAGCTTGCATTGCTTTAGTTAAATTGCAAAGCTTCGAGTGACTTCTGCACAGCATCTAAACAGTACAAGGAGCTAAACATGTCCCAGGATCCAAAATTCCCCTTGATAATAAATATTAATTTGGGTTAAATATACCCTACCTATTTTAATTTAGCACTAACTATAGAGAAACTTTAGACAAGCATAATGATGAATTTATCATGCTTTCCACATATTGAACAAAAATTAACTACACATACATAGCAAGACAACTGTTTAAATTCAGTTGTTCAGTAGAAACATATGACCTGTGAAAGGAAAAGAAGTTTCATAAAATCAAAAGATCACATATAACGATATAACCATAATATAACTATTGACACACCACTTCCTTTTGTAGTATCCTTTTTTTCTTAATAGCTAGCAAATTGCTGAGACTGCAATATTTATTTCATGTGCTAATTGAACAAATATTTCCTCATTTCCGTGATGTTTTCTTCACCAAGTAAAATGTTAGGAATTCTGTCCATGTACACTAGCTTGATGGCTTTCTCAATACGTTCATTCACAATTTTAACAGCACCAGCAAACATTTACTGATACTCAACATTCTTACCATTCCCTACAGTTCACAACAGTTTATGTAAATTAATTAAATCAGCACAAACTACAGTGGCTGGCCAAAACATGACCAAACCCTACAGTCAGCTCTTCACCACCATTACAATTCTGGCGAAAGATCACAGTTTTATGCACTTACTGAAGGAAATTTCTTACTGAATTAGTCATTGAGACATGTATAATTGCCTATACTAATTTTGTTCCATAAAGAAATTTCTTACTGAATTAGTCATTGAGACATGTATAATTGCCTATACTAATTTTGTTCCATACCATACATTTCTATACTAAATCATTCCATAAAACGCTTCATGGCAAACTAATCAAGCATCAGCATACAGAGTCAAAACTGTGGGGTTGAGCAGAGCAAAAGGGCAGACCTTTGTGCACCTCAGGCGCATCGTGATACACAGGCTCATCCTCGGGCACGGTGTGCAGCTCGTCTGTTGCCCCTGCTGCCTCCCCACCGGCACCTGCAGCATCATCGGGGTAGCGAACCACCACAACCGGGCAGACACAGTGATGCACACAATAATCACTAACACTCCCGAGTCTCCCCTTCCCCCTTCCGCGAGGCACCGAAGCCGCGGCTTCCCATGATCATAGCGGACAAGCCAAGGCGCTCGGCCTCGAGGCAGAGCCGCTCCTTCATGTCGTGATCCTTCACGACGTGGATCTTAAAAGGGATCTGCGCGTCCACCAGTGGCTGCGCCAGGTCCTGCGCCTTGGTCGATGTGAACACATCAAAGTCCTCCTCCCGCTTCTTCTGCAGCTCCTCCAAGGAGGCCGCCTCTGCGCCCTCGGCGGCAGCCGGGGGGGCGTCCTCCCCGTCGGCGCCGGCGGGGTCGTCGGAGACGGAGACGGGGATGGAGCCCCAGTCGGCGCCGTAGAGCACGGAGGTGGGGCGCACGTGGAGGAGCACGACGGCGTCGCCGGGGCGGAGGTAGTTCTGCACGGCCCACTGGACGGCAAAGGCGGACTCGTCGGAGAGGTCGACGGCGATGCCGATGCGGCGATGCGGGGAGGCGTTGGTGACGGTGAGCGAGGAAAACAAGTAGCGCGGGGAGGAGGGCTGAATCGCGGCGGCGGCCGCCTGTGCCGCCGCAAGGCGCACCGGCGGCGGCGAAGGGGAGGAGGACATGTCGCTGCCGGCGGACGGGTTGGAGGGGTTGGCCGCCATGGGAGCCTCGGAGGGGCTAGGGTTTTGCGTTTGCTCCTCCTCTGAGTTTTTTCTCGTGTTTATTTGGGAATTTCTCGGTGGTGGTTTGATCCGAGACGATGGTGAGTGGAGAGAGGATTTTGGTTTGAAAAAACGGAGTCGAGACTCGAGAGACGGAGACAGTGAGCAGTGAGCAGAGCAAACAACCCTTCTTCTTTGCAACTGTGCTGTGATTTGGGATGGAATAGCTTGTTATACACGTAGCTCCTGCCTGATGGTGACCCTTTTGTTTCGCTTTTCTTAATCCTTTTTTAGCTCCTCTTAGCCCTCCACGTGTGCCTGTCTCGTTTGCAGACGATCTTTGGTTGTAAAACAAGTTGTATTATGTACTCTAAGTAGTGCATATACAACTCAGTATAGATATTTGAGCTATGTTGTTTATTGATAATTTGTTTTTCTATCGAGATCAGATATCGTCCTTGTCAAAATTCAATTCCTTCTTTTCGTCTTAATCTTACCTTAATCTTTCTCCACTTAACTTAAATCTGGATCTTACTCACCTATCTCGTATTTGGTCAAAATCGCTGTGAAATATATTCCCAAGATGTCCGGAAACAAGAACAACAATGAGGTCAATCACAGGACGACAACCAAGTTTGGCGAAGTCATGGTCATGATGGAAAGGAGCAGATACCAAGTGAACAAAATCAAATCGAATGATGGAGCAACACACTAGACTCTGGAGCAGATAGCTACGGATCACCAATACCATCGGGAATCCCGAACAATAAATGGAGGAACTACCCTCAAGTCTTACAGTTGGCTCATTTTTCAATGGAGCTGGAATAGTCGTCACTTGTTGGTAGTACACCAGAAGGCACTAGGCCCCTCGAACTCATGAGAAAAGAAGGAATGACACCTCAACCAAGTTTTCCATGCGGAAATGAGACTGTTTTCTACGAAATTCCTACTAAATATTTGCATCCCAAATTGTTCATCCATCTCATTAACACTATTCATTTACACAGTAAAATATTCATTGTTTGTCCGAAAATAGAAACACTGTTCCAAATTCAGGAAAATGAACAGTAAACCCTAGTTACTGTTCATCACCTGAAAAATAATCCACCACTATTCTTTTCAGCTAAATGCAGTTATTTCCAATCACCGACCATCCCCAGCTTTTATTTATAAACAGTAAAATAGTGCTATTCAGTATCCGACACCATTATCGCCGAAACCCTAATTTGACATTTCATGTCAAATTTGATCGCTTGAACCCAGAAAACCCCTCTCACTGTCTATTTCTTTAAATCAGCCCAAACACTGACCATTGCACAGTAGCTACCTACTGTTCATCCGACAAATCAAAACACCATCCATTGCCCGAAAAATGGGTTGTGCTATTCATTTTCCGTCCGAAAACAGTGAACCCTAGCTACTTTTCACTCCAAACCTAAAATAATGAACTCTATCATTGTCCGATGACTTATTTTCAGACATGAATAGTAAAATAATACTATTCATTATCCGCCGTCTTTTCGCCCAAAACCCTAATTTGACATTATATGTCAAACTTGACCGTTTCGAGCCCGTAAATCCAAATCTCAACTCCGTTCAGACCAAACAAGTGCCAGATAAATCTCCAAAGATCCCACACCACTTTCTTTGTGATTCTATACCCATTTACAATATTTTTGTTGTACTTGAATCGAATCTCAAATCCGTCATGATCAACCAAACACCAAATAATCTCCACTACACCATCTACCTTCCTTTGTGTTTCTTTTCTTGTTTTATTTACTTGCATGTTGTTCCCAGCTCATTCCTTGTCGAGCCGGACTTTATTTGAATTTGTTTTATTGTACTGTTTCGCGCTAGGTCACGACTTCGACGACCAAGCTCCAGAAGACGCAGGACAAGATCAAGATCAAGAAGACTTGGTGCAAGAAGGCAAGTTGCATCCTTTGATCATTTTGAACCTACATTTCATCTATGTATTATTACTTTCATTACTGTATTTGTGTCAATTACTTTAAATATTAAAATAATACTTTTGAATGCCATGACAATTAGTTAAATCCTAGATACCCCACAAACAAGCCCACCCAACTTTTGTAGGCCATATTCACCTTGACAAGGTTAGTCCACATAAAATATTATCTATACAAGGTAGCTTTGTCACCAAAACTGTGTTCATCAATCAAAAGCAAGTATTGGCTCTAGGCCAATGGTTTTGGTGGTGAGTTGAGGGTTGGATCCAGGAAGTTGGACAACCCAATAGACTCGGGTTAAAAGTGAGTCATCGGTGAGATCCGGAGGTGGATGACCACGAGTTGGTGTTGGGTCATCGCCTCACCGGATGACAAGTAAGGACAAGAACCTTGTGCCAATGTAATGAGACATAGAATCCGCTCAACCACAAGCGTGGTCATTACTCCTAGCTTAGTACACTCGCTCTTCCGATTGAATACCTACAAGTATCATCTATTGCTTGTTCGACAGGGACGATGAACTTGGTGTGGGACGGAATGGCGAAATGGTCACTCATTGGTTTCGCCTCGGTATGGGCCCATCGTGTCGAGTACGAATTCCACGAATGGCCGGTGGTCTCCGAGTTTGTATGAATTAAGACCTCTTGTGTAGAGACTAGAAAGGTTGAGCAGTTGAAAAGGCTTTGTTATCTCAAATCGACCTCTGTACTGCAGCAATAGCATGGTCGGTGAGGAAACGCACGCACTGACTTTTCTGACTTTCCCCCTCTTTTCCGATTGCTGCCAGTGCAAGCACCGTACGTACTCCATGTACGCGTTCACTGAACAAGATCGCATTGAAGGGCACCGTTGACTGCCACCTCCGCAGGCTCTACTCGGAAGAGAGCTATTGGAGACTGAGGCAATCACGTCAGTGCGCACTTCGCAGCCGCCTGCCGTGCTCGCGAAACCTGTATCGCGCCTACCAAACCGACGGAGAGCTGGGCTTTCGGCGTAGGCTGATACAGCGTCTGGTGCCTACCCACTTCTTCGATCGATCAGGTTGTTGTTCATTCCAAGCGACTCTTCCTTGATCAAGTTACTATTGCTGACAGCCTCTTTGCCGAGTTAGAATATGCACAGCCTAGAGCCTGCTCGTGCCTTCATCAAAAGGGCCGCATCATTGGTGATTTCTAATCTTTTGGAGAAAGAACAACAGATAAGGAACCGATATATCGGTTAGCCTGGATTCCTGGAACAAAGAAACCCAAAAAGATCGGTGTTTTTCAGTTTTCCCTTGTGATCAGGATCTTCTCAAACCATTTTTTTCGGGAGAATCTTCTCGAACGCATAAAGATGAGAGGAGAATTTCTGAGAAATGAAATATGCTGCGCAACTCAATGCACTTGATCTTAGTGCTTCACCCCACGCTTGATGTTAAAATGACCTCAGAATCAGATGAACTCTTCTCGAATCCTTCTATTGGTCACCCAAATGCAAATAGCCCGGCGATGCTTCCAGAGACAATGGGATTTTTGTGCCCATGCCTTTCTGTTTCGTGTGGAGATACTGGCCCTGCACCAACCATGGGCATTGCCAGTGTTGCCACTTGGTTGCCGCCAACTCGTCCAAGCACAATCCCTAATTAAATTAACAATCTGCCGCATCTATCTATTCGTGAAGTACATAGTCCATATCTGACCAGAATCTGCACAGTTGTGCCCGAGCAGATGTTCTCTTGCAAAAGCGTGAATTGCAATGTTCTCATCTCACAAATAATGGCACGCGCAATAGTCGCTCTCAGAAGAAGCGAAAAATGATGATGCCCTAAAAGGTGTTCTTGTTGGGCCACTGCTCGCTTTACACTTCGTATATGTTCTTGTTCTGTGCGGTGACGACGACCCTATCATCTATGTTCCCGAGAGCCGGAGGTGCTCAAGCCCTGTTCTCAAAAGGAACAAAATATTTGGATACAACCTATGGTACTCGCCTCATTCTGCCCGTAAAATTCTGGCAGCCCACTTGTTCCGTTAAAAAGGTAAAAAAAAAAAACAGTTTTTATAAAAAAATACCAAGTACAACACATAGACGTCCCCACACGCACATCACCACACACATGCACTCGGCACGTCGCCTCCCACTGAAAGAAAATCCTCCTAAATGAGACACGCAGGGCCAAACCTGAGGTTGATAGAAAGGAGCTTCAGATTCTAACTCTAAATAAACTAGCAAGGGCGTATTTGTATGACTAGATTTGTTTTAAAGTTTATATAAATAATTGAACATATATTTATGTATCTTATAAGCTATTTAGATTTTTAAGATATCATAAACATTGAAAATGACAATAGAAACTTGAAAAAAAATACAACCTGAGGAACCTAATTGAAGTATGAACTTTGATGAAAGAAAAACGTTGAGCATAATAAATTATTGGGGTCCTTAGAAACTAATCACTCTTTATTATGCATAAATCATGTAGTCGCATGTCCCTGTTCTTACTTTATTAGTAAATAGTTACATGTTTTCAAATTATATGCATGCACATGTACCTCTATCTCAAACAATGCGTTGATTATGTGTGCGATAAATTATCTTATTAGTTTATATGGTATTAGAGTACCTTGCTCACGTATATACCGATACATCATGGGCGTCCTACCTTAAACTTATATTCCCTTAAACGTCATCTGCCTCTACCGAACTGTGTGTTTTCTATCTTTTTTTATCATCATAGCTTTTTTGCTTCAACCTCCGGCAGTAAGCCCAAATCTTGATTGATCTCTCTCGGTTGCTAACTTTTTCAATACAATACTTTATCACATAGTTATCTTCTACTTCTCCTCAATTACTGCTTAATGCTAACCATTATGACATCAACACGTATATACATGCAATCGTCATCGATCTCAGCTAGGTACACGTGTCATGCTCTCTCTGGTGATCCCAAGCTTAGTCTCTACGATGCGCCATCTCACTCCAAGCTTTTTTTCTCCTTTGCATTTGTACGCTCGCGCTTCTATTTGTATGGATGCATGCATGATGTTATACATGTTTGATGTCCTCTTCTCTCGTGTCAGCAGTTTCTCTTTTTCGACGTTGGCCAACTCAACATTGTGGTTTCCTTACTAACCGCGACAATCTCTCATCTTCACTGATGCCATCATGTCTGCTTTATTCGTTGTCTAATGATATGGAGAATATTTTTGCCATCGCTGGCGACGACGTGCTCCTCACCAGTGATGCATGTTGCTAGCTATCTGATGGCTCCATATCGTTCATAACTCGTCTTTAATCCAAAACTTCATCTCCTCTGTGTCACAGATTTCTCATCATTGAGCTTCTTTTGCTATTAACTTCTTCTACAACATTGACACTCACCACTTGTCATTGTGGTCCTTAGCTCCTTCAATGCTAAACTTACTCTTCAATGGCTCCGGCGAGCGGCACAATATTATCATCATCTCCATCGTCGCCACCTCGTCTCTTCGCTTCCCGGTGGTTCAATATCTTCTTGTAGGCCAGATTAATGCCATTGAACTCTTTTGTGGTTTCCTCCGATACCATTCGTGTCATACTGTTATAACTTTTATTTTCTATTCAAAATTTTAATTATTTTTTATTTTATTCCATAGGAAACAAGAATATAAACACATGACCTTGAGAGCAAACATAGTGGCTTCTTTTGCGTCTCCTTCGACATCATTCGTGATATCTTTGTTACAACTTTTATTTTTATTTGATATTTTAGTTATTTTTATTATAGTTAATATACAAATCAAATTGCTAAATTTATTTAATTTATTCTGAATTTTAGTTATTTTAGGATTTTACTTGGGAATTCGAATGGAAATCAAATTGTAAATTTCCTTTTATTTTTATTCGAATTAAGTTCTTTTTCCTTGAAATTCGTATCGAAATCTAATTGCTATTTTTTTATTCTGAATTACAATTATTTAGGGATTTTACTTTGGAATTTGTATTGAAATCAAATTACTAATTTTGTTTTATTTTTATTCTGAATTTCAGTTATTTTTTGTTAGATTTTGTATACAAATCTGATTGTCAATTATTGTTTAATTTTTATTCTAAATTTTTATTCCAGATTTTAGTTTTTTGTTGGATTTTGTATACAAAACTAATTGCATTTTTTTAATTCTAAATTATATTTATTTATGTATTTTACTTAGGAATTTGTCTGGAAATCAAATTGTTACTTTTTATTCTAAATTTCAGTTTTATTGTATTTGACATGGACTCTTTTACTTAGGAATTCATATACAAATCTAATTTTTATTCTGGATTTCAGTTTTATTGTACTTGACATGTACTCTTTCTTTTAATCTAGACCGTTATAATTTAGATCCACCAAGATCGACGGTGTTGTTATTTCTCTTTTTTTCACCAATTAATGTGAGAATTTCTAGCCATTGAAAGCGAACAAGGTGAGTTCTTTTGACTCTACTTTAATAAGATAATAGGTAGATAGATTTTTGTTAAAAAAAAGTCGTGGAGCTAACTAAAAGAAATAATAATTTTTTTTAGCTACAATGTTTGTCATTCCTTCCTCACTGGGGTCAGCAAAATGTCATCACACTCACCATCTTCAATACACGCCTTTGATTATTATTATTTTCAATTAATGTGAGAATTTCTAGCAGAATGACATCGACATGGTCTTCAATACACGCCTTTGATCATTAATTTTTTCCAATTATATGCTAGTAAGAATGTGAGAATTTATAGTAGAATGACATCGACACGATCTTCAATACACGCCTTTGATCAATTTTTTTCCAATTATATGGTAGTAAAAATTATTAAAAATATAACGATATAAAAGTATGTTTGTCGATGATCAAGTCATCGATGTCGGTGTTTTAGAACCGATCTTACGTAAAGATTATTTGATTAGGGGGGTCTGCACAATTGATCACGCAGACAAAGGAGACACGGGAATTTTTATACAGGTTCGAGCCTTCTCCAGTGAGAATAACAACCCTAATCCTGTGTGTGCTATATTTGGTATCCTGGTTACAATTAGAGAAAAGACTTGCACTCTTTTCCCCCCAAAAGCCTCTCCCCCAAAATCTCCCTCTATTACCTCTAAAAGATGCTTATTTATAGTATGCTGTGAAGGTGGTTGTCGTTCCAGGTCATGAGGCGCTCATTATTACGCAATAATGAGAGTAATTACCGGAGTAGTAACCTCTCCACGTTGCCTGACGGTTATCAATCAGAGATAATTGTGAGTTATCTGTAGTTATTCCAGGTATAACTACATATCTTGACTGCTCAGATCTCACAATTAATAGGGTCTACTGGCGAGTGGACCTAGTTATCTGTGGAGATGTCGTGGCAAGACTGGTCGTAGCAGGACTTACGACCAGGGGTAGTCGTAGAAAAATTTACGACTGGATACTGGTCGTAGAAAGACTTACGACCGAAGGTAATCGTAGGAGAACTTACGATTACGTGGTAGTCGTAGAAATACTTACGATTATGGGGGTGGTCGTAGAAGGACTTACGATCACCTGACTAACTTCTCCCTTACAACTGTAAGGGGTATACCAAGTAATTGTGTGACGTCATATGTACCCGTATTATACGATTAAGGATAAATAGTAAAATGAGGATTATTAGATCTTCGTCACCGATCTTACGAAATAAACAGAGGAAAGTGACAAAGAGTTCTTAGGAAAGAATGGGTCTGCTCTTTATTGCTATAAACTAGATCCTTTACAGGGGTGCCCTTGACAAGGCGGTGAACTAATCCTAATTACACTTGATGTACTAAATGCTATGTTAGTGCTTCAGATGAAATCCAATCATCTCTTGATCTTCTAAATTGGATTCAATCTTTTTCTCCGCCGTTCGTGTTCTCCTTTAAGTAGTTGACGAAGTGGTGGCAGTTACTCCTGGAAAAGACGCCTGTTGAGAAGGGTCGCGACTGGTCGGAGTGAGGTGGTGATTGATGGGGTATCAACCGTTCGGTGGTTCGAGTGTCTGTGAGACACTCAGCCATATGGTGGTTGTTGTCAATGTCTTAGGATTACGAGACGTCGCGAGGTATGGAGAATACAACACATGTTCCATTCACCACATGGTACAGAATATACTTGGAGATAGATTTAGGTGCCAGTTCACGACTCCTACGAGCAGTTATCTGGTCGGGGACTACGTACAGGACCTTTCCAACTAGGGTACCCACAATGTAACCTCTGGAATCCTTACGACCATTGAGGTTGTTAGCTTTAGGGGTTACGACCACGAAGATATATGGTCTTTTTGTTATGTATAGAAGTAATACATAGATATTTTAATCATCGTTAGCTAGCCCCCGAACTTTAAATAAATATTTGTGTGGACTCTTCTTTGATGGAATTCGTATGGGGGCAGATCCTCATTTAATGATGCAATAAAAACGAGGTGGTCCATATTCATTTAAAGTTGAGAAACTGAGGAACCGAAGAGTCTTCTGCCTATTTGGCTTCCATCTTTATCCACTTTAATTCTACCATAAGTTAAAGGCTATAAATAACCCTCGAAGGGTATATCTTGAGAAAAAAAAATCCATTCACAAAATCCCCAACTTGCTTAATTCCACTTCTACTTGTAAGGTTTCATCCTTAAACTTCTTCAAGTTTGAGTGGATGAATATAGAGTTAGAGATGATATTTCAATAAGACAAAAATTATAAGATAAATTGATTTTCCGACCACCGTTGCAAGATCTAAATTTATAGGATGTAACTTTAAGGTGGTCGAAAAGTCAATTTGGTCTATAAATTTTGTTTTCAAGGTGAATATGACCTATAAAGAACATGTGAGTGTTTGACTGTCTATGATATGTAACTTCCGATCAAACCGTGGAGCTGACTAAAAGAAATAATAGTTTTTTTAGCTACGGTGTTTGTCATCCCTTCCTCACTGGGGTCAGCAGAATGCCATCACACTCCATCGTCCTGGACACATTGAGACCCCATAAATTTCATCACCAACCGTATCAGTGTCTGAACACCCAAGTCTTGTCTGAAGAATGAAGCATCCAATTCTTCCGGAAGCCGACTTCTTTAACCGGCGAAGCGAGTTTCGCTACAGCTACAGCTACAGCTTGAACACAGACTTCAATTTTTCTGAGAGGAACGCAGACTTCAGTTACGCTTCTACAATAGCTTCCAATCAAACTTATGTCTTGCCATCCGTAGCATTGGATTAGCCTGTGACATCTTGTCTCTCTTCCTCATGGACAGAGTTGGATTTCCAAACCACACGTTGTGTGTGTTATTTTCTGTAGAATTTTTCCACTAATATTTTTCTATATTTAAACTCGTCACATATGTGATGTGACTTTAATATGACTGCACTAGCAACAATCAATTGTTGCGACCTTCTTAAATAAACTGAAGTCCCAAAAGGGGGCGAAAAGAAGGGGATTAGAACCAATTTCTACAGTCATTTAGCTTGGGCATCTGGCCCAAATACGAACCAAACTGCCTCGGTCGACTAGCGTTGGCACAACCCAAGTGCACCTCGGGGTCGGGCCACGACTTCCTATCAACGTTCGCCGGCGGCGATGGCGTCGCGGAAGATTCTCCTCGGCGGCATCACGGGGGCAAGGCGGGCCAGCTCTCGCGCTCCCGTACTCTTCTCGACCTCCCCCCTCCTGGAGGCTTCAGTCTCTCCCTCCCACGCCGTCGCGACGCAGCCGTGGGGCGGGTCGCCACGGGCGGTGCTCTTCCCTTCGAGGCCCTCTCGTCGACGCGTCGGGCTACACAGTTGGCCGGAGATGCGCCCGGCCCGTCCGCCATGGACTATAAGTGCGTTTCTCGTCCTTGCTGTCTTAGCTCCTTGTTGCCTTGGTGTCTTTATCTGTTCGTCCCTTTAGCTTTAGGGTAGTTTGGCGCAGGGGAAATGAGGTGTAATTTTGTGATCATTGTCTTCCTGCAGCAATTGCTAACCGTAAAGCAGACCCTTAAACACACACTATTTTTTTTTGTACAGTTTCAAGGGGATGATCACAGTGGTTGAAATTACGAAAATGTTCATGAAAATATTGAAATGGGCATCGTTGTGCTAGCTATTGATATAAATGGTTGCAGCTGTTTAGAGAAAAATCTGATCTTTCTTTGGTGATTCATTTATAGTTAGATATTTTTGTTTTGCCATTGGATATTGGACTGTTTGTGATTGTCGGCTGTGTGCATTCAACAGGTCGATAATTCCAGAGGACGAGTTCCATAAATTAGCAGATGAGACGATACATGAGTTGCTTGAAAAACTTGAGGTAATGGATCCTCCTTGATAAGGTTTTCAGATTTTTGCGCTTGATAGAAGCCTCTCTTATAACATACCAGTTCAATCAGTATATTTGGCTAATATTGTTCTTTGTGGCTCTGTTTTAGGAATATGGCGATTCTCTTCAGATGGATGGCTTTGACATAGACTACGGGGTTAGTTGCAATGAAGCGCCAATGCCCCATGTGATCTCTCGCTATTATGTGTGTTTTTAATTAATTGGATTGTTCAGAATGTTTATTTCTTTTCTTTTTACATTGCAGAATCAAGTTTTGACACTGAGGCTAGGGGATTTGGGGACGTATGTTGTAAACAAGCAAACGCCGAACAGACAAATCTGGCTTTCATCACCTGTGAGGTATGGTAAAGTTGGTCAGTTGAATAGTTGACTGTATGTGTTAAGTACCTAAATTCGAGCATATTATTATCTTACTCCCTTTGTTCAAGAATATACAACGTTCTGGATATCGACACGGTCTTTAACATGCAACTTTGACCACTAATTTTTATATGAACTAGCCGATTGGCCCGCGCAATTGCGCGGTTTGGTGTAGTATAGTATAACTTTACACAATTCTAAATTCTAAATTTTATATTTTGCAATCTAAATTTGAATTTGGGATATTTTATTTTGTATTTAATTAGCAAATTTTATTTTGAGATCTCTCTCCTTACGTGTGAAAGAGATTGAGATGTGATCCCATCAAGAAAATTTACACACTCAACCTTTGAATTAAACGTGGTGCTACCTATTTCCCTTTTTTCAAATTAATATATCTCTAAACAAACTATTGAACCCATGCCTTTAAAATTAGGGTCCATCAAATTAAGGGTTAGATGTTTTCTTAGATATTTTTCAGATTAATATATCTCTAAGACAACTATCGAATTTAAGCATTTAAAATTAGGGTTCACCAATTTAAGGGTCGAGTGTTTTTCTTTTTTGTGAGAATTTTTATCATATTTCTCGTTTTTCTTAGAAGTTGTAAAAGGTATGTCATCAACTTTTTATATAGAATAGACATGTTCATTAAAAATATAAATTTATTATATTATAAAAATATTTTTCATGACTAATCTAATGATACTATTTTTACATGACCAATCTAAATAGTTTATACACACACACACACATATAGGAAAATGGTATGATACTCCTGGGAGTACGTACTCTCACTTCTAATATACCACTTAAATCGTATGATAATACCTCTTTATCAATTCGAGTATACTCCAATAATGATTATAAGGTACCCAAAGTAAGTTTCATAAAAAAAATTCATTAAAATCCACCTTTTATAGCAAATTTGGGTATATACTTCTTTTCTTTATGAAAAGGGTATATAACAAAAATAAAGTGTTCCATTGAAATTTTTTCAATCAAGTCGTATTGGAGTATCTTATAATTGATATTTAAGTATACTGAAAATGATAAATAAGTATAATATATTTGTTTAAATGATATATTAGAAGTAGGAGTATGTACTCCCGAGAGTACGAAACGGACGTCATATATATATATATATATATTAGTAATCAAAGTTAAAGAAATTTGATTGCACACTTTGTTGCTTTCTAAAATATCATATATTTCTGAACGGATGGAGAATTTGTTGTAGTGCAGAGTGCTCTTCTTTTTTCAAGTTTGGAACTCACTATTTTTGTTAAACTGATACTTGTCAAGGATAGTTTACTAGTACGTACAGGATCCAGTGTCTCACACCCTATAAGTACTTGTAAAATGCATCTCCAGGGCATGTATGAAGTACCCATTACCTTTTGAATTAAAAAAGAGTTTTAGCATTGCATCTACTATATCCGTTTTTTACTTATCGTTTTAGACATCGATACTGTCTTCAATACACGCCTTTGATCATTAATTTTTTCCAATTATATGTTACTAAAAATATAACGATATGAAAGTATGTTTGATGACAAATTTAATGATAACACTTCCATGTGACAAATCCAAATACTTTTGTTCATATTAGTGGTCAAAGTTTTAAAAGGTTAAATGCATACATTCTAAAATGGTATCTATATTAGTGGTCAAAGTTTTAAAAGGTTGAATGCATACATTCTAAAATGACAACTAAAAAAGAACGTAGTATGCTTTTGATACTTCTCTCGTATGGTTGTGCCTTTTGATATGACTCTAAATCATTTCTCCATCGGAAGATGACACTTTCAAAAGTTACTAGTTGGATGCCAAATGCTTATGTTTTTTTAAAAATTCCACTTTTTTAAATGGTGTATCCTAAAGCTCTTCAGTCTAGATCATAGTCACCGGGATCGTGGGTTGATGCTGCGATCCATGACCCCGGTTCGAGCGTCCCATATCGCGGGTCGCTGGCGATCTAGGTCGCCGCCGGGACATCGCTGGTCATGATCCCGGGGGAGAGGGGGGATAGGCAGATGGAGATGCGAAGCTAAGCTGGAGGAATACTAGAAGAAAGATAGAATGGCTGTTGGGCGCTGGCTGGGTATCTCCTCTGCCATGGCTTTGGTGGAGGAGGAAGAAGGCTTTGAAGCGAAGAAAGAATGGGGAAGAGGTCAGGATGGGAACATACCCACGTGGACTTGGAAGAGGAAAGTGCTGCATTTGTTTTTTTATTGCTTTTTTTTTCATCTTCACATGTCACGGCAGGCAAGGGTGGATCTTC
Organism: Ampelocalamus luodianensis; assembly: GCA_036346255.1. NCBI lineage: Eukaryota > Viridiplantae > Streptophyta > Magnoliopsida > Poales > Poaceae > Ampelocalamus > Ampelocalamus luodianensis. The sequence continues at coordinate 28,051,437 of CM070617.1, read as the reverse complement.
TGTGTTGAACGTCCGAACATGGATCTTTTGTGCAAAGGGGTTTGTTAGGGAGTACTCGAGTGTTTTTTTGGGTTTGTGAGTATTTAAGTTTTTTTTTATCTATGCTATGCTTGGTGATATCTTATTAGGGGAAGAGTCAAAGTGATCTCATGCATTGAATCTAGATTTAAGAGTTCAAAATTTGAGTACTAGTTAGCAACAAAATACTCAAGTACTCCCTAGACAACACCTTGTGCAAATTTCCAACTTCAGCTGCAACCTACTCCCTTCTCCTTCTCTTTATTCCTTTCCTTTTTCTTTTCCAATACTTAAATTAAATTAAGGTATTATCTGACTTTAATTGGGTCATCGACCCAGATTCATTGGGATCACATCCCGTGTGCTGAACTAGCGTCCCGAAGAACACTACTCCCATTCGACTCACATTTTTAGCCACCCGCAACCTCATTCCTCAATCCGGTCAACTCATGTTCCTCGTTCTGTGGTGACTATGGCCTGGAATAGTAACTCATGTTGATTCTTATATGAAGATGTTGTGTATGGCTGTTTGCAGTGGGCCTTCTAGGTTTGATTGGGACGCAACAACAAATGGTTGGATATACAGGCGGACCGGAGCAAATCTCGTGCAACTTCTGAAGGAGGAGATTGGTGAGCTGTGTGGTACCCCAGTAGAACTTTCATAACAGAATTGCCACGTAGCAATGTTGGAATGAGCATGGGACACTTGACGCAAAACGTGAATGAGATGACGTGTTGTAATGTGATTGGTCGTTCCAAAGAAACCAAAATTTTGTTATACTGCACATTTGCGCGCTTCTTGGAATATATCTTTGCCTTTTGTCGATGATCAGACGTAGCATCAGGATGATCTTTGTTTCATTGAACCTTAGGAATCAAGTTATCTCATATATGTATTCTGTAGTGACTGCAAATTGAATATTCAAGTTAGTGTGCCGTGTAATTGTATTGTTTTGCTAGCTTCATAGCACCAACAGTCAGACAAGCATGCTTCATTGAAACTGAAAGCGTATAGAGTCTTGGGTAATCACGCAATACTATTCCATTAGATGGGATCAGTACAAATAGCCAGGAAGACGTAAAAGAGGCAACTAATCCTAGGATTACATGCATGCAAAAGATAGAAACAAAGCCTAATCACGGGTTGTTGCCGTAACACCGCATGGCGTCAGTGCGGAGGACCGAACAATGTGCATGTAAACGTGCTCGTGATTTATCCGTCTAACACGCCCGTAGTCCGACCGGGAGGAGGTCGGACGTTCGACCAGCCCGAAATTCGTGAAGACGGACGAGGTAGACCCTTGGTGAAGATGTCCGCAAATCGGACGATGTAGGCGCGTGAAGGACACGGGACGTGTCCGAGAGCAACACGCCACGGACAAAGTGTAGGTCGATCTCCACATGCTTGGTGCGCCGATGTCGAACCGGGTTGCCGGAGAGGTAGACACGATCGATGTTGTCGCAATACACACAAAGCAGCCGACGCAAAGGTGTCGCGAGCTCGAGGAGTAATCGGCGAGCTAAGTAGCTTCAAGAACGCCCGTTAGCAACGGCGCGATACTCGGCTTCAGCTCGACGCGAGACGGTGTCTTGCCGTTTAGAAGACCGGAGATCAAGTTATCACCAAGAAAGACCGCGTAGCCGGAGGTAGACTTGCGGGTGTCAGGGCAGCCAGCCCAATCGGCGTCCGAATAAACTACCAGTTCAGTTGGGAATGTCTGGTGAAGAATGAGGCCATAGTCGAGGGTGCCCTGAAGGTACCGCAGAATGCGTTTGACCACAGCGAGATGAGGTTCGCGAGGATCATGCATGAAGAGACGCATTTGCCGCACAAAGATAGGCAATATCCGGCGAGTGAAGGTCGGCATCGAGAGCACCAGCTAGGCTGCGGTAGTGTGTCGGGTCATCCACAGGAACACCATCAGCGGAGAGCTTGGAGTGAGTATCAACTGGCGTGCTGCAGGGTTTGCAGTCAGACATCCCAGCACGCTCCAATATGTCAAGGATATAATGCCGCTGGGAGAGAAAAAGGGCACCATTCTGTTGACTCACAGAAAGACCCAGAAAGTGATGAAGTGGCCCCAGATCCTTCATAGAGAACTCATCCCGAAGAGCAACAATAATCCGGCGAAGAAGAGCGTCTGAAGAAGCAGTTAATACAATATCATCCACATAGAGGAGCAAATAGGCTGTATCCTGTCCTCGGCTGAAGATGAATAGAGATGTATCGGACTTGGCCTCTGTAAATCCCAGTGATGAAATGTGAGATGCAAATCGGCTGTACCATGCACGAGGAGCTCGCTTCAAGCCATATAGAGACTTGTTGAGTCGATGACGTAATCCGGATGGGCGTAAGTCGCAAACCTGTAAGGTCGAACACGATGACGATCTCTGCTAGTGTGCCATGAAGAAAGGCATTCTTCACATCCAGCTGATGGATAGGCCAATCTCGAGAAAGAGCCAATGTGAGAACTGTGCGAACCGTAGCAGGCTTCACCACTGGACTGAAGGTTTCATCAAAATCAATGCCGGCCGGCGAGTGAAACCACGAAGAACCCAAGAGCTTTGTAGCGCCAAGAGAACCGTCGAGGATGAAACTTTTGGCGATAAACCCATTTGCTCGCGGACGATGTTGACGCTTGTGGACGAGAACGAGGTCCCACGTCTGATTAGACTCGAGTGCATCGAATTCCTCGGTCATAGCTTGGCGCCAATTGGGATCCGCCAGCGCACTGCGGAATGTCTTCGGAATTGGCGAAAGAACTGCTACATGTAGATTGAGGCGATCCGTCGAAATACGGATACCCGATTTGGCACGAGTAACCATACGGTGATCATTAGCCACCGGTGGAGTCGGAGCAACCAGATGGCGACCGGTACGTGTGGCCACAACTCTGGGTGCATGGGTGTCAACAGAGCCGTGCTTTGGAGCGAGATTGGCGCCAGGAGTTGCTGTGGCTACATCGGCAGGAAGCATCGGGGGAGCACCAGGTGGCCCAAGCGGTGGTACAGCTGCGGTGCTGAGAGATCAGCAGGCCACGACGCAGGGGGGCCAGGCGATGTTGCGGGGCAGCAGGGGTGGCCCGAAGTCGCCCACCGCGAGACGGATGAGGTGTGGCCGGTTCCGCTTGCAACTGCCCAAGGTGATGTACCGTTGGGGGCAGCAGGACCGGCCGCACTGCCACGTGACGTCGTAGAGCCTGCAAGAGGAAATGGCCCAATGGGCAGCTGGACGGAGTCCATGTTAGCTAGAAAGTCTAGGTCGGTCGGCTCAAGGCGATCGTGGGAGGTGGCAAAGGGGAAGGATGTTTCATCGAAAGTGACGTGCCGGGATATGATAATCCTATTCGATGAAAGATCGAGACAACGGTAGCCCTTATGTTCCGATGGGTAGCCAAGAAAGACACATAGAGTAGACCGGGGAGAGAGTTTATTAGCCGCCGTGGAGGAGAGGTTTGGGTAGCATTGACACCCGAAGACACGTAAGTGGGAGTAAGAGGGATGAACACCAAATAGAGCGAAGTGTGGTGTGAGGAACTGGAGTGTCTTTGTGGGGTGAAGATTAAGCAAATATGTGGCGGTGTGGAGAGTGTCAACCCAATACGAAGGTGGGAGGCTAGCTTGGAACATGAGGGAGCGCATGATGTTGTTGGTGGAACGAATGATGCGCTCGGCCTTGCCATTTTGTTGAGAAGTGTGTGGGCATGACATGCGGAGTGCAACGCCATGAGTAAGAAAGAAGTGACGAGCGGAGGAGTTGTCAAACTCGCGGCCGTTGTCACATTGGACGTTTTTGATGGTGAGGCCGAACTGCGTGCGGACATAGGCAAAGAAATGCGACAAGGTGGAGAAGGTGTCCGACTTAAGGCGCAGTGGAAAGGTCCACGAATAGTGCGAGCAATCGTCTAAAATAATGAGATAATATTTGTAGCCAGAGATACTAGCAACAGGAGATGTCCAAAGGTCACAATGAATTAAATCAAAATTCGAAATGGCACGAGAGCTAGAAGTGGCAAAAGGTAAACGAATGTGACGGCCAAGTTGGCAAGCATGACAAATAGACTCGGTAGCCTCATTATTACATGAAATAGCCGAAGTACTGGCTAGTTTGGAGAGGGCCTCGGTGCCAATGTGACCGAGACGACGATGCCAAAGTGTAGAAGGTGCGATGGCGGCGAGCTCGCGCGTGGGTGGACATGGCAAAGAATGGATAGAGGTAGCGGAACTATTGCACTGGCGATCACGCCCGAGTGTAAGATCCTTTCTGAAAGACCATACGGATCAAACTCAACTGAAGCAGCTTGTTGTCAATAGTAAATTGTCTAATGAAATTAAGTTTTTAATAATATGTGGAGTGACAAGAACATTCAAGAGAAAATTGACCATGAGGAGCGGAAAGAGCAGTAGATCCGGCGAGGTAACTGGAAGAGATGAACCGTTACCCACTATGATAGTAGAGTGAGAGGGGAGGGGGGTGGGAAAGCGAGATGTTACCAAAGATCCGGTCATATGAGATGTGGCGCCGAGTCCATGTACCACTCCCGATGAGGCGGGGTGAGGACATAGTGTTGAACGAGTTCAACGGTCGCTAGTCCCACCGCCCGCGCGATGATGTGGAGGCGGGCCGGCTGCTGCTCGCTTGTCGCTGAAAGCGCCCGAACGGACTCCACCAGCGCCGCAGGTGGGCCGCATAGGCGTGCCATGGTGAGACGCGTGAAGGCGCGAATCTGCTGCATGAAAGAGCGCAGGAGGCGCTGCGGGTCGTTGCTGCGCTCGACAGGCCGCGACCGAGAATGCATTGTTGGCGGAATGTGGCGACTTGGCTATTCCATCCATGGATTCCGTGGCGGAGAGGCGGCCCGCGCAGCACCAGGGGCGCTGGAGCCAGTGCTCGACATGCGTTGGGTGCCGTAACTGGTGTTGCCGCCGCCGGAGTTGGACGGGTTGTTGCCGCCGTTGCCGCCCCCACGGTTGTTACGGCCGCCGCGGCGGTTGCGGTTTTTGTTGTTGTCGCGACCGCCACCGCCGCTGCCGCTGTTGCCACTGCTTTGGCCCGTGGCGAGGAAAGCGGATGAAGAGCCGCCGGGCTTGTTCTTCATCGAGAGCTCCTCAAGCATGAGGTCCGCACGGACTTCGACGAAGGAGGGGAACGGCTTCGACCGCTTGATGATAGCAGCCATGTGGTCGAAGCGCTCGTTCAGTCCGCGTAGCACGGAGAGGACGAGGGTGCGATCGAGGACGGGTTCACCAAGATCGCCGAGAGCATCAGCCATGGTCTTCATCTTCCGGCAGTAGTCGGAGATGGATAGATCGCCCTGGCAGAGGTTGCGGAACTCGACATCGAGGTGTAGGGCGCGCGTCTCCTTGTTCCCGAGAAATTGTTCATCGAGGCTGAGCCAAACGCGACGTGCCGTCGCCATCGGCGTCATGACGAGCTCGACAAGGCTGGCGGAGATGGTGCCGTAGAGCCAGCCGAGGACCGTGCACTCCATACGACACCAATCTGGAATGTCGGGGTGCACGTCGTCGGAGAGGACGTGGTCGGCGAGCTCGTACTTGCCGACGGTGAGGAGGAAGAGGCCACGCCACTTGGTGTAGTTCGGCGTGTCGGAGTCAAGCACGACGGGATGAGGAGCGGATGTTGAGGACGGCCACCGCTGAGCGTGAAGGGTCGCGATGGCGCGCCGAGGGCATCTCGCTGGGCGCCGTGAGCACGTTCGGCGTCGAGTAGGCGCCGGTGGTCGGCGTCAAGGCGAGCGCGCTCGGCGTTGATGCGCGCGCGCTCAGCCTCAAGGCGTGCGCGCTCGTCCTCGGCGTGCTTCTGGGCGCGTTCGGCCTCTTCACAGCCGTGGCGCCGCGCCTCCTCGGTGGATCACCATGGCACCGAGGTGGGAAGAAGGAAGAGAGACAGGGAGGGAAGCGCGGCAGGCGAGGAGATGGCCGGCGGTGCAGGTAGTAGCGGCGGGCGACGAACGCCGGCAGCTATGGTGCGGAAGCGAGGGTCGCAGGATGCGAACCACTCATGATACCATATTGAGTTGCATGCACCAGCCAGTTCACCCAAAAGCTTAAGCTGATGAGGAAAGGTGGACAATTCACTTATACTTCAACACTCCCCCTCACGTGTAGGCTCCCTCAGGCCTAAGACGTGGAATAGAAATGAGCTGCAATTATTTTCTTAATTGCGCTAGCCGGGTCTTGAACTCAAGACCTCTTGGCTCTGATACCATGAAAGCGTATAGAGTCTTGGGTAATCACGCAATACTATTCCATTAGATGGGATCAGTACAAATAGCCAGGAAGACGTAAAAGAGGCAACTAATCCTAGGATTACATGCATGCAAAAGATAGAAACAAAGCCTAATCCTGGGTTGTTGCCGTAACAGCCTGCATGGCGTCTGGTGCGGAGGACCGAACAATGTGCATGTAAACGTGCCTGTGATTTATCCGTCTAACAGAAACATCCTGTGAGACTCTTCATAGCGGGAAATGCATAATCACATTCACATTGGATGAATAAACTGATGACAATTCTTATATTCTACTGTATTCAAGTAACAAGTATCAATCAAATCACATCAACACTGAAACACCCTGTGTGACTCTTCCTCCATCAGCTCAGGGCTCAATCTGACCATGAGAATGCAGAATTCCTTCTGATCCAGCATCCCGTCCCCGTCCAGGTCCCCTTCCCTCATCATCTCCGAGAGCTCGTCGCCCCGGAGCTCGCCGAGCCCGAGCCTCGCCGCGTTCCTCTTCAGGCTCTGGAAGGTGATCTTGCCGGCCCTGGGGTCCATGAGCAGCTGGAACCCCTTGCAGAGCTCCTGGATCAACCCCTCGACGCCGAGCTTCCTCGCCATCGACGGCAGGAAATCCTCAAACTGCACGGAGGATCCCTTGTCCGCGGCGCCCATATCGCTCTCAATCCGCGACGACGACGACGAAGAAGAAGACTGAAGAACCAAGAATGGCTGATCAGATTCCTGGATGGAACAGTGGTTGATGGAGAATGGAGAGGGGCATGATGTGTGCTTAAATAAGGGTGTGGTGGTGATGGGAGAAGACAGAGTCCATAAGGTTCTTGGAAGCAGTCTCTCCATGCACGCCAACCAAAGTACAGGTAATTGCAGGCGTCCTAGCTATGTTTAGGCGGTGGCTGCGGCCGGCGGTTTTTGCTTGGTTTATGCGAAGTAGCAGAGGAGGCTTCTCCAAATTCCAATACCGGTTGCTTGAACGAGTCACGCTTCCTTGTGCAGTACATTTGCTTTGCCAGTCATAAGAAAGTGGATAAGAATGGTGACGGAAGTTCTTGTGTGAACGGAAGTTCTAGGTCAGCGTGTGGCTGACAATTATATAAAGTGAAGTGATCTGGACTCTGGAGGAAGGTGACAGCGTTTCCCCGGGTTTTATCTAGTTCCATGGTGGACCTCCGATCATGGACGGCAACACGTGTGGGACCAACATGTCAGTTCTTCTGCTGTTGCTAATGTTATGGCACCTGGTTTGACTCTGTTACGCACGGATGTCACCTGGTTTCTCCGGTTATACGCGGCGAGGTCGAGGGATGGTATTAACACGCAGATCCTCTGCCGCAGCAACTAGCTACGGCTTGACACCTAGTAATGGCGTCGTTCTTCCATACGACACCGGCCACGCGTCACCAAGTATGGTCGATCACAAGGTGGTGTGTGGTGTGTTTGCACTGGCTGGCTATGATTTTCAAAGCAGATACTACCCTTTTGCATTGAATTGAAGTGGATAATGTGAACTGATGAGACTGCATTCTGAACTTCTGACGTGGTCATCCCAAATAATGCCCAGGAAATTTCGTGCCAACTGCCAAGGCTATGTTCGCTTTCCGATCTTGCTTACCGTTGCTTGTCAATTGCGACATATTTGCGCTCTGTGACACGAATAGATTAACAAATTTATTCTCCTCAAAGGAAATCTTGAGAAGATTCCTCATGAAAAAGGGAAACAAAACACTTCATTCTCAAGTTTCTTTTAGGAGTTAGGAAAGCCATGTATCATTAGCATTTACATGGATGCTTGTCATTTGGCTTCTCTAGTAGCGTCCGAATACTCCAAACGTCTTTGCACACCCTCTTCGGCTGTTTGTGCCGCGCGCAGGAAACAAAGAAAGCAAGTACGAAAACAGCAAAAATGATCTTTCCCAACTACTACTTCGGCAATATCATTACTATTTACTAATGACGTGCTTTCTCCTTGATCAAGCTAAATGAGCTCAAAGAGGCAACAGAAACAGTTGTAAAGGCTATCTCCTCATGCTTGCCCATCACTTGTAAATTGTAATCCAACGAATTTTGGTGGAAATTTCTTGTCTGTCGTCGTGAACTTGTCATCGCAGCACGAAGTCTAAAACATCTAGTGGGCCAGTAGTTGACGGATTTTTTAATAAAAAAATAGTATTATTTTAACAAAAAAACTACAAAAATAATTAGTCAAAATAAAAAAAAATACAAAATTAGGTTACTATCGTCGGTTGGAATGGCGAAATTCTCATGTCGCCATTCCAACTGGTGTCAGTAGCCCTATAGGGCATCTGTCGTCGATTGAACCGGCGACAGGGTCATGTTTTTTTTTTATTTGTGTGTATGGAATTCAGTCTAAAAATTTAGTGAGTTTCAATGATTTTTTTGGTAATATCTTTAAGTGTCCACGTAATTCGAAATCCGAAACAGGAGAAGATAATGAAATATGAAGTAAATAATGCAAGATCGGCGACGCAATAACAGAAACAACCCCCTTTGGAGTGAAATAAAAAAAAATGGCTTTAGGGTTGCCATCGCGCTGTTGCCCCGATTGTATTGTTTATAGAACCGATTCCTTTGAAAAAATATTACGAAATGTGTAATAGTCGAAATATTTGAGAAATGAGATTTAAATTTGAAAGACTTCATAATTTAATTATGAATTACATGGCGCACTGGGTTTGGTTACGTGCATTAGAAATGACAGCATGCACGAATCAACAAACTGAAAAACCCCTACGATACACGTGCGTCCTTTTGGAATAAAAAAAGGTTGATTGGCACTGGCGGTCCATCGGTCTCTTCCCCTAGTCTCTAGACTGCCTGCGGTGGTGGCTAGTCTCAAAGTTAGCCAAATTATGTGAGATGAGCTGGATAATTGAATAAAGTTAGGATAGCACAATATAGGGCCAAATCAATAATCAAGATACAAATTGAACCTAACTTACCTCTTCGATATGGAGTGCGCCCGGGCAACAGGGAGCGCTACGACGACTGTCGGTTTCACTAGCAAGAGTTTTCCCCTTGTCCACTACACGCTCGGCCTGGTCGTACTCGGCTTCATGTTCGGAAGTCCTCCACCACCGCCTAGCTTTCCTAGGCTCCTCTGGTGCCCTTTCAATATGGCCGGGTACGTAAGGTTTCTAATGTTCGAAGGTCTCAGCTTGCTTCGCGTAGTTGAATATGTACTTCTGCTTGATGAACGTCCTATTGTACATGTTCGGGTCGTTGATCTATTGGAAGAAGTTGTATCACATTTTCGGCTGCCATTATGCACTGACAAAGTTAGGGATATGTGGAATGCAATGTAACATGTGAAAAATCTATAAGATTCGCTTACGGAGATGTGTCCCGTACGTGTAGTACGCCCGGGCGATGGTCGTCAGGTGTGTGGATTGAATGATCTTCGTCGGTTCTACGCACACACATTGCGGGCATAGCAACTCTAGTGTTACCGACGCATCCTTCATAAAATAATTTGGGGTAGGGTTTAGCCTTCTTGGCAAGCTATTCCGCAACATCTTCACGTAGAAGTTCAACGACGAGTCCGACATCTTCGTCTTCTTTGTTGTGTGAACCAAGTTGGAGTGAAGTGTTGGGTATGGTAATGTATTGTTCTCCTCCCCCTTTCTTCTCCGTCCATTTATAAACGGATAGGGTGCAGTATTGAGGGTGGAAGGAGAAGAGACAAGACATCGATCTACAAAGGTGGCGTGACAGAGTGTGGTCATTTTGGTCTGCAAAGGTGGCAGTATGTGGCATGACAGGGTGGGGTCTTTTTTGTCTGAAAAGGTGCCATGACAGAGTGTGGTCATTTCGGTCTGAAAAGGTAGCATCGTATTGTGTTGTCTTTTCGGTCTACAAAGGTGGCAGTGTGTGGCCTGACAGTGTGCAGTCTTTTCGGTCTAAAAACGTGGCGTGGCCATGTGTGGTCATTTCGGTCTGAAAAAGGTAGCATCACAATGTGTTGTCCTCTCGGTTTGCAAAGATGGCAATGCATGGGCTGACAGCGTGCACTCTTTTCGATCTGAAAAGGTGGCGTGGTCGAGTGTGGTTATTTCGATCTGAAAAGATAGCGTCACAGTGTGTTGTCATCTCGGTGCGCAAAGGTGGCAGTTGTTGGAGATATGCCCTAGAGGCAATCATTTTGATGATGATATTTCGTTGTATCCATGATTTAATAAATGTTCCTTGAATATTGCCTTTGTGTTGATTAACAAGTATGTGACTTGTTTGTGAAACTCTTTACTTGTATGGTTATTCTAAAGTTGTCCCTAGTTGGAGTTCATGTGAGGACACACGTGAATGATGGATTAGCACATGTATCGGTTGATGACCATGTTTCACAGGTCATAGACATGGAGATGTCAAACCAATAATGTGAACACATGTTTAGAACATGGGGTTGGACCGACCCAACATGAGACATAGCTTTTATACTTATGGTTCTCTCTACACAATGTGTACGCCTTGTCCTTAGACCTGAGATTGTCGCATGTACTTGAGATGTGAATAGACCTACTTAGGGGCTATCAAACGCTACTCCGTAACTAGGTAGTTATAAAGGTAGCTTTCGGGTTTGTCATGAAGCATCTTTGCGAGGCATGGTCGAGTCGAGATGGGATTTGCCCTCTCTACCGAGAGAGATATCTCTGGCCCTCGAGTGATCGGATCCGTAAATGCATGGCCATGCTACTTAAGGTTAAGAGTTAACCTAGTAAGGGATTCGGATCACGAGGATCGAGAAAGAGTGGTCGACTTGGAGCTCGGCCGAATATCGTGAGGCAAAGGGATTGACATGTACATAACGTTGTGATGGTTCGTCCGATATGATCTTTACGTGCGTTTAGGAGTTGGCACGCCTTGCTAGAGGTCGCTACCAACTATTGACCAAGTATGTGTACTTGCGTCATGTCTAAACATACGTGAACCTATAGGGTCACACACTTAAGAAGTGAAGCCTAATTCGGATTGGATCCAATTAGATCTGGCATTGAGTCCTAATGGGCCTCTATTCGTAGAAGCCCATTATAAGGACGTCTATAAAAGGAGGCGGCGCACCGTTAAGGGTTGAGTTTTTCGTGACACCCCAAACCCCGCCGCCACCCTCCCACGCCCTAGTCGCCGCGCGGATCTAGTAGTCCGCGCGTCGCTTCCTCCCGTACGTGTGGATACCTTTGAAGGCGTTGCATCTGTGGCGTTGGGACGAACCGCAAGAAAGGAGCTGTACGTGGGACGCCACGACGAGGACGAGGAAGTAGTACGACTACTCTGCCCCGACGTACTGCATCAACTTGGTATGACTACACTGCCCCGACGCGCTGCATCAACTTCCGCACCTGCGCGTCTAGTGGTAAGACCGTGATCTATAACTGCAGTGATCTTGGTTTACGGGTAGAATTTTTTAATTTGCGCTAGTGTAGCCTACCCGTTTCCCTACAGCAGTGCATGGCCTGATAGTGTGCAATCTTTTTGGTCTGAAAAGGTGGCGTGGTCGAGTGTGGTCATTTCAGTATGAAAAGGTAGCGTCACAGTGTGTTGTCCTCTCGATCTGCAAAGGTGGCAGTGTGTGGCTTGACAGTGTGCGGTCATTTCGGTTTGAAAAGGTAGCGTCACAGTTTGTTATCTTTTTGGTCTGCAAAGGTGACAGTGTGTGGTGTGGCTGTGTGTGGTCTTTTTTGGTCTAAAAAGGTGATATGGTAGAGAGTGACTATTTCGGTCTAAAAAGGTAGCGTCACAGTGTGTTGTCTTTTCGGTTTGCAAAGGTAGCATCATAGTGTGCGGTCATCTCGGTATGCAAAAGTGTCATAACGAAGTTCATACATGAATCCCTTATCATGTTACGTTCATACAGATCCAGTTGCCAAAATTTAAACATTTTGCAGTTCATAAAAAGCATACAACATCGTTCATACATGTATCCCTTATGCAGAGAACCAATGCTACTTATACATATTGAACACACTACTGGTAGGATACACACACAAACATAAGTTTCTCGAGCCACTTCAAATGATCAAGAATCATGTCAAAGCACTCGTCTGTAGGTGACATGTTCACTATTGGACCATATGGAACTATAGGCGGACGTTCGAAAGAGTAGTTGAACGTTCGTCTGTAGGCACTAGCAGAGTCTGCCCACTAAAAGTACTAGCAACCGCCAACCTAACAACCACACCGAATAGTGAAAAACAAGTGACAAACAAACACAAAGTCCAAATACCAGCATTCGCGAAAATCAAACTCACCAAGAAATGCAGACACTTGTAGAACACACAGGACATTTGCCTAGACGCTGTAGTTCGGGCAGTTCACTCGCCTTCCACTCGCCACCGCCGCCGCTCTTCGGCTCATTGAACTAGACTACCGAGACATGGCACTGAGTAGAGTTCTGAGACAAGTGTAAGTAAGTTAGAAGAGAGAGAGAGAGGGCTAGAGTTTAGTTATTTGGATGGGCTTTTGTAGTGGTGGGGTTTGTGATGCTGGGTAAATTTTTTAATATTAAAATTTAGGCAAATTGCAATTTGAAATGGTGATAGGGATCCCACGCGGGGTAAATTTTTAATATTACAATTTAGGCAAATTACCATTTGATGTGGCGATAGGGATCTCTTAAGTCCTAGTCGTCATTCCAAATAGCGACACAATCTCCCGTATAAAAGGCTTCAAAATTCAAGCAAAACTCACTTTTATTCAGAAAAAGAGAAAGAGGGGAGGGAAGGGAGAGGAGCAGAGTGGAGTAGAGGGAAGGAGAGGAGCTAGCGAAGCGCTGCCCGTTCGGTCGATCGCCTTTGAGGTAATTTTTTTAACTTAATGGATTATATAGTTTTAGATGTATGGTTACACAGTGTAGTATGTTGTAGATAATCCTTTTCAGTGGGTGATTTAGTCTTAGATATGTTGTTAATCATGGAAATCTTGTTTATTGTGTAGTATGTTGAATATGTTAGACACAACCAATTTCAAAATTTACTACGGTCACGGGACAATTCTGGAGGGTCCCGAGGGGATTAATTTGCATTATTTCCAATCGACGATTGTAACCCTAACAAGACCAGAGCAGCGTACATGGGGCGTTGTGATACGGTGGTTGTTTCACACATTCGATTTGGACTATATCGTGTATGATCTTAGATTAAGTTGCCTTGCCAACAGAGCACCACATGGCACATATTGGAAGTTTGTGCAGCTCAAGGGTACTAGGCCATGACAGTCATATGTACGCCGAGTGAGGAAGGAAAGGTGGACTTTGGTCCTTTTGGCCCAGTCATATGCTAAGGTCATTCTTGCATCGAGGCTGAACTAAAAGGTGGTGGTGACACCGAAGAAGAAGTTGGGGACTCTAGCACGGCAGGAGGTCGAGGAGTTGCTGATATTGTCGATGAAGACCGTGTGGGAGAGCTCTTTTGGTCAGGTAAGCTAGTGGGATTGCCGACGAAGGTGGGGAGATCGAAGGCCTAGTTCAAAGGATAGATCTCGAAGACCAGGACTACCAGACATTGTCAAAAGATGAAGGATCCGATGAGAAGGATGCTGTGGAACAGTAGACGGTTCCATCCGAGTGGAACACATACCAGTTTGGACAACATCGTCGTTAACAAAGGCTCTTGTGTACCATAGGAGCACGACCAGAATGAGATCAGACAAAGAGCCATGTACAAATGCAAGGAAGTCGTTGTAACATCCTAGTTTTCTTGAGTTTTCGAAGATTTCAAAATAAAAATAACCATTCGGTTTTGTTGAATTTCTAAAATTTAACTTGAAATTTTGGAAGTTGAAAATAATTTAATATGAATTAATCAAACTTCAATTAATTCAAATTTGGTTTATTCTGAGTTATTAGAGTTCTCTGATATTTGAATTCCCTTTCCCTGTCTATTTCGTTTTCTCCATCAGTCTGTTCCTCCTCCTTCTCAGGACCTTCTCCTCACGACCTCCCTCTTGGTCACGACCTCCCCCTTGGTCATGACTTTCCCCCCTTGGTCACGACCACCCTCTCATTCGCGACCACCCTCTCGGTCATGACCTGTAACACGCCGTTTCTCTGAGCTTTTTGAAAATTTTCAAAATAAAAATAACCATTTGGTTTTGTTGAATTCTAAAGCTTAACTTGAAATTTAGGAATTAAAAATAGTTTAAATGACTAAATCAAGCTTCAACTAATTCGAAAGTTGGTTTTGAGTTTGTTGGAGTTCTCTAATATTTGAAATTCCCTTTCTCTATTCGTTTCGTTTCGTTTCCCTCCGGCCTCTCTCTCGGCCCTGGTGAGTTTCTTGTGCTCTGTTCACCGTCTTGGTTTAGATCTTTCCTACGACCACGTTGGGTAGTCGTATCTTTCTTACGACCACATTGAGTAGTCGTATCTTTGCTACGACCACGTTGAGTAGTCGTATCCTTCTGCGGACTTGGTAGTCGAAGCCTTCTTTCGACCACCTTCTAGGTTGGACCAGCCGCTCGGTTTCGATCAGCCGCGCCTGTCAGCCACCTCCTTAGGACCTCCCTTGACCTCCTCAGGACCTCTCTTTGGACCTCCTCAGGACCACCCTTGACCTCCTTAGTACCTCCCTTGACCTCCTCCTCAGGACCTTCTTAGGACCTCCTCTTCAGGACCTCCCTTTGGCCACGACCTCCTTCTTGGTCACGACCACCCTATCAGTTGGACCACTCCTTTGACTTTGACCGGGCCCGCCTGTCAATTCCCCTGCTCATCTTCTCTTCCTCCCGTCGCGTCACATCTGCCGTAGAAGTCTTCATGCATTAAATGTTGTTATGTCGCATTAAATGTTGTCGCTTCTGTAGTACTTGTTCCTCCTCTTGTCTCCTCCCTTACCTGCTCCTATCTCGTCGCTCTGCACTGGCCAGAGCTCCGCTCGTGTGCCCGTGCTGCGCCACTGTGAATCCCGTCGCTCCATCCTTGTCACCCAGTTCTCCTACTTCCTCTTTAAATAAGCATCAGTGAGTCCTTTGCCCTTTTGCACTCCCTTTGGACCTCTCTCCGATTCATCAAACCCTTTTTGACCCAGTCATTTGGACCTCCTTCTGACCTTGTAATTCTCAAGCTTCCGAGAGCTCATTCTCCCTCGTTCGAGTTCTGACTCGAGTGGTTCAAACTTCTATCTTCTTCTAAAGTCTGTACCTTTCTGTTGGTTCCAGTTAGTGTTTTCTGGAGTTCATTTGGATTTTATTTGGACTTTATTTGATTTGGCTTTGTTCTCACGTGTAGATTTTGATGACTCCGGGGAACCTGAGTACTCCAAAGAGGTAGATTCTCGAGCATTCGAGCAAAGCAAGTCATACCTTTGATTATATTGAATCCCAGTATTTCAAATTATTTAAATTCTATTTTAAATTATTACTGCATACGTATTTCAATTCAAGTACTTTAAATCCTTGTGTTAACTTGATAGTTATTCCTAATTTCTTTGTACACCCAAACTTGAATGCCGTTTGGACCACCCTTAGTATCCTAGTAAAGCTAGTTGGTACATTAGTAGGAACTAGAACTTGTTACAAAACTCTGTGCTTAATTGAAGCTTAGCTCAAAAATATTTAATTTGGGAGAATTTAGTCAAAAGCTCAACTATGATTTAAATTATTACTATAGTATGGTCTGTACCATGGAGTTTTACGAAATATTTTAATGTGGTAAACAAAATAAAAACTGGTTTGAACTTGGGTGAAATGGATGTTTGGATGGGTGTATGTTCATGTACGAAATCGATTCATTTCTATGATCGAAGCCCAGGGTTCTTTTGGAAAGTCGTCCAAGTCAGTTAAGGACCGGTCTTCGAGCATATTTTATTATACCTTATCGTACTACCATATGTCTCGAATGGGTGGAACCTAGCTAACTAATTTGTAATGTTTCACCGTGGTTGTTCCATCCGATTGTGTGGGTGTCTTTACGACCTACTTTTATATATTCTCACCTGGCGCAAGAGGGGGCTTGAACCCTGCTGGTTTCTATCCAAAGGGGGCGAAACCGTAGCGAGGGGGGACTGCGGTGGAATGACGCTTTGTAAAGGCCTTGTCACGAGCTCTAGACTGCTTACCTAAGGTAGTGAGTGGTGGTATCGACGGATACTGAACAAACTAGAGAGCTCATGTCATGTGGGTAAAGCTGTACAACTTCTGTAGAGTGTAAAAACTATTTGAATAGTTGTGTCCGTGCTCATGAACATGCTGGCAAAGCCACTCCAAGTTAGATTTCCTTTTTATTTTCAAAAGACTTGTTTAAATGATTTTGGGTCTCTATCCAAATGGGTTTAGGGCTGGTAGCCTTGTGATAGGAGGGTATCCTTCACCACTTATTGATGAATGTTATCTGACTATAAAACTTGAGTTTCAAAAAAATGAGTTTAAGTTATGGAATAGACTGCCTTGGAACTTAGTACAAGTATTTGAAAAGAAACTTGGCTTTATGCAAATCAACTCTATAAGCCTTCCTTTGAGATATCCTTGCATGCATTATAATCTGTTACTTGACGGGTGTGACTTGCGAGCACGGAAGTTATGCTCATTTTGCTTGTTGTGTGTTGAGCAGGAGAGGAGTTCTACGTTGAGGACGAGGTCCAGGACGACTAGGCTACACCCTCCAGACGATTGCCTGTGGCGAATCGTGTGGTCCACTATCTGCTTTTGTCTTCCGCTGTGTTTTGCTTTGTCGGCTCGCAAGCCTGTCTTGTAATCAACTCTGTTGTTTATTAATAAAGCTTTGCGTTTTGGTTGTTACCACTTTTGTTTACTGTGTACACTAGTTGTTCCTGGGCTAGTGTTTTGCACAGAGGATTTGGGGTTAATCCCGGGTCTGTCCCCGACACGACCACCCTCTCGGTCACAACCACCCCCTTAGTCACAACCACCCTCTCGGTTACGACCACCCTCTTGTTTTCGATCGGCCCCGCCTATCAGCTCCCTGCTCACATTCTTCTTCCCCTCGTTGCGTCACGGCTAACACGAAAGTCTTCACGTATTCTATGCAGTTGTGTCGCATTAAATGTTGTCGCCTCCGCTGTGACGTTCCCTCTTTGGTTCCCCCACCTGCCCCAATCCCCTCCCTCACCTGCCGGCAGTGCGCCCATGCCACGCTGCCGCGAAATCCCACCGCTCCATCTTGTCGTCCGGTCCTTCTCCTTCCTTTCAAGCACCAGAGAGTCCTTTTGTTTTTCCCCTCAGCTTTCAAACTCTCTCTCTCTCTCCCCCTCTTGCTCTCGCCCCATTTCACCATGCTTCGAGTTTCGTCACCACCGTTGGAGTCTACGTCGTCTCTGACTGTTGTTCGCCGCTCGTTGTCCTTCCCTAGTCTTCTCCTCCTTCGGCCTCTCTCTGCCCTGGTGAGTTTCCCCTGTGTCATGTTCTCTTTCTTTGTTCTTACGACCACATTGAGTAGTTGTACCCTTCTTTGGACCTCCTCCCGACCAGTCGAGCCTCCTTCCGAGAGCCCGTTCTCCTTCATTCGAGCTCCGATTTGAGTGAATCAAATCCCTTAATTCTGCATCTTTCTTTTTGGCTCTAGTTTGGTACTCTCGTTGGGGTTTTTGTGTATTTGTCTTATTTATTTGGTTCGTTTCGCACGTGTAGAATTCGGCTACTCTGAAGAATTCGTGGACCCGATGACCTCGACCGAAGCCTCCTAACTCTTCAACGAAGGCAAGTCGTAGACCTTTGATCATGTTGAACCCAATTGATAAAAGTATATTGTTTATATCAACATGCATGGCTAGTTGTATAAAAATAGTTTGAGAATTAGCTAAATACCTACTCGAGAGTGTGACTCATTGAATAATTGTGAATAACATGTTGACATGTTCCCTTGGACACCATAGGTTGGGTATTCCTAGTTGGACATTGTTGTTATACCAACAGGGGTGCATATTATGCTTAGTCCTGCTTTAGTTATGCAATGGTCTCTCGATCTTATAATTCAATGATAATGAACTTGACTAATGAAATATAGAATTGTGGAGCGGCCACTATTATTAAAAGTTGTTGTGCCATGGCAAGGGCTGTCATTTAGTCGGGTTGAACCAAAAATGATTTCATACTCAGGAGAATGATCGTGTAATAAAGGGGGTGCGAGAAGCACATTGGGATGAGGATATTTCGCCTGAGTAGCCACTAAGGATTTAACTTTGTGCGCCATTGATCTGGGCCTTACCGTGCAACCACAAGTCTATTTATGGGGTGGACAGGGTCAACTAACTAGCAATGCTTTAATTCGATTCTGTTTTGGTGGAAGTGTGAACCCTGGGATTGACAGTCACACTTGGCGCAAGAGGGAGTCGGTCGACTGCGGTGTTGTTTTGTAAGGTGGATGTTGGGAGTTGTGGAGCCAGTCGGAGGCGAAACCTTAGCGAATCGAACCGAGTCAAAACAGAGCTTCGTAAAAGCTTTATAATAATCTCTTAGTCGCATACCTCGAAAGTGTATGGGCGGACAATATAAAATGATTATCTCTTGTAGATCAAGCTGTACAACCTTTGTAGAGTATAAAACTATTCAAATAGCCGTGTCCCTGGTTATGGACAATGCCTGATGATTTCGCACGAGGGGTAGATTTTTCTCAAAAAAGGTGATCGTGGTTGGTTCCGAGTACCACGTCCTGGTCGTGGGAGTGGTCTGGGAAGTGAACGGGGGGTGTTCACGAGTTGTTTCAAAGAAACTGTTTACTTATGTATTAATCTTTCAACTTGCGCTTTCAATCTACTTACCATATTTTCAGTCAATACTTCTTTCTGCAAAATAACCATAAAGCTATTCTTGTCAAGTCCTGCATGAATACTATTTGCAGATATTTCCCTACAACTTGCTGAGTACATTCAAAGTATTTACGACTTTATGCCCTCTGGTTGATCAGTCACCGAAGAGGACCTAGGGAGCTCAGAGTTATATGAAAAGAAGTACTTTGAAGATTGTGCGATCTAGGGGATGTCCTCCACTCAATAGCCTGTGGGCATGTCGAATGGCTTCCATGAATTATTTTGGATCCGCTGCAAGTTCTTTTCGTTGTAAGCCCTGTGCAGTAGACCTTGTAATACTTGATCATAAGGTCTTTTGTTTCTATAAATATTAATTTGTCTGCTTCATCTTCAGTTTGTTATATGACTATGATTACATCAATGTTGGAACTGTGTGAGCTAGCTACTGATTGTGGGACTATGTAACATCGCAAAAATTTGGTCTGTTTTGAAGTTTTAAAAGTAAAAATAACCATTTGGGTTTTTCTGCTAAAGTTAAAAGCTTAATATGAATTTTGAGAGTTCAAAAACAATTTAATATGAATAATGTCAACATCGACTATTATCAACATTATTTCATTCGGATTCTATGTACTTGGATATATTTTCTAGAATTTATCTGAGTGCATTTGCTATTTTCTATTTGTTATTTGGACTTTATGCTATTTTCTAAAAAGAAAAACTATTAATAAATCTCATTTTCTCTTCGGGCTGAAACCCGCTCCGGTGCGGCCCGTTTTTCCCGTGCGGCCTACTCCTCGAGCGGCCCGCTCTTTCCTCCCATCTGCAGCGTGCACGTGGCCCCACTCGCTGCCGCCGCTGCGGCGCGCTTCGCCGCTCCCGGCCTGCCGCGCCTCGTGGGTCCGCCTGCCACGTCAACGTCGTCAACCTTCGGGACTCCTGAGTCTGAGTCCGTCCCGCTCCAGGACTCCTTCGCCGCGCCGCACTCCTTGCGTAGCCGCCCCGGACTTCCCCAGCCAAGGCTTTAAAAAGGGACCGGGAGCCCGCACCCTCCGCATCCCACACCTGGCCGCCTCGACCCCAGAGCGAAGCCCTAGCCGCCAGGTTCCGCCAAGAAAGCTTTGCGCCGCCGCAACTCCGTTGAGCTCGTGCATCGCCGTCAAAGCCACTCAAGCATCGCCATCGCCTCCCTCGAGTTCGTAAGGTCGAGGGCTACCTCCCGGTGACCTCGGTTTCACTGCAAGCCCACCAGAGCCTCAGATCCGTCGCGCCTGTGGCCCAACCTCCGCCTAATCATCGCCGCCGGCCGCCACGATCATCCGCAAGCACCTGTGAGCCCACCGTTGTGATCCCCATCTCGCCCTCTACCTCCTCGTAACACCCGCCGCCGTTGAGCCGTCGCCGTTCGCCGGTTTCCGTCGGAGCCAAGCGCCACCAGCCTCACCGACATCCACGTCAGATCCACGTCAGCGTCACCTTGCTAGCCACCTCAGCCCGGCGCCCTCGTGTCGCCCGCGTGGAGCCCAGTCAGCACTGCCACGTGGCGATCCAGATCCAATCCCAACTGCCTGGCTCGGTGAACCAAGTCCACCATGAGCCATCTCACTTCCATGTGGGACCCACCCGTCAGATTTATTTTCTTTCCGGCTGATAGTTCTTGCTGACGTCAGCTGATGTAATAATTATCTTTTCCTTCAGAGAAGTAATTCCAGTAAATCCATAAATTATGATTTTCATGATTTCATGTGATTTCAATTTTCCAGAGTCCATATCTTTTGCATCCGAACTCCGATTGAGTCCATTCAAATTCGTAAATTCATCTAAATTCTAGATCCATTTATCTGAGATTTTTATTTAATTTTTGGAGTTTGTTTTCTCTCTGTTATTTATTTATTTGGGTTATTTGCTTGTTTTGCGAGTAGACGTTGATACTTCGGGAAGCTTTGAGCAAGGAGTAGCATACCAAGATCAAGATCAATTACAGGATTTATTCCCAGGCTTCAAAAGTATATTGTTTTATACAATTGCATGCTATCTTTATATAAATTGCTTTGGGTATAGTTATTACCTGTTGTCATTATACCTCCATTGATTATTTGAATGTCATGAATCCTTTGTCACCTTAGAATGGGTAATTTTAGTTGGATATATTTGTATTACCAACATGAGTATCGTATCAATGCTTAGTTCAGCTTAGTTACGATGGGTTTGTCATCACATGTGTCATAAAGATTAATCTTGACTTAATGAAATATGGAACCGTGGTGGTGAGCCACTCTTGTTAAAATTTGTGTACCATGACGGGGTTAGTCATGAGTTTTAGTTGAACAAAATGGTTTTCGCTCGGGCGAGTGATTGGTGGATAGTGGGGATGTGGATTGAACATGTTGTGGGTTTGTGGTAGTCTCGCCTGAGTAATTTGTCAAGGACTTAATCTTGTGCGCCATTGAACTGGGCCTTAACCGTACAACCACATGCTTGATGGGACGGGCCTGGCTGACTAATTAGCAATGTCTTAATTTCGGTTCTGTCATGTGAAATGTGAGTCATGGGAAACGTATTCTCACGGTGGCGCAAGAGGGGGGCCCTGTTTGGTTGGAAAGACATTCAGTGTTGAAACCTTAGCGGACAGAACTGGGTTAAGAAGGAGCTTTGTAAAAGCCTTGTGATGATCACTTAGTCGCACTCCTACGGAAGCGTGAAATGCCTGACATTATAAGTTGATCTATCTCTTGTGGGTCAAGCTGTACAACCTCTGCAGAGTGTAAAACTATTCGAATAGCCGTGTCCGTGGTTATGGACGTGCTCGGGGATTTCACACGGGAGATAGTGTTTCTTCAAAAATGTGTCGGAGTGTGGATGAGAAGTTCACTTGATGAATATAATGTTCGTTTGGTGAATAGGTCGTTCACTTGGTGGTTTGTGTCGATTGGTGAATAGGGATTCACTTATCGTTGGTTTGGTTGGGAGTGAATGGGAAGTTCACTAGTCGTTCAAAACAATTGATTATTTATTTATTATTATTTTTAATTACGCATTTCAATCTATTTATTGTATTTATCGTAAATGCTGTTTTTTGCAAAAGAGCCACACAGCTAACCTTTGTTTAAGCCCTGCATGAATACTATATGCATACATTTCCCGATGGCTTGTTGAGTACATTTAAAGTACTCATGGCTTTATGCCCTCTGTTTGATGAGCAGTAGAGGGAGAATATCAAGCTGCCCAAGAGTTCTTTGCCTAGGAGGATCATTGTAACATCCCAATTTTCAAGCCTTTTTGAAAATTTTAAAATAAAAGTAACCATTCGATTTTTCCTGAATTCTTAAAGCTTAAATTAAAATTTCATAAATTAAAAACAATTTAATATGAGTAAATCCAACTCCAATTAAATAAAAATTATTTTAATTGATTTTTCCAGCTTTTCTTGGAATTCCTTTTTCCAAGACCCGGTTGCTTTCCCGTGGAGTTCTTTTCATTTCTTTTGAAGCTTTAAAAAAACAAAAATAATCATTTGGATTTTATCGATTTAATTTAAAGCTTAAATGGAATTTCTAAGTGAAAAACATTTTAATTGGCTAAATTAAACTTCAGAAAAATCCAAAACTATTTTATTTGATCTATTCAAGTTCTAAAGTATTTTATAAAATTTTCTTAGATTTTCGGATTTATCTTTTTTAAAAAAAAAAATCCTTTATTTGCTTCCTTTTCTTTCTCTCTCCTTCTGTCTTCTTTCCGTACGTAGTTTTCTTGTTCTCCCTCTTTCCTCCTGTGCAAGCCATGCCTTGCTCCCTTGAATCGCGCCGCCACCACCATGCCCTGCCAACTTTGCTTGCACGCCACCCTCATGCCTCGAGCCCCTCGCCGGGATTCCCGCCAGGCCGCCTCTCTGCCAGAGCTCCCCTTCTCCCATGCGGCTCCCCACCATTTCTCCTCTAAAGCGCAGCAGCAGCTCCTCTTGCTGCTGCAAAGACTCCCTCCTTCTTTAAAACCGAGCAGCAGCTCCCTTTCTTCCCCATGGTTTTCCTCTTCCCCATCTCTCTCTTCCTTCACCTCCCAACCGAATGCTGCTAGGCTACCATTTGCTTCTTCTTCATTCCATTCTATCTTCTCTCCATTCTTTTTTTTGTGGTTCTTGTTCCTGGTGTTTTTCTTTGATTTGGTCGTTCTTGCGCATGATGCTACCTCGGCTCGGCCCATGGTGCCCCCTCCTCCAGGCTCGGTTCCAGGCGCTGCCGCCTCCGTCAGCGTGGCTCGCCCGCACCGCCACCCGCGCCCACGACCCGCTCTCCTCCCTCTGCGGTTTGGTCTGGCCCCGTGTGCTCGGCCACCTGCGCTCCCCGGCTGTGTGCCAGCTTGGCCCGCGCTGCGCCATGCGGCTCGTTCGGCCTCTCGCCGTGCTCGGTGTTGGGCTCACGCCCTGCTGTGACTTCTTCCTCCCACTGGCCGAGTACCGTTCTTCCCATGCAGCTCCAGCTCTCCTCCCCTTTCTCTCTTCTAAACCGAAGCCTCAAAGTAGTAGCACAGCACCTCCTCCCTCCCCTTCTCTGTTGGAACTAATCTTGACAAAGTTTTATCTGTGTATGCATGTGTTGTGCACTTGCATGTAGTTAGCTAGTGTTGCTACATGATGTGTGGAGTCAGTGCATGAGATCAAGTCGTTAGCATATGCATGTAGGAGTTAGTCTGTGTTTAGCATGCATGTACGTGTATGTAGCTAGCGATTGGAGTTAGTGGGCACATGCATTGCTAGTTACTTGATTCACTTATTTTGCTTCATGCAGACTAGGAGCTATTGCATCATAGCACTACTTGCGTCGACTAGAAACTCAAGCAAACCCCTTTGTACATATTCATTCCATCACCATCTCTCTTTCCAAACACCACCAACAATAAAAAATCTGCTCATGCATGTCACGCCATTGTGTTCATCTTCTCTTTAGTATCCCATCCATGAGATTAGTTTTCGCATGCGAGTCCGTTTGAGTATTTTGCAAGAAGGTAGGAAGAAGATAGACACTGTGCATGTAGCTCACAACTAACCAACTCCATGTATGCTTCTACATGCAAACTCACGTACACACTAAACATGTAGCAAGATTAATTTCTTACACTCTACCTCGGTTCTCCGTCTCCTGTCGTCCGTTCACCAAGCCACCCACGTCACGAGTTGCCCCTCGGCCTCCCCTTCCACCTCCCAGAATTCGCCCCACTCTCTCGCTTCCGTTTCTCCTCAATCGAGATATTTCCGTCGCGGGCCTAATAGCCTTCTGTCGTCGTTTTCGGCGCCGTCGATTATTCCCCGGCGATGTAGTCGCTTCCGTTAGCTTCGCCTCATGAAGTTCTATGTCATGCTCCCTTCCTTTTCTCTGAAACATCACCGGTTCACCAGCATCACTATTCCCCCGAGCGCTTTTTTGCGCGCCATCGTCACGCCGGACCTCTGCCGCCGACGTGACCACCACCATTGGGTCCGTCTCACTCATGGGATTCTATTTTGCTAGTTCGTCGGCCATCCCTCCCTTTTCCTCACCGGCGTCATCATTTTTGCCTAAGCCTGCACTATTTATGTCTGATGATTTTCTATATTTCATGCGAAGTCAAACTTTTGAATTTTCGTTCTCCTTCATACGAAATCCGATTCCGTCGATTCTTGGTTCTAAATTCATATAAATTCAGCCCCTCTCTTTCGCTTCTAATTTCGTAAATTTTGGATTTTATTTGGAATTTTTGTATTTATTTGGCTCTTTTCGCGCGTGTAGATTTTGGCGCTCCCGACGAATTCTTGGACCCGACGACCGAAGCTCCTCAACACTTCAACGAAGGCAAGTCATAGACCTTTAATCATGTTGAACCCATTTTACAAAACTATATTGTTTGATATAAACATGCATTGCTAGTTTTATATTAAATTGGTTCGGGGGTAGATAATTGCCTAATTGATGTATACCTCCTTGATAAATTGCAAACGACATGTACCCTTGAATGACATGAACTCTTGGACACCTTAGGAGGGTTTATATTAGTTGGACATTGATAAATTACCAACACGGGTATCATATTATGCTTAGCCATACTATAGTTATACGTCGGGACTCATGATCACATGCTCGTATGAATAAACACGACTAAATAAATTATGGAATCATGGCGCTGCCACTTTTGTTAAAAGATGTTGTGCCAAGACTAGGGTGGTCTGTGGCCGGGTTGAACAGAAAATGTTTTATGCTCGGGCGAGTGGATGGTGGTAAGTGTGGGTGCCGTAACGCACATCGGGACGTGGATAAGTCTCGCCTGAGCAGCCAACTAAGGATTTAACCTTGAACCATTGATCTGGGTCATATCGTGCAACCACATGTCCAGGATGAGGTAGACCTGGCCAAATAATTAGCAATGAGCTGGCTAGGTTCTGTTGCGGTGGAGCGTGCTGATTCGCTGGCGCAAGAGGGGGCACGAATCTAGCGGGTGCGAAGCTCGTTAGAAGCGAAACTTTAGCGGGCAGGTCTTAGCCAGTTCAGAGATTTGTAACGGCCTTGTGATAATGACTTAGTCGCACACCCTCGGCAGTGTGTCAGACGGACATTATAAGTCAATTATCTCTTGTGGGTAAAGCTGTACAACCTCTGCAGAGTGTATAAAAACTATTCGAATAGTTGTGTCCCCGGTTATGGATATGCCCGGAGATTTCACGCAAGGGGTAGATGTTTTCTTAAAAATGGTGGAATTGATGGTTTGGATGGAAAGGTTGGGTTGATCTCTAGTTGCTTCAAAGAAACTGAATTACTTATGTATTAATCTTTCAAATTATGATTTTAATCTACTTACTGTATTTACTGTTAAACGCTGCTCTCTGCAAAATAAACATAAAACCATCCCTGTCTAGCCTCGCATGAATAATAATTGCATACTGTTCCCTATAACTTGCTGAGTACATTCAAAATACTCACGGTTTGCGTCCTGTGTGTTAAATCCCCACAAAAGAACCAGAGAATTCAGAGTATTATGAAGAAGAGTATCCTGAAGACTTTGCGAACTAGGTCGCGTCCTCCACTCGATTGCCTATGGGCATGTCGAATGGCTTCCACAAGATATTTGGTTTCCGCTGCAAGTTGTATTTTGTTGCTAAGCCCTGTGTGGCGTACTCTGCAAGACTTGACCATAAGGTCCCTTTTGCTACCTATTATTATTAATTTGTTCGCTTCATCATTATTTTGTTGTATGGTTGTGATTACACCGATGTTGTAACTGTGCGAGCTAGTTACTGATCTGTGACTAGTTCGGAATGCACAGAGGGTCCTGGGGTTGTATACCCGGGGTCCCGACAACTATGAAGGTTTTGCGGATTAGGACGTGTTCTCCACTCGATTGCCTGTGGGCATGTTGATTGGCCATCTCAAGAGTTTATTTTCGCTGCAAGAGTTTATTTGTTTCTTTAGCCCTGCGTGGCAAGTTAAGTAAACGTTGACCATAAGGTCCAGTTATTATTATTATTTGTTACTTTGAGATCTTTTTAGTTAAATCGAATAAATGGATGTTATTTCATCACTGTTTCCTGTGTGAGCTAGCTACTGATCTGGGACTAGTTCAGAATACACAGAGAGTTCCTGAGATGCATTTTCAGGTCTCGACAGACTAGCTCGAAATGCACAGAGGGTATCGAGGTTGCTACTCGACGTCTTGACAGCCGTGCAGAAGGCTGGCAAATTCTGGTTCTTGTCGGCGTGGCGTACATTAATAATAGTGAAGTTTAACTCAAGATGCTACAACGTGAAGTGCGACATTGAGGGATGCCCTTGGCGAGTACACGCATTCCATCCTGAGTAGAATACCTACTGAAAATGCTCTATAATAGTCTCTCACACATGTGTCATCGCTGAATCAACGCAGTCCCACAAGAACCTGTTATCAGGCTTCATCGCAAACATCATGTATGGTGAGATCATGAATAATCTAGATTTCGAGTTACGATCCATCATTCGGGCAATAGAGGCAAAGTTTCAATACACAATTAGCTATACTAAGGCGTGGAGGGCAAAACAAAAGACATTAGAATCAAGGTTCGGTACTTTCGAGGACTTTTACCACAACCTCTCTGGCTAACTCCGAGTCGTACAAGACAGATATCCCAACACTCATGTTGACATTCAGGATGACACACATCCACGGTGGGAAGAGAAGAGGGTACTGAAGTAAGCATTATTCGCTTTTGGTCTATGCATCAATGCATTCCAACATTATTGTCCAATCTTGTGCGTGGATGATACATTTCTGACTGAGAAGTACAAGCGGTAGATACTTACTGCAATAACGACAAATGGGAACAATCAGGTTCTTTCGTGGCCTTCGTATTCGTTGAAAGCAAGAACATAGATAATTAGTTGTGGTTTATAAGGAACGTGAAGATTTCTGTTGTACAGAGTCGTCCTAACGTATGCGTTATACACGATCGGCATGCAGACGTTTTGAGTGCAATAACCTGGCTACAACAAGGGGAGAATGAGCTGTGGGTGGATCTGCAGAAAAGGTGGCGCATGAGCCACTTGGGTGCAAACTTTTACAATCAGTTCCACAACATAGACTTGATGAATCTGTTCAAGTGGCTGTGCAACCAGAACTAGAATTTTTTTTTTGATGCACTCTTGAAGATTCTAGATGAGCGGACCGGGGCGCACAGATGGGAGGCAGCAAAAAAAACCCGCTACAAGCTCTGACCAGGACCCCGAGGCATTGCCAGAGTTAGCCACAGATGGTCCTGGTGTGACGAGAAAGACAGGGGCGCAGATGAAATACTTATCGGACTGGATTGAACATAAGCCTAAGGAGAAGTGGTCGCTGCTACATGAAAAGGACGGTGCTTAATATGGTGTCATGACAACCAATCTAGCCGAGATGTATAATTAGGTTATGCGTGGTGTCAGGTGCCTCCTTTTAGTTGCTATTGTGGAGACAATTCTTCGCGGTACCATAAAATACTTTGTTGACCGAAGCAATAACACATCTCTCTCCATGATAAATGACAGAGTAATGTAATCTGCCATGATTACCAAGTATATGGAGGAGAAGAGTAAGAAGGATGAGATGCATCGGGCACTCAAGATGGCACAAGGGAGCTTCGCTTTGAGATACTGTGCAAGGAGAAAGGACATTGCGAAACGAACTACGAGAGGAACATCCACGAGTGCACGCTATGCCGCACTAGTTTCATATGCACCGGCAACAAGTCTCTTCTTCTGCATAGGTTGTGCTCACATGTCATGGCTGCATGTTCGACGGTGGCGCAGTATCCGGGTTAGTATATTTCCAAATATTTAACCAAGGAAGAGGTGATACAGATCTGGAATGCAGAGCTGTATGGTTACGACGTGGTTGAGCATTTCACTGACCATCCAACATTGCTAGGCTGAAGGGAAAGGTTGGCTGATGGTAGGTACGACGTATTAGGAACGACATAGACAAAGCAAAAGCGGGGTATTGTACAAAGAAGTGCTCAATTTACAGGGAGTCTAGGCATACCTTCAAGAAACACCCTACGAAAAATGCACGAGATGAAGTAGAGATCGGCAGTCCAGACGGATGAAGTAGAGGTCGGCAGTCCAGACAGCGCCCAGGGGACCCCATCCGATCAACACGCTCAAGGCGAGCACCATGGAGGTCGACATGGAGGATGTTGAGGTAACATCCACTGCAATGGTTTGCCTTGTCAAAATATGTTGTGCTGAATGTTTTGTAATGTCATTGTGATTTGTCAAAAACTATGTGATGATGTTGTGCTGGAATGTTTTGTAACATCATTGTGATTTATCAAAGAATTATATGATGATGTTTTGCTTAAAAATATATTGTGCTAATATTGTTTCTTATTACAGTCTGATTTTGTTTTTTATTACGTCATGCGTCCAATTTTAATGTTTAACTTATCTTGTTTTCGAAACCATTACCACTGTCTTCGCCGACAACCCTGTTGGTGGTGGTAGTTTAGCTGGTTGGTGCTGTGTGGCGGTTCGGACCCTGGAGTGGTGTGATAGAAAATAAGCAGTCCAAAAAAAGTACAAAATTAAATAAAATAATACTACATTTTTAGGCTGAATTCTATACCCACATAAAAAACAGAACTTTGTCGCTGGTTCAATTAGCGATAGAGGGAATGACGATATGACCCTATCACTTGTTCAATTGGCGACAGAAGTCCTGTCAGAGCTACTGTCGCTAGTTCGAATAGCGACATGGGAATTTTGTCATTTCAACTAGCGACCGTAGCCTAATTTTGCAATCTTTTATTTTAACTATTTTTTTAATTTTTAATTTTGACTATTTTTTTAATTTTTTTATTAAAATAATATTATTTTAAAAAATTCGTAGCTGACGGGCCAGGAGCCCACGATGTTGCGAGGCTTAGTGGGTTTCGTTCGAACCCGGATTGGCCACAGCCCATGGGGACGATGGGTGCTCGATGGCCCTCGCCTTCCTCGCGACTGCCGGCACCGGCTTTGCCATGAGTTGTTCCAGGCGGCGGCGGCGGCGGATGGGAAGGAGGAGGAGGCGAGGTGATGTCCTCTTGCTTACGTCCTAGTAGTGTGCTGCTCTTAACACCATTTTATCTGAATACTGATTCCCCTCTCCTAGAGTCCTAGGTCGGCATCGTCTTGTCCCAAGATCAAATGCCTGCAGGTTTGTCTATGCTTACGTATTTTTGGTGGTTTACTCTAGCGTCGTTTCCGCGATTAAGATCGCGGTTACAAAATTCGACGTATATTTGTTTAGCTGCAGTAATTCTGCCTGCTGTGCTTCCCAGTGGTAGGTCGTTTCTGCGATTATACCTTGACGATTGGAAGGGATTGAAAGGAAGGAGTGGAGAGTGGACGGATCGTGCAAAAATGGACTCGGTGGAAGGCAAGGAAGCGAGGAGAAGTGAAAATAATGGTAGAACGTAATCACTGGCTTATCCATTTTTTCCGCTTTATTTATTTTGGAAATGCTGGAGGCTGGAATCTCAGCATTACAACCATGGCTTGTGATTCATAGACGTTAACACGTATCGGCGGCTCTGAGGGTAGTAGTTTGCATCGGGCTTACCATCAGATTCGTCATGCACACTTACCAGGAATTACTAAAAGTTGACAATTTTTTGTGCACAACTGGTTCATTCTTCTTTTAATATCTGCATAACATACCCAATCTGTTTCTGAGGGAATCTGGAATTACCTGTTCTCCAGCCCCGTTTTTTTTTATTTTTTATTATTGTATGTAGCTTCTCGAAATGTTGTGGGCTGCAGAAGTGTGGGTGACATACTTACATGTATGGTCCAAAGTCAGCCAACGGGAATTCTGTGCACCACTAATGACGAGTATAGGAGTTGGAAGGTAGCCAGTCCCCAGTCAAAACTCACCTTCTCAGCCTCTCAGGTGGAACCATGGAAGAATTGCTTTTCCCAATTATCTGTGTTCAATGTATGGTGTGATTATCACATAGGAGTCACATCCGAGCATTGACTACTGCCATACTTGACCCACAATTGGAAGAATTGACTTCACATTGCCACCATGGAAAATTCAAAGCTGGCAACTCCGAATGTTCATGATTGGTGGAGATATCTGCCGGAACAAATTTTATATCCCCTTGCAGCAGTTGCAGAAAGTTTTACACTTACCATGCTCTCCCCTTGATTTGTTATTTGGAGAAATTCAGAGAGGTATGAAGATATGCTTAATTGCTTATGTCCTTTTAATCCCTCAATCTCATTGGATCTCTCTCTCTCTAACTACTTTGGTTGGCAATTGGACTAGTTGATGCTTGGAGATAGCCATGTTTGGGGGAATAAGTTGCTTGAGGAACTGCATACTTGTTGCTCTGCTGATTCTATCTGTATTAGCAATAAGATGTTTGTCAGAAACCACAACAAGAACAGACAGAATCTCTCTGAATGGATCACTTTCGGATGGGCAGACCCTGGTATCCATGAGCAAGAAGTTTATGCTCGGTTTCTTTCGCCCTGGAGCTTCGAGCTACCGATATGTTGGTATATGGTACAAAAATGTTCCGAAAAGAACAGTTGTATGGGTTGCTAATCGGAACAATCCAGTACGAGATAGTTTGGGCATACTTAAATTTGATAACAGTGGTAATCTGATAGTTGTAGATGGCAGAGGCAGCTCGTTCACAGTGGCTCATGGGGTGCAAGTGGAAGACGTGGAAGCTGTAATACTGGATTCTGGCAACTTTGTGTTAAGGAGCATCGCCAGCCATTCGAAGATCATATGGCAGAGCTTTGACTTTCCTACTGATACATGGCTCCCTGGAATGAATATTACAGTTGGTACTAGTAGAGAGCGCAAATTGCTGACTTCATGGAAGAGCTTTGATGACCCAGCAATGGGGGATTACTCTTTTGGGCCAGGCGTAGTTAATGCATCTCAACTCATTATCTGGTGGAAAGGGAATATATTTTGGACCAGTGCACGCTGGAATGGTGACATATATTCTCTCATTCCAGATCTAACATCTATAGGTATCATCCCAGTTTCATTTCAATGTGATAACCTTACATGCACATACACTCCCAATCCTAGTGACAGAATGACTAAGATTGTGTTGGATCCAACTGGTTCATTGAACATAACACAGTCTGATCCCAAAGCCCAATCGTGGACACTGTTATGGCGACAACCATTCAGTTGTGATGTGTCTAACATATGTGGAGTTTTTGGTATATGCAATAACAGTATGTCATCAAATTCTTTAACGGGAAACAGTATGTCATCATCACCCCCCTGTCGATGTCCAAAAGGCTTTGCACCACAAGACAGTGCAAATACCAGGAAAGGGTGCACTAGGCAAATCCCACTGCAGTGTAATGGTGATAGGTTTATTGATATGCCTGGTATGCAATTTCCTGACAACAGAGAGAAGATGTATGTTATGGGAAATAGCGAATGTGAATCGGCCTGCATGATAAATTGCTCTTGTACGGCATATGCTCATTCGTTATCCGATGGTTGCAGCTTATGGCATGGCAATCTAACAAACTTGCAGGATGGATATAGTGGGAGTGGAGTAGGAACTCTTCATCTTCGTGTAGCTGCATCAGAGTTGGAATCTAGCAGTAGCTCAGGTAAGAAACATATATCACAGTAAAGTATTAGCGCCATTGAAGAGAAATATATGAAGACTGGGTTACTTGCAAGAGGAAAAAAATCAATCCTAATCGGAGAGTATTATGATGTCAAGTGACAAGCTCTCTTTCTTTTTGTTCAGGTCACAAAATGCTTTGGATAGCGGGTGTACTTCCTTCAGTTGCATTTCTTATCTTTTGTCTCATCTCTTTTATTTGGATTAGGAGAAGGAAAAATAAAGGTAACCATTAGAAGTCATAAAAAAACTTCATAGTTAAAGAACATGTCATGTCTTAATCTGCTGTTTAGGTAAAAACATAAGAAGTCTCTTTTTATGAATCAGGGAAAGGAAAACAGCACGATCACCCCCCCGTGATGACTTCGGATACAATCAAACTTTGGGAGAGTGAAGAGGCAGGCTCTCATTTTATGATGCTTTCCTTTTCTCAAATAACAAATGCCACAGACAACTTCTCAACTGAAAACAAGCTTGGAGAAGGGGGGTTTGGCCCTGTGTACAAGGTATAGTGTGTTCTTTAATTTCGTTTGTTAAGTTCTTTAATTTCGTTTGTTAACTTGTTTGCTAACATTTCAGGACAAAAAAGGGTGATAATTATAATTATAACAATTTCGTCTATAGCTGTATGTTTTCGAGCAACTAACACTAGTGGTGCCCCTATCTTGTCATTGCAATAAATCCAAAAAATCTATTTGGGGAGGGGAAAACGGAGTGTAGGAACTAGAGAAGGGATATATAACACAATATGGAGATGGAGGTATGCCATTTTAATATTTTATACAAATGTACCGAAATAGTTATACAGCTATACATATGCTAAAAAAACGTAAATATATTTGGCATCTACACTAATTCTGTGATGATTCATAATGAATTAATGATTGATTATACATTAAAAATATATAAGATTTATAATGTTGAAGCGCCCCCCCCCCATGGTGCATTGTTTTTCTACATAAATTACAGAATTGGTTATGTACCAAATATACAAGATTTAAGAAAGTTATGGTTCTGTCAACAACAATACACTCCCTCCTGTAAAAAACACGCTAGATGCAGCCCTACCCTCACATTATCCTCTCTGGTTAAGTGGTTAACTAATGGCATATCTTCTCTTAGTGGCCCCGTAACTCCACCCTCATACGTACAGCACCCTCTACTTATACATCCACTTGTTATTCCTGTGTGGCAAAACAAGTGTCCTGTTTGATCAAGCGGTTCAGGAAACTCAATATACGTCAACTCGAGATGATGGATTGTGGTGTTTGGGACTTATTTCCTTCTTTTTCTTTGGAGTTGAATCTATTTAAGATATGGCTGCATTACCTAATGTCTGACTATGTTGAAAACCCAAAACCCTGCTCCAGGGCAACTTACCAGATGGGCAGGATATAGCTGTTAAGAGACTAGCAGCAAATTCAGGGCAAGGACTACCCGAGTTTAAGAACGAAATCCTATTGATAGCCAAGCTTCAACATAGAAATTTAGTGGGGCTCTTAGGTTGCTGCATTCAAGGGGAAGAAATGGTACTAGTTTACGAGTACATGCCAAACAAAAGCTTGGATTTCTTCCTATTTGGTATGTTCGTTTTTCTTTCTAAATCTCCCTGCTCCATAGCTTTCTTGAACCAATGAATGTATTGTTTCTTTTTCAAGAACAATCAAGAAAGGCTTTTTTAGACTGGGCAATGCGGATTAACATAATTGAAGGGATTGCGCAAGGTCTTATTTATCTCCACAAGCACTCTCGGCTGATAATTATTCATAGGGACCTGAAACCAAGCAACATTCTGTTGGACATTGATATGAACCCTAAGATCTCTGACTTTGGAATGGCGAGAATATTTGACCCCAAAGGAACACAAGCTAACACGAAAAGAGTCGTTGGAACATAGTAAGTACTGGCTTACTGCATGCTTCTATTTGCATTTGACATATAAAGTGAACAATCTCTATACTGAAAAATGGATATTGAGTTTATTATCCTACTGTTCTTTCAGTGGCTATATGGCTCCTGAGTATGCTATGGCAGGCATTTTCTCTGTTAAGTCCGATGTATTTAGCTATGGAGTCTTGCTTCTGGAGATCATCAGTGGAATGAGAAATACAGGACCTCAACGACACGGCAACTCTCTTAACCTCCTTGGTTATGTGAGTACAAGTTATAACGAGCCCAAAATGTTCTATAATTGTTGTAGTTGAACCACTTCTAAGTTCTAACTTGGTGGCTGCAACTGAACTTGCAGGCATGGGAATTGTGGAAAGAAGGCAGATGGTATGAGCTCATTGATAAATCATTACATGGTGCATGTCCTGAGCATATGGTACTAAGATGCATTCATGTCAGTCTGTTGTGCGTTCAGGAGAAAGCTGCTGATCGACCCTCGATGAGTGAAGTCATTTCAATGATTACTAACGAAAACACCACCTTACTGGACCCAAAGCAACCTGGTTTCTTCTCCATGTTGCTTCCCAATGAAACTGATGTCCTTGAAGGAACATGCTCCCTGAATGATTTGTCAATTACTGGCCTAGATGGTAGGTAGTGCTATCTCCATTAGATGTGGCCCTAAGAGCATCTACAATAGTGTGTTTCTTAACTTGTTACTAAGAGGAGAGAGAGTATTCAATCTAATAAAAAGAAACTACTCTTCCAATAGATTGTTACTTGAGCTTGTATCTAACTTTAATTGCTACAAGTGTGCATGATGATTCTTGATATCAACAAAACGCGTTTTTAAGTAACAACCAAGTCTTCAATAGCTATTTTGTTATTTCTTGTGTCTTAGTATCAACAACTTGATTGTTTCTTCATCTAGAAACAACTTCACTCTCTCTCCTCACCCTCTCTCCTCCACATCACCTAAATGTTGATGTGGCTACTCTTTAGTAACAGCTGACGTGTATTGTTGTAGATGCTCTAAGACCCGTTGCTTCAAAAATGCAAATGTGTTACAATTACTTTGAATAGATGTTCAGAAAAGATAACCATAGGAGTGTCACGATACCGTCCAAGTTATATCACGTGAAACTAAATTGAACATAACTTTTGAAGTGTTTTTTCTTCTTCGAAAAAGCGACTTTTGAAGTGATTGATCTGATGATATTTTACTTCTAGCCTATTGACCTTCCATGATTGTTAGACGGAATGTTCACAGGAATGTATGATTGGCATTCTGACACCTTGAGTTATAGTTCGCTCGACCATGTACGGTCCCAAAATTGCTCTATAATATGTATCCAGAAACCACCTGCCCGTTGTTGGTGTCGATTTCTGGTTGAGTCGCTGTTACTGCCTTATTGGTTGCAATAGTTCACATCATACTCGTGTAACCTCTTGAATCAAGAATCAACATTCAGAATTGTTTTTTTCATTTTCTTTTGCAACTTAATTATATCGAGGCATCCTCATCAACTTCCTGTGTAGCTCAGTATTTTCGTTTGCTTGTATTTGGCAAGTCATGCGCCTTATCCCGTCAAATTCTTGTTTGTTATCACTTCATCAGTATGTCTGCGTCGAGATGCTCAACCGTGTCAGGTACTCAGGTTCCTGCGTTAGATATATCGTATGTGCCACGTTCTTGTGCAACTTGGATACGTACACCTAGTCCAAATACATAACATTGATTTCTTGCTTGAAGTTCAAATCCATAGCATGAGAATGCTTGATGATGTCGAAACGTGCAAGTTCCAGCGAACTGATACTCCGGAGACTGAACCATACTGACCGGATAGACAACAGTCCCACTCCATACGTACTCATCGTTTCTCTCTTATCTTTGTCTACAGGCTGCGCATGAGCTTTATGTCGTCATATCTTTCCAGTTCAAACGCATGCGTCCCGATTCAGCATCGCGGTCCTTTTCTTTTCTCCTATGATTCTTGTTTCAGTTCTCTCCTGTCAGTGTTTGCATATGCCCCAGAATTGATCCTATCTTTGTATCTGTACTTACATGTCCAAACTTGGGTCAGATTACCGGGCAAACATACGCATGAAAAGGCTATGTTTAGTCAAAATATCTACCCTTTCCGAGTGACAACGATCTATACTTGGTTTCAAAAATAGTGATAACGATCTACAGTCAATTGCCCCGTTTGGAATGAAGGAAAAACATAGGAATTTTTTAAGGATTCAATTCCTATGAGAAATTTTCCTACCAGGCCATTTGGAACAAATGAATTAGGGGTGCAAGTAGAACGGATAGTTTCCGCCCGTCCACCCATCCGAATGAATTCGGAGTGTGAAACCAGATATCCGGAATTTTTTTATCGGATTTCGGAGTCGAAGCTAGATAGTTTGTCTCAGGTATGGGATCGGATTCGGAAGAGAGGTATCTGTCGAATTCGGAGCTATCCGATTTTTTTAATCATATAGTATCCGGTAAACTCTATGACCAATAGGCCGGAGAGAGAAATCGGCCCACTAGATTTTTTAGTATTTAAATTAGTTTTTTTAAAGAAAATACAGGAAATCCAAATAAGCCAAGAAAAATAGCAAATGAACTTGAAAAAAACTGCAAAACATTTAGAACAATAATTTTGAACATGAGGAACTTAAATAAAATACTTTTGAATTTAATGGATGTTTGATTGATTCATATTAAATCATTTTTATTTCTGAAAAAAAATATTTAAGCTTTGTTAAATTCTAGAAAATCAAGAAAATTTTATAAAACCTTATTTTAAATAAAATATTTTGACAAACTTGAAATGTTCTGTGTATCCTTAACTAGTTATTGCCACTGATCTGTAAGCTTTGTATATATCATATCTGTCATGTTATATAGTTGACTAGTAATATTTTATACATCTTTTGTACTGCTATGCCTATCACTATGACTTACTACTTGCTAGTTACTACTTCTTTAACTAGCCGCTGTGATAGTGTGATGTAGTCAAATTTGCTTGTTGAATTGCTAATGTAGTTGCATTATGAACATGTAATACGGTTGATTGATCTTTATATGTGCGACATATATGGTTTCTGTTTTCATGCAATATCCAATTAAATATTAGTGACCGTGTCTATCCGCATTCGTATTTGTATCTAGCACTGTCCATGTCCGACTTCGATTCCAAGAAAAAAGTGGAATATGATACGAGATGAGTAATATCCGTCCGTATCCACTCTGATTGCATCCCTAAAACGAATGCCGCCCCAAAAAATCCTTTGAAATTCCTATGGAATAGGCTGTTCCATAGGAATTTTGGAGGAAAATAAGCGTGAACTCCAACCTCATGTTTTCTTGCTTTGTGTCATGAATTCATTTGTTTATCGTGTGTAGCATCCAAACCCAAACGTCTCTTTTGAAACTTCCGTGTATTCTTAATACTTGTAGGAATCCAGTGGGCATGACAATCAATTCCTGCATTTTTCTGTTCCTATGTTTTCCATTTCTTTCATTCCAAACGGGTCCTTAGCACTCCTATTACAGAGGAAGCCGCAAAACAGTTCTAATCGGGAAGCTCCAATGGCTGGTTCGACTTCGAGGGGAAGAGAATTTCTTCGAGCCACTTGTTCTCTGTTTTTTTTTTCGAATCACCCCGTACAACACAAAGACGTCCACACACGCACACCACCACACGCACGCACTCACACACACGACGCTTATTGTAGACCGGACGAGCGGAGCTTGAAGAAATGACGAAGTCACCACCGGCGTCTCGCTTGCGACGGGTACGGCGCCTCTCACTGAAAAAATCCTCCTTAATAAGACACACTTGTTCTCTGTTAAAGGGTAAGTTCTATAGGACAACGATCAGACCTGCGATGCTATATAGAGCAGAATGTTGGACGACTAAAAGACAACATATACAGAAGATGAGTGTAGCGGAGATGAGGATGCTGCTGTAGATATGTGGCCACACAAGGCGAGATCGAATCCGCAATGAGGATATATGTGATAGGGTGGAGGTAGCACCAATTGAAAAGAAACTTGTCCAACATCACTTAAGATGATTTGGACATCTCCAATGGAGGCCTTTTGAGGCACCGGTACGTAGTGGAATTTTAAAATGTACTGAAAACGTAAGAAAGACAGAGGTTAACCAAGACTAACGTGGGAGGAAGCAATTAAAAGAGATTTGAGGGGTTGGAATGTAGCTAAAGAACTAGCTTTGGATAGGAGCGCATGAAAATTAACGATCCACGTATCGTAACCATAAGAAGGTTTCGGGGCTGTGTTTTAGGCTCTCGGTTCAGATGACAGGATGTACAGCTTAAGGTTTTAGCCTTGTAGGTTTTTTATCATTATTAGTTTATTTTATTTGTAAGACTCTCGTCTCTTTGACCTTGAAAAGATTTTATTTTTAGTCTATCTTAATTTATTTTGGATCAAAGACTTTATTATTATTGTTGTACTTTATGTTGGTCTAGGTCAAGGACACCTATTTTGTCGCGTACGAGCTATGACTGACAAATGAAACCCATGCAGACAAACTTATGTCTGACATGCGGGACCCATGTGCGTACAAACCACAGCTGACGGGGTATTTGCGTATGCAGTGCTGCAGTGAGTATTAGTTTTGATCGTTGTGGAACTAAGAACTGTGCGGTACATGGTAACGACGATGTGATTTGGTCATGTTCTCTTTGACTTGAGTACATTATATATGGTGCATAACAAGACTATCATGGTAGATCATATTAGGCCATTTCACTGTGCACAAGGCAAATCTTTGCAGTGGTTGGGCAGGCAGGCCAAGTCAGAAGCTCAATTCCACCTACAAACCGAGGTCCAACTCCCATCCTACTGGTTAAATGGAGGCAGGATTGGGGCGAGGGGAGTCGGGCGACGTCGTCCTCTTTTTTTTATCCGTGCGATCCTGCGTCGGGGATCCGTGCGCCGTTCGATTGGTCGGGCGATGGCTTCCAACGTTCACCTTTTCCCTTCGGCCGTTCGATGCTGCTCGCGTTCTTCGCGTCGTTCGATCGGCTTGGTCGGTGCGCTCTCGTGCTTGGCTTCCGCATCGTTGCGTGCGTCCTTTTTTTTTTGTCCACTTACTCCTTGACGTGCGCCTCCCCCGCTCTCGGTCTTAACGTCTCCCTCGGTTTCACTTCCTCTCGTTGTTACTTTCGCTTCGCTTTCTCGGTTCTCGCCGCTCCCTCCTCTTCTTTCTTTCAGTTGGGAGATTTAATTATTTGCTATTATTAAATATATATAAATTCAGGATTTATCACTTATATGTGTATGGTATGTAACTCTAGAACTCAGATGTCATTCACATACGGAGTGATAAATTCTGAAATCCATGTATTTGCAGTGGCAAATAAATTATTATTCTTTTTTTTTTTTCTGTTTCTTGCTCTTCCGCTCCCGCACGCAAGTTGGCTGCTTTTCCAAAGATCTACCTCAATGTTGTCTTTGTTGTGATGTTGTGAATTAATTTTTCGATTTCTATTTTTCTTGGTCTTCCATTCCCGAACGCATTGCTCTTTTGTTTTCGTACATCTACCTCTGTTTTTCCTCTATTGTGATGATACATGCTGTAGCTGTTCGCGCGGCTCAACTACTGCGACTACGCGACCATGGCAGTGGCGTGCCGAACATGGAGGGCGCTCGGGTCGTTGTCGTGCCTGTGGAGCGCGCTCGACCTCCGCGCGCACCGGTGTGACGTAGAGGTGGCGTCCTCGCTCACCTCGTGGTGCGGGAGCCTGGGGCACCTGCGCCTGCGGGGCCACGAGGTGGCAGCGGCCGCCTACGGTCTCCGTGCGCGACCTCCGCGATGTGGTGGCCGACGGCTACCGTGGGCTCACAGATGCCACGCTCGCTGTCCTTTCGCGAGGCATGAGGCCCTAGAGAGCCTCCACATCAGGTCCAACCCCCTCGAGCGCGTCTCAGCGACGTCGTCTGCCACGTCGCACTCTGTTGCTCATGCCTCCTCCGCCTCGGCCTCTTGGGTCTTCGCGACGTCGACGTCGACGCTGATGCCATCGGAGCACTTGCGTGCTTTTGTACCCTCCTCGAAGATGTTGCCTTCCTCGACTGCGGTGCCGTTGATGAGGCCGCCCTTGCCGGTATTTGTAACATCCCAATTTTCTGGGTTTTTTTTAAAAAAATAAAAAATAAAAATAACCATTTGGTTTTGTTGAATTTCTAAAACTTAACTTGAAATTTTGAAAGTTAAAAGCAATTTAATAGGAATTAATCAAACTTTGACTAATTTAAAATTTGATTTGTCTTGAGTTTATTAGAGTTCTCTGGTATTTGAAATTTCCTTTCCCTGTCTGTTCTGTTTTTCCCGTCAGCCTGTTCCTCCTCCTCTCGTCGCCGACCACTCCACCTCTCTGTTTTCTCTCGGTTTAGACCACCCTATCTGTTGTCGTTCGGTCTCGATTAGCCCTTCGATTTTGACCAGTCTGTTGGTCTCGACTAGCCCTTCGGTTTCGATCAGTCTGTCAGTCACGACCACCCCTCCGGTTTTGACCGGCCCCGTCTGTTAGCCCCTTGCTCACCTTTTCCTTCCTCCCGTCGCAAAAGTCGTCGCATTAAATGTCGTCTGCGCATTTAATTGTTCGTCCTCCGTCGCACCTGCCCCTATCCCGTCCCCTTTTTCTCAGCGATGTACGCATTAAATGTTGTTGTCTCCGACCCGCCGTGTTTTTCTCCCCTTTTCACATCACACTATTTTGTTGCCCGGTTCTCCTTCCTTCCTCTATAAATAGGGCGCCAAGAAGCCTTTGCCCTACTGTTTTTCCCTCAACTTTCTAGCTCTTCCTCCTTCTCTCCCTCGTTTCGCCGTGCCTCAAGTTTTGCCGACGCTGGCTGGAGCTCGTGCCACCACCTCTCACCGGCGATGTCAAAGTTTCTCCTGCCGACGGCCGAATCACCTTCCTCCTCGCATTCCGCCACCGTCATTGATTCCCCGGCGACATCGTCCACTCCATTGAGTTTTCCTCGTGACGTTCTACGTCGTGCTCCCTTCCTTTTATCCGAAGCACTGCCGGTTCGCCGGAGCCCCATGCGCGGCCGACCGCTTACGTCACCGCGAATCCCGCTCACACTCCTCATCAACCGTGTGTCGCCTTCGCCTATTCAGGTGAGCACCACGAGCACCCAACTCTCCCTCTCTCGCTCTTATTGTTGTGATTTACCCGAAGCCCCGAGCTCCAAGTTTAAGCCTCGTATCAATTCTTGTCCCAGAGCTCCTTGAAGCATTTCACTCACTCTGGTTTAGTTGTGTTTCGCAGGAGCCACCGTATTTTCGCTTCTCCTCCAGTCCCGACTGGCCCCCTTCATCGCCGTCCTCCTTCGCCTTCGACTGTGAGCTTCTTCGCCGTCCTTCAACCTCCTCGTCGCCGAAGAGTTCGCTGGAGCTCGCGTCGTCTTCAACCTCCTCGTCGCCGAAGAGTCCACTGGAGTCTACGCCGTCTTCAACCTCTTCGACCTCCGTTTGCCATCTCCTCCTCCTCCAGCCTCCCTTTCAGTCCTAGTGAGTTTCCCATGCCTTGTTCTCCTTCTTTCTTCTTTCAACCGCGTCGAGTAATCGAATCCCTCTTTCTTCTTTCGATCGCATCGAGCAATCGAATTCTTTTTTCTTCTTTCGACCACCTTGAGTAGTCGTATCCTCCATACGACCTCGTTGAGTAGTTGTATCCTTCTTGTATCCTCCACACAACCACGTTGAGTAGTCGTATCCTCCCTACGACCATGTCGAGTAGTCGTATCTTTCTTGTATCCTCCATACAACCGCGTTAAGTAGTCGTATCCTCCTTCCGACCAGTTGAGCCCCCTTTCGACTAGGTAGTTGAGCCTCCTTCCAACCATTTGTATTCAAGCCTCCTTCCGACCTTGTAATTTCAGATCTTTCGAGAGCTCGTTCTTCTTCGTTCGAGCTTCGATTCGAGTGATTCAAATCTCTAATTTCTTCTAAATTTAGTACCTTTCTTTTAGCTCTAGTTTGGTACTTTCTTTGAAGTTTATTTGGATTGGTTTTATTTACTTTCTTTGCGCACGTATAGATTCCGGCGTTTCCGAAGAGTTCTTGGACCCAATGACCTCGATCGAAGCATCCAAACTCTTCAACGAGGGCAAGTTGTAGACCTTTAATCATGTCATACCCAATTTAAAAAATTATATAGTTTTATATCAACATGCATGGCTAATTGTATAAAAATAGTTTGGGAAATAGCTAAATACCTACTCGACAGTATGACTTCTTGAATAATTATGATTGACATGCTGACATGTACCCTTAGACACCGTAGGT
Organism: Ampelocalamus luodianensis; assembly: GCA_036346255.1. Lineage (NCBI taxonomy): Eukaryota > Viridiplantae > Streptophyta > Magnoliopsida > Poales > Poaceae > Ampelocalamus > Ampelocalamus luodianensis. The sequence continues at coordinate 28,009,112 of CM070617.1, read as the reverse complement.
TGGGTAATCTTAGTTGGACATTATTGCAATACCAACATGAGTACGTATTATGCTTAGTCCTGCTTTAGTTATACGATGCCTCTCAATCACATTGATTCAATAATGTTAAATTTGACTAAGTGATTATGAAATTATGGCATGTGTTGCTGTTAATATTAAATTTGTTGTGCCATAGCAAGTGTTGTCTTTTGGTCGGGTTGAATCAAAAATGATTTCATACTCAGGCAAATGATCGTACAGTAAAGGGGGTGCAGGAAGCACATTAGGATGAGGATGTTTCGCCTAAGTAATCACTAAGGACTTAACTTTGTGCGCCATTGATCTGGGCCATACCATGCAACCACAAGTCCATTTATGGAGTGGACCTGGCTAACTAATTAGCAATACTTTGATACGGTTCTATTTGGGTTCATAAGCGGCACAAGAGGGGGCCTGTGTGGCGAATCCTTAGCGAGCAGAACCGAGGCAAAACGGAGCTTTGTAAAGGCCTTGTGATAATGTCTTAGTCGCACACCTCGGAAGTGTGTTAAACGGACAGTATAAGATGATTATCTCTTGTGGGTCAGGCTGTACAACATCTGCAGAGTGTAAAACTATTTGAATAGCTGTGTCCCCGGTTATGGACAATGCTTGATGATTTTACACGAGGGGTAGATTTTTCTCAAAATTGTTGTCTTGATTGGCACGAGTGGTTTAGAAAGTGAATAGGATATTCATGAGTGGTTTGAGAAGTGAACAGAGTGTTCACAAGTTATTTCAAAGAAACTTGATTACTTATGTATTGACCTTTCAAAATGTGCTTTACAATCTACCTATTGTATCTAATGTCAATACTGCTTTCTGCAAATTAAACATAAAGTTATCCTTGTCAAGTCTTGTATGAATATTATTTGCATACTGTTCCCTACGACTTACTGAGTACTTTATGTACTCACGGCTTTACGCCTCTTTGTTTATTAGTGTCGAAGAAGGCCCCAGGGAGCACCGAGCTCTACGAGGATGACTACTTTGAAGACCATGCGGACTAGGAGACGTCCTCCACTCGATTGCCTGTGAGCATATCGAATGGCCACTACGAGTTAGTTTTATTCCACTGCAAGTTTACTCTGGTTGCAGATCTGGTCGTGACCTTAGCCCTGCGTGGCAAGCTTTGTAAAACCTTGACCATAAGGTCATTTTCCTGCTATGTATTATTAATTTGTCTGTTTCATTAGCCGTTCTATTGTATGGATATGATTTCATCTATGTTACAACTGTGTGAGCTAGTTACTGATCTGGGACTAGTTCAGAATGCACAGAGGATCCTGGGGTTACATACTCGGGTCCCGACAGTATCCATTCCCTTTGATTCCTCTCCATCGTAGGATGCCGCAACCTGAAATGGGCTACAACATTTGCCTCATGGGGCCAGCTTCCCTCCCTTGTTGCTGTTGACGTCTCCCGTACCGATGTTTCCCCAAGCGCCATCTCTCGCCTCATCTTCCACTCCAAAACCCTCAAGCTTATATGCACGTTTAACTGTAAATATGTCGAGGAACAGGCACACAATCCTTCTGCATTTAGCAACTCCAAGGGCAAGCTTGTGCTCACCATCACAAGCCACATTTCCTTTATGTACAGAACGTGGCACGCAGCTAACACCGCTCCAAGACGCCGATCCTCATGATTAAGCTAGACATATCTAAGGCCTTCGACTCGGTATCCTGGCCCTACTTATTGGACACTTTCCATCATTTTGGTTTTGGATCGCGTTGGAAGGAATGGATATCTATGTTGTTCAGTTCTTCAAACTCAACAGTAATCTTAAACGGGTTGAGAGGGCCAAGAATTTGGCACAAATGTAGGGTGCGACAAGGTGACCCCCTATCACCTTATCTTTTCCTCTTTGCGATTGAGGCACTCCAGCGAGTCCTGGATATGGCCACAGCGGAGGGGTGGCTCACTCCCCTAACTGGACGGACGGTCAAGACATGACTGTCCCTGTACGCGGATGACGCCATGATCTTTATGGCACCGGTTAAGCAAGATCTACATTCTCTTAAAATCCTCCTGCGCATGTTCGGAGAGGTCACCGGACTTTCGATTAACCTGAACAAGAGCGCAATTTTTCCAATCCAATGCCAAGAACTAGACCTTGACGACATTTTACACGACTTCCCAGCTCCCAGGAGGTGCCTGCCTTGCACTTACCTTGGCCTTCCCCTGTCTCTGAGAAAGTTGAGGAAGGTGCACTACCAACCACTGGTCGATAAAATTAATGCAAGGCTTGCAGGTTATAAAAAGAAAATGCTATCCAGAGCCGGAAGACTCACGGTACTCAAGGAAGTTCTTACTTCCATCCCCATTTATCACATGACTCTGGCAGACCTCCCGGCATGGACGAGGAAGCAAATTGATAAGAGTCGAAGGGCTTGGTTCTGGAGCGGAAACGAGCTGTATACGGGAGGGGGTAAATGCTGGATTAATTGGAATGCGATTTGTCGTCCAAAAAAATGGGGTGGACTCGGAGTTCTTCATTTGGCTGCATTCAGTCGGGCATTACGCCTCAGATGGCTATGGTATCAATGGAAAGTACCGTAAAAACAATGGAATGGGACACAATTACCAACTGATGCAAAAGATCAGGAACTTTTTCGAGCTTCAACAACAATTACGTTGGGAAATGGGGATAAGGCAAGCTTTTGGAAAGACGTTTGGATGAGAAGCTCATCGCTAAGAGTTTCGGCCCCAAATCTCTATCAGATTTCGACCAGAAAGAACAGAACGGTCAAGGAAGCTCTACAACAAAATAATTGGATCACCGACCTCCAACGGAAAATCACAGTGCACCATATTCCGGAGTTTGTGCAAATTTTTACAAAGATCACACAGGTTACTTTAGCGACGGAGACACCAGATGACATAACTTGGAAATGGACCCCCACTGGAAATTATACGGCTAGGTCGGCATAAAATATACAGTTCGAGGGATCCATCGGGAGACCTTATGTCAGTCTCATCTGGAAACCTTGGGCCCCACAAAAATATAAGATTTTCGCTTGGCTGGCTATCCAGGGACGGATACCGACGTCAGACGTTCTATCACTTAGGCACATCCCAAATGACCATTGGTGTCCTCTCTGCACAAATAATCCAGAAACAGCATAGCATCTACTAATCGACTGTGCTTACGCGAAGAGGATCTGGAATGCCATAGCGGTCTGGGTTCAGCATAATAGTTTGCTACCCACGCCTGCAAATACCAGGCGGCGATTACGCGCGGTGGTTGGAGAGATCACAAAGCGAAAGTGTCTCGAACAGGAAAGGACAAGGTTCGTTAATCATGCTGATTTTATGGCATATCTGGAAGGAGCGGAACCGAAGAATCTTCCAACATCATCACACTGATGAGGCGGGGGTGATTGCAATGATTAAAGAGGAGACCAGTGCCTGGATATTCAGCGGGGCAAACAAATTAGCGTCCTATCTTCCGGCAGAAGATGTCGGCCTTCCTAACTCTTGACTGTCATTTTTTTTATTTTATTTTCTTGTTTTTTGGCCCTTTAGGCTTTTTGTCTTCGGTTTTTCTGTCTTTTTCGGTTTGTACGGTACTCTTCTCCATCTTTAATGCAGTGTGGCAGATGTCCTGTCACGCCTTTAAAAAAAAAATCCATTGCCTCACTGTTTCATGGGAAGGTTGTGAAGGAACATGGGGTGTTCAATGAATGTAACTAGAGGGACAAAGACAAGGTACTTGGTGATATGATGAGCTGGCTCGAGTGGATCCTATCGCAGCCTCTTCTACAAATTGCGGAGTCCAACTCGCATGGTATGGATGGCTTCTGGCTACAGCAGGGCACAACAATATTGCTGAACCTGGTGAAGAGCTTGCAGGAGGATGTTCAGGAGCGAGCACCTACCAGGCTTGCCACATTTGTGGTTATTGATGATGAGAGTGCGAATGTGGATGCTGCAAGGTCGGAGGCGGTGATGCGGAATGGGGGCATCCCGATTCTACTGGACCTTGCAAGATGCTAAAGGGAGAGCGAATAGTTTGAAACAACAAAGGTAATAAATTGTTTGGCTAAAGCCCTAGGTTCTCAGTGTTTGTAGTCTCGTATTTATCATTGTTTACATTAGTTGCTATCACTATTTAGGCTATTGCCAACATATCGGTGAATGCCAAGGTTGCGAAGGCAGTTGCAGATGAGGGAGGTATTGCAATGCTCATTAATTTGGCTAAGTCAATGAATCGTCTTGTTGCTGAAGAGGCTACTGGTGGCCTTTGGAATCTCTGTGTGGGTGAGGACCACAAGGTTGCTATTTTCTTTGAATGCTGATTCTGGTTACTTAACCTTTGATGTGGGCGCCACTTCTGCAGTTCTGCTAATAATTCATTGATTGCTCTCTTTCAGGCAGCTATTGCAGCAGCTGGTGGTATAAAGTCCTTGATTGATCTCATATTTCATTGGCCTACTGGGAGTGACGGAGTTCTTGTATGGAGCTTTTAAATTTATGAATTTCCAGAACTTCCAATTTAACTTGCTGGTTTTCTGCTAGCCAATAACCAGTTTGTCACTCTTGTATTACCTTTTAAAGAACACTTCGGACCTACTTCATGTTGGAATTAATACAGGCTAGGCCTAATTTTAATTCTAATTAATTCCTGAAAAATCCCAAAGGCCCATGTGCACGTGTTAAAACTGTCTAGTCCCACATAGAGAGTTAAAGGAGTTACACCATTTTAAAAGGTGGAACGTGGTAGCCCCTCTTGTGGAATTGAAGAGAGCCAATACATGCACGCGCTCGCTCGCCTCGCCACGCCTCGCCGAGCCGTGCGGTGTGTGCGCACGAGGGCGTTTTTCTTTATCTATTCAAAAATCGAAACGCACCGACTCGTAGTAAATGGCATTAACGAACGACTGGCAGTAACGATTTAGTTACTAGTGAGTAATGGTGTGGTTAACACTGGTTGATGGTGAATCAATGGCGATTGTTTCCTTGACGAATTAAAAGCCTCTGACCTCTTTGTTTTTGGCTATTTATTTTCTAAAGAATAGAGTACTGACTCTTTTCCTCTCCGCTTTACGAAAGATGAAGAACTCTACTGTTTTTGTTGCTGTCTCTGGCGATCTCCATCCCGACGAGGTGCGTGTACGACCGCACCGGGCCGGAGAGCAGGACCCCGGAACTCCCGTCCTTGAAGGCTTGCACGAGCGATGACGAATAAGGTTTTTGGGGAGCGTTCGCGCGACTGCTCGCTGCTTCCTCTTCATCCGATTCTCTGCTACGTTTACATCAACTACACGACTACTACTACGACGTCCACTACGCCATGACGAACGACGACCTCACGAAGACTCGTGCTGCTGCTGCTCCTTTCACTGAATCTGGGTACGGCTATCTCGCACTTGTTGCTTGGTTAGCTTTATTATCTGTTGTTACCTTGAACACTGAGATGGGTATGCTAGTTTTTGTCTTTTTAGAAATTCGTATGCCTATAGTGTTCTTATTTACCTGTTTTGTAAAAATGGCTAGAGTAATTTTCATGATTTATTTAGTATATTTCTGGATTAAAGTAATTCAAAAAATACTCATATATTCAACACTTCATATAGTAGCTTCTAGCATTGTCTTACCGATTTCTCTATGCAATAATTCTACTGCATAATATACATCACTAAACTTCACCTCCTATACCTGCAGTTATCGTCTGATAGTGTACATATATGTTCTGTATAGAAATTTGTATAATCACGTTCATATTCCTGTCTGATAGTTTACCTATATAGATACATGTTGTAATAGTTGCTACATATCATTTTTTTTACCTTAAAAAATCCATAGATACAAATTCGGGAACAAATGACGCTTATCTCTATTTCTCCTTGGTAAACTTCAAATGCTTTGTACAGTTATGGTCTATATGCTTTGGCAAATCAGTCATATAACATTGCCATGTATCTCACACAAGATACATATTCTCGAATTTGTATCTCCCATATTCTCTATATTGTATAGCTCACAAACATGAACTGTCTACCCATGCAATAGCCTCCTATACTATATTACTATGAAGAAGAGGCAACAGACGACGACACCTCACACTAAACACAAGGTATAGTCTCTACAATTTTTTTGGGATATGTTGTTGTTTTCGTCTGTTCCAGACACAACTAACAGTATTGCACTTGCGTTCCATCTTATACACAACAGGTCATAAACAGTCCAGTACTGTCGCGCGTGACCTGTTCAATCCATAAACACACCACCTGCACAATACTCTTAAACCTGGCAGCAGGATCATGTGTCTTTTATAGTTAGTTTATCATTAATATCTCCAAGCTGTTGTCAAATATGCTGTTGTCAAACATGTTGTAACCTTTTGTAAACCAAATGTAATATTTTGTGTGCTAAGCTATGAACTCCAAAACCCAATGTAGAACCGACGGTACCGTTCGATAGTAATCCACCGAAAAAAAAAATCTGTTATCTGCGTTTCAAATTGCCCTACTATTCATACATCTTATGCCATGCTGCGGTAAATTTAATACCACGCAACGCATCTACGATCCAATCCAGCCAATCGCCTCCACGATACAGTTGACAAGGAACCGATGCTGACCACACACACAGTGACATCAACCTCCATGCATTTTCTCGTTCTCTGCGCTCATTCTTTTCCTTTCCATCTAGTGCTCCCCCCAAGACAAACTGACTGTTCTCGCTCGCGCGCACAGACTGCTAGTCTCTACTATAAAGCCACTAGTACTAAATTTCCCTACAGCTACACCAACCTCTCACCCACGCAGTCATGAGTTCTCCTACATGCACCAAAAAAACTGCACCCAGATAAAACACACATTTGAAACAAACGCACCAGATCAACTCTAACCTCTCCTTCCTCTTACTCACTCAAATCCAACAGTCCAGATTCTTTGGATCAAACCTCATCAATCATAGCCTCTTCCTCTACCCAACTCCTCGACTCCTCCTCTACCCAACTCCTCGACTCCTCCTCCGTCTCTCCCCCACCCACAATCTCCAGGGCGCCGCCGCGGCGCCCAGGCCGCCAGCGAAGCTGCATAGGCACGTAGGCGACGGTACGCCTCACTCGGCGCTGCACCAAGAGGAGGGGGACGTCGACGACTCCCCGCCTATTTGGTCGTTCGGTGGTTCGCTGCTTCGCTACGGTGGTATGTATGGTCGTCCGCTTTCTGCTCTTCTTCTCTTCCTTGTCGAGCACTTGTCGATGGGTTGGGTGTGGACGAAGACGTGAGGTAGGTGCCTGCCGCCTGCCTCTATTCGACCGCAAGGTGTTCGATGTAATGCCTCGAGAAGTAGTAGCCGCAGCATTGCATCGTTCCTGCTCCAATTAGTGCTACTGCTCACTGCTCAGCATTAGTAAAATTTGCTCACTGCCCAGCATTAGTAAAATTTCGGATTTATTGCACGGCTGATGCGCATTTCATAGGGTTGAATACAAAGACTAGAGGGTAAAAACGATCTACATGGTGATTCAGGGATCTGTTCTGGTTTCAATGTGGTCTTTTTGTCTGACTATTGTTAAGGAGCCTGAAACTTCAATTATTAAATAGCCCTCCTGTGATAGTTCAACTTTGCTGATTCTCCTCTGTTCAGTGTATCTCTGGAGGAGTGAAGGTTCAAACTCCAAAGGCCAAAGGGTTTGTTGATCTGGAGATGCATTTTCTAGAGATCAGCTGATGGGGTCAGCATTCGTTGCATTTGGCATCGTATTATTTGTGGGTTTCTTCTACGCCGCCGTTGTGTCCAAGCTGCTCCCACCATATGAAAACCGGCTTCTGTCTGCCATCCAAAATGATAGGTAAGGAATCTCAAGCCAGGGAAGATGATCATCGAATTGTTTCTTTATTTTCTCTGCAACTAATATTTGATCATGGGCTGTTTACTTAGGTACCACTAACTATTTAGTACAATTTGTAAACATTATACCTGGCACCGAGTGACTGTAAACATAGGTGAATCAAATTAGTAGTTAATATCCTTTAGTTTGATCGATCATGGATGAAAATGTAACTGCATATATAGTGTAACTGATTTACCGATTCACGTAATTGATTTGTCGCTTACCAGGTATTACTGCCTACTCGTGCCCTTGACACTTCCTGTGATAATTGTGGCTGTCTATCTGCACTGGCTTAGCATGAAGATGTTCAAGCATGCATAAAGCTAGGAAGAACTCCCATCAATTCGTGGTAAAATCCTGTACTTTTGTTCTAAAATGTCAGGATCATAGGGACCATCAAGGCAATTTAGCTGATAAAGCTCAAGTAAATGGCAGCCTTTTTTACTATCCTCTTTTGTGTGTGTGTGAGGACTATCCTCTATTTTCACCCAAGATGTTGAGTTGTACTTAATTTGATTATGCTTGAAGCATAAATAGTTGCCAATTATTACCGTACCACCAACAATTGCCACCAAGTACTGAGAGACTCTTATGTGAAGAAAACCTAGCAATTGCTTTTCTTCTTTTTGGCAACGAATTGGTTTCAAGATATCTTGTCGTGGGAATAAGAAAAGAAGGGGTGACTATGGCACATACAACTTCTAATTATGAGCTATAATTTTTCGATGTAGTAATGCAAAGGTCCCCATGTCAGGCAGGGAACCTAAACATAGTAAAACGTTGGCATTGACATGCTATATTTGTCCAGGATATGTTGGGGACTTGGAGGTTGCTACGGATCGTGATGTGGAGCGACTCTACAGTGCTACTCCCTTTGATCCCGTCCAACGAACTCCCCACAATCCGGACTCCTCGACATGTGGGTCTGCACCCCGATTCTGCGGCCGCACTCCAAGAAATTAACCAATACGTATATATGTACGCAGTAGTAGATCTGTTTAAACGCTGGATCGGACCTAAAAATCTCAGCTTGAAAAATAATTTTTTTTCAATAAAAAATATTTTCGTTCTTTTTTAGAATAAAAAATAATATTTATTTTATTTTAAAAATAAAAATAGTCTAATTTTTTATTGCATTCAGTGGACTTTTCGGGCTTTCGTGCCAGAAATCAAGGCCTGATTCAGGCCGTCGCTCTAAGCCACTCATGAACAGGTCTATGCACGCATTAAGCACACCACAAATATCAAGGAGAACAAGGGAACAAGGAGGAGGCCAGTTGGGAAAGCGCGTCATTAGGCATTCCGAGGAAGAGAGTAATCTCTACTATAAAGGCACGATACTAAATTTCCCTACAGCTACACCAACCTCTCACCCACGATCATGAGTTCTCCTACATGCACCAAAAAGCGCACGAGATAAAACACACATTTGAAACAAACTCACTCAAATCCAACAACCGCGCCGCTGCCAACCCGCGCGCGCCGCCACCAACCGCGCGCGCTTGACCGCGCGCCACCGCCGCGCCAGCGCGCCGCCAGTGCCGCATAACGCGCCAGTGCCGCCGCCACTTGATCCGCCGTCTGAGACCTCAAAACTACTGAGTGAGTAATTATGCCTTTTTGACATATTTTCTTATTAACTTATTATTAATCTGAAATGATACATAATTATCACAACGAGTAAAAGGACTAGAAAGACAGATTAAATTTGTATTGGAACATAATAAAGAGCTTAACAGAGTCAAGTGGAAGAACCTAGATGTTTCAACATGGCCTCTTATTGAGAAGATCCAGAGCGAATGCAAGCAGGATGGGTACATGTCATGCGACTTGTATTTTACAAAACCGATTATGTTTGATTTTACATACTTAGCAACTCTGTGAGATTTTTAATTATTAATGTACAGGACATCATGCGATGCATGGATGGTAAACTTCATGGAATATTGGATGGATCTTCCCTCTCGATAAAGTAACTCGGGTGATTCATAGTGGACTTGCATACCTGCTATATATCATCTGAACATATTATAAATTTTTATAATAACTTATACTACTTTACAGGTTCATATAAATAATTTCAGGTTTAAGCTACCTGCTATGTTGTGGGATTCGAGATTAAACATAAAGAACGGATATCAAGAACTTGAACGGCCAAATGATGACAAAGACAGTCCAAGTGATGTTGAAATTATCGATACTACGACTGAAGCGCCTAAACCCTCTGCCAGAATATTCACGGACAAATCTACTTAAGCAATTCATGAATTATTTGTAGTATGCGAGACATGACTTTATTATGCCTTGTTATGCATGAGTGTTTTCCGGATTATATACATGGTCATATACAATTGCGTGAGACTTAAACTATGAAAAAATATTGTCGTTTGGTTGTTTTCATGCGCATCCCTGAAATGAAGCCGTGGCGTTAGCACGAGCACTATACAATTATTTGTAGTATGCGAGACATGACTTTATTATGCCTTGTTATGCATGAGTGTTTTCCGGATTATATACATGGTCATATACAATTGCATGAGACTTAAACTACGAAAAAATATCGTCGTTTGGTTGTTTTCATGTGCATCCCTGAAATAAAATCGTGGCGTTAGCACGGGCACTATACTAGTCTATTGTAAGAGGTTACATCGATCCTTTGATTTGAGCAGGCCACGGCAATGCAGCCCGTGCTTATCACTCAGTCGTATAGCTAGTACCGGCACGCCACGTACCGACGTACGGCTTACCAAGAGGACACTGTCAGACGTAACCATTTACCGGCGTTTCATTTGAATTTTTTCTTTATTATGTCAAAAGAGCGAAGCATTTGCAACTTGCAGCCCACGGACAGAATCAAGAACATTTACATGCATGATGCAACGCATGAAGATTCACAAAGAGCAAGATCCATGTTCACCGACGAAGAGTAGTTTGGCAGCTCCGGTCCATGTGTAGATCAGCTTTTAGTTTCCCTAAGCTGGCACATACGTTTTTTATATATAAAAATGACTATCCAGTGGACTTACAGAAGCTAGGTACGTACCATGTGCTGGATTCACAATAAGCTATTAGGCATCCTATAATAGTGCGGCGGAACCATTTGTTCTACGTGTACATATATATGCCCGACATGAACCATTCTATTACTCTGTTTAGGGTATGTTTGGTTGGGTAAACCAGGATGAATGGGATAGAATGATACATAATGGATGAGATAATCTTAGATGATATGATACAACTTGTGTGTTTGGTTAGTGAGATGATATAATTCATGATTTTGTTTGGTTGTATGAATGAGATGACACCGGATGGTTCAAGATAATATTTGGTTTGAGAGGTGAAGTTGAATAAGTTGTATACACAAAGGAGTATTACCACGATTAATTATTAAAATATTAGCACAGTTATTAAAGTTACCTTAATTACAAAAGAAGTATTTAACAAAATCAATTATTTTAACTATCCACTAATTGGCATGGCTTACTGGTTAGTGACGTATACACAGAGGGAGAGGGGGTAACAGAGGGGATGCGTCCGTCCCTGTACCACGGGATTCGTCCGTTTTTATGGAACCGTTCGGTACAATATATTTGGAAAATATTCTTAGAATCTATATAACCCCATCCAGGACGAGTTGGTTCGGTTCATTCAACCAAACAGAAGGACGAGGCATATTTAGAACCATCCCATACATGTATGTCCTGATTCACCGAACATAACACGCCCTTAGTCTTGCTTCAGTTTCAGTTTGCTAGTTTATGAAGCTGAAAACAATGCTAAGCAATGGCCACTTTTTTTAGAGCCACTTATAATCAGGTGTGGAACCAATCACGGCCCAGCCTCAGCTGTTCTTGGGCCGAATTTGTATGTTTGGTGATTTTTCAAAAAAAAATGTTTATAGGTTTTTTTATTCTAGGCCACGAGCTATAGTTTTAGGCCCTGTTTGTTTAGGCTTGAGTTTTTTAGCTTATAGTTTAAAACTAGCTTTTTACTTAATCAGCTTATAAGCCCTTTAGCTTTTAAGCTAAGCCAAGCCGTTTTGTAATCTGGTTATGTTTATGGTTTTTTATGGGTTGTTAACTTCTTGAGTTGTGTGTGAGAAATAAAAATCTGAATTGCCCTCGATGATTTGAAGGACCTGTTTATGCATGTATTTAAATTTCAATGAACATGACACCACAAAGCACCTAACAAAATCAACTAAACAGTACAGATTCCTCCAAAAACACACTAACCAGTACGACCTGTTCGTCTATTAACCCTCATACATACAAAAAATAAATTTAGAGTTGTCCTCTCTCTGAAACAGAAGAATTATACTCCAATACCAAGAACATCATCACCAGGGTAACTAAATAACTAATACTACTACTGAAGCAATAATCATCAGTTACAATAATCAGCCCTGTAATAGCATTACTAGTTACAAGACTACACTCTACACATGTAACTGCAGACTTCATCATATACCAATAACGCCATCGTTGACATCGTCGCATCGTTGCTATCCGCCGACGCCGCGGAAAACTTGGGCCAGGGCGCCGGTCACCATGTCCATGCCAGCGCAGAGCACACGCTCCGCCATGCCGGCCCGAACACACCAACCTGACACCGCCCACGAAGAAGTCCAGCTCACCCATCACCTGCGACCTGACACCGTGTCGACCACATACGCCTACTCCATGCACGCCAGGAACATGTGGCGCACGCCACGCCCTCGATGCTGAGGTAGCATCATAGTTGGGGGAGGAGGACGGCAGGGGCGGGGGAGACGGCGTACAGGAAGGGGGAGAGCGGCGGCATCAGAGCGGGGGGAGACGACGTATGAGGGGAGAACGACGGCGTCAGGGCAGGGAAAGAATATCGACGACGGGAGATGAGTCAAGTGCGGGAGCCAAAAGGGAAGTGGAACGGGGAAGAAAACAGGGGTGGGGAGGAGGAAGGTGGAGAAAAAATGAAATGATTTGGGGTTATATATGAATGGTATTTGTGGGTAATTTTAGTGAAGTTTAGGGGTAAAGGGTTATTATATTCCGTAAAAGACAAAAAAAACACCCCAATGATTTTTGACTTATAGGCTTAGGCTTAAGCTTTTCATATGTTAGTTGAAAAAGTCACCACTTTTTTTAGACTTTGGTTTTTTTTTTTTTTTTTGCTTTGAATCCAAATAAAAAGCCTAAATAAACAGAGCCTTAGTAACCCCAGGTCTGGCCTCGGCCCGGCTTATAATTGATTATCTTTCCTGCACGACGAATCTAATAAAAGTGAAGCCGATGAGAGGTGGCTTTTACAACTTATATTAGCAAATTAGTTTATGAAGATTATATATACTATGTGTTAGATCAACACATGACCTAATCTTCCCTAGTATTAAGCGCTCTAGGAATGGCGCTCTTACGTGAGTGTCGTACGTTTAGTCCTCTTATCGTAGCATGCCACATGTCCCTGTTCCACCTGTTCATGTGATGAACGGTGTGCATGGTCATTGGCCGCATGGGCCAGTCATCGTGGCACTGACTACACGATCTCTGCCTTTTGTCGGGCCAGTCATAGGGCCTTATGAGCCACCTCTTGCGAGGTCGTGCGATCTCAAGATAGTGAAACCAGTGGTCCAGATGAGTTGTGCCCTGTCCAGTTGACCAAAACCTAAGGCCTCCTCGATGCTCAGGACCCACACCACCCTCTTCTTTCCTGGCAGTCTCCGCCTCAATGCTCAGGCCCTGTGTCGCCCTCTTCTCTCCTCCCAGTCTCCTCGCTTCTCTCCGTCCCCATCACCGTTGCTGCCGCCGCCGAACCGCTCTCGTGCCCTCCTACTCCACTTCCTCCCTCACCCTCTCCCTCGTCCTGGCCCACTCCACTTTGCTACCAGCGTCGACCATGCCATCGATGAGTCATCCGTACCCTCGACAGGGGATGGGATGGCTAGTGATGGAGCGGAATGAAATGGTGGCGCCAGTGGAGGAACGACCGCTTCCAAGCCCTGTGTTACTCTCTTGCATTTTCTCCCGACTGACTTTGCTGCAACTGTCGAGCTTCTTCCGTACTGTGCCATCCGTGCCTACGCTTCCGCCCCTCTTTCCTCTCCCCCTTTCTCCGCTATCTCCGTTGCCCCATCCCACCACCGTTGATCCATTTTAGGGCGACCAGTCGCCAGATCGGCAGGGAGAAAGGCAGGAGGTTGTGCCAGGGCGAGGGCGATGCATGACGCTAGCGACGATGGGGAGGGAACCCACGTGACGATGATGGCTAGGGGCTATCTTGCCCTAAACTTCATTGTCACCGCCGATCTGGTGTGTCGCATCTTTGATCTAGCGCCCGATCGCTATGGACCAGCATTGAGTTCCCTCTTCCCCTCTCTCCTTCTCATCTTTTTTTGTCATCTTGGTTTTTTTGGTATGCAGGGATTTAGGATATAGGCAATCGCTAGACAAATTGATTCGTGCCTTACAAAAAGTTTTTCCCACTCCTTTTGTTATTAATTCTGCTTCATTCCTCATGCGGTCAAGATAAGTTCTCTATATACGTACTTTGTCATTCTTTGTTTCTTTTAGTTTAGTTTCCTATACGTTGTTTCTCATTATGGACCATAGTATAGTCGTTTTCTATTCTGGATATTAGATTTCAGAGAGATACTAATTGCTCTCTGCTGCTACCGTCGCAGGTCCATCTATGCAAAGCTTGAGGGAGGCAATACTAAGCTTTCGAGCCATGTAGAGCCACAAGTACGATTGCGGTATTTCTGTTATACGAGGAGTTCCTAATTTCCTTTGGGTTTATGTCATATGATTCATTGCTCTCTATTTTTAATTTTTGTTTCCCTTACATTTTCACCAACTCTCCTCTGATTCATTCACAGTCAATACCACTACTCGAATCAGAAAAAATGCAGGCAGGCATCAGAGGTATTCATTGGTTGTGAAATTGTCGTTGTTGTACTATTCTGACTAGCTGCTTTTGCCTTATAACTAGAAGTGGCTTGATCTATCATTGGGTGCATCAATTTTGTTGTTAATTAACACAACAGAATGCTATCGATGTGCCTCTATTAGCATAACACATGTAGGTATTGTGTAGGTTATTTTTACGACGCAAGCTCCAATAACTCTTGTCGAAATTTATATCCCCTAAACTAATGCTTCAGGTAATTTATGACAATCAGAGATCCAATTTTTTTCCTGGATTCGCAAGTAGCTTCTCCATGGCGGAGGTGTGTTGCCAATTGCTCAGGGCAGCGGATTGCTCCCTGCTACATATTCTTTCAATTTTTTGAATTGGTTCCCATAACGGGGTATCTGTGTGGTATATTTTTCTCTAATGATTGATGAAAAGAAATGCTACGCTTTTTTGTTCAAAAAACTAATTTCATGTTTTATGGATAGTTTTGTGCATCTCCTATCTACTGGTCAACAAAATGTCCTAGCCAGACGTCAAGTCAGATATATTTTTTGGGAACAACAATGTAGTTATTTTCTTAGTTTTCTCTACACTACCAGTTCTAATATCTCTATGCTACATTTCGAATAAAACAGTCGTTTCTTTTAGATTTAGTGTACATTTGTGGGTTGTTTTTTTTACATAATTAGTAATTCTTTGTGTCTTTGTTGGCTAGTGCAGCTATCTTCCTCTTATTCATTGTTTTAGATATCTTGCTCATATGTATGCCGTTAGATTTTGGTACGTAACATGGCATTGATCACACTGAACTAAAAGGATTTCGCTTTTTGGGGGGTTTCAGGGAACCAAACAAATTTTCTTGCTAAGGTTCAAGCATTCCTAGCTCTTCATAGGGCAAATCTAATATGTGTTTGCTGTTCACTTAGTGTCCATTTTTCAGAAACAACTAGAGTATCTAGAATCTGCTCTATTGATAACACAGATTGTACCTAGTTGGAGGATGACTTATGTTCATGGAAGTATCTAATCCTCTGAATATGCAGTGTGTTTACAACAATTGTCTTTATTCATCAACTGGGAAAATATTTGTTTTGTTGTCTCCTCCGAAAATCTGGTGGGGAAAATCATGGAGTTGAGAGCTATAAAGTATCACTTGGACTTCCTATGCAATGTTGTTGTTTAACAGTTTGGCAACGAAATCATGGGATCTTTCATCTTTTTAGCATCTTCTGTGATATCCATTATCCAGAGTGTTCCCTTATGTAGAGTTATGTTCTAGCTTTATTTCACTGTTTGTTGCCCATGTGATAAGATTTCAAAACTTTTTAGAAGCATTAGTATTATAAACTTGACTCTTATTAGCATTGTCCTTGGCTTTTCTTTATTTTCTTCGTTCGATTATAAATAGCTACCATATCTTTTCCTGATATTTGCCTGAATTGTTTGCAGCTATGCAGAGAGAATAGCCTAACCAAGCCATCAGTTATGGTCACTGCTGCTTCAAATCAGCTAAAATGCTTACTTTCTATTTGGTTTATTGTAGCTTTTTCCAGCCTCTAGCCCCCCTTTTTTTGGCCTTGTTTAGCTGTCATACTATAGGTTATGTTCCCCAATTTATCTCCTTCCTTTAGTTCTACGAGGTACGTTCTTACTTTCCTGTATGCCTGCTGCACCTAATCTTGTTTTGCAAGGTTGGCTAAATAAAGTGCTCTTACGTCAAAGATTTTTCACAGACTATTGTAAACCTGGTTCTCACCCTTTGTGATGCTGGGGATTTAGTTGCCATGTTTACACCATATTACGTTAATGCCTACATGTCATTCCAGATGATAGGCGTCACTGACATGTTAGTTGGTGCAACCAATCCCAAGACTCTTCGTCGTGATGCTGGTAGGATGACTATTATATATAGTGTGTGTAACATAAACAAATTCCCATACTTATTGCTGGTTCTGAGAGCTTATGCTTCATTGGTAGTTGATAGGTGTAACAACCCCAAAACTAGGGTTTGTATTTCAAATGTATAAAAGTATTAAAGATTAAAAACTTTTGTTGTATCTCTTGGTCATGCTCTTGGTTCTCTAAAAACTTGTGTACAATTTTAAACTTTTGATGTTTTGTATTGAAGTTTGTGTAGAAATTTCAAACTTTTAAACTTAAAATTTCATTTCTATTTGAATTCCAGAAAAATGTGTGAATGAAAGTTACTGAAAATAATTTATTCAAATACTAGATTATTTGTACTAAATTTTAATTATTTTTACCAAATTTTTAGAAGTGATTTTGACTTCACCAAAATTCAAATCAAATCACTAATGCAGATTTGAAAATAATTTAATTCTAACAAATTTTAATATACAAAGTGTTTGCAATTATTTTTCCTAAGTCCCTTGTGAACCTCAGAGTGCCCACAAAAATTTTCGGAATTTTTTAAATTTTATTTCTATTTCAAATGGCTAGGTCAAACTTGTTTATTTTTCGGTCAGCACTGAAATCCTAAATCTAAACCTAACCCATTTACTATTCCTCCGACCGGGCTCCCTTCGCAACCAGGTCCGCACTGAACCAACTCGCCCGAGCCACTTCTTTCCTCTCTCGCTGACCGCCCGCCCCCACCGGCAGGGGTCTTCTTCCACGCGGTGCGTGCGTCCGCGCCAGCTCGCCCGCGCACCGCTCGCCACCGTCGCCGCATGCGTGCCAGCGCGACTCGCCGGTCACCTCGCCGCCCTTACTTCCTCCACCTCGTTGCCTCCGCCTTCTTCTACAAAAGCCAGCCGAGAGCCTCCACTTACCCGGTTTTATCTTTCCCTCCCCTCTGTCCATTTTTCTCCACGGAGCTCTGGGAGCCGAGAGCAACGCTACGCGGCACCTCCAAGCTGTCCGGCTACTCCGGCGATCTCCGGCCGCCGCCCACTGCGTCACGGCGCGCCCCTCGCCTAGAGAAGCAAAACCCCTCCATCAATTCGGAGAAAAAGCCACTGAGGAGCTGTGCGCACTCCTTCTTCTCCAACTCCGGGCGAATCCGCCTCCACCACCACCGCGCCTTCTCCAGCGAACCCCAGCTCGATTCTTCTCTCCGTGAGCATCCTCTAGTTCCCCTCCATCTCCCCGTACCACTCACTTGTGCCCTTGTTCTCTCCAGGGACCCCTCCTCGGTGACCACCGCGCGCCGCCCCTGGCTCCCGTCGCCGGCACGCTCCAGTGCCTCTCCGTCTTCGCCGACCACCCCGGCTTGCTCCAGGTAGCCCACTGGTGCCCATGCGCGCCCTAGATTACACCCCCTTCCCCTCCAGCACCGTTGCCCCCTTTCCACCTCCCCGGCCGGCCGCCGCTCGCCATCGCCGCGCCACCACAGTGCCTCTCCGGCCACCCCGAGACCACCCCTAGCTTCCTTGACCCCCTGGCGACCCATTTTGGCCCTCGCCACCGCCTCGCCGCAGCTCCACCGCCGGCGACCACACAGCCCCATTTCTGCCCGTGCCACTCCCCTGTTTTCTCCTTTAAGTTTCCTGTGGCTGACAGTGGGACCCGCCCTCTTAAACCAAGCCATTCACTGCTAATCAACCATGTGATTGTCCATTAGTTCACTCAAATGTATTAGCAAATTTGGAAGTTGAGTTTTGAAATGAGTTTAATCTCTGAAACTAATTTCACTGTTTTGGCAATGAACTGATATCAGAGAAGGTATATTATGACAAGCTGTTTTGTCAGTAAGATTGAAAACATGCCCAACTCTAATAGTTAGAGTTTGTTTGTATTCTTTTGGTCAGTTAGAAAATGTATGCCAGTGGGCCTTACTCCTTGAATAGTTGAGGCACTCAGTGGTTTTTCAGTTAGGAGGATCGGTGACTATTTCACTGCGTAATTGGCAAGTTGTGTTGTCAGTAAACTGAAGATCTTGTGTACTAGGTGAAATGCAATTGAATCCTTTGAATAGCTAATGAAATCAATGCTAAGGACTGTGTTTAGTTATCAGTTCACCCCAAAACCCGGCCTAACATATGAGTTTTGGTTTTGGTAGGAAGGCCTAGTTAGCTAACAGCCTTACTCAGAAATTTTCCTCTAATAGGATGATTCAGGAATAGTATTCAGTTGTTGTCAATTTTTGTCAATCCTAATGCTTGTACTTACAACGTTAGTTGCAGATAGCTTTTAGTCATCTGAAGCTACCCATTTTGGCAAAAACAGTGAAATCTCTTTTATGAATTTGAGTAGAGGAGGTGTTTAGGTAAAAGATTGTATTGTCAGTAAGCCCTCTTGCTAAACCAACCCTTCTTCTGTTAACCATTGTGATGATTGCCTTTTTAACTACTCTAAGGAACTATCTTAGTAAAGTTCGAGTGTTGTATGAAGTTGGGTTAGAAGCTTTTAAGTTCTGTTGGAGATGTTAAGCATGGATGATAATCTAAAGCTTGTAATATGGCAGTAGGGCTCATCCCATTAAGTTAATTAGTAGAAGCATGATTAAATCAGTTAAATTATAAGTACTCGATTAGTAAAACTATCATCTAGTCAAAGAAAAGGTTTAGTGAAACTAAGTAATCTAGAGGAGAACATATAAGAGGATTGATTTTGACTGTATGATTATCGTGGAAAATAAGTGAGTTTGGAGAGAATAGTAAGGAGAAATCCTAACTAATTTAAATAAACTCCGAATCATCTAATTTTTGTTCCTTAATTCATGATCTATTTTCTGTGTTATTGATTTTTGGATATCTGTTGGCGTTCTGGTGTTTATTTGCTGTTTTTTTCGCTTTGGTAGTTTTTATCGTTAGATGGCGTCGATTATCGAGAGATCCTCTGCAGCAAGTCGAATATCTCTAGCAAGGCAAAGGCAAGCAGTTTGATCATATCCACTCAATCCCATTACTTTTAAAATATAATACTTTGTTTTACTCGTACGTATGCATGCTTTTGTGTCAATGATTAATTTTGTCTCGATTAGAGGTAGTTAATCCCATTGCATTGTTGCCCTGAAAATTGTTCACCCCTGCCACTACCTTAGGAATATTATTCTCACTGGTGAATTAGAGCCCGGTGAATGATTTAGGGCCTTTTATTTGTCTTTGCGATATGATGCTTAGCAATGCTTAGATACCGGTAGAATTGGGCGGTTATCGACTTAGTCGGTAACCTTGATCACACAAAATTATTATAACTTGATATTTCAGCATTTTTGCTATGTTTAATTGTGAAAACTAAAAATAAAAATAAAATGATTTGGACTTGGGCACAACGGTAAGATGGTGTGCTTTTGGGTGTGACTGGAATGGTGCCCGGGTCAATTAAGGACCGAACATCTTGTGAGTACCTGTTATCCAGACAATTTTGCGTGCTAACCACACTAGAGGGTATGGGACCTCTCTTGACTTAGTACTTTGGCGTGTATTGGCTCCGGGTCGCAGGAGGTCGCAGGAGGGATGGTGTTGGGAGCATGGTAGTTGTCCGAAAAGCTTTACCCTTTGTGGGTAGTTGTCTTTTCGGCTTTACCATGTAAGCGTATGGATTTCTATCCATACGAGCGGCTCGTAGTTAATACACAATATTGGAAATGTCTCGTTAGACTTAGCCGTGCCTGCATACCAAAAGAAGTGTGCTAGCCGTGGCTGGTGGAAAGGCGATCTAAAGTGTGGGTACAGTGGTACACCCCTGCAGGGTTAAAACTATTCGAATAGCCTCGTCCTAGGTTATGGACACGCTTGGGTAAGCTTTTCAAGAGTTAGACTACAACCTTTTAATTAAAACTTGATGGGTTGGTATGAATGGATGTTCATACTATTGTTGTGGTGACCATTGGGATGGTCACTTCCAGGTTGTCTCTTTTCTGTTGTTATTATTATTGTATCGTTGTTATCTCAACCAAGGTTCTAAAAATCGGCTTCAGGCGCTGGCAAGGCGGCGCCTAGGCGTTCGGCGGCGTGCTGGCGCCGCGATTTCCTTCCAGGCGGTGGGCTAGGCGGGCGGGGCGCCTTGGACTGGCTCGGCGGTCCAAGCCGGCGCTCGGCGGTGCTCGGCAGTGCTAGGCGCGACAGCTTGAGGTGAGCGCCGAGGCGGGGTATAAGATTTTTGCGCCCGAATCCCCGAGCACATTGTTTCTTCACGGCTGCTAGGGTTCGAGCTCCTCCCACATAGCGCCTCCCCGCCGCGGAATCGAGCTCGCCGTGGGTTTCGGCCATCTTGCGCCACCGATTCAACCTCGTTGCCTCCGAATCACGGTCGTCCCGCCATCTCTGCCACCGAATCGAGGTACGCCGTCGCCGCTCCCCTCTACTCCCGGAGGCCGACGAGATCTGCCACCTCGAGGCCTAGATCGACGCTGGCAAGCCCCTCTGGGGCACCAAGCCCCCTCCCCTCTCGGAGTCCTCTGCTGCGGTCGCCGCACAAGGCGGCGTGCGAGCGGGCAAGGCGCCGGCAGCCGGCGAGCACTCGGAGTAAGGCGCGTGCACGCGGTTCGATGAGCTACCGTGTCGCGAAGACCAGGGCGCGCCGCGGAAGGCGGGGTACGGAGATGGCGAGATCCGGTATACGCTCGCCCCACGCGCTCTGCGGCCACGACATCCTCGGCGTGGCCAAGGCGCTCCGCAAGACCCTCGCGCCGTCATCCGGTAAGCTCATGCGCTAACTTTAGTGGTGGTGTTCTTGTTGGTAAGCGCAAAGGTATCGAGGAAGAAAAAGCACGTGTGAGCGGCTTGAATTTCTTAGTGTGCACTCTGGGCGGTTAGTCCAAAGACTTCAATGAGACTACTTACTTCGATTGCTCACGGCTCGGTCACTAGACATCTTGTTACGTGATTATAGCGAATTTGAAATGTTGAGATGTAGATAATCTAAAATCTTGTCCTTTTGGTAGGAAAGCAGATGTTGGTGCTTGATGAAGCGGATCAAATTCTTGCTCAAGATTTCCAAAATCAAGTTGATTTGTCATTTCTCGATTCCCAAAATTAGACAAACATTATTGTTTTACGCTACAGCACGAAGTTAAGTGAAGGACCTTGCAAGGTTTAGCTGAAGGATCTGAATGCATAAGTGTGCATGAGGAGGCTAAACACCACCCCGATAACCTTGAGCGATTCGCCATGATTGTGCCTCTTGAGCGAAGCTAAATATGCTCTGGAGCTTCATCAAAAGGCATCTAAAATAAAAACTATAGTCTTCTTATCTAGTGTTAAGGAGGTAATCATTTGTGTCTTTCTGTCAAGATTGCATTTGTGTTTAAAACATAATGATTTACAAGGTAGTTTTTTTATGTCTTCTAATATCAGACTCCTGCAGGTTGTAACAGCCCAAATTTGTTTTTCAGTAAAAATTAAAAGTTTATTTATGTTTGTGGAATTTTCTGAAATTTTAAAAGCTTTTTATAAATATTTTAAAGCCGAAACAAATTTATTTACAAAACTAAAAGCCAACAAATAGTTGGAAATAATTTTATCAAGTTCAGAAAGAGTATGGAAATTTCTGTGAATTTTTCCATAATTTTTGGAAGTATTTTGCTATTTTCTAAAGCTATTATGAATTATCAGAATTAAAACAATTGAAAAATGAAAAGTAAATCGAAAACCCTGGTTGGGCCGAAACCCAAAGGCTCCGGCCCAAACCCCATTCAGTAGCATGCCCACCGCCCACGCCGCAGCGCGCACACGCACTCTCCTCAGTATCCACCATTGGATTTGGCATCAACGATCAAGATCTTCCGTGAATCGCTTATACGATCAGAATGACATCATCAATATAAGCGATGCGATGCGAATCGACGCGTCGGATCTTCGCGTGCGCCGGGACCTAAGCTCCTTCTAATCTAAACCCTTCAATCTAAATCCTACGGCCAGGATTTCCTCCACGATCTTCTACTCTCACCAAGTCCCAACCGCTGGATCTAAATCCAACGGCTCCACGTCGTCGTCTTCCTCGCCTTCTTCTCCGCGCGTTCAAAACCCACGACCGCCATTATCGCACGCGCCCAAGCTCCGCTAACGGCCGCCTCCAACGTCCCCGACACCCCCGCGACGTGCGCACGCGACCACCTCGTCGCCGCACACGACTCGCACGATCCCCACGCCCTCTCCCCTTTCTGCGCGACGGTTCCACCCACGCGCCCAAAACCGCCATCGCACACCCCACGTCGCCCCGCCACCTCCGGCCTCCTCTTGCTCTATAAAGGAGCCCGTGAGCCTTCTCCTCCTCCATCTGCTACCCACACTCACTCCCCCTCTCTCGCACTAGCGTCGCCGGGATCGCCTGATTAAGCTTCTCCGCCGCCGCCGCCTCCTTCTCCGATTCCGGCGCCTCCGTTGAAGCTTCGTCCTTGCCGCCGCCACCATCAGCATCGCCGCAACCCCGCGAAGCCCGAGCGCACCTTCGTTCGCCGCGAGGATCACCGGAGTGCTGTATCGCCGTCAAGCCGAGCGACGCCGCCGCCTTCTTCTCGCCGCCGCCCGCCTCCGACCTACTCTCGACGTGTGGGTGAGCGCATCATGTTCACCATCTTCCCCTCTCTCTGCTGGTATCTTCACTGGGCATCGCCGTGCACCACAACGCCGGTGACCCTCGGTCCCGCCGCCGGCGTCGCACTCGCTGACATGGCACCCCCACGTCGGTGCCACGGCGGAGCCACATTGGCGCCACGTATGCGGCTCTGCTGAGGTAGCGCCTGCGTGGCACCGCGCACGCCACCTCACCTTAGCCCCTGCGCCAGCGGTCCATGGACTCAGTCCATATAGACCATGTCACTGACACAAGGGGCCCACATGTCATAAATCTTTTTATTTAAAGTTAATTCCGAAAATTCTGTGCTGAGGTCATCATTGCGCATTAAACTGATTTTCCTTTAGAAAAATAAATCAGGAAATCTGATAAATTCAGAATTTAGGTTTTTAAATGGATTTAAACTTCAAAAATTCATAACTTTTGCTTATGAACTCCAAATTGGGTGTTTCAAATTGCAAAATTTATATAAAATTATAATCTAGCTAACTAAACCAAAATATTTCAATTTGGAGTTAATTTGAACTATGTTTTTGAATTTATTTGAATTTGAATATTGAATTTGTCGTATTTTCGCGTATAGAATTCGACGACTCCGGAGAGTTCGATCAAACTGAAGATTTAGAATTTCAAGACATCGACCAAGGCAAGTTACACCATTGACCATATTGCCCCCAGTATTTTAAGCTATTTCCAGTTTCTAAATTCTTTATCGCATGCATATGTTGTTATAAATATTTTAATATCCAGTTTTACATATAGTTAATTCCATGTGTTATTGTATGACCAATTTGAATGTTGTATGTGGCTACCTTGATACCATAGGCAAGATATTACCAAAATTAAAACATATGCTTAGCCAAGCTTAGTTCACATGTACAGAATTTGGGAGGGTATACATCAAATTTCTATAAATTTATTTCAAACTTGGTATTGTGGTATTGTCTTACCACATGGATTTATAAACGGAGTTTTATTCAAAATAAAAATCAAAAATGGATTTGGACTTGGGCGAAATGGTCGGAATGGTGGGTGCGAGTTTATGCAGGATTGATCCAGTTAAGGTTAAGGCCCATGGAATGCGGGAATGGCGCCAAGTCAATTGAGGACCGGTCTTTGAGCCGCTTATTGCTAAGCCATAACGTACTACCACATGTCCTGTATGGGCAGGATTTGGCTAACTAATTTGTGATATTCTAGTGTATTTATGTCATGTGATTATGTGGGTGTCGGTTAGACGTTTTATTCCCATTTGGCGCAAGAGGGGGCTTTCGGAGGACGGTTAGTCCAAAGGGGCGAAACCTTAGCGGGCATGAATATATTAGGTTAGCACATTGTAAAGGCCTCATGGTAATTGCTCAGTCACACACCTACGGAAGCGTGAATTGGCCGACATAACGAGCATGTCACCTCGTGTGGGTAAAGTTGTACCAACTCTGCAGAGTAGAAACTATTCGAATAGCGCGTCATGATCATGGACATGCTAGCGGGGCCACTTAAAGTTAGAATTGTTTTTGGTTTTTAAATGCTTTATCAAATATTGAGGATGGACAATCCTTATGAAAATTTGGGCGGGAAGCCAAGTGTTAGGAGGGGATCCTTCACTTTATTATTGGAGGTTATCCACATTATCTCATTGTCATTTTAAAATATGATTTTAGCCATAGTATGAAAGCGCCTTAGAAATTACTATGTCTATTTAAGCTGAAAATCTTTGTTTATGCAAAACAACCTGACCATACTCACTTGTTTCCCTATGCATGCATTTAAATTCAATATTGGGTGTAACTTGCGAGCACGGAAGTTGTGCTCATCCTTGCTGAATAAATCTTATTCAGGAGAAGACTGCTACCTTGACGGTGAGGACCGGACGAGTAGGCCTTTTGACCTGACGATTGCCTGTGGCGCATCGTGTGGCTCCCACTATTATTATGTTTCCGCTGTGTTTATCATTTGACTTTTGATATTGTTATTCAGACTCATTGTATTAAACAATTATTTATTTAATGTCATTTACGTTTTCGTGATATGAATGTGATATCATTTTTGTGAGACTATGTACGCTGGAAATCCTGGACCGGTGTTTGAACACAGAGAATTCGGCATCCTTCGCTCCCAGGTTCGACACAGGTCAAATTTGTTTATGAAATTTTCAAGAAACTTCGTCCTAGTATTCCTTTGAAATGTATGCGGGCGAATGAAATACAATCACATACCGCCATAGTAGCGATTTCAATGAAAGTACTTGATTCATTTTCAAGCGATATATTTGCTAGAGGATGGATATAGGGAATGTGGATTGGGTGGTGCAAGTAAGTTTTTATTCCAAGCACCTACATTTTGCTTGAACTTCTCATCTTTGTAACCTATTTATCGCTTTTCTAGGTTGATTGTCTAGAAAGCATTGCCTTTGTACATCCACGAGTTGGTCGCATGTTTCGCTACAACAAGAAAGGAAAAGCTCTTATATTCGTTTTCTTTGGTGGGAAGGACAATATTCCGTTTTTATTATCTTCATGATGAATGTCTAAATCAATATGCGAATGTGTGGTCGGTGTGTGACAACTCTTGGGAGCATATGCTTTGAGAGGTTCTTGATTGCTTAATTCGAAGTTGTCTTTGATATGCTTTGATTCTTTGAATGGTTGTCTTTGATTCTTGAGTGTCCGAATCAATGTCCGAACATATGCTTGCATGTTCGCTCGATTTACATATGTTGGGACTTGGGAGCATATGCTTACATAATTGTTTGATTACATATGCAGGTTTACATCATTATTTGATTACATACATGTTTACATCAAGCTCTTGGAGGGGAGATAATATACATGACTACATCAAATTACTCATGTCTTGCTTTTTCAGGTAATTTTCCTTCTATCTTGCTCAATTTGATGTCTGATGTTTGTTCAGTTCATCATATTATTCGTGTTCTGGGCTTATCTGCACCGTAGCTAAGCCGACCGCCTGGCTGCCGCCTAGTCACAGCCTAGGCGCCGCCTAGTCCGCCTAGGCGGTGGCCCGGGGCCTAGCGCTTAGCGCTTTCTTGAACCTTGATCTCAACAAATACAAACAGTTTGTCAAAATTGCTTTGAATCTATTACATTATTGCAAATGAAAACTTGCTTTATGCTAAAAGTAAGTCCAGAGCCCCCTCCACTTAAATAAAGCTTGCCTGTAGTTAATTATAGTTCTGTTACCCTTACACGTCAGTCTTGCGAGTACAAAAACAATTTTTGTACTCAGTTGCTTTGTTTAATGTTTTTGTTGCAGAGGAAGAAGGTGAGCCCCAAGGGTCTCCCTTTTGTGAGATGCGCTTCGGGTTTGATGACTAGCTTGGTGGCCCGGTTGGTTGCCTTGTGGGTAAAGGCTAAAGATGAGCATGCAGCCTGCAGCCCGGTGGCCCGGCACGGAGCCCGTTTTTGGCGGCCCAAGCCGGCCGCCCCCAGTGCCGTGCCGTCGGCCCAGCAGCACCAGGCCGTGCTTGGGCCACTACCCCAGCCCGACTGGAGGCACGGCACGGCCCGGTCCACACACGGGAGGCACGGCCTCGGCCCGGTGCCCAGGGGGGCTATAAGCCCCCGCCGCCGCTCCCCAGACCCCAGTCCCCCACCCCCGAACCCTAAATCCCTAATCCCCATTCCCCAATCCCGCTCCCTCTCGCCTCTCGCCTCGCCGCCACCGACCGCCGCATCGCTGCTGCCGTCGTCTGCCGTCTCGGCGAAGTCTCCACCGCCGGATCTTGGAGATCTCGTCTTGCCGTCCTCCCGTTGTGGACCGGGCTCTTTCTCCCGGCCTCTCTCGCCGCAGGCCCGCATCCTGGCAACCTGCCACTGTCGTCGCCTCTCTCGTCGTCTTCCCCGTCTCCGGCGACCTCTCCACCGCCGGATCTTCTCTCGTCTTCCTCCTCTCGTACTATCTTCTTCCTCCTGGCCTCTCTCTAACCGCTCGTTGTCCTCCACCGGTCGATCTCGTTGCTCGCCGTCTTCGGGGAGGTGCTCCTACCACCGCGCGTCTTCATCTCCGCCTCTCCGGCGCTGGGCTCCGGCTGTGCACGTTCGTCACAACAACCCTAACCCTAGATCTATCTCTTCTTGGACATGAACCCTAACCCTAGTCTCTTTTCTGCTTGAGTTTGGTCGCAGGTCGTCGGCCGATTGCTTCGTGCATCGTGCTGGTGCCGCACGGGCCGTTGAGTCACGGTCGAGAGGTGGAGATGGGCGGCGGCGATGGCCACTACCTAGAACCATCAACGAAGAGCTCATCGAGTTAGGCAGCTCCCGACGGCGTCGGCGACATGGGAGATGCCGCTGCTCCGATCAACCTAGAGGAGGCAGCAGCGCCGGCCAGCCATGATGCGGGCTCTAACGACCAGAATTCTCTGGCATCGTCCACCACTGGTAAGCGTCGATCTGCTGTCTGGGAAGACTTCATTGAAATCATAGAAACAGTTAATGGTAAGAAACTGCGCACTGCTGCAATTTGCAAGTTCTGTAAGACTAGGTTGACTGCTTATTCAAATGCTGGCACTGGCCATTTGATTAGGCATCAGAAAGCATGTAGGAAGAAGTCAGATCATGCTGCTATGGTTCAAACTAGGATTGCTTTAAACCCTGATGGATCATATAGAAACTGGGAATATAAACCTGATGTTGCTAGGGCTGAGTTATGTCGTTTGATTGCTAGACTAGATCTTCCTTTAGCAATAGCTGACACAGAGGCCTGGGATGATTATATTCAGCGTGCTCACAACCCTAGATATGCTAGAGTATCTAGATTTACCACTGACTAAAGACACATGTAAGCTTTACAATGAAAACGCAATCACCTTAAAAATGTTGTTATGCCTGCTGTGTGTCTTGCTTGTTTGACTTCGATATCCGGTCGGGTAATGCTAAGGAAGATTACATTCTTGTTGTTGCTCACTATATTAATGCTTGATTGGGAACTTAAGAAATCTGTTATAGGTTTTAAAGCGATTGAAGTGAAGCATCTTGGAATTAACATTCTTGAATGTATTGGTGGTGTCCTTCAAGATTTTGGTCCGCTTGACAAAATTTTCTCTGTTAGCCTTGATAATGCATATTCTAATACAAGCGCTATGCTTACTTTGACACCTATGCTTTTGGTTACTTGGTCTTGATGTTGATCCGGTATATGCTAATAAAAAGATTTATCATGTTGTGCATCGTATGTTGTGCTTGCCATATAATTAATTTGATTGTCAAATCTGGTTTGAAAAGGCTTCAACCTTATACAGAGGTCTTTAGAACGCAATTAACTTTCTAAAATCATCTAACCAGTGCATTGCATAATTCAAAACTCTGCATTGCTAAGGGTGTGCGCCCTCGTAAATTTGCTTTGGATATGGATGTTAGATGGAACTCAACATTTCTTATGCTAAAGCATCTCATGCCATATAGATGTGTGTTTTCGTGTTCATAAATACTCACTATGGCCATCCACTATTGAATGAACAACATTGGTTTGTTCTTTGAAAAGGTATTGGAGTTCCTTGAATTGTTCTATGATTCAACTGTTGTTCTTTCGGTGTTTATTACCCCACTAGTCCTTTGTGCTGCATCATATACTTGAGATTGCTAGCCATCCGCATGACTATGAACATGATAGTAATGTTAGTGTTGTTGTTGTGCCAATGAAGGCTAAGTTCCTGAAGTACTGGAAGTCTATACCACTGATATATTCATTTGCATTTGTTCTGGACCCTAGGGCTAAGATGAGAGGTTTGTATAATGTTCTTGAACCGCTTGCTCGGTGTAACAATATGAGTTCTGATGCTTATTCTACGAGGTTAAACCGACTTGTATAAGCTGTATAACAAGTATGAATCCAAGTTTGGTGCAGCTAGGCCAACCAGGACCACACATCCATCAGGACTGACAGGTAAGAGAAAGCAGGCATGGGGCAAAATTTTTGGAGGATCAGGTCCTGGATCTGCCACTGGTTCATCATCCAGCACTGTGACTCCTGGTTTGTCTGAGCTCACTGTTTACCTTGATAGTGACAATGTTGTGGCCTATGAGGATGACTTTGATATCCTCAATTGGTGGCATGAGCATAAACTAACCTATCCAGTTCTCTCTACCATGGCTAAAGATATTATGTCAGTTCCTGTCTCAACTACTTCTTCGGAGTCTTGCTTTAGTCTTACTGGCAGGATCATTGAGGAGCGGCGGCGACGATTGGTCTCGAGGCGGTGGAGATGTTGGTGCATCAGGACGGGAGTTAGGCCAACAAAGAGCACAACATGATGTGGAGGACCAGGAGTTAGAATACTCCTTTAAGAACCTATGGCTTGATGATCAGGATGCTTGCTTTGGTCTTTGGTTGAGTGTTTTTGGCTTTCTTCTTTGCTCTTTGGTTCTGGTTGAGTCTTCTTGGCTTTGGCCTCTTTGAGTGCGTGTGAGTGACTGAGTGTGTGTGTCAGTGAATGTGAGTGTGTGAGTCAGTGAGAGTGTGACTATGTGAGACATTTGAAACTATGGTTTGTAATAACTTTGAATATTTCAATTTGAAAATGAGCTGACCGTACTCTTTTTTCCTTTCTAGGGTTTCTCACGAGGTGTGAGTTTTACCTAGAAAGGTTTTTAATGAGGACATTGCACAAACAACTCAAAATGGCGAGAAGTCCGAGATTGAAGTCATTGAACACTTGAATTTGTATAACTTGAATTTGAAAATGTATGTTGTTTTTTGTGATCGCGGTGTGGTGGCGGTCCTCTTTGGGGCCGTGCTTTTGGCCGCACGGCACGAAAATCGGCTCGGAGGGCGTGCTCGGGCCGTCGGCCGAGCACGAAGGATCGAGCGGCCGGCCGGCGGCACGGCGGGCCTGCCGTGCTTGCGCCCTATCGTCTGATGCACGCGCAACACGGCCGTCAGCGGGCCGGGCGGCCCGAATGCTCATCTTTAGTAAAGGCACACTAATTGGCTCTTTTATTTATCGTCATCTTATGGCTTTTGCTTCCGCTGTTTAATTGTTATTTAGTTATTATTTGGCCGGTTGGCCCTAGTTGTATTAATCTCTTTTGTATGTCTTTTTATTAGACTTGTTGTATGGAATTGATACATGATTTTGTAACGGGGTGTGTATACTGCATTTCTGGGAAGTATACATATCATGAGGCTTGGTTTATTTGAATTGTGATGCTAGGGTCAATGGAAGGCTAAGCATTACAAGTCGAATAAACTGGGGTCCTCACAATAGGTTCCTACCACGTGATAATATCTTAGTTCATAGCAGTGATATGCCTTTGGATTGTTCGATTAAGTGAAGACATAGGTATTTGCTTTCTTGTGCAACCTATAGATGTGGTCTCACAAATTATATGCAGGTTAATTGAAAATAAGTTCATTACATAAACATATTTTACATTATGTCTAAAAATGCAGATTGGTTGGACAAGCTTATGAAAGAAAACAACCCTATATCTAAACTTGTTACTGTTGTAAATCCAAGAAACCCCTTTGGACCTTTGATTCTCAGGCCTATGCTCCAGGTCATCTCTCTCTCTCTCTCTCTCTCTCTCTCTCTCTCTCTCTCACACACACACACACACACACACACACACACACACACATTTGGAGCAGAACTTGACTATTTCGTAATATTGCATTGTCATTTCAGAGAATTTCATACCTGTGCATGGCTTGTTATTGATAATACCTATGAGTAAGTTGATACTCATCGAATGCAATGTTTAGGGTGTATCTTCTTTATTTGTTCTTGTTGAACTCCCCAGCGTCTCTCATACTTTTTTTTAAAAAAAGTGTAAATATGAAACTTTTTAATAAAAGTGAGAAACACTCATGGAAATGATTACCTTACATTATGGTTAGACTTTAAGATGATAGATCATTATAAGCAATTAGACGACCACTCGTCGCTTCTTCAGATTGATTCCAGGATGACATCCTCTCTGATAGCTTATACAATGAGGAGTTATAGAATACATCTTGAATGTGTCGGCATTAAAATCTTCGAAACACCAAAAGGAAAGAAGAATCATTATGTAAAATGCCATTTAGCAAAGGCTATACACATAATTACATATTCTAATTCACCATTAACCATACCATGTAGCTATCAATTACGTATTAAGCAAGCCAAGCTAGGACATAATCTAGCCATGTAACCAAAAAAACTACACTTCAAGTTGTTTAGTAATGCCCAAAGCTGATGTGACCAGATGTTTTTTCTTACTCTCCTCATGACAGGTATATTGGTTTCTGCCATGCCTATTAGATGCACTTTCTTCTTGAATTAACTTGGTGCTATCTCATCCCGTCTATAGTACTTACAAGGTGTTAACTTTACAAGATGTTGACTTGCTGCTGATTATATCGTAAGGACATTGCTTAGGCTCGGAGCTTCTTGCAAACATACATTATGTCACCCGTACATCGTTATAGCATTCCCGATCATTCCAATTCAAGTTTTTTTTTTCTCTAGAATGTCCCAGTGGTTAGTAATTCTAGAGAAAAAAAAAACTTGAATTGGATTTCAGCCAAGATCAACCGACAGAAGAAGAGAAGTCACAAAGGCAGTCCAAAAACATGCTTGGACACTGCCATTTGCCATTTCCTGGTGTAGGGTAGCCTTGCCTCCATGAAGTACAGCAAGCTATGACATCATAGCAACATGAGCATATCAGTGTAGGTCCCAAAGAGAGAGAGATATTCTATGAGAAGAGGAGGAATTTTTCTAAGGAACCTTACGGTAGTACACTTGGCCAATGGGACAAATTATATCCCACGTCAATAAAGGGAAAACCGCAAGACAAAATGCCTTGCAAATGTAAAATATATAAATAGAAGGCATTGTTTTTGGCACACTGAAAAAATTATATCTATCCACTGTTTTAAGAGGGGAATGAAAGTAAGAAATGAAGTTTTTTAAGAGCTAATGGGCTTATGATGTGGGTCCTTGGACGAACACTACACCATGACCCAACGTAGGCAATTTTAGATGAGTCATTTTATTCCTTATTTTCTTTTGCAAATGTCAAATCAAAAGGAGAAAATAACCTACAGCGGTAAACTTTATTTTTCTTCCCTTTTTCTTCCCCCTTTTTCCTCCAACCAAGTGGAGCATCACATAAAATGCTCCTCATAGTATGTGTCTAGTTTATATTCAGTTTAGATGTATCCCTTTCTGTATTTGTTTGGATGGTGTTTAAGTAAAAAAAAACAAACCTTGCCTACTCCCATCTAGATGGAAACCGTGAACTAGCGTGGCCTGTGAACGAGAACCGAATCGAGTAGAGTTTTTGCCCTAAATGGCATTGTTGGCGCCGATATTAACAAAAGTCGTCGTTTATGCAGTATAATGCTATTTTTGGCACCACGGATGTCTCGGTGTGCAACATGTGTCCTCCACCGTTCCTCCCGCGCATGGAGGCCATCTCTACCATTCGTGGGGAGACTAGACGCTCCCGAAGCCGCCATGTACGCCGATGCCGCACACCCCGCGCTCAGAGGCCCCCTCTGTCGTTGCCTGGTGGCCCGGACATCCTCTGCCATTGCCTGGTGGCTAGGACGACGCACGGCACGTGGCCGCCCAAACGTCCTCCATCGTTGCCTGGTGGCCCGAACGGCGCACGACATGCCACGTGGCCACCCTTTCATGCATTCCACACCTGATTTATGCCCCTAGCCGTGTGCACGCACTGGTCTGTCGTGGCATGAATGACAGTCACGTGATGACTCCGTTGTCCCCTGGCCCAGATTTCTGACACCACCATGCCACCATGGCACGGTATGACTACTACCCAGCGTGTTTTCATTGCACCGCCCTACGACAATGCACCGACATGTTTTCATGTTCCGCCGAAAGCATCCTCTGTCCCCTAATCTTTTCCATTATCTCATCCATCAACTCCATCATCTCGCTGCCTCCATCCACATGCATGCTTAATCACAGGGCATATGACGCAGAATTCTATCCCGTTGCTTTGCATTTGGCGCAAAATGCTTTCGTGCGCCTATAAAAACCGACGCCAGGCTCGCTCTCGCTCTCATTCCGGAATCCATTCTCGTTCTCGCGTTCGTCGCTAAGAACAAAGAGAATTAAACTAAAACTTTGTTCTAATTACGCTGTGAATTAAATAGTATTTAGAGCAGTGCTTACGACCGTATAAGTACCGTGAGGTCGACATCAAGGCAAGGTAAATTTATTTCCTATGGTTTAGTTCTAATTAATTCAGTCGTAGTCAATTTGTGGTAATTTATTAGTCTTAGTTAGTTAGTGGTAATTTACCCGTAGTTTGTAAGTGGTAATTAAATTAGTGGTAATTAAGCCATCGTAATTAAACATTCATAGTTAATTAGTCATAATTAATTAGTGAAAATCAAGAATTAATTAATTAATTAGTTGTAATTAAATTTCTCGTGTTTGTTAGTGGTAATTACATTAGTGCAAATTAAGTGGTCGTAATTACATAGTCGTGATTAATTTGTTGGTAACTAACGACTCGTAGTTAATTAGTAGTAATTAAATAATCATATTTAATTATGACTAATTAATGACACATAGTTAATTAGTGTTAATTAATAGTAATTAATTTAGTGGGAATTAGTTAGATGTATTGAATTACTCGTAAGTAATTTATTGATAACTAATGAATTTGTTGCTAAGTAATAAATTGTTTGTATTTAATTACTCGTATTTACTTTCTTGTCTGTAGTATGTTGTAATTATTTGTGTCATGGGTAATTAGTGGCAAATAAATTACTTGTAATTAATTAGTACCAATTAGTTGAGTCCTTTTTAATTAGTGGCAATTGAAGAAATAATCCCGTGTAAGTAGTCGTGTATAGTTAATTAATTAGTGCTAACTGCATACCCTGTTTGTTATATTGCGTACCGTAAATCGGGTTGTTGTGGCTTTATGTAATTTTGAACATGCGAGACTTGGTGGTGTTTTAGAGCGACGGTCGTACCTATCGAGATGCTAGTACAAGGTGGTCCAAGCAGAGGGGCTCGATGCGCTGAATATTCACGACTTTAGGAGCTACATGTGGATGGAGTTCGACACAGAGCCAACGACGAAGAAACTTGTCATCGAGGTGATTAC
This sequence comes from Ampelocalamus luodianensis, assembly GCA_036346255.1. Lineage (NCBI taxonomy): Eukaryota > Viridiplantae > Streptophyta > Magnoliopsida > Poales > Poaceae > Ampelocalamus > Ampelocalamus luodianensis. The sequence goes on along the minus strand of CM070617.1, from coordinate 27,974,777 downwards.
CTACACGAGAAGGGGAGGGTAGGGCGTATGGGAGTTAGTCAAGGTGAATGGAAGCGTAGCATAGGGCCGGTACATGCAGATTGCTTCCCACTGCGAGGTGGTGATATACGGGATGCCGATGGTATACGTGAATTTCGTACAAAGGCCGTGGGGAAACCTTGATGATGTTGGTGCCTCGGGAAGTAAGCAACCGCAGGCAGAGCTTGAAGACGGTAACACAAAATGTGTTGTTTTAGAGAAAGTCCACGAGAGAAGAGTTGCACAAAATTTTGTGCAAATTGAGAGGGTGGGATTGTGGTGGTCAACTCACATTGATTGCCATGAGTATCTACCAGACCAGCCTCACGAGTTGGAGTCTGATGAGGACGCTGACCTAGGCTCACTTGGTAGTGAGGAAGACACACCCCAGAGTGGTGGTCCAACCAGCGGAATTGCATCATCAGAGGTGCCTTACGTGGCATCCAGACTTAATGATATCACAGTGCGGTCGCTCGTACTACCGCAAGAAGAAGGGTCCTAGTGGGGGTTCGATACTAACACTCTTTTAGTTGGCCAGCACTTCCCTAGCGAGGCGGTCGTGCAGCAAGCTATAACATGGTACGCCTTGTCTACCAGCCATGTGTACCGGGTGCACCAGTCTGACCCTGGATATTACGTAGTGAAGTGCCTAGTGTAAGGCTGCCCTGGCAAGGTCAGCGCTCACCGAGCAAAGTTCTTTGGATCGATCTCCATGGTCAAGGCGGTGACTGACCACACTTGTGAGCTTAGCAAGCCGTTGCGGTAGAATTGGAATATGATTTTTGCATATGTAGCAAGCCCCATTAGCCACCTAGTTGTGGAGGACGTGTCTGTTTCCCCAAGATGCTGCTGTCAAAAGTTGTCAATCTAGTTGGTTATCTAGTCAGTTATAGTAAGGTCCGGCGAGCTAAGCAGAAGGTTACTGGGTCCATGTACGGGACATACGAAGAGGCGTACAACCTTTTACCGAGAATGCTTCACCAGATTGCTGAAGCAAACCCTGGCACGTACATAAACAAGGTTGAAAGTGAAGATGCTGATGGAGGCCCGAACTGCTTTATACTGGATCGGGTGTTCTGGACTTTTGCCTAGGCCATAGAGGGCTTCATGTTCTATCGTCTGATGCTCACGATGGATGACATTTTCCTCATAGGGAGGTATAGGGCATCATTCTCACTGCAGTGGCGGCTGATGCAAATGATCAGCTTCTCTCAGTTGCTTTTACCATCATAGAGAATGAGAACATATCTAGTTGGTTGTGATTCCTAGCAATTGTGAAACAGACAGTTGTGGGAGACCAGCCCAATATATGCCTTTATCACATATCGCAATGCTGGGTTGTTGTCGGCTCTGAACACTATGAAGAATGGGATGGAACCCCCTCACCAGTGGAACGACGTGGAAACCTGGTGGTGTATGGCTCATCTTGCATCGAACTTCTTCATGCGGTTCTACAGTCAGGAGCAAATGAAGATGTTCAAGGTGTTGTGCATGATGAATCAAAGGCGGAAGTTTGAGTCCATCTGGACAGACCTTGAACATCGGATTACGAGGCATACAAGGGAGTCCCCTTCGGAGGCATAGGAGGGACAGCAGGTCATGAGCGGGCAATCCAGGAGCACCATAAGTTTTATGCAGTGAATTAATCTCTACGCTCCTGAATTGGAGAAATAGTCCCTGCTCTATGACACAGACGGTGCGAGGTACGAAATTATAACTACCAATATGTCTGAGGTGTACAACAGTGTCCTGAAAGGTGTGCGGTGCCTCCCTATCACTGCAATCATTGAGGAGACATGGACTCGCACAATCGATTACTTTGTCAATAGAGCCACTGCTGCAAGGCGACAGCAGGAAGAAGGGAAGCAGTGGTCTGAGAATATGCAGAGGTATATCGACCAAAAGATGTAGAAGGCCTGAATGCACGACATTCGGGTGATCGATGGCCTCAGGAAGAAGTACCAAGTACGAGATAAGGTCGAGGCAGAAATATGTCAATAGTCATGCCAGGGGGAAAGGAAACATGCATGCACCCTGGGTGATGTGGCTACTTGCACTTGCAATAAACCGAAGCTCCCGCACAAGCCATGCTCGCATGTGTACAAGGCATGTGTGCAACTAAGGCAGATGTATACGTCATATATCTATGAGTACTACGGCATGCAACATCTTTTCGGTACATGGAGTATAGAATTTCACTCGTATGGTATGGACATGAACTATAGGGATCTTTGGCTAGATAGGGTGAAATGGGGCCCGAACAAGGCATTGAAGTCAATTGGGAAGGGATGACGGCAGACGCAGCGCTTCCAGAACGATATGAATAACAGCTGGCGTGGGGGCCTGAGCTGCACGATGAAGTGCAGAATATGCAAGACCCTTGGTCACTCCGTAAAGGGTTACCCTAACAGACCAAGCTCGTGTAGTCGTCATTCTGTGTCATAATTTATTGTATTGTCTGCCTGTACGGGGAGCATCATGTCATGTAAATGGGCAGTCCGCTCATATTTGTGTATTTCTGTACGTCATTCTTTCATAACGTGTACGTATCTTGACATTCTATTTGTTCCGAACCGACTCGCCCTTATTTTGTGCGTAACAACAAAACATTAGGTCAGCCTTGAATATGTCACTCATCGTCAAACTCTGTCGGGACCCTGGATCACTGAATTCGAGCCCTCTGTGTATTCTAAACTAGTCTCAGATCAGTAGCTAACTCACACAGTTGCAACATCGATGAAATCATATCCATACAACAAAACAGCTAATGAAGCAGATAAATTAATATTACTTAGTAGCAAAAGAACCTTATAGTCAAGTCTTACAGAGTTTGCCATGCAAGGCTTAAGACATAAGTACACTTGCAGCAAAAAACCAAAATGTCTTGTGGTAGCCATCCGACATACCCATAGGTAATCATGTGGAGGACACGACCTAGTTCGCATAGTCTTCGAAGTATTCTTCCTCGTAGAACTCGGTGTTCCCTGGTTCTTCTGCGGCGACTGATTAACAAATAACGCAAAGCCATGAGTACTTAAAGTACTCAGCAAGTCATAGGGAAATATATGCAAATAATATTCATACAAGGCTTGACAAAGATAGCTTTATGGTTATTTTGCATAAAGCAGTACTTGATAGTAAATATAGTAAGTAGATTGTAAATAATGATTTTTAAAAGATTAATACATAAGTAAACAACTTCTTTGAAACAACTAGTAAACACCATGTTCACTTCTCAAGCATCAACTAGATCTAGCTACTCAAGTCCATCCAAACCATTCCAATATTTTTGAGAAAATCTACTCCTCGTGTGAAATCACCAAACATTGTCCATAACCGGAGACACGGCTATTCGAATAGTTTTACACTTTGCAGGGGTTGTACAGCTTGACCCACAAGAGATAATCATTTTATACTATCAGGCATGTCATGATTCCAAAGGCGTGTGACTAAGTGATTATCACAAGGCTTTTATAAAGCTCTGTTTTGAACCGGTTTTGCTCGCTAAGGATTCGCCACACGGGCCCCCCTCTTGCGCCACTCATCAACCCAAACAGAACCGAAACAAAATATTGCTAATTAGTTGGCCAGATCTACCCTATAAATAGACTTGTGGTTGTACGGTAAGGTCCAGATCAATGGCACACAAAATTAAGTCTTTAGTGACTACTCAAGCGAGGCAACCACGTCCCAAAATCATCCCTTAACTGCACGATCACTCGCCCGAGTATAGATGATTTTTGGTTTAACCCGGCCAAATGGCAATCTTTGCCATGACACAACAAACTTTTAACAACAGTGCCCACGCCATAATTCCATAATTCATTAAGTCAAGTTTAAACATTTATGAGCATGTGATCGTGAAACCCATCGTACAACTAAAGCTTGGATAAGCATATACGATACCCAAGTTGGTACTAAAATATGTCCCCTAAAATTACCCCAACCTATGGTGTCCAAGGGTACATGTGATTCACAATTATCCAATGAGGCATAACAACAATTATCTAATTAACTATTCTCAAAACTATTTTTATACAACAAGCAATACATGTTGATATAAAATAATATAATTTTATAAAATGGGTACGACATGATCAAAAGCCTATGACTTGTCTTCGTTGAAGAGTTGAGATAATTCGGTTTTCAGGTCCAAGAATTCTTTTGAAACACTGGAATCTATACGTGCGAAAAGAGCCAAATAAATAAAATAATTCCAAATAAAATCCAAAAATTACCAAATTAGAACCAAAAGAAAGGTACTGAATTTAGATGAATTTAAAATTTTGAATCACTCGAATTGGAGCTCGAACAAAGGAGAATGGGCTTTTGAAAGTTTGAAAACACATAAAATGATGAAAATCAGGATTTTTGGGATTTTTTGAATTATTTTTCTAAAGGAAAACCACTTTAATGCATCACGCTGACGTCAGCAGTGGGATTAAAGATTTTGGCCAAAATATTTTTCAACGAAAAAGACAGAATGCCACGTGGACTGCCACGTAGGCAAGTGTGCCGACGTGGCCGTGACCTGGCGCCACGTGGCGGTGCTATGTCGACACTGAAGCAACAGCGCACACGGAGTGATGGTCGCCGGCGAACAGCGGTGACCTAGCTGCCGGTGAGGAAACCGACGGAGAGAGGGGAGAGAGGCGAAGTGAGTGCGCACTGTTTTGGCGGCAAGGCTTGACGGAAGCAGCCGACGACGAGGGAGAGAATGGCGGCGGCGACACTCCGGTGGTGAGGAGGCACGCACGGCGTAGCCTGCAACCGCTGATGCCAACGGTGGAGACGAATACGCCGGAGGGGCTTCAACGGCGCGCTAGAGGTGAAGGCGCGAGCTCCTGTGGGCGGATCCAATGCTCGAAGCACGGCGAGGACAGGGCGAGATAGAAGGGGAGATGGGGGAAGAAAGAGGAGCTCGAGGGGCACACGATGCTCCATTTAAAGAGGGAAGAGGATGACCGAGTGAGAAAATCGAGCTAGAATGGGTAGCGGCGTGGGCCGGTGTGGCGGCATGGGCGTACGGTGTGGCGGTACGGGGGCGACAAGGAGCGGGGCTTGCTGCGAGCACGGAGGTGAAGGGGCTATGACGTAGCGCAGTCAGCAAGGGATGGGCGGAGCGACAGGAGCTGGCGAGAATCGTGCGCGGGCATTGACGCCGCGCTCGGCATGGGCGCGAGGAAGACAACGGGGAGGAAGAGGGAGGAGGCTCACGGGCGGGCCCTCCTGTCGGCGAGAGCGTGCAGAGGCGCGCAGAGCGGGCTGCGGGTGTAGGAAATGGGCCGGGGAGCTGGGTCAAGGGAGGGAAAAAGGCAATCGGGTCGGCAAAATTCGGCTCAAAAGCAAAAAGGATTTTCGAATGCATTTTGATTTACAAAAATACGAGAAAACCATAAGGCTCTTTAGAAAATAGAAAATAAGGTCCAAAAAATTCTAGGAAAATACATAGAAATTCCATGAATAATTTTGAACTTAATATAATTATTTACAACTTAACTTTGGCTTTTAATTTTGCAAATAAATTATTTTTAATTTTAGAAAAAAACTAAAAACCTTTTTAAAATCTAGAAAATTCAAGAAATTGCTTAAAATATTCTTTTTGACTTTAAATACTAGAAAACCCAAATAAACTAAGTTTTGAATTAATTGAAGTTTGAGTTAGTCATATGAAATTATTTTTATTTTTCTAAAATTTCAACTTAAACTTTAGCAATTCAATATAATTAAATGGTTAATTTTACTTTTGAATTTTTTTAAAAAGCCATGAAAATTGGGATGTTACAAACTTTTATGCGAAGATACTACAGAAGCACAAGTGGCTTGCCAAGAGGGCTAAACTCTACCCAAATTTTTCTATGAAGGATGTGTCGGTACCGCCAGAGTTTTCACGCCCTCAATGTGTGTGCGAACAACCGACAAAGATTATTCAGTCCACACACCCGGCCACCGCCGCCTGGGCATACTACACCGGTTTTTCACACCTTACGTTGCATTTCACAAATTTCTAACTTCATCCACTCATAATGGTAGCCTGAGATGTGTTGCAACTTATTCCAATGGATCGATGGCTCGGAGATGTACGATAGGGCGTTCATCAAGCAGAATTACATATTGAACTACGCGATGTGAGCCAAGACCTTTTAGCGATGGAAACCTTACGTATAGGACCCTACTGAAAAGGCACCGGAGGAGCCCAGGACAATAGGGTAGTGGTAGAACAGGAAGTTGAGTACGACCGGGCACAACACGCGACAGACAAGGGGAATGCTCCTGCTACTGAGACCAGCGGTCGTCGTAGCTTTTCCCATCACCCGAGCGTACTCCATATCGAAGAGGTGAGTTATGTACAATTTTGCATCTTGATTATGTATTTAGCCTTTTGTTCTGCTAACATCATACAATCGTCCAGCCCGTCTCGTATAACATGGAGGACTTCGACACTCGCTGCTGACGTGGGCAGTCCCGAGACAAGGGAAAGGCTCTTGCTACTGAGATCGGCAGCCGTCGTAACGTCGGATCGTACTCCATCTCGACTAAATAGCAGCTGATGGAGACGGGGTGTCCGATCTTCCGATGAGATTGATAACTATCGATTTTGGTGGAGGTGACTCTCACGATCCGACTACAACCGTACGACGATGCTTGCGCCTTAGCAATCGTTGAACCAACTCCGAGATGTTATTGACCTTGCTGGAAGCGTGATCAACCTGAACACGAGGTTCAATTCCTGCGAGCATCGAAGAGCTAGCAAGAATAAGATGTATACAATTTGTTATTGCGAATAGGATTGTAGCGTTTATGGTATTGAAAACAAAGATGGGATTCCGAAGGCTGTCTTGACAGGTGGTCGACCGACATAACTGAAGAACAGAAGTTTGCACAATGGCTAACCCTAAACTCAACGAAATCCGAGTTCTAGCAAACAGAGGCAGCGGCTCCTATATGGGAATATGACCAGGGGTGACGGACAGGAAAGTGGACGCACGCTCCTAGGGTTACAAGAGGAGGTGGCGCAGCACCCTTTTGACTCGGGCTCAAAATAGATTAGATTATTTTGTTGATTGTGGCCAGCTCGAATAGAATTTGAAGTTGAGGTTGGATCCACTGGAAAGTAGACTTGATAAGCTTTCAATGAAGTCTAAGAACGTCCCAAACAGAGTCCGCATGAAGAAGTTATGGCCGTTTGAACTTAGTGTTGTCACAGCAGTCCGAACTCGAATCCAGAACGAGCCCAACTCGAACTCTTGCTTGGCTCGGACCCAAAGTGACGTGATGACCTCCATTATGCCTTCTATGCTTATCCATAACTCCACATACCTCTCCTTGACCCTTTTCCACGTTTCTAAGCATAATTAAATCGCTTGCATTAGGTAGCGATCTATTCTCGGTAATATATAAACCTATAAACGAATTCACCTGGTGATTAAGTTGGCGAACACGATCTCGAGTAATTGATCCTTGTAACACTAGTTGTAGATCAGTTGTGTGTGTAGGCGTGGTTGTATCCAAGTTAAGGATATCCTCATCAGCAGCGATGACTATTTTATTTATGCCTAATTAAAAACGACTAAATTAATTATCAGTCACTAATTGTGGCTAATTATTTACAAATATTTAACTAAGAATTAATTAATTATGACAAAGCAATAATGACTAACTTAATTACGAATAATTAACTACACCTAAATTAATTACGACTAACTAATTGTGCCTAATTAGTTACGACTATTTAACTAAGAATTCATTAATTATGACTAAATAGTAATGACTAATCTATTTATGCATAATTAATTACGACTAAATAAAAACAACTAAATTAAATACGAGTAACTAATTGCGGCTAAGGAATTATGAATATTTAACTAAGAATTAATTAATTACGAGAAAAAAGTAATGACTAACTTAATTATGAAAACAAACTATGACTTAATTAATTATGACTAATGCATACGAAAATAATTACCTCCTCTTAATCACTACTCTAAACAATCTCTAATAGATAGCAAAATCTCAGGTCCCTCGCTCGCTCAAATCTATCTGCCTCACGGATGCAATTTTGTAGTGATAGCGAGAGAGAGCGCAATAACGAGGATGAGAGTGAGAGCGACGTCGGTTTTTATAGCTGCACGAACGTAATTTATGCTGACCGTGGGAATCAATTCCCTCCCGCGTGGCATGTCTCTGCATTGTTTGCATGCATGCGGAGGAAGCCAAGAAATGGCGGATGGGATGTGAGAGGGAATCTGGCGCCGAAAGCAACCAGAGTGGGAGGAAAGAGATGGGCGAAAGCAGGGAGAGGGAGGAAAGAGACAAGGCGAAACCATGCCCTTGGGGCACGGCGTGCCGATGTGGCACGCGCAGGTCTGGTGGGGGGCACAGATCGACGTGGGACACACGAAAGGGCGGCCACGTGGCGTGCCGTGCTTCGTCCGGGCCACCAGGTAGCAGCGGAGGACGTCCGGACCACCAGGTAACGGTAGAGGGGGCCTCTGGGCACGGCATCGGCGTACGTGGCGGCTTCGGGAGCGTCCGGTCTCCCCCCCCCCGGTAGAGATGGCCTCTGTGCACTGGAGGAATGGTGGAGGACACGTGTCGCACACCGAGACGTCCGTGATGCCAAAAATAACATTACACCGTGTAAACAACCACTTTTGTTAATACCGACGCCAACAATGATTTAGGGCAAAAACTCAATCGAGCATCGCTGGTACCTCACCTTGTGTATGTGTGTATCTCCGTGACATGTGCACCCTGAAAAAAACTGCTGCTAATTAAGCACTGCATGTGCATCAGAAGATTCAGATCCAATACCACACAAGTGCATCGTGTATAGGGATGACAATGGGCCCCATTCCCCATTCCCCGACGGGGAATTCACCCATTAGGGGATGGGGATGGGGCTATTTCTTCCCCACAAGGATACTAATATGCAAATACAATTCCCCATCGGGTGAAGCGGGGATGGGGATGTTCCCCTACTCCCCATCCCCGTTACTCGCATGGGCCCTCGATAAGACACGTATGCCACTAGCCCAGTACCGCACAACCCGATAAGGCGATAGCTAGATAATCTTATTTGCATCCTTTACTTTTCAGATACTAATTAATCAAAAATATTGTCATTTTAGTATTGCATGTGAATGTTTATACTCATTTTATAACATTATGAATCTTATTTTCTCTTCTTTCGGGATCCAACTTGCGAGTATGGTTCCCCGTGGGGCCCCGAGAACCCGATGGGGATGGAGACGGGGGAGAATAGCACCCGAAGATGGGTAATTTTTCGTCTATCGGGGATAGGGATGTTCCACCGTTCCCCGACGGGGAATGAACTCGTTGCCATCCTAATCGTGTATGTGAAACCGATACGGACGAAGGTCGAACACCCTGCGGCAGCTGGTTTGGAGGAGTCGGACTGTCTCTGACACCCAAACCAACTCGCTTGAAAACCAGCTGTTCCGGAGCGCCAACGTTGACCTAGCCTACCTTTTCTGCTAATAAACGTGGGAAATAGCAAATCTGCTCGCACTAGCGAGTATCCTACGACTGTTTCACGCTGATTTGAAGCTCGCGGATTACTGCCACGCACGCAGCCATGCGACGCGCGCGCTAAATCATTTCTCGCACGATAACCGCCGCGTGCGCTCACGCAGGCCGGCACCCGGCACTCACAAAGCCATGTCCTGAGAGAAAAGTCGTCACATTGGCGCCCAATTCCAGAGGGAGAGAGCATGGGAACACGTGCGCTCTGTCTCCTCCTCCTCGTCGTCACCACCGCCTTCTTCTCCCCCTCCATCGCTACGGACACCATCGACCAGACCGCGTCCATCACCGGCAACCAGACGCTCGTCTCGGCCGGTGGCATCTTCGAGCTCGGCTTCTTCAACCCGTCGGCCGGCGCGGACGGCAGAACGTACCTCGGCATTTGGTACGCCAACATCCCGGGCCCGACCGTCGTGTGGGTCGCCAACCGCCATAACCCGTTCGTCAACACCCCCGGCGTGGTCAGAATCTCCGCCGACGGCCGCCTTGTCATCCTCGACCGCCAGAACACCACCGTGTGGTCCTCCGCGGCGCCCACCACAAACGTAACCACCCGCGCCACTGCTCAGATACACGACAACGGCAACTTCTTTCTGAGCTACGATGGAAGCGGTTCTCCTCAGAGCGTGGCGTGGCAGAGCTTCGACTACCCGACGGACACTCTGCTCCCGGGCATGAAGCTCGGGGTGGACTTCAAGAACGGCATCACCAGAAACATCACGTCGTGGAGCAGCACGACCAATCCCTCGCCGGGGACCTACACGTTCAAGCTTGTCCAGGGCGGGCTACCGGAGTTCTTCCTCTTCCGGGGCCCGACGAAGATCTACGCGAGCGGGCCGTGGAACGGCGCGGTGCTCACGGGCGTGCCGGGCCTCAAGTCGTCCCAGGGCCAGGACTCCTTCACATTCACGGTCGTGTCGAGCCCCGACGAGACGTCCTACAGCTACTCCATCAGCCCCCCGTCGCTGCGGTCGCGGTTCATTGTGGACGGCACGGCGGGGACGGTAGCGCGGTTCGTGTGGCTCAACAATGCGTGGAGCAGCTACTGGTACTACCCGACCGACCCGTGCGACGACTACGCCATGTGCGGGCCGTTCGGGTACTGCGACAGTGGCCAGTCCCCGCTCTGCAGTTGCCTTCCAGGGTTCGAGCCGCGGTCGCCGCAACAGTGGAGCCTCCGGGACGCGTCCGGCGGGTGCGTCAGGAAGGCCAACCTGAGCTGCGGGGACGGTGACGGGTTCTGGGTCGTGAACCGGATGAAGTTGCCGGATGCGACCAACGCGACGGTGTACTCCGGCATGACGTTGGACCAGTGCAGGCAGGTGTGCCTGGGTAAGTGCAGCTGCCGGGCGTACGCCGCCGCGAACGTTAGCGGGGGAGTCAGCCGCGGGTGCGTCATTTGGGCCGTCGATCTGCTTGACATGAGGCAGTATTCGGTGGTCGTGCAGGATGTGTACATCCGGCTCTCGCAGTCGGAGATAGACGCCTTGAGCGCCGCAGGTTAGGGCTTCGAAAACTTTTTGAGCTTTTCTTTCTGTAATTCAAAACATGCAAGCACAAAAAATTCTCATTTTGAGCATTTTTAATGATTATTGTTAAATGCTTACATGATTACATCACTGCTAAATTCTTATATCTACCTTGTTCTTGAAAAAAAGAACTTGTATTTTATCTTTTCCTTGAAAAAAAATTATAGATCAATTTCGTCTACTGGGGTTAGAAAACTTACCATGTTAGCCAGAAATGTCGATTGGCCAATGCTGATTTCTGGTTTAGTTATCTCGTTCATGTAGTTATCAAGATACAAGATTAATGATTTCTCTGTTATGTTGTTCGAACTTACCATCTGATAGCTATCATAGCGTCTTGCGGTGTTCCTTTGTTGAATTCTTCTTCATGGCCACTTTTTTCGGTCAAGAAATTTGGTGCATGTCGAGAAAATGGTGCCACTTTGTAGGCTTTTCAGCAGGGTTTTCCAATCCACGGACTAGTCGCCATTGTTCTCTGTGATCCCGTTAGCCGCAGACAAGTCAACGGTTACCTTCGAATATAAGCAAAATTAGCATGGATCAACTAGCCGTCAGTCGTTGGGTAAAATTGAAACAACCATTAATTTCTTTCTCTCTGTATCACATTCGCCGGATTAGGTGAAGTACAGTCCACAAGAAACGCCACTCACCGAGCAAATGTCCAACACCACCCAACTCGAAAGTGACAAACATTAATCAAAAAGTTGTCTGGATATGATAAAATAATACTAAATTGCAAGCATTTGCACTCAAAACACGCATAAAAAATTCAGAAAGTCACACTTGATATGTAAAAACTAAAAACAGCATACACAAGTCTATTTAATTCAAGTGTTGGACCGTCTCACCTCACGTTTACCGCTGATTGATTTCAGCTAACCGCTGGCGTCGAAACAAGAGAGTGGTGATCGCCGTCGTCGCGACTGTTTCCGGTGTACTTCTTCTCGGAGCTGTTGGCTGCTGCTGTTTTTGGAGGAACAGGGTGAGGAGAAAGCGTGAGACTGAAATGGCGCCAAGCAGTCGGGACGACGTGCTTCCGTTCAGGGTCAGGAAACACCCTGCGTTGAGCCCAGCACGGGATCAACGGCCGGATGAGAGCAGGATATGTGATGATAAAGATCTTGACCTTCCGTTGTTCGATCTAACGGCGATTTTGGTCGCCACAGACAACTTCGCCCCGGACAGTAAGATTGGAGAAGGTGGATTTGGCCCTGTTTACATGGTAAGATAATAATCAAATTAACAGTAGAACAACTTGCATTTGACGTCTGGTGATTCTACGTAAATTACAACGGAGCTGCGAATTAATGATCAGGGAAAACTTGAGGATGGGCATGAAGTAGCTGTGAAGAGGTTGTCTAGGAGATCAGCACAAGGGGTTGGGGAGTTCAAGAATGAGGTGAAACTAATTGCCAAGCTTCAGCACAGAAACCTTGTGAGGCTGCTAGGCTGCTGCATCGACGACGACGAGAGAATGCTCGTGTACGAGTACATGCACAACCAGAGCCTAGACACATTCATATTTGGTCAGTTCATTTTAACAGAAACAACTTCTGACTGCTTTGCTCCATGAAATGCACAGTGTTTATCTCAGTCCATGTATTATGCAGATGAAGGAAAGCGTAAGCTGCTAAGATGGAACAAACGGTTCGAGATCATTCTAGGGATTGCACGGGGTCTACTCTATCTCCACGAGGATTCAAGGTTCAGGATCATCCACAGGGATTTGAAGGCAAGCAACGTGTTGCTAGACATAAACATGATCCCCAAAATATCAGACTTTGGTATCGCAAGAATGTTTGGAGGTGATCAGACCACTGCATACACCAGGAAGGTCATTGGGACATAGTGAGTATTACTATCTCCTAATCCTCGTTCTATACACTTTTCTGAGAATGAACCTTCACACTGACTTGTGAGACTGTTTTCAGTGGCTATATGTCTCCGGAATATGCAATGGACGGCGTGTTTTCGATGAAATCCGATGTCTTCAGCTTCGGCGTCCTAGTGCTAGAGATCGTCACTGGCAGGAGGAACCGAGGCTTTTGCGAAACCCAGCTTGATTTAAACCTCCTCAGATACGTAAGTACCAGCAATTAATTATTTGACACAGGTGATTTTTTTTTTTTAGGAAACGACAAGCAGCCGTTATTTCATTAAAGAGAGGAACAAAAACCATACAAAAACCCAACAAAAAAAACACAAGAAAAAGAACCAAAAAGACATAAAAACAGCAACGCCACAGCACACCATACAAGAGTACTGCAAACGGCATGCCGTCCCAAAGCATACCCAACGCCGGCCAACAACACCCTGTTGGCCAACAGCGCATCCCTCACCTACATATCTCCCCGCTTATGTCGGCTCGCCGACATTACCCTGCAGATAAATCTGCAGTTTAGTCGCCCCACTTTGCGTTTAAGCCCAAGCTTCTTCCTTGATGAACGACAGTAGCCCAATCGGCGTCTGTCTGAGACGCCGAAAAATCCGTCGATTTCTTTCCTTCCAAATATGCCAAAGAGTAAGAACTACAAGTGATTTTTGATCAATTTTGTTACTATATATAATCGTGTTAGTCATTTTCAGGCGTGGATGCTGTGGAAAGAAGGCAGGAGCGTGGATTTACCGGATGAGGCGATGGGCGGCACCTTTAACTACAGTGAGGTGCTGAGATGCATACAGGTTGCTCTCCTGTGTGTTGAAGCGCAACCTAGGAACAGGCCACTGATGTCTTCAGTTGTCATGATGCTGGCCAGTGAGAACGCCACTCTGTCGGAGCCAAATGAGCCTGGAGTGAACATCGGGAAGAACACGTCAGACACGGAGTCATCTCAAAGCCATACTGCAAACAATTTGACGGTAACTGCAATAGAGGCTAGGTAGTTCGGAACAGAAATTCCTGTTGCTTTGTTGTTCTAAGAGCCTGTACAATGCAGATGTTTAGAGAGGTGCTTAGCAAAGAAAAACTGATCTTTCTTGTCAGGTAGGATAGATAAGGGGTTTATTTTGTAGTATTGATGCTTGATTAAGCACCGGTACTTAAGAGGTATTTATATATATATAAATATATATAATCAACACATAATACAATCATCTAATTAAACACCTACAAAAGAGATGCTTGCATCGAAGAAAATGACTTTCGGTTTTGCTAGTTTTAAGTTGCCTGAAATTTTCTTAAGTTTAAGTCACTTGTTGTGACCATTAGATTTGTGTAGAGATTAGTGTATCATATGATTGTCATATGATTGGGTATTGATCCAATTGATGTTATATGATTGGATATTGATCCAATGGTCACAACAAGTGACTTAAACTTAAAAAAATTTCAGACAACTTATGAATAGACAGTCTCAATGACTTTTACATAAGTATTTGATGACGTAACTATATTCTTTTTTATTCAAGCACTCATATATAAATATCTCGCTTTGTACATGTCGTAAGGGTATAGTCTGTACAGCAAAGGCTTCTTTTTTTCACCGCTAGTCACGCTCTCTTGTAAAATTTAATTACAGTATAGTCTTATTGAGGGAAAAAACTTGTAAAGATCGACATGCAAAGGCTACTTCGTTCGATTTATCGAGGGCAACCGTATATTTTGTGCGTTGAAGAACTTGCTTGTGCTTGACACGTAAGGAGGTCGTCTATGTCATGATCTTAACCAGCTCCCGTCGTTAGCCATACAGCCATTTTCGGCCGCCGTCGCAGTATCACGTCAGGACCCGTGAATGAAGCCAGTTTTCGCTGCTTTGTCTGCAACTCCTCGCACGGTCGCACCTGCGTGCCGTTGAGTCCGTCGCGCTCCGCGTTGGCGCGCCCGTCGCCGCACGGTCACCGCGTGCACGCCACTTTGGAGGCGTACGGAGCGCGGAGATACACGGGATGAAGCGCCGTGCGCATCGCTCGCACCGCACGTTTGACCTGGGCCAATGCGTTCGCGCGGTCCCCGTTCAGGAAGTTTAGTCTAGCACGTGTCACGGTGCCGTCGTGGTTTATGGGCCGTGCACGTACATCCGCTGTTGGGCTTAATGCGTATGTTCCCTCCGCTCTCTCCTGCTTGACCTGCAATATCGCTTCCCGGTTTCTGGACCAAGGTATGAATCTTCGGCCCCAATCACTTTACGGCCTTGTGGCCCTTCTAGGTAATTGGTAATACGCGATTGCCTAGCCTAGCGCCCTCACCACAACTTGTCATTTCATTAACCAATTTTAATTAAGCAGATCCTCCTCTCAAAAAACAAATAAGAAAATTCTAACCCGATCACAATCGAGCCATGGTCGACCCAGTCCAAATTTGCATGCGCCGCAAGCATACAACCCGTCTCAACCTGACCAGGCTGATCGGCCGGAAAAGGCTTTTCCCCCGGACCCACTCCATACCACCAAGAACTCCGACTCAGAAGGCCTTCGACGATGAGAAGCGGCACCTCACCTCCCATGCATCTCCTTAATATAAGAAAAAGAAGGAAGCATACGACGGAGTGCTTGTTAGTAGGAGGGGGCCATGCAGCGGCGGTGGTAATGAACCATCCTGGCCGGCGGCGGCGGGGCTCGCGCGCTCGGCTTCTCCGGAGGCGGAGAAGGAGCATTACCGGTGCACAAATCATGACGTTGATCAAAGGTGAGAAATTCGACTGAAATAACGTAAAATTTTAGTTGAATGTCGTATAGCAATTCCGATCTTCATGCGGTTGCATCTTTCCAGTTCAAACACTTGCGTTCCATTTCCATCCACCGCTACAAGTCTGTTATTTTTCGAAAGCCCTGAAAGTTGAAAGAATTCCTGTCTGTTGTCAGCATTTGCATATGCACAAGGCTCGATCTCAGCTATTAGGTACGTCTGGTCTGTATGGGCCTGTTTGGATTGGTGCCTCATTTAATCTTATCAAATTTTAGCGTTGTCTTGACAATTTGATCACCATTTGGTTTAAAGCCAAAATTTGGCTTTGCCTCAAAAATTTTTGGCTTGCCTCAATCTCCCAAGCTATTTTGTTGGTAAAGTTTTGGTTGAAAATTTGGGCACCAAATTTTGGTTTGGTAGCACAGTGATACATTAATTGTAAGATAAGTTTGATTGGTAAGTTTTAAATGATCATATTTTCTAAACTGAGTATCCGATTTGCAATCCGATTGAACCGTTGTGTTCCTTGTCATTTAATCAATAAAACAAGATCATTGTTGGCATATTTTAGTGTAAAAAAGAATATATATCACCTTTAAACATAATTACTGTATAAAAATAAAAACCAAATTTAAGTTGGAATTGTTTTTATTAAGTTCAAAATAATTCTAGGAATTTTTGTGAATTTTTCTAGGATTTTTGAAATCTATTTGCTATTTTATAAAAAATCTATTTGTTTTATTGCTATTTTCATGAATGTATGTGTGCATGTATGTCACATCCCCAAATTAATAAAGATTTTCTGTGAATTTTCTCATAAATTTTGGATTTAATTTACTATTTTTCAAAGCTATTTTGAATTATCATAATTAAATCAATTGCTAAATCAAAATAAATCGGAAAACAGTGCTTGGGCCGAAACCTCCTTAGCCACCCTATTCTTTCCACACGCGTAGCCCACTCGACCCGTTCCTCCCGCGCGTTTCACTTCGGACGTTGGATCGAGATTAAACAATTAGATCTCAACGGTACGTTTGGACTTCCCGAATGCTCCAATCCAGGCGGACCGTCCGATTGAAAATGAATGGTCCGATCTTCATAACACCTTCGGACGGTCCGAACGTCTGAATCGATGTGGACGAACGGTTCAACGCAACCCCTTCCCTTTTCCTCTTCTTGCTCCTCCCGCGCGTTTCACTTCGGCCGTTGGATCGAGATTGAACGGCTAGATCTCATCGGTACGTTCAGACGTCCCGAACGCTCCAATCCAGGTGGACGGTCCGATTGAAAATGAATGGTCTGATTTTGATAACACCTTCGGACGGTCCGAACGTCCGAATCGATGTGGACCGTTCGATCTAAATTGAATGGTTTAACGCGACCCCTTCCCTTTTCCTCTTCTCGCTCCTCCCGTGTGTGTCTCGCTGCCATTGGTTCACTGGACCCCACCAGTCAGCGTCTGAGGCTAGCTCAGCCTCGGTGAGAAAAGTATTAAAAGATTTATAAAATCCGAAATCCATTTATTCACACACTGAAAAGTATGTTAAACTTCTAAAATGCATAACTAATTTTTATTTTAAATACAGTGAAACCAATTTTGTTAATTTTTATTTTAAGTGAACTTATTTCTAAAAATGGTTTCAATTTTACCTCTATCACAGAAGATATATTTTGTAGGAAATAATCCCCCAAAAAATTATATGCCATGCGGGACCTGCGTGTAATACTCACAATTTTGACAAATTTTGGCATAGCTTCAATCAAAACACATCAATTTTAGTATTACCCGTGAATTGATATGGCTACAATCCAAACACTATTTTTTTGCCTTAGTTTTGGTATTGCTCTGATTTTAGTATTACCAAAAATTTGGTATAACTTCCTAAGGTCATAAACCAAACAGACTTTATATTACCATGTCAGTATCCACTTCCAAATTTCGGTCAAACTATCGGAACTCTTACGCGCGGCGAGATTCTACTCTTGCCGCGTGAAAATGATCCATGGTCGACCTGAAAACTCCTACTGCGAAATGAAGTAACTGATTCCTCTGTTCGGAGCAACGTAGCTTTACCAACCACTTGTTTTCTAGGTCTGGGTCTGTAGTAGGCTGGCAGCTTGCAGAATTCGTCAGGTGATAAACTTTTGCTTTGAACCATGGCGTGAGTACTGCGAATTGCAACTTGACATGTGGGTTGCGTGAGTAGGACGGTAGGAGTCGCCCATTTCACTTTCAGTACATAGCATGACGATGGTAGCTAGGTTTTGTCATTTCACAACGAGCCTTGTACAAGTCAAATCTCTGCATTGGTTCAGCACAGCAACTTTCCACGTGCCGGAACAAAGCACTGCTCCCTCAGTCCACGAATATAAGTTGTTTTCGACATTTTTTTTAGACTGTTAAACAAATCCAATAAATCGACCACAAATAAATAAATAACTAACCCGAACCTACCCAACCTGGCCGCCACCAACAATCAGCGTACTATCACTCCCACCCTTACAAGATGGGGGACATGGTGAACCCCAAAACCCATATTGCTGATGTAGCACGAATCCCGATGCACATCTAACGATTAGAAATTCAACTTGTTTTTCCGAATTTTAGCATTTCCATTGTTTTTACTTAGAAGGCAAAAAACGGATTGGATGTAGTTGGTCCACACTTATTAGTTTCTAATCTGCTAGTGGTGGTAGATAACCAGTGTGATGCTGCTCACTGTGCAATCAATGGCCATATTATTACACCCGTTCTAGTTTTGCTGTAAGACTGTTCCAGTTTCAGTTGCTATTTCTTTCTTCCCTAGCTTCATTCCACGATAAAAACGTTGCTCTGAATTTTTGCTGCTTACTCTTTTGGGTTGTTAGCTTCACCGTGATTCCTACCATTTGGATGCGGTGTGTTGTTTGCACAGTAAAAAAACTTCCTTACAAGTTTCGACTTACAGGAAAAGTATTGCAGTGCTATGGAGCCAAATACAAAAGAGTAGGTCCGTGCAGTACCAATGTCACAATGTACTCTCTCGAGTCAAAAATAATAGTATAAGTAGATTTATCTTGAAAAAAATACTTTCACACAGAGCTGGGAGTCGAGCCGTACCGTGCCGGCACGGCACGAGCACGTCGTGCTTCAGGCTGCATCGGACCATGCCGGCCGGGCACGGCCATCTCACCGTGCCGTGCTGGCACGACTTGCCTCCGGCGAGGCCCAAGCACGGCCCAAGGCACGACGAGCTGCCGTCGTGCCATGCCGGCCCAGGCCCGGCCCTGAGCGAGCGGCGACGTTGACGATGACAAGGACCGCGTCGCCCAAGAAGATGACGGCCGCCGCCGCCGCTGCCCAGGAAGAAGAAGGGGGCGAGAGGGACGACAGCGAGGGAGGGAAGGTGGCCGGCCCGTGGCGAGTGTGGAAGGAGGAGAGGTGGCGGCTGGAGGGAGAGAGGTGGTCGACGGCGCGTGGGGATGGAGGAAGGCAGCTGGAGGAGTTGAGGGAGGGGCGGCGGGCTCGAAGGAGCGTGGGGAGGGAGAGCCAGAGAGGGAGGGAAGCAGCGCATGGGGAGGGAGAGAGCCGGAGAGGGAGGGAGGCGGCCGGAGGAGAGCCGAAGAGGGAGGGAGGCGCGTGGGGAGGGAGAGGGCCGGAGAGGGAGGGAGGAAAGCGACGTAGCCGACGCTTGGGGAGGGAGAGCCGGAGAGGAAATGAGGGTGGGGGCGCTGTGTGAGTGTGGGATTGGGGTGGGGATAGGGAATTAGGGATTAGCCGGATGGGGGAGGGGGTTGGGTTGGGCCAGGCCGGGGGGGAATTGGATTGGGCCAAGCAAACAGGTCGGGTGGGAGAGTGGGATTGGGCTAGACCGAGGGAGGATTTGGCTGATTGGGCTTCTTTCGTGCCAGGCCGGCCCAAGCACGGCCCAAATGGCCATGCCGTGCCGCCCAACGAGCCGCGTTCTCAGGCCCAACTCGGCCCAGTGATCGTGCCGTGCCGGCCCAACCCGGCCGCGTGCCGTGTCGTGCCGTGCTTAGACCGTGCCGACCAGGTTTCGGGCTAGCAAGAAAAGCCCGGCCCAAGTCCCAGCTCTACTTTCACAATGTGCATGACCCTCCATAACGCCAGCAATCACGAGGGCAAATCACAGGTTGAGTAGAGGCCACCCCAGACAGCGATGCCGCCAGCAACACGCGCCACATTCATGTGCATGGCCTCCATAACACCAGCAATCCATGCGCCGCGGGGCGAGTTGCGGAGGCCCTTGATGAAGTAGTAGGCAGAAGTTTTTTTTTCCATTTAAAACTCCAGATCCCATCTCCCCATATTTTGAAATGGAGAGCTCTGGCGACTCATTGGCGATTAGCGCATCCCTCGTCGCTCACCTCGCCAGTGCCAATCCGGCACCGGCGGACAACCACCCCGCAGCGTCTCTCTTCCCCAGTCATGGTTTCTTCGTAGCATTATTTCAACCTAGGATTAGAACTTCAGCAACATATCTGGAAGCGTCTTGGCACTAGTGCCTGAAAAAAAAAGCACTAGGGCTCATGAATTTTCAAGCCGAGCCCAACTCCCAGCTCGGTGAAAATTCGAGCCGAGCTCGAGCTGGCTCGCTAGTCAAACGAGCCAGGCAGCTAGGCCGTTAACCCCATGCGAAATCCCCAGCCCAGCCCACTAGGCCACGTCCCCAACCTAGCCCACTAAGTTCCCTAACCCTAACCCACGCGATTTCCCCAGTTCCTCTCCCTCTCCCGTCCAGCCATTCCAAATTCCCCATTTCCCCTTCCTCTCCTGGCTCCCACCCCGTCCAGGACTCTAGGCATCCACCGCGCCGCTCGTCCCCTCCACCCCGTGTCCTCCCCCTCCGGTCCTCCAAGCCGCTGCCCCGTCCTCCCCACGGTCCTCCGCGCCGCCGCCCTATCCTCCTCCGCAGAGGATGCGACCAGTAGTTGAGGCAGCAGCACGCAGGAGAGCTGAGTTGACCGGCGCCTGGTGTGGTGTGCTGGGTTTCCACCGCATCCCCGAGCGCCGTGCATATTCGGGCTCCGGCGCCACCTCCGAGTGTGGTCGACCGTCGTCGGGCTCCCGCCGCCTTCGCGAGCGACCGTGCGCCTCCGCTTGCGTCGTGGGCCCTTCAGCTGTCGTTGCCGGGGATGCTAGGTCCTGGATGTCCGCGTCTCCCGACCTCCATCATCCCTAAGTGCCTCCGGCTGTCCTCGTTTCAGATCTGAGCAGTGAGCAACAAACTGCTAGAATGAGGATTCATGTTGGATTTTGATTCTTGGTGTTCCAAATAATATTGTTTAGATCCACGGTTGTTTGGGGGAAAGTTTGTCTATGTGATTGGAAATAGCTGTGTGAAATGTTGTGTTCTGTTGAATTAGTTCATGAGAAAATCCGTGGTTGTCTGTGAAATCTGAGCAACAAGAACATCTTTGCTTTGCTTGGGCCGCTGCCTGTTCATGGCTCGCGAGCCGGCTCGAGCCTTCCTCCGAGCCAAGCCAAGCCGTCTTCCTGGCTCGCGATCGGAACGAGTCGAGCCGCCTGTTCAAACGAGCCTACCTGAGCCCGGCTTGAGCCGACTCGGCTCGGCTCGTTTCCAGCCCTACTTGGCACTCTAGTGGTTTACTGGCCGGGATGTGGTCTTTGGGAGTTCTTCTTAGTGGCCTCCTTTGGAAGGTCCAGATTTCGCCTTGAGGAGAAGATGGTGGGTGTTTCCCTTCAAGGTTGTCTCGGAGGTAATGCTTCAGATTTCATGGTAATCAAACTCTAGTCCTCGGGATTTAAGCTCTTGGTAGCTTCCAAGGAAGTTGGTCTACTCATCTACAATCTCAGAAGCTACTCGTGCAAGAAATTTGCGATCTATTTCAATCTTTGGGGAAAAGAAGGGGCAAATTGGCAGAGAGAATTCCAGTTGTGGTCTGAGGAACAAAGGAAGGAGTGGACTACAGTTCAGGGTAAGAAGAAATCCTATGTGGAGGTTGTGCGTTTAGGACAAAGGAAGGAAGCACTGATCCACACGGGTGCAAATTTAGTCCCTCTAGCTTCATCCCCCGAGTCACCCGACTGCTGCAAGAGCATCTGTGCAAAGCTCCAAGACCTCAATTCCGATCTCTTAGATCTTTAACCGCCTTAAAGCCCCTTTTCAAAAGGGATCTCACCCCCGGAGAGGATGAAGCGACCTTGTGCCATCCCCCACTCTTCTTGTCAAGGAGCTCCCTAGAAGGAGCCAGGCGGGCGGGTCTCCCGGTTTAGCTTCAGTCCGAGAGATGGACCATCCCGGTGTACACCTGTTTCAGCCGGTTTCCCAGCTTCCGGTCCTGAGCAATCACGCTCTCGCTCCAACTCTGTTCCCCATTGTATCTGGTGCCTCCTCAGTGGGCATTCCAGATGGAACTATCGAAATGCCATCCGTTGCCACAATTGTAAAACACCTGGGCATGTGGCGAAATTCTGCAAGGGGAATTTTCCTACCTCTGGATTTGCTCCAAAACCCTATTTCTCTTTGGTAGTTAGAGATTGGGACTGGTCAGGGTAGATGTGCAACACTTGGTTCCGAGGAGTGAACAAGATCCACCCAGCCCTAATCTCAGAGCCAAAACGCTTTCTTTCTCTTTAGGACCTTGGTATTCACTACTTCAGGCTTCCCTTGGACGCTTTGGCTACCCTGAGGCATTTCGGTTCCATCGCTCCCCCTCCTGCGCCTCCTTTGTCCCCAAAGCCGCCCGCTCGGTCCCCTTCCCCACCTACCACAAGTTGGGGATCGTTCCCTTCGATCCCATGGCCAACTTCGAAGGTGACTTCAGGCCTCTACTGTCGCGGGGATATAAACTTCTCCATGTGGAGGAAAGACACAACCGAGCAAGGGTGATTTGTGGAAGAGCCCTCCCTCCACCAAAATGAAGACTGGGCTATTGCGATCATCAACCCAATGCCGCCAGGCCAGGTACCCTTTCCCAACGTGGAAGAGATCCTCACATAATTTCTAGTTGACTTTTGGGGACTTCGCATCCGTGGCATCCAGCCCTGCCCCTTTGGGGCGGCTTATGTGAAATTTAATAGTATCCACTCTAGAGAGGCGATGATTCAAACCAGCCCTCACCAATTTGAGGATGTCCATATCTCGTTTCAAAAGCACAACGAGGGCCTGAACTGGAAGGGATTAAATTTTAACAGAGAGTGTTGGCTTATGTTGGTTGCCTTCCCCTTGGATTTCTAGAGCTTGTCCTACATCCAAGATGCTATTAGAAGCTTTGGTAGATTGCTTGTCTGGGGAAAAGATCTAACCAATCTATCGCGGATTATCATAAAAGCCAGAGTCATCGATTTAGAATTGGTCCAAATAAGCATTCAAATAACTGAAGGTGATGGTTCCCTCAGTGAATCCTGGACAGTTCCTTGTGAAATCATCGTCCAGACCCTTCTGGGGTTTGGACCCCCGGATGAAGATGACCCACCTGAGGAAGGTGGAAACCCTCATCCCCTTCCCCCTCAATCATGGAACCTGCCCCCCACCTGATCCGACAATGAACAACCTTAACAATGGTGGTGTTGAACAGCAGGTTGTAGTAGGAGGGAACCACAAATTGTTGGATCCTCAACAAGATCATCAGAATTAGAATGCAGCCAATTGGAATGCTTGGCCACTTCAGGAGCCAGAGGTGCCTATCCATAATCACGAGGAAGACCAGGGGTTATTAGCTGACCTGCCACCTATCGCTCATAATAGCATGGAACTTTCTAATCAAGCTCCCTCAACTGCCGCCTCATCTCTGTCAGTCAATTGTGTTGAACAGGGTCCCATTAGTCAACCAATCCTCCCACCAGTACTCATTCCTGATCTTAACCTACCTACCCTTTTTGGCGAACAGGGCCTGCATGAAAAACAAGAGGCAGATAACAACCCTGAGGTGATTCTGGGACAAGTAAACCTGGATTTGTAGCTTGGGATGGCGTTGGTACCCCATTTGGAGATGCATGCATACTATCATGGTGTGACACCAAGATACTCAGCTGCCCGCCCAGAATTTGAATCTCAGGCCTGGGCCAAGCAATTTGCATCGCAGGTTGAAATGCCTTAACAAATAGTGGTGGACATGCCCTCCAGATGGGCCGAGTTTTTCTCCTCTTTGCTTTTATCACCTGAAAACTTTCCAGTTGCCAAGAACATCCTCTCATCAGATATGTGGACAGTAATATCGCAATAAGAGGAACATCAAGGCAGGAATAAATCTTTTGCCATTCCTGATAGATGTCCAGTGTCCCCAGAAGTCTCTCAGGCCCAGACAGTTGAGAAGATAAATATAGTGACTACCCCTCTGCACCAGCAAACAACTCCCTTGGGCAAAGGAAGGCCTTCATCAGAGGAAGAAGAAGTGGCAAATGATACAATTGCTCATCCAGGTCTTCAACCCCACCAGCAGCGAAGAAACTGGAAATCTCGTTCGGCTCCACCTCGGACATCCATCTCAAAAAGAAACTTTATAAAAGGACAATTCCATTGGTAGAAACAGAAGTGTGTAGAAGCACAAGGCTGAAGGCTAAAAAAGGAGGCTTCATGCACAAGCCCGGCAACGACAAGCACCATCTGCTTGAGGTAGTGAACCCTCCCTTTCTCTCGCCCAAAATTATCAAGAATCTTTGCTTGGATTACTGCAAGGTGCCACTAGAAGATGTCACTGATGGCAGACTTGTAAAAGCACCCGTTAAAGATAGAATTCTGGACTCAATTGCCCCCATAGCGTTTCGTAATTCCAAAAGTAGCCCCATTAGCTCTAAAATTCCATTTTTGGCCCCATCC
The DNA here is from genome assembly GCA_036346255.1 of Ampelocalamus luodianensis. Classification (NCBI taxonomy): domain Eukaryota; kingdom Viridiplantae; phylum Streptophyta; class Magnoliopsida; order Poales; family Poaceae; genus Ampelocalamus; species Ampelocalamus luodianensis. The sequence continues at coordinate 27,950,277 of CM070617.1, read as the reverse complement.
TAGTACGTGTTGCCGTCGGGGACGGCAGCAGGTGACCTACTACCGCCGTGGACCGCAGCAGCAAGCCGTGCACCGCTGCTGCCGAGCCCGACAAAGAGGAAGCAAGGTCTTTGTCGAGCAGACAAGACATGAGCAAGGTGCCTTTGTGGTTTTGCGAGACCTTGCCCTCTGCCACGTGGCGCCAAGGAGAGAGGAAATAGGGAGAGAGAAAGAAGAAGATTGGAAAAAAAAAAGAAAATGAAGGGAAAAATAGAGAAAAAAACAGGAAAAAACAAAAAATTGTCAAAAAAGATTGAATTTAATAGAAGTTTATTTTACTGATTGAAATTATTTTTAATTTTTTTAAATTTTCAATTAAGCTCTAATTGATACACTAAAATAGAAATGGTTTATCAGAGTTTTTTGAAGCTTTCAAAAGACTCTGGAAAAGATAAAACTGAAGAGAAATAATATCTTGATTGCTACGATTGTTGATCACATTACTTATGGATTTTTTAAAAAATAATCTATTGTATGATGTTATTTCTTTTTGAAAATAAAAGTGTAGCGACAACGTTGGTTGGTCTGTTTGTTATTTTCGTAGAATATGAAGGGCACAAAAATTGTCAGACTGGCAATAACATTTTGTGATCATCGTATATTGTTGTAGTGCGCTAAATTTCTGAGAAATTTTACGAGGACGATTAAGATAGTAATGAGTTGTAAGTACGAAGGTAAGTGATATTACAATGCGTCTGTTAAAAATGACGGAGTTAAAGCATATTACTTTATGGAGCTTTTACAAAATGCAATTAAAGGGGCTGAAAACGCTCGTTGTGATTATGAAGATGGCCTAAAATAGTAGATTGGAATGTTGGGGGCCAGAAATGTTGTGGTTCCATACTCTATATGTACTTCACAATTTTCTTGAGTCATTTCAATTAGGGTTTGCAGAAATTTAAAAAAGTAGGGTTTCTAGTTTGGGTTAGCGTTGATAGGAATACGAATTTTTCTTCAGTCATTTCAATTAGGGTTTTAACAGGAACTGATATTTGTAAAAAAACATTCATCAAGTAATATGCGCACCGAGGTTTGTAAATTAGGGTTTTATCGTCTCAACGATACGCGTGTATAGCAGCGGCGATCGATGAAGTACTTTATGAAGCTTATACAGAATATGATTGAAGGGGCTGTGAAGCACGTTACACGTAGTGACATGGCATGATGGTTCGGCTAATTGCTTTAGTCATCCTTGCTACTACTATGGTACACTGCGACACAAGCATCCGGACCATATAAGTATGCATGCCTTTAGGGGATAGTAATGGGGGGTAGGACGGCGGACTACTACGTAATGACCTGACCTACTGCGTGGACCGGGGCCATTTTCCCTTCCTTGCTAGCTTGGCGTTGAACTCCTCGCTGGCCTTCCCCTTCCCCTTGTCGCGGGAGTGTCCACGTCGGGCTGGTATATCGAAGTCGTCCATGTCCTGCGATTCATTGATGTAAGTGCACCGTATAGTGAAAATCGTAAGAAGGATGTAAATTCTTCATAACTGACGTCATCAATACGGATTACGCCCGGGCGACTGGATACGTTGTGACGTCATCAATACCTATTCTAAGTTAAAGTACAATAAAAATAGAAACCAACAAAATTGGTTTCACTAAATTTGAAGTTACTATCAACTAGTTATAAATTTTTTAAGTTGTATGAATTTACAGTGCAAAACTAAATCACTTTACAAATGCCTATTACATTTCAAAATTTGTCTACTCGAGCTAAACCTAGCCTCTACCACTGACATGCGAGGTCTACTGTACAGGTTACGCCCGTTTGTCATTAACTCGGTCCATGCCATACTGTATGGACCAAAGGTCAACATGGTCGGTTAAGGATCCATAGACCACGAACGCGGTGCACTCGCTCGGTGGGACCCGATCGTCAGCGACACTAAGTCTTCTAATTACGTGCTAATCACACTAAGTATTCTAATTTTACATCCGAACGCTAAGTTTAAATACACTTTTCATACTCAATGTTTTCAATTCTATTTCTGTTGCATCTCATGCACATTTGAATTACACGTTAAACCACCTACGAATATTTTTGAAATTTTAGGTTCAAGTTCCTGACACTTTAGTAATTTCTGCAAAATTTAATGTACTAGTGTCTAGTGGGCAGAAAAAATTAGTTTTAGGTTATTGGAATTTAATGAATTTTTTAAGTTATTGGAATTTACAGTGCAAAAATAAATCACTTCAGAAAATCCTTGCATTTCAAACTTTTTATACCCAAGCTAAACCAAGCCTCTACCACTCACATGCGGGGTCTACTGTACAGTGTTCTTTTTTATTTTATTTTAGAATTATAAGCCTACTAACAGGTGAGGCCTGTTTGTCATTCACTAGTTCATGGCGTAGTGCATGGACCGAAGGTCAACATGCCCCGTCAAGGGTCCATGGACCACACACGCGGTGCACGCGCTCGCTGGGACCCGATCGTCAGCGACACTAAGTCTTGTAATTACGTGCTAATCAAACTAAGTCTTCTAATTACATCCAAACGCTAAGTTCAAATACATCTACTACACAACCCTAATTACTCAGTTGCTACAATAAGAATCTACCATTCATCTAATTACATACTAATCACATTGCTAAAACTATAGCAGTATGCAAATGACACTTACCTTCTCAAGGTGCGCACAAGACGATTAACAACTTCCGGAACTGCACGAGCTTCAACTACTCTCTGCTTGCCTTCTCCCTTCTCTTCGTCTTTGCCTCTCTTCCTCTCTGGCTACGTTCTCTCAATTTCAACATGAAAACAAGGCACCGAGCGACTAACTGCGTTCGCCTCATTTTATTGAGTGTGAGGAAGCACTGGCAAGCGAGCGGCCGAGCGGCGCGCGGCGCGCGGGCGGGTGCAATGAGCGCGGCGTGGCGGGCCCGGGCATGCTCGGGCGGAAAGGGAGCGCGCGGCGCAGGTGGCAAAGAGCGGGCGGGACACGAACCGGCGGTGCGTGGTGGGCGAGCAAAGAGCTGCCGTGGGTCGGCACATCTTCTCGCCGCTGTGTGCGAACGCAGCAACTTTGTTGTCGTGCTGCGCGCGCAAGCAGCTAGGATCTGCCATCGCCGCCGCAGATGGGTCGGAAGCTGCGTCTGCATCGCAAAGACGCGCTATGAGGGGGCCAAAAATGGAATTCTTGAGCAAACGGGGCTACTTTAGGAATTACAAAACGCTAGGGAGCCAATTGAGTCCAAAATTCTTAAAGATAAGAAGTATGAAGAGAAGAAATCAGAAAATGAGAAGAACAGGAAGACTTAAGGGCAGGGAAGTTCTATACTGTAGAAGCTTTTGGGCAGAGTCTGTCTGCAGCAGCCTTTACTCACTTTGTGTTTTGCGCTTCGTTCGCAGAGACACAAGTTTCACTCCTAGATTATTTTGTTTAAGCTTTGATATTCAAACTGGCCTGCATGGGGCATTTATGTATCACCTCAGCGTATCTAGTATACGCTAGCTAGAACACATGTCAAATGTATATTATGAATAGATAGTGGAAGATTCTGACTTGGAATGTTAGAGGTCTCAACTCTAACAAGAAATGGCAGGCCATTCGTAACAAAATTGAGGAAAACAAGTGCAACATTTTGTGTTGTCAAGAAACTAAGAAACAAAATTTGGAGTGGGCATTTCTTGCCAACTTTTGCCCAAGACGATTCAATAATTTTGAATTTTTTTGCTCGGTTGGTACCTCGGGAGGCCTACTCATTGCTTGGTCTGATTCAATGTTCACAGGACGCACCATGATTACTAATGAGTTCTCTATCTTGGTTGAATTTACCTCGGTACATTCGGGCCTCTCCTGGACTCTCACTAATCTTTATGTTCCGCCAAGGTCTGAAGCTAAAGGAAGATTTCTAGATTGGTTCACAAGCATTGTCATACAACCAAACCAAGATTGGTTATTTGTGGGGGACTTTAATTTTATTAGGTAACCTTCGGACAGGAACAAACCGAGAGGATCAATGCGGCCATCAGCGCCCTTGGTTTAGTTGAACTGCCCTTAAAATGAAGATCCTTTACTTGGAGCAACATGCAAGGAGATCCCCTACTGGAAAAACTGGACTGGGTCTTCACATCCAACGTTTGGATCCTTTGCTTCCAGAACACCTATGTCATTCCATTGGCCAAATCAATTTCGGACCATGTGCCCTGTGTGGTTCAGATCAGCTCTTCCATCCCCAAATCTAATGTATTCATATGTGAAAATCACTGGTTGGAGCACAAGGACTTTGAGAAACTTGTGAAATATTTTTGGCAGCTGACTGTACATGCCAACGACCCGGGTAGACGGATTAATCTGAAATTCAAGAACCTTCGGTGTGCACTTAGAATCTGGTCAAAGCATCTATCCAATCTTCGGGTAGCCTTATCCTATTCGAATGAGGTGATCCTGTTTCTCGACACGTTAGAAGAATTGAGAGCGCTCTCCACTGAGGAATGGAATGCTAGGGCTATCCTAAAGGATCATCTGCACCACCTCCTAAAGTAGCAACACATCTACTGGAAGTAGCAAGGAGCCATAAAGTGGGCTAAACTTGGGGATGAAAACACTAAATTCTTTCATACTAGAGCAACCATCCGTTTTCGTTCAAACTACATCACTGTCCTTCAAGACGCAACCGGGAATGAAATAAAAAATCATCAGGACAAAGCATCACTCATTTGGGAAGCCTACAAAAATAGATTAGGAACCTCCTCTGCACCTACTATGCGCTTCAACCTTGCCGAATTAATCATGCCCCATCAAAACTTGGATTGGATGGAAGAACCTTTTCAGCACCAGGAGATTGATGAAGTCATCAAGCTTCTACCGCTGGATAAATCTCCGGGACCAGATGGCTTCAATGGACAATTCATTAAGAAATACTGGAACATCGTCAAACAAGATTTCTATGAGCTCTATGATGCCTTCTTCAGGAATGAACTAAATCTCCAATCCATCAACTCAGCTCTCATCGCCCTAATCCCAAAGAAGGATAATCCTATTGGGATTAATGATTTTAGACCGATTTCCTTGCTGAATACCTCTTTCAAAATCCTGACAAAGCTCCTAGCCAACAGACTTCAGCAGGTTATTTTAGAATTAGTCCATGCAAACCAATATGGGTTCCTGAAATCACGGACAATCCAAGACTGTCTTGCTTGGGCCTTTGAGTACCTCCACATCTGCCACATTTCGAATAATTAGATAATCGTTCTCAAATTGGATTTTGAAAAGGCTTTCGACATAGTTGAACATTCGGCCATTCTAGCGATCTTGAAGCATAAGGGATTTGGACCTAAGTGGATGACCTGGATCGCTAATATCCTTAACTCCGGAACCTCTTCTATTCTCCTCAATGGGGTGCCTGGTAAGATCATTCATTGCAGAAGGGGTGTTAGGCAAGGGGATCCACTTTCTCTGTTACTATTTGTTCTAGCAGCCGACTTACTTTAGACGCTTCTCAATAGGGCAATGGACCAGGGTTTGCTGACCCCCCCACCCAGTGCGTTACCAGACCTGCCCGGACTTCTCGATAGTTCAATACACAGATGATACGCTTATTATAATGCAAGCCTATGCCAAACAAATTTTCTTTCTTAAGGGGATTCTGAACACTTTTGCAGAATCCACCGGGCTCAAGGTTAATTTTGATAAATTGCTCATGATCCCAATCAACGTTCACTTGGACAAGATGGAAATCCTCTCACGTACTCTTGGTTGTCAACTGGGCTCACCCCCATTCACCTATCTGGGTCTCCCTCTGGGAACAACCAAACCTAAAATCCAGGACTTTATCCCACTCATTCAGAGAGTGGGCAGAAGGCTTGCTAGCTGTGCAACATTCCTCTCCATCGGAGGCAGGCTAACATTGGTGAATTCTGTTTTTTCACAATTGCCAACTTTCTACATGTGCCTGCTTAAACTACCGAGTGGAGTCATCAAACAAATCGATAAGTACCGCAGAAATTGTTTTAGGAGAAGCTCACTACTGATGCTCGAGGAAAATCCCTGGTTGCTTGGTAAGAGGTCTGCAAACCAAAAAAGCAAGGAGGATTAGGAGTTTTAAACCTGGGGACAAAAAACCAGGCGCTTATCCTCAAAAACCTTCATAAGCTGTTTAATCATGCTAACCTACCCTGGGTGAAACTTATATGGGAAGCTTACTATCTAAACTCTCTACCATCTGTCCAGGACTGGATAGGATCCTTCTGGTGGCGAGACATCCTCCAGACGCTACAACAATACAAAGGACTGGCAACCTGCACGGTGGGCAATGGAAGATCAGCTCTCTTCTGGAAAGATTTGTGGAATGGAAATCTACTCTGCCAGCAGCATCCAGAGTTAACTTCTTTTGTTAAATAGGAACACATCTCAGTCGCTACTGCTAAGCAAGTGAATGGTTTCGATTCCCTCTTTCACCTTCTGCTATCGACACAAGCGCATGCTCAGTACCAATAGGTGATACAGCTCACTCTAGAACTGGACCTCACAACACAGGAAGACTCTTGGCATTATATTTGTAACTCACCACATTACTTATCGGTCAAATCCTATCATCTACTCATGGGCAATCTCTCGGCGCCTAACTACTTCAACTGGTTGTGGGTATGTGTCTGTCAAAGACGCCACAAAGTTTTTTTCTGGCTCTTGCTCAAAGATAGACTCAACACCAGGAACCTACTCCGACGCAAGAATTGCCCACTGGATGACTACTCTTGCATGCTGTGCGATCTGGGAACCGAAGAAACAGCTCAGCACCTCTTCTGGTCATGCCCTTTTGCTCAACAATGCTGGGATTTGGTCTGTCCACAAAGATCGTCACTCATCTCTACCCACCAAGCACTGTTCCACCTTAAAGACATGATCAACCAAAGTTTTTTCATGGAAATCATCGTTTTGACGGTTTGGGCCTTATGGATCACATGAAACAATCGAATATTCAAGCAACAGAATGCCAGCATTGCGAATTGGCGCTTTATTTTTACCCAAGAATTTGATCTGCTGATTCATCGGGCCAGACCTTCTATTAAGCCGCTTCTATCCGACTGGTTCAATTTGTATTTGCCGGTGTGAGCAATTAATTTGCTCCTTCTTCTATTTTATTTCTTTGTTTCTTGTAATCGACCTCTCCTGTTTATTTCTGACTTGTACTTTATATACATTAGAAGTCTCTCCTACTGTTTTCATTAAAAAAAAAAAGTAGACAGAACCTCCCACGACACCCATGGCGAAAGCATTACCCACACCATCGAGGATGCGGTCTGGGCGTGCGGATGGACTTGGCGTCAAGGACGCAAAGGCGCCGTCAGGAACGCAACCTTCACAGCGTGCGGATCGAGGACGAAAAAAACGCCGGCTGCGTCTTGACGGCAACGTCGCCTTTTGACTTGGCTTCAGACGAAGAAAAGCGTCGATCGAGACAACGACCTCCACAATTGATACAACGACGTCCACGAGGCGAGGGTGGACAGCGACGTTCATCTCAATAAGAAACGCGCAGACGTCCACGAACTGGCTTCGGACGAAGAAATCCAATCAATGACGGACAACGTCCATGAAAGCGATGCCCCCAAAACAAAACTAAGGACGGCTTCCGAGCGATGTCGGGCAGAGACGGTGTCACATCCTATTTTTGAGATGGCTTTTGTTTTAGTTTTAGGCTTTATTGAAAATCTTGTTGTCGGTTTTGTTTTGAGTATTTCAAAAGTTTTATTTGAGTTCAAAGGTTTATCTCAAAATTCTCTTCGGTTTTGGATTTTAAGTTGCAAGTTAAGGGTCAATCCTCAAACTCAAGTTTGGGTTGGATTCAATTTGCAAATTCAGAATCCTCCCGAAGTTCAAAAATTCAAAATACTTTTCGAGCCTCTTGGTCTTGGCCCATCCTCCCTGGCCCAGCTCCTCCCTATGCCCCTTTCTCCCTCTCGGCTCAGCGCCGAGAAGTGCCACCCTGGCGCGCTCATGCCCACTCTGTCACACCCCCCCCGTGCGCTTACCTGCTCCCCTGCCTGCTCTGTCTTGTCGCCGCACCAGCGCAGTCCCCCTCCCCCTGGTTGTTCGCCCATACACTGAGAGCACGCCCGCGTCTCGCCGCCGTAAAATCCATCGCCTTTGGTGTGAATCCCGTCCCTTTTTTTTCCTCTACGACATGCGTATTAAATGCCACTGTCCCCACCCGGCATGTTTTTCTTCCTCTTTTTCCTCAGCGACGTGCGTATTAAATGCCACTGTCTCCACTGAAACCCATCTCGCCCTCCGGTCTCCCCGTTCCCTATAAAGCAGAGCACCAGGGAGCCCTCACCCTCCTCTTGTTTTCCCCCTCAAATCTCCTTCCCTCGCTCTTGTTGTTGTGGTTTGCCCGAAGCCTCGAGCTCCGAGTTCAAGCCACCGCGCACCTCTTCTTGGTCCTCACCGTACCAGTGTCGCCCCCTCCTCTACTCGCGTCAATTCGTGTCCCAGAGCTCCTTAAAGCAACCCCCTCACTCTTTTTCAGTTTGATTTTGCAGGAGCCGCCGCACTTCCTCTTCTCCTTCAGTCCTGACCGACCCCTTCATTGTCGTCCTCCTTCGCCTTCGACCGCGAGCTTCCCCACCGCCATCCGCCATCCGCTGACCTCCTCCGGCCACCCTCTCGGTCTTGGTGAGTTTTTCGTGTCCTGTTCTCTCTCGTATTCTTTCAACTTCGCCGGGTAGTCAAGTCCTTCTTACGACCACGTTATCCTTTCGACTTCGTCGAGTAGTCGAGTCCTTACGACTACGTTGAGTAGTCATATCTTTCTTAGGACCATGTTGAGTAGTCGTATCTTTCTTACAACCATGTTGAATAGTTGTATCCTTCTTGTGACCACGTTGAGTAGTCGTATGCTTCCTTCGATCAGTTAGTCAAAACCTTCTTTCGACCTGATAGTCGTATCCTTCCTTGGACTAGTTAGTCGAAACCTTCTTTCGACCTGGTAGTTGAAACCTTCCTTCGACCTCTTGTCGACCAGTTGGTCGAAACCTCCTTCTAACCAGTGGTCGAAACCTCCTCTTACAACCATGCAAAGTCGGATGAGCAGTACTTGAACCCAAAGCTTCGAGGGCTCCGTTCTCCTCCGTTATAACTCTAATTTAAGTGAAACTTGTTTCTAAATTTGTCTAAATTTAAAATATTGCTTTTAGCTCTAGTCTTATTTAATTTGGAGTTCATTTGCTATTTTTTAGTATTTATTTGTTCTCTTTGCTTGTTTGTTCCTTTTTCCAGTACGTTCGTCTGAGTAGAGTCCGAAGAAGCAGGAGATCCCCAGTTTGATCAAGCACAAGACCATCAAGACTCTGTTACCTTTAATGTAGGCGAGTTAATACTTTGATCATTCTGAGTCTATATTTTACGCAAATTACATTCCTTTAAATTACCCAAAATTGCATGCTTTAATTCTTTAAACAAATATATGTTAACTCTTAAGGTAGTTAAATACCCATTTGATGATTAATTATTTATTATATCATCCTTTGGCAATTTGAATCCATTATTCCATGTCACCCTAGTAACTATGTAGTAATTTACTAGCTATAGGTTGTACTTAAGAGACATACTAATCTTGCTTAATTACTGGGGCATTAAATGCTCCAATCATCATATCTTCAAACATGAAATGATTTTGGGCAGTCATTGCAGGTACATGACTAAAGTATTGTGAGATAAATTGGTTTTCCTCCTCGAAACCCCAAACTTCTTCTACCACATTTGGGGCGGATTGTATGATGGTGGATGCTGATGTAGCACGAGAATGGTGGGTATGCTGTATGAACCGCCTAAATGACCTAAAGTACTTAATCCGGTGATGACCTCCCATTGTAAAATATGTGCAACCACAAGTCTGCAAAGTGCAACTTGGCTTAGTAAATTTATTGGACCCTGAAAGTCATCTCACTGGTGGAGGAGTGAAGTAGTACAAGCGTGAGCTTGAATGGGACACCGAGGGGAAGGTGAAGTTGCCAGCTGCGCTAGACGTTGTGGAATGTCGTAGTCCAGCTGCGCTAGTTGTTGTGGTGAACATCTCGCACAACTTATGGGTGCAAACCCATATGGGCGAGATGACGAAAGGGGCGAGATATTTTGAAAGGTGGATGCTGATGTAGCACGAGAATGGTGGGTATGCTGTATGAACCGCCTAAATGACCTAAAGTACTTAATCCGGTGATGACCTCCCATTGTAAAATATGTGCAACCACAAGTCTGCAAAGTGCAACTTGGCTTAGTAAATTTATTGGACCCTGAAAGTCATCTCACTGGTGGAGGAGTGAAGTAGTACAAGCGTGAGCTTGAATGGGACACCGAGGGGAAGGTGAAGTTGCCAGCTGCGCTAGACGTTGTGGAATGTCGTAGTCCACCAAGCGCTAGTTGTTGTGGTGAACATCTCGCACAACTTATGGGTGCAAACCCATATGGGCGAGATGACGAAAGGGGCGAGATATTTTGAAAGGTTACTGTGATGATCTCTCAACCACATGACCACGGAATAGTGTGGGGGTAACGAGTTGATTATCTCTTGTGGATAAAGTGTACAACCTCTGCAAAGTGTAACTGTTTAAACAACCGTGCCTACGGTCAAAGGCGGACATAGGGACTTTACTAGAGTTAGTTCTTTTTCAAAAACCTTTGTGGATGGACTAAAAATTGGTCGGGTTGTCGTAGCCCTGATTTGGGGTTGTTCATGGGTGGTCGTACCCAGTGTTGTTCTTAGGTGGTCATACCTAGTGTTATTCTTGGATGGTCGTATCTAAAGTTGTTAATAGTGGTCGCAACCACACTTTAAAATAAGCATAGGTGGAGGTAGCCTCTGTTGTTATTCAATATTGCACAATAATTCTCTTTAGCAAAATGCAATTTGGTTAGAATGCTAAGTGATAGGAATCTCTAATTAAGGTATTTGAAAACATTGTTTTAGCAAATAAAAGAACATGAGCCACCCTTGTTAAGCCTTGCATGTATCTTATTGTATCTTGTGTGTTGGCTCGCGAGCATGAAAGTTGTGCTCATTCTCGCTCTTTCCCCCAACCCTTCAGACCCTGTGGATCTGGGAGATTATGCATTCTACGAGAACCAAGGCATCGATGGACAAGGAGATGAAGAAGACTAGTCTAGTCTCCACTGGTCGTAGTCTCCAGTGGTTGTACTCTCTAGTGGTCGTAGTCTCCAGTGATCGTAGTCTCGCCTCAGTCTAGCTAGCCAGTTGGTGCTTGCGTGCATCCAATATTTTTCAAGTCCTTGGTTAATATCGGATGCACACGAGTTTCCCTAGTCACTTGCCTGTAGAGAGATGAGCACTACCCCCTCTTCTTCCGCTGTAATCTCCGCTGCTTTTGTCATGTAATCAGTTTGTCCTGTTCGGCCTTTATTGTAAAACTTGACCCGATATGGTCTATGTCATTCTGATGTTTGTATTATCTCACTCTGATGTTTGTATTATCATGTATGGTATGGTTTATATCGTGTATGAACTTATTCAGTAATATATTCTGTGAGTGCTATCTACTGATTCAGGGAGTACCACAATATTTTCACAGATGACTAGATTTTGCGAAATCTGGGTCCAACAGATGGTGCGCCGGATGGATATGAGTCTGGCCGCCTGGGAGTAGAGATTGCTCCTCCCGGGGTGTAACATCCCAAAATTTCCGGGCTTTTTGATTTTTTTTTTTAATAACCATTTGGTTTAATTGATTTGTTAAAGCTTAACTTGAAATTTTAGAAAAATAAAAGCAATTTAATATGAATAAATCAAACTCTGATTAATTCAAAATTTTGGTTTATTTGAGTTTCTGGATTTTTATCGGATTTAAAGTGAAAAAGAAAAATATTTAATTTTTTGGATTTTAAAAAGGGTTTTTCTATTTTCCAGAAATTAAAAATAATTTATGCACAAAATAAAAGCCAAATTTAAGTTGAAAATAATTTTATTAAATTCAAAATGACTAAGGGAATTTCTGTGAATTTTTCATAATTTTAGAATTTTTTTTTTGCTATTTTCCTAAAAAGCTAATTTGATTTAAGACAATTTCAAAATCAGTAAATCAAAAGAAATTCGAAATCTCAATTGGGCCAATTCTTTTTGCCCATTTCTCCATTTCTTCTTTTCTTCGTGTGGCCGGCCCATCTCCTCCCATGCCAGCCCGCCTCCTTTCCCTCTCCTTGTCTCGCCAACAACGGGGCCCACTATCAGCCTCCCCCTATGCTTCCTCCTCCTCCTCCTCGCCTTTCTTTCTTCCCGTTGCCACCCCATGTTGCCCGTGACACTACCGCTGGAAAGTCGTGCCATCTCTAGCGCGTTTTCCTCCCCGTCCCCCTTCTGCGAACGTGTGCATTTAATGCCGTGATTCTCACCACCCCCATTCCCCCTATTTTTCTCCCAACCTGCCCCCATCCCGTCCCGTGCCATAACCCACACCCGGAGCTTCGCCGCGCACCCATGCCGTCGTCCTCCTTCCCCGCTCCTCCTCGTCCTCTATAAATGGAGCCACACGCGCTGCCCGCCTTCCTCTCTCTTTTCCCTTCTTTCTCCCTCTCTTTCTCGCCTTCGTTCATATGATTTTTGAGCTCCAAGTGCTCCGGCCGAAGCTCGCGCCGCCGGTGATTGTGCTGCCGTTGAAGGTCCTCTACCACCCCCGTCCCCACCGATAGCTTTGCACGGTCGAGCTCTACCCCGTGCTCGCACCATCTCCCTCCGATAGCCGCCGGACCGTAGTTGTTGCCGGACCCCTACCTTCGCCACCGCCATTCTCCCTCACCGCCGGCCATTTCTCCCCGCTCTCTTGTCGCAAAGGGGAGCATCAGGTTCAGCACGCCGCCCTCGTTCTTTTGGTACCACCCAAACTCCTTGCCGTGGCGCGTAGCGCCGACGAGCCTACGCGCCCGAGCCACTACAATCCACTGCGCCGACGTGACCGCCACGTGGCAGGCCACGTCACGGCCACCTCCTCCCCCTGCTGACGTGGCTGCCCAGTCAAGCCCACGTGGCTTTTCCCTACTTTTCCTTAAGAAAAATATTTCAGCCGAAAATGAAATTCTAGCCGCTGACGTCAGCATAGCGTGGTAATTGATTTTCCTTTAGAAAATTAATCCCGAAAATCCCCTTTTTCATCATTTCATGTGTTTTCAACCTTCAGAGAGCATGTTCTCCTTCGTTCGAGCTCCGATTCCAATGATTCAAATTTGTAAATTCATCTAAATTCAAGATCTAGCTATCTACACTGAAATTATTTAATTTAGAGTTCATTTGAATTTATTTGAATTTTATTTGAATTTACTTCGTTTTCGAGTGTAGATTTCGATGACTCCGGGGAACCCGAATTATTCGAAGAGTTAGATCCTCAAGCTTTTGAGTAAGGCAAGTTATATCTTTGATCATATTTGAATCCTAATATTTTAAATTAGTTAAATTCCCTTTTCAAATTTTTATTGCATACTTATTTAAATTCAAGTAATTTAAATTTCATGTTTCAAAGTTATAGCTATTCCCAATTCCATTGTATAGCCATCTTATTATTGAATTAGTCACCCTTGACACCATAAATGAAAATCTAGTTTATGCAATAGTATGAACTAGAACACTTTGGGAAAATAAATGCTTAGTCAAAGCGTAGACCAAAAATATTCAATTTGGAAAAATTAGCCATAAGTTCAACTTTGATTTAAAATGAGACTATGATATTATCTTTACCATAACGATTTATAAAATGATTTAACTTGGTAAATAAATAAAAAAATAGTTTGGACTTGGGCGAAATAGATGCTTGGATAGTGCGCGTTGTTGCACAGGATCGAGTTATTTCTATGCTTGAGGCCTAGGGGTTATTTTTGAAAAGTCGCCCAAGTTAGTTAAGAACCGATTTTCGAGCCGCATTTTGCTAAGCCCTATTATACTATCACAAGTCCTACGTGGGCAGAATCTGGCTAAATAATTTGTAACATTCCATTGTTGTTGTGCCATGTTGATGCGTGGGTGTTAGAATGACCTACTTTTTATATATTCCCTCATGACGCAAGAGGGGGCTTAAATCCAGCGGATTTCTATCCAAAGGAAGCGAATCCTTAGCAGGCATAACTACTATTGAATTGGTGCATTGTAAAGGTCTTGTGATAATCACTTAGTCGCACGCCTTCAAATGCGTGTCATGTCTGATATTTTAAGATGATTATCTCTTATGGGTAAAGTTGTACCACCAATGTAGAGTGTAAAACTATTCGAATAGCCGTGTCTACGGTTACGGACATGCTGAGCAAAGCCACTCAAAATTAGAATTTGGTTTTGATTTCAAAAGATGTTATCAAATGGTTTTGGATAGTTTATCCAATTGGAAAATTGGGCGGGTTTGCCATGTGATAGGAGGGTATACTTCACCATTTTGTGTGAATGTTATCTGAATATAAAACTTGAGAATTTAGAAAATAAATTTTAGTTATAGAATAACTACTTTGGAAATTAGTATGAATATTTAAATGAAAAATATCGCTTCATGCAAACTGAGCCATATAAGCTTTCCTTTGATTAATCCTTGCATGTATTATAATCCGTTATTGGGTGTAGCATGTGGAACACGGTTGTTTGTGCTCACTCTTGCTTAATGCATTGTTATTCACAGGAGGACTACTACGAGGAGAATGAGAACTTGGACGACTAGGCTACGCCCCGAGACGATTGCCTGTGGAAAATCGTGTGGTCTACCTTACTGCTTTTGCTTCCACTGTACTTTGCTTATTGGCTTTATGCCCCTTTTGTAGCAAACTTAAATTATTATGAATGAATGGCGTGTTATGGTCATTATGAATGAATGGTGTGTTATGGTTATGTTATCCACTTTTGTTTGACTGTCCACACTAGCTGTTCCTAGATTAGTGTATGGGACACAGAGAATCTAGGATCCTTCGCTCCTGGGTTTGACACGGGGGCAGCGAGCAGCAGAGGCTAGGACGAGGCGGCGACGGCTGCAACAAACCCTAACCCTAACCTTTGCTCTGATACCATGTTATGAATATTATGTATGTATCGAAGAGACTAATGTGCAATATATATAGAGAGTATAAGAGGTGTATGCCACATACAGATAAGGAAATACAAAAGGCAGATAAGGAAATACAAAAGAGTTCATATTCTAACACACAATACTATAATTTTATTAGGTTTTGCGAATATATTACAATAGAAATTGGTGATTAAAATTATGTTTTTAAGATCATATCAATGTCCAAAACGATACCTATTTGTGACTAGAGTGAGTAGCAAAATTACCATCGGTAGTAACACCGACAAGCGGGTCCAGAGTTCACATGTTAATAAATGACTCGCTGGTGGTGCCAATGTTTTGCTGTGCTATGGAGGCAAATCTTCTTCCCAGTATTTTTTTTTGCCAGAAACTGTAAATATGTCTTGTTTGTCCACAGCAAGTGCAAGCTTTCTGTAGTAACTGCATATGGTATAATCTACTTTAAAGGGGGCAATTACAAGTAAGAGTTGATCCTTTTTTTTAACATGTAAGTTGGAAAATAGTCGGTCATTTGGTTAGAAAAAAAAGCAAAACCAGCGCACATGGCCAAAATTTCAGCTCTTGGGGTGGAAGAACTTTCCCATCTTGACCTTGACAAATAATAGCATTTTTTTCTAACAATTAATTATGTTCAATGTCTCGTTTTCTTGTCTGATAGTGATATCTGAGTCCTATTCAAGTCTTAGTTTCCTTGGCAAGTATTGACTGAAATGTAGACTTCATACTATGACCATGAAAAGTTCAAGCTGATAACTCTCAATGTACAATTGTTCAGCGGAGTTCACCAGTATATATATCATATTTTCTTGGAACCGCAGTTGAAGAAATATTCTGCCTCCATGCTTTCTGTTTGATCTGTTCTTTGGATGAATCTAGAGGTATGTGAATATGCTTGTATTTTTCACTTACTCCATTTTAATCCCAACTTGAGTTGCCTTCTTTTATTTGAATTTTATTTGAATTTGCTTCGTTTTCGAGTGTAGATTTCGACGATTCCGGGGAACCCGAATTATTTGAATAGTTAGATCCTCAAGCTTTTGAATAAGGCAAGTTATATCTTTGATCATATTTGAATCCCAGTATTTTAAATTAGTTAAATTCCCTTTTTAAATTATTATTGCATGCTTATTTAAATTCAAGTTATTTAAATTTCATGTTTCAAAGTTATAGTTATTCCCAATTCCATTGTATAGCCAATCTTATTATTGAATTAGTCACCCTTGACACCATAAATAAAGATCTAGTTTATGCAATAGTATGAACTGGAATACTTTGGAAAAATAAATGCTTAGTCAAAGCGTAGACTAAAAATATTCAATTTGGGAAATTTAGCCATAAGTTCAACTTTGATTTAAAATGAGACTATGGTATTATCTTTACCATAACGATTTATAAAATAATTTAACTTGTTAAATAAATAAGAATTGATTTGGACTTGGACGAAATGGATACTTGGATGGTGCGCGTTGTTGCACAGGATCGAGTTATTTCTATGCTCGAGGTCTAGGGGTTATTTTTGAAAAGTCGTCCAAGTTAGTTAAGGACCAATCTTCGAGCCGCATCTTGCTAAGCCCCATCATACTACCACAAGTCATGTCTGGGCAGAACCTGACTAAATAATTTGTAACATTCCATTGTAGTTGTGCCATATTGATGTGTAGGTGTCAGAATGACCTACTTTTTATATATTCTCACATGACGCAAGAGGGGGCTTAAATCCGACGGATTTCTATCCAAAGGAAGAGAATCCTTAGCAGGTATAACTACAATTGGAATGGTGCATTGTAAAGGCCTTGTGATAATCACTTGGTCGCACGCCTTTGGATGTGTGTCATGTCTGATATTTTAAGATGATTATCTCTTGTGGGTAAAGTTGTACCACTCTCTAAAGTGTAAAACTATTCAAATAGCCGTGTCCACAATCACGGACATGCTGAGCAAAGTCACTCAAAGTTAGAATTTGGTTTTGATTTCAAAAGATGTTATCAAATGGTTTTGGATAGTTTATTCAATTGGGAAATTGGGCGGGTTTGCCATGTGATAGGAGGGTATTCTTTACCATTTTTGTGTGAATGTTATCTGACTATAAAACTTGATAATTTAGAAAATAAATTTTAGTTATAGAATAACTACTTTGGAACTTAGTATGAATATTTAAATAAAAAATATCGCATTATGCAAACTGAGCCATATAAGCCTTCATTTGATTAATCCTTGCATGCATTATAATCCGTTATTGGGTATAATTTGCGGAGCACGGTTGTTTGTGCCCACTCTTGTTTAATGCATTGTTATTCAGAGGAGGACTACTACGAGAAGAATGAGAACTTGGACGACTAGGCTACGCCCCCAGACAATTGTCTGTGGTAAATCGTGGTCTACCTTACTGCTTTTTCTTTCACTGGACTTTGCTTATTGGCTTTATGCCCCTTTTGTAACAAACTTAAACTATTATGAATGAATAGCGTGTTATGGTTGTGTTATCCACTTTTGTTTGACTGTCCACACTAGCTGTTTCTGGACTAGTGTATGGGACACAGAGAATCTGGGATCTTTCGCTCCTGGGTTCGACATGGGGGCAGTGAGCGGTGGAGGCTAGGAGGAGGCGGTGACGGCTGCAGCAAACCCTAACCCTAACCTTTGCTCTGATACCATGTTATGAATATTATGTATGTATTGAAGAAACTCAATAGGCAATATATATAGGGAGTACAAGGGGTGTATGCCATATACTGATAAGAAAATACAAAAAGTAGATTAGAAAATACAAAAGAGTTCATATTCTAATACCCAATTCTAACACACAACACTATAATTTTATTAGGTTTTGCGAATATATTACAATAGAAATTGGTGATTAAAGTTATGTTTTTAAGACCGTGTCAATGTCCAAAACGATACATATTTGTGACTGGAGTGAGTAGCAAAATTACCATCGGTAGTAACACCGACAAGCGGGTCCCAGAGCTCACATGTTAATAAGTGACTCGCTGGTGGTGCCAATGTTTTGCTGTGCTATGGAGGCAAATCTTCTTCCCAGTACTTTTTTTTACCGGGAACTGTAAATATGTCTTGTTTGTCCACAGCAAGTGCAAGCTTTCTGTAGTAACTGCATATGGTATAATCTACTTTAAAGGGGGTAATTACAAGTAAGAGTTGATCCTTTTTTTAACATGTAAGTTGGAAAATAGTCGGTCATTTGGTTAGAAAAAAAAGCAAAACCAGCGCACATGGCCAAAATTTCAGCTCTTGGGGTGGAAGAACTTTCCCATCTTGACCTTGACAAATAATAGCATTTTTTTCTAACAATTAATTATGTTCAATGTCTCGTTTTCTTGTCTGATAGTGATATCTGAGTCCTATTCAAGTCTTAGTTTCCTTGGCAAGTATTGACTATTGAGTATTGACTGAAATGTCGACTTCATACTATGACCATGAAAAGTTCAAGCTGATAACTCTCAATGTACAATTGTTCAGCGGAGTTCACCAGTATATATATCATATTTTCTTGGAACCACAGCTGAAGAAATATTCTGCCTCCATGCTTTCTGTTTGATCTGTTCTTTGGATGAATCTAGAGGTATGTGAATATGCCTGTATTCTTCACTTACTCCATTTTAATCCCAACTTGAGTTGCCTTCTTTTATCAAACTAGCTTTACAATGACAAATAATTATTTTGGTTCACTACTAGCTTCTTGGGGCTTGAAGACAGCCATGTTTTGGACAAAGAGCTACTTTAGGAAAGTTGTTGCTTTGCTGATTATATCCATGTGGCCAACCAGATGTTTAGGAACAGACAGCATCTCTGCAAATGAATCACTTTCAGATGGGCAGACCATAGTATCCATGAAAAAGATATTTGTGCTTGGCTTCTTTAGCCCTGGAGCTTCAAGCTACCGATATGTTGGTATATGGCATAACAACTTAGCAAATAGAACAATCGTATGGGTTGCTAACAGGAACCAACCACAGGAACCAACCACTATTAGATGCTTCAGGAGTCCTCAAGTTTGATAGCAGTGGAAATCTGGTAATTGCACATCTAGGCGGATCATTCATAGTGGCTTCTGGACTGGGAGCCAAAGACATGAAGGCCACAATACTGGATTATGGTAATCTTGTCTTGAGCAGCATGGCTAATCCATCGAAGAATATATGGCAGAGTTTTGACTATCCTTCTGATACATGGCTTCCAGAAATGAAGATTGGACTCGGTAGAACAAACCAGACGCTCACTTCATGGAGGAGCAACGATGACCCAGCCATGGGAGACTACACTCTTGGAATGGACCCTATTAGGATGTTACAATTCTTTATCTGGTGGAAAGGGAATACATTTTGGACCAGCGGACACTGGAACGGTGACTTGTTTTCTCTCATCCCGGAATTAAAATTTTTTACAAACATCCCAATTTTCTTCAAGTGTAACCTTACCAATGACATTTCTTGCACATACTCTGCCAACCCATCTGACAGGATGACAAAGATTGTGTTGAATTCAACTGGATCATTGAGCATCATGCAGTTTGATTCCCAAGCTCAGTTGTGGATTTTGTTATGGAGACAGCCAAGTACTTGCGAAGTGCCTAACCTATGTGGAGCTTTTGGTGTATGCAATAACACTGCGGTGCCCAAGTGTGCGTGTGCAAGAGGATTTGTGCCACGAGACATAGTAGCATATTCCAATGGATATACGAGGGAAGGGTGCAGCAGGCAGATCGAGCTGCAGTGTAGCAGTGACCAGTTCCTTGAGATGCCTAAAGTACGACTTCCTGATCATGGAGGGAAACTGTCTGTTATGGGTCTTAGAGAATGCAAACTGGCATGCTTGATAGACTGTTCTTGTAAAGCTTATGCTTATTCACAATTGGATGGCTGCAGCTTGTGGTATGTTGATCTTATGAACTTGCAGGCTGATTATCATGGGGATGGAGTTGGAACTCTTTGCCTTCGTCTGGCTCCATCAGAATTAGAATCTGGAGGTAGCGGAGGTAAGAAATGCATTTTGTAGTAAGATCCTACCAACAATGTAGCAGATATTATGTGAAGACTGAGTTGTTTACATGTAGAATTGTTCAATCACAAGTTGGAAAGTGGTAAAGAATCAAGTGACAAACTCTATTTCTTCTAGCTCAGGTCACAAAATGCTCTGGATGGCGGGTGTGATTCCTCCCATTGCATTTCTTTTCTGTTGCTCCCTTTCATTTTTTATTTGGAGAAGGCGACAGAGAAGCAAAGGTAACAATAATATTATAATAACTCGTCATAACTACTAAAAAATGAAATATGTCATTTCATAAATATGCATAGTAGGTATAACATGGGATGAGTTCATTTCTATTGTGAATCAGGGAAAGGGAAACTACACGCTCACCACTCCTTGATGACTCTGGATACGGACAGTGCGATAAAACTTTGGGAGAGTGAGGAGGCAGGTTCAAACTTTGTGTTGTTTTCCTTCTCCCAAATAGCAAATGCCACCAACAACTTTTCTGCTCAAAACAAGCTTGGAGAAGGGGGGTTTGGCCCTGTATACAAGGTATCCTATTTATCAACATCATTCCATTTGCTTGTTTGCTAACATGCTGAAGGAAAAATGAGCTAATTATAGAAATTTTTCCTAGGTTTACAAACCACATCTGCAGACTTATTTTTGTTAGAGATATGTTAGAGACAGAAATCCTTTTGTATTTTTTGTACACATAATATTCATAATATAGTATCGGAAGAGAAATGTAAGAGTTAAGGTTATTGCAGCGGCCGCGCCCCTTCTAGACTCTACTCGCCTCCACTGCCGCTGCCCCCGGGAGAACCGATCTCCACTCCCGGGGGTGGCCTCCTAGTCGTAGTGTGAGTCCTCGTCTTCCAGCAGCATCAGCAGTCCTCGTCCTTCCTCGAATCGCCTCTCAGTTGCGATGGATCAACGACGAACGAGCTCTCTTGGTGGCGCAGCCGCTGCAGCTTCGACCGAGTGTTCCTCATGAGCGACAGCACGAGCGCCGCCATCACGTCCGGGTCGATCACCGAGAGGACGCAGTTCGTGGCGTACCTCATCTACTCGGCGTCCCTCATCGGGTTCGTCTATCCTGTGGTGTCCCACTAGATTTAGTCCGCCGACGCGCCGCTGCTCTTGGATCCCCGATGCGCCGCTGCTGCCAGCAGCCTCCGAGCCTCCGCACCCGAGTGGGCCGCCTGAGCCGGATCCCGCCCGCCCGGGCTCTCTCTGGCCGCCGCGCCGCCGCGCCACCAGAGCTCCTGCTCGCGCGGGAGGCCTTGGATCCGGCCTTCTCCTTCCGCAAGCTCCCGTGGTTGCCATGGCGTCTGCTCTGCTCGGGTTCTTGGAGTGGTTGGTGGTTGTGGTGGTGGTGGTCGTGACTTTGGAAGGAGGATGGAGATGGTTGGGTTTGTGCTGGCGGATGGAGGTGGTTGGGTTGTGTTGGCCTGATTGGGAAGGCTCGACTGTAATAGTCATCTGTGCTACTGCTAGTTTTGCTAGTATCTGCTGCTAGTTATCTTTAGGTTTTTCTTTTTTTGTTTTATTTTCTTTTATTGCGTCTATTCAAATTCGTATTACTCAATATTTGAGTTCGTTTAAATCATACGAGTCTACAAGATTTATTGTCAGTCATAGAAGTATAGAAATTCCTATTATGCATGACAGTAGCCGCCGCTCCTGTTTTTTTTTTGAGCCGCGTGTAAATTGTAGAAGTCATTATGATGCCGCCACTTCTCTCTTAGTCGCCACTCCGAGCTTCTAAGACCGCCGCTCTTCTTTCGCGTCGCCGCTGTTTTGAGCTTCGATCTGTGCTATTATACTTCCGTCTATTCTTATTCTGCTTGATTTGACAACTTTTCTATTTTTGTCGATTTCATCGTCTTTTTCGTCGTGTTGCCGCGGTTGACTTTGCTCCCGCTTATCTCTACTTTCCAGCTCCTGCACCTTGTGCTTTATGGACTATCGCATGACCTCGGATCGGAGGAGATCTTTTGATACTTGACATATTTTCCAAGAGCTGCATGCTACGACAACATTATCAAGACTCGGACTTTAGATTTTTCATATTTTAGTGTCAACCCTTTCCAAATACAATGCTATTGCATACGCCTTACATTTGAGGGGGCTAGAGATATGTTAGAGGTAGGAATCCTTTTGTATTTCATTATATGACATACACCTCTTGCACACACAATATTCATAACAATTTTTACCCAAATAGCAGTAGCGAAGGTCCCTACCACGCAATTGCAGTAAATTTGAAGAATCATAATGGGAAGGGATAAAATTGGGGATAGGTAGTAGAGAGGAGAGGTATATGACGATTCTAACCATGGATATTGCATAGTATGGGTTTTCCTGGCAGGGTCTGTGTGAACGGATTGACTAACGTCTTTCTGAAACTTTTGTTTCTGAAACTTTTGTTTAGTGGTATGTGCATGTTGAAGCGTACAAATGGATAATAAAAACTTGATTGACAATAGACAGCAATTAATTCGTATCGCTACTTATTAGACAGTAAATCCCTTTTGCAATGGTAATGGCTTATGGCACTAATAAACTCTTTATCAATTAGCATAATAGGTTCTGTTGGTTAAACTGAGCTGTGGTGACTCAGGTGTTTTTTTGTAATGAAAGTCAAACCTAGAAGGCAATCTTTATCCTAAACAATGCGATAGAGCTTCCTGAACATGCATAACTAGAGTTACGAATGATTTTTTTGTAATGTTTTCACTCTGCAGTGTGCTAATTAGTCTCTGAATATTTGAGGGGCCGTGTGTAAATAACTATTATAGTTCAGCTTTACAAATATTTTAATACTTTCCTTATTTTATTGTATGGTATTTTTTTAATTCTTAAGGGTTTACTTTCTACAAGTTGCAACTTGAATTTGAGCTTTCCCCTTGAATAAGGAAATCTGCATTTTAATTCAATTTAGGAAAAATCTACTTACCCCCTCACTATCAAGTATAGTGGTTCATTTACTTAACCCCTGAAGTATAAAAAACCAGGTATTATGCTCCCTGAACTATGCAAAACCGTCTAAATACCCCCCCCCCAAGACGGTTTTTCCACCGTGGCGAATGACGTGGCTAGCGACATGACAATGACTCAGCGGATTAAATTAAAAATCATTTAAAAAATGAAAATAGGTCCACATGTCATTGAGTGAACATCCTTCCTCATGGAAATTTCTTTTAGAAAGAAAATTGAATTTGACTCTATGACAAGTAGATCTCACTGCTTAATATAATTTTTAAGCTGCAACCATAGCCACATAGCCGGCTACCTTATTCACTATGGTGGCAAAACCGTCTCTAAAACTGCCTCAGGGGGTATTTAGATGGTTTTGCATAGTTTAGAGGACACAATACCTGGTTTTATACTCCAGGGGTTAAGTAGACGAACCACCATATTTGAAGGGGTTAAGTAGACTTTTTTCCTTCAATTAAATAAGGAGAATCACAAACCCTAGGGAGGGTTAGTCAAGTTGAAAGTTGCGAGTTAAAAGTGATAAGAATGAGGGCACATAGTATGATTTATAAGAGTATGGTTGGCACATAGTATTAAAAGTGGCAGCCCAGTTATTAGTAATGTGCAGTCTTAATAACCTGAGAGAACAAGGTAGTAAGGGAATATTATTTAGCTTTGCATGTGTTTACTATTGGCTCTGAAACTTCATTCAACTTACTCTAAGATAGGACAATTTCGATAGCGACTCGGTGCGAAAGTGAAGGATTGGTACGTGGGTGAGTGATTCCCAACTCCAACAGCTATGGTGCATGGGATGGGGGTAGGGATGCTGGGATGGCAATTGGGTATGTCGGGTGGTAGAACATGCAAAGGCGAGTGTGAGGGAGTGGACGAAGAGGTTAAGTTGTGCAAGGAGCTTGATTAGGATTAAGGGGATTTGCCTAACGTGGAGGATACGTTAAAAAAAAACTAAGTTGGAGGAGATTAGAGGCCATGGAGATTGGGGTAAGCAAAGCAAAGTTGTCTACAGATAGTGGTATACCGAGTTCGGAGTTCAGAACGACTAAATTCCCTCATATTCCCCCATCTCATCAATTAACAAACTATCTTTGTCGAGCAGCTTCTATGGAATAGTTCATAAACAATTAAACATAGCATCCTTCTACTTACATATCCACACTTTTAGTACTTCGCGTCAACAATAAGTACGCTGTTTGATCAAATATAGACCTTTGCCTTCGAGGAGTAAGATCTGGGGCCTTTAGTTATTTTGCCTTGAAAATCTCTAATATTTGACCCTCTTGAAACCATTTTTCAGGGCAACTTACCAGACGGACAGCATATTGCTGTTAAAAGGCTAGCAGCAAATTCGGGACAAGGACTAGTTGAGTTTAAGAATGAGGTCCTTCTGATAGCCAAGCTTCAACACGTAAATTTAGTTAGGCTCTTAGGTTGCTGCATCCAAGGGGAAGAAAAAATACTTATCTATGAGTACATGCCGAATAAAAGCTTGGATTTCTTCCTCTTTGGTCTGCTCCCTCTTCCTTAACATCCGTGTCCATTGTTTTTTTTTCTCTCTCAGTAAATTTCTTAAGATAATGAGTTTGCTGTCTCTTCTTAAAGAACAATCAAGAAGGATAGTGTTGGACTGGACAATACGAATACATATAATTGAAGGAATTGCTCATGGTATTCTCTATCTTCACAAGCATTCTAGACTGAGAATTATTCATAGGGACTTGAAAGCAAGCAACATTCTGTTGGACAGTGATATGAACCCTAAGATCTCCGATTTTGGCATGGCGAGAATATTTGGATCCAAAGAAACTCAAGCTAATACAAATAGAGTTGTTGGGACATAGTAAGTACTGCATGCTTCAAATTTGCATTTGGCATATACACTGAACAGTTAAACATTAGGTATATTGGCATATTGCCAAATGGATATTGAATTGATCGGAGTACTATTCTTTCAGTGGTTACATGGCTCCTGAGTATGCTATGGAAGGCATTTTCTCGGTTAAGTCTGATGTCTTTAGCTTCGGGGTATTACTTCTGGAGATCATCAGTGGAACAAGAAATGCAGGATCTCACCAACGTGGCCACTCCCTTAACCTCCTTGGTCATGTGAGTAAGATCTGACCATCTCAATATTTCGGATACACTTTGTAGTAACTTCTTGGTAACTGAAACTGCACTTTCAGGCATGGGAATTATGGAAAGAAGGCAGATGGTCTGATCTCGTTGATCCATCATCACGTGACGCATATCCTGAGCATAAGGTACTCAGATGCACCCATGTTGGCCTGATGTGCGTCCAAGAAAATGCTGCTGATCGGCCCACGATGAACGAGGTCATCGCAATGCTCACAAGTGAAAGCATCACCTTACCTGATCCTAAGCAGCCAGCTTTCCTCTCCATCGTGCTTCCAACCGAAACTGATGGCCATGAAGGATCCTTTTCCCTAAATGGGATAACAATTACTAATCTGGATGGTAGATGATGCCATCTCCATCGATTGTGGTTCTTAGCTTCATCAAATCCATCAAGCATCAACTGTGTTTCCAGCTCAATAACCTGACATGCTTGTTGGATGAAAAGTTGGCGACAGTGGATGAGTTTCACTGTGGATGTCGTGTGTTACAGCTCACTCGAATACTCGATCACGGTTCCTCGAATTATTATGGATCCGAGAACAGCCAAGCAGTTTCTAGAAGTTACTAGTTTAGAAAATTCCCAAGAATTCTCCCCTATCCAAACAGGGCCAGTCTATTACTTACCAGGAAATGGTAGGAGTGTGGGAATGGCAGCTTTGAGTAGTTCTGACCATACTTAGCGCATGTATAATGGTATATACAACTGTTGTCTATAGTACTTCTCTATGTCATTAATAGACAACGCTAAATACAGTTCCTATAATGTGTTGTCTTTTTACATGTGCCTATAAACAGTTTCTCAATGTACAATATGTCTTGTTTCTCGTGTTATAGTCGACTACTGCATGTGAGATAACTCAATTTTCTATGCTACCCCTCTTTCATCCACATCATCTCGTGTCCTACGTGATAAGACTTACAAACAACTAATATCAAACTATTGTACATGCCCTTACTAGGAGCACCAGAAGCACATGCAAGGCTTCCAGGAAACTGCAAAAATCATTTTCCTGCAATATATCAGTAAAGACTTTTTCTCTCATATATATGGCAAAATTCTTTGTTGCCAATGGGTGCTGGCGTCCCCCTTAGGGCATGTTTGGGAACGCCGGGATCGGCCGGGAACGACCGGGATCGGGGATGAATCCACGGGGATCAACCCGGCGGGGGATTTTTTCCCGGCCCAATGCGAATCGCTGCTTGGCTAACGCCCAGGTTCGAGAATTCCACCCCCGTTCCATGCCAATCCACGGGGTTAACGACACTCGCCTCGGTCGCGTGGTTTCATCCCGTCGCTGCGCTTGCGACTCCGCGAGACGCGAGTCGCAGCTCCTCCGAACGGCGCCACCTCCCCCTTTCTCCCCCCTTGACTCCGGTGATGCGGAGCCCGCCGCCGTCGCCGCCTCTTCCTCCTCCTCCAGTAATTCTCCTCCTCTTCCTCCTCCTCCGACGATTTCTAGGGTTTGTCACAGATCCAGTTAGCTCTACCAGTTTCTCGCAGATCCAACTAGGGGAGAGAGAACTCCAAACCGGAGGCGAAGGCGCTTCACGTGGCTGAAGAGGAGGGTGGAGAACTCCCAGAACTGGGCCAAGATCCGGGTCGCTTCGGGGCGGCAAGGTCCGCGAAGCTAGGGACAAGAAGGAGACGCTGAGCCAGTTCGTCAACAACCTCTCCCCGATCCAGGTGAAATGCCTCCTTTGCTCCTCCTCCTACTACGATTTTTAGGGTTTGTATCCGGTCAGATCTTTCCATGAGGGCTTCAAGTTAAAATGATATCATCTGTCAGGATTCCCCTCAAACCGAATTTTCTTTATTGATTTTGAGCTAATATCCGAGCTTATTTTTGGTGCTTCATTGAGTAGTATTTGGGAACAGATGCAAGTTTCAGTTAAGATTTGATCTATTTTTGGTGCTTCATTGAGTAGTATTTGTGATCTCTCTTGCACGGATCTGTGAAGCTTTGCCTCATGTTTCTACGAAATATATTTTCCCCACATCATGAGGCACTCGATCTGATTCTTATACCTGTTATCTTGCTTTTGGTGGGAAAGTGTGATGTTTGCTCCAAATGTTCATAAGATGGCAGTGTGATTAGTTGATTATGATTTAGTATACGAGAAGATGGCAGAAAGTGAATAATAATCTTGTAGAATAAGGCACTAAAAGATGTTAAAATGTGAGTCTCGGTGACAGGAAAACTGATGTTTATGTGTGTGTGTGTGTGTGTGTGTGTGAGGTCATGCTCTTGCTTCAAAGAGATAGATCATGCTGGTCTTGTGTTAATGGGAAGGAAAATCATGAAGTCATCTTTGCAGATCTGGCCAGCCCAACTAAGCTTAGCGCGAGGATAGGACAGGCTTCACACTTTTGCTCACCGTACTTTAAATCGATCGATCCAGCACGCTGCTTGTTCTGGTCTCCAACTCCAGGCTGTGATTAATCAAATGAGGATGGAAGCTAGTGAGGTTTTGAATGATATTAGAGATGTGAGGATGGTGAACCTGGGTAATACAGATTGTCATAATTATTACTGTGTATGTTCGCTGATGGTTGAGATATTGATTTCTGGACCTAGTTTTCAGTTGCCCTTAAGCTTTTCGTTATCTTTCAAAATGCACTGTAGTATATCATCATTCGACTGAATCTGAATACTTACGGGACGGGTAGGAGTAAGAACACTGTGCCGTAACTAAATGCACTGTAGTAAACATATAAAACTCGGCCTCAAAGCTTTCTAAACATGCAACTTATTATGTTATCTTCAGGGAAACATTGACGACAAAGCTTGATGATTCGCTGATTGAAGGGGAGTTCCTGAATTGAAATTAGGTAAGTTTGCCCTCATATTTTTAAGATTGTATGTCAATGCTACTCTCGGTCGATCGCATACTGTAGTATCGATACTATTTTTAAGATTGTATGTCAATGGTAGTTGTAGCTTGTTTGCTAAAAACTATATTGTCAAATGTTTAGCTCAGATGCAAAAGTGAGAAAGAAAAGGTAGGCCCTTTTTCCCCCTTGCTTGATTCTTAACTGAGCAGACAAAGGAATGCAAATATGCAGCACAAAGCCTCGTTTCTGAGCTCAAGCATATTCAGTTCGTCAACTCTGCATGGGAGTCGATCCTATATTTGTGTTTACTGTTTAGTGGCCAAATCTGTTATTTCTTATTATCCTTAGGATTGCACTCTCTGTAGTTATTTTGCTTATACCTGCATATTATCATCTAATGCTTCACATCATGTTTTCTCACTTCTAAAATGCTTATTGTCATTTTTCATCTATTAACAGGATATGTAAATTTGAGGTCTACGGAGCTTGTGCCTGGTAATATGTTTCTATTGGTAAGTAAAAAATTGTTGACTCCTTAAATATCATGCTCTTGTTATTATAGTTGAGAACTTAGGTAGTACTATCAGTTTGAGTAAGGGTGCTAGCCGTCTTGAACTAAAAGTTCAATGATTACTTGTGTTTGCAGAAATGTGTTGGGCTGGTGCTACATTTGTCATCACCATGATCAGGAGTTGGGGAGATAAGCTTGTGGGCTAGAAAGGAGTGATGAGAGTTCTGCCTTTTTTTGTACAAGAGAATTTTCAATATGAAATACTTTGATCTTGTGATGATATCGGCTAAACTTTGATCTTGTGACGATACGGGCTTGATCTTGGTTGCAATGGCGTGCTAACTCCTGTTACTGTTATGGTTGTTATTGTTATGGCTGATACTATTGATTTGGCATGCTATTGTTATGGTTGTTGTTATGCCATGTTGTTGTTATGTCAAATTTTAATGTATTGTTTTTCGCAATTTATTGATTTTATTTCAAATTTTTGGAATATTTCATGATGTTTTCGAACCATGATCCAAATTTAGCTACAACCAATTTTCGTTCCTATTGGAGGGAATTCTTAGTGACCGACTATTAACTAACATTGCAAAAAATAATACATTAAAATTCTAGTAATTTAATTTTCTGGTTATATTAGAACCATGTTTTCGAGAGTTAAATATGAATTTAAATTGCTATAACACCAATTTTCAGAATTTAAATGTGTTATTCCCTCCAATCCGACTATGATCCAAACAATCATTCTTTGCTCCAATCCCCCCTTGGATAGGTGGAAGAGGATTAGGTGGGGATCGGGTGATGGGAGGGGGATTAACCCAATCCCCTCTTGGATTGTCTTCCATACAGATTGGTTCCCTAACTTACCAAACAAGGCCTTAGGAGGGGCATCGCAAGATTTTGGTGTTCTGTACTGTATGCGGTGTGTACTGTATCATATCATCCCAGGGGTGCCCACGTTTCGTTTATGAAGTTTTGATCACCAATTGTGGTGTGTACTGTATCATCCCAGAGTAATCCGATTACGTGATTGGCATATTTTTTGACTGAAGAGGTGAAATTAGTCACTCCACGTTCTCAATATTTCACCATTTGTGGTGGAAATCTCAACACTTGGACCTAGTCAATTGTCAAAGTCAAACAATAGTCTTCCTCCTACTTACTCTCTGTACTCTGTTTCCGTTTGTGATGAATGGAAAATGGGTTTCCCCGGAAAAAAATTATAGTCTTCCATTACCCCCAATTATTTGCGTTCAACGACGGGTCTCTAGTCTACTACTGACTGAGGACAGTGAGGAGTTATATTTGAAAGTGTCACTAAAGTATCTAATAACCTTATAGCTGATGAGTCAATGACTGTACCATGCACACCTACGTGGCTCGATTGCACAGGAACACAGGGGTGGAAAGTGTGTTTGTAGAGACCATGTGGTATGGTCCTAATTTAGGTGATAAATAATTGACATTGTTGTCGAGGAGTTTAGGAGTAAACTCGCTGTTTTGTAAATTATCAGTTCTTTGTCAGTTGAGCGATCGGACCGCCATGGGGGCGGTTAGGCAGGCGATGTAAGTTGTCCAAATGGACACCAAATACTTGTGTGAGAGTGTTTAGGGATGTGTTTGCACTAGGTGTCATTGAAAATAGAGACTAGACGTAAAACTAGATAGAGTTTAACTGAAAAGTCTAAAGAAGAGTGTTTTCTGGAATTGGAAAGCGGACTGACTGGTTGGTTGGCGGCCTGACCGGTCTCCTGTTACCGGGGAATGCGGTTAGGCCAGCTAGTATGACCAACAGTTGGTTGGCGGTAAAACTGGCCATGACGGTTTTTGCACAGTGAGTTGTGCTAAGTTTGGGGTTTTTGATCAAAGTCATGAGATTAGTGTATATGTGTTGCATGATGCATGTTTTGGCTAACGTGGGTCAAGTTACGAAGAACTCGTGCCCAGAATCGATTTCTTGATCAATTGCTGTGCAGGGACGCTTGGAGTCAACTATGGTCAACGGCGAGGAAGACCTGGACTTAGTTAGGAAAGGTTCATAACGGTCATGGATACTAGGTGAGATGGATTGTCTCAAGCATGGCGCAAGATGAACACGAACGGGAAGTCTAGTGCAACATGTTGCATCAAGTGGCTTGGGCCAGTGCAAATATTGAGGCGGCTCGATGGGAACCGATGGGAGAGACTTGCCAGTATGAGGAAAACCATTGATGAACCTACGTGTGGTGAAGCATGGGATTGCTTCACGATGATTGGACTCGATCAAGGTAGGAAGGATCGAGAAGTGGTATTTTGGTATTTTCACCAAAGTACCGGGCTGGTGACCTTGGAGAAGCTGGGCGCAAGATGACGCAAAGGAGAAGCGGTTTAGGTCATGAGGGGGACAAGATCACGAAGAGACGGATTTGGGAGCGTTGGATCGTCATCTTCTCTGAGAAGCGTGCGTGAGTGTAGATTTGTTTGTGGATAGACCAGTGGCGGACCCAGGATTTTCAGGATGAGTGTTCGAAGTTACACAATTCACTTTAATTCATTCACAGGCTCACTGTCACAGCCCACTAATGCAGCTTGGTACTATCGAGGACTAGAGTTTGTAGCCATTAAGAGTTTAGCTCTGAATGTTAGGAATGTTTGTTTAGTTTTAGCTATCGAACTACACGCCTACTGGCTACTGATATGTAGCAGGGGCCTTATGAATGGATATCTAGATCAACTAAGAGTATATTATACATAGCTAAGCCACTGAAGTCAGCAAAGCAAGAACAACCCCTTTCTTGCATTTCACAAATCACAAGTTCACTTCACAACACTACAACAGTGAACAGTACCTGCAATTCGATGCACAGCTGACGGAGTCGGAGTAGGCTGGTGATAGGCACCGCTGCGTCGCGCCGCAGGACGTAACGCCCCTCCGTCTCCGCCCTTCGGACTCCAGTCCTCGCCTAGTCGCCTTATCTAGTTCTCCCCGGGACCCGGCCCCGGGAGTCCGCATCTGCGACGGCAACGCCGCCCTTGGCGCGACCCCGTCGACCCGAACACTACACGGCTGCACCCGCTGCCAGCCCGCTGCCTCGGCCTCCGCGTCTTCGCCTCTGCCATCTGGTCCTCGCCTTCCCCTTCTTCGGTTCTCCCCAACCCCGAGAGTCCACGACGGTGCGCAACCCCACCGACCCCAATGCCGCATGGCCGCACCCGCCGTCGACCTACCGCCACGCTCACCCAGTCACCCGCTGCCGCCGCCGCGCTCAGTGTGGAGCCGCTGAGCACCCGAGCCGCACAAGGATGGAGCCATTTAGGGTTGGGAGTTGGGTGCGCATTCGTCCGTGGGATTGATTGGGCATTTGGGCCATTCCGGCATTGGGCTCGCGAGCGTGCTTGGGCTGGGCTACAATGCGAGGTGCGAGCGTGCTGTGGGTTGGGCTACGATGCGAGGCACGAGGCGGGCGTAGGAGCGTGCTGTGATGTGAGGCGCGAGGCTGTGAGTGCAACTGAGGACGATACGTGCTGATTCAACTTCACTTCTGTTATATACATGTATAATGCCCTAAATATACATAATTTTTGCCCAAAAAATTTGGTGTTCAGCTGAACACCTATGAACCTAGGTGGGTCCGCCCCTGGTGTAGGCTTAACGGGTGCCCGTTGGGGCTTTCTCTCTAGACCTAGCCATCACTATAAAAGAGATGGTGCAGGATTTGCACACCCATCCATCCAAGCCTAGAAATCCTGATTTGGGAGTTGGGGAAGTGGAAGAGGCTAGGATTTGAGATAGATATATTGAGAGAAAATTGAGGGATTGGGTGCTCATCAGTAAGCTTTTGTCCTCTGTGGTGGAGTAGCTATAAACCTTCAATCCTCAATATCAATCCAATCATATTCGCACAAAGATGAGTTCTCTCTTATTTTTGCTCTCTTTTGTGATTTTACGGTAATTGTGTTCTAGGGTTTTTGTCTTGTCTTTTGCTGTGATCTAGTTTGCTAAGATTTGTAGTAGTTGATCTAAGGTCATCTTGACCATCTTTCATCCACAAGTCTGGATTAAATTTGTGTTTTCCCCAGCTTTGTACCTTCATGGGCGGCCTACCTCGATTGGATTTTTCTGGGTTCAGGCCATGATTTTCGGTCCGAAGCTCAAAAAAGTCCGACAATGACAATAAAAGTAAATAAAAACAATTTTTATTCTTAAAATGAATTAAATATTAATATTTATTCAAAAAAATAATTAAAACAACACTATTTTAAGGGAAAACAAAGTTTTTTGGCCGGGCTCGGGCCTGCCCATTCAAGGTCGGCCTTTTCCCGGCCCGGCCTGGGGTTTGAACATGTCCACCCTCAATTAAGAAATTCATGGAACTTTGGCTATGATTATCTCGATCTTCGATTGGAATATGTTCCTGGCCTTCTTGTTGAGATATGTTTGAAACCTCAAGTGATTTCGATATTTAGATCAAAAGTTAAGTCGTTTTGTGGATCCATCGTCGTGTTGTTTTTCTGTTAGCAAGGGGAGCGGTCAGACCAGCCTCAGGAGCGGTCAGACCGACAGAGGGGCGTTGAAGTTGGATTTTTGTGGTTTCTGCTCAAATCTTCCATTGTGATTTTAAGACCTCGATCTTCATAGCTTTACATAACTATTGGAGTGAAAAGGCGTTGAATACCAAAGGAGAAAAAAAAGGCTTCTATTCACCCCCTCTAATCGCTATTTTGTTCTAACAGTGTTGGTGCACAGTAGAACTTATCCGAGAAATTACTATCCGTATTTGTATTCGGTCCGTACTTGTATTTGGCTCGATTGACCGTAAACTATTTGAGCTTCTTTCACCCCTATGTTGAGGCATGGTGCTGTAGAGGTGGGCCTAGGGTCTGCTTCGTAGGTAGGGAGAAGAGATGATATATAAAGCATAAAATAGCGTAGACTCACATAGACTACAGTAAACTTCTAACCGACATGGTATTAACTATCCTAAATTAGCTATCGGTAAACTTGAAATACATAAAGACTAATATTTTTCATTTTGCAGTGTTCATAAAATTTATCAGTAAATGCGCAGTATGTTTACTATCTGGCAAATGCGTGCTTAAAAGGCAATGCCTTGGATGTTTGTCTGGTCATGGAGCACAATAAAATGTCAACCAATCAAAATTGATATTGTATTTTGCTCTTCAGTAAATGTGGACTGTGGACTATGCATTGACTGGGAAAAGAAGCCTAACTTTATATGCCACCATGGAAGTCTCCAAACTGCTATATCAGAACTTTCATTTTGGAGACATCTATCGGTGGAAATTTCTTATGATCTTGCAAGGACAACAGAAATATAATTGTGTTTCCATGCTTTCCTTCAGATTCATTCCTCCCAAGGGATTTTTTTTCGAGAATAATTCCTCCAAGGAATTAAGAGAGGTATGCAAAGTTATGCTTATGTGTCTCTCCTGTTAGAGATATGTTAGAGATAGAATATGGAGTCTTTTATATTTCCTTATCTGTACCCTTGTACACCCTATATATATTGCCTATTGGACCTCTTCAATACACAATATTCATAACATGGTATCAGAACCAAGGTTAGGGTTAGGGTTTACTGTAGCCGTCGCTGCCGGCTTCTAACCTCCACTCGTCCTCCACTGCGCGCTGCCCCCGGGAGGACCGATCTTCGCTCCCGGGGGCGGCCTCTCGTCGCCGCCCGTGCTCTCCCGCCGAGCTGCTGCCGTCTTGGTCGTCGGCGTCTTCTTCACCCGAAGGCTGTATCCTGCTTCCTCGGCCCGTGTGCGACGTCGATCCGCACGCCGAAGGAATTCCGCTGCCTCGCTGATCGATTGTTCTATCCTCGGTCGATGCGTGATCGACTACAAGGCCATCATCATCTCGGCGATGCTAGGTGTGATCGACTACAAGGCCGTGGCTCACCTCTGGAAGGTCGACAAGGTCGATTTCTGCTTGTGCATCGGCGCGTACCTCGGCGTCGTTTTTGGTTCCCATCAATAGATCGGTTCTTTTCTCCGATCATTAGTTGGATCTGCAAATTCGCTTCTTCTCCTCAGCCGACCATGCCTACCGACGTTGTCTTGTCTACTTCGTCGTACTATACCTGCTCATGCATGCTCATACCGCGCTTGTTCTTTGTCTTTGCATGGCCATGCACGCATGCTTTGCTCTTTGCATGCTGCTGCCATCTAGTGATGGACAACCAAGCATGCCTGCATGCATGCTCTCTCTTTCGCTGCTGCTAGTTATGCGAGTCTTTTGCTGCTATTAGTCATGCTGCTGATATCTACTGCTAGCTATCTTTTGTATCGTTTTTTTCCGCTGCGTCCATCCAAATCCGTGTCAATTAATCTTTGAGTTCGTCTAAGCCATGCGAGTCCACAAATTTATTGTCAGTCTTAGAAGCATAGGAATTGTCTTTTGCATGGCAGCCGCTGTTCTTTTCTTCGAACCGCTGCAGATCCGTCGTCCCGCTTTTAAGGCCGCTGCGCTTCTTTCGCACTGCGTCTCCGGTGTACTTTTTGTGCATTGCGTCGCGCTTCTTCTGCACTGCGCCTCTGTTGCGCTTCTTGTGCATTGCGTCGCGCTTCTTTTGCACTGTGCATCCGTTGCGCTTCTTGTGCTCTCTACGTCTTTGTTACGCTTCTTGTGCACCGCGTCTTTATTGCGCTTCTTGTGCACTGCGCCGCTGTCATCTTGGGTTTCGATCTACGTCGTCATGCTTCTATCTATTCCTATTCGACTTGACAATTTTATCTTTTTGTCGGTGTCATCATCTTCTTCGTCATGTTGCCGCGGTCGACTTTGTTGCGGGACCTTGGATGGGAGGAGATCTTTTATCGACATTTTCCAAGAGCTGCATGCTACGACGATATTTATCAAGACTCGGACTTTGGATTTTCCATATTTTAGTGTCAACCCTTTCCAAATGTAATGCTATTGCATACGCCTTGTATTTGCGGGGGGTGTTAGAGATATGTTAGAGATAGAATAGGGTGTCTTTTATATTTCCTTATCTGTACCCTTGTACACCCTATATATATTGCCCATTGGACCTCTTCAATACACAATATTCATAACATCTCCTACTAGCTCGATCTACTCATTACCTCATTCCATTGAACTGATTTTCTAAATCCAGAACGACTTACTTTGATTCAGATCTGTCTAGTTGGGCCTCTGCATATTTGAGAGAGCCATGTTTGGGACAAGGATCCACTTTGCCTTTGTGAACTGCATACTTGGTGCTTTGCTGATTCTAGTTGTATTGTCAACATGCTGTTTGTCTTCAAGCACAATAACAATGGACAGCATGTTACCGAATCAAACGATTTCAGATGGGCAGACACTAGTATCTGCAAGGGGGAATTGATCATATACCACATCTTTGGTTTGCATTTAACAAAATACCACAAAGAACAATGTAATAGATCATATACCACACATCTCGTCACATTCTTTATATTTTGCCATTTCCGGGTTATTTAAATCATTTCTTTTCTTTTGCTTCTTCAATGTAGGCAAAATGACCTTCATACCCTTGCCCATCCGAGCGGTGTTGCCTATGTGGTTCGGTCGAGCCTGAGCGACTTGACCCCAACCTCTCGCTCTCGCTCTCTCCTCTCTCCCGACCAAAAGCGACGGCGGCGGCCTCCTCCCCAAGTTCGGCGGTGGTTATGTCGTAGGCGTTCTTCTTGTAAGGACCAGGGATTAACACCCCAAATCCTCTGTGTATTTCCAAACTAGCCCCATGATCAGTGGCTAGCTCACACGGTAAACAAATATGGTACTATAACCATAATCGCAAAACTTTATTAATAAATAACAGAGTTAAAAACAAGAAAGGCTCACGAGCCGACAATACATAACACAGCGGAAGTCGAAGAGCCAGCGGTAGAGCCCAGCTAATCTGCCACAGGCAACCGACTGGGGTAGCGGCCTAGTCGTCAAGGTCATCAGTAGCTGCAAGGTCCTTCTCCTCTGAACAACATTTTATTAAGCAAGAGTGAGCACAAACAACCGTGCCCCGCAAGTTACACCCAGTAATAGAATTATAATACATGCAGAGATATAACAAAGGAAGGCTCATAGAGTTGATTTTGCATAAAGCGATGTTTCTTTCCAAATACTTATACTAAGTTCCAAAGCAGATAGTCAGATAACGTTCATCAGCGAGTGGTGAAGGATACCCTCCTATCACAAGGCTACCAGCCCAAAACTCATTTAGATAGAGATCCAAAACTATTTGATAAAATCTTTTTAAAAACAACACCAAAGATCTAACTTGAAGTGGCTTTGCCAGCATGTCCATGACCGTGGACACGACTATTCGAATAGTTTTATACTCTGCAGAGGTTATACAGCTTTACCCACACGACACGACCTCTCTAGTTTGTTTGGCATCCGTCGATACCATCGCTCACTACCTTAGGTGAGCAGTCTAGAGCTCGTGACAAGGCCTTTACAAAGCGTCATTCCACCGTAGTCCTCCCTCGCTAAGGTTTCGCCCCCTTTGGATAGAAACCTGCAGGGTTCAGGTCCCCTCTTGCGCCAGGTGGGCATACGTAAAAGTAGGTCGTAAAGACACCCACACAACTGGATGGAATGACCACGATGAAATATTACAAATTAGTTAGCCAGGTCTCGCCCATTCAAGACATATGGTAGTACGATAGGGCGTGGTAAGATGCGGCTCGAAGACCGGTCCTTAAACGACTTATACGACCACCAAAAGAACCCTAGGCCTTGATCATAGAAATGAGTCGATCCCGTGCATGAACATGCACCCATCCAGACATCCATTTCGCCCAAGTCCAAACCTTTTCATTTTATTTTGCTTTCCAAAATCATTTGCAAACTTCCACGAGAACCCAATGTCATGGTTAAAATCTTTAGACAACATTTGATCTTTTGGCTGTAAATTCCTCAAATCAAGATTTTTGGGTCTAAGCTTTGACTAAGCATAGTTCTCCAACATGTTCTAGTCATACTAACGTATTAACCAGAGTTTTATCTAGGGTGACAAGGTGTGAGGGATTCAATGTCTAAGAATTGTCAAGTACGAGATCAGTATTTCAACCATCCAACAATCCAAAAGTCATGACTAGGTCCACGACCAGATCTACGACTAGATCCCACGACTGGATTCCACGACTAGATCCACGACTAGGTTCTACAACCAGATCTACGACTAGCTCCACAACTGGATTCCACAACTCGATCCGCGACCAGGTTCTACAACCAGATCTATGGCTAGATCTACGACCAGGTCTCACGACTACGACCAAATCCCACGACTGGATCTACGACTAGGTCTCACGACTATGACCAGATCCCACGACTGGATCTACGACCAGGTCTCGCGGCAACGACCAAATCCCACGACTGGATCTACGACCAGGTCTCGCGGCTACGACCAGATCCCACGACTGGATCTATGACCAGGTCTCACGCTACGACCATATCCCACGATTGGATCTATGACCAGGTCTCACGACTACGACCAGATCCCACGACTGGATCTCTATCATCCAATCCTTTAACAATTATTTTTCTAATAATCCAACAATGGTATATTTCTAAAATCCAACAAT
The DNA here is from genome assembly GCA_036346255.1 of Ampelocalamus luodianensis. Lineage (NCBI taxonomy): Eukaryota > Viridiplantae > Streptophyta > Magnoliopsida > Poales > Poaceae > Ampelocalamus > Ampelocalamus luodianensis. The sequence goes on along the minus strand of CM070617.1, from coordinate 27,912,171 downwards.
GTTATATCCAACATCCGTCTCTTTCCAGAACCTAACCCCAACAATCCAAAATTCAACAATAGCTTAATCCTATAATTCGACCTCCAACGATCCTTCAATCCCATAATCCAATCAATAAACAATTGTATAATTCTAAAATCAATATCCAAGAATCATGCATTTCTACCATCCAATCTTTCATCAATCGTACACTGCTATAGTCCAACAATAAGGTATTCTCATAATCAAACGTCCAACATGAATGTATTATTATAGTCAAATCCTTTCAATTCCTAATCCTTGACTACAACACATCCGGTATGATTCTCCATACTGTCAATCTTGACAATACATGTCTATACAATGGAATTGGGAATAACTATAAAGCTTAAAACATGATATTAAATTACTTGAGCTGAAATAAGCATGCAATAATAATTTAAAACAGAATTTAGATAACTTAAAAAACTAGATTCAAATATGATCAAAGGTGTAACTTGCCTTGCTTAATTAGCTGTTGTTCTTAAACGGCGTCGAAAAGCAGGGACGCGTCGAAATCCGATTCTCCGAAGTCGTCAAAAACTACACGTGAAAACGAGCCAAATTAAGATAAGATCCAACTAAAATTCAAATGAACACCAAATTAAATACTTTTGGCTTTGAGAGGAAGATATTGAACTTAGACGAATTAGAAATTGAATCACTTGAATCGGAGCTCAAACGAAGGAGAACGGGCTCACGGAAGTCTTGAAATCACAGGGTCAGAAGGCGGTCGAATGACCTGGTCGAAAGAGGTTCGACGGGTCGAAAGGAAGTTGAAAGAAGGCTTCGACTACTAGGTGAACAGCGGCGGGGTTGCTCGTAGTCAAAGGCGAAGGAGGACGGTGGCGGGGCTCGGTGGAGCGGTCGAAGACGACGCGGGTGCTCCAGGAGAGGAGGAGCTTCCGCAGCGCACGGGGCTCCAGCGAGTCTCTGGAGAGAAGAAAATAAGCACTGTGTAGAACACGACCTTACGAAGCTGTTGGTGAAGACCATGCTGGCAGAGATGATCTGACGGTGGTGCTAGAGGCGGTGGCACGAGCTCTAGCCGGCGGTGGTGAAACTCAAAGCACGGCGACACGCGGAGAGAGAGAGAAATGGGGAAAAAGGAAGAGGAAGGCGAGAGGCTCCGGGGCTTCTATTTATAGCAGCCGAGAAGGAGGAGGGAGGGAGCTTGATGGCATGGACGCCTGGGCGAGGACAAGATAGGAGTAGGTGGGGAGGACAAAGAACAGAGGGGGACACGACATTTACTACGCATGCCGCTGCGGAAAAAGAAGGAAGCGACAGGGATAGGGGTAGGTAAGGGAGGAGACAAGAGAAGGAAAGGGGTACAGTGGAAGTGACAGCATTTAATATGATACAATGGCATTTAATGCATGAAGACTTTGGCAGCAGCCGTGACGCGAGGAAGGAAGGAGAAGGTGAGTAGGGCTAATTGAAACAGAGAGGCTGGACAAAGTCAAAGGGGTGGTTGAAACCGATAGGGTGGTATGACCAAGAGGGTGGTCATGACCGAAGGGTGGTCGTGACTGAAGGGTGGTCGTAGGAGTTACGATCACACCTGGTTGTAGAAGGAGGTCCTGCGGAGGAGGTCCTGAGGAGGAGGTCCTAAGGACCCTGAGGAGAGAGACTGATAGGCGGGGCTGGTCGAAATCGAGCGGTTGGTCGAAACCAAAAGGAGCTCGCGCTCGATACTGGGAGGTGCTCGATACCGGGAGGATGGTTGAAACTGAAAAGGGGTACGGGTCGGTGCGTGAGGAAGGAACGGTCGACGGGAATTTGGGAACCAACAGAGAAAGGGAAAAATAGGTTTTTATAAAATATTAAATAGAGCCCAAAAATTCTAGAAAAAATATACAAAAATTCCTTGAATTGATTGAACTTAATAAGATTATTTACAACTTAGAGTTGTCTTTTAATTTTGTAAATAAATTATTTTAAATTTTCAGGAAAAAGGAAAACCCCATTTTAAAACCAGAAAAACGAAGGAAATACTTAGAATTTTTCTTTTTAACTTTAAACCCAATAAAACCCAGTAAACTCAATAATTTTTTTTTGAATTTTAGAGCTTAGGGAACTCAAGAAAAGCAATAAAATAATAACTTTATTGATTTTGAAATAGTAACAGAACTTTGGGCTGTTACACTTCTCCTCCGTCCACTCTGTGCCAAGTTGGGAGTCGTTGGTAGGACACGGGAAGAGCGGCTTGCCCCTAGTGGTTTGCCCTTCGTGCAAATTAGAGAAGGTGGTCGAGCTCGTGTTGAAGACGAAGAACAACCCAGGGAGATGTTCGTGAAGTGTCCGAGGAATCAATCCGGCGTAAGTTGTCAAGTCCTTTGTGTGATTTTGGATTGGTAACGATTAGGGCTTAACTGCATAAGTCTATGATTTGATTAGTTTAAAAGGATTGTGCGATTTTGGTTATATTTGGGACAAAATGAGTAGGATCGTGGCTAATTTGGATAAATTCCATGTTGCCCAGGTTCCCAATAGTTGCAGCTTTTTCCTGTGGATCGAGAAGTATCAACAATACCTTGTGGACATTGGGCTCATCCATAAGGACACCACCTGCATTGAGGATGCAATCTCAGAACTGCTTGAATTGACCTCTGAGCTGAAGGAAGTCTAAGGTGCAATGGAGAGCGAGCTGGAAGGCCTTTCACTAGCATTGTCGGTATGAAGTGTTAGGTTGGATGGCTTTATGGGGAAATGTTAGTGATGAAATCTTTCGGTGCCGATGTGGATGTGAAGATGAGGAAGCTCATCAAGTTAGCAGAGATGTAGATGGTTGTGAATGGAGTTGTTGATGTGATTGTTTTCCTAATTGTGATTGTCATATTAGTGAAGTTGGGAAATCTATGTAATGGTTATGTAAGGTTGTTTCTGGTCTGCATGGTTATGTTAGTTAATGGTGGCAAACTATGTAATGGATGTCAGTGTTGGTGTTGTGTAAGGCCAGACTTGGTGTTATGATATGCTCTAATTATTTGTATTGGCAGTTGGTTTAGTTCTGAGTTGCATTATGTTGAATTAATGAGATCATACAATTCACATGAAGAGCAAAATGATAGATGCATTTTGTTAAAATTTTGACATCATACAATTCACATGAAGAGCAAAATGACAGATTCATTCGGTTGAAATTTTGACATCATACAATTCACACGAAGAGCTAAATGACATATGCATTCTGTTGAATCAATGACAACATAAAACATTCATACCACAGATGCATTAGTTTCATTTAACTGGACATTCAAACATCAACTAAGTGAGTTCATATCTCAGAGAATCTTGGGTACTAAGTGAGTTCACATCTAAACAAAACATCAACAACAAAATGAGTTCACGTCTAACATAGAAGTATTACTTGAACTAAGTTGACATATCAGACTTTTGAGATTACAAAATAACTCCTTCAGATAATAACTCATTCATATCAGGTGTTCCTTTTGCTGTTTGGAGTCATCTTTTTGGCAACCCTTGCCTTTGTAGGTGAAGTGGTGGTCACTGGTGACTGTGATGATCCATCTCCCATTCCTAGTGCCATTTGCCTAACAAAGAAAGGTGTTTTAGTGTGAGAAGCATAGCGGTGATTCTGGTCGCCACAGACAAATTCGTCGTGCACAATAAGATCGGAGAAGGTGGATTTGGCCCTGTTTATTTGGTAACATAACAATCAGATAACATTCGAATGATTATTTGAATGTGATTAGTGACTCTCTCTCTCTATAAATTGTTAATATGTACCTGCAAATTAATGAACAGGGAAAACTTGAGGATGTGCAAGATGTAGCTGTGAAGAGGTTGTCTAGGAGATCGGTACAGGCCTACAAGGGGTTGGGGAGTTCAAGAATGAGGTGAAACTAATCGCTAAAGTTTAGCACAGAAACCTTGTGAGACCACTTGGCTGCTGCATCAACGGCAATGAGAGAATGCTCGTGTATGAGTACATGCACAACCAGAGCCTAGATACATTCATATTTGGTTAGTTCATCTTTATCTATTTATTTTTGGGATGGATAGTTCTTCTTTATGGAAACACCTGCCTGAATAGTTTTCTCAAATGTACATGATGTTTATTTCACTCCATGCACTGTGCAGATGAAGGAAAGCGTAAGTTGCTAAGATGGAACAAACGGTTTGAGATCATTCTAGGGATTGCATGGGGTCTGCTTTATCTTCACGAAGATAAGGTTCATAATCATCCATAGGGATTTGAAAGCAAGCAACGTGTTGTTAGACAGAAACATGATACCCAAGATTTCAGACTTTGGTATCGCAAGAATGTTTGGAGGTGATCAGACTACTGCATATACCAGAAAGATCATTGGCACATAGTGAGCATTATCTCCTAATCCTAGTGTTTATGAATATACTGTCCTGAAAATGGGGCTTCATGCTAACTTGCGAGATGGTTTTCAGTGGCAACATGTCTCCGGAATATGCAATGGATGGCGTGTTCTCGATGAAATCCGATGTATTCAGCTTCGGTGTCCTAGTGCTAGAGATGGTCACTGGCAGGAGGAACCGAGGCTTCTACCAACCCGAGCTTGATCTCAACCTCCTCAGATATTTAAGTGCCAACCTGAACTACCACAACTGTTCTTTGCTGAATTTTTATATATGTGTCGTTGATTTTCCAGTCATGGATGTTGTGGAAAGAAGGCAGGAGCATGGATTTAGTGGACGTGGTGATGGGTGGCAGCTCTGACTACAGTGAAGTGCTGAGATGCATACAAGCTGGTCTCCTGTGTTGAAGTACACCCCAGGAATAAGACATTGATGTCTTTAGTTGTCATGATGCTGGCCAGTGAGAATGCCACAGTGCCAGAGCCAAATGAGCCTGGAGTGAACATTGGGAAGAACATTTCAGACTCGAGAGTCGTCTCAAAGCTTTAGTGCAAACAATGTGACGATAACTGCGACAGAGCCCAGGTAGTTTGAAGTAGAAATCCCTCTCTTTTTTATAACTAGTCACTGGTCACGCTCTCTTGTACTTAGAGACAAAAGAACTTGTAGATATCTATACATTCAAAAATTACCACATTCAATTTTATTGGGAGCATCATTTGTGTGTGTGTTGCAAACTTGAAAAGCTTCTTACTTTTGATACGGATTACCGAGGTTATGTTTGGAAATATGTGCAATATTTTAATTCTAGATTTTATTACAAGACAAATATCACAAATAACTAAAGATACATAAAGCAATATTAACAACAGACAACACATTGTACTTCAAAATATACATAAGAATAGGATTATAACAGAGTCGTTCGATCGCACAAACAACTTACAGTATGGCTTCATGAAGAACAGGAAGCAGCGATGACACAATCATGCAAGTAGACAACGTCAAGGAAGAAACCGAGCGGTCGTGCGGATACGCTATCTAGAAACCTTATTGTTGCTCCATGTAGGTACTCTCTGCGACCAGGGGCAGAGCTAGCGGCCCTCCAGCCCGGGCTTTGCTTTGCGCTTCATGGCTGGACTTGGGAGACGAGCGAGCGGCCGTGGACTCGTTGCGTGGCCGTAGCCGTGGGCTTGCCTAGGCTTCGGAAAAGCTCTGGCTCCGCCACTGTCTGCGACAACAATTCGAAGATAGTCGCCCTCCTCCCTTCCCGGTGCATGCCGAGGAATGCCGGCATGGTACAACTCAACACCACAACACAATTCACCAAAGGAGGAAAACAAAGTAAGAAGGGAATGGAAAAATTATTCTTATAATTCATTTTGGGCGTCTCCAGGCTCTTATAGGGACAAATCATTTATTCTCTAGTAACTATTGTAATGAACCTGAATTAAGTCACTAGTAATTGTCAATTCAAACTAATTAATGGTATTTATGCAGTGTTTAGCGGCTCCCGATTAGTTCACAAAAAGAGAGAAATGCACGGTTAGCTCTTGACCAGTTACAACCAACTCACAACTCTTTACGATCAGTTTGTAACTTCTTAAGACCAATTTGTATCTAGTCACAATCAGGTCGTAACGATCCCCGACCAGGTGGTAGTCACTTAAGACCAGCTTGTAACTCCTTACGACCAGTTTGCATTTTGTCATGACTAGGTGGTAGCCCTTTACAACTGATCGTGACTTAATCCCGCCCAGTCCGTGATCATGCACGACCAGTATGTAACTTCTTGCGACCAATTTATCTCTGAACGGATTGGTCATACCGGTTGTTTTGCTTCTCATCACTTGGCTAAACCATACCAGCTTTAGAATTTCCAAAAGAAATGGACTGCCTATTTGCATCAAGCTATATGTCGCTATCTTCTTCTTCTTCTTCTTTGAGAACTCGCAATATTTTACTCCCATCACCTCAACTCCCATCGTTATGCATACAACCATTTCCTGCTGCCACTGTAGTTCCACGCCAGGTCCAATTCATGAAGCCGCATCGAGGCACGACGGGCCATGTTGGAGATCGTTGCTTTGTTTTCCACTCCTCGCACGGTCGCACCTGTATGCTGTAATGTTCGTCTCTGCTCCGCGTTGGCGCGCCCATCGCCGGACTGGGTGTGCAATGGCGAGAGCGCGCTGCACGGTCGCCACGTGCATGCCCCTTTTGAGGTGTGCGGAGCACGGAGATGCATGGGATGGTGCGCATCGCTCGTACGTTTGACCTAGGCTGATGCGTTCGCCCGGGACCGACTCAGGAAGTTTAGCTTGGGACGTGTCCTGGTGCTGTCGTAGACTCGTAGGTTATGGGTCGTGAATGTACATCTATTGTTTAGCTACTGATATGGGTTGCGTATCTGTAAGTTCCCTCTGTTCTCTCCTGCTTGGACTGCAATGTCGATTCCCGGTTTCTGGTCCCAGTTTTTCATCTTTAGCCTAATCACTTTATAGCCTTCTCGCCCTCTTGGGTAATTGGTAATCGACGACGGTGCTTAGCCTAACCACAACTGTGTCATTGCATCAACTGATTTTAGTCAAGGATAACTAGCTCTCGGACGTTCTCATTGTACGCTTCGGCACAATATTTTTATACAATATGTGCAATAATTTTAATTCATGTGTGCAACAAAATGCACAAATAACAATACAATACCAAGAAAAATGATAGGAAGAAGTCATATTCTCACCGAAAATGGCATGAAACCATCATTATAAAACCTAGCTGCACTTTAAAACTAGTTCAAATATTTCGATCAAACAAATTTTAATGTTACAACATTGCAACATTTGAAAATAATAGTAACAACATCTGAAAATAATTGTTGCAATATTTTGGAATGGCTGCAACAAACTAGGGTGGAACATGCAACAACGGAGAAAATGGGCCACAAAAAAATACTTCTTGCAACAATAAAAAAACACTCGATACAACATTTCAAATCAACTGTTGCAACAAATTGAGCAAACGCCTGCAATAAATCATACACAGATGAGGCACCACAGCTCCTAAACCTTGTTGATATGCATTAGCAGCTTAGATTAGTTCATTGATTCCTTGGTTTATCTCCCCCTATCCCTACACTGATCTTGCTAAAAGTTTCTTTAAGGATAGTTGCAATTTGCTTTAATGCTCCTGTTCTGCTCCCCTTGTTGGCGTCTGCCACCATCCAAAATTCCTAAACTCTGAGATGTACTCTGTACTGCTCTTCCCATATGAATACATTGCAAATAGAATACACTACTCAGTACCGCACTAGAGGGAGCAACTCACGGTTCCCCAATGAGGACGCCGCCACCGAATGCGTCGTCATGGCCGTGAGTGATGAGCTTAAGCATGCAGTGGAGGGTTTGCGGCATATGAGAGCGGCAGACGAGAATGGCGGAGGAGGGGAGCATGGGGAGTGGCAGAGGTGGCTGGGGGGCGGTGGTGCTGCCTAGCAAGGGATTGAGGAGGCGACGGTGAGAGTGACTGAATGAGAATGGAGATGGGATTATTTTGGGTAAGGAGTCACGATGGGATTATTTTAGGGAGGAAGGCCAAGAGATGGGAGTGGACAAGGGGATATGGGGGAGGAGGTATCTGGAGACACGAAGTGGACGAGGACTAAAGCATACAATTCTTTAGATGCCATCAGATGTCTGTCCAGTATCATTATCCTTTTAGTTAAGCAAATCCTAACCCGATTACAATACAATCGAGCCATGACCGACCTAGTACAAATCTAGTCTAGCCCAGACCCACCCGACACTATGCTATGCGTTGTAAGCCTTCAAACCCGTCTCAACCTGACCAGGCTAATCGGGCGGAAAAGGCTTTTGCCCCTGACCTCGATAGAATGACAATTATACCTTATTACCTGTGAAAAAATACCCTAAGGTGGATATGTTCGTATGTAGGTGTCCGTGGGCATGCTCGTGGACATAGAGTTCTGTCCATTGGACAAATGGGCATAGATATGTTCTAGTATTACCCATGTATGTCTCGTCCGTTTGCCTGTGATATCTATTTTAGAGAGTTTGCCCATGATATCTAACTCAAAATATTTAAAAGCCCAAATAAATATGCTTAGGCAGCCGAGCCAAACTAACGCATACACAAGTTGGGCAAGGCCAACCAACTACTAGTGCTCTCCAAGACTCCAACCACACCAACACACACCGAGAGACATCCATTCATCCAAAGTGGTCAAGCCAAGACCCAAAGCCATTCAGCGCCACATACCTCGTGTTTTTTCCTTTCTCTTTTTGAAATGAAACAAGCATGAGGGCTGTTTGTTTAATTGATTAAGTAGAAGAAATGGCAGTGTCTTAAGGTTATAAGTAAATAAAAAACATAAGACATAGCCTCACGCGATGATTTGCGCTATATATTTTGCACCCACAAGAGACGGAAGGAAATTCTCAGGAGAGGGCCTTGAAACCCTCCTTTAGAGGCCCTATCTTGGATAATGCCATGTGGCAGATGCACTAATCTTGAGGCAACTTCAATCATTCCTTCCTCTTTCCTCCAACTCCTTCACCCAACCCAAGTATCCATTGTTGGAAGTCTCCCTTCCCTCTCTTTGGCCTCAAGCCGCCCTCTGTCTCCACGTCGTTGCTCGCCGGTCGCCATCATCCCTGCGAACTGTGGCCGCCGGATCCGTTCATCCAGGCTTGCCTCGTCGCCCTACTAGCCCCCACTGCATCATGTAGCAATTGTTCATATCAATCACCGACTTGCCACTGTAATCCCTGTGGATCCTGGGGTGTAAGTGCAGTATCCTTGGCAGCGCCTCCCCTTCCACCTCCTTGGTGCCACCATGAACTGCGACATCATGAGGGGCGCCTCCCTGTCCTCGTGCTCGTTGATCTTGGGATCATACTTGGGCTACGCGGCCCTCGGGCACGCCACCACCGTCACGTGCGACCCCACTGCGAGCCCACACGGCAGATCCACTGCCCGTCCCCCCTCTGCGGGGAGCTGGTTCGTGTGCACAGAGATTGAGGCGGGACAGGTTAGGGAGGTTAGGGGCGGGGATGCGGCTCACGTGGAGGTGCGTTCCACTAGTGGGTAGACCTGGGACTTGGGCCGTCGGAGATTGAGGCGGGACAGGTCGGGGAGGTTAGGGGCGGGGATGCGGCTAACGTGGAGGTGCGTTCCACTAGCAGGTAGACCTGGAACTTAGGCCGTGCTTCTTCGGGCCGGCCCGAGGCCCATTCGGTACGGCACAGCCCAAGCACAGCACGACACGCCACGTGGCAGGTCTGGTCGGCACGACATGAACGACGAGCCGGGCTGGGCCTGAGAATGTGGTCCGTCGGGCGTCATGGCATGGTCAGTTGGGCCATGCTTGGGCCGGCACGACACGAAAGAGGCACGGTCCTTCCCCTAGCCCAATCCCCCGCCCTGGCCCAACCCTTCCCCAGGCTTGGTCCAATCCCCCTAGCCTGTCCAACCAACCCTGTCCCCCACCCCCCGGCCAGGCCCAACTCCCCACACGACTCCCTATCCCTATCCCCTACCCCCCTCTCGACTTCCCGAGTCCCAACTCCCAACCTAATCCCTACTCCTCTAGCCGCCTCCCTCCCTCTCACTCTCAAGATGGTGGAGGTAATCACATACGTCAAGGACTGAGAATTGGCTAAAGAGTGGCAACAGCATCAACTAGAGGATCTTGAGATTGTGCAGACGCACACTGACCTCGAACGCATGAACGATCTCGACATTGATGAGTAGTTAGTATATACGCATGTTGTTACTGTACTCTTTTTCTTACTCGGGGAACCTCGCTCTGGGGCGTAAGGTTTTTAACGTGGTAGTAACATTGTATCTGTAAAATATCAAGAAAATTATACCTTTTCCTCGAAATATTTACGTGCCTATGTTTTTACATAATTAATTCAATTTTAACTAGGCTTTTAACGAGACGGACACGAGAGGAATGAAGATAGCGGTCGTCGCCACCGCCTTCGCCGTCTATAGTTACTTAGGGCTAGGATTGGACCGGCACGGCACGGTCCCAACATAGTGGGCTTTGGACAGTGCCTGAGCCTAGCCGGAGGCGAGACGGGCCGACACGACACGACATGATAAGGTGACCAAGCCGAGCTGGCATAGCACGGCAGGGCACAGGCCCAATGCCCACCTTCACTAGCAGGCATGCCTGTGGGCCAAAAAAAAAAAAGGCTGACGGGCATAGGTACATTCCACTGTAACCCTGACAACCGCGCCCAATTGCCATCGTAAGTTACATGCACGGAGATCGGATTCGGAGGCGTGCACCCGATTCTCACAACAGTCAGCAACGGCCGCCAAACCTGGTGCAAAGCCTCGAGACAAAACAAATCAAAACCATCAGCTCCTACAGAAGGGACACCGGAGTCGGAAGTCTCCCCCCACCCCCCACCCACCCTTCTCTCCAGATGCGAAATTCTTGTGCCATCCCGCTGCCTCCCCCCTCACAGCCCACCCGAGCACCGAGCCACCTCTTCTTTGCTTTTTTCTTGGTCTCTCTTCCCTTCAAGAAAGGGGGGGTTTCTCTGGGTTTGATTGGCTCGGAGTGACTTCGCAAAGGTTGGTATTCTCGGATGGAGGAGGTAGGGAGAGAGAAGGATAGGGCGGTGGTGGTGGCTGTGGAGGATTTCAGCGCAGCCACTAAGGTAAGGCTAATTAATTTGCTAATCTAATTGTTTTTCATTTTGCTGTCTATTGTTTATTAATTGTTGTAAGTATATGCCCAATTGGAATCGGCGTTCTTTGTGCCCTGATTTATTTATTTATTTTTATGGATCAAGTTTATTTGACTCTGATACCATCCCTTCTCGCCGTTAACCATCAGTAACTGAACTCTTTCAATTGCAGGATACAGCAAACATAAACACAAAGCCCACAAGGAGATATCCGCTCGCGTCATGGATAGCTATACTGGCCTTGATCATGCTTGTTGGTGTATACATATTCTCATTGTCTTTGAAGCAAAATGTGATGCTTTTTGGTCTCAAGCAGACGAACATGATAGAAAAAGAAAGGGAGAAACCTTGTCATGACCCCAGAATTCCCGAGGTTGAGATCCCTTATGTGCACTATCCTACACCGGATACTTACAGTAGGTAATGGAGATAGACTTGGGCATCTAATTTTACATTTTTCAGGTTAGTGAGTAACTTGTGTTTTTCTTTGTTTGTTAGGAAAGAATGTGCATGCACACCAGTTAGATTTTTTGCTATCTTGTCGATGCAGAGGTCGGGAAGTGGATGGTTTGAAACATTGTTGAATAGCCATGAGAATATTAGCTCCAATGGAGAGATTTTCTCTGTCAAAGAAAGGCGTAGTAATATCACCTCTATCACGGAAACACTGGATAAATTGTACAATCTGGACTGGTTCAGCAGTGCTGCTAAAAATGAATGTACGGCTGCTGTGGGGTTGAAGTGGATGCTCAATCAGGTAATCCTTTTGCCACGAGAGCACTGTTATATTTGTTATTCCAGAAAGGTGAACAAACACTTGCTCATAAGATAATTTTGCAGAACATCATTTTGTGGCTTAATTATATATTCTGTAAGTATCTGTCTATTGTGGAACGTTTCCTTACCTTCTTAAGTGGCTGTATATTGTGGAACAAGGACTTCCCGGTTACTGCGGTTTTTTGGAACCCTGGTCTAGAGTCTAGGCGTAACCTAATTCTTTTGTAAATTCTGACTTAGTACTTAGTAGTTAGTTTGACTTAGTACTTAGTAGTTAGTTTACATATCATAGTGGCGTGTTTATTGGATTGGAAAATCATAGGTATTATTATTGATAATGATATCCTTGGCTAAATTTTCCTGAAGAATGGTTGGTCAATTATTTCTGGCAGAACTTAAGCAGTATTATAGACTATTTGAGACGCAAGAAATGCAGTCATATTTGATGCACTGCCCCATGAGTATTGTAAATTTTCTGTTCAAAACATATTCATAACCTGGAAAATTTGTTTGCCTGTAAACAGACTGTTAAAAGTACCTTTATTTCATGGAAATAACCTGCTAAAATACCTAACCTAGGAGAATGAAATGCTAATTTACTGTAGAGAGGGCAGCCAAGCGACTGGTTTTTTTTACTTCTTTCTGTTGCAATCATTAATTTTTCCCATTTCAAATCTTATGTGTTTGAAGTATCAACTTTACCTAGGTGGTTTACCTACTAAAGGTCTTCGTTTACGAAACGGGGACTGCTAATAAATATTTCTTTGAACTATAGACTGCTAATAAATATAACCCTGTGCTTTTTTTGTCAATTTTTTTGACACAAGTTAGATGCATTGGAGAGAGGAAATTGCTGTCTAAGAAGAGTTTTTCTGGGTATATATGTTTACTGAAACAGATATGTTGATGTTGTCCGAATGCTATGTTTTTTGTAGTTTTGGCTTTGAGGATTGCTAAGATCTGTTGTAAATCTCTTTGCCTTCGATTTTTTTTACTGTTTTGCTTAATCTTCTGATATGTTTATTTTGGTGAAAATTATAGGGTCTAATGAAACATCATGAAGAGATAATTGAATACTTCAACCGAAGGGGTGTGTCTGCAATTTTCCTTTTAAGAAGAAATCTTCTCCAGCGTTATGTCTCTATATTAGCAAATGCTCATGATAGTGCCACCAAGCAACTAAATGGAACTCATAAAGCTCATGTGCATTCCAGAGACGAGGTTCACATTTCTTATTTCTTTTGATCTTACTCACAGTCCAGATTGAGATATTTTTAATTTCAAATATGCAACTTTTGGTACCATAAATCAATTCTGTTCCCGGTATATTTAACTCTCTGTACTGTTAACTACTTTATCTGCTACAATGTTGAAGATGTGCATGTAAAATAAAAGAGAATCCTATTGGTCTTTTTTCCCCTGTAGGCTGATGTTCTTGCTGAATATAAGCCATCAATAGACACAAAATTGTTGATCGCTGAACTAAAGCGGTCTGATAAGTTGGCAGCTGATGCTTTGGTGAATTTCAAGAGGACCCGGAATATTATTCTATACTACGAAGATGTTGTCAACAATCGCACTGTGAGTTCCTATTGCTTTATATCCTTGTTTGGGGATTAATCAACCTTTATTTCTCTAAATAATATCTGTTTTGCTTGCTTTCTTCAGAAGCTCATGGATGTCCTGGATTTTCTGAAATTGCCTAAAACAAAGCTGTCCAGTCGGCATGTGAAAATTCATACTAAACGATTGTGTGATCATATTGATAATTGGGATGATGTTAATAATACTTTGAAGGGAACACAATATGAGAGCTTCCTGAATGGCCGAAGGTGACCAAACTAGCTAGCCAGTGTAAATAATGATGTAGTGAGTTTTCATTCTTTTGATTCTTATTTTTTCCCCTGCTATAGCTAACAGAGTTAATCAAAGTTGGCAGTTTTTGCTACCATGTTTTAATCTAGATGGCTTATTTATTTTTCATTTACTTTGTAGCATTTATAGAATTTAATTGATTAAATTAATAGCTATCATACAAAGGTATGATCATTGTTACACTCTTGAGTCCCCTTTCCTCAGTTCAGAGTATATCCAACTATATAGGTGAATGATGATTCTATCTTGTTTTGGCATCACTTCACTATTCCCGATTTTTTTTTACTGCAAAATTTGGATAGCTGGTAGAAAATGAGATTAAGATGGGTTTAATTGATTATGAGGGAAAAGTAGGTCAATAAGAGATCGCATATTGAATTATTGATCTAAGCTACTTCATTTAAGCTGACATAACAGAAATTCAGAATTTCAGGACATAAGATGAGAAAGGGTACCATTATGATAGTCAAGTATGTAACGTGAAAGCTGTTTAAAGTTGTATGGCTGCTTAATTTTTGCGTCAGACCTTACACTTGAAAATGATATTCTTTCAGGATTTTTTATTACGGGAGTCCTGTCAGAATTCTTAATCTGTATTTGCACAGCTGCTCATGATTAATTCTGCTTTTAGTTTTTGTAACATTCTTAGGCCTTGTTGGAATTGGAAAAATCTCCTATTTTCTTGTTTTCCAAACTATTAATTAAGAAAAAAATCCTAAGGAATTGAGAGATTGAGACCATCAGGGCATGTAACAGTATTGCTGTGAAGTATTTCCAAATAACAAAACTTCCTTAGTTTCTGTCATTACTTATTTACTTGTCAAGGATGACTACTACAGTTTAAGATGACTATGCTAAATTGAAACAATCATCATTCTAGTTGGTGATATAATTTAATAACAATACGATTTCCTGTTGCTCAAACACATGAGATAATAAAGAAAGCACTACTGTCATTCTATAATACACATTCCCCCAGTAGGTTTAATGAGCGACCTAGCCTACTATCGACCTTCAAGTATAGTAACTGTTGCACTATCAAATATGCTGCAGTCTGGCTTGCTTGATGATATGTATGTTTCCATCAGAACTCTTCTAGCTGCAAAGCCAGGCTGCTTATGTGGCAGGATCTGTAGTAGCTAACATCAGAAGCACCTGAGACATCAACGGACGCTCATCTGGGTTTTCTTGCACACATAGGAGGCCCACTCTGATGCATTTGTGTACTTCATCTGAGTTGAACGAGCCATTCATTGTTTCATCTGCTAACTCTAAGCATTTCCCTTCATTCCATAAGCTCCATGCCTGCAGAACAAAAAATGTGTCCCAATTTATTTTGAAATTGAATTGAGAAATGCAACTTGCATGTTAGATGAGGTAAGTTCTCACTTACATGTCCTAGAAGATTAAGGTGGTTTGAGTAGCAATACACCCCTCTGTTTCTCTTGCCACTAATTATTTCCAGCTATAATACTCCAAAACTAAATACATCTGATTTGACTGGGAAGACTCCATCCATTGCGTACTCGGGAGACATATAGCCACTACAGAAGAGCCACATGAATATGATTAATATCGAAAAATTCATATATATAATCAATAGTGTTTTCCCTGTTACTATACTTACTATGTGCCAACCACTTTTCGGGTATTGATTTCTGTCTCTTCACTGCCAAACATTCTTGCCATACCAAAGTCGGAAATTTTGGGAGTCATCTCCTTGTCTAGAAGAACATTACTTGCCTTCATATCTCTATGGATGATTCTGTATCTCGAGTCCTGGTGGAGATACAGTAAACCTCGAGTAATGCTTTCTATGATATGGTATCACATTTGCCAATTAGGACACTGTTGGATTTTTCTGTTGACACACATGAATACTTATTTTTTCGTCAGAATTATCAGTCAATTTTCAGGGTCAGAAAAGAAAGGTTGAGAGCGTACCAAATAGAAAGTAGTCCAGGCTCTTGTTTTCCATGTATTCGTACACAAGTATCCTTTCTTGTCCACTAATACTGCAGCCAAGAAGGCGAACAAGGTTTTGATGTTGGAGTTTAGCTATCAACATAATCTCATTCTTGAATTCCTCGAGACCCTGTATGGATGTTTTTGAAAGTGTTTTAACAGCTATTTCTTGTCCATCCTCGAGCTTACCCTGTAATTTTGAAGAAACCATTTCAATTAGACATACAGTGGCAGTAGTTCGGAATTTAGATCAGAAATTTTTAAATTGCCATCGATGTTGGTTCATTTGGAATGCTTTTGTTGTCCTGTAATAACCTCGACAAGAAACCTAAATTGTCACCTTTTATTGCTTGAAATCATGAGTTGCCACTGAAACTAATTAGTGTTCTCGATGCCACTTAGTTTTACATTCAAAATCTTTTCATTCATATGCATTGGAATTGATTCATATAGAGTGCTACCTTATATACTGGTCCAAAGCCACCCTCGCCGAGCTTGTTATTGATTGAGAAACCATCAGTAGCAGCTGCAATTGTCCCCAGATCAAATATTGGCAGTACGAATTCATCATCGTGGCTACTTCCCTCATAGCGGTGGCCATAACTGCATGAGCCACCGCTCCATTTACTTGATCCTACAATCATATAGTAGTCAGGATAGCATCCAGACATATACTTCTTTTCCCTTAATGTATAGTTTTGCTGTGTTGATTATTGAAGTCACTGAAAGTCTACTTGACGTTACCTGTTTTTCTTGTTCTCTTCTTCTTTCTTGCCCAAACTAGAAAACCAGCAAGCGCTAAAAGAAATGCTAGTGCTGAGATGCTGGCAACAACTGCGATTGTTATACGTGCCTTCTTAGATTTGCTTGTTAAACCTGCGAAAGACATCATAACTGTTAGTTTGATGATGGACATGCCTTGACATACTTTAGAGAGGAATATGTCACGTAGTCTATTGAGGCTGGATATGGTTGCTCCATATGTGAGCGCTGAAAGTGTTAATTGCAGAGTACAGTCGTAGAACAAAGTAGATTACTGAAGATTTTCACATTTCAGTCGTTCATGTAAAAGGTACCTTGTGTTAGAAGTATCACAGGAGAATATTCACCCCGGATGTTGCATCATGCGTTGATGCCTAAAGGTGTGTACGCATAATGCATTCATGAGTACCCCAATAAATGCCATATGAATCATATGATGCTCTTTTTTCCTTGCGAGGTTAGGTCAGTTATTTTGTCATTTGCAAAGACTAAATTCTAGTTCTAAAACAAGTTGCATGATCACACAAACCATGCTTCACCACAAGAAATTATTTCCTCCACCAACGGTGGAGCTAGCGGAGGAAAGCTAGGGAAGCACAAAAGGTAGGGGCGAAACCATGTGCCTGTATGGTTGCGTTTGGTTGGGTGAATCAGGGTGAATGAGATGAGATGATACAGGATGGATGGGATGATCCTGGATGAGATGATACAAGTATGGTATTTAGTTGGCAGGATAGGATGATACATAATTTTGTTTGGTTAATGGGATAGGATGGTCCTAGATGATTCAAGATGATGTTTGGTTTTATGAATGAGGTTGTATTTTGAGCACTTTAATTTTTTAGGGTATTTTTGAAAAATCTAAAAAATTCAAATTGCTCAAAAATGTATGAATTCTCTACAGTAGCTAGATGATGATTTTAGATGAATTTAGGTGAAAGAATTATTCCATTTGGAGTTACTTTGAATTAGTTATGTATTTTTAAAGTTATTCTATTTTGGGCCACGCCCGGGTTAGACCGACCTGTTCGGATGGTCCAAACAGACCCTCTGATCAAGATGGTCCGATTTCGATCGGACGGTCATTTTTTTTTACTTCAAAAATTCATATCTAATCCAACTCAACTCCAAATCAAGTGAAACTAATTTTGATATTTTTTATTTTAAATGAAATTTATTTTAAAAATAGGTTTCAAACTTGTCTCGACCTAGAAAATATAGTTTTTGAAAATTGATTCTTAACCAGATTATTTTCACACTAGAAAATATTTTTAACTTTGAAAATTCATAGAAAATGTTCTTGAACTCCATATGAGTTGAACCAAGTTATTTTGGTCTTATAAATTTATTCTCTATTTATCTATATAATCCTTTTCTCCACTACTATTCTGCAAATTTTCACTGAATAATTAAAATCCAATGGCTAAGGAAGATGAGCGCTTGCGAGGAGACGATGGACCGTGTGGTTCGGGATTTTTCGTCGAATGAACTGGTACAACATCTACACAAAATATTTCTTCCAATAGAACGAGTTGATGCTAAACCATTCAGTTCTATTCTCAAACCAAACACATGAACCACTCTATTTTTCAAACAAAAACATCACATTTATCCTTATTCCACCAACCAAATGCTACCTGAGCCACGGCGTACATGTGATCCTCTGCCTCCTTTTCCCTCGATGTGCCCGGCCCCCCAGTCCCCACACATCAGGATCAGCAGCCCGATCGAGTCGAATCCATGCGCGTCGCCGCTAGCTCCGCTTTATTCACCGTCAAGGGATCGAGACTCGAGACAAGTATCGATACCGGCCTGCACCTGTCCATATATCGACACGCAATCAAACTATCCTCTGTATCGACGACGCGACAAACGGACAGGGTATGAAAGGCATGGTGGCAGTCATAATAGGGCGTAATTCAGTACCTAGGAGTACTGTGACTAAAAAGAATTTTTTTCGGTACCTTCTACTTAGTAGCAACTAGCAAGGGGTTGGAGTATAAATCAAATCAATGTCAAGTGTTTAGATCGGTATAAGCTCGAGTCGCTTCATGCAAGAACGGTAGAAATCGATCCATCTGCAATGCTCTGGGATTTTTTTACCTGCTATGAGCCAAGCGCGGCAGTGCAGGGTTCTTATGCACAGCAGATCAACTTGCGAGCCAACCTCCGGCCGGAAAGAAGATTAGGGGATCTCTGTGAGCTTTCTTTTCTCAAGTGGCGCCATCGATCGATGGATCAAGCATGCATAGTGCAAGTGATGCCAACTCGCCAGACGGTCCAGGCGACCAGGCTTCTCGACAGACGCAAAGGAGGAAAGGGTAGCTCTCGTGGCATTTTCGGTGTGCATGTGGCTATGTGCACTAGATCGATCGATCTGATCTGATCTGATCCGGTAGCAGCCGCTTACGACGGCCGGGCGAGCGAGCCTGGGCCCAATCTAACTCGACCGGTTTGGCAGCCAAATCTCTTTCCGTCACTGGACGTATGTCTCGATCCAGACAGATCGACCCGAGTCTGGTGCTCGATCGTCAGGCTGCGCTGTGCTTACCTCATGGTGTCGGCGTTTGCGTTCGATCGAAATGGGTCCTGTTCGTCTGTAAAGCTTGCTATATTGTACCACGGTAGAACACTGTTTGTTTGTGCTATCACGGAACATTGTATTGTTCGCACTATGAACTCATAGTAATACAGAGAATTCTGATCCAATTAAGAACACATACATGGTTAGTTACACCCAAAAAACAAAACAGAAGAACACGTACATGAACCGTGTAACGCTAAAGGCATCTTCAATAGTGTCACTTCAGCTGTCTCTAAAGTTGTCACATAGATTTTTGGTAACATGAAGAAGAGTGAAAGGGAGAGAGAGAATGAGGTTATCCTCTCACGAAGCAACGGATGTATCACCGAAACAAAGCATTAGCGACGAAGTTTTTTACTGTTGAAGTGCAGTCGTTGTTTATTTATACGAAACAAGGTACTTGATTTATGTAAAACTTAAATACTTGTGATGCTTTAAAGAGATAGTTCAAGAGACGAGGTATTGAAATAGTTATCTCTAAAATTATCTCAAAATAACACAAATAGTGTTAAAAATAACTTAAAAGATAAACTATTAAACACGTCGGGAGAAGCGTCTTATGTCTTGTGTTTTTACTTTTCCGCGGAACTGTGACGTGACGTTCTGATGACATCGCTGCGATGCTAGAATTAATCCTGAACTCTCCGTGCTTATCTGGCTCCTTCCTTCTCCAACTAGCTCTGCAGTTCAATGACGCCCTCGACCTGGAAGTCTCGGGCTCTCGGCACAAGATGGAAGCGTCGGGCTTTCCAGTTTCCATTACATTTACTTGCTTAAATTAATCCGCGTATGTACGCACAATCGGATCCGGAAGTCATTGTGTGAAACGATGTAACAATAGTGTTTATATGAGTACGTGAATAAAACTTAGTAGTGGTACGGTACTAAAACGATGTAACAGCAGTACAGTATGCAATATAGTGATTTTACTGTAGCAAAGCAATGTATTTATTAGTATTAATTTTTACTTTTTGATTATACGGGGAGATCGATATTTAATATCATATATTATAGATCTATGTATTCATAGCTTTAATACAGAGAATCCAAATTCATTGCACGATCAGGACCAAATATTAGTTACATCCCTGTTGACCAGACGTCACGAATTAAGCAAAATCCCGAAGACATGGACTGCATTTGTCCCCTCCAATCCTCCAATTTTTCAAGCCAGGTGTGAACGTAGAACATTCCCCCAGCTCGTATGTCTTGGTTCAATGTATCTTCTTCGTACATGCATGTATGGTCCACGCACAGCCGTATCTGTTGGTTGCCCTGAATCTCTTCTTCTTCGTCGTCTAATTTTATATTACATTAATTCTTCCGGGTATTTTAGACCAAAGGGCAAACACCCTTCCGGACAATTCATCAGATAGGCATGGCAATTCTGTTAGGTATATACGCACTTATGTAATTATTATAATTTTTAAAACAATAATTGAATCAACAAGAACATATACGTGGACACTTATGAACAATAATATGATTATCAACTCAAATATATCTATATCATATATATGCATTAACAAGGCAAAGCATACAACAAAAACGCTACTAACAGAAATAGACATCAACATTATCACATAACAAATATCTAGAAAGCAAGACCTAACCATATCAAATGATATCACCGCGACTTACAGAGAATTGTTCCGACGAAGGTCGCGGTAGAGTCTGATACGAAGAAGACGACGGATTCTGTTTTTCACATGTTTCTCTCTGTTCTATTCTTCTGAAAAGAGAGGTCTCTCCTTTGGCGAGCGCGCGTGTTCTTCTTTTGCTTGCTTCAACTAGGTAAGATCAACTCCACCTTACATATTGGTCTCCTCTCACCTAGACTAGCAATATAGTACTAAAATTTTTCACTTTTCACCATACATGAGTGAGCTTTTGAGATTTTATTAGGATTTAATTAGAATATTGAATGGGTCAAGCCCAAAACTCCAACACATTCCTGATTTAAAACATCTTGGAAGAAAAACATACGCTAAGATGCGGGACAAGTGTAGAAAGCACAAGCTCAAAACCAGCAGCTTCTTGTTTCGTCAGCCAGAGTAGACGCCGGCAATTTTACTCATCAAATTCTTCCATTTTAGAGACAACTACAAAGGGATGAATCAGTGAACACTCTTCCCGGTCTAACAAGTAATCTATGCGAGACATTTAGCCACAGGTGTTTCGGAGAATTGTGCGAGCTAGACAACGACAACCAGAACGGGTCCCAGCCATGGGCAACACTAGCTTGCAGAAGACAAAAATGAGAATCCAGCTATGGTAGGATATAATACCAAAGTCGTCATCCATTGCTGTCCCATACGTACGCTCTCGAGACGAAGACTGTGGGTGTGTTGGCATGCAGGACAAGGTCACAGGGCGGATAAATTGGCATGTACGTAGCTAGTACCAAGCTCCGTTTGTGCTACAATCTTTTGACTGAACTGTCCATCTTGTAAGCGCTTAGACTATAGGGTTGGCTGAGGTGATGCGGTGGGTGACTAGGTGGGTTACAGTGATAATCAAACTACGGCTCTCTGACTTCGCTAATCCACGCCACGTTTGTTCTTTAATTTCTAGCTTCTTTCTTTTCTCATTCCTAGCTTGTGAATGTTTCTGGCATAAATTTCTATGATTGGTGACTTCGTATTTTAGCCAGTTTTTGCTCAAATTTGTGGTGATGGATTTGCTTTCTTTAGCGTCTTGAGATGTTTTTTTTGTTGGCTAAATGTATTGCAGCCATATATAGTTTCTGGTTATCAATTTCAAATAAGGCTGCCTGATGATTTTCATTTATCAGTTCATAATGTTGCTTTGTGTATGGACAGAACATGTCCAGAATATTAGAATCCCATGGAAGAGTTGCCGACTGATGGGTCCAATTTGGTATATGTGTCCCTGTTTCTAGTATACATTTCGTCATTTCTGGACTAAACTAGAGAATGCATGTGTGAAAAGGAGGGAAAAAAACTAGTTATTTCAACACAAAACCAGCTGTCGTTGACACTGTTGGTTGTTGCAAAAAACAAATATTTGGGGAATACTTGCATAAAAAGAGCGAGAGAACGAGAGAATCATCTTTTGGTGAAGTGGTAGAGTTATCGGTGTACGACTTTGCCTACTATGTTCAAATCCCGGTGTTTATCTTTGTGCACACGTGAGTACGCTTTTTAGTAGAATTATTGTGAAATCATGGATTTATCCCCGGTCTTCGTCTTTCTAGGTGTGTGCTAAGGGGCCGCACTTTGCATGTGTGTGGGGGGCGTATGCGTCTTCCTTATAATCGAAAAAGAAAGAGGGAAAAGACAAAGAAGGGGGGAAAACAGGATAAATCAAAGTCATGTGTACATGTGACCGCATGCACTATCTCTATTGTTGAAGTGCTCCAAGATTCGTACAATATTTTTACAAAAAATACTCACTTTTCTAACCCTTTCCCTCTCTCTCCACGCCGGCCGCCGTGCCTACGTTGCGTCCCCGAGCCGCACCGCTGTGTCTGCGCCGTCTCCCCGAGGCACACTGTTGCGCCCGTCAGAAACCCCACTGCCGGTCGTTGGACCCTCTGGAAACCCGCGAAACCCTGAGGTTTTCGGTGGGGCACGGGGTTCCCGGTGGCGGCACTTGGGGCCAACGGCGCGAAGGAAGAGGAAGAAGAGATGAAGGTGAAGGGATAGAAAGAGATATTTTTTTATAACAAAAAACTAACACGAATCTTGAAGCACTTTAGGGTGGGGGATAACGCATGTGGTCATATATACGTATGCAAAAACCACATTAAAAATATTAGGAAACCGGGCCCGGCCAGGAGTCCGGGTCCGGGTGGGCACCTCATCTACTGTAGACTATAAATAGGAGAGGGGACCCCCCCCAAACATGTACACAATTCATTATTGAAAGAGCAATAAAGAAGCACTGCAGTCCCTCTCATACTGTGTTTTCATCTATTGTTGTGTTCTTGTGTTCTTGCATCGTTCTTACGATTCTGATTTTGTATACGAGGTAATCGCTCGGACTGGACTTGCCAGCGACGGTTCCCCAACACGTTATCAGCACGATCGACTCTCCTCGCATCGAAAAGGTAACCGTCGATGAACGACACTCGTATATTGAATCGTTTTCTAGATTGCTATCAATTCTGCAAATTTGGCATTCTAGATTTGTTTCCTACGGTGCAAATTTGCTCTAATCTGTCGCGAGCCGACTTGAAGTCGCCGGACAATGCCGATCGACATGATTGCATGAAAGAGCGGATGTCGATTGTACAGTAGATCGAAATTGCAAATCCGTTCTAACCTACCGAGAGTTGACTTTAAGTCGCTGGAAAATCCGATCGGAGGTTGCATGAAAGAACAGATGTTGATTGCACTGTTTTTACATCACATGGCATTGCATACAATCATTGATGAACAGTTTTTTTTTCCAAAGAAAAATTTTTCGGCTGCCGGCCATGAAGTGCAGGCCAACGCCGCATCGCGATCCCCTACGCGCCTCGTAGGCGCCGCCGCCGCCGCAATCGCCGCCTTGAAGGCCAGGCACCACCGTGCGGCTTGGAGCCGCCGGCGGTCATTACCTCTCAAAGAAAAAAAGGGGCGAGGAATGGGAGAAGACGCGCGTGGCGATGCTCGGCACCGGCCGACGCGGCGCGGCGAGCCCCAACCCGGTGGTCGCCGTCCACGCACGGATGGCGGCGCCGCCGCGCCGCTTGAGCGCCGCTCGGCCGCGTCACACGGGCCACCGCGCGCCGCATGGAGCCCGCACGGCTCCCCGTTGAAGCCGCCGCCATGAGCCTCCCGGGCTGCCGCGCCGCCCGCGCCGCGCCGGACCGCCGCAAAAACCTTGGCCGCCTAAAGGAGCGGCCGTGTGGCGCCGCATGCGCCGGACCTCCATGGATGCGCGCCGACGCCGGCCGCCGCCGTCGCCTCGAAGGGCCGCCGCATGCGCCCGACCTCCATGGATGGTGCCGCCGATCGCCGGCCGCCACTGTCGCCTCGAAAGGCGCCGCCACCGGTGCCGCCTGGCCCTGGCCATTGCCGCCGCCCATGCAAGCCGCCGCCGCGCTCCATGCAAGCCGCCGCTTCTCGGGTGTACCGGGGTAGGAAACCCTACCCCTTCTCCTCTTGAAGAGACCGGATGGGCCGGGGCACATAGCAGGCCGGGAACAAAAGGGAGGCCCGTGAAGGGGGCCCGGGTGAGAAAAAAAAATTAAAAAAATAAGGGGGGAAGTAAAAACGGAATTTTGAGAAAAGCCTTGAAGTCTTTTGTAATTACGCAAGTTTTCGCGTATAATGAATTTTTGAAAACCCCCGGAAGAAATGAAATTCTACGCAAATTTTCTCGAACGAGATTTCGCGTTTTAACCTCGAAACTTGCGGTTTCGTAGAAAAGTGACTTTTCCACAGAAAAGGACCCTGAATTCAATTTTTGCATATTTTTGAATTTTGAAGCATATTTATCATTGTTATTGATATTTCTATGCAATTTATTACTGTATTTACTGTTTTGATTATTTGTAATTATTAATATTGCTTTTAATCACTGAATATAGCAGTAAATCTTGAAAAATGCGTAGAAAAATACGGGAATATTATGGGAATTTTTCCAACCTTTTATGTACATTACCAGCAGTAATCTTATGCATTCCTTGCATGAATATGCAGATGACTGGAATCACGAACCGGGAGTTCGAGGAGTCGCCCAAGATGGCCGTAATTATTTGACTTGGGCATCGATGTTGAGATCGTATTTGGAGCCAAGAAGCTCGCGTCGCTATTGGACTCGGCGCCTTGCGGATGTCGTTCCAAGCTGCGAGGAAAATGATCGAGCACTTCATTTCTCGACATCATCTTTGTCTAACTCTCAAGAATGAGTATATGGCGAGAAAAGCGCGCGGCTTTATGGACCGCTCAAGAAGCGGTTCGAGAAAAGTACACCATCCCGCCGGCGAGCAGAATGGACTCGACTACGCTTTGTCGACTATAAGACCGTGGGAGTACAACTCGCTTGCACGTAATTTGTACAAATCTTGACTTTGTGGTAAAGTAATCACAGATGCAGAGAGGATTGAGAAAACCTTATCTACCTTTCACCCAAATGCGGTGCAATCCGCACGCAACTATCGTCAGGATGGCTTCAAGGAATATGCCGAACTGATTGATATTATGCAAGTTGCGGAAGCTCAAGATGAGGTTCTCAGAAAGAACTACATCTCATGACCACCTAGTAGCAAAGTTGGCCATGAAGTCAATGCTAGCGACTACAGGTGAGAAAGCCTCACTCGGCAGAGGCGGGAAGGGTAAGGTCATGAGCCACAAAACTAAGCAAAATGCTCAAGTCAAGAAAGGCGACCAAAAGAAGCGCGATGAGAAGCCCTATGGTCAGCAGGACCAAAGCTGCTACAAATGTGGCACTTGGGGACATTGGTCACGTGTCTGCCGTGAACCGCAAAGACGTGATTGATGCTTTCAAGGCAAAGAAGAAGGGCAAAGGACATCATGAGGCGCACCTCGCCATTGCGAGCATAGAAGATCCACGGTCATTGGTCGCACCTATGGATGTGGACATGCCTACAAGAGCTCCTATCACTCCTTCATTGGACATTGCAGCAAATTGCACGTAGTTCTTGAAGAAGAAAATATAGAAGAGATGAAATTCAGCAGAGTTAATTCTTACTTGATTCGATTTAGTGCATGCATGGAACTTAGTTTCTGATGCGTTTGCGGTTTATGTTAGAATTATTGAATAAAGGTTGTAAGCTCTAGAAGAGCATTTGCAATAAATTCTTATGATATGTCCAAACAAGACTTTTCCGTATTAATAAAGCAAGTTTTGTTCTGTTTTGAAGTATGTTTTATGTGTGGATCGTTTTACTCCATATTGATAAATACTTTATATATCGTAAGCGCGTGTGGCGCCCTATGGAGGAAGTGTGTCAGCGGATAGCGGCACAACGAATACCATACTAAGAGAGACGAAATTTTTCCGATCGATCAAGAAGAATCTTTGGTAGTCTTACGACAATCATTGGCGATGATACTTGTATAATAGGCTCAGGAAGAGCCACAATTATACTTCCAATGGGCACGACATTGGTTATTGAAGAAGCCTTGTTGTACCCGGAATCGACTAGAACTCTCTTAAGTTTTAAAGATATTCGCGCTAACGGTCTCCATGTAGAGATCAAGAAGAGTATGGTAAGGAATACCGCTCATTACAAAGCGTGAAGAGAATGAGAAAAGGGTATTAGAACGACTTCCTTCATATGAATCAGGCTATACTACACTCATATTAGGGCACTGCACTTATCTTGTCCGAAAACATCTTTTAGAAGCTCCGAACTTTTCTGTCTCTGGCATGATAGATTAGGCCACCCCGGTCTTAGAATGATGAGAAATATAATTAACAATTCTCAGGGACATAATATCAATGTAAAGAATTTCCCGAATCCAGAAGATTTCGTGTGCCCTGCATGTGCCACCGGGAAATTAATTACTAGACCTTCTCCTCTGAAAGTGAAGGATGAAATCCCTGCATTCCTGGACCGAATCCAGGGAGATATTTGCGTCCTATTCAGCCCTCGCGGGCCATTTAGGTACTTTATGGTGCTCATCGATGCTTCCTCGAAATGGTCGCATGTATGCCTGTTATCTACAAGAAATCATGCTTTTGCAAAGCTGATCTCGCAGATAATTAAAATAAAGAATAATTTCCCTGATCATCATGTGAAGTCCATCAGAATGGACAACGCCGGAGAATTTACTTCAAAGGCATTTGATGATTATTGCATGGCAATGGGAATTACCGTTGAGCACTCGGTACCACATGTCCACACTCAGAATGGACTAGCAGAAGCATTGATTAAAAGAATTAAATTCATTGCCCGACCGCTTTACAGACAGGTGTAACTTACCAACTACGTGTTGGGGACACGCAGATCCTACATGCGACAACTCTCATCAATTTTAGACCGTCGAGATACAACATCCATTCACCTATGCAACTAGCACAAGGGTCACCACGAAAATCTCTCATCTTGAAGGTTTGGTTGCAAGGTTTATGTACCTATACCACCACCGCAATGAACGCAATGGGCCTCTCCGAAAATCGGGATATACGTTGGTTATGAGATCGCATCCATAATCGTATCTGGACCCAATGATCGAGATTTGCATACTGACGTTTACTGATAGCATATTTGATGAGGATAGTTTCCGTCATTAGGGAGGAAATCAACCTCTTGATGAAAAATGTCGGAAATAACGTGGCAAGCCACGGAATTAATGCACATGACCCACGCACTAGTGAAGCGGATATAGAAGTCCGTAAGATAATTGATTTGCAAGCATTAGCGAATCAATCGCTCGACCACTTTAGTGATTTGAAGAGCGTGACCAAGTCGCATGTGCTCGCACGCAATGCACGGAGAGGGTTGAAATACCAAAGAAAATAGAAGGTATCCCTAATCCCGCCCAAAGGCCTCGAATAAAGGACGAGAACTCCGCCTCGAATCCCAAGTAACCGGGACGCCGCGAAAAAGGATAAGAAGGACTTGTCACGGTACCGATAATCAAGTTCCCCACAAGCGTAAGGGAGCCAGTTGAGACTGCAGCCGGTATGGAACCTTCAAAGAAAAGGCATACCAGATTTGAATATTCCCATGGAGGAGATATCGGCATGGATGTGCGCACACATCGGAGTGAAAAACTAAAGGACTTGCCCGCAATTGAAAGCAAGCGGTGAGCAAGTAGAAGCATTAGCAGAACCGCCCCATGAAGAAATAGCTATAAATTATGTGACTACGGAGAATCTATGAATAGAGCAACACCAATGTCGACATCTATTTTGCAAAGAAAATTGCCACAATCATTGATCTTGATCAGAGCTCTGCATCGCTCATTGAATGCAAGAAAAGATCAGTTGGAAAGATTGGAAAAGGCAATAGAAGCGTAATTAATATCTCGAATAAAGAGAGGTATTTGGGCTGTAAGCCGCACACCTCCTCATGTGCACCCTGTAGGGCATAAATGGGTATTTGTTCGAAAGAGAAATGAAAGAAATGAAGTTGTAAGATATAAAGCAAGGCTTGTTGCACAGGTTTCACTCAAAGACCAGAGTCGATTATGAAGAAACCTATTCCCGGTCATGGGCGGAACTACCTTTAGATATTTAATCTCAATGGCAGAATCTGAATTTGGAAATGAAATTGATGGATGTGGTAATCGCATACCTTTATGGGAACTTGGATTCGAAATTTATATGAAGGTACCGAAGGTATCCTCTGCATCAGAACCAAGATAGAGCAAACAGAAATCTATACAAGATGTGCAACTCGTAAAGTCACCAGATGGATCAAGCAATCAGCAGATGTGGTATAATCGCCTAGCGACTTTCTCGCAAGAAAGGCTACACGAACAGTGAGGATTGTCCCTGTGTTTTTATACGGCGATCCGGGATGGATTCTGTATAATCTCAAGATATGTAGATGATCCGAATATCATCGGGACTTTGGAAGATATTGAAAAAGCAAGCTCTTACTTGAGTCGGAGTTCAAATGAAAGATTTGGGTAAAACCAAATATTGCTTAGGCTTGCACTTGAGCATACCCCCAAGGAATTTTAGTACATCGGTCAACCTACACTCGAAGGTGTTGGAAAGGTTCGGCTTTGAAAAGGCATATCCTTCAAAAGTGCCAATGATCTAAGATCCTTGCAGCAAGACAAGGACCCGTTCGGACCTAAAGAAGAGGGGAGGAAGTCACGGGACCGAATTCCCATACTTGAGCGCGATTGGAGCACTCATGTATTTAGCAAACCGCACTAGACCAGGACATTGCTTTGCAGTGAATCTTTTAGCAAGGTATAGTGCAGTAACCTACCAAAAGGCATTGGCAGGGAATAAAGGCGTCTTCCGATACCTCCAAGGAAGTAAAGATCTTGGCCTGTTTCTGTAAAGAACCAGACCTTACAATGACGGCTATGCAGATGCCGGTACTGTCGGACCTGCATACACTAAGTCGCAAAGCAGGCTATGTATTTACGTGTGGTGGGCGCAATTTCATGGAAATCATCTAAGCGAGTTTGGTATCAACTTCGACGAACCATTCGAAATTATAGCACTGCATGAGGCGCGACGGGAATGCTCTTGGCTTCGGCGGATGATTCACCACATCCAGCGATCATGTGGATTGAATACCGCACAAACCCCTACTATTATCTATGAAGATAATGCAGCTTGTGTTGCACAAGTACAAATGGGTTATGTGAAGAGTCCTCACAAAGCATATCAACCCCAAATTCTTCTATGCTCATGAAATGCAAAAGATGGACGAAATTAAGTCATCGCATACTAAGTCATGTGAAAATCTTGCGATTTGTTCACTAAGTCACTTCCAAAGATCTAGCTTTGAAAGGTGCGTGCGTGGAATTGGAATGATAAGACTTAGAGAAGTGCAGAATTCAGGGGGAGAACCTTCACGAACTCATTACTAAAGCTTGATCACGAAGGTCGAGTACCCAAAGAATAAATCTTGAAGATTAAATAAATTGGGTGAATTGTACTCTTTTTCCCTTGACGAGTTTTTCCTGAAGTTTCTCGGTTAAATGAGGCAATTAAATGCGACATAGCATAACATGATACATGTACTCTTTCTCCAAATTTTTCCCACTGGGTTTTATGGAGTTTTAGCGAGGCATGAACATGAAGGATGAGAGCCCAAGGGGAGTATTAGAAGCCGGGCCCGCCAGAGTCCGGTCGGGTGGGCACCTCATCTCATCAGACTATAAATAGGAGAGGGACCACAAACATGTACACAATTCATTATTGAAAGAGCAATAAAGAGCACTGCGATCCTCTCATACTGTGTTTTCATCTATTGTTGTGTTCTTGTGTTCTTGCATCGTTCTTACGATTCGATTTTGTATACAGTGTCGCTGGATTTGACTCACAAATGACGGTTCCCCAACAAAAAAAAGGGGATAAAGGAGAAAACTTGACCAATATTTGTAAGTCAAACCAAAGCAAACACCCTGCCGATAAATACTCCCCCCAACCCCAAACTGACAACAAGAAGGCAGGGGCGCCAGTTCGGTACATACACCTCTCCCTCCTCCAGTCACCAGATCTCCAGCCCCAGGAGCTCCGAAGCCTCTCCAATGGCGGTCAAGGTCTATGTCGTGTAAGCATCCGCACCACCCTCTTGGAATTACTCGGTTTACTTTCATCCTAAAATTGTTTTTTTTTTCAGCGAAAACATCCTAAATTAACTTCCCTTTTCTTGGTCCTGTTTGGTGTATCCCTGTCCTAAGATTGCTCCGATGACACCCATGGCCTTGTCTTTGATTTTTTTTTTTAGGGTTTAAGATATTTCGATAGCCCCCAAACCATTTCTGAATTTACTCTTGTGGGAAGAATTCTCGAGTTAGTGGGAAGAATTCTCGAGTTAAAGTATCAATTTTAGCCATTTAGATGTCCGTTCGTAGATAAGATCAGTAGATGGGCAGGAGTGATTTGAGTCAATACGCACAGATGATTTGATCGCGAGAGGGAGTAAAGAAGTCGGAGGAAAATTGGACTTTTAATACTTCAGTGTTGATTTTTGGCTGTCAGGGTCTCAATCGTGAGTCATGACGGTAGGTTTTGGTCCTTGATGGAATTGATGCCTTAATGGGGGACAAACAGTGGTGGGCTCCGGCGCTAATTGTGCTCCCCCAATTTTCTTGCTTTTTTATGCACACCTGTGCGGTTCTGCCCCAATTTTGTCAGCTCTGCTGATTGGCTCCCAAAATGAAATGGGTTAGTGCCATCATCAGGTTAGCGCCTCAGGTTCTGTAGCATTGATGCATCTGGAAACACACTTTAACCCTAGATTAGGATCTTGAAAAGGAAAATTCCTGTGCGATATCTCTATCAACTTCACCCTTCGCTATCAGCTATCAAGATTCGCTATCAGCTATCAAGATTCTCCGCAATACTAATCTATAAGATGGAGAAAATTCATTGTGATTTACTGGTTTAGTTATGTTACCAATTAGAGTAGCACAGCTTAAATTTTAATTAAAAACTTAGCATGCATACCTGTCTGTATTACATTAAACTCGAAGTCGTCTGTTCAGACTCTTGTGTACATTCATACTTAAGTTTTTTATGAACTCATACAAATTGTAGTGAAATGGTTTGTAGTGGCATCCAGAAGATAAAATGTTTCCCCTTTTTCGAGTTTTTCTCCTACCGATGTGAAAACTTCTTGCCCTTTTTTCTTTGTGACCATTTGAGTTTCTTACATGCTTACTTTATGTATAAAAGTAGTGCTATTAAACATTGGATGTCACCCCCATTTTGTTAATTTGCAACTTGTCAATTTGTGACACATCAAGGGAAATGACTTTTCCTTTTGTTTGTGGAAAAATTGTGATTTATGTTGATGTCCCTTTTTTTGTTATGTGGGTGTCCCACCAGAAATCCACTATTACCGTTGGAAGGTACATTCATGTATGCTAGGTCCTGTTGCTTCCCAGTGCCAAACCAACAATATCATCTTCACTTTTCTCCACAACCTTATTAGTTGTTTGTTTATGATCAAAAGGCCCACTGATGCATAATATCAAAATGAAATGAGCAGGAAGTCATATAGGCTTCCTTCCGTATATTTAAGAGCTCTTCGGCACTTCTTGCTTCAGTTGCATGGTGAACTTAAATATAAATAGTCCAAAAAGAAGTCACGCTTGCGTGAATGAATTAATGAAATTAAGTGATATCTTCAGCCTATATGATTCATGAATCACATTTTAATTGCAAACAATTTCTGTACAAGTTAGACAGATTTTTTTGACTGTCTTGTCTCCTTTTGCTCAAGTTGTTGATTAAATAACTTAAGCAGATAACTAACCATTGTGGCACTGTCTAATGGAAGTTGAGCTATGTTTATAGTTTCTCTGCTGACTTGGACTTTTAACTACCCAAATGAGAATTATGCAATTCTGAATATTTGAAACACTTAGGTATTTTAATGCACATTTACACTTACAGAAAATTAGGACCAATTAACAACATGTGCATTTGTTTTAGGACTTCCTTAAGCTTCTTAGAGTCTTAGTTGTGATGTACTATTTTGTGGGTCCAGTACATGTTTTTCTATAAGTAAAGTGAAAGCGATATACTTAGCTAAGAAGAGAGCTTGACAGCTATGTTTCCTTTCTCGTCATCAGCTCTTATAAAAATAACAATGTTTGAAGCTATGCTTTGGCTGCACATATCTTATTCTCTTCTTTGTAGAGTGAAGTCTTTCATCACTTGCAAATTAAGGCAAATACATAAAGCTAGCTTACTGGGTAGTTGAATGGATACGTCAGCATGATGTATGAACATAGGCACCTCCCTATATTCACATCAAAGAACAGTACTTATTTATCACCATATAGTTCATGTTAATTATGTATTTATTCTTTGTCTCTAACTCTCTCAGCATGCCATTCCTAAAGTACGAGACATTAATGAGTTCCATATGCACTATGGAGTATGGAGGTCTCAAAGGAAGCAGAAATATATAATGATGTCTTTATTCTTGTTAATTTGCAACTTGTCAATTTGTGACACATCAAGGGAAATGACTTTTCCTTTTGTTTGTGGAAAAATTGTGATTTATGTTGATGTCCCTTTTTTGTTATGTGGGTGTCCCACCAGAAATCCACTATTACCGTTGGAAGGTACATTCATGTATGCTAGCTTCTGTTGCTTCCCAGTGCCAAACCCAACAATATCATCTTCACTTTTCTCCACAGCCTTATTAGTTGTTTGTTTATGATCAAAAGGCCCATTGATGCATAATATCAAAATGAAATGAGCAGGAAGTCATATAGGCTTCCGTATATTTAAGAGCTCTTTGGCACTTCTTGCTTCAGTTGCATGTTGAACTTAAATATAAATAGTCCAAAAAGATGTCACGTTTGCGTGAATGAATTAATGAAATTAAGTGATATCTTCGGCCTATATGATTCATGAATCACATTTTAATTGCAAACAATTTTTGTACAAGTTAGACAGATTTTTTTTTACTTTGTCTTGTCTCCTTTTGCTCAAGTTGTTGATTAAATAACTTAAGCAGATAACTAACCATTGTGGCACTGTCTAATGGAAGTTGAGCTATGTTTATAATTTCTCTGCTGACTTGGACTTTTAACTAACCAAATGAGAATTGTGAAATGTCTTTATTCTTTGTTAATTTGCAACTTGTCAATTTGTGACACATCAAGGGAAATGACTTTTCCTTTTGTTTGTGGAAAAATTGTGATTTATGTTGATGTCCCTTTTTTGTTATGTCGGTGTCCCACCAGAAATCCACTATTACCGTTGGAAGGTACATTCATGTATGCTAGCTCCTGTTGCTTCCCAGTGCCAAACCCAACAATATCATCTTCACTTTTCTCCACAACCTGATTGGTTGTTTGTTTATGATCAAAAGGCACACTGATGCATAATATCAAAATGAAATGAGCAGGAAGTCATATAAGCTTCCGTATATTTAAGAGCTCTTCGGCACTTCTTGCTTCAGTTGCATGGTGAACTTTAATATAAATAGTCCAAAAAGATGTCATGTTTGCATGAATGAATTAATGAAATTAAGTGATATCTTCAGCCTATATGATTCATGAATCACATTTTAATTGCAAACAATTTTTGTACAAGTTAGACGGATTTTTTTTACTTTGTCTTGTCTCCTTTTGCTCAAGTTGTTGATTAAATAACTTAAGCAGATAACTAACCATTGTGGCACTGTCTAATGGAAGTTGAGCTATGTTTATAATTTCTCTTCTGACTTGGACATTTAACTACCCAAATGAGAATTATGCAATTCTGAATAACTACCCAAATGAGAATTATGCAATTCTGAATATTTGATACACTTAGATATTTTAATGCACATTTAAACTTACAGAAAATTAGGACCAATTAACAACATGTACATTTGTTTTAGGACTTCCTTAAGCTTCTTAGAGTCTTAGTTGTGATGTACTATTTTGTGGGTCCACTACATGTTTTTCTATAAGTAAAGAAAAGTGAAAGCGATATGCTTAGCTAAGAAGAGAGATTGACAGCTATGTTTCCTTTCTCGTCATCAGCTCTTATAAAAATAACATTGTTTGAAGCTATGCTTTGGCTGCACATATCTTATTCTCTTCTTTGTAGAGTGAACTCTTTCATCACTTGCAAATTAAGGCAAATACATAAAGCTAGCTTACTGCGTAGTTGAATGGATATGTCAGCATGATGTATGAACATAGGCACCTCCCTATATTCACATCAGAGAACAGTACTTATTTATCACCATACAGTTCATGTTAATGATGTCTTTATTCGTTGTCTCTAAGCATGCCATTCCTAAACTACGAGGCATTAATGAGTTCCATATGCACTATGGAGTATGGAGGTCTCAAAGGAAGGAGAAATATATAATGATTTCTTCATTCTTGTTAATTTGCAACTTGTCAATTTGTGACACATCAAGGGAAATGACTTTTCCTTTTGTTTGTGGAAAAATTGTGATTTATGTTGATGTCCCTTTTTTTGTTATGTGGGTGTCCCACCAGAAATCCACTATTACCGTTGGAAGGTACATTCATGTATGCTAGGTCCTGTTGCTTCCCAGTGCCAAACCAACAATATCATCTTCACTTTTCTCCACAACCTTATTAGTTGTTTGTTTATGATCAAAAGGCCCACTGATGCATAATATCAAAATGAAATGAGCAGGA
Organism: Ampelocalamus luodianensis; assembly: GCA_036346255.1. Classification (NCBI taxonomy): domain Eukaryota; kingdom Viridiplantae; phylum Streptophyta; class Magnoliopsida; order Poales; family Poaceae; genus Ampelocalamus; species Ampelocalamus luodianensis. The sequence continues at coordinate 27,877,375 of CM070617.1, read as the reverse complement.
AGTCATATAGGCTTCCGTATATTTAAGAGCTCTTCGGCACTTCTTGCTTCAGTTGCATGGTGAACTTTAATATAAATAGTCCAAAAAGATGTCACGCTTGCTTGAATGAATTAATGAAATTAAGTGATATCTTCAGCCTATATGATTCATGAATCACATTTTAATTGCAAACAATTTCTGTACAAGTTAGACAGATTTTTTTGACTATGTATTGTCTCCTTTTGCTCAAGTTGTTGATTAAATAACTTAAGCAGATAACTAACCATTGTGGCACCGTCTAATGGAAGTTGAGCTATGTTTATAGTTTCTCTGCTGACTTGGACTTTTAACTACCCAAATGAGAATTATGCAATTCTGAATATTTGAAACACTTAGATATTTTAATGCACATTTACACTTACAGAAAATTAGGACCAATTAACAACATGTACATTTGTTTTAGGACTTCCTTAAGCTTCTTAGAGTCTTACTTGTGATGTACTATTTTGTGGGTCCACTACATATTTTTCCATAAGTAAAGAAAAGTGAAAGCGATATGCTTAGCTAAGAACAGAGCTTGACAGCTATGTTTCCTTTCTCATCATCAGCTCTTACAAAAATAACAATGTTTGAAGCTATGCTTTGGCTGCACATATCTTATTCTCTTCTTTGTAGAGTGAACTCTTTCATCACTTGCAAATTAAGGCAAATACGTAAAGCTAGCTTACTGCGTAGTTGAATGGATATGTCAGCGTGATGTATGAACATAGGCACCTCCCTATATTCACATCAGAGAACAGTACTTACTTATCACCATACAGTTCATGTTAATGATGTCTTTATTCTTTGTCTCTAAGCATGCCATTCCTAAAGCACGAGACATTAATGAGTTCCATATGCACTATGGAGTATGGAGGTTTCAAAGGAAGCAGAAATATATAATGATGTGAAGTTGGAAAAGACCATTATGTTTTTCTACTTGCGCGGTTGGAGCAAAATTTTTGAAAAATGCTGTTGATTCTTCAACAGGTACTACTCTATGTATGGACATGTTGCTAAACTAGCTGAAGAGATCAAGAAAGGTGCCTCATCTGTTGAAGGTGTTGAGGCTAAAATATGGCAGGTTGGCCTCTTTCATCTTGGATCATAATTCACCACAATATTTAGTGTTTTTAGGACCATAGGCACTGGTCAGGCTAAGTGCCTGCAAGACTAGCGCCCTAAGGTGCTCTAAATGTTCTAACAGTAAAAAATTAATAATGAATGCAATTTTTGGGATTCGGACTTGTTGGTATTACTTTTTCATACGTGCGTCTTCTTATCATCTGAAAGGTCCCTGAAACTCTCCCTGAGGAAGTACTTGGAAAGATGGGCGCACCTCCTAAGCTTGATGCGCCAATAATCACACCACAAGAACTTGCTGAAGCAGATGGAATCCTCTTTGGGTTTCCTACAAGGTTTGGCATGATGGCTGCGCAAATGAAGGCACTCTTCGATGCAACCGGTGGCCTGTGGAGGGAGCAGAGCCTTGCGGGCAAGCCCGCCGGCATCTTCTTCAGCACCGGAACTCAGGGTGGTGGGCAGGAGACTACAGCGTAAGTGCCGCTCCGCATCTTTGCGTAAAAAAATCTTGTATCCAAAGATCATCATAACCGATCGTGTTACCAATTCTTTCCTCGCTACCCTCGTCAGGTTGACAGCAATAACCCAGTTGACTCACCACGGCATGGTGTTCGTGCCGGTCGGGTACACCTTCGGCGCTAAGATGTTTGACATGGAGAAAGTTCAGGGTGGCAGCCCGTACGGTGCCGGGACCTTCGCCGCCGACGGTGCAAGGTGGCCGACTGAGGTGGAGCTGGAGCACGCCTTCCACCAGGGGAAGTACTTTGCAGGCATTGCCAGGAAGCTCAAGGGGTCTGCTTGATCTTGTTGCCGCATTGGGTCTGCCTGACCTCTGCCCTCCGCATATACCGTAAAGACATTTACAGCTCCACCATACCGTCAATAGCTTGGTCTGTTCTTAATTTTGCTGTGTCGGGCTTGGTCTGTTCTTAATTTTGCTGTGTCGAGATGCTATCTGTATTAATTTGTGGAACTTCTCTTGCCGTACGCATTATATGATTGATGATTATATGCTTTGATGAATTGGTTGTAATGTGGAGTTGGATTGTGTTTCCCATCATATATATTGATTAAACTGAACCAAAGGACCTCTTGGGTTGTCACTCTCACTTTGTCGGTACTGCTTTGTCTTGGCCAACCTAGGCCAAACTATTTGCGGTTGGGTTAACTCGTTGGAATAAACCTTGATCTATTCCAAAGGGCGGAAAGGGCAATATATCACGTAGCTATATACATATCTAACAAACCTCTTGTCAGATGTCACAGTTCAACAACCTAGAATTTACCTCCCATCTGCCATGGAAATAGCTGGATATGCAGAGTTTCAAAGAATGCACTTTGGACTCGGGGAAAAGTTCTCGATGAGTTAAATGGATTGGATTGCTGCAGATTGCCTGGGCCTGCTTCTCAGCATGTCTCCAGCCCGGCCTAGACCCACTGGGCTACATAGACTTGTTTGGTCTTGCGACGGTAAAAAAGCCCATATCAGTTGCAGTGTGTGCTACTACGCTAGGCTGTAATTCAGGCCCAACATGAGCGGCCTGACCTCACCCTGACGTTGTAATGAACTAATGATATAGCCTAGCTGGAGCCTCCAATCAGCCTACACAGGCTACGGATCTCTAGATGCACTGAAGTGGAGTACCACTTCTAGTGCTAAAGCACCTTTGGGTTTTAGCCGCCCTCCCAACTCCGTTTGACGCACTGGCGCTGCTAATAATGCGTTTACGCACCATGCAATCTCTGCTAATTGCGATGCATGATGTGGTTAAGGAGGCGAGCGGCAACTTTAGCTATGGTCTGGACCTGTTCACTAGTTCTTATTCTTTTTGCTCCTGACCACCTCGGCTAGCCGTACGTAGACTCACTCGTGCTTGGCGAGGAATGAGCATATGGACATGGCGGAAACAACAATAAGTAGTAATTAAACAGCACAATGAAAATGATACGATCGAAGATCCGATCTCGAAGGACTGCGACGTGGGTGGACGGATGGATTAACCGGAGGTGGGCAGCGCGTGCACTCGCGCAATGCATGGGCCCAGTGGAGAGCTGTAGGGGGAGACGGCCATGGACTCGTGCGTGGTCCGGCCGGGCGGGCAGCCACGTCGTCCCCTGACTTTTGCCAAAAAAATTGCAGCGCCATCCTCGAGTGAGAGGCACACGCGGCCGCAGGTCACCAAAAGAAAATAAAACGTAGATCCCGCCCCCCTCCTGAATGATGATGGCCCACTTTTGCACCGCGCGCGCGCGCATCTGCTGCTGCTGCTCCCGTCTCCCCCACACGTTTCACTAGCTTAGCCACTGTTCTCCTTGGAAAGGAGAACTCGATCGGCGGAAAGAAGGCAGAGCCAGGTCTCGCAGGCCGCTGCTATGCTGCTTGCTCGTCGATGGTGTGCAGCAGCATTTCAGAAATTAGTAAGCTGCGCTGCAGGATTCATGATCCCCGAGCCTGCTCTCCACCGCGCGTGCGTGCGTCTTTGCTAGCTAGGTAAATGGACGGATGAATTAACATCTAGTCATCTACGTGTTGCTGCTGACTTTTTGGCCGGAAGGTCATGTCCATCTAGTCGTTTTGAACGTTCTGTACTGATAGTGGGCACAGTTTCCAAAACAAACAAAGGGTCTACTTTACTTAACATGCCGCGCGTATTCTGTACTTCTGTTACACTAGGTCTTGTTTGAAACACGAGATTGTAGAAACTATGTTTGAAAGTTGAAACACAAGATTATAGAGTTGAAGAAACCAGCCCATAGCTTTGCATAAGTAAAATGGTACCTCCAAATCTCCCATTCCCTATATGTTCGATAAAGATGTACAATACTCCCAGTAATATGCCACTTCCCACTTGTCACCACGGACGCAGCTTGGTATAGGCCACCATGGGCCATGACCCCTTCTTTAATTTTGCAATCCTTTGAGGCAAGTATTTAATATATATTAGCTATAATATGTGTTTGAACTAGGAAATACCCACCTCTTTCTTGTGGAATTCATTATCCTTTAACTAATTGCCCCATCTCTATTAGTGTTTAAGCTCCGCCACTGAGTTGTCACACGGCTTTTCAACTCTTTTGTTGTTTTTCGTTCTAACTATTGGAATTACCTGCGGTTAGATATTGCAATATATTGTGTTTATTATATAACTCTAGTACCTTTCAAAATATAGATGTATTTGTTATGCAATTGTAATAGTTGTAATATCTATACTTAATTAATCCGTACTATTATAATTTAGCCCCACCGAAATAAGCGATGCATATCTTCTTCTTCTTTTTCCCTCGATTAATGATAGAATTTTTAGGATTTTTTTTCTGATTTAAGGATTATTGTGGGATTTTTTAGACTTTTACAACGAAGGAGGTAACTTGAATATCACCATCTATTTGTATAGATATGTCGGATCGATGGTAGTCAGGAGATATGCTAGTCTTAGGCATTTGTTATGAGTTATGACAGACTTCCTGCTTTTATTTTGAGTTGTGCATCTTAATTTCTCTCTAGGGCATATTATAGTATCACGTCATAGAATCCCACCCCAACTGTATCTTCCTTAGTACTGAGCCAAAACATATAGTGCATATATAGGTACATGCACTATGGGCTAATGGAAAATTTCCGCCAAAATTTATCTGTTCCAAATAAAAGGGCCTAGATAGGTATTGTATGGCCACATCAAAATATAAGCATGCATGAAAACATATTGATCTCGACGTGATAAAAAAAAACCGTCTTATAAGGTCTGGGAGAGCTATATATAGGAGTAGTAGAAAAATGTTGGGCCTTTTTCAGTAAATTCTAAGAGGCCTGAAATCTCACCACATTTACCGTACACGATCGTTTAATCTCGATCAGTCATATACATGCTAAGACATGCCATCAGTACTAGTTTAAATGGCATGAGAGTCCTCTAAAAAATGGCATGACAGATGATACGGATCCCCCTTACAGTTAAAAGGAGCACACAATGCTACTATATGTATATCATCATTGATGTTTATGTTGAAAATATGCAATCAAAATACGAACTAGATATTTAAGTACGATTTTTTTTGCTCTTTTAACTACTTTAATTCTTACGAGTATATGAAGGAATATCAGTGATTGAATCACGACTATCTATACTTAGACTAACAATTAATATATAAGTCATGACTCATGACTATTGTCAGTCATCTGCACTAATTAATCCCTCCTTTTCTTTTCAAATTTTAGCACCTACCCCAACATTCCACACTCAGACACCAACCTATTCATGTACAACGCTAACTATAGCATTATTCCTTTGCAAAGTTTTGTGTATATATGAGTATAGATGCCCCATGGACAGCCTCAAATCATTCTCTTTTGCACCTGTCCAATCATTTTGTATATTTATGTTAGCCTGTCTTAGAAGACTCAACCCCTATTATTGCTTCCCCTTTTTTCCCTTTCAAAACATCATTTCGTCACTTCAGTGCTTGGATGATATTATCCCTTTGCTTTTCTTCCCAGGCTAGCTACTAAAATTCCGTTTGATCACCATCTCTATATACATATCTTAGTTTAGCAACACATGACCTTGCTTTGCTTTAGCTTCAACAATGTGTTTGTTTGTAATCCACGAACATGTACACATTGCTTAGGACGTGTAATAGCTACACCAAGCTAATTAAACTACCTATATCTCTACCTAAATGTGCCTCCAAATGTTGGGTACCAGAACTCCGGCACCGTCTCGCTCGCCACCGTATACGTGCTCGCCACCGGGACAAGGCACAGGCCTCGGCTGCGCAGATCCTTCTTCGGCTCACCGCTGTCCTTCGCATTCTCAGAACTCTGGTTAATTAGGAGCAAAAATGCCATGAACATATGCAACCAAGCAGTAACAGAAACATCGATGGATAAAGAGAAAATTTGTAACATCGATGGATAAATAGAAAATTTGTACCTTCTGCTGGAACTGCTGCAAGGGGTTCCCATTCTTCAAGTACGGAGAGCTCAGAGACTGCAGGAAGATCAATGGCGTGTACACATTAGCGATATTTGCCAATAAACAAGAAATGTCGTAGTAAGGCAAGCAATGCCATTTTGGACACTCACCGCAACTTGTTCGTGAAGGAACTTGATGTATCCGATGGCCTCGTGAAGAACCGATGCGGTATCGGTCTAAAGTACGATCATATCAACGATAAGTTAGGTCATTATCTGAGATGAGTTCTACTACAAGAGCACTTGTTCTCTCCGGTAATTGGAATGGAGAGGAAAGAAAGGAAGTATTTGATGCAGAACAGAAAGAACTAATACCTTTCCAAAAGGCGAGACTAGTTGCTGGAGCGCAGTGATTCTGTCCCCTAGCTTCTCTTTCCTCACCTGCAGCTCAAAAGCGAACACAAAAGAAAAATTTATGCAATCCAAAAGTCATCATTCATCGATGTTCACAAAGAAATAACAGTCATCAACGCAACAAAAAGAGGCGCTGAACTTCAGAAAGATCAAAAGAAAAGTCTACTTGGATCATGCTTCACCTTAAACGTGGGCAACGGCGATGGCGCCTCGATCCGTGGCCTTTTCGCGGCGGTGGGGGACTCGGAGACGCTTTTCCTCGCCGCCGATGAGCAGGCGTGTTGGGCAGACCGCGAATTGGACTGCAGAAGAAACTGAGGTTATAACTTGACGAAACCCTAATCAGTAATGGCTAGTGGTCACCCACTGATATATGCATGAGTTTACCTTCTCCCTGAGGGTGTTAGCGTTAGAGCTGCAGCTGGGCTTGGGATGTAGGGCTTGCAAGAGAAGCTGCGACGGCAGCGGAGCACCGAAAGGCATGCAGCTGCCGGACAAGTACTGCAGATGGGCGGCGGCGCCTTGTATTTGCGTAGACGCCGGCACCGAGGGCTTCAGCATCTGCGACAACTGCATCGCCGCTGTGGCGTCGTAGCCGGCCGAGGACTGGCAGTCTCCGAGCATCGAAATGTTATGCGCCGCCGCGGCGTCGAACAGGCTTTCCAACGGCACCGTTCCGTACGGCGACGGCGCTAGAGGTCCCTGGTCGAGCAAGAAGTCGTGGGTCATGTCCCTGATTAATGGATTATTCATCACATCCATCGGCTGAGGCTGCTGAGCTCGGAAGGGTCTCGTGGACGCCGCCATGTCGTCTTGGAGCAGGGCTTGGAAGCTGGCATCACTTCTCCCGTTCCTAAAACTCACACAAGATAGATGTTTTAGCCGTTCGGGCAGATCAAACACATACAACCATACAAGGATACGGAAGTCGGAAGATTTTCGTCAAAAAAAAAAGTTGGAAGATGGAAGGTAACTTACAAGAAGGCATGCGTCCAGTCCATGTGTGGATCGCCAAGCGAAGAAGCGGCATCAGATAAAGGCTGATGAGTGGTACTGCTCCTGTGGGGGTCCTGGAAGGTTATGGAGCTCGTCGACTCTGCGGCCGCGGGGGACGTCCAGCCGCAGGCGGCTCTGTCCGTGAGCGGCGCGGCCGAGCACGCCGACGTGCCGTGGCTCCTCTGAGAAGTAGTCCACCACTCGTCGGCCATGGAGATATTGAAGGGATCTCTCTGTCTCTTGTTGATGTGTTGTTTCGATCGCTTGAGGTGTAGGTTGGATGGATGGAACGTGGGGAAAGGGAGAGGAATCAGGGTATATATGAAGGGTACAGTGTGGTATGAGCTGTAGCATCAAAACTGGTGGACTTGTACTCGGGAGGCTGACCTTGAGAAGGAACCAAGAGGGTAGCCCGGCTCAGACCTGGCCCGGTACGGGTCGATTAGGCACGGCACAGCCAACCTAGCAAACTAAATAGATCGTATCGTGCCGATCCATGGGCTAGGGTACTGACCTTGGCACAGCATGCCAACCTCTCAGATCATATTGGTCGGCCCAGCACGATAAGACCGACGGGCCATGCACGGCACAAAAGCAGCCAGCCCAGCTTCTTCATCGGTTCCTCCCCAACCTGCCACCTTCGCGCCCGACCGCACCAACTCCACCGCGCCACCGCCTCCTCCTCTGTGCCTCAACCACTCAATTTATTAATCTCGAGTCAGCAAAGAGTGTGTTTTGGACCCAATCAAAATAATACATCCGTTCTTTTTTACTTGTCGTGTTGGACATCGACACGGTCTCCAATATTCACCTTTGACTATTACTTTTTTATAATTACCAGGGTGCCCCACGCATTTTGCGGCTAGATTTGTTTCGAAGTTTGTATAAATGCTTGATAATATATTTACATATCTTGTAGGATATTTAGACTGTTAAGATATCCTAAACATTGAAAGCGGCAATAGAAACTTGAAAGAAATTACCTGAGGAATGTAATTGAAGTATGTACTTTGATTGAAGAAAATCATTGAGCATAATAAGTTATTGTGGTTCTTAGAAACTAGCCACTCTTCATCATGCATAGACCATGTAGTTGCATGCCCTATTCTTACTCTATTTTTTTTTCCAAATTGTATGCATGCACATGTACCTCTATTTAATCTCAAGCAACATGTTGATTATGTGTGAGGCAAATTATCTTATTAGTTACATGGTATAATGTATTAGAGTACCTTGCTCACGCATACACCGATGCACTATAGGCGACCTATCTTGAACTTATCTTGCCTCAGATGCCGGCTACCCCACCAAACCGTGTCAATGTGGCTTCTATATCTTCTCGTTGTCATAATTTTTTTTTTGCTTCAACCTCCAATAGTAAGCCCAAATCTCGATCGATCTCTCTCAACTACTACCACTTCCATTACAATACTTTACCATATAGTTATTTTCTACTTCTCTATATTATTGCTTAATGCTAATCATTGCAATATCAACGTGAATACACATGAAACCATCATTGATCCTAGCTGGGGACACATGTCGGGCTCTCTCCGGTGACCCCGAGCATATTCCCTACGGCTGTGCCATCTCTACTCCAAGCTTTTTGCTCATCTGCCTCTGTATGTCCACGCTTCAATTTGTACGGATGCATGCATGTACATACGCATGCCTGATGTTATACATGCTCAACGTCCATTTCTCTTATGTTAGTCGCTTCTCTTCTTTGACGTTAGCTAACCCAACGTTGTGGCTTCCTCACTAACCATGGCGACCTCCAATCTTCACTAATGTTTGTATATCTGCTTTAGTAATTGTCTAACGATATGGACAATCTTTTTGCCATCGTTGGCGATAACGTGCCCCTCACCAATGATGACACGCTCTTAACTACCCGATTGTCCCATATTGTCCATAAGTCGTCTTCAATGCAAAGCTCCATCTCCTCTCATCTAGGGCTTCCCCATCATCGAGCTTCCTACTAACTTCTTCAACAACGCCGACGCTCACCACTTGTCATCGCGGCCTTGCCTCCTTCAACACTGAACTTTCTCTTCAATGGCCCTGGTGGGCAGCACGATATTGTCCTCATCTCTGTCGTCGCCGTCTTGGCTCTCGCTTTCCCATCAATGTTTTCTTGTGGGACAAATCGATGCCATCACACTCTTTTGTAGTGTCCTTCGACACCATTCATGCTATCCTCGTTATAACTTGTATTTTTTAATCAAAATTTTAGATTTTTAATTTTTATTTCACAGGAAGCAACAATAGAAACACGTGACCTTGAGAGCAAAATGGTGGCTTTTTTCGTGCCTCCTCGAACATCATTCATGTCATTCTCGTTATAACTTTTATTTTTATTCAACATTTTAGCTATTTTTATTGGAGTTCGTATACAAATCAAATTGTTAAATTTATTTGGAGTTTTAGTTATTTGGGGATTTTATTTTGGAATACGTATAGAAATCAAATTGCAAATTTTCTTTTGTTTTTAATTCCGAATTTCACTTTTTTTTTCTTGGAATTCGTTTCTAAATCCAATTGTTAATTTTTATTTCATTTTTATTCTGAACTACATTTATTTAGGGACTTTACTTTGAAATTCGTATTGAAATAAAATTGGTAATTTTTTTATTCATAATTTTAATTATTTTTGTTGTATTTCTTACACTAATCTCATTGGCAATTACCGTTTATTTTTTATTCCGAATTGAAATTATTGGAATTTGTATCAAAACCATAATGCTAGTTTTATTTTATTTTTATTCCAAATTTAGTTATTTTTTTGGTTGGATTTCGTAGACAAATATAATTTCAATTTTTTATTCTGAATTATATTTATTTAGCTATTTTACTTAGAAATTCATATGAAAATCAAATTGCTTATTTTATTTTACTTTTATTCTGAATTTCAGTTTTATTGTACTTGATATGGACTCTTTTACTTACGAATTCGTATAGTGATCAAATTGTTGATTTTATTTTATTTGATGTTCGAATTTCGATGTTATTTTACTTGACGTTGACTCTTTCTTCTAATCTAGACCAACCACGATCGGCGGTGTAAATCTTTCTCTTTTTTCTACTGATTAATGTGGGAATTTCTAGTCCTTGAGAGCGAACGTGGTGACTTCTTTTGACTCCGCTTTAATAAGATAACTAGTAAGGTGCTCTGTGCATTTGCGTGCAGCTCGATTTCAAAGTTTTTATAAATGATTGATAATATATTTACGTATCTTGTACACTATTTAGACTTTTAAAATATCCTAAACATTGGAAACAACAATAAAAACTTGAAAGAAATTACAACTTGAGAAACATAATTGAAGTATGTGCTTTCATAGAAGAAAATCATTGAGCATAATAAGTTGTTGAGGTTCGTAAAAACTAATCAATCTTCATCATGCCTAGATCATGTAGTTGCATGCCCTATTCTTACTCTATTAGTTATTTTTTTCCAAATTGTATGCATGCACATGTACCTCTATTTAATCTCAAGCAATATGTGAATTATATATGCGACAAATTATCTTGTTAGTTTACATGGTATAATATATTAGAGTACCTTGCTCGGGCATACACTGATGCACCCTGAGCGACCTACATTGAAGTTATCTTCCCTCACACGCCTACTACCCACTAAACCGTGTGGCTTCCTCACTAACCGTGATGACCTCCCATCTTCACTAATGTTGGCATGTCTGCTTTAGTCGTTGTCTAATGATATAGAGAATCTTTTCGCCATCACTAGTGACAACATGTCGCCCACAAGTGATGGCATGCGCCTAGCAACCCAATGGCCACATATTGTCTATAGCTCATCTTCAATGCAAAGCTTCATCTCCTCTCTTCTAGGGCTTTTCCATCATCGAGCTTCTTTATCCACTAACTTCTTCAACAACGCCAACGCTCACCACTTGTCATCGCGGCCTTTGACTCTTTCAATACAGAACTTTCTTTTCAATAGCTCCAGTGGGTAGCACAATATTGTCCCCATCTCTGTCGTCGCCACCTCACCTCTCGCTTTCCCACAGATCAATGTCTTCTTACAGGATAGATCGATGCTATTGCACTCTTTTGTGCTGTCCTTCGGTACCATTGTGTTATCCTCGTTATAACTTGGATTTTTTAATCAAAATTTCATATATTTTTTATTTTTATTCTATGGGAAGCAACAATAGAAACACGCGACCTTGAGAGCGAACGTGGTGGCTTCTTTTGTGTCTCCTTGGACGCCATTCATGTCATTCTCATTATAACTTTTATTTTTATTCAATATTTCAGCTATTTTTTGGAGTTCGTATACAAATTAAATTGCTAAATTTATTTATTTTATTTGGGGATTTGTGGAAAAGGTGATATCAAGGAGGTTCGTGAGAAATCCCTTTCATAAGGGATGTCTATTTATATAAAAGAAGTAGTAAAGCTGGAGCAGGAGACGAAGAGATGAAGAGACACTCGCGCGGGAGACGAAGGGATTGAAAGGCATATCACAGATGGTTCTATCATGGAACCGTCTGTGAAATATCACAGACGGTTCATATTAAGAACCGTCGTGATAATAGATATCACGAGCGGTTCCATGATAGAACCGTCTGCGATATCTAATTATCACATACGGTTAGTAAATAGAACCGTCTGTGAAATTCGTACCGTATCACGGACGGTTCGTGTTAAGAACCGTCTGTGATAAGTAGATATCACAGACGGTTCCATTATAGAACCGTCTGTGAAGTATCACAGACGGTTTTATTTACAAACCGTCTGAGATAATAACATATCACAGACGGTGGAAAAGACGGTTCCTAAGTGACTGTCTGTATAAGTTCAACACAGACGGTTTCTTTAGAACCGTCTGTGATGAGGCGTCCACTATATGCTGTTTTGTAATAGTGGGATTTTATTTTGGAATGCCTACGGCAATCAAATTGCAAATTTTCTTTTGTTCTTTATTATGAGTTTCACTTTTTTTTCTTGGAATTCGTTTCTGAATCCAATTGCAAGTTTTTCTTTAATTTTTATTCTGAATTATAGTTATTTAGGGATTTTACTTTGGAATTTGTATTGAAATAAAATTACTAATTTTATTTTATTTTTATTCAGAATTTCAACTATTTTTGTTGTGTTTCTTACACAAATGTAATTGGCATTTTTTAAATTTTATTTTGAATTATAATTATTGGAATTTGTGCTAAATCATATTGTTGTTTTGATTTTATTTGTATTAGTGCCATCCACATTATATCTTTTGTTTTTATTCAACATTTTACTTATTTTTATTGGGGTTCGTATACAAATAAAATTGCTAAATTTATTTAATTTACTTAATTTTAGTTATTTGGGGATTTTTATTTTGTAATACGTATAGAAATCAAATTACAAATTTTCTTTTGTTTTTTAATCCGAATTTCACTTTTTTCTTGGAATTCATTTCTAAATCCAATAGCTAATTTTTCTCTAATTTTTATTATGAATTATAATTATTTTGGGATTTTACTTTCGAATTCGTATTGACATAAAATTGCTACTATTATTTTATTTTTATACGAAATTTCAATTATTTTTGTTGTATTTCTCGGACAAATCTAATTGGCAATTATTGTTTAATTTTTTTTCCTAATTATAATTATTGGAATTCGTATCAAAATAATATTGATAATTTTATTTTATTTTTCCAAATTTATTTATTTATTGGTTGGATTTCGTAAACAAATCTAATTTCCAATTTTTTTAGTTTTTATCCCAAATTATATTTATTTAGTTATTTTACTTTAAAATTCGTATGAAAATCAAATTGATTATTCTATTTTATTTTTATTCCGAATGTCAGGTTTTATTATACTTGATATGGACTCTTTTACTTATGAATTCGTATGAAAATCAAATTGCTGATTTTATTTTATTTTTTTATTATGAATTTGTGTTTTATTTTATTTGACATGGACTATTTCTTTTAATCTAAACTGTTATAATATGGACCAACCACGATCTACGGTGTAGATATTTCTCTTTTTCTACCAATTAATGTGGGAATTTCTAGCCCTTAAGAGCGAATGTGGTAGCTACTTTTGACTCTACTTTAATAAGATAATAGATAGATTATATGTTAACAAAAACTACTAAAAATATAATGACATGAAGAATTGTTTGTGATAAATCTAGTAATATCATTTCCACGTGACAAATTCAAGTGTCGTTGTGTATATTAGAGGTCAAAGTTTAAAAGGTTGATTGCACACATTCTAAAATGTCATCTAAAAAGAACGGTGGGACTAATAGATATCGATAGCCAAACTTAAGAATGTTGGACTACACGTATCCCGTCTAAAGGGAGTAATTTTTGCATTTTGGATGGTCATAATCGGGTAACAGCTAATATATCATGACACTACTACAAAAAGGTTATCACAGACGGTTCTAAACCGTCATCACAGATGGTTCCTAAAACATCTGATTTTATGTGTCCGTGATAACAAGTGGTTATCACAGACGGTTTGTGAGCCGTTTGTGATAAGTCACAACACAAACGGTTTTGTAGTATAAACCGTCTGTGAAGGCCTACTATCATAGATAGTTTGTACCCAAAACTATTTGTGATACGTCAGACATCACATACAGTTATATATACCAACTGTTTAAGATTGGATACATATCACAAACGGTTAGTATAAAGAACCGTCTGTGATATCAGACATATCATAGACGATTAGTAACAAGAACCTTCGATGATGATGCCCTCCGGCCGAGATCATTCCGTACATAGGACTTGAGAATTCCCATGTACCTCTCGAACAGGTGCATATGACGTAGGAACACAAGGTCACATATCTTTATTTTTTCACAAGGTGAACAATGAGATGTACCATGATATCAAAAAATGACGGAGGTAAATACATCTCAAGATGACATAGAATCATCACCACCTCAGCCTGTAGAGCATCTAGTTCTTCAGGATCGATGACCTTCCGAGCAATTGAGTTTAAAAAAATACACAGTCTCATGATTGCCACTCAGAGTCTCAGACCTTATTCGGCAAAATACTCCTAATTACAACAGGAAGCATTTGTGTTATCAGCACATGACAATCATGAGACTTCATACCAATTAATTTCAAATCTTACATAGAAACAAGTTTCTTCATGCTGGCGGAGTAACCTGCGAAACTTTCACACCATGTAAGCTCTAGCACTATTCATTTCTCTCAGCCTTGGACAGAGTGTAGCAAGCTAAGAGAAGGTACATTCGGCCTTTATCGGTCTCTTTTGGTGCTAACTCGGTCCTTATGTTCATATCAACCAAGTCACACCATGCGTTGACACTATCCTTTGTTTTGCCACGAATGTTCAGTAAGAGACCAATCAAGCTATCATATAAATTCTTCTCCACGTACATGACGTCAATGCAATGGAGAACTTCTAAGTGCTCCCAATAAGGTAAGTCCCAAAAAATTGACCACTTCCTCCAGATGTTCTTCTGACGGGTCCTCAATTTACGTTCCTTTCCAAACACAACATCGATATCCTTAACCATATCATAGACATCTTTCCCTCTAAAAGCTATCGGAGCTGAACCATCTTCCTTATTTCTATTGAAATGTTTCTTTATCTTGCGGTATGGGTGATACTTGGGAAGGAACTTATGGTGACGCATGCACATAGTTTTGCGTGAGTTATTTAGCCACAACTCTTGGTACCATCTAAGCAGTGCGGAAAGGCTTTGACTCCTTTTGTACTGAACTCCGACTAGTTACCAAGGGTAGAAAATCATTGATGGTGCAGAGCAACATAGGACATAAAGTGAAGTTCTCTCATTTGTACTCATCCCATACTGGTACCTCTTCATTCCATAGTGTTACAAGATCTTCCAGAAATGATGCTAAGTACACATCAATATCATTTCTATGTTGCTTCGGCCCTTGGATAAGTAGTGACATCAAAATGTACTTCCGCTTCATACACAGCCAAGGAGGAAGGTTGTACATACATAGATTCACAAGCCAGGTGCTATATCGGCTGCTCATATTACCGAAAGGATTTATTCCATCTGCACTCAACTCAAACCTTATATTCCTCGGTTTCATACCAAAATCTTCAAAGCTCCTATCGAAATTTCTCCACTAGGCAGAATTAGCAGGGTGACTTATCTTTCCATCTTTATTACGCTCCTTCGAGTGCCAACGCAGCAATCTTGTCTCCTTTCGGTTCGCAAATAAACGGTTCAAACGGAGAATTACAGTAGATACCACAACACCTTAGCAGGAGGTCCTTCCTTCACCTCGATGCCCTCGCCGTCATCGGAGTGATCCTTATGCTTGTATCGGGATGCTTTGCACACCGAACATACATACATGCTACATACTCTTTACAGTAGAGGATACAATTGTTCGGACATGCATTTATTCTTTCTACTTTCATTCCCAATTGACAAAGAATCTTCTTAGCTTGGTATGTGAGAAATAAAAAGGAATATTAACTTTAGATCACCAAGAACAAATATCTACAAACACACTTGCAAACCCAAAGCCGGTCGCCTCCTTCAAAACAACCACATATTAGAGACAGAGCTCAGTACAAACAGATCTGTCGGTGACCAGATATTTAATGGACATATCACAGACGGTTTTAAATACAAACTGTCTGTGATATGTGTCATTAAATATCTAGTCATCAAGACAGATCTGAGTGTAGTGAGATCTGTCTCTAATATATGGCTACTTTGAAGGAGGTGGCCGGCTCTGGGTTGTTTGGTGAAAGAAATACCATAGATTTGTAAGTGTGTTTGTAAATCTAGCTATTTGTTCTTGGTGATCTAAGGTTAGTATTTCTTTTTATTTATCATCAAACGATATGTGGCTACTTTGAAGAAGATGGCGAGTGCGTCTAAGAAAGCAACCAAGCCCACCACGAAGTATGATTTTTTCAGGGTTGTCCACATAGCATGAGGTGATGAGATAGTTGCGACGGACTACTTTATCAAACCTGACACACTAATGAAGCAAATCATACACTCCAGTGTGTCAGGATCGATGAAGTAGGTCGTGGTTGCTGTTTTATCCTCCTCATGCTACGTGGACGACCCCTCGAAAAAATCATGCTTCGTGGTGGTCTTGGTTGCTTTCTTAGACGTACTCGCTGTTTTCTTCAAAGCAGCGTGCCATATCACAGATAGTTCTTGTTAGTAACCATCTGTGATACGTATCACAGACGGTTTTAGAGACAAATAGTCTCTGATTATCCTATTATCACAGACGGTTATATTCTAGAACTGTCTATGAATTATCACATATGATTTTATTTTAGAACCGTCTGTGATACATATCACAGACGGTATGTCCCACTAAACCGCATGTGATAGTTCCATCTATAGGTAAAAAATGTCCAGTAAATATGTTTTCTTTTCTGGTATTCACGACACAGTGGAGCGATTGGTTTTCTGAGACAGCGCATTTCGCGTGCCTTGCCCGATTATACTCGGTGGCTTTGATCCTGTTTGTCGAAAGGCTAATGTGTTGAAATTGTGATTCCTTTTACACTGTTAAACAAATGATCCTCTATTGGTTGAAAGTATAATTGATGTTTACGAGATAATTCTGGACATATTAGTAAATCATTAGTTTGAGCTCAAAGTCTTATTTGCAGTTGTCATATTTAATTAGTGAAGAATATTGACAAAAATGGGAGGAATTATATCAGAATATTTGCTAAAACTATGCTGAAACCGCTAATTTTACGATAATATGCTTTAGTTCAAGTAGTTCGATACATGTATAAAGAACTTGGCGTACTCATACCTAATCCTACAACCGTCTTTGCAAAAGACGACGTAGTCATCCCACCCTACCGTCACATCGCATCCGGTGCTTGTGCACCGGTGGTTGTCCTCCGGCAGCGCCAACACCCGGCCCTACGGCACCGCCTACACTCTCGGTTGGTCCTCTTGACCGTCTCACACCCGTCGCCAACCAGCTCGCCCTCGACCTGGCTGATGTAGTGCTTCTCAACGTCGCGTGCCTCGCCAGCCGAGTAGAGGAGGAGGCCAAACACGTAGGACGCGGTCTTGTGGCCGGCGACGGCCTCCTGGTCGAGGCCGTGCTTCATGTCCTGGTGCACAAAGGCGAGCGTGAGGCCGACTATGAAGCATGCCTCTGAGTTGCCGGCGCCGACCAGGTGGTTAACGACGACGAGGTAGCGCTCTGTCGAACCCGGGAGCGAAGGATCCCGAATTCTCTTTGTTCATACACCGGTCCATGATTTCCAATGTACAGTCTTACAAAAATGGATATCACATTCATATCACGAAAACGTAAATAACATTAAGAAATTAAATGTTTAATACAAATGAGTCTGAACAACAATAACAAATGCCAAATGAATAACACACCGGAAACATAATAATAGAGGTGAGCCACACGATGCGCCATAGGCAATCGTCTGGGTCGAAGGCCTACTCGTCTGATCCTCACCGTCGGGGAGAAGTCTTCTCTGAATAAGATTTATTCAGAGAAGAGTGAGCACAACTACCGTGCTATAAGCTACACCCAATATTGAATGGAAATGTATGCATAAGGTAACAAATGAGTATGGCAGGGGTTGTTTTGCGTAAAGCAACATTTTCAGTTTAAATACCCATAATAATTTTCTAAGGCAATTTTATACTATGACAAAATTCATATTTTAAAAAGATGATGTTGTAATATGGATAACCTCTAACGATTAAGTGAAGGATTCCCTCCTAACACTTGGCTTCCCGCCCAACTTTTCATAAGGATTAACCATCCTCAACATTTAATAAAGCATTTAAAAACCAAAAATAATTCTAACTTTAAGTGGCCCTGCTAGCATATCCATGACCGCGGACGCGGCTATTCGAATAGTTTCTACTCTGCAGAGTTGGTACGACTTTACCCACACGAGGTGACATGCTCGTTATGTCGGCCAATACACGCTTTCATAAGCGTGTGACTGAGCAATTACCATGAGGTCTTTACAATGTTCTGTCCTAGTGTACTCATGCCCACTAAGGTTTCGCCCCCTTTGGACTAACCGTCCTCCGGAAGCCCCCTCTTGCGCCAAGTGGGAATAAAAGTCTAACCGACACCCACATATCAATATGACATAAATACACTAAAGTATTACAAATTAATTAGCCAAATCCTGCACATACAGGATGTGTGGTGGTACGGTAAGGCATAGCATTAAGCGGCTCAAAGACCGGTCCTCAATTGACTTGGGCGTCATTCCTACTAACCGCGAGCCTTAATCTTAACCAGATCAATCCCATGCATAAATCTGCACCCACCATTCCGACCATTTCGCCTAAGTCCAAACCCATTTTTGATTTTATTTTAAATAAAATTCTTTTTATAAATCCATGTGGTAAGACAATACCACAATGTCAAGTTTGAAACAAATTTGTAAGAAAATTTGGTTAAACCCTCCCAAATTCTTTAAGTGTGACTAAGCCTAGCTAAGCATATGTCTAGTTTGATAATATTTTGTCTATGGTGTCAAGGTAGTCAAGTACAATATTCAAATTGGCCATACAGTTAAACATGAAAGTAACTATATATAAAACAGGACATTAAAATATTTATACAAACATATGCATGCATTAACTAATTTAAAAGCTGAAAATAACTTAAAATACTGGGGGCAATATGGTCAATGGTATAACTTGTCTTCGTTGATGACTTGGAATTCTAGGTCTTCAGATTGGTCGAACTCTCCAGAGTCGTCGAAGTCTAAACGCGAAAATACAATATTCAAATTCAAATTCAAATAAATTCAAAAACATACTTCAAATTGACTCCAAATTGAAATATTTTGGTTTAGTTAGCTAGATTATGATTTTATATAAATTTTACAACTTGAATCACCCAATTTGGAGTTCAGATGCAAAAGTTATGAATTTTTGAAGTTTTAAACCTAAATCTGAAATTTAATTGAATTTCCCGAATTATTTTTCTACTGAAAAATCTATTTATTGCGTAATGCTGACGTCAGCCCACGGAAAATTGAATTTCCGATCGAATTCTTTTTCTAAAGGAAAATCCTAGGGTCACTGACATGTGGGCCCCTTGGTCGAAGACCAGGTCCACGGGCGGTCAACGGACCATAGTGAACTCGGATCACGGCAACAGTGCAGGTGCGCGGGTGTGCTGGCTCGGTAGCTCACGTGGCGGCCACGTGTGCGATGACTGGGCTCCGGAGCTGAGGTGGCACCGACGCGGCGTCTACGTGGGCGAGCCACGTAAGCACAGGCGGCGGCGGCGTCGGGACCGAGGGTCGCCGGCGTTCTACACCACGGCGGGGTGCGTGAGTGGTACCAAAAGCGAGAGTAGAACACGGGGATCTTGATGCGCTACCTTGGGGCGGCGGAGCGAGGCGTTTTGGTCGTCGGCGGCGAGGAACTTCGGTCGTTGAAAGCATTTAGGCCCTTAAAATCTGGTTTTGGTAATTAATGATGATATGTGTTGAATAGACTTATGTGTTTGTTAAGTATGTGCAAGGTTAAGTCCAAATGGTAAGTACAATCTTGAAGATGCATGCTAAAGGATATCGTGAAGATCAAATTAGTTCAAAGACAAGGTACTAGTAGATTAAAAATCTTTTACCTTTTACCGGTCTTAGGAGATATGGTTGGAAGACCGGATTATAGGATAAATACCGTACTATTAAGAGGGATCATGTCCAAGTAACTTGACAGTCATTCATGTGCTTTGTGGATCAATTTAGAATCATGCATGAAATTGTTTTCTCCTAAAAAACATCCGTTGCATTGTCGGACTTGAGTGAAATGCAGGCGTGTTCACGCGGAACTATCGACAAGCAACCTAACCGGGATTGTAGTGCGGTACTACGCACCCGGTTACTCGCATAAAAGACGGTATGTTTTTTCCAGAGCATGTTGGCTGGGTCGGTGCAAATTTCTCATCACGGTAGTACCGGCTGTTGAAAAGCGGAAGTACGCAAACTCATGATAGTACCGGCTTAGTAACGATGCGTTTTTCCAGAGAACATGTTTTCTGGGTGTCTTGGGGTCACCTCTCAAAACGGAAGTACCGCCGTGCAAACGCGGAACTACCGCTCACCCCCGGTAGTACCGACTCTTCGACGGTACGTTTTTTCCAGAAGCAATGCAGTTTGGTTTTTCTCGTGGAACGGTAGTACCGCTGTCTTCGGGTGGTATGACCGGGAAAAGCGGTAGTACCGCATGTTCGTGGCGGTAGTACCGCTCTGCATTTCAAACGGCTATGTCAGTGCATTTATTGTCTTCTCTTCTAGCCGTTACTGTGCAAGTTGGTAAAGTGCGGTAGTACCGCATCTACTTGGCGGTAGTACCGCGATTCGCTATTTTTCTGGGGTTTTCCTCTCCAACGGCTCTATTTGTTGGTGGGTGGTATTTATACCCCCCCACCCGCTCAAGGACTGCAAGCTAGACCACATTTAACATCTTTAGAGTCTTGTGCATTCATTCAACTCCTCAAATTCATTTGTTCACTCTTTGAGAGGTTGTTGAGCTCATTCAAAGTGCATTCATCATTCTAGTTGATCCTATTGCACTTGAGTGTCGTCAAGCGAAGGTCTTGGTTTGTTACTCTTGGAGTTTTGCGAACTCCTAGGCGGCTTAGCGGTGATTGCACGGTGATCTCTTCAAGAAGATTGTGAAGATGCCCGGTGCCCATATTGTGAGTGGTTTGGTGTTCACCATCTCCGGAGCGGAGGAAGAACAACCAATAGTGATCGAGGAAATGCTTAATACGTGGAGCCGGCTTGATTGGTTCAAGCTTCCTCAATGTGGACTAGTGAAGACCGGCAAGTCTTCGATACCACGGGAAAACATCGTTGTCTCATTGTGGTTATTCCTAGTCTTTACTCTTCCGCATTTATATTTCTAGCTTGATCTTTGTGCTTGTATTGTTTAGCTAGAAGTATAACTTGTTTAGACTAAGTTATTAATTAGCTTATCTCGTTAATTTGTTTAAAAGTTTAAAAACCTCCTATTCACCCCCCTCTAGTCGGTTATCCTTGATCCTACAGTCGTCGGTGAAGTGGCGACTCCGATGATCCCCCGGTGACAAGAAGGTGCGCACCACATCGACGATAATGCGGCGATGTTGTAGGTGACGATGGCGAGGACGCGGCGTCGACGGCGACGGCGTAAACGGCGGTGAGGGCTTGCGGCTTGGCGGCGACAAAAACTCCAATTCCGACGTTCTCACAGCGAGAGAGAGTATGTGGATGGTGGCGGTGAGATTGGTGTGACGAGAGGCTCCTGGGGCTGCCTTTTATAGGCGCCGGGAGGGTCCGGGGCGGCGTGGAGGAGGTAGGGGCGTGCGGCGGCGGTTTCGGCGTTCGTGGGTAAAATCGACGCGGAGAAGGGGGAAGAAGGTTGGGAGTGGGGCGGTTGGAGGCGCTGAGTCGTACGCACGTCACGCGGGTGACGCGGGAGGTTGGAGGCGGTTGTTTGACGGAGCTCGGACGAAGCGACAATGGCGGAGGCGGCGGGCGCTGCGCGAAGAAGAAGGGGAGGAAGGAGAAAGCGGGCGGCGGTTTGATCGCGATCTGACGGTGCAGTGGGGGAGGTGTGGCGTGGGGGCTTGTCGCCCGTCCGATCCAAATCGGACAGTCGAGACAAGTGGGGGAAACGAGAGGAGAGAGGGTGCGGGCGGTTAGGCTGGCGCGGGAGGAGCTTTTGGGCCGAGGCCTTTGGGTTTCGGCCCAAAGCTATTTTTGGTTTTTCTTTTGCTTTTCTATTTGTTTAAATTCTGATAATTCAAATTGGCTTTAGAAAATAGTAAAATAATTCCAAATATTATGAAAAAATTCACAAAACTTCCCATACTTATTTTGGACTTAATAAAATTATTTTCAACTTTATGTTGGTTTTTAATTTTGCAAATAAATTTGTTTTGACTTTAAAATATTTATAAAAAGCTTTTAAAATTTCAGAAAATTCCACAAAAGTACATAAATTTTAATTTTTACTGAAATTTGAAAATTTTGGCTGTTACACGCTCGTTGTCCAGCCACTTCATCACCTCCTCCTGC
Organism: Ampelocalamus luodianensis; assembly: GCA_036346255.1. Taxonomy (NCBI): domain Eukaryota; kingdom Viridiplantae; phylum Streptophyta; class Magnoliopsida; order Poales; family Poaceae; genus Ampelocalamus; species Ampelocalamus luodianensis. Next base: position 27,854,902 of record CM070617.1, on the reverse strand, counting down.
TCCAGTGCCACGTGCCTCCCCACGGTGCGCTCCTTGGACGTCTTGTACATGGCCCTGCACGTGGTTGATAGGCTATAGAGGTCAGCCATGGGTTGAGGAGAGCTCACGGCCACATGGCCCACGATGTCGACGAGGACATCGTGAGGAAGAGCAACGGCGATCGCCGACCACCTCACCTTGGTCCTCACCGTCATGCTCTATGCATGCTCACCATGGCGCGCGACGGTATGTGAGTTTCAATACCGTAGTGACGGTTGTTGATGGATGGTGCGAAAGAGAGTAGAGCTATATGGGGATTCATCTTTGGTGGCGGATGATCATTCTTTTAAAATATATCACAAACCGAACGAAGAAACGCATCATAACATCGGCGCGCTAGATGAAAAGACACATCTTACACGTCAGCACACGAGATGAAGAGAAGCATCGCGCGGGAGCCAAAGCGGCTTGAACATATCATAGACGGTTCCAACCACAAACCGTCTGTGATACATATCATAGACGGTTATATTTAAAAACCGTCTGTGATAATTATATATCATAAACGGTTCTTGTTAATAACTGTCTGTAATAATTATGTATCATAGACTATTTTATTTTATAATCATGTGTGATAGTTCTTTCTATAGATAAACACACGTTATTCAGTAAACATGTTCAACATAGACAGTAACTTCAACTCCAAACTTTATTTTTTTATCATTTTTTGTATTTACATATGGCAAAACAGCGTGGTTAGTCGCTTCTTACAAAAGATTTTCTTTAAAAAGTAGAAATAAAAAAGATCAACTTATTTCCTACGGCCCAGGTAGACTGCTATCTCCGTCTTCAATTCTTCGTAGGCGACGTGGTCAGCATCGAAGGGTTCAGAGTGAGCGTAGGTTCCCGAAACACGTCCACCATTGACGCGCTCGTTCGAGTGTCTCCCGAAGACTCTCCGACTGCTGAATCAAGAAGAATTGAGCCCATAGACTCTCTTCCCTTGCTTGAGGGGTCTCGGCAAGATCGACTCGGTTGTCCGCCGTCTCAATTAAGCAGTCCAAACGACGACAAGCCTCCTTGAGACGTGCAACGTCTTCCTCGAGGACTACGTTGATGGCAATGTTAGCTCGCTGGAAGAGGGAGACCACCCGGAAGACTTGGCGGAGGAGGATGTCAAGACAATGGAATGTGGCCATCACATGCTTTGACATAATCTCTAACGGAGGAGGGAGGACACTGTTAGCACAGTGTTGCCTTCGTAGCATCCTCCAACGTACGACCGAGCGAGGTGCTCGTATAAAATGGCTAAGTAAGCCATCAACGCCGACGTTAGGGGAAAAGAGTGCGGAGCTATTATTTTTTAAAACTCTACTAGTTGTTGATGGAGGGTGCGAAAGAGAGTAGAGCGATGTGGAGATTCATCTTTGGTGGTAGAAGATCAATCTTATAAAACCATCAGCGCGCGAGACGAAGAGACGCATCGTAACGTCTGCGTGAGAGACGAAGAGATGCATCGTGCGGGAGCCGAAGCGGCATTGAATATATCACAGACACTTCCAACCACAAACCATCTGTGATATAAAATTATCACATACGGTTCTTATTAAGAACCATCTATGAATTATCACAGGTTGTTATATTTAATAACCGTATGTGATATTTAATAGTATCCCAGACGGTTCTTATTAAGAATCATCTATGAATTATCATAGACTGTTATATTTAATAACCGTATGTGATATTTAGTAGTATCACAAACGGTTTTTGTTAAGAACCGTCCGTAATACTTCACAGACGGTTGTTAACATAAACCGTCTGTGGTATTACCTCTTCATAGACGGTTTTTAGCACCATCAGTAACACAGACGGTCGCTAAACCAAAACCGTGTGTGATTGTATTTAATAATGATAGTTATGGGAAACCGTCTGTGACTATTGTGTTGACAAATATCATTCATAACTAGCATGCATCTTTATTGCACAACGATCCAAGATAGTGATTATTTGACAAAACACTATGATACGGCGCTCGCTACTATAATTGCATTTGCTTGTGTTTCTAAACCATAAGCTATTGCTAATCGTGGTATACACGGTTGAAGGAAGTTTCTACCTAGGGTTTGGCGTGGAGTTCTCAGCATAGTTACTGGATTCGGTATAAAACCCCGTGAATCACAAATAGAATTCGTCGAATTCGAACAGGTTTAGGGTACAGGGTTTGTGTTTATAGTAGAATTTAGAAGAAAAGGTTGTGAACTACGAACCCAAATCTCATACTGTGGCTCGGACCAATCACGTTTATGTTAACTGTGGTTCTCAGTGTGCTCTGAATCCGTCTGCTAATCCTTGCTGCTAATCACGGTGGCCTGATTGTTGCTCTGATTGGCATGGAGAGAGAAGGTTGCGCCAGTTGCTGGGAGGAATCAAGATTAAGGTCTATGCATACTTCGCGTACAATGTTCAGGGGTAGCCAACGACGACGCGTCCACTAGTATACTAAGTTAGGCCGCATCATACTACCTTTGACTATAGGAAATGCAGGGATCAGCCTATTCTTTAGCATTCCTGAACAACATCATCATAAAACTTTCAATCCTTGGTTTATAAGCATCCTCAATGGTGGTCAAAACGACCATTGATGTCTTAATGAAAACACGCTCATATAAGCACTGTTAGAATTGATTTTTTTCTAAGCCACCTTTTGAGGACCCTATATATTAATTCTAGCCTGCAGCATGCAGGTTATGCACAGCAACATGCATGGCTAGCTATCACAATAAAGCGATCACAACGGGCTTGTGCTTTGTTAACGAGCCATATGTAGCGCGTTTATTAATTCCAGACTTCGCTAAATCTGCTGAAAAGAGTGGGAGCCTGAGAGTTTCCAAACTCAGAGCATTTATCCGAAACATGAGCCAACAGAATGGGAAATAAATTTTTTGGGGAGGACCTCCGTCCCCAGCACTGTTGGATGCCCCATCCCCCTTAGCGCGCTCCGATGGACGGCATCCACGCGCGGCCTCACCGAGGCCGAGCCGCAGAAAACTTATTTCCAACAGAATGTATTGTGAGCTGAGTTACAGCTGGTTGTCACTTCGAGAGAATTATTTGGACTTATTGACCTTTAGCGCGCGAGATCGAGGTTGATTGATGCGTATTTGCTTGAGTACAAAGGGGCATGATGTTGCCGCTTTACTCTTTCGTAAAAGTACGAAGGAGATGGTTAACTCACTCATGTCCTTTCGTTGTTACCATAAGCCACGGACAATTCTTCTACTTTCTCTCTTGCACCTATCTCACTCCCTCGCTCTTGGAATGGCTATAGAACCGTCCTTGGAATAATTAGGTGCACTTTTTTTTTTTTGCGCTTGAGATGCATCTTGAGGTAGAAAGCTCATAAAGCATGGCAGTCACATAAAAGCATCTTAATAGTGTATTTATTGTCGTCTCTTAGCTATACCACGTCAATAAAATCCTACGTGGAGGAGAGAGTGGGAGAAGCGCGAAACAAGATATGATACATTAATTTACTCTAGTTGACATGTAGGCCCGTTTTAAAGAAAAATTATAAAATATAAGTGTTAGAGATTGTACTAGAGATTATTTATTGGAAATATTGTCTCTAAAAATGATGTAACATATATTAGAGACAAGATTGTCTCTAACTATTGGAGATACCCTAACAGCTTGGTTATCGGTTGACTTAGGCATTCCTTACTTGTAGGCTCAGTTAGCCTTGTTTGTGTATGTAGTGCTCCATCCGTCCCACAATATAAGTCTGTTTGGGATCCATGCGGTCAAAGTTTTAAAACTTTGACAATTAATATATATTGAAATATATAAATTGACTACATAAAAATAATACGATTGCAAAATACATTCATAATATATAATAGTATACATGATACAAATCACAGTAAGTGTTGTGTCAGATACGACCGTAAAAAGTCAAAATGAACTAGTATTGTGGAAACGGAGGGGTACGTAGCTTGTTTGTCAATATAGCCGCTACGTTTTCTACCATACAACTTTCGTTACTTAACCCTTAATTTCCCAGTGATTATAAATAAAGGTGGTGAATTTCGTTTACAAAAAAAAAATTATTTTCTATAAAACCTGAAATAATGGGTTAAACAATTTTTTTTTTTGGTTTGAGCATGTAGGTCGTACGTACAAGTTTCGTGAATTACACCAAACTTTCCTCAAAAGCACCTTTTGCAGTTGCGGCCAGATTTCCTTTTGGAAAACACTTAAGTAGGAGAGAACATGCAATTTTGTGGTATACCTGTTACCTAATAAGTTAACTTACTGCTACACGAGCTTCATGCATGGCTTCTTTCTGAAGACGCGGTAGCGAAATCTGTGGTCGATCTGGTCTGTGTCATGTGATCATGTCAAAATGTTATCGGCGGACGATCGACTAAGTTGGTCTAGGTCTAAATCACTTAGGCAGAAAGCTCACAGCTTGTCCATGTGTAGTGGAGGCAGTGGATCAGATGTACAAGACAGGGCAGCAATCCTGGTGAGTGGAACCAACTTGTAAATGACATTTCATTATGTTTGGTCCAAATAGAGTGTGTGATACGCATGAGTATTGTGATGCCCCTTTCCCCCCCCTTCCCGGGTCAACCCTCGCCGGGGCCCCCTTCGTTCCCCCTCGCCGGCCCGGACCCCCCCTCCCTTCCTCCCCCTCTCGCGTGCCCTGCGACGCCGCTGCGTGCACGCCACCGCCTGGAGCCTCCCGCACGCCCCCTCGCCTTCATCATCGCCCCGAAGCCGCACGCCGTCCTCCTCCACGCCGGACCTCCGCGCTCGAGCTCCTCCGCGCTTTAAAACCCCGGTGCCCTTCTTTCCCACCCCCGAGCAAGAAGATAAAGGGAAGAAGAAGAAGGGCCGAAGCCTACCTCTCCGTTGCCGCCGCCGTCGTCGCCTCCGTCGTCGTCGTCGCCGTGAGCCTCGGGACTCCCTCCGGTTGCTTTCGGCCGCCGCGCGCGCCCCTCTTCCTCGCGCACCGCCTCCTCCTCCACCGGCCGCGCCTCCTTTTCTCCGCGGCGCGCCGCGCCGCCCCTTCCTCTCCTCCGGTTGCTTCGCGCGCCGCCCGTTCTTTTCCCTCTCCTCGCCTCCCGAACCCTCCCCTTTTGGAGGCCGCGCCCGGGTGGGCCTTGCCCGCGCCGTGGGCCGCCTCCGCTCTGGGCGCCCGGTTTCGGCCGAGCTGGGCCGGGCTGTTTTTTTTTGCTGCGGGCCGGTTTAGTTTTTCTATTTTCTGTGATTTTTGTTTCCTTTTCTATTTTATTTCAAAAGCTAGACTTTAAATATTAATATCTCCCTCATTTCAACTCCAAAAATTATGAATTAAATTTCTAAAAATTTCTAAAATCAAGATCTTGCTAATGGCATAGGTCTTGTTCAATTTGGAGTTCATTTGAGTATTCTTGTGTATTTATTAGTCCTTTTGCCTGTTGTGTCTTTTTCCGGTACCTCGCCCGCGTAGATTTCGGAGACGCCGGAGACCTCCACGTCGATCAAGGACAAGACTACTCGGACTCTCTCCCCTACAACCAAGGCGAGTCAATACTTTGATCATATTGAGCCTACATTTTATGCAAATTATATTCTTTTAAAATAGCAAGCCGCATGCTTTAATTCTTTAAACGAATGTATGTTAAAGTTTAAGGTAGTTAATTACCCACTTGTTGATTAACTAATTATTATGCCACCCTTGACAATTTGAATCCCCTAATTCCATTGTCACCCTAGTAACTATATGGTAATACTAGATATAGGTTGTACTTAAGCGACATGCTAGCCTCGCAAATAGGGACATTAAAATGTCCTAATCATCATCATTTCAAACATAAACGATTTGGGCGGTCATTGCGGGTAAATGGCCGAGATGGTTGAATTGTTGTATTTTACATCTCAAAACCCTAAATCGCTAATACCCGTGCAGGCGGATGGTAAGATGGTGGGTGCGGATGTAGCACGAGAATGGCGGGAATGTGGTTGAGCCGCCCGCACAACCCTAAGGACTTAATCTTGTCACGACCTCCTGTGTATAACAAGTACAACCACAAGTCCGCAACAAAGCTGCGACTTGGCTTAGTACATTTATCAAATCTGAAAATCATCTCTTTGGAGGGTTAAAGGAGGCACAAGCTCTGGGTATGTCGGGCTTGGATGGGACACCGAGTCAAGGGTGAAGTTCGCGATCACGAGGTGTAGCCACGCCACGCCGATCGCCGAGGTGGACATCCCGCGCAACGTATGGGCATAACCCCATATGGGTGAGGCGAGGAAGGGACGAGATATTTAGAAAGTTATTGTGACAACCTCTCGACTACGACTACGGAATCGTGTAGGGCAACGAGTTAATTGTCTCTTGTGGGTAAAGTGTACAATCTGCAGAGTTATAAACTGTTTAAGCAGTAGTGCCTACTGGTCAAAAGCGGACATGGGAACTTAACTTGAGTTAGTTCTATTTAAAAATTTCCTTTGTGGGTGGTATGAAAATTGTGGCGGGCTCACCTAGCCCTGAGATTGGTTATTCCTGGGTCTTTGTACCCAGTGTCGTTTAGTGGTGGATGTAACCACAATCAAAATAAGCATGAAGGTGGAGGTAACCTCTGCTGATACAAATATTGCACAATTTCTCTCTTTAACTAAAATGAAATTGGTTAAAAATGCTAAGTGCTAGCAATTTGTACTTATGATATTTAAAAAGTATTGCTTTCGCAAATAAAAGAACCGAGCCATCCTTGTAAGCCTTGCATGTATATCATTGCATTGTGTATTGGCTCGCGAGCACGGTAGTTGTGCTCATCCTCGCTCTCCCCCAAACCCTTCAGATGACGCTGATGGAGGAGACTATGCTTACTACGAGGAACCAGAAGTTGATGGACAAGGAAACGATGAAGAGTAGTCTAGGATCTGTAGTCTAGGCCTCGCGCGATCTAAGTTGACTCGTTGGTACTTGCGTACAACCGATATTATCCGGTCCTTGGGTAATATCGATCATTACCTGAGTGCCCCATCGCTTACTGTGAAGAGATGAGCTCTACCCTTTGCTTCCGCTATCGCATTCGGTGTTACGTATTGTAATCAATTTGGCCTGCTTATTTTGTTGTAAAACTCGACCGACGTGGTCTATGTCACTCTGTTGATTGTAATATTGATACTTTAGTTCACGCCATGTATGAATGATTCAAACAATGCTCGTGAGTGCTATCTCGATCGATCCAGAATAGCACGGCGTTTTCACTGAGAGGATTCGGATTAGAAAATCCGGTCCAAACAGAGTGATATCGAGCATACGACTGTAAGAGTCTTAGTTAGATTGGTCGTTGCCTTAAGGACTTGGATCTTATTTTCGAAAACTAAGAAAAAGCTTTGCTAAAAATATAGAGTATTTATTGCTCCCACTCTCCACTCTTAGTTATGTACTTGTCTTTATTTCACTTAAGTTTTACTTTGTGTCTGACCTCCTCTTGTTTTCAAAATTTGTAGATGGCTACCCCGTCGTCGGATGGCCCGTGGGATCTCCTCGTTCACGGAGAGAACGAGGGAGGCTTCGCGGACATACTTCGCCACCGATGTACCTTGGTTTTCCCGTCACCACGTTCGTGGTAGGATGACGAGGATCGAGACCGCGAGTCTGGGCGATGGAGGTGTATCTCTCCGCGGGGTTGGCGAGTTCACTTCCTACCTCTTCGTGGCCGAGGCACCCGGCAGAGCCGTCATGACGCCATTCAGACGCCGCACGCGTCGCTTCCACCGCTTGTGTTGGAAGTGCGAGGATCTCTTCTTGAGGTCACCTTACGCTTCTACCCGTACCTCCCGGATGAGGCGTGTCGGCAATTTCGACACAGAGACGACGACCCCGCTGACGCGGCGAGTCCGGCTTAAGCGGCGATGATAGCCACCATCACCGCTGCCATGGATGAGATCGGCGGTGCGGACACTCCTCACCGGCAGCTATGCCCACTCCGACACCCCCGAGCAACATGGTCGAGTGATGAAGCTCACTCCGCTGCGATGCAGAGAGGATCTTTGCGGTATAGGAGAGGGACGCCGCTCTTGCGAGTTGGCACGCCTCGAGCCGCGCTCACGGCCCCCGCCCGGCCCGGTTGCACCTCTCGTCGCCCCGTCCTCCCGGTGCCGAGCCGGCGTTCCCGTCCAATGGACCCGTCTCCGACTCACAAGACGCAGCGTGCGCGCCGCCGCCCGTCGGCCGCCTAGAGAGTCGGCCGTGGACGCAGCCCCGATCCACCGCCCGGGTTTGACGAGTCCAGTCGTGGACGCCACCTCAGCCGTTCACGTTCCTGCTCCCGTTCGCCGAGCTTGATCGAGCCGTTTCGTTCGCTCCGAACAATGCACGCCGTGGTCGGTCCCGGTAGAGCATTGTCGATTAGTTTAGGTTAGCTAGCGCGTGCTGCCGGCGATCTTTTGGGTTGCAAGCACTTTTGTTTCTTTTCTTTTGTAGACGATGTGTTTGTATTCTGTATCATGACTTAGCTTAGTGTATAAGCTTTGTTCGAGAGTCATGTAACACTTAACCCCTTATTATAGTATAGCCGCTCTAGGCTTTGTATTGTACTTGCTTCGTTCTTTTTGTTGGTTTTGTTCTTGTGCATGTGTGCCTTAGAGGGCTAGTGAACCTCATATACTCCCTCTAGTTCTAAGCTTCGAGCTTCTTGAGATGCCGCCAAGAAGAGCTGCCGCCGGTCCGTGGAGCCTTCGCGCAGGCGAGGAAGAGGCGTGGCCGTGGTCGTGGCAAGGCCGAGGGCGAGAACCGCCTCCTCCACCACCAGCAAACCCGACAATGACCCAAGTCATGTTTCAACAGACTCAGATTCTTCAGGCGTTACTAAACAATCGCCAGACCGACGACCGATCGCAACTCAAGCTAGCGAACTTCCTCGGGACGAGACCTCTCACCTTTGCGCGCCAATGAACCGCTAGAAGCGAAGACCGCTCGGGACACCGAGAAGAAACTTCGTCTTGCCATTGCTCAAATGAAGACAAGGTGGATTTCGCCACCCATCGGTGAAAGCGCCACGCTGCACAGTGGGAGAATTACCTCGCCGCCGAGGTGATGAGAATCTAGAGGAAGAAGAAGCGGAATAGCGGAGTCGTAGCATCTACGATTGGAGCCCCACAAGATCCATTGCCTCTGCGCGCAATGGAAGAAGTTGCGGAAATACAACAAGTGAAGTTGAACCCGCATGGCGGCCGATTCTCTGGGAGGAATTCAAGGCGCTTTCGGGGCCAACTTGCATCAGTGGAACAATGAGATTGAAGAAGAATGAATTGAGCTCTCAGCGGTCGGATGTCGATAAATGAGTATCTAACCAAGTTTAACCTGACTTGCTCGCTCGCCCCAATGATGTAGCCGATGAAGAAGAGAAAATCGACCGCTTTGTTGAAGGAATGCGGGAAGACATGAGAGGACAGCTTATCCTCCATGATTACTCTAGCTTCCAGTGATTAGTTAATAAAGCCCTCATTTGTGAAAATGAGAAGAAGATCATGAGATTAGCGCAAAAGGAAGATGTCATTTCAGAGGCCACAAGGTAGCTTTCCCGAAGCCTACATTCCAAGGCGACTCATCTTTGGATCGTCTGCAGCCTCCTCTCGAAAACTCAAGTTTCCACCCGCGTCCCCAAGGAAGTGGATTCGGTGCTCTCCGCCCCGCGGCAACCAGCAGCGATCAACCAAAGAACAAACCTCCATCGCCGCTGTGGAGAAAAAGGACACTTCGCCAATCGCTGTCCTACCCGTCAGAATGCTCCAGCAAGACTCAACACAGGAGTAACGCCGGTTCAAGGCAGGACCCCAGCCCCAAGCAAGAGTCACCAGACTTCACAGGCATCAAGGTCTACACCAGCAAAGCCATGGCCGTGTGAACCACGTCCACGCCGAGAAGCTCAAGGTGCCTCAGAGTACTAATGGGCACGTTCCTGTTAATTCGATACGCACAAGTTTTGTTTGATTCTGGAGCTTCGCACTCTTTTATTTCAAGAAAGTTTGTTGAAAGGCTTAAGTTGCCAACCTATAAGTTAAAGAAACCCGTGGTACTTAGCTCACCCGGGATCCTTCTGCTACCTCAGTCATTGTGGTAGAAATTGCTATGGAACATTCCAGATTCCTAGCAAACCTTCGGTGCTAGAATCTCAAGCATTGGATATCATCCTAGGGATGGATTGGTTGGCCAAATATCAAGGATTGATAGATTGTGCCAACAGAAAGTGGTGCTCACCAAGAACCCGAAACCACAATAAGAGTTAGTGTGGATCGTTCCTCTCCTTTGAATAGAACAATCCACCACCTTGGAGAGTTGTCCCTAGAGACAACGCACGTAGTTCAAGCTTACCCGATGTCTTCCCGGAAGAATTACTGTGCATGCCACGAGCATGAGATGTTGAGTTTGTCATCAACTTGAAGCCGAGGACAGCCCCAATTGCTAAGAGACCATACAGAATGGCGACGAACTTGAAGAACTTAAGACACAAATTGAAGACTTGCAAGACAAAGGTTTCATTAGACCTAGTTCTTCTCCCCGGGTTCGCCGATTCTCTTTGTGAAGAAGAAAGATGGCACCGCTTGATTGTGTGTGGACTACAGAGCACTCAACGATGTGACCATCAAGAACAAGTATCCTTACCTCGCATCGATGACCTGTTCGATCAATTGGCAGAGCATCGAGTTTTCCAAGATAGACCTAAGGTCGAGGATACCATCACTTAATATCGGGAATGAGGATATTCCTAAGACGGCTTTTACCACCCGGTATGGCCTGTATGAGTTCACTGTCATGCCGTTTGGCTTGACCAACGCGCCAGCCTACTTCATGAACCTCATGAACAAAGTATTCATGGAATGCTTAGACAAGTTTGTTGTCGTGTTCATAGACGACATCTTGATCTATTCAAAGACCGATGAAGAACATTCTGAACACTTGCAATTGGTCTTAGAAAAGCTTAAAGAGAATCATCTTTATGCCAAGTACAGTAAATGTGAATTTTGGCTTCATGAAATCAGTTTCCTCGGGCACATAGTATCCGCTGGAGGAATTGCAGTTGATCCATCCAAAGTAGCAGCCGTAACGGAATGGAAACAACCCACATCGGTGACGGAAGTGCGTAGTTTTCTCGGTTTGGCCGGATACTACAGACGCTTCATTGAATGATTCTCTAAGCTTTCCAAACCGATGACCCATCTGCTTAAAAAGGAAAAGAAGTATGATTGGACCGAAGCTTGTGAAAAGAGTTTCCAAGAATTGAAGGAGAAGTTAACTCGCACGGTATTGATCTGCGGACATACATCAAGACTTCGAAGTCTACTGTGATGCATCGCGCCAAGGTCTTGGTTGTGTGCTCATGCAAGGAGGAAAAGTTGTAGCCTATGCATCCAGACAACTCCGTACTCACGAAGACAATTATCCAACTCATGATTTGGAGTTAGCAAGATGAGTGCATGCCTTAAAATTTGGCGACATTACTTGATTGGAAATCATTGTAATATCTACACAGACCACAAGAGTCTCAAGTACATTTTCACCCAATCAGACCTCAACCTCCGACAAAGAAGATGGTTAGAGTTAATAAAGGATTATAACTTGGATGTTCATTATCATCCTGGAAAGGCTAATGTAGTTGTCGATGCATTAAGCCGTAAATCCTCTACCGCATAATGTCATGATTCAGAACATCAACTTTGAGCTCTCCAAGGAATTTGAAGCCCTCAACCTTGAGTTAATAAAGCAAGGCACCCTAGCCACTTGTAGAGGCCCATCCAACCCTAGAAGAGCGGATCAAGGCCGCTCAAGAGGACATCCGAGTCCGAGATTCAAGCATCTCATGGCAAAGGAAAGGCCCTAAGATGTCGAAGATCGCAGGAATCCTATGGTATGGGAAACGTCTCTTTGTTCCCCACCGTAAGGAACTCAAAGATCGATTTTAAAGGAAGCTCACGATTCGCTTACACCCCGCACCCCAGCAAAGCACCAAGATGTACCAAGACATGAAGATTTTGTATTGGTGGCCACGAATGAAAAGAGATATCGCCGAGTATGTAGCTTGTTGTGATGTATGTCGTGAATCAAGGTTGAACATCAAAGACCGGCCGGATTGCTACAACCCTTACAGATCCTCGGTGGAAATGGGAAGAAATCGAATGGATTTCATTACGGTCTACCTCGAACTAAGTCGGATGTGACTCAAGATGGGTTATAGTTGTGATTGACTAAAGTCGCCACTTCATCCCCGTGAAGACAACACAAGGAGACAAGTTAGCCGAGTTATACATGGCTCGTATCGTGTGTTTGCATGGAGTACCCAAGAGAATAGTCTCCGATCGAGGTTCTCAATTTACCTCGCATTTTGGGCTAGTTTGCATGATGCCCTTGGAACACACCTTACCTTCAAAGATGACCTATCATCCATGAACCGATGGTCGACGGAAAGAACAAATCAAATCCTAGAAGACATGCTTGAGCTTGTGCTTTGGAGTTTACCGTAGGCGGGAAAAATGTCTACCGTATGCCGAGTTTGCATACAATAATAGTTATCAATCAAGTCCGAAAATGTCCCCATTTGAAGCACTCTATGGAAGAAAATGCGAACTCCTCTGCATTGGTCGAATCGTGAAGGATATGTCTTTGGACCGGATACTCTCAAGCAAGTCAAGAGAAAGTTCGACTAATCGAGATCGCCTTCAAGCGACTCAGTCTAGACAGAAGAGTTATCGCGACAACCGTCGAAGAGACTTAACCTTGAAGTTGGAGATCTTTGTGTACCTCAAGGTATCGCTACGCCGTGGAACCCAAGATTCAAAGTTAAAGGCAAGCTCGCACCCAGGTACATAGGCCCGTTCCCGATCACCGCTAAGCGTGGAGAAGTTGCCTATCAGCTAGAGCTACCTGAAAGTTTGTCAGACGTCCACAACGTGTTCCACGTCTCTCAACTAAAGAAATGTCTCAGAGTACCCGAAGAGCAGACTCCTGTCGAAGCCATCGCACTTGAGAAAGATTTGACTTATCCGGAGCACCCGATCAAGATCCTCGACGTCGTCGAGAAGCGGACAAGACGTCAAGTCATCCGCCTTTGCAAGGTTCAGTGGAGCCATCACTCAGCCAAAGAAGCCACCTGGGAGCGAGAAGATCAACTTAAGCTGGATTTCCCGTCCCTGTTCTCGGAGCAGCTCGAATCTCGAGGTCGAGATTCCGTTTAAGGTGGGTAGGATTTGTGATGCCCCTTTCCCCCCCTTCCCGGGTCAACCCTCGCCGGGGCCCCCTTCGTTCCCCCTCGCCGGCCCGGACCCCCCTCCCTTCCTCCCCCTCTCGCGTGCCCTGCGACGCCGCTGCGTGCACGCCACCGCCTGGAGCCTCCCGCACGCCCCCTCGCCTTCATCATCGCCCCGAAGCCGCACGCCGTCCTCCTCCACGCCCGGACCCCCCCTCCGCGCCCGAGCTCCTCCGCCGGCTTTAAAAACCCCCCCGGTGCCCTTCTTCCCCCCCACCCCCGAGCAAGAAGATAAAGGGAAGAAGAAGAAGGGCCGAAGCCTACCTCTCCGTTGCCGCCGCCGTCGTCGCCTCCGTCGTCGTCGTCGCCGTGAGCCTCGGGACTCCCTCCGGTTGCTTTCGCCGCGCGCCAGCGCCCCTTCCTCGCGCCGCCGCCTCCTCCTCCACCCTCGGCGCGCCTTTTTCCCGGCGCGCCGCCGCGCGCCGCCTTCCTCTCCCCTCCGGTTGCTTTCGCGCGCCGCCCGTTCTTTTTCCCCCTCTCTCTCGCCTCCCGAACCTCCTTTGAGGCCGCGCCGGTGGGCCTTGCCATGCAGTGGGCGCCTCCGCTCTGGCGCCGGTTTGGCCGAGCTGGCGTGGCTGTTTTTCTTTGCGGGCGGTTTAGTTTTTCTATTTTCGTGATTTTTGTTTCCTTTTCTATTTTATTTCAAAGCTAGACTTTAAATATTAATATCTCCTCATTTCAACTCCAAAAATTATGAATTAAATTTCTAAAATTTCTAAAATCAAGATCTTGCTAATGGCATAGGTCTTGTTCAATTTGGAGTTCATTTGAGTATTCTTGTGTATTTATTAGTCCTTTTGCTGTTGTGTCTTTTTAGGTGCCTCGCGCGTAGATTTGGAGGCAGGAGACCTCCACGTCGATCAAGGACAAGACTACTCGGACTCTCTCCCTACAACCAAGGCGAGTCAATACTTTGATCATATTGAGCCTACATTTTATGCAAATTATATTCTTTTAAAATAGCAAGCGCATGCTTTAATTCTTTAAACGAATGTATGTTAAAGTTTAAGGTAGTTAATTACCCACTTGTTGATTAACTAATTATTATGCCACCCTGACAATTTGAATCCCTAATTCCATTGTCACCCTAGTAACTATATGGTAATACTAGATATAGGTTGTACTTAAGCGACATGCTAGCCTCTGAAATACGGGACATTAAAATGTCCTAATCATCATCATTTCAAACATAAAGCGATTTGGCGGTCATTGCGGGTAAATGACCGAGATGGTTGAATTGTTGTATTTTACATCTCAAAACCCTAAATCGCTAATACCCGTGCTCGGGCGGATGGTAAGATGGTGGGTGCGGATGTACGAGAATGGCGGGAATGTGGTTGAGCCGTCGAGACAACCCTAAGGACTTAATCTTGTCACGACCTCTGTGTATAACAAGTACAACCACAAGTCCGCAACAAAGCGCGACTTGGCTTAGTACATTTATCAAATCACAAAATCATCTCTTTGGAGGGTTAAAGGAGGCACAAGCTCTGGGTATGTCGGGCTTGGATGGGACACCGAGTCAAGGGTGAAGTTCGCGATCGAGGTGTAGCCACGCCACGCCGATCGCCGAGGTGGACATCCGCGCAACGTATGGGCATAACCCCATATGGGTGAGACGAGGAAGGGACGAGATATTTAGAAAAGTTATTGTGACAACCTCTCGACTACACGACTACGGAATCGTAGGGCAACGAGTTAATTGTCTCTTGTGGGTAAAGTGTACAATCTCTGCAGAGTTATAAACTGTTTAAGCAGTAGTGCCTCTACGGTCAAAGGCGGACATGGGAACTTAACTTGAGTTAGTTCTATTTAAAAATTTCCTTTGTGGGTGGTATGAAAATTGTGGCGGGCTCACCTAGCCCTGAGATTGGTTATTCCTGGGTCTTTGTACCCAGTGTCGTTTAGTGGTGGATGTAACCACAATCAAAATAAGCATGAAGGTGGAGGTAACCTCTGTGATACAAATATTGCACAATTTCTCTCTTTAACTAAAATGAAATTGGTTAAAAATGCTAAGTGCTAGGAATTTGTACTTATGATATTTAAAAAGTATTGCTTTCGCAAATAAAAGAACCGAGCCATCCTTGTAAGCCTTGCATGTATATCATTGCATTGTGTATTGGCTCATGAGCACGTAGTTGTGCTCATCCTCGCTCTCCCCAAACCCTTCAGATGACGCGATGGAGGAGACTATGCTTACTACGAGGAACCGAGTTGATGGACAAGGAAGCGATGAAGAGTAGTCTAGGATCTGTAGTCTAGGCCTGGCGCGATCTAAGTTGACTCGTTGGTACTTGCGCACAACCGATATTATCCGGTCCTTGGGTAATATCGATCCGTACACAAAGTTGCCCGATCGCTTGCTCGTGAAGAGATGAGCTCTACCCTTTTGCTTCGCTATCGCATTCGGTGTTACGTATTGTAATCAATTTGGCTGTTCGCATTTTGTTGTAAAACTCGACCGACGTGGTCTATGTCACTCTGTTGATTGTAATATTGATACTTTAGTTCACGCCATGTATGAATGATTCAGCAATGCTTGTGAGTGCTATCTCATCGATCAGGAAGAATAGCGGCGTTTTCCTGAAGGATTGGATTAGAAAATCCGGGTCCGACAAGTATGTCTAATTCGATGCCAATTCATCAGCCAAGAACTAAGAATAGCCGATGCTAATTAATGACTACGTGAAAATTTGTTTAATTCAGACTACTGCCTGGAAGAGCTCACTCGACTATACGATTCTTCCTTCTGAAATGAGGACTCCATTTTGTTGTTGAGATGCTTTAAGATATTCTCAGGTATCGCTTCATCAAGAGGCCATCTCCATTGGACCACAAGTAGGAAAAAGAGGGGACCTTCTACCCATCATGGCATCTTGCCTCCAAAATGAAGATCTAGATCGCTTGTTTAGTCCAATAAGCATTCGTCCCACAAAGCAGGGCATGGCTTAGGGGTTCGACCTTGCTTCAGATTTCGACCCAAATTTAGTCATCCTGAAGAAACCAAACACTGTTCTTTTTATTATAGTTTGATAGTATCATACGTCGTAGAAGTATCAATCTACATATGTGCCTGTTGCACTATACGAGTTGATCCATCATTGCAGACTTGGACTGATATAGTTGGTACTACAAGGGAAGTACTAGTATCAACAAATAAGTAATAACCAAACTAGATGTTGGAAAATGCCCTAATCAGTGACAACCTTTTAGCAATACGGAAAGAGGATATACTTCTTTCTGCTTCCACTTCCTCTGCTCCTTCCTTAATTTAAACCAAAACTGCCCATATTTCTATGAGAAAAAGCAAGCTCAATGCATGCAGACTTTTGCTGGTACTGCAGCTTGCAAGCACTACTAGCTTTGAGCAGCCAGTTACAGCTTTTGTGCCGCTAGCTTATGAGCTTTATTGTTCGAGCAAGGGGGGAAATATGTTAGTAAGGCCGCAATTCTAGGCCCTTGTCTTGAGGTGTGCACTGCACAGCATAGGTACAGGCTACAGCATAAAGATGGGTGAGATTTGGGCCATGTATCCATTCTGTTTGCCCCTCTTTTCACCTCCTTTCAGCAACAGACAAATGCAAGAAAACAACAAAAGGGATGTTCCCCAGCTGCCTCAAGATCTAGTTTATGCATCGACGCCTTGCTTTTGCCTTGTAGTGGACCCTTGCTCAACTTGCGCAGTTATCAAGGTATTGATCATTGGGTTTTTTTTCCTTTCCTTTTCCCTTTGGTTATCTTTCTTTTCCTAGTTTTCGTACTGTTTGCAAAGGAGGAGAACTGTATAGGATGGGCTGCGTTTCATGGTGGAAGTAGGAGCTGAGATGATGGTTCAGTCAATTTGTGTGTCAACGAATAATTGGCTACATGCGCACTGTGCAAGATCAAGAAATGAAGGTGCAATGGTGCATTCAGGTGGGGGTGTGTGTGTGCGCGCGCGCGCGTGTATTGAAGGTGCTATACCATGGTTCAGGTTCAAGATCATGTTCTGAACTTTTGTCAAAGATGAACACTTCAATCTCGCGCATAAGTAGTTTTTTTAGATCCTACATATAGTCTCATTTGGCCTATCGTGTTATATATAGCTCTTCCGAAAGTAATCGGAAACATTTGAATCATATTATAGGTGGTTCAGCAGATAAACACCATTAATTAAATTAGTAGACTGTGGAGAAATCGCGCGCCGCGTTATCGACCCACCACCACTTGCTCTCAACATCATCTTCCTCACCTGATCGGCGCCGTTCGTTGGTCGATCAGCCGGGCCGGCCGGCGACGTCACGCCGACGTCGATCCCACTAGCTAGCGGGGCCGTCCCCGGCGCACGCGTGCCCCGCGCATACCTGGACACGGGCCCGACCAGATTCGAGTTGCCGTCAAGGCCTCATGCGGCAGGGACCCGAAAGCGACCGTGCATACATGCCCTCATGGCCTCCCGCCCCCGCGCGCCATTGATCTGCATGCGAGCTGAGCTGCTGCATGCTAGTCTGCTACTGCTGCTTCCAAGCTCACCTCGCTTTCAGTCGCTGTGTGTCGATCAATCGTTGATCGCCCGGCCGGTGCGAGCTTAACGAACATGGAAGCATGCAGATGCCCAGGTACAACTGTACAACTCAGGCTAGCGATCGGTGCCATGGAAGGAACAAGTAGGGCTGCGAGTAGTACGCACGCCCTCCTGCCTGCCGTGCCATGCCGCCCATTATCGCTTGCTAGGCATCTTTCTTCTGTTGGGGTGGCCCCTAAAAGTGCACGATGGTAACTGAACACATTTTTGCTCAGGATGATGGGGGAGTCCGTCCTTGATTCCGAGGCATGCATGGAAGAGGACTTGCTAAAAAAACGGAAATGACTTAACATTTTGCGTTGCCTGCCTGTTTCAGTTGAGCAGTTCTGCTCTACTAGTATCACTTTCTCGTTAGCCATCATGACCTCTCGAGCATAGATGCTCAATGTTTCATAATGCACGTGTAGCTAAGCTGCTAAAATGGCGGAGTGAGATAACACCACACTTCAGTGTTGTAAAAAACGGACAGCCGATTAATAATCCGTTTACGCGAAGTTATGAGGCAAAACGTTATGTACATATGAATCGGAGCGCATTTAACGTTTGTGAACTCCAAATCGACCGCATTGTCCGATTAGTCGTCCGTTTCCATATAATCGTCCGCATAATCCGTTTAATTTGCCAAATTCAGCTTTTTAATAAAGTTAGAATTCAACCGGTTACAACTAGCCCAATAGTAACCCAGTTATAATCCTAATATACCCAAACACAAAACACTTGTAACATCCCGTTTTCAAAACGGGAATAGTAATTATTTTCAGCTTTCGTTCTTCGATCGTATTTCAAATTATCAAGTAATTTCAAAACTTCTAGCTTCTATCTAGCTCAGGTTTGTGTTTCAAACCTTTTCGCAATTCGTGAACTGGTTTGTGTTTCAAACCTTTTCGCAATTCGTGAATTCAAATTTGAATTTGAATTTTCCTTTTTCGGATTTGAGCCTTTTCTCAAATTTGGCCGCTCTCTTGTAATGGGCCCAGACCGCGGCCATCCTTGGGCCTAGCACATTCTTCCACCCAGCCCACTCGCCCAACCTCCCTTGGCCCATCATCCTCCCACACCACCATCTTGGCCAACCCCTGGTCACCTTCCTCAGCCGCACAGTGCCCCTCTCTCCCTTGCGCGCGCCATCGCCTACTGCCGGCTCTCTCTGCGCCACCGCCCACGAGCTTCCTCGGCGCCCCACTGCGACTTTGGAGCTCGCCGTCCTCGCTGCACCCGCTTGCCCGGTTCAAGCCGCACGCTTGCATCACGCTCGTCCTCGCCGCACAGGAGCCCTGGGACCAAGTTGTGCGCCCTGCGTGCGACCACGAGCACCGCTCAATCAAGCACGCTGCGCCGGCTCACCTCGCAATCCCATGTGCCGTTGCTGCTCCCTCGTGCTCTCTGAGCCACCGCCCCCACCTCATGGCGCGCCGGCGGCCGCGACTTTGGAGCCCACCGCCTCGCCCTATCCTCTCCGCCGAGCACGGCCACGTCGCGCCTGTCCTCGCTGCCCACGACCGACCAGTCCAAGCCGTGCTCCCGGCCCCACTCACGCCAGCGCAGACGCCCAAAGTCTTAGCCTCGTCTTTGCCGCTCCCACACCGGCGCCGTCTGCAGCGCACGCGCGTGTCAGAGCCCGCCATGCTACTGCGTCACGACCGCGTGGCTACAACCCTCCCCCTCTGGCTATCTAAGCGCCCCTGTGCCCCTTGCTCCTCCCCACTTCGCCCTTGCTTCATTGGTAAGCTCCGGTAGAAGAATCGCCGCTCTGAGCTCCCTTGCGCCGCCGCCGCCACCGCACTGCCGTGCTGGTGAGCCGCCGCCCCGGCCGACCGCGTCATGAGATGCCCCACGACGCGAGGATTCCATCCCCCTCCTCCCTGCTCCCTCCCCGCCACCGAGTCGAGCCGCCGCTACCCCTCTTCCTCCGCCCCGGGCCGCCGCCGCTGGACCTTCTCGGGTCGCCTCGAGCTCCCCCGACTCCGTAGCCGGCTTCCTCTCCCTCGGGCGCAGCCCATGCGCGCCCCGCCTTCTACTCCGAGCCGCCCAACCGCCGGGACCACCACGCGCCTCCACCACCCGCGTGCCCAACGCCGCCTGTGGCCTTGCCGCCGCCGTTGTGTGTTACCATCGCCGCCGCCGCCTCCAGAAGGGCCACCACCCTTGTGGGGCCCCGTTCCGCCTGCTCGCCGGCCGCCTTGCGCCTCCTCCCGTTGGCGCCGCCACCGCTCCCTGCCGCCCGCCCCTTCCTCTGCTCTCTTCTGTGAACCGAAGAGAAATCAAATGGGGATTGATTGGGTTTGCCTTTAGTGGCCACCACATGTCATGGCTCTAACCCTCTCTCTCCCTTTGGCAAGTGGGCCCGAGCCATTCCTATTGACAGCCAAATCCATGTGGACTCAGTCCATGCACTATGCAGTGCACCCATTTCTCTCTCCCTCTTCTATTCCTTTGATTTAATTCCATTCATGAACTTCGTAAATCCCGTTATCCCTCGTCGTAATTCCGATTCAAATGAACTTTGTTTCTAAAATTTAGTTATATCAAGATCTTGCTAATGGCATAGGTCTTGTTCAATTTGGAGTTCATTGGGGGTATTCTTGTGTATTTATTGGTCCTTTTGCCTTTTGTGTCTTTTAGGACTTCGCGCACAGAGAGTTCGGAGACAGGAGACCTCCACGTTGATCAAGAACAAGACTACTCGGACCCTCTTCCCTACACTCAAAGCGAGTCAATACTTTGATCATATTGAGCCTACATTTCATGCAAATTATGTTCTTTTAAAAATAGCAAAATGCATGCTTTAATTTCATAATCAATGTATGTTAATGTTTAAGGTAGACAAATACCGTTGTGGAATAACTAATTAATATGCCATCCTTGATAATTTGAATCCCTTAATTCCGTTGCCACCCTAGTAACTATATGGTAATACTAGCTATAGGTTGTACTTAGCGACATGCTAGACTTGCTTAAATACGGGACATTAAAATGTCCTAATCATCATCATTTCAAACATAAAATGATTTGGCGGTCATTGCGGGTAAATGGCGAGATGGTTGAATTGTTGTATTTTACATCTCAAAAACCTGAATCGCTAAAACTCCGTGCAGGCGGATGGTAAGATGGTGGAGTGCGGATGGAGCACGAGAATGGCGGGAATGTGGTTGAGCCGTCGAGACAACCCTAAGGACTTAATCTTGTCACGACCTCCTGTATAACAAGTACAACCACAAGTGCGCAACAAAGCTGCGACTTGGCTTAGTACATTTATCAAATCACGAAAGTCACCTCTTTGGAGGGACAAAGGGGCAAAGCTCAGGTATGTCGGGTGGATGGGACACGAGTCAAGGGTGAAGTTCACGATCGCCGAGGTGTAGCCACGCCACGCCGATCGTGAGGTGGACATCCGCGCAACGTATGGGCGTAACCCCATATGGGTGAGATGATGGAAGGGACGAGATATTTAGAAAAGTTATTGTGACAACCTCTCGACTACACAACTACTGAGAATCGTGTAGGGCAACGAGTTAATTGTCTCTTGTGGGTAAAGTGTACAATCTCTGCGAGTTATAAATCATTTAAAGCAGTAGTGCCTACGGTCAAAGGCGGACATGGGAACTTAACTTGAGTTAGTTCTATTTCAAAAATCCTTTGTGGGTGGTATGAAAATTGTGGCGGGCTCACCTAGCCCTGAGAACGTTTTTTTTTTCCTGGGTCTCCTTACCCAGTGTTGTTTAGTGGTGGATGTAACCACAATCAAAATAAGCATGAAGGTGAAGGGAACCTCTGCTGATATAAATATTGCACAATTATTCTCTTTAACCAAATGCAATTTGTTAAAATGCTAAGTGATAGGAATTTGTAGCTATGATAATTGAAAACATTGCTTTAGCAAATAAAATAACCCGAGTCATCCTTGTTAAGCCTTGCATGTATATTATTGCATTGTGTGTTGGCTCGCGAGCACGGAAGTTGTGCTCATCCTCGCTCTTTCCCCAAAAACCTCAGAAGCAGGAAACCCTGAAGATTACGACTACTACGAGGATCCAGCAGTCGGTGAACCCGAAGATAATGAAGCGTAGTGTAATCGTTATTTGTTCTAGTCTCGCTTGATCCGGTGACTCCGTTGGTTCTTGCGTGCATCCTATATTATCTGAGTCTTTAGGTAATATCAGGCGCACACGAGTTTCCCCAGTCGCTTGCCTGTGGAGAGAGGTGCTCTCACCCCTTTTGCTACCGTTGTCGCTTCCGCTTTTGTAATGTAATCAATTTGGCCTATTCGGCCCTATTGTAAACCTCGACCCGACGCGGTCTATGTAAACTCTGTTGTGTTAATTAATGAATGGTATGGTTTTACGCTATGTATGAATTGATTCAGTGATGTATCTGTGAGTGCTAGCTACTGATCCAGGGAATAGCACAGTGTTTCACAGAGGATTCTGGATTAGGAAATCCGGGACCGACAACACTTATTCAAAGTAACCGATTCATATATAACCATCACAAAACCAGACTGTTGACAATGATTCAGAGTAACCGATTCTCTCGTGGTAGTGGATTATTTTGTGTACTTAAATTTAAAACTTAGTTCTTTTGGTCGTCGTCTTGTCAGTGTGTTAAGTTAGTCTAATCTATGTGACAATACATACTTTTAATCTATTACTTAAACCCGTTGCTAGTCATTATTGATTTAGAACTATAATAGTCCACCGATCAATCTTGTAATCTTTTGAGTTAAGTGGCACAAGTTTCTTTGATAGTATTGGCAATATATTATGTTCAAATATCTCTGATATTAGCTTTATCATCAAATATGTGAGATCGTCAAATTGTCGACATAATTCAGATTAATCATCCGTATTCGATTAATCCCTTGACGATACCCTATCCGTCCGACAATCGTATTCCATTTTTTACAACACTGCCGCACTCCTAGCGACTGACACGAATGGCAGTTGACCATGTTTTGATAATTAAGCATGTTTTGAGCTTGGAACACATTAGAAAACAACCAAGGTCAATCCCTACAATTATGGATGGGTTAGTTCCGTTTCCAAACCGGAGCGGACCTAACAAACTCTTCCAACCACAGACACCGTCTTACAGCATAAACTAACTATATACGACTAATAAGCAGCATCTCAGTGAGCCAGTGCAGAGTCAAAAGGAAACGGCTACAAAAGCTAGCAAAACTGCCTGACGAAACACTACCAAATCTCTTTTTGGCTTCATGGCATGCTTCCGCGCGCTGGCTACCAAAAAAAAACACGCAGCAAGAACAAATCGTTGTCAAGGAAGACAAAAAGAGACGACGGCCTCCAAATCTCCTCCTGCTACTGCGTGGAACAGACAGCGTTAGTTAAGAGTAGGACGCAACTAATGCAAGGCCACCTGCCTTCCCAATAGAAAACGCTGCCCTAAAGCTGGGCATTAGGAACAGAATCCCTGCGACATCAATGGCTTCTTGGTGCTACTCCTAGATGACAAGAAGGGGTGCTACGTACAATAACTAGAAGCGTACGTACATTGGGGAAAGTGACGCACTTGTTTATATAGGGTGTTAGTTGGGACTTGGGAGCTTTGTGCTTTGGCGTAATCAGAATCACTTGCTGAAGATAGCTAGCGTCATACCGAACCCTTGCAGTAAGCACCCTATCTTGAGCTACTTAATTATCTGGTCGACAGGAACAATCCAAACCGGTCTTCTTCTCTTATGTAATCATTCGTTTTTGGCAATTTTATAAGCCAGTTTAGGAGCTTAGTTTATTCGTCGTTGGGTTGGGATAGCTTTCGATGTCAAGCTTCTGACGGTGCGATTCTAGACATCTCAACTCCCCGGATTTAACAGCCATCGCCGTCACCATAAAAGCTGGTCATCCGGTTCCGGTGAACCATTCATCTAGGTTCGATCTGGACGGATATTTGATATTTCCAAATTAACCACGCCGCCTGGAGGAAGCTGATGCCGACTGAATTTTGTCAACGTGAAGACAGGTCAAACAGGTGTATCAACTAAAGCTTGCTTTGTCCATTCAAAAGATACTTATTCCTTATCACATTCCTTCAGCAAATTGGCGCAGGTGGCTCTGCCTCAGGAAGGGACATTGACCTATCGGCTAATTTCTGTTCTCTCCTTGATAAAGGCTTTGGTTCCCCTGGGTGTGCTAACGAATGGATCGGCTGCACCAAACAGTCTTGTCGTTCGTACTCAACACCATAGGAGGTGTTGACCAAAATTAGCAGAGGCGTGCCTCACTTTAAATATCATATCATACTCAAGTGCTCGACACACAACGGCTGAGGATTCCGAGGCATGGACCACCTCAGTTTGCATGTTCGGCAATATCTTGATAAATATTCGCCATTTTTGGCATCACAACTCTAGGGGAGGGGATGCAACATCACTTCAGACTAGTTCACACTTCAGAGCCTTAGCTGCTTGCATGGGCATCTAAAAAGAGAAAAAGAAAAAAGAAAAACATCTTCATGGGCTCTCGACCGGTGCCGGCCGAAAGGCCGAGGTATCCCTCTCCTGGGCTCCTCTCTCGCCTTAGGCTGCGCGCACATCCCGCCGCGGTGGCCGCGTCTGGTCTGGCCTTACATGGGCTTGAACGGTGCTTGCCGTCGGGCCTCGGCCGCATAGGCCGTGACTGGTTCTGCCTGGAAGTGCAGGCTCTCTGGAATCTTCAGAGTGGGCTTACCTATCACAGTATATGGTGTTTCTTCCGGCGTAAGTTTGAGTTTTCTGTATTCTTTGTGGGAGGATTCAAAGCCACAAAGGCATTATCCCGTCCGTTTCTGCGAAAGTGCCGGATAAAGCCCAAAGTTGTATATGTTTTTTTTTCGATCACAAGAAGACGCACATGGTACCACACGCACAAGAGTCTATTTCTTTAGCACACGTCTAAACAGACAGAGACCAGAGATAAATTTGATAACCTCACAAAATTTTTATAGAAATACACTCAAGCATTATTATTTGAATACCGTCACACACCCACGATTATCCCGTCACAAGAGGTTCCCCAAAAGTTGTATCATTTGTGGCCATGGATCTTCTCCTGGCCCATATATAAACGTTTCGAGAGTGCATCGTCTGGGCCTCTTGAGCCATTGTAGGTGTTTTTTTTCCCCTTTCGGTTGTATTCCTAAAAAGGTAAATCTCTTGTACAATTTGTCTGCCCTCTCCTTGCTTCTTCCAGTGGTCCTGCCTTCTTGAGCCGGTGGGAAACTCGTTGATGTACCAGAGATTTCTTTATTTTCCTTCGTTTTTTCTTTTAGCTCCAGTTGTTTCGGTCTAGTCTTCTCTTCTTCGGCGAGTGACTCGCCGGATTTTCTTTAGGCCATAATAGGTTTTCGATGGTGTATGGACCAACTTATCTGAACGACGATGAGAGATGGGTATAAATAAATCTTCTGTGGTCTTATTTCTATGAACAACACTGCTACTAAGGCACAAGAAGGAGGGGGATTGGCAAGAGCCTTGGTCCCCATGCTCCGTCTACTACTTATTTGTACATACAAATTAGCCCTAGAATTAGTATAAAAATTATCATTGGGCATATGTTATTATATACTTCCTACTATAGGCCCCTCTATAAAAAAAATGGCTCGGCCACTAGGAACGAGTCATGCACATCCATGAAAATACTTGACAATATACTTAATTTCCTTTCCTCGACCATGACCATTGACAATCATGCTAAATCTGGGGGCTTTGTCAAGGAAGACAAAGATGTTCAGCACGTCCATCGATTTAAGGACTCGATGGTAACAGCCTATTCTCCTAGGGTCTACAATGTGAAAGTTAGGTGCTTATGTGTTGTAATACTGTGATTAATATAAACTAGCAGGGTGCTTCGGGCATTTGCGCGGCTAGATTTCGAAGTTTGTATAAATGATTGATAATATATTTATGTATCTTGTAGGCTATTTAGACTTTTAAGATATCATAAACATTGAAATTGATAATAAAAGATTGAAAAAATTATAACCTGGGGAACGTAATTGAAGTATATATGTGCTTTCATGAAAGAAAATCATTGAGCATAATAAGTTATTGGAGGTGCTTAGAAACTAACCACTCTTCTTCATGCATAGATCATGTAGTTACATGTCCTATTCTTACTCTATTAGTTTTTTTTCTCTAAATTATATGCATACACATGTACCTCTATTTAATCTCAAGCAATACGTAGATTATGTGTGAGACAAATTATTTTATTTGTTTACATGGTATAATATATTAGAGCACCTTGCTCGCGCATACACCGATGCACCAAGGGCGATTTACCTTGAACTTATCTTCCCTCATACATTGCCTACCTCACCAAACCGTGTGGCTTCTATCTCTTCTCGTCAACATTTTTTTTTTGTTCAACCTCCAACAGTAAACCCAAATCTTGATCGATCCCCTCTTAGCTGCTACCCCTTCCAATACAATACTTTACACACAGTTTTCTTCTACTTCTCCTAAATTATTGCTTAATACTAACAATTGCAGCATCAACACGCATACACATGCAACTGTCACCGATCCCAGCTGGGGACACGTGTCACGCTCTCTCTGTGAACCGAGTATATTCCCTACAGTTGCGTCATCTCTACTCCAAGCTTTTTGCTCTCCTGCCTCTGTACGCTCGCGTTTCTATTCGTACAGATGCGTGCATATACATACGCATGCGTGATGTTATACATGTTCGACGTCGTCTTCTCTCACGTCAGTCGCTCCTTTTCTTCGACGTTAGCCAACTCAACGTTGTGGCTTCCTCATTGACCGTGGTGACCTCCCATCTTCACAAATGCCGGCATGTTTGTTTTAGTCACTGTCTAACGATACGGAGAATCTTTTTGCCATCACCAGCGACAACGTGCCTGTCACCAGTGATGGCACGCACCTAGCTACCCGATGGCCCCATATCGTCTATAGTTCATCTTCAATGCAAAGTCTCATCTCCTCTCTGTCAGAGCTAGTTTCTTCATCATCGAGCTTCTTTGATAACTAACTTCTTCAACAACACTGACGCTCACTACTTGTCATTGCGGTCCTTGGCTCCTTCAACACATGACTTTCTCTTCAATGGCCCCGGTGAGCAGTATGATATTGTTCTCATCTCCGTCGTCGTTGCCTCGGCTCTTTGCTCCCCCGTGGATCAATGCCTTCTTGCAATACAGATTGATGCCATTGCACTCTTCGTAGTCTCCTCCGACACCATTCGTATTATCTCCGTTATAACTTGTATTTTTTAATCAAAATTTTAGTTTTTATTTTTATTTTTATTCCATAGGAAGCAACAATATAAACACGTGACCTTGAGAGCAAACGTGGTGGTTTCTTTTGTATCTCCCTCGACACCATTCGTGCCATCCTCGTTATAATTTTTGCTTTTATTCAACATTTCAGTTATTTTTATTGGAGTTCGTAAACAAATCAAATTTCTAAATTTATTTAATTTATTCAAAATTTTAGTTATTTGAGGATTTTATTTTGGAATACATGTAGCAATCAAATTGCAATTTTTTTTATTCCGAATTTCATTTATTTTTCCTTGGAATTTGTATCTGAATCTAATTGTTAATTTTTATTCTAATTTATAGTTATTTAGGGATTTTACTTTGGAATTTATATTAAAATCAAATTGCTTATTTTATTTTTTTTTATTCGAAATTTCAATTTTTTTTGGTTGTATTTCATATACAAATCTAATTGCCAACTATTGTTTAATTTTTATTCTGAATTATAATTATTGGAATATGTATCGAAATCAAATTGGTAACTTTATTTTATTTTTATTATGAATTTCAGTTATTTTTTTGTTGGATTTCGTATACAAATCTAATTTCTAATTTTTTAAAAAATTTATTCTAAATTATAATTATTTACGAATTTTACTTAGAAATCCGTACATAAATTAAATTGCTAATTTTATTTTATTTTATTTTTTATTCTAATTTTTAATTTAATTGTACTTGACATGGACTCTTTTACTTAGGAATTCATATGAAAATCAAATTTTTGGTTTATTTTATTTTATATTCCGAATTTAAATTTATTTTATTTTTTGACATGGACTCTTTGTTTTAATCTAGATCATTATAATCAGAACCCACCACGATCGACGATGTAGATCTTTATCTTTTTTCACCGATTAATATGAGAATTTTTAGCTAGAACATTGTGGCTTATTTTGACTCTGCATTAATAAGATAATAGATGAATATCTTCTAAAAAGTTTTATTTGGATGTTGAAATATAGAGAAATATCAATGAAAATAAGAAATGAAAGTTTTAATAAAAAGAAAAGGAACATGAACCTCTCACTTTGCTAAGAATCAAGGTTACAGATGCGCATGTACTTTTCCAAGCACTAAGTTGGAGGTACGCAACTCTACCCCGCTCAAATAAACAATATAAGTACAACATTGATGTTAAATAGTCAAAATTAAAAGTACAAATAGGAAATCTGAAGAAAAAAAAAAGAGATATAATTTACATATATGGAAAGATTGCACCCTACTCAACACTGTCCTCACTTTGCTAAGAATCAAGGTTACAGATGCGCATGTACTTTTCCAAGCACTAAGTTGGAGGTATGCAACTCTACCCCGCTCAAATAAACAATATAAGCACAACATTGATGTTAAATAGTCAAAATTAAAAGTACAAATAGGAAATCTGAAAAAAAGAGATATAATTTACATATATGGAAAGATTGCACCCTACTCAACACTGTCCTCGCTTACTCCCGGGCAAATATATATTTTCTCCATGTTGCCTCGTCAAATCCCCGGCCAAAACGTGGATGTATTCGCTGCACAATAATAGGGATCACTAGAACCACCAACGAACCGTGATTGATTGATCGTGACGGCACACACGCGGCCATAAGCCCGTGTCCTCTGCGAAGAAAGTGAAACTATGCACGTACAGTGCCATCTATGTTTTGTTTTTACTTGCATATCAATGATATGATATCCTCTTTGAAGGCTGACGAACTAGCTAGCTACGCATTCCACAGCCGCGTGAGATCGGATGCTACAGTAAAAAAATCTGTGGTGCTAAACAGTGATACTACAGTTCTTGTACAATACCGTTGACATCCGTAGCCTTCCATTCTTATCCATGGTTGAATAACTGATGCATATCACTCACTGTATCATGATGAATTTCTGAGGATTTGTTTCCTGTTTTACTAGCTTTATCTGCTGTTTGGGGAGCAAGACTTATCCACACCTCGTGCCACCTTTCTCTGTCCGTCATCTCTGGACATGACCGTAGGATGTAACAACAATGCAATGTGCTACGTGCTACGCACACCGCACTTTGGGTGCTCGTACACGAGTCGGCGGATCGACGTGCTGGCCGGCCGGCCGGCGCAGACGCTTGGGCACGGTGCGCCGAGCGTCCCATGCAGACGTGGCCTCTGAAAGGAGCTGCACTTTATGCGCATGCCAGTTTTGTGCAGCTTCTTTTGATCTTTTCGCTGATGGTGCCGTAGTGTCCGTTTGTCAACTATTGGCTGTTGATTGCCGTGTATTCTCAAATCTCAAGGTTACGTATCAAACGGCAATACATGCATTCGGTTGGTTCATATGCGGCGTACACTACTAATACGCATGGCTCTCCCTGGATGCCTGCCCTGCCCACACCTGTGTATTATTAGCTACTTGCTAGCCAGGCCTGAACTTCTTATTGCCATATCCTTTAATTCGGGAAAAACATGACTAACCACAGGATTAACAGCTCATTATCCTGGTGACGTCCGCCAAAAGCACGTGGAATGCTTTGGTGTTTCCCATTTCAACTTCGACGAACTATTGTTCAAGCAATAGAGACCAATAGTGAGTTGTCAGATCACTTCCGACAAAGCTTTAATTAGCCATTATCCTTTTTTACTTGTGCATGCATGCCATGACCATGACTTCGAACACCCTCTGGGCTCTGGCCAGACAAGAATCAAGGATGCCATTGTCCGGTAGCATACCTTTGTATGGCTTGCCTTTTCTCGTTTCGACATGTGGCCAAGGTGCCGCAGCAGTAGCTGCAGAAAAGCGTCTCGCCAAGATGGCTCACACTAGTACACTACAGGCATCTTCCTGCCACTTGTACTTCTTTCTTATTACAGTACTCAGTAGAGAGTCAGTAGTCGGTACTCAGCATATAGCAGCTGTGCCTGTATAACAGGACGAAATTGATCGATATATCGATCCTTTTGTGTATATATTGTAGACCATCACGTAAACAAAGCATGCATGCGATACGCACTAGCATTTAGCGCAAAATGCATGCGAGGTGGTGTGAATAGATTGCACTGTACGCGATATGGCGATGACTACTACACAAGTCAAATATGTACCTATCTTGCTACTGTAGCCTAGGTAGCCTTTTCTTGATATGCCCTAAGCAACAGCAAAGCTAGTGGCATAATGTTCTCCCTGTTCTTCAGTGCCGGTTTTACCAGCGCACAGTAGAGTTGTTTCAACTTTTAAGTGCGCTGTTAACAGCATTGAACCCGTCGGTCGCTGACGATCTGGTGCCGGCCGGTCGCACGCCGAGCAGTGGCATTGACTTGGTTTGCGATGAAAAATCTTGCACGATCTGTGGCATTGTACCTACATTACGGGGAATGTATTCTCCCGGGGACAGCTAATCTATCATGACCTTCAGAGTCGAGACATGCCTTTTCACTTCACACCGAAATGATGGTTACTAGACAAGGAGGGATGTTCGAACGGTTCTCTTTTCCCCAACTATCCTTTTCCAATGCCTTTGAGATGGAGAAAATCGTTACAAGAATCTCTTACACAGTACTACAGTAGGCATGCCCCTACGCTGCCAGTGCACCAGGCATGCAGCTTTACCCTGTAGTAACTAGCAATCGGTCTAATTAAGCATGAACAAGTCATTGAAAACACGCGCACATAAATTCACCATTCGGTTCAGATTAAGATCCATGAGAAATCAATGAAGAATATGAAGTTGCTAAAATTGAGTTACAGTTTTTTCAGGAAGGTTCGAAGTTGGTAGATTCATGAAGCGAAAAACAAGCATATGGAATACTAGTAGACGGTGGGAAGACCAATTAAAGGTGTACTATTTGTGTGAGATCATGTGTATGATCATAATTTTTACTGTTGAATAATTGGTATCGTGTCGAGATGTTTGAGGATCAAACTCTCGATTTGAGCAAATTGTCGGATTTGGTGTCAGATAGTAGGCAATCTGACCGGTTCTGGGGCGGTCTAACCGGCCAGCAGTGGCGATCAGACCGGCTGAGGCCGGTGGTCAGACCGACCAGAGTGGCGATCAGACCGGTTGAGGCCGGTGGTCAGACCGACCAGGGTGGCGGTCAGACCAGTCGTGATCGGCGAGTTGGAATCTCAAGGAGTGGGATCAAATACTTTATGTGGGAGTGTTTGAGGGTGTGTTTGCATCAGGTCTCATGAAAAATGGGGACTGGACGCAAAGTTGCTAGAGTTTTGCCTAAAAGTCCATATAGGGGTGTTCTGGAAGTCTGGGGGGTGTGGTCTGACTAGCTATTGGTTGGCGATCAGACCGGCCTGGCTGGTTGGCAAACCGACTGAAAGGGTGGTGGTCAGACTGGAGTGTTGCTGGCGATCAGACCGGCCAAGGGCGACGATCTGACCGACCAGAGGGAGTTTATGCATTGGGAATGTGGGGAACTTTGTGGTTTTGGCCAAAGTCATGAGTTTCAGTACATAGCTATTGTATGATGTATGTTTTGGCTAACGCGAGTGAAGTTGCGAGGAATTTGTGTTCGAAATCGATTTCTAGATCTATTGTTATGTATATGGCTTGGAGTCAACTACAGTCAATGGCGAAAATGATCGAGACTAGGCTAGGAGAGCTAAGGTCTAGAACAATTGAGGATGTCGGGTAAAGTGGTCGGATTCAAGCATGACACAAGATGAACAAGAACGACCAAACGAGAAGTTTGGTACAACAGGTTGCACCAAGTGGCTTGGGGTTGGTGCAAGTGCTATGATGGTTCTGGTGAGAGGCGGATAGGAGAGACTCGCCGACATAACGAAAGCCATTAATGAACCTACGCACGGTGAAGCATTGGATTGCTTTATGTTGATTGGACTCGGCCTTTGGAGAAGGATCGAGAAGTGATATTTTGATATTTTGTCCAAAATACCAGGTTGGTAGCCTTGGAGAAACTACAGCGCAAAACGACGTGAGGAGTGGCGGTTTAGGTCAATATAAGGTGAAGATCATGAAGAGATGGATTCGGGAGACCCGGATTGTCATCCTCTTTGAGAAGTGTGTGTGAGTCTAGACCCATTTGTATATGGGTTTAACGGGTGTCCTATAAGGTTTCTCTCTAGACCTAGCCCCCGCTATAAAAAGGAGGTGCAGGATTTGCACCTTGAAGCGTTGGAAACTCTAATTTGTGATTTGGGGAAAGTTGAGGAAATAGGGGAGGCTATGGTTCGAGAGAGATGGAGTGAGAAATTAGATACTCAACCGTGAGCTTTTGTCCTCCATGGTAGAGTGACTGTAAACCTATAATTCATCTAATCAATCCAATTAAGATTTCCTCCAGATGTGTTCTATCTTGTTCTTATTCTCTTTTTGATTATTTAGGGGTTGTTTGTGTTTCAAGGGTTTTGATTGAGTCTTTTATTGTGATCTAGCTTACTATGACTTGTGGGATCTAATTTAAGGTTATCTTGACTGTCTTCCACCCATGAGAAAGCTCTTAGCTCATATTTTAGTTTTTTTTTAGTTTTTTGTGCCTTCTTGACCTTATTCAAAAAATACGTGGAACCTTGGCTTCAATCGTCTTGATCGTTGATTGGAATAGGTTCATGTCCTTCTTGATGAGCTATGCTGAAATATCAAGGGATTTAGATATCGAAATCAAAAGTTATGTTAATTTAAGGATCTTTCGGTGGTCAGACTATCCCTCATCAGCAGCCAAACCGGAGCCGGCGGTCAGACCGACCGAGAGGTTTGTCACTGTGGGTTTTTCCGGTTTCAACGCAAGACTTCCGTTGTGATCTTATGCTTTGATGTTCATAGATTTCATAGCTATTGGAGTGAGAAAGAAGTTGAATACCGCCGGCGTTGAAAAAGATATGTGCTCCTATTCACCCCCTCTAACCGCTTATTCGGTCCAACAAGTGGTATCAGAGCTTAGTTAGTTCATACTTGATCTTAACCGATCGATGAACACGACGATTGTAAGTAGTCCACCATGTCACTTGTCTTCGATGGGCTTGATTGTGCCTATTGGAAGAATCGAATGCGTCTCTACCTTCAGAGCGAATGTCAAACCATATGGAAGGTTGTTCAGGTTTCTCTTGTTCTGCTTGAGTTTGCTACGCCAGCTTCACCAGCCACTTTGGCAAACAACCATAAGGCAAAAAACATACTATTTGTCGGGCTTGGTAGATAGGAGTATGACATGATTTGTTTTTTTGAGATCGCGCATGAGATTTGACACACTCTTGACCTATCATGAGGGCTCTTTGTAAATCAAGCAAATGCGCAAAACGGTCTTCAACCGAGAGTAAAACAAATTTGAGATGCTTCCTGAAGATAGCATCGATGACATGTTTACTTGCTTTAACAATGTGCCAAACCATCTGAGTGCGGTTGATATTGAGTATTCTCAGTCTGAGAATGACACCCATCTCTTGTCTATTGTTAACCCCATGGAGTAGGAGATGAAAGCTGCCGTTATTGAGGAGAACGTTAACTTGAGTGATCTCACTTTGAAATATAGCAAGCTCGAGATCCATGAGATCCTGTTTGAAGAGCACTATAAGTATTTAAGTACTGGGGGTGCGCAATTGCGGATACATCGCATTCCCTTGGAACTATGGAAGGGTGATGGATATACGCATTTGGGACAAACGAAATTAATGAAAAGTTCGTCTATTCGGCCCTAGCTCGCAGCATCATCATAAGAAATTCAGTCGTTGCGTGCCCACCATGCGAACTTTGTCGGTAGATGGCCCGAAATCCCCACGACACGAGCATAACGCAACGTCCGTGGTAGACGTGACGAGCTATCGACGGAGCTGCATGCCTACGTGCATAGCGTACCGAGCATTCACGTCGATCGTCAAAAGGCCGGCCGGGCGGGGCGCGCGCGCGCGTGGATCGGTTACATGCACGCAACAACGCAGGGAATACGCTGCCTTTTCTCCATCAGTTGGCGCCCCGGGCGCGCCCCACGACGCTGACCTTGTCGGCAGACGGCCCGGACGGCCTGGGACACGGCCATGCACCGCGACGCCGACGCAACGTGCCGGGGTCGCCCTCGCGGGCGTGGTCCTCGCGTCAAGGCCACTAGTCCTCCAACATTGGTATTTAGTGATGACGGGACAACGGCGCGACACGACACGAAGCCCCCCTGCATACCGTCACCATGGCCGATCGGCAGTCGCGACGAGACGAGCGAGAGAGCCAAAGCCTGTGCGCGCAGCGGGCATGCACGATATATCGATCGGAGGCCAAAAGTCACAGGCTCGGCACGGGACGGCGCCCCGGCTTCGCTTAAAGGGACAGCACGGGGGGTTAATTCTTCTTGTAGCCTTTGTAGGCGCTGGACCGCATCGCCGTAGATTGGGGGCTCGGCCGGGCGACGGATCGGACCGGCCGATGGGACGCGTCGCGCGCGAGCGAGACGTACGCATGGGTCCGCGTCGCGGAGTTAATGCCGTGACGGGGCTGAGGGAGCCGTGTGGAGCCCGTGACAGGCGCGGCACAGAGGGCACGTATGTACACATGGCTGCGGCAAGGGAATTTCGCGGGCGACGGGGCCCGGCATGCCGCGCGTCTGTGAAAGCGGCCGGCCGGCGACGGGTGATCGAGCCTGCCCTGCAGGCTGCAGTGGTGCGCGCGTGTACTTTAGCGCGGTCCGCGCGGGCCGGGGGTTGTCTTGCCCTGCATTATTGGTATCCTCGCGCGCGGTGCACGTACGTACCGCGACGTATTGAGCACTGATACGTATGTGGTACTCGATCGTGGCACTGATGGTTAGCACTGAGTGCGATTTGATGTTTTGTTTGCTCATATATGGAACCAAGCAGGATCAGATCGCTAATGTTCTTTCGGCGGCACTGTGGGGTTGGATTTAATTCGTGCAGCTTCCGTCCATTAGCTTTCAGCGCGACGATGGGATCCAACTCCTGATCATATCGGGGACAGGGTTATGATTTTCATTTTGCCTGAGAAATCTCCAAACTTAATACGTGGTCAACATTGGATTTTGAACTGAAGATATATGGATCAGACACCATCCTTACCAAGCAACTCCGGCTGTGCCCGCGAGTTCATATGATAGCTAGAAACTCCACCTAAGAATTTTTAATAACCACCCGGGGGTCCAAACTCCATATGTGTCATATGGTGACATTCCGGTTAGGCATTGATCAGATCATGTAAGGGTAGGGCGGGGCCATACTGTGGTCTCACGACAAGAATGCAAAAGATCATGCAAGATTCTTATGCCATAAAAAAAAGTGCGCCATCCTCAAATAACGGCGTTATTTTCTCCCCGGGTCGATTCGATCGGACCATTGGAAATTAGTAGCGCGGCCAGGTTTTGACAGGCGAACAGTAAACAACCCGCACCGCACAGTTCGCGTGAACACAGGGAAGACTTAGACCAGCATGCAGTTCAGACTTCTATATACTGGCTCCCTTTATAAATATTCGCACAGTTGACTTTTAACGTTCTCTAAAATTAAATTTGACCACTATTTTATACTAATACATTTATAAAAATTGTGAAAATACTTCTTATAACAAATCTAACAATATAGTTTCAATATGCACTACTACACAAAGGGTCATCACAGACGGTTCGGAACCGTCATCACAGACGGTTTTTGAACTGTTTGAGTTTATATGTCTGTGATAATATGAGGTCATCACAGGCAGTTTGATGTGATTTTTCTTGAAATCGTCACTTTTGAGCCATCGATGAAGAAAAGATATAGCACTAAAATTGAAAGATGTATAGCAGGCTCAAAAAGATATACGAACAAGACCCTTTTGTGGTAATTGATTATTACAGACGGTTCTGAACAAAAACCGTATGTGGTGTGAAAAAACTATCACAGACGGTTCTAAACAAGAACCGTCTATGAAAAAAGCTATCACAGATGGTTCTTATTCAGAACCGTCTGTGATAGCTTTTTCTATTGCAAAAAAACCGAAAATGGGTGTTGAAACTTCAGAGGCTGTTTTGAGGCTCTAAACGATATTTTTTGGGGTTTTCACTTTGTCTGGAGCCTCCCGAGCCTCACGGATGAATTTGATATGGCCTTATGGATTTTCGGATTGCACTTTTCGTTAGCTTTCCAACGAGCTAAAGAACGTCACAATCCGAGTTCGTATGTAAAAGTTAAGGCGGTTTTACCGGATAGTGCGCGATGTGCCATCTACATTTTTGCCCAAACCAATTAACTCAGCATGAACTACACATTCACGGAGAGTCTCCAACAATAATCACAGCATCACCCACGTCACAGTAGCATCAACTCAATCCATTCACAGAGCACTAACACTAGCTCTCAGTAATCCACATCACAGAGCAAAGGGGGGAGTAGAGAGAGTGAGGTCGTGGGAGGCCGGTGCGACGAAGTGGAGGATGCCGGGGACAACGAGGTCGTGGGAGGCCGGCAACGACGAGACCACAGCGAGGTGGAGGAGGCCGCGGGCGATGAGCTCGGGAGAGGCCGGGGCGACGAAGTGAAGGAGGCCGCGGGCGACGAGCTCGGGGGAGGTTGGAGTGCAAGGTCAGGGCGAGACGGCAACACTCGATTAGAGGAGAGATGATAGAGGAGGAGATGGAGGTGTGAGGCGTGAGGAGACTCGGTTAATATAAAGTGAGTTTCGGTAGCCCGCCTAGTAGTCCAAATTTTTGTTTTCTCGCCCAACAAAACAAAAGTATCATAGACGGTTTATTTACAAAATCGTTTGTGATATGATTATATTCACAGACGGTTTGTGAATAAAACCATCTATGAATTATCATAAACAGTTCTATTGACAAACTGTCTGTGATAAATATAATACAGACGGTTCCAAAGGAACCATCTATAATGAGGTGTCTAGTATAGCATGTTTTGTAGTAGTATTGATCTAAATATTTAGGAAAACATTATTGATGGAAGATTACGAAGTTTAACTGGTTAAGTCAAAAGTGTCAAATAAATAAAAACACAGAGAGTATCAACTTCTTCCGAGCAACCAAATCTGGTAACATATCAGGATGAATAAATTCAGTGGTCATTGGCACTGCTAATGAAAAACCACACGACCAATCCCTATTGGATGGACGTGCCTGGTTCAGAACCAAGAAGAGGGTAGATATCAAGATATGATTTTTTTTCTTTTCTAAATGGCACTATTTGCAACCGTATTAGCATAAATGACCTCCTTGCGGTCGCAAATGCAAAATTAGCTTGTAAATCCGTCTCAGGGCCACGCGGACGCTTACCGTGCCGCCACCTTAGCCTCGTCTGCGCCACAGGCGGCCGGAGGGCGCTCGTTGGCACCACCCTGGTGCGGACAGCACTATTGCTGCCTCGTCCGCACCTCCCGAACGAGCACTGTTCCAACCACGTCTGCACGTCCCTAGTGCGGATAGGCCACCCTCGTGCGCCGAAAGCCAATTGATGCATGCTGATTTGATTGCATTCGGTCACGGCCTGCTACCTACTTTATTTTTTTCTTTGACTCGGTCCGTTCTTCATTGACAGATGCTTTTCTGCCACACAAGGTATGTGCAAACCTGGCTGGAACAGTGCTCATCCAGACAAGGCATGAACAGTGCTTATCTGCATCAAGGAGATGCATACGAGGCAGCAACAATGCTATCCGCACCAGGATGGTGCAGACGAGCACCCTCCGGCCACCCGTGGCGCGAACAAGGCTAAGGTGTCGGCACGGTAAGTATCCGCGCGATCTTGGGACGGATTTGCGCGTTAATTTTGCATTTGTGGTCGCGAGGAGGTCATTTCTGCTAATACGGTTCTAAATAGTGTTATTTATGGGGAAAAAAATTATATATATATATGGTATGATACTCCTGAGAGTACGTACTCTCACTTCTCATATATCACTTAAATCCTATGATGATATATTTTTATCTATTTAAGTATATATACATCATATGATTTCGTGAATAGAATACACAACCATACCTTGTGTGGACGAACGGTCGGACAACCGCCAAGAACCCATCATGGTAGCTGAGCTGGTTCCCTCGCCACGTGCCATCACGTTGGCTGCAACATGAGAAAGAAACATTTCGTCAATTGCAGCTTTTCTGTCAGGGAACAAGTAACCACTCCTAATTGAATTATTGCTGGATATATATCTCTCGTCTTGCACCTTTCAAATGCTCCTTTTAATCAATATACAAGATCGATGTGCTATTGACGGCAGCGCCCCCATAGCAATCAGATGTGCTACCTCACGACAGAGTCGACGGCATTGTTGCTGAGAAATTTGGCTGAGCTGGAGGGCACCTTTTCCTTTTAAGATAAACAACATCGCCGCTTGGCCGTGATTGCATCCACCACCTCGTGTTTGACTACTACTTCTTCCTTATTTTATATGTAAAGAGGCTTATGCAATTTTTCAAATGGCTTTAGTGCCGGCGCTGTAGCACCTTCCGATCGACGGCTAAAGGGGTTGTTACGATGGTGGCGGTGACTACGGCAACGATCAGATGCACTAGTAGACAGTAGTGC
Organism: Ampelocalamus luodianensis; assembly: GCA_036346255.1. Lineage (NCBI taxonomy): Eukaryota > Viridiplantae > Streptophyta > Magnoliopsida > Poales > Poaceae > Ampelocalamus > Ampelocalamus luodianensis. The sequence goes on along the minus strand of CM070617.1, from coordinate 27,816,328 downwards.
TGGTCAGCATTCCTCTGCCACAAAGAGAGCGCAGCATTTCTAGTTGAAAGGTTAATGAGAAACTGAACTTCAGTTAGGTGCTTCGCTTATTAATTCGTCCCAAGTCACCGCTGGCCTGAAAATAACCATAACTTGAGCATTCAAGCTTACCATGGAAATCTGTACGAGCTGATATGTACCAAGCATAATTTGTTGAAATTTATACACCTGCTTTTCACGGAATTTGCATATTTTAGCCATTTTCATCAGACATACCCCAAAGTAACTTCCATCTGAGATTGATGGACGATCGGCCATGTTGCTCTTAACATTTTGATATTTTTTTAGGAATGGAAGTAATGCTCACTTTTTTTTGACACCGATACTTTATTGGGATTGGTTACTTATGGTTCGAATGATTTATTCCAAAAAAATCAGTCGTTTTTTTCCCGACGGTCCATGCTCCGCTCAGCTGTTATACAAAATCGAAGCCAACCCTACAGCAAACTCCTGGCTCCTCCACCCACGCTGCCTCCTCCCGACTCCACCCACACCGCTACAGATGCTCGTCGGCGTCCGCGACCCCCTTTCTCCCTCTGCCACAGCCCGCCTCCTCCTCTTTCACCATTGTCACCGTCGGCCTCCAACTCTCTCATCCTACTCTTTTTCTCTGTCTCTGGCGGCTACCGTCGTCTTCCGCCTCATAATGTTCATTGATTCTCATCGCCATCCACCGCCCTCCTCCGCTCCGCAGCCAGCGGCGCCATCGCTGCTTCGTCGTCCCGCCGCCGCCACCCACTGCGCTGGTCCTCTTGCTGCGCCAGCCTTCCTCTAAACCTAGCCCTGGTGATCCTAAATCCTAACCCGGTGAATACGAGCTCTAATCCGGCGAACCCCACCCTAACTTGATGTGACCACCGGAGACGATGACCGTGCCGGCCGAAGCACAAATCTCCAAGCAAATCACAAGCTCAGAAATTCGAATGATTTGAAAAAAAACATTCGACAGATGTACAATAATTATGTACTTTATTAATTGTCTTGGAAAAAATGAACTATATATTAATCCGTCAGCTTGTATACTTACTTTTAGATGCCCGCACCAAGGGAGACACATCCTAAGTTGATTCTCTAAACGGTTTGTTTATTCTACATGACACTGCAATTGCAGTAAAAAGTTCTCAAGAACTAGGGGCAAAAGTTCTGCAGATGGAAGCAAGCTGCTTTCAGAATCTAAAAAGCTCCATCTTCGTACCAGTTACCAACATCGCAAAAGTGGCAAGATTATGTAGGAGAGACGCAAAACTAGAGGCTGATGAAGAAATGTTTAACAAAAGCTAGTAGCACTAACCTTCCAAAGTGGTCATCGTCATAGTCAACTCCTCCTTGCGCGGCTTTCGACGGCCTAAATCAAACGCCTCTTATCTCATGGATCCCCCAATCAGAACCTCCAGGGGTGGTCGTGCACATGGAAGCACACGCAGAGATGCACAATCCCGGACAGTGCAGATAAATTTGGAGGGGTCCAAGCACTAGGAAATACTACTAGCTCGATATATAGCTTTTCCAGGCATTGGAGCTGCTCCGGGTTACATGTTTCTTTCAGGGGAGCCATGCAAGTGCCTGCCGTCATTTTTAATCAGATACTATGTGGCGGTTCAGTGGTTAAAACAAACTAATGGGGGAAAGTTTCATATTTTTGAAGTTATAGGGCTGTTTGAAATGCATGAATTGCACAAGAAAGAATTTAATTTTCGTAAAAATCTGCAAGAAAGAATTATAGGATCGAAAGGTCTCGGCACTCTTAACATCTAAGGTGCCTAGTGTGGATGGCCATGCAAGCAAGTAGTATCAGTTCAGGTAGTAAGTGGTTTAATTCGCACAGAACAAAATCTAGAGAAGGATGTTGTACAGATGGAATGCTTCATTTCTGTGACGATATTGCTGTCAAAAGAAAGCAAAACTACTTTGGATAACGACCAAAGATGTTGCCGCGGTCATTTCTCTTCTGGCTCGCTGTTGACAGGGGGATGCATGTTATACTACATGCCATTATGTATGATGCGATGGTCATCTATACCATGCAACAACTTCTCACTACCAGAATCGTCTAATTTCCCGAGTGCTCGAAAGTTTCCTGAGTGTTTTGAATAATACACTCGGGAACTTCCCGAGTGCCTCATAAACACTCGGGGAGAGAGTAAAACACTCGGAAAATTAACAGTTCCCGAGTGTCCGATCTGACACTCGGGAACCTTTGACGGGAGCAACGGGGAAAAATGCTCTCCCGAGTGTCATTCGTTACAGACACTCGGGAGCTAAAAAGAACAGCCGTGCCATTATTTCCTCCCCCGCGCGCGCCCGTTTCTAGCCCGTTCCCCAAATCCCCCCCCGTGCCGCTGCTCCCGACCTAAACCCCCGCGCGCTCGATCTCCCCCACGACCGGCGCCGCTCCTCCCCGTCCTCCACCGCCTCCGCCGCCTCCCCCGGCTCCCTCGACTCCCTCCTCCCGCCGGCCCGCGCCCGACTCCGCCTCCTCGGCTCCCTCTCGCCCGGCGCCGCCGGCTCCGCCTCCTCCTCCGCGCGCGCGCCTCCGCCTCCCGGCTCCCTCCTCGCCGGCGCGCGCCCCGACTCCGCCTCCCCCGGCTCCCTCCTCCGCTGGCGCCGCCCCCGACTCCGCCTCCCCCGGCTCCCTCCTCCGACCGGCGCCGCTCCTCTGCTAGGTTGAACCAATTCCCTCTTGCCTTTCTTTCTTTCCTTGTTTATTGATTCTTGATCACTGTTAATTGTTGAATTGTTATTTTGTAAGATTGTGATTTGGTGAATCTATTACATACCTATATTGTTGCTTTAATGTCCAGTAGAGAATTGTTGCTTTAGTTCATAGTATTACACTGCACCCTTTTCAGCATTTGGCCTGTTGTTACCAGCTCAGAAATCATAATCTCATCTCCTTTAGTGCGTACTAGAGCTCCTAGCCTTTAAAAGATATTTGAAGTGAGAGATGTATAAAGATACATCGGAATTTACTTAGTCTTGTTAATTAATAGTTGTAATCTCTTCACAATTTCATAAAAAATTTGATAAATCAAATATCATGCATGAGAAAATGAGAGCTACATAGAAGGGCAGAGCTAGAGATCGAGCTGAAATCAACTTGTATTTCATATAGGAGATGTATTAACAATATATAGTACATGCTAATTAACTACCAGTTGGTGATTTCACAATGAGAAGTTCCTTATACACATTTGACTATTCAGACTTAAGGAAGTGGGATTTGATGTCTGTTGATAAGTATGTAGTACGTACGCTCATGGTCCTAATAGATGCATGTTCAACACTTAACACATATCACAAAGATCCGGCTTCTGATTCATGCATGGTCTTGATTATTTGATTATTTGTGTATGGATCATGCATGCCTCTTTTGATAAGATAAGACATTATGTTTTATGTTTTGCACACTAGGATGGCTGAGGATCGTAGTTGGATGTACACTGGGCGTAGAGCGATGGGTGACTGTACCCAAGAATGGATGGAAAAGTCGACAGATTTTGTGGATCGAGCATTTGCTAGGCGTAATGGACGGGGTGTGTTGTGCCCTTGTTCTCGTTGTTCGAACACACGACCACAAATGAGGGCAACAATGATCGCACTCCTGTGCAAGTACGGATTTAGGGCAGGCTATACCGTGTGGGTGTATCACGGCGAGTCACAACATAGCAGATCAGATTTGCTAAGGGAAGAAACGGACGATGGTGACCACAATGAGAGTAGGATAGAAGACATGCTAGATGATATGCGTCATGCATATGGGTCACCTACTAAGGAAGAACCGGAGCCTGCAATAAGGGCTTTCTTTGATATGTTGTCCGCAGCGAGTCAACCACTTCATGGGCACACACAGGTGTCCCAACTAGATGCCATCACACGACTACTTGCTGTCAAGTCTCAGTTCAGCACAAGCATTGCTTGCTTTGATGCATTCTTAAGCGTGTTTAGCACCCTTCTCCCAGATGGTCACAAACTGTCCGCTAACTTTTATGAGGCCAAGAAATTGATAAGCGCACTAAATATGCCATATGAGAAGATAGATGTTTGTCCAAATCATTGCATGCTATTTAGGAATGAGAATGTAGACAAAGATCACTGTGATAAGTGTGGTGAGTCTAGGTTTGTTGAGGTTGACTCCGGTGATGGTCAGAAGAGGCAGCTTCCTATTGGCAGAAAAATACTTCGCTATCTACCATTTGTGCCACGAATCCAACGGTTATACATGTCTGAGGTTTCTGCCAAACAAATGGTATGGCACAAGTATGGTCGTCGGTACCATAATGACAAGATGGTCCACCCATCTGATGGTGAAGCATGGAAGCAATTTGACCGAGACTATACTGATGCTGCTAAGGAGATTCATGGCCCGGACTACGACGTTATGAATTCACCACTAGACGCGAGTGCTGTGTACAAGGCTGGAAAGGGGAAGAAACATGGTCGTTTCTTCATGGGTGCCGGGTACATTAGCACACCGACAACCCTCTCGGAGGTCCGATCCACGAGTGCTTCATCAACGGATGAAGTACACCTTCAAAGTCGACAGCAACCATCACATGTTTCCCGTCTCGGTTTTACGAGCTTGGTAGCAATGCGACAGAAATTGAGGCTTAGCGTGGTTGGAGCAAATACTCCTGCGAGTTAGTTGGAGAAAATAACAAAGTAATATGCAATATATATATATATATATATATATATATATATATATATATATATATATATATATATATTCGTACTTGGCTAATGTATGGCAATGTGCAAACAAAAAGCATATGGCACTCGGACCAGGACTCCACTTAATGGCCCTCACGGGGAACCATCGCCTAACTTATCTCCTCGGTTAGTAATCTTGCATACCGATTATTATATTGTTAGTCTCTTATGAGTGCTTGATTCAGAAGACATTGAAATGACATGCAATGTAATTATTGGTCGCTACTGCAAATTCCTTATAATGCGATTTCTTATGAAAATGTAAGGAACGACGGGATCAGTTGCTTCTCATCGCTAATGTTGAAGCTGCTGGTGCTAATGTTGAAGATCATGTGAATGCGTCCATCGCCGAGAGGCCACCACCAGGTGCTTGCTATTTTCATGATCTACTAAAAGGATACCAATATTAGAAAACATTCACAATCAGGTGCTTGCTAAAAAATGGATAAAAATGGCTACATATATAACTAATTCACTATATCTATATCATAAATTCTTTTGAAATGTGTCAACATATAATAATTTGTATGTACAATCCTTTCTATGAATTTGATGATAAGTGCTTGAGACATAAATGTTGATCAGTAGTTCACAATGACAACATATTGAGAGTTGAGTTTAACATTTTTAGCTTTGTGCTTTTCATGTTCTATATTGTTAGGTGCTAATAAGCACGTCAACATATCAATTTGCGAGCTTTTAAAAGGTACATCATACAAGTGGATTCCATGCATGTAATTATATATCTAACAAAATATCACTCCTCGCACCTGTTAATTAAGTCCTATCAATTCCTAACTTTTGTTGTAAGATGGCACTAATATTAAGTTTTGCTCTATTTGCAGAACTTGCAAAATGATGCTTTTGTGCACAGAAGATTGAAGCAGAAGTGCATGCATGCAAATGGTTCTTGATGATACTCGCTTTTGTTTGATCTATATAAGACTATGAATTTACTATTTCGAACTGTTATATGTATCATGCCATATGCTTACATTTTCGAACTTAAACTTGAATGTTGTGAGCTCGGGAACTATTATATCTATCATGTCTTTTGTTTGTGGAATGGATGGATGGATGGATTATTTGATTGCTGTGGAATGGATGGATGGATGAATTATTTGATTATTGTGGAATGGATGGATTATTTGATTGCTATTGAATTGCTGTGGAATGGATTTTTATTGAATTTGTGAAAAATGGGGTTCTGCTGTTTTGTCATTTTCCCGAGTGCATTTTCCCGAGTGTCCACACTCGGGAAAGCGACCAAATATTTCCCGAGTGTCAACACTCGGGAAAGCGACCTCATATTTCCTGAGTGTCGACACTCGGGACAAATAGCCACGTGTCAATTTCCTCGGTTTCGTCGGTCAAAAGTTGAAAACTTTCCCGAGTGTGTTTGAAGCTTATTCCCGAGTGTCGACACTCGGTAAAGATTCCCGTTACTGGTCCGAAGCCGTTCTGCAGGGTTTTCTCCCGAGTGTACTAGTTTTCCGAAAATTCTATTTCCCGAGTGTTACACTCGGGAAACTGTTTTTGTCCCGACTAATCTATCCCGAGTGCTGTTTCCCGAGTGTGACACTCGGAAACATATTTCCCGAGTGTTTCTTCCATTTTCCCGAGTGTTGTTGACACTCGGGAAAAATCCTGATTCTGGTAGTGTCTAATAATGACGAAATTAAATATACAGTGTGGCACTGTATTCAGATTACTCTGAAGAAGACCCACACTTTATGGATAGAGCATTCGCTGATTATTTATTTATAATTAGAATAAACTGTGCTCCATTTGCTACCAATCCCTGCATAGTCCCTTTCGTTCCTATCCGTGCAATTCGGGTGGTTGTTTTCCATATAACAACCACTGACATGTCTAGCTCAACCAGTCAAGTTCTGACATTTTGCATTATGAACTGCTTTTGAATGCGCGATAGCTGGTAACGGTTGAAAGAAAAGGGCAAAGATTTACATCTTACATCAGCAGTGAACAAGCTATGTGACAGTACAAATTTTCCTACCGGCACGTTCAGTTTGATCGAAACGTCAGTGTAACTAGGACGACAGATAGCGAAACATCACCTTCACTTCAATGTGAGAAACCAACGTTGTCTCACACACTTGCACTCTACGTCGTCCTTTTGCAGAGAACAATACTTCTACTCAACGCCACAGGCGCTCTCGAGCTCGACGCTTGATGCACGATGCAGAGTCCAATCGAGCAAGGAAATCTCAGGCCCTACGGATCAGGTGCTCTTGGGTTTCTGTCAGGTGTGTGTGCAAACAGTGCATGGATCAACTAATCCATCAGTTTTGCAGGTTCAGAAAGATCTCAATAATATGTGGTGGCTCCTGCCATGAAGTGTTCCTGCCATGAAGTGTTCCTAGCTTGTGCCTTCAATAATGGGTCCAAATCCATCTCGTGTTTGTTCTCAATTATAGGGCGCAGAAAGAATGATGTAATGATTCGTGGCGTTGTAATTTCTGAACGCTACCGTGCATGCATGAATGTTCCGTTGCACTCTCATAATTGCAGGCACCACACTAGCTACTGTTTTATATGTAACTCTCCCTCATTTGTAAACATAAACCAGTTAACCCACCTTTATAATCGCTATTTAAAGCCATCATTTCTACTGCAAAGTAAGGCATGGACCAGCCTAACTGTCAGTGTAAGTACCCAGTGATAGCAGCTGCATTTGCCACAAAAGATTGTCTGCCCAATCACCAACTTGATGGCCCTAATTACTAGATATATAGCTAGTACTTTCTAAATGGCAAACTAACTGAAGATTTTTTGAAACTGCCATAGTTTGCATGCCTATCTATCTTATCTATCTGCGTTGCAAAACCCAGAAGCTAGGTGATAAAGTAGTCTAGGACGGATGGGAATCACAATGCTTCGACAAGACAACTTCTTGTCGGCGAGCTTGCATGCTTTGTTTTGCCCTTCTGTTTCTTCGCTTGTTCTTACTCCAGGGTTGTTGAGATAGTGCTCATATCCTTTTTTTTTTAAGGACTTGGAGATGTGTGTTGTAAGAATTACTAGATGAATTCTACAAGAATTAGGATTCTTACTTCTCTAGAGGACTAAGAGCACTATATAAAGCCAAGAGAGGTGGCATAGAACCCATGCAAGCAGCAAACAACAAGCAAGGAACTCTTTAGGTGAACGAAGCGCTGCGGGTCAATAGGGAGTGTGGCCAGCATACCGTCCGCTGTGTATATGCGTGGAGTTTTGTGTTCTCCTTTTTACTTAGTGTTTGTTTTGTGTTATTTTTACTTCTCTCTTTAATGAAATAACGGCAGTCTGCCATTCCCTCGGAAAAAAAAACAAGCAAGGAACTCATCTATAGTAGAAGCACACGAGAGAATTAGATGTTAGGTAATTCTTTAGCACTATATTCTTGTATAGGGCAAGGACCTAGGGGTCCTAAGAGATTCGAGAGGTAGTGAGCAGGGTTCAGAAACCTGGTACCGGGCTGGATCACGGCCCCCCTCCGGTACCGGTAACCGGTCCGGTTACCGGTCAAACCGGATTTTGCTCGGCCGAAATTCGTTCAAATTTGATTAAAATTCATTCAAAATCTGAAAATTTGATTTTGGATTTGAAAAAACCGCCGGGATTTCATTTCCCGACCACCCTCCGGTAGGCGGTTACCGGCCGGTAACCGCCGTTTTTTTCCCTGGTAGTGAGAGAGCGAAACCCCTTGTATTGTTTTGAGGTCGTGCTTAAGGAATTTACGGTCGGCTTTGCCAAATCTTTCTTTCTCAACGTGGTTATTTCATCGCCGTTATCTCGGTTATCTCTACGAGGTTCATCTACCTCATTATTGATACCATGCACGCTCGTACTGTATCTCACAAACTCTGATCCGATCCGGGGGACTGCTGCGCATAAGGAGGGGTATCAGAGTATAACAAGTGGCCAGTATCATAATCAAGACCGGATTAATCTGATTTGTGAGGAGGTCGGCAAAGCGCTAGGAAGCACAAGACCAAGATCGATGTCTATGATGTGGAGTCAAGTAGAGAAATTTGACGGCGGAGGAAATATCAACATATGACAATGCGTGGTGAAGGATATTCCCATCCAACAAGGCTTAATCGATGCTCTTGAAGGGGACAATCCAGAAAAGACATTCGATGAAGATTGGAAGGCGGTGGAGTGGAAGGCTGTCAGTACAATCCATCTATGTCTCTCTAATGAAGTAAATTACTCGGTAATCAAGGGTGCATGCTCAGTGGTAGCGGTGAAGGATGATTTGGACGTACTAGTCATCAATCAATCAGGTACTTCTTATGGATGAATATTAGATTTGAGTTGTTGCTTCCACATACGTTCGACGAGAGAGATGTTTGACGAAGGAACTCTATGCTCGGTGTATGAAACTATTCACTTGGTAGATTGTAAGGAGTATAGAATTACTGAGGTGAAAATGGTCACATTAGAGATATATATATATGATGGATCACATCGCACATTGGCAGGAGTTTGGTATATTCTCATCTTAAAGAAGAATCTAATATCCGTGAGGTTGCTTGAACTCGAAGGTTGTAAGGCATCACTTCGTGGTGGAGTCACACAAGTTATTTGCAAACGCGGTAATCATAAAAAGCATGTAGAGAAATAGAGGATATCAATTGATGGGTAATCATAAGAGAAGAGCACCCAATGATGGTCTGGTAAAAATCATTGCCAGGAGAAGGAAACCGTGCCGTCAACAGTAGGTAATCATATCTCATTTGCACTTATGTGCGGAACTATAAAGATGATTGCAAGATCTAACAAGTGCAAAGGCGAATGTGCGAACTGTTGGAAGAAGAAAGACATAGTGGGACCAGCCATGCAATATCAATGAGCAGGTGGAGCTCGGAGGCGGTACAAATCTTTGGCATAGAGGGTTGTAGGGACAGAATGTGTGGTTTACCAAACTACACAAGGAAAGAGATCTCAGGTGGAGTTTCCGGACGGCCAAACTGAGACACTGACATGCACATTACAGTGATGCGCCTGATCCCCTATGGTGGGGGCACTCCCAAGGTGGGAGGAAAAAACAAAGAAAAGCATAGTCAACTTTGAGCGAGTTCTTGAGGAGCAAAGTAGCTTCAACGGATAAGAGTAAAGGTGGAGATTGTTGAGATAGGGTGACTCATATCCTATTCTTTTAAGACTTGAAGAGGTGAAATGTATGAATTCCTAGATAAATCCTAGTATGATTAGGATTTCTACTTCTCCTTAGAGTAGAAATCATGTTTCTCTCTAGAGGAGGACTAAGAGCACTATATAAAGCCATGAAGGGTGGTCATAGGAACCCAAGCAAGCAAGCAAGGAAGAAACAATCAAGCAATGAAGTCATCCATAGTAGAGGCGCACGAAAGAATTAGAGGCTAAGATATTCTTTAACACTAGATTCTTGTATAGAGCAAGGACCCGAAGATATTAAGAGGTTTGAGATGGTTTTGAGAGACTGAAATCCCTCGTACTTCTTTGAGGTAGCACTTAAGTAATTTACAATCAGGTTTGCCAAATCTTTCTTTGGAGCTACTGCACATAAGATCATGACCGGCGTGCAGTACAACCACCCCGGAATGGCATACGCGTACCTGTATTCCATCCAGTAGAATCCACGTGGCTTTTCTCCCCCGCGGGGCAGAGGCACATGAGTTGCCTGCACCAAGTAGCAACGCGTAGCGACGTTGCTTTTGCGCGTCATGGTACTGTTGTCTAACGTCCCCCCTTTGCTTCAGTACGAGAGAGGCGAGCGATCGAGCTAGGCTTCAGAGTCAAATGCAGGCAGGCTCTCTACAATTTATGGCACGGCCGGGACTTGATCAAATGTTGTTGCGCGTAGTTTTCAAGCGCTCGATAGAGTTTAGACAGGTGCATGTTCCGCCGAGTTATGAGCGATCCGTTTGTCCATCTCTAGTCACACATCTGAAGTGAACTCCAGTACGCGCTGGACCATTGATGCGTGCACATGTTTGCGTATGATCATGCAACTGGAATTACTGCAAAAGTAAAACTGTTTCTGACCAATTATTCTATGCGATTTACTGTAAAGACATTCAGTGGTGTGGCAGGCGACATGCATGTAGGAGTCCAAAACAGCGATATCTTTGTTCTTGGTTCTTACCCGCTGTGCCTTGCGGCCGGGTCCGTCGCCTGTATGATCCCGCTGTCTCCGGGCATATCTTGGACGGTGATGTGTTCGTCAATTTCTCTGATCTTCTGAACGATCACAGTTAGTCTCGCAATTAGACCAAATCAAAAGGAGATTTAAGGCAAGCTAGTCAAGAACAGATGGCAAAGAGTAGACTAAAAGTGATCACATGACAGCGCTCGATGGATGAAGAAGAGCTCTGAGCTGTAGGCAGCGGTACGGGCGAGGTCGTTGGAGACGGGATCGCTCGCCGGGAAGCGATGCAACTGCCGGCCTTTTCGCGGGCACGTACGCCATGGAAGCAACTCGTCCACGCGCCGTGTCGGCCGCGCGCTGCCGGCGCGTGTGCGTCTGTGGCGCGCTTCGACCGAGACCCCGTCGCTTGCTGTAGATGCGTTGCTTACTTGCTTCCCTGGGCTCCTACTGGTCACGTACGCTATTTCTTGGGCGATGAGGTGCAGATCCCGATGTTACGCCAAGTGGTGCTGAATCGAATAGAAAAAAACTGAAACTTTTTGTTACTGCCAGAGGAAGCAAGAACGCAAGATTCACCTTCGGCTTCGGGATCGATTTGCTTCGGTGAATTGGTGAACCATCTTGTTTTTTTTCCGGTTTTGCTAGTTTTAAATTGCCTAAAATTTTCTTAAGTTTAAATCACTTATTATGATCATTGGATTTGTATAGAGATTGGTGTGTCATATGATTGGATATTGATCCAATGGATGTCATATGATTGGATATTGATCCAATGGTTATAACAAGTGACTTAAACTTAAGAAAATTTCAAACAACTTATGAATAGACAGTATAAGACGAGAACATAATTGGATGCAGATAGTCTTCAGTGCTACAGGGGTATATAGATATGAAAGTGTGCAGACCAAGTATACTTCAGAGTTCAGTCCCAACTCCCAAGTGCCTCAGGTGGATCCCCGCTAGTAAATACTCCGGATTTACAGCTAGTTTAGTATGAAGTTTAAAAAAAACGTGAATTAGTGTTGGACCTGCTGTTGATTTGATTGTACATTTGTAGTAGTACTCTTCTGGGGGGATTGTACAATTGTACTTTGGTAGTAAACTACAATTCATATATAAATTTTTAAAAATAAACTGAGATTTTATACATTTGGACCACTATGATTTGCGCATGAGAGTGGCTCCAAAAATACCCAAAAAAATTTGTGCACCGATATATATATATATATATATATATATATATATATATATATATATATATATATATATATATATATATATATATATATAGCACGGTTGGACCCGGTTTATCTTTTTTTAGTACACACGATCACCTTGTGCACATATGCTAGCGTAGCCTACGTACATCCATGCATGGGTTTAGAAAAAATTCTGAAGTGAACATGTGTGCACACTTGTTGATTACTGTGGAATTGAATCGTTCATGTGAAATTATTGTGCTAAAAAAATACCCTAAAATCCTTTCAACCTCTTGCCAAGCTGAACGATAGTAAATATATACGAACGATAGTTGGTTACCTAGCTGAATTGGCAATCGAACATCCCCCGAGGGTATGTACAATGGTGTAAACAACTGTTATCTATAGTATCTTTCCGTGTCATTTATAGACAACGCTAAAGACAGTTTCTGCATAGGATTTGCATAAAAGACGGTCTAATTCTCTATGCTCTCTCTCTTCCACATCATCTCGTATCCTACATATCAAGGCTTATAAACAGCTGACGTTATATTATTGTACATGCTCTGAGTAATGGGAGTTAACGGTTACGTTTTCTTCTTTGCGAGGGGGTTAACGGTCACCCAGTTTTATTTCGTGCCGGTTGCTATACAAGAAGATTGGAACGCACAAGATTCATGAGTATAGAGGTTCTGCCATGCAAAAAATTAACATGAGTTGAGCAGCAAGTTTTTGAGAACTTCACAAATTGAAATACGCATCAAACAAAAACGCAAGAAGTATAGAGCATTAGCTACATCGGGTCCCAGCCTTCATATAACAAGCTGTCCTGAGATGGAAGGATCGATCAAATGCGTGATTATCTAAATCGTATGTGAGTTCATTTGAACACTCAAAAGCAGTACGCTAAACAGGCGGTACTTAAATGGAGTCCACATCATTTCTGTGACTAATCATACAAAACCAACTCAAATTTAATTCAACAACTGTGCAAATCTAAGGACAGGCCACTGGCCCGGTAGTGGGATGAGAGTGTTAGTTCTCATCCACCGGGTCGATCCTAAGGATCTGTGCAGCGTGTCTTATTTAATCAGAGTACACGCACACATGTATGTTCAGTGGTAAAGTAGCGTTGTAGATGCGCATGCGTGTGTGACATGAGTGGGTGTGTGTGGTACATCGGTGTGCGTCTGTCGACGATCAAGACGTCGATCTTACGAAAAGAAAAGGAGAGAGTGGTGTAGAAAATCTAGAGTAATAATGGGACTGCTCCTTTATTAGTATGAACTGGGTTTTACATGGGATGCCTCATGACTAGATGATGAACTACTCCTGTTTACACTGAGAACACTATTTGTTATCTTACAATACCAGACTTAAAACACGAATCTAAGGCCTGTGCTTCAGTCTGATTGCTTTTCTCCTTCCCGTTCAGTCCATGCTCCATCTTTAAATAGCCCATGAAGAGGTGGCAGTTACTTCTGGAGAAAACGTCTGATGTGAAGCGTTGCGACTGGTCGGAGTTATGTGACGGTTGATAGAGAGTCAACCGTTCGGCGGTTGTATGTCTGAGAGGTACAACCGCATGGTAGTTGTTTAATCAGTGCTTCTGGATAAGAAATATCGTATGGTATGGAATATGCACGTGTTCCATTCATCACACATTCACACTGTAGAGAATATACCTGGAATCAGTTCTAAGTATCAGTTCATACCTTTTACGAGCAGTTCTTCTGGTCGGGAGTTGGCATAGGCCTTCATCCGACCAGGATACCCATTGTGTAACCTCTGGAATCTCTACGACTATTGAGGTCGTGCACCTCAGGGGTTACAACCATGAAGACATATGGTCTGTTATATATTAAAAATAATACATAGATGTTTTAATCCTCGTCAACGTCCTTACTGTACTTAAAAGAAGTATACAAAACTTTTTTTTTAAAAAAAATCCGAGCACCACAAAAACAAATATGGAAATTACGCTTGCTCTATGGCCGGTATTAATTCAGTAGCATCAGTATTGAGTAGTGGTAGGCCCGGATGACAACCCAGTATCAGTACAGCAGTCCCCATTCTCTCTCTATATAACCCCTCGCACTCGCATACATTTCTCGCTCACACAAACACGCCCATACTGTCTAGGTAGTGGTTAACCACCGAGTAACACCGCGTCGTGACGAACCACGGAGCACAAGCTGCACTAACAACACACACCGTACGCACTGCAGTGCCATGCCGGAAGCACCGACCGCCAAGCCAGCCCCGGCCTGCGGCTACGCCCCCGGGGCGCACCGCGAGGCGCGCGAGTTCATCGAGCACGTCACGGCGAACGCCGGGGAGGTGCAGCGGCGCGTCCTCGCCGAGATTCTGGAGCAGAACGCGCCGGCTGAGTACCTGCGCCGGTACGGCGTCCCCGCCTCCCCCGATGCCGCAGACGCCTTTCACCGCCTTGTCCCGCTCGTCACCTACGAGGGCCTCCAGCCGGACATACTCCGCATCGCCGACGGTGACACCTCGCCGATCCTCTCCGGCAAGCCCATCTCCGAGTTCCTCACAAGGTATACATGGCACGTACATGTACATGTGCATACGTACGCTGCTGTGTGGAAAACCTATCGGACATGGATATATGTACTAACGCGCGTTCGCGCAATGGGGGTTTATGTGCACCAGCTCGGGCACGTCCGGAGGGGAGAGGAAGCTCATGCCGACCATCGCCGGCGAGCTGGACAGGCGGTCGCTGCTGTACAGCCTGCTGATGCCGGTAATGAGCCAGTCGGTGCCCGGGCTCGACAAAGGAAAGGCGATGTACCTGCTCTTCGTGAAGGCGGAGTCGCGCACGCCGGGCGGGCTCGTGGCGCGGCCGGTGTTGACGAGCTACTACCGGAGCCGGCAGTTCCTCGACCGGCCGCACGACCCCTACACGGCCTACACGAGCCCCAACGAGGCCATTCTGTGCGTGGACTCCTACCAGAGCATGTACGCGCAGCTGCTTTGCGGCCTCGTGCACCGCGCCGACGTGCTGCGCGTGGGCGCTGTGTTCGCTTCTGGCTTCCTCCGCGCCATCCGATTCCTCGAGAAGCATTGGCCGCGCCTGTGCCACGACATCTGCACCGGCGAGCTCGACCTGGAGATCACTGACCGCGCGGTGCGCGACGCAGTCGGGAGGGTGCTCCGCGCCGACCCCGCGCTCGCCGACGAGATCGAGGCCGAGTGCCGGAGGCCGTCGTGGGAGGGCATCATCAGACGGCTGTGGCCCCGCACCAAGTACATCGATGTGATCGTGACCGGCACCATGTCGCAGTACATCCCGACGCTTGAGTTCTACGGCGGCGGTCTTCCGTTGACGTGCACGATGTACGCCTCTTCTGAGTGCTACTTCGGCCTCAACCTGAACCCCGTGTGCAAACCCAGTGACGTCGCCTACACGCTCATCCCGGCCATGTGCTACTTCGAGTTCCTCCCCGTCCGTAGCAGCAACGCCAATGCCGAACCGAGCCACAGCGACCTCGTCAACCTGGTCGGTGTAAAGCTCGGTCACGAGTACGAGCTCGTGGTCACCACCTACTCCGGTATGCTGATGCCTTTGACATGGCGTGTATATTCGACCTGTGGATTGATTAGTAGGACTAACATTTTGTGTATGTGATTGTGACTGCAGGTTTGTATCGGTATCGCGTGGGCGACGTGCTGAGGGTGGCGGGGTTCAAGAACGAGGCGCCGATGTTCAGCTTCGTGCGGCGGCAGAACGTGGCGCTGAGCATCGACTCGGACAAGACGGACGAGACGGAGCTGCACGCGGCGGTGAGCGGCGCGGTGCAGCACCTGGCGCCGTTCGGCGCGTCACTGGTGGAGTACACCAGCTACGCGGACGCGGCCACCATCCCAGGCCACTACGTGCTGTTCTGGGAGCTGCGCGCGGGCAGCACGGCGGTGCCGGCCTCCGTGTTCGAGGAGTGCTGCCTGTCCGTGGAGGAGGCCCTGAACAGCGTGTACCGGCAGGGCCGCGCCTGCGACAGGTCCATCGGGCCCCTCGAGATACGCGTCGTGGCGGAGGGCACCTTCGACAAGCTCATGGACTACGCGCTCAACCGCGGCGCGTCAATCAACCAGTACAAGACGCCGCGGTGCGTGCTCCCCGGGCCGGTCGTCGAGCTGCTCGACGCGAGGGTGCAGGCCAAGTACTTCAGCCCCAAGTGCCCCAAGTGGAGCCCCGGGAACAAGCAATGGAACACCACCAAGACGGAGCTGGTCAGCAACGGAGACGCCTAGCTGATGAGTGGGAGCTAGGAAAATGCGTGATGCATGACGATGTGTTGCTGTAGGGGGCATGCATGATATTTCGTATTTGAATTTTCTGAGGCAGCGAGGAATAGTATGAAATGATGACTTAGGGTACCTATGAACGTTTGCTTTTCCCCCTTTTCTCTTCGTTTTTGTAATATTTTTTCCTTCCTTTTTTGGTCGTTTTGCTATGTAGTAGTACATGTTAATTACGTTTACGGAATTGCTATTTCTAAATCGTCTTAAATTTTCTTAAGTTTAAATCAATTGTTGTGATCATTGGATTAATGTGTAGAGATTATATTGATACGTCATATGATTGGATATTGATCTAATGGATAAAACATGTGACTTATACTTAATAAGATTTTAGTCACTTTACAAATAGACAATCCTCATGCATCGAATCAGATAATGTGGTCTTCTTCTTTTTTGGATTATTCAGGAAATAGATCGCATGGATCTAGCTATTTTATATCAATTATATCTTATCATTTTCCATTATGTTATCTCATGTGATTCGGATGCCCTGGAATTATCTTTTCAGGTTAGATTTCTAAAATGATGCGCACGAATTTAAGTCTGGTGTGCGCACTACCATTGTTTGTTTCCGGGAAACATGGCCATCGAAATGGCACGGGTTGTACATAAGGGTTCCTATTCTAATCACGCGCATTGAAGCTTAATTCTTACTCTGACTTTTTAGTCAACAATACTTCTTTTAAGACAGATATGCCCAAATTATGGGTTGGAAATTTATCGAGATTCATGCATAGTTCCCCATACGATCAAAATAGTTCATTATTAGAGTTATATATGCTCAATCAATCTAGTTTTGATCGAACACGTACGTACCAAATGTTGCAATTTCTCTTCTTTTTCTTATTTAACACAACGTGCTCATGTGTCTTCTCATTAATTTGGAAAGCTAGTCGACAGAGTGGATCTGCTAAAAAACTATTTAGGGTTACTGCACCAACCTTAAGTTGGTTTGCTCTGTTTGATACAAACTCGGTAGAACGAAATAACATGTGTTATAATCCACTTCCCAGCATGAAATAATAATTTGGCTCAAAATATATTATGGTATTGGTACTAACTTGGAATTAAGCATAAGCGTTACATAATAAAACCTATTGATGCGTGGTTGGAGGTTATCAGAGAGAGAGAGAAATATGTTAGAAATTCACACAAAAAAAAACACATCTAACCTTAGTTACAGCTAATTAATCCACAGCATTTGCTACCTTGCAATGCGTGGGCCAAACAATCTTGTTTCAATTAAATTCATGTTCAGGGGAAACACCAAACGAACAATTCATTCTGAGCTAATTTTCCACACATATGTTAGAATACAAGCATTAATTTCAAGTTTTTATACCAGTAGCGAGGGTTTAATTAATTAGAGAGGCTTTAAATCAATAGCGATCAAATCCTTGCACTACTCGGAAACAAATAACCATCTTCAAATACAGATAAAATTTGGAATTTTTCCAAGAAAACACTTCATTATTGTTTTTGAGCTTCAAAATACTCTCTATTCAAGAATGCATGACGTTTTAGACATCGATACGATATCTAACATGAAACTTTGATCACTATCTTTTATATGAATATGTTCATAAAAAGTATAAAAATTATTATATTATGAAAGCATGTTTCATGACTAATCTAATGGTACCGTTTTCTCATGACCAGTTTAAATACTTTTCATATATTAGTAATCAAAATTAAACAAATTTGACTACAGGCTTTATAAAATGTTATACATTTCTAAACAGAGAAGACGACGTAGATAGTGAATGTTATACATTTCTAAACAGAGGATGAGGCGTAGATAGTGTGCTCTCGCGTGGTACGAGGGAGCACACTTTCTTATCGAAGGACATGTCCCTACAAAACGGTACCCGACCAAACAGCAAGGCCGAAGAGCAATTTTCGCTCCAGCTAGCACTACCCGTCTCAGGCAGACAAAACAGAAAGGCCATATTTATTAAGTGCATACGGCCAATAGTATTTTCTTGCAAAACTTTGATGGAAATATTAATGATCGATGCATTTCTCTGATGCATGACTATTGCCTCCACATATGGATATGGTGGTGCATACACACCAGTCAAAAGGGCAAATTAAAAACAAGAAAAAAAATAATCTTCGACCTATATATTACATCAATATCTGTCCTAAATTCAAGAAGTAGTGATGCGGTATCAATGTATGATTGGGTGGTATAATAGTCAATCACAATGAATACTCACGCTGTGCAAACATGTGAGCAACCTAAGGCCTCGTCTTGAAACTGGGAATTTTCTATTGAACTGTTTGTTGTAAGGCCAGTCTCAGTGGGGGTTTCATAGAGTTTCATGGACATTAAATACGCTGACATGGCACTGTATTGATGAAGAGAGAGATGATAAAAGTTTCATAGGAGTAGAGAGAGTTTCATGGGGATGAAACTCTTCTGCACTGTTTCCAAAATATGGATGTGTTGGAAACTGGGACATGAAACCTCCACTGAGACTGGCCTAAGCATACCGTGAAATTCATGTATTTTAAACGAGGGTTAAAGGTAAAGGATGCACGAGATGATCAAATATTTCGCCAATAATTATTAGAGAACTGCTATACATCTTGCAATTAATGCCTTCTGTGATTGGTGAGAGAGAGGGAGAGAGGATGAGGAGTGAGATTGAGTTGAGGATATAGGGAGAGGGGTGATATCTGGGGCATTAGATCTTCATCTGATGTCTCAAAAAGTGACTGATTTTCAAAAAAAAATTATGTCGAATGTTGTATAGACACTCCCATAAAGCATACGGCTGACTCCCATAAAGCATACGGCTGATGTGAACTTTACGTTACCACTCCTCTCACTTTAGGCCCTGTTTGGTTTGGCTTTTAGCTTCAGCTTTTGCTCCCAAAAGCTCAAAAGCCAACCAAAGTCCTTTACCTGGACCATCAGCTTCTCCAAAAGCTAGCTTTTATGTAGTTCAATTTCCACAGCGAGGGGCAACCTGCTTTCACCGGCTGTAGGGGTGTAACTTTCATCAAAATTACCCGCAATGCCATCCATTACGAAGAAAACGTTTCGTTCTTTCTCCCCTTCCCCGCTCGAGAGCGCTCCCGTCCTCCCGTCCTCGCGCATCCGCTCGAGCCGGCCGCGCTAGGGTTTCCGTGGCGGCGCGCGCGCCTCGCCGCCCCGCTCGGTGTGCTCCGGCGCCGTCGGTCCTCTCCGTCCTCACTCCGATCCTCTCCTTCGTCGCCCTACTCGTTGCCGGCGCCGGGAGTCGTCGTCCCCGCCCCGTCTCGGCTGGTCGGGCTCCACGTCGGAGCCCCTGCAGCTGCGCCGTCCGCTCCTCTCCGGCAACCAAACAGGTCCCGGCTCCATCGATCTACGCCTCCAGTGACCGGATCTGCAACGCAGGTATGTCAATCTCTGATAAATGGTTCGATGCATGTTATTCATTCAGTATAGCGTGTTGTGTGTATGATAAAAATGATGCCATGGTATTATGGTAATTAGAAAGTCTGAAAAATTTGTTTTGTTTGATTCAAGAATGGGTGACAAGGCAGATTGGAGTGATTTCTTTTTGAAGCATTTGATTGATATATGCAAAGGGGAGATAGAAGCAGGGAATAGGCCCCTGGGACTTTGGACTAGTACTGGATGGAAAAATCTTGTATCTAAGTTTGCAGAAAGAACTGATGACGAGCGAACAAAGATACAGTTGAAGAACAAATTAGACAACATGAAAAAGGAATATGGATGGTTCATGGAGTTCAAGAATTATGCCACTGGACTTGGATGGGACGCGGCAAAGGGAACTGTTGATTGCCCTCAGGAATGGTGGATTGAACACCTTGCTGTAAGAACTGAACTCTCACTATTGATATACTTTTTCATACTTTGATATGGTGTGCCTTGCTAAAATTTTTCATTCAATTTCAGAGATGCGATAACCGTGAAAAAGGACTAAAATGCAACCATGTGAGGTTCAGAAAACAAGGACCGAAGTACCTTGATGATCTTGATCTAATTTTTGGCAAGGTACATGTGACTGGGGCCACTGCAAATTTTCCTTCATTTCCCGTGCCTCCTAAAGGTATACACATATCCTTACTAAGGTAGCAGTAAAGTACTTGTATTATTATTTGCTTATACTGATTTGATTGTGTAGGAAAATATTATCTCGTGGACTCTGGTTTTCCAAACCGAATAGGGTATCTGGCCCCTTTCAAAGGAAGCACATACCATATACCAGAATTTCATAATCGTTCTGGACCACCCCAAGGGAAGTATGAGGTGTTCAATTTCTTGCATTCATCCCTTCGAAATGTCATTGAGCGGGCTTTCGGAGTATTGAAGGAGAAGTGGCATATTTTGAAGGGCATACCAAGTTTCCCAACTCGTACTCAGAAGCATATCATCATTGCTTGTTTGGCATTGCATAATTTTATCCGTGACAGCAATTTGCGTGATAAGGAGTTCGAGAGATGTGATGCTGATGAGGAATACTTGGTACAAGAGACAAGTGGCACAACACAAACACAGGGAGATGAGAGTGAAGATGTAGAGAATGAGGATACCATGAATACCATTCGTAGTAGCATAGCTGATGCTTTGGTTAGTGCGAGAGGAGGATAGTTATGTGTAACATCCCCAATTTTGGGCTTGTGTTTCAAATGTAAGAAAAAGTGGAAGAAATTAGCAATTAGGGATGAGCCCTTATCTTTTGGTTCTATTTATGCGGACTATATCACTTTGAATGATAAAAAACTTAGAATAAATTAATTTTTCCTTTCCAAAATAATTATTTACATGCGAATAAGTGAGTGCAACAATTATTTACGAGCAATTTGCATATAAATAGTCCCTCGGGCCTTTAGGGACATTACAGACATTTCTTACACAGCCTACAATTTCACAGCTCCTCCAACCAAACGACTTTCAACTTTTCCCACAGCTCTCAGCTCACAGAAGCTTTTCCACAGCCCATAGCTCACAGCAGCTTTTTCAAAATCCACAGCTCAACCAAACAGGCCTAATAATTGGCTTTCAGCTTTTGCATGCCACCCGTCATGCAGCTGGATTGCCCGGCACCAGTTACGTAGACGACGTGCCCGACTGAAATCTGGCTGACACGAGCTCGGTCGGTACTTAGTCATAGTCTAATTTATATCTATTTGTATTATAGACAGAAATTTAAATCTTTATCTCGAGAGGTACGAGAGGAGAAAACCTCCAATACGTCTCTAGAAAAGTCTGACTCGTCGCATGCAGTGCCCAATTACGACAGTTTGGGTTCAATTCGCAATCTATAGTTACGTACAGTTGCTTTCTTATGAGCTGTGCTAGCTAGCTCCTCCATCTGGACGCGTACGTAATCGATTGGAGAATGGAGATCACGTAGATCAATGGATGGCCGCGTTTTCTTTTGCAGTTGAACCCAACTCGGCATGTGTCCGTCGGCAACTGATGATACGTACGCACTGCTACGTAGTGTACCTGTCAGAACGTAGTCTAATCGAGACGGAACTTGAGGCGCGTAGAGCGAGCCGTGCTAAGCCGACGTCGATTATATTAGCCACTCTACTCAATCCCCATTCCAGCTTTCCTAGTTGGAAAAGTGGTACTTTTGTGGTCTGATATCTTGTATGTACCGTATTTCTAAAGATGACAGCGACCACGGAAACAAGTCCAATAGAGTACGCCCGTGTTGGTTGGGAGTACCCGTTGAGTTTTAGACGTGACGTGATTGCTAGATTTTCTTTGAAGCGAACGTGGGGACGTGTGTGCACATATACCATTTATATATACACACACACTAGGTCACATAAACAGTACGCTTTCAAAAAACATAGAGTGCAAATTACACACTACACAGTCCTTATGTGCACTGCAAATTAAAATCAACAAGCTAGTTTTGTTCTTACAAAAGAGTAGAGACTAAAATCTACTATACCATGAAGGCACGCCGGTAGCCACAATGAACAACAATTCGAGAGTTACATAAAGACGTGGACCACAGTATTTAACTTTTGAAGCATTGGTACAAACGAAGTCGTTAATGTCAAACTGGACCTTCTGATCAATTACTGGACACAATTAAAGGCATCAAGTAACGCTCAGTAAAAACAGTAGGTCGAAGCAAATCACGAGGGAAAACGAGATGCCCTCTGTCCGCGGAAGCGGGCGGCCGGCCGGCGATCACAGAAGGGCACGCAGGTTGCAGAAGGCAACGGGAGTGACCGCCAAACCAAACCAAACCAAGCCAAGCCATTACAGCGGAACAGGCGATTGAGCACACCGCACCGCAGGCAGAGCTGCAGAAGAAAACAGGCAGGAAGGCTGAGTCATCCATGTGGGCGGCACGGTGCAAAGCGAACAGCGGGGCCCCGGCGCGGTGGCGCGGCCTGGCGGTTGCGGGAGTATCCGACTCCGCGCGCGCGCGGCTGCTGGGGCCGGCACCGCATGTGGCTACCTCCGTGCGTGTGTCTGTCCGTTTTGACCGCAAACGCAAAACACAGGTCCCCGGCCGGGGGCGCGCGGCAGCCGGCATTGGCACGCAGGGCGTACGAGCCAGAGCGGCGCCCGTCCTTTTGTACGCGACCCGGGGTGACACGTGCCGGTAGTCGTGTACAAGCGCGGTTCCCTTTAAAAGCTCGGACGTCTCGGCCCAGGAACCTTGTTTCGGGTCGGCTCAAGCGTGTGCGTGCGATCTGCTTCGATCAGGTCCATCCTCTTGTCGCGTCAAGTCCTCCGTCGCACGAACCGATCTGATAACGCATGTATAGTATAATATTATTTGGAATATATGATATATTTTATGGCATTTTTTATTCTATCGGTGTAGCCGGCGATGTTACGTATCGAAGCTGGTACTGACTATTCTATTGATAAGTTAATTTCATACACACCCCGCACTAAAGCCGCACACGGCACACGACCAGCCCTGAGGTTTGGTTTGGTTTGGCAGGTGGTTTAATTATTGACCGGACCAGCCAGTGCACTGTGCTGAGCGGGCTACTACTCCAGTCAGGTATACATTGCCTGCAGCGACCAGTCATTGCTCCTTATCAAGACTCGTGTTCAGAAGTTTGATCCCATCACCGAGTCTGGTCTCATCAGAATGACGCTTAGTCTAACAAGTCAACAACCATATGCATGTCAATCAAACCCATAATATCTTGCTTGAAACCAGGCTAATCTGGAATCGCTCCTGATGAAGCCTTACGATCATTGTAAATTACTACAACACAAAATATTCTTACGAGAACTTCGGTTCTTGATAAGATCCTTTAGAATAAGCAGTGTGTTAGTACGGTGGTTCATATCCTAACTAATTATAATTTAGAAAGGTGTGCTATAAGTAAAACCAGGTGAATCTTAATATGATTAGGACTTCTATTTCCTCTTAGAATAGGATTCGTACTTTAATTTAGAGAAGAACCAAGGGCTGTATAAACTCAAGATGACTGGCCATGGGAACCAAAGAAGTAAGTCAAGCAAGATGAACCACTACTACAAAAAGTTAATACTGGACGTCTCATCACAAACGATTGACAAAAATCGTCAGTATTAAATACAATCACAGACGGTATTGGTTTAGCAACCGTCTGTGTTACTGGCTGCGCTAAAAACCGTCTGTAAAAAGAAAATATCACAGACGGTTCATATCGAAAACTGTATGTGAAGTATCACAGACGGTTCTAAACTGTGATATTACTAAATATCACAGACGGTTTTTATTCAAACCGTCTGTAATACTTACAGTGAAGTGCTCTCACCGATCGTAGGGTTATTCTTCTATCGATTTCTTGAAGACTTCAAATCCGTATAGACCAAACTGACTTTCCGACCACCTTGAAGTCATATTCCATGAATTTTGTTCTTTCCATGGTTGTCAAAAAGTTAATTTGTTCTGTGAATTTTTTTCTTAATTAGTACGACAGAGAAAGTTGTCTGGAGATGAGAACTTTAAGAAGAAATAGAAGTAAGAAAGACGAGAAGTTTATGAGTGATTTTTAATTAGTTCCGCGCCCTTATTTATAGGCCAACAACTTGTAGCGATTAAGATTAAACGTCGAATAAAGATGGAAGTTCGAAGGTTACGATTTATTAGAATCCGCTCCTAATAAATCGTTAGAAACCAAAGCATCACCGTCTTTTCGGGAATTATTTTTCATAACTATGGTTCACTGTCCTTTTCCTACTAAGGGAAAAAGTAATTAACTCATCACAAACGGTTCTGAACAAGAACCGTCTGTAATATTACTAAATAACACAGACGGTTTTTTCTTAAATCCGTCTGTGATACTTACGCCATCCGATTGGTCATTCAAATGCACGAATGTAGCTACGGCACCCAATGTATCGACTCTTATTCTCCCGCACCGGCTTTAGTACTTGTTTTATAAATAGACATCCGCTTCCGAAAGTGATTTCTCACAAACCTCCAATTTCTTCAAAACCCCACAAACTTGATCCAATGGCTTCCTCTCCTCTCGTGCCGGCCATATTGGCCTACATTGTGCTTGTCTACTCGCTCGCACCTCTTTAGTCGCAACCTAGCCTAAGCTGCGGACAAGCCTTTCATTTGCAATGTCATCCGTTCTAGGCCCTCCGATCTACCGAAGACCATAGTGACCATCATCTGTCGACTAGAGCTCCTCCTTCGACAGACCAATGCGAGGGTCTCCAGCATCTGGTGAGTAAACCTCGTCATGGAGATCGTCCTCTGGAACTACTTGGTCCACACCAAGGATGCATCTCGGAGAGTCGAGGACGATATCCAGATGGCAGGAGAGCGGGTCAACCTCGCCGAGACGGAGGAGACCAGGGTTGATGGCCTCTGGGCTATCATGGACTTGGTTACGGAGTCCGAATGGCTACAAGCACGAATCGAGCGTGCAAGAAAGCATGTGGATGCGTTTGGTCAGACAGTCGCTGATCCCGCCACCACTGAAGCCGAGGAGAAGGCTTACGAAGATTTAAAGGCAAAGATATGAGGCTTTTTATTATCGATGATTTAAAGGCATATATATATGATGTGTGTGTGTGTGTGTGTGTGTGTTATCTTCAATTTTACTATTTGTTACCTTAGAATTTACTGGGTGATTTGTTTTAGTTAAGTGCATGGAGAACACCAAAAACGTCACGCCCTATACCAGTAAAAAATGGTTATTTATTGATATTTATCACAGACGGTTCTACTTTAGAACACATCACAGACGATTCTACTTTATAACCGCATGTGATGTACGATTCTATTTATATTCGGACTCTAGGGTTTGTCCGAGCCCCCACTCAAATAATTAAGTTTATCTAACTAGATCTCCCTCCTCCCCCAAGCCCATCGCCGTTGTCCTCGATGCCACCTCCTTCTCGAGCCCGGCACACCTCCTCCCCGAGCACGAGCCGCCGCCTCCCCGAACCCAGCGCCCCAGTGTGTCAAGTTCTACGGTGAGGCCATAATTACATATAAACCAGAACTCAAGTTGCTTGGTGTTCTTATTGGGTTTAAATATAATTACATGCTTGTAATTAATAACTTCAAGTTCAGTTCTACTGCTATTACTTCTGAGGTCGTGGTTTAGGAGGATTCTACAAGCACTTGGAGGATTGGCATGAAGCAAATCACACACTTTCAGTGTGTCAGGTTCGATGAAGTAGACCGTGGTTCACATGCATGTTTTGGATGAACGGCCAAGGAGCGAGCTATAGCTAGCTGAATTAGTCAATTCAGCCGAGTTAGCTAACATGACTACGAACCCACACACACACACACACACACACACACACACACACACACACACACATATATATATATATATATATATATATATATATATATATATATGAAACCAATATTTTAAAGGCACAAGTAGCAACTGCTTGGAGATTTTATAGAAAAAAGACTATAACAGATGGTTCCTTAAAGCAAACCGTCTGTGATACATCAACTATCACAGACAATTTCATCTAAAAACCGTCTATGATATATAAGTTATCACAGACGGTGATACATGAGCTATCACAGATGTTTTTATCTATAAATCGTCTGTGATAGTCAAGTATCAAAGACGGTTTTGAGTTAATAACCGTCTGTGATAGTCTGCATCACAGATGGTTCGAAAATCGTCTGTGATGATCTCATATCATTAATAACCTCTAAACTCATATGGCTCACGAAACCATCTATGATGACGTTTTTGAACCGTCTGTGATAACCTTTTCTGCAGTATTGAACTCGTCCAAAGCAGAGGGCATGAGAGGATTTGAGGCTAAGTCATTTTTAGCACTAGAATCTTATATATGGCAAGGATTCGATGGCCCTAAGAGGTTCGAAGGGGTTATGAGGGAGCGACAATATCATGTACTCTTTTGATGACGTACTTAAGGAATTTGTGGTCGGTTTCACCTAATCTCTCTCTCGTCGTTGTTGCTCCATTGCTGTTATTTCATTTTTCTCAACAAGATTCATCTATTTTGTTGTTGATATCGTGCATGCTCGTGACGTATCTCATAAACTCTGATCCGATCTGGGGACTATTACGCATAAGGAGGGGTATCGAAATACAACAAGTGGTATCAAAGCCTGTGCTAGATTAATTTGATTTATGAGAAGATTAACAAAGTGTTAGGAACCACAAGATCAAGATTGATGTTGACGATGTGGAGTCAAGTAGAGAAATTTGGTAGTGGAGGAGATTTCAGCTCGTGGCCAATGTGTGGTGAAGGATGTTCTTGTCCAGCAAGAGTTAATCGATGCTCTTGAAGGTGATGGAGCGAAGATTGTCAGTTCAATCCGTCTATATCTTTTTGATGAGGTAAAATACTCAATGATCAAGGAGAACTCACCGAAGAAATTATATAGTAACTTAGAAGAATTGTATATGATGAAGTCGCCGACAAACTGATGGATGATGAAGTAGCAATTGTATAGGTTGTGCATAAAGGAAGGCACACAGTCCGTTTACCATCTTAATGTCTTCAACAAGTTTGTCAAATAGATGATTAGCGTGGATGAGAAAATTGAGGAGAACCACAAGGTCATCATACTGACATCATATCTACCACCGTCGTGGGAGTAATTGGTGATGAATATTCTATTGGAAAAAACACTCTTGTCGATGAATTACTATCGATATTTGTGAGTTAAATATTAGGGATGCGACTCTCGAGATCACATAGGAAGAGACGTGGTTTTTTTAATCAGGTTCAAGCATTCTCCGGAGAGAATAACAACCCTACTTCTGTGTTCTTGTGTCGAATGAGGTTACAAAGCACAACAAGCCACCGACACTAAG
This sequence comes from Ampelocalamus luodianensis, assembly GCA_036346255.1. Lineage (NCBI taxonomy): Eukaryota > Viridiplantae > Streptophyta > Magnoliopsida > Poales > Poaceae > Ampelocalamus > Ampelocalamus luodianensis. The sequence goes on along the minus strand of CM070617.1, from coordinate 27,788,650 downwards.
AAATATTGTCAATGACTTTTGTTTTTGTGTTCATCTCTTCTCCCTCCGTCTACCAGCACCACCCCATATAAAGTGTCGAAGGGGTGGCAGTTGCCGTGCGTCAGGATGCGTTTTGACGGTTGCTAGAATTCACACGTTGATGTCGGTTGTTGTCAGTGAGACATGCTCTTTGCACGTTCGTTAGGCGGTTATTGCCAGAGATGGAGAGAGGTGCGTGCATTTATGTCAGAGATATACATACACGTGTTGTATTAACTACCACGCATAGTCAAACATAGTGTACATAGTTCCTAGTCGATAAGATAGAACCGACATATCTATGAGAATTATCAACTATAGGGTGGTTGTGATTTGACCTTGTCGTGACAAGTATCACCGACTAGAGGTATATTTGATAGCTATTTAGAAATACTATTATCCATAATGAATATTATAGATAAATAGTTTCATTAATTGAGGATTATTCAATCCTCGTCAACTCTCAACTTCGATGAGGCAGTTGCATATCTACTAGATGTAGAGTCTTTGAAGAAGCTATCAGAATCTCCATCCTCGGATGATAAAAAACATTAACTGTTGTAGGTGTTGCAGACAAAAGAAAAAATCATAGGAAGAAGAATGGCAAGAGTAAGGACGCACGTCTATGCTATCTATGTGGCGAGGAAGGTTATATGATGAATGCCCAAGTTTGAGGCAAATGAGGGGTGCATGCTTAATGATTGTAGCAAAAAATGATTCAGATGTACTAGTCATCAATCAATCGGGTACTTCTCATGGATAAATATTAAATTTAGGTTGTTGTTTCCACATATGTTCGGCAAAGGGGATGTTTGATGAAGGATCTCTACGCCCGGCACATAAAACTGTTCACTTGACGGATTGCAATGAGTATGCAATTACCGAGGTAGGAACAATTACATTGGAGATATATGATGGAGCACATCGCACACTGAGAGGAGTTCAGCGTGTTCCCGACTTTAAAAAGAATCTAATATCTGTGAGGTTGCTTGAACTCGAAGGTTACGAAGTATCACTTCGAGGTGAGTTATGTGAGTTACTTGCAAAGGGCATATAATCATGAAAAGTATATGAAGCAATGGAGGATATCTATTGATAGGTAAACCTAAAGGAAGGGCAACAAATGGGAGATCCGACAAAAAAACATTGGCCAGGAGAAGGAAAATGTGTCGTCACAGTAGGTACTCATATCTGATTTGTAGTTATGTGCGGAACTGCAGTGATGGTTGCAAACTTTAGTAGTTGTAAAGGCGAATGTGCAAGCTGTTCGAAGAAGGAAGACGTGGTGGAACCAATCACACGGTCCCAACGAGCAGGTGGAGCTCTAAGGTGATATAAACCTATGGCAAGGAGTGCTATAGGAATATAAGGTGTGGTTAACCAAACTACACATTTAAGGAGCTTTTTGGTGGAGTGTCAGAGCGGCCAAGCCTAGATACCGACACACACATTGCGGTGATGTGCATGAGCCCCTGTGGGAACACTCCCAAGGTGCGAGGAAAAAAGGAAAAACAAAACAGGTGGAGTCGACTTGGAGCGAGTTCTTGGAGGAGCATGATGATTTCAACAGATAAGAGTCAAGGTGGAGATTGTTGTGTATAATGACTCATATTCTAATCTAGTAGGACTTGGAAATGTGTGCTACAGGGAAAGCTTGGTGAATGATTAGGACCCTTATTTCTCTTCAGAGTATGATTTATACTTTAATTTGGAGAAGAAATAAGGAACTATATAAACTCATGATGGGTGGGCATAGGAACCAAAGAAGCAAGCCAAGCTAAAGAAACTCACCCAAAACAGAGGGCGTAGAAGGATTAGAGGTTATATTATTATTTACCACTAGATTTTTGTATATGACAAGGATCTGAAAGTCCTAAAATATTCGAGAGGGTTATAAGAGTGACAATCCTTTGTACTCTTTTGATGTCGTACTTAAGAAATTTACGGTCGGTTTCGTCAAATTTTTCTGTCTCGTCGTGGTTGCTTGGTAGTCGTTATTTTGGTTCTCTCTACGAGATTCATCTACTTCGTTTTTGATACCGTGTATGTTCATGTCGTATCTCATAAACTCTTATCCGATCGGGAGCTGCTGCGCAAAAAAGAGTTACAAGAGTATAACACAGGAGATGGTGGGGTTGACGGGGCTAGCTGGTGGATGTCTTTCCCCCGCCCTCTCGACCTTGCTCCGCGACCCCGTCACTCCGTTGCCACACCCTGATCCCTCCCGTCCGTCGTCTCGTCAGCGCCGGAGAAAACGCAACCGCATGCATGCCTCCCTCCCGGCCGCGACAGAGAAGGCCCCATGCTTCCTATGCGCCATTGATGGCCGGCTACCAAAGGTATACTAGATCAATAGGAGGCAGGAAGTCGAGACATCATTTAATCCGTTGTCTGATATATATGTTTGATACTACCCAGTTTCATTTTTCATTCCCGGCCAGTATACCGGCCAAAGGCATTAGTGACTAATCAAGTTGGACTGATAAATGACAGAAAATTTGGTTGCTTCCATCACTCCAGTACAGCTAGCGATGGCTCATGCTGGAACCATTAAGCACTGTACTACATGCCACTGTGCGCGGATTAGAACGCAGCGACTCTGTCATCCACAGTGGTGACTTAGTACGCTAGCTAGCCGCATCAGCATCGGCCGCGAACCATTCGTGGGACAGCGACGCGGGGGGACATTCCCATCTACCGGCGGGTTTTGCTTCCATCTGGTCGCCATCCTGCTACAGCCGCGCTGCTGGTGCCCTGTCTGCCTATGGCAACTGTGAGCAATTCAACTCTCTGCACGCCCTCTCGAGATGTCGAGATCAGCCACTGTGTAGTTCCTCTTGCATATCCTAAATCTTGAATGGTGGGACCCTGCAAGTTTGACGGCCAAACTGACACTAAATTTGCACGTAGCGGTTAGAAATTTGTGGTGTTTCACTTGCTGCTTCGGAATCTGACCGAAGGTGAAGGCGAGACTTCAAGCTGCCCTGCCATCGTCAATGCCCACCGGCCACCGGCTGTCAGCCTTGTTTTCTCTCTCTCTCGAGTCCACGTAGGAATTTTTCAGCAGGGTCATGCGGTAAAAGTAGTAAAATTTGGTTTAATCAAGGTTGCTATTTAAGTCTCCTCAAAAGAAAAGGAAAAGGAAAAAGAGAAGAGGTGGCTGCTCAATCCCCTTTTTTTTTCCAGAGTACATGGTAGACGCACTACACGCACGTCCACAAACACGTAAATACGTCCATAACACACGTCTAATTTAAAGTGAGACTAAACCCTATAAAGCGCGAACGCATTTTGACCACTGAATACATCAACATGTATATATACTATTTCTGAATAAATAAAATTCGGTAAAGCATCCGTACCAAGCCAGAGCCTCGAACACGGACTCTCGCTCAGTCCCTTTGCTGTAGTCTTCCCACGAGTGTGTGTCATGGGGACGAACCTGACATGAGACCCAAAATGATATATTTTCGGTGCTTACCCCTAGGGATGACAATATGACATATTACATGGGCTGGCTCGAGGGAAGGTCTGCGTCTGGCCCCTTCTAAACTCCAAACTAGGCCGAACGGGTTGGACTCTTCGCCTCGGCCCATCTATAGTAAGGCCCCCTCAAATGGCCGTGCTCCACCCACGGTGTCACCTGCCTAGTCCAGGCGGTCTATGGCTTTGCCTGCAGCTTCCTTGTCTAGTCGCGGCGGCGACTATTCGAGCTACAAAACGCAGATACATCGTTGTGTGGGCTATGTCTTGTAGTTGAGTTGACCAGGCCAATCCTAAATTTCAAGTTGCTAATGGTTATTGGTTAATTGGAAAGATATGAATAAGGGACTACAGCTATCGAGCCATGTCAAGATTTCTCAAACGTCAGATGACTCAGTAAAAGCAATGGGCGCACATGAGCGAGGGGATGGACTCTCTTTTGTAAGAACTTTTATCTGCTTTCTATAAAAGCTGTGTGTCCCCCGTTTCAAACTAAAAATGAGCGAGGGGATGAAAAATTGAAAATAGCACACGAAGCATAATCAAAAGACCAACAGACAACCAAATCAAGAATGGGGAGGGAGTTCTCACTTGTGAAATCAGACATGACTTTCTCTGCTGTTTAACCATGTTACAGAGTGCAGACAAGCAAATCAAAAGAAGTGAGAATTTTCCCACTTGTGCAATTGGATATGACCTTCTCTGCCGCTTAACCATGTTGCTTTCAGGCTGTAATTCTAACTTGGAGGTTTAAACAAAGATGGACAGTTAAGCAAAGACTGCTGCTGCCTTGCGCATTTCGATTCATACATCCGTGTGGTTTTTACTTTGCAAGTGTGAACATTATTCGAGGTAAGATTGATTCTGACAAAACAGCGGAGAAACAAATTGTGAATCACATGAAAGGAAAATCTTATCACAAAATCAAACGATATGTCGGTTGCTCAATTTTACATTTTTACGACGAGTTGCTCAAGTTTACTCAAGCATCACAACTACGAGTTCACTATATCTCTCAAAAAAAAAAAAAAAAAACTACGAGTTCACTACACCATGTCCAAAATTCGAACGAATCAAACGAAGGGCAATACTAATACTAACATTGCATAAACAGAATGACGAATGAATCAATGGGGGTTCGTGTTGCTGCCATTATTTCTCAAGATTACTACTATGCTCGCCGCGGAGCCACCGAAGGTAGCATTCCTCACCTCCACGACGCGTGACTTCTTGAAGATGGAGGTGACGATGGAAAGATCGACGTGCCGATCGACGGCGAGCGCAATTGCGCCGCCACGGCGGACAGTGCGCTCGATCTCGGCCGCGAACCGGGACGGGAAGAGCGCGCCGGTGAGCGCCGCCGGGTCGTCGGAGAGCACGAGGTCGAAGGCGCCGTCGAAGAACGGGAGGTTGTGCGAGTCCGCTCTCCGTACGAGCGGCGGGAAGTCAACGAGATCAACGCCGGTGACGTCCCCGACGCCGGCCACGCGGAGCGCGTCGACTGCTTCCCCCGCGCCGGCGGCGACGCAGAGGACGCGGGAGGAGCTGCCGAGGAGGCGCAGCTGGCGGAGCGGTGGGAACGCGGCCGCGGAGAGGGCCGCATTGCGGTGGCGCCAGCGCGGGGAGGACCGGAGCCTGGCGAGGCGGAGGTCGGGGTCGACGACGCGGCGGGATGCGGCGTCGCAGGAGGTGCGGGGGAAGGGCGCCAGCGAGAGGGACGAGTAGGCGGGCGGGCCGGCGAAGCAGGAGGACGACGAGTGGCGGAACAGGTGCAGCAGCGCGGCGGTGGCAACGGCCGCCAGGGCGATCGACACGCGGTTCAGCAGCCGCCGGACGTGGCCGTCCATGGCAGTCTCGGGTCGGTGGAGGAACCACGCGGCCGAGCAATGGACCGCCCGGTGGTGCGTTCGCGGCCTTTGGGTTGGGTTGGGGTACTTGGGTTGGGTTGTGCTGGGTTGGGCTGGGCTAACCGCTTCACGGCCGAATTAAGCAGTACAGCGGCAATGGGCACGCATCCACTCCCCAAAACCCTCCGCCTCGCAGTCCCACTCCTCTCGCCGCAAACCCCATCCGCCGTTGCGACCATGGCCTCCCCCGCTGCAGCCGCCGCCTCCTCCCGCGCGCACCGCCTCCCCCGCCTCTTCTCCTCCTCCTCCGCAACCGCCCAACCACCCAAGCCCACGCCGACCCCGAAACCGCCCGCCGGTGACGCGGACCCCAACTCGGGCCACAAGCTCCGGAAGCCCCTCCGCGCGATCCTCAAGGGCATCATCCGGGAGCGCGACCCGGACAAGCTGGTCTCCGAGTTCGTCGCCGCGTCGTCCGCGTCATCGCGCTTCCGCGACCGGCACCGCGTGTACGAGATTGCCGTGTCCCGCCTCGCCTCCATCGGCCGCTGCGACGGCGTTGCGGCCATCCTCGACGCGCAGAAGCCCTTCCTCGAGGCCTCCACCGAGGGCTTCGCCGCGCGCCTCATCCGTCTCTATGGCCGCGCCTCCATGCCATCCCATGCGGCCGCAACCTTCCGTGACCTACCCTCGCAGCACAAGTCCACCATGGCCTTTAACTCCCTGCTCACTGCCTACAACGAAGCCGGAGAGTTTGAAGCGCTCGCCACTGCCTTCCAGGAGATCCCAGCCTCCCAACCCTCGATTGTCCCCAGCGTATACTCTTACAACATACTCATTCGCGCGCTGTGCCAGAAGCCCGATCTCTCAGCCGCCCTCGATGCGATCGCGCTCATGGAGAAGTGCGGCGTTTCGCCCGACAAGATTTCTTTCAACACGCTGTTGAATGGGTTTTACAACAATGGCCGCATGGATGACGCCGAGACAGTCTGGGAGATGATGAAGGAGAGGAATGTGGAGCCGGACACGAAGAGCTACAATGCAAAGCTGCGGGGTTTGATTGCGGAAGGCAGGATTGAAGATGCAGTTGCTGTGGTTGAAAGGATGGAGAAGGATGGGCCAAAGCCTGATACAGTGACCTACAATGAGTTGATTCGAGGGTATTGCAAAGATGGGAGGCTGGAGGCGGCCAAGAAGCTGTATGATGATCTGGTAAAAAATGAGTGTGCCCCGAATAAGGGGACATATGAAACCCTCGTGCCACGTCTTGTGCAGGCTGGAGAGCTTGATTGTGCACTGAGGTGCTGCCATGAGATCTTCACTAGGAGCTGTAGAGTGGATTGTTCTGTGATGCAGGAGGTAGTGACTGCATTGGTAGCGGCATCGAGGGTGGAGGAGGCTACCAGAATTGTTGAGCTTGGGCGGAAGAACTACTATCCCCGGAAGGGCTTGATGATGCCATATACTGGAAAAGACAAAGCTGAAACTAATGAGGAAGAATCAATATCAGAAGAAAAGGAGCATGAAGAGGAAGAGGAGTCTGAAAAATGAAATTGTTTGACAAGGATGTACCTTCGTAGGTTAGGCTTTGATCTGTCATACCTACGCATGCCAAATTTGATCAGTGCCTATTTTACTCTATTGTTCTGTTGACCAGATAAAACAAAAGTGCAAGTTAAATCAGTCCTTACAATAGTTTCATAAGATAATGCTTTATCTTGCTCCGTGCTGTAATACCTAGGAAAATCTATCTATTCATTTTACAAGAGATCCACAGCAAGTCTTTTTGTTCTTACCTACAATATCTAGCTTGTGCAGATTTTCCTCATCACATCAGAATTGTTTCTTCTATGAATTTTAATGTTTTTTTGTTCGGAAAACTTCTTGAAGGAATTGTGTACTTTATGAATATTTTCATCTTTTGGCCCTTGATAATGGCACTGTTTGCTGTGCCATGAAGATAAACATATATCTCCCAATCTGTTGGTTCTTATTGTTGATTTAGTATTTCCACTTTGAAATATGGGCAATTCAAATGTTACAAAAGGCATGAAGTTAATACTAGGCTATATATAAGCTTTCAGTAGTTTGTTAAGCTAGACTAGGTGGATTTTAGTTGTACCTCCATAGCAGAATGGATTCATTGGACAGTCAATTGTGCTATTTTCATTTGCTGTAGTGATGCTTGGTTTTTTCTTCTCCTAATTGATCTTCATATTTGATTAGATAACTAGTCATTAGAACAGTAAACTAACAAACAAGTGGGAATACCATAGGAATTAGGATAGTAGATGAACTACCGATTTCTCACACTTCAGATTCTTGCTTTTAAAGAAGACGGTAGGAGGGGCCCTCCATTTTATAGAGCGAATATGTACAGAATGCACTATAGTATTTATCCGATTGACTTTCTGAGTAAAAGGTTGTGTTTTTGTGTTGAAATGGACTGCAATATGATATAATGCTAAGTTTTTAGATGATCCTTAAGATTCTTCCGGGAGTTCAAACTATGAAATTAAGTATGAACGCAACTAAGCAATTTTCTGATGAGTCGTGACTCTGAAGGAACAGATTAAATGGAACAGCAATATCATCAGATAGGCAAATGATTAATTTGTAGTAAACTATTAAAAAACTAGATAACAAAACAAGTTATTTAAAACTCAACATATTTAGTCCAGTGAGAAACCACTCTCCCTGTTTTCCAGTAAACACAGCGGAAACTGAAGAAGTCCAAACAGAATATTTCATATAGGCTAGGATATCGTATCAAAATAACAAAACAGAATCAGTTTTGTCAAATATTTCTATTGTTACATGTTTTTGCAAATCCCATCTGTAAAATCAAGTATGAAGTATTACCTGAATAACCCCCTAAATATTAGTTGTTCATTCCAAACTCGGCATTTCTGGTAGCAATTTTACTTTCCATGTGTTCTTCAGGTGGTTGGTCATCATTTATCTGACTACCAGTTGGGCACTTCTCTGTCAATGCTAAGCATTCTAAGTATTTCCTCTTATCACTAACGAGGTGTGTCCTTGTCCCCATATTATGGAGTATAGGGTACATCCATTTTAATGTCATCTGGCTTGGTGTAACGAGTTATCGGCCTAATTGGCACTATTGTGCCCATTTTCGACAAACTTAGCTCTCCTCACGGTGCATTGTCAAAAATGGCAGCACGGATATGCCTCCTCCTGCCACATATCCTCCACTGCTCGCCCCTAGACCGGACAGCCTTTGTTCGTGCCCCCTTGCCCGGACGCACCAAAATCCGTACGCCCTTAACCCGGTTTCTTCTGCACACGACACGTGCTTGTCCGCACTCCCTCGCCCGAACAAGCTTTCCTCCGCACGCCTTGCGACCAGACAAGGTGTCGTCGCATGCCCCGCACCCGGACAAGCGTTGTCCGCACGCGTGTCGCTCTGCCCCCCGCTCCCCATGCGCCTACGTGTCGCCTGGCCAGGCGAGTGAACTCTGCCCCTGCTCCCCCCGCGCCTGGACTCCGCCGCGTGTCGCTCGTCCGGTCCTCCCTGCCCCGGATGCACCTCCACGTCGGCATTTCCGCGCTCGGATGTGCTTTATTCTCTGTCACCCGCACTGTCTTGGCTATGCATGCATGCAAACCACACGCGGGAGGAAATCCGATTCCTCCCATCACTTCGTGGTTGGCCGCGATTTGTATTGGGCGGTTATAAATTCGGAGGCAACGCTGAGACACTTTGCAAAATCTCATCCTCGCTCGCTCGCTCTCTCATTCTCACTCGCTCTGTCGATTTCATTTTCGCAGACGATTAGGATTCTTCAAAACCATCATTAGTAGCCATATTAGTAGCTAATTTTTTACTTGCACGTATTTTCTTTATTAACGGTGTAGTTTGTTAATTAATCATAGTTAATTAGTTGTACCTATTTAGGCGTAATGAATTTAATCGGTTCATTTTTCATAATTAAAGTTGTTTTAGTTAAATAGTTGCAATTAATTAGGACATAATTAATTAGTCATAGTTAAATTAAGCTTACATAATTATTTGTGGCATAGTTAATTAGTTACAAATTAACTAGTCATAGTTAGTTAGTGTTAGTTAATTAATTAGACATAATTAATTAGTCTTATTTAATTAAGTCTTAATTAATTAATCGTAATTAATTTACTTGTAGTTAATCAGTTGTAATTCATTTAACGCCCTTATTAAGTCGTAATTAATTTAGTGGCTTATGATCTCGTAATTATTTATTTGTAATTAATTTATGGTAATTAATTAGTCCTAATTAATTTAGTGGTATTGAATTAGTCGTATTAATTTAGTCCCAACTAATTTAGTCGTACTTAAATAGTCGTAATTAAATCGCTCGTACTTAATTAGCCGCAATTAATTTGGTCATAGTTAATTAGTGTATATTAATTTGTTGTCTGTATTTAGTCATAATTTTTTATTTATAGTAATTCATCATCATTATTAAATTATTCACTGATAATCTGAGTTTTTCATCTCTTACAAGCCATGTTTCTACCAGAGCTACTGGAACATTTCTACAACGAGCGTCACCGGTGCAAGCTGTGGATCACAGGGGACGCGGATGGCCCTCCACCCCTCATGTTTTGGTCCAAGAGGCATTACTGGCGGCTCGACGCTCGCCACGTTCCAATCCTTCGGGACACGGGCTTGTTGTCCTTTTGCAAGGCTGCTATCAGTCGGATGTTAACTCACCTTGGATGACAGTCTGATGTCGGCACTTGTCGACAGGTGGAGACCCGAGATGCACACCTTCCACTTTCGGTGGGGAGTGATGACGGTCACTCTCCAGGACTTCTCATTTTTTATCGGTCTCCCGATCAGGGGTGAACCACATGTTCTAGGCTGTCCACTGGCGGACTGAAAGGCCCGATTGGGGCATCGGTTCGGTATACCTATCCCGGACATCACCTGTGGTGTCCCTCGGACTTGGCTGAGGAATTCCAGTCAATGCCCGAATGATGCACCTGACGAGGTTGTTAGGACGCACATCGTCGCTTACCTTCTACATCTCTTGGGTTCGGTCTTGTTTCCGACCATACATGGCGATTGGGTGTACCCTAGCTTCGTCCGCATCGTCAAGCCTTTGGCTAACGCAGAGGCTGGGCTGATGCCTCAGTACAGTTGGGGATCAGACGTCATTTGCGTCACATACAGGGGGTTGTGTGACACTTCGCAGCGTGACACCAGTGTGAAACCGGTCCATGCCTTCTGCTATGTGCTCCTACAGCGTTGGAGTTTGGAGCACTAACCTGTTAGGCGACCCTCCTTCAGGAAAGCAGTGCACCTATACCCCGAGTTGCACGACCCGATAGACGGGCCAACTATGGGCTACGGGTGGACTGCTGCCTAGTTATGTTGGATCAAGGACAGACCGATGAGGTGCTATTCATTGTTCCACAACAAGTTCGAGTCGTTGTACAACAACTACATCATATGGCCCATATTTCGTGAACACGGTAGTATCACACGAGCTGTCCATGCAATGCATGTAGGACACCAAATTATGGGCGATGACCTTCCACCTGGTGTTTACCCATATGGTGAAGCCTTACACACCACAGCGTGTAATACAACAGTTCGATTTGTATCAAGCTTGTGCCCCCTCCCGACGGTAGGATCCTGCAGCAAGTTGTCTACCTATGAGTCCAACTCCATCCGAGTTATCTTTACACTTCATACCTACATATGTTGTTCTAACATCAATCCTTCTTGAACGCAGGCAATCGAGGTCGACATGCTGAGGACTAGCAAGCAGACCAACATGAATGGATTATGGCTTGGATGGAGACGGTGCACATCGAGATTCTGTAGGAGCAGCGACCGTACGACGTATAGACATGCCGTCAGTACATTGAGTGGTACGTACCATGGGCGTGCAACAGACTCACCCATCCTCCACTAGAGCGTCCGGAGCAGGTGACGCACTAGGAGAGGCTCCATCACTTGTTCGATCAACACAACGCTTCGTGGCATGACGACACTGTAAAATACTTACAACCTTTGCTCGTTTCATTGATGATATTTGTACTGTTTGTTACTGAACTAGTGTTGTCTATCAATTTAGTTCGAGCGGCTACAGCGGATCGCAAGCGCATCGGAGACTGCCATCCGTAGCCCAGAGCACACCGTACCAGGCTTCTGAGCACTATGAAGTATATCTTCACGAAGTCGAAGAATATACTAAAGAACATGAGATGTGGTCATTCGAGACATGACGTCCTACACACCGCGCACCGAGTGGGCCGACCGTGCTCACCTGCTAGGTCAGCACGGCCTAGTCAGACCGACGGGAGTCGTCGCGCTCAGAGTCGGTCATCCGCGTTGCAGATCGGCAGGGAGGTAAGTGATGTAGAAATTTATGTCCTATTTTTTTTTTATTATGCCATAGGTTTTACTAACATCATGTCATCCTCTAGTCACACGTCCATCGAGATGCATCACTTCTGTCATCAACTATCCCAGCTACTGCTAGGGAGCAGTACATGACACCAGGGTTTGGACCGTGGCACCCAGGGCACCCACCCTTGTCGTACGTTGACCAGTACGGAGTACCATACCAAGGACAGAGCTCATCTGGGGTCGCTGGCACATCGCACGATCAAGGCCAGAGGTCCTCTGCACCAAGAGACTTGCAGACAGCATACCTAGGGGACGGACGATCCGGGCGTAGATTTCTTGATTCCTTCATTAATGACATGATTGCAAGGGGTAACCAGTTTGGCATGACTTAGCTGGACGACATTGACGTTGGATAGGCTCAACTGGGTTAGAGTCAGCTTGCTGATGCACCTCCGCCCACTCAATGGTCTCTGTACCCCCCCCCCTCCGAACTGATACGCGCTCTCCGGACCGGTTAATGTATCCCACGAGACATGCTCAACGCAAAACCAAGACGCACACGCAAACGCAACGAGCAGAGAGTGGCTCAGACGAGTGAGCTATATTGTATCCCGTGTGTAATTGCACTACATAGATGTTATGCGCTTTTGTTGTGCTATATTTATATGCATATTTTGTATGTTATGTGCGTATTGTCGGAGTAGATCGGTTTCGGGTTAACTTGAAATCAGAAAACACCGAGTTACAAACTAAAATTTGAAAAATAAATTTGAAGAAATTTAGGAATACACTTTGTAATTAGTCTTCGCGCTGCATCAACCTTTTCCCCTTGTCTCGTGACTGCCTATGTTGGCGGCGAGTGTCGAAGTCATCCATATTTTGCGAGCAGGGCTGGATGATTGAATAATGTTAGCAGACGTAGCGGAAATGCCAACGTGGAGGCGTGTCTGGGGGTACGGAGGACCGGAACGAGCGACACGCGGCGGAGGCTGGGGGGGGGGGGGCAGTGCGCGTTGGCCGGGCGACATGCGGAGTGTCCGGGCGTGGGTTATGCGGCAGCAGCACGTCCGGGTGACATGCATGCGGACATCGCTTGTCCGGGCGCGGGGCGTGCAGCAGCGCCTTGTACGGGCGTGGGGCATGCGGTGGAAAGCTTGTCCACGTGAGGGGAGTGCAGACAAGCTACGTGTCGTGCGCAGAAGAAACCGAGTTCAGGGCGTACGGATTTTAGCGCGTTCGGATGCACGGGGCACAAACAAAGGCTGTCTGGGCTAGGGCGAAGCGGTGGAGGACACTTGATGGGAGGAGGCGTGTCTGTGCTGCTATTTTCGGCAATACACCATGAGGAGAGCTAAGTTTGTTGAAAACGGGCGCAACAGTGTCATTTAGGCAAAAACCCTGATGTAACCATGGAAGATCTTTTACCTTTGTTCAGACGTCAGACTGATTACTGAAGCGTCATTGGGAATTATGAAAACATATCAGGTATTTTTCATTCAGGCCTTTCGCAGGTGAGCTCCTTATCTACAATGTCCAAAGCTTGTGCTCTAGCAATTTCCATATTATCTTTGGGGTAGTTTGCCATCTCTAATTGCTCATCATAAACAAACTGTTTTTCCTGTTGGTGGTGGTGACGATGATGTTATGGTGCACTGCTTTCTCTGCCATCTTATAGGTTGACTCTGCATCCATTTAGCGCTTCCATATAGGGGCCATGCTATTGCATGCAAGAATACTCCTTTTGCATCTAAACTGACATTTTAAGTGCTCGAGATTTCAGCTGTATGCTTACATAGTTACATGTATGTTCATAAGTGCCTATGAATGTTAGGAAGAAAGGTTGCAGGATAAAGTACAAATGTTAACTTGCCTTTGGTCACTTCTCTTGCTAAGTATAAATGCTAAACGGTTCCATTGTCGTTTTGGCCCGCCTCTGAATAAACATCGAGGGATGCAATTTGCATGGCAATTGATGCAATGATTGTGAAGAGTGCAGTGTTTTGAGGGCACTGAGCCCAAGCTCTGCACGACACAGCAACACACAACAAAACGTCCCGACGACAACACAACCTTAGCAAGTCTATGGTTTCTCATCTGTCCTCACTCCTCACAGCGATGCGTCTAAAGACATGTACAACAGTTTGTCTTTTATAGTTGTCTTTAAATGCTCTAATTCATCTACATACAATTTCAGAGATAACATCTTCGACAATTCATCTATAAAATTACCATTTTCAACACAACTTCTCTCATTCCTCACTCACCATTTGTGTTGGTTTGTATATTCAGCCTGTCTCTTATATAAGAGATGGTATATTCTTTTTTTTTCACACACACTCTCTCTCCTCCATCTAGACTTTTGAGTGCTATGATAGTTAAAAAAACGACTGAAGTGGCTATTATTGAAGATGCCATAACGAGCCTAAATCATACCGTTGGTCAGACCAGAGAGACGTGAGTGAACAAAGATGGCTACTGGGCTACTGGCTAGGCTAACCCAAGAAATGTTGTCAATTAGGTTGGTGTGCCGAACTTGATACGGACCGGATGCAACAAGACTTTCGGGGCATGTTGTCAATTAGGTTGGTGTGCCGAACTTGACACGGACCGGATGCTCGTAAAAACAAGACTTTCGGGGCATCGTGATTTAGCTTACGATGCGGAGGAAGATGCAAGCTGCAACGCAGCGAATTGAACACAGAAGTGTAGGCATGCATGCGTACGTGCAGTCAATGCGTATGAATGCGGGTTCATGGTCAACGGAACAGAAATTAATGTCGTACTAAGGGCATGTACAGTGGTATAGATAGTAGTTGTCTGTCTGTAGACAAAACTTAACACAACTTATACAATAAGTTGTCTATAAATATCCCCCATAAAATGAGGTCACAAAATATGTAGGTTACATATGACATAAATACAACAACAAAAGTGATGTCTACAAGAACCTTAGGCTGCTCCCAATGGGTGGTTTCTTATTGTAGTTTCTTATTGCATGAAAGATATTTAGATACCACCTTCCCAATGCATTGTATCCTAAAGTGTTGTATCTTATGCCTTTGATATAAATGTCTTTACCACTATTTCTACCTAGAATACTGTATATGAGTGGTATCTAAATAAGATACTAGGCTGCTCTCTCTTCTTTAATTACAGTGCTACATCAGATTTTTGCTTATGTAGAGTCTTAAGATACTTGCCAAGGTGGAGCATTGGGAGTAGCCTTATAGACCGTCTGTTGCATGTAAGACGGTTTCTATCTCTATCCTCTTTCTCTCTCATCTATGTCACAAAAAATTTTACGTAGCAAGTATTATAGACGACTGATGTCATCCTATTGTACCTGTCCTAAGGAGTTGGCGCCTGTCCAAAACACGTAATGCGTATGAATGCGGGCTCATGGTCAACGGAACGGAAATTAATGCATTGCTAAGGAGTTGGCGCCTGTCCAAATCACGTATATTAACTCTGGCGCTTAGCACTAGGAGGAAAGACGGAGCCTGGTCGAAAGATCCATGGGCTCGTTAATCGTGATTAAACTTTTAGTGATACAAGGTCGAGAGTTTTCGAGGTATTCCATCGAGTGGAGACCGTTTTGTACCATAGAGAACACACTGGTGCTTTCAGGGGAAAAAAACTAGCTGTCAGATCATACATAGTACTACTCGTACGTAGTATGGGAGGATATACGGGAGGAACAACCATTCGATAACGGAATTTTCTTAACTTTAATACGATTTGCCAAATATTTAGAAATAAGCACCCTCAAACTGCAAACTATAGCCCTAAAAGTTTGTTTGGAAAGCTCGTTTTCGGCCGGAATTCATGTAGATGATCGGGAATTTAAACTAAAATTCTGAATGAACATACATTTTGGTTTAACCAAACAAACATTTCTGTAGTAGACGAGGGTTTGATCTGTGCTCCATGGTAGCAAACTAGCAATAGACCCTGTTTAATATGGCTTAAGTTTTTATGAAAAGCAGCTTCTGGTTGGGCGGTTGATCTAGAGAAAGTTGTTGTTTGTCATTAACTGTTTTGAGTTGAGAAATATTTAAAATACCTCTGAGTCAAATGATAGCTTGTTTGATGCCAAATAATAGGCATTATCAGTGGATTTTTTTTTAATTTTTTTGCACTTTCACGCACAAATGTAATTTTATGCACGAAACACGCTAAATTGCGAGCCTTATTGCTAAATGCTGCCTTATAAAAGCATTTGCATAAGGGAAAAAAAATCTCACCCGGACAAATATGTTTTAAAAGAAAGACTTATGGCATAAACTCAAATCTCACAAGGCCACACACATACACAATTTCAATGTATCATATACAATTCTGATAAAATGAGCTACAAACAATACCGGACAAAATGAACAAATATAAGAAATGCGCATTTTTTTAGATAATGGAAGAGAAAAACCTCTCTCGGCCTCTGCATCAAAGATGCGCACAACCTATTTTATTAAAAGGTCTAAAAGCAGTATAACAAACCAATTAGTTAAAATAGACCTAAAGCCTTACATTCAAACGATGACTGGAAATTAAACTCAATCATTACAAATCCTGTGACTAAACTGCCATCCATGTATGCTTATCATTTGCTTCGTCACCACTTCCAATGTGTCGCTTTCGGCCAACATAGACTCCTTTTGGGCTGATTTCTGTAAATTTGTCCAATCCCTCAGTTAGTGTCCACTCAATAAGATAACCTACAAAGGGTTAGTGACAATTTTTTTTAATCAAAAACAACATCATTCCGACATAACCAGATAGAACAACATAAGGCACTAGCTGCCATTAGTAGTTGTGACTTAAAAAATTTTGGAATACCGGCTAATTAATTCCCAAACATATTTGCTATGCTTGCAGGAGGAGATAAATTAAACACACATTGAACAGCCCATCTTGCAAAAGGGCATTCAATAAAAATATATTGAATTGTTTTCTCTTTAAAACAAAAACAACACTTGTTACTTCCCCTCCAATTTCTTTTTAAGTAGGTTATCTTTAGTTAATACTACCCCTCTTTTGAGATATCATAGGAATATTTTCACTTTTAAAGAAATTTTAATTTCCCCAAAGAAATTTCTAATGGGGGCTTGATGATTTCCAATTAAAGCAGCATAAAAAGACTGTACAAAAAAAAGTACAGACTTGTTTAAATTTCACCTGAAAATATCTTTTTGAGAGATCAATTGTAAATTAGAAATTCTCAAAATTAACACATTCCACGGATGTAGCTTAGGGCCAATTATAGGTCGTCGAAAAGAAATATTTAAAGGAATCGTTCTCAGGATATTTGCCACTTTATCATCCTTTCTCCTGACCACATTATAAATGAGCGAATATTGACTTTTCATAGGAGAGTCTCCTAACCAAATATCTTCCCAAAACCTAGTGTGTATTCCATTTTTAATCTGGAATGAACCGAAGCTAAAAAAAAATTGATATTTGATTTTCATTAAACCTGACCAAAAATGAGAAGTTCCAGGTTTATTAACTACCTACAAAAGATTCTTCTCACCCAAATATTTCCTTGTGAGCATAGATTGCCAAGGTGCCATGAACTCGGAATTCATATTCATCAAATAAGAAATGCGCATGAACTTGGAATTCATATTCATCAAGGTGCCATGAATAACTCATTCAGAATATTTTATCTTAACAAGCAGTACAAATCCACGAGCTCCCATCAAAAGTTGCTATACAGACTATACATGAATTACATTGAGCTGCAAAAGGGTGACCATTTAACGAGTCTAGTTACATTTATCCATCAGGTTTGAACAACTTCGCATTTACTTTCTTCTTGGCTTCCAAGTTTCAACCTGGTACCTGGGAAAACAAGAGAACTTTTTAGTGAAGAGCAAACATAAAACTACAAGGATGACACAACAAAGATGAATGATAGGAATATCTAAATATCTGAATATCTTATGTGCTATCAGGAGGTTCTGATGGTATGATCCCACAAATGAAATAATTGACATGAAACATCTTTGGCTGATTCTACTCCTATCTAATACTAGTGTATTATCCAGGCAACACAACGAACAAACAGAATGTATCTCAGTGGGAGCAATTGTTGTTGTGTATGTACCAGTGGATTGGTTCTGCACAAGATACAATCATGAAAATCAGTGTGGCTGGTTGGCTGGCAAGTGACAACTACGTACCACTATTTCTTCATGCCATCCTAGTTCTCCCTTTTTCTCTGTGCGAGGATGGCATGCTTGTTCCCTTGCCTAACATTTTGATGCACACCACCAGACCACCAGGATACAAAATTCCACACAAAATATTTCGTGCTCTTAGAAGAAGGCACATAATTCCACACAAATCTAGAGCCCAAGCACTAGAACTAGCACTACACTATTGTCTTCTTCTTGCTAGCATCTATCATATGCACATGAAAAAGAACAAATTTCAGATCTGAAATTTTGTGAGGATAGGATGTGGAGTGTTACCTCGCTGGAGTGAGGTAGGGTGGCGCTTGGTGACGGATGAAGGCAGCGCAGATGGGGCATCGGCGGCCGGGGCGGCGCGGAGGGCAAACACCAAGGCGGAGACGAGGGAATCGGCGTGGACGACGGGACAACGTGGATAGAGGGAGGCGGCACAGACGACGGGAAGTCGGGAGGCACGGACGGAAGGAGACATGAGTTAGCACCAGCGGGAGGTGGTGTCGAGTGCTCGAAACCCTAGTCGCCTCCCCGAGTTCGGTGTGTGTGCTGGTGGGTAGAGGTGGCGAAATAGGTCGTGCCAGCCGGACCGATCTGAAGCACGCCACGGTTGATCGAGCCCACCACCTAAACGGACCGTGCCCGCCTGGCTCGACGCACTCTGCCGTGTTTGGGTCTCGACCTCGGCCTAGCGGGTTGGCCCGACCTAACACAAATAGTACCAGGCCTGACACGATTTGGCCATGTCTGTTAGGTCTTCATTTTTAATATTTATATGATTTTATTATATTATTTTTGAATTTTATATAGTTCATTTTATAAGCATATTTTATTTTATTTTATTTTATAGGATTTGATCACATTTTCTTCAAATTTTCATGCCAAATGAGTTAAATAGGTCAACACCGGCCCGACGGGCTAACCGTACCCTAGTGGTGGCCAAACGGGCGGCATGACCCAGAATTGCCCGATAAGGCCCGCGAAGTAATCGGTCCATGCTGTGCCAGCCCATAGGGCGAGGAGCCAGCCCAGGCATGGCCCGATGGGCCGAGGATGGCTCGTGTAGCCTGAAAATCCAAAAAATCAGAAAAACACTTTTCCTCTTTCCTTTTTTTTTCTTTTCTCCTTTTTCCTTCTTTCTCACGCATGACTACCTTCCTTGTCCTTCTTTCTTTCTTCTCTCTTCCCCTTTCTTCTTCTTTCTTTCTCTTCTTCTCTTCTTTCCTCCACCAGCAACACATCGATCCCTCCTCCTTTCTCCGGTCGAGCGGGCCCAGATCCAATTAGATGTCGCCTAATCCAGCCGCCTCCACTGCTGTTGTGTTCGGCCTTCCCGTGTCATTGTCGCGCTGCCTCAACCTCCAACGTGCCAACGCCGCATGCTACCTCCTCTGCTGCCATCGCGCCCTTAGCTACCGCCTCCCTCGCCTCGGTGCCGCCGCTCCACCGCCACCCACCGTTCTGCTGGTGCCGCCTCAGCACCGTCGCTCGGCCTTGGCTCCACCACCTCCATTGTTGTCGCCCTCTGCCTCGCGTCTATGCATGCTGCTGACGCATCCTTGGCCGCCACCTTCGCCTCAGTGCCTCTTCTCCCTCCATCCCCCATCCCCACATCTCCCCGACCCCTCTTCTCCCTCCTCGCGTCGGCCTCCTCCTCCTCCACGTCGGCCGCGTACCTACCCCAGCCTCCTCACCGTTAGTGCTGGCCTCGCACACCCTGCCCTCTCCTCCTTGTCCTCTCCTCAGCCGAGCCGACGTGCTGTGCCTAGCACGGCCCGATACTATTCGTGCCGTGCCGGGCCGGCCCGTCATGGCGGAGTGCGGACCCAAGCTCGGGATGGGCTGTCGTGCCGTGCTAGCCCGACCCATGAACGGTATGTGTCGTGTTGTACCTGGGCTGGGCCAACAGTGTCGTGCCTCGGGCCGGCATGGCCCATCTGGCCACTTCTACTCGAGCTAGCCCGACACGACCCATGAGGCTTGTTGGTGATATGCCTTAGAGGTAATCATAGAGATGATTGTATCATATCTATATTTATGAGTTATAGAATAAATATTCCTTGAATGAATTGTCATTTATTATAGATTAACAAGTATCCGATTTGTTGGTGAAACTCTATAAGTTATATGATGTCATTCTAAATATATCCTTGGTCGGTTGTCACTCGCTGGACACTAGTGACTTATCGACCAACACATGTATTGATTGATGACAATATTTCACTAATCATAGATATAGGGATATCGAATCAATAATATGAACACATGTTAAATAACATGGTGTTGGATTGACCCACCTTAAGATACTATTGAGATTGTTTGATTTTATGTTTGATCAGTTGGTCTCAAGCAATGATGATGTATAATCCTTAGATCTGAGATCAACATGGTTTCCTACATGTGTCATAGTACACTTAGGGGTTTGCCAAACGCTACTCCGTAACTAGGTAGTTATAAAGGTAGCTTTTGGGTATGCTATGAAATATGCGGAGGAATGTGACTGGTCGGATATAAGATTTGTCCCTCCTAACATAACAGGAGAGATATCCCTAGGGCCCTCGATGTGGTAGATAAAGAAAGTGCATGGCCATGCCACTATTAATCGAGGAGTAGTCGACCACACTGTAGGAAAACAGGTAGGCTACACTAGCGCAAATTAAAAAATTCTACCCGTAAACCAAGATCACTTCAGTTATAGATCATGGTCTTACCACTAGACGCGCAGGTGCGGAAGTTGATGCAGCACGTCGGGGCAGTGTAGTCGTACTCAGTTGATGCAGTACGTCGGGGCAGAGTAGTCGTACTACTTCCTCGTCCTCGTCGCGGTGTCCCACGTAATGCTCCTTTCTTGCGGTTCGTCCCAACGCCACGGATGCACGGCGCCCAAAGGTATCCACACGCACGGGAGGAAGCGACGACGCCGGACTACTAGATCCGCGCGGCGACTAGGGCGTGGGAGGGTGGCGCCGTGGTTTGAGGATGTCACGAAAAACTCAACCCTTAACCGATGCGCCGCCCTCCTTTTATAGACGTCCTTATAATGGGCTTCTACGAATAGAGGCCCATTAGGACTCAATGCCCGATCTAATTCGGATCCAATCCGAATTAGGCTTCGCACTCTTAAGTGTGTGACCTATGGTTCACGTATGTTTAGACATGACGCAAGTACACATACTTGGTCAATAGTTGGTAGCGACCTCTAGCAAGACGTGCCAACTCCTAAACGCACGTAAAGATCATATCGGACGAACCATCACAACGTTATGTACATGCCAATCCCTTTGCCTCACGATATTCGGTCGAGCTCCAAGCTGACCACTCTTTCTCGATCTTGTGATCCGGAATTCCTTACTAGGTTAACTCTTAACCTTAAGTAGCATGGCCATGCATTTCTGGATCCGATCACTCGAGGCCCAGAGATATCTCTCTCGTAGAGAGGGCAAATCCCATCTCGACCGACCATGCCTCGCAAAGATGCTTCATGACAAACCCAAAGCTACCTTTATAACTACCCGCCATTTGAGTAGCGTTTGATAGCCCCTAAGTAGGTCTATTCACATCTCAAGTACATGCGACAATCTCGTGTCTAAGGACAAGGCGTACACATTGTGTAGAGAGAACCATAAGTATAATTACTATGTCTCATGTTGGGTCGGTCCAACCCCATGTTCTAAACATGTGTCCACATTATTGGTTTGACATCTCCATGTCTATGACACGTGAAACATGGTCATCAACCGATACATGTGCTAATCAATCATTCACGTGTGTCCTCACATGAACTCCGACTAGGACAACTTTAGAATAACCATACAAGTAAAGAGTTTCACAAACAAGTCACATACTTGTTAATCAACACAAAGGCAATATTCAAGGAACATTTATTAAATCATGGATACAATGAAATATCATCATCAATATGATTGCCTCTAGGGCATATCTCCAACAGATCTCCCACTTGCACTAGAGTCAATCTAGAAGATATCTAATACCCATAGCTCTTGTGTGCCTCATGCTTAGGTCTGGGAGAGGCTTCGTCAAAGGATCTCAAACATTCAAATCCGTGTGTATTTTGCATATCTTTAAATCTCTCGATTAAGGATCTCTCGAATGAGAAGAAACCGCCGCAGATGTGTTTGTTCTTTTGGTGATTCCTCGGCTCCTTGGCTTGCGCATGGCCCCACCGTTATCACAAGAAAGATCCAGAGGATCGCACGCACTAGGAACCACACCTAGTTCGATTATGAACTTCCTTATCCAAACACCTTCCTTTGCCGCTTGAAGCCGCAATGTACTCGGCCTCTGTTGTAGAGTCGCAATGATCTCCGCTTGGAACTCTTCCAACTTACCGCACCACCGCTCAAAAGGAACACAAAACCCGATTGCGATTTGTAATCATCTTTGTCGGTTTGGAAGCTTGCATCGGTGTAACCATTTACAACGAGCTCTTCCTCACCTCCGTAAACTAGGAACACATCCTTAGTTCTTCTCAAATACTTGATGATGTTTTTAATGCTTGTCCGGTGACTCTCACCGATCACCGTATCTGCCAGTAACACTTAGAGCATAGGAAACATCTGGCGAGTACACATCATAGCATACATGATAGATCCAATGGCCGAAGCATATGGAATCTTACTCATGCGATCTCGCTCATCGCTTGTCGAAGGACACCGAGTCTTGCCAAGATTTATGCCATGAGACATGTGCAAGAACCCTTTCTTTGCCTCCTCCATGTTGAACCATTTCAACACTTTGTCAATGTAAGTACTCGGCTTAATCCTATTAGCCTTTTGATCTATCTCTATAGATCTTAATACCCAAAATATATGCCGCTTCCCTAAGTCCTTCATTGAGAAACTATTTTTCAAGAAGGTCTTAATGGACTCGAGCATAGGAATATCATTTCCAATCGTAATATGTCATCTACATATAAGATTAGAAATACGAGTGAGCTCCCACTTGTCTTCTTGTAAACACAAGATTCTTCTTCGCTTTTGATGAAGTCAAACCCTTTGACCACTTCATCAAAACGAATGTTCCAACTCCGAGATGCTTGCTTCAATCCATAAATGGATTTTTGAAGTTTGCATACTTTTCTAGCATTGTTTGATCGACAAAACCCTCGGCTGTATCATATACACGCCCTCGGTTAAATTTCCATTAAGGAAAGCCGTTTTGACATCCATCCGCCATATCTCATAGTCGAAATATGCAAAGAATAGCTAGAATGATCCGTATTGATTTAAGCATCGCTACAGTGAGAAAGTCTCATCGTAGTCAACTCCTTGAACTTGCCGAAAACCTTTGCGACAAGTCGAGCTTTATGGATATGAACATTTCCATCCATATCAATCTTCCTTTATAGATCCATTTGCACTCTATGGTTTTAACACCATCAAAGTGGTCAACCAAATTCCAAACTTGATTGTCTCCCATGGATGCTATCTCGGATCTCATAGCACTATGCCATTTCTCGAGTCCGGTCCATCATTGCTTCCGCATAGGTCGAGGCTCATCATTGTCTAACAATAATATATCTCGCGCATTGCGAGCCTTCCGACCTTCGTGGTGGTGGTGCTTCCTTTGCCATGGGTTCCTCAACTTGTTCTGCCACATGGGCATCATTCGTCGAGTCTTCCCCGATTGGTTCATCTTGAACTTCTTCAAGCTGCACCGTTCTTCCACTTGTCTCCCTGTTGAGAAACTCTTTCTCTAGGAAAACACCACTTCGAGCGACAAACACTTTGCCCTCTAGTCGGTTGTAGAAGTAATATCCAAAGGTTTCCTTCGGATATCCCACGAAGATGCATTTATCCGACTTGGGTGTGAGCTTGTCCGACTGTAGTCGGTTGACAAACGCCTCACATCCCCAAATCTTTAGAAAGGACAAAGCGTGACTCTTCCTACCCATATCTCATATGGTGTCTTAACTACTGATTTAGACGGTACCTATTAAGTGTGAAAGCTGCCGTTTCTAGAGCGTAACCCCAAAGGATAATGGTAACTGATGGCTCATCATCGATCGAACCATGTCCAACAAGGTCCGACACGCTCGGATACCCGTTTCTTTGAGGCGTTCCGGCGGTGTTAGTGTGGAACAATTCCGCAACTCTTGGATGATTGCTAAATTCATGACTCAAATACTCGCCACCACGATCGGATCGCAGAGCCTTAATTTTCTTGGCACGTTGATTTTCAACTTCATTCGGAACTCTTTGAACTTTTCAAAAGTTTGGACTTATGTTTCATTAAGTAGACATAGCCATATCTACTAAAATCATCGATGAAAGTTATGAA
The DNA here is from genome assembly GCA_036346255.1 of Ampelocalamus luodianensis. Taxonomy (NCBI): domain Eukaryota; kingdom Viridiplantae; phylum Streptophyta; class Magnoliopsida; order Poales; family Poaceae; genus Ampelocalamus; species Ampelocalamus luodianensis. The sequence goes on along the minus strand of CM070617.1, from coordinate 27,764,456 downwards.
GTAATGAAATCCACCTCTAGCGATCGTGCTCATTGGTCCACATACATCGGTATGTATGATTTCCAACAAGTCCGACGCCTCTCAAAAGAACCTTTGAAAGGTGATTTGGTCATCTTACCAAGCAAACAAGCTTCACATGTCTCATATGATTCAAAATCAAACGAAGTTAGAAGACCATCAGCATGGAGCTTCTTCATGCGCTTTTCACTTATGTGACCCAAACGACAATGCCAAACATAGGTGGGATTCAAATCATTAGGTCGAAGTCTTTTAGCATTTATGTTAAAGATAGGCGCATCATCAAGATTTAAAATAAATAACTCATTCACAATGGGCGCAAAAGCCATAAACATTCCATTTTTAGAGATCAAACAACCATTGTCTTTACTTGCAAATGAATAACCATCTTTCATCAAACATGAGGGGGATAAAATGTTTCGACTCATACTAGGAACATAATAACAATTATTCAATTCCATAATAAATCTTGAAGGAAGCTGAAGTTGCATGGTGCCGACGGTCAACGCAGCAACCCTTGCTTTATTCCCGACGCGAAAATCAACTTCACCTCTTGCGACTCCTCTACTTCTTATTAGCCCCTGCATCGAGTTGCAAATGTGAACAACTGATCCAGTATCAAATACCCAAGAGTTAATAGGAGAATCATGAGAAAAATGTCTAAAACATTATGACAAGTGTACCATGGGTGGAAGTCTTACTTCCACCTTCTTCTTGCATTCATCGGAATCCATGTACTTCTTGCGTTTCTCTTCCAGTGGCGTTTCTTTACAATAGAAGCATCTGTCTCGGCTCGAGTCCAAAGATTAGGCTTAGGCGTTGGCTTGAGATCATATCCTTAACCTTGCCCTTATTCTTTGGCCATGGCTTACCCTTTTTCTTGAAGCTAGACTTGTTCGCACGACCATCACATGGCTAGGCCCCGCACACTTCTTAATGTCACTCTCTGCTGCTTTGAGCATCCCACAAAGCTCATTAAGGCCCTTATCCGCCCCATGCATATGGTAGTTCAAATGAAATGCCCATAGCTAGGTGGAAGAGACGCTAAAATGAAATCGATTGTCAACTCTTGGCCAATTGGAAAACCAAGTTTATCCAAAGTCCGATCAGAACCAACCATTTTGATCACATGTGGGCCTACGGTGCACCTTCGTTAACTTGCATTCCGAAAAGCCTTAGAGACATTGAACCGCTCTGGCACGTGTCCGAACATGTCCTAAGCGCTATGATCATATCATACGCTTCGATCCTCAAACCGCTTTTGAAGGTCGTTCCATGCATGCAAGCATAAGACGACTAATCTCAAGAGAGTCATCACATGCTTTCTTGTAGGCATTTTTAACAAGCAGCAGACGCATTGTTAGCGTGTTCTTACGGGATTGGGGTGTCGAACGTTTTCCTTTTATCCGCCACGAGAACAATTCTCGTGTTACGGACCCAATCGAATAGTTTGTTCCATTTAATTTCTCTTTCTCAAGAATCGATCGCAAAGCAAAAGGGTGTGCGTGGTTGCTAGATGCCATTGATCTACAATAGGAAATGCAAAATACTAAGACAAATAAAACCATGATAGAGTAAATCGTATTAAACAAATTTAATAGAATGTACTCCCACTAAAATCAACATCCTCTGTTGATTCTTAGCGATTCAAGATCCGCAATTAACGAGTCTACTAGTGAGCTTTTACATCACCGCTAGAAGACAAGGTAATTCGTAAGCAACACCTTGCTAATCATATCTCTATATGACTCTTGTTGTTGGGTGACATCTCTATGCCCTGCGCCCAACCTTTATGCCCCAAGGCCCATAACCTTTATGATAACCTTGTTAAGTTCACCAATCCTTATGCATGTAAGTATCCGATACAGAACCCATCTAGTCAAGGAAAGTTGATGGTGCCCTAATTTTATAGACCCACCATTAATTTACAAGACATGGGATGGTGCAAAGTTTAATTGGGAGGGCATATGTTTAACTTAACATTTTGTGAGGGATCGCTATACTTCTACCATTCAAACATGCATAGGAGTAAAACAATAGGAATAGCATTCACACAGTTGTGACTCAATATGACCCATTTTCTCATGGTGATCTCCATCGCCATAGAATCTGTCCACCATGATGATCTCTATCTCCATGGTTCATGTGTGCCATCCCTCCAAGTGATGTGTCCTCCGAGTACTACTATAAGCTATTACTCATAACAGCTAGTAATAAAATACATGGATACTAGGAATCATCACAAGTCGGCAATATTCAAGGAACATTTATTAAATCATGGATACAATGAAATATCATCATCAATATGATTGCCTCTAGGGCATATCTCCAACACACACAACGTTATCCGTCACTAGATTGAGAAGGTATTGAACAGTCTATGGATGACAAATATCTTACCTGAAATTCAACCAGATATTGTGAGGCAAAAGGAGAATATGCAAGCAAATCGTTTAGTCCGACCAGATACAAACTGGTCGTATGGAGATACAGACTGATCGTGAGCTGATCGTTCATGATCACTAACTGGTCGACGCACTAGTCGCAAGGAGTTACGAACTAGCTGTGACTAAATATGAATTGATCGTATGGAGATACAAGTTGGTCGTGAGTGATAAGGACCTAGTTTCAAATCATATTGTATAAGGTTCGTCCGATATAATATTTATATGTATTCTGGAATTGTTATGTCCTGCTAGTAACTGTAACGACTTGTGGTCGAAAAGGAGTTTTCGAGTCACAATTGATTACACATGAACCTACAAAGTCACACCATTAATGGGTTGGAATAAGCGAGTTTGGATAGGAACCGTTACAGGCTCTTTATAAGGGGATGCATGTGGTTGTTAGAACATAAGAGTTGCTTCACCGAAACCCTAACTGCCATCTTCCCAAAGGCCCTGACCCTACGCGCTTGTGCTAGTACATCGGTGTACGGTGTTCTATCCCAGGACATGTGGATACCGTAGAGGCACTGCTGCGATTGTTGTTGCGCTGATCAAGGATGATCCGCGACCTACGCGAGGAACATGATTGGTTGCTGGAGGAGATGATCGGTGTCAAGGACATTGGACGATCGACTACAATCACTACATTGATGCACGATGTTGGATCAGGCTACTCCAAGTCTTCTTCTACTGCATTGCACGTCTAGTGGTAACGATCTATGATTTTTTACTTGTATGGCTTCCTAGGTTACATGGTAGAATTCTTAAAATTGTGTGCTAGTGTAGCCTGCCAGTATCCCTTCAAGGCTATCGCGTCATGTTTGGGTCGGTGTCTCAGCCCATGGGCCGGTACAACCCCGGCTTGTCTAAGTAACGGGCCAAACGGGCCTGTGGCTAAATGGGTTGTGCCTACATTGGGTAGTGTTGTGTTGGGCCGGGCCGCCTATTTGGCCACCTCTACTGGTTGGGGTGAGGGGAGGAATGAGGTTGGGAGAGTGAAGTCTGGGCATTTTATACGTGGTACACGACAGTAATTTCCTGCAACATCCATGGCAAAGACGAAACCCCTTCCCGCAAAAGCCATCGGAAGCAGAGGTAGGGCAACTTGTGGGTGGCAGCTTCTAGTAGTACAAACCCGCCTGAAGCAATGCCAATAAAGCACCTTGGAAGCCTGTTGTTTGGGAGGGTTTCTGATTTCTACGAAGCAGAAGCTGGTTGGGGAGCTATCCTAGACGGGGCCATATTGTTGGGATACGGGTAGGCTATGCTAGCAATAATTCAAAAATTCTACCACGTAAACCAGGATGCCAAACAAGATAGATGATCACAGATCATTACCACTAGATGCGCAGTGCAGTGGAAGAAGAGTCGGAGCAGCCTAGTCAGACGAAGAACGCGCCGATGTAGTGGTCGTAGAAGATCGTCCAACGTCCTCGTAGTCGATCGTCTCCTCCAGCAACCTCTGCAGTTCCTTGTGAAGATTGCGGATCATCCTTAGCGCAACAGCGACCGCAGTAGCGCCTCTACGGTATCCACACGTCTAGAGAAGGAACAACCGTACGCCGGTGTGCTAGCACCAAGTCGCACGGGAAGGCTCTTTCAAAAAGATGACGGCTAGGGTTTCGGTGGAAACAATTCATGTGTCTTTCCTCCTCATCCCTCCACACTAGTCTCAAGCATCTCCTTATATAGTGCCCCGTGTCGGATCCTATTCGAACACGTTTAACGAATCGTATTCGTACTGATTTGCTCCATCCCATTAAGTGTGTGACACGTTAGGTTTATGTGTAATCGGGTGTGACTTGGAAACCCTTTCCGACCACAAGTCGTAGCGGTCCCTAGCAGGACATAACGATTCCCGAATACACACAAATTATATTGGACGAACCTTAATGCAATATGATCTACGACTAGATCCTCATCACTTACGACCAGGTCCTATCTTTATACGACATTCAAGACTTCGGTCACGACGATTCAGTAACTCCTTACGACCGTGTTTCGACCACTCTATGATTTCGTTCAATCGGCCTCACGACTTGCTCGTATCACCATACGACTTGTCTGGATTTGATCGAACTAAGCGACTTACTCTAGTATTCTCCCTTTGTCTCACGATATCTGGTTTGAACTCCAGGTAAGATAATGTGTCATCCATGGACTGTTCAATACTTTCTCGATCGAGTTGTCGGATAACCTTATGTGGTCGAACACTTCGACTACTAGTTGCATGGCCATGCACTTTCTTTATCCGACCACTTCGAGGGGCCCAGAGATATCTCTCCCGTTATGTTAGGAGGGGCAAATCCCATATCCGACCAGTCACATCCCTCCGCATGTTTCATAGCATACCCGAAAGCTACCTTTATAACTACCCAGTTACGAGTAACGTTTGGCAACCCCTAAGAGTGTTGTTACACATGTAGGGAACCATGCTGATCTCAGGTCTAAGGATTATACATCATCATTGCTTGAGACCAACTAATGACATATAGAATCGTAACAATCTCAATAGTATCTCAAGGTGGGTCAATCCAACTCCATGTTCTCTAACATGTGTTCACATTATTGATTCGATATCCCTATATCCATGACCGGTGAAACATGGTCATCAATCAATATATGTGTTGGTCGTAGAGTCACTAGTGTTCCAATCAGTGACATTCGACCAATGATATTTTTAGGACGACATCATACAAGTCGAAGAGTTTCACCAACAAGTCACATACTCGTTGATCTTCAGAACTAACGATTCATTCAAGGAACAGAATAACATTTATTCAAGAACTCATAAACATAGATGTGATACAATCATCTCCATGATTGCCTCTAGGACATATCACCAACACATACACGGTGCTCCAGACGTAGCAAAAGCGCAGCGGGACCATGGGCCTATTTGGAATGGCTTCAACTTCGGCTTTTCGCTTGGAAAAGTTGGAAGTCATCTCAAACGGACGGCTTTCTCCAGCTACTTTTGTCGAAGCCGGAAGCCATTTACAACATGCAGAAGCCGGAAGCTGCCAAGGGGCAACTCCCCGCGGTTTCTACGGGATTCCCTTCCAAGATTTCCCCTAGAGTTGGGGGTTATTTACCCGCCACTTGCCACTGAACAAAACCCCTCCTCTCCCTCCTCCCAAACCCTAACCCCAGTTGCCCGTGCCTCAGCCCGCCCACCTCGCCTGCTCGTGTCGTCACCCGCCCTCCTACCCTGGCACTAGGGGTGAAAACGGATCGGATAGTTTCCGATCGATCCGGACGGAAACGGATTCGGATTGTCTCGGATCGGATTTTCCCCGGATAATTCTCGAATCAGAAACGAATGCGGCAGGCATGCTATCCGTCGGATACGGGTATGAATTATCCGGATAAGACAAAGGTCGGATATCCTGATTTCGGCCCAAAAGAGAAAAGGAGCTTTTAATTGATTTTCGAATTTCAGAAAATGCAACAAATCAAATAGCCTTTTAAAAAATAGCAAATAGAGTTAAAAAAATTTCTAGAAAAAATCACAGAAATTTCTTGAATTATTTTGAACTTAATAAATGAATTTCAACTTAAAGTTCATTATTATTTTTCACATAAATTATTTTTAATTTCTAAAAAAAAAGTAAAATTTTTTAAAATCCAAAAAAATCAAGAAATTAATTAAAAAATTCACTTTAAATCCAATAAAATCCAGGAAAACTCAATAAATTTTATTTTTGACATTAAAACTAGAAAATTAAATAATTGACTTTATTTTATTATTTTTTCTTTTAACTAAGAAAACTCTTTTAAATATCAGAAAATCTAATAAAATAATAACTTTATTAATTTTATTTTTGGTAACATACTTTAGGATTAATCATCTAGCCTGATCGATGTTAGTGCAAATTAAGTTTTATGTATGTGATGAACTAAGGGTGGATGCGTGATGCCTTTTAACTTTGTGAGTTATGACTTGTGAGTTAAATATGGTAAACTAAGTGTTATATTTATGATGAACTAGTTAATGCAGCTTGCTAGTGCCAATGTTATGTGTGGTTGCTGAAAATATGAATAATTCATGAATGTTTGTATCAAATAAACTAGTTATATGTTTTCGTTAATTTCTGACATACAATTTAAAGGGTTTTTATGTTTCAAAAAATATCCGCGACCGTATTCGTTTTGATTCGTATTCGCTCCATATTCGTATTCGTATCCGGGGTATTCGTATTCATATTTGAATGCGGGAAAAAAAATATGGAAACAAATATGGCAGAGCTATTATCCGTCTGTATTCGATCTGTTTTCACCCCTACATGGCACAGCCGTAGTCCTCCGAGCTCCGTCCTCCCGTGTCGGCACGACCTCCGCCGCCATCCTCTCTCGTAGGCGCTATCCTAGACGGGGCCATACTGTTGGGATACGGGTAGGCTATGCTAGCAATAATTCAAAAATTCTACCACGTAAACCAGGATGCCAAACAAGATAGATGATCACAGATCATTACCACTAGATGCGCAGTGCAGTGGAAGAAGAGTCGGAGCAGCCTAGTCAGACGAAGAACGCGCCGATGTAGTGGTTGTAGAAGATCGTCCAACGTCCTCGTAGTCGATCGTCTCCTCCAGCAACCTCTGCAGTTCCTTGTGAAGATTGCGGATCGTCCTTAGCGCAACAGCGACCGCAGTAGCGCCTCTACGGTATCCACACATCTAGAGAAGGAACAACCGTACGTCGGTGTGCTAGCACCAAGTCACACGGGAAGGCTCTCTGAAGAAGATGACGGCTAGGGTTTCGGTGGAAACAATTCATGTGTCTTTCCTCCCCATCCCTCCACACTAGTCTCAAGCATCTCCTTATATAGTGCCCCGTGTCGGATCCTATCCGAACACGTTTAACGAATCGTATTCGTACTGATTTGTTCCATCCCATTAAGTGTGTGACACGTTAGGTTTATGTGTAATCGGGTGTGACTTGGAAACCCTTTCCGACCACAAGTCGTAGCGGTCCCTAGCAGGACATAACGATTCCCGAATACACACAAATTATATCGGACGAACCTTAATACAATATGAACTACGACTAGATCCTCATCACTTACGACTGTGTCCTATCTTTATACGACCGAGTCAAGACTTGGTCACGCACTCATTCGTAACTCCTTACGACCAGGTTTCGACCACTCTATGATTTCGTTCAATCAGTCTACGACTTGCTCGTATCACCAAACGATTTGTCTGGATTTGATCGAACTAAGCGACTTACTCTAGTATTCTCCCTTTGTCTCACGATATCTGGTTTGAACTCCAGGTAAGATAATGTGTCATCCATGGACTGTTCAATACTTTCTCGATCGAGTTGTCGGATAACCTTATGTGGTCGAACACTTCGACTACTAGTTGCATGGCCATGCACTTTCTTTATCCGACCACTTCGAGGGGCCCAGAGACATCTCTCCTGTTATGTTAGGAGGGGCAAATCCCATATCCGACCAGTCACATCCCTCCGCATGTTTCATAGCATACCCGAAAGCTACCTTTATAACTACCCAGTTACGAGTAACGTTTGGCAACCCCTAAGAGTGTTGTTACACATGTAGGGAACCATGCTGATCTCAGGTCTAAGGATTATACATCATCATTGCTTGAGACCAACTAATGACATATAGAATCATAACAATCTCAATAGTATCTCAAGGTGGGTCAATCCAACTACATGTTCTCTAACATGTGTTCACATTATTGATTCGATATCCCTATATCCATGACCGGTGAAACATGGTCATCAATCAATATATGTGTTGGTCGTAGAGTCACTAGTGTTCCGATCAGTGACATTCGACCAATGATATTTTTAGGACGACATCATACAAGTCGAAGAGTTTCACCAACAAGTCACATACTCGTTGATCTTCAGAACTAACGATTCATTCAAGGAACAGAATAATATTTATTCAAGAACTCATAAACATAGATGTGATACAATCATCTCCATGATTGCCTCTAGGACATATCACCAACACATACACGGTGCTCCAGACGTAGCAAAAGCGCAGCGGGACCATGGGCCTATTTGGAATGGCTTCAACTTCGGCTTTTCGCTTGGAAAAGTTGGAAGTCATCTCAAACGGACGGCTTTCTCCAGCTACTTTTGTCGAAGCCGGAAGCCATTTACAACATGCGAGCGGAAGTCGCCAAGGGCAACTCGCGGTTTCTACGGGATTCCCTTCCAAGATTTCCCCTAGAGTTGGGGGTTATTTACCCGCCACTTGCCACTGAACAAAACCCCTCCTCTCCCTTTTCCCAAACCCTAACCCTAGTTGCCCGTGCCTCGGCCCGCCCACCTCGCCTGCTCGTGTCGTCACCCGCCCTCCTACCCTGGCACTAGGGGTGAAAACAGATCGGATAGTTTCCGACCGATCCGGACGGAAACGGATTCGGATTGTCTCGGATCGGATTTTCCCCGAATAATTCTCGAATCGGAAACGATTGCGGTAGGCATGCTATCCGTCGGATACGGGTACGGATTATCCGGATAAGACAAAGGTCGGATATCCTCATTTCGGCCCAAAAGAGAAAAGGAGCTTTTAATTGATTTCCGAATTTCAGAAAATGCAACAAATCAAATAGCCTTTTAGAAAATAGCAAATAGAGTTAAAAAAATTTCTAGAAAAAATCACAGAAATTTCTTGAATTATTTTGAACTTAATAAATGAATTTCAACTTAAAGTTCATTATTATTTTTTCACATAAATTATTTTTAATTTCTAAAAAATAGTAAAATCTTTTTAAAATCCAAAAAAATCAAGAAATTAATTAAAAAATTCACTTTAAATCCAATAAAATCCAGGAAAACTCAATAAATTTTATTTTTGACATTAAAACTAGAAAATTAAATAATTGACTTTATTTTATTATTTTTTCTTTTAACTAAGAAAACTCTTTTAAATATCAGAAAATCTATTAAAATAATAACTTTATTAATTTTATTTTTGGTAACATACTTTAGGATTGATCATCTAGCCTGATCGATGTTAGTGCAAATTAAGTTTTATGTATGTGATGAACTAAGGGTGGATGCGTGATGCCTTTTAACTTTGTGAGTTATGACTTGTGAGTTAAATATGGTAAACTAAGTGTTATATTTATGATGAACTAGTTAATGCAGCTTGCTAGTGCCAATGTTATGTGTGGTTGCTAAAAATATGAATAATTCATGAATGTTTGTATCAAATAAACTAGTTATATGTTTTCGTTAATTTCTGACATACAATTTAAAGGGTTTTTATGTTTCGAAAAATATCCGCGACCGTATTCGTTTTGATTCGTATTCGCTCCATATTCGTATTCGTATCCGGGGTATTCGTATTCATATTTGAATGCGGAAAAAAATATGAAAACAAATATGGCAGAGCTATTATCCGTCTGTATTCGATCTGTTTTCACCCCTACCTGGCACAGCCGTAGTCCTCCTAGCTCCGTCCTCCCGTGTCGGCACGGCCTCCGCCGCCATCCTCTCTCGTAGGCGCCGATGCCCTCCACCGCCGCCGCCGCCCCGGCCTCCCTCATCCTCCTACCCCGCCGCTGTCCTCCCGCTGCGGGCTTCATTTCTTCATTTTTTTTTCAAATTGTTAATTTCTTTTTTTTCTGATATAGATGAATTATGTATATAATCATTGAATCAATCGTTGTTAATTGCCTTCAATTACGTTAATTATCGTTAAGATTTACTTTATACAAATTTTCATTAAGATTTACTTGTGTGCAAATTAGTGTTAATTGTTGTAAAGTGTCATCAATTGTCGTTAGTTGTCATTAATTAATATTAATTGTTTTTAAGCGGCATCGAACAAGTCACATTTGCCTCATGGTCATTTTAATTATTTTTCAACTCAAAAACTTTAGCCAGCTTATATAAAAAATTAGATGGCCAAATACCAAACCTACTGATCCAACCGTTGAGACAAGCTGAAAACTGCTTGAGACAAGGTCAAACGCCACATGTCGAGCTGGAAAGCCTGCATTGCATCGCTATGACCTGCCACTGCTGTTGCAGACACCTAGACAGAAAGAGCATTTAATGACCTGTTCAGATGGCTGGTATCGATCTAGATGTGAAAAGGACGTGCCATTGCTGCACTTGCTCGGTTACCTGGTTGCGACTCTTGCGACTGCAAATGATAAGATTTGCCCAGAAGCTTCAGAGCAAGTCAGCACAATTTTGAAACGAAGGATGGCACTGATCGAGAGAATCAGAAGCCATTCAAGAGAGCCGCAGAACAAATTTGAAACATAAAATGGAACAGAGTCCATTCAAAGACGACGACTATGCGAAAGTCAAGGAAACACGTGATACGATACGACCTTTAATGCATGTACATTTATAATACATCTCTACTTTAGGTGGGCCAATATATACTTACATAAACCACTAAGGAATACATTAATCATAGATAGAAGCATAGGCAGGTACGTATTTTGACACTGCTACTGGTAAATTTTGCTCCAAAATCAGCAGGTGTCAGAAGACGGCTAAGAGGTTGCAAGCATGCAATGAACGAGGAGCATACTATGCCAGTAGCCAGGCGAGCACGCATGCAAAGTACTACTTAACCAACAAGGGGTAGGTAACAAAGCGAATCGTTAGTTTTGCTTCACGGTGCATGGCTGATTCGATGTCGCGTGGTGAGTGCGCAGCTCGGAAGATGGCGAATCAATCAGCTCTTACACGTGAAGGCGCCCACGTACATTCACAGGAATATGGACAAATACATCTGATTGATACCGTACTAGCTGTGTGTTATAGCTCATACAAACGGTAACAGAGTGGCAGCTGAGACGCACGCGAAAAAAGAATGGTTAATTACTCAATTAGAGCCGGTGTCGATCTCTCGATCAAGGCTTGCAGATGACCACGAAGCACGGGAGCAGCGCTCTCGGGTTCAGCAGGTAGAGCTCCTCGATGTTGGAGTAGGGCCCGACCTTGCCGGCGAGCGAGTCGAAGCCCGTCTGGCCGACGAACTCCTTGAGGTTGTCGAGCGGCTTGTGCACCCTGCCGGCGATGACCCTGCAGACCAGCAGCGCCTTGCGCGTGGCCGGGTCGTCGTCGTAGGCCTCGATGGACTCGAACGCCCGGCCGCTGGTGGACGTGGTGAAGACGCCGACGCCGGCCTTGCCCTCCTTCTTGGCGGAGAAGCCGTGGCGGATGATGCGGCAGACGGCGCACTTGTCGGAGGCGCAGAGGCTGGAGCCGGCGCCGGCGCCGGCGCCCAGGGCGCACGAGAGCGTGGCGCCGTGGAAGCGCAGCAGCTCGTTGCCGTCGGCGAGGCAGCGCGGGTGCTTCTTGGGCAGCTTGCTCGCCTTGAGCTTCACCGCCTCGCGGTACTCCTCGAAACGGGACAGCGTCCGCTGCGTGTTGTGCACCTTGAATACCCGCTCGATCCGCACGCAGCTGCTCTCCGACTTGAGCAGGCTCGTCCGGCAGATGATCTCCACGATCTTCCGCGACGAGTCCCCTTCCACCAGCTCCGTCACTGAGAGCAAACATGGAGTACTACTAGTCAAACTTAACTGATAGGCGTATTGATCGGTGAAAGCTACTGCATGATGCTTGCAAGCATGTTATGAATGGCCTAGTGAACATGGCCAATAATTTCTACTACTGTAAATGGGAGCCATACATAGAAAAAGCATGGAGTTATTAGTCGCCCGCATCCGCATGCTATAGCCTACAACAAAATGAAAGATCTAGCAGAATCTGAGGCCCCAGGCTCGCAGTTATTGTCCAACTTGAAAGCATGGATTCGCATAAAGAGCAAAAAGCAGATATTTGGAGGAGCCTAGTGGTGAAACCGAAACTGAAACCTATACCAGGTAAAACCATGTAAACTTTTGAGCTAGAGAAATGTCACGCCGCCCAGAACTGCAAATCACCGCGAAAAGTATATTTTGAATGCAAATGATGGGAGTAATGTTCGTGTTCCAACAACCAATTGAGATGAAAAGATTTTCACGGACGCCGTGAGGATCCACCTACCGCGGTCTGTACCACCAACAAGCTATTCTGTACTATGAGATGCAATGCAAAATTGCAAATGTCAGCCTCACCTGCATGCTTGGAAAGGTGGTGCGCCTCCAGCGCCTCCCACTTGCCGAACTGCTCGCCGCATCTGTGGCAGCTCAACCCGCCCGGGCCCTTGCCGCCGCTCTTGACGGCGTCGACCTCGCAGGACGCTCGGTGGCCCGCGGCCACCACCCCAGGCGCGGCGCCGTCCCTGTCCAGCAGCACGTTCGGCGACCTCGGCGGCGTGCACCGCACGCCGCCCCGGCACGAGCCGCTGTACTGCAGCCCGTGGCTCCACCCCGGGCCCGGCGTGCCCGGGCGGAGCGTGCCCACAAATGACGACACGACGCCGCCGTCGCCCTCCGCCTCGTGCGCGAGTGCTCCCCCCGCCGCGAGGCCGCCGAAGCCGGTGATCTTGAGCTCGCAGCGGGAGTTGGTGCTGAGCACCACCTCGTGGGCGATGGGGTTCAGAAACTCGCTGCTGCCGATGGACCTCGGGCTGCAGCTGGGCGGCTGCTCTGGGTGGCGCTTGCTCCCGTGGATGACGTCCCGGAGGTTGGCTATCGACCGCGAGCACCCCGACCGCGCTGCGCGTTTCGTCACTATCGCCGACAGGTGCCCACCACCGCCAGCCCCGGCGACGGCACTGGCTTTGGGCCTCGGCACGTGCACCTCCGACGGCGCGGACCGGCAGTGCAGCGACCTCTTCAGCGCGAACCACACCGTCGGCGCCGTCGCCGGCGCTGCCGGCGCCGCAGCCTTCGTCTCCTCCTCACCCCCCCGGCCGCCACCGCCGGCGACAGCGTTCGCACGCCTCCTCCTCTCGCCCATTTCGTTTAGCTGCAGCTGCAGGCCACGCGCGGTGGTAGATGGCGCGTAACTGCGTCGGTCGGTCACTGTGGAGTGCGCATTATTTATGGCAGGCGCAGGCGCAGCGAGCGAGAGCGAGAGCGAGAGCGAGAGCGAGGCAGGAGAGGGCAATTAAATCTTGGGGTTGGGCGGTAGTAAAGGCGCACCACCAACTGCTGTGCGCACGCTGAGCTACTTGGTTGCTGGTTGTTCGCTTGGCTCGTTGCTGCTTGCCGAATTTAAGGGGAGGTGCAGAGGTGGGTGCGCGCGGACGCCTGTGACTGTGAGTCTGCCTGCGTGGATAGATACGAGATAGCGAGGTTAGTTTTAAGATTGGGAGGCAAATTAACGAGAGAGACGGGGACCGGGAGGGAGGAGGCGATTAAGAACAAATCTCGAATCGCAAATGAGGACGGAGGCGGCCGGGCCGGTGGGGCAGCGTGGGCACTCAAGACAAGGGGGTGGCCATGATTACGACTTACGAGCAGCCGAAAGAGATCCGCCGAGACCGTGATACCAGGGGGTACACGACACGGGTGTGTGTACGCATACTCGAGATGGAATTCGGTGCTGCTGCCGCGCTGGGTAGCCCTGGGAAAGAGGGGCCGCCGGGGCATTCTCGTCCGTTTCGGCTCTTCCAAGAGCTATAAATCGGTGGATTTGTCTTCTTTTTTCCTTCGTCTGCATGCATGTCCGAGCACAACGCGTGATTGCACGTCAATGCAAATCTGAGCCTTCGCCGCTTAGCCGGGAGCCTCTGGGTTAAACGTGCGTCAAGCTATGAAAGTTATTAGTGTGTGATCATCGGATAGATTGCCACATTGGAGCCATGGAGTACTGGTGTTGAAAAGGACATACCCAGTGTAGTAACTACAGCAGGTCCGTCTTATGATTTGCTTAACGGAATTAAAACTCCTCTGTCTGGTTCAATAATAATAATAATAAGACCAGGTGCCAAGTAGTACTCACATCGGCGCTACCTTTCGAAGCGAACTCTTTGTAATGCCGCGAACGTGATTTGATTTATCCCAAGCAAAAAAAATACTCATTAATTAGGAGTTGTATAGAACTCGGTTCCCATGTGATTTGATGGGAACAATCTGAAAGAACGATCTCGCCAATTTGTCGGTATGGTGGTGTGAATTATTAGAATTATTATTGCAATCATTATGTTGATCAAGGGAGCACTTAGCTTGTGCGCACATAATGCACACCACAGTCCAAGGCTTCTCATAATCGAAGGCCCAAATTCCAGTCTTATTACTCGAATACATCCATAAATGCGCTTTTACTGCCTCACCTAGTTCTCGTAATCAATCATACACTCAATTCATGGCAAGGCCTGCATCTGGTCGTCGCGATGGTGCTCCTGTGATTGTACTGAACGCAATGCTGTAGCTGCGCCCTTGTATCCACTAGCCAGACATAGCGATTAAGCGTCGGGACAAAGCACTGCTCTGTACGCAGAAAAAGTTATCGATGTAGTTGTGTCGTCATATATACGAAAGTGTGTGAAATTACTACTGCTAAAAAACTCAACAGAAACAGTGCAGAACATTGTAGTGTATCAATGTAGTAGTACAGTAGTAAAACTGTAAGTGGTCCAAGGAGCATCCATGATTATGTTTGTGCTAACGACAGCATGTTGCAGGTTCTGTGTGTCATCCATCGTGCTCGACTGTTTTGTCTTAACTCTCCATGTGTAGTGCTCTCGTAAAAACTAAGCACTCGCGAGAGATTCGTATCCTCTCCACATGCCACTGTTAAGATATGAACGTCATAAGCTTCGAGGCCGTCGATTGCAATTCATCACTAGAAAGTCTAAAACAGTATTCTCAGTAGGAATCTACTAACGATTGGAGCTCGCCAAATGGTATGGATCAGACCATTCACACGCGTACCGATGCTGTCACACTGAGGTGCAAAACCTCTGTGTTAAGAGGGGTAAGGTTATTATTTTCTGACGAAGAAAAGTACTCAGATGTTAGCTAGCCAATTATGTCGACTTCAATGTGCTCTGCTTTTTATGCACGGTACTAGTACTAGCACTACTGGTGGCAGCACTGCTGCTGTAATTCGGTTTGATGACTTCTGCAGACTATAAGGAAACACTCCGCACTGTTTGCAGGTTAAATCATGCAGCAACTTGATTTTCTTAAATCGCAAGCGACCTGTCTGTGAATGAACAGATTGTACGCACGGAACCCTTATGCCTTTTAACTTTTGATTGGAGTTCGGTACGCGAATTCAATTGGGATATATGTCTTGTTTTTCTTGCATCCCATGTAGGGAATTAGAAAACTTTGTCCCCATTTTTCGTGTGCAAAGATTCAAGCTCTAGTGGTGCACGCAGGCGGTTTTAGACCTGCTGCGTCGAAAGGCATAAGAATTGGAGGGAACGCAGTGAATGCATCTGAACTTTTCATATGATTTGCAATGCGCCTAGTATTTCTACACAATCTGCAGCATTTTCTGAAGGACATGAGTCAGCCATTGAGAATCAAATCCGCACCCGTCTGACAATTCGATGTTCATGTGTCTCAAGATTAGCTGTTAAACTAAAATTGGTGCACTGATCATCGAAAAAAAATGGTGCACTGAAGTACTACTATCAGTGCATCAGCAAGAAAGTTGCAACTTCTATATTCAGACATTCTTCCCCAGTTTGCATTTACTGTTCAAAAGATAATTGATGGCATTCCTCACACAATCATTACCTAGTCTGCCACCATTTCAGGCAGTGCTGCCTGGAGATAAATTCGGTGAAATTGTCCTCCTCTCGAAATCTCCTGAATCAGTGCTTAAAAGTTGTTCCTTTTTTAAGGGACAGTGCTTAAAGTTCAAAGGCTGCAACATCAAGTGCAATTAGTAAAAAGTTTTAGCCAATTGCCTACGGTCCTTTAAAAGCGGGGTAGGGTGAAGAACTGAACATGGAAATTTTGGACTATACTTTTAATTCTCTCGAAAGGCATATATTGTGAAATGATAATTTCGAAGAAAACGGATCTATATATTGAAACCGATGGAACTTAGCGTATGCTAGAGCTCCTTACCAAATTTCAAAAAAGCAACGGAGGGAACGAATCACTAGGTGAGATGGGCAATGTCTGCCAATTACTAGTAGAAGTTTTGCATCCCTCTACAAATGATTCAGCAAATTGTACGACAAAGTTCTGATTCTTCAGATAGTGGACTGGTGAGTGAACATGGCCGTGGTGGGTAATCTTTGGCACTTTTACCTCCAAATCTCCAATCACCCCTCGCTGGCATGTAACCGGGGCCAGCAGCCCAGCAGGCCCCTCCTCTCCTCCAATTCGCGTCCTCCGGCAACTCCAGCCGCTGCACTAACCCGTGCTTCCACCACCGACCTGCCGGCCAATCTCGACCGCCTGGCAGAGGCGCCCGCAGGTAGAGACCGCTGATAAATCGACACGCATTGGAACGTCACGTTTTCCCACTTGTTTCAATGACACCTTTCCGTCTCACTTGACTTAGTTTCACCTGTACGCACCGTCTAATCGGGACTAACACTGTAACGCATTGTCACATTTAGCTTACGTGACCAGTTTAGTACCACGAAAGATTGTAAGTGCGACTACGTTGATTTTTGGGTATTAATATGGTCCGGGTGTTCGATATGAACAGTGCACACAGACGTTATGATACACTTTATTTCGTCTTATCCGGTTGCTCTCACCTTATCCTGTCTTCGGTCTTCACGTCTCCTTTTCACGCTTCTTGGCCTTGTGAGGTGCTCCCCTCTGCCTCCCCTCGTTCCTTGCTCTCCTATGTTCCCCTTCTCCCCAGCTGCTCCCCTCTGCCTTCCCCCGCCGCCAACTCTGCCCGCCTCCCCCTTCGCCCTGTCGCCTCCCTCCCACCGGTCTCCTTCTCCCTCCTCTACCCCACGGGCGTCGCCTACTTCGCGCCTCTCCCTCCGCCCGCTACCATGTCGCCTCCCTCCCGCCCGCCTCTCGCCGCCCCCCAACATGGATTTGCCTTCCCGGATCGTGCCGACCCACGCTAGGAGGCGAAGGCGCTCCGCCGCCGCCGCCGCGCCCCCGACGAGGCCACTCGTCTGGGCCGCTAGCTCCGCCCGACCTCCACCTCCTCGCGGCTGCCGCCGCCCTGTATTCAAAATCAAACGTACCGACTCGCAGTAAATGGTATTAACGAATGGCTGGCAGTAACGGTGCAGTTACTATTGAGTAATGGCTGCGGTTACTATTGTGTAATGGCTGCAGTTAACACTGCTCTGGCCTTTTCGTTTTTGCTATTAAGGAGAACAGAGCACTGGTTCTGAGACTCATCTCCATACGAAAGACTTAGACAGTACTCTACGTTTTTGTTGTTGTCTCCTGCGATCTCCATCCCGGCAAGGCGCGTGTACGGTCGCACCGGGAGAGCAGGCCTCCGGAACCCCGTCTTCGAAGGCTTGCACGAGCGAGGACGAATAAGGTTTTTGGGGAGCGTTCGCGCGACTGCTCGCTTCATCTGATTTTCTGCTACATCTACATCTGCGCGACTACTACCACGATATCCACGAAGTTCTCTGCTACATCTACATCAACGATGACCACTACGCCATGACTAACGACGACCTCACCAAAATTTCTGTTGTTCGTTCCGCTGGATCTGGGTATGCCTATCTCGCACTTGTTGTTTACTTACCTTTATTATTTGTTGTTGAATTGAACATTGAGATAGGTATGCTAGTTTATGTCCTTTTAGAAATTCGTATATCTATAGTGTTCTTGTCTTCCTGCTTTGTGAAAATAGCTACAGTATTCTCCATGATTTATCTAGTACATTTCTGGATTAAAGTAATTCAAAAAATGCTCATATATTCAACACGTGAGAGATCTACCGTTTTCCTTCCTATTTTGTTAATTTTCACTGAGCTCTCTACTTTTATAACACTGGTAGCAATATGTAAGAAAGAAGAGTTGTAGTACAAAGAATAATGAGAAAGTATCATAATAGATCCCTTTTTAGAGAACTTGATCAGCACTTTTGGACTTGCATGTTCTTGTAACACGTAGAAAACAACATTATCGATCTTCTCTTTCACCACTCACGCGCAAAACAAAATTTTCAAAAGTGCAAAATAGGGGGTTTTCGTATTGACCTTCAGGCTTGGGTTCCTACCCTTGGTTCCAAGCTCCAGCATTAGCTGTTAGCATGGGCGGCGCCAGGGGGGTGTCTGTGGTGCACATGCACCCCCGAAAAAAGTGCAAATTTTTAAAAACTAGGTATACCTCAAAAAATGCAATTTTTTTGAACTAGGTATACCCTAAAAAAAGTGCAAATTTTGTTAAACTAGGTATACGTATGAGCAATTGGCATTTGGATTGAAATATCAGGTAAAAGACGCCGCTTCAATGTTAGTTGGTTTGATAAGTATAATTGGATTGAATATAGTGTCAAGAAGGATGCTATATTTTGCTTTGTCTATTATTTGTTCAAGGAGAAAATTGTGGGAGGCGATAGTTTTGTTAAAGGGGGATTTAGAAATTGGAATATGTATGACTCAGTTGACAAGCATGTGGGTAGTATAAGAAGTGTCCATAATCGAGCTTAAGAGAAATACAACTTTTTTGTTAAACCTACAACATCAATTGCTCAAGCTCTTAGAAAACAAACTGAAGAGGATAAACAACTTTATATTTCTAGGTTGACTTATTCAATTAGATGCTTGAGGTTTATTTTACGTCAAGAACTAGCATGTCGTAGATATGATGAAAGCACAAATTCTAGCGATAAGGGGAATTTTCTTGAACTTTTGGAATGGATTGCAAACAACAATAAGGAGGTTGCTAAGGTTGTCTTAAGCAATGCCCCTGAGAATTGTAAGATGATTGTTCATGAGATACAAATGGACATAATTAATTGTTGTGCCATCCAAACTACCAAGCACATTATTGAAGAAATTAGTGATGATCAATATTTAATTCTAGCTGATAAGTCTAGTGATGTATCTCACAAAGAACAACTTGCTCTTTACTTGCGTTATGTTGATAAAGAAGGACGGGTATGTGAGCGGTTCCTTAGAGTAATTCATGTAGCTGATACCACTTCCTTGTCACTTAAGAATGCAATTGGTATTACTCCTACCGGTGGTAACGGCGAGCGTTGAAAGAGTATTTTCGGCGATGAATCTTGTGAAGAACAAGTTGAGAAATAGTATGAGCGATCAAGTATTGAATGATTGTTTAGTCACCTTTATAGAGCGAGATATCTTCTCGAAGGTTAGTGATTATGATATAATCAAGTGTTTCCAAGGAATGAGATCGCTTCGTGTGGTATTGTGATTTCTATTAGCTATTTAGGACTCTTTTATTCATGTAAGATTTTATTTGAACTATTTGTATTGCATTATTAACTAATTTCAAACTCTTTTGTGTAATTGTGTTGGACTTATGAAATTACATATGTGTCGTACAAGATTTTTTTTTCATCCTTGGAGTGTGCACCCCCATTATTAAATTCCTGACTCTGCCACTGGCTGTTAGCAGAGCAGACTCCATGCACGCTACATGCATGCGTCCGACGACCCAAGGCAGGCGCCCCTGGAGCCAACCTTAAGATCAGCTTCTATAGTTAGGAAACTATCTATAGTTAGGAAAAACGCCTTGAGGCGATTGCATTGAGCCGCATCCATGGCCTTATCTTAATCGCACCGCAGTTCTGAAAGTCTGCGACAAGCGTTGATCATGCCCTTGCGCGTGCATTCGTGTGCATTAAACACACGTTAAGTCACTTAGCTACCTAGCAAACCATCGTAGTTCCTGTTGTTACGTTGCTTCGTCTTTGACATTTTTACCAATGCAAACTGTTCTAGGCCGGGTTTGTTTGGTCGATGACCAATGTGAGTTAAACCAAAATTTTGGCAAAGCCAAAAATTGAAAGGAAAAAAAAGGTTGTTTGGATCGTGACCAAGCCAAATTTTGGTGATTGATTCCCTCCTCCTAGGATTGCTCGTGTGTGATATTGGATTTTATTAACATTACCAAATTTTCGTGGGCAATACAAATTTTGGTAGCAAACAAAGCAATAGCCAATTTTCGTTGGCGTTGCCAATATTTGATTTGGTTTGCAACGGTAACAAACCAAACACCCCTAGCCACTTTTATCCGGCACCAATAACTGCCGCATGCTAGGAGAGGCAAGCGGGTGTAAGCATATAGACCCCTAATTTGTTGATTATGTGGTTTGGATGATTAATGATCTCTAAATTATTAAGACTAACTTTGGTTTAAATGTTGTTAAGATTAGTTAGGTCTTAATGATGAATATGAGTTATTCTTGGACTTCTATGGATCCCTATGTATGCAAATGATGGAAAAACATGTTTTTCATGAAGATTAAGAACCTTGTGGCTAGGAATGATCTAAGAAGTTGAGTGTGGATCATTGTAGTTAGATAGGTTTTTATTTTTGTTTTGGCCGTACTATTAAGGGGGTTCGAGGCTAGTAGCTAGAGCTTGGTTAGGTTGTTAATTATTTGTGGTACACACTAGGTCTTTTTAGCTCAGTTCTAGCCAGAGAGTGTCAATGTTCGAGTTTCGGTTGCAATGATTTCAAAATTTGAATAAAAAACAACTAAGTCGGAAAACTCAATGGAGAGGAGACGGATTGTCCGGATCAGGCGTACCATCTGTCCAGAGAGGGTGTTTTCTATGTTTATGGAAATTTACATAGAGGCGGATAATCTGGGTCAATCCGTACCATTGGGGCATACCATTAGTCTAAAGCGGGTGTTTTTGGTGCCCATGAAATTTTATATAGAGACGTATTATCCAGGTTGAGGTGTACCTTTGAGACGTATCATCTGTCCATAGAGGTTTGTCGATGAATCACTATCGATCTTACAGAATAAATGTTGGAGACACGGCTCTCAAGATTATACAAGAAGAAACATAGCCTTTTTAGACAGGTTTAGGCCTTCTCCGGAGAGAATAACAACTATGCTCCTATGTTCTTATATTGAATGAGATTACAAAGCGCAACAAGCCACCAAGATTAGACGAGGACCTAATAATCCTCGATTAATTAAGTTATTTATCTATAATATTTATAGATAATGATGTATTTTATAACCTTCAAAGGTACCTCTCAATATTAACATAAGGGAGATCATATACACCTAGTAGTCGTAAATTATTTTACAACCATTCTATATGGTCGTAAGTTTTTTTACAACCACCTTTTGATTGTAAGTCCTACTATAACTAAACATATATGGTCGTAAGTTTTTCTACGATCACCCATTAATTGTAAGTCTTACTATGATTACCTCATGGTCGTAAGTCTTACTACGACCAGTTCATCTATGATCATCCTATGGTCGATAAAGCCTACAGACATGTTGGCCCAATCGACTAGAGATATATGTGCATTGTGTTTAATACACACAGTGGTTAATATGTATTATTATTTCTGAGATAAGTGCACGTATTAAACATCTGTATATGATATAACCGCAAGGTGATGTGGGGGATGTGTCTCTGACAATAACTACCTTTAAACGTGCAAATTACATCAAATGACAAGGTGCCTCTTAACGTAAACAAATGTCATCCCTTCATACGCTATATAAGGAGTAAAGTCGGTGAAGCAAGGAGAGAGACGATCAAGCAACGAAAGAGATAGGAGTCATTAGTCTTAGCCTTTGGTGACTTCTTTTATATAAACACAATTAATACAACAAACACAGGAATAAGGTTATTATTCTCTCAGGAGATTGTCTTTTTCTGTATAAAATTCTCGTGTCTTTTTCTGTGTGGTTTCGCTCCTAAAGAGCCCTCGGTTTTCATTTATAAAATCGATACTAAACCATCGACAAATGGCTTCTGTTTCTTCCTCTCTGTTCATCATCCCCCTCTGTTTGCCAGCACCGCCCATTATAAAGTGTTTAAAAGGGTGGTAGTTTGTGTTGTCAAGAGACGCCTCGACAGTTGCTTGAATACGCACGTTGATGATAGTTGTTGCCAGTGAGACATTCTCCTTGCACGGTCATCAAGCAGTTATTGCTAGAGACGGAGAGATGTACGTATGGTTTCGCCAGAGACATATACGCACACGTGTGTTGACTACCACGCATAGTCGAGCGTAGTGTACAGGATCCCTAATCGATAAGGTCCACATGTCCATGGGATTTATCGATCATAGGCTAGTCATGATTCGACTTGGTTGTAACAAACCTTCCGACCATAGGATGGTCATAACCTAAACTGGTCGTAACATTCCCTGGTAGTAATAAGTATCACTGACCAGAGGTATATTTCAGGGCTATTTAGAATACTATTATGTATAATGAATATTATAGATAATTAGCTTCATTAATTAAGGATTATTCAATCGTCGTCATTTAGCCTCTAAACTTCAAGTGAAAATGATTTACTTGAGAAGAGGTCATAAAATGGTAGTCGGAAGAAAAGCTTTTCGATGAATATTTCTTTTGACCATAAGTTGACTTGGTCAAGGAGGGTATTTTTATTTGAGTTGTAAAAATAATATCCTTTTTACCATGCGGATGGAAAAAGAATTCGAATGATCGTCCATGATTCTGCCTGTTGGGAGCAGTTCCCGAAGGGGTTCTATCTGTTGGGCTCCCCCACATTTTTACTTCAAGCATGCGGGTATAAATAGCCTCCAAGGGTAAGATTAGGGATTTTACTTTCCCCTAATCACTTTGTATGTCGTGAGCTCTTGTCTTCTCCGCCGCCACCCAAGTTCGAAATATTTCTCATTCAAATTCAAGCTAAATCTTTTAGAAGAAATGGTTGGATTTGTGTCCCAGTGGGATAGGTCGGAGATAGATGTAGAGAAGATGACCACATTGGTGGTCGCCCAGAAGATTCCTTCAAGATCTTTGGCGAAGTGGACGAATGCCGAGGGTCAGCACTTGTCATCATGGGAGAAAGACACAATTGTTGTCCTCCAAGCCTATCGCGAGTGCAGACTCAGACTGCCCTCGCACCCATTTTCTAGACGATGTGCTCGAGCACTTTGGGGGGTGGAATTGGCGAAATTGGTTCTCAATTCCATCTCAATAATGAGTGTATTTGTATACCTCAATGAAGCATACTTGGGGATCCTCGCAAACCTGGAGCTCTTCAAGTACTACTACAAGATGAGTAAGTAGACGCGCAGGATTGCGAGAAGCTGCTCGATCGAACTCCACGATGAATTCGAAGGAGTACATCCCCATGTTCACCAAATCATCTTAGTCTGATTAGAGGAAGAACTGGTTCTACATGACCGTTAGCTCGTCGTTAGCTCTGAAGACCGACTTTTCTTTGCGAGCAAGGCCGCAGAAAAGAAGTCATGGGACACAACCTCGACTGGTCAAGGTCGGATTACCCCATGGATCCAAGCCATCAAGAAGGACAGAGGGTTGACCGGATGGCATATGGTGAAGGATTTCATCACACGCCGTATCAATCTTTTGAAAAACGAGCACGTCCTATGTGGGAGTACTTCGAGGGTCGGAGATTCGACTTGAAACTATGAGAACGATAAGTTTCTAATCAAGTTAGTTCATTAATTTCTGATTCAAGCATGTTTTGATTATATTCTTCCCGTTCATAGACTTATTGCGGAAAGGGGTAGACACTTGGGTCAAGTTCATCTGCGAGAAGATGCCTCCGAATACAGACGGGGCTCCTCAAATTTTGGTAGTTGTCTCTGAGGAGGAGAAACTGAAGCGCCTAAAGGTAACTAATAATTTATTGATATCATCTTTGGCGACCAGTAGTCGTGATTTTGACCACTAAATAATCTTCATTTCTTGAATTTTGTAGCAAGTTGGCGTATCAGGGATCTGCTGAAGATGGCTCGAAGGGAGATGAAATCCCTCTGAGTAAAAGACGTCGTCTTATAAAGATGGCGGATAAAAATAAGAAGGTTGGTAGTTCAAGCTCCCTCCTTTCTCCGACCTTCCCAACAACTCGTTCTCGGGCAGTTTCAACTATAGAGGAGAAAGTGAAGATGGTCGTAGACCTTAAGAGGAAGGCCCAGAAGGCTAAGGTATCATTTTATTATGATACTCAGACATTCTCAATTTATCCTACATTTGCTTTTATCAAGCAAATAGATAAGGAAAACTGGAGGAACTTTACTTCTTTTGTGAATGCTACTGCCGCTCTAGCAGATCTTGTATATATGCCTAAAAAGCCCAAGCCCCCAAGTGATCAAAGTCAGTTCCGATCACAATGAAGGGGAGATTGTAAAGGAGGGTCTGCCACAACCTCAAGAAGCTCGGCCGGTTGAGGTCGTGCAACTCATGGCACCTCGACCACTAAAGCTGAAAGCCATTCAAAGGCTGAAAGCTTAAAACTGGTGAGGCTGGCCGAAGAAGTGGAGGAGGAAAAGAAGACTAAGTCTGTCGCTTTAGGCAAGATGTCTTCTAGTTTTAGGATTGTATCCAAGAAACGAGCTATGTAAAATTTGAAGACAAGTAATAATACTTACTTTTTTATTTTACGACTTATTTTCTAATCCTTTTTCTCCCTATGTAGTCCTGCTCCTTCAACCCCTAAGGAGGTTTCTAAAGAGAAACCTGCCATCATCGAAGCTACGACCGCTGATATGATAGTCTCTCCGATGGTTGTAGAGATGGAGGCAAAAGCGATCGAGGATTTGACCACCTTCTTTGAGACGGTAGGAGAGAAAAACCGTCACCGTCGAGTAAGCCACGACTACTGAGGTGTTGATCTCACCTGTGGTCATGGAGACTATGAAGGCTCTGACCAAGACCACCGAGTATTGCACGAAAGAGTGCAATACCAATCGCCTCGAAGGCCACGCCTCGGTGACTAAAGAGCCTTCCACCTGGAAGGCTTCTCCTCGACGGGGTGACTTCACATATCACGCTCTTTTGCGCAATCCCAATCGCCTCAAAGGTCACGCTCTTTTCGCGCAATCCCAATATTCTTGTAGGGGGCGGTGCTCAATCTTCACCTCCTCCTGCAAGCGCAAGTGCCTTCCTAGGGAATGCGCCTCGTGCCCTTGTTGCGTGTTGTTTTTTGAAAGTAGGGGGACGGTGCTCAATCTTTGCCTCCTCCTGCAAGCACAAGTGCCCTTCTTGGGCATGAGCCTTGCGCCCTCGTCGTGCGTTGTTTTTCAAAAGTTGGGGAATGGCGCTCAATCTTCTCCTCTTCTTGCAAGCGCGGTCATGCGCCTCGCACCCTCGTTGCGCACTATTTTTCAAAAGTCAGGGGACGACGCTTAATCTTCGCCTCCTCCTGCAAACGCAAACACCCTCCTCGGGCATGTGCCTCGCACCCTCATTGTGTATTACTTTCAAAGGTAGGGGGATGGTGTTCAATCCACGCCTCCTACTGCAAGTGCAAGCGCCCTCCTCGGGCATGTGTCTTGCGCCCTCGTTGCACACTGTTTTTCAAAAGTAGAGGGACAACGCTCAATCTTCGCCACTCCTACGCATGCAAATGCTATGCTGTAACAACCCTTTGTGTCACCTTAGGTTGTGTGCACAAACTCCAAGTCATGGTCGAAAGGGGGATGGTGTCAGACCTCATAAGATAACCAACACGAACGACCATACCAAAGCAATGATCACATGCAACAAGCTATAATATCGAAACATTGTCCCAATGTGTCGCCCATCTTGAAGGCTACGCCTTGGTGTCGATGGCTTCACTCCAAGATGCCCCCGCCTCGAAGAGTCAACTACTTCATCTCCCTAGGCCACACTCCGATGGGCCGTTAGCCTGAAGGCTATGCCTCGGCGAGGTGGCCCCACGTTGGTGATTTTGTCTCCACAGGCTATGCCCCGACGCACCGCCCGTCTCGAAGGCTATGCCTCGGTGGGGCGCCTCGCGTCGCCCGCCTTGAAGGCTATACCGGGACAAGGCTACTTCTACGGCATCACTACCAGAAGGTCCCGAGTATTCGGCTCCCAAGGGGCCAGGGCGAGAACCTATTGCGTTCGCTCGCCCCTCGGGACCTCAGAACGTGCAGACGAGGGAGTACTGTTGGGGCACCAGTCCGTCGAGAATACCTAGTAAGCTCTGAGGAATATAAACATGTACATATGATAGACATATAATTATACTCCGCGGGAATGTACTAAAATACCATTTATCCATTCTTATAAGGGAGGGGAATGTCATTCCCCCTATCCTATATATATTGCCCCAAGAGGGCATGTAAGGGAGCTCTTGGATTCTCACATTCACTAATTAATACACTCACTTCTCCCACTTTCGGTTCCTCCCTCGCTTAATCCCCTCATGAAAAAAAGGTATTCGCTACCCACCGTCAGTTTTGTAACTACGACAAGGATAGATGACACAGTGTGCACCAAAACAAACAACTATTATCAGCTCCCAACAAATCACACCTCAAGATCTAAACACACAAAGCAATGGACCGGAACATGCATCTAACATTCTGATGGCCTCATCTAAAACCTCTCCTACTCACATAGCCAAAACCACGATCCCAAGAGCTACTAGCCCGACTGTGACCTCGCACCACTTTGCACGCACCACGGCAGCAGCGTCCGACGACATCGGCGGAGGCGGAGGCGACGAGGACATCGGCGCCGGCACCGCGAGCGGAAAATCTGCCTCCACGGACTGCACCGTGGGAGCCCTTGCTGGCGCATGTTTAGGAGGGCAGCGCCTCCTCCTGTGCTTCTTGTGCCCTGCATGTCTTGGTGGTGCAACCGCGGGTGCTGGCGCCGGGGACCATGTCCTTGGAGCTGGTGACCATGGCATTGGCGCTGGTGGCAATGGCATTGGCGCCGGTGCAGACCTCCGCTTCGCGTGTCGTGGCGGAGGCAGCAGAGGCGGCGGGCTGGGTGTCATGGGTGCAGGGCGGTCGGCGACGTCCACCTCCAGCTTCATTCCGGCCAGGCAGTGCCCCGGCGCGCCGCAGATGAAGTAGCGCTTCCCCGGCGCGGCGAGCACAATGGTGCTGCTGCCGCTGTTGTCGTAGGAAATAGGGTTGGTCGTGGAGCACGCTTCGTAAGCGTCCTTGGTCACTTCCACGACGTTGTGGAACGAGTTGTACTTGAATGCTGCACAGTGTTGGCAGGAGAGCGCGGCGCGTAAGTCGGTAGCAATTCTACTAGCTACATGGAATGCAATGCACAAGCACAGCAAGATACATATCTGTACTGATACTTACTTATGGTGTCTCCCGGAGCAAAGGTTTGGGCTGAAGCCCAGGACTTGTAATCCGTCCTCGCATCCCAGCCGCCGGCTGGGTTGCCAACAATGTAATCGGCAGCCGTCACAACGTGGATCAGTGATAATGCCGCGGCGATGCAAATCGCTGCCTTCGTCTCTGGCATCTTCACCGCAGAAGGCATGATCTAGGCAGGGTGTCTGAGGTTGTCGTAAAGGTGTACTCTCTGGGCCGCCGTATATATATAGAAGAATTAGCGTGTCAGGGACCCTACATGCAAAGGAAAGGGTACAAAATTCTGGCATGGAATTTCGTTGCGACAGATCATGGTGCGCGGAAACAGCCAAGGAGTTGGTAGGTGTCACAGAACAATTGGTAGAGCAGATCGATTTTTGGAGCACGTAACACTAGTGTGCATATACGTCCGTTTCCTTTCCTGCAATGGCTAAGTTTCTATATTCCCGTTGATCGAGGCAGGCCATGTGCAAGTAAATCCAGACGAACGGTGCATTCCTTGAGCAGTCTGCACTGCACATGTTGCAACGCGCGCGGCCGCTCGCTGACAAACGTATCCGGACGGAAGGAACGCCCGCCGGCGGCACCCGCACCGGCATTCTCGCAGGAATTTCCCATCACGTACGTGCCGGGACCGGGCGGTGTAAACAACGAAATAGTTTGGAAAACCGAACCGCGCTTTGCGCATGCGCCGGCCGCACGGCGCATTGCGCTTGTCCGCGCCGCGCGCGGCGTCTTTTGCGCATTGCACTGCACCGTTGTCCTACGCATTCCACCGCGACGCGCTCTCCACTAACAGTTCAAAGGCCGAGGGGAAACATTCCTTCCCACTGGAATCTGCTCGGCGCAGGATGCGGCCAAGTGAACAGTCCAAGAGTGTAGCATCTGGATAGAGCACTCGACCGCGGACCGGTCGCAACAGCTGCATGCCTGTGTGAACGAGGCCGTGATGCGCCGCGCTGTGCTCGCGCGAGGGAGATGGCGCCAAACGATTGTTCTGGGAGTGCGCGCATTAAATTTAAAGCGACCGGAGATGGCAAAGTTGGCTCGCTTTTGCTAAAAGCGGAGGGCACGCATCCCATGCGTCCAACACGGCGCCGTGCATGCGTCCAACACAGCCAAGGCCAATGGGGGCCAGCCGGCCAGGTCACGTTAGGACTTAGGAACCCTCCCGGCTGGTTGCTGTTCAGGACTTCAGGTCGTATTTAACAGCGGCGTTTCCGGCGCCGGTGAGCGAGCGCTGATTACCCAACTTTTGCAGTGTTCTACACTTCTATGTGCTCCACAAGTTTTGTGGGCCCAAGTGGTCGAGCTAGCTAGTTTCTACGCCGGCACATATACATAGGGCCTGTTTGTTTCGGTTGCGGCTTTTAAAGCGGTTTCCGATCTTTGTAGGGCTTTCGTCGTGGGCTACTGCACTGAGCTTTTCTGATTTGGTGTTTGGTTGTCTCGCTTTTAGGTAAGCTAGCTGCAGCTTCTAAGATGTGAAATGCTTGAAATGCCCCTGGAGGACAATAATGACTTGTTTGATATCGTTTAACGTAATTAACAATATTTAACGATATTTAATGGCATTTGATGACAACTGGCGATATTTGACGACAATTTGATGACATTTAACGATAATTAAGGCAATTGGTCGCATTTGACGACATTTACTATCGCAATATACCGCAATTTAACACAATTAGCGCCATAAACCACAATTAACTCGCACGATCACCGAATTGACGACAACTACCGCGATTAACAACAATTAACACAATTAATGATAATTATTATAATATAGAATTATTACAATTAACATATATTACATTTAACATATATTATTACAATTAACATGTATTACAATATAGATGTTGAGGCGTCTAGAGTTACTTCATAGTTATTGTAAACTATTTCAGAATAGTTTCACTGGTCCTCTAGACATTACAATAAACATTAGAATATATTACAATTAGGTCATAAAATTGATCAAGCACCGAATTGAAGCATGTTGCACGAATTTCTCCACCATGTGAATCATAGATTAGCGTATTTAACGATAATTATTACAATAAATAATTATTACATTTATTGTTTAACAACGTTTATTACAACAAACATTTATTAAAAAATAATTACACAAATAATTATTACAACAAATTCATACCCCCTTCACTTTTTTCTGAGCTTGGGACCAGCATCGGCAGTGTTAGGCATGTTCAAATTATAATTTAGGATACCACCCCCCCCCCCCAAAAAATTTCTTCCACATGCAAGAAACAAACTACGCTAATGACCCCAGTTGAGCATAAGTTATGATAGTAGGCATTCTCAAAGTACAAATACGTTAGGATTAAGGAGGGTTTCAAATACGTTAGGAACTAATAGAAGGATCTAAGTAATATGACACTAATTAGTAACATTCCTATTATTCCACACAATATATGATCATCTAACATCTAAATAATTAAAACTCATTTATTTCACAAGTTGTTGAAAGCTACTGAGAACATTTACCTCGAGATAGCACAAATACCATTCGCATTATCAATTGTTTTTTTAAATAGTTGTAAGGAGAATGCGGTTTCTGCTAATAGCAGATCAGCCAAAAATGCTCCCAGTGCCATTGATAACCCAGCCTATGAAGAAAAGGTACAAAAATTACTCCACCTATCAGTTGGAAATGATCAGTTGAAACCTGCACTAACAGTGCCAATGAAAGCATACAACACTTGTATATAGATGACACAAGGAGAGCACTCTCTGCAATAAGAGTTAAAGAGAAGAAAACAAAGTCATTTCTCTATTCGTTGGTGCATCTTTTCAGTACATGGTCATGTATACTACAAGATAACAACTACAAGCTATATGTGGATGCTGAGCTACCACGTGCAAGCAAAGAGAGACAGTAAACCATTCAGATAATGCCTCACCTGATCTGTGCCTGTTGCATATGGTAGTGAATTCAGATTACAGTCTTACCATGAAATCAATGAGGTGTCTTCTCCATCAGAACTGCTAACATCTGATGCTTCACTGTCAGATTCATACAAAGTCATGTACATTCAAGAACTCCAAAAGCACATGTAAGCATCAAGCTAACAATTCCGCACGTATTATCTTCACTTCTAGCATTATCATTCTAAGCAAACAATACACTAATCAGCATAAATACATAACTATCTCGATTAGCTAAATGAACAATGGTTCGTTGAATCACAATCTGAACATCAAGTCCCAATCAACACCGAAATGAACAATCATACATACCTACATAGCTAATATTTTGATATCCAACATGAATGTACAAGAATCAAATAATATTGTCTATTAACATATATTGTAATTCATCCACAGATCAAAAAGATGTAGCAAACATCAATTCTACATAGCAAAAACACACACATTTCATATCTATAGCAGAGAAGGAGAAATTTGCTTCATGCCTCATATGAGGTGGCGTCGGTGAGGTGAGGGGGAGGAGGCGCACGGTGAGGGGTGGAGGAGGCGACGCCGCCGAGGCAAACGGTGTCGAGGAAGAAGCGAGGCTGGCGCGGCCGCGGTTGGCCTAGGCGGACGGCGGGGACGAGGAAGACAATGGGGCGGCGCTGGGGATGAGGACA
Source organism: Ampelocalamus luodianensis (assembly GCA_036346255.1). Taxonomy (NCBI): domain Eukaryota; kingdom Viridiplantae; phylum Streptophyta; class Magnoliopsida; order Poales; family Poaceae; genus Ampelocalamus; species Ampelocalamus luodianensis. Next base: position 27,733,337 of record CM070617.1, on the reverse strand, counting down.
ACCATGGGACGGTGCTTGAGGATGAGGACAACAGAGGAGGTCGCGCGCGGGAGGAGGGCGCCGAGGAGGAGGACCGCAGGAGAAGGAGGAGCGGGGAGGAGGCGCCGAGGCGCCGAGGTGGAGGAGGAAGAGGCCAAACGAGGCGAAGGAGGAGGAGGCCGAACGAGGAGGCGAGGCGCCCAGATCTGTGGGGAGGAGGCGGCTGGGAGAGGAGGAGGGGAGCGCAGCGGGGAGGAGGAGGGGGGGCGGCGGCGCGCCGGGGTGTGGGGAGGAGGGAGGAGGAGGACGGCGTGGCCTCGCCGGTGCGGGAGGAGGAGGAGGAGACGATGGGAGGAGGCGCGCACGGACGGGACCGAGCGGGCGTGGGAGGGCGGGTTGGGGAGGCAGTGGGGTTTTATTGGATGGCATTTTGCGGGTAAATACCCGTGAACTCGAGGGCAAATAGGAAGAGAGGTGGTGGGAAGCCACGGAAGTCGCTGAAGGGCGACTTCGCTTCGGCTTTCTTCTATTGAGGCGGAAAGCGGCTTCAATAAAGATTGCAAAAAGCGGCCATTTGAGCGGCTTTCGGCTTTTCGGCAAAAGCCGAAGCCGGGTTGTTCAAACGGGCCATAGGCCATTGAGATGCGAGATGGGCTCATTGTGGGCTGGTTTGTGTGTGTTTAGTACAGGCCTACAGCCTATCTGTTAGGCTACACAGGATACACAACAAAGCTCAAACAAAAGTGTCACCCATTCAGTAGCACACGTGATTTTACAGAATTCACACCAAGCTTGGAACCCCCGAATTTTCTCCTCTTTCTTCAGCAGGGCAGTTTGAAGCCCACGAACCGCGCCGGAACAAGCTATCACGACGGCGCTGAGCGCCAAGATGGCAGCAACCATGAACACGATGAGCGAGACCCTGCCCGACTTCCTGATGGCGCCTTCTATCACGATCAGCCCGACGATCGAAGCCACGAAGCAGGTGACGGCATATACTAACGCATTCACGATCCTGGTGGACTCCCAGGATTATGAACTGGACCATCCACACGTGGGCACAGAAAAGAATCATGAACATCGGGCATGTTTGGTTTGAGGTCTGAGAGTTGTGCCTGAGAAAAAGTGGTGTTTGAGAGTAGCCTGAGAAGCGGATGATTTTTATCTGGTCAGACAAATATGGAGATATAGTGTTTGATTGATCATATGTACCTAGAGATAGAAAGGAGAGAGAAAGAACTAAAGAGAGAAATAAGAGAGAGCTACCTACCAGACGTTTATTTTCCACACCTGGCTGCTTGGCCTTCATCCAAGTGAGCCGCAGGCAGCCACCCGGCGTAGCTCCCGGCCAGGCCAATCGTCTCAGGCCTCAAACCAAGCAGCCTCATCGTCGTCGCTGACGCTGTCTGAAAAAAATCAGAACCAAAGCGTCAGCAAGTTTGTTAATTGCTGGAGAAGCTTGCAATCACTTCTGATTATAGTTCTGAACAAGGCATTAATACCAAGGGAAGTACAAAGAATTGATCTTACTTTTGGAGGTACTCCAATGTGGAGTAGGAATTGATCTTACTTTTGGAGGTACTCCAATGTGGAGTAGGACAGGTTTGAGAAGCAGGCCTCCTCCATTGCCGAAGAGTCCACTCATGACACCGGTTAGTAGAGCAGCCACTGGGATGACGTACACCGGCAAAGCGTCCAGCTTGCTCTTCACTGAAATTGCCTACATTGCCAAACAAGATCAGCTGTTACCTAAAGGGAGCTAAAAAAACAAATGATCTGTTTGGAGAATAGTTTGATTTGTCCTAGCGTACCAGTTCAACCACTTGGCTGTTCCGAGTTTGCGATTTTCTCTTCTGGTGCGCAATACACGCTGGGAAAAGCCACGGCAATAGGGATTTGGGCTAACGGTGATGAGCCAGTACGCAACTCCACATGGCTTTATGTTAAACGCCCCCTGAAGAAAGCATGCGCCCTCACAAACTTTAACATACTAATTCGGCTCATAACGAAGAATGAATTCAGAATGGGCAAAAACATAGTCAAGACTCAAGAGATTCTCATACCTTGGCGCCCTCACCTCCTGTGAACAACAAATGCATGGCAAAGAAGCAGAGCCAGACCGTGACAAGCACCACCAAGTCCACCCAGTGACACCCATGGCCACCACCTCCCTTCCGGCCGACGGGCCAAGGAGTACTTCCTCCGTGCCCTCCTCGGCGCTCCCTCCCTCCAGTATCCTTCTCACCGCCGCCGTCTCCGCTCGCCACTGCCTCATCCCAGTGCCGTACGTCTTGAACGTGGCGAAGGCCAGGAACACGGCGAAGAGCGCGGTGATGAGCTACTCCGGGAACATGACGTTGCACACCACCCCGACGCTCACCCCCAGGAGCAGGCATGGCTGCGAGCCACGGCGATGTCGTAGTCGATCAGCGACTGGCCGTGCCGCCGGTGACCATGAACGTCGAGAACGCCGTCGCCGTCTTGAGGCCGAGCCCAGCGACGATGTTGAGGGTCGGGACGTATAACGAGCCACCACCGACGTGCTGAGGTTTAGACAGTAGTCAAGCAACCTTTTTTCTTCTCGTAATGATCTGTAAGAAAATTGTAACTAGAAGATACGTAACGGAATAATCAATAAAGTTATATGCACATTGACACAAGGATTTTAATATGAAAAAATCTCCTCAAAGTGAGGAGCAAAAAACCACGGGACCAAATGGTTCACTCCTAAATCTTCCACTATATTAATAATGGGTACAATAGAATCTTCTCTAGATTACACTAGAGAAATTACAGCAGCAACAATACCATCATCAAAATGAAACCTTGGCATATCAACAATAACAACACAAGATTAAGAAGTAACCAATAGGCTGAACAGAACTTATCCTCTGTCCTCTTCGGATTTCAGTTCATATCTAGCAAACTACTAATCCAAATTGCATGAAACTTGGCAGGAATGTGGATCCACGAGTTCCTAACAAGCTGTCCAAATTTTAGCCAAATCGGATAATGTTTCACCACTCAAACAGAACTTTTACCAAATCTGCTCAGTACTGAATCTGCTGCTACCCGAACTGACAAAATCCCTCTAAAACCTAAAGCTCCTCTAATCAAATCCTCAATCCAACCGCACATATCAAAGAGCTACGAGTCAGGAGCTCACGAACCAAATTGGAGGCAGATCCGACCACGTTTGCTACTCCGATCGCTCACTTGATGACGATCGCGCAGGTGCACTCAAGCTGGAACAGCACTTCTTCCTCTCCTTTCTTGTTGTTGTGTTTCTTTTTATTGTTGCTGCTTCTCTCTATCTCCTCTCACTGTTGAAGGGAGGCTTATGGTTTTGTTGTTTCATCCCCTCATCAGAAGGAGGTATCTTCACCCTTCATTCCAAAGGTAATCAATGATTGTTATTTCTTAGGCTTGTGGACTGAGATGAGTCTTTATATGGAAGGATAGCCCAACACGACGCCCGGCGCTGGAGGAGAGGATGCATGCAATAACTGTTCCGAGGTTGCTCTGTAAATAAGATTCCATTTCCATCTGCTGTGACCTCCATTGGGATAGGTAGATTGTTGAGTTTGTCTCTCTTGCAGCTGTGGGCAGTTGTGAGGGAATATCTTTGTCAGTGTTTCGGGGACGAATTGTAGATTTCGGTGCTGGCTTATTTGCTTTGTACTAGGTAGGTGTGTATTTGTCTCTGCATAGATGCGAATGGGCGACAGCAACAAAAGAGCAGGAGTTGAATCTGTCAATAATAAGACCCACTTGCTCCTTGAGATGTGGAAGGTTCTATTGTTTATCTGTAGTTTAGAGGTTTCTGACAAACAAGGGTTGTATATGCTGTTAATTAACTAACAGTTTAGTTTGGTCAGCTATGTATTTAGACATTTTATAGGTGCTTCTTGTTTCCCAAATTGAAAATGGAGATAAAAGGAACATTGATCAGTTGGTGCATACAATTCATTGAACTTATACAATTGCACCGGATCTCGCCTAGCTAGTTCATACTAGCGAAAATAATCTTGTAATTCTCAAGTGTAGTAAGTCCTAAAAATCATCGCTCATCCACTCTTGATTTTAATTATGGTTGATGGCAATCAACTGCCAGACATAATGCAAAGTTATCTTGTTGACTCATCTTTGTACAAAACTAATCAATGTGTGCATGCAAAATGTCCCCAAGTTGAACATTCAAATAAGTAGCTCATAAATTTCAAATTTAATAATTCAGAAGTTGTAAATCACTGGTGAACAACTTCAAGCTAAAATGGAACACTGTACAATATGCTGATAGCGACTCACACTAACACCCGAATTCGTAGAAACTCAATCAGTAGCTTGTTGAGCAGTGGCTCTTCAGATTTCCAACTGTGTTATTTGTATCACTAGATCGACCATTTAAAATTTTTCTTCTTCGGGAAGCTTGTGATCATACTAGTCGAGTTGATCGCTAGTCCGCTATGCATGCGGCATACCTGATTCTTTTGGGAGGCTTGTGCTCCTAATTAAGAACACAAGATTATTAGACGCAAAAATAATAGTAATGATAACTAAAGATGGATCACCCCTCGCAAAAAAAAAAAAAAAACTAAAGACCGATCACGCTAATTAGACGCTTCACTCTCTAAGGGCACCTTAATTTGGATGGTGTGAACTCTGCTCTACCGGATAATTTGCCTTGCCAGATGTTAGCAAGAGAGAATTCCGTTTACTTTCTGAATTTGATGGCACAGAACTGGAACAATAAATCTGTTTGAAGAAAAACTAGGCAAGCTATTGCGAAAAAGATTAAAAACCAGGTTTTATTAGTTACGCTTCTTTTCAGAAAGCTCGTCAGAAAGGGGAATTTATTTCAGTGAAAATTCTGCAAGCTCCAAAATAGCCATTACAGCATCAAGAACAAAATCTTCCTTCAGAAAGCCATCGAGGCCAAGACAAAAGAAGCCAATAACAAGCACCTCTTGCTCATGTTTTTCTATATGTATAGTTCACCGAAAATGTCAGAAAGGTAACTTGAAGCCCATGTATGCTCCACTAGAGCACTGCATCCAAACATCTAGTGCTCCAAAGCAGGTGACTATCACAGTGCTGAGTGCCATGATACCAGTTACCAAGAACACGATCAGCGAGACCCGCCCGGACTTCCTGACGGCTCGTTCAATCACAATAACCCCAACAACTGAAGCAACAAAGCACATCCCTGCATAAACCGAAGCCTCTCCGATTCCGTTCATGCCTAGCAGAATGAACTGAACCATCGACGATTCGACATCAATGCGCAGAATAGGACCATAAACGAAGGCATCGCTGTTGCAGTATGCAAATGAAGAGTTGACGATACGGCAAACATTATTGTTGGAATCAACAGCAAACTGGTGATACCTTGGTAACTAAAGAACAGTAACTTGATAATTTGTATTACGCTATATACCTGAGGGGGTATCCCAATCTGAAGAAGAACAGGGTTCAGAAGTAGTCCTCCCCCAATTCCAAAGAGACCACTCAGAGCCCCGGTCACAAAAGCAGCCAGTGGGAGTGTAAGTGACAGCAAGGTTTACGTTTCAGTGTCGTGCGGATTTGCCTACATGACCATGTGATGATCAGCACAGTTGCTTTGTAATCCATGCCACAAGAACAATCAAAATAGAAATTGGTTTACCTTGCCAGTTGACATCTTCTTGGTTATGTAGAACTTGTTTCTTTCTCTTCGCGTGTATAATATAAGCTGTGAAAGCCACAGCGAAAGGAACCTGGGACAGGGTGATAAGCCAGTATGCTACTCCACAGGGTTTTATCCTGATCATTCCCTCAGCAGATAAGAACATTATCGAAATCACATATATGTTTCATATGATCATGTAAATATCTTACCGAGGACTCGTAACTTTGACTATCCTATGAGTTGCCACTTGCCAGTTCCACCGACGTCTTCAATCTACTGAACTCATATACAATTAATTAATGTGGAGAAGCACAATGATCTGATTCCAAGTATAAAGAAAATGTTACAACCCATTGACGCGGCTTTTGAATCAGCACTCGCGTTTTCAAGGGGGAAAATCGCCTGCCTGAAACTACCATTTGGTGCTGTCCGTTCATCAGACTACCGATGAGACACATTGAGTTCAACAGGGTATTCCTGGATACTTGACTCCTAGACCCTGTAGATTCTTTTCCATACCGACCGACTTAGATGACGTGTGCCGTCTATCTAGAAATGATTTTGGACGTTATCGTCAACTGATGCAAAAAAAAGGCGCGTGGTGAGGTGCGATAAGACCTTCCTATCGAGTAAAATCGACCGAGACATTTCGCTAAAGGCAAAGAAGAAATACAACGGACTAGCCAGAAAATGCCGGGCCCTATTTTCCCCTAAAGCAAAAAAAGGGGAGCACAATGCCAACGAAAAATGACAAGCGGAAAGACGCATGATTACGAAGGTGCGTTATATATCTTGCTTTGGCTGCTCATGTACTTCCGACCTGATCGATCCGTTCGTTTCGTTTTTTTCTGCGTGCATCTGTGTGCTGTGCCCATACGCACACTGGCATGTACTTCCGACCTGATCGATCCGTTCGTTTCGTTTCAGTGCCACAAGGTTTGAAACGTTACAAATACAAAAAAAAAAGGTCAGGTATTTTTGGTGGAAAATTGGATTGACATTGTTATTTTTAGAAAGAAAAAGGAAGGTTGAACAGGCCATATCTTATAATTTTATTATGCATCTGAAAGGCTGCATATAACTGTTCTTTGGGGGAAGAAATGTCTTAGCAATTCACTTGCTCAAAATGAAGAAGAAAGAAACAATTAAAAAAAAAGGGAAGTTAGCAAATCCAACTCAGCTTGGTTCTGGAATAAATTTGGCCCACGAAACTTCATTGTTTTCGCACGGGTACCCTTTTACTAATTTTATTTCCTTTTTTTCTGGTCAATTTTCCTACCATCAATTGTTCAACTTAAACTCCTAAGATGTTATTCTTGGGAAATAAAATAAAATGGATATATACAGCAAGCTTAGTTTGTACAGATCTATCCTAAGGACCATCGACACTACTTTAGGACCATGAACAAAAGGTTCGAGCGTATTTTGAATCTTTTATTTTTTATATGAGCCAGCCAAACAGGGCAGACCCCTGTGCCAACTTGTCAACGCTTTAAATCTATTTTTTGTAAATTGTATGCCGACCTACTTAAGGCAGGCAGAGGATATACTTCCCATTAAAAAAAAACTGTGCAATTATCTGCAGATCTTTGTATGAATGCCTTCGTTGCTCGAGGCTTGTGGCCGTTGCTCAGGACAAAATGTGTTTATCGTGACGCCTGATCCAGAGCTCATAAAAACGAAACTCTTAGGACCTGGGACAACAAGAAAAGGAAAGGTCTTTCTCGACCGTGTAAATAACTTTCACCACCATTATGTTACCGGTCACCAATCCTAAACAATAATTTCTTGGCTGCTTATACACTTCATCCGACAGGCGTCAGAAAATGCAAAGTTCTTAGAAACTAACCTTTCCTTGTTTGACCTTGCGAGTATTGATGACACAAAATAAAAGGTACAGAATAACATGTGCAATTGGTCCAGTTGCAACGAACAAAGGCGACAGCATATCTGAACCAATGGAAGATCTCTAGCTGAAGTTAGTATGGACACATGCATTTAAATATTAACAAATTAAGAGCTATTATTGAAATGCAATGAACAATCTTGTTATGTACAAATTCTTGTAAGATAGAAACCCCAACTTCATAGCACCGAAGCTTCCATACCCATAGGGTATTTTTTTTATCAGTAAAATTGTCATGAATGCTTATAAATAGTACTATAGAAGAGAGGTCAAGAACTCCGGATTGGAGAAATGAAAGAATAACAGCTACACACGCACAATGAAGACTTCGGCGATTCAAGCTCCTCCATCACCAGTGATCATCTGCAAGGCATGTCAAGATCTCATGACCATGACAATACCAAATGCAATAGTTCAAGCAATTTCAGTCCCCCCAAAAGAACAACAGCAATAACAACATATGTATAGCATGTCAGCCTTACATAGTAGTGGTCCAGAAGAAAGGCTAGGAAAAATGTGATGAGAATTGAGATCTACATCAGCACCCAAGCTGAATAGCAAACCAATCCAAGAATGGGTGGTTCACTAGTTATTTGCCGGGTAGGATAGTTCAGATGCAATGCAATGCAATACACTACCTCAGAAGTTTCAACGACAATATAATATGTATGCCCAAGCTTACACAGAAATGCTGCAGCGCTTACCTTTGATCACGGTCACTATCACAAGTCTGGGAGTTGTTCTCTATCTTCACAGTCCTCTTTGCTATTTACAAATCCGAGCTGGGCCTCTGTGTTAAGGCTCTCGGTATTATTTACAAGCTCGGCATGGCGGTTAACATTTGGGTTCTTATTTACAGCAGCACCACTATCTTCTACTAAACATTGACTGAAACCATTATCATCAGTGCTATTTGGGCCTTCAGACATGCAGTCCAAAGAACTGTAACTGCTTCTGCAAGAGAGTCTACCATCTTCTGAAAATCCAGACTTCTGTCTCTGCAGCAATCCATATCTGTTACCATCAGGTGTGCTCACCCTAGAGAGAGAAAAAAGTTAGCACAAGATAAATATAATAAAACAAAAAAAATATCAGCAAGCCTTTCTCATTTCAAAGATGAAGATTTGAAATATCTAAGGAACATCGATCAGGCTTTATAAAACAGATTGATGTATTACATTAATGACTTTATACTAATCACTAACGTAAAGTGCTCAGCACAAGCTTAGATCATACCTTGTCTGTTGAAACCTAGATGTATGAAGAGAGTCAAAGACCGGTATGAGATTCTTTGACCTTGATTCTATATTGCGAGTCTGGACTTTTTCTATTTCGATTTCCCCTGAAACTGTATCAGTGTTGTCTGCTTCTAAAGTTCCATTCCCCATTACTTGAAAGTGTATCTGGCCACCAATTAAAACACAGGTGTTATGAATAAAAACATATAGAAGTCAAACAGATAAGACAGATATGGTATTGGAAGGGCAAAGGTGAAAGAAAATACCCCAGATCTTGACCAGAGTGGAATCTGCACAACATGTGTCTGCAGTTCACTCTCGGCAATATAAAAGTTGTGATTTTCATCAGCACTAAGCTTCATTCTTTCAGCAGCAGCACCACTGGACGGGTAGATACTAGTTCCTTTCTTCACCTCTCTCTGCAAAAGTTTATTGCTTTCTCCATTGTCAAAATCACTATATACATAACTCTCAGCAGTGTCTCTTCTATTTCTTTTATGGCAAACATCCCACTTCTGAAGAGCTTCTATAACAAACTTTCTGTCAGTTTCTCTTTGTGACCCATAAGAAATGGCACCTGAGGGAAAATCGATTCCAGAATCCTGTTCAGCTGAGCGATGGAGAAGATACTGTATGATGCTTCCAGATGGAGAAAATACTAATAAATAATACTTCATGCAAAGCAAACTGCCATCTGAGTTAGGGACACCACCCTTGCAGTTGTGAAATGTTGAAGCAATAGCACTGGAAATTGGACTAGAAACAACTGTTGCAAATGCTGCAGCTCCATGGACAGCACCCTTCAACGAGTTATTCCCATTTCTTATTCTACTAACAACAGACAATGTTACAGGGGGGGCAGATATGGAAAGCATCTTCTGATTGAGACTCAAAGAGGGAGCTGAGTTTTGGGACCAATAAGCAGCATGCTTAACTGATGAATCCACAACATAATTATCTTCTGCAAGGTTGTTATCACTATAGCGAAAGCTTGTTGATCCACTATATGGAGATATTGCAAAGAAATGACTTGTTCCCTTTGAAGAGCTAATCATTATCCATTCACTATCGTCGCTAAAACTGATGTCTTTTATGACCTATCATAAAGGTGATATTATTACGAGTCATCAAACATTAGAGATAATGGTTAAAAACTATGTATGCCAGCTTACCGCATTGGTGATGCCTCTTTGCAATTTGTACAGATGAACATAGGTTCCATTTGGACCAGCTTCTGATGCACTCCCATGTGAAGAAGGCATAATGCGAAAAACATTGATGCTTCGGCCATTAATAGAAGCTGTCACCAGCAAAGTTCCACTTGGATCAAAACACAGTGCTGAAATGGGACTAGTATGTGCCCTGAACTGAACTATCATTGATTTAGAGACAATATCTCGAACAATGACCTGTCATTGGAAAGGGGACAGACTACATGTCACAGTTCCATGAAATAGGCAAGACATATATAACATGCAAAATTATAGTGAGATAATGTTGTTTATAATATGCCAAAAAATGAACATTTGTTTGCAATTAATCACTATTGCTAATCCAACTTAATCAGAGGGGTAAGTTTTGCCGTGCATCATCATCAGTCTACTCTATCTTTGAACACCCAGACCCAAAGCAGGAGGGGATTAACTTTCCACCTGTCCTACTACACCATCTTTTTTATCTAGGTTTTAGCAAAAGGAAGAAGAAAAAAACTAGACATCCACTTTGTATATATTATTGAGGGATAACAGTAGTTATTATTAAGTCTTTTTTGATAGAACAGATTAACATGGGCATAGTTTTTTGGGTGTGAGCAAACAAGTAAACAAAAATGTCTTGTCTGTAAAATGAAATGGTAAATAATCTGCCACAAGCATAATTTTTGTACTGCATCTACACAGGGTAGAATGGGGCAGATCAGCCTCCTGAGCAACACCAACCGCATTGTCAGATTGTTACCCAACTGGTCAGGTGGGTTTCGAGGTCCCTAACTGCCATACAATTTGTTGACTGTAATTTAGCATATAGAAACAACATAGTAGAGTATGGAAAAGGTGGTAAACAATTTGCCACCTTTGGGATAACAAAGTTAATGATGAAGATATGTACTGTAATGAAATATGTACCATTCCAGCATATTCACTATCAATAGTATGCCCATTTGTTGCTCCATTTGCTTTGAAGCCAGAATTCCCTTGCTTTATAGTACCATTACCATTTGGAATTAAGTCTGAACAATACTTGGATAGCTTCTTATATCCAACATCACCAAGTGTTACAATGCCAGCAGCCAGTTGCTTGCTTGATTCTTTTGCATAGTATGCCACCACACTGTCATTCGAACCAGGAGGTGGAACTAAGGGAGACAGGCTAAGAAGCTGAGGGCTAACACGGCCTGTATTTGGAACTGAAACTGGTCTCCCAGCATATGCAATCCATCTAGGACCCAATGCAAGTGGGCCATAACCTGAAATGGGTGAAACTATAGGGCTGGTAAGAATCATATATTCCCTCTCCAATGTCGCAGCATCAAAACAATGTATCTGCAAAAGGTATTTATTTTCTATCAGGATCAATCATGATCCAAACACCGAGTTAGAACCATCAAACATAACATACCTGAGCAGCCTGAGAAACAGCTACAACTCTAGGACTACACCTTATGGAATAGACAGCTGATCTGAACTTCATTGTATGCACGTAACCATGGACCTTCAATGAATAAAAGCGAAGGACAGTAGGAAGATTTTCACTGCCAATATTATGGCAAGTACCATTAGTTCCATTGAAAACAGGGTCATTGGCATCATGGCTGTTTGCACTTCCTGTGCTAGATCCACCACCAGCAAGAGCTAGCAATGGACGCACATCTGCAAATCTGTCTTCACCTTTCTTCGAGGCAATTGGTTTCTTTAGCAGTTGTATGAAAGAAACAGCGCCATCATGTCTGGATTCTAGCTGTCTTACATCATCAGCATGTTCAACATCCCATACTTGGAAGCCAGATCTGTAAGCCAGCAGCAAAATCTGTCGCAGCATATCACCCCCACATTCGAGATTATCAAACCCAGCCCATTGTACCTGCAAATCATATGACATATAAGGCAAATATTAGCACACTTTTACATGGAAATATTACTTGCAAGGATTACAAAGAATAATGTCTTCAAAAACTGAAAATTAGGAGCCTATACACATCATTTATCTATAAGATTTATACACGTTTTGCATGACTGAAATGCTGAAGATTAACACACAGACCTGTATCTATAAGTATTCTTTCTTTTATATTCCGCAATACAGTGATACTTGTCAACATGGGGCTGCAATCATCAAAACTAAAGTTTCAAGATCATAAACAACCTCTCTCTTTACATACAGTATTTTTGCTATACAGACCATGGTGAAGTTCATGGTTAATGTTCAGCAAACTTGGTGGTCGGCCTTTTATTATGAAATGGCATGTTATAGTGACAAAAAGGAGATCCTTAGCTTAAGAAATCAGAGTTCAACTTCCATGCCCTCATCTTCTAATTATAGTAACATATCATTGGAGGGAATAGGAAGGGCGTATAATATGCATCGTCATAATGTCCTGACCTGGACAAACAGGAACATTTTGGATACAGAGAATTACAACAAGAACTCAAAGCTAGCTTGTCTATTAATGATAACTCTATGGTTCCATTTCTGCAGCTTGTCTTGATAACATTCCAATCATCTCACCACTTTGCCTTACTGATAGGCAAACTAGCTACTACAATATCATACCAAAAGAGTAGTACTATCTAGTCCAAACACCAGCAGCTGGGGATATGATGCTCAGCATAAATGCATCAACACTAACAATAAATACTAATATTGCCACATATGGTGTGCATCTCGGGGACAGAAACAAAATTGGCAGTGCCTTCCGACCATAACTAAACTTTTGCTCATTTTGCATCAGTTACCACTAATGCACACGTGAACCAACTAAAAGCTTCTCCAGTATCCGATTATTGCTATACTAAAGACACACCAAAAAAAAACTTTTTAAACAAGTAGAACAACCTGGTCACGGCTCCCATCCTCGTCGTGGCTGGCGATCGAGTTCACCAGCGACGCGCCCGCCGACCGCAGACTGGAGGTGGCCGTGGATGCCCCCGACAACATGATCCGCATGTAGTTGGGCAGCGACCGCGCCGAGAAGAACCCCCCGCCGCCGCCGCCGCGAGGAGCCTGCGCGCCGTTCCGCATCAAGCCACTCCTCCTCAGATGCAAAACCGAGCTTTAGCCTCCAAGCTAAAGCAAACCGAGACGGAACCACCACACCGTTTGCCTCGCCTCGACGCTCCGACGATCGAATCAGCCACTCACGTCCCCCGGGCTGTTTCTCTTGGGACTCGGAGGGAGGCTCTTGCAAGAAACAGCCCTCCAACCGTATCCTCAGGTGAGCGACATGGCCGCGGGAAAGCTCGCGGAGGGGGGGGGGCGGTCGCCACGGGCAGGGCGAGAGGCCTAGATCGAAGGCGGCGAACTGGTGGTGCTCGGGCGAGCAATTCGATCGTAGAAAGCGAGGGTTTGCAGTTCCGGGCCCTGTTTTTGTTTCCCCTGCCGTGGAGGGTGGGGACTGTGGGGCGATGGGATTAGGTGAAATAGAATACTAGGACTCTAGGAGGAAAGGTTGGTTTATTTCTCTCGAGACGAAATAACCGGCTGCTGCTGTGTGTTTTTGCGTCGCTTCGTGTGGAGTTTTAATGCGGGAAGGCAAGAAAGAGAAGAGGCGGCGGCGAAGGAAGGAAGCCGAGGTGGGCCGTGGCCGTGGGTGTCGTTCGCTTCGTTGCCTCGCCGTCTAACGTTTGCTGCTCTCGTAGTCTCGTGTGCTTCTCCTTCCTATCGGGAAGAAAATGTGACGGGGAGGGACTCTGTTGGCCGTTGATTCGATTGATTCCCTTTGGAATCAACGGCTGATAAAGAGGTCTTTATGGTGAAATTCTTCCTTAGCAAATTTCTCTTTTTTTCTGAACCGGCCGAGCGCTCAGGCATACACTGTTAAAGACTTAAAGCTAAAGAGATATAACTAAAAAAAGCCGTTAAATATACCGTTGGTTTTGATTATATAAGTATCATGCTTTCAAACAAACTTAGAGTAGAAAGATCAAAAGATAAAAATAGAGGATGAAGTATATTTTTTTAATGAGAAATCTATGTACCCATAAGTCACCCGCTTTTCTAGTCTGACTAATCTCATTTTCGTTTAAGCGTGTTTTATTTGTGCTGAAATAGCTCAAATCATTTTTACAGATAGTAAAATCACTCATATCATTTTAACAGATGTTGAAATCACTTAAACAAGTACAAAATGATTCAAACAAGTCCTATAAGCCATAGGTTATGGGTTCAAATCCTGAAAAATCATATCATAAAATCCACATAATTAACTTACTCAACCCGTGGTTGGTGGGAATCGAACTCTAATTATTAACTAGACAGATAGAGTGTCGCAATGTTAAGCTATACAGCCAGTGGCGGATGCAATGTGGGCGTGCGAGGGGGCTGGAGCACCGGCTCCGCTCGCCACACCCTTGATATTTTCTCAGTACTTTTGCCATTATTTGCATCATAATTTAGTTAATTTTATTCTTAAGATTGCTACTTGTGCATATTTTTTTGCTTTCGAAAAGCATTGTTCATTATTAAGGTATTATATTTAATGTATTCTTCATTTTAACTTTGTTCCTCATAATTTATGTATTAATTTGGATTACACATGACATTTAAATGTGTATTTGCTAGCTCACCTCATGATAACTTTGTCGCACTAGCACCCCCTCCATTCTCATCTTGTGTATGCCATTGTATACGGCGGTTGGCAAAAAGTCTATAGTGTTATAATTAAAGTTAGAAGATTAGGTTAACTATAGAAATGAATGTTAAAATACTAATGTAATGATGCCCGAACTAAGTTTAGAGTGGACCCCCCCCCCAATGTGGGCCACTAACGCTGATGAATAGAAATATAGTCTGTACTAAAGCATGATGATAAATCTGTTCAACAGACAGAGGATGAAGCTTATTAAGTGTGGTGTTTAAAAATATGATATGGAAATGGCGTACTAGATAGACGAAAAATTATGCACGTAGTTCTAAGAATCATTTGCACTGCCTCTTCCGATACAACGCTCAATTATAAAGAGGAGTTCAAGATACTAAAGGAAAGGTGTCTGAAAGGACAAGAATACTGATGCATGGGAAGCTGGCATGTGACTAGATGGCTAGGCGTGCAGGTACATGCCTAGCCTACCAGTGTTCAAGTTCTAGACTCGGCGCTGGTGTCCACCGATTTTAAGAGGACATATATGTGTGTGCGTTCAGTGAAAAATCGTGTATGTGTGCAATAAATTTTCAATGTGCCTAGGGAACATGCACATGTATGTACATAAGTGGTGTAAGTGTGCGACTTGTATGGAGAATGAGTCGAGGGGTGCAACAGGTTTAAAATTGAATAACGAGGGTATGAATAAGCTGAAAAAAGGGCAGGGGGTTACCAATTCTATATCATGAAGGTCCTTTTTTGGAATATTAGAGGTCTAGAAAGAGCTGCAAGGAGAAGGCAGCTTAGGGATCTTGTTTGCTCTGAAAGAGTGGATGTTGTAGGTATTCAGGAAACGATTAAGAAAAAAAAATTCTGAGAGAGAGTTGGAAAGTCTGGTGGGTGATTCCTTTTTTAAGTGGCATTGGATTCCAGCTAGGGGTCATTCTGGTGGTATTTTGTTAGGGGTGAAGCAAGATTATTTGGATGTAGAGAATTGTGATGCAGGGATGTTTTTTGTGAGTATGGTGATTAGGAATAAGAAATTTGATATCAGATGGGGAGCTGATAACAGTGTATGGTCCTATTCATCATGATATGGTCCTTGCTTTCTTGGAAGAGTTAGATAGGAAGTGCAAAGATGTGAACCTTCCTATGGTTTGGGGGGAGGTTTAATCTGATCAGGGAGACAGGAGACAAAAACACAACTAACTTGAATCTGAATCTCATGAATCTTTTTAATACTTTTATTTCTGACAAGAAGTTAATGGAGATCAAGAGAATGGGTGCAAAATTCATTTGGACTAATAAGCAGAAGTGTCCCATCTTGGTAAATCTTGACAGGGTCCTAGTGTACATTGATTGGGAAGCTAATTTTCCGCTTTGTCATGTGAGTAGCTTGATCAGAGTGGGCTCTGACCACCATCCTATTTTACTTAATTCCGGTGAAGGGGAAATTGTGAAGCAAGGTAGGTTTTTCTTTGAGAAGAAATGGTTTTGTCACGAGAACTTTAAAGAGGTGGTCAAGAATAAATGGATTGATTCTAATAGCAGAGTCTCTGAAAACACTTATTCGCTAGACAGATGGAATGGTTGCATTGCAGTTCTAAGATGTTTCCTTAGAGGATGGGGTGCTAATGTGAATAGGATTTATAAAAGGAATAAGAAAAGTGTTTTGGAGCAGATCAAAACGCTGGAATCTTTGGCAGAGAGAAGAGGGTTAAGAGATGAAGAGTGGGTGCATAGATACAAGTTGGAGTCTGATTTGGAGATGGTGTATGAGATGGAAGAGAATCATTGGCAGAAGAGGGGTAGAGTGAAATGGATCATTCAAGGGGATGCTAACACTGCTTTTTTTTTTCATAATTGTGCCAATGAGAGAAGGAGAAAGAACTATATTTTTGCTTTGGACCATGAAGGGGTTACAATTAAAGACCAAGGGGATCAAAGGGACCACATTTATGGTTTCTATAAAAGCTTGTTTGGATCTGAAGTGAGACAAGGGGTGGGCTTATCCCAAGATATTTGGAGCAGAAGGCATAGGTTGTCGACAACAGATAATGAGTTCTTGATTCAAGACTGTAACGAAGAGAAAGTTTGGAAAGTTATTAAAGAGCTTCGCAGTTCCTAGGTTTGGTTAAAGATTTTTTTTAAAGGGAGGCTAGATCTGAAAAGGTTGAACTTTGATGTGATTACTTTAATTCCAAAACTCAAAGATGCTAATAATATTAAACAGTTCAGACCTATTTGTTTGTTAAATGTAAGTTTTAAAATTTTGACAAAGATTTTAGCAAACAGATTGGGGAGTATTGTGGATCAACTTATCAATGATTGCCAGTCAACTTTTATCAAAGAAAGAAACATTATGGATGGAATAGTTGCTCTCCATGACATTATCCATGAGGTTAAGCATTCAAAGAAAAAAGGGGTGATCTTGAAAATTAATTTTGAAAAGGCCTATGGCAAGATTTATTGAAGTGTTTTTAGAAGAAGTTATGGAGAGAAAAGGTTTCTCTGAGAAGTGGATTCATATGGTTATGAGTTTATTCATAGGAGGTAAAGTCTGTATCAATATTACTGGAGAGGCTGGTCCTTTTTTTAATACATACAAAGGGCTTAGACAAGGTGATCCCCTGTCTCCCCTTCTTTTCAATCTGGCTGCTGATGCCCTACCAGCTATCATTGAGAATGCTCAGGGGAAATGATTAATCAAGGGTTTGATTTCTCATCTCATTCCTGGGGGGTGCCCATCCTGCAGTATGCAAATGATACTTTGATTATGATAGAATATGAGGAGGAGTTCTTTACTCATCTGAAATTTTTGCTTTACTGTTTTGAATGGATGTTTGGTTTGAAGATACATTTCACAAAGTGAAGTGTATATGATGGGGTGTAACAGTGAAGAGGCTTCTAAAGTGACAGACATATTCAATTGCAAACTAAGTTTTTTTTTCCTCTTACTTATTTAGGAATTCTGATTGGGGATAGGCATGTGGGGAAGAAAGCTTCTGAGAATGTCATTTCCAAATTGGGAAAAAGGCTGGATAATTGGAAGAATAACTTGTTATCTTTTGGAGGAAGATTAGTGATGGTGAATAGCTGTTTAAGCAACTTGCCTATTTACAAAACAGGGTTATATCGTCTCAGTGGGGTAAGTCACAGTAAAATGGACACAATCAGGTCTAAATTCTTTTGGAGAGGTACTAGTGATAGATTCAAATATCACATGGTGAATTGGGGGGAGGGGGACTATTTGTAGACCCAAGGATTTTGGGGGCCTGGGGGTTTTAAACACAAGAGTGATGAATGATTGTTTACCGGTCAAATGGATTTGGAAGATCCATGTAGCTAAAAATGAACTTTGGTTCGAGATCCTAAAGGCCAAGTATTTTCCTAGGGGTTGCTTTAGGAATGCTAATCCTCTGAAAGGTTTTTAGTTCTGAAAAAGTTTGCAGAAAGTTAAGCATTTGTTTTACAAAGGGGTTAAGTTTCAGATTAGGGATGGTTGTAATACTTCCTTTTGGAATGATGTGTGGACGGGGGACAGTCCTTTGAAAATCTAATTTGACAATTTTACAAAATCTGTCAAGATTATGATGTTAGTGTGGCTAATTGCCTTTCTGGAAATGGCTGGAGGATTAACTTCCTTTGAAGTTTTGGTGAGGATGAGTCTAATCAATGGAGTCTTCTGAAAAGCCATATCTCAGATACTGATCTGAATGGGGAGATTGATAAAGCTATC
Source organism: Ampelocalamus luodianensis (assembly GCA_036346255.1). Lineage (NCBI taxonomy): Eukaryota > Viridiplantae > Streptophyta > Magnoliopsida > Poales > Poaceae > Ampelocalamus > Ampelocalamus luodianensis. The sequence continues at coordinate 27,715,013 of CM070617.1, read as the reverse complement.
TTGTGTCTGGAGAATTCTGGGATGTTTTCAGTCAAGTCTCTTTATAGACAGTTAGTTTTTGGTGGGATCATTTACAGGAAATTTCAGAAGGTGTGGAAAAGTAAAATCCATTTAAAAGTTATTTTTTTTTGTGGCGAAGCTATCTTAACAGGGTTCAAACAGCTGATCAATTGAAGAACAAGGGGTGGAAGGGCAAGGTGACTTGTATCCTTTGTGGGGATGATGAAAGTATTGATCACATTATGTTTTCTTGTGTGTTAGCAAAATTTACCTAGTTTGTGTGAAGGAGGTGTTGAGTTGGGAGAGAATTCCCACTTCTCTTGATGACTTTCAGCTTAATTGGCTAGATAGGAAAAAAAATAATACATATAATATCATTTGGTTTAGTTTTGCAGCGTTTGCTTAGAATCTCTGAAAAAATAGGAACAGAATGGTGATTGAGAAGGATTTTTCTAAGCGACCGATGGATGTGATTTTCAACTTTCTGTCTTGTTTGCAGCATTGGAGGGTCCTCATCAAAGGGGGTGAGAGATGTGTTCTGGATGGCTTTCTGTCTGACTTCGAAGACTGGACTAAGTTTGCTTGTTCGCATGTAGTTGTCTGATCCCTTGGTAGTCTTAGCTTGTGCGGCTTTTTGTAATGGATTTGTGGGTGGTTTCTGCTGTTGTTTTGTTGCTTGATTGTAAGCTGGTCTCCCCAGTGAGTAGTTTCCGCTTTTGCTGGTAAGAACATTGTTATGTGCTTTATATAAAGGATTAAGTACATTATTCGTCACTTAACTCTTGCCCTAGTTTAATTTTCATCCCTGAATTGTAATACCGGATAAAACACGTCCTTGAATCAATCAATGGTCAAAAGCGTCATTTTTCATTTTTAGAGCGGTTTTGACCGGTATTTGACCTACGTGGCTTTCCACGATATTGACACATGGCACGAAAAAGCTCTAAAAAAGAAAAAATGACAGTTTTTGCACGGTATTGATAGTTCGAGAACGCGTTTTATCTGGTATTACAATTCAGGGATAAAAATTAAACTAGCGCAAGAGTTGATGGACGAACAATGTACTTAATCCTTATATAAAAGCTGGGTTATCCTTTTGTAAAAAAAAAAAAAAAGTGCGCCACTTGTACACAAAAAGAGAATACCGATGCATAAACAGTCGCTGCGAATTTCTTGGTTTCCAAGACACCTCGATAGAAAAAGAAAGTAAACTCGAAGATAGCAAGGTTAGACAACAAACTTGCACGATGGACTGAGTACCACATGATTTTCTCCCTGACACCCAATAACTGGGCTATGACAGTGACATAACAATGGATTTTGCTCTGTGCAACACGCTATGGTTTAGCATAGAATCACGCGACAATGCCAAAGCAAGGAAGTTGGTACGTTGTTCCACTCGACAAAACTTGTTTCATTTTAAGGAGGGCCAGGTCTAACTTGTAGGCCTAGAAGTGGGCTGATTCATCATGAACCGAATGGGGGGCAGCTCAGCAGGCTGATGTATCGTAGGCTCATCTTGGGCCCATAAACAGAAGAGTTAAACTAGGCCAGGCCTTCTCCTTGATAGAAAGGGCCAGTCCAGATTAGGTTGGGGCTGGGGCTGGGGCTGGTGCACACCTCTGCCCTGGCAGGTAAGGCGCGCCCACAATACGTTGCTGGGCTGGAGAACCGGGACTGGGTGCTCAACCACGAAGCGCGGTGTTCTTCGGCGTCCGGTCTCCGCCTGGCCATGCCAATATGCCATGGCTGAAAAGGTTCTCGCGAGTGGCGAGAGGCATTTCGCCGCCGTGTAAGTGTGTCACCGACTTCCTGTCACTGTTATTGCCCCAGGCCCCAGGGAGGGACGAGGGAGTGGGGGGCTACGAGCAGTTCGTTGGCGACTGCTCGCCGTGCCAAGGCAGGAGACGTGCCCGCGACAGGTCGTGGCTCGTGGGGTGAGAGCGCGGCACCGGCCCTCGCGTCCGCGGAACACACCCCACCCATGTTATATGATTGCATTTTCCGCGCTCGCTCCAACGTGGCTACCGACTACGATGCGGCTGTCAAGCGCAGATGCCTTACGTACACTGTATGTATACACATGATGTAAAGGGGTAACAAAAAATCTTCTACACCTTGTCAAACCTTGAAGCCTGAAGGCCACGGTGAAGAAAAAGGAGATGACTTTTTACATACATGCACAAATTCTTTTCGGTGGTAAGAAAATTTGGCCGCGTGGCGACGTCAGTCCCCTAACCACCTCGATAGAATAATGCAAGTGTCTTGTGGAGCTGGCTCCCACACAGTCATGGCCGCCACATGACGATCGATCGAAACACTTGCACCAACTCAGATCAGCTAACCAAACCAACCGCTGGCTTAATTAGCTCGCTTAGTCAGCGTACGCGCCGCAGATCTCCCTGATCTCCCCGTTGTCGCCGGTGAGCACCTCGATCCTGCCCATGTTGATCATGGCGGACGCGTAGTCGCTGAAGTACTCGTCCGGCGACTCCGCGGCCGCCATCCTCGCCACGTACTCCCTTGTCCACTTGTCGTTGAGGAGCGCCTGGTCGGAGACGAACAGGCCCATGTTGTTGTACACGTCCCGGTAGTAGCTCAGGTCGAACGTGTACGGGCTCCCCGGGTCCATCCCCACGAGCGTCTTGTCGTTGGCGTCGCCGGCCTCGCACGCCTTGCGCAGGTCCGGGGCGTACGTCTTGTTCAGCGACGGGTCCTGCACCCCTTTCCCGCTGTAGTTGTAGAGCCGGTTCTCCGCGAACGTGGAGCACTGCGCCGTCCCGATCGTGTGGCTTCCTGCAATAAACATATATACACGATTCAGCAGAGATTAACGAAGTTGATGAATCGATCAATTATTGAAACTTGCGTACTTATTTTGTTTCTACTGGACAAACTGATTGCGTTGCTAAGTGCTACTCCTAAGTCCTACCTGATAGGACGACGAGATCCTTCCATCCCAAGTTCTTGACGCTGAAGTAGGTCTTGAGATCGACAATTTTGGAGTCCGGGGGCGGGAGGTCGTCGGCGTCGAAGTCTACGGACACCTTGCCGTCCCGGCGTCCGGTCTCCACCGGGTACCGTGGCCCGTTGCTCTGGAAGAAGGAAGCCGCTTGTCGTCGGGGACGGGGAAACAATAAACATCACGGCGAACTTACGAACGCATTTCACCCGATGCTAAAGGGATAGGGCGAATTGTATGCTTACCAGGTGCACGGCGTCCCGCGCGGCCATGACGATGATGTCCGCGCACGACACGGTCAGCGGGCACTCCGCCTCCAGCTTGGCCTTGATCCTCTCGATTTCGTCGTAGCCGCGGAGGCTGTAGCTCGGGTAGGCGTCCCTCTCCCCCGTCCCGTTCCGCGATATCAGCATGATCGATCCGTCACAACCCTGCACATCACGCATCGAAACACAAGCAAGCCCCATCAACCACCACGGCAACGCAACGCAACGCAACGCAACGACGTACACGACTCGTGCACGCGACGCGACATGAGAAGCACGCACGGATAGCGCGCGCGCGTGCAGAGGGAACGCAACGCAACGCACCCGGACGAAGCAGTCGTGGAGCTGAAACCGCAGCAGCGCCGGCCCGAGGGTCTTGTCCTTCTGGACGATGTCCCGCATCTCGGCGAGCACCAGGTCCTCCGCCTGCGGGCACGTCTCGTTGTAGAACCCGATCGCGAGCCCAGAGGCATCCGCGCGGACCGGCACCGGCAGCCCGCTCGCCATGGCCGCGACGATCAGCAGCAGCCTGACGAGGACGCCCAATGCCATCCAACCGGACGGGAAGAAAGAAAGGACCGAAGCGCCGGAAGTCATCGTCGACGTTGCTTACGACGAAAGGAAGCAACTCAATAACGTTGAATCCATCTCTTGCCTGGAACTCTGGAAGGAGAAGAAGACGGGGCTGGAATGGAACTGGACTTTAAAATTGCTGGCATCGATCGACCTCCCGCGAATAAAGCTCCCCGAAGTGCGAGAATAAAGAAACGATGGGAAGTCTGCCGAGAGAGAGCCTAGTAGCGTGGTAGGTAGGTTGGCTATCGCTTTCGAGAAGCAGAGAATTCGCAAGTTGGTTAAAAACTGAAGCTGTCAAAGGCTAGCTGGGACTGGGAATGGGAATGGAGCGCTGGAGGCTACGCGGAAAAGGGGAGAAAAAAAAGCAGAAGGGAACACGATTTCCCATTTCACACAGGACAGGAGCGCGCGAGCAGATACGTATACGGACGGCGGTGATGGGGTCAATGCGTGCCTTTCACACACTTGAGCCGACTACCCGAGTACCAGAGCCTTGTCTACATTATAGATAAACTTGTCTGTCCATCTGCAAGCATGGTGCGAGCTTTAACCTCGTACATATATAGACTTGCAAGCATCTTATGAAAAATTAACTGACCAAATGAAGAAACATTCAGGAGCTAGCGTAGATTTTGACTCGTCTGGCCGGCTGCGCTGACCAGGATGGTCGACGTCTAGCACACCGGACGCCAAGCTGTGCAAGCCTACGGTTCTTAAGCTACTCCGCCTGCTGGCCTACTCGCAGGTTACGCGTACCGGTTTTTTTTTTCTCTTTCTTGTAAGTAACTGCGCATACCAGTACTTGTCAAATTAAAAATACCGCGTTTGACAGAACAGAATTGTAAAATCAGACAGCTGTGCACTGCAGACAAGTGGCGTTTGTTCGGCTGAGTTCTATACTGAAACAGTTGCGATGCTACAATTCAGGCTCCTGTTTGCTATAGCACATGGCCACATGCCCGCTAAGCTGTTTGTCGAGGACCTTGCGCTAAAGAATGTCGTCGTATGAACAAGATAATTGTCATCATACTCGGTTATACTAATGTACTTCTGTTGCTCGCAAGACTTAGCGAACCAAGATCGATGAATCGTATGACTTGTGCGTCTTGCGGTTGGACGGTTGGTGTGTCAAATGTCAAATGCCGCGGGGGGATCAATTTATATCACGGCAAAAGTGTGGACTCGTACAAAGAAACGTTTAATCCCTAAGGCGCTGTCTGAAACATGAGATGAGAATTTTAGCAGTAAGGAAGAATTAAACTGTTCCACGTGAAATTCATACGTTCTAAACTGGCCCATTTATCCCCCCTAAAGAGGGCCCTTGTTCCTCCACAAGTGAAACGTACGAGTGTATGACCATCCGTCGATCCCTTCCCTTCTCACGCCATAACCATCTATCGCCGCTGATGTATGACAGTATGAGACTGGAAATGAAATGACAGGAGGAATAGTGTTACGTACTTAGTTGTGCTCGGTCGAATACTCGAATCGCACTAACAGAATCATGATTAGATGGGCCGGCCCAATATGGCTAATGTGAAGCTCGTGCCCGGCCAGATCTTCAATACGAGGCCCAAGGATAGGTACAGCACAAAGTTATACCACCAGTAAAACACGGGCCGGGCTTTTAATGGGCTAGATGAGAGGTCGGCGAGTGTTTTTTTTTTCCGAGACTGGGCATTGGCCTTGGGCAATGCACAGCTATGTGTTTTCTTCCCTTAAAAAAGCATAGGTGTTGGCGTGTTGCCAGCTGCGCGCCACCCGCCCATACCGCCGTCGCACTCGCCAGCTGCCACTGCACGCGCGCCCCGTTGGCGCGCCACTCATGCGTCGGTGCGCCCCACAAGCCGCCGCCGCCAATTGGGAACAGGGAAGGGAAAACCTAATCCCCATGCACACCTTTTAAATAGGACGAATTGGGCTGATGGTGTACGGCCCAAAAACCGAGAAGAAAATAATCGGGAGAGAAAAGGAGAAAAAAAGAAAAATCTCAAAAATTTGCAAATAAACCATCGGATTTCTGAAAATTATGAGGATATTTTTGCTGATAAGAAAAATTTGCGGAAAAGCTCTCAACATTCTAAAAATTATGAGGACATTTTTGTTGGAAAAGTAGCGAAACCCCCCTATAGTTTTGGGTAATTACGGTGGATTTCCGATTTTTTATATATTCATGTAGAATAACCTTTCGGGAATTCGATTTTTCGACGGATCAGCATGTTTAAGGTTATTTGATTTAATATTTATTTTTATGTAATAACCTTAAATTAATCATAGAAACTGAATTTCTAAGGTATGTGAGCTTCCATAAATTGTGAAACTTTATACCTAGTACACCTTGAAAGCATCATATTTTTATGGTTTATTTTTCCTAGTATGTTTGGGAAATTAATTAATGGGTTTAGTAATTCTGAAAATTGCTCCTATACCTCAAAAAATTATTAAAAAAATCCTTAAAATACCAGGAATATTACAAGAAATGTATAAAATTATCTACCGAATAGATAAAAATTAATATTTACTATTTTGCACTCGTTTATGCATTTAAAATGTTTTACTAGCTGTAAACATATATAAAATTGCACAAATTATGTGTGACATGTTTGACATCGCTAAGTGGATATTTGTTTGTCCTGGATGATAGCAATGATAAGCCATCTATGGAGACTTGTAGCAATCTCCTAGTTATCTCTTAACTTTGTAAATATGTCATTTTCTTGCACGAGTTGCATTAGTAGTATAGATTCGATCACTCCTATCAAACTTGGTCCTGCTCTTGTTGAGCATCTCTTATCTTTTGCTTTAGGATGGAACCTTATGCATTAGATCTTTTTTCCCAGATGCCATATATAAATTAATGGTCTGAGTTGTTCTATTAAAGTCTTATCTCATGCTGAATAGTTCATTAAATCCGACTAATAGATCATATTGTATGTAGCATACCTTACCTGTAGTAAACTAATCTTGTATGGAATAAAATTTTAAACCGTATGCCTGTATGGAATAAAATTTTAAACCGTATGCCTGAAAAATTGAAAATATTTTGCCATGCCTTGCTAACAAAATATAGGAAATATGATCTTGATATCTAATAAGCCACAATTCACTAACTTGTAGTGCATAGATGCCCAGAGAGCAAAAGGAAAACTATTTTTTCTCAGCGACACCAGAACAAATCTAGTCATTTGTTGATCTCTCATGAATAATTTTGGCTAGAAAATACCATATTCCTCAAATAAGTACAGAATAACTTCAGCTCTAAGACTTGGAGTCTATATAACACTATCCTCCACCACACTAATTTCTTATTTGAAGAACTTTGTAAGCAGAATGTTACAAAGCATATATTGGTTTCACACCAACAAAATTGTACTCTTGTTGAAGTATGATTGCAAATTTTTAACTCCGAGTTGATTTCAAGCAAATGCCTGATGCACAAGCTATCACTTGGGATTTTATAGTTAGTATGAAAAGGGGGATGGAATTGGGCATGTGTGGGATATTGAAAGTTAAGAGGCATATGAAAAATTGTTGGTAGGCACAGTGTCATATCCTAGGTCAAAGCTAGAAGCAAATTAGCCAGAAGTAATAAATTAATCTAGTTTATTTTGATAGATAATTAAAGTAAATTGCATGATTATTATCTCTATCAAGTCGATATGGAAAATGTCACTTACACCATTGCATATACCCGTGCTGTTGGCAATCACAGTAATTGTTGCCCATGAAGAGCAATTGATTTGTGTTTTCAACAATATGTTAACCACCAGTAAGCGGGAACGCACACATCAAAGCGATGGCAGCTTGACGCAGTCGCACATATGCTATGTTCAGCTATGCACTAAAATATCCCATACTCATCAGAAATGACACATGCATAAATTGGTAAGTGCGATCTGCATCTGCATCGCCACCAGAAGCCATATAATGAAGTGGTGAAAGTTATAGTTCAAAGGTCTCCATAGAGGTTGTTACTCTTTTATTATGAATGATATAATATTCTGTTGTATAATAATTCTGACAAATGGCATGAACAAATAAATAAAATATGCAGTCAATGGATTTTGAAGAAAAAAAATCCTTGATGAGATCCTCAAATGACTCAAAATTCCTAGTGAGAAAGGAAACAAAACTGATATATATATATATATATATATATATATATATATATATATATATATATATATATATAGGAAAATGGTATAGTACTCACAGATCGTATCACCTCTCATATACCACTTAAATTGTATGATGATACCTATTTATCAATTTGAGTATACTCCGATAATGATTATAAGATACCCCAAAGTGAGTTCCATGAAAAAAATCATGAAAATTCACTTTTTATACCAAAATCAGTGTATATACTTCTTTTATGTATGAAAAAAGGTATATAGCAAAAATAAAGGGCTCCAATGAAAATTTTCTGATCAAGTCATATTGGAGTATCTTATAATTGATATTCAAGTATACTAAAAGCGATAAAGAAGTATAATATATTCGTTTAAGTGGTATATTAGAAGTAGGAGTACATACTCCCAGGAGTACGAAACGGGTGTCCTATATAGGAAAATATATATATAGCCTTTTTTCTACTCCCAGGAGTAGTTACTCCTTATTCTGTATCTCACAACGTAGTGAGTATCTTGCGCAACCGAGAGTATGTATGTGTAGTATACGAGTATATAAGACCACCTAGGTGGTATTCACACCTTTTCAAGGGGTGGTATGTACAATTTTTTAGATATACTCCTTTTTATGTGACATACTCCTTTTTATGTGCGAATATGAAGGTATTTACAAAATATGCTAAAGACTATAGACTCTCTTGCAATTTTTTTTGTGTGGTTCACATTGGAGTAGAAAGTATTATATATAGTAACTACTCCCGGGAGTAGTTACTCCCACCTTTGATATACCACCTAAAAGAACTTGACATACTCCATTATCACTTTGGGTATACTCATATACTAATTATAAGATACTCCAATGTGAACCACACGGAAAATTTGCAAGAGAGCCCATAGTTTTTAGTATATTTTGTAAATACCTTCATATTCACACATAAAAAGGAATATGTCTAAAAATTATACATACCACATCTGAAAATATGTAAATACCACCTATATGGTCTTATATGCTCGTATACTACACATACATACTCTCGATTGCGCAAGCTACTCCCTACATTGTGAGATATGTGAGATACGGAATAGGGAGTAACTACTCCCGGGAGTAGAAAAAAGGCTTCATATATATATAGGACGCCCGTTTCGTACTTTTGGGAGTACATACTCCCACTTCGAATATACTACTTAAACGAATATATTATACTTTTTTTTATCATTTTTAATATACTTAAATACTAATTATAAGATACTTCAATGCGACTTGATAAAAAAAATTCATTGGAACCATTTTATTTTTGTTATATACCCTTTTTCATGTATAAAAAAAGTATATACACAAAATTTGCTATAAAAGTGGATTTTAATGATTTTTTTCATGGAACTCACTTTGGGTATCTTATAATCATTAGGTATCAGTATATTTAAAATTGATGGGAAAGAGAGTATCATCTATATATATATATATATATATTTAATTATCTTATCTCCTAAAGAGAGAACATGATCAGTTAATTTTAATCACACCAATGATTATATGATCCTTATAAGTAGATAAGGACCCATCAAGACCCGAAAAAATGTAACAAGGAACCTAAAAACCAGAAGTGCGCCACACAAGCACTTATAAAGTGCATCTTCCACCAGAAGTTAGTGGAATTGTGGTTTCCTCTGGTACCATGAAGGTGCGATATATATTAGTGATATTGGCAATTAATCCCCTAAACGCCAAAACTAAGACTGATTAGTTCCGCAGAACATACTATTCGTTGTAACTTTAACCACCCAAAGATAGTTACAAAATGTTAAGTTCTTGAAAGTCTTTGACAAATTGAATCCGGAAGGCATACGACTTTACAACTAGTATTACCCCATATATCCTTTGCAAGGATAATCTCCTTGTGTTGCATACTTAAATAGTGGTATTTGATAAGTTAAACATATTACTCCCGAATAGTGTTTATCCTAAACCCCAGATGAGTAATAGGATATTCGTATGTAAGATTCTGCATTGCGGTAATCCAGTTGATTTGATCACAATATTCTTGCCTATGTTCATTTTTAAAAAAATGTATGAAAGACATTAGAGCAACAAGACTTCAACAGAAGTTGTCTTCAGGGGGAACATATACTAAATATTGGTCATCATACTTGAGATTTTGAAAATTTTAGTCAAACCTAGAAGGTATTGATACGATGATCACTGATTAAATTCACCTTGAAAGTTTTACCATTTAACAGTTTAGATCTAGTTGGCGATAATGCAAAGATCACGAAGATTATGTATAGATCCTGATGATCATGACTAAATCCTGAAGATATACTGACTATCTACTAAATATCTATAGTGCAAAACCCCATAATGGATTTATATTACTTTGTGCTGGTATAACAATCTCTTGGTGGTCATCTAAGCAAACCTTGATAGTTGCTTCTTCTAACCACTCAGATATTATAGCACTATATGAAGCATCACTTGAATGTGTTTAGCTCAGACGTATGATTAATATCGTCAATACCCCCTCAATTATCTATGAAGATAATATTATTTGTATTACACAAATGCAAATAGGATATGCCAAGAGCAACATCACAAAGCATATTGCTCCTAATATTTTTTTTATCCTCATGAAATCTATAAGAATAGTGAGGTAAAGACCCTGCAAACAATATCTTATGAAAATCCAGTTGATTTATTCATTAAGCCTCGCTGTCTGCATTCAGTTTTCAAAGATGCATGTATAGCATTATAATGAGACGATCTTAAAGAGTTGTAGAGTTCAGGAGAGTAAATCCTTAAATCATGACCGTTATCAAATTCTGTGGATTTATCTAAAATCTTGAAGATTAAACGATGTACCATTTTCATTAGTGAGTTTTTCTGAAGTATTCTCACATGAAGGTTTTTAGTGAGACAACAAGTGTAATGCAACTTACGAATGTGATATACTCTTTCCTCAATTCCTTTTTTTCCAATGGGTTTTTGGAAGAAGTTTTTATGATGCATTTGCATATCGTTGTCTATTGCATAATGTGGAGTGTTACAAAACATTGATATGGACAAAAGACTAAATCATCCTTGAAAAGCTTTCACCCATATGGACTATAAATATGAAGACCCTCTATGTATATGATACACACATAAATAAAAATTACGGATCCTCTTCTATACGCTCATGTTCGTTATGTCTCTGGGTTCTTATAGGATTGTTTCTTGTATGATTAATTCACGCCGATATCAGAGCGGACAGAATTCTCTTTGCCCGCCCACGCCCCACCCGTCGCGACGTACGTGTCTCCCGCCCTGGCGCGCCGCGCATCTCTCCACCCGATTTTGGTAAGCGGCCACCTTCCCCTCCCCTGTTCGGCTGTTCGGTCCGTCCGCTCGTTAAAACCAACGCTGCACTCACGATTCCTCCCATTCTCCGTCGAATTCCACAACCGCCTCCCACCTACGCTGCGGTTACACTGTTTCGCTTCTGTCCGTCTCCGCGCGCCGCAAAGCCGCAAGAGTCAAGAGCAACGACCGATTCAGTCTCAGCGACTCCTCCACACGGTGCCAGTGCCACCCCACACCCCCTGGCGTATGTTCTCGCCTTGTTCTTTCGATCGCTGAAACCCGTCAAAGCGGACAGAGGAGAAGAGCGGCGGAGAGGTGGCTTCGATGGCGCCCATGGACCTCATCCGGCGGGAGACGGCAGACCGGAGCGCCGCCCCGGAGTTCGTCACGCTGGACATCATGAGCGAGGCGGAGATTGTAAGAATCGTTGCTCGACTAGAATTTGGTTTGTTCGCTTCGTATTCTTGCTCTTTCTAATCATCTTGTTGCAATCGATTCTGGCTTTGGGCTGAGAAGACGACGGAGTCCTCTTTCCCTGGGAAGAGCCTCGAGCGCAGGGGCGGATCTAGTATAGGGACATGGGTGTACAGATGTACACTCATTATTTTTGAAGAAAAACCCAATATTTATTAAGTATATTGATATATATATTAGTAAATACATCAAATACTGCACTGAACTTCTCTGATCGCGTTTTCTAACGCCGCGCACACAGCCACAGAGCCACTCGCGACCAAACCTGCTTGCAGCCCACCACACCACGGCCCACAACCGAAGGCCCGAAGCGGCCGAGCGCAACCAAGCGCCGAGTCGAGCGATAAGCAGCACCAAACCTAACCTTGTAACCCATCCGGCCATCCCATTCGACGGCGAGTGAAATCTGAAATCCCCAACTCCCCAACTGAGCTCTGCGGCCGTGCGGGCGCGGCGGCGGCGGTTGCGCAACGCGCTGCGGCGCAAGCGCACGCGCAGGCGGCGGCGGCGGCGGGCGGCGGCGGCGGCAGCGCAACGAGCCGGGGATGGAGGGAAGCCGCTGCGCGCTGGCGCGCCGAGGCGAGCAAGATGAGCCACCGACACAGCGCAAGGAGTGGCGGCGCGGTCAAGGTGAGCTCGAGCTCCTCGCCTCCTTGGTTGCGCGGATGGGGAGGGGATCGGGAGATGGCGCCTACGACCTTAGAAACGATCGGGCCGAGCGCCGAGCGCCGGAGCGGCGAGCGCGTGGGAGAACCGCCGGCGCCGCCGACGCGGTCTCCGGCACCGAGGAGGCGAGCGCGGGCGCGGCGCGCGCGTCGAGTCCGGACGCAGCCACTGGCCGGCCGGACCGCGGAGGGGGAACCAGGGCGGGACCGCAGCCGTCGCCGTCGAGGCCGGACGGCAGACGCAGCGCTGCCTGGGCCGGAGGGGAACCACCGAACCAGAGGCAGAACCGCAGGTCGCAGGAGCCAGGAACCCAGGAGGAAGATTGGAAGAAGAACCAGAGGAATTGGGTGGGATTTGGGAGTTTGGCTCACCGGCTGTGGGTTGGATTTGGGGGAAGTCCAATATTTATTGGCATTTAGGGGCACTGTTGGTATTGAAAGACTTGTAGATGAGTAGATATTCATATTGGTATTCGATATTTATTACTTCATATGGTTCAATAGACAATAGTTGTATGTATATGTCAGTGAATAAAAGAGAAGATAATTTTGTCCAAATGTCCAATTATTTTGTAGCTTGTGTAGCTTCAGATGTTTGATAAAAGATGATATTGTTTTGTTTTAAATGTCCAATTATTTATGTAAAGTTTTGGTTTTCATGTAGACCGCAGAGCATTCAAAACTGAAGAGGAAGCATGTATATTTAAAATCTTTGTGGGATAGAGTTGGAAAGAGGCCAATATCTATTGAAAGCAAAGTTCAAAGTACTTCTCTTTCCATTCAGTTGCAAGCACAAAATGAGAGTGATATCCGAGACGAAGTTCTAAGTCCAGAATCAATGCAACCAAGCATAGAACCTCCCCTGTTGTCCCCACTTATAGATGATGACGAAGAAGATGATGAAGCAATTTATGATATTGATTTGCTTTCTCATGATCCTCGAAAGCGGATTCCAATCACACAGTATGATGTCAATGAACAAGATGCGATCGAAGGGATACATTGCATTGGGGCCATGCCAACCACGAGAACATGATTTTCCAAGAAGAAATATTGGAGGTATGCGTCGATTCGTAGCTACTTGGTATGATGCTTATAATTGGCTTGAGTATAGTGTGGAGCGAGATCTCGCTCGCTTTGTTTGTTATTTGTTCAAGGACAAAACTAATTATCTTTGGTGGAGATAGTTTTGTGAACGGAGGATTTAGAAATTGGAACCATAAAAATAGGTTTGATAAACATGTTGGTGGTATTAAAAGTGCCCACAATGAAGCACAAGAGAAATATGATTTGTTCATTACACCTAGAGCATCAATTCAAGAATCTTTTGCTTCCAATACAAAACAAGACAAGATTCAGATAAAACCCGGTTGACATGTTCACTTAAATGCTTGAGGTTTCTTTTGCGTCAAGGGTTGGCTTGTCGTGGACATGATGAAAGTGAAGAATCACATAATAAAGGAAATTTTCTTGAACTTTTAAATTGGCTAGCGGAAAATTTTGAAGAAGTTAACAAGGTAGTTCTAAAGAGTGCCCCAAGGAACAATCAAATGACTGCTCCTACAATACGAAAGAGCTCATCAATCTGTTGTGCCAAAGAAACCACTAGGCTTATCATGGAAGATCTTGGTGATGATTATTTTGCAATACTTGCCGATGAATCTAGTGATGTGTACCCACAGAACAATTGGCTCTTTGCTTGCGTTATGTTGATAAAAAGGAAGGGTAGTTGAGAGGTTTCTCGTGTTGTTCATGTTGAAAACACCACCGCTTTGACACTTAAAACAACAATTGAGTCTTTGCTTATGGATCATTCGTTGAGTTTGTCTAGGTCCGTGGACGGGGATATGATGGAGCTAGTAACATGAAGGGTCAAGCTAATGGTCTAAAGAAACTAATTATGGATGAGTCTCCTTCTGCTTATTATATTCATTGCTTTGCCCATCAACTCCAATTAACTCTTATTGCTGTTGCTAAGGAGAATGGTGATTGTGTTTGGTTCTTTGAACAACTTTCATATTTGTTGAATGTTCTTGGGATGTCTTGTAAAAAGATACAAATGCTTGAGTAGCTCAAGTGATCAGTTGTAGAAGCATTAGAATTAGGTGACATTGAAACTGGCCGAGGTTTGCATCAAGAGATGGGCCTAGGTAGGCCGGGTGATACTCGTTGGGGTTCCCACTATAAAACTGTTATGCATGTCATCTCTTTGTATCCTTCAATCCGACAAGTTCTTATAAAGATAGGAAAAGACCACACTTCAAGCAGAGAGGCTATACAAGCTCAAACTATGTTGACATCATTTGAGTCATTTGAGTTTGTTTTTATGGCACACTTGTTGCTAACCATATTTGGTTACACAGATGACTTGAGCAATGCTTTGCAAAAGAGGGATCAAGATATTGTTAATGCTATTGATCTTATTTATTTGACAAAGACTCAGTTACAGTTATTGCGGGAGGATGATGGATGGGAAACTTTTCTTAAAGATGTCACTTCCTTTTGTGTGAAGCATGGCATCAAAGTTGCTAAAATGGATGATTTCTATATGCCAGTTGCAAGATCCAAAAGGTTCTTCAAAAAAGTCAAGAATCTCTATCGCTTCCATGTTGATATGTTTTTAAGTGTCATTGACAGACAACTTCAAGAGCTTAATGATAGGTTTGATGAGGTAAACACGGATTTGCTTCTTTGCATGTCTTCGTTCAATCCGGTTGATTCATTCGCTGCTTATGACAAGGACAACTTGGTTAGGCTTGCTCAGTTTTATCCTAAGGATTTCTCAAGCACAGAATTGATACATCTTCCATTTCAATGTACACACTTTATTGCTGATATGCGTAGAGATGAAAGGTTTAAAGAAGTAAGAAATCTTGCCGAGCTTTCCATTATGCTTGTTGAAACAAAGAAGAACCATCATTATAAAATTGTTTACAAGCTTCTCAAATTGGTGTTGATTCTTCCGGTAGAAACTGCTAGTGTTGAGAGGGTATTCGTCAATGAATTATGTGAAGAATAAGTTAAGAAATAGGATGAGAGAACAATACTTGAATGATTGCTTGGTTACATTTCTCGAGCGAGAATTTTTTGTGCAAGTTAAGGATGATGACATCATATCTCGCTTCCAAGCCATGAAGGAACGTCGAGTTAAATTGTAATTTTCTTAATTATTTTGTAATTTTTTAAAAACTATTTGACATATTGTCTCTCGTGAGAACAATTTTAACTTCGTTATTTTTTCATATTATTATTATGAATATTTATGTTTTATATTGTACAATATGTTTATAACTTCGAACACCCATTTTGAAAATCCTGTATCCGCCACTGCTCGAGCGGGAGAGGAGCGGAGACGCCAATCCTTCTTCCACCGGTTAGTTCATCGTCCTGCTCCATTTACTCTGAATCATGAAACAAAGCTCATCCCATTCCTTCCTGGTTCAAGTTTGGTGTATTAGATTCTTTAGCCGATTTAGGATTTTTCTTCGTGATAAATAGCTTTGTTTTTTCTTCTAAATTCGCGAACTGCGTCACCGGATGTAGGTGAGGAGTCCACGTACGGCAGAGGTTTGCGTGGGCTTCTCAAATGCAGCCCCTTAAATCGTGTGTCACGTCAGATGCTTTGCGTGAGATGGCTGCATTTTCATCCGACCCTTGGAAACAAACGCCGTTGTTACTTGCCACCAACTCAATGCGTCACGAAACATGGGCACCACACTGTGCTGTAGTACCACTGTACGACGTAACACCAATCTCTGGGTTGTTCCTTCGCTACAACATACGGATTGAAGTTGAAATCATTGGAGAATCAAGACAGTAAAATCGCCAACCTTAGCCAATGCAATGTTCCCATCAACAAGCTGGTTTTTATACGAGTTTACATGATGTAGTACTACTAATACTAGCGGTACTTCTAATTAAGTCAGAAAACAGTGTGTTAGGTGTCTCCAGTAACTCTTGGTTCTGAAATACTACAAGTCATCATAAAATTGACGAGGGGCTTATCTGGCCGATATGACTTCCAAAATTTCTTTCCGAAGCGATCAAACACTGTACACGTATCATCTGGGCCTCCCCTCATGTAGGTGTGTCAACAGATCAAATAAAAATAGAATAGCGGTTGTTCTATATTTGTATTCATATTTTTAAATGAATACGAATATGATTTCGAATATTATCAAATACAAATACGAATCGAATGTTGTAACAAATACGAATATGAATCGAATACCTACTACTTCGGTTGGATTCGGATATCTTCGTAACTTACTTGATGACAATATATTTATGATACTTTATCCTCGTACATAGCACACCTAATCATTCTACTTTATCTATTTCATATAGAAAAAATATGAATTCATATTAAACTAAAAATATTAATCCAACTAATTAGCCATACTGCAATAAAATATGTATATTATTTTATCGAATTCAAATACGAATA
The DNA here is from genome assembly GCA_036346255.1 of Ampelocalamus luodianensis. Lineage (NCBI taxonomy): Eukaryota > Viridiplantae > Streptophyta > Magnoliopsida > Poales > Poaceae > Ampelocalamus > Ampelocalamus luodianensis. The sequence goes on along the minus strand of CM070617.1, from coordinate 27,698,156 downwards.
TGAATAGTATCGATAAAATAATATTTCGGATGACAAAAGTCTATACCATATTCATATGTTTTTTTTGCGAATGCAAATATAAATAGGAGAGAAATTGTTAACCAGATGAAAAAAATCAAACCATATTTATATCCTATCGGATACGGTAGTCGAATAAAACAGATAATTCGTATCCTATTGTCCCAATGTTCATGTATGTATGCACGGCGCAATAATGCATAGGTGTGGAGAGCGTGTATGAGAAGCAGGCGGTGCCCGTGCACATCCACGGCAGCCCAAGGGAGCAGTTGCACCCCTCGACGCCAACAGCCGGCGGACCGAAGCGCCGGCGCGCCGGCCGGCGGGTTCCGGGGTGGCGCGACCCGAGGAAGATCCTGTTCGCCTTCGCAGCACTGTGAGTGGATTGAAAGCTTTTCCTCCCTTCGTGGTCCTTACCGTCATACGTTCTCTTCTATTAACGCTCTTTTATTTCTTCCTGTCATACGAGCACTACATGATTAAAATACGAAAAGACGGGGGCCTTGCCGGGCCAACCGTGTGCGTCGCGTTTATTTGTTGCCTTGTTCGTGTCACAGCCAGCGGTTAGGAACCGTGTTGCCGTCTTCTCTTCCTTTTGGTGAAAAGCTCTTGATAGACTGCTGTCTGGTAGGACGTGGCTGTTCCGTCTGACTTTGTGTATCGATCGGCCTAGGTCGTCTAAGTTCAGAGGAAACTGTGTGCCTTAGATCTGTCAGTGCTCGGTTTGTGTCGGCCATCACTTGTCATAATATGTGCAGGAGCTGATCTGCACGCTAGTACAATATTATAATATTCTATACATGCCTATTGTTTCATGACATGCTATATGTCCATAGAGTACTAAATGATAGAGAAAATAATCACCAAATGTGCTTGACATTGCCTGTTGTTTTATGACATGCTATATGTACAGTTCCAGTTAGGTTTTAGGCTAACAAACTGTCAGGAACTGTAGCTCCAACTGCATAACCCACAAGTTCTTTATAAGATGTTCCTAAAAAAAGTTCTCAGAAGAAAAACTATTAGCGATGTTTTTTTTTCTTATTCATTGTGTTAGACCAAAATAGCGATTGAATAGGAGCCCACTCATTTTTCACGTACGGTATTCAACTTCTTTTTTTCACTCCAATAGCTATCATGGTTATTAAGGCGTCGCTTAGGCGTCGTCTAAGCATCGCCTAAGTGGTAAGGCGCTGCCGTGGGTCAAGGCGTCGCCATCGCCTTGCCGCGCACGCCATAGACAGAGGAGGAAGCACGAGGGTTGTTGGCCTTGGCGCGTGAGAGAAGGGGGAAGAGGACTCACCTTGGAACCCTAGGCGGCGGCGTCTCCATCTCGCCGCGGCCTACGACGGATCTGCGCGGCGTCACCCTCTCCAGCTCCGGCTACGGCGGATTTGGTCCCTTACAGCTCCCAGCCTCGGCGAGTCGGTGTCGCCCTCTCCAGCAAGGTACACCCCTCCTCTCCCTCCCCCTCATCTCTGCGCTGAATCTTGGCTCATCGCCACCGGATCTGGCTGCGAAGGTAGGGAGAGAGAGACGTGGGAGATGAGAAGAGAGGCGGCTAGGTCGGCGCCGGATCTGGCTGTGGGGTAGGGAGAGAGAGATGTAGGAGATGAGAAGAGAGGCGGCTAGGTTTGCGTTGGTCGGTTGGGCGTCGGGGTGAGCAGGCTGGCATGATGGGTTGCGATGGGCTGGGCCCTTTCTCTTTTACTTTATGCTCCTGCTCCTTTTCTTTTTTTCTTTTCCGTTTCCTCGACCGGTAACGTTCTCAGCGGTGTTTGCATCGCTTTCTTCCGCTCGTATGGCGTCGCCTCAGGCGTCGAGCGGTGCAGTGGCGCCTTACCTCGCCTTAGCACCTTAATAACCCTGATAGCTATAAAATTTATAAAGATCAATGTCTCAAGATCACAATAGAAGTTTTGAGTTGAGATCAAGAAAACCCAAGCTTAACCACCCTAAACCTGTCTCACCACCGGCACCGGTCTGACCGCTGACTAAAAATCAGCACAACGATGGATCCACAAAACGACTAAACTTTTTACCTAGTGATCTAAACCACATGAGATTTCAAAATAGCTCAACAAGAAGGTGAGGAACCTATTTCAAATTTTCAATCAAAGATCGAGACGATCTTAGCCAAGGTTACACGAATTTCTTGATTGAGGGCAAGAAGGCTCAACACCCGGGGAAAACTTAAACTTGATTCAAAAGCTTGCTCATAGATGAAAGATGGTTTAGATGATCTTAGATTAGATTTCACAAGTCCTAGCAAACTAGATCATAACAAAAGACCCAACTAAAACCTTTGGAACACAAAAACCACAAAAGAGAGACCAAAAACAAGAGAGAACTCATCTTGAGACAAACTTGATTGAATTGATTAGAGGGATTGTTGGTTTATAGCCACTCCACTATGGAGAACAAAAGCTCACTCATGAGTACCAATCTCTCAATACATCTCTCTCAAACTATAGCCTCATCTATTTTCTCCACTTTCCCCAAATCTCATATTCGGTTTTCAAGGCTTGGTTGTGCAAATCCTGCACTAACCCTTATATAGTGGAGGCTAGGTCTAGAAAGAAAACCCTAACGAATACCCGTTAAGCCCACACAAACGGGTATGCACCCACGCATGCTTCTCAAAGCGGATGACGATCCGAGTCTCTTGAATCCGTCTCTTCGCAATCTTCTCCTTCTCTTGACATAAACCATTTCTCCTTTGCACTGTCTTGCGCTGCGGTTTCCAGAAGGTCACCAACCCGGTATTTTGGTGAAAATACCAAAATACATCTTCTCGATCCTTCTCCATGACCGAATCCAATCATCGTGAAGCAATCACATACTTCGCCATGTGTAGGTTCATCAATGGCTTTTCTCGTATCGACAAGTCTCTCCCATCCGGCTCCACCGGACCACCTTGACACTTGCAACAACCTCAAGACACTTGATGCAACCCGTTGCATCGAACTTCCTGTTTGGTCGTTCTTGTCCATTTTGCATCATGCGTGAATCCAACCACTTCACCTGAGATTATTGATCGTTCTGAACCTCAGCTCTCCTAGCCTAGTCCCGATCATTCTCGTCGTTGATCGTAGTTGACTCCAAGCGTCCCTGCACAACAATACCCCAAGAAATCGATTTCAGACACAAGTTCTTCGCAACTTGACCCACGTTATTCAAAACATGCATCATGCAACACAGATGCACATAATCTCATGACTTTGGCTAAATCCACAAATTTAGCACACCCACTGTGCATGAATTCACCCTGTGGCTAGCCAGACAGTCAGCTCGGGTCTGACCGCCAACCTCCTACCAGTCAGACCTCTTCCCAAATGCGGAAAACACCCTCTTTTTGGCAAAACCCTATCTAGTTTTACGTTCAGTCTCCATTTTCAGTGACACCTGATGCAAACTCACACCCCAAACACTCCCACACAAGTGTTTGGTGTGCAATCCTAAAAATCCCATACCACCGATCTGACCATTAGCCACCTGACAGCAGCTCCGACAAAATGCTAAACTGAGGGTTTCTCCTCAAATACCTCGACACCGATGCCAATTGTTTAACACTAAGATTAGGACTATATCATGTTGTCTCCTCACATTGGTCTTCAAATCTCTTGGCTGTGGTGCAAACATTGTAATGCTTTGGCTGCTTGCCACGATATGGCTTTTGCTGCTGTTTGTTTTTCAACCGTACCCAGACCAGGGATGGGAACAAGCTATTCCCCGCCAGGATACAATTCCATGATTCCATCCCATCCCAATTTAGCTAACGGAGCCAATTTTCCTCCCATTTCCTACCGAGGATTTTGCGAGAAACGAGTCCAATAAGGACCAAATTAAAAAAAAACTTGAGTCAATTTCATAAGTTTATGACATGGATAAGTCGGTAAATTTATTAATACAAAAGATTCTAGAATAACACTAAACGAATTATATGCTATAGATTATACAAAAAATATATAATGGTAGACACAAATTCACATGTTTTAGACATGTAGATGTACTCATATACGTGTGTATATAAGTATATACGGGGGTGTAGCAACGATAGATTCTCTCCATACCCCATCCACGGGTTGCTGGGAACGACCCGGTCGCTGTGCCCCGTACGGCCGTACCTACCCAGACGGCAGACGAAGACCAGACTGAGGGTCTCAAACTCTGAATCTGTCCTCTATTTTTAGGGCTGACAGCGTTGTGCGGGCCAAACTCTTACTTGTGGTCGCCAACTTGGGATCTTCATTGACAGACAGACTGTGTACACCCAAACCTAGAGTACACGACACGCACAAACAACTAAAGGTTGGATTATTTTTCTGAAACAATGATAAATCACAGCCCCCCAAAAAAGGAAAACTCAAATAATGGCAACGAGTCCATATTGACACATATTTAGGCAATGTTGCATATCCGCCTTAGGATAAGAGATGTAGTTCTTTCTTCTTTTTTGCGAGGAAAGAGATGTAGTTCTTTTACATTGATCTGTACAAAGTGCATTGCTTACCTTGCATATCTCGTTTTATAATTTTATCCACAGGTCCAGCGTGGGCACGTTGATACTGCTCTACTTCACACTCTCTATGGGGAAGATGACCACCGGTCAAGCTGATGGCGAGTGACGCCGTATGACCGTTCTTTGTGTCACTTTCCATAGGTTTCTAATGCTTGTACAGAACAAAGGAGCTGCTGGATTCTGTACTAGCAGTCAGACAAAACTGCATAAATCACCATGGATTAGATGTTTGTACACACATATATAGGATATGTTAAACAGACTAAACAGAAAGGGAAAAACGGGGAAAGATACATGTAGTCGGTGAATCCTTGAAGTGTGAACATCATACTGGACGCTGATGGTCGAATAAAATGCAGGAAAAAAAAAAAAGCAATGTCGTTATTCGATGGAACCGATGTTTTGAGTTTACAGATAAGGTTATAATAAGAGATTAGTTTTCGTTTGAGGAGCATTGAACCGCTCCTCCTTGCTGGTTTGAGATATTCAATTTCCAATTGAATCCATGCCTGTTTGTTCCCTATATTTAAGTGAGTGAAGTCAAACGGTGTATTACATGTACGTTCTCTGCGCTGCGCGGTATGTTTTTGTTACTTGTTATTTATCTTTGCACTTCCTCTCTGTTAACAAAAGTTTGCCACCATGCGAAGTGCACATTTTGATCTTCAGATCTTCGAATATGGTATTAGCATCATGCCTGCATGGTTGCCCATTTTGTCATATTGGATACTAGTACTCGGCAATTTGTGTAGGTGCAGGCATACCTGATGGGTATTTCTGTTTCTTAAAAAGTCAGCCAGATGCCGCGTCGGGACTCAAGGGGGTAGAGATGTTTTCCACGTAACCTTTCCCTTGTCAGGAATTTGTAATCTCATTGACAATTGACATAAGCCTTAATTTGCTCTATGAGATGAAGCTTTGATAGTTTGACGTTTTCTTTTCCGTAAAAGAAGCATGTCTGATGAACCTTCCGGTTGCAGTAGTTTAGGAGTTAGTGACTACCTCGAGGCTCGAGTTTTATACGACACACGCTTTAAACGCGATTCGTATTTTAAGGTCCATCATCGCTGCAACATCATGTCATGCATGCCAACTGTGCTCTTTTCTGAAGAGCATTTCTTTTGTCGCTATGGAACTAGTACTCTGTGATGTGATCCACCGTTGCATCTTAATGTTCAGGAATCAGGCCTTATCTGTCACTACCAGATGCTCCAGAAGCATAGACAAATGGCCTGAGAGAGCGAGAATCATGTCCCGACGGGCCGGCATTGTGCAAATGCGTCGCAGCACCGACGAGCTAAACTGTTCGTTTATTGTCTTCTCGTCAGTTTAGAGGATCCGGAACACCTGCGGTGCTGCAGATTCAAATATGAACAGTGATCCGGTGTAATCATGTAGCAACAGTGGAAATGTACTGTTACAAGAAACACTTGTACCTCTTGATCTCGGTCTTTGCTTTTTGATCGAGTGGTAGATGTCGCTCATTACGCTCATATACTCTAGATCATCTGCGTTGACTCATTCAAAACGCCTCCATCCAATCCCACTTGGGATTGCTACTAGAGCTGAATTCCAAGCATCATGACCCGTTTCTCTGTTTCTGCAGTAGACACCGATGGCTGCTCAGGCTAACCAACCAAAATATACCTATCGGCATGTAGATCTACATATTAGATTCACTTCGTACGCAGCATGCTGTTTGATTAATGTATAAATGGATAACTCGTTCCTTTCCACGGTAAAGAAACAAGGTCATCTGTAGCCGTGGCAAAGCCACAATGAAAATAGAGGATAGGCTTAAAGGCTCAAATAATTAAGTTAATTTGATATAAATATAGTTTTGTATTCTTATACAATTAAATTTATATATGAATAAAAACAAAAAAAGAGAGAAATAAAACGAATGTATCTCGCTAGTGGAGAGTGCATCTCTAAAACATATAAATTTGGCAAATATGTTAATATGAATATATGATTGTGAAAAAGTGGTCATAGTTTTTGGTACCTTAGGGATATGGTGCCATCTTCGCAAATCATTTTCTCCTCCGGCCTCAAAACAGTTCAAATTGAGCTTTGAACACCTCCCGGCACCACTTTGAACCATCTTTACATCGGACGCGGATCATTTGCCTTAGCATGTGTGCTACGACAGAGGTGCACAGTACATGAGCATTATGGCTCATCTGGCCGTCTGATTGCCGGCAAAAAGTCTAGAGGACCCGGATCCCTTCACATCAAAGTGGCATAGAGAACACTTAGTGCCTTGTCCTTTGTAATTTGATTATCTATTAAAGAATAAGAGGGTGACATGGAAAGATTAGAATGGAGTACACACCTTCTTGACTTCAGGATCCTTCCAGGGGCCCTTGTCGACCTTCACGCAACCACCTTCGCACTGGCAAGTTCCACCAAAAAAACTTTGGCAGCTCACTGAACAACACAAATATATATAATTAAATTGGTAAATATTGTCTTAGGAGTAACTTAGGAGTTTAATCAAGTTGATAAATGACAGTTACCAATTAGAGCAATTGTTTCATACCTGGCATAGATCACCTAAAGAAGCTTGCTCTGCTACTCGTCACCCAACACTAAAGAAATGCACAGTTCATAACACTGGATAGGTAAAATCATAGCTATAGAACAAAAATTATAGGTAAAAGGAAACTTTCAAGAATTCTTGCAGTGGTCTTCGGGTCAAAGAAGTTCTTCACTTTGCTCCAGAGGAGCCGGAATCCTTGGCCTGCATTAACGATGAACATCCGGCACAAATGTCCGGACAATAATTATATAGTCGATACAGTAAGAACGTTTTTTTTTTTACAAACTCACCTCAAAGTTTCTGCAAAAGTATAATGAATTGTATGTCAAAGGGATTACATCTGGGTACTTGGGTAGTTATCACCATCGATCTTCTGAAGCTAACCAATGAGGTCTCCTGCAGCTTTGCTAAATTATTTAATCGGCCCTCGGCGCTCGGCAGTCGCCCAGACCCTCCTCCCTCGCCCGGTCGCCCCTCGGCTCGGCCCTCCTCGCCTCGCCTCCTCCCGTCCTCCGGTCCTCCTCGGGACGGAAGCGGCTCCCGCCTCCCGGCTTTCCTCCTCGGAAGACGGGCTTGGGCTTGGGCCTCGCCGCCTCGGCATCAGCGGCTCCCGGCCTCCCCCATGCCTTCTGGGCTCCTCCGGGATCCGGCTACCGGCGGCCGCCCCCCTAGCCAGTTCCCTCGTCGTTGCTCAGGCCTCGGCGGTTCCCGGCCTCCCCCGCCTCCTCCGACGACCGGAGGCGCCGCAGCGAGCTCCCTCGGCCCTCGGGTGCGTGCTTTCCTCTCCTCAAATCCTCCCGATTGGAATTTTGAATTTTGGAATAGGGAATGAGTCGCAGAGGTGGGGACGTGGGATGGATGTGAGGGAGTTGGGCGCTGTGGGCTGGAATCGCCCCTGATCTGATGTCGGCAACTGGGACCGTTAATTGTCTCCAGAGCATAATTAATCCCTCTGGTCATCGACTCGTGTTTTCTATTGTAAAATGCGATGCACGAGTTTTCTGTCATTATCGGCCCAGCTTGCCGCCAGAATTCCATTTCCTAGCCAACCGGTACACGGCCGCACATCGAACTCTTTGTCTGATGATCATAGTTGTATGTGGATTTTTCAATACGATTTTCTCAGTTCTGAATATGTAGTCTATATGTAGCGAAGCTTAAGGTGATTGTACCAGCTAATTGATCCTCGGTCTCAAAAGAGAATTTCATTTCTACTTCTCTTTGATGTTTTTTTTTCCGTCTCCGTTTCTAAGAGAGAAATATTACACTCACGTTCCTTTTTCTTTTGTCATCTCTTCTCATGCCCCACACTTGACTTTTCGGACACGATCATTCAAGCTTATCCTCCCTATTAAATTAACAAGTTCCATAAGCTTCTACCGGGTGGTTCCGATCGATGGTAATTCCACCAAACTCTTGTTTACAAGCCAATAGTTTGCTAGGCCAATCGTAGAGTGCGGCTATATAAATCCAGCACCGCTAGGGTATCTAGACGTCAAGCCACAGCGACAGGTAAGTACGACAGGTTACACCACACAGGCACATGGAGGCTCGTGCGGCGAAGGCTTGCAAGCACGTTGTTCTGGTCCACGGTGCGTGCGTTGGCGGCTGGTCCTGGTTCAAGGTGGCCGCGCGGCTCCGGTCGGCCGGGCACCGCGTCACCACGCCGGACCTCGCCGCGTCGGGAGTCGACCCGCGGCCGCTGCGCGAGGTGCCGACGTTCCGGGACTACACCAAGCCGCTGCTGGACCTCCTGGACTCCCTCCCGCCCGGGGAGAAGGTGGTTCTCGTTGGCCACAGCCTCGGCGGCGTGAACGTCGCCCTGGCCGCCGAGCTGTTCCCGGAGAAGGTCGCCGCCGCCGTGTTCCTATGCGCCTTCATGCCGGACCACACGTCGCGCCCGTCACACGTGCTCGAAAAGGTGAACCACGTATCCGCTGAAATCTACTCTTAGATTTCCTGACGTACATACCGAAATGTTAATAAATCAGCACAACCGAGACGAGAGTGCATGTCCTTTTCTTGTTCTTGTGTAGATTCGGAAGCAAAAACATGTAGTTATCTTGGCATGATTTTGTGTATACACGAACAGAACCTACGTGGTTCATCTGAATGATTGTTCGATCTACTCATTCTTTCATTTTTCCTCTAAAGTTTGTGGAGGGGAAATGGCTGGACTGGATGGACACGGAGATGAAGCCCCAGGATGCAGAGGGCAAGCTCCCTACCTCCATGCTGTTCGGGCCGGAGATCACACGAGCAAAGTTTTTCCAAATGTGCTCGCCGGAGGTACGTCGTCCTACCTGTCACCAGTGCCTATACAGTTTCAATTTGTTGGTACACGACGTTGACTGCATGACAGATGAAATGATGTCCACTAGTCAGTCGGGTCACGTCGGCTGTCCACCTATTTAGGCCTCCCAGAGGACGATGACAACTGACAAGCACTCCTAGCCAACACTTTGAATTGACCAAACAGTCTTAAACAGTACCTAAATGGTTAATTTCGACGTGCTCCTAAAGGAGAAACCATGTGTATAATTAGAACAGATGAAAACATGACAGCTTTTTTTTCGGCACAATCCACAACCTTGACAAATGCAAGTCAGTGCTACTGGAGTATTAATTAAGCATTGCATGCATGCTGAAATCATTTGGCAATTGGCAGGACCTCACACTGGGCAGATCCCTGATGAGGGTCAGCTCAATGTTCGTGGAAGACCTGCTAGTCCAGCAGCCGTTTTCCAAGGGTCGTTACGGCTTGGTACGCAAGGTGTACATAGTCTGCAAGCAAGATTATGCCATCGTCGAGAAGTTCCAGCGGTGGATGATAGAAAACTACCCGGTGGAGGAGGTCAAGGAGATAGATGGCGCAGATCACATGGCGATGCTCTCATCACCGAACGAGCTGGTGCAGTGCCTCGTTGAAATCGCTGAAAACTATGCTTGATGGATGCTGCGTGCTAATCTATCAGTTATCTGTTCTTATCATCTTGTTGTCACTTGTCAAGTTTACTGTTGTTGTCTTGCATGCGTAAAGTTAGGGTGTTTTCTACTTTTGTTGCGTTCAGTTTTTCAAAGATTTCTGTTGTACTCAATAATTTGAGATCGGTGGTAATTCAACATTGTGGTGTAATTACATCTGTATCCACACGCAAGACTATACCGTACGTGCATTGAGTTCCGATGTGAATCTGTAGGGTGTTTGTTTAGGGTGTGTTTAGTTCCCTACATTCAGCTGACTCACATCTATACATGCATGTTTTTGCTGTATTTGGTTGCTTGCACCGTGGTCCGGGGCAGGTCACGCGCATGCAAATGGCTCCACCGAGCCTGGCCCGAGAGAAACGCCTATTTCGAGCGTCGCTCTAGGGCCAGACTAGCCTGATGCAGGCGCAAGCGACTCCACTGCATCCGCATTGTTCCTGTGCTTCTTTTGGCGTCTTTCTTAATTTTCTTTACATATTTTCCTTTAATGCAGTCTCTGCATTGTTCTAAGTCTGAGAACTCTAGTGGAGGAAGAATATCATTCTTAACTAGTCTTTCTATTCTCCCCCTCGAAATATGGCCTAAACGACAGTGCCATAATTTCGACGACGCATCTAGAGTTATCTTTCGTTTCTGTTTACATTCGTGAGCGAGATTCATTCACTTTCTCACGCGATGTTCCCATTATCGCATACGACATTCACATCATCATATAATGATAACAAAAAAAGCTTATTTTGTAAGATGGCAAGACCAACACATTCTTTATTGAACATTGTTTCACACTTGCCATTTCCAAAATGACAATCATAACCATCATTGTCCAAACATGAAACACTAATCAAATTCCTCTGTAAGGAGGGAACATAAAGAACATCTCTAAGTAAAAGAGTGAAGCCATCAGCTAGCTCTAATGAAAGATCGCCAATGGCTTCAACTTCAGCTTGGGCTCCATTTGCGACTTTAATGCATCTTTATTTTCTTTGTGTATTTCTCGTCGAACGGAATCCCTGCATATTATTGGCAACATGAACAGTTGCACCTGAATCAATCCACCAAGTAGATTTTGAATATTGTACATACAGGGACTCATTTATGAACGTAATAATGTCCTCACCTTTCTTTGACATAATCATTTTCAAGAAATCGGGATAATCTTTCTTGTAATGTCCCTTTTTCTTGCAATGAAGACACCGATCTTTGTCTCTGCAAACTTATTCGTTGAGGTGATGGATGAGGCTTTTCCCTTGTTCTTTGAGGAGAAGTTACTGTTGAAGTTCTTTTTCTTGTTGTCTTTCACATAGTTGATAGAACCACCATGTGAGGATTTAAATCTTTCCTCCTCTTGCACACACATAGCTATGCACTTTTCTAAGTCCCATTTCTCGGGTTGCATATTGTAGTTGACAACAAAGGTGTCAAACTTTTCCGGCAAGGAAGCAAAAATCAAATGAATAAGGAACTCATCCTTGATCGCCAAATCCATTGGTTTAAGCTTGGATGCCAAGTTGCTCATCCTTAGTATGTGTTCTCTTATGCCACTGCCACCACCAGTGTACCTTTCTGTCACAAGCTGCTTAATCAGCTGTGTAACATATGTCTTTGAAGAGCCAGTAAACTGACTCTTTATTTTCTCAAGGTACTCTGTGATAGTGTCACACTCTGCGATTGAGCCCACAATTGCGGGCTCAATCGTGTTCTTTATCACAGCCAAACATTTCTTGTTGGCTGTGGTCCATTTCTTATGCTCAAGGTCATAAGACATCTGTAAGGGAGCATGGTCCCTCTGTCTTTTCTGCCAAGCAGTATCATCCTCATTTTGATCCTCACGGTGCCACAGCTCGTGGGACATGGTGTGGTGACTACCCAATCCACCTCAGCCAAGATGAAAGCTAGGTCAATATTTTTCTTCCATTCACCGTAGTTATCTCCTTTGAGGACAGGGATATCCCTGATGTAGCCCATCAAGGAGTATCCTCCTAAAAACACAATTCATATTCAGTGAGAACATAACAACAAAATTATATGCCTTATTTCCAACGTTGGTCAAAAATACGACATACAATTAAAACAATTTTATCTATACATTAAATCTACATCACCGTTGGGCAGAAATAGAAATAATGCATAAAGTCATCAATTAAAAAATTACAATATTGTTATTATCAACGTTGGTCAGACAATAACAATATCATAAATTTCTGGAAATTATAACTATTTTTCCAAAATTAAATTCTCCCGTTGGTTCGAATTTAATAATGAAAAAATCAATCAACATTATCTTTTGCAGCGAAAACTGTAATTATTCTAAAATAATTCATTATTTAGAAGCATTATACTGTACACTTTTAATCTCTGAAAAAATTAACACGTTGGTGCAAAAAATTTACAGAGATTTGCTTCAAATTTCATTCAAATTCAATCATAATTGCTTCTGAAAAAACAATAAAATCCATTTAGCAAGAGGTACTGTGCAATTTCCCATTTTGACCCATATTCACTTTTGGCCCATTAGCGCATCCGCGGCCCAAAAGGATACCGGCCGTCGGATCCCATCCGACGGCCCTGCATGCACCTCATCCATACAAAAGGGGCAAAAACCCTAACCCTGCACTCCACCCGGAAAAACCGCAAGGGCGGCGGCGCTGCTCGCGCAGCGGAGCAGCAGCGGCGGCGCGCGCGCAGGAGGAGGAGGCGGCGGCGTTCGCGCGCGGAGAAAAGGAGCACCGGCGACCAGGCGGCTCGGGCGGGGCGGCGGCGCCGACCAGCGCAGCGGAGGGCTCTCGGCAGCGGCGGCGCCACGCGGCGGCGCCACGCGGCCTAAGCGTCGGCGGCGCGCCGTCGGCAAGCGGCAGCGGCGGCGAGGAGCGCGCGGCTCCGTGAGCGGCGCGCCAACGGGAAAAAGAGTCGGCATCGGCGGCGGCGGGCGCGGGCTCCCGCGCCGCGATTGCAGCAGCAGCGGCGCGCCGCCACGGCGCGACGGCGGCGGCGACCGCACGAATGGCGGCGGCCGGGCGGCGCAACCCGGTAAGACCGATCCCCCTTTGCCCGTGGCTCTGATACCATTGTCGGCCTTCTCTTCTTGCCTGGGGTCTAGAAGGGTAGATCAGAGAGAGAGAGAGAAGAGAAGAGAGAGAGGGTACCGTCCGATTGCGTGGAGGAGGAGCCGGCCATGGCACGGCAGCGGCGGTCGTGGAAGAAGGATGACGGTGGCGGCGGGGCGGATCCGGTGACGGTGACGGCGATGACGCTTCCCGTCGCTGACTGCGCCGCCCTCTAGATCGGTTAGGGTTTTGTCGGTGGGGGGGTGCGGCTCAGGCGAACCTCGTGTCTCAAGCCGCCGGCCCCCACCCTCTATTTATAACGCAGCGCGACGGGACCCGTCAGCCAGTGGTTGGGCTGGGCGCTCCCGATCAGAGCGCGATTAAGGCCCGATTAGCCGTTGTGCTAATCGGCTGAGATCAATCTAACAGCCAAGTCTCAAGGGTCACCTCCTTCCCCACGACGCCGTCGCCACACCCGCCCCCGCGGCACCGCGCCACAGCAACCCCCGCGCCGCCGCTCCTGCCCCGCGTCGCCCCTCCTCCGACTCCGCGCCGCCACCTCGCGTCCCCTACAAAATCTCCGGCGATCCCACCCTTCGCGCTGCCTCGACGGTCTTCCAGCCGGGGGGGGGCGGCTTCATCAGGCTTCAGCCTACGCTCCCCGCTGGCGCCAACACCCCCATCCCAAGCTCCGGCCGGCCAGAGGCCATAGCACAAGAAGAAGCAAGGTCGCGGAGGAGGAGGCGGCCGTGGCGACGGCCGATGGGGACTCGACGATGTCGCGGAAGGAGAGCTCGTAGGCGGATTCAGGGAGACCGCGGACGAGTTGCTGAGTGAATAGATGGATTTGGTCGTTGGGAGAGTTCTTCCTAGGCGTCCGCATTCCTGGAAGTACGTAAAATCACCAAGAATTCCTCTTTTGCTCAATTCTTGGGCTCTTTTCGGTGCTGCCTCTCCCAGATGCTAATGCCCGAAGCTGTTTGTCGAAATGCCTCAGTGGTGGTGCCCTTTGCCAAGAAGAAGAGGAAAGGGTACAGTGACGAGTCGCCTAATGTGGAGGCGACAGATGATTTCGTTGATGAGATGGAGTACGAGGAGGAGAAGGAGGAGGTCGACGACGATGACGGTAATGCTTTGCGAACTCTGGTGATGTTTCATTGTTTTCTTTCGATTGGGAATTTTGGGCTCTGTCTAGTGTGGAGGAAGAAGCGTTGTTCGGGACACTGCATTTTGGCTCCATTTCTTGCTTCAGTTGGTCTGAATGTTTTATTATTGTGAAACAGTACTGCAATATGCAAACACATTCCCATCCTTTCAGAAGCCATGGCTCTGATGCAGTTGCATTGCGCATAGTTTGGCACTCTCGATCACCCTGAAATAGACCAAGATTCTTCAACAGATAGAATTTTTCAGTTGAACTTGATACTTTATAATTGCAAATAGTTCAAACATGCAGTGATGAATTTTTGGGTTGTGAAATAGTTCCTACTTATGTCGAACAAATTTATGTACGAATTGTTCAATCTTTCAGCAACCAACATACTTTTTCAATGTCGGCGGTTGTCTCCTCCGTGCGCCTTGGGAGACTCAGGTAGAGATGCCTGGGATACTTGTGTGGTTAATTTCTTGGCTGGAGCCGTGGGAGCGTGCTAATCGTTTCTGGAACTTGTTAAGCATTTCAGTTTGTTCTTGTTTTTTTTGTTAGTACGTTAGTGCTGTGATTGGTGTTTCTGTTTAGCTTTCTGGTGAAAGAATATGTATTTGGGTGAACGGTAAGAAAAATGGATGAGGTGTGTCCAGCAGAGAAGGGATTTCAATAGGGCAAATGGAGGGCAGCCGCAAGCTTGTACGTTCACATACCAAGGGTACCTCCATATCATACCTCAAATGTGGTGATGATGAGATATTTAGCTTAAACATGAGGTCTTTAGCTATTTTTCTATCCTACTAACACATTCTGCTAAGGGATATTCTTACCACCCAATACAAGAGGTGAGCACACACTCTTACATGTAGGTAACCAAACAACTCAACATTGTATCTAACTATGCATCCACTCTACTGATGCAGCCAACTAAACAATATCTTAGTACAGTTTGGTCCAACAGAAACAGCTAACCAAACAACCTATCTTGCATCCACTCAGCCTGACTCGCTTCAACTGGATGATCTGTACGAGCAAGGCTAGAGGTATGCAGGGAACCAAACACACCCTTAAAGTACCGGACGATAAGGGTATGTACAATGCGAGATGCTTATAAATGAGTGTTTAAAGAAAGAGAATGTAGCCACGTCATCAAGCATCTATGTAAAAGTTGTTTCCTCCAATGTAGGCATATGTTTTGTAGGTGCTTAGATGATTATATTATCTATTCATTATCTATAGTTATATACATAAACACCTCTTAAACATCGGTGCCTAATCAAGCATCAATGCTACAAAATAAGCACCTCATCTATCCTACGTGGCAAGAAAAAACAGTTTTTTTTTACTAAACACCTCTCTAATCACCTGCATTGTACATACTCTAAATGAATCATCCAGTTATAACAGTTATAACTTTGAACCTAACCTACTTATATGGTTTGAGAAATGGAATGAGTTGGTTCATCACCCCCTCATCTCTTATATACACATATCTAGTATAAAATGAGGGATGATATTATCCTACCAAATTTTTAGGATAATTTTACAATGAAATGGACCAATCCATCTTATGACGAGGTGATACTTCGAACCAAACATCTTTATAGCCCAAACGCGACTATCTTATCTCTCCCGGGTAATCATTACTATCTCGCCGTTGATCCATTACGATGAACATTGGAGTAACCTACAGCCGGTTCGAGGCTTTTGGGGGCGAAAACGTGTCCCAGGCTCCCAGCCCGCAACGTAAATCCGGCGGGCCTGCTACTGCTCGTGTCAGCATGAGGCGGCGGCAAATAATGGTGCGATGTGATCCATTTGGTTCGGTCGGCGGAAGCGATGCGATTTCCGCTGCGCGGCCACGGGAGGACGACGTTGGATCGCCTTTCCTTCACCGAAAGCAATCGCCAGCTTTAGGTTAGTGGTCGAAGCTCTTCTCCTGTCACCTTGTCGTCTCGTCAGCCTGACCTCAACCTGAATCAGAAAATTCTTACGTCTGCTTCATACGGGGTACCAAAATTTATTTGGAAGAAGTCTATTCTATCCCCTCAAGTATTGACATGCAGACAAGTGACCTCCTGTATTAAAAAATCGACCCTTTGACATCCCTAAGTTGCAAAACCGGGCAAGCAATCCCTTCGGGCTGTTTCATGCGGCGGTTTTGCCCACGTGGCGTGCGGGCGGCCCGGTTTCGTCACGTCGGCTGCTGCGTGGGCGATGTGTGGGCTAGGTGAGGTGGCAGGGGGTGTTTATGAGTTCTTTGGCGCTGTTCCCTTCGCGTTTCTTCCACGTCACAATCCGGTGCGGTTCGGCTCGAGCTTGCTGCCGGCGGGGGTGAGCTGCGGCGGCGCCGGGCAAGGTCGGGAACGGATGGCCAAGGGGATGGTGGCCACGAGGGCACCAGCGGTGGGGCCGACGACGCGGTGGAGTGGCAGCGCGAGGCAAAAGGGCGGCAGTGGACGCTCGGGCCATGTGCGGCGCCGGCGGTGGGGCGACGTGGGGAGGAGGAGGGCGCATGCATGGGCTGCGCCCGGGGGTGGGGAGGCAGGCGGTGGGGTCAGGGGAGCCTGGGGGTGGCCGTGGTGGCGGCCACCGGGGGCGGAGGAGAAGAAATGGCGGCGTCGCCGCCTCTCGGCGGTGAAGAAGAAAAGGGGAGGTGGGGGAAGAATGGAGGGGGGTTGAGGGCGCGGGGTGACGGAGTTGGAGTGGCGGAATACTCACCAGAGCGCCGGTTTCGATGGCGAGGCGGCGCGGCCGAAAAACGGGCCCCGCTTGCGCCCCGCACTCTGCGCCGCCGCTTGCGCCGCTCGCGCCCAGCTCCATCCCCCCTTGCCTCCCCCAAGGTTCTTCCCCTCCCCCGTGTGGCTATATGAGTCCCTGTGCATTCCCTTTGCCATTGCTCTCCTTCCCCCACCATTTCTTCTTCTCCACCGAGCAAAGCTGAAGCCGCTGCTCCCGTTTTTCGGCCGCGCTGCCTCGCCGTCGAAACCGGCGCTCCGGTGAGTCTTCCACCACTCTAACCCCGTCACCCTGCGTCCTCAACCCCCCTCCACTCTTCCCCCCACCTCCCCTTTTCTTCTTCACCGCCGAGAGGCGCTGCCACCGCCACTCCTCCTTCGCCACCGGTCGCCGCCGCCCCGCCACCACGGCCACCCCCAGGCTCCCCCGACCCCCACCGCCGGCCTCCCTACCCCCGGGCACAGCCCGTGCATGCACCCTCCTCCTCCTCGCGTCGCCCCACCGCTGGCACCGCACATGGCCCGAGCACCCCCTGCCGCCCTTTTGCCTCGCGCCGCCGGCCCCGCCGCCGGTGCCCTCGTGGCCGCCATCCCCTTGGCCACCCGTTCCCGGCCTTGCCTGCGTTAGAGTTTGACTCTTGTATATCAACGTGTCTATAACCAGCTGTATCAACATATACGTTTGGTAGCTTATCTCTCTGTTTAAACTGCATGTATAGAGATAGGAAAGTTTGCATGGCTTGGCGTGAACCCCACGTTTGTAAACCAACTCTGTATCCTAATCTGCCGTTGATTGATGCGGCCTATATATAATCATGACGCGACCTCGAATAGAGGTGAAGACGCTTCCCTATCAAAACAGATCCAGCAAAGTTTATATGGTATCAGAGCCTTTCTCTTCCATATACATCTAACCCATCTACCAAAATCCAATCCAGGCCATGGCGTCTTCATCAAGTGCGGCCACGACAGGCCTCAGTGGCACCGTCATAGAAAAGCTAACACGGGAGAACTATCTCCTGTGGAAAGCTCAAGTTTTCCCTACTGTGCGTGGAGCGTAGCTCTTCGGATACCTCGATGGATCCACTGCTATGCCGCCGAAGACCCTCACCGTTGTGAAGCAGACGAGACCTCAACGACGGAGCTAAACCTAGCGTACTCCCTCTGGGTGACGCAGGACCAGCAAGTTCTGTCATACCTGGTTAACTCCCTCTCCAAGGAGGTGCTAACACATGTGCTTACACTGACGAACTCGCATGCGGTATGGACCGCATTGGAGAACATGTTCTCCTCTCAATCTCGATCCCGGGTTAACAACCTAAGGATCATGCTCGCAAATTCCCAGAAGGGAAACCTGGGCGTTGCAGCATACTTCTCCAAGATGAAGGGGCTCGGCGACGAGCTTGCAGCTGCTGGGCGACCACTTGAAGAAGATGAGATGGTCTTCTACATACTGGCAGGATTGGACATTGATTACAACCCCTTGGTGTCCGCCATTGACGCACGACAAGATCCGATCTCCCTCAGCGATCTGTATGCTCAGATGGCAAACTTTGACATGCGCATGGAGCTCCTCCAAGGCTCCAGCGGCAAGTTCCAGTCCTCTGCGAATTCCGCCTCTCGCGGACGCGGGGCTTTCAACAGCGTGGATGCGGTGCACCTCGTGGCCGAGGAAACGGTGGCCGCGGCAACAACCGCGGTGGGCACCCCTTCAACTTCAACAATAGGGGCGCTCGACAAGGCAACTCCAACAATGGCAATGGGAAGGGAGGTGAACCCAAACCCATATGCCAGATCTGCGGCAAGATAGGACACGTGGCCTTTGAGTGCTGGTGGCGATTTGATGAAGAATACCAGCGTGATGAGAGGATGGCCGGGACTGCAAGCACCTCCAATGGCATTGATACAAACTGGTATGCAGATAGTGGAGCCACCGATCACATCACGGGTGACCTTGAAAGGTTAACCACACGTGACAAGTATCAAGGCCAAGACCAAGTGCACACTGCAAGTGGATCAGGTATGGGTATAAGTCACATTGGTCATTCTGTTATTCAAACCCCCAATCGTAATCTCCACTTGAAAAATATCCTTCATGTTCCAAGTGCATCAAAAAATCTTATTTCCGTTCATTGTCTTGCCACTGATAATAGAGCTTTTCTTGAATTTCACCCTAACTTCTTTTTGATCAAGGATCAGGCAACGAAGAGAATAATACATCGAGGCAGATGTGAAGGGGGCCTTTATCCTCTAGTATTGCATGATGAGAAGTCAAATAAACAAGCTTTTGGAGTCACTAAACCATCTTCTGCAAGATGGCATAGTCGTTTAGGTCACCCATCTTTTTCTATTGTTCAACGAGTGCTTAGGAATAATAAACTTCCCTATTCTGGAGAGTCTAGGATCGAGTCTCTTTGTGATTCATGTCAAAAAGCTAAGAGTCATCAACTACCCTATCCAGTATCTAGTAGTGTGTCAACTGTTCCCTTAGAATTGATCTTCTCCGATGTTTGGGGGCTAGCACCTATTTCTGTTGGTCGGCACACTTACTATGTAAGCTTCATTGATGACTTTAGCAAATATACATGGATTTATCTTATTAAGAAGAAATCTGATGTGTTTCAAGTCTTCCACAATTTTCAAGCACTTGTTGAACGACAATTCAGTAGAAAAATTCTTGCTGTTCAATCTGATTGGGGTGGCGAATATAAAAAGCTAAACTCCTTCTTTCAAAACATTGGAATATCCCATCATGTGTCTTGTCCTCATGCTCATCAGCATAATGGTTCTGCAGAACACAAGCACCGCCATATAGTTGAGGTAGGACTAGCATTGCTAGCTAACGCCTCCATGCCTTTGAAATTTTAGGATGAAGCTTTCCTAACCGCAACATATCTTATCAATGTCTTGCCAAGCAAAGTCATTGATTTCCAAACGCCTATGGATCGCCTTCTAAAAATCCAACCAGACTATACTTCTCTTCGTGTGTTTGGTTGTGCCTGTTGGCCAAACCTCAGGCCCTACAACTCTCGCAAATTAGCGTTCCGATCCACACAATGTGTCTTCCTAGGCTATAGTGCTCGCCACAAAGGAGTCAAATGTCTTGATGTCAAAACCGGTCGCGTTTATATCTCGAGGGATGTTGTTTTTGATGAGACAGTCTTTCCCTTCGAGTTGCTTCATCCTAACGTAGGAGCTTTGCTTCGCAAAGAGATTCTTTTGCTTCCAGAGCATCTCAAGTCTTCCTCAAGCTTTGATCATGGGGGCGAAAATAATTGTGATGATCAAGTGACTAACCCTACTGATAATTTTGCTCATGAGTCTCCTGTTACAGATGACGAAATTGCAGAAGAAAACAGTGCTCAAATACTTCAGCCAGTGTACGTAACAGACGTGCATGCACAGCTGCTACGCGACGTGCATGGCGCGGGATCACAAGCTGATCTACCTGCGCCTGCTGCTTCGATTGGTCGTGATTCGGCTTCGGGATCAACGCGAGGACCAGAACCCGCGTCGCCTATTCCTACGCGATCAGCGAACGACAGCGGAACAAGCAGCGGGACAGAAGTTTGCTCAGGTTCAGCGATGTCGCCCGCGTCCTCCACTGGATCCTCTGCGGCAGGGAACTCTGGTGAGCAAAGCATTTCCGGATCCTCGAGATCTTCTGCACCGAACCTGCCTACACCAACTTTGCTGCATCATGCTCGGTTACAAGACTTCAGCGAGGAATTGTCCAGCCTCGAAAACTCTACAATGGTATGATCCGTTACAGTTTCTTGTGTTCTACAGGTGAACCCGAAACTTTGGAAGAAGCACTTGATGACACAAGATGGAAGGAGGCTATGAAAGATGAGTATAGCGCCTTGATGAGAAACAACACATGACACTTGGTGCCAAGGCAGGAAGGTAAAAACCTGATAGACTGCAAATGGGTCTATAGGATTAAGAAAAAGGCAGATGGCACTATAGACAGATACAAAGCCAGGTTGGTAGCAAAGGGTTTTAAACAACGGTATGGCATAGACTATGAGGACACTTTTAGTCCAGTTGTTAAAGCTGCCACTATTCGTCTTGTGTTAGCAATTGTTGTATCCAGGGGATGGAACTTGAGACAGTTAGATGTGCAGAATGTGTTTTTACATGGTGTTCTGGAAGAGGAGGTTTACATGAGACAACCACCAGGGTTTGAAGATAAAAATGCACCCTATCATGTGTGCAAGCTTGACAAGGCCATGTATGGACTAAAACAAGCTCCCCGGGCATGGTATTCTCGTCTAAGCTCAAAGCTACAAAATCTTGGATTTGTGCCTTCCAAGTCTGATACATCTTTATTCATTTACAACAAGTCAAGCATAATTATTTTTGTGCTTATATATGCTGATGATATAATTGTGACTAGCTCTTCATCAGAAGCTATTTCAGCATTGTTGAGAGATTTAAGTGCTAACTTTGCACTCAAAGATCTGGGAGATCTACACTTCTTCTTGGGAATTGAAGTAAAGAAGATAGCTGACGGTATAGTACTCTCACAAGAAAAATATGCCACTGACTTGTTGACTCGGGTTGGCATGAGAAATTGCAAGCCATCTCCGACTCCTCTCTCAAATATTGAGAAACTTTCAGCGCATGATGGAGATCTATTGGGACCAGAAGACAGTACAAGATACAGAAGCATTGTTGGCGCTCTCCAGTACTTGACTCTTACAAGACCATATATTTCATTTTCGGTAAATAAGGTATGTCAATACCTACATGCTCCCACCACTGTGCATTGGACTGCTGCAAAGAGCATTTTGAGGTATATCAAAAATACTTCAAGTATTGGCCTGACATTCAAAAGATCTACATCTACTCTTGTGAGCGCTTTCTCTGATGCGGATTGGGCCGGCTGCCTAGATGATAGAAGATCAACTAGCGGTTTTGCAGTATTCTTTGGACCGAACTTAATATCATGGTGCGCTAAGAAGCAAGCTACTGTTTCAAGGTCAAGTACTGAAGCTGAGTACAAAGCTTTAGCCAATGCAACTGCAGAAATTATTTGGATTCAGTCATTACTCTCTGAGCTTGGAGTATCGCAAAAGCAAGCTCCATGTCTCTGGTGTGACAATCTTGGCTCCACCTATTTATCAGCTAATCCTGTCTTTCATGCTAGAACCAAACACATTGAGATAGACTATCACTTTGTGTGAGAGAGAGAGTTGCTAACAAGCTTATGGAAATTCGGTTTGTCCATTCAAAGGATCAGATTGCCGATGGCTTTACAAAAGCACTGCCCGTGAGGAACCTGGAAGAATTCAAACGTAATCTCAACTTATCAAAGTTGTGATTAAGGGAGGATGTTAGAGTTTGACTCTTGTATATCAACGTGTCTGTAACCAGCTGTATCAGCATATACGTTTGGTAGCTTATCTCTCTGTTTAAACTGCATGTATAGAGATAGGAAAGTTTGCATGGCTTGGCGTGAACCCCACGTTTGTAAACCAACTTTGTATCCTAATCTGCCGTTGATTGATGCGGCATATATATAAACATGACGCGGCCTCGAATAGAGGTGAAGACGCTTCCCTATCAAAACAGATCCAGCAAAGTTTATAGCCCGGTGCCGCCACAGTTCACCCCGCCGGCGGCAAGCCCGAGCCCGAGCCGCACCGCCCGTGGCCTCCTCCCCTACTTTGCTGTCCAAGCCCTTAGCCTCCTTAATCCACCCGGACGCCACTTACAGGTGGGCTCAAGTGCCAAAGAAGCTAGCTCACCTAGCTGACCTGGCGAAATAGGGCCACCCGGACGCCACGTCAGCAAAACCGCCGCATGAAACAGCCAGAGGGGGTAGGTTATCCGGTTTTGCAACTTCGGGATGTCAAAAGGCCGTTTTTTTAGTTAAGGAGGTTAGGTGTGCGCATGTCGATTCTTAAGGGGGTAGAATGAACTTCTTTCAATTTATTTTGTTGATCACATAGTTTCTCCCGTGACGCTTCAGAATCTGCCTAGACAAATAAATTTCGCCCAAATGTTTGCTGTCCCCTCTGCCACCATCCGTGGATTATTTGCGTGCATCTTCCGAAGGCAGCTAGTAGGAACCGGTATTTTTCTTGCGTTAATGACGAACGTGCCAAATACCTAGACGCATCCGTAAAACAAAAGGTTAAATTCGAGATGAAGGTGAGATGCAACTATAGGAATAGGATCTCTCATATGAACGAAGAAATAAGACCATCAATCTTACTTCGGACCCAAAAAAAGAATGCCAGCATTATCATTGTCCAATGATTAGTTTTTTAGACTAATGATTAGATTTTGCCAGGTAATATGCACACCACATCATGCACAAAAACGCAACCAGTTTTAGGTTTAGCTATTGATTTACAACGGGGATGGTTCATATATTTTTTTTTCTCCAAAAACACACAATTAACATATCATAAAAAGAGATAGATTCCTTTCGCCGCTTTCTTCCCTGCTCGGCTCCTCCTTTTTCTTCTGTTGAATCCCCTCTGCTTTTCCTCCCGCTCCGCCCTTCCGTCCGTGGCTCCACTCACCGGCGGACGCAACGCGATGGGCGTGCGACCTACGCCAATGGGGGAAAAAAAGGGTAAAGCGAAGCAGCACTTCATCCGACTATACAAATCGTTTAACCCATACAGCAATGCGCAGAACGCGGCGCCTACAAATAGCCGCGCGCGGAGTGTTTCGTGCTCCGTCGCAGCTGCAACAGCCAACAGGCGATCACCACAACGCGAGAGAGCCATAAGCCCATAGCTAGACAGACGATGGACGGGCAGGGAAAGGAGGGCAGCAACAACGGGGGAGGCAGCGAGTGCGACGTGGTGGCCAGGGCCTTCGTGGAGTACTACTACCAGACGTTCGACACCAACCGCGCCGCGCTCGCCGCGCTCTACGGCCACACCTCCGTGCTCTCCTTCGAGGGCCACAGGGTCGCCGGCGCCGAGGAGATCGGCCGCAAGCTGGCCCAGCTGCCCTTCGAGCAATGCCGGCACTCCGTCAGCACGGTCGACTGCCAGCCCACGCCGTCCTTCCCCGGCGGCATGCTCGTGTTCGTCAGCGGCAACCTCCAGCTCGCCGGCGAGGAGCACCAGCTCAGGTTCAGCCAGGTAAAATCGATCTTGGAATCCATTAGCACGTACAGATCACTGATCAGTCATGCCTGATCTCAAGCACACCTCCTTTTGCAGTGATAGGAACATGAGTTCGTTTTCTCTCTTATTTAGTTTGGAAACTGTTTGATTTGGAGTTTTGATATGATTTGATCTTTGAGTACAGATGTTTCAGCTGGTGCCTAACGAGCAGGGAAGCTTCTTCGTGCAGAATGACATATTCCGGCTCAACTACGGATAGCAGCAGGGTAGCGTGTTGTTGCCGAAAGGAAATGGATGCTCGGGTGCTTTGATCCCATAGGCCATATGGACGCGAGCGAGGAGCTTGCTTTATTTTTACCCCCTTTCGCTTTCGTTCTTCTCTTTTATCTCACGTTCATGTAGCATCCTAAATAAAGTTGGGAGATAGTTTGCTGTACGTCAAATTGTATTGCCACCTTTAATGTAAGAGGCGAATGTTCGCCGCAAATTTGGGAGAACTAGCAAGGGGGTCTACGTATTTGTGTGGCTATATTTATTTTAAAGTTTGTAGTGATAAATGATATAACCTAGATGCTTCAGAATATATTTATGTATCTTGTAGCTATTTATATTTCTAAGATATCATAAATATTAGAAAATAACAATAGAAGTTTGAAGAAAAATACAACTTGAGTAACGTAATTAAAGTATGAGTTTTGATGGAAGAAAATCATGAGTATAATTAGTTAACCATTCTCCATTATCTATGCATCATGTAGCTGCGTGCCCTTAACTCTTTTCTAAAATATTTGCATGCACATATACCTCTGATACTCTCAAGCAATACATTGATTATGTGTGCAACAAAATTATCTTATTAGTTTACATGGTATTAGAGTACCTTGCCTGCGTATACATCAATGCACCATATATGGCCTACCTTAAACTTATCTTCCCTTACGTTAGGTGTGTCTTCTATCTTTTCTCCCCATCACAATTTTTCTACTTCAACCTCCAAGAGGAAGCCCGATTCTTGATCGATATCTCTCAGCTGCTACCAATTCCAATGCAATATTTTACCAGATAGTTATTTTCTACTTCTCTTCAATTATCGCTTAATAATGACCGTTGTGACATCTACACGTATATATATGCAAATATCATCGATCCCTATTGGGACACCGCGCTCTCTCTAATGGTCCCAAGCCTATTCCTTACCGTTATGCTATCTCCACTTCGAGCTCTTTGCTCATTTATTTTTGTACATCCATATTTCTATTCGTAGCATGCATACATGTATGTACACATGCATGCATGTGTCTTCTTCTCCTGTGTCGGTTGCTCCTCTTTCTCAACGTTGTCATACTCAACGATGTGGTTTCCTCACTAACTGCGATGACCTCCTATCTTCATTGATGTCGGTATGTCTAGGGATGGAAACACATCGAATAGTATCGAATACGAATCCAAATTTTTAAAACGGATACGAATATGAATTCGAACATTCTCGAATACGAATACGAATCAAATGTTGTAACGAATTCGAATCGAATATGAGTCAATTGGGTCGAATACGAATATCCTACAACTTTTGCGATAAACCTCGGTAGAACACCCAACAGCTATAGATTCGGCACTGAATCAAGACCCCGTCGAAACAGAAACGCTTCGGGAAAAAAAGATAGTATTCACATTTGTATCTGGGGAAAAAACAGATAGTATTCGTATTCGTATCAGGGAAAAAATGGATAGTATTCGTATTCATTTTTTCCCGAATACGAATAACACTAAATGCGGATACATATACTACCCATTTTTCTCGAATAGTAGCCGGATACGAATAACACCGAATACGGATACGGATGCTATCCGTTTCCCCCCGGATAGTACTTGTTTTTCATCCGAATGCGGATTTTGCTTACCACATTTGCGTTTGTCTCGAATACGGATATCAGATAAAACGAATTATCCTTTACCAATTCCCATCCCTAGGTATGTCTATCTTAGTCGTTGTCTAACGATAGGAGAATGTTCTCACCATCGTCGATGACGCTATGTCACTCATCAACGATGGTATGTTTCTAGCTACCCGATGATCACATATCGTCGATAGCTCATCTTTAATCCAAAACTTCATCTCCTCTCTGCTATGTCTTCCCCATTATCAAGTTTTTTTAGCCATTGACTTCTTCAACAACGCCGATACTTACCATTCATCGTCACAACACTTAGCTCCTTTGACTCCGGTTTTTCTCTTTAACGACTCTAGCGAGTAGTATGACATTGTCCCTGTCGAACAACTAAGGTGAGCAGCATGAAATTGTTCTCATTTTCATCGCCGTTTCCTCGGCTATTCGTTTTCTTATGGATCAATATTTTCTTGTAGGACAGATCGACGTTATTGCACTCTTTCGTGGTCTTCTCCAACACCATTCATGATATGCTCATTATAATTTATATTTAATTTATTCAAAATTTTAGTTATTAAGAGATTATACTTTGGAATTCGTATGAAAATTAAATTACAAATTTTCTTTCATTTGTTGTCCCTAATTTCAATTATTTTTTGTTGTAATTAGTAATCTAATCCAATTGTTAATTTTTATTTAATTTTTATACCAAATTACAATTATTTATAGATTTTACTTTGGAAATCGTATTGAAATTAAGATGCTAATTTTATTTTATTTTTATTCCAAATTCAATTTATTTATTTTTGTTGAAATTCTTATACTAATCCAATTGCTATTTTTGGTTTACTTTTTATTTTGAGTTATATTTATTTAGAATTTTACTTAGAAATTCGTTTGGAAATCAACTTGATGATGTTTATTTTTGTTTTTAGATTTTATTTATTTAAGTATTTTACTTTGGAATTCATATAGAAATCAAATTGCAAATTTTATTTTATTTTTTATCCCAATTTTTAATTAATTTTTGTTGGAATTTGTATACTGATTCAATTGCTATTTTTTAATATATATATATATATATATATATATATATATATATTAAGAATTATAGTTATTGGTGATTTTACTTTGTAATTAATATCAAAATTAATTTGCTTATTTTATTTTATTCTTTATTCTTGTTATTTTTTGTTGGAATTCGTATACTAATCTAGTTGCTATTTTTAAAATTTTTATTTGGAATTATGTTTATATAGTGATTTTACTTAGAAATTTGTATCAAAATTGAATTGCTAATTTTATTTTATTTTTTATTCTGAATTTCAGTTATTTTTGCATTGTACTTGAGACGGACTCTTATTTCTATATTGTATTTGATATGGATTCTTTCGTTTAATCTAGGTTGTTATAATCTAGACCCGTCATAATCAATGATGTAGATATTTCTTTTTTTTTTCTACCGATTAATGTGGGAATTTCTAGTTTTTTTTTTTTTTTTAACCGATTAACGTGGGAATTTCTAGCCATTGAGAGCGAACGCGGTGGCTTTTTTTTCTAGCGCTTTAATAATATAATAGATAGATTTTAATGTGCTATCGGTTTACCTGTCCTTCATTTTGATGAGAGGAAGCACTTTGGTGCTACAGATTCTACAGCGGAGAAGGTACTAGTAGATAATTGATTTCGTATTACAGATTCTACGTTATCCCATCAACATAGGTCATATAGCACTACTCTGTTCCCTCCTATCTCATCAATTACCATTTGTGAATTGCAATACCCTTGCCTATCTCACCAATTAGGCAATTACCATCTGTGAGTTGTAATACTCTTGCCCATTGGTGCCTTGGTGGCCTATATGTACCTTAGTCCCACCTTTGAAAGTATGCTGTCACGGGAATTTTGCATGAACCTTAACCGCTGGGCGTGCAGACTGAGGCTCGGAATTTTCTTTCCCGTGTTCCTTCGGGAAATAAGCTGATTGATGTGAAATTCCTGAATTTCATGAGTTCCAAACATGCCCTGAACCATGTGCTACGCCTATCAGGCTGAGGATGGAATGTCCTCTCGCATGAACCTGAATCGACAACCCGTCAAATCAAGTTAGCAAAGACAATTTATAGTGGATTCTGTGCAGCCCATGTGGATCACTGCAAAGGGTTTGCACATAATATAATCAAGTTAGCAAAGACAATTCATAGTGGATTCTGTGCAGCCCATGTGGATCACTGCAAAGGGTTTGCACGTAATATATCCCCTGGTGCAACCAAACAACCACAATCTATTTATTATCTATTAAAAGCTCATGACAGTCATTTTACAACCGCTAAGAAAAAGATAAATATTCTAGAAATAAAAAAAAACATCCAACCCTTAATTAGATGAGTTCTAATTAAAGTTGAACTATAATGGTCATTGGATGTTATAAAAATGAGAAATACACTAGAAATTCTTATAAAAAGCATAAAGCAAGCTTTTAATAAACCACAAAAAATATTGGCTTTTAATAAACCCTAATTATAAGCATAAACCACGCTTGTTAGATGTTATTAAAAAGAGATAAATATGCAATAAATTCTCATAATAAAGCAAAATATCTTGTCATTAACTATGGTAGACCCTAATTATAAAGGAACATATGTCGTTAATCTTGTGTTACTTGAATTTAATATTCGTTTGTTTACATGATAATTAATCTCTTACATACTGATGATTTTTTTTAATAGAAAATGAATAAAGTCTGCTTCCCTAGCCTTGCATCTGAACTACCCTAGTCTCCTCACACTCTATCTCGAATAGGCATGATGCCAATCAACCGTCCTCTGATCCTCTCCACATCTCCACCCCTAATCTCTACAATAGGTCACGCTTTTTGCGAGAGAGTTTCATGCCATCATCCAATGCAACTATAGTTAAATACAATTAATTTTACACCGCCAAGAGTCGATGAGGATATAACAATTCTTATTTAATTATTTATCTATAATTCTTATTATAGATATTAATATCTTTATACTATAATGCTCGTAAGGAAGAAACCAAGTTGTCTAGTCGTAGGCCTTTCTACAATCACTCCATAGTCGTAAGTCCTTCTACGACTATGGTATAATCGTAAGCCTTTCTATGACTACCCTGTAGTCGTAAGATCTCATACGACTTGCTTGGCTTCGACTTGCTTAGTTTCGACTAGCCTGACTTCGATAACCCTATAATCGATCAGGCTTGCTGATCTGTGGGCCTAATCGATTAGGGAGTCTTATACACTGTGTTTAAACACAATGAACAGTTAATATATGCAGTTATCCTCAGGAACAACTGCATATCCTTTTCTCTGTCTTCGACAATAAACGCCTGACGATGTGGAGGTGCTATCTCTATGACAATAACTTCGCTTAAATAGTTCATCATCTAGAACGTTGAGACATCTCTTAGCTTAGAGTAACTGCCACCTCTTAGTACATTATATAAAGGCTGAAATCAGAAGGCAGAAGGGACAACACAACGACGAGCAATCTAGAGCACAAGACATTATGCTTTAGTCTTCCTCTTGATTGTAATCAGCACTCTCAATATAGTACAACAAGAGTATGATTATTATTCTCTCCGGAGATGGTCTGAACGTGTATAAAGTCCTTATGTCAACTCTTTGCATAGTTCCAATCGTGGGAGACCCCCTAAAAAACAATCATACGTAAGATCAGTTCTAGATCACCGAAAAGAGTTATATAATAAATATAGTTGTGTCTTCAAATAAAAACATGAGCGCCTTAGCTAAGAGTTGTATAATAAATACAAATGTGTCTTCAAATATAAACATCAATATTGTAGTAGGAAAAAGAAAAGGATAATGCTAGCTGGCGTACGTCTAACACCACAAAGAAAAGATCGGACGCTTCGTGCTCCCACATCCCACCAACGCTCTGCTTCTCTCCTTGTCTACTTCTCCCTCTGTTCACATGCCTACCACACTTCTCTCACCACAGACATCTCCGGCCATTGGTGAGATCTAGCCGAGTGCGTCCTCCGCGAGTGCTGCCCCCTCCATGCTACCATTCCCAGAACCCCATATCTTTCTCCATGCCTCTAGCCCCCCGGTGAGCTTCGGTTGAGCGCAGCATCCGCGAGCTCAGGGGGGATGGAGCTCCACAGCTACGCGGTGAGGCCTCCCCAAGCTCGAAGAAGGAGGTGGCTGTGTAGGATGGCCTCGCCCCAATCAGATCTGTGGTCACCGACGACAAGGCGATGGTTTAGACCAGCTATCGCCTCATGCTTCGAGTATGTCACCAAAATGTTGCAATGGGTGAGTCGAGTTGCTACACAAATTATTCCCGAATATTGTAGGTGTTGCAACAAGGTTTTATTTTGGTTGCAATAGTTTTTTTGTTTTGTTGCACCAATGTTGCGGATTTTTGTGATTGTTGCTTACCATTCTAGAATTTGTATTACAATTATTTTGTTGATTTGTTGCACCAAAGAAATTTTTTGTTGCAATTCGGGATGTGATTTGTTACAGAGTTTTGCTGCTATGGTTTGTTGCCACGGAATAGGGTTTTGTTGCACACTTGGTAATCATTGTTACGCTCGCTATTATTCTTTGTTGCAGCTTTTTGTTGGTAGATCGAACGTTTATTTCGTGTTTGTTGCATCTGGGTCAAGATTTGTTGTAAACTTAGAAACTAATTGTTCCACTTCTGGGTTTTTTGTTTCACCAAATTGAATGGCTGAGATTGATTCCTTAAGTGAGATCTGACGGGTGAGGTGGGCATACGATGTGAATACTCTTATCGTACGTTCAGGCGCTAGCCGCCCCGAAAAGAAAAACATCTACACCATCAATTGTGGTGGGTGCATATTATAATGGTGTATATTTCTTCTTGGGCTTTACAAATCTGGACATATTAGTGCCAAGATGTATTGTTTTGTTTAGCTTTATACGAATAGGACTAGATTACTCACATGTTGTCATATTTCGTTGAATTAATTTCTTATATGCCACTGTAATTTTACAAAATCTTTGATTGTGTTACCGATATGTAGGGTCAGAGCCCACATGTCGATAAAACAATAAGTGACATATAAGAGATGAGACAAACTTTCGTTGGCATATAAGGAATTCATCCTATTTCTTTCTACATAGAACGCCACTTTATTTGGCAAGTTCATGCATGCAACATTGGTCCAAACACAAGACCCTACTCAAATATGGAATAGCCACGTTCACATGTCTGCAACTCCCGCTTCATATTCCCAGGAGTATGCACTCCCACTTCTAATATACCACTTAAACGAACATATTATACTTCTTTATCACTTTCAATTTACTTAAATACTGATTATAAGATCTTCCAATGCAACTTGATCGAAAATTTTTCATTGTAACCCTTTATTTTTGCTATATACCTTTTTCATATATAAAAGAAGTATATACACGGATTTTGGTATAAAAAGCGGTTTTTTATGAAATTTTTTATGGAACTCACTTTGGGGTATCTTCTAGTTATTATTAGAGTATGCTCAAATTGATAAAGAAGTATCATCATATGATTTAAGTAATACATAAGAGGCGAGAGTACGTACTCCCAGGGGAGTACCATACCATTTTCCTATATATATATATATATATAGACACACATAAACAAAACAAAACTCTGAAGCAACTATGTCAAAACTTTTGGTAAAAAAATATGAAGAATAAAGAAATTAGATAAGAACACAAGTGCAAAACATGTGTTTTTAAAAACATAGAAAAATTGCAGCAATAACCGTTTTGATGGGACATAGGAAAAACAAATGAAAATAGTATAAAATCCTATAGGAATTGAATTCATACAAAAATCATATGACATTCTTCCAATCTAAAAGAGCCCTAAAGTCTTTTCAAAATATCTAGCCGCACAATTGCGCGGTCCACCTTGCTTGTCATTGTGAGACCATGTGGAGGTCACCCTATGGTTTGCGATGAGTTATTGACTATGCTTTGCATGATTTGTTGATATTTGATTTTGAGTTTGAAATTAATCTTAACTCATAGGTATGGTCAAGTTTGAACTGGTTAGATCGACCCTTGTGGCAGTCTGACCGGTCGAGGTCTAGCGGTCTGACCGGCTAGAGGGCGGTGATCTGACCGACCAAGGGCTGGTGGTCAGACCGGCCGATTATGAAAAAGTAGCATTCTGGAAAACTCCAAAAATCATGTGGGGTTGTGAGGTGATTCGTTTGCACTAGGTCTCATTGAAAATGAAATTTTGAGGAAAAACTAGATAGAGTTTGAAATATCCAGAGAAGATGCGGTCTGAGCCTTGGGAAAATTTCCTTAGAGTTTGAAATATCCAGAGAAGATGTGTGACGAGGATTAAAACCTCTATATATTATTATATATATATATATATATATATATATATATATATATATATATATATATATATATATATATATATATAGACCATACATCTTCATGGTCGTAACTCTCGAGGTGCACGACCTCACTTTGGTCGTAGAGATTCCAGAGGTTACATAATGGGTACCTATGGATGAAGGCCTAAGCCAAGCTCCCACCGGAGAAGCTACTCGTAAAATGTATGAACTGATTCCAAGAATATTCTCCACCGTATGATGAATGGAACACGTGCATATTCCATACCATACGATGTATCTTATATACACGCAACAAATAACCTCCATGCGGTTATATGTCTCATATAGTTGGTTGTTTATCAACCATCGCTTGGCTCGAAAGCGGTATTTTTAGAGGATACCTTGTAAAGCGCAGTTCATATAAGTAAAGAGCAGCCCCATTATTTCCTGAGATTTCCCACGTCACTTTCTCCTTTCTATTTTCGTAAGATCGACGTCTTGATCGTCGACAATGTGGTCTGAGCCTTGGAAAAATTTCCCAAGCGGTATGACTAGCCGTTTGCCAACAGTCAAAGTGGCCAGGTGGTGATCAGACCGGGGTTGTTGGCGGTCAGACCGGCTAGGGTGGTAGTCTGACCAGCCAAGCCAAGTGTTGAATGCTCGTGGATTTTGTCAAAGGTTATGGCGATGATGCATATGTGTTGGATGGTGTGTTTATGACTAATGTGGGTTAGATTGGAATGAACTTATGCCCGAAATTAGTTTGTTTGGTCTATTGTTGTGCAGGAGGTTTCAGAGTCAACTATGATCAACAGCGAGGAAGACCGGGACATGGTTAGGAGAACCAAGGTCCAGAGCAGTCATGGAGGCCAGGTGACATAGTCGGACTCGGACAAGGCACAAGATGGACAAGAGCTATGGAAGACACAAGTGGTCAAGATCAAGCGGGACATGTGGTGCGCCAAGTGACTTAGGTCCATTTGCAAGTAAGGACGGTTCGATGGGATCTGGACATGT
Source organism: Ampelocalamus luodianensis (assembly GCA_036346255.1). Taxonomy (NCBI): domain Eukaryota; kingdom Viridiplantae; phylum Streptophyta; class Magnoliopsida; order Poales; family Poaceae; genus Ampelocalamus; species Ampelocalamus luodianensis. The sequence goes on along the minus strand of CM070617.1, from coordinate 27,664,800 downwards.
GAGAGGCTTGGTGGGAAGTCATTTGGACCACATGGAGGATGATGAAGCATGACCGATGCTCCAAGGAGAAGGAATTGGGAAATGACGATGGAGGGGCAAAATGGTCATTTGTCCAAAACAAAAAAGTAGGCGGTTTGCAAAACCGCAGCGGTGGCCTAAGTGGATTAGGTCAAGGAGATTTTATGGAGGACATGACATGATGATTCTAGGCTATTGGAGCCAATTAGGGTGAAGAACAAAGCTTTGAAAAGCGCGCATGAGTGAAAAAACCAGTTGTGTAATGGGTTAACGGTTTTCCATAGAGATGTGTGTAGTGGATGTGATCCACTTTGTATCCTTGTTAGGTTTTCTTGTGAGCCTTCACTATATAAGGGGGCATTAGAGAGAGAAAATTAGGTTATGCACTTGAGTCTTCAAGACAAAAAAACTAGGGTTTGATTGGGAGAGCTAAGTGTTGCCCTTAGCGTTGTGTCTTCTTGGTGGAGTGGCTGTAATCCTTCCTCTTCAAGTGATAATTGAAGATCAAACTTGATTCACCATGTCTTATTTGTGTTCTTGTTTGATTCTCTTGCCATCTCGAGATGTTCTTGATGATTCTTGATTCTATCTTGTTCTAGTGTGATTCATGCTTAGATATAGCTTGCTATGGCTTGTAGGAACCCATCTAGAATCATCTTGATTGCCTAGGGGTGTGTTTGGTTGGTGGGACGAAGTTGAATAGAATGAGATGGTACATAATGGATGAGATGATCCTGAATAGAATGATCAAGTAGTGTGTTTGGTTGCTTGGATGGGATGATACAAGATGTTGTTTAGTTTGAAGGATGAAGTTGGGCACAAAGAGGGACACACAGAAAGTAGGGAGGCCATTAGAGAGAAAACAGAGGAGGCGCAGAGACGGCTCAGGCGAGCTCGCCGACGGCGAGGGAGCTGTCGAGAGGATGGGGCGATCCCAAAAATGAGTGCTCGCGGGGAAGAGGAGTCTAGGGGTGGTGGTGGTGCGGTAGAAGGTAGACCACACCAGCGGTGTAGCTACTCTCGGCGGTGGCAGCACCAGAGGGAAGGAGGGGGAAAGATAGCATGCGCATGGGTGAGAGGGAGGTGAGGGGATGTCGCCAGGGTAGATGGTGGTTTCGAGGGTGGACTCAGTCAGGCCGACGACGAGATCTCGTGGCGGCGCTACAGTCAAGGGGATGGGGAGCCGGAGCAGGTGGTTGGGGAAGAAAAGGGTTGGCTTGGGGATGCTCGAGTAAAGGGGAATCGAGAAGGGGCTCACCGGGTGACGAACAACGATGGTGGTGGCAGTTTTGGTCGGTCGTGGGGAAGAAGACCGTGGTGCGAGCTTCCATGGAAGATAACCGAAATTGTTAGGGGTTTGGCATGGCATGCCAGGGAACACGAGGTGATGTAGGTGGCGTTGGATGAAGCTCGTGGGGTTGGACAGAACGGCACAGCTGATGCAATGGTGGCTGGAGCAGGCATCGACTAGCGGAGCAACGTGATGTGGGATCGCGTGGTTCGGCCAATTTCGTCGAATGTTCATACATCATAAAGGAGAATATTCTCCTAACTTGAACCATCTCATCCGAGATCATTTGCTACGATTCAACCAACCAAACACTTAGGATGGACTCATTTCTTGAACCAAACCATCCCGTTCAGCTTCATACCTCCATCCAAACACACCCTAGATATATGAGCATGAGTCGATCAAGTTTTCCCTCTTTTGCCCTGTTCTTGAGTACTCTTCCCTATGATGGATAAAAGTGGAAACCTTGACAACGATTCTTGAAATTGTTGATTAGAATAGGTTTCAAACATCTTAGGGTAGCTGCGTTTCAAATTTGGTGTGATTTGAACAAGTAGATCAAAAGTTACGTCAAATCCTCATAGGAAGTTGTGTTGTTTTTAGTTCGTTAGCAGGGGAATGGTCAAACCACCAGCCTTGTCGGTCAGACCGCCCATCACCGGCCAGACCGAGTGGTGGTTGTCGGTCAGACCACCTGATATTTGGCGATCAAACCGGCCTGAAGGTGATTGTCTAGTCTTTTGTTTTTGGTTGTTTATTTGTGCTTGCAAGTTTAATCTTGATCTTCACAGTTGTTCATAGCTGTCGAAGTGAAAAGATTGTCGAATACCGAAAGGGAAATGTTCTCGAAGTCATTCACCCCCTCTGACTGCCATAGTCAATCCTACGGTTATATATTAAAATTTGATGACAAAACTTTAGCAGCTACTAAGAAAAAAAGAGAAATATGATAGATATTCTCACAAAAAAGAAAAACATCCGACCCTTAAATTGGTGGACCCTTATTTTAAAGGCTTAGATTCGATAGTTGTCTTAGAGATATATTAATTTGAAAAGGATATAAAAAATCCAACCCTTAATTTAGTGTACCTTAATTTTAAAGGCTTAGATTCAATAGTTGGTTTAGAGATATATAAATTTAATAAAAAAATAAAATAGGTAGCACCAATTAAAGTTGAGAGTATAAATTTGCTCGATGGATCCATATCTCAATACTCTCTTTCACACATAAGGAGATAGATCTCAAAATAAAATTTGCTAATTATATGTGAAATCAAACATTCCAGATTTAAATTTAGATTGAAAAATATAGATTTTAAAATTTAGAATTAGGTAAAGTTATAATACACTACACCCAATCATGCAATTGTGTGGGTCAATAGGCTAGTTCAGAACAAAAATAGCAGGTTCCATGTTCCAACAGGAAAATTAATACATCAAAGCAGTAGAGCTGTACCTGTAGAGTTGTGAAAAAATACGTATCATATAGTGAAATTGATCTATATTAATAGAGTTGTGGACTAAATCCTATAAGATTTTTTTCCATCATGTCACCATCCTTCCCCCTCCGCATATAGAACCCAGTCTCGTCGTCGGCCACTGTCTCACAAGTTCACTTCTCATCCGGTACTAGGACAGTAGACACCATGCGTCACAGCAACGAGCCTCTCCTCTCGTCTCCCACTCAAAGAAACGCCTACCCATGCAAAGTTCTCTTCGTCGCTCTCCTCTCTTTTGCCACTCTGCTTTGCGTCGCGGCCTTCCTACTTGTTAACCCCACGGCACCGAACCTCTGCACGAACTCCCCGGACCCGGCCTCGTGCCACGCCATCGTCGCCGACGCCGTGCTAGCGTCTCCGCACGTCCACGCGAGCCGCCCGGCGCAAGTCCTCCGCGCCATCATCGCCAGGTCTCTTGACCAGCATGATGCAGCGGCCGCCGCGGTGGCTGGCATGCACCGGCGCGCCAGTGACCTAAGGCAGCGCGCGGCGCTCGCGGACTGCGTGGAGCTGATGGGCCTCGCGCGCGACCGTCTATCCGACGCGGTGGGCGCCGCGGTGGCGGCGCCCAACGACGCGCGCACGTGGCTCAGCGCTGTGCTGACCGACCATGTGACGTGCCTGGACGGCCTCGAGGATGGGCCGCTGCGCGATGCCGTGGGGGCACACCTGGAGCCACTCAAATCCCTCGCGAGCGCGTCGCTAGCGGTGCTCAACGCCGTCTGCTCGGGCACGGCCTCCGGTGATCCTCAGGACCTGCTCGCCGAGGTTATCGACAAGTTCCCGTCGTGGGTGCCGGCGCGAGACCGTACGATCTTAGAAGCAGCGGGTGCCGTTCAGGCGGACGTGGTGGTGGCCAAGGACGGGAGCGGCAAGTACAAGACGGTGAAGGAGGCGGTGGACGCGGCCCCGGACGGTGGCAAGAGACGGCACGTGATCTACGTGAAGAAAGGGGTGTACAAGGAGAACCTCGAGGTGGGGAAGAAGAAGCGCGAGCTGATGATCGTTGGAGACGGCATGGACGCGACGGTGATCACCGGCAGCCGCAACGTGGTCGATGGCGCCACAACTTTCAACTCCTACACCCTAGGTGATGCTCGCTTGCTCTGTAGTCTTCGTCTCTCTTTACTTTTTGAGATTCGAATATATAATCATTTCCATCCACGACTACGATCGCACAAACCGCATCTTACTATGTTCAATTCATCTTTAATTCTTGTCCCCTTCCTACCCATCATGAACTTAATCATCTGGTAGTTTCCAGTTAGGACCCGGCATTTTAGTACGTTGCCGTGACTTTGCAACGTTCTAGTGCCATGGAGACGATCTCGCGTATCACACACTATATCTCTGGTGTGTCTATTTCTATGGTAGCTTATGATTTCTTAAGTATAAGTAAAAATATTGAACTACTGGAGCAATCTAGAATCAGACACATCACACATGCACATCTCAAAGCTAATCCTAAGGCCAAGAAAATCGCGCAAACTTAAACATCAGCAAAAGATGATACAATTTACAAATTGCAGACCCGATACCTTTGCAGGTCGTGAGTACTATGAAGTGAAGTGTTTTCTTCAGATAATTATTTACGAAGATTTTTTTTTTTTTGGAAAGGACATGCATACACAGACAGGTTGCGTTCGTTTAGCTCAACCAATACATTGATTGCTGGCTATACACCGGTCATCTAAATTTAGCTGGATAAGTGGATGCAGCACTAGTGTACCGATTTTAGCCAAGCTCCCAACGCTAGGTGCCATGCAAGATGGGTAACTAAACAGTTGGCACCAAGCCACCAACTTCGAACTACCCGGAAAAGAATCAACAACGGGGTCTCATCTCACAATCTAAGTGATGGACGAAACAGAGAAAAATACTACTCCAGTAGTGCAGTGTGGTGGGCTGCATGTGCCGTAGGACGCGCCCACATGGAGAATTGTCACCAACTAAAAGCTTTTTTGCCGGGCTCAACTAAAAGCTTCCGTTTCTGAATTGTCACCAACTAAAAGCTTTTTTGCCGGGCTCAACTAAAACATTACATAATGCGCATAGTTAATTTTTCTCATGCACACACTGAAGGTCGTTACTGATGCTCCAGTCCAAGTGGTTGGAAGCAATCATGTGCAGTTACTGCTGCTGCCTGCTTTTGTCGAATCTTTAGTAGTGGCTTCCACGGTTCCACGCTTCCTCGCATGTATACTGTTCTCGCGCGTGCATTTGCTCCACACTTCTATCCGGTGGGGTTGAAAGCATCATGTCACTTGTACCGACCTTCAAACCACTTGATGTAATCCGTTGCACTGAATTTTTTTTCGGTTATTCTTGTTCATCTTATAACATGTTTGAGTCCAACCACTTCATCCGACATTCTCGATCGTTCTTGACCTCAGCACTCCTAGCCTAGTTCTGATCATCATCGTCATCGACCGTATTTGACTCCAAGCCACATGCACAATAATAAACCAATAAATCAATTCTGGGCACAAGTTCCTCGCGACTTAATCCATATTAGCCAAAACACGCATCATGCAACACCTATATATGCACTAAAATCCATGGCTTTGGCCAATCCCACAAAGCTCACCACCTTCCTGGTGCATGAACTCCCTTTGCCCAGTTAGACTGCTGGCCAATGGCCAGTCAGGCCACTCCCAAATTATTCCTAAGCCATCAAAAACACTCTCTTTGGACATGGTGGTTCCGGTGGGAGTCGGATGGGAGAGATCTGCTGACATGAAGAGAGTTATAGACGAACCTACGCGTGCCAAAGCATAGGATTGCTTCACGTTGATTGGACTCAGCCTTTGGAGAATAATCGAGAAGGGGTATTTTGATATCTTCGCCAAAATACCGAGTTGGTGATCTTAGAGAAACCAGAGCGTGGAACAACGCAAAGGAGAGACGGTTTAGATCAAGAGAAGATAAAGATCACAAAGAGATAGACTCGAGAGACCCGGATCGTCACCCTCTTTGATAAGCATATGTGAGTGTAAACCCGTTTGTGTGTGGGCTTAACAGGCGCTCATTAGTGTTTTCTCTCTAGACCTAACCTCCACTATAAAAGAGGAGGCTGCATGATTTGCACCTCCATCTATCTAAGCCTTGAAAACCCTAATTTATTATTTAGGGAAATAGGAGGAAATAGAGGATGTTAGGGTTTGTGAGAGATGGATTAAGAAATTGGGTGATCAAGTGTGAGTTTTTGTCCTCCATGGTGGAGGGCCATAAACCTTCAATCCTTTAATCAATCCAATCAAGATTGGCTCAAGATGAGTTCTATCTTGTTTTTGTTCTCACTTTGATGTTTTTGTGTTCGAAGGGTTTTGATCGAGCCTTTAGCTGTGATCTAGCTTGCTAGAACTTGTTGAATCTAATCTAAGGTCATCTTGACTATCTTCCACTCACGAGCAAGCTTTTGGACAGGTTTTGGTTTTCTCTGGTTTCCGTGCCTTCTTGACCCCAATCAAGAAATTCATGGAACCTTAGCTTTGGTCGTCCTAATCATCGATTGGAATAGGTTCCTGACCTTCTTGATGAGCTTCGATCGTCCCGATCGTTGATTGGAATATGTTTGTTGATTGAAATATCAGGGGATTTGGATTTCAGAATAAAAGGTTAGAATGTTTTGGGGATCTTTTGGGATGCTGTTCTTGCACCAAGTGGTCAAACTGGCCAGGCAAAGGAGGTCACACCGGCCGAGAGGTTTTGTCCTCAAGGTTTTTCGGTTTTAACGCAAGACTTTCATTGTGTTCTTATGCTTTTGATCTTTATAACTTTCATAGCTATTGGAGTGATAAAGAAGTTGAATATTGTAGGTGGTGAAAAAGATAAGTGCTCCTATTCACCCCCTCTAGTTGCTTATTTGGTCCAAGTTTTTTTTCCGTTTGACATAGAAATATAAATATAAGCGTTAAACGTAATACATTCATAATTGCCAAGTAGTAAATACAAAATGGTACATATATGTAATCCTTTCTTTGATCTTTCACCTATCCGTTCATATTAAATGAACCAAAAATACTACTATATAGTTTGAACTATCGTTATGCTACCAAAGCCGTTGCAATAGTGTGTGATGTAGGTTGGCCATGTCAACTTCATCCATAGCAGCCGCAACATGATGTTCACTGAGATTGTTCGACATATCCCTTTCAGTGTAATCCTCATCCCCCTCTATAGTAGCAAAATCTATATGAAGCAAGCAATGTCTTGAATGAAATTATACAAAGCCATCGTTGTGATGATAGTTTTCTTTTGCTTGTCTTCATGATAACTTGAAAAGTTCAAAAGAATATGTCACTTCATATTCCAAATTCCAAATAAACGATCAATGATATTCCGAAGGGAAGAGTGATAAAAAATAATGTCAAGTTTGTCATCATGCTGCAGGGGCCCATTATTGAACTTGCCGCAATGTGGCATGATCCGCTATAAAGTAAGACAAAAATCCATTAGTAAGTTGGAACAATTGAATTCATATACATATGAAAAAACATTAAAGATTGTATACCTTAATCTGATCAGCCCACCACTCGTTGCTTGCCTTAATGAATCCAGTCTTAGGATCGATCCCTAACCCGAATGCATGGAGCTTCAACGTGTTTCAATTGGAATAGTCCCTTTTCAAGCTATCCCAATGATTCGTCAATTGCTTACGGCTATATTCTCTCTTTGTGCGTTCTTTGAAGTTGGTCGTAAGGTTGTGATACCCTTTGTTATTCAAACATTGTTGGGGTCTATTTTTCAATGCGACCTCTTCGACACAAATATCAATGAACGCTTCATTTGTAAATGCATCCCATATTGAAGTGTTTGAGGACTGTCATTTTATCATCTATAAGGATGCATGCATATCAGCAAATATCTAACTATAACATGGAAATCACTAATACAATTTGCCAGCTATGTTCACTACTACAAGTAAATCATGGAACAATGCATCTAACTATTATATACCATCATGTTTATTGCTACAATGGAATCACTAATATAATCTCACAAGTCACAACCATCCTCATGCTAAGCTGAAAAAAGTAGCAAATTGTTAATGTTCGGAAGCAATGAACATCACAGATCTATTCTTAGTCCTGGCCTCATATTTATGACACACGAACATATCACAAAGATAGTACTACCTCCCACTCTCTATGAGCACACACTGCTTCGTTCCAACAAAAATTCGCACAGAAGATGGGCAAAACGAAGCACAAAAATGTTGGATCTAAACGAATGAGGGGAGGTGATGGAGGATTACCTCATAGTGGTCAGAGTTGGCGCAGCTGGGGGCGACGATGGACGGAGGAGGTGATGTGGCTCCGCAACCGGTGGAGGTCGAGGCGACGCGGTCCAGGAGCCGGGGGGGGGGGGGGGAGGATGGTGGCATCGACAGTCGGAAGCGGAGGGAGGCAGTCCGGGGGCAAAGGACGAAGGTGGTGGTGTTGGGCGGAGGCGTCGGAGGGAAGCGTTCCGGCGCGGAGGATTGAGAGGCGGTCTGGAGTGGAGGATGGAGGTGGCGGCGTCGGTAGCGGTGGCGGAGATGGAGGCGAAGGTGGCCGAGACCAGGGAGGAGGCGGGGGAAACCGGGGAGGAGACCGACAGAGAAGGCGACAGATACCGGGGAGGAGGCGGAGGACGCGCAAGAGGTCGCCACCGATGGGCGGAGGTGGCGCGCGACGGCACGGGGCGAACACAGCTTGGGGACGCTAACCCTAGCGCCGCGCTCCGTCCATTCGCATGGCATGCAAATGGGAGAATGGGGTGAGAGAGGAGGGATTGGGTATTTATACCTGATATGAGGGGCGTAATTTTCGTCAACTCTAGTGGCAAACATGGAACTCCAACCCACAAAAACCATTGGAAGCTACCCAGGCCTACTTCCGGCTTTCGGCTTCTCTACGTATGAGACCGATTGTAGCTTTCAGTTTCTCCTCACAAGAAAGTCTGCTGTTCGGAATGGCTTCTGACTTCTACGAAGCAAAAACCGGTTGAGAAGCATCCCAAACGGGGCCTAAGCCTAGTGGTCGGGTTGGATGAGCATAAGGATACCATGGTCCACGGAATATAAAGCAGCGACGCGACAGCAATTCGGTCGCTTTCGGTATTGAAAGTGAAATCCAGATCCATCACCTCCAGCTCCAGTCCATGGTCCTGGACATTTGGTTTAGAATAGTACCCGGTTAATAAACTTTGTACGAGGAAAACATGTTGCTTGAACAAGATAAGAGACCAGCGATGGAGGCGTGTGTGGCTCACGTAGATAACACCTACTGTATATATAAAGTAGTAGCGAGTGAGCAAGAATATCTACATTTGCACGTGACGAAGGATATATGATAGGAAGAAAATAATAGCGCATCGAGTCCAAATCCGGAGCCGGAAACAATACGCACGAACCGGGTGGCCGCTTGTTTTGACGAATGACGACTGTGTCAGCCGGAATTACAGGGCAAAACGCGCGCCCTTACGGTAGTGTAATTTTAAGCGGTCAAAGCTGACACGACAAATGTGCACCTTTTTTTTTTAGTTTGTTCGATCACTTTGGAGTTTTTAATTTGCATGAAAATTGTCTTGTCGATGCAAGCGACTAACAAAGAATTAACGGTCGCTCACGATGTCCTCGATGGTGCAGCCGTGGCGGGCGACGGGATCATCCTACAGGACCTCAGGATCGAAAACACGGCGGGCCCCGAGAAGCACCAGGCGGTGGCCCTGCGCGTGAGCGCCGACCGCGCCGTCATCAACCGCTGCCGCCTCGACGGCTACCAGGACACCCTCTACGCGCACCAGCTCCGGCAGTTCTACCGCGACTGCGCCGTCTCCGGCACGGTCGACTTCGTCTTCGGCAACGCGGCGGCCGTGCTCCAGAACTGCGTGCTCACCGCGCGCCGTCCCATGCGGAGCCAGAAGAACGCGGTCACCGCGCAGGGCCGGGACGACCCGAACCAGAACACGGGCACGTCCGTGCAGAAGTGCCGCGTGGTGCCGGCGGGCGACCTGGCGCCCGTGGCCGCGGCGTTCCCGACGTTCCTGGGCCGGCCGTGGAAGGCCTACTCGCGGACGGTGTACATGCAGTCGTACCTGGACGCGCACGTGGACCCGAGGGGGTGGCTCGAGTGGGACGGGGACTTCGCGCTCAAGACGCTCTTCTACGGGGAGTACCAGAACGAGGGGCCCGGGGCCGGAACCGCGGGGCGCGTCAAGTGGCCCGGCTACCGCGTCATCACGGACAGTAGCGTCGCCTTGCCGTTCACCGTCGGGCACTTCATCCAGGGCGGCAACTGGCTCAAGGGCACCGGTGTCGACTACGACGAGGGGCTCTGACCATCTGTGGTTTCGTTTGATGGCCGTTTGTCACCACGGCATCCTACATAAAAGTGAGCTGCCATGCCATGTCACTTTTAGTCTTGTACGGAACGCCACTGACGTATTCTCTCGGCTCTCTGTGCCTTGTGGTATTAGAGTCGGAAAAGCGAGTATTAGTACCAGTAGTAAGTCGCAACTCGCAAGTCCGTCTGATTGGAAGGTGCATGCATTCCAAGTTCCAGACACGTTCCTGTGAATCGTGAACGAATAGGCGGGTGGTACGTTGCTTGGTCCGTGAGCAAAGCCCATTCGAACGCACCAAAATTTCCTATGCTATGGGCTGTTGGGTTGTGATAGTGAGAGTAATGGACTGTACTACCAAATTTAATGTATCATAGCTCAAGCGTAAATTTCTAGGCCGGGCCAGGCCATGCTTCTGTACTAGGCTACAACCTGGCTGGAATTATAGGCCAGCCCAGGAACAGTAGTACAATTTTCGGCCGAGCTTACCAGGTCGAGTACTCGAGTTTGTTTTGAAAAGGTCAAAAGTCAAAACCTTATACGTGCAATTGAGATTTGAGGCGTCCAGTCCTCAAGGACAACGTATGCGATGGAGAGTTGGACGCTGTCTTGTGTCGAAGAACTAGTAGTCGCAAAAATTCAATCAGTAAAACACCACACAATAGACAATCAATAGAGAGATGAACAATGGAGACACAATATGGAGAACTTTTTTACTAATAGATTGATCTCCTTGAGTACAATGAGATTCTATTTAAAGACTAAAACACACCGGTGGTAGTTTCGGTATTACACTCATCAACCCTTAAATTAGGGTTTCCCAATACTCTCCTTTGGGCGAATACCACGTTATACACATGTCTCATTAAAATCTCTTTCCAAAAACCCAGTGGGGAAAAAAAGGATCGAAGAAAAGAGTACATTGCATCCACAAGCTATATTGTATCGTTGTCTTGTTAAAAACCTTTATGTGAGAAATCTTTAGGAAAACTCACTAAGGAAAAAGACTAGTGCAACCTCTTTACCTTCTAGGTTAATCTTCAGGATTAAAGTAAAACTTCAGGACCTTAAGTGGGTTATGATTCAGGGGATTTTCCCACTGATCCCTGCAACTCTCCAAACCGCTCCATTCCAATACTACAAACACATCGTTGGAAACTGGACATAGGCAAAGACTTAGTGAATAAATCAATCAGATTTTCACAAGATCTAGTTTGCATAATCTTTTATCTCATCGTTCTTCTGGAGTTCATGAGAATAGAAGAATTTGGGAGCAATATGCTTCGTGATATTACTTTTAACATAACATATTTGCATTTATGCAACATAAGCAGCAATATCTTCATAGATAATTATGGAGGTATCAATGATGTTAATACCACATGACTTCTGGGTATGACTAATCACACGTCTGAGCCAAACATATTCATGTGAGGGCTCATATAGTGTAATAATTTCTGAGTGATTGGTACAAGTAGTTACCAATGTCTACTTAAATGACCACCCAGAGATGGCTGCACCACCACATAGAAATACAAACACAGTATGAGATTTGGCACTGTGGGAATCAAACAGATAGCCAACATCGTATATCACACCATGTCAAGTCTTGGTTCTTCCGAAAAAACAAGCCAAGATCTTGTGTACCTTGGAGGCATCTGAGAAGAGTCTTAACGCTAGCCCAATGCCTTCTGGTTGGAGCTACACTGTGTCTAGCCAATAAGTTGATTGCGATTGCAATATCAGGCTTGATGCAATTCACAAGGTGCATCAGTGCTCTTATGGCACTTAAGTATGGAACTTCTGGTCCTAAAACTTCCTCGTTTTCCATCCTCGCTCTGAGAGGGTTTTTATCTACATCTAATGATCTTACTACCATGTGGGTCTTTAAAGGATGAGATTTATCGATGTTTAATTTCTCCAATACCTTCTTGGTATAGGTAGGTGATGTACTAGGATTCTATCAGGGAAGTGCTCTAGCTACAGGTCTAAGCAATACTTGGTTTTACCCAAGTCTTTCATCTCAAACTCCGTCTCAAAGTAAGAACTTGCTTCATTTATATCCTTTGTGCTTCCGATGATATTCAGATCATTGACATAAACTGAGATGATGCAAAAATCCATTCTGAGATTTCTTTATAAATACGCAGGGACAATCATCATTATTTGAATAACCATTCTTCAGGAAAAAGTCACTTAGTCGGTTGTATCACATTCTTCCTAACTGTTTCAATCCGTACAATGACCTTTGCAGTTTGACGCTATACATGTTGTGATTAGTATTATTAGGATCTAGAGTTTTGATTCCTACAGGGACTCTCATATAGATATCCGTATCCAATGACCAATATAAATATGCGGTCACCACATCCATCAACTGCAATGTTAGATTCATGCAAGCTATCATTAATATTAAGTATCAGAACGTGGTTCCACTCATCACAGGTGAATAGGCTTTATCGTAATCGGTGCTAGGTCTCTGCGTAAACCCTTGTGCTACAAGCCTCGCTTTATATCTTACCACCTGATTGTTCTTATTTCTCTTCCAAATGAAAACCCATTTGGATCCTACAGGGAACACTTTAAGAGGTGATGAACCCGAAGGTCTGATTGTTGACCCGATCTTTCGATGAGAACGATAAGTTCGGTAGGCGTCGCTCAACTCTCACGATCTTGGCTACGAACACGCAAGGCTCGAAACCACGCAATCGCTGGGCGATTGACAAGTCGTTATCAGCGGTGCACGAATACCGGATGACGACCACGAAGTCGATTCACGCATACGAAGAAGAAGCACGCAAGAACAAGATAAATAAGCAATCTGAAATTGCAAATATGAATTGAAATATTTGAATTGAGTTGGGATTCTGAATAAGGATCTTAATTGGGTGGTCTAGTCGACACTGCATAAAAGATACAAGTTGCAACGAAGGCAAACTAAACATAAACAAAATCCAAGAAAACTAGAGGGTGTGGCCTCCTTATATAGGGAGGAAGAGCCACAAATCTAAAAGAACCAGCGGGCGGGACTAAATTCGCGGTTACTGTTCACGTGAACAGTAACCACGCCCCAAGTGGGCGTCGACGGATGGGCCAAGTTCGATATGATTACAAAGCCCAAATTGGCCCAAACAAGTGATATTACGTCTTCTTTTGATGATTGCGATCAGCCCAGAAGGAATTTGGATGTGAGGCCGGATCCGTTGGAAAGAAGACGAAATAAGCTTTCAATCAAGTACTCGTGGACCTCTAACGGACTCCGTATGTGAAAGTTATGCCTGTTTTAAGTTGGTCTGTCAGGCTGATTCGGAGGCCGAATTGGATTCCAAAATAGGTCCAGCTGAAGCGCTTGCTTGTCTTGGACCAAAAGTGACATCGTCTGCACATATATATATTTCATCATTAGGTAGCATCATATAGTTCATATAATATAAAGACACTCCTAAAAACAAGCTCACTGATAATTTAAGTGAAGCGTATGAGCTCTTATACTTAGAACATTAAACATAGCAAATATGGTTGTATCCATAGAGGTCATGTCCTCATCATCCTCCCTTTCTTGAAAACAAAGCCGTCCTTGGCTTTTGATAAGCTGAAAATAGGGTAACAAAGAAGCCAAAGTGTATGCATGATATATGTATATGTCATCTGTTTTATGAGTTCTTCGTTGTTGCACCATTAATGTTAGAAGACAAGCAACAATCATATATGTGAATAATCAAAACAAAAGTTCTCACACAACAATTATTGCAATTAGTTTTGCAAATGTAAGTGAAGCGTTTATGCAATTCAAATCTCTGAAGTTGTAAACTTGTAGTGGTAGCACATATGGGCAAATCTACAACTTTTGGAATCAAACAAAGTTCATTCATATTATCATATTTCAATCGAGCAATAGAAAATTCATCTAGCAAGGGTGAAAGGATGTGTAAATTCTTCCATACTTCGACATCATGATGCAGATTGTCCATACTAGATGGTGCAATAAGAGATGAACACATGGGCATTGAATGATCACTAAATTTTAATTTTCTCTCATAATGAACAATATTCGACACATAAGAATTGTTGTTCAAAACAACAAGCTTCAATTCATCAATGTAATCACAAGTTATGCATATTCGATAAACAAGAAATTGATCATCTATACCATAATCTCCAATCAAATTAAACTTATACCCAGGGGTGTAGGCACTAGACAAACATTTTGAACATGCGATTTCAGAAACTTTCTCCATAGCATGTGTCAATTTCATAAGTGAATCCAACATAATGTAATACAAAGAATCAGTAGGAGAAATTCTAGTCAAAATTTCTTTATGTCTAATCAATTCCACGTGATCATTATATGTGATTAACTCATCACATGAATCACTCAAAACAGTAGGTAATTCAATTATTTCATCACATGGTGCACTCAAGTCGTGAGTAAATCAACAATTTTATCACATGGTGCACTCAAATCAATGCGATCTGTATTCTCTACTTGAAATATGTGCATATCGAATTATTTTCCACTAATTTTTGCTCTAAAATAGCCTGAACAGTGGACAATTGTAGTTCTTCACAAGCATACTCACCTTGAGTGATGATAGCACCATAATCTTTACCTTTTTGGCTCTCCTCAGATGATGTAGGTGCATCCATCTCCTCATCTTCCTTCTCAACCAATGGAGTCGATGGTTCAATCACTCATTCTCCTCTTTGGCATGGTTCTCAACTTCCTGCAAATTGTTAGTCACGAGAAAAGACACAAACATAGGTTTGTTCTCATGTTCCCTATCATCAAGCATTCTCAATTTCTCCTCAATCGATGTTCAACCTTACAAGCAAGTATAAACAAATGAGAGAGGAATTATATTCTTTGTGAACAAGAATGTCTGAATTTCTTGATTGACCCACTTAAGAATCTATTCTCTGTAGCTTGACATGTTCCTCTAAGCCACAACGCAACAAACGAGTTTTCAATTCATGATAGTATTCCCTTACGGTTCTACAGCGTTGTTTTAAACGTTGTAATCTAGCTAACAAATAATCGGCATGATATTTAGGAACAAATTCATCTCTCAAAAGTTTCTTTAATGCATGCCATGTTTGAGGCACTCTTCCATGTCTATGTAGATGCTTCCACCAAAGTATTGCATCTTCAATAAAAACACTAGTGGCAGCTTTAATCTTTTGCCTATCGGACAAATCATAATATTCAAATTCTTTGTCTAAAGCTATCTCCCGATCAATATAGGCATCGAGGATCAAATTTACAGTAAAAGAAGGCATAGTGAGTTTAGTTTTACAGACGTACTATCACATTCATGTACCTCCGTGGTGGATAATCGCGTCTCAGCGTGCATCTCCTCGTGGACTTTCTTGCGCTCCCGTTCAATGGCTCGAAGAAGGCGTGGATCTATCTTGTAATCATCCAGTGAACTGCCATAGTTAGTATAAAACAAGGAACAAATCGCAATGTATATGTCCCTATGAACTACTAGGTTCTAGAGTTTTCATGATCACTCACACTTAACCTTTACCAAGTTCTTACAAGCTCTTACCAATGTAGCAAGGAAGTGGTATAACCGGTGGTTGGTTCGTGATACTCTCACTGTGAATAGTCCAACGATTGCGAGGAATGACACTGCTTGAGTTAGTAGGAAGTGGAGCTTGGAAGGCTTCAATATAGTAGCAAGGATCAGCAATAATCAAATCAGTTAATGCAAGTTGAAAGATTTTTCAAAGTACTAGCCAATGTTGCTGATCCTAGCCTAATCAAAGCTAGCTAATCAAATCCCGATGTAGAGAAGTGTATATGCGCACACGCAACAATCAATGTGACTTGATGTAAGCAAGGAAAAATCTCACAACAAGTGCTAGGAGAGCGCTAGCCAACTACTCAAACCTCTTTCTATGGGCACAAGATTGTTTTGCGATGTAGAGCACAAAAAGCAGAATAACGTGCAACGTAAACAACCCTCTAGATTGAGCGAAACAATAGCTAGTCTCAAATGATGACAAAAAAGTTTTATATGGCTTATATATACTCTTCTGAAAGGTTTCGACGAGATCTACAACTTTCAGTTGAGGCGAACTCCAAATTCCAAAAGGAAGATCGAAGGAAGCGGTAAAAATCGAAACTGAAAACTTGCGACGCGAATTCGGGGCGAAGATGGCGATTTTGGGGCACTTGGAGGGCGAAACTGTCTTATATGGAAAAGATGCGCCTCGTCATTAGCTTCAAACGAGCACAAGAACGTCAAAAGCGGACACCGTATGCAAAAGTTATGCCCGTTTTACTTAAGGTGTCTCGGATCACGAATTCTACTCGGACTCGAATCCGTCTCGGTTTAAATTTGAAACTGCTATTTCTTTCAAACCCGTGGGCCAAACTTGCTGAAATTTTTGTGGAAGCTTTTGGTTATATGTAGAAGGTATCTACCAATTTTCATGCACTTTTTTTTTTTTTTTACGCGCTTTTGTTCTATCACGTTGCCTCTTTTCCTTCTAATATTTGGTGGCCCTAAGGTTTATCGCAAGTCGTAAATAATATCAATTCTCCCAAAAGATTACAGACAACCCTCTCTTTTTTTCAGATGAACAACAGTAAGGATTTTCTAGTTTTTGAGTGCGGATTAGAGGAGTTCTAACCCACGAATTTTCTGTTTTAGATGCAAAACTAAGACCCTAAGCGAGCGATCAAGCGACGCAAAGGAAACACGAGATGCAACTAGACAAAGACTAACTAGACAATAACTAGAACTAGAAATCAGCAACTAGACACGACGATGCAACCAATGATTCAACAAGCAAAATACAGAAAGAAAATTGCAATGGCTCGATTGGTTCGGTATGGATGATAGATGAGAATTTTATAGGGCAATTTTACGGACTCTAGGTATGAAAAATAAATCTACTACTAAAGTGCGATTTCTCAAGAAGCTGTAGCTCGATACCACTGATGAACCCGAAGTGTCGATTGTTGACCCGATCTTTCGATGAGAACGATAAGTTCGGTGGCGTCGCTCAACTCTCACGATCTTGGCTACGAACACGCAAGGCTCGAAACCACGCAATCGCTGGCCCGATTGACAAGTCGTTATCAACCGGCACGAATACGGATGACGACCACGAAGGTCGATTCCTGCATACACAGAAGAAGCACGCAAGAACAAGATAAATAAGCAATCTGAAATTGCAAATATGAATTGAAATATTTGAATTGAGTTGGGATTCTGAATAAGGATCTTAATTGGGTGGTCTAGTCGACACACATAAAAGATACAAGTTGCAACGAAGGCAAACTAAACATAAACAAAATCCAAGAAAACTAGAGGGGTGTGGCCTCCTTATATAGGGAGGAAGAGCCACAAATCTAAAAGAACCAGCGGGCGGGACTAAATTCGCGGGTTACTGTTCACGTGAACAGTAACCACGCCTAAGTGGGCCGTCGGCGGATGGGCCAAGTTGATATGATTACAAAGCCCAAATTGGCCCAAACAAGTGATATTACGTCTTCTTTTGATGATTGCGATCAGCCCAGAAGGAATTTGGATGTGAGGCCGGATCCGTTGGAAAGAAGACGAAATAAGCTTTCAATCAAGTACTCGTGGACCTCTAACGGACTCCGTATGTGAAAGTTATGCCTGTTTTAAGTTGGTGCTGTCGGGCTGATTCGGAGGCCGAATTGGATTCCAAAATAGGTCCACTCGAGGCTGCTTGCTTGTCTTGGACCAAAAGTGACATCGTGCTGCACATATATATATTTCATCATTAGGTAGCATCATATAGTTCATATAATATAAAGACACTCCTAAAAACAAGCTCACCTGATAATTTAAGTGAAGCGTATGAGCTCTTATACTTAGAACATTAAACATAGCAAATATGGTTGTATCCATAGAGGTCATGTCCTCATCAAGAGGTGTTCGGGCAACAGGACCGAATACTTTCCTTTATTTAGCGAGTGCAATTCTGCCTCATTTGCTTCTTTCCATTTCACCCAATCTGAGCGCTTCTCGCACTCTACCATGGACTTTGGTTATGAGTCTAGTTCAAGAGTTTTAGCAATTCTAGAGGCAAAGTATATGTCAACAACTGTAGTCTTTCTTTTATATGACTCTCTCGAGTCCATATAATTTGTGAAAATTTCTTCATTTATTTCTTTCAGCTCCATGTGATTTCCCACAACGGTGAAGTCTGGGCGTTTTGATCTCATAGTGTCAGATTGTGCACGTAAATTTTCGCTAGGGTTATCATCCTCAGGATGGATCACTTCAGGGATTTTCTCAACATCATATTGAGGTTCTTCAACTGTCTTATGGAGTGATTTGTCTTGTTCGGTCCTTTGTTTCTGCGGTCATTGCCACAGAATTAAGTCCCATGCGCCCGAAGGTCTCCCCATCTTCTTTGCATGAGGGGCATGAGTGGGTTTAGTACCCTTCTGGGGTACTTTCACTCTCTCCAATATATTTATTATAGGTATTTGTGATTTTATTACTCCCTTAAGATTAGTGAAGGCATTTGACAGATTATTAGCTATTTGTTGCAAATCTATTATTCTCCGAACTTGTAGTTCTGAGTCTTTGGTGTGTGGATCTAAGGACTGAACGCCAGTGACATTCCAATATATTTCTTGACATTCTTTAGAGTGGTACCTCCCTCCCCCTAATGTCGGGAAATTGTCCTCATAAAAAATACAATCAGCGTACCGAGCCGTGTGCAGATCCCTGTCATTGGCTCTAGGTATTTAATAATTGACAGAGATTCAAAATCTACATAGGTTCCCAACTTCCAGTGAGGGCCCATGGTTGTATTCTGTGGTGGTAAAATCGACACGTATACATCACAACAGAATTTTCGTAGATGGGAAATAATTGCAAGGGGAAATTGGATGATATATAGTTGGTCTGGGTTGCATTAATGCATCAGCGTGTAGCATTGGATGGCCCCAACAGTTGGTGAGCAACCTACAATTCTTTTAATGCCCAAAGCCTAGCAATAAGATTTATTCTTGTAATTAATGACTCTGTGAGGCCATTTTTTAGTGTGGACATGCCGTACTGGATGCTCTACTTTAATGCCCAGAGCCATACAATAATTATTAAATGCTTTTGAGGTAAACTCGCTAGCATTGTCCATTCGAATGGACTTAATCTGTTCATTGGGAAAATTGGCTCTTAATATGATTATTTGGGCAATTAATTTTGCAAAAGCATGGTTCCATGTAGACAGCAGGCAAACATGGGACCATCTAGTAGAGACATCTAACAGGACCATAAAATATATGAAGGGGCCCGACAGGGGTTGGATAGGTCCACAAATACCACCTTGAATTCTTTCTGGGAAACTAGGTGAGTCATCTCTTAATTTTAGAATCAATTTTCCTTTGACACAAGCAGCGCGCATGAAATCTTCAGGTATAGGAAAGTTTGTAGTTTTTATGTTATGATCAACAGAATTATTAATAACTTTTCGCATCATACCAAACCAGGATGACCCAAACGATCATGCCAGATCTTAAAAATTTCTGGGTATTTAACAATTGTTTTCATCGCAACATAAACTTTAGGTTTTGTATAAGTGTAGTACAATCCCGATGAGAAAGATGTGCATTTTTTTGACCACTTGCTTATAGTCATGAGTAGGTATTATGTACCATTCTCATTATTTGTTTCTACGTGTGAAAGTATCTAGGCCTTCAGAATTGTTTTTGGTAATTATTGTCAACATTATGTTAAGAGACTAACATGTTTGGTGAGATGTGTTAAAGGTTAAGTCCCAATGATTGATTGATGATGAGACAATTGACAATGCTAATATCATGAAAGATCAACATGGTTCAAGACAAAGATATTGTATAGCCTAGGATCCTTTTATAGTTTTTACCAGCCTTGTTGTTTGGAGAAAAGATTGGGTTTATAGGATAAACGTCGTACTATTAAGAGAGATCATGGCTAGTAGCTTGAGAGACTATTTATATGCCATAATGATCAACTAGGGTTCATGCATTACATTGATTTAAGCTTCTGGAAATCTGTTTTAATAATCGGTATGACCGCAAGTGATAGGCGGTACTACTGCAGGTCGGTAGTACCGGTTTTTAGTTGTCGGTACGTATTTTCTAGAGAGCATGTATTTTAGTGTTTTTGATTCTCTCTGAAAATCGGAATGAGCGCATTTGAACAACAGTACTACCGTAGGTCGGTAGTACCAAAATATAGATGGCGGAACGTAAATTACAGAGAGTGTGTTTTTGGGGGTTTTGATCTCCCTTGAGAATCGGTATGACCGCAAATTCTTGAGCGGTACTACCGGAGTGCGGTAGTACCTATTTTTAATTGGCGGTACATTTTTTCTTCAGAGAAGGTGTTTTTTCTGAAGATTTCTCGATCTTTGGAAAACGATAGTTCCATTCTAGCCAAGCGGTGCTACCGTGCTACGGTAGTACCAATTTCTTGTTAGTGGTACTACCACAATGTCTCTTGTAACGGCTAGTTCAGAGTATTAAATGCTACTGTTCCGACCGTTGAACCAAAAATCGGTAGTACCGGGATTCAACGGCGGTACTACCGCAATTCCTGATTTTTTTAGAAAAGTGGTTGTAACAGCTAGATTTGTTGGTGAGCGGTATAAATACACCCCCACCTGCACCCAGCTTAGAACCTTTGGCTATATTGAATACACTTTAGTCTTTGGTGCTCTCTCTTCTATTCATTTGCATTGAATTCATATTTTGAGATAGTTGAAAGCTATTAAGTGCATTCCATCATTACTTGATCATCTTAGATGCTTAATAGTCTTCAAGCGAGTGCAACGATTTGTTACTCTTAGTGCTTGCCAGCATCTAGACGGCTTGGAGAAAAAGTTACGCGATGATCACTTCAAAGAAGCTTGTGAAGTAACCTGGAAAGGAATTGTGAAGTGGTTGCGTGCTCACCATCTGGAGAGGAGGAAGAGCAACGATAGTAATTGGGGGTGAAGGCTTAATTCGAGGAGCCAACTTGCTTAGTTCAAGTTACCTCAACGTGGATTAGCGAAGACGGTAAGTCTTCAACACCACGGGAAAACATCTTGTGTCTCCATTGTGGTTTAAATTCTTGTCTTTACTATTTCCTGTTGGTGATATGCCCTAGAGACAATCATAGAGATGATTGTATCACGTCTATGTTTATGAGTTATTGAATAAATATTATTTTGTTCCTTGAATGAATCATCATTTATAGATCAACAAGTATGTGACTCGTTGGTGAAACTCTTTTAACTTATGATGGTGTCGTTCTAAATGTATCCGTGGTCGAATATCACTAGTCGAAATACTAGTGACTTATCGACCAACACATGTATTGATTGATGACCATGTTTCACCGGTCATGGATATAGAGACATCGAATTAATAATGTGAACACATGTTAGAGAATATAGGGTTGGATAGACCCACCTTGAGACATTGTTGCGATTGTTATGATTCTATGTGTCATCAGTTGGTCTCAAGCAATGATGTTGTATAATTCTTAGACCTGAGATTAGCATGGTTTCCTACATGTGTAATAGCACTCTTAGGGGTTGCCAAACGCTACTCGTAACTAGGTAGTTATAAAGGTAGCTTTCGGGTATGCTATGAAACATGCGGAGAGACGTGACTGGCCGGATATGGGATTTGTCCATCCTAACATAACAGGAGAGATATCTCTGTGACCCTCTAAGTGGTCGGATAAACAAAGTGCATGGTGTAGGATCAAGGATAACCGACTAGAGGGGGGTGAATAGGAGGTTTTTAAACTTTTTAACAATTTAACAAATTAAGCCAATTAACAACTTAATCTAAACAAGTTACACTTCTAGCTAAGCAAAACAATCACAATGATCAAGCTAGAAATATAAATGCAGAAGAGTAAAGACTAGAAATAACCACAAAGAGACAACGATGTTTTTCCGTGGTATCGAAGACTTGCCTGTCTTCACTAGTCCACGTTGAGGAAGCTTGACCACTCAAGCCGGCTCCACGAATTAAGCCTTCCCTCGATCACTATGGTTGTTCTTCCTCCGCTCCGGAGATGGTGAACACCAAACCACTCACAAACTTGCACCGGGCCTCTTCACAATCTTCTTGAAGAGATCACCGTGCTCCACCGCCAAGCCGTCTAGAAGTATGGCAACACTCCAAGAGTAATAGATCAACAATCTTCGCTTGACGTCACTCAAGTGGAAATGGATCAACTAGAATGAATGCACTTGAATTCTCCTCAATGAATGCAAGAGTGAATTGGGGAGTAGAATGAATGCTCAAAGCTCTCAAGGGTCTATGAATTATAAATGAACTATGTAACCACGTCCTTGAGCAGTTGGGGAGGTATTTATAGCCTCCACCAACAAATCTAACCGTTGGGAGGAAGTTCCCAACTTTTCAGGGAAAAACCGGAACGACCGCAGAGCAACTTGCGGTACAACCGCTCTTCGATCAAAGCACAGCAATGGCTCTTTTAAACGCATTTAATGCACTGATATAGCCGTTGAGAAAAGGAGTGGTACGACCGCCAACTAAGTTCCGGTTCAACCGATCTCAGGGTTTTCAGAACAATGAAAGTGCATGCTCTCTGGAAAAAGACAACCGCCTTATTAAAATCGGAGCGACCGTAGTGCGGTTCATCCGATTCAAAGGCCGGAATGACCGATTCTCAAAAGAGGTTTGCGAAGCAAAAACCACACATTCTATTTTATTCAACCGCCATATAAAAAACGGAACAGCCGGTGTGCGATCGTACCGAGCATAGCGTCGGTACAACCATATCACACGCGATCAGTCTAGCACACGATTTTGACACGTGGAAGGCTGAGATCCACTGGTCTGTTCGGGCTGCCCGATCGTTCACTTGATATGGACCGTTAGATCAAGATCTAACGTCCACAATTTTAGCCCACCTCGCGTGGTCCGAACGGCACATTCATTTGAGCCGTTAGATCAAGATCTAACACATCTTAAGCTTGGTGCTAAAAAACACAAATGGTTGAACCGCTATCTTAACGCCGGTACAACCGCACTAAGCGGTACAACCACTGGAATACCTTCGGTACTACCAATTTCAGAGAAAAAGCACTGAAGCCTTTCAAATTCAAATGCAAGTCCAAATTCAAATGCATGCATGATCCTAAATTGATCCATATGGCATAGGAGCAAGCTATCAAGCTACTAGTCGTGATCCCCCTTAATAGTACGACATTTAACCTATAATCCGGTCTACCAACCAATTCGTCTAAGACCGGTAAAATACAAAAGGATCCTAGACTACTTTTACCTTGCTTTTAAGCCTTGTTTTACCTTGCTTTTAAGCCTTGTATATCTCCATATTATCCTTTAGCATGCATCTTTGCTTCAACATGTTCATCAATAGGATTAAACCTTGCACATACTCAATAAATATGTTAATCCCATATTCACATATTATCATTAATTACCAAAACCATTTTTATGGGCCTAGATGCTTTCACATGGCCATGCCACTGGTGTTCAAAGAGTTCGACCACATAAGGTTATCCGATACTCGATCGAGAAAGTATTGAAAAGTCCTTGGATGACATAAATCTCATATGGAGTTCAAACCAGATATCGTAAGGCAAAGGGAGAATACACGAGATGGTCGTTCAGTTCGACTAGATACGGACTAATTGTACAGAGATATGAGCTAGTCGTAGATTGGTTGAACATAATCACTAAGAGGTCGAAACCTGGTCGTAAGGAGTTACGAACTGGTCAAGACTAAATATGAACTAGCCGTATAGAGATATAAGCTGATCGTTAGTGATAAGGATCTAGTCTTAGATCATATTGCATTAAGATTCATCCGATACAATTCGTGTGTATTCGGGAATCATTATGTTCTGCTAGGAGCCGCTGATGACTCATGATCGGAAAGGAGTTTTTGAGTCACACCCAAACTACGTATGAACCTAACGGGTCACAGACTTAACGGGTTGGAACAAAATGTGTTCGGATAGGATCCGTCATGGCACTATATATATAAGAAGATGCTTGAGGCCATTGGGAAAAGATGATATGGGTGATAGACGAGAAACACGAAAGTCGTGACTTGAGTTGCTCAACCGAAACCCTAGCCGCCATCTTCCTGAGAGCCCCTCTGTGCGACTTGAGTTGCTCCACCAAAACCGTAGCCGCCATCTTCCTAAGAGCCCCACCGTGCGACTTGGTGCTAGCACACCGGTGTTCGATTGCTTCTTGCTTTGGGACGTGTGGATACCGTAGAGGCGCTGCTGCGGTTGCTGTTGCGCTTGAGGACGTTCCACGATCTTCGCAAGGAACTATAGAGGTTGCTGGAGCTCGACGTTGGACGATCGACTATGACCACTACATCGACGCGCTCTTCGTTGGACCAGGCTGCTCTGACTCTTCTTCCGTTGCACTGCGCGTCTGGTGGTAACGATCTGTGATCATCTACTTGCTTGGCTTCCTGGTTTACGTGGTAGAAATTTTGATTTATTGCTGTCGTAGTCTACCCGTATCCCTTCATTTTCACATTAGATTTCTAGCTATTACTTGACTAGAATTTCTTAGCTAGAATTGTATTTATTATTGGCATAATCTTAAGTGTTCTTAGCATATATTGATCATTGGGTTTAAACTTGTGTTACTATTTTATCTTTAAGATTGCAATTGTTAAAATTGTTTTTTTAGCACAATAATTTTATAACCTCCGATTCACCCCCTCTAGTCGGTCATCTTTGATCCTACAACATGAAATCCGTTCAAACGAATGTCTATGACTGCCCTTCCAGTGCCAGCTATGAGAGCATCACTTTCGGTGATGGTTATGATATTCCTAGTTTCTTAGTTAATGTCTAGAAATATTTAGTTTCCGTAAAAATCAAATTAGTGGTGCAACTGTTGACAAGACAAATTTCCTCTTTCGCCATTGGATCGTACTGGGTTGTTCTATATTTAAAACATGATTTATAATCAAACAATTATTCAACAGAAATATAGCTCAAAATTAAATAGAACAAGCATAGGCCAATAAGATAATGAATTGAATTAATCTAGAAAAATAACAATTCCAAGACTTCGACCTAAGCAAATAATGAAAAGATAAATGCTCAACATGAGCATGAATAAAGCAATATTCATCGGGAACTGAAAACTAAACTGACATGCAATAAATCATCTAAGGAGACTACTTCATGTCTCCAAATGGATCCTGGTTGTCCTTATGAAGGTCCAGGAGTTCCAACCCAAGAAGATCGACGTGATCCATAGAGGCGGCTTCTCCTTGAGCCGCATCGTCAAGAATCATGTAATCATTATTCTCGATGTCTTGCTCAAGAGACGTTCCAGTCAGAGTAGGCTGAGCGGCAAAGTGAGCCTCAACTTTGTTTCCCATAGTCTCCTTGACTCTACTCGTGGATTGCATGTAGAGGTTAACCAAATGTTGCAGGGTGCGATAAGTGCGCGACCAATGGCCGGTGCCACTACATCTTAACAATGTCTAGGGAGGATTAGCAGTTTTGCTGCCTGATTCTTGCTTCTCGGCCCTCCCGTTACCTACTCCTCTACAATGGGGTTTACCCCTGCCTCTCTGCATCCCAACCTTCTTCCATTTCCCCCATTCTGTTTTGGACCTTTTTCGCGGTCCTGGCTTTTGCTAGTCTACTGAGCATTTGCGTGTGCTTCGAGCACAACCATCGTCCTAGTAGGACATATTTGATGGTTTTCCATCAGAAGTTTTGCATGTTTCTCTGCTTCCAGCAAAGTGTACATCAGCTTAGAGTACTTAAAGTATTTCGTATTGCGGTATTATTACTGCAGTATCCACATATTGGGGTGGAAGGTGCACAAGGTTTTCTCTACCATATCGGCTTCTGTAACTGCCTGGTTATAGAACCTCAATTTGGAGATAAGTTTGTGCATAGCAGAGTTATATGTTGCCACAGTCTTGAAATCCTAAAAACATAGGCCAGTCCATTCTTGTTGTGCTTCTAGGAGTAGAACAAATCTTTGCTAGTTGTAGCGTTCCTTCAGGGAATTCTACAACGCTAGTGGATCCTCCTTCATTAAATATTAAGACTTCAAGTCTTCATGGAGGTGGTGCCTCAGGAAGTGCAGAGCCGCATATCTAGCGGCGTCTTGGATGGCGAGGGCACGGCACGGCTCGGTGATGGCGGACATGGCCAAATGGGGCGACGACCGACCCATCACGAACACGACGAGCACGCACTGTTAGTCTCGCGAATGAAACAGGCCGTGTCGTGCCAGCCCACGTGCCTTGGTGGCAGCCCAAGCATCGCCAGAAGGCCACTCGTGCCGGCCCGAGCCCATTTGGCCCGACGAACCGTTTATGGCCCACTTAGCCCAAAAATATAAAATATCAAAAAAGTCCAAAAAAATAATAAAAAATTGATTAAAAAATCCAGAAAAATGTGTAGAATTCAGAAATACATATGAAAAATGTAAAAAAATGAGACAAACATGTTGAAAATGTAATAAAGTGCTTTATTAATGTTCAAATGGCTACCTCGTTAAAACCTTTGCTAAGTAAAAACTCAACATGAGAAAATCTTGGCACAAGAAAAAGAGTACAACCTATAGCTCTACATACATATTTGTTCTAAGGGTTATTGTCGAGATACAGATTTTTGAACACGTTCGACAACTTTGGATTTTCTATTGAGTTTTGTGTTCGTGAATTAGCTTGTTGCCAGTCCTGCACGGTTTGAAGTATGTCCAATATTCTTCTAGAAATACTGAAAACAAACTCGGAGGAAATCGTCGAGATAGGAACAGTTAACATGTCACGTGCAAGTATAGATAGCACATGATATGTTAACTTATGGATATGCCACCATTGCAAAATTTCGAAGCTTTTGAGTTGAAATCCACCGTATCGCTGTCCAGATAGGTGGATAGTTTCCCACTCCTTGGGTGAGAGGTTGATCTTGGTTGAGTAGGCAGTGCTGTAGAAGAAGACTTGGACCTAGAGGAAGAGCCACCCTAAATCTTTCCCCACATATTTGTCTTGGTACTTCAGGTGGGTGCTACTAGAGGTCGTTGTAAGCGGACTCTCTGGAATTTATTTTCATACCTTTGGTAAACCTCATGTAATTGAGAACGAACTTTTGGAAAATAGTTAGAATAATCTAGCCCTATAGCATCACTAAGAAGATCAAGAAGCATTAGCAATTGCTTCCATTTTACCTCTAGGATCTAAATTAAATGCAAATGCATATAGAAAAGGGATTTCTCTTCAATATTTAAGGTATTTAGTTTTCATAGCAACAATAGCCTCTCGTAAAATTAAGTCATTTTCATACATTTTCAATTGACTAGCCATCTGTAAAATACTATGCATAATAATATGAGATGTTGGATAATAGACAACGAACAAAGAAACAGTGGTCTCATTAAAATTTTCTAAAAACTGTAGTATCTTCTCAGCAACGAACCACTGCTGCTCAGACAATAGTATAGTACCGTCAGTGCTCGGATATTGTGTTTGAATAAAAATAGAAAAAGTGCTCTTATATGGCAAAAGACTCTTAAGCATCAAGTAAGTATAGTTCCATCTTACTGGCATGTTCAAACCAAACTTTTTGGACGTACACCCATTGTCTTGCAGAAGTTCTTATATGCTGCTATTCTTATGTTAGAATTATTCAAGAAAGATATTGCATCGCGAAAAGCTTTAAGATACACATCCAACCTTTTCAAACCGGATTTGACTATAAGGTTAATATTATGACAAGCGCATCACTGATGTAGTAAGAAGGAATCGGCGTATATACTGAAGACTGGAGTAAGAATATCCATGGCCTTAGAGTTCGCAGCGGCATTGTCTAGAGTAATTGAGAATATTTTATTTGTAAGACCAAAGTCTTTCACAACTTTGATAATACAGTCTGCAATATTCTCAGCCGTGTGTGCTACATCAATTAATTTGAAACCTATAATTCTTTTCTTCATTACCTAGTCATCATTAACATAATGAGCAACTACACTAAGATAATCATCCCTAGCGCGGTCACTCCATATGTCCGAGGTTAGGGCCACCGAAAATGTGCATGTAGCAAATTAATCCTTTAATTTATCACGACATTCATTATAGTATTTTACTAGATCCCTAGTTGTTGTTTGTCTAGAAACGGTAGAGAATCTAGGATTATGTGTAGTCCTAATGTAAGTTTAGAAAACAGTAGACTCCCCAAAGCCTAAATGGTAAATCCCTAGAAACAATTAAACGACAGAGAGATTGACATGATACCTCAAGATCGTAGTCCCAGGTACGTATTATACCGTCAGGGTTATACTGCAGCTGTGTATACCTCATCAACAATCCTTGCTTGGCTTTACATCTTGTAGCATGTCTTTGAAAGTGCCTCGTCCCTCCTGTAGACTTCGTGGACAATTCATTACGACAAATTTACAAACAACATATGGTACCTGATTTCCTTGTGCGTCTGGCTTGATTATCATGTTGAAATTCTCCCAAACTCTAGATGTGGACGACCTCGACCTCTTTCCTCCGGTGGTCGCGACCAAGATACTGCCGTGCAGCCAGATGATGGAACTCCACCTCACCCTTCCAGTAAAACCTATGGTTGGTTTGAGGCAGCTGCAGCCTCCTCCATGGATGCAACCTCCTCTAGTGAAATTCGGTACTCTGTGAGAGCGAAGATATTGTCATTTTCCATAACAAAAACTGTAAAATTGAAAGTAACATTCTTATTAATTTTATTTTAGCATAACAAATAATAACAATAAAAATATGCAAAAAATAATATTGTACCTCTTTTGATGACTTGCTGCCAGAATTTGATTTTTTTCTTCAAAATTTGGCATAATTTTTTTGAATTTTGACAAATTATATCACAAAGAATTTAAATTTGCAAAACAGAATTTGAAAGAGAGATTGATGAATGGATGGGTTATGAATTATAGAGGAATGGTACCTATTTATAGAAAAAAATTAAGATTTTTTAAAATTTTTTTGCTATTTTTAAAGCCCCGAACGGTAAAAAAACATTTGGATTTTCAAAAAAATCCTAATGTTATGGGCTAAATGGGCCGTGTCGTGCCTAGCACAGCCCACCAGGCTAAAATAGCCCGTAATAGCTATATTCCCTTGGTCTGTGCCGTGCTAGGCATGGCCCACGTGCCCCTTCCTCTC
Source organism: Ampelocalamus luodianensis (assembly GCA_036346255.1). NCBI lineage: Eukaryota > Viridiplantae > Streptophyta > Magnoliopsida > Poales > Poaceae > Ampelocalamus > Ampelocalamus luodianensis. The sequence continues at coordinate 27,635,506 of CM070617.1, read as the reverse complement.
CCCTTACCCCTACCCTCTTCTCGTCTCGGCTCCCTCCCATCCCGACCCCGCCGCCTCGCCTTCTCCTCCCTCCACCCGTGTGCCCCGTGGCCTTGTCCTCCCTCCGCACTGGCCACCGGCTTCATCCCACCCTCCTCCTCCTCGCCGCGCCGGTGCGCCCCGCTGCTTTCTCCTCCCTTCGCCTGTGCGCCCGCCGCCATCTTCTTCCTCTGCGCCGGCCGCCAGCACCGCCCCACCCTCCTCCTTTCCTCTTCGCCGCGCCCATGCACCCCTTCACCGTCCCTTCTCCTTCCTCTACGCTAGCTCAGCAGGTGCCGCCCCATCTCCTCTTCCCTCCCTTGTCGGCTCACCGTCGTCTAGCTTCCTCCTCCCTCCCTCGTCGACCGCAGCCTCGGCCTCTCCGCACGCGGGCCGAAAGGCGTCTTGCGGCCGTGCCATGCCTAGCACGGCGACCTTTATTCATGCCATCTTTGGTGACCCATCGAGCAAGGGGTGCAGCCTAAGCACGGCACATGACTTTGTGTCGTGCCATGCCTCGGGCCGACCCAGCCGGCATGACCCATGTAGCCATCACTAGTGATAGCAACTTCAAGAGATCGAGACTCCAGGCGCATCCATCGACTACATGAGGTAGTTGTTGCCATTCAGGGAAAGCTCAGCAAATTCTTTCTTTACAATGTCGACATCTCCTACATTAGGTTCATACAATTATTCAGTTTTACTACAAGTAAAATAGAATCTAAAGCATGAATATTGAAAAATTAGTCAAGATTGGTTTAACATCTATTTAGTAGATATTTTTATGAATTTTCGAATTTTCCTAGCAATTATTATGAATTTCTGCTAATTAATGAGGTCTATGGATAATTGTCAGAATTATCAATATGATAAACAATTCAGCAAATAAAGATAGGAAAAAAAAACCCATTGATATGAAACTTCCAAGGTGTGCTAAGTATATGCCTTCATAAATTATAGAAGCTCATATGCATAAAAACTATGTTTCTAGGATTATTTAAGGATATTGTATAAAAATAAATAATATTAAAGCAAATAACCATTGACCGATGGTCTGAAATACACAATAACCCTGAGATATACTAATCTATCATGAAAAATGGGATTCCCGAAGGGTTATTCTACAAGAATATATAAAAATTCAAAATTCGCCGCAAATTTCCCAAACTTCAGGGTTTTTTCGAAAAATTTCCATATCCGCGAAGGTTTCCTCATAATTTTTAGAACTTTGAGGGTTTATTTGCAAATTTTTAGGATTTTTCTTTTTTCTTTTCTTTTAAGGTTTTTTGGGCAGCGCCCCTCCTTTTGGCCCACTCCGTCCCAATTGGCGGCTAGGGTTTTTTTAACCCTAGCCGCCAGGTTGCTTGCACATGCACATGCACAAAAAAAGCAGCGACGATGGCTAGTGCAGGCACACGGAGCTAAGCACGACGGCGGCAGCAGGTTAGCTGCGCGGAGGCGCGAAGTGGTGCATAGGCGTGGGGCAACGCAAGCGATCGGGAAGTCACGCGACGGGCGCGACAATAGGCGAGGCCGGCGGCAGCGGCGCGGAGATGGCTTCGGGCCACCGGAGCGGCACGATGTCAACTTTGAGCGCATGGCACGACCGGCGCTCGGCACGACAACCAGCAGCACGGCGCGGCCGGTGCTCGGCATGGCATCGCGACTAGCGCGCATAGGCAAAGAAAGGCTAGGCGAGGCGTAAACGGCGAGTATGTGCACGGCGCGGTGGGCACTGGCTTCGGGTCGGGCCAATTTTTTTTCTCTGTTACGATGAACAATAACTATCAGATCTAATCAACAGGACTAATCTCGGTTTGAGAACGCTAATTAATACAGTGGCTAATTAGCAGTTAACATATCTAAACAAATACATGCAAATTAATCTACCAGATTAATTCATAGCAAAACTAGAAATTGAAAGATGAAATTCCGGCAACATACCGATTCGGCCGTGTAGAGCGACTGGTGTTGATATCGTTCTAAAGAACGTAGTAGTCGCAAAAATTCAATCAATCACACAATAGAACATCGATAGAGAGACGAACAATGGAGATACAATATAATGTAGGAACCTCTTTATTGATAGATTGATCTCCTTCTGAGTACATTGAGATCCTATTTAAATACTAAAACCTACTGGAGGTAGTTTTGGTATTACGCCCATCAATCTTGAATCAGGGTTTCTTAACGTCTTGTTCTATTTTCGCGATAGGTTTTGGTATTACGTCCATCAATCTTGAATCAGGGTTTCTCAACGTCTTGTTCTGTTTCCGCGGTAGTGAAACTAGATGACCTTGTTTTGTTCTAGTTCTGACTAAGCATTGCAGTTGGCAAGCAGAGCACGACTCTATGAGTAATTGATACCGTCAAACATCAGACTCGATCTTACACACTGCTCTGATCCTTCATGAATGAGGATCTATATATAGTCCAAAGACGAGAAATTAGCATACTCTTCATAGAGAAAAGAGAAAAAGATTAGCTAGCCTACGATCATACTGTTTGATTGAGTAGTTGATACTGTCAGACACTTAGACTCGGATAAACAAACTTACGCATAAAGAGATTACCACTGCTCTGATTTATTCATGAATTGTGAATCTATGTACAGTCCACATAAGAAAAAATAACACCATCTTCTGAGAAAAAGAGAAAAGGACTAGTTTAAAAGATATATTTTTTTAAAAGATAATTACAAAAAATAGTCGAAGAAAATTAGAAAATAGGCCACCATCGCCATTAAATGGAGAAAAAAACTATTTACTACTAGTCACTATTTCAACTGGCGATTTGCATTGAAGGGTGTGCAAATCGCCACTTAAAATGGCGACAGAAACCCACAAGTTCCTATCACCAATTCAACTGGCTACAGGTTTTGGCTATATATACCTCAAAATTAGGTGAAAAAGTCATTTTAATTCCAAAAACAAGAGAATAGGGAGAGAATAGAGAGGAAGAGAGGGGAGAAGAGACGTAGCGAAGCCCTGTCGGTTCCTAGCGGAGGAGAGAGAAAGACGAAGCAATAGATCTGGTTGCCCATTTTGCAAGTAAATGTTCTTACAACTTTGTACATTAATTTGAAACCTGGTAGGTTAGCAAATAAAAATAGCGACATAGAATTCAACAAATTAGATAATTTTAGTTGTATTGCTGTTTGATGTAGTACATCATTTTAACTGTGTATAGTTAGTTCATTACATAGATATTATTTATGTTACAATACTCAAATGATTTAGAATAAATCCACAAAAAACTAAGAAAACTTTGTAAGTTTTTATTTTTACACGGTAAATATTTGTTAATGCCGAAAATACTTTTAAAACTAGAAAAATAGTAAGACACCTCTAAAAATTATATAAGAAATCCAGAGTAGGTACATAGGGTAGGTAGAGCTGAATTAAAATATTGTGAACTTAATTTTTTTTCTATTGTACACGGTAAATATTTTATAAATGCTGGAGACACTTTTTAAATAAAGAAAATAGCTAAATAGGGTATGTAGAGCTTAATCAAAATAATCCCAACTTAATTTTATTTCTATTTATGCACGGTAAATATTCTATTTGTCGACGATCAAGACGTCGATCTTACGAAAAGAAAAGGAGAAAGAGACGTAGAAGATCTGGGGAGATAATGGAGACTGCTCTTTTATTAGTATGAACTGGGATTTACAGGGGATGCCTCCTGACTAGATGGTGAACTACTCCTGTTTACACTGAGAACACTACTTGTTATCTTACAACGCCAGACTTAAAACATGAATCTAAGGTCTATGCTTCAGTCTGATGTCCGGGAGAGAGAGAGAGAGAGCTTTGCTCCGTCCATGCTCCATCTTTAAATAGCTCTTGAAGAGACGACAGTTACTTCTGGAGAAGACGTCTAATGTGAAGCGTCGCGACTGGTCGGAGTTGGATGACAGTTGATGGAGAGTCAACCGTTCGGCGGTTGTATGTTTATGAGATACTTAACCGCATGGTGGTTGTTCATCAGTTTTCAGGATAAGAAACGTCGTGTGGTATAGAATATGCACGTGTTCCATTCATCACACGGTAGAGAATATACCTTAAATCAGTTCCAAGTATCAGTTCATACCTTTTACGAGCAATCCCCTGGTCGGAAGCTAGGCACAGACCTTCGTCCGACAAGGGTACCCATTGTGTAACCTCTGGAATCTCTACGACCAATGAGGTCGTGAACCTCAGGGGTTACGACCATGAAGACATATGGTCTTTCATGTATTAAAAATAATACATGAGGGTTTTAATCCTCGCCACTATTAATGTCACTTTTTATTATTTTTGTATATATTTTGTAGTATTTACAATGTATGCACTAAATTTTCAGGTATGGCGGATCTAGGAGACGCTGTGTAGTGGTCGTATGAGTTGCTTGACTCGACCATTGACACAAATCACCGTATCCGCTTTAGTACCATCCTCCCCGGAGGAAGGCGACGATTGAGCTTAGCGCGTTGCGGCTACGCACGCCCATGAGAGCATCGAGGGTGGACCTACATTGGGTTCCAAGGTATGTGTAGTTTTGACCTTCGTGTAATCAATTGCAGTCGAACAACTTTGGGTGGACTCACGTTTGTTCTTAATCCTTTCGACACAGGTTGAGAGCGGGAGACCTACTTCCACTAGCGAGGATGGTGGAGGCGATGTGGGAGGATGACCAAGAGTGTGCAGTCGGTAGTCGTACATCGAGGCGCTTTTCGTCGGCGGTGCCTCCTGACGGCACTGGTTGACCGGTGGAGACCGGAGACGCATACGCCCACCTCCTGTGCAGGGAGATGGCACTGACACTTCAGGACATGATCTTCCTGACCGAGTTGCCCTGCGTGGGCTTCCCCTTAGTGTTGCACGATGTCCCGGCCACATGGCGCCCGGAGTTCCTTGCGAGGTTCCAAGGGGTGCTGCCACCCAACACCGGCTACAGGGAGGTCAGCAGCACCCACAGACGATCGCTAAAGTGGATCTGACAGTTCTACGCAAGTTTTTGTAACTCTTGTCCTTCTGCTTTAATTGTTTTGTGCAACTTAGTGATGTGTCTATGTCTTCTTGCAATCGGAGCGTAAGACAGAGGACACACCCGTGTACACAGTGAGGAGGCACTTCGAGGCCTACTTGCTGTGGTTGTTCAGGTAAGTGATGTTCCTAGGGTCCCACGGCGACAGGGTCGACAAGCACATGATCCGGTACTCACACGAGCTGGCGGACTTGGAGGTGGAGGTGATCCAACCGTATTCCTGGGGCTGGGCGGTGCTGTGCGCAATGTACCGCACCGTGTGCGATGCGTCCCACCAAGTTCGGGATAGCTCCATCCTCTCCGGATGCCCGCTGCTTCTTCAGCTGTGGTCCTTCAAGCGTTTCCAGATCGTACAATCACAACAGGACCTAGGAGCCTACACTGTCACCATGTACGCCAGCGACGACGACGTGGACCAGCCGACCATGGTATAATTCTATTTCTTTTGCTAAGTTTCCATTGTTCTATTCCACAAGTCACATTCACTATGATCACTACGCACGCGTTCAACTCGGATTACGTTGCGATGTTCGATCAGTTGATGGATAACCACGTCATATGTACACCGTACACTCCCGACAGGGTGTACATGCGCGTACCCCGATGCCTGTCGAGCCTGTGCACACGAGAGCACGTGTACTGGTACACACGGAGGAGCTTGGTGCACAATGTCTTCGCGGAGGAGTACCACGTGCCTTTGGGTGATCGCCAATTCTGCGGCAATGAGTCCCGATCCCTAGGGGCGGTTGGCGCCAAACATCCATGGGTAAGTTCACATTTTATTTATGTCGTACCATTTGCCTTACGTACTTACAAAATAATCGTTTTGCCTTCCACAGGTACACTAGAAGGGGGTACCTGCTACGACTTTCTGGGCGGACAGGATGCTCCCTTGGGTTCAGGGCTGGCACCACGCCTTAGAGGACGCCGTCTAGAAGGATGCTCCCTATGACCCCAGGACGTACAAAGAGTACATCGAAAGGTACTCTAGTTGGACGAGGGTTCACTACGTTAGGGTCATGGACGACCCACCACGACACGAGACTGCGACGTTCGACACATACCCCACCCAGCCGGACTCCACATTCCATCGCGTGGAACGTATTGAACGGTCTGTACATCTTATTTGCTTTGCAAGTTTTCGGATTCTAACTTGTTAATTATGTGTACAAGTTGATCTATAATGGGAGATGCATGAGTTGGCGACCTCCGTGCATCGTATAACGCTCGAGAAGCACTTCAGCATGACGACGCAGGAGATTAGAGAGATCATGGATCAGTTCGTCGAGAAGACGAGGCGAGGCATCCATCTGTCGTCTTTCCGTAGGCGAAGGAGGTGGTGGACCCACCTGTGCGTGGACGGGGGGTGAGACACGGGGCGTCACGCCCCATGGCTCCTCACTCGGACGTGGTCGGCGGGTCCTCGTGGTATCGTGCTGGAAGTATCTCAGCACAGTTCGTAGGTCAATATGAAACACTCACGTCTGGTTGTTTATTCGAACTCTACTAGTTACAAACGACAATTTTCTCTAACAGGTCCTTAGTTCCACCTGTACATAGGGCAGGAGAACGCGGAGCAGTCCACTACCTTCGTGCGATGAGATATGTCTATCTTGTTTGCATGCACAACATACTATTTCATCATTTTTGCCATACTTACAAGCATAACGTACTGTTTCACAGCTCGTATAACCCTTTGGGACGAGGAGCTGGTGTCGCACTCGCACAAGGTGTCACACTCTGGGGACTTCGATTTCGACCAGGATAGCGGTGGGCCTTCGCATGGCGAGAGCATCTAGGTCTCCGTGGGGGCTTCACAGCTGCACGGTGTGCCCGAAGCGAGCCAGCCGACGCAACACCCACTCGCGACACCCCCTTAGGCGTAGGTCGTAGGTGCCTCGGCCGCTTGAGCCTTTGACCTACTAGTACCAGCGCCCGCATCAGCTCGGACAAGGCCAAGAGCCACACATGGGGTACGCCTCAAGAGGACCCACAAGTATATATTTGTTCTTGTAAATATTAGTCATATCATGTAAATATAAATTTATGTATAACTTACATTATACTAGTCTGGTGTTTCGGTATTATTTGTTCTTGTGTGTATAGGTAACCATGTGAGGGAGTCAGCATCGCGACACCCCATCTTTTCATACCTTAAAGACCACACTATCACTTTTGCATAGCGAGATGACCGCACACTGCGACACTACCGTTTTAAACCGAAAAGACCGCACTATGACACGCCACCTTTTGAGACCTTAAAGACTGCACTCGTTCATGCCACACACTGCCACTATTGCAGACTGAGATGAGAATACACTACGGCGCTAACTTTTCAGACCGAAAAGACCACACTCCGCCACGCCACCTTTTCAGATAAAAAAGACCGTACCCTGTCATGCCATACGCTGTCACATTTGCAGACCGAGATGATAGCACACTGCGATGCCACCTTTTCGGATTGAAAATACCACACTCCGCCACGCAACCTTTTCAGACCGAAAAGAACACACCAAGACATGGCACACATTGCCACTTTGCAGACCGAGATGACACCACACTGCAAACCTACCTTTTTAGACCGAAAAGATCACACTCCGCCACACCACTTTTTCAGATAAAAAAGACCCTTTATAAAATGAGGGAGAGTAAAACTGGAGAAGAGAGCTGGAGGAGAACACTACACCACTACATCCAACACTTCACCAAAACTTGGTTCACACAATAGAGAGAAAGAAGATGTTGGACTCATCAGCGAACTTCTACACAAAGATGTTGCGGAAGCGCAAGTGGCTTACCGAGAGGACTAAACCCTACCCAGATTATTCTATGAAGGATGCGTCGATACCACCAGAGTTCCCACGCCCGCAATGTGTGTGCGAAGAACCAATTAAGAACATCTAGGCCACACACCTGACGACGGCCACCCAGGCGTACTACACATGCGGGGACGTCATCGTAAGCGAATCTTGCACACACATAGACTTTTCACATCTTACGTTCCATTCACAAATCTCTAACTACATCTGTGCATAATGGCAGCCAGAGATGTTATGCAACTTCTTCCAATGGATCAATGCTTCGAACATGTACGATAGAACATTCATCGAGCAGAAGTACATGTTGAACTATGTGATGCGAGTCGAGACCTTCAAACGCTAAAAACCTTACGTACCTAACCCTACTTAAAAGGCACTAGAGGAGCCCAGGAAAGAAGGGTGGTGGTGGAGGACCCCCCGAACACGAAGCTAAGTATGACGTGGCCGAGCGTACGACGAACAAGGGGAAGGCTCCTGCAAGTGAGACCAACGACCGTCCTAGCGCTCCTCGTCGCTGGGCATAGTCCAGATCGGAGAGGCAAGTTATGTTCAGTTTGCATCCTAATTATTAATTTGTCCCTACATTGTGCTATCCTAACATCATTCAATCGTCCAGCCTGTCTCGAAGAACATAGCTAACTTTAAGACTGGCTGCTGTCGCAGACAGTCCAGAGACAAGGGGAAGAGACCAATGGGCCGCCAGGACTATTCGGTTTCGTTCCAATCAACCTTTTTCAGATTCCAAAAAAGTACACATGTATCATAGGTGTATTTCGGTTTGTTGATTCGTACATGTTGGCGTTTCTAATGTACGTAACCAAACCCAATGCATCATGTAATTCACAATTAAATTATGAAGTCTTTCAAACTTAAATATTTTTCCCAAATATTTTGACTATTAAATATTATGTAATATTTTTTCGAATGAATCGGTTCCATGAATAATACAATCGGGACAACAACGCGTATAATAACCTTAAACCCAAATATTTTTTTATTTCACTCCAAAGGGGTTGTTTGTGTTATTGCGCCGCCGATCTCGCATTCTCTACTTCACATTTCGTTATCTTCTCCAATTTCGGATTCCGAACTACTAGATATTTCAGGGTATTACCAAAAAACTTCGTGAAATACACTAAATCTTTTGACTGAATTCTCTACACATATTTTTTTTAAAAAAAATATAGAAACCTGTCGCCAATTGAACTGGCGAAATTGTGCTGTCGCCAGTTCAATTAGCGATACGAACCTCTCCGCACTGTTCCAATTGGCGATAGAGATACTGCTACCAATTGGAATAGCGATAGGAAATTTTGCCATTTGAAATGACGACAATGATTTATTTTTGTAAAAAAAAGACTATTTTTTGTAATTATCTTTTAAATTAATATTATTTTTTAAAAAACTTTTGTTTAGCTAGTATCTGCCAATCATGCTGTTTTGGCGATCCTGACACCTTACAAGTTTACAACTCCACCCACTACTAATGACATTGCTAGTTCCTGCTGACATACATGATTAACTGATTACAAATGCGTAGAACATGGGCTGTGCAAAAAGACTAGAATCCCTCAACTTGTAGGAGTATAATCATACAAGAGAGATAACACAGCCCTGAACTGCACAATGATCAGACAAGCAACACTATGCAGATCTCAGACTAGCAATGAGGGGAGGGCACAACAATCTCTGAATTCAGTGCAATCTCTGCCATACATGAGGGAAAGAGCAATCTCTGAACGAATATAACATAGTAACCAGAACTGAATTCAGTGCATTGGCTGGAACAGTGGCTCGAAACACGCTTTGACTTCCTCATCATCCCACTCCAACCCATCCCACCACTCTCTTGTGCATTGTATTGCATTCAGCCCTGCAACAGAGAGTTTCAGCTTCTTCAGACTTGGGCACTCAACAATATTCAGATTCTCTAGTGACGGGAACCGCAGCATGCATGTGCTGCTGCTCAACGTCCTGAAGTTGGCCAAGCCAAGGAGATGCAGATCTTTGAGGTTAGGGAAGGGTGTGATGACTTTACACATTCCTGCAGCTTGTTCACCACTGTTTTCTGCTGTTTCTTGTCCTTCATCGCTGAGAGTAATCAGCTCCTCCAGCCCAAGGCAATACCAGATGAACAATGATCTTAGATTCTGGACACATCCACCTTTGTAGATGATCTTTACCTTCTGCAGACCTTGAAGGATGACATCGTGCTGGTTTGGAAGGATTGGCTGCTCGTCATCGACAAGTTCACCCCACCTTGGCACAAAAACATTGGGAAGTGCATTGCTCCTATCAGTTTCTTTGCTACCACCAATAATTACCTCTACTAGATTGCTGCAGTTTAAAATCCACACTCTCTTCAGGCCGGTCATGTTCTTCCAGAGGTTACTTGAAGGAAGCTCTATCTTTGTCAGGCTGGCACATGTCTTTATCAGTAGATTTCTGGTGGAACCAGCAAGGCGGTATGACCGTGAAAGCCTCTCCAGGGCCTCGAGTGATTGTACTGTGATGTCAAGCGCCTTGAGCCTGCGCAGGTTCTCGAGCTCCTGAAAATCAACACCGTTTCCACTTGCACCGACTTTCCAGTCTCCATAACTGAGATCCATGTACAAGACCTGCAGCATTGTGAGGCTGCCCATAACACCACTTGGGATCATTTCCAGCGGCATATTTGAGAGAAGCAGGAACCGCAGAGTCACCAGTGCTCCTAGCTCCCTTGGCAATGACTTGATGTTTGTGTTATACAAATCAAGGTACTGCAACTCAACCAATGCACTTATCCCTGAAGGTAATTCACTGATAGAAGTATACGACAAATCTAACACCCTGAGAGATGGCATGAATTGGAAGAAGCCGTCACATATCTTGTCCAATGCAGGGTTGCCTTGCAGAATCAACGTCTTGAGCAAAGGGCAATTAGGCCTCTCATACAGCTCAAGAATGCTGTTCCGCATGAAAGAAATCCGCTCAGCGTCACTCCACTTCTCTGCACCCGGTGCCTCCTTCAGCCCAACTCCGGCACGGACAAGCCATTTGGTCTCTTTTGTGCCGAACTCTGATGCTATCCATAGAGCCATGGCACGGACCATGGGATGCATATTGATACGATTCTCATCTTCACCTCTCTCCAGCAAAGAGGCAATCTTGAGATCACCAAGAAGGTCATGCCCCTTGTTGTATATCTCATCCATCTCAGTGTACAAGTCATCAATGAAACCTTCACCAATGCAGTAGCCTATGACCCATTCCTTAGAAATGGAGAACTCCTCTGGGAATAGTGAGCAATACAGCAGGCAGAGCCTTAGCTTGTCACTGGGCAAGTTATCGTAGCTGTTCTTGAGAGGCACAAGAACGTCTATCTCCATGCCAAGAAGCTGCCATGGGGCAATCTTTAGCACAGTGATGGCGTGCTTCCACTCTTTTGCGGTGCGCTTGCTGGCCATCGCCCTGCCTACAGTGATGAGCGCGAGGGGTAGCCCGCCACACCTCAAGGCCAGCGCCTTCGCGTGGTGCCGAATCTCCGGGCTAGCATGCATCAGGTGCTCGCCGACCTTCTCTCGGAAGAGCTCCCACGCTGGCTCCCATGGCAAACACTCCATCTTGAGCTTGCGGCGGACGTCCATTCGGTCGCACACGTCCTCGATCCTCGTTGCCAAGATGATCTTGCTCTTGGAATTCTGCTTCGGTACCGGAATGCCAAGCATCCGGAAGTTGAGTGGCTCCCAGAGGTCGTCTAGCAGCAGCACAAAATTCATCTTGGTGAGAACCCTGTATAGCACCCCCGCACGCTCCTTGGGCGTCCTGTTCTCCCACGACACACCGAGCCGGTCACCAATGATCTTCTGGATGTCGTCAAGATTGAACTCCTTGCCGACCTCGATGTAAATGGCGACATTGAGGTCCTGCGAGTTGATGAGGAACTCGTTGTTGAACTTGTTCAGCAGCGCTGTCTTGCCGACCCCGGCCATGCCGTAGATGCCGACGACGCCAACGTCACCGCCCCGGACGGAAGCGTGGAGCTCCTCGAGAAGCGCGTCCATGCCGACGACGGGCGCGCTCGGCATCTCCTCGAAGCGAACCTGCACGAGCTCGTCGGCAACCTTGTGGAAGGCGCCCTTCTCCTTGAGGCTGGCGGCCTCGGAGAGCGTCTCGTCGGCTTTCTGGCTGAGGTGGTAGGTGGCTCTGACGCCGGGCGCCTGGTCGGGCGGGAGGTGCCGGCGCGCCTGGTACTCGTCGTCGATCTGGGCGGCGGTGTCCTCGAGCTTGGCGACGCACTCGAGCCACCACTTGACCTGGCTGGTGGCCTCCATGCCCTGGCGCTCGGCAGCGTCCACGATGCGCTTGACGTCGTCGCGCTTGCTCTTGAGCTCGTCCATCTCGTGGCCCAGCGCCTCGATGTAGTCGCCGCAGGACATGACGTACCCGAACGTCCTGGCGAAGTAGTCCTTGAGCGGCCGGAACACCGCGTCCATGATGGACGCCACGAACTCCATTTACGCGGACCAAAAGTCTCGATCTTTACCAAGAAATGTCCGATCTTTGACGGCGCGCAAGGCCGAGAACTCAATTTGGAAACGAATTGAAGGATCCGGGAGCCGATGGGAGGGGAACTGAAGCCGAATGGGGGCTAATTTATGAACTGGATGCGCATAGGACCCGCAGAGCGAAGGAATCCGACAAGATGCAACTGGTGGTGGGCATCAGCAGGGTATTCTGGGGAACGCAGAAGGAACGGACGAGTGGGTTGGAGTTTTTGGAAGAAGCCATAGGAAATGGACAAATTGGTAGCCGGGTTTCTGAGCTCATAGTATCCTTAGCAAGGAAGAAACGCAGAGGGGGAAGAAATCAAGAAATGCATACCCGCGATGTGGAAAAAGATAGCCTCGCTGACACAAGCGAAGACCTCGACAGTTCGACTAAGAACTGTGCGAGTTCGGATTAATGCGAGGGAGGTGGTGAGCGGTGGTGGAAGTACTTGACTTCGCCACGGTCTCATTGGCGCCACGGCGAGTTGTTTATCTCAGGCTCTGTCCTGGCGGCAGGGAATAAAAGAATATACAGCTAGGTAAGCTGATAAACGTGATACGATCTGATCTTTACCAGGACCATCGATGGGCAGGTTTGTAAAGTTCTGAAATCTGAAGTGTAAAGTGTAGACAAGATGCTAGTGGTGCGTGAATAGTGCAGAATTTTTAAACCAAAACAATGGCCTGGGAAATCCTGGAGACTCAGTGATGGGCCAGCTCAGCTTCTTGTCTGGACTCTGGAACTGGAAGGGTGGTCCACTGGAGCGGTAGCACAGTGAAATGCAACAGCCAACAGCTGGCTGCTCAACAACCTCAGCGGAAGGCTCCGTTTGTTTGTGTTGAGGGCGTCATTTGCGAGTCGGTCAAGCGATTCGCCGTGAACAGCGTAGAATCGTAAAACAATGCATGAACAACAAAGCGAGAATAAGAGATTGAACACAAAGGTATAGGGGGCGTCTTGCTTCTCTTTATTCCTTCATCAAACGATCAATCCTTTACAATGAATAGCACCCTATTTATAAGCTACGACCTTCAGGGTTTGGGATGAGCCCACCTTGGGCGGACTCCGGTCTGGGCCGGTTTCTAACACTCCCCTTGGGCACTCATCCTTCATGCCCATGCCTCGTCAAAACTCCATAAAAACCAGTGGGAAAAATTTGGAGAAAGAGTACATGAATCATGTTACGCTATCTTTGCAATTGCCTCATTAAAAACCTTAGCCAGAAACTTGGGAAAACTCGTCAAGGGAAAAAGTACAATCCACCCAATTTTATTTAATCTTGAGTTTGCTCTTTGGGTATTCGATCTTCGTGATCAAGCTTTAGTAATGAGTTTGTGAAGATTCTCCCCAGATCTGCACTTCTCTAAGTCTCATCATTCCAATTTCCACATATGCACCTTTCAAAGCTAGATCTTGGAAGTGACTTAGTGAACAAATATGCAAGATTTTCACATGACTTAGTATGCAGTACCTTAATTTCGTCCATCTTTTGCATTTCATGAGCATAGAAGAACTTGGGGTTGATATGCTTTGTGAGAGAATTCTTCATATAACCCATCGCATTTGTGCAACACAAGTGCATTATCTTCATAGATAATGATGAGGGTTTGTGCGGTATTCAATCCACACGATTGGATGTGGTGAATCATCCATGAAGCCAAACACATTCTTGTAAGGCCTTGTACAATGCTATGATCTCCAAGTGGTTCGTCGAAGTCGATACAAGATATTTCTTAGACGATTTTCATGGAATTGCAGTTCCACCACATAGGAGTTCATAGACTGTTTGCGATTTGGCTGTATGCGGGTCCTACAAGTACCCGTCATCTGCATTACCATTCATAGTTAAGTCTTGGTTCTTTCAGAAACGGACTAAATTCTTTGCTTCTTTGGAGGTATCGAAGATGTCCTTTATCCCCGCCAATGCCTTTGGTAGGTTCGCACTATACCTTGCTAGTAGGATCACGGCAAATACAATGTCCATTTCTAATACAGTTTGCTAAATACATTAGTGCTTCTTTTGCACTTGGTGTGGGAATTCGGTCCCGGACTTCCTCCCCTCTTCTTTAGGTGCATGCAGGTCTTTGTCTTCTGCAAAGATCTCCGACCATTGGCACTTTCAAAGGTATGCCCTTCCAAAGTCAAACATTTCGACACCTTCGAGTGTAGGTTGGTGATGTACTAATATTCCTTGAGGACATGCTCAAGCTCCAAGCCTAGGCAATATTTGGTTTTACCCAAATCTTTCATTTGAACTCGACTCGGTAAGAGCTTGCTTTCCTAATATCCTTGTGGTTCGATGATATTCAGATCATCTTCATACTCTAAGATTATACAAAATCCATTACGGGATCGTCGTATAAATACACGAGATTATTCTCATTGTTCGTGTAGCCTTTCATGCATAGAAAGTCGCTGGCGATTATACCACATTATGCACGATTGTTAGGTTCATACAATGACTTTACGAGTTTCACACTGTACATGTTTCTATTTGCTCTATTTTGGTTCGGCGGTGATACATTCGGTATCTTCATATAAATGTCGAATCCAATATTTCATAAAGGTATCTTGGTACCCCATCCATCAATTTCGCTTCTAACTTCAAGTTCACCGCCATTGAGATAAATATTTAAAGGAGTTCCGCTCATGACCAGGGAATAGGTTTTTTCGTAATCATCTTACGGATGTCGGTGAAACCTTGTACAACGAGCCTTGCTTCTTTTCATTTCTCTTTCAAACAAATACCCACTTATGCCCTACGGGGTGCACAAGGAGGCGTGCGCTTACATGCCCAAACACCCTTCTTTTATTCGGAGAGAATAATTCGTTTCTATTGCCTTCTCTCAATCTTCTCAATCTGATATTTTCTTTCATTCAATGACGATGCAGAGCTCGAATCAAGATTGATGATTGTGGCAAGTTTCTTTGCAAAGTAAATGTCGACATTGGTCATTGTCATATTCAAATATTCTCCTAAGGTCATAAAGCTTATAGCTATTTCTTCAAGGGACGATTCTTTTAATGTTTCTACTTGTTCACCATTGCTTCCAATTGCGGGCAAGTCCTTTAGTTTTCGGCTCCGATGTGTGCGCACATTCATGCGATGTCTCCTTCATGGGGATGTTCAATTCGGTATGCCTTTTCGAAGGTTCCATACCGATGCCAGTCTCAAGCGCTCCCTTCTAATCAGGGCACTCGGTGATCGGTTGTGTCAAGTCCTTCTTATCCTTTTTCACCAGCGTCCCCGGTTGCCGGATTCGAGGACCGGAGTTCTCGTCCTTTTATTCCGAGGCCTCGGGCGGGATTAGGGATACCTTCAATGGTATTTTAACCCTCTCGGTGCATTGCTTGCGAGCAAATGCTACTTATTCACGCTCTTCAAATCACTAAAGTAGTCCGCGGTTGATTCGCTAATACTTGCAAATCAATTATCTTACGGACTTCAATTGTCTTCTAGACTTCAATTCAATTATCTTACGGATTGCAATTATCTTACGGACTTCTCTATTTGCTTTACTAGTGCTCGGGTCATATGCATAGATTTCAATTATCTTCTGGACTTCAAATGTCTTCTAGACTTCAATTATTTCCCGACATTATTATCAAGGGTTGATTTCCTCCCCCTAATGACGGGAAACTAACCTCATCTAATGTACTATCAGCGAATTGGGCATTTTACAAATCTCCAGTCATATGGTCCAAATATTTGATTATGGATGCTGTCTCATAACCAACGTATATCCCAGACTTTCGGAGAGGACCCATTGCAGTTCGCTGCGGTGGTGGTATAGGTATATAACCCTTGCGAACCAACCTGCGAAGATGAGAAGTTTTCAGTGCTGACCCTTGCGCTAGTTGCATAGGTGGATGGATGTTATAGGCCGATGGTCTAAAATTGATGAGAGTTGCTGCGGGCAGGACTGCGTGTCCCCAACATATAGTTGATAAATTACAATTCTTCAAAGTTCTGCTAGTCCATTCTGGGTGCGGATGTGCGGTATAGAATGCTCAACTTTAATTCCCATTTTCATACAATAATCATCAGATGCCTTCAGAGTACATTCTCCGGCGTTGTCCATTCAGATGGACTTCACGTGATGATCAGGGATTTTTTTCAATTGTTAATTATCTGCGAGATTTAGCTTTGCAAAAGCATGATTTCTCATAGACAATAAACATATATGCGACCATTCCGAGGAAGCATCGATGAGCACCATAAAATACCTAATTGACCCTACAGGGTTGTATAGGACGCAAAAATCTCGGGATACGGTCAAGGAATACAGGACTTCATCCTTTCTTTGTCGAGCAAAGGTCTAATAATTAATTTCCGTGGCACATGCGGGCACACAAAATCTTCATTCGAGAAATTCTTTATATTCATATTATGTCCTGTGAATTGTTAATTATATCTCTCATTATCCTAAGGCCTAGCGGCATAATCTATCATGCGAGATAGATAAGTTGAGCTTCTAAATACGGTTTTCAAGGCGTATAGGTGCAGTGCCTTAATATTAGTGTAGTATAGCCAGTTTCATATGAAGGAAGACATTCTAATGTCATTTTTCACTTTCTTCACACTTTGTAATGGGGCTAATTTATGAACTGGATGCGCATAGGACCCGCAGAGCGAAGGAATCCGACAAGATGCAACTGGTGGTGGGCATCAGCAGGGTATTCTGGGGAACGCAGAAGGAACGGACGAGTGGGTTGGAGTTTTTGGAAGAAGCCATAGGAAATGGACAAATTGGTAGCCAGGTTTCTGAGCTCATAGTATCCTTAGCAAGGAAGAAACGCAGAGGGGGAAGAAATCAAGAAATGCATACCCGCGATGTGGAAAAAGATAGCCTCGCTGACACAAGCGAAGACCTCGACAGTTCGACTAAGAACTGTGCGAGTTCGGATTAATGCGAGGGAGGTGGTGAGCGGTGGTGGAAGTACTTGACTTCGCCACGGTCTCATTGAGCCACGGCGAGTTGTTTATCTCAGGCCTGTCCTGGCGGCAGGGAATAAAAGAATATACAGCTAGGTAAGCTGATAAACGTGATACGATCTGATCTTTACCAGGACCATCGATGGGCAGGTTTGTAAAGTTCTGAAATCTGAAGTGTAAAGTGTAGACAAGATGCTAGTGGTGCGTGAATAGTGCAGAATTTTTACGAAACTGCTAAATCTCTGTCGAATGTTTTTCCCTCTGATTTCAGTCGTTTTTTCCGCCATTTGATTCACTTTGAGATTTGCGCTTTCTTTTCCGGGTCCGCTCGTTCATTCCGGGTTTTATTCGAGCCCGCTTTGTACCGAAAGGCCGAGCGTGTCCAAGAGAGTCGAGATGGCGCTAGTTTGCTCGCTTGCCTTGTCGAGCGGAAGTCTCGAGATCGGTCACGCGAGAGAGCGGAGCCTCGAGACAGGGAGAGAGGTGATTTGAGCCGATTTTACCTGGCGATCGAGGCGTGGTGGAGGCGATTTTGGTGGTGGTGTTTCAAAGACGGCATCGGCGTCGATGTCGGCGTCTTCTTCGCCTTTTCGCCGTGATTTTCGCTTGTTGGAGTGGTGGTCGCTCTGCGACGGGGTCGTCACGATCCGCACGACGGCACGCACGCGGCGGTGTTTGCCTTGCCTTCCTCCCGTTGTTTCATTCTCGTTTTGATTTGTGTGGATGTGGGGTTGCGTTGCCGTGGATCTAACCGGCCGCGCTGGCGCTTCGGATTCGCGCGCTAAGCGCCGGATTCAGCGGATTAGCTATGGTAGCCGCCGCGGATGTTTAGATTTGTTGCGTTCGTGCGGTGATTTCGCGCGCGCTGCCGCCAGACCGCCGTGAATCGGTGGATCCAGGCGCTCGCGACCCCAAGCACCGCGATTGTGTCGGTGAGAAATGCGAGAGGAGTTAAGCGAGATGAACCGTGACATCGATTGTAGTGGGATTCAGAGGCGATTCGAGTCCTCAAATTTGCTGCTGTTCGGCTACTAATGTGTTGTGTCCTTGGTATTCACTGATGAATCCAATCGATTCAATCAACTTCCACACAATATGTGAAATTTGTTGCGTCTTGCGGACAGAGGAGTATTTTCTCTAGTTTGGACTAGCTTTGTTGTCGGTACATCTCATCTTGTCTGCATTGGTGATGCAGAGGAATTAATATAGATCATGACTTGTTGATGATTTTTTCTTCGTGGAGTTTTCTTATTCAAGTTCTTCATGAGCTTAAAGGGTAATTTGAATACCATATTAATTCCTTTGCATGATTTGTCACAAAGTCACGAACTAGAAATGCTACTCTAGGGCCTTCTACTCAATTATTTATTTTCATGTTTACTCTGCATTGCTTCTAGCTTCTGTATGTGGTTAACTGCAGTCACATATTTAACTTCTTTTCTATTTTGTTTATTGATTTCTTCTCTGGCAGAAAACTTCTTTGGTGACCATTATGATGCCAAAAGTACACATGATAGAATGGCGGATCAAGAGAGACTGTCTAGGAGAGTTGATCCTGTACCTTCGTATTTGTTACGATGGCGATTCTATCACTCGACAAAGAAGAGATCTCCTCTGTCACAACAAAATAGCCCTAAACAATGCCGCAAATCAAAGAACGCTTGAAGTCTAGTGATTGGCATGTTGAGATATCAGTCGCTAAACAGAATATGATGCCATTGGTTTATACAAGAAGAAGACACTAGAGATGGTCTACAAGCAGGCTCGCAGAGACTTTATACAGCAATTCTTTCCGTTGAATCCTCGGCCTTCACATATGAGATATTTGCATTATATAACAAGACTAAGGAAGTGGTCTGAATGGCCTCCTATTAGCCAACACCTAATCTTGGATTCAGAGTTCTCCATGTTGTTCCTAGGTTTGATTCGATGGGGTTGTAAGCCATATTTGCATGTACATGGGCAAGACTCGAGTCCGGTAACAAGAGTGTAAAAGTCCTTTCGAGTGCAGAGACCAAGAAACATCTCCGGCGTTGTGGCAGGTAACGATTACTCCTAAGTTATGAGATATTTATCACTATCTAAATTCTACTCTTGATAGATGGTTGCAATGCAAAGAAGTTCCAGTAAAAATTAGTGCCTTTGCCGTGTTCAGGAGATGTGGTTCTTGAGTGTATCCATATTGGCGATAGCTTAGAGCCACGAGGAAACAATGTTTCGAGTCATGTTCAACATCGCATTTATTCAATCAAACATCATTGGATCGAATCGTGATGATATTGATCTTCGCATGGAATGTCAATAATCGGTTCGAGGACTTGAGCGAGGTAGTAAATTCACCGCTCCTATGCCTTCTATTTTTATTATCTGCCTCCCGTCCTTGGCGTCGGGCCCATTGTAGGTTCACTAGTAAGTAGCTAATCAGGTTAACTATCCGATAGTTGAATTGTTTTTAATTTAATTGATTTGATCTTGTATTACTTTTTTTACATCTAAATTATTTTGTTTTTATGAAATTTTATTTCATGTAATTTGTAATTTGCTGAAATATAAATTTTGTTACTTAGTTTCATTGTTTAGTCAATGTTCTGACTAGTACTTCATGTATTCAAAGTCATGTTATTGTTGTGTTGTCTTTAGCTTAAATTTTATAGATATAATAGTTAAATTTTGTTATGTCTTATTTTTTTTAAAAAAACTTCTATCCATGATTTTGTAGCATTGAATTGGACCCTCACCAGTACCTAATATATTTTGATAGATATTTATTCTTCTTAGATTCTTAGTTGAATGTATTATTTCTTTATTTTGTTAGTTGTGTTCACCCTAACATAGTTACAGTTTGTGTATTCTTTTGCCCCCCACCCCGAACATATATTTGTTGTTATATATATATATATATTTTTTTGCTTAACCTCTCAAAATACATGTGGATTTTGAATCATGTGATGGAAATATGAGTTATTAAGACTTTCAAGGACAATTACAAGTGACCATGAACCAAAATTACATAAATAATTTCATCTGTAATTTATGTATAATGGAGTTGTAATTCGAACTCATCAAATGTCATTGTTCGTATCCTAAAAATTGGGAGTATTAGTACATGATCATGATTGTCTTTTTTTCATTCCCTAATGTATGGCTAACATCTCATTAGATTGGGTTTGGTTCATCATTATGGTTCTGTATTTACATGTAAATTTACTTATTTTTACACAATTAATATTTATGTAATTTATTTTTGGGAATGTAATTTTGTAATTCAAACTTTGTTTTGTTGTGATCAATTTAATTTTGTCAAATTATTTTTCGTGGATGATTGTGGCATTCCTTTTCGAGATGATTGTGGCATTCTGTTACTTCAATTGAAATGAGTTTCACCGCTATCATATCGTATTTTTCATGTAAATTTGTTTATTTCATTCTCTAATGTATGGCTAACTTCTCATTAGAGTAGGTTTGGGAATGTAATTTTTGTAATGTCACTCGATCGCGGAGGTATTTTTGGGCTCTTCTTTTAGTTTGTTTACAGGATTTACAGCCCATTAGGAATGGCCTAGTTTTGTGTTACCCCCATATCCGGGCTCTTTTTTTCTCCTATTTGGGCTAATAGTAATGGTCTAGTTCTGTGTTACCCTAATATTTCAGCCGCTTTTTTTTCTCCTATTTGGGCTGACAGATTTATGAAAAGGGCAAAAAACTAAAAGATTATTGGCCTGTTAACTTTTGTGGTTAATAGGCTTTGCAAGTGACGAAAATAAAAACAAAAAAAGCCCATAAATCGCAGCCCATTAAGAATAACTGATCATGTGTCATGCTTTGGCAACGTGGAAGCAATCTTGGTTTTGATCCTACGGCTGAAAATCTGACTGATATGCCAAAAAAAATCAGTTGAAAGATGTATAGACACTCCCGAATTTTTAAACCAAAACAATGGCCTGGGAAATCCTGGAGACTCAATGATGGGCCAGCTCAGCTTCTTGTCTGGACTCTGGAACTGGAAGGGTGGTCCACTGGAGCGGTAGCACAGTGAAATGCAACAGCCAACAGCTGGCTGCTCAACAACCTCAGCGGAAGGCTCCGTTTGTTTGGACTGCATCTCGGTTGTCACTTTTTTTTTAAGCAATACAGCAGGAGAGAATCCTACTGTATGTATATTAATAAAACGATACATACAATGGAAGAAAACAAAACATAAAAGAAAAGAAACCGAAAAGCGAAAACAGGAAAGGAACCCAAAACAAATCCAAGACTAACTTAGGCTATTGAACCAGGAAACAATAACTACGTACGGCAAATTCATGCGCAAAGGCGAATTTCCAGCTCGTGAAACTAGGATCAAGATGGTTGAAATTTTGATTATTTCTTGTTATCCAAATGGCCCAAGTTGCTAGCACAATGACCTCCATGAAGAAATTTTGACTAAACTTGCTCTTGAGGTGTAAGATTGCTTGGTGCGTTGAAACTAGAGACGAGCGCTGAGGGCATACATAATTCCAGCAAGTTTGGAAAAGGGGCAGGTCCAAAACAGGTGTTGAACTGTTTCCTTTGCTCCTTGATCACACAAGACGCAGGTATAATCCTCTAGATGGCAAGTTTTCCTTCACAAGAGATTTCTGGTATTGAGTATGTCCATTAGCAGAAGCCAGAAGAAGACCTTATGACTCGTCACATTTATAGTACTACATTAATGAATGGGTCTTCATCAATCCATGTTCTTGGTCATAGTATAGTAGTATTGCTATATCTGCAAGGAGCAAAGAACACATCATGCACATTCATGTAGCCGGTTGTCACATAGCGATCGAGGCTAGGATATGCATAGAACTGCACATTTTAATGTGCTCGTACTTTAATTTCCCCTTTGGCTTCTTTCTATGTTTCAAAGTTGGATGTGCTGCATTCATTGCGACCTTGAGCTGCCAGGATGCATCTGTTTGAATGCACTCTTATTAATTTGTACTGGTTTGCACCGTCGCACGCTTGCATGTTGACTCGCCTTGCCTATTGTTGTGCCTGCAACGGCTCCACCTTGAATGATCTAGCTATAGGACGCAAGCATACATCTCACAATAAGTGTTATCTTTGACGCTAGATGTCCATATATCTGCGCTAGCTTACGTCCTTCTATCTCTATCTCCCTGCATACATATTGATGAACCGGTAGTGTTCCATTGAAGCTTCCCCGGAACAAATTCCATGCTTTCACTGAGAGATGCGGCCAAATGCAAGATAGAACAACGTTTCCTTTTGGCTGCGTTCTTTAAATACATCCATGGAACATATCTGCTGCATTTACCATGCATGCATTTATTGCCCACAACATCAAACTGTGTTGAACTGGGTTAGCGCTAACTATGTATGTAACTAACTAATGATACAGTCGCACTGTTCAATTTACCCTGATGGTAGAAAGTGAAATGTTTACTTTTGCAATTACGATAAGCCTCACTGATTATTGGATCAACTTCTGATTAATTAGTTGCATGCATGCATGCAGCATTCTCTTACCAAACCAGCAACGACTCGGTGCTGCTCGTCGACAAAAAGTCGTACGGCGCCTGCGACGCGAGCTCGCTGACCAACACGTTCGCCGACGGCAACACGGTATTCACCTTCACCCAGTCTGGGCCATTCTACTTCATCAGCGGCAACAAGGACAATTGCAACCACAATGAGAAGCTGGTCGTCGTCGTCATGGCAGAGCGCGACGCCAACGGCACGGCCACGGCAATGGTGACGTCGCCTAGCAACAGCACGTTCTCGCCGCCGTCCCTGCCACCTTCCTTGGGCTTTGAGATCTCGCCCACGGCGAACCCACCGCCGAATGTCGCGACCCCGGAGGCAGCAGGCATTGCCGACACAGCCACGCTTGCCATTGGGACGTTGTTCTACACATTTGTTTGATACATTTTGTTGAAATGATCGTATATACACATGTGGATCGAGCATAACACGAGCATGTGGACCGGTTGGTTCGATCAAGTTTGTTGTTAATCTGTCATATAATAATGTATCAAGTGTTGCTAGACGTACTGTGTGATGTAACTGGCGATACTATTTTTTGTAAGAACCTATTGATCAATGTGATGAAATACAACCGAAATGATTAAGTTTCTCGATACAATTGATCAATGTGATGTCACAGGTGTATTCTTTTTTCCCATAGAAACATCTAAATGATTTAACTCTCACGAGAAAATACTAGCATTGGTCCAAATATAAGCACATATAGAATAACCCGATAAAAAGGATAAAAAGATCAGTGCACATGCTTTAAGGCATGGCCCAACTAGTGCGGTACCTATCTCTATTAGTCAGAGTCTTTGACTAAAATGATAATTTTTTTTAATGAAATAGCAAAACAAGCCTCCCAAACAAAATGACAAAAATAACAATCCTATTGTGCGATTTTGTCTCGAAAAGTCACGTGTCACGATCTTAGACCACGGTAGACAATGTGCCGCGCTACCAGACCACAACACGTGTCCTACCACGTACCTAGTCAATGGTTGGAACGTGCACAGGTTACCTGCCGCGCTGGCATGCCGTCTTGCTATTGACCGTTGCCATCCTGCCGCTGACAGGGTGCCAAATCACGGCACATGGCTTTTGCGGCAAAACCATGCGGTAGGGTGCTATTTTTTCATTTCATTCGGGGAACATGTTTTGCTATTTTGTTTCAAAAAAGGCTAAATGGGCCAAAAACTCCTATTAGTTATCCTAACGGTCGGCCCAAATACAAGCAAATATAGTATCGTCCAATAAACAAGTTGAAAACTTGCTTTAGTGGCATAGCCCAACTAGGTAATATTGTTGCTAGCCCAGCAGATATCCATGTTGGGCGGACACCCCGGCGGGTGCGAGAGGGAGAGGCGGGCCCCCACATGGTGTTCGCGCACAACTAGGTAATATTGTTGCTAGCCCGGCAGATATCCATGTTGGGCGGACACCCTCGCGGGAGCGAGAGGGGGAGGCGGGCCCCCACATGGTGTTCGCGCATTTTCGACAGCAAATGGACTTTAGTTAATTACTAGCAAGGTGTCCGTGCATTGCGTCGGAATCCCAAATAAACCAAATTGATTTTTTTCTATGAAGTTGTAGTACTAAAAGCAACAAATATGTTACAACTAACCCAAATGATGTTAAGCAAATTTATGTTGACTACATATCAAGATTTCTTTTCTGATAGTAGATTGTCTGTGCGTTACGACGGAATCCCAAATATATCAAATTGATTTTTTTTCTATGTAGTCATAGTACTATAAGTAACAAATGTGTTACAACTAAGCCAAATCGATGTTGAGCAAATTTATGTTGACTATATATCGAGCATTCTTTTCTGAGAAGTGGGACACCCCATTCCACTAAACATAAAACTGAATTAAAAGAAAGTAGAAACAGAGTTTGCAAAAACTGCAGGAAGATAACCAAGAATGGAAAGCTCCTAAATTACCATGCACACGCCAGAGCAGTCTTCATGTGGACGCCATTATGGCTTCAAAAAAGAAAAGACGTTACTGACTAATGCTCGTGCTTTCATCTGCAGTCGTAGCTGCTTGAAATTTCATTGCTCCTACTCAGACCTTTCTGAAGCGCATCTCTACTGTAGTTGTCACCCCTCTACAGTTCATCTTCTCTCTCTCCACAAGTCGAGCCGAGCTCGCCTCGCTGACTGTCGCGTGCCACTGGCACATCGCCATGGTTGGCTCATCAAGAACCTTGTTCCCATAATGGTCAGCGACGTTGAACCAAGAATATATGGAAGGTAAGCATGGAATGGCAAGTGGTAATTAGTGGTGTGCTAATTTTTCTGCAGTGTTCACCATCCTTGAAACGTCGCAGAAGTAGGTCTTGAGGATAAGAAGGTAAGGTCAGCAATGATCTCTCCGACGGCGACTCGCCGTCACCGCCGCACTCATCACAGCGCCCGAGTCCTCCATCACCGTGCTTGCCTTTGGTCGTTGTACCAAGATGAAAGTATCAAACCTCGAAGAAACTTCTCAGTTATATACAAAACAAACCATGCAGTATATTGGAATGCTTGAGCTCATCTCTAAGCATCTAAGTATCAAGACCTGGATGTATCATGTACTGGCACAATCATGAAGTTGACAAAAGAAACAAAGTCAAAAAACTAATTTAGTCAAACGACAATTAGCCTAATGTCTGCGAAAAAAGTTCACCCAAATAGGACATGTGGCTAGTATTTTAAACGTGATTCTAATTGTATCTATCAACATAAATGAAACATCTCAAGCACGATCAAAGACGACGAACAAGAGGGGATGGCATTACAGCGATGGGAGAGCCGTTGTTGAGCACGCACAAGTCATGGATCCCCTCAGTCCGCCCGTCCATGGCGATGGTGCGCACCATGTTCACCCTAAGATGTTGCACCACCTCGAGCACACGGTGTTGTCTTCAAGCACCTCCAACGCCGTCATCAAATTTAATCTGTATTAGCAAACCTCATGAGATGCTTTGTTGCGCATTCAGCAATGTAAATTGCAGGATAAAGTCTTAGCAAGGAAATCTAGATTTATTTGATGAAATTTTATACAAGTTCCATACTCGTACTCTACGTACTTTTTGATATGATTATATGCAACCGGTTATTCATCTCCGATAATTCTCTTTTCTTTTCCTTTACAAAAGTATGCACTACAAAGATTGTTGATTTGTGTTGAGATTGAGGGATAGACGAAATAGCCGTAAATAAATTACATCAAGGTCGGTTTCCGTAAAAACATTTTCAATTGACAGATGTAATTAACCGCTAAGATATGTGAAGCGGAGCCACTTAACCATTACTTCGTTGCTTATAATTAAGATTCAGTAAGATTTGCATACTTTTTCCTTATCTCGCTCGGTACATTCGTACATTTGCACAATGCATGGGTGCATTGAGTCGCAGCTAATTGTTCTATCCTTTATGCAGAGCCTCCTTATAAGCATGCGTTTCTAGTGTGAAGAAAAAAAAAAAAACAGCTAGAGATTCCCTATATCTTTTACCTTGTTAATGAGCAATGCACTATCAATTTCTCTTACCTCTTTAGCGGGAGTTACTAGTGTGTGAAACCAACAGAAAAAATGTGCTCATACAGTACGAGGTCAAAGTAAGGACGACAGATGACACCAATACTTTTTTCGAGGGCAACCTCTTTAAATAGAGGCAAAGGCAAGAGCAAGGGCAAAGGGAAACAAAAGAAAACACTAGGTGAAGTAGACACTATAATAATTTACAAGCCATGGATTTCAATTCAGAGCTTGGAGTGGATCAACCTGTTGAGGGCAGCCCATCTTTCATGGAGATGATCGCTAGTGCTATTGGTGGTGGGCTTTCAACAAACTCGGTAATCATTCTAACAATAGCTAGTTAAAAAATTTCTTGGCTATACTTTCTCCCTTGCTCCAAAGAGTTGCACTTCTGTTGTTCTTACAAGAAAGATTTTAGCAAAACATGAGCATAAATGGTATGAATTCTGTTAATACAATTCTTGCGAGCATTACATTTTTATGGTTCAATATCTTACTTCTGGAGATATTGAAGTATATCTTGCAGATTCTGTTTGTTTGTTTTTTTGCGTTTCGTTTACTTCGTGTTTCCTTTTGAAATACTTTGTCTAGTTTCACAGAAATGATCTATTGAATTGTTTGTTGTTTGTTCTTTCACATGAACAAGATAGAATGGAATGGACCCCCTTGTAGTCAGAATTTCTCATTTTAGTCATCTTTTGCGCAAGTTATTGTTCTCCCAAACTTATAAATAGTCTCTCTTTTTTTTTATTTGATATGTCTCACTCAAATCTTCATTTTTTTATGGCCAAATCCGTACTGTGTAGATTGATTTCCTTTTATGAAGTAGATGTAAATGATCCCCCGGCCACTCTTTTTTTTTTCAATACACACTTAAATAAGTACTTGAAAGATTACTGGTACCACATCTTGTTTGCATTTTTATTGGGGTCCCCAAACTTGCAACTATTTTATTAAGGTCGTTTGTTTGGATAAGTAAATTTTATTGGATCCAAATAATTATTTTCAGTCAGTTTTGCCAACTAAGATGCTGATGTTGGGTTCACCATAGCAATGTAGCTGTTTCAGCAATCTATATGCATGGAAAAAGTAGTAGATAAGAATAAAGATGTATACAAGTATGTAGAAGTGTGAGAGCTACTTTAATCATAATACCACCTTTTAAGTTTTCACTGCTTTACTTTAATTTGTTCTATACTTACAATCCAACTTTCTGGGCTATATTTTTTATTTTGAAACTATCAACTTTTAAGACGGAGTGTAAATCTAACAACGAAAGTGTTTTTTTTTTCTTTAAGCAGAATGACATGTCACAGAATCGTCAAGCACGTGACAAGGAACAGAGCTTGAGTAATCAGCCCAAAGAATTAAATGCAACAGATGAGGTTGACTCAGGCATACCGCCTACGCCTAGCAACAGGAACACTCGGGGAGGGATCCCCGTTGAGGGCCAAGACGTCCAAGACGGCATTGAAGGCCCACCAACAAAGAAGAAACGTCTACAGAGGCTCACTAGCCAGCAGGCACAGCTACTTGAGGGGTATGGTTCCTAAAGAATAACACCATTGATTGAAAGTTAGTAATTCATTTAAAAAACAGCAAATGATTTGTTTGATCCACAATATCGCTTTCTAACTCAAAAAAATGTTTTGTTGAAAATTTAATCCAACCTATTTGTCACAGTATGGTTTATCACATGATCATGTAAATGCGTATCCCTTGTTTGTTCCCTTTCTTTCGTTAAATATACCTATCTACCTATAAATTGTAAAAACGGAAATAGTTAAAAGTCGCACATTCCTTGAGTTTGTTTTAATAATTGAACGGCACTCATTCTTCTTATCATTTAGCTTTTTTTAAGGAAAATATTATCAATCGGTTTGTCTTTATTTTTCTTGAATGAACAGGTATTTCAGCATTTGTGTGCACCCTGATGACAACCAAAGGAAGCAGCTGAGTGAGACAACGGGTCTGGCTGTACAACAAGTGAAGTTTTGGTTTCAGAACAAGAGAACGCAAGTGAAGGTCTGGTCTAAAACATTGATAACTTACCATCTCAATGATACAGTTGGTCATCATCTAGTTGGCCATTAAGTACGCATTCCATTAGTTTAACTAGCACTCTTTTGGTTTACTAGATTGTCGATTTTTGTCGACAAGAGAACTTCTTACGTATGCCATTGAAACCTGTCTAATTATGCACATAACAGTACTACCTTACACCTTCCTATCCTTTAGGAGTTGCCCTGACTTGCTTCTGTGTAACAAGATACTTATCTCACCATTCAAGACTGTTATTACTGCCCAGTCATCTTCACTTGTTCAGCTATAAATGTATATATTTTTAATACTTTTTAGTCTATGTAGAAAAGTAGGGACTGATAGAAAATTATCCACGTGGAATTACTAACCATTCTTTGTAACTGTTCCATGACACAAATTGTAGCATCTAACTGGAAAGGAAGATAACTATAGGTTGAAAGTGGAGAATGAAATGCTGAGGGATGAAAACAGGAGGCTTAAGCAGGCTCATAGCACTACGTTTTGCCCCAGTTGCAGTGATTCAGAAGCACACAATCAGCTTGCCGCTGAGATGGAAAGGTTAAAGCAGCACAACGAGTGGATGCAGCAAGAGGTACAGCATATAAAGAAGCCCTTTCAATTGAATTTCAATACGTTTAGTTACATTTGGCAGATTATGTTTCAATTTCAGTAACTTGAAACAAATGCTAGACCTACCATCTATGTTCACTATTTTCTCAAGCAGACTCTCTTTTTCCGACATGACCTACCTTGTGATTTATCAATTTGCGTCCTATAGATTGTAATCCTTGTCAATGAAAAACTTCTAAGTAGTTTCTGTAGAATTATAACACAACTTACAAAGTTTTATAAAGATGTTATCCCGAGGTCTTTTTTCTTCCTTTTGAGATGATTGTATCTCGAGTTCTACTTATGTTGTATTCTTTGGTTGGCAGCTTTCACGGTTTCATGCTGAAACACCTCCGAATTCAAACATTGCTTTCCAACTTGACTCGTCAGCAGAAAATGTTATTGAAAGACAGAATGACACACAGATGATTGCTGAACTAGCCAAGAATGCAATGCATGAGTTGGTCATTTTGGCCCAGTCCCATGGCCCTTTATGGTTGCCTATCCCCGGTGGTTCACTTGACATATTGAACAAGATGGCTTATGCCCAAAAATTTGGGGAAAACAGTGCAAATGTCATAGGATTCAAGACAGAGGCTACTCGCGCGGATGCTGTGGTCATGCTGGACCCCAAAAATATTGTGGATTTTCTCATGGATCCTGTAAGTGGTATATAGATTTTGATAAAAGCTAGGTAATTTAAATGTTCATGTCAATGATGATACTTCAAGTTGCAATCTGATCTCAATGTTAAATGACTCTGAAGGAGTGCTATGGAAGTTTCTGTCCTGGACTTCTGTCCGGTGCAAAAACCACCAAGGTTTACAAGTGGGCTACTAATGCAGGTTATGACGGGGCTATGCAATTGGTATGTATGACTCGTTTATTTACGACTTCAGCACAGAGTTATTTTGGCGTGAGTGCGAAATCTGATCCAAAACAAAGTATATGTGAAAAATACAGCAGTGGCAAAACCAGCAGTGTCCTAAGGTGAAATTGTTGTGCTTATTATTCACAGTTTGCCTTCCTTATTTGCCTTGAAAACAACAGATGACTATTGAGACGGTGTTCCCATCGCCCCTGGTACCGGCTAGGGAATGCACATTCGTGAGGTATTGCAGGGAGCTGCAAGAGGGAACCATGGTCGTCGTCGACGTGTCTTTAGACGATGGTAATGGAGCCTTCTTCAAATGCCGCAAATTGCCATCAGGAGTACTAATTCAGTCCATAAGGCCCAACAGCTGCAAGGTATGACATGCGCACAAAAGACTGAACAAGAACGAATTTTTATTATATATTGTACCTTAATCCCACGCTTGATTTTCTCCGAAATCTTCTTGACAGGTCACTGCCATAGAGCACGTTCGAGTAGATGACGCCGGTGTTCATGAGCTCTACCAGCCATGTCTGAGTGGACTCTTCTTCGGAGCTAGGCGCTGGGTGACGAGCATGGCGCGGCAGTGCGCGCGCATGAGAGACGTATTCCATGTTACCAGCAGCCCTTTGCGCGGTAATGGCAACCTGCAAATCTTTAATACCTGAAACTCCGAACATCATTAAGAGGAGACATTTCGTTACACCTTCGTCCTTGCTTTGTTTCAGTCAGTTCAAAGGGGAGGAAGACCCTCATGAAGCTAGCGGACGGCCTGCTCGTGAGCTACGCCGGCAGCATCGCCGCTACCCCTGCGGAGTCATGGACCGTTCTGCGTGGCACCGGCACAGAGGAAGACGTCAAGATCGCGTACAGGAGGAACGACGACGAGGCCAACACCGCGATCGTGTCCGCGAGCGCGTCGTTCCGGCTGCCACTGACACTTAGGAGGACGTATGATCTGCTCAGGAACAACCTGCTGCGTTCAAAGGTAAGTAAACGAAATAGCCCGCCTCTCCGATCATATGCACGGCCGCATGTGCAATTCTCTCTGAAGTCAAGTACTCATTGTGTGCCTTGCTCACACATGGCGGGTGATGGTGGTATGCAGTGGGATGTGCTGGTGAACGGCGGCGTCGTGAAAGAGGAAGTCCGCGTCTCCAATGGCGTAGGAGGCGACGACGCTGTCTCCATTCTGCACGTCAAGGTACCAAACACATCTAGTTTCCACTGGCAATTCCGCATCTCACTCGACTGACTTGAGTTATATATGTATGCGATTGATCAGCACGGCGAGGAAAACAGGGAGAAGATGATGATCCTCCAGAACAGCTGCTACGACGTGTCAGGCTCGTTTATGGTCTACTCCCCTATCGACAACAAGCTGATGAACACGATCCTGAGCCCGGGTGACCTGACGGAGAGCAATACGTCCCTCTACCCCACCGGCTTCTCCCTTGTTCCCGACGGCGCGGCGATGCACGGTGGCGCTGACCTTGGCGAGGATGGGGGAACTCTTATGACCGTGGGGTTCCAGATTCTGCTGAAGCTCGCTCGTGGGACTGGCCTGTCCCCTCGGTCAGTGTTCTCGGCGATCAGTCTCATGTCTGACAACATAAACGCCATCAAAGAGACGCTGATCAACAGCCACCCCATCTTCCACAAGAAGAACAAGTCTGCGACCTAGAATGTATCCAAGGTATTCTTTGTTGATAAGCGACCTATTGAACTCCGGCTAATTTTTCACCTGGTTCATGATGTTAGTTTGGCGATGACCTGACCTCTTGTTGTTTTGTACAGGGAGAAAAGGGAGATGCTATGCTTATATGTGGAGGTTAAGTCAAGAACTGCGAGAATTCATCAACTCAAATCACCTGCATTTCTCCCGGAATTATCCCCGTAATAATAATTAGTTATCGTTTCCTTCTACTATTTGCAACTTCCAGCTTATGGCGAGGGCCTGTAATAATGGTTTAAGACCAAAAATATTCCATATCGTCGCTGCAGTTTGCTTGCGGATTTGGTATTGTATTCTATGGATGATATTTTCGAACCTAAATTTGCCTTTTTATTTGGTACTGTGTGGAGTGCTATTTTAGAACCTCAATTTGCTTGTTGATTTGGCATTGCACGAATGCTATTTTAGGGTTTTGAAAACCTTTACTAGACAAAGTTGGCATACCACTCCTCTGCTAGATAGCCTATAGACCAATCCAGTCTCTAGAAGTTTTTTTTTCAAGAATGCGCAAAAGTCTTGCGCGTTATTCCATTAAGAAGAAAAGCGGTGATACAGGGAAAAGCCCTAGTGGTCCTGACAGAAAGACTAGGAAAAACAAAATGAAACAGAACAAGCACGAAAGAGGACTAGGTAGGAGAAAGAATGAAAAACTAAAAAACCAAAAAAACATGAAACAAAAACGAGAAAAAAAATAAAAAGACTAAACAACCTAAGGGGAACTACTCCGGTGGAGGGCGCCTCCCGACCGCTAGTATCCGCCATACGCTAGAGGCAATGTTTGTCGTGAATCCGCTGTAACAGAAAGTGTAAGGGACTCGTCTCGTTATTGAAAACCATGTTGTTTCGATCCTTCCAAAGCATCTAGAAAATTAGGATGACATAGAAATCCAAATTTGTTCTTGCCTGCGGAGATAGGACGTCCCAAACGGAGAACCAGTGCTGTTGGAACGAAAGCTGACCGATCGGAATAGCTCTCGGTAGACCCATGTGCGTGAGGAAGTGTGCCCAAACCAGAGAGACGATGGCGCACTCGACGAGAAGGTGGTCGATGGTCTCTTGTGAGTCTCTAAAAGTTTGAAGAGAACAAATCCTACTGTGAGCCTGGATACACTTGGCATATCTTGGGATCACCTCGACTATAATTTTAGAATCAGCTCCAGTTTTAATGTCATTGTGTTTTATCAATTCTGGTGGCTTTAATTTTAGAATCAGGTCCAGTTTTAATGTCAGGGTGTTTTACCATTTCTGGTGGTCATTCCTGCTTTCATTTTTCCACACTACAAGGGAGCACCCACTTGTGAGTTGCTTACTACAATACGTGCTTATTGTCCAAATGAACTATTTTCGTAGGAGGATCGATAACAGTAGTTCATTTTCCATGTAACAGTAAGCAGGAAGTGAAAGGATTAAACAAATAGCTAAATGGGCCAAATGAACAAAAACATGTCAGGGCATCTCATATTGTTTATCACCACACCAACTATGCATTCCATGAGAAGTCTGTCAGGAAAAAGTTGTTATTAACTCATTAAAAAAGCCCTTAAAGAATCTTACAGGGGTTTGGAGGTTAGAACAGGCTAATCCAAAAAAATTAGTAGTCTAGTACAAAGACTAGTCAGCCTATAAAGTAAAACATCTATTCCTAGAAATAAAATAAGAGAACAAAAGTGCACCATTTTTCCTAACCTTGTTACAAACTTATCACGATCACACATCTCCCACACTTGTTCATGTCTGAAGGTTCTTTGTTTGCTACAGCTTCCAAAAAGATTTTGGAATGTCATCTCACAGAAACATGTGTCATTAAATTCAGTCATGATAGGTTGCAATGTTATGCATTAAGACCAGCCCAGTTCTTGAATGCAATCAGAGCTTCCATTTTCCTAAAGTTCTGCTTTCTCAGCTTCGCCACTTTCAGTTTCTTGTGGGTTTCTCACAGAAACATGTGTCATTAAATTCAGTCATGATAGGTTGCAATGTTATGCATTAAGACCAGCCCAGTTCTTGAATGCAATCAGAGCTTCCATTTTCCTAAAGTTCTGCTTTCTCAGCTTAGCCACTTTCAGTTTCTTGTGGGTTTCGATGAATGCTTGTTTGTGCCTCCGCTTGTCCACAATTTTTTTTTTTGAATGAAACCGGCAGGAGGACTACCCGTTATATTAATAGAGAAGAACGGAACGAAAGTCGCGAAGTACAAGGAATTAAAAAAGGCCTTAATTACAAGGAATTAAAATGCTCTAGGAATTAAAATGCTCCAGACACTTGGCCCCCGCTAGGTACCAGGTTCTACCCTCCTCTTTAATCGTCGCTAGGAGATCTAAGGGCGCGACAGCTCTATTGTTGAAAATTCTTGCGTTGCGTTCTTTCTAAATTTCCCAGATAACGAGGATCAGGATCGTTCTCCCGGCTTTCCTAGGGGAGCCTTTCATCTTCGCAACATTTGACCACCAGTCCAAGATATTTGTGCTGGGGGGCCAGAGTGATGGTTGTAAGCTATCAGTTTCCATCCAGTCCACCATAAGCCTCCATATTCTTCCGGAGAAGCGACACTGAGCAAAGAGATGTATGGCTGATTCCGTGGTGTGTCTGCATAGGGGGCAATATCTTTGGTTGGGCCACCCTCTAGCTTCCAGTCTGTCTGAGGTTCAAAGTTTGTTTTGTATTGCCAGCCAAGCGAAGATTTTGCACTTTGGGGGGGGGGGGGGCTTTTGTTTTCCAAATTGTTTCCTTGAAGTTTGTCTCGATAGACCCTAGGAAGTGTAGGGTGTAAGCAGATCTTGACAAGTAGGAACCGTTTGTGGTTTGTTTCCAAGAAATCTCGTCCGAGGTGCCTTGAGTCAAGATGATTTGGTTGGTTTTGATCCAGAGTCCTACGAATTGTTGGATGTGGTGGATTGTCAATCCCCTCGTCAAGTTTATGTCTTGCACCCATCGTCCGTTTTGTAAAGCCGAGGCAACGGTCTGGTTTTTCTGTTTTGAGATTTCAAAAATCTCGGGGGCAAGATCTTTAGGTGCCTCTCCATCCAGCCAGGCCAAGTACCAAAATTTTGCCATCATGCCATCCCCCAGGGTTATCCTAGTTGCCACCGCAAAGAGATTTCGATCCGAGTCGTCGCAAGGGATTTCCATGCCGACCCAAGGTTTGGACTGATTCTTCCACTCCTGCCAGAGCCAACGTAGTCTGATTGCCGAGGAGAATTACGGAAGGCTGAGGATGCCTAGGCCGCCAAGTTGGGTTGGACGACACACTCTGCCCCAGTTAATCTTGCACTTAGCACTCGAGATATTATCGTGTCTGGCCCAAAGGAAACGACGCCTGATTTTGTCAAGGGCGCAAAGGATCTCCTTGGGGGTCTTGAAAACCGTGAGGTAGTAAATTGGGATCGAGGTGAGGACTGATTTTACCAATGTGGCCCTCCCTGCTGGTGAAAGTAGGTGCCCCTGCCAGCCCACCAGCCTCCCCGCCACTTTGTCAAGAAGCGGTGATAATCCACTCTGCGTAGTCTTCTGTAGGTGAGCGGTAATCCGAGGTATTTGATCGGGAAAGTCCAAAGGATAGCAGGGCAGTCTTGGAGGACTGTGCTTAGGTCTAAGTGGTCACAACTTATTTAGAGCACCGTGCTTTTTTGGAAGTTGGTGTGTAGACCAGTTGCATTCCCGAAATTGAGGATGATCTGGGTGGTTAAGTGGATTTCGCTTGCGTTTGGTTTGATGAAAATGGCCACATCGTCCGCATAGATGGATGTTCTGAGTCTGGCAAAACGGTCTCGTGTCTGATCAAGGTAACCCAGGTCCGTTCTACCTCAAGAAGACGTTGGATGGGTCGATGGCCAGTATAAAGAGGAAAGGTGAGAGTGGATCTCCTTGCTGTAGCCCCCTCCCATGAAAGATTGCCTTTCCAGGAATGTCGTTGATGAGGACTTTAGATGTGGCGGATCTTAAGAGGGCCGCCACCCAGTTTGTCCATCTGTGAGGGAAACCCCTTTTATGAAGGAGGTCGAGAAGGTAATCCCAACGGACCATATCAAAAGCCTTTGCAATATCGAGTTTTAGGAAGAGCGATGGGGTTTTCGAGCAGTGTAGTCTTCTTATCCGGTTGCGAACATAAAGGAAGTTGTCGTGGATGCTTCTT
The DNA here is from genome assembly GCA_036346255.1 of Ampelocalamus luodianensis. Lineage (NCBI taxonomy): Eukaryota > Viridiplantae > Streptophyta > Magnoliopsida > Poales > Poaceae > Ampelocalamus > Ampelocalamus luodianensis. Next base: position 27,599,737 of record CM070617.1, on the reverse strand, counting down.
GTCTTGATGAAGGCGCTTTGGACCTGCGAAATCAAGCTTTGCATAAACAAAGCCATCCGTCGCGCTAGCGTTTTTGTAATCCACTTCCCAATGCCATGGATGAGGCTGATAGGTCTAAAGTCTTGCACTTTTTTCGGCACCCTCCTTTTTTGGAATCAGCACGATGTTTGCTGTGTTCAAAAGATGTAGATACGACGTGCGGAGGGAGTGAAAGCTATGGAAAATAGCCATGATGTCCACTTTGATGGTTGACGAGCAAGTTTTGTAGAAAAGAGTAGTGAAATCTTCTGGTCCCGGGGCTTTATCCCCTGGTAACTGTTCTAGGGCGTTGAGGACTTCTGTTTCCGCGAACGTGTCTTGGAGGTTGTGCAAATCCAGCGCAGGTTGGTTCAAAGCCTCCCAGTTAAGGTCAGTGTTACGTGGTGTGAGCGGGGCAAGCATTTCTTGGGAGTGCTTTTGTGTTATGTCTTCTTTCTCAGTGTGTGAGATCGCTCATCCAAGTCCATTCTGTAGTCTTTGGATGTAATTTTTGCGTCTACGACCATTCACTTTAATATGGAAGAACTTTGTGTTTGCGTCACTTTCTTTGAGGTTAGTGATCCGGGAGCACTGACGTTTCCTGGTTCGCTCGATCACAGCCAACCCCAAGACTCTCCTCTTTAGATTTTCCCTCAGGGTCGATTCAGGTGTTGTTAGCTCCCTAGATTCTTGAGCCACGTCGAGCCTGAGGATGAGCTCGAAGGCCATGTGGAGGAAGAGCTTTGGGCGGGGGAAGAGGTCTCTACTCCATGATTTCAGGGTGGAGGCCGTGGAAGCCAGCTTGTGATACATCTGATGCATTGGTTCTGTGTGCGGGCAGTGTGCAAGCCAGGCTTTTTGTACCATCTCGAAAAAACCTGGCATCTTGATCCAGAAGTTTTCAAAGCGAAAAGTTTTTGGGCGAGCAGGACCTGAGAAGTTAGATAGCAACAGGGGGCAGTGATCGGAAATCGAAGAAGACAACACCTGAAGAACGTGGTTTTCAAAAAGGGTGTCCCAGCCATCATTGCAGAAAACTCTATCCAACCGTACCAGGGTTGGTCTCTGGCGTTCATTGCTCCATGTGAACTTTCTATTCTGGATATGGATTTCTTTAAGCTCGCAGGTGTTGAGAGTGTTACAAAATTGTGCCATACGTCGCGGGTTGATGTGGGAGTTGTTTTTGTCATCGCCCGGTAAATGAGGTTGAAGTCACCCAGTACCAACTAGTTTGTGCCGTGGGTTGGTTTTGAGGAGGCGATTTCTTGTAGAAAGGCCCTCTTGTCTCTGCCGAGGGAGGGGCCATACACTATCGTTAGACGGAAAGATGAGTTGCACTCTCGTAAGTACACAGTCGCCGACAAGTTGAAAACCGACTATTGAACGTCTACTACGTCAATGTAGTCATTGTTCCACAGGAGAAGGATTCCACCCCTTGTACCCTCGGCCGGTTTAAGAGCGAAGTTTCGCAGATTATACCCCCCGAGGGAGCAAGCTAGATTTTGTTCTGTCGAGCTTAGCTTGGTTTCCTATAGGCAAACTAGGTGGCAAGTTGTCGAGGTAAGGGTTTCATGGACTATCGTTTTCCTAGCCTGGGAGTTGAGGCCGCGCACGTTCCAGCAAAGAATGTTGATGTTTGGTCCAATCATTTGTAGTTGAGGTGACCACTTGTTGTAGAAATGCCGGTGAGGTTGAGGTTGAAATTCATATGCATGTAGAGGTAAATCGGCGGCCAGGCTGTGGAAAAGGAAGCAACGCGAAAGAAAGACGACGATGAAGCAAAGGTGACAGGAGCTGCAGTACATGTAGTAGCACTATTTGTCCACAAATATTTTCAACTCTTGTGCCTTCTCAATAACCTGCATTGCCACATAAAAAATCCACCCTTGACCAAAGCATACAGAAAGACATCAATCAACTCATGGTTGAAATCAGCCCCCTTCCTCCTCATTTCAGTCCATAGAATGAGCACACTAAATACTTCTCGGTAGAGAGATACCCATTGATAAGTGAAAGGTATGTCTGATCAAGAACTGAAAAAGGGAATGTTACAGCTGTCATTGAAGCATCAATAAGAGCATCATAACTTCCAGCATCAAGCTGTAGCCCTGCTGCACTAATGTGAGGACCCCAGTTTATTTAACTTGTAATACTTAATCATCCACTTGGTCCTAGCATTACAAATCAAATAAACCAAACCTCGAGATATGTATACTTCCCAGAAATGCAGTATACACACCCCTTCACAAAATCATGCATTAATTCCATTCTAGACATAGAATCCAAAGCAACACGTTACCAAACAGTAGACATAACAAAAGGAGTTATTACAAAAGAGGGTCGACCGGCCAAATAACATACAAATAACTAAGTAAACAGCGGAAGCAAAAGTGCCATAAGATGGCGATAAATAAAAGCCAATCAGTGTGCCTTTTTCCCACCAAGCAACCAACCGGACCGCCAAACTAGTCGTCCCAAAAACCGCACATCTCACAAAAGTGAGGCCCTTGGGGCTCACCTTCTTCCTCTGCAACAAATAACATTAAGCAAAGCAAATGAGTACAATAGTGTACTCGCAAGACTGACGTGTGGACTAGCAGACCTATACATATGCTACATGCAAGCTCTTTTGAGTGGAGGTTGTATGGCTCATTTTAGTACAAAGTAAATTTTATTTACAATAATGTAATACATTTAAAAGCAAGTTTGTAATTCATTTTCATTGTTTAAATAGCAGCAAGAATATCATAATAACAATAGATAGATGACAACATCCTGGAAGTGACTAACCCATAGTCACCACGACAACAACATGAATTACCCATTCATACCACCCATGTCAGGTTTAAGTTTTTAAAAGGTTGTAGTCTAGTTCTTGCACGACCTTACCAAGCAATGTCCATAACCTAGGACGAGGCTATTCGAATAGTTTTGACCCTGCAGGGGTGTACCAATGTACCCACATGATAGACTGCCTTTCCACCAGCCACGGTTAGCATACTTCCTTGGGTATGCAGACACGGCTAAGTCTAACGAGACATTTCCAATGAATGATGCTAATTAAGAGTCGCGACAACCGTAAGGGTAGGGTGCACCGGCCCAGCCGCAGCAACTGCAAGTGCTCTTCCCCTTATAAAAACAGTTTTAACTACCTGCGACTCTGAATTAACAACTCCCAAAGTACTTAGTCAAGAGAGGTCTCATATCCCTCCCGTGTGGTTAGCACGCAATAAGCGCTTGGCTTAGTGACACAAGTAACTCGGTCCTTGGGGACTTAAGCACCATTCCAATCACACCCAACAGATCACACCAACATACCATTGTGCCCAAGTCAAGATATAATTTTTATTGTCAGTTTTTGATTTGCAAAAGTAGTAAAACACAAGGCTGGACATAATGGAATAATATTAACAATGTGTGATCAAGATCATCGACTAACTCGATGATCGCCCCAAACTACCGATAACTAAGCATAGCTAAGCAATTCGACCCCGTAATCTACTAAGTGACAAGAGCTCCTCCATGAACTCTAATCACAGCAAATAACCTAGGCTCAGGTAGTAGAGGAATATCATTTACCTACAGGTTATGCATCTAAAGGAATAACTAACCAATTTAACACCAAATAGCAATGCATACATACAAGTTGAAAACAATATATTAGACTTTAAAATAAAGGGATTAACATGATCAAACTGCTTGCCTTGCTGGTTTTGCTTAGTTTGCTGCAGAGGGACACTCTCAAGATCAACACACTCGTCGGCACCTAACGAAAAAGCGAATAGGAACCGATAAGAACGAAGAATACCGAAAAGACTCAAAAATCAACTTTATCCAAATCCTCTGAAATTTTACAGCAGCAAGAGCATGATTTATAATGAATTTAGAAACAAGAATCAATTTATCTGGATGTTCTATGCAAAAGTTATGATCAAAACAATTCTGCTCAGCTTGAAAAATGCAAAAAGTTACTATTCATCATAATTAAATTGTTTGGCAATATTTTCTAGAAAGGTGGTGAAGCTGAAATTTTTACAGTAAAACAATCACCTCATAAGATGAACAACCCAATTGGATTCATCTCATTTGGAGCTATAATGCATTTTCTATGAATTTTCAAAGACATGAAAATGAGCACAATTTAATTGTATTAGCAATTCCTTTAACAATAGTAACATGCTTAAAACTAATTTTATCAGCAAGTTCATTATTATAGGAATCCAACAAAATTGTATTCACTCAATTTGGAGTTACAGAAAAATACTTATGCATTTTTGAATTTAAAACAATTTTTAGTGCAAAATAAATCTATCCTAAAGTTATTTTATTAACAAACATTTTCTGGAGCAGCACCATGGTTCAACTTATTTTTATATTAAAGTACATTTAAAATAGAAACTAACAAAATTTGAACCATAAAATTTGGAGCCAAACTGAAATAGTTATGCATTTTAGAAGTTAATCGATTTTTCAGTTGAACAATAAAGCATTTCCGATTTCATATACACATCAATGCTTTTTACACCGATACCCAACCTAGCCACAGACACTAACAAGCGGGGTCCAGTGCATAGTATCATTTTCTATTTTCCAGTTTAATTTCCGAATCGGCCTAATATGTGGGGTTCACATGTCATACACTAGGTTCACAGAACAGTGCATGGAGTCTTGGTCCACGGCCGGTCTACGAGTTCACAATTGTGCACTTAACGGCCTTGGGCCCACATGTATGTCACACAGAGCTTCAGCTAAACGTGGATTTCCGACAAAGATCACGATTTAAATGCTAATCATCTCCATTTACTCCTAATGACGAGCTACAGTACCGGTCGGAACGCGCCACGCGGGAGCTCGCTGTGGCCACGAGATTTGCCGGCGCGTCACCGGCGAAGGAGGACTCGACGGCGGCGGCCAAGCACTAAAATGGAACCAGCTCGCTATTGCGCACCTAGCGGTACCGGCGGCGAGGTCGGAGGTGACCCGATGCATCGGCGCGACGAGGTGAAGCGGAGTGACACGAACGGGGAAACGAAAACGGTGATACGACATCGCATCACCCGATCTAGTGTGAGCATGAGCAACAGCAAGGGTCAGGGACCTTACCGGGATGATGCGGATAGGGAGGGGTTGCCGGAGTTGAGCCGGCGACGAGAACCGAGGCGGCGGCGATGGCTTCACCGAGGGGGAGTCGACCTGGTGAAGTAGACAAGGAATGAATGGTCGGAAGAGTTCAAGCGAGGCCCACAAATGGTGTACGAGAGAGTAATTTGACAGAGACTCACCGTACCGTCGCCGGAGAAGAAAATGGCACAGGCAGCCGAAATTGGGGAAAAGTCAAATCCCGAGAGCCCTGCGACCGAAACAAGAAATTGATTGAGGGGTTCTCCTCCTTAGACCGAAAGGCGCATGGTGACGCACTTAAGGAAGAGGGAGACTCACCGGAGGAGAAAATGGCACGGCGGAGCAACTTCGGGTGCGCTCCGGAGAGGATGGCGCTCCTCGTGCTCTTGGACCTACACACGAAGACAAGGGCTTAAACTGGCGCACAAAGGACGGCAATGGGAGAGAAATGAGGGGAAACCACGCGGAGGAGACTCACCCTAGAGGGGGTCGAGTTCTTGCCTCCTTTCCCTCGGTCGCCGAGAGGGAAAGTGAGAGCTTGAGGGCGAGGGAGACAGGGTTATAGGGCTCCAACGTTCGGAATGGAAGCAGCGTTAGACAACGAAGCTCCAGGACAGGTCGGGAGGGGCGATGCGGTCACGGAGGTGACGGAGTGGCTCAGAGCGGCGCGGCCACGTGGCACATGAGCTCTGTGCGAGCGCCAGCGCGAGGTTGACGACGCGACTGACGGGTGGGTCCGCGGCGTCAGCGACTCAGTGACGCGCGAGAGGTCGAGCGAGTTGGGTTGGCGCGAGCCGTTTGATCAAGATCCAAGGGTCGACAACATGCGAGAGAAATTAAACCAGGCCGAAGCAATACGCGATCGTGACCGTCAATGCTCCATCGGACGGCTGCATGCGATGCGCGGGTGAGATGGTTGGGCCGAGCCAAGTCGGCTCGGGTCGGAGCCCGAGTCAAAGTATGGTCCGAGCCCGATGAACAGTTATTTCAGATTTTGATTTAAAAAGGCTGAGAAGATGGGGAATTTTTAGAGGTAGCTCCGAAGCTCCAAAAATTCCGAAATTTTTATGGGAACTTCCTGGGACAGAGAACAACCTTGTGTAATGTTTCCAGATATTTTCATGCACTACATTGTTCCCAAGAAAATTCACAAGCTGCTGCCCAAGGGGTTTGACCAGAGTTTAAACTGGTTTGACTTGCTCTTTTGAAATAGCAAACAAAATCTAAAAATTATGAGATTTTGCAGAGAGGTTACTAGGATGGTCAAGAAGATAGGAAAAATATTTCCAGAGGATGATCACAAGATTAGGGTTGAAATTTTTTAATGACAACGACTTCCATCAAAGAAACATTGTTTTAGGAAATAGGAATTGCTAGGGGAAAATTCTAGAAAATTTTCAAATGACTTAATGAGGCATCAAAAGTTTTAATTTATCCTCATTAAATTACATTTGAAACATAAACCCTGATTTGGGATGTTACAACTAATCTCCGCCACAAGCTGTTCAGCCTCTGCAGTCCTTTGCTCCTTGCAATATGCTTTCAAGATTGAGTATACACCAAGCCCCACAGACGCTCCTTGAGCAGTCATTTCATCGAGTATGCTATGAGCCTTGTTCAATAGGCCAAGCTCAACACAAGCATTGACAATCCCAAACCCAACAGAATCGTCCACTATCAGTGATTGCTGCGTCAACTCAATCTCCTGTGCTCGGAACCCAACATGGGTCCACCCTCTATGCCCTCAGATGCTACATCAATTAATTTGAAAGCTATAATTCTTTTCTCCATTACCTAGTCAACATTAATATAATGAGTATATACATTAAGATAATCCTCCCTAGCGCGGCCACTCCATATGTCCGAGGTTAGGGCCACTGAAAATGTGCACATAGCAAATTAATCTTTTAATTTCACGACGTTTATTGTAGTATTTTACTAGATCCCTAGTTGTTGTTTGTCTAGAAACGATAGAGAATCTAGGATTATGCGTAGTCCTAATGTAATTTTGGAATGCAGTAGACTCCCCAAAGTCTAACGGTAAATCCTCAGAAGCAATTAAACGATAGAGATAATGACAAGCTACCTCAGGATCGTAGTCCCAACTACGTACCGTACCGTCGGGGTTGTACTATAGTTGTGTCTGCCTCATCAACACTCCTTGCTTGGCTTTACATCTTGTAGCATATCTTTACAAGTGCCCCGTCCTCCTGTAGACTTCACGGACAAATAGCATATGGTATCTGATTTCCTTGTGCGTCTGGCTTGGTTGTCCTGTCAAAATTCTCCTAGACTCCTGATGTAGACGACCTCAACCTCTTTGCTCTGGTGGTCGCCAACGAAGATGTTGCCGTAGAGCCTGATGACGGAACTCCGCCTTGCCGAAATCCGTCATGAATTTCCCAAACTTTAGGGGGGTTCGCAAAATGTCCTTCCTTATCTGTGAAGGTTTCCTCGTAATTTTCAAGACTCCGAGGGTTTATTGGCAATTTTTTGGGATTTTCTTTTTTTTTCTTTTCCTGATTTTTTTCTTTTCTTTTCCAGTTTTTTGGGCCGCGCCCCTTCTTTTGGCCCACCCCAGCCCAATCGGACGGCTAGGATTTTTTAACCCTAGCCGCCAAGCTCCTTGCGCACGCACAAAAAAAGGCCACAACGACAGCTAGCGCGGGCGCACGGAGCTAGGCGCAGTGGTGGCAACAAGCAGGCGACGCGAAGGCACGAAGCGGTGCATAGGCGTGGGGGCGGCGTGCGTCGACCAGGAAGCCACGCAATGGGCGGGGCCGGTGGTGCAAATCACAGTGGCAATGCAGACACGTCTTCGGACCGATGGCGCGTCGATCGCACACGTGCATGGAGGCAGCGCGGCGCGACTTGACACGGCGGCACGACTGGCGCACGGAGTGGCGCGGTGGCACAGAGCGATTTCGAGCAGCGCCGGCTTCGAGCGCGTGGCGCGGGCGGCGCTCGCACGGCGTCGCGGCTAGAGAGCACGGGCACAGAGTGGCCAGGCGACATGCAAACGGCGAGAACACGCACGGCGCGATGGGTGCCGGTTTCGGGTTATGCCAATTTTTTCTGTGTTGCGATGAACAGTAACTATCAGTCTAATGAACAAGACTAATCTCGGTTTTAGAACACTAATTAATATCGTGGCTAATTAGCAGTTAACAGATCTCAACAGATATATGCAAATAAATCTACCAAATTAATTCATTGCAAACTAGAGATTGAAAGATGAAATTTCGGCGACATACCGATTCGGCCGTGTATAGCGACTCATGTTGATAAGGTGTTGAAGAACGTAGTAGTTGCAGGAATTCATTCAACCAATCACCACACAATAGACAATCGAGAAACACACGAACAATGGAGACACAATATGAGGAACCTCTTTATTAATAGATTGATCTCCTTCTGAGTACAATGAGATCCTATTTAAAGACTAAAACCCACCGGATGCAATCTCGGTATTACGTCATGCCACCTTTTCAGACCGAAAAGAACGCACCCTGTCACACAACACGTTGCCACTTTGTTAGACTGAGGTGACAGCACACTGCGACGCTACCTTTTCGGACCAAAAAGAGCACACTCCGCCACGCCACCTTTTTAGACCGAAAAGAACGCACCACGACACGCCACACACTACCACTTTTGTAGACCGAGATGACACCACACTGCAAACCTACATTTTCAGACCGAAAAGACCACACTCCGCCACTCTACCTTTTCAGACCAAAAAGACCCCTTATAAAAGGAGGGGGAAGAAAACTGGAGGAGAACATTACACCACCACACCCAACACTTCTCCAAAGTTTGGTTCATACAACAGAGAGAAAGAAGATGTTGGATTCGTCGGTCGAAAATGCTACGGAAGCGTAAGTGGCTTGCCGAGAGGGCTAAACCATACTCGGATTGTTCTATGAAGGATGCGTTGGTACCATCGGAGTTCCCACACCCGTAATATGTGTGCAAAGAACCTACTAAGATCATCCAGTCCACACACACCTGGCGACAGCCACCCGGGTGTACTACATGTGCGAGAACGTCCTCGTAAGCGAAACTTGCACACACATAGATTTTTCACATCTTACGTTTCATGCCACAAATCCCTAACTATATATGCGCATAATGGCAGCCGGAGATACGATACAACTTCTTCCAATGGATCAACGGCCCGGACATGTACGATATGACATTCATCAAGTAGAAGTACATGTTAAACTATGTGATGCGAGCCAAAACCTTCAAATGTTAAAAACCTTACGTACCCGACCCTACTGAAAAGGCACCGGAGGAGCCTAGGAAAATAGGGTGGTGATGGAGGACTCCAAAACAGGAAGCTGAGTACGATCGGACCAAGCGCGTGGCGAACAAAGGGAAGGCTCATACTAGTAAGACCGGCGGCCGTCCTAGCGCTCCTTGTCGCCCAGGCGCAGTCCGGATCGAAGAGGTAAGTTATGTTCAATTTGCATCCTGATTATTAATTTGGCCCTACGTTGTGCTATCCTAACATAACTCAATCGTCCAACCCGTCTCATAGAACATGGCTGACTTCAAGACTGACCACCGCTGCGAGTAGTGCAGAGACAAGGGGAAGGGACCGATGGGTCACCAGGACTAAGCGATTTCGTTCCAATCAACCTTTCTTCGAATTCCAAAAAGACGTGCATGTATCGTAGGTGTATTTCGGTTTGTTGATTCGTGCATGTTGGTGTTTCTAATGTACATAACCAAACCCAGTGCGTCATGTAATTCACAATTAAATTATAAAGTCTTTCTTTCAAATTTAAATATCTTTTTCCAAATATTTTGACTATTAAATATTACGTAATATTTTCCCAAATGAATTGGTTCCACGAACAATACGATCGGGACAACAATACGCATGGCAACCCTAAATCCAAATATTTTTTTCATTTCGCTCCGAAGGGGCTGTTTGTGTTATTGTGCCGCCGAACTTGTGTTCCAAATTGTGTCGTTGATCTCGTATTCTTTACTTTACATTTCGTTATTGTAGATACCATGGGGATATGCTTATGATTTTAGGATGATGATACAACTGACAATGGTGTTGAAGGTTTATCGAAACACTTGTCTTCAAAAAATTTCATGTTCTATCAGGCAGTAGGCAGTCAGACCGGCTAGGGCAGCGATCAGACCGGCCTTGGTGGCGGTTTGACTGGCCACCTTTGGCGATCAGACCGGTCGTTGGGCAGGTCAAGTGGTTGGAGGTCTAACCGGCCATAAAGGTGGCTTTCGAGTTTGGAGCTGGGCCAAAAATAGAGGGTGTAGGCAAGAAAGAGAATTCTTCCATAATTGGTCTTATAGTTTTTTGGAGTTTCGAGTCAAAAGTTCTATTTGTTTTAAATTTTCAGAGAGGTTTCGGATTTCTAGGGAGGAAATTTGGCGAAGTCCCCTTGCTGGGCAGTTAGACCGGCCATGGCTAATAGTCTGACCGGTTTTGCCCTGTTCGCTGGCCAACTTGGCAGCGATGTTTGTAGGTTAGGTCAATTTCATGGATTTCAGTGCATATGTGTTGCATAATGCATGTTCTGACTAACGTGGGTCAAGTTGCGAAGAACTTATTTAGGAATCGATTTCTTAGTCTATTGTTATGCAGGAGGCTTAGAGGTTAACGACGATCAACGACAAGGATGATCGGGGCTTGGCATGGAGAGCTGAGGTCTAGAACGATCGAGGATGCCGGGTGAAATCAGTGGGCTCAAGCATGACGCAAAATGGACAAGGATGATCAAACAGGAAGTTCAGTGCGATGAGTTGCATCAAGCGGCACGAGGTCAGTGTAAGTACCATAGTGGTTTCGGTGGGAGCCGGATAGAAGAGACTTGCCGATATGAAGATGGTCATTGATCAACCTACACATGCGAAGCATGGGATTGCTTCATGAAGATTGGACTCAGTCTTTTGGAGAAGGATTGATAAGGGGTATTTTGGTAACTTCACTAAAATACCACCTTGTGACTTTTAGCTAAACTGTGGTGCAAGACGGCACAAGAAGAGGCGGTTTAGGTCAAATGAAGATAAAGATCACGAAGAAACATATTCGGGAAAACCAGTTCGTCATCCGCTGTGAGAAGCGTGCGTGAGTGTAGACCAGTTTGTGTGTGGTCTTAACGGGTGCCCGTTAGGGTCTTCTCTCTTAGCCTATCCTCCACTATAAAAGGGAATATCCAAATATGGAGCTCCCAAGTCCTTCCAAAAGAAAAACCTTAAGTTGTGTTTTGGGGATTTTAGAGTAGTTGAGGCTAAGGTTTGTGAGAGATGGATTGATTGTATGCTTAAGTGTTGAGCTTTTGTCCTCCATGGTGGAGTGGTTGTAAATCAACATCTCACATCAATCCAAACAAGATTCATCTGAGATGAGTCTCTTCTTGTTCTTGCTCTCTTTAGTGACTTTTGTTTTTTTTTTATTATCCTTTGGTTTCTTGCGGTGATCTTACTTGATGTGATATGTGAGAACACATTTAGGATCATCTTGATCATCTTTTACCCACGAGCCAATTTTAGGATCAAAGTTTGATTTTCCTAGGTTCTTGTGCCCTCCTTCCCTCATCTATGAAATTTATAGAATCTTGGCGTTGATCTTCCCAATCGTCGATTAGAATAAATTCCTGATCTTCTTGATGAGCTATGGTTGAAATTTGAGGGGATTTGGATCACCGGGTCAAAAGTTGAGCCGATTTGTGATTTTAATTTCGTGCTGATTTTAAGGTTCATTGCGCTGGAGGTCAGACCGCTAGGCCAACAGTCATACCGCCCAACCTGAGAGGTCTTACCATCCAACTCATTTTGATTTGAGTTTTTGGTTGTTGTGCTTTGGGGTTTCGATTGGATTCAATACAAGACTTCCACTGTACTTGTTCGTTAATCTTCATAACTTTCATAGCTATTGGAGAGAAAATTGGGTTGAATCTGATCATGGTGAAAAATAGGTAGAGCTCCTATTCACAACACCCCCCTCCTAGTCGCCGTTTCGGTCTAACAGTTATCTCCTCCAATTTTGGATTCCGGATTACGCAGGCACTTCAAGGTATTACCAAAAAACTTCGTGAAATACACTAAATCTTTAGACTAAATTCTCTACACATAAATTTTTAAAAATAGGACCATGTTGTCCTTCCAATTGGAGACAGTATCCCTGTGGCCAATTGAACTGGCAAAATTCTGTTGTCATCAGTTTAATTGACGATATGAACCTCTCCACACTGTTCCAATTGGCGACAAGGATACAGTCGTCAATTGGAATGACGACAGTGGCCTATTTTTGCAACAAAAAAAAGACTATTTTTTTGTAATTCTCTTTTAAATTAATATTATTTTTAAAAATAGTTTAGCTAGCATCTGCCAATCATGCTGTTTTGGCGATCCTGACACCTTACAAGTTTACAACTCCATCCACTACTGATGACATTGCTAGTTCCCGCTGACATACATGATTAACTGATTACAGATGCGTAGAACATGGGCTGTGCAAAAAGACTAGAATCCCTGAACTTGCAGGAGTATAATCATACAAGAGAGATAACACAGCCCTGAACTGCACAATGATCAGACAAGCAACTCTATGCAGATCTCAGACTAGCAATGAGGGGAGGGCACAACAATCTCTGAATTCAGTGCAATCTCGGCCATACATGAGGGAAAGAGCAATCTCTGAACAAATATAACATAGTAACCAGAACTGAATTCAGTGCATTCGCTGGAACAGTGGCTCGAAACACGCTTTGACTTCCTCATCATCCCACTCCATCCCATCCCACCACTCTCTTGTGCATTGTATTGCATTCAGCTCTGCAGCAGAGTTTCAGCTTCTTCAGACTTGGGCACTCAACAATATTCAGATTCTCTAGTGACGGGAACCGCAGCATGCATGTGCTGCTGCTCAACGTCCTGAAGTTGGCCAAGCCAAGGAGATGCAGATCTTTGAGGTTAGGGAAGGGTGTGATGACTTTACACATTCCTGCAGCTTGTTCACCACTGTTTTCTGCTGTTTCTTGTCCTTCATCGCTGAGAGTAATCAACTCCTCCAGCCCATGGCAATACCAGATGAACAATGATCTTAGATTCTGAACACATCCACCTTTGTAGATGATCTTTACCTTCTGCAGACCTTGAAGGATGACATCGTGCTGGTTTGGAAGGATTGGCTGCTCGTCATCGACAAGTTCACCCCACCTTGGCACAAAAACATTGGGAAGTGCATTGCTCCTATCAGTTTCTTTGCTACCATCAATAATTACCTCTACTAGATTGCTGCAGTTTAAAATCCACACTCTCTTCAGGCCAGTCATGTTCTTCCAGAGGTTACTTGAAGGAATCTCTATCTTTGTCAGGCCGGGACATGTCTTTATCAGTAGATTTCTGGTGGAACCAGCGAGGCGGTATGACCGTGACAGCCTCTCCAGGGCCTCGAGTGATTGTATTGTGATGTCAAGCACCTTGATCCTGTGCAGGCTCTCGAGCTCCTGAAAATCAACACCGTTTCCACTTGCACCGACTTTCCAGTCTCCATAACTGAGATCCATGTACAACTTGCAGCATTGTGAGGCTGCCCATAACACCACTTGGGATCATTTCCAGCGGCATATTTGAGAGCAGCAGGAACCGCAGAGTCACCAGTGCTCCTAGCACCCTTTTTTAGAAAGGGGAATAGTTCTTATTCCAGCCCCTGTACAGATGCATGTGGCTAGTCTGCATCAAAAGTTGCAACCGATGTTAGAGTGATCTCAGGCATTTGGCCCAACGGCCAAATGCCACCCTTGACCGCGCCCTGATCGGGGGCGTCCAGCCCATTTGGCTGGTGGGCCCCTGTCGCCAGCGCCATATAAAAGAGAGGTGGAGGCCGGGGCGGCACGCACGGCGAGGTTCACCGTGCCGCCGCCAGACCCACCAACAAACCCTAACCGATCTGAGGGTGGCGCTGAAGTGACGGGAAGTTCCACCGCCGTCGCCATCGAACGCCGCCGCCGTTGCCGTCGTCCTTCTTCGCCGACCTCCGCTGCAGCCATGGCCGGCTCCTCCTCCTCTACCTCCGACGGTACACTCTCACTCTCCCCTCTCTTCCCTCTCTCGGATCTAAAACCCCAGGAAAGAAAAGAAGAACAAAGACCCAAACAATGGTATCAGAGCGGGAAAGAGGATCGGGCTTACCGGTCGCCGTCGCCGGGTCGCGCCGTCTCGGGCTCGGGCCGGGGAGCCGCGCCGCCGCTGCTCCGCGTCGGGTCCCGACGCGCCGCACCTCCGTGACGCGCGCCGCTCGCGCTGCTGCCGCGTCGCCGCCGCTAAGCGCCGGCGCGAGGAGCCGCCCTCCCCGTGTTGCCCGCGCGAGTCGCCGGTCGCCTACCGGGCGCGGCGCCGCGCCGCGCGCGCGCCCTGGTGCGCGGGGCGCGCCGCCGCCGCCACCGGGGCCGCCGCGCCTCGCGCCGTCCGGCCGCCGTGCTCGCGTGGTCGTGTCGCCGCCGCCGCTTGCGCGCGCGGTGGCGCCGCTCCGCCCGCCACGAGCCGCCGGTGCCGCCGCGCGCAGAGCGCGCCGCCGCCGCGAAGCCCGCGGCCGGCCACTTGGCGCGCGTCTGCGAGCCCGCCGCGCCGCGCTTCGCCGCGCCGCTCGCCGGCGCCGCTCCTCCCCGTGCGAGCCCGCCGCCGCCCGCTGGTGCTCCCGAAGCCCGCCGCTTTTGCTCGATCCGGTTTTTCCGGTTTGGGGTTTGACCATATGGGATTAGGTTTAGGGTTTTGCCCTTTTGAGATGGTGAGGCGCATGCAGGGGCCGTCGGATGGGATCCGACGGCCGGTATGTCTTTGGGCCTTGGATACACTAATGGGCTAAAAGTATATATGGGCCAAAATGAGGAATTGAACAGTAAATCAGAGAAAATGAGTTTTAATGTTTTTCAGAAGTATTTCTTGATCAATTTCAATGAAATTTGAATCAAATCTCTGTAAATTTTTGCACCGACGTGTTAATTTTTCAGAGATTAAAAGTATACAGTATAATGCTTCTGAATAATGAATTATTTTAGAATAATTACATTTTCCGCTGCAAAAGATAATGTTGATTGCTTTTCATTATTAAATTCGAACCAACGGAAGAATTTAATTTTGGAAAAATGGATATAATTTTCAGAAATTTATGATATTGTTATTTTCTGACCAACGTTGATAATAACAATATTATATTTTTTTAATTGATGTTTTTATGCGTTATTTCTATTTCTGCCCAACGGTGATGTAGATTTAATGTATAGATAAAATTGATTTAAATTGTATGTCGTATTTTTTACCAACGTTGGAAATAAGGCATATAATTTTTGCTGTTACGTTCTCACTTTATTTGAACTATTTTCAAAGCGGATACAACTTGATGAGTTGTATCGAGAGATCCCCACTCAAAGGAGATAATTATGGAGAGTGGAAGAAAAGATAGACTTAGCGTTTATCTTGGCCGAGGTGGACTGGGTCCTCACTCAAGACGTCCCACCGAGCCTATAGCACCAGTGAGGATCAAAATGAGGATGATCTCGCTTGGCGAAAAGACAGAGGACCATGCTCCTTACAGATGTCTTATGACCTTGAGCATAAGAATGGACCACGACCAACAAGAAATGTTTGGTGTGATAAAGAACACGATTGGGCACGCAATTGTGGGCTCAATCGCAGAGTGTGACATCACACAGAGTACCTTGAGAAAATAAAGAGTCGGTTCATGGCTCTTCAAAGACATACGCTACACGGTGATTAAGCGACTTGTGAGAAAGGTACTCTGGCGGTGGCATAAGAGAGCACATACTAAGGATGAGCAACTTGGCATCCAAGCTTAAACCAATGGATTTGGCTCTCAAGGATGAGTTCCTAATTCATTTGATTTTGCTTCCTTGCGTAAAAGTTTGACACCTTTGTTGTCAACTACAATATGCAGACAGAAATGGGACTTAGAAAAATGCATAGCTATGTGTGTGCAAGAGGAGGAAAGATTTAAATCCTCACATGGTGGTTCTATCAACTATGTGAAGGACAACAAGAAAAGGAACTTCAACAGTAACTTCTCCTCAAGGAACAAGGGAAAAGCCCATGTCCATCAGCCTCAACAAAATAAGTTTGCAGTAGAAAAATATCAGTGTCTTCATTGCAAGAAAAAGGGACATTACAAGAAAGATTGTCCCAATTTCTTGAAAATGATTATGTCAAAGAAAGGTGAGGACATTATTACCTTCATAAATGAGTCCCTGTATGTACAATATTCAAAATCTACTTGGTGGATTGATTCAGGTGCAACTGTTCATGTTGCCAATAATATGCAGGGATTCCGTTCGACGAGGAATACGCAAAGAAAAGAAAGATGCATTAAAGTCGCAAATGGAGTCCAAGCTGAAGTTGAAGCTGTTGGCGATCTTTCATTAGAGCTAGCTGATGGCTTCACTCTATTACTTAGAGATGTTCTTTATGTTCCCTCTTTACAGAGGAATTTGATTAGTGTTTCATGTTTGGACAATGATGGTTATGATTGTCATTTTGGAAATGACAAGTGTGAAATAATGTTTAATAAAGAATGTGTTGGTCTTGCCATCTTACAAAATGAGCTTTATTTGTTATCATTATATGATGATGTGAATGTCGTATGCGATAAAGGGAACGTCGCGTGCGAAAGTGAATGAATCTCGCTCACGAATGTAAACAGGAAACGAAAGAGAACTCTAGATGCGTCGTCGAAATTATGGCATCGCGTTTAGGCCATATTTCGAGGGGAATAGAAAGACTAGTTAAGAATGATATTCTTCCTCCATTAGAGTTCTCGGACTTAGAACAATGCAGTAGACCGCATTAAAGGAAAATATGTAAAGAAAATTAAGAAAGACGTCAAAAAAGCACAGGAATTCTACAAATTATTCACACAGACATTTGTGGTCCTTTTCCTGTGAAAAGTGTGGATGGATATGACTCGTTCATAACATTCACGGATGATTACTCCCGTTATGGATATATTTATCCAATCAAAGAAAGAAATGAAGCCTTGGATAAATTCAAGATATTTAAGGTTGAAGTTGAAAACCAACACGATTTAAAGATTAAGATAGTCCGATCTGACCGTGGGGGGGAGTACTACGGTCGACATACCCCATATGGACAAGTTCCTGGACCTTTTGCAAGGTTTTTACAGGAAAATGGTATAGTGGCCCAGTATTCTACATCGGGCGAACCTCAGCAAAATGGAGTAGCTGAAAGACGCAACCGTACCCTGATGGATATGGTGTGAAGCATGATGAGCTATTCCACACTGCCATTGAGTTTATGGATGGAGGCGTTGAAAACCGCCATTCATATTCTCAACAGAGTGCCTAGTAAGTCGGTGCCCAAAACACCGTACGAGTTGTGGACAGGAAGAGTTCCCTCACTAAACCACTTACGTGTGTGGGGAGTCTGCTTTGAGGCTAAAGTATTTAACCCAAACCTTGGGAAACTTGATCCCAAAACAGTAAGTTGCCATTTCATTGGTTACCCTGAAAAGTCAAAAGGTTTTCGTTTCTACTGTCCAGACATATATACAAAGTTTGTAGAAACGAGACACACTATCTTCTTAGAGGATGAAATGATGAGAGGAAGTATGGTAGCTCGTGAGATTGACCTTGAAGAGAAGCGGGTGTATGCGCCCACTTCGATGATTCAAGAGCCATTTTTCATACTACCTGCTGTCACTGCACCGACGGTGCAAGACACTGTGGTGCTAGCACCTGTTATTGTTCCTCCTGTGGCAACAATGAATGAGAATGAGGAACCTGTTCTTCAGGATCCTATAGAACCCATTGCCACAGATGAGGGGGAGCAACAGCAGCCTCAAACAGAAAATGTACCAAATGAGGAGGCCCCGAGGAGGTCTCAAAGAGTAAGAAGATCAGCTATTTCTGATGATTATCAGATTTATCATACAGAGGAATTTCAAATGGAGGATGATCCCATCTCATTTGAAGAAGCCATGAGAAGCGAAAATTCCTCAAAATGGCTTGAGGCCATGGAAGAGGAGATGAGGTCCATGAAGACTAATAAAGTCTGGGACTTGGAAATTATTCCTAAAGGAGCCAAAACAGTAGGCTGTAAATGGGTCTACAAGACAAAGCTTGACTCCCAAGGGAATGTAGAAAGATACAAAGCGCGACTTGTGGCAAAAGGCTTTACGCAAAGAGAAGGGATTGATTACAATGAGACCTTTTCTCCAGTCTCATGTAAAGATTCCTTCAGAATCATAATGTCATTAGTAGCACATTATGATTTAGAGTTACATCAGATGGATGTAAAGACGGCATTTCTTAATGGGGATTTGGAGGAAAATGTTTACATGGCACAACCGAAAGGTTTTGTCGTGGAAGGAAATGAAAGAATGGGATGCCGCCTAAAGAAATCGATTTATGGTTAAAACAAGCTTCAAGACAGTGGTACTTGAAGTTTGACAAGACAATAAGAAAATTTGGGTTTAAAGAGAATGTAGAGGACAACCGTGTTTATACAAAGTTTAAAGATGGGAAGTTTATCTTCCTAATCACGTATGTGGATGATATCCTCTTGGCTAGTAGTGATGTCGATCACATCTTGGAGACAAAGAAGTTTTGTCCTCAAACTTTGATATGAAAGATCTTGGTGAAGCTTCGTTCGTTCTAGGGATCGAAATTCAGGGATAGAAACAAGGGGATATTGGGACTGTCACAAAAGGCATACATAGAGAAAGTCTTAAAGAAATTTGGTATGCATAAATGTAGTCCTTCACCGCACCTATAGTCAAGGGCGACGTGATATGGGGATTTTCAATGCCCAGAACTAGTATGAGATCGATCAAATGAAAGCGGTTCCATATGCTTCATTGTCGGAAGCTTACAAGATGCTCAAGTATGCACACATACGACTTAGCATTTGTTCTGGGTTACTTGGCGATTCGAGCAATCACGAATAGAACATTGAAATTGATAAAGAAAGTCTTGCGTTATTTGCAAGGAACAAAAGGCCTCATGATGACATACGTAAGATCGATTCACTCCATATAGTGGGGTATCTGATTCGATTTTGCGGAGATGATAGAAAGTCTACATCCGGATATGTGTTCACTCTCGCTGAAGGAGCTATATCGTGGAAAAGCTCAAAGCAAACCGTCACTACATCGTCCACAATGTATGCCGAGTTTGTAGCATGTTATGAGGCTACGGGGCAGGTGAACTGGCTAAAGAAGTTCATACCCGGTTTAAAAGTGGTTGACGACATCAATAGACCACTTAAGTTGTACTGCGATAATGAACCCGCAGTAACGTATGCCCACAACAATAAGTCAAGTGGTGCTGCCAAACACATTGACATAAAGTACTATGTTGTGAAAGACAAAGTTCGGGATCAAATTATAAGTCTTGAGCATATAAGTACCGCAAAGATGCTAGCGGATCCGCTTACTAAAGGCTTACCACCCAACGTGTTCAGAGAACATGTAGCCGGCATGGGTTTAAGGGAAAGCCTATGATTTTTGGACTAAAAGATGGCTCAAAGGATTAAAGTAACTATTTCAAAACAGAGAGGTGTATTGTAACTGTCAAATCTATCGGCGATTGACCGTGACGATGAGACATGTTCTATGCACTAATCTGTGATGGAATGTGTAAAGTCAAAAGTAATTAAAGATAAAGTATAGATTGAGATCAAGGGGGAGAATGTTAGAGTGATCTCAGGCATTTGGCCCAACGGCCAAATGCCACCCTTGACCGCGCCCTGATCGGGGGCGTCCAGCCCATTTGGCTGGTGGGCCCCTGTCGCCAGCGCCATATAAAAGAGAGGTGGGGGCCGGGGCGGCACGCACGACGAGGTTCACCGTGCCGCCGCCAGACCCACCAACAAACCCTAACCGATCTGAGGGTGGCGCTGAAGTGACGGGAAGTTCCACCGCCGTCGCCATCGAACGCCGTCGCCGTTGCCGTCGTCCTTCTTCGTCGACCTCCGCTGCAGCCATGGCCGGCTCCTCCTCCTCTACCTCCGACGGTACACTCTCACTCTCCCCTCTCTTCCCTCTCTCGGATCTAA
The DNA here is from genome assembly GCA_036346255.1 of Ampelocalamus luodianensis. Taxonomy (NCBI): domain Eukaryota; kingdom Viridiplantae; phylum Streptophyta; class Magnoliopsida; order Poales; family Poaceae; genus Ampelocalamus; species Ampelocalamus luodianensis. Next base: position 27,579,532 of record CM070617.1, on the reverse strand, counting down.
AACCCCAGGAAAGAAAAGAAGAACAAAGACCCAAACAACCGAGAGTAACAAATTACAATCAGCGTCTGAGAACCTGACAGAACAGGTATGACGGGGAAAAAAGAAAGAAAAAAAAAACAAGCCATGACTTGATGTTTGTGTTATACAAATCAAGGTACTGCAACTCAACCAGTGCACTTATCCCTGAAGGTAATTCACTGATATAAGTATACGACAAATCTTACACCCTGAGAGATGGCATGAATTGGAAGAAGCCGTCACATATCTTGTCCAATGCAGGTTTGCCTTGTAGAATCAAGGTCTTGAGCAAAGGGCAATTAGGCCTCTCATACAGCTCAAGAATGCTGTTCCGCATGAAAGAAATCCGCTCAGCGTCACTCCACTTCTCTGCACCCGGTGCCTCCTTCACACCAACTCCACACGGACAAGCCCTTTGGTCTCTTTTGTGCCGAACTCGATGCTATCCATAGAGCCATGGCACGGACCATGGGATGCATATTGATACGATTCTCGCCTTCCCTCTCTCCAAAGAAAGAGGCAATCTTGAGATCACCAAGAAGGTCATGCCCTTGTTGTATATCTCATCCATCTCAGTGTAAAAGTCATCAATGAAACCTTCACCAATGCAGTAGCCTATGACCCATTCCTTAGAAATGGAGAACTCCTGTAGGACCGGAAATGCGACTAGAGGAGGGGTGAATAGGAGTTTAACCAAAAAAAATTTAAAAAATTAGATTCAACACAAATTTCACTCCAATAACTATGAGAGCTATGAAGATCAATAGATAAACACAGTGGAAGACTTATGTTGAATTCCCTTCAAACTCCCAGAAGAAACAATCAGAAACACAATTTTTCAGCCTGATGAACAGTGCTGATGAACAGGAGCGGTCAGACCGGTAAATAGTAAAATCAGCATGGAACGCGAATTTCAGCACTATTTTAAAAACGAAAATTGATCTAACTTTTGATCTACACGACCAAACTTGACCAAATTTGGAACACACCTTCCTAAGGATATTAGGAACCTATTCCAAGCAACGATTGAGTAGATCCACGTCAAAGTTTAGACCTTTTTCAGTTTTACCGAAGGAAGGTTCAAAACCGAGCAAAAACGAAAACTTGATCTAAACATTTGCTCGTGGGCGATTGATGGTCTAGGTGATTCTAGATGTATTCCCACACATCACAGCAAGGTAGAAGAGAAGAAGAGATCAACCAAAAACCAAAAAATCAGAGATGAGCTCAAAATCACAAAACAAGAAGGAAGAACACAAAGAGACACATCTTTGGGAAATCATCCATGGATTGATTCGTGATTGTTCTTTGGTTACTGACCACTCCTCAAGGAGGACAAGAGCTCAATCCATGAGCACACAATCAACTCATCTCCCTAGAACCCTAAGCCTCTCTCTTTCTTTCTAAGTCCCTAAAACCAAACTAGGGTTTACAAATGAAGTGCTTGGGGACTGTGTGGCAGCACCCCTCCTATTTATACTAGAGGCTTAGCTTCTAGAAGAGTTTCTCTAATGGGCTCCCGTTAAGGCCCAACACAAACGGGACACTTACGCACGCATTTTAAAGCGTCGTCTTCATCTCCACTTGACATAAACCGCTTCTCCAAGCACCGCGGTTTAGCCAACAAGTCACGAAGCCGGTATTTGGTGAAATTACCAAAATACCCCTTCTCGATCCTTCTCCATGGACCGAGTCCAATCCTGTCGAAGCAATCGCCTGCTCCGCCACGTGTAGGTTGATCAACGGCTCTCATCATGTCGGCAAGTCTCTTCCGTCTGGATTCCACCGAAACCACCAAGGCACTTGCACCGACCCCCGCACCGCTTGATCAACCCATCACACCGAACTGCCCGTTCGGTCATCCTCGTCCATTCTGCGCCACGCTTGAGCCACTTGACCTCACCCGGCATCCATGATCGTTCTGGACCTCAGCTCTCCAAGCTTAGTCCCGATCCTCTCGCCGTTGACCGTCATTGACCTTCAAGACACCTGCACAGCAATAGACAGAGAAAACGTCTCCGGGAACAAGTTCTTCACAACTTGACCCACGTTAGTGAAAACATGCAATATGCAACACATATGCAAAGATAAATATGGATATGACCTATCCAAAATCACTTAGCCAATAAAATCAACATTCAGCACAAAACCGGTCAGACCGCCATTCAATATCCGGTTTGACCGCCCTGGCCAGTCTGACCGCTCCAAACGCCGGTCAGACCGCCTGAACCTGACAGTCTTTGAACATTTGTCGAAAACACGGGAAATAACAAACCAAAAATACCATTGTCAATTGTAACATCATCTTAATATCGTGCACATATCCTCGTGATATCCACAACTCCTCTGGTAATAGTGAGCAATACAGCAGACAGAGCCTTAGCTTGTAACTGGGCAAGTTATCGTAGCTGTTCTTGAGAGGCGCAAGAACGTCTATCTCCATGCTAAGAAGCTGCCATGGGGCAATCTTTAGCACAGTGATGGCGTGCTTCCACTCTTTTGCGGTGCGCTTGCTGGCTATCGCCCTGCCTACAGTGATGAGCGCGAGGGGTAGCCCGCCACACCTCATGGCCAGCTCCTTCGCGTGGTGCCGAATCTCCGGGCTAGCATGCATCAGGTGCTCGCCGACCTTCTCTCGGAAGAGCTCCCACGCTGGCTCCCATGGCAGGCACTCCATCTTGAGCTTGCGGCGGACGTCCATTCGGTCACACACGTCCTCGATCTTCGTTACCAAGATGATCTTGCTCTTGGAATTCTGCTTCGGCACGGGGATGCCAAGCATCCGGAAGTTGAGTGGCTCCCAGAGGTCGTCTAGCAGCAGCACAAAATTCATCTTGGTGAGAACCCTGTATTGCACCCCCGCACGCTGTTCTCCCACGACACACCGAGCCGGTCACCAATGATCTTCTGGTTGTCGTCAAGATTGAACTCCTTGCCGACCTCGATGTAAATGGCGACATTGAGGTCCTGCGAGTTGATGAGGAACTCGTTGTTGAACTTGTTCAGCAGCGCTGTCTTGCCGACCCTGGCCATGCCGTAGATGCCGACGACGCCAACGTCACCGCCCCGGACGGAGGCGTGGAGCTCCTCGATCCGGGCGGCGGTGTCCTCGAGCTTGGCGACGCACTCGAGCCACCACATGACCTGGCTGGTGGCCTCCATGCCCTGGCGCTCGGCAGCGTCCACGATGCGCTTCACGTCGTCGCGCTTGCTTTTGAGCTCGTCCATCTCGTGGCCCAGCGCCTCGATGTAGTCGCCGCAGGACATGACGTACCGAACGTCCTGGCGAAGTAGTCCTTTAGCGGCCGGAACACCGCGTCCATGATGGACGCCACGAACTCCATCTCCGCGGACCAAAAGTCTCGATCTTTACCAAGAAAGGTCCGATCTTTGACGGCGCGCAAGGCCAAGAACTCAATTTGCGAACGAATTGAAGGATCCGGGAGCCGATGGGAGGGGAACTGAAGCCGAATGGGGGCTAATTTATGAACTGGATGCGCATAGGATCCGCGGGGCGAAGGAATCCGACAAGATGCAACTGGTGGTGGGCATCAGCGGGGTATTCTGGGGAAGTCAGAAGGAATGGACGAGTTGGTTGGAGGTTTTGGGAGAAGCCATAGGAAATGGAGAAGTTGGTAGCCAGGTTTCTGATCTCATAGTATCCTTAGCAAAGAAGAAACGCAGAGGGGGAAGAAATCAAGAAATGCATACCAGCGATGTGGAAGAAGATGGCCTCGCTCGCAAGGCATGAATATTCGTCAACATGTAGGAAGCAAAGCATAGCTTCCACTTCGACAAGCGTGTAGGCCAGCAAAGCAACGAGAGAGAGAGAGAGAGAGAGAGAGAGAGAGAGACCAAATTCACATCATGCAGCATATGACACGTCCAGAACATAAAGCGTGCAAATATTCCTCTTCTCGGAGGTCACGTTCCCTAGCTTTTACGAAAGGAACCGTTTCTATGAGTGCTTTGTACATGTATATATATATATCCATCCCGATCGATCAAAGCCCAAACCGTCTCTATCGTCCCGTAGTAACTAGCACCCAGCCACCGAGCCGAAACACTATCTAGAGCGCGCAAGTTTTCCCACCGCGCGCGGGCCGATGGCACACGAGAAATGTTGCTTGGTTCTTGCGTGCCTGGTGGTGTCGGTGTCCACCGGGTCCGCGTTTGTGTTCAAGGCCGGAGGCACGGGCGAGTGGCGCATACCGAACGAGTCCAACGCCAGCGGCAACGGCAACGGTAGTTCATATAACCGGTGGGCAGAGCACACCCGGTTTCGCGTCGGTGACGCCGTAGGTATGGCTGGTTTCGCTTGCCGATCACCTTACTACTAATTAATGAACTGCGCGCATATCCATGGCTGGGACTCGCCACGTTTATAGTACTACATTAATGAATGAGTCTTCATCGATCCATGTTCTTGGTCAGAGTATAGTAGTACATGCGCATTCACATAGCAGGTTATCACATAACGATCGAGGCTAGGATATGCACCGAACTGCATATTTTAATGTGTTCGTACTTTAATTTCCCCTTTGGTTTCTTTCTATGTTTCAAAGTTGGATGTGTTGCATTTATTGTGATCTTAGGCTGCCACGATGCATCCGTTTGGGTGCACTCTTATTAATTTGTACTGGTTTGCACCGTCGCACGCTTGCATGTTGACTCGCCTTGCGCATTGTTGTGCTTATAACGGCTCCACCTTGATTGATCTAGCTATAGGACGCAAGCACATCTCACAATAAGTGTTATCTTTGACGCTAGACGTCCATATATCTGCGCTAGCTTATGTCCTTCTATCTCTATCTCCCCTGCATGCATATTGATGAACCGGTGGTGTTCCATTGAAGCTTCCTCGGAACAAATTCCATGCTTCCACTGAGAGATACGACCAAATGCAAGATAGAATGACGTTTCCTTTTGGATGCGTTCTTTAAATGCATCCATGGAACATATCTGCTGCATTTATCATGCATGCCTTTATTGCCCACAACATCAAACTATGTCGAACTGGTTAGCACTAATTATGTCTGTAACTAACTAATGACACAGTCGCACTGTTCAATTTACCCCGGTGGTAGAAAGTGAAACGTTACTTTTGCAATTACAATAAGCCTCACTGATTATTGGATCAACTTCTGATTAATTAGTTGCATGCATGCATACAGCGTTCTCTTACCAACCCGGCAACGACTCGGTGCTGCTCGTCAACAAGAAGTCGTACGACGCCTGCGACGTGAGCTCGCCGACCGACACGTTCGCCGATGGCAACACGGTGTTCACCTTCACCCGGTCCGGACCCTTCTACTTCATCAGTGGCAACAAGGACAATTGCAACCGCAACGAGAAGCTGGTCGTCGTCGTCATGGCGGAGCGCGAAGCCAACGGCACGGCCACGGTGATGGCGCCATCGCCTAGCAGCAACCCGTTCTCGCCGCCATCCCCGCCATCTCCCTCGGGCATCGAGATCTCACCCACGGCAAACCCACCGCCGAATGCCGCGGCCCCGAAGGCAGCAGGCATTGCCGGCACGGCCGCGCTTGCCATTGGGACGCTGTTCTACGCATTTGTTTGATACGTTTTGTCGAAATGATCGTATATACGCATGTGTGGATCGAGCATAACACGAGCATTTGGACCAATTGGCTCGATCAAGTTTGTTGTTAATCTATCGTATAATAATGTATCAAGTGTTGCTGGACGTACTGTTACTATTGATCAATGTGATGTAACTGTCGATACTATTTTTCATAAGAACCTATTGATCAATGTGATGAAATACAACCGAAATGATTAAGTTTCTCGATACTATTGATCAATGTGATGTCACAGGTGTATACTTTTTTTCGTAGAAACATCTAAATGATTTAACTCACACGAGAAAATACTAGCATCAGTCCAAATATAAGCACATATAGAATAACCCGATAAAAAAGATAAAAAGATCAGTGCACTTGCTTTAGGGCATGGCCCAACTAGTGCGATACCTATGTCTATTAGTTAGAGTCTTTGACTAAAATGACAATTTTTAAACGAAATAGCAAAACTAACCCCGACGAACAAAATGACACCTATACCACACGATTTTGCCACTGAAAGTCACGTGCCGCGATCTGGTAGCGTAGCACATCTGATAGCGTACCGCGATGAGTGCACTTGCTATGGTCCAATAAACAAATTGAAAAGATAAATGCACTTGCTTTAGTGGTGTAGCCCAACTAGGTAATTTTGTTGCTAGCCCGGCGGATATCCATGTTGGGCGGTACGAGAGGGGTAGGCGGGTCCCCACATGGTGTTCGCCTACTTTCGACAGCAAGTGGGCTTTAGTTAATTACTAGTAGGATGTCTGTGCGTTGCGATGGAATCCCAAATAAACCAAATTGATTCTTCTATGTAGTAATACTAAAAGCAACTAATGTGTTACAACTAACACAAGTGATGTTAAGCAAATTTATGCTGACTACGTATCAAGATTTCTTTTCTGATAGTAGGGTGTTTGTGCGTTACGATGGAATCCCAAATAAACCAAATTGATTTTTTTTTTCTATGCAGCCGTAGTACTGAAAGTAACAAATGTGTTACAACTAACCCAAACGATGTTGAGCATATTTATGTTGACTATATATCGAGCATTTCTTTTCTGGAAAGTGGGACACCCCCTTCCACTGAACATAAAACTGAATTAGAAGAAAGTAGAAACAGAGTTTGCAAAAACTGCAAGAAGATGACTAAGAATGGAAAGCTCGTCAGATCCGGATTTTCTAATCCCGAATCCTCTGTAAAAACATTGTGCTATTCCCTGGATCAGTAGATAGCACTCACAGATACATCACTGGATCAATTCATACACGTCGTAAACCAAACCATTCAATAGTTAACACATCAGAGTTTACATAGACCGCATCGGGTCAGGTTTTTACAATAAAGGCCGAATAGACCAAACTGATTACATTACAAAAGTAGCGGAAATGACAACGGAAACAAAAGGGTAAGAGCACATCTCTCCACAGGCAAGTGACTAGGGAAACCCGTATGTATCCGATATTAACCAAAGACTTGGATAATATTGGATGCACGCAAGCACCGACGGAGTCAGCTAGACTGAGGCGAGATCTAGACTACAAAAACTAAACTACTCCTCAGCATCTCCTGGGCCTCTAACTTCTATATCCTCGTAGTAGTCGTAATCTCCAGGATTTCCTGCTTCTAAGGGTTTTGGAGAAAAGAGCGAGAATGAGCACAACTTCCGTACTCGCGAGCCAACACACAAAATGCAATAATATACATGTAAAACTTAACAAGGATGGCTCAGGTTCTTTTATTTGCTAAAGTAATATTTTTAATTATCATAATTATAAATCCCTATCACTTAGCATTTTTATCAAACTGTATTTTACTAAAGAGAGTAATTGTGCAATATTTAATGACAGCAAAGGTTACATCCACCTTCATGCTTATTTTGGTTAGAGCTACCTCCATTTATTAACATCACTGGGTACGGTGACCCAGGAAAAATCCAAACCTTGGGCTAGGTGAGCCCGCCACATTTTTATCTCGCCCAACAAGGTTTTTGAAATAGAACTAACTCAAGTTAAGTTCTCATGTCCGTCTATAACCGTAGGCACGGCTGTTTAAACAGTTTATAACTCTGCAGAGATTGTACACTGTACCCACAAAAGAAAATTATACTCGTTGCCCCACATGATTCCTTAGTCATGTAGATAAGCGACCATCACAGTAACCTTTCGAAATATCTCACCCCTTCCATCATCTCACCCATATGGGGTTTCACCCATAAGTTGTGCGGGATGTTCACCTCAGCGACTGGCAACTTCATCTTGCATCGGTGTCCCATTCAAGTCGGACGCATCACGCGCTTGCACTTTCCCGTTATCCATCCAGCGAGATGACATTCAGGGTTTAATAAATTTACTAAGCCAAGTTGTACTTTACAAGCTTGTGGTTGTACTTATTTTACACGGGAGGTCATGACAAGATTAAGTCCTTAAGCCATCTGGGCGGTTCATACCACATTCCAGCCATACTCATGCACCGACAGCACCTACCACCATTCCATCCGCCCAGATGAGGTATTAGCAGGTTATTAGGGTTTTGATGAGTAAAACCAAATTATCACCAATATTTCAGTCATGTCCCTCCAATGACTGCCCAAAACAATTTTATGTTTAAAGAGATGATGATTGGGGCATTTAATGCCCTAGTATTTAAGCAAGACTAGTATGTCGCTTAAATACAATCTATACTAGTTATTTACCACATAGTTACTATGATGACATTGAATAATGGACTCAATTATCGATGTATAGCATAATAATTAATTAATCATCAAATGAGTATTTAACTACCTTAAGTTTTAACATATATTTGTTTAAAGACTTAAATCATGCAATTTGCTATTTTAAAGGAATATAATTTGCATAAAATGTAGGATTGGAACGATCAAAGTATTGACTCACCTTGGTTTTAGGTAAGAGAGTCTTGACAATATTGTGCTTGACGAAGTTGGAGATCTTCCGCGTCTTCGAACTTTACTCGAACGAATATACCGGAAAAGGCACAAACAAGCAAAGAGAGCAAATAAATACAAAAGGGAACAACAAATGAACTCTAAATTAAACAAGACCTATGCCATTAGTAAGATCTTGAATTTACAAATTTTTAGAAACAAATTTCATAATTTTTGGAGTTATAACGGAGGAGAACGGGATTTATGAAGTTTGGAAGGGAATAAAACCCTAAAAAGAAAAATCAGAAAAAGGGGGAGAGAGAAAGGAGCTAACAGTGGGGCCCACAGTGCAGTGGCGTGGTTCATGGGGAAACCGCGTGGACCGGTCCATGCGCGAGCGCACTTGGGTGTGCGTGGGCCGAACAGCGGCCCGGCCCGCTTGTTAGTGAGTCAAAGGGGGAGGTTAGGACACCAATTAAGGCTAATGATTGCTTTAGGGCTTTAAGACATGGGTTAGGGGACTTAATGACGCATGAACAGTGGCTGGTCTGGACGTGCCAGCATAGGTGCTCAGGCGCTGGCGGCTCCGGCTCATCGGCGGTGAAGGCGGGCATGGCGGTGCCGAGGAGAGACAAAAACGGAGAACCCACACCGAGACGAAGCTGGTGACGGCGGTGGCATGGCTGGTGGCTCATCGGAGTGGCAGCGCGGAGGAGGTGAGCGGCGGCGACGGCACAGTTGTGGTGGACACGGAGCTCCGGCGGTGCCCTGAGACGGGGGAGGTGAGCACGGGGTGGCGCTGTCAGAACTGAAACTCGTTCAGTCTCCAATTCAGACGAGGGGACATTGGCTTCGTTAGGAAAACGCTTCACGTTATGAAGATCCAACGCTGGAAAACATGGTCCGAACGTTAACTGGAGGATCCAACGCTCAGAAGGGTTTCACTCATTCGATAGCTGCAACCATGAGATGAAACTTTGTTTTACTATTCCTTTTGTCATTCTTACTGCCAGCTGAACTCTTTTAACATTTACCACATCGGACTCCAGTTGTATTAAACCTCGTTTATGTTGGAAGCGACAAGGCAATCACCATTATTCCAATTACTTGTCCTTAGCTAGGGTAAGCTTACGCTCTTTTCTTTAGCGTTGTTTTCCCATATCGCTGATTCTACTGAATCTGACCCCAAATCGATAATCAGATTTTGAGGTTGTGACAAAGTGGTATCAGAGCTACTCTTTCCTTGGAAACGAGTAGATCTATCCGAAATAAAGGTTGGTGTCTACCGCCATAAATTCCCTGTTCTTCTTCTCTAGATCGGACATCATGACCCGTGGCGGCAAGAAGGATGGTACTGGCGAGGGCGCAGATGGTTCTGAGACTGCTGCTATGAGATTTGAGATGGATGAGATGAAAACCCAGATGGAGGCTCAACTGGGCGCCATCCAAGGTGAAGTGAATGGATTGCGAGGAGAGATGGGAGAAATCAAGGATCTTCTACGCTCGTTGGTGAAGCCCTCGGCAGGAGATACAAATTCCAGAGTGATTAATGTTGAGGCGCAGCAGGAAGCTGAAGCAGAAGAGGAAATGAGAAGGAGAGTTCGTGCACTGGCGGACTTGGATCTGAACGGCGGGGAATTTCCAACATAGTCACAGCAAGGGGGTTTTCATGCGAGCAATTCACAACTGGGGTATTCGGCAACACCAAAGTTCAGAGGTAACACTCCAATTTATCCTCCTGAAGCTCCTACCTAGAATTTATTCGGTGGCTTAGTTGGGAAAAGAGAAGCAGTGTATAACACTGTAAATCCAGAGGAAATGAGTAATGAGTTTTTGAAATCAATTGCTAAGGGTCCCAGATTAGACTTCCCTGTGTTTGATGGTGACAATCTCTTAGGTTGGATTAGGCAATGTGATAAATACTTTGAATTGGCTAGAGTTCCTGAAGAAAACCGAAGTGAGTTGGCCTCCTCATACATGATTGGAAGAGCTGGTAACTGACTAAGGGGCTCTGGACTGTTAGTTGATCAAGTCACATGGTCCATGATGAAATTGAAAATCTGTGACAGGTTTGCTGCTCATAGTATATATGACATTATTGAAGAATTCCATGTAGTGCAACAACACCAGACTTCAGTAGCTCAATACATTGATAAATTTGAAGAACTTATGACCATCATGAGAAGTGAGAATCCCATGTTAAGAGAGGATTATTTTGTGAAATGTTTTGTCAAGGGATTGAGAGAGGATGCCAAGCATTTTGTTAAACCTCATAGACCCAAGAGTCTTTGTGAGGCTTATTGGATTTCAAAAGATTTGGAGAAAGGAGCTAATGCTCATGCAAGAAGATCCAGTACTGGACCAGGACAAAGTTTCCAGAGAGGTGGATTTGCAAAAGGGGGATTCCAAAGGCCCTACTTCAAAGCTGTGCCCACTAACAAATCTAGAAGTTTCAGAAGCACTACAGAACCTGACAAGAAACCGAATAGGCCTGTTTATCCGGTGGTGATTACCAGGGAACCTGGGAAGTGTTGGTACTATGCTGATAAATGGGTACCTGGTCATAGTTGCAAACAGTCCAAAATACTTAATATTATGGTTATGGATTCGGAAGGGGAATTGACCCAGTCTCAAGAGGCTGAGAAAGAGGAGAGCCAAGAGAAAGAGATTGAATCACCGACCGAGAGAGAAGTTGATGCAAATCTCTTTACAAGCTTTAAAAGGGGTCCCTACGGTGACCACCTTCTCAGTGATTATCACAGTAAGAGGGAGAAGAGGAGTGGCACTTATAGACAATGGAAGCTCCCATACCTTCATTGACTTGAAGTTCGCTGCTAGTGCGCAATGTAAGGCCCGGAACAATGACTTGCAGAGGGTGACAGTAGCAGGGGGTATCTACAGACCCTTCCAAGATTGAGGCTGTTAAGGAATGGCCAAGGCCTGGTAATGTAACACAATTGAGAAGCTTCTTGGGGTTCACAGGCTATTACAGGAGGTTTGTTAAAGGATATGGCTTAATTTGCATACCACTTCATGAGGCATTAAAGAAAGGAGTTTTCCAGTGGGGAGACAAGCAAGAAAGAGCCTTCGAAGAACTCAAGAAATGTATGACTACCACCCCAGTGTTAGCCTTGCCAGATTTTCCAGGATCCTTTACCTTGGAGACTGATGCCTATGATACTGGAATAGGGGCAGTGTTGATGCAAAAGGGGAGACCCATAGCCTATTATAGTAAATCTATAGGAGTGAAGTCGGCTGCTCTCTCCACTTATGAAAAAGAGGCTATAGCAATTCTAGAAGCATTAAGAAAATGGAGACATTACTTCATTGGTAACCTCCTTATCATTAAGACAGATCAAAGAAGCTTGAAGTTTATTACTGAGCAGAAAATTTCAGAAGGGATTCAACACAAACTTATGCTGAAGCTTCTTGAATTTGAGTATGTGATTGAGTATAAGAAGGGGAAAGAGAACAAGGTGGCGGATGCTCTCTCCAGGAGGGAACAATGCAATGCACTAACTGCGGTCACTCCTGTTTGGATGGAGGAAGTAGGAAAGAGCTATGAAAATGATATCCGTTGCCAAGAATTACTTAGTCAGTTGGTGATCGATGTTGATCCCAAAAGTCAGTACTCATTGCATTCAGGTGTAATCAAATACCAAGGACGAATCTATATTGGGAATGATTCAAATCTAAAGAAAAATATTTTGGAGTCTCTACATGCCTCAGCCATAGGAGGCCATTCGGGTATGGCTGCCACATATCATAGGGTGGAGAGGTTATTCTTTTGGCCGAATATGAAGAAGGAGATCCAAACATATGTGAATGAATGCGCGGTATGTCAAAGATCAAAGAGTAAGCATTGTCACTCTGGGCTGCTTGAGCCTCTTCCAATTCCGGATATGGCGTGGACACATATATCAATGGACTTTGTGGAAGGCTTACCCAAATCTAATGGGAAGGAGGTAATACTAGTGGTCATTGATAGGTTGACCAAATATGGGCATTTCATACCATTGGCACACCCTTATATAGTACAGACCGTAGCTCAAGCATTTATTGAAAATGTGTTCAAGTTACATGGACTACCAAAGGCTATAATGACTGATAGAGATCGTATATTCACTAGTTGGTTTTGGCAAGAAATATTTAAAGCTTGGAAAGTATCATTGAGGTTTAGCACCGTGTATCATCCACAGACCGACGGTCAAACGAAGAGATTAAATCAATGTCTAGAGTCTTATCTCCGATGCATGGCATTTTCAGAACCAAAAAGATGGTATTTTTGGCTAGCCTTAGCGGAGTGGTGGTACAATACCACATATCATTCATCACTCAAGACTACTCCTTATCAAGCACTATATGGGAATCCTCCTCCAACCATCAGTGAGGTTTCCATTCCAAGTCCTGAAGGTACTGAGGCAAAAGACTTTTTGGTAGAAAAGGAAAAGATGCTGCGGTAGATCAAAGACAACCTGGCACAAGCTCAAGCAAGGATGAAAAAGTATGCAGATCAGAATCGAAGTGAAAGAATTTATGAAGTGGGAGATATGGTGTATGTTAAGATGCAACCTTACCGGTTGGTAGCATTTGGTCTCCGGCAATCTTTGAAGTTGACTAGTAAATTCTATGGTCCTTTTCGCATTATGCAGAAGGTGGGAGTTGTTGCTTATCGTTTGCAGCTATCAGTTGAAGTGAGAATTCATCCCGTGTTCCACATCAGTCAGCTTAAGAAGCACTTGGGACCTCGAGCTATTCCGGATCCGCAACTGCCATTAGTGGACAATGAAGGGCGAATCAAAACAGAACTTGTTGTTGTCCTGGATACCCACGCACTGCCCAGGCCTCCCCAATTGGTTACACAATGGCTGGTTCAATGGAGGAACTTATCTACAGAGGAGTAAACTTGGGAAGACGCGAATTTCATCAAAGGAACTTTCCCTCAATTCTATGCAGAGACTATACGTAGTTGGTTTCCACCAAATGAATCTTGAGACAAGATTTATTTCAAGAGGGGGCAATTGTCAGAACTGAAACTCGTTCAGTCTCCAATTCAGGCGAGGGGACACTGGCTTCGTTAGGAAAACGCTTCGCGTTATGAAGATCCGATGCTGGAAAACATGGTCCAAACGTTAACCAGAGGATCCAACGCTTAGAAGGGTTTCACTCATTCGATAACTGCAGCCATGAGATGAAACTTTGTTTTACTATTCCTTTTGTCATTCTTACTGCCAGCTGAACTCTTTTAACATTTATCGCATCGGACTCCAGTTGTATTAAACCTCGTTTATGTTGGAAGCGAAAAGGCAATCACCATTATGCCAATTACTTGTCCTTAGCTAGGGTTAGCTTACGCTCTTTTCTTTAGCGCCGTTTTCCCATATCGCTGATTCTACTGAATCTATCCCCAAATTGATAGTCAGATTTTGAGGTTGTGGCAGGCGCACGGCGAGGCGAACCTACCGGGTCAACAAAGGGGGTCGAAGAGGGACGGTGGCCGGAGACGGGTGGTGGAGAATGTGGCGGCCGGGGTTGGGAGAGGAGGCTAAATCCGACAGCGACAGTGGACGAAAACCGAGGGGGCTTGAGGGGAAATGGTCCTAGGCGTCGAGGGCATATGGTGACGGGGGCGGCGCGGCCGAAAATGAAAAAGTGGCGTTTTCTTGGGGAAAACTTACCGGCGAGAGAGAGAGGGAGTGAGGAGGGGGCAAGAGAAGACTCTAGGGCTCTTCTTATAGCCGTGCGCGAAGAGGAGCCATTGGGGGAGAAGCTCGGTTGGTCAAGGGCAGGTGGCGATGGGATCCCGGGCACAGATGTGCATGGCACGGTGACGAGGGCGGCACAGGCGCTCGTGCTTGCGCAGCGGGGAAATGATGAGGGGGTGAAGACTTGCGCGCCCTACTGAAGGGGTGACGAAGTCGGTGACACGACCGCGGAGTTTGGACCGGGTGGTCGAGGGCGGCGAGGACGGGTGGTGCGGTGGCGGATGGGACAAGGCGATGAGAGGGGCGCTGGGGTCTTGGGCGGTCAGAGGAGTAGGTGATGGTGCAGAGGGCAGGCAGAGCAGTTCAAGCGGCGTGGGCGCTCGCAGGTGGCAGAGGGAGCAGGCGGGCGCTCGTGGGCGTGATGGTGGCAGTGCTTGCAGCCGGCTGGGGAGGAAGAATGCACAAGGGGAGCCGGGCCAAGATGGCCGAAAGGAGGAGGTGGGCTGGGTGAAGCTGCTCAAGAGGTCGTGTGGGAAAATGGGCGTGCCCAAAAAGAATGGGCCGGGGCCCAAGGGAGGAATGGGCTGAGCCCAAAGAAGAGAAAAGGCAAAAGAGAGAAAGGGGCCCAAAATCAGAAAAGAGGAATTCAAACTTGAATTTTGAATTCGAGACTTTCAAGAAGGTTTGAAACACAAACCCGAGCTTAGCTAGAAACTAGGAGATTTTGAGAAAATACAGTAATTTGAAATACGGTTTGAAAATCCAAGAACCAAATTGTAAAGACTATTCCCGTCCGAAACGAGAGTGTTACAAGCTCCTAACTAACCATGCACACGCCAGAGTAGTCTTCATGTCATGTGGACACCATTATGGCTTCAAAAAAGAATAGACGTTACTCACTAATGCTCGTGCTTTCATCTGTTGTCGTAGCTGCTTGAAATTTCATTGCTCCTACTCAGACCTTTCTGAAGCACATCTCTACTGTGGTTGTCACCCCCTCTACAGTTCATCTTCTCTCTCTCCACAAGTCGAGCCGAGCTCGCCTCGCCGGCTGTGGCGTGCCACTGGCACATCGCCGCCATGGTTGGCTCGTCAAGAACCTTGTTCCCATAACGGTCAGCGACATTGAACGTTGCGGATTAAAAAAGAATTGAAATATGTCAAGAATCTATGGAAGGTAAGCATGGAATGGCAAGTGGTAATTAGTGGTGTGCTAATTTTTCTGCGGTGCTCACCATCCATGAATCGTCGGAGGAGAAGTAGGTCTTGAGGATAAGAAGGTGAGGTCAGCGATGACCTCTCCGACGGCGACTCGCCGTCACCGCCGCACTAATCACAGCGCCCGAGTCCACCATCACCGTGCTCGCCAAAGGCTGTCGCATGTGCCCGTCTCCTGGGCCACGCTGTCGTTGTCCTTGTCGCGTGCCACTGGCACATCGCCATGGTTGGCTAGTCAAGAACCTTGTTCCCATAACGGTCAGCGACATTGAACCAAGAATATATGGAAGGTAAGCATGGACAGGCAAGTGGTAATTAGTGGTGTGCTAATTTTTCTGCAGTGCTCACCATCCATGAACCGTCGGAGGAGAAGTAGGTTTTGAGGATAAGAAGGTAAGGTCAGCAATGATCTCTCCAACGGCGACTCGCCGTCACCGCCGCATTCATCACAGCGCCCGAGTCCACCATCACCGTGCTTGCCTTCGGTCGTTGTACCAACATGAAAGTATCAAACCTCGAAGAAACTTCTCAGTTATATACAAAACAAAACCACACAGTATATTGTAAAAACGGAAATAGTTAAAAGTCGCACATTCCTTGAGTTTGTTTTAATAATTGAACGGCACTCATTCTTCTTATCATTTAGCTTTTTTTAAGGAAAATACTATCAATCGGCTTGTCTTTATTTTTCTTGAATGAACAGGTATTTCAGCATTTGTGTGCACCCTGATGACAATCAAAGGAAGCAGCTGAGTGAGACAACGGGTCTTGCTGTACAACAAGTGAAGTTTTGGTTTCAGAACAAGAGAACGCAAGTGAAGGTCTGGTCTAAAACATTGATAACTTACCATGTCAATGATACAGTTGGTCATCATCTAGTTAACCATTAAGTATGCATTCCATTAGTTTAACTAGCACTCTTTCGGCTAGATTGTCGATTTTTGTCAACAGAGAACTTCTTATGCCATTGAAACCTGTCTAATTATGCACATAACAGTACTACCTTACACCTTCCTATCCTTTAAGAGTTGCCCTGACATGCTTCTGTATAACAAGATACCTGAGTTATCTCACCATTCAAGACTGTTATTACTGCCCAGTCATCTTCACTTGTTCAGCTATAAATGTATATATTTTAATACTTTTTAGTCTATGTAGCAAAGTAGGAACTGATAGAAAATTATCCACGTGGAATTATTAACCATTCTTTGTAACTGTTCCATGACACAAATTGTAGCATCTAACTGGAAAGGAAGATAACTATAGGTTGAAAATGGAGAATGAAATGCTGATGGATGAAAACAGGAGGCTTAAGCAGGCTCATAGCACTACGTTTTGCCCCAGTTGCAGTGATTCAGAAGCACAGAATCAGATTGCCGCTGAGATGGAAAGGTTAAAACAGCACAACGAGTGGATGCAGCAAGAGGTACAGCATATAAAGAGGTCCTTTCAATTGAATTTCAACACGTTTAGTTACATTTGTCAGATTATGTTTCAATTTCAGTAACTTGAAACAAATGCTAGACCTACCTGTTATGAATATTGTGTGTGTATTAAAGAGATCCAATGAGCAATATATATAGGGTATAAAGGGTGTATGCCATATAGAGATAAGACAATACAAAAGGCAAATAAGGAAATACAAAAGAGTTCCTATTCTATCTCTAACATATCTCTAACACCTCCCCCCCCCCCCTCAAATGCAAAGCGTATGCAATAGTATTACATTTGGAAAGGGTTGACACTAAAATATAAAAAATATTAAGTTGGATATACTAACTAATTAACCCAAAAGCTTAAGCTGATGAGGAAAGCCGAACAATTCACTTATACTTTAACACTCTCCCTCACGTGTAGGCTCTCTCAGGCTTAAGATGTGGAATAGAAGTGGATTACAATTATTATTTTTTAATTGCATCAACCGGGTCTTGAACTTAAGACCTCTTAGCTCTGATACCATGTTATAAATATTGTGTATGTATTAAAGAGGCCTAATGGACAATATATATTGTACAAAGGGTGTGTGCCATATAGAGATAAGACAATACAAAGGCATATAAGAAAAAACAAAAGAGTTCCTATTCTATCTCTAACATATCTCTAACACTACCATCTATGTTCACTATTTTCTAGGAACTGAGCTTAGCTCAGTTGGTGCGAAGGTGTGGATGTACACCCCCATCACCTAGGTTTAAGTCCTCTTTTAGGCGAATTTAGGTGTCTATTATGGTTGTGTGCATCCTTAGTTGACGCAGAAGCCGGGAGTTGTACTTCCATTTCTAAAAAAAAATTGTTCACTATTTTCTCCAGCAGACTCTCTTTTTCCGACATGACCTACCTAGTGATTTATCAATTTGCATCCTATAGATTGTAATCCTTGTCAAAGAAAAACTTCTAAGTAGTTTCTGTAGATTTATAACACAACTTACAAAGTCTTATAAAGATTTTATCTCGAGGTCTTTTTTCTCTCTTTTGAGATGATTGTATCTCGAGTTCTACTAAAGTACTAATGTTGTATTCTTTGGTTGGCAGCTTTCACGGTTTCATGCTGAAACACCTCTGAATTCAAACATTGGTTTCCAACTTGACTCGTCAGCAGAAAATGCTATTGAAAGACAGAATGACACACAGATGATCGCTGAACTAGCCAAGAACGCAATGCATGAGTTGGTCATTTTGCCCCAGTCCCATGGCCCTTTATGGTTGCCTATCCCCGGTGGTTCACTTGACATATTGAACAAGATGGCTTATGCCCAAAAATTTGGGAGAAAAAACAGTGCAAATGTCATAGGATTCAAGACAGAGGCTACTCGCGCCGATGCTGCGGTCATGCTGGACCCCAAAAATATTGTGGATTTTCTCATGTCTGACAACATAAACACCATCAAAGAGACGCTGATCAACAGCCACCCCATCTTCCACAAGAAGAACAAGTCTGCGACCTAGAATGCATCCAAGGTATTCTTTGTTGATAAGCGGCCTATTGAACTCCGACTAATTTTTCACCTGGTTCATGATGTTAGTTTGGCGATGACCTGACCTCTTGTTGTTTCGTACAGGGAGAAAAGGGAGGTGCTATGCTTATATGTGGAGGTTAAGTCAAGAACTGCGAGGAGAATTCATCAACTCAAATCACCTGCATTTCTCCCGGAATTATCCCCGTAATAACAATTAGTTATCGTTTCCTTCTACTATTTGCAACTTTCAGCTTATGGCGAGGGCCTGTAATAATGGTTTAAGACCAGAAATATTCCATATCGTCGCTACAGTTTGCTTGCGGATTTGGTATTGTATTGTATGGATGCTATTTTCGAACCTAAATTTGCCTTTTTATTTGGTACTGTGTGGGGTGCTATTTTAGAACCTCAATTTGCTTGTTGATTTGGCATTGCACGAATGCTATTTTAGGTTTTTGAAAACCTTTAACACACAAAGTTGGCATACCACTCCTCTGCTAGATAGCCTATAGACTAATTCAATCTCTACAAGTTTGAAGAGAACAAATGTTACAAATCCTACTGTGAGCCTGGATACACTTCGCATATCTTGGGATCACCTTGATTTTAATTTTAGAATCAGCTCCAGTTTTAATGTCATTGTGTTTTATCAATTCTGGTGACTTTAATTTTAGAATCAGGTCCAGTTTTAATCTCAGGGTGTTTTACCATTTCTGGTGGTCATTCCTGCTTTCATTTTTCCACACTACAAGGGAGCACCCACTTGTGAGTTGCTTACTACAATACGTACTTATTGTCCAAATGAACTATTTTCGTAGGAGGATCGATAACAGTAGTTCATTTTCCATGTAACAGTAAGCAGGAAGTGAAAGGATTAAATAAATAGCTAAATGGGCCAAATGAACAAAAACCTGTCAGGGCATCTCATATTGTTTATCACCACACCAACTATGCATTCCATGAGAAGTTTGTCAGGAAAAAGTTGTTATTAACTCATTAAAGAAGCCCTTAAAGAATCTTACATGGGTTTGGAGGTTAGAACAGGCTAATCCAAAAAAACTAGTAGTCTAGTGCAAAGACTAGTCAGCCTATAAAGTAAAACATCTATTCCTAGAAATAAAATAAGAGAACAAAAGTGCACCAGTTTTCCTAACCTTGTTACGAACTTATCACGATCACACATCTCCCACACTTGTTCATGTCTGAAGGTTCTTTGTTTGCTACAGCTTCCAAAAAGATTATGGAATGTCATCTCACAGAAACATGTGTCATTAAATTCAGCCATGATAGGTTGCAATGTTATGCATTAAGACCAGCCCAGTTCTTGAATGCAATCAGAGCTTCCATTTTCCTAAAGTTCTGCTTTCTCAGCTTCGCCACTTTCAGTTTCTTGTGGGTTTCCATGAATGCTTGTTTGTGCCTCCACTTATCCACAAATATTTTTAACTCTTGTGCCTTCTCAATAACCTGCATTGCCATATCAAAAAACCCACCCTTGACAAAAGCATACAGAAAGACATCAATCAACTCATGGTTGAAATCAGCCCCCTTCCTCCTCACTTCAGTCCATAGAATGAGCACACTAAAATACTTCTCGGCAGAGAGATACCCATTGATAAGTGAAAGGTATGTCTGATTATTTGGTTCAAATCTCAGGAATACCATCCTTCGGTATGTCCTTCGAGCGTCCTCTAACCTCCTAACCTTGCAAAAGGCATGTATTATTGAGTTCCAGTCGTGTGTAGCAATCTCTATTCTCGGGTCATCAACCACTGAGTCCAAGAATGATGCCATGAGCTCAGGTCGGTTGTTCTCTGTCAAGCCTGTCATTATAGTAAGATAGCTTGTCCTAAGGTCTGGTAGCCTCGCCTCCCTCATCTCCTTGAAAAGAGCAAATGCAGACTGGAAATCATGGGCTGTCATCGAAGCATCAATAAGAGCATCATAACTTCCAGCATCAAGCTGTAGCCCTGCTGCACTAATCTCCGCCACAAGCTGTGCAGCCTCTGCAGTCCTTTGCTCCTTGCAATATGCTTTCAAGATTGAGGAGTATACACCAAGCCCCACAGACGCTCCTTGAGCAGTCATTTCATCGAGTATGCTATGAGCCTTGTTCAATAGGCCAAGCTCAACACAAGCATTGACAATCCCAGACCCAACAGAATCGTCCACTATCAGTGATTGCTGCGTCAACTCAATCTCCTGTGCTCGGATGATCAATTGAGCTAATTCCCTGACCCTTCCATGATCAACAAAGCACTGTGCGACCTCATTATAGATTTCCCCATCAAATGTGTTTCCATCCCCAACTCTTCTCTCCCCAACGGCACGAAGAATGACCGATGAAATTGACTCGAAGCTGCAGCATTTCAAATACCCACTGACCAAATTCCTGAAAAATACCTTCTTGCTGAAGCCCAGAGCATCGAGCAAGTTATCGAGCTCATCAACCCGGCTTGGAACACCCCTCCAAGCATACAAGAACGCAAGACATCCAAAGCTCTCCACGTCTGGCGACACCCCAACAGCTGACATAATCTCCAAGACCCTCTCAGCATCTGTGACTGAGCCGAGCCGGCGGCAGCATCCATCAAGAACAGAATTGCAGGCAGCGCGGTCAGGCCGCAGCACCGCCGCCGAAGACGGGAACTTCTCCTCCACCACGAGCTTGCAGGCTTCGTCGAACACTTTCAAGAAGGCCGCAAAGGCACCTGTGTCAGTGCGGGTGAGCTCTATCAGTGGAAGGCCCCAGGCGGAGAAAGCCGGGAGGCGGCGCCCGCAGCGGAGCAGAGCGCGCGCGAGGCCCAGCGCCGGGGCAGCGGAGCCCGCTGCGGCGAGGGAAGAGAAGAGGGCCTCGAGCGCGGCCTCCGGGAGGGGGGAAGCATGAGGGCTCCTCTCCAGCAGGATGACGGCGGCGGCGAAGGCGCGCTTGAGGCCGAGGCGGTGGTTCGCCGCGGCGAGGTGGGAGACGAGCGCTGCGGTGGCGGGAGGAGAGGGCGAGAGGGAGGCCGCCGCCAGGGACTTGAACGCGAGCCAGGCGTCATCCGAGCGGTCCTCGGCGACGGCAGCGACTAGGTCTTCCTCGAGCACGGCGGCGTCAGCGACAGATAGTGCTTTTGGGGCGGGGTCCGGGGCGGGAGGTGGAGGCGGCGGCGGTGGTTGGGTTTTGGGGCGTGGCGCGAAGATGGAAGGCTGGAGGAAGGAGTAGACAGTGGGGATCTCGTGGGATCCGGAGGAGGAATACGAGGAGTTGAAGGGCCTCGCTTTTAGGGGCGGAGGCAGCCGGCGCCGGAGGCGGAGGAGAGCACGCATCGGCGGAGAGGTTTTGCCGGTAAGGTGTTCGAGCGTTTGCCCAGGAAGCGAGGGAAGTCGCAGTTCGCGTGGGATGAGTGCAGCCTGCCAGGTAGAGCCGGCCAAATAGGCGGACCTAACGGGTCGGCACGAGGCACGATACTGTAGGTTTGACCTACACTGTTTATAGGCCGTGTCTGAGCCGCCACCTCGGCACGGTGGGCCGACTCGGCACGGCATGAACAGTGTCATGTCATGCCAGGCACGGCACGACCTAGGTAGACACAGCACGGCCCGAGCAGCCGGAGAGCCAGTGGCGCCGCGCGCCCGCGTCGATGTGGAGGAAGAAGGGCGGGGGCAGCGCGAAACCAAGAGGGCGAGAGGGAAAGAACGGTTGGCGCCCGGCGGCGCGGGAGGAGGCCGGAGCGGAGCGGAGCATGAGATCGGGAGGAAGGAAGAACGCTGCATTGCGAGCGAGGCGAAGCTGCGAGGAGGCGGCGCTGCAGCAAAGCGAGGCGGTTCGGCGTCGGCGTTGCGGATGAGGAGGCGTCGAGGCGAGGACCGAGGAGCCACCCACACAGTTGGCGACGGTGAGGAGGCGAGGAGGCAGCGGTGTGGCGAGGAGGCGAGGAGGCGGCGGTGTGGCGAGGAGATGGCGAGGAGGAGGCGGGGTGGCGAGGAGGCGGGGCGACGAGGAGGTGAAGAGGCGGCGGGGCGGCGAGGAGCCAAGGAGGAGGCAGCGAGGAGGAGGGTCGTGCGGTAGTACCGCACGCACGTGTGCGGGCGAGGGGCGAGACAGTGGGGAATTGGGGAAGAAAAAAGGACTGGGACGGGGCGTCGGGGCATGCGCAGGCCAGACAGGGGAGGGGCAGTCGAGTCGTGGCAAGCTCGTGGGCCGTGCCTAGGCACGGCACGGCCCAAAAAATCTGGCCATTTGGGGTGAATTTAGCCGGTTTTTTTTTACCGTTTGAGTCTTAAAAAATAGCAAAAAAATTCAAAAAATCCTGATTTTTTTTTTATAAATAGCCACAATACCCCCCCCCTCATTCAGTACACCTTCATTCTCCATTCTCTCTTTGCAATTGTGTTGTGCTAATTCAAATCCATGTTGAGCTAAATTGGTAAAATTCAAAAAATTATGCCAAATTTTGGAAATTTTAATTTTCGGTCGCAAGTCAGCGAAAGAGGTACAATACTATTTTTGTAATACTTTTATTGTTAGTTTTTGTTATGCTGAGATGAAAGTAGTAATAGTATTAGTTTCGATTTTATAGTTTTCGTTATAGACAATCCTTACGACAGCTTTCCTATTAGTGACTACGGACTTCCGCCGGAGGAAATTACGTCCATGGAGGCGGTTGCGGCTGCCTCAAGCCAACCAGAGGTTTCACTGGAAGAAGTGCAAGGCGAAGTTCCAGCATCAGGCTCCACGGAAGCATCAGGCTCCACGACAACCGGAGCAAAGAGGTTGAGACCGTCTACATCGGGAGTGTGGGAGAATTTCGACAAGATAACCAAGCAAAACGCAGCAGGAAATGTGGTACCATATACTATTTGTAAAATTTGTCACCATAAATTGTCTGCAAAGTCTACAGGTGGAACGGGGTACTTGCTTAGATATGCTACTAGATGTCGAACTAAGCAAGGATTAGCGATGAGGCAGACGCAGCTGCAATACAACCCCGACGATACAGTATCTAGCTGGGATTACGATCCTCAGGTAGCCCGCCAATATCTCTGTCGTTTAATTGTTTCTGAGGATTTACCGTTAGGTTTTGGCAAGTCTGCTTCATTCCAAAATTACATTAGGACTACGCATAATCCTAGATTTCTTCCGTTTCTAGACAAACAACAACTATAGATCTAGTGAAATACTATAATGAACGTCGTAATAAAATAAAGGAACTATTTAGTACATGCACATTTTCGGTGGTCTTGACCTCCGACATATGGAGTGGTCGGGCTAGGAAGGATTACCTTAGTGTAGTTGCGCATTATGTTAATGACGACTGGGTAATGAAAAAAAGATTATAGGTTTGAAATTAATTGATGTAGCACACACAGGGGAGAACATTACGAACTGTATTCTCAAAGTCGTGGAAGACTTTGGTTTTACAAACAAAATATTCGTAATTACTTTAGACAACGCCGCTTCAAACTCTAGGGCCATGGACATTCTTACTCCAGTGTTGAGTACATATGTCGATTCCTTCTTGCTACATCAACGATGTGCTTGTCATATTATCAACCTTATAGTCAAATATGGTTTGAAGAGGTTGAGTCCGTATATTAAAGCTTCTCGCGATGCGATTTCTTTCTTAAATAATTCTAACGTAAGAATAGCACAATATAAGAACTTCTGCAGGGCGATGGGTGTACGTCCAAGAAAATTCGGTTTGGATATGGTGGTAATGTGGAACTCTACTTACCTCATGTTTAAGCATCTTTTACCATACAAGAGCACTTTTTCTGTTTTTATTCAAACACACTATCCTAGCACTGACGGTACTATACTATTAACTGAGCAATATTAGTTCGTTGCTGAGAAGATACTGTCATTTTTAGAAAAAAAATTTATGAGGCAACTTTTGCTTTGTCTGCTGTCTACTATCCAACATCTCCTATCATCGTGCATACTATTTTACGGATTACTACTCAATTGAAAATACATGAAAATGACTTAGTTTTACACGAGGCTGTTGTTTCCATAAAATCTAAATACCTTAAATATTGGAGAGAAATCTCTTACCTATATGCATTTGCATTTCTTTTAGATCCTAGGGCTAAAATTGATGCATTTGGTATTGTACTTGATCTTCTTAGTGATGCTACGGGGCTAGACTATACTGACTATTTTGCAGAAGTTCGTTCTCGGTTATACGAGGTTTACCAAAGGTATGAAAATAAGTTCCGGAGAGTACGCTCACAACGACCTCCAATAGCCCCCACCTAGAGTGGGAAGACAAATATGTGGAGCACGATCTTCGGTGCCTCTTCCTCTAGGTCTAGGTCCAAGTCGTCTTCTTCTTCTACATCAGCGCCTGCTCAGCCAAGACCCACAAGGAGCGGAGAACTATCCACCTATCTAGACAGCGATATGGTAGATTTCAACTCAGAAGGCTTCGACATCTTGCAATGGTGGCAAGCCCATAAGTTAACATATCTCGTGCTATCCATATTTGCACGTGATATATTAACTATTCCTGTCACTAAGGTTTCCTCCGAGTCTGCTTTCAGTCTTTCTGGAAGAATATTGGAGGAGAGAAGAACAAGTCTCACAAGTGAGATGGTGGAGATCCTTCTAACTGTGAAGGACTGGGAACAAACCGATTCATGAACACAACACTTTGTGAAAAATCCAGAGTTGTCGGAGGTATTCAAAAATCTGTACTTAGACAATGACACCGACACATAGAACAAAGATATATCATGTATGTAGAATTGTAAAGCTATAGGCTGTAATCTTTTTTCTTTGCTAAGGTTTTCTCATTTTGAGTTTTTACTTAGCGAAGATTTTAACGAGGCAGCCAGTTGGACATTAATAAAGCTCCTTATTACATTTTCAATATGATTGTCTCATTTTTTTTCAATTTTCATATGTACTTCTGAATTCTACACATTTTCCTGGATTTTTTCATTCTGAATGTCAAACGAGCTAAACAAGCCACACTTGGCCCAACGGGCTAAACGGGTTCGGACCAGCCCGGCATGGCACGAATGCCCGATGGGCCGTGCCTGGGCAGCCACCCCGACCCGTCGGCTGGCCCAACACGACACGAATAGTAGCCAGGCTGGAATGGGCCATGCCTAGCTGGGCCCGTGCCGTGCCGGACCGGGCCGCCTGTTTGGCCAGGTCTGCTACCAGGTAGGGATGGCGGTCGGGCACGACATGCACAGGTAGTGCCCTTTTGTACCCATGCCCATCAACCCAAAACTTCCTCATGGGTATGTCTACGAAGGGTAACGGGAAGAGAACCTCGTCTATGCCTGTCGCTCACGAGTACCCGTCGCTTGTCACACGCCCACACCTTTATTGGTGGCGTGAGGAGGGACAACCAGAGGAGAGGAGGGCGTGGCTGGGTAGTGGAGGACGGGGGCGGTGAGTCGGAGGTGGCGGTGAGCGAGATGAGAAGGATTAGGGTTGGGGATGGCGGCGGTACGGACGGGGGTGTGAGGAGGGAGATCTAGAGGAGGAGAGAAGGGCGCAGATGGGTGGTGGAGGACAGGGCAAGAGTAGCAAGAAAACTCATAAATCACATACCCAAGTGGGAGATGGATGGAAGTGTAGGGCATGTACCTCTCTCGGTGGTGGCGAGCATGGATCTAATGATGGCGTGGGGAGCGAAGTGACCGCAAGAGGCTGGTGGAGGTCGGAGTCGCCACAAGATCTCCCTCATCTTTTGTTCCTTCCTCACGAGCGTCGACGGGGCATAAGGATGGGGCGATGCGGCCAAGCGGGAGGATGGGGGCAGCGGCGGGGTGTGAGGAGGAGGCGGTGGCCAGGCGTGAGGATTGGGGAGTGAGGAGGGGTTGGCGACGACGAGGCTTGAGGAGGGGTTGGTGGTGGCTGGGCGTGAGGAGGGAGTGATGGGCGTGAGGAGGGAGTAATGGGTGTGACCCCATGAGGTCATGACTGGAGAATTGGGGGTGGGCCCACCTGTCAGCGTGGGTTGGCGGGTAAATGGGCGAGACAGGCACGGGTAAAGCTCACCCATGCCCGTGCCTGTTTACCCGATGGGTAGAGGATTGCTCTCATTTTTATGCCGTGAGCAAAGAAAGCATCCCATGCCTGGCTCCATTAGGGCATTTGCCTACAGATACACGCGTAATCGAGCACAATTGCCATCCCTAAGGCCAGAGGATTTTATAATAAACGCATTTGGGCCCTTCGAAGTCAGTTTTGCATAAAGCGGCCCCTAAATTGGATCGCACATTTTATTGGTGATCTGAATTTGGTTTCACCTGAACCGTCAGATCATAAATGTGTGATCCAGATCGGTGCAAAGTAGAGATGGTAGGTGTGTTATTAAAGAAAGACCCTTTAGATAGTACATACTCTGTATCACACCCGTCTCCCCACCTCCCCTCCCAGCCTCCCTTCCCGGCAAAATTTTATATATGCCACTGAGAATCTTGCCACTTTGAGATATGCCACTCAGTTTTCTGAAATTCAAAATTTGCCACTCTAGTTTCTTTTCCCTTTGACATATGCCATTATCATTCATTTTCTCCTATTTTCTTTTCTATTCTCCTATTCTCCATCTATTCCAAAGGTGAACTACTAATTGTGCCCCTTATCTATTCCTCTCATCCCTTCGTTCTGAACCATCTTCATCCATCAGACTCAATCACCTACCAAGCCCGAGCACAGTAATGAACCACACGATGAACATGCGATGAACTAGGGCACGCTGCCCTGGTGAATGGCGCTGCCTCCCCCGTGCTCCCCGTCGGCCGTCGCATCCCAGCGCTGCCTTACTCATATATAGACTTAAACATATCACTCTCTCACATGCATGTTACCATCGATGGAACAACTCTGTTTCAATTTATAAGTGTTTGTTCTGATACATGCTATATCATGAATAGACTACAGACTTTGGTCTTCCTGTTTCTATCATGAATAGACCTCACAGATACCGAATTTTTGGCATCATTTATTGCACTTGGAAAATCTTAATCAAACATTAAACTTTCAACTCAAAAAGAAACTCCCAAAAGAAAACAGAAATAAAAACATGTGATCATCTCTAGAAAATAATATATTTAAATACTATAATATTTATCATGAGTAAATATAATTTTTTTCCAAATTTTTAGAGCTTAATTCAACCTTGTAAAAATTCAAACCAAGTTTTAAAAGCTCTTGCTGTTAATGAATTAAAATAAGAAGAATAATTCTTGAACATTAAGGTTAGAAATTTTATCTGGGTACTAGATCATCCCAGGGACACCTCTAAAATTTTTATAATTTTAAAAATTTATTTGCTATTTTTTTAGCCCGATCAAACTTGAGGGGTTTGAAGTTGAAACCATAATCCTGGTAATATTCGGACTGTCCGAACATTAATTTTGGGCCGATCGGACCGTCCGACCAGACCTGGCTCCGATCGGACCGTCCGAACATTAATTTATCCATTGAAAATCCATTTGATTTTAAAATTTCATATCTAATTCAACTCAACTCCAAATCAAGTGAAACAAATTTTGATATTTTTTATTTTAAATAAACTTTATTTTAAAATAGGTTTCAAATTTGTCCCTCGCCTATAAAATATAGTTTTTGGAAATTGATCCTTAACCGAATTATTTTCACACTAGAAAATGTTTTTAACTTTGAAAATTCATAAAAAATATTGTTGAACTCCAAATGAGTTGAACCATGTTATTTGGTCTTATAATTTTATTCTCTATTTATCTATGTAATCCTTTTCTCCACTACTATTCTGCAAATTTTCAATAAATAATTAAAATCCAATGAATAGTAACTGAAATATTGTTTTCAACATTTTCTGAAAAACTGATTTTAAAATTACTATAACTCTCACACACACTAAATCCAAATGGAATAATTCTTCCACCTAAATTCATCTAAAATCTTAACTTAGCTACTGTTCATTTTTTTTACATGAAGCATCAGTTACATTCAAGCATCAATAATTCAAAAAGAAAATAATTCAAAAAGAAGAAGAAGAAAACAACTATCAGTTGGAGCATCCGGCACCAGTTCATTTATGCATAATACAAGTTCACTGCTACAATTTCATGCCCCATTGCAAGCAAGCAAATGGTATGGCCATATTTTTTTTTGCTCACTATTTTGGTCTCCTGCAGCCGGCATATTTGGATGGTTATAAAACCTGAAACCATCTCAGTATTAACAAGCATATGGAGGGGACGCAGCTCGCTCGGATCTGGCCTCACATGGAGCTCGGGGAGACGGGGAGGGACCAGAGGGGAGCTCAGGGGAGGTGCGGCTGGGACGCGGCGAGACCAGCGGGGAGCACGGGGGAGGCAAGGAGGGGACGCGACTCGCTCGGGGGAGGCAAGGAGGGGACGCGACTCGCTCGGGACGCGACTCGCTCGGGGGAGGCAAGGAGGGGACGCGACTCGCTCGGGGGAGGCAGGGAGGGCACCTGAGGGGATCTCGGGGGATGCACGGTGGCCGGTTGGGACCGGGACCGACGGGGAGCACGGGGGAGGCGGCGGCGTGCTTCCAGGGCAACAAGGCCCTGCTTCCAGGGGAGCTCGATTCAGCAAGGCTAGGCTTCTAGGTGCCGTGTTTGAGATGATGGATTCCGAATAGAGAGGGGCACAATCGATAGTTCACCTTTGGAATAGATAGAAAATGGGAGAATATAAAAGAAAATAGGAGAAAATGAGTGATAATGACATATGTCAAAAGGAAAAGAAATTGGAGTGACAAATTTTGAATTTTAGAAAACTGAGTGACATATCTCGAAGTGGTAAGATTCTCGATGACATATATCAAAGAAAGACCCTTTAGATAGTACATACTCTGTATCACACCCGTCTCCCCACCTCCCCTCCCAGCCTCCCTTCCCCGTTGCGCGTGATGAGGGGAGGGGAGGAGGTGGTAGCGGGTGGCAGCGACCGTGGCGGCGAGCGTATGTACCAAGAAGACAGCTTCACGGAACAGCGATGGCGAGGATGTCAGCGCAGGACGCCGTCGACGGGAGGGCCTCCTCCAGCAGCATTGCATCCATCGTTTCTCGTTCCTCTTGGATGCGTGCCTCCTCCGTTTGCTCCCTCTTCTCAATATCTTCTTCAGAAGTAAAATTTATCTTCTTCGAGCTGATACCATGTTCTACCATCATCTTTTGAACATTGAACTGTGAGCATTGCAAGGCGTGGACAATGGAAGCTCATTCTATCAATTGGCATGTCATCTGTTTCTGACCTTGTTCTTCCTCCATCAGACTGAAAGCTGTAAATTGAAACAAGCATAGTACTAACACGTTGGTCTACATGTAGTGTACGGTGTACCTTGGTTTGGTTGAAGCTGGAGGAACCGCAGCACAACATAGCAGACATCAGCTAAACACCATTCGCCGAATTTCAGAGTTGAAAGGTTGTGGAACGCTGAGCATTTTGCCAGTTCGTTCCCAACGTAACCTTGTGATGCAAATTCCAAAGAGAAAATCAATTATTTGCCACCCTTAAGAATGCTACTTCATGAATTGACACCACAAAGATTGCAAGCCAAAACTAGTTAAAATTCTTAACTAAGAATAATCCCACTCTATATATATACTACTTAATAGAGGGAGTTGGTGGTACGTTCTTGCGTCTGCCATGCCACCGCCCCACTTAAAGTAGGCATATTTTGCACGATTCCTTCCTCTCCTAGCCAGTGCTCGACAATGGCGTCGCCTAATCCCGATTCTTTCTCTTCCTCCCCTGATCCTCGATAACCGATCGCTTATTCCTCTCATTCTTTTCGCACGCTCCCTCCCTTCCCCGATCGCTCTCCTCATACGCCTGCAATGGGCACGCACGGGTCGCCACCATAGCGGCGAAGGGCTCTTGGCTCCAGAGCAGTGTGCGCTGAGGATGGGCCGACGGTCGCCGCGCGTGCGGCGTGCTCGATGGAATGCGCCGGTGGGGTTGAGAGGTCGGGTGCCACAAGAGGAACATGAGATACATCTCATGGACTGCGTGACTGTGAGTTGCTTTGCGGTGGTGCCTGGCCACACATCGATCGGAGATGACGGAGGAGGCGTGTGATACCGTTGCGGATGCTTGTGTGCTCGCCACCGTGCTCCGACTGCCGGCGCAACTTTTCGGCTTGTGCGATGGACGAAGTGACCATTACTGTGAAAGACGGCCAATACAGATCTGATAATTCACGCATCGTTCTCCGATCCTTAGGTCATTTTTCAATGGATATCAAATACACATGCGCTCAAAGAAGACCGTCAAGGCGGCCTTTTAGCATCTGAACACGCAGCGGCACAATTTGAGACAATATTTAACATACAGTAACACAACTAGAGGCAAACATTTAACATGCAGTAACACGGCTGTTTCTCAAACAAGCAGAGAATTAAACACATCCAAACACAAGGCATATTGTTACAAAGCTCTCAGCAACTTGAAGTTTGTTCTTCAGAAAGATAAAATTAATAGCCCAGGCACACAAATCAGCCAATACAACACATTAAGAGGCCAAAATGCAACTATATGATGTGACCAAAACTCATTTAATACCTTTCTGCCAACCTAGCAGATACAGCCCTTAGCTTAGAATAGACTTTGCCGGCAGGAGAACCTAAGATAAGACTACAAAGAGAATCCCGGGCAACCTTGATGTTAACAAAGGATCCAAGTATGTGGATCTTCGTATCAGCGATAACTATGCGGGTCCTGGTAGAGTTCTCAATGGCATATTTGGTCTTGCCTCCTTTCCCTGATAGGCGGCCAATAGCACGCGATAGATGCTCCCCTCGGAGTGTCTTCACGTCCTTGATCTCAAAGGAATCCACATATAGGTCATCAAGACGAAGCAAGGCAACAGCATCCGCAATGTCAAATCCAAGCATAAAAGCATGCACAAAGTCTGCGCATTTCTGAAGGTTGCTCACATCTGGTGTGTCTTGCCTTGTTTTCAGCTCCACCCTTCTTGCCTGGGATAGATGAAACAGAGTGATGGGTTTGCTTGCTAGGAGAGAGCTTAAGCGTTCAACATTTAAGAGAGATAAATATGACAAGAATTTTTCGGGAAGCAAAATCTCGCAAGCATTGATGATACTTATTGCCTAACACAAAAAACATGGGAGAAAATGCAGGTATCCATTTGAGCTCAGCAGCTAACAATCACAGCTCACAAGGCAAAGGGTAAACCAATTGAGTCAAATAAATCTATGAAATCAAATGATAGCTGGGTGTTTATAGACACAAAACTAAGTTATTCTTGCGTTTGTGATTGCTCGGGTGACAGTTGGAAGTTGAGAGCTTTCATCACGTCAAAGAAATATTTTTTGCTGATATCACAATTCTGAACTTTACAGAACTAAGTCAAGTGTTCAATTAGAACTATTTCATATCACTTGCTTTAACATACTGAATTGATAAATTCTGTGCAAATAATCAGATGTTCGGAAAACTCGAATCAATTAGCAATGCTAAACTAGATCATGTTAGCATTCCTGGCTTCAATACATATTCCTAACCTTTTATCCCACCAATCAGATCTCTGGCAAAATTCTGTCTTCAACCCCATACTGCCAATCATAATGCATCCACGAAACACTAGACGATTCAAAGGTTGCCCCGGGCATGGAATAGCCCTCTAATGGAATAGCCCTCTAATCAACACAAACGGCTGCCTAATTGACAGTACATGCCTAACCCTTACTATTCAGGGTTTGCAACGGCGCACTACACAAGCGAGGATACCCATAATGCTTCTGAGCTCCTCAGATAGAATCAGAAGTGTACAACCGAGGGGAATTTGAGCATGGGTCACCTACCTTAAGGTTCATGCGGATGTCGACCTTCATGTGCTCGTACACGGGGGTGTAGATATCCATCCACGCCTTCTTCAGCGGCGCGAAGCGGTGCTGCGGCACCGGCACCTTCCGGAACTGGGGCCTCCCGCCGCTCATCTCGCTCGGCATCAGCGCGTCGAACCGCGGCTTCTCCACGCCGCCCGCTGCGTACACCGCCATCGCGCCGGAGGATGACTCTTCCGCTGCCGACGCGGCGCTCGTGGTTCTGTCGACCTCCATCCTGTGGCTGCGGCGGAGGCGGGGGCGGGAAGGGAAGGGGCGCCGCGGAGTGGCGGAGGGATCTTGGCTCTCGAGGGGGACTAGGGTTTGGGTATCGGGGAGGAGACTGAACAAGTGAAGATGCTTATAGGCCTCCAGCTATTGGGCCGAACAAAGGCTAGTGCAGGCAAGCCCAATAATGTGATGGGCCGCTTCAGACGTACCAAAATCACAGCCGTTGGCAGGGCAGAAGAAAAGAAACTAATGCCGTCGTCATACCAAGTACTTTGTGTCCATGGAAGCAACAAAATGCGTTCTTCAATGGGGATCAGCCAATGGTGCAAAAAGTAATGGATAGAATCGGAAGAGAGTTTGGAGTGAACGTTAGTCGGAGCTACAGGCGCATTGCGCATATAACAATAGTTAGCCTTTTTAGTTCTATGTAACTAGGGGTGAAAACGGATCGAATAGTTTTCGACCGATCTGGACAAAAAAAAAAAACGGATTTGGAATGTCTCGGATCGGATTTTTCTCGGATAATTTTCGGATCGGAAACAAATTTGGTTTTTTTGCCGAAAACGGAAACGAATACGGTAGGCATGCTATCCAGTGGATACGGATAAGACGGAATCCGGATTTTGGCTCAAAAGAGGATTTCAGCCCAAAAGAGAAAAGGAGATTTTAATTGATTTTCGAATTTCAGAAAATACAATAAATCAAATAGTCTTTTAGAAAATAGCAAATATAGTTCAAAAATCCTTAAAAAAATCACAAAAATCGTTGAATTATTTTTAACTTAATAAATTAATTCCAACTTAAATTTGGTTTTTATTTTTGTATATAAATCATTTTAAATTTCTAAAAATAGGAAAAACCTTTTTAAAATCCAAAAATTCAATAAATTAACTAAAATTTTCTTTTTCACTTTAAATCCAAAAAAACTTAATAAATTTTATTTTTTACATTAAAAACTAGGAAATTAAATAATTAACTTTATTTTATTATTTTTTCCTTTTTAACCAGGAAAACTCTGTTAAATCTCAGAAAGTCCAATAAAATAATAACTTTATTAATTTTATTTTTGGTAACATACTTTGGGATGTTACAGTTATTTACGTATAGATTAACCATCTAGTCTAATCGATGTTAGTGTGAACTAAATTTTATGTATATGATGAACTAAGTGTGAATGCGTGATGACTTTGTGAGTTATGACTTATGAGCTAGATATGGTAAACTAAGTGTTATATTTGTGATGAACTAGTTAATGTAATTTGCTAGTGCCAATGTTATATGTGATTGCTGAAAATATGAATAATTCATGAATATTTACATCAAATAAATTAGTTATATATTTTCGTTAATTTCTGGCATACAATTTAAGGGGTTTTCATATTTTGAAAAATATCTCTGACCGTATTCGTTTCGATTCGTATTCGCATTCGTATCCGGATCCGGATCCGAACAAATATGAAAACAAATATGGAAAAACTATTATCCGTCCATTTCCGATCCGTTTTACCCCTATATGTAACGAGTCAATTAGTTTCGCATATATTTTGCAGGAAGCAATATAACTCACGCGGAATAACAAGAAATTTCCGTGTTCCAAACTGCACCTTAACCATCACCATGCACCCACTCCCTATTCCTCGTGCTGAAGTTGAGGACGTCGCACGAACAGAAACGAAGAGCAGTCAAGGAAGCAGAGCACTTTGCCAAATTTGGCTCCAAAAACGTCCAGCTTACCTCCAGGGAAGAATAAGCTGTACCGTTCCCGTCCACAAATTCTGCCCCGCGTCGCTGTTGAAGTATCGCCAACAAATTCGCCCAGCCTCCCCGCGGATCGGCTCGAGGGCGTGCCCCCGGCCACTCTCGCGTCGATCCCGCGCGCGATGGGCTTGTTGACGTCGACCGTGAAGAAATGCAACGGCAAGACGCTCCTCCGCGGCGCGTGCGCTTGCTGCTGCTCTTCTTCGTGTGGTGTCCGTGGCAAGGAAGAGGCGTCGACGTCCGAGCCTAGAGCGACGACGACAGCGGCAAACTCTGCGCCGGATAAGAAGAAGAGGTGGAGGAAGAGGAGGTTCTGGAGGAAGAAGAAGAAGGCCAAGAAGGAGCACGGCGAGCTCGCGAAGCGCCACGAGAACGACGCCATAGCGAACCTCGTGAACAACATTTCGTCGAAGTCAGGTAACCAAGATGATTCGCATGCCGGAGACGTCGTGTCGTCGTCATAGATGAAGATGTCCTTGTGAAGCTAACGTAGAAACTGTGACATGCGTACGCGCACGCTGCAGACGTTACCAAGCACGTGTACGCGGCCGAGGAGATTCTGCGGATCACCAACCAAAACATTCCCAGCCGGGTGCTCACGTTCGGTCAGTTGTCCGACGCGACCGACTCGTTCAGCCAAAACAACCTGCTAGGGGAAGGCGGTTTTGGAAGGGTGTACAAAGGGCTCCTCCAAGATACCAAAGAGGTACCAATCGATGAGCCAATTGAACAACCCTTTGATCTCTTCAAGCATATCCCATTTCATGATTCAGTTAATTCAGGTGTGGAGATCGATACACGTAGCAGTAACGTACTAATCAACGTGTGTTTGTGTTGCCAAATGATGTGCACGCAGGTTATCGCCGTTAAGCAGCTCGACAAGAACGGGTTCCAAGGGAACCGCGAGTTCCTCGTCGAGGTGCTGATGTTCAGCCTCCTGCACCACCCGAACCTCGTCAACTTGATCGGGTACAGCACCGACTGCGACCAGCGAATCCTGGTCTACGAGTACATGCAAAATGGCTCATTGGAGGATCATCTCCTAGGTAGATATAGATACATATGTACAACTCATCACATTCCAGTCTCCTATTCCAACGTTCTCCATATCGATTAATTCGCTGATCAACCGTGCAGACGTCCCTCCAAACGCTAAGCCGCTCCCCTGGCACACGCGGATGAGGATCGCGGTCGGCGCGGCGAAGGGAATCGAGTACCTGCACGAGGTGGCCAACCCGCCGGTGATCTACCGGGATCTCAAGGCGTCCAACATCCTTCTGGACAAGGACTTCGACGCGAAGCTGTCCGACTTCGGGCTCGCCAAGCTCGGCCCGGTCGGCGACAAGAGTCACGTCAGCACGAGGGTGATGGGCACGTACGGCTACTGCGCCCCCGAGTACGCCATGACCGGCAAGCTGACCAAGATGTCGGACATATACAGCTTCGGCGTCGTGCTGCTGGAGCTCATCACCGGGAGGCGAGCGATCGACACCACGAAACCGACGCAAGAGCAGATCCTAGTTCAGTGGGTTAGTTCTGCGAAAAACGAAACGAACGTGCCAACTTTTACTTGCTTGCAAACGCACTTGCAATTAACTGAGAGATGCTTTTTTTTGGGGTACGTAGGCGGCACCTCTCTTCAAAGATAAGAAAAGGTTCATGAGGATGGCCGACCCGTTGCTCGACAAGAAGTACCCTTTGAAGGGGCTATACCAAGCACTCGCCATCGCTTCCATGTGCCTACAGGAGGAAGCCAGCAGCAGACCGTTGATCAGCGACGTCGTAGCCGCGCTTTCGTTCCTTGCCGATCCAAAATTTTATCCTCCGGTTGACACGGAAGCTGATCAGAAGGCTGCGGAAGAGTGTAAATCGCAGGCGAAGAACGGAGACAAAGATGGTAGCAATCCTCCGAGGACAGACATGGTTTCTGAGATAAAGGCAGACGATGAAATCAAGCAGAGATGACCATAGGGATTCGAACGGGAAAGGGAGGAGTTGCAGAGCTATCTATTTGCTCTCTCTTTTAAATTTCTTGTTTAATGTACACCACATAGGCAGGAGGTAACAACAAGAAGTCATCTTGACTGATACTGATTTGTTAGTCAAGAACGAAATTTTCAGCAGCAAAATGGGATATGCAGTACAGAGTTGGGCTAACTACGGATACTAAACATCAGTGACACGGATAATAATACCGTTAGTAATTTTAGCTTAGCGAAAAACCAAAATCATATGAAAAATCCATCAAATAATTTGCTTCTTGATGAAATGAGATTCGTCGCTGCATTGCAGTCCATGCATTTTTTTTGCCTCCCTTCACCAAAATCATAGGAAATATCCATCAAATAATTAAACATAAACATGCACATACTAATTACTATGGCTATGAAACACCATATACTAGTGGGGTGTCCCGCGTATTTGTGCGACTAGATTTGTTTTGATGTTTGTATAAATGTTAGGATATTTATATTTTTAAGATATTATAAACATTGAAAATGACAATAGAAGTTTGAAGAAAAATACGACCTAAGAAACGTAATTGAAATATGAGTTTTGATGGAAGAAAAACATTGGGCATAATAAGTTATTGGAGTTCTTATAAACTAATCACTCTCTATCATGTATAAATCATATAGCTGCATGCCCCTATTCTTACTCTATTACTAACTAGTTATTTTTTTTCTTCAAATTGTATGCATGCACATGTACCTCTATTTGATCTCAATCAATGTGTTGATTATGTGTGTGACAAATTATTTTATTAGTTTACATGGTATTAGAGTATCTTGCTGTGAGAGCCGTTGGCTATTTAATTTGTAATACTTAACCTTTCCATTGGTCCGAGCATCACAAATCAAATTTTCCCACTCTCGGTGAATATGAACTTCCCAGGAATGCAGTATACACACACCGTACAAAAATGAGCATCAACTTCATACGCAAGATATTATATTACCGAGTTCTTCATAACTTACAACATATTCAACATACACTTAAGCTTTATACAAAAAGTAAAGTTCGCAACGAAAAAACAAAAGTCATAAGATGACAGTAACAAAAACCAACCGACTACCCCTACCCGCAAGGCATCCGACTGGAAAATGCCCAGCTAGTCGTCAAAGTCGGAGGCGAAGTCGGCCTCACCCTCGTTAACCCCTTGGGGGTCAACCTCCTCTGCAGTAAATAGACAAAGCAATGAGCACACTAATTGTACTCGCAAGACTTACAAATAACTAACCTATACATAGCTACATGCAGGCTTGATTCAGTGGAGATGGCTTTAGAGTTTATTTTCAGCGTAAAGCAGCATTTTATTTGCAATAGTTAAATAGATTGAAGACAATTTATCTAAACAGTTCTAATTGATCAAATATCAGTGAGACAATAAATAATAACATAAGTAACATCTTAGAGGTGCCTAACCCTAGCCACCACATCAATAGCACGAATTACCCATTCGTACCATCTATTTCAAGTTTTATTAGAGATGTTATAGTCTAACTCTCGAAAGACTTTCTCAAGCGTGTCCATAACCAAGGACTTGGCTATTCGAATAGTTTTAATTCTACAGGGGTGTACAATTTTACCCACATGTTAGACCGCCTTTTGCCAAGCTATGAAGCACACCACCTTAGGTATGCCGGCACGGCTAAGTCCTATGAGACGTTTTCCAATATTGTGTATTAACTACGAGTCACTCGTATGGATAAAAACCCATACGTTGCATCGGAGTGCTTGTAAAACCGGAAGTCAACTACCCATATAGGTAGGGGTGAAAACGGATCGGAAACAGACGGATAATGACTATGCCATATTTTTTCACATTTTTTCCCCGGATCCGGATACGAATACAGATACGGATACGGATGTGAATAATATCGAAAACGAATACGGAGCGAATACGAATCGAAACGAATACGGTCACGGATATTTTTTCGAAACATGAAAACCCCTTAAATTGCATGCCAGAAATTAACGAAAACATATAACTAATTTGTTTGATGCAAATATTCATGAATTGTTCATATTTTCAGCAACCGCACATAACATGGGCACTAGCAAGGTGCATTAATTAGTTTGTCACAAACATGAAACATAACACTTGGTGTACTACATTTAGCTCATAAGTCATAACTCACAAATCAACATACATAAAACTTAGTTCATCACATACATTAAACATAGTTCACACTTAGATTATCACAATTCAATAATACTAAGAATCCAAAAGGTCATTCACTTGGGCAATCAAAAGGTCATTCATCCATATCCTCCAACACGTCCTCCTCCAAATCATCCATATCCTCGTGCTCCTACAACTACAAGTTGTAGTTCAATGAGTATCATTTATCAAGGTGACATTAAATTAAACCAATAAGCTAGATAGTTAGGTAAAAAAACAGCAAACCGTTGCCAAGCTTGCAAAGCATCGCTCAATGCCATCCATGTCCATCTCAGTGAGGATAGATCCACCAATATCTCCACCTTCATGTGAAAAAGATTAATTATGCTAAAAATTTTGGTCACATACTACACATAAACCAATCAAACATAAGTGTAGAACTCAATATTACCTTTGCGAGACGCTGCAGTCCAATCTTTGGTACAAATAAAAGCTTGCACGACTTCAGGATCAAGACGACTGCGAAATGGATCGACAACACGACCACCAGCACTAAAAGCTAACTCCGAAGCAACAGTCGACACTTGAATAGATAAAACATCACGTGCAAGTCGGGAGAGAATAGGAAGCTCAGGTTGCTTGAGCTTCCACCATGACAAAACATCAAATAAGACTTTGCCTTTTGTTTTTCATTCCACTAGTGGTTGTTCCATGTACACTTCCAACTCAGTTTTGGTACCTTGACCTACAGCACTACTGCCATGCAAGAACCTTTCAAGATCTGCATCAAGCTCATCATCACTCTCCTCATCCTCAACCTCTTGGTCTAATGGTTGAGAATCAACTGTTTGCACATTTGCAGTTGTTGTTTTCTTCGAAGTTACAAGTGGACTGAACACATAAGCCTGGAATAACTAGTTAATAACACTCATGAATCTATCAACTTCTACTGGAGCATTGTCATGGTAAATCTTATCTGCAAAATAGTGTATCGGCTTTGTCTTGTATCTAGGATCAAAAAAACATGCTACAGCTAGAGCCATGTTGGACTTTTCCCAATACTTATCATACTTAATTTGCATAGAATGAGTCATAGAAGATATAATAGGATCAAAGCTATCACACCAATCTGCAATGGCAGGCTTAATCTTGCAAAAAGTATTGAAAAATAGATTTGTTGTTAGATATTTAGTGCCAGAGAAGATCTCAGTAGCATCATAAAATCTCTTCAAACATGTAGATATAGATTTTGCCATAGTCCAATTTTCAGCAGTCGGTGCACATCTCACATATTTGCTTTTATGTCGAAGGAAAAGCCTATCAAAAGCATACCTATAGTAAATAGCTTGCTTCAACATGAGATATGTGGAGTTCCACCTTGTTGGAACATCCAAGGGGAGACCATTTGTCACATCTAAGTCACATTCTGACGCACACTTCATAAATTCCTCATACTGCAATGGAGAGTTCTTCACAATTGCAATTGTATTTCTGATATTTGCAATAGCTAGTGCAATTTGCTTCAAACCATCTTGGACAACAAGGTTCAAAATATGATTCAAGCATCTCACATGAAAAAAGATACCATCATAGATCAAAGGAGCTGACTTATTGAGTTTTAGTACTACCCCCTTAGCACATACATCATTGGCCAATGCATTATCCAAAGTAAGGACAAGCAATTTCCTATCAAGATTCCAGTCCACTACACAATCATGAAATTGTGCGCACAAGTTTCTTCCTGAATGGTGACCTTCTACATGCATAAACTTAATAATTCTTTTCTGCATGTTCCAATTATCATCTATCCAATGCACAGTGATACACATGTAACCTTTATTTTGGTTTGATGTCCACATGTCCATAGTTGTACTAAAGCGACATGCAAGTGTTTTGAAGTAATCATATAACTTCTTTTTCTCCTCTACAAAGATATTCAATATATCTTTTCTAGCAGTAATGCGACTCTTAATTGGAAAACTAGGGCGCAGTGACTTGATAAACTCCACAAAGTACTCATGCTCAACAATATTAAAGGGATATTCATGCATGATAATTGCCAAATATAATTTTTTTCTTCAAACTGTCAGCCTCATCATACCTATAAGTCTCAATAGATGCAGTGCTGCTGTCATCTCCACTCTTCATCAATTTTAGAAGCTGTTGGCCTCCCTTGATTTGGTGCTTGCTACTTAAGTGATTCCAAAAGATTGATGTGCCTCTTGAACTCTCACAACGAGATTCGTACTTGCACTTGTTGCATTTAGCCCAATACTCTGTAATCATCTTGCCATCAGATCCTTTCTTCTTTTTCTCATATTTTGTGTAGTGCTCCCAAACATCAGAGCTGCACTTCTTTGCTCTCTTTGCAGCAGGAGCAGGAATGTCGGTCTCGACACCAGTCTCACCGGTCAAATCAACTTCATTCCTTGGCACCAATGCACCGGCAACTGGATCATTTGTAGCAGTGGAAGGTGGTTGTGGTGGTTGTGTCACCGGCAAAGCAGGAGATGTATTGCTTACACTTGCACTGCTACTTCCAGTTGTAGATTCCATCACAAATCTAGCACAAGATAATGGAGGGAATACATAAGATATCAATGAAGCATGCATATTCTATAAACTATGAAGATGATCTAAATATGTGTATTAATCAACAACAG
This sequence comes from Ampelocalamus luodianensis, assembly GCA_036346255.1. Classification (NCBI taxonomy): domain Eukaryota; kingdom Viridiplantae; phylum Streptophyta; class Magnoliopsida; order Poales; family Poaceae; genus Ampelocalamus; species Ampelocalamus luodianensis. The sequence continues at coordinate 27,538,578 of CM070617.1, read as the reverse complement.
AACATTCAATCATAGAAGGACTAGCATCATAAAAGGAAAATAAGAATGACTAGCATCATAAAAGGACTAGCATCCAACTAGTTTGGCATAATAACAATTTTGTTCATAAAACCAACAGGACACAAAAAGGCAGTTGTTAATCATAGAAAGATTTAGGTTCTCTGTCATTCTGTCAAGGCTCAGGATCAAACCATTACTCCATTAGTAGACAGTACAAATCTACAATAAGCATGGGTCATCAACACATCTGAAATTTAATTAGCAAAAACATTAAACGAATGGAATTTAATTAGCTAGCAATAGGAGTTCAATCCATTGATTCATTGCCTCATTGGCCATTGATTCTTTGATTCACTGCCAACAACAGGGAGCTAGCACTCCATTAGTAGGTACTACAAATCTACAATAAGCATGGGTCATAAACACATATGAAATTCAATCCATTGATTCATTGCTTCATTGGGCTGGCCATTGATTCTTTGATTCACTGCCAACAACAGGGAGCTAGCACTAGCCACTAGGAGCTCAATCCATTCATTCACCAATCACCATTCATTGCCTCACTAATCAAGATCCTTGCCTTGGGGAGGTGCTGAGGTGCTGCTCGGGCCAGTGAGGGGAGCCGCGGAGGTGCTGCTGGCCGGGGCCGGTGAGGGGGAGCCGCGGCGGAGGTGCTGGACTACTGGGGCCGATGAAGGCGTAGCCGCGCAGGGGAGCCGGCGGGGGACGGGCGACGAGGTGAAATGGCCGACGGAGGCGGGCGCGGCGCAGCCGCCGGTGGGAGGCGAGGCGCGCGCGGCGCCACCGGGATCTGGCGCGCGCGGCGCCACTGGACTGGAGCCGGCGACAAGGCGAGGTACTACCGGCGCCATCGATCGAGCCGCGGCAAGGCGAAGTTCAACTGCACACCTCCACCTCGGCTACCGGATCCTCAACATCGAGGCCAGTACTACGCCGACGGCGGCGAGCACGCCGACATGGGCAGCAATGCGGGCTGCGGCAACCTCAGGCCAAGAAGCACCACCACCACGGGCCCCACTGGACTGGAGCCGATGGCGAGGCGAGGATGGCTCCAGGGGATGACCGATGGACGAGATGGCCAGCAGACGGGCGGAGGCGGGGCGTGGGCGAGGTGGCCGTCGACGGCGCGGCGAGGCGAGGCGAGGGCGGCGCCACCACTGGACCCCGTCGGCTGCGGTCTAGGGTTGGGGGGAGTATTGGTTCTGGTGTTCTGGAGAGGAGAAGTGGAGATAGCAAGATAGATAGGGGAGTTAACTGGGTCGGTTGGGCTGGGCACTTGGACAGTTGGACAGCAGGCCAAATTTCTGGATATCCGGATTAGGCTTATCCGGATAATCCGTTTCCGTATTCGTTTCCGCCGGATACCATGGCTACCATATTCGTTTCCGTTTCCGGGAAAAAAATCCGATTCCATTTCCGAGCTGAAAAAAATCCGAGAAAAATCCGATCCAGGATATTCCGAATCTGTTTTCGGTCGGATCGGTCGGAAACTATCCGATCCGTTTTCACCCCTACATATAGGGTAAAGCAGCCGGACAATTACAATACCCCTCGGTGTGGAGAACCTAGAAAGGATTCCACTCCCGTACACCCACACATATAAACACAATTCCTTTTTAACACAACGCACGCACTCGCCTCCTGCGACTCGGAGCAAACACACGCCAAAGTACTAAGTCAAGAGGGTTCCCATATGCCCTCATGTGGTTGCACGTGAAATGCTTGGTTCAGTGTAACAAGATGTTCGGTCCTTGTTGACTTAGGCATACAACCACACACCCGAAAATCACACCATCATCCATATGCCCGAGTCGAAATCTTTTTGCTTTTAGTTTTTCCAAATAGAGTACATACATGAGTACCCTGACTCAAGTATTTATAGTGATGTTGTATGACCATCGCCAAGGCGATGATCCCCCGACTACCGTTCTAAGCATGGCTAAGCGACGACCATTCGTATACTAACATAGAGTGAATAAAGCCCATCCAATGAGCTCTAAATCACAACGAATATAAACCTAGGTTCAGTGGTAAGGGATGGATATTTACCTACAGTTCAAGTAACTATTCAGGTGAACTATCGCGAATTGCAAAATAACTTGCCAACATAGCATGCATACATACAGTTGAAATGAAAATACTAGCATGCGCAAGTAATGGGATCATCAAATGAAGGGCTGCTTGCCTTGTTGAAGATAGTCTTCTTGCTGATGAGGATCACTCTCGTCAATACCCAAATCGTCGTAATCTATCGATTGAGTAAAAGAGTGAATAAGAAGGAATAACACCAAAAATATCAAAATTCAACTACACACAACAAGTAGAGTTTGATTTCTAAAGATTTTTAAGTGAAAATTTTCGGTGCAAAAGGAGTTTAATAAGATTTTCTAGGATTTTAACAGGTTAAAGACATAAGTACACAAATAAATTAATTACTACATTTTCTAATATATCAATAAGAATCAAACTCATGCTAAGTTAAAGTACAGGAATAATTAGAATTAACAAAATTAATTTCACCCAATTTGGAGTTAATATGAAATACTTCTGAATTTTTGGATTTTAAACCAGTTTCTAAAGTAAAAACTATTCCTTTTAACTATTCAATATTTTCTGGAACAAAACATATATGAAATATATTCCATTTAAAAGTTCACTAAAATGAAAATCAACAAAATTTTGTTTATTCAATTTGAAGCTAAATTGAACTAGTTATGAATTTTCTAAGCCATTTGAATTTTCAGCGCAAAATTAATTCATTTTCGAATTTCTAAAAGCATTAAATACTTTTTACACACGCAGCCACCTAGCTCTGGTCACTGATCAGCTGGACCCGCGCGAAGGCGTTGACCGGGTTAGCGTGACCCAGCTTCGGCCGAGATGACGCCGACGGCGTATTCAGGGAATACGTCTTCATCTTATACAAACGTAAATTCCCGCTAACTTTATATGCAATACGCTTTTGTTAAGAGGGAACGTATTTTGTAATTTTACACAAACACTTAACCGGCCAAGTGGCCCCACATGTCACTGACTCGGAAATTCAAATGGTTTTCAATTAGATTTTCTAACCACGTTTAAACAGTGGGGTCCACATGTCAAAGATACAAAAGCAGATAAGATTAACACTAATGACTGGGGTTTACCCTAATCGCACTGGCGGCTTGACGGAAGTCCCGTGCACGGTGGTGCGGCCATGCAGAGGATCTGGCGAACAGCTGAAACTCCGGGCTCGTGGATGACACCCACGGTTGCGCCGCGGCCTCACGAAGACGTTGGCGCTGACGCGGAGACTAGAGGTTGACGACGGCGGGCTGGTGACGACCGGAGGCAGAAACGAAGGAGCTGCTCCCGTGGAGAAGGTGCTACAGACAATGAGGAGGCTAGGGAAGGTGCGCGTTGGCGTCTCTTAGGCTCCAGGAGCAAGGCGCCCAAGGTGACGTCGAAGAAGAGGGTCGGTGGCGGCCGGAATCAAAGCGGCGGCGGTTGTTCGAAGCCGGAGAAGAAGAGGTCGCACGCCCACGACAATACACCATACACAAATTAGTTCGGCCAGAAGACTCAGTGAGATGTTGCGATCAAGATGGACTAGGTGGCATCGAGAGGGACTCACCAGAGTGCTTACGAGCTACACGGGCCATGGCTGCTGGAGTCGAAGACGATGAAGCGTCCCCGTCGATTCAGAGGATGACAAGGACCCGGGTTGGTCAAAATGGAGGCGGCGTCCAGAGAGGAACTCGGTGGAGGGGTCGCGGGCTCAAGAGCGGCACTGAGGTGAGCTCTAGCTTTCCGGCTTCTCACTCGGCCGAAACAAAGAAAAGAGTGGGGAGGTCGAGTGTGTGCGAGATAGGTTTGGAAGGTTCAATGCATCTAGGTGATGCTTCTAGAGTGGTCAACGGAGCATGAGGTGGCAAGAAATGAATAGCGAGTGGCGCCGTTGTGGCGAGCAAGCGGCGGTGCCAGCGTCGCCCGTGTGAGCAGCGTGAGGAAGACGACAGCCTGACCAGTGGGCCGCACTGGTCAGCGGCTAGCGCAAAGCGGCGTGAGCCCGAGTCTGACTCGGGTCCAGTGCAAACCGACACGGTTGAATCGAGTCAAGACAAAGCGGCTGGGTTGGAACTGTGTTGGACTCGAATGGTTCGAATGGCACCAGCCAGATCGGACGGTCCACACATCTTGCGATCAAATTGGACGGCCCAACGCGAAAGGGTACGTTCGAACTGGTCCGATTAACTTTAATCAAATCGGACCATTGAGATCAGATTGGATGGTCCAACAGGTTGAGCTAGGATTTTATTTTGATCGAAATAAAACTAGTTTGACTAGGCTATTAAAATTAGCAATAAAATTCTGAAAATTCTGAAAATTTTTGTGGGTGTTCTCAGATTCAACTTGGACTTAGGAAAAATCAATTCGGTCACTGTTCAAATTCCAATTATCTAAAACAAATTCTTTTTCAAACCTGCTTTAGTAACTTAGCTAGGATTTTCATGAGGTTCAATTAACTTCTAGAAATTTGTGAAAATTATTTTAATCTGTAATAAATAATCTAGTATTTTATAAAATTATTTCCAGAATTTTTTATACACACATTTTTCTGGAAACAATTAGAAACTTGATTTCAAGCTAAAGGTTTGAAATTTCAAAGCAAATTTTTTAAAACCAAGAGCAAACTTAAGAGATTCCACCACAGTTTTTGAAAATCTCACACTTTTATACATTTAAAACACAAACCTAAGTTTGGGTTGTTACACTTGCCCACGCATACATCGATACACAACGGGCGACTTACCTTGAATTTATCTTTCCTTACATGCTAGCTGCCCCACCGAACCATGTGTCTTCTATCTCTTCTCATCGTCACAACTTTTTTTGCTTCAACCTTCAACAATAAGATCAAATCTTAATTGATACCTCCCGGTTGCTACATGCTAACCATTGCGACATCAACACGCATACACATACAACTGTTGCCGATCCCAGCTGAGAACACATTTCACGCTCTGTTCGGTGACCCCGAGCCTATTTCCTATGACTGCATCATCTCTACTCCAAACTTTTTGCTCCTCTGCCTCTGTATGCCCGCGCATCTATTCTTATGAATGCATGCATATACATACGCATGCATGATTTTATACATGCTCGATGTTATCGTCTCTCGTGTCAGTCGTTCCACTTCTTAGACGTTGGCCAACTCAACACCGTGGCTTCCTTACTAATTGTGTTAACCTCCCATCTTCACTGATGCTGGTATATTTGCTTTAGTCATTGTCTAACGATATGGAGAATATGTTTGCCATCACCGGCGATGATGTGCCCTCACCAGTGATGGCACGCTACTAGCTACCCGATGGCCACATATCGTTTATAGCTCACCTTCAATGCAAAGCTTCATCTTTTCTCTGCCATGTCTTTCCATCATCGAGCTTCTTTGACCACTAATTTCTTCAACAACGCCGATGCTCACCACTTATCATCGCAGCTCTTGACTCCTTCAACACTGGACTTTCTCCTCAATGGCTCTGGCGAGCAGCTTAACATTATACTTGTTGAACGGCTAAGGTGAGCGGCACAATATTGTCCTCATCTTCGTCGCTGCCGCCTCGGCTTTTCGCTTCTCCGTGGGTCAATGTATTATTGCAAGACAGATCAATGTCACTGCACTCTTTTCATCTTTTGTGGTCTCCTCTGATACCATCCTCGTTATAACTTTTATTTTATTCAAAATTTCAATTAATTTTTATTTTTTTCACAGGAAGCAACAATAGTAACATTGAGAGCGAACGTGGTGACTTTTTTTTGTCTCCTTCGACACCATTCATGCCATCCTCGTTACAACTTTTATTTTTATTCAATATTTTAATTATTTTTATTGGAGTTCGTATACAAATCAAATTGCTAAATTATTTATTTATTTTTCTGAATTTTAGTTATTTAGGAATTTTACTTTGGAATTCGTATGGAAATCAAATTGTAAATTTTCCTATATTTTTTATTCCGAATTTCAGCTCTTTTCCATTGGAATTCGTATTCGAATCCAATTGCTATTTTTTCTTTATTCTTTATTCTAAAATACAATTATTTAGGGATTTTACTTTGGAATCGTATTGAAATCAAATTGCTATGTTTTATTCCGAATTTCATTTAATTTTTTGGTTGAATTTCGTATACATATCTAATTGCCAATTATTGTTTAATTTTTATTCCATGTTATAATTTTTTGAATTTATATCGAAATCAAATTGCTAATTTTATTTTATTTTTATTTCAGTTTTTTTTTTGTTGAATTTCGTATCAAATCCAATTGCATTTTTTGTTTATTTTTTATTCCAAATTATAATTATTTAGGGATTTTACTTAGGAATTTGTATGGAAATCATATTGCTAATTTTATTTTATTTTTATTCTGAATTTCAGTTTTATTATACTTGAGTTGGACTCTTTTACTTTAGAACTCGTATGGAAATCAAATTGTGGAACTCGTACAGGTCGGTACGGCATAGGAGAGCGAGGAATTGGTCGGAGAACTCCTGGGCCATGCCCTTCTTGTGCGGTGCAATAAGCTCGCCAACGGATTGGTATGCAATGGTGGCCCGAGGCGAGTGTTGATCAGTTCGACGAAGTGGCGCCATGAAAGAGTGCCCATGTCGCGTTCCAAGCGATGGAACCACAGCTAGGCCGAACCCGTCATGTGAAAGGTTGCTAGCCAAACCTTGTCTTCCTCCATGGTATGTTGTCCCCAAAAAAATTGCTCACAATGATTGAGCCATGGCAACGAATCTTCATGACCGTCAAACATTGGAAAGTTCAACTTGTAGAAGCAAGGGACACCGCCACGGCCAGCGGTGCAGCCTTCCCCCACTGGACGATGCGCATGAGGCCCCTCCACGTCGGCATCGTGGTGCGCCCCTCCTGCAGGTGCCTGAAGTCCATGTGCAGCCCAGCGAGGGCTAAGGAGCAGGACCTTTGTCGCCCGAAGACTGGCGTCGATGATGGAGTCCTGGTTGAAGTCGAGGGCTGCCTGCCGATGGCCTTGCTCCAAGCGTGTGATGGCGAGATGATGGGCGCGTTGTTGGTTGTCGATGTCGCAGATGGAACCGACCGGCATGTCGATCTTATCGTAGAGCTTGAGTCGATCGAGCTCCATCTGCTGCAACATGACATCAAGCTTCTTGTTAACCGCATCCGAACTATCCCCTTCTGACATGGTTGGCGAAGCAATGGATGTCTTTGATACAGGGAGAGAACAAATAGGGTAATCGTGACGAGTCGCTGGACGCGGCCTTGGACCCCGACGGCGCGGCGGTGGAGCCGTGGTCACGGCAGCCGCACGGCAAGGGCAGGGCACACTTGTAGATGGGGAGAGAGAGAGAGAGAGAGAGAGAGAGAGAGAGAGAGAGATTGGTGTTTTCTGTTTTCTTCGCACCTTTGATCAATGCGCCAAGTCTCTTCACATAGAGATGGCCTAACAAACTTGTCTAGCAAGTAACGCAATGCAAACAAGCTAATCTCTAATACAAACTCTAGATTTAAAGAAAGTCCCTAAAGAAGGAAACTAGAAATAGGAAGGCATATGAAGCCTTCCATGCGCCAGAAACTATAAATAGGAAGCCATATGAAGCCTTCCATGTGCCGGCCCTAATTGGGCGTGACTGCTGCCGGCGCCGGGCCCAACTCCTTCTTGAGCCAGCCATAGGTTAGGCCCCACATGACAGTAGGAGTCTCCATCGCACAAAGGATAACTGATAAGCTCCAGGAGTTCTAGCTACTTCTCTGATATTCCTGATAGTTTAGAGTGGAGCGATGCACGTAGGGTTGCACATGAGCCCATAAGTTCACAATTAGAGGGCGAATTGTTCGTTAAATCCTTTTAGTCTTACAAGAAATACAAGTCAGATGCTAATTCAGATCAATATGGCCGGAATTAATTGCTATCTTGAACTAACGAGGGTGACGGTGAGTCAGTTGATTCTGAATTGCTGATTAGGCTTTTCAAAAAAGGATTGCTGATTCAAACATTCAAAGGTTTAACCTCCCCATCTCACACGGCATCTTTCCGCTAAAAGCATTCCTAGCTTCAATTTGGTATTGCAAGTGGTGATTTTCTTCGTATATCAGAACCGACGCAAATTAGAAACAGCGAAAGCCAAATACAATAATACTAACCCTCGAAATACTCACGGCTGTTGGGCGGCCAGTGCCTCCGCCGTCGTAGGTAGCGGTCGCTGCCGCCGCTCGGCCAAGCGCAAACCGCAGGCCATGCCTGGCGCAGTCGCGGGCTCCGGCGGCCTATCGAATTTGCCGCCGCGCCGTTTTACCGCATCTCATCTAACCAGCGTGTCAGGAACCAAAGTTGAAAGCAAGGAAATGTGGCTGTTATGTCGGGAGGAAGAAGAAGGCACTATTAGGAACTTATGAAGATCCGACGGTGGAAAGCATTGTCCGATTGTCACCAGAAAGATCCAACGGCTCAACAGCACCCAGTCCTCTACTGTGCTGATTTCTTCTTAAACGCTACAGCTGTAGTTTTGCTTTCAACCAGAATATTCCCTGTAAGAGCTATAAAGCTCAGATTTGCGTGGTTCTACCGCTATCACGAATATTACAATCTTATTAGCCTTTAGATATTAGCTTTAGCTCTGTAAGAAACACTTTCCCCTTCTCTTTACAGAGGCGCTATTTAAAGATCAGATTTGTGATCCTTCCTGTTGTATTGGTGAAATCTTTGTAGTTCTTGTCAATTGGTATCAGAGCTGTCTTTCCTCGGCAGAACTTTTCGTTGCGGGGCAAATTGATTCGGAGATCGAGTAGGGTTGGTGGGATCTCGACACTGTAAAATCCCCAATCTCGGATCTCGGATCAGGAAGCGAGTATGACTCGAGGAAGCGGCAGATCGGCAGTGGATCCGAGTGAAAGCACAGAGGCGAGCGTGCTCAAACAGGAGATCGCAGAAGCCTATTTTCGCATTGATCAAGTACAAAGTCAGATCACAGCAGTCCAGGAGAAGGTGGAAAAAATGGAGGACATTCCAAGGAAGATCGACAATATGGAAGGTATGATGAAAACTTTAATGATGCAGCTCGGACTTTTGACAGTAGATCCTCCCAGTTCTTCTTCTCGCAATTATAATAAGAATGCAGAAGTAGTTACCGAAGAACAAGAAATAGGAAGAACTGAACTAGAGAAAGAATTGATGAAAAGGCTGCGTGAAATGAAGGGGATTAACGTGAGCAGTACTACTGGAGTGATCTTGGAAGGGTCTCCAGAGGAGAGACGGGAAGAACACACACTATCTTTTGCTCCTACACGTAACAGGCCACACTCATTTTCAATTTCTGCTCCTATCACACCTACTTTCCATCGCAATGGAATGATGTTGGAGAAGGGAGAACAAATGAATCTGAGACTTGAAAGGGTGAACCAGTTCAGAAGGTCTATTGCAAAAGGACCAAAACTAGAGTTTCCAAAATTCAATGGAGAGAATCCTTTGGGATGGATAAGGCAAGCTGAGAAGTATTTTGAAATGACAGAGGTGCCTGAGGAATGCCGGATTGACATGGCACAAATGTATGTGATAGGAAAGGCTGATGTTTGGTTAAGAAGTTCAGGAATATTGATCAATCCACCACCATGGCCCCATTTCTGCAAACTAATCTGTAATCGATTCGCAGATTGCAGTATCTATGATGTTATGGATAACTTTCACTCACTTAAGCAGAATTACTCTCAGGTGTCGTCCTACATTGACAAATTTGAGGAGAATATGGCTGTGGTTAAGAGGGAGCACCCTTATCTGGAAGAACAAGACTATGTTGTCGGTTTGTTAATGGACTCAGGACGAAATCAAGTGCCATCTCAGACCTTTGAGACCCCATTGCCTCACTGATGCTTACTGGATGGCCAAGGATTATGAAAATGGATTGCAATACAGGAGGAATAGTAAGTTTTCGGGTTATGGTCAACCAAAGCAAAATCAATACCAAGAAGGAAGAGTTCAATTGAAGCAAGAGAAGGGAGAAGTGTTTCAGAACAAGAACATTCAAAATACCAACAGGGTAAGGAAACCTGGAGAGTGTTGGAAATGTTTTGAAAAATGGTCACCCCAACATAGGTGTAAGCAAGCCCCTGTGGTAAATGCTATGATTACTGAACAAGAAGAAGAGGGTCCAATACAACAGGATCAAGAAGGATTATCTGATGAAGAACAAGTTGAGGACACCAAAGTAGAGGAAGAGGATCAGTTAATGCAGATTTCTGAACAAGCTGTTAATGGGATCACTAACTCTGCTACAATATCAGTAGTGATTACTATAGGAGGAAAAAGGGGCGTAGCCTTACTGGACAGTGGTAGTACTAATACATTCATAGATCACAAATTTGCTCTCAAAACAAATTGTAAGATCATCAATAATGAGATGACTAAAGTGACAATCGATGGGGGAGGTAAGTTGCGCATGGATCGCATATCGAATTGCTTGTATAAGATTCAAGGAGAGGTATTCGTGATACTTTTAGATTGCTAGATCTGAAGAAGTATGAAGTAATTTTAGGTGGGGATTGGATCTATCAGCACAGCCCTGTCACAATTAATTTGAAAACTAGAGAGTTGACTGTGATGAAAGAAGGACAACATACTATTACCTTCTCAGACATAACTCAAGCAAGTGAGTCAAAGATACTGGACTCAAAACAAATTCAGCAGCTATTGTGCAAGGGAGCAATGGGATTTGTGTTGCTAGCAAGCCTAGAGCATATAAGGAAACAACAAGACAAGAATACAGAGACAATACCAACTGAGATAAGACAAGTATTGGATCAGTATCAAGGGGTCTTTGAGGAACCCAAGGGGTTACCTCCAAAAAGGGATTGTGATCATGCTATACCTTTAAAGGTCAACTCTGAACCTCCCAACATCAGGCCATATCGAGTTCCACATCAACAAAAGGAAGAAATGGAAAAGCAGGTCAAACAATTATTGAAATCTGCAGTTATAAAACCTAGTGAGAGTCCATATGCGTCACCAGCCATATTAGTGAGAAAGAAGGATGGATCTTGGAGGATGTGTATAGATTATAGAAGGCTTAATGCACAAACAGTCAAAAACAAGTTTCCCATACCTGTAATTGAAGACCTCCTGGATGAATTGAATGGAGCCACTATATTCTCCAAGCTTGATCTCAGGTCAGGATATCATCAAGTAAGAATGAAGGAAGATGATATTTACAAGACTGCTTTCAGAACTTATTTTGGTCATTATGAGTTTTTAGTAATGCCTTTTGGATTGTCTAATGCTCCAGCAACTTTTCAATCACTTATGAACTCCATTTTTTATCAGTATTTGAGGAAGTTTATATTGGTGTTTTTTGATGATATATTGGTTTATAGCAAGAATATACAAGAACATGTACAACACTTGGGCTTGGTATTACAGATACTAAAAGAAAATCAATTATACGCCAAGATGAGTAAGTGTGTCTTTGGTGTGGATCAGGTGGAGTATTTGGGTCATGTGATAAATGCCAATGGGGTTTCAACCAGTCCTGATAAGATTTCTGCAGTACAAGAGTGGAAGACACCACAAAACATAACTCAATTAAGAAGTTTTTTAGGACTAACTGGATACTACAGGAGGTTTGTCCAAGATTATGGCAAGATATGTAGGCCACTACATGATATGCTTAAGAAGAATGGCTTTCAGTGGGGTGAACTTCAGGATGAGGCTTTCAAGAAGTTAAAGCTCAGTATGGTGACTGCACCGGTTCTTGCACTTCCCAATTTCCATGAATCTTTTATTTTAGAGACGGATGCTAGTGGCAGTGGAATAGGTGCTGTTCTCATGCAGAAGGGCAGACCACTGGCTTATTTCAGTAAAGCTCTGGGAAAGAGGTCAATAACTCTTTCAACTTATGAAAAAGAAGCAGTAGCTATTTTGGAATCATTGAAGAGGTGGAGGCATTATTTTTTGGGCAACCATTTGGTGATTAAGACAGACCAAAGGAGTTTAAAGTATATTACTGAACAAAGAATTTCAGAGAGGATTCAAAGATAAGTCGATGCTCAAGCTATTGGAGTTCAACTACACCATTGAATACAAAAAAGGAAAAGAAAACAAAGTGGCTGATGCCTTGTCCAGAAAAGAGTATTGTATGGCTGTTTCTATTGCAGTACCAGTTTGGATTGAAGAAGTTGAGAATAGTTATCAAAATGACCCACACTGCAAAGACTTACTAGAGCAGTTAACCATTGATGGAAGTTCAGTACCTCCCTTTACCCTACATGCTGGGATTTTGAGGTATAAAGGAAGACTATATGTTGGGGCCAATGACAGTATGAGAGTTAAGATAATTGAATCATTACATGCTTCTTCTATTGGAGGTCATTCGGGAAGGAGAGCAACATATCAAAGAGTAAAGAAGATCTTCTATTGGCCGGGACTAAAGAGGGCAGTTGAATCTTTTGTCAAGGAGTGCGCAGTTTGTCAAAGATCCAAAGGTGAACACTGTCACTACCCTGGGCTACTGAGCCCTCTCCCTATACCAGATATGGCTTGGACTCACATTTCAATGGATTTCATTGAAGGACTTCCAAAATCAAATGGTAAAGAAGTCATATTAGTAGTTGTGGACAGATTCACCAAATATTCTCACTTCATAGCTTTGGCACATCCCTATTCGGTTCATACAGTGATGCAGGCATTCATTGATAATGTATTTAAGTTGCATGGTTTTCCTATTGCAATTGTGTCAGATAGGGACCGAGTTTTCACAAGCAGGTTGTGGCAAGAAATATTCAAATCGTTGAAGGTCAAACTAAGGTTCAGCACATCCTATCACCCTCAAACGGACGGACAAACCGAGAGAGTGAATCAGTGTTTGGAATCATACCTACGATGTATGGCGTTTACTGAGCCTAGAAGATGGTATTATTGGTTATCGCTGTCGGAATGGTGGTACAACACAACCTACCATATGTCGTTGCAGATTTCCCCTTTTCAGGCTCTATATGGTTACCCACCTCCATTAATCAGTGAGATATCCATCCCTGGTCCTGAGGAGGAAGGAGCAAGAGATTTCTTAACAGAAAAGGAAACAATGTTACAACAATTGAAGGAAAATTTGATTAAAGCTCAGAATAGAATCAAGAAGTATGCTGACAAGAAGAGGTCCGAGAGAGTTTCAGGTTGGAAATCTTGTGTACCTGAGGATGCAGCCCTACAGACTGAATGCTTTTGGGTTGAAGCATTCATTGAAACTCACTACGAAATACTATGGACCGTTCAGGGTTATGCAAAGGATTTGTAAAGTGTCATATAAGCTGCAATTGCCAGAGGGAGTTGGAATTCACCCAGTTTTTCATGTCAGTCAACTAAAAAAACATATTGGCTCTCATGCAATTCCCAGTCCTGACCTCCCCATGGTGGGTGAAGATGGTAAGATTAAAAATATTCCTATTCTCGTGTTGGAGACCCGAGCATGTCCTAGAAACAGAAACCTGGTCACTCAATGGCTTATCCAGTGGGAAGGCTTATCTCCAGAAGACGCAACTTGGGAAGATGCAGACTTCATTAAGAGTACATTCCCTGATTTTTACAAGGAGACAATCCGTGGCTGGTTCCCTGAAGCAAATCCTTGAGGACAAGGATTTAATCGAGGTGGGAGAGATTGTCAGGAACCAAAGTTGAAAGCAAGGAAATGTGGCTGTTATGTCGGGAGGAAGAAGAAGGCACTATTAGGAACTTATGAAGATCCGACGGTGGAAAGCATGGTCCGATTGTCACCAGGAAGATCCAACGGCTCAACAAAGATCCAATCCTCATCGTGCTGATTTCTTCTTAAACGCCATATTGTAGTTTTGCTTTCAACCGGAATATTCCCTGTAAGAGCTATAAAGCTCAGATTTGCGTGGTTCTACCGCTATCACGAATATTACAATCTTATTAGCCTTTAGATATTAGCTTTAGCTCTGTAAGAAACACTTTCCCGTTCGCGCTATTTAAAGATCAGATTTGTGATCCTTCCTGTTGTATTGGTGAAATCTTTGTAGTTCTTGTCACAGCGTCGCCGTCGGGTGAAAAGCTCCGGACTTGATGGGGGCAAAAGGGTATATTTCTTCCAGAGGCTGACATATGGGGGCCACGTACAGAGGAGAAACTAAAAGAGGCAAGAGCTTTCGCTCACATTAGTGTTGTCGATCACTCCCAATCCTAAACCCTAAACCCGACGCCGCCATGGCCGCCGCCGTCCGCCTTCTCCTGCGTCGCCGCCTCTCCACGGCCCCGGCCCCCACCCCGGCCTCCATCCTGAACCCGTCCTCCCCGACCACCCCGCTCACCTCGCGGCAGAAGACCCGCCTCGCAATCTCCCTCCTCAAGTCCACCCCGCCGCCGCCCCCTGACCAGATCCTCTCCATCTGCCGCGCCGCCGCACTCTCCCCGATCAACCACCTCGACCGAGTCGCCCTCTCCCTCGCCACCTCGAAGCTCTCCTCCGCCCCGGACTCCCTCCGCGATCTCGCCTCTTCCCTCCTCATCCCCCGCCACGCGCCCCACGCCATCGCGCTCTTCGGCCAGGCCGGCCTCCTCCCCGACGCCGTCTCCACCTTCCAGTCCTCCCCCTCCACCCGCTCCCTCAACGCCCTCCTCTTCGCTTGCCTCGTCGCCGGCAACCACGCCGAGGCAGCCCGCATCTTCCAGACCTTCCCCGACGCCCACTCCGTCAAGCCCAACACCGAGACCTTCAACGCCATTATCAAATCCTTCGCGGAGTCTGGCACCACAAGGTCCGTCTACTCGGTGTTGGATGAAATGTGCAAGAAGGGCGTGAAGCCTAACGCCACCACATTTACTACCGCGATTGCTGGGTTTTACAAGGAGGAGCGGTTCGATGATGTAGGGAAGGTGATTGAGCTCATGAAGAAGCACGGTTGCGGTGAGTCACTGCCAGTCTACAATGCAAGGATGGATGGGCTATGCAAACTTGGCCGGAGTGGCGAGGCGAAGGCGTTACTCAGTGATATGGTGAGGAAAGGGATGAAGCCAAGCTGGGTGACTTATAACCATTTGATTTATGGATTCTGTAAGGAGGGGGATATGGAGGAAGTGAAGCGGCTATACAAGGAGATGGGGAAGAAGGGGCTTGTCGGGGATAGTAGCATCTATTTTACGCTTATTTATTACCTTTGTAAGGGTGGTGATTTTGATACTGCCCTTGGGGTGTACAACGAGACAGCAGCTAGGAATTGGGTGCCATGCTTCTCGACCATGAAGATGCTTGTGAATGGGCTTGCTGGGAGCTCGAGGATCGATGAGGCAAAAGGGATCATTGAGAAGATGAAGGAGAAGTTCCCCAATAAGGCTGAAGGGTGGAAGGAGGTAGAGGAGGCATTGCCTCAATAAAATAACAGATGGACGAACTCTCAGGTATTATTTTCCTACTTCAGCGCAAAGGAAAAATGCAGTTTGTTAGGACACTTACTTTGCTTCAATTTGGAAGTTCTAAATGAAGAATGTTGATGGCTGTATTTTCTGTTTGGCTTCTTAAAATTTGCTGTTTGATTGTTTCACATGTCCTTTATTCCATTGTATGAAATGCTGCCAATGCATTATACAAACTATTGTATATCTGGAAGAATTTGCAATGTAATTTCCAGTTCAACTTATGGCAAAGTGATGTGCTTCTGTAGGACCCTCATGTACATCACGATTTCTGCCCAATGTTCACTAAGGCGCTAGGTACTAGTCGAGCGGCAGACCAGTGCTTAGCACGTAATCGCTGATTAGGCGGGCCTAGGCGGGATAAATCGGCTAGGCGGAATGGTGTCGCCTAGCGCCTAGGCACCGCCTAGGCAGGCTAGGCTTCCGCCTTTTAGAACACTGGTTCTGCCACATAGATGTTCTTTTTTTCTTTTATCTAAACGGATACAAATCAGATTTGAACTGCAGTATTTGTTCCCCTTGGTTTGAGTCCACAACGAACGGCAACTGAGAGCTCCATTTCTTTCTGCGTTCCAGTGTCTAGGATATAACCTGTTACTTGTCAGTAATATTTTGATTGCTTCCATCATGTAGGTCATAAGAATATAATATTTGCAGAATAATTGTATCTATTAGCATACCCATGGTCATAAGAAGTAAGATTTACAGAATAATTGTGTCTATTAGCATATCTATGGTCATAAGAAGTAAAAATTACAGAATAATTGTGTCTATTAGCAAGAACATTGTATTCATTTTAGTTTTCTGTACATTAGACTATTAGAGTATAGGATCTGAGGTTCGAGTCCAAAACAAATGGCAAACTGAGAACTCCATTCCTTTCTGCGTTACAGCGTCTAGGATATAACCTGTTGTCAGTAATACATTGATTGTTTCTATCATGTAGGTCATAAGAATATAAGATTTGACAGAATAGTTGTGCCTATTAGCTTATTTGTGGTCATAAGAATATAAGATTTACCGAACAATTGTGTCCATTAGCAAGAACCTTATATTGATTTTAGTTTGCTGTACATTAGAGTATAGGATCTGAGCGGGAATGGGAGCAATTCGTTTATGCTGACAGCTGATCAGGATTAGTTTTTTGTTTTTGTTTTTGTTTTTGTTTTTGAAAAAATGCGTATGCTGTTATATTCTTTGTTGTTACTGTAATAAACCAGAGTTGTTCTTAATGAGAATTGAGAATTTGGTAATTTTAAGTATTACTTATACTGATTGTGGAAATTTAGTTAGGTTAGATAATATGGTAGAGTTTATAAGGTAGGTTTTGTTCTTCCCGGAGTTACCAAATTATGCATAAGCAATAGGAAGCTACAGCCGGACGACGATTTAGAATTTCCTTTATAACTGGTAGCCTCAGAAAGTGCTCACAGAAATGTTTAGACTTTGCTTCAGCATTTGGCAGTTGACTCTAGTGAAACTACTAGTAGTTCATTTGAGAACCTATGTGTTGTTACAAGTGGAGGACCTGGAGGTCCATGAGCATATTGTTGGATCATTTCTTTGATGGCGATGGTTGCTGTTGTATATGTTGTATACTTGTATTATAAAGTGACCTATTGGTACAATTTGCAACTTTATCAAGGTATCTCTATATCTCTCTAGACTATATTTATCTAGCACATATATAATATATGTGTGCTAAATTTAACATCTCAGTGCTGTAATCCGAGATATATATACATTTGAACTGATGATGAAATTCTAGTCCAGCAGAATTTTTGTAAATCACTATTTTTCCTTGCAGAAGGTTAGCACGTAAAAGATGCAATTAATGTATCCCAAATAGCACAGGAATCTTCTCTTCTGATTTTCTCCTTTTTCTTGAGAATGACTCTAATATTATCATTGATGGACAGCAAAAAAGTTTTAGCCAGATTGACTAGGTTAGGTTTGCTCAGGAGTTTTGAAAGTGTTCAAAACGAACTTGGGTAGGCTTGGAAAAACATGCAAATCAAAGCATATAAAGTTCTAAAGTTCCGAATGCAAGCATCTAGAGTATATATACAATGGTACGAGCATATAACGTGATGATTATATTTTACTTTCAATAACATCAAAACATTATAAAATACGATCCATTTCAAGTCTCCCCTTCTTGTTTAAAAGTGCCCATGCTTATCTCAACTGTTACTGCTTAGGTACTATTGTTTCATATTGCCAAGTGCATACCTTTCATTTTGCACACGCCTTTATTTTACACAAAATGCAACATAGATGTGATTGGTTTAAATTTTCTTTCTTATTGGATGGATTTAGGCTTGCCATTTTCTGATCTGGCTATATTAGGTTTATGATGCCAAATGGCCCAAATCAATCAAGCAGAATTATGCTCAAAATTATTGGCCATAGGTTTGTCCTGTCCATTTTTTTTTAAAAAAAAATGAAGCAACTTTAACATGTGTGAACTAAAACTTGATGACACTATTTGAGAAGTGTCTAGAGAATAATTGGATGGTTGAAAGAGGAGGATAGTGATAAATCTGGTGTATGGATGCAGCTGTTCAACTTTTAACATGTGTGAACTAAAACTTTATATAGGAGGTGCTCTTTTGATGCTTTGATCTTCTGAAGATGTCTTTACTCGATAATTTGGAAATGACACATTTCTTTTCTTGGTGTCTTGCTAGCTTCTCGTTCTTTTCTTTTTATGTAGCTGCTAACTGTAATTTGTAAGTTATGGCAGCATCATTTGGTTTGTCGTTTGTGTCATAGTACCGTGTCATTTCAACACTTGTCAAGCATTTTTTTTTTGCCAGGACCATATCGCCATGAATCCCTACAAGTGCCATCTTTTTATCATTAACTACATGCACTTATTTGTGACTTCATACCGAGATGGAATATTAATGCACATTTCATGATTTCCCTTATTTGTTTTCCAGATGAACAATTACTGGTCAATGATTCAATTTAGTCGCCGAACATTTCCTTCCAGAATATTGCTGCCAGTTAGTAAGAATTGCACCAATATTTGATCGACTGTTCTGAGCATATGGAGCTTTGTTTCAGATGTAATTTTACTAAATGAGAAATATGCTAATCCCAGGTGCGTCGATAAGCTATTTCCCATCACAAAATTGTTGTGGTGTTTGAAAGTACCATGTCCTCTGAGGCAAGCATCTGCTAAATATTTTGGGGACACTGTTCTTTGGTATGTTGCTGCAAATTATAGTTTGGTTCAGGAATAAGGGGTCCGAGATAATAACCAGACTTATTTTCCTATTATTTCTGCATGTCAGTATGTTATGGCAGCGTGGTCAAACGTTGTGTAGTGGCTTTTTTTAAAAAAAGGCGAAACCCCCAGCTTTTACGTCAAGAGGTAACAACATCTACACAGTTGTGTATAGCAGGGTGCTAGCTCCTGGAAAAGCAAAAGAAAGCTAGAACAAGTATCAAATAACTGTTATCAGGCAAAATCCCGTTCGGAGTTCGGTAACAGATTCTGGCCGGTCATCGGTCGGTAACGAAAAATACTGGTGAAAAACCGAATGAAATTCGTAAACCAAAATTTGAATTCAATTTTCTGGAGACTGATAACTGGTCCGGTTACTGCCAGTAACTAGAAAAACCGGAAGACAAAGAAAAATGAGTAATTAGAAATTGTAGGGTGTTTAATGAAGTAGCAATCCTCCAAGAGTTTAATGAAGAAGCAATTGCAAGAAACAGTCTAAGAAGGTCATGGTGCTCTTTTCATCATGTAGTTCAGTCCAGTTCCATGCAGAACTTCTAAAATTTCTCCACAGTGTGTTCTGATATCCATATGAAACAAAAGTATCAGAAATGAACTACAACATTTTTAAGCTTCTGCAAGGCATAAAAGGGTATCGTATTATGCACTAATGTGGAAGCACGTGGACTTGATGTTCCTGATGTGGTGAGGTTTTGACTACTTATTTTTTTTAAACCAGTCCTACAGACCCTCCATCCTTCTGCTCTTAATAATGAACCTCTTAATAATAAAGCAACTGTGCAAAGCTGCAAGCATCCAGTTGATTCAAAACATAAAAAAAACAACCAAATGAAAGATAACGAGTGAAAAAAACATGTTTCAATACGTAATCTAGCACAAAAGGCCTAAACTAACATAAGAATAACATTATGTAGTCAAAAATTTAAATTCAAGTTTTAAAATTTTCGATCAGTTTTTTTTGTCCCGAGACCGGCCAGTAAATCCGATTACTACCGATAACCGATCGGTTTTTTTTCCCGGTTAGAACACAACATTGTACAGTTCAAAGAGCACTCACACAAACAACTTACGGTTAGGCCTACAAATTTAGGCATGAAACAGTACATGACCCTGAGGTTGTACTGGATCTGCTGCTCGTCAGTGAGGTTCTTCTCCACGCGCATGAAGTCAAGGTCCACGAGCTTCGGCGGCGCGTGCCTCGGGTTCCGTATTGGGTGGTATAGCGATGACGATGACGAACGCCAGCGCCATCAGCATCCCCTCCGGCACGCCCCAGCTCCAGAACGGCCGCGCGAACCCGGGATCCCCGAGCAGCTTCCCCGCGATGCGCTCGAAGAAGTAGAGGTGGGCGCGGTGGAACGCGAAGAAGAGCCACGAGAAGTGGATCTGCACGTTCAGCTCCGGGTGCCCCACCTGCCGGTACGCGCCAGTGCAGTACGCGCAGCGGACGTTCGCCTGCTGGTAGGCGCTGTGCGGCAGCGCCCTCATCAGCGCTATCGCGCGCTCGTACTTGGCCATGTAGTCCGCGCCCACCACGCGCGCCGGCTGCCGGATCCTGAGCGGCTCGACCGGGTCCGGGAGCGTGGAGTTGACGGGCTTGGACTTGGACATCGGCGGGCAGCAGTGCAACGGCGGGAGCTTGGGCTTGCCGCACATTCGCAGGTGCGAGCGGAGTGCTGCGTCTCCTGGCCATGGTTGTCCGTACTTGTTGCTTCGCACAGGCGGGCGTCTTTTATGGCTTGCTCCTAGAACAGCTCACAGCTACTTTGTTTGGGAGCTAAGTATACATAGGAACACACCGAGTCTTTTGGAACTTACGGTGTGATGGTAATTAGGAACGTGGTTATTGGTTACCGTTTCTAGTTTGTGGTACGTATGCACGGACGCTTAGTTGGTTTGCAAACTCGAGACGTGTTTGACCTTAATTTGGTTATGTTCTTGTTGGGGAGGGTTCTCACGCTACCTCAAGTCGACGATAACCTTGACGATGCGTAACACATTAGGGGGTCTACCCCGGACAAGGTCCAGGGACTAACCCTGGACGAGATCCAAGGGCCAACCTCGGCGTCACGTGACACATCGGGGGATCCATCCTGGACGAGGCCCAAGGACTAACCTCGGGAGGCATAACACATTAGGGAATCCATCCCGAACGAGGTCTGAGGGTCAACCTCGGACGAGATTTAAGAACCAACCTCGGTGAGGTGTCACACATTGAGGGATCCACCCCAAACAAGGTCTAGGAACCAACCTCGACCAGGCGTGACACGTTGGCGCATCCTCCCCGGACCCGGTTCAGGGTAGTTACGCACCGAGAGCTTGTTGGCACTCACATAGACGGAGGCCAACGATGTCATATATCTCGGACGTGACGGGACCCACTTGACGCAATGGACGAATGTACCCCTGGAGCAATCTAAGCCCTGAGGGCAACTATGTAACTTTAGGGATCTCCCCCTCCCATTCTATAAATAGGACTCCTTGTAAATGGGGAGAGTGATGCCATTTGTAACTTCTACCATACATATGCAATTAATTGGTACGACTTATTGTGTTTGATTTTGATTGAGGCCCCCTTCGCACCCTCGACGCATCTGACCGGGGGTGTCACAAGTTTACTGTCCGATCTCGTATCGATGACAGTTGGCACTATCTGTGTGGACAGTAACGAGAAGCTACAAGTTCATGACGCACCTTGGCCTCCTCCCACCCTGGACCGGGTCCGAGCTCACATGGACCTCGTTCTACCCTGGATCTAGTCCGGACGGGCACCTTGGCCTCGTCCCACCTCGGACTGGTCCAGATCCAGGCTCTCCTCAACCTTGTCCTAACCCATACCTAGTCCAGGCGGGCACCTTGGCCTCGTCCCACTCAGGACCGGGTCCGGGCTCACCTCGATCTCTACCTACCGCGGACCTATTCCAGGCGGACACCTCCCTAGGGCAAGCGCCTAGGCTTGCATTAGTCTCTCGCACCGGTTAACGACATCGCCTCATTTGATGGCCTTGTCTTGGCGTGGCGCAACTCAGCCTCGCCGGCTTGCCTGCTGAACTCTACTCCACCTCGATGGTCTCTTTGATTAGGGGCTCCCCCTAGCTCAACTAATTCACCTTGGCGAGCTCCAACACGCCTCGATGGCTTCGCATGTGTGTGGCGCAACTCGGCCTCGACGGCTTTGCCTCGACTGAACTCCACTCCGTCTCGATGGCGTCTACTCGATTAGCCCCCCCCCCTAGCTCGCTGGATTCACCTCGGCAAGCTCCAACACGCCTCGATGGCTTGGACTTGGTGTGGCGCAACTCGGCCTCAACAGCTTTGCCTTAGCCGAACTTAGCTCCATCTCGATGGCGTCTCCTCGACTGGGGCTCCCCTAGCTCGACGGATTCACCTCGGCGATCTCCAAAATGCCTCGATGGCTTCGCCTCGGCGGCGTGACTCGGCCTCGACGGCTTTATCTCAGCCGAACTCCGCTCCATCTCGATGGCGTCTCCTCGACTAGGGGCTCCCCCTAGCTCGACGGATTCACCTCGACGAGCTCCAACACACCTCAATGGCTGGCTTTGCCTCGGCGTGGTACAACTCGGTCTCAACGCTTTGCCTCGACTGAACTTCATTTCACCTTGACGGTGTCTCCTCGACTAGGGGCTCTCCCTAGCTTGATGGATTCACCTCGACGAGCTCCAACATGCCTTGATGGCTTGGCCTCAACGTGGTTCAATTTGGCCAAGGTGGATTTGCCTCAACCGAACTTTGCTTTGCTTCGATGGTGTCTGCTCGACTAGGGGCTCCCCCTCAGCTCAACGGATTCGTCTCGGTGAGCTCTAACATGTCTTGATGGCTTGGCTTTGACGTGGTTCAATTCAACCTCGACAGCTTTGCCTTGGTCGAACTTTGCTTTGCCTCGATGGCACGTCCTCAACTAGGGGCTCCCCCTATGATGGAGACGGGGTGCTGATCTTTCGATGAGATTGATAACTATCGATTTTGGGTGGGGGTGACTCTCGCGATCCGACTACAACCGTACGACGACGCTTGCGCCTTAGCAATCGTTGAACCAACTCCGAGACGTTATTGACCGTGATGGAAGCGCGATCAACCTGAACACGAGGTTCAATTCCTGCGAGCAATCGAAGAACTAGCAAGAATAAGATGTATGCAATCTGATATTGCGAATAAGATTGTAGTATAGATGGTATTGAAAACAAAAGTGGGATCCCGAAGGTGTCTTGACAGTGGTCGTCGACACAATCAAGAAACAGTTTGCACAATGGCTAAACCTAAATTCAACGAAATCCCGTTCTAGCCAGGGGCGGCGGCTCTATATGGGAAGATGACCAGGGTGGCGGCCGGGAAGTGGACGACGCCCTAGGGTTACAAGGCCCATGGGCCCAAGAGGAGGTGGCGCAACACCCTTTTTGACTCGATAAAAAAAACATACGTGGATTGTTTTGTTTATTGTGGTCAGCTCGGTTGGAATTTGAAGTTGAGGTTGGATCCATTGGAAAGTATACTTGATAAGCTTTCAATGAAGTCCGAAAACATCCCAAACGGAGTCCGTATGAAGAAGTTACGGCCGTTTGAACTTAGTGCTGTCGCAGCAGTCCGAACTCGAATTCAGAACGAGCCCAACTCGAACTCTTGCTTGGCTCGGACCCAAAGTGACGTGATGTCCTCCATTATGCCTCCTATGCTTGTCTATGATTCCACATACCTCTCCTTGGTCCTTTCCCATGTTCCTAAGCACAATTAAATCACTTGCATTAGGTAGCGATCTATTCTCAGTAATATATAACCCTATGAACGAATGCACCTGGTGATTAAGTTGGCGAGCACGAGCTCGAGTAATTGGTCCTTGTAACATTGGTTGTGGATCAGCTGTGTGTGTAGGCGCGGTTGTATCCAAATTAGGGATGTCCTCATCACCCTAGCTTGACGGATTCATCTTGTCGATGGTTTAATATCGATATTACGAATGAATATTATGGACTTTTCTTGAGTTAGACCATACAAAAAAGACACATGGATTTTATACAGGCTTGGGTCGTAGTAAAGTTTACGACCATGAAGTGATCATAGTAAAGCTTACGATCATTAGGTGGTCGTAGAAAATCTTATAACCACTAGGTGGTCATAGAACCACTTACGACCATATAGGGTGGTTGTAAAATGGTTTACGACCACTCAGCTAAGCTTCTTTTTTTATTAATGATAAGAGGTATCATTGTCAATAATATGAAGATGTTTCTATCTATAATAACAATTATAGATAAACAATTTAATTAATTGAGGATTATAGATCCTCGTCACATCTCGGCGAGCATTAACATGTCTCAATGGCTTGACCTCGGCATAGTACAATTCAGTCTTGACGTCTTTGCCTTGGTTGAACTTTACTTCGCCTCGATGGCATCTTCTCGACTAGGGGCTCCCCTACTCGACAGATTCACCTCGGCGAGCTCCAACATGCCTCGACAGCTTGACCTCAACGTGGTTCAATTTGGCCTCGACGGTTTTGCCTTGGCCAAACTTGGCTTTGCCTCGATGGCGTCTCCTCGACTAGGGGCTCCCTTAGCTTGACGAATTCGCCTCGGTGAGTTCCAACATGCCTCAATGGCTTGGCTTCGACATGATTCAATTCGGCCTCGACGGCTTTGCCTCGGCCAAACTTTGCTTCGCCTCGATGGCGTCTCCTCGACTAGGGGCTCCCCGTAGCTTGATGGATTTATCTAAGCGAGCTCAAACATGCTTGGATGGTTTGGCCTCGGTATGGTTCAATTGGTCCTCGATGGTTTTGCCTTGGCCGAACATTTCTTTGCCTTAATGGCATCTCCTCGACTAGATGTTCCCCTAGCTCTACAGATTCACCTTAGGGAGCTCCAACATGACTCGACGGCTTTGCCTCGATGATGGCTCCTCCACTATGGGCTCCCCCTAGCTCGATGGGAGTTTAGTACTCTGGCGCATGCCTTCATACCTGAAGGGCACACCTTGGTGGGTCGAGCACTCCTTGCTCCATGAGCCATGCCTTCCATGGTTGAGCGGCCACATGCTCGCGCTCCGGGGCCGAGTGAGAACATACTCACCCTCCGGGGCGGAGTGAACGGATATTCACCCTTTGGGGCCGAGTGAACACACACTCACCCTCTAGGGTCGAGTGAACACACACTTACCCTCCATAGCCGAATGAACGGATACTCACCCTCTAGGGCCGAGTGAACACACACTCACCATCAAGAGCTGAATGAATGGATACTCACCCTCTAAGTCCTAGTGAACACATACTCACCCTCTAGGGCCGAGTGGACTTAACATAAGAAGTTCAAGTCTCGTCTCAAGCGCTAAGTTTTCCAAATGAGAGATGGCGACATTCCGACCTCTCCCTAACCACGAAGCGCTCTTAAGCCTCGTCTCGAGCGCTAAGTTTTTCTGAGGAGAGACAGTGTAGTATCAAGGATAACCAACTAGAGGGGGTGAATATGCGGTTTTAAAATCTTTTGGCTAAATTCGAATTATAACAAATAATGAAATGAATTTCGTTTTGACAATTCAAATCCTAAATAGACTAAGTCTCTCTAAGAGCTCCAAACTCCTAAGTCTAAGCTAAACAAGAAAACCAAGTAGACAATATAATTGCTATGAAAGTAAATTCACAAGGAATTGAGCAAAAAGGATAAACCATAAATTGAAGACAAACTATGTTTTCCTGTGGTCTCAGAGACTTGCCGGTATCCCTAATCCACGTTGAGGAAACTTGAACGAATCAAGTCAGCTCCACACGAGCACACACCTCAACCACTAGTGGTAGTTCTTCTCCTCTCTTAATAGGCGAGCTCCAACCTTCACAATCAACTGAGTCTTCTCGCAAGCTTCTTGAAAAGATCATCGATGCAACTCATTCAAGCCGTCTAGGAGGCAGCAACATCCAAGAGTAATAAATCGGTGATGATTAGCTTGATGATGCTCAAGTGTCACAAAGATCAAACACAATTGTTATGCACTTGAATGCACTCAACAACCTCTGGAAGATGAAATTTAAGCTCACAAGGTTTAGGAGAAGAAACAAGGGATCAAGTGTATTCAATGACGATTTAAGAAGAAACCATTGTTGCTGGTGGAGGGGTATTTATAACCCCCTCCCACCAAAGTAGCCATTCGACAAGTTTTTCTAAAAAATCAACAAGCCCAGATAGATTGTAGGTATACTGTCGGTCAGTCCAATCTATAGTTCCAACGACTATTTCTGTAGCATTTAATGTACCGAAACTAACCATTGAAAACACAGACCGGTCAGACCGTACACACAAGGCCTGGTTAGACCAGGATATCGGTCAGTCCGCACTTGCACCGTCAGTTAGACCGGGAGGCAAAAATGTCTAGAAACAATGGCCGAAAACGATCATCAAAAAGTCGATCATACCGCCGGATCGAGGTTTGGTCGGTCTCGCATGAACAATCATGGTCGATCCGGTACAAAGTACCAGAAGCGACCTCCATAAAATAGATTTAGGAAAAGATTGACAGGTGCGGTCAGATCGCTCAAGCAACGACGATTAGTCCGCGGAGCAAGGTTTCAAAACCTAGCTCCAGTAACATTGTTAAAAAAAAAAAGCTGACCATGCCGGTCAGACCGGTGACACAATGACGGTTCGACCACGAGATACCGTGGCTCCAAAAAGCGTATTGGAAAAAGCTGACTAGTGAGGTTAGACTGTGAGATGGCCAGTCCGGCCTCTTTCCTGCGATCAGTTCAGCCAGATTTCAACTCCAAGGACAAGAATGAAGATTTGAAGAGTTGAGATAATTGAGCATGCAACTGAGTTTGAGCAATATGGCACGATATGCTATCAAGTTACTAGTCGAGGATCCTTCTTAATAGCATGGCTACCTACACTAACAATCCGGTCTTTAATCTACCAAACACTAAGACCGGTAAAAGATTTCAAAAGGTCCTTAACAATCTATTACCTTTTCCTTGAGCTAAATCATCTTGATGCCTATTCATTTAGTGCTTTTCATGTTTCTTTTCAATTCTAGGACTAAACTTTTCTCAATAACTTAATAAACATGTTAGTCCCTTAAACATGATGGTCATTAATGATCAAAACATTAAAATAGGGGACTAGATACTTCGGACGACAACATTCTGGCCTCTCTCTAAGCACGAAGCGCTCTTAAGCCTCGTCCCAAGAGCTATATTTTTCAAGGGGAGACGGCGACATTCTAGCCTCTCCCTACCCACGAAGCGCTCTTGAGCCTTGTTTCGAACGCTAAGTTTTTCTAAAGGGAGACAACGACGTTCTAATCCCCCGACACGTGAAGCGCTCTCAAGTCTTATATCGAGCGCTAATTTTTTTCCAATGGGAGGCGATTACGTTCTAGCTTCTCCCCAATTGTGAAGCACTCTCGAGCCTTGTTTGGAGCGCTAATTTTTTTTCGAATGGAGATGGGTTAACATATGCAGTAAAGAAACAAATTAATCCCATGGTACAAATCTAAGGCTGTTCACAGCCTCACACTGGTCTCTGTCGTCTCCGTCACTGGTGTGACATGTCCGTGTGTAACATGTTACTCGTGACCGGAAACACGAAAGGCTCGTTCTCACACATGCAGTCCGATTGTGAGTGGCCTGCAATTTACGTGGCGACATCTGGTCCTGGCGAGGTGTGTGCCGTTCACATGTACCTGACGTGATAAAAAAAATCATGTGGTTGGCTTCCATGGGAGAGCTTCGATAGAATCCGCCGGAGCCTGCGTACAGGGTTGATATCGAATCAGGTTCTGGTTTTGTTGAGTTTTTTTTTCAAAATTAATACAATTTGAATTAATATCATTTTATTAATTATTTGAAAGTATTTTTAGAACCGAGCTAACAAACCGAGCCGAGCCACAGCAAAATTCAATTTCGTTTGAAATCGATCCATTTCAATGTTTAACCAATTAACAAGTGTAATTAGAATAATTTTGAACTGAGCCAATAAACTCCACTAACAAGTTTTTTTTACACTGCCTACATACACAAATCCTTCTACATAAAAGGAGTCAACATTGGGGGCTTCTCAGGGTGGCCATGTTAGTCTTTTTTTTGTGCACCGTTCGATCGTGCTCTGGTTTCTTGCGCATTGTCTGATTGCCAGATGCGTTGTTCTCGCATCTTGGTTCCGCGAAGTCGCACCGTTCAATTCTGTTTTGTTGTTCTCCACCGTCCGATCGGCCCATGCGTTGCGCTCGGTTGCTGCTTCCGCGAGTTCCCAGGCATTTTGCTGCCTCGGCTACCATGCGACTTTTAATTTCGGCTTTTGCTAGAAAATTTGTGACTATTTTCTTAAGTTCAAAACAGTCACATTATAAGCTGTTTGATATGCGTTGAGATGTGTGTTGAGTTTCTTTTTTAATCATATTTCTAAGATGAATGATATCTAATCTCATCCTACGATTCATAATATAATTGTTTTGAACTAAAAAAAAATAGTCGCAAGTTTTCTACACAGTTCCTTTAATTTCTACTGTGCTTTGTGAGAACCCATATGCCTCATCCTCGCCTTCGCCTGCGCCGCCGCCTTCGTCGTCGGCTACCACTGGTCCGACGCCTCCCCGCGCCTCCTTTTCTTCTCATCCGCCTCCTCCTCGTCCCCCAACGCCTCCCGCACCCCTTTTGTCGTTGTCTCCCCCAACTCCAACCTCTCCTTTGACCCGTCCCTAATCCCCACCCCCGTCACTCCGCCTGCTTCTCCCTCTCCTAATGCCTCGCCCCGCCTTCGCTCCCACCGTCGACACTGACACTGCCTCCTCCCCTCCCCCTCCCGCCCGCCTGCCTTGGCCTCGTCGGAGAGGACGACACGATGTGCGATGACTTTGACATCGGCGTTGGCGCCAACGACACTGATCTGGCCACCGACGAGGCCGTGCCGCAGGAGCTGAGCGACGTGGGCGCTAGCGGTGGGAACAGGGTTCAGATTGGGAGGTTCCTGGTCTGCCCCAAGAGCATGAGGAAGTACATACCGTGCCTCGACAACGAGGAGGAGATCAGGCAGCTGCCCTTGACAGAGCATGGCGAGTGGTTTGAGCGGCACTACCCTGCCAAGGACAAGGCTCTGAGCCGCTTCGTCCCGGCACCCAAGGGGTACAAGGCACCCATTCCCTGGCCTCAGAGCAGAAACGAGGTGAGCATTGCTGTTACTCTTGCCATTTTGATAGTGACTTGTATGTAGTGCTTCAATGTAATGCTTGTAGCGTAAGAGTGACCTGCATCGATTGTAGTGTGCAAGCTATGCGAAAATTGATGAAGAAGCCTTGGATTTTATGTCCATAGAACATGTGTTTGTATTGGATTTTGTGGGTTTCTGATAGCAGCCTCAGCTCACACTGGGTTTGTTATTTTACTCAGTACGGAACTTACGATCTGATTCTACCAGCCACAAGAAGGTTTTAGTTGAAATGAACTAGAGCATGATTCAAGCAGAGCATTTGATGTGTGTAACTGTTGCTGCAAAATCCTATTAAAGCAACTGATTTGGCTTAATTTTCAAAAAATGTTGTTTTTGTTGAGATACGGGTAGGCTACGCTAGCAACAATTCAAAATTTCTACCACGTAAAACCAAAAAGCCAAGCAAATAGATGACCACAGATCGTTACCACCAGACGCGCAGTGCAGCGGAAGAAGAGTTGGAACGACCTGGTCCAACAAAGAGCGCGTCGATGCAGTGGTTCTAGTCGATCATCTAATCTAGTTCCTCGCTAAGATCGTGGATTGTTCTCAAGCGCAAAAGCTACTGCAGTAACGCTGCGTCTCTATGGTATCCACACGTCTAGGGTAGGAACGCCGTACGCCGGCGTGCTAGCACTAAATCGCACGGGAAGACTCTCTCAAGAAGATGGCGGCTAGGGTTTTAGAGGAACAACTCACGTGTGTTACGCTCCCTTCCAATAGCCTCAAACATCTCCTTATATAGTGCTCGTGACGGATCCTATCCGAACACGTTTGACGAATCGTATAAGTACTGGTTTGTTCCAACCCGTTAAGTGTGTGACCCGTTAGGTTGATGTATAGTTCGGTTCTGACACGAAAACACCTTTCCGATCATGAGTCGTAGCGGTACCTAGCAAGACATAACGATTCCTGAATACACACAATTTATATCAGATGAACCTTAAAGCAATATGATCTACGACCAGGTCCTTATCACTTATGACCAGCTCGTATCTAGTCACGACCAGTCCATATTAAGTTACGACCAGTTCGTAACTCCTTACGACCAGTTTGCAACTTCTTACGACCAGTTGGTGATTATGTTCGAGCATATGTTCAACCAGTCTACGACTTGTTCGTATCTCCATACGACCAGTCTACGACTAACTCAAAACTATGTTCAACCAGTCTACGACTTGTTCGCATCTCCATTCGACCAGTCGGTATCTGGTCGAACTTAACGACCTGCTTGTGTATTCTCCCTTTGCCTCACGATATCTGGTTGAACTCCAGGTGAGATGTTGTGTTATTCATGGACTGTTCAATACTTTCTCGATCAAGTGTCAGATAACTTCATATGGTCGAACTCTTCGACCACTAGTGGCATGACCATACACTTTTTTTATCCGACCACATCGAGGGGCTCAGAGATATATCTCCCGTTATGTTAGGAGGGGCAAATCCTGTATCCGACCAGTCAGATTCCTCCCCATATTTAATAGCATACCCGAAAGCTACCTTTATAACTACCAAGTTACGAAGTAGCGTTTGGCAACCCCTAAGAGTGCTATTACATATGTAGAAAATCATACTGATATCAGGTCTAAGGATTATACATCATCATTGTTTGAGACCAACTGACGACACATAGAATCATAACAATCTCAACAGTGTCGCAAGATGGGTCAATCCAACACTATGTTCTCTAACATGTGTCCATATTATTGATTCGATATCCCTATATCCATGACCGGTGAAACATGATCATCGATCAATACATGTGCTGATCGTAGAGTCACTAGTGTTCCGTTCAATGACATTCGACCAGGGATACATTTAGAATGACATCATCATAAGTTAAAAGAGCTTCACCAATAAGTCACATACTCGTTAATCTTTATAACTGATGATTCAATCAAGGAACAGAATAACACTTATTCAATAACACATAAACATAGACGTGATATCATCATCTCCATGATTTCCTCTAGGGCATATCTCTAACAGTTTTCATGTAAAGGAACTTCATAATGTATTTTGATGAATTGTAGGTGTGGTTTAGCAATGTGCCTCATACACGGTTGGTTGATGACAAAGGAGGACAGAATTGGATTACCAAGGCTAAAGATAAATTTAGATTCCCTGGTGGAGGAACCCAATTCATACATGGAGCAAATCAATACTTGGATCAAATTTCTCAGGTTTGCCTTGATTATATTTAAAATTGCTAGAATTTTTTTCCTAACACTGACTCTTAGTAGAGCCACCTGTTTCTCTCTGTTAATCCAGGTGGTACCAGATATTGCATTTGGCTCTCATACCAGAGTTGTCCTGGATGTTGGTTGTCGAGTAGCAAGTTTTGGTGCATACTTACTTTCATGTGATGTGTTGACATTATCCAAAGCTCCCAAAGATGTTCACGAGAATCAGATGTACAGTTTGTACTTGAGCGTGGTGTGCCTACAATGGTGGCAGCACTTGCAACACACCGATTATTATATCCCAGTCAAGCGTTTGACATTATCCATTATTCGCACTGTCGAATAAATTGGACCCATGACGGTGAGCACTCATTATGATGTAAAGGTCTACTTTATTTCGTTTCTTAATTATGCACTTGAACAATACCAACATTTTTGTGCTGTTTTTGAGCAGGTAGGCTGAATTTTTACTTAGGCCTATATAGGAAGGATAGTTTTATTCAAATAATGAAAGGAAGTTCATTATTGTTAATCACTTAAAATTATTTCTGAGATGTTCAAAGGGAATTGTATTTTTTAACTCAAACAATGCAAAGAAAGTGTCTTTGTTGAGCACCTGAAGAGTGCTTTCCTGATCCAATAGCTTTTTTTCAGTTAAACTAAATTGCAAAGATAAATGTTGTCAATGGAGAAGGGTTATATGATGTGCTATATTGTGAGAACCCATACGTCGTTGCAATGATGTGCTGTCTCTTGGAGTCGGAGTTACTTGACATATGATGCAAAAATATTGTCAACGAAGAAGGGTTGCATTAGTTAATTTATTTCTATCCTACGATCCGAAGGAGGATCTATCCTGAAATAGAATAGTTTGCCCTTTGTATAGCATGGTAGTGCCTAAAATTGTAATGGGATGGGATGATGGTCAATTGACATATTGCCCAGGAGAGGCACTTTTGTCCCGTTGTTTGCGCCGTACGTTGTCTTTTTTTTAGAGGATGGTGCTTGCTGGACTTTATGGATCTTAGTACTTGACCAACCCACGATTTATGATTCTTTTCTTTACTTAGCTTGCTCGAATCTCGAATTTGTCCAATGTACTTGTCCTTTAGATTTCGGAAGAAGAACAAAGCTATTAAGACGATAATGGTGACATTTTGACACATAATGAGCCTGGTTTATGCAGAATTCAAGAGAGCTATTTGCTAGGTTGTGCTTGTTTACATACTATCTGCACTGTTAGTTCCTCATTCAGTTGTACATTTAGTTGTTGTTGCTGTTTACTAACTCTCTTGACATTTCGTTCTTATTTGTTTGCTGTAGATGAAGAAGGCCTTACCGGGAACGCAGCGTGTTGTTGGTATGTTTCTCCAGATATTGCTGAGGCTGCAGCCATCAAAGCTAGGTATACATTCATAGATTTATCTGTTTTCTTCCGTCATACTCATGTTGTGTTTCAGCTTCCATAGAGAATTCACCTAAGTGGTTTCGTGCATCGTCCAGTATGCAGGCACAGTTTGAACCGATATCACGCATCATCCTACGAGATCATATCCCACTTGCCAACCCTCTTACTGGACTAGCTGAAGAAAAAACGGTTCACGAGATCCTTGAAATTAATCCCTATGATTTCCCAATTAAGTATTTTTGTTAGCTTATCTACCTCAGGATTTTGAGTAGCCTTCCTTACAAAGATCCTAAATATTTTGCTCATGTATGTGCATAGCCTGCTGGCCTCAAGTGCACTATTAAGATTGCTAAGCTTAGTCCTGGTCAAAGTTGGTGCTTCTTCTCATGTAACAAGTGTAGCAGGAAATCTATTCCAGATGGCGGATCCTGCAGATGCTCATCTTGTCTTTGTAGAGCCACCAAACCAAGGTAATTAATATATTGATGTTTGATGCCTTCCTCTTTCCTTATCAGTGTGTTGTTTCATTTGTATCTATAAATGAAGCTATGAATGTATACCTAACTTGTATCTATGACCTGACGAAAGATTCAGAGTTGTGGATGAAAAATTCTGTGCATCACTGCTCTACGATAGGTATAGCAGACATCGCTGTAATGACGTTGCTTCTCTATTTATATCTATCAGCTATAACTCCGTAGGTTTTATCCCCACCATTCTTTCTCCTTAATACAATCGTATTTGTTCAACTTCACGCGCGTAAGGCGCGTGGGTTTCTAGTACTATGAATGTTGGATCAAAGCCGAGTATTCTCGTGGATGCGCGCGCGCACACACACGGAGGGGGAATAGATTTTCTTGACGTTGCAAAGTGCTAACGTCTTTTCTGTGTTCTGTATTTCTTACTCAAACAGCAATGCAAATACTCCCTTTGTTTTTAAATACATGATGTTTGACTAAACGTACAGTCAAACTTATATAACTTTGACCATTACTTTTTATATGATTTTGTTAGTAAAAAATTACAAAAATATTATATGATGAAAATATTTATCAAAAAAAATCTAATGATACTATTCACTCATGATCAATCTAAATAGTTTTTCATATATTATTAGTCAAAGTTAGATAAGTTTGACTGCACGCTTGATCAAACGTCATGTATTTAAAAACGAAATGAGTAACTAACTAACGGAGAGCAGCATCCTGATCCGTTTTTCATGCCACACTCGCACCCAAAGTGCGGCACTAACGACAGACTACATGCTGCTTATTCTGGAGAGGGAAATCGGCACGTTAACAGTGGCATGCAAGTGCTAAATGCAAACACAAACTAAGCACAACATACGACGAAGACACATGCAACAAGATTATAAGCAACAATTAATGCATGATTGATGGCGACCGGCACAGTGGCTGGCGGGCCTAGGTTTTTTGGTCCTAGGGTAATTAACATAGGAAACTCTACGTTGGAAATCGCAAAGTGGCAAGTACTTTGAGCAAATGATGTGGTGAAAAGTACACGCTCTTTGTTTTCACACCACCATGTACACTATTCTCAGGCCTCCGATCCTAACCTTCCCTCGTCTCGGCACAAACGTCACGGTCACACTCTCATCTCCCTCGGCATCCAGGTCTTCCAAGAGCTCGTTCAATGCTACCCTCAAGCTGGTCTCTACCCTCTTACCATCCGCGCCGCCGTCATCGCCGTGATGCTTCAAGCGCACGAAGCTCCCGGCCATCTCCCTCCCGCTCGGCCCGACCTTCTCGTACTCCATGGCGTTTACGTACACGTCGAACTTGACGAATTCTGTGCCGTCGGTCTCTATGCCCTCGACCACCAGCACCTCCTCCTCTATGTCCTTGTTGCGCAGGGTTCGCAGCACTCCCGGCCGCCTCACCTCCGCGGTGACCGCTGCATCGAGGGACACTGGAAACCTGACGGAAGTCAGATCGGCATTCTTTCTGTTCACGTCGGGAGTTACCGGCGGCCGCGCATTGAGCCACGGCAGGCCGACGCCGTCGTAAGTGTACCGGAGCTTCTCGCTGTCGAGCATGTCGCGGACGGTGACGCGCACGAGGCGAGCCTCCTCGTCGTAGAGGAGGAAGCTGGAGTTGAGCCAGTCGGAGTCCGTTAAGTAGGCCTGGCGCCGGTTGCCGCGGGCAGCGGCGAGGTCGCACCAAGCCTTCCACAGGCGGTCGATATTGGCGTGGTGCGGGTAGAAGAGCGGGTCGCGGCCGGCGGCGTAGAAGCCACCCATGTTCTCCAAGTTGGGGCGCGATATGTCGCCGGTCCACACGTGCATCGTGTTGTGCGGGTGGTGTTCCACCGTCCCGGGGCCCGGATGTTCGGATTCGCCGGCGCGGAAGGGCTGGCCGTAGAAGAGCGAGGGCAACGGGGCGTTGCTAATCATCTGAAATTAATTGTTAGGCATGAAGGCTTATATCACCGGTAGAAATCAGAAACCAAATTTGTAGTAGAAAAGCTCGACGGAGCGTAGTTGGCGATTCTATTTAAGAAGGCGAATTAACGGACGTGACTCACCTGCTTGTACATGATCCTGAGGTTGTGCTGGATCTGCTGCTCGTCGGTGTAGTTCTTCTCCACAAACATGAAGTCCAGGTCCACGAGCCTCGGCGGCGCGTGCCCCGGGTGCCTCAACGGATCGTATAGCGGTGACCCCCTGTCCGCGAACGCCGCCGGTATCCGCATGCCCTCCGGCACATCCCAGCTCCAGAAGGGGATCCCGAACCCAGGGTCCCCAAGGAGCTTCGCCGCGATGCGCTCGAAGAAGTAGAGGTAGGCGCGGTGTAAGGGGAAGAAGAGCCACGAGAAATGGATATCGGCACGCAGCTCCGGGTGACCCACCTGCCGGTACGCGCCGGTGCAATACGCGCAGTGGATGTTCGCCTGCTGGTAGAAGCTGCGCGGGTCCGACTTTGGCAGCGCCTTCATCAGCGCCACCGCACGCTCGTACTTGGCCATGTAGTCCGCGCCAACAGCGTGCGCCGGTCGTCTTGTCCGGAGTGGCTCGGCCGGGTCGGGGAACGTGAAGTTGACGGGCTCGGACGCGGACATCGGCGGGCAGCAGTTTACGGGCGGGATCGCGTCCGGCGGGATGTCGGGCTTGCCGCACAATAGTAGGTCCATGACTATGGGCCCGCCGGGCTTGTTGTCAAGGCCGTCGTCAGTCGACAGTGGGCCGGTCGGGGCGTCCTCGGCGCAGGAGACGATGTACGGGTCGAGGCCGGAGACTGCGAGGATGGTTCTTGTCAGGGAGTAGGTGCATCGGCTCGCGGAGAGCAGGAAGGCGGCAGTGGAGGCGAGTGCGCAGAAGAGAAGGACGCAGAGTGCGAGTGGAGCAATGCGTCCACTACTGGCCATTGCCGTGCTTGTTGCTTGGCACAGATGCGTGGTTAACTGGTTATGGTGGCTAGCTGTTGCAGCAGCTCCCTCTTTCTTTTATGCAAATTCTCGTCAATGGAGCAGTGGGGCACCAAATTAATTAGAAGCGAGAAAAAAAAAATCTTATAAGACCTGGTCCACAATTCTATCAATGTAGATCAATTTTACTATGTGATACGTGTCTTTTCACGAATCTCAAAGCGCATAGCCCTCATAAATCACTAATGTGAATTTTCACGAATTGAATACTGAAGTCTAGCATGTCATGCTTTGAGATTCGTAAAAAGACACGTGTCACACGATGAAGTTGGTCTACATTGATGGAGTTGTGGACCAGGTCTTATAGAATTTTTTCCTAGAAGCGAGGGGTGCGACAAGGAGACCTGCTCTCGCCTATATCTTTTCATCCTAGTGGCAGATGTCCTCCAAAGAATATTGCAACACGCACACACGGATGGGCAGATTCTACACCCCTTGGATATACAAGAGGCACCACCCACCTTACAATATGCGGATGACACTTTAATCCTACTCAAGGGGACAGCACAACAAGCGGTGATTCTCAAGCACCTTCTCGATTCATTCACACTTTTTTCATGATTGAAAATCAACTACCATAAGAGCACATTAGTACCCATTCACATGTCGCATCAGGAGCCCACTCTAGCTGCCAACACCTTGCAATGTACGCTCAGCTCACTGCCATGTAACTACTTAGGACTACCTTTATCCACTAGCAAGATACCTCACAGTATGTTTGACGAGGATCTAATAATCCTCATTTTATTATTCTATAATCATGTAATATGACGTCACATAGTATACCCCTTAATATTATAAGGAAAGAGCAAGTCAGGTAGTCGTAAGTTCTTCTACGACTACCCCCTAGTCGTAAGCACTTCTACGACTATAGTGTAATCGTAAGTCCGCTACGACACGTCCGTCGTAAATCTTTCTCGACCGATGCTCGATCGTAAGCCTTTCTACGACTATCCCCCTAGTCGTAAGTTCTGCTATGACTAGCTCTGCTACGACTTCCTCACGACCAACTGGGTCCACTTGCCAGAAGGCCCATTTAATGGTGAGAATCCAAGCAGTCAAAATACATAGTTATGCCCGACATAACTACAGATAATTCTCCACTATCTCTGACTAATAACCGTTTGACAGCATGAGGAGGTTACTACTCTAGTAATTACTCTCATTATTCCGCAATAATGAGCGACTAATTAGCCTGAAACGACAACAGTCACCACTGCATAGTATAAATAGGTGTCTTTTGGAGATAGAAGGAAGAGGCTTTTTGGGAGACAGTTAGTAAGACCATCAGCTGATTGTAATCCAGATACCCAATACAAGATACACAAGAGTAGGGTTGTTATTCTCTCCTGAGAAGGCTCGAACCTGTATAAAAATCCCTGTGTCTCTTTCGTCTGCGTGATCAATTGTGGAGACCCCCCGAATCAAACAATCTTTACGTAAGATCGGTTCTAAAACACCGACAGTTGGCGCCGACCGTGGGGATCTTCCGGTAATTCCTTGTCAACAGTTCTTTCTTTTCTCTTTGATGCTACCATGGCAGGAGAATGGAACGAGAAGAATTGGTTTGACTTGGCCGATTACGCAGACGTCGACATGGATGCCGGTTTCGACTACGAACCAAGTATCGAATCTTCTGATGGTATTGCCGCCTCTGGAGATCTTCTATTAGATCTCGGAGACTGCATCACTACCGGAGTCGAGGAGGGATACTTATCCCCCACGACAGTACGCCTCGTCGAGGAACTAACTTCCTCAGGGGGCAAGGGTCAACTTGACCAACAGCAGGACTGCATTGGGGTAAATTCGCAACACGACGAGAGTTTTTCCTCCAAGTGTTCGAGTCCCCCCAAGGCAGTACGACTTAGCAAGACAGGTTCTGGAAGCCATCGTTCCAGAACTCCATCGGCATCTGATGGTCCTCTCTCTCCGAGTACTTCGGCAGGGAAGAGGATCGAACACGCTGTTCATCCAAATCCAATCGTCCCGGTGCAGGACCCACCTGCAGACGGAGACGGTTATAACCCGGAGTTCCCCTACCTGAAGGGGTTTACTCCAAGTCGTCAGATGGTGTCGCTCGACTACTCCTCAAGCGAGGAGGCCTCGAGCACAAGTGGAGGTCATCCTCGGGAGGTCTTCGTCCTTCCCTCTGATAAGGATCGTTCTCCCAGAAGAAGGATTGGCGATGCTTCCCGACGGGCATACTCTACACCACCTCGTCGCAATGGCAAGGACACCACCGTTGGCGAACGAGACGAACACCTTAATGAACGTGCGGGACATCCTCAACATTCTCGCACTCTATTAAAACCAACTCAGGGGTCTGAAATAGACCATTCTGAGACAACCCGACGGAGGAAAATAGCGACTCAGAGGAACCTTCCTGAGCGTGCTTATTTCCAGTCGGAGGAAGCTCAAGAACTCCAGCGCATCAACGACTTGCTGGAAAACCCGACTTAAGAACTCGCTCGAGCGCCAGGATATGATCTCTTTGCAGAAGAGATCACACAAAGACTTCGCGATACGATGGTCAAGCTCGGCGTCTTCATCGACCACAACCAGGAAGTCGTAACGGTACGACTCCGTCTTCTGCCAGTCGTTCAGACAACTCGTCGCATGGAAGGCGACATGACCTTCATTCACGTCGTTCTCCCGACGTAAGGAAGACGCAGCAAGCCCCCAGGAGAGGTGATCTTTCACCACTTCGGCGACGGGAAACACGGCGGCAAACCGAGTACGAGGAGTATTTCCCTCGTAAAGCTGAGACCTATCATAGGTCCAGCCATCCTGTGGCTAGGTATCGACGAGTACGATCACCCGACGACATTAACCATTCTTTTCTGCAAAGAAGGAGGCAAGAGGTTATCTCGGGTGTGGGCGCGCCACCCGACCTTCGAGCGATTCATTTGGCGCCGTTTCGACCAGCGAATATGGAGAAATTCGATGGAACTCAGAATCCCATCGAGTTCTTCCAGATTTATACTACAGCTATCCGAGCTGCAGGAGGAGGAGAGCATATCATGGCAAATTACCCTCCGACTGTGCTCGAAGGATCGGCACGATCATGGCTTTTAAACCAGCCATTCGAATCGATCTACTCGTGGCAACACCTCTGTGATCTTTTGCTGGCAAATTTCCAGGGCACTTACAATCGCCCTGGAAAGGAGGATGACCTGCACCGGATAAGGTAGAACGACCATGAAACGCTACGCCAATTCATCAGACGCTTCAGTTAGGTTCGAAACTCTATTCCGGAAGTTTCTGACTCATCTGTGATCAGGGCTTTCAAGCAGGGAGTCCGTAGCAGAAGAATAACAGATGATATCGCTTTACATCCACCTGCTACCGTCGCCGAACTCTTTGAGATGGCCGATAGATATGCGACTGCTGCTGAAGCAGTCGAGTGGAACAATACTATCGATCGTGAAGACAACATCCCTCAGGAGGCAGGCGAAAATGGCAAGAAAAAGGATAAAAAGGCTAGAAAATCTAAGAACAAGGCAAAGAGACACAAATCTTTAGTTGTCGGTTCTAAGGAGGTCCTGGCCGTAAGCGCAAGGAGCCACGTAACCCCAAACAAAATCCCGATCGAGGCAAAGGTAAGCACCAAGATCGGAGAAACGACAAACCCAGGTGGTGTCCCTTTCATAAAAAAGAAGGGCATGATCTTCGTAACTGCCGAGTTTTCTTACGGAAACTCGAAGACTATTACTGTAGCAAGGGGCCACTTCCTACTCTTGAACAGGTAGGCCAAACAAGTGGACAGAAGGAGTCGGATGATGAGGAGATGTCGTTTCAGGATCCGCAGCACACCATTGATCACATCTATGGGGGATCTTTGGCATATGAATCGCGGAGACAGCTGAAAGTTGTTGAACGTGAGGTAAACACACTCGACTCCCCTCTTGTCAATAAATTACCGAAGTGGTTGGAAGTCACCATTACTTTTGAGAAAGGTGATTGCCCGATCCCTTCGACTAGACCAGGTCGATTTCCGATTGTGGTCGAACCCACCATCAACAATTGTCGAGTCAATCGAGTTTTAGTTGATGGTGGAAGCTCGCTAAACATACTGTCAAACAGTTATCAGTCAGAGATAGTGGAGAATTATCTGTAGTTATGTCGGGCATAACTATGTATTTTGACTGCTTGGATTCTCACCATTAAATGTCCAGTAGTGATGCAGTCTCTGAGATCTGCTAGAAGATCTCCAGAGGCGGCAATACCATCAGAAGATTCGATACTCGGTTCGTAGTTGAAACCGGCATCCATGTCGACGTCTGCGTAATCAACCAAGTCGAACCAATTCTCCTCGTTCCATTCTCCTGCCATGGTAGCATCAAAGAGAAAAGAAAGAACTGTTGACAAGGAATTACCGGAAGATCCCCACGGTCGGCGCCAACTGTCGGTGTTTTAGAACCGATCTTACGTAAAGATTGTTTGATTCGGGGGGTCTCCACAATTGATCACGCAGACGAAAGAGATCACGGGCCTTGAGTTTTGCTAAAACAAAGCTCACAGCTCCTTTGACCGCTTCTCTTATCGAATCATTCTGATTGGTCTTCAGAGTAGACACCAACTCTTGCAGAGTACCGACCTGTTCCTCAATGGCACTCGTATGAGCAGCCATCGTGTCGTCGCGAGGAGCAACCCTCCCGGCACGAAGCCCATCGAGAACATTGTACAGAAGCGAGATGTTATCTTGAAGATTAATCTTCATTGATTTCGTCTCCTCCTGGGAATAAGTCGAAGCCTCGTGGAGTTGTTTTATTTCAATCAGTCGATCTGGAAAGAGTAAGGATTGATTAAATGAAACAATTCTATGAGAAGATAAATCAAATCAATAGCGGGTAAAAGTTCTACTTACTAGCTAATTGAGAACCCAACTTCTCAATTTCTTGATCTTTCTCCTTCGCAATGCGGGAGGTCTCACGGACAACTAAGGACTTCTCCTGGACCTCAACCCAGAGAGACCCCACCTCGGCCTGAAGGGCCTTATTTTCGACTTCTTTTCTGCAAAAGAATGAGAAGTTAAGAAGATGGAGATCAAGATCAAGATCAAGAGCAGTCGTAGCCACACGTACTGTTTATTTTTTCCTGCAACCGCTTAGTTGCAGAGTTAGCCTCCTGAAGTTTCTTCAAGAGGTCAGTGGCTTTATCCCTTAGCTTTTTCGACTCGACTTTTTCAAAGTCGAGTGAATCAGCCAATGTCTTTTCGTCACTCTTAAACCTGAAAGGGTAAAGGGAAGACATGAACACACTTAAACAAGCGGTCGTAAGATATTCTACGACTATTCCCTAGTCGTAAGTTTTTCTACGACTAGTACCAAGTTGTAAGTTTTCTACGACAACCTCCTACGAGTACCGAATAAGTAATCAAAACGATTACAAGAATCGGTTACTCACCACCTCTCTGCTTGCTCGCAGAGTATGGCATTCTCTTGTCGAAGTTTGACAAGTTGCCGATTGTATTCGCAAATCGTAGTGACTTCCTCCACGGCTCTCTACAAGGGAGAAAAACGTTAAGAGAAAGAGATAAAACCATAAGTGAGTATCGATGAATACTTACGTTCATGTTTGACCAAGCAAACATGAAAACTATTCGTGATGGATCCTTCAGCCCATCCATCTCCTCGACTCGTTTCCACCAGACCCCCTCGAGTCGTTCATTGTCGAAAACATCCCCACAATTGGGAATGCTGCTGGGGTGTGGAACTCGATCGCGAGATCGGTAGGCAGAAGATCCTACGATAGAGTCAGGGCTGAAGAAATCAGAGCAAAAGTTAAAGTACTCTTCTTCCTCTCACTCGGTGACGGGAACACCACCTGGAGGGCCGGAAGGAACGTCCTCGACAACCTCCTTACCGGCACGACGGTCAGCACTCTCGCTGCCACCGACCTCCGGTATCTCCCTCGAGGCCTCTGCCGCCTCCTCTTCAGTCTCTACGACAACCTCGGTTGTTGTAGCGACTTCGACATCCTCAGCGGTCGTAGCGACCTCAGCAGCCGCAACTTCTTCCGCCGCGGGAATGGTAGCTGGATTTTCAGCTACTACCGCAGTCACCCCCTCGCCAGCTGAAGGGGTGACAGCGGGATTCTCTATGGGAGCATCCCTGGGGGCTGAAGACGTCGGGCTAAAATCACAAAACGCGGAAGTAAGTCAACTTGTAAAAAAACAGTAAGTAGTTATTACACTTATGTTTTTTACATACCTCTGTGCGCTGGACCTAACTCGAAACTTGGGAGAACCCTTCCCGACGGAAGATTTCTTCGACTTCTTCTCAACCACCACTGGTCGAGATGCACTCGGGACAACAGGAATTTAGGAATGGGGATGCACATGTGCTGCTATCGACATGTCCAGCCTAACTCACCGGCCCCAATGGCTCGGCTAGGGCCCACTCGATTCCTGCTTTCTTGGCGCTTGCTACCTTGCTCCTACTTTCTATCTAACGCGCTGCCATCGATGTCAAGCCGAAGTCGCCTGCGCCTTCTCGCTTGCCACCAAATCACCTTGCCCAATGTATGCCTGGTTACGAGAGAGAGAGAGAGAGAGGTTAGGACTTGGTTTGAGGGGGGTCTTCCAATGGGCTGGAAATTATTGGGTTGGTAGGCTAAGCCACACTACTTCAGACAAATT
Source organism: Ampelocalamus luodianensis (assembly GCA_036346255.1). NCBI lineage: Eukaryota > Viridiplantae > Streptophyta > Magnoliopsida > Poales > Poaceae > Ampelocalamus > Ampelocalamus luodianensis. Next base: position 27,495,991 of record CM070617.1, on the reverse strand, counting down.
GGAGAGAGGAGGTGTGGGAGTGAGTTGAAATCTATTGGGGGTATAAATGTGAAGCATTTGGTCTAATTATCAACATATATGCATAATATATCTACTAAATACAGGGTGTTTTACAAAAAAAGGTGTTTAGTTGAACACCCATGACCCTTATTGGGTCCACCCCTACCTTCGTGGACCACAGTCACCGGCCGCGTCAAGGTACACCGGGAAACTAACAGACTTCAGTTCGCCTTTCTTGCAGTTCACATCGAGAGTAGTAGGCATTCGTGTGTTGAGCCATGGCAGGCTAACGCCGTCATATGTACCGAAGCTTCTCAATGTACGTAGAGCATGTCGCGGACGGCGACGCGCACGAAGCGGACCTCCTTGTCGTAGAAGTGGAAAGGGGCTCCTCATCGTTTGACCCTGTGTGTCATTTGGCGTCATCGACTCACTATTACCCAATCAACACCGTGATAGTGACGGACCTAGAACTAAAATTTAGGGGGTGCTAATGGGACGTTGTCGCTTGCTTGCGCTGTCACCTACCTAGCCGGCCGTGCGCTGTCTGATTGCCCGATTGCCAGTGCTACCTACTTGCCCTGCCACCTACTGCGCTACACAGAGGCTTGTGCCACATAGCGCTGCCCGGTTGCTGCCGCACCTCATGCCTGCACAAGCCGCCCAGCACGCCCAAGCCCACATCCGCACACCGGCCGCAGCGCTAGTCGCTAGGGTTCGCCACGATGAGGATTGGGTAATTGGTTAGTGATTGGAGTAGGACTCGATACCTGATGGGAAGAGATAGCAGAGTCAGAGTGAGATAGATACATTTGGTGAGCTTGGCCAGTTGGCCTAGGACAATAATGACCAACACTTGGCTTGGCGCAGCCCATTCAAGAGAATTCTAGCCCAAAATATTTTCTTATTATTCTTCTACCTCTAGAACAGCTAAGTTTCAAGCCATAACGCCCGATGAATGACAGTGCTAGAAGATACCCATAGTCCGACTAACCATAGGGGGTGCCCTGCCAGCTGGGTAGGTCCGCCTCTGCACCGCGCGGAGTCCCGTCACCATCACTCATCCCAGGCATCACGTGGATCCCGTAGTTGTGGCTATGGAGTAAATCAAATGGGAACTAGCATACGGTTTTCTTTTTTTTTTTTTTCTTTCCGTGGTTTGTGAATTGTGATGATTATAAACACGTTTCCTTTTAAATATTTTTAGGCCCAAGTTACCAATCAAACCCCAAACCACATAGTTTCCAGGCTGCTCACAAAAAAAAACTACAAATTCTCGGACAATTAGACATAACTTTTTGTCCGGCATGCTACTCAGGCTTCCAATCAAACTGAGGAGAGTAGCCTCGCCAGTTGGCCAAAACAGAAATGGCGATAGGGAGCTCTCGGACACAGCAATGTCTGACAAAAGGCACGGATGTTTTACCTCGGGTAAAGAGAGTAAAAGATGAATCAGTACTACTTGTACACGTGATACACATGCACCCAATCAGTTCTAGGTCCTACCATATGAGAATCATCAAAACACGTACGGCAGTTGATGGGAATCCAATAACTTCGCTCTTTTCAGTCTTTCATCAATAGGATCTGTATGTAGCCTGCAGCATTGCTGTGTCCGACAGCTCCCTATCGTCATTTCTGTTTTGGTCAGCTGGCTAGGCTAATCCCCTCAGTTCGATTGGAAGCCTGAGTACCATCTACATCATACCTCATTTCATTTCAGTGGATAAACATCTCTCATGGTCGAGTGATGCGTTGCGGGTAGTACAGTCGGCAACATAAAAGCACAGTGGTTCCACCTTGGGTAAAGAGACTAAAAGATGCATCAGTACTTGTACACATGATACACATGCACGCAATCGGTTCTAGGTCCTACCATATGAGAATCATCAAAACACGTACGGCAGTTGATGGATTCCGTCCAAAAACTTCGCCCTTTTCAGTCTTTCATTAATAGGATCCATACGTAGTCTGCAGCATTGCTGTGTCCGGCAGTTCGACGCCGTCGTATGTACTGGAGCTTCTCAATGTACGTAGATAACGTCGCGGACGGCGATGCGCACAAGGCGGGCTCCTCGTCGTAGAAGAGGAAGTAGGCTCCTCGTCGTTTAACCCATGCGTCATTTTGCTTATCTCAAGTCAAGCTGCGCCACCACTATCCTGTCTTCCAACATAGGTGGTGGCTTACGGATGAGAAGCAGGGGTAGAATGATATTTGGGACCGATCTTAGCAAAAGAAAAAAAGAAAGAAATAGGAGAAGACTGAGGGTACAAGAGTTGTTTTGTATCTTTGGGACTGAAAATATGATGATAATCATATTTTTCAGAGTTTTTCGTGTTTACGATGTTATTTTTCAATCGATCTTGATAGTATTTTAAGACTCATGAACTATTGTGATGTTACTAAACAAATTTACCCTTCCAATAATAGTAAAGCAAGCTAGGTGGCAACTCAACTGGCAAGGCATCAATGGACGCAATGTTTCAGTTACAGAGGACGGTTAGGCTAGCTAAAACAACTAGCACTAGCTACGGAATCGGATCAGTAGTAGCTGCATGCGATGCGAGCAGACACTACATACAGAAAATACACTAAAATATTCTCGACATCACATGCGAGCAGACACTAAAATATACTTCGATAGTGTCAAAACACTATTGTCACAATAGGAAAATGCCGGCCGAAAGGCGGCACCATGCCCTGGCCCCAGACGAGGTATAGCACCGTGACCCTGGAGTCCGGACTCATCTGGATCGTGCTTTTGAGGGTTGGACTTGCTGACGTGTTGTCTACACAGCAGTTTTGGTTCTCCGATGCACGTATAAGGTGTTAATTTTGTATTTGACATAAAAAAAAAGAGCTAGATTTGCTATTACGTGCGTCGACACTGCTATTTTAGCCAAAAAAAAAATTCTTCGATCAAACTAAGGAGAGTAGCCTAGACAGCTGGCCAAAACAAAAATGGCGATAAGGAGCTGCCGGACACCGCAATGTCCAACAAAAAAACATAGTAGTTCTACCTTGGGTAAAGAGAGTAAAAGATGCATCAGTACTTGTACACAGGGGCGGAGCTGGGCCTTGCGCCCCTGAGGCAATCGGCCGAGATTTAGGATCAAAAGCCTATGAAAAATTCGTTGAAAAATCAGCAAAATATATATTTTTTGGACAAAAACAGTTGATGAGCCGGTCCGAGGCTTGCCCGTTGCAAGTTCCCCACCGTGTACACATGCACGCGATCAGTTCTAGGTACTACCATACGAGAATCATCAAAACACGTACGACAGTTGATTAGAATCCAATAACTTCACCCTTTTCAGTCTTTCATCGATAGGATCCATATGTACTCTGCAGAATTGCGGTGTCCGGCAGCTCCCTATCGCCATTTCTGTTTTGGCCAGCTGGTTAGGCTAGTCCCCTCAGTTTGATTGGAAGCTTGAGTACCATGCCTGACAAAAAAAAGCTATGTCTTAAAACTGTCGGGAGAATTCGAAGTTTTTTTCAGCCTGAAAACTACGGTGTTTGATTGGTGTCTCGTGCCTAAAAATGTTTAAAAGGAAACATGAAGCTAACTTTACGTAACAAGAACTAGAAACCATGTTTATAATCGTCACAATTCACAGACCAGCGCGGGAAAGAAAACCAAGAAACCGTATGCTAGTTCCCATTCGATCTTCTTTTACTCCATAGCCACGACTACAGGATCCACGGGATGCCTGGAATGGGCGGTGGTGTCAACAGATCGAATACGAATTGAATAGTGATCTTTCTGTATTCGTATTTTCTAAACGTATACGAATATAAATTTGAATATTGTCTAATACGAATACGAATCGAATGTTGTAACGAATTGTGGGCATAATCTTAAGGCTAATATAGATCTAATCGACATGAACCCTAGCCTCAGTGAAGAACACCTAGTCTACTCTTTAGAGCGGAAGCGTGAGTTACATACCCAAACTCACTGATGCCATTAGGTTGTAGATCCGGTCGGTGCAAAGCCATCGGAGTGGTCGTAGAGGTGGTCATGGACGAGGGCAACGATGTCGCGGTGACGACGGAGCATTCGGTCTTCGCTCACCTTAGCGCTCGTAAGAGATCGGATCTGTTTGGGGTTTAACGTAGCCTAGAACCACACCGCCCAAGGCCTGTCGAACCCCTGTTTATTTAGCGCATAGCAAACGGGACCGAAACCAAGTGGCGTTGGTTGCGCCCCCGATCAGGGCGCACGTAGGGCGTGACCCCATGAATCTCAGAGGTGGTTAGCCGAGATCAACCCAACATTCTCCCCTTTGATCGTAAGGCTAACATCATAAGCCCATTCTCAATAAAATAGCATACCAAGGTAATGCGTCGCATGGCCAATAAAGTGTCATACAACCCCAGTACTTATAGTGTAATATCCCATCTTGAAATGGATATTCATTATACTTAATGGGAGTTGGTTTTTTTTAGGTCCTTTCATCCAGAATCAGAGGCTTTCCAATAAACCCATGCCGGCAACATGATCACGAAAGATATTGGGTGGTAAACCTTTAGTACGCGGATCCGTAAGCATTAACTTAGTACTAATATTCTTGATACTAATGGTTTGATCCTGGATTATGTCTTTCGCAACATGGTACTTAATGTCAATGTGTTTGGCAGCACCACTTGGCTTGTTGTTGCTCGTATAAAAGACTATGAGTTCGTTATTGTAGTATAAGATAAGTGGTTTAGAGATGTTGTCTACCACTCTAAGTCTTGGGATAAAGTTCTTAAACCATACAGCCTGCCCGGTGGCCTCATAACATGCCACAAACCCAGCTTGCATCGTTGAAGATGTCGTAAGGGTTTGTTTGGAGCTTTTCCACGAGATAGCTCCTCCAGCGAGTGTGAAGATATAACCTAACGTGGATTTCCTAGTATCGACACATCTCGCAAAATCTGAATCTGAATAACCAACAACTTCAAGGTTATCACAATTCTTATATGTGAACATGAAATGCTTAGTAGCTTGCATATAACGCAAAGCTTTCTTAACAACCTTCCAGTGGTCCGGTCCTGGATTTGACTGATATCTGCCAAGCATCTCGGTTACAAAAGCTAAATCAGGGCACGTGCATACTTGAGCATACATAATACTTCCGACAGCTGAAGCATAAGGAACCGACTTCATCTAATCAGTTTCATATTGGTTCCTTGGACATTGAAATGTCCCAAACATATCGCCCTTAACAATACGAGTAGGCGAGCCAGAGCACTTACGCATATTGTATCTCTTTAGTACTCTGCCAATGTATGCCTTCTGAGATAAACCTAATATTCCTTTGGACCTATCTCGGTGAATCTCAATGCCAAGAACGTAAGAGACATCATCAAGATTCTTCATACCAAAATTAGATGAAAGAAATCTCTTGGTCTCAAACAGCATATCCTTATCACTGCTAGCCAATAAGATGTCATCCACATAAAGCACTAAGATAGTGAATTTACTCCTCTTGAACTTAACATATATGCAGTTATCAACTCCATTTTCTTTAAATCCAAAATTCCTTATGATCTTAGCAAATTTGAGGTACCATTGTCTCGACGCTTGCTTTAAGCCATAAATTGATTTCTTAAGTCGACATCCCATATGCTCCTTACCTTCCACGACAAAACCTTCCGGTTGAACCATGTAAATGTTTTCTTGCAAGTCGCCATTAAGGAGTGTCGTCTTAACATCCATCTGATGTAGCTCTAAATCATAATGAGCTACAAGTGCCATAACGATTATGAATTAATCTTTAGTTGAGACAGGAGAAAAGGTGTCATTATAGTCAATCCCCTCTCTTTGTGAGAAGTCTTTTGCTACAAGTCTTGCTTTGAACCTTTCGATATTTCCCTTAGAGTCATGCTTGGTTTTGTAGACCTATTTACAGCCTACTGTTTTGACTCCGTCAGAAATTTCTGCTAAGTTCCATACATCATTAGTGCTCATAGACTTTAGTTCATCCTTCATGGCATCAAGCCACTTAGGAGAATATTCACTCATCATGGCCTTCTTATAAGAGGTGGGATCATCTACCTTTTCTATATCGTTAATATCCTCATTCATATAAATAGCATAATCATTTGGGATGGCAGATCTTAGAGCTAGCTAAATGGGCTGGGCCTACCGGGCCAGCACGAAGCACAACACTGTAGGCCCGACCCAAGCATGGCACGGCCCGCACTGTTCATGGGACGTGCTGGCCTGACACGAGAACTCGGGTTGTGCCTGGGCCACAACCTCGGCACGATGGGCCGGCCCAGCACAGCATGAACAGTGTCAGGCCGTGCCAGGCACGACACGACCTAGGCAGGCACGAGCGGCCCGGAGAGCCACGGCACCGCGCGCCTGCGCCGGCGTGGAGGAAGAAAGGTGAGGCCATGTAAGACCCCGGGATTAACATCCCAGATCTTCTGTGCATAACTGAACTAGTCCCATGATCAGTGGCTAGCTCACACAGTAAACAAATGTGACAACACAACCATAAACGTTAAAAGTTATTAAATAACAACAGAGTTGATTACAAGATAGCCTTGCAGGGCAACAATAAATAAACACAGCGGAAGACGATGAAGAAGTAGTAGGGTCCAGCAATCTGCCACAGGCAATCGAGTGGGGTAGCGGCCTAGTCGTCACGATCCACACCTGAAGCGAAGTTCTTCTCCTCTGAAAATTTGTTAGCATTAAGCAAGTATGAGCACAACTTCTGTGCTCGCAAGTTACACCCGTCAAATAACAGAATGACATGCATAAATGGATGTAACAATAGAAAGGCTTATAGGGTTATTTGTGCAAAAATAACTTTTGACATTAAATACCATAATAAGTTCAAAAGCTCAAGTTTTATAAAATCTAAAATTGTCTCTGTATTGATAAAGATAGTGCAGGCACCAACCTAACACCAACATAAACACGGGCACCAACCCGGGGCTTCAACCCATAACTTTTCTCATGGACACCCATCCATGTCAAACTGTTTTATAAAATATTTTGAAATCAAAGTCTAACTTTGAGTGGCTTTGCCAGCATGTCCATTACCTTGGACATGGCTATTCGAATAGTTTTACACTCTGCAGAGGTTGTACAACTTTACCCACAAGACATGAATTCTCTAGTTGTTTGGCATCCGTCGATACCACCGCTCACTACCTTAGGTAAGCAGTCTAGAGCCCGTGTCAAGGCCTTTACAATGCGCCATTCCACCATAGTCCTCCCTCGCTAAGGTTTCACCCCCTTTGGACTACCCATCCGCAGAGTTCAAGCCCCCTCTTGCGCTAGGTGGGACTAACAAAAGTCATGAAAGACTACCCACCTCATCAATAGGAACGACCATGATGGAGCTTTGCAAATTATTCAGCCAGGTCCTGCCCATATAAGACATGTGGTAGTACGATGTGGCTTAGCAAGATGCGGCTCGAAGACCGGTCCTTAACTAACATGGGCGACAACCAACAGAACCCTGAGCCTCAACCTACCCAGTTGAGCCCGTGCATAAACCTGCACCCACCAGACCACCAATTCGCCCAAGTCCAAACCATCATTTTATTTTATTTTTCAAGCATTTGTAAAACTCCCATAACACACCAATGCCAATGGTACAATTTAAAAAACATTTGACTTTTGGCTGAAATTCCCCAAATGAAACATATGTGATCTATAAGCATGGCTAAGCACAATATTTTCCAAATGATCCTAGTCCATACTATTGTATCAACTAGGTTTTTATCTAGGGTGACAATATGTTTGATTTGATATCAAAATTGGTCATACAAAGGATTTTAGGCATAGCTATAAATTTAAAACAGGAATTTAAATTACTGAATATAAATAAGCATGCAATAACAATTTGAAACAGAATTTAAATAATTTTAAATAATGAGTGCAAATATGATCAAGAATGTAACTTGCCTCGCTTGAGGTGAACAGATCAACTGATACTGAGGTGATGTTGTTTTTCTTAACAGGTCACCTAGTACTCACAAGTAATTTCTCCAGGTAGTCTATGAGTACAATCACGATGATCATACAGTCAAAATCAATCCTCTTATGTGCTCTTCAACGGCGTCGAAATCTGACTTTCCGAAGTCGTCGAAATCTATACGCGAAAATAAGCTAAATTCAAACTAAATTCAAATAAGATTCAAATAAACTCCAAATTGAATAATTTTGGTTTATTTGGCTAGATCTTGAATTTATATAAATTTAGAAATTTGAATGGGCTCAATCGGAGTTCAGATGCAAAAGATATGGGCTTTTGAAGTTTGAATTTACATGAAATGTTAGATTTATGGTTTAAAGGAATTTGTGGTAAAATGAACTCAAAATTAAATAATTTTAGTTTAGTTAGCTATATAATGATTTTATACAAATTTTACAATTTGAATCACTCAATTTGGAGCTGGGATTCAAAAGATATGAATTTTCTAAGTTTTAAATCTATTTAAACTTAAATCCTGAATTTATTGGATTTTTCTGATTTATTTTTCTGAAGGAAAAACCATTTATTGCGCAAGGCTTACGTCAGCACCCAGGATTTTGATTTTCCAGCTGATTTATTTTTAATCAAAAAATCCTGGAGTCTATGACAGGTGGGCCCTACTGGGTCAACGGACCTAGTCTACGGCGATCAATGGACCACGGTGAACCCGGTGCACCGCAACAGTGCATGGGAGGGAGGTGACGCGTGTGTGCATGCGTGGCTGCCACGTAGGCAACCACGTGGGCAGGGGGTGACCTAGCGAGGAGGTGGCGTACACGTGGCGCCACAGTGGCGGCCACGTCGGTGCGAGGCCGGCGGCGGCTCGGTCGCAAGCTCGCCGGCGATAGGGGCTCCAGCGAGGGGTGCGGTTGATACCAATAGGAAGAGGGGACGATGCCAAACATGGTGCTCACCGAGGTTGCGAGAAATCAAGGCGGAAAGGTCGTCGGCGACGAGCTTGAGCGGCGGTGAAATTGGGTCGAAGGCGGCGCTGTGGTCCGGTGGCGTTCCGGCGAGGCGGGCGCGCGCACGGGGTTCGCCACGACGAGGCGAGTTCCTCAACGGTGGCGGCGCTAGAGGCGGCGGGGCGCTTTCGGCCGGCGGCGACTAAAACTCCGATTCCGACGAAACGGGCGTGAGAGAGGAGGGGTGAGTGAGGGGGAGAGGTTGAGTGGGAGAAGAGCTTTCCCGTGCTCCCTTTTATAGGAGAGGAGGAGGCCGGTAGAGGGAGATCGTGTGCACGAGGTCGGCGGTTAGGCGCGCGGGTGTTCCGGCGAAATCGTGCGCGAAACGAGGGGGAAGATCGTGGGGGTGGAGGCGGTTAGGGGCGCCGGGAATCATGCGCACGTTGCGCGGGAGGCGGGGCGGTTGAGCGCGCCGATTTGACTGAGCTTTGGCGCAGCCAAAAATGGTGGCCAGCTCGGCGCGTTGGGGAAGAAAGGAGCGAGGACGAAGGGGTTAGGCGCGGGCCCACGCGTCGGTGAGAGAAGAGAGGGAGGTGAGTGGCTGGCGAGTGGGGCCGGGTAGGTGAGAGAGAGGAGCGGGCTAGGGTGGAGCAGGCCGAAATGGGCCGGGGCGCAGAAAAAGAATATGGGCCGAACAAGGTTTCGGCCCAAAAGGCATTTTGGGATTTTTAAATGCTTTTGCAATTTATTTAATCTAGTTAATTCAAAAAGGCTTTAGAGAATAGCAAAATAAATCCACAAAATTATGAGAAAATTCACAGAAATTCCCATACTTATTTTGGACTTAATAAAATTATTTTCAACTCAAAGTTGGTTTTTAATTTTGCAAATAAATTTGTTTTGGCTCTAAAAAGCTTAGGAAAAAGCTTTTAAAAACTCAGAAAATTCCAGAAATTAATTAAATTTTTATTTTTCAAATCCAACCAAATAAAACTTCAAGAACTTCAGATAAATTTTAAATTTTAACATTTAGGATTTTGAAAATTCAAATACAGCAATGAAACTATACCAAATTCAGAAAATCCAATAAGATAATAACTTTATTTTCTTTTTATTTTGGTAACAGCACTTTGGAATGTTACAGGCCGCGAGGGCAGCGCAGGACTGGGAGGGGAAGAACGGGCGACACCCGGAGGCTCGGGAGGAGGCTGGAGCGGAGCGCGGGACCCGGAGGGGAAGAAGGTCGTTGTGGGAGCCGGGAGGCGAGGAGCCCGATGAAGCACACACGCGTGCGCAGCGGGCTCGCGGCCGCCTCCATTCCATTCGTCGACACGGTGGCTGTCGCTGACGCCGTGACGCGGACGTGGCGGCAGCGGTGGTGGCGAGGAGACGAGGCGGCGCGGACGAGGAGCGGAGGAGAGGAGGCGGTGTGGCTGGCAGGAGGTGAGAGGAGGCGAGGAGGCGGTGCGCGGAGCTACGAGTGCGAGGAGGTGTGAGGGTGCGGGCGTGCGCCGTGCGACACGCGCACGCGTAGGTAGGGGCCAGTTGGGGGAAGAAGAAGGGGTGGCGTGGGGGCAGGCTGGGCACGGGCAGGGGCAGGCTGGTAGGGGCAGGTGGCAGGGGTAGGCGGGCCGGGCAGGGGCGCAGCGGGCTAAACGTGCCACATTGGCCCGATGGGCTAAACGAGTCGTGCCGGCCCAGCACGACACAATTGCCCGATGGACCGTGCGTGGGCCGCCACCCTAGCACGTGGGCTAGCCCGACACAGCACGAATAGTAGCTGGGCCGGAACAAGTTGTGCCTAAACGGGCCATGCCTAGCCGGGCCCATGCCGTGCCAGGCCGGGCTGCCCATTTGGCCAGCACTGGCAGATCTTCTCTCCTACTATGATCTTCTAATAGGTTCAACAGCTATTGCAGGAGACTGCTGAGGCTCATCACTAGGTGTGACATTAGGAATTTCAGAGACCTCAACAGTGGGTGCAACAACAGTATTCTGTACTGGAGGTGCAACCACTTGAGGCACAGGAATAAAGATCTCTGAGATAAGCGGTGAAGGAACATAAACCCGCTTCTCCTCAAGATCTATATTCCTAGGCTCCTGGTCCTCGTCATTCTCTAAGAACACAGCGTGCCTTGTTTCTACAAATTTAGTTATCCTATCAGGACAATAAAATCGATACCCTTTGGATCTCTCACGGTACCCAATAAAATGATAACTTATTGTCTTAGGATCTAATTTCCCAATATGTGGATTAAATATCTTAGCTTTAGCACGACAACCCCACACTCGTAAATATTTCAAACTCGGTTTCCTCCCAGTCTATAATTCATAAGGTGTCTTAGGCACTGATTTACTGGGAACCCGATTCAGAATATGTGCGGTTGTCTTTAGTGCTTCCATTCACAAACCAGTTGATAAACTAGAATAGCTGATACGGGGGAGGCCCGATCTTCTCAGTGAGGAACTGTGGATAGTTGATGCGAAGTAGACGATGTCGCTAGCTGAACACTCGCGCCAATGCACAAACCCTCAACTCGTCGGAATACACCCAAAACACACCGGGTAGTTGTTCGTCGCGAGACCACGAACGACGAACGTCAAGTCCCCAATTCCCAATGGAACGACGGCTTGACCCTGGATTGCAGAACAAAACAATGGATCGCCTAATTCTCTCTCAAAGTCCTCGCATGAACTCTGGTGTCGAAAGAACAAGCAATAGCTATGTTTCAATCTTATGCATAAACTGGTCTAATGGATACAAAGGAGGGGCAACGGTACTTAAGGCGCCCTCCACGACTCACGCACGGCCTAGGGCCGGCTACACACGCCGAATCAAACTCTAATTCGGCTAGGACCCAAAAACACACAAAAAGGAAAACCTAACTTAAATCCGTCACATTGTTTTGGTCATAGCGGCGCGACCGTACGTCTTCTGAAGTTGGGGCCATACCCATTGTGTGGGCCTTGGAATAAGCTTTCAAACAAGTCCAAGAACACCCCAATCGGACTCCGTATGCAAAAGTTATGGCCTTTTTATTACAGCCCTGTTGGGGTGTCCCGAACCGAATCCGAATTGAATTCTGAGTTGATTCCGAGATGAATTTCGGTTGGACTTGTGGAGGATCCGAATTGGGCTTGAATTCTTGGGCCTTTCTCCTCTTGATTGACCCACGTGAGCGTCTCCTCCATTGCTTTGGCTCCGGCCTCCCTCTCCTCCCTCTCGGTTCCAAAGGCTTCACAATGTTCAAACCTGAGAATGCACAAAACATTCGCATGAGGTAGTACCCAATTCTCATTAATGAAAATAGAAGATTCATTAAGAAACAAAAGCACCTGTTGATTTAGAAGTTTAGCTCTTGCTCTAGTCAGTGGACCAACATGCACTTCTGCACTTGTATTATTTGTAGCTTCACTTATGGCGTCCATCTCAGTATGTGCGTGACCACCAATAGGGAAAGATGTATCAATGTTAGGGATGCCCTCATCATCCTCCCCCTCTTGAAAAGGCGTCGTCCTCGACGCTGGATCGTCACCACCAAAGAAAGGTGATAAATCAGCGACATTGAACGTAGAGCTTACACCATAGTCATCGCCGAAAAGCTCTATCTTGTAGGCATTCTCGTTGATCTTCGCAAGCACCTTGAAAGGTCCATCACCTTGCGGCAGCAATTTGGACTTGCGACGTTCTGGAAAATGATCCTTGCGATAGTGTACCCAAACCAAATCACCTGGTTGAAAAATCATCTTCTTCCTCTTCTTGTTCGCCTTCTCAGCATAGGACTTGACCTTGCGCTCTATCTCTTCTTTTGTTTTTAGATGCAATTTCTTCACTATTCAGCTCGCTTTGGACGCTCTATATGAACACGGTCTTGACTTGGAAGTGGCAGCAAATCAAGCGGCGTAAAGGGTTTGAAGCCATACACCACCTCAAAAGGACACAACTGCGTAGTGGAGTGCACGGCCCGATTATAAGCGAATTCCACGTGCGGCAAACAATCCTCCCACTCGCGTAGGTTCTTCTTGATCATAGTCCGGAGTAGCATCGAAAGTGTGCGGTTCACCACCTCCTTTTGACCATCAGTTTGGGGATGACAAGTTGTGCTAAATAACAACTTCGTCCCCAGTTTACCCCAAAGCGTCTTCCAGAAGTAGCTCATAAACTTCACGTCGCGATCTGACACAATAGTGCGTGGCACGCCATGTAGCCTCACAATCTCCCTGAAAAACAAGTTAGCAATATGCAACGCATCGTCGCTCTTGTGGCACGGAATAAAGTGTGCTATTTTCGAAAAACGACCCACAACGACAAAAACAGAATCGCTCACCCTCTTAGTCCTAGGCAGTCCTAAAACAAAATCCATACTAATATCCTCCCATGGTGCATTGGGAACAGGTAGAGGGGTATACAAACCGTGTGGATTCAACTTCGATTTCGCTTTGTGGCAAGTAATGCATCGCTGCACATACCTCTCCATATCTCGCCTCATCTTAGGCCAATAAAAGTGATCGCTCAACATAGACAACGTCTTCTCACGTCCAAAATGTCCCATCAATCCACCTGCATGTGATTCCTGCAGTAATAACAAACGCACGGTGGATTCTGGAATGCATAATTTGTTAGTGCGAAACAAAAACCCATCATGGATGTGAAATTTATCCCAGCCTTTTCCCTCTTTGCAATGTGCGTAAGAAACGGAAAAATCATGGTCATGAGCATATAAATCACGCAAACTCTCTAAACCAGGAACTTGCACTCCTAATTGAGTTAAAAGGACACTTTTCCTAGAAAGAGCATCAGCTATCACATTTTCCTTTCCCTTCTTGTATTTCACAATGTAAGGAAACGACTCAATGAATTCGACCCATTTGGCATGTCTACGGTTCAGATTTGCTTGGCCTTTTAAATACTTCAATGCCTCATGATCAGAATGAATCATAAACTCTTTAGGCCATAAATAGTGTTGTCAAGTTTCTAACGCACGCACTAACGCATAAAGCTCTTTGTCATAGACCGGATAATTCAATTGAGCACCATTCAGTTTCTCACTAAAATAAGCTACCGGTCTACCCTCTTGCATTAAAACACCGCCAATACCCAATCCACTAGCATCACACTCAATTTCAAAATTTTTAGTGAAATCAGTAAAACAAGCAACGGTGCTTGGTCAAGCGTTTCTTAAGTTCAGCAAAAGCATTGTCTTGCGCTACCCCCCACACAAATTCAACACTCTTTTTAGTAAGTTCATTCAAAGGGGCAGCAATGGTGCTAAAATCCTTCACAAAGCGCCGATAAAAACCAGCGAGACCATGAAAGCTCCTAATCTGACTTACGTTCTCAGGAGTTGGCCTATTTTTAATCGCTTCAATTTTAGACTCATCTACTTCAACTCCCTGTGCAGAAACAACATAGCCCAAAAAGATGACACGATCTTTGCAAAAAGTGCACTTTTATAAGTTACCAAATAACCTAGCCTCACGTAAAACTTGTAGAACTTGTCTAAGATGGTATATGTGTTCAGATTCAGTGCGATTGTAAATCAGAATATCATCAAAGTACACAACCACAAATTTACCAATGAAATGCCTTAAAATATGATTCATTAAGCGCATGAATGTACTAGGTGCATTAGTTAAACCAAAAGGCATGACTAACCACTCATACAACCCAAATTTTGTTTTAAATGTTGTTTTCCACTCATCCCCTTCATGCATCCTAATTTGATGGTAACCATGCAAGCAAATCTATCTTAGAGAAAATAATAAACACCACTCAATTTGCCTAGCATATCATCTAAGCGAGGTATAGGATGACGATATTGAATTGTGATATTATTAATCGCTCGACAATCTACGCACATACGCCATGAACTATCTTTCTTAGGAACTAAAATAACAGAACAAAGACAAGGGCTTACGCTTTCACGTACATACCCTTTGAGAGAAGCTCTTGTACTTGTTTCGAATTTTCTTTGTTTCCTCGGGGTTGGTGCGGTACGGTGGTCGGTTCGGCAGCGACACTCCTGGAATCAAGTCGATCTTATGTTCTATCCCACGGATTGGTGGTAGCCCAGCTGGTACCTTGTCGGGAAAGACGTCGCTAAAGTCCTGCAAAATGTACAACACCACTAGGAAGAGAAGTTAAGTCGTTAGTCGAAAGCAAGGTGTCTTTATACAGCAGTACAAAGTGCACCAAATTGGGATCCTCGCAGAAGTCTCTCATCTCGATTTGGTGGCCAACATCACTAAATTCTTCTCTCGCTCTTTGGCAGCCTCAACGTGCATCTCAATTTTTGCATTGAAGAATTCACAACTGCATATGCGGTGTAAGCGGCTTCAAGATAATATCCATATTGTTCCATCGAAATGTGTAGCGATTTGTACGCCCATCATGAGCGATGAGAACGGTCATATTGTCATGGCCGTCCCAAGAGCAAGTGACACACCGTCATAGGCACAACGTCACAGTCCACAGTATCGGTGTACTTCCCAATAGAAAACATCACACGCACCATATAGTTCACCTTCACTTCCTCTTTGTCGCTCAACCATTGCACATGATAAGGACGTGGATGCGGCAAGTACTTCAAACCCAACTTATGACACATATCCTTGCTAGCCAAATTGTGACAACTCCCGTCATCAATGATCACTTTGCACACCTTACCCTTATCAAGCTTTGCCCAAGTCTGAAAAAAATTGCACCGTTGTTCGAGTGACGGCGATGGCATCACACTAAGCACCTTGGGTGTGCAAACAATGGAATCTCGCCGGTGTTAGGAAACTCGGATCGCACTCACATTGTTCTATGTCATCGGTGTGCAAGACCGGTCGCGCATCGAGCGACTCGTCATCACTAGTCAAACATAACCGCCATCCTCTCGTGATAAGCATAGTTCGACATTTGGGCGATCCCTCGAAAATGACCAACGCCCTTGCACTTGTGGCAAATAATGTCACGTGAACGGCCTGTTGACCCCATAGACGAGGCCGCACTAGCAGCGGGTGCCGCAGGTCGACGTACCTGTGATGGTGTACTCTCGACTTCTTACTTGCGGAATGCGCATCGCCAATTGTTCCGGCGGAGTGCTCTTGTTTGGCGGTCGTTATATGGTCGTCCTAGATCGGTCAAGAACGTGAACGGGCGCAACCGTGCGTCTTCAATCACTTGTCGCCGGCCGGCGTGCTTGGTGCAGCAACTCAATCATATCATTATAGGGATGGTGATTGACAATGCGTTTGATAACATGATTCATGCCAGCTAGAAATCTCGCCATGGTCTGTTCTTCATTCTCACGGGCATCTGTATGTATCATGATAGTCTCCATTTCCTTATGATATTCATCAATTGATTTCATACCTTGTCGCAGCCCTGTCAACTTCTCAAATAATGAGCGCTTGTAGTGGCGAGGTACAAAGCGTGCCCGCAAGTGCTGCTTCATCTGCTCCCAGGTGATAATCGGCAACTCATGGCGCTCCATGCGCTTACGGATGAACTGCTCCCACCAATGTGGGGCATCATCCAAGCCATTGGACGCAAGCAGCAGCTTCTTCTCATTGGAGTAATTGTTCATCCGAAATAACTTATCAACTTTCAGCTCCCATGTGAGGTATTGTTCCACATCTGTACCACCTGAAAATATAGGAAGATTAAACTTGGGCTTAGCGACAAAATCGTCGCCGTCGTCGTGTCGAGGACGCTGCCCATTGTTGCGGTGGTGGCGCTGTCGGTCATCGTCATCGACAGGGAAATCGTTATCCCATTGCTCGACCTCATCAACCCAGCTATGAGGTGCACGATGCACCTCCTCCGTGGACACCCTGTGGTGCGCCTCCACCCTGGCCGCCGTTGCATCGGCCACGCCCATGTGCCTGAGGGCGTGCGGCGGCTGCCATCCCGACGTTTGGCGGCACCGCCATGCGACGCGCCTGTCGCTGTCGTCGCTCCTCATCCACACGAATAGCATGCTCCTCCTCGGTCTCATTGTGCAAAACGGCCGGAGGGCCGTGCACACTCGTGTCATCAGCTTGCGCGCACCCCACGTAGATTGTGTTGTGCGAACATGGCACGCAGCACCAGGAAGTTATTGTTGATGGCCGTACGCAATTGTGTGACCTCCTCCCCGAGGGTGTTCAGTCTAGTCTGAACTTCCCCGAGCTCATCGCGCACGCCATTGTCACCATCATGAAGTTGTTTTTGTAGCATCTCGCGCAATCGAGTGTCCTCTGTCCACGTAACCGGCGCCTCCGGATTAGGTGGATCCTCCTCGTGACCTGACGACATGGCAACAACTCACAAACAAGAAAGGAGGTTATATCTGGGTTAGTAAAACAAAAGCTCTCTCTACTACGCTCGCAACTCACTGTCCTGAAAGCAAGGCAAGCTTACCGTTCCAAAGCGAATGAAGGACGGCAAATCGACAGTTGTGACAGCGAACGACCTTAACCCGGTAATGTATGAGCGTAACCAAGAGCAAGGGAGTACACAAACAGATGTAGGTGGAGCTTGGACAGGTATGTGTATATCCTATGCAATCTGATATTCAAGGTATTGTAAAGCTAAGTAATGATCCAAGCTAGAGTATTTTGCCTATGTGCTGATCCAAAAGGTTTAAGCGAAGTGTATGAACGCACACGCAAAGATAAATGAGACTTAATGCAAACAAAGGAATGAGCTCAAACGGAAATAGAGATAAAACAAGCTCGTTTTGCACCAAGTACAAGGATAGACGCTAGCCAATTGCAACAAAATATACTAGGGCACAAGATTGCTCAAAGAAAATTGAAAAACACAAGTGAAACTATGACCCAGATCAGAGTGTACCAAATTAGCGCAGATCAACTCGAAAAGGATGGCGTCTTCACGGAGAACCTTAGAATCACTTGTAGAGGGCTCACAATTTTGAGCGAATTCGAGAAACTTGATTTTTCTCGGTTTGCGGGCGTTTGAGGCCCTAAACGACCTTTTTTGGGGTCGAAGTTGCTGCGCGAGTGCCTGATGGCTTACGCGGATCTAAAATCCCCAGATTTCCCGTTTCCTTTCCAACGGATCAAGAAACACTCCAATCGGAGGTCGTATGCAAAAGTTAGCTTTTCGCACACTTTTTTTTTAAGGCCGCAGCTCTTTCTATTTGCGGCTGCCTTTTCCTTCTTTTCTCTCTGCTTTGCTCCCCACGGAAGTGTGCGACCCTCACAAATCAGCAATGTGTAATCAACGTGAATGAGCAGCCCTAGGTGCAATATCAATAGCTAGTCTCAAGATGAAAGGATATAAGTGATGCACAAGGATGCCAACGTGGTTTGACCAATGAAGAAGTAGAGGCCCGAACTCGAGTGGACTCGGATAGGAACTTCCCAAGAGATGGACTCGGACTCTACTTCCCCAATGGAATTCGGAAGGGACACTTGTAGGACCGATTCGGATACCAAAAGGAAGCAAGGGTTTCCAATCTGCGCGGCCAAGCTGTCGACGGCGCACGGGTTGGCCGACCACAAGATAGTAGGCTAAAGTGGATGCGAAATACTCTTTTTGGGTGCTAATTGAGGAGTTCAATCAGCAGTTTTTTTTAACAACGATTAAGCAACGCAAAAGGAAAACACACGGATCAGCACTAAAACAAAACTATAATGGATGAAAACTTAACTAAACGCACAAGAAATAACAGATTAAACTACGGTTTTAGTATTGCAATTTTTGGTTTATTGGATGATAGGACAGAAAAACAATCTAACTACGGGTAAAGAAATTCTCACCGAGTAAACCTAGAATCTGATACCACATGATACGGGGGAGGCCCGATCTTCTTAGTGAGGAACCGTGGATAGTTGATGCGAAGTAGGCGATGTCACTAGCTGAATACTCGCGCCAATGCACGAACCCTCAACTCTTCGGAATACGCCCAAAACACACCGGGTAGTTGTTCGTCGCGAGACCACGAACGACGAACGCCAAGTCCCCAATTCCCAATGGAACGACGGCTTGACCCTGGATTGCATAACAAAACAATGGATCGCCTAATTCTCTCTCAAAGTCCTCGCATGAACTCTGGTGTCGAAAGAACAAGCAATAGCTATGTTTCAATCTTATGCATAAACTGGTCTAATGGATACAAAGGAGGGGCAAGGGTACTTAAGGCACCCTCTACGACTCACACACGGCCTAGGGCCGGCTACACACGCCGAATCAAACTCTAATTCGGCTAGGACCCAAAAACACACAAAAAGGAAAACCTAACTTAAATCGGTCACATTGTTTTGGTCATAGCGGCGCGACCGTACGTCTTCTGAAGTTGGGGCCATATCCATTGTGTGGGCCTTGAATAAGCTTTCAAACAAGTCCAAGAACACCCCAATCGGACTCCGTATGCAAAAGTTATGACCTTTTTATTACAGCCCTGTTGGGCTGTCCCGAACCGAATCCGAATTGAATTCTGAGTTGATTCCGAGATGAATTTCGGTTGGACTTGTGGAGGATCCGAATTGGGCTTGAATTCTTGGGCCTTTCTCCTCTTGGTTGACCCACGTGAGCGTCTCCTCCGTTGCTTTGGCTCCGGCCTCCCTCTCCTCCTTCTCGGTTCCAAAGGCTTCACAATGTTCAAACCTGAGAATGCACAAAATATTTGCATGAGGTAGTACCCAATTCTCATCAATGAAAATAGAAGATTCATTAAGAAACAAAAACACCTGTTGATTTAGAAGTTTAGCTCTTGCTCTAGTCAGTGGACCAACATGCACTTCTGCACTTGTATTATTTGTAGCTTCACTTATGGCGTCCATCTCAGTATGTGTGTGACCACCAATAGGGAAAGATGTATCAATGTTAGGGATGCCCTCATCAATAGCTAAGCATACTCCGTACCATATCCATAAGTGTACGGTTGTGTCTCTCAGCTACCCCATTCTGCTGAGGTTCACCTGGTGTAGAATACTGGACAACAATATTATTTTCCTGAAGGAACTTAGTGAAAGGGCCAGGAATTTCCCATAAGAGGCATGTCTTCCATAATATTCTCCCCCACGGTCCAATCGTACCACTTTAATTCTTAGGTTGTGCTGATTTTCAACTTCAGCCTTAAATATCTTGAATTTGTCAAGTGATTCAGATCGGTCTTTAATGAGAAAGATATAACCATAACGGGAGAAATTATCAGTGAATGTGATGAAGGAATCAAAACCATCCACTAATGTCACAGGAAAAGGACTACAAATATCAGTATGAATTAATTATAAGAGTCTTGTCCTACGAGTGGCTCACTTCTTTATTTGATTTACATATTTTCCTTTAATGTAATCAATGCAGTGGTCTGAGTCAGAGAAATCTAATGGATGGAGAATCTCTTCCTTAATGAGACGCTCCATTCTCCCCTTCGAAATGTGGCCTAAACGACAGTGTCACAGTTTTGACGAAGTCTCATCATTCTTTTTACGCTTAGCATCACACACATTCAAGGATACATGAGATTTATTAAGAGAAAATATATAGAGCTTGTCTTGTCTAAAAGCAAGACCAACATCATTTAAATTAAACGTAATAATGCATTTATTATTACCAAAATTACATTTGAAACAATCATCATCCAATAAAGAAACCGAAATCAAATTCCTCCTGATGGAAGGAACAAAGATTACATTATTAAGACGAAGCATGAAGCCGCTATCTAAAACTAATAAAATAGATTCAACTGATTCTACTTCGGCTTCTTTTCCATCCGCGACTCTAAGACTTTGCTCCCCCTTTCTTAGTGTTCTCGGGGTATGGAATCCCTGTAAAGAGTTGGTAATGTGCACAGTTGCACCTGAGTCAATTCACCCAAAATTAAGGGAGAAATCAGCATAAAGAGTTTCATCAATGAATGTTATTGTATCATTACCCTTTTTTGTGAGCAATTTCAGAAAGTCGACACAATCCTTCTGGAAATGCCCTGGCTGCTTGCAGAAGTGACATTCACCCCCATTAAGTGCTCCAGCAGGAGCAACATGGGGCTTAGGTGCATTGTGCACCTTAGGCCCTGACTTATCTGAATTAGGGGAGAATTGCAACCTTTTCTTGGATTTAAAGTCCCCTTGGAACTTCCTTTTGTTAGAGCCGCCAACTTGAAGCCTAAAATCTTTCTTTTCGGCCCTAACTCTCTCTTCCTCCTGGACACACATGGTGATTAAATCGCTCATGCTCTCTTATGCTGCTGGACCCGTCATACTTAGTGGATAAGAGCCTCGGGATTAAAGTACTAGCATAAATTTTAGTGGATCCTTTGACTTTCTCCTCAACTGAAGCCAAATACTCCTTAGCATTTTCAGAATCAGGGATTACTCTCTCGATCCCAACTGAGATAGAAGTCTTCATAATCATTAGTGACAGGCGGTTGGACCGCTCCTATTTTTCAGCATTAGCTTTGTAAGTTTTCTTTTTCTTATCATAATTTTCCTCACCTTCGATGGGGGGAACAGGAGCGGTCACCCTTAACGCATAGTCAAGGTCCAAAACTCCAAGGACAACATGAATTCTTTCTTTCAAAATGGGGAAATTGCTTCTCGTGAGCTGCTCAATATTATCAATTGTGGCGGCAACATTCGAAGTGTTTATTGCTGAGTATCAAAATACAGGGCAAAATTAGAAATAACATAAAGATGTATTGCATGCAATTAACCCTACGTTGGTCTGATTAACAACATGCAAAACTACAGTTCTAATTCATATCATCATTGGGCAGAAAATGAAAAAGAACTTAATAATTAATATGGCGACACACGACTATAAACAATGTTGGTCAGAATATAATCATGTGCATACATAATGCCAAAACAAAACATAAAATCTCTAATCAAAATATCTCGTTGGTTCGATTGTAATCAGAGATAAAAAATTAGGTAATAATACATTGTTATTGGGCAACAAACATTAATTAAAACAATGCATAAAATAAACAGTCTTAAACATAAGAAAATACACCGAAAAAAAAAGAAAAGGCCCACTGTTGCAGGCCTCCAAAAGATTGTGTGGCCCATAAGCGTTCAGTCGGCCCGGGAAAGCACAGAATCACGGTAGCCGTTAGATCTGAATCGGACTGCCGAGAATCGTCGACCCGTAAAAACACGATCGTTGGATCTGATTGAACGGCCGAGGTGGAATCTCGTGAAAGCATAAAACGCTGAAATGGCTAACCCTAGCGCATTCTCCCCCTTCTCCTCCCGAAAAAATCGGATCGACAGCAGCGGCGCGCACGCGGGGAGCAGCATGCGTGATGCGGCATTGGCGACGACGCGCGCGTGGGGAGCAGCAACGGCTCCGTTGGTGATGGCGCAGAGGAGGATCTGAGTACAGAGCGGCGGCTTGAGGTGGCGCCCCCGCAGCCCTGCTCGCCAGTGCGCGCGTGCGACCGAGGTCGCACGTGCAGCCGTTGAGTGGAGCTACAGTGGTGCCTATGGCTGGAAAGACTCCGGCGGTCTCCAAAACGTAAGTTTTCTCCGCTCTGATTTGGGTTTGCTCGGGATTTCGTTAGGATTTCATAAAATTTCTTAATTCCCCTCCTTCTAAATTGCTAAACCGAGCCATAAGTCATTAGATCCGGGCACTAGACAATAGATCCACGCACTAGGCAAGTTCGATTGGAACTAATAGGGTTCAACACGATACTAGTGTTGCTCTGATACCAAATATGGGCATCATCTTAAGGCTAATATAGATCTAATCGACATGAACCCTAGCCTCAATGAAGAACACCTAATCTACTCTTTAGAGCGGAAGCGTGAGTTACATACTCGAACTCGCTGATGCCATTAGGTTGTAGATTCGGTCGGTGCAAAGCCGTCGGAGTGGTCGTAGAGGTGGTCGTGGACGAGGGCGATGATGTCGCGGTGACGACGGGGCCTTCGGTCTTCGCTCACCTTAGCGCTCGTAAGAGATCGGATCTGTTTGGAGTTTAACGTAGCCTAGAACCACACCGCCCAAGGCCTGCCGAACCCCTGTTTATTTAGCGCTTGGTGAACGGGACCGAAACCAAGTGGCGTTGGTTGCGCCCCCGATCAGGGCACGCGTGGGGCATGACCCCATGAATCTCGGAGGGGTTAGCCGAGATCAACCCAACACGAATATGAATACAAATCGAATATCTACTAAATTCAGTCGAATTCGGATATCCTCATAACTTAGGTAATTGCAAGATATTATACTTTATCCTCGTATATACCACACATAATCATTCTAGTTTATCTATTTCACCTAAAAATATGAATTCATATTAAACTAAAAATACTCATCCAACTATTTAGCCAAACTGTAATAAAATATGTATATTATTTTATTGAATTCGAATTCGAATAGTACGGATAAAATAACATTTTGGATGGCAAAAGTCCATACTATATTCGTATCCATATATTTTTATGCGAATATGAATACGAATAGGAGAGAAATTGTTAATCAAATGGAAAATTTTAAACTATATTTGCTACCAACCAAATACATATGCCCGATAAAACACATAATTCAGATTCGATTGACACTCTAATCATATTTGTTGGATGACGAGTGCAAGCCCATCATATCTGTTGGATGACGAGAGTCCAGACTCAGGCCTGGATTCCAACACTTGTTCATCGATGTGGTTTACTTATCCATTGCGATGGAAAAGCAATGAACATGCAATGCGCACTCATGCCATTCACCCACTCAGGGCATCTCCAATAATGTATTTATTGCTGTCTCTTAGCTATGCCACATCAACAAAATCCTACGTGGAGGAGAGGGGGGAGGAGAGAGAGCACATGTCGTCTCTTAATACATTAATCTACTCTAGAGACATATAAATTGAACTCATTAGAAAAATATTCGCCGACACGATCAGACCTAACCCTTTTGATTTTCTTTTCAAGTTGGTTCTCAGCTTCTGCCTTATAGATTTTAAAGTAGTGAAAAGCTTCATCTTTAGTTTTCAAAAGATACACATAGCAAAACCTTGTGGAGTCATCAATCAAAGTCATGAAATATCTATTACCACCTTTTGTCAACACACCACTCATCTCACACAGATCTGAATGTATGAGTTCTAATGGTGCTAAGTTTCTAACCTCCGCGGCCTTGTGAGGCTTACGAGGCTGCTTTGATTGAACACAAACTTGACACTTAGAGCCTTTGGCAACGGTGAATTTCGGGATTAACTCTAAACTGGCTAACCGCGTCATGTAACCAAAATTTATGTGACAAAGTCGTGAATGCCAAATAGTAGTCTCATTACCACTGAAAACATGGTTCACAACATTATTACAGAAATCTGAAAGAGATAGGCGGAATAAGCCTCCGCACACATAGCGTTTACCAACAAATTGTCCACACTTGGACATTACAAATTTATTGGACTCAAATACAAGTCTAAAGCCATCTCTACACAGAAGAGATCCGCTCACGAGATTATTATTGATAGATGGCACATGATATGCACGTTCTTCAGTTGCACAATCTTCCCCGAAGTAAACTTCAGATCGACCGTGGCAACACCATGAACAGTGGTATGTGACCCGTTCCCCATTAGAACAGATGAATCCCGAGTGAGCTGGTAAGAAGAGAACAATGAAATATCAACACACACATGTATATTAGCACCAGTGTCTATCCACCAATCGGTAGATTGACATACGGAAAGAACAGTAGGTAAATTACCATACCCCGATGTTCCGTCTCGATGAGTACCAACAACAACATTAGCAGACTTAGAATTCTGCCCTTGCTGATTCTTCCCACCATTGCGTTGGCTGCAATCCTTGGCCCAATGACCAGGTTCGCCACACACAAAGCAAAGGCTATTATTTATGTTCTTCTTCTTCTTCTTCTTGAAGCTAGTTGTTTGTGCGGTCTTGTTCTTGCCTTTGAACTTTTGAGTTTGGCCATTCTTCTTCTGTACCACATTGGCACTAGAATGTCCCTCATTACCTCTGATGTGTGTATCTTTTGCCCTCGCCTTGTCTTCAACATCAAGAGACCCGATGAGATTTTCAACAGAAAACTCTTGTCTCTTGTGTTTCAGAGAAGTAGCAAAATTCCTCCAAGAAGGAGGAAGCTTGGCAATAATGCCTCATGCGATAAACTTGTCTGGTAACACACATTTGAAGTGCTCGAGTTCTTTGGCCATGAATTGTATCTCATGAGCCTGCTCAACTACAGAACGGCTGTCAACCATTCTATAGTTATGGTATTGCTCCATGAGATACAATTCACTGCCTGCATCCGAAACCTCAAACTTGTCCTCGAGTGCATCCCACATCTCTTTTCCAGTTTTGATCACCATGTATGCATCAACTAACTTCTCCCCAAAAACGCTAATCACGATACCTTTAAAAAGGTTATCAGCAGCCTCGAACGCTTGCTCCTGTTCAGGAGTAAGTGTTCCTTCAGGCTTGCCACTTGCCACATGAAAAACGTTCATGGCAGTTAGCCAAATCACCATCTTGGTGCGCCACCTCTTGTAATTCGCACCATCGAATTCAAAGGGTTTTAGCGCAGCAGCAAAACCAGTTGATAAAAAATGCCTATAATAAGGTTTTTGGATTGTTGAATATATGAGCATTTTTCGAATTACTTTAATCCAGAAATATGGTAGATAAATCATGAAAATTACTCTAGTCATTTTCACAAAGTAAATGAACAAGAACACTATAGTCATACTAAGATCCAAAAGGATATAAACTAGTATACCTATCTCAGTGTTCAAGTTAACAACAGATAAGAAAACTAACCAACAAATATGTGCAAGATAGGCATACCCGGATCCAGTAGAAGGAGTAGCAGCAGTAGGAGCTCCAGATCCGATGAGCGATGTGAGTCTTGACTAGATTGTCGTTCGTCATGGCGTAGTGGTAGTAGTCGTGCAGTTGATGTAGACGTAGCAGATAATCGAATGAAGAGGAAGAAGCGAGCAGTCGCGCGAACGCTCCCCAAAAACCTTATTCGTCCTCGCTCGTGCAAGCCTTCGAAGGCGAGGGTTCCGGAGGCCTGCTCTCTCGGTGTAGCCGTACACACACCTCGCCGGGACGGAGATCGCCAGAGACAGCAACAAAAACAAGTGGTGTACTGTAGTCTTTCGTGGAGAGTATTCGAGAGTGGAGAAGAACCAGTGTTCTGTTCCAGATAATGGCAAAAACCCAGAGATCAGAAACGGTAGCCATTACTCACTAGTAACCGCAACCATTACCCAGAGACCAGAAACGGTCGCCATTACTCACTGGTAACTAAACCGTTACTGCCAGCCGTTTGTTAATGCCATTAACTGCGAGTCAGTGCGTTTTGATTTTCGAATCACACGCACGGCACGGCACGGCACGGCTCGGCTCGGCTCGGCGAGGCGAGCGAGCGAGCGAGCTCGCGCGTGTATTGGCTCTCTCCAATTCCACAAGGGGGCTACCACGTTCCACCTTTTAAAGTGGTGTAACTCTCATTCAACTCTTCATATTGGATTAAACAGTTTTAGCACGTGCACATGGGCCTTTGGGATTTTTTAGGAATTAATTAGAATTAAAAATGGGACCAACCCGTATTAATTCCAACAAGGAATTGCTTGATCAGTCGAGCTTAGGGGCGAGCGCTGAGGACAGACATAAGCCTAGTAGACCTGAACAAAAGGGCAAGTCCAAAAGAGGTGTTGGAGAGTTTCCTCTGCACCTTGGTCGCATAAAATGCAAGTATAATCCTCCAGCTGGCAAGACTTCCTTCGCAAAAGATTTCTAGTGTTCAGTCTATCTTTAAGCAAAAGCTAGAAGAATACTTTATAATGACTTTAACAGGCGCTTGCCTAAAGCCAGTTGAAGAAAGAAGAGATTATAAACACGGTTTATAGTTCTTACGTAAAGTTAGCTTTGCGTTTTCTTTTAAACGTTTTTATGCACAAGTCACTGACCGAACATCATAGTTTTCAGGCTGAAAAAAAAACCCTTCAAATTCTCCGATAGTTTTTAGACACAACTTTTTTTTTGTCAGACATGCTACGCAGGCTTCCAATCAAACTGAGGAGTGAGGAGCCTAGCCTAGCCAGCTGGCCAAAACATAAATGGCGATAGGGAGCTGCCGGACACAGCAATGCTGCAGACTACATACGGATCCTATCGATGAAACACTGAAAAGGGCGAAGTTTTTGGACGGAATCCATCAACTGCCGTACGTGTTTTGATGATTCTCATATGGTAGGACCTAGAACTGATTGCGTGCATGTGTATCATGTGTGTGCATCTTTTACTCTCTTTACCCAAGGTGGAACTACCGTGCTTTTATGTTGCCTACTGTACTACCCGCATGGCACCTGACTCACTAGACCATGAGAGATGTTTATCCACTGCACTGAAATGAGGTAGGCTGCAGATGGACTCTGAGGGTTGAGCTTAGCATGCTTGATCGTCAGTACAACTGTTTCGCCCAATAGGTTTCTGCTGCGCAGAGAGGACTTGGTTGAAAGTTGAGACCAGACTGGCCTTACCCATCATATCTGTTGGATGACTAGAGTCCAGACTAAGGCCTGGAATCAACAACACTTGTTACTTGTTCATCGATATGGTTTACTTGTCCATTGCGATGGAAAAGCAATGAACATGCAATGCGCAGCCATGCCATTCACCAACTCACGGCAACATGGTAACTAGGGTGTCAATCAAATCCAAATTATTCGTTTTATTCGGTATCCAAATTCGGTTGGTAGCGAATATGGTTTAGTTTTTTTTTTCCATATGGATACGAATATTGTATAAACTTTTGCCACCCGAAATGTTATTTTTTTCGCACTATTCGTATTCGAATTCGATAAAACAATATACATATTTTATTGCAATATGGCTAATTAATTGAATGAGTATTTTCAGTTTAATATGAATTCATGTTTTTAGGTGAAATAGATAAACTAGAATGATTAGGTGTGCTACGTACGAAGATAAAGTATCGTAAATATATTGCAATTACGTGTGTTATGAGGATATCCGAATCCGACCGAATTGAGTAGGTATTCTATTCATATTCGTTACAACATTATATTCGTATTCATATTCGACGATATTCAAATTCGTATTCGTATTCATTTAGAAAATATGGAAAAACTACTATTCGATCCATTGACACCTCCGATGGTAACCATACAGTGTTTATGCGGCCTCGGGGTATCTTGGCTCATGCCTTAAATCAGATAGCCTCAGCCTTTCAACTATTTATAACCAGCTTTCAATACAACAATGTATATACATTTTTGTAAATCTAAATTAAAAAAACTTGCAAGTTTTTTAGAACCCTACAGCTGTGTATGGAGCATTCTGACGAATCAAGTGCAGAGCTTTACTGTACATTTGTGCAACCATGGCCTTCTTTATTCGGAGAAGCTGACATAGTTTACCTTGTAGCAAGCTATGTATCTCAAGAAAAACATTCCATACCTACCGTGATATGTACAGCTAAAATACTGACTAAAGTCAGCAGAAATCGAAACGCGTGGCGTATGGTTAGTAACTGCTCAGCAGTTATGCGACCTGAGGTAATCCGGAGGCAGAGATGGGCATCTCTCATTCATGTGAGGGTATGGTTGCATGGTGTTGTATCCGGGCAGCTCCATCCGATACCTGCCCTTGATTTGGCAAAAGGGGAGCTTAACACTGTCGTCTTTGTTGCATCACTCTGGAAGTAGTGTTGTGTTGTCCTCGTAAAAGTTGAGGGTGTAAGCATCTTTTATCTGCAAGGAATTCACGGGTCACATATTTCATACCAGAAGCTGTATATAAGCAATGTTCAAGAAAAAGATTATAAAACAATCCAAATCATTTGTTTGTATAAGAATAGACAATATGGCCTACTGGTAGATCAGCCTTCCATGAGTCAGTTACTGAGAAAGATACATTTGCAAAGTCTCCTATAGGACCATTTGCCCTGAACTTAAAGAAATAAGGGGTACTTACTGTGAATTCAGTAACTTCTACAGAGCTGGAAATTGGGTCAAATAGTCCAGCCTCCTTGTACATCATAAGGACGAAGGCCACACAAGATGCTGACTGGCCATCAGTATAGACCCAATTATCTTGCTCAGGAACTGTTAGCAACTTGTCAAATGTCATCCCACGTTTCTCTGATTCCACTATGATTTCAGGTAGATCAAGACCCTGAAAGAAATGGCTCCAATATAAGACTATCCAGAAGAACACATAACATCGAGCACAAGAAAATTGTAAAGAACAATGATTTGCTGTGTATATAAACATGGTAACAAAGGATTGGCGGTCAAAAGGACCTAAAAGGTGAAACTAGTACAGTTATTTCAAAAGACATTAAGCACCGTCAGCTGTTCAAATTGAAGACACAACAACAAAACCAGTTACAAGCTGCGATATCTCTAGATGCCGGCGCTCAGTATAGTGTCACAGAATAGATCCCTTAAGAGTGAGAGAACCTTTTAGCGCATGGTATTTTTACCTGGGCCCCTTTTGCTCACACAATAGGGTACAAAGGTACAGTTGACTAAATGAGAAACTTTAGCAAAGAAAGTCTTCCTAAAAAT
Organism: Ampelocalamus luodianensis; assembly: GCA_036346255.1. Classification (NCBI taxonomy): domain Eukaryota; kingdom Viridiplantae; phylum Streptophyta; class Magnoliopsida; order Poales; family Poaceae; genus Ampelocalamus; species Ampelocalamus luodianensis. Next base: position 27,466,587 of record CM070617.1, on the reverse strand, counting down.
AACTGAAAAGGTAACTCAATCTGCATTCATTTTTTAGCAGGGTTTCATTTCAGAACCCGGCTAAAAGCTACCCTGCCGGACTGGGATCCTCTTGCCTTTCATTAGGACAGTAGTGGAGAATAATACCAAGCCTTGCTCTCTCCACAGCATCTGACAAGAAAGTAGGAGTCCAAATAAAATGTTACAGTGTCCAAGGTTACTACAGTGACCATAGTCCGGTTGAATTGTGGTTATACCACTGTTTATTGCCACAAAATGGAAAAGCAGCTAGATGAATTGAACTTCAGCGCAGGTACGATTTAGACAAAAAAAAGAAACTTAAGCGGACGCTGATGAACAATCAGCAAGTAACCAAACAGAAATAGAAAGAAATACAACAAAAACAAATTACAGGTAGTGGAAGTCAAAGACAAATTTAAACAAACCTTAGTTCCAAGCCGTTTGTTAAGGGCTTCTTTCCACATATTAGCAGCATAATCTGGTTGAAGCTTGCTCCACACAGTCATTACAGAGGCAACCTAGGTCAATCATAATATTTAAGTTATGATTAGAACTATCAAATATATCCTGCAAAAGTGCATAGTCCAATCTCATAGGCAATGCTAAGTTGTAATAAAATTCCGATACTATAATTTACATGTATTAAGATATTCGTATCTAAGAATTAGAGACATTTGTTGTGAGGAAGAAAAATAATCTTTTGAATCTGCACCGTATAATATACCCACCACCAAAGCTTACGAGCCTATTGAAAACATAAGCTGATGATGTATATGTCATAACCTTAGTTCATCTGGTAGTAGAAGGGATATGGCGCATGGGGAGAGAGGCGCACAGCAGCTAGGAAGGGAAGAGATCGATGGAGGCGTGAGGAGGGGTTAGTATATTGGTTTATTATTTGCTTGATCCTCAGGAGATACAACTCACGTCCCTTTATCGGACCTCAACTCACACGTATAAGACACCAGCCCTAACACGACTCTTATCTCTAGTTCCTGGATAGGAAACCGACTCAAACTCAACATCATATCCTAACTGATACAACTGGACTCAACATCCTAATTCTCCTGGACTGGGACTCTTGCGTTGGTTGTGCTGGTCGGCCGTAATGCACATGACAATATATATCACTTAATGGAAGCAGTGCACATAGAATCATACCACATGAGCATCTAATGGCGGTGGATAGTTATCACTTATGGTATCAATCCAACTAAAAATCATATTGTGATACCCGTAAGGCTTCCCTTCCCATCCATGCTTTTTGCATAATTCCAAGCTGCTGTCTCATTAAATTTTGCTCGCAAATCTGGACGCAAAGGAAGCAATGCAATCTGAGGATTTGAATCATCCTTTGTCACTTCAAAATCCCACCATTCCTCCCATGGCAAGATAGCAATAATATCTTCTCCCTGCAGAGTACTATTTGTTAGCTCAATTTGCGATACTGAAACTGAATATCACATGTCAAAGAACACCCTGCACTAAATTTGATTCCCAGTGTGTGTAACTTGTAATCCAAACAGAACAGCATCTACATATGGTTAGCGCTTGGCAGTAATATCCTCTTTTTTGTCTTTCATATTTTACGTCTATTCGAACATGGTTGTACATTCAAAGGAAACATTATTGGGTAAAAGAAATGATCAAAGGTCACTTGCACAGAAACAATACCTATAGCCAGTGACAGCAACAATGCAATTTTCTGGTTAAACATAAAACATTCTGCAGAATGCATTTAAATTGTGTCCTCTTGATAGTTGATATGGTTAAAATGACTGACATAAACATACCATGCATTGTTCACTATTTATCTTGTTAAACTATTCAATAGAATAGCTGACAAGCCATAAGCATAAAGTGTTCTTCTCATTCTTTTGCCCAAAAAAGAAAAGAATGGAGATCGTTTTGATCAAACTACGGGCTCCTACTCATTAATACTACTGTAAGTAAGTAGTTAATCAAAATAGAAAATATCCATTATCTATAAGTGGTACTTTATCATGCCTACTGCTTAAATAGTTAGCATGCTGGAGCTTCATTATTTCGTCAGTTCTTCTATGTTCATGGTCTTACACGCCACGGTCATATTAAAATGAGTAAAAAATAAATAGATGCAATTGTTAAGGACCGGTACCTGTTCATTTTCATGACCAGATTCCCCAACCCAAAGCTTTCCTTCAGAATCCCTGAGGCAAACTGCAGTATGGCCTGCATAAGCTCCAGTAACCCACTTCTCTAGGGTTTCAAAACCACCCCAGCGCCCACGAATTTTCGATAAAACGAAGAAATCTCCAGAGTGAATGTCATCAACATTTAATTCCGAAACCCAAGGTTTTGGTCGTTCCTCAAAGGTCGCGCCCATATGCTTCTTGAGAAATGCAAGATTTGCATTCTCACCCCATTCAGTATTTGTGAAGAGAGGGAAAACGTCCCAAAGTGCCCTGAGTGTTCCAATTGTTCCCGATGGCATGAGGAAGATGGACACTCCATTATGTTTCACCTATGTTAAGGTAACGAAAAGCAAATTTGTATCGATGATAGCAAATGTCAGTTACAAACAAAACAAGCAGCAGTGATTACTTAGCACTTGCATATTCGTACTCAGACTCGCTTTCCCATTCTTTGAAATCAAGGGTATGCTCTTGCCCCAGAAAGTAGTAATCCCATGTAGCACGGTAAGGTGTTGCAAACACATAAAGATCTATGCAAGTCCAGCTATGTGCTTTGTTTGTCTACAGAGAGAAAAAGGTCAATGACAGGATCAGTAATAAGACAAGGAAGATGTTTGGATGGAGAAAAATGAGACATATTAGAGGAGAACAGTTTTATTAAGTTGTCGACTAGTCGTCCAGTCGGCCGGCGGCGCTCGACTGGAGCCACCGACTCGGCCAGCTGAGCAAGTCGAGCGACTTGTTGTCCACTGGTTGACTTGGATCGACTAGTCATCGACTTGGAGAGACAGGTCGGGTAACTTGTGGGCGACCGCGGGGATAAAGGGTCTTGGCACCCAAATCCTAGCAACTAGCAAGAAGTCGCCGCTGGTTCCTGCCTCCGCCCTGTTGGTTCCCTCCCTTGCGACCGTCTCGCAGCACCCGTCGCCGTCGCCCCTGGCTCAGGCCGCCATCGGCAAGCATCGCCTTGGCCTACAGATTCGTCTCCCTCCTCCATCCCTTTCCCTCAGATCCTCTTTGTCCTGAGCTCCCTTCGCTCTACTTTGCTGCCCTGTTTTGCTGAATGCTGATCTGCTCTGTTTTGCTCTAATGCTCTCAACCTCTCGTAGATCTAGTAGTAGTAGCAGCGACCAGCAAGTAGTAATGTACTAAATACTAATGTAGTACTACTAGACTAGTAGTAGCAGCAAGTACTAGTAGTAGTATAGTAGTAGCAAGTAGTAGTAGCAGAGTAGCAGATGTGGTGGTAGCAACTGCTCTGTTCTGTTGTAGTAGATGACGTAACATGCTCTAAATTTATTCAAGTTTTGTTTATTTCATGCTTTGTTTAATTTGCTTTCGTCCAAGGGTGGTATGCTGGCAAGTCGACAAGTAGTCGACCGACTGGTCTACTAGTCAGCAAATCGGTCGCTTAGCGACTCGACTCGACTTACCGATTTAATAACTTTGAAGTAGAACTAACTAGAGCAACTAGAAAACCAGTATAAATTGTACTGTGGGTAGTATTTAGCCTATTCAGCCTTTTCATATAAAAATCATAAGTAATCACGCAATTGACTTTTATTATCAAAGAACATTAAGAAAACGACTGCATACTGCCTTTAATCCAATCACAAAACCACAAGCAACACAACATAAACCGTATTGAAGACAATCTCTGGCTGGTGAGATGCACGCACACACAAGGATCGTATGATTCTATCCAACATCAAGTCTCAAGATGCAAGTTGTATTTCTCCATCCATACTTAATGCATTCAATTCATGAAAACACGTGACATAAGCTACGGAAGCCGGAAAATTTCACAGATTTTAACCTCATAGAGTCCATGTCTTCAGAATCGAAATTGTGATCATTACATCAACAGGATCGGTCTTCGAGACAGTAGTTACGCGAAAAACATCCGACTTTTGAGCCAGAGGTCATAAGCAAAATGTTTCGTGAAATTATCATGAAATAGATTTTGCTTTCGGAATGGTAGCTGGGGGAGGGAAGGAGGCGTATCCCAGCTCGTCCATCTATCTATTCTATTATATATATATATACTTATTACGGACTCTCTATAACCTCCAACCTTAACCAAAAAAATAGAAATCATCTCACTAATGAGGACAAAAAGATCAAACCACTCTTCCAGTGGACCCTGGTTATAACTACTTAGATTAAGAATCTATTTTGGAAATAAAAAATCAACCTTAAACTCCCATTTTGGCCCTAAGGATTACAAATCCAGATAATTCATAGCTGCTTAGATAGAGTCCTTCCATTGCTAAGCGTTTGAGTTTTATATGTATACAATTCCCCGTGGTATAATTATAGCTTTCATATATAGATCATGACATGTGGCTTAAGAGCCATAAATCTTGATAGAAGGGACAGCGCCTGTAGTTTGCATTGACTACTTAAGACAATTAAACTTTTCATCCAATGCAGGGAAGGACTAGTTTAAGTTCCCCATAATTATAAGCTAACAATAATCAAATTTTGATCACACAAAGGGACACAACTAAGAAACCATACTGAAATCAGCATCTCGACACCGTGTATTCCACCACCAATTCACCAATAATGAAAAAGTATACCTTTATCCAAACCTGCAGCCAGGGGCAGAGCCAGAAATTCGGCATAGGAAGGGCTAACCAGACAACCAAACACATATATGTTCAGCTAATATAAAAGAAGTCACATATCTTATATTTGGCTCTACAACTACTAAGCCGTCATACAAATTAATGATTTTATCATAAGCGAGCTTCATCACAATTTCTTCTCAAAGCCAGTACCTCAATTCTTGCTTAATCGCTCTTTTGTTTTATTGCCTCACCACAACGACATGATGTCGATAGCCTTCTGGCTGCTAGCTTTGTTCAATTTACTATGATTCCACGAAGGAGGTGAGAAAGAGGACAATTTAGAAGAATATGAGTAGCTGAAACGTCATGCTTCTCTTTAATAGGTAGGGGTGAAAACAGATCAGAAACGGACGGATAATGGCTTTGCCATATTTGTTTTTATATTTTTTTTGGATTCGGATACGAATACGAATAGTATCGAATACGAATACGGAGCGAATACGAATCGAAATGAATACGGACACAGATATTTTTCGGAACATGAAAACCCCTTAAATTGTATGCCAGAAATTAACGAAAACATATAACTAATTTATTTGATGTAAACATCCATGAATTGTTCATATTTTCAGCAACCACACATAACATTGGCACTAACAAGTTACATTAACTAGTTCATCACAAAATATAACACTTAGTTTATCATATTTAGCTCACAAGTCATAACTCACAAAGTCATCACGTATTCACACTTAGTTCATCGTATACATAAAATTTAGTTCACACTAACATAGATTAGACTGGATGGTTAATCTATACGCAAATGATTGTAACATCCTAAAGTATGTTACCAAAAATAAAATTAATAAAGTTATTATTTTATTGGATTTTCTGAGATTTAAAAGAGTTTTCCTGGTTAAAAAGGAAAAAAATAATAAAATAAAGTCAAATATTTAATTACCTAGTTTTTAATGTAAAAAATAAAATTTATTGAGTTTTCTGGGATTTTATTGGATTTAAAGTGAAAAAGAAAATTTTAATTAATTTATTGGATTTTAAAAAGGTTTTTCCTATTTTTAGAAATTTTAAATAATTTATATACAAAAATAAAAACCAACTTTAAGTTGGAATTGATTTTATTAAGTTAAAAATAATTCAACGAATTTCTGTGATTTTTTCTAGGATTTTTGAACTCTATTTGCTATTTTCTAAAAGACTATTTGATTTGTTGCATTTTCTGAAATTCGAAAATTAATTAAAATCCCCTTTTCTCTTTTGGGCTGAAATCCTCTTTTGGGCCGAAATCCGGATATCCGGACTCCGTCTTATCCGGATAATATGTATTCGTTTCCGTATCCGCCGGATAGCATGCCTACCATATTCGTTTCCGTTTCCGGGGGAAAAAATCCGAACTCGTTTCCGATCCGAAAATTATCCGAGAAAAATCCGATCCGAGACATTCCGAATCCGTTTTTGTCCGGATCGATCGGAAACTATCTGATCCGTTTTCACCCCTATTAATAGGTGTTCTATCTCCAATTTAAAACTACAGTTTTGAGCATGGGAAATCTCGAAATCATGTTCCGATTCTTCCTACACACATGGGACAACAAACTCAATTCAACCTACCATGAACTTCTGAAAACGATTACAATTTGGTTTCCACACTCAATTCAATCAACTAAGTAACTTAGCGATAGAAATCACAATTTTGGCATTGTCCTGAAACTATGAACTAGTACCGTTAACACAATCATACAACAATGTGTAGGATTTAAATGAACAGAGTTGAATCAGACAAGTGCCCAACTACCATTTACATTATACAAACAAATCAACCTCCAATTTAAACCAGGCTACACGATAAAAAAAAATGTTTTGACTGGAATCAATACGATTCACAAGATAAGCTCTAAATTTTGATCGAACCCAAAAGTAACAGAACAAGCAACGCGAGGTGGTCTCGCACCGGCGCTCACCTCGAGATGGAGCGCTCATGGCGGGCGGCCGTTGGGTTGCCTCGTTCCCCTTTCGCGGTTAGAGCGGAGGGGAGATCAGATTGAGTTCGGAGAGGACACTCCGAGGAGGAAATATTTGTAAGATTGCAAGGTTGCTTGCTTCTACTAGTTCCTTGTTTGTTACTTCTACATTTCTAATTCTCACGAATTGACCTGTTGCTTGGCCTTGATTGAGGTATAGCATGCTACAAGAAGTTTGTTGTTAACTTGTTATTACTGTTTGTAATCAATCATAGCGTTATTACTGTTTGTAATCAATCATTGCGTTATTACTGTTTGTAATCAATCATAGCCCATGTTTGAGAGTTAACGAGATCAATCGTTTTTTTTTTGGGGCATATCTGGTTTGCCACTCTCTACGGTACTCTATTCGGTTGCACGAAAATAAGTTATTTTGTATATTAACACGGTCACCAAAATGCAACTTTGATCACTAATTTTACTGTAATATATTTGCAAAATCTAATAAAATTATAATATTATGAAATTATATTTTGAGGGGAATCTAAACATATAATTTTAATTTTTCTAATCTAAATATTTAAAAGGATATTGATAAACCAAATCTTCTAAAGTTTGACTACACATATTTCAAAACAACTTTTTTTTTTTGAACCGGCGAGAGTGGTTGTGTAACAAGATAGATGTGCCACGTTTGCGTGACTACAGTTTGGTTTGACGTTTAGCCGGGTGTCCATGACCATGACTACCGAAAAGTACAGTGAAAACTAGGATAAGTTAGCCTAACTAGCTCTTACTACGTGATAGAAGAGAGGACGATTTATAAGTGCTTTAGCCAGTCAAAACTTATTCGCTGATTCGCGTCCTGCGATATTCTTTCTCAGATAATGCATCTGCAATCGGCCAAATAGACCCACAATGTAAATTTCATGGTTAGCCAATTTAGCATGGCGCGATACTAGCAGTGTGTTATGCAAAATAAATCAGCATTAGTAAGTATAACTTGAACAATGCAACCTCTCTAGGGTTACATATTTTCAAGTCAGCAATTCTAGGTTCGGAAAGAACATACTTTGTATTTTAGAAAGAGAAAATTTAAGAGAGGGTGGTGTGGCCAATCTTTCAATTGGTACAGAGATTTCTATCCAAGATAGGAAAATACTCGTACGACAGCCACTCATTCCTCTCGTACCTAAGTCCTCAGTGCTTCTGCATCCTATCTCGCTCTCCCTCCTTTTGCTCTCTCTCTCTCTCCCCCTCTCTCTCACACGATCCTTCACGACAGTGACCCACGACCAAGATGCTTCTACCATCGGCCTCCTTGAGCATTCCGTAGTCACCGGGGCGCGGCCCCCTTGAGCTCCACCACGCTTGGCCTTCGTTAACCTCATCAACATCGGCCGTTGACCTCCACGAGCAGCAACAAAAGCTTTGTAGGCACTGCAGCACGGACTACGTGAGAGCTGTCGTGGCTAGCCTAGTTCGCTGCCGTGGGCTCCTTATCAGAGGCGCTGGAGCCTCCTAGGTGCGCTGCACGGTGCTCGGGTGCACCAAGGGTGCTCACGGGCTCCTCGCCAGTACCGCAACAATACCCTCAATGAAGTGTTGTTGCTACCCGTCACTATTCGAGTACGATTTGTTGCAGATGTTTGCTCAATTTGTTGCAACAGTTGATTCAAAATATTGTATGGATCGTTTTTTATTGTTGCGATGTTGTTGCATCAAATGTTACGGCAAGAAGTATTTTTTTGTTGCAATGGTGTTTTAAAGCATTTTTTTGTTGGTGCGATATTGTTGCATCAAATGTTTCAGCAAGATGTATTTTTTGTTGCAATAGTATTTTTGATTTGTTGTACAAGAGTAAATTTTTTGTTGCAGCCCTTCACTATTTGATTGTTGCATTATTGTTCCAAAAATATTACAATAATTATTTTTGGATATTTTCACTGTTATTTTGAAATGTATATAATGTTGTAATATCAAAAAAAAATTGTTTGAGATATTTGAACTAATCTTTAAAAGCATAACTAGGTTGTATACTTAATGGTTTCATGCAATTTCGATAAGGATATGATATATTTTTTCCAATTTCTTTTTATCATTGTATTTGTTTTTCTTTATACATTTTGTTACACACATTGATAAAAAATATTGCACATATTATCTATAGATATTGCGCCGAAACTTATAATGTGAAACTTCACATCATTCGTCCGAGCAGCGGTTGCTCCCATCAAAATACGATGAATACGTGTTCCTGTCATAAAAGTCACTGAATTGGACACGGATGGTGAGGAAACAGTTACTTCGTGCTCGTGTCCCTCTCACTCTCACAGCCACGGTGCATTCATCGCAATTACATAGGTAGGGAGAGAGAGAGAGAGAGCTCGTCATGCGCCACGTCAGTAAAAAAAATCAGAATCCTCTCCGAAGGTTTATCTCATCCTCTAATTCATGATCTTTTCACGAATTCAACATCGAAAGATCAGGGTAGCAGTCGATCATTCTGTAGCAGCATGAGGTTACCTTTGTCCTCTAATGCGGAGCCAAAATTGCGACTCTGGAGAGCACCGTACCTTGATATGTAGCGTGCCGCCGCCGTACTTGGAGCCGGAATCGTTGTGGGAGACCAGCCACGCCTCGTTCTCGTAGAAGCAGGCCCCCTTCCACTCCAGCCCCGCGCTGCCCGCCGTCCCGACGAACACCGGGAAGATGTCCGACACGCCGCGGAGCGCCCGGACCGCCGCCATGGCGACGTGCCGCGGCAGGAGGGGAAGGACGTCCATGGGGCTGAACGGCAGGGTGGTGATGCTGCTGGCGCCCCACGGCACGCCGCCGCGCCCGCCGTCATCGCCTAGGCCGGTGGAGTAGAACAGGACGGTGGCAAGCGAGGCTGTCGCGAGCAGCAGAGCGACGGTGATGAGCTTGGAGTTTGCCATGGTGGGTGGCCTGCGGTTGGGCGGTTTACCGGGAGCTTGGTGTTGGTTCCGTGTCAAAAATGAGCAGCACGGTGAAGACAACGGCAGTGGTGTTTGGTACGCAAATGTGTTTGTTGAATTGTGTGGTTTTGGGTTCACGAATTTATAACTCGGCTCCACTAATTATGTGATAGTGCCAAACTCGCGAGGCAATGGCAAACACACTTGCAGAACAGAGTGAAGCCACTGTAAGGGGAGTGTCAAGGACGATGTCTATTTCAGCTGGCCCTGATTTTTGCTGCCCCAGTAAAATGCTTAGAGAACTCTGATATTGTTCTTCTTATTGCCATCTAGAGGGCCATAACGTAAGTAATCTGCAGGGAAAAATAATCTCTGATGAATATAATGCAGATAATATAATACGCTATGCCATGAACTAACTGATGTTTAAGCAGAATTTTCAGAATTTGTAAAGCTGTTACATAATAAAACCTTTAAAAACTATGTGCTGTTTGGGATCTGATGGGCTTGACAAGCTCGGGTCTCGGCCCAAATATTGCTACACAAGAGCCCAAAGCGTAAAGCTCATACTAGGCAGCATTTGACCGTGAGTTCTTTATCGAAAGTGATCCTGGACTGGTTTCACTCTGGGCTGTGGAGCCGAATGATTCATTGAGCTTGGCTAGCTTTTGCTTACTGCATCTCATGCTGCAACGCAATGAAATTCACACAAGTTGGTCAGTGGGCACGTACAATATCTTCAATTTGCCTCATCCTAATTCGAAATTCAAATTTCAAGTTCAATTCAAGAAGACAAATCCATGTGCATATATGTCTGACGCCTAGCAAGTTTCACAAGATAGTGGACATAGAATTCCGTTCAGCAGCCCAAACGTCCTGCCTGACGCAGCCCAGTTGCGCCCATGAGGCCACCAGGCCAGGCCCCATCTATACAGCCTAGACGCAGTCCCAGTCACTCCTCCCCTTGCAGGGGCCGAGCCAAGATTATCATAGCTATGAAAGAGAAAAATGAGGATTTGTGACTCCTAAACTCCTTGATTTAGGTTTTATCACATTTAAGTTTATTCTTGATAATTTGCCACTCCCAAGCACCAAATACATGTGATCTGACACCCTGGACGTATTCTAGTATTTTTGTTCTTATTTTGCACCCAAATCCATTATGAAAAGACGCATTTACCCCTCCCTATTCAATCAAGAAGAAACTTAAAGGTGAGAACCAAGCCTTGCTTGGGTGGCTAGTGGAGATGGTTGTACCCCCAATCTACCAGGGTTCAAACCCCAGGTTTGGTCATGTGTGTCTCATTAAGGATTTTCTTTCAGTGGGAGGCGACGTACCCGTCGCAAGCGAGGCGCCGATGATGACTTTGTCATTTCTTCGTCAAGCTCCGCTCGCCCGGTCTTCAGTAGGTGTCGTGTGTGTGAGTGCGTGCGTGTGGTGGTGGGCGTGTATGTGTTGTACTGGGTGATTCGCAACAAAAAAAAAAGAAACTTAAAGGTGACAATCCTAAATCAAGGCGCTTAGGAATGACAAATCCTCAATTTTTCCTTATAAAAAATAGTTTTCTTAGGAGAACACAATATATATATATATATATATATATATATATATATATATATATATATATATATATATATATATATATATATATATATATATATATATATATAAGCAATAGAAAACAAATAACGATCATGATGAATGATAACTTAAGTTTAGTGGAGTTTGGTGCACATGCACGCTTCACCGAGCCACGGAAAGTGTGATAAAAGCCAGATATGAGGAAAAATTGTTTGGTCAAACTCTAAACATGCACAGAAATGAAATATCATGCGCTTGTACGGTACAAATTCTATTCAATACTAGCTTAAAAATTTGGAAACAAAATGGAATCTAGATGCTCATAAGATGGGTTTTTATGTGCACAAATTAACTCCTGTAGTTTTCAGTTTCATCCTAACTTGTACTTAATCACATAAATTGAATTAGTATAGGCTTTGCCCTAGTAAAGTTGCAATGCTCCTGCGTGCTACGTGCTAATGAGAAGTAATAATAAAAAAAATCATGAGGGGCCCTGCCAGTGCCAGCCTCCTCCGCCCCTGCTCCCCTGGGCCAAGTACGCGGGTCCATCATTAACCGCACGCGCAGGGCCGCACCGCGCAAACCACCGACGTCCCGTTCCCCACGGCATAAAGCTGCACCGCCGCCGCAGCCCGCAGCTCTCCACACGGTCGGGCGCACATGCACGCTATTCTGGCCAGAGCAGCAGCGCCGCGTCTACATCTAGCCGCGCGCGTACGCTTCCGCGGCCGCGCGGGGTCGGCGGAATCGAGGGCCACGCGCGTTCAGGGTATAGCCCGAAGCTAGCCACCGAACAGATACGGGACGCATGCACGCCGCGTACCGGCTCGGCTCCAGCGGTGCAGCGCAAACATACGGGCGGCACAAGGGCCCAGATGCTCCAGCCCTAGCGTGCACGAAAAATATCAAGATGTCCAGCCACTTGCCGCGCGGCGCATTGTACAGCCACCGGCGCCGATCACGCGACGCACCGTCGATGGCTCCACATCCACCTCCAAGCCCGCACGGCAAGCCGGATCAGCTGGCCGGGTGCCCAGATGGGCAGTGAAGCACGAGTGCATGACAGGACCAACGGGGGCAAAGCAGAGAAGGAAAGATACGCTTTCATGCCAATTTCAGTTTGTGTTGTCTGGAGTTTTTGCTCGTAGACTGATTTAGCTCAATTTCGATTTCCATTACGTGTCTCGGGCCTGCTGGCATGTCAAGGGTGACGCATTGCACGTCTTCACCTCGTAAAGATTGTCCATGACTGTTGGTGAAACTTACAACTCCAATTTGTTTTGGACGAAATAAAGAAACAGACCAACCGATTTCTGTCAATTAATTACTATATTATGTAAGTGGTAACTTTCATTCTTCGTCGTATATATGCTCCAGTCCTGGACGGCATTGAGCTTCCCTGTTGCGTGTGTGGACTCATACTCATCAACGAAAAACCATTAGCTTCAAGTCACCAGTATGAAACGAAATATCAGAAAATGACAATTGGCAAATTTCCTTTTGAAATTCGAAATTGGCATTCGTAAATTCCCCTACATTTATGTACATCTATCTGCCTGACAATTTGAACGAATTATTCCAACGCATTCTATGTACATGGATAACCATTCAAAGAGATGAAAACATAGAGGGAACGAAAAAAAAAGAGGAGAAACAAGGAGGAAAGTGACATCTTTTTTCGCAACGGCAACTCAACTACCAAGTTGTAGTCATGAGATGCATGGAACTCATGACTCGACGGCCTCAGGAATGCTCTGCAGAGCGGGCTTCCAGTGCGGCTCCCTGTGCTAGTCATGGTGGTGCACCTCCCCGGAGTTCATGATATCCGCCAGCAGCTGCTGCGCGGACCGCCGGCTCTTCCCACTGTCGCCGGCTCCATTCCTCCCCATCAGCTCGTGCAGCTGCTTCTTGGTGATCCTGATCGTCACCTTCGACACGTGCTCCCTCCTCTCGTGGTGGTCCTCCTCCGACGATGCTGACGCCTCCTCCTCCCACACGTCGCCGTCGGCCCACGACTCCCCGCCGTGCTGCGACGCCGCGCAGTTTCCCATCAATTAACTTTTGTGAGCTGTGAGTTGTGACTTTCTCTCTCTCTCTCCTTGCTTGCGCTAGCTAGATCCTTGCTTCTAGTCTCTCGCTACACGCTGCGTTGAGAAGTTGAGATCGATGGATACGTAATGTAATGTAACCAAATGGGTTTTGATGTCTATTTATAGTTGGAGCCTAGAGGTGAGCGCGCTGGTCAGCGATGGCTCTGCACATGCGCGCGGTACTACCATTCGTCTCGTCCGTGAATGATATCACGCAGGGGGAGGTGTTGAGTTTTTTTTTCCCTAAATGGTATTGTTGGCGCCTTTATAGTAAAAATGGTTGTATGCGCGTCGTAATGCTAAAAATAGCAAAACGAACATGCCGACTATCGACATACGTCTAAATCCGCCCCCTAGAGGCCAGACGTGATCTCCACCACTTCCAGGGGGGCGGATGCCCCCGTGCTGCTATATCAGCTGTGTCGTGCCCCTGGCACCCGGAGGAGCCTCGTCCGCACCACTGGCGCCTGGACAAGCCCTCCGCCGATCCCCTGTAGCCCGGATGAACCGTAGCCACGTGGCTCGTCTGGGCTATGGGGGACCTCCGGGCGCCAGGGGCGCGGCACTGCCGACGTGTCGGCACAGGGGCGTCCGCCCCCGGGGAGCGGTGGAGATCGCGTCCGGCCCCCAGTGGGTCGGATTTAGACGTGTGTCAGCAACCGGCGTGTCTGTTGTGTCATTTTTAGTATTACGATGCGCTGACATCTATTTTTGCTATTAACTGTGTGAACAGTGTCATTTGGGGGTGGGTGGGGGGAATCGGGAGGCAAATTCCGAATTCTGATGTGGCGTGCTAGTCATGATCAAGGTCAAAGGAGCTTATCCTCTGCCGGCCTGCATCCTATGTTGGCACGCCGCGCCGCACGCGCCTAGGATGGGTTGAGTTGGTCTCGGCCTCCCGGGCTGGTGTGGTGTGGATGGGCTCTTGTGTGAATCTTGAGCGGCTTCAAGGGCCTACTCGTTCGTGCTTTCTTGTGAGGAGACTTGTGTTGGGGATTACTGTGCTTAATCCACCAATTAAGTAAGGACTTTCTGCCGCGTGTACGTTCGAGTTTGAGTGGTAAAATCTGAATGGATAAGAAATGTTACGGAACCTTTGCACGAGCAAAAGATTAAACCGTCTCTGGAGAGCTTTCATCCTATGACATATAAATATGAGGACCCCTAATGTACAAGAGACGTATTGACGAATAAAAAGAGATCTACCCCTATACTCTTTGTCTACTATTGTATCCATGTCTCCTATATGACTGTTCTTGTGTGATTGATTTACGTCAATGTCACAACAACTACTGTTATTTCTGAACACGTTATCAGCACAAAGCTCTTCAATCTGGTATGTCGTTCAATATGCTTAGACAATTAGATCAGTCTGATCATGATTCTAATCACTTGTTTGATTTATGCCATGTTCACACAATACGAGTCGGCATCTTGGTCACCGTCCCCATCTAGACATGTGCTACAGTGGACACAACCCCCACGGCATCGCATCAATGGTGACCACGCATGTCGCCGACACGAGTTCGTGATCCAAGTGAAAAATCTACTCTTATCCGGTGACGTGAGTAAAACCAATCTCATCTGATTGCTACACCTCGTATTTGGATCTGGCGTGATAAGTTTGAGTTTAATCAATTCAATCTGGAAAAACAACCAATTTATTAATGTTCCTCGCCGTTTGTGGATTGGATCACGGCTTGCATGCGCACTTGTGCATTCAACCCATGGCATACCGCCGGGGCACCAAAGCCGACGTCCACCGATTGATGCGCCATCACCGAAAATCTAGCACTGAACCGTCGTGCGCACAAAATCCTCGCGAGTTCGTCGGCCCGAAGCCGCCTCCACCGTTGTGCCGTGACCGAGGCCGAGCCTGTTGCGCTGCCGCTGCGCTAGATGCGTGATGCGTCGCAACTTGCGCGTCCGCCAGACGCGCGCATGCCACCGCCACACCGAGACAATGAGCGCCCTAACACCATGAGCCGCGCTCCACCAAGCGCTGCCGCTTGCATTGGCGCGACCAATGCGGTCGCCACCCATGCGACGCTGAGACCAAAGTCATGGCCGAGCACCTGAAACGTTCATATTGAGACACATATTAAAAGCATACGAAGTTGAACCAAAATTGATAAATAAAAGTTTTGAAACTAGGTAGTTCAGACTTGATTGATCATTACGAATATAATGAAGTGATTAAAACTATGGTTCAAAGTTCCCGTATAGACTGTTACTCTATATTATGAATGATATAATATTCCATTGTATAATAATTCTGGCAAATGACATGAATGAATAAATAAAATATACAATCAATGGGTTTTGAAATTCCTTATCGAGATCCTCGAATGACTAAAAATTTCTAGTAAGAATGGAAATAAATAGCAATAGATATAAACTCATACCTAATAGCCCCTTACATGTAGTAAGAGCATCTCCTTGAAGAAAAATTATCTTACCAGTCGATCTCTTAATCACACCAATGATCATATGATCCCTAGAAGTGGATAAGGATCCATCAAGACCTGAGAGAATGTAATGAAGAACCTAAAGAACAGAAGTGCACCACACAAGCACTTATAAAGTGCATCTTCCATTAGAAGTTAGTAGAATGGTGGTTTCCTCTAATATCATAAAGGTACGACGTACATTGGTGATATTGACGATTAATCCCCTAAAATGTCAAAATTAAGACTGCTTATATTTTACTCTAGAGTAGTACAACCATACTTATAGCTCTACAAAACAGACTATTTGTTGTAACTTTAATCACCGAGAGATAATTACAAAATATTAAGATAAGGTTTTGATAAATCATTTTAAAAATGCATACGACCTTGTAAGTAGTATTACCCCCATATCCTCTACAAGAATAATATACTTGTGTTGCATAATTAAATAGTGATATTTGATAACTTAAGTATGTT
The DNA here is from genome assembly GCA_036346255.1 of Ampelocalamus luodianensis. Lineage (NCBI taxonomy): Eukaryota > Viridiplantae > Streptophyta > Magnoliopsida > Poales > Poaceae > Ampelocalamus > Ampelocalamus luodianensis. The sequence continues at coordinate 27,450,323 of CM070617.1, read as the reverse complement.
ATTCCTGAATAGTGTTTATCTCAAAATATCTAGATGAGTAATAGGATATTTGTATATAAGACTTTGCATTGTGGTAATCCAAATGATTTGATCACAATACTTGCCTATATTCATTTTCGAAAAATGTATAAAAGGCATTAGAGTAACAAGACTTCAATAGAAGTTGTCCTCAGGGGGTGGGTGTAGGATCAAGGATAACCGACTAGAGGGGGGTGAATAGGAGGTTTTTAAGCATCTAGGCCCCTAAAAATATGTTTTGGTAATTTATGATAAAATGTGAAAATGGGACTTATTGGTTTGTTGAGTTTTTACAAGGCCTAGTCCCATTGGAAAATATGATCTTGAAGATGCATGCTAAAAGTTTTATGAAGATCAAGTATAGCTCAAGGATAAGGTACAAGTGGTTTTGAAATTATTTTCTTTTACCGGTCTTAGGAGAAATAGATGGAAGACCGGATTATAGGTTAAATGTCGTACTATTAAGAGGGATCATGTCCTGTAGCTTGAAGGCATGTCTTGTGCTTTATGGATCAATTTAGGATCATGTATGCATATGGATTCTCTTTCTTAAACCAAATATGCATTTGTCGGGACAATCGGTACTACTCACCGCGTTGTTCAGGTGAACTACCGACTCGGTTGTTCCGATGCGTTAGTTGACTGTATGTTTTTTACAGAGAGTCTCTTTCTCGTTTCGGTGCCAAAACACGAGAGCGTAGTACCGCTGATGTTCATGCGTTATGACCGGAATACGTAGTACCGCAGTGTTGCGGAACTACCGCATGCCGTTATTCCGAATGTTAAGCGTATGTTTTTCCAAGAAGCACCATTTTGTCTCTTTGAAAACGGTAGTACCGCAATCTCCTTGCGGTATGACCGCATCAGCGTAGTACCACTCGTCGGTTGGCGGTAGTACCGTCAGCAAGATTAAACGCTATGTCGAGTCATTTAATGCATCTCGTTATAGCCGCTGTCAGAGTGGTTGGAGAAGTGCGGTAGTACCGCCCTTGCATGGCGGTAGTACCGCATGTGGCTGAAAAAGTGGGTTTTCTTCTCCAACGGTTATAATTGTTGTTGGGGTATAAATACTTCCCACCACTCAAGGACAGGGCGCTAGACCACATTTAACATCCTTAGAGCCTTGTGCATTCATTCAACTCCTCAAATTCATTTGTTCACTCTTTGAGAGGTTGTTGAGCTCATTCAAAGTGCATTCATCATTCTAGTTGATCCTATTGCACTTGAGTGTCGCTGCGAAGGTCTTGGTTTGTTACTCTTGAGTTTTGCCGAACTCCTAGACGGCTTAGCGGTGATTGCACAGTGATCTCTTCAAGAAGATTGTGAAGAGGCCGGTGCCCATATTGTGAGTGGTTTGGTGTTCACCATCTCCGGAGTGGAGGAAGAACAACCAATAGTGATCGAGGAAAGGCTTAATACGTGGAGCCGACTTGATTGGTTCAAGCTCCTCAACGTGGACTAGTGAAGACCAAGCAAGTCTTCGATACCACCGGAAACATCATTGCCTCATTGTGGTTATTCCTAGTCTTTACTCTTCCGCATTTATATTTCTCGCTTGATATTTGTGCTTGTATTGCTTAGCTAGAAGTATAATTTGTTTAGACTAAGTTATTAATTAGCTTATCTCGTTAATTTGTTTAAAAGTTTAAAATCCTCCTATTCACCCCCTCTAGTCGGTTATCCTTGATCCTACAAGTGGTATCAGAGCTTGGTCTCTCAATTTGTTAGACTTTACCGTCTAAGAGAGAAAGGATGGCTGGTGAGGGTATGCATATAGGAAAGACTCCTTTATTTGATGGCTCAAATTATTCTTATTGAAAAATTAGAATGTCTATTTTCTTAAAAGCCATGAGTCCGAACATATGGAAATTGTAAATGAGGGTTACGTTATGCCTCTTGATCCAACAATCCTCACGGTTCAAGATGAACGTAATGCTCATTTAGATGCTCAAGCAATGAATGCTCTCTTTGGTGCTTTGAACGCGGATGAGTTCAATAGAGTGAGCAATTTGGAAACCGCTCATGATATTTGGACCACCCTCTCCGAAATTCATGAGGGCACATCCACGGTCAAAGAAGCCAAGTTGCATAGGCTTCGGATTAAATATGAGACATTCATAATGTTGCCAAATGAAAACATCACCGAGATGTATTCAAGACTAAACAACATTATAAATGAACTCAAAGGTCTTGGTACTAACCTTCTTGATGTTGATGTTGTACGCAAAATGCTTAGGGCCCTCCCGGATAAATATGAGACGTTGGTGACATTATTTCTCAACTCTCCCGAGTTGCCAAGAATGACACCAACCGGACTTTTGGGCAAGATCATCACTAACGAGCTATACAAGAAGGACAAGGAAGAGCTATTGGAATCATATTCATCCAAGAAGAAAATTACCGCTTTCAAAGCTAAAGCAGAATCAAGTGATGATGAGGATGAAGAAGAAGACTCAGATGAAGAGTACGCTCTTCTTGTGAGGAAAATGAAGAAATTCATGAGAAGACGCCCACATCGAAACTTCAACTTCAACAAATTCAAGAAAGGGCAATCCTCAAGTGACAACAAGAGATATAGTAACATTCGTTGTTATGGATGTGATGAGAAGGGACACATAATCTCAAATTGCCCCAACAAGAAGGATGACAAAGATAAACCATTAAAGAAGAAGGAATTCGATGGAAAGAGAAAGCTTTTCAAAAGGCTTCACAAAGGGGGCAAAAATGAAGCTCACATTGGAGAGTGGGATTCGACGAAGAATATCTTGATTCCGACTCAATCAAGTGATGAAGAGTCTCCTAAGAAAAGTGGACTTGTCGGCATCGCCATAAAGGAAACTCCGTCACTCTTCACGTCTCCTACATGCCTTATGGCGAAAGGAGATAAGGTAAAATCTATTGATAATGATGCTCCTTCATATGATGAATTAATGGACATGGTTGAAGATTTAAATGAATATATTGGAAAATAGAAATCAAAATTTAAAGTCTTAAAGAAAGAGTATATTTCTCTAAAAGACTCTTATGAGGAGCTAAAGGAAGTTCATGATTCTTTTCTCCTAAAAGATATAGAAAAATCTCATTCAAATATTGGTATTACTTGTGATTTAATGAATGATATGCCAAGAGTAGAAAGTATGCCAAATGCTAAAACCATGTCTAGTATTTCTACCTCTTGTGATGACTTGCTATCCATATCTTGTTGCTCAAATGATGATTCAATTATTGGTATGAATAATACGTGTGACCCTTTGCTAATTGTTGAAAATCATGAGCTAAAAGAGCAAGTCACCAAGCTAAGTAAGAGCTTGGAAAGATGCTTCAAGGGTAAATCAACCCTTAACAAGTTATTAAGTGAGCAAAGGTGCTCATTCAATAAGGAAGGACTTGGGTATGTGCCCAAGAAAGGTAAGAAACCGGTAAACAAGCCTCCAAGGTTTATTAAGCAAAATGGTAAATATTGTAATAAATGTGGTAAGGTAGGACACATGTCAAATGCTTGTTTAAATATTAATGTTAAATCATATGTCACTTATGATTCTTGCTACATGCTTAAGAAATCCATTGATGGTAAAATAATTACAAGATTTATTGACACTTTGATTTTAGGCGTTAAAAAGAATGCTATTTGGGTGCCTAAAGCCTTGGTCACTAACCTCCAAGGACCCAAACAAATTTGGGTACCTAAAAGAACTTGATTCTTATTTTGTAGGTGAACTACAAGACCGGTGGAAAACATTGGGTGCTTGATAGTGGATGCACTCAACACATGACCGTGATAGAAAATGTTCACCACATTCGAGAACGAAAAGGAAGTGACAAGATCACCTTTGGAGATAATAGTAAAGGAAAGGTAATAGGATTGGGTAAAATTGTTATCTCAAATGATCTTTCCATTTCAAATGTATCTTTAGTTGAATCACTTAATTTCAATTTATTATCCGTTGCTCAAATATGTGATCTTGATTTAATTTGCTCCTTCTCAAATGAAGGTGTGTCAATTTCAAGTGTAAAGGATAATGCTTTAGTTTTCAAAGGCTTTAGATTTGGAAATCTTTACTTGGTTAATTTTTCCTCAAATGCTTCATACTTACAAACTTGTTTAATTGCAAAAACTTCTTTGGGTTGGCTTTGGCATAGAAGGCTAGCTCATGTTGGCATGATTCAACTTAAAAAGTTTTTCAAACATGATCTAGTTGTTGGTTTGAAAGATGTGAAGTTTGAGAAGAATCGACTTTGTAGTGCTTGTCAAGCCGGTAAACAAGTCGCAAGCTCTCACCCTTCCAAGAGTATCATGTCAACCTCTAGACCATTGGAACTCTTACATATGGATTTGTTTGGACCAACAACCTATAGAGTATCGGGGGAAATAGCTATTGTTTAGTTATCGTAGATGATCACTCTAGATATTCATGGGTGTTCTTTCTAGATGACAAGAGTGAAACCTCCGGAATTTTCAAAAGCTTTGCTAAACGGGCTCAAAATGAATTTGATTTCAAAATAAAGAAAATCCGTAGTGATAATGGTTCCGAGTTCAAAATACTAAAGTTGAATACTTTTGTGATGAACTTGAATAAAGCACTAACTTTCCACAACCTACACTCGGAGTAAAATGGAGTTGTAGAAAGGAAAAATCGTACATTAATTGAAATGGCTAGGACAATGCTTGATGAATATAATACTTAGATAGTTTTTAGGCGAAGCAATCAACACCGCTTGTCATGCCATAAATCGTCTCTATTTGCATCGCTTTTGAAAAGACTTCCTATGAACTCCTTGTTGGAAGAAAACCGAACATCTCTTATTTTCGTGTCTTTGGTTGCAAATATTACATTTTGAAAAAGGGTGTTCGTCTTTCAAAATTTGCAAGTCGGTGTGATGTTGGTTTCTTGCTTGGTTACTCCTCTAATAGCAAAGCATATCGTGTCTTTAATCAAAACTCCGGTTTAGTTGAGGAAAACACGATGTTCAATTTGATGAAACTAACGGCTCCCAAGAAGGGCATGATAATTTGGATGATGTAGGTGATGAATTGTTAAGAAAGGCTATGGAAAATATGCAAATTGGCGACATCAAACCGAAAGATGAACCGTCATCTTCTACTCAAGTTGAACCTCCTACCTCTTCCACAACAAGTCGAATTCAAGTGGAAGAAAACGACAATAAGGAAGATGATCAACCATCAAACCTACCACCAAGAATCCACAATGCAATTTCAAAAGATCATCCAATAGATCAAATACTGGGTGATGTAAGTAAGGGTGTTCAAACTCGATCCCGTGTTGCTTCATTTTGTGAACATTACTCTTTTGTCTCTTCTCTTGAGCCAAAGAATATAGATGAAGCACTTGAAGATCCGGATTGGATGATTGCAATGAATGAAGAGCTCAATAATTTCATTTGAAACGAAGCTTGGACATTAGTGGATAGACCCAAAGAACACAATATCATTGGTACAAGATGGGTGTTTAGAAACAAGCAAGATGAGAACGACATGGTTGTAAGAAACAAAGCAAGATTGGTCGCACAAGGTTTTTCACAAGTCGAAGGTTTGGATTTTGGTGAAACTTTTGCTCCTGTAGCTAGGCTTGAATCTATTAGGATATTACTTGCGTTTGCATCATGCTTTGACATTAAATTATTTCAAATGGATGTCAAAAGTGCCTTCTTAAATGGAGAAATATCCGAACTTGTTTTTGTTGAACAACCTCCGCTTTGAAGATCCTAAGAATCCAAATCATGTCTATAAACTCTCCAAGGAGCTCTATGGTCTTAAACAAGCTCCTAGAGCATGGTATGAACGCCTTAGAGATTTTCTAGTTTCAAAAGGATTCAAAATTGGGAAAATTGATTCAACTTTGTTCACCAAAGTATTAGATGATGATTTCTTTGTATGTCAAATTTATGTTGATGATATCATTTTTGGATCTACTAATCAAGACTTTTGCAAAGAGTTTGGTGATATGATGTCAAGGGAATTTGAAATGTCCATGATCGGAGAACTAAGCTATTTCCTTGGACTTCAAATCAAGCAACTCAAAGATGGAACTTTTGTAAGTCAAACAAAGTATGCAAAGAACTTGATCAAGAGATTTGGCATGGAAGATGCAAAACCTATCAAGACTCCCATGGCAACCAACGGTCATCTTGACCTTAATGAGGGAGGTAAATCAGTAGATTTAAAGCTTTATAGATCTATGATTGGTAGTTTACTTTATCTCACCGCATCTAGGCCCGATATCATGTTTAGTGTTTGCATGTGTGCACGGTTTCAAGCATATCCAAAAGAGTGTCATTTAATGGCCGTAAAAAGAATACTAAGATATTTAAAGCATTCCTCTAGCATTGGCATATGGTTTCCTAAAGGTGCTAAGTTTGATTTAATTGGATACTCGGACTCCGATTATGCGGGTTGCAAAGTGGATAGAAAAAGCACCTCGAAATTGTCAATTTAGGAGATCCTTAGTATCATGGTCATCCAAGAAACAAAACTCCATAGCTTTATCCACCGCCGAAGCCGAATATGTCTCTGCGGGTAGTTGTTGTGCTCAATTGCTATGGATGAGGCAAACCTTGATGGATTATGGAATTAAGATTGATAAAATGTCTCTTTGTGTGATAATGATAGTGCGGTAAAAAAACAAATAATCCTGCCCAACACTCAAGAACCAAGCATATCGACATTCACCACCATTTCTTGAGAGATCATGTGGGCAAGGGAGATATTGAAATTAGCCACATCCGAACCGAAGATCAATTAGCGGACATTTTCACCAAACCATTAGATGAAGGCCGGTTTTGCAAATTGAGGAATGAATTAAATGTCATAGATTATTCAAATATTGGTTGAAACTTTTGCCTCATGCATTTTGTTTGATTTGGTGTTATTCAAAAGCTTCTTTAAGAAAATATTTTCAAAAATATTAAAACGATTATCTATGTTCATAAAAAATTATGTTCTCTTATAGACATTAGTCTATTCTATGCATAATGATCCCTAAATGACTCTTAATTGATTGCAAAACTAAGGGTCATTTGCAAATAATCCCATCAAATCTTTATCCAGAACTGTTTTTGAAGTTCCAGGATAATCGGTATGACCGGCGGGTTGAGTGCGGTATGACCACAGTGCGGTACTACCGGCACAAAAACCACGGTACTACCGCTGCGATGTATATCGGCGCAATAGGGCGGAACTACCGCATCGGTTTCGGTAGAAAACGTAACCCCCAGAGGGTTTTCTCTCTCCCATGCTCTTGCCTCTCTTCCTCTCTCTCTCTCTCCTTCTCTCTCTCTTCCGAAAAACTCTCGGCCAACCCATCCAAAACTCGGTTGATCTTCAGATCTTTGCAAATTTCTTGCATCTCTAGGGTTTATCTCCTTCAATCCTCAAGATGCCAAGGACAAGATTTGGAACTCGTCGAGGGCAATCTTCCACTCAACCTCCTGCCGACCCTTTGGATGATCCATTAGGCAAGGGAAAAGGGCCTACAACGGATGGCTCTGACAGTGAGGAAGGATCTCCTCCTCATGAGTCAGGTTCTGATTCTGAGTCTGACACAGAAGAAGAAGTCCAGGCTCAATCAGATGAGGAGATGGAAGATCCAGAAGAACCTCAGATTGATCTCAGGCTCATATCAGCTGATGACTATGCAATTCTGAGACACAAAGATCAATATCTACCGCCTCCAACTCAATAAATCCCATTCCACACCAAGTTCCAGAGCAAGTCTATGAGCAAATTTATGATCATCACAGAAATTTGCAGATCATAAATGCATAAAGTGGTCTCACATAAACTCCCTAGAAAATATGATGGAGTATATCGTCTTTTTTCAGCAAGTTAGTCTTCATGATTTTGTGGCCCTCAGGAATGACTATGATGAAGAGATCATCGACAGCTTCTATGCCACTTTGTATGTTTCTCCTTATTTCAAGAAAATGAAGTGGATGATTACACGGTATGTGGAGAGTACTAAGGTGATTTTGAGCGTGTCGAGGATACACTCTGGCAATTGGGATAAGCTTTTTGATAGTCCTGCTTTACTTGTTCCAGCCTGGACAGAGTTTTATGATCAGAATGTCATGTACACTCCAGGGAAAATTAATGGCTTGCTACCTATTCCCAGTTTGATTAATAGGATTATTAATCACACTTTTCTTCCCAAGAGTGGTAACTTTGATGCTATTCGAGGACATGCATGGAATATCATTGACAATATCTCCCATGGGAGAAAGTTTGATGTTGTGGATGTCATCATCAGGGGGATTGTCTCTTCTAAGAATGACAGGGTAAAGCGGATTTATCATGCTCCTTACATCATGACCCTAATTCTTAGTAAGATTGAGTATCAGGGTGGTTTGGGATCACCCCATAAGTTTTACAAACCCGAGAAAATCCCCATTCGCTTTCAAGCACAAAGAGCACAACAAGAAGAAATTGCCCAGCAGGAGGCAATGCAGAAGGCTCTCACAGTCAAGCCACTCTTGCTCGATTCTTACCACTCGGACTCTCATTCTTAATAACTGATGCGGATGAAAGTCTCACAGAGAGATGAGGACAGTTCTTACAGATTTTGAGAATGAGACTAACAACAGACTTGCCGTCCCGACAGAGACGATTGACTCTATGGAACAGCGTCTTCCACCTCTTCCACGTCCTTCGTCTCTAGTACGGTTCACGCGCCGTCGCCTCGACTCCACCCGGTGCTCCTCCTATAGTGGTCACAGACCTCGTGCCATCTGTTCCTCTAGTCTCTCCTCCGGTGATTCAGCTCTGCCTCTCGGGATCCTCGCTTTTTCCCTCGTGATCCGGTGCTTGATGTTTGTTTTTGGTACTTTGATGCCAAAGGGGAGAAGTAGAAAGTAGCTCTAAGAATTAAGGGTGTCGACATTATAGTCTTTTGATGTTTTATTGCTTGTAATAACTTCATCCTAGTATTACCTTGTTCAGAACTTGTTGGTTGTCTTAATTATCAAATGTGATATTATCTCTACTGAAATTTCTTTTATGACAATTCCTTATCACTGCAAGTTTTCCTCAGTTTCAACAAGTTAAAAAGAAACTCTGCCAAAAATTTGTCACAATTCTCTACATGTGCTCTCAAGTTGTTCTATCTATTTCATGCACATGTTTAGGGGGAGCTTTCTTTGTGTTAAGTCATCAAAAGAATATACACTTGTTTCACAATCTTGGATATATTCAAAACTCTTCTTCACACATATTAACTAGGTTGTCATCAATTACCAAAAATGGGGAGATTGAAAAACATCTAGGCCCCTAAAAATATGTTTTGGTAATTTATGATAATATGTGAAAATGGGACTTATTGGTTTGTTGAGTTTTACAAGGCCTAATCCCATTGGAAAATATGATCTTGAAGATGCGTATAAAAGTTTTATGAAGATCAAGTATAGCTCAAGGATAAATTTAAAGTCTTAAAGAAAGAGTATATTTCTCTAAAAGACTCTTATGAGGAGCTAAAGGAAGTTCATGATTCTTTTCTCCTAAAAGATATAGAAAAATCTCATTCAAATATTGGTATTACTTGTGATTTAATGAATGATATGCCAAGAGTAGAAAGTATGCCAAATGCTAAAACCATGTCTAGTATTTCTACCTCTTGTGATGACTTGCTATCCATATCTTGTTGCTCAAATGATGATTCAATTATTGGTATGAATAATAACGTGTGACCCTTTGCTAATTGTTGAAAATCATGAGCTAAAAGAGCAAGTCACCAAGCTAAGTAAGAGCTTGAAAGATGCTTCAAGGGTAAATCAACCCTTAACAAGTTATTAAGTGAGCAAAGGTGCTCATTCAATAAGGAAGGACTTGGGTATGTGCCCAAGAAAGGTAAGAAACCGGTAAACAAGCCTCCAAGGTTTATTAAGCAAAATGGTAAATATTGTAATAAATGTGGTAAGGTAGGACACATGTCAAATGCTTGTTTAAATATTAATGTTAAATCATATGTCACTTATGATTCTTGCTACATGCTTAAGAAATCCATTGATGGTAAAATAATTACAAGATTTATTGACACTTTGATTTTAGGCGTTAAAAAGAATGCTATTTGGGTGCCTAAAGCCTTGGTCACTAACCTCCAAGGACCCAAACAAATTTGGGTACCTAAAAGAACTTGATTCTTATTTTGTAGGTGAACTACAAGACCGTGGAAAACATTGGGTGCTTGATAGTGGATGCACTCAACACATGACCGTGATAGAAAAATGTTCACCACATTCGAGAACGTAAAGGAAGTGACAAGATCACCTTTGGAGATAATAGTAAAGGAAAGGTAATAGGATTGGGTAAAATTGTTATCTCAAATGATCTTTCCATTTCAAATGTATCTTTAGTTGAATCACTTAATTTCAATTTATTATCCGTTGCTCAAATATGTGATCTTGATTTAATTTGCTCCTTCTCAAATGAAGGTGTGTCAATTTCAAGTGTAAAGGATAATGCTTTAGTTTTCAAAGGCTTTAGATTTGGAAATCTTTACTTGGTTAATTTTTCCTCAAATGCTTCATACTTACAAACTTGTTTAATTGCAAAAACTTCTTTGGGTTGGCTTTGGCATAGAAGGCTAGCTCATGTTGGCATGATTCAACTTAAAAGTTTTTCAAACATGATCTAGTTGTTGGTTTGAAAGATGTGAAGTTTGAGAAGAATCGACTTTGTAGTGCTTGTCAAGCCGGTAAACAAGTCGCAAGCTCTCACCCTTCCAAGAGTATCATGTCAACCTCTAGACCATTGGAACTCTTACATATGGATTTGTTTGGACCAACAACCTATAGAGTATCGGAAATAGCTATTGTTTAGTTATCGTGAGATGATCACTCTAGATATTCATGGGTGTTCTTTCTAGATGACAAGAGTGAAACCTCCGAATTTTCAAAAGCTTTGCTAAACGGGCTCAAAATGAATTTGATTTCAAAATAAAGAAAATCAGTAGTGATAATGGTTCCGAGTTCAAAAATACTAAAGTTGAATACTTTTGTGATGAACTTGAATAAAGCACTAACTTTCCACAACCTACACTCGAGTAAAATGGAGTTGTAGAAAGGAAAATCGTACATTAATTGAAATGGCTAGACAATGCTTGATGAATATAATACTTAGATAGTTTTTAGGCGAAGCAATCAACACCGCTTGTCATGCCATAAATCGTCTCTATTTGCATCGCCTTTTGAAAAGACTTCCTATGAACTCCTTGTTGGAAGAAAACCGAACATCTCTTATTTTCGTGTCTTTGGTTGCAAATATTACATTTTGAAAAAGGGTGTTCGTCTTTCAAAATTTGCAAGTCGGTGTGATGTTGGTTTCTTGCTTGGTTACTCCTCTAATAGCAAAGCATATCGTGTCTTTAATCAAAACTCCGGTTTAGTTGAGGAAAACACGATGTTCAATTTGATGAAACTAACGGCTCCCAAGAAGGGCATGATAATTTGGATGATGTAGGTGATGAATTGTTAAGAAAGGCTATGGAAAATATGCAAATTGGCGACATCAAACCGAAAGATGAACCGTCATCTTCTACTCAAGTTGAACCTCCTACCTCTTCCACAACAAGTCGAATTCAAGTGGAAGAAAACGACAATAAGGAAGATGATCAACCATCAAACCTACCACCAAGAATCCACAATGCAATTTCAAAAGATCATCCAATAGATCAAATCTTGGGTGATGTAAGTAAGGGTGTTCAAACTCGATCCGTGTTGCTTCATTTTGTGAACATTACTCTTTTGTCTCTTCTCTTGAGCCAAAGAATATAGATGAAGCACTTGAAGATCCGGATTGGATGATTGCAATGAATGAAGAGCTCAATAATTTCATTTGAAACGAAGCTTGGACATTAGTGGATAGACCCAAAGAACACAATATCATTGGTACAAGATGGGTGTTTAGAAACAAGCAAGATGAGAACGACATGGTTGTAAGAAACAAAGCAAGATTGGTCGCACAAGGTTTTCACAAGTCGAAGGTTTGGATTTTGGTGAAACTTTTGCTCCTGTAGCTAGGCTTGAATCTATTAGGATATTACTTGCGTTTGCATCATGCTTTGACATTAAATTATTTCAAATGGATGTCAAAAGTGCCTTCTTAAATGGAGAAATATCCGAACTTGTTTTTGTTGAACAACCTCCCGGTTTTGAAGATCCTAAGAATCCAAATCATGTCTATAAACTCTCCAAGGAGCTCTATGGTCTTAAACAAGCTCCTAGAGCATGGTATGAACGCCTTAGAGATTTTCTAGTTTCAAAAGGATTCAAAATTGGGAAAATTGATTCAACTTTGTTCACCAAAGTATTAGATGATGATTTCTTTGTATGTCAAATTTATGTTGATGATATCATTTTTGGATCTACTAATCAAGACTTTTGCAAAGAGTTTGGTGATATGATGTCAAGGGAATTTGAAATGTCCATGATCGGAGAACTAAGCTATTTCCTTGGACTTCAAATCAAGCAACTCAAAGATGGAACTTTTGTAAGTCAAACAAAGTATGCAAAGAACTTGATCAAGAGATTTGGCATGGAAGATGCAAAACCTATCAAGACTCCCATGGCAACCAACGGTCATCTTGACCTTAATGAGGGAGGTAAATCAGTAGATTTAAAGCTTTATAGATCTATGATTGGTAGTTTACTTTATCTCACCGCATCTAGGCCCGATATCATGTTTAGTGTTTGCATGTGTGCACGGTTTCAAGCATATCCAAAAGAGTGTCATTTAATGGCCGTAAAAAGAATACTAAGATATTTAAAGCATTCCTCTAGCATTGGCATATGGTTTCCTAAAGGTGCTAAGTTTGATTTAATTGGATACTCGGACTCGATTATGCGGGTTGCAAAGTGGATAGAAAAAGCACCTCGAAATTGTCAATTTTAGGAGATCCTTAGTATCATGGTCATCCAAGAAACAAAACTCCATAGCTTTATCCACCGCCGGCCGAATATGTCTCTCTGGGTAGTTGTTGTGCTCAATTGCTATGGATGAGGCAAACCTTGATGGATTATGGAATTAAGATTGATAAAATGTCTCTTTTGTGTGATAATGATAGTGCGGTAAAAAAAACAAATAATCCTGTCCAACACTCAAGAACCAAGCATATCGACATTCACCACCATTTCTTGAGAGATCATGTGGGCAAGGGAGATATTGAAATTAGCCACATCCGAACCGAAGATCAATTAGCGGACATTTTCACCAAACCATTAGATGAAGGCCGGTTTTGCAAATTGAGGAATGAATTAAATGTCATAGATTATTCAAATATTGGTTGAAACTTTTGCCTCATGCATTTTGTTTGATTTGGTGTTATTCAAAAGCTTCTTTAAGAAAATATTTTCAAAAATATTAAAACGATTATCTATGTTCATAAAAAATTATGTTCTCTTATAGACATTAGTCTATTCTATGCATAATGATCCCTAAATGACTCTTAATTGATTGCAAAACTAAGGGTCATTTGCAAATAATCCCATCAAATCTTTATCCAGCTGTTTTGAAGTTCCGTGATAATCGGTATGACCGCGGGTTGAGTGCGGTATGACCACAAAGGCGGTACTACTGGCACAAAAACCACGGTACTACCGCTGCGGTATTACGCGGCAATAGGCGGAACTACCGCATCGGTTTCGTAGAAAACGTAACCCCAGAGGGTTTTCTCTCCCATGCTCTTGCCTCTCTTCTCTCTCTCTCTCTCCTTCTCTCTCTTCCGAAAAACTCGCCAACCCATCCAAAACTCGGTTGATCTTCGATCTTTGCAAATTTCTTGCATCTCTAGGGTTTATCTCCTTCAATCCTCAAGATGCCAAGGACAAGATTTGGAACTCGTCGAGGGCAATCTTCCACTCAACCTCCTGCCGCCCTTTGGATGATCCATTAGGCAAGGGAAAAGGGCCTACAACGGATGGCTCGACGGTGAGGAAGGATCTCCTCCTCATGAGTCGAGTTACGATTCGAGTCGACACGTAAGAAGAAGTCCAGCTCAATCGGATGAGGAGATGGAAGATCCGTAAGAACCTCGATTGATCTCGAGCTCATATCACCGATGACTATGCACTCGAGACACAAAGATCAATATCTACCGCCTCCAACTCAATAAATCCCATTCCACACCAAGTTCCGAGAGCAAGTCTATGAGCAAATTTATGATCATCACAGAAATTTGCGATCATAAATGCATAAAGTGGTCTCACATAAACTCCCTAGAAAAATATGATGGAGTATATCGTCTTTTTCAGCAAGTTAGTCTTCATGATTTTGTGGCCCTCAGGAATGACTATGATGAAGAGATCATCAGACAGTTCTATGCCACTTTGTATGTTTCTCCTTATTTCAAGAAAATGAAGTGGATGACTGTTACACGGTATGTGGAGAGTACTAAGGCTGATTTTGAGCGTGTACTGAGGATACACTCTGGCAATTGGGATAAGCTTTTTGATAGTCCTGCTTTACTTGTTCCAGCCTGGACAGAGTTTTATGATCAGAATGTCAGGTACACTCCAGGGAAAATTAATGGCTTGCTACCTATTCCCAGTTTGATTAATAGGATTATTAATCACACTTTTCTTCCCAAGAGTGGTAACTTTGATGCTATTCGAGGACATGCATGGAATATCATTGACAATATCTCCCATGGGAGAAAGTTTGATGTTGTGGATGTCATCATCAGGGGGATTGTCTCTTCTAAGAATGACAGGGTAAAGCGGATTTATCATGCTCCTTACATCATGACCCTAATTCTTAGTAAGATTGAGTATCAGGGTGGTTTGGGATCACCCCATAAGTTTTACAAACCCAGAGAAAATCCCCCCATTCGTTTTCAAGCACAGCAGGCACAACAAGAAGAAATTGCCCCAGAGGAGGCAGCTGCAGAAGGCTCTCACAGTCAAGCCACTCTTGCTCAGATTCTTACCACTCAGACTCTCATTCTTAATAATCTGATGCAGATGAAAGTCTCTCAGCAGGAGATGAGGACAGTTCTTACAGATTTTCAGAATGAGACTAACAACAGACTTGCCGTCCTGACAGAGACAGTTGACTCTATGGAACAGCGTCTTCCACCTCTTCCACGTCCTTCGTCTCTAGTACGGTTCACGCGTCGTCGCCCTCGTACTCCACCTGGTGCTCCTCCTATAGTGGTCACAAGCACCTCGTGCCATCGTTCCTCTAGTCTCTCGGCTCCGGTGATTCAGCTCCTGCCTCTCAGGATCCCGCGCCTTTTCCCCCTCAGGATCCAGCTGCTTGATGTTTGTTTTTGGTACTTTGATGCCAAAGGGGGAGAAGTAGAAAGTAGCTCTAAGGATTAAGGGTGTCAGACATTATAGTCTTTTGATGTTTTATTGCTTGTAATAACTTCATCCTAGTATTACCTTGTTCGAACTTGTTGGTTGTCTTAATTATCAAATGTGATATTATCTCTATGAAATTTCTTTTATGACAATTCCTTATCACTGCAAGTTTTCCTCAGTTTCAACAAGTTAAAAGAAACTCACAAAAATTTGTCACAATTCTCTACATGTGCTCTCAAGTTGTTCTATCTATTTCATGCACATGTTTAGGGAGCTTTCTTTGTGTTAAGTCATCAAAAGAATATACACTTGTTTCACAATCTTGGATATATTCAAAACTCTTCTTCACACATATTAACTAGGTTGTCATCAATTACCAAAAATGGGGAGATTGAAAAACATCTAGGCCCCTAAAAATATGTTTTGGTAATTTATGATAATATGTGAAAATGGGACTTATTGGTTTGTTGAGTTTTTACAAGGCCTAATCCCATTGGAAAATATGATCTTGAAGATGCGTGCTAAAAGTTTTATGAAGATCAAGTATAGCTCAAGGATAAGGTACAAGTGGTTTTGAAATTATTTTCTTTTACCGGTCTTAGGAGAAATAGATGGAAGACCGGATTATAGGTTAAATGCCGTACTATTAAGAGGGATCATGTCCTGTAGCTTGAAGGCATGTTTTGTGCTTTATGGATCAATTTAGGATCATGTATGCATATGGATTCTCTTTCTTAAACCAAATATGCACTGTCAGGACAATCGGTACTACCGGCGTTGTCTGTGCGGAACTACCGCACTCCGGTTGTTCCGGTCGTTAGTTGGCGGTATATTTTTTACAGAGAGTCTCTTTTTCGTTTCGTGCCAAAACTCGAGCGCGTAGTACCGCCGTTGTTCATGCGTATGACCGAATACGGTAGTACCGCAGTGTTAAGCGGAACAACCGCATGCCGTTATTCAGAATGTTGCGATATATTTTTCCATAAGCACCCTTTGTCTCTCTTGGAAAACGGTAGTACCGCAATCTCCTTGCGGTATGACCGCATCAGCGGTGGTACCGCTCGTCGATTGGCGGTAGTACCGCTCAGCAAGATTAAACGGCTATGTCGGTCATTTAATGCATCTGTATAGCCGTTCTTTAGTGGTTGGAGAAGTGCGGTAGTACCTTCCTTGCATGGCGGTAGTACCGCATGTGGTCAAAAAGTGGGTTTTCTTCTCCAACGGTTATAATTGTTGTTGGGGGTATAAATACTTCCCCCACTCAAGGACAGGCGCTAGACCACATTTAAGATCCTTAGAGCCTTGTGCATTCATTCAACTCCTCAAATTCATTTGTTCACTCTTTGAGAGGTTGTTGAGCTCATTCAAAGTGCATTCATCATTCTAGTTGATCCTATTGCACTTGAGTGTCGCTGCGAAGGTCTTGGTTTGTTACTCTTGGAGTTTTGCCGAACTCCTAGACGGCTTGACGATGATTGCGGTGATCTCTTCAAGAAGATTGTGAAGAGGCCAGTGCCCATATTGTGAGTGGTTTGGTGTTCACCATCTCCGGAGTGGAGGAAGAACAACCAATAGTGATCGAGGAAAGACTTAATACGTGGAGCCGGCTTGATTGGTTCAAGCTCCTCAACGTGGACTAGTGAAGACCTAGCAAGTCTTCGATACCACTGAAAACATCGTTGTCTCATTGTGGTTATTCCTAGTCTTTACTCTTCCGCATTTATATTTCTAGCTTGATTTTTGTGCTTGTATTGCTTAGCTAGAAGTATAATTTGTTTAGACTAAGTTATTAATTAGCTTATCTCGTTAATTTGTTTAAAAGTTTAAAAACCTCATATTCACCCCCTCTAGTCGGTTATCCTTGACCCTACAGTGGGGCATATACTAAACACTGATCATCATACTTGAGATTTGAAAAATTTTAGTTAATCCTAGAAGGTGTTGATACGATGATTACTGATTAAATTCATTTTGAAGGTTTTACCACTTAACAGTTTAAATCTAGTTAGTCGACAATACAAAGATCATAAAGATCATGCATAGATCCCGATGACCATTACTAAATCCTGAAGATATGCTGACTATCTGTCAAATCTCTATAGTGCGAAACCCCATAATGGATTTATATTACATTGTAGTAATGCAGTCATCTCTTAACATCATCTAAGCAGACCTTGATAGCTATTTTTGCCAATCACTTAGAGATTATAGCACTATATGATGTCTTACTTGAATGTGTTTGGTTCAAACGTATGATTAACCACATTCAGAAGCATTGTGATATTAATACCGTTAATACCCCCCTCAATTACTATGGAGATAATGCTGCTTGTATTACACAAATGCAAATGGGTTATGTCAAGAGCAACATCACGAAGTATATTGCTCCTAAATATTTTCTATCCTGATGGAATCGAGAGGAATGATGAGGTAAAGATCCTGCAAACAAAGTCTTGTGAAAATCCACTTGATTTATTCACTAAGTCTCTGCCCGCATCCAGTTTTCAAAGTTACATTCATAGCATTGGAATGAGACGGTCTAAAGAGTTACAGAATTCAAGGGGAGTAAATCCCTAAATCATGACCTTTATCAAATCCTGAGGATTTATCCAAAATCTTAAATATTAGACCCCGAAGATTAAACGTTGTACTATTTCCTTGGTGAGGTTTTTTTGAAGTTTTCTCATATGAAGGTTTTTAGTGAGACAACAAGTGTAATGCGACTTATGAATGTAATGTACTCTTTTCTCCGTTCCTTTTTTTTTACAATGGGTTTTTTGAATGAGTTTTTGATGAGGCATTTGCATATCGTTGTCTATTACTCAAGGGGGAGTGTTACGAAACGTTTGTATGAGCAAAAGACTAAACCGCCTCTGGAGAGCTTTCACCCCTGTAGGCTATAAATACGAAGACCCCCCTATGTACAAGAGATGTATTGACGAATAAAAAGATATCTACCCCTATACTATGTGTCTCCCATTGTATCCATGTCTCCTATATGATTATTCTTGTGTGATATCTATCTACGCCGATGTCACAACGACTACCGTTATTTCTGAACAAGAGACTCCAGGTTAGATATTTGCCATGCGTAGTCACATCTTGTAATACCCCCTCCAGTTCACAAAAACAAGTTATTTCGGACATCAATAAGGTCCTCAAAATGCAAATTTGATCGCTAATTACTATTATAATATATTAGTAAAACCAAATAAAATTATAATATTGTGAACTTACTTTTCAAGATGAATCTACATATATAATTTTCATGTATCTAATCGAAATATTTAAAAATATACTGATATCTAAAGTTTTCAAAGTTTGATTGCATACATTCAAAAACGACTTGTTTTGTGAACTGGAGGTAGTATATTATTAGCACGAATCTTTAGCCACTTGAAGCTAATATGCATTTGAGATGCTCTTAGAGTTGATTGACAAACTTCACTTTTACATTTGCTACTTTTTACTTATAAAGTTCTATAAATGAATGCATTGACATAAAACAATGTTATACTTGCATCATTTGGATTTAAAATTTTAAATGGTTTATTAGAGAGGCCTAGCTCGAATTGGGTAACTGATCTAAAAAGGTACTACTTTTAAATTGAGTTGTTTCAAAGCTACAGAGAGATAATTCAATCTTTAAATTTTGTTGCATGAAAAATGCCTAACTTGAATTCTCTAACATGAATGACTAATGTTCATTTATATACTCCGCGTGTTATTTTTTAGACGTCGTTTTAGAATGCGTTCAGACAACCTTTTAACAATTTGACCTCTAATATACACAAAAGTATTTGAATTTGCCACGTGGAAATGATATTACTAGATTTTTCATCAAAAATACTTTCATATAGTTATATTTTGAATAATTGTTTATAACATATAATTTTGAAAAGTAATAGTCAAATGTATGTATTGGGGACTGTGTCGATATCCAAAATGACAAATAAAAAAAGAACGGAGGTAGTATCATCATTCCCTGCAAAGTTGAACTCTGGCTAATCTAAGACTTCCATGAATTTGATAATTTGTGATGATTAGCTAGCTACATCTATGATTTCCATGAATTTGCAAAACCTCCTCCATGAGCCATTTGCTCCTGAACTACTAGTACAGTTTGCATCCCGGGCCTCCAACTCTCTTCGTGCTGATGTGCACAAACCTTCGCCGTGCTAGTGCTCATTCGGTCATTCCATACCCATCAACACTTTCCCGAACGAGTGTATCTTCTTCCCATCACATGCGTCCATTATGCCATGAGGGAAGCATTCATGAATGGCTTGTAAAAGTCCGGCCGGATATATATACCACGTCAGAGCTGTCTGGTCATCTTTCCTGAACAACCACGCGATGCGCTCCATGCACGTTTGATGTTTTGTATGAACTTGGTCCTGCACAAGATCTCTCTCGTATAAGAGATGGAATTTTCGTTTGGCAGGACGGCGGTCGTGGTCCTCTACATATGAACGGCTCATTACGGGAATCCAATATTCTTTATCTGGATCAGTTCAACATGTCGTGCGCTTATTCCACCTTGAATCCTGCAGGATAACTTTGGTCTTCCGTGGGGGACAACAATTATTCCATCTTATTCACATACTCCCTGAGACACTGACTGTTCCAATACTCTAATCCGAGTCTTCCATCACGAAAGCTTCTGACTCCAGCCCAAAGGTCTAGTACTATTTTCCATACGGGCTCTCACGTGCTGTACTAGATCTTTTAATCATGGACACGAACCAAGTCAAGGTTGCATTTGGCTGCTGAGTTCCTGAAACAACCTTAGCCAATCCACGATAGATTCTTCTTCAACAGCACTGTTCTGGCGTAATTCAGCGGCAAGGACCGATGCAGCGCTCAGACAATGTGTCTCTATCAATCAGGATGTGGATCTGAAGTTGATGCGGTCTTGATCTTTTGTTGCATAGCAAAGAGCGGTCATCCCATTCAAGGAGAAACAGTGGTTCTCGGAATAAATCATTGATAGCTATAGAATGGGCCAATTCAGTGTGGAATATATAGTCGTCGCTCTAACAAACGATAGTATTGTAGTAGTAGGTATCCATTTTCGTAACAGCTCCAGTTTGACTGATTGTATAGGGACGACGGAAATTCTAGGTGAGCATATAGCGACTGCACTTACCGACCCTAGTAAATTGAAAATAAAGATTAATTACTCTTACGTTGTCACATGCACCGAGTCCATTCTTACTTCGGAGATTCGGAAATATAAAGTTGAGAGCAAGCCAGGCTAGGATTCCGTTTTGTTTTGTGTTTTCATTTCTATCTGCCGTTTCATCGTCTATCTGCAGATCTGTACAGTAGTGATTAGTGAACCTCATGCTTGCATGAGAGAGCCCAGGAGATCAGGAGTAGAGACCAGTGTTTTGATTACTGGTTTTATATTTTTTTACCGGGGGTCACCGGTGAACCGAAATGGCCAAAAATCTGAAAATTTCGAAGTTAAAATGAAAAAAGATAAAATTCAAGTAAATCCTATTTTTGTGCCGGTTTGGACTTTTACTGGGTATCTGATAGAACCGAAATTGTCTAAAATCGGTTGAAAATCGGCCGGTAATCAAAACCTGCTAGAGGCACAGCTAGGTAAGCAAATGCATAACAGAAGTTTCAAGAAGCAAGAAATTCATGTAATTTCTCTCTATCAGAAGTCCGTGGCCTGTACATCTCCGAAAGAATATCTAAAACCTAATCTTCCTAGAGCAAGTATGTATGCACAAGCAGAATCAATCAAAGTTAGAACAATCTTATAACAAGATCCAAAACTATGACTTGTCAGTTGTCATGACGACTCATCAGCCGCCTCCGGTATGCTTTGCAGCGACGGCCTCCAGTGCCCCCTCATCTCCTGCTGGTAGCACACCTTGCCGGAGCTCATCAGCTCCGCCAGCACCTTCTCGACCTGCCGCCCCTTGCCGGCCCTCTCCAGCAGCTCCTGGAGCTGCCTCCTCGTCACCCTGATCTTCACCTCGACCCGCTCCATCCTCTCGACGGCCGCCATCCCCTTCCCCACCTCCTCCTCCTCCCATTCGTCGTCGTCCACCCACGACGCGGCGCCGCGCTGCAACTTCAGACAGTTCCCCATCTGCCGATGATCGAGCCGATCGATGGATGTATATATATGAAGCCGATCAATTGTGAGAGGATCGTGGATGGGTGATAGAGCTTATTTATAGGTGGAGCTGGAAGAGGTCGTAATAAGAGGTGGGTAAGAAAGGGAGGGGGAGGGGGAATGTTAAGAGTACGCATAATGCAATGCTTAGAGATGTGTTTAGCAAATAAAAATTGTTTTTTTATCACATAGGATATATATAAGGTATTTATTTTGTTGCATCCAATGTTTAAGTAGGAACCAATGCTTAAACGAGTACTTATATACATAATTATATCATTAATAGATACACAACATCTATATACCTATAAAAAGATGTTTGTATTAAATGAAATAAAATTTACATAAATACTTGATGATATAATTGTATTCTATTTTTTAAATATTTATATATAAACATTTTAAATTGTACTCGCCTAAAGTGCGACGTGTGGAGGTGGATGCGGGGAGACCGAGTCTCGCATCACGTGGACGGCCGCTGCGAGCCAGCGTGTCTTGTGGAGCGAGCTAGTGCGGCCAGTGGGATGGAGGGCGCCCCGGCGCTGGACGGCTGAGATTGGGCGGCGGCGGTGGTGGGGACGGCGTGGTGGGAGAGGAATCTTCGGGCGTTTTGTCCACGCGAAGGCTGCGCGTGTGAACGCGGCTTTTCCGGGGGATCTTCCAGTGATATAAGCTGCTGCTCCTTGCCAGGATGGGATTCCTCATTCTTCTTTCCCCGCGCCGATGGTGTGACCAACTAACCATGCAGAATTTGGAACGGCATTCGATCTGCCTTCTCTGCGGCGATGTCTACCAATATGCTCGGTTTTTTGTTTTTGACTGAAATATGCTCGGTTTTAAATTGCACCCCTTCGCTGCTGAACCTTTCATGAAGGAAGATCGTCAGAAAAAAGTATAATAAAACTCATGCAGGTCGGGGGGGGGGGGGGGTTATGGCATTGGTCATCCGCGTATGCACGAGCACGGATAAAAAAAAAAAAAGCTAGCAAAGGACTATACAAGTATGAATTGCTGTGAACACTTACCGCTTGAGACGAGATAAAATAGGACCAAGATTGATTTAACCTAACAAAGCAAGAACCATTAGTAGAAACCAAACAACTGACCGAATTAATAACACTACTAGTACTCCATTTTAATTATTGCCTAGGGCTAGCATACAAATTATGCTTACGTGCCTTCTGTTGGCCTGTCCAAGCTTACAAGAACAGTGCTGGAAATTAGGTTCTATCTACAGGTTTTCTTTATTTGGATTTTGTAGCCATTAAACATTTGCCATGATCTCCTGCATGGAACATGAGCACTCTTTATGTATATGCAAATATGCCTTTCAGCATATGCAAGCCTAGCCATTTCATTATACCAAATGCTTCACCCACCACACAACTCTTACATCATATTAGCTACATGTAAGTGCATGCCTACATTTTGTTAGTATCACTTTTCTAGTTATAATACATATATAGCCCATATAGCTAGGGCTAGAAACGAGCCGGCTCGAGTCAAGCTCGCCCAAGCTCGGTCTTAACCGCGGCTCAGCTCGACTCGGCTCGTTTAGGAAACATGCTAAAAACCATGTTTGGTTCGGCTTGAAAGGTGGCTCGAGCTGGCTCGTGACAGCTCCAGAACTAGTCCCAATCCTTCCACCTTGAGTCCCAATCTCAACTGCCCGTGGCCGCGATGACGCCGCTGATGCCCGCCGTGAGGCAGTGCCTCTCGCCCGCCACCGTCACGGCTCTCAATGTCGTCGTCGCCTTTGCGCGCTGTCGCGCCTATGGGCAGACCACCTCCCTCCACCTCATCTCCTCCCTCCTCGCCCCCGCCCGCCCCTTCCACTTCTACCATCAGGCGGCCACAACGCAGACCCCCGCCGCGGTCAAGGTGGAGCTCTTGCAGCTCCTACTGGCCATCCTCGACGACCCGATGGTCCACCAACTTGCAAGCGGCTGGTCACGGATGGCAGGTCGCGTGCGTCGGGGTCAAGGACGACCGGGTCCCGGGGAGGACTTTGTATCTGGTGGCGGCATCATCGGGACAGTGGGAGGCGGAGATGGCAGCGGCTCGACCGGGCAAGAGGGGGAGGGACTTGGAGGGAGGCAGTGATGGTGGTGCTTGAGTTTGGAGGGAGGCGGGCGGCGGAGGAGATGCGGAGCCGCAAGGCACAGACGATAGGGTGGCGGAAAGAGGAGGTGGGCGAGGGGGAGGAGGAAGGTGGAAAGAGGATGGGGTGGTGAAAGGAGGAAGGCGGATGGAGGATAGGGCGGTGGAAGGAGGGCGGGGCGGCGGAAATGACAGTGGCGCCCCTCGATTTGGATGGATGAGAATCGCTCGATGGCTGTTTGTGCACCGAGCTACGGGGATAGGGGTTATAGTTTGTAGGGTTCACACGAAATATACCTCATTGTTTGTATGGGCTGGGCCGGCTGGCAGCCTACGAGCCTACCGAGCGGCTTGGGCTCGGCTCGTAAACGATGCGAGCTGGGAATGAGGCTTGGCACAGCTTGTATATGCCACAAGCCAGCTCGAGCTTGGTCTGTGCCGAGCTGGCTCGCAAGCCTCGAGCTTTTTTTTCCAGCCCTACATGGCTATATGCACACTACGTAAATCAAGGGAATCTGTGTCATCTAGTTACACATACAGGCTTCCAATTGCCGATTTGCCCACAAGAAAGGTTGCAAATGTAGAACTGCTGAAGACCTATGGGAGAATATTATTACATCATTTCAGCGTCAGCCTAGTTTGATTTTGGTGTTTTTTCCCCCTCAGGGCCAATTCCACCCATTTATTTTGACCTATTAATTTATGTATCTGTTAACTACTAGCAGAACTGAAGCTTCAAGGCACCCTAACATGTACGTCAATAGTGGCCAGTACATACGGAATTGTCGCACTTTGCTGGAAAATACAACTTCCGGAGCTTTGCTGCGATGAGATGGGACCCAGAGAGCAACATGCGCGGGCAACACGACAGCAACACTATGGCCACCACTTCGATCGAAATTACTAACCGAGATTGATTGGTAAATCGAGCAACCTTGTTATAGTGTAGCGCCCCCTTTTCTCCTTCTCTCCCGGGGTCAACCCTCGCCGGCCCCCCCGGTTCCCTTCCCTCTGCCGCCCCGGCCCGGTTCTCCCCTCTCCTTGTCCTTTTCCTCTTGGCTGTCTCCGCTTGTCCCACCCTCTTCTCTCCTCTCGTGCGCACGCCGCCGCCTACACCTCACCTACCTCCCCCCCCCCTCGCGTGCTCTGCGTCGCCGCCGCACGCACACCACCTCCGCCGCCCTTTGCTGCCTACTCCCTGACGCCGTCGCGCTGCGCTTGCGCACGCGCACCGCCTGCACTCGTCTGCTCGGCCTTCCCCTCCTATCTCCCCGACTTGTCACCTCCGTGCGCAGAGAGCGCCGTAGCTCCATCATCACCTCCGTGCGCACGCTCGCCCGGGGCCCCCTCCCCGCACCTCCCCTCTTCGGCTTTAAAAGCCCCTGCCCCGGCACCTCCGTTCCCGTCCTCCCCCGTTTCTCCCCGTCTCCCCCCTTGTTCGTCCCCAAGCAAGAACCCGAGAGGAAGAAGAGCAAGAAGAAGGGAAGAGGAAGGAGAAGACCGGAGCCGAAGCCCTTACCTCCTCCGGTCGCCGCCGCCGTCGGTGAGCCTCGCATCGCCGTGCCCCTAGCCGCACCTCCCCTCCGGTCGCCGTCGTCCCCGCGTGACGCCGCCGCTCCCAAGCCCCCTCATCTCCCCTCTACCGCACACACCGCCGCCGCCGCCCCCCCATTCTCCCCCTCCCTTTTGCCCTGGCCCGAGAGCCCCCCTCCCCTCTGGCTTGTAGGGCAACCAGCCCCGTGGGCCGCCTCCGCGCCGTGGGCCGCGCCCGCCCGTGTGCGCGCCGCTTTTGGCCCAAGCCTCGGGCTGGGCCGAAACTTGGTTGTGGGCCGCACCGGTTTTCTTTTTTTTGTTGTTGTTTTTCTTTTCCTTTTTCCTTTTTAATTCAAAGGTGAGGCTTCAAAAATTAGTATCTCCCCCATTTTAACTCCAAAAATTATAAAATAAATTTCTAAAATTTTGTAAAATCAAGATCTTGCTAATAGCATAGGTCTTGTTCAATTTGGAGTTCATTTGTGTATTCTCGTGTATTTATTTGCTCTTATTGCATGTTGTATATTTTTCCGGTACTTCGCCCGCGTAGAGTTCGAGGACACCGGAGATCTCCAGGGTGATCACGAACAAGACTACCAGGACCCTCTCCCCTTCAATCAAGGCGAGTCAATACTTTGATCATATTGAGCCTACATTTTATGCAAATTATATTCTTTTAAAATGGCAAATTGCATGCTTTAATTCCTTAAACAAACATATGTTAAAGCTTAAGGTAGTTAATACTCATTTGATGATTAACTAATTATTATGCCATCCTTGACAACTTGAATCCCTTAATTCCATTGTCACCCTAGTAACTATATGGTAATACTAGCTATAGGTTGTACTTAAGCGACATGCTAGCCTTGCTTAAGTACCGAGATATTAAAACTGTCCCAATCATCATCTCTTCAAACACAAAATGATTTGGGCAGTCATTACGGGTAAATGACTGAGATGGTTGAAATATTGTATTTTACTTCTCAAAAACCCTAAATTGCTATTACCATATCTGGGTGGATGGAGAGGCGGATGGTATAACATTGGGTGCTAATGTAGCCCAAAGAATGTTATTTTGTGGATGGTATGTGGAAGAACCACCCAGATAATTCCTAAGGACTTAATTTTGTCACGACCTCCCGTGTAAAACAAGTACAACCACAAGTCTGCAACAAACCGCGACTTGGCTTAGTAAATTTATCAAATCCTGAAAGTCATCTCACTGGTGGAGTAATGGCACGCGCAAGCTTGCGGTACATCCAGCTTGACGGGGACACCGATACAAGGTGAAGTTGCCAACGCCGTGGCTAGTTCAACTATGCCAGGCGCTGTGGGTACAACATCCCTCGCGAACGTATGGGCGTAACCCTATAAGGGTGAGACGATGGAAAGGACGAGATATTTAGATTGGTTATTGTGACAACCTCCCGACTACACGACCAAGGAATCGTGTAGGGCAACGAGTTAACTGTCTCTTGTGGGTAAAGTGTACAATCTCTGCAGAGTTATAAACTGTTTAAACAGTCGTGCCTACGGTCAAAGGCGGGCATGGGAACTTAACTTGAGTTAGTTCTATTTCAAAAATCCTTTGTGGGTGGTATGAAAAATATGGTGGGCTCTCCTAGCCCTGAGATTGGATTTTCCCTGAGTTTCAGACTCAGCGCGGTTAATGATTGGAGGTAGCTCCAATTAAAATAAGCATTAGGTAG
This sequence comes from Ampelocalamus luodianensis, assembly GCA_036346255.1. NCBI lineage: Eukaryota > Viridiplantae > Streptophyta > Magnoliopsida > Poales > Poaceae > Ampelocalamus > Ampelocalamus luodianensis. Next base: position 27,423,521 of record CM070617.1, on the reverse strand, counting down.
AGTTTCCGATGGAGGGAACCTCTGCTGATACAATTATTGCACAATTACTCTCTTTAACAAAATGCAATTTGTAAAAAAAAATGCTAAGTAATAGGAATTTGTAAGTATGATAATTGAAAACCTTGCTTTAGCAAATAAAAGAATCTGGGCCATCCTTGTTAAGCCCTGCATGTATATTATTGCATTGTGCGTTGGCTCGCAAGCACGGAAGTTGTGCTCATTCTCGCTCTCCCCCAAACCCTTCAGATAACGCCGATGAAGGAGACTATGCATACTACGAAGATCCAGAAGTTAATGGGCAAGGAATTGATGAAGAGTAGACTAGTTCTGTAGTCTAGGTCTCGTCCCAGTCTAGCAGACTCGTTGGTACTTGCGTACAACCGATATTATCCAGGTCCTTGGTTAGTATCAGTCGTACACAGGTTGCCCCAGTCGCTTGCCTGTGAAGAGATGAGCTCTACCCTTTTACTTTCGCTATCGTATTCGGTGTTCTGTAATGTAATCAATTTGGCCTGATCGGCCCCTTTTGTAAAACTCGACCCGACGTGGTCTATGTCACTCTGATGGTTGTAATAAATTTGGTACTTTAGTTCGCGCCATGTATGAATGATTCAGCAATGTACCTGTGAGTGCTATCTGCTGATCCAGGAAATAGCACAGGGTTTTCACAGAGGACTCGGGATTAGAAAATTCGGGTCCGACATATAGACTGTGTCTTGTCAACGTGTTGGTGAGCTAGCTAGTGTGCATATCCATCTCCATTTTCTTCAAGCTTTTTGCCTATTTTAATCCTTTTTATGTTTCTATTTTCAAAAATAACTCGTGCTTGAAACTTACTAGTTCAATGTCCGGGTTCTGCTACGGATTAAAAAAAAAAATCATAGTCCCATCATGTCGGGTTGTCAACTATCATTGTGCTCAACGACACAATCTAGATCGTTGGTACTCCGCTCGCCGATCCAACGGACGTAAAAAGGGTAAGGAGGATGGACGACCAATAACTCTAACTTTTAAATAGTAGAGATTCTAGGAATGGTTTTTTTTTTCAGTGTCAACATGGATGACATTGAGGATGAACATATCAGCGTCAAAAGGGCTGACATTGAGGTTTGAATCACGGTGTAGTGAGATGACAACTTATCTTCGATATCTACCCTTTCTCAGCGCCAGCTCTTCTAGTGCTAACATGTTCATCCCCAGCGTCATTCGTGCTAACGTTGAGTAAAAGGGGTCATTCCTGGAATTTGTTTTCAGCATGAGCCATTTTTAAAAATAGAATGAAAAAATGGTCGAAATAGGCGAAACATATATTTTCTTTACGCAGAGCTTCTGGAAAATTGACTTGCGAATGCCTGCACGGTCAGCCACAGAATGTGTGGATCAATCTGTAGTGAAGGTGCCCTTCAAACTAAATGCTCAGACGATGACTCGATGAGGCTATTTCCCTCGAGTTGTGCGGGTCACGTCTCACCAAAAAAAATTGACCCTTCTTAGTTAATGTTTCGTAATTTCGCAGTATACTACTTTATTTATGAGTTATTAATATAAATCAGAAAAATTTTATAACAATAGAAAATCTGGTTATTCTTGCCTCTTGCGGCAAGCATGCCCTCTTTTGTTATTGGTCCTCTGAACGAAGAGGAAGGAATTACATGTGTGTGTATATATATGTGTGTTTGGTCCAGGCTTTGCCCTTTTACAGTCTGCATGGGTACCACGACTTTAGCAAAGAGAGCGCGACCCAATCATGTTGCATAATGTTGGCCATTAATAAGATTAAATCGATATTCTGCTTTGGCAGGCACAAGTCATTGTGTCTATCACCACTTTCCCTACTAATTTACATCGTTCGTCGCATCCGAACTAAAAAATCATTACAGTAGGTCACAAAAAAAAAGTTGTGATCTATCAAACGAAGCTGCAAAGAAGCAACCGAGAAAAAGAAGAGGAACTCGATCGGCAACACCACGGTAGCTAGTGTCATGACTCCACGGCCTCCGGGATGCTCTGCAGCGCGGGCTTCCAGTGGGCCACCCTGCAGTGCTGGAGGTGGTGGTAGACCTCGCCGGCGTTCATGATGCCGGCCAGAAGCTCCGCCGCCGACCGCCGGCTCTTCCGGACGAGGCTGTGGCCGTCGGCCCTCTTGTCCATCAGCTCCTGCAGCTGCCTCTTGGTGATCCTGATGGTCACCTCCGTCATGTGCCCCGTCCTCTCCGCGGGGTTCCCTTCCTCCTCCGCCGCGGACGGCAGATCCCACTCGCCGTCGTCGGCCCACGACACGGCGTGCTGCGTCACGGCGCAGTTCCCCATGTATACGTGTATGAACGTACAGATTCTTCTCCTTCCTCCTCCTGTGTTTCTTGTTGTTGCCGCTGTGCTGATGCTGCTTCTGCTTCTGCTTTTCGATTTGGTGGTCTTTGTGTGACCAACTCGGATGGGAGGTGCGATTTTATAGTTTTAAGGGAACCGATCGGCACGAACGTTCCCTGCACGATGTACCTAACGCTTACGCCGCCCGGCGCTTACGTGGCGAGTAAGTCCTACGTGGACGCCGAGGTGGATGGTGACGAGCGGGTGGGCGCCGTGGGGCCCCGTGCGGCGGCGGTCTGAACGCGGGGACGCGGGAGATCTCGGATAGGTGGGGTCCGGACGCTCGCGATGGGAACGCGGCTTTTTGCGGGGATTCTCCTGCACATCATGGGCTCGGCACGAGCCACCCGGTGGTGACATGGAGAGAGCGCGAGATAGATGCTTAGCCGCGGCGGGGCGTGGGGGCCGGGTTTCGCCGCCGTGACAGCTCGTGCCGCGGTGTCGTAGCCGCGTGCTGTTTCCTTGGCGAGCGTCTCGTCGTCGGTGTGGTGCATGCGGGGCTGTATGTATGTGCCAGCGTGGCACTGTGCGGTTTTACGTCGGATTAATTTCTAATTGCGACTGAACTTGCCGGTTCTCTAAAATAACATACGAAACTGTTACTCCCTTCATTATTATGGATCTTAAATTTTGTTCTGTTTTTACACCCCGTTAGCTTTATTGAATCCAGCCGCCGTTAACCACTAAAAAATGATCAAAATACATATGTTACCTGTCTTCTTCCTCCTCGCTCTTCCTCTTCATGCATTCACCCCTCCCTTCCGCCTCCACCCTCGTCGCGCCGCCTCCCCCACCCTCGTCGCCTAGACCGACCCGTGCCACCTCCACTCCTCAGTCCAGGCTCCAGAGATCGCAGTGGCACCCTGCGCTCCTGTAAGTAGTGCTCGGATCGAATGGTTTCTTTCACAAGATTGAGTCGGCCGTCTCGATGTGCGGTGGGGGGATATGGATCGATCTTTTGCCCGCCCTGTTTCTTGCGGAAATCCTTGATTTTTTTTCCTTTTGTATTTTTGGTTTGGTAATTCTAAAGAAAAAAATATCGCGGATTTCGTCTCGGTGTGTTGGTTTTTTTTTTTCTTTCCTTTTCTAGGGGAATTTTTCTTTGCGGTAACAATCTGATCTATTTTTTCTGTAAATGTCTGAGTAGAAAAGATGGAAACTTGTCTTGTAGGTGTTAGATTCTTACTTCGATTCCTCTCCTCTCACTGGTTGATCGATTCTAATATAATCTCTGTTTTTATTTAATTGCATTATTCTTGTTTTCATCTAGTCATCTTTAATTAATTCTTGCTCCTGTACCAATTTGTATATACCCGTGGTTGTGCTGTCGTGTACAATCTTGGATTACTTTCAAAGCTGAGCTGAGCTGTAAAAAAAAAGTAGATGTCCTTGTTTTATTTAGTCACGAAAATGTTGTTTCATTAGCTTTAGAAGATGCAAAGATGAAGGTTGTCGGCCTCGGTGCTGTGAAGTGAGAGAGAGGAGAGACGAAGAAGAAGATGGAGCATAAGAAGGGTAAATAAGACTTTTCATACATAATTTGACAGTTAATTCATGGTTGATCGACGAGAGTGATAAGAACGGGATGAAAGTTAAGATTCGATTGCAACAAAGAGAGGACCAGTTGCGCAATGAAATTTTAAGAACCCGGTCAATTTTCAATGGCAAGTAATTAATACTTTTACATTCGTATGGAACGGGAGGGTGTTCCTTCAAGTCGGTGAATAGTGCCGGTTTTGGATACATTCTATTGGCGGCTCTCAAGTTCGTCACGAACAAGTTGCGGTCATCTCAGTTGCCCATGCTTATCGCCTCAAATAGTTTGTGGTTGACGTTTGCACAGTTAGCACATCCAGGACTACAAGAAACACAAGCCGGTTAATTTATTACCGTCAATTAGAAACTTGATGCAACTGTCAACTACTACTGACCATTTCTGGAGATGTAACTCGTTCTCAAATGAGAATTTTGCCGTAGCCTCAAAGAAATATAGTCATGATGCTACGTTGAAGTCGTACTCCGAGAAATGGACGCGCGAGTCCGCGAGCCATAATTGATGGTAGGAAACTGTCAGGTCTTGCTGGCTCGTCTGGTGGTTTCAGCGAGAGCACGACGGTGTAACGTTACCTTCGTATCATGCCGCCAGGCTTAGGTAGGACTACCATAGTAGTAGTGCTGGCACTTGGCAACCTTGCTTGTCCGAAGGTCCAAACTCCAAACACACGGATCGCGGGTCGCCAGTGTGCATGATGAAGTTCATGATGGAGTTGTTGAATTGGAATGATTTCACAGAGAAAGCTAGCACGGAAGAAACTTCAGAGCAAGGGTCGTACGAGGTACACCGCCGAATTTCCAGTAGATGGCACCACTTGCAGATATCGATTCCATGGAGTTAATTAGTGGCTATTGGCAAAGTTTTGGACACTATTAACCCTTTAATGCAATGTAATTCCAAATGTGGTCTCCCTAGGTACGAAATTCCGTTTTTAGCCCCATGATCGCAGCGTCTGCGCGCCAGAACCACAAAGAGCCCACATGCTGCGCGGCGCAACGCGAAGCAGCTGTTCTGCGCCACCGAGCGCAAGAAGGAGGCTGCGCTCCCCACGCCAAACTCGCGGGGCGGCGCGTGGCGCAGCCTACACCGCCGCGCAGGCGGGAAAGCGGCCGACTCGCGTGGGCGCGCGTGGGCAGCAGCAGCGCGCGGCGCGCGGAGGAGGCGAGCGTGCTCGGCGTGCACGCCACGCCGCAGCAGCGCCTTGCGCGCAGGGAGGCGGGCTAGGCTCTGGCGCGCGCGCGCAGTGGGGCAGCCGCTGCGCTTACGCGCGCGCGTGGGCAAGCAGCTGCTGCGTTTGGCGCGCGCAGCAGGCACCTCCCGCGTGTCCTGGGCGCAGCTCCTAGCTCATGCGGGGGCCAGGCGCAGCACCTAGTTACTGCGTTTCCCGAGCGCAGCAGTGAAAATTTTGAGAAGAGAGGGCTACACTTGGAATTTTGAATGCACATGGGCCAACAGTGTCCAAACTTCCCATTTGCGCACTGCGCCTCATGACTCCTCACTCGTGACGACTGGCAGGTACTTGTTTCATGGTAGCCGAGTGTCGCAGCGTCGTCGTCTGACATAAAAAGTTAGTCTCAGGGGACAGGCGGCGTGTGTGACTCTAGAATGAAGGAAGACGTACCGGAGTTCTCCCACGATGTAAATCACTAGGAGGCGAAAAGCACAAGGTGAGCAGAATACGAACGAGAAATGAGAGCATCAGTGCAGTGCATGGGCCAGGGCGCGCACATTGTGCTTCAGACTTGTACTTCCGTTACGCTTCCTGCATGTGCGTACAGTAGTAGCCTGGCAGTTTCGGTAATTCTGGTGCTTAATTTGTGTGTGTTGTTCAAGAATTGTAGTTGTCGCGTTCTTATTCTACAGAAACATGCACATGAATTATCTGATTTAACCTTCATATCTGCTGGTTCCAGATCATGCAGGGTATTGACCAGCTCGTCAAATATCTGATGTAACCCTGATATATGCTGGTTCGAATGGCATACAATGCTGTCACAAACTGTCCGTGAGATCATCGATGCGCAGCACTAGTAACTTAGCATAGCCTGAAATGTCCTCTCAAAGAAAAGAAAACATCGTGCGATGTAGGTATGTAGCTCCTCCTCAGAAAGCTACAAAAGCCCAGAGACTGAAAGGAATCGCCTGAAGCGAATGTGAACAGAATACCTCAATCTGATGAACCGCTTTAACTCACGTACGCCCTGCTCCTGCATGTGGTTAGATGCGTGAGAGCGTGTCGTGACCTCCTTACTTCCCAGTCCCCACCAATCTGGTTCCTAAACCAGGTGCATCAACTGTCGGTAGAGCACAGGAGTGCAGGATTCTGCGTGCGGCTTCTGTCCTTTGTGGTAGTGTCAGTCAGGTGCTGTCTAATTTTGACATCCCTGTCCTCGTCAGTACTTGTAAACAACTCCTCTCGCTTCAGTCTTGTCAAAGCATGCATGCAACCGACACATCGTGCTCGCGACCTCTCAGGAGTGGCTTTTGTTTCTCTGCGACAAAATCTCCCGGACTCCATTTTCTCAAGAAAAATGCAATGTAGGATGGTTGTTGTACTATGGATTGATGATTCACTATTCAGGCACTAAAGAACATAACAATGATTTCGCTTTACACAACACAAAACAAAATGCAATACGTCTCTTCGGACCAAATACATTGAAATAGGCGCAATACACAATAGGAAAAGTGGGGAAAACGCCATACTGGCATTACGAGACACGTCTTTCACCAAAAGGTTACAATTGGAAAAGCACAGGAAGAAAGGGTAATGACACGAGAATTTTGTTTGGTCGACTAGGTGCAACAACCTAACTTGTCTTCTAACCGAGAGTACTAATTTAACAAAATTCCCCAACTTTGAGCGAAGTTTAATTAAACTGGTGAACCAGCATGGGTTACAAAAAAACTGGTGCACTAACTGCGCCGTGCAAACGACAAACGGTAATGCATGCTATATAAAACTTTGTCGAGTGGTATGAATTAACTGTGAGTTCGTCATCCGCACAGTGGAGGCCAGCTTCGTTCCTGGCATCACTCTTGCAACATAATCATCAAAACTTGCAACTTTAAGGTAGCAAAGGGGGTTTGCAGCAGCGACGTTGTGTAATCCTCATCCTCGTGAGAAACACCTGCTATTAGGTTGGGGGGGGGACACATGCTCGAAAACAGTAGAATAAGTGGTGTTTTGGTGAATAATTAGACGAAGTTCCATATTAACAACTCACCGTCGAATTGAACTCTGAATTGTACCCTTGCAATTGGAGTGTATCATTGCATGCTTAAGTGTAATTAATTTAGTTTCCGTTTATCTGCAAGACTGTAACAGTATGCCTGTATGAACAACCTTTTCAAAACATTCCTTGACAAATGGACCCCCTGAATCCACCCAACACAATGGTGCCAACTTGTCAGTTTGTAGTGCTGAATTTCGCAGCAGAGTTATCCTTGTGCACATAATATCAGCTAGCTCTCCATATCCAAATCAAACTATTTTGCTGAAGAGATAGAGACTTCACTTATTGAAGAGTCGATGGTAGAAACAGTTCGGTTTTCAGTTTCAGTAATCCACGAGCACGCTTTTCACGTTCGTCATGTTTCCTTGTGACACCTATTCTATATTTCTATGGCATTTTTCCAGTGCATGCTGGAGTCGCAGTCAAGCACATCAGCACTGTTGTGGCAACAAGCCAAACAATGTTTTTTTAATGGAGCTCCAGCCGAGCTTATATATAAAGAAGAAGAGAGTTGATTCAGTTTATAAGGAAAATCGGGCCCGAAAACCTTAACAAATGCACGGTTTCAGAGAGGAAAACCGCAGCCAACCCGAGAAGACAAAACAACCTCAACTCGAACAGGACGACGCTCACACCGAAGGCACAACCAGACAACAGACAAGTTCAACCCAACTCAACTCGCGCGCTAACCAACCAACCACACAACTCGGTCGGCGGAGCCTTGCTCCCACACCGCACCTCTCTGTCGGCGGAGCCCTGCTCCCACGCCGCATCTCTGACATACAACTCGAACGGCGAAGCCCAGCTCCCACGCCGCTCCTCTCTGTCGGCGGAGCCCTGCTCCCACGCCGCTCCTCTATGTCACACAAGTCAGCAGGGCGTCGCTTCGGAGGAGCGCATATTGGACCAAAATACTGTCATGAAGTGTAAATCCAGAATGAAGAGCCGCCGTGAATCGAGGACGTTGGGGAAAACCTACAGAAGAGCAAGAGCAAGCAGGGATACAAGAATTCCTCCTTTAATCTTCCATCCCGGCGTGAGTGAAGACGAGGCGGCACCCGACGGCGGCTCCCTAGAGCGACGGAAAACCTCCCGGTGCAAGTGAAGACGACGGCTCCCCGGCGCGAGTGAGGCAGGGGCGGCAGCTCGCGCGAAGACGGCGGCTCCCCTCACAAGGAAAACCTCGGCGTCGGCAGACGACGACGATGGCTTCCCGCACGCCGACTCCTCGGCTTGAGAACCCTCGAGGCCGCAGCCATGCGCTGCATCGGCGGGTGGCGCGGCAACCGGGGGCGCTAGCGGCCCGTGAGCTCCGATGGCCAAGGGGGCGGCAGATCTAGATCTGCCCTCCAGGGGGTGGTGTCGGCAACCCAAGAGCTCCGGCCAAGGGGAGCTCCACGTCTCCAGAGGACCACCGGAGGCTCGCCGCGTCGCCCTGGACAGGACGCCGCCACCTCACCGTCCACGGACAGGGCACTTCTCCCGTAGCGGGAACAGGAAGGGGGAGGAAGGAGGAGGAGGGGAGGCTCGGAAGGTGGGAAGGGGGAGGGGGGCGCCGCCGGAGCAGCGGCAGCGGCCGGCGGGGGGCTGGGGATGGGGTCTCGAGGAAGGAGGCGTCGCCTCCCGGATCGCCCGAGGGGAGCGACATGGGAGCGGGGTTTAGTTTTATTATTGAGTCATGAGCTATCTCCGCAACAAAATATAGAATACCCTTTCTCCTTTGGAGACATACAAATGGAGGAGCTAAAGAATGACTCTCACTTGAGAGAGAGTGTGGTCAAAATGAGTGAGATCTGCCCCTGTATGCCCTTTGGACTCTTATATATAGTTGGGGAATGATTATTCTCTATCTTACCCTCTAATAATTACAAAATAGTAAGAGTAAATTAGTGCATTCCCCCATTTGTACAATATTCTGTTCGTGGACATATGTGCTTGGCAGCTTAAGAGATAAAATACCTCGTTCCATAGGCTTATGTTAAAGCCTTTTAGATCACCCTGACAGCCAAGGGACTGGGCACCCCACAACAAGCATCACCCGTTTCACTTGCAAATTTGCAGTCCTCCAAAAGAAGCTTCTGTTCTCGCCTTTACAGTCAGTTTCTCAAGAGGGCAAAAATCTTAGAGAGGCGCACGTGTGGATGGAAGCGTTCGAGCGAACACTACCTACTTTTACTAACGAATCGGTTTCCTTGAAGAAAATTTATATTATTCCTTAATCTAGGATATGCTCACAATTTTCCCTCCTAAAACAGCAGCAGCTCTACCGATTTGAAATCATCGCACAAGAATCATGAGCTCTGACAACTTTTTACAAGACACGCATCATCATCAAATAGGAGCAAAAGCAGCAGTCGTTCCATAGGAACTCACAAATTTTTGGCAGGCAACTCGTTGTCCAAGTCCCAGAGCTGCAGGTGAGGTGATGTGCATGGTTTACCTAACCACAATCTTGGGTCGCGTGCAAATCTGATTAAACTTATGGAAAGCCAATCTCACACTAGACCATCAAACTTGAACACTTCGCAAGCGTGCAGCCGTGGAAAAATGGTGATCAGAAAGGAATACTGATTCCTCTTTTCTTGTGTGAACGAAGTGGCATCAGTGGAATCTCCGGTAGCCTTGCCCGGTCAGATTCTCCCACTGACCAAGGGATCGATCATACGTATGCTTTGGTTGACCTTGGTGACACTGGTTGAAATGGTGCCTTTGTAATTCTGATGACTCATCACCTAATGTCTGTTTAGATGTCGCTTTGCGGCTTACCGAGAGACCAGTAAGGCCCAAGATGACGAGATGAGTTAAAAAGGCCGGGCCTGAGCAATTTCAGGACCTTTTTTTAGAAGCAATTTCTAACTTGAGGGAGCTTTTTTTTTGAAACATACTACTAGAGTAAACTTCTGAAGTAGGAGTATATGCTACGATCACTTAAAAAATCATGGCAACTGTATTTGCAGAGTGCAAGCATTGCTCAGGATATTATAAACTTTGATGCTATTAATTTAGATTTGATCATTACTTGAATTTGAGGAATTTACAAATGCTTATAACAGAGAACACTGTTAGACTTATTTTAGTTGTCATGTGGTCAACTACAGCTACAGGCTACAGTCGTATCTGAACAAAGTTTTTCAAACTCCAACTTGGTAGTCTTAAAAAAAAACTCCCAACTTGGTAGTAGAGAGTGCACCGATGTTACATAAGAATATCTCAAACCCATGCGTACATGAAAAATCTGCAGAGATCACGACCATAAACAAAAGCACACTTCATAAATGCCCAGTGCTCAGAACATCAGGGAGTTGTATTCTCGAAGGAAAAAAAGAACATCAGGGAGTTGAATGAGCAAAAGTTTCAGGCCTTAACCATTTATGATTCAGTTGACGTTACTCGTGCTAAACAACATATCCATTTCCTCAGTTTCCTATCAATGTAATCGTCCATTTATCTTTTGATGGTCAGTAATTCAGTATACCTTGGGAATTACCACGTTCAAGGTTTCTAAAGTTCGAGTTCTCTTTGCAGAGCTAAGCGAAGTCAGAAACTCAGAACGGATATTCTGCTAACATGATATGCTCAACTAGCGATGTCAGGACGTGTACGAGGATGTGAAAACCTGCCTTGGAACATCCGAACTAACCTGCCTACCAGTGTCATTTTCACGCAAATCAAAGTCAAAATTACACCATGCTCCCATTGGTCCAAATTAGTATTCCCTAAACCTCCATTAATCCCTGCATTGATTAACTGCACGCTTCCCTGATCCTGCCCAGCTCACAAAACAAGGTCAGAAATTCAGAATTCCCCATGGGAACCAAAGAACATCCACTCTACTCCCGCCTTCCAATGACTCGTATCGCAATGTCTAAACTTGGCAAAGCTTCATTTGCAGATCCCTAAGCAAAGCATCTCGCCATCCAAAAGAAAGTCAGAGAGCATCCGAACATGCATAGTTTTCCACTCCTCCCAAGAGCTCAAATCACTGTATCTGAACCCTGAACTTCCTTGTTTACCTCCAACCAAGAAAAGCTCCTTCCTTCCAATGTGACTGAACCGCCAACACCTGTCCTCCTCATTCTGCAGTAAAAGTAGTATAGTTCTTCAGAGAGAATCAACTTAGCAAGAAACATAATCTCAGAAAGATCTCAGTTATCATGTGGCACATGCTTTGCTTATTTGCGTGATGCTGTAGTGGACCACTTTCCACGCCATATGATGATTACGAGTTGCAAATTGCAACTAGTATATACATAGCCATAACAGCTATAACGAGAGATGCAGGAGAATTGGTTATTTGGTTGCAAGCAGCAACATCAGCTTCACTTGGGGACTTCAGTTAACAGTTACCCAACTGTGGAATGAACTGTCTAGATCGAGTGGTGTGAGGGAGGGTAATTTGGCCCAAGTACAATTCAGTCTGAACTTCTGAAGCTTCCAGTGCGAGCCTTCGAGAGTTGATCCGATTGTTACATTTTTTCTTTATCACATTCGCTACTTCTGTGCTTCTGCGCAATCAATACAATGAGCACTTCCCGTGGGGCATATCCACAAACATGAAAAGGTATCAAACATAGAAAAAACACCATACACTATTGACAAATTTAATGTTTGACTACTTCAACTTGTACGGGCACATGCCATTCAAAAAACCCACTAGTAGTACCAAGCAACTGAATAGCCAGTGGGCTACTATTCTCACTGGATTAGCACACAGTACTCGACCCGTTTCGAGTTTTTTCCCTTAGTTGGCACCGTGGAGCGAAAGTGCAAAAATGATACTATAGACATGCCGACAGGAGATACGTGTCCCCTGCCACGCTCCGACCGCTCGGATCGCCCCTGCTGCACGCTCACTGCGCGGCAGGTGGCCTGCCCATGCCACTTGCCGTTCGGTGAGCGTATGGCAGGTCAGCTGTCGCACGGTGGGGGCGCATAGGGGGATCTGGGCAATGGGTGTGGCGGTGGGATATTTTTGTCAATTCATTCGCGGAGCTATTTTTGTTATTTCGTCGTGAATGTGTCAATTAAGCTAAAAACTCACCCGTTTCTACCGATATGCAGTAGACATGCCACGTGCGTCTACAGCCATCGGTTTCACGTGAGTTCTCCCCTAATAAAAGAGCACACTGTTATGAAATCTAGTTATGGGCAAACGAATAAACAGCCCCTAAAGGGCTTTCATCCCTATGAGCTATATATATGAGGACCCCTATGTACAACAGATAGATAGATAAATAAAGATATTATCTTTCCTCTATACACTTGTGTTAACTGTGCCTCTTGGTGTTCATATGATTGTTCTTTGTGTGATTGGATTGAGTGTCTCCCGACTTCGACATCAATTATTCAACACGTTATCAGCACAAATTGTTCTTCAGGCAAATTGGTATGTTGTTCAGAATTCCATCTTTTTAATCCCTAATTTGCTATTAGATTAATCTGGTGGATTAATTTCTGAATATGAGATTAGATCAGGCTCACTGTTCATTGTAATTTGTGATACTGTTCACCTGCTATAGAGATTAGTCCTTGATATGAATTGGATCTGTTCCTCTTCATCGAACATAAAGAAGAAAAAAGAAATAATAATACGAGCGCGCACGCCAAACGCAGTCACCACGACTCATCGCCCAAAGCGCGCGCATTTCTTTGGTCCAACGCATTGCCGACTTGCTGTCGGCGCCCACCCATGCGCAGCCGTAGCCGCCACTACCGTGCCCGAATGCCACCGAGAGCGCCAGCCGCGCCACGCAGTGCATGCCGCAAGCCGCCGTCGGCGGCGATCACCGCACACGGTCCCACAAGTCGCCGCTGTGATGCTACCGCCGAGTCGCACACGTCGCGTGCTGTCGGCCAAACACCCACCGCGTCGTCACCGCGCACTCCACGTGCCTGTCGCGCCGCGCCTGTGCCTCTGTGTGCCGCCTCGCCGGCCTGACGCAGTCGCACCACGTGCCTCCATGCGCTGCCTTGCCAGCCGACCGTCGCCACCCGTCACATTGCGCCCTGTAGAGCTACGCCCGCGCCTTTGTGTCTTGTCGCGCCGGGCCTCATGCCGCCGCCGCGTTGCATTCTTCGGATTTCGGATTTGTATATATTCTTGCAGAATAACCCTTCGGGAATCCGATTTTTGCAACAGATTAATATGTTTGCACTCGTTTCATGCATTTAAAATGTTTTACCAGTTGTAATATATAAAAAATTGCATAAATTATGTCGAACATGTTTGACATCACTAAGTGGATATTTGTTTGTCCAGGATGACAGCAATGATAAGCCCATATTATACTCTGTGGAGACCTATAGCAATCTCACAGTTATCCTTTAACTTTGTAAAGATATCGTTTTCTTGTACTAGTAGTATAGATTCAGCTCTTATCGAGGTTGACCCTGCTCCTACTGAGCATCTCTTATATTTTGCTTTAGGATGGTGCCTTATGCATTATATCGTTATTTCCCAGATGCCATGACTAAAATAATGGTCTAAACTGTTCTATTGAAGTATTATCTCATACTGAATAGTTGATAAAATCTGCTTAATAGAATATATTACCAGTAGCATACCTTACTTGTAGTAAACTAATCTTGCATGGAATAAATTTGTAAATCATGTACCTAAAAATTGAAAATAAGTTGTCAGGCCTTGTTAACAAAATATTGGATATATACTCTTGATATCTAATAAGCCTCAATTCACTAAATCGTAGTGCACAGAAGCCTAGATGGCAAAAGAAAAACTATTTTTCTCAGTGGCACTGGACCAAACCTAGTCATATGTTGATATCTGATGAATCACTTTGGTTAGAAAACACCATATTCCTCAAATAAGTACATAATAACTTCAGCCTTATGACTTGGGGTCTATATAACATTATCTTTCATAACACTGGTTTTTTAATTAAAGAACTTTATAAGTAGAATGTTGCAGAGCATATATTGGTTTCACGCCAACAAAATTGTGCTCCTATTGAAGTGTGATTACAAATCTTTAACTCCGAGTTGATTTCAATCAAATGCCTGATGCACACGCTATCACTTGGGTTTTTACAGTTGACACGAAAAGGGGAGGAAATTGGGCATGTGTGGGATATTGGAAGTTAAGAGGCATAGAAAATTGTTCAAAACAAGAGTCATGGTAGGCACAGTGGTATATCTTAAGTCAAAACCAGAAGCAGATTAGCTCGAAGTAATAAATTAATCTAGTTCATTTTGGGAGATAATTGAAGTAAATTGCATGATTATCATCCTTGTCGAGTTGATATGGAAAATAGCATTTACTCCATTGTCGATACCCATGCTGTTGGCAACCACAATCATTGCTGCCCAAAAAGGGCAATTGATTTGTGCCTTCAGAAATATGTTAACTGCTAGCATGCGGGAATCCACACAGCAAATCGACGACCGCATGGCGCAATCGCACATATGCTATGTTCGGCTATGCACCGAAGCATGTCATACTCATCGGAAATGACACATACATAAATTGGTAAGTGCAGTCTGCAACTGCAACACCATCAGAAGCTATATCACTTGCTTGAAGCAAATATTGATCCCGAAAGAAAGGTGACATATTGGACTTTGTTAATCCTAAATGATCTAAATTTAGCCATGATGATTCTGGCATTACAAATTGAAATAAAAGCATACAGTTTATTACCCTTAATTAAATTTGGTGTTCCTGTTGAACAATAATATTCCCATCGAATAATTATACTATTCGGGTGATTTAACTAAGATTTGAAGTCCACAAGAAAATATAGTATTTTCGTACAGATTAACTATAATCAAATATTTTATATTCCAGCATTATCTTTATGTTCTCGAAGAGCATATTGTAGTTTTATGCTGTTAGAACACATTACTTATAACCATAAGAAAATATATTGCGTAATTATAAATTTGAAGTTTAATGATCCAAATTATTTAAAATATGGTATGAGTAATTGAATCAAAACTGAGGCAAATAATAAAGAAACTAGTCTATAGAATAAGTTTGCCAACTCTCAGACCCCTGTATGGGACCTTCGTCACAGATTAATAACCACCTCGAAGTTAGAATATCCTACAAAATATTAGTATCATGCAGTTTTCTTGCTACTACATTGACAAAGTCTAGCTCACTGCATAAAATTCCTAGTAAGAAAAGGAAACAAAATTGCAATATATATAAAATTCATACACAATAGTCTCTTATCTATAGTGAGAGTATCTCCTAGAAGAGAGTGCATATCTCGGAAGAGAGAACATCTCTCTGAAGGAAAATTATCTTACCAGTCGATTTATTAATCACACCAATGATTATATGATCCCTAGAAGTGGACAAGGACATATCAAGACCCGAAAGAATGAAATGAGGAACCTAAAGACCAGAAGTGCGCCACACAAACACTTATAAAGTGCATCTTCTACCAGAGTTAGTAGAATGGTGGTTTCCTCTAGTACCATGAAGGTATGGCACACATTGGTGATATTGGCAATTAATCCCCTAAACGCCAAAAGTAAGACTGGTTATATTTTACTCTAGAGTGGTACAACTATACTTTATAGTTCCACAGAACAGACTATTCGTTATAACTTTAACCACCTAGCGATAGTTACAAAAAATTAAGAACTGAAAGGTTTTGATAAATCGCATCTGGAAGGTATACGACTTTACAACTGGTATTACCCTATATCCTCTGTAAGAATAATATACTTGTGTTGCATAATCAAATAGTCCCGAATAGTGTTTATCCTGAAATCTCCAAATGAGTAATAGGATATCTGTATATAAAACTTTGCATTGTGATAATCCAGTAGATTTGATCACAGTATTCTTGTCTGTGTTCATTTTTAAAAATGTATAAAAGGCATTGGAGCAACAAGACTTCAGTGGAAGTTATCTTTAGGGGGAACATATGCTAAACACTGATAATCATACTTAAGATTTTAAAAATCTTAGTCAAACCTAGAAGGTGTTGATATGATGACTAATGATTAAATTCACCTTGAAGGTTTTTACCACTTAACAATTTAGATTCAGTTGGTTGACAATGCAAAGATCATGAATAGATCCTGATGATCATTACTAAATTATGAAGATATTTGTCAAATCTCTATAGTGCAAAATCACATAATGGATTTATATTATTTTGTGGTGGTGCAACCATTTCTTGTCTGTCATCTAAGTAAACTTTGGTAGCTATTTCTACCAACCACTTAGAGATTATAGCACTATATGAGGTCTCACTTGAATGTGTTTGGCTCAAACGTGTGACTAATAACATCCAGAAGTATTGTGGCATAAACACAGTCAATACCCCCACAATTATCTATGAAAATAATACTGCTTGTGTTGCACAAATACAAATGGGTTATGTTAAAATTAATACAACGAAGCATGTTGCTCACAAATTATTCTATCCTCATGAATTCCAGAAGAATGGTGAGGTGAAGATCCTGTAAACTAGATCTTGTGCAAATCTAGTTGATTTATTCACTAAGTATGTGCCTATGTCCAGTTTCAACGATGCTTTCTTGGTATTAGAATAAAGCGGCTTGGAGAGTTGTAGGAATCAGGGGGAGAATCCCCTGAATCATAATTTATTTAAGGTCCTGAAGTTTTATCTTAATCCTGAAGATTAACCCAAAAGGTAAAGATGTTACACTCCTTTTCCTTTAGTGAGTTTTCCCTGAAAACTTCTCACATAAAGGTTTTTAATGAGACAACGGTGCAATACAGCTTGCAGATGCAATGTACTATTTTCTCCGATCTATTTTTTTCCCACTAGGTTTTTTTGGAGGAGTTTTTAATGAAATATGTGCATAGCGGTTTAGAAAGTTGCATAGTTCAGGGAGAGTAAATCCCTAAATCATGACCCTTATCAAAATGCCGATGATTTATGCAAAATCTTGAAGATTAGATCTCGAAGATTAAATGGTGTACTTTTTTATTTGGTGAGTTTTCCTAAAATTTTCTCATATGAAGGTTTTTAGTGAGACAATAAGTGTAATGCAACTTACGAATGTAATGCACTCTTTTCTCTATTCCTTTTTCCCCATGAATTTTTGGAAGGAGTTTTTGATGTGGCATTCGCATATCGTTGTCCATTGTCTAAGAGGGAGTGGTACAAAATCTAGTTATGGGTAAACGACTAAACTGCCCCTATAAGGTTTTCATCCCTATGAACTATATATATAAGGATTTATATGTACAATAGATAGATAGATGAATACCGTCTCTTATCTATACATTTATGTTCATTGCGTCTTTCGGTGTTTATACGATTATTTTTTGTACGATTAAATTAATTGTCTTCCGCCTAAGTTATCGAATAGTCTAACACACACCACACCGTGACCAGCTTCCTTAAGTGTTGTGTCGTTGCGTCGGTGCTGCCGCGCTGGTGGCTCCCTACTCCGTTGTGTTTTGCCACTTTGCCTTTTGAACTCGTTTCGTTGCCGTTAGGGAGGTTGGGTACGGCGCATTAATGATTCCTGCTCGTGCGTTACATCTTTTCTTTTAGTTGGTTTATCAGACGCATCTCGCATCGGATGGTGTTGAATTGTTACGTCCGCGTACCATATTTAGTAGGTTGGGAATTTGGTGATGTCACGTGCTTTTGTGGTATAAAGGGGGAAAAGGTGCACGTAGTTGGGTTGTTTTAAGGTACATCGAAGGTACCACGTATGAATCAAATTAATTTTTGAGTTCTACGGTACATGGGATACTCTATTTCTCAAGGAAAATTTACATCATTAACAATATAAGAATATTATAAAACATCATCCAACACGAGACTGACAATTGATCGCTGAGTCACTTGACAGCGAGTTAAAAATATCGCTGTTTAACTTGCAAATTACTGTTATCAACATATTGCACTGACTTTTAGTCAAGACGTTAACCCATATAAACTCAACGAGGCCCAATTCCAAGTATTACACGCCCATCACTTACATTGACAATTAACATGACCCTCGCAACTCAAAAAATAATAATTCAAAATCTTTTAAAATCTAAGCACTTGCTATATATATAATTTCTCACAAATGCAAACGCCCATCAAACCCAAACACAAACCGAAAAACCCAAGAGAGACAACCGGGGAAGCCCAATAATTCCGTCCGCTTTTCCATGTTCTCACGTCACAACTCACGAGCCTACTGCTCCTGCAGTAGTCGCAGTACCACGCCACTCGCAGAGCCGCAGTGTATGTCAGATCTCGCGCACCCCTCCCCAACACTCGCGCCATTCACGAGAATGCCACCCTTGCCCATCCGCCACCACTAGACAAGGCCGCGTCCATGGCGCGCCCCGGCGGCCGCCTCCGGCCGACGCCGGCGAGGTCCCCGGCCAGCCCCGAACAACGGTCGGCCACCACCCCGCGACCCGCGTCCGCCTCCCGCCGGCGCGGCCGACGACTCCGCGTGCAGAGCCCATCCCTCGCGGCCGCCCGGCGCGAGGTCGCCCCGCCGCCGCCACCTCCCCCTCCGGAGAGCCCGCCGGTGCGGTGGCCCCTCGCCGCTTGCGATGCCGGAGCCCCCTCCTCCCGCGCGGGCGCGGCCCCGTCGGTGAGGAAGATTGCCGCGGCGCTGTGGCGAATGCAGCCGCTGCAGGCGCCGCCGCCGGAGTCTGGCAGACCACGACGGAGAATTGAGGTGGGTCTGCTTGGGGGTCTGTGTGAATCTTTGTACTTCTATCCTGAGATCGTTGCGTTCTAGCCTTTAGGGATGTGGATGGCCATGCCTTGGTGGAGTGACTGGAGTCTGTGGTGACAAGCTGGCATCCTGGTCCGCATTTTGTGTAGTTTTGGAGAATTGCCGTATCGAATTGCGGGGTTCTATTGAACCGTTTTGGCATTCACTTCGTCAATTCGGCTGAAGGAAATGAACCAAGGGGTTACTTCCAGTTGTGAAATCTTGTTAGGATGTAGTTGTACAAGTTTGGTGTTTTGCTCGAACGTCGAAGCAAAATGCAAATGCTTTGCTGTTTGTGCATCCATGAGCAACAAATTCAAGCTTCTAAGGCCCAACTATGGAAGAACATTATTTTTTGGCGTAAAATCAGGCAATTAGAACATCTTTAAGCCCATTGGCGGAAGCCTGAGGGAACAAAGTTTTAATATAACGTGGGCGTGGAACTTTAACATCCTCGTAGATTTTGCATTTGATGCTTGTCATCAACACCGAGTAAACTTCCCAAATCGCATAGTATTATTTGTTTACCTTGTTAATCTGCAATCTTGGGTAATTTGTGCATTGGAATCAGCTTGGTACATGTCGGCATTCAGCTCAACTTTTAAGGAATATCTGAGTCCATAGAATATGTTGTTTGTTTGTCCCATGCTAGATTCAGTTGATTCATCTTTTGTTTTGGTCCATTTTGCTATCTCTGTTGTTCAGGTCATTGATATTTCCATTGTCTTCTTGATTTCTTCGTGAATTAGGCCAAAATGATGCGACATATCCATAATCCCATATGTACTCTTGTTAGAACGGAGCTATTGTGGTCCCTAGATAGCTCTTCACATTATAATTGCTTGAAGAAGGCACCTTTCCATTTTAAAAAAGTTTAATGAAGGCCTAATTCATACAAAAGTAGCAATGCTTCAACAGGTTTTCAACATGAAAATGCCATATCAAATAGCTCTTGGCTTCTTTACGTTGGTGATCAACTAACAATTCACGTTGTTGAAAATTGCAGCCTAGTTCAAAGTGTTCACACACACCTGATCATTGTCAATACTACAAAGCAGTTATCCAGGGCAGGGTAGGGAATGGGCCTGTTATCAATCGCCTGCGTGAGGTATACTATTTTCATAATAAAAAATTGTATTTCCTTTATCTGATCCTTCTTTTAGAATCTTTAAACAACCCTTTTGATCTGACATATCTGTGTTGACTACAATTAGGCGGAAGCTCATTCTGCAGCACCTCAAATAGAAACAGAAGTAGCAACAAAGTGGGACCATCAGCTCATGAGGGCTTCAAGGGGTGCTAACTATGATTGCTTTGAACATAATCCAGTGGATGCTGCTGGAGAAATCCATTCACTGAAAGAGGAGCTTATGCAAGCTCAGAACCGGATTCATGAGCGTGAAGTGGAGTGTCGATCTACAAAGAAGCACCTCGATCACTTGGTGAAGAATCTCGCTGAGGAAAAGGCTTCCTGGAAGAGTAGGGAGCGTGATAAGGTTCGCAACATCTTAGATGCTGTTAAGGAGGAACTCAACCGGGAGAGAAAAAATCGACAGCGGGCAGAAATGGTGAATTCTGAGCTTCTCAGTGAGGTATCAGAGCTGAAGTCGGCGGCAAAACGCTATTTGCAAGATTATGAGACGGAAAGGAAGGCAAGGGAGCTCATGGAGGAGGTTTGTGATGAATTAGCAAAGGAGATTTCAGAAGACAAAGCTGAGATTGAGGCTCTAAGAAGTGAATCGATAAAGATTAGAGATGAATTGGAGGAAGAGAAGAAGATGTTGCAGATGGCAGAGGTTTGGCGTGAAGAGAGGGTGCAAATGAAGCTTGTTGATGCAAAACTGACACTTGAGTACAAGTATTCACAGCTGAGCAAGCTTCAGGCTGAGCTTGAGGCTTTCCTTGGATCCCAGCCAGGCAATAATCTGGGAAAAGAAACAGTAAGGGAAGCAGAAAGGCTCGGGGAAGCAATTTGCTCATTGAAGATTAATGATACCAAGGAATTCTCTTACAAACCTCCGCCTCCTTCAGAGGACATCTTCGCTGTATTTGAAGAACTCAAACAAAGGGAAGATACTAGCGAGAAGGAGATTGTGCAATGTAATGGCTATAAGTCCATGAATTGCACATCTAGAATCCACAGAGTGAGTCCGGAAACTGACATCTTGGACAATACAGCGGGCAAATATTCCAATCGACCATTCACCAGAAACGAGGAGCCAGAAGATAGTGGATGGGAGACCGTCAGCCAAGTTGAGGAGAACGGCTCTTGTAATTCACCAGGGGGAAGTGAACCATCGGTAAATGGCTTCCGTGGAGAAAATGATGCATCAGTGAGTGGAACAGATTGGGATGATAACTGTGAAAATGGCAAGGCGCATAGTGAGATCAGTGAAGTTTGGTCGGCAACAACTGGAAAGTATCGGAAGAAAGGGTCTTTCGTTAGACTCTGGAGATCTTCAAATGGTGATGATCACAAGAAAATGGGAGCTGAGATACTGAATGGCAGGATGTCCAATGTCGCTGAATCACCTGATCTGAAGAATGGTGAAGTGTGTAGCAGTTCGCCAAGTGTAGGACAATGGAGCCCAGACCTGCTAAATCCGCAAACAGTTCGAGCAATAAAGGGGTGCATCGAATGGCCCCGAGGAATGCAGAAACACAGCTTGAAGTCCAAACTTCTGGAGGCGAGGATTGATGGCAGTAAGGTCCAGCTGCGCCAGGCATTGAAGCAGAAGATATAGGCATGGTTCAGTCAGTCACGTTCCTTAAACAAGGGAATATCGTGATCAGTTTGCTCGTGGTCGTGGGAAATGGATCCCTCTGCGTTGAAGATCCGCGGTGTCACACGTCAGAAGCTGATCTTCGCCGTCCAATCGAAAAGAAACGGTTCAAATCAATTGCTAAAGTGTTTTCTGCTACACTAAAATCGCTGCAGCAAACAGGTTAATGCTTCTACAGTATCCTACTGAGTACTGTTCGTTGGCGCATATCACCGTGCATACTGTGACCCTATGCATTACAGGGGAGGATCCGGATCCGTGGTCGTGAAGCAGGCAGCGCTCTGCGAGATGAATTGTAGCAGCTGTGGTTGGCAATTGGGTGTAATCATTGGTCTTAGCTGATTGGTGCCTGATGGTCCACCGGCTACTGTGAATGAAATCCCGAGCTCCGTGTAATCACATCTGTTCTATGTAAGAGTATTTTAATCAATGCAATCATTTACCACAGTGATCGCTAGTTATTCTATTTATCCCACTGCTTTGTTTCCGGGTTAAGATCTGTGCTGTTCAGCGTTCTGGTGACTGATGGACTTAACTCTTAAGAACTAGACACTGATAGCTCATAGCTCTGTCTTAACAGTGACATGGTAATACTCACTTTTTAAAATTAGTACATTCCATCCTATAATAAAAAAGATAGAAATTGAAAAACTTAAAAAAGAAAAACACCCGAAGCTTAGTTTGGTGGACCTAATTAAAGCTGAACGGTATAAGCCATTGGATTTTAATGTTGAACTGTATAAGCCATTGGATTTTAATTAGGAAAATAGGAGATATATTCTAGAAATTTTCACAAAAAAGCAAAACATCTAGCCCTAAATCTAGTGGACCATAATTAAAACAGACTACAGCGACCATTGGATGTTATTACTTAGAAATATGTTACTTTGTAATCTATTATCTTATTAAAGCAGAGTCAAAAGAAGTTACAACGTTCGTTTTCAAGGGCTAAAAATTTTCACGTTATTTGGTGAAAAAAGATAAAGATTTATGCCGTCGATCGTGGTGGGTTCATATTATAACAATCTAGATTCAACGAAAGAGTTCATGTAAAGTATAATAAAACTGAAATTCGAAATAAAAAATAAAATAAAATCAGAAAGTAAAGTTGATTTTCATACGAATTTCTAAGTAAAAGAGTTCATACCCAGGACAATAAAACTGAAACCATCTCATGGAGTCATGGTGACATGGTCGGCTAGAGTTTAGCCTTGAGCTGCCGATCAAGCCCGAGAAGAAAGGAAGCGATCAAGGGAAAAAAAACGCATGTTATATGATGCAAGTTCTGCAAAGGAGAACATGGTGAGCTGCCAATCGAGGCATCTCCATCACACATTCATGTGATCATGTCTGTCGTTTAATTTCTGATGGTTACATATTGTGCGTGACTACAGGGTGTTTCGTCGGAAGCAAACGTTGCCACGCTTGCCTTAGGCAGGTTTGATCATATGATTTTAGTGTTTGGTTCATGCCATAATTGTAGTATGTCACACTTTCTTAGCTAGCTAGTCCACTCGTCGTACACTTATTGTTATGTCAAAACTTTTTTTTGAGGGATTTTATGTCAAAACTTGCTACAGTTGTAGCTATCGATTTGTGTGTCACAAAATATATATCATACCACACTTTGCCACAATTTTTGTGGCAAAATATGGACGCCAACTAAACATACCCTACTTTCTTCCACAGAGCTAGCACCCATTGCCAAAACGAGGTTTTTTTTAGGAACACCCAGTACAACACATAGATGCTCACACACGCACGCACACCACCACACGCACGCACTCACACACACGACGCCTACAGAAAACTGGACGAGTGGAGCTTGACGAAGAAATAACGAAATCACCACCGGGGCCTCATTTGCGACGGGTACGTCGCCTCCCATTGAAAGAATAATCTCCTAAATAAGACATGCATGGTCAAACTTAGGGTTTGAACCCTGATGAACTGGAGGTACAATCATCTTCACTAATCACCCAAACAAAACTTGGTTCTCAAAATCAAGTTGTTCTTGACTTCTGTGTGAGCCCAGAGTAGTGCTTTGGACGAGATTCGAAATTCCGGGGATCGAGAGCGTGTGTCGGAGCCCTAGTCACACCGATGAGCATGTGCATCGGAGCAAAATGTGGTCGACGTTAAACAAGGTACAAGAGAATCAATTGAGTAGTTTCGTGGGATAAGAAGATACTACTTAACTAGACACAATATTTAATTCTAATTAATAAATTAAGAAGTTTATTGTGCTGCAATTGGAAGTATAATTGTGATAAACACATGATAGGATTAGCGGCGTGCACGGATGGGTCCAGTTGGTCCGAGCGATGCTAGCGACGGCACTCGGTCGGCAAGATAGAGATGAGGTGCCGTGTGAATGTAGAATCAATTTTGCATTACAGGTGTACTCAATTAAGAATTCCTTTTCCTCTCCAAGCATGTTTACCTTTTCTTATGAGTTTGAAATCACATATTCATTTTAGTTCAATCTAATAATGAATAGTATATATAAAAAAATGATGATATGTCCTACAAGAAGACCATTAAGGAAACGAAGAACCAAGGTAGCGACAAAGATGATAACAATTTAATGTTGCTCACCTTAGTCGTTCGACAAGAACAATGTCGTGTTGCTCGCTGAAACCATTGAAGAGACAAGCTGGAGTCGAAGGAGCTAAGTACTGTGATGATGAGTGGTGTGTGTCAGTGTTGTTGAAAGGGTCATTGGCCAAAGAAGCTCGATGATAGGTATGCCATAGCAGAGAGAAGATAAAGATTTGTATTGAAGACGAGCTATCGACGATACGAGGTCATTGTGTAGCTAAGAACGTGTCATCGTTGTTCGTTGGTGAGTGACACGGCGTCACCGTCGATGGCGAGAAAATTCTCCATATCATTAGACAACGACTAAATCAAACATACTGACATAAGTGAATATGGGAGGTCATCGCGGTTAGTGAGGAGACCACATCGTTGAGTTGGATAACGTCAAAGAAGAGGAGCGGCCGACATAGGAGAAGAAGACATCGAACACGTATAACATCGTGATGTGTATATACATGTATGCATCCGTATGAATAGAAACATGAGCATACATAAACAGAAGAGCAAAGAGCTCAGAGAAGAGATGATGCATCAGTAAGGAATAGGATCAAGGCCACTAGAGAGAGCGCGACGGGTGTCCCCGGTAGGGGACGGCGACGATTGTATGTGTATGTGTGTTGATGTCACAACGGTCAGCATTAAGCAATGATTGGAGAGAAGTAGAAGATAACTATGTGGTAGAGTATTGCATTGAAAATAGTAGTAGCTTAGAGGTATCGATCAAGAATTGAGCTTGCTGTTGGAGGTTGAATCAGAAAAAATATGGCGACAAGATGAGATAGAAGACACACGGTTTGGTGAGGCAACCGACGTGTGATGGAATATAAGTTCAAGGTTGGTCGTCCATGGTACATCAATGTATGCGTGGGCAAAGTACACTAACATTATGTAAACTAATAAAATAATTTGCCACACACATAATCAACGTATTGCTTAATATTAAATAGAGGTACACATGCAAACAAACATTTTGGAAAAGAGTAACCACTTGAGAAAAAAAATAGGGGCATGTAGCTACATGATGGGGAGCGGTTAATTTATTATGCTTAAGATTTTCTTCCATCAAAACTCATACTTTAATTATGTTTCTCAAGTTGTATTTTTCTTCAAGCTTTTATTAACATTTCTAATGTTTATGACATCTTAAAAATCTAAATAGCTACAAAATACGTAAATATATTCTCAAACATATAAGTTATATTACTTGACACTATAAACTTTAAAACAAATCTAGCAGTGTATTTGTGCGGACTACCTGCTAGTTTAACAACTAAAGTATATAGAATGCCCATGTGTCTTCACTGTTGTATTGAAAACTAGGAACCATGGACTGCAAAGAAGCAAAAAAAAAAAAAAAAAGAACGCACGCTTCCTTGTTGACTGAACAGAGCGTGGCCCCTCCACAGACTATGACCTGCACTGTAGCGAGATACGTACTGAATGGACTACTGGCCGCTGATGCTGAGGTTGGCGTCCTACCAACCGTTGTGTCCCGTGGGGCGCCTCTGCTAGCTCCAACCTGAACGAAGCTAGCCAGCCAAACATGATTACGTTCAGAGAATCAGATCAGCGAGTACAAAACAGGAGAGTATAAGATTACTTCCAAAGAGTTTAGTAAACAAATCTTTTAGCCAAACGTCTTCTTTGCAAGCTTTAGAAATAACCATATACTCAGCTCCTATAGTGGAGAAGATAATAGTAAATTGCATGCTTGCAACCAACACGAACAGATTTAACATCTTTTTTTTTTTATGGTTATTGTACCTATATTATACATCGTTGTAGGAATTTTCCCGCCTCTTACGGGATAAGTTTTCCCGCCTCTTACGGGATAAGTTTGCACCATTATAGTTTGAACCAACTATGATAAGTGGCATAGAACTCTTTCTATAGTGTGTGAACATATAGTAGATGAATATGATTAAGAAACTATAACCTTTAAATATAAACTCTGGTGTCCATCTATTACACACGTGCGAGTGTGTTTTAGTACGAATTTTGTGAGATCATAGATTTATCTCTAATTTCTGTCTGTCTAGACGTGTGCTACGGGACGCACTCGTGTGTGCGTGTGTTGTGGTTTGCGTCTTCATTGTTATCCCACTGTTTTGTTTCCGGGTTAAGATCTGTGCTGTTCAGCGTTCTGGTGACTACAGGACTGAAGAACTAGCCACTGATAGCTCATAGCCCTGTCTTAACAGTGACATGGTAATATTCAAACGCAGAGTTCGTTGTACCACAAGAAGTGAGCACAAGAAGTGAGGGTGATGTGTCATCTATCTGAACATTGCAAATTCCTATCCCCCCCCCCCCTATGTATATAATAATCACCACTCTTATGCTTGTCCTATGTGTTACTTTCTGATTGCCACAGCTTTCTAAAATGGGGTCTGCTGCTTTGGTATGAAAATAGCCCAACCCAAAATGGAGTGGGCACTCTACCTGCAGAACTCTACGAATTTGGTGGGCCCAGTAGATAATTCGTGGGAATTGCAAGGTGTCCAGCCCAGGAAATTAATGAGGATATCCATTTGAACCATTCCGGTGCAATATTACAGCTTTCGAGCTGAGCATATCTCGAGAGCAAGAGCTAAGACTAAAAAGTCACTCACATTGGTATCGAGGGAAGAACATTAAAAAGCAAAGCGAGAATATGTACTAGTGCGTGTAAAAGGTTTCCAATTGCTAAAAAAAAATTACTTTAGCTCAAACAAATTGTTTAACTAGTGTTAAAACTTCGGCTTGAGCAGCTAATCAGCTACACTTCCAAACTAAAGTAGTATCCGTCAAGACTCGTAGCACTCTCAAGAGCATCTCCTATTGGAAAGGCGCTCTCCTGGAATCGCCACTGCCCATCTCCTATTGACCATCCGCAGACGCAAGCGGATTGGCATCACCTTTGTCCATTTTGTTGAGGAACCGTCGCTGACGAGTTCAGTCCGAGCGATTACCTCGTAGACAAGCGTAGAATCGTAAGAACAATGCATGAACACAAGAACAAAATAAGAGATAGAACACAGAGATGTAGGGGGGCTTTTTGCTTCTCTTTATTCCTTCATCCATCGATCAATCTTTTACAATGAATAGTACTCCTATTTATAGAGCTACGACCTGCTAGGGTTTGGGATGAGAGCCACCTTGGGCGGGACTCACGGTCCGGGCACAGTTTCTAACACTCTCCTTGGGCACTCATCCTTCATGTCCATGTCTCATCAAAACTCCATAAAAACCCGGTGGGAAAATTTTGGAGAAAGAGTACATGAATCATGTTACGCTATCTTTGCGAATTGCCTCATTAAAAACCTTAGCAGAAACTTGGAAAAACTCGTCAAGGAAAAAGTACAATCCACCCAATTTCATTTAATCTCCGGATTTACCTTTTGGGTACTCGGTCTTCGTGATCAAGCTTTAGTAATGAGTTCGTGAAGGTTCTCCCCACAGATCTGCACTTCTCTAAGTCTCATCATTCCAATTCCACATATGCATCTTTCAAAGCTAGGCATTTGGAAGTGACTTAGTGAATAAATCGCAAGATTCTCACATGACCTAGTATGCGATGCTTTGATTACGTTCATCTTTTGCAATTCATGAGCATAGAAGAACTTGGGGTTGATATGCTTTTGTAAGATGATTCTTCACAATAACCCATCTGCACTTGTGCAACACAAGTGCATTACCTTCATAGATAATAGTGGGAGTTTGTGCGGTATTCAATCCACATAGCTGCTGGATGTAGTGAATCATCCGCCGAAGCCAAGCACATTGTCGTGAGGCCTCGTGTAGTGCTATTGCTTCCGAGTGGTTCGTCGAAATCGGTACAAGACAACGCTAGACGATTTTATGGAATTACGGTTCCACCACATAGGAATACATAGCTTTGTTTGCTATTTGGTGTATCACGGATCCTACAAGTACCAGTTATCGCATTGCCATTCATAGTTAAGTCTTTGTTCTTTACGTAGAAACAGACCAAGTTCTTTGCTTCCTTAGAGGTATCGGAGATGTCCTTCATTCCACGCCAATGCCTTTGGTAGGTTACGTACTATACCTTACTAATAGGTTCACGGCAAATGCAATGCTGGTCTAATCTGATTTATTCAATACATAAGTGTTTCTATCACACTTAAATATGGGAATTCGGTCCCGGACTTCCTCCCCCTCTTTTCTAGGTTTGTGCGGGTCCTTGTCTTTTTGCAAAGCTCTCCGACCATTGGCACTTTCAAAGGTATGCCATTTCAAAGTCAAACCTTTCTAACACCTTACAGTGTGGGTTGGTGATGTACTAATATCCCTTGAGGGCATGCCCAAGCTGCAAGCCTAGGCAATATTTGGTTTTCACCCAAATCTTTCATTTGAACTCCGACTCGGTAAGAGCTTACTTTCCTAATATCCTTGGGGTTAGATGATATTGGATCATCTTCATACTCTAAGATTATACAAAATTCATTACGGAATCGTTGTATAAATACAGAGATTATTCTCATTTTTCGTGTAGCCTTTCTTGCATAGAAAATCGCTAGCGATTATACCACATTACTGATTGCTTAAGTTCGTACAATGACTTTACGAGTTTCACATTGTACATATTTCTATTTGCTCTATCTTGGTTGGAGACAGGATACATTCATGTATCTTCATATAAATGTCCGAATCAATATTTCATAAAGGTATCTTTGGTACCCATCCATCAATTTCAATTCTAACTTCAAGTTCACTACCATTGAGATAAATATCTAAAGGAGTTCCGCCATGGCCGGGAATAGGTTTCTTCATAATCATCTCTGGATGTTCAATAAAACCTTATTCAACGAGCCTTGTTTTTTTTCATTTCTCTTTCGAACAAATATCCACTTATACTCTACTGAGGTGCACAAAGGGAGGCGATCGACTTACAGGCCCAAACGCCCTTCTTTTATTCGGAGAGAATAATTTAGTTTCTCTCGCCTTCTTTCAATCCGATCTTTTCTTTCATTCGTGACGTCTGGACTACGAATCAAGATTGATGATTGTGGCAAGTTTCTTTACAAAGTATATGTCGACATTGGTGTTGTCATATTCAAAGATTCTCCGAGGTCATAAATTTTATAGCTATTTCTTCAAGGGCGATTCTTCTAATGCTTCTACTTGCTCATTCTTTGCTTCCAATTGCGAGGCAAGTCCCTTTAGTTTTCGACTCCGATGTGTGCGCACATCCATGATGATGTCTCCCTTCATTGGGATGTTCAATTCGGTATGCCTTTTACGAAGGTTCCATCACGGTGCAGTCTCAAGCGCTCCCTTCTAGTTCTGAGGCACTTGGTGATGGTATGTCAAGTCCTTCTTATCCTTTTTCACGGCGTCCCGGTTGCCGGATTCGAGGGGCCGGAGTTCTCGTCCTTTCCGAGGCCTTAGGACGGGATTAGGGATACCTTCGTCGGTATTTCAACCCTTCTCCGGTGCATTGCTTGCAGGCAAATGCTACTTATTCACACTCTTCAAATCACTAAAGTAGTCTGGCAGTTGATTCGCTAATACTTACAAATCAATTATCTTCTGGACTTCAATTGTCTTCTAGACTTCAATTCAATTATCTTTTGGACTTTAATTGTCTTCTAGACTTCAATTATTTCCCGACATTATTATCAAGGGTTGATTTCCTCCCCCTAATGACGGGAAACTAATCTCATCTGATATACTATCAGCGAATCGGGCATTATACAAATCTCCAGTCATAGGGTCCAAATACTTGATTATGGATGCTGTCTCATAACCAACGTATATCCCAGACTTTCGGAGAAGACCCATTGAAGTTCGCTGCGGTGATGGTATAGGTACATAAACCTTACGACCAAACCTGCGAAGATGAGTAGTTTTCGGTGCTGACCCTTACGCTAATTGCATAGGTGGATGGATGTTATAGGCCGACTGTCTAAAATTGATGAGCTAGCGCTAGCTTGAGCTGCGTGTCCCCAACATGTAGTTGGCAAATTACAATTCTTCAAAGTTACGCTAGTCTATTGCAGGTGTGGACATGCGGTACAAAATGCTCAACTTTAATTCCCATTTTCATGCAATAATCATCAAATGCCTTCAAGTAAGTTCTCGTTGTCCATTCAGTGGACTTCTCATGATGATCGGGAAAACATTTCTAATTTTAATTATCTGCGAGATTGGCTTTGTAAAGCATGGTTTCTCGTAGACAATAAACATACGTCGCGACCATTACGAGGAAGCATCGATGAGCACCATAAAATACCTAAATGACCCTTACGGGGATGTATAGGACATAAAAAGTTCTCCTGGATACGGTCCGGGGATGCGAGGACTTCATTCTTCGCTTTGAGCGAAAAGTCTAGTAATTAATTTTCCGATGTACGTCTGGGGCACACAAAATCTTCTGATTCGGAAATTCTTTACATTCATATTATGTCCCTGTGAATTGTTAATAATATCTCTCATTATCCTAAGACCTAGTCGGCATAATCTATCATGCCGAGAGATAGAAAAGTTGAGCTTCAAATACGGTTTTGAGGCGGTATAAGTGCGAGTGCCTTAATATTAGTGTAGTATAGCCAATTTTCATATGAAGGAAGATATTTTAATGCTATTTTCACTTTCTTCACGCTTTGTAATGGCGGTATTTGTGCCATACTCTTCTTGGTCTCTACGTGAAAGCGTTAGCGCAAATATCCTTGAGAGTTCTAGTCGATTACGGTACAACAAGTCTTCTTCAATGACCAAAGTTGTGCCCATTGGGAGTATAATTATGGCCCTTCACGAGCTTATTATACAAGTATCATTGCTGCGATTGTCGTAAGACTACAGCATTCTTCTTGATTGGTGGAAAAATTTCCATTTCTCTCGGGATGGTATTACGTCGTGCGCTACCGCTAAGCACACTTCCTCCTAGGCGCCACACGCGTTCTAAAATAATGTACTTTATTAATATGTAGCGAAAGCAAGCAACACATAAATAAAATACTTCAAATATCAGAACATAACTTGCTATTATAAAGACGGGAAAATAAGCCTTGCAGGACTCATAATAAGAATTTAATGCTTTGCTCTGCTAGAGCTTGCAACCATTATTTAATAATTCAAAATTCTGCTTCAATTACAAAGCTGCGAGTTACTATAAAGATTCGAGTGCAATGCGTGCACTAGATCTAATAGGCGAAGTATTGGGAACTTCTGCCTCAATCGGCTCCATGCGCGATCTTCTCCTTTTGGGCAGCTACGGCTGCGACCGCTGCAATATCCAAAGGAGGGATGATGGAGGCTGCTACAGGGTTGTCCACATTCATAAGTGCAAATAATGGATGTGAATCCTCTGTGCCTGCAATGGCGAGTTGTGCCTCATGCTACCATTTGTCCTTCTTCTTAGAGTGAAAAGCATCAATAATATGCGACTCACTACCTTGCCCTTCTTGCTCCTCTCATTCGTGAGGGCTTCATCACTATATAAGCGCTAGCGGTGGCTTCATGGCCAACATTACAACTAGGTGGTTGCAAGATGAAGTTCTTTCTTAGAACATCATCTTGAGTTTTGCAACTTGCATGATGTCAATTAATTAGGCATCTGCATGTAGCCATCTTGACGATAGTTGCGTGCGGTGCACCGCATTCGGTGAAAGGTAGAGAGTATTCTCCATCTTACGCTCATCCGTGATTACATTACCACATAATTGAAGCGATACAAATTTTATACAAAATCGGCCATCTTTGGTCGAGTTCTTGAACTCTTGGTTCGTGATGCGGTCATATTCATATTCATGCAAAAGTTCAAAGGATTCGCTAGTAATGTCTGCATAAAATAGTTGCTAAAATCTCACAATGCTCTTGAACTCGAGTTCGTGTTCCGTATTTTTCTATGCATTTTCATGATTTACTACTATTTACAGTGATTAAAAGCAATATAAGCGATCACGAGATAATCAAAACATAAATACAATAAATAAATTGCATAGAAATAACAATAACAAGAATAAACATGCTTCAAATCACGGCGATTCAAAATTCGATTCAGAGACCCTTTTCTTACGGAAAATGATTTTTCGTAGCGCAAGTTTCTATGGGTTAAAGCGAGATTTGATTCGAGAAAATTTTGCGTAATTTTCGATAATTAGAGGTTTTCATAAAAATCCTTATTCGCGAAAAACTTCCGTAATTTTTGAATCCCGTGGGCCTTTTGCAAAATGTATTTTCCACCATTTTTTCTGGTGGTTCTTTCTTTGGTGACACCGCATGGCCGCCTTTTTTCGTTTCTCCACGGCCGACCGTTTTTTCGTTTCTCGCCGGCCGCCCTTTTTTTCGGTGCTAGGGTTTCCCTAGCACTTTGCTCAGTGGCGCCTTCATGGGGCCAAGGTCGGTGGCGCCGTGAGCCATCGGTGGCGCGGCAAAGCCGTCTTGAGGCGGCCGGTGCATGCGGCAATGGGCGGGCGCGGCGCCGTCTTGCCGCGGCATGCGAGGCGAGCGGCCGGATTCGCGGTGGCGCGTTCAAAGCGGCCGTGGCGAGGATGTGGAACAGCGCGGCGGGCGTGGGTGGCGCTGCAAAGCGGCAGCGGTGGCGGCGGAAGGCTGCTGCGGGAGGTGGGCGCGCGGAAGCCGCCGAGCGGCGCACGAGGAAGCGCTTGAGCGCGGCGGCGCGCGGCGCTCAAGCGCGCTGCGGCGCGTGAGTGGCGGCGCCAGCGGTGCCGTCGCGGGAGGTGGCCGGCGGAGGCTTCAAGCGCGGCGGCAAGGGCCGCTTCCCCACCGGTTTTTCTTGGTGGTGGCCGGCGGCCGTCGCGGCGGCGTCTTCGAGTGGGACCAAGCGGCGGCGGCCCTATGCGCGTGCTGGCCATGAGGGCGCGACCAGCGGCGGCGGATCCTCCATGGGAGCGGTGAGAGTGGCCGGCCGTGCCTCGGTGTGGCGGGCGGCGTGGCGGCGACCCCCGTCCTCCTTTTTTTCCTTTCACCTTTGTTGCGCGGCAAGCGTATCGAAGCAAGCAATGCTTGGCATTGGCCGTCTGCGGCGGAGAGGCTGCCGTCGCGGGACTCGGCCGTCACGGCGACTTTGTGCGTGGGGCGCGAGATACCAATGTTAGTCGGCGTCTGCGGAGCGCGGTGTCGCGGCAGCGTCGCGATGCGGCCGGTCACCTCGCACGGCGCATGCGGCGCTGTTCATGTATGCAATGCAATGCGATCTGTACATGCAATTTCGTTCATGCGATGATCTGGTGCAATCAACATCCGCTCTTTCAAGCAATCTATCGATCGACATTGTCGGCGACTCCAAGTCGGCTCGCGGCGATGAAACAAATTTGCACCGTGAAAACCAATCTAGAAAGCAAATTTGCGAGAATTGAATGCGATCTAGAAAAGCGATTCAATCTACAGTGTCGTTCATCGGCGGTTACCTTTTCGATGCGAGGAGAGTCGATCGTCGCGATAACGTGTTGAGGAAAGTCATTGGCGAGTCCGGCGAGCGATTACCTCGTGAACAAGCGTAGAATCGTAAGAACAATGCATGAACACAAGAACAAAATAAGAGATAGAACACGAGAGATGTAGGGGAGCTTTTGCTTCTCTTTATTCCTTCATCCATCGATCAATCTTTTCTGATGAATAATGCACTATTTATGAAATTTCTGACCTCGCAGGGTTTGGGATGAGGCGCGCGGCGGGGACTCGGTCCTGGGCCTGGTTTCCTAACACATTTCACTACCCCGTGCCCATCTGAACGCCTCGCACATGTCTCCGCCGGAAAAGAAGGAGGAGGGTGAGGGAGGACGAGAGAACCGCGCGAGCTACACCTGGCACGAGGTCAGTCGCGGCCCGTCACGAGCGCGCGGCGAAAGCTCACCAAACCTTTGAAGCAAGCGCGGAGGACGACCCGCCCGTGCGTGCGACACCCCCCTCCGGCGCTGCCTGCCTTCTGCGACGAAAGCGACGGCTGCCAAACGCGCGCGGCTGCGCGTACGTGTCACGGCCCGACGCGCCCACGTGCGGAAGGCCACCGCGCGCGACAAGGGCATTGAAGCCGATGTGACTGCACCACCGCGGTTCGGCGGTTCGTTTGTTCTCTAGCCCCACCGGCGCCTGTGACTGTGAGCTGTGGATGCACGGCGGATGGCTACCACGTGCCCCATCTGCCTGTCTTCCGGTGGTTGCTTACGCTACAGAAGTTCCTCCTGTACGTGACAAGTGTGGCTGGTTCATTATGCGATGTGTGAGCAATAGACTGGCTAAATATTGACGTGTTGGTACGGGAATAGTAGTACCTTTGAAGATAAGAGAAAAGGAGAGAGCTTTACAATGATAGGTTGGATTTGTATGCGGACTTGTTGCTGCGATATATAAAACTGCACTGTTTTATTTCACAAATGGCACGGTGCGTATCTGCGTGTGGCTGGAAGATGGTAAATGAGATTTGCCCTTTTCAACTTGGGGCTATAATTGAGTTGGGGCTATAATTGAGATCGTCCCTTTCAACCTGGGGCTATAATTGAGTTGGGATGGTAAATGAGATTGCCCCTTTCAACTTGGGGCTATAATTGAGTTGGGGCTTTTCGTGGATTGGAGCATCTACGACATAGCGCGTTGCCCAGGTGCAATGTGTCGGAGGAAGTTTAGCTTCAGTTAGTTTTGGGACGGCACCAATTAACCAGAGACTATAATTAACGATGATTCAACTGAACCTGGTGTGGTATCCTGATTTCATCGACTGCCACCTGTTTTTGGCTTTGCAAGGGTAAGACTGCGCGAGCACACAGTTTCCTATGAGCTACAGCAATGACGATCGAGCCAGAGGTTGAGAGGAGTAACGAGTATATATACATTAGTTTAAAGGATGGTAAATATTTAGGTTACGAAATTTAAATTTCACCCAATTCCTCTGCAAAATTTCATCAAGATCACCAAAATTTGACTGGGTGGCCTTGGAGGCTGGGAGCTCCTGTTGTTCACACCTATACAAAAGCATAAGGGACACGTATACACACACGTATGTATGTGTCCGGCGTAATTACACCCAGGGGTGCCCCCAATCAACTCCTAAGCTGCTGACAAACACTTACATTAATTCATCGCCAGTGGCGATCATCACTTTTCCGGTCCAAATCTCGGCAGCGTCGATGATGATCTTCTAGGTTCCCTCTGTTTCCTCGATGGAATAGTTTAGACTTTGGAAACGATCGTGAGTCGCGATCGATAATCCGGCCGGCTACTGGGCACTGGCTAACGCACGCCCGACAGCAGCCCGCAAGCGCATCCACCCACGCCAAAGCAGCCCGCGCCCAGTCACCGTGAAGCCAATCCATCGCGCGCGCGCCACGGCGGCTGAGCAGAACACGTTGTTGGCTGCGAGCGACTCCTTGACTAGACGAGCTGGGGCCGATCACACAAGGCTCGAGACGCACTACCGTCGCCTCCCCATCTTTTCCACCCACCGTAGTTAGCAAGCCTCGCGCGGCGCCCCCACGTACCCCACGTACCCCAGTCGGGCTCTGTCGGCTGTACCTAGCGTTGCCTCCGCCTGACAGCTGCCCCAATGCCAGGCTGCCACTGCGCCCCCCTATCGTTGCTACTTATGCAGCCGCGCTGAGGTCTGAAAGGCACAGCTGCGTCTGGCCATTCCGGCGCCTCCAGCGACGACGGAAGGGCACGCGCGCGCGCGGGGCCAAATGACGTGAACGCCCCTGTAAAAAGGGTTGCGATGCCCCCCGTTTATTTCTGTGGAGGCTGGTGAGGGCATAGACTGACTCCTCGCGGTCTTGCAGGCTGCAGTACGTGCAGAGGGCAGGGCATCAGCAAGAGCAGAAACTAATATCGTCCAAAGTCTGCAAGTGCTCGCCGTTGCTGGCTTGCTGCTGTCCAGCACATCAGGCACAGGGAAAGCGCCCAAAAGAATACTAGGCATGGTTGGAGATCTGGAGATGGAGGAAGCACTGGAGAGTGGAGGCATCCTCTCCGTGCTGCCTTTGGGCTCGCTTATCTCTCCTTCTGGGAACGAGGTGCTCGCCTAGTACATGCATGCCTTGCTTCGGCTTCGGCTTCTGCTTCTGCTTCGGTTCTTTCTCTTCCTTTTTTTTTTTTTTCTTTTTGGTTCTTCAGTAGAAGTTCCTTGCTGTTCTTTAGGAGTATGTTTTCCTCGTCTCTTTGGTTAACAAAAAGGATTCGTCTATCTAGGCCAGCTAACACGCCATACTGTATCAAACAACAAATATGCTTACAGGTTTGCCATCTTTCGTATTATGAAATCATTTCACAACCTTGGTTCATAGAGTGGATTAGATCATGCAAGACCGCAAGGGTGCAAATAAATCAGATGGGTAATGGATATTTTAAAAAAAGAGTAGGTATTTTGTGCTACATGGAAGTGTAACTTCAGACAACAAATCAGATTGAGTAACTAGTCAAGGTCCGATGTAGTAGGATTCGAAGTTTGAACACTACTTACGCCAAAGTTTAGCTGGCCTGTTTGAGGAGCTTTTGATTCAGCTTAAAGTAAACCGAAAGTTTGAGTTTTTTCAAATAGGATGGGATCCCTCTGAGGGACGCTTAATACCCCCCAATAAACTGAAGAGACCCTAATCCATCAGCTTTTTACGATGAAAAGTCCTCTGATAGTCTGATCCCAACCATGGTTTTAATCTCTCTGAAACGAGCATAGCTAAAAAAAGGATTTGTTAGAGAATCTTGAGCTCCTTTTGCTAGCTCTAAGAAGTTTAAGGCTCTCAACTTTACCTGAAGGATCTTATTTAGGAGGTTTTGGACGAAACTAATTATAAGCACACCCAAACAAGGTTTTAATATACGTTGATGCGAAGTTTTACCCGTAAAACTCATCATGATGAGACAAGTAATACGCAGTTCTAGCAGGAACGCACCAAAAGCATACGTGATAAACATGTGCACAGAAAACTCATTTTTAAAAAGTGGATCTCTTTTAATCTGCGTGCTTATATTTGGACACGTAAGCTTCTTCAGATTGGCCTAATCCTTTTACCAGTCTCCAAGTTGTATGTCAAACGGAATCGGACTTGCTTTTAGGACAGTTCAGTATTCTGTATTCCTACACACGACACGAATCAGAATTCAGAACAGCATTGTGCATATTGTGTTCTTTTGAAACGAAGTCGTGCATATTTGCTATCTTTCGAGATCTGTCTAGCCAATGTCCTCACATATGATATTTTTTATGGGTATTGCTATATAACTTCTGATAGTTTTTTGAAACTAAAATTGTCACTTTTCTATTTGTTAGATGTGATATAAGATTCGTGTTGTTGATATGCTGTAAGAAAAAAACATAATAATTGAATTTTTATTTGTCTGATTTGTATTTTTTTCCATATGATGGATTGAGTTTGAATTTATTATAATTTTTTATTCAAAATATAACGGTTCACTGTATTAACATATTACCGTATTTTGTTGGTATATAATGAAATTGTAAATAAACTTTCAGAATATAACAGTTTTTTACTTAAAAAAAATAGTCGAATTTTATGTAAACAGACTTTTTTTTATAGTGCACCATGCATTTTTTTTTTAAAAAAAATATTCTTCTGCCATCCTCATGTTTCCCTTTTCTGTCAATCACGAATCATCTGACCAAAACAGCAGAGGGTCTTCTTCACAGGTGCAGCTTCCGGAGCTAGAGGGCAAGATCATAGGCCTGTACTTCGCTGCGAACTGGTACCCCAAGTGCGAGGCTTTTACCCCGGCGCTGGCCGCCGCCTACCACCAGCTCATGGAGCGCGGCGCCGGCTTCGAGGTCGTCTTCGTGTCGTGCGACGAGGACCGGTCGTCCTTCGAGAGGTTCCACCGTGCCATGCCGTGGCCGGCCGTGCCCTTCGGCGACCTACGGTGCAAGAAGCGCCTCAGCCAGAGGTT
The DNA here is from genome assembly GCA_036346255.1 of Ampelocalamus luodianensis. Taxonomy (NCBI): domain Eukaryota; kingdom Viridiplantae; phylum Streptophyta; class Magnoliopsida; order Poales; family Poaceae; genus Ampelocalamus; species Ampelocalamus luodianensis. Next base: position 27,385,443 of record CM070617.1, on the reverse strand, counting down.
CCAGGTCGAGGGCATCCCGCGCCTGGTGGTGCTCGCCCCGAACGGCGAGGTCGTACACTCGGACGCCGTCGAGCTCGTGCACCGCTACGGCGACTGGGCTTTCCCCTTCACGTCGGCGAGGGTGGCTGAGCTGGAGGAAGACGAGAAGAGCAAGTACGCGTCCCAGACGCTGGAGAAGATTTTCTCCATCACTGGGAGAGACTACGTGAACGGTAGCAAAGAACAGGTAAAGAGTATCGATCGTTCTAGAATCCAGAGCTGCATGTCGATCGTGAGCTAGCATTGCCATTGATCCAACCATGCATGCATCCAGCTGTTGGCCTCACCGTGGCTAAGGGCTGCAGGTTCCCATCTCGAGCCTAGTCGGGAAGACGGTAGGGCTCTACTTCTCGGCGCACCGGTGTGCGCCGTGCATCAAGTTCACCGCGAAGCTGGACGCCATATACGGCAAGCTGAAAGGTAAGTCCCAGGACTTCGAGATAGTCTACATCCCCATGGACAAGGAGGAGGACGGGTACCTGCGGTCGTGCGGCGACATGCCGTGGCTGGCGCTGCCGTACGACGGCACGTCGTCGAGGGCGCTGGCCAGGTACTTCGACGTCCGGGAGATCCCGTCGCTGGTGGTGGTCGGGCCCGACGGGAAGACGGTGACGAGGGAGGGCAGGAACCTGGTGAACCTCTACTTCGACATGGCGTTCCCCTTCACCGACGAGCAGATCAGGCTGCTGCAGGAGATGGAGAACCAGGAGGCCAAGGGTTACCCGCCGTCGCTGCGCCACACCGGGCACCGCCACGAGCTGACCATCGTCTCGGAGAAGTCCGGGGGAGGGCCGTACATCTGCTGCGAGTGCGACGAGCAGGGGCTCGGCTGGGCGTACCAGTGCATCGCCTGCGGCTACGAGATACACCTCAGGTGCGGCCGGAACGTGGAAGGCTGCAGTGCGGGAGCTGGTTAGCACCGAGCAGAAGCACGGCGGAACTGGTTAGCTAGTATATTGAACTTAATATGGTGTGTGTGTGTTTATGTTCTGAACAAAGTTCAGCTTGCTCTCGTCAAGTCTGATGATAGAATAGATGAGCAAAGCTCAATGTGGTTTGGGCAAGGGTGATTGACTGCAAGAGTTTTGCAGTTACAGGTGTTAATCAAGCAAGGTAATGCTGGATGTAAACTTCTATTGTTCTCCGTCTTGAGTTTTCTTCTTTTAATAAGCTGATTAAAGAAGCTTAAAACTTCACCACACCACAAGCACCACAGCAAGACCTGTTAATTGTGAATTGTGATGCATCTCACTAACATCACAACCTTTGCAGAACAGAACAGCCAAGTACAGAGTACTTCGCTTGTAATGCATATTAAATACTAGTATTTCTATGAAGTTTGTCCAGCATCAGTAATCGATGTGTCAGAGAAAGATAGTAAACAGATTCCAACATGTAATATGAGATCAACAGACAACCCAACTCAGTCACAGCACATAGAAGCGAAAAATTTGAGGAACACAAGCTGCAAGTACTTGTATTCAGTTGACAATATCCCAGACAAACCATACTTTCATAGTGGTAGCGCATACAGACCGGATTGAAAGGACAACTTGCATCAATAACGGATGCCTCACACCAATACTAGTCCAAGTATCTTAGATGTAAGAACGATAAAATGTCTTGGATGTAAGAAAAATAACAGGTATTATGACAACTTCCAGGCTTCAGAGACTTTAATATGTGGTACCATATAATGGGGCGCAAGCATTTGTGTGTTGCCTAAAATCCGTGAATCTTGATGCTCTCTTTCTTTGCAATTCCAGCCTAGCCAAAACAGGTCATCAGAAAAAGAAATATGAACAGTCAACAATTATGGCGTTATTATCCATTGTTATCATATAGATCACCTGAACTAGGAACGTAGCAACATTTTTACGCTGATCACCTTGAAGTTGAATGACCTGAAGATATAGTGGATCATTCATCAGTATATACACATTCACACAAGAGAACTTGGATCCAACGGAGCATGACTACCACTTTGTACCTGGCCTAGCTCTGGATCCTGGACTACAGTACCATTGCAGCAGAAATCCTTTTTGAGATCCTTAAGGATCTTGTTGTAGCTGTACTCTTTTTTCAAGCCCTGAACAGTTGTCAGACTCTTTCTTCCGTTGCGCTGCTGTACACGCACATGCACATAGTCCTTTGATCCAGCACCAGCACCGGAGTCCTCAGCATTTGCCTCCGCAAACGGATCTACAAGGAAGATGCCAAATAATCAACTTCTGGGTTCAGGGTATGCTAAGGCTAGACCACCAGAGGACTCATAAAACACAGTTAATTAGACCGGAGGTAAATCAATTGAACCATGTTTCTCAAACTGAGTAACCTGTGAAGGCGCATCCTCATTTACAAGGATAGGTATCAGTATCACCTCTAGAGGTGGTTAACTCTGATCCCCATTGATACATTCAAATGCACAAGCTCTTGTCCATCACGGTAAGTACATATTAGTATATTACAACTTATAATCAACTAGATAGTGGTATCATGTTAGTTAATGAATAAGAGATCATGAACAATCTATAGGTTATTCGGAGTAAGGTAGAACATTATGAAACAGAGAAGGGTTTATTCTCTGTAGAACCTATTTAAGAATGATCAAATTGCTATAGTTTGACAGAGGACATGTTATGATGATTAAATAATCAGAGTATCAGACAAATGAGTGCATACCAAAAGCAGATGGAAGCTGGATGTTGAGATCAGACATGAAACTTGGGTGTTGAGTTTGACTGGTCCCAAACAGATCAAGGCTTGACTTGTTGGTCTCGATGTGTGAGCTGCAAAACATTCCGATCAATCGCCCACCATCCAGAGTCATACAGGGACATTAAAAGCTACTATGAAAAGATAAGTAGTAACCAGCACTGATATACGATATTCCCATGTATATTGTCTAGATAGCAGAAAACTTCTAACAAGAGTTGCATGTTCCCACAAAAAAGATCTATTAGTTATCATCATAGGGGCTGATGGAATCCATCCCCAAATATGTAGTTTAAGAAACCAACCACCAATAGATAGAGCTACTGTATATTCACAACCACAGTACTATATCATCATGGTATTATCAACCAGACATGGTCTTCCAATAAGCACAGTACTCGACATTCCAACATCTGGAGATTGGAGAATTCTTAGTCACTTCCATATACCAAGTAAAACATCATACAACAGAATCTGCCTCCTTATTCATACAATTGATAGCCTAAAAGCAGCCTACAAGTTCAGGACAACTAAAACAACGTGCTCGTATCAGCCAAACAGACCAGATCAAATCGCGTCCCCTAAGCCTAAAAATTCCCCAATATCAGACCCAAAATTCCAGCCATCCAGGGGTCAAAACGAGCCCGAACCAACCCTAACCAACCCTCCCACACCCCAAAACCACCCAATCGCAGCCAAAAAAATCTCAATACCAATAAACCAACGCAGCAATCCTCCCCGAGATCGGCTCCGCTCGGAGCGAGAATAGGAACGGGCGATCCAACAGCGCGTCAACAAATCAACCGCGAGACGGAACCAACCACGAGAAACTCCACAAAATTGAGGCTCGCAAACACGAAATTAACCGGGGGGAACCATGAGATGAAGCGGGCAGGTCACCTTGTTCGGCGGTGCGGACGTCGAGGAGAGGAGGGGAAAGGCGACACGGTACGACTTCACCTCGGCGGATAGAGCTCTGGGCCCTTCCGGTTCCACCACCGGTCGCTTATTTAAGGAGGAGGAGGAGGAGGAGGCGTATAATTAGGCGAGCCGCCGATTAAACGTGGGAGCTAAGTCGGTCCACTCAAGTGAAGTCCCCTAGTGGAACTACGCTAGATTTAGCGTTGCCTTGGTTTACCCACCAACACGGCCCATGGGTCTACATAACGTCTACTCCATATTATTGGGCTTTTTGGCCCACTTAAGTAAGCTGGGAGATTTGCCACGGGCCGTTTAACGAAGCCCAGAGTAGCTTGATCTGGCGTCGCGGTCTTGAAGCAATGGCTGGGTAGCTAGCTCTCAATGGTGATTTTATTATTATTATTTTTGGAAAGGTACGGTGAGTAAATTTGGCAGTGACAGATGTTATGCGTTCACGGACCGGATCAAAGCCTTTAATAGATCGTGGAAGGGAGACCAATAGCGGTACACTTAATTTAATAGGAGTTGTTCTTTTTTTTATCAAATAATTCAGATTAGTTATAGTTTAGTTATACCATATCTGATAGCATGAGTTGTAGCATATCACTAGGGATATATTTGTAATTGTCTATGTAGAGATCACATAGTACAAGAGTAATGTTTTCAATCATAGTTGAAAAAATCCATAATAGTCCTCGGAAAAATATAAATACAAAAAAAATCTATTATATCCTTAAAAAATCAATAGTTAGATTTGATTTATACTACCACTATATACTACCGGTAGAATATACAGTAAAATTTCTCTAAATTAAACCTTGACTTTTGCAGCAAAAAAAAAACAAGAAATATGGTGCAATTGGCAGCTGCTACTTGTCGGACGTGTACCTTCCAAAAGGAAATGTAGCATTTCACCCATCAGCGTCGTGCTTTCAATGCACACGAGTTACTTTACATGGCTTATTATGTATTATGCTCCGGTTAGTCAACCGTACGTAATTGCAGCCAGATAGCGTATGGCCTCGCATGACACGGTCCATAACAATCACATCAAGATAACATAAGCAGATGGAACACGGATTGGACGAAACGAACTGCTCCCCTTATCTACAAATCTGAATTGTGTGCACAGTAATGCATTGGGGGAAAATGTTTGGAAGAACCAGAAAGTAGACACTGGCTCATGACAGAAATTGTAAGCTTGGAAATTACTAGCACCTGGTAACAAACCAAACTGTAGAAGAGGAGGGACCTCTGTGTCCCCTGCTTTCGAGGAGTTCTACGAGGAGATTGATTGTTTGACAAATCGATAGGTTTCTATTGAAGTTGTTTTCATTCTGCTGCTATTTATTCAGAAAAGGGAAAGCGATATTGTTATGAGTGAATATGTTATTTTTATTCAAAAAAAAATCCACCCTTTCCACAAGGAGGAAATGAGCTATTTATACCGATACATCAGGGGTATATGAGATTACAGTGCCCTTAAAAAGACCTATGATTATAGAGGCTTCACGGTCTTTACACCCTTATGTGTGTAGCTTTGGTGCATGATAAACCTTCATAGGTCATGTCTATCATGCCTCTACTCCTGGTCCATGAGTAGTTTTGACTCCCTTCGATCCGTACAAGGTGGTGCTGAAACGAAGCCCTCCTTGCTGGGGTTGAGGTATCAGGCCTCGCGGCGGGGTAGCGTTGTGCCTACTTCCTAGACCCCCTTCGCTCTAGGATATATTGTACCTTTTCGCTCTATGCAAGGGGTATTGTTGTGTCCTTCGATCAAGGTTGTCATGCTGACCTTTCTATACACTTTACTCCGTACTAAGGAGTATATGGTACCATTCGACTGAGTCGAAAGGACAAGGTGCTATTTTTTGGTGTTTACGCTAGGTCGGTGGAGTATGATATTGAGATATTAGAGTTAAGAAAGTGAAAAAAGTGAGCTAGAGAATATAATTCCTTTGTTGACCGAAAGAATATGACCTTCAATTCAGACATCTACAAATAGGCTTCTCCGCTGCACAGTTGCAGGCTAACGAAAAAGAAGATGGAACTATACTCTTCCTCTCAGCGCCGTTTGGCTGCAGTCCTACTACTTTGCTTTTGCTTGCTGTTAATGAGAGTGCACGGATCGCGCAAGGTTAGCATAGCATGCCTTCTCATGATTTGTTTTTGCTCCAGGTGATTCAACCAACACAGTAATATTCCTTAACTCCCTCTCTTTGCAGTTGTACATAACATATCTAGGTGACAGAAAGCATGGGCACCCAGATGATGTCGTTGCTTCGCACCATGACACACTCTCAAGCGTCCTTGGAAGGTGACCTCCTCCAGTTACCTAGTTTAATAGCTTCAGATTCAGATGTCTTCCTGTTCAAAAAAGATTCAGAAGTATTTTCCCTTTCTGGTTTTGATCTAAGGTTCTTTGGTGGACTCTATATTTTTCACCATTCAGAAACAGAACAAACCATCGTTTACGAATGGATTAACCATGCACACTCCTGAACTTTCAGTAAAGAAGATTCCTTAGCTTCCATCATCTATTACTACAAGCATGGCTTCTCAGGCTTCGCCGCGATGCTCACAAAAGAGCAGGCAAAACAACTTGCAGGTCAGATAATCTTACCAGGAATTGAAATAGGAAGCAATAACCGGTTCCAGTCAGTCACAAAATTAAGTTGGTCTGATTTGAACAGCATGAATATCCAATGAGCTCACCATGTGTGATTTGCTTAATCCACGTGACATGTCCAGAGTTACCGGAAGTCATCAGCGTCCTACCAAGCAAAAGGTACGAGACGACGACCACGCGGAGCTGGGACTTCCTGGGGCTGAATTACCAAATGCCCTCTGAATTACTCCACAGAAGCAACTACGGAGAAGACATAATCATCGGCGTTATTGACACCGGTTAGTACTTAATTGTCCATCTTACAAGTCTAGCAAGTTCACAACTAGCGATTTGGTTCAGGTGCATGGTTTTGGCGCCATTTCTTTTGCAAACTCACTACTAACTCACTACACCGCAGGTATCTGGCCGGAGTCGAGAAGCTTCAGCGATGAAGGGTATGGGCCAGTGCCATCACGGTGGAAAGGCGCGTGCCAAGTTGGAGAGGGATGGGGCAGCAACAACTGCAGCCGCAAGATCATCGGTGCGCGGTTCTACCACGCGGGAGTGGGCGAGGAGAACCTCAAGATCGACTACCTCTCGCCCCGCGACGCGAACGGGCACGGCACGCACACGGCGTCCACCGCGGCGGGCTCGGTCGTGGAGGCGGCCAGCTTCCACGGCCTCGCTGAGGGTGTCGCCCGCGGAGGCGCGCCCAGGGCTCGCATCGCGGTGTACAAGTCCGTCTGGGGCAGCGGCGGAGGTGCTGGGGCCGGCAACACCGCCACCGTGCTCGCGGCCATCGACGACGCGATCCACGACGGGGTGGACGTCCTGTCGCTCTCCCTCGTCGTGGAGGAGAACTCGTTCGGAGCCCTGCATGCCGTCCAGAAGGGGATCACAGTCGTGTATGCCGCGGGGAACTTTGGGCCTTCACCGCAAGTTGTGAGGAACACTGCTCCGTGGGTCATCACCGTCGCGGCGAGCAAGATTGATCGGTCGTTTCCGACCGTGATCACGCTGGGGAACAAGCAACATATAGTGGTACTACGAAACACAAATGCAAACCATGAATCACGAGTAACGCCTAATGAAGAATACTGATCTTGTTAAACCTCTGCTGATTTTGCAGGGACAGTCGCTGTACTACGAAGGCAAGAACTCATCAAGCAGCAGTTTCAAGCTTCTTGCCTACGGAGGCTTGTATGATAAAGCCACTGCTATTACGCTGCTTAATTTCTATGAATTTTCCAGGCATTCTGATTTCTGAAGCTGACCATATCGTTTGCCGATCTTGTTTTTCTGTAAGTAGATGCACCGCGGATGATCTGAACGGCACGGATGTGAGAGGGCAAACTGTGCTGTGTGTATCACCACTGGCGCTTTTCGGACTTTTCCCACTCGCACTGGATAACGTCCTCAATGGCGGAGGCTCTGGCCTTATCTTTGCTCAGAATACGATGGACCTACTAGGTTTTACAGCTGATTGCAAAGGCATTGCTTGTGTCCTTGTGGACCTTGACACTGCGAACCAAATCGGTAAATATATCGGCGACGCAAGGTGACGCACTTACCTGTCAATTAATATTACGAGCTCCCGGTTAGTAGCATTATTCTGCGACGACTACAAGCCTTCTTCAGATAAATTTCTGATTGCTTTAAGCAGCTCCCCCGTGGCAAAGATTGGACCAGCGCGCAGCGTTACAGGTAAAGAGGCACTGGCCCCAAAAGTGGCAGCATTCTCCTCAAGAGGCCCGTCAATCGACTACCCTGAGGTTATCAAGGTACCTAGAGGAAAAAACATAGCAATTCACTGGTCAGAGTCAGACATAATGTTGTCGTCTCATGCAGTCTTGCTTCTTTAACAGCCTGACGTAGCGGCACCAGGAGCCAGCATCTTAGCAGCCAAGAAAGACTCGTATGTACTTTTCTCAGGGACATCAATGGCGACACCACATGTAGCAGGCATCATCGTGCTGCTGAAAGCCCTGCATCCAGATTGGTCTCCAGCTGCACTGAAATCGGCCATCGTCACCACAGGTAACCATGCCAACCAAACATCAGAACACAGCTTGTAATTCATGTCTGGGCATTTCAGCATTTCTCTAACCTCAGTTCCATGTTGCATGGCGAAGCATCGGTGACCGACGAGCGCGACATGCCGATACTGGCAGAAGGGCTGCCTCGGAAGATTGCTGACCCATTTGACTACGGAGGCGGGCACATCAACCCTAACAGAGCAGCTGATCCTGGCCTGATTTTTGACATTGATCCAAGCGATTACAACAAGTTCTTTGGATGCACCATCAAGGGTACATCCGTAAGCTGCAATGCATCAGCACTACCTGGGTATCACCTGAACCTACCGTCCATCTCTGTTCCTAATCTGAGGCATCAGATTACTGTATCAAGAACAGTTACAAACGTAGGCAAGGTGGATGCAGTTTACCGTGCTGCAATCCAGAGCCCACCTGGAGTTAAGATGGATGTTGAGCCGTCTGTTCTCGTGTTCAATGCTGCAAACAAAGTTCACACGTTCAAGGTTAAGTTTTCACCTCTATGGAAGCTGCAAGGGGACTATACGTTTGGCAGCCTTACTTGGCACAATGACCAGAAGTCAGTGAGAATTCCAATATCAGTCCGGATTACGATTCAGGATTTCTACGCGGATGTTGCATAACTAGGGTGAAACATGCAGGCAATATCAAAATGTTCTTAGAAACAACAGGAAAAACTAGAGGAAATTGCCAAGTTCCACAGATGTACGGTTTACATGTATTTCTTCTCTTTATCAGAATAATTATTTGCTCATGAAGATTGAATGGCATAGTGTTAGCATGGACTTAATGTATTTTTTGTTATCATTTTCCAATCAACATATCCTGTTATTATTTCTTTGGATGCCAATTTTATAGTGTTCAGTAAGTTGCAAAAAAGAAAGAAAAATAACTCGGCTCAAAAAATGAATCGAGATAAGTTTGTGCCAACCACTCTGCTTATTTCAATCTACAAGTCAAACCAAATCGAGCTACTGTTCAATTAAATTCAGGTTGCTATGACTTGTCAAGGGAAAAAGTTCAAAAATATATTTCTGCTTAACTATTAAACTTGATTTTGGGGGACAAACCTAGTTTGCCTTCTTGTAGCCTCACTACCTCGTGCCTCTCTTGGATTTTCTTATGTTGCTATCTTCTTCTTGCCACCTAAGAGCATGATAGCGACTACAAGTTAATTTTAATTTTGGTTTTATCATGTTCACGAGTTCACATGTTAAAATACATGATGGATAGAGGTGTAACAACATGATAGTAGTACACGCTTTGCATTTTTAGTTGCGATCAAATGTCCAACTTCCACACATGATTTTCCTACGCGGAAATTTTAGGCTATGTCATCAGTAGGTTGTGAAAGAAGACAAGGGAGATGACACAAATCTTGGACTGTGTAAAGTGCTATAGCCAGAATCTACCTATGCAATCACGAGTACAAATTCATTTAGGTTTAGTGACTATCATATCCACAAGTTGCAACAGTAATCGTCTACAGTAGTTGGAATAGCCTACGCTTAAGAGTGTTTGCAACAAGAAGATTTCGATTCTGTGTCCACCAAAATTCTTTATCTATCATGTCTTATCGCAAAAACGGGATGTCTGGGAAGAGGAACGGATGGAGCGAACCCGGCGGCGCAGGGGCGAAGGGGACCGGCGACCGTTTCCCAGGCGGCGGCGTCAATCGGGCTAGCTGGGGAGAGGACGGTAGCGTGGGGAAGAAAGAACTCGGGGTGCTCACGACAGCTGGCAGGCGATGCTGCTGTGCGGAGCTGGCGGCGGAGGGGCGCCGCGCCGCCGTGGCTATCGTTTTCGTGGTCGGCTTGGCTGGTTGGCGTTTGCCGGCTGGCCGGCGCGGCCTCAGTGGGGTGACGGCCTCAGTGGGCTAGGCGGCGTTGATTCTGTTTTTGGGCCTCTTGTTCGTCTCCTTGGTTTTGGTGGGCCTGATTCGTATGTGGACGACGCACCTCCGTTTTTGTTTACTTGGCATTGTTCAGTTTTTGACGGTCTTCTAGTTTAAAATTTGACTGTTAATTTTGCACTAATATATTTATAAAATATCGTGGAAGTATAACGTTGTGAGAGTATTTCTTATGACAAATCTTACAATATTATTTTAATATGATTAATCTAAATATTTAGAAAATAATTATTGGTTGAAGATTAGGAATTTCGACTGGTCCAAGTCAACAGTGCCAAATAAAAAAATGGAGGGAGTAAATCACTGCGGATCGGTGATTTTTTTTAAAAAAACAAATCAAAGTTGCATTCTAATGTTCCTTCTAAAAAAGTTTGTACTCTGATAATATATTCTATCTGTGTTTTTTTTACGAGAGTGCACTTTGATTATGTTTGATAGCGTAAATGCTTTCCCCTAAAAAAAGATAACGTAAATGCCAGCCCGTGCAGTTGCTAGTTACAAAAGTTAAATATTTTCAATCATGCATTCATATTCGAATAAAAAATGAATGAAAAATCATTATTTTTTTTAGGCACACCTAAAAGATTTGCACATCTTTGTACTAAGATAGAGAGTTTGCAAACACGATAAAGAGAGACTGTTACAAGCACGAACTCGGCACAGGCAGAAATGAAAAGCTGAAAGAAATGGAGAAGGTGCTCAGCCGTGCAGCTGTTGTCAACAAACCTACTAGGCGGATTACTCGCGTGATGGAAGCAACATCTTCGCGCCCGCTTGTTGCCCGTGCCAGACGCTGAGCTCTTGAAGAATTCTGGAAGCGACCCCTCCAAGGTCGGTTGAGCTGCCCTGGATCACCCTTGCATTTCGCTCCTTCCAAACTGACCAGACGACAAGAACGATGAGAGTGTCCATACCACATCATTGTTCCTTGTGCATTACAAAAATCACACATTTGCCCATTTTTTTGCCACATTCCGAAAAACACTGTTCAAGGAGGAAACAGACGGATGGTCCGCATTTGGCCATTTTTGGCCGATGCAAAGCGCTACATTCAGCCAGTAGCCACCAAGAAGCATCACAAGAACAGTATGAGGCTATGAGCTTTTCTGTTTCACTTCTCTCCCAAGGAAGCAAAAGATTAGACTGCAGTGACGTCTACAAGGTCACACTGGAAGAATCAGCGTTCTGTATAGCCGGCTTAAACTCATAGTTATCCAAGTCAAGATTCTATGGATCGATTAGTAAAAACACGGAAGATGACTCAAGACAATGATGTTCAACGACAACTGAGAAGGAAAAAAGAGGACACATAAGCATCCATGATCATGGATTGTCAAAACTTCCCGCTGATTGCATCGCTTGGCTTACTGTTAGGGAAACACCAGATGCTGGACGGGTGCAGAAATTTGCTCACAGAAAACTACAATGAGCTGCACATCCGGAGGGTCCTTGTCCGTGTTCGGTGGGAGACTTGGACTTTGTTCCCTGCGCTGCACAGCAGTACACGTTTTTATCCTCGTAACATATAAATGAACATATATAAACTCTAGGCCATGCTTCTTACGGTGCTTTTGAGAAAAGTAAAAAAGAGATGATAGTATAACCCAATCAAATAGTGATCACGCAAGATAAGATGGGGGTTGGAATCGGGATTCAGTTTCCCAACAGTAACTGGAGGGTTACCACCAGGGACGGCCATACTGGCCATGAGCGCTACAATCGGTTTTGGCTGAAAATTAGTGGAAATCCCCGAAATCATTTATACGACGGTTGTGGAAGGTATAGGAAGCACCAAAATTGAAGAAATCGGAAAGAAAGCTAAAAGAAAAAACTAGTTAACTGGAAAGATACCGTTACTGCCCAGTTTCCAACACACCAGTCAAGACTGTTTTTATATTAGTAAAGAATAGGGGGAAATGGAACCCTGATTGGAGCTATGCTTGAGCAGGAAGAAACGCAAGTCATATTAGTTAAACCAGTTCCATGGGAAACTCCGCATAAGAAACTGAGCCACGATGAGAATACAAAGAAATAGATGCCATTTTGTCTTGTACTGTGATAGGTAAAGATATGGATTTTTCAAAGATTGATTTCATCGAACAGAACCTATCTTTGACCTTTCTTTCTGGACAAGATAACATTATCTACAGGCTTGAGAATTAAAGGCCCTATAAATAACATCAGCTACTGAATAGAACTAGCATTCACTGGCAACATGGCTTTTCACTCTTCTTCTCGACTGCTTTCATATTACCTCTTATTTAGCTTTTGCCTTATGTTAATCAGAGCACATGGATCTCGCAAAGTATGGATGGTGCATCACACTATATCTTAATATCTTATTTCATAACACTGATTCCATTTGATGAATTGATGGTAAAAGATGTTGTCTGTGCCTCTCTATGCATAGTTGTACATCACCTACCTGGGAGAGAAGAAACATGACGACCCTACTCTCGTCACTACTTCACACCATGACATGCTCAGCACCATTCTTGGAAGGTAAACCCCATAAGTTTGCAGCTTTTAGAGTTTTGGTTCTTATCTTCCGAAGAACAATATTTTGTATGAGCCACATATTTGTTTCAACAACCCCAAATGCATCTTTTTTTGTTCCTGGTAACCTGCTGACTGTGTTTCAGCAAGGAAGAGGCATTGAGCTCTATCACCTACAGCTACAAGCATGGTTTCTCAGGCTTCGCAGCAATGCTAACAGAAGACCAAGCAGAACAACTTGCAGGTGGGCTGATTATAGTTAACCAAATTTTTTTTTCAAAAACTATTAACTGTTAAATATACCACTATGAGTTAAGATGACCAAACTGAAGAATTCAATTTTGATGCATCATCCCTTCTGCTGAATGAAAGAGAATACACTTAAAAACATATTTAATATTGGTTAAAAACTGCTCTATCCGAAAGTACTTCTGTTAAGCTATGTGCTTTCCTCCCCCAGAAGGAAATTGGGATGTTCTCTGTCATGTTTTATTTAATCATGAATATGATGTGCAGGGGAGCAGCTTATATAGTTCTTCTATTCATTTTTTTGAAAAAGATTTGCTTACATATTTTTTAAAATGTTCAGAGTTACCTGAAGTTATCAGTGTTACTCCAAATCAGCAGCACGAGTTGATGACCACCAGAAGCTGGGATTTCCTCGGGCTGAACTACCAACCACCTGGTGAACTTCTGCGGAGGGCCAACTATGGAGAAGACATAATTATTGGGATAATTGACACTGGTCAGTCCTTCATTTTTAGCAAGTCAAATTGTAAAATCTTGGAAGCTTAATGCATTAACACATGGATGTACCTTAAGTAGGACAACACATGCAATTGATGCAGGGATCTGGCCTGAATCAAGAAGCTTCAGTGATCATGGATACAAAGCAATACCACCACGATGGAAGGGTGTGTGTCAGCTAGGACAGGCCTGGGGGGGCACCAACTGCAGCAGGAAAATCATTGGTGCACGGTACTACGCTGCAGGTCTGAACAAAGCGAACCTCAAGAAAAATTACATGTCTGCTCGGGACATGAATGGGCATGGAACACACACAGCATCCACAGCAGCCGGTACAGTGGTAGAGGGAGTAAGCCTCCATGGCCTGGGAGCTGGGGTGGCGCGTGGCGGTGCACCCCGAGCGCGCCTTGCAGTGTATAAGGTTGGGTGGGAGGAGGAACGTGGGGTATACCTTGCTACTGCCGCAGTGCTAGCAGCTCTGGATGATGCAATCCATGATGGAGTTGATATCCTGTCCCTCTCACTTGTTGTTGATGAGGATTCATTTGGTGCACTGCATGCAGTTCAGAAGGGGATTACCGTTGTTTATGCCGGGGGAAATAGTGGCCCTCGACCGCAAGTCCTTTTTAACACAGCTCCTTGGGTCATTACAGTCGCAGCGAGCAAGATTGATCGTTCTTTTCCAACCGCCATCACCCTGGGAAACAAGCAAACATTAGTGGTACATACTAGAGACACATGATCTCTGTTAAAATGCCGGGAGGCACCTTTGCTCACTAATCATCCTCAAAAACTTGTCACTCAAAATTTATGCGTAACTCTCTTTCATATTTGCAGGGCCAATCACTCTATTACAAGTTAAAGAACGAATCCAAGAGCATGTTCCAACCACTTGTACATGGTGGCAAGTATGTTAAATGCTATTAAGTTTCTTGATTAACTACATTTGTGAATAGATGCCAACTTATGTTTAGGTGTTGAATTACCGAATCAGAATGAGCAATCATTTTGGTCTTTCTGTTTACAGTTGTTCAAGGGAGGCGCTAAATGGCACAAGCATCAATGGAAAAGTTGTTTTATGCATTGAAATGACTTTTGGCCCAATAGGAAATTTTTTCCGAGATGTCTTCCCAAATGTTCATAGTGGTGGGGCATCTGGTCTTATTTTCGCTCTATATACCACAGATGTTCTTTTGAGCACTGACAGTTGCCAGGGCATAGCCTGTGTTTTTGTCGACAATGATATTGGGTTTCAAGTTGCAACATACATTGGCAGTCAAAGGTAAGAAATTACTTTGTGACCCACCAGGCTTAGCAGTTGAATTTTCTCTGCAACTATTTCAAGTCTCAAATAATATGTGCTTTAATTTAAGCAGCTTGCCCGTTGCAAAGATTGAGCCAGCATGTAGTATTACAGGAAAACAAGTCCCAGCTCCAAAGGTGGCAATATTCTCCTCAAGAGGCCCGTCTATCAAATACCCTACAGTTCTTAAGGTACACAAGCTGAAATGGAGTGCATCCTTTTGGTCTAGGCAATCTATATATTTTAGTGATAAAATCATCTTAGGAAAAAACATCATAGCATAGGGATCTTGAGATGCTTTTATTTCATAGGTTAGAAATGCTTTATTACAGTGACATTTTCCTAATCTTACTATAACTACTTTTAAGTTTTAACAGCCCGACATAGCAGCACCTGGAGTCAACATCTTAGCAGCCAAAGAAGATGCATATGTATTTGGGTCAGGGACATCAATGGCAACCCCACATGTAGCAGGCGTTGTGGCATTGCTAAAGGCTCTACATCCTCACTGGTCTCATGCTGCTCTAAAATCAGCAATTGTTACCACTGGTAAATCACTAAAGTATGCTATCCACATGAAAGACGAAACGCCATGTTGATCAATCCATTCACACTTTCTAAACCGTGATTTATTCTTTTCTTCGTGGGAAAAGCATCAACCAAGGATGAATATGGCATGCCGATGTTAGCAGAAGCGCTACCTCGGAAGGTTGCTGACCCATTCGACTATGGAGGGGGGCACATAAATCCCAATGGAGCTGCCGATCCTGGCCTCTTTTACGACATTAATCCAAGGGATTACAACAAGTTCTTTGCTTGCAAGATCAAGAAATATGAGATTTGCAACATTACAACATTGCCAGCCTATCACCTGAACCTACCTTCTATATCTATTCCAGACCTAAGGCATCTGATTAAGGTGCGACGAGCAGTCACTAATGTAGGCAAGGTGGATGCAGTTTATCAATCTGCTATACAATCTCCCCTTGGAGTTAAGATGAGTGTCGAACCACCTGTCCTAGTCTTCAATGCCACAAAGAAAGTGGATGCCTTCAAGGTTAGCATAACACCTTTGTGGAAAGTGCAGGGAGACTACACGTTCGGTAGCATAACTTGGTACAATGAGCATCATACTGTAAGAATCCCAATAGCGGTCCGGATCACAATTCAAGATTTCTACGCTGATGTTGCTTAGCAATGAACATGTACACCGAGAAATAAAACTGGTGATCTCAACAGTAGTTTTTATGCGCATCATAGATCAGAAAAAATATCACTTGTAATAGTACCGGGAAGATCCTAATCTAAGAGCGTTTGCAGTGAGAAGAATTTTTCTTCCATGTCCATGGCAATTCTTTGTTTATTATGACTTGCCACAAAAAGGGGTAGCTACTGTCTAGGAAGAGAAACGGATGGAGCGAACCTGACGGCGCAGCGGCGAAGGGGAGTGGTCGTGGAGAGTGGCGACCGTTTCCCCGTCGTCAACCAGGTTGGCTGTGAAGAGAAGACGTTTGGGAGGGAACAGCACGGGGCGGCAGCCGGCAGCCGCCAGGCGATGCTGCGGCGTGGATCTAGCGGCAAAGGGGCGCGGCCGTGGCTCTCGTTTTCGTCGTTGAGTTGGTCGGTTGCCTCTCGGCTGGCTGGGTTGGCATTTGCCGGTTGCCCGCCGCCGCGGCCGCCGATGTGGAGGTGACGACCTGAGTGGGCTTGGCGGTGTTGATTCTGATTTTGGGCCTCATGTGCGCCTCGTTGCTTTGGGTTGGCCTGATTCGCATATGGACGTCAATTCCGGGTGGATTGTGTTTGAGATTCCGAACCCAATTTTGGTCGGTTAGGGCTGGCAAACTCATCTTTCTTCTCGTGCTGTGGTACAGATTCGGCATTGATTCTTTTAGGACCATTCCTTGCAGCCATCTGCTTTCCCAGAAACTTGCGGACTGACCATTTCTTATTTGTATCTGGGTCGATGCGTCAAACAGTGTTTTGATTCCATTGTCTATCGGGAGCGGGAGCCCCTGACAAGGCTTCCGTGGGTCCATCCAATTTTGCCACAGCCATCTTGTTCTCAGAGCAATGCGTTGCATTTGAATGTTGGTGATTCCCAGACCTCCGAACTCAATCGGTTTGCAAACAGTAGTCCATTTTACTATGCATTTACCTCCGGTTGCCGAATCTTACCTGTCCAAAGGAAAAGAAACTTCTTCTGAATGCATCAATCTTCGTGGTTTACCATTTGGGTTGTGCAATGGCGAGCATTTGATGAGTCGGCATTGCTTTTTTTTTAAGGACGTGCAAAAGTTTTGTACAACATTCCATTAGAAGAAAACACACGACAGGGAGAAACAAAACAAGCTAAACACAGCCGAACGAAAGGAGAAAAAAACGACAAGCAGCGAAACAAACAAAGAAAAACGAAAACTAGGACCAAGCTAAAACAAAAACAAAACGAAAGAACCAAAAGGTGACCGATAGGACAAAAACAACTACTCATCCGAATCCGCGACTCGACGGTGCCCGGCTGCCATGCACCACTGCTGATGCGTATGGAGAGCAAGCTGGAGAATCTGGTCGTTAGAATTAACAATGTTGTTGAAGATCTTTTGATTGCGCTCCTTCCAAAGCATCCATAAGACCAGAATGATACACTCATCTGCTTGCTTTCTTTGGCTCTTCGGTTGGGAATTCCGAACAGCCAACCAATGATCTTGAAGGGTGTGCTGGCCGCTAGGAACTGGGCACAGAGAGCCCGTCTGAACTATGAAGCGAGCCCAAACTTGCGCAGTGACAGCGCAACCTACCAGAAGATGGTCAATGGACTCTTCCTGGAGTCTACAAAAAACGCAAACTCCCCGGTTTTGTAGTCCGCGACGCCTAAGGCAATCGGTTGTCCAACACCGCCGCCTAATAGCCAACCACATGAAGACTTTACATTTTAGAGGCGCTCGAGCTTTCCAAATGGCCTCAGCGTAAGGAAACCTTATTGACCCTGAGAAGAAAGCCCCGTAAGCCGACTTAGCAGAGTAGTGACCCGAGGGTTCCCAACGCCAACTTACTGAATCAGCCTCATCCTGAGATAGATAAATTTGTTGCAACCTATGTCCCAGCCGTAGAACCCCCTCAACAGCTTGGTCATCTGGCTGTCCCTAGATGTCCAAAATCCAATCATCATTGGTAAGAGCTTGAGCCACTGTTCTTTTCCTTTGAATCGAAGGACTAACCAACTGGACGATGAACGGCGCGAAGCCTTGAATTGAGCAACCATTCAACCAACGATCCTCCCAGAACAACGTGTTCTCTCCGTTGCCTACTCTGACCATAATGGAAGCCTGAAACATGTCGTGCTCCTCCCGATTAGTCTGGAATTGTAACTGGTCCCAAGGACGTGTATCCCAAGTTCTCTGTAGCCATTGCCAACAGATGCGCATGGCCTGCCAAGCACACTCAAGTTGTGCACACCGAGGCCTCCAAACTGTATAGGGCGACAAACCACCGACCAAGCCACTAAGCAATTACCTCCTGAAATATTTTGCGACCCTTTCCACAGAAACACTCGCCGCTTCTTATCAATTTTCTTTGATTACCGACCACGGAGGATCAAGGGCCATGAAATTATAGACCACCATGGCGGACAACACTACCTTAACCAGAATCAAGCGCCCTCCTTGGGAAAGCAAACCAGCCTGCCATGCTTGTAGGCGGTTAGCGACCTTATCCACGAGAGGTTGAAAATCTGCTCTAGATGGCTTCCGTAACGAAAGTGGTAAGCCAAGATATTTACACGGGAAAGGAGCGATGTTACACTACAAACTGTCGGTGATGAGCTAGTTCTGCTGATCATTGCATCTGATTGGAGAAAAAGAGCTCTTGTTCATGTTGGTACGCAGACCAGAAGCCTCACCAAAAAGGTGGAGAATTTCCTTGATGGTTAAAAGATCTTTAAACACTGGTGTTAAGAACACGACCGCATCATCCGCATACAACGAGAGACGATGAGGCAGACCTCGACGGCCTCCAATCGGATGAAGTAGACCCTCTTTTTCTGCTGTGAGGATCAGGTTGTTGAGCGTGTCCATCGCAATGATGAACAACATTGGAGATCTCCTTGACGCAAACCGCGACCATGCCAAACCAGCCTTCCAGGCTGTCCATTAACCAGAATTCTAGTGGAGGATGATAGAAACATAATGCTGAGTCAAGAACACCACCTTAGGCCAAAACCTTTGTACCGAAGAATTTCCAATAAAAAAGGCCAAGACATAAAATCGAAAGCTTGAGTAATGTCTAATTTGAGCAGAAAGGTTGATTGCTTCTTTTGATGAAGCATGCGGGTTGCATGCCTGATCAAGAAGAAATTATCTTGAATAGAACGAGCCTTGGTGAAAGCAGACTGGTTAGGAGCCACTAACTTTAATAGTTCCGGAGAAAGCCTTCGAGCAAGGACTTTAGAGAAAATCTTGGCAAAGCTGTGAAGGAGGCTTATAGGCCGGTAGTCATGCGCTTCTTGCGGTGCTTGCTTCTTGGGCAAAAGAGTTAACAAAGCTTTATTGAGCATGTGGAAGCTCTTTTCAGCTAGGCGACTAACAGCATGGAATGCCGCCATTACGTCAAACTTCATGATCGGCCAACAGCAATGATAGAACAGACCCGAGAAGCCGTCAGGCCTTGGTGCCTTCTCTACGGGCATGCACTTGATCGCTTCCCAAACCTCATCCACGGTGAAATCAGAATCTAAATCCCTTAAATCATGAGAAGTCATATCAAGATAGCTTAAGTCCAAAGAATGCGCCCGCTCGATCGGTTTCCCCAATTTATTTACGAAATAGTCATAAAAGGTCTCCACGAGCTCTGCCTGAGAGTGCACCTAAGAATCAGCGACCTTTGGACTTGAGATGAAATTGCGCCGCCTACTCTGATTTGCATGCAGATGGAGTAGCGAGTGTTTGCATCCCCGTCGCGTAACCACCTGATCCGCGACCTTTGATGCGCAATTGTTCGTTCAAAAGAGCATAGGCCTAACAACTTCTTCTTGAGTGCCATTCTGAACCATCGCTCCCAAGGAGAGAGTTGCCGATTTTCCTCTGCCACATCCAACCGCCTGACCAGCTCTTTAGACAACCCAATCTGCTGGCGAATGCTTCCGCATTTGCGCTGGCACCAGCTCTGTAATGCGCGCCTTGATGCTGTGAGAAGATGATGGAAACACCGCAGTGGGTCTAACAACCGGTCTTCGCATTTCCAAGCCGCGGTGACCGTGTCCTGGAACCCAGCCATTCTCGTCCAAAACGTCTCAAAACGGAGTCGGCATTGCTGATAGCCCAGTTTGGACAAGGGTCATTCTCCCAGCCGTGGAGAGGTGCTTCGGTTTCCATCCTGCCAATTTCTTAGCATACTTGTCAAGGTTGGGCTGTAGGTGGTTTCTTTTGAGTCTTCTATCTGAAAGTGGCAATCCCCGAGTAGGTACAAGGAAAGTCCTTAACCGGACAACTGGAGTTTTGCTGCAGGGCTTCGATGTCCAGGTAGTCGCAGCGGATTGGTGCACATGTGGCCTTTTTCTATTTTGGCCAATGCAAAGCTCTACAGTCTGCCAGTACCCACCAAGAAGCATCATGCATGATGCATGGGATCAAGAATACACGTTCAGATTCTCTTTTATCTTGTCCACAAGTACTGTATGAGCTTTCATGTATACTTATCTTCGGAGAAAACAAAATATTAGGCTGCAGTGATATCTGTAAGATAGCATTGGAAGAATCGGCAGTATGTATGGTCTGCATAAAGACAGTCAGCCAAGTCAATGTTCTTTGGGTCGACTAGTACAATGATTCCATACAACGATGTGCAATGGCAAGGAAAAAAGAGGACAATCGTAATTCCTTGCTGATTGAGAAACACCAGATTGTCAAAACTCGCATAAAACTACAATAAGTAGCAAGCACATCAGGAGGTTCCTTGGCTCCTTGCTCTGAGTTTGGTAGCGTATCCGATAGCATCTTCTAGAATTTTGTTCTCTCCGCCCGCACAGAACACATGGATGAACAAATTCTAAGCCCGCTTCTCACGGTGCTTCTGAAAATAAGAAGCTAGTACAACCAAGTTAAACGAATAGTAATTGTTAGAAATAATGCACGGATCGACAGGGACAAGAGACACGAATTTTACGTGGAAAACCCTTGCGGGAAAAAACCACGGGCGCCAACCGGCGATGATCACTATATGAGGAGCGATTACAGAACGCAGGGGATTACAATGAGGTATAAGGCGTCAACTCTCCCCGTGCGGCTTACAAGAGGTATATAAAGGGGTAAAAGGACTTAGAGTCCAAGTAGGAAACTAATCCGCTAATATGGTAACTAATCCGGACACTTCCATATTAGAAATTCGGATCACAATATATCCCTTATTTCAACAATCTCCACCTTGAGACGAATTTCCTCTTGCAGCATAATGAAGAATCATCAATCATCAAATATCTCCATAATAAGATAAAAATCACCGTGCGCCAACTAGTCTCTAGGACTAGATCAGACACCAACTAAGCTTGAGCAAAGCTCAAACTTAGTAAAAGGAACTGGCTTTGTCATCATATCAGCTGGATTATCATGAGTACTTATTTTGCACACTTTGACATCACCTTGAACAATAACATCTCGAATAAAGTGATATCTCACATCAATGTGCTTTGTTCTCTCATGGAACATCTGATCCTTTGTAAGGCATATAGCACTCTGACTATCACAAAATATAGTAGTGCAAGAATTATCTCCACAAAGCTCAGTGTACAAACCTCTCAACCAAATAGCTTCTTTACAAGCTTCAGAAATAGCCATGTATTCTGGCTTGGTGGTAGATAAAGCAATGATGGTTTGCAAACTTGCCTTCCAACTAACAAAGACAACCACCAATGGTGAAAACATAACTGTGAGAGACCTCTTCTTGTCCAAATCACCGGCATAATCGGAATCAACATAACCAACAAGTCCATCTCTAGAATTCCCAAGCGCAAACAAGCATTAGAAGTGCCACGCAAATATCTCAATATCCACCGAATCGCTTTCCAATGCTCTTTTCCGGGATTAGCCATGTATCTACTAACAACACTCGATTGCATGAGATAAATCAGACGAGAACATACCATGGCATACATAAGAGAACCAATCATACTGGAATATGGAATTCTAGACATGTACTCAATATCATAATCGACTTGGACATAAAGTCAAGATAATCAAATGAAGCTAATGGAGTACTCACGGTTTTGCATCATGCATATTAAAACGACGAAGAACCTTCTCAATATAACCTTTTGGCTAAGGTATAACTTGCCGATTTCCTCTCTCGATAATCTCCATGCCAAGAATTTTCTTTCTTGCACCTAGGTCCTTCATCTCAAATTCATTACTCAATTGTGCTTTCGGTTTGCTATTTGACTTATCTTTTGAAGCAATCAACATATCATCAACATAGAGAAGCAAATAAATAGTGAACCATTATGATCTTTAAATAGACATTTGTCATAATCGAATCGCTTAAAATCATGAGAGAGCATAAAAGAGTCAAATCTCTTGTACCATTGCCTAGAGATCGCTTCAAACCATAAAGAGATTTCTTTAATCTACAAACAAGGTTTTCTTTTCCAGAATAACAAAACCCTCAGTTGGTCCATATAAATGTCCTCTTCCAACTCCCATGTAAGAATGCGGTTTAACATCTAATTGCTCAAGTTCATAATCATGCATGGCAACAATCGTAGTAAAGTGCGAATAGAGCTATGCTTCACAATCGGGAAAAGACATCATTAAAATCAATACTGAATTTGACTATAGCCTTTAGCAACCAACCTTGCTTTATACCTTCTTTGGTTACAGAGAAGAAATACCTTCCTTTCTTTTGAAAATCCACTTGCAAGCGAACAGGCTTCTTCTCCTTTGGCAATTTTACTAATTCCCAAGTGTTATTCTTTTCAAGTGACTCCATCTCATCATGCATAGCAGATTATCCACTTCTTACAATCATGGAGCTAATAGCTCTCAGTATGATGAAGGTTCGCATTACCTTCAATTTCTTCGCTACACTTAAAGCATAAGCAACAATGTTAGCTTCTTCAATCAACCTCCGGGTGGATTAATCTCTCTCCTAGGCACATTAAGCGCAATAGATCTGTTGTGGTGGCTGCTCAACAATAGGTGCATCATGAACAATGGTATTCTCTTTATCGATGTGTTACTCAACCAGCAGAGTGCTCCACTTGAACACTTGAATTACGCCTACTCTCAACAGAACGTTAGTAGGCGGTTTATCGAAGCATAGCGATTCATTAAAGACAACATTTCGCTAATCACAACCTTCCTTGTTTCAGGATTCACAACTTATATCCTTTAACACCGATTTATAACCAAGAAAGATGCACTTAATAGCTCTAGGCTCTAATTTTCCATTATCAACATGAGCATAAGAAGTACAACCAAAAACTCTCAATCTGAATAATTTCTTCGGGAACCGACCATACCTCAATTGGAGTCTTCTTTTCAATTGCAATATTGGGTGACCGATTAATGAGATAGCAAGCAGGAAGGTTTCACCAAAACGCCTATGCAAACTGCATTAGACAACATGCAACAGGCCTTGAAATGATGGTTCTGTTCATACGCTCACTACACCGTTTTGTTGAGGAGTACCAGAACGTGTAATGCCTAACAATGCCTTCACTTTGCAATATGATTCAAATTCATCGTAAGCGAAATTCCATCCCATTATCGGCGCGGTTTCTTTACCTTCTTTTCAGTTTGCCTTTCAATCATAGTCTTCCACTCTTTAAATGCTGAAAATGCTTCTGACTTATGCTTCAAGAAATAAGGCCACACTCTTCTAGAGTAATCATCAATAATTGTTAACATATAACGAGCACCTCCTAGAGATGTCTTGCGAGATGGCCCCCATAAATCAGAATGCACATAATCCAAAATACCTTCTGTAGTATGAACTGAGGTATTAAATCTCACCCTCTTGTGTTTGCCAAACACGCAATGCTCACAAAATTTTAGCTTGCCGATGCTATGTCCATCAAGAAGTCCTCTCTTACTCAATTCTGCCAAACCAAGTTCACTCATATGCCCAAGACGCATATGCCAAAGATTAGTAGCATCAGAATCAGATAATGAACTTGAAATTACAGCAACATTACCTGATATTGTAGTACCTCGCAGATGGTACAAATTGGCAGTTTTAATATCAGCTTTCATCACAATAAGAGAGCCTTTTGATACCTTTAAAACTCCACCTTCACCTGAATACTTGTACCCTTTAGTATCAAGAGTACTCAAAGAGATGAGGTTTCTTTTCAAATCTGGAATGTGCCTCACATCTGTCAAAGTTCTGACAATGCCATCAAACATCTTGATCTGAATTGAACCAATTCCTGCAACCTTACAAGACGAGTTATCACCCATCAACACAGTACCACCTTCAACAGGTTCATAGGTGGCAAACCAATCCTTATTATGACACATATGAAAGGTACAGGCAGAATCAAGAATCCATTCATCATTGGTCTTAGCACATCCAGCAAAGGCAACAAGGATTTCTCCATTAGGACTATCATCAGCAGCAAGAGAGGCTTTACCTTCATCATCTGGTTTACCTTTTGGCTTATAATGGCCAGTTCTCTTTTCTTTATTCTGCAGCTTCCAGCATTCAGAGATGTCGTGCCCACTTTTCTTGCAATATTTGCACGACTTGTACTTGCCTCTAGATTTTGACCGGCTCTTGTAGCCATTCGGACTTTTGCCTCGAGGTACATTGTTTGAGTTCTTCTCCTTTTGCCTGCCACGAATAAACAAGCCTTCTCCTTTCGAACTTGTATTTTCAGAAGGTACCATCTGTTTCATCTTTTCCTTAGCATGCAAAGCTTCATAAACTTTATTAAGAGTGAGAGTATCTCTACTATATAATATGGTATCTCTGAAATTTGAAAATGAACTAGGCAGTGAACACAAAAGAATAAGACCCAAATCCTCATCCTCATATTTTACCTCCATCGACTCTAGGTCGGCAACGATCTCCTTAAACGTCGAAAGATGATCAAGTACAGATTCTCCTTCTTGCAATTTATGAGAGTACAACTTCTGCTTGAGATGCATCTTACTGGTGAGATCCTTTGTCATGCAAATTTTTTCCAGTTTCAGCCATAATGCAGCAGCTGTCTTCTCCTTTAAAACATCCTGCAAAATATTATTGGATAGATGAAGGTGAATCTGAGATAAAGCCTTACGGTCTTTACGCTTGTCATCTGCGGTCCATGCGATAGGTTCTTTTGCAAAACCTTCCAATGCATCATCCAAATCCATATGTGCCAACACAGCTCTCATCTTGACTTGCCACAGCGAAAATCTTGTGTCTCGATCCAGGAGTGGAAGATCATACTTCAAAGTCGCCATGAGGAATAAAACCTGAAAATTGCTGGTACTGATATGTATAAACCTAGCAATAATCACGACTTGTTGGGTACACGTTCTGTGTACGTGAATCAAAGATCTTTAAAACTCCTGGTACAAGCCTTGGGTAGACGAAGCTCAAAGAGCATAGGCCTAACAACTTCTTCTTGAGTGCCATTCTGAACCATCGCTCCCTTTGGAGAGTTGCCGATTTTCCTCTGCCACATCCAACCGCCTGACCAGCTCTTTAGACAACCCAATCTGCTGGCACCAGCTCTGTAATGCGCGCCTTGATGCTGTGAGAAGATGACGGAAACACCGCAGTGGGTCTAACAACCGGTCTTCGCATTTCCAAGCCGCGGTGACCGTGTCCTGGAACCCAGCCATTCTCGTCCAAAACGTCTCAAAACGGAGTCGGCATTGCTGATAGCCCAGTTTGGACAAGGGTCATTCTCCCAGCCGTGGAGAGGTGCTTCGGTTTCCATCCTGCCAATTTCTTAGCATACTTGTCAAGGTTGGGCTGTAGGTGGTTTCTTTTGAGTCTTCTATCTGAAAGTGGCAATCCCCGAGTAGGTACAAGGAAAGTCCTTAACCGGACAACTGGAGTTTTGCTGCAGGGCTTCGATGTCCAGGTAGTCGCAGCGGATTGGTGCACATGTGGCCTTTTTCTATTTTGGCCAATGCAAAGCTCTACAGTCTGCCAGTACCCACCAAGAAGCATCATGCATGATGCATGGGATCAGAATACACGTTCAGATTCTCTTTTATCTTGTCCACAAGTACTGTATGAGCTTTCATGTATACTTATCTTCGGAGAAAACAAAATATTAGGCTGCAGTGATATCTGTAAGATAGCATTGGAAGAATCGGCAGTATGTATGGTCTGCATAAAGACAGTCAGCCAAGTCAATGTTCTTTGGGTCGACTAGTACAATGATTCCATACAACGATGTGCAATGGCAAGGAAAAAAGAGGACAATCGTAATTCCTGCTGATTGAGAAACACCAGATTGTCAAAACTCGCATAAAACTACAATAAGTAGCAAGCACATCAGGAGGTTCCTTGGCTCCTTGCTCTGAGTTTGGTAGCGTATCCGATAGCATCTTCTAGAATTTTGTTCTCTCCGCCCGCACAGAACACATGGATGAACAAATTCTAAGCCCGCTTCTCACGGTGCTTCTGAAAATAAGAAGCTAGTACAACCAAGTTAAACGAATAGTAATCATGCAAGATAAGCTGGATGCTGGAGCAGGTAGAAATGCAACAGTTGTCGGTTAAGCTATTTTTACGAGGGACTCCACGGAGGAAACTGAGCCATAAAAAAAAAAAAGCAAAACATATGCCATTTTGTCTTATGCTGTGATAGGTAGAGACATGAATATTCAAAGATTTAATTCATCGAACAGAACCTATCAGTATCTGTGACCTCTCTTTCGGACATGGACAAGTAGACACCAAACAAGAGCTAAAGACCTATAAATAAACAATATCTACTGGATCATATTAGCATATACTACCAAAATAGCTTTTCACTCTTCCTCTCGGCGTTTTTCAGCTCGCCTCCTATTTTGCTTATGCCTTATGATAATCAGAGCATATGGATCTCGCAAAGTATGAAAGATGGATTGCCCTACATCTTATTTCATAAGCCATAACACTTACTCTATTTGATGGTAAAAGATGTTTTCCTGGCCTCTCTATGCATAGTTGTACATCGCCTACCTCGGTGAGAAGAAAACATGATGACCCTACTCTCGTCACAGCTTCACAGCATGATCTGCTCAACGCCATTCTTGGAAGGTGACCTAAGAAATCTGTTAGCTTTTGGAGTTTTGGTTCTTATCTTCTGAAGAGCAATATTTTTCTTTTAACTGCATATTTGCCTGAACAAGTCCAAATACGTTCATCATTGTTTCTCATCACTTGCTGACTATGTTTCAGCAAGGAAGAGGCATTGGCCTCCATCGCTTACAGCTACAAGCATGGTTTCTCAGGCTTCACGGCAATGCTAACAGATGACCAAGCAGAAAATCTTCGTGATCAAGTTTCAATAATGAGTTCGTGAAGATTCTCCAGAAGAAGAAAACACGATAGATAAGAGGGAAAAGCACAAAAAACGAGAGAGAATAGGGACAAAGACAGAGCAATCTAACTGGATCAAATCGGTTAAACCCAAAAAACGAATAGCCGGAAAGCTACTAAGAGACAACAAAACTCAAGCCGAAGGTCTTATTACTCGCACTAACGATACTAAATTGAGGAGGATAACTCTACTGAAGCACTTCTAACCTAACTTTTATGGATGGTCGACTTGAAGCAAGTCTCGATCCTATAGGGATTGCTGAGGTGAGAAGGATCAGTTTAAATTCAGAAACAGAGTTTCCGAAGGGATAAGATGCAAGAACTTATGGATGATATAGGAAAAGATTAGAATAAGATGAGAGAAGAATAGAGTAAGGTGAGAGAAGAATAACTACTCATGTTAATCTGTTGGTTTGATTTACAAAATAAATTTTAAAGTTTTTAGACTAAACGATCATGCTAACTATGGTTGCGTCCTAGTTGATATGGCTCTGATACCACCTCTATCGGGACCCCGGATATGCAACTCCGAGACCCTCTGTGTATTCTAAACTAGTCCCATGATCAGTAGTTAGTCCACATAGTTGCAACATCGATAACATCATGTACATACAACAGAATAACTAAAGAAGCAGATAAATTAATATTACTTAGTAACAAAATGACCTTATGATCAAGGTTTACAGAGTTTGCTACGTAGGGCTAAAGTCACGACCAGGTCCACGATAGGCAAACTTGTAGTGGAATAAGACAAACTCGTAGAAGCCATCCGACACCCACAGGTAATCGAGTGGAGGACGCAACCTAGTTCATATAGTCTTCAGAGTAATCTTCCTCATAGAACTTCGGCAACTGATCAACAAATGGCGCAAAGCCGTGAGTACATTAAGTATTCAGCAAGTCGTAGAGAATAGTATACAAGTAGTATACATGCAAAGCTTGACAAGGATAGCTTTATGACTATCATGCAGAAAGCAATATTGACAATAAATACAGTAAGTAGATTGAAAGCACAATTTGAAAGATTAATACATAAGTAATCAAGTTTCTTTGAAACAACTCGTGAACACCCTGTTCACTTCCCAAACAACAACCATTCCAACCACTCATAACCATCTAAGACAACATTTTTGAGAAAGTCTAGCTCTCGTGTGAAATCAGCAAGCATTGTACATAACCGGGACACGGTTATTCGAATAGTTTTACACTCTGCAGAGGTTGTACAGCTTGACCCACAAGAGATAATCATCTTATATTGTCCGCCCACACACTTCCGAGGTGTGCAACTAAGAGATTATCATAAGAAATTTACAAAGCTTCGTTTTGACTCGGTTCTGCTCGCTAAGGATTCGCCATGCTGGGCCCCTCTTGCGCCACTCGACAACCAAAACAGAACCGACTCAAAACATTGCTAATTAGTTGGCCAAGTTCACCCCATAAATGGATTTGTGGTTGCATGGTATGGCCCAGATCAATGGCGCACAAAGTTAAGTCCTTAGTAACTACTCAGGCGAAACATTCTCATCACAATGTGTTTCCTGCACCCCCTTTACTGCACGATCATTCGCTTGAGTAAGAAATTATTTTTGGTTCAACCCGACCAAATGGCAACCCTTGCCATAGCACAACAAATTTTATCAACAATGGCTGCGCCATAATTCCATATGTCATTAAGACAAATTTACCATCATTGAATCATGTGATCGGGAGACATCGCATAACTAAAGCATGACTAAGCATAATACGCACCCATATTTGTATTACAATAATGTTCAACTAAGATTACCCAACCTACGGTGTCCAAGGGTATATGTCAATAAGTCATTTACAATTAATCAAGGAGTCATACTGTCGAATATGACTTTAACTACTCCCGAAACTATTTTTATACAACTAGCCATGCATGTTGATACAAAATAATATAATTTTATAAACTGGGTACGACATGATCAAAGGTCTATGACTTGCCTTCATTGAAGAGCTGAAATGCTTCGGTCATCAGGTCCACGAACTCTTTGGAATGCCAGAATCTATACGTGCGAAAAGAGCCAAATAAATAAAATAATTCCAAATAAAATCCAAAAAGAACAAAACTAGAACCAAAAGAAAGGTACTGAATTTAGATAGATTTAGAAATTTGAATCACTCGAATCGTACTTCGAACAAAGGAGAACGAGCCATCGGAAGAAGATTCAACTACGGGTAGTTGAAAGGAGGTTCGACTACATGTGGTCGAAAAGGGGTTCGACTACTTGGTCGGAAGGAAGTTCGACTACTTGGTCGGAAGGAGGTTCGACTACCTATCAGAAGGAGGATGTGACTACTCGATGTGATTGCAAAAAGGATTCGACTGCTCGACGCGGTCGAAATAATGATTCGACTGCTCGGCGCGGTCGAAAGAAGGATAGAAAGCATAGGGCACAGGGAGCTCACCAAGACCGAGAGAGAGGCTGGACGGCGAACGGCGGTCGAAGACATCATGGGTGCTCTAGTAAACTCTTCGGCGGCGAGGAGGTTGAAGACGACGCGGGCGCTCCAGTGAACTCTTCGGTAGCAAGAAGGTTCGCACCGGGTAGGCTGCGATCTTGTGAAGCTAACGGCGAAGACCACGTCGGGGAGAAGCACAACTAGTGACGGGGAGAGGCGACGGCGCTAGAAGCGATGGCGCGAACTCCAGCCGGCGGTGGCGAAACTCGAAGCATGGCGAAACGAGGCGAGAGAAAGAGGGGGAGAGAGAGTTAAGGGGAATGCAATAGGAGGCAAAGGGCTCCTTGGTGTTCCTTTTATAGAGGAAGAGGGGGACCGAGCGATAAGATGGAGCGGCGGGATTCACGGCACGCGGTGGAGACAATGGCATTTAATGCGTAGACAACATTTAATGTGCACGCCTCTGAGGAAAAAGAGGGAGGAAAGAGAAGGTGAGCAGGGGGCTGACAGACGGGGCTGGTCAAAACCGAGAGGGTGGTCAAAACCTGTAACATCCTATCTCAGACCGTGAACAGTAACTGAATATTTTCAGTTAAGTTCAAAAGCTCCAATTCAAAATCTCTAGCTCAACTTTGAATCCTGATTTCAAATTTCAATCTTGAATCTCTTTCCACCTCTCCTCCCCCTCCTGCCTTTTTCTCCCCCACGCCCCAGCCTCTCTTTCCTTTCCCCCTGCCCTTCTTCTCTCCTGGACAGCACGCCTTTGCTTGTTGTAGCTCCCTCGTGTGCCCTCGTCATCCGCATGCGCCGCCCACCTGCTCCCTTGACTCTGGTGCCCACTCTCCCTCGCCTTGTTGTGGCCATCAGGCGCCTCTGCGTTCGCGCCGCTCCCCCGTTCACGGTCCGAGCCATGCGCCTACGCGTTGTGCCACGGACCCGCGTGCCTGCGTCGCCGTGCGTCCAACCAGTGTTGCGCTCATCTCTGCCGCCCCCGTGCTCCGCACATGCACCCCCACCCCGTCGCATCCCCATGCCATGACCGCGTTAGCACCTTGATTGCGCACGCCTTCCCTGTCGCGCCCGTCGCCCAGGACTGCCAAAGTTGTTGCCACGCTTGCCTTGTCCCGTCGCGGAGCCGCTCACTGCAGTGCCACCTACTCTTGGCCCTCCTAGTAGCCACTCCCATCACCTCGATGTCAACAAGAGCCCCGCCCTATCGCGTCTGCGATAGAGAGCCGTGACCACCTCGGAACTGCGCAAGCTCCTCCAAGCCTCCCTCAATGGCTCCCTCTTCTTGCGTGGCTATAAAGATCCCCAGCCCTCCCCTTGTGCCTCCCCACGTCACTCCTTCACTCTCCGGTAAGTGCCACCCCAAAGAACACTCGTGTTCTATTTTCAGCCGAGCCGTCCTCGCCGGTGTCTCACCGCTTCGGCGATGCCACCGCCGCGCCGACTCCGTCACCGAGAGCCTCCGGCGCCCAGGTGCACTTCCCCTCAAGTAGAGTCGCTTTTAGTCCACCGCCGCACCCGCGCACTGCACTCGCACTCGGCCTCCTTCCCCGCCTTTGGTCGCCAACTTCATCTCCTCCCTTCTCTGGCCACCACCTCTCCCTGGTCCTCATTCTTGTTCCAGTGAGCTCCCCTCCCCATGCTCTTCATCGTGCTCGCCTTCACAGGCCCAATGTGCCGCCGGAGCCCTTGGTCCATCGCGTTCGTGGCACCTCCGCCGCCTCCCACCGCAGTGCCGCCGTTGTCGGCTAGCTGGTGCTCTCCCGCCGGCACCCTCAGGGTCACCTCACGAAGGGGAGTCTGTTTTGGTGCTTGGTCGCCACCGTGGACGCCTCCGCCGGCGATGAGCCAGAGCCGTCAGCGCCCGTGGACCTCCCCCGATGCTGTTGGTTTTTGGACCAGCACTGTTCCTCTGTCATTTATTTAAGCAAATCAATGTATTAAGGGTTGATTGATGGTTAGCTTTAATTAAGCCCCGGTTAATGCTTCCCTGAGTCTTGGCTGGGTAGGCCCCATTGATTAACTAATGAGGTCCATTAAGAGTTAATTCTTAGCAACCCAATGACAAGTGGGGCCTAATGAATAGTGAAAGCTCCCATGGACCTGTGGACCACGCACAGTGCATGTTGACCTCCAGTCCATGCACTGTTCACATGGACCAAGGCACTGTGTAGTGGGTCCCGGTTGTCAGTGAGACAATTCCTCTCTCTCCTTCCTATTTTCTTGATTTATTTCATTTCTGAACTTCAAAAATTTCGTTCTCCCTCGTTATAGCTCCAAAAATTATGAAATTTGTTTATAAAATTTTATAATTTAAAGACCTTGCTAATGGCAATGGTTTTATTTAATTTAGAGTCCATTTATTATTTCGTGTGTATTTATTTCTTCTTGCTTGCTTGTTGTTCCTTTTTCCGATACTTTCGTCCACGTAGAGTTCAAAGAAGCGGGAGATCTCTAGTTCAATCAAGCACAAGATTATCAAGACGCTCTTGCCTTTGACCCAAGTGAGTCAATACTTTGATCATTTTGAGCCTACATTTTATGTAAATTATATTCCTTAAATTAGCAAAAATTGCATGCTTACTTTACTGTGCAAATGTATATTAAATCTTGAAGGTAGTTAAATCTCCATTTGATGTTCTAAATATTATTATGCCATCCCTTGACAATTGAATTACTTAAACCTTGTCACCTTAGTAATTATGTGGTAAATTACTAGTTACAGGTTGTGCTTAAGCGACATGCTAGTCTTGCTTAAGTACTGAGGCATTACAAGTCTCAATCATCATCTTTTAATCATGAATATGGTTTTGGGCAATCATTGTGGGTAAATGACTGGAATGTTGAGAAAATGTATTTTTGCTCCCCAAAAATACTAAAACTTGCTATTACTACATCTGAGCGGATGGTATGGTGGTGGGTGCTATTGTAGCACGAGAATGGTGGGTACGTGGTATGAACCGCCCAGGTGACATTAAGGACTTAATCTTGTCATGATCTCCCATTGTAAAACAAGTACAATCACAAGGGGGTATGGGATAGTGCAAGCACTAGATCCGTTTCGGCTTGAATGGGACACCGATGCAAGGTGAAGTTGCTAGCTGAGGTGAACATCCCGCACAACTTATGGGGCCCTCACGTGGCCCATATGGGTGAGATAACGGATGGGGCGAGATGAATTAAAAAGTTGCTGTGATGATCTCTCAACCGCATGGCCAAGGAATCATGTGGGGCAACGAGTTAATTGTCTCTTGTGGGTTGTCGGGATGCGGTTGGTCATGTGTGTTCTTGCTGCTGCGCTGAGCTGAGCTCGTGTGTCTGTTTAAACCATGTATGTCCCATTTCGATCCAAACCAAACCCTGTTTAAAGTCAGCCCAACCCTATTCTAGCCCATTTTTATTTTAGCCCATTTCATCCGATCCAAAGTCAGCCCATACAAGAACCCAGCCCTCTTGGCCCTTTAAATTCTGGCCCATTACCAGGCCTAGTTGTACCCAGTGGTCGACACCGAGAGGGTGGTCAAAACCAAGAGGTGGTCGAAACCAAGATGGTTGTGCGGATCAGCATGCGGGGAAAAGGAACGGGCCGACGAAGATTCGGAACAAACGGAGAAAAGGAATCTTCAATACCAGAGAACTCCAATAAACTCAAAATAGACTAAATTTTGAATTAGTTGAAGTTAGATTAATTCATATTAAATTGGTTTTAGTTTCAAAATTTCCAAGTTAATCTTTAGCAATTCAACAAAACCAAATGGTTGTTTTTATTTTGAAAATTTCAAAAAGCCCTGAAAGTTTGGGATGTTACAATATCTTACAACTTTATTATTTTTATTTCTCTTTTGAACAAATACCCACTTATACCCTACGGGGTGCACATAGAGAGGCGTGCGGCTTACATGCCTAAACACCTCTCTTTTATTTAGAGATAATAATTCAGTTTCTATTGCTTTCTTCTAATCTTCTCAATCTGATTTTTTCTTACATTCAGTGAGCGATGTAGGCTCTAGATCAAGATCGATGATTGTGGCAATTTTATTTACAAAATAAATGTCAATGTTGGTTGTTGTCCTATTCATGGACTCTCTCGTGGTCACATAATTTATAGCTATTTCATCATGGGGCGATTCTTCTAATGCTTCTACTTGCTCATCGCTACTTTCAATTACGGGGACAAGTCCCTTTAGTTTTCAACTCCGGCGTGTGCGCACACATCCGTACTGGTTTCTCCCTCCATGGGGATGTTCAAATCGGTATGCCTTTTCCTGAAGGTTTCATACTGGTGCTAAGTCTCAACTGACCCCCTTCTAGTTCTAAGGAACTTTGGTGATCAGCTATGTCAAGTCCTTCTTATTCTGAGGCCTCTAGATGGGATTAGGGGTACCTTAAACTTTCTTGGTATCTCAACCCTCTAGTGCATTGCGTGCAGGCATATGCGACTTGGTCACGTTCTTCAAATCACTAAAGTGGTCAGGCAGTTGATTTGCTAATGCTTGCAAATCAATAATCTTTTGGACTTCTCTATTTGCTTCACTAGTGCGCTGGTCATGTGTATGGATTCCTGTGGCTTGCCACGTTATTTCCTGATATTTTTATCAAGAGGTTGATTTCCTCCCCCAAAATGATAGAAAATTATCCTCATCAAATATGCTATCAGCGAAGTGGGCAGTACGCAAATCTCCAGTCATAGGGTCCAAATACCTGATTATGGATGTTGTCTCATAACCAACGTGTATCCCAGACTTTCAGAGAGGGCCCATTGCAGTTCATTGTGGTGGTGGTATAGGTATATAAACCTTGCAACCAAATCTACGAAGATGAGAAATTTTCAGTGCTGGCCCTTGGGCTAGTTGCATAAGTGAATGAATGTTATATGCCGATGATCTAAAGTTGATGAGAGTTGCTGCGTGTAGGATTACGTGTCCCAAACATATAGTTGATAAATTACAATTCTACAAAAGCGGTTGGCCAATAAATTTAATTCTTTTAATTTATGCCTCTGCTAGTCCTGTTGTTGGTGTAAAAATCGAACACGAGTGAGGGGGCAGACGTCGGCCGTGTTACAGGATGTCAGCCATGAGAGCGAGGATGACACGAGTGTTTATATAGGTTTGGGGGTCCGAGAGGACCACCTTACTCCTGTCAGTGGTCTACGGGGGTTCGAGGGTTCCTCCCGAAGGCTCACCTAATGTCTTGCTTCCTTATATTGCTTGAGAGCTCTCCCACTCCAAGATGGGAGATACATGGGGTATTTATAGGCTCTTCGGCCTGTACAAATGATAGGAATACCCGTTGGTGAGATAGCTAGCCTAAGAGTACAAACGAGGGGTATTATAGTCTTTTATGAGCATAACTGTATGTATTGGACTGGTGCATGTGTCTTCTGCAAAACGAGTCCCGTTAGAGCGAAGGATGAATTATTCTTCCAACACTAGCCCCCTTGTCCCTTGGCATTTTAGAAGGAACGCCCGGAGGGGCAGTCTTGGGTCACTCCACTTGTTGTGCTAGGATCAATGCTTGGCTTAGAACTGTGGGGGTCTAATATGCTTAAGCTTCAAAGTCAGGTCTTGAAGACATGATAAGCCCTCAGGCTTTAATCAATATTTGTTGCACTTGTGGATTGCTTCCTCTCATCATCGACCTTCATCAGAACGTTCCTTCCAGTGGGTTTTAGGCCTTGATTCCTATTTTGGATCCTCTGGTGGAGTTGCCCCCTCATTCCTATGAAGGAGCATCGGTCACAACGAGGATTTTAGAGTCACGTCCGCCACCAGAGTGATCCCTCCGATCCTTGCCCCTCTTCCGGGAGGAGCCTTTTGACTTCTTCCCGGGGAGATGTTTCCATCCTGAGCGAGAAATCCCTTCTTAGCCAGGTCATCTTCTCCGGACATATTTTTCCACGACCTCGAAGAGCTCATGGGTCGTTCTAGGGGGATCTCTTCCCAGCACGCGATTAAGTTCCTCCGGGAGCAGCCCTTCCTTGCATGCATTGATAATCATGGAGTCCAGGGCATCTGCCACTTGGCTCTGCACTTTAGAAAAGCGCTTAAGAAATTCCCTCATGGATTCACCCTTCTGATGCTTAATAGTAAAGAGTTGATTTGGGAGCATGGGGCGCTTATAGCTTCCTTGGAAATTTGTGCTGAACTCTTCCCTCAGCTGGTCCCAAGAATAGATGGAGCCTTTCTTCTGGTTGAAGAACCAAGAACACGTTGTTTCAGAGAGGAATAGTGGGAGGTAGTTGCCATCTCTACCTGTCCACCTCCCCAACCGAATCGCCATGGAGTATACTTCCAAGAACTGCATGGGGTCAGAGTCCCCATCGTATGGCCCGAGGTTAGGCTAGCGGAACTTTGGTTGAAATGGAGTTTTGAAGATGTCTCAGGCGAGAGGGTTGCCAGTTTCCGGGACACCCCTGTCCCTTCGTGCGAGGCGATGATGATCGCGCGGTGCGACGACGGTGGTGTCAGGGCTCTCCCAAGCTGGAAGAGCTAGATGCCTACCAGTGGCAGCGATGGTGCAAGCTCATTGGCGAGTTGGAGCGCCTGTGTTAACCTGCAGCTTGATCCGGCTGGGAGATTAGAGATTCAACATCCATTTCTTCATGACGGTGGCGACCACGCTCTCCAACAGATCCGATTGGTGGCACAGGACATGTCTAGTGCTTGCAGAGTACATGCTCTTCTGACCACCTTGGCCACATTCTCCTTGATGTGAATCCTTTTGGCTTGGTGAGTGCGCTTGAGCCATGACGGGTGGAATGGTTCGCCCGCCTGAAGGTGCTAAAGGGGGCACCGAGGACGGAACAACTTTTGGTCCCGCGGACTCCCTAGTTGCCCCTGGCCATGTAACACCTTGGGGATAGAGCCCTGCATTAACTAGGGAGAGCTGGTTTACCATCTCTGGGTGCAGACGCATTTGCCCAAGCGGAGGAGCTTGAAGAGGAGGCCGCAGAACGCCATTCTAGGGGGTATGAACTTAGGCCTCGGAGGCTGAGGTGACGGGATGAATTGTAACAGAATGGGTTGAGCTCCTCCCCATCCAGAGTTTGGCGGGTGCATCGGCCAGTAAGGAGTCCCATTCATCACCGCCGCGTGGGCGAGTGGAGGGAGGTTGTAAGGATGTCCTCATTGCCCCCCTCCGAGGAAAACTCTCGCGTGTCCGAGTCAGTGGTCACTTGAACTGAAGGCGGTGATGGGAGCGAGGATACGTGCTGAGGACCGCTGGGAGTATGATATGCAACCATCATGTAATCCACCACCTGCCTTGCGATTGCCTCCACTTTTGCTTTGCAATTAGCGGCGTCGAGCTCCCTAGGAGCTATGGACGGCCCTGGAACTTCGACGACACTTAGAGCCTCTTGCCTTTGGTCGGACACCACATCAGTTGGTGCGATGGAGGTGGGAATGCTTGGTAACTGGGGATGCGTAGGACGTTGTATGCCCCAGGGTGAACAGCCCCGATCTCCGAAGATAACCCGCGCCTTGGTTTTTTCTAGAGAACGAACTGGTCGTCCGCGGGCTCCTTATGCTCTGGAGCCGGAGGAGGCCTTGTGGACTTGGAGTACTTCTTGGTAGGAGCTATAGCCATCTGTCGATCAGCTATGTCCCCACAGACGGCGCCAATGTTATTGGTGTAAAAACTGAACACGAGTGAGGGGGCAGACGTTGGTCGTGTTACGGGCCGTCGTCCACGAGAGTAAGAATGACATGAGGGTTTATACAGATTCGAGGGTCCGAGAGGACCGCCTTACTCCTGTCGGTGGCCACAAATGTCTCCTTGGATACATTCCAGGAATGCAGAGATTCCATCTTTCACTTTCAAAGCAGAAGGTCTAGTAATTAATTTTTCGGTGGCACATGTGGGGCACACAAAATCTTCTTGATTCAAAAAATTCTTTACATTGATATTGTGTCTCTGTGAATTGTTAATTATATTTCTCATCATCCTTAGACTTAGGTGGCCTAATCTATCATGCCAGAGATAGAAAAGTTCAAAGCTTCTAAATATGATTTTCAGAGCAGTATAGGCTGCGAGTGCCTTAATATTAGTGTAGTATAGCTCAGTCTGATATGAAGGAAGTCGCTCTAATACCCTTTTCCCACTTTCTTCACGCTTTGTAATGAACAGATATTCCTTACCACACTCTTCTTTAGTCTCTACGTGAAAATTATTAGCGCGAATATCCTTAAAATATAGGAGAGTTCTAGTCGATTCCGGGTATAATAAGGCGTCTTCAATGACCAAAGTTGTAGCCATCGGGAGTATAATTGTGGCCCTTCCTGAGTCTATTATAGAAGCATCGCTGCCTACGATTGTCGTAAAACTACCAGTATTCGTGCTGGTCGACTGAAAGAATTTCGTCACTCTCAAGATGGTATTCCTTGTGCTGCTATCAGCTGAGCACACTTCCTCCATAGGGCGCTACATGTGTTCTAATATAAAGTACTTTATTAATATGTAGTAGAAGCAATCAATACATAAATAAAATACTTCAAATATCAGAACATATCATGTTATTATTAACTGAATAAATGAATGAATTAAATAATACCATCCAACCATCATGAGAAATAAATTAGTTATGGCTCTACACGAGCATACAACCATCATCCATGCAAAAATGTAACTTGTTCCATCTACACACAAAATAAATGACATTTAAAACCTAAGTACATTCTGTGCACTAGACTGAGTCCACCAAGAAGTGAGAGACTTCAGCAGCTATCTTCTCAAGGGTGATATCCTCTTCTTGGGAAATCATGGCAGTGGCTACTACAATATCAAGGGGGTGCGACTGCAAGAGCGGATTCCACCTCCTTCGGTGCAGGCAGCGGCTGCTACAATATCAAGGGGGTGCGATTGCAAGAGTGGAGTCCACATCCATCGGTGCAGGCAGCTACTGCGAATCCTCCCCCTCAGCAAAGGCAAAGTGGGTTTCAGGCTGCCCTTTGCCGCCCTTCTTCTTCTTGGACTAAAAAACGTCGACAACATGTTGCGGTTCTCCACAGATCTGCGACCAGTGCCCCCATTTGCCACACTTGTAGCAGGTTTGGTCTTGTTGACCATAGGGTTTGTCGTTCCACTTTGGCTTGTTGGCCTTCTTTTCCTGTGGAGCATTTGGCTTGCCTTTTTGGGCTGCGGCCTTGCTCTTCCTTCCCCTTTTCTTTATTATAGGTTTCTCCACCTTGAAGCTCCCAGCGTTGGCCTCACGGCCAGCGGAGCTCCTAGGTGGCTGGGCGACGAAATTCTTGCGAAGAACATCATCCTAAGCCTCTGCAACCTGCATAATATCAATCAATTCAGCATACTCCTTGTAGCCGTCTTGACAATAGTTGCGCGCA
This sequence comes from Ampelocalamus luodianensis, assembly GCA_036346255.1. Lineage (NCBI taxonomy): Eukaryota > Viridiplantae > Streptophyta > Magnoliopsida > Poales > Poaceae > Ampelocalamus > Ampelocalamus luodianensis. The sequence goes on along the minus strand of CM070617.1, from coordinate 27,346,355 downwards.
TACTGCACTACATTGGTGTGGAAGGTGGAGAGGGTCTTTTCAATCTTCTGCTCATCTGTGACTTACTTGCCACAGAGTTGAAGATTGGTACAGATTCTGTGCAAAGTAGAATTGTACTCCCCAACCATCTAGAAGTCAACAAATCTCAGTTGGATCCATTCCTGCTCTGTCTGAGAAAGAATGGTGTACTTTAGCTTCTCGAACCGCTTCTTTAGTTCAGTCCACAAGGCTAGCGCGCTCTTCTCTGCTATGTACTCATTCTTGAGTGTGAGGCAGAGGTGGTGCCTAAGAAAGTGAAGTGCCTGATTATTTTCCTTAGGGGTGGGGTTTGACATCCTTCAATGCGCCAATCCTAATGGCAGCACGGAGCTTCTTGGTTCTAAGTACAATCTCGACGTCGGAAGCCCAAGCCAAGTAGTTTTGGCCGTGCTGGACTAGCTCCTCGAACTCTCGGTTCGTGATGTCTGTCATCTACATGTGCATGCAAGAAATACATAAATTTAATGCAAGTAAAATACATGAAATAAATTGTATAATGGGACAAAATACTCTCGTAATGTTCTAGAATTTTCTACGCATTTTTTTTTATAATTTTACTGCTAAATTCAATGATCAAAGGCAATTTAAGCAATTACGATTAATCAAAACAGTAAATAAAGACAAAAAAGCATAGAAAATAATAACAACAATGCTAAACATGCTTCAAATTCAGAAATTGAATTCTCGATGCCCTTTTATGTTGGAATATGAATTTTGTGTGAATTCTGCAATTTCCAAGGGCTTATTAGCTAATTTTCAGTTCTGAGAAAAAATTCACATAATTTTTCAATTTTTGAGGGGTTATTCTGCAAGAATTTATAAAATACAGAACCCACCATAAATTTCCCAACTCCAGCGGGTTTTCGCAAAATTTTCTTATCCGCGAAAAATTCATCGTAATTTTTAGAACTCCGAGGGCCTTTTTGCAAAATTTAAGGATTTTCCTTTTTGATTATTTTATTTTTCCTTTTTTTTCTTTCCTTCCGGTTTTCTTTTTCGAGCCGTGCCTTTTTTTTTTCCTTTTGGCCCATTTGGCCAGCTGCTTTCACCAAGCGCTAGGGTTTCCCTAGCGCAACACTACGTGGTGGCGCGATCTCGGGCGGACGCGACAGCACATCATCAGCAGCGCGGCGGTGCGCGGCGACGAGATGGGCGCGACGAAGCGAAACGGCCCACGGTAGCGATGGCGGCGCAGCTCTCGGCGGCGGTTGACGGCGATGTGACACGACGAGCAATGCGCATGCGCGGCTCTCAACGGCAATGCGCGGCGGCGCAACTCGCAAGGCGCAAACGCGGCACTCGGCGGCGGCTCAAGCGCGCGCCGCAGCGGTGGCGTCGCGCGCATGCGCGACCAACCGGGCCGTGCGGCGGTGCGCGCGTGGCGAGTCCGTGTAAGCGGCAGCGCGCGCGGGGCGAGCGGCGCGCGGCGATGGTGCGCGGCGCGCGGGGTTGGCTGCCAGCCGCGCCGCGTGTGGGCAGCGGCTCGGCGCCACGACGTCGCGAGAGGCCAATGGCGGTGCGGCGCCAGATTTTTTCCCCACGATGCAATCTACAATCCATCTTTCAATCAATCTTCCTATTGGCATTGTGCCGGCGACTACAAGTCGGCTCGCGAAGATTAGAGGAAATTTGCACCGTGAAAATCATAAAACCATTCTAGAATGAAAAAATTGCACAAAATAAAAGCAATCTAGAAAGCGATTCAATCTACAAAATGGTCTCATCATTCGTTGATGATTATCTTCTCAATCCGTGTAAAGGAGGCCTAGAACTAAGTCGGAGAGCGTAGTCGTGCTGATGACATGTTATGCAACCATCACCAGCGAGTCCAGCTCGATGATCACCGCCGTAGGAGAAGAAGAAGCGCACGCGCACAAGTACGGAGAGAAAAATGACAATGACAGAGATATAGAGGACTTCTGCTCTTTATTCCTCCTCTCATCAGTTGTATATAATGATCGGTACCCCTATATATATACACACTAAAAGAGATGAGGAGCCCACCATGAGTTAAGACCGGTCGGCCAGGTTTAGGTTTCCCAACAGGTCCTTAACCGGACAACTGGAGTTTTGCTGCAGGGCTTCGATGTCCCGGTAGTCGCAGCGGATTGGTGCAGATTTGGCCTTTTCTATTTTGGCCAATGCAAAGCTCTACAGTCGGCCAGTACCCACCAAGAAGCGTCATGCATGAGATCAACAATACACGTTCAGATTCTCTTTTATCTTGTCCACAAGTGTATGAGCTTTCGTGTATACTTATCTTCCGAGAAAACAAAATATTCGGCTGCAGTGACATATGCAAGATAACATTGGAAGAATCGGCACTATGTATGGTCTGCATAAAGTCAGTCATCCCAGTCGATGTTCTTTGGGTCGACTAGTACAATGATTCCATACAATGATGTGCAATGGCAAGGAAAAAAGAGGACACTCCTAATTCCCTGCTGATTGAGAAACACCAGATTGTCAAAACTCACATAAAACTCCAATAAGTAGCACATAGAATCGGCACCATGTATGGTCTGAATAAAGTCAGTCATCCCAGTCAATGTTCTTTGGGTCGATTAGTACAATAATTCCATACAATGATGTGCAATGGCAAGGAAAAAAGAGGACACGTAATTCCCTGAGAAACACCAGATTGTCAAAACTCACATAAAACTACAATAAGTAGCACATCAGGAGGTTCCTTGGCTCCTTGCTCTGAGTTTGGTAGCGTATCCGATAGCATCTTCTAGAATTTTGTTCTCTACCCCTGCACAGAACACATGGATGAACAAATTCTAAGCCCGCTTCTCACGGTGCTTCTGAAAATAAGAAGCTAGTATAACCAAGTTAAACGAATAGTAATCATGCAAGATAAGCTAGAGGCCGGAGCAGGTAGAAATGCAACACTTGTCAGTTAAGCTATTTTTACGAGGGACTTCACGGAGGAAACTGAGCCATAAAAAAATATAAAGCAAAACATATGCCATTTTGTCTTATGCTGTGATAGGTAGAGACATGAATATTCAAAGATTTAATTCATCGAACAGAACCTATCAGTATCTGTGACCTCTCTTTCTGAACATGGACAAGTAGACACCAAACAAGAGCTAAAGACCTATAAATAAACAATATCTACTGGATCATATTAGCATATACTACCAAAATGGCTTTTCACTCTTCCTCTCGGCGTTTTTCAGCTCGCCTCCTATTTTGCTTATGCCTTATGATAATCAGAGCATATGGATCTCGCAAAGTATGAAAGATGGATTGTCCTACATCTTATTTCATAAGCCATAACACTTACTCTATTTGATGGTAAAAAATGTTTTCTGTGCCTCTGCATAGTTGTACATCGCCTACCTCGGTGAGAAGAAACATGATGACCCTACTCTCGTCACAGCTTCACACCATGATCTGCTCAACACCATTCTTGGAAGGTAAACTAAGAAATATGTTAGCTTTTGGAGTTTTGGTTCTTATCTTCTGAAGAGCAATATTTTTCTTTTGACTACATATTTGCTTCAACAAATCCAAATACGTTCATCATTGTCTCATCACTTGCTGACTATGTTTCAGCAAGGAAGAGGCATTGGCCTCCATCACTTACAGCTACAAGCATGGTTTCTCAGGCTTCGCGGCAATGCTAACAGATGACCAAGCAATAAATCTTGCAGGTGGGCTGGGTTTAGCTAACAAAAATTACCACTTGACTAATTCACTGTTAAATCTACCGCTATTAGTAAGATAACCAAAGTGAAGAATTCAACCCTGATCGCATGATCCTATCTGCTGAATGAAAGAAAAAGATGCTTAAAACGTATTTAGCATTGATTAAAAACTGCTCCTTTATTGTTCGAAAAAAAAAACTGCTCCTCTATGGGAAGCTACCCACTTTCCAACCCAGGAGGAAAATGCAAGGCTCTCATTGCAGCAGCTTACATGGTTCTTCTCCCTGTTTATTTGGTGGGGGCGCAATGCTTACATGTATTTTTGTTTAATGTTCAGAGTTACCTGAAGTTATCAGTGTTACTCCAAATCAGAAGCATGAGTTGATGACCACCAGAAGCTGGGATTTCCTTGGGCTAAACTACCAACCACCTGGTGAACTTCTGCGGAAGAGCAATTATGGAGAAGACGTGATTATTGGGATAATTGACACTGGTCAGTGCTTCATTGTTAGCAAGTCAAATGTAAAAATCTTGGCCAAACAAATTGTTGCAAAAAACCTTAATGCATACCTTAACTAGGACAACACATGCAATTGATGCAGGGATCTGGCCTGAATCAAGAAGCTTCAGTGACCATGGATATGGAGCAATACCGCCACGATGGAAGGGTGTGTGTCAGCTAGGGCAGGCCTGGGGCCCCACTAACTGCAGCAGGAAAATCATTGGTGCGCGGTACTACGCTGCAGGTCTGAACAAAGAAGACCTCAAGAAGAATTACCTGTCTGCTCGAGACATGGAGGGGCATGGGACACACACGGCATCCACGGCGGCTGGTGCAGTGGTAGAGGGTGTAAGCTTCCACAGCCTGGGAGCTGGGGTGGCGCGTGGTGGCGCTCCCCGAGCTCGCCTTGCAGTGTACAAGGTCCTGTCGGACGGAGAGAGTGGAACACACCTTTCTAGTGCTGCAGTGCTAGCAGCCATGGATGACGCAATACATGATGGAGTTGACATCCTGTCCCTCTCGCTTGTTGATGATGAGGATTCATTTGGTGCACTGCATGCAGTCCAGAAGGGGATTACTGTTGTTTATGCCGGGGGAAATAGTGGCCCTCGACCGCAAGTCCTTTTTAACACAGCTCCTTGGGTCATTACAGTTGCAGCGAGCAAGATTGATCGTTCTTTTCCAACCGCCATCACCCTGGGAAACAAGCAAACATTAGTGGTACATACTGGACGCACATGATCTCTGTTAAAATGCCGGGAAGCACATTTGCTCACTAATCATCCTCAAAAACTTATCACTCAAAATTTATGTGTAACTCTCTTTCATATTTGCAGGGCCAATCACTCTATTACAAGTTAAAGAACGAATCCAAGAGCATGTTCCAACCACTTGTACATGGTGGCAAGTATGTTAAATGCTGTTAAGTTTCTTGATCAACTACATTTGTGAATAGATGCCAACTTATGTTTAGGTGTGGAATTACCAAATCAGAATGAGCAATCATTTTGGTCTTTCTGTTTACAGTTGTTCGAGGGAGGCGCTAAATGGCACAAGCATCAATGGAAAAGTTGTTTTATGCATTGAAATAACTTTTGGCCCAATAGTAAAATTTTTCCGAGATGTCTTCCCAAATGTTCAGCGCGGTGGGGCATCTGGTCTTATTTTCGCTCTATACACCACAGATGTTCTTTTGAGCACTGACAATTGCCAGGGAATAGCCTGTGTTTTTGTCGACATTGACATTGGGTTTCAAGTTGCAACATACATTGGCAGCCAAAGGTAAGAAATTATTTTGTGACCTACCAGGCTTGGCAGTTGAATTTTCTCTGTAACTATTTCAAGTCTCAAATAATATGTGCTTTAATTTAAGCAGCTTGCCCGTTGCAAAGATTGAGCCAGCAGGTAGTATTACAGGAAAACAAGTCCCAGCTCCAAAGGTGGCAATATTCTCCTCAAGAGGCCCTTCTATCAAATACCCTACAGTTCTTAAGGTACACAAGCTGAAATGGAGTGCATCCTTTTGGTCTAGGCAATCTATATTTTAGTCATAAAAGCATCTTAGGAAAAACATCATAGAATAGGGATCTTAAGATGCTTTTATTTCATAGGTTAGAAATACTTTATTACAGTGACATTTTCCTAGTCTTACTATAACTACTTTTAAGTTTTAACAGCCTGACATAGCAGCACCTGGAGTCAACATCTTAGCAGCCAAAGAAGATGCATATGTATTTTACTCGGGGACATCAATGGCAGCCCCACATGTAGCAGGCATTGTGGCATTGCTAAAGGCTCTACATCCTCACTGGTCTCATGCTGCTCTAAAATCAGCAATTGTTACCACTGGTAAATCACTAAAGCATGATATCCACATGAAATATGAAACGCTATGTTGATCAATCCATTCACACTTTCTAAACTGTGATTTACTCTTTTCTTCATGGGAAAAGCATCAACCAAGGATGAATATGGCATGCCGATGTTAGCAGAGGCGCTACCTCGGAAGGTTGCTGACCCATTCGACTATGGAGGGGGGCACATAAATCCCAATGGAGCTGCCGATCCTGGCCTCGTTTACGACATTAATCCAAGGGATTACAACAAGTTCTTTGCTTGCAAGATCAAGAAATATGAGATTTGCAACATTACAACATTGCCAGCCTATCACCTGAACCTACCTTCTATATCTATTCCAGACCTAAGGCATCTGATTAAGGTGCGACGAGCAGTCACTAATGTAGGCAAGGTGGATGCAGTTTATCAATCTGCTATACAATCTCCCCTTGGAGTTAAGATGAGTGTCGAACCACCTGTCCTAGTCTTCAATGCCACAAAGAAAGTGAATGCCTTCAAGGTTAGCATAACACCTTTGTGGAAAGTGCAGGGAGACTACACGTTCGGTAGCATAACTTGGTACAATGAGCATCATACTGTAAGAATCCCAATAGCGGTCCGGATCACAATTCAAGATTTCTACGCTGATGTTGCTTAGCAATGAACATGTACACCGAGAAATAAAACTGGTGATCTCAACAGTAGTTTTTATGCCAATCATAGATCAGAAAAAAGATCACTTGTAATAGTACTGGGAAGATCCTAATCTAAGAGCGTTTGCAGTGAGAAGAATTTTTCTTCCATGTCCATGGCAATTCTTTGTTTATTATGACTTGCCACGAAAAGGGGTGGCTACTGTCTAGGAAGAGAAACGGATGGAGCGAACCTGACGGCGCAGCGGCGAAGGGGAGTGGTCGTGGAGAGTGGCGACCATTTCCCCGTCGTCAACCCGGTTGGCTGTGAAGACAAGACGTTTGGGAAGGAACAGCACGGGGTGGTGGGTGGTGGGCAGCGGCCGGCAGGCGATGCTGCGGCGCGGATCTAGCGGCAAAGGGGCGCGGCCGTGGCTCTCGTTTTCGTCGTTGAGTTGGTCGGTTGCCTCTCGGCTGGCTGGGTTGGCATTTGCCGGTTGCCCGCCGCCGCGGCCGCCGATGTGGAGGTGACGACCTGAGTGGGCTTGGCGGTGTTGATTCTGATTTTGGGCCTCATGTGCGCCTCGTTGCTTTGGGTTGGCCTGATTCGCATATGGACGTTAATTCCGGGTGGATTGTGTTTGAGATTCCGAACCCAAATTTGGTCGATTAGGGCTTGGCAAACTCATCTTTCTTCTCGTGCTATGGTAGAGATCTGGCATTGATTCTTTTAGGACCATTCCTTGTAGCCATCTGCTTTCCCAGAAACTTGCGGTCCGACCATTTCTTATTTGTATCGGTGTAAAAGAGTTACCTATGGACTCAACAGACTTAGTATATAACTACAACTCACTTTAGATAAATAATACGAGATTAATTGCACCACACAACTCCAGATAGGTCGTACTACGAGCAATTTAGGGTATTTACATTCACCCCCTTAAGGGTTGACGTTCTTGGCAACACACCTTATATGCGGCAAACACTTCGATACACATCTGTGCGTTCAGTGTCGGCATATATGCCATGCCGTGTCCACTCCAGGCTCACACGCGCCATGCGTCATATGCCAGTGCCCTTGTTTCGCACGCGCCAGTGTAGTGAAGGTTGATGCTCTAATACCATCTGTAACATCTTGGTCCAAAATCAACTCAATGTTCAGCCCACCCATAGGGCGGATGCACACATGCATAGCATCCCACTTACAGTTTCATCACCGCTTCATGTAAAAGGATTAACCCGGATATGCTACATTTTAACCCAATATGCATTATATACCACTACAACCTAGTTTAGACAAGCAATATGGGACTAATCCTATCACACAACTCCCCGTGGATCACATGGGTCGCACTAAGAGCAGCCCGAGGTATGATAATGATTATTTCGATTTTCGATTGGAATAAGTTTCTGATATTTTTGTTGAGTCATCTCTGGAATCTCAAGTGATTTGGACTTGTAGATCAAAAGTTAGGCCTTCTGTGGATCCAAATTCGTACTAATTTTCTATTAGCATGAGGGAGCGACCATTCCGACTACTTCTTAGCGGTTAAACCGGCTGAGGGTGGTTGAAGATTGTGTTTCTTGGTTTCAGCTTGTCGTAGCAACAAAACTAGATAGTGGGTACGGTGTACCATTTTGTCTTGGGGGGGCCACAAGGTGGAGAAGGCAAAAGTAGTGAGAGATGAGTGTGTTGCATTTTGAGTGAGAATGAGAGAGCCTCCTCCTTACATGCCCTTGGAGCTATATATATATGAGAGCAAAAAAGGACATTCCTTTTCTTGCTCCTGCCTTACATTGGTGAGGAAAAGGATATTTTAGTATATTCCTCGGGGTATAGCCTAGGTACATGTCATATTCCCTGGGGCCTACTAGGTACTCCTAACGACCCTAGGGATGATCCTTAGAGCATGCTAGGTATCTCGACGACCCTAAGGGATGGGGCATGGCTACAACAGTACTCCCACGCCTGCAAGTGTCGCGGTCCCGAGGGGCGAGCGGACGCAATATGCTTTCGCCCCTAGACCCTCGGGAGTTGAAATATCCTAGGTCTTCTCAGCAGCAGTGCCTTCAAGGTGGCCTCGTCTTGGTTCGACCATCGAGGGAGGCTACGCGTCGGAGCATGATCCGTGGAAGTGAAGTCGTCAATGCGGGGCTGCCTCGCTGAGGTATGGCCTTCGAGACGGGCGGCGCATAGAGGCGAAGCCCTCGTGGCTGCCCTATCAAGGCTATGTCCTCGAGGCAAGCAACATTAAGAGGTGAAGGTGCCATGGCCGCTCTGCCGAGGCTATGTCCTCGAGGCAGGCGACGCTGTAGAGGCGAAGCTATCATCGCGGCCCTGCCGAGGCTATGTCCTCGAGGAAAGCGACGTGTAGAGGTGAAGCCACCGTGGCCGCCCTACCGAGGCTATGTCCACGAGCCCAGCGAGCGTAGAGGCGAAGCCACCGTCGTCGACCTGTTGAGGCTATGACCTCGAGGCAGGCGACGCTATAGAGGCAAAGCCGATGTGGCTGCCCTGTCGAGGCTATGTCCTCGAGGTAGGCAGTGCTGAAGAGGCGAAGTCACCGTCGCCGCCCTGCCGAGGCTATGTCCTCAAGGCTAGCGGCGCTGTTGAGGCGAAATCGTCGTCGCCAGCCTGCTGAGGCTATGTCCTTGAGGTAGGCGGTGAAGTCGTCGACGCGAGGCCACCACGCCAAGCCATGGCCTTTGAGGCGGGCGATGCATCCTAGCAAGGCCTGTGCGAGTGAAGTCTTCGACACGGAGCCGCCATGCCAAGGCTTGGCCTTCGAGGAGGGTGATGCATCGTAGCGAGGCCCGTGCGGGCGAAGTCTTCGATGCGGGGCCACCACGTCGAGACTTGTCCATTAAGGCGGGCGGCGCATCGTAGAGAGGCCCGTGAGGGCAAATTCATCGATGTAGGGCCGCCACACGCGAGGCTTGGCCTTTGAGGCGGGCAGTAGCAAAATCGTCGTTATAACTTGTTGTATTTGATTACTTCTTCGGTGCGGTCGTTCACGTTGGTCCTATTAGGGAGCCTGGTACTGTCCCTCCCTTCAGCCGCTCCTAGTGGCTTGTGCAAGTTAAAGTGGCATGAAGGGCTGATGCTGTTTACAGGAGGAGGCAAATGTTTTTTGATCGGTCTCATTTGGGGTGCCTAAAGCTAGTGAGAGGGAGGCGAAGTCGAGCACCGTCCCCCATACTTTTTTTTATAGGGCTCGCTTGGGAATCCAAAGCTAGCGAGGGGGAGGCGAAGCCGAGCGCCATCCCACATACTTTTTTGATTGGGCTCCGGAGAGTCTTGAAGCTAATGGGGGAGGCGAAGTCGAGCATCGTCCCTTATATTTTTTTATAAGGCCCACTTGAGAGCCCAAAGATAGCGAGGGGGAGGCGAAGCCAAGCGCCATCCTCCATACTTTTTTGATAGGGATCGCTTGGGAACCCAAAGCTAACGAGGAGGAGGCAAAACTGAGCACCGTCCCTGTACTTTTTTGACAGGGCTCACTTGGAAGGCCAAAGCTAGTGAGGGGGAGGCGAAGCCGAGTGCCGTCCTCCATACTTTTTTTGATAAGGCTCGTTTGGAAGCCTAAAGTTATTGAGGGAGAGGCGAAGTCGAGTGTCGTGCCTCATACTTTTTTGATAGAGCTTCGAGAAACCCAGAAGCTAGCGAGGGGGAGGTAAAGCCAAGTATCGTCCCTCATACTTTTTTATAGGGTTCGCTTGGGAGCCCAAAGCTAACAAGAGGAGGCGAAGCTGAGCGTTGTCCTTAACATCCTCATTTTCAACTTGTGTTTTTAATGTAAGAAAATGGGTAGAAATTAAAACTTTTTCTTACATCTTATAATTCCAGTTTGTTGGGAAATTCTTGTAATAAGAATTATGGAAATACAAGCCTTTCCAAAAATCCTCTTGTCAAATCTTGTGATCATGCTCTGGAACTATTTTTCCTAAGTTCTAGGGTTGATATGTGACCCCTCTGAAAAATTTCACAATTTTTGGAAATTGTTTAAATATTTTTAAGGGCCAGTCAAACTTGTTTGACTTGCAGTCAAACCCTAGCCCAGCACATTGTATAATTTTTGGAGGAAAATGTACAGCACAAAAACCTATGAAAATTTTATACAAGGTCCTTATCTAAGTTATCAAGCTCTTGTAAAAATTTTAGAATTTTTGGAGCGAGCTTGCTACCTCAATTAATTCTCCAAAGTTCAGCTCCCAATTTAAAACCCTGGTCTGAGTCAGACTTGGACTCAGACCCGAGTCCGACATCCAGGTCTTGGTCGCACCGAGCCGCCTAGCTGCGTCGGACTCGGGCAGTTGGGCGCGTGGGTTTTGGCCCTTGGATCTCAATCCAACCGCCCAGGTGCTTGGGTCTGTGACTTAGGGTCCGACTCAGCCCTCTTGTGCACTTCCGGCTTGAGCCGCTTTCTATCGCTGACTGGTGGCCCCGCCCACCTCCTGGTCATCTTCCTCCTCCCGTCGCACGCCTGTGTCTGTGCCGGAGCAAAGTCAGCGAGGAGAGCAGTGCCTTGTCACCTCCTTGAGCCCTTTAAACGGCTCCCTCTGCGGCGCATAAAATGCGCGTCAGTGCACCGCCCTCAGAGTCGTCAAGCTTACCTGCTCCTGTCGCTCCATGCGACCGCACTCTGCTGTGGACCGAAGTCCACCCATGAGCTTGTGCCCGTTGCTCTCTTCGTTCCCTCGGCTACTTAAGCTCCATTTTTCCTTCATTGGCTCTCTTTACACCCCTTGAGCTTTAGCTTGCGCCTAAGCGGTTGCTTGAGCTCAAATCACCAAACCATTTCGACCGCCATTGTTGAGCTGGGAGCTCCTCGGTGCAACCCTTGCTCCAGTGGTTGTTCTTCCCTTCTCCTTGCTTCAGTTTGTGTCCCTTACTTCTTAGAACAAAACCCCTAACCTTTTTGTAGTTGCTTTCACAGGAGCAGCTCAAGTTTGGGGAAATTGTTTCTGTCGGCCGAATCACCCCTTTCTTCCTCCTCGCCGGTAAGAAGTTTCATTTCCTAATTCTTTGCTCATGTAGCATCTTGGAGCTATTGTGGAGCTGTTGGGATGACCCGGTCTCACCCATGTTGCTCAGGCCGTTGTCTTCACTTCTTCGTCTTCGGTGCCGGCGCCACTCGTCATCGCCGGAGCTCCTCCGTCATCCTCTACTCCTCCTCTGGGCCCAGGTGAGATCACTTTAGCCCACTCGAGCTCGAGCACTAGATAGTTTAGTTCGTAGTGGTCTTTTCGCACGTTGTCGATTTTCGCCGTAGATACTCCTCTGACCTCCTCCGGCTCGCCGGCGTTGTGGGCCGCCGCTGCCGTCGAGGTGGTCACAAATGGGTGTGCAATAGTGTTGCGAACCCATTCAGTCTTAGTTTAGTTTGGCGTGCCCAGTCGCCGTCGGCATGCGCGTGAGCAAAGCCACGGTGGTCGGTGCCGTTGTCGTGCCAGACAAAGTCCCCGACCTCCTCGAGTTCATCGCGCGCCTAGGATCACCCGAGTTAGATCTAAACCGTCGATCCCTTTTTACTGTTTAAGCCTAAGTCCCGAACCTCCTTGTTGTGGTGGTGCCGTTATCGTGCCAGACAAAGTCCCGGCCTCCTCGAGTTCATCGCGCGCCTAGGATCACCCCGAGTTAGATCTAAACCGTCGATCCCTTTTTCTGTTTAAGCCTAAGTCCCAGAACCTCCTTGTTGTGGTCGTAGCCGTTCATGACCTCTTCAATGTTGATCTGGGCCGTTAGATCTCCTGGTATAAGTCTCTAGCTGTCAGGACCTCCCCCTAATCGAAATCCTGGCCGTTAAAGATCTCCGTAGGTTAAATCCTAGCCCTCAGGACCACCCTCCTCCTTGGGGTCCTCTTTGCAAAAAGACCTCCTTGGGGTCCTCTTTGCAAAAGACCTCTGGTCCTTTGTGAAAAAGACCGCAAGACCTCCTCATTGGGATCTTGACCGTTAGGACCCCCTCGGTGAGATCCTAACCGTCCAGACCTCCTTCCGCATAGATCTTGACCGTTAGTACCTCCTCGGTGAGATCCTAGTCATCAAGACCTCTCACTGTGAAGCTTATCGCTTAGGACCTCCTCGTTCAGATGTGGACCGCTAGGACCTTCCCTCGGGAGATCTTAGCCATCCAGACCTCCCCTTGTGAGTGGGCCTTAGGACCTCCTCCTGGAGCTCGGGGCGCGGATCCAAATCGGCGGCCACGACCTCCTCAGTGCGCAAGGAGGTCCTTTGCGTGCGCTGTGCGATCGGTGCTCTGAGGCCGTTGGATTTGATATCGACAGCCAGGACCTCCCCAGTTTTGTCAGTTCAGTCAGACCTCCCGAGAGCTCCAAATTTTCAAAGTTTTTAAATGTTCTAGATTTCAAAGGTGCATAACTATTTCATTTCAACTCCTTTTTGAGAAATTCAAGTTGTGTTAGCTTTGTAGTAGAATGAACTTTAAATTGAGTATGATTTTGAACTCTTTTCTGTAGCATAAAATAGTATAATCGTTGTTAACTTGTTTCAACCTAAAATGTGGTCTAGAATTCATTGAAATTTGTAAAATGCATAACTAATTCTCTGTAAATCCTTTTTGAGTGAATCCAATTCTGTTGGCTTCCTCTAATAATAAACTTGCTGTTGAAATTGACTTTAGGCATCTTACTGTTTTCTGCAAGAGTTCATATGCAATTTAGTTTTGTTCATTTTTATAACTTGAAAAATCATAACTAAATCATTTTAACTCTAAATGAGATGAATCCAATTGGGTTGTTCCTACTATGAGGTGCTTGATCTACCATAAAAATTTCAGCTACACCACCTTTCTAGAAATTTTTACCAAATAATTTAATTATGATGAATAGTAACAGATTGCAATTTTTCCAGCTGAGCAAACTTGTTTTGATCATAACTTTTGCATTAAGAGTCCAAATCAGTTGGTTCTTGTTTATAAATTTGTTATAAATCATGCCCTTGCTGCTGTAAAATTTTCAGAGCATTTGAATCAAGTTGGTTTTAGAGTCTTTTTCGTTTTCTTTGTTCTTATCGGTTCTTTTTCGCTCTTTCGGTAGGTTCCGACGATTGTGCCATCCTTGAGAGTGATCCTCTGCAGCATAGTGAGCAACAGCAGCCAGGCAAGCAGGTTGATTATTTCCCATTTAATCCCATTACTTTTAAAGTCTAATACTTTGTTTGACTTGTATGTATGCATTGCTATTTTATTGTTAAATTGATTAGTTAATCCTCTAGTTGCATAATCTGTAGGTAAATAATTATCCTCTACTACCTAAGTCTAGGTTATTTGCTGTGATTAGAGTTCGTTGGATGAGCTCTTGTCACTTAGTAGATTACGAATAAATATTGCTTAGCTATGCCTAGATATCGGTAGTATTGGGCGATCATCGACTTAGTCGATGATCTTGATCACACTAATGTTACTATTATTCCATTATGTCCAACCTTGTGTTTTACTAATTTGCAAATCAAAACCTGAAAACAAAAATTATATCTTGACTTGGGCACAATGGTATGTTGGTGTGATCTGTTGGGAGTGATTGGAATGGTGCCTAAGTCCCCAAGGACCGAGTTACTTGTGTCACTAAGCCAAGCGCTTAATGTGTGCTAACCACACGAGGGGGATATGGACCGCTCTTGGCTAAGTACTTTGGAAGGTGTTAATTAGGAGCTGGTTGGTGGGTGTTTTGTGTGTGGTGTTTGGAGGGGAGCATTAGCAGACCGGTTAGGCTGTCTAATGTGTCCTTCTCCCGTGGGTTGCGGCTCTTAATTAGCATCATCCATTGGAAAATGTCTTGTTAGACTTAGCCGTGCATGCATACCAAAGGTAGTATGCTAACCGTGGCTGGTGGAAAGGCGGTCTATCGTGTGGGTACATTGGTACACCCCTGCAGGGTTAAAACTATTCGAATAGTCTCGTCCTAGGTTATGGACATTGCTTGGTAAGGTCGTGCAAGAACTAGACTACAACCTTTTAAAAACTTAAAACTTGACCTGGGTGGTATGAAGGGGTACTTCATGCTATTGTTGTGGTGACTATTGGGTTAGTCACTTCCAGGATGTTGTTGTCATCTATCTATTGTTATAATTGTCATTATGTTATTCGAACAATAAAAATTAATTGCAAACTTGCTTTTAATGTATTACATTATTGCAAATAAAACTTGCTTTATCTTTGAAAATAAGTCGAGCCTCCTCCACTTAAATAAAGCTTGCATGTAGTTAATTATAGTTACATTATCTTACGTCAGTCTTGCAGTACAAAAACAATTTTTGTACTCAGATGTTATGCTTAATTATTTTGTTGCAGAGGAAGAAGGTGAGCCCCAAGAGCCTCACTTTTGTGAGTTGTGTTGCGGTGGTGTTTGGGACGACTAGCCTGGCGGTCCGGTTGGTTGCCTTGTTGGTAAAGGCACACTGATTGGCTTTTGTTTATCGCCATCTTATGGCCCTTTTGCTTCCGCTGTTTACTTATTAGTTGTATGTCATTTGGCGGTCGGCCTCTTGTTTGTAATAACTCTTTATATTATGTATGTCTTTTGAACTTGTGTTGTGCTTCGGTTCTATGTGAATGAATGGGATTGATGCACCATTTTATAGCGAGTGTGTATCTTTGCATTTAGGAAGTATACATATCTCGAGGCTTGGTTTATTTGATTTGTAATGTTAGGACCAAGTGGATGGTTAAGCATTACAATCCAAATAAACTGGGGTCCTCACAAAGTTGGTATCAGAGCCATTTCGACTGTAGTAACCCAAGCTTGGTCGTCCTTAGGATATTTTGGAAACCTTATTTTCAAAGTATCAAATAAATTATGAAAGCTTAAGTAAATTCTCAGATTTTATTCCTTACCTATCTTAGCTTTCTTCTCTCATCTTGCTCTAAATTGAGTTTTAAAAGTTGTTTTCCTCTCCTTCCCTCCAAAGATAGTTGTTATCGATTAATTGGGTTTTGGGAACCAATGAGTTTGGCAAATTGAAGTGTTAGCTGCCCTCTACAAGGTTTTGAAGTTTCTGAAGTTGAAAATTTCGGCTTGGAAGCTTGGATGTAAAATCTGGACAGCGGTCATTCAATTTCCGGACAGCAAGCTCAATGGTCCTAAATAGGGTAGAAAATGAGAGGTTAATCAACTAAAACTTGTGGGAATACAAGGGTAAGATGTGATACTAGTTAGCTAAGTATCTAACACTATTGTTGCCGCCTTAACCTTGCTCTTGGGTAGTGTAGACTTCATGTAGTGTGCTGAAATTTTATCTTCTCAACCCATTGTTCGTTCATTCAATACGGGTTAATGGCATCGAGAAGTTGAGATTTGGTTTGGTGTTCCCCTTGCTGTTTTGGAGCCTCTTTGAAAGCATTTAAAGTTTTTATGCTTGTTATTTTGGCTTTTGTTTAGGGTGATACCTCATTCCCCTAAACGTTAGCTTTTCGTTTTCATCAACTTCTAGATTTAAGGTTTTGTTGCTAACCCAAATTTCCTTGTCCCGGGATGGCTGGAGGTACTCGTAGCGGCCGTGGTCAGCAGCCTGGTTTGGATGAGGAGCTCCCGCCTCCTCCCACCATGGCTGAGGTTCTTCTACAGATCAAGCGCAACCGTTCAGAGGACAGGAGGGTTCTGTTGGATGTTATTACGCACAACACCTCCGCCCTTACCGGTGCCTCAGGATCCGAGCAAGGGGGTGGACATCAGCCTCGTGGGGGTCTTGCTGAGTTTCTTTGTACTCAGCCCCCCACCTTCTCCAGGTCCGAGGACTCACTGGACGCAGATGACTGGCTGCGTCAGGTTGAGCGGAAGCTCGACGTTGCCCAATGCCAGGATCACGACAAGGCACTCTTTGCCTCCCATCAGTTGCAGGGGGCAGCACTCTCTTGGTGAGAGAATTTCTTGGCCATGCAGCCCGCTTGACCACACTGTCTCTTGGGAGAGTTCGGATGCGTTCGTCGAGCTCACATCCTGCCGGCTGATGAAGGCGAAGAAGAAGGAATTTCGCGCTCAAGCAAGGCGTAAGTCGGTGATGGAGTACCTTTACGAGTTCAACCACTTGGCTCGTTATGCTCCATCCGAGGTGGTCACCGATGAGGCCAAGCGGAGAAGTTCATGGAGGGCTTGTCTCGGGAGATGCAAGACAAGCTATCCATTGTGGACTTTGCCGACTTTCGGACCTTGGTGGACAAGGACATTGTTGCTGAGCACAAAGCGGCGCTAGGCGAGTCCATAGCGCAAGTGGGAGGCCAGTGATGCTGCGGCCGCCTTCCCCGTCCGAGTTGGGCTGCACGGGGCCGTTCTTTGGCCTCACCACCGTAGCGCCGTTGGCACCGGCTCCTCGCCCTCGCGGGCGTGCCCCGATCACGTGCACTGCGAACCAGCGAGTGGCCCCGCAATCCGGTGCCGGGGTCACTGCTTTTCACGCAGCAAAGGGCCATTATGCAAATAATTGCCCTAACGAGATGGGCGACCCCTCGTCCTAATGGAGGGCGGGCAAGGAGGTGGTCCTTCCGGGATCGAAGGTTTTCCCGCTACCCAAGGCATGGGTAGTGGCGCGTCAACCTCATCTCGCGGAGGAGGCCACGAGGAGGCACCGGCGTGCGTGTTGGAGTGCGCTTTCGGTTAACTCACATCCTCTTTGTTGTCTTGTTCGATTAGGAGCATCTCATTCGTTTGTTTTGAGTCTTTTCTTTCTGTGGGAGATCTTCTTTTACTCCATTGTTGGTCCAGCTGCTCATTCGCATTCCCGGTTGGAGTTGAGGCGAGTGCGAGTGTAGGGATGTCCTGTTGAGATAGAAGGGTAGGGTTTTTAGCGAACCTTATCCTCTTTTGATCGGCGAGCTTAGATGTAATCACGGGCATGGATTGGTTGTCTCGGCCACATGGTACAAATTGATTGCGCTAGGAGGCTCATCTACCTCACGAGTCCTTACAGGGAGCGAGTTAGCTTTCACCCAGAAGGCTGCAGGTCCGCATCTCTTCGTGCTCGAGCGAAGCCGACTCTAGATATTAGTGAAGTCCCTACGGTATGTGACTTTGCTGATGTCTTCCGAAGATCTCGGGGATGCGTCGATCAAGTGATCTCGAGTTTGCCATTGAGTTGGTTCCGTCTTGCTCGATTTTGAAGAGGCACTACGGATGGCTCCAAGCGAGTTGGTGGAGTTGAAGAAGCAGCGGGGAGCTTCAAGAGAAGGGTTTCATTCGTCTAGCTTATCTCCGTGGGGTTGTCAGGCAATCTTTGTAAAGAAGAAGGATAATACTCTGCGCATATGCGTGGATTACCGAGCCACTTAATGAAGTAGCGGTAAAGAACAAGTATCTATTGCCCGCATCGACGATCTCTTCGATCAATTAAGCGGGCTCGAGTCTTCTCCAAGATTGATTTAAGTGGGATATCATCAAGTTCGGATTCGTAGGAGGATATCCCAAAGGCGGCCTTCTCTACTCGTTATGGCATGCGAGTATACCGTCATGTCGTTCGACACCAATGCTCATGCCTTGCTCATGAATCTCATGAATTCGGTGTTTATGGAGTATTTGGATAAGTTTGTTGTGGTCTTCATCGATGATATTCTTATCTACTCCAAGAACGATGAGAACACGCTGAGCATCCGAGGCTTGTGTTGGGCAAGCCGTGAGCACCGGTGTATCGAAGTTGACAAGTGCGCGTGCGGTTGAAGGAAGTGGCCTTCTTAGGCCATGTTCTTTCAGCGGGAGGCGTGGCGTGGATCCTAGCAAGATCGATGTGCTTTCTGAGTCGACCACCGGTCACCGAAGTCGGAGTTTTCTTGGTTTAGCGGGATATTATCGTCGCTTTATGAAATTTCTCCAAGATAGCGAAGCCAATGATGGAGTTGCTCAAGAAGGACAAGAAGTTCTCATGGTCCATGCTGTGAGAAAGTTTCCAAGTACTCAAGAAGCGGTTGACCACCGTTCCCGTCCTTGTTCTTCCCGATGTCCATCGAAGCTTCGATATCTTTTGCGATGCTTCTCGTCGAGGCCTCAGTTGTGTCCTTATGCAAGAAGGCAAGGTAGTGGCCTATGCATCAAGACAATTGAGACCTCATGAACTCAACTATCCTACCCATGACTTAGAGCTAGCCGCTGTGATCCATGCACTTAAGATTTGGCGTCATTACCTAATCGGTAACAGTTGTGAAGTGTATTCGGACCACAAGAGCTTAAAGTATTTGTTCACCCAACCAGATCTGAACCTCAGGCAAAGTAGATGGTTGGAGTTGATCAGGACTATGACATGGGTATTCACTACCATCGGGTAAGGCTAATGTCGTTGCGGATGCGCTTAGTATAAAGCGCATTGCAATGCATTGTTGCCCTGGAGCATCAACCCACCCATACGGAAGAATTTGGCGTCTCAACTTGGGTCTAGTTGAGCATGGTTCCTCGCCGCCTTGGTTGTGCGACCAACCTTGGTGGATCGGATCAAGTCCGCTCGTGATCGGATGTGGGAGTGAACGCATCAAGGAGAATGTCAAGAGCAGGCGACCAAGTGCTTCTCGGAAGATGAGCTTGGTGTCGTGAGGTTTGAGCAGCGCCTTGTGGTTCCAAAGGATATCAGTGCGGGATTTGATTCTCGCGAAGCCCATGATTCTCCTTTATCCATTCATCCGGAGCCACAAAGATGTATCAAGATCTCGTGAGGTTTTGGTGGACCGAATGAAGAGGAGATCGCAAGGTTCGTTCTTAGAGTGCGGCGTGTGTCGTCGTGTCAAGGTCGAGCATCGGCGTCGGTGGGCCTTGACCCTTACCCATTTCGGAGTGGAAGTGGGATTCGATCGGGATGGATTTCATCAACTGTTTACCCGGTCTCCCAAAAGAATGATGCCATCGGGTTGTCATCGATCGATTGACTAAAGTGGCTCATTTCCTTCTGTCAAGGCCCGACCTTCGTGTAGGTCTTCGGCGGATCTCTACATAGCCCGCATCGTGAGTTTGCATGGTGTGCCCAAGGCGATTGTGTCGGATCGTGGTTCGCTGTTCGCCAGCGATTTTGGCATAGCACTCGTAAGAGGCTATGGGAACCCACCTTTCCTTGACTCGCGTATCACCCCAAAGCGATGGTCGGACCAAAGGGTCAACCAAGTTTTGGAGGACATGCTTGAGCTTGTGTCCTTTCCTATGGGAAGCATTGGGAGAAGTGTTTGCCATTCGCGAGTTTTCTTATAACAACGACTTTCAAGCCGGTCTCGGCATGGCACCCTTCGAGGCCTTATACGGGAGGAAGTGTAGAACCCGTTGAACCGGTGCAAAGCCGTGAAAGACTTTTCTTTGGCGGACTCGATCAATGAGGCCGAGAGTCAAGTCCAGCTTATTCGTGATCATCTGCGCATAGCTCAATCCAGGCAGAAGAGCTATGCGGATCGCCGTCGTCGCGAGTTGAGTTTTGAGTCCAATGACTTTGTTTATCTCAAAGTCTCCCTTTGAAGGGCCATCAACGTTTGACGTCAAGGGCAAGTTGGCTCCTCGATATGTCGGTCCCTCGCGTCATCGAGAAGAAGGAGCCGTTGCCTACAAGTTGGAGTTGCGTGCTGCACTTGCGGGGGCACATGATGTGTTCCATGTGTCCCGGCTAAAGAAGTGCCTCGTGTTCCAAGCGAGGAAACTCCGTTGGAAACTCTAGGCGTCAAGAAGATTTGACCTATCGCGAGCATCTGTTCGCATCCTCGAAAAGTGGCGAAGAACCGGGAATAGAACCATCAAGTTCCTTAAAGTTGATGGTCAATCATTCCGAGGATGAAGCTACAGGGCGAGAAGATCGTTTACGTCTGCGGACTACCCTCTTTCTTTCCGAGTGAACCAAATCTCGGGATGAGATTTTTGTAAGGGGGGAGGTTTGTAACATCCTCATTTTCAACTTGTGTTTCTAATGTAAGAAAATGGGTAGAAATTAAAACTTTTTCTTACATCTTGTAATTCCAGTATGTTGGGAAATTCTTGTGATAAGAATTATGAAAATACAAGCCTTTCCAAAAATCCTCTTGTCAAATCTTGTGATCATGCTCTGGAACTATTTTTCCTAAGTGCTAGGGTTGATATGTGACCCCTCTGAAAAATTTCATAATTTTTGGAAATTGTTTAAATATTTTTAAGGGCCAGTCAAACCCTAGCCCAGCACATTGTATAATTTTTGGAGGAAAATGTACAACACAAAAACCTCTAAAAATTTTATACAAGGTCCTTATCTAAGTTATCAAGCTCCCCGACCTCCTCGAGTTCATCGCGGCCGCCTAGGATCACCCCGAGTTAGATCTAAACCGTCGATCCCTTTTTCTGTTTAAGCCTAAGTCCTAGAACCTCCTTGTTGTGGTCGTAGCCGTTCATGACCTCTTCAATGTTGATCTGGATCGTTAGATCTCCCGGTATAAGTCTCTAGCTGCCAGGACCTCCCCCTAATCGAAATCCTGGCCGTTAAAGACCTCTGTAGGTTAAATCCTAGCCCTCAGGACCACCCTCCTTCTTGGGGTCCTCTTTGTAAAAAAGACCTCCTTGGGGTCCTCTTTGCAAAAGACCTCTGGTCCTTTGTGAAAAAGACCGCAAGACCTCCTCATTGAGATCTTGACCGTTAGGACCTCCTCGGTGAGATCCTAACCGTCCAGACCTCCTTCCGCATAGATCTTGACCGTTAGGACCTCCTCGGTGAGATCCTAGCCGTCAAGACCTCTCACTGTGAAGCTTATCACTTAGGACCTCCTCGTTCAGATCTGGACCGCTAGGACCTTCCCTCGGGAGATCTTAGCCGTCCAGACCTCCCCTTGTGAGTGGGCCTTAGGACCTCCTCCTGGAGCTCTGGGCCGCCAGATCCAAATCTGACGGCCACGACCTCCTCAGTGCGCAAGGAGGTCCTTTGCGTGCGCTGTGCGATCGGTGCTCTGAGGCCGTTGGATTTGATATCGACACCAGACCTCCCGATTTTGTCGATTCGATCGGACCTCCGAGAGCTCCAAATTTTCAAAGTTTTTAAATGTTCTAGATTTCAAAGGTGCATAACTATTTCATTTCAACTCCTTTTTGAGAAATTCAAGTTGTGTTAGCTTTGTAGTAGAATGAACTTTAAATTGAGTATGATTTTGAACTCTTTTCTGTAGCATAAAATAGTATAATCGTTGTTAACTTGTTTCAACCTAAAATGTGGTCTATAATTCATTGAAATTTGTAAAATGCATAACTAATTCTCTGTAAATCCTTTTTGAGTGAATCCAATTCTGTTGGCTTCCTCTAATAATAAAATTGTTGTTGAAATTGACTTTAGGCATCTTACTGTTTTCTGCAAGAGTTCATATGCAATTTAGTTTTGTTCATTTTTAGAACTTGAAAAATCATAACTAAATCATTTTAACTCTAAATGAGATGAATCCAATTGGGTTGTTCCTACTATGAGGTGCTTGATCTACCATAAAAATTTCAGCTGCACCACCTTTCTAGAAATTTTTACCAAATAATTTAATTATGATGAACAGTAACAGATTGCAATTTTTCCAGCTGAGCAAACTTGTTTTGATCATAACTTTTCATTAAGAGTCCAAATCAGTTGGTTCTTGTTTCTAAATTTGTTATAAATCATGCCCTTGCTGCTGTAAAATTTTCAGAGCATTTGAATCAAGTTGGTTTTAGAGTCTTTTTCGTTTTCTTTGTTCTTATCGGTTCTTTTTCGCTCTTTCGGTAGGTTCCGACGATTGTGCCATCCTTGAGAGTGATCCTCTGCATCATAGTGAGCAACAGCAGCCAGGCAAGCAGTTTGATAATTTCCCATTTAATCCAATTACTTTTAAAGTCTAATACTTTGTTTGACTTGTATGTATGCATTGCTATTTTATTGTTAAATTGATTAGTTAATCCTCTAGTTGCATAATTTGTAGGTAAATAATTATCCTCTACTACCTGAGCCTAGGTTATTTGTTGTGATTAGAGTTCGTTGGATGAGCTCTTGTCACTTAGTAGATTACGAATAAATATTGCTTAGCTATGCCTAGATATCGGTAGTATTGGGCGATCATCGACTTAGTCGATGATC
This sequence comes from Ampelocalamus luodianensis, assembly GCA_036346255.1. Taxonomy (NCBI): domain Eukaryota; kingdom Viridiplantae; phylum Streptophyta; class Magnoliopsida; order Poales; family Poaceae; genus Ampelocalamus; species Ampelocalamus luodianensis. The sequence continues at coordinate 27,323,669 of CM070617.1, read as the reverse complement.
TTGATCACACTAATGTTACTATTATTCCATTATGTCCAACCTTGTGTTTTACTAATTTGCAAATCAAAACCTGAAAACAAAAATTATATCTTGAGTTGGGCACAATGGTATATTGGTGTGATCTGTTGGGTGTGATTGGAATGGTGCCTAAGTCCCCAAGGACCGAGTTACTTGTGTCACTAAGCCAAACGCTTAATGCGTGCTAACCACACGAGGGGGATATGTGACCTCTCTTGGCTAAGTACTTTGGAAGGTGTTAATTAGGAGCTGGTTGGTGGGTGTTTTGTGTGTGGTGTTTGGAGGAGCATTAGCGGACCGGTTAGGTACATCTAATGTGTCCTTCTCCCGTGTGTTGCGGCTCTTAATTAGCATCATCCATTGGAAAATATCTTGTTAGACTTAGCCGTGCCTGCATACCAAAGGTAGTATGCTAACTGTGGCTGGTGGAAAGGCGGTCTATCGTGTGGGTACATTGGTACACCCCTGCAGGGTTAAAACTATTTGAATAGCCTCGTCCTAGGTTATGGACATTGCTTGGTAAAGTCGTGCAAGAACTAGACTACAACCTTTTAAAAACTTAAAACTTGACCTGGGTGGTATGAAGGGGTACTTCATGCTATTGTTGTGGTGACTATTGGGTTAGTCACTTCCAGGATGTTGTTGTCATCTATCTATTGTTATAATTGTCATTCTGTTATTCGAACAATAAAAATTAATTGCAAACTTGCTTTTAATGTATTACATTATTGCAAATAAAACTTGCTTTATGCTGAAAATAAGTACAGAGCCTCATCCACTTAAATAAAGCTTGCATGTAGTTAATTATAGTTCTGTTATCTTACACGTCAGTCTTGTGAGTACAAAAATAATTTTTGTACTCAGATGCTATGCTTAATTATTTTGTTGCAGAGGAAGAAGGTGAGCCCCAAGAGCCTCACTTTTGTGAGTTGTGTTGCGGTGGTGTTTGGGACGACTAGCCTGGCGGTCCGGTTGGTTGCCTTGTTGGTAAAGGCACACTGATTGGCTTTTGTTTATCGCCATCTTATGGCCCTTTGCTTCATTTGTTTACTTATTAGTTGTATGTCATTTGGCAGGTCGGCCTCTTGTTTGTAATAACTCTTTATATTATGTATGTCTTTTGAACTTGTGTTGTGCTTCGGTTCTATGTGAATGAATGGGATTGATGCACCATTTTATAGCGAGGTGTGTATACTGTATTTCTGGGAAGTATACATATCTCGAGGTTTGGTTTATTTGATTTGTAATGTTAGGACCAAGTGGATGGTTAAGCGTTACAATCCAAATAAACTAGGGTCCTCACAGTTGTCCTTCATACTTTTTTGATAGGGATCCGGGGAGCCGTAAAGCTAGCGAGGGGGAGGCGAAGCCGAGCGCCATTCCCACACTTTTTTATGGCTCGTTTGGGAGCCCAAAGCTAGTGATATGTGAGGTCTCCCCATCGAAAACGATGCCTTCGAGGCAGGAGACTTTCTAGTCGTCAAGGCACAAACTTTGGAGCTATTAGGGATGGCGCGATGGAGCACGATGTGCGACGTATCCCCGCTGAGGCAAGGGGCAAGGCCTTCAAGGTGGGAGACTGTCTAGTCGCCAAGGCATGGCCTTCGAAGCGACTAGGATGGCGCGATGGAGCACGATATGCGAGGTCTCCCCGCCAAGGCGGAACCTTCGAGGTGGGAGACTCCCTAGTCGCCGAGGCACGACCTTTGAAGCGACTAGGATGACACGATGGACCACGATATGCGAGGTCTCCCTGCCGAGGAGGAGCCTTCGTGGCGGGAGACTTCCTAGTCGCCAATGCGACCTTCGAAGCAACTAGGATGGCGCGATGGAGCGCGATGTGCGAGGTCTCTGTGCCGAGGTGAATCCTTTGAGGTGGGAGACTCCCTAGTCATAGAGGAACGACCTTCAAAGCGACTAGGATGACATAATGGAGCATGATGTGCGAGGTCTCCCTATCGAGGCGGGGGACTCCCTAGTCGCTAGGGCACGGCCTTCGAAGCGACTAAGATGGCGCGATGGAGGTATCCTCGCTGAGGCAGAGCCTTCGAGGTGAAAAACTCCCTAGTCGCCGAGGCACGGCCTTTGAAGCGACTAGGATGGCACGATGGAGCACGATATGCGAGGTCTCCCCGCCGAGGTAGAGCCTTCGAGGTGGGAGACTCCCTAGTTGGTGTCTTATTTATACACTCCCCAGTCACATGAGTGAGTTAGTGTGCACTAGGGCGTTTTAGCCATGCGTGGTGTCTGTCTTGCCACGGTGGTGGACTTATGTATGCCACCCTTGTGGGTTTGTACACCGAGACCGTAGTAAGTAGGGTGTGCACTGGTGCTCCTGTCCATGCTCGGTGTCTTTCTTGCCACAGTGGTGGGATTATTTATGCCACCCTTGTGGGCTTATACACCGAGATTGTAGTCTGCAAGGTGTGCACCTGGGCTCCTGGGCATGCGTAGTGTTTTTCTTGCCACGGTGGTGAGCTTATGTATACCACCCTTGTGGACTTGTACACTGAGACTGTAGTCCGCAAGGTGTGCGTTGGGTCTCTTGGCCATGCTCAACGTCTTTCTTGCCAAGGTGGTGGGCTTATGTATGCCACCCCTGTGGGCTTGTACACTAAGACCGTAGTCTGCATGGTGTGCGTCGGGGCTCTTGGCCAGGCTTGACATCTTTTCTCTTAGCCCACAGTATTGTGCGATGTTGTGTTGTTCTTGTTTGTTGAGCAAGAAATAAGCTGGAGTAGTGGCATAAAGGTGTGCTAGCAACATCATAGATCATGCTAGCATAAATAATTAACACAATTGGTAAATGTTACACCTAGGTAACGACAAGCGAAAAGGACATTCGAGCGCCCAATTAACTTAAAAAGAAAATTAACTTAAAGAGAAGTCTTTGGTGTTAGTCTCTATGATTGCCAGATGATTTGTCTAGGAATCAATGCCAAAGCATATTGCTAGCTGGCAGAGATACATGTAGCAGGCCCTAGTTGTATTTTGTTGTCAAGAGATTGCTAGTCATCCTTCTATTCTAGTCCTAGATAGTTGTTTTTAAGGAGCTTTGATGCTAGTGTGGTGTGTTGTCCAAATCATGAAATCAGTGAATTAATCTAGCAAATAGGGTTTATCTTGGTGCAGGGGACAGATCGGATGTGTCCGGCATGAAGGCGTTGCGTTCCTCAGTAGCCACATAGGGGGTGGGCACCGAGGTGGCCGATGAGGGGCACCAAAGGCCATAGGGGTGTGGCAAAGGCGGTGGGGGAGCCGATGAGGGGGCATGCACCAAGGACAGAGCGAGGGCTGCTGAGATGAGGTTGAGGAAGCCGCCCCCGAGGGGAGCCCAGCGCGACCAAAGGTGGCCCTCGGTGGAGGCCCACACAGGGGTGCCCGAGGAAGATGCACTGCCGAGGGGGCATCTGTCGAAGGGGTAACCGGTGAGGGTGTCTCTAGCGCGGGGATAGCCGGCGTCCTATGTGGGGGTAGCCTCCGAAGGGGGATGCCAGCGGAGGCGGTGGCCTTCGGCGGTGGCTCAAAGTTGGTGCGAAGGGGGGTGTGTCGAAGCCATGAGGAGTCGACGCGAGGCGGTCGGCGAAGTAGAGGCGTGCGGAGGGCCCGAGGCTGGCGCGGCGAGGGGGGGCTCCCACTGGAGGCTACCGGCGGGGCGTAGCCACCGTGATGCCCAGGTGCCTCGAGGGGGTCAAGGCGATTGTCGGGGGTGGTGCGAGGAGGGGTGAGGCCGTGCGAGGTCAAGTATGGTAGAGCGGCTGCGCCGCCCTCAGCGAATGAGTGGAGCGGGCGTGAGGGGTCTTGAGGTGGTCGATAAAGAGGGCTCGCACTGGAGTGCGTTAAGCCTGTGCGAGGTGGGGCGGGGTGCCTTCGGAGGCGGTAGCGGTGACAAGATGTACCCGGTGATGCGCCTGTGTGGCATGGCGCGGGGCGAGGCCGGCGACGCCGCAACTGGTCTGAGGCGGGGTCGCGAAGGCGTGGTGGGGCGGGGTGCCTTCGGAGGCGACGGCGAGATGTAGCCAACGACACGCTGACACAGGCATGGTGCGGGGCGAGGCCAGCGACGCCGCGACGAGTCCGAGGTAAGGCCCGCGGAGGCGAGGTGGCGGCACGCAAAGGTCCCAAGGGGTCCCATGGGCACTAAGGGGAGCCAAAGCCAAGGCAGTCGTGAGGGTGGCGGCACGCGGTGCCAGCTGCGCCCGAGGAGGCCTGTCGCGCGGGCAAAGCCGACAAGGTGGGAGAGGCCAGAGGGGGTGCTCCACAAGGTTTTGCTAACGTGGGAGACTACGAGGGAGGATGCCTGAGGTAAATCCTCCCCTCGTGGGCCTTCGGTGCGGAGTGGGCCATGGGCGAAACTATTTGCCAGCAGGCCTTTGGTGCAGAGTGGGCCGTGTGTGAAGTTGTCTACCAACGGGCCTTTGGTGTGAAGGTGGGATTGGCGCCTTCGCTCCGAACGAAGTGGGGATGGGCATCGCTTGCTCTGAACGAAGGGGATGAACAATGGTCGCTTCCTTCAATAAGTGATGCTTTCAGCTACTCTTCCATGCGTAGCTTTTTGTTTGGTTCCCACGGATGGTGCCAACCGTCGTAGTAACAAAGCTAAACAGTGGGTACAGGGTACCCTTTTGTCTTAGGAAACTACAAGGTGGAGGAGCCAAAAGTAGTGAGAGATGAGTGTGTTGCATTATGAGTGAGAATGAGGGAGCCTCTCTACTTACATACACTTGAGGTCATATATATATAGTGGAGCAAAAAGGGACATTCACCTTCTTGCCTTTGTCTTACATTGGTGAGAAAAGGGGCATTTTAGTACATTTCTAGGAGTATAGCCATATGTCTAGCCTAGGTAGATGTTCATATTTCCTTAGGCCTACTAGGTATTCCTGACGACCCTAGGGGATGATCCTTAGGGCATGCTATGTATTCCCGACGACCCTAGGGGATGGGGTATGGTTACAACACAGCTCAAATTTTTCCGCTGTGATTTTGAGACCTTAATCTTCGTAGCCTCAAAATAGCTATTGGAGAGAAGAGATTGGAATTCTAGAAAGAAAAAAGTGAGTTCCTATTCACCCTCCCCCTAGTTGCTAAAACAGTTGTAGGATCAAGGATAAGCAACTAGATGGGGGTGAATAGGAGGTTTTTAAAACTTTTCAATTAATTAACAATTTTAATCTTAATTGTCTTAACAAAACTTCCTAGCACAAATACAATGAAAGAACTATTATGCTTTTAAAGACAAATATAAGCTTATATCATTACTAGATACAATTCTAGTTAAGCAAATCTACACAAGTAAATTGCTAAAAATATAAATACGAAAATAATAGAGACAAGGAATAAACCACAATGGAGACAAAGATATTTTCTTGTAGTATCAAAGACTTACCGGTCTCCACTAGTCCACGTTGAGGTAAGTCCAAACAAATTGGACCAGCTCCACGAATTAAGCTTTAATCCTCGATCACTATCGTTGCTCTTCCTGCTCTGCGGAGATGGTAAGCACGCAACCACTTCACAATTCCTTGTTGGGTCACTTCACAAGCTTCTTTGAAGTGATCACTGCGCAACTTCTTCTCCAAGCCGTCTAGGTGCCGGCAAACATCAAGAGTAATAAATCATAGCGCTCACTTGAAGACTATCAAGTGCCAAAGTGATCAACTAATGCTGCAATGCACTTGAATGGCTCTCAACTGCCTCAAAATAGGAATTTAATGCACATGAGTAGAAGAGATAGCACCAAAGCCTCAAGTGTATTCAATATGGCCAAAGGTCCAGAGCTTGGTGCAGGTGGGGGTGTATTTATAGCCCCCAACCATAAAACTAGCCGTTTGAACAAGTTCCTGAAAAAATCAACATTTACAGTAATACCACCATTCAAACCCGGTACTACCGCATAGCGTGATCAACGCTCGGAACAGTTACATTTAATGCTCTGAACTAGCCGTTACGAAAAAGTTGCACTACTACCGCCAACTATAAATTGGTACTACCGTACAGTGGTAATATCGCTCGACTAGAACGGAGCTACCAATCTTCAGTGGATCAAATCCACAAGAAAAACGCCCTCTCTGAAAATAACATACCGCCATGTGAAATCCGGTACCACTGACTTGTGGTAGTACCGCTCAAGAAATATGGTCATACTGTTTTTAGAATCAAGAGAAACTCCCAAAAACATGTTCTTTGAAAAATACATACCGCCAAGTATATTTTGGTACTATCGATTTGTGGTAATACCGCTTATCACTTGCAGTAATACCGATTTTAGGATTTCAAGAAAAACTTTCAAAACATGCTCTCTGAAAAATACATACCGCCAACTAGATTTTGGTACTACCGACTTGCGGTAATATCGCTTATCACTTGCGGTCATACCGATTTGGGATTTCAAGAATTTTTTTCAAAAACATGCTCTCTGAAAAATACATACCATCAACTAGATTTCGGTACTACCGACTTGCGGTAATACCGCTTATCACTTGCGGTCATACCGATTTTCTGAACAGTTTTTCAGAAGCAAAATAAATGCAATGCATGACTTCTAGTTGATCAAGATAGCACATAAATAGATCCTCAAGCTACTAGTATGGCACCTAACCTATAAATCTGATCTTTTCTCCAAACACCGAAACCAGTAAAAACTATAAAAGGATCATTAAGCTACATGATACATTTGCCTTGAGCCATGTCGATCTTTTATCATCTTTACATTATCATATCCATGTCATCATTCACACACTGAGACTAAACCTTTAAACATCTTAGTATACATGTTAGTTCCATAAAATATTATTGACATTAATTATCAAAATTATTTTTAAGGATCTAGATGCTTTCAACAATCCAACAGAATGCCTTCCAGGTTAGCATAACACCTTTGTGGAAAGTGCAAGGGGACTACACATTTGGCAACCTAACTTGGCATAATAAGCACCACACAGTAAGGATCCAATAGCAGTCCGTGTCACAATACACGATGTTATACTTTGATAGCCCTCCTTATGCGTAGCGGCCCTCATATCGGACATAGTTGCAAGATATGGCACAAGCGTGCATGGTATCAAGAACAAAGTAGATAAATATCATAGAAAGAACCGAAATAATGGCGACAAAATAATCATGAGGTAGAAAGATTTGACGAAGCTGATCGCAAATTTCTTAAGCACAACCTCAAAAGAATACAAGAGATTGTCGATCTCTCATAACCATCTTGAACCTTTTAGAACAATCGGATTCTTACCCTATACAATAATCTAGTGTTAAAAAATAAGCTAGCATCTAATTCTCTTGCGTGTCTTTTGCTTTGAATAAGTTGATTTGTAACTTTGGTTCCCCGTGACCATTCATCATGACTTTATATAGTATCGTCTAGTTCTCCTGTAAAGAGAAGTATGAATTGTAAGCTTATTAGGATTCATATAACGATTCATATAACGAATCTTTGTAGCACACCCTGTCAGTACTAGTAGGCTAGGATAGGAGTCGCCTCTCAACACAAGATTTCTATGCTGATGTTGCGTAGTAACGAAGAGTGTCCTGTTGGTTTTATGGACGCCATAAACCAGAAGACTACTTGTAAACTGTATTTGGGAAAACATTCGCAATAAGCAAACCCTTCGATTTTATGATTATGCTCGGTTCACTCTCTTATCATGGCAAATCGCGCAAAGGGGTCGCTGGGGAGAAGGGGAGGGGAGACGGATTGGACGAACCTGGTGGCGCGCGCGGCGAAGGCGTTTGCCGGGTTGGCCGTGGCGAGAAGCGACCATTCCCGCCGTCGAGGTGGCAACGCGGGGCTGCGTGTGTGGCGTGCTTTGTTCGGTGGTTAGGTTGCCCGCCGCCCGCCGAATGGATGGGATCCATTCCGGTTCCGGTGTGCCGTGCGGCCGACGGCCATCATTCTTTCGGGTGTTTCTGATTCTGCACCTGGGCCTTATTCGTAGATGGGCCTCGGATGTGAAACTTCCGCCTTGATGCAGCCTCCTCGATGTCCATTTTTGGTGTCAAGTGCAACTCCTTTTTGCCGGCTTCAATCATATGGTCTGCCATTTTTTGGCTTTGGTCCCATCCTTCGAGATAACCGAGAAGAGTATACAGCTTTCGTAATCGAAAGTGATGCGCCGGTTTTCTATTTATTTTCTTATAGAGGACGTTGTTTCTTTCAGGCTAGCAACGTGTATCAGTGAACTCGGAACCGTGTATAGCAAGTCATACAAATACGACCTAACGATCAGCCTACTTGGCAGTTGGCGCGTTCATGTAGACCGAGTCACCAGATGAATGAAATGTATTATTGGCAAGCTTCGCTCTCAAGAATGCTGGAGGATCAGCTAAATGTTTACACTGAGAGTTACAGATACTGTAGTCCATCTGATCGGATGGCACGCATATGAGCATATCAATCTACACATTAAGTTTGAAGTCATTCTCCTCGACAGAATCAATACAGATTATAGGGAGTGGCAAAATTCATTAACGAACTTGAAGTTAATATCAATGATCAAATTGATAGACAGGCAACCCACCGGCCTCTCAGGTGTCGTTGGTGAAGACAGGCAACCCACCGGCCTCTCAAGGTGTCGTAGGAGTCGCCCATCTGCCCAACGACGACACCAAGCCAAGGATACATCTTGATCTAGTTGAAGGATATCCAGGTAACTTTACAGAAAAGATAGCCTCAACAGAAAAGTACAAAACATCTTGGAGCGAAGGGGTCCTGAGGACCCTCGCCCTAGACCACCTTGCACGGAGCGAAGGGGGTCTAAGGGCTTCGCATGGAGCGAAGGGAGTTAAGACCACTTGTGGACTAGTAGTACAAGCGTAGTGGAACAAGCCCAAGAAAGTCTACCGTATACCAAAGGCTACGTCTAGAGAGGTGCAAAGACCCTGAAGCTCATATAGACATATGACCTTTTTAGGAGCCGAATTGTAATATCTTGTATCCTAGATGTAACACTATAAATCATAGTTATAAAACTCAGATTGGTCATCGACCCGGTCGAGATCTCGTGTCACTAACCCGACGGTCGACCGATGGTCAACGATCGGACCGTATGTTTTAAAATTTAATTTTTATTGATATATATATTGAAAAAAAGAAAAAACAATAATACACAAAAGGCAATGATAATTAAATAATATGAATTCTAAACAACAAATTAAGACAATAAAAAAGGGACATCATAGGCTCACACATAAACCAGATCATTCAATTGTTGATGTTCTAGTCTATTTTTCTTCTTTGAATAGATATTTTTAAATATGCTCCAATTCCTCTCACGTCCAAATGCACTATAAGTTTGGCTCAATACACGAATTGCCAACTTAGATTTTATTATATAAGTCTTAGATATAACTATATTAATCTATACTAATCTCTTATTAGAAAATAGAACGGTAAAAATTTAGCACTTACATCTTAACTAGAGACTAGAAAGTAGAGATAAGCAAAGCAAATATGTACGGAAATGTATCATATCTTGTTGAGGGAGGTGAAACTGAGCAGAGAACAACCCAGCAGCACCCAAAGTATGAATGTGCCCTTCAGTTTTGCCTTTAAAAATTCTTTCATTTGAGAGGTTTCATGTCTACTGGCCACATGAGCAAAAACCGGTCGGATCAAACAAAATCGGTTGGGTCGGCCGGGTTTTCTCGGATCAATTACATCTCTGATCTTGTAAGTGTGCTCTACTCGACGAAACCTCCGTGTCTAATCCATCCATCACGTACAAACGTATCCTACAACCATTTTTTTGCGACTAGTATCCTACAACTTTTCAAATCAACGTCTACAAAGGGAAAAACAAATTTCTCATCGTAAAGGAGGAGAAGAAAAATGCATCAAACGGTCAAACCCATATATGTGTACATGTACCCACTTTCCCGATAATAAATACCCCAACCACCCTCTATGCTACGGTCTATGGACTCGTGGTGTGCTACTACTTGTCAACAGATCTGGCCAGGTCAGCTCTGGATCGTGCATAAATACACCATGCGTGCAGCAAACAGAGAGAGAGAGAAAAAATCAAATCACACACCAGAAGTTTGCGCGTGATTTAGCCTGGAGTTTTGAGAAGATGAGACGGTTCCTGCCTCTGTGCGCGCTCCTCCTCGTCTTCCTCTGCCTGGCGAGCCTCACGGACGTCACGGAAGGGAAGAGCCGAGGCCGCCCCTACATCGGCGGCAGCGGCGCCAGACCAAGCAACAGCGGCAGGAGCAGCGGCGGCCCCCGAAGCCTCAGCGGCGGCACCTGGGCGGCGTGCGCCGGCTCCTCGCTGCTGTCCGCGGCGGCAATGCTCCTATAGGGGCTTTGATGATTTACGTGATTACTGATTTGTGTGGCGTGGTTGGGAAGTGGGATCCGTATGGTTGTCCGGTCTGTCGCCGTATTTGGCAGGAACAAGTGTGATTAGTGATTGTAAGCGTAGCAAAAATTCGTTGTGAATTTGTTGGGTCAATATGCATATTATTGTTTTTTTTTTTTTTGTGTATGTATACATATGCGAGCAAAATTGTTAATTCAATTCAACATTGCCGAACCTGATTAAGTGGATGCAATTCGTTCGTATCGATGCGGTGATACCGCGTGTAGAGGTGGACAGTTTTGAGTTTGACCGCTGAAAAGCCAAACGATTGTACACGAAATTGCACAATATATGCCATTAGTACGGCTGTGATGCAACATGACATGACAAAACGTCACCGCAAGATGTTGCAGCGTAATTGGACCCTTAAAATGTGTTTGCCGACCAGTAATCTCCAACACTAGTGCTACTGCTTGTAAGCTTAGCTCTACGCCACTATCCACGTTCCCCGAGTAGGGATGGCAACGGAGCGGGAAAAAGGTGTGGAGCCCCGTAGGGATCCCACAGGGATTGGAAATATGGTTTAATTATAAAATTTTACTTGTTAATACGATTTTAGCTATTAATTTATAAGTATTTAGGTATATTATTTCGCATAGTATAGTTTCAAAACTTAAATTATAATATATAGATACAAGTTTAACTCAAACATACCAGAAAAATGCCTATACATAGTACAAATATATAACATATGAACAAAAACAAATACATATTATTTTTTGACAGGCTCTCGCGGGCCTGTGGGAGGACTTCGAAGTTCGAACCGCTTCCCCGCTAGACTAGCCGCCCCCGCCCCGCCCCCGCCCCGCCCCCGCCCCCATGGGATTATCATAATCCCTACAGAGAAAATTGCCACCTCTATCCACAAGTAATTACTATTTACTTTCCGACTAATCACCTCTGAGCGAGATAGTATTGTACACATAGGTAGGGTCGGCCCCACAATGTTCGAAGTTCCTAGAGAGTACACACAAATCTACCATGTACAACATTGTAGTACATGAAGTTAGTTACCAGAGGCGGATTTTCTCCACCAATGGGATGCCCTCCTATCTTCCCCAGTCCCCACCATCAATGTGTCCCTGATACACCTTGCGGTCTCCGCTTAGATACGATTCAAAGATATACCCTCATTTTAGATGCAATTATATTTTTACCATCCACTTAGTGTTATCCTTATTGTGCTTCTATTATTTAATTAATATCCACTAGTTTTTCCATTTTGGCCATGCAAAAATACCTCATTGCCTTGCCCGTGCGCATCTCCTCCCTTCCATCTACTCTCCCTCCTCCTACGTGTCTGTCTCATTCGTCATTCCATTCCATTCCCCAACCCAACCCACCACTATCACCACCACCTCCTCCTCTCCCCTCCCATTCCGCCTTGCCGCCAGTGCCATGCCCGGCACAGCGTTCCACGCGGTAGGTCCCTGTGAATCCACCCGTGATGTCATGGAGGGCGAGCAGGAAGCGGAGGCGGTGGAGGGCGAGTCGGAAGGGAAGGGGACGGTTCCGGCAGCGTGGGTGGAGCTTCGGGGGGCTGATGAAGACATTCACATCGCAGTTGGAATTGGTGCTCGGGGGCTACCCCATGACCTCTAGGACCTCGGCTCCGGCCTCCGCCTCAAGACCACTGCCCTCTGGCCCCTCCTTGTGCTCCCGGAGGCTACCAAGGAGAAGATGATCCCCTTCAAGGAGGGCAACGCGCTCACGCTCCCCTTCGGCGTCGTCACCTGGTGGCACAACGCGCACGCCGCCAACACCGAGCTCGTAGTCCTCTTCCTCAGCGACACCTCCAAGGGCCACAAGCCCAGCCATTTCACCAACTTCCAGCTTACCGGCTCCACCGGCTTCTCCACCGAGTTCGTTGGCCGTGCCTGGGACTTCTCCCAAGATGACGCTGCCAAGCTCGTCTCCACCTAGCCTTGCACCGGGGTCATCAAGGTCCGGGATGACCACAAGATACCGGAGCCATCTGACAAGGACAGGGAGGGCATGGTCCTCAATTGCCACGAGACGCCGCTCGACGTTGACATCAAGAATGTCGGTCGTGTCGTCATGCTCAACACGCATTACCTACCGCTGGTCATGGAGGTCGGGCTCGACACTGACCTCGTCAGGATCAACGTTCACTCCATGTGCTCACCGGGCTACTCCTTTGTGCAAAAGGTTCTGTGAGTTGGCCGAAGAGGGGCAATCCATACATTTCACGTGGCCAAAACAGAAAAACCAGAGGATATTAATAAAATTATATAAACGGGGTATTTTATCAATGATAACACAAAGTGAAAGATAAAAAACAATTGTATCTAAAATGAGGGTATATCCTTAAATTGCATTTAAGCGAAGGGTAAATAATCAATCCCCCAACTAAAAGATAATAGACCAATAGAGAATTAGAGCATACATGTTGTGTGCCTTGCAAAATACTATACAGGTGATGACAAGTGGGACAACATGGGTCCAAGGACAAGGGGGAAGGGAGGAGAGAGAGGAGACTACAGTCTCTCTAACATGACAAGCAGCAATGGTAGCCTAAGCTTCGTTGGACGACAGCGAGCATGCGATGGAGTGGGGCAAAGGGCATCGTCGCCGCCCTTCCCTTCCCACTCCGATGTTGCTCCCTCATCCAATGTCAGCACAACCTCCTCCTCTTGGCCCTCCCCCGCAACCATTAACGTGGCCTCGTCGCGGGTCCTCCTCTGACTTGGTGAGTCCCAGTGAGAAGGATGAGATGTTGGTTGTGTTCCACCTCTCGCGGCGCACTCGTCCAGATCTGGACAAGGCAGTCATGTCCTACTTAAATATGTCATTTAAATATGCCAAAATGTCCCAATTTGACATGGGAACAAGAGAGCTGAGATCCAATGCATCCGGTGGAGTTTTTGGTGCATTTTGCACTGTTGGCGTATGGAATTGCAAAAGTAGTCCCCTCTTCGAATCAATTGCAAAATGGCACCATGCACAAGCGGGGATGTGGCACGTGGCTTGTCCGTGCCCCTAGGGGCCGGACTTGCCTCCACCGTGCCCGTAGGGCCGAACATGCCTTCACCGCGCCCATAGGGCACGGACAAGGCGAAGTCCGGCCCCTAGGGGCACGGACAAGTGTCGTGCCCTGGGGCAGGGGCAAGGGCGCGGTGAAGGATTGGCCGATGGTTAAATGAGTTAAAAAATGATTTTGACACTATTTGGTACTATTTGAAACACTATGTACCATACTATGTAACACTTTTTAAAAAAATCAATCGAGTGCACTTTTTTCTTTGAATTTTTTCTTCTTATTTTTTTACCTCGCACTCACAGCTTCAAATGTATTATTACATGTATCAAAAAAAATTCATAATTTTTTTCACATGAAATCGTGGCGCAGCACAACACAATCTCCTTGAGGTAGCAACGATTCGCCAGACGAGGCGACGACGGCTAGCAGCAGTACATCGTCACTGGCCGTGGCGGCGGGCAGTAGTACACCGTCACCGACCGTGGTGGCGGGGGGTGCATGTGCACCCATGCTTGGTGTGGGAGCACGGGCACCCCATACCCCACGAACTGTGTGCAGGTACAGCACTTGGAAGCGAACCCTGCACCGCACTAGCACTAGCAAGCGACGAGCCCCTCGCACACCGGTGGCGGAGGGAGTGGTGGGTACAAGCACTACGGTTGGAGGAAATCAACCGGGGGAGGGCGGCCATAGGATGGCTGATGTACTGCTCGGGGACGAAGGCCACTGGTTTGAAGGGTGACGTTGCGGGGTTAAGACTGTAGACGGAGAATGCGTCCATTGCTTTATTGCCCGCGTATCATGTAAACACTACCAGGGATGACATTTTTTTAAAAAAAATTGTCAGTTTAATGTTGTACCGCACCACATGCTAGATAAATTTGTCTACAAACCAACTACGAGAAATTCTTGCCATGCAAATCGTATAATACCGTAACCATAGCCTTCGACTCGTGTGCGAATGTGCGAGAGCGAGACTGCGATCGTGACGCGAGCAAGTAGGCAACAACCTAACCCTAACAGCAAGAGCACCAGACCGCCACCGTATATAGTGTTAAATAGTGTCAAGCATGGGTGCACATGCACTCCCCCGCCGCCGCGGCCGGTGACGGTGTAGTACTGCTCGTCGTCGTCGCCTTGTCCGGTGAATCGTTGCTGTCTCAAGAAGATTGTGATGTGCTACGCCTTGATTTCATGTGAAAAAATTTATAGATTTTCTCTGGTACATTTGATAATACATTTAAAGCTGCGAGCGTGAGGTAAAAAAACAAGAAGAAAAAATTCAAAGGGAAAAAAGTGTTCTCGAATTAATTTTTTAAAGTGCTAAACAGTGGTGTACATAGTATTTCAAATAGTATCTAAATAGTGTCAAATAGTATCAAAAATCATTTGTTAACTCACTTAACCGCCAACTGATATTTCACCGTGCCCCCAAGGGCACGACACTGCCTTGTCCGTTCCCCTGGGAGCCAGACTTCACCCTATTCGTGCCCTATAGGCACGGTGGAGGCAAGTCTGGACCCTAGGGGCATTGACAAGTCACGTGTTGCGTCCCTGCTTGTCCATGGTGTCATTTTTGCAATTCATTCGGAAAGAAGGCTACTTTTGCTATTCCATGCGCCAACTGTGACAAATGGGCCGAAAGCTCCGGTAGGTGGCGTGACTGCCCATTTGATAAAAAAGGAACGGTCCATATATTGTATTTGCTCGCTGTAGCACTGATATGAACTGTTCGTTTCTTGGATCGAAAGGTGTTGGCGCCTTGCCGGGGGGCTACTACCTACTGCTAAAGTCGCAGTTGAACATAATCTCTATCTGGAACAAGATAGGAGCATGCAAATTATATCTCCCACCGAGTTTTTGGCGGTTTTGGCACTATTTGACGTCGTATTAGCAAAACTAGCACCCGTTGCGTGGAATTTGCAAAAATAACATCTCCACCGCATGGTCACCGCGCAAGATGAATGAATGGGCAACACGTACCCTTGGCCGCACCGTGACCGTGCGACAGAGGAGAAACCGCACGGCCACTGTGCGGTGCAGCACTGTGGCGCCCAAAACTGCATAGTGGTCATGCGGTGGAGCATTGTAGCACCCAAAACCGCACGGGCACCGTGCGGTGACCGAATTTTCTCCAAAATTTATTTTTGTAGGAATTGTAAATATAGCAAATGAGCTCCAAAAATTATAGATTTTTGTGTGGAGCTCCTGACACGGCGTACTTAATTGTGTAATTTTTCCATCATTTTATCCATTCTAAATTTTTCTCAAAAATTTATTTAAGTATACTGTTTGTAGGTTTTTTTAATATAGAAAATGAGGTCCAAACATTATGAATTTTTTTGAAGGCTTCTTACACAGTGGACTTGATTGTGTAATTTTTTCAGAATTTTATATATTCTGAAATTGTCTAAAAAATTATGGGTTTAAGTCTCAAAAATTAGGATTTCAGGTTTCAGAAATTAGGGTTTCATGATTTTATGTGACTTGAAATGTGGAAAGTTTAGTACTACATGATTACTCTAGGTAAGAGACACTCGTTAAGGGTTTAGGCCATCGCCCGGCCTCCCTCCTCCGCACATCTGTCGTCCTGTTGCTGCTATCCCCCCTTGCCCGCAGTGCTGCGCTTCGACAACGCCTCTGGAATTTCCGGTGCCAACGCAGCGGCTTCCCCTAGGAATTCCCGAATTGGATGCGAAGGGCTTAGTGAAATCTAGGTTCAACAAAATATGGTTGAAATAGTTTACAGCAAGCTCTTTTTAAAATAGTTTACAAAGAAACTAGGTTTAACAAAATGTGGTCGAAACTAGGTGCCCTTCATCATTGAAACTAGGCTTGTACCCGATGTGGCCTAACCTGCCAACGCATCCCATCCCAATTGCATGTAAATGGAAATACCATCATTTAATCGTACCACACAGCGTGTCATATTTAATGGATGGTTGTTTTCAATGCCAGCATCGCATCCGGTGACTTCCAGTCTTGTGTAGGCCCTAATGCCAGCATCTCATCCATTAAATATGACACGTTGTGTGGTACGATTAAATGATCCCAACGGCCAGTTTTGCAGCGCAACTTTCTCTCAAAAAGCTATGCACTAAATGACTGAAGTATCCGATTGTCCAACTTATGTAGTTAACTAGTTTGTCTCAGAAAGCTATGCACTAAATGACTAAGAGCATCCACAATAGTCCATATCACTTGTTACTAAAGGGTGAACACATCAGCATTTAGGTGAAGTGGAGGAGAGAAGGTGAACTTGTTTCTAGATAAAGAAACAAGCAAGTTGTTGATATCAAGACTCAAGAAACAACAAAATAGTTATTGGAGACTTGCTTGTTACCTAAAAACCTATTTTGTGGGTAGCAATTAAAGTCTTAGATACAAGCTCAATAAACAATCCATTAGAAGGCTTATTTTTTTATTAGATTGATACTCTCTCTTCTCTTAATAACAAGCTAAGGAACAAACTATTGTAGATGCTATGAAGCTATGCACTAATCTTCATACGCAGCGTACCTCTCTTATGTTATGACTTATGTAGTTAACTAGTTATGTTTGATTGTCTGGGTCCGATTGTGAAGTATGAACCGTGAAGCACTAAATGACTGAAGTATCAAATTTTGTGACCCCAAGTATTTTTGACTCGCTGTATCATTTTAATTCACGCCAATTTTGGTAAATATGGTACTTACCGATACCATACCAAAATAAAGTGATATTTAACGATATCAAACTATATTTTAAATAATACCGTATTTACCGAATCGTATATACCAAAGAAACCGAACGAACACCCTTACTGGGCATGTGCTGGTGCCATGATAGGAGTGATGGTTTTCTGTGGTTAGGGGGCTGATCTGTTTGTTGTGCTCTACAAATGAACTTTTTGCACACGCCAGAGCACGGTGTTCTCCTACGGTGTTTTCCGTACGTTTGCGTGGTATCATTTCCCAAACAAAATACACGTCTGCCTTTAAATCTCGGTGCATCAGGGGCTACTGCTGAAGTTGCAGCTGAACATGACCTCTATCCGGAACAAGATAGGAGCATGCAAATTTTATCTCCCACCACACCACTTTCTCTCTCCTAGTCACACATAGATACTGTGTTTTTTTTTTTAAAAAAAAAAAGCAAGTACAAACAAAATACACGTCTACACATGTATCTCGGTGCATCAGGGAGACCTGATGCTGACAGCCAGGCATAGCAGTAGAAAAACACGCCACGAAACGCACAGATAAACCCAGGAAGAAATTCTAAGAAACGAAACATGGCGACGCAAGCGGCGGCGACGAGTGAGATCGCGGCAGTGGGCGTGATAGGCGCGGGCCAGATGGGCTCCGGCATCGCCCAGCTCGCCGCCGCTGTCGGCTGCGGCGTCCTCCTGCTCGACTCCGACCCCGCCGCCCTCTCCCGCGCCGTCGCCTCCATCTCCTCCTCCCTCCGCCGCCTCGCCGCCAAGGGCCGGCTCTCCCTGGTGAGCGAGTTGACCTCCCATTACCCTTCCCAAATGGGAGATCTGCCAATTACGAAGCAAAAGATCAGGCTTTTCTTAGACATTTTTAGTTTCGCTTGGTCATAGGCTGCGTGTGATGACTCCATCAAGCGGATAAAGTGCGTCTCCAGCGTGCAAGAGCTCAAGGACGTGGATCTTGTGATTGAGGCCATCGTTGAGTCCGAGGATATCAAGAAGAAGCTGTTCGTGGAGCTGGATAAGATCACGAAACCTTCTGCTATTCTTGCCTCTAACACTAGCTCCATCTCTGTAACCCGCCTGGCTTCAGCTACTAACCGTCCCTCTCAGGTGATCAGCAATTCGGCTTACCTCAGCACCGGTTTTTAATTGTACTAGTTGCTTCCTGGTTTCAGTTGACCATCATACGCTTGTCTAGAATTTCACATCATATAGTGATGCAACTGTGTCTTAGCTTATTAATTGCAATTGGGGCAGCATTTTGTGAATTTTAATGGCCCAATTGTTATGTAGGCGGCTATCTTTTGTTCTACCATGTAGGCTAAAATCATAAAATGTGTGCATGATAACCAAGGAATACGAAAAAAATGTATATTCTACAACTTCAGATCATGCCTCTGAAGACAAAAGCATCAATTCGCTGAATACATCTTTCATGTGTTGTAGTGTCTGATTGCAAAAATTTCTAGGTAATGTAGACTGGTTCTCATGTCTTTGTTTTTTCAGTCTACTCAATTCATCACTTTGAAACAGGTTCCCCTCTGAATATGTACCCCTTTGTTTTGGGAGCTTCTCTCCATGCTAAGAACTTAAATTCAGTCTCATGACTGCGAAGAGGTTTTCATGTTGCAGGTGATAGGCATGCACTTTTTTAACCCTCCTCCAATAATGAAGTTGATTGAAATTATACGAGGAGCTGATACATCAGAAGAGGTTTTTTCTACGGTTAAATCTTTTTCTGAAAGGTAACTAAAAGCTTCCTATTGCACCTGCTAAGCCTCATAACATGATCATTGACGTGAAGGATTCTCGTAGACATAGTCTTAAATGCTATCTTCTTTTTGCACTTTTTTTACGGATACTTGCCAAGGCAACTATCTGAATTGGAACCTAATTCTGTAACCAGTTGTTGTTTAGAGCTAGTGCCACCCAGAACTAATGTTCTCTAAACATATATATTAGATGTACTACTTCCTATTGTTCATTGATTTGCTGAGAAGACAGTAGACTTGCTGTACTTTGGAGTTCAGGTTAAGTTTAGGTTACAAGTTTACATTAGGAGCAGTATTTACCCGGTAAAAATTTCTGGCAGCTGTAGTAGGTATTAGGTAACCTAGTATTTTCCTTAAAAAGAAATTGTTTCTACCTTTGAAAGACCTCATGTCATGTGCTGTAATTACTATTCACGTATGTGAACAATGCTATGGGTACTGTAGCATTGGGACTAGGTAGGTATTACCTTCCTCGATAAGAATATCAATTTCTCTGAATAGTTGATTAGTTTTCTGTATAGGGATTAGTTTATTGAAAAAGTTATCTATTAGTTAAGAAGGTTATCTATTAGTTAGGAAGATCATCTATTAGTTAGGACTTAGGAAGGTTATCTTAAATTGATTTTATTCATAATTGTCAGAAGAGCCTTCCGTATAAGGAGGTCTATTGTAATCATTGGCATTAAGCAATAATATGAATTAGTCTCAATGCTCTCAAGTCCTCTCTCTAATCTAGATCCTTTCCACCCCAGCAAGGCGCCCTCTCCTCTGAGCGTCGTTTTACATCTAACCGTCGCCTAGTACATTACAATTGGTATCAGAGCCACTCACCATGGCTTCTGATGCCGAGTGTCCTTTTGCTGCCTACTCTTTTATGGCGAAGGAGAAGACAGCGACAGAGGAGATGAAGAAGGCAAGGCAGGCTGCAGCATTGCTAGAGGCTGCAGCGGTAGAGGCACAACCATGCATGCCTTACGCCTTCTTCCAATACGGGAGATGCGGCCTTTTCAAGCGGCACACCATTTTTATACGGAGGCGGCACTGGTTCTCCCAAAGCCCACGCACATGGTGCATGCGGCAAGGCGTGACGGCGGCTGCGCTAGAGGAAGCGGTTGTAGAGCTACAAGTACCAACGGTGGTGCGACCTCAACCCCCAAGGGCGACAGAGTTTTCCTCGCGGCGGCGCAGCTGCAACAAAGAACGGCAGCGATCGCACATGCGTGTCAAAGAATGGCGGAGCTCCAAGGCGAGCCGACAACTCATCAGGCGAAGGTGGCGGAGCACCAAGGCACGACAGTGGCGTTGCAGCCTGGAGCTCCAGCGGCTGCGGAACCATCCAAGGGAACGCCAGAGATTCCCATGGTGAAACCCTATCAAAGGGTGGGTTGGCACTTGGGCCGGTATGATGGGCTACATCAACAGTCGGACTTCCACTTCAAGCGTGTGGAGACGGCAATTTTCAAGACGTCAACATACTCTAGCATGACAAGGATCCGGAAGCGCTATACTTCGTTGACGTGGGGCTTCCAAGGGTTGCAGCCATGGCCGCCGCCACAGCTCGAGGAGAAACTGCTTGTTGAGGAGCGGAGAAGTCGTCGTGTGCTGGAATTACTATTCACGTACGTGAGCAGTACCATGGGTACTGTAGCATTAAGGCTAGGAAGAGATTACATTCCTTAATAAGAATATTTATTTCCCTAAACAGTTGATTAGTTTCTTTGTATAGGGATTAGTTAATTGAAAAGATTATCTATTAGTTAAAAAAAATTATCTATTAGTTAAGAAGGTTATCTATTAGTTATGAAGGTTATCTATTAGTTAGGACTTAGGAAGGTTATCATTTAGATTGATTTTATCCATAATTGTTAAAAGAGTCCTCTATATAAGGTGGCCTATTGTAATCATTGGCATTAAGCAATAATATGAATTAGTCTCAAGGCTCTCAAGTCCCTCTCCCTAATCTAGATCCTTTCTACCCCCTCTCCTCTAAGCGTCGTTCTACATCTAACCGTCGCCGTCGGTCCCCTTTCCACGGTATTTATCCCTTGTACACTAGACATTAGACCTGTTTCGATTGTTGTTTGAACCATACTTAAGCTCCAAGGAGAACGACCATGCTAACCACTGACCACTTCACAAATGTGCCCACACACACGGATCCATTAGTGCAGAATTGCAGATTATAGTACGACAATTGAGACAAGATAAAATGGGTTTGCCAAAGCTGGTGCAGGACTGATTTGAAATGTTCAGTTTTTTATTTATTATCTCTGTAGCCAATATTTTTTATTGGTTCCTACCTGAGCACGAAGTGCATTATTCTTTATTGGACATTGACAGCAGCTAATGATACAACCTCAAATCAGGGTGTATCCCAAATTGCCAATCGCTAATGTAGGTATTGCCACACTTTTTACACTTGAAATTGCCTAATGGTTTTGAACTTTGCAGGCTTGGGAAGACCGTTATATGTTCGCAAGATTACCCAGGCTTCATTGTAAACCGCATCCTAATGCCGATGATTAATGAAGCATTTTGGACACTTTACACTGGAGTAGCAACCAAAGAGGACATTGATACGGGGATGAAGCTAGGCACGAATCATCCAATGGGCCCTCTTCAGCTTGCTGACTTCATTGGTTTAGATGTCTGCCTTTCAGTACTTCGGGTACTTCAAAACGGCCTAGGAGATAACAAATACAGCCCTTGCCCTCTTCTTGTTCAATATGTTGATGCTGGCCGACTTGGAAAGAAGCGCGGGCAAGGAGTATACTCATATGGAAAGGGGTCTTCATCCGTTAAACCTAAGTCTTCTCTGTGAACATGAATGCAACTGTTGAGCAAATAAACCAAGCTGTGTATGTACTTTGTACATCGATGGAAAAACACACACCTTATGTAATTCACAGGTTCAAAATGAATACTTGTAGTCACTCACCTTCGCAATAACAGGATTATGCAGGCTTTGCTATGTAGGATTTTTAAAGAAAACTATGTAGGAAAAATGGTGGCCAGGGGTTCAAGCTGATATGTGAAACTTTGCACGTGAAAATCATGAAGTTTATATACTTAAATACCTTGCAATCCATGCCCTGCACTGTTGCAAACTCCTTTGCTGAACTTCTTACACAGTATGCATTTTCAGTCATTACAGATAGTCAGCTGCATCGGACATGATCAGCTCCAGAAATGACTCCTGTGCCGCTTGGTCAGCATTCGTGCAAAAAACAGCATAGCCGGATGGGATTCGCATCAAGAGCGGGATCAGCGGAGCCCTTGATGTTGAGCGTGCCGAAGCTCATGCTGCACTCTCAACGCTCGTCCTGCGGCAGCACACCTGCTGATGCCGCACGGCAAGGGCTATAAGGAAGGCGAGGTGGTGAGCGGTTGGCTAGTTGCTGCTAGTGCAGTACTGAAGTACACTTGTCTAACGATCATGTGAAGCGTGCTGTGTTAATCGTTTCTTTGAGAAGTACGTTGGTACGATCGGTTCCAATTCATGACGACCACAGTTTGTGGTCCATTAATGGGCCTATCAGGCAGCTTGCCAAGGAGCCAGAGTCCATTAATGGGCTCAGCAGATTAGCAAAATAAACGCACATCATGATTTGGAACCGATCGAACCAGGGAAAGACATCCCAATCTACACCAAAACAGACATTGAACCTGAGCAAAATCTAGTTTTGACACATACAATATATTCCTCTCTATATTCAGCTCAACGATAAACAGCAAAAAACTGCACAAACTGATTCAGATAAGAGAATCCAGTGAGTTAACCAAGTGTCAGCTGGAGCAAAATATATCACTGTGCTATACTCTGGGATGTGATTGGGTCTTCATACGGATCAAACTTCACAATTCTTCTTGCATCAGGGAGCAAAGGGTGCATAATTGGTTTGTGCCCTTTCTTGTACCAATAACTGATGATGTATGCTTCCAATTTTCTAACCTGAGGAAGCAACATAACGTCAGAATGAACTATTTCAGAACTCTACGCAAAAGGGCTATGTAAAACAAGCACATGCAAATCATATTCTTGAAGCGTGATCTTCCAGAACCAACTAGCAAGTCATATTCTTGTTTGTTACTCTTTAAATTCTAGATGTGAATGAATAAAGAATACAAGAAAGGTAGCATCGAAAACTACAACAATGGTTGAACTGGAGATCACAACAATGGAGAACCTTGGTCTAACATCAAATGTGGGTTTTTACTTGTAACTAAACTTCTGTGAAACATGAAACTAACGATTTAAAAGAGTACCAGCGTTTGATAAACACAGTATCTCATTATGATAGCACAGCACCATGATTTCAAACATACTTTGATGGATAGAACAGTTGGCTGCTAGTAGCATAGTTGTCAAAATAATCTCCAAGGGTTCAATCATTTTATTAGTTGACTGGCATTGGATATCATGATAACCGAAAGGTTTTCCTATGGTTAGATTATTTTATAAGTATTCATTGCATCAAGCATCACAGGCTTGGCTTTCCTGTCACAATGTAGCATTATAATGCAGCTAATTAGGTATTAGCACGCATAAAAAGTCAGGACATACATAATAAAACAACAGAGTAGCAGTTTAACAGATAAAAGCTTATGCTCAGTCTAGGTTAGTACTAACAAACTTACTCATGTTCCTTTCTTTTTTGGTTGTAAATATGTTGTCAGTTTCACAGGAGAAACAGAGAACGTAAAACTTACCCTTCTGACAATGTAAGATTCAAAATTCAATGGTTCTGTTAATACAGTAAGAAAACCATTCCGGTTTCCGTAGACAACATCAGTAAAATATCTATCACCAACCTGGAAAGGTGAAAAAAAACTAGGATTAACAAAGTGAAGATATATTTAGAAGTAATAATAGTCACAACCGATGACAGCCATTCCTACCAGCACAAGGTTTGAGGCCGAACAACTAAAGTAACTCTATTTCCTTAGCAGTTCCAGCAGGCTTCTTTGTAGGAAGAAGTCCATTCCGCCCCCTCAAGTATCGACATGCGGACATCTAACCCTCTGAACTAAAAAACCGGCCCTTTGACACCCCTAAATTGTAAAACCGGACAACCTACCCCTAAGGCTGTTTCGTGCGATGGTTTTGCTTACGTAGCGTCTATTCGGCCCGGTTTTGCCAAGTCAGCATGCAACGCGGCCACTTTTCTCTCTCCTCCCTATTCCAATCGGATGGAAAATCACAGGTTCTTTCTTCCCCATTCTTCTCCCCATTTCTCCACTCCTCTCGTTTCTTGGTGCCTCACACGACTCGGTTCGCCGGCTCCTCCGGCCGCTGGCCTGACGCCATGCCCTGCCACTCTCCTGCCACCACCGCCTCTGGCCTCCTGGCTCGCCCGCACCCCGGTTCGGTTCCCTCGCGCGCTCACCGCTGTACCGCCGGAAGTCCTCCTTCGAGTAGCGGTACTCCCGCCGTGGTGGTGGTCGTCGAGGAGGTGGGCACGGAGGCCTCGACCTTGGCGTCGACGTTAACGGCGTCGACGATGAGGCCGAGCCCGCCCACTTCGACGAGCACGCTCCGGACGGCCAAGTGCATCGAGAGGTTCAGGAGGCCGGCCACGACATTATCCTGGACGGGCGCGTCCCTGGAGGAGGGAGGTGGAGTAGCCACGGCACGGCGCCGGCCTCCACGAGGCACGCGCGGTGGAAGACGTTGCGTGTCTAGAGCTTCCGAGCCTCGTACGTCCGGCTCGGGGCCCGTGGAGGCGGCGGCGGGGTCGACGAAGTGGGATAACTTGGGGATTCCACCGCCTTCCTCCCCGCCCTCGTCGCCGCCTACACCTTGCTCGTCGCGCGATTCCACCGCATCCCAGTCTCCATCGGCTAGCCCCCGTCGTGTGATTCCACCGCACCTTGCTCGTCACAGAAGGCGAGGAGGCGGACGTGGAGGAGTGTGTCGAGCTCCTGGCGGAAGATGCTGTGGAGGCGCTCGCTGCTGCGGTGGATATTGACGTCGGCAAGGGCGTCTGCATTGGAGGAGGTGGGCGGCGTGGGAGAAGGCGGAGGAAGAGGTGGACTTGTAGGAGAGCTGGGCGAGGAGGCGGGAGGCAGAGGTGGGGGATTGGGGGAGGGAGGGGGTGGAGGCGAAGAGGCGGTATGCGGCGTCGGTGTGGCCGGCGCAAAGGAGAGTGAGGAGGGGAGGAGGAGGAGGCGTCGGACTGAGGAAGAAGATGGGAGTTCCTTATGGTGTGGGGGGAGAGACTAAGGAAGAAAGAGGGTAGAAGCTGAGTCATCGCTACGTCGCAGCCGAGTCAACGGCTGACCTGGCAAAACCGGGCTGAACAGACGCCACGTAAGCAAAACTACTATACGAAACAGCCTTAGGGGGTAGGTTATCTGGTTTTACAACTTAGAGGTGTTAAATGGCCGGTTTTTTAGTTCAGGGGGTTAGGTGTCCACATGTCTTTACTTGAGGGGGTAGAATTGACTTCTTCCTTCTTTGTATCTGCAGTCCATACGGAAGATTTTTTTTTGACGTTGTCCATACGGAAGATGAATGAACACATTATCTCCATAATCTTTATATGTGCAAATAATGATTAGAAGCTTCCGCCTCGCACAGTCAAAATACATTCTAAAAAAGAAAGATGATATAGACACACGAACCATTTAAACCTCTAATTGCAAGTTTGCAACACAGGATTTTAGTGCTTTGGAATCATGAGATGCATTTTGACTTCGAAAAGGTACTTAACGAAATGGAACCATTGAACTAATTGGTGCCAAACAAAGCTGAATTAACTATTAGACATGAATCAGGTGACAAATTAGCTTAGCTCAATCCAACTAATTCCCTTTTGAAAAATAAAGGCGACTTTAATCTTTTCGCAGAAGACAAGATTAGACTATGAGAAGTAGGGCACCAAGGGGTGTCTCACCCCCTAGGGTCGTTAGCAATATACAGGAAGCTCTAGGGAAAGTCATGTGTGTATGGACCCAGTCCATGAGGTGTATCTATGAAAATATACCTAAATGCCGCTCTCCCTCTCAGTGTAAGGCAAGACCAAGAAGGGAAATGTCCCTTCTTGCCCCTATATATGTGGCCCTAAAGGCGTGTAAGAGGGGGACTCCCTCATTCACTCATTCATAATGCCACACACACATCATCTCTCAATATCTTTGGCTTCTTCACCTTGTGGTCCACTAAGACAAAAGGGTATCTTGTGCCCACTGTCTAGTTCTGATGCTATGTCAGTTGGTGTCATCCGTGCGGACCGAACAAGAGGCTACACATAAAAAGAGCCAAAGCCCACCTTTGGCCGAAGCTTGCCTCCAGCCGAAGCACACCCCCGCACCTGGCCCGAAGCCCTACCCCACCCCCTCACAACGCATAAAATCCCGAGGCAGCTGCATCCGCGCCACAACCCCTTCGCATCTCCACGCGTCGCCTTCACGCCGCGTGAGGACCCCCTTGGGTTCGCCCACCTTCGGCCTCCACCACATAGCGCACCACCTCCCCTCGGGTCGACGCGGTGTCTCCAACACCACCGCCTCGTCGGGCCACCCCCGTCGCTTCCGTGCGGCCCCGCTCTAGCCTCAGGGCATCCTCGTCACGCCCGAAGCCCCCTCAGGACCCCTCGGAGCTCCGCCTGTGCATCGTTCGCTGCCCACCTTGGGCCCCCTTGGCTCTGTCTCTACTCGCCGCCCGCCTTGAGGCCATAGCCTCAGTGGGGTGGCCCCGACGCATCGTCCGCCTCGAGGGCCATGCCTCGGTGTGGCGGCTCTGTGTCGACTTCGCCCGCATGGGCTCCGCCTCTACTCGCCGCCTGCCTTGAGGGCCATGCCTCAACGTGGCGGCTCCGCGTCGGCTTCGTCCCCATGGGCTCCGTCTCTACTCGCCGCCCGTATTCAAGGCCATGCCTCGGTGTGGAGGCTTCGCGTCAACTTCGCCCGCATGAGCTCTACCTCTACTCACCGCCCGCCATGAGGCCATAGCCTCGGCGGGGCGGCCCAATGCGCTGCCCGCCTCGAGGGCCATGCCTTGGCGTGGCGGCTCCGTCTTTGTTAGTCGCCTGCCTCGAGACCATGGCCTCGGCAGGGCGACCTCGACGCGCTGTCCACCTCGAGGGCCATGCCTCGGCGTGGCGGCTCCGCTTTGACTTCACCCGCACGGGCTCCGCCTCTACTCGCCGCCCGCCTCAAGGCCACAGACTCGGCGATGCGCCGCCCGCCTCGGGGGCCATGCCTCGGTGTGGCGGATCCGCCTCTACTCGTTGCCCGCCTCGAGGCCATAGCCTCGGTAGGACGGTCACGGCACGCTGCCTTGCTCGAGGGCCATGCATCGGCGTGGCGGCTCCGCGTCGACTTTGCCCGCATGAGTTCCGCTTCTACTCGTCGCTCACCTCGAGGCCATATCCTCGGCGGGGCGGCCCCGACACGCCGACCGCCTCGAGCCATACCTCGGCGTGGCGGCTCCGTGTCAACTTCGCCCGCATGGGCTCCGCCTCTACTCGTCGCTTGCCTCGAGGGCCATGCCTCGGTGTGGCGGCTCTGCGTCGGCTTCGCCCACACGGGCTCTGTCTCTGCTCACCACCCACCTTTGAGGTCACAGCCTCGGTGGGGTGTTCACGGCAAGCCGCCCGCCTCGATGACCATGCCTCGGCGGGGCAGCCCCACATCGACTTTTCCCTGAGTATCCCGACTCCCGAGGGACGGGAGCGAAAGGATTGCGTCCGCTCGCCCCTCGAGACCGCGTGACCTGTCCTTGCGACCTCAACCCTTGTAGACGAGGGAGTTGTCGTAGTAGGACACCAAGGCGTGCCCACCCCTATGGTCATCGGCAATACTCAGAAAGCTTTAGGGAAAGTCATGTATATGGAGTATGGACCAGTTCATAAGTTGTATCTATAAAAATATACCTAAATGCTCATCTCCCTCTCAAGAGAGAGAAACAGATGATCGGAGAAGCCATGGGGCTCAAGAACACCACCGCAACTTTGGTGGAGGGATTGGGCAGGCCCCAAGGCCGGCTGGTGCGCGTGCAAGTGCTCGTCCTCTTGGGCATCATCATCTGTGTCCTCGAGCAGTTGGCCACGAGTCCTTCCGCCTCCTCGTCTGGGCTGTGTACACGCAGTCCACCTTGCTGCCCCCCTACACCATCGGCTTGCTGCAGGCTGGTCCCTTCCACGACCAGACCGTCGTCCACAGTGTCGGGTCCCTCTCCGTTTACCGTATCCGTGACACAACAGAGGAAGAGGATGCTTGTGCAGCACTTGCTGCAGATCTTTCTGGTTCTATGGCTGATCGTCAACTGCAACGTCGCAACAAAGAGTTACAGCGCAACCATCTGGATGTTCTGGATTTTGCGCGTCACAAAGACATACAAGTCCGGAATTTTAAGTAATGCGAGTTGAAGCGTAAGTGGATTGCCTGTCTTTTCTTGTCAGTTAAAACTTTTTAGTGAATTAGTTGGTGCATACAACTTAATATGATATTAAAGCTAAGAGGTTTTGACTCTTGAGTTCAAGAGCCGACCGACGCAATTAAGAAAATAATTACAGCTTATTTCTATTCCACGTCTTAGGTATGAGGAAACCTACATGTGAGGGGAGGTGTTAAAATATAAGTAAATTACTTGTCTTTCTTCATCAGCTTAAATTTTTGAGTGAATTGGTTGGTGCATACAACTCAATAACGAGCAAAAAGGAAGATTTGATGAAGCATGCTAAAGTGGTTGCTGATTATATGATGGTTGAGCATGAGCTAACTCATCAGGACGCGACGAACATTGATAGGAACACCATGGCAGGGTACAGGTACATATTTCACGGGGAAGAAGTAGCTTCCCTGCTTCCCACTGCAGCTGAATATAGAGTTGAATTAAAAGAGGTGACCGGCAAATTCACCACCATTGATTGAGTTTGGCGATGGATCGACTCTCAGAGCGTCTACACTGAGGAAATCAAGGAAACTGTGAAGGACGTTGCGCTCTCGTTCACAATATTCAAACTTCTGAAGCGGAGATTCTGTGGCTATCAGCTCGGTGAAGCTGGCCTTCCCAAGACACTGCATTTCGTTGTTCATGGGCTCCTCTGACCACCGCAACTACATTCAAAGCTTCAAAGTTATCTAGATGGAGTTGGCCTTCCTGTATGATTTCTTTTACACAAGATTCCATTCAACGAGCTACATAGATTGGGGACGGTCAGTAGTTATTGTTTTACCTGCGATCGTTTGGCATAACATTTCTGGAAGCTTTAGCCGGCACTACCACCGTAGTACTACAATTTGGATCAGAGAGTCAATGAAACCGATGTTATTCATTCGATTACTATTGTGCTGCTTGTCATCTTGGTTATTGTGTTGTTTATTGAGGCAGTTATTACTCCCCCTAGGTGGATAATAGTGGACGATCTCCATGGAGCGACAACAGAACAAACCACCAAACCGCCTTGGATGGGCTGTTCAGAATTTAAGGACCTAACAAAAGGTTGCTGGGAGAGAAAGCTCGGCCAGTACTCCCTGTTTCTCGACTTCCACTACCACAGTACCACCCATGGAATTTGCTCACGCCTCTCACTATGCTTGATAGAAACGACAAGGGAAGGGCAAAAGGCTGGGAAAAAGATTGAACTGCCAGAAGAAGTCATCGTACGCGTCCTTTCTCGGTTCAAATCAGCTGTGAAGCCGGTTCTCATGGGCTTGCACCCTGCCAAGATTCTCCTGTGGCACATCGGGACAACCATTTGCGGGAACGAGGCGCCGCAGGAGCCCCTCACTGGCGACCGTCTTGTTGCCAATAGCCTGTCGGATTATTGTGCCTACCTGGTAGCTTTTGTTCCAGACATGCCGCCCGGCCAGCTACGACACACAGCGCATCTTCGATGCCCTGGTCATGGAAGCTCGGCGATGCCTTGCCGGGTGTGACACCATGAGGCATGACATGAGCAGCAGATGTGAGAAGATGATGGGCTTGCATAGTTGCATATCAGCAATAGGACGATCTTAGATATTGGAGCCTGGCTTGGGAGAGAACTCATACACAATGTTCCAGACGAGGCGCGGCGATGGAAGGCGCTTGCCGACTTCTGGGCGGAGTTCATACTCTTCCTTGCGCCGTCGAGCAATGCCGACATCCATGCGGAGATGCTCGCCGCCGGCGGGGAGTTCATGACCCATCTGTGGGCACTGCTCACCCATGCCGGCATCCTGGAGCGCCCCTCTTCCTCCTCTGGAACCGACGCTGCGGGAGTGTATAATGGTACCACTGCACAAGATTCTGCTGTTTGAGTAATCAAATCATTCTGCGAATGTCCTAGTAATGGTGTGAAGCTTTATGCATTATTCTGCTGCTTGAACAATGAATCCACTGTGCATGTTTGTTCGTCCTATTTGAAGTCTGTATACAGTGCGAAGCTTGTTTCACATGGTCGTGTTGTAAGTTTGCTGAGTGTGCTATCTGTGTAAAAATAAACCAGAGCTGTTTCATTCGGCTCTGAATTGGCATGTATTTACGATATGTTTGCTCATGTAAGATGTGATTGAGCCTGTTCGCGAATCCACACTTTCAGTTGTGCTTCTCACTTGAATTGTACATCGGCAGACGGCAGTGTCATCTAGTCATCATTCTAATGTGTGACCCGTTCCACATAATGAAAGGTGTGACACGCCTTGATGTATAATGATTCGGAGCAGAATGGCAGAAGAGGAAAGAAAATCTGTACAACTAATGCTGCAGAGTGAAGGAAATTCCTTCAGCCACTAGAATGTGGTTTCTGGACCAGAACAGAGACATGGTAAGAGCAAGGAGAGATGTAATGACTATCATCAGAAATATAGTGGCAGACCGAAGCTATCTGGTTCAGCGGTGTTGTCAGCTATGCCAGTATACACTTTTATGGTCCTCGAAACCCCCCCCCCCTCCTCGGTAATCAAAGAAATAGTTAAAAGGCGTCGAGCATTTCTTTGGAAAGGATTACAGAACGTCGCGGATGGGCATAGCTTAGTGTCTTGGTCTTCTGTTTGTCGTCCCCACCATCTGAGGGGACTTGGTCTACCAAACTTGGTCGTCTTTGGACGTGCTCTTCGTATTCGCTGGCAATGGCTACAGCGGTCGTGGTTGTCGAGGCCGTGGGGAAGACTGCAAAACCAGACCTCTCGGGCTGAGGAAAGCATGTTCAAAGCTTCGGTTATGGTTAGGGTCGGCAACGGCGAGAAATCATTGTTCTGGGAGGACCATTGGCTGGACGGCCGCTCCATTCATGGTTTGGCGCCATCCATTGCAAAGATGGTCAATCTATCAACTCGGAAGCATAGAACGGTCGCTCACGCCCTCTCAGGGCATTCGTGGATCTTGGACATAGCGGGTCGCCCAGAGGACATTAGCATACTGGAATTCCTACGGTTATGGGACACGCTGCAGCCCATCCAGCTATCTCAGGATATGATCGACTCGGTGCTTTGGCGGTGGGAGCCTTCAGGCTGTGTCGAACCCGGGAACGAAGGATCCCGAATTCTCTGTGTTCATACACTAGTCCAGGATTTCTAGTGTACACAGTTAAACAAAAGTGATAGCACAATCATATTACGTACTTTATTAATAATAACTCAGAGTTTATTACAAAAGGGGCCTGAGGCCAAATAGATAAATAGCACAACGGAACGCAAAATAGTAGTAGACCACACGACTTGCCACAGGCAATCGTCTGGGGGCGTAGGCCTAGTCGTCAAGATCTTCACCGTCCTGATAGAGGTCTTCTCCTGAATAAAGATTATTCAGCAAGAGTAAGCACAACTTCCGTGCTTGCAAGTTACACCCAATATTAAAAGGTAATGCATGCATAAGGTAAACAAAGGATATTGTCAGGAGTTCATTTTGCATAAACAGCATTTTCAAGTTAAATACTCATATTAATCTCCAAGGCCAGTTTTTTTATACTATAACTAAAACCAATGTTTAAAATGACAGTTGTATAGTGGATAATCTCTATTAATTGAATGGTGAAGAATACCCTCCTAACACTTGGCTAACCGCCCACATTTACCATAGGATTAACCATCCTAAAACATTTGATGAAATCATTTTATAAACCAAAAACAAATCTAACTTAGAGTGGCTTTGCTAGCATGTCCATTACCGCGGACGCGGCGATTCGAATAGTTTCTACTCTGCAGAGTTTGTACAGCTTTACCCACACGAGATAATATGCTTTTAATGTCGGTCAAAGCACGCTTCCGAAGGCATGTGACCAAACAATTATCATGAGGCCGTTACAATGCAATGCCTTAATGTATTTATGCCCGCTAAGGTTTCTCTACCATTGGACTAACTATCCTCCAGGAGCCCCCTCTTGCGCCAGGTGAAACTAATGTCTAACCGACGCCCACACATACAACATGGCATAAATAACACCAAGACGCCACAAATTACTTAGCCAAATATGTCCCATTCCAGACATGTGGTGGTACGGTAAGACGTAGCAAAATATGCTCAAAGACCGGTCCTTAACTGACTCGGGCGACTTCTAATTGAACCCTGGGCCGTAATCCTAACCAGATTATGCCCGTGCATAAACCTGCACCCACCATTCATCCATCTCACCAAATTTCAACCTATTTTATTTTATTTAGAGTAAAAATCCTCTTTATAAACCTTTCGTGGTAAAACAATACCACAGAACCAAATTTAAATCAAGTTGTAAAAGTTTTGGCTAAACCTTCTCAAATTTATAAATGTGATCTAAGCATGGCTAAGCATATGAATTTTTTTGCCTAAGGGTGACAAGGCATTCATATTCAATAATCAAATTGGAAATACAATGAAGATTGGAATAACTATATACAAAAACAGGGTATTCAAACAATTATATAAACATATGCATGCAATAGTAATTTGAAAACAGAAATTAAATACTTTAAAATATTGGGAACAATATGATCAATGGTGTAACTTGCCTTCGTTGACGTCCTGAAAATCTAAGTCTTCAGGCTGGTCAAACTCTCCGAGTCGTCGAAGTCTATACGCGAAAATACGATAAATTCAATTCAAATTAAAATAAATTCAAAAATACAACTCAAATTAACTCCAAATTGAAATATTTTTGTTTAGTTAGCTAGATCATAATTTTATACAAATTTTGCAACTTGAATCACCCAATTTGAAGTTCAGATGCAAAAGATATGAATTTTAGAAGTTTAAACCTAAATCTGCAATTTAAATGAATTTCCGAATTATTTTTCTAAAGAAAATCTATTTACTGCGCAATGCTGACGTCAGTGAGGGAATTTCAGAATTTAAAGGAATTAAAATAATCCCCTGACAAGTGGGGCCCATGTGTCATAGACACGGCTCATGGTGGACTAATTCCACCGAGCCGAGGGTGAGCCGGTGCGGTAGATTGGCCACGCGGGCGCTGACCCGGTGTGACACGCAACCTTTGGTGCTGAAGTGGCGCCTGCGAGGCAGTGAGGTGGTGCTGAGGTGGCCGAGCCACGTAGGACCGGCGACGGTGGTGCTCGGGTTCCAGGCTCGCCGGCGTTTCACGCCACGGCGAGCCGAATGGAGGTGCTCAACGTGAAGCTAGCGTGACACTGATTCTAGGGCGTTACCTTACGGCGGAGGAGCGTGAGGGAGTCGCCGGCGACGAGCTGAAGAGCGGCGGCGAGGTTTGGTCGTCGAGGAAGTCGGCGATCCCGGGGTCCTCCGTCAAAGTGGGTGGTCGTCCCAGCTTCGCGATGTCGATGACGAGGTCGGTGGGGTCGGGGTGTCTACGGTGGCGCCGGAACCGGAGAAGATCCGCAGGGTTTTCGCCAGCGAAGATCTTTGAAAATCGGGCGCTACAGCGGTGGTGGCGAGCTGTGGATGGTGGCGTTGCGATGTGGAGGTTGAGGCGCTCCCGGCGCACCTATTTATAGGGCGCGGGCGTGGCCGAGGCGTCGTAGGGCGCAAGAAGGTCCGTGTGGGTTTGCGGCGAAAACAGCAGAATTTGGGGTCGGAGATGGAAGGGATCAAGCCGTGTCGGGGGTGGATTGATACGGCGATTTGAATACGTGCGCAATCACGAAGGTTTAATGAGGATTGAGCCCGATATGGAAGCTTTTTGAATCTTGTCCATGGCGGACATCGTGGCGAGAAAAAGGAAGGTTGTGAGGTAGAAGAAGGAAAGGAAAACGATGACTCGGGAGCGTTAGATTTTGATCGGACGGTGGACAAGGGTGGAAGCAAAACGGTAAGTTGGGTAGATGCGCAGCCGTTGGATTTTAATCCAACGGTCGCGATAGATCGAGGGTGTGCGGGGAGTAGTTAGGTCACCGATGCACGTGTACCATTGGATCTAGATCGGACGGTGCAAAACCAGATGGTGTGTTCGGTTGCCCGAACGTTCCATTGAATTCTGGCCGTTGGATTTAGATCTAACGGTGCAAGATCAGGGGATGTGTTCGGTTGCCCGAACGTGTCATTGAATTCTGGCCGTTGGATATCCATCCAACGGCTGAGATGCGGGCGAGGGTTAAAAGCGCGGAAGGAGCGGCCAAATGGGCTGCGCACGCGCGAAAAATGGACTGGGCCGAGTGGGTTTCGGCCCAAACATTATTTGGGGATTTTCTTTTGATTTCTTAATTAATTCAATTCTGATAATTCAATTAGGCTTTAGAATATAGCAAATTAAGTCCAACAATTTTGAGAAAATTCACATAAATTCTCTGGAGCATTTAGGACTTGAATAAAATATTTTCAACTATTATTTGGTAATATATTTTGCAAATAAATTTGTTTATATTCAAATTGGTTAAGTAAAAGCTTTTAAAAATTTCAGAAAAATCCACAAAAATAATTAAACTTTATTTTCAACTGCAATTTGAAATTTGGGTTGTTACGGGCTGCTACTCCGCAAAGTCGGCTTACAGAGCGTTCTTCGTTGGCTTGCTTGCGTTTCCTTGCGCCGAGGCCATCTGGAAAGCACGGGCTCCACTCAAATGAAAAATTTCCCTTTGGTTAGCAATCCACCGCCACCGCTGGACAACTGACCACCTACAACGCCAAGGAATGGTAAACCCATGTGTTTGTATATTTTACGGGCATGGACAGGAAACCATTGACCACATTCTTGTCGGATGCGTGGTAACCGGACAAGTTTGGGCCCGGTTCTTAAGTCAGGTTGGGTTTCAAGTTGCAACTCTTGGTGGCCAGACCACCTTCCAAGATCATTGGATTGAAGCAAAGAACTCGGAACCAAACCATCGCAGGAAGGAGTTCGACTCATGCATAATTCTTGTCTCTTGGATGATCTGAAAAGAGCACAACCAAAAGATTTTCAAGAATGTCACCGCTCCTATCAATCAGCTTCTTGTTCGTATTCATGATGGACACCACCATTGACACATAGCAGTGTCGATTGGTCGAGAGGCGCCCGTGGAGCATGAGTACCATTCTTTAACCTTGTTCTCGGTCGTACACTATTTACCGCAATGTGCTCTTTGTGGTGTGACGGCCATGTCTTCTTATAGTCTATATTTTTTAGTCTTCTTTGGTTGGTCGTGTTTTTGGTTGTCTTAAGGGTTGCCTACTACCCTACTTGTATTTGCATTGTTGTATGTTTCGGTTTTCTTAATGAAAAGATGTGCAAAGATTTTGCACTTCCTCAAAAAAAAAAAGCCTGAACAAATGATGGGTTGATTTTATAACAACCGGCTTCCAACTTCCCATGATCCCAACAGCTGGTATAAATGAATAACGAATAGAAGATAGCTTGCTTCTCCTATATAGGACCATTGCTAATCAATTAGATCCACACACACTAACCGTGAAAATATATTTATCTTACAAAGACAGTGAATCAAACTAAACAAAAAAAACTAATCAGAACAAGCCACTTCACCATTTTGCGCATTGAATCCTTTTTACATACAACCGTTCACAAGATGCAGACCTCATGTGGACCATACTACCGACGGTGACCGAACAAACTGATAGTGAGGGAATAGTGGTGTCACAAAATTGATCTAGTCTTGAGTTTTCAAAGCATACAGCAATTCCTGGCAATTAAAGGTGGGAAATGCAGTATATCAGAAGTAAAACAATGAGAAAACATATATCGCAGCTCAATTTATTTCAAGATTGGATCTTACCAGATCACCGTGACAAGAGGCAAATAAAGGGTGAAGCTCTGAAAGAAGTTTATCTCCCCTCAATCTTTCCAAGCCATCAAATATATGCATTTTTGCCTCACCTGTAATGGAGTCCTTCGTTGCAACACTTCTATTGTGGAGGTCCATCCTTATATATATCTCAAGTTCTTTGACTTGCCGAGACAACTGAAGAGCAATGAACTGAAAACATGCAAATTTCACAACATTTGGTTATTCAAGTTCAACAGAGTAAACTAGCATTGTTCAAAAACCAAAAGATTAATAGAGGCAAACAATCACCTGTGCAAGATGTCGAATAGACAAGGTTGGTCGACAACTTAGATAGGGCTTTTCCAAGTTAGGTGTACTTTGTCCATCCAGAGGAAGGAGAACAAGATACACGTTGAACTGCAAGACAGAAATATAGAAAAATCAGCTAACCTGGCAAGTGCTCCTTGTACCAGTTCAGGCTAGGCTCCGCTGGACAGAACTACTAAAACGTGTGAAAATACATATAGAAGAGGTACACATCTGCTTTGACAAAAAGACCAGCAACACTATCAAAACGGCATGGCCCACGAAACTTATACTTCAGTTCCTCTTTGAAGTGTGCCTTTTCCAAACCGCTTTCAGTTTGTAAGTAATCCTAAATTTCTAAATTTATAGAGTATAACTACCAAAAAAATATGTTCAGCAAAACATAAATACAAAACAGAATCCATGATCTGATTGCACATGCAGTTCTATAATACCTCCTTATCCATTTCATCAGTAGTACGGAGGTGATCCACCAACTTTGCAACACGCCCGCCCTTTGCTACCCTGCCACTTGAACCACCAGCATTGCCATGTCGAGTTTGGCTTCGTGTACCATTTTTTCCCCATGCGAGAATCTCTCCGTGCAGTGGAGAGGTGGTGAAACTTTCTTTTCCACCTACTA
Source organism: Ampelocalamus luodianensis (assembly GCA_036346255.1). Taxonomy (NCBI): domain Eukaryota; kingdom Viridiplantae; phylum Streptophyta; class Magnoliopsida; order Poales; family Poaceae; genus Ampelocalamus; species Ampelocalamus luodianensis. Next base: position 27,286,786 of record CM070617.1, on the reverse strand, counting down.
ATTCACCGTTCTCCTCAAAGCCATGGTCACTACTGCCAATGGTTCTAGCAGGTGATGATTGTGCTGCAGGCCTCTTCCTACCTCTTTTCTGCCTTAAATCTGGAGAGTGGTCATCAGCAGAAGACGACTCTTTGCTAGCATCATTGGCATTTCCTTCTTCTCTATCCTCATCATCGGAGCCAGTAGGGGCAATATCAGGAGTAACGGATTTACCTCCCCCCCTTGCTCGCACATTTCTCCTGTACTTCCTTGCAAAAGTAGTGGAACGCTTCTTACCAATTGCCTCTGACTGTCTTCGAAATGTTTCCACAATGGTAGCTTGAATCTTTCATGAAAAAGTAATGCTGATGTTGATGATCAAATATATGATGGAAAAGGGAAACTAAATTTTGCAAAAGAAAATACAGTGCTGGTATTATTTTATTTTTTCATTATTATTTTATTTTATTTTATTTGCAAAACTCCCGTCTCTCTCTTTGACCTTAAGGAGGTTTCATTCCTAATCTACCCCAACTTGTTTGGGACCAAAGGCTTTATTGTTGTTGTTATAAAATACAGTGCTGGTATTACCAAGCAGATAAACTCACCTTTTTATTCCGAGTCTTCTCCTCTTCACTGAAAGCAAGTTCCTGTAGTGTCGAGTATATTAGAAGCACAGCATACAAGAGCTAAACGAGGCTAAATAAAACAAACAATTAAATGTTGACGGGGCAACATAGACATCACCTCTTCCTCATACTTATCAATATCTGGATATAAGGCTGCAATCAGTGCATCATAATTGGGATCATCCCTCAAAGAACGTCTGCTTGCACAATGAGTGCGGCATGCTGGGCATTCGTTATTTCTGCAAAATAAATGCAGTATTTGTATAGTCAAATAAAGAATGTTCTGTTTTATTATTTGGAAACCAAAATTAGGCTGTGAATTCCACATTTTGAAAATTGATATTGAGACAAGATTGTAGACATATGATGTTTGGCATCATACCCTAGCCGCATAGATTTATCAATGCAATCCCTACAAAACCTGTGCAAACATTCCATAACCGTTCTTGTCTTCCGGATAATGCCTGAAAATTAGAAGGATCAGACGTTTCATATGTCATATCATCATCTGACAGAAAATCACACAAGTAGAACAACAATACATCGCAAATGTCGAACTTGCAAGTTATAGTAGCTAGAAACAAACGGTTTTTTCAATTGAATTTGCTCATAGTTTTGTCCAAAAAAATGAAAATAGTATTTAGCCTAGATTTTTAACGTAACTGCTATACCATGTTTTGTATAATGAAGAGGCAATAAACTGCACCATATGGTTTATAACTGGATAGGAAATAATACCATCAGATGTAACACAGGATAACTGGCCCATATAACAGTTACTAGAGAAATTAGAGATGAACCGACTCTGGAACCAGCAGAGGTACAACCATAGTAGATAGAAAATAATACCATCAGCACGAGAAAGCAGTATGGTACCCATCCAACCAAACAGTAAGAGTTACATTTCGAACAATCCACCAAAAGCAATGATGCATGTATGGGTTTCTCCTGAGCAGACAACTAGTATCGACAATTCAATGTAGACCTATAGTTCCTTGAATTTAGCTATAGTGTAGTTCACTAAGGAAACAGAACTGAAAAATCCTAGTGATGAGGAATGTGGCTTCAATTTACCAATGCTATGTACTACACCAAAGACCAAATGAAACAATCTAGTGCAAGCAGCCAGTTACCTAAGAACTTTAAGTTCCTAAATAGTTTCAAGGGGATAACTGAGAAGAACATCAAGCAGTTCCAAATAAGATGCATCCACTGCTTTGATTCATTTATCTATTTGAAATGCAGCTAGTAATTATATGTACTGACAAAAAGATGCAACAACTAATTGATGCCAACAAATATCCTAGAAACTTATCAAAGATACAATGATGGTGGGAAGGTCACCATTTACTAGAGGTATAAAACAATAAATAGTTGCATGACCGAAACAAGCAGGCCGTTGAATATGCTAGGTTAAATCATGAGGCAATAAAAAAGGTTCAAACATGTATACAAACAAAGGGATACATGCATTAGCTTGTCCAGGTTCAACTTTCGAGTGAGAAATCTGAAGAGCAATATGATATCGAAATCTCTTAAGAAAATTGACACGAGATATTCTTACCTAAACAGATAGGGCATTGGACCTCCTTTCGTATTTCTGCTAATTTCACTAGTATAAACCTGAGTGAGAAAACAGTTCATATAAGCTTCAGGCTGTGTGAACCATCAAATCTTTCAACATCTATCAACCTGAATATTGATTTTGAATTTATGTAGCTGCATTGTGTAGAGCTTCAAAATACAGCTATAATATGAAACCACACAATGATCACATAAGAGTGGCATGAGTGAAGGCCAACATCTAACTGCTATTAACACCAGACAAGGTCACAGGATTGTTGATTGCGAACTTATAACCCCATATTTGACAACCTAAATCTGCAGTACCAGAGACTCTAAATTGAGAACGGCTGAATGAGAATATTTAACTATCTGGGAAACCTCAGACATAGCAGTAGTCCTAGTAGAGGCTTGCTTACATTATCATCTGACATGGATTTAGTAAGGTACATCTGGCATGAAGAATAGCAAATCTGGTCTTAAACCAACTCCGATCTACAGTACGTGCATCTTATGAATCTCCATATAGCATGTGCATTTTCAGTAAGACTGCTGGTTGATGAACATGGCGTGCATACGAATATGGAACAAATAGGCCAAATCACAAGGAAAAAAAAGCCTCTACAGAATTAGAACACCTAAGCCGCTATAGCAAACAGAGTTTGAACAACTCTATAGCAAATAGATTTAGAACACCTAACTAAGGTAACATCAACCAAAATCGTCTACGCCAGGGAACCAACAATTTCAAAACAGAAACTCACAAGCTATGACAAGTTACCAACATACAGCCACTGAAATAACACCAACGAAACTGCGAGCTCTTCTAACGTACAGCTTAAACCACGACAGACAGAGCAGGTCAGATGCAAGTGGTGATTCCAGGCTTCCAGCATAACAATGCATCACAAACAGGTAGCTTGCACAACTGAGACTGAGACCGCGTATTGTTCCCGGCAATCTCCGTCACGGCCAAGGCCATGGCGTGCAACATGACGGGAGGATGAATGCTATCGAAGAGATCGTATGTGTAGCTCGCGCACACAGGGTGCGCAGCATCCATGTCTGCGCGGACGTATGATCGGTACGCTTGCATAGATGCGACCCGATCACACGAACGAAGCAACCAAGACCGATACCGACGGCTCACCAAGCACACCGGCTCCGGCAGATACCACCTCGATGTGCCGTCGCGCGGGTAGGGGTAGGAGGACGAACCGGAGCTAGTATACGGGGCATGGCACCGCGAGGAGGCCAAAAGCCAAATCGCATAGGCAACCAGAGGGGATCCACGAGGCCGGATGGGGTCGGAGCAAGCGCAGAGGGAAGGAAGGCTCACTCGTCCATGTCGCCATCGCTCAGCGACGACTCGCTGTCGCCGTCCGCGCCGCCGCCGCCCTCCGCGTCCGAATCTGCCAAACCCATCAGAACACACATGCCTCTCAGCCATATTCACACGGAGACAGAACGCGACATGCACACATCGCGAGAGCGAGATATGAGAGGTCTCGATGCCCGTTAAGCTCACCGCCTTCGCGCCGCGGCTGTGGGACGGTCACCCGCTTGGCGGCACCTCCGCCCGGCACCGGCGGGACTCCCCCTCCTCCTCCTCCGCCGCTGCCCGTTGAAGCAGCAGCCGTCCCGTTAGCCTCCACGTGGTCGCGGGGTTTGGAAGACGGCGACGGGAGCCGGCGCTTCTGCGCGCGCATTCTGGCCTTCTGCCCGTAGGATCCCGGCCCTCGGACTCCGGCGAGGCGGTGGCGGCTACCCCGCGACGCGTTTGGGAGGGGAGGAGGGGGTGGTCGTCGGGGAGGAAGAGGAGGGCAGGGCAGTACAACTACAAGGGGAGGTGGTGGCCAGGTGGGTGCGGGAGCCTGGAACTGGAAGGCAGGCGGAGAGAAAGAGAGAGGAGGAAAAATAAAGAAGGGACTCGAGGTGTTTGTGCTGTGTATATCTGCCCTTCCCCTGCGTGTGGGGGCTGTTGCTCCTGGTCTGACTGCTGGCTTTGGGAATCGCGCGAGAGACCAGGAGCGAGGCAGGCAGCAAGCGACGCACGGGACATGCAGGGCCGCCTCGCCTGCCGTGTTTAACTCCGGCTGTACCAGCTGCGCAGCGTGGTGACAAACTAAATCCGAGGGCTGTACTTCCATGCCGCTCGGTTCAGTACGGGGTACATCAAGGAACAAGATCAGTTACGTGAACACACTGGACACAGGTGCTCTTGCTTGAGGCAGTGAGATTGTGAGGAGACGTGTCAGGCTCCGCGAGATAGTCCATGCTGCGCCGCCGGTTTCGTGCGTGTTGTCCGGCGCAGGGGCGTCGACGTTGCCTTGCCGGCAAATGGAAGCTGCCTAGATCCATAAAGAAGGCCAGGCTTGCCTTGGCGCCTCTCACCGCGCGCGGCAGTCGGCAGGTGTTTATCTTCAGTTATCATCAGCTCCAGTCGCCGCCACCCTGCCTACATATATACCCCCTGACGGCTACCGGCACTACCAAACCTCTCCAGCGGTAGGCGGAAACCAGTCCAGTTGATCTTCCATAACCCGTTGGCATTCTGATCTCTGTTCTTCAGCTTGTAGAGCACAATTAATGGAAAGGAGAGCATTCAAGAGGGAACGAAACAATAGCTTAGCTTATGTTTGTCAGAAGCCAGAACAGGGGACTGGCCAATTTTGATCGATACTGCAAGAGAAACAAATCACGTATCAACTAGCAACAGACAACACTAGTCAGTGGAGCTGTGCAAGTAATCTACACGTAGCAAAATAACACAATGCGACTTCTAATTCAGTACTTCATGCAGTAGTATCCAACCAAGATTTCCAAAGGTGGAAGTGAACACTTGTTATCAAAAAGGTTCTGGAAATATTAACACTGGAGTTATAAAACGTTTCTCTTTTTTTTTTGGAAGAAGAAGCTAGGCATGCAGAAACGTTTCTTTGTGATTCCCTTTCATATTTGTTTCAGAACAAGATGCAACATGCAGTAACTGCGATATATAGGCTGGAAGAAACACGCACCTAGGTATAAAAGGACCATGAAGACAGCTAGCGGGTCATTTCGACAATGGAAGGTCTTGCACTTGACTCTACTCCGGACGGCGTTGAAACTCCTGAATTTTCCAGTGGTGATGGAGATAGGAGGGGTTTCAAGGGCTCGAGCCGTAGTTTTACATTGCAACTCTTCAGTTTATTAGGCTACTGTCAGGCTGGGTGGCAGCGGACAATGATACGCCAATAGTTTTTTCTAGTTGCATATTGTGATTGGTACCTTGCAGTCTTGTTTTCTTATAATAAGAACTCCGAATTTTAATTCTTAGTGCATAGAGCTGCAGGGGGGAAGGGGTGGCTATTCATGAGAGAAGGAAAAGGTTTGAGCCTCTGAGCAAGAATCCAAACTCTTCTAAACTTCTTCTAACGGAACTACAGAAGTCATGAACTGGGAACTCAAAATAATGACGCCAGAAAACATTAAGCTCTTCCATTCAGCAGCTCCCTGCCTGTCCGCAGGGAACCTGAAAGGCCGAGCACGAAACCTCGACGGAGAGGCAGGATATGTGAAATCAGCGGCTAGCCGGCTACGCTATGACAGCATCACAACAACAGTGCCCAAGGATCGACGCTGCTCCTGGCATTCGCCGCAGCTGCCATGCCGTCCCCATGGAGACACGCATCATGGCGAAAGCATGCATAGCATCGTAAGCCCGACGCCTCGTACGTTCACTGTTCCTATTAGGATCCATATCCCGTGCAGCTGGTCAGCTCGCCCGACGCCAAGACCGCAGACCAAAACACGAACAATTGGAGCGAAGCAATCGTCGCGCATCGCGGTAGTATGCCACCACTCCCCCAAGCTCACTGGTTTCGGCTCGGCCACGTACCTGGCCGGAGGGCGGAGTCGCGGCAGGGACAAACCGGAGCTAGCGGCTAGCGCACGAGACATAAAGCGGCCGGCGGAGATGTTGGATCGCCTTGAAGGCCACGCGACAGGCGACACGACCCAGGAGAGGTCGGGGAGGGTGAGAGGATAGGAGAGTGGGGGGCAGGGAAGGCTTACTCGTCCTTGTCTCCGGCGCTCAGAGACGACTCGCTGTCGCTGTCGCTTCCGTCTCCTCCTCCGCCGCCACCCTCCTCGTCGGGATCTGCGAAACCCATGAAGCACAGACGAAACCTCTCAGAGATATCCACAACCCATGGCATCGAACGCGATGCGTGTGCATCGAGAGACAGAGGATGGTGTCGGTGTCGTTCGTCTCACCGCAGTCGCGCGGCTCCCGCGGCGGCGCCCTCGCCTGACGCGCAGCGGCGTCTCCATCGGTCTCGGGCTCGGGCGAGCCTCCGCCGCGGCTGTCGGCGGCGTGGCGGACCGCGACGTGGCCGTCGGAGTCGTCCGAGTCGGGCGGGGGGAGCGGGCGCTTCTGGGCAGGCATTTCGTCTTCAGGCTCGTGGCCCCCGGCCTCTCGAGGCGGCGGCGGCGGCGGCTTTCCCTTGCGAGGCGTTGGGGAAGGGGGTGGTGGTTTCGTGGAGAGGGAGGAGAGCGTGAGGAGGTGGGTGGAGAACTGCGGAAGAGAGGCAAAGGGAGAGGAAGGAAAATAGAGGAGGGTCAGGGATGCGTTGATGTTGTGTTTAGTGTGCGTGTGGGCGCTTTCCGACCGGACTTGCCGATCGCGCGAGGGATCACCTTGGTCAGCGAGCGAGAGGGGCCAAGGAAGAAGCGAGCGGCGCACGGGACGTGCAGGCCGGCGCCACACGGCCGTGCCGTCTGCACTGCCGTCTTTCTGGAGCCTGGATGTGCGCGACTTTCCGAATTCGCACATCGGCCGTGAGCCGTGAGCCGTGAGCCGTGGCCCGTGATTAATCATGTGAGGAAGCAGTGGTCTGGTGTACGGTTGAGATCTAGTTCCGGTTTTGAACAGCGAGATCTGATTCAGAATTCTGCAAGGTTGCGCCCAAGATAATAATATTGTGCAGTGTAGGTAATCCTACCATGCCATGAGGTATGTAATTTAGCCATTTAGGCTATTTCTGCTATGTATGGGCCTTTAAAGAACAGTTTTGTTATGTCTATATATATATATATATATATATATATATATATATATATATATATATATATATATAGGAACAGTTTTGTTGTGTCTATGCTTTGGACTATAGGTGGGTAGTAGATTTGGCCCAAGGCCTTATGGTAATGGGCGGGTATTATAGTAGGCCCAAATTGGGGTTTTTAGTGGTACTGGACTAAATTTGGTTGGGTTTATGTCAGGCCCCACAAAGGAAGGATTGGACTGGCCACCCTAGAAAATGGCGTACCAGGTTGGATGCTTTCGTTGGTTTATTGATTATTATTATACAAAAGGAACCTCTAAACAAAGATTATGCGAAAGGAAAAGTCACAAAATTTCCTGCCTTTCGTTAAGAAAAGAGAGAAAATAAATTTCCGCCAATCTGATCGAACAAGGACTTCTATAAGGATGACATTCCGCCAATCTGATCGAACAAGGACTTCTACAATGATGACATGGCGGTGACGAAGAGACAGTAGGGTACACATATTATCCCGATCTTAGAAACTGGATGGAAAGGTGATCAGCGGTGGTCTGATGAATAGTATTGGCTCCAGCATGCAAATTACGAGGCACTGTGTGGGGGCAAAGAGGAGAGTAGATGGCAATGGGGGCACAGCAAAGGCACTTGTTGGAGGTTGGGTTGCTTGAACTCTTGATCTAGTTTAACGTTTGTCCCTCAATTGCAATATCGGATAAAATGCATACTCCAAGTATTAATACCATGCAAAAAAATGTCATTTAGGAATGTTTATTTCAGAGTCTGTATAGGCTCACTGGCAAGTGGCAGTTATCGAACAACTGCTAAAAATTTTACTGATATGTTGGGGTCTGTGCGGTAGTGTAAAATACTAAAATGGATTCAGAAGTCTTTGGGTGTGATTTCCATGGATGCTACTATCAAATTTTGAGTTTGATAACTTGTTACAACTCATCCATACTTGCTTTATTTATCCGTTCATTAATAACCAGAACCATTGTAATTCACCCACTGCTCATGTGTCCTTATCGTCACGATTAATCGTGTGATTCTACTTGACCGCTTCTACTGCAGATGCATAACGGTCGACCATTTTGAAGAGCTCGGTGACGATAGCTGGAGTATTTAGAGCGATATCCTTCGTGATCCTTCAATTGCGAACTCCCTGCTTGAATGCCCTGATGACCGAAGAGTCAGAAACTTCAGGAATTGAAGTACGAACCTGACTGAAACGCTTGATAAATTGGCGTAGGATCTCGTGAAAATCCTATCTCATTCTATGCAGGTCGTCCTCTTTTCTAAGGCAGTTATAAGTGCCCTGAAAGTTGGCTAACAGTAGGTTGCAGAGGTGCTCCCACGAATAAATAGACTCTTGTGGCTGATTTAATAGCCATGATCGAGTAGATCCTTTGAGTACAGTAGGAAGGTAGTTGGCTATAAGATGCTCTCCTCCTACTGCTCGAACTGCGGTGGTATATATTTGAAGAAATTCAATGAGATTTTGTGACCCATCAAACTTCTCTATGCTCACTAGTCGAAATGGGGGTGGCCAGCGAGCTGCTCGAAGGTCAGGCAAAAACGCCCGACATCCGATAATGATATTATAACACCTTCTTTACAGGAAAGAAGGGTTAACATCTCTAGACGATCGTACTCGATGATACCCAGTGGTAAATGGACATGACCTATCATAGATCTCAGTCCTACGAGGGTAATACTCCTCGTGCTCCATCTGCTAGTGCATATTTCTCATCTGCTAGTGCATATTTCTTGGAATAAGTGGTGAATGACCACCTCCCCTAGGAGTTTGTCGATCACCAGTTGTTTGTGGAATTCTTCTCTGACTAGTGTCGTGGTCGGGAGATCGACCAAATCTTTTGTCTCGTCGTTCTCCACGAGGAGAGTCGTTCGAACGACTGGCGTTCAATGGAGTTGTCCCAGTATGACTAGCAGGATGGTGTTGTCGATTCCGCTCGAGATTGACCATTGTGTCCTGAAGTCTTCTTGTGATCTCTTGAGCGAAGAGGTCATAGCCTGGTACTTGTCCAAGCTTCTGAGCCGGGTTTTCGATCAGGTCATTGATTCATTGAAGTTCTTGAGCTTCCTTTGACTGGTATTGGGTGCACCCGGATAAAGATATCTGGGTAGCAATTCTTCTTCTCCTGGCGGTTTCAGGATCATCGATATCTGAGTCAGTCAGAGTGTGTCTCAGTGGAGAGTGATCACTTCTAGGATTTTAGCCACACTCATGAATGTGGGGATCCTGGTCATCGCTGGAGGTGTTCTCGCCATCACCACGAGAGCTTGAAGCAAGTGTGGGATAAAAAGTAACCCCAGTCCTGCCTCTTGGAGAGAGATTATGATCTGAGGGGAGGACAAAGACCTCCTGGGTGCTATTGATTTTGGCATTTGAGTTTGCTCTTTGCTGATTTGAGAATTGAGGATCTGGTAATTCGGATTGAACTCACCTCTGCACTGCCTTCTTGTCAAGAGTTGTGCGAGGTGTTGGGTCGCTACTGTCGGCTGTAGATGACTCACAGGGCTACTCGGTCGCCCTCCTCGCTCGGTGCCCCAACGGCAACGGCCCGACCGGTGGTCGGTGCCTGACCTTGCTCCTCCGACCTCCGCCCTACCGCCGCGTTTGGCTTCGTCGTGGCCACGCTAGTGCATCAGGTCATTGATTCATTGAAGTTCTTGAGCTTCCTTTGACTGGTATTGGGTGCACCCAGATAAAGATCTCTGGGTAGCAATTCTTCTTCTCCTGGCGGTTTTAAGATTCATCGATATCTGAGTCAGTCAAAGTGTGTCTCAGTGGAGAGTGATCACTTCTAGGATTTTAGCCACGCTCATGAATGTGGGGATCCTGGTTATCGCTGGAGGTGTTCTCGCCATCACCACGAGAGCTTGAAGCAAGTGTGGGATGGAAAGTAACCCAGTCCTACCTCTTGGAGAGAGATTATGATCTGAGGGGAGGACAAAGACCTCCTGGGTGCTACTATCAGCACTTGCGGCTGAGTCCTCCTGACTCGAGGAGTAGTCGAAGGATAATGCCTCGCGACTTGGAGCAATCCCCTCCAAGAAGGGGAATTCTAGGTTATAACCGTCTCCAGTTGAAGATGAACCCTACGGGGGTAGTGGCGGACCCAGGATTTCCAAAATGAGTGTTCGAAGTTATAAAAATATTGTTCAATGTAAAATATAAAGGTACATAGTAGCAAAAACCAGAATACAAATTATTCATACTAATGACAACATCACAAATAATTTAGTGAAATTACAAAATAATCAAGAAAAGACAAGATTTACCAATCACAATTCAAACTAACACAAACAAAATTATTGATTTTGGCATTTGAGTTTGCTCTTTGCTGATTTGAGAATTGAGGATCTGGTAATTCGGATTGAACTCACCTCTGCACTGCCTTCTTGTCAAGAGTTGTGCGAGGTGTTGAGTCGCTACTGTCGGCTATAGATGACTCACAGGGCTACCCGGTCGCCCTCCCCGCTCGGTGCCCCAACGGCAACGGCCCGACCGGTGGTCGGTGCCTGACCTTGCTCCTCCGACCTCCGCCCTGCCGTCGGGTTTGGCTTCGTCGTGGCCACGCTAGTGCATCAAGAGAGACAGAGAGAGAGATGAGAGCCGGCTATTGTCTGTTGATTGATAGGGTTAGAGAAAAATGAGGGGGAATGACCTTGTTGTGGTTGTACCGAATGGTCCAATGCGCAAAGGGCAAAAGTCGAATGGTGTGTGACCATAGGCTGGCCATCACATGTGCTAGTTCGAGGTTATGGGGCGCCAGAGGGAGACATGGTTTGATGAGCTGAGAGGGAGTTGTGGTCTGGTTAACCCAATTAAGAGTATATTTCATTATATATATATATATATATATATATAATACACATACTATATAGTTATTTTTTTTAAAAAAAAATGGGTGTTCAAGTGAACACCCATGAACTTAATAGCATCCGCCCCTGTGCGGGGGTATGGTCAAATCCACAGGTGAAGTAAACACGACCACACACCACGTGGGGTAACAGAAGAGTGACGGTTATCAGGTGTTGATTGAGTCCTGGAATCATGGATTCCTGGACTTGTTGTGGTAGATCGGACGACCTTAGACGGGCTTGAACATTTGGAGGAGGAACCCTCGTTGTGTTCATCACTCGTCGTGGGGCGATCCTGATCCTAGTCGGTTGGACCCCTGCCCTTCGAGGGTTCTGGTTCCTCCTCTAGGTGTAACGTTGTGGGGAAGATGGCTCCCACATCAACCTTGTACATGGCATGGTTCTCTAGGTCTGGTGAAAGATCCCTAGAACCAGTATTGCCGTCAAATGAAATGATGCTCTACTCGTACTCGCAGCAGGCATCCATATCGAGTCCTACATAATCTATCAAAATGAACCAATTCTCCTCATTCTACTCTTCTTCCATGAAAGCATTAGAGTTGGAAATTAAGACAATTTGTCAAAAAGGAAAGGAGAAACTAACTATCCCTACAGAAGGTGCCAACTATCGATGGTTTAGCATCGATCTTATGAATGAATGTTGAGGCCTCTCCTATAGCGAAACCATAGAGAAAAGAACATGGAAATTTTATACAAGTTCAGGTCTTCTCCTGAGAGAATAATAAACATACTCCTATATTGTTATATTGATTGTGTTTACAATAAGGAGAAAGTCACTAAAACTAGGGCTTAATGACTTCAGTGTCTCGTTGTGCTCATCGAATCCTTTGATCCTCTTCTCTTTATATAACACATGAAGGGATGGCAGTTGTCCACGTTAAGAGGCCCTTGTCGTTTGATGCAATGTGCACGTTTAAGGGTAGTTTTTTGTCAGAGACATATCCCCCACGTCGCCTTGCAGTTATGTCAGAGACAGAGGTTTAATACTTGCAGTTATATCAGGAATAACGACACATATTAACTAATGCGTATATTAAACATAACGCACAAATGTTCCTAGTCGATTGGGCTCACATGTTTGTCGACTTTATCGACCATAGGGTGGTTGTAGCTAACCTGATCATAATAAGACTTACGACTATGAAGTGATCGTAGTAGGACTTACGATGAATAGGTGGTCGTAGAAGAACTTACGACCATTAGGTGATCGTAGTAGAACTTACGACTATATAAGGCGGTCGTATAATAGCTTACGACCACTAGGTGTGTATGATCTCCCTCATTGTTAATATTGAGGGGTACCTTTGAAGGTTGTGTAAACGATATTATTATCTGTAATAATAAATATTACAGATAAATAATCTAATTAATTGAGGATTATTAGATCCTCGTCATTTCCCAAGAATGGCAACTTAAGGGTTAGGGCTAAATGTCAGTGGCCAAAGTGTCCTAGGGTCATCCTGTTGTCAAATAAAAGTAGGACAGATGGCTGGCAAGTCAGTAGTTTCAAGGATGAGCACATATGCGCCCCCCCCCAGAAGGGATAACAAGCTTGTCACTTCGAGGATAATATCTGAATGGTTTGAGAGTACCATCATGGCAAACCCAACCTGGAAGCTTGAGCACATGAAGCAAACAATTCAGGAACACATGCATGCTGATGTGAGTATTGCTAAGTGCAAAAGAGCTAATTCTCTTGTCATGCAGAAGATGTTAGATTCCAAGAAGGAAGAGTATGGTAGGGTCTTTGACTACCAAATGTAGCTTCTTAGGAGCAATCTAGGCAGCATAGTGGTGGTTAAGCTTCATACAAATGCAATAGAAGCATTATTTCAAAGGATGTACATATGTTTGGATGCTTGCAGAAGAGGTTTCCTAGCCGGGTGTAGGAAAGTGATAGGTTTGGATGGTTGTTTCTTCAAAGGTACAACCAATTGTGAGATAATTTGTGCAATGGGCAGAGATGCAAACAATCATATGTATCCCATAACATGGGTTGTAGTTGAGAAGGAAACCAATGGATCATGGGACTGGCTATGTGGGATTTTCTTGAGAGATATAGAAATTGAAGATGGTGATGGATGGGTTATCATCTCAGATCAATAGAAAAGTAAGTGGCATTACTTAACCAATACTTAACCATTTGTCTCAGATCACATGACTAGTACTTGACAATTTATTTGTTGCAGGGTCTACTAAATGTTGTGCAGTATTGAGTACCCAAAGCTGAGCATAGGATGTGTGCAAGACACATCTATGCCAACTCCAAGAAGACTTACAAGGACAAAACTTGGCAGAAGAAAATTTGGATGTGTGCCAAAGCTCCATGTGTAAATCCTTTCAACCACCATAGGAAAAATCTTGCAAAGGATACCCCTGAAGGTGCTAATGCAATCATGAGGATAGACCCACAGCATTAGAGCAGGGCATGATTCAAGAAAATGCATGGCAGTCCAAAGAAAGATAGGAAGAGAGAGCAAAATGAGAAGCCTAAAGGAACTAGAATGTCTAAGGTTGGCACAATTATTATGTGTAGGCTCCGCAAGGGGATTGGACATAATAGAACTAGCTGTGAGAGGAGAAATGGCCAAGCACAACAAACCTCAGGGGCTAGCCAGGGTCAACAAGCTCATACTGCAAGTGTTGGCAACTTTGCACTAGCTGTCCCTGTTCCCCTGGTAATATGCACTATAATTAATATATTATTTGTTACATAGTTTATGCACATGACATAGTTTGTGCACATCTGACATTGCAGGATGTGATTCCTGGTTCACAATAGAGCTATACAAATATAGCCATAAATCTTGTACTTAGAGAGGACAAGGACAACTATTCAGAATGTGGGTTCATCTGTAAATTTCATAACTTGATTTTTAATTACTTGCATTTGAAAAACTACTAACCTCTAGTTGAAAACATCTATACATATAGCTTAGCATGCCAAATCAGAGGATCATCAGAACCTCTGCTACTGCCAAAGTCAGTACAATTCATGGTGGTTCTGCTATTATGAACTTGGAGGCAACTGTGGCATTTGCAAGGGCAAAGTCATGTGTGAATATCCAAGTGACCTCTGGTTCTGCTTCTAGTCAAGCCAAAACCGAGGCACCTCCCTGCCAAAAGAAGAAGCCAACTCCAAGCAAGAGGAAGCAAAGTTGTAGTTCAAAGCTTGCAAAGCTTCTAGGCATGCCAACAAATTAGTGATGTTATCTCAAGCTATGTCATTGCCAGACTTGTAATTTTTAGACTTGTGCCTTTTTTATGTGTTGTCATGTAATTGCTTGACTTGTGGCTTGTATGGTGTTATGTAATTCCTAAACTTGTGCCTTTGTAATGTTCAAGTATTGCCAGACTTTTAGCTCATGTAATGTGATTCCCAAACTTATGCTATCTAATTTGTTATTAACTACTTTGTGTTCTGCTTGTCAAGTATTGCCAATTATGCTTGGACAATGGTGGTTGTGGATGAAGAGATGTATGTTTAAACATTTGGTTTTGACCTCCATCCTGAGTACTAACTACTAAATGTTTGACTGCTTGCTAAAACAGGCTGGATGTTTACATGTACATAATCTTGTTTTGCTAGAGAGGCCAAACTTGTGACATACACATACCACATGATAGAAAATAGAAAATGTATATACCAGAAACAAGAACAATAGCATTTTTTCTAATCTTGTTTGATTGCTTGCTGAAACAAGTTGGAAAATGGAAAATACCTCACATTTATAAGTTGAACAATATCCCACATGATAGAAAAATGGAAAACAGGGAAACATTCAAATATTGCCAAACTTGTGCCATACACATACCAAAAACTACCAGAAAATGCACAACAGGATAATATTCATCACAAACAATAGGATTCCCCAGATTCATAACCAACATTCATACATTATGCAAAAAATTATAGGATTGGGCAATTTCAGTTTTATACCATACTCATAGTACTAAGAATCCTAGTACTAACTAACATCACAGCAAAAGCACCAAACAAGAACAATAGCATTCTCCTGTGTTTCTCCAGCTGTGCTACCCTACCAGCGAGTCCAACTGATGAAGCTTCCTTTTCCCTCAAATTAGTGGTCAGTGCTATAACATATTCTCCATGCCTCGACTTAACCTCACTTAGCTCTTGTCTTTCATTGGCAATACCTCTACTGAGCTCACTGTTCTCCTTCCTCAAAGCCCTAACAACACCGTGCAAGTCCAGTAGAAGCCGCCTTAAGAACGGGGTTGTCTCATCATCGCACCATGCCCAAAACTTGCAGCCTCCAGCCTCCAAATACCAATCACAAATCAGAATAGCCCAAAAAATAAAGCGAAGAAGACTTATCCAAGCTCGCATGCATGTCATGTACCTCCGTGCCAGGTTAGAGTCGCTCCATGATATCCATCGACCAGCCTTCTCCCCGCAGTGGCAATGGATAGTTGGAGCATACTCCAGTGGTTGCTCTCTGTACGGGATAGGCAATGTGGAGGGACCATGAACTGCACGGATGGAGAGTAGGCTCGATGCCGCTGACCTCGTGCTTCCTCCAGTTGCCACCGACCTCGAGCTCCCAGAGCTGGCCATGGCACCACCTTCGGTCATCGGGCACCACTCTCCAAACCCTAATCCCCTTCAATCGACGCTGAGAGAGAGAGAGAGAGCGGCGTCGTTGCGTTCTGCAAAGGGCAAGTTGGGATTGAATCCGAGTCAGCGGCCATGGTGGAAAGGTTTCTTTTTTTCCACGTGGCACGAAACAGCCCTCAAAAGGAATAAATGGCGGTTTTTTGCACGGTATTGACACTTGGAGTATATGTTTCATCCGATATTGCAATTGAGAGATGAACATTAAACTAGGTCAAGAGTTCATGGATGAACAATGTACTTAATCCTTCAAAAAATAGGGTAAGATGTTGGGAACGAGGGTTGCATAAAGGAGTCTACGTGCTGAGAGTGGCATTGAATACGAGGGAGGTGGCGGCGAGGAAATTGGTCGATAGCGATGAATGCTACCAATAGCTATGATTGAAAGGGCTCGTGGATGGACAAGGGGTGGCGGCGCGATTTAGTTGGAGAGTTTTTGTTGAAGGGTAAAGTGGCAGGGAACGATCAAATGAATAATATGTGAAGAAAGAGGGGATGGAAATAAATCATATGATACCTTCTCATCTTTAGATCCTTGCTTGAAACCCTTTCAAACCATTACATGTGTCCATGTAAAAATGTTGTTAATTTATTCTGTCATGTGTCATGAGATTAAAAGAGTATAAAGGTAACGAGATCCATGCGATTTTATTCCACTAGTAACCGTTGAATTGGGTTTAATGTATCTTGTTGGATTTTATGTGAACAAGATACATTCCACAGGTGACCCTCAATTTTAAATGTGAAACAACCCAATAGCCTCTCTCTTAAATAAAGATTGGCCCAATATGTTAATGGTCCAAGAGTCTTCTTAAAAATAGTTGGCGCCATGTTTCGTACGGAAACAGATAATGCCATAATGAAGCTAGGGTTCTTTTGTATGTGCGCCTTTTTCTTCTTGTTTTGCTTCGCCACCTTCATTCTCACTTTCTCCATGCGCACCTGCAATGCATACACTCGACTCATGGCAATGTAGGTGGAATTCATCATCTACAACTTTTCCTACTATTATCGTTAAACTAGCATCTAAAACCTATCATAGTTATGAAGAAACACATTGCAAGTGTCCACATAAGCTTAGACATAATCAAGTGTTAGTGCCATAAGAATTCCACTTCTTGAGGCAGTTAGAATCACATTTTCTGCCAAGTAAACTATAAAAGTAATGAATTGAAGCGACTAGTACGACATCTGCTTGTGAGCGCATCTACAAAGTCTACCCCCATCACCTTCCAAAACCAAAAGCAAGCGGCCATGAACCTTACTCATGGCGGTGGATGTGAAGCTTAGCTATGCCAAAACACCATGGTTGACTGAAAGAAATGCTAAAACTAGCATTTATCGATGAAACAACATCAATCTACTCCAAAATTTTGAATCCAAGTGTAAAACCCTCATCAGAACTTTGATTTACCCGTGAACATCTTAATTCTCTAAATTTATTTCAAGAACTAAAAGGCATCGCACCTAAAATCCCAACTACCAAGACGCGCGCCCCTTCATATTTACCATACCGCTCCTTCCTTGCAGAAGTTGTGCCAAAAAACCACTGGCTGTGATCCAGCAAGTCACCAGGGACGCGCCCCATCGCCACGAGGTCCAACGGACGCAGGCCGATCCGCGAGGCTGCCAGGTGGCCCCAACACGCCAGCTCCATCTATGCCAAGAGCAGCCACGCCACTGTGTGAACAGAGCAAAAGAGGGAAGTGTCGAGACTCGAGAGCAAACGCTGCAGCAGCGCGCCCAGTGAGGATCTTCCCTCCCAAACCCCAAATTCCCCATCGCCTCTTCGCCTCTCCTCCATATCACTCGCCCACCCAGAAGCAACTCCACAGCAGCGGCAGGAACCCCGATGGCGAGCAGCATTGGCGGCAGCGGCGGCCGTGGCTCAAGGGGCGGATGCCGGCCGGGCGGGACTGAGGACGCGCAGAAGAGGATGCTGGAGCGAGCGGAGCAGCGGGCGGCGGTCGAGACGGCTAGGGCTTCGGCCGGTGTTTCGCAGTCGGGCGGTATGGCACTCTGATCGCCCCTGTGCTTGCTTTGCTTGTTGTTTCGGTTCCCGCTCATACATGATTGCGATGCTCTTATGGTTGCCGTTCAGATACGCGTTTTTGTCTGTGATGTTAGATTTATGCAGGGACGATCGATAAGATACGTGAACTGGAGAAGCTTTGCATCTCTGGTGTTGAATCTCTAGTATTTGGCATGAATTTTTTGGTTTGTTTCAGTTGCTTCGAAATGTCGCGGAGGTGATATGGGAACTAGCTAGTGTTATCCTTGCAAGTTGATGGGTAGTATTGTATGGGCTCGATGTCACCATGAATAGGTTTTGGAGCTTCTTAGCAATGTTGTGATGATGGGGGTAGCTGAAAACATATCACTGATTGGGAGCCATGCCTTATGGACTTAAGTAATGTAGTGCAATTAGTTAGGCATTTACTTAGCTGACATTTTGTTGTGGAGCAACCAGTTGGTCATCCTAATGCATGTGGATGATGTAGGCATTGGCAATTAGCATCTAATCGTGCTTGCTAGAATATCTAGTGTTACAAGGATGAGAGATTAATGTGCATTAGCAATATTATTAGATTGTTTGAGCTAATTTTGTCGAATGAGATAACAAAGTTGACAAATCGATCAATTGTCAGTCACCTCCATTAATTGTTATTACTATTTACACTCTTCTCATAATCCAGTCACCAGCAATGTGGTAGCACTAGTCAAGGATTTAGTCTCACTGTAGAGCTTAATCAACTTATTGCTTGAGGAGACTAATATTTCGCAAAGATAGGTAGTTCTCCCAGGCTAATGTACTGATACAACGTAGGCATGCTGAATGCATGATGAGTTGTTGCTCATGCTTTCATCAAAATGAAATCACATTATTTTATGAGAGTGGGGATTAGAAAAATGGCACACACTTTAGTTAAAGATAAGCAGTTATGTGAATATGTGGATAGTACGATCATGTATAAATAGTTTTCAGATTATGCTTTTTATTGAGTAACAACTTGCGATTTCGCTTGTATAAATACGAAATATTTATATTTCATAGCGTTGCTTGCAATCATGGCAAGAAGGGTGAGCAAAATTGGAATCATAGATGGCGTAATGAGGTATGCTTGATGCATCGAGCCATCGACACATTGTGCCCTTGGCTAGATCACTTTTTTGTGTTTTTCTTCAGCATATTGATTTATTGTTTGGTGACATTCTGCCCCTTCAGAAAGTTTCAAGATATTTCTTAGGAGTGTATCAACTTTTTGAGAGGATTGATTTTTAAATAAGATAGAGTACACACCTCATGGTGAAACAACCCTGACAGCTTAGAAATGCTGGTGTAGTTTAGTTTCTAAGGTGTGTCATTAGACTCGTAGTATTGGATAATAGCAAACAATTTATTTTGCTGAAATCGCTTCTTAGTCATTCCCCATTCAAAATGTTCTGCATTAAGAATTCAAACGGATACCTAGTAGGACCTACGTACCTGATATCAGTTGCTTTGTATTTTGGGTGGGAGACAAATTTTGTCTTCCTGAATGCAATTAGCTTAATTCTTTGCCCCCGCTTCATTTCTGCATGTGCTAGACAATGCTTAACCCCATTTGTTCCGTATAAATTAATCCATCAAGTTAATTGAAACTAACTGGTTGGTCATATGCTTGAATTCTTGACTCATTTTTATCCATGCACTTGCGAAACTGTGAGGAACTTTTCATGCTTATCCTGGTGTCTATGTCCTCCGTTGTTTTTGCCCTAACTAGCAATAACTCATTTTACCTTCGAATTAGTTTGAATACTGTCCTGAAAACAATTGTGACGGGCAATTAAGTCTGATTAGACCTGCATGTTGGCTTGATCGAAAATTGAATTTATGTTGTAACAGTTATAGATTAGTAGCATCTTTTAAATGTTGGGCACTGAACAGTGGTATTGGAAATTGACCTAATGGTCTCCATTTCCACAGCTCTAACCTATATGTAAGTGGCCCCGTTATTGTAAGTGAAACATCAATAACTGGACGAATACAAAGATACATAGGTTGAAGCCGTTATGCCTGTTTGACGATTCTTTTGTATATGGCTTTGATCAAAGAGAAACTTTTTTTTGCCATATCTCACTGATTGAGTAATGACGTGATACACAAACAGTTTTGAACTTTAGATCTCTTGATTCCATATATCTTCGACTCCAATTTTGAATAAAGTTGCTATTTCTCAAGGAAATTGGATTTTCCCATTGAGTTATCCCTGATTATTCTTAGCTGTTTTTAGCATGTAGTTTGGATAACAATGAACTGGACTGCTTCTATGCTGGTTGTTATGATATTTTCGTGTAACCACTAGCTGTATATATTTGGGAAAATTTTGTTCCTGCCACTCAAAATATGTGCAAATTCGGTTCTGCCATCGGAAATTTGACTATTTCATTTTTGCCATTCTTCCGTCAATGCACATTTCGTTTTTGCCACTCCGTCCAAGTCAACGGGATTTGACTGTCAAGAAATATGAGGGAAAACATAAAAATACTAGAAAAATAAACCAGAAAAACACAAGAAGAAAAGAGAAAAATATAGCAAAATTCAGGGATAACTCTTGAACAATTTTGTTTTATTAATACACTAATAAAATTTCTCAACAAAATTATACTAAGGAAAATGTTTTGATCTTCCTCAACTTTTATGGAGCATTGCTAAAATTTTCCTCAGTGTAAATTTTTTGATTTTTTTTTGAGAAAATTACACTAAGAAACTTTTGTGCACTTTTATTTTTTTGGTAATTTTTCTTTATTATTTTAAAATTTTCTCTTTTTCTGATAATTTTGCATATTTCTTAACGGTCAAACCTTGTTGACTTTACGGAAAATTTAATGGAGTGGTAAAAACGAAATGTGCAATGACAGAGGAATGACAAAAATGAAATGATCAAATTTCCAATGGCAGAACAAAATTTGCACATATTTTGAGCAGCAGGAACTAAATTTTCCCTATATATTTCCATACTTCAAAGGGACTGATTCTACACTAACACAGCTATATACCCTTAGCAAGTGCGCTCAAGTGACAATGACAGACCACAGGCAATCTTCCGTCGCCTATTGAATGATCTTGTGAAGAAGGCGGTGAAAAGTTATTTAAATGAGGAGTTTGTGATTGAGCAGTGCCACAATACCATAGTGCATTACGCAGTTGACACGATAATTGCCTTTGAGGGTAATCGACTACCACCAACTGAAACACTGATGGATTATTATATATCTCAGATTGAAGAAAATATCAAAAATGTTGTGAAGGTATAATTTTTTTGAACTTGTAGGTCAAAGGCACATGCAGACATTGTCCCTCACTTTTGTATCTGTGTTTTGTTACAGTGATATGTGGACATGTTTTGGATTGGTGCCGGTGTGCATCAGGCTTGATGTTGAAGTCCATGTTGTATTAACATGGCCCAACATATCAATGTTCTTAATTCACATCGTGGCACTGAATCGGTATGCTCCTTGTGAGATATAACGCCATGACTGGATGATTATAAGTCCTATCTGAATTCTTTGCAGGGACTAGTAGATTTTTTATTTTGGATATTTGCATGTTATCTGGATTTCGGTTATTCAGCATGTTATTGGGAACTCCTTATTAATATGTTCGGCACTGTACAATCTCTTATATACCAGAGCATGTCAAACTTATGAAATTACCAACCTGCATTTTGACACTGGTTGTCATGAGATTCTCTCAAGCATTTACTGAGCACATGTTACATACACGCTTGTGAGGTGTTTAACCAAATGATATATAATTGGTGTATTAATGCCATCACAGCAATTGGTATTGAATTAGTAGCGATTAATACATATTTATTAGTAAAGTTGCATATAGGGTCTTTGTAATCCAATCTCTCGATGTCAAAGTAAATGTAGATGCCTCACATGGCAAATGATGAATGGACGTACCAGGAAAAGAGCCTATGATTTCACTTTTAAAATTATGCTGATGATTTTCCGAACGGATGCCTTGAAGAGTATACAGAAACAGAAATGGCCATATCTTGTCAAAGATACTTGGGTGGAAACGTGAAGATTCAAATCTACAGAATTTGCAACTCCTATATTATCCCTGCAATCTGCAAATAACATACTAACATTGCCATTGTTCGCCAAGACGCTAGTCGGGCGTGGCGGGCGTAGGCAGCCGACTAGAAAACAAGGGAGGTCATGCTTCAAGATGTGCAATTAGATCTACACTAAGTAAACACATGAAGGATACATGTAAATAGTATAATATTAACTGTATGATGTAGAATGGATTTGTCCTTACTGTCTACTAGTCCATCAGAAAAAGAAATTAATTAATAGAGATATGTCATTTATATCTGACAGCATGTGTCGCTTTCATAGTTATATTTTCCAAATGACATTATTTATTTTCCGGAGCATAACAAGGATAGAAGATGTATGGTGCCATTCATACACTTTAGGATAAAACTGTCCAGTCATAAATTCGCTTGACCTATTAATTTTTCTTTTGGTTTATCCTCCTTAGTTGTAATCATCCTATTTATTTTGTTGTGCAGTGCTCACTGGCCAGGAGAATGAAAGTTGTCATTTCTGGCTTGATGTGCCCAAAATAGCAGGTATTTATGCTATGTACCTGATTTGGCCGTGCTTACACCAGTTGAATTTCTTAACGTGATTCATGTATCTGTAGCAATGCAGAGGTATCCAAAGCTTCTTCTCATTTTAAAATAGGTCCACATTTTTTGTGAAGGTTTAAATCATTAGGTTTCTGAGCTGGGTACCATCTGGCCCATGGGCCTTAGGTGTGCGCTCCTTTCGCCCTGGTCCAGGAATGAGTTTTTATTGATCCATTCCATTTTTCTGACTTGTCAAGTTCAATGTATGCGCTTTATTATGTCACACCGCCACCTCCTACAGCTACCTTGGTGGCGATTGACACAGAGAAGACAGGTCAAGCTGAGGCTGAAGAAGGAATGGCGGGTCCCATGTGTAAGCAGTAGAGGGAAGCTGTCAAGCGGGGTAGTGTGTGTTAATAATTGAGGCTAGGGTTTTGCTATTCATAACTATACATCTTATTTATTAATGGGAGAGTATATACATATAGAGAAGAGTACATGGGCTTCATGAGCTACATGGGCCACATAGGCTAAGAGAGGGAGAGAATATACAACCAACATTCATACAACATTCTTAACACCCTATTCAAACTCAAGGTGGATCAGGAGGATTTGATGTACTGAGTTTGAGTAGGTGAAGCCGATGATGTTCTCGAGTCTGAGCTTTAGTGAAGAAATCTGCAACTTGAAGATTTGAGGGAACATACTTGAGGGCGATGGTCGACTGCTGACAATGAGATCGTTTGAATGATGCATCAACACCAATATGCTTTGTCAGCTCACGCTTGATTGGATCAGTAGCAATTTAAATGGCACTTGTATTGTCACAAAAGAGGTATAGGATTGTCACAATGGACACCTAGATCAATCAAGAGCTATCGAAACCAAATGATCTCTGAGATGGTAGCGACAAGAGCTCGAAGTTTAGCCTCTGCACTAGAGCGTGACACCGCAGTCTGCTTTTTAGACTTCCAGGCAATGAGCGAAGTACCAAGAGAGATACGGTAGCTAGTGGTAGATCGGCGATCAGCAGGATCACTCGCCCAAGTGGAGTCAGAGTAAGCGTGGAGCTGGAGCTGATTCGAACTGGCATAGAACAGACATTTGGACGCAGTCCCTCAAGTATCTAAGCACGCAAAGAACATGATCATAGTGGACATATGTGGGAGCATTGACAAACTGGTTGGGCACATGAACAACATGAGTAATGTTTGGCCTGGTTACAGTGAGATAGACAAGGCTCCCAACGAGCTGACGATAGCGAGAAGGATCTGTCAGGGGTATACCGTCTGTAGGTCGATGCTGCAAGTGAAGCTCTATGGGTGTGGCAATAGTAAGACTATTGGTCATCCCAAAGCGAGCAAGCAGATCCTGAATGTAGCGATGCTGAGAGAGATAGTAGCCATCACCATCAGAATGAACCCCAATCCTTAGAAAATACCTCAATGGTCCCAAATTGGACCTCATAAATTGTTCACTCAATTTCTTCTTAACAAAAGCCATGTAGTCCATATTATCTCCTGTGATCAACATATCATCTACATACAGCAGAATCAAAGTACGACTCCACTGAGAAGTGTGAATAAACAAGGCAGGGTCATGCTCACTCAGAGTGAAACCAGCAGCTCGAATCACAGAACTGAAAAGTTCGAACTAAGCACGAGGAGCCTGCTTGAGACTGTTAGTTTGCTGGACTCTTACTATTGGTGATAGCAAGATCCTTACTCTCATAGAGAGGATGACACTTGGAGATGGGGCAATTTTTCTAGCTTGTTATTTCTCTTCACAATGCCATACCAACCTGAGGGGTTGGGGATACATATTTATAGGGCTAATCAGCCAAGCATATGCCAAGCATATGCTAGTCTAAGATGCTCTGTCCTAGATGCTCTGTCATCTAAAGCTAGTCCTAAAGCTAGTCCAAGATGCTCTGTCAAAGATGCTGTCCTAAAGAGATGCTAACCGCCATCAAGGATCTTTGTCCTTGAAGGCGGCAAAAGCCAACACGAGACTTATCCATCAATCTCCCTAAGTCTTGTGTGTCTCCTTGTGAGGAATCTGAGCCATCCCGATCCTAGAGCGAGCGTCGTCCTTGATTTCCACGCGGGCGCCCCAAACTTGACAGAGCCTCGAGCGCTGAGTCACGCTCGGAGAAGAACTCCCGCCGCCGGTCATGTGGTGGGTGTCGCGATGTCGAGCACCACCGTCGGTCTTCTTTGTTGCCGGAACTTTCGCCGAGGAGGCGTGTGCTTTGGCTCGTCAAGGTGGAGGAGAGCGCGTTGCGGCGGTGCCGCCGAGGTAGTTCGATGCTCGCTGAGCAATGAACGAGCCATTGTTCCTCCTCCTCCGCCTGCGCGACGTGGGCCTGGCCGCGTCGTGGCTGTCGACAATCCCTGGCCCAATGACCAAGCTTGCCGCAGTTGTAGCAAGAGTCGTCTCGTGCCGGCTCTTGCTTGCCAGCGGCGCCGCCGGGCGCCCCACGGTCATCACCTCGGACGTCCTCGTGCCCATGCTCGGCGTCTTTGCGCGGCTTGCGCGCTTGCCACGCACGCGCGCGCTGTCGTGGAAGAAGGCTCCCCTTCTTCCTCGTCACCTTGGCCGGCAGCCCACTCCTCCCGAGTGAGGAGCTTCCGCCAATGGTGACGGGTCCCGAGAGCGTGGCTCATCATCGTTGACGACCTTGAGGCGACCTATCGCCTCCTCGATCGACATCGTGAGAGGTCCGGCAGAGACTAGATCGACCGAGCCATCCGCTTGTACTTCTGGGACGCGGCGAAAGAGCTTCTCGGCGCTCTCTCCTCGTTGTAGGTGTCGTCGCCAATCGTACCAACCGCAGCGAGTGTTGAGACGAGAGCAAAGTCATCAACGCCTCACCGCTTGAAGGCGGGGTCTCCCACTCCGCGCGGTGCTGCGGTGTGGACTTGCGGGCGCGCCGGCTGCCGCGCGCGTGCGCGGCGATGGCGTCCCAAGCCTCCTTGGCGATCGCTTGTTGGAGAGCGAAGCGCATCTCGGGCGGGGCTGCGGCGATGAGGGCATCCGGCGCCGTCGATCTCGGTCGTAGTCGACGTCGCCGCACCGGACCGCCTCCCACATGTGCCGCACACGAGCCTCACCTTCATCACCGCGCCCACTCGGCGTAGTTGGCCTTGGTGAGGTAGGCCACCCATCGCCGGGCCGGCGTCCCGACAACGACACGGAACCCGTGGTAACCACGGTGACGGTCGGAGAGAGCCACGCCGCTCGTGAAGGCCGCGCTCTCTATCGACCGCCGCCGCCGTTGTCGTCGCGCGCCTCTTCCGTGGGCGCCACCGCCGCGCGCCTCCTCCGAGCGCCACCGCCGAGCGCGCCTCTCCGGAGCGCCGCGCGCGGCGCGCCTCCTCCAGAGCGCCATCAGCGCGGCCGCGCTCGGATTGCCGCCAAGCTCGTGGCGTGCGCGCCGCCATGCGCGCGCGCCGCCGCATTGCCGCGCTCTCCAGCCGCTCAAGGTCGCGTCGCGCCATCATCGGCGAGATGGAGCTGCTGCTGCCGCCGCGACAGACCTTGACCTCTGCTGCGCCGCGACGCGCGCTGCCGCCGCTGCCGCTTCCACTCCGCCTCGCTGCTGCCGGCTCCACCGCCGCCTCGGCGCCCTTTGCGCGCTGCTGCGATCTCTGCGCCGCTTCGCCGCTTTGCTTGCGCGAAGCGCTCGGCCGTCACGACGCCACGTGCTCGAGGCGGCCGAAGGCCGAGCGCCGCGGACATGGCGCGCTCGGGGTGTTGCGTGGAGAAGGCGCGACGGAGTGCTGCCGTCTCGAAGAGGAGTGGCGTGGGCGGCGGGCTGCTGCGCTCTGCATTGCAGGCTGCTGCGAGGCGGAGAAGGAGATGAGCAGGAGATGCTCAGGCTACATGATAGTATAGCTCTGATACCACTTGTTAGTCGCTGGACTCTTACTATTGGTGATAGCAAGATCCTTACTCTCATAGAGAGGATGACACTTGGAGATGGGGCAATTTTTCTAGCTTGTTATTTCTCTTCACAATGCCATACCAACCTGAGGGGTTGGGGATACATATTTATAGGGCTAATCAGCCAAGCATATGCCAAGCATATGCTAGTCTAAGATGCTCTGTCCTAGATGCTGTGTCCTAGATGCTCTGTCCTCTAAAGCTAGTCCTAAAGCTAGTCCAAGATGCTCTGTCAAAGATGTTGTCCTAAAGAGATGCTAACCGCCAGTCAAGGATGCTGTCCTTGAAGGGCGGCAAAAACCAACACAGAGACTTATCCATCAGAGACCATATAGAGCACGCCTAAGGCGACAAACATAGCCTGTAGGAGCCTCAACACCGGGGATGGCTGCATATAGACCTCATGTAGATCACCATGAAGAAAAGTATTCTTCGCATCCATCTGAGATATAGTCCATGTGTGTACCGCTGTAACTGTAATAAGAGTACGAACTGTGGTCATATGAGTAATTGGATCAAAAGTTTCATCATAATCTCAACCATAAGCCTGCTGAAAACTTCTTACAACAAGACGAGTCTTGTATCATTTTACTAACTCATCTGACTTGTTATTTATTTTGTACACCCACTTGCAAGTGATAGAAATAGCTTCAGATGGTAGCGGAACAAGAACCTAATAGCTCCAGATGATAAAAGAAAGGTCGGCCCTCATCAAAGGTCACATCATGAGAGATGCGAATGCGACGAGCTGAGGGATCATAGCAGTGTGCGTGTGTGTTGTGTGAGTCACTGTGGTGAGCTGTCTGAACTCAGCAGCTAGGTAGAATGGGTGTATAAGCCAGAGGGCCCACCTGTCTGCGTGAGTGGAGTTGGGGGTTTAAAAGGAATCCTGCACCAACGTTCAAGCTGTCGAAGAAATGAAATCGTCTGAATTCCCCCATTTCTTTCTCTTGTTCTCACCACCTCTTTTCCCTGTCTATGATTCTCTGAAATTTATAAATTCTTGCCACGATTTGTGTGTTCCAATTGCTAGAATTCTTGTATTACGATCGGGACATTAGTTGTAGGGTATTACAAATTAGTAGCATAGTTGCAGTCATGGATTTCTAAGATAATGGTGGATTCGTACAATGGTGTTCTATGTTCTTACAAGCATGATGCGGGTCAAATTTTAACCACATATGATGTATGGATCTATGTTAAGTTCCTATGTTTAATTATGACATACTCTAGAACAGTGTTATTCTGAAATGTTTTGATTCGACTTAAAGCATTTTCCTTTAGTGAGATTGAATATTTCTATATCGTATTTATCAATGCTTTCCTTGGGTTTGTGGAATTCATTTTGGCTCTCGAACTGAGATAGGAGATGATGTCCTCCTTGGTTCACTTCATGTTATATCGCTTATTTACAGTTCTCCTTGGTTCAGTCTGCACCTTGTGAAGTGTTTTTATCTTGCCCGATAGTATTCATATCTGTTGGCAGTTACTAATTCACTGCCATATAGAGCGATCTTTATGTGAAAAGTTGTTTTCGGTTTTCCCCCAGATGTGGAAGGGTACATGGTAACGACAGCTTTTACATGTTTTTGGAGCAACCCATATTGGCTATAGTGAATAAATATTGATTAGGCAGGGTTGCATGCCACCTTAGGTTGCGATATTCGGATACACCGACAGTGTACAAATTTGTAGTAGCTAGTTTAGCAACGTTACCGTGAGACTTCCACAAACGAAATGCACAAGATTGTGGCAAAAGAATAAAGGGCGTATTGTCATGGGGAAGCAGTCACTGATACTTTCATTGAATGGGAAAGATGTATTGGATAATAATACCACCCCACACACACACACACCCCAAATCTTGTAATTTAAGTTTAAATATGAGATTCCCTATGGTTTTCATGTGATATATATGTGTGATTTTATTTCTTTTATATTGCTAATCAATTTGTTTTTTTTTTCCATTTTGTAAAGGAAATGCATTGGATTACTTTTCTTCCAATCTTTTTTGCCATAGTGCCACAGTTATCGTTTTGAGTATCAAGTAAAACCGGGATCTCTACCAAATAAGATGCAGCAAGCTTGAGGTCTTGTTTTCATAATAGGACTAAAAGCTTTACCTATTAATGGTTTCATATCTTGTAATCATATTTCATATCTTGTAATCATATTTCCTCATGTTGTCAGGTCATTGCTAGAAAAAGTCACAGATGAGGGTTTCGAGTTTCGACTAGCAAGAGCCCTATTTGTGCTGCTTCGGTAAAGTCTTTAATTCCACTGACATACTATGGCAGAGGTATTGCTGTCCATTAATTTTCCCTCTTATTGACTGAAACATGTACATGTTTTGTATATTTGTTTTTGGTATGTTAAGAGTATCATATTTGCGCAGGCCCAAGTATTTATCTGCTCTGGCATGGAGAGCAAAGACTTCTCATAGCATTATCAGTATACCAATTATTATGCTATCAGTAGGGTGGATATTTATTTATTTATATCTTTCTAAAAAAACTAGTAAGTGGTGACATATGACTAGTTGCTGCACACACACAAGCACAAAAAAATAATGACATTGAAATGGCATGCTACTGGTGGTGTCATGAATCTTAGTTCATAACGGGGTAAACATCCGTCGGAGGGAGGTCGAACGACGACGACTTGAGGTAGAACGGTGCTAGGTGAAGAAGGACACCGATTGGGGAGAAATAGATCTAGAATAGTCGGTCAAGGCAACGACCACAGCTGGACTTTAAGGACTAAGAACTTGTTTATTCATCTTTGCTTGCTTCCTTCATAATGGATACATGCTATCCCTTTTATAAGGACGACCCGACTTGACCCCTAAGAAACAATCTCTATGTCTAAGGAAACTTATCTCTATTAGGTAGAATATATCTTTAAAGAAGTAAACCCAACTAATAAGGAAACTAACTATTCTATCTTTATTTCCTAACTAATGCACCCGTGGGGCCTGGCGTGAATAGCGCGTGGTGCTACAGTAGCGTTCATACTGTTCATACCGTGAATAGTACCCAGCCCGTGACATTACACCCCTCGCAACGAGGCAGCTCGTCCTCGAGCCGCGGTGGTGGCCACGGTTGAAGTCCTTGGTGGCCCATGTTGATGAGAGGGTACAATGACGACATCGCGTCACGTGGACGAGGATCAACGAAGCTCCAATGAACAACAATCATGTTGTCGAGTAAGACCCTCTGCTCTTCGCTGTTAGCCTTCAACTTCTCCAAGAGAAATAGTGCAGCACCGAAAGCCATGATGAGTAGCTCTGATACCAAATGTCATGAATCTTAGTTCATAACTGGGTAAACATCCGTCGGAGGGAGGTCGGACGGCGACGACTTGAGGTAGAATGGTGCTAGGTGAAGGAGGGCACCGATTGGGGAGGAATAGATCTAGAATAGCCGATCAAGGGAACGACCACAGCTGGACTTTAAGGATTAAGAACTTGTTTATTCATCTTTGTTTGCTTCCTTCATAATGGATATATGCTATCCCTTTTATAGGGACGACCCGACTTGACCCCTAAGAAACAATCTCTATGTCTAAATAAACTTATCTCTATTAGATAGAATATATTTCTAAAAAAGTAAACCCAACTAATAAGGAAACTAACTATTCTATCTTTATTTCCTAACTAATGCACCCGTGGGGCATGGTGTGAATAGCGCGTGGTGCTACAGTAGCATCCGTACTGTTCATGCCATAAACAGTACCCGGCCCGTGACATTTGGTGGCAATCCTTTCAGCATGTTACTGTTTCCCACGACCAACCGGCCAGAAATTGCTACTAGGCTGCTGGTGTGATTTGGTCCAGTATTAGTTTGTAACTATATCAAGGTTGGAAACCATATTTCAGTGAATTCAAAGTTTAAAACCGTACTGGTTAAACTAAACTGCTTTCATGAATCATGACAATATACTCTGGTATAGACCAGTATGAATTATGTGATGAATGGGCTCTGAAGTTCAAATGCTCCTTTCCTGTGAGGAGTGATTGATAAGAGGTGGCCTTAACACATCTGTAGAGCATATGAAGGGTACAATACCTATGAAGAGCTATTTTGTTCATGTATCCTCTAGAAGTCTAGAGAACACACACTTTCTAGTTTGCTGCAAAAACAACTGTGGTGGTAGGGACTGCTTAATTTTATTTTTCTCTCTCTGTTCAAAATCTGACCTACTTTCATTCCTGAACGGGATTAGAAACTGGCTTGTTTTCATCTTTCACTAAGTATATTTAGCAGTATCTTCATGGACTCATAGGTGAAATAGGTGTTTTTCTCTCCACAATGTGGCATGTTGGTGGTAGGGGCTTTGGTTCTGTGCTCCTTTTTTTTAATGAAAAAAAAGGAAGAACTGGTATGGCCACTGTCTGTAATTCAGGTTGGGCAGCTTCAGGATAGGCAAAGCTT
Source organism: Ampelocalamus luodianensis (assembly GCA_036346255.1). NCBI lineage: Eukaryota > Viridiplantae > Streptophyta > Magnoliopsida > Poales > Poaceae > Ampelocalamus > Ampelocalamus luodianensis. The sequence continues at coordinate 27,256,015 of CM070617.1, read as the reverse complement.
GACAGAGCACGAACATCCGCTTTTAGTTTGTTTATCTGTTAAGGCATTTTGTTCCACCATCGCTATTAATGGTCTTTTGCAACTTTGCTGTATGATCTTGCATGGATGATTACGCAAAATACATATGTTATTATCATGGTGAATATCATGGTAGGTGTAAGTTTGTTACTTATAAGGCATTTTCCTCCACTGTCAAATGGTAATGCCTTTCATGGATGTTATCTTGATGCATATCAGGTATTTGGGAGTGGAGCTATGTGATAACAAGCACTATTCGTGAATGGTTACTGATTGTGAAGTTGTAATACATGAGTTTTCTTTGTTCACTCTTCTCTTCCTCATTGGTTGATTTAGGGATGTTGAATTATAAATTGTATGCTATATTTGGTTTCTACTCAATAGTTTGGAAATGCAAGACAATCATGCCCAGAGTTCAGGTCTTCATCATCTTATCAATTACCCATTATATGCCTGCAGAATCTCTAGAGCAGATGGATTTTGTCCAAGATTTCGCAAGGGGAGATAGACAAGCACATCTTCGTCCTATGTACATTTGGGCGAGCGGTTTGGTTCACTTCTCCTATGGGTCTCCTTAGCCCTTAGTGATCACCATATACTTGCTGTTCTTTCTAACGAATTTCATGTCACCCTTTCCTTCAGTATTCTCAGATTTCTTTGGAAGGCAAGGAATGGACAGCTATTATTCACTAGTCACAAAGGATGGTATATGTATCTTGTTCTGCAGCAAGCGTCGGTATTGCAGGCAGCTGAAGAGCAGTATTTACACCCAAATCAGCGGCATGGACTTCCTACTTGGCTCCTATTGATCGTAACCTTAAGTTTCTTGTAGGTCGCCTTCTCCGATGGATTGAGATGCTTCATGGATACATGACACTGCAGGTATAGGAGTTTTCATAAATTATCCGTGACAATTGTTCACAGGGGTCAATCTCCTCTTCATTCTGAAATTTTAGTTTCTCTTTCTTGCAGTTCATCTCTGACAATGAAACCTTAGAGCAACTAGAAGCAATGACTTCGGCAAAATATTCATGCCGTTGGAATATCAAGCCTGCTCTTTCTACAATCTTCAGCTTGTGTGGCCAGGTTCTCTCACATCCCAACTCAATAATGTTGCAGATTGTTTAGCAAAAGGAGAATGCATCTAAACAAAGTCAGTTTAAAGTTTGGACAGCTGGCGTGCATTAACCTCGTCGTTCTATATGGTTTGAACTACCTGAAGTTGGCCAAATTATCACCAGCTAAAATATGTACTGTACTCTCTTGTGCTCATGAAAGTGTGAAAAGTACGCATGTACCCTCCAGCTATTACTGAATGTATATATGATGCACCCATTGTGCATTTGGTTGACAGATACCAGTGAAGGCGTATCTCGATAGCCTTGCATGATGACGGGAAACCCAAATTTTCAGTCGGAGTCACCGACCGATACTACTTCCTCCAGCAAGCGTCATGCCACCAGCACCAGGTAGTCTCCATCGAATATTCCCGTGTGATTTTAGAAACATGCGGGTCTCCTAAACCCTCCTTTTATTTATTTATTTATTTTTGGAGTATATACGTAATAAGCACATGCGATAGTTAGCCGCACCCATCATCATGAACAATGTACAAACATGATCAAGCCGATGTGCCAGTAATTCATTTTAATGGAACACCATTGAATCTGTCCAACAAATATTAGTGCCGAATTAAGGTTTGCCCGCTGTGATGCTGCGTGTGCCTTTCTGAATGGATCAAGCAACGCTGATGCACGCACGGCACCGATGGGCAATCCAGTGTCTAAATTGAAGGATGCTTGCAACGGCTCAGAACAGGAGAGGAACAGATGGCGAGTTCTCGGCCATATACGGCGTGGGCCGTACACACACATCGACTGAATATGAGACGCCATCGAAATGTATGCGACATACGCTAACACGTACACGAGGCGAGCAGCCTCGGATAAATTCGGTAGGCCCGCCAAAATCTTCTCGTATGGGCCAACATTACAGGCGACGACAATGGTTGTCTTTCCCGAGTATATTATTTGAACATATGGCGTCAACGCACACAGCTAAACCTATGTTGTTTAATTTGACAACTTCAAAGTCTTTACTAATCTAACATCGTCCCCGATGTAGAGAAGTTAAAGCTTTCAGTCCTAAGGTAGAGAAATTTAACAAGTATTCTATCCATTTTTTGACAACTCACCGGCCAGTTCAAACTAGCGCATGGCATCATAGTAAGAATGCTCTAAACTAGAAGTTCTTGGTTGCTGGCTTGCTATAAAATGGAATTAAAGCCGGACAATCACTTATAATCAGCTCTATCTACGAAGACAGGTACTAATCTAGTATCATGATTGACATGGGAAATTAACATTCGATGGAGTGAATGTCTGACGGCAGAGTAGCATGGAGAATTTTTACGTATTTTTAGCACCGTGGGCCCAAGAAGACGCAACTGCTCCCCCACCGTCGTCGAATTCCAAAACGAAGAAATACGGCGAAACCGGCACGCCAAACCGCGTTTACGCAGCAGCAGGTGGAGACGTCAAGTGGGAGCGCAGGGCTAACCACTTGGACCCGGTAGCGCAACGAGCGGAGACGTTTTGTCCGGATCTCCACTCCACTCCGCGCCGCGCGCTCCACACCACACCGCCCGTCCCGCCGGCTATCACAGTATAATTCGCCCAAAAAGAAAAACACAAACGAGTAAGTGCCGGCGTCGCCGGGCAATCCCGTCCACGATTCCAGCCTCCACCTGGCGCCGCGCCGTTCGCGTGGGGCTCCGGGCCTACGCGCCATCCGACGACTGATTTGGAGAGGCGGCACGTAGAGGACGCACCAGTCTCTCTCACTTTACTTTTCCTTCTCCTTTTTTCGGCGAGTCCCTCTCGTTGGCTCCTCTCCTCCCCTCTCCCTCCCCTCCCATCTTTTCCCACGGCTTATAAAGAATTTCACGACCTCGTCGACGTACGGTGGTACGCACCCGGTAGCTGTGCGGCGGGGCCTACCGGACGTGCTTATCAGGTGCGCTATCTGTGTATGAGTCTGCAGATTTGGTTTGCGCAAATGCGGCCGCATTTTATTTAATTAGCGTCACGTCCAAGGTCCGAACCAAGTGCGTGGAGAAGGTGCAGCCCACCAGTCCAACTCCACCTCGGCTCCATAAATTCCTTCCTCAATAATTGCGTCTCCAAAGTGGGGTGCATCCCAGCTGCCGCTCGAAAATGCTCCACCCACATGGTACAGCGTACCATGCCCATCCATTGCCGGGATGTTGTGCAGGGAAGGTGTGGCGGCTATCTCGCCGTTATTTATATTTATATTTTATTTATTTCAAATTAAAATATTAAATATTGCTATAACTCATATTTTTGCACAACATTTCAAATTAACTTATTTGTAACGATAAAACACCACTCTTATTATTAGTCTATCAAATTCTTATCGGCTCATCTAACTTGGCCTAGAAAGGATCAGGCAAAAGCTAAAAGCTTTTTTTTTTTTTGCAAAAAGCTTTGCTTATATGGCCAACCTTTTTGTTTTACTTAGTTTAGTCTAGTTTAGCATAGAAAGAATATAGAATAAGGGTGTTTAGGCACATTTGGTGACATCGACTATCATAGTTGCCACACATTTACGGAGCTACGGACCTCATGGGGCTAATGGTAGTGGCATCATCAATATATTTCTTTCCCGCTATTATTTTTCCACTTCCCATCAGACTTGTAGGTTGTAGTGAGAGATGATAAACGTTAAAATCTATTGTTGATTTTTGCAACAAATATTTAAATTCAATTATCTTTGATACTCCATGTCTGACCTAGATATCGAAAAAAAAAACTCGTAAGATTAACAATGAAAGACGTTGCGTTTGCTTCAATCTTTTGTAGTAAAACATTTATAGATTACAAAAAAAAAAAAACAGTTTGAATAGACAAGCAAATCATTACCAAAAATCGTTGGCTCTCGTCCGTGTAAGTCTAGCATGTAGTCCTAGCTCTTATCTTCGTCGTTCCGGAAATTTCCTGACCTAGCAACGTTTCTCTTGGGCTTTTGCCAGTGAGTGTACACTAATTGGACGCTCGCTAATTGGATTTTATTTCCCCCCACGTGAGCCACGCTTCGGTTTCCGTGGTTTAGTTCTTCTAGAATCAAAACATACACGTCACATTAGTACACATCGCGTTGCAACGCTAGAACCAGAGTGGCCTCATGGAACGGGAAGGATATGCTTATTCTGTCCACGTCTGTTTTAACTAGGAGCACCAATGCACCATTAATTATTGTTTTTCTTTTCTCCCTTCCAGCGTCTTCAATCTGGTACAGTATATCAATCACGTACTGAGCTGGCTGCGTGTTTACCAATGACGGGCAGTGGCCATAGCTCACTAAAAAAGAACCATGTAAAACGGATGCTTATGGATAACATCGATGCGGGTTTATTTTTTATATGAATATGTCAATAAAATAATATAAAATTATTATATCATGTAAATATTGTCCATGATTAATATATACCAATTCAAATAATTTTTAAAATATTAGTGTTAAAGTTAAGAAAGTTCGATTGTATGTTTCCTAAAACATCATATATTTCTGAACAAGAAGTACATCGTATCGATATATAGCACTAATCAGCAAAAATATTATAAAATGTTCATCAAGATTAAACATAAACAACCAAGATTGATCCAAAAGGCCATTCATTTTTAAGGACACTTGTACTAACTGCGAAAATAAAAAATGAGATAAATTAGGGTATGTACAATGGTACAGACAGTTGCTGTCTATAGTAACTCTCCATATCATCTGTAAACAACACTAAAAACAGCTCATACAATGGTTATGGCGATACAGTCGTCTACACGATTGTAGACAATACACAATCTTTTAATGCTTTTCTTGTTTCTGATACTACAGTCGACTACAGGATTGTAGACAGTAACTTTCTCTCTTTTCATTCTCTTTCATCTATGTTAGCAAAAATCTTACGTGACAGAGGCTATAAACAGCTGACATAAACTCATTGTACATGCTCTTACACATGAAAAATAAAACAGATCTTTTGTGTAAACACAATGTCCTAGTTGGGACCTTAGCAGCATATTCTCGCTGGAAAGTTGGGACAGATAGATGATAGAGATGTTGCACTCTCTGAACATTATGCACACTATAGCAGGTAACAGGTGACGTTTCGGGTATTATGTGGTCACATGATCCACTAAAGTTTCATAGGAAACCAATTGAGTTATGTAAATTTGCATAAGTACTTGAAACTAGCACAGTAGTCCGTGCATTTGCGCAGCTAGATTTGTTTCAAAGTTTGTAGTATCAAATGATTTAACTTAAATGACTGAGAATATATTTAATTAACTTGTAGACTATTTAGAATTTTAAGACATCATAAACATTATAAATATCAATAGAAGCTTGAAGAAAAATATAACTTGAGAAACGAAATTGAAGTATGAGCTTTGACGGAGGAAAATCATTGAGCACGATAAGTTGTTGGGGTTCCTAGTAACGTAACCACTCTTTATTATGCATGGATTCATGTAGTTGCATGACCTTATTCTTCCTCCATTAGTTACTATTTTTCAAAATGTAAGTATGTAGATATACTTCTATTTAATCTAAGCAATATGTTTATTATGTATGTGGTAAATTATCTTATTAGTTTATATGGTATTAGAGTACTTTGTTCACGCATACACTGATGCACCGTCGGCGACCTACATTGAACTTATCTTTCCTCACACGTCGGTTGTCCCACTAAACCATGTGTTTTTTATCTCTTCTTACTGCCACAACTTTTCTACTTCAACCTCGAACAACAAACCCAATTCTTGACCGATCTCTCTCTGTTGTCACCCCTTAATCTTCTACAATGCTGATCGCTACAACACCAAACACACATACACATGCAATCGTCGCCGATCCCTACCCAGGACACTCGCTATTCTCTCTCCGGTGGCTTATGCAAAAGACATTTGTCTATCAGATAGGGCATAATCAAGAAGCATATGTAGACGATCTTGTTGTAAAGATCACAAAAAGCTCTGATCACCTGTCTGATCTGGCAAAAACCTTTGTCAATTTGAATAATAAAGGAATAAAGTTGAATCCAAAAAAGTGTGCTTTTGGTGTTTCTCTGGTAAATTACTTGGTTTCCTTGTTAATTATAGAGGAATTGAAGTAAATCCCGAAAAAATCTATGCCATTGAATCTCTCTCACCACCTTCAAACGTAAAGAAGGTTCAATGTTTGACTGGCCCGAACAACAATTAAGTCTCAGGCTTTGGCAGATTTGATCGCTAAATGGACTAATCCTGAACCATAGGAGCAGATTGAGTCTAGCTAAACGACCACCGGACATCATACTTCAATGCTTCTCAAGAACTTGAAGGCTCGAGAGCATGTATAGTTCTGATCATGCCATAAGGAGACCGGTTACAGTATGTAATCCAACTGCAATTCCGTGCCACAAAAAATATGTAGAGTATGAAATTTTCTAGCTGGCCCCGAGCAGCTAAATCCCTCAGTGTTCGTCGACTTCTAGCGGTGGGCGATTTGCAATTAGTCGTAAACCAGGTTAGTAAGGAATTTCAATGTTCTAATGAGACAACGGCTCACTACTTGGATGAAGTGCAGAAATTGAAAAAAAATACTTCAGTAGTTTCGAAGACCAATACATTCCTTGAAAGGATAATACTTTAGCGAACCAGTTATCAAAACTGGGCTCCTTACGGTCACCTGTTCCAACTGGTGTTTTCGTTAAATGTCTGTCTAAATCCTCTGTAAGTACATCTACAGAAGTATCACCGACTACTTCAGAGGCCACCGTTCTTTAGCATAACGCAGATTGGATCCAACCATTAAAAACCTATCTGGCACATGGGACAATGCCTGAGGATGCACGTGACAATTACATATTAATTCGAAAGGCAAGATTTTACAAACTAGTTGACAACGACCTATACAAAAAAAGAAGCACGTGGTGTTCTAATGCGTTGTATTTTTCAGGAGAATGGTAAAATATTACTTCATGAAATACATGAGGGCTTATGTGGAGCACATGCTTCATGTAGAACGCTAGGCGGGAAAGCTTTCCGACAAGGTTTTTATTGGCTCACTGCACTACTAGACGCAATGCATCTTGTGAAGACTTGTGAACAATGCCAATTTTGTGCTCAACGAGTACACCATCCTGCAAATCAATTGCAGACAATTCCATTGTCATGGATATTTTCGACATGGGGAATGGATATAGTTGGACCTTTACATAGGGCAACTAATCGGGAAAATTCTTATTTGCGGTCATTGATACATTTACTAAGTGTATTGAAGCTGAACCCGTCACTACAATCACTGCATCAGCAGTCAAAAAATTCTTTATGAGAAATATAGTGACTCATTTTGGCGTACTCACTCGTCTTATGACTGATAATGGATCATAATTTGTTAGTGGTCTGTTTCAAGATTTCTGTGATGAAATAGGTACCAAGATTTGTTTCGCTTTTGTTGCTCATTCACAAAGCAATGGAGCAATTGAACGGTCAAATCATTCTAGGCGCAAAGAAAAGAGTCTTCGGCATACTCAAATTACGCACGAGGGCTTGCGTAGACGACAGCTACTAAATTCTTTAGGCCCTACGTACCACAACTAGTAGAACTACATGTGAAACACCATTTCAACTTGTCTACAAGGTATAAGATGTAAGGCATCTTTGCTTTGCATCCTGGCACAAGGTAGCTCGCCAAGATGTTGTTTGGTTGACGACCTGGCTCGCTCCCTGGCATCGCTCCCAGGCACAGGCGACCAAAACAAGCGTCTGGTTCCCAAGCGACTCGATCTACCGTTCTAGTCTTCGATCCACCATCCCTACTTTCATCAATCAGTCTCAAGCACAGGCTTTCAATCAAATAACTCATCTTTAGACTTGTCTGGTCAGGCAAAAATCATCTACTTTCTAGGCTACCTTTAGGCACCACTTTTTTCCAAGCGTGTGTAAGATCGAGGAGGCCGACTAGAGGGGGGTGAATAGGCGTTTTAAAAACTTCTATGCGCTAAAACCGATTTCTAATGCGGAAGCTAATACAAATACGGTTTTGCACAATTAAAGCCTAAAACAACTAGGTTCAACTAAGTTCACTAAGTGCACCAACAATACAAGTCAATAAAAAATAGAGCAATTTTAGCAAAGACTTGAAAGCAATTAACCAATGATATAAACAATTAAGTACATAAGATAGCATTCACACAAGTAAGCAATTTAATTCTAGGAATATAAATTGCTATGTACTAAAGCTAGAATGCAAACCACAATTGACACGACGATATTTTTCCCGTGGTGATCGAAGACTTGCCGGTCTCCCCTAATCCACGCTGAGGTAAGTTCAACCTTTTGGATCAGCTCCAAAACGCGAGGCAACACCTCCGAGGTAAGTCCAAACCACTTGGACCGGTTCCAACCGAACCAACACCTCTAAGTGAGTTCAACCGCTTTAACCGACTCCAACTTGAACTTATCACCTCAATCCACTAGGGTTGCTCTTACTCCGCTCCGCAGATGGCGAGCACCAAGCCACTCACAAATAGCTCGGGTCTTCTCACAAGCTTCACTTGAGAAGATGACCGACGCACAACGCCTCCACCCCGTCTAGGTGTCGGCAAACACCAAGAGTAACAAGTCTCCAACTTTCACTTGAACCAATCAAGTGTCAAAGCTCTCGTGGATACTAAATCCACCACCTAATGCAACACATGCAATAGGATTTGCCTCTCAAACCTCACTAAGTGCAACACATGCACAAATGGGAGTAGAGGACTTGCTCTTAGCTCAAAGGAACTCAATGGGATGCCAAAGATTGTCTCTCAACCGGCCAAGGGGGTATTTATAGCCCCTAAACCAAAAACTAGCCGTTTGGAGACGAAACAGCCAAAAACTAGCCGTTACAGCCTTTTACGGTCGTACCGCACTCACAAGGGGCGGTACTACCGTTCTGCGGTACTACCGCAGTTATACGGGTGGTACTACCGCACTGCGGTACTACCGCACTGCGGTACTACCGCACTGCGGTACTACCGCAGCCCGATTTTCAGCACAGACGACACTCGGTAAAAAGGTCATAACTTTTGACTCCAATGTCGGAATTGAGTGATCTTGGACTCTATTGAAAGCTTATTCAGAGGGCTACACAACCCACCTATTTGATTGATCTCAAACACATTTGATCAAATCAAAAAGCTCAACTCAAAAGAGCCACTACCATGGTCTAAGTCCAAAGAGTTAGCAACAAGCAATCTTAGATCATGCCAAGGGAAAATACATGAATCCCAACAATTTGTAAAACATATTTGCAAACTTAGATCATGCTACAAGGAGTAGGTACATGGATTTCAACCGTTTGCAAAACACATTTGCAAAGTATAGTCACATGCTACAAGGATTATCCATGAGCCTCAACTATTTGTAAAACACATTCGCAAATATAGGCAACATGTTAAGTTGAGCTAGAGCAAACACAATGAGCTATCAACACATGACTAACTCAAGCTACTAGACAAGACCCCTCTTAATAGTACGACAACCTATTCTAGCAATCCGGTCTCCAACCAAACACCGAGATCGGTAAAAGACTAGGAACAAATCCTTAGCCCTAGCTAGTCATACCTTTGCCTTGACCATCCACTTGAAGCTTGATGACTCACATCCTCGCTTCATGTCCGGGTCATCGTCTTGATATGCATCAACCCACGATGCATCTTTTACTTGACCTCAATCAACACATGATGCATCTTCTCTTGACTTGATGATCAACTCATGATCATCTCTTCTTCGAGATCTTGATATGCATCAACACATGATGCATCATCTCCTTGAACCTTGACTTGATGACGATCAACTCATGATGCCATCCAAAGTCTTCATCACCCTGGAACATAACCTATTCATCCAACTCATGGAAAATGTTAGTCCCACAATGTCATTAACATTAATTACCAAGATATACCTGCATAAATGCTTTTGAACAAACCATTACTGAAGGTGCGGTATTACCGCCAACTAGCATCCGTAATACCGCTCTCCGGTAGTACCGTTTCTCGATCGCGGTACTACCGATTTCGAGGCTCGAGAAATCTGAAAAATACCTTCTGCGGAATTTACATACCGCCAACATATTTGCGGTCATACGCTCTGTGATAGTTCCGCCACATGAACTCGGTACTACCGCTCCACCTCGAGCAAACCAAGTCCAAAAGCAATGTTCTTGGAATTTTCATACCGCACGTAAATCGGTACATCATGGTGCGGTACTACACACGCATACAACGCCAGGTACTACCGCATTTCGAAGCTTTTAAATGCAATGCATGACTCCTTTGTCTTGAGCCATGTCGATCTCTTATCACCTTTGCATTTCCTTTTCATGTCACCATTCAAACTCCGGGACTAAGCCTTGAAAACATCTTAGCACACACATTAGTCCCACAACACAATTGCAAATAATTGAATATAAAGTGACATGAGTGTATATGAACTACATAAGTTATATATACCAAGAGTATATACGAACTACAAGTTGTATATACTAAATATGAGTGTATACGAACTACACAAGTTGTATATACTCATATGAATATATTAACTACACAAGTTAAAATATATTCAAGGATATATGAGCATCAATGAACTACACAAGTCTCATATGCTCTCATATACTCATATGAATATATTAACTACACAAGTTAAATATATTCAAGGATATGTTTCAAAATAAAGATCCTTAATATATGTGAAAAGAGAATATGGATCAATACTAATGAAACCACAAAATATAGAATGAACTCCCCCTAAATGTGTGCATACACAAATGTGTAATGGAAACATATGCACATATCCAAGTTAACCTTTTTGGTGGAGTTTAACCTATATTTTGGATCCGAGGAATGCAACAAGATATAATAATAAGAAGTAGAATGCATACCTCTTGTATTTTCATCTTTATATCCAAACGAGACTAAGCAATAGATAATCAATAGAATTGTTAGTCTCACAAATAGATTTGTCATTAATGAATACATACCTGTTTGGATTTTTGCTTTTATACCCAAGCTGAGACTAAACTTGATATAACAATAGGAGTGTTAGTCTCACAAGTGCATTTGTCATTAATCACTTAATCACTTTGCATGCCTTCATGATTTTCACCTTTATATCCAAATAAGACTACACAATATGTATATCAATAAAGGTGTTAGTCTCCCAATTAGATTTATCATTAATCACCAAAACTCCATTACCACATAATGGCGGGTCTAGATCTTTCAGCGTGGAGCACAGAGCACCAACCAAATAAGCCCGTATTACCTAAAGAATTTCATTTGGATTCTACACTAATAAATCTCCATGATAACGTCAATCAATGCGAGCAGCGTGAAGATGATGTCAACCTTCTCAAAGAAAAACGCGACCGAGCACTTATCAGGTTGGCACCCTATCTACAAGGTATCTATCTTAGGGAGGTCAAAGCATCTCCAACCACTTCCTCAGCGACCACCTCAGGCACTGTCGTCTCCACTAAGCTGATTTGCGCTAACTTAGCTACAGGAGGAGCAGGCAATGGCACCTCCCTGGATTTTTTCAGTTTCAACGATTGGACCAAGAGAGGTGGTCGGAGGGCTCATGTAGACAAATATATTTATCTAAGTAAACATTAATAAATAAATGAAGAAGTCCATTCTAACCCCTCAAGTATGGACATACGGATAAGTAACCCCCTGTATTAAAAAATAGGACATTTGACACCCCGAAGTTGCAAAACCAGACAACCTACCCCCTCCGGCTGTTTCGTGCAGTGATTTTGCGCACGTGGCGTCCGGTCAGGCTGATTTCGCCACGTTGGCCGTTGCGTGGGGTAGTTGAGCTGGCAGGAGGTGTTTATGAGTTATTGCAATGTCTCTTCACTGCTGGTCAACTTCGGTCGGCCTGCATCGCCCTCCCGCCTCCTGATTCGCACAAGGAGCCCGCCCTTCATTCTCAGTGTCACCACCATCCTGTACGGCGGTGGCATCTCCATGCTCGTCAGCGCCTGCACCGTCTCCACCGCCCTCGTAGTTGCTCAGACTCCATCATCTCCATCAAGTCTCGTCGATGACTCTGATGGCGGAGTCCCAACCCGAGGGCCAGGGTGCCACCAATAGGAGGAGCATGGCAGGTATCAATCTATCATCGCTTCATATTCACGTGAATTCGATTCGCTTCCTGGTCCTGTTGGATCTTACTCCAATCAGGCTAGTTCTTGGAGTGGAGGAGGCCCTGCTGGTTCGTTCCAGCTATTTCTCATGGGGTGTTCACCTTTCTCTCTTCTATCTGCAGGCCTGAGCTTAGGAACCTCGACCCTTTCCTCATTTTCGATGAGTTCTCAGGTAAGCGTAATTTCCACTCGATTCGACCGCCTTAAATTTGCAATCTTTGGATACCCAAATGATCAAATTTGTCATTTCGATTATACTGACACTCATTGGAATCTTCTTTTCTTTTAGTAGTTTCCAAGCCCGCCGGATTTCCTGATCATCCCCACAGAGGTTGGTTGCTTCTTCCGCAAATCAAATCTTCAGCTTGCATTGGAATTTGTGAATTGGAACCATAAATTCTGACTGCTTTGGTCTTTTGCTTGCAGGATTTGAGACCTTAACCTACATGCTTGACGTATGACTGCTGCTTCCTTTGTTTACATCTTGTGTTTTTTACATGTTGCTGCCCGTGAGGTGTTTGCTGCTTGCTTGTGTTTGGGTTTCGTTCAGGGGGCCTTCACTCACTAGGACTTTGCAGGCCACAAGGGCACCACAAGGCCACAAGATGTCCAGGTCTCACTCTACTCTCTAGTTAATCAAGGAAATCATCATGCACTTCATCCATTCAATTTTTCACCACAAAAATGTCATTTTTCCTATCCTAACATTGAAATTTGCAACCTCTGTTCTTCAGTGGATGACGGCAGGCCCCGTCATCATGCATTCATAGATGCCGGCAACAGATGGGGTGCAGAAGGGTCTTCAGCTATGAATCAATCTTTCTTCCGAAGACAAGATGTATGTAAAAATCTTCTTGAACAATTTCTACATGATCAGTCACTCAACATTTTGTTTTTCAAATGCTCATTGTTTTTCCTATTCTCAGGATTGAGCCACAGTGCCAAGAACTTGGGAGCAAGGATATAAGCAATGCTGAGAAGGACGACGTCGAGGTCAAGATCATTGTCGGTGAGGCCTTCGGCGTGCGCTCGCCGGTCTACACCCGGACACCGACAATGTACATGGACTTCACGATGCAACCGGGGTCCCAACTGCACCAGCCCATCCCCGAGGGCTGGAACTCCTTCGTGTACATCATCGAAGGCGAGGGTGTCTTTGGCAGGGAGAAGGCCTCTCTTGTGAGCGCCCACCACTGCCTTGTGCTCGGCCCCGGCGACGGCCTCAGCGTGTGGAACAAGTCCGACAAGCCGTTGTGGTTCGCACTGGTCTTCGGGGAGCCGCTGACGCCAGCCGGGCCATCGGGCGCGGGCACGCAGGCGCATGCGGGCCGAGAGCGCATGGGCCAGGATAGAGCCGGTGGCGGGTGCAGCTGGCAACGGCGGCGGTGGCCAAAGGGAGGAGGCGCCATGAGGGAGCTTCAGCCAGGAGCAAAAATTTCTAGGAAGAAATGGAGAGAGAGAAGCAATGGAGGAAAAGAGAGAAAGTAAGAAGAAGCAAAATGAATGAGCCTGAGAGCTGTGTCGGCTGTGTGAAGGGATAAAGGAGAGAGAAAAGACTATATTTGCTTGGGGCTCACTTACAGATGGGCCCAAGTGCCAAAGAAGTCAGCTCGCCTAGATGACCTGGCGAAACCGGTCTGACTAGACGCCACGTGCGTAAACCACCGCACGAAACAGCCAGAGGGGGTAGGTTGTCCGATTTTACAACTTCGGGGTGTCAAAGGGCTGGTTTTTTAGTTCAAGGGGTTAGGTGTCCGCATGTCGATATTTGAGCGGGTAGAATGGACTTCTTCCATAAATAAATAGTTAATTTAAAATAGTTACTTAGAGCGAAGACCAATCTCGGTCTCGAAAGAAAACAGAACGTTAGCAACAACTAATTTACCACAGCCAACTTCGGTGATATTAACACTAGGACTGCTAATCCTAGGTTTTCTCAACAAGATAAGGGGAGCTTCTTCTTCCTCCTCAATCTCATCTCACTCACCTAAATATATGGGAATAAACGAAGATGACTTTATGATTGATGAGAAATCATAACCTTTCATTTTTCTCTTGCGCACATGGGTCGCAACCTTGGCAGCTTTTGCTAGCTTTTCTTGACCTAGGGTCGATCATGGATGTGTTTTGACCGGATAGCAGGGAGGGTGTTGGTTGTATCTGCCATAATCTTGCTACTTGACAGCACAGCACCGGTTGGCGCAGCACTGGTTCTCGTAGAGCTAGTCTGCTTAGCGACAACTAGAGCACCCGCATAGATTGCTGGAGCAGGTCTTGCCTAGGTCGTCGGTCTCTCGACCACGACCCGCGTAGATGCTGCAGCAACGGTCTTGGTCTTTTTTTTTTTGGCGGAGCTTGGCTGCTAGACCCAGACTGATCAATACCCCTCTTTCTGCAATTCATCTAAAGAGAAACAGGAAGTTTATCAGTTATAGTCTTCAGCAAAAAAAATCAAGATTAAGATTAAAGCTATACATACCTGCATTCGTTCATTTATGAACTCTACAGATGCCCCAATTAGGCTAGAAGGTCAATCGTCAAAGGAGATAGGCTCTAAGCCATCATTTACATTCTTCAACATAGTTGAAGCCATATCTTTAACCACCTTCTCTGATAGAACTAAAAATTAGAAATTTATATACTTTGTAAAGTTTGTAATAGAAAGTCAAAATATTGTCTTAAAAGAAATATGAAAAGTAACATACCTCCAAAGCTATCCTTGGTCGGGTCATCAACCCCTTTTAGCATCCAAGAATAGTGAATTCTTTCCTTCAAGAGGCTGATCTTGTGCTGGAGGAAGTCGTGGATGATCTTCTGGTCAGTTAGTCCGGCAACCACTAGTGAGATGACTGTGTCGATTGGTTTCTCCTCTTCGGCTGTAGCTTCAAATAAGCATCCTCCTTCTTCACTTCCTGAGCAGACCAGGTCGGCGGAGGGCCTCCGGTATACTTCAGGAGACTACCTCCAGGAACTTCGGAGTAGAACCACTCTTGTTGGTAGTCCCACCATGTATCCTTGATAGGGAGTGGGGGTATTTCTTGGACATCTAGTCGTGGAACTTGAAATAAGTACTACCACAAAACCCTGGATCTCTATTATTTCGGGTAAATTGGTAAAAATGGCTGAAAAGATGAATAGAAGGAGGAATGGCAAGGAAAGCTTTGCAAAGATGCGACAAGACACTAAGAATCAAAATAGAGTTTGGTCCAAGATGGAAGAGCTCAATCCTAAAGTAATCTAGGATATCTGCCAATAACTCACTCTCCGGTAAGCGAAAACCTAATTTCACGAAAGAAGTGAAGAGAATGATCTGACCTTCTTCTGGAATTGGAGCCGCTTTGCTACCGCAAGGACTCCATTTGATTAAAGATCGACCTAGAGGATACCCTTGATTCTCCAGTTCTTTAATCGTGTTCTCAGGAAGGATTGAAGTGCCCTAAATCTCCATGATCACAGATCAAACAGAAAGATTAGAGATGAAGAGACTCAAAGGCAGGAAACAGAGATTGCAATGAGAGCGAAGTAACGGTAAAGGTAAAAAAGAAGTATTTTTTATCCCTCACTACCACAAACCATTCGCCCACTCACGACAAACTTCGGATATGGTTTCCAAAAATGATTGAAATGATTGCGCCTGATCAAATCTTATTGATGCACGTTTTGAGGCAAGAAAGCCTTAAGTATTTTTTTTCTTAACCCTTAGAGGTTAGCTCACGAGGATTCTTGACCAGGTCAATATTTTTCAGTCAGAGTCTGTATCAAAGTAGGCCCACATATTAGAAGCTCACTCTATAACAGTTATGAACCTACAACCAGTACTTAAAGGAAATCTAATACCTTTTACTACTACCAAAATGATCGACAACCAGCTTAAGTCACGAGACATGACAATCCCCGACCAACCTTATAGTTTTGGGCAATCCCCAACCAACAAACTGGTCGAGAGACATGACAATTTCTCACGTGACTAACGTGAGTGATTATTGACATATCTGACAACTTACGACAGTTGGCTAAGAGACGTGACAGTTCAAGACTTAACAGAGGAATGTGCGTGAAGATTAGGGGTGCCTTTAGCGGCATTAACTGTCATCCCTTCAATATCTATAATGTGATAGCCCACATATTCTGTAATAAGTACATAGTTTAGGAAGGTCAATATAATTCAAGTTCATCATCAATTATGTAACATCCCTATTGTATTCCCGTACATACACTTGGTGATGAGTCTTCTTCGTTCATATTGTGTTCTAATATCATTTTTTTCAAATAAGCTCGATAGGAATGTCGTGTTCTGATCATCGACAGTATAGTGTGAATTATCCCTTATTTTAATGTAGACCATTATAGTCTGGACCCACCACAGTGAACGATGCATATCTTTTTCGTTTTTTACCGATTAAAGTGATAATTTTTGGGCCTTGAGAGCTATATTGTTTTAATAAGATAATAGAATAGATTTACAAAAGAAAGACGTATAAGGACTATTTGTTGTTTTATTAAGGTTATCGGATAATCTAATTTCTATTGTACATTTGCTGAGCCCACTGTCCGTACATCCACTAATTAAAGTAACATCACACGTAAATGAGAGAGAAGGAAAATGTCACACTTTTGAGCCTAGCACAACTGAAATAAACATTCTCAAATATTATTCATTGTAGGATAGGGATTTTGTCATACATTCTTTCAAACCTTGTTTATGGAATGGAGTAAATCTGATTGAATCGCCGTTTTGTTTTACCGCCGGGGAAAAAAGGGCGGAATATCCGCGTCGGCAGGGAGCGGCCAACGGTCCGAGGTCCTATCCAACTCATAAATGGACGGTAGCGGTGCGTGGTGCATGGGCGGAGGTACGCCCAGCAATTCATCCGTCCATCAGGAAAGTGGCAGTGCCGCTGCCGCAAGCGTGTGATGGAAGCGGCGCGGCGGCATCACGCAATCCGCGGGCAACCGGCGCGTGCCGGTGCGTGGGCGCAGGTGGGGACGGCAGTACTAACTGTCGGTCTAGGCGAGCGCCTGCGCCTCGAAATAAAAGAAACCGGCGCCCGCCCCAGTGGGCGCAGCGGGTGGGTGCCCCACGGCCCCGCGATCCAAGCAACACGCCCGCGGAGCCGGCTGATGCCGACATTTGGGTGTCGCGCCACCGGGCCCACCGCGCGCGCAGTCCGCGCCCCACGCTCGTCGCTCCGTTAAACGCCGCCGTCCACGCCCCCGTCAGGGGATTTTCTGCGTCTGGTTGTTCTCCTCGGATATGTGACCTCATGAGCGTAAAGCTCAACAAGTGAGTAAGCATAAAACTCAAAAAGCAGCTCCTCCATCGTATTCACGGGGGATCGCCGGATCGGCTAACGCTTTTGCTCCTGTCGTGAAAGTTCGACGAGTTTGAGATTGACATGATAAAGATAATGGAGTTTTAACATCACAAGGTGCTCAGCATTGCTTAACCTTCCATAAAAAAATAGTTTAACCTTGAGGAGTCAATATACACAAATTCACTGAACTTCCTGTGTTTGTTTCAACCTTCCAAGCTTTCTTTTTTATTTTATTTTGGCGAGGTTGACAAGTCTGAGATTGACATGACATGAGGAAATTTAAACTTGAACCTAGGTTCATGTAAACCCATGTTTTTGGTTTGTACACTTGTGCGCGTGAGAAAATTCTCGAAAAAAAATTCATAGATGTAGAACATATTGGAACATGTGTACATGTAAAATATGTTCTTACGTGCATGATAAAAAAAAAACACAAAAGATTATACTAATCTATTATAATATAAGTCCATAACTTTTTGTCTTTTTACTGTGCATACATGATCATAATTTTGCAAAATTATTTGCATGTGCACAAGTTCTAACATGTTCTACATCTATGAGTTTTTTTAGAATTTTTTTAGTGCACAAAGCAAAATCAGTTCATATGAAGTTAGGTTCATAAAATACGCATTGCATCATAAGATAATACTAACATCACAAGGTTCTTAAAATAGCATAAACTTGATAAGTCCATTATACACAAAACAGGCTAAGTTTGCTCCAAAATTTCACCATTTGTTACTACACATTAGGCGGAACTCTTTCAAAACTCTTTTATTCAAACTATTGCCAGAAGATATTCGAATATTGAAATGTATTTTTCTAAAGGAATTGATTGTATTGCACCTGACTGAATTTATTTCACGGATCATTCGAATTTTAAACAGTTGGATCTAGACTATGCGCTCTCTCAATTTCCTTGGTAGTATATAATTCCCAACCCCCACCTCCTCAGCCCACTGCTTGTTTCTACCTTGCTATCGGTACCAGTGCTTGACAAATTCATTTTCTTAAGCAAGCTCGGTATGTCATGCTACCATTTGCTGACGATTACTCATGTCCCGGTATGCGTTCATCTTGCCAAGGAAACCACCAAATTCGGTCCACTTCTCACCAAAGAAACCCACACTTATTTCTCACCAAAGAAAAATCCATTAGCTGCATATTCCAATTTAAAGCGAGCGGCGGCACCAAATTTCCCCACACGACAAGGTTCCTCCCCCCGCGCGGTTAGCTAAAGTTGACGATCCGTTAGTGCAGGAGGCGTGCGTGGGATAGGACGAACAGCGTGGAGGTGGTGGCCGCCGCGGCCCACGTGTCTTTACGCCCAGGCCGCCTGCTGCGTGCGCTGCCGATGGTGATGCCGATGCTGCCGCCCCCGCGCCTGACCCCAGCTCGGGACGCACGGATCGTGATGCGTCGTCTTCCTCGCCGTGGGGCCCGCCCCGCCCGCGACGTGCTCGCACTACGTGCCGCTCCCCGCTCCAGGTGGGCCCCCCGCCCCCCCGAGCGGCGGCTTTGCTTCATCCTCCCTCTCCCGCTCCCTACGCTTTTGGTTGGGATATCTGAGGATTTTTGCATTCGGGCGCTCGCGTTTTCAGGCTTTTCGTGTACAGGCCCTGCGGAAGCATTGGTTGGCCGCGCGTTTCAGCTCTCACCCTGCAAAAGCTTATCGGTCCACCATTTTGAGATGATTTACGTTCTAAGGACAGTGCATCAATTTCCAAAATTATGGTACTTCGGTTACACAGAAAGGTAGGATAATCCTTTTTTAAGAGAAATCAGTACGAATTCGTTAACCCAAAGATGCACAATTGCCAGCCACTTGAGGGAGTACACAAGCTGGTACTGAGTCCAGCCATAACATCACCGAGGCCGGTTCTAAATTTACACCAAACTTTGCCACAACATCGGCCACCCTGTTAGAGCACCTACAATATAGGTGCTTAGATAGATGCTTAGTAATAAAAAAACAGAATTTTCTTGCTAGGATAGATACAATGTTTATTTTTTAGCAACGATACTTGATTAGATATCGGTACTTAAGATGTGCTTATATATATAACTATATATAATTAATAGATAATATAATCATCTAAACACTTACAAAAGAGATGCTTACATTGGAGAACATAACTTTTATATAGGTGTTATATTCTCTTTTTTTAAACGTTCGTATATAAGCATCTCGTATTGTACATGCTCTTACAAAACGGGAACAATCATAGCAGGCAAGGCACTTGTGTTTATGCTCAAATAAGTTATTAGACGACTTCTTATGATTAAGCGTCGAACATCTAGGATGTTGTTCAAACAAAAGTTTGCTAGCTAGGAAAAACTTTTGGGTAGGATTTTAGAAGAGAAAATTGATTTTTTTTTTAAAAAAAAGCGCAATCCATATGGTAAGGATTTAAGGATAAAGTAAAAGTGACATCTTTAAGGCAAGTGCAGTGACTCACCGGAACTTTAACACTGCGTGAGTTGCTACGGAACAACAAACAAGCAAGGTATTCTTGTCCGTGTAAGTAGTCAGCTATTGAAAAAAAAAATCATCTCAAACAACTTCCATTTCAATTCATACCGAGTTGTTACACAAAGGTGTATACAAGTATAGCTAACCAAAGAAATCGTAGGGTCGTAATTTCAAGTTTCCAAGTGGTAGCGTATGTATTCGATGGAGGACACAATGGCAGCGCAAAAGATTTGAACCGCTCAATATCTGATGAATTGAAAACGCTATCTGCAGAGGCTAGAGGGGAACAATATACAGGCACATATTCGCAAAAAAAAAAAACAATATACAGGTACATACTAAACATGTGGTTCATAAAAACAGTGCACACATAGCGTTTTCAAATATTGGTGGCAAATATTTATCTTGCAAAGTGAACAAGAAAACTTTTATATCCCCTAACAGCGTTTGAAATTTTTTAAAAAGTTTTTTCGCGGCAAGCCTTGCCTAAAAGCAGGATATATTGAGAAACAAGCATTGTTTGGGTGGTTAGTGAACGTAGTTGTATCCCTAGCCTACCAGGATTCAAATCCCAGGTTTTGTCCTACGTGTCTCATTCAGAAGGATTTTCGTTACGTAGAGAGACAACGTGCCCGTCGCAAGCGAGGCGCCAGTGATGATTTCATCATTTTTTCATCAAACTTCGCTCGTCCAGATTTTCGTATGCGTCGTGTGTGTGAGTACGTGCGTGTGTGTGAGCGTCTATGTGTTGTACCATGTGATTCGCAAAAAAAATAAAAATAAAAGCATGATATATCTAGAGAAATATTTGCACGGACTTCAATGCTCACATCTAATTGTGAAACGAGGAACTGTGCTTGTGGTCAAACAATGAATGTAGAACGCCACCGTCTCCTGAATGCTGCAATGAGAAAAGTATAAATTTTTCATTAGAATAAAACCTCATTTTTAAAACGGTCGACAATGACAAAGAAAAGACCACAAAGGATCAGTTAAAACCATAAAGTTAATGTGAAAATTCGGGTAACCGGTTTCATATCAACATCCATATTGACACAAACTACACCTACACACAATAGTCTTTTATATTATTTGCATGAGGAATGCAAAATAATTGTACGTAATATGAACCAATATGTACCAGATAAACGAAGGAAGTCTAACCGTGCAGCCAGAGGGGACACGTCGCCTGCTTCTTTTGTCGCCGCGCGATTCCGCGTGAGCGCTGCGCGTGCCGTCCGATCGCCTGGGGGGGACGCTTCTATGGGTGCCTACTCGTTGTATAAATTTTTCATTAGAATAAAACCTTATTTTTTAAACGGTCGACAATGACAAAGAAAATACTACAAAGGATCAGTTAAAACCATAAAGTTAATGTGAAAATTCGGGTAACCGGTTCCCTATCAACATCCATATTGACACAACATACACCTGCACACAATAGTCTTTATATTATTTGCATGAGGAATGCAAAATAATTGTACGTAATCTAACCCTATCAACATCCATATTGACACAACATACACCTGCACACAATAGTCTTTATATTATTTGCATGAGGAATGCAAAATAATTGTACGTAATCTAAACCAATCTGTACCAGATAAACGAAGGAAGTCTGGCCGTGCAGCCAGAGGGGACACGTCGCCTGCTGGCTGCTTCTTTTGTCGCCGCGCGATTTCGCGTGAGCGATGCGCGCGCCGTCCGAAACTCACGAACGCATGCGAAGGACAGAGGATATTTTTGGTGCTACGTCTCCAGTAGACGGCAGTGTTTTCTCTTTTTTTTCTCTATCTATTGCTTCAATAAAAAACACATCTAATTACATGTATAAAAGACTACGTAACTTGCTAACCAAACTAAAACTAAATATAAAAAGCTTAACAAAGGAAAAAAACTAATTTTGATTTGATGCTGATCCTAACGTTATATTACTTGGCAAGTCTATATTAATTTCCAACACACCCCACGCTTTTGCTTACCACCCCTATCCCTAATCTTCCATCATTAGACCCTAATTTGGTGATGCGTCGTTGCCCTTCGTTGCAAGCAACAACAAAACCACTGAGCATCACTTGTCGCTTGCGTCAGCGGTGACCAATAGGAGGCGGCGGCGACCTGGCTGACACAATTTTAGAGATGAGTGGATGGGTGAGGAATTGTGACCGAGGCCGTCTCGCCGAACCACCTTTTTCGACCGGCACCACCTCGCCGCACCACCTCCACTTCTTGTTGGCTTGCTACCTATCGGCATCATCTGAATCTACAACGCCACCGTCGCCTCACGCACCTCCATCATCACTGAGACGCATCCACCTCTTCCCCTCTATAGGGGGTCCTAGCGAGCCCTAACCCGATGAAACCCTAACTATCATCGGCCGGACGTCGTCGCAAAGAAGAATCGGCGCGGACAGCGAGTAATCGACGCGATGGAGGTTGGTAGTGTGTTCCTTCAAGCGAGCTACCAATAACTAGGAAGCGTTTCCCTTGTATTAATAGCATATCAAAAAGGCCACTGGCGTAAGGAAACAAAGGTTTTACGAGGCAAGAAGACCGACAACTTCACGCAAGACAACGCAAAGTATGGGGACTCGGAAGCAAAACCCCCCCTTAACACCTGCCATACGTTGCGTAATTTGCAACCCTGTGGGTGGTCGAAACGGAAAAGCGTCCGCCTAATTTTAATGCCGCCTCGCTAAAGACGAGGGGCGGCGGCGAGAAGAGGACAGTCAAACCGCTCGCTGACTGCGCCGAGTTTTATTGCCTCTCGCCGCTCCACCACTCGCTGCCCTTTTCCCCTACTTACTTGCCTTTTTTTAACCCCCCGCCGTTCTATAAATGCCTCCCCCTCCCTCTCGCCTTATCCTAGACGCTACACACCCATCCCTACCTCCCCAAAACACCCGCTTAACCAAAAGGTACGCACACGCCACTCGTATACCAGCCGCAACCATGGCGCCTAGACCGGCGGAGCAGGCGCCTGTGCCGCCGGCCACCAGACTTGGTCTAGGAGTTGGCGGAGGAGTCGGAGGCGGAGCTGGGGGTCCGCACTACAGGGGCGTCCGCAAGCGCCCGTGGGGGCGTTACGCTGCGGAGATCCGTGACCCGGCCAAGAAGAGCCGGGTGTGGCTCGGCACGTACGACACGGCCGAGGAGGCCGCGCGCGCCTACGACACCGCCGCCCGCGAGTTCCGCGGTGCCAAGGCCAAGACCAACTTCCCGCCCCCTTCGCGGTCCCCCGTCGTTGGCGGCGGCGGCGGCAGCCCCAGCAGCAACAGCACCGTGGAGTCGAGCGGGGGAGGCAGCGGCGACGTCCAGGCGCCTATGCAGGCCATGCCGCTGCCGCCTGCCCTCGACCTCGACCTCTTTCACCGCGCGGCGGCCGTGACGGCGGTCGCCGGCTCAGGCGTGCGCTTCCCCTTCAAGGGATACCCCGTCGTACGCCCAGCCCCACACCCGTACTTCTTCTACGGACAGGCAACGGCCGCCGCGGCGGGCTATCGCATGATGAAGCTGGCGTCACCGGTAACCGTGGCAACCGTCGCGCAGAGCGACTCCGACTGCTCGTCAGTGGTTGATCTGGCGCCCTCCCCACCCGCGGTGATAGCGAAGAAGGCTGTAGCGTTCGATCTGGATCTGAACGGGCCGCCGCCGGCGGAGAACTAAGCGCAGCAGGAGTTGAGCTGATGACTTCGTAGTTTCATTTCTTTTCTCCTTCAGGATTTTTTTTTTTTTATGTTTGGTCCTCTTTCTTGTATTTTTGTCTAGTAGTCTTAAGAGACGGAGGAGCCTTGTGTAAATAGTTTTTACGCCGAGGACGGAATCGATCTGAGATCTGTTCGTCTAAACAGATCAAGCCGGCGTTTGTATGGACTGAACCATGGAGTATATGTATTTCATTCGATTAGTATGAGGAATTGTTCAGAAAATCTCAAATAATCCGTGTCCAGAGAGCTTGACCTTTCTATTTCATCTTTCGTTCAAAAGGCGAGATGGATGGTTGGCAAACATAAGTTAACATTTATTGGCGCCGCTGCGTTCCCGGTCGCCAATATTTTGTTGCCATCTCTGCGACATGACAATTAATGGGTTGGTAGATGACATCTCATTCTGCATGGGTATCTTTAGACTCGGCCGTGAGGTTGATTAGGAAGTAAACAGCGTATGCAAATTCTTTCCACTCTCTTACCTCTAGATAGCCTGCGGAGGTGGAAGCAGTCATCCAGATTACGTGCCTTCACGCCTTTCCGGTCGCAACAGTAGTACTCCGTAATTATATGTTCAGAGCAGTCAAATTGCGGCGAGGTATTATTTTCAAATCCTTCACACACTGACAGCTTAGAGAGACGATGGCAGACGTAGATCTGAGAAAAGGAAATGTCAATAGTACTTGTGGTACAAAGTTGTGGGCGTAACTCGTAAGACGAGACAAGTGTGGACGGAAGAACGTCTTGCGCGGTGGGGTGGCCGGATCTTTCGCACCGTCGATCTATTCGTACGAAGGAATCGCGACTGCGTTGTTCTACCTGTGACCTTGAGAATAACGTGTGCGTGTGCGCGACGTCTTTATGCCACCTGTGCGCGGCTGCCGGCCCCTCCTGCCGGCCGGTGATCCTCTGTGTGCGCCTTGCTCTGTGCCCCGTTTTAGCCCCGTCGTGCGTGCACGGGTGCTGCACATGCTTGGGGGTGTGCCTGATTCCCATTGGTTGGCGCGGGAGACGCGGTGTTTGGGCGGGCGCATGGGGATGCATGCGACGACCCGGCGTGGTCTCGGCCGACAGGTGTGGGCCAGACGCGGGAGGGGCGGGCATAAGGAGGCAGTGATTCGCGCGGCGGCAGCTTGTCCTCGCTGCCGCGCGCCCCGCCTTCGGAGGATTGCCGCTTTCCCTCTCGCCCTTTACTACTGCTCGCTTCTTTGTTTTGGTTTTCTTGGTGCACCTAATTCTTAACGCGGCGCCTGCTACGGGTACACGGCATTACTACTCTACCAATCGAAACTCGAAAGGAATATATATTGGCCTCTGCACTAGTAGCATAAAATATATAACAAGTGTATTGATAAAAAGTTTAGCTTAATACTATACGATGTGGTGTGCGTGTTTATACAGAAGATATTTACTTTAGTTTTCGTAAAAGAGTCGTGCTATATACACGATGATTTTATCATTGTACCGCGTACGATGCACTTGCGGTCGCTCGGGGGCGGAGGAATCTGGCGCTCATTGGTGGCGCGGGTGGGCAGAGTCGACACGCGGGGCTAGTCGGAGTCGGAGTCGGGCGGAGGCGTGCGGGGCCGATCGGAGTTGGACAAGGGAGCGGAGGCGCCCGGGTCGGTCGGAGGATGGAGGCAACGCGTACACCGGTCAGAGACAGATGTAGAGGTGGAGGCACGCGGGCTGGTCCAAGTCGGGGGTAGACGCTCGTGGGCGGTTGCATGCGGGGCCACGATTGGACGCAGGCGCAAGCGGCGGGTGGCCGAGGGCAGCATGGGTGTTGTACGCGCGTATGAAAAAACGTGAAGCATTTATATTTACAAAAAACGACATTGTAAATTCATGTATCCTATATAGCGTAATTGTACCGTTTTACGGAATAGATGGCAAGGAGCCCACTCCAGAGGGCAATATCGGGATTTCGAATGGGGCGGGCGGAGAAAAGCAGTGGTGCACGTATTGGTGGACATAGACGAGTGCGGTAGGGTGCGGTGGAGAGTGGGGGCATTGACTGAGACGTGCGTGGCATTGACTGAGACGTGCGTGCACGGAAGGGGCACCGATGGGCGTTGATGACAGGTGGGCCTAGTCCTTGTGTGGACCCATCTCATGCAAGTGCTCGTACCAGCTGGGCGGAGTAGCGACGAATGGCATGGCGGAGCTACGCGGACAGGAAAAGGGGTGTTCTCGTGCACCCATACGCGGTGTGGCCTATTGTGCCCCGAGCTTTCATCAGGCCACAGGGACGTGGCCCACGTGGGCTATGGGTCGTGTAGGTCGTGCCATTTGGGACAGGAAGAGATTTTCTTTTCCGTTTCGTTTATCTGTTTCACACACAACATAAAAAAAATTAAATTAGTTTTGTCTTAATATATTTTCTGATGAATTAGAACTGGGATATGTGTACTGGTGGTACCTTGCCCTGCACCTGGCTTATCTGGCAACTATTGGGAAGGGAAGGGAATTTCAGAGGGGTTTGTCGTGGGATTGGGCATAGAATTTTGCTTTTTACTCCTAACTCCATGTTTGGCGACAGGACTAGGAATTGTCGAGAATTCATTTCTAGTTGTTAAGTTATCTAAGGATAAGTTGTGATGAAAGATAGATAGGCATTCACTTTTCATAAATAAGCAATTATTTCCTAATTCACACTCTTTGATTTCAAACGGTGGAAGTTGAAGCCTTAAACTCTTAATCTCATCTCATCTAAACTCTCGTTTCTATGAAACAAATAAGAGATTTTATAACATTCACCTCCTAAATTATCCTTCCTTTTTTCACTAATTTTTTTGAACCAAACAAGCTATGAACAAAAGATGAAACCA
Source organism: Ampelocalamus luodianensis (assembly GCA_036346255.1). Taxonomy (NCBI): domain Eukaryota; kingdom Viridiplantae; phylum Streptophyta; class Magnoliopsida; order Poales; family Poaceae; genus Ampelocalamus; species Ampelocalamus luodianensis. Next base: position 27,229,422 of record CM070617.1, on the reverse strand, counting down.
CACAAAACCAACCCCCAAGAAAAAGACACCTTGAGAGATGCTACTTGTCAGGACAGGCGGTTGCGGTGGGCGTGGGTGTGCGTCATTGTAGGTGGGGGCTGCGGGGCGGCTCGTGAGTCCTGCCGCTACGCCACGTTTGGCGTGACGCCATAAATTAATGGCGTTTCTGCTTGGCGAGCGAGAGCGCGGCAGCCGCTACTCACTGGATGAAACGTACGGGTTGGTGAAGTGGTGGTGGGCTCCAGTACACCCCATTCTCTCTCCGCTGCTTCTGCGAGAAATTGTCAAGGCGTATGGGATGAGAGAGAGGGGGAAGGAGAGGGAGAGAGAATTTATTGGTGGCCGCGCACGCAGGACCATGCAAGGGGCTGCTACCGACACCCTTTATGGGAGGCGTCATTTGATCCCTTGTGCCATAGGGTTTTGTGGCTTTTTTATTGGGTATTTGAAGTTCTTTTGCATGCATCTTTGTGTATTAATCCGTATCACTATAAAATGTTTATATGAAACAATCGTTACACGTATTTTATTCTTTTTATATGGTAACAAATATTTAGGTCTGTATTTTACAAACACATCTACATTTCTGTTCTTGTAGTCGCTCCCTGTTTGTAAATAAGTGTACCGTGTGCTCAAACAGAACATAAAAATGCATGCACGCATGCCAGCACAGAAAATCTCGGTGATGGCTACGTGTTCGCCGCTGGCTAATACACGGCAGATCCTCTACAGTGACGACCCACTGTCCCAAGTTTGACGATGATGAGTGCGTAGCGTCTCAATCCCATGCTTCACACTCCACACACAGATCACCCCAAATCGCAGAGCTCTTCACAGGAAGTAGCAGAAGTAGACGGCTTTGAGCCGTTCGATCAAACTAACACGGCAACGACTAACGAATCCTACCGACCGGATCGCTCCAACACGCAACAGGTTCCCAACACAACATTGCCTGAGCTATTAATCGGCACAGAGAATCCTTTTGTGCCGCAGCTGGGAGTCGGCGCCTTTTGCGGAACTTGACCGCGTTGGAAGGCAATGGGTCCACCATGCAGCGACATGGCCGATAGGCGGAAAGCATGGCGCTGACCGGAGAGCCCACATATCGTTCGTCGCCCACCCCACGCAACCAAACCAACAGCAGCCGAAAAAAGCGTGGACGCGGCTCCCACCGCGTCACGCCGCCGTGCCCACCATGGGGAACGTGTGCTCGTTTGTTTTCTAATGGATCCGTTTCTTTTAAAGCGGGCCGCTACGGCGAGGTTGCACGGCGTCTCTGTTTGTTGCAACTGTGCCTGCATTATCCCCATGCCTGTCGGTGTGCTTTGGTTGCAGTAACTTCGTCGTAACCGAACACTTTATTGTGCATGATTCTATGATGCATGTTGCGTGTTCACGGTGCATCGTTTTTAGAATATAGATACTATTGGTCACTCGTTTTTAGAATATAGATACTATTGATCACTACTAGTACTGTAATTTCTTTCTGATGTAACACATGCTGTGATTAGTCTGACCTCGCATTAGGCATCTCTAATAGTTAGAGACAATCTTGTCTCTAACATATGTTACGTTATAGACAACATCTTCAATAGATAGTCTCTAGTATACTCTCCAACACTTATATTTTATAATTTTTTTTAAAACAGGCCTGCATGTCAACTAGAGTAAATTAATGTATCATGTCTTGTTTTGTGTACACGATCATCTCTTCAGGAAGAGACGACATGTTCTCTCTCTTCTCCCGCTCTCTCCTCTACGTAGAATTTTGTTGACGTGATATAGCTAAGAGACGATAATAAATATACTATTGGAGATACCTTTAGCGTGATTTGTTGCCTGGGTGTCACGGTAACCGTTTATTAGATGACGAAAACCACTTAGTCGAAACAATTAACCAAGGCATCTATAGACGAAGCTAGCTTACTAGGCCGCAGAAACGGTTGGAACTTATACAACCAAGGCTTCTCGGAAGGGGGAATGATACGCAGAATTGGAGATGGGACCACCACAAATATTTGGCGTCCTTGGATCCCAGACCATTTTAACCCGCGACCTTCAACTCCACAAGGTAATGCTTCTGTCCATCTTGTTGCAGATCTCATTGATGATGGGGTATGTGGAATGAGGACTTAATCCGAAGTGTGTTTTATCCACTTGATGCGGATGCAATTCTCTGGATTCCTTGGGGACACATTGATGAGGATTTTGGGGCTTGGCAACCTGAACGTCATGGAGTTTATTCTGTTAAATCGGCGTACAAGTTGTTGTCTGAAGACCGTAGGAATAATCAGATGTTGTGTGCTGTCAGTTCCTCGAATCATCAAGATTACTGGAAAAAGGTGTGGAAACTAAAAGTACCTCCCAAAGTTAGTCTTTTGGTGTAGAGTTTTGCATGAATTTCTACCGGCGCGACAAATTCTACACCGAAGACATTGACCAGTTTGCTCACTGTGAAGCTTGTGGTGCAGATTCAGAGTCCATTTTTCATGTTTTGGCCGAGTGCATTGTTGCAAAGCAATTATGGTTTTCTCTTAAGGGAAGGAACTGGTGGGTATTAAATTACCTCAACTTCACTACCTCTCTTGGGCCTATGAGCTCTTACAAGAACAGTGTTGTCAGCAGGAACATGCGACGGTTATTCTTTGTGGTATGTGGACGTTCTGGACACGCAAAATAAACGCCGGCATGGAGAACAAGGTATGCAGACACATCAAGCTGTGTTTTGGGCTAGAGACATGGTTTTTGATTTATGCCAAGTTGCTAATGAGAGAACTGATCCGAAACAGCACTCGGCGCCCTCCTCGTGGTCGCCTCCTCCAAATCAACGGCTCAAGTGCAACTCAGATGGTACCTTCTACTCTAGCAATAATCAGGGAGCAACCGGCATGGTCATTCGGGATGACCATGTGTAATATTCCAGAAGTGTGAGAAGTCAAGAAACGGATTAATTAAAATTAATCGGTAGAGAATAATTTAATCGGGGAAGGTTTTTTTTTAGTTTTCGTCAAATCCAACGTGAGAGGGCTTTCTGCGCTTTTCCGCTACCTTTGGGGCTGGGCCTTGGCCCATCTAGTGTGGCCGGCCAAGGGGAGGGCCACCTCCCCAAACCCTAGCCGCCCCCCCCCTCTCCCCTTTCCTCCTCCCACTTGGCAGCCGCCCTACTCCCCTTCCTCCCTCTTTGGCGAATCCTCTTTCCCCTTGCACTCCCTCTCCCAAGGTGCTGCCCCTGCACCTCCCTCATCCAAGGTGCTGTCCATTGCGCAAGAAGGAAGAAGGAGAGGAAGAAAAGAAGGAGAAGAAGGAGAAGAAGGAGAAGAAGGAGAAGAAGATTTGCGTGGGGTTTGGTTCAGCGATTTCTAGTGGTTCTACAAGGGTAACGAGATGTTTTCCCGCTGTTTGATCCTTAGTAGATGCGAATTTGATTAGAATTGTCGGTTAATTGTTGGGCTGCAGAAGATGCAGTTCTGTCCAGAACCTTGCGTGAGTATTTTCGTGTATTTAGAGTCTGAATTTTAAGTTTCCATCTCCTAGAGATATGTGGGTTATTTCGTTAGCTTTCAGTGGCCGCGAAGATCACTCGATTCGAGGTCTGAGTCAAAAGTTATGGTCGATTTAGTATCTGCTGCCAGAAATCTGACGAGAATAATCTGCCTGGTTATTTCCTAAAATATGAAAGGGAATTTGGTAGAATCTGAAAGTTCACCCTTCTAGGTTATTGTAGGTGATTCGATAACCTTTTCAGATTGATAAAGAACGATCAATTCGGAGTTACCTGTTAAAAGTTATGGCCATTTTAGTTTTGCTGTTCGTTTGTGTAGACAGTTTCTGTACTGAATGTTCAGACAATGGGTAGCCTATTATTTTGGCCGAATTGGTTTATTGTGTCAACTAGAGTATTGTAGATTATTCAGTTAAGAATATACAGAAATTGGATTTACCCCTTTTTGACTTCCAGATCTTGAGTTATGTCTTTTACCGTGCTGCTGTCCAGAATCAGTTTACGGCAGGAAATGTTGTCTTCGGTTTCAGCTTTGTAAACTCGTTTGAGTCGTCAAGTAAGCGTTGTAGAATGCCGATTAGTAGCGCTGGGTGTATTATGACCTTATTGAATTTATTTTTACTTGTTTAGGAGGTGAAGCCTCGGGTTTAGGAATATCGCCTTGGCCGGCTAACGCGTCACATCGTGGAAGGCAAGTAATTGTAGCAGTGTTACTACTGAGTAATTGGTTGTTCTTACTACTTGCAATCCATATGATTTTCGTATTTTGAAGTGTTATGCCATGGTTGGTTGACTTACATATGAGATGATGACAGTATTTATTATTTTAATGATTTACATTGGTTATCGTGTGTGTAGGCATGAAAGGGTTGTTTTATGTGCGAATGTGGATCATGGATGTATTTCTTCCATAATGATTATGTAGTAGTTGTACAAGTTAATCTTGTTGGTGCCCTTATGAGATGTCACACATGTGGTGTATAATTATCATATCATTCATAACATACCATTACATTGCATTGTGGATGTCGCCGCTTATGGCCGCGACCGTACCGGTACAGCATCGTACATTGCCGTAGTACGATGCACACTCTTACCTTGATGGGTAAGAGTGCAGTGGAGCATGGCATGCATTTGCATTAAGCATTGTGGATGGAGAACCTGCATTCTTTTGTCAATGGTTGAATTCTTATGAGGCAGGACTCATGCTAGTCCATGTGGTTTATTGAATGAGATAGTGGATCGTGGTTGTGGTCATGCAATATTATAACCTGTGTTGTAGCTTGCTTGTCAATTGATTAACCTGTTATGCAACTTACTTGCTGAGATTTTATCTCATTCTTGTTGTTTCTTTCCCCCTTTCAGGTGATTCTTAAGCATTCCTGGGATGGGTAGAGCGGCACTACAATAATGCACTCAATTCATAGTTTCATGCTGTAATAAAGTTGAGAGGAATTTAGCCTATTGACTAGCTATTCACGAGTGATCTGTTGAATTATTTATTGATGCATTTGTGGACTACACTTGGACTGAACTGCTAGAGGTTGTTTAATTATTGAACTTGTTACTGTTATCTTTATTCCCTTAGTGGTTTATGCTTCCGCTTATTGTTTCTTGCCTAGAGTTGCTGCCGAAATTTTATATTCTTATGAAATTATTGGCTAGCTGTAGAGTGGTTAAGTAATATCCCAGGGTAATGTTGGTTCTGGGGTGTTACACCATGCCGGTTTTCTTGCTGCTAAGGCCATCTGGAAGCCCCGTGCGCTAAATGCTTTGCATATGGAAGCATTAGCGTGTAGGGCGGCCTCTAGTTAGCACTTCATGATGGTGTGCAACAGATTATTCTGGAATATGATAGTAAACAACTTGTCGATGTTTGGAATGAGTAGGTGCAAACACGATCTGAAGTGGCACCGATTCTTGCAGAAATTAGGGAGCTTTAGCTTAGTAGGAGTTTCTCGATTTTTTCATTTTGTTATGTTAAGCGAGAATGTAATACCGTCGCTCATTTGTGTGCAAAGAAAGCCTCTAGTAATCTTAGTTTGTGTATGTGGCGTGAGATATCCAACTTTATGAACGAGGCCTTGCTTCGGGATTGTAACCTTGCTCAATCTTATTAATGGAGCTCCCTTAGTCTAAAAAAGTAACTGATTAACTGAGTCGTCATTCTCCACGGTTTTTTTTTATTCCTCATTGTATTTTACTTCTTGGAGACTAGGTAACTAATTATCAAACTAAGTAACTGAACGTGATATATTTAATTGCCCCAGCATTTACATATAATTGTTACGGTAACCGGCTTTTGCAAACACAATGAAGTTTTTTTTTATATATAAAAGGTTCTCCCACATTTCTATTAATAAAAACTAGGCTACAAGGTTAGAAGACAACCGAGAAACATAACAAGTTTTTGACATCGACCAAATTGCCACACCCTCGAAGCAAATGATCTTTTTTTTTAAAATATAAAAGGTTCTCCCACATTTCTATTAATAGAAATCAGGCTACAAGGTTCAAAAGAAAACCGAGAAACATAACAAGTTTTTGACATCGACCAAATTACCACACCCTCGAAGCAAATGGTCAGACAAAAGAAAACGAACAAGTAAGTAAAGATTAACCAAATCCTAACAAAAGGAAACCGCCAAAGCAAATCCTCTGCGTGCGTTATCGTGTGAATGAGATTGGGTAGAAGGACTTTGGGGTGATTTTCATGTATCTGATTATGGAAGAGACGATGGGAAGGGGAGTCAGTTGAGGGTTTGTGGCTGGGGTGGAGGTGGTGAAGAGGAAGGGGAGCAGTGCGGCTGGGTTGGAGGTCCGGTGGAGATGTGCAAACGCGGCAGATCACATGTGGCTCGATGAATATGTTAGAACAAGCGGGAGTAACTAGTTAAGGTTAGGTCTATCATCTACTACGTTATTATTCGAGTTTAAAACATAATCTATTCCTAACCCCCTTTACATCAACGGTTGACATTTTTAGGTAGAGATACCGCAAAAGTATCGTTTATTAAATGATATAATCCAATCACAAGGTTGAGATTTATTATTGAAAGGGGTCAATACAACAAGAAGCGCATTGTTACCATGATGTGATCTACGTGGACTGATATACCAAGATTGGAGAGGGAACCATGTAAGAAAAGAACTCCAAACATTGATCAGAAAAGAGTAGAAATCGCGTAGGAAGCAAATTCTAACCATAAAAATTGCATGAACTATTTGGGTGTAATCCGTGTTGACTCCGTTCCATAGAATTTTATACGGTACAGAGAAGCAGGTCACTGCTGTCGTGGGGTGAAGAAAAGAGATCACTAACTCATTTCTACATGCATGAACCAAGCCGTGAATCAAATATGGTTAGCTACATACGATACCAATCTGAAAGATCGATCATGCTTTCGTAACATGGTGGACTACGAAATCGACCTGACGAATCACGCTATGGCGACACGTGATTCGGCAAGCGCCCAGGTTATTCCAACCTTGCCACGGGAGAAGATGAGCATCTTCATCCGCTATCGGGACAATGGAGACAGCCAAGACCGACGTTGCAAGCGACGTAGGCCCGACCCACTGGCCCGACGCGGCGCAGGCCACGGATCCGGTCAAAAACCGTCGGCCGCGTCTCCTGCCCCCTACATTTCCCACCACGTGCGCCACGGCCCGACCTGCTCCCATCACCGCGACACGGCATCTCTGCTCCGGCCTCCCGCGCGGGACCCACCCGGCCCTGACTCGCGCACAGCCCCAGGCGTACGTCGTTTCACCCGTCCCATCCGTCTTATGCGCGACAGTGCGCGTCCAGACTATAGCTTGACGAACGACGCAATTCGATTCGCACACCCCACGGCGCGGATAGATAACGCTCTCCGCGCCACGCCGCTCCCCCCTTCCCCCTCTTAATTTCCTCCGTGCCCGGCGCCTGTCCGTACATTACTATAACAGAGTCTTAAATTTTACATAAATAATATTTTTTTAATATATAAAATGTATCAACCAATTAAAAGATAATAATATATATATTGTTAAAAATAAGGGTAATATTTTAATTCCAGATTTTATTAAAAGACAAATATTGCAAAAGACTAATAATGCATAAAACAGCACTGACAACAGACAACTCATTTTACTTCGCAATATATGAAAAACAGGATGTAAACAAGTCAATCAATCACACGATAGACTTACAGATGGGTTTGATGAAGACCAGGAAGCAGCGCAGACTTGATACAGTGCAGAAACGTAGATGTCGCAGTGCAGCAAGCGGTCGCGCAGATGCGCTGCCCAGAAACCTTATTGTCACCCCCGTGCAGGTCTTCATGGCAGCAACGGCTCGGAGATACCTCTTCCCTTCTTCACGGTGCACGCCGAGAAGAAGAGTCGGCGAGGTTCAGACGGCGCAGTACAACAACACATATTAGAAGGAAGAAGGAATGGAGGCTATATTTCTACCGCTACACCTTCGGGCGTCTCGAGCATATATAGAGAGATCTGATCGTAATCGAGAAATTAAACACTATTTACCCATCGTAATCGACACTTAACGATCATTTACCCATCGTAAGCATCATCATCATCACATAATAAAGCCTCAAATTCAAACATTTGAATCTCATTCAAACAGAGAGAGAGATGCATGGTTCAACAAAAATAAGGTGGACTTGGTCTGCCAAATGGCCACCACGTCACCGCACGGTCGCGCGTCGCAAGTCGCGCGATTTTTCACGCGAAAATACGCGAACGCGCGCGCGCGCGTGCGTGCGTGTGTGTGTTTAGCCAAAGCCCTCCTCGTGCCACCCTCATCCATGTGTCACATATTTTAAGGAGTGGCAAGAACCCCACCTTATATGTTGGTCACCTCCACCTTGCCTTAGCAATATGGTACTAAACCATAAATGCTTTGGAATTATAGAAAATGGGCCTCGGTCATATGGACCAATTTCCAACAATCCCCCACCAATTCCAAAGCAAGAAGAAAAAATGATATCAAAGATATTGTCTTTGAAATCTTTGTTAATATACCAGTCTTTTAGTGTAAGTCCCGTACGGGTTGAACTTGCACCTAGAATAACAAGATTCATCTTCTCACAACTGATGAATGGACCATGCCTTGAATTCACAGCTTTTTGTGATTAGATTTCACTTGAAATCTCAACTAATACTAGGCTGTCAAAGAACCGCGCCTAAACAGAGCATTATTTGGTCATACTCCCTTATCTGCTCATGAGCTTTCTAGAGAATGCCCTATTCTCGTGAACTACGACCTCACAGTTGGGCTCAAGTAGGTATATTCTTTCTAGGTATCCTGCAGGCTAATACATTTTTCCTCATTTGGACAACAGAATATATTAAGGCTTAATGCCAACTTTCCATACAGTCGAGAGTAATTTGTCTATTAGGACATGGATTCAATGAATATATACTCTCTTGTTGCAACATCAACTTGTTTTTCCCATTGCCTAAGTCACGGGATCCCCGATCAAAAAGGTATGGGTTACTGTTGAGTTGTAACTCCAATGGACCTCATTCCCATGTCCATAGACGCAACGGAAATCACCTTCAGTACTAGCCCCTTTGTAAAAGGGTGCGCGATTTTCTCGGTGCGTATATAATTCACGATGAATCACTCGGAGTTCCTCAATTTTCTATGATTTAAGCCTCACGCTTCACATGTTTGGAGGACTTCATGTTATCCTTAGTACTTGTAACCTTAATCAACTTTGTTTGATTATCACAAGACATTAGGATTGCGGTATTGGTTTCTCAACCGTGGCAAGTCCAACGAAGCTCTCTAAGCCATTCGGCCTCAATGATGGCTGTGTCTAGTGTTACAAGTTACGCTTCCATAGTTGACCTCGTCAATATAGTGCATTTACACGACCTCCATGAAACTGCAGCTCCTGCTAGTGTAAAGACATAACCACTTGTAGATTTGATCTCATCTGCATCAGAGATCCAATTTGAATCACTATATCCTTCTAATACAGAAGGATGCCCAATATAGTGAATTCCGTATGAGGTTGTGCCTCTCAAATAGCGCAACACTCTCTCAAGTGCCTCCCAGTGATCATCTCCTGGGTTAGAAGTAAATCGACTTAATTTGCTCACAGCAAATGATATGTCAAGTCTAGTGGCACCTGATAGATACATAAGTGATCCAATAATTTGTGAAAATCTTAATTGATCTTTTCCTAACCCTTGGTTCTTTCGAAGCTTAATGCTTGCATTATAGGGTGTTGGAGAAATTTTACAATTCTCATAGCCAAAACGGCTTAAGATTTTTTCAGCATAATGGGATTGGCTCAAAGTGATCCTATCCTCGTTCTTGATTAATTTAATATTCAGAATGACATCTGCCTCTCCTAAGTCTTTCATATCAAAGCATCGAGATAAGAAAGATTTCACCTCGTCAATAACAACAGTATTTGTTTCAAATATAAGTATGTCATCTACATATAGGCACAAGATCACTCCTTGACCCCCACCATAATGATAATATACACACTTATCAGCTTCATTCACAACAAAGCCAGCAGATGTTAAGGTTTTATCAAATTTCTCGTGCCATTGTTTAGGTGCTTGCTTTAGACCATATAAGGATTTCAATAATTTACATACCTTATTTTCCTGTCCAGAAATCACAAAACCATCAGGTTGATCCATATAGATTTCTTCCTCCAACTCTCCATTAAGAAAAGTTGTCTTTACATCCATTTGATGGACATGTAGACCATAAGAAGATGCTAACGCAAGGAGCACTCTGATGGTGGTTAGTCTGGCGACAGGAGAATAGGTATCAAAGAAATCTTCTCCCTCTTTCTGGGTGTAACCCTTGGCCACAAGTCTTGCCTTGTACTTCTCAATAGTACCATCAGGCCTTAGTTTCTTTTTAAAGATCCACTTACATCATACATGTTTGCACCTGATAGGACGATCAGTGATCTCCCAAGTCCCATTAGCCATGATAGAGTCCATCTCGCTACGGACTGCTTCTTTCCAATACTCAGCATCAGAAGATGCATAAGACTCTGAAAGGGTCTTTGGCACATCATCCACGAGGTATACAATAAAGTCATCACCAAAGGTTTCTCAACCCTTTGTCTCTTGCTCCTACGAAGAGTTTCTGTGACTAGATTGTTATCCTCCTCAGAGATATCACATGTTGGTTCAGAGATGGTGGGAAGTTCAGAAGTTTGATTATTCTCACTTTCAATATTTTCAATTTGAACATTCTCGGTTGTGAAGTCACGCTCTTTGTTCTCATAGGAAAATAATCCTCAAAGAATGAAGCATCTCTAGACTCCATTATTGTGTTAGCAATAATATCAAGAATTTCTGATTTAACTACTAAAAATCTATAGGTTGTGCTATTATGAGCATATCCTAGAAAAATACAATCGATTGTTTTAGGTCCAAGCTTTCTCTTTTTCTGCAATGGTATATTGACCTTGGCCAAACACCCCCAAGTTCGCAGAAAATTGACAATGGGGTTTCTCCCCTTCCATCCCTCATATAGAGTAATATCACTCTTTTTAGTGATTACTCTGTTTCGGACGAAAGTTGCTGTCAATATAGCTTCCCCCCAACCATGTCTTAGGCATACCGGCACTCTCTAACATGGCATTAACCAAGTCTGTTAATGTCCGGTTTTTCCTCTCAGCTACCCCAATTGATTGGGGTGAATATGGTGGTGTAAATTCATAGACTATTCCATGCTCAAAACAGAATTGAGAAAATTCATGAGAGATTTACTCTCCTCCACGATCAGACCTTAGTCTTTTTATTTTCTTCTCTAGTTGGTTCTCAACCTCGGCCTTATAAGTCTTAAAGTAGTTTAAAGCTTCATCCTTAGTTTTAGCAAATACACATAGCAGTAGCGTGTTGCATCATCAATAAAAGTTAAAAAATATCTTTTGCCTCCTTTTGTCAATAATCCATTCATTTCACACAAATCTGAATGAACAAGATCTAATGGTGCCAAGTTCTTTTCGTCCTCTAATCCCTTAAAGGGTTTGCGAGGCTACTTTGCTTGCACACATGACTGACACTTTGATCATTTGACAATTTCACATTTTGGAATTAAATCTAATCTGGACATTCTAGCAATACTATCAAAACCAATATGACAGAAACGAGAATGCCAAATATTTGCCTCACATTTATTTAAACCAGTTGCAACATTCAGATTATAACAAGACTCTAAAGTACTTAGGTGGAACAAGCCTCCGCTCTCATAGCCTTACCAACAAAATTCCCGAACTTAGACATTACAATTTTATTTTACTCAAAGACTAGCTTATAACTGTCCCTGCATAGAACAGAACCAGTAACGAGGTTCTTGTTTATTGTAGGAGCATGCTGCACATTCTTCAAGTGGACAATCTTCCCTGAAGTAAGCTTCAGTTCTACCGTGCCAACACCAAGAACAGAAGCATGCGACCCGTTTCCCATTAGGACGGAGGAAGCCCCTGCTGCCTGGTAAGAAGAAAACAAGGAAATATCAGAACATACGTGAACATTAGCACCAGTATCAACCAACCAATCAGTGGATTGACATGCTGAAAAAACAACAGGAGAGTTACTATACCCTCCTGAAGTCGAGGCCTCGCCTATGATCACGTTGACAGCCTTCTTCTTTGGCTGTTCACCATCTCTGCTTTTGCGGAAATGACAGTCTTTCGCCATATGATCGTTTTTCCCACACACAAAGCAAGTGATGTTCTTCATATGCTTCTTCTCAGTTTTCTTCTTAAAGCTAGTTGTCTTGTTCGTTTTGTTGGATTTGTACTTCTTTGCAACAGTCTTTTTCTCTATGAAATTTGCATTGTTCTGACCAGAAGTGCTGGATGCATCTTTTGCTCTTGTCTTTTCTTCCACATTGAGGGCAGCAATGAGATCTTCAACAGAAATCTCTTCCCTCTTGTGTTTCAAGCTAGTGGCAAAATCCCGCCAAGAAACAAGAAGTTTGGCGATAATGCCCGCAGCCACAAACTTAGGAGGCAACACACAGCCCAGGTGTGCAATCTCTCCAACCAATAGCTGGAGATCATGAGCTTGTCCAACTATAGACTTAGCCTCATCCATGGTAAGTCGAATAATTGCTCACATATGTAGAGCCAACGACCCGCCTCTGCCTCTGCATATTTGTGCTCTAGTGCATCCCACAACTCTGTGGCGGACTTATAGTCCATGTACACATCATAGAGCTGATCTGCCAAAATGGTCAGAAGGCAGCTAAGAGCAGTGTTGTTCGTATTATCGAAGCGCATATCTTGATCAATCAGAAGCAGAATCTTGTGGGTGGATTGCCCACCACAGCCCCAAAGACATGAGCCAAAACTTGGCTCTAGTCCGCCATCTACGGAAATTCTGACCAGAAAACCTCTCAGGTTTCATAGCATCAGAAGCTCCGGCGATAGTTGTGTTGCAACAAAGTTTGCAATAAGGTTTCTGGAATGTTGAAAATGAGGGCAATATTTTAATTCCAGATTTTATTAAAAGACAAATATTGCAAAAGACTAATGATGCATAAAACAACACGACAACAGACAACTCATTGTACTTGCAATATATGAAAAAGCAGGATGTAAACAAGTCAATCAATCACATGATAGACTTACGGATGGGTCCGATGAAGAGCGAGAAGCGGCGCGAGACTTGATGCGAGGCGCGGCGTAGATGTCGCAGGCGACAAGCGGTCGCGCAGATCGTTGCCGAAACCTTATTGCCGCCCGTGCGGTCTTCATGGCGACAGCGGCTCGAGATACCGCTTCCCTTCTTCACGGTGCACGCCGAGAAGAAGAGTCGGCGAGGTTCGAGCGGCGCGCGACAACAACGACGATTAGAAGGAAGAAGGAATGGAGGCTATATTTCTACCCGCTATGCACTGGACGTCTCCAGGCATATATAGAGAGATGCAGACTGGTAACTGACAAATTAAACAACCATTTACCCATCGTAGCGACACATAACGATCATTTACACACCGTAGCGTCATCATCATCACCCAATAATGCCTCAAATTCAAACATTTGAATCTCATTCAAACAGAGAGAGAGAGAGAGAGAGAGAGATGCATGGTTCAGCAAAAATAAGGTGGACTTGGTCTGCCAAATGGCGCACCATGTCACCGCACCAAGTCACAAGTCACGCGATTTTTCACGCGAAAATACGCGAACGCGCGCGTGCGTACGTGCGTGTGTGTGTTTAGCCAAAGCCCTCCTCGTGCCACCCTCATCCATGTGTCACATGTTTTAAGGAGTGGCAAGAATCCAACCTTATATGTTGGTCACCTCCACCTTGCCTTAGCAATATGGTACTAAACCATAAATACTTTGGAATTATAGAAAATGGGTCTCGGTCATATGGGTCAATTTCCAACATATGTATCCACAAGCATCACAATAACGTAACAGGATAGAACATACACTCCATACCACAATTATGTAAATGAACAAACCAATCAACATTTTCGTATAGTATATTTCAATACATAAGTACATAAATAACAACCAGACCATCATGTAAAATAATTATAAACCAACTGATAAAGTAGACATCATGCATTAAACACAAACATTAACAAAAATTTAGAAATGAAGCTAATACGCAAGCCTTATAGAAGATTCATCCTCATATCTAGCTTCTCAAGTAAACTTTGGTTGCGCTGCCGCCCACCAGAAACCTTAGCCGCGGGCTGTCCACCCGCCGGCACCGGAAACCTCGTGCGTGCCGCTAAAAACCCTCGATTCTGAGGTCGAAGCTAGCTAGAAATACAACGGTGCTTCACCACAATCCCCATTCTAAGGTCTATTGGGCTGAAATTATAGGTGGGGAAACTTCACAATACTATTCACCTTTAATCGTGGAATAGTCACGTACTTCTCGATAAATAGTACAAAGAAGATAAAAATGAAACAAAAAGATGCAAGACTTACATGAAGAGGGCGCTCAATGGTCTATCATCTAGAATTGAGCTTCTTAAGCTTCCTGGCTCAATCCCAACCGAGGCGGAACTATGTAAAGACAATAACCTCCTTTGTATCAAATTGTATAGAGTACATATTAGTTCGTTTTTAGATGAGTACAAGTTAATTCTAATTAGGTAATGGAGTTGTACTAAATACCAGGATCAAGTAGTATCGCAAATCACTTCCTACTTCATAGTGTTATGGTACCCAACGAGTCACATGCTTAATAAAGATTTTATTCCTCCGACACTTCTTTATAAAACAAAATCAATACGGTATTGGACCTTTTTTTTTGGAATGCTCTCATACTTCATAATCTTATATTTTTATGAGTTGTTCTTTGTGCGACGATGGTGCCACAACATCACAAGTATGTCCTATAAGACAAGGGTTCAAACTTAAGATCTACTCTACTGGACAGAACTGGGTTATCCGTACATACCAAAGTTTCTAATAGTTTCAAAAAAAATTGCTGAAACAAGGTGACTTTACACATAATTTCTGATAGCTAACCAAATATTCCAACTCTCCTGCATAGTGACAGCAGGTTTTACTAACATCACCAAAACTATGGAAACTTCAAGAATTTAGAAAGCATGAGACAAAGATGGCATCCCAAAGCAAGAGGCAAAATTATTCACACTAAAGATCATGCAAATATAAATAACTATACCAAAATCAAGTCTTTGAAAACCATAGCCACAAAAATGAATCAAAACTAAGATCTAGTCTGCATATGTATTATTTATATTCTGAGTATCACTAAGTATGTTCTTCCAAGAACAATATCCTTAAGATGGTAAGTAGGAAGGAAAAAGCATGACCCTCTATTTTAAAAATACCCCTTGTACCAACTAACAGCCTGGATGTTCAATGCCATTGTCATTTTGTCAATAAAAAGAAGTATTGGTGTGAATATAATGTAAAACAACATGTAATGACTCATGGGCATGCAACAAGTACCAACTTTTAGTATAATGGAAAGTTATATTATCATACCCTTTATCAATATACCCAATTCACTTAGTGCACATACCCTTTTCCAAGAAAAGCCTAATCTCCAATAAGGAATTTAAGCAGCGACTCTAGAAACTCTATCAAGTATCATATAACAATGTTCAATCCAAGAAGGGGAATATCAAAATGAAGTATACGTTCACCACCTTCAGCCCACGCCATTGAATGAATGCAGCCTCAAATTAGAGCTTACTTTCATTGGAATTATGTGTGTTCTTGATACCCTGATATTTTACAAGCAAGCATCAATACATCAGAGCATTGCAGGAGTGATGTCTGTGCGACGAGAAAAATCTTGGTTTAAAATCTCACTCACCAAATCCC
Organism: Ampelocalamus luodianensis; assembly: GCA_036346255.1. Taxonomy (NCBI): domain Eukaryota; kingdom Viridiplantae; phylum Streptophyta; class Magnoliopsida; order Poales; family Poaceae; genus Ampelocalamus; species Ampelocalamus luodianensis. Next base: position 27,213,603 of record CM070617.1, on the reverse strand, counting down.
ACGAAATAATGACTCAAATTAGATGGAATCAAGAGGTAATAAAAAAAATCCATGTATGATGGTAGAAAGTCTAAATCTCGGGGGATAAATGCCACAACAGGAAATTAGGGGAACAAAACAAATACTGCAATGGTTACTACGTGCTCCCAAATTCCCAATCAAATGGCTCCAGTGTTGCATCGGTGCTTGAAACAAAGTGCATCCGGTCGGCGGTGCTCGGCATTAATAGATCAGCTGTCGGGACCCCGAGTATGCAACCCTGGGACCCTCTGTGCATTCTAAAGTAGTCCCAGATCGGTAGTTAGCTCGCACAGTTGCAACATAGATGAAATCATATCCATACAACAGAACGACTAATGAAGTAGACAAATTAATAATACATAGCAGCGAAAGGAACTCATGGTTAAAGTTTTACAAAGCCTACCACATAGGGCTAAGGTCATTACCAGGTCCACGACCAGAGTAAATTTGCAGCGGAACAAAACCAACTCGTAGAGGCCATTCGACATGCCCACAGGAAATCGAGTGGAGGACGTCTCCAAGTCCGCATGGTCTTCAAAGTAGTCATCCCCGTAGAGCTCAGTGCTCCTTGGGTCTTCTTCGACGACTGGTCAACAAAGGGGCGTAAAGCCGTGAGTACATAAAGTACTCAACAAGTTGAGGGAACAGTATGCAAATATTATTCATGCAAGGCCTCACAAGTATAGCTTTATGTTTAATTTACAGAAAAAAAGTATTAACATTAGATACAATAGGTAGATTGTAAAGCACATTTTGAAAGGTTAATACATAAGTAATTAAGTTTCTTTGAAACAACTCGTGAACACCCTGTTTACTTACCAAACCACTCGTGAACACCCTGTTCACTTCCCAAACCACTCGTGCCGACCAAAACAACAATTTTGAGAAAAATCTACCCCTCGTGTGAAATCACCAAGCATTGCCTATGACCGGGGACACGGCTATTCGAATAATTTTACACTCTGCAGAGGTTGTACGGCTTAACCCACAAGAGATAATCATCTTATACTGTTCGCCCACACACTTTCGAGGTGTGCGACTAAGGGATTATGACAAGGCTTTTACAAAGCTCCGTTTTGACTCGGTTCTGCTCACTAAGGATTCGCCACAGAGGCTACCTCTTGCATCGCTCATCAACCCAAACAGAACCGACTCAAAGCATTGCTAATTAGTTGGCCAGGTCCACCCCATAAATGGACTTGTGGTTGCATAGTATGGTCCAGATTAATGGTGCACAAAGTTAAGTCCTTAGTGACTATTCAGGCGAAACATCCTCATCCCAATGAGCTTTTTGCACCCCCTTTACTGCATGATCATTCGCCTGAGTATGAAATTATTTTTGGTTCAACCCGACCATAAGGCAATCCTTGCCATGGCATAACAAATTTTAATATTAGCGGCAAACACATGCCATGACAACACATCCACAATTCTATAACCACTTAGTCAAATTTAACATCATTGAATCAATGTGATCGAGAGACATCGTATAACTAAAGCAGAACTAAGCATAATACACACCCATGTTGGTATTGTAATAATGTCCAACTAAGATTACCCAACCTACGGTGTTCAAAGGTACATGTCAATATATCAATCACAATTATTCAAGGAGTCATACTGTCGAGTAGGTATTTAAATATTTCTCGAACTATTTTTATACAACTAGCCATGCATATTGATATAAAACAATATAAATTTGTAAACTAGGTACGACATGATCAAAGGTCCACGACTTGCCTTCGTTGAAGAGTTGGGATACTTCGGTCGAGGTCGTCGGGTCTAAGAACTCTTCAGAGAGGCCGGAATCTATATGTGCGAAAAGAGCCAAGTAAATAAGACAACTCCAAATAAAATCCGAAAAGAACCAAACTAGAACCAAAAGAAAGTTACTGAATTTAGACGAAGTTAGGAACTTGAATCACTCTATTCGGAGTTCAAACAAAGAACTCGGAAGTTCTGAAATCCCCAGGTCGGAAGAAGGCTTGACTACAGTTGGTCGGAAGGAGGATGCGACTGGTCGAAAGGTTTAGATATCCTGGTCGAAAGGAAGTTTCGACTGGTCAGAAGATTTAAACTACCTAGTTGAAAAGAGGTTGAAAGAAGGCTTCGACTACAAGGTCCAAAGAAGGATATGACTACTTAACATGGTCGTAGGAGGGATACGACTACTCAACATGGTTATAGAAAGAAAGAGGGATATGACTGCTCAACGCAGTCAAAAGAAGAAATAGGGATACGACTGCTCGACGCGGTCAAAAGAAGAAAGAAAGATTCGACTGCTCGACGCGGTCGAAAGAAGAAAGAAGGAGGACAGGGCATGGGAAACTCACCAGGACTGAGACGGAGGTCGGAGGAGGAGGAGACAACGAACGGCGGTCGATGACGGCGTAGGGGCTCTGGCGAACTCCAGGCGGAGACAAGGGGAGCCTTGGGTAGATCGCGTTCTTGCGAAGACGGAGGTGAGGGAGAGATGGCCAAAGAGTGGAGCTGTTGTGAATGATAGGTGGGCCCCTACAAGGAAGTTGCTCAAAGAAGAAGGAAGGCAGTGCACTGGCAGAGCAGGGAGCGCACGCGGGGGGGGGTCATGTATAGGCGAGGGCAGCACACAGTTCGACGAGGGAAGCGAGCGAGATTTGCGGCGGCGTATGCGGCCAGCCGCGCACGGGGCTCCATCGAACCGGCAGTGCTTCAGAGAAGAGGAAATGTGTGTTGGAAATATGCCCTAGAGGCAATCATAGATATGATTATATTACATTATGTTCATAACATTGGATAATGTGTTATCTTGGTCCTAGAATTATATCGTTAATATTTGTCATTAAGTTTGTGACTTGATTGTGAAACTATGTATTTCTATGATAATTATTCTTAAACGTTCCCTGGTCGGAAACATATGAGGACACATATGAATAGACTAGCATATGTATTGGTTGATGATCATGTTTCACAGATCACAGATATGGAGATATCAAATCAATAATATGGACACATGTTAGAGAACATGGTGTTGGATAAGACCCACCTTGAGACACTACTGAGATTGTTATGATTCTATGTGTTGTTAGTTGGTCTCAAGCAATGATGATGTATAATCCTTAGACCTGAGATCAGCATGGTTTCCTACATGTGTAATGACACTCTTAGGGGTTACCAAACGCTACTCCATAACTGGGTAGTTATAAAGGTAGCTTTCGGGTATGCTATGAAACATGCGGAGGAATGTGATTGGTCGGATATGGGATTTGCCCCTCCTAACATAACAGGAGAGATGTCTCTGGGCCCCTCGTTGTGGTCGAATAAAGAAAGTGCATGACCATACCACTAGTGGTCGAAGTGTCGACCACATGAAGTTATTCGACACTTGATCGAGAAAGTTTTGAACAGTTTATGGATGACATGTTATCTCATCTGGAGTTCAACCAGATGTTGTGAGGCAAAGGGAGAATACACAAGCAGGTCGTTAAGTTCCCGAAGTCGTGGTCGGTCAAGTCGTGGATCGTCGAAGTCGTATGGAGATGCGACCTAGTCGAAGACTACTCGAACATAATCACCAACTAGACGTAAGGAGTTGCAAACTGGTCGTAGTTAGGTACTAACTGGTCGTAAAGAGTTACAAACTGGTTGTAACTAATTATGAATTGGTCGTGACTAAGTACGAGTTGGTCGTAAGTGATAAGGACCTGGTCGTAGATCATATTGCATTAAGGTTCGTCCGAAATATTATGTGTGTGTTCGGGAATCGTTATGTACTGCTAGGTACCGCTGACGACTCGTGATCGGGAAAGATTTTCCGAGTCACAACTGATTACACACGAACCTATAGGGTCACACACTTAAAGGGCTGGGATTTGATTTGGATGGAGATCCGAATTCTTATAGGGCATGAGTTCCTAATGGGCCACAGGTTGAGGACCCAATATGGATGCCTATATATAGAGGGGCGGTAGCATGGGGTATAATTGATCAATCTTTCTGGAAGAAATCCCGAAACCCTAATAGTCACGCTCTCCTCAACCACACCGCCGGCGCTAGCACTCCTGCGCGTGGTGTCCCTGCCCCGTACATGTGGATACCTTGGAGGTGTTGTTGCGAAGCATCAGCACTAGGACGATCCGCGACTCACGACGTTCATAGGAGTAGGAGGAGAAGGCGCGCAGCAAGTACGACTATGACTGCTTCAACTCGCTACATCGACTCTACTTCCGCTACGAGTCGGCACATCTAGTGCTAATCTCGTGATCTATTACTAGCGGAGGTTCCTTGGTTGCGCGATAAAATTTTTGTTTGTGCTATCGTAGCCTTCCCGCGATCCTTCAGTGAGCACGGTGTAGAACGTCACGAGGCGAACTCAACGAAGTGGACGATGTCGCTGGGGAATCAGCGACGACGGCGGAACGCAAGGAGGAAGGTGGTTCGGCCGTCTGTAGGAGAAGCTTTGACGGCAGCGGCGAGAGGCAGTGGCACGAGCTCCAGCCGGTGCTGGCGAAACTCGAGGCACGGCAAAACGGGGCGAGAGATAAAAAGAGTTGAGGGGAAAACAAGAGGGCAAAGGCTCCCTGGTGCTCTATTTATAGAAGGAGGAGGAGGACCGAGCGACCAGATGGAGCGGTGTGAAAAGGGGAGGAAAAACACAGCGGGTCAGAGACAACAACATTTAATGCGCACATCGCTGAGGAAAATGGAGGAAAACGTGGCAATGGTGACGGCATTTAATGACTACGTCGCTGAGAAAAATGGGGACATGCGCGATGGAGGATGGGCAATTAAATGCGCTGATGGCATTTAATGCGCGACGACTTTTGCGGCGGGAGGAAGAAAAATGTGAGTAGGGGGCTGACAGGTGGGGCCAGTCGAAACTGCGGGGTGGTCGTGACCGAGGGGGTAGTCGTGACCGAAAGATTGGTAGGCACTGAAGGGCTGGTCGAGACCAACAAACTGGTCAAAATCGAAGGGCTGGTCGAGACCAACAAACTTGTCGAAGTCGGAGGTCTGGTCGAGACCAACAGATTCGTCAGAACCGAAGGGCTGGTCGAGACCAACAGATTGGTCAAAATCGAAGGGCTGGTCGAGACCAACAAACTGGTCGAAGCCAGAGGGCTGGTTGAGACCAACAGACTAGTAACTGGTCGAAGCCAGAGGGCTGGTTGAGACCAACAGACTAGTCAAAATTGAAGGGCTGGTCGAGACCAACAGACTAGTCGAAACCGAACGACAACAGAGATGGTGGTCTAAACCGAGAGAAAATAGAGAGGTGGAGCGGCCGGCGACGAAAGGGGAACGGGTTGATAGAAAAATGGAACATACAGGGAAAGAGAATTCCAAATACCAGAGAACTCCAATAAAATCAAGACAAATCAAATTTTGAAAGAGTTAGAGTTTGATTAATTTATATTAAATTACTTTTAACTTCCAAAATTTCTAGTTAAGATTTAGAAATTCAACAAAACTAAATGGTTATTTTTATTTTTTGAATTTTTTAAAAAAACCCTGAAAATTGGGATGTTACAAACTTACACCCCCTAAAGAGAATCTCGACCCCAAGATTCGAAAAGACAAAAAAGAAAGGTCGAGCAACTCGGCTCTTATCTTTCCAGGTTGCTTCCTTCTCTGATCGATTGCTCCATTGTTGCTCTTCACAGAATCGTAAGGTCTTGCTCCCGATAGAACTTCCAACTTCTTTGAAACTTTTAATGGGATGCTCCTGGTTGGCGAGATCCTTCTTTCATTCGGCTCTCTTCAGATACAACTACTCTTCTGGTACCCTAAGGCATTTCTTTCATTACAGCACGAAGGAGGAAATGATGTGCACCTTTCACAACTGCAGTGGTAGTTCTGAATTGGTAACGAGTGCCAAACTGATGGTTCAAAACTGTGCACTGGAGTGCCAAGTAAAAGCTCTAAATTTTATCTTCCAAATTGCTGGATCCAATTATTATTATTATTGAAATCTACCATTCCAGCATAACATAAAGTCACCCAATTAAAATTCCAATCGTTTAATTAACCTCACATTCTATCGATACACCAACATAATTCGCAATCCTTCTTCGGCATAAGCTTAAATAATCCAATAAATTCACCACTTTGATTGCATGATTTCTTCACTTCATATTTCTACCAAAATCTAGTAGCAATAACCACACCTTCCAGTCCGATAAACTCCAAGGTCATGCCAAATTCACTATATCTAGTCCCAATCGGTTTTGGTTGAGGATGCCTGTGATCAAAAGTGTCCACCCATTTGCATGCATTAGGAAAAATTGGGGACAATCCCACTGCACAATTAAGAATCGATTGCAATGTTTATCTAGACAAGAGGATTGTATCACAGATTGTACCCAACGATGAAGTTTGGCCCTTGTTTCTACTTGTGGTGAGACGTCGAACGAGGGAGAGAATGTAGTTCACCTCATCCCCCCCAATCGCCTAGTGGTTGCATATGCGAATTGCCTGGTTGGGGTGACCGGGGCGAAGTGTCATCGCGTCGCGGTGCCGACGCCTCTGTTGTGCCGCACCGGAGCTCTCTTCGCCTCGCGGCTAGGGCTGCTAGGAGGCTAGTGGTGGTAAGTGGTTAATGAGGTGGCGATGGCGCTCGTCTCTGAGGGGATGAGAGAACGAGAGGAAGGGGTTGAGGTAAAGAGGTGGTTGCTGGTGTCGGTGCAAAGTAGTAGTAGTTGGGGACTGAGAAAGATGATAGAGCAGAGATGGGGATGTCAGCTTGTGGAGGTGGTGAATCCTTGTGTCGGTGGCTCGACGAGAGCTCGTCGGCATTGGGGCTGACGTCAATTTCGTTCGTGGTGGAGGCAATGAGAAAGGCACCGACAAAGCTTAAGTGGTGGCGGTGATGCTGGAGTTTGGTTCGCGGTGAAGAAGAGGTGGCGACGCTAGATGGAGATGGATCGGGAATTCGGGATGTAATTCTTGCCTTACACCGGATCGTTGGAGAAGTGAGGAATGAGACACAAATAACACGATTAAGTGGTGGAGGACAAACGAGACACGAAACGTGCGTTTCTTTGGAATAGGATAGGACAATCCGTCTTGCATAGAGACAAACTTCTTTTTTTTATTAGTTAATTAAATTAACTAATTAATATAAGATAGCATATATACTACGAATCTACGACCACGACCAAAAGCACGCGGGCAGGCCAAGGCCGCACGGTGCGTGGCAGATTGGCAGGCGCCGCTCGGCACAGAACACGGGAAAGTTGCTTTAACGGTGTGGGGGATGGAGGTGGGAGTGGCGCGGTGCGGACGGGCTTGTGGAGCGTCGTAGGCTTGTGGTTAGATGACGTCACAGCTCGCACGGTGCGTCACGTGACGTGAGGCGGTGCAGTGGGCCTATGGGCTACGGTCTCGGTCAGTCTGTGCTAGCGGGGCGGGTCATGTCGGGCGACGGCAAGACCCATACGGACAGCAGAAAATGTGGAGATACGGATGGTATCGTCCTCGGCCTCATCAGATTAGACGGGACCTTGCCTTTCTGCACATCTCCCACACTGTTGGTGCATTAAAAGATGGATTATTTTAAAATAAAATTATTTTTGAAAATAATTATAAAGTTAAATATTCAATTTTTATCATAAAACTAGGTCAACAGCGATAGAAGCCTGTCACCAATTCAATTGATGACACTGTTGCTCGTCTGTCGTTAGTTCAACTTCTTGTCACTATTTGGATCGGCAACACGAACACTCTTTACTACCTATCGCGGGTCCAAATGCCGACAGGAACTCTGTCGCCAGTTGTACTGGCGATAGGAACGGTATATTTAAAGAAAAAAATGGTGGAAATCTCATTTATTTCCAGAAAAATGAGAGGGAGAGGAGAGAGGATAGGGGGAGAAGAGATGCAGCGAAGCCCTCGCAGTTCGTAGTGGAGGAGACAGTTGGAGCATCAGATCTTGTTGGTTAGTTAATAAAAATTGTGACATAGATTCAAAAGATTAGATAATTTTAGCTATTTTATGTGGAACATCATTTGAGTTATGTATACTTTAGTTCATCGTGTAGATATTATTTTTGTTGCAGTACTTGAACGATTTAGAGTAAATCTGTAAAAATAGGAAGACACCTCATAGAATAGCTAGGTGCCTCTTTGAAATCTGGAAAAAAAAATGGAGAGTAGCTAAGTAGGGTAGGCAGAACTTAATCAGAAAAATCTCAGCTTAATTTTGGTTTTTCATTTGTGTGCGCTAATTATTTTGTTAGTGCTGAAAATACTTTTTAAACTAGGAAAATAGCATGACATATCTTAAAATAGTAAAGAAAATTCGGAGTTGCTACATAGGATACGTATAATTGAATGATAATATTATGAACTTTTTTTATTGTTTTTATTTACACTTGGTAAATATTTTAAAAATCTGTAGAAATTATAAGGCGCTACTACATTTGTGCGCAGTAATTATTCTGTTAATGCCGAAAATTCTTTTTAAAGTAGGGAAATAGCAACATTCCTATAAAAAATCTGTAAAAAATACAGAGTAGGTTTGTTGAGTTTGTATGGCTTCACCAAAATAAGCTCAACTTAAATTTGGTTTCTATTTATGGCTGATAATTATTTTGTTAATGCCGCCTCGTAGTTTTTGCAATGCATGCACTGAATATTCACGTATGGCAGACCCAGGACATGCTGTGCAGTGGCCGTATGAGTTGCTTGAACCGGTGATTGACGCGCATCACCGTAGCCGCCTCAGTACCATCCTCCCCTAGGAGGGCGTGGCAGCGATTGAGCTTGGTGCGTTGCGGTTGCGCGCCCATGAGAGCGTGGAGGGTGGACTGTCAGAACCCGGGATTAACATCCCAGATCCTCTGTGTATTTCTGAACTAGTCCCATGATCAGTAGCTAGTTCACACAGTAAACAAATGTGGTAACAAATTCATATCACAACTTTATTAATAATCAACAGAGTTTATTACAAAAGAGGCTTACAAGCCAACAATAAAGAACACAGCGAAAGACGAAGAAGTAGGTCCAGCAATCTGTCACAGGCAATTGACTGGGGTAGCGGCCTAGTCGTCGAGATCCATGTCGGTAACAAAGTCCTTATCCTCTGAAATTTTATTTGCATAAAGCAAATATGAGCACAACTTCCGTGCTCGCAAGTTACACCTGTCAAATAACAGAATGACATGCATACATGGGTGTAACAAAGGATGGCTTATTGGTTGATTTGCATAAAGCAGCATTTTCTTTAAATACTTATACTAAGTTCCAAAGCAGATATTTTATAACTACAATCATTTTATAAATTCTAAATTTTATAGTCAGATAACATTCACACAAGAATGGTGAAGGATACCCTCCTATCACATTGCTTTCGAACCAATTTCCATTTGGATAAACCAGTTTTGAAGAAGTCTTTTTCAAACAAAACCAAAGTCTAACTTTGAGTGGCTTTGCCAGCATGTCCATGACCATGGACACGGCTATTCGAATAGTTTTACACTTTGCAGAGATTGTACAGCTTTACCCACAAGACACGACTTCTCTAGTTTGTTCGGCATCCGTCGATACCACCGCTCACTACCTTAGGTAATCAGTCTAGAGCACGTGACAAGGCTTTTACAAAGCGCTATTCCACCGCAGTTACCCCTCGCTAAGGTTTCGCCACCCCCTTTGGAATAAAGACCTCCGGGTTCGGGCCCCCTCTAGCGCTAGGTGGGACTAACATAAGTCGTAACATGACTACCCATTGCATATGTACGGAACGACCACAGTGGAACATTGCAGATTAATTAGCCAGATCCTACTCCCCACACTGAGGACATGTGGTGGTACGGTGGTGGCATAACAAGATGCGGTTCGAAGACCGGTCCTTAATTGACTTGGGCAACTTTCCAACAAACCCCAGGGGCCTCAACCATACCCGATTGAGCCCGTGCATGAACATGCACCCACCAATCATCCATTATGCCCAAGTCCAAACCCATTTTTATTTTATTTTTCAAGTAAAAATATTTTATAAACCTTCTACGGTAAAACAACACCATAGATCCAATTTAAATCAAATTTGAAAGATTTGGTTGAAAGCTTCCCAAATACAAGATTAGATCTAAGCACGACCTAAGCATATGATTAATTTTAATATCATTTTGTCTAATGGTGACAAGGTATTCGCGTTCAACATTCAAATTGGCCATACAAGGAAAATTCGAATAACTAGGCAATTAAAACAGGGGATTAAAACAATTGTATAAACATGAACATGCAGTAATAATTTAAAATAAAATATAAATAATTTGAGATAATGGGATCAATATGATCAAGGGTGTAACTTGCCTTGCTTGATGAGGTGATGCAGGTCATCTGGTACTGAGGTGATGTTGTTTTCCTTAACAGGTCACCTAGTACTCACAAGCACTTTCTCCGGGTAGTCAACGTGTACAATCACGATGATCATACAATCAAAATCAATTCTCTTATGAGCTCTTCAAACGGCGTCGAAATCTGACTCTCCGAAGTCGTCGAAATCTAATCGCGAAATAAGCCAAATTCAAACTAAATTCAAATAACAACTCAAATGAACTTCAAATTAAGTAATTTTGGTTTATTTAACTAGATCTTGAATTTAGATAAATTTAGAAATTTGAATGGGCTCAATCGGAGTTCGGATGCAAAATATATGCGCTTTGGAAGATTAAATTCTCAAGAAAACCCTAAAAAGGATTTTCTCGGATTTTTGGAATTATTTTTGTACTGAAAAAGGGATTTATGACGCCATGCTGACATCAGCCTTGGATTTTCGGAATTACAAAGGATTTAAAGAAATTTTGACATGTGGGACCCACATGTCGGTCTCACGGCTCACATGGACTAAGTTCACGGTGGATCGGGCATGCGGGACTGCGTGGCTTGCCACACAAGCAGCCACGTGGTCTGCCACATGGCAGCCACGCACACAAAAGCGTTGAGGTGGCGCTGAAGTGGCGCCACGGTGGCATGCCACGCGTCGGCCGGCGCGGCGCTCGGGTTCAAGGAGGCCGCGGCGGCGTTTCACCGACGTCGAGGGGTACCAAATGAAAGATGAGACTCCACTGATCGCGGTTTTCACCATGGTTGCTGGGGGGCGTGACCGGAACGGCGGCGGCGAGGACTTTGGCAGTGGCACGTGCAGGGTTGACGGCGGAGAACGGACTCCGGTGATCCTTGGGCCGAGTGGGTGTGCGCCTCGTGTCCGCGGAGGCGTCGCGAAGCTGGAGGTGTGGACCAAGGGGGCGGAGCGGCGATGGTCTCGCCGGAATCGAAGAAGAACCAAAGGTTCTCCGCCGGCAAAGAATTTCGAAATTCCGACGCTAGGGTAGAGGAGGGGAGCGATGGGTGGTGCCGCCGGAATGAGACGAGGAAGGCGGCGCCGGGGCGCTATTTATAGGGGTGCGGCGGCTCAAGGTAGCGTGGAGCGTACGAAGGCCGTGCGAGGTCTCCGGCGAAATCATGGGGATTCGGTGCCTGGGATGGAAGGAAGATGGCCGAAAATGGGGCGACGTGATTCACAGTTTAAAATGCGCGCGACCGTGTGTGGAAGGTAGGCGTAAATGGCGGCAGAGATGGAGCTTGAGCCGGCGCTAATGGCGGCGGGTGAGATGCAGCGCGTGGAGAAGAAGAGCGGGAGGAAGAAGGTGTCGCGAGCCGTAGGATTTTCATCCGATGGTGCACAGGAGGCGGGGTGCGTGGGGGTTTGTTGGCCGTTAGATTAAGATCATACGGCTCACCATGAGTGGATTGATCGGACCACCGAAGGCGACGTGAAGGCTGGCCGTTGGATCTCGATCCAACGGTTGAGAGGCGTTGATGTGAGTTAAAGTGTGTGTGCGTGTGTGAGGCTGACACGTGGGGTCGGGGTGAGAGAGAGAGAGAGGCGCGGTGCGGGGTGGAGCGGGCTGGTGGCGTGCGGGCCGAGTTGGGCCGGACCTATGGGTTTCGGCCCAAAAAGGGGAAGAGGATTTAAATTGATTTTTTTTCCAATTGATTTAATTCCAGATAATTAGAAAGGCTTTAGAAAATAGCAAAATAATTTCAAAAATTGTGAGAAAATTCACAGATATTCCCTTATTTATTTTGGACTTAATTAAAATAGTTCCAACTTATTATTGGCTATTATTTTTGCAAAATAAAATGTTTTGGCTTTATAATACTTAGGAAAAAGCTTTTAAAATCTCAGAAAATTCTAGATATTATTTAAAATTTAAAATTTTCAGTTCAAACCTAATAAAACTTCAAGATCTTCAAATAAATTTTAAATTTTGACTTTTACAACTTCAGAAATTCAAATGAGGCAATCAAACTCCTTCAAATTTCAGAAGAAACCAATGAAATAATAATTTTATTTTATTTTGGTAACAGCACTTTGGGATGTTACATGGACTCATGTTGGGTTCCGATGTACGTGCTGTTGCAATCTTCGTGTACTCATTTGCAGCCAGTCTACTTTGTGTGTACTAACGTTTGTTCTTAACCTTACTCGATGTAGATTGAGGGTGGCAGACCTCCTTCCACTGGCAAGGATAGTTGAAGCAACGCGGGAGGACGACCAGGACCGCGCGGATGTTGGTCGTACATCCAGGCGCTGGTTGACCGCTGGAGACCGGAGACGCACTCGTTTCACCTTCCTTGCGTGGAGATGGCGCCGACCCTTCAAGACGTGACCTTCCCGACCGGGTTGCCCTGCGCTGGCTTCCCCCTAGCGGCGTACGACATCCCGTCCATGTGGCGCACGAAGTTCCTGGCGAGGTTCCAGCAGGTGCTTCCACCGGGCAGTGGGTACAGGGAGTTCAGCAGCACCCATGCGCCAATGCTGAGGTGGATCTGCCAGTTCTACATAAGTGTTTGTAATTGTTGTCCTCTCTATCAATTCATTTGTGAACCTTACTGACGTGTATAAATCTTCTTGCAGCCTGAGCGTATGGCGGAGGACGCATTTCGAGGCCTACCAGCTGTGGCTGTTCAGGTGGGTCATGTTCCTAGGGTCCCACGGCGACAGTGTCGACAAGCACTACATATGGTACGCACGTGAGCTGGCGGACTGGGAGGTGGAGGACATCCAGCCCTAGCCTAGGGTTCGGCAATGTTGTACGCGACGTAACGCAGACTGTGCAACGCGTGCCACCGGCTTCAGGACAACTCTGTCCTCTTCGGATGCCTGCTGCTTCTTCAGCTGTGGTCCTTCAAGCGCTTCCAGATCAGATGACCACACCTAGACTTGGGAGCGTACACACTCAGCTTGTACGCCAAGGATGATGACGTGGACCGGCCGACCATGGGCGCAGTGTGCTGCCACTGACGGGTCAGTTTCATGAACATTTATGCTTTTTCGTAATGTATTCTCAATTTCGTGTGCTAAGTTTCTGTTGTTCTACTCCACAGGTCACCTACACTCTGATCACTACGCACACGTACCTGGACTACGTTGCGATGTTTGATCTCCTGACGGATGACAGTGTCATCTGGACACCGTACACTACCGAAAGCATGTACGCAGACGCGCCCCGAGGACTGTCGAGTCTGTGCACGCGAGACTACGTGTAGTGATACACGCGGAGGTGCTTGATGCACGACGTCTTCGAAGCGGAGCACCAAGTGCAGCGGGGCCTACGCCAATTCAGTCCACGACAGCAGGTCCCAGTCCCCTAGGGGCAGCGGGTGCCACCAAACATCGATGGGGTAGTTCACGGTTTACTTCTTTTGCAAAATTTGAGTTACGTACCCATGAAATAATTGTTTTGTCTTCCACAGGTACGCTAGAAAGTGAGTACCTGCTACTACCTCCTAGGCGGAGAGGGTGTTCTCTTCGGTTTAGGGCTGGCTCAGCGCCTACGGTGACGTCGTCCAGGAGCTTGCTCCATACGATCTCGAGACGTCCGAGGAGTACATAAAGTGGTACTCCAGTCGGACGAGGGTTCGCTGCGTCAGGGTCCTGGATGAACCACCACAACACGAGGCTGCGATGTCCGACACGTACCCCACCCAGCCGGACTCTGCATTCCACCATGTGGTACGTATTAAACGATCAATACTTCATATTTAATTTGCAAGATATAGGTTTCTAAGTTGTTGAGTACGTGTACATGTGGATCTACACCTAGAGGTGCACGAGTTGGCAGCCTCCGTCCATTAGTTGATGCTCGGGGAGTGTTTCATCATGACAGCGCAGGACATCAGAGAGGTCATGGAGCAGTTCCTCGAGAAGACGAGGTAAGGAACCTGGTGGACCCACCAATGCGTGCATGGGGGAAGGGGGTGAGCCAAGGTGGTTCACGATCGCGAGCTCCCCACCCGGACATGCCGAGCGGGTCCTCGTGACACCTTGCCGTGAGCACCATAGGACAGTTTGCAGGTGAGCATGAAACATTAAATACCCTTCTATATTTCAAACCCCACTAGTTACTAAAGACAATCTTCTCTTGCAGGTCCTTAGTTCCACCCGTACACGGGGCAGGAGTACGCAGAGCTGTCGTCTGCCTTTGTGCGACCAGGTATGACAACCTTGCTTGCTTGCGTAATGTACTATTTCTCGGTTTTCGCTATGTTTACATGCACAACATAATATTTCATAGGTCATACACCGCTTTGGGACGAGCCGGACGTGTCGCATGAGGAGTCATGCTCCGCAAACTACAAATTCGACGAGCGTGGTAGCCAGGTCTGCGTGGGGGCTTCACAGCTGCACGGTGCGCCTGGACCGAGCCAACCGATGCAAGACCCCATCGCGACACCCCCCTTAGGCTACTCGTGCCGGTCGGGTACCTCGACCACCTGACCCTTTGACGTACTCGCACCAGTGCCTGCAGCCGTCCCGAACGAGGACAAGGGCGACACGCAGGGTACGGCCCAAGAGGAGCCGCGAGTATATATTTGTTCTTGTAAATATCAGTCATGCCATGTAAATATTAATTTTTGTACAACTATTATTATGCTAGTCTAATGTTTCGATATTTATTTTTTGGCTGCACACCGCGACCATGTGAGAGAGTCAGTATCAGGACACCCCATACCACCCTCTTTCTAGCCTTGACTCCCTAATGCCACCTTTTGAGACTGATATGACAACACACTTAGACGCTTACATTTTAGACTAATAAGACCACACTCCGCCACACGGCCTTTTCAGACCGAAAAGACCGGCCTTTGTCAAGCCACAAGCGGCCACTTTTGCACATCGATATGATAACACACTGCGACACATACTGCCACCCCCTTTTCAGGCTGAAAAATCCATATATAAAAGGAGGGAGAAGGGAAGTGGAGGAGAAGAGAGCTGCAGGATAGCACTACTAAGAGGAAGGAGATGGAGGACTCAACGAGCTTCTACAAGAGGATAGCGTAGAAACAAAAGTGGCTAGCCGAGAGGGCTAGATGGTAATGAGATAAATCTATGAAGGATGCGCTGGTACTACTGGAGTTCCCCACGCCCACAATGTGTGTGTGAACTACCGGCAAAGATCATCCAGTCCACACATCCAACGACGTTCGTTCGGGCATACTACACATGCGGTCACCACCTCGTAAGCGTATCTTGCGTACACAAATTTTTTTCACATCTTATGTTCCATTCCACAAATCCTTGATTACGCACGCGCATGATGGCAGCCGGAGATGTAGTATAACTTCCTCCAATGGATCGACGTTCCAAATATGTACGATAGGGCGCTCATCTTGCAAAAGTATATGTTGAACTATCCGACGCGAGCCAAACCCGACCCAGCTGAAAAGGCATCGGACGAGCCCAAGAACCAAATGAGTAAGACAAGGCCAAGCGGACGGTAGACAAGGGGAAGGCTCCTTCAAGTGAGACCGTGGATCGTACTACCCCTCCTTGTCACCTGGGCGCACTCCGGATCCAAGATGTAAGTTATGTTCATTATGCATCAGAATTATTAATTTGGCCCGACGTTGTGTTATGCTGACATCGTTCAACCGTCTAGCCTGTCTCGCAGGACATGGATGACTTCGAGACTAGCCGCCGCCGCCGCAGGCAGCAAGGGGACAAGGGGAAGTCTCCTGCAAGTGAGACTATCAGTTGTACTACCGCTCCCTATCAACTAGGTGCACTCCGGATCGAAGAGGTAAGTTATGCTTAGTATGTATCATAATTATTAATTTGGCAGACGTTTTGTTATCCTAATAACATTCAACCATCCGGCCCGTCTCGCAGGACATGGATGACTTCAAGACTGGCCGCCGCTGCCACCGTGGGTAGTAAGAAGTCCAGGGGAAGGGAGCCATGGGCCAACGAAACTACTGATCTTTGTTTCAATCGACTTTATTTCTATTCCAAAAAGGCGTATATGTATCGTAGGTTTATTTTGGTTTGTTCCATCATGCATGTGTTCGTTCTGTATGCACGTAACCAAACTCTACGTGCCTTGTACTTCGTAACTTTATTATAAAGTCTATTTCTATTCGCAAGAACGTTATAAAGGCGCCCACTTCAAATCTCGTTCTCTTTTGGAATTCAATTCTTATTGTAGCAAGGCAGGGAACAACATCAAAATAAAGGTCCATAAGACCTATTGTGGAAGTGAGCACTAAAAATAACATTATATTGTCTTCTTGGGACAACATCGCGCATGGCAACCCTAAACCCGATTATGTTGTCCATTCTCTACTTCACATTGTCTTCTCTGATTTTGCATTCCTAATTATGCAGACACTTCAACGTATTAGCAATTTTTAAAAACAAAATTTTTAAAAAATCGGCTACACATAAATTAAAATAAAAAAGACAGAGGTTTCGACCACCAGTTCAATTGGCGACAGGCTCCTATTGCCAATTAAAATAGCGACAGGAACATCCCCACTCTTCCCTTTGGCGACAGGGTCCCTGTCGCCAATTGAAATAGCAACATGAGCTCTCGCTATTTCAAATGGCGACAGGGACCTAGTTTTGTAATTTTTTTGAATAATTAATTTTGTAACTATCTTTTAAAATAATATTATTTCAAAAAAATAGTTACCCAAGATAAAAGCAGTTCTATAGTTCCATTAAGAAATAAAAAATAGCTTGTTGTTTTTTAAAATTACAAAAAGCATACCACCGTGAATGCCAATTCACTTTAGGTCACTCCATACAACGAAATTTTAAGATTTGCTATCACGTAGAATGTAATTCAATTTATAACACTCCCATTTAGATTTTGCCATTTTCGCACCATTTTCCATTTTTTTCTCCTTTTCTAGGCCACGTGAAATGTCATTTCTACCCCTACAATCATGTTGAATCCTTGTCCTCCTCTCCATGTTCTTCCTCCTCTTTTGTTCTTCACCCAGTTATGCCAGATGGCCATCGAGGGTGAGGAGGTCCTCTCCGACCTGGTCCTCTTCTTCTACCTGGCCTCCCACATTCCCTTCCCCTCCTAATCCGCCACTTTGAACAACCCAACGAAGCACGAGCCCAAGCACATCGTCGCTGCGACGGTGTAACATGGCGGACGCATTGCAGCCGACGAAGCCCATGGTGTCAGTTATGAGGACGGTGAGACTGCGCCTGTTTGTCCGCGTGACATGCGCAAAGGCCCACACCTTCTTCTCCTGGGCGGCGCCGCCCCAGGTGGTGATCGAGGGAGAGTTGTGGAGGGGGCGACATGGTGAGTTGGGGGAGGCGCGCGGGGCAGGGGCGATGGAGAGGGAGAATGTTGGAACTTCCTCCAGGAAACACACACACGATTTACCCATGGACGCACACTACACGGGAAGACACACACAGAAAAAAACTACTGAACTTACGATCAACAATCGCAAGTTTTATGAGACGTAACAGGACCTCGTGTTCTCTGTTATTCTCTATTGTTCTGAAACTCTCCTCAAGAACTCAACAACTTATATTTAAGTACACGATCAACTCCACAACTAACTGACTCAACCACTAATGCAAAATACTAATGCAACATGCACACATTCTTGATTATTTCTAACAATCTCCCCTAATCAAGATGGCTTCACAGCAGCGCCGGTTCGTCGTCGGCATTCGCCTCCACGAGATGCGTCTATTCCTCCTTCTTGCGGCATTCAGAAGCAAAATGCCCATAGTTGTTGCGGTCATAGCATCTTATATTAGCCTTGTCGAATTTATGATTCCGGCGGCTTCGACCACCATTGCCGTTAGCGTTGCTGGGCTTGTCATCTCTATTCTTTGCCAATTGGGCCTCCCCCTCGGGGAGCGTTAGGAGAAGATGTTCGTTGTCGTTGTTACCGCTCATACCGCGTAGACTCTTCTCATATGCCTTGAGACGACCGTTCGCTTCTTCCACCATCATTGTCTTCATCTCCCCAAATCGCACAATAGTTGAGACAATATGTTGGTACTTGCTCGGGACGGTGCAGAGAAGCTTCTTCATGACGTAGCTCTCCTCCATCTTATCACCAACACCACGAATCTGGTTGATGAGAGTTGTCAATCTCATGGTGAAGTCATCCACAGACTCTGTTTCCTTCATGTGCAAACCTTCGAACTCGCTCTAGAGGGTCTGCACGCGTGCTTCCTTGACGTGGTCGATGTCGACGTAAATCGTCTTGAGTGTGTCCCACGTAGCTTTTGCCATCTCCTTTTCGACGAGTAGGAGGAGGGTCTCCTCCAGGACTCCTTGGAAGATGATCGCAAGGGCCAACTGATCTTGGCGCTCATCAACGTCGTTGGCCACCACAGCTTCCCAAACACTTTGGGCCTTCATGAACACCTTCATTTTGATTTTCCATGCGTCGTAGTTGTTCTTGCTCAACATAGGGTATTGAAAAGAGACGCTGCTTTGTCTTCCTGGTACCCTCGATGGACCATCACTGGTAACAATGGTGCGTCTCAACGCCTCAGAGCGCGTCATGATCTTGGGCATACACGGATCAATAACTCAGGCTCTGATACCAAGTGTTGGAACTTCTTCCAGGAAACACACACACAATTTACCCGTGGAAGCACACTACACGGGGGAGACGCACACACAGAAAACTACTAACCATATAATCAACAACGACAAGTTTTTTGAGACGTAACAACGCCTCATTTTCTCTGTTATTCTCTATTATTCTCAAACTCTCCTCAAGGACTCAACAACTTATATATAAGTACATGATCAACTCAGTAATGCCCTCTGAAACAAGTAGAAACACAACAAGTATATGAAATAGTTGCAAAGTTATATAATTACTTACTATACTTGAAATGGAATACCTTAAATATGTTCAGCAATTCAACATTCGAGGAAACTATTTCAAATGAATGACATAGTTGTAGTAAATATGTATGCTTGGTAGAAATGATCGTTTGGGTAATAAAAGTTGCTTTTAAATGTAAAGCTATTGGTACAAATGATACTGAGGCTAACTAGTGGCATGTAGTCTTTCGGACCATACTCCAGATACAAAGTACAGAAAAGTATCTAGAACTTCTCCCCCTGTCCCTCCCCCATTTTAGGACTCCTTGTAAGAAGAGTTATCATGCGCAAGGGAAAAGGCGACGGAAGCCAAAACCTGTCCTTTTCTAAGCATGCTTGGTAGTAATGTACACTACTATAGTAAAGTTGATTGCTGGTACAATCATTAATGAAATGTGGATTGCATCTCCTATGCAAATACAATAGTTCTTCATCTTTCATTGTATTTACATATATTTCTGCATGTGGATTGAGAAATTGAAGCTGAAAACATCGTCATACCTAGGTAGCA
Organism: Ampelocalamus luodianensis; assembly: GCA_036346255.1. Taxonomy (NCBI): domain Eukaryota; kingdom Viridiplantae; phylum Streptophyta; class Magnoliopsida; order Poales; family Poaceae; genus Ampelocalamus; species Ampelocalamus luodianensis. The sequence continues at coordinate 27,193,920 of CM070617.1, read as the reverse complement.
TACCATTGGGAGGAGGCAGTGCGCCAGGCTCGAGGAGGAGGCGATGCATGCTCGGGGGAGGGGAGGAGGCGGGCGAGGGGTGGAGGCGCGCCAGGCTCAGGAGAGGAGGGGCGCCAGGTTCAAGGAGGCAACAGCTTGTGCTCGGGGAGGAGGCGATGCGTGCTCTAGGGAGGGGAGGAGGCGGGCGAGGGGTGGAGGCGCGCCATCCTCAGGAGAGGAGGGGCGCCAGGTTCAAGGAGGCAGCGGCTTGTGCTCGGGGAGGAGGTGGTGGGCTCAGGGAAGGAGGTTCGTCGGGCTAGGGGGGGGGAACGGTGGCGACGGGCTCGGGGGGGAGGGAGAGCTAGAGAAACTTAATCGTTTGAGTAGGAGACGCGGGCAAACCCTATAGTCCAAATATAAATAGGGTTGGACATCACAGACGGTTCTAAAGTAGTACCGTCGGTGATAAATACATATCATAGACGGTTCCAATAAATAACCGTCTGTGATAGCTTATGTATCATAGACGGTTTGTGGATAAAGCCGTCTGTGATAGCTGATATATCATAAACTATTGTATTTTATAACCATCTGTGATACATATGACAGATAGTTTGTTCCATTAAACCGTCTGTGATAGTTCCTTCTATAGCTAAAAAATATTCTGTTTTTCAGCTAGCCTCAGGAGTTAATTAATATGTATGACTTTTTTCACATAGAAGATAGTAAGATAAACATGTTATTCAGTAGACATGTTCAACATAGATAGTAACTTGAACTCCAAACTAGATCTTTTTTTACCATTTTTTGTATTTACATATGGCCAAATAGCGTGGCCAGTCGCTTCTTACAAAAGATTCTCTTAAAAAAAAGTAGAAATAAAAAAGATCAACTTATTTCTAGCGGTCCAGGTAGACTGTTGTCTCCGTCTTCAATTCTTCATAGGTGACATCGTCGACATCAGAGGGTTCGGGGTCAGTGTAGGTTCCCTGAAATACATTCACCCGTTGACGCGCTCTTTGGAGAGTAGCCCAAAGAAGCTTTGACTCAAGGACCAAGTCGAAATGCGCCCAAAGGCTTTCTTCACTCGCTCGAGGTGTCTCGACACGGTAGACCCGATCGACCGCCGTCTTGATGTTGCATTCCAAGCGATGGTAATCCTCCTGGAGATGTGCAACATCTTCCTCGAGGACTACGTCAATGGCTTGGTTAGCTCGCCAGAAGAGGGAGACCACCTAGAAGACATGGCGGAGGAGGATGTTAAGACGGCGGAAGGTGGTCATCACATCTCTAGCATAACCTCCGCCGAAGGAGGAAGGACACTGTTAGCACAGTGTTCTTCCGCAGCATCCGCCAGCGTACGGCCGGCGAGGTGCTTGTACAAAATAGTTAAGTAGGCCATCAACGCTAGCGTCTGGGGAGAAGAGTAAGGAGCCACTTTTTTTTTAACTCTACTAGTGGTTGATGTAGGGTGCGAAAGAGAGTAGAGCGAAGTGGGGACTCATCTCGGTGGTGGATGATCATTCTTATAAAACAAGGAGTAACATCAGCGCGCGAGACAAAGAGACGCATCGTAACATCTCGTTAGGGCCGGAAAAAAGCTCGCGGCTCATGTGCCAGCTTGGCTCGATCTCGTCATCTTCTCAAGCCGAGCCGAGCCGAGCCGAGCCGAGCCTCTCGTCTAGCTCGCCAATTTTTCGAGTCGAGCCCAAGCCGCTCAGTAGACTCATTTAGCTCACGAGTTATGACCATCTTGGTCATCTTCCCCATACCCCCACCGATTCCCCTGTCGGTACATCGAGTGGCAACCTCGAGACCCTCTGTGCATTCCGAACTAGTCCCAAGATCAGTAGCTAGCTCGCAGAGTTGCAACATAGATGAAATCATATCCATACAATAAACTAAAAAAGCAGACAAATTAATATTTATAGAAGCAAGAGACCTTATGGTCAAGCCGAGGGCATAAAGCTGTGAGTATTTTGAATGTACTCAACAAGTCGTAGGGAAATATATGCAAATAGTATTCATGCAGGGCTTGACAAGGATAGCTTTATGGTTATTTTGTAGAAAGTAGTATTGACTGGAAATACAATAAGTAGATTGAAAGTGCAAGTTGAAAGATTAATACATAAGTAATCAGTTTCTTTGAAACAGCTCGTGAACACCCTGTTCACTTCCTAGATCACTCCAACGACCAGGACGTGATACTCGGAACCAACCACGACCACCTTTTTGAGAAAAATCTACTCCTTGTGTGAAATCACTAGGCATTTTCCATAACCAGGGATATGGCTATTCGAATAGTTTTACACTCTGTAGAGGTTGTATAATTTGACCTACAAGAGATAATCATCTTATACTGTCTGCCAACACACTTTAGAGGTATGCGACTAAGATATTATCACAAAGCCTCTTGCACCATGTGAATCCACACACCACCATGACAGAACAAGGTCAAAACATTGCTAATTATTCTACTAGGTCCACCCCAAAATGGACTTGTGGTTGCACGGTAAGGCCCAAATCAATGGCGCACAAAGTTATGTTCTTAGTGACTATTCAGGTGAAACATTCTCATCCCAATGTGCTTTCCGTACCCCCTTTACTGTACGATCGTTCGCCTGAGTATAAAATTATTTTTTGGTTCAACTCGACCAAATGGCAACCCTTGCCATGGCACAACAAATTTTAATATTAGCGGCAACACATGCTGTGGCAGCACATGCCACAATTCCATATTCATTTAGTCAAATTTATCATCATTGAATCATGTGATCGAGAGGCATCGTATAACTAAAGCATGACTAAGCATAATACGCACCCATGTTGGTATGACAACAATGTCCAACTTGGAATACCCAACCTATGGTGTCCAAGGGAATATGTCAACATGTCATTCACTATTATTCAAGGAGTCATACTGTCGAGTAGTTATTTAGCTAATTCCTAAACCATTTTTATACAACTAGTCACGTATGTTGATATAAAATAATATACTTTTATCAATTGGGTTCAACATGATCAAAGGTCTACGACTTGTCTTGGTTGATGAGTTGGGAGGCTTCGGTCGAGGTCATCGGGTCCACAAATTCTTCAAAGTAGCCAGATCCAACATGTGCAAAAGGAACCAAATAAATAAGACACATACATAAAAACTCCAACAAGAGTACCAAACTAGAGCAAAAAATAAAGATGCAGAATTAAGGGATTTGATTCACTCGAATCGAAGCTCGAATAAACGAGGATGGGCTATTGGAAGGAGGCTCGACTGGCCGGGAGGAGGTCCAAAGAAGGGTACGACCACTCAACATGGTCGTACGAACAAAGAAGGAGAACATGGCACGAAAAGACTCTCCAGGACAGAGAGAGAGAGAGAGAGAGAGAGAGAGAGAGACAGAGGCCGACGGAGGAGGCTGGGGAAGGATGGCGAGCGGAGAACGGTGGTCGAAGATGACGTGGACTCCAGCGGACTCTTTGGCGACGAGGAGGCGGCGGCGTAGGCTTCACTGGTGGTGGCAAAACTCGAGACATGGTGAAATGGAGCGAGAGCAAGAGGGAGAGAGAGTTTGAAAGCTGAGGGAAAAACCAAAAGGGAAAAGAGACTCCTTGGTGCTTTATTTAGAAAGGAAAGAGAAGGACCGGACGACAAGATGGAGCGGCGGGATTCGTGGCGGTGTGGCATGGGCGCACTGCCGACAGGTGAGGGAGGGATTGGGGCAGGTAGGGAGGAGACCAAAGAGGTAGCAGTCACATTGAAGGCGACAACATTTAATGCGACACAACTGCATTTAATGCGCGAAGACTTTCGCGTCAGCTGTGACGCGACGAGAGGAAGGAGAAGGTGAGCACGGGGGCTGACAGGCGGGGCCAGTCGAAACCAAGAGGGTGATCGTGACCGAGAGGGATGTCATGACCAAGGGGGAGGTCGTGACCAAGGGGATGGTCGAGACCACAGGGAGGTCGTGACCAACGAGGAGGTCGTGAGGAGGAGGTCCTGAGGAGGAGGAATAGACTGACGGAGAAAACAGAACAAACAGGGAAAGGGAATCCAAATACCGGAGAGCTCTAATAACTTAGAATAAACCAAAGCGAATTAATTAAAGTTTGATTAGTTCATATTAAATTGCTTTTAACTTCCAAAATTTCAAGTTAAGGTTTAGAAATTCAACAAAACTGAATGGTTATTTTTATTTTGAAAATCTTCGGAAACTCAGGAAAACTGGGATGTTACATCACCCATCAAACAACATCTCCTTCCTCTCTCCCCGCAGAACACGCCGTCGTCCCTCTCGCCACCCTCGAGTCATCGCTGCCCACCAAGTACCGCTGTCATCAATAGCCCTCTCCTCTGCCTCCATGCTAGTTCGAACACCGCCACCTCCTGCCAGACCCACCCAAGAACCGACACTTCCACCTCCCTTCAAACTCAAGCACCATCGTCGCCGCCACCCCCCAAGTCCCTCCTCCTCTTGCCCGGTCGAGCCGCCACCATCTCCTCCTCCCATCATTCTGGAGATGCCGCTGCCAGATTTAAAGTTGTGGGGAGGAGGAAGCTTTCAGTGAGATCTACCCTATCGTGATGTCGTCGTGGTGATCGTCGTCATTGCAACAAAGGAGCTCGCCGTTCTCCACAGGGTACTACTGCTCGTAAACCTCCTCGTCTTCCTCCATATCCTACTTCACCAGCTAGCTTATCCCCCACACATCCCCTCCTCCATCTCCTCCCATTTCTATGGCGGTAGGGGCGGTGGTAGCTCGAGGTCCACCACCCCCAGTCACAGGGGTGGTTCCACCGTCGTGCCCCAGGCACCCGTGTCGGTGCCATTCCCTAGCACAGATGAGCTTCCCATCGAGCCACGGAGGAGGGGCTCGGTGACGGAGAGGGCATCGTTGGTGCAGGGAGCGATGGGGCGTAGTACATGGTGCAGTGGAGGAGGGCAAGGTGTGCAAAGCAGGTGGAGGTGAGGCGGGAGTAGAGGAGGAGCTTGGGCGGGGAAGGGGGAGGCCGATGTGAGGAGGAGCGGCGGTGGTTTTCTCCATGCTGGTCTGTATGGAGGAGGTGCGGCGGCGTGATGGATGCGCGGATCGAGAGGTGTTGAGGGACAGAAGCTTGCACTACTACAAAACTAGTCATACTAGACATCTCATCATAGACGGTTCCTTTGGAACCGTCAGTGTATATGGCTGTGTATTTTCTATAAACGTTTAGTATTTTTTTGCAATACAAAAAATTATCGCAGACGGTTCTGAGCAAGAACTGTCTTTTTACAGACGGTTCAAAAACCGTCTGTGATAATCGCCTGTTATCACAGACATATAAATTCAGACGGTTCACAAAACCGTATGTGATGACGGTTCCGAATCGTCTGTGATGACCCTTTGTGTAGTAGTGTTGGCTCACAATCCAGCTCGAGCCTAATTTCGAGCCGTGCTGAGCCGAGGTAAGCTTCTCGCTCGTTCCTGAAATGAGCCGAACTGAGTCACTATTTCAGTTGAGGTTGGGCGAGCCAGGCTCAAGCCGGCTCAGCTTATTTCCAACCCTACAGCTAGTACATCGTGTTAGCATTTTCAGCCCAGATGACATCTTGATGTAGTAGTTGATTCCAAAAGGGGTGATGAAGGATGTTTTCTCTTCATCTTCTCTTGCCATGTTTATTTGATGGTAGCCTGAGTAAGTATCCTAAAAACTCATCAATTCACGTCCCGCAGTTGAGTCGACCAGCTAGTTGATTCGGGGTAAAAGGAAGTCATCCTTAGGACAAACAACATTCAAATGAGTAAAGTCAACGCACATGGGACGATCGGGGACGATGGCGAAGGACGAGGTAAGTAGCGCTTGGGAACGCAAGCAGAGGACATGGGAGGTGGCACTCGGGGGCAGCGGGGATTCGGGTGTGGGAGGCAGTACTTCGGGACACGTGATGGAGTGGTTGGCTAGTGGTTAGAGAGAATGTGGGAAGAGGTGACGTTTTGGCCGGTGATGAGACTGTGAGAGAAAAAGAATGTGGAGAGGGAAGGGGAGGGGAGGAAAGGATAGAGAACGTGAGGAGGGGATGGGAGGAGAGATAATTAGAATATTCCGGTATTAATTAGGTGGGCCATTTAACATATTAAATGCATAGAGGTTATGTCTAATCTTGTGTCTATACGACGTGTGCCCTTAGACACGATTTCAGATTCCAAGATGGTGTTAGTGAGTGGTGTTTGTCACAATGTTACCCCTGTTAAATCACCTTCATTGAAATCATAACATGTTGTATTTAAATGCAATACTGCTTTTAATTACACCTAAAGTTATTACTACTGCAATTCTAACTAGGTCCTATTTGGCAATACAATTTTGTTATTAGGATGAGAATGCTTTGAGGATAACAGTCAGTTACTATTGTCATTGATTAGCCTGCATATAGTTGTATGCTATAGTTAGAGCATGTACAGTGGTGTGATGTCAGCTATTTGTAAGCCTTGACATATAGGACACGAGATGATTTGGAAGAGAGAGGGAAAGTATAGAGAATTGAGCCATCTCTCATGCAGTAGTCGACTGTAATACGAGAAACAAGAAACATTATACATCGAGAAGTTGTCTATAGACACATGTAAAAAGACAACTCATGGTAAAAGCTGTCCTTAGTGCTGTATATAGATGATGTGAAGAAATACTATAAACAATAGTTGTTTATACCATTGTACATGCCCTTACTAAAGGCATAGATCATAAAACATTTCATACGAGTTGCTCTTGTGAACCGGGGCAAGGTGTTCCAAATGACTAGCTTTGACGACTTAGGGAGTATGAAGTGTTTAAATCTAACATACTCAAAACTTACTCACCATAGTAGTATCTTTTGTATGGAAGGGACTTCTTGTAATTTCTCAATTAGACAAAAGAAAAATAAAAGAAAAGGTGGGCCCACCTGTCATAGAGAGAAGAGGAAGAGCTCGAGAGGGGATCAGTCCCATCTCTTCGGTCCAGCGGCGTAGGCGTGGGTGGCTCAGGGCGATATTCGCGCCAGCCATTGGGATCGTCGTGGTGCTCCTCTTCTTCTTAAGGGCTTCTTCTCCTTCTTCTTTTTCCCCGCGCAGTACATTGAGTTCTCCTGATTTTGGTTTTCCTCTCCTCTCTCCTGTTTTTGTTTTGGGCTTGGGCCGTGTGAGTTACCACGTCGCCGTGGTTGAGCACGGCGCCACCGGCGGTGAGGTTCGACATCCTCCTAATTGCGCACTCCCTGTCTGTCTCCTTGTGCCACCTCCTTGTCGAGGTCACTAAGGAAGCCGGGGTGGCACACCGTTGAGGTTGGTTCTGGCCGAGTCTGTGCGTGCTTTGGGTGAGAAGGAAGGTTAAGGTGTGGTGGATTTGCTCCTTGTGCACTCGGCCGGTGCATCTTGCTATTGATTCTCGTGCGATGTTTTCCCTGTACCTCAACTTCACTATTGGTGTGTCCTACATTGTGAAAAGCGATATTGTATCTCCGACGACCACGTCTGTACACCGCGGCACAGCGGGGTGATTGGTTTTCTGAGACAGCGCCTCGGCGTGCCTTGCCGGCCAAATCGGTGGCTTTGAGTGCCATCCGCTCAGTGAGTTTGCACTTTTAGATTATTTGCTCTCATGTGCACAGTGTGCCATGCTAATGCTAGTTTCATATTATATTTTTTTTTACTCTAGCATTGGAGCACTTTGCATGGTAAAGATTGTGGGCTTGGTTTATGCTCGATGAGGATAATGTTACTGTGAGAATGAATACAAGAATTTGGTTATAAATTTGGTCTTGAGTTTGTAGATTGCTTGCTGTTTACTGTTGTGTCATATATTTATGCTTGTCTGTTCACTGTGAGTTATCTCTTTTAGTCAGTGTTATATATCACTGTCAATTGATTTCTTGTTACCTTGTCTTGTTGGCTCAATTGCTTGCTGTCGAGTGAACATTGAATTGATAATTGTTTTATATGAGTGGTTAGTTTAGCAAGATTTGTTTAAGCTCAATGCCAAATTTATTTAAGAGAAATTGTCATATTTAATTTGTGATTGAAACTTGATCTAAGTGGTGAGGAGGCTAAGTATTAATACTTGAGCATATCAACATCTGATAGCATCAAATTACTATTTAAATTCAAGCAATATGTTGATTTTAGTTGCCTACATGTTCTATGTTTTGAGCATATTATCATGTTTAATTGACATGAGAAGTTTACATGCTAAACTCATTGTTTATATGTTTTTTCTGTCATTTATATGCCGCTGGAAATATGCTTTTATGATCATAATTATTGCTGTAATTATTTCTAAATATTTGCTAAAACCGCATAATTTACAACAGTATCAAGTGCTCTCTTTGTTTCACTATATTTGTTCATGGTTCCGGGAATATACGTTTCAATATATTTGTTTATTGAGGGAATTTAGAGTATAGTTGTAATTTTTTTAAACTTTTTATTTCTACTTAAATGTTTTGAAAGAGATTAAATGATTGTGATATGCTATTTAACATGGGTATGCATGATCATTCTTATTAAGTGTTTTTAGATTTAGTGTTTGATTCGTCTGTGCATGTAGCGTGAACAAATATAGCTAAATAGAGTGTAGTGTCGATATAACCATGAAACTTTTGTCATTCAACATTGCGCGTGACTCAAAAGTTCGTCGGCTACCTAAATCACTGGCTAAGGTTGCTCCCAATAGGCAGTATCTTAGTGCAGTTTTTTAATACATGAGAAGTATTAGGATATCATCTTCCCAATACATGATTTCTTATGGTGTAGCATCTTAAACTGTTTTATTTAATTACATGCATGAGGCTGTTTTGCGTTGAATTTCGAGCCAAACCAGTATCTAAATTAGATACTAGAGTATCATCTCTCTTCATTAACTATAATGTTATATTATTATTTTGACTACATAGCAGACTAAGATATCCGTCAAGGTAGAACAGTGAGAAGAGCCTAATGAATATCTCTCTTCCCAATGCCGTCTCGTATGCTTGCCCGTTTACGAAAACTTCTCGTGCCCTCCAGGGCGCCATAAAATCGGTCTTCTAGTATGATGGCACAGCGTAGCCAAAAGCTGAAGAGCTCGTCCAGCGAGAGGGAGAGAGAACCGATAGTAAAGCCGAAGCAAGCCCCACACGCGCCAAACTTCGTACCTCCCACCCACACCACTGGACCCTTTTATCGCCCTGGGTCCCCCACCCTCTTCGAGCGGCGATGCGCCACACGCGTCCCACCCCACCCGCCCGTGCTGTCCCCCACCCCACGACACGCCTCCTCCCACGTGAACCTGCGCGCAATTGCTCGTCGATACGTCGCGATGCCAGCGCTTGGCTTCACCTCCACATCGTCCCGGCTCATGCTTCTCTTTCTGACGGGTAGGGAGCATGAGGTGATGGCCCACGCGTCATTGTGGCTTCGCGTGACCACGTCGTGCCACTTGTGCCTCCGCCCTCCTTTATTCCCCGCGGCGAATAGACGACAAAACAGTCCCCGTGAGAAGCGCGACGACAGGACGGTGCAGGCATGCAAAATTCACTGGCATGAAAGGTTGGTCCAAACAATCGTGGCTCCACTGGACATGGAAAGGGTACTGCTCCACCCGGCGCCGCTCGCTCGCACGGCACCAGCTCTGGTCTGGGTGGAGGTGAAGTCGTGAAGACCGAATAGAGGGAGGGGGTGTGGACGTAGGGCGGGCGTCATGCGGGCAGCGAGGGTTCACGTGAGAATGGACTCATGGAGGCGGTGGCCGGTTGGACGGTGGATGCACAGCGTTAGCAACTCAAAGGTGGCTATGAAAGTTACTCCTTCCGTTCGGATTTATTTCACGTTTGGTAGTTATGTATTACTTTACACGACGTTATCTATTTAAATATGGAGGGAGTAAAACTTATTTAAGTTGATAGTGTTGTATATCTTCAATCCGTATCAAGGTCATAAGCATGTACGATTCTAATAAATATCGATGCAGTACTATTTGCTTCTTCTTGTTGGATGGGGGTGGCGTGGTAGTCCGAAACCACATTAGTGAATGCTTGACTGCCTGCAGTGAGCGTCTTGATAGGATTACTACGCTAGAGTTAGCAAAAGCATTGATGTTTCGCCGTACAACTGCCCTCGCCAATGACGAAGGATATCAAAATACCATCCTTGCTTCTGACTATTTGTATGTGGTGCATGAATTTGTTGATGCGGGATCCGTCCTCTGTTGGTGCGATTATCTCTGATATCAAGTCTTTGACAGACGGTTTTCTTGGTTATTTTTTTGTCATGTTAGTCGTGTGGTGAATGTGGCGGCACATACTCTAGCTAAATCTTGTGATTGTTCTGTTAAATCTTTTATTCGTAATGATATATCAGAGTGTATCAAAAAAAACTATTTGTAACTATGTTTTATTATCAATGGATTGCCGATATTAAAAAAAGAAAGCTAGTAGCAGTACTGGTAGTAAGAAAAAGCGGACCCCACGACACGTCAAGTCGCGCGGCGGCTGTGCCGTGCTCCCCCAAGCCACCCCATGACCCCAAGCCCCTAAACACGAACCAAACCTACGGCTTATACGGCTACACCCCCTCCCATTTTACGAGGTTCGGCACTGGTGGATACTACTACCGTCGCTCACAAAAACCCAACGTCCCAACCTACCTAGCTCCCCTGAATCCCTGATGCCGTAGACAGTCACACAGAGCAAACCAAACACCACACCTCGCCGCACCCAATAAACCCTACGCCTCCCCAGCTGTTCGCCGCCCAGCTGATGGATCCGACGCTACGGGGAGCGGCGAGCCACGGCGGCAGCGGCGGGGCGAGGGGAGGAGGCGAGGCGCACTACAGAGGCGTGAGGAAGCGGCCGTGGGGGCGGTACGCGGCGGAGATCCGCGACCCGTGGAAGAAGACGCGGGTGTGGCTGGGCACCTTCGACACCCCCGTGGAGGCCGCCCTCGCCTACGACCGCGCCGCGCGCACCCTCCGCGGTGCCAAGGCCAAGACCAACTTCCCCGACCACGCCCACGCCCACCACGCCCACCATCTCCATGTGCCGCAGCCGCGCCCACCCCCGCAGCAGCCTGTCCCGTTCGGCGGCATCGACCTCAACTTCCCTTCGCCCTGGCACTTCGTTTATTTCTCGCCACCGGCCGCGCCAACGCCCCCGCTTCCCCAAGCAGCGTCTCCGGCGGCGGCTGCCCCGCCCTCGACGGCGCTCGAGGTCGGGACGGGCCCCAGGCCAGGCGGTCTCCCGTTCGACCTCAACGAGCCGCCGTCGCTGCTGTTCGGGTCGTGATGTGATGCGATGGCAGTGTAGTACTGTGCCTGCGAGACAGTGGTGCTGAGCCTGAGAGGGTAAGGGGAGTGGACGGCACCGGTCCGCCTTGCTGTATATACCTATTTAAGGAAAGTTTGGCTATGTCTTCTTGGCCTTTTCCCCTGTTGTTTTTGTTTAAGCGTTTCTGTTTTTGGTGCTCTGTCGGTAATGGTGGATGGGTGACTGTCTGTTTTACTGGAGGACGCTAGTGTTTGTGTTTAGCGCGGTAAAAAAGATTGGGTTTGGGCTTTCATTGGTAGCCTCGAGAACCAACGACTCGCCGCGGGTGAGAGCGCCGTAGCGCTGTCGTACGGCCGTGCCGAGGCCAGGCGGCTCTGTACTTTTTGTTCAGGCGTCCGCTATTACCGCTTGCACATGCGCTCTTTTGCGGATAATGTGCATGTGCCGATCTACTCCATCTTCATCATGGAATTTAACTTGGTGCACATGGGGGTGGGGGGGGGGGGTGCGCGGAAGAAGGCGCGCTGCCACACAACCTACGTGAACGATGGACTGGTGTCGCCATGCGCTGTCCTCCCTAGAGATTCGCCTGCTGTAACGTGTGATACTACTAACATGTCAGGCACATGCTAATCACCCGAGTATTTTTGCTGTCCTCCCTAGAGATTCGCCTGCTGCAACCTGTGATACTATAAAAACATATTAGGCACATGCTAATCACCCGAGTATTTATGTACTTTGTAACGCCCACGAGCCATTTTTCACCCTAAGTTACCAGCGGAACAACAGCACCTTGCGCGGAATGGGACTTGTGATGGAAGATACCATTGCTTTCTTATCTGGTTGAGAATACGCCTATGGGTTTAGTGCTTTCGCTTTGCGTCACGATTGTCTCGCTACTACTCTTCTATTATTTATTACCCGATTAACGCAGTTTTACTGTCTGCTTCCGAGGTGTGCTGAGCCGAAGCACGCCCTTGGAGTGACTGTAACAAGTCAACCGAGGTATTCAAATATTCAATGCCTTGCAGTAGCAGAAAACTCCACGCAGATATTAATTGATGAATCAGAACATAAAAAATCGTCAAGTCAGATGAACACTGTACGTCTGTACGTTAAATAATGTCCTTTTTCCAAATTGGATATATTCAGGTGCGGTTCGCAAATTGCAATTCGTTTCTCGGTTTCTAATTTTACTTTGTTTCCAGACCAAGACGTACCAAAACTGTAGTTGACATTCCAAATCGTGAACAAAAACTGGACCACCTAAACCTGCCCACATGCAAGTGTTGCCCAGAAACGGTACTCACAATCGCAACAGAAGAAACACATCAGATTGGTGTCCAGGAAGGCATTCGGGGCCGATTCATCCACTGCTCGCCGGCGTACGACATGAGAGCGCGGAACATCATCTCCTTCGGAAACAAACGTGGCCAAGCACTACAGCTTTATGCGGAGTCTTCGCTGACGGCAGAGATTATTTGAGGGGCTGTTTTGTTGATAGCTAAAATGAGTTAAACCAAAATTTTGGCATAGCTAAAACCTGGTTAAAGCTAAATATTGACAAAAGGGATATTTTTTGGATCATGACCAAACCAAATTTTGGCGTTACTAAAATTTTGGTGAGATTTCTTCATGCTCGGATTGCCCACGTGTGACATTGGATTTCATTAACGTTATCAAATTTTCATGGGTGTTACCAAGTTTATCACCAAACCAAATAACAGCTAATTTTTTTGAAGTTATTAATATTTAGCTTGGTTTGAAAAGTAGCAAACCAAACAACCCTGAGAAACGGCAAAGTGTGCAGCGCGCGAACAGGCCGAAAATGCATTGTACGAGTAAACAGTCTGGAAATGTTTGAGCGGTTAGTCCAGAAACACAGAAGAGATTGCACATTTGCACCGAGTTGTGGTGGGCTGCGGCCTTTTAACTGGGACGACTTGGGTCACTTTAATGGGCTACATTGTCTCTGGTGAGCCGAAACTTGTTTTGAAGCACTTCGCTTTCCATTGTCCAGGGGAACTATTTTCTGCTTCTCTTTCTTTTTTTAAGAACTACATCACGAAATGTCACTCAATCCCAACTCACAGTTGCGCTTTTTGAACGAGAATTATGGTGCACTTGACAAGCTATTCTTCTTCTTTGAGAGGACAAACCTTTATTTCTAACCGATTCGGATACATTGTTTCATCATGTGGAAATTCATGCAGGAGGGCACTTTCTCTGCGTTTTAATACTTGGGGATAGGGGTGTTCGTTCAGTATTTTTGGTAAATACGGTTCGGTAAATACAGTATATACGGTAAATACGGTATTGTTAGTTCGGTAAATATGGTGTTTTTGCAAATACGGTTCGGTATCGGTAAATCCTAATTTATTTCGGTATGGTATCGGTAAATACTATATTTACCAAAGTTAATGCAAATTACGAAAGACGACGTTGCGGCAATGCGATTGACACAAATTGCAAATGACTATGTTACAGCAATGTGGACTGCCCAAGTGGCAAGTGCCCTAGCCCCGAGCGGCAGTCGACAGCAGTTCTGCCAGAGGCAGAGCTACGCCCACCAGGCACTAGGCACACTGCAGCAATTAGCCCCTAGCCGACCAGCCCCCAGCGACAGCGGCAGCACTGCAGCAGGTAGCAGTACTGCTGGTGCAATAGCAAACAGTAGGTAAGTGCAGCAACATGCACATCTCTTCCGATTCTAAGGAGTCAAAGCCATCTTATGGTCTAACAATTTATAGTACTAGTTTGACCAACATAGACACATCAACTGCAAAGCAAAATGTGAGATGATGATGCAATACTCAACCAGAAAGATTTAATGCTAGATTAATGTGGCCAGAGGAGCAATAAATTATGCATCTAACAAGCCATCTTATTTACCTATGCTAGATTACTGTCGGTAGATGATTATGCATCTAATGTTGCCCTCTCTCTAGCTCTTTTGAAACTAAAAAGCCATCTTACAGTCTGAAACAATTTATGCTAGTTCGAAAAATGCAGATGTGTTCATGACAAAGCATATATCATTCAATAGCAACAATCCACCTTGATGGCCAGTTGCTCGGAGTTGCACTTATCCACCTCATGCCCGCCCTTCTCGGCCTTGAGGAGATCCCGGAGGCGCTCGACCTCCGTGCGAAGCGAAGCCACCTCCCTTTTAGAAGCAGCGGCAGCGTGCTCGGCGGTGGCGATGTCGTCCCGGGCCTAGGAGAAGAGCCCCTCGAGGCAGCGCCGATGTAGGTGGGGGAGGTTCGGGTAGTGTGCAGGTTGGTGGTCGACTATCGCGGGCTTGCGGCGTCACCCCTCACCCTAGATCTTGTCGGCGGTAGGTCAGAGAGGAGGGAGAGGAGCTAGATCTGGCGAGGGGTGGACTGGTGAAGGAGCTTTCGGGAGGAAGGTGATGTGGAACGCTAGGGAGTGGGGAGGAAGGAGTGGAGGCGGGGCCGGAGGGCGTGGAGGTGGAGGACCGAGGAGGCGCGGTGTTAGAGGAGCAAGGAGGAGGCATGCGGCACACGGGCAGAGGCGGAGGCGTGGGTGAGGGAGCGAGGAGGAGGCGCGCGGCGCGGGAAGGGGCAGGGCGAGCGAGTCAAGGGAGAGTGGGATCAGGATTTAGGGTCAGTTGAGGCGTGAGCCCGAGGGCTGGTTAATTTATTTTGGTAGGTTCGATTTTTTTTGTTTTCAGCCGGTTTTTACCGCAAAAATCGAACTTCTAAAAAACCAGATTTCCAAAAAAAAAAAAAAATTACTGTTGTGTCCATGCCATTTGCATCCTAAGCGTTTTGTGGCCCTATTTTTTGATGACATGTACAAATTGTGGGAGTCCTATATTAGATAATTTTGAAACTAAAAAGAGTTGTATTTAGTTTTGTTTATAGATGACATAGAGGATACTATAGACAAGAACTGTCTATACCATTGTACATGCCGATGGGGTCAAAGAGGGCTATGACATCCTTCTTGACGAGGATCCTTGACTGAGTTAACATTTTCAGTCAAGGGAAATCAAAATAGAATTTCATTTAGGCCCATTATTCATGGCCCACCTACAGGGGCAGAGTTGGGCCTCCCCAGCATCAAAATGCCAGCCGAATGGCTCTTGTTCTTCATGCTAGTGGCCTGGGAGATGCGAATGCTAGCTGGGCTAGCCCGAGGCCTGGCCCAACACCAGCTCCACCCCTGCCCACCTAGTACCTTAATAGGACCCATTAAACATGAATAGTTATTCTACGCGTGGGCCACAACCTGGGTCACATAGCGCACAACGCGCCAGCCCACACCACCTCACACTACGCGCGGCGTGGCAGCTCGCGCGCTTCTCGCATGTTATCGATGGTAAAAACACACGCACACGCATTGCGATCGACGGTAAAATCCTCGATATCGCCCAATCTGACAGTAAAAACATATATTAGAGTGATTATCGGTAAAAATTGGCAGTAAAAAAAAGATCATGCGTCACCTAAATTGGCAGGAAAAAAACTGTTACACCCAGAATGGACGGTAAAACCAAAATCACTGGTACGCCGTGGATCGGACAATAGTTGACAGTAAAGTTACTCCCCCGGGGGCACTGGTACGGTGGTAACAAAACTAATGGTAGGAACATGTGTACCCAGCCTATTTTTACTACCGACTAACCTAGTGTTTACTGTCTTCTCGCCTGTTTACTGTGTACAACATGGTTTACTGTTCTTTTCTGAGTTGTATTACTGTAAGTGACATGAATTGTTACTGCCATAGCTATGTATCAAATTACTGACCCTATTGGCGCATTTTACTTAAGTCAAAATGAGTTTTACTAAACTACAACTTGTCGATATGACCACTCGGTCACCGTTCGATCGGACAAAAAAAAATGCACTCATGTCGTCCCCCGCGGTGCCAATAATAAAAAAAGACAGGCAATCCCAAGCATCCCACTAAACACGCTCCCCACGCTAACCAATCATAAGATCTGCCCCCACCTCCCCCTCCTCATGTTCACCTATCATTATCGCTTCTCCCCCTGCCACCCCCAGCGATCCCTTTCGACGACTCCCTTCTGACGGCAATGACAACTAGACACCTCCCCCCACGGGCGCAGAGGAACCCAACTCGGCGGTGCTCATTCTCCATCACCAGTGTCAGTCAGATCTTCCTCTAGTGCATGCAGATCCCCCCCGACATTTACCGCCATGCTCAGCAGAACGATAGACGACCCAGGTTTCTCTACGCAGATTCCTACGCTGTCGGTAAACGTTGTGCCCCTAGCTGTAAGCCCCCCGACAACCAGGATCCTTTCCTCCACACCTCGGTCCTCATGCCACCCCGCTGTTTCTCTGAGCGAGATGAGGACACTCGACGCTTGTCGGATGTACACCCACGTATGTGTGTTTTTTACGGGTCTTTGCATGCATTTTTTTACTACTAGTATGTCATCCATGTACCACGTTTACACTCTTCAATAATTTATTGTTCTATATAGTGTCATTTACTTATTTTCTGTTGTATATCACTATGTTAATTGTGTTTTACTGATGTCAGGATGACGACGTCCTCGACCATATGGTGCCCCAGGTTTATTCGACAATGAGGGTGTTGCTTACCAGTTCTACTGTCAGCACGTGTGGCATGCCGGTTTTGGTGTCAGAAAGAACAAGAGCAGGAAAACAATCAAAGGGTTCTCTTGCACTCTGGAGGGGAAACACAACTTCTACATGCTGGAGAAGGAGCGTGAATGTAGCAAGACCTCCATGAGTATTGGGTGCAGGGCGTTCATGAAGCTACATAAGAGCCTGAAAGATGGTTCCGTATGCATCAAGCGGGTTGTGTTGGAGCACAACCATCCACTCGCTAGGACGCCGTCCTTGGTCTCTTTCATGAAGTCGCACAAGAACTTTGATCCCTCGTTGATGGAGCTCGTCGACACCATGCAGGACGATAGGGTCCCTCACAACGCTATGATGAACGTTTTATCAGAGATGCACGGGGGACAGCATAACATACCATTCACCGCGCGAGACCTAGAAAATATGTTTTTACTGTGTTCCATCATTGTTTTTACTTGTGTAATCGTGACTAATTACTGCCCTTTTCTTTACCACGTCATGACTACTCCGACCGTGTCGACTTACTGTTATACTTTTAGTCTTTTTTTACTGCCATGTTGCTGTGTATTTCCTGTTAGTTACCATCCATTATACTAACTAACCCAGGAAGGTTGCGAATACGCGCGCTGATCACGCAGGCGGTGTTAACAAGCTCCTGGCTTTCTTCAAGGAGTGTCGGTCGCAGAACGACAAGTTCTATTACGACATACAGGTGGATGGTGACGACATTGTGAAAAACGTCTTCTGGAGCCACGCAAGTAGCCGCATGGAATACGCTGACTTCAGAGACGTCATCTTGTTCAACACTACCTACAGAATGAACCGATACGAGATGCCTCTGGCTTTGTTTGTTGGCTCCATCCACCATTTGTAGAACACCATGTTTGACGTCGCGCTACTCTGTGATGAGAAGGCAACATCCTTCGAGTGTTTGTTTAGGACGTTCCATAATTGCATGGATGGCAACGACCCCATCTGCATGCTAACCGGTGATTCTCATATACCATTCTATTCGAATTATTGCATATGTTGATAAAGTTTATTGTTGATCGCACGTGTGTTTTATTGTGTTCTCTGTATCTAGTCCGAATGTATTGTTGATAGAAAAACTACGTCTCTACTTGATTTTTACCGCCTAATGTATTTTATTATACGGCAGATCAGGACTTGGTCATGGAGGCTGCTATCCCGCGCGTCTTCCCCCACACATAGCATCGGCTGTGCAGGTGACACGTGTTGAGGAAGTACAAGCAGAACCTGAACAAGCTATGCGCAGAGCATGACAGGCTGAAGGAGCGTTTGGTTTCTATCATAAACCATTCGCTTACTCCGAGAGAGTTCGAGAATGCATATGAGTATCTGGTGAGAGATTACAGCCTCGAGCAGAGCCAGGCCATTGCTAGCCTCTATGAACTTCACGAAAGGTAGATTGTAGCGTACTTCAAGGATGTCTAATGCGGTAGGATGACATCCACGGAGAGAAGCGAGAGTATGAACAAGATGGTCAAACGGAACTTTGTGGGTAAGATGACTTCGCTCCACCAATTCGCGCAGAAGATGTATCGTGTGCTACAGAAGAGAGAGCACTCCGAGGCTTAGGAGACACACTGTTCCATGATATGTATATAAAAAATAGGTTTACTGTGACTTCCGTAAGTGTTTACTTTAATTTCTTCCATTATTTACTGTTATCTGTCTTATTTTACTGCAACCCATGAATGTCATTACTTCATGTCATTTCTGTGCCTACTTCATTATGTATATCATATTACGTGCTCTCAGAGCCAACCTGTGATATCCACTCTATTCCCGTTCGAGGAGCAGCTAGGCAGTGTGTACACGCTTGCGGTGTTCAAAGAGTACAAGGAGACCTACTTCTCCAGTACAGCCTTCCGCATAAGAGCAGGCAAAAACCGAGATGGCCTATTCCTCATGTCTCACAGGAAATAGTCTACGATGTTTGCGTGGTCGTAGCACGATCTCAAAGTGGTGGCCGAAGAGGAAACATGTACATACAACTGTGAATACAAACGCTGCGAGCACACGAGTACTTTTACTATCTCTCGGCTAGTAGTTACTGTTCTAACTATTATGCTTTTACTGTCCTGTGTATATATTCATTTTTTTATGTCATCGACAATGTGTTTTACTGTTAATCCATCTATGGTTTACCCCTGTAGGGCTGTTCTACGTGCACCTGTTGCGGGTGTTCACCCACTTGCAGGTCAAGAGTATCCCTAGCCGCTATGTGCTCTGTAGGTACACGAGGAATGGTAGGGTGGATCTGTCGTACGACAAACACGACCTCATGTAGGTCGGACCGATCGTACGACCGAGATGTATTGGCACACCACCTTACTGACAGAGGCTATGGGCGTGCTGAGGTCAGGGTGAAGATCGAGTCTTGCGTACGATAGATCCATGGAGGTCCTGAAGGCGCTTCGGATGCAGCTTGATACCAGACCCAACAACATTGGCCCAATGGCTGAGGAGACTGTAGAGACTGATGAAGTGGACGATGATACGATCAATTAATCTACGCCTCCTCTGTCACAACCCAAGGGGCACACACGAATCGATGATGAACCAGAGCAAAGTTCTGCCTCGGTAGGAAAGAACATGACGAGGGTGTGCAATATATGCAGACTGAAAGCCAGTCACAATAGTACTACCTGCCCAACGCTACCTAAAAACAAAGGGTGAGGGGGGCAGGAGTGGCAGTGGCAGTGGTAGGGGGAGGGGGAGAGGGAGGAGGGGGCAAGGAAGAGAAAGGTTCGGTACACGTCACCAGCTGATTCATGAGGACGAATCAGAAGAGGGCAATGCTGACGACAGTTGTTGGGACCCCGGGTACTCAAACCCCGGGATCCTCTGTGCATTCCGAACTAGTCCCAAGATCAGTAGCTAGCTCGCACAATTGCAATATAGATGAAATCATATCCATACAACAAACTTAAAGATGAAGTAGATAAATTAATATTAATAGCAAAAGACCTTATGGTCAAGTTTGTTTACAATGTCTGCCGCACAGGGCTACAACAAAGGAAAGCTGCAGTGGAAACAAAACACTCGTAGAGGCCATTTGACACGCCCACAGGCTATCGAGTGGAGGACGTCTCCTAGATCGCATGGTCCTCGTAGAACTCCTCTTCATAGAGCTCGGAGCTCCCTAGGTCCTCTTCGGTGACTGATTAACCAAAGGGCACAAAGCTGTGAGTACTTTGAATGTACTCAACAAGTCGTAGAGAAATGTTATGCAATTAATATTCATGCACGGCATGCCAAGGATAGCTTTAGGGTTAATTTGCGGAAAGCAGTGTTGATTTATAATACCATAAGTAGATTGAAAGCACAAGTTGAAAGAGTAATACATAAGTAAGCAAGGTTCTTTAAAACAACTCGTGAGCACCCACGACCACCCGTGAGCACTCACGAGCACCTCCCAGACCACTCGTGGACACCCACGAGCAGCCCCTCCCACGACCAGGTCGCTGCTCGAAACTAACCACGACCTCTTTTTGAGAAAAAAATCTACCCCTCATGTGAAATCACCATGCATTGTCCATAACCGGGGACACAACTATTTGAATAGTTTTACACTCTGTAGAGGTCGTACAGCTTTACCCACAAGAGATAATCATCTTATACTATCCGCTCACACACTTCCGAGGTGTGCGACTAAGAGATTATCACAAGGCCTTTACCAAGCGCTGTTTTGACCTAGTTCTATTTGCTAATGTTTCACCTCCGACTAGTTTTCACAACACCCAACATCCACCTCACAAAAACCACACCCCAGTCGACCGGCCCCCTCTTGCGCCAGGTGTGAATGTCAATCCCAGGGTTCACACTTCCACCAAAATAGAATTGAACCAAAGCATTGCTAGTTAGTTGGCCAGGTCCGCCCCATCCTGAACATGTGGTTGCACGGTTCGGTCCAGATCAATGGCGCACAAAGTTAAGTTCTTAGTGGCTACTCAGGCGAGACAACCACATCCCAAAGACATCCCCTTTACTGTACGATCACTCGCCTAACTAAGAAAATAGATTTTGGTTCAACCCGATCAAATGACAGCCCTTACCATGGCACAACAACTTTTAATAACAGTGGCTGCGCCACAATTCCATATACCATTAGTCAAGTTTAACATCAATGATTCATGTGATCGAGAGACATCGCATAACTAAAATATGTCTAAGCATAATACACACCCAAGTTGGTATAACAATAATGTCCAACTAAGAATACCCATCCTATGGTGGCCCAAGGAAACATTTCAACATGTCAAACATAATTATTCAAGGAGTCATACTGTTAAGTAGGTATTTAGCTATCTCCCAAACCATTTTTATACAACTAGCAATGCAGGTTGATATCAAACAAATTACTTTTAGAAAATGAGCTCAAAATGATCAAAGATCTACGACTTGCCTTCGCTGAAGTGTTGGAGTGCTTTGGTCGAGGTCGCCGGGTCCGCAAGCTCTTTGGAGAAGCCGGAATCTACACGTGTGGGCAAAGCCAAATAAGCAAAACAAGACCACCAAGGATTTAACGAAAACACCACACTAGAGCCAAGAGAAAAGATACAGAATAAGGAGATTTGGTTCACTCGAACCGGGGCTCGAATGGAGGAGGCTGCGAGACGTGAAGTGCGGTGAAAAGGGGCGAGAGCAGGAAAGAGATAGAGGGCTTTGGGAGCTGAGGGTAAACAAGAGGGCAAGGGGCTCCCTAGTGCTTTGTTTATAGAGGAAGGAGGATGACCGAGTGACAAAGTGAAGCAGTGGGATTTGCAGTGGCGTGCATGGGCGCACGAGCGGGGCTCTAGGTCGGCAGGTGAGGGAAAGGATTAGGGCAGGTAGGGGAGGAGACCAAAGAGGGAACAATTACAATGGAGGCGGTAACATTTAATGCGACACAACAATATTTAATACGCAAAGATATTCACGACAGCAGTGACGTGACAAGAGGAAGAAGAAGGTGAGCCGAGGGTCTGACAGGTGGGGCCAGTCAAACCAAGAAGGTGGTCATGACTTAAACAGGAGGTCCTGACCAAAGAGGAGGTCCAACGAGGAGGTCATGATCAAAGGGGGGAGGTCACGACCAAGAGGGTGGTCTTTGCAAAAGAGGAGGTCGTGACCAACTGGGTGGTTAAGACCGAGAGGGTGGTCTTTGCAAAAGAGGAGGTCGTGGAGGTCCTGCAGAACTGGCTGAAGGAAACACGGAACTGACAGGGAAAAGGGAGAGCCAAAAACCAGAGAACACCAAGGAACGCCAAAACTCAAGACAAGCCCAACACAAATAGATAAAGTTTGATTAATTCAGATTAAACGCCTTTCATCTTCCCAAAATTTCAAGTTAAGCTTTATAAATTCAACAAAACCAAATGGTTATTTTTAATTTTGAAAAACTTCAAAAACTCCTGAAAATCGGGATGTTACAACAGTCTCCCCGTAGGGTTGGATGACAATGATACGTGCTGAATATACTTGTTCTTTACTTACATTTCAGCAAGCCGTTTACTGCATTGTCATATGAGCACTACTATGGTACGTCTAGTGCTTGTAAAACAGAGCTCGCTATTCGGCTCGATTTGCATGTTTTACTGCATAATCGAATTCTCTTATTGCAATATCACGTGGTATTACTGCTTGTTTTTACTATGTTGATCATAATCTATTATTGTCTTCTTTATATCTGTTACTGCTATTTTTTTGCAGAGAAAAGAACGCAATGTTCAATGGGTCGTCTTCATTCTACTTATATGTGGTAGTTGTTTTACTGTATGATGCCGATAACTTTATTGACGTATATTTTAATATTGAATTACTATGCGTTAAAAAAGGCTGTAGTTTTAAACCGTACAGTAAAACTCCGATGCTTCTCTTTGTCTCCCTCCCGGTGACTTATAAAAATAGCGTACCATCAGCCTACGAAGCGTTTAATACACACGACGCCCCCAAAAGCCTCCCCCTACAGTAAAACTCCAAAAAACCGCAAACATAAACAAAAAGGAACAAAAAATGACTCCAAACTCTTCTTCCGCTCTCTTGCGAACGATAGTTCTATCCTACCTATCACTCATATATGAGCAGCTATCTGGGAGGAGCCTAATCGAGGCTGCGGACCATGATTATGTCCGCGGCCTCCTTCGTGCTCTGCCTCCGTGTCTACTGGAGATTGTAGCTACAATCATCCGCACGATGCGTCTCCGACTTGGTCAGGCAATTATCCTTTTGTTCGACATCCGATGAACCAACCTTATCCCGGAGATCGTGCTCATGAGCTACATGGATCGTGTCAAAGCATCCATCCAAAGGCTTGAAGACTATATTGGCAGGAAAAATGAAAGAATCGATGACGTCGAGACCGTGGAAGAGATGAATGTCCTCATCTGGACTATCGTCAACAGACTTCCTTCGCTCGCTTAGCGCCAAGCTCAGCTCGCCGCGGTAAAGGAGCAGGTGGTGGTGTATCTCCACTTATTTGCTGATCCAGCCCCCAGCGAACTCGACAAGTGGGCTTACGAATGACTGAGAGCTGCAATAGGGTCCTGCCTTGGCCACTCGGGCCTCCTTTCTTTTTTCCCTTTCTTCCCTTCTTTTGTTATTATCTAGCAGTGTAAAAAAGAATTAAATGCGACCAACCACGCTATTTGGCTGAAGAATTCAAAGAAGTTTTATCTCCTGTTATTTATTGGTATGTAAATATAACATTACTACAAGAATTTCTTTAGTTTTTCGTCGGAACACAAAAAAACAGATTTACTACTTTATAAATGATCGTTTTTACCTCTTCTTGTATGCACTTTTATTGTCACACTAACTTTCGGTGTACTGCTCGCTGAACATTACTAGTAAGCAATGATTCTCGAGCTTGACATTTACTATAAATGATATGTGATAGCTTTTTTACTGTAAAATGCATAAGCAATTACTGAACTTCTATTTTGTTTGGAATTACTGCAAGTGTATCATGTTTTTACTATATTGTGGCCTACATTTTTACTGTACTACCTTCGTTGTTCTTTGTTTTTTGTATGTTTATGTGTGTATAGATGAAAACACGGTACCAATTCAATCAACCCCTCATTTTCTCTAAAAACAAAACACACAAAATACTGCTCGGGCTACCCGATGTGTCTCTTCATCTCCCCCTCTACGATTTATAAGGATGGACATCCGCTAACCAACAAAACACACACAAAGCCCCATATTATGTAACACCCTGTTTTTCTGAACCTTTTCGAAGTTCTCAAAATAAAAATTAACCATTTGGTTTATTGGTTTGTTAAAGCTTAAAACCTGAAATTTTAAAAGTGATTTAATTGACCTCCTCCGCAAGACCTCCTTCTCAGGACCTCCTCCTGTGACCACCCTTTTGGTTGGACCTCTCTCTTGGTCACAACCTTTCCTTTGACCTTGACCAACCTCTCTGTTTGAACTAGCCCTGCTCACCTTCTCCTTCCTGCACGTTTGCTGCAGAAGTCTTCGAGTATTAAATACTATTGTGTCGTATTAAATGTTGTCACCTCTGTTGTACCCATCTCCCTCTCTTGTCTCCTCCCTTACTTGCTCCCGTCCCCTTGCTCACCTGCCGGCCGTGCGCTTGTGCTGCGCCACCGTGAATCCCATCGCTACATTCTTGTCACTCAGTTTTCCTGCCTCCTCTATAAATAGCGCACCAGGAAGCCTTTGCCCTTTTTCGCTCATCCATTTTCACCTCAACACTTATGCTTTCTTGCTCTCGTCCCGCAGCTCTTTCCATTGGACTTCCTTCCGTTGGACCTCCTTCTCTTAAGCTTTTTGTGTTGGATTTCATTTGGATCTTTATTTGAGCTTTATTTGATCCTGCTCTATTCTCTCGTGTAGAGTTCGACGACGCCGAGGAAGCAAAGTTCGCTCAAGAAATAGATCCTCAAGCTTTCGAGCAAGGCAAGTCATATTTTTGATCATGTTGAACCCAGTATTTCAAATTATGTACCTTCCATTTTAAAGTATTACTGCATTGCGTATTTCAATTCAAGTACTTTAAATCCCTGTTTTAACTTGATACTTATTCTCAATTCCTTTGTACACCTAGACTTGAACGTCCTCTGGACCACCCTTGATACCTTAGTTAAAAGCTAGTTGGTACATTAGTATGAACAGAACATATTGCAAAACTTTATGCTTAGCCAAAGCTTAGCTTAAAAATCTTTGATTTTGGAAAAATTAGCCAAAAGCTCAACTTTGTTTTCAAATAATGCTATGGTATGGTCAGTACCAAGGAGTCTTTCTGAAATATTTTAAATGTGGTAAAGTGAAGTGAAAATCAGTTTGGACTTGGGCGAAATGGATGTTTGGCTTGGTGCATGTTCATGCACGGGATCGATCCATTTCTATGGTTGATGCCCAGGGTTCTTTTGGTTGTCACCCAGGTCAATTAAGGACCGGTCTTCGAGTGTATTTTGCCATGCCTTCCCGTACTACCACATGTCCTGAATGGGCAGGACCTGGCTAACTAATTTGCAACGTCTCATTGTGGTTGTGCCATCCTGTTGCGTGGGTGTCTTTCACGACCTACTTTCATGTATTCTCACATGGCGCAAGAGGGGGCTTGAATTCGGCGGGTAGTTAGCCCAATGGAAGTGAAATCTTAGCGGGCCGGGACTATGGTGGGATAGCGCATTGTAAAGGCCTTGTGATAATATCTTAGTCGCACACCTTCGGAAGTGTGTAAGCAGATAGTATAATTGATTATCTCTTGTGGGTAAAGTTGTACAACCTCTGCAGAGTGTAAAACTATTCGAATAGCCGAGTCCATGGTCAAGGACATGCTGGCAAAGCTGCTCAAAGTTAGATTCTGGTTTTTTTCCCAAAGGCTTGTTACCTGGTTTTGGATCTCTATCCAAATGGATTTTGGGCAGGCAGCTTTATGATAGGAGGGTATCCTTCACTCTTGTGAATGTTATCTAACTATAAAACTATGTTTAGAAAATGAATTTTAGTTATGGTTTAGATTGCATGAAACTTAGTACAAATTTGTGAAAAAAAACTTGGCTTTATGCAAATCAACTATATAAGCCTTCCTTTTGTTATACCCTTGTATGCATCAATCTGTTACTTGACAGGTGTGGCTTGCGAGCATGGTTGTTGTGCTCACTCTTGCTTGTTGACAAGTAGGTGAAGAGGTCTACCTAGGGATGGCAACGGGGCCATTCCCCGCCGGGGAGATGTGGAATGTCCCCATCCCCGAGAGATCAAAAATTCCCCGTCCCCGTCCCTATCCCCTTTCTCGGATGCTATTCTCCCCCTGTTCCCCGTCTCCATCGGATTATCAGGGCTCCACAGGGACCCATACCCGAAAGTTGGATCCTGAAAGAAGAGAAAATAAGATCCATAATGTTATAAAATGAGTATGAACATCCACATGCAATGCTCAAATGATAATATTTTTTTGATTAATTAGCATTTGGAAAGTAAAGGATGCAAATGAGATTATCTGGCTATCGCCTTATCGGGTTGTGCAGTAGTGGGCTAGTGGCCTACATGTCTTATCAGGGGCCCATGCGGTTAGCGGGGATGGGGAGTAGGGGAATAGTCCCATCCCCACTTCACCAGATGGAGAATTGTCTTTGCATATTAGCATTCTCGTGGGGAAGAAATAGCCCCATCCCCATCCTCTAATGGGTGAATTCCCCGTCGGGGAATGGGGAATGGGGCCCCATTGCCATCCCTAGGTCTACGCTGAGGACCAAGAGGTCCTGGCCGACTAGGATGCACCCCCAGCCGAGTGCCTGTGGCGAATTGGGTGGCCATGACATGTTTTTGTTTCCGTTGTTCTTGCTCTTGGCTTTGTGCCCTTTTGTAATCAACTCAAAATTTTGTTAATATAGTGATGATTGGATGGATGTGTTATCATCTCTTGTTTGACTGTGTACACTAGCCACTGATCATGGGACTAGTGTGGTTTACATAGTGCGGTCCTGGAGTCCTCGTGCCTCGGGGCCGCGACATATTATTTCCACCCAAAAGCCAATAAAAATGCCTTCGAGCTCTTCTTCGTCTCCCCTGCCCATGGTAGTTATGACCTACCTCACCATGGTATACGATCACCTCTCTAGTCGGACCCTTAGCAATGCTGCTGACCATTATGCAGTCCATGACCTCCTCCAATCTCCCCCCATGTCTCCCAGATATTGTGTCTCCGATCATCCGTGGGCTGCACCTCCTCCTCAGCCGTACCAATGGCTTGGTCTCCAACGTCTGGTAGGAAAACGTCGTACTCGAGGTCACGCTCACCAACTATGTAGATCATGTCAAAGAGTCGACCCGGAGGCACGATGGATACATGGACAAGCTGAGCGTGAGGGTTGACAATACTGATAGCGTGGAAGAGGCTGGAGCCCTCCTCTAGCACATGGTCGATGTGTATGCTCAATACAAACATATCCAAGCTCGACTTGCCGCCACGAAAGATCAGGTGGAGTCGTTTCTCCACATATTCCTTGATCCCGTTCCCCCTGAAGCACACAAGCAAGCTTACGAACACTTGAGGATTGTGTTAGGGTCCTACATTGGCCACTAGGGTCTTCTAACCAACCACGCTATTTGGCCGAATCACCCATAATATGTGTAAAAAATGTCATCTTTTGGTGTTACTATTTTGTCTATATAATTTTACTGCATTGTTTTGCTGAACTTTACTGTTCAAGCGTAAAAAACAAAATCCTCACCGGATGGGGCATCGTGCCTCGGGGGTAAAACACATGTGATCGATAGTAAAATACATTGCAACTTTACTATCTTAACTGTTGTGTTTTACTGTCAAACATACGAGCTCGAAAAAAGTCACATACTGCAAAAAAATGACATTAAAATTATTCAAGAATTACTATCACGTCTCGTATTATTTACCGTCGAATCGAGTCCCGCGCGGGGGTGTGGATGTTTCAGGCCCGTCGACTGTAGTTGGTGGTCCGGCCGTTCGGAGATTGCGTGTGCGTGCGTCACACATGGCCTGGGTCGCACGTGATGGGTTGGCTAGTCGTATATATATATAGGAAAATGGTATGGTACTCGAGGGAGTACATACTACCACTTCAGATATACCACTTAAATTATACGATGATACCTCTTTATCAATTTGAGCATACTCCAAAAATAATTATAAGATACCCCAAAGTGAGTTCAATAAAAATTTTCATTAAAGTCCACTTTTTATAGCAAACTTTGTGTATATACCTCTTTTATATAAGAAAAAGAGTATATAGGGAAAAAAAAGGGCTCCGATTTTTTTTCAATCAAGTCGCATTGGAGTATCTTATAATTGGTATTTAAGTGTACTGAAAGTGATAAAGAAGTATAATATACTAGTTTAAGTGGTATATTAGAAGTGAGAGTACATATTCCCAGGAGTACGAAACGGGTGTCTTACACACACAAACACACCTTTTCCGGAGTTTCATATCTCAAATACACTTTTTCATGAGTATGTGAAGATACCCACGTCAAACTTTTCGAATCTCAAAGCACATCAACGGGTATTGATTTGGGTGCGTAGGCACCAAGGTGCATGAAACACTTCTTTTATACACACACATACTCCAACTTCCAATATAACACTTAAACGAACATATTATACTTCTTTATCACTTTTAGTATACTTAAATACTAATTATAAGATACTCTATGTGACTTGATTGAAAATTTTCCATTGGAGCCCATTATTTTTGTTATATACCCTTTTTCATATATAAAAGAAGTGTATACATAAATTTTGCTATAAAAAGTAGATTGTAATGAAATTTTTCATAGAACTCACTTTCGGGTATCTTATAATCATTATTGGAGTATGATCAAATAGATAAAGAGGTATCATCATACGAGTTAAGTGGTATATGAGAAGTGGGAGTACGTGTGTATATCTATATATCTATATATATATATATATACACACACACTATTCTCTGGTAAGCGTAGAATAGCTATTCTACGTCTAGCCAGTCCACAACACGTGTCCTACGCTAGGTGTGACGCGTGCACGTAATCCTCAGTCCGTCGGCCCACCAACTACAATTGGCGGGCCACAAAACTTTTGCACTGCGCGGGATTGATATATCGGTTGATGGTAATTGATACGAGCCGCGGTAGTAAATTTGTGAAATATTTTACTGCTGTTTTACGGGATACGACTTTTTTTGAGCTAATTTGAATGACAGAAAAAGCGTATCACAGTAAAGTGTATGTGTTTTTACTGCTGTGACACATACAATTATATTTCTTTTTATTGGGGCACGCCCCCACTATCCTCCCCAATGCACGATGTTAGTAACTTATAGAGTATACTACCGTAATTACGTTGAGCATATTTTCCAAGCATTATCATCATGATACAACAGACTTTTGTGTGTAGTTAGAGGCGAGTACCCTCCATAACCCTATCCCACCGGAGACGCCAGATGTCACGTCTGACATTAAAAAAAATATCGCGCTCACCCCCCTTATGATAATAAGCGTTAAAACACATACAACGGTCTTTTGTGTGTAGTAAGTGGCAACGATTTGTGTTGAGACAGTAAACTATCATATAAGGAGCGAAAAAATGGACATTAGAGAAGTAGTAAATTGACCAGCTCGAATGTCGTCGCACCGCTAATGCTAAAAAGTAGTACAACAATAGGTAAGGAGATAGTAAACGCGCGATCTTGAAGCGGTAAATAGATAGCACAAAGCAGTAAATGCGAGAGGATTTTTTTTTTTTTGCTCAAGCAATAAAGTTAAGTAAATAATGTAGTAAAATTATATATACAAAATAGTAAGAAATAAATATGACACCTTTTTTTACATATATTAGAGGTGGTTCTGCCAAATAGCGTGGTCGATCGCTTGTTTTATGTACATTGCATGATTAATACGAAAAGAAGGAAGACCCTAGTGGCCAATGTAGGACCATAGCACAGTCCTCAAATGTTGTAAGCTTGCTTGTGGGCTTCGGCGGGAATCAGATCATGGAATATGTGGAGGAATGACTCCACCTAATCCTTCGCAGCAGTGAGTCGAGCTTTGAGCTGTTGGTACTAAGGATACATGTCGACCATGTGCCAGAGGAGGGCTTCATCCTCTTCCACGCTATTGGTATCGTCGACCCTCGCGCTCAGCTCATCGATGTATTTATCGTTCCTCCAGATCGACTCTTCGACATGATCCACATAGTTGGTGAGTGTGACCTCGAGTACGAGGTTGGCCCGTCGAACGTCGGAGACTAAGCCGTTGGTACGACTGAGGAGGAGGTGCAACCCGCGGATGATCGGAGACACGATATTTGGGAGACACGAGGGGGATATCGGAGGAGGTCGCAAACTGTGTAATGGTCAACAACATTGCTAAGGGTCCGACTAGACAGGTGATCATATACAAGGGCGAGGTAGGCCAAAACTACCGTCGGCAAGAGAGAGGAAGAAGAGCCCGAAGATATTTTTTACTGGCTTTTGTGTGGAAATAATATGGGGCTTTGTGTGTGTTTTCTTAGTTAGCGGATGTCCATCCTTATAAGTCGCAGTGGGGGGGGGATGAAGAGATGCATCAGGTAGCCTGAGTGGCAGTGTACGTTTTGTTTTTTTTTTAAAACGAGGGGTTGGTTGAATTGGTATCGTGTTTTCATCCTGTAGTCTCGAACATACAAAAATAAAATAGAGTGACGATAGCATAGTAAAATATAAGCACAATACAGTGAAAAATGTCACTCATGCAGCAATGCCAAACAAAATTGAAGGCCAGTAATTTCTTGCGCATCTTACAGTAAAACTACTCTCACATATCATTTATAGTAAATGTCAAGCTAGAGAATCATTGCGCACCAGTAATGTTCAGTGTATAGTACGACGAATGTAGTGTGACAGTAAAGGTGCATACATGAAGTGATAAAATGATAATTAATAAAGTAGTAACTATATATTTTTATTACATTTTTTCAATGTTAATGTATTCCTTTTTGTGTTCTGACAGTAAAATAAAGAAAACATTGAAGTAATTTTATATTTATATAAAGTAAACCATAGAAGATAAAACTTCTTAAATATACTTCCGCCAAATAGCGTGGTCGGTCGCATTTTCTCCTTTTTTTTACATTACCCAATAATAACAAAAGTAGAGAAAAAGGGAAAAGAAAGGAGCATGGTTATTAAAAGCGATAAGGCGAGGCGCGGTGACTCACCACCTTTTTACCACCAAAGCGCTTAAGGCGTGCGGTGAGGCGACGCTATACACACATCCTAACCTAGTATGGCAACAAATTAAATCAGCAATTTCAGTAGCATATGAATACCTTGATGTTGTTGGTTCTTGAGCCTATGTAGCACCCATCCTCTTTCCAATTGCTCTTCTCCTATGTAGCACCCATCTTCGTTACAAGTTCCAACATGTAGCTGTTACAATACATTATAATAATTTATATTTCAATTAATTGAGTAAATATAGATTGAGTGACATACTTTATTGATAATATCTCATCTCTTCTCTCCTCCCAAGCAACAAGCTACATGGAAATGGGACAACAATGAAGCAAAAAACTAAGAATTAAAGATACGATCACATGAATAATGAGCAACATAACAAGCACGACATAGCCAACGTAAGTCCATGACAATAAAATAAGTCCACAAGCTTAGAGTATAATGGCGTAACATAAGTCCACAATAATAACATGTCCAACTCTCTCATCTCTCAAATGTCATCCATCTCGAACTCATCTCAATTAGTAGTAGCATCCATGTTCTCTCCATCACCATCTTCGATTGTTGTCACACTCACATGTCGACTGTCCGAGAACTTGGTGGCACAACAGAGGCTTGGGATTCCTTGTTGGTTGTTGTCATACTCGCATCTTCATCTTCTCCTTTACCATCATAATCTAGGAAGAGTGGTCTGCCCTTCTTGTACTTCCACAAAGTCTCTCACATCTCTTTCATGATTCGTGTTGTAGTCTTGGCATATTTTTTAACATCTCCAAACCCACCCCCAAGATGCTCCTTAAACCTTTTGATTCCTCCCTATACCTTTCGATCACAAAGCGAATATTACACCAAATCTCAGTTGCCAATAACTGGCCAAAAACTATACTTTCATCCCAGATCATTAGACTTTGCCTTCCGTTTTGGATCGATCTTTGGATCATACATGGCCTCAGAGGATGCAATACTTGCACTTGCCATTTTTTGTGCTTCTGCATTACAAGAATGTAATTAACACAGTACCAAATAGACAGCAATGCAATCAGCACAGTAGCAGCTAGCAAACAAATAGCGATGCAGAGCATAATATGTGGTAACTACTCACTAGCCCCCCCCTTCTCTGTTCTCTTCTCCAGGTGGCAATCCAAGCTCCCCCTCTCCCTCCCCCTCTCGGCGGTGACCCGAGCTCCCTCTCCCCCTCCCGGTGGCGACCCAGCCCACCCCTTCTCCCTCCCGGCTCCTCTCCTCTCGGCCTCCTCCTCCTCCCTTCTCCCACCTCCTCCCTGGCTCTCTGCCTCCCCCTCCCTCCCTCCCCCACTCCCTTTAGATGCGAGGGTAGGGGGAGGCCGGGTCGCCACCAGGAGGGGAGGGAGGTGGAGGTCGAGAGGGAGGGGAGCTGGGGAGGAAGGTGGAGGCCGAGAGGGAGGGGGAGCCGAGGAGGGAGAAGGGGTCACCGGAAGAGTCAGGTGGGAGGTGGAGGCTGAGAGGGAGGGGGCAGGGGATGGAGGTGGAGGCCAGGAGGGAGGGGGAGGCCGGGAGGGAGGGGCATACCTAGATCTGGAGCGCCACGGCCATGACGGGGATGGAGGCGGGACGGTGGCATAGCAGGAGATGGCCGCCACTTTGGGGATGGAGGTGCCACGAGGATGGAGGCGGTGCTAGGCTTCAAGGCTTCACGTGACGTGACAACAGGTTCCCCGTCCCCTTCTCCTTATCTCCCATTTTCCCCCACTAGACCCACCATCTCCTTATCTCCTCGCTCGAGCTGCATATGGCGTCCGCCTCGGACGTCCCCGATGCACACGTCGCTAAAGCGACGCCATGGGGACACCATGGCCGTGAGGCGGACTCCATAGCCAAGCTTGGCAAGGCAATTTCGTGGCGGTGAGCTCCTGACCGCCTTACCGCCTAAGTGTCACTTAGGTGATGCTTTAATAACCATGGAAATGAGGCCCTAGTGGCCAAGGCAGGACCCTATCGCAGCCCTCAGCGTTTGTAAGGCCGCTCATGGACTTTGCCCGAGGCTGGATTAGGGAATACGTGGAGATACTCTGCACCTGCTCCTTCACGACGGCGAGTCGAGCTTTGTGCCGATCGAGCAAAGGAAGTGTGTCGACGATAGTCCAGATGAGGTCGTTCGTCTCTTCCACTGTCTCAGCGTCGTCGATTCTTGTGTTTTGCATGCCGATGTAGTCTTTGAGCCTCTGGATGGATGCTTTGACATGATCCACGTAGCTCGTGGGCACGATCTCTAGGACGAGGTTGGATCGCCAGACGTTGGACACAAGGATCGATATTGGTCCGACCGAGGAAGAGACGCGGCGTGCGGATGATTGCAGCTACACTCCTCAGTAGACACAGAGGTGGAGCACAGGGAGATCGCGGATATAATCATGGTCCACAGCCTCGATCAGGCTCCGCCCAGATAGCTGCTCGTATATGAGTGATAGGTAGGAAAGAACCATCGTTTGCAAGGGAGCGAAAGAAGAGTTTGGAATCAATTTTGTTCCTTTTTTTGTGTTTGCGCTTTTTTTTGGAGTTCTACTGTGGGGGGAGGCTTGGGGCGTCGTGTGTATTCAACCCTTCGCAAGTTCATGATACATATTTATAAGTCATCGGGGGGAGACGAAGAGACGCATCGTGACACGGAGCGATAGTTTGTATGGTTTAAAAGTAAAGTCTTTTTTTATGCATACAGTAATTCAAAATACAAGCATACCTCAGTAACGTTATTGGCATCATACAGTAAGCAGCTACCACATATCAGTAGAACGAAGACGACACCATTGATCATTGCATTCTTTCTCCGAAAAAAACGGTAGTAACTGATACGCAGAAGGCAGTAATAGACCACGATCAACTCAGTAAAAAACAATCAGTAATACCACGTGATATTGTAGTAAGATAGTTCAGATATACAGTAACATGCAAGGCGAGCCGAATAGCGAACTCTGTTTTCTAGTTAGCAGACGTAACACAGTAGCACACATACGACAATGTAATAAATGGTTTACTGAAATGTAAGTAAAAACACGGTTATTCAGCACGCATCGGTTGTCATCCGACCCTGTGGAGAGACTATCGTCCTCTTCCGATTCATCCCTATGAATCAGCTGGCGGCGTGTATCGGACCTTCCTCTTCCTCGTCCCTCCTTCCTCTCCCTCTTCCCCTACCACTGCCACTCCTGCCCCCTCACCCTATGTTTTTGGGTAGCGTTGGGCAGGTAGTATTGTTGTGTCCGGCTTTCAGGCCACATATGTTGCACGCCCTCGTCATCTTCTTCACCACCGGGGCAGAACTTTGCTCTGGTTCATCATCGACTCATTTGCGACCCTTGGGCTGTGATTCAAGAGGTGCAGATGGATTGATCGTATCGTCGTCCACTACATCGGGCCCAGCGGTCTCGTTAGCCACCGGCCAATGTCGTTGGGTATGGTATCAAGCTGCATCCGAAGCGCCTTCAGGACCTCCATGGATCTGTCGTATGCAAGGCTCGATCTGCACCCTGACCTCACCATGCCCATGGTCTTTGTTAGCGAGGTGGTGTGCCGATACATCTCAGTCGTCCCATCGGGTCCGACCTGCATGAGGTCGTGTCTGTCGTATGACACATCTACCCTTGCATTCCTCGTGTACCTACGGAGGTAACGGAGCACATAGCGGCTGGGGATACTATCGACCTGCAAGTGGGTGAACGTCTGCACCAGGTGCGTGTAGAACAACCCTAAGGAGGTAAACCAAATATGTATTAACAGTAAAATACACAGTCAACGACTGTAAAATGAATATATGTACTTGATAGTAAAAGTATAATATTTTTAATAATTTTTACTAATATATAATTAGAATAAATAATAGTTAAACGTGTGTATTGAAGACAACTTCGATGTTCAAAATAACGTATAGAAAAGAACGGAGGTGGTACTAATAACTCCAACGATGTTATCCTGTCGTAGTTAGATGTATTTTCAATGTTAACTGTTGGATATCCTGAATTACATGTTCGCGTTATTATATTCTAATGGAAATTGATACATAATTGTATTACATAATTGTATACGCTATACGTACCTAGATGTATTTTCAATGTTAACTGTTGGATATCCTGAATTACATGTTCGCGTTATTATATTCTAATGGAAATTGATACATAATTGTATTACATAATTGTATACGCTATACGTACCTAGATGTATTTTCAATGTTAACTGTTGGATATCCTGAATTACATGTTCGCGTTATTATATTCTAATGGAAATTGGTACATAATTGTATACGCTATACGTACCATCTAGACAAGAGGTGAAACTTGGGATGTGGGCACAGAGAAGCCAATCGTAGTCAGAGGCCTGCAGGCAGGTGGTCAAAGCAGACGTGATGGACGATTAGTTTAAGAGGATGTCACGGACAGAGGGGACACCTCCCCCGCGATCCGTGCGCCAACGTTTACATCTCTCTATTCTCTAATCATGATTCGTTGCAACTTGCAACTTCTGCTACTC
The DNA here is from genome assembly GCA_036346255.1 of Ampelocalamus luodianensis. NCBI lineage: Eukaryota > Viridiplantae > Streptophyta > Magnoliopsida > Poales > Poaceae > Ampelocalamus > Ampelocalamus luodianensis. The sequence goes on along the minus strand of CM070617.1, from coordinate 27,158,376 downwards.
GTAGTACACTTCAGTCACATAGCTCACCCAGGTAAAGGCTAATGAAAATTTCAGGCTTTCACAATGGGTTCCTCTCTCTTGCCCAAGTTAGGGGCATCGACTCATAGTTGTTTAGGCCCTTTCTGACTAGAACAAGAAAGTTGTAACAATAACAGAAATGCAAAACTAGAATTATGAAATGGTGGTCACAAAAAATTAAGAAAAATCTATAGCAAATTAAACAATTTTGCTTGAACGTCATAAACCACGTAGCTCTGATCCATCATTTTCTCTCTCTCTCTTCAGCAAAATTGTAAGGGTTAAATACTTCCCTGTAGTTCAAATTAAAGTTCACAACTGTTACGTTTTCTACTAATGTCAAACTAATGCTCGATTAAGCCCTCTGTCTTCTGACTGTCCATCGCAATTGTTTATGCGTGACGAGGCAGCAGGCCGCTGCCACGCACGTGCGCACGTATCACCCCTGTCCTTAAGTCCATCACAAATCCACGTCTTAATGACCTTTTTACCTTCAGCTTTTCATAATTACCAGCCTCCACGCGAAGCTAACTTTTCAGTAATATAGTAAATAGCTTGTAGTACTTGCTGCTCTCAATGAAGTTTTCGGTTCAAGTTTTCAGTAGTCTTCTGTATTGAGTTTTTCATTCAAGTTCATTCTTCCGCCAGGAGTAACAGCGGTGAATGCTTCTCGGTGGGGTGGAGGGGAAACGAATGGGAAACTCGAAATACATACATGCATGCAAGGTGTTGCCCACTGAAAATGGGAGTGGTTCGTTTGCTGACTATCTTGGCCAATATTGCATAAGGCTGGAGAATCCCTTGTCTTTCATTTTCACAAGTGATTATACGTACGTACCTGGACGAAGGACTGAACGTCCGATCGAGTTGATCTTCTCATTTAGCGCATAGGTTTCCGAGTTGAAGTTCTTATCTTGCGTAAGCATTTATGGTCCTCCGCAGAAGGTGAGCTTCAGCTTTCTCCAACTTCCAATTCATGGTCTATTTCAATGCTATCTTTCTTTTCTGACAGGCCTAAACATAGAATTTTTCGTGCTCTAGCTGCTAGCTGCCTAGCTGTACATAAAATTACGAGTTAAAGGGAAATAAACAGCCCACTTAAACTCAAGTCAAAAGTACAGAGTGCGACATCTTTACCTACCCTAACTCCTAAGCAGCACAGGCGCCTCGAGTGCCCTCTCTCTCTGCATGCAACATCACCACGAATTCTTTGTTCTTTGGTGGAAGTAGCACGAGCAGACGCTACGAGCCCCTACTCTTTGGTCTACAGTAGGATAGTATTCTTCTTGCCCAAAAGGCCCTAACTTTGCAATTATTATGCAAAGGTGTACACGAGATGGTAATTTGGACCACTCACCACACCCTCGGACCACTTACCCTCTGTTACCCGTGCAGTGGTAAAAAAGAAAGGGAAAGACCGCTGCCACTTGAGCGGGCAGGGCATCTGCTCTCGTTTTCGTACTCGTGTCCCGAGCGCATTCTAGACATCCAGCGCCTCCAAATCCACGCTCACACTGTTCTCTAGGCATTGCGTTAGGTCTAACCGAAGAATGGGCAAGAAGAATGTGTACCTACAACGCACTACTTTTTTCCCCCCTTCTGTTGTGGCATATGACACTTTGAACCCCCTCTTCTTCTTTTTTTTTTCTTCTTTCTGTTGTGGCATATGGCACTTTGAAACCTGACGTTATTGTTTGTTGCTCGTATGGATTATACTTCATATAGGAGTAATTGATTTGTTGTGCGTAAAATGGTGACCAGAAACAGGAGTATTGATTGGGCTAGTTGAGTCCAGAGCTCCATTTGGTTGACCTACATTTAAACTAGTACTGTAGAATGTAGTGCTACGTGGAATATATTTCTTGCACTGAACATATTTCTATTTCACATTCATGATGTAAACTTTTGATAAGCGCGCAATCCATTTACTTAACTAGAAGCTCCTGCAAGCAAAACCTACTGTTAAATAGAGCTCGCATACTAGCTAGTCAAATCCTTACTTGTATTAGTAGGACTACTTTGTTACCAAAAGAGCTGTCTTTACTAAATAATAAATATGTAAAAGAAGGTGCTTCAGTACTCATATAAAAAGCGCAAAATTTAACCAATTTACACTGCTTTATTATTTTTACCATTTAGTTTTTTATGAGAGCATTTGAGGTTACCATGCATGAAACAAAGCTGTACGTGGAGCATGTAATGAACGCATGCATTAGTATGAAATTGTTTAAGTGGGAATTTCCATAGGTGAAGAACCGACTGGAGAACCTGATTCCTTGGGCCTTGGCCCTGCTTGGCTGCTTCTCTCTCTTAACTGTGGTGAGAAGACTCAGAATTCAGCACAAAAACTGTGCCGATGTAAGCTATGACTTTAGATGTGCAGGCAATACATAGACTGATGCCACTTTAGACCAGAGTCACTGGCATTACCGCTGTAGCTTGCGGCTCCTTCAAACATATGCTTTTCATTAAAAGAGAGAGAGAGAGAGAGAGAGAGAGAGAGAGAGAGAGAAAGCAGAAATTGATCTATGCCACAAATTTCGTTGCTCATAGTCATAGTTGTAACTACACTAGTACTGCTGGGTGATTCATTAGCCATAGTATAATTTATACCAGATGAGTATAGCTAGGCCGAAGGCTTCACAAGAGTGATGAACATATGTGATATATAAGATATCAATCGCACAGTACATTGTACTTCAAATGAAGTAAAGCTGGGCTGATGGTTGATGCTACGCGCCTATGCGTAAACATCAGATTGAGTCTACATACAACTTTGGGCATCATAACCAAGTTGAGACGGATAGCTTTTATTCAGAAAGACAAAAACCTTCTTACTGAGGGTTCCAATTAAACAAGCATTAAATACTCTTGAGGATATGGGGGAAGTAAATTTGCAAGACAAAAATCAGCTCAATCGGCCGGGCCCGTCTGCCACACCATGGTGCAGTCGCTCCATGGAATGGTATGGGTAAGGCGGAGAGAGAAAATAAAGTTGGCCATAGAAGGGTATTGGGGACCCGGCCGAGCCGCTTTTACTTTTGGTGCTGCCAATTTCTCGGCCGCCAACACGAAAAAAACATAGGGTGCCGTGAGCGACCGCAGTGGCTACTAAGACCATGTATAATGGATAGTTCCATCTAGGTGCCTCACAGAGCCAGGTAGGCTTGGATACCACCGTAGAGGTGAGGGGGTGTCTCGTAGGATGTCAAAGCAGTCTGTAGAGGAAGCAATAGCTTCAGGGGAGAGGGTGTGGTCCAAGGAGGGGAAGGGGGAGATCAGGAGAGAGAACATGCATCTAGGAGGCTGAGACTTGCTCAAGCGGCTGCATGCGAGGACGGCGATGCCAAGGCTGCGCCAACGCCGTCGCGGGGCTGGGCGAGGGCGGCAACACCGGGGTGGGAGACAAAGACGGGGTAGCAGCGTCGGGGTGGGCGACGAAGACTGTGTGACAACTGGATGAAGACTGTTTCTTTTCTTACCAATTGGATTTGAGCCAGATTTGCCGAACGGTGCCGAGGACAAACAAGGGAAGGAGAGGAGGAGAGTGAGGACAAGCGCGGGCGGCGGCGGCGGCGGCGAATGAGGCATGAGTGCAGGCGAAGCTGACCGAGCAGGAGCCGACAGGCGCAGGTGGAGCTGAGCTATGATCACGTTGTGCGACAGATCGATGGGAGGAGGCAGTTTCATCCTCGTTAGATGACCACGACGACTGGGCCTCCTCCCGCTCTGTCACCCACCGCGGTCGCCTGCGGAGGCGGTGAGCTTCACCGAGTGCCGACGGTGACTAGATCTAGTCAGATCTGGATGGGCTCGACCGGATCTGGCTGGGGAGCGGCTACGCTTCTCTCAAGGGCGGCGGTGTGGGACCAGACGCGAGCGTGGGCAGTGGCTCCGGGACTGGAGAGCGGCGATGCGATGCTGTGGTGGCTGGGCGGCGTGGGGGGCATGAGTGTAGTGAGGGGGAGAGAGAGTGTGACGTGTGTGGGAGAAAAGAAACTGAGAGGGGTGGAGGAGAAAAAGGATATGTGTGGCTGACATGTGGGCCAAGGTGTTATTTGTACAGATTTGCTATTTCTAAGTTGCCTGAATTTTTCTTAAGTTTAAGTCAATTGTTGTGACCATTGGATTTGTGTAAAGATTGATGTGTCATATGATTGGATATTGATCCAATGGATAAAACATGTTACTTACACTTAATAAAATTCCAGTCACTTTACGAATAGACAATGCCTTATTTGTAATATTTTTATTGTTTAGAGAGTTCCTAATGTAAAATGTTAAATAAAAATATAACTTAAGGGCTCAAATAGAAAATTTTGAGGACTGACATACAAATACTATTGTGGGTCCAATGAAACCATCATACATTGGGTGAGTAGGAGCCTAGGTGGTGTCTTAAGTGTCCTATGCTTATGTAGAGATTGAAATTATCACATGAGATGCCTACGTATTGTACATGCCCTAAGCTAGAGCGCCGAGGCCGTCGCCTTGCGGTTTACCCTTCCCCCTGCCCAAGTTAAAAACAGCAATTAGAGAGAGACATGTCACGGAAGAGAGACAGCTGCGAAAGAGAGAGAGCTAAGCTAAGCTATCCCTCGGCCTCGCCTCACTCTCTTTCCCTCGAGAAAACCCCAAGAAGCGATCAAAAAGAGACCGGCCGGCAGGGTAGCTAGAAGACACCTACCTGTACCCTTCCGAGCTCCAAGAGCAGCACCACAAAGTAGAAGGGTTTTTACGACGCCAGCTAGCGTCCGCGTGAGAGAGGGAGGGGGAGGGGGAGAGAGGTAGGAAGAAATACGGAGGAGATGGTGGGCTCGGGGGCGGCAGGGGGAGGAGCGGATCACGCGCGGAGCAAGGAGGCCGCGGGGATGATGGCGCTGCACGAGGCGCTGCGCAACGTCTGCCTCAGCTCGGACTGGACTTACTCCGTCTTCTGGACCATCCGTCCTCGCCCGTATGTACCCACCGCCACCAACCCCCCTCTCCCCTCCCTCGTTTCCTCCAATTTTTACCTCTCATAATCTCTCCGCTCGCCGCCGTAAACATCAAAGACATGCAGCACCAGCAAAGTTACAGCAGTGACTGATTAACGCTTGTTTGTTCCTACTGCAAGGCGGTGCCGCGGCGGCAACGGTTGCAAGGTCGGCGACGACAACGGCAGCCTGTGAGCAGTTCTTGCCTTGCCATATATATGCTCGCCCTCTTAATTTGCTCTGCTTAATATTGGCACATGTGAGGACCGGTCGGGCCGGTGCTAATCAATCAATCTGCTGGTATGCACGTTCGTACGTGCGTGCAGGATGCTGATGTGGGAGGACGGGTTCTGCCGGCCGCGGGTGGCGGAGTGCCTGGAGGACATCGACGGCGAGGATCCGGTGCGCAAGGCCTTCAGCAAGATGTCCATCCAGCTCTACAACTACGGAGAAGGGTGGGTACTGGGTAGGTGCAGTCGTGTGCAATTTTTCCCCCCGTCCGCCCGTCGTAGCGGCCCAAGTCATGTCAGGCTAGCTAGCTTGCTCCCCTAATTAGCCCTGCAAAATTTCTTGCAAGCGTGTCGTGTTCCCTGTTCTTCGATTAGGACTCGAGCCTGTGTGTGATTGATGCTAACAGTTGCTTCATTAGCGCTGCAACTCGATTTGGCTTAGCCACTAGTAAGACCGAGGAGAGAGACAGGACTTGGTATAGAGAGAGGGAGAGGGACAGAGGAAAGGGGTCCGGAGATGGGATGGGTGCGTGCGCTTTCGTCTTTTCACTTTCTTCTACATCTACCGAGCTAGCTTTTGAGTTTTATTAATGTGTGTGGTACTACTGGTACGTACCACACGTAATTAAGCTTGGTTTTTGATTTGGATCGTGGAGCTCTTGTTTGACGCGGGCAGGGGCAGGGCACGCGCGGAGGAGACGGTAATTATGCCGGGGCCGCGGTGCGGGTAAACTGAAATTAACAGCCATTTAAGTCGCGGGGGCTTTTGGCGAGGACTAGGGACGGGGGGCTGTCACGTGCGCACGTTCGTTGAAGTGGGGCGGTGCCTCGTTAGGCATAAACAATCGCGGCGCGTCAGTGGGTTAATTGGGGAGTTTATCCGCGATTAACAACAGCTGATGCTACACGCACAAGCAGATGCTACACAGTAGATAAGAGTAGCAAAACTAGTGTATGCAGTACGGCACTTTGTTTTTTTGTCCTCTCTGATGAATTTGCTTTAAATGCCAACAGAGTCCTTCGCTAATTAAGTTGCAGTGTAAATTTGTGTTGGCGAGCGTGTGGGTGACTGTGGTACAGTAGCAGTAATTGATTGTTGTTAATGTTACCTAGTCGTGTAACGGGGAGAGGGAGACTGAGGGTCCGGGTGTGCGTTTTGGTCTCTCTCACTTTGTTCTACTGAGCTTTTGAGCATGATGTGCTAAGTCGATTTGATTTGGACCGCTGCAGGCTGATGGGAAAGGTGGCATCTGATAAATGTCACAAATGGGTCTTCAAGGAACCTTCTGAATGCGAGCCCAACATCGCCAATTACTGGCAGAGCTCTTTTGATGCCGTATGTACCACCATCAACTGTGCCCCCTCTGCCTCTGCCTCCCTGCCCCCGTTCTTTCTCTTTCTGCAGTCTCTGCCTCACTGCTTTGGGGGGAGAGGCAGCTTAACTCACTAGTACTGGTACACCACATTAATCACTTACAACAAAGCTCAGTAGCCTGCTCAAATAAGCACTAGTAGCAGTCTAGTACTGCCACAAACACAGTGGTAGGTTTCAAGTTTTTACTGCATTCATGGGGGAAAAGTTTGAAATAAAGAGATCATCAAACATATCTCTGGGGAGCTCTCAGGCTTTGCATCAAATATGCTCCCCACAAAAGAAGAGAAGAATTGGATGCTCACCTCAGGAGAGCATCCTCTACCATCAAGAATTAACGCCACGATCACAGTCACGGCTAACCTTTATTCCTATGCACTTACCCAATCCCCCTCTCCGCTTTTGCTTTTGCAGCTTCCTCCGGAATGGACTGATCAGTTTGCCTCAGGCATCCAGGCATGGAATGCCCCACCCCACCCTTACTGTTTATCTTTTACTTAAGTCTTCCTAGCTAGCAGTAGTATTAATTAGTGTTCCTGAACCTGCGCTTAATTTGCAGACCATAGCTGTGATCCAAGCCGGCCATGGCCTCCTGCAGTTGGGCTCTTGCAAGATTGTGAGTAGTACTGTACTGTATACTAACACAACTAACTTTTTCCCTTGACTTTCTTTTGTCGTCTTGGTCAAAGACGCCGACGTGGACGTATGAGCGTTAAGCGACGTGTTACTGTGCGCAGATACCCGAGGACCTGCACTTCGTGCTGCGGATGCGACACATGTTCGAGTCACTGGGCTACCAATCGGGCTTCTTCCTCTCCCAGCTCTTCTCCTCGTCCCGGGGCACCTCGCCGTCGCCGTCCTTCCCGCTCAAGCAGCCGCAGCCCGCGCGCCCGCCGCCGCAGCTCTTCAACTGGCCTGGCCAGCCGCAGCTCCCGCCCGCCGCCTCGTCGCCGCTCTTCCCGCCAGGCCCGGCAGCGTTCCACCCGTCCGCGCGGCCGATGCCTCCGTTCCCAGGTGGCGGTGGCAGCAAGGACGAGAGCCACCTGTTCCACCTCCAACCGGCGCACCATGTAAAGCCGCCCCACATGGACGAGCACCAGCAGCCGATGGCCCCCGGGGAGGCGCCCGACGGTGAACTGAAGTGGCCCAACGGGCTGTCATTCTTCACCGCGCTCACCGGGCGCGCAGATGACGCGAAGCTGCTGTTCGGCGGCGGCGGCGGTGGGGGCACAGCAGACGACGGGAAGACAGCGCAGGACGCGCAGGCCGGACACGGCGGCGCCGAGAACGTGGAGGAGTACCTGAGCCTGGAGAGCCACTCGAACAAGGCGAGGAGGATGGAGAACGCCCAGAGCACCAAGTTCAAGAGGAGCTTCACGTTGCCGGCCAGGATGAGCTCGTCGACGTCCCCGTCCGTGTCGGCCTCGACGGCGCCGGCGCCGCCGCAGCAAGGGATGGAGTACAGAGGACCGCACGAGGGCGGCGTCTACTCGGACCTAATGGAGACGTTCTTGGAGTAGCATGCATGCTGCATGCATGATCAGATCAGTAGCGATCATCTCTACAACAAGTAGTCTACGGGCTTCGCGTTTTCTTGTCCCCTCTTATTTGTTTCCTTCTTTCCAAGCTATGTTTAAGCTCTTTTAGTGGTCTGGTTTGGAGTTTGCTTCTGTTTAATTAGATGATCTTGTAACCTTTTTTTGCTTCTTGGCTCGATCTAGTCGTAGCTCGTAGTGCAACAACTTGATACATGCATGCATGCATGCAAAGATGGGCATGAGTTTGCTTCCATGATGGCTGGCAAGTTATATGGCGCAATGATGGTGAGGTACAATGATATGCAGCACCTAATAATATGCTCTTTTCCTTCCAAAAGTTAGCTTGGCCACGTCACTGTTGCCTACTTATTGCGCAGGCTTCCTTTTGCACCCCCTTTTTTGTCGTACCAATTGCATGCACAGGAGAAATAGGACGATCTCATTCAAACCAGCTGCTACCTCTCAAAGTCGATCGTTTTTTGTGATCGACGCATGTCATGCTTAATCACTGAAATTCCGTTCCTTCATTTACGTACTTATCTACGTCTTAGTAATGTTCTACGTACACATTATCACAAAATTTCTTTGATGGATTAATTACTTAGTGCTTGGCAAGTTAATTGTAAGGGGGATGTACTCATGTACGTAGTACTACGTACTAGTGTACGTGCAGAAGCTGTATGATTATTGGCTGGTTATATAGGGGACGTACGTACATGACATGGGGCCTTCCATGAAATGATTAGAAAGTTGGAGTGTGCAAAGAACTGGACACATAGTTTCCAAAAAGATAAGCGAAGGGAAAAAAAGAGCTGGGACGCATGCTCTGCACGCGACGCAGGGAGTGATAGTGAGAGTGAGAGTGCGAGATACACTCGATAGCCTCGTTTGTGTATGCATGGCAGTCGTTGGCTGCGTGCAGCTTTATTTCCACGAAGAGAAGAAAAATATCGGTATGCCCAATGTACAAGGACCCACGTCCGTACGTACAAAGTCATTCCATGAAATTTCTTTCGCAAATACTCCAAATGGTACAGATCAGATGTGGTTACATTTATTTTCTGTAGATCAATCAAGAACTGTTCATGATTTCCTAAATATTTTGTAACATATTTTTCCCTGATGCACAAATTTATTTTATTTTGCAGCCACCCCTACGATAGTCAGTGGCCGAACTAGAAACTGACGATCGACATTAGGGGCAATGGGTATGTAATCTACAGACTACAAGGACATGATGCCTAGAAAGAATCACATTTAGTAACTTAAAAAACACCTATCTATTATTAACTTATTAAAGCAGAAGAAAAATAATCCACTATGTTCGCTCTCAAAGATTAGAAATTCCCATGTTTATTTCTCAAGGGCTAGAAATTCTCACCTTCATCGGAGAAAAAAAGAGAAAGACATTTAGAATAAAAATTAAACAAAAATTAGTAGTTGGATTTGTATATGAATTCCAACAAAAAAAATGGAATTCAACATAAAAAAGCAATTTGATTTCCATACGAATTTTTAAGTAAAATCCCTAAATAAATATAATCTGAAATAAAAATTAAACAAAAAAGCAATTGGATTTGTATATGAATTCCAACAAAAAATAACTCGGAATAAAAAATAAATTAGCAATTTGATTTCCGTACGAATTCCTAGGTAAAATCCCTAAATAAATATAATTCAGACTAAAAGTTAAACAAAAACTAGGAATTGAATTTTTATACAGATTCCAATAAAACATAAATGAAATTCAGAATAAAAAATAAAATAAATTAGCAATTTGATTTCCCCAAAATAAATATAATTCGGAATAAAAAAAATCAAGGAAAAATTAACAAATGGATTTTTATACGAATTCCAACAAAAATAATTGAAATTGGGGATTTTTGTTTTACAATTTGATTTCTACATCAATTCCAAAGTAAAATCCCTAACTAGCTAAAATTTGGAATAGATTAAATAAAATTTACAATTTTATTTGTATACGAACTCCAATAAAAATAAATAAAATTTTGAATAAGATTAAAAGTTATAATGTGGATAACACGAATAGTGTCAGAGGAGACAACAAAAGAGTGCAATAGCATTGATCTATCCTGGAAGAAGATGTTGATCCACGGGGAAGCAAAGAGCCAAGGCGATGACAGCGGAGAGGAGGACAATGTCATGCTACTCACCTTAGCTATTCAATGAGGACAATGTCATACTACTCGTTAGAGAAATGTTAGAGTCAAAGGAACCAAGGGCCGCGATGACGAGTCGCGAGCGTCGGTGTCGTTGAAGAAATCAGTGGCCAAAGAATCTCAATGATGGGGAAATCCTGGCAGAGAGGAGATGAAACTTTGCATTAAAGGCGAGCTGTGAACGATATGGGGCTATTGTGTAGTTAGGAACGTGCTATCACTGGTGGGGCACATAGTAACCGACGATGGCGACAAGACTGTCCATGTCGTTAGACAGCGATTAAAGCAGACATGTCGACATCAGTTAAGATGATAGGTCGCCGCAGTTGGTGAGGAAGCACAATGTTAAAATGACCAACGTCGAAAAAGAGGAGTGAACAACATTAGAGAACAGAATCATCATGTATAACATCATGTATGTGTATATACATGAGTGCATATGTACAAATAAAGCACATGCGTACATAAGTAGAGGAGCAAAGAGCTTAGAGTAGAGATGATGCAGTCATAGGAAATAGATTTAGGGCCTCTAGAGAGAGTATGAAGGGTGTCCCTTGTAGGGATCGACGACGCTTGCACATGTCTGTGTGTTAATTTTGCAATGGTCAGCATTAAGTAATAATTAGAGAGAAATAGAAGATAACTATGCAGCAGATAATTGCATAGGAAGGGGTAGCAGCTGAAAGAGATCGGTCAAGAATTGGGTTTGGTGTTAGATGTTGAAGCAAAAAAGTTGTAGCGGCGAGAAGATATAGAAGACACATGGTTCGGTGAGGCATCTGGCGTGTGAGGAAATATTGGTTCAAGGTAGGTCGTCCATCGTTCATTGATGTATGTGTGAGCAAAGTACTCTAATACCTTGTAAACTAAAAAGATTATTTGTCGCACATATAACAACATATTGTTTGAGATTAAATAGAGGTATATGCACATGCATACATTTTGAAAAAAGAGAGTAAAAAACGGAGGAAGAGTAACACTATGAAGCTACATGAACCAGACACGATGAAGAATCGTTACGTTTCTAAGAATCCCAACAACTTATTATGCTCAATGATTTTCTTCCATCAAAGCTCATACTTCAATTATGTTTCTCAAGTTGTATTTTTATTCAAGCTTGTATTGTCATTTTATAATGTTTACGCTGTCTTAAAAAACTAAATAGTCTACAAGATATGTAAATATATTATCAAGCATCTAAGTTATATCATTTGATACTATAAACTTCGAAACAAATCTAGTCATTTGTAAATGCACATGACATCCTATTAGTTTCTAATACGTCGATGAACTTTCGAATTTCGAAGAAAAATAAAATAATTTTGGTAAGGCTAATGAACTTCCGAAAAATTTATCTGGACCCGATCTGGCCGGATTGCATACTATGGCCATCCTAGTTAATTCAGACCGAGCCCCGAATGCTGTGATGGGCCTATTCCGCCATTAACAAGCCTGTTCACAAGGCCCGTGGCTATCAAACAGGCACGCCGCACGCGTAGTCGCGTTGGCGTTGCGCACCTACGCTACGCTCCCGCCGTTCTCACCCACTCTGCCGTTTGGGGCCCGCAAGGAAGCCAACACCGTCATCCACTCATCCCCCCAACCGTGCGGCCGCGAGCTGAGATGCCCCGACCCAAAAGAGATAAGCTGCCACCGCCGTTGGCCGGAGCCAAATGGCGCTGCTCTCGCCGCCCTCCCCTCCTCCTCTGCTCGCGCCACTCCGCCACCTCTTCGCCTCTCCCCCACTCATCGCCGTCCCGACGACGCCTAGCTCTCTCCTCTCTCCCCCCCACAGCCACCACAGCCTCCTCCTCCCCTCCGCCGCCAACGCCTGGCAGTTCCGCCGGCACCGCCGCCGCCGCATATCCGCATCCCTTGGGCAGGACGAGCCGGGCGTCTCCGACACTGCCGTCGCCCCTGAGGGAGAGGGAGACTCGGAACCGCCGGTTTCCTCCGATACAGCCGCAGGCGTGGTCGAGGCTTCTGCTGAGCCGGCGGATACCAGCCCTGAGGACTTGGAGAACATCCGCGAGGTCAAAAGGGTCCGTGGCCTCTAGCCCGCTTTTTCTCTTGGTTTGCGTTCTTTTGGATGAGTTCGTATTTAGTTGGTGTTTGATTTGGATGCGGTATTAGGTGCTGGAGCTTCTTCAGAAGAACAGGGACATGACCTTCGGCGAGGTAAGCGATCTGTTCTGTTGCTTAATGTGGACACTGGAAGTAAATTGCGTCGATTGCTTCCGTCTCAGTAGAATAGCATCACATCTGGACGAAGATAGATAGAAGTATAGTGTGGAGTAATTCAGAATGCAAGATTATAGAGTAAACAGATAGCCAAGTTTTAAGGGGCCTCACCTACACTCGTCCATTGGGCATGCAATGGAGCTGCCAGATTTTGCAATGGCTGTGCTCGCTGATGAAACTTTGGAGTTTGCAACTTTGCATGCTCGTTGTTGCTAATGAAAACTTATGATATTTTGCTTTGTTTGCTGTTGCATAACAGGTTAAGCTAACTATCATGATTGAGGACCCTAGAGATGTAGACAGGAAGAGATTGCTTGGCATAGAGGATCCTGATGAAATTACAAGGGATGATTTAGCTGATGCTTTGGTTGAGGTACATTACTGTTCCCCTGCGATGTGCAACTTGGAGACGTGTTAAGGGTCTCTTGAAAGTGAGCATTCTTGCTTTTCCCCTTTTGTGAATATTATTGCCTGGTAACCAACATCTTCATCCACCATTATGAACGAGCAAATACTTCGTGTATTTTAGTCGCCACGCTATGCTCTACGTAAAATGACAACTAAAAATGCTACCTGCATACTGTACTATTGTTGATATTCAAATGATAATGCAAAGAATGCTTTGATGTGCCCTTTCCTGGTGTCATGCAAGAAATGTTGTCTTCCTGGTAAATATCTTGTGTGTATTCCACTTGCTACCTGCTACAATATCATGAATTTGTAATTTGCAAGCAAATGCCCTGGCACCATATTTACAATTTGATACCCTGGAGGAGTACAAGGTTATATCCCCTTCCTGTTTGTTTGTTTGTTTTAAAAGCTGGTAATTCATGCCAAATTTATATTGAACATGAATCCACAAGTTGCTTGATAAATGTTGCCGTATGATTTCTGTTCTCATCCTGAAAAATCAGATATGGCAGTATGGCAGCTTTCTCTACTGCGAATAACAGATTCATATGAAAATATTGAACAGATTGTTACAAAAATTCCTTATCATGTGTTCTCAACAGAAGGCCTCATGAATCATGATTCTAGTTTTATAGCTCCCACATCGAGTAATGGAACACTTACCTTCGTAATGCTGTTATACCAAGGGGGGATTGTACACATGAATTGCATCTGGTGCTCAGTGATTGTCACATTATGATGCCATCTAGTTATCGATGGATAAAGGGTTATATTTTCCCTGCAAATAGCTCGTTCACTAATATGCCTTGCTTACTTATAGGTTAATGAAGGACGGATTCCAGAGAACCGAGTTGCCCTTCGGTTGCTTGCCAAGGAGATGGCAGAATGGCCCGATCTTGAGGTAACATTGACAATTCAATTCTTCAACTTCCTAGAAACGGTTATTAACACCCCCTCCACATTACCACCATGACTGTAGTTTTGTCTATCTTGAGGTGAAACTGACAATTCAATTCTTCTACTTCCTTTTTGGCTCATTTAGGCTCGTTTTGAAACGAAATAGCAAATGTAGTCCCCACGCCCGAAATGACAAAATTGACACCGCGGTAGGCTAGACAGGCAACACGTGTCCCCTACCGCGTTCCCAGTCCATGGAAGCCACGTATTGCCCCTCCCAGTCCGCGGAAGGCCACCTATCACCCTCCTAGTCCATGGTAAGAACAGAACATGCACGCCATGCTTCCGTGGACCAGAAGCACAACAAGTGGGTTCTGCGGACTAGGAACGCAGTACGTGCCTGCTGCGGTGTCATTTTTGCAAATTTGTGCAAGCGGGGGCTACTTTTGCTATTACAAATAAAAAACGTGCCATTTCAGCCAAAGACTCGGATGGTTTGATCCATATTGATTATTGCCTTCGGTTTATGTAGTTTCGTCAGCTTTCATCACTTTCATGAGTACTACCGAACAATGTTCATCTCTATGCTATTCATCCTTTTTCTTTGTCATTCTGTACTAAACCTGTTTAGTAGAAGTGCATTTTAATTTCATTTTCAAATTCTACTTCTCTGTGCAGATAGAAGCTCCAGAAAAGAAGAGCAGGCCTGGAAAATCTGTCTATGCAAAGGCCACAGATACTGGTATTGATCCTGAGACAGCTGCTAAAAGGCTTAACATTGACTGGGATTCTGCTGCTGATATAGATGACGAAGCGGACGAGGACGATGAGGCTGAAGTGCCTTCAGCAGTGGTAAGATTTTGTCTTTGACATATTCCAACAAAATTTGTTGAAGGTGTATAAACAGTTGAACAAATTTCAACTAATTGCTTGTGCCTTGATTTTGTTTTATCATTCGTTTCAACGATATATACTTTTATTTCAATCTGCAGGGATATGGTGCTCTGTATTTGTTGACAGCCTTTCCTGTCATTATTGGAATCTCAGTTGTGCTGATTCTTTTCTACAATTCTCTACAGTAGTGCACCCCAGCTCACCTTTGCTTCTTGAGACAGATGCTGCCTTTTTGTAAATTTGAGTTATAAGGCTAGTTAATCAGTATCTTTTTTTTTTGTCTCATTTATTGCCAGCTTACTCTTCTCTGTTGCAAAGATGTAAAATAGTTTTGCAATGATATGACAAGATTGTTAAGCTGTGAATTTTATATTAAAAAAAGTCTTGAAGATAAGTTTTCCTAGGAAATGGAAAGTTGATTATTCTGCCTTTTTCTTTCCATTTCAATCCTTTTGCCAATTACTATGATCAAGGCTCAAGTGGTCGTTGTTAGATATGTATATAGATTGAGGTGTTCTTTGCATATTGATTGATCCTGTACATGATATATTGGCCTTTTGGTCCATTAGAATAGATAAGGCTCGTGCCGCCAGTGGTTCCGGCTCCAGCCTTGGCCCGAGCGTGAGCGAAGCCGCCCCCATGCGTCGCCTCGCGGGCCAGTGCCTTTCGAGCCCCGTCGCCAGCCGCTCCAGCTTTGGCCTCAGCCCTAGCATCCTTTGCCCGCGTGCGCGTCTCGTTGCTACCTCTCCTCCTTTGTCCTTGAGCTCGCGACCGAGTGCGAGGACCACCGACCCTGTGTGCCACCTCGCCTCCTCTGCTCCCCCCTCGGGCTGCCATCGCCCAAGCTCGTCCCGGCGCCGTGTCGGATCCCGCTGCCAGCCCCTGCTCGTGTCCGGATCCCCAACGTAGCAACCTGCTCCCCTGCTACATGGATCGGGAAGAAGAGGACTTGCTCAAGTGCGTCGCGTGCGGTTGCCACAGCAGCTTCCACCATCGTGTGGCGGCGGTCGGTGGTCCTGGGGCTTGTGCGTCGGTCTTCTTCCGCCCGCTGTCATCGCCCCCGCACGGGATGAACCACGCCGCGCTCCAGACCTTCCCGCCGCCCCTGTTCCTGGCTAGCGCCGCTGTCGTCGCCCCTATCTCAGGATGCTACTGCCGCCTCGCCGTGCCGCCGCCTTCCTAGGGTTCTTCTTGCTGCGCCCCTGCGTCGAGCTCTGCTCGTGCGCTCTTTCTTCTCGTGATCCTCCTCATCTCCGCCACCTCCCTCGTCTGGTATCTTGTCTCCATGGATCTTGAACTCTGGTGCTTCTTTTCACATGTTACCAGATTCTACTCGCCTCACTTCTGTGAGTCCTATAGTTCTTATTTCCACTGTTCAGACTGCAGATGGTATCTCTCTTCCTATTGCAGGCAATGCATCCTTTCCACTTCTTTTCATGTTCGTATCGTCTCTCATATTCCCAAGCTTACTATGTAGCTTATGTCGGTCGGTCAGATCACTGATCATGACTGTCGTGTTATTCTTTAGTCCGACTCTTGTTGTGTTTCTAGGATCGCCGCATGGGGACTCTGCTTGGTGCTGACCATTGGTGCCGTGATTCACAGCATCTTTGGGAGCTCGATTGGCTGCACCTTCCTTCCGCTGTCTCTACCAACCAGTCAGTCACTACACCTGCTTTTGTTTTTACTGCATCCTCTACTACTTCCTTTGCTAAGTGGAACCATTGTTTAGGTCATCTTTGTGGATCGTGGTTGTCGTCTCTAGTAGGTCGTGATCTTCCTGGTTCTATTTTTGGTGACACCTCTTTACCTTGTATGGGTTGTAAGCTTGGCAAGTAGCTGCAGTTCTCCTATCCCTCTAGTGATTCTGTCTCGGCTCGCCCTTTTGATCTTGTTCACTCCGACGTTTAGGATTTGGCCCCCTTCGTTTTGAAAGGGGTCATCGATACTATATGATCTTTATTGATGATTATTCTCGTCATACTTGGATCTACTTAATGTCCTCTCGCAGTCATGTTCTCTCTATTTACTAGAGGTTTGCCATCATGGTTCACACTCAGTTTGATTTGACCATTCGTGTTTTTTGTGTTGAATATATATCCGCTGCTTTGCATCGCTTTCTCGCTGAGCAAGGTACTCTTCCCCGGTACTCTTGTTCTGGTGCTCACGCTCAGAACGATGTCTCTTAAGTGTTGCATCGTTGCTTGCTTGAAACAACTCGCGCTCTCATGCTTGCCTCTTCTGTTCCATCTCACTTCTAGGCTGAGGCTGTCTGCACTCCTGCTTTCCTCATCAACATACAACCTTCTACTGCTCTTCAGGGTTCTACTTCTGTCCAATGTCTCTACGGTCGGGCTCCCGAGTACAGTCACCTTCGTTGTTTTGGTTGTGTCTGCTTTGTCCTTCTTCCATCTTGTGAGCTTACCAAGCTGACTGCTCTATCAGTTGATTGTGTTTTTCTTGGCTATAATCTTGAGCATAAGGGTTATCGTTGCTCCGATCATGTTGCTCGCCAGTTGAGGATCTCTCGGGACGTCACCTTCGATGAGTCCCGAACTTACTACCCTCGTCCCTCTACTATCAGCTTAGATTTTTTTGTCGAGTCGATCACCTTTCTGACTTTTCCTGATACTATGCTTTTCACTCTTGTTTCGCTTTTGTCTCCACCTGTTTCGCTTCCCTCTCCGCCGTCTCCTTGTGTCCCTTCTCCTCCGTAGTTTCCTTCTAGCTCCTTTGTTGAGATTCCACCTTCGCCCCTGCACTACTCTCGCCGTCCTTAGTCTACTCCATCTCCAGTTGAGCCTCCGTCTTTGCTGGGCTCTGTTCCCAGTTCTTCTTCTCCTTTCTTGTTGGGTTCTGCTCCACATTCTACTCCCAGATACGATATTCGTGATCGTCGCACTATCAGGCCTCCTGAGCGCTACGCTTTGCTATCTTTGCTCTTTCTGAGCCTACGACCTACCATGAGGCTGCTACTTACCCTGAGTGGCAGCTCGCGATGTCTGAGGAGATTGCTGCTGCTTTGGAGCGTACTACACTTGGGATCTTATACCCTTACTTGTGTGTGTCACTCCTATCATGTGCAAGTCGGTGTACAAGATCAAGACCCGCTTGGATGGTTCCCTTGAGCGCTATAAGGCTTGTCTTGCGGCTCGTGGTTTTTAGCAGGAGCATAGTCATGACTACAATGGGACCTTCGCCCCTGTCGCCCACATGACCACTGTTAGCACTCTCATTGATGTGGCCTCTGTTCGATAGTAGCCCATCTCTCAGCTGAACGTCAAGAATGCGTTTCTCAATGGCGAGCTATGTGGGGAGGTCTATATGCAGCCGTCCCTGGGTATTCTGTCCCTGATGGTATGGTTTGTCACCTTCGCCGCTCTCTCTATGGGCTCAAACAAGCCCCTCATGCTTGGTTGAATCGCTTCTCCTCTGTTGTCACTACTGTTGGCTTCTTCGCTAGTGATCACGACCATACCCTCTTTGTACACGCCTCTCCTCGCGGTCGGATGCTCCTCCTCTATGTGGATGATATGTTCATTACTGAAGATGACTATTAGTATATTTCCTTTGTGAAGGAGCGTCTTAGTGAGCCATTCTTGATGTCTGATTTAAATCCTTTTCGTTAGTTCCTTAGGATTGAGGTTACTTCTACACTTTAGGGCTATTACCTCTTCTAGGAGAAGTATACTCAGAATATCCTTGTTCGCGTTTGTCTTACTGATCAGCGCATGTTAGATACTCCTATACAGCTTGGTGTTCACTTTTCGCCCTACTGATGGTGAGCCTCTTAAGGACTCCATGAGCTACTGCCATCTTGTCGGGAGCCTCGTCTACCTTGGGATCACTCGATTTGACATTTCTCACCCAGTTCATATCCTGAGTCAGTTCGTCTCTACTACCACCCAGCTCCACTACATTCACCTTCTTTGTGTTCTACGATATCTTCTCAGGACCATCACTCGTCGCCTTTTGTTTCCTCGCTCTAGTTCTCTGCAGCTTCAGACGCACTCCGATACGACTTGGGCTAGCGATCATTCTGATCGCGGGTCTCTTTCTGCCTATTATGTTTTTCGTTGTTCCTGTCTGTTTGCCAAGAAGACCAAGAAGCAAACTGTCATTTGTTGTTCGAGTGCTGAGGCTGAGTTGAGAGCTATGGAGTTGTTGACAGCTGAGATCACCTAGTTTCGGTGGCTACTTGAGGATTTTGGTATTTCAGTTTCTGCACTAATCCCTCTCTTATCAGATAGTACTGGCGATTAGCATTGCTCAAGATCTAGTGAAGCATGAGCTCACCAAATAGATTAGAGTAGATGCCTCGTAAATGAGATCGCAGGTGCAAGACCAAATTATTGCTCTTAACTATGTGTCTTCGGAGTTTCAGTTAGTAGATTTCTTCATCAAGGCACAGACTAGAGTTCAACATAGTTTCTACCTCTGCAAACTCAGTGTTGTTAATCCACCATGAGTTGGGGGGGAGGACCTGGGATAGCTCACACCATTGCAATGCACTACTCAGATATAAAAGCTTAAGAAAATGTGCCACTATCTCTAAACTTCTTATTAGCAATAAAAGTAAACCAAACCAAAAGAACAAAGAAATACCTGACATGAAATTTAAGCGATAGGAAATCATGGTACCTCAGCACATTTTTGCAACAACCCATTGTTGAAGGATCTAAGTACAAAGAAACTGAACCACACGCAACGAGGGAGGGTGTTAGGTACGTATATAGCTTAGGGTGTTCTTTGCATATTGATCGATCCTATATATGATATATTGGCCTTTTGGCCTTTTGAAATAAATCAACGTTCGTTCCAACAGTTGTATCAATAGATATGGTGTGAGGAGCTCTCTCGGTATGCACCAGGGAATGGTCACAACCGGATTTTTTCTTTGAGCGACCGTACTACCACACGGAGGAGCGGTAGTACCGCTCGGTACATCCCGAGAGAGGTCCGCTAGGACCTCCCAAGAGATCCCAAGACCTCTTAGAGGTCTTGGCCTCTGCGCACCCCGAGCTAATCCCAGGATCAAATTGGCTAGCTCGCACAGACTTCACGTTAGTGTGATCAAATCCATACAATAAGCTCAAAGATAAGCAAAAGACAACATAACACATATATTAACAAGAGACCATAAGGTCAAAGGTTAGTACAAGAGTGCCCCTCGAGGCAAACAGCAAAAGAGAACTACAACACAGCGGAAACAAAATAAACATAGGGTCCATTCAGCTAGCTCACAGGCTACCAAGTGGAGGACATCCTAGTGCGCAAGGTCTTCAAAGTGCTCCCCTCCTGAGAGCACCTGATCACCTGGATCTCCCTCCTCTGCTGGTTAAAACAGAGGCACAAGCCAATGAGTACTTTTGAATGTACTCAGCAAGCCGTGGGTAAATTGTATGCAAATAATATTCATGCACGGCTTGACAACGAGAGCTGTATGGTTAGTTGCAAAAAGCAATATTTGACAGCGAATAACATAATAGATTGCAAAGCGCAGGATAGAAAACAAAATACATAAGTACATTTGATTTTCAAAGGAGACAGTGAGCACCCACTCACTCCCAAGGCACCAACTAGGACCTCTCTTGAGCACCCACTCTAGAGCTACACAAGACCAGCCCCTGGACCACTTCGCGAGCCAGCCATGACCCCTTTAGAGCCGGTCAAGGTCTCTTCGAGGTAAAAGCCATGACCTCTCGCCGAAGCGCCCAGGAAAGCAAATTTTTATAAAAAGAATTCTACCCCTCCTTCGAAATCTTCGGGCGTGTCCATAACCGAGGATGCGGCTATTCGAATAGATTTACACTCTGCAGAGGTGTACAACTTTACCCACAAGAGGTAGTCGCTTGATATTACACACGTTACCTTAGACATGCGAATCAAGTAGAGACTACCCCCAGGCTTTTACAAGGTCCTGCTCTGACTTAGTCACAAAACGCTAAGGTTTCGCCATCTCAGTGTGCGTATAGTACCCAGTGGCCCCCTCTTGTGCTGTGGTGCACCAACACCTCCTCTGCCATGGAACCGAATCAGAGCATGACCCATTATTACACCCGGTCCACCCCATAATGGACATGTGGTTGCACGATATGGCCCAGATCAATGGCCCCCAAGGTTCAGTCTTTAATTGGCTACTCAGGCAAGGCAATCCTCAACCCAATGTGACCCCAAGCATCAACTCTAGGGCACCCAGGTGACCCCATAGCACCAACTCATGGAGCACCCAAGTGACTCCATAGCAACAACTCATGGAGCACCCACTACTCGCATCATACCAACTTGCCTGAGCATAAAATAGTTTTGGGGGTTTTACCTGGCCAAAGACCACCCTGGTCTTGGCGCAACATGTTTTAACAAAGTGGTCTCGCATCACAAACAACACAACCTGCGACACCAACCACAGTTGTTTATCAATGACACCAACCAAGTTCCATAATTCAATTAGTCATGTTAAGCAATATTGATTCATGAGGAGACCAGTGTCTACTAGAGCATGGCTAAGCAAAAATGATACTCATGTTGGCAAATCAATAAAAGACCAACTAACAGTACCCATTATAAGGTGTTCAAGGAAACATGTCAACATGTGAGTTGCCAAAGAAGCAAGGAGGCATAAAACGGATAGGTATTTAACTAGAGCCCAACCCATTTTATAAAAGAAATAGCCATGCAGGTTTACAATAAAATAAGGTACTTTGTAAAGATAGGCTCAAAATGATCAAGGACCACGACTTGCCTTCGGTGGCGAGCTGCTGAACTTCTGAGAAGGCTGCTGGATCTTCGAGCTCCTCAGCACCAACGGAATCTACACGTTGTAAAGAAAAATAAATAAATAAAGCAACTCCAAAAAGCAACCGAAAAGAACTAAGCAAGAATTGAAGGAAAAGATCCACAGAGAGGGAGGTCCAACGAAGGGAGGACCAGCAAGGGGGAGGTCCAAAACCGAGGAGGTCCCAAAGGAGCAAGGAGAGCTTCTCCAGAGCAGAGAGATAAAGAGGAGGGGTTTGGGTGAAGAACAACAAAGAAGAAGAGGGTGTCTTGGGTGCTCTTTTTAAGGAGAAGGAGAAAAGAACAGCACCAAAAAGAAGTGACCAGATTCAATGGTAGTGTGGCAGAGGCACATTGCCAGATGGTACCAAAAAGGATTAGAATAGGTAAAGGAGGGGACAAGAGAAAGGCTGACAACACTAAAAGGGCATAGACTTTTGCAATAGAAATGATGTGACAAAAGGTAGAAAAGGTACTGACAAGGCTGACAAAAGAGATAGGTCAGGGCTATCAAAGAGGCCAGTCAGACTAGGGTGAACAGACTAGTCAAAAGGGGTGGTCTCAACCTGCAAGGTGGTCTTTACAAAAAGGCCAGAGGTCGTGACCTCAAGGAGAGGTCTGAACGCAAAGGTGGTCTTTGCAAAAAGACCTGAAGAGGTCCTGTGGAAGAAGTCCTACAGAGGTCGTGGCCGCAAAGGTGGTCTTGACCCGCAGGGGTGGTCTTTGCAAAAAGACCACGGGGAAGTCTTGAGGACAGGAGGTCCTAAAGACAAAGAGGGGGTCCAAACACAAGGGGAGGTCTAAACTCAAAGGAGAAGTCTAGACCATCAAAAAGGTTTAAACCCAAGGAAGGGGTCTAGGCCTGCAAAGAGGTCTAAACACCAAAAGAGGGAGGCCTAGACCTGCAAAGAGGTCTAAACACAAAACAGATCCAAACCCCCAAGGAGGTCTAAATCACAATGACAGAGCCGAGGGGGACACGGGATAAGCAAGAAGGGGAAAAACAACACCCGGGGCTTAAACCACTCCAAACAAAACCAAACCCGGAACAACTAGCAAAGAACAAGAATTCAAACCAACAAAGAGGATGTCTGGACTAAAGGAAGTCCAAACAAAAGATACAAAGAAAGGTCCAGAGAACAAAAGGAAGGAGAGGAAGAGATCCAAGCTCAGAGGAGGTCTGGGGAAGGACAAGGTAAAACCAAACGGAAAACACCAGAGGAGGTCCAGAGGGCAAGAGATGACCAAACACCTAAAGAAAGCACAGGGCCGAGACAAAGCACGGAGCAACTAGAGAGAGAGGGAGAACTCCAGCAAACACCAAAAGGAAACGAGCTAATTTAGTTGATGTTTAACTTAGTCATTTAAAGCTTTCTTTTGAAAACTCAAGTTAAGTTTTGAACTCTCGACAAAACCAATTAGTTTTTTTTTTTTTTAAGTTCAAGAACTCTACAAACGGGACGTTACATATGGACAAGCCACAAATTGCTGAACAGTTTGTAGGGTGGTCCATGTGTCCATGTGTGTTTTCAAGGCTGAACTGCTGAAGCCATGTTGGAATCCAGCCAACTTATTACTTTTTTTACGTTCATGTAAATAAGCTAAAGTGCTACTACATACTTAAGCTATACAGGCCTGTATAGCTGACATTTTTTTTTTTGATGTTCATGTAAATAAGCTATTTTCTTTGGTGATAATATCTGCATCAGGAAAGCTTTTTTCTGAAGAGCATATTTGAATCAAGGAAGCTTTCTCTAGATACAACAAAGCATCCAATTTGGTCTAGAGTGCTTGATGTCATTCCATCCATGTGCCCTTCTTTCGCCCTTTTTTTATTTGGGAGATCTGATTATTTGTCACTGTCAAAGATATGCAATTCAGGATTTGTCACTGATGTGTCTAGTACATGTGGCTTCGGGACCTAGATATCATTCAAAATTTAGAGCACTGGGTTTTACTGGAAAATAATTGTGCCACTTAGTAGCAAGCACGTACGATGATTTGAAGTAGCTGACACATATATCCATCCAAGGCAACAACAGCTGACAGATTCGATGATCGAAGCTTGCAGATTTGATGAAGTGGAGGTCAACCAGCCCACCGACACATCACAGCATGACATGGAGACAACGCATGGTCTTGATGTGCTCTCCACTATTCCATGAAATCCAATTCCATCTTGTTTTTGTTCTCATGACGAACGAACAACTCCTGCAAGTTTACTTCAGGTGCCATGGGTTCTTTTCAAGAAGACGCTCCATTCCAAGCGTCACATGCGTCCTTCAAGAGAGAAGCTCAAGTAGCAGCAGCTGATGAAGAGGAGGAGCAAGACTCGAGGTCCCGTGCCTCTGTGGACGAGCTCAATGCGGCCAAAGGCCCGCTCGGCCGGCGATCCCGCGCTGGCTCATCGGTCACCGACATGTCGAGCAACGCATCAATCAACTACCGGAGCGCACGGCGGCAGGACAAGATCGGCGGCGAGGGCTTCTGGTGCGGTGCGTTCTGCATGCACCTGCCCGGCCTGTCAAGGAGGCGGCCGATGCAGCAGTCCATGAGCCTGAGCGAGCCAGACACCCGGGCGAGCACGGCCGAGCCAGCTGAGACCACTCGGGCTAGCGTGGTGTCCAAGGTGGCCTCCATGGAGAGATTCAAGTACAGCTCATCGTCTTCGGGCACAGTGTTCGAGCGCGTGGACGAGGAGGAAGAGCAGGAGGCATCGGCGTACTTCGACCTGCCACTGGAGTTGCTTAGGATCAGCAGCGTCGACGCGGAGTCGCCGGTCACGGCGGCGTTTGTCTTCAACGGCAACCATGGCCGGGGCCTGAAGAAGAGCGTGCAGCCTGAGCTGCCGGACCTCGACTTTAGTTTCCCGGCACCGCCTGCTTTCTCGATTCCGTCATCACCACGGTCCTGACGGGTGAGGAGTCCCTGATGGGAATTGTACCGAAGGCCAAACGGCAGCTCAATAGCTAGTACTTTTGAGCTGAAGTTTACATAAGTTATTCTGCATTTTCTGCACACTGATGTATTCGCGTTTGATGTTCATGTATGTTTCTTCGTCTTCTCTTGCTCGTTGTATTGCATTTGATGTTTGATATGTACACATTGCCGGTTCAACCGGGCTAACACTGTTGCAATTTACATGGAACTGGTGTGTATTAGCTGCAAATGCAATTCTATGTTCAATCACGGTTCACGGAGAATATGAAAACACGAGCAGTAAGAGGTCTTCCTTTTGAAACTAAATCAAGAGGTCTTATTAGCGTTAACAACAAAAACATGTTCATTATAAACCACAGTTTTTAATGTACTGTCCACGAGATACTACAGTTTATGAATACTACAGTATTTTACAGTTTTGTGGGGGAAAAGTGACGTATTTGAGAACCACGGTATTTTATACATTATTTTGAATAAAAAAAATACGTGCTATGCAAACTAGACGTTATTAAGAAAACTAGTAACATCTAGATGTCTGCTGGGACATGTCTTCTGTTGTTGCTAGATTTTATTCATCAATATATGCCCGGTACATTAGTGCGCTGACTTGGGCATCAATAAATGATGGTGTGTCTCGTAATTCCCTTTATTTCCCCGTTGTCCGTGCAGCGTCACCAAGCAGCCCACAAAAGACCGTCTCCCTCCCTGGGACGTCTGCGGGACGCTGTATGACACCGCGGGCATGATCAGCCGACTCCCGATCCCCATCAACCGCCGTCCCGTTTGGCGGGCCACAGGAAGACATCACCGGAGGCCGCGCCGGCACCGCTGGCACGCGAGAACCCGACGCCGACAAGAACCTCACGGGATGCGGCGTCCTCGCCTCGCTGCCCGCCACGCACGACGCCATCTTCTTTAGAGCGCCCCTTTGATAGCCGTCGAACACGAAGGAGGCCGTGACCGGCGTGTCGCTAGCGGCAACGCCGCATCGTTCACCGGCCCTTATCAGCTCCACCGGTAGGTCGAAGCACGGTGACGGGCAGTATCCTTGGACCGCTCGGCCGGCGCCACGCTCCTCCCCTTCATCCGACTCCACCAAGAAGTCGAAGACAATGTTGCTGCCGGAGTAGAGCGAGGAGCACTCGAACTTCTCTAAGGACACGGCGCGGCTCGGCGCGTGCTGCGGGGGCTCTTGCTCGTTGGGCTGGTCTTGTTCCATTGCCGTTGGCTGCCGGTTCGTGCCAGCTTCCTCCAGCTTCTTCTTGGAGAGGCCCGGGAGGTAGAGGCACATGAGCAGCGCGCCGCATGTGAAGGCGTCGTCGCGGTCGGAGTCGGCGTTGGCCGTTTGGGGCATAGCGAGCGCCGCGAGCTTGCCTGTTTGATTCGGTAAACAAATTCGAACGCCTTGAGGAGAATGGGGGACGGCGTACGTCTAGTGCAGTACTAGTATATAGCAAGGTTGCGATGGCCGGTGGTGGTGGAGGGCCATACCGCCGGCCAGCCAGCTGTAGAGGCAGGATCGTGTGTTTCATGTCTAACTTGAGTCGGTCGTCGGGACCCACTCATATCCATTTAGTCATTTAGTACAGATCTAGCATTTGGATCGTTGACTCCATTTCCATCTATGTCATATCTAGATATTGCCAATTTCTCAAGTCAATCCGCCTAGCTAATCCAAGCAAAGGTGAAAGACATTGATATCTTTCATAATTGTACTGATCATACAATACATATTGAAGTTTGGTGAAAGACATGTGACCATTGATCAATATCCAATCATATGACATCCATTGGATCAATATCTAATCATATGACACACCAATCTCTACACAAATCCAATGGTCACAACAAGTGACTTAAACTTAAAAAAATTTCAGACAACTTAAAATTAGCAAAACCCTTGAAGTTTACCCAGTAAGAAAGCATACATTCTTTGATTTCTCCGCATAAGGCTGATGGGGATGTCCATGTTCTAAGAAGTGTTACAAAATGCTAATTACACTGGATTATAATAGACTTGATTCCAGAGTGGTGCTTAGGCAGCCAAACCAGCTCTTTACGAAAGACACCTGTGGACTCGTATTATTGGTGCCAGTGAAACCGTGGTGCATTGCCATTCCATTCAAAACTCACCTATGTAAACGACCAGACCAGTCCAAGAAAGGGCACATAATACTATTAGCTAAGAAAATTCATGAGTCATGACAATGCACCACCACCATCCGGTGATAATTTCAGTTCTTCTCTACAATTAGTTTAGCTCTTGCATGCCCAGCCTCTATCCTGTACTGCTCGCCCATCCCCAGATGCGTCATCAAGAACCAAACGACGGTGAGCAGCTCGCCACCGTTGCTCAGCTGCTTGGCGTGGAAGTTGCTCCGGCACTTGCTCGCGGCGTAGCAGAGCATCTCCACCCACACCACGCGGATCAGCCGCCACCGCTTGCTAGGTTGCAGCTCCAGCAGCGACTTGGCCAGACGGCAAGCGTCGAACAGCACCGACTTGCTCCTGTCCCCCTTCACGTCCCTCGGCGCGATTTCCGCGTTCACCTCGAGCACCATCCTCGCCGTGGCTCGCTCGTCCGGCCGTGCCATCTCCCTCTCGAAGAAGTTCTTGGCCTCCGCGCAGGTGTCGCCGAAGCGGATCTGCCCGATGCCGGCCGTCAACATGAACGGGCGCGCGACGAGAAGGAAAAGCATGTAGTTTGATACCGCCCTGCTGATGCCAACGTACTGAGTGAGCTTAGGATCGTCGTCGCCGTCGTCGGAGTAGAAGCAGAGGTCCGTGGCGATGTGCCAAAGCAGAATGCTCTCGTCGAACTCCACCTCGACGCTCCAGCCGAGCTCCTTGTAATAGCCCTTGCACTGAAGCGCCCACTGGCCCCTGTGGTTGCTGAACTTGCGGTAACTCTCGGCGTCGACGATGCTGACCGCCTTATCTTTCAGCTCCCTGAACACCAAATTTTTCAGCTCGGGTGACACGTCTATGTGCCGGATGTACAGCCAACTGTCCCAGTGTCCTTTGAGCCCGAGCAGCGTCAGGACCTTGGTGAGCAATGTTGGTTTGTCCTGCAGGCAAAAGCTGATGAGATTGTGTTGTGCCATCAGATTGGACCACTTCGCTCGGCTTTCCGGCCGGAAATACTTTATGCACTGGAAGATCAGATGGCTCAGCGAATGGCAGTTGCAACCTTGCAGAGCAGCGTATGTCCAATAGGACACAAGCATCATACCAATGGCAGAAACCTCTAAGCAAAGTGCTCCTCCAAACAACAAATTGGTGATGCAGATATCAATGCCGTCGTATGACTCGTATCGACCCTTGTCGACCACATTGTAGAGGAGGCATGCTGTTGATGTCGAGAGGAGCGTGGCACAGCGGAACAGGCGGCCGTACCAAGTGTGAATCACCGCCGCCTTGGAATGCAGGGTGTCGTACATGAGCGACAGCTCGATCTCGATGATCTTGTATGCTTGCTCCGGCGTGAGCCGCAGGAACGTGGCCTGGCTCCGGGTGCGGTCCTGGAAGCTGAGGATGAGGTTGACGAAGAGACGCTTGAAGGTCACAAAGAAGCGGCGTGCGTCGGTGATGACTGTCGCGTACGGCACGCTCTCCTCTGCGATGGCCGCGGCGGTCACCCCTGCCCGTCGCTCCGGCTCAATGACGATCTCTGCCTGGAGCCCCGCCTCGCGCGTGAAGCGGTACTCATCCATGAACTTGGCGTAGTTGGGGCCTGGGTCGGGCGTCGTGACCATGCCGCTCCGCAGGTTGTCCATGCTCGCGCACTTAAGCGCCCATGTCCTCTCCCCGTACTTAAGAATGCCACTCAGGAACATGAACACGGCGGGGGCTAGGATATCGGCGCCAGGGCGCGACTTGGCGAAGACGTACACGGCGAGAGCAACCTGTCATGAAGTGTTGAACGCAAGAAAGTTACAAGCAAGATCATGAAGTGATTAGTCTGCAGTGCACAAGATCCAAGCTCGTACCTGGGAGACCAGGCTGAGCAGGTGGCGCTTCCAGAGCTCGTTGTCTTCGATGGAGAAGGCCGTGATGGTGTCCTGGCCGCCAAGGTGGAGGAGAAGGAACGGCGCCCAGAAGGCTTGGATGCGGTGCGTGCGGTTGAAGAGCCGTGCGTCGGCGGCTTCGGGCACGCGCGTCTGGGAGAGGTACCCGAGCGCGTAGATGGCAATGGAGTCCGCGAGCAGGTAGGCGAGCCAGAGGAGCAGGCCGAGCAAGGCGGAGACGTTGCGCTTGCGGATGCCGGCGGCGAAGAGGAGGAACACCTGCAGGGCGAGGCTGGTGAGCACAAGCACGCGGATTTCCCACTCGCTCCACACGGTCAGTAAGATTTCCATGGAGAGAGTGGACGCGCCGTATCCAGTCCACACCATCTCCACCTTCCACACTGCCGGCTGCTGCTTCTTCCACATCATACATTTGATAACCCTCTTGGAATAATTGGCTTCTAGTCTTCGCTGGGTCAACCTTACGCGTCGCTCTTTTTCTCAATGAAAACCACCTTTACGCGTCTGGCGTCTCGCATACGAAAGAAGGAACCAACAAAATGCAGACGTCAATGTTGACACTATAGTGAAGGGCAGTCAGCCTGTCACCACTGGTTTCGGTAAGCTCCACTCCCTTATCCTGAATCAAGCAACTACTGAAAAATCGTCCCTGAATTACCTTCTTGCAAGCCATTTCTGGTTGGAAAGGCCCAAGCGATCGATGGCCGTCGTAGTTGTCCAGTTTCTGGTTAAAAAGTTCGTGGATAGCCTCGCGGAGGAAGAGGCAGCCGCGGAGCTCCCTTTCAGCGCCCACTTCTACGAGATGAGGGCCGAGTTGGAGAAGGCGGCCATTTCTTCCACCAACGCCGATGAGCTCAGCGAGTGCCTGTACGAACTCAATGACTTGCTCGCCGAGTGCCGCATGCTCACCAAACGGCCGAATCCACGGAGCTGCTTCTCCCCGTCCGGAGCGTGGCTTTCCAACAAGGCCAAGAAGAGGGTGGTCGCCGTCAAGCGCAGAGTCCTGCAGTGCGTCCAGAACGATTCCGACGACAACGCCGCAGCCTTGCAGGAGGACAGCACCGCCGCGGGGTTCGGCCGGTGGACTACTTCCTGGCCCGAACAGAGCAGGATCCACGGGTTCGACCAACAGCTCGCGGAGTTGGAATCCATGGCGTTCGGGGACTGCAGCCCCGGAAGACTTAGCGGCGTCGGCATCGTCGGCATGGGCGGCATCGGAAAGACTGCGCTCGCGCAGCTCCTGTTCAACAGCCCGCGGGCTAGGGGCCGCTTCTTCCCTAGGATATGGGTGTGCCTGACGCGCACCGCTTGTATTGGAGTGGATTCAGTGGACGTGCGCAAGGAAGTTTTGCAGAGCATGCTCATGGCTCTTGGCCTCGAGGAGGAGATCATCTTGTCCATGGATGGCAATAATAGCCTGGGTGAGCTGGTGTTTGCTGTCCACGAACAGCTCAAGGGGAAGAGATACCTCGTAGTATTCGACGACGTCTGGAACGTCGACGGCTGGTACGACGACGTTGCAAGCCGCCAAAATGCCTTGCCGAGGGACGACCAGTGGTCTGATCGCCTTGCGTTCGGGTTGCCCAAAGAGAGAGGAGGAGTGGTGGTCGTCACCAGCCGGCTGGAGCAGGCGGCAAAGACGATGGTGGGGAGGAACAGTTTGTACCGTGTGCGGCCATTGGCAGACAGCGAGAGCTGCTGGGCAATTTTCATGGATGCCCTGTGCAAGCAAAGACGGCCGGCAGATCTCACCACTGTTAACAGCATGAAAGAGGAGATCCTTGAGACTTGCGGTGGGCTCCCATCAGCGGCCAAAACCATGGGAGACATCTTTGCAAGAAGTCTGTCGTCGCCAGCATCAAATTCTACTAGCCAGGAACTTAGCTTGAGTGGTAGTAGCTTCCCTGGAAGCAATGGAGTGTGAAGTAGGCAGCACATCTGTATAGGACTTCAATAGTTTATTCAAAATGAATGAGTTGCTCTTTGCTGTTCTTACATCGTAACCATCGCCAAAAAGGTTGTTTGAGCACAGTAAGAATTGCTCAAATTTATCAATATTGTTTAGCCAATGTGTTTATATATGTCCTACCGTCAAGACGGAGAATTGCTTCAGGCTCTTTTTTTCCATAAAATCTGTTAGGACATCTCCAATACTCAGAGATAATCTTGTCTCTAACATATACTACATCATCTTTAGATACAACATCTCCAATAGATAGTCTCTAGCATACTCTCCAATATTTATATTTTATAATTTTTCTTTGAAACGAGTCTACATGTTAACTAGAGTAGATTAATATATCATGTCTTGTTTCGTGTGCACGATAGTCTCTTCAGGAAGAGACGATATGTGCTCTCTCTTCTCCCCATCTCTCCTCCACGTAGGATTTTGTTGATGTAGTATAGCTAAGAAACGATAATAAATACACTATTAGAGATGTACTTAGTGACCATGAGAGGCAAAAACAATGACTTACTACAAAAGTAATAGTGAAAGCTCACTTGATTCGACGCTGCCTTCTACTTTCCGAATTCCTCTGTCACAGTTCATCCACACTCCATTCCTCTGTCACAGTTCATCCACACTCCATCCTTGTCACAAGGAAAAGATTCCAGCTTACTACATCTGAATACCTCAAGAAAGGTCAGGTTTGGAAACATCTCATGCACCTGGGCCCATTTTGCCACTAAGTCATTCAAGAATTTCAGCCGCAATATCTTAACGTTCCACACCTCTGACATGCTCTTGTCTCCAAAAGTATTTAGCATTCCTCCTGTGAAGTAGAGCCTCTGCAGTCCCAACAGCTTACTTGGACTCAACCAATTTGGCATCTTCTCTTCAGGAAAGCAACGCAGGTCTAGCTTTTCGAGATTTGGAGGAAGGGAGAGCGATGTTAATAATGCTGTTGTTGCAGAAGCTTGTTGGCCCCCTCCTTTCTTTGACAGTAATACAGCCCATGTAATTGTCAGCACACGAAGGCCTTTGATGTTCCCAAGTTCATTTAATTCGTCTTCTGTCACTACAACTTTGCTTCCAATATATATGCTCAGTTTCTTCAGTTTTTCCAGCCTGGCCAACTCCACTACCCGAGAATTGTAATTGCCTGTGGAGCCACCAATGACAAACCCTTTCAACACTTGGAGTTCAGTAAGCAAGCCAATCCCCCTTGGCATGCCCTCTAGCAGGTAGCATTCTGAGACATCAAGGTGGGTGAGCATCTGAAGAGACGTAATGCTCTCAGTCAGCCTCTCAAGGTTATGACAAGCATGAAGATCTAATATCCTGAGATTTGAGAGTCCACCAATAGAAGCAGGAAGCTCGGTGATTCTGGAGATACCCCGCAAACAAAGATATCTCAATTGTTCGGATGACTGCAATCCATCCAAAAACTCGGTACTATCAACCTCGATATGGTGTCGACGCAAGTTATGCCATCGGCCTAGTTGGAGCACTGCAATCTTCCTCAAATCCAAGAACCAACTCTTCTCAAACTGGAGGTATCGCTCACTTAGATTAAATATTGTAAGAAGGTCATCTGTATTATGTTGGTTTCTGGCTGGTGTCATTTCTATTTCCTGTTGATGTTCTTCAACTAGACAAGCACGGTGTGTAGCTGAAGAGCGCCATGTTGCATTGCCTTCTGAATCAAATTCAAAAAAATGTGCTTGCCTTGCTACGGTAATCAACATACGCCGAACCCAAGGGTGCAATTTACATTGATTGACACTACAGCTGCGTTTCAGGTACACAGGTTCAATCATCTCCCTAGCAATCAGCTTGTCAAAGCAATCCTTCCCAACATCTTCCACGGTCTGATTTCTTGTGGCTGCTACTAAACCCTCACCAATCCACCAATGGATCATGGCCCTTTTGCTGATGATGGAATTTTCTGGGAAGATAGAGAAGCACAATAAGCACAGCTTCAGCTGCTGATCAAGATTATCATAGCTGAGCTGCAAGTTAGACATGGTGGAGCTCTCAAGGATTTTCCTTTCGATCTCCAGCCTTTTCCATTGCTCTGAAACATTTGCAGGCACCAATTTAAACGGCAAAGATGCTGATAACAGTGTAGGAACTGCTGGCTTGATCACAGGAACATGGAGAGGAAGTTCCATGCGATCTTTTAATTTGGACATTTCAGTTTTGACAATTTGAAGCTTGGAACGTATTGAATGCTGCTGGCTGTCTTCTTCTATGATGTCATCCAAATGTCGAGCTATCCCTCCAAAGTCATTGATGATCTCATTTTCCCATCTTGACACTCTTTTTAGTATATTCTCCACTTCATGGGCTTCTTTCTCAATGTTTTGAAGCAGAGGTTTAATCTCTGAAAGTGAAGTATCCTCATCTAGTTTCAAAGAAAGAAGTCTTGCTTTTGATAGTTGCATTAGAAAAGGAGACACAACTTCCTCCAACGATCGTTCCTGTGACATCCTGGTTTCTGCAATCACCTGCAAGAGAAACTGACATAAAATGGAAAGGAGGAAGGCACATGGATGCGCTGACTTCAAAAATATCTATAAACATACATTTTGCAGATGTGAATTTGCCTTTTTAAATAGCCTGTTCTACTTCCACATGCTTTCTGTTTTTGAATCTATTTTCTTCTGCATCTTTGCTCTTAAACTTGAATTAAAATATTCCATGGTGTGTCGTCATGTTATGGTCGGACTTCAATATCATCGAAAAGTTTGACCACAACTCCACATCCATGCGTAGGGCGAGGAGGCGCCGGCAGCATAGCTGCCGGCGCATGTGCTTTCCTTGACCATTAAGTTTAGGACTCTTAATATTAAGAAGATTGTGTTAAGAGTTCGTTTCAATCCTTTAGATTGATTCCAAATAGAGTTTCCATGTTTTACTTTCTATCTTTACTTTGTAACCTCTATTTAAAGAGAGAATTATGAATAAAGGGCAAACAAGAATTAAGAAAAGTATTACCTCGCCTCACCCCTTGGCGCCGGACGGTGCTGCTGCCCATGTGCGACGGTGCCACCACGCCGTCGTCGCCTCCTTGCCGTCCGGCCTCCCACCTCCCACTCTCACTTCCTTCGCCACCAAACCCTAAACCACAACAACTTGGTATCAGAACCAACCGTTGCATCCATCATGTCAGGCAACGGCGGTTCTGATTCTCAAGACACATCGGCGATGTTCGCCCAGATCATTGCTCGACTCGACGCCATCAATCAGACACAAGACAACCACAACGCCCAACTCTCCACCATCAAAAACCGGTTGGAGAGTCAAGATTGACGATTCGGTGAGCCCGAAGGCTGGCGTCGGCGCCGGAGCTGGAGCAGCCGCTCCACCTTGTCGTCCGGTCCTGACACCACCCGCACACGCCGAGCATGTCGGGGTGCCATGTTTCCACAAACTCGACTTCCCGACCTTTGATGGCAAGGATGATCCGCTGCCCTGGATCAATCGGTGTGAGTAGTTCTTCCGTGGACAAAGAACCATGGAAGAAGAGAAGGTTTGGCTAGCCTCGTACCACTTGACCGGCAGTACGCAAACATGGTTTTGTCGTGTGGAAGGCGAGGAGGGAACGCCAAGATGGTGTCGCTTCTCGGACCTTGTGAACGTGCGTTTCGGTCCTCTGTTGCGGCATAACTCCCTGGGATAGCTAGTGCAACTGAAACGCACAGGCACCGTTGACGACTACATCGACAAGTTCCTGGCACGCCTTAGCAGGGTCGGTCCCCTTACATCTGAGCAGCAGGTGCAACTGTTCACCGCAAGGCTTCAGGAACCACTCAGCATTGACGTTGATCTCCAGGTGCCTCAGATCATGAAGACGGCCATGAGTCTTGCTCGGGCATACGAGCGACAGGCCACTGTAGTGGCCGAACTGGCGGTAGCCACGACACCTACACCAAAGTTGGCGGCTAAGCCCGCCTTCACAGGACGGACGTCGACACCAATCCCGGTGGTCCCCAAGCCAACCGCAGGGGGCGGGTGAAAGCGCGTCTTCCGCCGCATCCTCACGCCCGAACAGATGGCCGAGAGCAAGAGCCAAGGGCTTTGCTTCAATTGTGACGAGAAGTTTACTCCGGCCCATGAGTGCAGGCAATTGCTACACATTGAGTTTGTCAATGAGGTGGCTAGAAGCGACGATGGTGACCCAGGGGAGGAATCGAATCCCGAAATCTTGCTGCATGCGTTGACCGGCATTAATATTGGCCGCACCATGCAGTTGGAGGTGATGGTGGGTGGAGCGCTACTCATAGCATTAGTGGACTCCGGATCGACACACAATTTTGTGGCCGAAGAGGTACGCGACCATCTCGGCTGGCCCATACACGCAGGGTGTCACGGGCTCAAGGTGGTGTGGCCAATGGTGAGCACCCGGCAAGCGGAGGCATATGCCGCGACCAAGAAATCAGCATACACGGCGAGGTGTTCCATGTGGATTGCTACTCGCTTCCGTTGAGTGGCTTCGACTTGGTGCTGGGCGTCCAATGGCTCAAAATGTTGGGGCCAATAGTGTGGGATTTCGAGCGCTTGACCATGTCCTTTTGGCGCACGAATCACACTGTTCGTTGGCAAGGTTACGCACCAAGCAAGATGGCAATATGTGCACTTGTCGGAGAAGAGAACGACTTGATGCATGTATTACTCGAAGAATTTTCAGCATTGTTTGCCGAGCTGGAGTGTCAATACAAGGAGACGATGGCGCAGGGAATAATCCGCTTAAGTACATTGAAATTTTCATCGCCCGTACTTTTGGTCAAAAAGCAAGATAGTTCGTGGAGATTTTGTGAATTATCGTGCGCTCAACGAGAAGACCGTCGAAGATAAATTTCCAATTCTGGTGGTGGAAGAATTCCTTGATGAACTCTGAGGGGCGCAATTTTATACTAAATTGGATCTTCGTTCCGGTTATCACCGTGTCCGCATGCATCCGGACGATGTGAAGAAGACGGGGTTCCGTACGCACCATGGCCATTATGAATTTTTGGTCATGCCATTCGGACTTACCAATGCACCTGCGACGTTCCAGGCATTAATGAATGAGATTCTTGGCCCTTATCTCAGACAATTTGTTCTCGTATTTTTTGATGATATTTTGATTTACAGTTCATCCTGGTCGGAGCATTTACGCCATGTTCGCATGGTGTTCGAGGCATTACAACAGCATCAACTCGTCCTAAAAAGGTCCAAGTTTACCTTTAGAGTAGCGATGGTGTCCTACTCGGACATGTTATCTCAGCAGACGGAGTCGAGATGGATCGGCAGAAGGTAGCGGCCGTGGAGGACTGGTCGACGCCGGTTTCAGTATGGGACGTCCGCTCCTTCCTTGGGCTCGCAAGGTACCATGTCGTTTCATCAAGGACTACGAAGCAATCGCAACACCATTGACTCGGCTCTTGAAGGAGGCATTCAGTTGGTCGGAGGAGGCCAACCAAGCCTTCCTGGCACTCAAGCACGCTCTCGCCTCAGCTCCGGTGCTGCAGCTTCCTGATTTCAATAAACCATTCATTGTGGAGTGCAATGTTTCGGGATCAGGCTTTGGGGCCGTACTTCACCAAGGAGGTCCAGTTGCATTTTTCAGCCGGGCTATTGCACCTCGGCATGCGAAGTTGGCCGCGTACGACAGCGAATTGATCGGTCTGGTTCGGGCAGTGCGGCATTGACGTCCTTATCTTTGGGGACGTTCGTTTCTAGTACACACCGATCATTACTCCCTCAAATTCCTCCTTGATCAACGTTTGTCAACAATACCGCAACATCAGTGGGTGAGCAAATTGGTGGGGTATGATTTCTCAGTTGAATACCAACCGACCCGACTGAACACTGTGGTAGACGTCTTGTCCCGCCGAGATTCGGATGATGCCGACCTACTGTACGCCGTGTCGTCGCCACGACTTACTTTTTTTTATGAACTCCGCACGGCCGCGGAAGCCGACCCGGCAATCATCGCTCTTCGTAATGAAGTTCTCGCCAGACAGTGAGGCGCACCATGGTCCCTCTCGGATGGGATGTTGCTCTTTGACAAGAAGATATATGTCCCCGCCTCATCACCGGTTTTACATTCTATTTTATCCGCGATTCATGAGGAAGGACATGAGGGAGTTCAGAAGACGTTGCATCGTTTGAAGGTTGACTTTCATGTTCCCTGTGCACGGCAACTCATCCAAGAGTACATTTGGGATTGTGGGGTATGTCAACGCAACAAAACCGAACACCTTCACCCTGCCGGTCTTCTGCAACCACTAGAAGTATCCACTGTTATCTGGGCCGACATCTCCATGGACTTCGTGGAAGGGCTACCTCGCGTTCATGGCAAATCGGTCATCCTCACCGTTGTTGATCGGTTCTCCAAGTATGTGCATTTTATCCCACTTGTGCCCATTTTATCCCACGTGTGCATCCTTACACAGCGGTTACAGTCAGCTAAGCTTTCTTTGGGAAGGTGGTGCGTCTACATGGTATTCCTACTTCTATTGTCAATGATCGTGATGTGGTATTTACAAGTGCTTTCTGGAAGGAATTATTCTCATTGGTCGGCGTACGTCTACACATGAGTACGGCTTACTACCCTCAATCCGATGGGCACACAGAAGTAGTCAACGAGATAATTGCGATGTATTTGCGGTGTCTCACTGGCGACCATCCAAAACAGTGGCTTCGCTGGCTTCCTTGGGCTGAGTTTTGCTACAACAGGTCTTCCAATCCGCTCTCAAAACAACACCTTTTCGTGTTGTTTATGGGCATGATCCACCTGCGCTAAGGTCTTACGAGCGTGGGGATAGCCGTGTACCGGCCGTTGATCAAGCTTTACAAGATCGTGACACTTTTCTAGCTAATGTTCGTGAACGTCTACTTCAAGCCCAAGAATATGCAAAGCAATATTATGATACAAATCACCGTGAAGTTCATTACCAAGTTAGTGATTGAGTTTGGCTTCGTATTGCACATCAACAAGCACGACACAAGCTAAGTCCGCGTTTCTTTGGATCGTACCAAGTTTTGGAACAGATCGGCAATGTGGCATATCGTTTGCAACTACCGAGTGGAGCGCGCATCCATAACGTGTTTCATGTTGGTTTACTTAAACCCTTTCGTGGTGTGACACCATTGGCGCCACCCGCACTACCGGAATTGATCAAGGCCGAGCTTTACCAATGCTGGCAAAGGCTCTTAAAGGACGTCCTCATCGAGGCATTTGGCAGGTGCTTATTGCTTTGCACGGACTACCCGAATCAAATGCGACATGGGAAGTGGTCGGTGAGTTTCGCCGTTTGTTTCCGGCCTCTCAGCTCGAGGACAAGCTGTTTCCGCAGGACGAGGGAAGAGTTCAACCACAGCTCCACATCCATGCACAAGGGGAGGAGGCGGCGGCATAGCTGCTGGTGCATGTGCTTTCCTTGCCCATTAAGTTTAGGACTCTTAATATTAGGAAGATTGTGTTAGAGTTCGTTTCAATCCTTTAGATTGATTCCAAATTGAGTTTCCATGTTTCGCTTTCTATCTTTAGTTTGTAACCTCTATTTAAAGAGGGAGAATTATGAATAAAGGGCAAGGAAAAATTAAGAAAAGCATTACCTTGCCTCACCCCTTGCGTCGGCCTGTGCTGCTGCCCACGTGTGACAGCGCCACCACGCCGCCGTCCGGCCTCCCACCTCTCACTCTTACTTCCTTCACCACCAAACCCTAGACCACAACACGTCATGTCTTCTTTTGGTGCATAGTATTAGGGGATAATTCTCAGGAGACATTCAAAGATGCATATGCCCACAGTCACACTTGTCACACATAGACATAATGACACAAGTACATGGAAATTTTATTGCAAAAGCAAGTAAACAACAATCTCCATAATGTTTGTGGGTGATGGCATCTTCAAAATTCAATTTTGATAACTAGTCCTGTTAACAACTAATATCCCTTGAACAGTTGAACCACTAAGATCCTATTTACCCATGGAACAAACTTGCATGTCATAGATTTCCACAGATAGTGGATTATCTATTTGTGTGATTGACTCTTCCATGCTGAAGGTAACTTTACCAGATATACTTGTAACATTCTGAGATAGGATTCACCTACCTGTAATTTAATTTTGACACCCATCGACTTATACTTTTACTTTTGGCAATCACAAGCACCCAGGTGGAGTTTCAGTTTTGTGCAATTGACCAGCCTTAGCTAAAATAGCAGGATAAAACATTACTAATTAGTATTATTAATTTCATGTACAACTTATGGTAGTACTGTACACCACAGAGTGTATACTCTGTTAGGAAGATCGGACTAAACCATGGAAGAAAGCATTCAATATTGTAGTGTTGTCCCTCTTTTAATAAAGGGGAAATCCTTATATGCCACTAAAATTTAGAGCAATGTGGGATCTAACACTAAGTTTGGTTGCAGAAAATTCAATAGGTGCCACTGAAATTTGAAACCATTTCACTAAACCATTGTTGGCCATTCAACATGCCATATTTTTCAAAAGGACCAAAATACTCAAATTAGATTTACAGTTTATAATATTTTAAAGATCTCTGGTTTTTAAAACCTAGCTGTTAAATCAATCCATTGGTAGCCCAACAGGTAAGACACTTGACACCCGATCAGTCTAGCACAATGGCCAGGCATGCCAAAAGATTTGTCACTTTGTAAGTTCCATTGCTTTTGCAAATGGCAGTAGCAATCACCTTCCAACAAAGATAAAATCATGCTTTTATAGCTAGCTGATTTTGCTTCGCCATGTGAAAAATAAAGCACAATAAAACACTCATGGCGCACAATAAAACACTCATGGCTTAATTTGAAGTCAGCCAATCTCCCGAGACAAACTCCTATACGAGTTGACCAAAGTAGCACCTCCATAAAACTACAGAATACCAAAACAAACATGTACCAGTATCGCTTTGGGCCTCTAAATTTGATGCGAAAGAAGCAGTGCTCTGATATGTCTGATTAAATCGAAGGAAAGTCTGTTACTGGAGTCTTAGTTGGATTAATTACTTTGCTTGATAATTAGTTGATGGTTTTTCAGCCCGGAACAATATGCTTCTCGACCATACGAATATCTAGGGTTCCACTCGTTATCATCGGACAGAAATTTCTAGAGGGCGAATTCTACAAAAATAAAAAGGGGGAAAACCCAAGAACTCCAGATGGGAGAAACGGTAGACCGCAGACTCACCGAGAGAGACTGCAGGAGGGTTGCGGCGGCTGGTTCCTCCTTCTGTAGCGTCAATCCTTGCCGGCGGAGGCAGATATTTCTCTTCCTCCGTATGGATCAAGATCGGTTACAATGGTTTATCAGTGGCATCGCGGGGCTAAAGTGGAAAACCCACTCCGTCTACAATGGCCTCTGGGCATACCTGTAGGCTGTAGCCTGTCTACGTTGCGTTTTTTTTTCAACTAAAAATCTTACATAATTTAAATTTCTTCTAATTAGTAGTTAGGATTTATTATCTACATAATTTCCTTTTCAATTTTAAAATAAACCAATAAAAAATGAGCCATCGCTACTATTCACTATCCTATACTCAAGCTGCCCCTAAAATATGGATGGTGTGGTCTATAAAAGTTTTTAAAATTATTTCATGAAAACATGTAGTTCTTACAAAACATTGGCTAGTCCAATTGGTTGTTGTAACCTCTTGGTTATTGATAATCAACTGCACCCATTTCCCCAGCCCTAACTTCTTTTTTTTTTTACTTTGCCTCCTCATTTCCCTATCAACCATCTTTGTTCATTACGTGCCACTGCTCTAACATAGTAATTACCTTCACTCATCACATTTCTTACTTACCAGTATTGCCCGTGTGTTGCAATTAAACTTTAAACCTTATATAACTAATATTTTCCTTTAACACATAAAGTGAATCAACCAATTAAAAGATGATCATACATATATCTATGAGCATCACATTAGTGCAACATGATAGATCAAGAACTCCGTACAACAATTCTATAAAGAGGGAATTGATAACATACCCTCCCTTTAGATGTCAATCCAACATATACCATTCTTCTCGATGTAATTGATAATATACCCCTCGTTATATGGAAACCTTGATTAAATACCACGTTTGCATTATTTTATTATTTTCCTTTGTTTTCTCCCGTTTGGCCAAACAATGGGACGATGTTGTCCTTACTCGGGTCCGCCACTCCACCCGCTCACCCATCGACATCTCCTCCCACATCATCCGCACAGCCACCGCTTCCTCCTCGCGCCTTGCCTTTCCTTGCCTCCTCCCCATCCCCTCCTGCATCATCCGAATAAGTAGTGTGGAAGGATGCAACTGCCCAGTGCGCATGCTTGTTATTGCTTTCAACTGTCGTGCACTCAACCTAGGCGGTTAGCAAGAAACGTGTTGTGCAGCCGAGCTAGGTGGTTGTCGAGGAAGATGGGTGCAACATCGTGAGCTCGACGATTGGATACGCCTCATCAGCATTGATAGATGGGGGACGATAGCTAGATGTAGGGTGACGCGACACTCGCGGTGGCGTGAGCCTTGGGGCGGTGGTGTGAGCCTTGGGGCGGAGGCGGAGCTGTCGGGATCGGTTTCGCTAGGTGGGGGTCGGCATGAGATATGGCTTTGTGGATGTGAGGAGCGGCAGGCACTTAGGGGAGGGATCCGTCGCGGATATGGTGGCGTTAGAGGCGAATGCGAGTGCACGAGACAACGGAGATGCACCAACCCGAGTCCTTCTCGCGCGTAGGAGCATGATCAGATCTATCTGACGGAGGGATGGACGGCACTGGATTCGACCACCGGAAGGGTGGAGACGATAAATCCGAAGCCATCGTGCCCAGATCCGGGGTTGCCAGCCGCCGAAGGGGTGGAAACAACGGATCCAGATCCACCGTGCTCAGATCTGGAGTCACTAACAGTGGAGAAAGGCAGGGCCTCATCGGTGAAGGAGGTGGTCGCCGTGCCGACATCAGGAGTCCTTCTCGGTGAAGAAGTGTCGCCTCACTCAGTCGCCCTCCATGACCAGCCATCGTGTCGCCGCCGCCCACCATGGCTAGTCACCGATGCCGCCCTCCGCACACGTCGCCCCGCCGCCGCCACCCGTCGTCGGTGTGTGTAGGTAGAGAGAGAGGAGAGAGGACAATGGGTTTGATACAAAAGATGGAAGGAGCATAAGTGGATGCGAGGAGTACATGTGGCGATGGGGGCGCAAAGGTGCACAGTAGGGGGGCGGGGTGTGTTTGACACATTGGTCCCACTGCTTTGGTTCGTAGCATTTTTTACATAGTGTGGGTAGGACTATTCGTCCCGCTATGCGAGGGTAAACCCCTTCTTTTATTAGTTAAGATTAGTGTCATTACTCCATCAGGGCTTGTTTGATACACCTCTAGTTCACAAAAACAAGTCATTTTGGAATGCGTGCATTAAAGCTTTAGAAACTTTGACTATCGATGTATTTTTGAATATTTAGATTAGATACAAAAAAAATCATATGTGTAGATTCATCTCAAAAAGTACTTTCATAACATTATAATTTTTGGAGGGTTTACAAATATATTATAATAGAAATTAGTGGTCAAAGTTCCATTTTGGAGATCATGTCGATGTCCAAAATGACACGTTTTTTTGAACTGGAGGGAGTACATTGTTATACGACTCAGACCCCTTGAACTGACAAAAAAATGAATTGAAATCTCTTCCAATCCGTAGGGATTGGGTTTAATATCTCTATGTCCAAACAAACCTTAAAGTAACTGCATTATATCAATAGCTAGATTTTTTAAAATAAACTATTTTTTATTGAATTTACGAAAATAAATCATGGTTCATATTTTTACAGAAATAACCCACAATCGCAATTATGCCGAGTCACTGGGCCCCGTTGCGAGGTGGAACTGCGATTGTGGGCCCAGTTGCACGTCAGCAGAGCGAATTTGCCCGTCGCCTGCCACTTGGCTCGGTTGCACTACAGAGGCGCGATTGAGGCATGTGCCAAACCGCATCGCACGACGAGTGGACGGTGAACGTCCACGTGGCTCAGTCGTGCGACCGGTTAGCTATTGGCCCTCAGTTGCGCGGGGGGAGACTCTACCCGCTTTCCTCTGTCTACTCGTGGTGAGTTTGCTTCCCTCGTGTGGTTTATTATTCATTTTGATAAAAACACGGTAGTTTAGCGGCAAAAAACATAAATTAGTGGTAGACGCAGGCTTTGTAGTTGCAGATTGACATTTTTAGGGTTTATGTCGCCTATAGTGTTAGAACGTAGGTTATTTATTTACATGTTTCAGCGTAAAAACGCTAGGCTACTCCCATTAGTAGATCGATTAGTGGAGGACCTAACATGCTTAGGTTTAGATCCGCGTGACCTAGGGATCCTGATTTTAGGGTATTTATAATTTTGAGATTTAATTGAACATTTGCAGTCGTAATTTTTAAATTTAATTGAAAGAGAGAGAGTATTTTGATATGCACGGTAGCATGCTTAATTAGCATCTCTTCTAAATATTTTGAGTCATGTGACAGGTATGTTAGGTCAACATTTTTTAGAGTTTTTTACAAGCAGGAGAAGTTTGTGAGGGGCCATGTGGGGTTGATTTGAGGAGCTTTCTGCGGACCACACTGTATCACCCGAACATGGATAATCTTAAAATATGGGAGGTGTTGCATTGGCTAACATGCAACTTCTCGCTGGACCCAGCACTGTACAGTGTCACCATTAAATGCTTGTGGAGTCATTCACTGGAAGTGGTACGCTGGGAGTTGAGGCCCATGGAGCGAACAAAGTCATGGCAGACCTGATTGTAAGCGTGCAGGCGTCATTGCTATGAATGGGTTTATTGGTGAAGGTGTGTCTGACTACACTTGGCCGTGACCCTGAAGCGGGGGAGAGTAGTGCGGTTGTGCAGGTGGAATGTCAAACCCGGGTGTAACATCCCCAAATCCTCTATGTATTCTACACTAGTCCCTGGAACAATTGCTAGTGTACACAGTAAACAAATATAATAGCATCCATATCATGCACAACTTTATTAATAATTATTAGAGTTGTTACAAGAACGGCTTACAAGCCAACAATAAAAGAATGCAACGGAAGATGAAGAAAAAGTAGTAGAGCCCAGCAAATCTGCCACAGGCAATCGACTGAGGCAGCAGCCTAGTCATCGATATCCACACCGGTAGCAAAGTCCTCCTCTTCTGAATAACATTTTATTAAGTAAGGGTGAGTACAAAAATGTACTCCGCAAGTTACACCCATAACAGAGTTAATGCATGCATAGATATTATCAAAGGAAGGTTTATAGGGTTATTTATGCAAAAGCAATGTTTGATATTTTAAATACATTTACTAAGTTCCAAAACAGTTATACGATATCTAAAATTCTTTTATTTTAAACTGTCAAGTTAATGCAAGATGCACTTCTGGTGAAGGATTAACCCCCTTACAACAAGGCTTCCTGCTCGAATTTCCCATTGGATAAACTATTCAAAAATCATTTGATAAAATCTTTTGAAATAAAACACCAAAGTCATACTTTGGGTGGATTTGCTTAGCATGTCCATGACCGTGGACACGGCTATTCAAATATTTTTACACTCTGCAGAGGTTATACAACTTTACTCACAAGAGATAATCCACTTATAATGTTCGTTCCACACATTTTCCTTGGTGTGCGACTAAGTGATTATCACAAGATATTTACAATGCGTCATTCCAAAGTAGTTATACCCACTAAGGTTTCGCTACCGTAAGGTTTCATACCAAACAGAAGCCCCCACTTGCGACATGTGAGATAATAAAAAGTAGGTCATTCTAACACTCATACATCCGGATGGCACAACCACGATGGAACATTGGAAATTAATTAGCCATGTCTCACTCCAGACTTGTGGTAGTACGGTGGAGCTTAGCAGGATGCGGCTCTCAGACCGATCCTTAGTTGACTAGGCAACTTCCAAAAAGAACCCTTGGGCCTCAAACATTCATTGAATCGATCCCGTACATAAACTTGCACCCACCAACTATCCCGTACATAAACTTGCACCCACCAACTATCCATTTTCGCCTAAGTCCAAACCAGTTTTTATTTTGCTTTTCAAATCAATTGTAAATTTCTATGCCGTAATAATGACATAGACTTATTTTAAATCCATAGTTGAATCTTTGGCT
Organism: Ampelocalamus luodianensis; assembly: GCA_036346255.1. Lineage (NCBI taxonomy): Eukaryota > Viridiplantae > Streptophyta > Magnoliopsida > Poales > Poaceae > Ampelocalamus > Ampelocalamus luodianensis. The sequence goes on along the minus strand of CM070617.1, from coordinate 27,113,768 downwards.
AGAATTCCCCAAATTGATTTTTTTTATCTAAGCATGACTAGGCATATATTTTTCTCAAAGTGTTCTAGTTCATACTATTACATAAAAAATTTCATCTAAGGTATCAAGGTATGTTTAATTTAATATCAAAGTTGGCTATACAATGGTAATATAAATAACTATAATTTCAAAACAGGAACTGTAGCACATTTTCTTCTTGTAGCATATTTTATTATTCATTCTCTACATTATTTAACCAACACCTATGGCTCAATTTTAGGTTATACTACCCCTTGGTCTTTATGTATAAATAGACCTTTATAATATCCTATCAATTTAACACCAAATGAAGGTAGGAGGGGTTTAAAGAATAATACATCACATTATTTTCAGCATGTACTAGGTTCTGAATTTTTTGGAAAAACCCATCTAGAGTGACATCCTTATTAGTTTAAATAATGAATTTCCAAAAAGACTTCATGTAGGATGTTTTAGGGATTTTTTCAAAACATTTTGGTTCTGTTTTTAATACTTTAAAAACGATTAAAACAATTATTTTCAGATAGCATTCCTTCTCCCAAAACTAGAATCATTTGAAAAGAGGATGAGACGAGATATTCAAAAGAACGAATTAGATGAGAGGAGAAGACTAGGGGAGGTAAGAGTAGCAAAAATTCCTAAATTTTCATAACTATTTTTATGATTAAATTGGTTGCTTTATAAATACCAACTCCTAATCTAACATCCATTCTAACTAGGGCTTGTCCTACAGTCAGTATAGCTCTCATACTAGCGCTATCGAACCCCGGGCTTTGAATACCCAAAGCCCTCATATGTGTACCGTACTAGTCCCATGATCAGTGACTAGTACACACAACTCCAACATTGGTAATCACATCTATACATTCATATGTACAAAATAAAACAAGTTATGGTACAAAACTTAAGCGATTACAATATTTACATTATAAGGGCCGACCGACCAAATAAAAACTTAAGTGTCAGAAGTAGCAAATTTAACAGTGGAAGCAAAAGGTAGTAAGAGTACAAAATTCCAGCGGCATGCCCATCCAAACCCTCAGGCAACCAACTAGAGACTAACCCTAGAAAGACCTGTCGCTGAACCCACCGGTTCTGGGTGTAAAGAAGTCGTCGTCCGGCGTGGAATCGTCCTCTAACTCTGAACAACAATTTAAGCAAGATTGAGTACATTGTGTACTCAGTAAGACTTGTAGTGTATCGTAAAATTTATATAAATACAAGACTAACAAGAAGTAAGGTTCTATGCTACAAGTTATTTTCAGCATTAAACAAGTTTTGTTTGCAATATTAATATGTGCATTTTGCAACGAAAGTTTAAAAAGCAGTTAAATAAGCGAAGGACAACAAGTAAGTAATTGAATAAATAACAACTCACAACCCTCCTTGGCTGTGAGTAACATCTCATTTTTAGCCATATACATGGCGCTCAACTCAAATATAAACCAACACAACATTTCCTATGTTTTCCAACAAAACTATTTTTACGAAAAATCAAGACTGTACCTATTAAGTCTGCACTAAGCACGCTCATGAGCTTGAATGGAGCTCGGGGAAGGGAGGAATGGAGAGGGGAGGGGAATGAAGAGGTAGAAGCGATGCACTCGGGGCTCGAATGAAATTCACAGAATCCAGTGGATTTCGCTGTGGAGGTGATGCATAGGCATGGGTGACACCGGGCAGGGTGTGGGCGCATGATGCGACCGAGGCGGGGCATGGGCGAGGAGAGGAAACCAAGGACGCGGTCAAAAACCAGTAGGCGAAGCTGCTGCGTTAGCACGGTTGCGCCAGAGCAGCATGGGCGTGGGCAGAGTTGGCGAGCAAAGGCGCTACCTTGTGTGGAAGAAGAAGCCTGGTGGTGGGGCTGGGCTGTCACCGGGAGAGGAAAAAGAATTATGTTTCCAAAATTTCTAAAAAGGCTCAGGTCTTTAGTGGATTTTTAAATATAGATACCTAGCTATAAAAATTATGATTTTTTTGGGAGGCTCATGACACTGTGTATATTATTATGTAATTGTTGCAGAATTTTATGTGCTTTGTATGTTTCTCTAAAAAAAAAATTACGCTTCTATTTTATTATTTGACTTGAGAGAAGTTTCAAAACATGCTTTGAGTATTTCCCATTTTATTTACAGTATAATTACACCAAGTTTGGATTTTTAATTATCATCTTTTGTTGTAATTTGTTTTAATTCTCAACTAGGTTTGTACTTTCAAGAATTTGATTCTTAAATTTCTCAATTAGACAAGAAGTCTTGCACAAAGATCTGTAAAGCGAATGTTAATAAAGTGCATCAGAAAGTTTTAAAAAGTTCATATTTTCACACATTTGAAAATAAGCTCAAAATTTTAGGATGTTATAGAGCTACCCCCATTACAAAGAATCTCGTCCCCGAGATTCAGTGGGCTTGGTAAAGAGATATGGGAATTCAGCTTAGGAATCTCGTCCCCGAGATTTGGTGGCCTTGGTAAAGAGATACATAAATTCCCTAAATTATTTTGAACTTAAGAAAATTATTTCTAACTTAAAATTGGCTTTTATTTTTGCACATAAATTATTTTTAATTTTTGGAAAAAGGAAAAACCTTTTAAAATTCCAGAATATATAGGAAATTAATTTTTAAAAATAAATAAATTTAAATCCAAGGAAATCCCAAAAAACTTAATAAATTTTCTTTTTGACTTTAAAATCCAGGAAATTTAAGAAAAGCAAGAAAACTCTTTTGAAACTCCGAAAATCCAATAAAATAATAACTTTATTAATATTATTTTTGGTAACATAACTTTGGGATGTTACATGGAAGTTGAGGATGATGGGGCAGAGGATTGTGGTGCAGATAGTTGTGGTGTCAAACATGCATGTTGGTCCTAGTGGACGGGCGGACAAAGGAGAGGACATTGAATTCATAGTGGATGACTTAGAGGAGGAAGATCGGAGGGCCAGGGCGGAAGAACAAGCATTGGAAGAAGACGAGGGGGATGACGACTATTCAGATGATGATGATGTCCCCAATGCGCTGATGCTTGGAATAGACATGACCCAAGGGCCATGGTTATTGTCGTAGTAACAAAACTAAACAGTGGGTACAGGGTACCCTTCTGTCATGGGAGGACCGAACAGAGGAGCCCAAAGCGTGAGAGGTGTGAAGGTTGTGTATTGAATGAGCCATCCCCCCATCTTACATGCCCTTGGGGACATATATAGGGGGGCAAGAATGGGCATTTCCCTTCTTGCCCTTGCCTTACATTGAGAGAGAGTGGCATTTAGGTATATTTTTATAGGTACACCATATGGACTTAGTCTATACACATATATGACTTTCCCTAGGGCACACTAGTATTCCCGATGACCATAGAGGATGGGACCCTCCTCCGACAACTCCCTCGTCTGCAAGTGTCGAGGTCCTGAGGGCAAGCTCCGAGGTCCCAAGGGCCGAGTAGACGAAATATGCCTTCGCCCCGACCCCTTGGGATTCGAAATATCCTAGGTATTCTCAGTAGTGGTGCCTTCGAGGTGGTCTTGTCCTGGTTCGGCAGTTGAGGCGGGCATCGTCTTGGAGCGTGACCCAGGGAGGCGAAGCCATCGCGCCCGCCCTGTCGAGTCTATGTCCTCGAGGCGGGCAGCACGCAGAGGCGACGCCATCGTGGCCACCCTGCCGAGGTAATGCCCTTGAGGCGGGCGACGCATTACAGCGAGGCCCGTGTAGGCGAGGTCGTCGACATGGGGCCACCACGCTGAGGCATGGCCTCGAGGCTGGCGATGCGTAGAGGCGAAGCCGTCGTGGACACCCTGTCGATGCTATGTCCTCGTGGCGGGCAACGCATATAGGTGAATCTGTCGTGCCCCCCCCCCCGCGAGGCCATGTGCAGCGGCGAAGCCCTTGTGTCCACCCAATAGAGGATATAGCCTCATGGCGGGTAGCATGTAGAGGCAAAACCATCGTGGCCACCCTGCCGAGGCCATGTCCTTCAGGTAGGCAGCGCATAGAGGCAAAGTTGTGGTCGCCCCATCGAGGCCATGTCCTCGAGGCGAGCGACGCCTAGAGGTGAAGCCGTCGTGGCCACCCCACCGAGGCTATAGTCTCGAGGAGGGCGGCACGTAGATACGAAGCCGTCGTGGCCACCCCGCCGAGGCCATGTCCTTGAGGCAGGTGGCGCATAGAGGTGAAACCTTCGTGGCCGCCCCGCCGAGGCTAAGGCTATAAACTCGAGGCAGATAGCACATCATAGCGAGGCTCGTGAGGTTTAAGTCATTGACATGTTGCTACCATGCTGAGACATGGCCTTCGAGGCAAGCAGCGTGTCGTAGCGAGGCCCATGTGGGCAAAGTTGTCAACACGAGGCCGCCACACCGAGGTTTGGCCTTCGAGGTGGGCGATGTGTCATAATGAAGTCATCATAAAAACTTGTTGTATTTGATTGCTTCTTCGGTGCGTCTGTTCGCGTTGGTCCTATTAGGGGTTAGGTACCGTCCCTCCCTTTGGCTGATCTTAGAGTGGCACGAAGGGTTGATGATGTCTGCATGAGGAGGTGAAGCCGAGTGCCATCTCCCATACTCTTTTGATAGGGCACACTTGCTAGCCCAAAGCTAGCGAGGGTGAGGCGAAGCCGAGCACCATCCCCTATACTTTTTTGATAGGGCTCGCTAGGGAGCCCAATGATACTGACGGGGAGGCGAAGCCGAGCACCATCCCCATACTTTTTTTGATAGGGTTTGCTTGGGATCCCAATGCTAGCGAGGGGGCAGGAGAGAATACAAGCACCGCGCCCCATACTTTTTTGATAGGGATCCCTTGGGAGCCCAAAGCAAGCGAGCGGGAGGTGAAGCCAAGCATTGTCCCCCAAACTTTTTTGATAGGGCTTGCTTGGGAGCCTCAATGCTAGCGAGAGGGAGCCCCAACGCTAGCGAGGGTGAGGCGAGCCGAGCGCTGTCCCATACTTTTCTGATAGGGCTCACTTGGGAGCTCAAAGCTAGCAAGGGGAAGGTGAAGCCGAGCACCGTTCTCCATACTTGTTTTATACGACTCCCTTGGGAGCACCAACGATAGCTAGGGGGAGGCAAAGGCAAGCGTCGTACCCCATACTTTTTTAATAGGGCTCGCTTCGAAGCCCCAACGGCAGCGAGGGGGAGGCGGAGTTGAGCACCGCCCCCTACTTTTTTATAGGGCTCGTTTGTAAGCCCGAGCCCAACACTTGCAAGAGGGAGGTGAAACTGAGTGTCGTCCCTATAGTTTTTTGATAGGGTTTGCTTGGGAGCCCAACGCTAGTGAGGGCGAGGCGAAGCCGAGCACCGGCTCCCATACTTTTTTGACAAGGCTTGCTTGGGAGTCCCAATGCTAGCGAGGGGGAGGCAAAGCTGAACGTCGTCCCCATACTTTTTTATAGGGTTCGCTAGGGAGCCAAAAGCTAGCAAGAGAGAGCCAAAGCCAAGCGCCATCCCCTATACTTTTTTAATCGGGCTCGATGGGAGCCCCAACGCTAGTGAGGGGGAGGCAAAGCCAAGCGTCGTCCCTTATGCTTTTTTAATAAGGCTCGCTGGGGATCCCAAAGCTAGCGAGTGGGAAGCAAAGCCGAGCGTCATCTCCCATACTTTTTTTATATGGCTCACTTGGGAGCCCCAAAACTAGCGAGGAGGAGGCCAAGCCGAGCATCGTCCCCTATACTTTTTTTATATGGCTCGCTTGGGAGTCTAACGCTAGCGAGGGGGAGGCGAAGTCGAGCGCTGCCCCCATACTTTTTTAGGGCTCGCTTGGGATCCCAACGCTAGCGAGGGGAAGGCAAAGCGGAGTGCCACCCCCATACTTTTTGATAGGGCTCACTTGGGAGCCCAACACTAGTGAGGGGTAGTTCCAACATTTTCGGTCTAAGTATGTCTTTGCGTAATATTTTTCAAATGGTTCCTAGTTCAAACTATTGTACCAACTAGAATTTTCATATAAGGTGATAAGGTATAAGTAATTCAATGACAAAATTAGCTTATACAAAGGATTTAGGAATAACTATTATAATTTAAAATAGGGATTTAAATTGAATTGAATACAAATAACCAATGCAATAATAATTTAAAAAAATAAATAATTTAAATTATTAGGATTCATATATGATCAACATATGTGTGGATATCATGAGGATATGTGCACGATATTAAGATGATGTTACAATTGGCAATGACATTTTTGGTTTGCTATTTCTCGTGTTTTCGGCAAATGTTCAAAGGCTGTCAGGTTCAGGCGGTCTGACTTTGGAGAATTGATTTTGGGATAGGTCATATCCATGTTTATCCTTGCATATGTGTTGCATATTGCATATTTTCACTCACGTGGGTCAAGTTGTGAAGAACTTGTTCCCGGAGCCGATTTCTCTGTCTATTGCTGTGCAGGTGTCTTGAAGGTCAATGACGGTCATCAGCGAGAGGATTGGGACTAAGCTTGGAGAGCTGAGGTCCAGAACGATCATGGATGCCGGGTGAGGTCAAGTGGCTCAAGCGTGGCGCAGAATAGACGAGGATGACCGAACGGGCAGTTAGGTGCGACGGGTTGATCAAGCGGCGCGGGGGTCGGTGCAAGTGCTTTGGTGGTTCCGGTGGAATCCGGACGGGAGAGACTTGCCGACATGATGAGAGCCGTTGATCAACCTACACGTGGCGGAGCAGACGATTGCTTCGACAGAATTGGACTCGGTCTATGGAGAAGGATCGAGAAGGGGTATTTTGGTAATTTCACCAAATACCGACTTTGTGACGTTTGGCTAAACCACGGCGCAGAACGACGCAAGATGAAGTGGTTTAGGTCAAGAGATGATGGTTTCGACGCTTTAAAATGCGTGCGTAAGTGTCCCGTTCATGTTGAGCCTTAACGGGAGCCCATTAGAGAAAATCTTCTAGAAGCTAGGCCTCTCTATAAATAGGGGGTGTGCTGGACAAGCCACCTCAAGCATTTCATTTGTAAACTATAGTTTGGTTTTAGGGACTTAGAGAGAAAGAGAGAGGCTTAGGATTCTAGGGGAGATGAGTTGATTGTGTGCTCATGGATTGAGCTCTTGTCCTCCTTGAGAGAGTGGCTGTAACCAGCAACAATCACGAATCAATCCATGGATGATTTTCCAAAGATGTGTCTCTTTGTGTTCTTCTTTCTTGTTTTGTGGTTTTGAGCCCATCTTTGATTCTTTGACTTTTGGTTGATCTCTTCTCCTCTTCTACCTTGCTATGATGTGTGGGAATACATCTAGAATCACCTAGACCATCAATCGCCCACGAGCAAGTCTTTAGATCAAGTTTTCGTTTTTGCTCGGTTTTGAACCTTCCTTCGGTAAAACTGAAAAAGGTCTAAACTTTGTTGTGGATCTACTCAATCGTTGCTTGGAATAGGTTCCTAATATCCTTAGGAAGGTGTGTTCCAAATTTGGTCAAGTTTGGCCGTGTAGATCAAAAATTAGATCAATTTTTGTTTTTGAAATAGTGCTAAAATTCGCGTTCTGTGCTAAATTTACTATTCATCGATCGACCGCATCAGAGCGGTCGACCGCTTGCATCTGGTCGACCGCCTCTGCTCACCGATCTTGTTCATCGAGTTAAAAATTTGTGTTTCTGATTGTTTCTTCTGGGGGTTTGAAGGGAATTCAACATAAGTCTTCCACTGTGTTTATCTATTGATCTTCATAGCTCTCATAGCTATTGGAGTGAAATTTGTGTTGAATCTAATCTTAAAAGAAAATTTTGGTTAAGCTCCTATTCACCCCCCTCTAGTCGCCTTTCCGGTCCTACAATTGGTATCAGAGCTCGGTTAGCTCTTCTCATAGATCTTAACCGGTCTTTGGGGCCATGGCGACTGACAAGTATTCAATCAAACCTCATATCTTTGATGGATCTGATTTTGCTTACTGGAAGGCTCGTATGCAAGCTTACATCGAGGCTCAAGGGCACGCTATTTGGCTTAAAGTAAAAAATCCATATGTTGTGCCAGCCGATGACGATGTCATTACTCCAGATGTTGAGGCTAATAGCAAGGCTTGAAATTTTTTGATTCAAGGGCTTAGTCGATCTGAGTTTGAGCGTGTTGCTCATTTTAGGTCTGCTCATGAGATCTGGAGGACTCTATGTGATTATCACGAGGGTTCTACTGCGATCAAGAAAGTGAGATAGAACCAACTCAAGAAAGCATACTCAAAGATCGAGCAAAGGCCTGGTGAATCTTTAGATGAGCTGTGGGGGAGGTTCTCCAAGATTCTGCATGATCTTCACGCTGTGGATCTTATTTTCACTGAGTCTGAGAATACACGCCAGCTTTTGGGTGCTCTTGATGTGAGAGTTTGGGGGATGAAGATCACTTCCATCAATGACAACACTGTCATGAGTGAGCTTACCATGGATAAGCTCTACTCGAGGTTGAAGACGCATGAGATTGACTTTATCTCGCGTCTCCCCAAGACAGAGTCGATGGCTTTAGTGGTTGACCCATCCAAAGGAAGCTCTTTTGATTCTTTGGACTCTAGCTCATCTAGCTTTTCTTTGTCTGCTTGGCACTCTATGAGCGATGAGCAACTTGAGAGGATACCTGAGGATGATTTAGCCCTCCTATCCACCAGATTCTCGAGAGCATATAACAAAGTGAGGAATAGAAGGAGAGGAGGCCCTGTCACCTGCTTTGAGTGTGGTGAGCCAAATCACATTCGGTCCAGATGCCCCAAGCTGAAGGGCAAGGAGGAAAAGGACTCTCGGAGGCGTACTCAAGCTAAGGATGCAAAAGCAAAGAAGTCCAACTATCACAAGTTCATCAGCCGGGTCCTTGCTGCTCTTGAGAGTGTTGATATGAGCGATGTGGACTCGAGGACGGAGAACGACGAGGATGACTCCCATGGCAAGAAGAAGACCCAGGATTTCACCGGCATGTGCTTCATGGCTAGGGACAGCCACGACGTCAACTCCTCCAACGACGACGACCTTTTCAGCGATCCCGACGAGGTACGCCCTTCTTTGAGTGAGATGAAACGAGCTTTGGTTGTTGCTGAACGGAAAATGAAGAAGCAAGCTAAAGAGATTAAGAAACAGGACACCATGATTGATAACTTGAACCTAGAAGTTATTAGGCTCAAATCTATTAATTCTGCTGACCATTGTGAATCTTGTCTTAGCTTGATGTATGATCTGACCAATCTACAAACTACTCATTCCTCTGTTACAAATCAATTAAAAGATGCCCTTGATGAAATAGAATCTCTCAAGTCTAGTTCTGTTTGCATGAATGCTATTGCTTTAGATGTGACTCCTGTAGATGTTATTCCTTCATCTTGTTCAAATTGTGCTGTGCTTGAATTAAAATTGAATAGCGCTACAAAAGAATTGTAGAAATTTGATCCTAGTCATACTTGCTCTCATTGTGGGGATAATAAGGTCAAAATGAAAGAGATGACTGAAATGGTTCTTTATTCTAGATCTGCATCATCTGAAAATTGCCTTAAACTCACAATAGAGAATGATGCTCTAAACAAGACTTTAGAAGAAAAAGCTAAAATTGAAAAATCCATGTCCATGACTGCATCCAAGAAAGCTATTAACTCTTCTTGTTGTATCTTGTGTACTGAAGTTGGAATAAATGTAGATAAGATACTAGAGGCATTTAGAGATAAATTTAAGGAGCAGTTGAATCGGATTAAGAATTCCTATTGTGTGTCTTGTGAGGCTTTGAAAGTTGAGATAGCTATTCTCAAGGATGAGTATGATGAGACAATCAAGTCTAATAATTGTGCTACATGTAAGGACCTAGCCAAAGAAAATGATTACCTTAAAGATACTCTTGAGAGATTCACTAGTGGGAAGAAGAACCTCAACATGATTCTTGATAAATCTAAGGTGAGTGTGAAGAATAGTGGCTTAGGTTTTAATTCAATAGAGCATTCCAAGAACCATCCACCTAAGATTGCGAGAGCTGTTGAGAGTGGCTTGTTTGAGGTAGAACCCCCTGAACCATCTAAGATTATTTTTAGATCTGCAGGTTTTGCCTAAACTTCTTCTAGCAAGACAGGTGCTTCTACTTCAACAGGTCAGACCCCTCAAAAGGTTAAGTACCATTGCACCTTCTGCAAGAAGGATGGCCACATTGTTGAGTTCTGCTTCCGTAGAGCTAAGATTGAGAGGAAAGGAAGGATGAGTGCTTTGAGGTTCATTAGAGGAGTTCCTTCACCTACTGTAGTCTCTAGAGCCAGGCAGCCTATCTTTCCTGCTAGACATAGGCCTAGGTTTGTAGATGACTTCTTTGACTCCTTTGGAGGTTCTAGGCAGCGTTCTGGTTTAGGATATCATGGGGAGAGACCACGGGTAGCATCTAGACAGGGTGAGTACCGACCTTTTGGTAGGTCGATTCGGAGAGGTCTAGGTGTTTCTCGTGTGCATTCTAATGATTTTACTCCTAATCGCTTTATCGCTTCTCATGTTGTTCCTCAAAGATCGTGTAACTCGAGATGGATTCCCAAGTCTTTTATTACTAACCCCAGTACTGAGGCACAGATGTTTCCTGCTTATGCCCTGTAGGTCCGTCGTGCGAGGAAGGAGGACATATGGCTTGTTGACTCTGGATGTTCTCGACACATGGCTGGAGATTCTAGATGGTTCTCCTCCCTCACATGTGCATCCGGCAATGAGTTGATCACATTTGGGGATGCTTCTACCGGGACCGTGACAGCCAAGGGTATAGTGCGCGTCAACAACAAGTTCATGTTTAAGGACGTCGCTTTGGTAAGTAAGCTGAGGTATAATCTGCTATCTGTTTCTTAGCTGCTTGATGAGGGTCTGGAGGTAAGGTTTAAGAGTGGTGAGTGTAGAGTTTTGGACTCCTCAGGTGAGCATGTCTTTGGGATCACTAGGTTTGAGAGGATCTTTAGTGCTGATTTCAGTGTCTCTTCTGCTTCCAGTTCTAGATGTCTTGTAGCTTCTGATTCTCATGATCTAGTCTTATGGCATCGTAGACTTGGACACATAGGTTTTGACCACTTGACTAGAGTCAGTAGCAAGGATTTGATTAGAGGTTTGCCTAGGTGAAGGTCATTAGAGACCTAGTGTGCGCTCCAGTAGACATGGTAAGATGGTTTCTGCTTCTCATCCACCTCTTACTTTAGTGATGACTGATGGACCTGGTCAACTCTTACACTTAGACACTGTTGACCCTTCTAGAGTTCAGTCTGCAGGTGGGAAATGGTATGTGCTTGTGATTGTGGATGATTTCTCCAGGTATTCATGGGTTTATTTTCTGGTTTCTAAGGACGAGGCTTTTGGATTTTTTTAGAGAATTGGTCCTTAGACTAGCTGTTGATCTTCCTGAAGCTTTGAGAGTCATTAGGAGTGACAATGGGACATAATTCAAGAACTCTTCTTTTGCCACTTTCTGCACTGATAGGGGAATTGAGCATCAGTTCTCTTCTCCTAGAGTTCCCCAGCAGAATGGAGTTGTAGAAAGGAAGAACAGAACCCTGGTAGAGATGGCTAGAACCTTGTTAGATGAACATTCCACACCTAGGAGGTTTTGGGCTGAGACGATCTCTACTGCTTGTTATGTGTCTAATAGGGTTTTCTTGAGATCTGTGATTGGCAAAACTTCTTATGAGCTTAGATTTGGTCATAGGCCTAAAGTCTCCCATTTCAAGATTTTTGGTTACAAGTGCTTCATTCTTAAACATGGTAATTTGGATAAATTTGAATCTAGATGTTCTGATGGCATATTTCTTGGATATCCTGCTTATTCTCGTGGCTATCGTGTATTTAATTTGGATACTAACAAAATTGTTGAGACTTGTGAAATCACTTTTGATGAGGCTAGTCCTGGTACTAGACCCGATGCTGCAGGTACACAGGTTTCTGATATTCGAGAAAGCATCTTCGTCGACGATGACTCTGAGGATAAGGACCCAATCCATCCTCAAGTCCCTTCTGAGATGGTTGGAGAGCCTGCTTCCACTACTCCAGCTTCAGCTGAGCAGCCTCCTCCTATTTTCACCGACGACCTGAGTGGCTCTGCTCCTACCTCCACAACCCATGAGGTAGAGGCCACTTCTGCACCAGGAGCTCCTCTTCATATCTAGCGACGACATCCACCTGAGCAGATGATTGTAGATCTCAATGAGCGAGTCACTCGCTCCAGGTTTAATTCTCCTGATTCTCATGCACATTCTGCTTTTGTCGCGTCTTTTGAACCTCGAGATATCATCCATGCTTTATCTGATTCGTCTTGGGTCAATGCCATGTATGAAGAACTTGAAAATTTTGAAAGAAACAAAGTCTGGACCTTAGTTGAACCTCCACCTAATATTCATGTAATTGGAACAAAATGGATTTTCAAAAATAAGCAAAGTGAGGATGGGTTGGTAGTTCGCAACAAGGCTAGGCTTGTAGCTCAAGGTTATTCCCAGGTAGAGGGCTTAGACTTTGAAGAGACCTTTGCTCCTGTCGTTAGATTAGAAGCCATTCGCATACTGCTAGCTTTTGCTTCTTCTAAGGGCTTTAAGCTTTTTCAAATGGATGTCAAAAGTGCATTTCTTAATGGTTTCATAGAAGAAGAGGTCTATGTCAAGCAACCTCCTGGCTTTGAAAATCATAAGTTCCCAAACCGTGTTTTTAAACTCTCCAAAGCCTTGTATGGATTGAAGCAAGCCCCTAGAGCTTGGTATGATAGGCTTAAGAGTTTCTTGCTTAATAATGAGTTCAAAATGGGAATGGTTGATAAAACCTTGTTCACTCTCAGGTATGGTAGTGACTTTTTATTGATTAAGATTTATGTGGATGATATCATATTCGGTGGTTCTTCTCATGCTTTGGTGTCCAGATTTTCAGATTCTATGAGCAGGGAGTTCGAGATGAGCATGATGGGTGAATTGACCTTCTTCCTTGGTCTTCAAGTCAAGCAACTGAAAGAAGGCACTTTCATTCATCAAAGTAAGTATACAAAGGACCTTCTTCGGCACTTTGACATAGGAAGCAGTAGACCAATGTCTACTCCCATTGCCACAACCACCGTGCTGGACCCTGATGAGGATGGAGAGCCCGTGGATCAGAAGGAGTACCGCAGCATGATCGGCTCCCTCCGCTACCTCACAGCGTCGAGGTCGGATATACAATTCGCTGTGTGTCTGTGCGCTCGATTTCAGGATTCCCCTCGTGCTTCTCATCGTCAAGCAGTGCGACGCATATTCTGGTACCTTCAGGACATTCTTGACTTTGGACTCTAGTTTTCTTTTGATTCTGCTCTCTCTATTCGGGCTTTTTCTTATGCTGATTTTGCGGGGTGTAGAGTGGAAAGGAAGAGTACTTCTGGCACTTGTCATTTCTTGGGCACATCTCTTATTTCTTGGTCTTCTCGAAAACAGTCTTACATTTGCGATCCCTTCTCGCCGAGGCCGAGTATGTAGCTGCAGCAAGCAGTTGCTCTCAGGTTCTTTGGATCTTGTCTACTTTGCGGGACTATGGGTTATTTTTGGATAGTGTTCCACTTTTCTGTGATAACACTAGTGCCATTAACATTGCCAAAAACCCAGTGCAACACTCTAGGACCAAGCACATTGATATTCGATATCATTTTCTTAGAGACCATGTTGAGAAAGGTGATGTTGTGCTTCATTTTGTTGAGTCTGAGCAGCAGGTTGCTGATATTTTCACTAAGGCTCTTGATTCTTCTCGTTTTGCTACTTTGCGGGGAGAGTTAGGGGTTATTAGTCCTCTTGGCCTGTTTTGAGGGGGAGTTTTGCTCTTTTGCATTCATTGTATCATAATGCATTTTCATTTCTACAACTTGCATTGTAATATAATTTCATGGAGTGTGAGGACCTCGGTTTATTCGGCTTGTACTGTTTAACCATCCACTTGGTCCTAACAGTACAAATCAAATAAACCAAGCCTCGAGATATGTATACTTCCCAGAAATGCAGTATACACACCTCGCTACAAAATCATGCATCGATTCCATTCATTCACATAGAACCGAAGCACAACAATAACTTAAAGACATACATAATATAAAGAGAGTTAGTACAAAAGAGAGGCCGACCGGCCAATAACACATACAAATGGATAAATACACAACGGAAGCAAAAGGGCCATAAGATGGCTATAAACAAAAGCCAATCGGTGTTCCTTTACCCACAAGGCAACCAACCGGACCGCCAAGCTAATCGTCCCAAACAGCGCCGCAACACAGCTCACAAAAGTGAGGCCCTTGGGGCTCACCTTCTTCCTCTGCAACAATTAATATTAAGTAAAGCAGATGAGTACAAAAATTGTTTTTGTACTCGCAAGACTGACATATGAGATAACAGAACTATAATTAACTACATGCAAGCTTTATTTAAGTGGATGAGGCTCTGGACTTATTTTCAGCATAAAGCAAGTTTTCATTTGCAATAATGTAATAGATTCAAAGCAAGTTTGCAATTAACTTTTATTGTTCAAATAAAAGAGAGACAATTATAACAATAGATAGATGACAACACCAACCTAGAAGTGACTAACCCATAGTCACCACAACAATAGCATGAAGTACCCCTTCATACCACCCAGGTCAAGTTTAAGTTTTTAAAAGGTTGTAGTCTAGTTCTTGCACGACCTTACCAAGCATGTCCATAACCTAGGACGAGGCTATTCGAATAGTTTTAACCTGCGAGGGTGTACCAATGTACCCACACGATAGACCGCCTTTCCACCAGCCACGGTTAGCACACTTCCTTTGGTATGCAGGCATGGCTAAGTCTAACAAGACGCTTTCCAATGGACGATGCTAATTAAGAGCCGCAACCCACGGGAGAAGGACACATTAGACAGCCTAACCGGTCTGCTAATGCTCCCCTCCTACACCACAAACACACACGCACAAGAACACACCCACCAACCAGCTCATAATTAGCACCTCCCAAAGTACTTAGTCAAGAGAGGTTCCATATCCCCCTCGTGTGGTTAGCACGCAATAAGCGCTTGGCTTAGTGACACAAGTAACTCGGTCCTTGGGGACTTAGGCACCATTCCAACACACCCAACAGATCACATCAACATACCATTGTGCCCAAGTCAAGATATAGTTTTGTTTTCAGTTTTTGATTTGTAAAATGGTAAAACACAAGGGTTGGACATAATGGAATAATAATAGCATTTGTGTGATCAAGATCACCGACTAAGTCGATGATCGCCCAATACTACCGATACTAGGCATGGCTAAGCAATATTTATCCGAAATCTACTAAGTGACAAGAGCTCATCCAACAAACTCTAATCACGACAAATAACCTAGGCTCGGTAGTAGAGGATAATCATTTACCTACAGATTATGCAACTAGAGGATTAACTAATCAATTTAACAACAAATTAGCAATGCATACATAGAAGTTAAACAAAATATTAGACTTTAAAAGTAATGGGATCAATGGGAAATGATCAAGCGCTTGCTTCGCTTGTTGCTCAAGCTGTTGCGGAGGATCGTTCTCGGGGTTACCGCAAATGTCGAAGCCTAAGCGAAAAGCAAAAAGAAGCGAGAACAACCAATAAGACGAGCAACACTTAAACAAAAGAGCAAGCAAAATTTATCCAATTGCGACGAAATTTATACACAAGGTAGAATAGGAATAAACCTAGACATAGAAACTGGAAAAACCTAATTTGGATTTGTGGTGCAAAAGATATTCCCTAAAAACCTATTTTCGGCCATAATTAGATACTGTAGCAAAAAAAATTTCTAGAAAGATTTTGAAGCTGAAACTTTTATGGTAGCTACCTACTGGTATAGTGATAAGCCATATAAAATTTCAGGTCATTTGGAGTTATATTGAAAGAGTTATGATTTGTCTAAATTGTTTAGGGTATTAAACTAAAATATGATCCTTATGATTTTTAAAAACAGTAGAATTTGTGAAACCAATTTTCCTAGCAAATACACTAGCAGTGGGAGCTAATCCAATTGGATTCATACAAAAAAGAGCTATAGACAAAAAGATATGCATTTTACAAGTTTGCTAGAAGTTCTGAAAAACAGTATTAAGTTCACTTGTTTACTATTTTTGAAAATGGTTTTCCAGGGTTGATCGTGGTCTACAATTATTTTTATATTTAAGTTCAAGGTATAAGGAAGCTAACAAAATTGGAATCATCTAATTTGGATCTATAGTTACAGAGATACAAAAATGACAAGACCCTAAAGTTCTTCAGTTTTTGGACTTAGCATTTTCGGGGATTTTCCTAACACCCGGAGACGTGGACGATTGAGAGCCGTCGATCTCAGATCGAACGGCGCGAGCAACCGGGAGCACAGCGCTCGCGCCCGCGCGGAGGTAGCAAACGTGGGCCGCTGATCTTCGATCCAACGATCCAGATTGAACCACGCCAATGCGTTTGAAAAGCGCGCTTGCTGCGAACGGCGTGGACCGTCGATCGCGAGATGGGCGGCACAATCGACGCTACAAAGACATCGCCTGAACACACGAAATCTCGACCGCAGATCTAAGGATGGATGGCGACGTTGGGCCACGTCGCGCGATCGCACGACGCGTCCGACAACGCGACCGAAAGCCGGCCGCCAATCGCCGGCGACCAAAGGCTGCGGCGCGAGAGGATGCTAGCAACGGTGCGCAATAGCATTGCGCACCCTCGGTACCACTCACACCGGCGGTGGTGGACCGAGCGGCGACGCGACGAGAGAGGCGGCACGGCAAAGATGGCGACGGCGATAAGCGGCAAAAGAGCTCCGCGGCGGTCCATTCAGCGGTGCCCGAGCATCTAGGGACTACCAGGAGCTACGATGGACGCGGAGGTGCAGAGGCGGTCGGGCAGCTCGGCGACGAAGCTCGCGACGGACCGAGGAAGATGACGCGGGAAGGCGGCTGGGCAAAATCAACCATGCCGCGTCATCACGATGGGTTCCAGAGAGCACAGAAGCTCGAGAAAGGAATTAGAAGAGGAGCACTCACCGCTGTGGAGGCGAAGAAGGGTGCTCGCGGCGATTTGGGAAACTCAAAATCCGATGCTCCGTCGAAGCAACTTTGAAATGGAGTGGGGTTAAGCACCACCGAGGTGAGGAGAAGCAACAGGAGCAAGGAGGAGCCGAGGAACCACCGAGCACCGGGTTCACCAGAAGCTCGCGGGCAACAATGGCGGCGAGAAGGATTTGGGCGTTTGGAAGCTCCACGAGTGCAGTGGGTGCAAGGAAGAGCTGCGGGGAGAGGAAAGGAAGCCAAAGGAGGTGACCAGGGGGCTTAAGTAGCCAGGAAGAGCGAGAGGGCACCGTTGCTCCGCCTCGGGTTCTCGCTGCCGCTTCACGGATGCCGTGGCGGCGGGAGCGATTGAGACGACGACTAAGCGGGCGGTGGAGTGATGGGCATTTAATGCGCTGCAGACACCCGTTGCGAGGTCGTCGGATGGGACAGGGCACTGCGCACCCACGCTCGGCTCCGCCATGGCGCAGCGCCGCACGAGCGAGAGGAAGGCGACGACGGCCAGCCGTCCGATCTGCATCCAAGGGCTAACACGCGATCGAGTTGAAACGGCGTCGGGCAACGTCGACCGCCCGATTGAAATCCAACGGTCGAGAATCAGAGGGCAACCGGAGGGGTCCGAATGCCTACACGAATGCGAGTCGTTCGATGGAGATCCAACGGTCCAGAGCGCGCGCGCCTGCTCGCCCGCGCCGGGTGCGGTTAGTTGACTCGGCCGAGTCAGTTGGCTCGAGCCCGAGTCTGACTCGCACCCGAGGAACAAATGCAAACCGATTAGGTTTTGAATTTTAAAGGCTGAAACTTTGGGGATTTAATTGAGGTATCAAATCAACTCCAAAATTTATGAAATTTTAACTGGAGTTTCCTGACTTAAGGATTAACCTTCCATAAAATTCTCAGAGATTTTTGTGCACTGAAATTTTCTCAAGAAATTCTAGAAGGCTAATTCCAAGGTTTGACCAAGGTTTGACTTGCCTCTAAAATATTTCAAATAATTTCCAAAAATTATGAAATAATTCAGAGGTGTTACCAAGCAACCCTAGAACCCAGGAAAAATTATTGCCAAGGGTTTGACACAAGATTTGACCAAGGAGGTTGTTGACTTGATAAATGAGGGTTTTGATTTTGAATTTTCCAAAATTCTTTTACAAGAATTTTCAGAAAAGTTCAAAAGCACAAGGATGTAAGAAAAGTTTTAATTTACCCTCAATTTCTTACATTTGAAACACAAGCCAAAATGGGGATGTTACATGGAGCTTTGATTATTATCCTTGTATGACTTGATTTCATACTTTATATCTTACCATGTCTTGTGTTAGTGTGCTAAGACTTCTGTTATGGCTTTTCATATGTAGTTTAGTTTTTGCCATGATAGTTTTATTATCCGTGAGCAATTTGAATCAAAACATAACTTCTTGAATCTTGTGACTAGTTTTGCTATAGTGATCCTCTTATGATTCACATCATGTCATATACGCTTAATTGAGTCTTGAATTTGATATGAGTTTTGAAATGAGCTGAGTCAAGCAAATGAAAAATTATAAGCTTTTCTGTGCGAAAAAACTGATCTCACCAATTCTTTCTCATGAGACGGCTTGCCATTGTACTAGGTTTGAACTCAGGGGGAGTTTTGGATGACCTAGATCACTCTCTTAAGCTTTCTTGCTTGGGATGGTCGCGGCAAGGCTTGAGATCTAGCACATTGCTAAGAAAACAAAATTATCTTTTGGTTGAAGCTTAGGAGGTAGTTGTGGATAGCTCCTAGTCCAGGACTTGCTTTACTAAGATAAAACCTGAAGTCTTTCAGCAAAGTGCTAAAATATGCTAAAATTTCACTTGCTTGAACAAATTGGTTCATAATTGCACTCAAAATGCTCAAAATTGACTCTTTGTCTAATTTCTGGGTTCCATTTTGCTTATATACATGGCTTGACTCCTTTTTGGATACCTTTAGTTAAACTATGACCTTCAACATCTTTACATGCTAAGCCTTTATTTCAACTCAGATTATTGCTCTGTTGGCTTTAGCTTGCTATGTATGATTTGCCATGATGGAACATCGCTACTACACATAATATAGCTTGGTGTAATACTTGTCTAGTCTTCTTGGATAATTCTCATGGCTCCTGTTGCTAAAAATGAAAAAAAAAATTACAGCCATTCCATTTCATTCATGCTCTATCTTCTTCCATGTTTCTTGCTGAATACATTGTCAAAGGGGGAGAAAAATTGGTAAAAATGTTGTTTTAGAGCTGTTTGGAGTCTTAGGGAGAAAGTGTTTTTTCATGACAATTGGTGATCATTGTGAGTGGGAGCATCTCATTTGCATTCCTTGGTTTTATTGCCTTTGGAGTCTTAGGGAGAAAGTGTTTTTTTCATGACAATTGGTGATCATTGTGAGTGGGAGCATCTCATTTGCATTCCTTGGTTTTATTGCCTTTCCTGAATCTGAATTGCAATTTGTGAATACTCACCATGATCGAAGGTCAAATAGAACAATTGTTCTTTCATATGGACCTTAAGTGAGATTTTTGGCGATTCTCTGGAAATTGAAGCTTTTGTGCCTTCTGTTGCCTTATCTCACTTGCCTTAACTATTCTGAAGTCAGCTTGGTCATTTCCATGGCTTTCTCTTGCTTATGGACCAAGTTGTGCCTTTGCGCGAAAACGACGATTTCTTTACTTTTCAAACCACAAACTTACATTTTCTGAAAGATTGCCAATGTGTTCATCAAGGGGGAGATTGTGGATATCATGAGGATATGTACACGATATTAAGATGATATTACAATTGGCAATGTCATTTTTGGTTTGCTATTTCTCGTGTTTTCGGTAAATGTTCAAAGGCTGTCAGGTTCAGGCGGTCTGACTTTGGAGAATTGATTTTGGGATAGGTCATATCCATGTTTATCTTTGCATATGTGTTGCATATTGCATGTTTTCACTGACGTGGGTCAAGTTGTGAAGAACTTGTTCCCGGAGACGATTTCTCTGTCTATTGTTGTGTAGGTGTCTTGAAGGTCAATGACGATCAACGGCGAGAGGATCGGGACTAAGCTTGGAGAGCCGAGGTCCAGAACGATCATGGATGCCGGGTGAGGTCAAGTGGCTCAAGCGTGGCGCAGAATGGGCGAGGATGACCGAACGGGCAGTTCGGTGCGACGGGTTGATCAAGCGGCGCGGGGGTCGGTGCAAGTGCCTTGGTGGTTCCGGTGGAATCCGGACGGGAGAGACTTGCCGACATGATGAGAGTCGTTGATCAACCTACACGTGGCGGAGCAGGCGATTGCTTCGATAGAATTGGACTCAGTCTATGGAGAAGGATCGAGAAAGGGTATTTTGGTAATTTCACCAAATACTGGCTTTGTGACGTTTGGCTAAACCACGGCGCGGGATGGCGCAAGATGAAGTGGTTTAGGTCAAGAGATGATGGTTTTGGCGCTTTAAAATGCGTGCGTAAGTGTCCCGTTCATGTTGAGCCTTAACGGGAGCCCATTAGAGAAACTCTTCTAGAAGCTAGGTCTCTCTATAAATAGGGGGTGTGCTGGACAAACCATCTCAAGTATTTCATTTGTAAACCATAGTTTGGTTTTAGGGACTTAGAGAGAAAGATAGAGGCTTAGGATTCTAGGGGAGATGAGTTGATTGTGTGCTCATGGATTGAGCTCTTGTCCTCCTTGAGGGAGCGGCTGTAACCAACAACAATCACGAATCAATCCATGGATGATTTTCCAAAGATGTGTCTCTTTGTGTTCTTCTTTCTTGTTTTGTGGTTTTGAGCCCATCTTTGATTCTTTGGCTTTTGGTTGATCTCTTCTCCTCTTCTACCTTGCTGTGATGTGTGGGAATACATCTAGAATCACCTAGACCATCAATCGCCCACGAGCAAGTCTTTAGATCAAGTTTTCGTTTTTGCTCGGTTTTGAACCTTCCTTCGGTAAAACTGAAAAATGTCTAAACTTTGCTGTGGATCTACTCAATCATTACTTGGAATAGGTTCCTAATATCCTTAGGAAGGTGTGTTCCAAATTTGGTCAAGTTTGGTCGTGTAGATCAAAAGTTAGATCAATTTTTGTTTTTAAAATAGTGCTAAAATTCACGTTCTATGCTGAATTTATTATTCACCGGTCTGACTGCTACTGTAGCCGGTCTGACCGCTACTGTTCACTAGTACTGTTCATCAGGTTGAAAATTTGTGTTTCTGATTGTTTCTTCTCGGGGTTTGAAGGGAATTCAATATAAGTCTTCCATTGTGTTTATCTATTGATCTTCATAGCTCTCATAGCTATTGGAGTGAAATTTATGTTGAATCTAATCTTAAAAGAAAATTTTGGTTAAGCTCCTATTCACCCCCCTCTAGTCGCCTTTCCGGTCCTACAATATATAACTTGTCTGGCTCAAATGCCTGGTCGTCAAACAACTCTTGCTCTCTAGAATCGTCAAAATATATACGCGAAAATAAGCCAAATACAAAATAAATCAAATGAACTCCAAATTATATATTTTTGGTTTAGTTAGCTATATTGTAATTTTAGATGAATTTAAAAATTTGAATCATTGTAATCGGAGCTCGTATGAAGGAGAACGAGTCCTCGGAAGTTTGAATTCTAAAGAAATTATCCTAAATTCAATTTTTAGAATTAATGGACTAATTTTCTAAAGGAAAATCTAAATATTGTGCAAGCATGACGTCAACAACTGATTTTCATTTTTTGGCCGAATTATTTGTCTACGGGAAATCCTAATGAGTCTCTGATATGTGGGCTCACGAAAGCATTTTGGTCCATAGTGGACTGGGTTTATAAAATTGTGTAGGGTTTTATGTATGTGCTGGTGCAAGCACCATGTAGGCGTTGATGTGGGCGTTGACTGGGCTAATGAGCTGACGTGGCGCACACCGGCACACGTGGCTGCCAGGTGACGCCACGTGGCTTGCCACATCACTCCGGCAAGAGGTGGCGCACATGACCTTATGGTCGCTGGTGTTAGGGCCTACAACGAGGTCTGGTGAGGGTAGAAAATGAAAGAGGGCATCGCGGTGAACCTTATGCGCACAGTCACGGTGGAAGGGCTCGACAGTGTTGCTGACGACAAGATGTGGTTGTCGACGATAATGGAGCTCTGGCGATCTTTCGGCGATGGGAGCGGGCACACGAGGTAGAACGTGGGACGACGAAGCGGATAGTGGTGAAGATGGCGGCGGAGCGTTATTGATGGTGGCGCAATCGACAGCAAAGGAGCTTGCGGCCGGCGAGCTTTAAACGCGAAGTCCGACGGTGAGAGACTAAGTGAGGCATGGTGCGTTGTGGGAATGGGTTGAGGGGTGAGTGGCGGTGCCAGGTGTGCCTTTTATAGGGCTAGGGAATGGCCGAGGCAGCATGGACATGTGCGACGGTTTCAAGCTGGTGCGGCGTAGGTGCAAATGCGATTTAAAAAGGTTTTAAAGGGGAAGGAAACTAGGGAAATGAGTGCAGGGAGAACATAGATTTGAATGCCATCGAATGTGCGCGAAGAACGGATGAAAATGGCTAGCTTTGGTGAGCTTGAGTGACGCTTATGGCGGCTGGCGGGAAGAAGAAGGAGGGAGAAAGAAGCTGATAGGTGGGCCCCACCTGTCGGTGAGAGGGAGAAAGAGCGAGGCGGGGTGGGCTAGTGCGGGTGATTTGCGCCGCGGGAGTGGGTCGGGTGCGCGAGAAAGAGGATTGGGGTGAGAGAGTTTCGGCCCGAAGGCGATTTTTCAGATTTTTACGGATTCAGCTATTTCAGAAATTGAGTTAAATCAAATAGGCTAGAAGATAGCAAATAGAGTTAAAAAATTCTAGAAAAATCATAGAAATTTTTTGAATTATTTTGAACTTAAATAAAATATTTCCAACTCAAAATTGATATTTATATTTGCAAAGAATTTATTTTGACTTTAAAATAAATAGGGATTTTTTTAAAAAAAAACCCAAAAAAATCAAGGAAATTAAATATTTTTTTTTATTTTTAACAAAACTAAAATTTTGGGATGTTATAGTCACGAAGCTGGAGTTATGATTGATCTGTTCTTACCTACAATATTTGTCCATGTTAGGAGTAATTTGTTCCTATCATCATGGTCAATTTGTGTAATCTATTTTGTGGTTGTATTCCGTTTGTTGCGAGCTACCTTTACTTTAGATATGTTGCTACTTGATTCGATATGTTGTAAACCTGACTTGTTCGCTAAGTAGTACTCATGTGTTTATTGTGTTCTCTTTATGCTAGTTTATTGCATTATTTATTTCTAAAATATTTATTTCTTTCTGTAGTTGTTACTAACTTCTTTGATGTTTCGTAGGCAAGGCGGGTTAGGTGGGTGGCGCCGCTTGGCCGTACGACCTTTTGGAGCAGGCTAGACAGTCGACACTGCAGTCGGCTACATACTTCACTTCCACAAGAAAGACAGTTCCAAATGAGCTGGGAGTGTTGTTGACTCGCACTCCGTCAAAGTCTTGGCGGCTAGACTGACGTTGGTTCTCTAGGTACGACACGTCAATATTTCACATTGCGTGTTGCATTTCAAACATAGCTGACTTTATCCTTGCATGGTAGCCATCGGAGTGTTGCTACTTCTTCCAATGTATCGATGGTCCGGAGAAGTACAACAAGGCATTCATTCAGCAAATGTACATGCTGAACTACGCAGTTGCGCTCAAGGCCTTTACCCTTTGGAAACCTTACTCAACTGGGAGCGAGGAAGACAAGGAAAAGGTGCCGATGTTCCCTGATGCCTCTGTTGCACTGAAGATTATTCTGGACGAGGACAGACCCAAAAAAAACTTTGGACCAAGTACCGCAAGGCCCGCGCAAAGGCCCATGTCTGCAATGGGGGTAGGACATATGTCTGCAAGCCTGACATGATTTTCATCCATCAAGTATTTTCCTTTCCAAAAAGCGTGTTTGTATTGTAGTTGTAGTTTAGGTTGAAGGTTCATGCGTGTGGCCATTTGTACCGTGGGAATAACGAGGCAAACATATGCACCTAACCAGACCCTACACGCCATGTAAGCGCCATGTAATTCATACCTTTATTGTCAAGTGTCATGTCGGGCTTGCAATATCATCTTCATTGCTCCATTCTCATCTCGCTTAAATCGAAGCTTACAAAATATTTTGCCAAATTTATGGTTATTTGTGTAAAAACTTAAAATGGTGAACATCCACGTAAAATGATGTATAAATAATTGCAGTAAGCAAACTCTAGCTTTATTATCACTAACAATTATTCACAAACAACTCTTCTAACTATTTAATTTTGTAAAATAAAAAATAAGTTTATTTAAATTATTTCTTAAAAAAATTAGCCTACTATTGCTGGGTTGGTACGCGTTTGAGCTCAATCGTTGGCCTGATCTGCGACTAGGCTCAGTCGTTGCCCTGATCTGTGACTGGCCTCAGTCGCGTTCTTAGCCAACGATTGTGCCTAGTATGGGCCTCAATCGCACAACCAGCTTGCGACTAAGACACGTGACAGACTAAGGCCTCAGTCGCGTTTCCGTCGCGTGATTAGGCCTCCCATGTCAGGTATACGCTGGCCCACTGCGCGATTCGGTCTAGTTGTTTGGTGGGCCAACAACTGAGAATTATTTCTATAAAAAAAAATAAGTCGTGGTTTATTTGTGTAAAATAATTAAAAATTATTTATTTTGAATAGTTGTTTCTAAAAGAAGAGAGAATGCTGAACCACACATTAATTGAATATATAGAAACAACCTCCACGATGATGGTACTACATCCGATTCCAAATATGAGTGTTTTAAATATATATCAGTCAAACATTATATAAAAAAATTAACTAGGTTGACAACATGAAATTGGTATCACTAAATTCATCGTGAAATATATTTTAATAGTGTATAGTTATTTTGATTTCAAACAAACATATTTTTATTAAAAATTGGTGGTCAAGTGTCACCTTGGAGACCATGATAATATCAAAAAACAACTTATATTTATAATAAGATGGATTATGTTTTAGATTGTATCCAAGGTCTACAAGATTAATTGGCGCATGATTATAGGGAGAATGTTCCTTTAGACACACCATCTCTCATTCTCTCCCAATGCAGTATCTAGTTGCGTCTTGTTGTCCTGATCTACTCGTCTCAAATGGGTTGCATCTTATGCGTGATATAGCTTCCTTCTTGCTCTTCACTTTCTTTCTTCTATGTCACCATGTTATTAAAATCTGATGTGGCATCAAATTAGATAGTGAAGCAGCGTGGATGCCCTAGCCAGCCGACAGTTCCGCGATGGACAGAATGGACGGATAGAACTACAGAAGGGCTGCTAAAAGCGCAATGTCCACCCCGCGCCGTGGCCGTCCAGGCGGCTAGGCTAATCTTCTCCCGTTGTCCCCGTCGGTCCTCACGCGGCTTCATCTCGTTTTCTTGCGGGCCGTCAATCGCGTTAGTTACTGACGCCGAGACGCGTTACCCCAGCTAGCAGTCGAGCAGACGCGGAGCACTTTCCTCACTAGTCAGCGGCTAGTACCAAAGAGAAATTGGGGAAGACGATAGCCTACCAGAAAGTACAAGAAAAGAAAAGGGAGTTGTTCGATAGAGCGTTGCCATCTGCGGGCCTTAGCGGCAATTTGGTCAGCACAAGCTCGGCGCCTATACAATCTACTTCGAGTTACCTGAGGTTCGTGAAAATTATTCTCTTTCATTCTGGTGCGGAGCCATAAAACTAGCTCAATTTTGTTACCGTCAGAAATTTTGGGATCATTGTTTTCTTCTACTCAGCTCCATAGGAGTAGTCCATTTCAGCTCTCTTTTGATGTCTCAAATTAAATCAATTGAAATAAGCACAAAAGTTCCATTGGATTTAGATGCCGAAACATAGTGGCGGAACTTGAGCAAAAAGTTTGAGAGGGCCATCTTTAAGCCATTAGAAAGAAATAAATTTGGTCATGAGAAGAGAGGGCCAAATTTCAAGTCAACTACTAGATTCTTCAAGAAAAACTAATTAGTACCTAATGCATTTTGGAATCGGAGGGAAAGCCATAACCCTCCTTGGCCCCTTAGTAGCTCCTGAAACATTCCAAGTGATAATGTGCTAAAGTACTACTATGATACTACCCTATGAAAAAAAATCTAACTATCTTAATATGATCTCTGTGAAATTTTTGGAGTCTTTTCCTGGACTCAGAATCCGACTATGTTTTGATGTGGCTATATAAATCCCATAAAAAATCATCTGCTAGCTTTCGGGATAATTTAAATCCTGGTAATGAAAAACCAATAAGATGCACTTTATCCAAATTTATGGCTAATTGACTGTAGATTTTGGACTAAGTTTGGCGAATCATGGATTATATTCTATCGTATTATCTTGCAATTTTTTTTTGTAGAAATGCTTCTGAGCTAAGACCTAGATTAGGAATCACTAGTTATCCGATGGGCCATGTAACCAAACTGAAGGGCATAACTGTCATGATGAGTTGTTGGTCACATCCACTGCGCTTCATGGTGTCATGCTCAAGGATCAAAATTTCGGTACCGGAACAAAACCCACCCGTAACAGTAACCGGCCGGTTACCAGAAAAATTGGGGAAAAACCGGGTGAAATTCAAAACTGAAATTTGAAATGGGGCTGTTGTTAAACCAGTTACCGAAAAAAACGCTAGGAAAAACTGGAACTAAAACCGGAAAATATAGAGAAAACTGGTTATGGGTAATTAGCAATTGGAAGAATGCAAATATTAATTAGAAAGTATTTAATGAAGTAACAATCTTGATACATAAGGAGCTTGATGTCTAGTTATAAATTTGTAAGGAGCCTGATGTTGTACATAAAAAGTCCTCCTTGCTAGCTTCACTATGCAGGGTAGCCCTTGTTAGTCGCTGGACTCTTACTATTGGTGATAGCAAGATCCTTACTCTCATGGAGAGGATGACACTTGGAGATGGGACAATTTTTCTTGTATATTTCTCTTCACAATGCCATACCAACCTGAGGGGTTGGGGATACATATTTATAGGGCTAAACAGCCAAGCATATGCCAAGCATATGCCGAGCATATGCCAAGCATATGCTAGTCTAGGATGCTCTGTCCTCTATGTCCTCTAAGATGCTAAAGCAAAGATGCTGTCCTAGATGCTAGTCAAAAGCTAGTCTAA
Source organism: Ampelocalamus luodianensis (assembly GCA_036346255.1). NCBI lineage: Eukaryota > Viridiplantae > Streptophyta > Magnoliopsida > Poales > Poaceae > Ampelocalamus > Ampelocalamus luodianensis. Next base: position 27,086,653 of record CM070617.1, on the reverse strand, counting down.
GATGCTAAAGCAAAAGCAAAAAGAAGCCGACACACAAAAAGCCGACACAGAGACTTACCCATCAATCTCCCCCTAAGTCTTGTGTGTCTCCTTGTGAGGAATCTGAGCCATCCCGATCCTGGCGCGAAGATGACGGAGCCGACGCCCTTGATTTCCATGCCGGAGGCGTCCCCAAACTTGACGGAGCCTCGGACGCTAGACTCAAGCTCGGCGAAGAACTCCCGTCAACCGGTCATGTCGTTCTTGAATCGCCGGCGAGGAGGGCGTGTACTTTGGCTCGTCAAGGTGGAGAGAGCGCGCGGCCGGTGCGCCGAGGTAGTTCAATGCTCGCCGAGCAATGAAGCAGAGCCGTGCTCCTCCTCCGCTTTGGCGACGCTGGGTTCGGCGCTGTCGTGGTCGCCGACAACCGCCCAATGACCAAGCTTGTCGCAGATTGTAGCAAGAGTCGTCTCGCGCTTGCTTGCTTGCCGGCGCCGCACGGGCGCCCACGGCCATCACCCTCGACGCCCTCGTGCCCATGCTGGCGTCTTTGCGCGCTTGCCGCGCTTGCCACGCATGCGTCGCTTCGTCGTGGAAGAAGGCTCCCCTTCTTCCTATCACCTGGCCGGCAGCCCACTCCTCCCGAGCGAGGAGGAGCTTCCGCCATGGTGACGGTCCCGGAAGGATCGTGGCTCATCATCGTTGATCACCTTGAGGCGACCTATCGCCTCCTCGATCGACATCGTGGAGAGGTCCAGCAGAGACCGGATCGATCGAGCCATCCGCTTGTACTTTCGGGGACGCAGCGAAAGAGCTTCTCGGCGCCTCTCTCTCGCCGTAGGTGTCGCCGCCAAACCGCACCGGCTTCGCAGCGAGTGTTGAGACGAGAGCAAAGTCATCAACGCCTCACCGCTTGAAGGCCGTGGTCTCCCACTCGCGCGGCGCTCGCGGTGTGCACTGCGCGCGCGGCCGCTGCCGTCGCGTGTCGCGGCGATGGCGCCCCAAGCCTCCTGGCGATCGCTTGTTGGAGAGCGAAGCGCATCTCGGCGGATCGCAGCCGATGAGGCATCCAGCGCCCGTCGATCCCGGTCGTAGTCGACGCCGCCGCACTGCATCGCCTCCCGCATGTGCCGCACTGAGCCTCACCTTCATCACCGCGCCCACTCGGCGTAGTTGGCCTTGGTGAGGTAGGCCACCCACCGCCGGGGGCGGCCCCCGACAAACACGGAACCCGTGGTAACCACTGCACGGTCCGGCGAGAGAGTCACGCTCGTGAAGGCCGCGCTCTCTATCGACCCGCTCGCCGCCGTTGTCGCGGCGCCTCTTCCAAGAGCGCCACCGCCGAGCGCGCCTCTCCAGAGCGCCACCGCCGAGCGCGCTCTCTCGAGCGCCACCGCGTGCGCGCCATCAGCCGCGACCGCGCTGTTCAGGATCGCCGCTAAGCTTCGTGGGCGCGCGGCCGCCATCTGCGCCGCCGCCGCTCGCCCCTCTCGGCAGCGCTCAAGGTCCGCGGCATTGTCATCGCAGAGATGGAGCTGCTGCTGCCGCCATGCAGACCTTGACTTCGCTGCTGCCGCGACGCGCCACCGCCGCGCCGTTTGCTTCCGCCTCGCCAGCTGCTGCCCGGCTCGCGCTACCGACTCGCGCCTTTCGCCGTGGCGTCTCTGCGCCGCTTCGCTCGTCTTTGCTGGCGAAGCTTTCGGCCGTCACGACGCCGCATGCTCGAGGCGCACCGAAGGCCGAGATCGCCTGCGGACATGGCGCGCACGGGGTGTTGCGTGAGAGAGGGTCGCTTCGACGAGCCGCTACCCGTCTCCGGAGAGGAGTGAGCGAGGATACCGAGTGCTGCCGCACGCACTGGGCCGCTGCGAGGTCGAAGAAGGAGATGAGCACGAGATGCTCAGCTACAGGATACACAAGCTCGATACCACTTGTTAGTCATTGGACTCTTACTATTGGTGATAGCAAGATCCTTACTCTCATGGAGAGGATGACACTTGGAGATGGGGCAATTTTTCTTGTATATTTCTCTTCACAATGCCATACCAACTCGAGGGTTGGGGATACATATTTATAGGGCTAAACACCAAGCATATGCCAAGCATATGCCGAGCATATGCCAAGCATATGCTAGTCTAGGATGCTCTGTCTAGATGCTCTGTCCTCTATGTCCTCTAAGATGCTAAAGCAAAGATGTTTGTCCTAGATGCTAGTCAAAAGCTAGTCTAAGATGCTAAAGCAAAAGCAAAAGAAGCCGACACACAAAAAGCCGACACAGAGACTTATCCATCAGCCCTCTCCTCCAAGTGTTCTAAAACATGTAAAATAATAAAAACATAATTTAATGGTAATGAATGATAATTTGACTAGCATACTAAAAACAATAATGGAGTAGAAATTCATACCAATACATTGTCGAGAAACGCGAAGGTTATGCAATGTACTCATTGTTATCAATTAGGAGAAGTCCTTCAGATTGAGCTAGGTGGGCTTTGTATTGATCTCAAGTGTATGTTTGATGGGCATATTCTACCCAATGATTATAAATTAGTTGGTAATATACGGGTTCCACCTATTGGTAAACAATTCTTGCATTGGCTTTATTTCCGTAATGGTAAGTAGGATGAGAAGAAAAGTCTGATGAACGAGAATAATCACCAGAAAGTAATAGGTTGACATCTCGATATCCATAAATCCGAATAGACTTTATGCTAGCATGGGATTCATAGGAAGAAGAGTCTTGTGGCCGAGAATGATCTTGTTGGCGATTCTTAGCCCTCCTGTAGGGCTTATGGATTGTTCTTGAAGCACGACAACCATGTTCTTTTAGATAGGTGACACCTCCGCCTGATTTGGTAAGATTACAATATCTGCACTTCCAACCAGCACCTCCTAGTCTCTCTCTATGCTCCCAAACATTGATAGATTTAGGAGCCATCACCTACAATATCATGCAGCAGCATTAGCACCCCAAAATCTAACGATTGATTTGTTTTTCAAATTTATCTGCTCATGGGACTAATTTTCCATAACTGATTTTAAGGAAAAGAAGAAGAAAACTTAATATATCCTAGCAAGCCATTTGGAAATGACACTCTAACTCATGAGACTAATTTTCCATAACTATTTGCAAGAGTAAAAGAGATGGAGAGAAACTCATAGATCTAGCTGCTGCTGCTCTTCTTCTCTTTCCTTGCTTGCTGCTGCTGCTGCTCTTCTTCTCCTTCCTTGCTTGCTGCTGCTGCTCTTCTCCCCTACCTTGCTGCTGCTGCTCTTTCCAGGATTCTAAGTGTTGTCAAACAGTCCAAGTGCAAGCATCCAAGGAGCTTTCCAGGATTCCAAACTGCTCATGCACTCATGCTGCTCAACGTGGGTGGACCAACAAACCAGCTTTCTAAGATTCCAACTAGCATGTACTAGTTAGGCTAGATCATGCTAAAAAATGCTGGGACTTAAGAGTACAATAATTCAAGCATATTTAGCTCATACAATACTTAATCTAGCACAAAAAAGTATAAACCAACCTAGGAAGTGCATTATGCCGTCATAAATTTAAATTTAAATTTGAAAATTTCCGGCCGGTTTTCCCCCCTCCCGATTCTCACCGGGATTTCCGGTTACCACTGGTTACGGCCGGGTTTTTTTTTCCTTGATGCTAAGCCAGATTAGTAACTGTTATAGTTGACTAATTAGCACATATAACCTCACGAGAGATAATAAAGGCAGAATCAAACGTATTCTGCAGAAATGTATGCTGTTTCTGCAGAAACGCCTTTCCCTTCAGATTCATTTGGAAAATTAAAGTTCCTTTGAAGGTGAGGGTTTTCATTTGGTTAACCCTGAGGAATAGCATCTTGACAAAGGACAATCTACTCAGGAGAGGGTGGATGGGGACAAATGTATGCTGTTTCTGTGGGTCAGAGGAAACAATTCAACATTTGTTTTCAGCTGTCCTTTGGCAAGATATACTTGGCAGGTGGTTAGCTGTGCTCTGGGGGTGATGAATGTGCGAGAGGATTTATCCCAGTTACTCTCTGGATGGGTAGGGAATTTCCCAAAGAAAGAGAGGAAACTGATTCTGGCTGGATGTGCTGCTGTTTGTTGGACTCTTTGGAAAGCTAGAAATGCTTCCTGCTTTCAAGACAAAAGAGTGGATGACCCTGCTACCATCATATTTTCCATTTCAAGCTAGCTTGACAGGCGGGCAATTCTGCAGAAAAAGGAAGAGCAAGGAGCAATGCGTGAAGGGGCAGCACGTCTCAGGAAGGTGGCAATTGAAGCTTTTGCAAGATCCCGAGGTTGGGCTCCAACTATACGCCGTCTACAAGGAGCAGCTTTGTCTTCAGATGGGAGGTGTCTTCGTAGATTTTATCCAGTAGAGGATCCAGTGTTTTGCGTTTGTCTTTGTGCCAAAGTCTGAAAAGTAGGAACTGCTAGCTGTTGGTTAGAACTTTTTCTCTACCCAGTTTGTAGCTTTCAGTTTGTTGTGATGAATAATCTAAACTCTGTAAGTCTCTGGTTTCTTTAAATGAAATCGGGGCATATCCCTATTATCTTAAAAAAAAAAAGACACAAAAAGCCCATATACATCACTTGCGTGGCACAAAAACCACCTGAAACAGTGTAGTATATTAGTATTATACTGTGTGAACAAGGGTGATCAAGAACACCAAAATTTGTAGGTTGGTGATGAACCCTTATGGTAAGCAAGTTGGGAAGATTAAGTTATGTCATGTATATATATATATACAATTAAATCTGAACAATTGCATTTATAATGACTAAGAAACTTGGACTATTCTTTACTAAGAAATATTTTGCATCATCTTTAACAATTAAAAGTTGTCTTTAGTAACAAACATAGTAAACCATTTGCGATGACATGTGTGGTATGAGTTAACAAGTGGACAGTGGTACATTATGAAAACAGGGTCTTCACGGATTTTATTGTTAATCAGAAAAATAGAGAAATTGGTGAAAAAAATCTATATGTAGAATTATATGAATCATTATTTTTTAGGTCATGTTTATATGTGACATATATTAGTATTGAGTTTACATAGAATTGAGAAAAAAGATCACATGTCAGAGACAAGTACTTGCATGGAAATATTATGAATATTGAATTGTCTTGATCATATATTACACTCATATATCTTTATTTAGTATGAACGTTATTTTGTAGCATTAAAGAGATAAAAATACCTTGAACCGATGCCTTATCTTTTTCTGTAAATTTGTTCTCAATTTGATATCAAAATAATACTTAGCCAATTCCTGACTTTTAAGTGCGAGCCAGATCTAAAAATACTTACATAAAACTTGCATAGAATAGAGATACCTAGTTCATTAATTTTTAAAATATGTGAACAAAGATGAAGAAAAATTCGTATTAGGGGACAAAAATTTTCTGTATTAACAAAGGAATTGGAAAAACTACACAATTGATTGTTCATCAGTTAAATATGAGCCATTCTGTCTTCGTACTTCAAGTGAATTTTAATTCGTAACACCTGAGAATTTGGACCATTACATGTAGATTGTTTTATATTTACTGAAAACAAAAATATAGCTGGCAATTCCAAGAAAGTAGTCCATAATCGTTTGATATGATAAAAAGTATCATCGAATAACAATGGCATAAATAATTACATGGACTTGTTCTCCATGCAGATTCATCAGTTGGCACCTTGACCAGACAACTAAGTTGCTGGAACTGACAAAACAGGAGAAGCAGCATAATGGCGTCCTATTGCTGCTTTTGGAGGCCAAGGCGGCCAATGGATGTGGAACGTGTGCAGATGGTGAAAAGGGATCAGTTGATTTCAATCCAAGATATGCTTAGGATCCTTGTGCGTCCAGAGGTTGGATCAGTCGTCATCCAAGGCATTGGTGGCTCAGGGAAGACATGGGCTGCAAAGGCTGTATACCAGACAGCTAGAACCTCAAATCTCTTTGATGACTATATCTGGGTTTCATTGTCAAGAAATTGTAGCCTGAGACGGTGTATCGAAAAAATTGCTGCATGCCTCTTATGTGATGTCAGAGAGGACTTGTCAGTACAGATAACTAAGACCACGATCAAGGAACATCTCACAAGGCGGAAGTTCCTATTGGTTCTTGATAATGCTTATTTCACCGAGGAAAATATCCTAGAGCACCTGGGAGTTCCTCATCCTCGACAGCAAAATATTGGTTCAAAAGTCGTTGTGACCACAAGAACTCGGAGGACAGAGAGCATCATGGTGCCAGATGTAGTTATAATGCCACAGCCTCTCACTTATGAGGAGTCATACGACCTGTTATGCAAGAAGATTGGAAAAGATATTAGTTCTTCACAGACATTAGATTTAATCAGCAATTGCTATGGCATCCCATTGTCGATCATCCTACTGGCTGGGGCCTTGTGCGATGTACCAAGGCAAGAGGCATTTAGTGAGTTGGTCAACAATGCTTGTGCGGCTCTAGGATCCAAGATATCAGTGTTCAGCACAATGCAGCGCCTTGTGAAATTTGGATACCATCAGCTTCCTAATCAGTTAGCGAGGCATTGCTTCCTATACTGCTTTCTGTTCCCGGAGGATCAAGGAATTCCAGTCAAGGACTTAATCCGTTTCTGGATAATGGATTGTCTAGTTCAAGAAGCTAGAGATTTTTATGAGGCTAACTGCATTGGTAAGGAAATTCTTGATGTCCTCTTAAAGCATGATATGATATATTTGGAGGACAATGATCATGTACGCATGCATGACGTGGTCAGAGAGACTTTATCAGGATTAGGAAAGGACAATGGTTACAGAGAGCAACATGACTGGAACTTTGATAATCCTACAATCAAAGATAATCCAACAATCAAATTAGAGCATCTTGCCAAGTTAAGCAGCAGAATTTCATTGATGAATACTGAAATGGAATATCTCCATGGAAGTCCGCAATGCTTCTGGATTTTATCATTACTTTTAAGAGGAAACTACCATATGAAAGCTGTATCAGAAGAATTCTTTTGCTCTATGGGAATGCTTGAAATACTGGACCTCTCATTTACTCGAATCAAAGTGCTACCACCTTCCATCTCCCGTTTGACTAGGCTCCGAATGTTGCTACTGATTGGATGTGATCATTTGGAGGAAATTCAATACATAGGTTCATTGGCGCTGCTTGAGGTCCTGGATGCATCAGGTTGTGGTTCCTTAAGAAGTGTAGACTCCGAATCATTTGACCATATGGTGTTTCTCAAGGTCCTTGACCTTTCCACAACTTCCATCAAACACTTGCCCTCTCTTCCAGCATCAATGGAGCTTCGCCACCTGCTGCTACAGGGTTGCCCATGTCTGGGGTCTGAGCAAACCATCATACCGAATGCCATGCTCTCTGAATCAAAATTAATCGAGTTCCCTTATGGATTGTCAAAAACTGGTGCTGTACAGAACTTGCAGCTAGGCAAAATTGGAGATCTAGTGGATTGGATGGCCATGCGGTGGTTGCCTTGTGGACTGACTTTCCAGCTGTCTAATAGGTTTGACATGAGAGTATCATTTGATATTAATGAGAATTGTAAAACATATGTTTATGCAAGTGATGCCTGTTTTTTTCACTCCTTGAAAAAGGATTCTCCGTTATGGTTTAACTGTTTTCGAAAGTTTCAGATTGTCATCTCCCCTTTGAAGGATGACCAAACCACAGACACTGATGCCCAAGTAATGAAGACAGATTTCATCTTTCAGGATTCTTACTTTCGGGCAAAGCACTTTACATTCCAATGATCTCGAGAGGTTTCTGGAGATAAACGGTACTATTGGTGTTCCTTCTGATATTGATGGCATCCTGCATCATGCTGAGCTAATATCATTGAAGAGAATAACAGTGACGACCCAATTTTGCGATCTGAATATTAGAAGTATGGCAGCAGTACGAGAACTTTGGATAGAGAATTGTGACCAACTGGACAGTCTTCTCTCACTAGATGAAGTTCAGGCGTTGTCTGCAATGGGCAACTTTCATAATCTATGGATCTCCAACATGGAAAACTTATCATCCTTCTGCAAAGGGGTCAAAGATGTGACTAGTTTCAGCTGTCTGAGGCACTTGCTCCTCGATTGCTGTCCAAATCTCACACACCTCTTTCCATCGATGCTACGTCTTCCAAATCTTGAAACGTTGTATATCAGGTTTTGTGACATTTTGGAGTGTGTGTTTGACAACTCGGTCTTGGGAGAGGACGCTCTTCCAAGGCTGCAGTCGCTGCAACTGTGGGAGCTTCCTGAGCTAACCTGTATCTGTGGTGGAGTCTTGCCATGTCTGAAGAATCTCAAGGTGAGAAGCTGTGCAAAACTGAGGAAAATTCCTGTTGGTGTCAATGAAAATAGCCCATTTGTCACGACGATAGGGGAAACGTTGTGGTGGGACAGTTTAACCTGGGACGACGAAAGCATTAAGCGTTGGATGCTGTTCAGAAATTGGGGGCCCTTGCTACCACATCTTGCAACTGAAGGGTGAAGATACCTCCTTTTGTTGCCAAGACCGTGGACATCTGTTTCCAGCGGAGTGTCAATTGATCACCATCCCATACGCCAAAGCTAGTACATGCATTGTGTACACTTCAGTGAATTGATCAAGAGAAAGTACACTTCTACGTTGTACCTGAAGTCTGTAACAACAAGCAAATTGAGTTCTCCTTTAAAAAAAACATGAATTAGGCTGATGGTCGTGTTAATAACTGATAGACATTAGCAAGGATTTTTCTATATATTTGATCCACATTAATAAAAGATGTTTGTATTCTGGGTGCTGGATAAGAACAGCTTTTCCTTATTTGAAGTGCAGATACTGCAACTTCTGTCTCCTGAGTAATTCTCATCCGACCGAAGGATTGCAGAGCTAATACGGAAATAAGTATCCGGCGCTATTTGTATTTGGCTCTGACTCTGAGAACAAAATGTGGAATAAGATACAAGATGGGTGATATTTGTCCGTATCCACTTTGAGTGCACCCACTACAAGAGTTTTATAGTCTAGAGGTGCAAATAGAACAGATAATTTCCATCTGACCAACCACCGACCACCGAATATTTGCGGAACAAATACAGAACAAATACAGAACGGAGAAATAAGTATCTGCCACTATCTTTATCCAACCTTAATCCTAAAAAAATACAGAATAAAATACAGAATGAATATATTGGTCCGTGTCCGCTCATACTGCCGAGGGTTGGATCGCAGGCTGTACTTCAGGAACAGTAGCATGGTTGTTCTGTTCCTTTATTCGGTGTTGGTTGTTGACGCTGATTAGTCGGATGTGCTACTTCCAGCATTCAATGCCGCATTGTGTTTACCTCGTTCACTGCGAATAGATCGATCAGGACATCAGGAGGAACAGAAACGTGCTGGGCTACTTGCTGGTGCATCAAGCCAGTAGATTGGCTTGCACTTTTACCCCAGATCTGAATACGTCAGATATGATCTGCTGTCCAAGACATTAGGAGCAGAGCCCCTTTCGACCCGTCATTGTCTGCAGTGGCTCAACTAGAGCGAAAAACCAAGTTCACTGCTACAATTTTTCATATATATAATTTTTAAGTAATATTATACTAAATAGTAATATATTCGGTAATTGTTAGCATTAATATTTCTACATAACTGATAGTAGCGTACAATGATAAAGAAGTAGTGACTAAAATGCTTACCAAAATAATGAAGTAATGTGTCCGGTAATTTACTTGTCATTTGCTGACTATTTGAAAACTCAGTTAGATGTTGTCATGTTCAAAAAATAAATGAGTAACACAGTGCGTTCAAGGTCACTTACTTGAGATTGTAGTTACATAGTCAAAGCCAAATCCAAAGCTAGGTGAATTTTTTGAGCACATGGATCACGATCACTTGCAATTTTTCCTCTGATTTTGCGATTGCAGAACTAGGCCAATATTCCAAAAACCCAAATTGAAACCCTAAGTCTTAATCCTAAAATTTCACCCAAAAAAACTACCAACAATCATCACATTGAAACCATAAATCAAAAATTGAGTCTCTTTGCGGCAAATAAATTGAAAGAATTAGGAGAAAATTAGCAATACCCTTTGTCGATTGCCCAGTTTGTGGATTAATCTTCAAGTGCTCAGTGAGGGAGATCGATGGGCTGGCTCGGGAAGCGACTGGCGAGGGTGGCGGCGGAGGGCTCCGACGCCGGCGGTCACAACCAGCAGGAAGGCGGCGAGGCTAGGGGCGTGCCACGCGTGTCGAGCAGGGGCGAGGCCGACGCGGGAGAGGGCCAAGACGCGATGCACTAAGAGCATCTGCAATGTTTGTGCTTAGCCGGTTCAATAGGATAGAATTAATGCTACGAACCGATTCAACACCTTGGAAACAGTCGATTCAATACAAAAGTGGAGAGAGCCGGTGCATAGTTTGCATCCGGATACAGCTGAATAAAGTATTATTTTTATTAGCCGATACAATTAACTCCATTAGCCGTTGCATTAACTCCTTTTTTAGTCGTTGCATTCCGACGTTGTATTCCCAGCCAACCATTTCACCTCTATATAACACTGAAGACAACAGTTCAGGTTCACAACACAAGCATTTCAACATGGATAACTCATCAGCTTCAAGTTTTACAAATTTGCTCAACCCTTCAAACTTCTCAAGACAAGATCAACCAAATAGCAGCCCATACATTCCAAAATTTCCACCTCAATATCCCTTCCAATCCTCCCAATATGCCCAACAATTTCACCCTCAATATCCCTCTAATTTCCTTCCTTTTGGTGTTCCTACAAACTACCAGCAACAAGTTCCACATACCTTTCATGGTGTTGAAAGCCATGGAATGTTTGGAGGAGCTACAGCCAGCCAGTCCTTGTCCCCAGTTCAAGCAACCAATATGTTTGGAGTTGTAGGATCCACAACTTCACATGGTTCAGAATCAACCTCTTCGATGCCAGCTGCAGCAAAAAGAAGTGAAGAACGGTTGAACAAGGAAGATTCAAGTGATAGCAGTCCAAATGAAGGAAAGAGAGGTACGCGCATGAAGTGGACACAACAAGATAACCTACGACTAGTTAGTTCTTGGTTGAACAATTCCAATGATTCTATTGATGGCAACTCAAAGAAGAATGATCAATATTGGAACAAAGTAGCCGATGATTACAACGGTAATTGTCCTGCAAATCGAAAAAGATCATCCATGCAATGCAAAAACCATTGGAACAGGACTAACACCAAGGTTAATCTGTTCAATGCTTGTTGGTGGTTCAACAAAAACCTATATACTAGCGGCCAATCAGATGATCAGCTTTTGGAAAAAACCCATGAGAAGTACAGGCGTGATACCGAAGGGAAGAACTTCACTTTGATGTATTGGTGGAGAGAAGTGAAGGACCAGCCGAAATGGAGAAGAGCATTCGACGATCAAGAAATGAACAAAGGTGCTAAGGTTTCTGCTACAGGAACTCACACATCATCTTCCAACATTGAATCCGAAGGTGCTGATCGCAATGATCCTACTCGGCCCCAAGGGCAGAAGGCGGCCAAGCGTGATCGGAAAGGAAAAGGGAAAGGGAAAGGGAAAGGGAAAGGAAAGGCGCAGTCTACTTCCAGCCCAGATGAAAATATGAAACTTTACCATGACCTTCAAGCGAAGAAGTTTGCTGCTAATGAAAAAATGGCAGAAGCTGATATGAAGAAATCTGCAGCAATGGAAAAAATGGCAGAAGCTACCAAGGAGAAGGCAAAGGTGTTGAAGTATGATAAGTATGTCGAATTGATGAAGATTGATACTTCAGAAATGAGTGATGCAAAAAGGACGCGACATGAACAAGTTATAGATCATTTATGCAAGGATCTGTTTGGTGCAAACAATTAGTACGCATGTCTTGACGCTTACAAATAATTTGTATCACCCTACTTAATGTATTGTCAGTTGTTGGTTTCAATTGTATCATCCTACCTAATGTATTGTCAATTATTGATTTCTTAATATTTTGTTATGATCTGTCCAAGTAATATATCAGTATTGGGAACCTATTTCCAGTTTTTTGGTTCTCTTCAATAGAATATGCAGTACAAGAAGCTCTTACAATAAAATTATAACCAACAACAGTTAATTAACAGCCAGCTAGTATAGTATATAGCAATGTTATTTTACCGACATGGATCCCAGATATTATAAGAGAAGTTGGAGTACAAACAGCAATGCTTTGTGGTGGTTGAAGGAAGAATCATGCAGGCTTGCTGCCTTGATGAAAATTTCCCCACAGCAGCTTATGGTACTGTTGTCTTTATGCAATATCGATTAGTCTTTCTACACAAGTTACCTTCTGAGATCCACACTGCACATGCAGATGCCTGTAGCTTTCCCCAAAGAAACATGTTTTTCATTAGTACAATGTACCAATTGACTTTACTGGTCACTCAAACAAAATGTTGTAAAATGCATGCACAATAATTGTGAACTAGCCGTTGTAAACTAGTTGTTATTGATTCAATGCCATCACCTAAATCCTGTAAAATGCATGCACAGTAATTGTGTGTTATTGATTCAATGCCATCACCTAAATCCCGTAAAATGCATGCATAGTAATTATGAACTAGCCGTTGTAAACTAGTTGTTATATTCTTGTTAAGTGTGAACTAGCCGTTGTGGATTAGCAACTATAAAATGAGGAGGATGGTGTTTCCTATCACCACATGAAACCAAACATTTAGATCACAGGATACACAACTCTTTTATGCCTAGCATACAAGACCACTTGAAATGACTGAAAAATTAGATTCCCAATCTGATTTTTCAAACAGTGATGAAGACTTTAGCGGGTTCATTTCAGACTCTATTGATCCTTTAGAAGGAAAGATCGAAGCCCAAATAGAAGCTCAGCTTGAAGCAGAACTGTTTGGAAGCTCTACTCAGCACCGAAGTAGGTCTCGAAGGTACATTGATCGAGGCCATCAAGCTGCACACGAGCGGTTGTATGCTGATTACTTCTCTGACAATCCAGTGTACACTGATTATCAATTCCGTCGAAGGTATCGGATGAGAAGGCATCTATTTGAACGCATTATGCAAGTCCTTAGTGATTGGTCTCCATATTTTCGCCAACGGAACGATGCATTCGATAAGATCGGTTTTTCTCCTCTGCAGAAATGTACCGTTGCGATGCGAATGCTAGCCAATGGTACCCCTGCTGATCTTGTTGATGAAAATTTACGGATGGGTGAAAGCACAGCCATTGAGTGCTTGACCAAATTCAGTAAATGTGTCAGGGAGAATTTTGGAGAACAATATCTTAGAAGGCCAAATGAAGAAGATATCCGAAGGTTACTTCATATAGGGGAGGCCCGTGGATTTCCTGGGATGTTGGGAAGTGTTGATTGCATGCATTGGAGGTGGAAAAATTGCCCGGTCGCATGGAAAGGGCAATTTACACGTGGTGATCAAGGAAAACCGACCATCACGCTCGAAGCAGTAGCCTCACATGACCTATGGATACGGCATGCATTTTTTGGAGTTGTTGGTTCAAACAACGATATTAATGTGTTGAATCAATCAACATTATTCATGGATGTACTACAAGGAAGAGCTCCTGTGGTTTAATTTATAGTGAATGGCAACGAGTATAATATGGGGTACTATCTAGCTGATGGCATTTATCCAGAGTGGGCAACATTTGTCAAAACAATCCCTCTTCCTCAAAGTGATAAGGCTAAATTATTTGCACAATTCCAAGAAGGAGCAAGAAAATATGTTGAACGTGCTTTTGGAGTTTTGCAAGCTCGTTTTGCCATTTTACGTGCGCCGGCATGTCTTTGGGAGAGGGAAACACTTGTTGATATCATGTATGCGTGCATTATATTGCACAACATGATAGTCGAGGATGAGCGAGATTCCTATGAGATACGCCATGACTACACATGTGATGAGGTGGGCATCACTTCCACACCAATCACAGGATTTAGTCATGGGCCAATTCATGAATTTTTGAGGGTCCTAGAGATCAACAGTGTTATTCACGATCGAGCAACACATCGCCATCTCAAGGCAGACTTGTTAGAGCATATATGGCAAAGATTCGGTGGTGTCCAAGCTTAGAATTTATTAGTAGGTAGTGATTTGCTTGTATTATTTTAATTGAGATTATCATGTCTTAGTTTTTATTTATGCACTGATTACATACGCAGATATAGCAAATAGAGGAAACTTTACTTATGTACTGATGCAGATAGAGCAAATGCAGATGCATACTCTACTAATGCAGATGCTAGCTACAAAATTGAAGGAAATCCTAATGTCACCTTACAGTCCTGGCTCTGGTTGCCTCCTCCTGCCTCCGATGAGTTGGCGACCGGCGGTCCTCCTCAAGCTCAGACGGCAGATCCGGAGCTCCTCCTCCTCCTGCTGCCTCCTGGCTCCTGCGCGCCTGCCCTCCTCGGCTCCGGTCCAGAGGCCCGTCGCCCCGCCAGGCAGGAGCTCCTCCTCCTGCCTCCTGTGTAACATCCCAATTTTGGACTTGTGTTTCAAATGTAATAAAATGAGTATAAATTAAAACTTTTCTTATATCTTAATACTCTTGAACTTTTCTGAAATTCTTGTAAAGGAATTTTGGGAAATTCGAAAATCAAAATCCTCAATTACCTCAAGTCAAAACCTCCTGGGTGAAATCTTGTGTCAAACCCTTGGAAATAATTTCCCTTGGTTCTAGGGTTGCTTTGTGACACCTCTGAAATATTTCATAATTTGGGGAAATTATTTGAATATTTTAGAGGCAAGTCAAACCTTGGTCAAACCTCTGGAATAACCTTCTGGAATTTCTTGAGAAAATTCCAGTGCACAAAAATCTCTGAAAATTTTATGGAAGGTTAATCCTAAAGTTAGGAAGCTCCTGTAAAAATTTCAGAATTTTTGGAGTTAGTTTGCTACCTTAATTAATTCCCCAAAGTTTTGTCCCATTCTTTTTAAATCTTGGTCTGAGTCAGACTCGGACTCAGACCCGAGTCCGACTCTAGGTCTTGGTCGCACCGAGCCGCCTAGCTGCGTCGGGCTCAGGCAGTTGGGAGCGTGGGTGTCGGCCGTTGGATTTGGATCCAACCATCCCGACCTCCCCTACCCCTTCTAACCTCTGGAGGTCCCCGTGCATCCTCAGCCGTCTGATTCCAATCGTGCGAAATGACCACCCTTCCTCCTCCGCTGTGCTTCTTCTTCCTCGAGCGCACGCCATGGCAGAGAGTGGTTGAGCACTGTCACATCCTCTCGTCTTTAGCAAAGTCTCTGGTCCAGTGCATTAAATGCGCACCAGAAGCTTTGCCCGTAAGTCCACTTCTCCTCCAACTGCTCCCACCCTCCGTGTCAGGTCGCAACAGCCGTTGGGACTTGAGCGCCGTTGAGTCTCTCCGCTCGGGACCGTTGTTCGCCAACTTTATAAGATCCCCGTGCTCCTCCCATTGTTCTTTTCCGCACCATTTGCAAATCTCTAAGTCCTTTCTCGGCGAACTTGTTCGGAAAGCGCTAAAAATTCATTCCGCCATTGCTGGACCTCGGAGCCCTATTGCCACCGGTGCTCTAGTGGTCCCCTGGCCCCTCCCCTAGCGTCGCAGTGTTTCTTTCGACCTCCCGGTCCTGTCCCCTAACTTGATTCGGTTTGTTTTCTCAGGAAGCAACTGAATTGGGTTTCGGCCTCCTCTGACTTAGAATCGCCGCCTCCGCCCTCATCTCCGGTAAGCATGCCTCTCTCCCTCCATTTATCACTCTTACTGCATTTGTGGGTCCTTCCGGAGCTAACCACGGCTTTCTTCAGTTCTCATTTGCTCTGGAGCTCCCTCCCCGCGTCATCTTCCTCTGCTCCGGCGGCGGCCGTCGTCGCTAGAACTCCCCGACCTCCCTTGGACCTCCTCTGGGCCCAGGTGAGTTCGCAATAACCTCCTAAAGCTTAAATACCAGGTATATTAGATCGCGGCGAGACTTTTCGCTGTTCCCACTTTTCCCGTACTTTGGTCTCCGCCCCGTACTGGCTCGCCGGCGATTTAGGTCATCTCCGGCGACAAAAGTGCCCTCAAAATGTTCGCAATGCTATTGCGAACATTTTCCTCTGTCGACCCGCGCCGCCATGGCTGTGGCCGCCGGCGACGAGCTGGTGACCAAAGCTCGGTGCTCTGTACTTTTGTCGCATTTTTGTCAAGTCTCAGGACCTCCCCGAGTTCATCGTGGCCGTCTAGGATCACCCCGAGTTAGATCTAAACCGTTGATCCCTTTTTCTGTTTAAGCCTAAGTCCTAGAACCTCCTTGTTGTGGTCGTAGCCGTTCATGAGCTCTTCAAATTGATCTTGACCGTTAGATCTCCTAGTATAAGTCTCTAGCTGCCAGGACCTCCCTTTAGCTAGATCCTGGCCGTAAAGACCTCTGTAGGTTTAATCTCAGCCATTTAGATCACCTCCATGCGAAACGACCACCCCATGGTCGTTTTTGTCAAAACCATCCTCTCGGACCTCCCCCTTGGGGTCCTCTTTGCAAAAGATCACCTCTGGTCCATTGCGAAGAAGACAGCAAGACCTCCCTTGGTCGTTTTACAAAAACCACCCCTGAGCCACCCCCCAAGGTCCTCTTTTCAAAAGACTACCCCTGGCCTTTTGTAAAGAAAACCTTTAAAACCACCCTTAGGGTCCTCTTTGCAAAAGACCACCCCTTGGTCTTTTTGTAAAGAGAACCTCAGGACCTCCTCATGTTAATCTTAACCGTTAAGACCTCCCCCATGGAGATCTGAGTCATCCAGCCTCTCTCTGTTAAAGCACCATTTTGGAGGACCTCCCAGTTGAGATCTCGACCGTTGGGACCTCCCTCGGTGAGATCCTAGCTGTCAAAACTTCCCACTGTTAAGCTTATCGCTTCGGACCTCCTTCCGCTTAGATCTTGACCGTTAAGACCTCCCCCGTGAGATCTTAGCCGTCCAGACCTCCCCTCTAGAGTTTACCTTAGGACCTCCTCGTGGAGCTCTGGACCGCCAGATCCAGATCTGACGGTCACGACCTCCTTAGTGCGCGAGGAGATCCTTCACGCGTGCTGTGTATCCGGTGGTCTGGGTCGTTGGATTCGATATCAACGGTTAGGACCTCCCTTGTGCGCGCCGCGTCGGTGTGCTGTGCGCCGGTACTCTGGAGCCGTTGGATCTCGCATCCACGGTTCCGACCTCCGCCTTTTTCATCAGTTCAGTCAGATCACCCGAGAGCTCCTCTTTTTCAAAGTATTTAAATGTTCTAGTTTTCAAATGTGCATAACTATTTCATTTTAACTCCTTTTTGAGTGAATCCAATTTTGTTGGCTTCCTCTAATAATAAACTGGTAGTTAAAATTGATTTTAGGCATGTTACTGTTTTTAAAAGACTTACAAATACAATTAGCAAGTGCTCATTTTCTTGTCTTTCAAAATTCATAGAAAATGTATCCTAGCTCCAAATGAGATGAATCCAATTGGGTTGTTCATCTTATGAGGTGCTTGATCTACCATAAAAAATTTAGCTGCACCACCTTTCTAGAAATTTTTGCCAAACAATTTAATTATGATGAACAGTAACAGATTGCAATTTTTCCCAGCTGAGCAAACTTGTTTTGATCATAACTTTTGCATTAAGAGTCCAAATCAGTTGGTTCTTGTTTCTAAATTTGTTATAAATCATGCCCTTGCTGCTGTAAAATTTTCAGAGCATTTGGATCAAGTTGGCTTTTGAGTCTTTTGCGTGTTCTTTGTTCTTATCGGTTTCTTTTCGCTCTTTCGTTAGGTTCCGACGAGTGTGTTGATAACGTGAGTGATCCTCAGCAACAAATTGAGCATCTACAGCGAGGCAAGCAGTTTGATCATTTCCCATTTAATCCCATTACTTTTAAAAGTCTAATACTTTGTTTAACTTGTATGTATGCATTGCTATTTTGTTGTTAAATTGATTAGTTAATCCTTTAGATGCATAACCTGTAGGTAAATGATATTCCTCTACTACCTGAACCTAGGTTATTTGTTGTGATTAGAGTTCGTTGGATGGGCTCTTGTCACTTAGTAGATTACGAATAAATATTGCTTAGCCATGCCTAGTTATCGGTAGTATTGGGCGATCATCGACTTAGTCGATGATCTTGATCACATAAATGCTATTATTATTCCATTATGTTCAGCCTTTGTGTTTTACTAATTTGCAAATAAAAAAACAAAAACAAAACTATATCTTGTCTTGGGCACAATGGTATGTTGGTGTGATCTGTTGGGTGTGAATGGAATGGTGCCTAAGTCCCTAAGGACCGAGTTACTTGTGCCATTGATCCAAGCAATTGTTGCGTGCTAACCACACGGGAGGGATATGGAACCTCCCTTGACTAAATACTTTGGAAGGTGTTAATTATGAGTTGGTCGGTGGGTGTGTTGAAACTGTGTGTGTGTGTGTGTGTGTGTGTGTGTGTGTGTGTGTGTGTGTGTGTGTGTGTGGTGTTGGGAGGGGAGCATTAGCAGACCAGTTAGGTTGTTTAATGTATCCTTATCCCCGTGGGTTGCGGCTCTTAATTAGCATCGTCCATCGGAAAGCGTCTTGTTAGACTTAGCCGTGCCGGTATACCAAAGGAAGTATGCTAACCGTGGCTGGTGGAAAGGCGGTCTATCGTGTTGGTACATTGGTACACCCCTACAGGGTTAAAACTATTCGAATAGCCTCGTCCTAGCTTATGGACACGCTTGGTTATTTCCCACAAGAACTAGACTACAACCTTTTAAAAACTAAAACTTGACATGGGTGGTATGAAGGGGTACTTCATGCTATTGTTGTGGTGACTATTGGGTTAGTCACTTCCAGGATGTTGTTGTCATCTATCTACTGTTATATCTGTCTCTCTGTTATTTGAACAATAAAAATTAATTGCAAACTTGCTTTTAATGTATTACATTATTGCAAATAAAACTTGCTTTATGCTAAAAATAAGTCCAGAGCCTCCTCCACTTAAATAAAGCTTGCATGTAGTTAATTATAGTTCTGTTATCTTACACGTCAGTCTTGCGAGTACAAAAATAATTTTTGTACTCAGATGCTATGCTTAATTGTTTTGTTGCGGAGGAAGAAGGTGAGCCCCAAGGGCCTCACTTTTGTGAGTTGTGTTGCGGTGGTGTTTGGGACTACTAGCTTGGCGGTCCAGTTGGTTGCCTTGTGGGTAAAGACACACTGATTGGCTTTTGTTTATCGTCATCTTATGGCTCTTTTGCTTCCGCTGTTTACTTATCTAGTTGTATGTCATTTGGCCGATCGGCCTCTTGTTTGTAAAAACTCTTTATGTTATGTATGTCTTTGATTTAGTGTTGTGCTTCGGTTCTATGTGAATGAATGGAATTGATGCATGATTTTGTATCGAGGTGTGTATACTGCATTTCTGGAAAGTATACATATCTCGAGGCTTGGTTTATTTGAATTGTACTGCTAGGACCAAGTGGATGGTTAAATAGTACAAGCCGAATAAACCGAGATCCTCACATCCTGGCTCCTGCGCGCCTGCCCTCCTCGGCTCCAGTCCAGAGGCCCGCCGCCCCGTTGGGCAGGAGCTCCTCCTCCTGCGGTCTTGCCTCCCGGCTCCTGCGCGCCTGCCCTCCTCGGCTCCAGTCCAGAGGCTCGCCGCCCCGCCGGGCGCCGGCCCCCAGTTCGCCGCCCCGCCACTGCCTCCCTCAAGAGTAAAAATCCAGATCTACGGATTAGATCTGGGGAAGAAGACGGGCGGACGCCATCCTCGAATCAAGAAACAAGAAGAGGGAAAGAAGGGAGAGCTTACGGTCTCGGTGAGGTGGTCTCGGTTGACAGAGGCGAAGCGGAGGAGGTCGTCGCAGCAGAACCGGCGGATGGTCGTCTTGGTATATCTCGCAGCTTCCTCGGCTCGACGTGGCTTCTGGCGGTGACGGCGGAACGAAATATCGTCGCGGTGCTCCAGATCAGCAATGGTGGGGAGTGGAAGTAGCGGCGGCGGAGAGGATTGAGCGGTGCGGGCGTGAGGAATCGGCGGAGAAACAAAGGGGCGTGAGGAAGGGGAACCTTCTCGTCGCGGGAAGGAAAAGACAGCGCGTGGGGAAAGTTGGTGCTGAGCTATTATTTTATTTTGCGGTGGGTCCGTCTAAAGGATGACTCCAATTCAATACATTGGAGTAAAATAGATTTACTTATGAATCTGCTTACATGGCATAGTTTGGAACCTACTTTGATTCAATACATTGGAGATGCTCTAACGTTGTTACACACGCCACACGCGAGTCACGATTGGAGGTAGGAGGCTGACGCCGGGGCGATGTGTGAATTGTGATGCATCCATCCGATCTCTGTTTTTTGAGCCGCATGCATCGTCGGCTACTTGGATGGTTAGTTTCGTGGGCCGTCTGTGTGGGCCGCCTGCCAGAGTGCTGGGCGAGTGGGAGTGAGCTGCCGATTGGTTGGTTTGCGGGCCTTCGAGGTGGATGAACTTTGGGATAGGGGATACACATAGCATATATAGGTTGTTTCTTATATATAAAAAAAAACTCAGTGTCCTGCGACACCGGCTGAGTCTATTAGGCTTCGCCCCTGATTGTCTGAGTAAGTAGGAGGCGTCTTTCTCCTTGGTGCACGGCGGCAGGGATTCCACGTACGTGGGATATGATCTGTTGTACCTGTGTGGATGCGTACAGGGCTTCGGCGCGCCGCTTCTGCTTGGCTAGGTGAGTGCTTGCCCGTCTCGGGCCCGTTTGGTTGGTTTGGCGGATAATGTTGATACGCTAGGGCTTTGTTCCCCTCAAGTCTCACTTTGCACCAATTGAATTCGCCCATGTGTACTTTGCACCAATTGTTGGTCATGACTACTACAATACGGCGTCGATTGTACATGTAGTTCCTTTGCAAATATTGATGGTCAAATCTAAAATTGTTTGAACGGCATACATTAATTCTAAGATAATCTATCTATATTTGCAGTAAGAGTTAGTGTCATTGTTCGTACAATGATAGCATTGCCAGATTTACCTGGCATAATTTACTCTCAATAATATCACGCGGTGAATTAATCCAACAAAGTGCGAAACACCGCAGCCCTCATCTACCATGAAACCCCAGACATGGACCAGCCCAGCCCCAGTACATTGTTGCCCCGGAGCCCTGCATCGGCTATTCAAAGAACTGTTGAATCCACCAACCTGGCATGAGGCATCCATCCATGATCCATCTCGCGGCACGCCGGACGGCATGCAGCGCCCACGTACGCGCATCCGTTCCATCCCAACCTCTGTACAAATTGACGCCGCATCGGCCCCGAACCCTCTTCAACCCAACACCGAGCCAGAAAGCGACCGGCCGGCGCACACGCACGACGGCCTTTCGCTTCATGTGCCTGGCCGGCCTCCCTCTCCCTGTCACGGGCGCGGTAGCTCGCTCGCTCGGCAGGCACGGCAAGTGGGGCGCGCGGTGGGCTCCCGGTGCTTTCCTACAAGATTGGCATCGAAATAATGGATGTGCTGGGGCTGCACATGCCATGTCCCCCCACGGTGATTGCCCAGCCCACCCGCAGGAGCGCTCCGCCAAAGTTAGTTGCGGGAATTTATACGCTTTCTTCGATCGTGCCGGTGTTTCGTTAATTCGTGCCCTCCTTTTGGACGGAGTTTTAATTTGGATCTGACGAATCCTGAACGATCGGTCCATGAATCGAGAGGTTTTTGGTGTGGTGTAGCGTGGGAGTAGTAGTAATGATGGTCCAATGCGTAGTAGCTCGTCGCGTGGCCCTCTTCGTTGTTCCGATCCGATGCATGAGATGAGCGAGCCCAGCCATGTTAAGTGGCGGCGTAAAGCTCCTGTAGTACGTCCGAGCTTAGTTGTACTGGTGAAATGATTGGTAAAGGCCAGTTGGTCCCTCGCGTGTTCCCTAGCTTCTCTCACGGATCCATGCGACGGGGTGGTTACAAGCTTACGATCACTCACTTTTTTGCCATGCCAAGTGCAGTATGGTTGTAGCTTACGCTCATGCATGCAGTCACGCGCTGCAACTCATGGTTACTGTATTGAAGTAAGAAATTGCTGCATTTTAGAGAGAGAGAGAGAGAGCAGTGTGCCATCCATTAGAAATCATGAATGCCTGACAAGCACTCACTGCAAGGAAAAGATTTCATGTCAGACTAGATGCGGTCAACTGAAAAGGTACATGACTACCTGAGTACTTTGATAGGCATCCAAGGTTCCATCTCATCAGTCCATTTGTCATTTTAACTGGCTATAAAGCGAAACCCAGATGGAAGATGACATAACAAGGTACACCCGAAAACGACTGATGCACGCTGACAAAATGGGGTATGCTTCTGCTAGCCTGTTACATGGGCGATGCATAATGCCCCCCTGGTAGTCAATTTAGCTAGCTACATGATCTTCTCCATATTCCTGGAAAGTGGCCAAATTTCTGAGATGTCGACGTGTTGAGCGATGTACGTAGAAATTCCTACATACTGCGAAACATAGCCAAGGAACCAACTGTGGCTGGCCTTGGATTATCCAACTGTGTGAAGGGTTGATAACACGATATGGACGCGTAGGGCCGAACACCATTACGATCGAGGGAGACGATGCATGGTTGCATTCAGGTCAGATCAGGTTCATGCAAGCCGGACAGAGTGAGAGGCTGTTCACTGTTATGGATAGACAGCAACAAACAAGCGTCAGATGGCTGCCCTTGTTGTGGTAGGACAAAGCAACGCATGGCGTGCCATAAGGTTCATGTATCCCCTGTTCGATTGGATATTCTCAATCTGCAGGAGCATGCATGTCCGACAGCCGAAAACAATGGTGCTGCAGATCACCACACACATCACGCATTTAAATTCCTAGCAGTGCCGCCAGCACCTGTGCAAAGAACATGGCTTTCTATCAGCTCAAACGGTCGAGATATCATTCGTAGAACCGAATCACGCCTCCCAGTACATATCCTAATGCATATTGGCACTTGGCAAGATAGATAGTAGAAAGAATCGCCTGCGTGTACAGAGCATAGTTCCAACCACCAGATTTGGCGCATCGGGCCAATTCATCTCGAGCCCGCAACCATCGCAATATTATAGCCACGCGTATCCCCTCAACACGAGCGACGAGCGACACGGGCTCTATCCGCGCCTCACGCACGCATGAGCTCGTCGTATCATGACAAACGAGGCGATCGATCGATCGCCACCGCTCGCACGGATGAAAGTATGCAAAGTAAGCGGATTCCGAAATGATACGTCGGTTGGGCGCTGCGCCCGCTCTCTCGCCCCGGCCATTAATTGATTAATCAGCGCGTAATGTGATGCGAGCCTCGGCTCAATGAATTGTCTCTATCACAACTGTTGTGATTGAGAGTTTGAGACCAGTACAATAGCGACAGCAACGAGATCAACGGCGACGCCTCCATCAATACCCTGATGATGCGAGGGAACGGCGCATTAAGCAACATACATGCATCTCGCAGCTAGATGGAAACCGGAAAGGAGGATGGATCATTGGAGCTGGACGGAGCAGGGGGAGGGAATGAGCACAAGATTCCTTGCCAGCTCGAAAGAGGGCGGGAGAACATGGGATTGGTCGGTCGGGCTCGCTCGCCATCCTTTTCTTCTCCCCCACTCAAAACAACCAGGCGTGTGCGAGGCTATGGCTTCTTGTCGCTGCGCACTACGTACCGGCCGCAATCATACGCACGAGGCACGGCACGTCGGCGAGGCGAGGCGAGGCGAGGCGAACCAGTAGGATACTTCCTTACAATCCCAAGTGGCTCGTGAATACAGAAGCATGATTTTTGTTTTTTGTCAGGTCTCTGCGGTACAACGTACACATACACGGTCCGGTGTGCGAGCCGTGTACGGGCTATAATGGAGCAGGGATCGTGCCAGATTCCAGTGAAAATATACTGATTGAGTATGTGTACTGTACATCAGGCCTCGTTTTATTCCCACATGGATGAAACGTTAGATCAACTAGTCATTTTGGATCGATGCCATGTTAGCATTGTAGTCCACACCCTGTACGTTAAGGTTTCTCGGCCGGTCGACTCGACTGTCTTGGGTAGGAGGGAACCTGGTCAGAGTAATTTGCATCAGTTTGGTCGGCCCGGAGGATTTGTTTTTCCCCTCGCAATGTCCTAGCCATGAGTGAAGTGCTGTAGTTTTCAGATCATGAGGTAGTAGTAAGTTTATTGTGGCATCTGCATTGGCATTCACTTTGCGCAGTGTTCCCCAGGGCGATGCATTGCTAGCATGCATGTTCTGTTCGTGTGTGTGTGTCAACTTTCAACGGTCAGATTGGAAGCTAATGCATCCGTCAGCTTTCAGTCTAGTACTATGTATTTATTATTACAGATTTGTTATTTTTAAGTTGTCTAAAATTTTCTTTAAATTTAAATCAATTATTGTGATAATTAGATTTGTGTAGAGATTGATGTGTCATATGATTGGATATTTGATCTAATTGTTGGATTTAATATGGGCTAGGCCCAACTTTAATTCTAATTAATTCCTGGAAAATCCCAAAGGCTCATGTGCATGTGCTAAACCTTTTTAGTCCCATATGGAGAGTTAAAGGGGAGTTACACCAATTTATAAGGTGGAACGTGGGAGTCCTCTTGTGGAATTGGAGAGAACCAATACACGCGCGCGCTCGCTCGCCTCGCCGAGCCGAGCCGAGCCGAGCCGTGCGCGCGTACACAGGCGTGTCGGGTGCGTGCGCGTTTTTCTTTATCTATTCGAAAATCGAAACGCACCGACTCGCAATAAACGGCTGGCAATAATTGCGACTGTTTCTGGTCTCTTCATTTTTGCAATTAAAAGAACAGTGCACTGATTCAAATAATGGTGGCGATAGCGGTTCTTGTTACTAGTGAGTAATGGCGACCGCCGCCTCTTGACTAAGCGAAGAATTGCTGCGTTACTAGTGAGTAATGGCGACCGTTTCTGGCCTCTTGACTAGACAGTAATGGTTGCGGTTACTAGTAAGTAATGGTGACTGTTTCTGGTCTGGTTGTTATATATAGTCATTATCTGGAACAGAGAGGGGTTCTCCAATTCTCTCCACGAAAGACACCACAGTTCTTCAGTTTTGTTGCTGTCTCCGGCGATCTCCATCCCGGCGAGGCGCGTGTACTGTCGCACCGGGAGAGCAGGCCTCCGGAACCCTCATCCTTGAAGGCTTGCACGAGCAAGGGCGAATAAGGTTTTTGGGGAGCGTTCGCGCGCGCGCCACGCTTCCTCTCCATTCGACTCGCTACGCCTACAACCGTGACGACTACTACCACGGCGTCCATCGCACGACTACTTACCACTACGCCATGACAAAGCGGCGATCTCACAAAGACTCCTGCTGCGCTTCTTCTTCCACTCGCTGCTCCTTCCTTTGGATCCGGGTATGTCTATTTCATATGTATTGCTTGGTTAGTGATATTACTAGTTGTTACCTTGAACAACGTGATAGATATGCTAGTTTCGTTCTTACGGATATTAGTATGTCTATAGTGTTCTTGCTTACTTGCTTTGTGAAAGTGGCTAGAATATTCATCATATTTTATCTACTATATTTCGGATTAAAGTAATTGAAAAATGCTCTTATTCTCAACAATCCAAAACCTTATTGTAATAGGCATTTTTCATCAATCGCTTTTCTTTGCGCTTAAGCCCTCTCAATTCGATGGTGCGAATTATAAGAGGTGGCGCACCAAGATGGTGCTTTGGCTAACTGTCATGAACGTTTTTCATGTGGCAAAAGGCAAGCCTGAAGGAACACTTACTCTGAGCAGAGCAAGCGTTCGAGGTCGCGATAACCTTTTAAAGGTGCCGTGATCGCGTTCTTGGTGAGAAGTTAGTTGATGCATACATGGTGATTACAAATGGGAAAGATATGTGGGATGCACTCGATGCCAAGTTTGGGGTTTCGGATGCAGGCAGTGAACTGTATCTCATGGAGCAATACCATGACTATAGAATGGTTGATGGCCGTTCTGTAGTTGAGCAGGCTCATGAGATACAATCCATGGCCAAAGAACATGAGCATTTCAAGTGTGTGTTACCGGACAAGTTTGTCGCGGGGAGGCATTATTGCCAAGCTTCCTCCTTCTTGGAGGAATTTTGCTACTTCTCTGAAACACAAGAGACAAGAGTTTTCTGTTGAAAATCTCATTGGGTCTCTTGATGTTGAAGAAAAGCGAGGCAAAAGATACACACACTAGAGGAAATGAGGACATTCTAGTGCCAATGTGGTGCGAGAAAAGAATGGCCAAGCTCAAAAGTTCAAAGGCAAAAACAAGACTGCACAAACAACAAGCTTTAAAAGAAGAAGAAGAACACAAAGGATGGCCTTTGCTTTGTGTGTGGTGAATCGGTCATTGGGCCAAGGATTGCGATCCAACGCAAGGGTGTGAAGAATCGCAAGGACGAATTCCAAGTCTGTCAATGTTGTTGTTGGTACTCTTGAGGCGGAACTTGTGGTATGGTAATTTACCTCTTGTTTTTCCGTATGTCAATCTACCGATTGGTGGATAGACACGGTGCTAATATACATGTGTGTGCTGATATTTCATTGTTTTCTTCTTACCAGTCACTCGGGATTCAGCCGTTCTAATGGGAGCGGGTCACATGCCATGTTCATGGTGTTGGCACGGTCGATCGAAGTTTACTTCGGGAAAGATTGTGCAATCAAGAACGTGCATCATGTGCTATCTATCAATAAGAATCTCGTGAGCGGATCTCTTACGTGTAGAGATGGCTTTAGGCGGTATTTGAGTCCAATAAATTTGTAATGTCCAAATGTGGACAATTTGTTGGTAAAGGCTATGTGTGCGGAGGCTTGTTCCGCCTATCTCTTTCAGATTTGTGTAATAATGTTGTGAATCATATTTTGGTGGTAATGAGACTACTATTTGGCATTCACGACTTTGTCACATAAATTTTGGTTGCATGACGCGTTAGCTTGATTTAGAGTTAATCCCGAAATTCACCATTGCCAAAGGTTCTAAATGTCAAGTTTGTGTGCAATCAAAGCAGCCTCGTAAGCCTCATAAGGCTGCGGAGGTAAGAA
The DNA here is from genome assembly GCA_036346255.1 of Ampelocalamus luodianensis. Classification (NCBI taxonomy): domain Eukaryota; kingdom Viridiplantae; phylum Streptophyta; class Magnoliopsida; order Poales; family Poaceae; genus Ampelocalamus; species Ampelocalamus luodianensis. The sequence continues at coordinate 27,059,632 of CM070617.1, read as the reverse complement.
ACTTGGCACCATTAGAACTCATACATTCAGATCTGTGTGAGATGAATGGTGTGTTGACAAAAGGTGGTAAGAGATATTTCATGACTTTGATTGATGACTCCACTAGGTTCTGTTATGTGTATCTTTTGAAAACTAAAGATGAAGCTCTTCACTACTTTAAAATCTATAAGGCAGAAGCTGAGAACCAACTTGAAAAGAAAATCAAAAGGGTTAGGTCTGATCGTGGTGGCGAGTACTTTTCTAATGAATTCATTTTATTCTGTGAGGAACATGGTATAATCCATGAGAGGACGCCTCCCTATTCACCCCAGTCAAACGGGGTTGCTGAAAGGAAAAAACCGCACTTTAACTGATTTGGTTAACGCCATGTTAGACACAGCGGGTCTTTCCAAGGCATGGTGGGGGGAGGCTATATTGACTTCATGTCATGTTCTAAATAGGGTTCCCACAAAGAATAAAGAGATAACTCCATTTGAACAATGGGAGAAGAAAAGACTATCACTTTCATATTTGCGCACTTGGGGTTGTTTGGCGAAAGTCAATGTGCCAATTTCCAAGAAGCGTAAGTGACGAGGGTTAAAACCTCTATGTATTATCTTTAATACATAAAAAGACCATACGTCTTCATGGTCGTAACTCCTGAGATGCACGACCCCACTGGTCGTAGAGATTCCAGAGGTTACATAATGGGTACCCTGGTCGGACGAAGGCCCAAGTCAAGCCTCCGACCAGGAGAACTGCTCGTAGAAGGTAAGAACTGATTCCAAGGTATATTCTCTACCGTATGATGAATGGAACACGCGCATATTCCATACGACGTATCTTATCCAAGACACACCAGTGAACAACCTCCGTGCGGTTGTATGTTTCATAGACATATAACCACCAAACGGTTGATTCTGTATCAACCATCACTTGACTCCGACCAGACGTAACGCTTCACATCAGGCGCCTTCTCCGGGAGTAACTGCCACCTCTTCGAGGGCTATTTAAAGATGGAACCTGGGCGGATCAAAGGGGGAGAGGAACATCGCATCAGAGATCAGATCATCAGAAGATAGAAAGAAAGAAGCATTGCCTTGTATTCTAGAAAGCAGTCCGTCATTCTGTCAGGATACACCCCTTGTAAAATCTCAGTTCATACTAATAAAGAGCAGTCCCATTACAATCCCAAGATTTCCCGTCATTCTCTCTTTTTCCATTTATTGTAAGATCGGCGACTTGATCGTCGGCGGTGGCGCCGTCCCAGTGGGGGCGGCGTGGAATCTTGGAAGACTGGTGTTGCTCACCGATTCTTTGTCCATTTCCCACTCGTAATCGCTCATGCGGTTATGTCGGGGAGTTGGGACGAAGAGAATTGGTTCGACCTGGCGGACTACGCCAACCTTGACATGGACGCATGCATGCACGCCATGGAGGAAAATGGAGCATCTTCATCATCCTACTCTTCCATCGGGTCGCCTGTTGCAGAAACAAGCGAAATCGACCGGATGGATGAGGATACACCCTTACGATCAGTGGTGTTTCCAGAGGAGACGCTCCCGACCGGTTCAGGAAGCCCGAAGGCTTCAGCAAGCCCGGACTCCACGACCGGTAAGAAAGGTGAAGAAAACCCAACTCATCAACTCGAAGTCCAATATACTTTTGATGCGATCATGGTTGATAGATACTCACCGACGGCTTCTAGCAATTCCAGGAGCCAACCGACACTTGGTGACAGTGTCGATGAAACCCCCGCTGGTGATAAACCAGATGGGGATAATAAGGCTCAGCATACGATCGGCAGTTCGCCGCATCAGGCTGAGACCATTACAAGGACCTCGAAGTGCGATCACCGATTATTCTCCATCGTGGAAACTCTTGGTGAAAACTCGAAAGGCTCTCCATTGATTACGATGGAAGCTCATCGAGGATAAGCATGGAAACACGAGGTCAATGCGATCGGAGATTCAAATCAAGATGTCGTGTACGGTCCTCCACACATTACCTCGCCACCACATAATGATGGAGATGATACGAGCGGTCAGGCACCAAATGCCAGAGGTCACAGAACTGGTGGACGTCCATCAGTTAATTCGCCTGATCCTGCCTTAGCCAATGCAGGAGACCAGGCAAGACCGATGGGGAGAACAGAGAATTCGAGCTATCAAACGCCTCTTTCGTAGAAACCTCGTAAGACCTTGGTAACAATACGAACTCGCGGCGAGTTAGAAATATGTTAAATACTTCTGACCCTGTTTTGGCAGAAACTCCAGGTTTTGCACGACTTGTAGGTCAAGTATCGGAGATTATCCAACAGACCATGCAGCGCACGGAAGCATATCGGGAACGAAGGCAACCACAGAGTCAGACCATGACTTCATCTCAGCATTCTTCCCTGAGCAGAAGCCAGCGTGGTCGTGTTGAGGGTCAACTAACACAAGGACCATTCCGACGCTTCCACCAAAGAGGTCATGAGGGAAGAAGATTGTTTCGAGGAATCTTCACTCGCCAACAAGAGCAAGCGCTTGGACTCGATGATCTTTGGTATCATCTTAACCGAGCAAGCGGTCAAAGGCGTTCTCGAACGCGTATACGCCGGATCGGGATACCGAAAATCAGCGATCGGTCGTGAATCGGTCCCGACCGATTATAATCCGGCACCTTTTCAAAGAAGGCGCCGTGAGACGATCACAGGTTGTCGAGCTTTCTCTGCAGGGCTCCAAGCTGTGTGTTGGCCAAATAGGTTCCGACCTGCCAACCTGGATAAATTCAATAGGACCTAAAATCCTTTAGAATTTCTTCAGATTTATACCACCGCTATCAGAGCCGCTGGCGGCGACGAAAATGTAATGGCTAATTATCTTCCCACGGTACTAGAAGGATCAGCCCGATCATGGTTGCTAAATTTACCTATCGGATCTGTGTATACTTGGGAGCAGCTTTGCGATCTTCTAATTGCAAACTTTCAGGGTACGTACGATCGCCCTGGAAAGGAGGATGACCTCCACAGGATACGGCAAAAACCTAATGAAACTCTTCGACAATACATCAAGAGATTTAGCCAAGTCCGCAACTCGATTCCAGAGGTTGCAGAGTCCTCTGTTATCCAGGCTTTTAAAGCGGGATTAAGAAATCGAAGGTTTACGGAGGATCTAGCAATTCATCCCCCACGAACAACCATCGAGCTCTTCGACATGGTGACAAACGCGCGGCTAGCGAAGCGGTCGAGTGGAACGAAGTCGTTGATCGAAAAGACAAGATCCCCCAGCCTGGTCTGGATAAGTCGGAAAAGAAGCAGAAGAAAGCTCTCAAGAAGAAGAAACACGGCAGAACTAACAATAAGGAGGTTCTGACTGTTCCTGAGAAATTTCCTAAAGAAAGAAAAGATTACTCGGTCATAGCAAAGCAAAAGCTCAGACCAATGAGTATAAGAAAAGCAAAAAATGTTGTCCTCTCCATAAACAAGCGGGACACGATTTACATAGCTGTCGCGCTTGCGAGGAAATTGAATGATTATTATGCGGTAAAGGTCCACTTCCTTCAATTCAAGAAATTGGGGAAACAAGCTCCAGAAAGGACAAGGATGGTGACGAGGAGATGGAGTATCAAGAACCTCGACATCCGTCGATGTAATTTTCGGGGGATCTTCTTCATACGAATCCAGACATCACCTGAAGGCCATGGAGCGAGAAGTCAACCTTGCTGAAACTCCGATCATCACCAAGCCTTCAAGGTGGTCGGAGACAATAATCTCATTTAGCAAAGAAGATTGCCCAATCCCTTCAACTCGACCAGGTAGGTTTCCAATTGTCGTTGAGCCTACTATTAATAACTGCAAGGTTAATCGGGTTTTGATAGATGGGGGTAGTTCTTTAAATATTCTCTTTGCAAGCGCATTGGATGATATGCAGATTCCAAATTCTAAGGTAAAGCCTGTGAAATATGCCTTCCATGGTATAGTTCCTGGATCTACCGCCAAGCCAATAGGGCAATTATCCCTATTGGTTACGTTCGGAAAACCCGACAATTTCCGAACAGAAAAAGTTTCTTTCGATGTAGTGAATTTTGAAATAGCATATAATGCAATCCTTGGTCATCCAACCTTAGCAAAATTCCTGGTAGCTACGCATTACGGTTACCAGAGTTTGAAAATGTCGGGACCAAAGGGTGTCATCACGGTCCGCGGTGATCAGAAAATCGCCTACGCATGTGATCGGAAATGTTTAGAATCGGTCGATGAGCTTAGGCGGAGGAACTAACACCGCTACCATGCGGTCAAACACTCAAGACCAAAGATAGCACCAAAGCCTTCCGACTAGATGAAAGAGGTACCACTCGACGAAAGCGCTTCAGAGAGTGCCAATATTCTGGTCGGGGAAGGACTCAACCCCAAATAGGAAGAGTCGCTCGTCTCCTTCCTCCGAGCAAACCAGATGTATTCGCCGACAGCATCCGACATGCCCGAGTCCCGTGGAGGTGATCGAGCATACGCTAGCATTGCGACCGATAAAGACCGATCAAGTAGAAGCTAAGGCGTTTTGCACGATCGGAAAATAGCAATCGATCGGAGATCGACAAGCTACTCAAGTGGATTCATCCGTGAGGTCGACCACCTGAATGGCTTGCCAATCTGTAATGGTTAAAAGGCCAATGGAAAATGGTGTATGTGTATCGACTTTCTGATTTAAATAAAGCTTGTCCAAAGGATGATTTTCCCTTCCTCGCATTGATCAACTTGTAGACTCTACCTCGGGTGTGAGTTATTAAGTTTTTAGATGCATATTCAGGATACCACCAGTTAATATGAGTAAAGAAGATGAAGAGAAAACTTCCTTCATCACTCCATTTGATACTTACTGTTATGTAAAGATGCCATTTGGTCTTAAAAATGCTGGTGCGACGTTCCAAAGGTTGATGCAGAAAACCTTTAGTACACAGATAGGTCGGAATCTTGAAGCCTATGTTGATGACTTGGTCGTAAAAAGTATCAACATTGGTGACCACATTCCAAACCTGCAAGAGACTTTCAATAATTTAAGACGTCATAACCTTAAATTAAATCCGGAAAAGTGTGCGTTCGGAGTTTCATCTGGAAAACTGCTTGGGTTTCTAGTTTCTGCTAGAGGCATTGAAGCAAATCCAGTGAAAATAACCGCTATCGATCAGATGCGTTCCCCGACCACGAAAAAGGAAGTCCATAAGCTAACCGGCTGTATGGCAGCGTTAAGTCGTTTTATAGCACGGTTAGGTGAAAAAGGACTACCATTCTTCAAGCTTCTCCGGAAACATGGAAGTTTCGAATGGACTAAAGAGGCAAACGACACTTTTGAGGAGCTTAAACGGTATCTTACGAATCCTCCAGTCTTAGTCTCTCCAAGATTGGAAGAGACATTGCTAATTTACGTCATTGCACGCCACGCAGGCGATTAGCGGTGTCTTGGTCGTAGAACGTGATCGTATCCAACGACCAATATATTACGTAAGCGAAGTCTTGCATGGACCAAAAGAACGATATCCACAGATACAGAAATTGCTCTATGGTCTCCTTATGTCTTCAAGGAAACTTAGACATTATTTTCAGGCCCATAAAGTGGTCGTACCTACCGGATATCCGCTTGGTCAAGTCCTAGGTACTAGGGAGTCATCAGGACGAATAGCGAAATGGGCGGTTGAGCTTGGGGCGTTTGACCTCCATTTTGTCCCTAGAACAGCGATTAAGTCTCAGACAATAGCAGAATTCATTGCCGAATGGACAAACCCTGAACCCTCCCAAGAACCCGAGTACGAGATTCACGACCAGTGGACAATGTACTTTGATGGTTCCTTGATGCTTCAAGGCTCGGGTCGGGTCTTTTGATTTCCCCTACTGGCGAACAACTTAAATACGTCATTCAGTTAAACTTTCTGCTACAAATAATGCGGTAGAATACGAAGGTTTCTTGGCGAGGACTTGAGCACTTCGTTAGCTCGGGATTCGCAGATTGCTAGTGAAAGGTGATTCTCAACTAGTAGCGAATCAAGTAGGAAAGAGTATCAATGCTCTAGTACCAAGATGTCGTCATATCTCGCGGAAATGCGGAAACTTGAAAAGCATTTCTTCGGTTTTGGATCCAACACATTTCTAGAAAGGAAAACTTTCGGCGGACGATTGGCGGATGGCTTCCACACGGACATCCGTCCCGCCCGGAGTTTTTCTCGAGAAACTGATTCACCCTCGGTAGTCGAGCCTTCCGAGGGCGTAGATGTTAGCAAGGAGGTTGCACACCTTGATTACGCAAACATGGATGCTCCACAGTCGATGATGGTTGGCGCCATCACGATCACGGTAGAGATGGATGACATCGATCTACAATTATCTTGACATGACATAATTCCGAAGATGATGTAGAGGTGATCGTATTGCACGAAAAGCCAAATCATACACTCTCATTGAACGTACCTTATATAAGCGAGGATCTCACGGAGTGTTGATGAGATGCATATCTCAATCGGATGTCATTAAATTGCTAACAGAAATTCATGGAGGAGTGCGTGGAGCTCATCATTCCTCTGAGCTGGTCGGTAAAGCCTTTAGGCAAGGATACTCTCGCCAATCGCCCTTCATGATGCAAAGAGCTCGTGACGGCGCGCACAATGTCGATTTCATAGCCGACAAGTACATCACCGTAGTCTCAAGCTTTGCAAACAATCCCTCTTTCTTGGCCTTTTGCAAACTGGGATTTGGACATTCTAGGACCTTTCCCAAAGGCACCGGGGCTTTGAGTTCTGTTCGTCATAATTGACACGTTCACTAAGTGGATCGGCCGAGCCGGTTGTAAAAACTACAAGCGAAGCCGCCAAGAGGTTCCTAACAAGAAAGCGTGATTACGGTTTGGTGTACCGATCGTATAATCGCGATAACGGTGCCCGTTCTCAAGCGGCAATTTTCGTGAATTGCGCGAAGAACTAGGTGTCAAGATACATTTCGCTTCATTTGCTCATCCACGAGCAATGGAGCGATTGAGCGAGCCAATGGTATCATAATGCAAGGGATCAAGCGGCGAGTGTTCGACCGATTACTTCAGCGGTCGGTGCTTGGGTTCGAGAACTTCCTCTCGTATTATGGGTCGTTCGTACCACAACTAGTCGTGCGGCCGGAAACACCATTCTTTTTAGTTTACTGGTGAGGCTATGCTTCCTCCGAACTAAAATTGGTTTCGCTCGAAGCGATTACTTTTCGAAAGTGATCGATCGACGACGACAGCGACATCAATTTCCTTGAAGAAAGATGAAATCAAGCCTTGATACGATCAACAATCTACCAACAAGCCATGTGTCAGTATCACGATCGTAAGGTACAACCTCGCTGACCTAGTCGTAGGTGATCCAGTTCTCGTAAAAATCCGAACCAAGCAAATCGCAATAAACTTTCACCTAAATGGGAAGGTCCATACACTGTGGTCGAAGTAACCGACCAGGATCGATCTGAGTTAGCTATGTCGGATGGCGTGTTTTATCTAATTCTTGGAATATTGATCAATTGCGTAAGTTCTATGTTTAATTTCATGTATTTCATTTCTATTCATTTTTTTTCTCAATAAGATGATTTTCCTTAAAAATGATAAGTATGGTTGTTTATACTTATTATTTGTTGCATCTGGTCGTATGCCATTCCCGTTACTGGTTGGTCGGAGAAGACTCTCATTCTCTCCGATATTCCTTCTTTGGGATCTCCACTACTCATGGTTGTTGACTTAAATGTCACCAATCACATTGGTTTTAGCCGTGATCATTGCTTCAATGATACACATTCACGACCGGACATTCTTTTCTTAAAAGAGTCATACGAGTATAAGGAGTACCAACTCAGACGATTTACTTGGCTTTCGTTTCTTGAAATTGAAGATTGTTATTTTATTTCAACATTCTGTTCTACTCAAGTCAGCTCTTGGTCGGGACACGAAAGCCTCTGGTGAAGTCTCTCCTCTCTGACGTGGTCACCTTGCTGGAAGAAGCTTCCTAGTGACGGTCCTTTTCCTACGATCCTCGCCGCGGTCGGTTTGAGCATGAGTACGTTTCGCGAAATATTTTACAAATCTTCAGTTCTTAAGATTCGATACGACCAGATCCGAATATTTCCTAAACAACGGTACTTATCTCTTCATTTCATTTCTTGCATACATTCTTAATGCATATCTTCTTATAAGCAAGATCTAGCCTTTGTTATGTCTTCCGACTACAAGTGGTATTTCATAGTACTTCGATAATGGATAAGATCTAGACTAGTCGAAATCGTCAGATGGTTCCGACCACATGATTTCCTAGTATTTCCTAGATCATTGTCATACACATTATCAGCACTCTTACCATGGTCATAGTTATTACTCAATTACCTGGTCTACTGCTTTCTTTTAGTAACGTTCATCTACTAACATAAGCAGTCGGGGGCTAGGAGATATATGAGTATTTAACAACATTAATAAGACAAAGCAGGATCTTCTTTAATAAAAGGTAAGATTTTCATTTTACATAGTATAATATTACATCTGTTTACATATTAGGACCACCAGACTGGTCGCTATGTGATGGAAATCCGACTTCCATTTCTTCTGCAACTTTCTCTCCGAGAAGTCTTACTTCCTCGAGAAGTTTTGTTGCTTCACTTTCAGAGCAGTCGAAGTCCTCTTCCACAGCTTTAAGACTAACAGAGTGGTCGGAAGCCTTTAGTTTTGCTAAAGCAACACTAACTCTAGTTACAATAGCTTCCTTCATTGTCTGGGTATGGTTTTCCCTCATAGTTTTGAGCAGACCTTTGAGATCTTCCAAAAGTTGACCAAAGTAGATCATCTTTTCCGTTGGATCTCCTAAAAAAGGCAAGCTTGATCCCGATCCCATATCGAAAATCATCTTGTTAAGAGCCTTGATCTTCTCATCAAGGCCAAATACAAGAGCTTCCTTTTGGCCACGCTCAAAATCGAGGGTATTCTCTGCTCGTTCAAGTGCTACAGTTTTTTCTGCACGAGTAGATAAACAAAATTAATATACTCTTTATAATTGGAGTTATGGAATACTGGTTAGGTCTCCGACCAGTTACCTTTGATTTTCTTCTCACAAGAGTCGAAAACCTCTTTTTGCCTGGTCATCGCATGCTCGATCGACCGGTCTTTACTCTGATTTTCTTCCCTCAGCTTTATTATTATGGCTTCCTTGGCCTTGATCTCTTCTTTAATTTTCTCTAAATCTATCAAATATGATAGAAAGAGAAGGATAATCTATAAGGAGAATCAAGATAATAAACCTTAGGAGATCAAAAAGAGAAATGTACTTACTTCTCATATCGGAGTGTTTTGCTCCAAAGTTCTTATTATTTGGTCATCCTCCGATCACGACATAGTTTTCACCAAATGCTACAAAACAAAATTCCTTTCTTTAGCAAGCTTTCAAAGAAACCGCAAAAGAAAGAGTTGTAAGGATGGTCGTAGAACACTTACCGAATTGCTATATCATTATATTCGGAAAAGATGGTATCTGGACTAATCTTTGCTTGATGGTCCGATATCTTTCCCAGAGCTTCATCAAGTTCCTTATCCTCGATAAATCGGGAGAAAAGAGAATTTGTTAACCCGAGAAGTATTTTCGGAGGAGGTGGAACTGTTGAGGGTCTCGGGATGACTACCTCGGAGAAGGAGTAAGGATTACTAAAGGATCTGGCGAGATCTTTGAAACCTTTCGGGGCTTCTTTGCTACTTCATCCTCGGTAGTTTTTGCTTTAGGAGTATATCGGAGCCTCCACGTCGAGAGGGTGCCTCGGATCGACCGAACACCACAAGATCTAAAACAAGAGAGAGAAGGTAAGGAAGATCCAAGGTATGTATAAATACGACCTCTTCATTTTATATATATACCTTGTTGTTTTTCCGATTTACCCTTATAGCGCATCGAACTAAAGTTCGTTGCGCTAGCCTTCCTCTTCTGTCAATCGATCTCACCGGTTCTAAACCGGTAGGGTTGACTAGATCTTTCACATCTACTGATCGGAAATCGGAAGCGATATCCGCGACCATTTGGTCGAGGTCCCTGATCGCCGGGTCAGTGGATGTAGATTCGTCTACCTCGACAACAGTGGCCTCAGTAGGCACTGGAGGATTCTCAGTGACCTTGCTGGAAGGTACAACGACCGCCTAAATTTATCATCAAAGATAGTTAGGCGATAAACATAATTTATCCAAAATATTATTTGTGTTCGGTTACCTACCTCTGGAGGGCTTACATCCTGTGTGGTTGAAGGGGAGATCGTATCATCAATTGGCTCACATCTCTCAGTGACCTTGTTGATTCTCAACCCAACCAACTACACATCAAAGAGGATTTATGGTATACCGATCAAAAATAATATGTACGATAACAAGACAGCAGTTGATGTTTTTACCTTAAGTCTTTCAATCCTCTCTTGTGAAACGCCGCTAAGATCCGAGGAAAACTAGCCTTATCGCCAGCTCTCGCGCGCAGATCATCTTGATCCGGCTTCTAATCTCATCGATAGATAGAGTCAGAAGGTAAAATGAAAGAGTTAAGAAATAATCAACTAAAATAGGTAAACTGGTGGAATCCTCAAAATGGCTTACCATCTTTAGAGTCTCCGGTCGTATCATCACGACCAATGTACAGAGCATCTTATGTGCTCGGGCTTTCAAAGGCTAACCGTGCGTGGAAAAATCCTTCACCACATGCCAAGATGTTAGACCTTTGACACTAAAGCTTGATTGCTTCACCCATTTCCCTACATTTCCCTCTTCTCTGTAGAGGAGCGCCATCTCGGATTCTCGACCGCCTTCTTACTGAATAATAAAATTTGTCTCTCTTCGTGATCTTCATATAGAACCAACTCTTCTTCCACGACGACCACGAAGATTTTGAGTACATAAAAATGTACTCATCGGCTTTTCCATCATGGAGACGCAAGGTGCACTCTCCAAAGCGTCCCAATCGCCTTTCGGACTTCGTCATCTGTAGTAATACCCGAGCAGATCCGGATCTGCTGGAATCCCAGTGCGCAGCAGAGGTAGAGCGAAAATCTTGAGATTTGCGATGGCATTGGGAGCCAAATTCACCAATTCAACTCCATAATACTCCAAAACTTGAGGAAGAAAGGAGTGAACTGGTAGCCGAAATCCGCATTCGATGTATGCGAGAAAAACAGGAATTTCTCCATCTTCACTGCTCGGGGAATGTTCCCCAAACGCGGATCTCCAAGAAATCACATCCTTGCTGGGGAGCATCCCGATCTTCTCCAGATTCTCCAACTTTTTTCACTTAGATCGAAACCGACCGGTTGGTGATTTGGTCCGACATGGTTAGGTTCTTTTGGGTGAGAAAAGCAAAGGAGGTCAAGTAGTTTTACTCGGAAGATGAGAAAAGAAAGGAGGAAGTGAAAAACCCTAGGTTTACAAAGGGTTTTATAAGCTTGAAATCCTAAACCGTAATAAGGAGTTACCCAAAAAGTCCAACGGACACGAAACTCTTCAAATCCCAAGGCAAAGTTCTCAACTTTAAAGTGAATACAAACCGCTTCAAATGCCTTTGTATTTAATAAGCGTCATCCCGATACGATTTCATCGGAAGAAAGGTGTTCACACGACCTATTCATTTAAAGTTCGGGGGCTAGCTGACGAGGGTTAAAACCTCTATGTATTATCTTTAATACATAAAAAGATCATACGTCTTCATGGTCGTAACTCCTGAGATGCACGACCCCACTGGTCGTAGAGATTCCAGAGGTTACATAATGGGTACTCTGGTCGGACGAAGGCCCAAGCCAAGCCTTTGACCAGGAGAACTGCTCGTAGAAGGTAAGAACTGATTCCAAGGTATATTCTCTACCGTATGATGAATGGAACACGTGCATATTCCATACGACGTATCTTATCCAAGACACACCAGTGAACAACCTCTGTGCGGTTGTATGTTTCATAGACATATAACAACCAAGCGGTTGATTTTGTATCAACCGTCACTTGACTCACCGCACGCAACGCTTCACATCGAGCGCCTTCTCGGAAATGCGCCACCTCTTCGAGGGCTATTTAAAGATGGAACCTGGGCAGATCAAAGGGGGAGAGGAACATCGCATCAGAGATCAGATCATCAGAAGATAGAAAGAAAGAAGCATTGCCTTGTATTCTAGAAAGCGATCATCATTACGTCAGATACACCCTTGTAAAATCTCAGTTCATACTAATAAAGAGCGGTCCATTACAATCCCAAGATTTCCCACGTCATTCTCTCTTTTTCCATTTATTGTAAGATCGGCGACTTGATCGTCGACAGTAAGCTTGGACCAAAAACCGTGGATTACGTCTTTTTAGGCTATGCTCATCATAGCGTTGGATATAGATTTCTAGTGGTGAAATCTGGAGTACCTGACGTGCATGTCGGTACAATTATGGAGTCCAGAGATGCTACATTCTTTGAGGATATTTTTCCGATGAAAGATATGCCTAGTTTATCAGTCGGAGCACGATACAACTCTGAACTGCCATTCCAATGGAATATTTTGAGCAAACCACGATCAAATTCACGAGGAGGAAGACAATGAAACTCGAGGAAGAGTAAAAGACAAAGGACCGCAAAGTCTTTTGGTTACGATTTCATTGTGTACCTTGTGGATGATACTCCAAGTACCATTTCAAGCATATGCTTCTCCGGATGCGAATCTTTGGAAGGAAGCGATCAGGAGTGAAATGGATTCCATTATCTCTAATGGAACTTGGGAGATCACCGAGCGTCCTTATGGTTGTAAACTCAGTAGGATGTAAGTGGGTGTTCAAAAGAAGCTTAGGCGATGGTACTATCGAGAAGTATAAGGCACGGCTTGGCCAAGGGTTATACCCAAAAGGAAGGCGAAGATTTCTTTGATACTTATTCACCTGTGGCTAGATTGACCACTATTCGAGTACTACTATCTCTGGCTGCCTCACACGGTCTTCTCGTTCATCAGATGGATGTTAAGACGGCTTTTCTAAATGGAGAGTTGGACGAGGAAATTTACATGGAACAGCCAGATGGATTTGTAGTAAATGGTCAAGAAGGAAATGTGTGCAAGTTGTTGAAATCTTTGTATGGTCTTAAACAAGCACTTAAGGAGTGGCATGAAAAATTCGACAGAACCTTAATATCTGCAGGCTTTATTGTAAATGAAGCTGACAGATGTGTGTATTATCGCCATGGTGGGGGCGAGGGAGTCATTCTATGTTTGTATGTTGATGACATACTGATCTTTGGGACCAACCTTAATGTGATTAAGGAGGTCAAAGATTTCTTGTCTCAGAATTTTGAGATGAAAGATCTGGGAGTAGCTGATGTTATCTTGAACATCAAGCTGTTGAGAGGTGATGATGGTGGGATTACATTGTTGCAATCTCATTATGTGGAAAAGGTTACAGTCGTTTTGGTTATAGCGATCGCAAACCTTCTCCAACACCTTATGATCCTAGCGTGTTGCTTAGGAAGAATCGGAGAATAGCCAGAGACCAATTGAGATATTCTCGGATAATTGGTTCACTTATGTATTTAGCTAAGCGGTACGGGCGACATCTCGTTTCTTTGTGAGCAAACTAAGCCGGTTTGTTTCTAATCGGGAGATGATCATTGGCATGCTTTTGAGAGGGTAATGCGCTATCTAAAGGGTAATATGAGTTATGACATTCACTATAGGGTACCCTAGGGTACTAGAGGGTTATAGTGATTCAAAGCTGGATATCGATCTTTGATGAGATTAAGGCCACAAGTGGATATGTCTTCACACTTGGAGGTGGCGCTGTTTCATGGAAGTCTTGCAAGCGGACCATCTTAACGAGGTCAACAATGGAAGCGAACTCACGGCATTAGATCGCCCATCGTTGAAGCCGAATGGCTTCGTGAGCTCTTGATGGATCTGCCGGTGGTTGATAAACCGTGCGGCTATTACGATGAATCGTGACAATCGATTGTGATCGTTAAGGTGAGCAGTTCTAAGGATAATATGAAATCATCAAGACATGTGAAGAGAAGATCAAGTGCATCGGGAAAATGAGAAACTCCGAGTAATAGCTTTGGATTATATCCAAGCGACTAAGAATCTGCGATCCCTTCACAAAGGGTTTATCACGGAATGTGATAGACAATGCATCAAGGAGATGGGTTTGAGACCCACGTGAGTTATACCATAGTGGTAACCCATCCTATATGATCGGAGATCCCGTGAAGTAGGATTAGCGAAACAAGCTTTTGGTTAGCGGGAGGAGAGTACCTTTATAGACTCACTCCATTGGAGATGCAATTCTCTCTAAATCGTATGGTAGGTGATTTTATCTTAATGTGTTCTGTGGCTTATTTAAGCAAAGATCTTTGTCCTCTGAGCGATCTTGAAAGAACACACCTATATGAGCCCATTGCTAGTCACGATCTATGAGATAGGGTAATCTCTAGGAAACTCATGAATAGGCGGAAGTATGACTTATATGCTCCAACCGCGGGGATGCTGGCGACCTAGTATCGATTAAGGACTTAAGTGAAACTTATTCACACAAAGCGCCAATTCAAGGCTTAGTCCATTGTGCGATTGTGGATAAGTGTAACTTACATTCTAGATGGATGTTCAACCTTAACAGGTCTCCATCGAAACACCGATATATTAAAACAATACTGTGGATCAAGGAATTTGACATGTGCCCTTGGGATGCGGTGGGGATTGTTGGATTTAATATGGGCTAAGCCCAACTTTAATTCTAATTAATTCTGGAAAATCCCAAGGCAGTGTGCATGTGCTAAACCTTTTTAGTCCCATATGGAGAGTTAAAGGGAGTTACACCAATTTATAAGGTGGAGCGTGGGAGTCCTCTTGTGGAATTGGAGAGCCAATACACGCGCGCGCTCGCTCGCCTCGCCTCGCCGAGTCGTGCCGAGCCGAGCCGAGCCGAGCGGTGCGGTGCCGTGCGTGTGCGTGTGCGTCTTGTGGCGATGCCGCAGCGTGTCGGTGCGTCTTGCGTTTTCTTTATCTATTCGAAAATCGAAACGCACCGACTCGCAATAAACGGCTGGCAATAATTGCGACTGTTTCTAGTCTCTTCATTTTTGGTCTGGTTGTTATATATAGTCATTATTTGGAACAGAGAGGGGTTCTCCAATTCTCTCCACAAAAGACACCACGTTCTTGATTTTGTTCTTTGTCTCGGCGATCTCCATCCGTGGCGCGTGTCTTGTCGCCGCCGGAGAGCGAGCCTCGGAACCCTTGTCCTTGAAGGCTTGCACGAGCAAGGGCGAATAAGGTTTTGGGAGCGTTCGCGCGATCGCTCATTGCTTCCTCTCCATTCGACTCTGCGCTACGCCTACAACCGCACGACTACTATCACGGCGTCCTTTGCACGACTACTTACCACTACGCCATGACAAGCGGCGATCTCACAAAGACTCTGCTGCGCTTCTTCTTCCACTCATCGCTGCTCCTTCCTCTGGATCCGGGTATGTCTATTTCATATGTATTGCTTGGTTAGTAATATTACTAGTTGTTACCTTGAACACTGTGATAGATATGCTAGTTTCTGTTCTTCTGGATATTAGTATGTCTATAGTGTTCTTGCTTACTTGCTTTGTGAAAGTGGCTAGAATATTCATCATGTTTTATCTACTATATTTCTGGATTAAAGTAATTCAAAAAATACTCTTACTCTCAACACTAATGGATAAAAAATGTGACTTACATTTAATTTTTTTTAATCACCTTATTAATAGACAGTACCTTATTGTTACTGCAACCATTTCAAAAGGTTTTAGAGTCCTATCCCTGCGACTGCGACCATTTCAAAAGGTTTTTAGAGTCCTATCCCTGCGAGAAATCTTTTACGAAAGTTGTTGCTATCTCTATCCCTTTGAGAAAGGCATTTTTAGTTGCGTCGTACACTTTCAGGGGCGCAGCGTTTCACTTGCTTCCTGCCCGTTGGTTTTTGTTGCATTTGCTAATGCTCTGCAGAGTACACAGGGTACAAGTATGATTCATGAACATTCCGTAGAGACGAAAGGTTTACCAGCCCACAGGCCAGAACGGATTCATATCCTCTGACATTGTGTTGTAATGTCATCGTGATATTAGGTGAATCTCATCTATTCATTTAACAAACGAATGCACCAGATTAGTTGGTGATTAGTTGGATTTAAAAAAGTGCTACAATATTTTTTTGGAGTTAGTGCTGACCTTATCTTGTTCCCTCGTTTTTGCATCGGATGATCCAAATCACCTAATGTCACGGTGACATTACAACACAATGTCAGAGGATATGAATCCAGCCAGAGCTGACCAATCCCAACCAACCATTTACCCGTTCCTCTTATTAACACCACCCGTGCCGTTTGACGCAACAGATTTTTTTTTCGTAAGGTGACTGAAATTTTATTAAGTATAAGTCACATGTTTTATCCATTGGATCAATCCATTGGATCATTATCTAATGATATAATACATTAATCTCTACGCAAATTCAATGGTCACAAAATTAATTTAAACTTACAAAAATTACAGACAACTTAGAAATAACAAATCCAAAAAAATAAAGGGAAGATCACCAGCCTCACTGTCACAGCAGGTGCTTGGCTCCAAAACTCCAATGCATGCATGCATGCATACATCACACACACACAGCCTTCTCCTCTCCTGTGATCTGTGACCTGTCCCTACCTCCCCCCACCGCCTTCCCCTTCTCTCCTCTCCGTCCCTACCGCCTTCCTCTCCCTTTCCCGGCCTCCTCCTACCTCCCCGCTTATATATACCACCTCGCTCCCCGCACCACAACCCACCTATATCTCACAGCTCAAAGCGCCTTCCCAGAGTTAACCACGCCTCAAACTAGAGAACCAAGCTAAGCAGCCGTCCAAAGCAGAACCTCACAGACAAAATGTGCAACTCCAACGTCAAGTCCGCCGGCGTCGCTCAGATCGACGGCCGCCCTGTGCTGCAGCCGGCCGGCAACCGCGTGGCGGCGCCGGAAGGTGCTCGGCCGCTCAAGAAGTCCCTCCAGAAGTCGCTCTCCATGCCCGCTTTGTTCGACAATGCTGCTGCAACCACCTGCACCGCCGCGCCCGAGAACACCGGCGCCAGCGACTTCGCCCACGCGGCGGCCGCAGCGCCTTCTCTTCTGCCACCTACACCGGCTAGGGCAACGAAAACGGCTGGAGCCAAGCTGGCGGGAGCCAAGGCGGCGGCGGCGGCGGCGGCGGCGGCCATGGGCGCGGACAAGAGCAGGAAGGCCAAGAAGGCCGGCGGCGCAGTGCTGCCTGTGGTGACGTTCGCGGCGCTGGAGGCGTCAGAGCCCGCCGGGAGCATCGCGGCGGCGCAGCGTGAGCACTCCGCGCTGATGCAGGCGCAGCGCAAGATGCGGATCGCGCACTACGGCCGCACCGCGTCCTTCTCCCGGGTCGAGGGCAGGGTCGGCGCCACCGCCACGGCGGCCGTCGAGCCCGTCGCCGCAGCCCCCGGGCAGGACGAGAAGCGCTGCAGTTTCATCACGCCCTACTCAGGTACACACGAGCCCATAAAACGCTTCTAAATTAATTTGCTGCTGTTGCTAATGCGTGTTCTTTTCCCATGTACAGACCCCCTGTACGTCGCTTACCACGACGAGGAGTGGGGAGTGCCCGTGCACGACGACGAGTGAGTTGCCATTCTGCTTTGCCAACACAAGCGATTGATTGTTTATTACTAGTCTTACCATTACAACAGTTCTCCTCACATTTCGTGGAACTGAAACGACAGGCTGCTATTCGAGATGCTTACATTGTCCGGCGTGCAAGTCGGGGCAGACTGGACTTCGATCCTAAAGAGGAGACACGTCTACAGGTCGGAACAGAGCAACCCTGCTTTGCTAAGGATGCCGAAGCATCCTGATTACGCACATTCCTGAAAACATTTGTGCTGATTTTGTATTGTCTGGTCACAACTAGGGAGGCATTCTCCGGCTTCAACGTGGATGTGGTCGCCAAGTACACGGAGAAGCAGATGGCGTCGCTGAGCGCGGAGTTTGGGCTGGATTTGGGCACCATCAGAGGGGCCGTCGACAACGCCTGCCGGATTCTCGAGGTAATACCGTCAGCTGCGCTCAATTGAGCACAATCTCCTCATGATCTTTCTGAACTTGTTTTAACTCGAAACATGTTTTTTCACTTCTAATTAATTTAGGATATCTTTGACTTTTCTAACAAGCCCGGCCTCCAAATATTTTCACTGGCACAATTATTATAGAAAGATACGTGGCCGACCCTGTGGCAAAGTAAGTTTAGGGCTGTTTGGTTCATGATGCCAATGAACCAAGCCAAAATTTGGCATAGTTAAAACTTAGGTAAAACCAAAATTTGGCAAAAAGAACATCGTTTGGATTGTGGTCAAGCCAAATTTTGGCATTACCAAAATTTTGGTGAGCGATGTCCTCACCCTCAGATTGCTCGCGTGTGACATTGGATTTCGTTGGTGTTACCAATTTTTTATTAGCATTACCAAATATTTGTAGCAAATCAAACGATAGTCAATTTCCATTGTCATTACCAGAATTTGGTTTGGTTCACGTTAATAACAAACCAAACATACCCTTAGACTTGGGGTGTCCAAAAACTGCATTTTTCTTTATAGACAGTTAATAGGCCCCAATCACCTCATCTTACATTTTGTGTTCTTTACTAGTCCTTTCGATTGATGAGTAGACCTGATAAGATAGTAGTACAACTTCGCAATCGAAGCTTTACCAAAAGATAAAGGGAGGTCAATGAATGAAGGCCTACGAAATGAAGATCAGTTAAGTGAAAGCGAAGCCTAACAGAATCCCTGACAGCTTCGCACCCTCATGGTAGACAGCTCAATCAGCAGCGGCAGCAGCGCCCTTTAAATGCCACTACTTTGCAGAAGCAAAGCAAGTGCGTCATAAAGGTGGATACAACCAAAAAGAGCGAACCCTTCCTAATGGACATTTGAGAGCCGGAAAAGATGCTAATAGTGCTTGCTGTCAACCTAGCTTTTGCCTGAAGCCCGCTTCACATCCTCACAAGGGGACACGGTTAATTAACTGTGCACAAAATATTCTCCTCCTGTGTTCCAAAACGGGACTGTTAGCCTAACAGCCAATCAACTACCTTTTCTAAGTACGTAGCTGACGCCAACAAATTTATCAGTCAAGTACACCGACCACAGAGTATTTAACTCTAAACCAGTATATGTATCTACGACATTCTACGTACAAGTTGTTATATGATGATATATACATAGTAGAAGAATGAAGAATTAATCTAATGATGTTTCGCATGCATGTGGAATGGATTGGGCAAGCAGGTGAGGAGAGATTTCGGGTCGTTCGGCAAGTACGTGTGGGCGTTCGTGAACAACAAGCCGCTCTCGCCGGGCTACAAATACAGCCGGAAGATCCCCGTGAAGACATCCAAGTCGGAGTCCATCAGCAAGGACATGGTCCGGCGCGGCTTCCGGTTCGTCGGCCCCACCGTCATCCACTCCTTCATGCAAGCCGTCGGGCTCACCAACGACCACCTCGTCTCCTGCCCGCGCCACCGCATCTGCTCCTCCTCCTCCGCTTAATTCTGACCACCGCCGCCAATTACCAATCCCCCAAAAGAAGCAGAAAAAAAACCTCAAGGAAAAAAAGATGAGATAGCCTCAAGTAGTAGTATACAAATGGAGTGTTGATTTGCGAGTGTGTATGTGTGCCTGGTGTAGATTACTGTCCCTAGTTAGTCAAGAAGCTTGCTTGTTAATTACTACCACTTGGTAGCTGCGATCGAGTACTAGCTACTACCACTACCACTGCTTGGTGTATAGTCATTGTTTGTGAAGGTAGGTGCGTGCATGTGGTGTGCTAGCTTTGCGATTGCATGCCTTTGTTGCTTGTCTTCTCTTTTCTTTCTTCTCTCAAGAATCAAGATAGGGATGGACGAAGGGGGTCGATCATTAGGAAGGAAGGCCGTGTGGGCTACCTGTTTATGCATGTGGCTTGATTAAAGTGAGACAGAGAGAGGAAAGAGCAAGCACGCTCACGCAGGCAGGCAGAGGCAGGCCATGTGGCGTCGCAGGCAAGCGCATGTGTAAGAGAGAGAAAAGACCCGCCCTTTGGCGCATGTGATTCCGCAGCCCCCTCTCTCACACAGTCTCACTCATCAATCCATGCGCTGTGCTTGCAAATGGGAGGACGCGAGACGGACCCAGGCCACTGGACACCTCTTCACCTCTCCGGCCAGCCAGCTACGTCCATCCATTGCCATTACTTCTGCGTGCGCTGTGTTAGGTTGCCTCCATCATGAGTTCATGACCTAGGTGGAAATATAATGGCACGTAACGTAGTGTAATGTAGCATTCCGGCCCCATGCACCCACGTCTGTAACTTGTAACAGTATGCTTGTGATCGATAGCTTCGTGTGCTATGTTGATAGAGAGAGAGGAACAAGAATGTGTACAAGGTTTTTTGTTTGGTGTGTGGCGCTTCTGCGACGTCACCCTTGGATGATCGATGTGCACTGCACCCTTACTCTAGCTGTTTGGTCTCATGCACACATCCCCGCGAGAATCTTTGCATGTGCTCCGGCGCTCCGCTTCCCTTTGTTTGGTTCGTGCTTGCGTCTGCCCCCTGCAGTTACAGCCTTGTTCGTGTGGTTCTTGCATGCATGAATGTTGTTGGCGTTGGGGGGTGGTGGTTCTGTATAATTGATGGTTTTACGATGGGAACATTAAGGTTACTAGTTAAGCAGGCCCAGCTCCTTGCAACTGACAAGCCTGCCATGATTGAGCTGGAATGTCATTGATTTTGCTGCTTACTCAGATTGGCGTGGTGGTGCCACTGACATGCATGCTTGATGCATCTGCCATTTAATATGGCAACTTCTTATGACATGTAACCACGCCGGTTGATGTCATCCTTCTGTGTATTTTTGGTAGCAGATCAAACATCAAACAGAAGCAATGGGAAACGATCCTCTGCATTAGCCTATGTGCTAATGTAGAGGAACACAGTGATATATATTAGAGTACTATTTTCACCGTACGATCTAAAATAAACAGTCTAGATCGTTACAATACCAAAGAAGAACTATGAATGGCTTACTTTTCATGGTAGGTTCGTCCAGTCATAAGGCATTGCAGCACGCCAGCACTGCTGCATACTGGCTAGGCACGATCTGCGACGAGGACAAACACACAAATGAATCACATTTGCGCGCGCGCACACACACACATGTCTTCTGCATTCTCTTCAGAAAAAAAAAGATGTGCGTGCGCGC
The DNA here is from genome assembly GCA_036346255.1 of Ampelocalamus luodianensis. Taxonomy (NCBI): domain Eukaryota; kingdom Viridiplantae; phylum Streptophyta; class Magnoliopsida; order Poales; family Poaceae; genus Ampelocalamus; species Ampelocalamus luodianensis. The sequence continues at coordinate 27,038,374 of CM070617.1, read as the reverse complement.
CCACACCCAACCATCATCAGCAACAGCAGACGCATATTCAATACATAGGTTGAAGGAGAGTCCAGGCTCTTGGGTTGCTGTTACTTGTGTCAACAATTTTCATCTGTCCAATGTGTATTTCCTAAGATAACCAATTGACATCAAGCTAGCAAGGGCAATCAATCTGTGAATATCATGAGAATATGTTTATGATCTTAGAATGATGATACAATTGACAATGGTGTTGAAGGTTTGTCGAATCACTCGTTTTCTGCAGAGTTCAGGAATATCGGAATGACCACATTTGAGGAGCGGTATTAATGCACGTGGTTGTAGCTGAACGTGGTTGTAGAAGGCTTCGACTGCATGTGGTCGTAGTTTTTTGTACCGAGTTGTCAAAAGCTCCGAGTACTGCTCATTCCGAGTACTACAACTATGTGTACTGTTTACTTCGAATGCTACAGCTACGAGCACCAAGTGGTCGAAAGCTGCGAGTACTATTTATCGAGTATTGTACCTGTGAGCACTGTTTATCGAGTACTGTAGCTACGAGTGCCGAGTGGTCGAAAGCTTCGAGCACTGCAGCTACGAGTGCCGAGTGATCGAAAGCTGTGAGTACTATTCATTGAGCATTATAGCTACGAGTGCTGAGTGGTCGAAATCCTCGAGTACTGCAACTACGAGTACTATTTACCGAGTACTGTAGCTTCGAGTATTGTTCGTTCCAAGTACTGCAGCTCTAGTACTGTTGCTTCGAGTACTATTCATCACAGACAGTGGTTGTAGATACTGGTCGTAGACAGTGGTCGTGGACACTGGTCGCAGACCGTGGTTTTGGACACTAGTCGCAGATAGTGGTCATGGATACATATGTGATGCCAGTGTCTCTGATGTGTGTTTTGACTAACGTGGGTCAAGTTGCGAAGAACTTGTTCCCGGAATCAATTTCTTGGTCTATTTTTGTGTAGGTGGCTTGGTGGTCAACTATGGTCAACGGTAAGGAGGATTGGGACTTAGTTAGGAGAACCATGGTCCAGAACGATCGTGAATGCCAGGAAAGATGGTTAGACTCAAACATAGCACAAAATGGATAATGATGACCGAATGGGACAGTTCGGTGGGACGGGTTGCATCAAACGGCGTGACAGTTCGGTGTGACGGGTCACATCAAGCAGCGCGACAGTTCTGTGCAACGGGTCACATCAAGCAGCGTGACAGTTCAGTGCGACATGTTGCATTAAACGGCGCAGAGATCGATGCAAGTGAAACGTGTTGTGTGTGGACTTAACGGGTGCCCGTTTAGATATTTTTCTCTAGAAGTTAGCCTCCATTATAAATAGGGGAGGGTGCTGGCTGTGCACTCTCCAACCCTGGCACGAGAAACCCTAGTTTGGTTCTAGGGAGAACTGAGGAAAGTAGAGAGGTAGGGTTCTAGAGAGTTGGATTGACTGTGTACTCAAGTGTTGAGATTTTGTCTTCCAGGATGGAGTGACTGTAAACTAACTTTAATCTGAAATCAATCAAAACAAGTTTCTTCAAGATGAGTCTCTTCTTGTTTTGACTCTCTCTTTTGTGATTTTAGGGTTTTCTGTGATCCTTTGGTTTTTAGCCTGGATCTTGCTTGTTGCGACATGTGGGAATGCATCTAAGATCATCTTGATCATCTCTTACTCATGAGCAAGTTTTTGGATCATATTTTGGTTTTGACTCGGTCCTGATACAATATTCACTCAAACCAAAAAAGATCAGAACTCTCGCAATGATATTCACGATCCTTGATTGGAATAGATTCTTGACATCTCAGAGAATGTGTGTTTTAAGTTTCGTATAGTTTGGAATTGTGGATCAAATCTAAGACCAATTTGTGATCTTGCGTTCTAGCTGTTTTTACTGTTTATTTGAGAGGTCCGACCGCCCAACTTATTTTGTCTTGAGTTTTTGGTGATTTTGGTCTGTTTTCTTCGGGGAGTTGATTGGATTCAATACAAGTCTTTCGCTATGTTTGTATATTGATTTGCATAGTTCTTATAGCTATTGGAGTAAAAATCTTGTTGAATTTGATCAAAATGAAAAAAGTGATAGTGCTCCTATTCACCTCTCTAGTCGTTGTTTCGGTCCAACACAATCAGCACGATGCGTAGAACACAAGTCCAGTGCTTGATTTCAGATATTTGCCATCCATTATCCATCTACGTTCTGCTGTAACTCATCAGTTATCACAGCTCTCCAAGGCTCTCAATTCAGTCGCCGATAGTATATCCAGAGAGAGAGGCCTTACGTAAGAATGTTCGTAGAAAATATCAAATGGATATGTCTTGTCACAATCTATTATTATCCCATTCCCACCTGATCATAAGCTGCACATTTATTTGTCCTCCTCTCTACTTTCCGTTCACATTAACTTTACTACATGCACAATTTCAATCGCTTGGTATGGATGATGGATCGTATGGAATGATCGGTTCCTCAAGTTGAGGAGTAAATTGTAACTATCGCGTGAAGAAAATCTGCCTCGGCGTACTGAGCCGACCAGCCAAGGGACGGACACGGAGAATTATTGATTTTTTAAATTATATTTTAAAAAATAATTACAGAAATAAATGGTCAAAAAAATAAAATTACAAAATTTGACATTTGTCGTAAATTCAATTGACGATAGTAGTCTTGTCGCCAACAAAAAAGGAAGCTAGCTCTCTGCGCCAATTGAAATAGTGACTGTTAGCATGTAGTATGCCCCTCCAGGAGCAATTCAAGGATTCTCTGTCTTCAGCTGAATTGACGATAATATCTTGTTCTATAGGCGATAAAGTTCATATCGTCAATTGAATTAGCGACAGAGTTCTAGTTTTGTAAAAAAAATAGATCATTTATTTCTGTAAATTTTTTTTAAAATGTATCATATAAAAAAAATCGTGAATTATTACCACCTCGCGCACCTGCAGGTCCTGCACCAAGCCACTATCCCCGTCATCCCCCCGTCATCCCCCACCCGCCAGATCGGAAAGGAAAGGAAACGCCAATAGACGCAACGCAGTGACCCCACCGCCAAAAAAAAATCCAAGACCTTTCCCCAACCACCTACCGACGAAACCCGCCGCATCCACTCCTCCCGACCACCCCACCGACGCCGCAGCCGGCGCCTCGATCGCAAGGGAGGGAGATCCGCGCCGCGATGGGCCGCAAGCGTGCGCTCCTGGTGGGCATCAACTACCCGGGCACCAAGGCCGAGCTCAAGGGCTGCCACAACGACGTCGACCGCATTCACCGCTGCCTCGTCGACCGATTCGGCTTCGACGAGGACGACATCCACGTCCTCGTCGACCGCGACCCCTCCTCGACGCAGCCCACCGGCGCCAATATCCGCCGCGCGCTGGCGCGGCTCGTCGGGGACGCGCGCCCCGGGGACTTCCTCTTCTTCCACTACAGCGGCCACGGCACGCGGCTGCCGGCCGAGACAGGCCAGGACGACGACACCGGCTACGACGAGTGCATCGTGCCCAGCGACATGAACCTTATCACAGGTGCGATCGGGGATTAAGATTAACAACCCCCTGTGTATTTCTTTCGTTTTTTACTGAGGTAATTGACAAATCGGAGGATCAGCAAAAATATCTGTTTCCTTGATATGTGAATCCAAGCTTGGGAGAGACCAGTCAACGCCTACGTGATGTGGATCTGATCCAGGATTGAGTTGAGCCTAGTCCAAATATTATTAGATGAACCATTATATCGTTTTGTTTGGTTATGATGTGAAAGTTTATGCCCAAGATTGATTTAATGATTAGGCATTTAGGACTCATTCATTCGTTGGTTTTGCGTTGTGGTAAGCTTAACTGGATATGATTTGATAAAATTTGGACTTATTATATCTTGTTGGTTGTTGGACTAGGATAATTTCGAGAACAATTCAACTGCTGAAACTGTTGGGATAGGAAGGGAAGAACTTAATGTGAGCAAACCAATAGCCAAAACCTTGGCAAAGCCAAAGATTGGCAAAAGGAACGTTGTTTGGATCGTGACCAAGCCAAATTTTGGCGTTACCAAAATTTTGGCAAGCGATTTCCTCATCCTCGGATTGCCTGCATGAATTAAATTTCATTGGTGTTACCAAACTTTAGTGGCTGTTACCAAATTTTTGGTAGCAAACCAAATAACAACTAATTTTCATTGATGTTACTAATATTTGGTTTGATTTGCAAGGGTAGCAAACCAAACAACTTTCTTATGGAGTTGGTATCGTGTAAATTGTAATGAACAGGTTCTGTATGTAAGATGAGGGTTGCATGGCCATGGTGATAATTAATTAAGTGTATGCACAAATTTTCGGTATGGAATTCTGGTGATTGTGATACCCAAGATCTTGCTATTTAGTGAACTTTATTGTTTCAAATGTGTTTTGTTGTGGCAAAATGGTATTTAGCACTGGCAGGATATGATCCGGGAGTAACTTTATCAGTTCCATTCAAGCCTGGGCAAACATCTCTTAATTACCACAAAAACCAAATGTCTTCCTGTAAAAAAAATACGAAATGTCTTTATAGAAAGATGAGGAAATGCTTAGTCCAGATTGTAATTTGCTTTCTCAGCATTTCTGATTCATTAGCTTTTCTAGCTAATAGGCTGTCATTTCCAGCTAGCTGATGATTCCTTGCTGCAAATTTGCTAGACCAAGTATTTTAGCCTTTTGCACTATATACATCCCTGAACCATATTTCCAATGTTAATCCCATATATGGTCTGGAAAAAAATACTCTCAAATGAAGACTAGTCCAAACAAATTATTGTCACTTGTTGAAGTTCCTAACTTGTTGCTATCTGCAGACCAAGATTTCAGAGAACTTGTGCAAAAGGTCCCCGATGGCTGCATATTTACCATTGTCTCTGACTCATGCCACAGTGGTGGCCTACTGGACAAGGCCAAGGAGCAGATTGGTAATAGCACCAGGCAGAATCAGACCCAGTCCCGCGAACACGAAGAGCGATCTGATTCTGGCACCAGCTTCCGGTCCTTTCTCAAAGAGACCGTTCGGGACGTTTTTGAGTCTGAGGGAATCCGCCTCCCTCATAGTCACCACAGTCAGAGCCACCATGGAGGTGAGGACCAGGATGAATCATACGCACAGTCAACTGGGAATGGTCGTACTAAAAACCGCTCGCTGCCACTCTCAACACTTATTGAGATGCTCAAGGAGAAAACTGGGAAGGATGACATTGATGTGGGCTCAATCCGGATGAATTTGTTTGACATCTTCGGCGATGATGCCAGCCCAAAGATCAAGAAGTTCATGAAAGTCATGCTTGGGAAGTTCAATCAAGGCCAGTCAGGCGAGCATGGCGGTGTCATGGGCATGGTTGGTGCCCTAGCTCAGGAGTTCCTGAAGGCTAAGCTTGAAGGCAGTCAGGAAGATGCTTTCAAGCCAGCGATAGAACAAGAAGTTCAGAGTGTTGACGAGGTGTATGCCGGGACTAAGGCATGGGCACCTAACAATGGCATTCTGATCAGTGGATGCCAAACCAACCAGACATCAGCAGATGCAACCACACCGCACGGTGCATCATATGGTGCGCTAAGCAATGCTATCCAGACCATTCTTGCAGACAAGCACGGAAAGGTGACAAATAAGGATCTCGTGATGAAAGCACGTGAGATGCTGTCCAAGCAAGGATACACTCAGCAGCCTGGGCTTTACTGCAGTGATGAGCATGTTCATGTGGCTTTCATATGCTGAAACATGGATTGTTACAGTTATTGTTTTCTTCTTTCTTTTTGTGTTGAGCTGTGCACGAGAGATTGAGGTTTTCCCTTGTTCCCCTGGTGCGTTACTGTTATGTACTTTAAAGGCTATACCACTCCAATGTTGGGCTATGCTAATACAGTCTGAGGAAACCTTAATATATATACTTGTTTCATGAGTTTTATCCAAACTGTAAACTTCCCTAATATGTTGTCTTGCCATAGTCCTTGTTATTGTTATCCCAGATTCCCAGTAGAGTTAGTTTCACATATATCTGATGCTGTTTCTAGTTTTGCTCGTCTACTTTGAGGTTTTCTTTCTGCTTTTGCTGTCGTTGCCACTTTCTTTGTCTTATGATTCTTGTGTACGAGTTAATATGTGCCTAATATAATATATCTGATGCAGGTTCGTGTTTCTGTTTTTGCTTCTAATACGCATTTACCATTCTACTTTTGGTGATTTAGACTTCTCTTGTATGTAGTTAACTATGTTTGCAGAGTGAAATGAAAAGAAGTGCATTGACATGAACTCTGTACAAGAGGATCTAAAAAAACATCTGTACAAGAGCAAGACCGAAGACCATGGAATGTGGACTTGTGGAGGGACATGGTAGGTGACTCCAGATTGCAAAATGTTGCCGGGGGTGGGGGTGTCAGGAGCAACGAAACCTCGTAGGAAAGCGAAATGGTCACGTATTCCAACAGCATAACAGATTAGCCAATAACACGTGCGACAGTTTTTGTCTCATATGACAATATTGATAAGCTAATAGCAATTTTGACCATCTCCCAATGTTAATAAAAAAATGGTATCCTCCACCGTGCCTTAGGAGTCGAACTCCTCACTGCGTGTCACATGTGAAATCCGGACCTTTAAAGCATAGACCAGGCCGAGTCTGGCCCCTAGGGACACGGCAGAGAGCAATGCCGTGCCTCCAAGGCACGAAGGTGCCAGTGCTATGGATGGGAGGCACGGCGAAGCAAGGAGAGGTTAAAAAATGCATTAAAAATTATATTCGGCATTTTGATACTATTTAAAACACTATTTAACATTTTTTTTAAAAAAATTATTGATTTTTTACCTCGCACTTACAGCTTCAAATGTATTATCACATGTATCAGAAAAAATATTTCACAATTTTTTCACATGAAATCACGACGCAGCGGCCCGCGAAGGTGTACTCACTGCGCCACGGCCGGTGGCGATGTACTCGCTCGCGCTGCGGCCAATAATGATGTACTCGCACGCCGCGGCGGCGATGTGTGTACTCTTGCGGCCGTCGCGGCCGTGACGGCGGCGAAGCGATAAGTAGTACACCATCATCGACGCGCGGCGTGGCGGTGAGTATACCGTCACATTCACGTGACGCAAGTACACCGGGCATCCGGGCATGGCGAGTAGTAGTACATCGTCACTGATCACGGCATTGGGCAGTATACACCGTCACCGGGCATGGCGGCGAGTAGTAGTACACCGTCACTGGTCACAGCGCCGTGATTTTATGTGCAAAAAATTGTGGGAAATTTTTTCTGGTATATGTGATAATACATTTAAAGCTACGAAGTGCGAGGTAAAAAAAAGAAAAAAATCAAAGGGAAAAATATTTTTTAAAGTGTTAAATAGTGTGTCAAACAGTATCAAATAGCGTAAAAAAAAAATTTAAAATTCATTTTTTAACCTCCTCACTGTTTTGTCGTGCCTCCCATCCACGGCCATCGGCGGACCCAAGATTTCTTGGATGGGTGTTCAGAGTTAATAAAATAATATTTAATAAAAAAAACAAAGGTATGCAATAGCAAAAATCAAAGTACAAAATTTTCATATTAGAGATAATACCTCAAAGAATTTAGAGTTTAAAAATAATTAAGAAAAAAAGAATAAGTCAATTTTTCACCCCTGAATTTTGGCGAGAGTCCAAAAAACACCATGAACTACAAAACTATTCACTTTACACCTTTGAACTACCAATACTAGATCATATACACCCTACGCTGGTTTCATTGGTAGTTTTGGACATGTTGGTAGCCACATCACTGGTTTTGAATGATGTGGCATCCACGTGTAGCTATTTGGTTGATGTGGCGTCCACGCTGGCATGTTGGGCCCACTTGGCAGTCAAAGGAGGGGGAATTAAAACCGGGCAGGCAGGGGAGGCCATGGCGCGTACAGCTCAGGCTCACCGCCGGCGGAGGGAGGCGCGACGGCGCTGGCAAGGGCAGGGGCGGGACCCCCAGAGGGTGGCGGCCTCAAGGGCACCAGCAGCAGCGGGACGGCGGCGACAAAGCGGCAGCGTGGCGCTCGGGCCATGTCGCGGCGCCGGCGGTGGAGTGCACGAGGAGGAGGAGGCAGCGCATGAGCTGCGCCGGGGTGAGAGGCGGCGGTGGGGTTGGGGGAGTCTGGGGGGCCGAATCGGCGGGGCGACGGTGGCCAGAGGCAGAGGAGAAGAGGTGGCGGCGATGGAAGTCCTTGGCGGTGGGGAGGACCAATGGAGGTGGGGGAGGGCTTCCTCGGTCCTTGGGGCACCTCGTGACGGGGTCGGTTGGGGCAGCGGCTCACCGGAGCGGCCGAACGGTGGCGAGGCGGCGCGGCGGAAGGTGGCACGATCGAAAACGGGGCTTCGGCTCCGGCCTCTCCTGCAACCCGTGCGTGCCCCTCCTAGCGCCACTGCCCGTGCGTGCCCCCTCCGCCGCGCGTGCCTCGCCGCCCTAGCCGCACCAGAGTGTGCTCTGGAGCTCCCCGCATGGCGCCCTCGCCGCTCACCTGCACGGTGCAGCTCCCACCTTCCTACCACCGCCACTCCTTCTCCACCGCCCACGGTCGCCGCCGCCCCGCCACCACGGCCACCCCCAGTCTTCCCTGACCCCACCACCGGCCTCCCCACCCCCGGGCGTAGCCCATGCGCACCCCTTCCTCCTCCCCGCGCCACCCCACCGCCGGCGCTGCACAAGGCCCGAGTGCCCGCACAAGAGGAGGTGAGCCAGGGCCGAGCCGCATGGGGAAGCCGGGGAGGCACGTGTGGACGCGGGGAGGAGCCGGAGCCGGCGAGCAGCATGGGCTGAACTCAGAGGCAGCTGGAGGCGGTGGCACCAGAAGAGAGTGGAGAGGAGAGATTTGGGGAGCCAGAACTCTCTCTCTATCTCTCTCTCTCTCTTTATCTGCATTTGGCGTCTGACAAGTGGGCATGAGTGCCACGTAGGCGATCCAGGTGGTTTCGGCCCGAGGGGTGTAAACCAAACGGTATTGGTAGTTCGAGGCCAAACAGTATTAGAGTTCATGGGGTTTTTTGGACTCGGACTAAAGTTCAGGGGTGTAATATGGATTTATTCTGAAAAAAATGTTGATTCGGTTTTAGGATTTAGGACTGAGTAATTGAGGAATGGAGGTGCTGCTATCGATGTGTGTAAGCAACCTGGGTTGTTGACTCGCATTCCCTCTAGGCCACGGCTCCCATGAGGCCAAGCTATGACTCGCTTGTCACTCATGTTCTTAGTGCTTGCTACATTGCTCCTACCTCTTAGACAACATGCTCCTGCTCTTCACACGTCACCGCTAAGGTTTGGCCAAAGCCTAGGAGCCGCTCTCGCCTTTGCTTGCACCAAATCGCCTCGCCCGACACCTGGTTGCCTCGTACGCTAGTGCTTGTCTAAGAGAGAGAGAGAGAGAGAGAGAGAGAGAGAGAGAGAGAGAGAGTAAAGAGAGGTTAGGGTTTGGTTTGAGCAAGAGGGTGTCTCTGAATAGGTTGAAAGCTATACGATTGGCGAGCTGGGCTTATTTGAGATGAATTGGGAAGGGGGGGTGTGGGAGTGGGATGAAATCTATTATAGGTATAAATGTGTGAAGTATTTAGCCTAATTATCAATATGTATGCATAATATACCTACTAAATGCAAGATATTTCATCAAAAAAATGGGTGTTTGACCGAACACCCATGACCCATCCCAAGACCGCCCCTGTCCACGGCATTGGCACCTTTGTGCCTCCAGGGCACGCATTGCCCTCTGTCATGTCCCTAAGGCCGAACTCGGCTTGATTCGTGCCCTAGAGGCCCAGATTACACACAGTGGGAAGTCCGACTCCCTGAGACACAGTGGAGGATACTATTTTTTGCATTGACAACGAAAGATGGCCCAAATTGATTTTAGCACCGTCAACAGCCATGAGCGAAAAAAAATCATCCTGCGACTCCGGAGTGGGGGTATTTTGGTAAACTCCACAAAAAAGGCCACCGCTCCGTCCACAGTCCGCACCATGCCCGGTGCGCGGGTGCGGTGCCAACAAAAACCATGGCCCAAAGGCCGAAAGCGGGGGTGGGGGTGCAATGAGGCATCGTCATTTTTACTCTTTCGAGGGACCATTGAGCAAACGAAAAGAGCGCTCCGTGAGTCTTGATTTTGGGTTTTGCCCTCTGGTTTGTAGTCTTAGCCCATTCCGGCTAGTTTGTTTTACGTTTCGCTGGGACTCGCCTCTTCCTTTTTAGTGTGACCTTTATTCTCTCTTTAATTAATCGGCACTGCTCCTGCCTCCTTAAAAAAAAACTCTTTCAGAGGGTTTTCACCCTGAAAAACCGTAACACGAGCCAGCGTCATGAGAAACAACAGGCAGAGAATCCACTGTATATTCACAGGGTCCCTTTCTTTTTAAGAAGAAAACGAACTGCTAAGTAGTATGAACATGAGTATATATCCTGAATCTCTTGGCGACACAACTCAAAGCAGGCAGAAAGCTCCCCCCATTTTATTAGCTAATAGCCAATAAGTAGCCATTACAATAGCAGAACTAGTTCTGAAAAACAGAGACACAAGAACGGAAGCAGCAGGACCACATCGAAGCATGTACATGCAGCAAGAGCCACGAAGGACAACATGGGTTCACGCACGCGCGCTACTGATGTATACTGGATCGCTGGGAGGAGACGGAAACCACGAGTCAGGGCTTGGCGGCGGCCACGGCGCCGGCGGCCTGGCAGCATTCGGGGTGGTTGAAGCAGCACGTAGGCGTTGACTCCAGGGCCACAGGCCTACCCTGCACCGTCGCCGACGCTGCCATCATCACGAGCAGGCAGACCTGCACGAGGATGAAAACTAGGAAGGCGCGGAGGTTGTCGGTCGCCATCACCTCGATCGGCTGAAAGAGAGCGATAGAACAATGCCCTACTACTTACACAGGTTCCTTTTCTTTGGTAACAACAACTACGAGATCGCTATATATACAGCATGGACGCATGGAGATCGCGTTTATGTGATAAAGTTGAAGGTTGGTTCGCACGTCTGCGTACCTACCTAGATTTGTTTCGAATTTCATGTAAATACTTAAGAATATATTTACATATCTTGTATATCTTAAACATTGTAAATGATAATAGAAATTTTAAAAAAATTACAACATAAAAAAACGTAATTGAAGTATGTGTTTTGATGAAAGAAAATCATTGAGCATAATAAATTATTAGGGTTCTTAGAAACTAATCACTCTCTATCATATATAAACTATGTAATTGCATGCCTATATTCTTACTCTGTAAGTTTTTTTTCCTAAATTATATGCATGTACAACTAGCTCTATTTAATCTCAAATAATACATTAATTATGTGTGCAGCAAATTATCTTATTAGTTTAAATACACATATACCGATGCATCATAGACATATACCGATGCACCATAGACGACCTACGTTAAACTTATCTTCCCTCGCACGCCGCTGCTCCACCAAACAGCGTGACTTCTCTCTTCTCGCCGTCACAATTTTTTTATTTCAACCTCCAATAATAAGTTCAAATCTTGATCGATCCCTATCAGCTGCTACCCCTTGCAACGCAATACTTTATCACATAGTTATCTTCTACTTCTCCTCAATTATTGCTTAATATATGCAGTCATAAGAAATATACTTGGGGTCACCAGAGAGAGTGTGACACATGTCCCCAGTTGAGATCAGCGACGATTCTGAATTATAATCATTGAGGGGTTTTACTTAGGAATTCGTATGTTAATTAAATTACTGATTTTATTTTATTTTAATCCGAATTTTAGTTTTATTGTATCTGATATGGACTCTTTTACTTAGGAATTCGTATGGAAATCAAATCGTTGATTTTATTCATTTTTATTTCGAATACATTTTTTATTGTATTTGACATGGATTTTTTTTAATCTAGATTGTTATAATCTGGACCCATCACGATCGACGGTGTAAATATTTCTTTTTTTCACTGATTAATGTGGGAATTTATAACTCTTAAAAGCGAACGTAGTGATTTCTTTTGACTCTGCTTTAATAAGATAATAATAGGTTGATTCCTCAAAAATAAAAACAAGTTTGTCTGCGACATGTTAGCCACCAGATACAATGACAACTGACTAGTCAAATTGTGCATTTATTGCTTCCTTTTTTAAAAGTCATTTATTATTATTTTTATTAAATTTGATTTCATCAACTTCCGTGCTAACCAACCCGTGAATTTAAAGATTTGTGATGAATAGGATCACCCTCTGATGCATAAAAGTGGCATGCTTCGATTATAATTATTCCATATATCAATTTACTAGTTACAATGTGCTATTTATGCTTCGAGTATTGATTGGCGGTGTGCTTGCATACTAACAATCGACCTAGCAAGATCAAACTAGTTGTACAGGGTTGCAAATGCGTGACGGGAACGACAAGATCTCGAATATAGCAGGAAATGACAGAATTCAACGGACGCTGAGTTATGTAATTTACACGAGCAGAACAAAAAAGTGCGCCGACGACCAAGAACTCTAAACCCTTAGTCTGGACCATCACAGGGCGCTGTAAATAAATCAAGCTTCACACACATACGATGTTGTAAAATATAGCAAGTGAGATTATTATGTTAATTATTGGAAAAAGACTATTTTCAACATTCATCAACTATTGCCTGAGTCCGAATTTTAACTTACAACTTCAGAACCATTCACTTTTCACCCCTTAAACTCTTAAAACCGGTGCAAAACACTCCCTCGACCTAAACCACCCGTGATATTGGCAGATGTGACACTGATGTGGAGGTGGTTTTGACGAGTGTAACATGGCTCCCATGTTAGCAATATGTTTCTTGAATCAGCAAATGTAACAAAATTAAAGGATGGCCCCCCACATGTAAGTGATAGGGAGAGAGAGAGAGGATGTCTTCTTCCTTATGTGGACAGGAACAACAAAGCCATGGCAGTGCTTCGGGTGAAGTGGCCGGTGGCAAGGGAGAGGTGCCAAGGCGGGAAAGATGGGTAAAACGGAATTCACACGATGCAAGATATCCCATGGTCATGGAAGTTTACCAAGAGGGGCGTCGGAGATGTGCCGATGGCAACGAGCGGCAGCGACGGCGATGGGTGAGCATGGCATGGTGGCTAGATGGACGGGAAGGCGAAATAAGCATGTCAAAATGTAGAGGAAGGGGAGGGGAGGCTCGGGGATTAATCATAGGATTAAGTACATTGTTCATCCCTCAACTCTTGCTCTAGTTTAATTTTTCATCCTGAACTGTAATACTGGGTAAAACGCGTCCCCAAACTGTCAATACCGCGCAAAAGATACCCCTTCGTTTGTTTTAAAGCGGCTTTGATCGGTGTTTCACCCACGTGGCTTGTCCGGTCGGATAAAAAAAGGACAAAATTGAAAGTGCTTTCCATTTCCATTTCGTCACCTCCGCCTCTTCCTGGACACCTCCTACGGCCCACACTCGGCCACCACCCTGAGCCGCCGGATCTCCATCCTCTGCCGCCGCACCACGCGGCTTCCGGCGTCGCACTAAGCGCCCTTCCTCTCCGCCACCTCGCAGCAAATCTCCGGAGCCATAGGTGTGGGCCAAGGGGTGCACGGGTGGGCTTCAAGGCACGATGCAGGGGAGCCAAGCCGAGGGCCAGGGGCGGCGCGGGGAGGCTCGCAAGGGCGAGTAGGAATGGGCCAAGCACGCGTGAGAGGGAGTGGAGCAGAGAGAGAGAGAGAGAGAGAGAGAGAGAGAGAGAGAGAGAGAGAGAGAGAGAGAGAGAGGCCAGGGAGAAGAGCAGGCGCGCGGGGGCGAGGAAGGAGCACGACAGCACCGGTGGCCGAGCGCAGCGCCGGGCGCATAGGAGGCGACTCCAAGGACCAGGCGCGGGCCAACTGTGGGAGCACCAGGCGGCGGAGGCGGCAGGCGGAGGCAGCGGCCGGAGGGAGGTGGCGACACCATCCTTTTGGCCAGCTTGGGCCGACCATGGCTGAGGAGACCAAGAACCCAGCGCTATTCTCCGTCGCCCTCACCGACAGGGGCATGAACTGGGCCAAGTACATTGTTGCTTTCGGCGCCCTCAAGGGGATGACCACCGTGCTGCTCGTCAACACCGTCGGCCAGGCAGCGTACCTCCTGTCCATCTCCACGCTCTTCATCTTCATGCTCGTTGCTGTCGCGCTACTCGTCCGTCGGTACTACGTGTCAGGTGAGACCACAAACGCCGACCGCAACAAGCTCGTGGCCTGCATTGACGCCATCCTGGCTTCGTTGGTGGTGACAGTGATGTATTGGGGGCTGAACACCAAAGGGTGGGTGGTGTACGGGGAGGGGGGAGAAAGCCGAGCCATGCCGCGGGCACACGGGGAGGAGCACGGTAGCCAGAGGCCTTGCCGCATTGGGCCAACTGGGCACAAGGGGAGGCGACGCAGTATACTGGGCCAGAGAGAGAGAGAGAGAAGAGTGGCGCATGGGAGGAGCTAGCGGGCTGGGCCGTAGGCGCAGGAGCCAAGCAACGATCGGGCCAGAGGGAGTCGGAGCCGGAGCTGGGCGCGAGCCAGGGCGGCGGCGCACAAGTAGGCGTGGGCGCCGGCGCCGGCGTGCTGATGACCAGGGAGCTGGGCCGGAGGCAAGCTAGAGGAGGAGGCGTCATGGAGCTTCCATTCGGCAGGGGCAAGCTCTAGGGGAGAGAAGTAGTGGAGAAAGATTGGGGAGAATAGAATGGAGAAGAAGGAGCTTCTGTGTGTGTTGGCCAAAATGGATGCGTACGCGAGCGTGGATGCATAGGTGGTAGGAGAAAATATTTTTCCATGTGGCACGAAACCACTCTCAAAAGGAATAAATGATGGTTTTTGCACGGTATTGATACTTGGAGTATGCGTTTTATCCGGTATTACAATTTAGGGACGAACTTTAAACTAGGTCAAGAATTCAAGGACGGACAATGTATTTAATCCTGAATCATATATAGGCTTACCAAGGATGGGGAACTAAGGCCGCAAACATGGAACGAAGGTGCGACAGAAAAGGCTCGATTCGACACGCTACAAGAACGAAATCGTGGAGATGGATGAACAAGGATTGGAGCACGTTCTAACACGAGAAGATTAATGAAAAGCTTACCAGGGTGACGGGAATGTGGTGGTGGCCGACGGTGGTGTCACGAACAGAGGAAGGAAGGGAAGCCACAAATTTTGGTGATGACACATGCTCGGGGCATGCGCACCGACACCGGCGAGGTCAACCTGGTTCTCGCTGATGACAGGAGCTGGGAGAGGTGCAGTAGGGACCCAAACTCCTTTGTCTTCTTCAGCCTCTCGTCCTGCTCCATGATGCGGTAGTTCTACAGCACCAGCTCATAGCTCACCTTCTCCATAGTCTCCTCTTAATTTATCACAGAATACAAGACACATATACTGAATTGGATTAAGTACATTGTTCATCCCTGAACTCTTGACCTAGTTTAAAGTTCGTCCCTTAAGTATAATACCAGATAGAACACATACTCAAAGTGTCTAAACCGTGCAAAAATTGTCATGTTATCTTGTTGAAGCCGGTTTCGTGCCACGTGGACCTTAGTTTCTTTTCCCTGTGCCATCCAAGCGTCCAGGCTGGCGAATCGTCTGAGTCTAAAAAGTTTGCGCTGCTGTGAATGCCTCACTCTCTCCCGCACTCTCTCTGTCGACTCTGCTCCAGCGGCGCAGCCAAGGAGGACACCGCCGGAGGATGCAGCCAAGGGGGGCGGCCGCGCCAAAGGTGGTGGGTAGCCAAGCAAAGGTTCATCAGTCGCCTCAGAGTTCTCTGGGTACGCGTCTTGTACCAAACCATTCAGATGCCACGACTGTGCCGCGATGACCCATGAGCGCCGCCGCCACCACCTTGCGCACCGGCGCGCTCTCCGCCATCGCTAGATCCGCCAGAAAACTCCATGCGCACATCCTAAAGCTCGGCTTCCTCCCCTCCTGCCTCCACCTCTGCTCCGCCCTCCTCAAGTCCTACGCCGCCTCTGGCCGCTTTGACGCTGCGCGCTAGCTTTTCGACGAAACTCTCCACCCGGACGTCCCTATATGGAACACGCTTGTGTCGTCCTGGGCGCGCTCCCACCACCCGCGCGGCTTAGGAGCTTGGTCCACGTGAGAGAGCTCCACGGGTACGCGGTGAGGAATCTCCCTTTTGTTGGAAAATACCCGTGTCGCCAATGCACTCATACATATGCATGGTAAGATGGGGAGAGTGAAGAGGTCTCGTGAGATATTTGACTCATTGGGTGTGAGGACTGTGGTCTCATGCACGGCCATGATACAAACATTCGCCGTGCATGGCCATGGGGTGGCTGCCCTTGTCCGTTTTTCGCTGATGCTCAGGCAAGGGATCCATCCTGATGAGGTTATCTTCTTGAGCGTGATCAATGCTTGTGGTCACTCCAAGCTAGTGAACGAAGGGCACCAGTTATTCAAGTCCATGGTTGAAGAGTATCACATCAAACCATGGATGGAGCACTATGGAAGCATTGTGGACCTGTTGTGCAAAGCTGGCTTGGTGGACGAGGCGTTTGAGTTCGTCCTGGCCATGCCTGTGAAGCCTGATCCTGTAATATGGCGTGTATTGACCTGTGGTGAAGCATGGAAGCTGATGGTGATGATCAAGACGGAAGATGGCCGTATTTCGGTGTCAGGCACCGGTTCTGCTTATTTTCTGCTGATTCCGGAGTGTCCTAGTTTGATGTTGTTTTATCGTCGTCGTTTGTGCATCATCGACTAGCTGAAGATGCATCATCTTATCATCCTAATAATGCGGTTTGCTGAAGAGTTTGTTGAATGAGTCTTTGCCTGTGATGGCCAAAATGTTTGTGGTGCAGTGGTAGTGATCGATCGATATGCGCGTGCGTGCCTGTGTGGGTGTGTGGATGGTTGAACATTAAACAGTTTGGGGGCGATGTGACTGTGGAACCTCCCATGAGTGAGACCGGCGAGTGCGACAGCACCGGAGTTGCCGGCCGGTCGTTTTCCTCTTTGGTGGAGGAAGAAGATTGGCACGGCCGTGGGCGCATCGTCCTTGTCGCCGTTGCTCATACGCCCTGCCGCTGCAAGTCCTTTACCAGTTTACCACACAACTACATGTATTGTGTAGCTACAACTACAACGTGCTCTAGCTAGGCCAATCTGACAAGGTATAGTATGTTGAATTCTGATCGATCCTCACAGACTGAGGCAAAGAGCGATGCCACTTCCGTAAGCCACTCGCCCACTTGTGTCGACAACGACGGTAGCAAGGAAGACGAAGACAATGACGACGACGGCGAGGAGGAGCGCAGGGAGGGGGAGAGCCCACCCCACGGCGGCATGTCGGCCCGCGAGCTGGAGAGGAGGCTGCATGAGCTCCTGTAGTCACGGCACGAGGAGCGAATCATGGAGCTGGAGACGATGCTGGAGCGCGCGCAGAGGAAGCTGTAGGAGAAGGAGTGCGAGGTGTGCTGGTGGCGCGACACCGCCAAGCTCGTCACGGCGCACGCGCTGCGGCCGGGGTCGGCCTGGCCGGCGAGAACGCGCTGCCCTGGTACGACGACATGACGCACAACCTCAGCCTGGGCTTCGACTTGCTCGGCTGCGTCGTCGCCGACGCCTCCCTCTCCCTCGGGGAGGAGGAGTTGGTGGGGAACAAGGGGGAGAATAAGTTGGAGACCTACGCGTGGTATGGCGACGCAGAGGCGAGTAAGCCGTCGAACCACACGGCGGCGAGCGACGAGCGACGAGGGCGAGGGCGAGGAAGGCGGCGAAGGCGAGCGCGAGGCTGTACAGGATCGCCAGCGTGGACACGCTTGTGGCACCGAAATAGTTTTTTTCCATGTCGGACGAAACAGTCATCCAAATGAATAAATGAGGATTTATGTACGGCATTGATACTTAGAGGATGCGTTTTATCCAGTATTACAATTCAGGGATGAACTTTAAACTATGGTAAAAATTGAGAGACGAATAATGTACTTAATCTTACTGAATTCACCGCATCTACTACAGTGAGCCGAGTGTGCGCTCTCTGCCGGTGGTGCCTCCATGTCGGGCTCACACCCTACCCGGCCAGGGTCGTCAGCGTCACAGTCGACCGCGGTGGCTGTGGACTAGGAGCTCGGGTGGCCAAGCGTGCGCTCTGCACCGCCGGTAGCACCAGGTCAGGCTCCTACACCATGAGCTCAATTTGAAGCTGGGGACGTCAACATTTATGTGGATGCATACATACATGTTATGTTAGCAAAACATGTAGACGTAGATTCCACGTCATCGAAAATCATTGTGTTTTATGGTGACCGGTGAGGATTGTGTTTTAGACGATTTTAAGAGTTTAAGGTTGTAAATTAGACGGTTTTAGAGTTCTAAGTTGAAAAACGAACCGAGGCCAGAGATGAAGGTCAAAATATAGACGTTTCCTTTAACTAGCATAATGGCCCGTGAAATTGCTCAACTAGCTAGTTTTTATATGATTTCCTATCTCTTCTTATTTATTCTAAATGTTTACTCTAATATGAAACACTGACACGATTATTTAGTAGTGTTTAATATATAAACGATTCTAGATGATTAAATTGATTTGTCTTAATTTGATACTTTATGAATTAGTATTTAAAATAAAAAATCTACCTACATATGAAAATACAACTTTGTTCATTATGGGTTTCTATCATCTCTCGATAAAATTTCAAGAGAATTAAATTTATTTTTTATTAATTTGAAACTTTATGAATTAGTATTTAAAATTGAAAATATACCTACATATGAAAATACATCGTTGTTCATTATAGGTTTCTATTATCTCTACATCTGATTAAATTTCGACGTGAGAATAAGTAGTATTTGTATGGTTATAATAATATTGTGCAACTAGTTTTAATGTGATTAAATCCTCGTCATTATAATATGACATATTGATTCCTAAAAGTATAATATAATATTACAAAGCCTCTATATCTTTTGATAAAGTTTACCAAGATGAAAACTTGATCATTGGAGAAAAGAAAGTAAAAAATGTTTTGTAAATGCAATTGCATGAAACTTCTTAGGCTCCTATATATTTTCGTGTTTGATGTGTTTAGCACAAGGTGTGCCTCAACGTCGGTTGCAGTTGCAGTGTGCATGTTATTGTTGTCCTAGAGCCCATCACGCTCTGATCTACCCTCCTCCGGTCGCTCCTGTCGTATGGGTGGCCCCCACCGACTTGGCGAAGACACCAAGCAAGAGCCCCCCTTGAACCAGTCGAAAGATAGCAGGTACCTCTATGTATAGAGCGATGGGTACAGAAAGATCGGCACAACAGCCTTGACTGAATGGTACAATAGAACCCCTTCCATAGAGCGAAGGGTACAGAAAGGTTGGCACAACAGCCTTGACTGAATGGTACAACATGACCCCCTTTCATAGACCGAACGGTACAATATATCCCCTCGCCGCAAGGCCTAATACCTCAGCCCCACTGAGGGGGCTTCGCTCTAGCCCCACCTCATATGAACCGAAAGGGGGTCATGGCAACCTGTGGACCAGAAAGGAGACTTAGTGGACGAGGCCTATAAAGGCTCATTATGCACCAAAGCTACACGCGAAAGGGTGCAAAGACCACGAGACCCCCATAATCATAGGTTCTTTTAGGGATAGTATTGTAATCTTCTGTACCCCTAATTTAATAGTACGAATAGACCCCCTTGGGTGTGTGGGGGGAGATCTTTTGAATAAAAAAAAGACATATTTACTTGTACCAAAACAACTTCCCTTTTCTAAGAACTTCGAGGCTTCAGCCCTTCTCATTGCGGAGAGATCTGGATGTCCTTCCTCTTCTATTGTTTGGTCCATAGCCACAACAACTTCCACGGCGGTGGGACTGCCTTGTCGCCAACTTTTGTTGCCTAATGCTGAATCGCTCTATCCTGCTGCCATCCACGCATCATGGCGCTTCTATTTTTGCCAATTCCCTCGAGCTAATATGGTCACATGCAGATAAGTCTAGATACATCATGATGCCAAACAAAGATACCCTGTTTGCACATTTTTTTCCTAATTAGACTCATCAACTCAGTTCCTAGCTGACTTTTTTTTTGTTATAACTCCTAGCTAACTTCTTTTGTATTCTAACTAGTAGTATGGCCCGCACATTTACATTGCTAGATTTGTTTTGAAGTTTGTATAAATGATTGAAAATATATTTAAATATCTTGTAGCCTATTTAGATTTTTAAGATATCCTAAAGATTAGAAATGACAATAGTAGCTTGATGGAAAATACAACGTAAGGAACGTAATTGAAGTATAAGTTTCGATGAAAAAAAAATCATCAAGCATAATAAGTTGTTGGAGTTCTTAAAAAATATCATCACTCTCCATTATGCATAGATTATATAGCTGCATGCCCCTATTCTTAGACTATTAGTTATTTTTTTTGCAAATTCCATGCATGCACATATATCTTTAATTAATCTCAAGCATTGTGTTGATTATGTGTATGAAAAATTATCTTATTAGATTATATGGTATTAGAGTACCTTGCTCACACATACACCGATGTACCATAGACGACCTACCTTGAACTTATCTTCCCTCAAACACTGATTGCCCCATTGAACCGTGTGTCTTCTATCTCTTCTCGCCGTCACAATATTTTTTGCTTCAACCTCCAACTGCAAGCCCAAATCTTGATCGATCCCTCTCAGCTACTATCCCTTCCAGTACAATACTTTACCACATATCTACTATCCCTTCCAGTACAATACTTTACCACATATCTATCTTCTACTTCTCCCTAATTATTGCTTAATGCTAATCATTGCGACATCAACACACATACACATGGAACCATCTTCGATCCCTGCCGGGGACACTGGTCATGCTCTCTCCGGTAGCCCTGAGGCTATTCTCTACGGCCAGGGGTGCAAATGGAGCAGATAATTCCCATTTAATCGACCGACAGAAGGCTCGTGGAGCCAATACAGGATGGAGAAATAGGTATCCAACATTATCCATGTCTAACTCTGACTCTGAAGAAACAATACGGAATAGAACACATAATGAGCGATATCTGTTCGTATGTGTCCGTATGTCAGGTATAAGGAATGTCTGTTGCGACTTCACTTAGGAACAAGACAACAAATAGGTGGGTTGTTGCATCTGAGTAGGTAGGGGATACTAAGTGTTTTTTCTTCGATATCTCAGCAATTGGTCTCTCCGTGTTCGCTTTGATTGCACTCTTACTGTCCAATGTCCTGTGTAGGGGTGCAAAAGAAGCGAATAATTTCTGTATGTCCGACCAACCTAAGGCTTACGAAGCGAATACGTGATGGAGAAATGGGTATCCGACACTATCCGTATCCGACACCGACTCCGAGAAAAAAATATAGAATGGGATACAAGATGAGCGATATACGTCCATATCTCTACTCCAAGCTTTTTTCTCCTCTGCCTTTATATGGCCGTACTTCTATTCATACAAATGCATGCATATACATACGTATGCATGTTGTTATACATGTTCGTTGTCCTCTGCTTTAGTCAATTGCTAATTTTTATTACAATGTACAGTTATTTAGGGATTTTACTTTGAAATTCGTATTGAAATGAAATTGCTACTTTTATTTTATTTTTATTTCAAATTTCATTTTTTGTTGGATTTCTTATACAATCTAATTGCCCGTTTTTGCTTATTTTTTATGAATTATAATTATTTAGGGATTTTAGTTAGGAATTCGTATGAAAATTAAATTGATAGTTTTATTTTATTGTTTATTCTAAATTTTAGTTTTATTATACTTGGCATGGACTCTTTTACATAAAAATTTGTATGAAAATCAAAGTACTAATTTTTTTTATTCCGAATTTCAGTTTTATTGTACTTGAGATGAACTTTTTTTTTAATCTAGACCATTATAATCCAGACTTACTATGATCGGCGGTGTAGATCTTTCTCTTTTTGCACCTATTAACATGGAAATTTCTAGCCCTTGAGAATAAACGTGGTGATTGAATTTTTTTAAAAATAATCTATATTTTATTATAAATTACAAATTTATTCTTGCCTTTTTTATTACAGAATATCGCGATCGCCTAACGATTGGGCGGCGGTCTAATCGCAAAAGCGGTTGGCGGCGGGACCCGATCGCCCAACGATTGAAGCGATCAGCGTATCTGCCATAACCATTAAGCGACGGTGGCGATGCCCAACCGATGGGCGAGGGCTCTCCTTGATGTTTTTTGAAAATAATATTTTTTGTAAGAATCAATTACAAAATATACATAGTCGCTAAAAAAAATTACAAAAATATGGAACCTATCGCTAGTTGAGCGTCAATGGATGTACCAGTCGCAATATCACTTATCTTTCCGTTTACGAATCGTTCGTACCTCAAACGTTGTCGACTTATTCTCCAAAATTTAACCGTAGTACAAGAACATACTACGATGACAAAGTGTTATTGCGAGTCCAAAAGATTTGATACCGTTTAAATTTTATGAAAATAAAAAACTGGCTAAGTGGAACATGAAAAATGAAAAAGCGGTGGGTATATCTGAATATTTTTTAAAATATGTCGTGTATTCTTTGTAGTAAGGTGAATATTGCAAGAATTTTTGAGGGCGATTGTGGTTTTAATGATTAAATGCGTCAAAGCAAGCGATATTACAATAATAACGAGCGTTTCATCGAGCAGGGGTTACATGGCACGCAGGACAACGAACTGAGGACGGTACACACATGCCTTTAGGGAAATAGAAATACATGGGATATGTGGACGAGTAGGGTAGAACTACTGATGGACCAATAGGGTAGAACTACTGAGTGGAACGGGGCCATTTGCCCTTGCTGCCTAGCTCGGCGTTGTACTCCTCGCCTTGCGCCTTAGCTCTCGCCGCGATGGCCCTCTTCCGCTCCCTCTCGGCCTCCCGTCGCTTGGTATGCTCACGCTCCTGCTCCTCGCGCTGCCTGTCCAGCCTACGTTGCTCTGCCTGCTCAGCTTTCACCTCTTTGAGGCGCCTTTCATGGGTCTCGATGTCCTCCCTGGCCCAACTCTTCTGTGTCAGCAACCACCACATGTCGTAGGGGTGGATCTTGTCGTCGATCCACTGGCGGAAGTTGCATAGGGGTGGCAGAGACTGCAATGGGTAAAGATAGTTCGTTACGCCGTTACGCAAGGAAAAAGAGCATTGTACCCCGAGATACGGTTTCATTACCGACTGCCTGTCGTTGTAGTCCGCGGCGTAGTTTGGGCAACACCAATAGCGCTGGCCAATGGTCCACTCATCGGTTGATTTCACGCACTTACAGGCGTCCCGGCACCAGCATAGGGGTGGCGCCACCCCTCTCGGTGGCCCTTCCGGAGGGCGTTCCGCGGGCATTGGTGGGGGGCCTCGGCTAGACCCAGAATCATTGGGCGTACTACGAGGCAGCTTCCTTACATCCACTAGTTCTGGAAAAGTTAGGTGTGTGAAAGGCTGCTGACTAGCGGCATGGTCGCGAGCGACGGTCTCAAGGGGAGACACCCAGTCCTTCAGAAGTTTGCGAATTTTCTCCCATTCCTTCTCCTTGTCCATGTTTTCTACTTGGTGGTGCTGGTGTGGAGTTGTTGGATGAGTTGCGCTGTATTTATAGGTGCAGCGGACGAAGTGGTAGCCGGGCTCAGATAAAGCTGAGTCGTCGGGTTACATCGTCCTGAAAAGCTACATCGTCTGGTCATGTCCTCAGAAAAAGCTGGGTCGTCGGGTTACATCGTCCTGAAAAGCTACATCGTCTGGTCATGTCCTCAGAAAAAGCTGGGTCGTCGGGTTACATCGTCCTGAAAAGCTACCTCGTCTGGTCATGTTCTGGTCATATCCTGAGAAAAAGCCGGTTCGTTGGGTCAGATCGTCCTGAAAAGCTACCTCGTCTGGTCATGTCCTCAGAAAAAGCTGGGTCATCGGGTTACATCGTCCTGAAAAGCTACCTCGTCTGGTAATGTCCTTAGAAAAAGCTGGGTCGTCGGGTTAACTCGCCAAGGACAACTGGATTGCTCGCACTTCACAGTGTACTGCTCCTGGCTAGATTTGATGACCCGAAACGTTCGCTGCATGGACATAGCCCACAACTTAATGACATCCTGCAAGGATGTCTTATCAGCAAACATTGAATGCAACCGAACCTCACTAGCATGGTACTCCCACGGTGATTCGTGCTCGTCATGCGTAGTTACACCCTCAACCTCAAATCTATTCCATTCCTGGGAGATGGGAGCTTCGTCCTCATCGGAACTATCATCGTCGTCCTCCTGTAGAGCTTCCTCTTCAGCCAAGGCCATCCGGTCATCGCTATCCATTTGACGCAATATGTACTCCATGTGCTCTCCTTCATCAGCCTGTCCTGTAGGCTCACCATGCGGTGACCGATCTTCCTCTTCTGTATGTACCGCGTCGGGGTCATCACAGCGACATCCTTGAACCCTTCCAGCGCCGCCCTCCACCTCCTCTTCTTCACCAACATGCCGAGCACCCGAGCTGCTCCCACCACCAGGATGATATCCGCCGACGGGTCTCTGCACAACTTCTTTTTGGCATGGTTGAACAAGCACTACACACTCATATCCACGCCGCCTACAGCCTTCTATAAAGCCCTTCCACACGGTGGTGCGCATCAGTGTTCTCAACTCCCATCGATGTCCGTGGGAGACCGGCTCCAAAGCCCTTGTATGAAGACGCCGCACACCTCGGGGTCGGGAAGAAGCTACGGGTGAGCAAGTACATCACATCGCAATTTGTGCATTCTCGCGATGCGGGTGTACGAGTGGTTTGAGAAAAACTACTCAGGTCAACACCGCACGGACCTTCACGAACGGTGCCAACACCGTAATGCACTTTCAGTGTAGTGGGTACAGGCATGACTTACTGCATATGTCTGCAAATATTTTTAATATTGCAACTAGTCGAATCATAACGCACGACATGCAAGCACTGCTACATTGTATTTTACATTTGTCAGGCTCTTCGTCTATCGACGACAACTACACTACATCATGATGAAGACCCCGTTCATTCCCAAAGGCAGAGGCCACAATGAACGTGCAATGTATATTCGGAATCAACATAAAAATAGATTCAATATTCCATAAAAGTCATCATCTAATTCTGACGCTAACTTGCAATCCGAAATGCTACAAGTGGCGTTCCGGAAATATTTGTTCATACTAATTTACGTCTACTAATTTGTTCATACACCTAATTCATCGTCTCCATGCGTTCGGTCACGCATTATTTGTGCAATGATAGTCGTCGGTCACACGTGCACCAAGACAACTTCAATATTTCTCATAAATATCAATTATTTTTCTATCGATCGCTACTACGGTTTTGTCTCTAACTACAGTTTTCTATCGCTGCTACTTACGTAAAACTGAATAACATTTCGATTTTCTAATTTTTCCCTCTAACTCTAATTTCCTACAGATGTTACTTATACTTCTATTTTTAACTACATCAACTATTTTTCTATCGATCGCTACTACTTATATACAAATTAACTATGTTTCGTTTTCTAATTTTTCCTCTACCTAAAATCCTAATTTTTCCTCTACCTAAAATCTCTTACAGATACTACTAATCAAACTACATAAACTAATTACTTACTACAAAATATACATTACAAAATCAAAATACTTACCTCACAAAAGAAGTCTTCTTCTCCTCCTCTTTCTCCCTCTTTCTCTCTTCTTTCTTCCTCCTCTTTCCCTCTTTCTCTCTTACTGCCCATGAAACAGCGTAGGGTCACGGGGAGCGCGCGAGCTATATAAAGCCCTCCGATCGCCCAACGGTTCGGCGATGGAGGCACTGCCTCGCCAACCGTTGGCGTCGCATTCATTGCCCAACGGTTGGGCGGCGCAATATGGGCGCTTAACGGTTGGACGACAGGGTCTAGTCGCCCAACCGTTGGGTGACTGGACCCTGTCGCCCAACCGTTAGGCGACTGACGTATATTCCTGTAATAAAAAAAGGCAAGAATAATTTTGTAATTTATAATAAAATATATATTATTTATAAAAAAAATCCGTGGTGATTTATTTTAACTTTGCTTTAATAAGATGATAGACTCAGGCTCTTAATGTAATAGACTGTAGCGAAGGAGAGATGTATTTATATCTGATTCTAAGACATTTTATTAATCTAAACCGTTATAACGTGGATCCGTAAAAAATCAATGGCATAGTAATTTCTAACCTCCGAGAGAGAACAACGATGAACAATGAACAACGTCGTCCATGATTGACATCCATGAAGAAAGGGCAGCTGCTAGCTGCCTAGCACGTGGGCTTGGCCATACACGTTCTTTTTTTATAGCTTTTTTTTTCTTCAAGAAAGAATTATCCCTTTTATATTTTTAAATTATAAAGTAACATATATCTCTAATTACTAACGTGACATCCAATGGTTACTATAGCTCAGCTTTAATTAGGGCCCAGAAGATTAAGGACTAGATGTTTTGCCCACCGGATTAAGAGTTGGATGTTTTTATTTATTTTTTGTGAGAATTTCTAGAATATTTATCGTTTTTCCTAGTAGTTGTAAATGGTTGTCATGAGCTTTTATTATATAATAGATTATTTATCTTATTAACTTTCATGTTTTCAATGAGCGGTGCCAAAATATTATTTGTTTCCTTTTATTATGTAATAATTGACCGTAATAGCCTTTGAATGGTAATAGATGATCATTTCATTCTTACCTATTGTGAGGTAGTAGTAATAGGATAGGTGTATCGTAAAAGTTCTTCCTTCTTACTTTTTTTGGTTTTCTGACCCTAGAAGCTTTTACATTCAAAAGCTCAATGAGAAACAACAAGCTGAGAATCTAGCGTATATCCCCTGAAAACTCTTCAGAATTGCTGCACACCACGCGTGTTTCACGGGATCACTTGTTTCTTTAAATAAAACATTATGCAAACTGGAATAAACATAAGTAGTAGTCGAGTACATAGTCTGAAGCTCTTGGCGATGCTTGAAAGCAACCTCCTTCCATTTTATTTGCTTAAGTAACTGAGTACAATACGATGAACATAACAATATAGTACATGAAACAGATCATGGCTGTATGATATTATAGAGATATTTAAGAGGCGCGAAGTGAAAGACACTTGCTTGCTGTGTCACGCTGATGATAGTGGATTACCGGAAGGAGATCGACGGAAGCCACGGGCAAGCGGTGCTCCATGCATGGGTCAGGGCTTGGCGATCGCGCGCCGATGGCGAGCAAGATTCGGGCGGCGAGGCAGCATCCAGCATCGGAGACATCACGATCCGCGGGCACGCCACGCTGCGCCCACGATCTGCCATCATCGCGACGAGCACATCACGCACGGCGAGGAAAACTACGAGGACACGGAGGCAGAGGTTATCAAACATCACCTCGATCACGGCAAAGGCGAGAATATGTACCACTCTAGTTTTTCACGTACACCTATCCCTTGCGATAGAAAGTCCTATATATACACAGCTTGGACGCATGGCAATCACGTTTATCTACGGGTTTAGCTAGGAATGTGTGGAAACTCCCGCAGTCACTCCGGGATACATTTTGGAAACCGCATTAAACATGGTTAATGCATGTCATAACAACATAGCAGAATTAGCGCGATTGAAATGGTCGGTTTGAACCATGGTTATTCATTTCTCAATTCGTATACGCGTAAATATTATGTCATTATGCATAGTTTTGAGGTGCAAAAAAAAAAGGCAACAACCCCACTCCTAGCCAGGGGCAGAATTAGAACGTGTATGCCTAGCACGTGGGCTTGGTCATGAGCTTTCATGAATATTTATTTATTTTCCTAGTAGTTGTAAATGGCTGTCATGAGCTTTTATTATATAATAGATTATTTATCTTAATAACTTTCTTGTTTTCAATGAGAGGTGCCAAAATATTATTTGTTTCCTTTTGTTATGTAATAATTGACCGTAATAGCCTTTGAATGGTAATAGATGATCATTTCATTCTTACCTATTGTGAGGTAGTAGTAATAGGATAGGTGTATCGTAAAAGTTCTTCCTTCTTACTTTTTTTGGTTTTCTGACCCTAGAAACTTTTACATTCAAAAGCTTAATGAGAAACAACAAGCTGAGAATCCAGTGTATATCCTGAAAACTCTTGTAATTGTTGCACCACGCGTGTTTCACGGATGACTTGTTTCTTTAAAGAAAACATTATGCAAACTGGAATAAACATAAGTAGTAGTCGAGTACATAGATCAAGCTCTTGGCGATGCTTGAAAGCAACCTCCTTCCATTTTATTTGCTTAAGTAACTTAGTACAATACGATGAACATAACAATATAGTACATGAAACAGATCATGGCTGTATGATATTACAGAGACATTTAAGAGGCGCGAAGTGAAAGACGCTTGCTTGCTGTGTCACACTGCTGATAGTGGATTACCGGAAGGAGATCGACGGAAGCCACGGGAAAGCGGTGCTCCATGCATGGATCAGGGCTTGGCGACCGCAGCGCCGATGGCGAGCAAGATTCGGGCGGCGAGGCAGCATCCGAGCATCGGAGACATCACGATCCACAGAGCACGCTCGCGACCGCCCACGATGCTGCCATCATCGCGAGCAGGCACATCTGCACGACGAGGAAAACTACGAGGACACGGAGACGGAGGTTATCAGACATCACCTCGATCACGGCAAAGGGGCGAGAATATGTACCACTCTAGTTTTTTCACTGTACACCTATCCCCTTGCGATAGAAAGTCCTATATATACACAGCTTGGACGCATGGCAGTCACGTTTATCTACGGGTTTAGCTGGGAATGTGTGGAAACTCCCGCAGTCACTCCGGGATACATTTTGGAAACCGCATTAAACATGGTTAATGCATGTCATAACAACATAGCAGAATTAGCGCGATTGAAATGGTCGGTTTGAACCATGGTTATTCATTTCTCAATTCGTATACGCGTAAATGTTATGTCATTATGCATAGTTTTGAGGTGCAAAAAAAAAGGCAACAACCCCACTCCTAGCCAGGGGCAGAATTAGAACGTGTATGCCTAGCACGTTGGCTTGGTCATGAGCTTTCATGAATATTTATTTATTTTCCTAGTAGTTGTAAATGGCTGTCATGAGCTTTTATTATATAATAGATTATTTATCTTAATAACTTTCTTGTTTTCAATGAGAGGTGCCAAAATATTATTTGTTTCCTTTTGTTATGTAATAATTGACCGTAATAGCCTTTGAATGGTAATAGATGATCATTTCATTCTTACCTATTGTGAGGTAGTAGTAATAGGATAGGTGTATCGTAAAAGTTCTTCCTTCT
The DNA here is from genome assembly GCA_036346255.1 of Ampelocalamus luodianensis. Lineage (NCBI taxonomy): Eukaryota > Viridiplantae > Streptophyta > Magnoliopsida > Poales > Poaceae > Ampelocalamus > Ampelocalamus luodianensis. The sequence continues at coordinate 27,009,121 of CM070617.1, read as the reverse complement.
TACTTTTTTTGGTTTTCTGACCCTAGAAACTTTTACATTCAAAAGCTTAATGAGAAACAACAAGCTGAGAATCCAGTGTATATCCCCTGAAAACTCTTCAGAATTGCTGCAGACCACGCGTGTTTCACAGGATGACTTGTTTCTTTAAAGAAAACATTATGCAAACTGGAATAAACATAAGTAGTAGTCGAGTACATAGTCTGAAGCTCTTGGCGATGCTTGAAAGCAACCTCCTTCCATTTTATTTGCTTAAGTAACTTAGTACAATACGATGAACATAACAATATAGTACATGAAAGCAGATCATGGTGTATGATATTACGAGACATTTAAGAGCGCGAAGTGAAAGACGCTGCTTGCCGTGTCACTGCTGCGATAGTGGATTACGGAAGGAGATCGACGGAAGCCACGGGAAAGCGGTGCTCCATGCATGGGTCAGGGCTTGGCGACCGCAGCGCCGATGGCAGGCAAAGATTCGGGCGGCGAGGGCAGCATCCGAGCATCGGAGACATCACGATCCACAGGCACGCCTCGCTGCCGCCCACGATCTTTGCCATCATCGCGGCGAGCACATCACGCACGACGAGGAAAACTACGAGGACACGGAGGCGGAGGTTATCGGACATCACCTCGATCACGGCAAAGGCGAGAATATGTACCACTCTAGTTTTTTCACTGTACACCTATCCCCTTGCGATAGAAAGTCCTATATATACACAGCTTGGACGCATGGCAGTCACGTTTATCTACGGGTTTAGCTGGGAATGTGTGGAAACTCCCGCAGTCACCCCGGGATACATTTTGGAAACCGCATTAAACATGGTTAATGCATGTCATAACAACATAGCAGAATTAGCGCGATTGAAATGGTCGGTTTGAACCATGGTTATTCATTTCTCAATTCGTATACGCGTAAATGTTATGTCATTATGCATAGTTTTGAGGTGCAAAAAAAAAAGCAACAACCCCACTCCTAGCCAGGGGCAGAATTAGAACGTGTATGCCTAGCACGTGGGCTTGGTCATGAGCTTTCATGAATATTTATTTTTTTCCTAGTAGTTGTAAATGGCTGTCATGAGCTTTTATTATATAATAGATTATTTATCTTATTAACTTTCATGTTTTCAATGAGAGGTGCCAAAATATTATTTGTTTCCTTTTATTATGTAATAATTGACCGTAATAGCCTTTGAATGGTAATAGATGATCATTTCATTCTTACCTATTGTGAGGTAGTAGTAATAGGATAGGTGTATCGTAAAAGTTCTTCCTTCTTACTTTTTTGGTTTTCTGACCCTAGAAACTTTTACATTCAAAAGCTTAATGAGAAACAACAAGCTGAGAATCCAGTGTATATCCCCTGAAAACTCTTCAGAATTGTTGCAGACCACGCGTGTTTCACAGGATGACTTGTTTCTATAAAGAAAACATTATGCAAACTGGAATAAACATAAGTAGTAGTCGAGTACATAGTCTAAAGCTCTTGGCGATGCTTGAAAGCAACCTCCTTCCATTTTATTTGCTTAAGTAACTTAGTACAATACGATGAACATAACAATATAGTACATGAAGCAGATCATGGTCGTATGATATTACGAGACATTTAAGAGGCGAAGTGAAAGACGCTTGCTTGCCGTGGTCACTGCTGGCGATAGTGGATTACGGAAGGAGATCGGCGAAGCCACGGAAAGCGGTGCTCCATGCATGGGTCGTGGCTTGGCGACCGCGGCGCCGATGGCGAAAGATTCGGGCGGCGAGGCGCATCGTGCATCGGAGACATCACGATCACAGCTCGCCTCGCACCGCCCACGATGTCGCCATCATCGCGCGGCGAGCACATCGCACGACGAGGAAAACTACGAGGACACGGAGGCGGAGGTTATCGACATCACCTCGATCACGGCAAAGGCGAGAATATGTACCACTCTAGTTTTTTCACTGCACACCTATCCTTGCGATAGAAAGTCCTATATATACACAGCTTGGACGCATGGCAGTCACGTTTATCTACGGGTTTAGCTGAATGTGTGAAACTCCATGATCACTCGGGATACATTTTGGAAACCGCATTAAACATGGTTAATGCATGTCATAACAACATAGCAGAATTAGCGCGATTGAAATGGTCGGTTTGAACCATGGTTATTCATTTCTCAATTCGTATACGCGTAAATGTTATGTCATTATGCATAGTTTTGAGGTGCAAAAAAAAAGGCAACAACCCCACTCCTAGCCAGGGGCAGAATTAGAACGTGTATGCCTAGCACGTTGGCTTGGTCATGAGCTTTCATGAATATTTATTTATTTTCCTAGTAGTTGTAAATGGCTGTCATGAGCTTTTATTCTATAATAGATTATTTATCTTATTAACTTTCTTGTTTTCAATGAGAGGTGCCAAAACATTATTTGTTTCCTTTTATTATGTAATAATTGACCGTAATAGCCTTTGAATGGTAATAGATGATCATTTCATTCTTACCTATTGTGAGGTAGTAGTAATAGGATAGGTGTATCGTAAAAGTTCTTCCTTCTTACTTTTTTTGGTTTTCTGACCCTAGAAACTTTTACATTCAAAAGCTTAATGAGAAACAACAAGCTGAGAATCCAGTGTATATCCCCTGAAAACTCTTCAGAATTGCTGCAGACCACGCGTGTTTCACAGGATGACTTGTTTCTTTAAAGAAAACATTATGCAAACTGGAATAAACATAAGTAGTAGTCGAGTACATAGTCTGAAGCTCTTGGCGATGCTTGAAAGCAACCTCCTTCCATTTTATTTGCTTAAGTAACTTAGTACAATACGATGAACATAACAATATAGTACATGAAACAGATCATGGCTGTATGATATTACAGAGACATTTAAGAGGCGCGAAGTGAAAGACGCTTGCTTGCTGTGTCACACTGCTGATAGTGGATTACCGGAAGGAGATCGACGGAAGCCACGGGAAAGCGGTGCTCCATGCATGGGTCAGGGCTTGGCGACCGCAGCGCCAGTGGCCAGGCAGCATTCGGGCCAGCGAGGGCAGCATCCAGGCATCGGAGACATCACAGTCACAGGCCTGCCCTGCACTGTCCACGATGCTGCCATCATCGCGAGCAGGCACATCTGCACGACGAGGAAAACTACGAGGACACGGAGACGGAGGTTATCAGACATCACCTCGATCACGGCAAAGGGGCGAGAATATGTACCACTCTAGTTTTTTCACTGTACACCTATCCTTGCGATAGAAAGTCCTATATATACAGCTTGGGCGCATGGCGATCCACGTTTATCTACGGGTTTAGCTGGGAATGTGTGGAAACTCCCGCAGTCACTCCGGGATACATTTTGGAAACCGCATTAAACATGGTTAATGCATGTCATAACAACATAGCAGAATTAGCGCGATTGAAATGGTCGGTTTGAACCATGGTTATTCATTTCTCAATTCGTATACGCGTAAATGTTATGTCATTATGCATAGTTTTGAGGTGCAAAAAAAAAGGCAACAACCCCACTCCTAGCCAGGGGCAGAATTAGAACGTGTATGCCTAGCACGTTGGCTTGGTCATGAGCTTTCATGAATATTTATTTATTTTCCTAGTAGTTGTAAATGGCTGTCATGAGCTTTTATTCTATAATAGATTATTTATCTTATTAACTTTCTTGTTTTCAATGAGAGGTGCCAAAACATTATTTGTTTCCTTTTATTATGTAATAATTGACCGTAATAGCCTTTGAATGGTAATAGATGATCATTTCATTCTTACCTATTGTGAGGTAGTAGTAATAGGATAGGTGTATCGTAAAAGTTCTTCCTTCTTACTTTTTTGGTTTTTCGACCTAGAAACTTTTACATTCAAAAGCTTAATGAGAAACAACAAGTCGAGAATCCAGTGTATATCCTGAAAACTCTTGAATTGCTGCAGGACCACGCGTGTTTCACAGGATGACTTGTTTCTTTAAAGAAAACATTATGCAAATGGAATAAACATAAGTAGTAGTCGAGTACATAGTGCAAGCTCTTGGCGATGCTTGAAAGCAACCTCCTTCCATTTTATTTGCTTAAGTAACTTAGTACAATACGATGAACATAACAATATAGTACATGAAACTGATCATGGCTGTATGATATTACAGAGACATTTAAGAGGCGCGAAGTGAAAGACGCTTGCTTGCTGTGTCACACTGCTGATAGTGGATTACCGGAAGGAGATCGACGGAAGCCACGGGAAAGCGGTGCTCCATGCATGGGTCAGGGCTTGGCGCGCGCCAATGGTGGCAGCGAGATTCGGGCGCGAGGCGAGATCCGAGCATCGGAGACATCACAATCCGCTCGCTCGCCTGCGCCCACGATGTCGCCATCATCGCGAGCAGGCACATCTGCACGACGAGGAAAACTACGAGGACACGGAGACGGAGGTTATCAGACATCACCTCGATCACGGCAAAGGGGTGAGAATATGTACCACTCTAGTTTTTTCACTGTACACCTATCCCCTTGCGATAGAAAGTCCTATATATACACAGCTTGGACGCATGACAGTCACGTTTATCTACGGGTTTAGCTGGGAATGTGTGGAAACTCCCGCAGTCACCCCGGGATACATTATGGAAACCACATTAAACATGGTTAATGCATGTCATAACAACATAGCAGAATTAGCGCGATTGAATTGGTCGGTTTGAACCATGGTTATTCATTTCCCAATTTGTATACGTGTAAATGTTATGTCATTATGTATGATTTTAAGGTGCAAAAAAGAAGCAACAACTCCACACCCAACCAGTGGCAGAATTAGAACGTGTATGCCTAGCACGTGGGCTTGGTCAAACACGTTCCTTTTTTATAGCTTTTTTTCCTTGAGCAAGAATTACCCCTTTTATATATTTAAATTATAAAGTAACATATATCTCTAAGTACTAACGTGACATCCAATGGTTACTATAGCTCAGCTTTAATTAGGGTCCAGAAGATTAAGGACTAGATGTTTTGCCCATCGGATTAAGGGTTGGATGTTTTTATTTATTTTTTGTGAGAATTTCTAGAATATTTATCTTTTTTTTCCTTGTAGTTGTAAATGGTTGTCATGAGCTTTTATTATATAATAGATTATTTATCTTATTAACTTTCATGTTTTCAATGAGAGGTGCCAAAATATTATTTGTTTCCTTTTATTATGTAATAATTGACCATAATAGCCTTTGAATGGTAACAGATGGCCATTTCACTCACACCTATTGTGAGGTAGTAGTAATAGGATAGGTGTACCATAAAAGTTCTTTCTTTTTCCTTTTTTTAGTTTTCTGACCCTGTAAACTTTTACATTCAAGAGCTTAATGAGAAACAACAAGCTGAGAATCGAGTGTATATATATCCCCTGAACTCTTCAGAATTGTTGTACACCACATAGGGGTGTTCCTTTGGTATTTTTGGTTCAGTAAATACGGTACATACGATAAATATTGTATTGTTAGTTTGGTAAATACAGTTTTTTTTTTAAATACGGTTTGATTTCAGTAAATCCTATTTTTTGATACGATATCAGTAAATACCATATTTACCAAAATTAACGCGAATTACGAACTACTACGTTGCGGCAATGCAGCCAGCGCCAGCGCCCAGCGTAGCTGTGGCTCTGGGTTGCAACTAGGCAAGTGGCAACATTTAGAGCATCTACAATAGTTTATTTCTTAACTTGTTACTAAGAGGAGAGAGAGTATTCAATCTAATAAAAAGAAACTGCTCTTCCAATAGATTGTTACTTGAGCTTGTATCTAACTTTAATTGCTACAAGTGTGCATGATGATTCTTGATATCAACAAAACGCGTTTTTAAGTAACAACCAAGTCTCCAATAGCTATTTTGTTATTTCTTGTGTCTTGGTTTCAACAACTTGATTGTTTCTTCATCTAGAAACAACTTCACTCTCTCTCCTCACCCTCTCTCCTCCACATCATCTAAATGCTGATGTGGCTACTCTTTAGTAACAGCTGACGTGTATTGTTGTAGATGCTCTTAGGCATAGTGGTGTGGGTTTGTGGTGCAGCAATCGATTGGGCAAAGGCAGCGCTAGTGTGACAGCCTGACAGGGCAACAATTTAATGGGCATGTGTGGTGATAGGCCAAGCACAGTAGCAGTTGGGTCGTTCTGCAGCCAGGTGAGGTTGAGTTCGGTGGATGCATGAAAATATGAAATAATGGCAACTAGTAGATGACTAGGTGCTCTAGTTGGGTAAGGTACAGAGCAGGTTGTAGAAACAGCAGTATAGCAGAGATATCAAACAGTGGCAAAGTGTGTCAAAGTTTAGGAGAGACACATTTGCTAGCCTAAAAAAAAGAACAAACAAGCCCTCCTCTCCTCCTCCCTTTCTCCTCGCCTCCGCCGTTAGCGGCTGCTGGCCAGCCAGCGGCCTCGGCGGGGTTTCTTCTCCTTGGTGGTGGTGCCTGATCTGTATCGCGCTCCCGACGTCCGATGTCTGTCCGTCGATTTTCAACGGTGTGGACTTTCGTCAGGGTTGGATCTGGGGCCCTTCTCCACCAGCTCGTCTTCGGGTGTGGCGATCCAGGGCCTTTCTCCACCCGCTTTTTCGGCGGTGTGGCTTCGTCGATGGCATGACGACGGAGGTGGCGCGGTGCAGATCTAGATTTGGCGCAGTTGGTGGAGATCGCGACGGTTCGGTGGCGGTGGCTTGTGCGGTGTTCGACTCCTCCCCGGTGGACGGCTTTTAACCGGTTGACGCGTGGGCTGCGGTGGACATCGCCTTCCTTTGGTGCTGGCGACGGTTGGCCGTTGGGGATATTGCAGATGTCGTCTTGGCGATCTGGCCTTCATTAATTGGTTGGATCTAATGACGAGGTCGTGCTGTGGCGTGGTCTTGGAGCGTTAGTACCTTCGATCCGGGGTGAAAACTCCTGATTTGGCCTTCGTTGGTTGGATCCGACAACGACGTTGACCTGAGCGGCGTTACCTTCTTGAAAGCGTTGCTTTGGAGAACTGGTACCTGAGCTCTGGAGTGAAAACTCTTGATCTGATCTTCGCTGGTTGGATCCGGTGACGACGACGTTGAGTTGTATCCCTTCTTAGAGGCGTCACCTCTTTGTTACGCAGCTGTTGTTCGCGTGTGAATGATCTCGTGCTTGGTCCCGGAGACGGAGCTATGTGGTCTTTTTTTTTAGGATAGCCTTTGCATGATAATTTGTTTGTTATTGCTGGCTTTTGGCTGTTTTATGTTTTAAACTTTTAACTGATGGTGGTGTAATGACTGTGTGTATCCCTAATTGGTGCAGAGACCGGGAGTTGCACTTCCATTGCCTAAAAAACTTTCCCAGTATACGATAAAATGTATACCCACGACAACATAAAATCGTTGCTAAAGGTTATTATTTAACCACAAAGCTGAACAAGGAAAAACAGGTAAAGGTTATTCATTTCCCAATTCGGTTTGAACCGTGGTTATTATAATACCCCGTTGGATTAAATTAGTTAAAGAAGAAATAGAAAGGAAAAAGAAAAAAAAAGAAATTGGTCAGGCGATGAGGGAGTGGGCCGAATTGGGCCCATGCTGGCCCATAAAGCAAGAGAGGGGGCAGAGTCCCCACAAAACCCTAGCTCTATTCCTGCACAGCCTGCTCTTTCCTGTCCCGCGTACGCTAGGCCCTTGCGTGCACCTCTGCCGATTCTCCAGCCGCCGGGCGCTGCCGACGCCGCCAGACCTCTGCCCTCCAACCCTGGCGGCCGTGCGCTACTAAAGTATCCTTGCTGTTGCGCTGCCTTGCATGCATACACGCAGAGGCGGAGGCAGGGGAGGGCCAGCAGGGGCCATGGCCCCACCCAATGTTTGGTGCAAAAAAACTGAGCTTGATGTACATTAAGACAACAGTTACAACATTACTAGTATAGTGCCCGTGCTAACACCACGGTTTCATTTCAGGGATGCACATGAAAACAACCAAACGACGATATTTTTTCATAGTTTAAGTCTCATGCAATTGTATATGACCATGTATATAATCCGGAAAACACTCATGCATAACAAGGCATAATAAAGTCATGTCTCGCATACTACAAATAATAGTATAGTGCTCGTGCTAACGCCACGGCTTCATTTCAGGGATGCACATGAAACTCGTGCTAACACCACGGCTTCATTTCAGGGATGCGCATGAAAACAACCAAACGACAATATTTTTCCATAGTTTAAGTCTCACGCAATTGTATATGACCATGTATATAATCCGGAAAACACTCATGCATAACAAGGCATAATAAAGTCATGTCTCGCATACTACAAATAATTCATGAATTGCTTAAGTAGATCTTGGAGTTCTCGGGGATAATATCTGTACATTCATTTGCTTTGCTCTTCAAAATGTCCACCAAGAATTCCGTCCTCGATGAATGTGATATCTGTGGATGGCAGATAATAAGTTAACTTATTAATTTGCTATGTAGTCTACAAAATATACATAGAGAATATATATGCTCACAGTGTTGATAAACGACAATCTTTCGCCATTCCACGACTTTAGGAAGTTGTATACAAGGAAGCCTGCCAATTTCCTGGAGAAGAAGAGCAAGTGTTTATTTGTTGTAGATAAATCAAATGACTATTTGATAAGAAAGATGAAACATATTATATGTTTTTACTAGTCTCCAGTTTTTGGAACCCCTTTTTTGAATTCACGACGCCAGCCATAAATATTGTCGTTCCATGCAGGATTCGCCAATTTCATGACGAGATTAAAATGATTGAAAATATTATGTAATGTAGTTATATATGGCATACTTGGATCATTACCCATGCACCACAGATACCACAGATTTGGAGAATGCGGATCCATAATGTAGACAATTTTGTTACCCCTGTCTATTATGAATAAAGTGTAGAACCTATCTCGATAATATGGCAATAGAACCTGTAAACAAACACCCAGACTATAAGTGCAAAATAAAATATATTTTTAAAGGAGTTTACAGAACATATCTTACAGTGCTGCAATCTTTAATATCGTACTCCATGTCAGGCCAGCATTCAAGCAATTTTGCTAGTTCTTTGTATGTCGTTGTCTGATTTACCATCCTCTGCATTAAGATGGGAATGCATTATTATCAGTATATTATATAATAGGATTGCATCTACATGCAGGACACCCATACTTAATTGAGTTTGTGTTGGCATACCCATAGGTTCTGGTACTGATCGCTCAACTGTGGGACTGTCATTGTACGACATGAATTGGTTCCATCCAGTTTCTCCTCTAGGATGAAATAATGGATATGCTAATGGGTCATAACAACCATGATATGCTTTGATATAGCGCATCTTCTCTCCTCTAGGGTATACAATAACACTCCTATCAAAACATCTTTGGGAATCATTTCCATCAGTCCAGATAGCAGCAACTTCGGAGGCAGTAGGAGCATTATACCTGAAATAAAATGTTTTGCAGGAATTAAAAAATATAAAAATGTTTATTAGCTGGTTATAAATAAACTTAAAAATTCTTTGGGCAATATATAGTATAAAGAAAAGCAAAGGTTGAGTAATTGAGAAGAGGTTGTACCTTCATTTGGTCGGAGTGTCACATTAGTGTTGAGCTCAATTACATAGTCATCAAGATTTGGAATAGAGCCAACTCTATTAAGCGTATGTACATAAGGGTTATCGCTTGTAGTATCTCGAGCACTTTTCTTACGAGGTTTATATCAAGATCGGAGACCTCTTCACTCTATGTGACAATGTATCATCTTCTTCTTACGTATCATAAAAGTAGAGTTGCAAGTGGCGTGGCCCTTTGATCCACGGCACCAAATGGTCCATCGATGATACATCGCACTCGCATACGGAATGTATATGTGCCGCATGCAGTGCGGTCATGTATCTTTGGTCAGTGTAACTCGAGGCTTGTGAAGGAGAAGTGAGAGTTGAAGTACGGTATGTGCTTTCTAAAATATTTTGCATCATTATGCAATTGACTTGTAAACAACCTCTTCAACTCATCGGGCACATCATGAATATGTAATCTTATCTTTCCCTTTCGGCAGCAGAATCCAGGTGGCTCGCCTTCAAATCTCATCGCTTCACAATACCGGCAGTCAGGAATCTGTTTCAAAACATGGTGACTGTCCGGCAAGTTATGGTAGATGAAATCATAAGGATCATCAGCGGCTCCATGGCCGGTGCAATCATCAGTGACACGGTATGACTGGAATGCACATTCTGTTTATATATAGAAATATGTGAACATGGTACTCACTTCACATGTTGACAATACAAATTATTAAGCAAGAGTTACCTTGACCCGACACGCATGGTCTCAAAATCTTTGATAGTCTCTCCTATGTCACATCCTTCTTCTCCTTCCTCTATGTCATGTAGATGATCTGTTGCATGATGTTTGAAAATAACACGATGGTTTTAACATAATTCTTACAAAAAACTACAGTGGTGAACAGATGTGTAAAACCCACCTTCATCATCAGAATCCTGGTTTGTAGGCTCGAATAAAGCACTTTCAAACTCGACGTCAATGTGCTGTACAGGTGGCACAAGCATAGGATCAACATTTTCTTCTTGGGCAAGAGTAGGGTACGCTTGCTGCTCGTTTTCCATCGCTTTTTTCTTCTTATAGTCTCGCCTCTGCTGTAGCAAATTTTCCTTGCTTGGCGCATCCATATTCAGTACCGTTTGAATTTGAGTGCTTGGAAGTGCTTGAAGAGCACACTGTCACCAATGTACTGAAGAGATATAATATTAGATTCAATCTGCACTTTGAAATGTATACAATGTTTTAGTTAGATTAGATGTACTGGACTGTATTAATTAATTACGCCGTTTGAACTCTCGGTGTGCAAAGAAGACATCAATGGCGGTCGTTGTTGCCTGACGTACTCATCATTCCTATGTAGCCAGTCAAAGGACTCATTTGGATCACCATTTTCTTTGCCATCATGTCTTGATGCTTGGTAAATGTCATCGCCACAAGGAATAAGGTACATGGACTTAAACTGTTTGCAAAACACATTCGCAAACTAAAGTCACATGCTACAAGGAATAACCATGAGCCACAACTATTTGCAAAACGCATTCGCAAATGTAGGCAACATGTTAAGTTGAGCTAGAGCAAACATAATGAGCTATCAACAAATGACTAACTCAAGTTACTAATTAAGACCCCTCTTAATAGTACGACAACCTATACTAGCAATCCGGTCTCCAACCAAACACCGAGACCGGTAAAAGACTAGGAATAAATCCTTAGCCCTAGCTAGTCATACCTTTTACTTGTGCAACCACTTGAAGCTTGATGACGCATATCCTTGCTTCAAGTCTTGACATACATCAACTCATGATGCACTCTTCACTTGACCTCCATCAACACATGATGGATTCTTCTTGTCTTGATGATCAACTCATGATCATCTCCTTTACTCCAAGCTCTTCACTTCAATATCATCAACCCATGATGATGTTCTTCTCTTGATATCATCAACACATGACGATATTCTTTTTCTTCAAACACTTGACTTGATGATGATCAACTTATGACATCATCCCAAGTCTTCAATCACATGGAACATAGCCTATTTCACCAACTCATAGAAAATTGTTAGTTCCACAAGGTGATTATCATTAATTACCACAATCATACCATTAACCAATAATGGTTGGACAAGATATCACAATCTTTCCCTCTTCGGGAATTGATGACAACCAACACAATTACAGATAATTGAATGTAATTGGTATGAGTATATATAAACTACAAAGGTTATGTATACTCAAAAGATATATGAGCATATATGAACTACGCAAGTCTCATATTCTCATATGAATATATACGAACTACACAAGTTGTATATTTTCAAGGATATGAGTATATATAGACTTACACAAGTTACATATACTACAAGTATATACGAACTACACAAGTTGTATATACTAAATATGAGTGTATACAAACTACACAAGTTGTATATACTCATATGAATATATTAACTACGCAAGTTAAATATATTCAAGGATATCTGAACATCCATGAACTACACAAGTTTCATATGTTCTCATATACTCATATGAATATACTAACTACACAAGTTAAATATATTCAAGGATATGTTTCAAAGTAAAGATCCTTAATATATGTGGAAAGAGAATATGGATCAATACTAATGAAACATCAAAATATAGAATGGACTCCCCCTAAATGTGTTCATACACAAATGTGTAATGGAAACATATGCACATATCCAAGTTAACCTTTGTGGTGGAGTTTAACCTATATTTTGGATCCGAGGAATGCAATAATATATAATAAGAAGTAGAATGCATACCTCTTGTATTTCCATCTTTATATCCAAACGAGACTAAGCAATAGATAATCAATAGAATTGTTAGTCTCACAAATAGATTTGTCATTAATGAATACATACCTGTTTGGATTTTTGCTTTTATATCCAAGCTGAGACTAAACTTGATATAACAATAGGAGTGTTAGTCTCACAAGTGCATTTGTCATTAATCACTTAATCACTTTGCATGCCTTCATGATTTTCAACTTTATATCCAAATAAGACTACACAATATGTATATCAATAAAAGTGTTAGTCTCCCAATTAGATTTATCATTAATCACCAAAACTCCATTACCACATAATGACGGGTCTAGATCTTTCAACCTCTTCTTTAATTTTCTCCAAATCTATCAAATATGATAAAGAGAGAAGATTGAGTTACGAAAGAGGAACATGATGATAAAATGTAAGAAGGCAAGTTAAAAGAGAAAAGTTCTTACTTCTCCATTCGGAGTGTTTTTGCTTCATAGTTTTTATTCGTTGGGTTAGCCCTCTGACCACAGCGTAGTTTTTGACCATATGCTCCAAAAATAAGTCCCTTTCTTTGCTAAGTTTCTAAAGAAACTTTAGAGAAAGAGTTATGAAGATGGTCGTAAAACACTCACCCGAATTGCCACGTCATTATATTTGGCAAAAATCATATCTGGACCCATCTCGACTTGACAGTCCGATATCTTTCCCTAGGCCTCGTCAAGTTCCTTATCCTCGATAAATCGGGGGGAAAAGGAAACTTTTTAGCCTGAAAAGTGTTTCCAGTGGAAAGTGGAACCTGTTGAGGATCTCCGGGAATGACTGCCTCCGGAGACGGAGTAAGAATCACTAGTGGATCCTAAGCAGATGTTGGTACTGATACCTGCTCGGGGGATTCTCTAACCACTTCATCCTCTGTAATGTTAGCTTGAGGAGCATCCTAGTCAGGAACCTCCACGACCACCTCGTCCCCAGAAACCTTTTCCTGAGGAGTGTTTTGGTCGAGGACAACTGGAACACCGGAAGATCTACACAAGAAGAAAGTAAGGAAGATCAAGGTTTTAACATATCAAAAATATTCAAGGTATGTATTTACATGACTTCTTCGTTTGCATATACCTGGTCGATTTTTTTATTTTAACCTTGTAACGCATCGGAGTAAAATCCGTTGCGCTGGCTTTCCTCTTCTTCTCAACTAATTTCACCAGTTCTGAACCGGCAGGGTTGATTAGATCCCTCACATCCACTGATTGAAATTTATAAGCAATGTCCTTGACCAGTTGGCCGAGGATGAGATTCCTAGTCACCGGATCAGTGGGTGTAGATTCGTCGACCTCCAAAACAGTAGCTTCCGTAGCAACAGGCAGATCCTTAGAGACCTCACTGGGGTGTACGACAACCGCCTAAATAAACCAATAAAGTTACTTTGGCAATGAAAATCATTCATCAGAAACCCACATTTATGTTCGGTTACCTACCTCTGGAAGGCTGACATCCTGTGTGGTCGTAGGGATGGTCGGATCAGCAATCGGCTCACAACTTTCAGTGGCCTCATTGATCCTCAACCCAACCAACTACACATCAAAGAGGATTTATGGTATACCGATAAGAAAAAGTATGTATAGCAAAAGAAAAAACATAGTTGATAGTCTTACTTTAAGTCTCTCAGCCCTCTCTTCGGCGGAAACGACCGCTAAGATCCGAGGGAATTTAGCCTTGTCACCAGGCTCTCTGGCACAGATCATTTTGATTCAGCTTCTAATCTCGTCAGAAGATAAAGCTGTAAAGGTAAACAAGATACCTAAAGATACAGAAGTAATCAACTAATATAGACAAACTGGTCAGAATCACTCAGAACTTACCCTCTTTTGAATCTTTGGTCGCATCATCACGACTAATATACCAGAGCATCAGGTATGCTCGAGCCTTTAAAGGACTAATCCGGCGCATGAAAAAAATCCTTCACTACGTGCCAGGTGTTAGACCCTTCACACTAAGGAGCTTGATGGCTTCGGCCCATCTTTATATTTTCCCTCATTCTCCACGGAGGAGCGCCATCTCGGATTCTCGACCGCCTTTTTACCAGAATAATAAATACTATCTTTCTCCGTGACCGTCATATAGAACCAACTTTTCTTTCATGATGACCACGAAGATTTTGAGTACATGAGGATGCACTCATCATCTTTTCCATCATGGAGGCGCAAGGTGCACTCTCCAGGCGTCCCGATCGTCTTCCCAGACTTCGTCATCCTCTAGTAGTACTTGAACAGATTCAGATCTGCGAGAATTCCCAAATATGCTTCATAGAGATAGATGAAGATACTGAGATTAGCGATAGCATTGGGAGCAAAGATGTTTGCCACAACATGGAACTACTCGCCGGTTTCGTGATGACCAATTATCCCCAGGTTTATCAATCTTGCAATAATTATTTCATACTTATCAATTTATATATGCACGAATTTAATCTTCGTAGCGACAGGTTGCGACCATCGCGGAAACTGCGTTGGAACAGGGCCAACTCATAAACATTCGAGGACAGACTCATAAACATTCGAGGACAGTTTGTAGGATTCTTGAACCGTGAGGTTATAAATCTAGATAGGAAGTTTCACAATGTAGATTGAACTTGATTGGGATAAGATTGAACTTAATGGTACTTGTATGTAAATGTACATATGAATGGTTAATTTTAGTTAATTGATTTATGAATTGGATGTGCTTGTTTCTGAAATGAATGCGAATTGGATGTGCTTGTTTCTGAAATGAATGTGAATTGGATGTATACAACTTGTTGTATTTCATCTTGTTTCAGAGAGCATGGCTAGCATTTCCTGAGGCTAACCAATAAACAGAAATAGATTTAGTAATACAAAATAATATCACAGATGATTCCTTAGGACATACCGTCTGTGATGTATCATATCTCACAGAAGGTTTCATCCACAAACCGTCTGTGATACATAAGCTATCACAGACGGTTTCATATATAAACCGTCTGTGATAGTTGACGAGGATTAAAACTTCTATGTATTATTTTTAATACATAAAGATGATACGTCTTCATGGTCGTAACCCCTGAGATTCACGACCTCACTGGTCGTAAGGATTCCAGAGGTTACACAATGGGTACCCTGGTCGGACAAGGTCCTGTGCCTAACCTCCGACCAATAAACTGCTCGTAAAAGGTATGAACTGATATTTAGAATTGATTCCAGGTATATTCTCTACCGTGTGACGAATGGAACACGTGTGTATATTCCATACCACACGGCATTTCTTTATCCTGAGACACTGATGAACAACCACCATACGGTTAAGTATCCCACAGACGTACAACCGGTGAACGGTTGATACTCCATCAACCGTCACCTCACTCCGACCAGTCGCGACGTTTCACAACAGACGTCTTCTCCAGAGATAACTGCCACCTCTGCAAGGGCTATTTAAAGATAGAGCATGGACGGGGAAGAGGGGGATATCAGACTAAAGCATAGGCATCAGATATTGTAGCATAGCAAGCATTGTTCTCAGTGTAAACAGAATTAGTCCACCACCTAGTCATAAGGCATCATCTGTAAAATCCAGTTCATATCAATAAAAGAGCAGTCCCATTCTCTCCCCAGAAATTCCGCGTTATTCTCTCCTATTCATTTCGTAAGATCGACGTCTTGATCGTCGATAATAGTCGACTAGCACAGACGGTTCTGAGTTAATAACCGTCTGTGATAGTCTGCATCACAGATGGTTCAAAAACCGTTTGTGAAGACCTCAAGTCATTACAGACTCATAAACTCAGACGACTCACAAAACCATCGGTGATGTTATTTTTGAACCGTCTGTGAAGACCTTTTCTGTACTAGTGAATACTCTGCAGAGTGCACACAACTTTACTCACAAAAGATAATCCACTTTCACTATCGGCCATGACATACTTCCGAAGGCGTGCGATGAAATGATTATCACAAGACTTTTACAATACTCTACTCCAAAGTATTTATGCCCGCTAAGGTTTCACTTCCATTGGGTTAACCACCCTCCGGGAGCCCCCTTTTGCGTCAAGTGGGATTACTATCTAACTGACACCCACACATCAATATGGCACAAATAACAATGAGCTATTATAAATTAATAAGCCTAGTCTTGCCTATTGAAGACATGTGGTAGTACAGTGGAGATTAGCAAGATGCGGCTCGAAGGCCGGTCTTTAACTGATTTGAGAAACATTCCACAACCCTGGACTCGATCATTGAAATGAATCAATCCCGTGCATTGATCTGCACCATTCCAACATCCATTATGCCCAAGTCAAAACCATTTTTAGTTTATTTCACAAGTAAAAGCATTTTCTAAGATTTCTATGGTAAGACAATACCATAGACTCAATTTGAATTAAATTTGAATAATTTGGCTAAACTCCCCAAAAATAAAGATTTTGGTCTAAGCATTGTCTAAGCATATAATTTTCAAATTTTATTTTAACTATGGTGACAAGGAAATGACTATTCAAACATCAATATTGGCTATACAAAGGAAATAGATTAACTAGGAATTTAAAATACTGGACTATAAATAAGCATCCAATAATTTAAAGCAGAATTAAATAATTTAAAATAGTAAGATCAAACATTATCAAAGGTATAACTTGCCTTACTCAAAGGAATATTCTTCAGTTAGCTCAAATTCCCCGGATTCGTCGAGATCTATATGCGAAAATAAGCCAAATTCAAATAAGACTAAAATAAATTCAAATTAACTCAAAATTAAATAATTTTAGTTTAGTTGGCTAGATCTTGATTTTATATGAATTTAAAATTTTGAATCATCGCAAACAGAGCTAATCTGAAGGAGAACGAGCTCCTGGAAGTTTAAACCCTAAAGAGATATCTAAAATTCAATTTTTGGATTTATCGATTAATTTTTCTAAAGGAAATTCACTTTATGACTTATGTTGACGTCATCACATGAATTTCTTTTCGACGAGATTATTTTTCTATGGGAAACTCCACTGATAAGTGGGCCCCAGAGTCAATGGACTAGGTCCATGGCTCGGTCAAAGGTCCACCATGTACCTGGTTTGTGAAACAGTGCACGCGCTTATGCGGGCGCTGGCGCAAGCACCACGCGTATGCTGATGAGGCACTCGGGCTGAGCTGTCATGGATGTGGCGCCTATGTAGCACTTACGTGGACGTGCCACATCGGCCTGTGATTGGCGGTGCTCCGGCGATGGGCTCGCCGGCGCTAACCACACGAATGTGCGCAATCGAGAGAGGAGGCTAAGGCGAACTCGAGGCTTACCAAAACGGCGACAGACCTCGATGGAGTGGCCGGCGGCGAGAGGTTTTGCGACGGCGGCGTTAGGGCTACGATGGCGATGGCGTTCCCTGGTGTCTCCGACGAAGATGATGCGCACACGAGGTAGACCACGACGAGGCGATGTCGAGGGTGAGGTCAGGGTGGCCGGAGCATCGTCGATGGCGAGGAATTCGGCGGTTGAAGAAACTTCGGGCGGTGGTGTTCAACTTCGAAATACAGGCGCTAGAGAGAGAGGGGAGAGCGGTGGTTGGCGGCGTTGGGATGAGCGGAGAAAGGCGCTCCCGAGGCGCACTTACATAGTGCCTGGGCAGGGTTGAATCGTCGTAGGGTGCAAGAAGGTCCTCGCCGAGTTAGAGGCGGATTCATGGGGATTTACGGCCAGAGATGGAAAGGATGGGGCCGTGATGGGCGTGGATTGGATACGACTTTTAAATGCCGGTTAAATCGCGAAGTTTTCGGGTGATTTGCTTTGGTTTTGGAAGGTCTCCGAGGGCGTTAATGGCAGAAGGAAAATGCGGACGTGGCACGGGGGGAGAGAGAGATGTCTTTTTCCTCATGTGGACAGGAACAACAGGAGCCATGGCAGTCCTTCGGGTGAAGTGGCCAGTGGTAAGGGAGAGGTGCCAAGGCATGGGAGATGGTTAAAACGGAATTCACACGACGTGAGGAATCACGTGGTCATGGCAGTTTAGCGAGAGGGGCGTCGGTGACAAGCCGGTGGAAATGGGCGGCAACAGTAGCGACAGCGATGGGTGAACATGGCGATGGTGGCTAGATGGTCGGGAAGCCCAAATAAGAGCGTTGAAATGTAGAGAAAGGTGAGGGGGGGAAATAATCTTATAGGACCTGGTCCACAATTCCATCAGTGTAGACTCATTCCACCGCGTGACACGTGTCTTTTCATGAATCTCAAAGCATGACATGTTAGTCTTCAGTATTTAATTCGTAAAAATTCACATCAGTGATTTATTGAGCTGTGCGCTTTGAGATTCGTGAAAAGACATATGTCACGCTATGGAATGGGTCTACACTGATGAAATTGTGGACCAGATCCAATAGGATTATTTTTCGGTGAGGGGAGGCTCAGGGGTTAATCATATATAGGCTCACCTGCAGCATATTCACTTGCAACCATCATGCGAAACAGCAGGCAGAGAATCCACTGCATATTCACAGGATCCCTTTCTTTTGAAGAAGAAAACGAACTGCAAACTGCAAAGTAGTATGAACATCTTGTTCCAAAGTAGTACGAACATCAGTACATATCTTGAATCTCTTGGCGACACAACTCAAAGCAGACAGAAAGCTCCCCCATTTTATTAGCTAATAGCCAATAAGTAGCAAGTACAATAGCAGAACAAGTTCTGAAAAACAGAAAGACAAGAATGGAAGCAGCAGGACCACATCGAAGCATGTACATGCAGCAAGAGCCACGAAGGACAACATGGGTGCACCCACGCGCGCTACTGATGTATACTAGATCGCTGGGAGGAGACGGAAACCACGAGTCAGGGCTTGGCGACGGCCACGGCGCCGGCGGCCACGCAGCATTCGGGGTGGCCGTGGAAGCAGCACACAGGAATCGACTCCACGGCCACAGGCCTACCCTGCACCGTCGCCGATGCTGCCATCATCACGAGCAGGCAGACCTGCACGAGGATGAAAACTAGGAAGGCGCGAAGGTTATCAGTTGCCATCACCTCGATCGGCTGAAAGAGAGCGAGAGAACAGTGCCCTGCTACTTTACACGGGTTCCTTTTCTTTGGTAACAACTCCTACGAGATCGCTATATATATAGTTTTTGGCACTTGTAGCACCTTGGCGGAGTCAATAATAGATAGAATCCTCCAAAAAAAACAAGTTTGTCTACGACATGTTAGGTCAAATTGTGCATTTATTGCTTCCTTTTTAAAAGGCATTTATTATTTATTATTATTAAATTTGATTTCATCAACTTCCCTGCTAGCCAACCCGTGAATTTCAAGATTTGTGATGGCACCTTGTCATAGCATGCATAAGATTTGCCTCTCATGCATAAAAGTGGCATGCTTCGATTATAATTATTCCATATATCAATTTACTAGTTACAACATGCTATTTATGGTTCAAGTATTGATTGGCGGTGTGCTTGCATACTAACAATGGACCTAGCAATATCAAACTAGATGTACAGGGTTGCAAATGCATGACGGGAACGATAAGATTTCGACTATAGCAGGAAATGACAGAGCTCAACGGACGCTGAGTTATGCAATTTACACGAGCAGCACAAAAAAGCGCCAACGACCGAGAACTCTAAACCCTTACAGAACTCAGGACCATCACAGGGGCGCTGTAAATAAAGCAAGCTTCACACGCATACGTTGTAAAATATAACAAGTGAGATTATTATGTTAATTATTGGGAAAAAAAAATCTATTTTTCAACCTTCAATTATAGCTTGAGTCCAAATAGGATATATGATGAGCGATATGCGTTCGTATCTGCTCCAATTGCACCCCTATCTACGGTTGTTTCATCTCTACTCTAAGTTTTTTTGCTCATCTGCCTCTGTATGCCTGTGCTTCTATTCATATGAATGCATGCATGTACATATGTATGCATGATGTTATGCATGCTCGTTGTCCTCTGCTTTAGTCGTTGTCCAATGATACGGAGAATCTTCTCGTCGTCGTCAGTGGCGTCGTGGCCCTTACTAGTGATGGTACACCCCTAGCTACCCGATAACCCTATATCATCCATAGGTCATCTTCAATACAAAACTTCATCTCTTCTTTATCAGGGCTTCTCTATCATTGAGCTTGTAACAGCCCAAATCTGGGTTTGTGTTTTAAAAGTAAGAAAATGTGTAAAATTTAAAATTTTTCTTGCATCTTGAAGTTTTTGAGCTTTTATGTAATTCTTGTAAAGAAATTGTGGGAAATCAAAAACTCAAACCTCCAAATTGACTAAAGTCATGACCCTTCTTGGCCAACTCTTGTCAAATCTAGTGATCATCCACTGGAAATATTTTTCCTGGGTTCTAAGGATGTTGGGTGACCCCTCTGAAAAGTTTCACAATTTTTAGAAATTGTTTGAATATTTTAAGAGGTTAGTCAAACCAGTTTGACTCTTAGTCAAACCCTAGCTTAGCACCTTGCATAATTTTTAGGGAACAATGCTCTACATAACAACCATTGAAAATTTTATACAAGGTCAACATCTAAGTTAGCAAGCTCCTGTAAAAATTTCAGAAATTTTGGAGTTAGTTTGCTATCTCTACTAATCCCTCAAAGTTTCAGCTCAAAATTTAATCCCTAAGTCAAGCTACTGTTGCTTGGGTTCAAGTCTAACCCGAGCCCCACCCTGTTTTGGGTGCAGCCCAACCAGCCCGAGCTCTTCATCCAGTGTGTCCTTCCTCAACCGTCCATCCTTGATCTAGTGGCCACGCTCGCTTGGGATTGTTTAAAGCCCCGAGAGACTCTTTTAATCATGACCGTTAAATTTCCATCCAGCGGTCAACACCTTTTGGGTTGGACTCGACCCCATCGCGTCTTCAGCCCGAGCCCTTCTTCTTTCCCTGACTGTGGCCCCGCTAGCCCCTGTTCTTCGTCCCCTACCTCCGGTCGCGCGCGTGCGTGAGCGCCAGTGAGGACATGGCAGAGCTCTGCATGTGGGAGAAGCTTTGTAGAGCCTTGTCCACTCCAACGACTCTTTGCATTAAATGTGCCAGTGCTTTAGCCCCCGAAGTCACCCTCCTCGGGCTCCCACCCCCTCAACATGTCCTTGGCCGAGCTGTGGACCGAGCTCACCATGGGTGTTTGCCCTAGCTCTCCCTCTTGTTCCTCTGCTATAAGAAGCCCTCCAGCTTCTCCTTGGCATTCTTTAAACACCCCCATAGCTTGACAAGCTCTCTCTGTGCTTGATTGAGCTCGACTCATAAAATCTCTTAAATCGCCAGTGCCGGCCGAGAGCAAGCTTCATCACCATTAGGGTTCCAGTGGTTCTTCTCTGAATTTTTTTTGGCATCATTTTGTGTTGCTAACCAGCTTGAGTAAATCCCCTAACTTAATTTTGTTTGACACTCACAGAGGGTGTCGAATTTGGGAATTTGTTCTTTGGCGACTGTATCACCCCCTTCTTCCCCACCGCCGGTAAGCAACTCCTTCCTTCAATTCCTTGCTTGTGAATCTTATGTGAGTCCTATTGAAGCTAGTGGGATGACCCGGACATGCTCTTCGTGCTCAGGCTGCCTTCTCCGCCTCATTATCTCCGTCTCTGGCGCTGTACTTCGTCGCCGGCGTAGCTCCGACCTCCCCGGTGCCTCTCTGTGCTAAGGTAAACCTACTGGTAGTCCCTAGCAGCTATGGCACCGCTTCTCAGAACCGCTGCAGAGCTCTATTGCGTTTTCGTTGTTTGGCCGTGCGTTGCCGCGCCGCCTCTTTCTGGCTAACCGCCGATGTGGTCCTCCTCCGTGGTCGCCGCCACCGTCAGCATGTGCGCGGTGCTATTACAGTCCCGTTTTTGCCTTTGTCCGACGCCGACTTGGCCCTCCTCGTCGGCGACAAGTCGACAGGTTTAGCGCGGTGCTTGTGCTATTGTCGTACTTTAGGTCACCCCTCCGACAAACCTTAGGACCACCCCTTGTTGATCTTGGCCGTCCACGATCTCCTCTGTGCAGATCTGGACCGTCAAGACCACCCATTAGGCCTTTTGATAAAGATATCGTCAGGACCTCCTCCAGAATATCCTGTCCATCCAAAACCTCTTCTCTGTTAGAATGTATCGTGGAGGACCTCCCCTGGTTAGATCCTAACCGTGTAGGACCTCCTTGGGTTAATCTGAGCCGTTAGGATCACTCCTGCGCAAAAGACCACCCTGCGGTCATTTTTGTAAAAATCACCTTCGGGACCACCCTTGGGGGTCCTCTTTGCAAAAGATCACCCCTTGGTCTTTTGTAAAGAAAACCTCAGGACCTCCTCCTCGCGAAGATCTTAACCTTACAGACCACCCCCGAGCAGATCCGGGCCGTTCAGGACCTCCCCATGGAGATCTGAACCGTTCAGACCTCTCTTTGTTAAAGCTTTGCCCTGGAGGACTTTCCCGTGGAGATCCCGACCGTTGAGACCTCCTTTTGTGAGATTTCAGCCGTTAGGACCTCCCCCACTTAAATCTTGGGCGTCCAGAACCTCCTCTCTAGGACCTCCCCTTAGACCTTCCTTAGACCATCCTCAGGACCTCCTCTTTTGAGATCTTGACTGTTAAGACCTCCCTCGGTGAGATCTTAGCCGTCAGGACTTCCCTCAGTAGATCTTAACCGTGAGACATCCCTCTGTGAAGATCTTGGATGTTAAGACCTCATCCGGTAAATCTTAGCCGTCAAGACCTCCCCTCCCTCGGATCCCACTGTCCAGACCTCCTCTCTTATAGCTTACCCTTAGGACCTCCTGGTGGAGCTCTGGGCGTCAGATCTTGATCTGACGGTCAAGACCTCCCCAGTGCGCGCCGCGCTGGTGCGCTGTGCTCCGGTGCTCTGGAGCCGTTGGATGCAATATCGACGGTTCCGACCTCCCCGATTTCATCAGTTCAGTTGGACCACCCCGAGAGCTCTGATTTTTCAAAGTGTTTAAGTGTTTTAAAAATTCAAAAGTGCATAACTATCTCATTTTAACTCCTTTTAGGGTGATTCAAATTGTGTTAGATCTGTAATAAAATAAACTTTAACTTAAGAATGAATTTAGGCACTATGCTGTACTAGAAAATGATATTGTTGTATTAGAGGCTTAACATGAAATGATGCTTAAAAATTACTTCAAAATTTGTAAAATGCATAACTTTTTCTCTGCAATTCCAAACTGAGCAAACTAAGCTTTGTTAAAATCCTATAGTAATATACTTTAGTGCAGAATAGGTTTTAATGTGGTCTTTGCCACTGAAATTAATGGTACACTAGTTTCACAACTTAGAAAAATCATAACAAATTCATTGTAACTCCAAATAAAGTAAACTCAGTTTTGCTAACCTTAGGATGTCAATATCTACCTACCATAAAAATTTCAACTACAAATTCTTTCTGGAAAATTATGCCATGAACAGTAACAGATAGTAATTAATTTTAATTTTTCTGGTAGACTAAACATAAGTAGCCTATAACTTTTGCATCCTTAATTCAAATCAAATGATTCTTGTTGCTAAATTTGTCTAAAATCATGCTCTACCTACTGTATAAATTTCATGGATTTTGGATGACTTTGGCTTTTGAGTTTCTTTCGGTGTTCTTCGTTTTTATTGGATTTCCCTATTCTTTCGATAGGTTCCGACGATTGTGTTGATTGCGTGAGTGAACCTCTGCAGCAAACGTGTGATCTTCAACAAGACAAGTAGTGTAACATCATTTGATCATATTTCTCCTATTACTTTTAAAGTCTAATATCTTGTTTGCAAAAACTAAGTATGCATACTTCTTTGTGTCAAGATTAATTTTATCAATTAGAGGTAGTTAATCCCATTGCATTGTTGCCCTGAAATTATTCACCCCTGCCACTATCACAGGTTATTATCCTCACTGGTGAATTAGAGCCCGGTGAATGATTTATGCTCTTTTATTGTCTTTACGATATGATGCTTAGCAATGCTTAGTTACCGGTAGAATTTGGCGGTTATCGACTTAGTCGATGACCTTGATCACAAAAAACTTGCTATTACTTATGATCAATACCTTGTGTTTTATTTATTTGTGCAAAACTAAAACTGAAAATAAAATATTTTAGACTTGGGCACAATGGTATGATGGTGTGCTTTTGGGTGTGAATGGCTGGTGCCCGGGTCATCAAGGACCGAGTTACTTGTGTCACTAAGCCAAGCGATATTTGCGTGCTAACCACACTAGGGGGATATGAGACCTCTCTTGACTTAGTACTTTGGGGGGTGCTAATTAATAAGTCGCGTGAAAGGTTGTATATTTCTATATGCAACATGGGTCACGTGATTGAGGGGAGCATCCGCAGCGGCTTGAGCCATATTTCGCCGACAGATCACTAAGGGTTAACCCCCATACGTACGGCTCTTGATTAGCTCCATCTATTGGAAATGTCTCGTAGGACTTAGCCGTGTCGGCATACCAAAGGAAGTGTGCTTAATAGCTTGGCAAAAAGGCGGTCTGAAGTGTGGGTATATTGGTACACCCCTGCAGGGTTTGATCTATTTGAATAACCTCGTCCTAGGTTATGGATATGCTTGGTAAGGTCGTGCAAGAACTAGACTACAACCTTTTAAATTAAAACTTGACATAGGTGGTACGAATGGGTAATTCGTGCTATTGTTGTGATGGCTATTGGGTTAGTCATCTTCAGGTTGTTGTTTTGATTATTTCTTTATGTCTCGCTGTTATTTATGCAAATAAAATTCAAATTGTTAAAACTGCCTTCAAACTATTACTTATTACAAATAAAACTTGCTTTATGCTGAAAATTAACCTTGAGCCTTTTCTTTTGATTAAAGCCTGCATGTAGTAGTATATAGGTTTGTTACTCGTAAGTCTTGCAAGTATATTTTTATACTCATTTGCTTTGCTTATTTGTTGCAGAAGAAGTTGATCCCCAAGGATTGACTTTTGTGAGTTTTGCTGCAGTGTGGACGACTAGCTTGGCGGCCCGGTCGGATTGCCTTGTGGGTGTATGGCAAACTGGTTGGCTTTTGTTCATAGCCATCTTATGGCATTTTGCTTCCACTGTTGATTAACTCTTTTTACTTGTCTTGACCGGTTGGCCTTTCCTTTGTAATAACTATTATGTATATCTTTTGCTTGTAAAGTTTTAGTTTTGGTTCTGTGTGTTGTATGGAATTGATGCAATGTTTTGTAAAAGGGTGTGTATACTGCAATTCTGGGAAGTATACATTTTCTCGAGGCACGGTATATTTTGTTTGTGGTGCTAGAGTCAATGGAAGGCTAAGCATTACAAGCTAAATAAACCGGGGTCTCACAGAGCTCCTTTGGCCACTAACATATTCAACAACGTCGACACTCACCACTTTTCATCGCGGCCCTTGGCTTCTTCAACTCTGGACTTTCTCTTCAATTGCTCTGGCGAGCAGCACGATATTGCCCCTGTTGAATAGCTAAGGTGAGCAGCATGACATTGTCCTCATCTCCGTCATCACCACCTAGACTCTTCGCTTCCCCACGGTTCAACGTCTTATTACAAGACAAATCGATGTTATTGCACTCTTTTGTGATCTCCTCCACACCATTCGTACTATCATTGTTATAATTTCAATTATTTTATTGGAGTTCGTATACAAATCAAATTGTTAATTTTATTTAATTTATTCTGAATTTTAGTTATTTAGGGAATTTACTTTGGATTTCGTATGGAAATCTAATAATAAATTTATTTTATTTTTATTCGCATTTTTAGTTATTTTTCTTGGAATTATATAAAAATCCAATTACTAATTTTTCTTTAATTTTTATTCTAAATTACAGTTATTTAAGGATTTTTACCTTGGAATTCATATAAAAATTAAATTGTTTATTTTATTTTTTATTCTGAATTTTAGTTACTTTTTTATTGGATTTTGTATACAAATATAATTGTCAATTTTTTATTTTTCATTCCAAATTACAATTATTTAGAGATTTTACTTAGGAAATTGTATGGAAATCAAATCGCAAGTTTTATTTTATTTTTTATTCTAATTTTTAGTTTTATTGTACTTGACACTTGCTCTTTCTTTTAATATAGACTATTATAATATACACCCCACCATGACCAACGATGTAGATTTTTCTTATTTCCTTCATTTAATAGGGGAATTTCTAGTCCTTAAGAACGAACATGATGGTTCTTTTGTGTCTCCTCTAACATCATTATGCTATCCTCTTTATAATTTTTATTTTTATTCAATATTTCATCTATTTTTATTGGAGTTCGTATACAAATAAAACTGATAAATTTATTCTGAATTTTATTTATTTAGAGATTTTACTTTGGAATTTATATGGAAATGAAATTGAGTTTTTTATTTTTATTTTTTATTCTTAATTTCAGTTATTTTTTCTTGGAATTCATATACGAATCCAATTAGGGCCACTAGATGTTTTGCCCACCGGATTAAGGATCGGATGTTTTTTTTTTGAGAATTTCTAGAATATTTATCTTTTTCCCTAGTAGTTGTAAACGGCTGTCATGAGCCTTTATTATATAATGGATTATTTATCTTATTAATTTCATGTTTTCAATGAGAGGTGCCAAAATATTATTTGTTTCCTTTTATTATGTAATAATTTACCATAATAGCCTTTGAATGGTAATAGATGGCCATTTCACTCCTACCTATTGTGAGGTAGTAGTAATAGGATAGGTGTACCGTAAACTTTCTTCCTTTTTTTTACTTCTTTTGGTTTTCTGACCCTGGAAACTTTTACATTCAAGAGCTTAATGAGAAACAACAAGTTGAGAATCCAGTGTATATCCCCTGAAAACTCTTCAGAATTGTTGTACACCACGGGTGTTCACAGGATCATTTGTTTCTTTAAAGAAGAAAACAGTATGCAAACTGGAATGAACATAACTAGGAGTAGTCGAGTACATAGTCTGAAGCTCTTGGCGATGCCTGAAAACAACCTCCTTCCATTTTATTTTCTTAAGTAACTCAATTCAATACGATGAACATAACAATATAGTACATGAAACGGATCATGACTATATGATATTACAGAAAGACATTTAAGTGGCACGAAGTGAAAGACGCTTGCTTGCTGTGTCACGTTGCTGATAGTGGATAACTAGAAGGAGATCGACGGAAGCCACGGGCAGGCGGCGCTTCATGCATGGGTCAGGGCTTGGCGCATGGCGCGGTGGCGAGCAAAGATTCGGCCCGGCGAGGCGACATCGAGCATCGGAGACATGCGATCCACAGTTCGCCTGACCGCCCACGACAGCGCCATCATCGCCGGTAGACACACCTTTTTTTTTATTAGAGTGCTTATCTCCCCCGATTTTAATTAGTGAAACCAGCAACTGTATCTTTACAGTGTACAGCTACAGCACATAGCTATTGTATTGCTCTACAGTACCCAGCTACATTACTTCCCATGCAGTCATCTATCTCATTTTTTACTCTCAACGTGTAAGACTTTAACCATGCAAGACCAGCACGCTCATCGTGCAAGGCCAGTAGACACACCTGCACGACGAGGAAAACTACGATGACACGGAGACGGAGGTTATCAGTCGACATCATCTCGATCACGGCAGAGGGGCGAGAATATGTACCACTCTAGTTCTTTCAATGTACACCTATCCTCTTGTGATAGAAAGTCCTATATATGCACCACATGGACGCATGGCAATCACATTTATCTATGGGTTTAGCTAGGAATGCATGGATATCTAAATTTAAATATTAACTATCCAACTCATTGTTACAAAGACGTACACTTTTGTGATTATTTAAATTCTTAAAACAATAATCGATGTAAAAGCAGCATATATATTAAGCATATTTGCAACTACAAACAACAACATGATCATAAACTCAAATACACATATCTCATATATATGTGCTAACAAGGTAAAGCCTATAACAAGATCACTACTAATAAAAGTACGAAACATCATCATCACATAACTAAATTTTAGGAAGCAAGGTCTAGCCACATCAAAAGAGATCACCACGACTTACAGAGAGTTGCTCCAATAATGGTTGCGGTAGAGTCGGATGCGAAGAAGACAGCGTGCAGCAGATGATGAAGGAAGCTATGAGCAGTCATGTGAAGACCCCCGGGTTATTTCCGTCAGATCGAGGCCTTTCCGGTCTTATGGAAATAACTTTGGGCCTCGAGGAAATGGAATCCAACTTAACTCCATCTAAGTGAGAGCACTCGGCTGAACTCAGAGCATCGGACACCATGCATACCGCTCCTCTGCGGGTACTACATGATAGCTGATTCTCCAACAGCCCGAGTACACACTTAAATGAGTTAAATGGGATTCCAAAACAGTAGGCATATGTCTCGTGTTGGCTCCCAAGATCAGCAACCAACACGCACATACCCTCATCAACGTCAATCACAGTCATACAACATTCATACATTGATAATCCAAAAGACATACAACATAGTAGTTAAGTCTACAACTATTACAAAGCGGCCGACCGACCAAATTCAAGTAATAACATTAAGTAGCAGTGGAAGAAACATAAATAAACCAAACAGTCCATTTATACTTCTGAATTAAAATATGTTCTGACATGTGGGACCAGTTGGTCAGTGACTCGGTCCATAGCACAGTGCATGGCCCGAAGGTCCACATTCACTGTGCTTCGGTCCATCGGTCGGGATCACTATGTACTTAAAGGCTGGGCCCACATGTCAATGACTCCAAAGGAAAACCAGTTTCATTTAACTCCTTCGGTTACTGTTCTCGGGGCCCACATGTAATAGACTCTAGCAATTAATAGATCAATCATTAGCACAGTTTAAACATCATTACTCCTAAACTGACATAGATTTAGCCCTAATCATTTAGCTATAGGAACTATCAGATTTCCGACAATAGGGTGGCTCGGCCGCAACTTTGCCTCGGCGTCTTGCCGGCGATGTGGTCCATGCCAGTGCGAGATAAGGGCAGGAACGAGTTCCTCAAAGCCTTGCGCATATACTAGTACCAGTGGCGAGCTCCATGGTGGCCTATAGAGGCAGCGCGACAGCGAGGGGCGGCGCTAAGCTACGGTCAACGTTGCATGTCGCAACCCGACAGCGCATTGGGCCTAAAATGCATGCATGAGCATCAGTGGGTCTCAGGGATGCTTCCTGAGCAAGATGGGTGGTCGGGGATGGCCGGAGCAGGCTTGTCGTCGTTCATGGTGACGACGACGATGAGGTTCAACGTGGAGAGGAGAGCATGAGCAAAACGAAGAGCAATGAAGATTCAGGATAGCTTAAAGATGCTAAGGAGATAGTGTAAATGAGCGGAATTGGGTAATGCATTACCGGCCGGAGTTAGAGAAGACGAATATGGTTCTTCGGCCGAAAATGGGAAAGCTCAAAATCCTCGGGATCCTGCAAAGCATAGAGGAATTGAGTTGAGGGTAAACCATTCATATACCTAATGGCACAAGGTGACGCACTTGAGACAGCAAGAAACTCACCGAACACGAAGTTGACACGGTGGAGCCTCTTGGGCGCGCTCTGGAGGAGATGATGGCACAACAGTGATCCGAGAGATACAAATGAAGGCAAAGGCTGGCATTGGTTCAAATGGGCACGGTGATGAACAGTGAGAATGAGGGACAAGATGGAGAGAAGATTACGCGAGAGATGAGCAGGAATGAGCTTCCCTCTCGGCCAACAGGAGGAGAAGTGAGCGAGAAGGATGCATGCGAGGTGACTTAAACTCGGCCGAAGGACGGAACGGAGGAGGCGCCAAGTGGAGAAGCTCTGGGAGTGGTGGATGGAGGCGGTGGATCCACGGCGTCAACTGCGCGCTGAAGAAATCCTCGGCTGCTTGGCGCGCGCGTTCTGGCGTCGCTAATGGGACGTGGAAGACGGCCCAAATAGGTGGGTCCGCCTCGTTAGCTGCTCAAGCGAGGTGCGGGTTGGAGCTGGGTTCGAGCCAGGTACATTTAGGTGGTTCGATCAAGTCAAGTTGCCAAGAGGTTCGGTCGGTTAAAACAGGTCTAATAGTCGACTACTTTTTAATTCTAAAAATAGCAAATAAAATTCTAAAAATCTGAAATTTTTTAGAGAGGTTTCTGAGATGAGCTAGTACTCATAAAAAATTTCAAACCTCATTGTTCAAGTATTATTTGCTTATTTTTAATTCTTTAACTGCAGGGGTTATCGAAATGGGTTTTGAATTTTCTTAGGGTTGATTTAGTTTCTAAAAATTTGGGAAAAATTATATGTCTTCCTATAAATTAATATAAGAGTTGAATAAATTATTCCCCAAAGATGATCACAATTTTTTATTGTTGTTTTCTTTTGGAGCTTCATTATGAGTTATATGTTTAACTTAAATTCAAAATTCTCAAACACAAAACTTTGTTCAAATGCTCCAAGACTGATACGCATGCTTATGTGATGCATCTTAATTCCATTTAATAAAAATGGGGATGTGACAAGTCACACAAACGCTTCCCAAAAACCTTATTCGCCCCTCGTGCAGGATCACAAGGGGCGACGGCCTAGGATACACTGCTCTCCCCGTGAGGGTGCACACATTGAACATCGTTAATGTGTGTCATAACAACTCAACAGAATTAGCGTGATTGAAACGTTTAGTTTGAACTTTGGTTATTCATTTCCCAATCATGTCATCATGTATGGTTTTGAGGTGCAAAAAAAGCAGCGGCCCCACACCCAGCCAGGGGCGGAACTAGAATAAAAACGACCGGAGTTCACCATTTCACCATACATATAACAACATATATAATTTTTCAAGCAACATGGTACTAAATAGTAATGTATCAAGCAACTTTTGGCATTAATATTTCAACATAACCAATATCAATTTACAATGATAAAGAAGTAGTGATCAAAATGCTTACCAATATAAAGAAACTCACTAGTAATATTGGTTAATTGTAGCAAAGTAAAGCAACTAAGGGCGAAATTATGGACAAAAGATAATCGGCATTGGCAAAATACATTATCCGACCTCAATGAGCTATAAAAAGAACAAAATGAATTAAAAATATCTAGTAAAAAAGTATAATGATCTAATGAAAGTGATGCGATCATCTCTAACACTTATGCATCTTCTCCTATTGTTGGTGAGGCACAAACTGATGCGGATGTCCTTACGACCAGTTCAGTACCAGTCGGTCCCATGACCAGAGCTCGAATCAAGCTTCTAAACCAACATGTGCTTTTGTTTCTTAATGTGTCTCCTATTAACTATACTGAGAATTGGCTACTACCTCATGCAAATATTTTGTGCATTCTTAGATTCAAACATTGTGAAGACTTTAGAAGCAAAGCAATGGAGGAGGACTTTGGAAGATCAAAGGAAGTCACCTTATGATGTTTCGGCCAGGCTGTACGACCAAGTCTACCAGCTCTACGACCAGGTCTACCAGTCCTACAACCAGATCTCAAGCTCTATGACCAGTTTCCGAATATGTACGATCAGTTTCCGAAAGCTTACGACCAAGTTCCCAAGGCTTACGACCAGTCCAACAACCAGGTCTTAAACAATACACGGTGGATGTCATACTCGGAAGGAGCAGTACTCGGAGGGAGACGTGCTCGACAGGAACAGTGCTCAACGGCAACAGTACTCAGTGTGAACAGTACTTGGTGTAAACAGTACTCGTTGCGAACAGTATGATTCGGTTAGGATTTGGAAATCAGAGTCCTTGTCCAACTCGGTTAGTTGCGCCGGCCCTAGATTTTGGTAGCGTGATTTCGGGAGGTTCATTGTAAATACCACCGTGACCCCCATGTATCCGTAAAACCAATTTATGCAAAGATTGAAACATAGCTATTGCTTGTTCTTTCAAACCAGAGTTCATGCGAGGACTTTGAGAGAGAATTAGGCGATCCATTGGTTCATCCTGCACTTCAAGGTCAAGCTGTTGTTCCATTGGGAATTGGGGGCTTGGCGATCGACGTTTGTGGTCTTGTGACGATCAACTATCCGGTGTGATTTGTGTGATATCCAAAGAGTTGAGGGTTTGTACATTGACACGAGTGTTCAGGTAACGATATTGACTATTTTGCATCATCTATCTACGGTTCTCACTGAGAAGATCGGGCGACCCCAAAATCAGAAAGTAAATACATTACCATTTAGTATTTACGTTCTTTCAAGTTCATGAAACGATGAACCACAACATCATAGGTAACTTTCTTCATTTCTTCTTTCTCCCCGTAGCAAATTAGGCTATCACTCATGAAATCATTACTTATACGATTGCGTAAATAATTTTTCACAAATCTCATGGCTGAAAACACCTCTCAACTGTGGTAGTTACAATACTAGATATTGTCAATTGCCATGTTCAACGATCAACAACAAGAATAATAAAGTATTAAAGTACAAGCATCAAACACGTGTGTAGATATGTGCTTTTACTTACTTACTTGACATTTGTTGAGCACAGGAGCAAGTCAGCTGTTGTAAATTAGTTCCCTGCAGAAGAAAGAAAGGGCTCCCTGGACTGTTACCATCTGCCTGTTGGTGCCTCAACCACAACTGATGTTTGCATTTACTTTAGCTTTCATCCACTAGGTAGGAGATTGTTCAAGTCCAAGTCAGTTATCGACCAAGAAAAGATTAGGTAGCTCAGTTGTTTGTCAAAGCAACTAATGCTTCAGCTATTAGACACACTTGAAAGAAAAATATTTTGAGTTGGACTACATAAGCTAACCAACGTGTCAGGCATGGAACAGTGTGTAATACCATTCCGGAATGATTCTTCAGAGCAGTCGCGCGATGAAGGCATGGAGCGATGCGACGTGGGCGTGTGTGCGTGGGCCAAAGCGTGCGGCGAGGCCAAGGCGCGCAGCGCAGGCGACCAGGCGTGTGGGGCATGGGCTGCTGGCCTAGCAGGCCTGCTAGGCGTGGGCCGCGCGGTCGTGCGTCGTGGCCAAGGCAGCGGTGTGGGCTGTTGGCCTGCTAGGTGGGGGCGCTTGCGGGTGCCGCTGCCACCTGGGCTGCTGGCCTGCTCGGCTGGGGTGCGTGCGTGGGCGTGGGCCGCGTAGACGCCTGGGCCTAGGGCAGAAATAAGGCTTTTACTTGGTACAGTTAGTTAGTTGAGATTAACTTCACCTTACAAGTGATCTCTTCCTATCTAGACTAGCAATATGATACTAAATTTTTACATTCCACCTTACATAAATAAACCTTTATAATTTTCTAATATTTACAAAGAGCATTATTTGGAACAAGCTCACACATGGCAACTCCAACACACGGCATGCGTGCGGACGTGCGGTAGCCGTCGTGAATAGGGATCGCATGTCGGTGGTAGCTAGAGTGGCGCGGGCCTCCTGTGGATAAGGATGGTAATAGGGTCCCATTTCTCATTCCCCGAAGGGGAATTCACCCATTAGGGGACGGGGATGGGGCTATTTCTCTCCACGGGAATACTAATATGCAAATACAATTCCCCATTGGGTGAAGCGGGGATGGGGTCATTCTCCTACTCTCTATCCCCGTTATCCGCATAGGCCCCTGATAAGACATGTAGACCACTAGTCTACTACCGCACAACCCGATAAGGCGATAGACCGATAATCTCTTTTGCATCCTTTACTTTCTAGATGCTAATTAATCAAAAAATATTATCATTTTAGCATTGTATGTCGATGTTCATACTCATTTTTATAACATTATAGATTTTATTTTCTCTTCTTTCAGAGTCTAACTTTCGGGTATGGGGCCCCGTGGGGCCCCGTAACCCGATAGGGACGTGGACGGGGGAGAATAGCACCCGAGGACGGGGATAGGAACAGGGACAGAGAATTTTTCTTCTCTCGGAGATCAGTGCCGGCCCTAGAATTTTGAGGGCCCTCTGGCGAACTCGTCGCGACGGCCCCTCTAAACCATATATAAAATCTTATAATGTATATATGTGCTAATTTATTATTTTGAAAATTATCGAGAAACAATGTACACTAAAATTGCAGTATATTTATACTTCTAGAACTAATATGATTACCTTAACGAAGAATAAAACTCCATAATATCCATTGCTTCTCACAAAAAGATACTTCTTCGGGCATTTCTTGATGCAAAATCATCAAGGACGGTATTGAGATCAATAGTGTCCAAGATATCCTTCTCGATGGCGCACATAGCCAAGCCATTTAACCTTTCTTGTGACATAGTTGATCTCAAATAGTTCTTCAACAACTTCAATTTTGAGAAACTTCTTTCAGCCGAAGCTACAGTCACAGGTACAGTTAAGAGGATTCGATAGGCAACTGAAATATTTGGGTAGCAATCTGCAGCCATAACAAACTCCAGAATCTCAAGCGCTGACATCAAAGACGAATCTGGCAAAGTCACTTGCAGCACCTTTAATTCTGAAAAGAAATCATTCATCTCAACATCGGATGAGTTATCATGAGAAAATGTTTCCACAAAAATCTTGCAGTGCAGCCAAAGATCATCTTCCTTCAAAGATTTCAAAATTTCTGAGTTGAACAAGAACCCAAAAATGCTATCAAATTTTTTCATCTGCTCAAATCTACTAGTCAGTGAAGCAATTGCAGAATCAATCATAACATTGAAGTACTCTATTCTAAAATTGTCCACAGCAGAACGTTGTAGTTCCTCCTCTTGGTCATCTTGTTCATCAAATTGTTTCTTTCTCTTAGATTGACGTTTTGTATGAAATTTTGGCTCTACATCCAATTCAGATGCAATGTTTTTTGCTGTATCCATACTAGAAGTGAAACCTTCATCTCTATACTTCTTAAAATATGACATGGCACCTTCAATATGTTTGAGAGTAGCATCTATACTCACAATTTTAGATTGCAACTTCTTGCTCACCTTATTTATAGAGAATAAAATATCGTGCCAAATAACCAGACCAACTAAAAATTGAAAATTCTCAAGTGCACTCACCAAAGATTGACATTCACTGACTGCCATTGGGTCATTAGTTGAATCCTTCTCTAGCGCTTTTAAAGCTGATCTAATTTGAGGTGTTTGGAATCTGATAGCTTGAACACTTTTTATTCGGCTTTCCCATCGTGTATTAGACCATGACTTAACTGTCAATCCAGGGACATTGTCAACCAAAATCTTCCACCTTTTGGTAGATTTTGCAAACAATGTGTATATGCGTTGGATGATACCGAAAAAAGAAATAGCATGCCTGCAAGATTTTAAATATCACAAATAGTAAGATTAAAACTGTTCCAAATACTGAAATAATGAAAATAATGTATAATACATTACCTGCAAGATTTCCCCATATCACAAAGAGTAAGATTCAGACTATGACATGCACATGGCATATATAGTGCTCTTGGATTAATCTCTTGCAAGCGTGTCTGAACACCTTGGTGTTTCCCCTTCATGTTTGAACCATTATCATAGCCTTGTCCCCTCACATCATCAATATTCAAATCAAGAGAGGCCAATGCACTCTTTAATTCATTAAAAAGACCCAATCCTGATGTATCATCTACCTTCAAGAACTCCTCTACCCTTGGAAGATTCCCCGATATATTCACACACCGAATAATTAGAGTCATTTGTTCTTCATGGCTCACATCTGGAGTACAATCTAAAATCACAGAAAAATACTTGGCATCCTTGATGATCTTTAATATAGTTTGTTTCACACAATGTGCAAGAAGAGAAATCATCTCATTCTGAATTCAATGTCCAAGATAATGATGATGAATCTCACTATTTTGAATACGCCTAATATGGTCTTGCATCACAGGATCAAACTCACCCATCATTTCAACTGTGCCCAGAAAGTTACCATTGTTAGCTTGATATAGTTTCTCATTTTGCCCTCGGAAAGCCAAATTATGTTTAGCAAGAAACTTGACAGCAGCAACAATTCTTACTAAAACTTGTCTCCATCGCTCTCTCTCCTTTGCAATTTCCCGTTGCAAATCATCATCAATTGTTTTATTTTTGCTCAACCTTAGCCTAAGTTCATTCCAAGTATTCATGTTTGTTATATGCTCAACACTATTCTCATGTTGCTTGAGTCTATGACTAAGATGTTTCCAGTCCCTCAATCCATCAAGTGCTAGCAAACTTTTGTTTTGATCTGATTTGAACAATTTGCAGCAAAAACAAAAAAGTTTGTCCACATGCTTAGAGTAAACCAACCATTTTCTATCAACCACCTCACCATTGCTTAACTTTCTGGATTAATAAGCATATGAAAAACGTCTATTAAGAGCATCTGGAGGGAACTCTAGATTCAATTCTCTCACTGGCCCCTTTTCAATCAAAATATCTCTACCCTTATTATCAAGATTCTCCCAAGTTCTAGGATCAAAGACATCATGAATAGAAGCTTGCTGCACATCATCAATCGAATTCTCAGGCTGAGCAGAAGGCTGTAAATTTTCGTTTTCTGGAACATCAACTTGTTCACTAGAATTATCATTAACTTGATGTTGCTCTTCTTCTTGATTAACAGGTGAATCTTGTTGATTAACAGGTGCATCACGTACAACACTACTTGAAGCTGAAAAAAACTTATCTAAAGCACCTTGTTGTGACTGAACTAATTGTTCTTCTTGTCTTTTCCGTTTTCTTTTAGCGCGCGACAAATGTTTCTTCATTTTAAAATTCTAAGAGACTAAGACTTGACCAGTTGACCTAAATTAGAAGAAAAACATGAGTACAAACTACAAAGTACTAGACAAAAATTGAACAAGAAAAAAAAAACCTAGGACAAGATTAACAAAAGGGAATAACCGTGGCACCCGATCGGCCGTCGGCGCTGGCGCGCTGCCGCTGTGCCGCTGCCTGCGTCTGCGTAGTGCTAGTGCGTGTCTGGCCCTCGCCGCCTCGCGTCTTGCCGTCTCGACTAGTCGACTCGCGCCGTCTTGCGATTCGCGAAGACGAGCCGACGAAGGAAGTCGCCAAGTTGAAGTCGGACTTCTCACGTCTCCTCGCCTCCTGGGCAGTGCACAGACTGCGTTGGACGGGCTTCACTACCGGCGCCTCCGGCCTCCTGGGAAACGTTGATGGGCCATGCACTTCTACTAAGTAGTAAGTACTAACTTAATTAGCTAAAGTCTAAAGGTTATGGGGTATTACATATCTAGGTTTGGGCCCCCATCCCGCCTGGGCCCTAGGGCGTCGCACAACTTGCCCCTCCCCTAGGGCCGGCACTATCGGAGATGAGAATGTTCCACCACTCCCCGACGAGGAATAGCCCCGTTGCCATCCCTACCTGTGGGCCTTGTCAGTGTGAAAGGTAAGGTGGGGCTACAGAATAGCCACGCGACGGAGCCGACGGATGACGACGGAGCCAGCGGCAGAGTGCAGCGGCGGCTCCGTGTGACCCGAATTGGAGAAAGGTACATGTATTATATCATGTTTTGAATGTGTTACTCAGTGCCCTTCTGAGTAGGGGTCACACCATTATAGAATTCGACAAATATATAAGCATCAAATACATGCGGATGAGACCGACTTGTATGACGGGGGAAGACCTACGTGGAACAAGGTAAGATCTTTGTATTGCTTTTATTTGTTCGTGTTGAATTTTAAGTGTATTGTCCGTTTTTTCCCATCAGTTTAAGTTTTTGGATGAATTGGTTGGTGCATGCAACTTAATATGGTATCAGAGCTAAGAAGTCTTGAGTTCAAGACCCAGCTGACGCAATTAAGAAGAAAATAATTGCAGCTTATTTCTATTCCACGTCTTAGGCCTGAGAGCGCCTACACGTGAGGGTGAGTGTTGAAGTATAAGTGAATTGACCGTATTTCCTCATCAGTTTAAGCTTTTGAGTGAAGTGATTGATGCATGCAACTCAATACTTCCTC
Source organism: Ampelocalamus luodianensis (assembly GCA_036346255.1). Classification (NCBI taxonomy): domain Eukaryota; kingdom Viridiplantae; phylum Streptophyta; class Magnoliopsida; order Poales; family Poaceae; genus Ampelocalamus; species Ampelocalamus luodianensis. The sequence goes on along the minus strand of CM070617.1, from coordinate 26,971,020 downwards.
TATATAATCTTTGTTCCTACATTAAAATGCTGACTACCTTGGGTGGATTATTGACAGGTGACGGATGTCATAGGATACATATGAGCCAGATATATCGTTGGATTCAGATTTCAAACCATGCAAATTTGAATCAAGTAGAGTTCGACTGCAACAAGTGTTGAAGGATAGTTTGTGCAAATGGTTAGTCGTACAATGTACGAGCAAACTTCTTAAAAAAATGTACAAGTAAATGGTTTGATTTCTTGCCATTGAGTACACGTTGAACAAAAGCCACAAAGGTGATAGAAGCTATTGTCTTTTGAGGCATGTTTCAAACTCAGTAATTTTGCAAGAAACAATGTAATTATTACAGATTTTCTCTGAACTTGCTGCGTTCCAACGCAAGCAGGACCTTAATAAGATGACATCCATGTTCAAGCTAGAGGATTTATTAATGTTCTATAAGCGTATAAGTGGAAGAGGCATTTATCATCGTCATCCAAGACATGCTTTGAGGTAGTTGGGCTTAAATTTTACAGCTCTTAATTAGCTCTGTTTACAAATATTGTTATAGAATCTGTGCAATTAAACTTTTTAAACTTTGACTATTGGTATACACAAAAGTATTTGGATTGGTCACATGAATACAATATTAGTCATATTTGACATTACAAAATTAAGGAAAATATAATTACTATTACATTTCTAAGACTCCAACAAGATATGATGCTTAATGATTTTCTTCAATCAAAGCTTATCCTTCAAATGTAAAGCTTCAAGCTTCTATTATTATTTTCAATATATATTAAAATATAAACAGACATCAAAATATGTACAAGATATTATAAACCATTTAATATTATAAAATTTGTAGAAGTCTACCCGCGGATGTGCGGGCCTCCTGAAAATACAAGAGAACGAAGTGACCGCGCGGCGCGCGCTGGACCACTACAAACCGGGGTGGTCAATGCCTTGTTGTGGAGCCCAGCCGCATGGGGAAGCTGCCGGCCGAGGTGCTGGTATCTGTCAGGTGTCATCTCGGGACACCACCTCCATTCTCTGTTGGATTTTTCGTTTTCTGATTTGACAAAGGACACCGTGGCTGTGTATGCTTCCAACACTACATGCCGGTCCTTGTAGATTAACAATAGACCTAGCCCTATCACGAGTGAACAATACATGGTACAGGTTGCAGGTAATAGGTGCAGGATTGAACACGGGTAGAAAGAAGTACATAGCCTGAAGCTGTTGGCGACGTCTGAAAGCAATCTCCTCCCATTTTATTCTTTTAAGTACTTGAGTACAATACGCTAAACATAACTAATGACATGTCGCGTTCCTGATACTGGATCACCGGGAGGAGATCGACGTAAGCCGCAGGCACGCGGCGCTCCAAGACCATGCACATGGGTCAGGGGCTCAGGGCCCGGCGGCCACGGTGCCATCGGCCACGCAGCATTCGGGGTAGCGAGGGCAGCATCCAGGCGGCGGAAACGCACTCACAGGCCTGCCTTGCACTGTCCACGGCGCTGCCATCATCGCGAGCAGGCACACCTGCACGACGAGGAAAACTAGGAAGGCGCGGAGGTTATCAGTCGACGTCATCTCGATCTCGGCAGAGGGGCGAGAATATGTGCAACTCTAGCTCTTCCACCTACACCCTCCTCTTGTGGTAGCAAGTCCTCCTATATACAGATGTATGCATGGCAATCTCACGTTTATCTGCGGGCACTTCTCTTCCGAACGAGCTACAACCCGCCACTTGTATGCTGTAGCATGCGAGATGCTAAGTTAGCCAACTAGATGCAATGACAAGTGGCAAGTCAAGTGTTAGCCTCCCCTAGATACATTGACAAGTGGCATGTCAGGTGTTACTAGCCACCACCAGATGCATTCACAAGTGGCAGGTTAAATAGTGCAGTTACATCATGTACAAGATAATGAACAAGGCAGTGCGAGTATATCAAGCAAGACAATCTATGAATAAGCTAAGATGTAGCAATTATAAACTTCTACCGCGACATGTCTTGTAGATCTGGGCCGTATGGGGAAGCCAGGTGGGGCTTTAGGCCTGTGTGCCTTGTGGTTTTTCTCTTTTGGTTTTCTCGTGTTCTAATTTTTTTTAGGCCAAAAAGTGTGGAATGGAAGGTTATTAATGCTTGTTGATTACTTGTTGTTTCTCCGATTGTCCTCTCCTAAATGTTATAAAATAGAAGAGATTGTCTTACCACTTTTTAACCATAAGCCACATTTTTTATCCATTGGTTCAACATTCAATTATCCTCTACACAAATCCAATAATCACAAAAATTAACTTAAACTTTTAAAAAATTCAGATGACTTAGAAATAGCAAATCCTAAAATAGAAACCTAGCCACTATCATGGCTTCATGAGTGAGCAATACATGGTACATGATCTATAGGTAAAAGGTCCAGGATTTCGTGACGTGCACAGCGGTAGCGGTGCAGCTGCAGGCAAGGTACTAAATAGCCGATAGCATGATCCTAGCGGATTGGTGTTGGCATACTAGATAGCGGGCGATATAGCAGAATTTGAAAACACACACAATTCTTTAGTTAATCATGTATAAATCATGATTTTCTACACGACAAAAAACAACTACAACATCCAAGATAGCAAAGTTAATTAGAACTTAGAGGCATAAGTAGCACATGCATGATGAATCAGCTGAAATTAGATCTTGCATAAGATAAATATTCGAGCAATCAAGCAACAACTGGACACCACGAGTTCAGACTCAATCTCAACCTCAGTTCAGATATCAAACGTTAGGAAACGCGGACTGGACACAACTTGCTAGCGTGGCTCTCAGTTTTAGTTGCCCACCGGCAGCATATTCACCTGCAAGCGTCATGCGAAACAGCAAGGCAGAGAATCCACAGCATATTCACAGGATCCCTTTCTTTTTAAGAAGAAAACGAACTGCAAAGTAGTATGGACATCTTGTTCCAAAGTAGTATGAACACGAGTACATTTTTTTAGATAATGGAAGAGCAAGTCTTCCAATCTCTGTATCATACGATGTATACAACCATAAATTATTACAAACGAACAAATCGACTTACAAAAAGCAGACCAAAAACTAAATAACAAACAAATTGTCATGTTGTGGCTATGAACATGAGTACATATCCTGAATCTATTGGCGACACAACTCAAAGCAGACAGAAAGCTCCTCCCATTTTATTAGCTAATAGCCAATAAGTAGCCAGTACAATAGCAGAACAAGTTCTGAAAACAGAAAGACAAGAATTGAAGCAGCAGGACCACATCGAATCGAAGCATGTACATGCAGCAAGAGCCACGAAGGACAACATGGGTGCACGCACGCTTGCTTGCTCTGTCACGCGCGCTACTGATGTATACTGGATCGCTGGGAGGAGACGGGAACCACGGGTCAGGGCTTGGCGGCGGCCGCGGCGCCAGCGGCCTGGCAGCATTCGGGGTGGTTGAAGCAGCACGCAGGCGTCGACTCCCGGGCCACAGGCCTACCCTGCACCAACGCCGACGCTGCCATCATCACGAGCAGGCAGAGCTGCACCAGGATGAAAACTAGAAAGGAGCAGAGGTTATCGGTCGCCATCACCTCGATCGGCTGAAAGAGAGCGAGAGAACAGTGCCCTACTACTCACACGGGTCCTTTTCTTTGGTAACAACTCCTACGAGATCGCTATATATACTGGTGTTTAGCGCTTGTAGCACCTCCACAGAGTCCGTAACAAAACTAGCCCTCTCTTTGTCGTATTTGCAAAAATGACATCCTTCATCATGCCCGGAGGCCGGACTTGCCCCGTTCCGCCATGCGTCAAATACTGCACCCAAAAGAACCGGATTCACCTCTAACGCGCCCCCTGAGGCAGGAAATACACTCTTCCGTGTCCCAGGGACACAGTTTTCCCCTCGTGGCATCACGTGGTGCGTCTGGGGTATTACTGTGGCCCAGAGGACCGAAAATACCTCGTCCGGCCCCAATGGGTGAATTCCCCCAGAAAAGGCTGAGAGTTGTAGGAATTGATAAATATAGCAAATGAGCTCCAAAATTATTAAACTTTTTGTGAAGGCTCCTGAAATAGTGTAATTACTTGTGTAAATTTTCTAGAATTTTACCTTTTCTGCATGTTTCTAGAAAATTCATTTAAGGCTACTGTTTGTATGCAAATAAAATAATCGATTTGAGAATAATTTTAAAAACATGCTCAAAATACTTTTTATATTTATTCTCAGTATAATTATCTCAAGTTTACACTTTTTGGATGTTACAAATCGAGTGATCAGATCAGACAAACCAAAAATCATAGATAGTAAAAGTAGTAGTACGATTAATACTACTCGGAGCACGAAGAAAAATAGTATTGGTACCCGAAGTCGTCCGAGACGTAGAGGAAATTGTATGCTAACTTTACGGCAACATTCCAATACAGTTTTTATCTTATTTACGGAGGTAAAAAAAAGAAGTAAATATTATCACGGGCCATAGGGGTATGGAGAGTTTTTTTTTGCTAAAATAGCACTATCATGTGATAATATTTACTTCTTTTTTTTCACCTCTGTAAAGAAGATAAAAAAAACATATCGGAATGTTGTCGTGAAGTCGGAGTACGATTTACTCTACTTCATGCTTTGAGTAGTGCTAATTGTACTACTACTACTCTTACTATCTACCATTTTTTGTTTTGTCTGATCTGATCACTTGATTTGCAACATCCAAAAATGGCAAACTTGGGATAATTATACTAAAAATTAATGTGGAAAGTATTTTGAGCGTGTTTTTGAAATTTTTCTCAAATCGATTATTTTATTTGTATACAAATAATAGCCTTAAAGGAATTTTGCAGAAAAATGCTTAACAGATAAAATTCTAAAAAATTTACAAAAGCAAGATAATGAAATGACATGTTAGCCACATAGATGCAATGACAAGTGGCAAGTCAAGTGTTAGCCACCCCTAGATACATTGACAAGTGGCATATCAGGTGTTACTAGCCACCACCAGATGCGTTCACAAGTGGCAAGTCAAGTGAGATGTCATGTTAGCCACCTAGATGCAATGACAAGTGGCAAGTCAAGTGTTAGCCACCCCTAGATGCAATGACAAGTGGCAAGTCAAGTGTTACTAGCCACCACTATATGCATTCACAAGTGGCAGGTCAAATAGTGCAGTTACATCGTGTACACGATAATGAACTGGGCAGCACGAGTATATCGAGCAAGACAATCTATGAATAAGCTATGACGTGGCAATTATAAACTTCTACCGCGACATGCCTTGTAGAACTATGCCTTGTAGAATTGGCCGTATGGGGAAGCCAGGTGGGCCTTTAGGTCCGTGTGCCTTGTAGTTTTTCTCTTTTGGTTTTCTCGTGTTATTTTCGGCCAAAAAGTGTGGAATGGAAGGTTATTAACGTTTGCTGATGACTTGTTGTTTCTCCGATTGTTCTCTCCAAAATGTTATAAAATATAAGGGAATGTCTATTCGTGAGGTGATTGAATTTTTTTAATCATAAGTCATATTTTTTATCCATTGCATCAACATTCAATCACATGACACATTAACCTCTACACAAATCCAATGTTCACAGAAATTAACTTAAACTTTTAAAAAAATTCATACGCCTTAGAAATAGCAAATCCTAAAATAGAAACCTAGCCACTATCATAACTTTCATGAGTGAGCAATACATGGTACATGATCTATAGGTAAAAAGTGTAGGATTTCATGACGTGCACAGTACTGGCTTGTCAGAGCGGTAGCGGTGCAGCCGCAGGCAAAGTACTAAATGGCTGATAGCGCGGTCCTAGTGGATTCGTGTTGGCATAGTAGATAGCGGGCGATATAGCGGAATTTGAAAACACTCACAATTCTTTAGTTAATCATGTATAAATCATGACTTTCTACACGATAAAAAGCAACTACAACATCCAAGATAGCAAAGTTAATTAGAACTTAGAGGCATAAGTAGTACATGCATGATGAATTAGCCGAAATTAGATCTTGCATAAGATAAATATTCGAGCAATCAAGCATCAACAGGACACCACGAGTTCAGACTCAATCTCAGCCTCAGTTCAGACTTCAAACGTTAGGAAACACGGACTGGACACAACTAGCAAGCGTGGCTCTCAGTTTTAGTTGCTCACCGGCGGCAGCTGTCGATTGGTCAAGCTGCGAGCAAGCGAGCAGCAGATAAGGAACATGATGTGCAGCCGTGCGACGACTATGGTGGACAAGGAGGACCATTAGCCATGGATGAGTATGGAGTGCGGTGACCGTTACTAATTTGGGATTTCACTTTGCACGGGAATGATGCGGCAATAGCGAGCCGCTAAAATGGCTCGGTAGCGACCGTTATAGCAGCCTGATGAGCGCTATTAGGGCATGTACAGTGGGGTGACATCAACAGTCTATAATTTTTCCACGTAAGATTTTTAATGAAGTGGATGAGAGAGAACAAGGAGAGAGAATAAAGCTGTCTGGCATGCAACAGACAGTCTATAAGGTCCTTATAGACGGGTGTTTCGTTGTTGTATCTATGTTGTCTGTACAGTTTGTGGGGGTCATATATACATAACTTAAAGACAACCCATTGTATGAGTTGTCTTTAATTTTGTCTATAGATGATATGGAGAGTATTACAGACAGCAATCGTCTATACAATTGTACATGCTCTTAGCGGCAACTAAATTCCAATTCATTATTTCTAACCACTACTTCATATCGGTAGCACTTGTACTCCACTACGAAGCAAGTGATTGTGTCCAGGAAAAAGAAAATTCTGCAGATAGAGCCTACGGAGATAGAGCCGATAGACTTAAGCACAGCGCACAAGATCACCCAACTAATGTAGTTCATCAAATGGTATGGGGAGATAAACCATGTTAGGGGATAAACTCAAATAGTCCATAACCCCACACACTCGAGTAGATATGGATACAAAGAAAATTAATTAAGAGGAAAAATGTTGTATGTAGAGCAGGAATATTAATGTTGTACACAACTATAATATATAGTTCAACTTCAACGGTGCTGCTATATGTGATTGATGGTATCAATTCTCAGGAGAGCTTAACGCAAAAAAACAACAACAACAACTTCAAGTGAAATCCAAATTGGCGCAAAAAAAAAACATACCAACTTCAAGTGAAATCCAAATTGCCGGTGTTTATGAAGAGATAAAGAGTTTACAAAATTCAAAAAAAAAAATACTCCACTGCTTGTTTGCCAATTCATGGAAAAGGTTCATGCATATGACTAAAGGCCTAGTGGCACAGAAAGGTTGAACAAGTTTATTTACTTGTCCTGAAGATGTCTTTAGAAGAACACATTTCCCTATCCTTTGTGAGTCTGGATCAATGTTATTACCATCCTCTTCAGCTTCATCCTCAGGGTTCATTTCCAAAATTTGAAATAGTTGAAAAATACATAAGTAGACTTTGAGGCAAATTGCATCAAAATCCAAACATGTACATTTGGCCAGCATAAGACCACAACTTTAAAAGTTTAGTTCTGGTATTCTCGAGGACTCAAAGATACAAAAGAGCGAAGTTCATGGAGGCCATCAAAAGTTTATGAAAAACACCGATATAAACCAACTCAAATCATTGTAGAGTGCTAACATTTCAAGATAACTACCATATAAGCAGTATTACTGCTTTAAAGATGAACTGTCTCGTAAGTAATTTACAAAAACTGGTCACAACTCACAAGAAATATACTAGGAAAATCGATGTGCACATTATATAGAGGAAGAGGAGCTATTTGTGTCTTCTTCAGGTCATGTATTTGTTGAAACTAAACCCTACGGCATATAATCATTTGACTCGGTACACATAAAGCCCAAAATTAGAGCATGTGAGGTCAAAGGCTAGCATGCAGAAAATACTAAGCTAGCAAGCAAAATCGACAAAGTTGATAAAACAACTCATATTTCCCACATCCACATCCAAAATTGTCGTCCACATACGGGGAAAAGCTGAAGCCCCTATAGGGGATAAGGAAGGCAGGTTTCTTTCCACCTTCAAAACTAATACGAATGTTTTTTTCTCCGGCAACCCAAGCAAAGTGGGGCTTAAGGACCTAATAGCGTCTTGAGTAGTTACGGTTACAATCTCATCTATTTGTGATCTATCCAGTATTTCTGGGACAAAACATAGCCTTGTTCCTAGAATGTTATGGAAACCTGGCTCATCAACTACAGCTAACAATACACAGAAAGATCTTGGTGATTTTCAGCCAAGAAATGAAGTAAGAATACTAATGACTATTATCAGCATCATTCATTCAAATCGTCTCACATTGCAGAGTGCAATGTAAACATCAATATAGTGGTCAAATGTCTAATATTTTGTTTCAGCTGTATGTATGCATCGCTTAATTTGTGTTAAATTGATTAGTTAAATCCGTAGCTGCATATCCTGTAGACAAAATATTGATCTCTACTACCTGAGCCTAGGTTATTTGCTGTGATTAGAGGTTGGATGATCTCTTGTCACTTAGTAGATCCGGTCAACTTGCTTAGACATGCTTAGCTATCGGTAGAATCAAGCGGTTATCGACTTTAGTCGGTAACCTTGATCACACAAAATCTACTATAACTTTATGTTTCAAACATTTCGCTATGTTTAATTGCAAAACTAAAATGAAAACAAAAATGATTTGGACGCGGCACAATGGTAAGATTGGTGTGATCTTTTGGGTGTGATCGAAAGGTGCCCGGTCAATTAAGGACCGAACATCTTGTGAGTGAATTTTTATCCAGCATTTCGCGTGCTAACCACACTAGAGTATATGGGACCTCTCTTGACCTAGTACTTTGGCGTGTATTGGCTCGGTTGCAAGAGGTCGCAGGAGGGATGGAGGTGGGAGCATGGTAGTTGTCCAAAAGCTTTATCCTGAGTGGGTAGTTGTCTTTTCGGCTTTACCATGTAAGCGTATGGGTTTCTATCCATACGAGCGGCTCGTAGTTAATACATAATATTGGAAAAAGTCTCGTAGGACTTAGCTGTGCAAAGATACCTTCTAAGTGTGCTTTGGCTTAAAGGCGATCAAGTGTGGGTGCAGTGGTACACCCTCGCAGGTTAAAAACTATTCGAATAGCCTCGCCCTAGGTGATGGACACGCTTGGGTAAGCTTTTCAAGAGTTAGACTACAACATTTAAATTAAAACTTGATGGGTGGTGCGAATGCAGGATTCGTGTTATTGTTGTGGTGACTATTGGGATAGTCACTTCTAGGTTGTTTATCTTTCGCTTTTGTTATTATTATCTTTATCTGTTATTTCAATCTTAAAATGAATTGCAAACTTGCCTTTAAAATCAGATACCTTATTGCAAATGAAAATTGGCTTTATGCAAATGAAACATATGACCTCCACCAAATAAGCTGCATGTAGCATATGAGCAGTCTGTTAGTTCACACGTCGGTCTTGCGGGTACAAAGACAATCTTTGTACTCGTGTGCTTTGCTTAATGTTTTTGTTGCAGAGGAAGAAGGTGAGCCTCGGGGCCTCACTTACGTGAGTGTCTTTGCCGCCGCGTGGTGTGACGACTAGTCTTGGCGGTCCGGTCGGATGCCTTGTGGGTTGAAGGCACACCGATTGGCTTTGTTTATAGCCATCTTATGGCACTTTTGCTTCATTGTCGTTCTTGTCTATTTGTGTATCTTGTGGCACATCCGCCTATGTCCGTAATATTGTTACTATTTGTTTATCTTCCGTTTGTAGTGTAATGTTTGGACTCTATGTTTTGAATGGAGTTGATGTCTAATTTTGTAACGAGGTGCGATATCTTTGCTTTCAGGAAGTATACATATCTCGAGGATCGGTTTATTTGATTTGTGATGCTAGGACCGGTGGTTGGTTAAGCATTACAAGCCAAATAAACTGGGTCCTCACAAAGTTGGTATCGAGCCATTCGACCTGTAGCAACCCAAGCATAGTCGTCTTTAGGATATTTTGAAAAGCTTAATTTCAAAGTATAAAAGGGTTTATGAAAACCTAGGCAGATTCTCGATTTTACTCCTTACCTATCTTGGCATTCTACTCTCATCTTACTCTAATTTGAGTTTAAAACTTGGTGTTCCTCTTTCCTTTCAAAAGATAGTTGCTACCAGTAGAATCAGTCTTTGGGAAAACCATAGAGAATTAGTCTAATAAAAAATTGTGGGGTATAAGGGTAAGATATATGTGAGTTTGCTAAGTGTCCGATTTTTGTCAATTGGTTTTGTAACTTAAAAGTCTTGTGTTTGTTTTGTGTGTTAGTAAGTTATTTGCGTGAGGATGTTGACTTCGTGTTTTCCGGCTATTGTTAACTTGTCTTAGTGAAACAGATGGCCGGAGAACGCGCGCAGCCAGCCAGGTGGTCATGATGAGGAGCTTCCTCCTCCAACCATGGTCGAGGTTCTCGCCGATCGAGCGAAACCGCATGGACCGACGCGCATCTTGGAGGTTATTGCTAGGAATACCTCCACTCCGCCGTGGTGGCGGCCACCGGACTCGCGAGGACTTGCGAGTTCCTCCGCACACACCGCCGACTTTCTCCCGCTCGAGGACCCTCTCGATGCGGATGATTGGTCGCGCATGGTTGAGCGGAAGCTCAACATAGCTCGATGCCGAGCGCAGACAAGGCACTCTTCGCGCCCCACCACCTTGAGGGCGCGGCACTCTCATGGTGGGAGAACTATTCGCCATGCAGCCCGAGCCATGTGGTCGCGTGGGAGGAGTTCCGGTCGCTTTTCGTCGGGCCCACATCCCGGATGGCCTGATGAAGTCAAGAAAAAGGAGTTCCTCGCGCTCAACCAAGGGCGCAAATGCGTGACGGAGTACCTTTACGAGTTCAATCATCCGCTCGTTATGCTCCGGGAGGTGGCCTCGATGAGGCTAGCAGAGAAATTTATGGATGGCTTGTCCGAGGAGCCGCAGGACAAGCTATCCATTGTGGACTTCTCGACTTTCGTGCCTTGGTAGATAAGGCCATTGTTGCGAGCATAAGGCAAAGGCGCTGGCGAGTCCCATAGCGCAAATGGGAGGCGATCGCCTACTCACACCACCTCGTTCGTCCTCGGTGGGCGGCACGATGGCCCGTTCTTTTGCTCCACCGGCGCCGAGACCATCTCGCACGGCTCCTCGCCCACCGCAGTCGTGTTTCACCACGTGCGCCGCGATCCAAAGACAGAGCGCCTCCGCAATCCGGCGGCCGAGGTGACTTGTTTTCGCCGCCACAACAAGGGCCATTATGCGAATGCTCGCCTCGAGTGTTGCAGCAGCCCTCGCCCTAATGGAGGACGCGGCAGGAGCGGTCACCGCGACGTAAGATTATTCGAAGACCCGAGTGCGAGCGGTCGAGTGAACCACCTTTCACCGAGGAGGCTCGGAGGCGCGGATGTTGTGATTGGTATACTTCTTGTTAATTCTCGTCTGTTGCAGATTATTTGATTCGAGCATCGCATTCTTTTATTTCAAGATCATTTGCTGCTGCTAGTGGTCTTCACTGTGTTCCTTTGAAGTTCCTTTACTCATCCGCTCTCGGGTCGGAAATGAGAGCCGATTCTGATGTCGGGATGTTCCTATCATAGTTGAAGGAGTGGGATTTTTGGCAAATCTCATTCGCTCCAATGAGTCGGATGTGATTCTTGGCATGGATTGGTTGTCCCAACACTTGGGGCAAATCGATTGTGCCAGAAGATTGTCTATCTTACCAGCTTCTCGGGTGAGCAAGTCGGGTTTTCGCCACGGCCAGTGGCCCGTGTCTATGTGCATTAGAAGCAAAGCCACCTTGCAAATTCAAGATGTTCCCATAGTATCGACTTTGTGGATGTCTTTCCAAGATTTGCCCAGGATGCCTCCGGTTCGAGATCCGAGTTTGCCATCGAGTTGCTGCCCTGCATCGCTCCGATTCGAAGGCGCCGACGGATGCCTCCCAATGAGCTAGAAGAATTGAAGAAGCGCTTGGTGAGCTCCAAGCAAAGGGTTTCATCCGTCCCAGTTCATCTCCTTGGGGTTGTCCGTGATCTTTGTGAAGAAGAAGGACAAGACTTTGCGTATGTGTGTTGACTACCGCCCTCTCAATGAAGTGACGGTGAAGAACAAATATCCTCTCGCCCGCATTGATGATCTTTTGACCGCTTGTCCGAGCTCGGTGTTCTCAAGATTGATCGAGATCGGGCTATCATCAAGTCCGGATCGGTGAGGATATTCAAGACGGCTTTCACTACTCGTTATGGCTGCACGAGTACACCGTCATGTCTTTCGGTTTGACCAATGCTCCAGCGTTGTTCATGAACCTTATGAATTCCGTATTCATGGAGTATTTGGACAAATTTGTGGTGGTTTTTATTGATGACATTCTTATCTATTCCAAGATCAAGCGAGCATGCCGAGCATCCAAGATTGTTTTGGGCAAGTTATGGAGCATCGGTTGGCGAAGTTCAGCAAATGTGAGTTACGTTGAAGGAAGTGGCATTTTGGGCCATGTTCTTTCAGTGGAGGAATAGTCAGAGATCCCAAGCAAAGTCACGATGTTCTATCTTGGGGCCACCAAGTCACCATCGATGTGCGGAGTTTTCTTGGTTTAGCGGGCTACTATCGCCGCTTTATCGAGAACTTCTCCAAGATCGCAGCCGATGACCGAATTGCTCAAGAAGGACAAGAAGTTTGTGTGGTCCTCGCTTGTGAGGAGAGCTTTCAGAACTCAAACAGCGATTGACTTGGCTCGGTCCTTACTCTTCCCGATATCCACAAGAGCTTGATATTTATTGCGATGCCTCTCGTCGGGACTCGGGTGTGTTCTTATGCAGAAGGCAAAGCAGATTGCCTATGCATCTAGGCGGTGAGGCCTCATGAGCTTAACTATCCCACCCATGATTTAGAGCTTGCTGCAGTGGTTCATGCACTCAAGATTTGGCGGCATTATCGATCGCAGAATCGTTGCAGGTGTATTCCGATCACAAGAGTTTGAAATACTTATTCACTCACCGGATCTGAACCTCAGGCAGAGGAGATGGCTAGAATTGATCAAAGATTATGATATGGGTATTCAGTATCATCCTGGCAAGGCCAATGTGGTTGCTGATGCACTTAGCCGAAAGGTGTATTGCAATACTTTGATGATCCAAGAGCAGCAACCTGCACTACTTGCAGAATTTCAGCGTCTCAACTTGGGTTTGGTTGAGCACGGTTCCTTATCGCCTGATTGTGCAACCAACCTTGGTGGATCAAATCAAGTCAAGACAAAGAATCAAATGTTGGTGTGGGCAAAATCAAGCAGAACATCAGGGATGGTTCAGCTAAATGCTTTACAGAAGATGAGCACGGTGTTGTGTGGTTTGGGCAGCGTCTCGTGGTCCCAAAGGTCCCAGAGTTGCGGGATTTGATTCTTCAGGAGGCCCATGATTCGCCTTTGTCCATCTATCCCGGGGCCACTAAAATGTACCAAGATCTGCGCCGAGATTTCGTGGACTCGCATGAAGCGAGATTGCGTGTTCGTGGCCGATGTGACATATGTTGTCACGTCAAGGCCGAGCATCGGCCAAAGCGAGTCTCCTCCACCCTTGCCTATACCGAGTGGAAGTGGGATTCAGAGGCATGGATTTTATCACCGGTCCGCCTGCACTTCTTCAGGGAAGGATGCTATCCGGTTGTTATCGATCGATTGACGAAGGTAGCGCACTTCCGCCAAGATTTACCACTCTCGTGTCGATCGATTGGCGGATCTCTATATCTCCGCATTGTGAGCTTGCATGGTGTGCCACGAACGATTGTGTCGATCGTGGCTCTCTTTTCACTTCTCGCTATGGCACGCTTTACGAGAAGCCATGGGGACCCGTCTTTCTTTCGGCTCACCTATCATCCTCGGGATCGATGGTCGACGGAGCGGTCAACCAAGTTCTTGAAGATATGCTCCGTGCTTGTGTTCTTTCCTATGGGAAGAATTGGGAGAAGTGCCTACCGCTTGTCGAAGTTCTCCTACAACAACGACTTCCAAGCTAGTCTCGGCATGGCACCGCTTGAGGCTTTGTATGGACGGCGCCGCAGAACACCATTGAACCGGTCGAAACCGTGAGAGGCGGTTCTTGGCCCGATTCCATCAATGAAGCCGAAAGTCAAGTGCGCTTGATTCGTGAGCACTTGCGCGTAGCTCACCCGTGCGTAAGAGCTATGCGGATCGGCGCCGCCGTGAGTTGAGTTTCCAGCCCAATGACTTTGTGTATCTCAAAGTCTCACCTCCGAAGGGACATCGTCGTTTGGTGTCAAGGGCAACCGCTCCTCGATATGTCGGCCGATCGCATCATCAAGAGAGTGGGAGCTGTTGCATACAAGTTAGAATTGCCGGCTACACTCGAGGGGTGCATGATGTTTTCCACGTGTCGCAATTGAAGAGGTGCCTTCGTGTTCCCGTGGAGGAAACGCCTTGGAAAATATCGATGTGCAGAAGATCTGTCTTATCGTGAGCGCCCGCTCAGATCCTCAAGAAGCTGAACGCAGACAAGGAACCGTGTGATCAAGTTCCTAAAGTTCAGTGGTCAAACCACTCCGAGGATGAAGCCACTTGGGAGCGGGAAGATCGTCTCCGAGCAGATTACCCGCCCTTCTTCTCCTGAGTGATCGTAATCTCTGGCAGATTCCTGTAAGGGGGAGATTTGTAACAGCCCTAACTTAGGGTTTGTATTTCCAATGTAAAATTTTGAGGAGGAATAAAAACTTTTGTTGCCTCTTCAAATCATTTGGAAGTTTTCCAAATTTTCCTAGCAATTTCAATTTTCTAGAATTAAATTCTTGTGAATGGAGATTGTTGTCGCAGGTTCTTAGCTTTCACACTTGTGATCATCCTCTGAAATTATTTTTCCTACCATATTGATCATCCTATCTACCTCCTGAATTATTTCACAATTTTTAGATTTTGTTTGCTATTTCATATGGCCAAGTCAACTCTGTTTGAAATCTGGTCAAACTCCTGTACAGCAGCTTGTGAATTTTCTCTAGAACAATGCAGTGCATAAAAGTTCTGGAAAAATTATACAAGGTTGTCCTCTGTCCCTAGTAGCTACCATAAAAATTTCGAAATTTTTGGAGCTCAGAGCTACCTCTAAAATTCCCAAAACCTTCTCTGTCTTTTAAATCAAATTCTAAAGGTATTGTTCCTCGGGCCCAACCCAACTCGGGCTCGAGTCCGACTCGCACACTTGGTTCGGTCGCGTCAACTAATCGCACCGCCGAGTCCAATTGATCGCGACCGTCCGATGCAAATCGAACGATCCACGTCGCGCGCAACCGACTGTCAGAATGCATACATCGATCTCACCGGCCAATTCGGATCCAACGGCCGACACGTTCTCGATCAAATCAAACCACCGTTCGCACCGCTTTGTGAGTCACCGACCGTGGACCCCACTTGTCGCCTTCGTCCTCGCCCTCTCGCGTCTCACCGAGCGCACCGGCGATCACGCATGTGTGCCACGCACCTCGCCGCCGCCACCTATTTGCCCTCGTGTTCGCCCGTGGAGCATCGCGAGCTTTATAACCTCACCGCACTCACTCATTCATCGCTTCTTCGCTATCTCACTTTCTCCGCCCGCTTCGCTTTGGCGCGAAGAGGGCGAAGGTAGCGCCGCGTGTTAGCGCCGCCTTGATCCCGCAACCACACCGCCGTGATCCACGCCGACGCCGCTCCATTTTGCCCAACCCGGCCCTTGGCGCCCGATGGATCACAGGGCGATATCGTCGTCTCGCCTCCGGTTGCGGCGGTCCCGCGAGCTTGCTAGTTCTCTCGTGAGTCTCTAACCTCGCCACTTGGTCCTCGTGATCGCAATCCTCCTCTCGAGTCTAACGGTGGGCTCGTTCGCTCTTTCGTGCATCGTGGAAGTCGTGCGTGTGTTTCTTCCTCGCGCACGGTGTTCGCCGCCGTGGCAGTCCGCGCCTCGGACCTTCTTCTTCGACTTTGTCTTGTGCTTATTGCTCCCGAGTCGAGGCGATCCGTGGCGCAACTTCTGAAGCCGCCGAAGTGCGTAGCGCCGCTCCGCGAGCCGTAGCTTCTTCTCGCCTCCGCCGCCGTGGGCCCATCTCCGCGACCATTGGGCTCCGCGTCATCGGCATCAAGTTCGTGGAGCTGCGGTGCACCCGCGTGCCATCCCCGAGCTCGAGCCTCGCCATTCTCCGGATCCCCACCTCGCCGTCGCGGCGCGTGTGGGAACTCCGTCGAGCCGCCGTAGCTAAGGTCTAATCCCTTCTTAAGCTCTAATCGCTTTTAGTTTGTATCTACGCTTGTGGGCCCTTGTCGTTAATCACGTTTAGAAATCGTTTAATCCAACCGCTGCATTTCACTTTGTGTCTCGTCATGTGGGCCGGAATGTCGCTTGGGGTGGTGTAGTGTTATTAATGCGTTTTCTCCGCCGCAAGCGTATTTCTCGTGAGTATATGTTAGAAGTACACTTTGATATGTCAAAGACGATTCTTAGAATACGCCGACGCCACCTTATGCGCGTCCGCTCTGGTCATTGCGCGCGCCCGCTGTCGATGGTGGGGCTAGCCGTGCGTCGGTAGAAGAAGTATTAAGTGCTTTAGTATTTCTGAAATGCTTTTCTGTTGCACTGTTAATTCATTTAAACTTAGAAAATGCATAACTAATTCAATTTTTATCCAAATTGTATGAAACCAGTCTTTGTTAATTTTCATTTTAAGTGTGCTATTTGATAAAATTAACTTCACCCATGTCTCTGTAGTAAAAATCTGTTAGCTAATAAAATGATGTCTTATGTATCTTCTAAATTAGAAAATGCATATCTCTTCCAATAATTGTCCAAATTAAATGAACCCAATTCTGTAAAATTTCATTTTCAGTATACTAACTATTAGGATAGATTTTATACACTGGTTCTGTTCATGAAAATTTGTTAAGTAATTAACTAGTGACTTGTTGTGTTTTTAGCTTAGAAAATTCATAGAAAATTACTAATAACTTAAAATGATTTGTTCTCTGCTTCTAAAATTCTGTTATTTCATGCTTAGGCTCTGTGTGAGTTTTGGCTTGTTTGATGTTGTTGAATGTTTGAGTTTTGTCGGTGTTATTCGCTCTTATTTGTCGTTATGTTCGATCGTTAGGCTTCGATATTTGCGGCAACCACGAGGACGATCCTCCGCACCATATTGAGCAACAAGAGCCAGTGCAAGCAGTTTGATCATATTTATCCAGCATTTTCGTGCTAACCACACTAGAGTGTATGGGACCTCTCTTGACCTAGTACTTTGGCGTGTATTGGCCCGGTCGCAGGAGGTCGCGGGAGGGATGGAGGTGGGAGCATGGTAGTTGTCCGAAAAGCTTTATCCCGAGTGGGTAGTTGTCTTTTCGGCTTTACCATGTAAGCGTATGGGTTTCTATCCATACGAGCGGCTCGTAGTTAATACATAATATTGGAAAAAGTCTCGTAGGACTTAGTGTGCAAAGATACCTTCTAAGTGTGCTTTGGCTTAAAGGCGATGCCAAGTGTGGATGCGATGGTACACCCTGCGCAGGTTAAAAACTATTCGAATAGCCTCGCCCTAGGTGATGGACACGCTTGGGTAAGCTTTTCAAGAGTTAGACTACAACATTTAAATTAAAACTTGATGGGTGGTGCGAATGCGGGATTCGTGCTATTGTTGTGGTGACTATTGGGATAGTCACTTCTAGGTTGTTTATCTTTCGCTTTTGTTATTATTATCTTTATGTTATTTCAATCTTAAAAATGAATTGCAAACTTGTCTTTAAAATCAGATTACCTTATTGCAAATGAAAATTGGCTTTATGCAAATGAAACATATGACCTCCACCAAATAAGCTCGCATGTAGCATATGAGCAGTGCGTTAGTTCACACGTCAGTCTTGCGGGTACAAAGACAATCTTTGTACTCAGGTGCTTTGCTTAATGTTTTTGTTGCAGAGGAAGAAGGTGAGCCTCAGGGGCCTCACTTCTGTGAGCTGTGCTGTCGCTTCGTGGGTGACGACTAGTCTTGGCGGTCCGGTCAGATGCCTTGTGGGTTGAAGGCACACTGATTGGCTTTGTTTATAGCCATCTTATGGCACTTTTGCTTCCGCTGTCGTTCTTGTCTATTTGTGTATCTTGTGGCCTGTCGGCCTATGTCTGTAATATTGTTACTATTTGTTTATCTTCCGTTTGTAGTGTAATGTTTGGACTCTATGTTTTGAATGGAGTTGATGTCTAATTTTGTAACGAGGTGCGTATATCGCTCAGGAAGTATACATATCTCGAGGATCAGTTTATTTGATTTGTGATGCTAGGACCAGGTGGTTGGTTAAGCATTACAAGCCAAATAAACTGGGGTCCTCACATATATCCACTTTACCTGTTGTATCTTTCCATATCTAAGGTCCTAAGGACAAATTTTAGTTCAACATATTAATGAGGTTCGTTCATTAGTAGAGCATGCAGAATCGACAAGGTTGATAAAACAACTCATATTTCCCACATCCACATCCAAAATTGTCATCCACATACGGGAAAAGCTGAAGCCCCTAAAGGGGATAAGAAAGGCAGGTTTCTTTCAGCCTTCAAAACTAATATGAATGTTTATTTTTTTCTTCGGCAACCCAAGCAAAGCAGGGCTTAAGGACCTAATTGAGTAGTTACTGTTACAACCTCATCTATTTGTGATCTATCCAGTATTTCTGGGACAAAACCTAGCCCTGTTCCTAGGATGTTATGGAAGCCTGGCTCACCACCTACATTTGACAATACACAGAAAGATCTTGGTGATTTTCAAGCCAATAAATGAAGTAAGAATACTAATGACTGTTAGCACACATGTTATCAGCATCATTCATTCAAATCGTTTCACATTGTAGAGTGCAATGTAAACATCAATATAGTGGTCAAATGTCTTACCTGAAATTACTGCACTTTCAGCTGGTTCAACGCAAATTAGTTTTATGGATGGATTCTTCATCTTGAGTTACCTGCCTGTGCCTACGACGGTGCCTCCTGAACCAGAGGCAACTACAAATATATCCACTTTTCCTGCTGTATCTTTCCATATCTCAAGTCCTAAGGATAGATTTTAGTTCAATACATTACTGAGGTTCATTCGTTAGTAGAGTAGGTACATTTATGTATCTATAAATAACTGGCGAGATTAAATGCATCTCCTTAGCTTTAAGAGCAAAAAATAAATCTCACAATTCTCCTTAAATCAGAAAAAAAATCTAGAAATTCTCACATTAATCTAGAGAAAATGAAAAAAATATATATATAATGCGTTCATTAGATGGCCCACACAAAAAAATTCTCACAATTCTCCTTAAACCAGGAAAAAAATTCTAGAAACTATCACATTAATCTAAAGAGAAAGAAAATATCTTATGCATCCATCATATGACCCACACTATTATAATGGTCAGGATTCTTCCATACTTAAAATCCATTGTTGTTGGTAGTAAAGTCTGAATAAAATAGGAAACCAACCTTTTGCAATTAGCAAATCTGTGATCAATTGAGTCCATGTAGAACTAATGCAACTTAATGTTGATCACATCGAAACATGTATTGCATATAATTCTCTAATTAATTTCAACAATTTAAGTTGCTCAATTCATAGTCCATCGTGCAACTTATAAGTTCCAATTGAGTATTGGGCATGATGCATATAATAGCCTGTTTCCAATAAGAATCTAACATTACTCCAACACTAATACTCTTACATCCAAATTACTTCAAATAAATAATATTACCAGTCCATCTGAAGTGTGCATTCGGATTTGCAGGATTGGTGAATTGATCTACAACATACGCATTTTCCACTTCCTTCTTTAGCTGTTCTACTCTATCAAGTAGCCCCTTGAATCCATGTGGTGCAAGATCCACATGAGACAAGCATGTTACCATCTGACCTGTGGTATGTAGGAAGAAGAAGAGGGGTAAAATCATAAATAGCCTCAAGCGGAAGATTCCGCTATCAACACCGAAATTCATCAACCCAAGCAGCACCCTAACACCAAATCACCAATCGTAGACTCCGTTCTAATCAAGAAGCACAAATCCAGTCCAGATCCCATAACTGGTGATCGAACAGATGAAAGTAACATGAAAAATCTCACCTTTTTTTATATCAAGAAACACCCCCAGCGCCTAGCACAACTGATGAATCTAGACCTACCATTATGCGTTAATGGAGTATTTTGGTGATTAATGAAAAATTTATTTATGAGACTAACTCTCTTATTTGATATACCTATTGTTTAGTCTCAGTTGGATATAAAGGTGAAAATCAAAGAGGTATGCACTCAACATCATTTTCTCATATCTTGTTGCATTCCTCGGATCCAAAATATAGGTTGAACTCCACCAAAAGGTTAACTTGAATATGTGCATATGTTTTTATTACACATTTGTGTATGCACACATTTAGGGGGAGTTCTGACGAGGATTAAAACCTCTATATATTATTTTTAATATATAAAAGACCATACATCTTCGTGGTCGTAACCCCTGAGGTGCACGACCTCACTGGTCGTAGAGATTCCAGAGGTTACATAATAGGTACCCTGGTCGGACGAAGGCCTAAGCCAAGCTCCTGACTAGGAGAACTGTTCGTAAAAGGTATGAACTGATACTTGGAACAGATTCCAGGTATATTCTCTACCGTATGATGAATGGAGCACGTGTATATTCCATGCCATACGTCGTATCTTATCCAGACACACCAGCGAACAACCTCCATGCGGTTATATGTTTCATAGACATATAACCACCGAACGGTTGATTCCGTATCAACCGTCACTTGACTCCGACCAGACGCAACGCTTCGCATCAGACGTCTTCTCCGGAAGTAACTGCCGCCTCTTCGAGGGCTATTTAAAGATGGAACCTGGGCGGATCAAGGAGAGAAGGAAAAAAGAGACAGAGCCATCAGACTAAAGCACAAGCCATAGATTCGTGTGATAGGTCTGAGATTGTAAGGGAATAAGCAGTGTTCTTAGAGCATACCTTGTAAAACCCAGTTCATATTAATAAAGAGCAGTCCCATTATTTCCTTAGATTTCCCATGTCACTTTCTCCTTTTATTTTTGTAAGATCGACGTCTTGATCGTCGACAGCTGGCGCTGTCCGTGGGGAACGCGACGTGGAATCTCAGAAGAATTTCTCTGCTCATCAAATCTTTGTCCATTCCCCGGGTGTGATCGCTGATGCGGTTATGGCAGGAAGTTGGGATGAAGAAAATTAGTTCGACTTGGCGGACTACGCCAACCTCAACATGGACGCATGCATGCACGCCATGGAGGAAAACAGAATCTCTTCATCATCCTCCTCCGCCGGTTCGCCCATGGCAGAAATCGGCGAAGTCGACCGGATGGATGAAGACACACCGCTACGATCAGTGGAGGTTTCAGAGGAAATGCTTCCGACCAGTTCGGAACACCCTAAAGCCTCAGCAAGCCCGGGCCTTTCGACCGGCAAAAAAGGTGACGAAAATTCAACACCGCAACCCGAGGTTCAATATACCTTTGATGCGATCATGGTTGATAGGTACTCACCGACGGCTTCTAGCAATTCCAGGAGCCAACCGACACCTGGTGACGGTGTCAATGAAACCTCCATTGGTCGTAAACCAAGTGGGGATGATAAAGCTCAGCATTCGATCGGCAATTCGCCGAATCAGGCTGAGACCCTTCCGAAAACCTCAGGAAGTGTTGATCACCGACTGCTCTCCGTCGTGGAAGCTTCTCGCAGAAGCTCTGAAAAGCTCTCCATCGATTATGATGGAAGCTCATCGGAGGATCACTGCTGGAAGCACGAGGTCAATGCGATCGGAGATACGGATCAGAATGCCGTGTACGGTCCTCCATACATTGCCTCACCACCACGTAATAATGTAGATGGTACGGGCGGTCGAGCACCAAATGCCGGAGGTGACAGAACTGGTGGACGTTCACCAGTTAATGCGCCTGATCCTTCCCCAACCAATGTAAGGGACCAGGCAAGATCGATCAGGAGGTCGGGGGATTCAAGCCATCAAACACCTTCTTTCGCGTAAATCCTCGAGACCTTGGTAACAATACAAAACCCGCAATGAGTCGGGATATATTAAATACGCCGACTCGCCTGGCGCAGACTCGGTTTTGCCCAACTCGCAGTCAAGTATCGGAGATTATCCAGCGCACGATGCGGCGCGCGAAGCATATCGAACGAAGGCACCGCAAAGTCGCACCATGACTTCATCGCAGATTCTTCCCGGCGAGGGCCGCATGGTCGTGTTGAAGATCGATTGACATCGCGACCACCTCGACGATTCCGACCAACAAGTCATGAGGGGAGGAGACTATTCCAGGAATCCCCACCTTCACTTCGTCGAGAGGAACCATCGCTTGGACCTGGTGATCTTCGACATCACCTAAACCAGGCAAGTGGTCGGAGGCGTTCTACTAACGTCCACGACCGAATCAGGACATTGGAGCACCGACAATCCGTTCCTAGAAATCGGTCTCCAACCGGCTACAATCCGGCACCTTTTCAAAGAAGGCGCCACGAAACTATCACAGGCTGTCGAGCTTTCTCAGCAGGACTCCAGGCTGTACGTTGGCCAAATAGGTTCCGACCGACCAATATGGATAAATTCAATGGGACCCAAAATCCCTTGGAATTTCTCCAGATATATACCACCGCTATTAGAGCTGCTGGTGGTGATGAAAATGTAATGGCAAACTATCTTCCTACGGTATTAGAATGATCAGCCCGATCGTGGTTGCTTAACCTTCCGGTCGGGTCCGTGTATACTTGGGAGCAACTCTGCGACCTTTTGATTGCAAATTTTCAGGGTACGTATGATCGCCCTGGAAAGGAAGACGATCTCCATAGAATACGGCAAAAATCAAACGAGACTCTCCGAGAGTACATCAAAAGATTTAGCCAAGTTCGTAACTCAATACCGGAGGTTGCAGAATCTTCCGTTATCCAAGCCTTCAAAGCGGGATTGAGAAATCGAAGGTTTACGGAGGATTTAGCTATACATCCCCCACGAACAACCATCGAGCTCTTCGACATGGCTGACAAGTACGCTACGACCAGTGAAGCGGTCGAGTGGAACGAAGCCGTTGATCGAAAAGATAAAATTCCCCAACCTGGCTTAGATAGGACGGAAAAGAAACAAAAGAAGACTCTCAAGAAAAAGAAGCACGGCAGAGCCAACGACAAAGAGGTTCTTGTTGTTCCTGAAAAATTTACCAAAGGAAGAAAAGATTATACTGGTCGTGGCAAGGCTAAGGCTCCGACCAATGATTACAAGAAAAGTAAAAAATAGTGTCCTCTTCACCAGCAAGCAGGACACGACCTGCGCAATTATCGCGCTTGGCAAAAGAAGCTGGAAGATTATTATGCAGGTAAAGGACCACTCCCGTCGATTCAAGAGCTCGGGGAAACAAGCTCCAAGAAGGACAAAGATGGTGACGAAGAGATGGAGTACCAAGAACCTCAGCACACCGTCGATGTGATTTTCGGTGAATCTTCTTTGTATGAGTCCAGACGGCACCTGAAAGCCATGGAGCGAGAGGTCAATCTTACTGAACATTCGATCGCTGTTAAACCTTCAAGGTGGTCGGAAACGATAATCTCCTTCAGCAAAGAAGATTGCCTCATTCCTTCAACTCGACCAGGTAGGTTTTTAATTGTCGTTAAGCCTACTATTAATAACTGCAAGGTTAATCGGGTCTTGATAGATGGGGGTAGTTCTTTAAATATTTTATTTGCAAGTGCTTTGGAAGACATGCAGATTCCCAAATTCAAGGTAAAACCGGTGAAATATGCCTTTCATAGCATAGTTCCTGGGTCTACCGCTAAGCCAATAGGGCACTTGTCCCTATTAGTTACGTTCGGAAAGCCCGACAACTTCCGGACAGAAAATTTTTTATTTGATGTGGTGAACTTCGAGACTGCATACAATGCAATTCTTGGTCGTCCAACTTTAGCAAAGTTCGTGATAGCCACACACTACGGTTATCAGAGTTTGAAAATACCGGGACTAAAGGGTGTAATCACGGTCCGAGGCGATCAGAAGATAGCCTACGCATGCGATCAGAAATGCTTAGAACTGGTCGATGAACTCCCGACCAGGGGAACTAACACAGTTAACATGCAGGTCAAACATTCAGGGCCGAAGATGACACCGAAACCTTCCGACCAGATAAAAGAAGTACAACTCGACGGAAGTGCTTCTCCAGAGGGTACCAAGATACTGGTCAGGGCATGACTCGACCTTAAATAGGAAGAGTCGCTCGTCTCCTTCCTCCGAGCTAACCGGGACGTATTCGCCTGGCAGGTGTCCGATATGCCCGAGTCCCTGTGAGGTGATCGAGCATAGGCTAGCTCTCACCTAACAAAAACCGATCAAGCGAAGCTACGGCGTTTACTTTGATCGGAAAGAAGCAATCCGATCGAGATTGACAAACTTCTCAAAGCGGGTTCATTCATGAGGTCGACCACCCGAGTGGCTCGCCAACTCGTAATAGTTAGAAAGGCCAATGGGAAATGGCGAATGTGTATTAACTTTACAGATCTTAATAAAGCTTGTCCGAAGGATGACTTTCCCTTCCTCGCATCGATCAACTTGTAGACTCTACTTAGGGTGTGGGTTGTTAAGTTTTATAGATGCTTACTCGTGGTACCACCAGATCAATATGAGTAAAGAAGATGAAGAGAAAACTTCCTTCATCACTCCATATAGTACTTCTATGTTATGTAAAGATGTCATTTGGTCTCAAAATACCGTGCAACATTCCAAAGGCCGATGCAAAAGACCTTTAGCCCACGTGATAGGTCGGAATCTTGAAGCCACGTCGATGATCTCGTCGTAAAGAGTATCAACGCCGGCGATCATATTCTAGATCTACAGGAGACTTTCAATAACTTAAGATGTCATAACCTTAAGTTGAATCCAGAGAAATGTGTGTTCGGGGTTTCGTCGGGAAAGCTTCTTGGGTTCCTAGTTTCGGCTAGAGGCATCGAAGCAAATCCAACGAAAATCACCGCCATCGATCAGATGCGCGATCCGACCACAAAGAAGGAAGTTCAGAAACTAACTGGTTGTATGGCAGCGCTTAGTCGTTTCATAGCACGGTTAGGTGAAAAAAGATTACCTTTCTTTAAGCTTCTCCGGAAACATGGAAGTTTTGAATGGACTAAAGAGGCAGGCAGCGCATTCGAAGAATTAAAACGGTACCTTACGAGTCCCCCAATCTTAGTCTCTCCGAGACTGGGAGAAACATTGCTAATTTACGTGGCTGCAACGCCACAAACGGTTAGTGGTGTACTGGTCGTAGAACGAGACCATGTTCAACGACCAATATATTACGTAAGCGAAGTCTTGCATGGAACAAAAGAAAGGTATCCGCAGGTACAAAAGTTGCTCTATGGTCTCCTTATGGCTTCAAGGAAACTAAGTGTCGACGATCAAGACGTCGATCTTACGAAAATAAAAAGGAGAAAGTGACGTGGGAAATCTCAGGGAATGATGGGACTGCTCTTTATTAATATGAACTAGAATTTACAAGGTATGTACTAAGAACTCTGTTTGCTCTCTTCCTAACTCAGAACTATTACACAAATCTATGGCTTGTGCTTTTGTCTTCTTCCTTCCTCTCCTTGATCCGTCCAGGTTCCATCTTTAAATAGCCCTCGAAGAGGCGGCAGTTACTTCCGGAGAAGACGTCTGATGCGAAGCGTTACGTCTGGTCGGAGTCAAGTGTCAGTTGATACGGAATCAACCGTTCGGCGGTTATATGTCTATGAAACATATAACCGTATGGAAGTTGTTCACTGGTGTGTCTTGGATAAGATATGTCGTATGGTATGGAATATGCACGTGCTCCATTCATCATACGGTAGAGAATATACCTTGATTTATTCCAAGTATCAGTTCATACTTTTTACGAGCTGTTTTCTTGGTCGGAAGCTTGGCTTGGGCCTTCGTCCGACCAGGGTACCCATTATGTAACCTCTGGAATCTCTACGACCAGTGAGGTCGTGTACCTTAGGGGTTACGACCATGAAGACGTATGATCTTTTATACATTAAAGATAATATATAGAGGTTTTAATCCTCGTCAGCTAGCCCCCGAACTTTAAATGAATAAATTGTGTGAACACTTTCCTTCCGATAAAATCGTATCGGGCCGACGCTCATTTTAAATGCAAGGGCATTTGAAGCGGTTCGTATTCACTTTAAAGTTGAGAACTTTGCCTTGGGAATTAAAGAGTTTTTGTGTCTGTTGGACTTTTTTGGATAACTCCTTATTATGGTTAGAAATTCTGAAGCTTATAAAACCCCTTTGTAGACTTTGGGTTTTTTCACTTCCTCCTTTCCTTCTTCATCTCCCGAGTAAAAACTACCTCCGACCTCCTTTGCTTTCCCCACCCAAAAGGAACCCAACCATGTCGGACCAAATCACCAACTGGTCGGTTTCTGACTTGAGTGAGAAGAAGTTGGAGAACCTAGAGAAGATCGGGATGCTTCCCAAAAAAGACCTGATTTCTTGGAGATCTGCAGTTGGGGAACATTCCCCGAGTAGTGAAGATGGAGAAATTCCTGTTTTTCTTACATATATTGAATGCGGATTTAGGCTACCAATTCACTCCTTCATTCCTCAAGTTTTGGAGTATTATGGAGTTGAATTGGTGAATCTAGCTCCCAATGCCATCGCCAATCTCAGTATTTTTATCTATCTCTGCGAAGCGTACTTGGGGATTCCAGCAGATTTGGATCTATTCAGGTACTACTACAGAATGACAAAGTCTGGGAAGACGATTGAGGCGCCTGGAGAGTGCACCTTGCATCTCCATGATGGAAAAGCTGATGAGTACATTTTTTATATAGTCAAAATCTTCGTGGTCGTCGTGGAAGAAGAGCTGGTTCTATATGAAGATCACGAAGAAAGACAGCCTTTATTATTCTGGTAAGAAGGAGGTCGAGAATCCGAGATGGCGCTCCTCTACAGAGAAAGAGGGAAATGTGAGGAAATGGGTCGAAGCGATCAAGCTTCTTAGTGTCAAGGGTCTAACATCTTGGCATGTAGTAAAAGATTTTTCTACACGCCGGGTTAGTCCTTTGAAGGCCCGAGCACATAATATGCTCTGGTACATTGGTCGAGATGACACGATCAGAGATTCCAAAAATGGTAAGCCATTAATGATTCCGACCAGTTTACCTATCTCAGTTGATTATTTACAGATCCTTAAATCTTTCATTTTACCTTTACTCTATCTATCGATGAGATTAGAAGCGGATCAAGATGATCTCGCACGAGAGCTGGCGATAAAGCTAGCTTTCCCGAATCTTAGCGGCCGTTTCGTGAAGAAAGGATTGAAAGACTTAAGGTAAAATATCAACCATTGTTTTGTTGTCGTACATATTATTTCGATCAAGATACCATAAATCCTCTTTGATGTGTAGTCGGTTGGGTTGAGAATCAACGAGGCTCTTGAAAGATGTGAGCCAATTGATGATCCGATCACCCCTTCGACCACACAGATGTCAGCCTTCCAGAGGTAGGTGACCGAACATAAATAATATTTTGGACAAATTATGTTCATCGCCTAATTATCTTTGATGATGAATTTAGGTCGTTGTCATACCTTCCGGCAAGGTCATCGAGGACCCTCCGATTGCTCACCGAGGCCACTGCTTTGGAGGTCGACGAATCTACACCCACTGATCCGGAGATCAAGGACCTTATCCTTGACGAACTAGTCGCGGATATCGCTTCTGATTTTCAATCAGTGGATGTGCAAGATCTAGTCAATCCTACCGTTCGTAACAGGTGAAATCAATTGACAAGAAGAGGAAGGCGGTATACGAACTTTGCTTCGATGCGCTAAGGGTAAATTCAGAAAATCAACAAGGTACATATATTAAATGAAGAGGTCGTATTTATACATACCTTGGATCTTCCTTACCTTCTCTCTTTGTTTTTTTAGATCTTCTAGTGTTCCGGTCGTGTCCGACCAGAGCACCCCTCAGGAAGAGGTTCCTGGGGAAGAAGTGGTCGTGGAGGTTCCTGATCAGGATACTCCTAAAGCTAAGACGGCTGAGGATGAAGTAGTAAAAGAAGCCCCTGAGCTGGCTTCAACATTTGCTCAGGATCCTCTAGTAATCCTTACTCCTTCTCTGGAGGTAGTCATCTCCAGAGACCCTCAACAGGTTCCACCTCCTCCAGGAAATACTTCTCAGGTTAACAAATTCCCATTTTCTCCCCGATTTATCGAGGATAAGGAACTTGATGAAGCCCGGGGAAAGATATCGGACCGTCAAGCTGAGATTGGTCCAGATACAATCTTTTTCGAATATAACGATATGGCAATTCGGGTAAGTGTTCTACGACCATCCTTACAATTCTTTCTTTTGAAGTTTCTCTGGAAACTTTATCAAAGAAAGGGATTTTTGTTTTTGTAGCATATGGTCGAGAAATATGCTGTGGTCGGAGGACTAACCCAGCGTATAAGGTCCTTGGAGCAGAAACACTCCGATTTGAGAAGTAAGAACATTTCTCTTTTAGTTTGACTTCCTAAATTTTATTACCTTATTTGTCTCTTGTAACCTAACCTTCTCTTCCTATCATATTGATAGATTTAGAGAAAATTAAAGAAGAGACCGCGGCCAAAGAGGCCACAATAATAAAACTGAGGGAAGAAAATCAGAGTAAAGACCGGTCGATCGAACATGCGATGACCAGACAAAAGGAGGTTTTCGACTCTTGTGAGAAGAAAATCAAAGGTAACTGGTCGTAGACTTATCACAGACAGTTTGTGATACAAACCGTCTGTGATTTGTCATCACAGACGCTTTTTGTATGAAACCGTCTGTGATTCGTAACGCGGGAATTTGAAAAAGATTGTATCTGGACCAATCTCAGCTTGATGGTCCGATATCTTTCCCCAGGCTTCATCAAGTTCCTTATCCTCGATAAATCAGGGAGAAAAAAGGAATTTGTTAACCTGAGAAGCATTTCCAGGAGGAGGTGGAACCTTTTGAGGATCTCTGGAGATGACTACCTCCGGAGAAGGAATAAAGATTACAAGAGGATCCTGAGCGCATGTCAAACCCGCTCGGGGCTTCTTTATTACTTCATCCTGGCGCTTTAGCTTTAGGAGTATCCGATCAGAATCTCCACGACCACCTCTTCCTCGTGAACCTTTTCCGAGGGGTGCTCTGCCTGACACGATCGAACACCGTAAGATCTAAAAAAAGGGAGAGAGAAGGTAAGGAAAATCCAAGGTATGTATATATACGACTTTTTCATTTAATATATATACCGGTTGTTTTTCCGAATTTACCTTGTAACGCATCGAAGAAAAGTTCGTATACTGCCTTCCTCTTCTTCTCAACCGATTTCATCGGTTCTAAACCGTAGGGTTGACTAGATCTTGCACATCCACTGATCGGAAATCAGAAGCGATATCCGCGACCATTTGGTCGAGGTCCCTGATCGTCGGATCAGTAGATGTAGATTCGTCGATCTCCAAAACAGTAACCTCGGTAGGCACTGGTGGGTCCTCAGTGACCTTGTTGGAAGGTATGACAACCGCCTAAATTCATCATCAAAAATAGTTAGGCGATGAACATCATTTGTCTAAAAATATTATTTATGTTCGGTCTCCTACCTCTGAAAGGTTGACATCCTGTGTAGTCGAAGGGGTGGTCGAATCATCAATTGGCTCACATCTTTCAGTGGCCTCGTTGATTCTCAACCCAACCGACTACACATCAAAGAGGATTTATGGTATACCGATCAAAAATAATATGTACAACAACTAATGGCGGTTGATGTTCTTACCTTAAGTCTTTCAATCCTCTCTTCAGCGGAAACAACCGCTAAGATTCGGGGGAAACTAGCCTTGTCGCCAGCTCTCCTACAGCAGCATCATTTTGATCCGCTTCTAATCTCATCGAAGATAGAGTCAGAAAGGTAAAATAAAAGATTTAAGGATACAGAAATAATCAACTAAGATAGGTAAACTGGTCGGAATCATTCATGGCTTACCCTCTTTGGCATATTTGGTCGTATAATCACGACCAATGTACCAGAGCATCCTGTGTGCTCGGGCCTTCAAAGGACTAACCAGGTGTGTGAAAAAATCCTTTACTACGTGCCAAGATGTTAAACCCTTGACGCTAAGAAGCTTGATTGCTTCAGCCTATTTCTTTATCTTTCCCTCTTTTTCTATAGAGGAGCGCCATCTCGGATTTTTGACCGCCTTCTTACCAGAATAATAAAGGCTGTCTTTCTTCGTGATCTTCATATAGAACCAGCTCTTCTTCCACGACGACCACGAAGATTTCGAGTATATAAAAATGTACTCATCGGCTTTTCCGTCATGGAGGCGCAAGGTGCACTCTCCAAGCGTCCCAATCGTCTTCCCAGACTTTGTCATCCTGTAGTAGTACCTGAAAAGATCCAGATCTGCTGGGATCCCCAGGTACGCTTCGCAGAGGTAAATAAAGATGCTAAGATTGGCGATAGCATTGGGAGCAAGATTTACCAATTCAACTCCATAAAATTCCAGAACTTTAGGAAGAAAGGAGTGAATTGGTAGCCTAAATCCGCATTCGATGTATGCAAGAAAAACAGAAATTTCTCCATCTTCACTACTCGGGGAATGTTCCCCAACCGCGGATCTCCAAGAAATCAGATCCCTGTTGGGAAGCATCTCGATCTTCTCCAAGTTCTCTAACTTCTTCTCATTCAAGTCGGAAACCGACCAGTTGGTGATTTGGTCCGACATGATCAGATTGCTTTTTTGGGTGAAGAAAGCAAAGGAGGTCGGAGGCAGTTTTTTACTCGGGAGATGAAGAAGGAAAGGAGGAAGTGAAAAAAACCCTAAGTCTACAAAGGGGTTTTATAAACTTCAGAATTTCTAACTGTAATAAGGAGTTACCCAAAAAAGTCCAACGGACACAAAAACTTTTTAATTCCCAAGGCAAAGTTCTCAACTTTAAAGTGAATACAAACCGCTTCAAATACCCTTGCATTTAAATGAGCGTCAGCCCGATACGACTTCATCGGAAGAAAAGTGTTCACACGACCTATTCATTTAAAGTTTGGGGGCTAGCTGACGAGGATTAAAACTTCTATATATTATTTTTAATATATAAAAGACCATACGTCTTCGTGGTCGTAACCCCTGAGGTGCACGACCTCACCGGGTCGAGATTTTGGTTATATAATGGGTACCCTCGTCGGACGAAGGCCTAATCCAAGCTCCCGACCAGGAGAACTGCTCGTAAAAGGTATGAACTGATACTTGGAATAGATTCCAGGTATATTCTCTACCGTATGATGAATGGAGCACGTGTATATTCCATGTCATACGACGTATCTTATCCAGACACACCAGCGAACAACCTCCATGCGATTATATGTTTCATAGACATATAACCACCGAATGGTTGATTCTGTATCAACCGTCACTTGACTCCGACCAGACGCAACGCTTCGCATCAGACGTCTTCTCCGGAAGTAACTGCCGCCTCTTCGAGGGCTATTTAAAGATGGAACCTGGGCGGATCAAGGAGAGAAGGAAGAAAAGAGACAGAGCCATCAGACTAAAGCACAAGCCATAGATTCGTGTGATAGGTCTGAGATTGTAAGAGAACAAGCAGTGTTCTTAGAGCATACCTTGTATAACCCAGTTCATATTAATAAAGAGCAGTCCCATTATTTCCTTAGATTTCCCACGTCACTTTCTCCTTTTATTTTCGTAAGATCGACGTTTTGATCGTCGACAAGTTCACTCTATATTTTGTGGTTTCATTAGTATTGATCAATATTCCTTTTTTCACATATATTTGGGATTTCTACTTTGAAACATATCCCTGAGTATATAAAACTTGTGTAGTTCATATATACTCATTCTTTATATTCAATTATTTGTAATTGTGATGGTTGTCATCAATTACCAAATAGGAAAATATTGAAGTATCTCATCTCACCATTATGAGTTAATGGCATGTTGTGGTAATTAATGACAATCATATTATAGAACTAACATTTTTTATGAGGTGAATGAATAGGTTATGTTCCATGAAGATGGATACTTTGGATGATATCATGAGTTGATCGTCATCAAGTCAAGACTCGGGATGAAGGAAATCATCATGTGTTGATGATATTCAAGTCAAGATACCGAAGTAAAGAAGATCATCATGTGTTGATGATATCGAAGTCAAGAGAAGATCCATCATGTGTTGATGAAGGAAAAAGTGAAGGATGCATCATGTGTTGATACATATCAATACTCGGAATGAAGGATGTCATCATGTGTTGATGAGTATCAAGACAAAATCCCGAAGTAAAGGAAATCATCATGTGTTGATGATTATCAAAGTCAAGATAATGACCCGGACTTGAAGTAAAGATGTGCGTCATCAAGCTTCAAGAAGGTGTGCAAGGCAAATGTATGATTAGCTAGGGCTAAAGCTGTGTTCCTTGTCTTTTACTAGTCTTCTTGTTTGGTTAGAGATCGGTTTGCTAGTATAGGTTGCCGTATTATTAAGAGAGGTCTTGACTAGTAGCTTGAGTTAGTCTTGTGTTGATAGCTCGTTGTGCTTACGCTAGCTCTCGTTAGCATGTTGCCAATATTTGCAAATATGTTTTGCAAATAGTTGAGGCTTATGCATGTTCCTTGCAGTATGTGACTTTAGTTTGCAAATGTATTTTATAAATGGTCTTAGTCTATGTATCCTATTCCTTGTGGTGTGATTCTAAGAGTTGGCAAATGTGTTTTGCAACTTGTTGAGAATCTCGCCTTTAACCCTTGTTTGTAGCGCGCATCAATTGGCAAATGTGTTTCGCAAATTGAGTTGAAGCGGAATGCAAATCCTGGTTTTCCAATCTCTAGTGGTATGACCGTAGGCTGTTGGCGGTATTACCGCAACTGTTCGTGAACAGTGGTCGTAGACCTGCGTGGTTGTAGACACTGGTTGTAGAATAGGGGTCGTAGACCTGTTCGTGAACAGTGGTTATAGACTTACGTGGTCGCAGACACTGGTCGTAGAACAGTGGTCGTAGTCCTGCGCGATCGTAGACACTGGCCGTAGACCAGTGGTCGTAGACCTATTCGTGAATAGTGATCATAGACTTGTGTGGTCGTAGACCTGGTCGAGGACCAATCGGTATGACCGCATTTGTTCAGCGGTATTACCGCATGGCGGTAGTACCGATCCTTTTGGCGGTATATATATTTTTTCTAGAGAATGTGTTTTTCTGGATTTGCTTGCTCCTTTGTGGAGCAGTATGACCACATGTGTTCAGCGGTATTACCGCGTGACGGTAGTACCGATTCTATCGAGCGGTATATTTTTTTCAGAGAAGTTGTTTTCTAGATTGGCTTGCTCCCGTGTGTCCAACGGCTAGTTTTATAGCTGTTGGAGCAGATTGGTAATACCGGCGTTGATTGGCGGTACTACCGCATTTGCTGATTCATTTCAGCATCTTTGGTTCCAATGGCTAGTTTTTGTGTGTGAGCTATAAATACCCACCTTGGCCGGTTGGAGTTTGTTGCTGCTGAGGTTGCTGGTGCCATATACATTCCTTTGAGCTAAGAGCAAGCCATCTCCTCTCTTTTGTGCATGTGTTGTACTTAGTGAGCTTTGAGAGAAAAATCCTAAGTGCATGTGTTGCATTAGGTAGTGGATTGTGTATCCATTGAGCTTAGACACTTGATTAGTTCAAGTGAGAGTCTTCGACTTGTTACTCTTGGTGTTTATCAATACCTAGACGGCGTGGAGGTGTCGTGGTCCGGTGATCTTCTCAAAGAAGTGTGTGAGAAGGCCCGGCGGTTTATGAGTGGCTTGGTGCTTGCCATCTCCAAAGTGGAGGAAGAGCAACCTGAGTGGATCGAGGTGTTGGTTCATTTTGGAACCAGTCCAAGTGGTTGGACTTATCTCGGAGGTGTTGGCTTAATTTCTGGAGCCGGTCCAATTGGTTTGGGCTTACCTCAACGTGGATTATGGGAGACCGGCAAGTCTTCGAACACCTCGGTAAAACATCATCGTATCTTTGTGGTTTGATCTCTTATGCTTTACTTTATTGCAATTTATATTTATAAAATTAAATTACTTAGTCTTATATTGTAGGTGCACTTAATAAAGACTAGTTGATTTAGACTTTAATTGTGCAAAACCGAATTAATTTATGCTTCCGCATTAAAACTAGATTTTAGCCAAAGAAGTTTTAAAACCGCCTATTCACCCCCCTCTATTCGGCCTCCTCAATCTTACAACAACCCGACGATAGTCGTCGACTTGCCCTCCCCGAGTGGCGTCAATGTGATGCCGCCGACCACCACGTAGCACCCATCCTGCTGCCCCTGCAGCTCGCTAAGAACCGACAGGAGCACCTGCGCAAATATCAAAGAATCATTCAAAATCCGATCAAATCACATCACACAATCACCGGGGTCCGAGAACCAATAGAAAAACCGCATCTTCACCCTGGCCTTGTACTTGCCATAGAGGTCGAAGTGCTCGGGGCAAAGTCCGAGCTCAGCAGCAATGTCGACGATGGGGAGCAGCTCGATAGAGTTGGCGATGTCGATGTTCGCCGGCACCGGCGAGGCTATGTCCACCCTCCGAATCGTCAGGTTCGACCTCGAGGTCGTCATCAGTAGCACCAGCGGCGGAGGCAGCTCGACGACAGCGTTGGATCTCACGACGGCTCGCTCATGGTCTCGGTCGGGCGAGGCGGGTTGCAGCAGCGAGTGGTGGTGGGAGAGCAGAGGAGTAAGCGAGATGAGCCTCTGGATCACGTAGCACTTGTTTATTATGAGGAAACCAAACCGTGGACTATCGCAGCGCAGAAAGAAGGGAAAACCGAGGAACACATGACGGTGAACAGAAGTGCGAAGAAAAGGGGGGAATAAATCCAGCACAATCTAGTAGGAAGAAGTGGAGAGACACAAAGAACAGCGCAACGGTGACAACGAAAATAAAATGCAAGCCCAAAATCCGGGAAAACGGAATTCTGCACAAATCTATCAACTACGAATCCCTACTTGCAAGAAATTAACAACAAACGAAAGGAACCCCAAACAACGTAGAACCATCCCAAAGAAAAAGCACGAGCGAGGAACAGGAACGGCGAGAACAACAGAAGGCAGGGGATGAAGAGCGGTGATCGAAATGAAGCACAAACTAAGGCGACGGGAACGAAGCCGAGCAGACACTAGCGATAGAAGCGAGAAAATGCAAGTAAATGGGACCCGGGGGAAATAGGAACGGCGAAACCACATGGGAACCGAAGGAGCAAGAAGGCATGGCCTCCTGCGAGTCCCAGTGCAAAATAAAGAATACAGCATAGAAACCGAGGTGGCAAGAAACCACAGGGACTTGCCAAACCAACGTTCGAACGCAACAGACGGGGCGATCGGATGGTGGGCAACAGCAAGCCATGATTGAACGGCGCGACCTCGGAAGCAGAGCACGAGCACAATGGCTGCGGCAATCGGACAAAGGACAGCACAGGAAAGCATGATCGGATGGTGCAAAAAAAGCAAACGACGTGGCCACCCTGAGAAGCGAACTTTCCTGCCTCCTTTTATATAGAAGGATTGCAACTGCGGGCACTATTAACATTATTTAGTACATTGCGTGCAGGAGAGCAGTGGGCGAGGGCTGGATAAAGAGCTCGAATTGTCCTAACACACCTATGACCTATTAGGTTATTATCATGTCATCTCCCGTGGTCCATGGAGTAGTATTATCTATTGTGGATTAACCCAAGAGGTAAAAATATTTCTCCTGTTTGCAAACTAGTAAAAGAGTAATCGGTGCTGTTAATAGTCGAGGAATCGGTCTGGATGGAGGGCGTGTTTGGTTAGCGTCCTAGCGCTTGCTCGCGTGGCCAGGACGCTGCTGGGAACTTGCTAGGGTGACGTTTGGTTGCTGCTCTGGGCATATATGTCTACCAGGCGACTATTCCAGGTCCAGGCGCTCAAAATCGAATGCCTGGTAGCCAAGCGAGCATGGCGGACCACAGCGTGGCGAGCGGGAGCGCGAGCACAGCAGCGTGGAGCGGGATGGAGTAGAGAAACACCCACTGCAGCGGCTGGAGGAAAGTAAGCGAGCAGCACGAGTAGCACCATCGCCAGCCCCATGTGCGCCATCGTTTTCCCCGTCATCGGGGCGGTGGCTTGAGCGGCGCATCCTCCCTTGCATCCTGTTGCCGCCGTCGCTCCCGCATACTCACCGCATCCCACAACCCCGCTCCTGCATCCCGTCGCTGCCACTGCCCCCACATCCTGCGACAGAGGTTGCTCCTCATGCCCGGATCCCATCGTCACCACCGCCTCCTCGCTCGCCTCCTGCTGCCGCTCGTCAGGATCCCGCTGCCAGGAAGGAAGATTTGGGGATGGAACTTATTTTAAGGGGTGCTTATGAAAGTGTATTTCATGCATTTCTTACGCTTTCTCCTTCTCAAAGCGTAATTTTTTAATTTTACACATTCTCGAGCTCAGGTGTCCAACCAAACACTACGTCCCTAGATTTGTCTGGTTAGATAATAATTATCTACTTTGCATGCTACCTCCAGCCACGCACATGATACCAACCAAACAAGCCTTGAATGTCTCATCGAGAAAAAAAGAAACATGATCATTTCCTTGGATGCCTTTTCAGACCGTCTGTTTTTGGTAGAACGGCTGGGATTGCAGTTTATTCTGCTTTGGCAGATCAGTCTCCCACTCTCCCTCGCGCATCATCCCCGTCCTCACTGGGATCATCGGCGCGACTTGGATCCCGGCCTCTCGGCCACGACAAGCAAAGATACCTTCCCTGCCTCCTCACCTTCCCATCCTCCCTGCTAATGGCGGCGGCGGCCGCGCCCACCTCCCTCTGCCTGACCGGCCCGGCTGCCCGCCGGGCCTTAGCCGCCGCCTCCGCCGTGCCGCTCCGCCGCGCGGGCCCGCAGGCGCGGTCGTTGGGGTTCGCGGCCGGCGGGGTAGCTGACCCGCGGCTGGCGATCCACGTCGCTTCGCGCTGCCGCGTGACGTCGGCGGGGCGCGGGACGCGCGCCGCGGCGACGATGGCGAAGAAGAGCGTGGGCGACCTCACCGCCGCCGACCTCGAGGGGAAGCGCGTGCTCTTGCGCGCCGACCTCAACGTGCCCCTCGACGACAACCAGAACATCACCGACGACACCCGCGTCCGCGCCGCCATCCCCACCATCAAGCACCTCATAGGCAATGGCGCCAAGGTCATCCTCTCCAGCCACTTGGTAAGCCTCGCCATGCCGATCTTTTCCCAGATGTAATGCTGTTTGCGCATATACTCCCAGATGGGTGAGCTAGAAACTAAAAACGGTATGTAGAATGGTAAATTTATAGTCTGACAGAGATTATAGGATATGGATTTAGATTTAGGTAAAGCATGTGCGCGTTTGCATCAGTGCTTGTGTCCATTTGGTTCTGAAAAAGTACATTTTTGTCTCTCAATTCTTGCTCTAGTTTAATTTCGCTCCCTCATTTGCAAAACCGGGTAGAACCCGCCCCCAAAATCTTAAAACCACTGCAAACTACGCCCCTAGGCCGGTTTTGTGGGTGGTTTTGAGTGACATGGCTGCCACTCGGCAACGGGCCTATGTGGGACCCATATGTAAGTAATATGTGACAGAGGGAGAGAAAGAAGACACCTTCTTGCTCGAGACAGAATGAAAGGACCACATGCAATGCCTCGGGCCTCCACGGCGGCAACGGCGGAGGGCCAGCATGGGCAAGATAAATACCAAAACGGAATGCTCAGCCCATGTGTAGTTCAATGGTGCTGGTGGTTCAGGTGTGTGTACCGAAGGTGAGACGGAGATGGACATGACGATGGTGATGGTTCAGATGCTCATGGGTGCGACATCACAGTGGATGCAACAGAAATTTGAGTGCGTCAAAACGTAGAACTCGATGAGGGGATTCTTGGGGATGAGTTAATTAGCCAGAGACTCACCGGAGACGACGAATGACAACTGCGAAACCCGAACGAAAACGAGGGAGAAGACTTTGAGCAAAATAATCGAATTAACTTGGGGGTTGAAGGAGTGAGAGGTGGAACACGATATGACGCGAACGGATGTCGAAGTAGCTCACCGGGTTGATAGATCGACTCAACACGTTCGAGCGAACTCCTGGCCAAGCTCAAGAAGATGCCACTAGCCTCATTGTCTTGGTGGAGCTCGGGAGAAAGGTGGTAGTCGAAGGAGGGCACAACGGCAAGGAGCTCAGAGGCTAGGCGGAAGCATCATGCATGGAAGTTGGGCCAGCGGCTGGAGCCGAGGCAAAAGCAGCTGTTGTGGAAGTACGCCACGACAGGGAGCGCTGCGTCGTTGGCCGCGCTAGGTGGTGCAGCCGGTAGAGGTGCACGTTGAGGTCATCGTGCCCCGGCTCGTACATGATGTCCCTCCACCTTTGGGATGCCTGCCTTGAGCGCTGGCGCCACAAGAGAGGAGGAATATTGAGAGCAAGAGAGGAGAGATGATGAAGAGTAGGGGCTGACATGTGGGGTCAAGTGATTTAGTGGCAGCCAATGTGTCAAAATTGATGATGTGGCAGCCAACGTGGCAAAACCGCTCATAATACCACCTTTGGATGTGATTTGCGCTGGTTTTAACATTTGGGGGACGGGTTCTATCCGGTTTTGCAAATGAGGGACGAAAATTAAACTAGGGCAAGAGTTGAGGGACCAGAATATACCTTTTCCATTTAGTTATGCTGGGTACATGATCTTCAGTGCTTTGAGATATCAGATAATACATGAGCAGTGCTTGTAGGTTGTGAATTTGCTTCTTGTATGCATAGAACTGAAAGGATGTAATTCATCTGGTTGCTTCAGAGATAACTGGACCTACACAGTTGCTTCCGGTATACCTGGACGGCTGGACCTAAACAGTTGTTCGCTCTGCATCAGTAGAAGTTAACATTCCAGTTTACATGGCCTTGGATCTGGCATAATTATTTTAAGTAATGTAGTTGTAGTTCATTATGCCGGGGCACCTGTAATTTGTCGTGGCACCAGAAAGTTTGATTAATTTACACCGCACCTTCCTTGATAGAGAACCTTTTTAGATCTATGTATCATAATGCTAGTTTGACGAGGAGCTCCTTATGATGACGTGTCATCAAAATGTATCTTATTTATTTATTTATTTCTGTGGATTTACAGGGGCGCCCTAAGGGTGTTACTCCTAAATTTAGCTTAGCTCCCCTTGTACCAAGGTTATCTGATCTTCTTGGCATACAGGTATTCTTTTTTTGTTTTACAATATTGATACTTCTAAATTCTGATGTATGCTTATGTACTAGTACTTAGTTATACTGATCATAATATACCATGTTTGCACGCATAAACAGGTGCAAAAAGCAGATGATGTAATTGGCCCAGAAGTAGAGAAATTGGTATCTGCACTGCCAAACGGCAGGGTTTTGCTCCTCGAAAATGTCAGATTTTACAAGGAGGAAGAGAAGAATGACCCAGAGTTTGCAAAGAAGCTTGCATCCCTAGCAGATCTTTACGTAAATGATGCATTTGGAACTGCTCACCGAGCACATGCGTCAACTGAGGGAGTTACCAAGTTCTTGAAGCCTGCTGTTGCAGGGTTCCTTTTGCAGAAGGTTTGCATCTTTTTGCATAGTTTTGATTAATTCCTGAACTAGA
This sequence comes from Ampelocalamus luodianensis, assembly GCA_036346255.1. NCBI lineage: Eukaryota > Viridiplantae > Streptophyta > Magnoliopsida > Poales > Poaceae > Ampelocalamus > Ampelocalamus luodianensis. The sequence goes on along the minus strand of CM070617.1, from coordinate 26,931,358 downwards.
GTATAAACCCTCTATACTTTCTAAGAAGAATTGTTAACATCTACCTTCGTTTTGTGTTCTTCCAAGTTTCTAACTGAATGACTGAATCTCCTCTCTCTCTCTCTCTCTCTCTCTCTCTTTCAAAAAAACAATATAAAAAATCACAGGAGCTTGATTACCTTGTTGGGGCTGTTTCAAACCCCAAACGGCCATTTGCTGCTATCGTGGGTGGCTCCAAAGTGTCATCTAAAATCGGAGTTATTGAATCACTATTGGAAAAATGTGACATCCTTCTGTTGGGTGGTGGTATGATCTTCACGTTTTACAAGGCACAAGGACTCTCAGTAGGCGCGTCATTGGTTGAGGATGACAAACTCGAGCTAGCAACATCTCTGCTTGCAAAGGCAAAAGAAAAGGGTGTCTCCCTTATGTTGCCAACTGATGTAGTCATTGCTGATAAGTTTGCTCCTGAGGCTAATAATCAGGTTTGTCATAGTTTATGGTCTCTTAACTATCAGTACATACTAGAAGGTTTCCAGCTACTTTTTTTAAAAAATACTTTCCAGTTTCCACCCAAATTAAGGTCGAAGAAATTTTGCAAACAGCAAGTGTCTGACGGTGGGATTGTTCTTTAGGTTGTTGCAGCATCTACAATTCCTGATGAATGGATGGGACTGGATATTGGCCCAGATTCAGTTGCAGCGTTCAGTTCTGCGTTGGAAACTACTCAGACAGTCATTTGGAATGGACCCATGGGAGTTTTCGAATTTGACAAGTTTGCAGTAGGAACTGAGGTAGTGTCTAAAATTCAGCTATCCTATTATAGAAAATTGCATGGAAATAAACATGACCTTGAATTCTTTTCTGTAGGCAATTGCAAAGAAGTTGGCAGAGCTTAGTGGTAAGGGTGTCACAACAATAATTGGAGGTGGAGACTCCGTTGCAGCTGTTGAGAAAGTTGGAGTTGCGGGTGTTATGAGCCACATTTCAACTGGAGGTGGTGCGAGTTTAGAGTTGTTGGAAGGGAAGGAACTTCCAGGAGTTGTAGCACTCGATGAAGCTTAGTGCCTGCGTTGCCATAGGAAGCTTCATTTTTTATTTTATCTTCATCTTTCACCTTCTGTACATTTGTTCAACGGCTTGAGTCATCTAAGTCGATGTTGTGCAGAGCTTTTGGGAATTGTTTGAATAACTTCCCAGAATTTTTGTGTTTGCTCACATTAAGACGTTACAAACATATAAAAAGAACAATACTTGTACTGAATCACGGGGAAAAAAATACCTTACTGGTCTTATTGTATGCAAGAACTTGTTTTGTTGAGTAGGGATATTTGGTTTTGCTTTTTTTCGTACCCAGTCAGAAAAGAAATTTCTACGACTGATGTTTGAAACCAGGCGAGTTTGAGACTTAAATCCGGGAGTCCACACGCCAAATTAACTCAAAGTCATCGATAGACAACAGTAAAATGGAATTAAGACATCACACATTCTATCTTGACAACTGAAACAACATCGGCACTATCCAAATAATCTTAATGCGACAAATGTGCTCCAAACGCCATGCCAGCCTTCACATTGCAGCTTCTGACCTGGAGTTCCGATAGGGTATTTCCATATTACCACGGCAGATGCTATTGCTGGCGCTCCCGACAAAGGTATAAACGGGCGCACATTTCCTGATACGAACGAGCACGGCATCTGTCAGAGGAAATTCCTAGACCATTCTCACATACCCACAGTGTTGAGGACCTGAATCCTGATAGTGAAACGCTGAGATTCAAGACAGGTTTGGTAGTTGACGGATAGACCGTGGCATTACCCTTTTTACCTTCAAACGAGCAAAGAAAAATGGCATTTCAGACAACGAAAGCAGCACGTCGCACACGGCATAGTGCATTTATGACTGGCATCAACAATTCGTACTCCACAAACATGTTGTCTACTGAAACCCACTACATCTTATATATGTTGCATCACAATGCCCGATTATCCAATTGCGCTCAAGTTCCTATTTACTATGATTTGTCGTTGCGAGAAAAATCACAAATGTGAAAAATCACAAATGTATGTACATCTCACCAAGGATCAAAGAACCGTTATCAGGCAAAATCCCGTTTGGGGCCCGGTAACGGTTCCCGGCCGGTAACCGGAAAAACTGGCCAAAATTCGACTGAAATTCAGAAGATGAAATTTGAATTCAAATTTCTCTTTGGCGGTTGCCGGACGGTAACCGGAAAAACCGGTTGGAAAACCAGAAAATAAATGAAAATTGGCAATTAGCAATTGTAGAGTGTTTAATGAAGTAGCAATTACAAAAAACAAAGAAAACCCTGCTAACCATAACTTGAAATGTTAACTCTTCAATTTTACTATGCCTTCAAATCTACCATGACTTCAAATCGAAGAGTTACACATTTCAAGTCATGGTAAAATCGGACTTCAAATCGGAGAGTTAGGCATTTCAAGTCATGGTAAAATCGAACTTCAAATCGGAGAGAGGCATTTCAAGTCATGGTAAAATCAGACTTCAAATCGGAGAGTTAGGCATTTCAAGTCATGGTAAAATCGAACTTCAAATCGGAGAGCTAGACATTTCAAGTCATGGTAAAATCGGACTTCAAATCAGAGAGTTAGACATTTCAAGTCATGGTAAAATCAGACTTCAAATCGGAGAGTTAGGCATTTCAAGTCATGGTAAAATCGGAGAGTTAGGCATTTCAAGCCACGGTAAAATAGGAGAGTTAGCTATTTTAAGCATATTTAGCTCATACAATACGTAATCTAGCACAAAAAATGCCTAAATCAATTTAAGAGGTGTATTATGCAATAAAAAATCCAAAATCAAATTTGAAATTTTCCGGCTGGTTACTGTTCACCCAGGTAACGGTGGTTACCGGCCGGGAATTTTTTGCCTGCATCTCACTATCTTGTAGTAAATACAAACTGGGGGACCATAGCACAATGGCCATACACAATACTCCCACAATCCCCCTATCATCGTGATAGGGACTCAAATTTAGGAACAAATCTTACTTGATGGATGATTTTTTTTACATATTTCCATGATCTGAGTCCAATGATCTTTAAAAATGAAAACAAATATGAGGAATAAGAGAACCGCAATAAGCCATTATTGGTTTCATCCAGACCCTGGTGGCAATTAAGATTTAAGCACAACTACAGCATTCTAGAATCCTGTTATAGTTGGATAAGTCATTTTGCAGGAACCTCTTTCATAAAGGCTGAAGGAGGTGACCAAATATACCTAATGGGTTCGCTATCATTTCCATTACTTAAAAGCAATATCGTGCTTTCATTAAAGCTCTTTATGTTCCCAATTGTTGGTAGCACCTTATGGTTTTTCCCATTACCACACCATTCAGTCTTTGGATAATGGAAATGGCAACCAGCCCCTAATGACACCTAGAAAGCTTGCAAAGTTAAAATGCTGAAAATCACACAACCACGTAAATTTCTGCAAGGAAAGATAACATACCAAAACCATCTAACAATTGAGATTTCATTTAGAAGCTCCAACAGACCAACGCAATCCTAGAAATAACATACGTCAAGTACGTTGTGTGATTGCTTTCAATTCAAACAAGTAATCAACAGAGTTGTAACATGGCATATTTTAGTAGGGCAATAACTAGAGAGCCTAGTTTTCTATTTCAACAAGCTTTTGCTTGCTAGTACAGTGATGAAAATCAGCACGATAAGCACTACTTTTCATGGTTTCAAGAAATATAACAAATTAAGAACAGAAAGATCACTGATATAGAATAAGACTCATTGCACAATGTTTTCCCAAAAGAGAAAGATGTCGATATTTCACCACTCTTTCAAAAACATACTCAACACGCTAGGTATCGAAACTGAAAGGAAACCTTTAGTCCTGGTCTCACTGTCCTCTTCCTCTCCTAACAATCAAACTAATTGTGTGTACTCATTAGAGCATTCTCCATAAAAAAGCTGCTTAACCAGTGACTCTAACTTCGACATGATAATGTGATTAATCTCCAGAAAGAAAATCTAATAATATCCAACCCTGCTTGAGTCTTTTGTGGCTTTGTCACTATACTTTGTAATTGTAGAAAATTCACAATGGTGCATAGTTTCTCTGGAACAAGTTCACTTAACATCAATTCCACACCATTTATTTACAAAATGCCACTAAACCCTGGATTGATACGATACCCCACTGAACAAAAAATAAGAGCACCAGCAAACATGAACTGCTTCTAACATTAGTAAAGAGTAAACCAACCACACACTGCTAACCTCCACTCTTCAACCATTTAATCACCAATCATAGGTCATAAATCACATGAAAGCATGGTAAGCAAGGACACAATTTTGCAAAAGAAAGAGAACTTTCTTTATGCATGTCTGTTTCATTCCATAGACTGGTCCATACTGCGATTATTACTTAGAGATTACAGACTACTACAGTAAAGTAGACAGAAGAACACAAAATAAATCCTAGTAACACAGTCTCTTCTTTAGAGCAAGATCCAACAAGAAAACTAGTATGGAGCAAACAGGTGAGCAGCTTACCCTTCCCATATGCGCCAATTTCACAGGTTCTCCATCTGGATATTACTCTTGAGCGGCACATACTCGCCAAGGTACCCGCCGAGGTGCTCGTACAGAGCGCTCCTATCAATCTGCTGGTTGTGGAAGGCCTTGCAGGCGTAGTAGAACAGGCTCTGCACGAGCAGCCCCAGCAAATTCACACAGACGAGAACAGAGACCAGCACAGCGCCGGCAAGCATCCGCCCGGGTAAGTTCAGGCCGAGGCTCCCCTCCTCGCCTCGCCCCTTCACGACGGCGGCACGGAACAGAGCCGCGGTAAAGCCGCAGGCGGCAAAGTAGGAGACAACGAGCACGGCGGCAGTGCGGGTGCGCCCTTGAAGAAGTTGCTTGCTTTTTGCCATAGCGGCGAGCCCACAAAGTGGCTCGAGCACGGAGATGACGCTGGCGAGGTGCCATAGCCCGGAGATGTAGACATGGATCGCAAGGAAGACGAATACGACGACGACAAGGAGGAGGACGAAGGAGAGGGAGGGCGGGGAGGATGGGGAGGAGGAGGGGGAGAAGACGACGAGGAGGAGGAGGACGGTGAGGGCGAATACGAGGTGGTAGACGAGCATGAGGAGCGAGACCCAGAGAAAGGTGCGGAGGAGGCGCGGTAGGATGGGCAGCAGCGCGGCGAGGGAGGATCCGATGGAGGCGGGCTTGGCGGCGTAGAGCGATGCGACGGTGAAGACGGCGGCGGCGGTGGAGAGGAGGGAGAAGGTGAAGAGGAAGATGAGGTAGAGGAACTGGTAGGCGAAGAGCCTGAGCCACTGGGCGGAATCGGAGTAGTCGGAGTTGGTGTCCTGGAGGCGGAGGAGGATGGGGTGGGTGAAGATGGAGTGGGCGAGCACGGCGAAGGAGAGCGGGAAGACGAGGCAGGCGGTGAGCAGCGCGAAGGTGCGCGGCGCGGCGCGCGGGATCGAGGCGGAGACGCGGACGAGGTCGGCCGCGCCCAGCGCCGCGAGGTCGCGCGACGCCAGCTCCATCGGTGCGGCCGGTGGGTTGGTTTCGGGGGAATTCGGTGATTATTTTGGGGGTTAATTCGGCGGCCGGCTGGGGCGGTGTGCCGCGGCGATGGTGGGTGAGGAAGAGGAAGGCACGGTCGGTGGGGGCGTCGGCGTCGGCGTCGGCGTCGGGCTCAAATGTGGGAAGGGAAAGGTGCGGGGCTGGCAAGAGATTTGGGTGGGAATCCACCGTGGGATGCCCGTGCCGCCCCGCACGCCGAGCGTGTTTTGCATGCGATCGTGGATCATGTTAGCTGTGGTTGCGCCAAATGCTCTTCACGACATCTCCCACTCCCGGTATCGAACAATCACCCCCTTCTCATCGAGAGACTGACTGTATACAGTATACTGGTACAAGTTACAGAGCTCAAGTTACTCAGCAGATGACAAGCAGAGAGAACAAACAGTGGGCCGATGATCTATAGCTTCCTTGCCGACGGGATAATCCCGCTTGCTACGCAAATACTGTCCATGGGCCGTCCAAAAACACCGCCTTTTCGTGCTTAGCATTGTACACCCAGTTCTCTGGCATGATGCATACATGTTCGGTCCAAGAAAACCAGCAACACAAAAGTCGCGGTCAATAGCGTCCGAAAAGAAAATGCTTACCGTTTCTGTGTCCTCACGGCGGACCCCGATATGTATTCGTTCAACAGGCTCTTGTATTGTGCCTCCGCCTGCTCAATTTCGAGCACTAACTTCTTTTCCTGTTCGTACACGAAGATTAAGTTCGTCAGTTTCGTTAGCAAAGTGTGATTTAATCAAAATACACTGTTATGTACTAATGATCATGACTATCAATATCAAAATTACCTTGAGCAAAAGCTCCCTCTCTACCATCTCAAATTCCAAGCACCTACAAATGAAACAAAAGAAAGTCCTTCAACTTTAGGCCAAAATTACTTGGAAACGGAGGCAAGTTGTTGTCGGACTTACTCTTCCTGGAGCATCTTATTCTCTAGCTTCAAGAAGGAAAACTCCGTTAGGTCTCGTCCTACCATATATTGGCACACCTGTGGCATTCAAAGGCATTAGCTTTCAATACAATAGATAGATTTACATCAGATAAAAAGCTCATATTCTCCATAGAAAATTAATCCGGCTGCCAAGTTAATCAAGTACTATTGTAGGTAGAGAACATCTCTGTTAAGATGTCATCCAGAGGCACTGAATCCACTAACGTGGTAGTATAGACTAACCTGACGACTCGAGTCCTCGGAATTGCTGCCTGACATATTATATGTGACGTGCCTTTTAAATGAACCCGTCTGAACAACAGTCTCATTTACCCTTTTTCTTGTCTCTGCTATACCAGCGCCATGTGCCACAGGAGGTGAACTTGTCTGGTCGACTTGTACGATATGCATACCTGACGGGGGTGCTCTTGTAGCAACGGTGTTTGTTCCGGCAGGTGCTGAGAGAAGAGGGGGAGCAAAAGCGACTGGAATTGCATTCGAGGGATTATCATAGGTGCTGGGTCCCGAAGGCACCACCGAACTAATAGGAGCAATTGCATTCCCCTCAGATGGTTTAGCAATGGTATCTGCTCTTGCAAGCATTGCACGAGGAGCAGGAGAAACGGAAGCTGTGCGTGGCGCTTTGTGGTATCCAATCAGGTTACTGTATAAATCCCTGAAAACAAGTGAAACACTGCTTATACTGACTGTTGAATGGAAGCTGGCCCTAATGCTGCTGGATTTAGACGAAACAAGAGTGGAGATAGGCAGTTACCAGTACTCGTTCGTCATTTCTTTCAAGCGGGTTATTAGCCTCTGATACAGCTGGGACTTCTCAAAGTCTGGCTTGTCATGAGTGGGTTTGATAAAGTTTGCCTCTAGTACTCCGGCAACGCCTCTACCTTTACTGCTTGCAGTACTCAAAACTCGATGAAAAGGCTGAAAGACATGGTTTGCTTTTAAGAATAAGTTAGACGGAGATAAGCAGGATGTGATTAGTGAGCTTATTTTGATGTTTGTGCCCATAAAGCATCTTCAAATAAAGTAAATGCAAAGGGAATCAGAACCTCACCAATATAAGGCGATTCTTATGGTAGATATTAAATCCATGCACGCTAATAGTCGGAGCACCATCTAAAAATCCTATTGTTGTAAAAACCTCTGCCTGAATTGAGCAAAGTGGATGCAAAAAAGGATAAGAATGTAAACACCAGAGAGAGAGAGAGAGAGAGAGAGAGATAAATATTAAATAATTTGAGGATGGTTAATGTTGGTGAAGCTTAGCAAAAGAACGCCTGTTCAAGACAAACCTCCTTTATTCCCCAGACTTGGGGTTTATAACTTATGCATTGGCAATATCTGAGGTCAGCCGCAATGCTATGACGCTTAACTTCTTGTCCCCGAAGTATAATCTTGAAGTACCCGGGTAGCTGCAAATACAAGATAGAAGCATAGACCTGCAAAAGGCTAATTCAGTAACCAATGCACGAGTATTATGTAGAAATGGTTAACCGTGTTATACTCACCCTAAGAGAATAGCGCAGTTGATTTGCCAGATGATTTTCATTCATTCTTTTTACAGCATTATTTGTTTCTACCGGCTTCGGTGCACCACTAATCATGATATCCTAGAATAAACAAACAACAAAAACTATGATGACTGATCAACAAGGAACACAAAAGACGAAGAATACATGCACTCTGACAATGTGCAAAATAGACACAAAAAACAAATTCAATATTCTGTAAAAAAAAAGAACCTACAAGACAATGAAACATAAATGTGTAACGTTGACTTGCTCATACTAATGAAAATGACAAAAAAAAATGTCCAAGCGATGCTCATACTAATGAAAACAATACTTGTAGTCCACGAGAAGGGAAAGTAAACTTCAGATTTATGAATGCACTTTAACAATGCAAACAATTAATTGCACCAAGTCATTCAAGAAATAATATATCCCGCACTGTCGTAGTGGCATATGGTGCCTACCTACCTCCTTGGTGTCAAAGTCGAGCTCCAAATCACCATCGTCATTGGACCACAGATTGAACACTATAATCTTTGTGCCATGCGGACCAATGTCACTGAACTGTTCCCCAGAAATAAAATTTAAACAACCATTAGCACGCTGAATTGGTGATATATTACTAGTAAGTAGTGACTACTGAATGAGATTGTGCTAGCTACATTTAACTGTGCCATCTGTAGTTTTAATATATTTCCATAACAAGTAGGTTATGTGACTCGTTTAAATAACATGCAGATAGTCATAGTTCTACTTCTAGCTTGGAAAGGTCTGAATTTGTCCTTTCTAGTGACATGATGGTTTTCTTTTCAGGGGAGTAACATAAAGATTTCATATATATAGACTTTGCGAATAGAAGGCACGTCTAACATACATTCTGCATCAGCTCTTCTTCTGTTGCAAAAGGGGACCATTTCAACAACACTGATAGATTTGAGGAGAACTGATCTGGAGCATGTCGCTGATATTGTTTAGTTTCTCCTGTCAATAAATTGTACTTGTAATCCACCTAATGAAAGGAAAGAATATCATGAGAAATGCGGTATATATGTTGTGCCAAAGAAAATTCAGTTCGCCCCTAGCATACCATGGGGACCACAACATCCTCTTGACCAGTTTCCGCCAAGAAAGTGTAAGAGAGAAGACCAATGGATTGTGTAGGCTCGCTAAAAGCAAGAAGTTGTTTGGCATTATTTCAACCGAAGATAAGATTAAAAAAACTAACAAATCGATAAAATGAAGCAAATTGAAGTGAGTCTAGACCTGCTCTTCATGCAGCGACTGAAAACGATAACATCTGCCCCTAGCCGCATTGTGCTAGTCTTGAATCCGTTTCCATCTGACCACAGAGCCAAATGCCAATACATTAGACAGCATATAATTTTGGGGAGAGTAAAAGGTATAAAAAGAGTTAGTAGCACATACATTGTCCAATCGAAGAACCTGATTGTTTATCGGAAAATCCAAAGCTCATGCAACGCCTCAAAGAATCAGGATCCATGCCTCCGCCATCATCTTTATGACAATCAGCAAATACTCATTCGTTTAGTTTCATATTTATGATATAGGATACTCTAATTTTCTAATACAATGCAAACATTGAGCAAACTCTCTAGTTCATACAAACCCAATCAGAAAAGGATCAGGAGATTATGCAAATCTTCATTTTAGTTCATTATCTGGATATAATTTCAGCTGAACAGTTTATTGGAAAATTTGTCACAATGTATATTTTTTTAACAATGTCACACGCGTTTCTAAAGAAAAATATGGATTGCACGAACCGAGAATTTGCACAAATACGCAGCCAAGTCACCAATATAAGTTAGCACTAGTGATAGTAATTAGAACCTTGAACAAGTAAAGCCGGTGATCCGTTCCTGATGTCAACGATTTTGTCTACCACAATTCTAGTAGCTCCACTTTTTATCTGCCACATCAAAAGATCCAATCAGATATGCGATCCTAAAGTAAAAAAATTTTGTGCTACAATGCATCACAGTAACACAATTGAACAGTGAAGATGTTGAATTACCTCGTCGACCGCATTATCCAATAACTCTGCCATGGCTGTAAGAAGGTAAACAAAGTGTAAAGACGCAAATACGCAAGTATTTTTTTGGTACCGGATAAAAGCACGGCAACAACGTAATCTTCTCTTCTTTTTTTGGAAGAAGAAAACGGCAACAACGCAATCGCTTACCTCCAAACGGCCATTTATGCGAGGTCGCATTGGAGTGGAGGAATTTGGGGTGGACACACATGCGATTCTGCACATCTGACACAGAGCAAAGAGGGAAAGAACGAGGGTGAGAAGCATGTAAACCAGCATAAGAAAGAATTATACGACATCAGCATTGCGGGCCGCGTACTTCGAGGTGGTTGCACAGAACTCCCACCGTCTGCTTCGTACTCGCCGGCGCTCCAGAACTTCCTGCTAATCCTCGAGGCAGAGGAAGAAGGACGAGAAGTCGAAGTGCTCTCGAGCCTCTCGTCGCGGCAACTCTGGTGGTCACCGCCTTCCGATAATTCGGACGCGGCTCGGTTCAGGACACAGGCTGCTTGCTGCCCGTCTGCAACTCGCGTGCCGCGCTCCAATGGCGGCGGCGCGCTAAACCTGTGGCGGATGCCTCGTTGGTGGGTGATCAGGGGAAAGAAGGGCTTCGTATCTTTCTCCGTGGCCATATAGTCCGTCGTCCGTCGTCTCGGTAGGGTGGTTCCTATTCACATGGCACAAGAGATTAGTGGTACGATCGTGCAGTTGCAAGATCAAGTCGATGATAAATCGAGCTTACTAAGAGAGGGATCGCAATAAGGCCTTCTAGAAAACAACAAATTCTTGAATTTAAGGCCTATATATGCACTTTCTTCGCCAAGTCCTACCGTTGCGCTCGTGATATCGGCCATGCAACGCGCATCACCAACGCTGTGCCGCGCGCGCGCACGCAGCAACGGCGGCGGCAACTTAATTATCCTAGTTGAAATATGGCCAGTTTGCACAGTTTGCAATTGTTGTGTTATGGCGTGGAATCTTTGTTGCTATGAGAATTTTACCTACATCAGCAAGATTATGGTATTATGGCATAAAAAGATGCTTTCAAGTTGTTGATATCCAAAAATAATGAAATAAAACTACAGATTATAAGCCATAGTTTTGACAAAAATATACTATGCCCTAATTTCCCACCGTGCTGATCTTGCAAAATCAAGAGCGCATTGGAAGAACAGTTCAAAAGGACAATGAGTGATTCTTAGAGAAACCGAAAGGTTTTAGATTCTGTTTAGAGACCAATTTGCTGAAAAGAAATCCTTCTTTCTCAGGAAAAAAGAACATAGGGAATCTCGAAGAAGAAGAAAAATCCGAATTGTATAACCGCCTAAAGAAATAGAGAACAACAAAAGTACTTAACGCCGAGAAAACTTACGTCCTCTGGATTTGCAATTCGGATTGGCTTCCAACTGCAGGTTTCACTTTTGATGTGGACCTCTAGGATCAGATCAAGCACTTCCAAGACTTGGGTTGATACTTTCTTGAATGCGATCTCTACCCAGAGATGATCGATTCCTTTTCCTTTCCCAATGAAGAGGCTTCCTTTTGTTGGAAGTTTCTTCAATTTCAGTTGCTTTTGGCACCTGCCCTTGATGACAATGCCAAACCCTAGCACCTGGAAACCTGCAATTCTAAGGAGGGGTACAATGAAACCTTTATCACATATTTAAAGGCCGAAAAGCTACCCCTAAGACCCTGCTGGGCCAAGTAGAGTCCAATACAAAATAAAATTATGAAGCAAGGAAATCATCTCAAAGAATATATGTTGGGCCAGCTAGAGTCCAACACATGATAAAAACTTGACTAGAAAGATTCCTGGTAGTACAGGGCTTCCTTGTTGGATGTGATGTCAATTGTTTCTATCTATGGTATATGAGCCAAATTGAGCGATTGGTATCCTCTGATATTGCATACAGTGTCATGACATTCAGCAAATCTGAATTGTTTGATCCAAGAAGAATGGAGCAGATCAACCACTGGAGTGATATTACAGTGCTAGTGAATAGTGCCCATTGTTGAGGAACCGTCGCTGGCGAGTCCAGTCCGAGCGATTACCTCGTAGACAAATACAGAATCGTAAGAACAATGCATGAACACAAGAACAAACAATAGATGAACACAGGTATGAGAGGGGACTGCGGGCTTCTCTTTATTGCTCTTCTCATAATGAATTGTGTGTGTAAAGGTTGGGGGGTCTCCCCCCTCCTATATATAGTCTAGGGCGGATGAGGTGCCCACATGGGCCAGGACTCCTGGCCGAGCCCGGTTTCTTAACACTCCCCCTTGGGCTCTCATCCTTTATGTCCATGCCACGTCAAAACTCCATAAAAACCCAGTGGGAAAAATTTGGAGAAAGAGTACATGAAAACATGTTCTGCTATGCTGCACGAATTGCCTCATTAAAAACCTTAACCGAGAAACTTCAGGAAAACTCGTCAAGGGAAAAAGAGTACAATCCACCCAATTTTATTTAATCTCCTGGATTTATTCTTTGGGTACTCGATCTTCATGATCAAGATTTAATAATGAGTTCGTGAAGGTTCTCCCCAGACTCTCGCACTTTCTAAGTCTCATCATTCCAATTCCACGTATGCACCTTTCAAAGCTAGATGCTGGAAGTGACTTAGTGAATAAATCTGCAAGATTCTCACATGACTTAGTATGCAGTACTTTGATTACGTTCATCTTTTGCAATTCATAAGTATAGAAGAACTTGGGGTTGATATGCTTTGTGAGAGGACTCTTCACATAACCCATCTGCACTTGTGCAACACAAGCTGCATTATCTTCATAGATAATAGTGGGGGTTTGTGCGGTATTCAATCCACATGATTGCTGGATATGGTGAATCATCCGCTGAAGCCAAACATATTCTTGTAAGGCCTTGTACAATGCTATGATCTCCAAGTGGTTCGTCGAAGTCGATACAAGACTCTATTCAGACGATTTCCATGGAAGTGCAGTTCCACCACATAGGAGTTCATAGCTTGTTTGCAATTTGGCTGTATGCGGGTCCTACAGGTACCCGTCATCTGTATTGCCATTCAAAGTTAGGTCTTGGTTCTTTCTGTAGAACAGACTAAATTCTTTGCTTCTTTGGAGGTATCAGAAGATGTCCTTTATTCCCTGCCAATGCCTTTGGTAGGTTCTGCACTATACCTTGCTAGTAGGATCACGGCAAATACAATGTCCGTTCTAGTACAGTTTGCAAAATACATTAGTGCTTCTATTGCACTTCAGTGTGGGAATTCCGGTCCCAGGATTTCCTCCCCCTCTTCTTTAGGTCTATACGGGTCTTTGTCTTGCTGCAAAGATCTCCCGACCATTGGCACTTTCAAAGGGTATGCCTTCGCAAAGTCGAACCTTTCTAACACCTTCTGAGTGTAGGCTGACAGATGCACTAATATCCCTTCAGGGGCATGCTCAAGCTGCAAACCTAAGCAATATTTGGTTTTACCCAAACCTTTCATTTCGGGCTCCGACTCCAGGTAAGAGCTTGCTTTCTTAATATCCTTCAGGGTTCCGATGATATTCAGATCATCTTCATACACTGAGATTATACTAAATCCATTCTGGGATCGTCGTATAAATACACAGAGATTATTCTCATTGTTCGTGTAGCCTTTCTTGTATAGAAAGTCGCTTCAAGCGATTATACCACATTCTGCCTGATTGCTTATGTTCGTACAATGACTTTTTGAGTTTCACACTGTACATATTTCTATTTGCTCTGTTTTGGTTCGGGACAGTGATACATTCAGGTATCTTCATATAAATGTCCGAATCCAATATTTCATAAAGATATGCTGGTACCCCATCCATCAATTTCACTTCTAACTTCAAGTTCACTGCCATTGAGATAAATATTTAAAAGGGAGTTCCGCCCATGACCGGGGAATAGGTTTCTTCATCATCATCTTCTGGATGTCCAGTGAAAACTTGTACAACGAGCCTTGCTTCTTTTCATCTCTCTTTCGAACAAATACCCACTTATACCCTACGGGGTGCACAAGGGGAGGCGTGCGGCTTACAGGCCCAAACGTCTTTCTTTTATTCGGAGAGAATAATCTAGTTTCTATTGCCTTCTCCCAATCTTCTCAATCTGATATTTTCTTTCATTCAGCGAGCGATGCAGGCTCTGAATCAAGATTGATGATTGTGGCAAGTTTCTTTGCAAAGTAAGTGTCGACATTGGCTGTTGTAATATTCAAAGGTTCTCCCGAGGTCATAAAGTTTATAACTATTTCTTCAAGGGGCGATTCTTTTAATACTTCTACTTGCTCACCGCTGCTTCATTGCGGGGCAAGTCCCTTTAGTTTTTCAGCTCCGATGTGTGCGCACACATCCATGCTGATGTCTCCCTTCATGGGAATGTTCAATTCTGGTATGCCTTTTCTGAAGGTTCCATACTGATGCCAGGTCTCAACTGGCTCCCCTTCTGGTTCGGGGCACTTCGGTGATCGGCTGTGTCAAGTCCTTCTTATCCTTTTTCACCAGGCGTCCCCGGTTACTTCGGATTCGAGGGACCGGAGTTCTCGTCCTTTTATTCTGAGGCCTTTGGACGGGATTAGGGATACCTTCAATGGTATTTCAACCCTCTCCGGTGCATTGCTTGCAGGCAAATGCTACTTATTCACGCTCTTCAAATCACTAAAGTAGTCTGGCAGTTGATTCGCTAATACTTGCAAATCAATTATCTTCTGGACTTCAATTGTCTTCTAGACTTCAATTCAATTATCTTCTGGATTGCAATTATCTTCTGGACTTCTCTATTTGCTTCACTAGTGCTCGGGTCATATGCATAGATTTCAATTATCTTCTGGACTTCAAATGTCTTCTAGACTTCAATTATTTCCCGACATTATTATCAAGGGTTGATTTCCTCCCCCTAACGACGGGAAACTAATCTCATCTATTGTACTATCAGCGAATCGGGTATTATGCAAATCTCCAGTCATAGAGTCCAAATACTTGATTATGGATCTTTGTCTCATAACCAACGTATATTCGGACTTTCGGAGAAAACCCAATGTATTTCGCTGCGGTGGTGGTATAGGTATATAACCATTGCAACCAAACCTGCGAAGATGAGTAGTTTTCGGTGCTGACCCTTGTGCTAGTTGCATAGGTGGATGGATGTTATAGGCCGACGGTCTAAAATTGATGAGAGGCACTGGCAGATGCGTGTCCCCAACATGTAGTTGGTAAATTACAATTCTTCAAAGTTCTGCTAGTCCATTCTAGGTGTGGATATGCGGTACAGAATGCTCAACTTTTAATTCCCATTTTCGTGCAATAATCATCAAATGCTTTCGAAGTACATTCTCCGGCGTTGTCCATTCAGGTGGACTTCATATGATGATCAGGGAAAATATTTTTAATTTAATTATCTGCGAGATTGGCTTTGCAAAAGCATGGTTTCTCGTAGACAATAAACATACGTGCGACCATTCCCAAGAAGCATTGATGAGCACTATAAAATGCCTCAAATTACCCTTACAGGGGCTATATAGGACCGCAAAAGGTCTCCCTGGATACGGTCCAGGAATGCAGGGACTTCATCTTTCGCTTTCAGAGCAAAAGGTCTAGTAATTAATTTCCCGGTGGCACATGCGGGGCACACAAAATCTTCTTGATTTGAGAAATTCTTTATATTCATATTATGTCCCTATGAATTGTTAATTATATTTCTCATCATCCTAAGACCTAGACGGCACAATCTATCATGCCAGAGATAAAAAAAGTTCAGAGCTTCTAAATACGGTTTTCAAGGCAGTATAGGCTGCAGGTGCCTTAATATTAGTGTAGTATAGCCCAAATTCATATGAAGGAAGATATTCTAATGCTATTTCTATTTTTTTTTTTTTTTACTTTCTTCACGCTTTGTAATGAGCAGGTATTCTGTACCATACTCTTCTTCAGTTTCTACATGGAAACTGTTAGCGCAAATATCCTTGAGAATTCTAGTCGATTCTGGGTACAACAAGTCTTCTTCAATGACCAAAGTTGTGCCCGTTGGGAGTATAATTATAGCCCTTCCTGAGCCTATTATACAAGTATCGCTGCCTGCGACTGTCGTAAGACTACCAGCATTCTTGCTGATCGATTGGAAAAATTTCTGTTTCTCTCAGGATGGTATTCGTTGTGCCGCTACATGCTAAACACACTTCCTCCATAGGGCGCCACACGCGTTCTAATATAATGTACTTTATTAATATGTAGCAGAAAACAAGCAACACATAAATAAAATACTTCAGATATTAGAACGTAACTTGCTATTACAAAGACGGGAAAATAAGCCTTGCAGGACTCATAATAAGAATTTGATGCTTTGCTCTCCTAGAGCTTGCAACCATTATTCAATAATTCAAAATTCTACTTCAATTACAAACTGCAAGTTTCTATAAAAAGGTCCGAGTGCAATGCGTGCACTGGATCTAATAGGCGAAGTGTTCAGGAACTTCTGCCTAAATCGGCTCCATGCGCGATCTTCTCCTCTTGGGCAGCTACGGCTGTGGCCGCTGCGATGTCCAAAGGAGGGATGATGGGGCTGCTACTAGGCTGTTTATATTCATAAGTGCAGCTAATGGATGTGAATCTTCTGTGCCTACAATGGCGAGGTATGTCTCATGCTATCATTTGCCCTTCTTCTTAGACTGGAAAACATCAATAATGTGCGACGCACAACCTTACCCTTCTTGTTCCTCTCATTCGTGAGAGGCTTCATCACCTGTAGCGCTAGCGAAGTGGCTTCATGGCAAGATCGCTCCTAGGTGGTTGCGAGATGAAGTTCTTTCTTAGAATATCATCTTGAGTTTCTGCAACTTGCATGATGTCAATTAATTTGGCATACTTAATGTAGCCGTCTTGACGATAGTTGCTTGCGGATTGCACCGCGTTCGGGTGAAAGGTAGAGAGTCTTCTCAATCTTCTGCTCATCCGTGATTACATTACCACAGAATTGAAGAGCGTATAAATTTCGTACAAATTACGACCATCTTGGTCGATTCTCGAATTCGATTCGTGATGCCAGTCATCTTCATATTCATGCAAAAAGTTCAAAGGATTACTGCTAGTAATCTGCATAAAATAGTCGCAAAATTCTCGCAATGCTGTTCGAACTCCAGGTTCGTGTTCCCATATTTTTCTATGCATTTTTCATGATTTACTGCTATTTTCAGTGATTAAAAGCAATATAAACAATCACAGATAATCAAAACAGTAAATACAATAAATAAATTGCGGAAATAATAATAACAAAGTTAAACATACTTCAAATTCAAAAATATGCATAATTTTAAATTCCCGAGGTCCTTTTCTACTGGAAAATGACTTTTCGTGAAAACTGCAAGTTTCAGGGGTTAAAACGCGAAATTTCAATTCTGAGCAGAATTTGCGCACAATTTTCCAATTTTCAGGGGCCTTTCCGCAAATTTTTCTTATTCGCAGCAAAATCTCGTAATTTTCAGAACTACGAGGGCCTTCTTGCAAAAATTCTTCACCCGCACAATGATCCCTGTTATTTTCAGAATTTTAAGGATCTTATTGCAAAATCGGGATTTCCTATTTCTTTTCCCATTTTTTTTTCTTGGTCGGGCCGATTTTCACGGTCCATGCGCCGCTTTTTTTTTTTTGGCCCACACGGCCCAATCCCCCAAGCCTTCTTGGCCCATTTCGGCTGGTTCAAAGGGGGAGAGCATTAGGGTTTCCCCATGTCTTCCCCCAAAACCGATGGCGGCGGCGCTCGTTTTCGGCACGGGTCCCGGCGGCTGGAGGTGGGCGACGGGCACGAGGCGCCGAGCGGCGGCGGTTGGGCGATGGGCACGAGGGACCCGTCGGGCGGCGGTGGTGGGAGCGCTGGCGCGCGCAGCCTTTGCGAGGCCGGGCGGCGCGAGGCCAGCCTCGTCGCGGCGCTACAAGGTCGCGGCAACACGGCGGCCCTCGGCGCGGCGGCTACGGCGGCAGAGAGCGGCGGCGCCGGCGTGTGGCGGCATCGGCGGCGTTGTGTGCCGCAGTGCGTCGAGAGCCGGGTAGGTAGGCGGTCGCGGTGCGCGGCCTCGCGGGGACGGGATGCCACTGCGGGCGGCGGCACGGCTTAAAGCCTGAGGCGGTGACGGGTGGTGACTCATCGGGGCCGGCGGGAGCGCGTGGGGCCGGCGGGGTTGCGGCGGCGCCCCCATCCTCCCTTTATTTTGTTTTGGTTTTTTTTTTCTTTGGGTGATGCGGTGTCGGTGCCGAGAGGTGCAGCGGCGGCGTAGGCTTCGAGCCGGCCGCCGGCGGTGAAGTGGAGCGCAGCGCGGCTGGCGCACGCATGGTGGCCGGTTCAAGGCGCGCAAAAAGGGGAGCGGCCAAAGCCGGTAGGCGCCGTGTTCGACCGGTGCCTCATCCCCTCCACTTTTCTTCTTCCCTCTTCTCCCCCTCCTTTTTTCTTCTTGTGCACCGGCCATGCAGGGGAAGGGGGCGGCCGCACAGCAGCGGCTCATGTGCTCCTGGCGGCTTCAAGCCGGTGGGAAGACGGTGCTTCGGGCGGGCGGCGCCTCGGGGCAATGCTGGTAGCCGGCGGCTTCAGGCCATATTTTTTCAATACAATTACTGTTCATGTTCGAATTACTGTTCATTCAATGTAATTACCGTTCCTGCAATTACCATCGGCATGGCCGGCGACTTCAAGTCGGCTCGCGGTAGATTAGAACGAACTTGCAATTTCAATCTACGGTACAATCGACATCCACTCTTTCATACAATCTACCGATCGACATTGTGCCGGCGACTTCAAGTCTGCTCGCGGTAGATTAGAGCGAATTTGCACCGTAGAAAACCAATCTAGAAAGCCAAATTTGCAGAATTGAAAGCAATCCAGAAAATACGATTCAATCTACGAGTGTCGTTCATCGACGGTTACCTTTTCGATGCGAGGAGAGTCGTTCGTGCTGATAACGTGTTGAGGAACCGTCATTGGCGAGTCGATCCGGCGATTACCTCGTGAGACAAATATGAATCGTAAGAACAATGCATGAACACAAGAACAAACAATAGATGAACACAGGTATGAGAGGGGACTGCGGGCTTCTCTTTATTGCTCTTCTCATAATGAATTGTGTGTGTAAAGGTTGGGGGGTCTCCCCCCTCCTATATATAGTCTAGGGCGGATGAGGTGCCCACATGGGCCAGGACTCCTGGCCGAGCCCGGTTTCTTAACACCCATGATACAGTATTTTTTGCTATGGTTGAAAATCGCGATGTCACCCTTTGCTTTCTAATCCGATGGTTGCTACGCAATGTTCGCACCGTGACATTTGCTACGCAATGTCGGAGGATGTGCGTCTCAAATTGAGTCGGTGCATATCATGGTCCACCAGTATAAACCACCAAAACATAACAAGTTTTAAATACATCGGTGCAAATTTGGTGAGCCTTATACAGCAAGGACACCGATTCTCTGCTTGACTCCACCCAACAATCTGGACGTGGTAGAATCGGACTCACATACGGTGATGCCTAAAACCTGATCAGAGATGAACTGATGAACCAACCATATATGCCCCCCATCGTATACGGATGTGACAAGACTTAAAATCCAGGAACAAACAAGTTACGGAGATTTACTCTTGCCTCTATATGCACGTATGTTTTGCTTGTTCGATCTACTTGTTTTTGCCGTCTTGAATTTAAGGCCCATATATGAACTTTCTTCGTCAAATCCTGCCGCTGCGCTCGTGAAATCGCCGTGAATGCAGCGCATCACCAACGCCGTGCGGCGCCTGAACTGCTGCGTACCTCGAGATAGCAGCTCGATCGTGCGGCACGTTGCGGCTCGGATGCTCTCGTCTAGCGATGCCACAACTACACGACAATCCACAAGTCCCGTCCCGTATTACTCAGACTGACTAGAGGTCATGCAATCAGATCAGGGAAAGTAGCATTATTAGAAGAAAAAACATGGCTCAAAAGGACAATCCCAGGTGTTACACCAGTTAGAAGAGTAAATCACAAACGGTGCTCAGTACGTGTATTTCTTTGTTCTACATAGTTAAGTTGGTCGATGGTGTTGTTTCTAGTTTACCTTGAACAAGTAGCCGAGAGCATGTGCAGTTACTCCCTCCGGTAAAAAAAAAAAGAGAGTGATGTTTTAGACATCGACACGCCCTGAAACATTATCAGTGTTTCGTACTCCTGGGAGTACATACTCTCACTTTTAATATACCACTTAAACATATATATTATACCTCTTTATCATTTTCAGTATACTTAAATACTAATTATAAGATACTCCAATGCAACTTGATTAAAAAAAATTCATTAGAATCCTTTATTTTGCTATATACCCTTTTCATGTATAAAAGAAGTATATACACAAATTTTTCTATAAAAGGTGGACTTTAATGATTTTTTTTCATTAAATTTACTTTGGGGTATCTTATAATCATTATTGGAGTATACTCAAATTGATAAAGAGGTATCATCATACAATTTAAGTGGTATATGAGAGGTGGGAGTAATGACTGTGAGTACTACCATTTTCCTATATATATATATATATATATATATATATATATATATATATATATATATATCATTTTCATGTTTCTAATATAAACATAAAGTTATCGATAGCTTTACTATCTAAGCTTAGAAAGTTTAACTCCACTTGTCCCAAAACGTTGCTCTTTTGTAATCGGAGGGAGTATGTAACTGGTTACTAAAGCAGATTTGCATCGAAAGAAGGAATTGTTTTTAAGGATTAATATTCCTAATAAATAAATATCTGATCTTTCTATGTTTTCCAATGAAAAATGGAGTGCCTTGTTCCCTCGTTCAGTCATTCCAAATAGATAATTAAACATATATTGTCTATGATTTTTGTTATCCTAAGGATTAAATGCTCAAAAAAAATCTTAGCTATCTTGTTCTGTGAGAGTAATTTTGTTTATTTTTTTTAAAAAAAATACATGATATTTATTTAGTACCAAAACAAATAACATAACTCAAATGTAAATAATAAATAGGATTAAGTACATTGTTCGTCCCACAACTCTTGCCATAGTTTAATTTTCATCACTGAATTGTAATACCGGCTAAAACACGTCCTCGAACTGCCAATACCGCGCAAAATATACCTCTTCGTCTGTTTTAGAGCGGTTTTGACTAAGGTTTGACCCACGTGGCTCGCTCGCAGTACTGACACGTGGCACGAAACCACTCTCAAAAGGAATAAATGATGATTTTTATACGGTATTGATACTTGAAGGACACGTTTTTATCCGGTATTACAATTCAGGGACGAACTTTAAATTAAGGCAAGAGTTGAGGGACGAACAATGTACTAAATCCTAATAAATATGGAAATTTATGAATATCTTACCTCAATCAAACAATGCTTTGGCCTTTGATTTGATTTAAGATTCATCCATCAATTTCTATTCCCCTTTGGGGTTTAGCGCCAAACCCTGGTCCTAGAATCAAGGCAATTGCAACCTAGTATTGAGTCAGCGGCGCATGCCGAGGATACACCGCGGATGGCAACAATTATAACTCTGATGAAGGAGACAGACAAGAGATAGGGTGTGACAAGATAAGGACGATTGGGTGATTATCTCGATAGGCAGTAGGGGAATTGCAGCTAGGCCTATTAATGGGCTAGGATTTATAGGGCGAGAGGGTTGGGCTTGTAAATGGGCTGCCTTTGGGTCATACTAATTGGGCCAAAATAAAAAAGGGTAAGGATAGGGTCGGGCTGATTTTAAACAAGGTTGGGTCAGGATTTAAATGGGCATGTAATTCCGGGTCATGTAAGATCCCAACACGCGACTGTAGCCCATGGAAGGAATATGGCATGTGTTGTGTGTTACAGTGTTAGTGCAGAGCAAAGAAACCTACGAGGTAAACCTTCTGCACCCCCTCAATAGTCGAGAGCAACGCGCGTCGGTGGTAGCGGCGGCACTGATCGTCTTCAACTCCAAGCATGAGATTCCGGTGCCGGTCAGCTATCTCTGGCGACCCCATCTCTACCCAACGATGCGCTCCTTCCTTGGCCGATCGTCTCAACAACTCGACACCGCTTTCATACGTTGACGACCTGAAGCTTCTCCATCGCTGGTCTCCATGCTGCATCTTCCCACAAGGTGAGCAAATCTCTCTCTCTCTCTCTCTCTCTCTCTCTCTCTCTCTCTCTCTCTCTGCACTAGATCCAGACAGATTGATTTGGGGCAGCTTAATCTTGGGCGGCACATGAGTGTTTGATATTTGTAAGCTTTTAATATGCTACTTCTACATTGACAATTTGGCATACCCTACTCTACTTGTATGTGAAAAACTCCCTCCAATATGGATAAATCGGAGGACTTGTTATTCTTGCTTCAAACATAGAGAATGTGTGTACTTGCTTCAAGGTATTGTAGATATTCACTAGTGTATGTACATATATCAGAAAGTTGTATCACAATAGAATTATGTTAGCAGTACATAACATCTCAATATAATTATGTCTCCATGGGCTATAGGTCTCTCAGTGAACTATGGTCTTTATTTAGTTCTTCTACTCAATGCATTGGTTGAAAGTTTTATCTTCCTTTTCCCACTATCAATTATCCTCTTTTCCTCTTGCACATGCTCAGTTTAACATTTGTGTCTTGACTTGGAAAATTCATGTCTTTTATTAATTTGATCTATTGATACAATTGTCGACGATCGAGACGTCGATCTTATGAAATGAATAGAGGAGAATAACACGGAATTTCTGGGGAGAGAATGAGATTGCTCTTTTATTAATATGAACTGGATTTTACAGAGGATGTCTTATGAATAGGTGGTGGACTAATCCTGTTTACACTGATAATAATGCTTGCTATGCTACAACATCGGGCTTAAAACATGAATCTGATGCTAATGTCTATGCTTCAATTCGATGTGGCCTCCTCCCCCTTTGCTCCGTCTATGCTCCATCTTTAAATAGCCCTTGAAGAGGTGGCAGTTATCTCTGGATAAGACGTCTGTTGTGAAGCGTCGTGACTAGTCGGAGCGAGGTGACGGTTGATGGAGCATCAACCGTTCAGCGGTTGTATGTCTGTGAGATATTTAACCGTATGGTGGTTGTTCATCAGTGTCTTAGGATAAAGAGACATCATGTGGTATGGAATATACGCATGTGTTCCATTCGTCACACGGTAGGGAATATACCTGGAATCAGTTCCGAATATCAGTTCATACCTTTTACGAGCAGTTCCCTGGTCGGAGGCTAGGCTCAGAACCTTGTCCGACTAGGGTACCCATTCTGTAACCTCTGAAATCCTTACAACCAGTGAGGTCATGAATCTTAGGGGTTATGACTATGAAGACGTATGGTCCTTTGTTATGTATTAAAGATAATACAAAGATATTTTAATCCTTGTCAACAATGTATACAATATATCAGTTTTTTAGTTTTGGGGGTTCACTTTGACTAGAAAACTGCACTGGTGGATCTATAGCTTGATATACTAGGTCGTGTGCAAAAGAATTTCTTAGTTGGCATATGTACTTGCTCACTGAATTTACAAGTTCAAGAAAGCATAAAGGTGTAGATAAAATTTAAATTTCTTTGCATTGTCATTAGGAATTGAGGGGCTGAGTTCAAGAAGCAACTAAAGATGGGAATCAGGTCAATACAAGAAGCAACAGTTCATGTTTATTTGGCTTCTTTTTGTTATATGGATAGCTATGATCATTTTAAGCGTCACTACAAATTCAGAATAGTCAATATGGAGAGATCAATTTCTCTATTGTCTTTTAGTTATGTAGATTTTCTCTCTTTTTATACCTGTTAGTTGTTACTACTTGCAAGATCTGTTACTCTTGTTCGACATCGAAGGAAGAATATGCTTGTTAATGTGTTGAATGATGCTTAATACAAAGTTGTATATAAATTATGTGTTGTATAAATATTGTATGGCTTAATACAAAGTTTTACGTGATTGTTGTTGTTTTTGCCAATAAAAAAGCCACAAGGCTAGGCTGCTTCAATCTTATCACCAGCCAAAACAATAGACCCACAAGGAAACGGCCCACAGGGCTTATCTGCTTCAATCTTGATGGGTCAATCTGAGGATTCAGAACGGACCAGGATAGGATCAGGACCTTATTGCTTAGTAGGCTAGGCTGGATTGGATGTAAACGTTGAGTAATGGGCTAGATGAAGGTTGGGGCCACCCCCAAACATATGGGACTGGGGTGGGGTTCGGGCTGGGCCTTGGCCCATTACCAGATCTAATTGTAGCTGCTGTGGTGGCATGTGATGTTTGGTGGTGGTAGCCACCGTAGGAGATGATAGTGCTAATGTGTTGGCTTGGCTGTGGAGTGGGAGAGGATGTTAGGTGGGTAACGGTGGATTAGTGGTGGTGGAGGAAGAGGAGGGTTAAGGGGAAGGAAAGAGTATGACTGAAGATTTAGGCATAGAACTATGCATGAAATAAATAGATCAAGATGTCTCTATCCATAGGACCATTTCGATCCTGATCCTATGTAGATATTCTCATGATCAATATTATTATTTTTGGATCTTATGATAATCTAGAAATTCAATCCTACCACACAAACACAGAAAATGATCATACCTCTAATCAGGATCCTAACCATCTTGAAATGGATATCTATGCCTAGTTTTGCATTGAAGATAATTATGCTTGTGACCCAGTAGACTTTTTTGAGAGATTACATAGATCACACACACCTCACCACACACGTACACAAGCATGCGCGTCCAATACACACATTAGGAATTTTGCAGAGGCACCAGGGCTCACGAAGTGTAGGCACGTGTTTTCCCATTGCACACACATGCTGTGTACTCTGATTAAATAGGGGCAATTCCTTATTTGCCACCATAAATTTTCATGTTCTCAGATATGAGCCCCACATGTTAGTGAGACGAGGGATGACATATTCGGGATTTGTGCAATTTATAGTGGCATGAAAAAAAAATCTCGATTAAATAAGGCACATCATATCCTAGGGATCGTACCCTGGTTGGGTGGAAGCGAACAACCTCACTCCCACCACCAGACCAGAGACCTGTCCTACCCAATACATCAGTTGTTATATCTTTACATATTTTTTTGAAACTCTCTCTTTAAAAAAAGGAAAATTTGGCTAGAGGACATCACAAATTGGTGGCATTTGCCCGAGGACACTCTATTTTGCGTCTTTGTCGAAAGACACTACACTTTGTGGTTATTTGGCAGAAGACACTCCGTCTAATATAATATCATTTTTAGGCTAAAGAGGAGAGAGAAAGCTAATGAAAAGTCTATTTTTCCCTTCCGGTTGGATCCGTTCGTAGTTGGCTTGGTCAGACCATATTACAGTCGCACGTGCGTTCGCCTCGCTCGTGCTCATCCCCTTCACTCTCCTCTGCTCTTACTCAGGGTCGACGCAATCGGAACGAGTCACGCAGCTTTCGCCAGGGGCACCGAATGTCATTTCAAAAGTCTTCTCTCTTCATTCAGCCCGAAAATGATATTATATTGGTTGGAGTGTCTTCCGGCAAATAACCACGAAAGTGTAGTGTCCTTCGGCAAAGGTGCAAGATGGGAGTGTCCTCGGGCAAATGCTACCAATTTACGATGTTCTGTAGCCAATTTTGACTTAACAAAAATAGACTGTCTTCCATGAATTTGGTGGCAAATAGGCATGGTGAATATGTCCTACGTACATAAAAGCCCATAAAAGAATTCCTCTAAAAATATCCCATCGAAGAATCAAGCAAGTCTTCAGCGGTGCAACCTGCTTAACTGCGTTACCCACAAGTAGCCCAGCCTACTGGACGGCTGGACCCAACCCAACGCCAATGCTTTCGATTGTGCTTTTCATACCGATTGGTTTGACGGTCCATCAAGGCCTGTTTGTTTCGACTATGCTTTTCTGAAAAGCGGCTTTCGGTTGTGCTGCAAGGCTTTCTCGCTATGGTGCAACCTGCTTAACTGCGTTACCCACAAGTAGCCCAGCCTACTGGACGGCTGGACCCAACCCAACGCCAATGCTTTCGATTGTGCTTTTCATACCGATTGGTTTGACGGTCCATCAAGGCCTGTTTGTTTCGACTGTGCTTTTTCGGCGGCTTTCGGTTGTGCTGCAAGGCTTTCTCGCTATGGGCTGAATAGCTAGGCTTTTCTGATTTGGTATTTGGCTGTCTGGCTTTTAGGTAGGCTGGCTGTAGCTTCTGAGATGTGAAATGTCTAAAATGCCCCTAATGACAGTAATGGCTTGTTTAATGTCTTTTAACGTAATTAACAATATTTAATGATATTTAACAACATTTAATGACATTTAACAATATTTAATAACATTTAACAACAATTGATGACTATTAATAATGACTAACGCAATTGACGAGAATTACCGATATTGATCGCGATTAACGACAATATACCGTAAACAACACAATAAACCACAATTAACGTATTTAATGATAATTATTAAAATAAACATTTATTACAACAAATAATTATTACAATAAGTAATTATTACACACAATCATTACATTGAATAATGAATACAACTAAAACAATTATTACAATAAATAATTATTAAAAACAAATACATGCCATTGTAAACTACTTCTGAGCAAGTTTTACTGATCCTCTAGATATCAAGTGCACCTTACCAACCTCAATTAGGTCATAAAACTGATCAAGCACCGAATTGAAACATGTTGAATAAATTTCTCCACCATGTGAATCAAGTAGATCAATAAGTTCTATTGCCATTGCCATGCCAAGAACTGTCAATATTTGGATTGATTGATACAATATACAGAATTAGTGATAAAGTGACAATATTTGGATTAGTTAGTTCAGTACAACAAAGTGACAATTCATGCCCCCTCCACTTTTTTTCGGGCTTGGGACCGGTATCGGCAGTGTTAGGCAAAATTATCATTCCTTTGTTGTTAACATCTACTAAACAAATATCAAACTAAATACTGAAAGTAAACCAAGCAGCAAACTGATATCGAAAGGAATGCTATATTAAGATGATCAATAGTTCAGTACTAGTACTCATCAGTCATCACATTCATATATCTCAATTTGATAGAAAAGAATTCAAAATTATGATTAGGGCATCAAGGTGCACCATTAAAAGTACAACAACACCCACATGCATGCTGACAAACTACTGATCTAATATCAATCAAATATGCACCAATCATGCAGTGAATGATCCCTGATTAATTGTGATATGCAAGTGGTAACAAATTCTTGCCCAGCTAGTACATCAAAGCCACTGGTTAATGATAGATTTGGCTGCACACTACAAGTAAGCGCATCAAGGAATCACTACAACTCAATCTTAGCTAGTAGTTTCAAAAACAGTGTGCTAGCTACATATTACTGGACTTTCTGAATTGACAAACATGAGATACTCTGAACTAACCTAAGATTTTTCAGATTTTAATATCTATACAACATGAGACATTCATTCTTACAGCTGGATCAAAAGCACTACAATTCAAAAATTTCAACACCTTCCATATTAATGTTGGTATCGTTAGAATTTGAAGCTGGATCAAAATTTCAGCATTCTTACAGCTGAATTAAAAGCACTACAATTCAAAAATTTCAGCATCTTCCATTAGGCCTTAGAGAACCACTAAAATGGCCAGAATTGGGATGCACTACTGCATATAAAGAAACAATCACCATTGACCATTATGATCTCGAAGTCAAACCACATTACCAAGTGATAAGTGAAAACAGAACAAACATCATGATCTTCTTTAAGTAGCAATGGCAGTGGCATATATCATATCATTAGTCAAAGGCTGAACATCTTGTTCTAACAAGCTAAAACAATTCCTCCAAATTGTAATATATGAAGAAATGTACTCTTCTGAAGAATGCAAATTTCTGATGAACACAATGCAAAATTTCAGTATGGCATTTGATAGATGTACAATTTGAACCATTAACAAACAAACAACCGATTTCTAACCCCTAAAAACCAGAATTGTATTGATCATATGTCACTGCCCAATTGTTCCAGTGTGCAATCAATGCCCAATTGTTGCAGTGGCAGCGTTGTGGACTGAGGGCCTCGGGCCACAACAACCGGCAACGGCGCACAAGGGAGGAGGGGGAGGGCGGCGGTGGCTCAAGAGGTGGAGGGAGGCGGCGGCTCGGGAGGAGAGGGACTTGGGCGGTGGAGACGACGAAGGAGGTGCCGCATCGGGGGAGGATGCACTGCGGAAGAAGGTGCGCCGGGGAGGAGGGAGGTGGAGGAGGGCGGCGCGGAGGAGGGAGGTGGAGGAGAGCGGCACAGAGGAGGGAGGAGGCGCCGCTTCAAGGAGGAGGACGTCGGCGGCGTGAGCCAGCGAAGAAGGAGGAGGCCGGAGGTGAGACGGAGGTGCCAATGTGGAGGAGTCAGGGCAGGAGAAGGAGGTCGGCGTCGGGAGAGGAGAAGGCGGCGATGGCTCAGGAGGAGGAAGGGGAGCGCAGCGGGGTAGGAGGGGGAGGGCGGCGGCACGTCGAGGGTGGAGGGAGGCGCAGCCTCGCCGGCGTGGGAGGAGGAGGCGTCCAGATATGGGCAGATCCAGATCTGGACGAGGGAGAAGCTGAAGGTGGCTCGGGGGGGAGGAGGGGGCTGAGGCGCACGGGAGGAGGGGACTGAGACGCTGAGGGGGGGGGTTGGGGGCGGGGAAGGCAACCCGTTTTGTTCGATGACATTTGGCGGGTAAATACCCTCGAAGTTCGGGGGTAAATTAGGAATAGAGGTGGTGAAGCCACGGGAAACACCTCGCAGTCGACTTTCGGCTTTCAGCTTTCACCCGTTGAACGAGGAAGCAGCTTTGGAAAAACGATTGTGAAAAGCCAGCTGTTTATTTGGGCTTCCAACTTCCATTTGCTGAAGCCGAAACAAACACGCCAGTCCCGCCCCAATTCCAAACCGAAGCCGGCGCGCCGGCGTCGCGCCGCTCTCATCGAGGCAGACGCCTGCTCCCCATGTCCCTTCCCCACCACCTCGCCGCCGGCGACCTCCTCACGGATCTCCACGGCGCGTCTTGCCCCTCCTCGGCCCTCCGCTTCTACTCCCTCCTCCGTATCCGCATCCGCCCCTCAGACCCCACCTTCGCCTGGCGCGCCGCCGTCCTCGCCCTCAAGACCCTCTCTGCCGCTGCCTCCCTCCCCCTCCTCTCCCACTTCCACGCCCACCTCCTCAGGTCCAACCTCCTGGCCTACCCTCACGTCGCCTCCTCCCTCATACGCTCCTACTCACTCGTCTCCCCCGCCGTCGCCCACCACCTGTTCGATGTAATCCCCCCCGCCACCTGCAACCTGGTCGTCGTCAACGTCATGCTCGCGCCCCTCTGCTGCTCCTCCGAGCTCACCTCTGCGCGCACCTTCTTTGAGGACATTCCCGACTAGGACGTCATCTCGTGGTCGACCAGACCATGCTCGCTTGTTATTTCTCCCACTGTCGCCTTGCGGACGGCCTTGCCTTCTTCCGCACAATGACATTCACCACCCAACTTGCTGCGGATTATGTAATGCTTGTCACCGTCCTCACAGGCTGTGCGTCGGCTGGCTTGCTGCCGCCGTTCTGCAGGGCTGTTCACGGGTATGTTGTGCGGTGCCACGTCCCAGCCAGTATGCACCTGGGAACGGCGCTCATAGATTGCTATGCCAAAGCTGGCCGCCTTGATTATGCTTCCCTGTGTTCACGCGGGTGCCTTGGAGGAATGTGATGCACTTGACGGCAATGATTTGTGGGTTGGCTGCACATCTGCACAACGACGAGGCTGTGAGCTGTCCGGCTGTTTGAGGAGATGTGTTGGAGAGGAGTGCAACCAAACGAGATGACATTCACAGCTGTGCTCAGCGCATGTGGGCATGCTGGGCTGGTGGAGCAAGGGAGTTCTTCAAACTTATGGTTGACAAATATGGCCTTGGCCTTGAGCCAAGTATACATCACTATGGGTGCATGGTTGATATAATGATATCTATGCAAAGGCAGGGCAGTTGGAAGATGCTTATGAGGTTATCAAGACCATGAGAGTAGAGCCAAATGTCATTATTTGGACTTCATTGTTAGCGGCATGCAAGAAGTGGAGGGAATGGAGAAAGTCTTGTCAATGGAGATATTTGATGAAAATGGTGGATTATATACGCTGTTATCCGACCTGTATGCCATGGGTGGATGGTGGGATGATGTGATGAAGGTTAGGAGGTTGATGGAGGAACATAATGTGTGGAAGAACAGAGGGTCGAGCTCCATTAAGGTGGGCAAATCCCAGGGCTTGACTGTTGCTGCAGTCAGTTGATCTTTCACATGGCTTCACACTTTCAAAGTTTTCGGATGGAATCGAGAATGCTAGACTCTTTTGATTAAGCCTCATTGCAGACGTATTCGGAGAATAGTTCCACATGTTACTTGATGAAATCCAGTTGAGGGAATCAGCAGAGTGAATACAAACTTTTGTTCAAATCTCTGGCAATATTGTATTGAGGTAATCAATGCTATTTGGATATGGTTTAATCGGTATGATGAACTGAGATATTAGAAGAACGATTTGGTTGGTTCAGTCGTACAGATGATTCACATGCATACAAAAACATGATCAAGAAGTGCTCTGAGAAAGCCAAATTCATCACTGAATATCTTTGGCTTTTGGATGATTTCCTATGTACTTCTGCAGTCATAATCATGTGATTTTGTGCTGATTTTCGTCCTCTTCATTGTTTGCATAGGATTGCAGATAGTTGAAAAGGATTTCTTTGAGTATGTTGCTGCTTATGGCTTCATGAACTCCTTTCTTGGTTTTTTGGGCCTTTCAGAGAGAACTGAATACAGAGTAAAAATCGTGATTCAGCATCCAGAAATGCCAATAAACTCAATAATCATTTATCCAGACTGTTTTGTTGCTAACAATGTGCAGCTCCAGTGTCTCCAAAATTCTGCAATCTTCTGTCCAGGCGATGTTGTGGATAATTTGTTCTTTTGTTCAATGGTAGGGTAGATTGCAAATTATTTTCGGTGTTACATTCAAAGATAGTCCTTGTGTGCCTGTTGGAAATTCTTTTTAGCTTGATGACCTGGGGAATTATCTTGTGCATATTTAGTTGTTGTATTTGAGTGGGGAACTGTGCTCTAATGTAAAAGGAAAAGGCTATGCAAAATAATTGCTGGGAATCATGAAACTGTTTTGTGTCAAAAACATCCTGCCATGGTTTCGATAGGAACAGGTCACTGCAAGTAGGGGAAGGGACATACTACATTTAGTATTTATTTTGAAAAAATAGGAATATACTTCATTAGGTAATGAATTTATGGGGACGCGACTGACAATTGTGAAATCTCGTTCTCTGATACTGTCACAGTGAATGTACCAATCGTTAACTATCTTGGGCTCAATCACAATAACTCGACGTACACGATGGCGTGACGTCCTAGTCTTGTTCTCGGCCAGTTGATAAGAACCGACGGAAAACTTTCACGCTACGTCATACTTTAATCTTGATCTTATTAACTGTTGAAAGTTTTCGGCATCATGCATAAGATATACTAAAAGAACCACTATACTACTGGTCTCGGAGATTGTCAGTGCAGTTTGTATGGTCTTGCTCCAACAGCTGCGCACGAGCGATCGATGAGCGGAGCCAACTGCCAACGAAACCTGCGTCTCCAACTAGTTCCATCAGAAAACTACCGACTGATCCAACATCGAGGCAAAGCCAGCCGACGGCACATCAATGCGCTGCACGATTCGTTGATTGTTACGAACCAGTACTGCACATGTTCCCGCGCTACAGAGAAAAACAAAGTACGGCGCACGTTCCATCGCCTACGCGTTCAGTTGACCTGCGTCTGGCACTCCGGCCTGTGTACTTTATATGCTTATGAATTATGATCACCTATCAGTCGGTGTCCACCGTCAGCTACACACAGGCAGAGATGATGAATGCGCGGCACATCAACCGTTAGTTGTGCACAACTCCCTCTTTTCGTCGTCCGCCGCAACGGGTAACCATCGCAATTAACCGAGCAAGGCGGGCGGGGCTCGGGTGGGGGGTTCCCAAGCCTTCTGATTGCGGACAAGGGAAGGAAAATCGGCAGCTCCGCCCGTTCCCACCGCGCTCGCTCGGCGCGACGTACAGCTTCCTCCCATCTCGCTTTCGGCTTCGGGGACGCTGATATCTCAAGGATATACCTCCTTCGCTCCGCTCTCGTCGCGACGTTCGTTAATTATCGTCCACACCGCGCGGGGAGACGTGTTGGTGCTGCAACGTCTGGCCGTAACGGCCCGGCCTTCTTCTCCTCGGTGGCTCGCTCGATCCCCATTATAAGCTCCCGCAGGATTCGTTCGGCTTGTGCGCGCGCGGCCGCATACAGCCACGTGCAGTTCGTTAGTTGTACGTTCCTGCCTCCTGGGGAGCGGCGCACGGGCTGTTGCGAGCGATGGGGTTCCTTTCCTCCGAGGCTGTTTTGCTTGTGCTCCTCGGCCTCTGCGCCGCCGTGTCGTGTTCGCTGCCTCCTCGGCCGCCAACGGTGATGATGCACGAGAGGTACGCGGGCAAGTCGGAGTTCAGGACGATCAACCGGAAGCCGCTGGAGTCGTGCTTCAACCGGAGCCCGTACCTGGCTATCAATGTCAGCACCAGCGGGCCACTCCCCGACGAGGCGTTCATCAACGTGACCGTCGGCGGCGTCCTCGAGCCCGACCGGTCCGACTGGGTCGCCATGATCACGCCTTCAAACTCCAGGTAAAGAAACTAGTTAGTTAATCGCTAACATTGATCTTATTTGTTTTCGCCCCTCCTGGCTTGGGAAAAAAAATGATTTGATTTGTTTTCCAGTACGTACGTAGTGTTTCGATGGTTTTGATGGATTTGTCTGTGAATTAATAATGCATGCGCAGTGTCTCCGGATGCTCTCTGAACGGCTTGAACTACATCCAGACTGGTGACCTGGCGACTCTCCCTCTTCTGTGCCACTACCCTGTCAAGGTGAGTTTTTGCCTGCACCATTGTATTTCTTTGTTGGGTTATAGATAGGCTACACTAATACGTAATTAAAAATTCTACTACATAAATTAAAAACTTATGCGAGTAAGAAATCATATATCGTTACCACTAGATGCACAGTGCCATAGAAGAAAAATTGGAGCTACCCGGTCCAACATCGCGCACATCGATGTAGTAGAAATAGGCGACCGTCCAACGTCCTTGACCGCTCATCGTCTCCTCCGACAACCTCTTGCGTTCCCTACGTGCGTCACAGATCGTTCTCGATCGGCGCAGCAGTGTCTCTACGGTATCCACACGTCGGGGGTGGAACGTTATGCACCGGTATGTTAGCACCAAAACGCACGGCATAGCCTTCGGGGAGGTGGCGGCTATGGTTTCGATGGGTGGTTCAACATGTCCCAAAAGCCCCACCCCACCCCCTTTATCAAGAACTCATAATGGATCTAATCTGAATTAGTTTATTCTAATCCATTAAGTGTGTGACCCTGTAGGTTCATATGTAATTGGGCGTGACCTGAAACTTATTTCCGATCCACAAGTCGGTGGCGGTTCCTAGCAGAACATAGCGACTTTCGAATACACGTAAAGATCATATCGGATAAACCTTATGCAATATAATCTGCAACCAGGTCCTTGTCACTTACGATTAGTTCGCATCTAGTCACGACCAGTTCGTAACACCTTACAACTAGTTTGTGATTATGTACGACCATCTAAAGACCAGTCTATATCCTCATACGACTAGTTCGTATGTGATTGAACTAAACGATCTGCTTACGTATTTTCCTTTTGCCTCACGATATTTGATCGGACTCCAGATGAGATATATGTTATTTATGAACTGTTCAATCTTTTTTCGATCTAATGATAAATAACTTCGTGTGGTCAACTCTTCAACCACTTGTGGCACGGTCATACACTTTCTTTATCCGAGCATATTAAGGAGCCTAGATATCCCTCATGTTATGCTAGGAGAGGCAAATCTCATATCCGACCAGTCAAATCTCTCTGCATATTTCATAGCATACTTGAAAACTACTTTTATAACTACCCAGTTACGGAGTAGCGTTTGATAACCCATAAGTGTTCTGTTACATATGTAGTAAACCATTGTGATATCAGGTTTAAGAATTATACATCATCATTACTTGAGACCAACTGATAACATATAAAAATATTAAAATCTCAATAGTATAAAAATATTAAAATCTCAATACTGTCTCAAAGTATATCAATCCAATATTATGTTCTCTAACATGTGCTCACACTATTGATTTGATATTCTCCATATCTATGATCGGTGAAACATGGTCATTAATCAATACACGTGCTGGTCTATAAGTCACTAGTGTCCCGACCAGTGACATCCAACCAGAGATCTTTTAAAATGATATCATACAACAATGAAAGAGCTCCATCAACAAGTCGCATGCTTGTTAATATTTATAAATAATAATTCATCCAATGAACATAATGATATTTATTCTATAATTCATAAATATAGATGTGATACAATACCACTAGCATTTTTAGCTACCTATTTTTGCAATTTTGCATTGGCTTACTTATTGTAGTATTGTAGGATTTAGTTGCCACAACATTTCATCTCTTATCATGTTTTAGCTGCGTCCCCAGTGGTACGACGGCAGTTGCCATATCAACTCCTTTCTACCATGCTCAATTTTTTTTCTCCTTAAAGAGGTTGTTGAGTTCACGAAAAGACAATGCTAGCTTTGTACTGGTACAACGACATAATTCGTTACACCCAGTGCAGCGTGTGCATTAGTCTCGCTTGAATATATGGCCCTCCATGAAGGGGTTGTTTGGATCTCGCATTATCTGAAAACCAGATTTATGTAAAAAGGTTTTAGCCCTCATCAGTGGTGAATCTATGATAAAAAAAAAAGGTGAGCTCAAAGTTTTGAATAACTAA
This sequence comes from Ampelocalamus luodianensis, assembly GCA_036346255.1. Classification (NCBI taxonomy): domain Eukaryota; kingdom Viridiplantae; phylum Streptophyta; class Magnoliopsida; order Poales; family Poaceae; genus Ampelocalamus; species Ampelocalamus luodianensis. The sequence goes on along the minus strand of CM070617.1, from coordinate 26,896,335 downwards.
ACTAATTTGTAACAAACACAATCTTGTATTCTTGTACAAATAAATTCATATATGAATAAAAGCAAAGCAAAAGAGAGAGAAATACAATAAAAATACCTCGCTAATGGAAAGTTCATCCCCAAAATATGTAAATATGGTTCCAGTGGATAGCAGCATGTACATCAAAATTAGAAAAATTAGTGATACAATAACAAATTGTACTTAAATGATCATGAACATTCAAAATAAAATAACCATATCATTAAGACGTTAGCTTGAATCACGACTTTTACAAGGCAAATTCATTCTGTGAGATTTCATGTCTTGAAAGGATCTTATGATTCTATCATCATTAATGGAGGCATCTTTGGTTGAGTTGCGCTCTCATCGGTTGGGGAAGTACTACTTGAATTGCTTGTGAAATAATTACGCAAAGTTTGTTTCTCTATTATTGCAAACCTTCGAATTAATTGCTAATTGAGTATATACCACAATACCACACTATATTTCAACAAATTGCTAATCGACTAATTGAGAAATAAATTCTAAGTATACGATATACTAGTGTAGTTAGAGGACAGAGGCTTCACAGTTCACACTTCAATCTTCAGTGGTTCATAGTTCATCGCCCGAGTAGTTGGACCATGACTCCGGGCTTTTGTTGATCACTATTTTTTTTTTTGAAAGATTGAAGTGCTATAGATACGTTGAGTTCACACACAAAAAAAATTGTGCATCAACTATGCATGACTAACAAGCGACCCGCTCACCCACATACATTCTGAGAAAACAAGCCAGAAACGCAAAATTTAATTGCCGGGCCTAATTAATTAAGCGTGATTAGAATTGGATGTCACAATACAGAGTATAAAAGGGGGCAACCCCTTGACGCATCTATATATACATTCGAAGCGCGCCACGTCATCAGAAAAAAATATGAACCGTTAGATATATAGCTGAGCTCTCCATGTCCATCGGGTGGATGTTGGCACTGAGTCCACGCTTCTGTTGCAAGTCAACAAGTCTGGACACTTCCGAGTTCCGGCTTCCCTTCCTCCCCGGAAAATAATCCTATAGGACCTGATCTATAATTCCATCAGTGTAGATCTATTCTACCGCGCGACACGTGTCTTTTCACGAATCTCAAAGCATGACATGCTAGTCTTCAGTATTTAATTCGTGAAAATTTACATCAGTGATTTATTGAGTTGTGCGCTTTGAGATTCATGAAAAGACACGTGTCACGTGGTGGAATAGGTCTACACTGATGAAATTGTGGACCAGATCCTATAGAATTATTTTCCTTCCTCCCCGGCAAAAATATCTGACATTCGATTTCGACCTCCTCTCCCACACCACTCCCTTCTCCACTCAGCTTGCCTTTCTTCCCACCCGCCGCCTCCACCCAGCCGCTACCCTTCTGCTACCGCAGCCTCCACCTGCCTCCGCACGCGCGGCCAGCCCTGCCCGCCACCGTCCCCGAGCGCTGTGCCGCCCGATGTAGCTCCTCCTCCTTTGGTATGCAGTGTAGCAAGAGACGTTTGGGTAGCAAGGCGAGCGGTGAGAAGATGATGCCGGGGCTTCGGGAGTGGGCAAAACAAAACACTTGCCACGAGCCGAAGCTGATGGTGGGAGTGGTTCAGAGAGAGGAGCAGTAGACATATGTCAATGGCGACGGCGACGACAGTGGAGGGCAGGTTTCAGTCTGACGAAGCCTATCCGGTTGATTCTGCTTTGGCCCTGATTCTAGGAAAATGCTGTTTGGATATTGTAAGTAACCTGTGGATAACAAAAACATGCTTTCCATAAATCCAGGATTTCAGGTTTTTTCTTTCTCAAAACGAGCTTCCTCAATGCTCGTTTTTAACACAGCCCAACCGCATTGCTATTCTTCCGTTTGGTCACGCGTATTGCTTCTGGCCGCCGCCGGAGGCGGAGTCAGGATTTTAACGATACAGGTGTAAATTTTTTTATGCGATTATAAGGAAGACGTATATGTACACACCACACACATGTGTAAGTATATCTCTTTAGTACATGTCTAGAAAGACAGAGTCTAAGAATAAATCTGTGACCTTACACTACTATAGAAAAGATCTTCACAGACGATTTAAAAATATTATCACAGACGGTTTCATAAGCTGACTGAGTTTATGAGTTAGTAATGATATAAGGTCATCATAAACGGATCTCAAGTTATCACAAACGGTTAAAAAAATCGTATGTGAAAAATGCTATCACAGAAAGTTCTGAATCACAGACGGGCTGTGTTTTTGAACCGTCTATGAAAAACCGTCTGTGAAAAATGCTATCACAGACGGTTTTTTGTTCAGAACCGTTTGTAATAGTCTATTTTCACAGACGGTTCTGAACAAGAATCGGCTGTGATAAGTAATTATCATAGATGGTTCTTGTTTAGAACCGTCTGTAATAATTTTTTCTATTACAAAAAAAAAATCAGATTTTGAGCCAAACTAATCAATTGCTGGACAGTAGTTTCGTATGCAACCTTTAGCAAGACAACTAAAATCCAATTAAAATTCTGATGACAAACACATTGTAGGAAAAACCATCTAACAAAAAGGAAACCAAAAGGTTTCACAACATCCCCTCCGAATGGGGAAAAAAGAATAAAATTACAATGTTAAACTAGCTAGAAACCATATGTGCCTCCAAACTCCTGAAGAAATCATCAGCTTCTTAGATTGGTCTTTTGAGCTCTTCTATGTACCTCACCTGCATATCACAAACTGTTCTTGCCTGTCGTTTGAATTCGACTCAAGCTCGTCGGCAAGGAAAAGGAGAGACGACCGAAAACCTCCGACGGCGCTCCCACGTTAGGTACAAATAAAATAAGAACAATCAAACAACGAACAAATTATGTATATTTGGGGATATACACGTACCTTCCGGCAGTCTACCTCCTACGGTAGACATGGAGCTCCTGCGCATTCCTCCTCCTTCTCGTTGTCGGCTGCGCCTCCTCGCCGAACTGCGTCAGGGAATCGAGGGCGGTCACCGGAGCTCAGCGTGGAGAGGGGAGAGGGAGAAACTAATGGAAGACAAGGCAGAGGTGGGTATAATATATAAGGACAATGCCAAAATATTTTGCCTCCCGCGCAAACTTCAAAATTTTTCGCGAGTCACAAACGGTTTCAAACAAAAATCATCTGTGATGAGCTAGTATCACAAACGGTTCATATTAAAAATCGTATGTGATAAGTATCTCCCAATTTTATCAAACTTTGTGACTTGAAATGGCCGACTCTGTGATTTTACCATGACTTGAAAAGCCTAACACTTTTTTTACCATGACTTGAAATCATTAGCGCTCCAATTTTACCATAGCTTGAAATCACTAGCACTGTGATTTCAAGTCATGATAAAATCAGAAATACTTATCACAGACTCTCTAATTTTAAGTCATGGTAAAATCAGAGATACTTATCATAAACAGTTTTTAATACAAACCGTCTGTGATGAGGACGGAAAGTCACGAGCAGTCAGATTGAAATCGCTTGTGAAGTATCACGAGAGGTTACGAACAAGAATCTCTGTGATATTAAATATCACAGAGATTCTTGTTCAGAACCCTCTGTGGTACTTCACAGACGGTTTATATCACAGAGATTCTTGTTCAGAACCCTCTGTGGTACTTCACAGACGGTTTTCAACACGAACTGTTTGTGATATTATTTCTTCACAGACGGTTTTTAGTGCACTAGTAACACAGACGGTTGCTAAACCAAAACCGTCTGTGATTGTATTTAATACAGACGATTTTGGTCTATCGTCTGTGATGAGGTATCCAGTATTAGTCTTTTTGTAGTAGTGTTACAAAATTTCTACTGAAAGCGCACTTGCGTGTGCATAAAGGTACAAACTTAAAAGATACATTCTAACACAAAAGTTTAAATGATATAGTAAAGGAACAAATGGAACAAATTACATGTTTCTAGTGCGGTTGTGTCGACGATCGAGACGTCGATCTTACAAAATAAATAGAGGAAAATAACAGGAATTTCTGGAGAGAGAATGAGACTGCTCTTTTATTAATATGAACTGGATTTTACAGAGGATGCCTTATGACTAGGTGGTGGGCTAATCCTGTTTACACTGAGAACAATGCTTGCTATGCTACAATATCGGGTTTAAAACATGAATCTAATGCTAATGTCTATGCTTTAATCCGATGCGGCCTCCCCCTCTTGCTCCGTCCATGCTCTATCTTTAAATAGCCTTTGAAGATGTGGCAGTTGCTTCTAAAGAAGATATCTGTTGTGAAGCATCACGACTGGTTGGAGCGAGGTGACGGTTGATGGAGCATCAACCGTTCAGTGGTTGCATGTCTGTGAGACACTTAACCGTATGATGGTTATTCATCAGTGTCTTAGGATAAAGGGACGCCGTGTGGTATGGAATATACACATGTGTTCCACTCGTCACACGGTAGGGAACATACCTGAAATCAGTTCCGTATATCAGTTCATACCTTTTACGAGCAGTTTGACTGGTCGGAGGCTAGGCACAGGACCTTGTCCGACCAGGGTACCCATTGTATAACCTCTGGAATCCTTACGATCAGCGAGGTCGTGATCCTTAGGGGTTACGACCATGAAGACGTATGGTCTTTTAGTATGTATTAAAGATAATACATAGAGATTTTAATCCTCGTTAGGTTGACATCATAAAATATAGTCTGCTTTGGTGGACTGCTGACTATTGATTGTCGACATCACAAATTTATTGTATAGCTTGTGTATTATACTAGTTATATATACTGTATTGTGGGTTTATATGCAGAAATTTTGAGGGTAAAATTGTACCATGTACTTAGGTGGCCCTGTGTCGGACCCAAAACCGAGTCCTCTGTTAGTATACTGTGCTATTATCTGGATCAATAGATAGCACTCATAGAATACATCACTTAATCAATTCATACAAGACAAAGACCGAACCAAACATTATATTACAAACATCAGAGTGACATAGACCGCATCGAGTTGAGTTTTACAACAAGGGCCGAACAGGCCAAAAGATTACATCACCCGAAAACAGCGGAAACTACAACTGAAACAAAAAGAGAGGTAGAGCACATCTCTCCACAAAAGGCAGCGACTAGGGAAACCCGTGTGCATCCGATATTCACCAAAGGCTTGGAAAATATTGGATGCACGCAAGCACCGACTCGCCAGCTAGATTGAGGCAAGACTAACACTCCTGGAGACTACGACCACTAGAGGCTACGCCTGCTCTTCATCATCTCCCTGTCTATCGATGTCTTGGTCCTCGTAGAATGCATAATCTCCAAGATCTACCGGGTCTGAAGGGTGGGGGGAAATAGCGAGAATGAGCACAACTTCCATGCTCGCGAGCCAACACGCAAGATGCAATACTATACATACAAGGCATAACAAGGGTGGCTCGAGTTCTTTTATTTACTAAAGCAATGTTTCCAAATATCGTAACCAGAAACTTCTATCACTTAGCATTTTAATCAAATTGTATTTTATTAAAGAGAGTAATTGTGCAATATAAATAACAGCAGGGGTTACCTCCACCTATGCTTATTTTGAAATATGGCTATGACCACTATTAACAACACTGGGCACGACCACCTGGGAACAACATCGGGTACGACCACCCAGGAATAACACAAGGTCCGGGTTATATCAGCCCGACCAGTTTTATCCCAATCACAAATGTTTTTGAAATAGAACTAACTCTAGTAAAGTTCTCATGTCCACCTTTGACTGTAGGTACGGCTGTTTAAATAGTTTACACTCTGCAAAGGTTGTATACTTTACCCACAAGAGATAATTAACTCGTTGCCCCACATGATTCCATGGTCGTGCGGTTGAGAGATCATTATAGTAACTTTTCAAATTATCTCATCCTTTCTGTCATCTCACCCATATCGGTTTGCACTTATAAGTTGTGTGGGATGTTCACCACAACGACTAACGCAACTGGACTACGACATTCCACAACGACTAGCGCAGCTGGCAACTTCACCCTCCCACGGTGTCCCATTCAAGCTCATGCTTGCACTACTTTACTGCACCACCGGTGAGATGACTTTCAGGGTCCAATAAATTTACTAAGCCAAGTTGCAGTTTGCAGATTTGTGGGTGCACATATTTTACAATGGGCGATCATCACCAGATTAAGTCCTTAATCCATCCAGGCGGTTCATACCACATACTGACCACTCTCGTGCTACATCAACACCCACCATCATACCATCCACTCAGATGTGGTAAAATCAGTTTATTGGGGTTTCAAGGAGTAAAACCAATTTTATCTCAAAATACCTCAGTCGTGTGCTTCCCACGATTGCCCCAAAATAATTTCATGTTTTAAGATATGATGGTGAGGGCATTTTAATGCTCCGGTACTTAAGCAAGACTAGCATGTCGCTTAAGTATAACCTACGACTAGTAAATTACCACATAGCTGCTAGGTGATAAGAAATGATGGATTCAATTGTCAAATGATGGTATAATAAATAATTAGTCATCAATTGGGTATTTAACTACCTTAAAATTTAACATACATTTTATTAAAGAATTAAAACATGCAGTTTTGGTAATTTAAAGGAATATAGTTTGAGGAAAATATAGGCTCAATATGATGAAAGCATTGACTCGCCCGAGTTAAAGGTAAGAGGGTCTTGGTAGTCGAGAGCTTGATCGAACTGAAGATCTTCCGCTTCTTCGAACTCTACTCGGACGAACGAACCAGAAAATGAAACAAACAAGCAAATAGAACAAATAAATACAAAAGAAATAACAAATGAACTCGAAATTAAATAAAACCAAAGGCAAAGGCAAGATCATTTAGACAAATTTAGAAACAAGTTTAACTAAAATCAGAGTTATAACGGAGGGGAATGGAGCCTCCGAAGATTTGGTTTCGAGTACTGCTCATCTGACTATGCGCAGTCGGAAGAGGAGGTTTCGACCACTAGTCGGAAAGAGGTTTCGACCAACTGGTTGAAAGGATATGACCATCTCGTTAGAAGGAGGTTTTGACCATCTAGTCGGAATGAGGTTTCGACTACTCAACGTGGTCGTAAGAGGGATACGGCTACTCAATGTGGTCGCAAGGAGGATACAATTACTTATCGTGGTCGTAAGAGGGATACGACTACTCAACGTGGTCGCAAGAGAGATACGACTACTCAGCGTGGTCGCAAGAAGGATACAACTACTCAACGTGGTCGCAAGAGGAAGAAGGTTTCGACTGCTCAACGCGGTCGAAAGAAGAAGGATTCAACTGCCCAACTCGGTCGAAAAAAGAAAGAAGAATTCGACTACTCAGCGCGGTCAAAAGAAGAAAGAAGGATTTGACTGCATAGCGCGATCGAAAAGAGGAAGGAATGATCCGACTGCTCAACGTGGTCGAAAGACGAAGAAGGATCCGACTGTTCAACGCGGTCGAAAGAAGAAAAAAGGATTCGACTGCTCAACGCGGCCGAAAGAAGAAGAAGGATTCGACTGCTCAACGCAGTTGAAAGAAGAAGGATTCGATTGCCCAATGTGGTAGAAAGAAGAAAGACAGATTCGACTGCTCAGTGCGGTCGAAAGAAGAAGGATTCGACTGCTCACACGGTCGAAAGAAGAAGAAGGATTCGACTGCCCAACGCGATCGAAAGGAAGAAAGAAGGATTCGACTGCCTAACGCGGTCGAAAAGAACACGAGAGAGAACAGGGCACGAGAAACTCACCAGGACCGAGAGAGAGGCCGGAGGGGGTCAGCGGACGGTGGGGAAACTCGTGGTCGAAGGAGAAGAAGGACGACGATGAAGGGGTCAGTCGGGACCGAAGGAGAGGGGAAAAACGGCGGCTCCTGCGAAACAAAACTGACATTGAGTGAGGGGATTGCTTCAAGGAGCTCTGGTACCCGAATTGACGCCGGCAGAAGAGAGGGCGGCACTGGTGCGGCAAGAACCTAGAGGAGGTGCGCGACGGCTTGAACTCAGAGCTTAGGGCTTCGGGCAAATCACGACAACAGGAGCGAGAGAGGGAGAGTTGAGGGAAAGGCAAGAGGAGGGCGAGGGCTCCCTGGGTGCTCCATTTATAGAGGAGGGGGGTGACCAGATGGAGTGGCGGGATTTGCGGCGACACGGCGGGTATGACAATATTTAGTGCGCATGTTGTTGTGGCGCGGCGGAGACAACGACATTTAATGCACACGTTGTTGAGGATGAAGAGGGAGGAAGAAGAAGGTGAACAGGGGACTGACAGGCAGGGCTAGTCGGACCTGGTCGACACCAAGAGGGCACGGTCGAGACCAAAGGGTAGTCGGGACCGAGAGGGTGGTCGAGACCGAAAAGGGTGGTCGAGTTGGCGCGCGGGGAAGGAACGGGCCGACGGGAATTCGGAACAAACAGAGAAGAGATTTTTTATATATAAACCAGAGAACTTCAATAAACTCGAAATAAAGCAAATTTTGAATTAGCTGAAGTTTGAATTTGAAATGAAGGTTCAAGCTGAATTTCAAAACCCGGCTTGAAAGGGGACAGAACTAGAAAATTTTGTAATTACACCAACATTGAAATAGGTTTTGAAAACCAAGAAGACAAACGGAAAAATACTTCACAACATCCGAAAACAGGATGTTCCGCTCTGCCACTGCCGCTACTCGTGCAGCACGGCAGCCGTGGTCCTCGACGACTCGCATCCCCTTCAATCTCTCAAGATGACGCAGCTTGATCATCCTGCAGTACTATCAATTCTTCGAAAATAGCAAATTCAGTGCCATTACGTAGCTAATTAACGTGATGAGATAATATTATTTATCTAGTTGCATCCCTTTCGATCATCTCATCCAGGGACGGAGCTTTATTGGGGCCAAGGTGGGCTTTGGCCCCCACAACAATTATGTAATTTTATAGAAAAAATAGTAGTATTTAGGGTAATTTAGTGATTAGTATTGGAAATAGTCACATCTAGATTGCATAATTCACGTATCACCTAGTGTTAACCCCCTCTAATTTTGAGCTCAAGCTCCGTCACTGATCTCATCCTGGCCCGTCGCATGGCCATGGCCTTGGCGTTGGCCCTCCTCCTGCTTTGTGGGCTGCTCCTTACTATCTTGATACGAAGCCGTCGTGGCGCTTGCTGGCGTGTGGGCAGCCGCTCCCTTGGTGCCGTGCGCCGCGGCCGGGCTCGTCTCCTGAGCTACCGACGCCTACTGCTCCCTAGCAGCGCTGCTGACGCCCGACAGGTTCTGCTGCGCATCAACACGGTGCTTGCCGCTCTCCTCCAGACCCGTCGCCTGGCCGCGGCCTTGGTCGCCCTCTTGCCTCGCTGGGCACCCGGGTCACGATCACCGTCTGCGGCCGCGCATGCCTGGCTCGGCCGACAGCTACTAAATTGCATTTTGTTGTATATTTGAACCAAACACACTGTTAATTAAACTCTTTTTAGTTTTTCTGATCCAAACAAGGTAATCTGTGAACCCAAAATAACATGATAACAACTTAAAACTCGTTTTTCCTAAAGTCCCTATTAAAACATGTTTTTTGAAAACTTATTTCTAAACCGAGTGATCCACGTGAAGCAAGCCTAGTTATCAAGCGTGCTAACGTCGACTACATATGGGCACATGCACGAAGTGTGATGTTGCATGCTTCCTGAAGACAATGTCTGGAGTAGTGGAGTCAAACAAAATATACATCATTTGCTTGTTCTAAAAAAACTCAATCGAATTTTCACCCGTCGGATCATGATCCTACTGCCCAAAATAGATCTAACATCCATAACCCTAACAACCCATCGCATGATAGGAGGTGGTCGCCGCCACCAACCTGACGGCTCACTCGCGACACGAGCTCGCGATCGCGAGTCGCACTTCTTCGGCTCACCAGACCGCCGCTGCCTCCACCTTCTCCTTCCCTGCGTGTTCTCTTTCCTCTCCCCCGCGCGCCTCGTCCTTGCTGTCGCCGATTCCGATGCATCTTCTTAATATAAGGAAAATTAGTTCAATGTCCGTACTTTATTACGGATTAAAAAAAAATCATAATCATAGCATGTTCGGGTCGTCAATCGTCATCATGCTCAACGACACGATTCGAGCTATTGGTACCCCACTCGTCGATCCAACGGACATCAAAGAGAGTGGAGAGAACGGACGACCACCAACTTTAATTTTCAAATAGTAGAGATAAAGGGGCATGCAGGAAGCGGCCATTTGTGATTTGTGAAGGGAAGCATGCGGCGAGGGTACTCGGCTTTAGCGATGGTGAGCTCAGCTTTGTCGGAGCATAAGGAGAAGAAAGGGAGATGACACAAATCTAAGAGTATATCCAAAGATGAAAAATTAGACTGATTTCGCAAAAAAAAAAAAATCTAATCTACAGACATATAGCAAATCCGAAAAAAACTTTGAAACAAACCTGTATCATGCACCGCTAGCGTAAAGACATGATCGATCTCTAGCTAGGACCGTTCCCACATAGTGGGCGATGACAATGTAGGCCCAGTTATAGTTAGACAGGCCCAATGAATGGCGGAGGCTGGGTGGGCAAAATTGCGCCCAGAACTAACTCAGGTCTATCTACTTGACACGAAGCCTGCCTGAAGTGCAGGCCCAGTTCGTGAGAAGCGACCCCAACTACCTGGGGTGCAAGAACGCGGCGTGCCAGAAGCGCGGCGCGTCCGGCGCCTGCCAGGTCCGGACCTGCGCCGCCACCCTCACGTTCCACGTCATCAACTTCCGCACCGACGTCGAGTTCGTCCTATTCTCCGGCGGCTTCCAGACGCCTTGCCTCCTCAAGCGGTCTGGCGCGCTCCGGTTCGCCAACCCCGCCAAGCCGCTGCACGGCCACCTCTCCAGCACCGACTCCAAGGCCACCTCGGTGAGCACCGAGCAATCCACCATGCTTCTCTGCAAATGCGACCGTAGTTTTTCATGGTACTGATATTTGAGCACCGCATGGTCGTCGACTCGTCGTATCAGATGAGGCTTACATGGGTGAGCGGAGACGGGAGGCCGCAGCAAGTTCAGTATGGAGGGAGCATGTCTGCTACTTCTGTAGTTACAACATTCACACGGAAGGATATGTGCAGTGAGTGATCATATGTTTATCACCGAGAAAGGACACTGAAAAGGTAAATTTTTCCATGTTTAATCCTGCGTCTCCTCAGATAAGAGTGTGTGCGTGCAGGTATTGCCGTGTTGCCGAGCCCCGCCAAGGATTTCGGGTGGCATGACCCCGGCTACATCCATTCGGCCGTCATGACCGGGCTCCAGCCTTCTCAGTCCTACACTTACCGTTACGGAAGGTGAAAGTTTTCCTTGTGACTATAAGATCCTTGCAACCATTGGTCCATCACACCGGAACCAGAAAATGCTGTAGAAATTAGTAATTGTTAGTAATATGCATGTCACTGAGTCAGTCAACCGGTACTTGTGCATTATTGTTCTGACTAATTAAGATGCTTCATGAGCTCATGTTTGCTGGTGCCTTCTGTATGACATATAATTAGGGGTGAATTCCTTATATGCCCCCGAAAGTTTGCCTCATCCTTTATATACCACTCATGGTATCACTGATATTTAGCTTCTGACCACACATGTCACACAATCAGGAATTTTGCAAAATTCCAGTGGTATATAAAAAATTAATCCTATAATTAGTATCTTAAATTTCTTGCTTGTTCAGTGATTCTGTGGGCTGGAGTGACACAATCAAATTCAAGACCCCAACAGCCGCAGGGGCAGATGAGCTATCCTTTGTGATCTATGGCGATATGGGGAAGGCTCCACTAGACCCATCGGTAGAACACTATATTCAGGTACACCATTTTTTGTAATGAAGGTACACGAAATGTTGCCTTGATGTAAAATTATTTGAAGACGGATCTTCTACTTGCAGATTGTATTGTACTTTTCCATATGATATGGCCTGATGTTAATGTTCATGACACGCATTTGCAGCCTGGATCGATTTCTGTGACCAAAGCAGTAGCTAAAGAAGTGCAAACCGGGAGGGTCGACTCGATCTTCCACATAGGAGACATCAGCTACGCCACGGGATTTCTGGTCGAATGGGACTTCTTTCTTCACCTCATCACGCCACTCGCATCTCAAGTGTCCTACATGACCGCCATTGGTAATCACGAAAGGTGATTTCTGCATCCAGAATCTTATGCCTTCAGTGCGAACTCGAGCAATGAATGGGTTAACAATGCGACGTGCAGCATTAGTAACATGAGCTGATGATGTCTTGTTCAGGGATTATGCAGCGTCAGGATCTGTATATGTGACCCCGGACTCAGGTGGTGAATGCGGAGTCGCCTACGAGTCCTACTTCCCCATGCCTGCTGTCAGTAAGGACAAGCCGTGGTATTCGATCGAGCAAGGGAGCGTCCACTTCATTGTGATGTCGACTGAACATGAGTGGTCAGAGAAGTCAGAGCAAGTATGTAACTAACGGCACCTTTCCCATTTGTATTTCAGACTTGGCAATTTATGCGTTGTTTACATGTTGATGTTTCTCTGCAAACTTTGTTGTGTGAGTAGTACAATTGGATGGAGGAAGATTTGTCATCGGTTGATAGATCGAGAACACCATGGTTGATCTTCATCGGGTGAGTTAAATACTCTTTATTTGTTCTGGAAATGTTTTTTTTTCTAGAGGTAAATCAAGCCAAAAAAATCTTTTCCTTTTCCAAAACAAAAAGGCCAAAAATGAAAAAACGTTGATATATGAGGTTGGACCTAGTTCTTGGTGTGCTTTGATATGATACTCTGGAATGCATTATCTGATACTAGAGGTAACACTTGCCATTTAAATGTCCATTACAGGCATAGACCAATGTATTCATCTAATGTCGGTATACTGCCCAACGTGGACCCAAATTTTGTTGCCTCTGTTGAGCCACTTTTGCTCAACTACAAGGTAAGAAATCACATTGTAGTTGAAATAAGACTGAAATTTTTTGACTATGTGATTACAAATTTACAATACGCTATGGTGACATGTTTTGATTTTGGATGAATAGGTGGATTTGGTTTTCTTCGGCCATGTGCATAACTACGAGAGGACTTGTGCAGTATACCAGAGCAAGTGCAGAGGCATGCCAAAGAAAGATGCAAATGGGATTGATACTTATGATAACAGCAACTACACCGCACCAGTTCATGCCATTGTTGGAGCAGGGGGATTCGTCCTGGACAGCTTCCCTAGGATTGTAAGAGTTACATCTTGTCTCTTGTATGTTGTTCTACAAAGCAAATAGTCATAATTTTTAAGGACTAGGGGTGTTTACGATGAAAGTTTGGACATAAGAGACAGTTGCAAATTGATATACTGTTCGTTGACAACCTTGTCTTGCTGTTCAAATATCTAGCGGGAGCGCTGGAGCCTATCAAGGATTTCAGAGTTCGGCTATGCCAGGGTGAATGCCTCGAGAACCGATATGCTGGTTCAGGTCAGCCTTATCTTTCCTTTTTTTTTTAAAAAAAAATCTCATTCTCTTTTCGCATGTTTAAAAAGTAGTAAATCAAAGATTGGAAGTGGCTAAATACAACGAGCTTCGAAAAAATGTTGGAAAGACACCATTTGGGTGTTCATAAATGGTTCAATATTTGCATATGAAGTCTGAACAACTGAGTACCGACACTGTTTTCTTCAGTTTGTAAACTCAAGCACGATGGAGGTCCGGGACCAGTTTAGAATTGTGAAGGGAGCCAGATGATCCAACAGCAGCTGCAGCTCGAGATGAAAGGAAGGGGGGAACTTGTTTTTTTTTTAAATGTTATATACCATAAATATATGCTGAATACTAGTAACAATTTACAAATCAATGTATATAGCCTATACCTGTGTACACGGTTACTATCACATTTTATATGAAAAAGCCAATACCTTTCATAACAAGTCTTGTTTCATATGTTGTCATTAAGTTTATTCCTTGAGATAATAAGCAACACAGACTTCTGCAGGATTCATGTAGAGTCTCACTAGTTCTGATACTAAAGTCAGAATTTCACTGCCACATGGAGCTCAAGATAGAAAAAAAATTCTGATGTGCCTTCTGAGATGGGATCGCATCCCATGACATTCCACTGGGAACGTCACAGGTGAACAGTACCGTGACATTGCCATGGAATGACAGAGGATTTGCTTCCTTCTGAGATACATCCACAGAAACCAAAAGGCTACCACAGGGTTGACAATCCTTCAATACAAAAGGAGGCTGGTTTGGGCCTCAGCCAGGACGTCCACGTCCAAGTTTTTTTTGCTCATCTGATGCTGCATCGGGTTGACTATGTCGTTCGATTGCCACGCCGATGTGTTCACACATCGTTTGTTTCTCGCCGTTGTATGATGTTGCATGCCGCTCCCTCGCTTACGATGTTGCCTTTTGTTCTCGTTCCTTGTGTTTGTCTGCCATGTGGGGCAATGCTTTGTTTCCGCGCGGTCTTCACTCGTACACTACAACACCGTCTCGTTCTTCACCTCAGGCTCAGGCTCAGATTTCGCTGCAATGGATCCCAACCCTAACCCAAACCCAAACCCAACCGACGTCCAGGCCGAACCCGAACCGGAAGCCCCTGGGAAGAGGCTCGCCGCCCTCTCCCTCCGTAGCGCCGACCTCCCACCCTGACTTTGCTGCCGACGATATGGAGGTAGACGTCGATGTGGAGGACGACGACGATGAGGGTGAGGTGGAAGGCTACCTCACGGCCGCATCCAGAGGCGGGAGTAGCAGCTGCGCGGCCGCCGCCAGGAAGGACGAGATGGAGGGTCTCGACGAGGACAAGGACGTTGATGTGGGCCCACCCAGCCCCAGCGGCAGCGGCGGCATCGATGAGCCCGAACCCGAAGGCCTCGCCGCCGGTGTCGAGGATTGGGCGCGTGGCAAGAAGCGTCCCGATGAGGTCACAAATGGCATCTGTCGTAGTGAAGAGACCAGACAGTAGAGAGTGGAGGCCCCCTGCGCTAGAGGAACAGGGGGTCCTAGGAAAGGGGTTCGGTTTACTTGTTCTCAAGAAAAAAGCCTGCCTCATTACATGGTCAAGGGGGCTATTTATAGCCTCCTGATAAGGTATCTGAAAGTACAAAAGCGCCCCTAGCTAAGTACGCTCATCATAGGGGCTGCAGGGTCTTTTGCACCCTACTCGTAGCCTCCGGTGTATGGCGTGCTCTCCTGGACACGGTGTATCGTGGGGGGTACGCCCGGCTTATGGTTCGTGCGGGCCCCGCGCCCCCTTGCTGGTCCTTCGTCAGGGATCCTCCGGAGGGTCTTCGGGACGAAGGAGGGCTTCGGGGCCTCTACGAAGGGTCTTCGGGGCATCCTTCGGAGGCTTCGGGGCCACTCCGAAGGGTCTTCGAGGCGTCCTTCGGAGGGCTTCGGGGCCACTCCGAAGGGACTTCGAGGCATCCTTCGGGCTCCCTCTGAAGGGTCTTCTGAAATCTTCCAGAGGGTCTTTGGTGACCCTCCGGGGCAGCCTTGCTTCGCCGGGTCGTGGGGCCGGTGTGGCGCCCCTACGACAAGCCCCTCGCGGTCGAGGTCTACTTCGCCATGGCTGAAACCGCGCCATTCTCCTGTAAGGTCCAGGTGCACCGTCCCCTCTGACGTGGCGAAGCTTCGTCCACAGCGAAGGCTTTTGTCCCATAGGTACTGCTTGATGCGGCGCCTTGGGCGCCGCGCGTTTTGGATGGTGCTGTCCTGCAATTTATGACAACGGCGGCTGGGGCCGTCATGCGCTGTACCGGCGCTTGGGGCGCCGTGCGCCATTATGGGCCGTGATGATGGTGCTGTTGTCATGTGTGCTGGCGTCGCCTCGTACCTGGTGCCCGTTGTATTGATGACGGGTGGCGGCGGTTGGGCTGGCTTGCCCTCTATAAATAGATGCTTCTGCCCCCCATTAGGGCTTTTACTCTCGGTTCTGGCTTGCGCGATTTTCGCTACGCTGTTTCTGTGATGACGAAGCGAGGCAAAGATGCGGTGGGAGAGGCATCATACACAAGCGACCTGGGGAGATCCACGGTGACGGAGGCGACGCTCCGGACACTTGTGGATGAGGGTAAATTAGAGAGTTTGCGGGTGGTCCGGATTCCCGGGGCGGAAACGGTGCCGTCGCCTCGGGCGGACGAGGCGGTAGTTTTTGTCGCGTTTTTCGACGCCGGGTTGCGGATCCCCTGCGTTGGTTTGGTGAAGAACGTTCTACAGCTGTATGGCGTAGAACTAGCGCAACTTACGCCCAACTCTGTTGTCAAGTTGGGGGTCTTCGAATGGATGCTGTGGGCGGCCGGAGCTGCGGGCGAGGGTCGCGTCTTCGCCTTTTTGCACGATGCTCATTGCCACCAAAGAAGAACAGTGGCGGGGACACGCTGAATTTTGGTAGCGTAAACTTCCAACCGAAGTCACGCTGCCAAATGTATCTACCCGCCCCAGCAGCTCGGAACCGCTGGGAGACGGCCTGGACGCGGAGGTGGTTCTACCACACCTCTGTCCCCGAAGATGGGCTGCGATCCCGGGGCGGACAGATACAGCCCATCGCGAGCCCTGACATCGAGCTCACCTCTCGTGAGGAGTCTCACCTGCGGCTTCTCTTGGACGCGACGAGGCGCTTCTCCACTCGCGACCTGGTGGAGGAATTTTGCGCCTTCGGGATTTGGCCGTTGGCCCGGGACTGGCACATCGAGTGTGGTTCCTCTGGTTCCGGGCATCCCCCCTTACCGCGCGGGGGCGCGAAGGTATGACTCCCGGCCCAGCTTCACTTTTTGTTTTTGCGGCATATTTATGCTTACGTTTTATGTTTTTGTGAACCTTTATTTTATTTTTATTTTTTGTTTTAGCTGTGCCCATTGCCGAGGCCAGCCGTGCCGCGGAGCTGCTTCTTGGCTCATACACGGGGGAAGAGCACTCGAGGCGTGGTTTGGTGGTGCGCGAGGGTCGATTGAACCGGGCGTATCCTGCGTCGGTTCGCCTCGCCGAACGCCCTGACCCGGAGGGCAAGAAGAAGAAACGGGCCCGACCGGTAGAATCTGAGGGGGGCGGCCCGATCCTGGTTGCTCCGCTGCGCGTTGCTGCGCCCCGCGATATTGGTGCTGCTTCGCACAGTGTGGGGGGTAACGCTCGCCCGTCGAAGAGGCTGGTGGTGAATGCTTCTGCGGCGGACCTCTCGGACGGGATGGAAGTTTCGGGATCAGCTTCGAACGCTGATCCCTTCGGTCTTCACGGTGTTTCTAGCGTCGGGGGGAGCCCCGCCGCGGCGGCTGGAAGGACGACCTCGCAGGTACAACGGGCGATGGGCTCTTTCGATGTCATCGGGCTGGACTCAGAGGGCTCCTCGGAGAAGAGTACGCCTTCGAACGTTTACGCGGGCCAGGATGCTGCGGACAAGGTCCCTCCTACTCCGCGGGTGCCTCGCGGTGAGTTGTAGTTCGCGCGAGCTTTACGCCGCTTTGCTTTGTTCGACACGCTAAAGGCTTTGATTTTGCAGCGGGTGACGCCGAGGGGGAGGATGGCTCCGGTGGTGTTGGTGGTCGCGCCTTGTCGTTGGTGGTTCCACCACCGTCTCGGCGATGGGCGTCGAGGAGCGAGGCCCTGCGCGCCCTAGGACGGTTGACGTGGGGCCTATGTGCCATGCCGGCTTTCGGGTCAGCGAGGGTGCCTCGCGGGTTTGCGGGGCTGTGGCTGACTTTGCTTCGCCCCCTCTGCTTCGGGAGCTCTTCGAGCGAATGCCTTTGGCCGAGATGCTTCGAGGTGTCGAGGCCAACGCCGCCAAGGTCGTAACTTACGCTGTTTTTCTTCTTCGCTCTTCTTTTTTGTTGGCGCCTTACTGATTGCAGTTGGTTACGCAGAGTATAATGCTGGCGAGGGCCATTAACGACGACGTCGCGTCTGGCTTTGCCGAGATTCAGAGGCAGGTTGAGGATGGACACGCTCGGAATGAGGCGCTTAGGGGCGAGCGCGACGCTCTGGCTGCGAGGGTGCAGGCCTTGGAGGCGGTTAGCGGCGAGCGCGACGCCGCCGCTAGGTGCGTGCTCGAAGAGCGGTGAAGACTCTCCGTGCGAAGGCGCGGCTTGAGGAGGAGGTCTGCACCGAGCGCGAGCTGTCATCCTCCATTGGGCAGGCTGCCTGGCAAGCCATGGAGGTCATCGAGGGAGCCGTGTCGCAACTTGTGTGAGGACCCCAATTTATTTGGTTTGTAATGCTTAACCAACCACCTGGTCCTAGCATCACAAATCAAATAAATCGATCCTCGAGATATGTATACTTCCTGCATGTGATACACACCTCACAACAAAAGTATGCATCAACTCCATTCCAAACATAGAGTCCAAACATCACACTACAAACGGAAGATAAACAAATAGTAACAATATTACGTATATAGGCCGGCTGTGCCACAAGATACACAAATAGACAACAACGATACAATGAAGCAAAGTGCCATAAGATGGCTATAAACAAAGCCAATCGCTGTGCCTCCAACCCACAAGGCATCCGACCGAACGCCAAGACTAGTCGTCACCCACGGCGACAAAGACACCACGTAGTGAGGCCCCGAGGCTCACCTTCTTCCTCTGCAACAAAACATTAAGCAAAGCACCCGAGTACAAAGATTGTCTTTGTACCGCAAGACCGACGTGTGAACTAGCGCACTGCTCATATGCTACATGCAGGCTTGTTTGGTGGAGGTCATATGGTTCATTTGCATAAAGCCAATTTTCATTTGCAATAATGTAATACTGCTTTAAAGGCAAGTTTGCAATTCATTTTAATGTTGAAATACAGAAGGATAATAATAGCAAAAGAGTAAGTAAAACATCCTAGAAGTGACTATCCCAATAGTCACTATTAACAATAGTACTAATCCCTTGATTCGTACTCACCCATCAAGTTTTAATTTAAATGTTGTAGTCTAACTCTTGGAAGACCTTGCCAAGCGTGTCCATAACCTAGACGAGGCTATTCGAATAGTTTGAACCTGCAGGGTGTACCAATGTACCCACACTTGCATCGCCTTTAAGCCAAAACACACTCAAGGTATGCTTCACACGCTAAGTCCTACGAGACTGTTTCCAATATTGTGTATTAACTACGAGCCGCCGTATGGATAGAAACCCATACGCTACATGGTAAAGCCAAAAGACAACTACCCACTCAGATAAAGCTTTGACAACTACCATGCTCCCACCTCCATCCTCCCGCGACCTCCCCGCGACCCGAGCCAATACACGCCAAAGTACTAGGTCAAGAGAGGTCCCATATACTCTAGTGTGGTTAGCACGCAAAATGCTTGGTCTGTAACAAGATGTTCTGGCCCTTGTTGACTCGGGCACCATTCCGCCACACCCAATGATCACACCAATCATACCACAGCCCAAGTCTAAATCATTTTTGGTTTTCGCTTTAGTTTTGCAATTAAACATAGCAAAATGTCAAACAATAAGTTATAGTAAATTTTAGGTGATCAAGGTTACCGACTAAAGTCGATAATCGCCAGCTTCTACCGATAGCTAAGCATATCTAAGCAATTTGACCTCGATCTACTAATGACAAGAGACCATCCAATGCCTCTAATCACAAAGAAATAACCTAGGCTCGGGTAGTAGAGATCAATATTTTGTCTACAGGATATGCAACACGGATTTAACTAATCAATTTAACACAAATCAAGCAATGCATACATACAAACAAACAAAATATTAGACTTTAAAATACCGATAGGAATGATCAAACCGCTTGCCCGGGTGTCGTTGCTCAATAAGGTGCGTGAGGATCGCCCTCGTGGTTGCCGCAAATATCGAAGCCTAACGATCGAACATAACAAAGAAATAAGAACTAATAACACCGACAAAACTCAAACATACAACAACATCAAAACAAGCCAAAACTCACACAAAAGCCTAAGCATGAAATAACAAAATTTCGTAAACAGAGAACAATTCATTTTAAGTTATTAATAATTTTCTATGAATTTTCTAAGCTAAAAACACAACAAGCACTAGTTAATTACTTAACAGATTTTCACGAATGTAAACAAGTGTGCAAAACCTATTCTAATAGTTAGTATACGAAAATGAAATTTACTGTAATTGGGTTCATTGAATTTGGACAATTATTGGAAGAGATATGCATTTTCTAATTTAGAAGATACCTAAGGCATCATTTTATTAATTAATGATTCTTGCTACAGAGACATGGATGAAACTAATTTTGTAAATAATACATTTAAAAGAAAATTAACAAGACTGGTTTCATGCAATTTGGATAAAATTGAATTAGCTATGCATTTTACAAGTTTAATTGATTTAACAAAGGCAAATGTAAACGCATTTTAAATACTAAAGCACTTAATACTTCTTCTAATTACAAGACGGCTAGCCTCAAACCATCGACAAGAGGGCCCGCGAAAATGTCGACAGAGCGGATCGCCGCGATAAGGTGACGTCGGCGATTCAAAGAATACGCCTTCGCTTAATGGTAACGTAATCCTAACACATATGCCCAAAGAAAATACGCCATGAAAGAGAAAACGATTAACAAAACTACACAATCCCTAACCGACATTCCGCCCACATAACGTAGACTCAGAGAATTAAACGATTAGATTTGAATCCTAAAACAAGTTTAACACCGAGAGGGCCCACAAGTCGCTGACCAATGTAACTGTGTTTAGCGATAACTAAGCCACGCGGCTGCTCGCGTCACACGACGGGACGGCAGCGCCGCGCGCAGTGATCTAGCAAACCGGTGAGTTTCAAGACGAGTGAGTGGTACCTTAAGGTTCGCAAAGACTCACGAACCGGTGACGGTGACGCGAGCCCAATGGTCGCCGGAGATGGGCTCACGACGGCACGGAGGCGAGAAGAAGCTACGGCTCGCAGAGAAGACGCCATGCATTTCGAGAAGCCGGGAAGGTGCGCCACTAATCGCTCGACTCCGTGAGCAATAAGCACAAGATAACGTCAAGAAGAAGGTCCGAGGCGCTGGAATTGCCTGCGCGCGAACACCGTGATTGAGAAGAAAGGGTCGCGCAGCCTCAACGATGCACCAAAGACAAAAATGAAGCCATCATTAGCTTCGCGGCATCAATGCGATCCGGCGACCGCGTGTCGGCCGAAACTCACCGAGCACCAGCAAGCTTGCAGAGCCGAGACCAACGGAGTTGGGGACGAAGAAGTGGCTCCGACGATTCACCGGATGCCACGAGCTCTGGATGGGAAAATGGATGCGCACCGAGTGTGGTTCACGATGGTGAGGTTGCGAGCTCAAGGGCTTCTCCAACGCGGAAGGTTGCTACTCGCTTCTTCTCCTACCAAACAAGAAATCGGGCGAGATAACACGAGAACGCAGGAGAAGAAGTGGATGAGCTCGTGGCTTTTATGAAGTCACGCGATGCCTCCCACCGCATTACCGAGGGCATAAAGGTGGCGCGACGAGGTACGTGGCAAACATGCACGCACGCCGCGAGCCCGGTGAGGTGCGGAGAAGACGAGGTTGATGCCGACAGGTGGGACCCACATGTCGCGATAAACGGAAGCGTGCGAACCGTGGTTTGATTTGATCAGAACACACCGACCGCTGGATCTAAAACGACTACCGGGATTGTGTATGCATTCGGACAGTCTGCTGCATACGCGACGTGGATCTTTCGATCTTCATCTGACGGTTACGATCGATTGACTCGCCAGGTGCAGCTGAGGCGGTGCGACCGAGTCGAGTGGTGCGGGTCGGACTCGAGCCCGAGTTGGGTTCGGCCCGAGGAACAAGATTTTTAGAATTTGATTTAAAAGACAGAGAAGGTTTGGGGAATTTTAGAGGTAGCTCCTGAGCTCCAAAAATTTGAAATTTTTATGGTAGCTACTAGGGACAGAGGACAACCTTGTATAATTTTTCCAGAACTTTTATGCACTGCATTGTTCTAGAGAAAATTCACAAGCTGCTGTACAGGAGTTTGACCAGATTTCAAACAGAGTTGACTTGGCCATTTGAAATAGCAAACAAAATCTAAAATTGTGAAATAATTCAGGAGGTAGATAGGATGATCAAGATGCTAGGAAAAATAGTTTCAGAGGATGATCACAAGTTTGAAGGCTAAGAATCTGATAACAACAATTTCCAATCACAAGAATTAAATTCTACAAATTGAAATTGCTAGGAAAATTGTAGAAACTTTCAAATGATTTGAAGAGACAACAAAAGTTTTTATTTCTCCTCAAAATTTTACATTTGAAATACAAACCCTAAGTTAGGGCTGTTACAAATCTCCTCTTACAGAATCTCGCCCCAGATTCGATCACCGAGAAGAAGGACTGTAACCGCCGAGACGATCTTCCGCCCCATGTGGCTTCATCCTCGAGTGGTTCGACCACCGAACTTTAAGGAACTTAATCACACGGTTCCTTGTTCGCTGCTCACTTCTTCGAGGATACGAACGGACGCCACGATAAGACGATCTTCCGCACATCGATATTTTCCAATGGTGTTTCTCAACTGGAATACGGAGGCACTTCTTCAATTGTGACACATGGAAAACATCATGCACCCTTCGAGTGTAGCCGCAACCCAACTTGTATGCAACAGCCCCACTTTCTTGATGATGCGATACGGCCCGACATATCGAGGAGCCGCTTGCCCTTGACATCTAAACGACGATGCCTCTTCAGAGGTGAGACTTTGAGATACACAAAGTCATTGGGTCGGAAACTTAGCTCACGACGACGACGACCGCATAGCTCTTCTCGCTCGATCGAAGCTACGCGCAAGTGCTCACGTAATCAATCGCACTTGACTTTCTCGCTCATTGATCGAATCCGCCAAAGAACCGCCTTTCACCGCTTCACCGGCTCAATGGTGTTCGCGCACCGACCGCAAAGCCTCAAACGGTGCCATACCGAGACTAGCTCGAAGCCGTTGTTGTAGGAGAACTCTGCAAGCGGTAGGCACTTCTCCCAATTCTTCCCATAGAAAGAACACAAGCACTGAGCATATCTTCAAGCACCGATTGACGCGTCCGTCTCAATTACTCTGGCCCGAGGATGATAGGCCGTGGCCGAAGTAAGACGAAGTTCCCATGGCCTCCGCAGACTATGCCAAAACCGAGAGGTAAACAACGCCCTACTGGCCGGACACAATCGCCTTGGGTACACCATGCAAACTCACAATCCTTGATACATAGAGCTCGCCAGAGGTTCCACACGAGTCGACTTTTGACCGAAAGGAAATGCGCCACTTTAGTTAGCTCACAATGACAACCCAAATGGCGCTGTTTCCTTGGATGAACGGGCAAACCAGTTGATGAAATCCATGCCTGCTGTAATCCCACTTCCACTCGTATAGGCAAGGGTCAAGAAGACCACTGACGCCGATGCTCGCCTTGACGCGACAACATACGCCACATCCGCAACGAACCCTGCAACCGCGCTTCATGCGAGTCCACCGTAATCTCCGACGCAGATCTTGATACATTTTGGTGGCCCCGGATGGATGGACAAAGGCGAATCATGGGCCTCTCAAGAATCAAATCCCGCACTCGGGACCTTTGGGACCACAAGACGCCCAAACCACACAACACCGTGCTCATCTTCTCAGAAAGCATTTAATGAACCATCCTCGATGTTTCGCTTGATTTTGCCCATACCAACATCTCGATTGTCAGGCCGACTTGATTTGATCCACCAAGGTTGGTTGCACAATCGTGGCAAGAAGGAACCGTGCTCAACCAAACCCAAGTTGAGACGCTCAAATTCGCAAGAAGTGCAGTGTTGTCGCTTGGATCATCGAGTATTGCAATACACCTTTCGCTAAGTGCATCAAGAACTACATTGGCCTTGCCAGATGATACCAATACCCATATCATAATCTTTGATCAATTCTAGCCATCTCCTCCGCTCGAGGTTCAGATCCGGCCGAGTGAATAAGTATTTCAACTCTTGTGATCTAATACACCTCACGCGGCTTCGATCAAATAATGTCGCCAAATCTTGAGTGCATGAACCATCGCAGCAAGCTCTAAATCATGGGTGGGATAGTTGAGCTCATGAGGCCTCAACGCTTAGATGCATAGGCAATCGCTTTGCCTTCTGCATAAGAACACACCCAGTCCCCGACGAGAGGCATCGCAATAAATATCAAGTTCTTGTGGATATCGTGAAGAGTAAGGACCTGAGCCAAGTCAATCGCCGCTTGAGCTCCCGAAAGCTCTCATCACAAGCAGAGGACCACACAAACTTCTTGTCCTTCTTGAGCAATTCAGCCATTGGCTTTGCGATCTTGGAGAAGTTCTCGATAAAGCTGGCGGTAGTAGCCCGCTAGACCAAGAAAACTCCGACATCGCTGATCGACTTGGCCGCCCAAGATAGAACATCACGACTTTGTCGATCTACAAATATTCCTCCACTGAAAGAACATGGCCCAAAATGCCACTTCCTTCAACCGTAACTCACATTTGCTTAACTTTGCATACACTGATGCTCCCGCAACTTGCCCAAAATAATCTTCGATGCTCAAGATGCTCGCTTCAGCCTTGGAATAGATAAGAATATCATCAATAAAGACCACCACAAATTTGTCCAAATACTCCATGAATACTGAATTCATAAGGTTCATGAACAAAGTCGAGCATTGGTTAGACCGAAGACATGACGGTGTACTCGTGATAGGCCATAACGAGTAGTGAAAGCCGCCTTCTGAATATCCTCACCGATCCGACTTGATGATAGCCCGATCTCGATCAATCTTGAGAACACTGGCTCCGCACAACCGTCAAAAAGATCATCAATGCGGGTGAGGATATTTGTTCTTCACCGCTACTTCATTGAGAGGATCGGAATCAACACACATGCGCAAAGTCTTGTCCTTCTTCTTCACAAAGATCACCTGACAACCCCAAGGAGATGAACTCGACGGATGAAACCCTTTGCTTGGAGCTCACCAAGTCGCTTCTTCAATTCTTCTAGCTCATTGGGAGGCATTCGACACGCGCCTTCGAAATCGGAGCGGTACGGCAGCAACTCTGATGACAAACTCCAGATCTCGAACCGGAGGCATCCTGTAAATCTTCGAAAGACATCCCAAAGTCGATACTATGGGAACATCCCAAGCATTGTAAATCAGCTCTCATTTCCACCCTGAGAGCTGATGAGCAAAGGAACTTCTAAAGGAATACAATGAAGACCACTAGCAGCAAAGAAATGATCTTGAAATAAAAGAATGCGATGCTCCGTAATCAAATAATACCGCAGCACGACGAATTAACAAGAAGTGTACCCATCACAACATCTCGGCGCCTCCCGAGCCTCCTCACCAAAGGTGGTTCACTCGGCACGCCGCACTCGGGCTTCGGATCATCTTCCGTCGTGGGTGACCACTCTCGCCCGCGCCCTCCATTAGGACGAGGGGTCCGCAACACTGAGGCGTGCATTCGCATAATGGCCCTTGTTGTGGCAATAAAACAAGTGACCTCGGCCACGGATTGCGAGGCCGCCTCGCTGGGCCGATCGCAGCGACGTGGTCAAACACGGCTCGTGGTGCGCGGAGCTGGTGCAGATGGCCTCGGCGCCGTGGAGCAAAAGAACGAGCCACAGTGCCGCCCACCGAGGACGAACGAGGCCGGTGTGAGTAGACCGATGCGCCCCATTTGCGCTTATGATTCGCCAGCGCCGCCGCTTTATGCTCAAAGAACAATGGCCTTATCTACCAAGGCCTCGAAGTCCGAGAAGTCCACAATAGATAGCTTGTCCCGCAGCCTCGCATAAGCCATCCATAAACTTCTCCCCGCTAGCCTCATCGTGAGGCCACCTCCCGAGCATAACGAGCCGATGATTGAACTCGCATGTACTCCGCCACGATTTGCGCTCTGCTTGAGCACGAGAAACTCTTCTTCTTCTTCATCAAAGCCATCGTGATGTGGGCCCGATTAAAAGTCGATTCAACTCTTCCCACGCGACCACATGGCCCGCGGCCGCATGGCGAGATAGTTCTCCCACCATGAGAGTGCCGCGCCTCAAGCCGGTGGACGCGAAGAGTGCCTTATCTCGCGCCGCATCGAGCCATGTTGAGCTTTTCGTCAACCATGCGCAGCCAATCATCCGTGACGAGGGTCCTGAGCGGAGAAAGTCGGCGGCCTCGCAGACGGAGGAACTCGCAAGTCCCCGCGAGTCCGGTGGCCGCCACCACCGGGCAGGAGTGGAGGTATTCCTAGCAATAACCTCCAAGATGCGCTGTCGTCCATGCGGTTTCGCCGACCGAGCGAGAACCTCACCATGGTCTGAGGAGGGGAAGCTCCTCATCATGACCACTGGCCGATTCCGACCACTACGGGTTCCGCCAACCATCCTGCTCCACTAAAACAAGTTAGCAACAATTTAAAAGCAAGAAAGCCCAAATTTCCATCGAAGCAATTAAACAAACACAACGCAGATAAAGTTCGACCAAAGAAAATCAGATATATAACTACTCACTTTACATCTTACCCTATTACTCCCACGATTTTCCATAGTTCTCCCAAAACTAATTCCACTACCTAAGTAACTACCTTTGAAAAGGGAAGAGAGAAACCAAGTTCTCAAAACTCAAATTAGAGTAAGGTGAGAGTAGAAAGCTAAGATAGGTAAGGAATAAAATCTGAGAATCACTTAGGTTTTCATAAACCTTTTATAATTTGAAAATAAGACTTTCAAAATATCCCAAGGACGACTATGTCAGTTGCTACTATCGTAATGGCTCGATACCAACTTTGTGAGGATTCCAATTTATTTGGTTTGTAATGCTTAACCAACCACCGGTCCTAGCATCACAAATCAAATAAATCGATCCTCTAGATATGTATACTTCCTGCAATGATACACACCTCACAACAAAAGTATGCATCAACTCCATTCCAAACATAGAGTCCAAACATCACACTACAAACGGAAGATAAACAAATAGTAACAATATTACGTACATAGGCCGACTGTGCCACAAGATACACAAATAGACAACAACGATAAATGAAGCAAAGTGCCATAAGATGGCTATAAACAAAGCCAATCAAGCAGCCTCCAACCCACAAGGCATCCGACCTAACGCCAAGACTAGTCGCCACCCACGGCGACAAAGACAACTCACGTAAGTGAGGCCCCGAGGCTCACCTTCTTCCTCTCGCAGAACAAAAACATTAAGCAAAGCACCGAGTACAAAGATTGTCTTTGTACCCGCAAGACCGACGTGTGAACCAGCGCACTGCTCATATGCTACATGCAAAGCTTGTTTGGTGGAGGTCATATGGTTCATTTGCATAAAGCCAATTTTCATTTGCAATAATGTAATACAGCTTTAAAGGCAAGTTTGCAATTCATTTTTAATGTTGAAATACAAGTATGATAATAATAGCAAAAGAGTAAGTAAAAACATCCTAGAAGTGACTATCCCAATAGTCACCACAACAATAGCACGAATCCCCGATTCGCACTCACCCATCAAGTTTTAATTTAAATGTTGTAGTCTAACTCTTGGAAGACCTTGCAAGCGTGTCCATAACCTAGGACGAGGCTATTCGAATAGTTTGAACTCGCAGGTGTACCAATGTACCCACACTTGCATCGCTTTAAGCCAAAACACACTTCCAAGGTATGCCAAGACATGACTAAGTCCTACGAGACTGCTTTCAATATTGTGTATTAACTACGAGCCGTCAGATGGATAGAAACCCATACGCTACATGGTAAAGCCGAAAAGACAACTACCCACTCAGATAAAGCTGACAACTACCATGCTCCCACCTCCATCCTCCCGCGACTCCCGCACTCCTGAGCCAATACACGCCAAAGTACTAGGTCAAGAGAGGTCCCATATACTCTAGTGTGGTTAGCACGCAAATGCTTGGTTCAAAGTAACAAGATGTTCTGGCCCTTGTTGACTGGCACCATTCCAAATACACCCAACAGATCACACCAATCATACCAGCAGCCCAAGTCTAAATCATTTTTGGTTTTCAGTTTTAGTTTTGCAATTAAACATAGCAAAAATGCTGAAACAATAAGTTATAGTAAATTTTAGGTGATCAAGGTTACCGACCAAAGTCGATAACCGCCTGGCTTCACCGATAGCTAAGCATATCTAAGCAATTTGACCTGGATCTACTAAGTGACAAGAGACCATCCAAATGCCTCTAATCACAAAGAAATAACCTAGGCTCGTAGTAGAGATCAATATTTTGTCTACAGGATATGCAAACACTGATTTAACTAATCAATTTAACACAAATCAAGCAATGCATACATACAACAAACAAAATATTAGACTTTAAAATATCGATAGGAATGATCAAACCGCTGGTTCGGGTGTCGTTGCTCAATAAGGTGTGAGGATCGCCCTCGTGGTTGCCGCAAATATCGGCTTCTAACGATCGAACATAACAAAGAAATAAGAACGAATAACACCGACAAAACTCAAACATACAACAACATCAAAACAAGCCAAAACTCACACAAGAGCCTAAGCATGAAATAACAAAATTTCTAAACAGAGAACAATTCATTTTAAGTTATTAATAATTTTCTATGAATTTTCTAAGCTAAAAACACAACAAGCACTAGTTAATTACTTAACAGATTTTCACTAACAGTAAAAAAGTAAAACCTATTCTAATAGTTAGTATAATCAAAATGAAATTTACTGCATTGTTCATTGAATTTGGACAATTATTGGAAGAGATATGCATTTTCTAATTTAGAAGATACCTAAGGCATCATTTTATTAATTAACAGATTCTTGCTAGAGACATGGATGAAACTAATTTTGTAAATAATACATTTAAAAAGAAAATTAATAAAGACTGGTTTCATGCAATTTGATAAAATTGAATTAGCTATGCATTTTACAAGTTTAATTGATTTAATAAAGGCAATGTAAACGCATTTCGTAAATACTAAAGCACTTAATACTTTTCATCGGCCAAGACGGCTAGCCCTCACCATCGACAAAGATGCCCGCCAAAAATGTCACCAGAGCGATCGCCGCGATAGGTGACGTCAAGGCGATTCAAAGAATACGCCTTCGCTTAACGTAACGTAATCCCAACACATATGCCCAAAGAAAAATACGCTTCATGAAAGAGAAAACGATTAACAAAACTACACAATCCCTAACCGACATTCCGCCCACATAATGTAGACTCGTAGAATTAAAACGATTAGATTTGAATCCTAAAACAAGTTTAACACCGAGAGGCCCACAAGTCGTGCTGACCAACGTAACCGTGTTTAGCGATAACTAAGTCACGGCGCTCGCTTCAAGACGCGACGGGACTCACGCCGCCGCGCACAGTGATCTAGCAAACCGCTGAGTTTCAAGACGAGTGAGTGGTACCTTAAGGTTCGCAAAGACCTCACGAACCCGGTGACGTGACGCGAGCCCAATGGTCGCCGAGATGGGCTCACGACGTCGGAGGCGAGAAGAAGCTTACGCTCGCAGAAGACGCATGCACTTCGAAGCTGTGAAGGTGCGCCACTTAATCGCCGACCCAGGAGCAATAAGCACAAGATAACGCCGAAGAAGAAGGTCCGAGGCGCCGGATTGCTACACGCGGAACACCGTGATTGGAGAAGAAAGGGTCGCGCATTTCAACGATGCACCAAAGACAAAATGAAGCCATCATTAGCTTCGCGCATCAATGCGATCCGGCGACCAAGTGTCGGCCGAAACTCACCAGAGCACCAGCAAGTTTGCAGAGCCGAGACCAACGGAGTTGGGACGAAGAAGTGGCTCCGACGATTCACCGGATGCCACGAGCTCGGATGGGAAAATGGATGCGCACCGAGTGTGGTTCACGATGGCGAGGTTGCGAGCTCAAGGGCTTCTCCAACGCCGCAGTTACTACTTCGTTTTCTCCCGCCAAACAAGAAATCCGCGAGATAACACGAGAACGCAAAGGAGAAGAAGTGGATGAGCTCGTGGCTTTATGAAGTCACGGCGATGCCTCCCACCGCATTACGCAGGCATAAAGGTGGCAACGACGAGGTACGTGGCAAACATGCACGCACGCCGCGAGCTCCTGAGGTGCGGAGAAGACGAGGTTGATGCCGCAGGTGGGACCCACATGTCGGCCGATAAACGGCGGTGCGAACCGGTGGTTTGATTTGATCAGAACACACATCGACCGCTGGATCTAAAACGGACGGCCGGGATTGGTGTATGCATTCTGACAGTGCCTGGTTGCATACGCGACGTGGGATCTTTCGATCTTCATCTGACTGCTACATGATCGATTGACTACGCGGTGCAGCTGAGGCGGTGCGACCGAAGTCGAGTGGTGTGGCCTGACTGAGCCCGAGTTGGGTTCGGGCCCGAGGAACAAGATTTTTAGAATTTGATTTAAAAGACAGAGAAGGTTTGGGGAATTTTTAGAGGTAGCTCCTGAGCTCCAAAATTTCTGAAATTTTTATGGTAGCACTAGGGACAGAGGACAACCTTGTATAATTTTTCCAGAACTTTTTATGCACTGCATTGTTCTAGAGAAAATTCACAAGTTGCTGTACAGGAGTTTGACCAGATTTCAAACAGAGTTGACTTGGCCATTTGAAATAGCAAACAAAATCTAAAAATTGTGAAATAATTCAGGAGGTAGATAGGATGATCAAGATGCTAGGAAAATAGTTTCAGAGGATGATCACAAGTTTGAAGGCTAAGAATCTGATAACAACAATTTCCAATCACAAGAATTAAATTCTACAAATTGAAATTGCTAGGAAAATTGTAGAAACTTTCAAATGATTTGAAGAGACAACAAAAGTTTTTATTTCTCCTCAAAATTTTACATTTGAAATACAAACCCTAAGTTAGGGCTGTTACAACTTGGCGCCGTGCCCCCAGCGAGGGTTCATCGTCCGTCGGAGATGGACATTACCTTCGGGCGGCTTCGCCGCGCCGGGGAAGTGTGCCTCCCGGCCGCCCGCTCGTACGAAGACCATTGTGCGAAGGCCGCCTGGTCCGCGACCCTTGCCTCGCTCGACAAAGCCGGGTGTGCACATATTGATGGCCTCGCTGCGCGGTCTGTTGCGGTGGCCACGGCGGAGGAGGTGGTGGCCGCGCGGAACCGGACAAGGAAGGCCGGGAGGGTTCTGCTGCAAGATTACTGGTCTCTCCGGGGCCATGATGATGCGATAGAGTTCGCCCTGCCGCGCAGCGCAGAGGAGAAGGAAGGCCCCGGCGGAAGATGCGCGGGTCGACAAGCGGGGGTCCACCCCACAGGATAAGGTGTGACCACCCGCCTTTTGGGTTATAGTGCTGTTAGGGGTTTTTTTTTAGTGCTCCGCTTTTGCTGGTTGTAAGGAGCGTTTTGTAGGAGGGGAACCTCTTTTTGTGTAACACCCTCCTGTTTTTAAATGGAAAGGAAACAGTTCGTTACGATGTTGTGGTTTGTGTTTTGAGATTGTGCTTCGTATGTACAGGAACGATCTTTGGTGAAACGAATCACGGGTGAGGTCGCGCCTCCTGATCCGCAGGCGTTAAAAGAAGCGCCGTCCACGAGGTTTGAAAGAAGAGCGTGTGTAGTGCCCATCCGCCTTTACAACCGTGCTACGGGGTTGTGTACCATGGCGCGGCGGCAGCTTGAAGTTGGCGAACCCGACCGCTCGATGAAGGACTTTCATCGCGTACGGAAGAGGAAGGCGCCGAGGCACGCGCGGAGATTCGTGCGTTTTGGAGGTGTCGGGAGGCGATGGTCGCTGATGTTGATGTGGATCCGCGGTCTTTGCGCCGAGTCCGCGCCCGCCGATGCCGTGGTCGAGTGATAGCTCGTCAGAGTCCTTGAACGCGTACGAAGTTACGGTGCGGGAGTTGTCGGAGTTGATAGCGCGCGAAGCGTCGGATGAGGAGCTGCTAGAGTGGGCGACGCGCGTGGAGGAATGGGACTTTGTTCCGCGCGCTTGAGTCCGCTCGACACTGTACTGTATTGTATTTGTGTGTGTTGCCTTTGTTGTGCGCGGAAGTTGTAATCTGTTGAGATTTGACTAATAAAATTGCGAGGTGTGCTTTGAGAAGTGTATGTGTACACATGTATATCTTTTTTTTTTGATGATTCTGGGAGCCTCAGATATATATTCTTTTTCCGAAGGAGCGGCGGCCGCTGGCCGTCCCCTACCTTTTTGATAGGCTCTGGGAGCCCCGATATATATTTTTTCAAGGTGGGTGAAGTCAAGGTCGCCCCCTACCTTTTTTTTGATAGGGCTCGGAGGAGGCCTGTATATATATTTTTTTTCGAAGGGGGTCGGGCCGCGTGTCAGCCCCCTACCTTTTTTATAGGATTCTGGGAGCCCCGAATATATTTTTTTCGAGGGGGTCAAGCCGCGTCGCCCCCTACCTTTTTTTTGATAGGGCTCGGGGGAGCCCTGAATATATTTTTTTTTCGAAGGGGAGCGGCGAAGCCGCGTGCCGTCCCCCTACCTTTTTTTTATAGGGCTCGGGGGGCTGAGCCCTATATATATATATTTATGTGCATCGGGGCCGCGGGCCATGCGAGGTGTTGTTTGTTTTTATACATGGGCCCGCGGAGGGTTTCCATGTGCACCGGGGCCGAAGGCCATGCGCGGTGTTGTTTTTTTTATACATGGGCTCGCGGAGGGTTTCCATGTGCACCGGGGCCATGTGCACCGGGGCCGAAGGCCATGCGCGGTGTTGTTTTTTTTATACATGGGCCCGCGGAGGGTTTCCATGTGCACCGGGGCCGAAGGCCATGCGCGGTGTTGTTTTTTTTATACATGGGCCCGCGGAGGGTTTCCATGTGCACCGGGGCCGAAGGCCATGCGCGGTGTTGTTTTTTTTATACATGGGCCCGCGGAGGTTTCCATGTGCACCGGGGCCGAAGGCCATGCGCGGTGTCGTTTTCTTTATACATGGGCCCGCGGAGGGTTTCCATGTGCACCGGGGTCGAAGGCCATGCGTGGTGTCGTTTTTTTTATACATGGGCCCGCGGAGGGTCCTCCGGGTGTACAGGGTCTTTCATTTCATTGGCGCAAAACGTCCAAAAGAAAGGGGTTTACAGGTGGTTTAGTACAAGTCCCCTCACTGTGGGCCAGATCATGACCTGGCCGCATGGGGTTCCTTTTTTTTACAATAGACCTCCTAGGGGTAGAACTTGCGGAGGCTCTTGGCGTTCCATGTATGGCCTAGCTGGTGTCCTTCTGGTGTGGCCAAGTGGTAGGAGCCTGTTCTGGTGCTGTGGGTGATGATGTAGGGTCCTTCCCATTTGGACTGTGGCTTGCCAACTGTTGCGGGGTTTGCCACCCGTTTCAGGACCATGTCTCCTGGTGCGAGGGGGCGAGTCCGGACCTTCTTGTTGTACGCCCTCGCGACTCCCGCTGCGTAGCTTGCCATGTTTGATATGGCATGTACGCGGTGTTCTTCTAACGCGTCCAAGGACACTTCCCGTTCTCGCGGGTTGTCGCTCTGGCCTACTCGGAGGGACTTGACAGCGAGCTCTTCGGGTGTCATTGCTTCGTCTCCAAAGAGGAGTTTGAAGGGGAAAACCTAGTTGCTCTGGTTGGCGAGGTTCGGATTGCCCACAGGGCCTTCTGGAGCTCTTCGGGCCAGAGCCCTTTTGGTAAGCCCACTAGGCGCTTATTAAGCCCTGCTATTTTGTTCCCATTTGCCCTTTCGACCGCTCCGTTGGACTCTGGGTGGCCCACGGATGCGGCATATACGGTGCCTGTGCCTTGGCGTAATGATCTCAAGGTCGCGGAGTTGAATCTGGTGTCGTTGCTTCGTGACTA
The DNA here is from genome assembly GCA_036346255.1 of Ampelocalamus luodianensis. Lineage (NCBI taxonomy): Eukaryota > Viridiplantae > Streptophyta > Magnoliopsida > Poales > Poaceae > Ampelocalamus > Ampelocalamus luodianensis. The sequence continues at coordinate 26,862,629 of CM070617.1, read as the reverse complement.
TCTCCCGAGGTACTCCGTATCTGCAAATAATATTTTTCCAAAGGAAACGCTGGGCCGCGGCCGATGTTATCTTTGGGACTGGCTCGGCCTCTACCCACCTTGAGAAATACTTGATGGCGACGAAGGCAAAGCGAAGGTTGCCTTTTGCCGCCGGGAAGGGGCCGATGATGTCGAGGCCCCACCTTGCGAAGGGCCAAACCGGCGACAGGGGCTGTAGTGGGATGGGAGGTGCCTTTGTTGTGATCGCCCATCGCAACCCCGCATCGCCGACAAGGTGTTGTGCGCCTCGCAATGGTCATATAATAGAAGCCCTTGGGAAGGCTTTGGCTACAATGCACCGTGGAGCTTGATGTGCTCCGCAGGCCCCCTCATGTATTTCCCTAAGGAGGTGCTGACCCTCTTGTTGTGAGATGCATCAAAGGAAGGGGGTACAAACACCTCCTTTGTACAGGTCTCTTCCGACGAGGTGGTAGTTCCTAGCGCGGTGCCTGAGCCGCTTTGCTTCGATCGGGTCGTCAGGTTCTCCGCTTGTCAAGTAAGCGATGATGACGTCTCGCCAGTCCGGGGCTTCAATGTGTGCTACATGGTGCCCTGCCACTTGGGTTGTCCTGATTGGCTTGGCGCCCTCGGCGTTGCGCTGCTTGTGGAGCGGACACCGTGCCTCGGGCGGTTACGAGGTCGCGTTGGAGCCCTAGTGTTCCGGTGGAGCCCTAGTGCTCCGGGTGGAGCCCCTAGTGCTCCAGGCCGAGCCCCTGGTGCTCCGGGCGAGGCGATGGGCGCGGTCGAGGTGGACGGCTTGGTCGCACTCGTGAAGACTTCGGGGGTCGCTCGTTGGAATCGCCATCTTTGCGGAGGCGGCGCCGTTGCTGGCGCTCGGGGATCGTTCGACGGTGATCCCGAGAACCCCTTGCCACGGCCGCATGCGGCGCAGGTATCGAGCCATTCGGGTCCTTGTCTCAAGGTTTTGTCGGCGGCTCGCCATAAGGCGCGAGTCGCTGATTATGACTCGCTTCACTCCTAGCGCCTTCGCTTTGCGGAGGCCTAGGAGGAGTGCTTCGTACTCGGCAGCGTTGTTTGTGGTAGGGAAGTTGAGCTGCGCGGCGTGTGAGATGCTTCGTCCGTCTGGGGCCACGAGGATGGCTGCTGCGCCTGCTCCCGCAGCACACCAGGAGCCGTCGGTTTGTAGCGTCCATGGCGTTTCGACGGTGTTGGCCAGTTGCTCCATCTGAGGGGTCCATTCGGCGACGAAGTCCGCCAATGACTGAGATTTTATGGTGGTGCGCGGGGCGAACGTGATGTCAAAAGGTGCGAGTTCCGCAGCCCATTTGCCCACTCGCCCCGAAGCATCTTTGCTGCATAGCATGAGAGCTAGTGGGTATGAAGTTGGTATGGTGATTGGGTGGGCGAGGAAATAGTGGCGAAGCTTGCGTGAGGCCATCAGAAGGGCGTATGCTAGCTTTTCCCGCCAGCAGATCTTGTCTTGGCTCTTGAAGTGCTTCGAGACATAGTAGACGGCACGCCCGCCCCTCTTGACGAGGATCGCACGACCGCGAGGTGGACGCGGCGAGGTACAAAAGAAGTCGTGTGTCCCGCGCTGGGCTGGCGAGACTTGGTAGTTGGGCGAGGTACTTCTTGAGTTCTTCGAATGCGTGCTGGCACTCTTCCGTCCAGCGGAATGGCTCCGCACCCCGAAGGGTTTTGAAGAAGGGCAGCATTGCCCGCCGATTTTGACAAAACCTACCGAGGGCGCGAGGCGACCGTGAGCTTTTGCACTTCTCGGGCGCTGCGGGGTGGTTGCATTTCTTGTATGGCCCTGATTTTTTCTGGGTTTGCCTCGATTCCTCTATTCGAGACGAGGAAACCTAGGAGCTTTCCTGCCCTGACGCCGAAGGCACATTTTTCTGGGTTGAGTTTTATTCCTTCTGCTCGGAGGCTGGCGAAGGTTTCTTGTAAGTCCGCGTGGTGTGAGCCCGCGATCTTGCTTTTCACCACGATGTCGTCGACATACGCCTCGACGTTCCTGCCCAGCTGCCTCGCGAGGACTCCCGAGATGAGGCGTGTGAAGGTGGCTCTCGCATTTTTGAGCCCGAAGGGCATGCGGCGGTAGCAGTATGTGCCGATAGGGGTGATGAAGGCGGTTTTGGCTTCGTCTTCCTTGGCCATGAATATCTGATGGTATCCGGAGTATGCGTCCAAGAAGCTCATGAGCTCGCATCCCGATGTGGCGTCTACTAATTGATCGATGCGTGGTAATGGGAAGTCATCCTTTGGGCATGCTTTGTTGAGGTCAGTAAAGTCGACGCACATGCGCCATTGGCCGGAGCTTTTTTGGACGAGGACCAGATTGGCGAGCCATTCGGAGTGTTTGATTTCGCGGATCACGCCGGCTTTTAGGAGCTTGGCGATTTCCTTCTTCGCCGCTTCGAGACGTTCGGCCGTCATGCGCCTAAGTTTTTGCTTCCCGGGGGTTGCATCCGCCCGGAGTGCTAATCGATGTTCGATTGTATCCCTGGCTATGCCGGGGATGTCCTCCGGGCTCCATGCGAAGACGTCGGCGTTGTCGCAGAGCACGCGGAGGATCATGTCAGGCCGCTCCTCTGCGGAGCTCGCGCCGAGGGCCACCGTTTTTTCTGGCGAGGTGTCCCGGAGGGGCACTCTTCGCAGCTGCCCTTCGGGCCTTGCTTTTGGGGCCCATTTGCCTATTGGGGCCCTGCCTTGTGGTTCCGAGTTGGTGTTAACTGCGTGAACGCTGTCGGGCGCGCAGCCGTGCTCCATTTCGCCCGACGAGCGAGTTGTTGATTTGCTCAGACAGATGACTCCTCGGGGTGGGGACCTTCATGCATAGGTAGTTGTGATGGGCTATGGCGCGAGAAGGTATTATGTGGCCCTCCAGGATGGTGTTGCATCGTATGGCATCTCGACGACGCCGAAGGTGATTGTCTTGCGGGATGCGGTGTCACACCAAAGTGACGGCAGTCTATCTGGCCGAGGGCCGTGATGGGCCTTCCTCAAAGCCCACCGTGGGATGTCCGTGGTGATAGGCAATCCACGGGATCATCATTTTGTCGAAGGCTTCGCAAAGAGGAGGTCCGCCGAGCTTCCGCCATCTACGAGGACACGCGACTCGTGAGCCGGGCGATGTTGGTAGAGATGACGAGGGTCCGCGGGGAAAGCTTATTCCCGTGCGGCGCCGGGTCCGAATGTTATGGGCACCTCGGCGTAGCGGGGTGGCTGGGAAGCCGGTTGTGTAGCCACGTGGTGGATTTGCCGGACGTAGGCCCGACGTTGGCGCTTTGACGCTATACCCAGCGAGGATCCTCCTGTGATCATGTTGATGATCCTCGGGGGCGGCCCACCGTGGCCTCCCTCGATGCGCGGACGCGGCGGCGGAGCAGGCAACAAATTGCCTGCCTCCTTTCGATCTTCAAGCTCAACTGGCTGACGGCTGCGGTGCATGTAGTCTTGCATGGCCGCGATGGTGCGCCACTCCGCTGTTGTGTGTGACCCTTCGCCGTGAAGGTCACAGTATGATGGGGCCGCTGCTGTTCCTCCTCGGGTGTCGTGGTGCCGCCCGCCGTTACGGCCGCGGTTGGTCCGGCCACCCCTCCTACTTGCGTCGGGGGGGTGCCCTTCGTCGACGTGATAAATGCTCCGGCCCTTCTGCCGATAGTTAATGCGTGACTTGTTGGTGACGGGGGTGGTGGCCGCATCCTCCTTTGGTGGCCTTTCCGCCGGGGTGGCGCTGTTCCTCCGGGTGCTATCTTCCTCCGCACGGGCGTATTCGTCTATTTTGTCGAAGAGTTCGCCATCGGCGGGCCGCTTATGCGCGCTTTTTCCGATAGGGGGCCTTTCTGCAAGCCGCAGGTTGCGGCGTTTATAATAGTGGTCTCGTTGACCCCCTTGACTTGGCATTTGACCTCTGCGAACTTTCTAAAGAAGCTCCGGAGGGTTTCGCTCGTGCTCGCCATCGCGAACAGTGTCCTGCGCCCTTGGCTCTCGCAGCTCCCTTGAAGTTGTTGCGATCCGTCGCGCACCGCCTCAGCGTAGATGGAGCGGGGGGAGTGAAGAACCACGTCAAGGCTACGCCCCTAAGGGCGAGCGTGATGCTTTTTGCCTTGGTTGTATCATCTCCTCCTGCCGCCTCGACTGCCGTCTCGTATACGCGCAGGAATTCCGAGGGGTCAGTGCCGCCCTCGAAGGGTGTGACTTCCGGCATTTTGAAGTTTCTTGGCCAGCGTGCGGCTTCCAGTCCCGTGCTCAACGGGGAGTTGGGGTCTCCCCGGAGCTGCGGGTTTGCGTTTGCTTCGGCTGGGGCTTCGGCTTCGGGAGCGTCTGGCTGCGGTTGATTGGTAGTGACGATGCCTCCTGTTGTTTGCCGGAGACTAAGCATTTCCCGACGAAGGTCCCCTAACTCCCGCTGGAGTGCTTCGTACGCTTCCCGAGTGACACCCGGGGCCTGCGTATTTGGTAGGGATGCTTCGGTGGGGGACGTCGCCTCCCACTATGTCTCCGTGGGTGGAGTTATTTGCCTCTTCCTCTGTGGCTCATGCGGCGGCAGCGGCCGAGGCGCCCCGCTTGCTTTGGGGTGTTCGGGTGCGCGCCATCTCTGCCGCCGCTTATGAGACTTTGGGTAGCGCCCTTCCGGGGGCCATTGTGTTGTTTTTGTGTGACTTTCGAGCCGAACCCCACAGACGGCGCCAACTGTCGTAGTGAAGAGACCAGACAGTAGAGAGTGGAGGCCCCCTGCGCTAGAAGAACAGGGGGTCCTAGGAAAGGGGTTCGGTTTACTTGTTCTCAAGAAAAAAGCCTGCCTCATTACATGGTCAAGGGGGCTATTTATAGCCTCCTGATAAGGTATCTGAAAGTACAAAAGCGCCCCTAGCTAAGTACGCTCATCATAGGGGCCGCAGGTCTTTTGCACCCTACTCGAGCCTCGGTGCATGGCGTGTTTCTCCGACACGGTGTACCGTGGGGGGTACGCCCGGCTTATGGTTCGTGCGGGCCCCGCGCCCCCTTGCTGGTCCTTCGCCGGGGATCCTCCGGAGGGTCTTCAGGACGTCCTTCGGAGGGCTTTGGGGCCTCACGGCGGTCTTCTGGCATCCTTCGAGGCTTCGGCCATTCGAAGGGTCTCGAGGCATCCTTCTGAGGGCTTCGGCCACCAAGGGACTTCGAGGCATCCTTCGGAGGCTTCGGGGCCACTCCGAAGGGTCTTCGAGGCGTCCTTCGGAGGGCTTCGGGGCCACTCCGAAGGGACTTCGAGGCATCCTTCGGCCCTCCAAGGGTCTTCAAATCTTCTGAGGGTCTTTGGTGACCCTCCGGGGCAGCCTTGCTTCGCCGGGTCGTGGGGCCGGTGTGGCGCCCCTACGACAGCATCAATTTACCCCGTTTGATACAATTGTGCTTAATGATTTGCATATTTTAGATGACTATGCGCAGTGTGGATTAAGCTAATCCCATCATATATCTATGAATTCTTCACCCCCTAATTGGCCAATTGCACTCCTCATCGGTAATTTGGCTCAATGTGTGATACCCATAGTTACCGGCAACATATCCTGTGCACATGTTCCATTTGGTGGACATGTGCACATGGATCATCCTAGCCCTTCATGGCAGATCCCACGGCCGAAGATCACCCCACCGGCTCCCACTTGACTCTTTGCGAAAACACCCCTGGGGCAGTCCTTCGTCCTCCGTCCGAGCCCCTGTGTCAGCATCCCCCATTCTTCCTCCACGAGCTAGGGTTCTGCATTGGCTCCGCACCGGCGGCCGACCCTACGCCGCATCCTCGTGCACCTCCCCGTGCCGTGAGGGTTTGGGCGCCGAGTTCCCCCGCACCCCCCTGCGCCGCCGTCGCCCCCGCGCCTCCTGCGTACGCCAAGCCGACACGCTGCCTCTCTGCTCCCTAGACCCCCCCGAGGTAAGCACTCGATTCATGTTGGGAGTTCTTGATTTTCCGGTTCAGCTTAGAGATAGAGAATGATTTTGGATATGTCTTAGCAGTACCGTGCCTCCCCCTGCACCTCTGCCCCTGCGCCGCCCCTCTGCTGCCTAGACCCCCCGAGGTAAGCACTCGATTCAAGCAGGGAGTTCTTGATTATCCGGTTCATTTGAGAGATTGAGATGGTATGAAATAGGGCTGCCGTGGTAAATGTTTTGTGCTTCTTTCAGTTCTTTCTTGGAATCAGATGAGATGGTATAAAATAGGGTTGTCGTGGTAATTGATTTGTGCTTCTTTCGGTTGCAGCAGCCCAAGTGCCAGTGCCCTCCTTGCGTCGCATGGATTCCACGGAAGATGTGAGTAGCTCCGTACGGCCACTAGCTTTGTCATGTCTCGAAGGCGGCGATGCACACTCTCTCGTTGAGAGCAGTTTGTGTAAAACACCACAGAAGGCTGCGAGCATTCCGTTCTGTGTGAGTGTAGGGTTATTTGAAATTTAGAAATTTGAATGATTAATGTCGTTCTCGTGCTAACTCATCCTTACCGCTGCAGGGTTCGTCGTCTACACCGGTAGTTAATGATGACTTGACGTCTGTCGTGGGGATGATTTTTGAAGATGAGGATGCAGCCCTCGAGTTTTACAAAGCATATGCGCATGTTGCCAGCTTCTACATTCGTATTGGGCAGCGGACGACCACAAATGGTGTTTTGCAATGGAGGCAGTACTATTGTGGCAGACGTGGCTGGAAGGAAGAAAAAGGTAAGGACAAGTTGGGGGTCAAAATGAAGAGGTCATATGTGTCTAAATTGAGTAGGTGTGGGTGTGAGGCCATGTTTGGTATCAAACTGACTAAGGACAATAAGTTCAGGTTAGAGACATTTGTAGAAGTGCATAACCATGGTTTTGTCTCACCTAGTAAGCAACACTTGATACGTTCTAATAGACAAGTAAATGAGAAGGCTAAGACCACATTGTTCGCATTTCATCAAGCTAGCATTGGGATATCTGGGGCATTTAGATATCTCCATGTCAGTGAGGGTGGGTTTCATAATGTTGGATGCACAAGGAGATATTTGCAAGATTATCACGACACTTTGAGAGAGAATATAAAATCATCAGATGCTCAGATGTTCCTTGATAATCTAGCTAGAAAGAACGAGAACAATGCTACATTTTTTGACTATGTCATTGACAGCAAGGGTAGGTTGGTCCTGTGTTTTGGGCGGATGCAACCTGTAGGAAGAATTATGTTCATTTTGGGGAGTTGGTCTCATTCGATACAATATATAATACAAACTAATATGACATGATATTTGCACCATTCATGGGAGTGAATAACCATAGGGGATGTGTTCTATTCGGGGCTGCATTGCTGCTCTATCAGATGATTGAAACGTTCAAATGGTTGTTCCGTACGTTCTTAAGAAGAGTTGCTGCACCTAGGCTTATAATAACTGATGAAGATGCAGCCATGAAAAAAGCAATTCAAGATGTATTCCCTAATACAACACATAGATTATGCATGTGACACATATTGAACAAACTCTCAACAAAGATTAGGCCAGATTTGAGGGATAACCGAATCTTTTACAGTCGTGTCAATTCATGTGTGTATCCCTCAGAAACTCCAGAAGAATTCGAGTCACAATGGACTGATATTATTTCAGAGTTCAATTTGGAAGATAATGAGTGGTTGGCTGGTCGTTATATTATTAGGGCATCTTGGGTACCGACTTATTTTATGGACATACCCCTAGCAGGAATTTTGAGAACAACTTCAAGGTCTGAGAGTGCCAATTCTTTTTTCAATCGTTTTATAGGTTACAAACATGCTTTGGTTGAGTTCTGGATCCGCTCGTTAATCGTAGTCGCATTTAACAAAGAGAAAAGGAGCTAAGAGAAGACAATGCCACCTTTCACACGAAGCCTCAGTTGAAGACACCATGGGCAATAGAGTTGCATGGCAGTGAAGTTTTTACACATGAGGTGTTCGCAAAGTTTCAGAAGGAGGTTATTGTTGTTAGGGACAATTGTGTTGTTGAGAGCATAGCGCAAGTATGCGACCTTAAATTAACAGCGGTGAAGGAGGATGACAAGAAGGTTAGAAAAGTCACATGTGACACTAACACCATGATTGCTCAGTGCTCTTGCATGTTGTTTGGCACTCATGAAATTCCTTGCCACTACATTATCCTTGTTTTACGAGGTGTATTACTGAATGAGCTTCCTAGTCATTATGTTTTGAAAAGATGGACTGCTAACTGCAAGAGGGAGGTTGTATTTTATGAGAATGGCAATGTTCCCGAGGAGAAGCCCAAAGATCCCATAGAGGAAGAAATTTAAAAGTTGGCAGCTGAGATGCGAAAGGACTTGGAAGATTTGATACATCGAGCTAGACCTTCACTTCCTTACATGCATAATGCTAGAGGAAAACTTACAAAAGTTTATACATGAGATAAACCAGAAAATTCCTGCCCAGCAGCAAAGTAGAGTGGAGGAGGTTGAAGCGTATCTTTGGTGTGGTATCCCTGATCAGATTGATATATTGCTGCCAATAGACAATCTCACTAGAGTAAAATGCAAGAGGAATCGGCCTAGGGAGAACAAGCAGAAGAAGTCTAAGGGAAAGGCTGCTCGCATGTGTAGGACATGCAACGAGGAGAAAATTACCCTATTCACGATCTGAAATTGGCATCGGTAGTACATGCATTGAAAATATGGCGCCACTACCTCATCGGAAACCATTGCAACATATACACATATCATAAGAGCCTCTAATACATCTTCACCCAGTCAGATCTTAACCTAAGGCAGCGAAGATAGTTGGAACTCATCAAGGACTATGAATTGGACCTTCACTATCACCCGGGCAAGGCCAATGTGGTGGCTAATGCACTGCCTAGGTTTTCATAAACCCTTTTTATGCTTTGAAATTAAGCTTTTTCAAAATAGCCCAAAGACGACTATGCTTGGGTTGCTACGGTCAGAATGGCTCTGATACCAACTTTGTGAGGACCCCAATTTATTTGGCTTGTAATGCTTAACCAACCACTTGATCCTAGCATCACAAATCAAATAAATTGATCATCGAGATATGTATACTTCCTAAAGCAAGATATACACACCTGCTACAAAATTAGACATCAACTCCATTCCAAACATATAGTCCAAACACCACACTACCAAGCGGAAGATAAACAAATAGTAGAGTTATTACAGGACAAAGGTCGCGTGCCAAGATACACAAATAAACAAGAACGATAATGAAGCAAAAGTGCCATAAGATGGCTATAAACAAAGCCAATCAGCGTGCCTCCAACCCACAAGGCATCCGACGGACCGCCAAGTCTAGTCGCCCACGAATCGGCAACACACTTCACGAAGTAAGGCCCTTGGGCTCACCTTCTTCCTCTCGCAACAAAACATTAAGCAAAGCACACGAGTACAAAGATTGTCTTTGTACCCGCAAGATCGACGTGTGAACTAGCGGCACTGCTCATGTTTACATGCACGCTTATTTGGTGGAGGCCATATGTTTCATTTGCATAAAGCCAATTTTCATTTGCAATAAGGTAATATAGTTTCAAGGCAAGTTTGCAATTCATTTTTAAGATTGAAATAACAGTACGGATATTAATAACAAAAGCGAAAGATAAACAACCTAGAAGTGACTATCCCAATAGTCACCACAACAATAGCATGACTCAGATTCGCACCATCCGTCAAATTTTAATTTAAATGTTGTAGTCTAGTTCTTGGGGCGTATCCGAGCGTGTCCATAACCTAGACGAGGCTATTCGAATAGTTTTAACCCGCAGGTGTACCAATGTACCCACACTTGAGATCGCCTTTAAGCCAAGCACACTTAGAAGGTATGCAGCACTGACTAAGTCCTACGAGACTTTTTCCAATATTGTGTATTAACTACGAGCGCTCGTATGGATAGAAATCCATACGCTTACATGGTAAAGCCGAAAGGCAACTACCCACTCAGATAAAGCTTTTGGACAACTACCATGCTCCCACCTCCATCCCTCCTGCGACCTCCTCGCGACCTGAGCCAATACACGCCAAAGTACTAGGTCAAGAGAGGTCCCATATACTCTAGTGTGGTTAGCACGCAAAATGCTCAAGACGGTGGCGCAAGTAACTCGGTCCTTAAGCGACTCGGGCACCTTTCGGTCACACCCAACAGATCACACCAGTCTTACCATTGTGCCCAAGTCTAAATCATTTTGCTTTCATTTTTAATTTTGCAATTAAACATAGCGAGAAAATTTGAAACATAAAGTTATAGAAAATTTTGTGTGATCAAGGTTACCGACTAAGTCGATAACCGCCCATTTCTACCGATACTAAGCATGTCTAAGCAATTTGACCGGATCTACTAAGTGACAAGAGATCATCCAATGACCTCTAATCACAAAGAAATAACCTAGGCTCTGTAGTAGAGGATAATCATTTGCCTACTGATTATGCATCTAAGGGATAACTAACCAATTTAACACAAATTAAGCGATGCATACATACGGTTGAAACAAAATATTAGACTTTAAAATTGGGATAAACATGATCAAAGCGCTTGCACATTCTTTGTTGCTCAGAATGCTCAACCTGTTGCAGAGGATCGCTATGAGGGTTACCGCAAATGTCGAAGCCTAACGATAGAACAAAAACAGCGAATAAGAACGAATTAACACCGACCACACTCAAACATACAACAATAACAAAACACACTAAACTTTTCACAGCAGCCTAAGCAGGATATAACAAAATTTCAGAAACAGAGAACAATTCATTTTAAGTTATTAAGAATTTTCTATGAATTTCCTAAGCTAAAAACACATCAAAACACTAGTTAATTACTTAACAAATTTTCATGAACAGAAACAGTGTATAAAACCTATCCTAATAATTAGTACATTAAAATGACAAATCACAAAATTGGTTTCATGGATTTGGACAAATATTGAAAGAGATATACATTTTCTAATTTAGAAGATACATAAGACATCATTTTATTAATTAATGATTTTTGCTACAGAGACATGGATGAAACTAATTTTAGTAAATAATACATTTGAAATGAAAATTAACACTTTGGATTCATGCGATTTAGATAAAAATTGAATTAGTTATGCATTTTACAAGTTTAATTGAATTAACACCAATGTAAAACATAAACGTAAATACTAAATCATTACCAAATCTATAATGCACTAATTCCATTTCGCACTCCACAACCCGCTAGCCCTCACATCGACAAAGATGCCCAAATAAAGGTCTTGACGAGCAGTATTGCTCACGAAGGTGACGTCGGCGTATTCTAATAATACATCTTGGCTTACCAAAGTGCAAACCTAACATATTCTCACAGAGAAATACGCTTCCCAACAGAGAAAACGCATTACGAGCTACGGCCCTAATCGACAACATGGACCCACATGGCGGTGACTAAGAGAAAACATAACGGTTGGATTAAAGGATTTCTAAACGCGATTAAGCAGAGAGGTCCCACAAGTCGAGACTCAAACTAGACATGATTAGCGCTAAACTAACTCCACCGGCGGTTCACCGCGCGCCAGACAGAGCAGCGGCGCGGCCGCGCAGTGGATCTCGCAAACCAGTGAGTTACAAGGCGAGTGAGTGATACCTTCGGGTTCACAGAGACTTCGCGAACCCAGGGGTGGCGACGCGGGGTCCGATGGTCACCGGAGTTGAGCTCACGACGACCGGAGGCGGAGAAAGCACGGCCGCGCGAGAAGGCGTACGGACTTCTAGAAGACTCCGGAAGGTGTGCTTAAGCTTCGCCTCAACACCAGGAGCAAGAAGCACACGATAACGCCGACGAAGAAGGCCCGAGGTGGCCGGAATTTCCACGGCGTCGGAAAACCAAGCTTGGAGAAGAATTGGTCGCACGCCCGCGACGATGCACCAAAGATGAAAATGAAGTCACCGTTAGACTCGATTGCATCAATGCGATCCTAAGGGACTAGGTGGCGGGCCGAAACTCACCAGTCGCAAATGAGCTCACGGACCAAGATCGCCGGAGGCGAGACAGCGATACCACCCGGTGATCCATCGACGCCAAGGACCGGAATGGGCAAAATGAGGCGGCGAGGCAAGAGGAACACGACGGTGCGATCGGCTGGCTGGGGGCGGTCGAACGGCGGCGCTTCGCCGAGATCTTCTCCGACCGAGAAGAAAATTTGGGCGAGAAGGCACGAATGGGACGAAGGATAGTGGATGGGCTCGGTGGGTAGATGAGACCGGCGATGCTTCTGACCGACACGAGGACAAAAAGGAGGCGGCGACGAGGTACGTGGCGAGCATGCGGCGCGCACCCGAGCTCCGGTGAGGTGCGGAGAAGACGAGGCGAACCGGCGGTAGGGTCCACCGCGGCCGATCGACGGCGGTGCGAACCGGTTGTTTGACTCGATCGATCGCACCGACCGTTGGATCCAAATGGGCGGCTTAGATTGGTGTATGCATTGGACGGTCGACGAGGCAAGCAATGAGGACCGTTCGATCTTCATCGGACGGCCGACGACCATCGGGCTCGCGCGGTGCAGCTAGGCGGTGCGACCGAGTCAAGTGGTGCGGTCGATTTGAGTCGGGCTCGAGTTGACAAACAAGCGATTTCGATTTTGAGTTTAAAAGTCGAGAGAGTTTGGGGAATTTTCTAGAGGTAGTTCCCGAGCTCCAAAATTTCCGAAATTTTTGTGGTAGCTACAAGGGACAGAGAACAACATTGCCTAAATTTTCCAGAACTTTTTATGCACTTAAAAGTTTTGCAGAAAATTCACAAGCATGCTGACCTAGGATTTGACCAGATTTTCAACTAGTTTGACTTGGCCATTTGAAATAGCAAATAAAATCTAAAAATTGTGAGATAATTCAGGGAGGTAGATAGGATGATCAAGATGATAGGAAAAACAGAGGATGATCACAAGTTTGAAAGCTATGAATTTGCTGACAACAATTTCCAATCACAAGAATTAAATTCTAAAAATTGGAAATTGCTAGGGAAAATTGTAGAAACTCTCAAATGATTTCATGAGGCATCAAAAGTTTTTATTTCTCCTCATAATTTATATTTGAAATACAAACCCTAAGTTAGGGCTGTTACAGTATTATTAATTTGTCTGCTTCTTTAGCCGTTCTATTGTATGGATATGATTTTATTTATGTTGCAACTGTGCGAGCTAGCTACTGATCTGAGACTAGTTCAGGATGCATAGAGGGTCCCGGGGTTGCATACCCAGGGTCTCGACACCTGTGTAAAGTCAGATGGAGCAACCGCACAGTGGGAGAAACTACGTGGGAGCGTGAAGACATGTTAAAAACCGAGTACCCCCTATTGTTTTTTAACTAACAAGGATATGATAAAACCTCATCTTATTCATTTATCCACAACTCTTATTATAGATAGAAGTATCCTTACACTCCTCGTAAGCTTTTCTACTACCACTACCTGGTCGTAAGTTCCTCCACGACCAGTTCCTGGTCGTAAACCCTTTCACGACTAACCCCTGGTCGTAAGGTGACCATAAACTTTACTACGACCACCACCTGGTTGTAAGCTCTTCTAAGAATAGTCTCTAGTCGATGGTGTCTATAGATATGAAGGCCTGGCCGATTAGGGAGTCTTCGAACCCTAAATCTCGGGGTCGAGATTCTTCTTAAGGGGGTAGGGTTTGTAACAGCCCAAAAATCCATAAATGCAAAAATATGGGATTTTTGAAACATTTTATATGATAACTAAAGTCGTTCTCCTTGAATGCATTTTCAGGTCTTCTTGGACTGCATCATATTTTCTTGCCGGCATAAATGGCACAAAGATCAGAGAATTCTAAGATATGGGAATACCAATACTATGTAAACCACTCTAAGACCACTGGCTCATTCCTTCCACCAGCTTACTATTCCTCCGATCAGCCGTTGGGCAAACCCGGTGTGGCCAGACCCCCTTTGACTAAAAACCAGGCACCGAGTGAGACCAGGCGGGTGCGCTGGCGGGAGCTGTCATGCGGCCATTATGAATCGTTACTCTGCTGCACTATGCTACCAACCCTGTCAAATCACCAACCATCCGCTGGTATATATAGCAACCACGAGCCCCTCTTCGCCTTCTCCGCCACTCCAGTACTAGCCCCACTTTCTTCCTCCCTCAAGGTAAGGCTCGAGTGCTCGCTTCGGCAGAGCGCCACCGCAACACCGCCATCGCTGTTGACCCCCTCGGTAAGGCTTTTCCCCCCTTGTATGAGTCAACGCATCTTTCATGACCCAAGAGACATTTCCCCTCAATCGGTTCCGCTCTTTGCTCACAGGAACCGCCACCGACCTCGTTCTTCCTCCCCTCCGACCAAGTTAGCCCAAGGGATCGAATCGGCCTCGCCGGAGAGGTGCACCCCAAGTCCTTCCCTCGGGACGATCCACCTACTTCCCTGAAGCCCTCCTAAGGATTGAAGACTACTCTCTTTCCTCGGGCCATCACAGCCGTGCAGAGCTTTACTCGTAGTCTCCGTCCACCGTCGCCAGCCCAACTCCGGCTAGCTCGTCCCCTCAGCTCCGTACCAATACGTTCCTAGTGGCCTAGATGCTCCTCCTTGTTCGAGTTGCCCTGTTCTTCTTCGGTTCTTACCTAGCACGACGTCCGGGACTGTTTGGGCTTCCTCCACTGTGACATAGTTCACCCGGCCTCTACCCAAAGGCTGAGGGGTCTTGGCTAGTTCAACTAGAGTCTGAGGTGCTCCACGACCTGCTCCTGGCTTGGGGGTCCTGGTCGGTGTAGCTCCCAAATTGAATCTGATCGGCGTTGGACCTTGCTTCTGCGGGCAGTTGCTGGCGTAGTGTCCCAACTGTTGACAGTTGAAACAGGTGATTCCCATGGTATGATTGTTGCTTCTAGGCTGCTGGTTGTTGGTGTTGTTGTTGCTGAAGCTGCGAGGTGATGTCGTAGGAGTTCTGAAGGTAACGGGAGGAGCAGGATGGCCAGGGTGCTGCACATTCAATCTGGCCCTCTGCGGATGACTTTGATGAGCACCATGCTGCATCATCTTCCTCTTACGGGATTCTTTAAGCTCATGACGAGAATCTTCTATGTGCATGGTCTTGTTCACCAGGCGCTGGAAATTTGTGTAGTCATTGCCAACGACTTGAACCTTTAAGCTGGGGTTGAGTCCCCGCTTGAAACGCTTCTGACGTGCATCAACTGTGGCAACGTCCTCTGGAGCATAGCGAGAGAGTTGAGTGAACTTGTTGAGGTATTCACTCACCGACATGTTCCCTTGTCGTAGCTGACAGAACTCGTTCTTCTTCATTTCCACCTTCCCATCAGGAATATGAGAGTGGGAGAAGGCTTCTGAAAATTCAGCCCAAGAGATGTTCTGGTGGTTTGCATGGGCGGCGTAGTAATTCTCCCACCATTCCGCAGCAGTGCCTTCAAGCTTGTGCGCGGCATACATGACCTTCTCGTGGTCGTCGCACCGGGCGATGGCGAGCTTCTTCTCGATAGAGCGCAGCCAATCGTCTGCGTCTAAAGGCTCGGAGGAGCTGGAGAACGTAGATGGATGGGTTCTCATGAACTCTGCCAGCTTTGATTCAGGAAAAGCTGGTGGTGGTGGCATAGCAGCTGCCTGATTATTCTGATTCATCATCGCAACTAGAGCAGTAGCAGTCTAGTTCTGCTGAGTCATCATCTGGTTCATGTTCTGCATCATCGCATTCATCAGCTACGTCTGGGCTGCCATGAACTGAGGCAAACCATGATCTGCGGTGGCTACCGGAGGAGGTGGTGGTGGCGTAGAGGGATCCATTGGTTCATCTTGACTTGCCGAGTTGCGGGTCTGAACCATGTGCACAAATCTTCCCAGGTTTAATAGACGAGAAAAAGAAAGCACGATAGGTGAGAGGGAAAAGCACCAAAGGAGAGAAAGAACAACCTAATTTGGGAAAATTGATTAAACCCAAAGAACAATAGCCGAAAATCTATTAAGAAGCGACAAAACTCAAGCCAGAGGTCCTATTACCCAGACTAACGATACTAAAGCTAAGAAGGGCAACTCTGCTAAAACACTTCTAATCTAACTTATATGGATGGTCGACTTGAAACCAAAGGTATTTCTTGGAATTCCTGGAGCACCCATCGCTTCGATCATGGGAAGCTCGATCCTATAGAGATTACTAAGGTGAGAAGGATCAATTTGAATTCAGAAATTGAGTTTCAGAAGGGATAAGACATAAGATCTTATGGATGATATGGGGAAAGATTAGAATAAGATGAGAGCGGAATAGAATAAGATGAGAGAAGAATAACTACTCATCAATTGACTTGGATTGATTTAGAAAATAAAATTTTGAAACTTTCGACTAAAATGACCCTGCTAACTATAGTTGCGTCCTACAGTCGATATGGCTCAGATACCACCTCTGTAGGGACCCCGAGTAGACAACCCCGGGTCCCTCTGTGCATTCCGAACTAGTCCCAGATCAGTAGCTAGCTCGCACAGTCGCAACATAGATGAAATGATATCTATACAACGGAATGACTAGAGAAGTAGACAAATTAATAATACATAACAACAAAAGGATCTTATGGTCAAGTCTTACAAGGTTTGCCACGTAGGGCTCACGACAACATACAACTTGCAGCGGAAACCAAAACAACTCGTGGAGGCCAAGCGACGTGCCCACAGGCAATCGAGTGGAGGACACGACCTAGCTCGCAAGGTCTTTTAAGTAGTCATCCTCGTAGAACTCGGTGCTCCCTGGTTCTTCTTCAACGACTGATCAATCAGAGGGCATAAAGCCGTGAGTACTTTGAATGTACTCAAGTCGTAGGGAAATGTATGTAAATAGTATTCATGCAAGGTTTGACAAGGACATCTTTATGTTTAATTTGCCGAAAGCAATGTTGACAGTAAATACGGTAAGTAGATTGCAAAGCACAAGACAAAAGGTTAGTACATAAGTAATCAAGTTTCTTTGAAACAACTTGTGAACACCCTGCTCACTTCCCAAACCACTAGTGGACACCTTGTTCACTCGCCAACTAAGATAACATTTTTGAGAAAATCTACCCCTCATGTGAAATCATCAGGCACTGTCCATAACCGGGGACACGGCTATTCGAATAGTTTTACACTCTGTAGAGGTTGTACATCTTGACCCACAAGACACGACTTCTCTAGTTTGTTTGGCATCCGTCGATACCACCGCTCACTATCTTAGGTGAGCAGTCTAGAGCACGTGATAAGGCCTTTACAAAGTTCTGTTTCTAACTCGGTTCTGCTCGCTAAGGATTCGCCTTCCTGGCCCCCTCTTGCGCCATTCTCAACCAAAACAAAACCAACTCAAAGCATTGCTAATTAGTTGGCCCAGTTCACCCCATAAATAAACTTGCGGTTGCACGGTATTACCTAGATCAATGGCCCACAAAGTTAAGTCCTTAGATGCTACTCAGACGAAGCATCCTCATCCCAATGTGCTTCCTGCACCCCTTTACTGCACGATCATTCGCCTGAGTATAAAATTATTTTTGGTTCAACGACCAAATGGCAACCCTTGCCATGGTACAACAAATTTTAATATTAGCGGCAACACATGCCGTGGCAACACATGCCACAATTCTATATTCACTTTGTCAAATTTATCATCATTGAATCATGTGATCGAGAGGCATCGTGCAACTAAAGCAGGACTAAGCATAATACGCACCCATGTTGATGAGGACATCAACCCTCCGGATACAAGCGCTACTCCACGCCATGGTACAAGGAAGGTTTCCATGTCACTTTGTGTCTAAGCCAAGCAAGAGTTCAAGTTGGATATGTTCTGGAATCCAGTTCGGCCTCCAGAGACAGCCCTGACTTCAAACAGGCATAACTTTCGTATACGAACTCCGTTTGAGGTCCACGAGTACTTGATTGAAATCTTATCTCATCCTCTTTCAAAAAAATCTGACCTCACCTCTAAATTCCTTCTGTGCGCGCAGCAATCAACGAAAGAAGGTGTTGCATCACCCGTTTAGACCAAATCGGGCCTTGTAACCTATTTGGGCCAGCCACCTCCTTGGCCACCCCCTTGGGCTGCACTATTCATGGCCATACTGTTCACATAAACAGTACCCATGAATAGTACCACCCCCTTAGCTCTTGGATATGTGCGGGTGCGGCTCAACCTCCCCTATATAAGGAGGCTGTACCCCTCTAGTTTTCCTTGGATTTTGGTTATGTTTAGTTTTCCTTCGTTGCAACTTGTATCTTTTGCGTGTGTCGACTAGACCACCCAATTAAGATCCTCATTCAGAATCCCAACTCAATTCAAATATTTCAATTCCTATTTACAATTTCAGATTGCTTTTATCTTGTTCTTGCGTACTTCTTCGGTGTATGCAGGAATCGACCTTCGTGGTCAGGTCATCCGGGTATTCGTGCACGATTGATAACGACTTGTCGAGCAGTTCAGCGATTACGTGATTTCGAGCCTTGCGAGTTCGTAGCTAGGATCGTGAGAGTTGAGCGACTACTACCGAACTTATCTTCTCATCGAAAGATCGGGCCAAATCAGGACCTCCGTGGTTCATCACATGTTGGTATCACAATAATGTTCAACTAGGATTACCCAACCTATGGTGTCCAATGGTACATGTCAACATGTCGTTCACAATTATTCAAAGAGTCATATTACCAAGTAGGTATTTAAGTACTCCCAGAACTATTTTTTATACAACTAGCCATGCATGTTGATATAAAATAATATAATTTTGTAAACTGGATACGACATGATCAAAGGTCTATGACTTGCCTTCGTTGAAGGCTTGAGTGGCTTCGGTAGATGGTTCTAGGAATTCTTCATAAAAGCCGGTATCTACACGTACAAAAAGAGCCAAGTAAATAAGACAACCCCAAATGAAATCCAAAAGATTACCAAACTAGCACCAAAAGAAAGGTACAAAAATTAGATAGATTTAGAAACTTGAGTCACTCGAATCGGCACTCGAACGAATAAGAACAAGCTCTCGAAAGGAGGTTCAGTTGGTCGGAAGATAGGATACAAATACTCAACGTGATCGTAAGAGGGGATACGACTACTCAACATGGTCGTAAGAGGGGATACGACTACTCAACGTGGTCGTAAGAGGGGATACGACTACTCAACGTGGTCGTAAGAGGGGATACGACAACTCAACGTGGTCGTAAGAGGAAATACGACTACTCAACGTGGTCGTAAGAGGAAAAAGACAAGGAGGATATGACTACTCAACAGCAGTCGAAAGAGAAGGAGAATTCGACTACTTAACAGCGGTCGAAAGAGAAGGAGAATTCGACTACTTAACAACGGTCGAAAGAGAAGGGGAATTCGACTACTCAACAGCGGTCGAAAGGGGAGGGGAAAGAGAACAGGGCACGGGAAGTTGACCAAAAGAATAGGAGAAAGTAGGGTACGGGGAAATCACCAGGTTCGAGAGAGAGGGGCCGGAGGGGGTCGACAGACGGTGAAACGACAGCGAGGAAGCTCACAGCCGAGGGCAAAGGAGGCCGGTGATGAAGGGGTCAGTCGGGACTGAAGGAGAAGCGGAAAAGCGGCGGCTCCTACGAAACAAAACTAAAATAGATAAAAAAGATTGCTTCAAGGGGCTCTAGGACACGAATTGATGTGGGGCTTAAACTCGGAGCTCAGGGCTTAGGGCAAACCATAGCAACAAGAGCGAGGGAGGGAGAGTTGGGTGCACTCGGTGATCACCTAAAAAGGAGAAGGCGGCACACGATTCAACGAGGAGGAAGGTGGTTCAGCCGTCGGTAGGGGAAGCTTGACGGCGACGCTAGAGGTGGTGGCACGAGCTCCAGCCGACGGCGGCGACACTCGAAGCACGGCAAAACGGGGCGAGAGAAAGAGGAAGAGTTGGAAAGTTTAGGGGAAAACAAGAGGGCAGAGGCTCCCCTGGTGTTTTATTTATAGAGGAAGGAAGGAGAGTCAGCAACAAGATGGATGGTGTGAAAAGGGGAGGAGAAAATGCAGTGGGCGGTGTCTAAAGGGGAGCAGAAAATGCGGTGGGCGGTGTGAAAAGGGGAGGAGAAAATGCGGCGGGCCGGAGACAATAACATTTAATGCACACGTGCTGAGGCAAAAGCGGGAGGATAAACATGCCGAAGGTGACAGCATTTAATGCGCACGTGGTAGCGGAGACAACGACATTTAATGCCCACGTTGTTGCGGAAAAAGAGGGAGGAAAGAGAAGGTGAGCAGGGGCTGACAAGCGAGGCTGGTCGAAACCGAGGTGGGTGGTCGAAACCGAGAGGGTGGTTGTGACCAAGAACTGGTCAAAACCAAAGGCTGGCTGGTCGAAACCAAAGGCTGACTGGTCGACACGAGAGGGTGGTCGAAAGGGGATAAGGAACGGGCTGACGGGGAAATTAGAACAACCGGGAAAGGGGATTTTAAATACCAGAGAGCTCCAAGAAACTCAAAACAGACCAGATTTTGAATTAGTTGAAGTTTGATTAATTCATATTAAATTGCTTTGAACTTCCAAAATTTCAAGTTAAGCTTTAGAAATTCAACAAAACCACATGATTATTTTTATTATGGAAACATTCAAAAACTCCTAAAAATTGGGATGTTACAAACCTACCCCACTTAAAGGGAATCTCGACCCCGAGATTCGGGCTGACAAAGGATTAGGTTTGGAAACTCGGCCTTCAGGTCCTTTTCACGCTCCCAGGTGGCCTCCTGTTTAGTGTGATTGCTCCATTGAACCTTGTAGACAAGGATGATCTTGCTTCTGGTCACTCGCTCTGCTGCTTCCAAAATCTTGAGGGGATGCTCTTTGTAGGTGAGGTCTTCCTGCTGGTCAATTGCTTCCATCGGCATTTGTTCTTCTGGCACACGCAGACACTTCTTCAATTGAGACACATGGAAGACATCGTGCACATCTGACAGCGGAGGCAGGAGCTCCAATTGGTAAGCAACTTCTCATCTTCTAGCTAGAATTGAAAAAGGTCCAATTTATCTTGATGCATGTCGTAGTAAAAAGACTAGACAGTGGGTACAGGGTACCCTTTGTCTTGAGAATAGACCGGAGGGAGAGGAGCCAAAGACAACTGAATATGTATGTGTATTGCTCATGTGTGAATCAGAGAAAATGAGAGCGTCCCCCGCTTACATGCCCATGGGGCTTTATTTATAGGAGGGCAAGAAGGGAAATGTCCCTTCTTGCCCTCACAATGTTGAGAGAGAGAAAGGGTATGTAGGTACATTGGTCTAAATACGTTATACAGGCTAGGTCTACCTATATACAGTGTCCCTGATGGCACACCGATATTTCTGACGACCCTAGGGTGCGGGGCACCCCTTGGTGCCCTGCTACGACAGTGCAAGTTTCCCGCTTACTCTGAATCATCGAATTCCTTTAAGAAGGGAAACCTTCAGGTATACGTGATCTCTAGGTGCAAAAGCTAAGTCTCGACGACGGTTATCAGCATAACTCTTTTGCCTGGTCTGAGCGGCCCTCAGCTTTTCTCTAATGGACCAAACTTGATCTTCGGCTTCCTTCAAGATGTTTGGTCCAAGTACTTGTCTTTCACCCGTTTCAATTCAATACAGGGGTGTTCTGCACTTTTTGTCGTAAAGAGCTTCAAATGGAGGCATCTGTAGGCTTGACTGATAACTGTTGTTGTTCGAAAACTCTTCATAGGGCAAACTTTGATTCCACCTGGTCTGGTTTGCTAGAGCACAGGCTCTCAACATATCCTCAAGGATTTGATTTACTATTTTCATTTGGCCATCTGTCTGTGGATGGTAAGCTATACTGAAATTCAGGTCCGTACCCAAAACGCTATGTAGCTTCTGCCAGAATCCTTAGGTGAATTGGGATCCTCGATCCGACATGATCTTCTTCGGTATACCATGCTGACATACTATCTTTGCCATGTACAATTCCGCAAGTCTGTCTCCTGAGTAGGTGGTCTTGACTGGAATGAAGTGAGCAACTTTTGTTAGGCGATCTATGATTACCCACATAGAATCATAGCCAGCTCTGGTTCTCGGCAGACCGGTGATAAAGTCCATGCCAATTTCTTCCCATTTCCATTTAGGTATGTCCAAAGGTTGCAAAAGTCCAACAGGTCTATGATGCTCGGCTTTAACTCGCTGGCAAACATCACACTAAGCAATGTATTCAGCAATCTCACACTTCATACTCGGCCACCTATAAGATCGAGGAGGCCGACTAGAGGGGGGGTGAATAGTCAATTTAAAACTTCTATGCGCTAAAACAGATTTCAAATGCGGAAGCTAAGTGTCAATTCGGTTTAGCACAATTAACGCCTAAACAACTAGGTGCACCAAAAATACAAGTCAATAATAAATAGAGCAATTTAGCAAAGACTTGTAGGCTATCAACTAATGATATGATCAATCAAGCACATATACGATAGCAATCATACAAATGAATAGGCAATTATACAATGAATGTAAATTGCACAAAGTAAAGCATATGAAAGCTAATCACAAGAAGCACACGAGACACAATGATGTTTTACCGTGGTGGTCGGAGACTTGCCGGTCTCCCATAATCCACGCTGAGGGAAACCCAAACCAATTGGGCGGCTCCACCAATTGAGCCTTCCTCCGAGGTATCAAACACCTCGCTCCACTAGGGTTGCTCTTACTCCACTCCGGAGATGGCGAGCACCAAGCCACTCACAAACACCGGCCTTCTCACAAGCTTCACTTGAGAAGATCAGGACCACGACGCCCACGCCGTCTAGGTGTCGGCAAACACCAAGAGTAATAAGCCAAGCCCCTTGCTTTTTCTCACCACGTGCAACGAATGCACACGCTCAAGTGGATACGAAATCCACCTCTAGATGCAACACATGCAACTAGAGACTCTCTCCTTGCTCACAAGGTGCAACACATGCACAATTGAGAGGAGAAGCTCACACTAGCTCAAGAGAGTGATATGGGATGCCAAAGGTTGTCTCTCAACGGCCAAGGGGTATTTATAGCCCCAAACAAAAACTAGCCGCTTGGAGACGAAACAGCCAAAAACTAGCGTTCTGACCTTTTGCGGTCGTATCGCACTCACAAGGGGCGGTACTACCGTTCTGCGGTACTATCATAGATTATACGAGCGGTACTACCGCAGCCCGATTTTCAGCATGACGACACTCGGTAAAAGGTCATAACTTTTGACTCCGATGTCGAATTGAGTGATCTTGGACTCTATTGAAAGCTTATTCAGAGGGCTACACAACCCACCTATTTGATTTGATCTCAAACACATTTTATCAAATCAAAAAGCACAACTTCAAAGAGCCACTACCATGGTCTAAGTCCAAATGATAGCAATAAGCAATCTTAGACCATGCCAAGGGAAGATACATGAATCCCAACAATTTGCAAAACACATTTGCAAACTTAGATCATGCCACAAGGAGTAGGTACATGGACTTCAACCGTTTGCAAAACACATTTGCAAAGTATAGTCACATGCTACAAGGATTATCCATGAGCCTCAACTATTTGCAAAACACATTCGCAAATATAGGCAACATGTTAGAGTGAGCTAGAGCAAGTGAGATTGAGTTATTAACACATGATGAGACTCAATCTACTAGACAAGACCCCTCTTAATAGTACGGCAACCTATACTAGCAATCTGGTCTTCCAACCAAACACCAAGACCGGTAAAAGACTAGAAACACATCCTTAGCCCTAGCTAGTCATACCTTTGCCTTGACCATCCACTTGAAGCTTGATGACTCACATCCTCGCCGTGTCCGGTCATCGTCTTGATATGCATCAACCCATGATGCATCCTTTACTTGACCTCAATGAACATATGATGAGTCTTCTCTTGACTTGATGATCAACTCATGATCATCTCTTCTTCGAGATCTTGATATGCATCAACACATGATGCATCATCTCCTTGAACCTTGACTTGATGACGATCAACTCATGATGTCATCCAAAGTCTTCATCACCCTGGAACATAACTTATTTATCCAACTCATGGAAAATGTTAGTCCCACAATGTCATTAACATTAATTAACAAGATATACCTGCATAAATGCTTTTGAACAAGCTATTACTGAAGGTGCGGTATTACCGCCAACTAGCATCCGGTAATACCGCTCTCCGGTAGTACCGTTTCTCAGATGCGGTACTACCGATTTCCAGAGGCTCGAGAAATACAGAAAAATACCGCCAACATATTTGCGGTCATACCGCTACGCGGTAGTTCCGCCACATGAACTCCGGTACTACCGCTCCACCTCAGAGCAAACCATGTCCAAAAAGCAATGCTACTGGAATTTTCATACCGCATGTAAATCGGCACATCAGCGGTGCAGTACTACACGCATACAACGCCAGACTACCGCATTTCGAAGCTTTTGAAATGCAATGCATGACTCCTTTGTCTTGAGCCATGTTGATCTCTTATCACCTTTGCATTTCCTTTTCATGTCACCATTCAAACTCCGGGACTAAGCCTTGAAAATATCTTAGCACACACATTAGTCCCACAATACAATTGCAAATAATTGAATATAAAGTGACATGAGTATATATGAACTACACAAGTTATATATACCAAGAGTATATCTGAACTACAAGTTGTATATACTAAATATGAGTGTATCTGAACTACACAAGTTGTATATACTCATATGAATATATTAACTACACAAGTTAAAATATATTCAAGGATATATGAGCATCAATGAACTACACAAGTCTCATATGCTCTCATATACTCATATGAATATATTAACTACACAAGTTAAATATATTCAAGGATATGTTTCAAAGTAAAGATCCTTAATATATGTGGAAAGAGAATATGGATCAATACTAATGAAACCACAAAATATAGAATGAACTCCCCCTAAATGTGTGCATACACAAATGTGTAATGGAAACATATGCACATATCCAAGTTAACCTTTTTGGTGGAGTTTAACCTATATTTTAGATCCGAGAAATGCAACAAGATATAATAATAAGAAGTAGAATGCATACCTCTTGTATTTTCATCTTTATATCCAAACGAGACTAAGCAATAGATAATCAATAGAATTATTAGTCTCACAAATGCATTTGTCATTAATCACTTAATCACTTTGCATGCCTTCATGATTTTCACCTTTATATCCAAATAAGACTACACAATATGTATATCAATAAAGGTGTTAGTCTCCCAATTAGATTTATCATTAATCACCAAAACTCCATTACCACATAATGGCGGGTCTAGATCTTTCACCACCAATAAAGCTCCTTGAGATATTGATACATCTTCGTGCTTCCGGGGTGAATGGAATACAAAGTTTCATGGGCTTCCTTGAGTATCAACTGCTTAAGCTCCTTCTGGTCTGGCACACAAATACGCTTATCAAACCAAATGGACCCTTGCTCGTCTTCTGAAAATCTTAGGGATTTGCCATTCTTCATGTTGCTCTTTATTTCTTTGATATCTGCATCTTCAGTCTGTGCTTTCCTGATCTGATCTTGCAGAGTGGGTTGCACTTCCAGAGCAACTAAATAACATTCTTCAACCAATTCAAGCTTGAGCTTCTGAAATTCTTCGTGCATTGCTGGCTGACTTTCCTTAATCATCAGAGTATTGCAGTAGACCTTTCTACTTAAAGCATCTGGTACGATATTAGCTTTGCCTGGATGATAATGGATTCCCACATTGTAATCCTTGATCAACTCCAACCATTTTCTTTGTCTCATATTCAGATCAGCTTGAGTGAAAATGTACTTTAAGCTCTTATAGTTAGTGTAAACTTCACAATGATTACCAATAAGGTAATGATGCCATATCTTCAAAGCAGGCACCACAGTAGTCATCTCTAAGTCATGAGTGGGGTAATTTGCTTCATGAGGCCTCAGCTGACAGGAAGCATATGCCACTACCTTCCTTTTTTGCATCAGGACACAACCGAGACCTTGTCGTGAGGCATCACAGAAAACCTCAAAGTCCTTTTGAACATCAGGTAAGGTCAACACTGGTGCGGTGGTCAAACGCTTCTTCAACTCTTGAAAACTTTGCTCACATTCTGGTGTCCAAGCAAATTTCTTCTCCTTCTTCAGCAACTGAGTGAGGGGTCTTGCTATTCTAGAGAATCTTTCTATAAACCGTTGGTAGTATCCTGCCATACCAAGGAAACTTCTGATCTGTGGTACTTACTTGGGTGACTCCCAGTCGAGCACATCCTTGACCTTCCTAGGGTTGACGACAACTCCTTCTACAGACATGATATGCCCCAGGAATGTAACTTCCTTCATCCAAAACTCACACTTGTTGAATTTAGCATAGAGTTGGTGATCTCTAAACTTATTCAGGACCAAGCGAAGTTGCTCTTCATGCTCTTTTTCACTTTTAGAGTATACTAGAATATCGTTAATAAAGACAATGACGAACTTATCTAGATACTCCATGAATACTTCATTCATTAAGTTCATAAAGTAAGCAGGGGCATTAGCCAATCCAAAAAACATGACTGTGAACTCGTACAATCCATAACGGGTTGAGAAAGCTGTCTTGGGAATATCCTCCCGACGAATCTTCAGCTAGTGATAACTTGACCTCAACTCTATCTTCGAGAACACCCCAGCTCCCTTCAACTGGTCGAACAAATCATCAATCCTGGGCAGAGCGTACTTGTTCTTGATGGTGACTTCATTGAGTAAGCGATAATCCATACACATCCGCTGGGTACCATCCTTCTTTGCAACAAAGATCATGGGCCCCCCCAAGGTGAAGAACTTGGTCGGACAAATCCTTTAACTTGCATCTCCTCAATTTGCTTGTTCAGCTCAACTAAGTCGTCAACCGGTAAGCAGTAGGGTCTCTTGGAAATGGGTGCGGTTCCCAGAACTAGGTTGATGACAAACTCTAGGTCCCTGTCCGGTGGCATTCCAGGTAACTCATTCGAAAAAACGTCTGGAAAATCTTTGACCACTAGCACATCTTCCAAAGATACAGCCTTGACACTGCAGACTAGAGCTCCATCATGCTTCTCCGTGGAGGCTTCAAACTTTACTTTGATTCCAACTGGACTGACCAAAGTAATGCTACGACCACCACAATCCAAAATGGCACAGTGATTAGTGAGCCGGTCCATACTCAAAATCACAAGGACTTGGTGTCGATGATGATGAGGTTGGCTAGGAATTCTACCCCTCCTATGGTCACTCTAACTTTTGGGCACCCTTGGTTCGTACTCAACTTCGAACCGGGGGATTAAACCAACATATCACTTTTAAGAGCCAAAATCTCAAACTGATGCTTTGCAGCAAAACTCTGATAAACAAACGAATATGAGGCTCGAGTCGAACAAAGCGAAGAGCGATCTCGAATTTACTAGGAACTTACTCGGACGACGTCCGGTCGTCAGGCTTCCTCCATTGTGACATGGTTCACCCAGCCTCTACCCAAAGGCTGAGGGGTATTGGCTGGTGCAAATGGAGTCTGAGGTGCTCCACGACCTGCTCCTGGCATGGGGGTCCTGGTCGGTGTAGCTCCCAAATTGAATCTGACCGACGTTGGACCTTGCTTCTGCAAGTAGTTGCTGGCGTAGTGTCCCAACTGCTGACAGTTAAAATAGGTGATTCCCACGGCCTGATTGTTGCTTCTTGGCTGCTGGTTGTTGGTGTTGGTGTTGCTAGAGCTGCGAGGTGCTGGAGCAGTTGGGCGGGGTGCTGTCGTAGGAGTCCTGAAGGTAACAGGAGTAGCAGGACGGCCAGGGTGCTGCACATTCAATCCGGCCCTCTGCGGATGGCTTTGATGAGCACCATGCTGCATCATCTTCCTCTTACAGTATTCTTCAAGCTCACGACAAGAATCTTCTATGAGCATGATCTTATTCACCAGGCGCTAAAAATCTGCATAGTCATTGCCAACGACTTGAACCTTTAAGCTGGGGTTGAGTCCCCGCTTGAAACTCTTCTGATATGCATCATCTGTGGCAACATCCTCTGGAGCATAGCGAGAGAGTTGAGTGAACTTGTTGAAGTATTCACTCACCGACATGTTCCGCTATCGTAGCTCACGGAACTCGTTCTTCTTCATTTCCACCTTCTCATCAGGAATATGAGAGTGGCAGAAGGCTTCTGAAAATTTAGCCCAAGAGATGTTCTGGTGGTATGCATGGGTGGCGCAGTAATTTTCCCACCATTCCGTAGCAGTGCCTTCAAGCTGGTGCGTGGCATACAGGAACTTCTCGTGGTCTGCATGAATCATTGGTTATAAGATTAACAAGTATGTGACTTGTTGGTGAAGCTCTTTTAACTTATATGATGCCATTCTAAATGTATCCTTGGTCGGATGTCACTGGTCAAAACACCAGTGACTCTACGACCAGCACATGTATTGATTGATGACCATGTTTCACCCGTCATGGATATAGGGATATCAAATCAATAATGTGAACACATGTTAGAGAATATGCGGTTCGATTGATCCACCTTGCGACACTGTTGAGATTGTTATGATTCTATGTGTCGTCAGTTGGTCTCGAGCAATGATAATGTATAATCCTTAGACCTGAGATCAGCATGGTTTCCTACATGCGTAAGAGTACACTTTGGGGTTGCTAAGTGCTACTCCATAACTGGGTAGTTATAAAGGTAGCTTTCAGGTATACTATGAAACATGCGGAGGAATGTGACTGATTGGATATGGGATTTGCCCCTCCTAACATAATAGGAGAGATATCTCTTGGCCCCTCGATGTGGTCGGATAAAGAAAGTGTATGGCCATGCCACTAGTGGTCGAAGTGTTTGACCACGCAAGGTTATCCGACACTCGATCGAGAAAGTATTGAACAGTCCATGGATGACATATATCTCACCTGGAGTTTAAACCAGATGTCGTGAGGCAAAGGGAGAATATACGAGTAGGTCGCTTAGTTCGATCAGTTACAGACTAGTCGTATGGAGATACGAGCTGGTCGTAGACTGGTTGAACGTAATTACAGAGTGGTCGAAACCTGGTTGTAAGGAGTTACGAACTGGTCGAGACTAAGTACGGACTAGTCGGGACGAGATACGAGCTGGTCGTAAGTAATGAGGACCTGATCGTAGATCATGTTGCATTAAGGTTCGTCCGATATATTTTGTGTGTATTCGGGGATCATTATGTCCTGCTAGGGACCGCTACGACTCGTGGTCGGAAAAGGGTTTCCGAGTCACAACCGAACTACACATGAACCTAACGGGTCACACACTTAACGGGTTGGAACAAAACGTGATCGGATAGGATCCGTCATGAGGCACTATATAAGGAGATACTTGAGGCTATTGACAGTAGGTGAAATACGTGTGAGATACGAGAGACACGAAAGTCGTAACTTAAGTTGCTCCACTGAAACCCTAGCGCCATCTTCTTGAGAGAGCCTTCCCGTGTGATTTGGTGCTAGCACACCGGCGCTCGGTTGTTCCTACCCTGGACATGTGGATACCGTAGAGGCGCTATTGCGGTTGCTGTTGCGTTTGAGGACGATCCACGATCTTCACAAGGAACTATAGAGGTTGCTGGAGGAGACGATCGACTACGACCACTGCATCGACCTGCTCGACGTTGGACGATCGACTACAACTTCTTCATCGACACGCTCTACGTTGGATTAGGCTGCTCCAACTTATCTTCCGCAGCACTGCGCGTCTGGTGGTAACAATCTGTGATCATCTGCTTGCTTGACATCCTGGTTTATATGGTAGAAATTTTGAATTGTTGCTATCATAGCCTACCCGTATCCCTTCAGTGCTATCAGAGCCATCCTGCATAGTTTTTTTGATCTAGATCGGTCACATATACTGGATATGTGGCAATAGTGGATTGGATATATTACTGGTTTGGTTTGGATCTATCCTGGCGCTCTATTTATAGAGGAAGGAAGGAGAGCCGGTAACAAGATGGAGCGGTGTGAAAAGGGGAGGAGAAAATGCGACGGGCGGTGTGAAAAGGGGAGGAGAAAATGCGACGAGCCGGAGACAACAACATTTAATGCACACGTGCTGAGGCAAAAGCAGGAGGATAAACACGTCAAAGGTGACAGCATTTAATGCGCACGTGGCAGCGGAGACAATTGTATTTAATGCCCACATCGCTGCGGAAAAAGAGGGAGGAAAGAGAAGGTGAGCAGGGGCTGACAGGCGGGGTTGGTCGAAACCGAGGGGGGGTCGAAACCAAGAGGGTGGTCGTGACCAAGAACTGGTCAAAACCAAAAGCTGTTGGTCGAAACCAAAGGCTGACTAGTCGAAACCAAGGGCTGGCTGGTCGAAACCAAAGGCTGGCTGGTCGAAACCAAAGATCGACTGGTCGACACGAGAGGGTGGTCGAAAGGGGATAAGGAACGGCCGACGGGAAATCGGAACAACCGGGAAAGGGGATTTTAAATACCAGAGAGCTCCAAGAAACTCAAAACAGACCAGATTTTGAATTAGTTAAAGTTTGATTAATTCATATTAAATTGCTTTTAACTTCCAAAATTTCAAATTAAGCTTTAGAAATTCAACAAAACCAAATAGTTATTTTTTTTATTTTGAAAACTTTCAAAAACTCCTAAAAATTAGGATGTTACACAGTCGTATCCCCTCTCCGACCACTAGGAACCTCTTTCCGACCAGGTGGTCGAAATCCCCTTCGACCAGATGGTCGGAACCCCTTTCGACCAGTGGTCGAAAACCCCTTTCGACCACTCTATTAGACCACTTGGGTGCTACGACCACACAGCCCGCTACAACCACTGTAACATCTACGAATACTGTAGCGCTACGACCACGAAGCCCGCTACAAGCACTGTAGCATCTACGAGTACTGTAGCACTACGACCACTCGGTTGCTACGACAACGATGCCCGCTATGAGTACTGTAGCATCCACGAGCATTGTAGTGCTATGAGCACTGTAGTGCCACGAACTCAGTTCGACCACTCCGTTCGACCACTGAGTTCGACTATTGAGTTCTGACCACTCGGTTCGACCACTCAGTATGACCACTGAGTTTCGACCACTGAGTTTCGACCACTCAGTTCGACCACTGAGTTCGGACCACTTGGTTCGACCACTCAGTTCGACCACTGTGTTTCGACCACTGAGTTTTGACCACTCAATTCGACCACTCAGTTTGACCACTGAGTTTCGACCACTCGGTTCGACCACTATGTTTCGACCAGAAAGCTCGATTCGACCACTCATTCTCGACCACTGTTTCGACCACACAGTTTCGATCACTCATTTCGACCATTCTTTCGACCATTGTGTTCCGACCACACAGTTTCAACCACTCATTTCGATCACTTCCTCGACCACTGTGTTTCGACCACTGTGTCTCGACCACACAGTTCGCCCACTCGAGTTCGACCACTGAGTCTTGACCACTAAGTCTTCATGCTTATTTGCCTTTTGGTTGTCTTTGCATATGTAGAAGCCGAGGCGACTGAAGAACCATCAATTGATCAGGACCAAGATCAGCAGTACTCTAAGCAAGGCAAGTCAACACTTTGATCATATTGCACCTACTCTTTGCAAATTATATTGCTTTAAATTATGAAATTGCATTGCTATGATTTATGCAACTATATTTGGTCTAGTCGTAGCTAATGCCTTAATAATAATTGTGTATAAACTTCCTATCCTTGAACTTGGACATTATCCTTTGTCACCCTAGACTTAATGAATTACATACTAGTTAATAAGTCTATATCTAAGTGTCATGCTTAGCCTTGCTTAGATACATTGTCATCCGGACATTACATTGCTCGACAACGCTCTTTTAACATGAAAACTAGATTTGGATGGTCGAGGCTGGGAGCCTGGCTGGTATGTTGGACTAAAGGATTATTTTCAAAACAAATGAAAACTTGAAAAACATATTTCGACTTGGGCGGATGGAAAGAGGGGCTGGTGCCGGGGGCACGAGAGGATGTTGGTATGTGGATGTACCACCCAAGTCAATTAAGGACCGAATCTGGTGATGACCTCTTATGTAAAAACAGTGCGACCACAAGTCTATAATGGGGATGACCTGGCTAACTAATTTGCTCGCATTGGCGTGGCTTCGCCATCGGAGGAATGTGGCATGGGTAAAGGGGAAAGAAGCCATTGGAAAACAACACGGCACAAGAGAGGGCCTCCTGGAAGAGCGTGGCTTTGGACGGTGGAAACCTTAACGGGTGGGGTTGCGTCGAGGTTGAGCATTGTAAAGACCTTGTGATAATCTCCCATTGATTCATATGTCCAAGGAAACGTGTGTACATATCAAGATGATTATCTCATGTGGGTAAAGCGTGCAAACTCTGCAGAGTAAGAAAACTATCTGGATAGGCGTGCTCACGGTCAAGAGCGGTATTGAGAACTTGCTTGATATAGCTTTCCTTTTTATAAAAATTGATTTGTGGATGGAATGGAAAGATGGGGTGGGACCCCAGGGATTTGAAAAGGCCTGGTCTGGGACTAGTGGTAATTACAGGATAACCTGAGAATTGAGTAGATGGAGCCATTCAATGGTATAGGAGGTTGGACCTCTACTAGTACTTTACAACAAAAACTCAGTTTATAAAACTTGTGTTAGCAAAACGCTAAGTCTCAGGTTTTGCTATTACTTACTTTATTTCAAACTAGTGGCTTTATGCAAATAAAAGGAACCATGAGCTTCCCTTTGATTAGCCTTGCATCTATAACAATTGCATTGTGTGTTGGTTCGCGAGTACGGTTGTGTACTCAGACTCGTCTGATATAATCTTTCAGACCCACGTGATCAAGACCCCTATGACTACTACTCAGAGGCTGAACCGGATGATGGTGAAGATGATGAAGCTTAGGCCGGGACCCCTAGTCGCTTGCCTGTGGGCAGAGTGAATGGATCCACTACGACTTGTTCTGCTTTCGCACTTATCCTCGATTCTGTACTCTGACTTTTGTAAAAATTGCTTCCTTCGTGGTCCTTTTGTAAAACAATTGGCTGCACGACCTGTTATGTAATATATTGTGGGCTTGCACTATTCCTACGAGCACTGTTTACGACGAACCCTGCTCATACGAGCATTGTGTACACTGAGTACTATGTACACCGAGCACTGTTCAAACAAGCACTGTGTACACTGAGCACCGTTCATACGAGCACTGTTCATACAAGCACTCTTTGCATCGAGCACTGTGTACACCGAGCACTGTTCATACGAGCACTGTGTATACTGAGCACTGTTCCTACAAGCAATGTTTGCACCGAGCACTGTTCACGACGAGCTTAGCCGCTACCTGCTCGGTGTCTTAGTCGCTGCTGCATGGGCTAGGTGGGCCCGCGTCGACGCCCTTGTCCTCGTCGAGACCCTCCATCTTGTCCTTCCAAGCGGCGGCCGCGCAGCTGCTGCTCCCGCCTTTGGACGCAGCCGTGAGGTAGCCCTCCACCTCACCCTCGTCGTTGTCGTCCTCCGCATCGACGTCTGCCTCCATATCGCCGGCGGCAAAGTTAGGGGGGGGAGGTCGGCGCTACAGAGGGAGAGGGCAGCGAGCCTCTTCCCTGGGCCTTCCGATTTGGGTTCAGCCTGGGCGTCGGTCGGGATTGGATTAGGGTTGGGATCCATGGCAGCGAAATCTGAGCCTGAGCCTGAGGTGAAGAAGAAGGAGACGGTGTTGTAGTGTACGAGTGAAGACCGCACAGAAATGAAGCATTGCCCCACGCGGCAGACAAACACAAGGAGTGAGAACAAAAGGCGCGCGTGTGTGTATGTCTACATCATAATCGCAAAAAAAACTAGCAACTATCCTTATTATCCTTGGTTTTAAGAAATTATTTATTTAAATATATTTATTCTGGAAAGACAAGTCTCCAATAAATGAGTTAATCAATTTAAATAAATAAACGAGTCAATCAATTCCAATAAATAAATGAGCGAATCAAATATATGCTTCAAATATCTCAATCTTTCTTAATAAATATACATTTGATGCATGTATTCAATGTAGATATAGTGATATCTCCAACAAACCACCTACTTTTGAGATGTCCCAACAATAGTGTTGACACTTGTCTATGTAGCTATTTAACTGTCCTATATCTATTTAACTGCTTTTAACTTCCATTGCAAAATACTATATATGGATATTGCAAATAAAACCGGCTTAAAGCAAAATAACTTGTAGAGTGGAGCCTCATCCCTTGTTAGCCTTGAATCTATATAAATTTTGCGATACACTACAATTCTTGCTGAGTACGCATTGTACTCAATCTTATATTGTTGTTCAGAGTTTGAGGAAGAGCCTATGCCAGACGACGCTTTCTTCGCACCTGGAACCTAAGGGTTCGGTGACAGGTCTATCTAGGCTTTGTCGCTTGTTAGTTGCTTGAGGGTGTGGATGGGCATGCCGCTGGAATTTATTTACTTTCATCACTTTTTTTCCTGTTGCTACTTTTACTATGTTGATACTTGTTTTATTTGGCCGGTCGGCCAGTGATGTAATAACTGTTATCGCTTAAGTTAAGTACCATTTTACTTTACTTTGCACATGTGAATGTAAGGATGTGAATGTCAATGTTGTGAATGTGTGCACTAGCCATTGATCATGGGACAAGTACGGCACATACATAAGGTGTTCGGGTATTCCATGCTTGGGGGTCTGACAGCTCAAATCCTTGGGCCCACATTTACACACACGCGAGAGTACATTAGTTGGAACTTTGTATGGTCGCGTATTTATCCACATCCTCCGTATTTCTAGGTGTGCACTAAGGGTGCGTACTCCTGGCAAAACTCCTGGGTTTGTTCTTGGTCCTCGCCTTTGTAGTGGCTACGTTGGCCGACAAAAAGTCGTCCACCATAGGCACCAAGGATGATGACCAATGCAACAAGAACATACAGGAACTAGTCCAGGAGTGCCAGCAATACGTGTTGTTCCCCGCAGACCCAAAGATAGACCCTTCGGAGGCATGCTGCGCAGTAGTAAAAAGGGCAGACATTCCATGCTTGTGCTCCAAGGTTACTAAGGATCTAGAGAAGGTGGTGTCCATGGACAAGGTCGTGTACGTTGCCAAATTCTGCAATAATCCACTCACACCGCTCCCGCAAGGGAGTAAGTGTTTTATGCTCACCTCTATGGATGTATTTTGTACTAATGCACGATATGTGTCTCGCATGAACTATCCATGACATGTGTTTTGTTTTCGATTATTTTTGTGCTACAAGGTTCCTTCTCTAGTCCAATAAATGGATGGTTGATGCTTTGTTAATCTTGGGAGAAGAAGTGATGGATTTAGTTTATAGGTCTCTCTACCTTGACTGGGGCTGTCTCTTGAGATATGTGTAATTTGCAAGGTTGTGTTGAGTAATTTGTGGGGAATGTGGCTAGATTGGGGTGAGATCCAATGATGTATGCGAAATAATGGGATTTAATAAAGTCTTCTCCTCAAAATATATGCCTACTCTCTTTTTCCTTTTTGTTTATGTATTGCTTTGTGGTCTTGATTCCTCCCAATAGAACAGGAAAAGGAAGAAATCAGAAAAATCAGTTTTTTTTTCAAAACTAAAGGTTTTTCCTACTTATGATTATTTTAATACATGATGTCGAACCCGGGAACGAAGGATCCCGAATTCTCTGTGTTCAAACACCAGTCCAGGATTTCCAGTGTACACAGTCTCACAAAAATGAATATCACATTCATATCACGAAAACGTAAATGACA
This sequence comes from Ampelocalamus luodianensis, assembly GCA_036346255.1. Taxonomy (NCBI): domain Eukaryota; kingdom Viridiplantae; phylum Streptophyta; class Magnoliopsida; order Poales; family Poaceae; genus Ampelocalamus; species Ampelocalamus luodianensis. The sequence continues at coordinate 26,826,985 of CM070617.1, read as the reverse complement.
TTAAATAAATAACTGTTTAATACAAATGAGTCTTGAATAATAACATCAAATGTCAAATGATAAACACAGCGGAAATAACAATATAGTGGGAGCTACACGATGCGCCACAGCAATCGTCTCGAGAAGGCCTACTCGTCCGGTCCTCACCGCCAAGATAATAGTTTTCTCCGAATAAGATTTATTCAAAGAAGAGTGAGCACTACTACCGTGCTCGCAAGTCACACCCAATATTGATTTTAAATGCATGCATAAGGAAACAAGTGAGTATGGCAGGGTTATTTTGCATAAACAAAGATTTTCAGTTGAATACGCATAGTAGTTTCTAAGGCAATTTTATACTATGGATAAAATCATATTTTGAAACAAAGAATGATGTAATGTGGATAACCTCCATTGATAAAGTGAAGGATCCTCCTAACACTTGGCTTCCTCCCAATTTTCATAAGGATTAACCATCCTCAACATTTAATAAAGCATTTAAAACCAAAGAACAATTTAACTTTAAGTGGCCCCCGCTAGCATGTCCATGACGCATGACGCGCTATTCGAATAGTTTCTACTCGCAGAGTTGGTACAACTTACCCACATGAGGTGACATGCTCGTTATGTCGGCCAATTCACGCTCCGTAGGCGTGACTCGAGCAATTACCATGAGGCCTTTACAATGTTTTATCCTAGTACATTCATGCCCGCTAAGGTTTCGCCCCTTTGACCGACTGCCCTCCGAAGCCCCTCTGCGCCAAGTGGAATAAAACGCCTAGCCGACACCCACAAAATCACATGACATAAATATACTAGGACATCACAAATTAGTCACCAAATCCTGCCCATACAGACATGTGGTGGTACGTTATGGCATAGCAATAAGCGGCTCAAAGACCGGTCCTCAATTGACTTGGGCGCTATTCAGTCAACCCATGGGCCTTGATCTTAACAGATCAAACCTGCATAAACTCCGCACTCCACCATTCCGACCATTTCGCCCAAATCCAAACCCATTTTGGTTTTATTTTGAATAAAAACTTCATTTATAAACTCATGTGGTAAAACAATACCACAATATCAAGTTTGAAAACAATTTGTAGAAATCGTGTAAAACCCTCCCAAATTCTCAGAATGTGAACTAAGCTTGGCTAAGCATACATTTGAATTTTGGTAATATCTTGCCTATGGTATCAAGGTAATCAGATACAACATTCAAATTTGGCCATACAATAACACATGGAATTAACTATAATGAAAACAGATATTAAAATATTTATAACAACATATGCATGCAATAAGGAATTTAAAAACTGAAAATAACTTAAAATAATAGGGGCAATATGGTCAATGGTGTAACTTGCCTTGGTCGATGTCTTGAAATTCTAAATCTTCAGTTTGATCGAACTCTCCGGAGTCGTCGAAGTCTATACGCGAAAATACGACAAATTCAATGCAAATTCAAATAAATTCAAAAACATAGTTCAAATCAACTCCAAACTGAAATATTTTGGTTTAGTTAGCTAGATTATAATTTTATATAAATTTTGCAATTTGAATCACCCAATTTGGAGTTCATATGCAAAAGTTATGAATTTCAAGTTTATATCTAAATCAAATTTTATTGAATTTCGAATTATTTTCCTAACAAAATCCATTTATTGCGCAATGATTACATCAGCACTGGAATTTCGGAATTATAATAATTAAAGAATTTCGACACATGGGGCCCATGTGTCATTCGACATGGTCCACATGGACCAAGTCCATGGGACCTTTAGCCTGGTCGGTGGATCGTGCCACGCAGCGTGACACGCGCGCGAGGAGGGAGGTGGCGCCGACGCGCGCTCGTGGCGCGAGGTGGCGCGACGTGGCGCGCCACGTCACCTGGCACCGCGACGCCGGTCGTGTGCTCGCCGGCGAACGGCGGCACGACGAGGGGTGCGGGTGGTGTCAAATGGAAGAGGAGACGATGGGGGTCACGAAGCACCTGTTTTGGTCACCTGAGGGCACGGCGATAGCCGGCGGCGAGAAGATATGCGGCGGCGGTGTCGGCTTGTCGGCGGCGAGGAGCTCCGGTGGCGTTCGCGCGATGGAGGGGTGCTTGAGGTTCGCCTGACGATGCTGATGCCGATGGTGGTGGCGGCGGGGAACCGGCGGTGGTGACGGCGGCGCAAACAGAGCTCCAAGCTCTGGTGGCCGACGGCGATGAATCTCCGAATACGGCGAGCTCTGGGGCGGAGGTGTGAGAGTTTGGGCGTTGTGATGAGGGGAATGTGGCGCACCGGTGCTCCTTTATAGGGTACGGCGAGGCTATAACGGCGGGACGGGCGAGGTCGTGGCGGCGTTGCGGTGAGTTGTGCAACCGGACGCGGGATGATGGGTAACGGGTGCGGACGTGGCGGTTGCTTGCGCGGTTCGCGCGCACGTGATCGTGGGCGAGAGGCTACAACGGCCGAGATCGACTTTTGATTATTGGGAGATATGATCAGCAGACCAACCATTTGTACTTTTGTATAATGAACAAAATGTTCTTGTATGTTTTAATTTTGGAAAATTTTGCTTAGTAACATTGCTAAGATGTATATATTGGAATATAACATTCAATATGAGGATGACATGCGGGGCTTGAGGCCACATATCACTGATACGTTAATGTTATTTTCCAATTTATGTAATCTTTGTAGTACTATTAGGCAAAATTTTTTGCATTTCTGGCCCTGTAGCTCAGTTGAATTTCAAAACTAGCCCTCGTTCAGCGTAATTTGCAAATGCGACCTCTGTACAGTAGCGGTTGTAGGATCAAGGATAACCGACTAGAGGGGGGTGAATAGGAGGTTTTTAAACTTTTAAACAAATTAACGAGATAAGCTAATAAATAACTTAGTCTAAACAAATTATACTTCTAGCTAAGCAATACAAGCACAAAGATCAAGCTAGAAATATAAATGCGGAAGAGTAAAGACTAGGAATAACCACAATGAGACAACGATGTTTTCGTGGTATCGAAGACTTGCGGTCTTCACTAGTCCACGTTGAGGAGCTTGAACAAATCAAGCGGCTCCACGTATTAAGCATTTCCTCGATCACTATTGGTTGTTCTTCCTCCACTCGAGGATGGTGAACACCAAACCACTCACAATATGGGCACCGGCCTCTTCACAATCTTCTTGAAGAGATCACGTGCAATCACCGCTAAGCCGTCTAGGAGTTCGGCAAAACTCCAAGAGTAACAAACCAAGACCTTCGCAGCGACACTCAAGTGCAATAGGATCAACTAGAATGATGAATGCACTTTGAATGAGCTCAACAACCTCTCAAAGAGTGAACAAATGAATTTGAGGAGTTGAATGAATGCACAAGGCTCTAAAGATGTTAAATGTGGTCTAACACATTTGTCCTTGAGCTGGTCTTCATAAAACTTTTAGCATGCATCTTCAAGATCATATTTTCCAATGGGACTAGGCCTTGTAAGTGGAGCTCGCCACGCGCGAAATGGCGAGATCCCAGCCGCCGCGAGGAAGAAGGAAGACGTGCGGGAAAACGATGATCGCGCCGTCCGATCTTCAACGGCGACGATTAGATCCCGGCGGTAAGTGAATATTTGCGCGCCGTTGATTAGGATCGCACGCCTCGCTGACGATAACAATGACCGCAAGCGTTGTGATGAACGATCCCGCCGCTTGCATGGTCCAATGGTGAAGAAAAGAGAGATACGAGAGAGATGGCACCGTCCGATTTTGATCTGATGGTGGAAGAGGGCGAGAGGCGACGTGGCAAAAGCAGCCGATGGGCCGTATGCATGAAGTTGTTGGGCCGAGGCTGGTGGGTTTCGCCCACGCCTATTTTTTTGTTTTTCTATTGCTTTTCTATTTGATTAAACTCGATAATTCAAATAAGGTTTAGAAAATATCAAAACACTTCCAAAAATTATGGAAAATTCACAGAAATTCTATACTCATTCTCGACTTAATAAAATTATTTCCAACTATTTGTTGGCTTTTAATTTTGTAAATAAATTTGTTTTAGCTTTAAAATACTTATAAAAGCTTTTGAAAATTCAGAAAACCACAAACATAAATAAACTTTTAAATTTTATCGAATTTGAAATTTGAGGTGTTATAAACCTATCTCTTAAGGGAATCTCACCCGAGATTCAGGATTGGTCAAGAAAGAGCTCTGGGTAGTTAGTCTTGAGGTCTTCTTCTTTTTCCCAAGTGGCTTCACTTTCCGGTGACGACTCCATCGCACTTTGTATGATCCGATGATCCCGCTCTAGTGACTCGCTCGCGACATCCGTAATCTTGATGGGTCGCTCCACATAAGTGAGATCTTCTCAAGATCAAGCTCTCCAGAAGGTATGGTCTTCGCGCTTGCAAGCATTTCTCAATCGATACATGGAAGACATCGTGCACAATGACAAGGCTTCGTAGCTCAAGCCGATATGCCACTTCACCTCTTTTGGCTAGAATTTTGTATGGCCCCACAAACTGGTGCGAAGTTTTCCTTTGTTCTAATCTTCTTACTCCTCCGAGTGGAGTGACTCAGATAGACCAAGTCTCCTACCTCAAAGTTTAGATTCCTCCGACGGTTATCAGCATAACTCTTCTGTCGGGTTTGTGCCACTTTCAGATGTTCCCTTATGGCTTTGACCTTACTTTCTGCATCTTTGATTATCTCAGGTCCAAAGAGCTGATGCTCTCCTACTTCATCCCACAGAAGTGGAGTTCTGCATTTTCTGCCATACAATGCTTCAAAAGGAGCCATTTGCAAACTAGCTTGATGGCTATTGTTATACGAGAATTCGTGATACAAGCAAATTCTTGTCCCAACTTTGTCCAAATTCCAAGGCATGTGCTCGAGCATATCTTCGAGGACTTGATTGCGCGCTCGTCGACCATCCGCTTGAGGATGATAGGTCAGATCGGTTGAGTCCGTGCCTAAGGCTTCATGCACTCTCAAAACCTTGATGTAAATTGGGAACCTCCGTTTGACACGATCTTCTTGGGTACCCTGTAGACAAACAATCCTAGCCACATATAACTCGCTAACCGGTCGCTTCAGATGTAGTCTTGACGGAATGAAGTGAGCTACTTTGGTCAACCGATCAACTATCACCCGTATAGAATCATATCCCGATTGGGTCCTAGGAAGTCCGTGACGGTCCATGCCAATCTCTTCCCACTTCCATTCGGATTGGTAGTGGTCGCAACAATCCATTGGTCTCGATGTTCGCTTTAACTCACGACACACATCACAACAGCAACGAACCCGCCGATTCGCTTCATGCCGACCCACCAAGATTTTTCTTTCAGATCCTGGTACATCTTGGTGCTTCCGGTGAATGGAGTAAGGCGCTTCATGAGCCTCCTTAAGAATTGATTGTTTTAACTCCCGTTGGTTAGGTACACAAATGCGTTCCCAAACCACACAGCCTTGTTCATCTTCTCGCGAACTCGAGCCTTGCCTCTTCGCATATTCTTCTTGATCTCCTTGATGTCATCATCTTCTAGTTGCTTTTCTCTAATCGACTTTGAAGAGTCGGTTGTACTTCCAAAGCATTCACACAACCTTGACCGACAATCTCCAAGTTTAGACGCTTCAATTCTTCATGTAGTTCGCCGCTCCTTCCGCACCATCATGGTATTGCAATAGGCCTTTCTCGTCAGTGGCATCCGCAACTACATTTGCTTTGCCCGGTGATAATGGATTCCAAGATCGTAATCTTTTATCAACTCTAACCATCTTCTCGCCAAGGTTTAATTTACCGTGAATATATACTTCAAACTCTTGTGATCCGTGAAAATCTCACAACGTTACCAATGAGATAATGCCGCCGATCTTCAAGGCATGCACAATCGCCGCTAACCTGATCGGGTTGATAATTCCCTTCATGTGGCCTCAATCGCTCGATGCATAAGCTACTACCTTGCCCTCCTCGCATCAATACGCATCCGAGACCTTGACGGATGCGCCGCAGAAGATCTCAAATCTTTATGGATATCGTAAAACTAACACAGTGCCGAGACCAATCTCTCTTCGTGTCTTGAAAACTTTCTTCACGTGCATCCGTCCAATCAAATTTCTTCTCCTTCTTCGTGTTGAGTCATGGGTCTTGCAATCTTAGAGAAATTTTCAATGAACTCGCGTAATAACCCGCTAGTCCAAGGAAACTTTCACTTGGTGATCGTCTCCGGTTGCTTCCAACTGACACGGCTCAACCTTGGCAGATCTATCGCGATTCCTCCGCCGACACAATATGTCCAAGGAATGCCACTTGACTTAGCCAAAATTCACTTTTGCCGAATTTAGCATAAAGTCGATGTTCTCGAGCTTGTCCAAAGATCATTCGATATGCTTCTCGTGTTCTTCTTCATCCTTCGAGTAGATGAGAATGTCATCGATGAAAACAACCACGAACTTATCCAGAATTCCATGAACACTTTGTTCATCATATTCATGAAATAAGCAGGGCGTCACAAACCAAATGACATCACCAGAAACTCGCATACCCATATCCGTGGTGAAAGCTGTCTTCTAATATCTTCCGCCCGATCTTCGCTGGTGATAGCCGATCTCAAATCAATCTTTGAAAAGACACTTGTTCTTTCACCGATCGAATGATCATCTATCCCGGTAAAGGATATTTGTTCTTGATCGCCACCTCATTGAGTGATCCGTAATCAACACACATCCTCATGCTATTGTCCTTTTCTTGACGAACAACACCGTGCTCCCCAAGGTGATGAACTGGGTCGGATGTAACCTCGCTCGCAGCTTCTTCAACTGCTTTCTTCAATTCCGCTTAACTCATTAGCCGCATTCTATAGGTCGCCGATATTGGAGCCGCCCCGACTAAGTCAATTAAGAACATGACGCCCGATCCGTGGCATGCCGTAATTCATCAGAAAGACATCAAGATATTCTCTGACTACGTGTATGTCTTCAAGTTTCACTTCCTTCATGCCGTGAGGATAGAACTTCCATTGTGCAGTCTTGGGTTTGAACTCCACCGAAATTCCTTCTCCATTTGTGAGGGTGATAGACCTATCAGCACATTCTATTTGTCCATGATTCTTGGCTAACCACCCATTCCAAGAATAACGCCCGCACCTTGGGAATGCAAGACTATCAAGTCTCGCTAGGAAGGATACTCCTGATATTTCAAGGGTGAGGTTCGCATAGAGAACTAGTTCTCATTTCTCAACCGGGAATGGATTATCATGGATTTGCTAAGGAAGATATTGGTAACCCATTTTTGCCCACAAATTTATTTGACACGAAAGAATGCGAAGCTCCGAATCAAATAGTACCAAGCCGGTATTGTATTGACAAGAAACATACCAAGCACAACATCCGGTGCGCCTGGTTTCTCGGCCGTGACGTGGTTCACACGCCCTTGATGAACCGCCCGACGGCTTTGCAGCGCCGCCACTGGTCGTGGCTCCGGTGCCGCTTGAAAGACGCCGCTTGCCGCTTGGGGCATCTGCTGGCATAATGGCCTGTCTCGCTGCGGGAAACAGTCACCTCGCACCGAGGGGCGGAGCTCTTCGCCAAATTGTCCTCCGCTGGTGCGCGCGAAGTTGGAGGTGTTGGGGCGCCGATTCGCATCGGCTCGATGTGGAAGATCGAACTTCCACGCCGCGTGGGTCGCCAATGAATCGAGGTTTGGGAAAGCCTCTGCGCATCTTCGGGCGCCATCCTCCGCTATGTTCTCCATCTCGTGATGTTTGGCCTCCGGCGGATCGCTTCTTGTCCACCAATCGCTGAAGTCGGTGAAGTTCGGGAGATGAGTTGGACAGAGATATCGCCGCTGAGTCCTCCAGAACCTTTCTTGCCGCTTCTTCATCTCTCGCCACATCGGCCGGGCATAGCGAGCTAGCCGTTGAAACGGTGAAGATACTCGCCACCGAGCGATTGCCTTGGCGAGTGCATGAAACTCCTTCTTCTTCGTCATCATGCCGCAGGATGTGTGCATGACGGAAGGCTCACAAACTCGCCCCACGTGGTAGCCCGGGCATTGGCGTGGAGATGCGTAAATTGTCCCACCATTTCGAGGTCGGGTCCGCTGAGTCGATGAGTTGCTAACGTGACCTCTCACGATCCGTGCATTGTGAGATGTCCAACTTTTTCCGATGGCACGGCCAATCGCCGCATCCATTGGCTCTGCATACCGGAGAATGTCTGAGGACGATACGCATGAACTCCGGCATGGTCGCCGTTGAGGAGGGTGCCGCTGCTCGAGTCGCGCGCGTAGCCGCCGTTGTTCGTTGTTCGGAAGCGTTGTTGAGCGATCGAGCCAACAATTCAATAAGGTGAGTTTGATTGGCCATCATCCGCCGCCAATCCGGTCCCGCGCTGGTGGGGGGAGGTTACTGAACATGCCGCCCCGATGGTCTGATTTCCGCTGTTCACCTCGATGCCGCCATTTCTCGCGGTGTTCACCATCTGCTTGAATTTTCCAAAGACTTAGGAAAGGGAAGAAAAGGTTGCACTAAGGGGGAGTAAATTTATATTAGCCCAAAAAGCACACAAAAGCAAGGCAAAGACACAAATTTTTCTTTTGCAAATAATTCTTTATTGTATTCATCTAATTATGGCTACCACAAAAGGTTAGTAGCTCATAATTCGCAGCTAATCAAACAACTAAAGGAAAGCAAATATCTCAAATGGTGGGGGTAAACATCTATGGGGTGGATGGGGTGTAGTCCGGGGAGTTACAGGTACTGCCTTGGCCCTTCTTGTACAGAGCCAATTCACCTTCACTGCCTTCAATCTCTCTCTCGCAGCTTTCTAGCCTCCCCGAACGAGATATACTGTCTGTGGTGTTGCCATAGGCGTAATCCATCGCCTTTGGCTAACTCCACCGTGGGTGATCTCCAGATATCCTCATTCTCTACCGAGCCAAGGCACCGCCTAGCCGAGTGGGGATGTGCATGGGATAATACCGAATGCAGATTCCGAAATGGGCGCTGAGGTGTAGCGGTCGGCGACGGCTTTCTTGCCGCATCTTGATGCCGCCTCGAAAGTCTCCCGACGATTGGGGGCCAAGATGTGGAAGGATGTATCCGGCGCTAAGTTAGAGTAGAGGATAACCTCCACTCTCCAAATAGCCTCCCGCTGTCCCACAATATACTTGTATCCTTGGTATGTGGGTCTCTTCGTGAAACTCGTGATGTCGCATCATCTTCCATAGGATATCCGCCATTCTCCGGCGAGACTCCATGGGAGATGCGGTCTGTCTCTCGGCCATCTACAATTTTTAGAAAGGACAAGAGTTTAGAAATTTTTTAATAGAGAAAGGAAGAGTAAGACTGAAGACACGTAAATAGTTTGTAAATTTTTGAAAATAGTCCTTAATGGTTTTACCAATTTATTGTGGCTCCCGACTACAAATGATATGGCTCGATACCACTTTTGTCAACCCGGAACGAAGGATCCCGACTCTCTCGTGTTCAAACACCACCCAGATTTCCAGTACACAGCCTCACAAAATGAATATCACATTCATATCACGAAACGTAAATGACATTAAATAAATAAATCATTTAATACAAATGAGTCTTGAATAATAACATCAAATGTCAAATGATAAACACAAATGAAATAACAATATAGTGGGAGCTACATGGCGCGCCATGTGCAATCGCTCTGGGTCGAAGGCCTACTCGTCCGGTCCTCACCGTCAAGATAATAGCTTTCTCCGAATAAGATTTATTCAAGAAGAGTGAGCACTACTACCGTGCTCGCAAGTCACACCCAATATTGATTTTAAATGCATGCATAAGGAAACAAGTGAGTATGGCAGGGTTATTTTGCATAAACAAGATTTTCAGTTGAATACGCATAGTAGTTTCTAAGGCAATTTTATACTATGGATAAAATCATATTTTGAAACAAAGAATGATGTAATGTGGATAACCTCCATTGATAAAGTGAAGGATCCTCCTAACACTTGGCTTCCTCGCCTAATTTTCATAAGGATTAACCATCCTCAACATTTAATAAAGCATTTAAAACCAAAGAACAATTTAACTTTAAGTGGCCCCGCTAGCATGTCCATGATCATGACGCGCTTATTCGAATAGTTTCTACTCGCAGAGTTGGTACAACTTACCCACATGAGGTGACATGCTCGCTATGTCGCCAATTCACGCTCCGTAGGCGTGGATCGAGCAATTACCATGAGGCCTTTACAATGTTTTATCCTAGTACATTCATGCCCGCTAAGGTTTCGCCCTTTGACCGACTGCCCTCCTGAAGCCTCTCTGCGCCAAGTGGAATAAAACGCCTAGCCGACACCCACAAAATCACATGACATAAATATACTAGGACATCACAAATTAGTCACCAAATCTCGCCCATACAGACATGTGGTGGTACGTTATGGCATAGCAATAAGCTGCTCAAAGACCGGTCCTCAATTGACTTGGGCGCTATTCCACAACCCATGGGCCTTGATCTTAACTAGATCAAACCCGTGCATAAACCTCGCACTCCACCATTCACCATTTCGCCCAAATCCAAACCCATTTTGGTTTTATTTTGAATAAAACTTCATTTATAAACTCATGTGGTAAAACAATACCACAATATCAAGTTTGAAAACAATTTGTAGAAATCTGTAAAACCTCCCAAATTCTCAGAATGTGAACTAAGCTTGGCTACATACATTTGAATTTTGGTAATATCTTGCCTATGGTATCAAGGTAATCAGATACAACATTCAAATTTGGCCATACAATAACACATGGAATTAACTATACGTGAAACAGATATTAAAATATTTATAACAACATATGCATGCAATAAGGAATTTAAAACTGAAAATAACTTAAAATAATAGCAATATGGTCAATGGTGTAACTTGCCTTGGTCGATGTCTTGAAATTCTAAATCTTCGCTTGATCAACTCTCCTGAGTCGTCAAGTCTATACGCTAAAATACGACAAATTCAATGCAAATTCAAATAAATTCAAAACATAGTTCAAATCAACTCCAAACTGAAATATTTTGGTTTAGTTAGCTAGATTATAATTTTATATAAATTTTGCAATTTGAATCACCCAATTTGGAGTTCATATGCAAAAGTTATGAATTTCAAGTTTATATCTAAATCAAATTTTATTGAATTTCCGTAATTATTTTCCCATCGAAAATCCATTTATTGCGCAATGATTACATCAAGACGGAATTTCGGAATTATAATAATTAAAGAATTTCGACACATGGGGCCCATGTGTCATTGACATGGTCCACATGGACCAAGTCCATGGGACCTTTAGCTGGGTGGTGGATCGTGCACGCAGCGCGACACGCGCGCAGGGAGGGAGGTGGCGCCGACGCGCGCTCGTGGCGCGAGGTGGCGTGACGTGGCGCCGCCACGCCACCTTGGCACCGCGACGCCGGTCGTGTGCTCGCCGGCGAACGCGCACGACGAGGTGCGGTGGTGTCAAATGGAAGAGGAGACGGCTGGGGTCACGGCACCTGCTTTGGTCACCGAGGGCACGCGATAGCCGCGCGCGAAGATATGCGCGGCGGTGTCGGCTTGTCGGCGCAGGGAGCCCGGTGGCGCTCGCGGCGATGGAGGGGTGCTTGAGGTTCGCCCGACGATGCCGATGCCGATGGTGGTGGCGCGGGACCCGCGGCAGACGGCGGCGGAAAATGAGCTCCAGCTCGTGGCCGACGGCGATGAATCTCCGAACACGGCGAGCCTGGGGCGGAGGGTGTGAGAGTTTGGGCGTTGTGATGAGGGGAATGTGGCGCACCGTGCTCCCTTTATAGGGTACGCGCGAGGCTATAACGGCGGGACGGGCGAGGTCGTGGCGGTTGTGGTGAGTTGTGCAACCGGACGCGGGATGATGGGTAACGGGTGCGGACGGGCGTTGCTTGTGCGGTTCGCGCGCGACGTGATCGCGGGCGAGAGGCTACAACGGCCGAGATCGTGGAGCTCGGCCACGCTAAAATGGCGAGATCCCAGCCGCCGCGCGAGGAAGAAGGAAGACGGTGCGGGAAAACGATGATCGCGCGTCGTCCGATCTTCAACGTAAGGACGATTAGATCCCCGGTGTAAGTGAATATTTGCGCGCCGTTGATTAGGATCGCACGGCCTCGTTGACGATAACAATACCGACCGCAGGCGGTTGTGATGAACGATCCCGCCGCTTCGCATGGTCCAACGGTGAAGAAAAGAGGAGATACGAGAGATGGCACCGTCCGATTTTGATCTGATGGTGGAAGAGGGCGAGAGGCTGACGTGGCAAAAGCAGCCGATGGGCCGCGCGCGCGAAAGTTGTTGGCCGAGGCTGGTGGGTTTCGCCCACGCTATTTTTTTGTTTTTCTATTGCTTTTCTATTTGATTAAACTCGATAATTCAAATAAGGTTTAGAAAATATCAAAACACTTCCAAAAATTATGGAAAATTCACGTAAATTCCTATACTCATTCTCGACTTAATAAAATTATTTCCAACTATTTGTTGGCTTTTAATTTTGTAAATAAATTTGTTTTAGCTTTAAAATACTTATAAAAGCTTTTGAAAATTCAGAAAACCACAAACATAAATAAACTTTTAAATTTTACTGGAATTTGAAATTTGGGCTGTTACACATGATGATCAACCATTCGTACTTTTGTACAATTAACGTTTTCTATTATTTAATTTTAGAGGTGATCTTGAGCATCTGGTCCATGGACAGGTCAATAAAAAGTTCAGGTTTATTTTAAAAAGGCATGGGCTTATGCATGTCCTATTGGTGGTGGTTGGTTAGCTAATTTGGGTGAAATGATCGATACTAGTTAGAAATGTCAATTAAAGTCAAGTTAGGCTTCAGTTGGCTAGGAACTGGCACATGGCTGGTTGGTGAAGAGTTGACATCATCCACTCGTCCACTCGGGTTCAAATCCCCGGATTCGCCTGAGTATGCTTCCTTCCAGGTGAATCCTAGAGCTCATGACCAATTTGTTTTGAAGTCTCAAATTGGCTTGACCTATCGTATTTGTACTAAAAAAAATACAAATATCCAGTAAATAGGCTAATAAAATATCTTTCTTAACAAACATACATTTGATGCATGTATGCAATGTGGATGTAGTGACGCCTCCAACAAAACGAATTGCTTTTGAGACATAAGCAAGTCGAAATCCCAACAAAAGTGTTGACACTTGTCTATGTAGTAGCACTAGTATTGACACTTGTCTACGTAGGTCCACCCCCCACCTTGATAGAAACCAATGGTTTGCATCGAGTGGAGAATATGAGGGTGCTATTTGCAATATTGCATATTAAATGTGAACTCTTCCCCTCAACACACCTATATAAACCCAACTACCCAACTCTAAACACTCACACCAAAACCACACAATTCATGTGTTAACATCCAAGAGTGAGGCCTACTACGGTTGATACTAGTAGCCATGGCAAAACTCGTGGGTTTGTTCTCGATCATCACCTTCGTAGTGGTTATGGTGGCCGACACAAAGTCGACCACCATGGGCACCCAAGTTGAAGATGAGTGCGACAAAAGCCTAAGGGACTGGCCTCTATAAAGTATTTTGTACCGATGCATGATATATGCGTGTTATAAACTTTGTATGATGTGTGCTTTGTTTTCAATTGTTTTTGCAGTCTACACAATTCCTCCTTTAGCCAACAAATGGACGTTTGATATTATACTGGTCACAGGAGAAGAAGCGTTGGATTTAGTTTCTAGGTCTCTCTACCTATACTAGCTCAGCCTTTGAGATATGTGTTATCTGCGAGGTTGTGCTGACAGAAAAATTATGTTGAGTAATTTGTAGGGATTGTGGCTTAGAGTAGGGTGAGAGATCTAGTCTTGTATGAGAATTAATAAAGGCTTCTCCTAAAATGTTCTACTTGCTCACCTTTTTCTTTTTCTTTCTATATTGCTTTTTGGACTTGATTCCTCCCAATAGGAAAGAAAAGAAAGAAAGAAGAAGAAATAAGTTTTTTTTCCAGAATTAAAGTTTGTTTTTCTACTTTTGATTATTGGGAGATATGATCAGCAGACCAACCATTTGTACTTTTGTATAATGAACAAAATGTTCTTGTATGTTTTAATTTTGGAAAATTTTGCTTAGTAACATTGCTAAGATGTATATATTGGAATATAACATTCAATATGAGGATGACATGCGGGGCTTGAGGCCACATATCACTGATACGTTAATGTTATTTTCCAATTTATGTAATCTTTGTAGTACTATTAGGCAAAATTTTTGCATTTCCGCCCCAGAGCTCGCTTGAATTTCAAAACTAGCCCTCGCTCAAACAGTAATTTGCAAATGCGACTGCATGCGAGAGCGGTTGTAGGATCAAGGATAACCGACTAGAGGGGGTGAATAGGAGGTTTTAAACTTTTAAACAAATTAACGAGATAAGCTAATTAATAACTTAGTCTAAACAAATTATACTTCTAGCTACAATACAAGCACAAAGATCAAGCTAGAAATATAAATGCGAAGAGTAAAGACTAGAATAACCACAATGAGACAACGATGTTTTCCGTGGTATCAAGACTTGCTTGTCTTCACTAGTCCACGCTGAGGAGCTTGAACAAACCGCCGGCCCACGTATTAAGCCTTTCTCGATCACTATTGGTTGTTCTTCCTCCACTCCGAGATGGTGAACACCAAACCACTCACAATATGGGCACCGGCCTCTTCACAATCTTCTTGAAGAGATCACCGTGCAATCACCGCTGCCGCCTAGGAGTTCGGCAAAACTCCAAGAGTAACAAACCAAGACCTTCGCTTGACGACACTCAAGTGCAATAGGATCAACTAGAATGATGAATGCACTTTGAATGAGCTCAACAACCTCTCAAAGAGTGAACAAATGAATTTGAGGAGTTGAATGAATGCACAAGGCTCTAAGGATGTTAAATGTGGTCTAGCACCCTGTCCTTGAGTGGTGGGGAAGTATTTATACCCCAACAACAATTATAACCGCTGGAGAAGAAAACCCACTTTTCAACCACATGCGTACTACCGCCATGCAAGGAAGCGTGATTACCGCACTTCTCCAACCACTACAAAGAACGGCTATAACAGACGATTAAATGACCCGACATAGCCGCTTAATCTTGCAGAGCTGCACTACCGTCAACCGACGAAGCGGTATTACCGCAAGGCGTCATACCGCAAGGAGATTGCGTACTACCGCTTTCCAAGAGAGACAAAAGGGTGCTTATCGAAAAACATACCGCTTAACATTCGGAATAACCAAAGATGCGGTAGTTCCGCTTAACACCGCAGATTACCGTATTCGGCCATACCAAGATGAACATCAAGCGTACTACCGCGCTTAGGTTTTGGCATCAAACCATAAAAGAGACTCTCTCAGAAAAACATACCGCCAACTAACGATCGGAACAACCGAGGCGGTAGTTCCGCACGCATAACGCCAGAGTACCGATTGTCCCGACAAGGCATATTTGGTTTTTAGAAAGAGAATCCATATGCATGCATGATCCTAAATTGATCCATAAAGCACAAGACATGCCTTCAAGCTACAGGACATGATCCTCTTAATAGTACGACATTTAACCTATAATCCGGTCTTCCATCTATTTCTCCTAAGACCAGAAAAGAAAATAATTTCAAAACCACTTGTACCTTATCCTTGAGTCAGACTTGATCTTCATAAAACTTTTAGCATGCATCTTCAAGATCATATTTTCCAATGGGACTAGGCCTTGTAAAACTCAACAAACCAAAAAGTCCCATTTTCACATATTATCATAAATTACCAAAATATATTTTTAGGGGCCTAGATGCTTTTCAGCTGGTACCGCTGAAACCGAGGGCGCACCACCGCCTCAAATTCTGCATGTGCCTAGCTAAATAATAGCTATTTCCGATACTCTTATAGGTTGTTGGCCCAAACAAATCCATATGTAAGAGTTCCAATGGTCTAGAGGTTGACATGATACTCTTGGAAGGGTGAGAGCTTGCGACTTGTTTAAAGCTTGACAAGCACTACAAAGTCGATTTTTCTCAAACTTCACATCTTTCAAACCAACAACTAGATCATGTTTGAAAAGCTTTTTAAGTTGAATCATGCCAACATGAGCTAGCCTTCTATGCCAAAGCCAACCCAAAGAAGTTTTTGCAATTAAACAAGTTTGTAAGCATGAAGCATTTGAGGAAAAATCAACCAAGTAAAGATTTCCAAATCTAAAACCTTTGAAAACTAAAGCATTATCCTTTACACTTGAAATTGACACACCTTCATTTGAGAATGAGCAAATTAAATCAAGATCACATATTTGAGCAACAGATAATAAATTGAAATTAAGTGATTCAACTAAAGATACATTTGAAATGAAAAGGTCATTTGAGATAGCAATTTTACCCAATCCTATTACCTTTCCTTTACTATTATCTCCAAAGGTGATCTTGTCACTTCTTTTTACGTTCTCGAATGTGGTGAATATTTTTCTATCACCGGTCATGTGTTGAGTGCATCCACTATCAAGCACCCAATGTTTTCCACCGGTCTTGTAGTTCACCTACAAAACAAGAATCAAGTTCTTTTAGGTACCCAAATTTGTTTGGGTCCTTGGAGGTTAGTGACCAAGGCTTTAGGCACCCAAATAGCATTCCTTTTAGCGCCTAAAATCGAAGTGCCAATAAATCTTGCAATTATTTTACCATCAATGGATTTCTTAAGCATGTAGCAAGAATCATAAATGCCATAGGATTTAACATTAATATTTAAACAAGCATTTGACATGTGTCCTACCTTACCACATTTATTGCAATATTTACCATTTTGCTTAATAAACCTTGGAGGCTTGTTTACCAGTTTCTTACCTTTCTTGGGCACATACCCAAGTCCTTCATTATTGAATGAGCACCTTTGCTCACTTAATAACTTGTCAAGGGTTGATTTACCCTTGAAGCATCTTTCCAAGCTCTTACTTAGCTTGGTGACTTGCTCTTTTAACTCATGATTTTCAACAATTAGCAAAGGGTCACACGTATTATTCATACCAATAATTGAATCATCATTTGAGCAACAAGATATGGATAGCAAGTCATCACAAGAGGTAGAAATACTAGACATGATTTTAGCATTTGGCATACTTTCTACTCTTGGCATCTCATTCATTAAATCACAAGTAATACCAATATTTGAATGAGATTTTTCTATATCTTTTAGGAGAAAAGAATCATGAGCTTCCTTTAGCTCCTCATAAGAGTCTTTTAGAGAAATATACTCTTTCTTTAAGACTTTAAATTTTGATTTCTCTTTTCCAATATATTCATTTAAATCTTCAACCATGTCCATTAATTCATCATATGAAGGAGCATCATTATTAATAGATTTTACCTTATCTCCTTTTGCCATAAGGCATGTAGGAGACGTGAAGAGTAACGGAGTTTCCTTTATGGCGATGCCGACAAGTCCTCTTTTCTTAGGAGACTCTTCATCACTTGATTCGGAGTCGGAATCCGAATATTCTTCGTCGGAATCCCACTCTCCAATGTGAGCTTCATTTTTGCCCCCTTTGTGAAGCCTTTTGAAAAGCTTCTTCTTTCCATCGAATTCCTTCTTCTTTAATGGTTTATCTTTGTCATCCTTATTGTTGGGGCAATTTGAGATTATGTGTCCCTTCTCATCACATTCATAACAACGAATGTTACTATATCTCTTGTTGTCACTTGAGGATTGTCCTTTCTTGAATTTGTTGAAGTTGAAGTTTCGATGTGGGCGTCTTCTCATGAATTTCTTCATTTTCCTCACAAGAAGAGCGTACTCCTCATCCGAGTCTTCTTCTTCATCCTCATCATCACTTGATTCCGCTTTAGTTTTGAAAGCGGTAATTTTCTTCTTGCATGAAGATGATTCCAATAGCTCTTCCTTGTCCTTCTTGTATAGCTCGTTAGTGATGAGGTTGCCCAAAAGTCCGGTTGGTGTCATTCTTGGCAACTCGGGAGAGTTGAGAAATAATGTCACCAATGTCTCATATTTATCCGGAAGGGCCCTAAGCATTTTGCGCACAACATCAACATCAAGAAGGTTAGTACCAAGACCTTTGAGTTCATTTATAATGTTGTTTAGTCTTGAATACATCTTGGTGATGTTTTCATTTGGCAACATTATGAATGTCTCATATTTAATCCGAAGCCTATGCAACTTGGCTTCTTTGACCGTGGATGTGCCCTCATGAATTTCGGAGAGGGTGGTCCAAATATCATGAGCGGTTTCCAAATTGCTCACTCTATTTAACTCATCCGCGTTCAAAGCACCAAAGAGAGCATTCATTGCTTAAGCATCTAAATGAGCATTACGTTCATCTTGAACCGTGAGGATTGTTGGATCAAGAGGCATAACATAACCCTCATTTACAATTTTCCATATGTTCGGACTCATGGCTTTTAAGAAAATAGACATTCTAATTTTCCAATAGGAATAATTTGAGCCATCAAACAAAGGAGCCTTTCCTATATGCATACCCTCACTAGCCATCCTTTCTCTCTTAGACGGTAAAGTCTAATAAATTGAGAGACCAAGCTCTGATACCACTTGTAGGATCAAGGATAACCGACTAGAGGGGGGTGAATAGGAGGTTTTTAAACTTTTAAACAAATTAACGAGATAAGCTAATTAATAACTTAGTCTAAACAAATTATACTTCTAGCTAAGCAATACAAGCACAAAGATCAAGCTAGAAATATAAATGCGAAGAGTAAAGACCAGAATAACCACAATGAGACAACGATGTTTTCCGTGGTATCGAAGACTTGCCGGTCTTCACTAGTCCACGTTGAGGAGCTTGAACCAACTGCCGGCTCCACATATTAAGCCTTTCCTCGATCACTATTGGTTGTTCTTCCTCCACTCCGAGATGGTGAACACTAAACCACTCACAATATGGGCACCGGCCTCTTCACAATCTTCTTGAAGAGATCACCGTGCAATCACCGCTAAGCCGCCTAGGAGTTCGCAAAACTCCAAGAGTAACAAACCAAGACCTTCGCTGACGACTTTGAAGTGCAATAGGATCAACTAGAATGATGAATGCACTTTGAATGAGCTCAACAACCTCTCAAAGAGTGAACAAATGAATTTGAGGAGTTGAATGAATGCACAAGGCTCTAAAGATGTTAAATGTGGTCTAGCACGCTGTCCTTGAGTGGTGGGAAGTATTTATACCTCCAACAACAATTATAACCGTTGGAGAAGAAAACCCACTTTTTAGCCACATGCGGTACTACCGCCATGCAAGGAAGGTACTACCGCACTTCTCCAACCACTACAAAGAACGGCTATAACAGACGCATGAAATGACCGACATAGCCGCATCTTGCAGAGCGGTACTACCGCTAATCGATGAGCGGTATTATCGCAGATGCGGTCATACCGCAAGGAGATTGCGGTACTACCGCTTTCCAAGAGAGACAAAAGGGTGCTTACGGAAAAACATACCGCTTAACATTCGAATAACCGGCATGCGGTAGTTCCGCTTAACACCGCGTACTACCGTATTCGTTCATACCGCATGAACATCGGCGGTACTACCGCGCTTAGGTTTTGGCACCAAACCATAAAAGAGACTCTTTGTAAAAACATACCGCCAACTAACGATCGAACAACCGAGTGCGGTAGTTCCGCATGCATAACGCCGTAGTACCGATTGTCCCGACAAAGGCATATTTGGTTTTAGAAAGAGAATCCATATGCATGCATGATCCTAAATTGATCCATAAAGCACAAGACGTGCCTTCAAGCTACAGGACATGATCCTCTTAATAGTACAAAGATTTAACCTATAATCCGGTCTTCCATCTATTTCTCCTAAGACCGTAAAAGACAATAATTTCAAAACCACTTGTACCTTATCCTTGAGTCAGAAGTTGATCTTCATAAAACTTTTAGCATGCATCTTCAAGATCATATTTTCCAATGGGACTAGGCCTTGTAAAAACTCAACAAACCAATAAGTCTCATTTTCACATATTATCATAAATTACCAAAATATATTTTTAGGGGCCTAGATGCTTTTCAATGGTATCATGAAACCGAGGGCGACCACCGCCTCAGCCCCGAGCGCGCTAGCGACTAGCTACCCCGCCCCGGTGCAGAACTGCCTACCTCGCCTCGGCGCGGCAAGTGGCCGGCGCGCTTTTTAAAAAAATATGTGCTACAATGGCCGTGCGCCACCCAGCACATACGCCATCAGAGCAATTTTTCTGTTTTTTGTTTTTTTTAAAAAAAAAGTAAGAATTTTTAGATAACCGTATTTTTTTATTAAAAAAAGTTGCTACAGTGGCCGACACGCGCCTGCCACTGTAGTATTTTTTGTTTTTTTAAATCATTTATGCATATTTTTTGTAAGAATTTTTAAATATAGTAAATAGGGTCCAAAAATTATGAATTTTTTTGTGGAGCCTTCTCACACAGTGTACTTGCTTGTGTAATATTTTCAAAATTTTATCCATTATAAATATTTCTCAAAAATTCATTTAAGTATATTGTAAATAGGGTTTCATGATTTCATATGACTTGAAATGTATAGAAAAAACGCTGCATTGCAACTCCATTGGAGATGTCCATATACAATATGACAACACATATAACTGTCTTGTTGTCCAAACTATTGGAATCCCTCCTCGATGAAGTTGTTTGAACGTATATAGGCAGGGAGTCGGTGAAGTAGTTTATGAAGCTTGTACAGAATATGATTGGAAGGGTTGAGAACGCTCGTTGTGATTACGAAGATGCCCTAAAATATGGAGGATTCGATGTCGGTTGGTTCTTTGTAGGACTCCACTAGAAGAGGCATACTTGCAATATAGACTTAGCGGAGACACGGAACCAGAACTACATTAGTGTCCGCAGACAGAAGCATGTTACATGGCATGATGGTTCGACAAATTGCTTTAGTCATCCTCGCCGCTACTACTACGGTACATTACGACACAAGCATCCGGACCATATAATTGTACATACCTTTAGGGGATAGTACAAAACATGCGTGGTAGGACTAGGGACTACTACGTAATGACACGACCTACTGCGTGGACCGTAGTCATTTTCCCTTCCTTGCTAGCACAACGTTGAACTCTTGGCCGGCCTTCCCCTGCACCTTGTCGCGGATCGCCCACGCCGGCCGGTATGTCGGAAGTCGCCCATGTCCCGCGATTTCATGATGTAAGTGCATCAGATAGTGAAAATCTTAAGAAGGATATTAATTCTTCATAACTCACGCCGTCGATACGGATTAGGCCCGGGCGACCGGAGATGCTGTGGGCGTAGGGCTCACCGATGAGCCTTTCCTTGTCGGATCACAACCTTGGGCTGGTATGTCGAAGTCGTCCATGTCCTACGATTCTATGATATAAGTGCACCGTATAGTGAAAAACGTAAGAAGGATGTAAATTCTTCATAACTCACATCGTGGATACGGAATACACCTGGGCGACCGGATAAGCTGTGGTGGGCGGGCTCAGCCTCATGAGCCTTTCCCTTGCCCTTGTCGTGGGACTGTCTACCTCGGGCTGGTATGTCGAAGTCGTCCATGTCCTGTGATTGTATGATGTAGGTACATCGTAGAGTGAAAAACGTAATAAGGATGTAAATTCTTCAAAACTCACGTCGTCGATATGGACTATGCCCGGCTGAGTACTGGGCTCCTTCGGAGCCTCCTCAACAGGGTCTGGTACGTAAGGTTTCCACCAAACGAAGTTCTCGGCCCGCACCGAGTAGTTCAGCATGTACTTCTGCTGGATGAATGTCTTGTCGTACATCTCCGGACCGTCGATCCACTGGAAGAAGTGGCAGAGCATCTCGGGTTGCCATTACGTGGGGAAGATGTTAAAAATTTTAGGAATTGAACGTTGAGGAAAATCGATGTGCGGGAAAGAAACGCTTACGAGGTGGTGCCCGCACGTGTAGTATGCCCTAGCGACGGTGTCTAGGTGTGTGGACTGAATGATCTCTGCCTGTTCGCCACACACACACTGCGAGATTGGAAAACGTGGTGGTACTTGAGCATCTTTCATTGTTCGATCTGGGTATTGTAGATGTTTTCTCTTCTACGCAAGCCACTTGTGCTTTTGCAACATCTTCGCGTAGATGTTTGCCGAAGAGTCCATAGCTGGGTATCTGTTGTGTAGTGTTGGGTTTGGTTCAACCCCGTTTTATAAGCCCCATGGTTGGCATGGTGTGGTTAATTTCAGGCAAAGTTCTGTCTCGTTTGGTCTTGTCACCGCGCAAAGTTGCCCCGTGTGGTCTTGTCACTGCGGTAAAGCTAGCCCGTGTGGTCTTGTCACTGCGCAAAGCTGGCCCGTGTGGTCTTGTCACTACGCAAAGCTGGCCTATGTGGTTGTAACAGCCCAAATTTCAATTTCCAGTTGAAAATAAAGTTTAATTATTTTATTGGATTTTTGTGGAATTTTTGAAGCTTTTCCTTAACCAAATGAAAGCTAAAACAAAATGATGTGCAAAATCTATTACCAGATAATAGCTCTAAATATTTTTCTTAAATCCTAAATGATCCAGAGAATTTCTGTGAATTTTCTCATAATTTTTGGAATTATTTTGCTATATTCTAAAGCCTAAATGAATTATCAGCATTTAATTAAATCAGAAACTAGAAGAAACCCAGCTCGGCCCACATCTCTCTCGCGCGCGCTCGGCCCGTTCCACCGCGCCACAGCCGTCAACCGTTGGATTGAAATCCAACAGCTGCGCCCGATCCCCACTTACCGTATCCCCTCGTTCTATCGTGACCGCCCGATTAAAATCAAACGGCCACACCAACCCCCAACTTACCGGTTCGCCTGTTCTATCTCCACCGTCCGATCAAAATCAGACGGCCCAGCGTCATCGTCTTCATCACCTTCTTCCCCGCACCGCCGCGAAGAATCGCCGCCATTAAAGCCCACACCGAGCCCGGCCCGCCTGCTTTCCCCGCTCCCCTCGCCATCATGCGCAATGAAGACCCTTCATCACGCCGCCCACTTCCGCCGCTTTCCCTTTTCTCGTGCCCACGATCGCGTAACTCGCCACTACCGCGCGCGCCGCAAGACACGATCTCCACCACCCGGCCTCCTCCACCCCTATAAAAGGGAGCATGAGGTGCTCCTCGGCTCACTGAACACGCCGCCACCACCCGGTACCCTTCTCCTCGCCCATAGCGCCCGGATTCTGAGCTTCTTCGCCGGCGAGCGCGGGAGCTTCTTCTCCTCCGTCCTCGCCGTCGACGCCATCTTCATCACCGCACCCGTGCGAAGCCGGAGCTACCATCCACTTCCTCGGAGAATCACCGGAACCACTACTTCATCGACGACCGCACGCCGCCGCCGCCAAACGCCGTCGCCGACGACCTTTCGGTCACGCTCCGCCGTCGTTTTGGTAACCCACGAGTTCGCACGAACCCCCTCTACATTTTGCGCACTTTCATTCCCCTCGCCGTGGCGCGTAGCGCCGGCGAGCTCATCACCGGAGCCCATCGCCCCGTCGGGCACACGTGGCTGGGCCACGTCGTCGCCAGCTCAGTGCCACCTCGGCGCAGGAACATGCGTGGCGCTCGCGTGTCACGCCGGGTCAGCGCCCGCGTGGCAGGTCCACCGCACCAGCCCGCACATGGCTCGGTGGAATCAGTCCACCGTGAGCCGAGTCTATGACATGTGGGGCCCGCTTGTCAGAAAATCTTTATAATTCTTTTAATTCCCGGAAATTCATCGCTGGCGTCAGCATTACGCAATAAATAGAATTTCCTTTAGAAAAATAATTCAGAGAATTCAATTAAATTCCAGATTTTATATTAAACTTCTAAAATTCATATCTTTTGCATATGAACTCCAAATTGGGTGATTCAAGTTGCAAAATCTGTCTAAAATTATAATCTAGCTAACTAAAGCAAAATATTTCAATTTGGAGTTAGTTTGATCTGAGTTTTTGAATTATTTGAATTTGGAGTTAATTTGTCGTAATTTCACGTATAGACCTCGACGACTCCGGAGAGTTAGATCCTTCCGACGAATTAGAGTTTCAAGACTTCAACGAAGGCAAGTTACACTATTGATCATATTGTTCCTATTGTTTTAAAGTATTTATTTACTAATTACAAATTACTATTGCATGCATATGTTTATAAAAGTGTCTGAATATCCTGATTTCGTATATAGTTGTTCCAAACTCCTTGGTATGGCCAATTTGATTATCAAACCTGAATACCTTGACATCTTAGATAAAATTTGTCAAATGCTTAGCCTTGCTTAGATAACATTTACAAATTTGGGAGAATTTAGTCAAATCTTTACAATTGAATTTAAAATGTGTTTCTGTGGTATTGTTTTATCACGAAAGGTTTATAAAGAGGTTTTTACTGTAAATAAAATGAAATGGGTTTGGACTTGGGCGAGATGGATGGATGGTGGGTGCAGGTTCATGCACGGGTCTAATCTGGTTAGGATTACGACCCAGGGTTTTAATTGGAAGTCGCCCGAGTCAGTTAAGGACCGGTCTTTGAGCGTATTTTGCTACGCCTTACCGTACCACCACATGTCCTGTATGGGCAGGATTTGGCTAAATAATCTGTGGTGTCTTAGTGTTATTTGTGTTATGTTGTATGTGTGGGCGTTGGTCAGACATTAGTCCCACCTGGCGCAAGAGGGGGCTCCCGGAGGATGGATAGTCCAATGGTAGCGAAACCTTAGCGGGCATGAATACATTAGGACACTGCTTTGTAACGGCCTCATGATAATTGCTTAGTCACACGCCTTCGGAAGCGTGCTTTGGCCGACATTAAAAGCATATTATCTCGTGTGGGTAAAGTCGCATAACCTCTGCAGAGTGTAAAACTATTCGAATAGCGCGTCATGGTCATGGACATGCTAGCAAAGCCACTCTAAGTTAGAATTGTTTTGGTTTATAAAATGTGTTCAACAGATGTTTTAGGATGGATAATCCTATGGTAAAAATTGGGTGGTTAGCCAAGTGTTAGGAGGATATCCTTCAATATTCAACTAATGGAGGTCATCCAATATTCGTTGTCATTTTTGCCACTGTCTTTATTTGAAATATTAAAATTAGCATTACAAAAGTATTAATGGTATAATCTGAAAATGTTGTTTATGCAAAACAACCCTGCCATTACCTTTGTTTACCTTATGCATGCATTAAACTTTCTATATTGGGTGTGACTTGCGAGCACGGAAGTTGTGCTCACTCTTGCTGAATAAATCTCATTCAGGAGAAGACGTTTTCCCCGACGGTGAGGATCTTTATGAATAGGTTGCGCCCCCAGACGATTGCCTGTGGCAAGTCATGTGGCCTACTACTACTACTCTTCCGCTGTGTTATTTCTTTTCTTTTGGCCGCAGGCCCTTTTTGTAATAAACTCTGAAGTATTATCAATAAATGCGTGATATGATTGTGCTATCACTTTTTGTTTAACTGTGTACACTAGAAATCCTGGACTAGTGTATGAACACGAGAATTTGGGATCCTTCGCTCCGGGTTCGATGGTGGTCTTGTCACCGCCAAAGCCGCCCGTGTGGTCTTATCATCGCGCAAAGCCGGCTGTGTGGTCTTGTCATCGCGCAGCGCGCCTCTGCGCAAGCGGTAGGGACTGTCGCCCTCGCCAGCGTGGTAGGGACTCGCCCTCTCGCTGCCGCGTAGGGACCGCCCCTTGCCTACCGCGGAAGGGACCTGGGCCACTGTCACGTTGCGTCTCATTTGGTCTTGTCACTGCCCCCTGCTATTTCGTTTGGTCTTATCACTGCCCCCTGCTGTCTCGTTTGGTCTTATCACTGCGCAAAGCTGCCCTATGTGGTCTTGTCACTGCGTAAAGCTGCCCTATGTGATCTTATCGCTGTGTAAAGCTGCCCCATGTGGTCTTGTCACTGCGCAAAGCTGCCCACTCTGCCAGGCGCGGTAGGGACTTGCCCCCTCTGCCAGGCACTGTAGGGACCTACCCCCTCAGCCTGCCGCGGAAGAGACCTGGCCCACTGTCACGTTGCTTCTCCCGTGCTCGGCTATATAAACGCGTGGTCACACACTCGGTCAATCATTCCCCTCTTTCTGAGGTGCCTCCATGCCCCGTACTTAACATTTTTGTTTGTCCCTTGTTCGCATCATTTGCGAAAGTCGTCGTAACGGTAAGTTTATTTCAGCAACATGCGTATGGTTTTTATGCTGTGTTTTTGTTGAAATATTATCTTATTTTCGTCAGAAATGGAGACTCTGTATGTGTTCCACGGTAACGTGCGTGCCGGTCCAGACGGAGTGGATTTGTCCAGCTGCCAGCGCGCCTTGCTAAACGTTCCCAACCTGGCACACGTCGATTTGCTCGAGCTACGACGCTGTATTCGGCAGTTGTTCGATAGGCACGTCGCCAGGAACAAGATAGTAATAGAGGTGATCACCGCCAACATGGTCCTACCACACGGGAAGATGGTGTGGGGCCTGGCGAAGGTGACCAGTAGTGCCATGTGGGCACAGTACATGGAGATCATTAGCAATCCTCACGCTCCGATCTATCGACGACCCATGGTGTATGTCTATTTTGTATATCCTGCTCAATCCTCTGGGGGGCGCCGTTGAAGGAGCCAGCGACGCTCTTGTCCCCCTCTTCGGTTTGTTGACGACGGGAGAGGTGTCGAGAGCGCCAGATGTCGTTAGGTACGATGCTCCAGTAGATGGAGATTCTGGTAGTTTCGAACCGAATGAAGGTGTCAACAAATGGTGCGGTGCTCGTGTTGATTGTCACGAGATTATCAATGGCATGTCCGAGGGCACTACCACCGAAGATGAGGCAAACTTTGACTCATAATCCAGCGAGGACGAAGGCGACGATGCGGGTGGGTCGTCGGTGGCATTGTTTCGACCGACACGGACTATGTTCCAAGTCGGTTGGATTGCCAAGCGGCCTCTTCCCTTGTTCTAGCCCAAGAGAACGAGTCTTCGTGGGCCTTCAATGAGGACACAATACTTGTGGGCCAACAGTTCCCACACAAGGCTGCCGCCAGGCAAGCTATCGTGAGTTTCGCGGTGAAGACCAGTCGGACTTACCGAGTTTACAGGTGAGTTTGAACATTGTTTGTTGTAACTTTGAACTATGTACAGTAAGTCGCACTAACTATTATATGGCTTCCATTATCTGCAGGTCTAATCCTGACACATACATAGTTAAGTGCGTGCTTAGCTCCCGCCCCGCAAAGTCGTGCGAGAGATTCCTCGGGCAGAACGCCTTCCGCATTTCGGGCCGTGATGATCACACATGTGAGCTTCAAGAGCCATTGCAAATGCATGATAATGTAACCTCGGCCTACATCGCGAGCATCATAAGCCACGTAGTTGTCGTCGATTTGACCGTTTCACCGAAGGTCCTCATGGCTAACGTAGCGAATATAGTAGGGTATGCCATTAGGTACAGTAAGGTATGGCGGGCGAAGCGGAAGGTCCTCGAAGGGTTGTACGGTACCTACAAAGAGGCGTACAACCTAGTCCCCAGAATACTGGAGCAAATTGCGGATGCTAATCCGGGGACATGTGTCAATAGGATGGACAGGCCCGACCGGTCAAACATCCCACATTCCCTAATCCTTGATCGAGTCTTTTGGGCATTTGGCCCGGCAGTCCAGGGCTTCTCCCACTACTGTCCCGTCCTGACTATAGACGGTACGTTCCTTTGCGGGAAGTACAAGGGCATCATTCTCACCGCTATTGTCGCTGATGGCAACGACCAGTTGCTCCCAGTTGCCTTTGCCATTGTAGAGAACGAGAGTACTGACAGTTGGCTATGGTTCCTAGTCAACATAAAGCAACATGTTGTAAGGGACCGACCGAATGTGTGCCTCATAACCGATCGTCATGCTGGGTTGTTGTCTGCGCTGCTCACCATGCAGCACGGTACGAGCCCGCCGTACCAATGGAACGATATGCGCATGAAAGCATCTAGGCCCCTAAAAATTGTTTTGGTAATTAATGACTACATGTGAATGTTGGATTAACGTGTTTATTGAGTATCTACAAGGTTAAGGTCCATTGGTGGCTTTTGATGGCGTAAAGATGCATGCTAAATGGTTCAATGAAGATCTACATGGCTCAAGACAGGTACAAGTAGACTAGGATCCTTTTATATTTTACCGGTCTTAGGAGAAATGATTGGAAGACCGGATTATAGGATAAATGCCGTACTATTAAGAGGGATCGTGACTAGTAGCTTGATAACATGGTTTTGTGCAATATGGATCAACTTAGGATCATACATGCATTGAATTCCTTTTCCCGAAAGCTCTCAGTGTGTTTGTCAAAAATCGGTTGTACCGACATTTCACAGGCGGTTGTACCGCTTGGTGCGGTATGACCGCATTTTACTTGGTGGTACTACCGAGTTTTGAACGCCTCCGTCAACTGAGCGCAGATGCGGTACGACCGGCTCTCTTAGCGGTACTACCGCATTGCGGTCATTCCGTTTTATAGTTGGCGGTTGTATAAAACCAGAACCGATGCATTTTGGCTCAGACCTCTCCGAGATAATCGGTCATACCGCATTTGAGAAACGGTCATACCGATCTACGGTTGTACCGATTCTTATAAGGCGGTGTGTATTTTACAGAGAGCATGTCATCTCGGCGATTTTGGAAACCCTTCGATCGGTCGTACCGCTCCTCCGTGCGGTATGACCAGAAGTTGCGGTCGTACCGCATGTTGGTTGGCGGTCGTACCTCATGGGGTTGTTCAACGGCTATGTCAGAGTCATTAATGCCGCCGTTCTAACCGTTACAATGCTCAGACTTGGGTGCGGTCGTACCACATTTTAGTTAGCGATCATACGCATTTCGCTGGTTTTTGGGGAATGTCTTTCCAACGGTCATCTTTGTTGGTGGGTGGTATAAATACCCCCCAACTGCTCAAGGGCTAGGTGCTAGATCTCATTTAACATCCTTCGAGCCTTGAGCATTCATTCAACTCCTCAAATACACTTGTGCACTCTTTGAGAGGTTGTTGAGTTCATTCAAGTGCATTCACTCATTCTAGTTGATCCTTTTGCACTTGAATGTCGTCAAGCGAAGATTATTGATTTGTTACTCTTGGTGTTTTGCCGAACTCCTAGACGTTTTGGCGGTGATCGCACGGTGATCTCTTCAAAAAGATTTTGAAGAGGTCCGGTGCCAAGATTGTGATTGGTTTGGTGTTCACCATCTCTGGAGCGGAGGAAGAACAACTACTAGTGATCGAGGGAAGGCTTAATTCGTGGAGCCGGCTTGAGTTGTCAAGCTTCCTCAACGTGGACTAGTGAAGACCGGCAAGTCTTTGATACCACGGGAAAAACTTCATTGTCTCTTTTGTGGTTATTTCTCATCTTTACTTATTTCGCATTTACAATTCTAGCATTTTTCTCGTGTTGAATTGCTTAATTAAAATTGTATCTAGTTTTGATATTAGCTCTTTATTGTAGTAAGTTGCATGATAGTTCCCTCATTATATTGTGTTATGAAGTAATTGCTAGAACTATCTTGCTCTAAGTTTAATTTGATCGATTAAATTTAGAAACCTCCTATTCACCCCCCTCTAGTCGGTTATCCTTGATCCTACAAGTGGTATCAAAGCTTGGTCTTTCAGTTTGTTAGACTTTACCGTCTAAGAGAGAAAGGATAGCTAGTGAGAGAGTGCCTATAGGAAAGGCTCATTTGTTTGATGGTTCAAATTATTCTTATTGGAAAATTAGAATATCCATTTTCTTAAAGGCCATGAGTTCGAACATATGGAAAATCGTGAATGAGGGTTACGTTATGCCTCTTGATCCAACAAACCCCACGGTTCAAGAAGAACGTAATACTCATTTAGATGCTCAAGCTATGAATGCTCTCTTTGGGGCTTTGAACGCGGATGAGTTCAATAGGGTGAGCAATTTAGAAATCGCTCATGCCATTTGGACTACCCTCTCCGAAATTCATGAAGGGACATCCACGGTCAAAGAAGCCAAATTGCATAGACTTCGGATTAAATATGAAACATTCATAATGTTGCCAAATGAAAACATCACCGAGATGTATTCAAGACTCAACAACATTGTGAATGAACTCAAAGGCCTTGGTACTAACCTTCTTGATGTTGATATTGTGCACAAGATGCTTAGGGCCCTCCCGGATAAATATGAGACGTTGGTGACATTATTCCTCAACTCTCCCGAGTTGCCAAGAATGACACCAACCGGACTTTTGGGAAATCTCATCACAAACGAGCTATACAAGAAGGACAAGGAAGAGTTCTTGGAGTCATCTTCCTCAAAGAAGAAAAATACCGCTTTCGAGGTAAAAGCGGAATCAAGTGATGATGAGGATGAAGAAGAAGACTCCGATGAAGAATACGCTCTTCTTGTGAGGAAAATAAGGAAATTCATGAGAAGACGTCCAAATCGAAGCTTTAACTTCAACAAGTACAAGAAAGGACAATCCTCAAACGATAACAAGCGCTATAGTAATATTTGTTGCTATGGGTGTGATGAGAAGGGGCATATTATTTCTAATTGCCCCAACAAGAAGGATGATAAGGGAAAATCATCAAAGAAGAAAGAATTCAATGGCAAGAAGAAGCTCTTCAAGAAGCTTCACAAAGATGGCAAGAATGAAGCCCATATTGGAGAATGGGACTCCGATGATGATTATTCGGATTCCGACTCCGATTCAAGTAATGAAGAATCTTCCAAGAAAAGAGTACTTGTCAGCATCGCCATCAAGGAAGCTCCATCACTCTTCTCGTCTCCTACATGCCTCATGGCAAAAGGAGATAAGGTAAAATCCATTGATGATAATGCTCCTACATATGATGAATTAATAGATATGGTTGAAGATTTAAATGAATATATTGGAAAAGAGAAATCAAAATTCAAAGTCTTGAAGAAAGAGTATATCTCTCTAAAAGACTCTTATGAGGAGCTAAAGGAAACTCATGATTCTCTTCTCCTAAAACATATTGAAAAATCTAATTCACATGTTGGAATTACTTGTGATTTGATAAATGAGATGCCTAGAGTAGAAATTGCTTCAAATACTATATCCATGTCTAGCATTTCTACA
Organism: Ampelocalamus luodianensis; assembly: GCA_036346255.1. Taxonomy (NCBI): domain Eukaryota; kingdom Viridiplantae; phylum Streptophyta; class Magnoliopsida; order Poales; family Poaceae; genus Ampelocalamus; species Ampelocalamus luodianensis. The sequence continues at coordinate 26,795,941 of CM070617.1, read as the reverse complement.
TCATGTGATGATTTACTATCCATGTCATGTTGCTCAAATGATGATTCAATTACAAACTTGGCTAATACTTGTGATCTGTTACTCATTGTTGAAAATCATGAATTAAAAGAACAAGTAACGAAGCTAAGCAAGAGCTTAGAAAGATGCTTCAAAGGGTAAATCAACTCTTGATAAGTTATTGAGTGATCAAAGATGCTCATTCAACAAGGAAGGACTTGGGTATGTGCCCAAGAAAGTAAATAAACCGGTAAACAAACCCACAAGGTTTGTTAAGCAAAATGATAAATATTGCTACAAGTACCTGGGAAATAGGACATGTGCAACAAACTTGTTCTATTGGTAAGAACCCATCCATAAATATTTTTGATTCATACTATATGCTTAAGAAAACTAAGGATGGTAAAGTCATAGCAAAATTTGTTGGCACTTCAATTTTAGGCGCTAAAAAGAATGCTATTTGAGTGCCTAAAACCTTGGTCACTAACCTCCAAGGATCCAAACAAATTTGCATACGTAAAAGAACTTGATTCTTATTTTGTAGGTGAACTACAAGACCGGTGGAAAACATTGGGTGCTTGATTGTGGATGCACTCAACACATGACCGGTGATAGGAAAATGTTCACCACATTCGAGAATGTAAAAGGAAGTGACAATATCACATTCGGTGATAATAGCAAACGAAAGGTAATTGGTTTAGGTAAAATTGCCATTTCAAATGACCTTTCCATTAATAATGTATCTTTAGTTGAGTCACTAAATTCCAGTCCACCGATCTCGGAGGGGGAACAACTGCACGACCTCGCAACGGCAGCCCGGTAATGAAGCTGACGTCTTGTAGTGTCACGGTCATCTCCCCCCACCGGAAGTGGAACGTGTGGGTCTCCGGCCGCCAACGATCAACCAGGGCGGAAAGAAGGCAGGCATCAATCAGGAGGTTCAGCCCTATGTTCAGCATGCGAGTGAACGCAATCACCCGCATTGACGGCCTCGAACGCATCTCGTCCAATGGCCAGGTCTCCCTCGGTCCCCGTGTCACCATAGTTGGCGGTCCATTGCCACCGATCCAAGCGTGACAGCGATGCTGAGCGTCCCATGCCTCCTCAAGTAGGGGTGGTATAGTATGTGCCATTGTTGCAAATAGAGAACAACTAATAGTTAGCGAATTTTAAGTACGTACTTAACGCTAAAAATTGCAATAAGAAAAAATTTAAATACGTAATTACCTAATCTAATCAGAACGTCAGAACGCGCGCTGCGGCTTATAACGATTCAGCCGTGCGCGTTCGTTTATATACGTAGCGCAAAACAGACAGTGAATGACCTGATGTGAAGCGATGTGACTTCGATGTGATTTAAAGAGACAAAAAACAAAAACACATGCAGCAATTTTTTGCTTTCGGTGGAAAGTTGGCGCGCGAGCCGAGGGGGAGCTAAACGCTGCGCTCGGTGCATGCAGCGAGTTTTTGGCGGATACGGCCAGTTTGCAAACCATATTTGCACTTCTGACCATGTGGAAATCGTATTTGCAAAAATAGCAACGCGGGCGCGCGGCCACCCCACGCTAGCGCTACCGTGCGGGCGCGCGCCCACCCCGTGCCCACCGGTCCCACCACTGCAGCGCCACCCGGTCGCCACGTCACGTTGGTGGCTTAGTGATGACCCAGAGGACCTCGAGGAGAGTATTATCGGGGTGGACGTTGAGGAGGACGTCGAGGAGGAGGACCTTGAGTCATGAAACCCTAATGTGGATGCTATTCTTTAATACTGCATCGCACCACAGGCTGGATAGGCTTGTACATGAACCAAATAGGGAAATGTGTGGCGTGCAGATCATATAACGATGTACCGTAGCCTTCGAAACGCACACGAATCGGGGGTTACGGTATATCGTTATATGATCTGTATGTCACGTATTTCCCTCAGTTGGTTCATGTACAAGTTTATCTAGCCTGTGGTACAATACAGTATTAAAGAATATCATCCAATGCAGTGATGATATTGGATTACCGCTGAGATGTTGTACGAGAGTGACAATTCTTCTTTCTTCCTTCAAACATCTCCAATGGAGTTGCAATGTAGCGTATTTTGGTTGTTATATGTGTTGTCATATTGTATATCGACATCTCCAATAGAGTTGCAATGCAGCGTTTTTTCTATACATTCCAAGTCATATGGAATCATGAAACCCTATTTACAATATACTTAAATGAATTTTTGAGAAAAATTCATAATGGATAAAATTTTAAAAATATTACACAAACAATTACACTGTGTCGGAAGGTTTCACAAAAAAAATTATAATTTTTGGACCCTATTTACTATATTTAAAAATTCTTACAAAAAATATGCATAAATGATTTTTTAAAAAAAAAACAAAAAAATTGCTACAGTGGCTAACGCGGGTGGGCACGCGCCGGCCACTGTAGCAATTTTTTTTAAAAAAAATGGGGTTATTTAAAAAAAAAATTTACCAAAAATAGATTTCTTTAAAAAACAGAAAAATTGCTACAGTGGCGGACGCGGGGTGAGCGCGCCGGCCATTGTAGCAAATATTTTTTTTAGAAAAAAACGCGGTTAGAAATTTTTCTACATCTAAAAAAAATTGGAAAAAAAAAAAAAACAAGGGCGGGCGCAGGGTGGACGCGCGCCCGCGTGTGACGTGGCTAGCTGTCGCGCTGCCGCGCTCGGGGCCGGGGGCAGGTGGTTGCCGCTCTCGGTTTCCGCGGTACCGCTACTGTACAGAGGTCACATTTGCAAATTACAATGAACAATGGCTAAATTTGAAATTCAATCGAGCTACAGGGCCAGAAATGCAAAAAATTCCAAATTTTAGAGGTGAACTTGAGCATCGCCCATGACCAAGCTAGTAAGAAGTCCAAGTGCATTTAAAAAAGTCATAGACCAATGTCTGTCCTTTTGGTACTGCTTGGTTAGTTGACTTAGGTGAGATGACCGGTACTAGTTTAACATGTCAATGAAAGTCAAGTTAGGCTCGAATTGGCTAGGAACCAGCCCATGGGTGATTGGTAAAGAGGTGATGTCGTCTATTCAAGTTCAGATACTAGGATTAGCCTAGGTACATGTCTCCTTCTTGATCAAGCTAGAGCCCTTGACCAAATTTCAAAAAAGAAATAGGCTAGATCTGTCATATTCGGGTTTGTCAAAGGATCACACCAACTATTAAACTACATCTTCACACGCCACACGCACACAGAAAGGCTCGAATTGTCTAGATCTATCAGATTCGGGTCTGTCAAAGGAACACACCAACTGTTAAACTATATCTTCACACGCCACACGCACAGAGATTTGGGATCCTATAACTCCAATTCTCATTTTACTATCTGAGTTCGCCGGACTTGGATTTGGTCCTGGATTTATCGATTTGGAGGTTGAGGGGTGGAGTGCATTTTTTCATGTCTTTTGCGTGTGGGCAGGTTTCAAATTTCGCCGAAATTCGGTTCTTTTGGTGGGTCCCGAATACCGATCAATTTTGTTTTTGTTTGAATTTTAGCGGGTTAAAAAGTATAGGAAGCGATGATCAACCCATCACAAAAAACGTGGCAAGCATGCTTCAGGTAGGCGAACAAACTTGCCACTAGCACTACAACAGAAACACCTCTTTACCAACGCATAGCTAACAACGGAACTAACAACCGTTGCAAATGGGCTTATAGGCTGTGTTCCACCTCTCCCACATCTAAGTCAAGAGGGAGGAAAAAGATGAACCCACTCCCACCCCCACCCCCTTAACTTCCTCCCTAATATCTCATTTAACTGAACCCTAGTCCGGTGCTCCTCGGTTGTGGCGGCGGCCCTTTCCTATTCCCCTTTTCGTTCGTTTCTCTAGAGCTTTTTCAGCCGAATGGATCTCCAAGGCGCCTCCTCCCCTTGCTTCACGGCCGCCACGCCACCGCCGGCCTCGTTTGCCCCCGGCCACCGCCTGCTCCCTGCTGCCCTCGCGTCCTCTCCCCGACGCGCCTTCCCCTCCGGCTTGCTCCCTCGGCTTGGCCCGGCCCCATGGCGCCGCCGCCTCTCGCCTCCACCTCCGACTCGCCCCTGTGGCTCGGCTGCGGAGCACCGCCTCCCTTCGTTGGGCCCCTAGCCCGACCCGGCCCATGCTCGCCGGACCCTGCTCCCTCTGTTGCTCCGAGGGCCGCCTCCCTTCGTTGGTCCCCTGGCCCGACCTGCCCGTGCTCGCCGGACCCTGCTCCCTCTGTTGCTCGCCCGCACCCTCGCCCCTATGCACCGATCGCTTGCCCGGTGCCTTGCTGCTCGACTCCCCCCTCCCCTATTCCACTTTCTTTTATTTTGGTTTTCAAGATCTGACTTGATTCGTTTTTTTTTGTGTTGCTTGCTGTCGGTCTTCCAATTCTCCTATGGTATCTCCCCACAACCCACATCACGATTTGGTGAAAGGATACAATAGATGTGGTGTGTCGTTGCAGCGACGACTGGTACCAAAACTTTCACTGACCACCTCCTCCATGGCCACCAGACCGCCTCCTCCACCATCTCTAGGGTAGTGGCAGCCTCTTCTGGTAATTGTTGTTGTTTAATTAAGTAGATCTGTGGAAACTTTGGACTTAATTATGCCATCAGTCTTTCATCGTTGTATATAATCACCGTGATTAGCTATTCTGATCCAGTAGGAACAAACTAATCAGTTGTTAGTTATTTTTGTCAACTCATTTTATGAATATCTAACATTGATTTCTTTCACATTTAGGGTCTTCTTCATTGATGAGTTGACTGGCTTTGCGATCAATGGGTTCCATGTCAGTATTTATCAATTTAAGTGCCTTATTTGATATCCAATCCTGCACTGACCAGTGACCAGATATGGTGATACATAGTTCGGTGTCAGTGATCATTGTTTTTTTTTCTTTGGAGAGGGTTTTGTTAGCACTGGTGGACTTGGTGAGTTGACCAATGTCCTTGCCTCATTGTTACATTTTCAATATTTTACTACAACCATATATCACTAAACATTCTTCTCTCATAAACAGAGACCACAAAGGAATTTGTGGATATGCTGGATCTTAAACCTCGTCAGAAAGTGCTTGATGTTGGATGTGGAATTGGAGGAGGCGATTTTTATATGGCTAGAAACGATGATGTCCATGTTCTTGGTATCGATCTTTCCATTAACATGATTTCATTTGCAATTGAACGTGCCATTAGACTCAAGTGCTTGGTTGAGTTTGAAGTTGCTGACTACACCACAAAGGAATACCCAGAATACATTTGATGTCATCTACAGCCGTGACACTATCCTTCACGTACAAGTATGTTTCATCGCCTAAAATTTACTATTGTTCTTTATAAGGTCCTTACTCCTTTACACGACCAAACCATTATCTAAATGTTAGCCAGCAGCATAGTTAGATCATTGAATGATATGTTGTGTAGCTCCTAATTGTTTCTTACGTATCGAACAGACTGAGAGTTGTACTCCAAGTTGGAAGCATGACAAAATAGTTGATAATCTGAGTAACCATTGTTTTAACAAGTACCTACACTTGCTTTTACAGGATAAACCTGCATTGTTCACAAGCTTCTTCAAATGGCTAAAACCTGGGGGCAAAGTCCTAATCAGTGATTACTATAGGAGTCCTGGGAAACCATCAGAAGAATTTGCTGCATACATCAAGCAGAGAGGTTATGACCTCCATGAAGTGAAGGCTTATGGAAAGGTTTGCTTGTATAGTTTTCATTTTCATACTAATACTGGTCCATCTAGTTGCTTTAGTATATTTAGTCCAAACGGCGAACTATTCTAACTTCTGCTTATCCAACAACCCAGATGCTTGAGAATGCTGGTTTTCACGATGTCATCACCAAAGACCGCACTGACCAGGTTATTTCCCTCTCTGAATTACTTTCGTTGTTCTGTACTTCCTAACTCTTTTCTTGTACAATGTACAATGCTTGGACAAATGCAATTCCTGCGAGACTAATATAATCACTATCATTTGGTATGTAAAGGGAGCTAGCTGAAGTTGAAAAGGACAAAGATGCTTTCTTATCAGACTTCACCTAGGTGATACAACAAAGCACTTCAATTATTTCACCTGTGAAAATGGCAGCCCTGAAGCCTGCTTTGTGCTTCTCCTTTTGAGCGTTTCTTATTTTCGATTCCATCTATTACCAGGAGGACTATGACGATATTGTGGATGGCTAGAACGTGAAGCTGAAGCGTAGCTCTGCCGGTGAGCAGAGGTGGAGATTGAAGACTACTCCATTGATATTTTAGGGCGTATTATGTTATTAGATCATGATGATACCAACTGTGCATGCCTCGAGTCTAAACTTGTGAAGCCAGTTGGAAATTCTTTGTAATGAAACAATTTTTTGTTGATGTCAATGAAATTTTTTTGTTATACACTTTGATTTGTGTATTTTGTTTAACCTCGTGGGCCCTAATTGATAAGCCCAGCCTAGACATGAAAATGACACCTTTTGCAATAATTAGATGCATTGTAAACAATCCTGGAAGCGATTTGCTAGTATCTAATGCCAACGCATATATGTGTTGCCACTATGTCAAAATATGTGTTGCAACCTTACAACACTTTTATTTACATATTACCAACGCTTGTATATATGTTGTCACAGACCTTAGCAACGGCCTCAATGACAACGCATACTAAATGCGTTGGTTTAGACCCTAACAACATTTATTTGGACTTCTACCAACGCATATATGCGTTGTTAAAGGGGTGTTCATGTTGTAGTGTAGACTAGCTAGGCACATGCTGTAGCGATTGAGGACTTTGTTTTCCTAAACTATGAAATTTAAAATTCAAATTTGACGTTTCGCTCAAAATTCTCCTGAATTTTAGTGATTTCGGTGGGTGATGAAAACGAATTCCAAAACCCTGCGTGTGGGTGACAACCGGATACGACTAGGCCTTACCTCGCTTAAGGAGTTTGTCATATGGGTTCGTACATGAGCCTTGTCCAGAATTAAAGTTTGTTTTTCTACTTTTGATTATTGGGAGATATGATCATCAGACCAACCATTTGTACTTTTGTATAGTGAACATAATGTTTTTGTATGTTTTAATTTTGGGAAAATTTGCTTAATAACATTACTAAGATGTATATATTGGAAAATAACATTCAATATGAGAATGACATGCGGGGCTTGAGGCCACATACCACTGATACGTTAATGTTATTTCCCAATTTATGTAATCTTTGTGGTACTACTGAGCAAATTACCTCTCAAATTTTAGAGGTGAACTTGAGCATCGCCCATGACCAAGTTAGTAAGAAGTCCAAGTGCATTTAAAAAGTCATAGACCAATGTCATCCTTTTGGTACTGCTTGGTTAGTTGATTTAGGTGAGATGACCGGTACTAGTTTAACATGTCAATGAAAGTCAAGTTAGGCTCGAATTGGCTAGGAACCAGCCCATGGGTGATTGGTAAAGAGGTGATGTCGTCTATTCAAGTTCGGATACTAGGATTAGCCTAGGTACATGTCTCCTTCTTGATCGGTGCTAGAGCCCTTGACCAAATTTCAAAAAGAAATAGGCTAGATCTGTCATATTCGGGTTTGTCAAAGGATCACACCAACTATTAAACTACATCTTCACACGCCACACGCTACGTAAAGGCTCGAATTGGCTAGATCTATCGATTCGGTCTCATCAAAGGAACACACCAAGCTGTTAAACTATATCTTCACACGCCACACACACAGATTTGGGATCCTATAACTCCAATTCTCATTTGACTATCCGAGTTCGCGGACTTAGATTTGGTCTTGGATTTATCGATTTGGAGGTCGAGGGTGGAGTGCACTTTTTCATGTCTTTGCGTGTGGGCGGGGTTTCAAATTTCACTAGAAATTTGGTTCTTTCATGGGTCCCGAATACCGATCAAATTTGTTTTTGTTTTTGTTTGAATTTTAGCGGGTTAAAAGTATGGGAAGCGATAAACCAATCGCAAAAATGTGGCAAGCCTAGCGGCTAGTCCTTCCCACGCATGCCTTAAGTCTATTGTTCGAATCACATTTTTCAAAATTTATTCCAGTGACACGTGGACCCATAGGCATCAAAATGTTAAAGACAAAACCTACACCATGTGGGATCAAACCCACAAACCGCTTGGTAGGCGAACAAACTTGCCACTAGACTAGCTAGGCACATGCTGTAGCGATTGAGGACTTTGTTTTCCTAAATTATGAAATTTAAAATTCAAATTTGACGTTTCGCCAAAATTCTCCTGAATTTTAGTGATTTGGTGGGTGATGAAAAAATGAAAACAAATTCCAAAACCCTGCGTGTGGGTGACAACCGGATATGACTAGGCCTTAGCTCCTTAAGGAGTTTGTCATATGGGGTTCAGTAAATGAGTCATCGTATGTATAGCAGACTCGTCAATAAAAATGAAATTTTAATTACACACGGACACCAAGAGAAATGTTAAGACGTAGAACTACTTTAAAAACTACCTACTCACAAACATTTTAGTTTCTCCAGAGATGCACCTAAAAATATCTATTTTTGTGTTCACATATTTAAAAGGAAAATTTGATCATATACCTCTCTATTTAACATGTCATTGATGGCCATGTCATTATGGGAGGGTATATGATCCAATCCCCTATCTAAAATGTGATGGCCATTTATAACTTGCTGGACAACCACTGCAATCCTGCACCTCATAAGTCACAGCTAACTCTATTATCTCCCATGGTTATAACATTACTCTCCTTGGATTTTAGGCAAACTATTGGTCCTGATAAATGAGCTAATTAAGTCTATATCCAGAAGATACAACATTTATTAATAAATATACATTTGATACGATAATTATAGCTTCATCGTTATCCACATTAGTTTTCAGGAAGATATTACACTGAAAATATTAATTCACAAAATAAATGACCAATACGCTGAAAGATACCTCAATCTTTCTAATTAATATACATTTGTTGTATATATATATCCAACTTATTGTATATCTGCTTCTCCTATAAATTGTTTGCACCTCCAACAATTCTATATAAATTCAGCCATCCCAATCAAAACACTCGCACCAAAACCACACAATTCCTGTGTTATCATCTAACACAGGAAGCCTTCTCAAGTAGATATAGACTAGCAACAACCATGGCAAAACTCCTTGGTTTGTTCTTGGTCCTCACCTTCACAGTGGTTGTGACAGCCAATGCGGCGTCGACCACTATAGGCACCAAGGCCAGCTGCGACGGTGACCTATTTTCACTTATCCCGCGGTGCGTATTGTATGTGTTGCCCCCGGCAAATCCAAAGTTTCAGCCGTCGCAGGCATGCTGCGACACGTTCAAACAGGTGGATGTGCCGTGCCTGTGCTCCAAGGTCGACAAGGGTATCGAGGAAATTATAAGCATGGAGAAAGTGGTGTACGTCGCCGACTACTGCAAGAGGCCATTCCAGCCTGGCTCCAAGTGTGGAAGTGAGTTTTTTTTTTTATAACAAATGCAAGATGTATGTGTGGGGTTCTGAATTGACTCTGATATGTGTGTTTGTTTTTGGATTAATTGTTTTGCAGGCTACACCATTCCCCCTCTGTAATTGGACGATTGATTCTCTCCTGGTCAAATTGTCAATTCAGGTCCATCGAGATTTTTACATGTGTGCTAGCCAGGTTTGGTTAATCTAATGGTAAGTTTATGCGATAATCAGACGCATTTGAAAGCTACTCAGCATCTTCTCACTAATTAATGCCAATGCTACGCGACATCTCAAAGAGGGATATATAACGTGTAGTTTGTCATGCACTTACCGCAGTAATTTGAAGTTAAAATGAATCGAGTACCGGAGATGACCAGGTTGGGCCTGGTACGTAACGAGCTAGCTCATCCAGGTAAAGATCAGTGATGAAATTAATCAACGAGGTGCAAATTCAACGAAAGCCTTTCTTTCCCAGAGGGTGAGATTGAGAACATCGCACGGATCACCTGTCTAAATTCTCATGAAGCATGCAACCGACATGCTCATCACCAATGCTTGTCGTCGTTACACAGCTACCGCAAACTGAACCGGGGCACTCGATCTGAAGACACTAATTAAGGCTGAATTTAGTCTGGCCTGGAAAACTCTTGATCACTAAGCCTAAGAAAGGCTGTATAATAACGATTTTTGACTGTATGAAATGATTACTACGGTGTTTACATTATTTTCTAACACGAACAACTCAAACAGTCATGGAGGACTGCAAGAATAGGTTTATATGAGTCAAGTTCGAATCTAATCCATATCTACTACTTAAAAATTGGAGTTAGTGATCGTCCGTCATTCACATCCTTTCACCTCCGTCTCTCTCTATTGACATGTGGGCCACATTATCAACAAATTATCTTCTCGTATCGTGCACTCCTACTCTCTCTCAAGATCACCGCGACGCTGTCTGCGCTTCCTCCTCCTTTGCGCCCTCGCCTCCACCCCCGCTCTTCTGCTCTGCTCCACGCGCGCCTCCGCCCCCTCCCTTATCGTCGCTTCCATCGGTCGGATCTAGATGGACCTCACTTCCTCATCTCCGCTCCTGCTCTTCTGCTCTGCTCCACACGATTTGACGAATTAAAATATATTATATTTACTTTAATTAATAAACTATTACATTAACTAGTGTTTCTAAAAACATTGGACCTTAGCCCACTTGAGGAACAGAAACCATCTCACCCGACGGCCCACCACTTATGAGTACGAGAGGGGGGTGGGTGGTGGTGGTGGTGGTGGTTTGGAGACCGAAGCGGCTCGGCAAAATGCTAGGCGCACCGCATCGACTGCCCACTTGGCACGCCACGCCTTTTTAGCGCTCCACGTCGCGGCGCCTCCGCGCACTCGCTCGCCGATGCCACCGCTGCTCCTGCGCGGCGGCTCTCTCCTCCGTCTCTACGAGTACGGTTTTCATCCCCCCTCTCGCTCTCCCCATCCTGTATGCATTTGATATTTTTCTCTTCGGTTTGGCCCATGTAGTTTTCTTTGATTCGGTTCTTCCGCGCACCATGGAGCAGCAGTTGTTCAATTTGGAGGATATTAGAAAGGGGTGGAGCCCGTCAAGGGTTTAGCTCCTATGACGAATCGAAATCCAAGCCTCTCGTTTCTTCTCGACGGTGCTGCAGAATGTGCTACTTCTATGTGCGCTTGCGGTCATAGCTCGGGTGGGGCTTTAGCATATTTTTTTTCCCTGGGGAATTGCTTCCGATTAACTCGTTTGCGGATAGTATGAATTGTCCAAGAATGTGTTAAATGCTATGGTGTTTCTGTAGCTTGCTGTACATTGAGGAAATTTTGCACATTTATTATGCATCTGGATTACTCATTGTCACATGAATCACTTAACTTAGAGGTGGGTTTCAGCATTAAGTGGTGAAACAACTTGTTTTTATAGGTGCAGCTGTGGGTTTCCAAGTGCTAATTTCACTTGCAGTAAATTAGTGCTGACAAAACTAAACGTGATGAGGGAGGGGATGCGGGCTACCTATTCGCGTAGAGCTGCCTCTAAGAATAGTGAGATCAAGAAAGATGAACAATCAGCCCTAGAAAAGGTTAGTCTTTAATTACCTTTGTGCCGATATTATCGGTTTATCTACCCCTTGATCGTGGTTTGATGTCCTTTTTTTTTGTCTGGAGTATAGGAAGATGTTGCTGAAAGCAAACTGGAGATAGAGCGAATTAGAAGTGACCCTAATCAGCTCCAGTCCATGACAGTGAAGGAGCTCAAGGAGCTCACAAGGTTCAAACTTCCCCTAGCCTGCCCTTATTGTCAGTCAGTGAAAATTGATTTGCCCCTTTAATTTAATTATTTTGTGAAATGAATTTGAAGGAGGATGGGAGTTTCTGCGAGAGGTAACAAGAAAGATTTAGTATCATCCCTGATGGATTCTCTGGGCGAGGAAGTAAATGGTACGGCTTACTTGCACACTTGTAGCAGTACCATTGTCCTGGATCCATGCTTTCTTCATATAAACTCTTCAAAAGTCAAAACAGAAATGACAAACTAATGCATGTACTTCCACAAAGTCATTGTTCCAATTATGGCCCCTGCACCAGTAACATAAGACAATGTTCAGGTTTGTCCCTAGAAATTCTGCTGTAGGTAGCCAGAGAAATAGTGAACCAATCCATGTAGCCATGTATGTACTTCTATATAATGTTGCAATGAAGCATTTTAGCTGGAGGTTGGTTTCCTTTTCACAGTTAAAGAGGGAACATCATCAGTTGAGAAGATTGGCCTGTCAGAAGTACCTTCGAAAAGAAAAGGTGGTGCTTCAATAGTAGTTGAACAAAAAACTTTGCGCCGAGTCCAAAATACCCCTTGAACTCAAAACCGTCTGATTTGCACCCTCGAACTGCCCATACCGTTTGGTTTACACCCCTCAGGCCGAAAACAGGTGGTTTTGGGCCACGCTGGCATCCACGTTAGGCGGTTTCGCCGCGTTAGCGTCCACGTTGGCCGGAGACGAACACCTGGCTTGAGTCGGCCCCATTGGCGAGCCATGGGATGGAGAGGAGCTGGTCGCGAGCGAGGGCGCGGCGGCGTCTCGTGGGCGCCGGAGAGCGGTGCTCGCCGCGAGGCGATGAGTCGGCGAGAGCACGATGGTGGGAGCTCGGCGGCAAGGTGGAGGTAGCCGGTGTGGAAGCTCGGCCAGTGCGAGAGCCGATGCGGCGGCGCCGTGGAAGTAGACGAGCACGGGAGCTTCTTGCCTTCCTCCTCCTCCGCCGTCGTGGGCTGTATACGCGAGGCCGAGGTTCAAGCCCGAGTCCACCCGATCTGTGCTCGTGGGTTGGAGAGGAGCTGGTCGCGGAGCCAGCGGCGGCGGGGAGAGGGAGGAGTCAAGGGCGCAGGAGGGGAGCGCGTGGGGCGTGCGGCGCCGGCGGCTGCTCCATTTGGAGGCAGCACCAGGGGACCGAACCGGCGACTCCCTTCTCCCCCCCTTCTTCCTCAAACGCAAAGCCGGAGCCGAGCTCCCGTCTCCACCACACTGCCTCTCCGCCGTTCGCCGCCTTCGGTGAGTTCCTCACCACGCCGGCCGCGTCACCCCGTGCCTCCTAGGGCCCTCCACTTTCCCCCCACCTCCCCTCTTCTTCTTCGCCGCTGAGCAAGCCGCTGGAGCCGAAGCCCCCATCTCCGCCCGGTTTCGGCCACCACCACCCCACCGCCGTTCGGCCGCACCGGTGAATGTTTCACTGAACCCGCAGCGTCACCCCAAGCCCCCAATCCCCCTCTACTCTTCCCTCACCTCCACCCTTCTTCTCTGCCGCCGAGAAGCTCCTCCACCGCCACTCCTTCTCCTCCGCCCACGATCGCCGCCGCCCCGCCACCACGGCCACCCCCAAGCTTCCCCGACCCCACCGCCGGCCTCCCCACCCCCGGGCACAGCCCATGCACACCCCTTCCTCCTCCCCGCGCCACCCCACCGCCGGCGCCGCACAAGGCCCGAGCGCCCGCACAAGAGGCGAGCTGGGGCCGAGCCGCACGGGGAAGCCGGGGAGGCACGCGTGGACGCGGGGAGGAGCCGGAGCCGGCGAGTAGCATGGGCTGAACCCGGAGGCGACTAGAGGCGGCGGAGCTGAAGGCGGCCGGGCGAAGAGGCAGCGGCGCCAGGACAGAGTGGAGAGGATAGATTTGGGGAGGAATGAGCGGCGCCAGCACTCTCTCTCTCTCTTATTTGTCGTCTGACAAGTGGGCCCGAGTGCCACGTAGGCCCAAAACCACCTGTTTTCGGCCCGAGGGGTGTAAACCAAACGGTATTGGTAGTTCGAGGGTGCAAATCAGACGGTTTTGGAGTTCAGGGGGTATTTTAGACTAGGCGCAAAGTTCAGAGGTGTAAAATGGACTTATTCCTTCTTGCAAAGATGGAACGTTTTATGAATTGTTTGTTGTACTTCTTTCACTGCTATATTTTTTAACCAGCAATTGCACTATTTTGAGCAGAAGAAGGATGTTGAAGTCATTAAGGAAAGTCTGCTTGAAGGCTACACCAATAGCTTCTGGACATGCAGCGTATCAAAGCTTGGATATTCGGGAACTGCAATAATTTCACGAGTATGCACTACCATTCTTGCACCCTAACACCACCACCATTGCCAAATGCTTCACACACATACAAATAAAACACCTATGAGGCTATGAATTTTCATTGGTTTGTTCTGTTTTATTGCCTTTCAACCAACTGCAAGGAAACCTGATAGGAAAAATGGAAAGAAGGAACAAAGTTTCCAAAATGCCCCCTTACTGCCTTACCTAGGAATAACCCATTATACCAGTTTCATTGACATTGATGTTTATTTTTTTGCCCTTTAATCCCAGTTTAGTTCAAACTTAGAAAGTAAGTGACAGAAGCACTTACACCAAAATACAAAAGAAAACAAGAAGATCCAAAGACACAAGACAGAAGAAGAGAGCATTGATGCAGTTCCATTTTGGACTAGTGTAGTGTAGCTGATCTTCCATATTTTTCGTGAAATGTCTTGACCCAAGGGCCTCTCCCTTGCTGAAATCTAAACCCAGCTTCACGAGAATTTACTTTAGTAAGAAAAGTATCAAATGTCTAAAATCTCTAGCTCAAAAATACCTTCACACTTGTTAGTTTGCTTCTTCTTGATCCTTGGATTATATTAGTACTTGGCAGTTGGCACTTGATTAATAACTGTGCCGTGCTTTTAGATTTTTTTTATCGCGCTTTTAGATTTTTTGTTTATCGATATATTAGACAAGGAGATCCATTATATTGCGATGATGGCTTTTCTTCATTTTAATTTTCTACTGGTCCTATTGGTCACGTGGTCACATTGAGCATAGCAACATTTTTCTTCTCAAATACAATGCTGCAAGACTTTGGTAAACATTTTTGTGCCTTATATTTCGTTTCTATTCATCATGTGCCCTGCATTTTCTATAGGTGAAACCACTCTCCATCAAGTATGGGTTTGGTGTACCAGACCATGATACGGAAGGGAGGGTTGTGACAGTGGAGTTTGATGATTTTTACTTGCTAACTGCTTATGTACCAAATTCTGGTGATGGTCTAAGAAGATTGGTAATTCATTG
The DNA here is from genome assembly GCA_036346255.1 of Ampelocalamus luodianensis. Lineage (NCBI taxonomy): Eukaryota > Viridiplantae > Streptophyta > Magnoliopsida > Poales > Poaceae > Ampelocalamus > Ampelocalamus luodianensis. The sequence continues at coordinate 26,780,890 of CM070617.1, read as the reverse complement.
TTTTTTCTTTTCATTCTGGTATGCATCACTTGAGATTAAAATCCAAAATCCATGATCATATATTACCATGTAGACTTACAGGGTCACAGAGTGGGATCCATGCCTTGGTAACTACATGAAAGTATGCCTCTTTTTTATTCCGATTATTATTTTATAGAGTTTTCTTATGCTTTTATCCATTTTTCTGTCATGTTTTTTACTGGAAGAAAACAAAATCATTCCTTGTACCTTTATTTCATTTTTTTGACACTGTTGATTGTTGTTCTTCCTAGTCCTTATGTTTATATGACATGTTCTCCCACTGGTACCATTAGTTGTGATGGATATCTGTTTCTTTGCGGTTGCATGTAGGGTTGATGAGTTTTCGTTATATACATTTGCACAAGAATAAAAGAAAGGTCCTTGTTAGAACTTTGGAGGGTACATGTCAAAATTAGACGGTAGCCCCCTAAAATATGCATCAATAATTAATTAGAGCTGTGAACTTTGAAATTGTTTAACCAACACATTTGGGCATATTTCATTGTGCATCATACTCCTTTATGGGCCATTGTCAATCCCTTCGTTTACCTTTGCCAATCAAGTTAGCATATTTGAAAATCTTTCATTGTTTTGTGGGATGTGTGTTTCTAGTTACAAACTAATGTCATCTAAACCTAGACTCCTAGTATATTTCTGTGCAACTGTCGTCCTGTGCAAAACTACCTTGCTACTTGCTATCCAGAAATGCAGACTATGTTCAAACATTATGTCAACTCTCCTGCATTTACGTTGTTTTAGTAGCAACTAGCAACCATTGTACTTCCAAGTGCCAAGTGGCATGTTTTTAACAGAACCTGACCAATTTCTTATGATTATGTAGGAATTGGAAAAATTGAAGCCTGTCATACTAACTGGTGATCTTAACTGTGCCCATCAGGAGATTGATATCCATGATACTGCTGTAAGTAATCATTAGTTTGAATCATCTCAATATTTGAATATTATTTCACGCAAAAGCATTGTAGTCTTATGCTTAGTTTATGCGGTATTGCACTGGTGTAGGTTACAAGTTCATTCTTGACCTTTGCTCATTATGTTGTTAAACTATTAGTGAGGCTTGAACTAAACATCTCAGATGTTGTAGACTCCTTCGTCGGACGACACTACTCACGGCGGCCAAAGCCATTACCAGAAGTTACTATACCGAGTCCGGCAAGAACATGTTCTGGTGAAACCAACGTCGTTACTGATTCGTAGTATTGCTATCGGAATAGTATTGGTTTGTTAGGCAAGATTTGTTAGACCTATCTCGTCCAGATGCTTTAGTATATGGATGCGTATCCATTCCGGATACCTTACTAGCTAGTCGTCTATTTAAAGGCCTCATATTGTAATACAGAAAGTTAAGCAATAAAGCAGTTTTGATTTTAGATATCTGAAGCATCAGAGCCTCCGATCACGGCGGGAAGAACCCACCGCGACCAAGAGGGCGATACTTCGTCCGTTCCTTGTCGCTACCCCCTTCGTTCACGCCCAGGTACTTATCAGCTCGTCTCGTCTCTTGAGAAATCGACGCTCTCGAGCCGGCGCCATACCAACTTGGTATCAGAGCCAGCTCCGACGCTTCCGATGGCTTCCCCGATCACGATGGAAGTTCTGGGCCAGCAACTCGCCCAACTCATACAACAGCAACAACAGATCATGGGTGACATTGGTGAACTCAAGAACCAGTCCAATGAGCACCACTCAGCGATCGCACGGCTACAAGATGTTCAACCGACGGAAGTGACTCGGACATGCGCACAGGCCATGGCCAACAGACTGGGTGGCATCCTGCTGCCCATTACCAAGATGTTTCAGACGCACACCGGAGATTGCCAAGGTATCACAAATTAAATTTTTCCACCTTTGATGGCGAAGAAGATCCATTGCCATGGCTGAACAAATGCGAGCAATTTTTTCGGGGCCAGCACACCCTCGAAGAAGAAAAGGTCTGGCTGGCATCATACCATTTGACAGGAGTAGCCCAGCAGTGGTATTACCAGCTCGAGCGAGATGAAGGATTACTGTCATGGGCTCGTTTTGCTCACTTCGTCAACTTGTGTTTTGGACCGCCGATACGAAGCAATCCTTTGGGCGAATTGGCGCAACTCCGGAGGACCGGTTCAGTGGAGGACTATCAGCGGAAATTTTTGGCTCTCTTATGCCGCACGGAGCCGCTTTCACCACTCCAACAAGTTGGGTTGTTCACGGCAGGTTTGCAGAATCCATTGCGCATCGATGTTGAATTACAAAATCCAACAAATCTTCAAACCGCTATGAGTTTGGCCCGCGCATATGAACAACGCCTTCATGAAGTCTCTCCAGAATCCAAACCACCATACAAGCTTCCGGCCCAAGCAAGGACATCGGTCCTAGCTCCAATTACAGTAGCGCCCACCAGAACAAGTAATCAGCTAACCCCAACTTTGGCAACAACCACGAACCTGCAAAACACGTCAGTACAAACAGCTTTAGCAGCAGCAGCGTCGAGGTCCCGATTTCAGCGTTTATCTAGAGAAGAGATGGCAGAGCGGCGAGCCAAAGGACTATGCTTCAATTGTCCGGAAAAATTTAACAGAGATCACAAATGTTCCATGAAGGGCATCTTCCTCCTGGAATTAGAAGATGATGAGGATGACGACATTAGTCCAGAAATTTCTCTACACGCGTTAACAGGCATTCGCTCGGGACGCACCATGCAACTCGCATCCAATTAGCTGGCCACCAGCTTGTGGCCCTCGTGGATTCAGGGTCGACACATACATTCGTCGCAGAAGAAACAGCAAAGCAAATCGGCCTGGTTGTATCACCCAAACAAGGTCTTCAAGTAGCAGTGGCAAATGGTGACTGGGTGAACTGCGCAGGCCTCTGTAAAGATGTTCCGCTGCTCATCGACCAAGAAGAATTCCAAATTGACTACTTCGCAATACCGTTGGATGGATTCGAAATAGTGTTGGGGGTTCAATGGTTAAGGACGCTAGGACCAATCGTTTGGGACTTTGAAACCCTCTCAATGTCCTTTTGGAGGTCGGATCATCGGGTCACATGGCATGGGTTGGGAGCTCAAATGAGCCAATCGTTGCTGCACAGCATGTCATCCAGGGACCTTCTGCGTGATCTCTTGCAGGAATTCAGTGCTATTTTTGCACCTCCACATGGCCTTCCACCAGAGAGGCGCCAAGATCATCACATCAATTTGCTACCAGATGCAGTACCAATCGCAGTCCGCCCATATCGGTATCCGCACTTGTTGAAAGATGAGATTGAGCGGCAGTGTGAAGAGATGTTAGCTCAAGGTATTATAAGAAAAAGTACCTCAGCGTTTTCTTCGCCTGTGTTACTTGTCAAAAAACACAATGATTCATGGCGGTTTTGCGTGGATTATCGCGCCCTTAACGACAAAACTATTAAAGATAAATTCCCAATACCAGTTGTGGACGAACTTCTTGATGAATTAGATGGGGCTAATTTTTTCACCAAGCTTGATCTCCGCAGCGGTTATCATCAGGTGCGCATGCATCAAGCCGACATTGAGAAGACAGCCTTCCGCACGGACCACGGCCACTTCGAGTTCTTGGTTATGCCCTTTGGGCTCACCAACGCACCCTCTACTTTCCAGGCTCTCATGAATGAGGTGTTGCAAGCATTTCTTCGTCGCTTTGTTCTGGGTTTTTTTTATGATATTTTGATTTATAGTTCGTCCTGGGCGACGCACCTTCAGCACGTACGAGCAGTGTTCCAAGTGTTAAAGGATCACAAGTTAGCACTTAAACAATCTAAGTGCTTATTTGGTGAAAAGTCAGTCGCCTACTTGGGCCACATCATCTCAGGACAGGGCGTTGCTATGGACCCTAGCAAGGTGGAAGCAGTGCAACACTGGCCAACTCCGAAGTCAGTGCGGGCCTTGCAGGGCTTCTTGGGATTGATAGGGTATTATTTGAAATTTATTCAGGATTATGGCTTGGTGGCAGCTCCTCTGACTAAGTTGCTCAAGAAAGAGGCATTCCACTGGTCCACGGATGCCGCAGAAGCATTTCAGCAACTCAAAACCGCCTTGACGTCGGCACCGGTTTTGCAATTACCTGATTTCTCCAAACGCTTTCTCGTCGATTGCGATGCGTCAGGTAGCAGTATGGGTGCCGTACTTCACCAAGGGGATTGTCCAATTGCCTTCTTCAGTCGGGCCGTAGCTCCACATCATGCAAAGTTAGCAGCTTACGAGAGGGAACTCATTGGCTTAGTCAAAGCCATTCGTCATTGGCGACCGTATCTCTGGGGACGAGCTTTTACTATTCGTACAGACCATTATAGTTTGAAGTTTCTTCTGGACCAGCGCCTGTCCACCATACCCCAACACCACTGGGTTAGCAAACTCTTTGGATATGATTTTACTGTGGAATTCCGGCCTGGCAAATTGAACGCCGCTGCTGATGCCCTCTCCCGCCGTGAAGAGGTATTAGCTCTCCATGCTCTGTCCGCACCGACCTTTGATCTTTTTGATAGCTTACATCAGGAGGTAGCTACACATACAGAACTACTAGCATTGCGTGACAAGGTGTTGGAAGGTTCTGCAGGACCTGCATGGACATATGTTGATGGTCTATTACTACATGGAGGGCGAATTTTTGTGCACAATAGTTCGGACTGGTGGCCGCATATCTTGTCCGAGGGGCACGACTCGGGCCATGAGGGGGTGCAGAAAACACTTCATCGTATTCGATCTACATTTTATCACCCGTCCTTGAACCGAAAGGTGCGCGATTTCATCGGTGCTTGTGCGGTCTGTCAGAAAAATAAAACAGGATATCTCCATCCCGCTGGATTATTGCAACCCCTTGAGATTCCTACTTCCGTTTGGGCGGATATTCCATGGATTTTATTGAAGGATTACCAAAGGTCGGTGGTAAGTTCGTTATTTTATCGATGGTCGATCGTTTCTCCAAATATGCACATTTTGTTACTTTGGGACATCCCTATACAGCTAGTTCTGTGGCTCGTGCATTTTTCACTGACATAGTACGTCTTCATGGCATGCCCTCATCTATCGTCAGTGATCGTGATCCGGTCTTTACAAGTAATTTTTGGACTGAGTTGTTTCGTCTTGCGGAGGTCAAACTGCATTTGAGTTCCGCCTTTCATCCACAGTCTGATGGTCAAACAGAGGTGGTCAACCGTATCATTACCATGTATTTACAATGCTTGGTGGGTGATCGTCCACGTCATTGAGTACAATGGTTACCATGGGTTGAGTACTGTTATAATTCCTCCTTTCAAACAACACTAAAAGATACCCCGTTTCGTGTTGTTTATGGGTGCGACCCTCCATCGCTCTTGACGTATGCACATGGTTCAGCACGGGTGGCAGCCGTCGATCAGCAACTACAAGACAGAGATGAGTTTTTACAGGAGATACGGGAAAGGCTGGTTCAAGCTCAAGCCCATATGAAAATTCATCATGATAAACAACGCCGGGATGTTGAGTTTGAAATTGGCCAATGGGTTTGGCTTAGGCTTCAACATCGAGCAGCTGTATCTGTCACAGATCGTTCCTCTTCAAAGTTAGCGCCGTGTTATTACGGGCCTTTCAAGATTTTAGCACGAGTTGGATCGGTGGCTTACAGATTGCACCTTCCACCTCACGCTCGTATTCATGATGTTTTCCACGTTGGCCTTCTTAAGGAATTTCGCGGTGATCCTCCCAACTTCCTTGGTATCGCTACCAAATATCATTCATGGCAGAGCAATATTAACTCCAGCCAAGATTGTCTGTTCTCGGTTGAATCGAGGCACATGTGAATTATTGGTTCAATGGGAGGGATGTTCAGCGGCCGATGCTACTTGGGAGACCTTGGCCACATTCCAGCACCGTTTTCCATCATTCCAGCTCGAGGACGAGCTGATTCTTGAGGAGGGGGGAAATGTTGTAGACTCCTTCGTCGGACGACACTACTCACGGCGGTCAAAGCCATTACCAGAAGTTACTATACCGAGTCCGGCAAGAACATGTTTTGGCGAAACCAACGTCGTTACTGATTCGTAGTATTGCTATCGGAATAGTATTGGTTTGTTAGGCAAGATTTGTTAGGCGTATCCCGTCCGGATGCTTTAGTATATGGATACATATCCATTCCGGATACCTTACTAGCTAGTCGTCTATTTAAAGGCCTCATATTGTAATACAGAAAGTTAAGCAATAAAGCAGTTTTGATTTTAGATATCTGAAGCATCAGAGCCTCCGATCACGGCCAGGGAAGAACCCAGCCGCGACCAGGAGGGCGATACTTCGTCCGTTCCTTGTCGCTACCCCCTTCGTTCACGCCCAGGTACTTATCAGCTCGTCTCGTCTCTTGAGAAATCGACGCTCCCGAGCCGGCGCCATACCATCAGAGGTGAAGATAGACGCAATATTGCTTAGTTTGTTCAAATGATTGTCAATCTGAAAACTACATGAGCAATCAATATGTAACTCAAAAGGTGCTGTATATTATGCAAAATTGCTATGCACAGCATGCTAACAGTATTTTATGTTGTGTTTGTTACTTCAGTGTCCAAAAATATGCTTGTTGCGTATTCAGTGTCAACATCCTTATGAGAAAGTACAGTTACTGAGAAACCCTTGTTCAGATTGTGAGAAACAAATAACCTACATTATGTTGCAATCGTGTGTGTTTTTTAGTGACCTGTGCACCTTGTCTAGATCATAGATGTGCCCACTGGCATGGACCATATTGTGATAAATGATATCATTTTCACTTTAGGGTCCCTAAGTTTTCCATTTTAGATTTTCTTAACTCGGTTTTAATACTTTTTGCCCAGGGAAATCGTAGAAGTGCAGGCTTCACAAACGAGGAAAGGAAATCATTTGAGACTAATTTTTTGTCCAAAGGGTTTGTTGATACATTCCGAAAACAGCATCCCAATGTTGTCGCGAATAGTTACTGGGGGTATAGGCATAATGGCCGGAAGACTAATAAAGGTACATGTACCCAATGATATGAGCTTTTACCTTACCATAAGAAAAAAACTGAAAATCATTTTTTATATGTTTATTATTTAGCATGATTACTGAACAGCCACTTACACCCATCTATTTTTTTTTTCAAATAACACATTCCTCACAGATTAGATCATCCAAATTAGCCTCTATTGTTTCAGCATAAACAGAAGGTTATAATCAATTGTTCATGATTTTTTTTGCTATTTTGCATTTGTCTGTTCGTGGATTTCGCAGGTTGGCGCCTGGATTACTTTCTTGTGTCACAGTCCATCGCAGAAAGAGTCCATGATTCATATATTCTTCCAGACATATCTGCGAGTGATCACAGCCCACTTGGCCTCGTACTGAAGCTCTAGGCCGCACCTCAGGCTGTACACAACATGCAATCTTATTTCTGGGGTTCATCTATTGTGTCGCTTGTCTGCTGGTTCCGGTTTGCGTAGAGACAGGGCGTCTGTGATTTTGTATCAGCGAAACAATAGGTATTACTGTAATGGCTGTGGATTGGTCGTTATACCAATCCGATATTGGCTGAATGGCTGGGCAGATTTCAATATGTAGGAATCTAGGTGATGGCCTACTGATAGTGATGCTGCACTTTGTTGACATGTAATAACCGACCAATCATGCGGTTGCACTGTTCTAGCTCAGCATGAGCATTAGGGGAAAAACCACTGTCGGTTTATGAAATCTGAGACATGTCAAAATACATTAAACTATTCCTCTTATGTGTTGTGTTGTTGAAAGTTTGTGCATGATTCCCCGTTTGGAATGGAAGAATTTGTTCTCACGTTCATGCGGGAATTGAACTATTTTTATGGTATTCTTATGAAATTATCGCGTTTCAAACAGGTTAAACAAAAAAAATGCCTGATTGCAAAAACTTGCGACAACCTGAACATAGAAAGTGGCTTAGCTCGAAGAGAAGCAGCAGCACAGCCGATTCACCTACAAGAGGTATTTTATTAGGTACAAGGTCACTACTAGATACCGTAATCATATCCATCTCCAACTCATTCTCCTTGCTCTCTCTTCAAAGAACTCCTTCCACCGCTCGCTCCCATTGCTCATGCTGAGACTCCCCCACCATGCTTGCTCCCAAGTCTGCGTCGTCGCTGTCGCGACTTCACACCGCCGAGCGCCAAAGGTTGGTGGTGGTGTCGAGCAGCACCGGAGTTAGGATTTATCAATTATAACTGAATAATTTGAAGTGGGATCATTTCTCTAAAAAAAATCGTGGACTAATACATAACTTTGTATAATACTTATGCTTGTTTGCAAAAAAAACCTATGAGTCAATTAACCCCACAGGTTATACATGGATCTGGCACCGGCGCTGTTGTGACTCGCCACTCCGCACTCTTCACCCGCTCTTTCCATCTCCCAAGAGCAAAAACTTGCCAAATTGCTAGGTCTCCTCTTCTCTTTTATGCTGATTCCCAAATTACATTTCTCGTTTCACAATTTTCGCACATGGCAACCAATCCACCTCGCGAATTCCTGCCTCAGTTTCGAAGGATTCTTTAATTGCCGATTGTTTGGTTTGTATCATGTTTTCTTGTGTGTAATCCGATCCCTGTTTCTTTAATTGCCGATTGTTTGGTTTGTATCATGTTCCCTGTAAGAAGCACCCACCGCCACACCCTCCTCATCATCCGGCCGCCGTGCCGTGCGACCTGCACAAGGAGGCCGTGGCGTTGCACCACTGCTGTCTCCACTCTCCACCGACCTCCGTGCTGACTCGTGTGCCGTCACGCGGCGGCGACGGCGGCGCTGGGTCGTGGTGAGGACAGTGTCGAACCAAACTTGAGACTCGGAGGAGTGAGTTGAAGATGGGTTGTTCTGAGATTGGTGCTTTGGCAAGATCGCGGGTAGCGCTAGCGCCTGAGGACGTGGAGTGGAAGGCCTTAGAGCCGTTGGATACTTTATCAGCTAATGCTCACCCTTAGATCGTTCAGGTCTCTTGTCCTCCTCGCTGTTTCTTCCAGCTTCAAAGTTGCGCGGCCCTCCACGCCGAGCTCGTCGCCGGTTGGGGAAAGAGCAGAGCAGGCACAGCTCGAGACGCCCCGCAGCTGCAAGCCTGCTAGGCTTCCTTAGATCTAAGGCGTGGAATAAAAGTGAGCTACAATTATTATTATTTAATTGCGCTAACTGGGTCTTGAACTCAAAACCTTTCGGCTCTGATACCATATTGAGTTGCATGCACCAACCAGTTCACCCAAAAGCTTAAGCTGATAAGGAAAGACGGACAATTCACTTATACTTCAACAGCCATATGCGGATCTCGCTCGCACCTCCACCCTGGCGCTGCTTCCTGTTAGGGCGCTGGGGATGATCCGCAAGGCAAAGGATTTGTTGCGCTTCGCCAGCTAGGCCAGTCCCTCTCCGCGCCTGGATTCTCTGCCGCTACAGATTCTTTGTCCCGGGCCACCGAAGCATTGCCTGGGGTTGATGCCAGCACGGCGCCGCTATCCAAAACTTCCACCTGAACACGCACTACTCTCCCCGACTTATCGGACTTTGCTAAGGGTACTCGGACACGTCTGTCCCAGCAAAACTCATTCGTAATCACAACACCTAAACGCTTCCAACTAGGTTTGTCTGACTTCGTTCGCTTCATGGGCATCAACTCCCAACGGATCACTTTTGGCGAACGTCTCCATAAGCATTTAACGGTGGCACCATACAATGTCGGATCCAGCAAGAAGTTGTGTGCCAGCCAATGCAACACCTCTCGGATTTTAAGATTATCTAGGTTCAGGTGATACAGTGTGGTCTGCGGAAAACTACTCAAATTAACCCCACATGACCCCTCACAAACTTTTCACTGCCTGTAAAATACTATGAAAAAAATACTAATATGACATACCTGTCACACGACTCAAGATATTTCAAACGGATGCTAATTAAGCATGCTACGTCGAGTCTAACCAAAACCAAATTGTACCGTGCATATCAAAATACTCTTTATTTCAATTAAATTATAAAATTGTGACCGCAAATGTTCAATTAAAATTTTAAAAATATAAATAACAAAAAATCGATATCTGTAGGCCTTGCGGATCTAAACCTAAGCAACCTAGGTCTTCCAATAATCGATCTATTAATGGAGGAACCCTGACGTTTTTACCCTAAAATTGCTGATCTACAACTACAAACCCTAGTTCTACCACTAAGCTATGTTTATTGTTGCTAATTTAACATAGTTTTATCAAAGTGACCAATAAATTATATGAGCACAACAAACTCACCAAAAAAGGAGTACACAGAGGCGCGCTGAGCCAAGGGCAGAGTCCCCTCCTCCTCCTCCCCTCTCTTCTTCTCTGTCGCCGGTGCTCTCCTCCCTTCCCCTCTTTCTGTCACGCGAGTGGATTCATATTGACCCTCAGTCGCAACAGCGTGGCGCGACTGGCATCAGACGCCTGCCGGTCACGCGACGGATGCACGATCGTGTCAGTGCTCGCGATCCGCGCGGCGAGGCGCGATCGTGTCGCGCCGCTTGTTGCGCATTTAACGCATGACTGGACGACATGGCTCAACGTTGTCCGTTCATTGCATGTCTGAGTGTTGACATGCCTCAGTCGTGCAATGTTTCCGCGATTGTGGGCCAGCTAGGCTCAAATCACTGGTCTACTATGCGATTGGGTCTAGTTGTCACCTATCTTGCTATATTGCTGGTGTGCGATTAGTGCCCTGTTATATTGCTGGTGTCTGAAGATTTTCACCTATCTTGCCAGTTATGTTTTCCATCAGAACAGTGGAAAATGCTCGCTTTCTTTCCAACACTCGGTGCAGAAAGAAGTTAAGGCTAGCATGTGAACATTCTTTTATCTTCCCTGGCCTACTTTATACTTGTGTTAAAAAGGAAAAACATCTTCTGATTACCAAGCTAGTAAGTTACCGAAGCTTGGCAGTAGCGGGCATTCAAGAACTCAATCACCGCGTCTCTCATTCCACTCCCTAAAAACTCACCTTTCTTTTGATCAATCATAGCCACGGTTTTACGTAATTTTTTGTCAAAGTATACAGGGAACGCAGAACAGCCAAGGAAGAAAAGCGAAAAGACAAGCCAGGAGCTCTCCTTTGGTCTTCCATTCCATTATACTCCCAAGTGGTCTCCACATGTGTGCCTCTCCTTAAATTTGCTGATATGCTCTACGTCTCTATTTATGCTTCTTGCGTTGTCAATTAACCGATTCACATCACACTTGAGAGCTAAAATGACAGCCGCTGTCATTTTATAGGGGTCCTGCAATTAAGGATCCTGGTATGAATACCGCAACACGAAAAGCCAAGCCACCATTGCCATGCTCACTGCGGTCGTAAAACACTGCAAAAGCATAGCAGAGCTTGAATTAAAACGACAAAGTGCACAAAGAAAAATAAAAAAAGCTCACCACTTGTGAGGAATCTGGTCATCTGGACTCCCCCAGCATTCATGGATTAATTGGTTCACGAATTTATTACATCAGTGAAGAACTAATGATTGCGTGTCCAAGAACCAGAGGACCCAGATCCTTTGCAGGGCTGCTCAGGTCCACCATATGAACAGTGTTTTCACGAGAGGGTGAACAGGCCTCCGATGAGTACTTTAGCAACAGTGTGAACTACTGTACAATTTTGCTGTAATGGGATAATACTGTAGCACTTTGTCTCGGCATTTGTTTTTTAATCAGACGGTGGAGACTGCTTCTAATGCCCATGTCAATGCAGAGGATCTCAATTCGGGAACCAGATCATGTCTAGTATCAGAATGTTCCGTTCAACAGCCCCTAAATAAAATAAAATAAAATAAAAATTGACGGAACTAGGTATCAATTTAGTTAGAAGAATAGTCACTCAAGTTCAAGCCGAGAGGCTGTTCTCAGTTCCTAAAAGCCCGTAATTATCTGAGTTTTCTAATGTGTGCATGAGAGATGGAGCCGTGAAGGGAGATAAGAGGGGCAAGGAAGGAGCTTTAGTACCCTAAAGAAGACTAGGATGATAGCGCGCGCGTTGCTGTCCCGCTGATTTGAATTTGTTTTGACAACAGGTGTATTATTGTAATTGCAGACAATAAGCATAATCAATAAACCTGAGAAAAGATAAGAATCTAACAGTAAGTATTAAGTACCTTAGCCCAATATGAAATATCATGTAGTCTTTCATCAGCAAATCTAACCTCTTCCATCTTCGCACTTTGAAATGCATTCAAAGAGTTTTAGGCTGCAGTGAATGAACATGAAAGGAATAAGAATAACCATAATCTTATCAATTGTTTGACTACTTATGAAATGTCCATATCCAATACATCAGATAAAGGGTAATTATCAGTATTAAGGGGTTAGTGAAAACTGAAAAGCATAAGATCAATGATGGTGATGATGATGTTGGTCAAATTACCTATAGAATATATATATTCTACACATTGAAAATGTCAAATTAGATCAATATCAAAATATTATAGGCAGTGGTTATATATATCGAGTTCGTAGGAGTCTCAAAATCCAAGAAAGAAAAAAGAGAGAAATAATAGTGAGACTTACATTGAGTTTCAACAAAATGGTGTGCATTAGCACCGGCGGCCTTATTATCAATTTGATGAGCCTCAATTGGTGCAAGTTTGGAAGGTATGGCTTTTATGTCCTTTTAATTCCATTATACAAACCAACTGATCTCATAATTAGAATTCTTGCGGGTAAACATGGTGAATAATTTTATTTGAGAATTTTGTTGCCTACCTGTGAATTCACTTTCTTCTTCGGTCGGTTAGCAGTCTTATTCTTTTGCTGCAATTGGTGCAGAACGGGAAATTTCCAAAAATACATGTTATCTTATCTACTGCATACAGAAGCTCGGTAAAGCAATGTTGGTAACTTACCTCAAGTTCTGAAGCCTTTACTCTTAAGCACTGCTTTTGTACACGCAAGCTCATGTTGCAATCCCTACAGCTTATTATTGTATACTGAAGCCTACCATAAGACCTAGCAATCTTAGTTGTAGTCTAAATTTACACAACAACAACAATAAAAGGAACTAAACATAGAAATGAGGTGCCAAGATTTGGCTATTGATCTATTTAAAATCATCCAATTGTTGTTCTGTTGACATAACACTCACATGAGCGCTTCAAGAAGTAAAGTTCAAACTCAATAAACAGCGATGTGTATCGATGGTGTAAGACCACCTCCAACACAACCTATGTGTGTACTCTTTTACCTAACAGTTAGCACCAGTTAATCACGTAAAGGCGTCTTGCAAGGACAAACCCCAATCCATAAACTCAAATATTTTTAAGTTGAACCCCAATGCAGTGGCCACTGCCGAGTGGAATTTGCATATAGATAAGATATGGATAACGTCAAAGCATGATCTGCAATGGAAGGAGAAAAACCATAGCTCGACAATACATAATTAAAACAAAGCTAAATCTATATGTTACCCATAATTTGGTAAGATGTGTTGATTCAGTTACAACCTCCAATGTCAATACAAACCTGAAATGACAAAAGCGATAAACCCAAGGTCAAAAGGATAAGATAAATGCGACATCACAAATACGGTTTGAACTAACTAATTTCAGCCCTCACACTCAAACCTATTTTACAAATCTTAAAGGAAAAGCAATTGTCAATAGGTAACGATAAATTTGCTCTAATGGTAAGTTGGCAAGAAATGCGTTCATGTCAATAGTTTTAATTTTAGAATCCACATATATCGAAAGTCTAAATAAAATATTTTTGTGGTCGGGCCATGCAGAAAACAATTGTTTTGTATGGTATGTTCCAATTGCAAAATCCTAGGAGAAATGAAACCTTTTAGTGTCCTTACTTGGATACATCCTGCTTTGTGCAGTTTAGGGAAAAGAAAAGAATCTAAGAAACCTTGAACGATATGTGCCCAAGAGATAGATACAAAAGTTTAGTGTCCTTACTTGAGATACATCCTTACTTTAGATACAAAAGTTTGTGTATTCACCGCTCTACCTTGTCTTATTGAGGTTCAGAGCAGAGCGATTAGATATGAAATGCAATTGCCTTGTTATGAAATATTCCACGATCTTGACCTTTTTGTGATATGAAGAACTGTCGAACGTGTATGGTTCCTTATTTACAACAAGAATGAGGAAGTTTAGAGAAACTAAAACAATCCGGTATTAATTCATATTTGTGGATTGCATGAAAATGGTAATTTTGGGGTGTGATGATAGTTGTCATGCATTAGTGATCGATAAGGACATGTACTTCATGCAGAATGCTCAAATGCTCTAAAATGTCTGAGCAGTCACTACTATGTTTTATAGAGAAGACATAGATAAAAAAAAAAAAGAAGGTTCAAACCATCGAAGAAACATGAAAATATGTTTATAGCCATTGCGAATCGACATCAAAACATAGTCTTGAACTTACTTTGTCGGTTTTCCAAGTTTAATATTGAATTTCCAATACAATAAAAAGTCAACATGAAACGTTCCGAGTTGTTGTTTGTATTGCATTTACATCATTTTAGCACGTAATGACTTAGGTTGTTTGAATTTCCATATTAGTACATGAGCTCCTTTCTTGTTTTGATAATCCCTTGTTGTAGCTTTGTAGGTGGGGAGTTACTTATTCAACACTGTTTTTGTGCAAAACTGATATGGCGTGGGTGGTGAGCGAAACAAACGATGCAAAATGTGAAGATACAAGGCTGAGGCAATATCGCCTTCGCTCGGCTGAACTTCTAGTCGGCCGGGGAAGCTCTGATGTTGCCGAAGCCTAGCACGTGAGACAACTTTTCTTCTATTTCTTTGATAGCCTCTCGAAATACATATGCAGCTTCCTTTATAACTTTCGGTTCTTCTGAAAACAGGAAAGCAATACACGGTTTCGAAAAGGAAACACACTCATTCATATCCGTTTTCTACGCTAAAACTGGCTCATTTCCCTTGGTAATCTAAGATAGACACTATTTTCTGCGGGAAACAGATTTCTGGAATTGATAGCAATCTGTTTCCCAAGGTAATCTTAGATTCCTGATTCAGATTCCTGGATGTTTTAACAAACAATATAATCTCATAGGATTACTAAAGGATTCCCAATAATCCTCGAAGGATTCCGCCAACCAAACGCACTCTTAAGGAAATAATCTCTTAAGGAGATACAAACTAAATACTTGCTAACTAAATCTTCCCTGAATGAAATAGCTATTACATAACCGGCACAACTGCCGTGTCCTGATGCATTATAGAGCCCGAGTCGTATTCAACTTCAGCAGCGCCGGCGGACTCGGTTTCAGCAGCTCTAGCCGATCCAACTCCAGCCAGATGTGGTAACAACAAGTTATTAGGGTTTTGAGAATCATCAAATTAATTTGTCCCAAATATTTTAGTCATTTATCTCCAATGACTACCCAAAACACATTTAATATTCAAAAGATGATGATTAGGTCATTTAACGCTCCGATAGTTAAGTAAGGCTAGCATGGCGCTTAAGTACAATCTATAGCTACTAAAGTTACCACATAGTTATCTAGGGTGACAAGGATTAAGTGATTCAATTGTCAAAGGATGGTATAATATTGAGGTATCAAATTGGTTTTTAACTACCTTAAGATTTGACATTCATTTACATATCGAAAAGAATATAAATTTGCATAAAATATAGGTTCAATATGATCAAAGTATTTACTTTCCTAGGTCTAAAGCAAGAGGGTCTTGATAGTCTTGAACTTGATCAAATTGGAGCTCTTCCGCATTCTCGAACTCTAATCGGATGATCGCGTCGGAAAAAGAAACAACAAACAAGAAAAAAAAAGTACAAGAGAAATATCAAATGAACTCCAAAATAAAGAAAACATCTACCATTAGCAAGATCTTGAATTTACACAAATTTATAAACAAATTTCACTTAAATCAGAGTTAAAACAAAGGAGAATGGAACCTAAGAAGTTTGGTTTAGAGTTAAATCGGGAAAAGATTAAAGGAAAGAGAGAGGAACCCTCTCTAACATGCGAGACTCGCTGCGCAGTGGCTTGGTTCACAATAGAGGGCCTGGACCCTTGGTCCATGCGCACGGCTCATGGATCCATCGAAGTTTGGACAACCATTAACTCCTCGGGCCCACTGTCATAGGGTCAGTAGGGAATTGAAGTTAATTGCTGCAATTACTATTTCCTCGGGGCCTACTTGTCATTGAACCATCAGCATTTAAACCAGCAGTCAATCATTAGCTAACCCTTAAGACAGAGATTATGGCAGTTAATGATGCATGCACAGTCGCTGTCTGGTTAGGACAGAACGGAGGGAGCTCCCGGGTGGTTTCTTCCCGACCTCGCTGTCGGCGTGGTCGGCGCACCAGACGAGGCTGGCGTCGATGACTGGGACGGCCCATGGTAGCAGTGTGACGACAAGGGGCGGCGGCGACGCACGGAGCTACAGCAGATGAGGCGCACCGACGGAGCTTTGAGCTGGAGAAAGGGAGCATAGGCAAGAACGAGGTATGGGGATCTCACCGGGACAAGGAGGGAGGCCGGAGTTGGACGAAGGGTTGAGAATGGCGATGAGAAAGGCGTAGGCCGGAGGTGAGGAAGAAGAAGAAATCCAGGGCTTCCTGTGGACCAAAAGCAAATCCACTTGGGGGATGAGTTCCTTGGCTCCTGGAACTCGTGGTGACGGAGTTGGCCGAGGGGGAACTTCATCGGAACAACGAAATGATGGTGAGACGCGGTGAAAGGCGGCGATGAGCACACAGGAGTGCGGCAAACCGGTGGTGGGGTGGCGCGGGGAGGAGGACATCGTGCACATGGGTTGCGCACAAGAATAGGGAAGCCAAAGGTGAGGTCAGGAGGCTTGAGGGCAGCCGGGGTGGCGGGGAACGGCGGCCGGGGGCAGTGGCCGAGGGCGGAGGAGAAGGGTGGCGGCGAGGGAGCTCCACAACGACGGAGAAGAGGAATGGAGGTAGGGGAAAAAGTGGAGGAGGGTTGGGAACATGCTGTGACATGGCGGGTTTGGTGAAAAGCTTACTGGAGCAGCAAACTCAACAATAGTGGCGCACGGGCGAAGATGGCACTCGGCTCTGACTTTGCTCAATGAAGGAGGGGGACAGGAGAAGAATGGTGGGGGAGGGGAGCAAGGGCAAGGGATGCACCGGTTTTTATAGCCAAGGGGGAAGGGGGTTCCAGGGGAGGTCGGGGCTGGGCGTGCAGGATGCGGCACCGTGTGGGGGAATCAGCGAGGGCGCGTGCGGGTGCGCTCCAGTGCACGTGCGTGCGTGCGCTGTGTGCTCTGGTGCTGGGGGTTGGCAAGGGTGGCTACCTGGGCTAGGCTAGAAGGAAAACGGGCAGGGGGAGAGGGCTGAGCCCAGGGGAGGAAATGGGCCAAGCCCAAGAGATTTTGAAAGAATTTGAACTGAGGTTTGAAGTTTTGAGAGATTTTTGGTTTGCTCATTTTGAATTCAAAACAAGATTAAAATCTTTGAGGGATTTTTGACTTGCCAAACCTTTGAAAACCAAACAAACTTTGGAAACCAACTTTGAATTTTGAAACTCCTTTACAAAAGCAAAAAAGGGATGCAAAAACGGAAATCGAATCCAAACTTAAACCATCCCCAAAAATGGGATGTTACAAATGGTGTCTGAAAAGTTAGTACTGTATGTCAGCTATGGTAACTATGGGTATCGCACATTGAGCCAAATTACCGATGAGGAGTGTAATTGGCCAATTGGGGGGTAGGGTGAAGAATTCATAGATATATGATGGGATTAGCTTAATCCACACCGTGCATAGTCATCTAAAATATGCAAAGCATTAAGCACAATCATATCAAATGGGGTAAATTGATGCCATCTATGACCTCATTGGGACGCTTCTTGCCACGCACCCAATCCTCGGCACCAGCGGTGAGGCCTTCATGTTCGGGTTCGTCGATGCCACCGCTAGAGGCTAGGCTGCTGCCCGCTCGGTGGCTTAGCCGCTGCTACTTGGGCTAGGTGGCCCCGCGTCGGCGTCCTTGTCCTCGTCGAGACCCTCCATCTTGTCCTTCCAAACGACGGCCGCGCAGTTGCTGCTCCCGCCTTTGGACGCAGCCGTGAGGTAGCCCTCCACCTCACCCTCGTCGTCGTCGTCCTCCGCATCGACGTCTGCCTCCATATCGTCGGCAACAAAGTTAGGGGGGAGGTTGGCGCTACGGAGGGAGAGGGCAGCGAGCCTCTTCCCGAGGCCTTCCGGTTCGGGTTCGGCCTGGGCGTCGGTCGGTTTTGGATTAGGTTTGGGATCCATGGCAACGAAATCTGAGCCTGAGCCTGAGGTGAAGAAGAAGGAGATGGTGTTGTAGTGTACGAGTAAAGACCGCACGGAAATGAAGCATTGCCCCACGCGGCAGACAAACACAAGGAGTGAGAACAAAAGGCACACGCGTGTGTATGTCTACATCATAATCGCAAAAAACTAGCAACTATCCTTATTATCCTTGGTTTTAAGAAATTATTTATTTAAATATATTTATTCTGGAAAGACAAGTCTCCAATAAATGAGTTAATCAATTTCAATAAATAAACGAGTCAATCAATTCCAATAAATAAATGAGCGAATCAAATATATGCTTCAAAGATCTCAATCTTTCTTAATAAATATACATTTGATGCATGTATTCAATGTCGATATAATGATATCTCCAACAAACCACCTACTTTTGAGATGTCGATATAATGATATCTCCAACAAACCACCTACTTTTGAGATGTCCCAACAATAGTGTTGACACTTGTCTATGTAGCCATTTAATTGTCCTGTATCTATTTAAATGCTTTTAACTTCCATTGCAAAATACTATATATGGATATTGCAAATAAAACTAGCTTAAAGCAAAATAACTTGTAGAGTAGAGCCCCATCCCTTGTTAGCCTTGCATCTATATAGATTTTGCGATAAACTACAATTCTTGCTGAGTACGCATTATACTCAATCTTACTTATATTGTTGTTCAGAGTTTGAGGAAGAGCCTATGCCAGACGACGCTTTCTTCGCACCTGGAACCTAAGGGTTCGGTGACAGGTCTATCTAGGCTTTGTCGCTTGTCAGTTGCTTGAGGGTGTGGATGGGCATGCCACTGGAATTTATTTACTTTCATCACTTTTATTTTCGTTGTTACTTTTACTCTGTTGATACTTGTTTTATTTGGCCGATCGGCCAGTGATGTAGTAACTGTTATCGCTTAAGTTAAGTACCATTTTACTTTACTTTGCACATGTGAATGTATGGATGTGAATGCCAATGTTGTGAATGTGTGTACTAGCCACTGATCATGGGACAAGTACGGCACATACATAAGGTGTTCGGGTATTCCATGCCCGGGGGTCTGACAGCTCAAATCCTTGTGCCCACACTTACGCACATGCAAGAGTACATTAGTTGGAACTTTGTATGGTCGCGTATTTATCTACGTCCTCTGTATTTCTTGGTGTGTGCTAAGGGTGTGTACTAGCAGGTGTGTGAGTTGTGCGCGTGCACGTGTGTATGTCTACATCATAATCGCAAAAAAAAATAGCAACTATCCTTATTATCCTTGGTTTTAAGAAATTATTTATTTAAATATATTTATTCTGGAAAGACAAGTCTCCAATAAATGAGTTAATCAATTTCAATAAATAAATGAGTCAATAAATTTCAATAAATAAATGAGCGAATCAAATATATGCTTCAAAGATCTCAATATTTCTTAATAAATATATCAAAGATCTCAATCTTTCTTAATAAATATATCAAAGATCTCAATCTTTCTTAATAAATATACATTTGATGCATGTATTCAATGTTGATGTAGTGATATCTCCAACAAAGATCTCAATCTTTCTTAGTGATGTAGTGATACTTTTGCGACGCCCCAATAATAGTGTTGACACTTGTGTATGTAGCAGCACCAGTATTAACACTTGTCTACACGATCAACATCCGAGCTGACACTTGTCTACGTGGGATCATCCCCCACCTTGATCGAAACCATTGATTTTGCATCGAGTGTAGAACATGAGGGTGCTATTTGCAAACCATTGCAGAGTAAATGTGAACCTTCTCAATACACCTATAAAAACCCCACTATTCCACTCTAAACACTCACAACAAAACCACATAATTCTTGTGTTAACATCTCAAGAGTGAGGGCTACTACGGTTGATAATAGTAGCTATAGCTATGGCAAAACTCCTGGGTTTGTTCTTGGTCCTCGCCTTCGTAGTGGCTACGGCGGCCGACAAAAAGTCGGCCACCATAGGCACCAAGGATGATGACCAATGCAACAAGAACATACAGGAACTAGTCCAGGAGTGCCAGCAGTACGTGTTGTTCCCTGCAGACCCAAAGATAGACCCTTCAGAGGCATGCTGCGCAGTAGTAAAAAAGACAGACATTCCATGCTTGTGCTCCAAGGTTACTAAGGATCTAGAGAAGGTGGTGTCCATGGACAAGGTCGTGTACGTTGCCAAATTCTGCAATAATCCACTCACACCTGGCTCCCAGTGCGGGAGTAAGTGTTTTATGCTCACCTCTATGGATGTATTTTGTACTAATGCACGATATGTGTCTGCTATGAACTATCCATGACATGTGTTTTGTTTTCAATTATTTTTGCAGGCTACAAGGTTCCTTCTCTAGTCCAATAAATGGATGGTTGATGCTTTGTTAATCTTGGGAGAAGAAGTGATGGATTTAGTTTATAGGTCTCTCTACCTTGACTGGGGCTGTCTCTTGAGATATGTGTAATTTGCAAGGTTGTGTTGAGTAATTTGTGGGGAATGTGGCTAGATTGGGGTGAGATCCAATGATGTATGCGAAATAATGGGATTTAATAAAGTCTTCTCCTCAAAATATATGCCTACTCTCTTTTTTCCTTTTTGTTTATGTATTGCTTTGTGGTCTTGATTCCTCCCAATAGGACAGGAAAAGGAAGAAATCAGAAAAAACAGTTTTTTTCAAAACTAAAGCTTTTTCCTACTTATGATTATTTTAATACATGATGATCATTCGTACTTTTGTACAATTAGCGTTTTCTATTATTTAATTTTAGAGGTGATCTTGAGCATCTAGCCCATGGACAAGTCAATAAAAAGTTCAGGTTTATTTTAAAAAGGCATGGGCTTATGCATGTCCTATTGGTGGTGGTTGGTTAGCTAATTTGGGTGAAATGGTCGATACTAGTTAGAAATGTCAATTAAAGTCTAGTCAGGCTTCAATTGGCTAGGAACTGGCCCATGGCTGGTTGGTGAAGAGTTGACGCCATCCACTCGCCCACCCGGGTTCAAATCCCCAGATTCGCCTGAGTATGCTTCCTTCCAGGTGAATCCTAGAGCTCATGACCAATTTGTTTTTAAGTCTCAAATTGGCTTGACCTATCGTATTTGTACTGAAAATACAAATATCCAGTAAATGGGCTAATAAAATATCTTTCTTAACAAACATACATTTGATGCATGTATGCAATGTGGATGTAGTGACGCCTCCAACAAACAAATTGCTTTTGAGACATAAGCAAGTCGAAAGCCCAACAGAAGTGTTGACATTTGTCTATGTAGTAGCACTGGCATTGACACTTGTCTACGTAGGTCCACCCCCACCTTGATAGAAACCAATGGTTTGCATCGAGTGGAGAACATGAGGGTGCTATTTGCAATATTGCATATTAAATGTGAACTCTTCCCCTCAACACACCTATATAAACCCAACTACCCAACTCTAAACACTCAAACCAAAACCACACAATTCATGTGTTAACATCCAAGAATGAGGCCTACTACGGTTGATACTAGTAGCCATGGCAAAACTCGTGGGTTTGTTCTTGATCATCACCTTTGTAGTGGTTATGGTGGCTGACACAAAGTCGACCACCATGGGCACCCAAGCTGAAGATGAGAGAGACAAAGGCCTAAGGGACTGGCCTCTATAAAGTATTTTGTATCGATGCATGATATAAACTTTGTATGATGTGTGCTTTGTTTTCGATTGTTTTTGCAGTCTACACAGTTCCTCCTTTAGCCAACAAATTGACATTTGATATTATATTGGTCACAGGAGAAGAAGCGTTGGATTTAGTTTCTAGGTCTCTCTACCGTTACTAGCTCCGCCTTTGAGATATGTGTTATCTGCGAGGTTGTGCTGACAGAAAAATTATGTTGAGTAATTTGTAGGGATTGTGGCTTAGAGTAGTGTGAGAGATCTTATGTAGAGTAATTTGTAGGGATTGTGGCTTAGAGTAGGGTGAGAGATCTAGTCATGTATGAGAATTAATAAAGGCTTCTCCTAAAATGTTCTACTTGCTCACCTTTTTCTTTTTGTTTCTGTATTGCTTTGTGGAGTTGATTCCTCCCAATAGGAAAGAAAAGAAAGAAAGAAGAAGAAATAAGTTTTTTTTTCCAGAATTAAAGTTTGTTTTTCTACTTTTGATTATTGGGAGATATGATCATCAGACCAACCATTTGTACTTTTGTATAGTGAACATAATGTTTTTGTATGTTTTAATTTTGGGAAAATTTGCTTAATAACATTGCTAAGATGTATATATTGGAAAATAACATTCAATATGAGAATGACATGCGGGGCTTGAGGCCACATACCACTGATACGTTAATGTTATTTCCCAATTTATGTAATCTTTGTGGTACTACTGAGCAAATTACCTCTCAAATTTTAGAGGTGAACTTGAGCATCGCCCATGACCAAGTTAGTAAGAAGTCCAAGTGCATTTAAAAAAGTCATAGACCAATGTCTGTCCTTTTGGTACTGCTTGGTTAGTTGATTTAGGTGAGATGACCGGTACTAGTTTAACATGTCAATGAAAGTCAAGTTAGGCTCGAATTGGCTAGGAACCAGCCCATGGGTGATTGGTAAAGAGGTGATGTCGTCTATTCAAGTTCAGATACTAGGATTAGCCTAGGTACATGTCTCCTTCTTCAGTCAGTGCTAGAGCCCTTGACCAAATTTCAAAAAAGAAATAGGCTAGATCTGTCATATTCGGGTTTGTCAAAGGATCACACCAACTATTAAACTACATCTTCACACGCCACACGCACACAGAAAGGCTCGAATTGGCTAGATCTATCAGATTCGGGTCTGTCAAAGGAACACACCAACTGTTAAACTATATCTTCACACGCCACACACACAGATTTGGGATCCTATAACTCCAATTCTCATTTGACTATCTGAGTTCGCCGGACTTAGATTTGGTCTTGGATTTATCGATTTGGAGGTCGAGGGGTGGAGTGCACTTTTTCATGTCTTTTGCGTGTGGGCAGGGTTTCAAATTTCGCCGAAATTTGGTTCTTTCGGTGGGTCCCGAATACCGATCAAATTTGTTTTTGTTTTTGTTTGAATTTTAGCGGGTTAAAAAGTATGGGAAGCGATCAACCAATCGCAAAAAATGTGGCAAGCCTAGCGGCTAGTCCTTCCCACGCATGCCTTAAGTCTATTGTTCGAATCACATTTTTTCGAAAATTTATTCCAGTGACACGTGGACCCATAGGCATCAAAATGTTAAAGACAAAACCTACACCATGTGGGATCAAACCCACAAACTGCTTCAGGTAGGCGAACAAACTTGCCACTAGACTAGCTAGGCACACGCTGTAGCGATTGAGGACTTTGTTTTCCTAAATTATGAAATTTAAAATTCAAATTTGACGTTTCGCCCAAAATTCTCCTGAATTTCAGTGATTTCGGTGGGTGATGAAAAAAAATGAAAACAAATTCCAAAACCCTGCGTGTGGGTGACAACCGGATATGACTAGGCCTTAGCTCCCTTAAGGAGTTTGTCATATGGGGTTCGTAAATGAGTCATCGTATGTATAGCAGGACTCGTCAATAAAAATGAAATTTTAATTACACACGGACACCAAGAGAAATGTTAAGACGTAGAACTACTTTAAAAACTACCTACTCACAAACATTTTAGTTTCTCCAGAGATGCACCTAAAAATATCTATTTTTGTGTTCACCATATCTAAAATGTGATGGCCATTTATAACTTGCTGCAAAATGGGACAACCACTGCAATCCTGCACCTCATAAGTCACAGCTAACTCTATTATCTCCCATGGTTATAACATTACTCTCCTTGGATTTTAGGCAAACTATTGGTCCTGATAAATGAGCTAATTAAGTCTATATCCAGAAGATACAACATTTATTAATAAATATACATTTGATACGATAATTATAGCTTCATCGTTATCCACATTAGTTTTCAGGAAGATATTACACTGAAAATATTAATTCACAAAATAAATGACCAATACGCTGAAAGATACCTCAATCTTTCTAATTAATATACATTTGTTGTATATATATATCCAACTTATTGTATATCTGCTTCTCCTATAAATTGTTTGCACCTCCAACAATTCTATATAAATTCAGCCATCCCAATCAAAACACTCGCACTAAAACCACACAATTCCTGTGTTATCATCTAACACAGGAAGCCTTCTCAAGTAGATATAGACTAGCAACAACCATGGCAAAACTCCTTGGTTTGTTCTTGGTCCTCACCTTCACAGTGGTTGTGACAGCCAATGCGGCGTCGACCACTATAGGCACCAAGGCCAGCTGCGACGGTGACCTATTTTCACTTATCCGCGGTGCGTATTGTATGTGTTGCCCCGGCAAATCCAAAGTTTCAGCCGTCGCAGCATGCTGCGACACGTTCAAACAGGTGGATGTGCCGTGCCTGTGCTCCAAGGTCGACAAGGGTATCGAGGAAATTATAAGCATGGAGAAAGTGGTGTACGTCGCCGACTACTGCAAGAGGCCATTCCAGCCTGGCTCCAAGTGTGGAAGTGAGTTTTTTTTTAACAAATGCAAGATGTATGTGTGGGGTTCTGAATTGACTCTGATATGTGTGTTTGTTTTTGGATTAATTGTTTTGCAGGCTACACCATTCCCCCTCTGTAATTGGACGATTGATTCTCTCCTGGTCAAATTGTCAATTCAGGTCCATCGAGATTTTTACATGTGTGCTAGCCAGGTTTGGTTAATCTAATGGTAAGTTTATGCGATAATCAGACGCATTTGAAAGCTACTCAGCATCTTCTCACTAATTAATGCCAATGCTACGCGACATCTCAAAGAGGGATATATAACGTGTAGTTTGTCATGCACTTACCGCAGTAATTTGAAGTTAAAATGAATCGAGTACCGGAGATGACCAGGTTGGGCCTGGTACGTAACGAGCTAGCTCATCCAGGTAAAGATCAGTGATGAAATTAATCAACGAGGTGCAAATTCAACGAAAGCCTTTCTTTCCCAGAGGGTGAGATTGAGAACATCGCACGGATCACCTGTCTAAATTCTCATGAAGCATGCAACCGACATGCTCATCACCAATGCTTGTCGTCGTTACACAGCTACCGCAAACTGAACCGGGGCACTCGATCTGAAGACACTAATTAAGGCTGAATTTAGTCTGGCCTGGAAAACTCTTGATCACTAAGCCTAAGAAAGGCTGTATAATAACGATTTTTGACTGTATGAAATGATTACTACGGTGTTTACATTATTTTCTAACACGAACAACTCAAACAGTCATGGAGGACTGCAAGAATAGGTTTATATGAGTCAAGTTCGAATCTAATCCATATCTACTACTTAAAAATTGGAGTTAGTGATCGTCCGTCATTCACATCCTTTCACCTCCGTCTCTCTCTATTGACATGTGGGCCACATTATCAACAAATTATCTTCTCGTATCGTGCACTCCCTACTCCTCTCTCAGCATCACCTGCGACGCTGTCTGCGCTTCCTCCTCCTTTGCGCCCTCGCCTCCACCCCCGCTCTTCTGCTCTGCTCCACGCGCGCCTCCGCCCCCTCCCTTATCGTCGCTTCCATCGGTCGGATCTAGATGGACCTCACTTCCTCATCTCCGCTCCTGCTCTTCTGCTCTGCTCCACACGATTTGACGAATTAAAATATATTATATTTACTTTAATTAATAAACTATTACATTAACTAGTGTTTCTAAAAATATTGGACCTTAGCCCACTTGAGGAACAGAAACCATCTCACCCGACGGCCCACCACTTATGAGTACGAGAGGGGGGTGGGTGGTGGTGGTGGTGGTGGTTTGGAGACCGAAGCGGCTCGGCAAAATGCTAGGCGCACAGCATCGACTGCCCACTTGGCACGCCACGCCTTTTTAGCGCTCCACGTCGCGGCGCCTCCGCGCACTCGCTCGCCGATGCCACCGCTGCTCCTGCGCGGCGGCTCTCTCCTCCGTCTCTACGAGTACGGTTTTCATCCCCCCTCTCGCTCTCCCCATCCTGTATGCATTTGATATTTTTCTCTTCGGTTTGGCCCATGTAGTTTTCTTTGATTCGGTTCTTCCGCGCACCATGGAGCAGCAGTTGTTCAATTTGGAGGATATTAGAAAGGGGTGGAGCCCGTCAAGGGTTTAGCTCCTATGACGAATCGAAATCCAAGCCCTCGTTTCTTCTCGACGGTGCTGCAGAATGTGCTACTTCTATGTGCGCTTGCGGTCATAGCTCGGGTGGGGCTTTAGCATATTTTTTTTCCCTGGGGAATTGCTTCCGATTAACTCGTTTGCGGATAGTATGAATTGTCCAAGAATGTGTTAAATGCTATGGTGTTTCTGTAGCTTGCTGTACATTGAGGAAATTTTGCACATTTATTATGCATCTGGATTACTCATTGTCACATGAATCACTTAACTTAGAGGTGGGTTTCAGCATTAAGTGGTGAAACAACTTGTTTTTATAGGTGCAGCTGTGGGTTTCCAAGTGCTAATTTCACTTGCAGTAAATTAGTGCTGACAAAACTAAACGTGATGAGGGAGGGGATGCGGGCTACCTATTCGCGTAGAGCTGCCTCTAAGAATAGTGAGATCAAGAAAGATGAACAATCAGCCCTAGAAAAGGTTAGTCTTTAATTACCTTTGTGCCGATATTATCGGTTTATCTACCCCTTGATCGTGGTTTGATGTCCTTTTTTTTGTCTGGAGTATAGGAAGATGTTGCTGAAAGCAAACTGGAGATAGAGCGAATTAGAAGTGACCCTAATCAGCTCCAGTCCATGACAGTGAAGGAGCTCAAGGAGCTCACAAGGTTCAAACTTCCCCTAGCCTGCCCTTATTGCCAGTCAGTGAAAATTGATTTGCCCCTTTAATTTAATTATTTTGTGAAATGAATTTGAAGGAGGATGGGAGTTTCTGCGAGAGGTAACAAGAAAGATTTAGTATCATCCCTGATGGATTCTCTGGGCGAGGAAGTAAATGGTACGGCTTACTTGCACACTTGTAGCAGTACCATTGTCCTGGATCCATGCTTTCTTCATATAAACTCTTCAAAAGTCAAAACAGAAATGACAAACTAATGCATGTACTTCCACAAAGTCATTGTTCCAATTATGGCCCCTGCACCAGTAACATAAGACAATGTTCAGGTTTGTCCCTAGAAATTCTGCTGTAGGTAGCCAGAGAAATAGTGAACCAATCCATGTAGCCATGTATGTACTTCTATATAATGTTGCAATGAAGCATTTTAGCTGGAGGTTGGTTTCCTTTTCACAGTTAAAGATGGAACATCATCAGTTGAGAAGATTGGCCTGTCAGAAGTACCTTCAAAAAGAAAAGGTGGTGCTTCAGTAGTAGTTGAACAAAAAACAGAAAGTTCTGAGGTTATTAGCAAGAGAAGTAGAACAAAGCAGAAGTCAATTAAGAGCACCACTCTTGAGGAGAATTCTGTGACTAATGTCAAGCTAAATGAGACATCGGTCCAGAAGGAAACACTTGTTGGTACGCTCATTCTTTCACCAATTTTTACTTGATCGGTTTTTCGGTTGGAAAACTACTTCTCTCTTGGCTAACTGTGGGATGATCTATCACAGTCCAAGGCGCTGTTGCTAAGGCAGGAACGGGTCTTACTGCAGGCCATGAAGAGCCTTGGACTGTACTTGTACACAAGAAACCACAACCTGGGTGGATTCCATACAACCCTAAGGTCATGAGTCCTCCACCTCTTAGCAAGGATACAAGGGTTCTAAAGATTCTATCATGGAATGTCAATGGTTTGAAAGCTTTACTCAAATCAAGGGGCTTCTCTGTTCATCAGTTAGCACAGAGGGAAGATTTTGATGTGCTATGCCTGCAAGAGACAAAAATGCAGGCAAGATATAAGTTTCTTTTTGTTAATGCAAAATTATCATGTAAAGATAAGACAAACATGTTCTTTCTTGCAAAGATGGAACGTTTTATGAATTGTTTGTTGTACTTCCTTCACTGCTATATTTTTTAACCAGCAATTGCACTATTTTGAGCAGGAGAAGGATGTTGAAGTCATTAAGGAAAGTCTGCTTGAAGGCTACACCAATAGCTTCTGGACATGCAGCGTATCAAAGCTTGGATATTCGGGAACTGCAATAATTTCACGAGTATGCACTACCATTCTTGCACCCTAACACCACCACCATTGCCAAATGCTTCACACATATACAAATAAAGCACCTATGAGGCTATGAATTTTCATTGGTTTGTTCTGTTTTTATTGCCTTTCAACCAACTGCAAGCACTTACACCAAAATACAAAAGAAAACAAGAAGATCCAAAGACACAAGACAGAAGAAGAGAGCATTGATGCAGTTCCATTTAGGACTAGTGTAGTGTAGCTGATCTTCCATAGTTTTCGTGAAATGTCTTGACCCAAGGGCCTCTCCCTTGCTGAAATCTAAACACAGCTTCACGAGAATTTACTTTTGTAAGAAAAGTATCAAATGTCTAAAATCTCTAGCTCAAAAATACCTTCACACTTGTTAGTTTGCTTCTTCTTGATCCTTGGATTATATTAATACTTGGCAGTTGGCACTTGATTAATAACTGTGCCGTGCTTTTAGATTTTTTTATCGATATATTAGACAAGGAGATCCATTATATTGTGATGATGGCTTTTCTTCATTTTAATTTTCTACTGGTCCTATTGGTCACGTGGTCACATTGAGCATAGCAACATTTTTCTTCTCAAATACAATGCTGCAAGACTTTGGTAAACATTTTTGTGCCTTATATTTCGTTTCTATTCATCATGTGCCCTGCATTTTCTATTAGGTGAAACCACTCTCCATCAAGTATGGGTTTGGTGTACCAGACCATGATACGGAAGGGAGGGTTGTGACAGTGGAGTTTGATGATTTTTACTTGCTAACTGCTTATGTACCAAATTCTGGTGATGGTCTAAGAAGATTGGTAATTCATTGTTTTTTCTTTTCATTCTGGTATGCATCACTTGAGATTAAAATCCAAAATCCATGACCATATATTACCATGTAGACTTACAGGGTCACAGAGTGGGATCCATGCCTTGGTAACTACATGAAAGTATGCCTCTTTTTTATTCCGATTATTATTTTATAGAGTTTTCTTATGCTTTTATCCATTTTTCTGTCATGTTTTTTACTGGAAGAAAACAAAATCATTCCTTGTACCTTTATTTCATTTTTTTGACACTGTTGATTGTTGTTCTTCCTAGTCCTTATATTTATATGACATGTTCTCCCACTGGTACCATTAGTTGTGGTGGATATCTGTTTCTTTGCGGTTGCATGTAGGGTTGATGAGTTTTCATTATATACATTTGCACAAGAATAAAAGAAAGGTCCTTGTTAGAACTTTGGAGGGTACATGTCAAAATTAGACGGTAGCCCCCTAAAATATGCATCAATAATTAATTAGAGCTGTGAACTTTGAAATTGTTTAACCAACACATTTGGGCATATTTCATTGTGCATCATACTCCTTTATGGGCCATTGTCAATCCCTTCGTTTACCTTTACCAATCAAGTTTAGCATATTTGAAAATCTTTCATTGTTTTGTGGGATGTGTGTTGCTAGTTACAAACTAATGCCATCTAAACCTAGACTCGTAGTATATTTCTGTGCAACTGTCGTCCTGTGCAAAACTACTTTGCTACTTGCTAGCCAGAAATGCAGACTATGTTCAAACATGATGTCAACTCTCCTGCATTTACGTTGTTTTAGTAGCAACTAGCAACCATTGTACTTCCAAGTGCCAAATGGCATGTTTTTAACAGAACCTGACCAATTACTTACGATTATGTAGGAATTGGAAAAATCGAAGCCTGTCATACTAACTGGTGATCTTAACTGTGCCCATCAGGAGATTGATATCCATGATCCTGCTGTAAGTAATCATTAGTTTGAATCATCTCAATATTTGAATATTATTTCACGCAAAAGCATTGTAGTCTTATGCTTAAATGCACGGTTTATGCAGTATTGCACTGGTGTAGGTTACAAGTTCATTTCTGGCCTTTGCTCATTATGTTGTTAAACTATTAGTGAGGCTTGAACTAAACATCTCAGAGGTGAAGATAGACGCACTAATGCTTAGTTTGTTCAAATGATTGTCAATCTGAAAACTACATAAGCAATCAATATGTAACTCAAAAGGTGCTGTATATTATGCAAAATTGCTATGCACAGCATGCTAACAGTATTTTATGTCGTGTTTGTTACTTCAGTGTCCAAAAATATGCTTGTTACGTATTCAGTGTCAACATCCTTATGAGAAAGTACAGTTACTGAGAAACCCTTGTTCAGATTGTGAGAAACAAATAACCTACATTATGTTTTCAATCGTGTGTGTTTTTTAGTGACCTGTGCACCTTGTCTAGATCATAGATGTGCCCACTGGCATGGACCATATTGTGATAAATGATATCATTTTCACTTTAGGGTCCCTAAGTTTTCCATTTTAGATTTTCTTAACTCGTGTTTAATACTTTTTGCCCAGGGAAATCGTAGAAGTGCAGGCTTCACAAACGAGGAAAGGAAATCATTTGAGACTAATTTTTTGTCCAAAGGGTTTGTTGATACATTCCGAAAACAGCATCCCAATGTTGTCGCGTATAGTTACTGGGGGTATAGGCATAATGGCCGGAAGACTAATAAAGGTACATGTACCCAATGATATGAGCTTTTACCTTACCATAAGAAAAAAACTGAAAATCATTTTTTATATGTTTATTATTTAGCATGATTACTGAACAGCCACTTACACCCATCTAATTTTTTTCTTTCAAATAACACATTCCTCACAGATTAGATCATCCAAATTAGCCTCTATTGTTTCGGCATAAACAGAAGGTTATAATCAATTGTTCATGATTTTTTTTTTTTGCTATTTTGCATTTGTCTGTTCGTGGATTTCGCAGGTTGGCGCCTGGATTACTTTCTTGTGTCAGAGTCCATCGCAGAAAGAGTCCATGATTCATATATTCTTCCAGACATATCTGCGAGTGATCACAGCCCACTTGGCCTCATACTGAAGCTCTAGGCCTCACCTCAGGCTGTACACAACATGCAATCTTATTTCTGGGGTTCATCTATTGTGTCGCTTGTCTGCTGGTTCCGGTTTGCGTAGATCTCTGACAGGGCGTCTGTGATTTTGTATCAGCGAAACAATAGGTATTACTGTAATGGCTGAGGATAGGTCATTATACCAATCCGATATTGGCTGAATGGCTGAGCAGATTTGAATATGTAGGAATCTAGGTAATGGCCTACTGATAGTGATGCTGCACTTTGTTGACATGTAATAACCGACCAATCATGCGGTTGCACTGTTCTAGCTCAGCATGAGCATTAGGGGAAAAACCACTGTCGGGTTATGAAATCTGAGACATGTCAATATACATTAAACTATTCCTCTTATGTGTTGTGTTGTTGAAAGTTTGTGCATGATTCCCCGTTTGGAATGGAAGAATTTGTTCTCACGTTCATGCGGGAATTGAACTATTTTTATGGTATTCTTATGAAATTATCGCGTTTCAAACAGGTTAAACCAAAAAAAAAAAGCCTGATTGCAAAAACTTGCGACAACCTGAACATAGAAACTGGCTTAGCTCGAAGAGAAGAAGCAGCACAGCCGATTCACCTAAATTGTGTTATGGGATGTGTTATTGCTCCCACTGAAAACAAGATGTCTTTCATTAGGTACAAGGTCACTACTAGATACCGTAATCATATCCATCTCCAACTCATTCTCCTTGCTCTCTCTTCAAAGAACTCCTTCCACCGCTCGCTCCCATTGCTCATGCTGAGACTCCCCCACCATGCTTGCTCCCAAGTCTGCGTCGTCACTGTCGCGACTTCACACCGCCGAGCGCCAAAGGTTGGTGGTGGTGGCGCGCAGCACCGGAGTTAGGATTTATCAATTATAACTGAATAATTTGAAGTGGGATCATTTCTCTAAAAAATCATGGACTAATACATAAATATGTATAAAACTTGTGCTTGTTTGCAAAAAAACCTATGAGTCAATTAACCCCACAGGTTATGCATGGATCTGGCACCGGCGCTGTTGTGACTCACCACTCCGCACTCTTCACCCGCTCTTTCCATCTCCCAAGAGCAAAAACTTGCCAAATTGCTAGGTCTCCTCTTCTCTTTTATGCTGATTCCCAAATTACATTTCTCGTTTCACAATTTTCGCACATGGCAACCAATCCACCTCGCGAATTCCTGCCTCAGTTTCGAAGGATTCTTTAATTGCTGATTGTTTGGTTTGTATCATGTTTTCTTGTGTGTAATCTGATCCCTGTTTCTTTAATTGCCGATTGTTTGGTTTGTATCATGTTCCCTGTAAGAAGCACCCACCGCCACACCCTCCTCATCATCCGGCCGCCGTGCCGTGCGACCTGCACAAGGAGGCCGTGGCGTTGCACCACTGCTGTCTCCACTCTCCACCGACCTCCGTGCTGACTCGTGTGCCGTCACGCGGCGGCGACGGCGGCGCTGGGTCGTGGTGAGGACAGTGTCGAACCAAACTTGAGACTCGGAGGAGTGAGTTGAAGATGGGTTGTTCTGAGATTGGTGCTTTGGCAAGATCGCGGGTAGCGCTAGCGCCTGAGGACGTGGAGTGGAAGGCCTCAGAGCCGTTGGATACTTTATCAGCTAATGCTCACCCTTAGATCGTCCAGGTCTCTTGTCCTCCTCGCTGTTTCTTCCAGCTTCAAAGTTGCGCGGCCCTCCACGCCGAGCTCGTCGCCGGTTGGGGAAAGAGCAGAGCAGGCACAGCTCGAGACGCCCCGCAGCTGCAAGCCTGCCATAAAGCCAACCCCCTCCTCCCCAATAAAACTCTACAAATCCCGCCCTGGCCCTCTCCCTATTCCCTTCTACTCGTCACTAATTTCTCTCCTCTTCCCCTTCCAAGAAACCGACAGAGAAAGGCGAGCTGGATCCTACGCTATTATTGAGTTGCATGCACCAACTAGTTCACCAAAAAGTTTAAACTGATGAGAAAAGATGGACAATTCACTTATAGTTCAACATTCTCCTCACATGTAGGCAGTGGCGGAGGCAGGAATAATTTTCAGGTGTGGCGAGTTTGTAAAGGTCAATTGGTCAAACATTTATGTTATAACTATCAACTATGCAAAAATGCATCATAACATTATCCAAATATATATATATTACTTTGTGATGAGCAAATATAACAGAAACCAAAAGTAAAGCATTGGTACTTAAAATACCTCACTAAATAAAGATTCTTGAAACAAATACATACCTATAATAAAGATTTATTTGGGTACAGACTTTGGCAAAGGCATTCTTCTATTTTTCTTTTGAAATTCTTTCTTAATTTCAGCAAGATCAAGTCCCTTGAATAAGCCTCGCTCAATGTAGCACACCATCAGGTCATTAAGCCAAGCATCGGCCATCTTATTACGTAACTCGGTCTTAATAATCTTCATAATTGAGAAGACCCTCTCAACCGATGCTGTCGCCACTGGCAGTAGCAACCCCAACTCAATAATACGATAAACTCGAGGGAACATAACATTTCTTTCGAGTTCGGACATCTTTTTAGCTAGGCTTGCAAGATCATAACAAACTCTAAATTCATCGTGTCTTCTCATGTGGTTGATGAATAATTGGAGATCTGTTTTTACGCGATTCGATCATCGGGAAAAATCTGCATCATAGATATCAGTAAGCTTAGCAATTCTGTCCACATCAAATTTGGCAAATGAGTCTCTTGGGTCCAGACAAGCGAAGCCAAGAAGCAAATCTGAAGTCATGTCATTAAAGCGATGGTCTAGCTCTATGGTGATAGCATCTACAGCTGCATAGAATGTATCAACACGGAAAAAATGATCTTGAGTGATGTTATTTCTCCCCCCCTTTCTTGACCGACCCCATCTTGGCACAGCCTCATTCATATTTGGTACTGGGATATCATTTTTATTGCAAAAGGTTTTCGCATCTTCAAATAGTGGTTCCCAACCGTGAGCCCTCAAGTTCATCAAGCATGATTTCACATCAGAACCAAAGACATGGCTTGAACAATATTTTGATCCTTTCTCGTAATAGAAGTGACAAATCATTTGTAATGCGAAGGATTCGCAACATCAACTTCATGATGAACACAAAGCTAAATGACTCCATTATCTGCACCAAACCTCCTGCTCTAGATGGATTACGCTCATCCTCGTGCACAATTTCTAGCACTTTTATGACTGCATCCCACATAGATTCAATACGAGCTAAAGTCGTATAATGAGAGCCCCATCTTGTATTTCCCGGTCTGGCCAATGATGTTTCTTGATTCTTCCCTCTTCCTGACAATATATCTCCACTCTCTAACTTAGCCAATATATTTTTACGTTGTTGATCAACCAATATGTCCTTCCTCTTACATGACGAACCAACGGAGTTCACAATCAAGATCACATATTCAAAGAAATCTTCAATAGAAGAACAACATCTTGAGACAGCAACAACTACCAACTGCAACCGATGAGCAAAACAATGCATATAGAAGGCATACGGGTTTTCATCACGGATCAGCTTTTGAAGCCCATTAAATTCTCCTCTCATATTAGAAGCCCCATCGTACCCTTGCCCTCGTAATTTTGCAATAAGTAGACCATGCTTATTAAGCATCTCAACCAATGCTTTCTTTAGTGCTTCTGCTGTTGTTTCTTTGACATGCTTGATACCCAAAAATCTTTCAATGACTTCTCCCTTGTTTATATACCTATTGAGAAATGGGGAAAATATTTTAGCTTAAGTAGAACAATGCAAATTCTCTATGCCATAATAGAAATAGTCAGTAATTACCTCACAACAACAGTCATTTGTTCTTTGATTGATATGTCACGAGATTCATCAATAAAGACAGAAAAGAGGCCATCACCCATCTCTTTCTTTATTGCTCTATTAACCCCCTCTGCTAATTCCTTTGCAATCTCTTTTTGAATTGTTGGAGAAGTCAGTTGGGCATTTTTAGGACATAACTCATCAAATGCAATCTTTACTTCGTTGTTCCTTTCTTTATACCAATCAAGCATCTCTAGAAAATTTCCCTTATTCATGGAACAAACAGATTCATCATGTCCACGAAATGGCTCACCTTGGAGTGTAAGATAACTAACAATTCCCAAAGATGTGTCCAAACGGGTTTCATACTTGACTAGTGATTCTTTGCTATAGGTTGTAACCTTATGTTTTAGACTTGACCTTTGATTTTTGAAATCTTCATATGCTGTCCTTGCTTGATTGTGGATACTCCGAGCACCGCCAACATGAAGAGGAAATGCTTTGTATGCATTCTTCCAATCTGTACCCTCTTTAGTGAAGGTAGTATGACCAAATTTGTCATCCACAGGATCTTGCCTAAAAAGAAAGCAATAGAAGCAATAAGCTGCATCTTTCTCCACACTATATTCCAGCCAAGGATGTTTTTTGTACCATGTTTCACAAAATTTTCTATCAAAATGGTCCTTAGGATAATTATGACCAACTGGTCGAGTAGGACCCTTTGCCACATAAGCCAATCTAACTTCATCTCTGATATTGGGATGAAAATCATCAATTGGAATCCGAAGCCCTGGATCAGGCTCAATGTGGTCTGAGTTCATCACTTCAATTAGCCCATCCCCTTCCCCTTGGCTAGCTATCGGATCAACAACAGTGGCCTCATGATCAACAGCGGCCTGATCATCAATGGTGGCTTGATCATCAACATGAATTTCCTCTTCATTCTCTACCTCTTGAATACCCACTGGAACCTCAATGCCCACATCCTCTTCCTCTTGTCCAGCAACGCCATCTACAGGCATAGCTGGGTTGGAGCTGCTAATGCTAACTGCTTTGGCAAAAATAGTCTTCAAATCTATATAAAAAATCAGAAGACAAAAAAGGCAAACAATAAATTAATAGATGAACTATTGATTAAATGATTACTAAACCTACAGAGCTACATGCCCGATGGTCGATGTCTACATGCTAGTTAAATTAAATAACACTCAAAGATAGACTTTTAGAATTCTAATTTCAAATAAAAATACCTTTCATCACATATCTACTCTTCTTCTTTGGTGCCATAGTTGCGATTGCAAAGCGATCGGGCTCGTCGCGATCGCTCGTCGATCATTGCCGCCATCGTCCGCCGCGCGCCATGCCACCGCGTTGTGTCGTCGCGCGCGTTGTCTGCCGTCCGCGCCAGCCACGGCCCACGGCGTCACCGGTCACGTCCTAAAGCTGCGATGCTCGATCGATCGGTTTAGATTTAGAATATGAAGAGACCAGTGGCGCGGAGGCAAACGAGCAGTCAGAGCAGACGGAGAGGAAAACGAGTCGATGTCGATCCCTAACTAGCCTTCCCTCCGTGCTCCGTTGTGGGCTTATGGTCCATCAAGTGGACTAGTCGAGCGATGGACGCCCACCAGGCCAAAAGCACAGGCCAAAGCAAACGTCTCTTGCCGTCACGCACGTATATGTATATATATACTAGTATATACTACATATATTCATTTTTTATATGGTTTAGGTATGGCGGCAGCCAAACCTTGCCAGATTGTTGCCTCCGCCGCTGCATGTAGGCTCCTTTAGATCTAAGGTATGGAATAAAAGTGAGCTGCAATTATTATTATTTAATTGCGCCAACTGGGTCTTGAACTCAAAACATCTCGGCTCTGATACCATATTGAGTTGCATGCACCAACCAGTTCACCCAAAAGCTTAAGCTGATGAGGAAAGAAGGACAATTCACTTATACTTCAACAGCCATATGCGGATCTCGCTCGCGCCTCCACCCTGGCGCTGCTTCCTGTTAGGGCGCTGGGGATGATCTGCAAGGCAAAGGATTTGTTGCGCTTCGCCAGCCAGGCCAGTCCCTCTCCGCGCCTGGATTCTCTGCCGCTACAGATTCTTTGTCCCGGGCCACCGAAGCATTGCCTGGGGTTGATGCCAGCACGGCGCCGCTATCCAAAACTTCCACCTGAACACGCACTACTCTCCCCGACTTATCGGACTTTGCTAAGGGTACTCGGACACGTCTGTCCCAGCAAAACTCATTCGTAATCACAACACCTAAACGCTTCCAACTAGGTTTGTCTGACTTCGTTCACTTCATGGGCATCAACTCCCAACGGATCACTTTTGGCGAACATCTCCATAAGCATTTAACGGTGGCACCATACAATGTCGGATCCAGCAAGAAGTTGTGTGCCAGCCAATGCAACACCTCTCGGATTTTAAGATTATCTAGGTTCAGGCGATACAGTGTGGTCTGCGGAAAACTACTCAAATTAACCCCACATGACCCCTCACAAACTTTTCACTGCCTGTAAAATACTATGAAAAAATACTGATATGACATACCTGTCACACGACTCAAGATATTTCAAACGGATGCTAATTAAGCATATTACGTCGAGTCTAACTAAAACCAAATTGTACCGTGCATATCAAAATACTCTTTATTTCAATTAAATTATAAAATTGTGACTGCAAATGTTCAATTAAAATTTTAAAAATATAAATAACAAAAAATCGATATCTTTAGGCCTTACGGATCTAAACCTAAGCAACCTAGGTCTTCCAATAATCGATCTATTAATGGAGGTACCCTGACGTTTTTACCCTAAAATTGCTGATCTACAACTACAAACCCTAGTTCTACCACAGCTATGTTTATTGTTGCTAATTTAACATGGTTTTATCAAAGTTACCAATAAATTATATGAGCACAACAAACTCACCAAAAAAGGAGTACACAGAGGCGCGCTGAGCCAAGGGCAGAGTCCCCTCCTCCTCCTCCCCTCTCTTCTTCTCTGTCGCCGGTGCTCTCCTCCCTTCCCCTCTTTCTGTCACGCTAGTGGATTCATATTGACCCTTAGTCGCAACAGCGTGGTGCGACTAGCATCAGACGCCTGCCGGTCACGCGACGGATGCACGACTGGTGTCAGGTGCCTGCCAGTCACGCGACGGAGGCGCGACTGGTGTCAGGCGCCTGCTTGTTGCGCACGAACGCATGACTGGACGACATGGTTCAACGTTGTCCGTTCGTTGCATGTCTGGGTGTTGACATGCCTCAGTCGTGCAACGTGTCCGCGATTGTGGGCCAGCTGGGCTCAAATCGCTGGTCTGCGATTGGGTCTAGTTGTCACCTATCTTGCTATATTGCTGGTGTGCGATTAGTGCCCTGTTATATTGCTGGTGTCTGAAGATTTTCACCTATCTTGCCAGTTATGTTTTCCATCAGAATAGTGGAAAATGCTCGCTTTCTTTCCAACACTCGGTGCAGAAAGAAGTTAAAGCTAGCATGTGAACATTCTTTTATCTTCCCTGGCCTACTTTATACTTGTGTTAAAAAGGAAAAACATCTTCTGATTACCAAGCTAGTAAGTTACCGAAGCTTGGCAGTAGCGGGCATTCAAGAACTCAATCACCGCGTCTCTCATTCCACTCCCTAAAAACTCACCTTTCTTTTGATCAATCATAGCCACGGTTTTACGTAATTTTTTGTCAAAGTATACAGGGAACGCAGAACAGCCAAGGAAGAAAAGCGAAAAGACAAGCCAGGAGCTCTCCTTTGGTCTTCCATTATACTCCCAAGTGGTCTCCACATGTGTGCCTCTCCTTAAATTTGCTGATATACTCTACGTCTCTATTTATGCTTCTTGCGTTGTCAATTAACCGATTCACACCACACTTGAGAGCTAAAATCACAGCCGCTGTCATTTTATAGGGGTCCTGCAATTAAGGATCCTGGTATGAATACCGCAACACGAAAAGCCAAGCCACCATTGCCATGCTCACTGCGGTCGTAAAACACTGCAAAAGCATAGCAGAGCTTGAATTAAAACGACAAAGTGCACAAAGAAAAATAAAAAAGCTCACCACTTGTGAGGAATCTGGTCATCTGGACTCCCCCAGCATTCATGGATTAATTGGTTCAAGAATTTATTACATCAGTGAAGAACTAATGATTGCGTGTCCAGGAACCAGAGGACCCAGATCCTTTGCAGGGCTGCTCAGGTCCACCATGTGAACAGTGTTTTCGCGAGAGGGTGAACAGGCCTCCGATGAGTACTTTAGCAACAATGTGAACTACTGTACAATTTTGCTGTAACGGGATAATACTGTAGCACTTAGTCTCGGCATTTGTTTTTTAATCAGACGGTGGAGACCGCTTCTAATGCCCATGTCAATGTAGAGGATCTCCATTCGGGAACCAGATCATGTCTAGTATCAGAATGTTACGTTCAACAGCCCCTAAATAAAATAAAAATTGACGGAACTAGATATCAATTTAGTTAGAAGAATAGTCACTCAAGTTCAAGCCGAGAGGCTGTTCTCAGTTCCTAACAGCCCGTAATTATCTGAGTTTTCTAATGTGTGCGTGAGAGATGGAGCCGCGAAGGGAGATAAGAGGGGCAAGGAAGGAGCTTTAGTACCCTAAAGAAGACTAGGATGATAGCGCGCGTTCTTTGTCCATTGATTTGAATTTGTTTTGACAACGGTGTATTATTGTAATTGCGGACAATAAGCATAATCAATAAACCTGAGAAAAGATAAGAATCTAACAGTAAGTATTAAGTACCTTAGCCCAATATGAAATATCATGTAGTCTTTCATCAGCAAATCTAACCTCTTCCATCTTCGCACTTTGAAATGCATTCAAAGAGTTTTAGGCTGCAGTGAATGAACATGAAAGGAATAAGAATAACCATAATCTTATCAATTGTCTGACTACTTATGAAATGTCCATATCCAATACATCAGATAAAGGGTAATTATCAGTATTAAGGGGTTAGTGAAAACTGAAAAGCATAAGATCAATGATGGTGATGATGATGTTGGTCAAATTACCTATAGAATAT
Source organism: Ampelocalamus luodianensis (assembly GCA_036346255.1). Lineage (NCBI taxonomy): Eukaryota > Viridiplantae > Streptophyta > Magnoliopsida > Poales > Poaceae > Ampelocalamus > Ampelocalamus luodianensis. The sequence continues at coordinate 26,740,730 of CM070617.1, read as the reverse complement.
CTATATTCTACACATTGAAAATGTCAAATTAGATCAATATCAAAATATTATAGTCTCAAAATCCAAGAAAGAAAAAAAAGAGAAATAATAGTGAGACTTACATTGAGTTTCAACAAAATGGTGTGCATTAGCACCGGCGGCCTTATTATCAATTTGATGAGCCTCAATTGGTGCAAGTTTGGAAGGTATGGCTTTTATGTCCTTTTAATTCCATTATACAAACCAACTGATCTCAGAATTAGAATTCTTGCAGGTAAACATGGTGAATAATTTTATTTGAGAAATTCGTTGCCTACCTGTGAATTCACTTTCTTCTTCGGTCGGTTAGCAGTCTTATTCTTTTGCTGCAATTGGTGCAGAACGGGAAATTTCCAAAAATACATGTTATCTTATCTACTGCATACAGAAGCTCGGTAAAGCCATGTTGGTAACTTACCTCAAGTTCTGAAGCCTTTACTCTTAAGCACTGCTTTTGTACACGCAAGCTCATGTTGCAATCCCTTCAGCTTATTATTGTATACGGAAGCCTACCATAAGACCTAGCAATCTTAGTTGTAGTCTAAATTTACACAACAACAACAATAAAAGGAACTAAACATAGAAATGAGGTGCCAAGATTTGGCTATTGATCTATTTAAAATCATCCAATTGTTGTTCTGTTGACATAACACTCACATGAGCGCTTCAAGAAGTAAAGTTCAAACTCAATAAACAGCGATGTGTATCGATGGTGTAAGACCACCTCCAACACAACCTATGTGTGTACTCTTTTACCTAACAGTTAGCACCAGTTAATCACGTAAAGGCGTCTTGCAAGGACAAACCCCAATCCATAAACTCAAATATTTTTAAGTTGAACCCCAATGCAGTGGCCATTGCCGACTGGAATTTGCATATAGATAAGATATGGATAACGTCAAAGCATGATCTGCAATGGAAGGAGAAAAACCATAGCTCGACAATACATAATTAAAACAACGCTAAATCTATCTGTTACTCATAATTTGGTAAGATGTGTTGATTCAGTTACAACCTCCAATGTCAATACAAACCTGAAATGAAAAAGCGATAAACCCAAGGTCAAAAGGATAAGATCGTACGACATCACAAATACGGTTCGAACTAACTAATTTCAGCCCTCACAGCTCGAAACCTATTTTACAAATCTTAAAGGAAAAGCAATTGTCAATAGGTAACGATAAATTTGCTCTAATGGTAAGTTGGCAAGAAATGCAGTTTATGTCAATAGTTTTAATTTTAGAATCCACATATATCGAAAGTCTAAATAAAATATTTTTGTGGTCAGGCCATGCAGAAAACAATTGTTTTGTATGGTATGTTCCAATTGCAAAATCCTAGGAGAAATGAAACCTTTTTAGTGTCCTTACTTCAGATACATCCTGTTTTGTGCAGTTTAGGGGAAAAGAAAAGAATCTAAGAAACCTTGAACGATATGTGCCCGAGAGATAGATACAAAAGTTTAGTGTCCTTACTTCAGATACATCCTTACTTTAGATACAAAAGTTTGTGTATTCAGCCGCTCTACCTTGTCTTATTGAGGTTCTGTAGCAGAGCAGTTAGATATGAAATGCAATTGCCTTGTTATGAAATATTCCACGATCTTGACCTTTTTTGTGATATGAAGAACTGTCTGAACGTGTATGGTTCCTTATTTACAACAGTAACAGGAAGTTTAGAGAAACTAAAAACAGTCCAGGTATTAATTCATATTTGTGGATTGCATGAAAATGGTAATTTTTGGAGTGACAGTGATAGTTGTTATGCATTAGTGATCAGATAAGGACATGTACTTTTGTACAGAATGCTCTGAAATGCTCTAAAATGTCCTGAGCCAGGTCACTACTATGTTTTATAGAGAAGACAGAGAATAAAACAGAAGGTTCAGCCATCGAAGAAACATGAAAATATGTTTATAGCCATTGCCAGAATCTGACATCAAAACATAGTCTTGAACTTACTTTGTCAGTTTTCCAAGTTTAATATTGAATTGCCAATACAGTAAAAAGTCAACATGAAACGCTCCGAGTTGCTGTTTGTATTGCATTTACATCATTTTAGCACAGAACAGCTTAGGTTGTTTCAGAATTCCCATATTAGTACATGAGTTCCTTTCTTGTTTCAGTAATCCCTTGCTGTAGCCTGTAGGTGGGGAGTTACTTATTCAACACTGTTTTTCAGGCAAAAACTGATATGGCGTGGGTGGTGAGCGAAACAAACAATGCAAAACGTAAAGATACAAGGCTGAGGCAATATCGCCTTCGCTCGGCTGAACTTTTAGTCGGCCGGCGAAGCTCTGATGTTGCGGAAGCCTAGCACGTGAGACAACTTTTCTTCTATTTCTTTGATAGCCTCTCGAAATACATATGCAGCTTCCTTTATAACTTTCGGTTCTTTCGAAAACAGGAAAACAATACACGGTTTCGAAAAGGAAACACACTCGGATTCATATCCGTTCTCTACGCTAAAACTGGCTCATTTCCCTTGGTAATCTAAGATAGACACCATTTTCTGCGGGAAACAGATTCCTGGAATTGATAGCAATCTGTTTCCCAAAGTAATCTTAGATTTCTGATTCAGATTCCTGGATGTTTTAACAAACAATATAATCTCATAGGATTACTAAAAGATTCCCAGTAATCCTCGAAGGATTCCGCCAACCAAACGCACTCTTAAGGAAATAATCTCTTAGGAGATACGAACTAAATACTTGCTAACTAAATCTTCCCTGAATGAAATAGCTATACATAACCGGCACAACTGCCGTGTCCTGATGCATTACAGAGCCCGAGTCGTACTCAACTTCAGCAGCGCCGGCGGACTCGGTTTCAGCAGCTCCAGCCGATCCAACTCCAGCCAGTTCCTTGACCTGCAAACGCTTGCGTCGCTGATATGTTTTACCAATAAATGCATCCACAACAAAAACCGAGTCTGCAGGTTTCACAATTTATGAGAGGGAATCATTTGAGACAAACTTTTCTAGCAGAGGCCTCACTGATACTTTCAGAAAACAGCATCCTAAAGCTGTGGCCTACACCTTCTGGGGTGAAAATCAGCGCATAACCAATAAAGGTACATCATTACATTGGTTAAATACTTAATTTTATAAATGTGTTAGTATTCTTTGCGTTTGCTTTCTTTTTGCATTTGAACTACTGCAAAGAAATAGTCCCCCATATTACAATCACTAATGTAACAACCCACTACTAGTATATTTCCAATTTCTGTTACCCTGGGCCAAAAGGTGTCACTGCCTATCTGGGAAATCTTTTTCCGAAAAATTGTAGTAGAGGCCTGCTAACTTTCATTAAAGGGGGATTATTGTCTTAGCATCTGCGGAAGTAACTCTTTAATCATCCTTGAGAGCTAGATTTACTGTGAAATATAAACATATAGAATGAAGCTTATACTGTTGGTTTATACCGCAAAACTTCAGGTCTTCCTAGTACAAATTTCTCAAGAAGTATAATCAAGGGAATAATGTTTAGAAAAAGTTATGGTCCAAGATTTGATCTACATTCCATATTTCTCATAAATAAAAGATAATAAACCTAATGCTTATTTTCCAAGATTTGAAGGCAATGAAAGCTTTCTTTTTCCCCAGTAGAAATGTAAGCTTACCTGGTTTTAATATTTTGTTCTTCATTTAACAGGTTGGCGATTAGATTACTTTCTTGCGTTAGAATCTATTGCCGGCAAGGTCCATGATTCGTACACTCTTCCGGATGTATCATTCAGCGACCACAGTCCAATTGACCTTGTACTGAAGCTATAGGCACTGATGAGTGATGAGGCGAGGCCCACAAATATGTTACTTTACTGTAAGGCCAACTATATCATAGAAACACTTCCTCGATAAAGGCTTGCAGAAGAAATGCTTCACCAGGCTGAAATGATTCAAGCTGGGGTAGAGATATTATTTGTCAGTGGTGGTTATAGAATATAGATCACTTTGTGGATTTGGATTTGCAGGATATCAATATAGCTTGTAACCCTCCTGTTCTGTGTCTTTTGTTCGTGTTTTATTCTCTTGTCTAATGGAATGCACATCCTTGAAATGTTCTTCTGAGACCTTATGTAGTTACATACCTATGGGTCCAATTGTTTACAAGTGTTTGCATAATGAATATATGGTTCTATTTGTGTTAATACTTGCTAATATACATGCACATTAAACTTATGTTGATAATGTTTTTTTAGATTGAGTTGATAATGAATTCATCACCAGACAAACGCTCGTTTAGCCCTACTACAACTGAACTTTATCTCCCCGGTAAGCCACGCTGATTGTTTAAACCAGAACTTTCAGATGGCTTACGATGTTAATTGAATCACACGCTCACATCTGCTCCGAGACAAATTAGTCCGGTTTCCTGTTGAGGTTTTATCTTTGAGCGCCGGCGGCCATTCCGTCGTCTGCTCGAGCTCCGGGGCTTTATCAAAGCATCACAGACTATCTGAAATCTGAATCATTTGTTATGTTACATACGAGTTAGGACTAGAGTAGCACCTTCAGTTGCATTACAAGCCACGCGTATTCCTGATTCAGATTCAGATCATAAAGGCGTATCCTTCCAGAATGCAAAGAGCGCAGAAAATGAGTAAAAGAGAATGACATGGAAATTTGCGGTTGCTAGCATGATAGCAATCTAAACACAAGAGATCAATATGTTATTCCTACCATTAGAAAAAGAACATCCTGACTCAACAGGTAAGACCAATTGTTTTCACCACCACGGAAGGAATAGTTAACACAGATACCATCTTCATTCCCACTATGCAACATTGACGCTGCAATACAGCCAGTAAACAAAAACGACTGAGCTAAAAACATATACATGTACAAAGGGTGCAAATGGCTCGACAAAACTGTAACTAGGTTGATAGTTGGTAAAGAAGGAAACACAACCTACAAGGGTCCTCGGCTATTCTAGCTCATCTGAAAATGTCCACATTTACTAGTGCAACATGGCGAGAGTATCTTCTCTCAATTGAATTGCTGCAAGCCTCAATCCTTGTTCTTCCTCACATTGCTAGTGACTGGTTGGTGTAACCAGGCTTCTCATAAGAGTAATGCATGTTATTTCTCGCTCGGCAGTGCCTCCAGCCATTATTCGTGCCACTATGCTCATCAGCATGGTACTTTGATTTCATGGCCTTTGAGCTAATGGGACCTCCTCTATCTCTATTCCTGCTGTTCCTTCTGCCTGACTCATTATTTCGCCTTCTCCAGTGTCCATATGACCCGCCTTGACTGTCAAACACATAATAGCTATCTCTACCATTGTCCCATGATTCTGTCTGAACACCTGAAGAACCCCAACCAGAATCACGTTTCCATGCATCTAGGGAGTCGCCCTTCGTGCAGGGCATGGTTGGCACCCCCCAGCTGCTTGTTTGACCTTGCTGTTCCTCATACTTGTCCCAATTTCCTGAGCTTTGCTGAACAATTGTTTGTGCAGGCTGGCTGACATAATTATCCCAATTTACTGAGCTTTGCTTGCAATTTGCTTCAATGGGCTGTTTCACAAAATTATCCCAGTTTACAGAGCATTGCTGACCGGGAGTGTTACTTGTTTCCCCATCACCCCATCCTGTGGCCGGAACTGGCTTGTCTGTAAAAATAAAGGAGTCCCAGCCATCGGGAGCAGCATTATCCCCTTTGGGAACAGCACGCCGTGACTTCTCCAGATCAGCCACCAATTCAGGGTCAACATGTTCGTCTGGGTTGACCATGTCAATATACATGTTTGGGTCAGGTAAAGGGATATCACAAGGTTGACCATGATATACGGCAAAGAAACGGGCCTTTGCATCTTTGAAAGCTTCTAATGCAGCTGAATCATCCCAGTCAACAACATTTTTGTACAACGACATCAATTTCTTGGTCTCACACAGTTTACCCCAGGGGATAGCACAGGCATCAGTGCAAAATTTCTTCTCCCACAATGGAACAGAGAAATTTCCACCCCCTGAAAGTCAAACATAAACAATGCGTTATGAGTACATGACAATAATCTATGTAGAGAAAAAGAACTTATGTGTGTTCCTGTTGCTACTGAAACACAATATTGGAATGTAAGAACACCGACCAGAGGGAAACTATAATTGGAATAAGGCAGCAAAAGGTAAAGGAGTGACCAACTAGGAGTAATGAATATACCTCGTCGTAAAATGCGCAGATAAATCAAACTAAATAGGGTACTTTGACTTAAATGCTAGCAAAACAACAAGAACTAATGCAAATTTGGTATGATAAAAAAACTAGATCGTGTAACAAGATATCTAGTACTTACAATGGGGAACAACAAAAAACACCGCCAAATCTCTGCTACTGGAAAAAAAAATCCACTCAGAGTACAGGTTCAACTTAGGTTAGTCATAGAGTTCAAACTTCAAAGAAGTTTTCATCAATAAATCTGGACCGAAAGTGCTAACTTCCATGAACATTTTAGCACCCCATGCATGTTCTAACTAACATGGTCTCATATTCACATAGCTGAGTTCAGAATATGAGGTGTACTACAACCATATCAAATTATAGTACATTTCTGAAATTGTAATGTGTCACAAGAAATACAACTTTCAAATGGACGATGGAATTAGGGTATCAAATAGCTCATTACAAAAAGGTGCTGTAACTGCAACACACTCTATTCACTTCCTACTTGAACGCTGGCGGGGGACATGGGTGTGCAGATGAATGGTTGGCCCCTAACCAATTACAAGGCTTAAAAATATTGGAACTGTTGTTTAATATTTCTGAAAAATATTGTTCCTTTTTAGCTAAATCTGCTATCGTAACAGCATCCTTGTAAAACTGCAAAGAACACTGATACTGATAATTCACCTTAAGATCTTGCACTGAAAGGTCAGAGCTCCCTGGAATATGTAATGGTCAATAATGTAACATGAACTCATCAGCATTACATTGCAGACCGAAATTACTATCGGAACTTTACAAGTATGCATCATACATACATAAACAAATCTGTGTGAGCTGAGAGACACAGAGGTCATAGACATAAAAAAACCCAGTGCAATTCCTCAAAACAATCCTAGCAATTTAAGCAAAGCAAATTCACAAACATTATTAGTCTCTGAAGAAAGTCATAAAAAAACAATCTATATCCTCGTACGTCATTTTCCTTGCAGAGTGAGTTACATCCTCCAAGAGAATGTACTTACCCCATCGGGGCACTGCCACAGCAACCATCGAAGGGGTGGCACATACTACTTACATGATGTTACCACCTACCCAGCCAATTTTACCCAAAATATTACCGCCTCTCCACATTGCCAGGAGCACATGGATCGTGGAAGAGAGGGAAACTTCACTCCCCAACCCAAACACATTTCTTTCCTGCGCATTCCAAAATTCCAACACAGGAAACCACCCAGGAATCGAGAGACAGCGCAACCCATCCAAACCAACAGCAAGCAATCAAGCAAAGCGCAAATATTAAGAAGACCGTAGACAAGATGAGCACGGATCAAGAGGCGCACCGTGAGAGCGCGGTGGCCGCCAATACTTGCCGGGCTCGCCCGCGCCCCTGTCCCTGTCCCCGTAGCTGGGCCGCCTCTCCCCCATGGACGACCGCCGAGGACTCGAGCCCAGCCCGCCAAGACCAAGACGGAAAGGCGCTCCCCGCCCCAGGAACCACTCCACGGCGGAACCGCCCCCAAGCGCCGGAATCCCAGCAGCCAGGACCTGCGCGAACAGAAAGGGAGCGATCCGACTGAAGGCAAAGGTCGCCGCCTCCCAAACGACGACGCTGCGTTCGATTAAAACGGCGGGGTACGGAGTGCGCCGATTAAGCCGCGAAACCGACGGTACCGCGAGAGGCGGGCGGTGGCGGGACGAGGCGAGGAGGCGGTTTGGGCGTCGTCGTTGGCTTCGCAGCCGGGGAGGGAGGGGAAGAGGGGAGAGGAGAGGAGGGGATTAAAAAGGGGTAGGAAAAGACGGGATTTTTACGCGTGCTCTTGCCGGTTTTGAGGCGTGTCAGAGATGGAGACGGACTGGTGTGTGTACCACCGCCCGCCCGGCCTCTCACGCTCGGATTTCTCCATGTGCTTCTATCCGCCTTTATTTATGGCTTTGCTTTGACCTTTTCCCCTATTAAAAATCCCAGATTTAGCACTATACTAACAGACGCCCTGGTCATCTGGTGTGCAGTGTGCTATACTGCTCGTGCCGACTTGTTCTTTGTAATTGCATCATCGCCATCATGTGTTAAAAGACTAGGTTGACAAAATGATGTAAATGCAAAGATTATTATCTACGTCATCATTATTATTTGTCCATGAGGACCATGAGCTGATATTTTTTCCATCTGTTGTGAGCAAGTTGCATTTTCTTTCTCTTTTCTCTCACTCCTGCATGGATAGACTATATAAAGATTTTCTTCGCGGGGATGAATACGAGGCTATACGAGTATGATTTTGTTTGTGCTCTAGCTCTGTTTTTCTGACATACTGATAGATTGGACCCGACAGAAAACTAAGCCCTAGGTTGGGCTATGTGTCCAATTTTCCTCTGCTCTACTTATCCAAGGTGGACCAGCCGATCTGTCTCAAGCCGGTCAGACTCGGAGGTACAATGTACAATTGTATGGGTAGTCAGTAAACAAAGCGGGATCCCTCCTGAATCCTGATATTTCTATTCGGATAATATTAAAACTAACAAAGTTTGGTTGGGCCCAGCTCTCCGAGTACCTCCCTGTCCGGTTGTCCCCAAGGTGAAGGAAGAAACAAGCTCGCTGAGCCCGCGGTAAATTGAGGGAAATTTAGGCTCTTTTTGCGACACAAGAATTTTACCTAAATTTTGTACAAATTTCATACAAAACAGTTTAATTTCTATAGGAATCGAAAAATATTCTCTCGTTCTAAATATGGTCTTACATCGCAACCATGAGCTACACAATCAAGGTAAGAACAAGGCTCAAAAACATATCCGCGGATGCGGTGGGTTTTTTTCGAAAATGTGAAAAGCGCATCATTGCATTAAAGAAGGAAAGAAGGCTCATACAACATGGCGAGTAGAACCAACCACACGCTAGAAGCAAAAGCAAAAACAAAACAAAACAAAACAAAACCATGAGCTATGGTTTGGCAAAAATACCAAAGCTTTGGCAAGCTATTCAACCCAAAAACGAAGCTCAAAAGCTCCTGCTAAGCAGTAAGCACCACAGAGCACCATCATGCGGAATGGTGTAATGTCTAGCATGGAATTATACTTGTTACTAAAAACCCTCGCATTATGCTTCTTCCATAGCTGCAATAGGATCAGAATAACCAGAATATCAAAGCCTTTTTTCTGCTCTCTTGGTATACCCTTCCTTACTGCAGTCCACCAATCAGTCAACGTGATTGATTCATCCGGCGCAAGCAATCCTTGATTCACAAATGAAAAGGACTCGAACCAAATTTGCCTTGCCACCACACAGGCACACAGCTAACAAAAACATACAGCGAGAAATATGTCAACTAAATCCATGAAAAATGCAAGAGATACCACTGGCCAGTCGCAGTCGTCCAGCAAGCCTGAAGCTCTGACGCTCTAGTCAATTCATAGGCCTCAGTGGAAACAGTGAGGTTCAGTTTTGAGAAGAAGGCACTTCCTGTACGCACTTGCTCGCCCGTATGCTTTTTGTACCCATTTTGATGTGACATGGGCAGATGTGAAATGAAATCTACGCACTTGAGGAGCAGAATGTGAGATATTGCCTAACAGTTCGGCCTTTCTAGTTGCTTGCTATACAAAGACAAACAGCCCTGCTCTATGTTTCATCCCTCTGGAATTGTTCATCAAACATGTTACTACGTACATTGATCTGAATTCTTTACACACTGATAGTCGAATCATTCACAAACAAAACTAAGCCCAAAAGCCTATATACATTTGCCGAGTTTGTACTACTACTAGAAAATGTACAATCCTCGTAGAAAGAAGCCAGATCAGGCCTTTGATGGATGGAAAGGAGGAAATGCCAAAGATGCTTGCGTGCACTCCTTCCAATAAAGCTCAAGATGTGGATCGATTCTAGGGACAGCGTAAGTAGGGGTACTTACCCTTCTGTACTTGCCTTAAAGAGAGGGAAGCAGCCTTTGCTTGCGAGGCAGGCTTCCAGCAAAATTTGGTTGGGTTGTTTGTCTCCCATTCGCCGCCTCCCTTCGCCGTAGGGCGAGAATGGCTTCTCCATGGCAGAACTGTACTGCTGCTTATCAGTTGCTCCATCACCAGTTATTACTTACTAGTACGAGAGCAATAACCAGTAGGCAGTAGTGTGGCTCTGTGATGAGAGGGACAAGGATGAGAGCTAACGCGAACAAGCGGTGAAGTCGCATGTGAAACTTAGTTCAGGTGCGACATGCGAGCAGAGAAGATGCCAAGTGATCGGTGTAAGATCGACAACGGAGTGGAGTTCGGCCGTGCTAGCTCGTGTGCTCGTGCAAACGTAGCAACCTGCAACTGTAGCGTCAGGTCGGAGGGATGTAGCAAAGAGCAAAAAATTTCACAAGCAGTGCCCAACAAGCCCAGACCAGGTGTACAACTGATGGCCCAACCAGGCCCACTTGATCCAAATAAGAAGTTGCTTGTGTTAACCACGTCTCAATCTGTTGCCTGTCACTAACACAGTATCACAGTAGGATCAAATTCGTACCTCTCGAATGTGAAGCAATGGAACAAGTGCGTAACTATGTACTTCCCCCGTTCACAAAAGAGTAATATTTTTCACTTTTCAAAGTCAATATGCTCATTTGACTACTAAATTCTCTTATTATATATTAAAAAAAAGTTGTAAAAAGTGTAATATTATGAAAGTATTTTTATGATAAATTCACTCATATCATTTTTATACATACAAATTAACCATATGTTTTACTCCCTCTGATCAAGAATATATAACGTTTTAGGCATCAACATGATCTCCAATATGCAAATTTGACCGTTATTTTTTATATAAATATGTTCATAAAATATCATGAAAATATTTTTTTCCCTGACTAGTCTAATGATACAATTTTCATGTGACCAACAAAAATAATTTTTTTTATACATTAGTGGTCAAAGGAAGTTTGATTGCACGCTTTCTAAAGCATCATATATTTATGAAACTGGGAGTAAATAATATATTTGGTAAAAATTAGTAGGATATAACTACACGTATTCTAGTGTGTCACTCTTTTATGATGGGAGGGAGTATATCGGTCTTAGATAACGTGTCATCAAACTTCTTTATCTTTGACCACTAATATATTAAATTAAAGGCTATTTAGATTAGTCATGTAAACATAATACCACTGGATTTGTTATGAAAAATACTTAAGGATAAGTCATATGTTTTATCTATTGGATCAATATCCAATCATATGACATATCAATCTCTATATAAATCTAATGATCATAACAATTGATTTAAATTTTAAAAAATTTCAGATGACTTAGAAATAGCAATTTCGTATATATTTCTGAACAAAGAGAGAGTAATATGCTGTAACGTAATCGCGATGTGGCATCCATGCATGATCCATGCAGCAAGCGTCGCCATCGCCGCCGCCGTCGTCTAAGAAGAAGATCCCGCCAAGAAGTCGACACTGTAGACCTCGCTCATGTCCGGCTGGAAGAGACCGAAGTTCTGCTCGACGCCCTCGGGCTTCTGGTTCTCGTTGAACATGGCGAAGATGTAAGTCTCCACGGCCTTCCCGGGCCGCCGCGGCGTGCCGCGCCCGACGTGCCGCACCAGGTTGTTGTTGTACGCCGCCGCGTTCTCCACGCTGGCGCCGCCGCCGCCGCCCGAGGGCCACCCGGTCTCCGACACCACCACCTCCACCCCCTGCCCGCCCGCCTTCTCCACCGCCGCGTACACCGCGTCCAAGATGGCGTCGAACATGTTCGTGTAGGCCACCCCGCTGTCCGTCACGGCCGCCGCGGCCGACGACGATAGGAGCGCGTAGTCGAGCGGCACCGACGACGGGTCGGCCGAGTACGCGAAATACGGGTACACGTTCGCGAGCAGCGGCGTGCCCCTGGAGGCCAGGAAGGAGACGATCGGCCCGACCACGGGCAGCGCCGCCTCGGAGAATGCGCCCTGCGACGGCGGGTACGAGGACCCGAGCACCGAAGTCGCCACGGCCGTCGTGACCGGCACGCTGAGCCCCGCAGCTCGCAGCGCGGACTCGAGGTTCTGCATGGCGGGGAGGACGCGCGCGGCGTCGTCCCCGGGGATGACCTCGTTGCCGGCGTTGATGTAGCGGAAGCGGACGGCGCCGGCGAAGGGCTGGACGTAGGACTGGACCCAGGACGTGGCGAACGAGGCGTCGGAGGCGAGACGGGCCAGGTCCTCGTTGAGCGTGCCGAGGAGGACGCCGAGGCCCGAGCCGCGGAGCGCCCGAGGACGGTGGTGTCCGGGTGGAAGAGGCGGACGTCGGTGATGTTCTTGGCTATGTACAGGGCGATCACCTTGTCCGGGGACGGGAGGTTGTTGCCGATCATGCCATAGTTGACACCAATGCCTTCCACTCCTGCGTACATGAACACGTTACACATGATTAGTAAGCACGAAATGAAATGGAAGGGGCAGAGAACTAAGTGCTAATTCTTGTCCATCCAAAGTTGCTATCCGTAATCAAGATATGCATTGTACTATAACCGAACATTAGGTTGCCTCTCCATGACCATGAGACTTTAGGTCGCTGACGTTTTACCAAATAATTGAAACAAAACAGTAAAGTCGGCAGATTGGCAGGGAAATAAAGATGCAAGAAATATCTGTACAGAAACCAAGCATGCGTGCGTGCGTGCAAAGATTATCCATGGGTATCATTTCTCAAGAAGATTAGAGTAGACATCCCAACCAATAAGACAATGAATGGAAAAAATCAACAACTTCCAACAGCAAGCAATAAATAACCCAAACAACTGTAATCAATCTTTTTTAGAATTTGTCATGTTAATTTGGTGCTACAAAAACGGTGTTCAAGTTTTCACCAAATTGGTTCCTTTTTTTTCCCCTTCAAGGAGGATGCAAAATCGAAAAGATAAGAAAAACATAACTATTTATACGAAGCTCTTCCAATGAAGATCGATTCTCATGAAAAAAGAGGAGCAAAAATTAGGCAGCATATTTGATATAAATCTAAGATCGGTCTCCACAGATTTTCAATTCTTAGCTGGTTTTCGCATAATATTTGCCCTATTTCATATACGCAAGAGCTATCATAGTGGTAATTAAAGATTTGGCCTATGTAACCCAAAAATCTTCCCCTGTTCTCATATTTGCCCAAATCATAGGAGTAACGAACTAACATCGACACGAACTGAGCAAAATACACCATGCAGAGTAAAAACACCGAAACCGATTAATGGTGCAAAGATAACAACTACATACGTTAACATCAAACAATGATTTAGTAATGCAGCAATCAAGCGATGGTCAGTAATAAACTGGTAATTGACTCACCTGAGATCGACGAGCAGAGCATTAAGCCGAAGGCAGCAACCCACAAAGCAGTCATCATCTTGCCTACGTTTTGCAGCAGCAGCACGAACTATCTGAAAATATCTCCCTTTTTTTTTCCTTTCTGAATCTGAGTTCTCTCCCTCGCCGTGCGGTGCTCTATATATAGTGGCTTTGGAAAGGGCAGCAACCACCGGAGGATCAAAACCCTAGAGATGATACGTGCGAGTGGGGGGTGGCGTACGTGCGTCCGCATCATACGGACACCGAACGCCACGACCAAAAACGTTTTACGTGGGCCGCGGTGTTCGGGTAATGGAGATGGACGACTGAACGAACGAAACTGATCCATCGCACGCACGGGACGTCGTCGTGCACGTTCACGAGTACGGGGCGCTATAGTACCACGTGGGCTTCTTTTTTTCCTCTCTCCATATAATTTGTCTCCAAATTCTTCAGGTTTGGTTTGGTGCTTTGAGCGAGATTTACTCCTCCATGATTGATCAATGATTATAAGGGCAAACATTGCATGTTTTTCTGCAAGGAATTTCACCACTAAGCCTACTCATTGCTAAGAAATCTTTTGCTCGTAGTTACTGTAATATCTTTAGAATGCATTCTTTTGTGGATAAAAATGGAAATTGGTAAATATTATTTAGCTCTATCGTTCTTTGATGCATTCGGTATTACTTGTGACAATGCAGACACCTAGAGGTTTAAGAGAAGTTATACCTGGTTAGTACCTGCAGCTATTGACAAGCAGTTTTGTTGTCTGTCCAGGACATCATATATTTTTGTTATATTTTGTTTAATTTGTTGCATTCAATTTTTCTGTGCACTTTCGTATGTTCGTCTGACGAGTGATGACAGCATATCAGCCCCAAAGCTGTAGGAAGATCACATTCATAAGATTAACACAGTACGTCTTGGCAATTATCGAACTGAAAACCTGCAATTTGATTCCCATTCAGCTCGAGTACGTAACAAACCTGTTAAAAATTGGAGGATAAAAAAATCATTCATAACAACCACAAAGATTCTGTACAAACTGGTATACAAGCATTAGAGAGACGTCTTGTATCAAACAAGATATGATTGGGTCTTTTTCATTCTGAAACACGAAATATGATCGAATTATTGAATCACGAAACACATCAAGCGGCTTAACACGCTCAATAAGTCTTCCTCCAAATAATCAACTAAAATATCTTCATTGAACTCACTAATATTACAACAGCAGCAGCATGCATAAGAGCACATGGGGCTTAGAAGATGTCTAACCATTAAGGGAAAGAAAGAAAAAAAGAATCTGTCTAGGCTTTGGCATCTCCTTTTGGTAGACCAAGAAGAGATGGTCGGTAAATTGAGTGGCCCTGTGCCATCTCAATTCTTTCACGTGGATCATACATTGTTTCATCTCTTATAGCCTGAAGAATCGAATCAGTAGGAAATTCCCTGTTCATATACGTAAACAAATCAAGTCAGTTGATTAAGGCAACACAACGTTTACTAGCATGAAGTATAATAACATGACACTGAGAGTAGCAATCGACCAAGAGAATGAAGATATCTGGGGATGTTACATAGGTCGTTGACAAAGGATAATCCAATAAAAAGTAATCCAACTAGATCACATGGGCTTTTGTTATATCATTAAAAAAAACAAGGAGAATTCTAACCTCTTGATCAAAATTTTATATAGTGTTTTCAGGATTGGGCACAGCTCAACAGGCGCAACAGATTTGTTGGCTTCTGGATGCATTACACTTAAACTATCCTGACTCAGAAGTTCATAAAATGCATCGACTGCAGATACACCCTGAATGAAACGATAACACAATTTAGTACATGACCAATCTTGAGGCACATTTCCACAGCTTTTGAAAGTTCACATAACAATCAAAATGAAATGGCAAACCTGAATGGTCCCTTTGCCTTTTATGCTGTCACCCATTTCAAGAGTCAGTTCCCCTTTAGCTAACTTCTGTCCATACCAGGCATTGCGACCTTTCAACAATGTGACATAAGTGTCAGCTAATAATGGTCCAGCAAGTTTTTCAGGCTCTTCTTCCAGAAGGTGGGTGATGTAGATCATTTCAGATGTGCAAAGTGCAAAGTAAACAGACTTGCTGGTTGCACTCTCATTGGTTAGTGCCGCCACCATACCTACAAGATAGCAGGATGTTCAGAAAACCTTTTGAAGAAGAGGCAATGAAAAAACATGTACAGGGTGATTGAACGCCCAGCCATGCTCACAGAAGAAAGTTCAATGTGTCATGTGTATCTGATCGCTTCTTATCTATTGGATCTTTCTTCTGCATAATATAGGGCAGTTAAGATATCACTGACTAGTGTCTTTTTTCCTTGTGGCATTGTATTTCGTAGGAAGCAGTGCATGAGAAAACATTATAACAACGCAAGGTATTGACTTCTGAGGACATCGATTAACTTTGAGCATGTATTCCAACATATGAGGGCAAGTTCTATGCCAATGGTCACAACAATATATGGTTTCAGTGGCTACAGAACATTTAAAAAGAAAGGCAGTGAGACAAGTAAATAGAAGTTACCAGCACCAATGGCGTATACATTTTTCAAACCTCCCATGACTTCGTGAGTAATAAGGTCACTATTATCCCACACGATAAAATGAGGCTGTCTCAAAAATTTAGCAAGAGGTTTTCTCCATTTATCAGCTCCGCAAATACGAGCATTTGCATATTCTTTATTATAAATTTCAGAAGCGATATTAGGGCCACCAAGATATAGAATGTTCTCCAATGGAACCCCAGCTGCATTAAAACCAATAATACATAAACCGCAAGCAGAAGTCAGAGATGGAAAGCGAAATACGTAAGAGCTAATCATGAAAACTCAGCACACACCACATGGAATGGAGTTTGAACATAAAATTCTGAAATGGCTAAATAAAAGCTGAACAAAAGCATCGAATTGTTGTGAGCAGAAAGAAGAAAATAGGGTGTGCTAATAATCCAGGAAGAGACTGCTAAAGTGAACATGTGATGGCAAAAAGGATTTCTGAGCAACAGAAGACATGAGTCATGAGTCAACAATTAGTTATCTCTCCACATGTTGAAGAAACATAGAGAATATTATGTAAAGTATAACCATGCCAATGAGCACAGTTTAATAGATGAGTCAATCAGCAAAAAGGCATTCCTGGAAATTTAGAAAGATTCACCTCTGAAGTTCATTTTTCTCCAATTCAGCAGAAATATATTTTTTCATGTAAATTTTTGACACCAATACAACCGATTACATCTTGAATTCATAATAATTTATAAGGTAGTTTCCAACAAAGACCGATAATAGCCATTGCAGGTACCAGATTGAGGAAGCTCACGGTTAGAGCTTCGAGTTCGGTATAATTGTGGAGAACCAACAATAGAGGACAACTTCAATTCAGTAAAGAAAGAACAAAATTGTATGATTGGGCAAAGAAAAGGAAAGGAACCTCACTTGCATTGCTAATCATCTGCGTCGGGGTTATGATCCGCGGCACGGGATCCAGGGACGCCTCTATCCCTTTGGCCAGCGAGATGATGACCGGGGCAGTAATCCTCTCCTTCCAGTACCTCCCAATCTCCCCAAACACATCCCTTGTCTCCGTGGAGGGCAGCCCGTTGATGACAATGTCGGCGTCCCAGACGGCCTCCTGCAGGTTGGTGACGACCTTGAACGGGCAGAGCGGCGTGTCGATCATGTTGAGGCAGAAGCCGTCCCTGAGTATCTCGTCGGCGAAGAGCGTACGGTCCCCGAGGCGGCCCTCGACGTACTTGAGGTAGGCGCATCGGCGGATCAGCCGGCGCAGGACGTCCTCGCGGGCGTTGATGACCTCGAAGAGGTGCTCGGCGGTGGCGCGGTCGACGGCGCGGCCCGGGCGGCGCCAGATGCGGACCTGCACCTTGTCGCGGAGGTGGCCGTAGGCGTCCTGCAGAGCGCGCAGAAGACGCTGCCCCAGGCCCCAGCCCCGACGCCGACGATCCGGAGCGGGTCGCCGTCAGCCTTGCCCAGCTGCCGACGCAGCTCGTCCAGCTTCTCCTCCACGCCTCCATTGGCATGCCCGTTCGGCGGGTAGCCCGCCGCCGCGTGCGGCCCCTCCTCCGCTCCGCCCATTGCTTCCTCCCCTTCCACTCTTCTCTTTCCTTCTGGCCGCAAGCAAGGAGAGCAAGCCCAAGTGCGCAAGCTATTACATGGCCTACTTGACTTGTTCTAGGATGGGCAGGGCAAAAAACAAAAGGCAAACTGCTGCGACTAACCAGGAGGAGATGGGGAAAAATACGCGATTTGCGGGGGCTTTGGGTGAGTTTGGCCGCCGAATTACGACGAGGTGACAAGCTGTCGGCCGGAGAGACCGAGGCGGGCCGCGGCTGGCTGGCTGCCGGCCCTTGGGACGGTTGCCGGTTGGTGCGCGGTTGCACGTCTCGGGTCGGGCGATTACTGGTTTAGCTCGCGAATAAGGCCGAACAAACCGCGACCGGCGGAAAGCGAGGCACGGTGGGGAAAGGTTGGAAAGTGTTACCTAAACCTAATTACGGCGAAACACTGGACCGTCTCTTGGAGGATTCATCTCTTTAGCTATAAACATGAGAACCTCATGTACAATGATACATGAATAAATATATTAGATTATCCACAATTCCACATTCTGTCTCTCTTTTGTGTACTTATTTTGGGATTTTCTACCGACAAACTCTATTATTCAACATGTTATCAACACTTTTGCTCTTCAAACGTCTGAATCCCCAACGGTAGTCCACGATGCCGGGGTCTCGTTCGGTTTGAGTTACAACTCTATCGCCAAAACCACTACACTTGATGTGCACGCCCTCATTGCCTCATCGTGCGAGCTCACCGCTCGCAACCACCACCATGCCACTGTTGGCATCCCATGTCGTGGTATGTCGTCAGATATAATAGTCATCTCCTAGTGGTGAGATTTTTTTTTGTAAATGTGATGTATTGTTCTACATATTTTCAATCTATTAATCTTCGGGCAATGGAAGCCCCGCCTTACCCTGGCTTGGAGCCATGTGCCATGATCGCCCGTTGCCGACCACTTGAGCATCGCCCGCCCGAACGCGTGAGATGCATGGCCGAGCCGCCATGCGACATCTCAGATGTGCTGCGCCGGGGCTGAAAACGCGAGTGCCTGAGGCTGTCTCCGCCGTGCTAAGCTACTACCACGTTGCACCGAGGTCGGGCCACCGCGAGCGCTTGAGGGCGCCTCCACCCTGTTGTGCCCAGGCCAAGCCCTCCACCCTGTTGCATCGAGGCTGAGCCATCGCGAGTGCCCGAGGCCGCCTTCGTGACGTGCGCCGCCTCGGTTGCGCCCAACGCGTCGTGTCCCGTCTGCGTGCCGTGTGCACTTGAGGCGCAACGCCGTCACCGCTGCCTCTGTTGCGCCACTTGCAACAGCCCGTGTGTGGCGCAAGGATGGAACTAAGCGGCTAGGGTGGGCTGAACCAAACAGGTCCAAATCGAAAAATTAGAAAATTTGCGGAAAGGCTCTCGGATTTTATATAAATTACGAGGAAAGTCTGTGTGTAAGAAAAATTTGCGAAAAACCATTGGACAGTCGGGAAATTACGGAGATTTTGGATTTTTTTTAAATATATTCTTGCAGAATAATCCTTTGGGAATCCGGTTTTTGCGTCGGATTAGAATGTTCTAAGGTTATTTTATAACTTAGACCCTACAGTTTAGGTTAATAACTTAATTATTTACAAATTATGAAAATTTCACTTAATCATAGAAACTGAATCTCTTAGGTATATGAGCTTTCAGAAATTTGTGAAACCTTTTACTTTAGGCCCTTTCGAAGCATCATATTTTTATTGTTTATTCTTCCTGATATTGTGTACTTTGGGAAATTAATTAATGAGTTTTGTAATTTTGAAAATTGCTTCAAAAACCTTGAAATTATCAAAAAAAAAATCCCAAAAAGAGTAGAAAATTTCTAGGAATTTTCTAAAATTGACTACTTAATAGATAAAATTAATCTTTACTATTTTACACTCATTCATGTATTTAAAATTATTTACCAGCTATAAACATATAGAAAAATTGCATGAATTATGTGGGATATGTTAGACATCGCTAAGTGGAAATTTG
Organism: Ampelocalamus luodianensis; assembly: GCA_036346255.1. Classification (NCBI taxonomy): domain Eukaryota; kingdom Viridiplantae; phylum Streptophyta; class Magnoliopsida; order Poales; family Poaceae; genus Ampelocalamus; species Ampelocalamus luodianensis. Next base: position 26,721,117 of record CM070617.1, on the reverse strand, counting down.
CTTATCCTAGATGGCAGCAATGATAAGCTCATCCTATGCTCAATGGAGACCTGTAGCAATCTCTTTGTTATCCCTTAGTTTTGTAACGATATCGCTTTCTTGCACAAGTCGCATTAGTAGTATAGATTGAGCTCTTATCGAGTTTGGTCCTGCTTATGATGAGCATTTATTATCTTTTGCTTTAGGCTGAAAAAGTATGCATTAGACTACTGTTTCCCAGATGCTATAAATAAAATAATAGTCTAAGTTGTTCTATTAGATCCTTATCCCCTGGTGAATAGTTGATTAAACCTACTTAATATAACATATTTTTTGCCAGTAGCATGTCTTACTTGTAGTAAAATAATTAATTTTGCATGGAATAAAATTTATAAACCATATGCTTGAAAACTGAAAATACTTTGTCATGCATTGGTAACAAAATATTGGACTTGCGCTCTTCATATCTACTAAGCCTCAATTCACTAGCTTGTAGTACACGGATACCTAGATGGAAAAAGAGAAACAATCTTTCCTAGTGGCATCAGAACAAAACTAGTTATATACTGATCTCTGGTGATTAATTTGGCTAGAAAACATCGTAATCCTTAAATAAGTATAGAATAACTTACATCCTAGGACTTGGGGTCTATATAACACTATCCTTCACCACATTTATTTCTTAATTAAAGAACTTTTGTAAGCAGAATGTTACAGAGTATATATTCTTTTCACCTCAATAAAATTGTACTTTTGTTGAAGTATGATTACAAATCTTTGCTAAAACTCCGAGTTGATTTTAAGCAAATGCTTGATCGACACGCTATCACTCGGGATTTTATAGTTAGCGTGAAAAGGGGATTGGGCATGTGTGGGATATTAGAATCTATGAGACATAGGAAAAATATTCAAAACGAGAGTCATGTTAGGTGCTGTGGCATATCCTAGGTCAAAGGATGAAGCAAAAATCAATCTAATTTATCTTAGAAGGTAATAAAAGTAAATTGCATGATTATTATCCTTATCTAGTTGATATGGATAATTGCATTTACGCCAATTTCTGATATCCATGATGTAGACAATCACAATCATTGCAGCCCTCGAAGGGCAATTGATTTGTGACTTCAGCAATATGTCAGCCGCCAACATGCAGGAATGCATATGGCAAACCGATGACTGCTTAACACAATCACACGTATGCCATGTTGGCTGCGCACCAAAGCGTATCATACTCATCGAAAATGACACATGCATATTGGCAAATGTGATCCGCAACTGCATCACCACTAGAAGTCATATCACTTGCTTAAAGCGAATATAAATCTTGAAATAAAATATAATGACCTTTTGGATTTTTGTTGATTATGAATGATCTGATTTTGGCCATGTTTATTCGGTCATTACAAATTAAAATAATGTATACAATTTATCACTGTATTAAATATGATGTTCCTGTTGAACAATAAATGTTGCCATTGAATAATTATATTATTTGGGTGATTCAACTAGATTTGTAGTCCAAAAGAAAACCTAGTATTTTCATGCAAATTAACTCTGATCAAATGTTTTATGTTCCAGTATTATATTCATGTTCCTGGAGAGCATCTTGTAGATTTATATTGTTAGAATATACTACTTATGACCACAAGAAAATATGTTGTGTAATTATAAACTTAAAGTTTAATTATTCAAATTATTTAAAATATGATATGAGTAATTGGATCAAAACTTGGGTAAATATTAAAGAAGCTAGACTATAGAATAAGTCTGACAACTCTCAGAACTCGTATAGGACCTTGTCACAGATTAATAACCAACTAGAAGTTGGAATACCCTACATAATGTTAGGATCATACAGTTTTTTTGCCACTGCACTGATAAAAGTCTAGCTTACTGCATATATGAATAACCCCCATACTGAAATTAGTGCGTGTTGGAGGAATCAAATATTTTCCTATGTGTTATCACCACTAGTATACACCTTTGGGCCACCACTAGTTATTGAAGATCATGTTGGATTCAAAACTCAATTAATCATGTGCCTATGATAGGAGAATTTTGTAGTATGCTACTAAAGAATCTAGACCCGTCATTATGAGTTAATGGAGTATTTTGGTAATTAATGACAATCGTCATATGAAACTAATATTTTTCATGAATTGGATGAATAGGTTATGTTCCATGATGATGAAGACTTTAGATAGTATTATGAGTTGATCGTCATCAAGTCAAGGTTCAAGAAGATGATGCATCATGTGTTATGCATGTTAAGATATTGAAGATGAGATAATCATGAGTTGATCATCAAGTCAAGAGAAGATCCATCATATGTCGATAGAAGGTAAGTAAAAGATGCATCATATATTGATAGTCCTCAAGTCAAGATTCAGAACGAAGGAAATCATCGTCCCTTCGGTTTTTAGATTTTCACTCGACGAACTCTGTTATTCAACAGAATGGACGGGACGAACGGGTTATTCAACAGAATGGACGGGACGAACGGGTGGACCGGTTCAAGGATCTGGAGGCCGCAGGCACCGCACGAGTGAGATGGAGGTGGGGCTAAGCATGGTGACGGCGGCGGGTTGGGCATTTTGCCAGGCGTCTCTGGTGTGGTGGCGTGGCACCGGCGCCCGATCGGCGCTGTTTGATGGCGCATACGACGTGTGACGACCACGTGGCAAGAAGGGAGCACTGTGCAATCCGGTATTTTCTCCCTTTTTTAGGGCAATCTGGTATTTTCTCTCTTCTTTTCCTTTGCATTAAAAAAGAGTGTCATTTTGCCTTTCCAGAAACAGGATGCAGTGATCCACTGATGCAGCTGCCACAGCTGCTTAAGGGCTGCTGTAGAGACGGCCGATCCGACAAAGCAGGAATTTGCACGGAATCAAGCGATCCGCTGCCTGCAGACTGCAGCGTCCCGAACAATGCTCATGTCTTTTTTGCAACGTTGCTGATATGCCACGGGCAACACGAGACACGAAAAACTTTGCTGCTTCTGTTCCCGGTCAGCAGCTGTTTCAATATTCAAATTCACCAAACAAAGAACACAGTGGAGCGGGTACAAAATCCTACTTTTGCTGATGAAACTATTTCCCGGCCTCGGGCCTCCCATGTTCCGTCAGGGTAGTTTCTGTGTCGATCTTGTTATAGTACTCGTTTGGTAGATCGATGGCCTGAATGTTGCTGACCAGCTGTTGGATGGGGGGCTTTTGATGTATCTGAACTCAACTGTGATACTTTTTTTTTCTCATTTTTTCTTTGACGAAAGCGAAACCGGGGATGCTTTCCATGTGTCCCTAAAAAAATGTTACCAAGGCCAAGGACAGCATTAACCGACGCAGTACGAGCTGTAGTTGATTCGAAGTCGACATGGTGACACGATCCATAGAATTTGTACGATGGACATGCACAATAAAACATTACAGAAAGTGTTCCTTTACCCACCATGCGTGCCGAGACAATTTCACTGAGAGCCACTACTACTACCACGTTCTAAGCACAGCTGATATGCAGACAGGCAGGTCAGCAGCTGATATGCATAATAATGTGACGAGAAAACTTGAATACCCCATTTCACTAATCACAGATGTTGATTTCCAATTAAGCTCAGTGAATCACAGATATTGAAATCCAGTTGAGCAGATGCGCTTGAAACAGTGCATATATGACTCGCACTATGGAGGATTTATGGAACACAAGAAATGCATCTCAGTCTCCCCATCACAAATGTCTTTTAGCCCTTCCGTCCAGCTAGTGGGAACTTTACGTGCCAGTACCTTGCTTTAAACAAAACTATGCATCACATTGCAAAAGGTGATATTATGAAATGTTGACTACAAAGTGTGTTGCCTGGCAATTCAAGATTATGACTGTCTACGAAGTGTGCTGCTTGGCACGTGTGGAGATGGAGACATGCCAACAGTTCAAAGATATTATTCAGCTGCCTAAAGGGGAGGAAATGAAACTTGTTACAAATGACAGGAATACATCAAACCACCTCCCACGCTGCAAAAAGACATGACCAATGCCAGTGGTTACGATCTATCACACAATTTCTACTTCCCTGGAGAATGTCAAAAGACCGTCCAGGAAACTTGCATTACGACAAGCCGAGGGTCTTCCTGTTACTTGAAGGGAGCAATGATCCTCCTTCGACGTTTTGGAGTCTCCCTCTTCACATACATCTTCTCCATATCATTTAGTGGGCGGCTTGATCCATCAGGTAGGCTGATGAACTTCCAGCCCCCTCCTGCACCGCGCTTTCCCTGTGGCCCAAGCTTCTCAACCATGAAGATCCATCCTTCATCTGGTCGCCGTCTGCTGTACTTATGGCACTTCACCTCCCCTGCCACCTGAAATCCAATAAAGCATGAGGCAGATGAGGATCCAATTACTCAATGAAAACACAAGGCAGATCCAGTAGATGAAAGGAGGTCAACACAACAACAACAAAGCCTTTGATCCCAAACAAGTTGGAATAAGCTAGGAATGAAACCGAAAGGAGGTCAATGACCAGAATTTTAAATTTTACTGCAAACATAGCAATCTATCATCATGGGGCCTTACATGTCAGTACAAGCAGACTGCAGGAAATTCTACTTGATCTAAACAAAAACAAAGAACAGATAACCCAATCTCTTTCAGAAAATATGAAGAAAGGGGGCAAAGGAAATATAGGATCCTTACCTTCTTCTTGTTGAACTCCAAGCGTTGAACAAATTCCTCATACAACATTTGGTCTTCCTTCATTGAAATCTCATACAGAACCTCATCAGGATCTCTTGTTGTGCCATCCCAGCCCTCAGGCATAACTTTGAAATCAGGTTTATATGGAAGCGATGCAACATGAAATTCCCTGTCATGGGAATTGAAAAACCTGCAAGAGAAAGCAAAAGAAGGCTCAGATGTTGCATACCATTCAGCAAAAAATATTGTAGGAAGGAGAAAAAGAGAAGACACATAAATTGCATGTAACTATCCTGACAAAAAAAGAAAATTTCACGTGACCCTAGCAAGGCTAAAAACATAACCTTCCAAGCTGATAGTTTGATTATCACTTCTCATGAGAGAAACACAGACAATTTGTGAACCAGTGACCTATATGGAGTAATAAGATTAAGTGCACATTTACATCACATGCAAACTGAAATGGTACTTGTTATGAACCTTAGTTCATAACAGGGTAAATATCCGTCGGAGGGAGGTCGGACGGCGACGACTTGAGGTAGAACGGCGCTAGGTGAAGAGGACACCGATTGGGGGTTGGAATAGATCTAGAATAGCCGGTCAAGGGAATGACCACAGCTGGACTTTAGAGACTAGGAACTTGTCTATTCATCTTTGCTTACTGGACGACCCGACTTGACCTCTAAGAAACAATCTCTATATCTAAGAAAACTTATCTCTATTAGATGGAATATATCTCTAAAGAAGTAAACCCAACTAATAAGAAAAATAACTATTCTATCTTTATTTCCTAACTAATGCACCCGTGGGGCCTGGCATGAATAGTGTGTGGCACTACAGTAGCGTCCGTACTTTTCACGCCGTGAACAGTACCCAGCCCGTGACATTACACCCCTCGCGATGAGGCAGCTCGTCCTCGAGCTGCGGTGGTGGCTACGGTTGAAGTCCTTGGTGGCCCATGTTGATGAGAGGATACGATGACGACATCGTGTCACGTGGACGAGGATCAACGAAACTCCAATGAACAACAATCATGTTGTCGAGTAAGACCCTCTGCTCTTCGCTGTTAGCCTTCAACTTCTCCAAGAGAAATAATGCGGCACCGGAAGCTATGATGAGTGGCTCTGATACCAAATGTTATGAACCTTAGTTCATAAGGGTAAACATCCGTCGGAGGGAGGTCGGATGGCGACAACTTGAGGTAGAACGACGCTAAGTGAAGGAGGGCACCGATTGGGGGGAGGAATAGATCTAGAATAGCTGGTCAAGAGAGCGACCGCAGCTGGACTTTAGAGACTAGGAACTTGTCTATTCATCTTTGCTTGCTTGCTTTATAATGGATACATGCTATCCCTTTTATAGGGACGACCCGACTTGACCCCTAAGAAACAATCTCTATGTCTAAGGAAACTTATCTCTATTAGATGGAATATATCTCTAAAGAAGTAAACCTAACTAATAAGGAAACTAACTATTCTATCTTTATTTCCTAACTAATGCACCCGTGGGGCCTGGTATGAATAGTGTGTGGCGCCACAGTAGCGTCCGTACTGCATGAACAGTACCCAGCCCGTGACAGTACTCTTCTTCAAGAATATAACAGCAATGTCCTATCATTTGTCTGATTCCACAATGGCCTCTACATGTAATGTTGAACTCATCAAGGATTTGACACTAATGACTGTTTTCCTTACATATATCATTAAGCCATTAACCCAAAGTTTCCAAAACTTAATGCTGGAATAACTCTATTAGTAGATTTGCAACACAAACACCTAACTTAATGCATCCTCATCACCTCAACAAGAATTCCTCACCTCATTTCATTCCATCTGACTATATGTAATCACAAAATTCAAGATGCAGAGCTTCAAATTGTAACTTCCATTTAGAAACCAGCCACCTGGTTCAGTTTACTAAATCGCATAGTTCCAACCTATGCCTTGCCAAAGTGCTACTAATCGAATGTCACAATACAGATCACTGGACGGGTCCATTCAGGAAGAATTTGCCTGAAGCAACAACTCAAGTGCCTTACTTTAGTTGTACTGGATGAACTAGGCCTCTGTCTATATCTTGTTAACATGTTTTTACCAACATAAGTTCATCTCTGTATGTTTCTAACATTATTCTCTTTCCTACAAGTGTTCCATTTAGAACCCTCGATTTTTTAACTCTTCCAATTGTTCCTGAACCTAAAATTGATCCAACCTATGAGAGCTATATCTAATTATATCAATACAAAACTTAAGGAAGCAAACGGACTCTTCACGTACTCTGGGCAGCTGTCGAGCAGGATCTCGACGGAGTCGTCGAGCGGCTTGCCCCGCTTCCTCTCCTCCTCCTCCTCCATCCCCTTGAGCCACAGGATGGCGTGCACGCGCTGCCGCATGACGCGGAAGTCCTTGGCGAGCCGCTCCACGGTGTACGTCTCGGGGTCCTCCTTGTGCAGCCGATACATCTCCTGCTTCTCCGAGTCCTTGAGGTACGCGCCCCGGGACCCCGGCTCCCGCACCTGCTTCAGCAGCGCGCACGTCTCCCGCATTCGGCCGTTCCACGAGTCCAAGAACGCCTTCGACTCGCTGTTGTCGCGCTCCACGGCGCGGAGGATCTCCTCCTCGTCGTCCATGGCGCGCACGGCCGCCAGCTCCGGGGAGACGGGCGCTGACGGGGAGGGGGCAGGGCGCCCGACGGCGGTGGCGGAGCCGTCGAAGTGGTCCTTGGTGATGCCGGTGGACCAGGAGGAGCCCCATTCGTCCCCACCTCCGCCGCCTCCGGGGGAGGTAGAGAGCGGGCGGAGGAGGGAGCAGATCCTAGCGGCGGCCGGCGGCGGCGGGAGGCGGCCGTAGAGGAGGGTTTTGCGGAGGGCGAACATTTTTCGGCTCCGTTCTTGTGGCTGGGCTGTTGCACTTGCACGGTTTCAATGGAGGGGAGTGGCGCCGGGGCAGGCCTGGACTGAGCTTACTGGCCCATTTTACTTGGCCCACAGGCCACAGCAAAATTGTATTGCTTTAAGAAATGCGTTTTTTCTTGGGTGAATGTGATTATGCTTGTGCTTGCATGTTGTTGAGGAATAGTGTCAGAGTTTACCAGTTAAAAAACAGAAATTTCAGAGTTTACAAGTCATCTCATGTAATTCTAGTTGTTTGGCTAACGCTACTGTGACATCATACGATTTATCATCGGAGTTCCTTTCTAGGATTCTTTTGGAGGTTGCTTTGCTTTGCTCTAGAAAGAGTTGTTTTGTTGGGCTCGATGCAATGTCAACGTCACTGCTCCCGTTGACGAGATACAAGAAAGACTGCTTGGCTATCCTAATCCAAACTGCATATAAACAATGCTTTGGTTATTGGATACTACTGTGCCGGTGCCGCACAAATCACAACCCATGCTTCCATCTTTTGTGATTGTCGCGTCTCACTTTCACCGTGGCTTTTAGAAGTAGACCTGCCCCGGCCCACTGGCCTGTCTGAAAACTCGCGGAATTTAATAAAAATAATCATAATAAAACTATTTCTTTATTCTTAAAATAAATTAAATAATATCTTTCATTCCAATTTTTTTTTAAAATAATGTTTTTAACGGGAAAAATGATTTTTCGGGCCAAGCGCTCACCCTGGTCCATCGTTTGAATATGTCTATTTAGAAGGAGAGACTGCACCTTTCGTTCCATGAGAATGATCTTATTGAAATGGTATTTCGAGGAGCCATAGGGACTGTAACATGAAACGCGTGTTTCGTTTGGAATAGCGGGATTCTCGTAGATAGAAAGCTCCAAGTGGGCTAACATCTCATCGTTGTCAAGTAAAATATCTATAAGCAAGTTTACATGTCCAGTCGCCAATTAGTAGTATGAACTATGAAAGTAGGGAGAGAAGAAAAAACAAAACACACATAGTTACCACATATTGTTGAGAAAGAATATTAAGAAATTTTTGAAACAAAATTTGACTATTATTTTTTGACTACATTGTTCACCGTTACTCAGGAAAAGAATTCAGACCCGTTCGGAACGTGAGAATTCTTTCCCAGATTTGTACGAGCATTTAGCTGTTTTATGTCAAATCAAGGCAAAAAATAATGTGAAATTCCTGCGCTCTAAATCAGGCCTAAGCACCTGCTAGATACCAATACATTTCTAAAGGAACAAACACAAAAGGGGCGTTTGGAACTAGAGCTGTTCATGGGTGGCTCGACCTGACCGGCTAGGCTGGGCCGAGCACCGGCCTTGATTTCTGCCTTGAAAGCCCACTGAATGCAATAAAATTAATAAAAACTATTTTTTTATTATCGAAATGAAGTAAGTATTACTTTTTATTCCAAAAAAATTAAAATATTTTTTATTAGGAAAATCATTTTCAGACCAGGCTAAGCTCGAACCTTCATGTTTGAACCTTCATGTTTGAGGCCGAGCTTTGTAGGCCCAGTCCAAAGCCTGGCCAGCCTGACGTTTAAACAGTCTGTTTAGAATACAGGAATTTCAAAAGAAACTATGCAACTCTTATAGGAACCATACAAATTTCCCATGCTCAGAAGGAGATTATATTCTAGGATAATAATTCAGTCAAGTTGCTGGAACGCTGGCTGAATCCCACCGGGCCAAATGCTGCTGGTTGAAATGAATAGCATAAGAATCTCAACAGAAAATTCATTGTGAGGCAAGAACTAGGGTTCTGCCCTTTCTATCCTCTCCGCTCCAGTACACAATCAGTCAATAACACCACTTTCCACCGCTTCCCTCCCTCTATTTCCAAGGTTCTCCTCCCTCCGAGATACCCAAAAGAAAAGGAGGGAAGGCAAGCAAACACCAACGAAAGATTGGTGGAGAGGAGACGGATCAAAACAGCGTAGGGGAAAAGGCAAAAAAAAGGCTTCTTATTGCAAGAAGCAGACGCCCCTTGCCCCCTACACACACACACATCAAGATGAGATTTTGATGCGCTTCGGCAGTTTGGGTATTTTGCATCTCTCTCAAATTTACTATCTTGGTTTCATCCGACTCCGTTCTCAAATATTGATGTTTGTTTCTCCTATTTTAATACTGACCACTTACGCAGGAAGTTGCTGTCCTAATTGGAATCTTGTGAGGTTTTGCTATTCAGTGTTGAGACTTGTCCATATGTTCATGCTCCTGGCCATCATGGAAATTTGGTACTTACATGATCTTTTGACTATTCAATCAGTAATCAGTAATCTAGGGGTTACGTGAATTTCTTTAAATTTTGTTTTACCTCAAATAAGATCCTGCTAAATCAGTAAGCTTTTATGGAACAAGGTTACCCAGTTCTTGAGTTGTTGAAGTGCTTTTGGCACTTTTGTTCAACCTGCCCAGTTAACCATAGGAGGAGAATTTTCTTGGCACATTTTGTGACAATGGACGACGGACTAGACCTTCCAATTCCAAGCCACCTTCTGTTTTCACATCCCGAGATCTCCCATGGCTTTGATGAATTCTTAAAGAATACAACTACATGTACTCACACCCACACTTGCAATCCACCGGGTCCATCGGTTGCTATGCATACCCACACGTACCTCCACACGCACACCCAAGCCATAGCTTCTGGTGAAAATAATGTGGAAGAAGAACTGAGAAAGCCCCGGAAACCTTTGGGAAATAGAGAGGCTGTGCGCAAGTACCGGGAGAAGAAGAAAGCGCGCACAGCCTTCTTGGAGGAGGAAATCAAGAAGCTCCACGCCACTAATCAGCAGCTTGTGAGGAGATTGCAGGGGCATGCAGCACTCGAGGCTGAGGTGGTGAGGTTAAGAAGCATCTTGTTTGATGTCCGAGGCAAGATTGATGCAGAGATTGATTCCTTCCCGTTCCAGAAGCTGTGCAGTGTTGGTTCTGTTATTTGTACAGACCGTACTCTATTCTTTAACACCAATACTGAGGTAGCAGTTCGGGAAGAGATCTCTATACCAACAGTTGTGGATTGCGGAATTGATGAAAGTGGCATTATTTCACAAGAACTTGATATTCCTGAAGTGGCGAATTCAATGGATGCTGTTGCAAGCTTTGTGAACCCTGCCTAATTGGCTGATTGACTTTCTTCGAGTTCTTTGTACCCGTTTTCAGACCCATGATGGCTTGCGTTGCTTGCTTTTGCGGGTATATTTTTTCTTTGTTATACCCTGCTTGAATAAAATGGTGGCCATATGTAGAAGTGTGAAATTGATCTACCCTGCCAAGATCTTGCTGATCATAAGTTTTGTTACTTTCTTCTGAAGTGTTCGGTTTGTACTGTACTTGTATGATAGTATTGGAAGAAGCTAATACAGTAATACTCAATATGACAGAACATGTTCTGTGTTCTGCAAAGTGATGCAACTGTTGGAATGAGCTAAACTTGGTCCTTGTTGTTTCTTTCTCTTAGTAATACATCACTGTTCAAATGGTTGCTGTAATCAGATGGTCATGTATATTTCTGCATTGCCTTCAGTTAGATGCTAATGTTCTTTACTCTCGAATTTTTTGCGCTCTGGACATAATTCTACTATCCAGGTGGTATTTGCTGTTACCATAATTTGTTTATGAGACTAGTCAAGCTCGAGACTTCTCAGAAGTTGCTTTCCTCAAGTAAAAGAACAATCTTAGCTTATTATGTTTATTCTGCAGAAGCACACAAAGGATGTCATCAGAATATAGTTTGTTCCTAGGATGCACGGACACGGACACGCGTGTCGGACACGGGATACGCCATTTTCTAAAAAATGGTGATACGGGGACACGGCTGTATATATATAATAATAATAATAATAATAAATTAATGATAATATATGCATATGTATTATTGATTCCTAAATCTGCAGTAAGGAACATAACATTACATGATTACACTTTCCAATTTTCCATAATCCATGCATATCCACAAGGGTGGAACCAACAAGTAACAATCATTCAATCAACAAAGTCTAAGCATCTATGGACTAACAACTAACAACTAACAAATGTACAACTCTTCAAACTACAAGTCCCCAAGGTGGTTTGGTGGCCAAAAGCGGGCGCAGAGGAGATGCGGGCAGCGAGGGCCGAGCGGCGGCGAGCGAGCAAAGCGGTCTGGCGAGAGCGGCGTGGCCGAGAAGAAGCGCGAGGAGGAGGCGCCGTGGAGAACCGCCGGCGAGAAGCTAAAAGGCGGGGAAGCAAACGGAGGAGGAGCGGCGGAAGCGCTGGAGGAAGCGTCGAGATCTGCTCGCGGTGGCGGATCTGGCGGCAGCGGCAAAGCGGGTGACTGCGGCGGCGCGAGCGGAAGGCTTCACGAGCTCGGGACCTCGGGTCAGCGGCGAGCGGCGAGCAAGGTAGGGTAGGTTAACTTTGTGTTGTTGGGTCAATTGTTCATTTTGGGCTGAATTAAATGGACCAGCCGTGTCCGATACGTATCCCAGCCGTGTCCGATACGTATCGGATTTTCATTTTCATTTTTTTCGCGATTGCAATTTCCGACACGCCGGGGATACGTATCCGAGCCGTATCGGAGCTGTGTCCGTGTCCGACACGGTGTCCGACACGGACACGGCGACTGGCTGGCGTGTCCGTGCTTCCGAGGTTTGTTCTACTTGGTTGTAATTCTTTTAGGATTTTGATGGGAATATGGTTCTGAAATGGTGAGGAGACATTTTTTAGTTAACTGAAAACTGCCTCTGACGAAAGCGTGCTGCAAAGCAACCCCGCTGTCAAACAACTTGTTGTGTTTGTTTATTTACGGTCTTATATCTTCAGACCTGCCAAACATTTCTGAGTGTCTAGTTTTTATTGTGCCATTACAAAATTAGGCCGTCCACAGGGCCAGTTTCTACACAGTAGATTATGGAATCTTGAGATGACATGAGATAGACTAATGGTGCATTCCTTGGGTATCTATGATAAAGCTCCCTTGTTATTTTCAGATATTTTTCCTTGTGAGAACAAATGTTCAGATTTCAGAAGTCAAATGCAGAGGTTGGGAACCATGTAGTCTTAGTACAAAAGATATAGGGAAAATTGGCTACAGGGCACTCAAATTTTGCATCAATGGCTATTGGACATCCAAAAAACATGATTTCATTAAAAGACACTAACATTTTGTGGCTATTTGCTGTAGGACATTGATCCTATTAAAATATTATTTTTGGACTGAGGAGGAGAGAGAAAGGTAGTGAAAAATCCGTTTTACCCTCCATCTTCATACGTTCCTATTCCCCCTTTGTCTTCTCTCCATTCTCTCACTTCTTCAATCCCCATTTCCTTGGTTACTGGCGAGTCAGGCCCACCGTTTCTCTTCGGTCACTGACAAGTCGAGCCCACCGGCCAGGGTCGTCGTTGTCCTCGGCGCATCGCTCGGTCGTTCGACGCTGGCGTTAGCGCATGCGTGCCATGACGCCTACCTTGCCATGTCATGCTTCTTCGACCACCCTTGAAGCATCGCCTGGCCTTCCTGAACCTCCCGAGCCAACCCATTCCCTTCCTCTCGTATTTCATTCGCTCCCTACGACCACTTCTTTGCTTCGATTGAGGAAGAAGTCGAGTGAAGCGCCGCCGTTGTGTTGTCGCACGCAAGTCACGTCACCACCGCCGGACTCCACTCATCTCGTCGCATCCATTTTTGCCGGTCCTAGGCTTTCTCGTCCCCTGAATCATCGGAAGCCATTTCTTCGGCTTCGGCTTCGGCTCCGGTAGCCATGGCCGCGACGCTCACGAGCGCTCCGGTGAGTAATTCTTTGCGCCATCATGTCCGTTGAGATCGCCTCATCATGTTGAGTACACCTTCGGGTTTAATTGGCTTTTAGAGCATCACTGAGGGTATACGACCACATCTTCTCCGAGCACGATGAAACGCCGCCGTCACCGTTCCGGTCAACACTGACTTCCATCATCGTCATTATTGTGGGCATTGTATTCCTGGTGACGAGGTGATCCCGAAGCAACCTTCCCGAGCTCAATCGACGGCGTAGCGCCTCCTCCTCGAGCGCCGCCCTTTCGGCTCTGCCTCTGACCACCGGGAGCTCACCGCCGGCAACCCTTGGACCCTGTGTCACCTCGAGCGAGTTCGTGAGGTTGCTGGTGAATAGGAGCTCCTAAAGATAGGGGTGAAAACGGATCGAAACCAGACGGATAATGGCTTTGTCATATTTGGTTTCATATTATTTTTTTCAGATCCGGATCCGGATACGAATACCCCGGATATGAATACGAATACGAATAGTATCGAATACGAATACAGAGCGAATACGAATCGAAACGAATACGGTCACAGATATTTTTCGGAACATGAAAACCACTTAAATTGTATGCTAGAAATTAACGAAAACATATAACTAATTTATTTGATGTAAACATTCATAAATTGTTCATATTTTCAGCAACCACACATAACATTGGCACTAGCAAGTTATATTAACTAGTTCATCACAAATATAACACTTAGTTTACCATATTTAGCTCATAAGTCATAACTCACAAAGTCATCTCGTATTCACATTTAGTTCATCATATACATAAAATTTAGTTCACACTAACATCGATTAGATTGGATGGTTAATCTATACTCAAATGACTGTAACATCCCAAAGTATGTTACCAAAAATAAAATAAATAAAGTTATTATTTTATTGGATTTTCTGAGATTTAAAAGAGTTTTCCTCGTTAGAAGGGGAAAAAATAATAAAATAAAATCAATCATTTAATTTCCTAGTTTTTAATGTAAAAAATAAAATTTATTGAGTTTTCTGGGATTTTATTAGATTTAAAGTGAAAAAGAAAATTTTAATTAATTTATTGAATTTTCTGGATTTTTAAAAGGTTTTTCTATTTTTAGAAATTTAAAATAATTCGATCGAAGGCCTTGCATAGATATAATTTTGTGTTGGCATAATTACAACCAATTACTCATAATTACAGAAGAAACCAAAAGAAATACTGGAGGAAAATTTTATCTCGCCACTTGTGCTTGGTGCTTGCTACGATCTCCTCTCCTCTTTCCTCCTTTGAAAGTTCTGCAGTAAAAAAACATAACACCAATTTGAGGAGAAGTACTGTGAACAGCAAGCCGAAGAAAAAACTAACCTGGTGGAGGCCGTTCATTGTGAAAGAGTAGGGGAAGAGGAGGAGATGGAGAAGGGTAGCTGCAGAGAAGGAGATGTGGAAGGCAAATCACAGAGAGCAAATAATTGCATGCCTTTTCTGCTATCAGGATTCTCAATGCGTTGTGAGATATCACGCACTGTACGAGTCTAGAAGAATACAACCAAACTGAAAATTATCGCACCAACTGCAAGCGTGAAATTTTGGCAATTTGCATCAAAATAACCCAAAAAAATAGGAAAATTTAGGGGTGGCTCGGACTAAAGCAACCTAAATTTTGGCAATTTAGGGTGACAGTCTTGAGCACCTCGAGCGATTACTTGACGACTTGCGAAAGGAGCACAGGACCATCCCCTCCTCTTCGTCTTTGGCTCCCTCTGTTCCTCCATCCGGGTCGCAGCTTCAGCTCGCCACCATTGAAGGGAATTTGTGCCCACCCTGCTACCTCTGTCCCTACCACGCACAACCCTCCCTGCCATGTCCATGCGTGTCCGTTGGCCTACCGCCGCCGTGCAACAATCTAATGGGTAGAGGTGGTGGTCCTCGAAGCCAACTAGGGTGACGGTGAGGAGGAGGCCCGCGATCCTAGTGAGCGAGGTCGGAGGAGGAGGTAGGGATGGAAGCTAAAGGGAAGAGGAGGAGGCAGGGATGGGATGAATATGGAGAGGAGTGAAGAGAGCAGAGGGGAATTCAAGGGGAGGAAGATGTAAGTTGCTCGGTGTCAGCGTGCAAGAAGGGGCAACAAAGCCTTCAACCAAAACGGTTTAGCGAGAAAAGAAATCTAAGGAAGGCCCACAAGTCGGTGCTAAGTTTCTCCATTTTTACGTGTGGTGCACGGATGATCATCCTTTACGCGGGATAAACTCCTTCTTTTATTATCTAAATAAAAGATTAGATAAGATTTACATAGTCCAACGGTGGGAGGCCAGGGGAGCGTGCCACATCACCAAAAATTCGCCAAACATATGATCTAGTGGGTGTGGTGGCTGGTTGCGTGTGGAGGAAGCATGGGACCACCTTTACCCCTATGCATCCGCCTATCTATCCCTCGCTTCCTTTCCACTTTCCTCGCGTCGCGCCTCACTTGCAGCAGGTCCCTCCTCTTGCCGCTTGATTGGGGACGTGAGGGCATTGCGGCGATGAACGCTTTCAGACGGCTGGGGCGGGCGTTGATGAGGTAGCCACGAGAGGGCCGAGGTGACGGTGCTGTGGTCTGTGGGAGAGCCGGTAAGCGTGCGACTACGACCACCGTCGCAGGGAATGGTCATGGGGTGCTAGGGCATGGGGCATGACGGTTGCGGTGGAGGCAGACGACGGCGACGGGGATGGCAGGAAATGACTTCAGCGGTGGCGCTATGGTATGGGCAGGGGCGGAGCCAGCGCCGGCCTACGCCTCGGGCCGGCCCAGCATGTGTTGGCCCAAAGTCCCATAGTACACGTTAGAATTTTGAGTTTTAGCTGGCAGTTTTTTGCTGGGCCTCGGGCCGAGGCCCAGCTCCGCCCCTGGGCACGGGCGCGCTGAGCCAGGCTAGGGGCAGTGGAGATGGCAGAGCAACCGGAGATGGGGGCAAGAAGGCTGGGGGCAGTGGAGATGGCAGAGCAACCGGAGATGGGGACAAGAAGGCGGAGTAGCGCGATAATAACAAGAAAAAAAAGGCAGAAAAGGATGTAGCATGATGGTTACTTCATGCTAACAAGAAGCACAAATCAAAGCTAAGGTTAACTTCCTCCGTACTTTTTTGCTTACCCAAAATTGCCAATTTCTCATCAATGTAAACTCTTGCCGATGTTAACAATGTGCTACAAAAGTGGATCAGGCCTGGCAGAAGTACACGACTCTTCGTTGGATCCAAGCCCGGCCTCGGCTCGCGGGCCAGCAAACACATGGCACCGATGTCCAGTTTACATACAGATCAGCCGCGGGAGGCGCCAGCCCGTATCGGCACGCGTGGTGCCGTGGTGGCCTTGCGGTCCCGCGGTGCGCCACTCCGCCTCGCATCCTCGCGCACTCGCGCATTTGCGGCAAAACTGCGGGGTTATATGAGAGCAGCACGATCTCGCACTCGCTCTCATCAGCGCCCGACCATTCCCCCGCCACGCTCCTCGTCACTTTCCCTCCCACCTCCCCAACCGTCCCCCTCCCCCTCCTCCTCGGAGCAAGGTACCAGCAAACCCCAGCGTTCTTGTTTATTCGATATTCTTTATGCTGGCTAGTAATCGCGTAGGATTGTTGCACGCGTCGAATCGATCGCATGAGATTTTGGGTGTTGCGTGGCTGCATGTGGGATTAGTGCGGAACTGGGGTACGGGTGGTTTGCTAGATCCATACAGGCATCGCGTCTCTTTGCCCCCTCTTATCGAGGGGAATGGAGGCGAGGCCTCCAAGAACTTGTGATTCGCAATTCTGATTTCTTTTTTTTTATAGACCGCAGTTCTGATTTCTGACATAGTTCTAAGATTGTGAGTTCTCTTGCCCTTTCTTTTGCGCGAAACGAATGTGTGGTTCTGAGGTTGGGTACGTCGCAAAGATGTGTATGCTCCACCCCCCCCCCCCCCTCCCCACTCCCTCTCTCTCAAATTGGGTTTGAGGAACACTGGTATCTGTTGCAAGATGTTAAAATCTGGTGCTAAAACTCTAAAAGAAATAAAACGGTGCTAAAATACATCCTGTCCCACTTAGCAGGCACAGGAAAATTGATTGTCGCATAGGATTTACAGTGGACTAACTATTCTGTTCATGTCTTGCGCTGTACCGTCGTAGCATACTCATAATGTGCATCCCGCGGAGGGAATGTCTGCACCCAAAATCTGTTCAAGCATTGGATGATCGCTATTTGGCCGAAGTAGTTGCTCCAACGAAACAAGCATATTATAAGCAGTACCCGGGATAAATAAAGCTGAATTTGGTCTGCTAGAATAACCGGTCCGTGAACTATGCTGTTAGCGATCATATAAGTGGAACCTGGGTTCCTAAGAAAAGCAGTGCCAGTTCACAGTCGGGATACTGCTCACTGGTGTGTGCTGAAGGTAACTGGGGTTCGGTACCAGATGAATTATTGTTGCAAAGGATCTAAGAACAAACAACTCGACTGATAATTGGCCAACAATTCGCTGAAAACCGCTTTGTTTATTCAGAGAATACCATGCAATCGCCTGTTCACAGGCGGCCATGCAAGACTTGGATAGCGTAAATAAACCATTACAAGTCCTAAATCCAAATAGTGAGTTTTCCATATAGAGCCCTGAGGTTCATTTAAAAAATCGCCCAGTTTCAGAAGCTAGTCCAGCCTAGTAAAAGCAGCAACATGCACTACCTTCAGATTTTCCGTACCTCAGTTGGGATAAGTTATTGTGAGAAATGTGAGTTGTTTTAGCTGTTGTTACCTTCCTGTCTACCGAGAATATATGACCTTTACAATAGCCTTGAAATGTTAACCTTTTTTCTCCTGCTGTTAAAGGTTGGAGAAAATCTGAAACCTTAATAAAATGTGGAGACTAGTAGGCATTTTAGAGTGTAGGTGGCATACTGTAGAAATTACACCTAATTGAATTGCTCAATGTTACCTTGTCTATCTCATCTTAATTGAATGGGTTACATTTCTATCTGTGACAAGTTGAATAGGGGATTATCACTGCACCAGCACTGATACCTTCTTACACAATTCTCATGGTCTTTCTGATATGGATTTATTCGGTGTTTATTGTTTTAGGCATGCAACCATAGCAACCCAAAGAAAAACGGATAGGAAGTTAGTGACCACATTTGCAGCAAATACACATTGATTCTGCTTCATGAAATGCATAATCTCTATGAGCAGTCTTGCCATTTGATGAGTTAAGTGTTGTTAGATGGAGAGGGGGAGTGCAAATGTGAATAGTTGAATTGTATTGCATAGTCCAAATGGCTATATATATAGTACAAGGGACACACAAGACTAAACCCTAGAACAATAGGAAATACCGTAAATACCCTTAACACCCTCCTCTCAAATGTAAGACATATGCAATAGCATTGCATTTGAAAGAGCTGACACTAAAAAAAGAAAAATTTGTCGAGTATCAAAATCCAAAGTCCGAGTCTTGATAATGTTATCGTAGCGTGCAGCTCTTGAAAAATATGTCGAGTATAAAAAATCTCCTATCATCCGGGGTAGTACGACAGCCCATAAAACACAAGGTGCAAAGGCTGATAAAGTAAAGGCAAACAGGAGCAAAGTCGACGGCGAAAACACGACGAAGAAGATAATAAAAACAACAGAAATAGAGAGAGCTGTTAAATCAAGTCGAAGATGAATGGATAGAAGCATGTCAGCGTAGACCAAAGCCCGAGACGGTGGTGGCGTAGTGTACAAGAAGTGCAGCGGAGGCGCAATGCGGAAGAAGCGCGACGGGCTTAGAAGCTCGGGGCTGTGGCTCGGAGAGAAGTGGCGGCATCATAACGACTTGGCGATCTGCAATGGCTCGGAGAGAAGAGCGACAGCTGCTTGTCATGCGAAAAGGAGACGAAGAGGACCACACTGACCATGGCTAGCAAAGCAATCAGCTGACTGACAAGGAATTTGTGGGCTCGCACGACTTAGACGAACTCAAAGATATAGTGTTACGGACTTGGATGGACTCAAATGGAAAAAGGACTCAAAGGAGCAGCAGATACTAGCAACAACAAGCTTTAACAGCAGAAGAAGCTGCTGCAAGAAGCCGAAGCCAGAGAAATCGAAGTGGAAGCTGAAGCCAGCTGTACCTAGAGGAGAAGCTGGGCCCAGATCAGCCGAAGCTGGAGCCGGTGAAGCCGGAGCGACTCTGGCCAGATATGGTTAAACCAGATCAACTCTTCTTCTCTGCTCCCATCGCTTTCTCTCTCCCTCTATCTTCCTCTCTCTCCACTGAAACGGGAAGGCGACGGCGACCGCCCTGCCGGTCGGTTGCTCCAGCGATGTCGGCGCGCCGGAGGGCGGCCGGCGAGAGGAGGCGGCGCGCCGACCCGGCGGCGGCAATATGGGCGGCGGCGGCGGTGGTCGGCTCGAAGAACCTCCCGCTCTGCATGGTGGTGTGGCGACCTTCTTCGGTGGAGATGGAGGGACCCAAACAGAGGCGAAGGGTGAGCGCGGCGAGGTGCACGGCTGCGGCGAGGCGCAAGAGCTGGCACGCACCGCCTCCTGCTCCGTGGGCCACGGTCGGCGGCCGGAGGAGGCTGGCAGGCGTCGAGAGGCCGAACCGGCGAGAGGAATAGATCCGGCAAAAAGACCCGGTGGCGGTATGCAGCAGCGCCGACAAGCTGGGGCATGGACAAGCCGGATCTAGATGAGAGACAGCCAGAGGCGACGGATCCGTTGGGATCGGGCTTGGAGACGATGCTGCTGCTCGATAATAAACTACAACTAGGAGGTGGCCACCCTCGAGAGTGGAAATTGCTCCTTCTAGGGACAGCGGCAGCGGAAAACGATTTCGGAGCTAGGTTTTTGGAACTCGTTCTGATACCATGTCCATGTTAGATGGAGGGGGGTTTGCAAATGTGAAGAGTTAAATTGTATTACACAGTCCAAAGGGCTATATATATAGATAGGGGACGTATCTAGTGCTAATGGATAATTCAGTGCTAAGGTGTTAATGCCAATCTTGACTGTTGGATTTGAATTGAACAACCAAGATTAATGCAGTCTTTCATCTCCAAACCATTTAATTACCTTGCATGCTCCCACATCCGATGCGTCTTCATTAATGCACATTTATTAAACACTCTGCATGCTTCCACATCCAACGATCAAGATGCAAATTCAACGGTCAAGATTGACATTAGTACGTTAGCACTGAATTACCCATTAGCACTAGATACGCCCCCATATATATAGGCACATAAGACTAAATCCTAGAACAATAGGAAAATACAGTAAATACCCTTAACAAATGTAACAGTAGCCAAGTCCAGTTCCTGTTACTTTTTTAGAGCTATTCCGGCTACTTTTTTGTCTTTACTATTGACCTCTTCAACATAACTTTTTGTAATATCATTTGTCCTTAGAACTTCATTAATAGAAACTTTCCGCCAATTCTGAGCGCTTAATTTGTCACAGAAACAAGATGTCAAACAGAGCCACACATTGGTGTTATGCCTGCCGGCGGCCAATTCGTCTTCGTGGACAAGATATAATCTGCGCCAACTGCAACGATGGCTTTATTCAGGAAATCAGTGAGATAGGAGGCATGTTGAACACTTATGGTATCTTTGAACCAGACTTTGATGAGTGCCGGGATAGAAGATTCGGAATGATGGAGGCTATGTCTGGCCTTATGCAACAACGGATGGCAGAAATGGGCAGAGATGCCGCCACACGGAGCGATCTCGTCCGGCGCCGCCACAGCGCATCGTCACGCCTTGCAAGATCTTGGTGCTCCTCGTCGCGCATAGCTCCCGAGGGCGCTTCACCGCGTGCTGCACGTGCGCCCTTCCGGCTTCCACCTCGGCCCGCGCGCCGAGCGCCCGAGCCGTCTTCCTTCCGCGCGCTTCGCCACGATCGGTTGTGTCGGCGCATCGAGTTCGTCTTCGAATCGGAGTTTAGCAGCCGCGCGATAAAATCAGCGGTAGCACCAGCAGCTGTCGGAGCCAGAAGAGCGCATCGTCAGGGCAGAGACGTGCAAGACCGAGGCGATCTGTCAAACGAGCCGACCACCAAACCAAAGGCAGGCGTCAAGCAACAATCCAAACCGAAAAGCCATAGCCTCCAACGCACAGGTTCCAAGGTTTTGATTTCCTTTATTTAATCAACAGCAAAACCCTTAATTTGTCATCCTGTTGCATCACGTGAGACAAACTTCCACCGAGTTTTTTGCTTCACGTTATTGAACACAGCAAGGTCCTATTGTCTCCTTCCGGTTTGGTAGTTTTGGAGATTATTGCTTCGTCCACCCGAAGCTTACCAGGAAATTAGAAGATCTTTGTTTTGGGTACACAAAAAGTATACAAAGAGGTCGTGATTTTTGCTAGGTTTACACAGATCAGTACCAGCAATTTTCAGGTTTTATTCCTCATGGCGACTTTGAAGTATGATCTTCCACTCCTGGATCGTGACACAAGATTTTCGCTGTGGCAAGTCAAGATGAGGGCTGTGTTGGCACAGATGGATTTGGATGATGCATTGGAAGGTTTGCAAAGAACCTACCGCATGGACCGAGATGACAAGCGTAAAGACCGTAAGGCTTTATCCTGCATTCACCTTCATCTATCAAATAATATTTTACGGGATGTATTGAAGGAGAAGACAATTTCTGCATTATGGTGAAGTGGAACAAATTTGCATGACAAAGGATCTCACCACAAGATGCATCTCGCGAAGTTGTACTCTCATAAATTGCAAGAAGGAGAATCAGTGCTTGATCATCTTTTGACGTTTAAGGAGATTGTTGCCGACCTAGAGTCGATGGAGGTAAAATATGAGGATGAGGATTTGGGTCTTATTCTTTTGTGTTCCCTGCCTAGTTCATTTTCAAATTTCAGAGATACCATATTATATAGTAGAGATACTCTCACTCTTAATGAAGTTTATGAAGCTTTGCATGCTAAGGAAAAGATGAAACAGATGGTACCTTCTGAAAATTCAAGCTCGAAAGGAGAAGGCTTGTTTGTTCGTGGCAGGCAAAAGGAGAACTCATACAATGGACCTCGAGGCAAAAGTCCGAACGGCTACAAGAGCCGGTCGAAATCTAGAGGCAAGTATAAGTCGTGCAAATATTGCAAGAAAAGCGGGCACGACATCTCTGAATGCTGGAAGCTGCAAAATAAAGAAAAGAGAACTGGCCATTATAAGCCAAAAGGTAAACCAGATGATGAAGGTAAAGCTACTCTTGCTGCTGATGATAGTCCTAATGGAGAAATTCTTGTTGCCTTTGCTGGATGTGCTAAGACCAATGATGAATGGATTCTTGATTCTGCCTGTACCTTTCATATGTGTCATAATAAGGATTGGTTTGCCACCTATGAACCTGTTGAAGGTGGTACTGTGTTGATGGGTGATAACTCATCTTGTAAGGTTGCAGGAATTGGTTCAATTCAGATCAAGATGTTTGATGGTATTGTCAGAACTTTGACAGATGTGAGGCATATTCCAGATTTGAAAAGAAACCTCATCTCTTTGAGTACTCTTGATACTAAAGGGTACAAGTATTCTGGTGAAGGTGGAGTTTTAAAGGTATCAAAAGGCTCTCTTATTGTGATGAAAGTCGATATTAAATCGCCAATTTGTACCATCTGCAGGTACTACAATATCAGTAATGTTGCTGTAATTTCAAGTTCATTATCGATTCGATGCTACTAATCTTTGGCATATGCGTCTTGGGCATATGAGTGAACTTAGTTTGCGGAATTGAGTAAGAGAGGACTTCTTGATGGATATAGCATCGTGCAGCTGAAATTTTGTGAGCATTGCGTGTTTGGCAAACACAAGAGGGTGAGATTTAATACCTCGGTTCATACTACGTAAGGTATTTTAGATTATGTGCATTCGATTTATGGGGCCATCTCAAGACATCTCTAGGAGGTGCTCGTTATATGTTAACAATTATTGATGATTATTCTAGAAGAGTGTGGCCTTATTTCTTGAGGTATAAGTCGAAGCATTTTCAGCATTTAAAGAGTGGAAGACTATGATTGAAAGGCAAACCGAAAAGAAGGTAAAGAAACTTCGTGCGATAATGGGATGGAATTACTCGATGAATTTGAATCATATTGCAAGGTGAAGGCATTGTTAGGCATTACACCGCTCCTGGTACTCCTCAACAAAATGGTGTAGCCGAGCGTATGAACAGAACCATCATTTCCAAGGCTGCTGCATGTTGTCTAATGCGTTTGCATAGCGTTTTAATGAAAGCCGCCTCCACTTGCTATCTTATTAATCGGTCACCCAATATTGCAATTGAAAGAAGACTCCAATTGAGGTATGGTCCGTTCCCAAACAAATTATTCAATTAAGAGTTTTGGTTGTCTTGCTTATGCTCATGTTGATAATGGAAAATTAGAGCCTAGAGCTATTAAGTGCATCTTTCTTGGTTATAAATCCGGTGTTAAAGGATATGTTGTGGAATCTCAAACAAGGAAGGTTGTGATTAGCGTAAATGTTGTCTTTAATGAATCGCTATGCTTCCCGATAAACCGCCTACTAACGTTCTGTTGAGAGTAAGCGAATTCAAGTGTTCAGTGGAGCACTGTTGGTTGAGTAACACATCGATAAAGAGAATACCATTGTTCATGATGCACCTATTGTTGAGCAGCCACCACAATCTATTGCGTTAATGTGCCTAGAGAGAGATTAATCCACCCGGGAGGTTGATTGAAGAAGCTAACATTGTTGCTTATGCTTTAAGTGTAGCGAGAAGAAATTGAAGGTAATGCAGAACCTTCATCATACTGAGGCTATTAGCTCCACCGATTGTAAGAAGTGGATAATCGCTATGCATGATGAGATGGAGTCACTTGAAAGAATAACACTTGGGAATTAGTAAAATTACCAAAGGAGAAGAAGCCTGTTCGTTGCAAGTGGATTTTCAAAAGAAAGGAAGGTATTTCTTCTACAGAACCAGCAAGGTATAAAGCAAGGTTGGTTGCTAAAGGCTATAGTCAAATTCCAGGTATTGATTTTAATGATGTCTTTTCCCCAGTTGTGAAGCATAGCTCTATTCGCACTTTACTCGATGATTGTTGCCATGCATGATTATGAACTTGAGCAATTAGATGTTAAAACTGCATTCTTACATGGGGAGTTGGAAGAGGACATTTATATGGACCAACCTGAGGGTTTTATTATTCCTGGAAAAGAAAACCTTGTTTGTAGATTAAAGAAATCTCTTTATGGTTTGAAGCAGTCTCCTAGGCAATGGTACAAGAGATTTGACTCTTTTATGCTCTCTCATAATTTTAAGCGGTCTGATTATGATAGCTGTGTCTATTTAAAGATCAGTAATGGTTCAACCATTTATTTGCTTCTCTATGTTGATGATATGTTGATCTTTGCAAAAGATAAGTCGAAATAGCAAAACCGAAAGCACAATTGAGTAATGAATTTGAGATGAAGGACCTAGGTGCAGAAAGAAAATTCTTGGCATGGAGATTATCAGAGAGGAAATCGGCAAGTTATACCTTAGCCAAAAGGTTATATTGAGAAGGTTCTTCGTCGCTTTAATATGCATGATGCAAAACCGGTGAGTACTCCATTAGCTTCGCATTTTGATTATCTTCACTTTATGTCCTAAGTCGATTATGATATTGAGTACATGTCTAGAGTTCCATATTCCGGTGCAGTTGGTTCTCTTATGTATGCCATGGTATGTTCTCGCCTGATTTATCTCATGCACTCGAGCGGGTGTTTGATATCCATGGTACGCAAGGGGCGAGTACTGAACGAAGAAGGCAGCTCGCTGTTGGCCCTATGCTGATATTTGGCAGCAACATGCCTGCTCATACGAGCGAGAGCACTGGAGTAAATGTCGTCTTCAGGGGAGGCCCCAGAGTTGGTGCCGAGCGTCCAAATTTTAGTGGTTTCCTTGTCGGTCCCAGTCTTGAAGCTCTATTTGAGCAGCTACTTCAGCAGAATAACCGTCAAGGATCACCGCCGGCTACGCAGTCAGCAATCGACTCCATGCCAGTTGTGAAGATAAACCACAGGAATCTTAACGATGATCCACACTGTCCAGTTTGCACAGACAAATTTGAGGTCGGCTCAGAGGCGCGGGAGATGCCGTGCAAGCACTTGTACCATACTGACTGCATCATTCCCTGGCTGGTCCAGCACAATTCTTGCCCCGTTTGCCGCCATCCGCTGCCATCACAGCGGTCAGTCAACCGCTCACCTTCAACCCACCCTAACGAAGCCGTTAGCAATGGGGTCATCGGGGCTGATCTTGGGCCTGTCGCGGGAGACAATGACGGCGGAAGCCAGGAAAGGCGCAGCTCTTTCTCGTTTCTCTGGCCATTTGTCTCGTCGAGTTCCAATTCCAGTTCTTACTACCAGTACGAAGGAAGCGTGGGTGAGCCTGCAGTTTATGACGACCCCAGCAACCAGATAACCTATTCTGAGTGGTTCTATGGCCACTGAACTCCTACCCCAAGCTGTCACTACAGCGATTATCGCCTTCAGCTTGCAGCGGTGGTGCGGAATTTGTCGATGTCATGTGGATGTGGCTGCTTGCCGGAGAAAACCGGAGGCTTGTTTGCCTGTAACGTTCGCCCTGTGTTGCATGTGGAGTTCTAGCCCGGATCCTGGAGCTGTGCATAACACTATAACTGTATGTCGACTATTGAGCAATGAACTGTTCTGAACTGCCGGGATGTTCCTGTTTCGTTGTATTGAACTACATGCGAATCTGTGTTATGCTTGATCGTTCTCGTTCGTATGGACAGTTCCTGACGAGCTGAATCCAGTCAGAAAAGGCATGCCAGTTTTTCTTCATCTCGCATAAAAAAAGCATGCCGGTTCTTGAAGAAGAGTCCAATGCTGTAAAATCCTGATGCTGATTAGCTAGTTTCACGTCTTACACGAGTCTAAGCACGAGGAAGATGGTACAACATTTCGGCATCCCGTTTTGTCCTTGGTCCAGCGAGCAAACTAGTTTATCTTTCTCACTCAAACTGGACTACCTAAACCCATCAGTTAATTCCAAATTCCAAATTCCAAACACATGTCGCGGACGAGGACGACCTCTTGACCGGAGGCAGAGCGGCCGCTCAAACCCGTCATCTCCAAGCTCCCACCCACCAGACCAGACTCCAGAGTGGCCGCTATTTCCTCCCTCCCCTCCCCTTCCCCGTCTCCAGGCAGCGGCAGCCATGGCTTTCTCCACTCACCTCCTGTCGCAGAGCCTCTATCCATCCCACCGCTCCAATCCGGCCGCGCCCAGGCACCTCCGGTTCCAGGCCCGACCCGCGGCGGCTTCTCCCGGTGTGAGGTCAAGCTCCAGCACCAGGAGCCGCCGGGCTCTCGGCCTAAGAGTGGCCGCGTCGGCCGAGCAAGGGAGGAGGCAAGTGGAGGTAATTGCCTTGCCTACTCATCTATTATCCGCTGGAATTGGGAAACCTGTAACTGAACTAGTGGATTTCGCTCTACATCGTTGCTGTTTTTACTTCTCCAGGCGTTACTTATGAGTTCGGACCCCAGTTATTTAGTCACTTGCGCGATTTTCTTTGCGGTTAGTGATTATTCAGCTTATCCGAAGATGCAATAGTACAAGTTTAATTACGTGAACAATAGTCATGGGCATCCTATAGTAAGTACTAAACATATCATCATAATTGCATGGTAGCAACTGTTAGCGAAATGATTCAGTATTTCGCTTCAAAAGCTACATTTGTTTTTGCTATTAAGCAAGTATCTTCCTACTGTTGTGATGTTTTATTGGACGTGCTCTAACATAGCGCTAGAATAGCTGCCATAAACTACTTCAATTTTTTTCTTATCGAACTATGAAAATATTACTGTTGTTTAGGCATTTTTCAGAAAATCTATTACAATTCTTCTTTTCCCTGCACATTTTCTATTATAATCTATAACAGTGTGTTTTTTAGGTTGTGTACAACCCAGAAGCAAAGATTAACCAGCTAGCTGACCAAGTCGACAAGGACGCCGGGATTACACGGCTGAATCTATTCTCACCTTGCAAAGTATGTACCCACTCTGTTTGCGATAAAAGGAAAAAGTTAATTTTGATTGATTCTGTTGTGCTTTGAGCCAAGACTTATATATTGGTTTACCCTGTAGATTAATTTGTTCTTGAGGATAACCGGGAAGAGACAAGATGGGTTCCATGACCTGGCTTCTCTGTTTCATGTGAGTTACTTCTTATGCTTGTTTTGGTGTTTTCTGCATGAACATTATGTACAAATGGTGTTTCTGTCAATTTGCTCGGCATTCGTCTTTTTCATGGAGTAGTAGTATGCAAGGTTATAAAAAAGAAGTTTGTAGAGGTGTTGGGATGAATTGATATTTTTATTGTGTCCAAGCAGGAGAGTAGATACAGTTCATATCAACCTATGTGATTTAATACATCAAAAGAGCAAAAGATAGAGCACATAAAGTACTAGTAATCGACAGTGAACAGAGAACCATGGGGAAAAAATTTGTACAAGATAGTGTTGCTCTCTCATTTGCCGGCCCCATGCAGGCATATGGAGTTTTTTAAAGGAAGTTGTCGCACTTTTGCAATCCATTCAACTTTCATGAAGCTCTGACCCTTCCTCTTTGCAAGATTCGGTCACTCAAGAAATGTAACCTTCGACCCTCTTTGTTATTTGTTTTGATGTGGTGGCTAAGATTACTATAATATGTATCTAAACATAGAAGGCTCCCTGGGAAACTAGAGTTGCAAACTTGCAATATACTTTTGTGTTGAAAGCTGAAACTAATATCATCTCTTTCTTTAGCAATAAAACATGCTTTGGACAACCAAGAAATATCATCTATATGCATGCAATATACATGTAGTACTGGTCGACCAAAATAATTGCCACCGCAACAGGTTTTTACTTCTAATGCGGAAGAAGTGCTTTTCTAAAATGAATCTTTAAGATATACAAAATTTATCAACTGTAAGGTCCTTTCTGGACTAACTATAAGCATTCTTCTAACCATTATGTCAGTTTTCCCTCCTAAACTCTGGTGCATCAGGTAATTAATTAGATCTAGTAGCAAACATCTGGCTCTAAAATTCTACATTATTCTTCTATCTGCAAATTAAATTATCTGATCTTATTTTAGCTTTATGTTATAGTGTCTCTTTTTTCTTCTTATGGGTATGGTTATGGTATATTGCTTCATAGAACCGTTTCTGTATCACTTTTGTTAATTCTATACATTAACTTTCAGGTGATAAGTCTGGGTGATACTATCAAATTCTCATTATCACCAAATAAGAGCAAAGATCGGCTATCAACCAATGTTTCAGGTGTCCCAGTTGATGAAAGTAATTTGGTATGTTGACTGCAGATATTTTTGACATCTTGCTAACAAATGCACTCTAAACGTTTACACCTTGCATAACTTTTCCATTTCATGAATCTGTAGATCATCAAGGCACTCAATCTTTACCGCAAGAAAACTGGGACTGACAAATTTTTTTGGGTAATGTCAAGTGTACATTGTTTTGACATTTTGTGAGTGAAGTTTGTTCTCTTTCTATCATTATCTAATTAGTATGTTGGCTTTTGTTTTTTACTGCTGTCTTCATTGAAATGTAGATACACCTTGATAAGAAGGTCCCAACTGGTGCTGGTCTTGGTGGCGGAAGCAGTAATGCTGCAACTGCACTGTGGGCTGCTAACCAGTTTAGTGGTTGCATTGCTTCAGAAAAGGATCTTCAAGAGTGGTCTGGTGAGATTGGATCAGATATCCCCTTCTTCTTTTCACGAGGGGCAGCATATTGTACTGGTAGAGGAGAGGTATGTCACGCATTGCATCTAATCAGTTCCTAATTTTTTTATTCTTGATATTACGAGTTTGGCCTTCCGTGTGAATAGTTTCTACTCAGTTAAACCACGGTTGGACCTCCCAAAACATTTCTTAAGTTGCTGTGTACTGAGTGAGGCTATTCTGCGATATTGGCCTGTCAACTCCGTGTCATAATCTTGTTAGCACAATTTGGGTCTTCCAAAAGTACTGCAGTACTAGTGGATGTTCTTACATTTAGTTTGTTGCATGTTTTTTTTAATCTTTAAACTCCATGTTATAAAATAGATAATGTGGAAGATAAGCCACGCCACACCAATATTGATTAGTGCACATTCTTCCATCAATTATTTAAGGCAGGGCAGAGTTTTTCAAAACTGTTGACCATTCAATGAAAATAATCTAGGCCAGAAAGAGTGAAGTGTTTGACTTGAAATTGGTATGAACTTATTATTGGTCGCTCATGTAGTTGATTTAGGTGATCATGCTAGTTGCAATTTGGTTCATCCTATGTTCTTGATCTGTTGTTTATAAATGTTGCCTTGTTCAACTGTGTTCAAGTATATATTGACTTTTGTTTGTTAAATTTTTTTGACTTTTGTAGAGAGGTAGTTTGCAGCTTGGAAAATTCTGTTTAAGTTGTTAATATAAACTAGACATTAACATGGAGATGTATACCCATGAGAGATGTTTACCTTGCTGCAGAAGTGGCTGATCAACTTTCAACTTGAATGTATGTAGATTGTCGAAGATATTCCAAATCCATTGCCAATAAATTTGCCAATGGTTCTAATAAAGCCACCTGAAGCATGTTCAACTGCTGAAGTTTACAAGGTAATTAATTGTTTGTTTTCTTAATTTGAAGTACATGCTTTTCCTAACATGCTTCTTGCACTGCAGCGACTCCGGTTAGAACAGACTAGTCGAGTTGATCCCTTGACTTTGCTCAAGGAAATCACTCAAAACGGAATATCACAGGATGCCTGTGTAAATGATCTAGGTATGCAGTGTGCTTGCAATAATTTGTTATGGTGTGCTAGCCCTGTATCATATCTTCAGTTAATTTATTTGTTTCAGTATATTTTGTATAATTACATTTAGCAAAAAGATTTCCTGTTCCTCCATTTTCTCTTTCCAGAGCCTCCAGCTTTTGAGGTATTGCCATCATTAAAGAAGTTGAAGAAACGAATTACTGCAGCTAACCGGGGAGATTATAGTTCTGTTTTTATGTCAGGAAGGTAAGAAGGGCATATTCTCTATCAAGCTGTTTGAGGAATCTGTTTGTTCAAAAGTAGTCATATTCCCAAACATAGCATTAATTCCCATCATACTATCCTTTCCTGGGGCCTGTGCTGATTAGGAGTGTGTCTTTCACTCTTTTGGAGAGCTTCAATTATGAAATTAGTTGTGCAGTTAGCATTGATACGGAAATTGCCAAAACGTCGTCATCGATGATTCTGTCAATTTTAGTAGCATAAATCATATTTGAGGTGTGAGATTCTGTGCTGCATATATCAATCATGGAGAACAGGCCCCTCTATCCAACACTCATATGGGCGTTTGGAACCGTGTTTTCCAGCAACACTGTTTAATTGTGACACCAAATTGGATATGTTTCATGCAGTGGAAGCACAATTGTTGGAATTGGTTCCCCAGATCCGCCTGCATTTGTGTACGACGACGATGACTACAAGGATGTTTTTGTGTCAGGTATGTTGACTGTTGTATTTCACAACATTTATGCTTCTCATTTATACACAGCCAAAAGGCATAGCTGAATTGCTGAACAGACGACAAAACTGGATTGCTGAAATCTGAATAGACAAAAAGAGAGTAGTTTAACAATCTGGAACATACATTGCGGTCATTTTTATTAATGCTCCATGTTTTTTGGTGCAGAGGCTTGCCTCCTCACTCGCAATGAAAACGAGTGGTACAGGGAACCAATCTCATCCAAAGCCACGTTTAGCAACGAAGATTTACCGCCAGAGGTAGCGTCAGTTGCTGACTGACCTTGTGAGGCTCTATATTTGATCTCAGTTTTGCGGTTACACAGACACAGGTTTGCATTTACTCTGGTCAATGTTTCGAAATGGTAGGGAAAGAACAATTACAGTCAAACTTTGTTTACAAGACAATCTAGTGTCATAAAGATACCATGTTCAATAAAGTAACGCTTTATTCTTGTCAGCAAAAACAGTAGATGAAACCACCCCTGGAAGTATTTCAGTGTATATCTCAAGCATTCGTTTTGCAAGGGTGGGATATATCAACTTGGCAAGGGTAGCAATTTGGTTGATGGAGGAAAAAAAAAATCAAATTACCATTTGGTGGGATAAAGATACCATGTTCAATAAAGTAACTTCGCTCTATGAGAGCAACATCAAATTCGATTTTACAAGAGCTATGGTGTTTCAGTGTTTGTAAGGAAAACTACATGGCACCAGGTGAAGTTTCTTCAGTAGCTTGGAACAATGAAAATGGCCTTCATTCCCTAACAAATGGTAACAACACATGATTACAGAGCAACCGTAGTGCTACTGCTGATTCACAACAGCATGGACACCCAAGGAAAAAGGAGACCAAGTTGCACAGAAAGACAAAGCAAACTAGTAGTCTACTGCTCCAAGCAACTTGTATGGCCGGTCAAAAGTCAAAACCAAGTCATCGTTCGTGTCTGCCCCTGACCGTCCGCCCCCACTGACTGCTAATTCCCATCTTTGCCCGCCCCATCCCCACGAGCCGACGCCTCCTGCTGCTGCTGCCGCTGCCGCTGCGTTGAGCCCTCCCCGGCGGGCGGCGCAGGCTTCGGGTGCTCGGCGGCCGCGGGCGGGTTGAAGGACCCGAACTTGGGCGTCGTGTCCAGCGCCACGAAGCCGCCGCGAGCGTGCTGGAACGAGAAGGACGAGCCGTCACCGTGCCCGTCCACCTTCCCCGAAGCGGCCCAGGATACGCTGTCGAGCGCGGCGACGCACACGCGCCGCCTCTTCGGCTCGGGCCGCTCCTCCCCGCCATCCTCCGGGACCACGCGCTTCTTGGGGACGGGCAACGGAGGGGGCGCCGGCTCGGGGCTCTCGGCCCGGGCCTCCGCCGCCATTCGGGCTGGAGAGCAGAAAGCGCGGCGGGTGCTGGGTGGGATGGGGAGGCAAATTTTCTATTCCGGCCGAGGAGGCGCTGAGTCACTGTGCCGCGTGCTCGCCCGCTTGCTTTGGTGGTGAACCGAATCGGTGACGGTAAGCATGTCAGCGTTGTGGGACTGGACGACACCGCGCACGCTGTCCCCTCTTGTCGTTGCCGCCGTGCGGCAAATTGCACCGTCACCCTGCCATGCCATGCGAGCCAGAGCCCCTCTGCTGCAGCTTTGTTGCGGCCTTGCATGTTCGGTCGGATCTTTGGTCGAGTGCAAACCTTTCTTTTTACTGTAGTGCTACTGCTGGTTGAACCGTGGCGGGGCACTACGTACCGACTTGTGTAGGGGTCTAAGGGTCTTGAGTTCTGACTCTCCTGAGCGCCCAGTGACTCGTTAGGAATGGCCGCACTGGTGGCTTTCTGATCAAGACCAGTTTGAGACCTCATAACAAAAACAAGGATACATCTTCTAAATATCGAATGTTCTTGGGATACATTATGTTTGGGTGGACACTATTGAGCTGCAACCCTGAACGACGGCCCATCACAAGGCTACTAGCTGCACTTGTCGAGGCTAGACTCTTTCCCAGCCCACGCGGTTTCTTGCTCGCACAATTGGTTGGTGAAGGTGCAAATGGAGGCGCATTTCCTTCTCTTCGCGTTGGAAGAAAATTT
Source organism: Ampelocalamus luodianensis (assembly GCA_036346255.1). Lineage (NCBI taxonomy): Eukaryota > Viridiplantae > Streptophyta > Magnoliopsida > Poales > Poaceae > Ampelocalamus > Ampelocalamus luodianensis. Next base: position 26,688,162 of record CM070617.1, on the reverse strand, counting down.
TACTGTCATGCACGTGCTAGTACTTAGCTATTCTATACGCCTCTCGGCTGCATAGATCAATTCATTGATCCCAGGCCTTACAGTGTAAAACTATACGATCTGTTTTGCGCAAGAATGCTTCGCCGGTGCCATGTATATTTATATAGATAACAAGAGACTGCAAGCCTGTTTAGATTACAGTTAAACGAATATGGGCCGTATGATCTACCGTACATATCCGACAATAACAGGCATCATCGTATCTATTCAAACTACAGATAGAACTGTATCTATTTAGGCTATTTGTTTAACAGCCCTCCTCAATTTCAACTAGTAACTAGATTGAGATTGTACCTGATACGATCCAGAATTGATTTAATTGCAGGTTTCGTCAACACATCTGCGACTTGATCTTCTGACGAAACAAACCTGCCTTCAAGTGCTCCTAGCGCAACTCTTTCTCTGACAAAATGAAAGTCCACCTCAATGTGCTTTGTTCGTGCATGAAACACTGGATTAGCAGTAAGATAGGTTGCTCCCAAATTGTCACACCAAAGAACTGGAGCTCTCAGCTGCATAATTTTTAATTCCTTCAGAAGTGTTTGCACCCAAATCGCCTCTGCAGTTCCATTTGCTAGCGCTTTGTACTATGCTTCTGTGCTTGATTGAGGTACTGTCGGTTGTTTACGAGAACTCCATGAAACAAGATTGAAGACAAAGTAGACCGCAAATCCTCCTGTTGACCGACGATCATTTAGACAACCCGCTTAGTCCGCATCAGTGAAAACACTAAGAAGCGTAGACTTGGACCTCTGTATATGCAGTCCAGTAGTCAGAGTACGTTTGACATATCATAAGATTTGTTTAAATGCTTCCCAATGAACATTAGTAGGACTTTGCAGGAATTGACACACCTTATTTACTGCATATGAAATGTCTGGTCATGTCAAAGTAAGATATAGCAATGCATCTACAATACTTCTGTATCTGAATGTATCATCTGCACCAAGAGCTTCTCCATGTACCTTAGACAGCTTAGTCCGTTGTAGACATTAGGGTTGAGATTACTTCTTCTGAGTTAACACTATCCCCCTTTGGTCATGGCAGTTTCAATCCCAAGAAAATAACCGAGGCGGCCAAGATCTTTGATTGCAAAATCTCGGGACAACTCTTTAATGAGCTTTTCTGGAGCTTTGGCATAGGAATTGGCTATGTCAAGTTGTAAAGCTTATATTACAATGCATCTTTTTGTGGTTTTTATATAAATGCAATATGATACAGTGAGATGCAAGAATAGCTTAAAAGTCTAAAAGATCAGAAAGTTCAAAGGAAGATCAAGGAAAGATCAGATGAACAAGAAAAACTTAGAAAAAAACCAACTCCCCTCAAATCAACCCATAGGGATAAATTACCCCTAACTCACTCCTCAAGGTGGCAAATCTAATTGAGTCTAATGGCTTGGTGAGAATGTCAACTAACTGAGCCTCAGACTCCACAAACTCTAGCTTGATGTCACCCTTCTCTACATGATCTGTAAGAAAGTGATAGCGAATGTTAATGTGCTTGGTCCTCGAGTGCCGCACCGGGTTCTTGGCTATGTTAATGGCACTAGTATTATCACAAAGAAGTGGGACACCATCCACAAAATTTGACTACAGTAGATAGCTAGCAGCAGCTATGTACTCGACCTCGGCCGTGGACTGTGCAACAGAAGATTGCTTCTTAGATGACCAAGAGGCGAGAAAAGTGCCTAAAAAGTGATAAGTGTCTAAGGTGCTCTTCCTATCTAGCCTACAGCCCACAAAATCATAATTTGAAAACCCTCGAATAGACAAGGAAAATGAGCAGGAATACCAAATGTCATATTGGAGTGTAGACTAGAGGTACCTGAAGATGCGCTTGACGGCTTGACGATGGGAAGTCCTTAGAGACGCCTGAAACCTCGCATCAGAGGCAGACCGCGAAGTGGATGTCCGGTCTTGAGGCCGTCAGGTAGAGGAGGGAGCCGATCATGTTGCGGTACTCGCGTTGATCCACGCTTCTTCTTCCTCGTCTGGATCCAAAGCAGTTGAAGTCGCCATGGGAGTGGCGATCGACTTGCAGTGACCCATCTCGAAGCACTTGAGCATATCCTTGGTATACTTTGTCTGATGGATGAAGATCTCTTCTTTGGATTGCTTGAATTGAAGCCCCAGACAGTAGTTGAGCTCTGTCATCATACTCATCTCAAATTCCCTGGATATGGTCTCAGAAAAACTGAAAACAAGAGCGTGAAAAGAACCACCGAAGATAATATCATCTACATAGATCTGAGCAAGCAGAAAGTCATTGTCATGTCTAAGAATAAATAATGTCTTATCTATCTTACCCATCTCAAAGTTATTCTTAAGTAAGAAAGTCTTAAGCCTATCAAACCAAGCTCTAGGGATTTGCTTAAGATTATACAAGGCTTTGGATAACTTAACGACATGACATGGATGGTTGGGATCCTCTAACATATACTTCCTCATCTATATATCCATTCAGAAATGCACTCTTAACATCCATCTAATATAGCCTAAAGCCCTTAGATGTAGCAAATACAAGCATAATACGAATGACATCTAACCTAGCAACAGGAGTGAAGGTCTCATCAAAATCTAACCCCTCAACTTGGCTAAAGCCTTGAGCTACCAACCTAGCCTTGTTCCTCGCCACCGAGCTATCCTCACTTTGTTTATTTTTAACACCCAATGTGTTCCTATCACATTATGACCACTGGGGGCTCTACTAGGTTCCAGATCTTGTTCCTCTCAAAGTTCTCTAACTCCTCATGCATGACGTTGACTCAGCTAGAATCAGATAATGCATGTGATATATCATGGAGATCAAAGGAAGTAACAAATGCAGAATGGGAGCAGAGACTCGGATCGTGATACCTAGAGCGAGTGACTCGCTCATGAAGATGATCAATCATCTGATTCAGAGAATGACGCCTCTGAATGTGAAGTGGAGTGCCTGGGGGAGATAGCACCTCTTCGACCTCCGTAAGTACTGCCGATGATGAAGATGTAGTTTAGCCAAAGATCACTAAGGCGGTATTTTAGTGAACTTTCCAAATACCCCTTCTCGATCTTTCTTCAAAGACTAAGTCTAATCTTCATGAAGCAATCCTATGTTTCCGTCACGTCTAGGTTGATGATTAGAACTTTTGACTTGATGCTCCAAAAATTATGAGACTAAGTGCAGAAGAATTCTCTCTCTTGCCTACACCCTTTATTTTTTGCTTGACCTAAAATTCAAAAAACACCTTTATGGTCGGTTGAGATCGCCGCTCACGGTCGGTCTGACCGCCAGTCACTTGGCCTGCCCAAAGGTCGGTTTGACCGCCAATGGTGGCCAGTCAAACCACCGTCCAGGCCGGTCTGACCGTCTACAGCCTGACAACATTTGAAATTTGTCAAAATAGGTGTTTCGACAAATCATCACTATTATTACTAATTGTATCATCATCCTAATATCATAAGCATATCCCTATAATATCCACACAAAGGAATTGGTAACATCAGGTAGACCTTATACTAGAAGTAATTCTACAAACCAAACACCCCTCGTAGGAATTTTTCCTTTGGATTGAATTCTTCTAGTTTTCCTTTTAAATTCCTTTTAATCCATGATATGCTGCGATACAAGGTTGTTCATGAAGATTTAAAACTGGTAAGGTCTAAATCACTAGTGGGTTAAGATATGCTGCGACTCCTCCGGCCCCCACACTTGTCGGACTCGGGGACAGCACCTGACGCACCGGAAAAGCGTCAGACATCTCGGCATAACGACATGCCAATCCCAAGGTTTATGTTGAGGAACCGTCGCTGGCGAGTCCAGTCCGAGCGATTACCTCGTAGACAAGCGTAGAATCGTAAGAACAATGCATGAACAAGAAGAACAGAATAAGAGATAGAACACAAAGATGTAGGGGGACTTCTTGCTTCTCTTTATTCCTTCATCCATCGATCAATCTTTTACAATGAATAACACCCCCTATATATAGGCTACGACCCTTCTAGGGTTTGGGATGAGGAGCACACCTTGGGCCAGGACTCCCGGTCCTGGGCCTGGTTTCTTAACACTCCCCCTTGGGCACTCATCCTTCATGTCCATGTCTCATCAAAACTCCATAAAAACCCAGTGGGAAAAATTTGAAGAAAGAGTACATGAATCATGTTCTGCTGTGATGCACGAATTGCCTCATTAAAAACCTTAGCCGAGAAACTTCAGGAAAACTCGTCAAGGGAAAAAGAGTACAATCCACCCAATTTCATTTAATCTCCTGGATTTATTCTTTGGGTACTTGATCTTCGTGATCAAGCTTTAATAATGAGTTCGTGAAGGTTCTCCCCTGAATCTCGCACTTCTAAGTCTCATCATTCCAATTCACATATGCATCTTTCAAAGTTAGGCTTGCAAGTGACTTAGTGAATAAATGCAAGATTCTCACATGACTTAGTATGCGATACTTTAAATCGTTCATCTTTTGCAATTCATGAGCATAGAAGAACTTGGGGTTGATATGCTTTGTGAGAGGATTTTCACATAACCCATCCGCATTTGTGCAACACAAGTGCATTATCTTCATAGATAATGTGGGGTTTGTGCGGTATTCAATCCATATAAGCTGCTGGATGTAGTGAATTATCCATGAAGCCAAGCACATTCTCGTGAGGCCTCATACAATACTATTATTTACGAGTGGTTCGTCGAAGTCGATACAAGACTACGCTTAGGCGATTTTCACGAATTGCGGTTCCACCACATATGAATTCATAGCATGTTTGCAATTTGATGTATCACGGGTCCTCACAGTGCAGTCATCTACATTGTCATTCATAGTTAGGTCTTGGTTCTTTCTATAGAACAGACCAAGTTCTTTGCTTCCTTAGAGGTATCGGAAGATGTCCTTCATTCCCTGCCAATGCCTTTGGTAGGTTCTGCACTATACCTTGCTAGTAGGTTCTCGGCAAATACAATGTCCGGTCTAATACAGTTTGTTCAATACATGAGTGTTTCTATCACACTTAAGTATGGGAATTCTGGTCCCAGGACTTCCTCCCCCTCTTTTCTAGGTCTGTACGGGTCCTTATCTTGCTGCAAAGATCTCCCGACCATTGGCACTTTCAAAGGGTATGCCTTTTCAAAGTCGAACCTTTCTAACACTTTTCGAGTGTGGTGACCGATGCAATAATATCCCTTGAGGGCATGCTCAAGCTGCGAGCTTAAGCAATATTTGGTTTTGCCCAAACCTTTCATTTGAACTCGACTCGGTAAGAGCACGCTTTCTTAATATCCTTGAGGTTAGATGATATTGGATCATCTTTATACTCTAAGATTATACAAAATTCATTCTAGGATCGTTGTATGAATACACAAAGATTATTCTCATTTGTTCGTGTAGCCTTTCTTGCATAGAAAGTCGCTTCAAGCGATTATACCACATTACCTTTGATTGCTTTAGTTCGTACAATGACTTTCGAGTTTCACCACATACATATTTCTATTTGCTCTATCTTGATTCGGGACGAGGATACATTGGTATCTTCATATAAATGTCGAATCAATATTTCATAAAGGTATCTTTGTTACCCCATCCATCAATTTCACTTGCTAACTTCAAGTTCACTGCCATTGAGATAAATATCTAAAGGAGTTCCGCCCATGGCCGGGAATAGGTTTCTTCATAATCATCTCTGGATGTTCAATAAAACCTTATGCAACGAGCCTTGCTTCTTTTCATTTCTCTTTGAACAAATATCCACTTATGCCCTACAGGGTGCACAAGGGAGGCGTGCGCTTCTGAGCCCAAGCGTCTTTCTTTTATTCGGAGAGAATAATTGGTTTCTATTGCCTTCTCCCAATCTTCTCAATCGATCTTTTCTTTCATTAATGACGTCTGAGCTCTGAATCAAGATTGATGATTGTGGCAAGTTTCTTTGCAAAGTAAATATCGACATTGGTTGTTGTCATATTCAAATATTCTCCCGAGGTCATAAAGTTTATAACTATTTTTTCAAGGCGATTCTTCTAATGCTTTTACTTGCTCACCGCTTGCTTCCAATTGCGGGGCAAGTCCTTTAGTTTTCAGCCCGATGTGTGCGCACACATCCATGCGATGTCTCCTTCATGGGGATATTCAATTCAGTATGCCTTTTACGAAGGTTCCATACCGTTACAGTCTCAAGCGGCTCCCCTTTTGGTTACAGGGCACTTGGTGATCGGTGTGTCAAGTCTCTCTTGTCCTTTTCACGGCGTCCCGGTTACTTCAGTTTGAGGCGGAGTTCTCGTCCTTCGAGGCCTTAGGGCGGGATTAGGGATACCTTCATCGGTATTTCCACCCTCTCGGTGCATTGCGTGCGAGCACATGCTACTTAGTCACGCTCTTCAAATCACTAAAGTGGTTAGGCAGTTGATTCGCTAATGCTTGCAAATCAATTATCTTCTGGATTTCAATTGTCTTCTAGACTTCAATTCAATTATCTTCTGGACTACAATTGTCTTCTGGACTTCTCTCTTTGCTTCACTAGTGCGCGGGTCATATGCATAGGTTTTTAATTATCTTCTGGATTTCAATTGTCTTCTAGACTTCAATTATTTCCCGACATTATCATAAAGGGTTGATTTTCTCCCCCTAATGATGGGAAACTAACCTCATCTAATGTACTATCAGCGAATCGGGCATTATTCAAATCTCCAGTCATAAGGTCCAAATACTCGATTATGAATATTGTCTCATAACCAACGTATATCCCAGACTTTGGAGAAGACCCATTGCAGTTCGCTGCGGTGGTGGTATAGGTATATAACCCTTGCAACCAAACCTGCGAAGATGAGTAGTTTTTTGTGCTGACCCTTGCGCTAGTTGCTTAGGTGGATGGATGTTATAAGCCGACGGTCTAAAAATTGATGAGAGTTGCTGCGAGCAGGACTGCGTGTCCCCAACACGTAGTTGGTAAATTACAATTCTTCAAAGTTCTGCTAGTCCATTCTGGGTGCGGACATGCGGTACAAAATGCTCAATTTTAATTCCCATTTTCATGCAATAATCATCAAATGCTTTCAGAGTGAGTTCTCCGGTGTTGTCCATTCAGGTGGACTTCTCATGATGATCAGGGAAAATATTTCTAATTTAATTATCTACGAGATTGGCTTTGCAAAAGCATGATTTCGTAGACAATAAACATAGTGCGACCATTCGAGGAAGCATCGATGAGCACTATAAAATACCTCAAATTACCCTTACGGGGCTATATAGGACGCAAAGGTCTCCTGGATACGGTCCAGGAATGTAGGGACTTCATCCTTCGCTTTCAGAGCAAAAGGTCTAGTGATTAATTTCCCGGTGGCACATGCGGGGCACACAAAACCTTCCTGATTCAAGAAATTCTTTATATTCATATTATGTCCCTATGAATTGTTAATTATATTTCTCATCATCCTAAGACCTAGACGGCACAATCTATCATGCCAGAGATAGAAAAGTTCAGAGCTTCTAAATACGATTTCAAGGCAGTATAGACTGCAGGTGCCTTAATATTAGTGTAGTATAGCCCAATTTCTTATGAAGGAAGATATTCTAATGCTATTTTTCACTTTCTTCACGCTTTGTAATGAGCAGGTATTCTGTACCATACTCTTCTTCAGTCTCTACATGGAAACTGTTAGCGCAAATATCCTTGAGAGTTCTAGTCGATTAGGTACAACAAGTCTTCTTCAATGACTAAAGTTGTGCGTTGGGAGTATAATTATGGCCCTTCACGAGCCTATTATACAAGTATCATTTGCATGATTGTCGTAAGACTACCGACATTCTTCTTGATCATTGGAAAAATTTCTGTTTCTCTCGGGATGATATTCGTTGTGCCGCTACATGCTAAGCACACTTCCTCCATAGGCGCCACACGCGTTCTAATATAATGTACTTTATTAATATGTAGCGAAAGCAAGCAACACATAAATAAAAATACTTGAGATATCGAGCGTAACTTGCTATTATAAAAGCGGAAAAATAAGCCTTGCGGGACTCATAATAAGAATTTAATGCTTTGCTCGGCTAGAGCTTGCAACCATTATCAATAATTCAAAAATCGCTTCAATTACAAGCGCAAGTTTCTATAAAAGGTCAAAGTGCAATGCGTGCCTTTGGATCTAATAGGCAAAGTATTCGGGAACTTACGCCTAAATCGGTTTCATGCGCGATCTTCTCCTCTTGGCGATTCTGGTGTGGCGCTGCGATGTCAAAGGAGGGATGATGGGGCCGCTACTGGGCTGTTCACATTCATAAGTGCAGCTAATGGATGTGGATCCTCTGTGACTGCAATGGCGAGGTATGCCTCATGCTATCATTTGCCCTTCTTCTTAGACTGAAAAACATCAATAATGTGCGACGCACGACCTTACCCTTCTTGTTCCTCTCATTCGTGAGAGGCTTCATCACCTTGTAGCTGCTAGCAGTGGCTTCATGACCAACATTGCTACTAGGTGGTTGCGAGATGAAGTTCTTTCCTAGAACATCACCTTGAGCTTCCACAACTTGCATGATGTCAATTAATTCGGCATACTTCATGTAGCCGTCTTTGACGATAGTTGCGTGCGGATTATACCGCGTTTGGGTGAAAGGTAGAGAGTCTTCTCAATCTTACGCTCATCGTGATTACATTACTCTGAATTGGAGGCGATATAAATTCTATACAAATTCTGGCCATACTGGGTCAGTTCTTCGAATTCCTGATTCGTGATGCCAGTCATCTTCATATTCATGCAAAAAGTTCAAAGGATTACTGCCGGTAATCTGCATAAAATGGTTGCAAAATTCTCACAATGCTCTTCGAACTCCAGGTTCGTGTTCCCGTATTTTTCTATGCATTTTTCATGATTTACTGCTATTTTCAGTTATTAAAAGCAATATATACAATCACAGATAATCAAAATAGTAAATACAGTAATAAATTGCATAGAAATAACAATAACAAGAATAAATATGCTTCAAAGGTTCAAAATATGCAAAAATTTGGATTCTCGAGGCCCTTTTCTGCTGGAAAATGACTTTTAGCTAATTTGCAATTTCTAAGGGTTAAAGCGAAATCTCGATTACGAGAGAATTTTACGCAATTTTCATATTTTTGAGGCTTTTTCTCAAAAAAATTCATTATTCGCAATCTTCCCCATAATTTTCAGAATTCCGAGGGTTAATTTGCAAAAGCAGGATTTCTTTCCCTTGCGCCCTTTTTTAGCGCCGCCCCTTTTTGATTGGGCCCTTTCTTTCGGCCTGGTTATTGGGCCTGCTTCCTTTCTATTCAGCAGGGTAGGGTTTCCCCTACCCCGTTCTTCAAGTGGCGCGCGCGCCTTGCCTTGCGGGGCGCGGGCGCAGCTACGCCGGCGTGGCGCGGAAGGTGACGGCAGCTGCTGAGCAGCGGAGGGTAACGCGAGTAGGCGCAAGCGGCGGGAAGGAGCGGTGCGGCGGCGCCGCATAATGCGAGGCGGCGGCGGCGCTCAGCGCGGAGCCCGTAGCGAGAGGAGCATGCGGCGCGGTGGGGCCAGGCGCTGCGAGCGGGCAGCGCGAGGCGAGGGAAGGCGGCTGCGGTGCGGGCGCATGGCGGAAGCCGCCGCAGCGGCGCGAGCGCGGCGCGACGGCCGGCTTCGAGCGCGGAGGTCGCTACGGCGGCGGCGCGGGCGGGCGTGCGGCGCGGCTTGCTACGGCCGGCGGTGGCGGCAGCGCCTGCGGAGGCGGCGCATGGCTCTGGTCGTGGCGAGCTTGAGTGGCCTTGCAGCGCGAACGGCCCGGCGATGCATGCGGGCATGATAAGCTCGCGCGGCCGGGCAACGCGAGCGACCGGCGCCGCATGCGGGCGCATGCACGGAGGCGGCTTCGGGCCTACAGGCGTCACGTGGCCGTGTGCGGCGCGGTTCCGGCTTCATGCGTGAACAAAAGCACAGGCTGCCTTGATGCCATCATCTCATGCACGCACTCCAAAGCTCATAGCAATTCATTAGCAATAAACAAATCCAAAAAACTTTCTTCTGCCGAAGGCAAATCCAAAAACTGTGTGGCCATGCATGTGCACTCCAAAGCCAGGCAACCGTGCGGGGCTAGCGGCGGGGAGGCACAGCCGTATGCAGACGGCGTTGTTTTTTTTTTTTATTATTATTGTTTATGCAATCTATTCATATAATTACTGTTCATACGATACAATGCAATGCAGTGCAATCAACATCCGTTCTTTCGTGCAACCACCGATCGGTTTGACCGACGACTTCAAGTCTGCTCGCGGTAGGTTAGAACAGATTTGTATCTTTCAATCTACGGTACAATCGACATCTTACTCTTTCATGTAATATACCGATCGACATTGTGTCGGCGACTTCAAGTCTGCTCGCGGTAGATTAGAGCAAATTTGCATCGTATATAACCAATCTAGAAAGCCAAATTTGCAGAATTGAAAGCAATCTAGAAAATACGATTCAATCTACGAGTGTCGTTCATCGACGGTTTACCTTTTCGATGCGAGGAGAGTCGATCGTGCTGATAACGTGTTGAGGAACCGTCATTTGGCGAGTCGGTCGAGCGATTACCTCGTAGACAAGCGTAGAATCGTAAGAACAATGCATGAACAAGAAGAACAGAATAAGAGATAGAACACAAAGATGTAGGGGGACTTCTTGCTTCTCTTTATTCCTTCATCCATCGATCAATCTTTTACAATGAATAACACCCCCTATATATAGGCTACGACCCTTCTAGGGTTTGGGATGAGGAGCCCACCTTGGGCCAGGACTCCCGGTCCTGGGCCTGGTTTCTTAACAGTTTACTCGTTGTTGCCGACCACACAGACATCTCGGCATAACGACCACGAGCGTGGAGTAAGTGATGAGCGAGGGCACGCGGAACACGCGCCAGTTCTGTGGCGCGTCCGGCCGCGGCGGCAAAGTGGCATTGGCAATGCGAGCTATCGGGATGCCGCCGCGGAGTGCGATTCGAGCGCCGCGGACGGCGGTGTGAACACGGGATCTGGGCGGCGAGTGCCGCCGCCGGTGTTCGGTCGATCAAGCTGGACCCGCGGACCGTGTGCGCGGTGGCGTCGTGAGCCGGCGGCGCGCGTCGTTGCGAGCGCGTCTTTGTGGCGGGAGCTCTGCATCTCCCGGCGCCGCGGATGGTGGACGCGCCACGCCGGCCGCGAGGCGGCGGGCGGCGCCGCTGGGCGCATTGGCGCGGTGGCCGGCCGGCGGCGCTCTTCTTCTGCTGCGGCGGCGGGTCGGCGTCTTGCGGCACTTCACGCGGTGTCGCGCTTCTCCAAGACGCCCGGCGGAGCTTCGCCGCGGCGTTGCGGGGAGACCTTCAGACATGTCCGACCCGTGCGAACACGCGGTGCTGGAGCGGCCGACGACGTCGGCGCCTACCGCGGCGTGTTCGCGGGTTCATGCGTCGCCGACGCGGGCTGCTGGTTGGCGCCAGGCCGCTCTGGACACGCGCGCGTGCGCTGCCCCTCTGCGCGCGCGTGCGTCGAGCATGGTCGCGCGGGTGGTGCCCGCAGCGCGTGGCGCAGGATGGGCTCCTACGAGGGCCGCCTCGAGCACTACGTCTGCGTCAGCGGCCACGTCCACGGCAACTGCTGGCTCACGCACCTCACCTCCAATGACGGCGAGCACGACGACGGCGACTCCGACGACGACGCGTCGGGAGGCGGCAGCGGCGGCGGCGACGACGACGGTCACGTCGCGCTGTGAGTGTGGCCGGTCCACCCCACCATGTGTTCCATGGATTGGCAGCAGAGCGCCGTGATGTAGGTGTACTATCAGCAGTGTTGCGCAGATCTAGTGCGGACCAGTGGTGCTTCACGGCTTCTTGAGCCAGCCTTGCATTGGCGTGTCATGTGTGCTCTGATTGGCTCGGTTCTGGATATGGCGCGATGTTTACTGTTCCAGCCAACTGTGCGGTTGTATGCACAGTACTCCCTTCAATCACAAAGACACGTTGTTTTGTGATACATGCAGTTAAAATTTTAAAACTTTGACTATCAATGTGTTTTTAAATATTTAGATTGGATATATGATAATAGATTTTTTTTGAAAAGTTTTTTTATAATATTATAATTTTATTGTATGTTATAACTATATAACAATATAAATTAGTGATTAAAGTTGTATTTTGTGAACTATGTTAATGTCACGTGAATTTGTGACTGCAGAGTATCTTTTACGGGATCTGGCATCGTTTGAGTTCATTATTGTTTTGTCGGTTGCCGGCTTTGTTTTACTGATTTTTTTAAAAAATAGAATTAATTTAAAAGATAACTCCAAATATGTGCTTTATGTAATTATCTTTTAAATTAATATATTTTTTAAATTCTTGTTTTACTCTCTCTACTCTCAAGCCCGTTGTGTTTTGAGCCTCCAGTGCTCCCGGTTGGCAACATGTGTCCATCTTTCTTGGTCCTGTCACCGTCATTATGCTTAGAGTACAGTATTTTCACATCACTCTTTCCGGTTCTGGGAGGTACTATTCCTAATACTATTATAAAAACTAGTGTAAAACTCTATTCACCCTTGTAGCACTCTATTACTCCACGGTGTTAAATCTATTAAAGCTGCTCTTACATGCTTCAGTAAGGACCAGGGAGATTGAGCATACATAACATGCGTGACAAGGGGGACAACAAGTCAGTGTACCTACTGTCGTAGGGGCGGTCTACAGTCCAACGATCTGGCAAAGGCACCAAAAAGATCGTCGATAGCACCAAGCCAGGATGTACCTTGGTCTAGATGAGGAGTACCAGGTACTCATGTGAGGGCGAAGGGTACGAAAAGATCGTCGAAGACACAGAATCAGGGATACACATCGGCCTAGACGAGTGTACCGTGTCCCCTTTCGCACAGGACGAATGGTACAAAAAGGCTGCCGGAGGCAGCTCTACACATCCTGGAACAAAGGCCCCAAGGCCCTCGCCCGGACCACCTCACATGGAGCGAGAGGGGTCCCAGGGGTCTGCGCTGCGGGGCCGCCTGTATTGAGCGAAAGAGTCAAGACCACTTACGGACCAAGAGTACAGACGTGGTGGATCAAGTCTAGTGGGTCTACCATACATCGGAGGCTACATCTAGGGAAGTGAAAAGACCATGTAACCTCTACAAGCATAAGCATAGGACTCTTTTAGGGCAACACATGTTACCCAAGCTTTGACTTGTTCTAGTTTTCGTTTTACCTGAAAGGCATTTTGCGTTCATTTGAAATATGATGAAGCCACGGCAATGCTTTCTGTAGTACTCATTACTCAATGTAAAATGTGACTATGAACAATTCTATAGTACGCATAGTCTTATGATTACGAACATAAGTAAATCTTCGAGCGCTTGTTTCATCTTCTTCCCGATCACAGTGCTAGCGAAATATAAGCACACGATTGTGACAGGGAGTGATATGAAACATCCCAAGGATAAACCTGTTTGAGTGAATAATTCAGTATGGTTGCATACTTGCATTTGGAACAAACCAGAAAGGAACTGGTTAATCAATTGTGGGATAAGAAACGAACCCTGTGCTCATGATGTCCGCGTGGAACTTGTACTCTTGTGCGTACACAAACGACGTGACAAAGGGGCAAAGCAGCCTGCATGCAGGTTGAAATAATCAGCGAGTTTTAAGCAGGTTGACAATTAAAATGGCTGTTCAACAAAATATAAACTCAACTTAGACGTCTAAGAGGTTCATTAGTGAATTATTTACATATATAGTCCTTTGGGCGTAAGTGAATTATAGTAGTCTATATCAAGTGACAGACGAGGTTTGTTTACTTGCACAACAGCAAAGCGTAAAAGAGTCCCGCGTATTCCAAGGGCAAGAGAGGCAATTAGCATGACCACCGGGCCTCTTGAACACCGTAGAGAGAGGCGACGGCGCAGCCGCACGGAACCAACCAGGTCTGCCGCGCTATGAACGTCCCTGAATTTCAGAAGAATGCTCATACAATTCAGCCGTAATTCAGCAGTAGATTCATTTTTGTAATACTAGTCTAGTCTTGTCGGTGAATTAAGTGACTCTTAATTAGTGAAATCAACGTAAATGGAGCGCGTAAAAACCTGAAGAGAACAATGCTTAGCCCAATCGCTGTGGTGTAAATCAGAAACAGCGAGTCGTCAACAACTTTAGGCATCTTGATTCCAAACCTGTGAAAACAAATGTTTTTGAACTGAATGTGAAAACAAATGTTCGTGTACGCAAGATTAGCCAGACACTTGGACAGCCAAAAGCAAAAGTTTTCAGACGACATCAAGCAGAAACAAACAACGTTGAGCGTGAAGGCAAGCACGTAAAGATCGATCGAGGCGTGAAATCAAGGCTACGACGCACCTGAAGGCGATCAGAGACCAGAGCAGGCCAAGAAAGCTCGCGTAAGTGGTCGGCATCTTGAGCAGCTTCTTCCCCGCCATCCACACGACATGCCTCACCGATGGCGATGGAGTCGGCGGCGACGACGCCTGAACCGTTTCCACGACATCCATCACACCGCCGCCGCTGCCTCGCCGTCTCCTACGTTGGGCGCCACGTCCGCCATCTCTACATCTTGAGCATGGTCAGCATCTGCGCCCGCTGTCCGGTCACCATTTTCACCACCTCCGTTCTCCACCACTGCCGCAGGGAATTCCGGGATGACCCTGGCGCTGCGTGTTCGCGCCACCACCGTGCGCCGGGCCGCCAAGTACTCGTAGAAGAAGATGACAAGGTTGTACCAGACGCAGTACTGCAACACGACGATCTGCTTCAGGAGGACCCCGGACGGCATCGACCCGTACATGCCGCCAAGGAGCGGCTCCCCCATGATGATGATGCCGGGCAGCGTGGCCATGGAGAAGACGGTCACCACCCACTGCACCCGAGGTGTAGATGCTGCAGGCAGTGGTGTCGTCGCATTGAGGCGGCGGCAATTGGAGCAGACGCCATGAGGGAGAACAGGATGGCCGTCTTCTGCAGCGTGTCGGCGGCGACGAGACGGGCCTTCATGGCGTAGGGGTTGTTGGTGGCGACCAAATGGAAGATGAGGACCGATGCGGAGTAGAGAGCGACGAAGTGGTTGATGCCCGCGCACTGCTCGGCGGAGAAGGCCTTGAACCACCGCACCGACGCGTAGCCCAGCCCAGCCGCCGTGTACAGAGGCGCCATCGCCTCCAGGACATGGTACACCGCCGAGCCACGGATCATGCTGCTCCAAGATCTAACTTTAACTGCCTTCTGATCTATACGTTGTACGATAGTTTGTCCAGTGTCTAGTCCTGACTCGTGTACTCTGTAGCGGACTTATATAGATACGCGTCGATATTTTTGCTCTGTCTATATTACATATGTTGTTGCGTTCCTAGTTTCTATTTCCAAAACATCAGTTAAGTTTCTTAAAAAGAATCAATTAAATTTTGAACCATTGAATCTAAATCTTGTGGATCTGCTCCCTTCCCATCTTCTGTCTATCTTCAATCAACATCAATCAAAGAAAAAGAAGTCACAACGTTCGCTCACAAGGGCTAGAAATTCTCACATTAATCGGTGGAAAAAGAGAAATATCTACACCGTTGATTATTGTGGGTCCAGATTATAACGATATATATTAAAAATAAAGAGTCCATGTCAAGTACAATATAAACATAAGAGACCATCTCAAGTAGAATATAAAAATAACTGAAATTTAGAATAAAAAATAAAATAAAATAAGCAATTTAATTTTGTTTTTGGAGATTGAAGCAGAAAAGTTGTGACGGAGAGAAGACATAAAAGTTCAAGGTAGGTCGCTCATTGTGCATCGGTGTATATGTGGACAATGGACCTTTATACCATGTAAACTAATAAGATAATTTATTGCACACATATTCAATGTATTGCGTGAGATTAATAGAAGTACATGTGCATTCAAACATTTTGGAAAGAGTAACAAATGGAGGAAAAATAAGGGCATGCAGCTACATGATACATACATAATGGAGAGTGGTTAACTTATTATGCTTATGATTTTCTTTCATCAAAACTCATACTTCAATTACATTACTCAAGTTGTATTTTCCTTCAAGCTTATATTATCATTTTGCTAATGTTTACATATCTTAAAAATCTAAATAACTATAAGATACGTAAATATATTTTGAAGCATCTAAGTTATATCATTTGTCACTACAAACTTTAAAATAAATCTAACTACGCAAATACGCGGGCCACCCTGCTAGTTCCTACTATATCAAAAATCATCCTCCACCTCTATCTCCACCCCTACCCCCGACACTACAGCCAGTGAGGCCCTTTGTCCCTCTGCCACCACCTCCTCAACTTTCCCTACATGGACTCACCACCTTGTCACCGCCTTCGTCTTGTCCTCCCCAGCACCGCCACTATCTCCTTCCACACCAACCCTGTAACATCCCGTTTGTCTTAGATTTCTTGTCAGATTTCAAAACAAAAAGGAACCATTTGGTTTATTTGTTGATCAAGCTTAACTTGGAACTTTGAAAATGTAGGAAGTTTAACTTGACCTAACTCAACTTCAACTAAATTCAGTTGGCTTGTACTCTTTGTTCGCTGTTGGAGTTCAATGGTGTTCTTTGGTTTTAGTTTCCTTTCTTTGTTTGCTTTGTGTGCTTCTCAGCCTAGTTTTTTTCTCTCCTATACCTCCCCCTTGGTCCAGATCTCCCCTTTTTGGGACCTCTCTTAAGGTTCAGGCCTCCTCCCTGAGGTCTAGACCTCCTGTGTGTTATCTCTTTGGTTTAGACCTCCCTTATGCCTGGACCTCTTCCTTGTTAAGACCTCCCCAGGGTTCCGACCTCCCTTGAAATTTGATTTTGAATTGAGTTTCCCCTTCCTGGACCTCCCTCTCATTTGACCCCCTCTCCTTCTACTTCTTTCCTCTTTTTAGGACCTCTCCTTGTTAGATCTTGACCGTTAGGATCTCCTCTTGTTAGATCTTGACCGTCAGGACCTCCCCTTGGTTCTATCCTGACTGTTAGGACCTCCTTCTGTGGATCTCCCCTGTTAGATCCTTTTCCCTTTTAAATCTTCTCTGTTGAGACTCCTCCTTGCCTGGATCTCCCTTAGGTCCAGATTCTATGCTCGTTTTCCCCTCCTTAGGACCGTTAGATCTTGGTTGGGTGGCCCTATGTAAGTGCGCGTTCGCGTGCTCCGAACATTCCCTTCCTCCTTGGACCACCCAATCAAGATCGTGCGGCCCTGGTTCGTTGCGCCCTTTTTCCTTTGTCCTTTGGACCCCCTCCTCCTTAGGACCTCCTTGTCCTTAGGACCTCTCCGTGGTCTTTTTGCAAAGGTCACCCTCTTTTGTCATGACCACCCTATGTGATCATGACCTCTGTTCTTTTTACAAAGACCACCCTGGTAGAACATGACCTCCTTTGTCTTCTGCGGAACCTCCTCAGGACCTCCTTCGCAGGACCTCCTCCTAGGACCACCCCGTCGCTGGACCTCTCCTTTGGTCACGACTTTCTCCTGTTGCTTTGATCAATCTCTTTGTTTGAGCCAGCCCTGTCCACTTTTTCCTTTTTTGCACGCTTGCAGCAGAAAGTCTTTGAACATTAAATGTTGTTGCGGCACATTAAATGTGGTCACATCTGAGGTACCTTGTTTCCTTCTTTCTATGGCAATGCCTTGTCATATCTTTGTCTTGTTTTCACCTACCCTTGACACGTTGCCCTAAGCATCAGTGCTTTCTCCGGCAGCTCCAGCTATTTGTAGCCCGAGAGTGCCTCATTTCATCACCTTTTCCTCATTTCTAACCTCCTTGCTCTCGCCTAGATCTCTTCGTGCTTGCTTCTGGAGCTTCACCCTCCTTGAGCTGGACCTCCTGCTCCTCTGGTTTTGAGTTACATTTGTCTAAGTTCTTTTAAGTCTTTTAAGTTCTTTGGCTCGAGTTTGTCTTGTTTATTTGGTTCTTTGCGAACGTATAGGTCCCGAGCTCAAAGAGGAGTTCTTTGATCCAGCAGCCTCTACAGAAGCCTCGCCATTTCTCAACGAAGGCAAGTCGCAGACCTTTAATCATATTGAACCTAGTTTTCCGGAAGTATCTTGTTTTACGTTATCATGCATGGCTATCTTTTATAGTAAAGGTTTTGGGTAGTAGCTTTTCCTAATTGATATTATGCCTCCTTGGTATATTTGTACTTGACATGTTGGCATGTTTTCCCTTAGACACCTTAGAATGGGCAGTTCTGTTGGTACTCTTTGATGTTGCCAACCTGGGTTTGTAGTCTTGCTCAGCCTTAGCTTTAGGACCGCTGGTCTTGAGAACTTTGTTTTCTTCTTTTAATAATTTTGACTAATGAACTATGGAACTATGCTGGGATGCCACTGTTGTGCAACGATGGTGAGATGCCATCGTTGTGTCGATTGTGGTGTGATACCTCTTTTGCTAAAACCTATGGTGCCAGGACTGGGTGGTCTTTTGGCCGGGTCTGAACCCAAAACTGTTTTCTCACCTGGGGAAGTGATCGTGCAGTAAAAGGAGGTGCTATACGCATTGTGGGATGTGGTTGTCTTCCTTGGGTGGATTAAGGATTTACTTTGTATTCTTTTGATCCGGGTATCACTGTGCAACCACAAGACCATTTTATAGGGGTGATTTGGGCTAAATAATTAGCGATGAGCTGGCTTGGTTCTATTATGGTGGAGCGTGCTGATTCAGCTGGCGCAAGAGGGGACACGAATCCGGTGAGTGTGGGGCCCGTTAGAAGCGAAACCTTAACGGGCAGCTCTGAGTCAGTTCAAAGCTTTGTAAAGGCCTTGTCGCGCTCTCTAGACTGCTCATCTTTGGAAATGAGCAAGGGTTTTGATGGAAACCCGCCGTGCTAGAGAGGTCGTGAATTGTGGGTAAAGTTATACACCTCTGCAGAGTGTAAAAAAAATCTATTCGAATAGCCAAATCCTTGGTCATGGATATTGCCTGGTGATTTTGCCCAAAGGGTAGCTTTCAAAAAAGGTTTTGTGCACCTTATGGTGGTCCAATGTGCTCCAGAGTTGGTGCTCGGGGAGATCTTGGGGCCTTATGGTGGTCTTTGAGAGCCCTGGAGTTGGTGCTCTAGGGTGATCGTGGGGGTGGTCCTGGACGTGGGTGCGGTCAAGACCTCCCACGAGTGGTTTTGGGAGTGAGTTGGTGCTCACAACCTCCTTTTAAATAATTGTACTTGTGTTTTACTGTTTTGGTTTTTAACTTGAGCTTGCAATCTATCTATGTAATCTATTGTCAAATTTTGCTATCTGCAAACTAACCTTGCAGCTTTCCATTGTCAAAGCCAATGCTTAAATAATAATTGCATACTTTTTCCCTGCGATTTGCTGAGTACATTCAACGTACTCATGGCTTTAAGCTCTCTGTTTGAGCAGTGGCTGAAGATGATCCCCTTCAAGGTGGCTCAGACCTCTTCGAGGAGGAGTTCTTTGACGACCGACCTTCTAGGAGACGTCCTCCACTCGACAGCCTGTGGGCTTGCAAGATGGCCTCACACGCTTTTGGTGGTTCCGCTGTGCAATTCTATTGTCGGTTTTGTAAGCCCTTGTTGGCAGCCGTTGTAAACAATCTTGGCCATAAGGCCTTTGATTAATATAAGATTTTCTTTACCTATTGTTCCTGTTGTTAGACTTTGTGGTTGTAATTTCACCTATGTTGATTTGTGCGAGTTAGTTTCGGTTCCTGGAACTAACTCAGTGCACAGAACCAAGACCTCCAGGAGGTCTTTGTGATCCCCGGGAGTTCCTAGAGAACCTCCTCTCGTGGTGTTTTTGAAGGACCTCCCAAACCTTTGGGTGGTCCTGTCGGACCTCCCTAAGAGGTCCTGGGAGATTTTCTTAGTACATCCTGAGGTGGTCCTAACAGAGGTGGTATCACAGCTCTAGTCGACTGTAGGACGTGACCATAGTTAGAAAGGTCGTTTTAGGCAAGACTCAAAAAGTTATTTTCTAAAATCAAACCAACTTTGTAATTTGCTTAGTGGTTCTTCCTTTGTCTTGCTTTGTTTTGATCTCATCTTGTTCAACTCATTTTCTCATCTTACTCTATTATATTCTTTTCTCCCTTCTCTGGAACCCTATTTTTCCAAGTTTAACTTGACCTTCTTACCCCTGTAACCTCTATAGGGCTACTAACCCGACCAAGGATTATGAAGGACGTAAAGTAATAATCAACTTAGCTCTTTTTGCTGATTTCGATCATAATTAGTGATTATATCTTTGTAATCGTAGATCTTTCACAAAAAAATGATGCTCGAGTCAAGTTCATTTGTGAGAAGGCTCCTACGACCACGGTAGGAGCGCCTGGCTGTCGTAATCGAGGAAGGAAGGAAAGAACGCCTAAAGGTAGGAGCTCCTACGACCGTTGCATGTGTTGATGGATTGGGGTTTTGGCTCAAGCAGTGTTGGCTATTCGAGAGATGAAACCTCCAATATGCATGACGATCTTGTTGAGAAGGACAAACAAGGTGGATGCTTTCAATGCAATTTTATCATATAATGGTTGGAGAAAAGAGAACCTTAAGTGGTGAACCAAAGATTCAGTTTGACAACGGAAGCCTCTTTTCGGTAGACCCTGTAGACCAGCAGAGCCTTTGCCAATGGCATGTTTTTCCATTACGTTTTTTTTGTTTACACCCGGTGTGTTTGGCAAAAATACTTTTGTTTTGTTTCTGGTTTTGGTTTACTCCTTCTTTAATGCAATAATGGCAAAATTTTGCCATGTTCTCAAAAAAGAATAAAAGAGCATGGGTTAATTGAATGGAGTACCGCCATGCATGAATGCATTAGTCTAAGAAAAGCCTCTCACCGGCTAACCCTTACATGTGTCAATGAGTGTGCTCGAAATTCTTTATTCATAAGATCGAAGGACATTTTTTGCGAGGAAAAATATATTGTTCATTACTATTGATCTCGTCCTTGGTGTGTGTGCTGTTCGGCACGAAAGAAATAAAAATCGAAAAGAGAGCTACTTTGAAATAAACTAGTAGGGTGCCCCGCGTATTTGCACAACAAGATTTGTTCCGAACTTTGTATAAATGATTGAGAATATATTTATGTATCTTGTATGTTATTTATATTTTTAAGATATCAAAAATATTAGAAATGACAATAGAAGTTTGAAGAAAAATACAACCTGAGCAACATAATTTAAATATGAGCTTTGATCTCAAGCACATGTACATCTATTTAATCTCAAGCAATGTGTTGATTATGTGTGTGGTAAATTATCTTATTAGTTTATATATTGTTAGAGTACCTTGCCCACTCATACATCGATGCACCATGAGTGACCTACCTTGAACTTATCTTCCCTTGCACGCCGGCTGCTCCCACTGAACCGTGTGTCTACTATCTTTTCTCATCGTCATAACTTTTTTTCTTCAACCTCCAACAGTAAGCTCAAATCTTGACCGATCCCTCTCAGTTGCTACACTTTTTGATGCCATACTTTATCACATATTTATCTTCTAATATCCCCAATTATTGATTAATGCTAACCATTACGACATCAACACGCATACACATGCAACTGTCTCTGATCTCAACTGGATAGACGTGTCACGCTCTCCAGTGACCCCAAGCCTATTCCCTATGACTGCGTCATCTCTACTCCAAGTTTTTTGCTCCTTTGCTTGCGCTTCTATTCGTATGACTACATGCATGCACATATACATGCATGATGTTATACATGTTCGATGTCCTCTTCTCTCGTGTCAATCGTTCCTTTTCTTCAACGTTGTGGCTTCCTCACTAATCACGACAACCTCCTATATTCACTGATGTCAGCATGTTTGCTTTAGTCATTGTCTAACGATATGGAGAATATTTTTGCCATCGCCGGTGACGATGTGCCCCTCACTAGTGATGGCACATTCATAGCTACTAGATGGTCTCATATCGTCCATAGCTCGTCTTCACTGCAAAGTTTTATCTCCCTTTGCTAGGGCTTCCCCATCATCGAGTTTCTTTGGTCACTAACTTCTTCAACAACGCCAACATTCACCACTTGTCATCGTAGCTCTTGGCTCCTTCAACACTGGATTTTCTCTTCAATGGCTCCAGTGAGCAGCACGACATTGCCCTCGTTGAACGACTAAGGTGAGCAGTACAATATTATCCCCATCTCCGTCGTCGCCGCCTCGGCTCTTCGCTTACCCGTGGGTCAATGTCTTCTTACTGGACAGATTGATGTTATTACACTCTTTCGTGGTCTTCTCCAAAACCATTCGTGTCATCCTCGTTATAACTTTTATTTTTTTTCATAGAAAGCAACAATAGAAACACACGACCTTAAAAGCGAACGCGGTACTTTCAAGCAATACATTGATTATGTGTGCAACAAAATTATCTTATCAGTTTACATGGTATTAAAGTACCTTGCCCGCGTATACACTGATGCACTATGGGTGACCTACCTTGAACTTATCTTCCTTTACGTCAGTTGTCCCACCAAACCGTGTGTCTTCTATCTCTTCTCCTAGTCACAATTTTTCTGCTTCAACCTCTAAGAGCAAGTTCAATTCTTGATCGATATCTCTAAGATGCTACCACTTCTAATGCAATACTCTACCACATAGTTATCTTCTACTTCTCTTTAATTATCGCTTAATGATGACCGTTGTGACATCTACACGTATGCATGCAAATATCGTCGATCCCTGCTGGGACACCCGTCACGCTCTCTCCAGTGGCCCCAAGTCTATTTCTTACCGTTGTGCTATCTCTACTCCAAGCTCTTTGCCCATTTATTTTTGTACGTCCATGCTTCTATTCATAGGATGTAGGCATGTATATACACATGGACACATGTATATTTTTCTCCTGTGTCAGTCGCTCTTCTTCTTCGACGTTGTCCAACTCAACGATGTGACTTCTTCACTAACTACGATGACTTTCCTCTTCACTGATGTCGGTATGTCTACCTTAGTCAGTATCTAACGATAGAGGGAATGTTCTTACCATCGCTGGTGATGCCATGTCACTCACCAATGATGGCATGCTTCTAGCTACATGATGATCACATATCGTTCAGCTCCTAGGTCTATTTCTTAGTTCAAGATCCCACTTACTAACTGGAATAAAAGAATTAGTAGATCTGTTCTATCCAAAATGGGAATGGGCGCTAGGGTTATGAACTTATAATCATGGAATCAACTCGATCATCAGATTATAAGTTCATTCCATACCAGACCAGACCGTGCACTGCTATGTCTTTCTCATTATCGAGTTTTTTGCCATTGACTTCTTAAACAATGCCGATACTCACCATTTGTTGTCACAACACTTAGCTCCTTTGACTCTGGTTTTTCTCTTCAACGGCTCCAGCGAGTAGCACGACATTGTCCCTATCGAACAGTTATGGTGAGTAGCATGGAATTGTTCTCATTTTCTTCGCTGCTGCCTCAGCTATTCGCTTCCTTGTGGATCAATGTTTTCTTGTAGGACAGATCGGCGTCATTGCACTCTTTCGTGGTCTCCTCCGACACCATTCACGATATGCTCATTATAACTTATATTTAATTTATTCAAATTTTTAGTTATTAAGAGATTATACTTTGGAATTTGTTTGGAAATCAAATTGCAATTTTTTTATTTATTGTACTTAATTTCAATTATTTTTTGTTGTAATTAGTAAACTAATCCAATTGTTATTTTTTATTTTATTTTTATGCCGAATTACAATTATTTATAGATTTTATTTCAAAAATCGTATTGAAATCAAGATGCTAATTTTATTTTTATTCCAAATTAAATTTTTTTCATTGAAACTCGTATAATAATCCAATTGCTATTTTTGGTTTAATTTTAATTTATAATTATTTAGGATTTTACTTAGGAATCCGTATGGAAATCAACTTGATGATTTTTTCGTATTTTATTTATTTAAGTTTTTTTACTTTGGAATTCATATGGAAATCAAATTGCAAATTTTATTTAAGTTTTTATCCTGAATTTTAATTATTATTTTTTGGAATTCGTATACTAATTCAATTGCTATATAAAGAATTATAGTTATTGGTGATTTTACTTTGGAATTCGTATCAAAATTAATTTGTTCATTTTATTTTATATTCTGAATTCCAATTATTTTTTGTTCGAATTCGTATACTAATCCAATTACTATTTTTGAAAATTTTATTTTGAATTATGTTTATATAGTGATTTTACTTAGAAATTCATATCAAAATTGAATTAATAATTTTATTTTATTTTTATTCCGAATTTCAGTTATTTTTGCATTGTACTTGATATGAACTCTTATTTCTATATTGTATTTGACATGAATTCTTTTGTTTAATCTAG
Organism: Ampelocalamus luodianensis; assembly: GCA_036346255.1. Lineage (NCBI taxonomy): Eukaryota > Viridiplantae > Streptophyta > Magnoliopsida > Poales > Poaceae > Ampelocalamus > Ampelocalamus luodianensis. The sequence continues at coordinate 26,663,864 of CM070617.1, read as the reverse complement.
ATCGTTATAATCTGAACCTACCATAATCAACGGTGTAGATATTTATTTATTTTTCACTGGTTAACGTGGGAATTTTTAGCATTTAAGAGTGAACGTGGTGACTTCTTTTTTAATCCCTTTACTAATATAATAAATAGATACAGACGAGACTAGTCAAACACAATAAACCAAATGAGCCAAAGCCCAGCCTGAACCACCTGGCCTACTCCTCGATCTCCCTCTAGTCTCTATTCATTCGGCTTTGTATACTTGCTGTACCCTCCAAAGTTTTAACAAACATGTATGCTACAATCTAGTGATTAATCTTATTTCGATAAAATTACAATAACTTTTTTTGGGCATCCTTTTGGAGATATCCAGCCATTCCAGCTGCCCTCCTCAATTACTGTGTGCATTCTGTCTTCTTTGTATGCACGTGCAACTTCGGCCTTGGCTTAATCTTAGACGACTCCATCACAGGCCCAACACAATATAGTACACAATGGTGACAGGAAGTGATATGAATATCCCAAGAATAACCCTGCAAAACGCGAAACACACAGTCAGATGGGGATTCACTGAAACAAGTGAAACAGATGTATAGTTTACAAGTTGACAGTATCTGGTAAAGAAACAAACCCTGTGCTCATGATGTCTGCGTGGACCTTGTACTCTTCAGCGTACACGAACGAAGTCACGGCCAGGGGGAGAGCCGCCTGCATGCATTATATGCATGTGAAATTTGCGATTAGAGAAATATATTTTGAAGTTTCGCTGCTGCGTGTACGGCTTTTTGTTGTTATCCTGCGGCTCGTGTTAATCCTGTTTTGCTATCTGTTTTCAACGTCTACCGTGGTACTTCCAACCGAAAAAAGATTGAAAAAAATAAATAGATACTAGCAAGATAGATATACACATCAAATGTTCGATGACGCCATGTTGTACTAGAAAGTACTACTTGGAGCTGACTTTCCTCGTCTGACGGCTCACTTCTAGTTTACAAACGTGTACGATTAATCATCTTTCACTATGCCCTTTCCGTTATATATTTGCAACTGAAATGGCGGCTAGGCACACCTCTCAAGAAAGAGTAGTGCCGTAGGCGTCCTTACTCTGGAAGCGTGTGCATGGTTTCATTCATGTCAAAGTTTCAGTGCTTGTGTTTGCACTTGCACAGTTTATTTGCGTGCTTTAACTTCCATCAGAAAACAAAAGAATTTGCTTGAGTGTGACTGTGCTTACCTGCACAACAGCAATATGCAGAAGGGTGCCGTGCATGCCGATGACGAGCGAGGCCAAGAGCATCACCACCGGGCCTATCAGAAACTTGAGGACCATAGAAAGTGACGCGATCGTGTAGCCGCACGGAACGAACCGTGACTGCCGCGCTATGAACGTCCCTGCAGGGGTCCACGAGAGAACATATGGATTTACATTAGCAAATGGTGAGGTAAATACGATTGATTTGTACGTCAAAAAAAATAATACAATTGATCACTTTCAGTCTTGGAGAAGTCCAAATCTAAACAAATTAAGATATACGGCGGACCTGAAGCGAACATGCTTAGGCCAACAGCTGTGGTGTGTATGGTGAACAGAGAGTCGTCGATAATTTTTGGCATCTTGATTCCACATCTGCAGCAACAAAAACACACACACACTTCCATTAGAGAGAGAGAGAGAGAGAGAGAGAGAGAGAGAGAGAGAGAGTATGAGACTGTGCAACTGCAAATATACAACAAGCACGAGGTATGAAATGTGAACGAAAGGGACGTACTTGAATGCGATTAGAGCCCAGATGAGGCCAAGGAAGCTTGCATAGGTATTCGGAATCTGCAGAAGCTTCTTCCCTGCCATCCATACGACGTGCCTCGCCGACGGCGCCGGCTCCGGCGCGGGCAGTGAGTCCTCCTCCGCCTCCGCCGTAACATCTCCACCAGTATTGACCTCCTTCGCGACCGTCGTCGTCGTCTCGCCGGCCACTCCGTCTCGTGCCGTGGGCGCCGCCGCCACCTCCGTGATTTCAATGTTTACGGTCACTTCGTGAGCCGCCCGCTCGGCCGCAACAATGTCGTCGCCGTTTGCATCCCGGGCGCCTTTCGCTGCCGCTACCGGCGATGCAGGGCTGATCTTGGCGCTGTTATCCCTCGCCGCCGGGGCGCGCCGGGCCGCCATGTACTCGTAGAGGAAGATGACGACGTTGTACCAGACGCAGAACTGCATGACGACGATCTGCTTCATGAGGTCCTTGGAGACCGCCCCGTACATGCCGTTGAGGAGCGGCACGCCCATGATGATGGTGTTGGGCAGCGCCGCCACGGAGAAGGCGGTCACCACCCACTGCAGGGGCGTCGACGCCGTCACCGCCGCCGCCACCCTGCCTCCGCCGGTGCGGCGCGAGCTGGACCACAGCGCCCACGCCATGAGGCCGAGCAGCATGACCGCCTTCTGCAGCGTGTCGGCGGCGATGAGGCGGCCGTTCATGTCGTAGGGGTCGTTGGTGGAGACCATGTGGAAGATGAGGACCGGCACGGCGTAGATCGCGACGAAGTGGTTGATCCCCACGCACTGCTCGTCAGAGAAGGCCTTGAGCCACCGCACCGACGCGTAGCCCAGCAGCGCCGCCGTGTACAGCGGAGCCATCGCCTCCACGACCTGGTACACGGCCGAGCCCGTGATCATGGTGCCCTACCTGGCTACTACCTGTGTGCGCTATATATCAACTGATCAGGAACCGCGCGCACCTCTCTAAATCGACGGTGAGATTAATTGATCTAGCTGGGATCTACAGGCTTTTGTGAAGCTGTGATACTAGTTGTGTTTGTAGTGTGGGAGTTTAGCTTTAGGCTTGGACGTCTATATATAGGCCGGTGCGCGCGTGTGCATCTACCTCGTCGCGAGTTGACGCGGATTGGATCGGCCGGTGGCGCGGGTGTGCTGTACAGAATTCAGATTCAAGTCGTAGGTTTTGCAGATGGTTTTGGATCATGGGAAAAGATGGGGGAGAAACCGGAAAGCTACTGGTATATATGGTACGATGCGTGTGTGCGCGCGCGCACACACTACGCAGTGGGATTTTGTTAATGGAAATTGGATGGTGACGCCACTAAGATGTATCGCAACAAAAGTGAGTTGTCTTCGTGCTGGGAATAGCTGCTGGGTCGTTCTGTTCTTTTTGCATGCGATCGATATGTATATGTTTGCATGTTTATGTTACCATTGCCTACAAGTCATAGGACTATGAGAAGTCCTTTTTATTTGATTTTTTATTGTTCTTTTTATTTGCTTAATTTGTGTGCGTGGAGTATGTACATATCCTACTTCTGTTGCTATTATATATTTTTCAGGAATGCTCATTAGGATTCGTCTACCCGATCGAAGGCACGTCACATGGACGCTGTATGTTGAATCACATGGTAATGGTGGGAATCGCGAAAACTAGCGAACTCCATGCATGAGCGGTTTTGTAGCTGACCGAATGAGCGACGTACGTGTAGTTAGGTCTGCATATTTTTGCAGGGTTACTGTTACGACGATGAGAACGCGTACGTCCAGGGCTAGCGGTCAAGTTTGAACCGCGCCATGTGTAGTGCTACTTCTGAAGAACAAGAACTAAGAACAAGCGCACCGAATTTACAAACTCAAAGGTAGCCAAGCATGCATGCAACTTGCCGTGACATGTTGACCACAATTTTGAACAACCCTTTCTCTCTGCTCCCCCAGTACGTACCGGAAGAGAATGAGTTGTTTTCGCCTGTCGTTTCTCTCTCTCCACGAGACCGTAAAGCTACGTACTTCCTAGTAAAAATGACTCGCTAGGATGAAAAGCATTCCAAATGCGCAAAAGCAAAGACTTGAACCGCATTTTTTTTTTGTATTCTTGACCATCTAGAGATTGTGCGAATTTCACACTCGCCATTGTGCTCCTGCCTAGTGCTCCTTTCCCGGCAAATTAAAGCTCATACGAAGCTTCATTCTCACTTGAGCAGCGCACCTTACATTACTAGCTACCTCACTTGCCAATGGTGGATATAGTTGTTTGTAACAAAATACTGCTAGTAGTACCAGAGTATGTGGGAATCGACGTGTTCTCAACAGAAACTTTTGGCCTTTTCATTTTACAAGTGCTTCATGCATGCGGTTACAGCTACCAGCCGCCGTTTCTAGCTCCAAGAGAAAAAAGAATGGTCGGCCACTCGTGCGCCAATATGGCTAGCTGAATGCGACGCATCTAGTTTGCCGTCAGAACCAGTCGCCGGACGCTGAGAAATCACCTCGATCTTTTATTTACTAGGAATTTCGTTCCTTTTTAGAATTACTGTGGAATTTTTAGCGCTTAAAACAAAGCAAGTGTCGTCTCTAATTTTACTATATCAACTCCATGTCACCGAAAGATAGATTTAGAGACAACACCTCTAATAAGTTGTTTCTAGTCAGTTGTCTCTATCATTCATGCCAAACTTATAATATTCTCACTACTTCACCCCTCTCTCACATGTACTGGTTGTTTCTTGGTTCGTGTGTAGAGATGGTTGTTTGAGGAAGAGACTGCTTTCGTTCTCTCTCTTCCACCTAATTTTTTTTATTTTATATAGGTTTTGACTTTGAATTAAAGAAAGAGGGAACAAAGAATTGACCCACCGATCGCCTCCACCTTCAGTTGCAGATCCAAAGGTCGGCGTTCGCGGGTACACGGTCGGACGAGGCGAAGCCAACAAAAACAAAGAAAAAAGAAAAGAAAAGAAGGTTCGGTGGGAGACGTTGGAGTCGCAGGGACACCGAGCCATGCAGTCTTGGCGATTGTGGATGGATTCATACTTGTGAAATAGAATAGCCGGTCGTGTTGAACCTAGATTTGGAACATCTGGTCGGGCTGGAAACGAGAATCGATCAAAATTCAAAACTTCAATGGTCGAGCAGTTTTTATTTTTTAATTCTTTTTTATAAAATATTTTAAAGATAGCCTCTTCCTAACTTTATTTTTAATTCTAACCCTTTTGGTCACGCCACCACATGTGACGTGACAAAAGCACGTTGTCACGCCACGGATATTGGCGTGGTAAATGAGTGTTGTCACGCCACTCCTTTTGACGTGACAAAACTTAGCCCGAACACGGACGCGTGTTGGCTATGGGGGTTATCTGGCAGGTTTGGTCACGCCGTGGTAGGTGACGTGACAGTACGATTTGGTTACACTACGGGTCATAGCGTGACCAAAGGGGTTAGAATTGGAAATAAAGTTAAGAAGAGACTATCTTTAAAATATTTTTTAAAAAAAGATTAAAAAATAAAAACTGCTCTCAATGGTCGCGTCGTATACTGAATGGTCCTGAATTTCCTGATGTAGTACATTTTAGAACCCAGTTTCGCGTTGCAGGAAGAATGGCCGAAGAGCGAATTGAGCCCACCAAGACTTTTGCTAGCGGGCCACGTCCAATGCAGACGATTCCTGAAAGCCCAATGCGACTTTTTGTGCTTCCACTACAAAAGTTTGTTCGGTCGAATACTAGTTTCTATTGGGGAAAATCAACACCACCTCTATACGGGATGCACATGTATGCACTGTCGTGATCGTCCGTTGTGCTCCGACATTTGTGTGCTTCGCCCACACCGTATTTTTTGCAAAACAACCCTCTGCATTTTTGGATTGGAGATTTTGGTTTGTTTTTACCGTGATTTTTGCAAAACAACCCTCCTACATTTTCGGATTCAAGGATTTAGTTCAGATAATGCATAACGGAAAAGTTAAGATTACATGACAAAGATAAATCAATCTGTTGTAGATGAATCCAGCGCCACCGAGATCTCCTGCCGTGGCCCCCTGGGTCTCCTGATCAGGGATCGGCAATTTCGGATTTATCGGTGGGGGCCGGTAGGAATACAAACTGATCTCGAAAAAAAATGGTTTGAATAAATTTTGTCTAAAAAGTTGAATTAGCTTGAATTTTATTTGAATTTGATTTTTTGAAAAAAAAAAAGAGAGAAAATTTTGGCCAAACCGGCCTTACTGCCCCCTGCCCCCGTTAAAAAAAAACTTACTGGTAATGAAAAGCCTACTCCTAGGATCCAACAACCAGAGGCGACGAGGTGTAGACAGCCGAGGCTAATAGAGAGGAGAGGGGGAGGGAGGAAGAGAGATGGGGAGAGATTGAGTGAGTGACCGTGGGAAAAGAGAGAAGGATCGAAGAGGACAAGGAAGGATGAGCGAGGGGCTTTTTCTTCAGAATGAGCAGTGAAGAAAGTGAAGAGCACAACGGACCGCCACGATAGTACATGAGGGTGCATGTATACATGGTAAAACCACATTCTTCTATGGGCCTTAGGAGTCTCGGAAAGTTCCCTCGGCAATCAGAACTTGAACTTCTAGTAACCTTGCTGCTTAAAAGCATCTACAATAGTCCATATCACTTGTTACTAAGGGATGGACACATCAGCATTTAGGTGATATGGAGGAGAGATGATGAAGAGAGAAGGTGTGCTTGTTACTAGAAGAAGAAACAAACAAGTTGTTGATAGCAAGACATAAGAAACAATAAAATACTCTGTTGGAGACTTGTTTGTTACTAAAAACTCGTTTTGTAGGTCATCACACATGTAGTAATTAAAGTCTTAGATACAAGCTCAAGAAATAATTCATTGGAAGGCTTGTTTCTTTTTATTCGATTGAGTACTCTCTCTTTTTAACAACAAACAAAAAAAAACAAATTACTGTAGATGTTTAAGACCCACGCGGGGCGACAAATTTTCCATCCCCATTCATGACGACGACAAATTTTCCCTGCACCATCACTTAATAGAGGCATTACCATCCCTACACAAAGGCACTGAAGTCTCCCGTCATAGGCTCATAGCCTAACCACCGCTCCTCTTAATATGCCGCACGGTACCGTTTACTTGCGTGAAGAAGTCCATGGAAGTAGCACCGGCGTTCGATTATTGCGCCCGAACTGAACGTGAAATGCCGGCGTACAACACAGAGATCACGTGAGCCGCGAGTTCGTGGAACGCCTCCTATGCCGTTCTCAGTAGCGGCGTGGTTTTCTTCGCACCGCATGTTCAAAACGGAGGGACCGAGGGAGCATCAATGCTGAAGGACAGAGCAATGAAGTGAGAATTCACTATCTATCCAGGGTTCCTGTCTTCCTGACTGTATCTGTTAAGACAGGAATACTCATTCGTCCATTGCCAGAGAAGTTCAGGTACAGTCAAAAGCCGAAGTTATTGAGACAGTAAAACGCACAATAGGCGTACGTTTACACTGTTGAACAGAAATTATTGAGACAGTAAAACGCACAATAGACGTACGTTTACACCGTAAAACAGAAACCCTAAAAAATACACGGGCTACGATCTAATTTCAGGACAGGCAAATAAATCAGTCTCCCTCAGGTTATGATTCTGTAGGGCTACGTAATGACGTAGTAAGTGATGCTACCAACCAACCAGTGCAACTGTCCGCAAGTAGAAGGCAAAGCAACGGAAACTGGGACAGCCGAACAATGTACCACCTAGTAGTAACAGTAATTTGAGTGCGCAGGCCTCACACCCAACATAATTTTGTGTGTTCACCCAGAGCAAGTCACTGGGCTTAATTCACAGCATATGAACAACAGCAAAAGAAACAGACTCAGCTGCAAGTTTCAGTAAGATCATTATATATATAATACTGATAAGCAGTACTCTTGTGGAGTTTCCTACACTGAACAAATAAATCTCTGGCAACGAGCAGGCTCTCTCAAGGAATGAAAAAGAATAGTAGTAACTAGTAACAGTATGAGATCATGTTTCTTCTAGTCCTGCAGGTCGATTTAAGTGCAGAATGCTCCCTAAACAAAAGATTCTTCTGGATTCTCTCTGGATCCAACCAATGGGAACAAGCCGTGAAAGCACCAAACCGGGGTCCAGCTCCATGGAAGCAACCATATACCTTTACTCCACTAGTGTTTGCACGAGATCTCCTGTCGAATATGCCAACATTAATTAGAGCCGTAAAGATTAAGATTAGCGCTGAAAGCAACTTCAAAAATTGAATATTTTATTAGTTGCTCCGTTGCCCAGTCTCTTCTGCACCAATTTACTCAATGTTTGGCACAAGACGAAAAGAGAGCATTTGATCATCCATGTTTAAATATAATAGACAATGCAGGCAATTTCAGATACTGTCAATGTCAAAGGACTACAGGTGGCAAAAAAAATCACTCATATTTTCACACGTCCGACACAAAGATCGCATCTTTCCTGTATTTATTTGCCTTCCTACCACAAATTAAGACAAGAATTGAACAGACTTTGCATCAAACTTGTAAGGATCACACATTGGGGAATTCACTCGGCTGGATTTAGAACCGACCAAATTGGGCGAGCGGTTGGATCAGATCCGCCACTCTAGGCCTGGCTATCACTCTTGCGGTCACCGTGCGAGTCGCGCTCCTGCAGCAGCGAGCCGGCCTCCTCGTCAACCTGCGCCGCCTTCTTCTGCGCCTCCTTGGCCTTGAGCGCCTGCAGCTTAACGTGGTTGTAGTAGCCCACGCCCAGGAAGGCGATACCGTAGCCGAACAGGTTGATCGGGGTGACCGTGTCCCGGATCACGGACCAGGAGAAGGCGATGAGCAGCCAGTCCTTGACGACGCCCGCGACGTTCATGGTGAGCGCGGACGTCTTGCCGACGAGCAAGAAGACGGCGAGGTTGAGGGCGAAGGCGCAGAGCGAGTTGGTCCCGAAGACGAAGAAGTCCGGCTGGAACGTGCCGACGGCACGCAGCTTGGGCAGCTCGACGAAGACCCAGGGCACGAAGAGGAACGCGAGGCAGCAGGGCGCGACGTAGTAGAGCGAGGTGATGGGGTTGAGCGATATGCCCTTGGAGGTGAGGAGGATCTGGATGAGGACGAGGCGCGTGGCCTCGAATGCGACGGCGGCGAGCTGGAGCGCGACGCCGCGGACGTCGAAGCGGGCCTCGCCGTAGGCGGCGATGGCGACGCCGAAGGAGATGGAGAGCATGTTGAGCATGGACGAGGACCTGAAGGTCTCCTTCTTGAAGAGCACCCCGATGGAGTAGACGGCGACGGGCATGAGCGCCTTGAGCATCTGGATGAAGGAGACGGAGAGGTAGATGTAGGCGGAGTTGGAGAACCAGAGGGAGAGGGAGTAGAGCGCGCCGATGGGGAGAACGGAGGCGGTGTAGAGCTGCGGCGTCATGGCCGGGGAGGAGGGGAGCTCGACGACGCGGAGGACGCGGACGAGCGCGACGGCGAGGGAGGAGCAGAAGGTCATGTGGACCATGGTGAGGGAGATTGGGAAGGACCAGTTGTACATCTTGGGGTCGAGGATGTACTTGTTGTAGACGATCACCGCAAAGGAGAGGAAGATCCACACCGCCACGTAGCAGTAGGAGAGCAGCACCTTGCGGAGCACAGACTCCGACATGCCCCCCTCGCCGCCGCCGCCCTCCTTCGCCATGGATGCTGCTGCTCCGGCGAGGCGGTGGATCTGGTTGGGCGCGCGCGCGTTTGTGTGTGTGAGAGATCTGGGAGTAGGGATAGGAGGGGCAGGCGGATCTGAGAGGAGAGGAGAGGTGGGTGTGGGGGGGGGGGGGGGGGGGATTTGGAGCGGGTGGGTAGGGGTTCTTCTCCTGGAGGGGATGGCCGGATGGGGGAGATGGCCACGTGGAGAATGGCTACCTCGGGGGTTGCCGTATTTTATAGGAGTTTGGAATGTGGCTTAGCCTTAACCGACGGCGCTTTGACTTTTTTTATGGTCTCTCACGCGGCTCGGGCAGTGGGGATCGGGGTCTGCTGCTCTCCTCCCACGCTGCTTCGCTTTGTTTTGGCGCGCTAGGGTATTATGGTTTTCTCTTAGGGGATGTTCCACGTAATCAATAAATAATGGCCTCTTTGTTTAAAGTGAAGACATTTTTGGCCCCATGGTCCATCAAAATTTCAAATCTAATCCTCGTATCCTTCAAATTCCACTTCTAGCCCCTTCTCCCACGTGCTACGCTCGGGGCCGCATCAGTTACGTGCTGTGCCCCGCGCCCACCTGCTGCAGCCCCGCCTCGCTTTGCATGCCGCCCTACTGCATCCGTGGGGTGCAACACCTTCCTTGCTGCTGCGACCTATGGGCATAGCTGCTGCGAGTTGCGGGCCCCAGGCGTAGGAAGGCCTGCTGCGGCCACACAGCGTAGTAGGGGGCTATAAATGGAATTTGGAGGATAAGGGGGCTAGATTTGGAATTTTGGTGGACCAGGAGGCCAATAGTGCCTAAAATTTTGTTTGTTTAGGTTTAGGCTTTTTGGTCTATGTCATGGGTCGGTGTTATTGTTCATGCATTACTGTTCACACCCGCCGGTATTAGGAAAGATTTATTATTTAGGAATCTATCTATTAGGTGTTTATTTAGGAATCTATCTATTATGTGTTTGGTATTATCTATTGGTTAGGCTAGTTATTATTAGATTGGATTGTTAGAGATAAGTTTCTTTATAGATTATTTCTTAGGGGTTAAGTCAGGTTGTTCCTATAAAAGATATAGCATGTATCCATTATTAATCAATCAAGAAAGATGAATTGATCTAGTCTCTCTCCCAAGGTTCTATCATCCCAATCTATAGTCTAATCTTTCATCCCACCGAGCCGACGCTGTCCGGCCTTCTTCCTGGTGATATTTACCATGTTAAAAACTAAGATTCATTACATTTGGTATCAGAGCAGCTGATCCTTTCTCACAACTGTTGTTAACATAGTTATGGCAACATATCCGACCATCAGACCTGTCGCCGAGTCGTTGGCCATAATAAAGGCTAACGCCAACAAGATGGCCATGGGTTTCAATGACAACAACAAGATGGCAATTATCTTCCTCGACATGTATGCTACTTTAGAGAAGATGACTGCGGATTAGAAGGAGAAGAAGGTGCAACAAGAGGCGGCGGCAGCATTGTTTCCAACAGCCACAACGACGCTGTTGGAACCTGTCGTGGCGTTGTCGCATCCTACTGTGGCAACCACAGCCCTGTCGAGGGCCGTCGTGGCGTCGCCGAAGCCTACCGCGGTCGAGCCAAAACCTTTAGCGGTGCTGCCGAAGTCTGCTGCGGTAGCTTCCGCACTTCCACGTCTTACCGTGACGCTGTCGGAGCCCGCTGCGGCCCTGCCGAAGTCCGTCATGGCCACCGCGGCACTGCCAGGGTTGCTGCCATGCCTGCCACAGCAACCAGTGAGTTTGTCACAACCACGCGTAGAGGCAACGATCTCCAAAGACTCATGTAGCCATCGTAACCTCTCGTTGACATGGGGTCTCCTAGGGCTTTAGCCACGACCGCCACCGCAGCTCGAGGACGAGCTGTCGCAAAAGGAGGGGAGTAGTTGTCATGGGCCGGTGTTACTGTTCACACGTGAACGGTAACCGCCCGCAGTTATTACGATAGATTTATTATTTATGAATCTATTTGTTAGGTATTTGATATTATCTATTAGTTAGACAAGTTATTATTATTAGATTGTTAGAGATAAGTTTCCTTATATATTATTTCTTAGAGGTCAAGTCGGGTTGTCCCTATAAAAGATATAGCATGTATCTATTATCAATCAACCAAGAAAGATGAATTAATCTAGTCTCTCCCAAGGTTCTATCATCCCAATCTATAGTCTAATCTCTCATCCCACCACGCTGACGTCGTCCGACCTTCTTTCTAGTAATGTTTACCCCATTATGAACTAAGGTTCATTACAGCTTATAGGTTAAAGCTAGTATTTTTGGCTTGATCAGCTTATATGTCCCTTAGCTTTTATGCTAAGTTAATATGTTTGGTAATCTGGCTTTTTTATGGGTTATTGGTTTCTTGAGTTGTGTGTGAAGGATAAAAAGTCTAAATTATCCTAAAGGGTTTGGAGGACCTGTTTATGCATGTATTTAAACTTTTCTTTGCATGGGAATTGAAAATATGATGATACATGCAAGTTTTTTTGGTTCTTCTGATTGTATGGATGTAGGTCATGTTGAATTGAATTGTTGAATGCCAAAATTGACTTGTATGAATGTACAAATTTATTGATTCAGATGTTGCATCAGTTTGTTGATTGAAAGTAAATAGGTATTCAGGTAACCCTACAATGTTGTTTGTATCTTGTTTGAATAGTATCAGTTTGCATCTTGTCTTCACTTGAATTCAATCAAAATGGAACTATTTCCCAACTGTTGAGGTCAAATGGTTGTGACTTGTGACAAAATGGAACTATCGTTTTCTCACCAATAATCAGAAACCATACATTACAAAAGTTCCATAAATAAAATTAGCATTGCTTCTACTCACTTGATTTCGAGAGTAAGTACCAATAATTAGGAACCATACCATTGCTTTCAAAAATGAACTTGATTTCGACAGAAAGTAATGAAACACGCATATAGCATTTCACCGGTATAACAAAGAAGGTCATAGAATTGCATTCATTCAAGTTTCCATGACAAATTGTACTCAAACATTCAAGAGATCATTACATCATTTTTCATGACAGATTGTTTATTACATCATTGGGAATAAATTGGTTAACACCAAATAGTATCAGGTTCACTGCAAATTCATGACCAAATAGTACCTAGTCATTCCTTTTCATCGAGCAAATTCATGACCAAATAATACCAGGTCGAGAGGACGACAGCGTCGGGGAGGGAGGACGACGGTCTCGTGCAGAGGTTGAGGGAGGCCAACGGAGGAACTTCAACATGTGGTTCAGCAACATAACTTTTCTTCAGAGAAATGGAGCACTGATAAATTTCTTGAGTAGAAAAACAACATTGTCTAAATCAGAGGATTTACCTTTAGCTCTGATGATACTTCCATCTATTGTTGTCAGCGTGGGGAATGAACTAATGGAGTCTATAGCAATTTCTAAAACATTGTAGCCAAAACGGATCATTCCAGCGGGAAGATGATTAGCCAAGGCCTCAATCAGGTTCCATCTTCGCAAACATCTTAGCTCCCTACTAGGATTAGAAAGAGAAATTCAGTAAGCTGATTTCCAATTCTGTGCTCCATGAGAAATTGAGAAATAATCTTTTATTATATTACATATCAAACAATACCGATAGTTATCGAGCTAGCCTTTTTGTGTAGACATTCATCTCAAATCTTAAAACATGTTATACACAGAGGTCATCAGTTATTACAAGAACTCTAAATTTTTCACAAAAAGAAATTACAGGAATCGTGAAAATCTTGTCTCAAACATACCAGTAATACCTAACCGTTCAAATATGCACAATACTTGTTATTAACCGTTCAGACTACAAAAGATAGTGTTGTTGCTACTTGCTATTAAGCTGACGCTATCTGATACTGAACACCTGAACCATTGGCGTTGATGCCAATGGCTCCCCCGTCCTCTCTCAGGCAACCATACTTCTCCAACACAAGGCTTCTCAGCCCTCTCCTGCACAAAAAGAAAAAGAAAACAAACAAATTCACCCAAAGATTTATCTTATAAATATGCAAGCACCATTGAACACTATAAGATTACTGCAATAGGCTAGCTAGTAGCTATGCACACACAAGTACAACAATTCTTGAAAAGTAGCAGTAGCCATTGCAGCAGCAGATCGAGGTCATCGGACACCCCCTTCCCAGTGAGTAATAAAGAGAAGCGTACCTGTGGAGCGCGAGCATGGTAGCATATGGTGAGGGGAGGCGACGGGCGAAGGGAGACGGCAGCGTCAGGCGAGGGGAGGCAGTGACGTCAAGCATCGTCGAGCGAGGGGAGGCATCGGCGTCAGGCGAGGGGAGGCAGCGACTTCGGGTTGAGGGAGCCGATCCCTAATCGAGGCATCTGGTGTGGGAGCTGGGTCAGGAGAGATTCTGGGTGGGGAGGAGGATCGAGGAGAAACGATGAGACAATTTTTACTTATATACGATGGTATTTGGTGAGTAATTTCAGCGAAGTTTGGTGGCAAAGGGTTATTCTATTTCGTAAAAGCTAAAAAAACATATCTCCTATGGCTTTTGGGTTATAGGCTTAAAGTGACTTAAGCTTTTCATAAGTCGATTGAAAAAACCACCCCTTTGTTTATGTTTTGGCTTTTTTGCTTTTAAGTCAAATAAAAAACCTAAACAAATAGTCTTCCCAATAGCTTGTCTTCTTACACTAACTCCAACACACTTCACATCATCTTTTCTCTAATTTTCTTTATCTAATCTTCTCTCAAACTCTGTCATCAAAATATGTGTTGCTAAGACGACCCCACATACAATGCATTTTTTAGTTGTCTATAACGTACAGACATGGGCGTCTAATGTTTTCTCTCTTCTTTCTTGGCGACACCGCAACGGTTTAATGGGCTATTTTTAACTGTGTATGCATGCTTGGTGTGGTGTTTTGGGTTTTTTATTTATTTATGATGATCATGGTTCATACAATGCATCTATATCTCTATCTAAATGTAAATAATCGGTGAGATTCAAAACATCTTCTTTGTTTTGAGGGCAAGAAATCTCACAATAATTTAAAATGGGAAATCTGATAAATTCTCTCATTCATTGAGAAAAAAGAATAGAAAAATTCTAAACCATTTATTTTGGTGCGGACAGATTGTGACGATGTGAATTAATCACATTAGAGTTGTATAACAAAATACAATTACAATTCCGGTCATAAGCATTAGAGTTATATAACAAAAACAATTGTACTATAAAATACCTAGATGCGCAATTATGCCATGTAATTCCACTATTTTTTTTTTATAAAAAAAACATGGGCACAAAGACCATTAACCCTGGATTAATATAGGAGTGTTGGTACCACCACCCTGAAGCTTACAAAAGCGACCTTGAACATATAACAAATTAAAAGGCAGTCATTGGTACCATTAAAAAGGACTAAAAAGAAATCAAAAGTTACAGTTGAGTCCTTGAGCGGCCGAAACTCCTATTGCCATTGTTTGACCTCCTCGCCTGGATTGCTTCGATCTGGCCACGGCTCCTTCATGCTTTGTATGTTTGCCGACGATCCTGAGAGGCATGAGGATAAAAAGGGCCTCCTTTGATTGGAGGTTTGGGGAGACACCATAGGATCTGTGCTACTTGGTGGAGCTCTGATTGGCCACCGGGAGCGATAGTTGATTGGATCATCAGTCTCGGTGCCCATTGAGATGGAAACTAGGGGCAGCGAGTGGGGATATCCAGAGACACAAAGGAGGAGGGAGAAATACACAACGGTTAAAGATAAACGGCACGCCGGCCAGAAAGGCAATACACACCAAGTCCGCAAAAGGGAAAAGAGAAACTGGTTATTAGGGGCGGCTCACTGGATGTTGTCACGCCAAAAATGCGCAAGACCATCGCCAGAGGGAGATGATAGATGTCACCATAACAAACAACTGGCGCATACCAATCTTGGTTGGGGTCTCGTGGACAAGCTGTGACCACCACTTCCACACATGCAGAGCGTCGCTCATGTAACTGAAAGAAGAGGCAGACGCCAGCGTCGGAAAGATCGACGGAACGCCGACCGACGGACTGTGCTTCCGCAGTAACAGCGGTGAGGAACTTCAATGGAGGGGAGTGGAGCAAAGATGGGGGAGTAATGTACAGATGGCATGGATGAGACTGGAGGGCGGGGAAGACAGCGGAGGGGAGGCATCGCCCGACTGCACGAAGCCACTGGAGAGGCGCGAGACGCACTGGATCTGGCCGGAAACACCATACCCGATTTGCGCAGCCTGGGAGACGTCACCGCCGGCGAGCACGCCCGCTGACACCGCCCTGCCACGCGCAGACCCGAGCACGGATCAATCTGGGCCAACCCAGGAGAAGTCGCTGCCGCCAAGCACGACCGTCGCAGCTGCTCGGCCTCGTGTAGACCAAGGTGCTCTGGCACGGGAAGAGCCGCTGCCAAGCTGGACGTTGATGCCGCCTACTGGCCTGACACACCTCCAGCAACGCCCACGGATGGAGAAACTTGTCCTCACTAGAAAGAAAGAGATGTAATATGTATCTATTAACAGGGAAATAGAAGTGTGGATCCCCTCTCCGGCCGCTAGCCGCCTGCGAGAATTCGGTGACCGGAGCTAGGAGAAGTGTAACGACGTGCTCAAGTGTCAAGACTGGGCAGCGGTGAAGTGTGGCACTAACAACTAACAATTTAGGATCAAGGTGGATAGGGGAAGAATCTGAGACGTCCTTTAGGCCCAATGTTCAAAGTGTATATAGATATAGCTTGATTTTTTAAAAAATATTTGTTCGTGAAAGAGTAAAGTTTGTCCTAATTGTAGATCCCTTAAAACCTCAGCCTCTACTCCACACTGAAAAGTGTGTACTTGCATCCCAATCTCACTTACTGCAAAAGTTGTTTTTTTGCCTTAGCTCGTTGCTAGTCCGACATGTTAGCACTCATACTGCAAAGTTGGTTTGATCTTAGAGATTTGTCCAAAAAAAAAAAAAGCTTAAACAGCATATGGGAGATAACTCGCACTCAAAAGATGGCGACCTGTCGGTGGATTTCTTCTATTTTGTTACCTTGTCTTAATGTAGAACACCATACGCTGAGTTGCTGAAGAGAGGACATTTTGCGTTTCTTTAAGCAAATCACGCGATCTTTGCATGGTACAGTCATATTGAGCTTACCTATATATTCCTATAGTGCGTGCTCGTTTTCCCAAAATGAATTCAACGCGGTCCGGTACATGATATGATGCTGCCTATCTGCACCGCCGCTACGGTAGATCGTTGTCGAGATTCCAAAGTCACTGCGACACTGAGATTCCACTAGCTAGACGGTGACAGATGAAGTTTCTAAGGAAAACTTTCAAGGATTCGCTGGTCAGTGGCATCAACATGCTAGGAGAATAGATTGTACATCCATCCACAAAGTAAACCATTAGAAAGAACAGGTCCTTGCAAGGAAAAGGTTAACCCCCTTATTCTATTATTAGACCGTTACCAGAAACAGATGTTCTCTCCATTGTAATGTATCGATCCTTGGAAGTTGATTGTTTTCTTCGATCAAGGCCTTGCATGTGGTTCAACTGGTACAATGTTTTGTTGTTTCTTGGCATTGCAACGGGCGTTTTGTTGTTTCTTGGCATTGCAACGGGCGACCACCATGAGAGTCAGTGCAGTCGTGCCAAAGGGACTGGATGTCTGGCACAAGTCTCCTAGTAAATCGCACCAAAACCGGAAAATACTAGAGAAAATCTTTTAAGGGGACAATCCAAACGTGGGACTGTCTTCGTTACCGTCCGACCATGTTTTGAGATTCGTGAGATCACGATCAGACGGTGATGAAACAGTCTCCACGTCGGAACAGAGTTTTCGACGAGCTTCTTCGGAAAGTAGTAGTATGCCACTCTAGGACAAATGGCGTCAAAATCATCTCGTATGAAGCCTTATATAATCAGAACAGGGGAGTCAAAATATTTTTCTGGCCTTGCTACCTGGCCTGATTTGAGGCATGAAAACAGCGGCCAAGCTTCCTGTTCCTATTTGGAGAGAAAAGATTGTGCTAAAACTTAACCGACATCTTTGGACATCTTTGCTGGACAGAGTGATCCAGGTCACATGGCTCGCATTTGCACCCCCCCCCACACACACATATCTGAGAGCCATCTGAGATCTAAAATTGTGCAGTGGCACCTAATTCAGAGACAGGAGCCCTTCTTCGGTTCTTCCATCCCAAACGTGTACCTCAACGACACCAATAGAATTGAGTTGAACGATCTACCCTCTCGCCACGCCGAACCGAGCGAAGTGGACCATGCGACAGCGAGGAAGAAAGACACAAAGTGTTGGGGAGGTGCCAAGTCCCTGTGGGGAAAAAAAGAGACTGGTTCGGTGCGGTTCGGCGAGATGGCTAAGTCAAGCGAGCGTGACCTCGACGGCTGCTCGGGGTGTAGTGTAGTGCAGTTCTGAAAATGAGTAGGGGACAGAGATGGTTGGTGGTGACCGGTGACGAATCGGTGAGGTTGGCAAAGTGTGGACCTTGGCGGCGAGATCTGATCGAGCACAACTTGACTGTGTTTTCCAGCTCTTTTGCTCGCATATTCCCACGTGAACTGCACTGCTTTGCAAGTACTCGTCTTGACACATGAATCATGACGATGAGTATTCTTACACCTGCGAATTGGCCTTTCTGGATACAAAAACGAGCTCGGGTGTTGGTCTTCGGAAAAGCTTACACCTTTTCGCGTCTTCATTCATCAGAATTCAGAGCTACGACAAATAGCGTGATTTTCTTTTAGCTTTGGTTGATAATGTATGGTCTGTGGATAATGTGCATGATCGATTCAGCGGTTGCAAATCAAGTAGAAAATTTGTGTTTATTTTGTGCCACGTTGTTGTTATATATGGGAGCGATTCGTGCAATGACAGGGATCAAATAGGGCGCCAATAGGTTTTCTGTAGTTGAGACAACGTTGTCTTTGATAAGATACATGTAACGTGCGCCCGAGGAGAATTGATGGAGGCTGATTACCAAGATGGTGCCCTGTTAAGCCACCTACTTCGACATGGAGCTATGGCTTCCAGGAGACCTGGACAGAGTTCTTTTCTATGGATAGGGGAAGGCTATCTGAAGCTGTAGCACTCAAGTTTCCTTCTCATCATTGCACTCCCTTGTTTCTATTAGCCTGTTACTTGAGCATTAGTCCTATGTGAGTTCTCCCCTTTTCCGCACTACTGAATTGGAGTAATAATCAGTTGCAACCTTTTTCTGCTAGACATCACATCAGGACAAGGACAACATGAGTACTCCCCCACTATATTTCCCTTCAAAAAAAGGACAACATGAACAGGTAAAATTGTCCAGTGCTTAGACTTTGATTCCAAAATACTGAAAGGGACATCAGAATAGTAACAAAAACGATCCTT
Source organism: Ampelocalamus luodianensis (assembly GCA_036346255.1). Lineage (NCBI taxonomy): Eukaryota > Viridiplantae > Streptophyta > Magnoliopsida > Poales > Poaceae > Ampelocalamus > Ampelocalamus luodianensis. Next base: position 26,645,038 of record CM070617.1, on the reverse strand, counting down.
TCTTATGGGCGTGTATCTAACAAATGATCATGTAACATCAGACGGGCCAAGCTATTATTTGTTTTGCTAATCGGATTCGGGCATGGGCCTTTGCAGCATGTAGTGAAGGTCATGATAGTAGCATGGCATATTGGTCGGAAGCAAGTGGGCTTGGACGTACACGCCGCCATCAGGTGCATCGCAAACGCCGGGAAAAATCTGTGGTGGAGAGAAACCGATAGAAACGGGCGCACGGGAAAATTCACTCGGCGGACGCTGCGCGTCTGTTATCTCACCACGGCTCGGAAGATTTCACCATGCCTCGTCTTTGCCTGCCTCGCCGTCGCCGGTTCAGCCGCGCGTTCCGCGGATGCGGCTGGGTGGCCGCTCGCGCGCGTTTGGTTGCGCACTTGGGCTTACTACAGCGGTAGCTGTGCTTCGTGGGAGGAAACTGGGGCGAGAGGGAAGAGCAGCCTTGTGTGCCTGTAAGGCTGTGGTGGTCTACTCTAGCCCCGCCTCAGCGCTGGCCGCTGGGCCAAGCGTGGGATGGATGTGGTGTGCCGGCGGCTGGGGGAGCCGCGTGGAGGACGCCTTGGAATGTCGCGTGGCGCAAACCGGGCTCGCGCGGCGATGGATTGCCTTGGCGCTGGGCCGAACGGATGTATCTTATCTGCAGAGCGGCGCGGGGCGGGCGGTGGGGCTGGGCAATGTGGGCCGTCTGCTATTCATGTTTCCACGAAGTGAGATTTGGGAGATTTCGCTGTGTGCCGCGTTCCTGCCTTTGCCGACCCGCGCCCGCGTTCCGTTCATGCCGATGGGCTTCTCACGTTGCCTGCGCGCGGATAATTGGGTTGCTATGGGCTATGGCGGCTCGGCTGCGCTGCGTGGGAGGAAACCATGCCGCACGAGCGAGACCCGCTGCGCAGCCTTTGCTTGCTAAACGTGGGGGCGCGCCGGCAGCCGGGCATGGCTGGCCAATTTGGATTTTCGGCTGTCCGTTCTTCACGTTTCAATGTCTTTGGCTCTACTAAACGTTTTCAAAAGTAATTTTAGATTTCTTAGATTCCTTTTGTTTTTTTCTAGACCATGTTATTCTAATTTTCTATTTAACAAGTTATCTGTGGGATTTCTTTAACCGTGTTGGGTTTTGCTGTACCAACTCACTTACACCGAAGCCATGTGCTGAATTGCATGTATATACTATGTATCGTGCCCTCTCGAACAATAAAAAAGAACAATGATGTCGTTCACCATGTTTCGGGAGGTATACAAGCCATCTGCTGGACCGTTTGCTATGACAAGTTGAAGAAACTAGGGAACACAGGTCGTGATATCTAGTATTATTTTAACTAATCAACAAAGATGTCATGACGTATAGTAAAGAATCATATCTAGTTAGTTGGCACAATAGAATATGTCGTGACGTGAGTAGGAGTACTGGATAGTAGTAGTACTAACTAGGCACGAAATTAATCACATCCTGGATGGAGGGGCAAAATATTCGACTACTCGTGCAGTTCTTGGACAAGAAGGCTGAAGGCAGTGCGTTTTTTTTCTCTTGTACCGTGTCCAAACTATGTCCACAAGCTATGTGGTTCGTTATCCTTAGTCCTTACGATTCAATCAAGGTTCTGAACTCCTAATGTCAACGATCAGTCGATCACATGCATAACACTGAATTAACGACTAAGCTTCCAGAACCTGACAAGAAAAAGAAATACTGTAAGGAACGGACTTCTTGTTTCAACGCCCAGCAAAATCTTCTGGAGAGAAAAACAACCTGCCCCTTAATGGATACAAGCACGCATCCTTACATGTCCAAATTGGGGCCTTCTATATCTCTTTTTGCCCTGATTCGACCCTCCAAGATTTCATGTTAAGATCATAATACGATAACATATTATTGCATTTAGTTCCTAGCTGCATTTAAGTTCGACAGGTTTGATTATTAATGTTAATTGTTTGGTTTGCAGCTATAGCTGTGATGCGCCACACTTTTCTATCATCATATTCCACTTGTTATAGACACAAGTTCTTGTCAAATTTGGTCTAAATTGTAGCAGACGATTTGAGTGCCAAAAAAGTGTGGCAACTGGAAAGCCACACAGCAAGAAAAAGTGTGGCAATGCGTGACATTGATCCAAATACCCGCTAAGCTGATCTCCATGGAGTATTGGACACCGATGCAGCATGTTGAGCTCTCATGAGGTCGGTATTCTGTACTTATGATACGAAGAACTGCTTTCCGTCCCATGAAATCTTGTGCTAGTAGCCCACTGGGATTCCTATGAAGAACTAATTTGGTTCCCCATTCTTGTGGCTTCGAGGCTTTTTTCCAGGAAAAGAAATTGAAAAGATTCTCTGCCCGAATCTAAAAAAAACCATGGACGGTTCATATACTTCGTATTCATCAATAAAGCATCTATCCTTCATTCCTTCTCAAGAATTGTCGTCCTCAGCTTCTTGTGACACACTGTAGGGCATCAATAAAAGCAACCGACAGTGTTGCGGTGTTGCCATCGGCATCAGCAACGCCCGTCAGACTGTGTGCGAATTCGATCGTTTCCCTTGCGAAAAACGAACGTTTTGTACGCGGACGTGGTAGGCCCGAGAGACAAAAGAACGATCCCACCTGCTCCCTTCCAATAGGGGTGGGACTGGGGTGGTGTGGTTCGACTCTAACCCGATCCATGGTGCCATAGGATCTTTGCATGGCCACGGGTCAATCCATTTGTCACAGTTGCAATGCCCCGCATGATCCAATGGGTTTTAAGGGTCAATCCACTTGTGCAGCCCTTCCTTAATGACGCCGCCCAATCCAACCTCCTCCCCACACCCGATGACACACCCTCTCCGACGTGCCGTCCCTAGGAACACGTGTCATCACCGGAGGCTGCACCTGAGCTCGAGCTGCCCACTGTGTCCGATTACAAGGAGAACGTGTCGCCGAAGGTCAGCTTGGACACCACCATGGGAGCGCAAGTCCTGGGGAGGCTGGCCCCTGCTACCGCCGCTCGGACCCCTCCTCAGCGAGCCTCTTCGACCTAGACCTCCCCGCCACCTTCCGCGGCGCCGTTGAAGCCTACGCCCGCGCCCTCGAGGAGGCAAAGCACCGCGACGATGACGCAGTGCCAGATGGCAGGGATGTCAACAGTCAACATCAATCCCTTGGCAGGGTTCGAGAGCTGGTGCCTGTCGGGCGGCGAGCGTGCTGTGGTGCTCTACACCATGTCACTCTGTGGGGTGCACAAGACCTTCGAGGATTGCGCCCGCGTGCGCTAGCTGCTGGAGGGCCTCACCATCACCTTCCTGGAGCGTGACGTTTCCATGCACGCACCCTACTGGGACGAGCCCTGGGACCTGCTGCCCAGGGCTGTTGTGCCTCCGTGGCTGTTCGTGGACAGGAGGTACATCGGTGGCGCTGATGTAGCGTTGCATGAGCAGGTGCAGCTCCACTGGGTGCTCCGGTGAGCCCTACGTGGCGTGGGCGAGCTGCCCTATGCGGTGTGCAGTAGCACCAGGTTCTTGATGTGCAGCAGGTGCAACGACAGTCATAGGCTCTATGACGGAGGCGCCACCGGTGGCCGCGCTCGCAGCCTTGGATGCAACAAGAACGGGCTCGTGCCATGCCCTCTCTACAGCTAGTTTAAGGGATAAATGATGCTCAAGATGTTAAGTGCGGCAGCGACACATAGGGAAGGAAGGGGTCGACCCACTCATCCCTATGGTCCAGCTCGGATCGTAGCCTTGTTGGTCCGATTATTTTCAGGGCTGACTGTCTGATCCATATTCTCTTTCTTATAGCGGAAGGACCCCACGGCCCCTAGGAGCCCCGCCTCAAAAATCCCCCAGTGTTTATCGAAATCGCATCGATCTCCCGGCCGAACCAGTGACAGCAATTTTTGTGTTTGCTATTTGCATAAAGCCCCTTAGTGTTTTTCGAAAATGCGTTGGGATCCTGAACGCTTGTGGACATTTGATCGGCACCTAGGGGCAGATCCGTCCGTCTGCACGTGCGCTCGAAGCCCGGTGCCCTAGCCCATCCCGTTCCCCTCACAAAGGCCTTCGCCCTCCTCCTCCGCTCTGCCCATGACCTCGCCCATGACCTCGCCCGTGCCGCCCACCTCCTCCCCTTCGCTCGCGCCGCCCTCGCCACCACCACTGCTCGGAGCCCTCCTTCGACCCTCCGACCATACCCTCGCCCGCGCCGCTCCGCCTCGCCCCGCGCCACCCACCTCCTTCCCTTCGCCCGCGGAACCGTCGCCACCACCGCTGCCCCTAGCTCGCTTCTCTCCTACTCTCTTCCTCCCTCTCCCACACTGCCGCTCAGAGCCCTCCTTCTTCCCTCTGACCCTACCCTCGCCCTCCCCGCCCCGCACTGCCCACTTCCTCTCCTCCGCCCGCGCAACCGTCGCCATCGCCGCCACCCCTAGCTCGCTCCTCTCCCGCTCTCTTCCTCCCTCTCCCACGTCGCCGCTCAGATCCCTCCTTCTTTGCTCTGACCCTACCCTCGCCCACCTCGCCCCGCATCACCCACCACCTCTCCTTCGCCCGCGCAACCGTCGCCACTGCCGCCACCCCCAGCTCGCTCCTCTCCCGCTCTCTCCCTCCCTCTCCCACGTCACCGCTCGGAGCCCTCCTTCTCCCCTCCTACCGTGCCCTCTCCCGCATCGCCGCCTCTTCCCTTCCCCTCTCCCTCGATTCCCTCCTAGTTGTCCTTCTTCTCCCCGCACTGTACTGCCCCTTCGCCTCACCCGCGTCCTTCGACAACCCCACCGCCACCAGCGCCTACCATTCCTCCTAGCGTGTTGCCCCCACTGTGCGCCACCACTGAACAAGGAAGGCCAAATCCAGCGGTCGTCGTCGTTGAGCTCTGAACCCCTCCCCCTCCTCCTCCCGCTGCTTCGCAGATCTAGCGCCTCCACAGTTGGTCGCCTGGAGCTCTCCACCATTCATCGCCACCGGGGGCTCTCCTTCCGACCACTGCCCCCATCCTCTGGCTGTCGTCTACAGATTCACCCCTGAGAGACCGCCGTCTCCTCGTGCACCGTCACCACCTACTCGCACCGTCGGCCTCCCATCTCGTAGAGATGGCGGTGGTTGCAGGTGACTGGGGAGAACCTCCAAAGCCTAATGTTGCCAAATCAATTGATCCTCCAGAACCAAATGGAACCAGGACCATTGAACCTCCACCACAACTAGTGGTAATTCTTGTCATTCTTGATGTTTTTCTTTCCTGCAGACATTGCTTTTACATTTACTTGAAATACCAGCATGTTCTTGTGCGCATATTATCCTTAGGCTGAGAATTTGATACAAAGTTTTACTTGTTTTGTCTTACATGTTTCATACTGTAGGTGACATCTACTGCCGGTAGTATTGGTTCTTCTGAGGGGACTTCAAAACAGATGAAGGTGGCAAGTGCAATAAGTTGAATTGATTTTAGTGGAGATCTTGAACCTACTGCATCTACACCACCACCACAACCGGCCCCTACACCACAAAAGTATCGTGTTAATGCATCAGCACCACAACTTATTCTTGGACAAGGAAAAATGCTTCATCAGTGAGCGGTGGTGACTAGGCATCCTTTGATGCTTTTGGCCATCAACAAACACCACAAGCATGCAACAGTGTAAATCCCCTTGAGGCTGCACTTGCACAACTATCGTTCTCTCAAACACCATCTGCACCCAATGCATCAGCATTTCCTGCTTCTATTGATCCCACTTCAAAAGCAAATGAAGGAGGACAGACATCCATGATAGAGCAGTCGCATTCTTCATTTTTTGGGGCATCCCTTGGGATTTCAGGCAACCAGGTATTTCCTTTTGCACGAGAATTTCAAAACATGTACATTTTAATTTATTGCCTTGATTTTTTTCACTTGATACCTTTTACAGGCCTCCACAAGAATGTCCATCCAAAGATCTTTAGTTTAACAATTGGTTTTAGCCACCCCTACGGACGGTCTGCCATCTCAGTTGCCTTCAAATTCAAAAGGAACCAATGGTGCTCAAGCAGTAGCATCTTCTACTGACAGCAGAGCTAGTGACCGAAAAGAACTTCCAGCGGTATGTGATTAACTGCTTGTAGAGTATTGAACATCTATGTATGAGCTATTCCATTGTTCGCCACTCCTCACTTGATTGATCTGTTGTACATAATATATTATAGAACGCATAAGTTTGCATTTCCTACACTATAACTACTGTACAATACTATGACATTTTTAAAATCTAATGTAATAGACCATAAAACTGGAAGTTACCTGCTTTGAGGACAAAGCATAGAGTCAGTTACTTAAACAGTTTAGGGCATACGTGGGATAGATCTCAAAACTGTTACATGATGGAAGCGAACAAGTTGTTATGCTGAGTAGTTCCTAAGAAATTTTAGAAAATAATGCAACGCATGGTGCACTAGGATTGAGATTAATGGTTTTCTTTTGATCTGTGACATCCGCGAGAGAGTTTTGTTTAACTAGCATGAGATATGTTAACATGTATGTAGAATAGACCATGGCATATTTGATCGACCATCATAGGTTGCGTTTAAATGGGGAGTAAACAATTGTTCATATTAGCTTGCATTTCAATGGGGGATAAGTAGTTATTATGTGGATATAGAAGTATCTGCAATAAATGCAATTTCATAAAAATAATGCATGGCATGGTAGGGCCGTAGTTGAAATAATGGTTTTGTTTTGATGCATTGACATATGGCATCTGGTTTGACTGACAAGGTATATGGGAAGAAACCAGGTGGTAGATTGAAAACTAAAGAGGTGGTTCAGACCATGATTACGTGACACAATAATGTAGTTGTCAAGTTGAGTCTTTAGTTTCAGTAAAGTAGTTCTTTGCATGCCCAGACATATTGAATTGACATTAACCATACTTGTTTTGTGCACTTGTGTTTCTTTGTGTAGTATCACGTGGGTCCATTTGCAAGATCATTACCTTATCATTAGTTGAAGATAATTGTGACATTTTTTTTAAAGAAATTGTTAGAAAATATGATTAACTGATGAAGTCGACACCATGCAATTCAACAAAATCATTGCATCAGTATAACTGACATCAGATCGAATCTTTGCAGGGTTTCTTTACTTCACTATATCCACCTGCAGCTCGAACAATGCCTGGTTGGCAGAGAGCTCCCCAATTTGGAATGGGATATGCCAGGCAGTACCCTACTGGAATGGTATCGTTGTCATTCTCATATTAGCAATTTATTATAATCAATTTTTGTGAGTGTAATTTATCATATCAACCCCGAGAGACCGTCGTCTCCTCATGCATCGTCACCTCCTACCCGCACCATTGGCCTCCCATCTGGCGGAGATGTCGGTGGTTGTAGGTGACCGGGGTGGCGGAGCGACAGCGGTGGAGAACGGGGAGGCCACTTCGGCGACCACGGTGTCAACGCCGCCGTGCTCCTCTACGCGCGCGGCACCAGAGGCAGCCAGCCGACGCAACCAGGGCAACATGCCACAGTTGACGCGAGGTTGGCCCTTTGCCTGGTACCCGTCGCCAACTGATGTCCTCCATCACCATCAATTTCTCTTGTTAGAGCTTGCTTTTACAAGGTGACACTTCTGCATTTTCCTTGTCGTTCTTGATATATGTAAAGATGATTTCGTCTGTTTACTTGGATTTTTTAATTGGGTCATGATGTGCAATAGGCCTGTGCGGTTGTGCAGTTTTTTTTGTTATTCAGTTGAAGTAAAACAGACAAGTAATAAAATCTCTATTGGATTGTATGTGTATTGGTAAAACATAAAAAATAGAAGGGTATGAATTATGATATGCTCAATCGAACTCATTACCTGATTGTAGACGTCGTACATTTGATGCAATCATGCTATCTTTAATCTTATCTACTACCTGTTTTAGGATGTGACAAACTAGGAAAAAATTGGGGCTCATTTCTGTAGAAGATAGGGTAATATCGTTTCTATTGAATTTTTTCTGTTAGCATATTCAGCAAAAATATGCACTTTAGGTTCTGTCTACCTCAAAGATAATCAAAACATGAACATACTTTCTGATCCATTATGTCTCACTCGTGCTGGCTTCCTACCCGTTGTCACCTACGTCACCGCCGAGCCTTTCTTTGCATCGGCGTCGTCCGCTCCGTCCTACACGGGTCTCAATCCTAGCTCGTCGTATGTTATCGCTGCTGATTTCTCCGCCGGTGAGTGTGTATGCTCCCCCTCCTAGCCCTGCTTCCCTTCTTCTCCTCGCCTCCCCTATTCTCTCTCCCTCTGTTGCCTTGCTTTGTTAGATCCCAATCATTTCTCCTGCTTCTTTCTCTCTAACCTTACCCCTAATTTGTTTCTGTTACACTTTTGTTAGTATGCATTCCAGACGTTTTTTTTCCCATTCTGCTCCCTTTCTTGCTGAATTTAACGATTTGTTCTAACTTACATTGCTTGGTTGCAGGAGAGGCTTTAATTGTTTTGCCATGCTTGGCTTCATCTAGCCTGCTAAGGTAAATAGAATGTTTTATTTGCCACTGAAAAAAAACTTATGCATGTTGATTGATACAAACGATGCTAATTGCTATGAATTCATTTTGATGCTCATGTTTAATTGCTTCATGAATGAGCTGTAAGAAGAATGTGTATGCATTGCATTTCAGTGGATGTGGCTATTGCATCATTCAGTTTGCTTGAAGGGGCAATGGTTTAGCTTTATTTGCTCCTCTATGCTTGCAAGGTGCAAGCAACCATCTTGTGTTGCAAGTTGTCTCCATGCAATGCTAATTTTCTTTATCGTTGATTGGTATGACACCGTTGATGTACCTCAGCAAGGCGGTGATGGGATGTGAATCTCGTAATGCTGCCAAGCTTGAGATCATGGAGCCCTTCTTCCTTGTAAGGGATAGGTGTCAAGTGCCCCCTTTAGCCCCTTTTATTGATAATTCTGTATTTATATGTGTCTGTTGGCAATGGTTTGTAGGATTGGTTGTAGCGTGATCACTAACACGTAGGATATTGTTCTCATCAATCCTGTAAAGGTGAGAAAAACACAAATCTGGTTCAAATTTGGAAGATACTGGAGTTGATTGATTCTACAATTTATTTCTTATTTGTGACAGTAATAACACAAATAATATTTAGTCTTATAACAATGTGTAGGTATGACATCCTTTGATTTTGGTTATTTGTATTAGAATAGGGCTATTACTTCAATGTATGCTTACAATATCATTTTATTTTTGGTTATTTGCATTAGAATAGGCATGTTCTTTTAGTTATAACTTCTGTAGCCTTTCTTCTATGCAGCTTGCCTTTTGTCAATATTTAGGAATTATTGGTTAAGGGCATTCTGCCCTCAGCTGTTATACATTTTACAGTAATCATTTAGAGTTCTGCAATATTTTATAGTGGGTGCTTTCATTTTTGTGAGAATGTATGCTATTTGTTTAAGATGTATGTATTTACAGTAATCATTTAGAGTTATGCAATATTCTTCGTGTTTCTAAGTTTCTCATTCTTTTGGAGGTATGATCCACGATGAATGATACAGATGGAATATATAACTGGAATAGCTTCCAAGGTGTTGTATTCAAACACCAAAACATATGTGTTGCTATGGACTTCTCTTAATCCACTGGATCTTGAGGGTTTCCTATGCAATACGAGTGTTACTCCTGGTGTGTGCCCATATTTATATGTGTATTTTCTTCCTTTGTGTATCTACCGCTTACCTCAAAGATAGGAGAAAATTCAGTCATATAACTAGAAGTTTCTATATTTAAGATTGTTTGGTGGTACCTAGGTCTGATATGAGTACAATGTTTTGGTTTGCAGTCAGGAATTTTAGGCCTATAAGATGCACTTGCTTCTTTAGTTGGTCGAAAACTCTACAAGATGTTTTTTCATTTGACCTAATATGTTATAAATATTTTGGGTATGTTTAGAGTAACTGAAAATATAAGTTTTTCATAATACTATCTTTTCTAGGCTATGCTAGCCTGTTTTTTGCTAAGGCGATATCTCTAATACACTATGGTAATTTTAGGTGGTGCTAAATGAAATCAGGAATATAGAATGATAATTTGAGGTGGTGGTAAATGAAATTAGCAATATAGATAAGCGTGCGTTGTTGTGCATAACCATGAGAGTCCATGATGTGTGCTCTTATGAAAGCTTCTACCACTTCGCTTCAAATACAAGGGCTACACTAGCTTTAGGAGTTAGGATTCAGATCCATGTTAGCAAAGAAATGTTAATATCTTATATTTGAGTATCCATGTAGCCAAACCACTCAGTCTGGGTAACAAAGAGGTTGTTTAATTTGAAAAGATATTTTTTCTTTTAAAGGACTATTGCCTGCAAATGTTGTTTAGTTATTCTAATGCTAGAATTATCATAAAATTTCTAATGTGAATTGAATATTTTGACATGGTCATAGATCACCTTCTTTCGTAGAATACGTACTATTAACACATAGTATGTATTGTTGTTTCTTCAGTTACTTCACCTTATCAATCTATTGATGTGCCGGTTGTTATCTAGAGATCCAACTTGGAAAGGTGAGTACTAGAGAAGTTACGACGTAATTGTATGGCTGTGACTTAATCAGTAAAACAACACATGAATGAGGCTGTTTGTTTGGCCAGCCACCTTATCATCCTTATGATTTTTGGCTTCATAAGTTGCTTCTCATTGGTGATCGCTACATCTAACGACATGCGTTTCCTATCTCCTTTTCCAGTTTATCACAACATGTTTCTATAGGCTGATGGTGTTTGCCTCGATAGATCTATTTTGATTTATAGTTTTTCCGGCTACATCCATGGCCTATCTGAAGAGACCATCGTACCATAAACAATATTTGTACATAACTGTTTGTTGTTTTGTCCGACGTATGTGCTCAAATATTTTATCCCATCATATTTAATCTTATAAGCTGCATCCGCCAAAATTTAAAGGGAAATTTTGATAAATGTCACTGCTAAGTGTCCGTATCAGAGAATTGTCATCGCTCATTTCGATATTCGAAAGATGCCATTGCAAAGCTTAGAACATCCTACAAATGCCATTGATATACATATTCTATCAATATTGGACCAAATTACCCCTACCTTCTCCTTCCTCACTCCTCACACTGCTCCACGCCGCATCTCCCCATTTTTAGAGCTCACGCCGCATCTCCCCTCCATCCACGCCGCCGTCTCCCTCTTCAGCTCTGCCTCCGGGGTCCCCCTCGCTTCCATCGACGGCTCCGCGCTCACCCTCCTCTGCACCGCCGCCGTCTCCGCTCTTGCCGCATCCCTCCTCGTCTCCCCCTCCCTGCCCCCCTGCACCCTCGCCCTCTTCTCTCCCCTCCATCCACGCCGTCGTCTCCCTCTTCAGCTCCACCTCCGGGGTTCGGCTTCATCTCCCTCGAGGACGGCGGCGAGGACCTCTTCGTGCACCAGTCCTCCAAGTCCGACGGCTTTCGCAGCCTCAATGAGGGCGAATCCGTCGAGTTCGTCATCGGCCCCGGCGACGCCCGCCATCGAGCGGCTCCGCCCCGTGAGGCGACCATGGAGGTGGCTACGGCGGCGGCGGTGGCTACGGAGGTGGCGGCGGAGGCAGCTACGGGGGCAGTGGCAGAGGTGTCAAGTTCGTCATCGGCCCCGGCGTGTGCATCCCCAACTTGAGCTCGTGCGAATGTGTGCGTCCCCAACTTGAGCGACCGTGGCTACGGCGGCGGCTACGGAGGTGGCGGCGGAGGCGGCTACGGGGGCGGTGGAGGAGGCGGCCGACTGCAGTTAGGGCGGCGGCGGCAGTGTGTTGAAGAAGAAGCGTTGGTGACATGGCAATCGAAGAAGACGGGGGCAATAACGTCAATATTTGTGAAATGTGTAGATCAGTGGCATTTCTATGAGAAAAAGATGTTTGCAATGACATCTTTCGAATATCGAAATGAGCGATGTCAATTCTCTGATACGGACACTTAGCAGTGACATTTATCAAAATTTCCCAAATTTAAAAGATATGCATGCTTGCCGTGTGAGAAGCCGAAGTAGATCAATGGTTCAGTTCCATACATGGAATGCCAACAAATATGTAGAAGCTAGGATATGTTCCTTGTGATAGTTTGTTATCGGATAGGGTTGTGTCTGAAAGTAGCTCGATAGAGCACCCCTTTGTTCAGTCCTGTGCATGCAATGTTAAAAAGGGACAACATTTGTTGCTTGTTTTTTCTAGCTGAGGATCTGCACACTCGGTTCCGCATAGAAAAATTGTTGACCTATCATATATGAGCTTCTCCTTTTGATTAGCTTTATCATGTATATTGTATAGAGTTCGCTGCATGTGTCGGTGCTTTGGCTGCTTTCTGTGCTCTGCTTACTATAGCATGACATTGTGTATGCTCGCTTCTAATATTATGCTACTAACGTATATCACTTTTGTCACACTATATGTTCACTTACTATCAGCTGCTATCATTTTCGTCGCCGATAGCTACAGACAAGATCAACACAGTCCTACCCTGTCATACATGCTACAAATCTGCACAGAACTTCTTGTGTTGTACACGCGGCGTAGCGCGCTTGCCTATGTAGTTGAACTAACTCAAAATTACGAGGCGGAGCAACGATCCAGAAGGTCGAACCGGACCCAGTCCCAGTGTCCCACACTCCCACCCCTACCTTCCAATTCCAATTCCAATTTCCACACCCACCCGAAGCCCCAGATAATATCGTTGACGGATCGTATTCTCCCCCATCTCCTCCTCTCCCCCCGCAGCTATAAATCTCAGCTCCGATCGAGATGCGGAAATATCGAGTCGTCGGGTTGGTGTCTGCCCTGCTCGCGCTGCACGCCCTCGCCGTATCGTCCACTCGCACCGAGACCCAGAACGCAGGAGAGGAGCTGGCCATGGCGGAAGAACGAGCGCCGCAGGCGGGCGGCATCCACGACACGCCGGAGGGCAGCGAAAACGACCTCCACGTCCTCGACCTCGCCCGCTTCGCCGTCTCCGAGCACAACAAGAAAGCCGTAAGTCCCCCAATCCACCCCTCTCTACTGTCCACTCTTTGTAAGGTCCAACCGTCGGCCCAACTAATGAATATGTGTTGTTCTACCGCCTGAGTGTGCGATGGACACAGCTTTGATCACAAATCCTTCGATGGTAGCAAATCGATCCAAGTCAAATTCGACTTTCTTTTTCGAAAAAAAAAATCGGGTTTGGTTCCGTAAATCATGTAGATCTGCGCAATTTGATTGGAAACATGAAGTATTGGGCTAAACGGTCCAATTACAGCGCTTCTCCTGGGCATGCTGGATTAGTATTTGTGTTAAGGATGTGCTAATGTTTTGTTCTCCCATTACAAGGGAGGTTTTGGATTGGATTAATAATCTTGACGGTGCTTGTGCAGAATGCTCTGCTGGAGTTCGAAAAGGTTGTGAAGGTGAAGCAGCAAGTTGTTGCTGGCGTGATATACTATTTCACGATTGAGGTGAAGGAAGGGGATGCCAAGAAGCTCTATGAAGCTAAGGTCTGGGAGAAGCAATGGATGAACTTTAAGGAGCTCCAGGAGTTCAAGCCTGCCGAGGACGGTGCAAGCGCCTAAGGTAAGATTTAGGCATGTTTCACATGGATGACGATCAAATAAAACTTCATCTACTTCATGCAGCAAAGTATCGTGTCTGTTTCTTGTTTGTTTCAAAAAACATATGTGTCCGTTCCTTTTTCCCTGCTTAAATCATACAAGCCGTAGAAAACTATGTATCTTTTTTCTCCTTGTGATAACACTAACATAGGTTTCTTGATTGGTCTTTAGGATTATCAACTTTTAAAAAACTTTGTGAAGTTACCATATGAAAGAAGCCAACCATTTGGCATGGAAGCCCTTTGTTTGTCCCAGGATCGTTAAGTAGCATTGCTTATTAGTGAGAGATAACTGTTCGTCATCCATTGCTATAGACTAGAGAATTGGTGTCATTTATTTCTAGAGAATTGATCGATCAAAATGTACTAATTTCAGGCACGTCTCATCTTCCTTGTGCGGTATGAAGTGTGCAAGGATCTGCAGAATAACATGGTGTGGATATAGCTATCGAACATGCTATAGCATGTTCCTTTGTGTAATATGATGAATAAGCCTGCTTCTTACAAGGTGTATTAACTACAACTCTCGTAATGGAATTCTCGATATTACAAGTATTGTGTTTAGCCTTTTGATTGATTTGTTTGAACTTGGCGAGCAAAACTTTGTAATCATATCCTCACCCCGTCCCATCTGAAACCGGCTATAAAAACAGGCCTGAAGTTTCCCGGTAAGGAGCCGAAGTATGTAAACCTGCCATTATTTATCTTACCATTAGCGAGTTTCACACATCGTACCTTGAAAGCTAAGAAAAGTAAGCATCTTCAATGCAATATTCAGGTTTGCTTGATAGCTTGTCTAGTATGACATCCGGACTGTGATGTTGATCTGAGCAGATATGAAGGCCATATACGATGAAACCTATAAAAAAAAAGAGAACTGCTATACATCTTTCAATTTTAGTGCTCTATGATTGGTGAGAGAGAGGGAGAGAGGGTGGGAAGTGAGATTAGATTAGGGATATAGGGTGGAGGTGATAAGCATTGGATCTCCAGTCAAAAAGTGATGATTTCCAAAAAATGTCATGTATAGACAGAGTTTCATGTGTTTCGTTCAAAGTTGGTGGGCTCTGATTTGTAAACTAGTGCCGCAAGACTCAAAGATAGTCCAGCGTGCAAATCCATTCTTGTGTGTGGTCACGTGTATATTTGGAACTCTGTTATTTCCGCCCATTGTTTTATTTATTTTCTCTCTCTGGATGGAGACGGCAGTGATGAGGAAAAGGATTCCGAGGAGTCTGCTTTGATTATGACACGGGGACATATAGGGTGAAAACCATCTATATGTTGCAAATCGTGAAAACCATGTCTTAAAAGTTTTAAAAAAATCCCCCCAAAAAAACCATATGCAGGGGTGGGAATGTTCCTTGACCATGCAAAATTTTTGTATCAATCTCAAGCTCATTTGCAATATATGAAAAAGACAAATTCTGTGTGAATAGTATCAAATCACTGTTTGCTAAGAATTTGTCTTTCATATCTTTCAAATGAGGTGGAGTTTGATCTTGAAATTTTGCATGTCTAAGAACATCTCCTCTGCTACATATGTTTTTTTTTTTTTGAAATTTTTAAAACTTTAAACACATGGTTTTCACGGTTTGCAATATTTAAGTGATTTACACCGTATACGCACGAGTGTGCTTTGTTCTGCCTTCCATGACAGCAATGCATCATACATACAAGAAAGATAATTACAAAGAAATTATTACTAAACCCTTTGGATTTCAGCAGATCAAATCTACACAATCTTGGATCAAATAGCTTCTAACTTGCTTCTGTCGCATCCTTCTTTCTTGTCGTAGTCCTCCTGTGATCTCTGCTAAATTAAGGCGATTTTAACCAGCAGAGGTTGCTGCAGATGAAGCGTTTGTCATCAGAGCTGAAGATTGGACTTGAGGCCCCAAACACTACTTCGATTCCAATTTCAGGCCGAGTGCCTTATGTTAGATTGATCTCTCTCCCAATTAGCCCAACGGCTAATCGGGCCTTGATCGCGCTCTGATCGGGAGCGCCCAGCCCACTCTTGGCCGACGGGCCCCGTCGTCGCTGCGCTATAAATAGAGGTGGGGGGCGGCTCGACTCACGAGGTTCGTCTGAGCCGTACACCCCCCCACCGACAAACCCTAACCGATCTAGAGGGTCGTGCAGTCAGCGGCGGGAAGTCCATCGCCGTCACCGTCACCGGATCTGGCCCGCCGCCACCGTCTTCCTCTTCCCGACCACCGCTCCTCCATGGCCAGCTCCTCCTCTACCTCCGACGGTACCTCTCCTCTCCTCTCTTTACCTCGGATCTAAACCCGGTGCAAAGAAAAGATCCAAACAATGGTATCAAAGCGGGTCACCTTTGCGCCGCCGCCGCGCGTCGTGGCCGCTTCTTCTTCGCGCGGCTCGCGCGCGTCGTTCCGCCATTGTTGAGCCTCGAGGCCGCCGGGAGCCTCGCGCGCCTCCGCCGCCGGACCGGCCGACGCGCCGCTTGCCGCCCGCGCGCTTTGCCGCCGCTGCTCGTGACGAGCCGCCCGATCCACTGAGTGCCGCGGGCTGCCTTCCACCGCGCGCCGAACGGAAACTCACCACGCTTCGCTGCTTGGGCGTGCGCGAGGGCATAGCGCGCGAAGTCGCCGCCACGCCCGCCGTTCGCCGCCGCCGGGAGCCGCGCGCGACCACGCCTTGGCGGTGCGCCGAGTGCCGCGCC
Organism: Ampelocalamus luodianensis; assembly: GCA_036346255.1. Classification (NCBI taxonomy): domain Eukaryota; kingdom Viridiplantae; phylum Streptophyta; class Magnoliopsida; order Poales; family Poaceae; genus Ampelocalamus; species Ampelocalamus luodianensis. The sequence goes on along the minus strand of CM070617.1, from coordinate 26,628,754 downwards.
TGAAGCCCGCCGCGCCTCCGCCGCTGGACGCCGCCCGCCGCCGCCTTGTTTCCGGAGAGCCGCAGCCGATCCGCTTTTTCCGGGAGCCGGTGGAAATGAGCTAGGGTTTGGGGTTGGGGTGATATCTTCACTGTGGCGCTCCATCTCGGCCGTCCGTCTGATCGGACGGCCGTAGCTCTACTGGCCGCTGAGAGGCTTTTGGGCGTGGCCGGCAGCGGCGGGAGTGGGCCGTGGGCCGTGGCGCGCGGGTTTTTGGGCCGAATTGGGTTTATGAACAGTAAATCCGAGAAAATGAGTTTTAATGTTTTTCAAAAGCATTTATGAGTGAATTTGATTGAAACTTGATCCAAAATCTCCGTAAATTTTTGCACCAACGTGTTAATTTTTTCAGAGATTAAAAGTGTACAGTATAATGCTTCTGAATAATGAATTATTTTAGAATAATTACAGTTTCCGCTGCAAAAGATAATGTTGATTGATTTTTTCATTATTAAATTCGAACCAACGGGAGAATTTAATTTTGAAAAAAAATAGTTATAATTTCCAAAAATTTATGATATTGTTATTTTCTGACCAACGTTGATAATAACAATATTGTAATTTTTTAATTGATGACTTTATGCATTATTTCTATCTCTGCCCAACGGTGATGTAGATTTAATGTATAGATAAAATTGTTTTAATTGTATGTCGTATTTTTGACCAACGTTGGAAATAAGGCATATAATTTTGCTGTTACGTTCTCACTTTATTTGAACATTTTTTCAGGCGGATACAACTTGATGAGTTGTATCAGAGAGATCCCCACTCTCAAAGGAGATAATTATGGAGAGTGGAAGAAAAAGATAGACTTAGCGTTTATCTTGGCTGAAGTGGACTGAGTCCTCACTACAGCACGTCCCACTGAGCCTATGGCACCAGTGAGGGATCAAAATGAGGATGATACTGCTTGGCAGAAAAGACAGAGGGACCATGCTCCCTTACAGATGTCTTATGACCTTGAACATAAGAAATGGACCACAGTCAACAAGAAATGTTTGGCCGTGATAAAGAACACGATTGAGCCGCAATTGTGGGCTCAATCGCAGAGTGTGACACATCACTGAGTACCTTGAGAAAATAAAGAGTCAGTTTACTGGCTCTTCAAAGACATATGCTACACAACTGATTAAGCAGCTTGTGACTGAAAGGTACACTGGTGGTGGCGTGGCATAAGAGAGCACATACTAAGGATGAGCAACTTGGCATCCAAGCTTAAACCAGTACGCACCTATTCGTCTCACAAGCCAAAATAGCTCCTAACTCACCCCAGGTCCTCTTGGTCAAAGCCTTCTCCTCCAGCTGTTGCTTCTGTACCTGCAAGTCCTTCGTCCCACTCGGGATAGTTCCCGGCCGGACTAAGATCTACAAAGGAGAATACTAACAAGGTTGAGTACACGAATGTACTCAGCAAGCATTAATAGCAAAAGATGCACAGGATGCACTATCTCTATTCATTATCACAATTTCTAAATCATCTCACTTTAGAAAATAGATCTCGACAAAAATGTGGCAAGTTTTAATACTGAAAAACTCTACTAGTCACTCGGAGAGACGAAGACCCCCTGTGGTTCCCGTAGACTCCAATCCTGGAGACTGGCATGAATTCATGATTTGTTTAGCACTGCGCAGGCTTTGTACCACTTTACCCATAGCTATTCTGAACTCTTTGTGAACAGGGTCCACCGCATTACCTTAGATGCGGGTTCGAGATCATAATACAGAACGTTTTCCATGTTACGTGATTAATTTCTCCACCCATCACCTTCCAGGCAGATTAAGTCACGCATCGACCTCATCATCCACCGAGTTCGGTGAGGTTGGTTGAGGCGACTTCTATCCCGCACTCAACACTCCACCTTAGCGCATATAGCGTCTTGGATCCCCCACTTCCGGACTATCCCCCACCGGTCCTGGGTTCCTCCATATCACTCACACACACCTATTACTTACCCGATGTGGAGAGCATAGTCATGTAACAAGGTAGCATTTTCTGCCCGCCGAAACGGGAAAATGGTTGGCACTGAATTACAGCATCTGACCGAGCAAGAGTTGGTTGGTCCTTATATTATAACCATATGTAAAAAGGGGCCCACCTCTTACCTCAACATCATCATCGCGTTTCCCCAGCCAGGGCCCCCTTTTACCCTCCTAGTAAGTCTCATTTCTTTCTCCATTATTTTAATCATCTCAATCATTTTCTTTAGGTTTTGGAAAAACCCTTTTAATGCAATACATATAATAGTGCAAGATAGGGTATATTTTTAAAGTAACTATATTAATGTTCAAGAGGATCGCTTGCCTTCGTGGACGTAGGAAAGGTTGGCGCCGATGACATTCTGGTCAGCTGCTCCGGTCTGTGCTGATTCGCCTTCTGTAGCAAGTCGGCAGCACGAATAATAACAGTATAAGTAAATACGTATTTGATTTGAGTGATAATAGGAATACATAGTTAGTGGCGACTACAGGTTAGCACAAATTTTAATTAACGAAAACATTTTTGAGACTTAAGCTAAGTTAGCACTTCCCAAACAGTCGCCCTACGGTCTACTCACGCTAAGATCGAACACCCGAGGTTCCCGCTTAACTAAATAAACCAACCTGATTAGACCACTCTCAACGTCCGACTAACTACTAGTGACGCACAGATTGCTACACGTGCAAGCTAGTCTATTAACAACAGGAATAACAGCTACACACCTGACTTTAGCACTAACATCACGGACTGATTTTAGGTTGGTTAAATTGACCGGACTCAAGTTAAATCGTGCAGTCGCAGGAATTAAACAGTTAGCAACTAATTTACTAGCGACAGATCCTAAAACTTTGACAATACTTGCAAACCTATTTCTGATTCTATCCTAATTCTACCCTAACCCCTCTCTCTCTCTCTCTCTCCTTATTCACACCCGGCCGGCCCCCAAACCCCACACACGCACACACCCCACTCTCCTAACTCTCTCCCGATTCCCTTTCTTCCCTCCCCTAGCGCGCGCTCCTTCTTCCTCGCGCGCCTCAGCGCCGCCGCCCTGGTTCCGGCCTCCGGCGCGGTCGGAGGCGGCCGCCTCGACTCTCCTCTCGGCTCGCTCCTCCTCCTCCCCACTTCTCTCCGGCGTGGCCAGGTCGGCGCCGCCACTCGGTCTCGGCTCGGTCCGTGCTGCCTCTCGGCCGCTCGCTCCGGCCGCCTCGCACGGCGCGACCAGAGGCGCCGCCGCCGCTCGGGTCGCTCGCACCCATGGCACCGCCACGCCCTAGGTCTCCTCGGCTTCTACCTCCGGCGGCTCGGTCCCCTCCGCTCGCCGGCCAGCCGTGCCTCCAACCCCGCTCGGCCTCGCCGCCCTCACGCCCTACCTGGTCTCTCGGCCGTGGCTCGCTCGGCCGCCGCCGCCTTCCCTTTCTGGATCTACTCCCTCCAAGCAATGCTTTGATGATGAGTATGCTCATGTGTGCAAGAAGGGTGCTAATGGTGGCTTGATCTTTGTTTAGGTGTGCATTTGTTGGCTGCTGGTTAAGGGATGATGGAGGGAGGTAGAAGGCTTGGTGAACAAGATGGGAAAGCTACCTAGATCTACTGAGGTTTACACCCATTTCCCCTCCTCTCTTCTCTGATCTCTCCCCTTGCTCTGTGATGATTGACGACTGAGAGCTGAAGGATGCATGAGTTCTGCGGTGGCTTGAATGAGGTTGCTATTGTGATGTGTGCAAATAAAAACTGATGACTTGAGGGATGATACTTTAGTGCCTGGGGATTATGGGGTTAGCTAGGTGATGACCAGGTCTGAGAGCTAGATGCTAAAGCTGCTGCTGAGAGATGTTTATACGCATACTTAGCACTGATGTACTAGAGGTACCTCCTGTGGGTTTGAAGGGTGGGAAGGAGGATGGCGCACGCCTTGAGCTGTGCTCTTCTCCTTCCTCCGGTGCTTGCAAGCAAGGATGCTAGGTGAGCTTCTGCGGGTTCTTGCTTGCCTCGGTCGCCTTGATGCTTGGTGGTGGCTTGAGGTGACTTGGTCGCCGCTCGCGCTCCTCGCTCCTTGCCTTCGGCTCCGTCGCTGGCTCCTCGGTCTTCCCTCCACCTATGCTCCTCTTCTCCGTAGTTTTCTTTGTGGGTGGTGGTGGTACCGCGATGGCTTGCTCGGCTTGTCTTTGGGGTGAATGGTGGTGGGGCTACTCGGCCTTGCCTTGGTCGGTGAAATGGTGCACTGTGTTGGTTCCACTGGGAATGGCTTACTGTGAGGCTTATCCTTGCCCGTGCTCTCCCGAGCTTGATATTTTGGAAATGAGGGAATGAATGGTAAGGGGTTTGCATCCACGTGGTGGGGATGAACTTGGTTGGGTTGCCTTCTTTGCTGTGCTTTGCTCTAGGTGGTGGCTCAGTTCTGTGAATGAGGTTGCTTGTGTGAGACTATGAGAGACAATGAGGGGGTAAGAGCTTCACCCAGGGGGAATGCATTTCAGCTGGTTCAATCTCTTGCCATGCTACTGACCACTATGCCCTTGTGGTTTGTGGCTGTGGCTTCCCTTGGCCCTGTGCATTCCCTCTATGCCCCCCTCATGTCATGCTGTCCTTGGCTGTTTTGCTGGCTGCCCCTTGTGGTGGGTTAATGACCACTATGCCCTTGTCCTTATCCTGATGGCTTTCACAGTGCATGATTTTTGTTGGGGGCTTTTTCGTCCATGGTTTGAAAATCACTATACGTGGGTGCCCGATTAAATTAAACGCCGAGTGATGAGACCCACGAAAGTGACAGGTATCGATTGACTTCGGGTGGTCTGGATATCTTGACGATCAAGGACCGACTAACTATCGCTGGTTCCGGTTTCCCGAACACTTGGACTGGTGGTGGAAATGCATACTCATCCTGATTCTCCCCGGGTTTCAGATTTAAATCGATGCCCCGTAAGTGTCCTGGGAAGCATTGCTCAATGGTGATCGGTGAAGTATCCATTCTGAAAGCACCCGATCCATCATGTAATTTAAAATTCTACTAAATAGTAGTTTGTTGAATTGCTTGCTATGTAGGCGAGGAAATATCGCTTTGTCACCCGTACTTGCCCAAATAAAAACAAAATAATGCATAGAACTTTCCAAGGTGTCTACTTGCAACAAATGTTGTATAAAAAGATTTCCTGGTGCCAAAATCACAATATGATTAAAAGTACATGACCAACCAACAGAGCTCTGAAATACACACATACATACTGGTAGAGTGGTGGCTTCGTAACACTCAAAAAGAGCCACATGAACACACAACTTTGAAGTTTGAAGTTTGAACCATCGGGATCAGGGCGCAGGCCGCTCACATCTCAACCGCCACCTGCTTGTAGAGCTCCTCCTTATCGAGGCGCGGCGTGGCGACAGCCTGCAGCGGCGTGGCCATGAAGGTGACGATCCCGGGGGACTCCATCATGTCGACGTCCTCCGGCCGGGTCCCGTCCGGCAGCGCCCACTTGAAGTGGTGCAGGAGGTGCCCGATCATGGACGCCACGAGGTTGATCCCGAGCTGCGCACCGGGGCACACCCGCCGGCCGGCGCCGAACGGCAGCACGCGGTAGTCGCTGCCCTTGATGTCGATGCTCTCCTGGAGGAAGCGCTCCGGCCGGTACTCGAGCGGATCGTCCCAGATCTTGGGGTCGCGCGCCACCGCCCACACGTTGACGACGACGTTGGCGCCCTTGGGGATGTCGTAGCCGGCGATCTTGACGCCGGCGCTGGCCTTGTGCGGGAGCATGAGCGGCGTCGGCGGGTGCAGCCGGAGGGACTCCTTGACGACGGCCAGCAGATAGGGCAGGTTCGGGAAGTCCGTCTCCGACATGACGCGGTCGCGGCCGACCACGCGGTCCAGCTCTTCCTGCGCCTTCGCCTGCACCCCGGGGTTCCTCACCAGCTCCGCCATCGCCCACTCCACCGATATCACCGTCGTGTCCATGCCGGCGGTGATCATGTCCTGCGTGCACACGTTGCTACGCACGTTAGGGAATCGAACCACGAAATGCTAATGTGGACGATGGCATCCGAGTTGACGTACGTACCCAGAGGAGGCCGATGACGGTGTCGTCGCTGAGGTCGTACTGGTCCCGGAGGGTGAAGAGCGCGTCGACGAAGTGCTGCTTGGTGGCGCCGCTCTGCCTGAGGGCCCTGGCGTGCTCCTCCATGATCCTGATAGTGAGGCGGTCGCGCCGGTCGTTGTGGGCCTTGTAGAGCTCCTCGTCGAGCGGGGACAGCCACCGCAGCCAGCGGATGTACTCGGCGATGGACAGCGACGCGCCGATCTTGATCCCGTTGGTGACGATCGCCTTGAACTCGCGCCCTTGCTCGTCCACCTCGCCCGCCGCGTTCATGAACCGCTTCCCGAAGGCCAGCCGCGTGATGTTGTTGAAGGACACCATCGACAGGTGGCTCCGCACCACCAGTGGCTTCCCTTCTCTACCTGGAAATATGCAGTCCAGTGATTATTAGTGCACGTGTTCATGCATGCATCAGATTTTACTGGCTCGTTTTTTATCTGTAGAACAGCGTGAGATCCTAGCGAGCCTACAAGTACCAAACGGAACAGCACGCACGGAATAACGGAGGGTCCAAACAAGATACGGCACGCGGTAGTTATTATAACCTGCTACCATCTGGTACAAAAGGTTGTCATTTTGTACACTGCTTCTACTTTTCTACACGGCACCTCGTTTTCTGCAAGTAGTCGTAGATTCCATAGGCGATGACATGAAAGTGTAACTCCATCCCGACCGTACGATAACATCCGACGGTCCACGAGAGCTGAAACGGCAGGAGCTTCGCAGCGCTCGCTAATTCCTCCCACACTAAGATTCCTAACTAATATAAGGCATCTCGGACATTCACACGGTCTCTAAAAAGTAAAAACGTCAAATAAAAAAACGGAGAGTAAGTACATGCGTGTAATTTTCATATTCGTACCGGGTGCATTGGCGGCTCTGTGCAGGGACTCGACCATGGCGGTGACCTCGTCCTCGCGGATGGGCCTGAGCGCCTCGAGCCGTCGCGGCGTGAAGAGCTCCAGGTTGCAGAGCTTGCGCACCTTGATGTAGTGCGGCCCGTAGTCGGCCCAGATGAGGTCCTTGCCGCCGCGGCTGAAGCGGTCCGACGACCGGTTCCGCGGCCGGTCGGCGAGCTGCTGGTCGTGGGTCTTGAGCACCTCCCTGGCCAGCTCCGACGTCGACACCACCACCGTCGGCGACGTGCCGAACCACACCGTCATGATGGGCCCGTACCGGCCCGCCCACTCCAGGAAGCACCGGCACCGCACGGGCTGGATGTGGAACAAGTTGCCCACCACCGGCCACGGCCGCGGCCCGGGGGGCAGTCTGCCGAGGCGGAGCCGGTTGAGGAGGAGCAGCGTGACGGGGATGGCTACGAGGGCCAGCGCCACGGGAAGCAAGGTGGCGCCGGTGTCCATGGCGGCCGGAGCACGGCGTACGCGGTGGCTCTTGGAGTAGGACGGCCGGCGCGCGTGGTGGTGGCGCTGCTAGCTTTGGGGCCGGGTTTATATGGAGCTAGCTTGCGCTCGCTCGGCGGAAAGCGGGGTAGTTGGCCGTATTAATTGTGTGGCAGTGTGCGATTGGGCGTGCTGGGTTGCTTAGTCTAGCTGCTTGGCGTGCTTGCATTTTGGTTTGAGGCTTGTTTCACTTTCACCTGCCTAACTGCCTTCGTGACGATACAATGATCAATGAATACCGGGTGCTGCTGCTGATTGCGTTGCGACTCTGCAAGTTGTGCGTCCGATCGAATTCGGATGGACAAGCGGTTGACCAGATATATTGTTTCGGATGAAAAGAACAAGGAACACTCCTTGCCACATTGGACGCGTGCACTCCGTTCATTTCTCTTATAAAAAGCAGTGGCTGAATCGTGCTTAGAAAAGTAACATTTCCGCCGATTTGCATTTTCACCGGATACCCGCCAAAAAATTTTTTAGATAAAAGGTTAGCACCCATTTCCATTTAGGAAACATAGTCACAAGAGTTCGAAAACTAATCAAGAATACAAGTTCGAATTACACCCAAAAGTTCAGATGCAACTAACAAGCAACTTTGAGCCTAAGAAGACTAACAAGTTTTAGAGATGGAGCTCAGACGGCACCAAACCAAAATGAAATTAACAGTTTCTATCACCCAATCTGTCTGTCTATGGCTTCCATCTGCTTCTAGCTCTGAAGACATCAAAATCAACCTTCCCAATTGCTCTAGCGCCCTTGAGAAGCAGTTCCCGTTCTTCCTCCTTCTGTATATGGGATCATAGTTCAATCCAATGACAAATGATATGGATAACCGAGATAGGTTCCTCGGGCTATTTTTTATTAAAACACGCTAAGTTACGCACTTTTCAAATGCTCCATAAAATGACTGCTACACCAACCACCACTAGCTTCCTAGGCTTCCTAGCAAACGTCCCTACCCAGCTAAAGAGTAGCTGGGTAGTATCTGCTCGAGGGCTAGACAGGCCAAAAGTACAACTCATGATATTCCAAATATATCTCGACAAAGAACACCTCAAAAACAAATGACCAATACTTTCTTCATCCCTATAAAACATACATTCTTTGTCCCGCACCCAGCCCCTGCGAATCAGATTGTCTTTGATCAAAATGTTTTGCTTCAACACTAACCAGAGAAAGACTTTAAGTTTTAGAGGTAGTTTAACAGCCCAAATGAAGTTATGGGGAAAATTAATACTCTGCATCCTCAGCACATTGTAGAAAGATTTAACAGAGAAGGTCCCCAAAGGCGACCACCGCCAAACCAACCTATCACGTTCCTCCTTCAACAACACACCATTGCAATCTGCTAGGAGCCTGTTCCATAGAACAAGTTCTCCCCCCCACAACGACCTTCTAAAACTAATATTTCTAAACTCCTGCTGGATAGTGGTTGCTACATAAATATTTTTGGAAGTGGTAATACTATAGAGTCTTGCATACTTTACTAAGAAATGCACATCCCCAAGCCACAGATCCTTCCAAAATCTGGTTCTAGCGTCATCTCCCAGTTTTCTCTTACAACAAGACAAGAAAATATCTCTTATCCCTGTAATACCTTTTCAAAACCATGAATCCCTCACCTTAGGCACCGTCTGAGCCAAAGTGTTCTTACTAAAATATTTCCTCCTGAGCATCTCTTACCATTGACCATCCTCATTCTCTAACCTCCAAAGCCATTTACCTAGCAATGCTGAATTCATAGTTCCAAGGTCTAGGATACCCAATCCACCGTGTTCTTTAGGCATACACACCATTGGCCAACCAACCAAATGGTATTTTTTTTCCCGCCTTCATAAAAACCTAGATCTAAAAAGGTTCATTCTTTTCATGACCCCACCGGAATCTTGTACAAGGAGATATGCTTGTTGTGCATATACACACCGGATCCTGCATTGAGGGTATTTTAACCAGGCTAATACTTGTGTGATAATACTGTGTCCCGGTCGGTTAATTGGACACGCATATGGGATTTGCATGCAAGACCAGCCCGACTTTAACTGTTCGTGTTGTAACGTTGGAATTCCAGAAAAGTTTTACAGGCAACACATTCTGTAGAATTCGTATGAACTGCTGCGTTCCAATATTAAAGAGCCTTAATTCAGCTGAGAAACTTGTGTGCACAATCTTCATTTCATTTTGAAACGTCTTCACAGGTTGGGCCATTTGAGCCATGCTAGCTGTTGCACTCATCCAGTCATATATCCTAGTATATATATTTACGTATTATGTAATGTTTGGAAAGCAAACCATGCATGCTCATAATTGTTGGAAAGGAACTGGCGGCGCTCATTGGCCAATTAGTCTGACCGGCCGTATCGATGCTCCTGTCTGAATTAAACTGGCGATCGATGGCGTGCTTCATACACAGCGGAGTAGTCTCCTGTTTTGGAGTTTCGTCCTCCCCCTGTTCAGGTTTGTTGCCTGTAACCTCCTAAAATTTTGATGTATTTCAAACTGTTTGAAAATGTGAAAAATTTAAAACCTTTTAATACATCTGGACGCTATTTGAATTTTCTGGATTTTATCTGAAACCTTGTCGATTGTAACACCCCCTTTTTCCCCGCGGACGGACCCCCTCCGCTTCCTCCCGTGCGCACCCGCGGACGGACCCTCCTCCTTCCTCCCCTCTCACGTGCTCTGCGACGCCGCTGCGTGCACGCCACCGCCTGGCGCCCTCCCGCACGCCGTCGAGCCGTCATCATAACCCCGGCACCGCACGCCCGTCCTTCCACCGCCCGGACCCCCCCTCCCCCGAGCCCCGCTCCTCTTCCCCGGCTTTAAAAACCCCTCCCCGGTGCCCTTCTTCCCCCCCCCCCCCCCAAGCAAAGAACCAAGAAGGAAGAAGAGGTAGAGAGGAAGAGGAAGGAGAAGGTCGGAGCCCTTACCTCCCGGAGTCGCCGCCGCCGCTTTGGTGCTCTCACCGACTCGGTGAGCCTGCGTCGCCGCCGCCTTGGCGCGTCACGCCTCTCTTGCGCTCGTCGCTTCTCCAGCGTCGCTCGCGTGCCCGTGGCGCCTCCGCCGCTCGCCTCCACCGTGCCGCCGAGCCTCCTTCTTCTCCTCCCATGCGCGCCGCGCCACGCCTCGACCCGCGTGCGCCGCCGCTCTCCTTTTCTCTCGCCGCGCCGCCCCTCCTCTCCCTCCCCTTTTCTTTTTCTTCGGCCGGCCCAAGCCCCCCCCTCTCTTCTTTCTTTAGGGCAGGCCGCCCCACCGGGCCGCGCGTGCCTTCGGCCCAAGGCTTTGGGCTGGGCCAAAAGCTAGTCCGTGGGCCGCCGTTTGTTTCTTTTTGTTTTGTATTTCTTTTTCTTTTTCTATTTTAGTTTAAAAGTAAGACTTCAAATATTAGTAACTCCCCCATTTCAACTCCAAAAATTATAAAGTAAATTTCTAAAAATTTGTTAATTCAAGACCTTACTAATGGCATAGGTCTTGTTTATTTTGGAGTTCATTTGTTTCTCATTTGTATTTAATTGCTCGTTTTGCTTGACTGTGCCTTTTTTTCCGGTACGTTCGTCCGACTAGGTTTTGAAGACGCCGGAGATCCCCAAGTTGATCAAGTCCAATATTATCAAGATCCTCTTACTTATATCCCAGGCGAGTCAATACTTTGATCATATTGAGCCTACATTTTATGCAAATTATATTCTTTTAAAATAGCAAATTGCATGCTTTAATTCTTTAATCAAATGTATGTTAAAGCTTAAGGTAGTTAATACCCATTTGTTGAATAATTAATTATTCGCCATCCTTGACAACTTGAATCCCTTAACCATTGTCACCCTAGTAACTATGTGGTAATACTAGCTATAGGTTGTACTTAGCGGCAGTGCTAGTCTTGCTTAAGTACGGGACATTAAAATGTTCCAATCATCATCTCTTTAAACATAAAAATGATTTGGGCAGTCATTGGTGGTCCATGATGAGATAAATGTGGTGATTTGGTTTACTCCTCAAAACCCTAATATTCTTCATTCTTATGTCTCAGGCGGACTGTGTGATGAAGAGTATGTTGATGGGTGCTAATGCAGCCCAAAGAATATTGATGTGTGAAATGATCCGCCTAGACAACCCTAAGGACTTAATCTTGTCATGACCTCCCGTGTAAAACAAGTACAACCACAAGTCCAAAGCGCAACTTGGCTTAGTAGATTTATTGAACCTTGAAAGTCAGTCTCACGGAAGGAACAAGAAAGGGTGCAAGTGTGAGCTTGATCACGTTTGAATGGGACACCGATGGTGAAGTGCCTTCTACAGCAAGATGTAGAGGGTGACATCCCGCACCAACATATGGCGTAACCCCATATAGGTGAGATGACGGAAGCGAGATATTTTGAAAGGTTCTTGTGATTGGTCGCTCAACTACATGACTAAGGAATCATGTGGGTAACGAGTATGACTATCTCTTGTGGGTAAAGTGTACAACCTCTGCGCAGAGTCTAAAGCTGTTTAACAGTAGCGCCTCGGTCAAAGGCGGACATGGGAATCTTTACTCGAGTTAGTTCTATTGCAAAAACCTTGTGGTTGGGATGAAAAATGTGGTGGGCTCACCTAGCCCCGAGATTGGATTTTTCTGAGTGCTTGAACTCGTGATGTTGGTAATTGGGACGGACCCAATCAAAAGTAAGCATAAGGTAGAGTTTCCGACGGAGGGAACCTCTGCTATTATAAATTATTGCACAATTACTCTATTTTAGCAAAATGCAATTTGTTAAAAATGCTAAGTAATAGGACTTTGTATTTATGATAATTGAAAATATTGCTTTAGCAAATAAAAGAACTGAGCCATCCTTGTTAAGCCTTGCATGTATATTATTGCATTGTGTATTGGCTCATGAGCACGGAAGTTGTGCTCATCCTCGCTCTCTCCCCAAAACCCTCGGAGCAGGAACTCCGGAGATTTCGACTATTACGAGGATCCAGTTGGAGGCCCGGAGATAATGAAGCGTAGTGTAGTCTTTAGATGTTCTAGTCTCGCCTCATCCAGCTTGACTCGTTGGTACTTGCGTGCATCCAATATTACCCAAGCCATGGTTAATATCGGTTACGCACACGGTTTCCCGATCGCTTGCTGTGGAGAGATGAGCTCACCCTCTTGCTTCATTGTCGCCCGCTTTGTAATGTAATCAATTTGGCCTGTTCGGCCCGTATTGTAAAACTTGACCCGACGCGGTCTATGTAAACTCTGTTGTGTTAATTAATGAATGATATGGTTTTACGCCATGTATGAATTGATTCAGTGATGTATCTGTGAGTGCTAGCTACTGATCCAGGGAATAGCACAGTGTTTCACAGAGGATTCTGGATTAGGAAATCCGGGTCCGACATCGATGTTTGAATTTCAAGAAAACAATTAACAAAAATACAAACCTAATTTAAGTCGATGAAATTTGAAAACAAATTAAAATGAAATATGAGTTTAAATCACCAAACCGAGAGTTTAATTGAAAAACAAAACAAAACAAAGCCTCAAAAATCCGTTTTGGGTCAAAACCTAACTCATCCCGGCCCACTTTCTCTCTTTTTCTTTCCCCCCTTTTTCTCTTCTTCCTGGGCGAGCCCGTCCCTCCCTTCTCCCCCTCAACCTAGTGCCGCCTGACCCAACCCCTTTCTTCCTCCTCCCCTGGCCCACTCGCTCACCCTGTGTAAGATCGAGGAGGCCGACTAGAGGGGGGGTGAATAGGCGTTTTAAAACTTTTATGCGCTATAACCGATTTCTAATGCGGAAGTTAATACAAATACGGTTTTGCATAATTAAAGCCTAAATCCCCTATGTTCAACTAAGTGCACCAACAATACAAGTCAATAATAAATAGAGTAATTTAGCAAAGACTTGTAGGCTATCAACTAATGATATGATCAATCAAGCACATACACGATAGCAATCATACAAATGAATAAGCAATTATACAATGAATGTAAATTGCACAAAGTAAAGCATATGAAAGCTAATCACAAGAAGCACACGGGACACAATGATGTTTTACCGTGGTGGTCGGAGACTTGCCGGTCTCCCATAATCCACGTTAAGGGAAACCCAAACCTATTGGGCCGGCTCCACCAATTAAGCCTTCCTCCGAGGTATCAAGCACCTCGCTCCACTAGGGTTGCTCTTACTCCACTCCGGAGATGGCGAGCACCAAGCCACTAACAAACACCGGGCCTTCTCACAAGCTTCACTTGAGAAGATCACCGAACCACGACGCCTCCACGCCGTCTAGGTGTCGGTAAACACCAAGAGTAATAAGCCTCCAACTTTCACTTGAACCAATCAAGTGTCAAAGCTCTCGTGGATACTAAATCCACCACCTAATGCAACACATGCAATAGGATTTGCCTCTCAAACCTCACTAAGTGCAACACATGCACAAATGGGAGTAGAGGGCTTGCTCTTAGCTCAAAGGAACTCAATGGGATGCCAAAGATTGTCTCTCAGCTGGCCAAAGGGGTATTTATAGCCCCCACACCAAAAACTAGCCGTTGGGAGACGAAACAGCCAAAAACTAGCCGTTACAGCATTGGTGCGGTACTACCGCAGTTATACGGGCGGTACTACCGTTCTGCGGTACTACCGCAACCCAATTTTCAGCACAGACGACACTCGGTAAAAAGGTCATAACTTTTGACTCCGATGTCGGAATAGAGTGATCTTGGACTCTATTGAAAGCTTATTCAGAGGGCTACATAACCCCACCTATTTGATTGATCTCAAACATATTTGATCAAATCAAAAAGCACAACTCAAAAGAGCCACTACCATGGTCTAAGTCCAAAGAAATAGCAACAAGCAATCTTAGACCATGTCAAGGGAATACACATGAATCTTAACCATTTGCAAAACACATTTGCAAACTTAGATCATGCCACAAGGAGTAAGGTACATGGACTTAAACCGTTTGCAAAACGCATTCGCAAACAAAAGTCACATGCTACAAGGAATAACCATGAGCCACAACTATTTGCAAAACGTATTCGCAAATATAAGCAACATGTTAAGTTGAGCTAGAGCAAACACAATGAGCTATCAACACATTACTAACTCAAGTTACTAATTAAGACCCCTCTTAATAGTACGACAACCTATTCTAACAATCCGGTCTTCCAACCAAACACCAAGACCAGTAAAAGACTAGGAACACATCCTTAGCCCTAGCTAGTCATACCTTTGCCTTGACCATCCACTTGAAGTTTGATGACTCACATCCTTGCTTCATGTCCGGGTCATCGTCTTGATATGCATCAACCCATGATGCATCTTTTACTTGACCTCAATCAACACATGATGAGTCTTCTCTTGACTCGATAATCAACTCATGATCATCTCTTATTCGAGATCTTGATATGCATCAACACATGATGCATCATCTTCTTGAACCTTGACTTGATGACAATCAACTCATGATGTCATCCAAAGTCTTCATCACCCTGGAACATAACCAATTTATCCAACTCATGGAAAATGTTAGTCCCACAATGTCATTAACATTAATTACCAAGATATACCTGTATAAATGCTTCTAAACAAGCTATTATCGACAAAGTGCGTATTACGCCAACTAGCATCCGTATACCGCTATCCGTAGTACCGCTTTCTCGATGCGGTACTACCGATTTTCGAGACTCGAGAAATACGTAAAAATACCTTCTCTGGAATTTACATACCGCCAAATAGAAATCGGAATGACCGCATGCGTAGTACCGCCGCAAGAGCCGATCGTACGCATTAGCACTCGGTTGGTCGTGATGATCAAAATCCGTAATACCGCCAAGTGATGCGCGGTCATACCGCTTGATGCGGTACTACCGCCAGTTAGCCTCCGGTACTACCGATTTCTGACAGAAGCACTTAAAGCTTCCAAAACTCAAAATCGAATGCATGCATGATCCTAACTTGATCCAAAAATCATGCTATCAAGCTACTAATCATGATCTCTCTATTGTCATGCATTTTCCTTACCATGTCGCCATCCATGATTTGGGACTAAGCCTCTAAACATCTTAGCACACATGTTAGTCACACAACACAATCTTAAATAATTGAATATAGATAAACATGAGTACATATAAACTACACAAGTTATATATACCATGAGTATATACGAACTACACAAGTTGTATATACCAAGTATGAGTGTATACAAACTACTCAAGTTGTATATACTCATATGAATATATTAACTACACAAGTTAAATATATTCAATGATATATTTCAAAGTAAAGATCCTTAATATATGTGGAAAGAGAATATGGATCAATACTAATGAAACCACAAAATATAGAATGAACTCCCCCTAAATGTGTGCATACACAAATGTGTAATGGAAACATATGCACATATCCAAGTTAACCTTTTTTGGTGGAGTTTAACCTATATTTTGGATCCGAGGAATGCAACAAGATATAATAAGAAGAAGTAGAATGCATACCTCTTGTATTTTCATCTTTATATCCAAACGAGACTGAGCAATAGATAATCAATAGAATTGTTAGTCTCACAAATAGATTTGTCATTAATGAATACATACCTGTTTGGATTTTTGCTATCATTAATCACCAAAACTCCATTACCACATAATGGCGGGTCTAGATCTTTCACCCTGTCCACGCGCTAACCGCGCGAGCGTCGCTACCCCTGTAGCCACGTCGCCGCTCCTATGCTGCGCGTCACCGCGTCGCCCACGCCCCGACCAAGTCGCGCATGACCCGCTCCCTCTCGCGTTGCCTCGCTCGTCTACGCTCTCATGTCGCATCGAGCCACCGACAATGTTGTTTGGTCACGCCACCACCCGTGGCGTGACCAAAGGGGTCAGAATTGGAAATAAAGTTTGCGAGGTGTTAACTTTAAAATTAAATTAAAAAAAGGATTAAATAAAAAAATCGCACATATACACTATGAATTTTCTGAGGTATATATATATTTCACGTTAAAAGGAAAAAAATAGTTACTCTTCTCAGGCAGAAGTTTAGCGTCCCAATGTTATGTACCTTCTCCCAAAAAGGTTGTTAATAGAGTAAAAAAAGACTGTTAACACACTTTAGATTGAAATATCGTTTAATTTGTTTCTTCTTCCCTTTTGTCGCTTGCTAATCTCTTGTTTGGTGAGTGCGCGTGGATGTTAAGAGTATATACAACAGTTTGTTTTTTTAAGATTATCTATAAATTTTTTAATTCATCTACAGATAACCTTAGAAATAATATATACAATAATTTATCTATAAAATTATTTATTTTCAACACAACTTCTCTCATTAACTATTACTATTTATAATGGCTTATGTATTCAACTTGTCTCTTATATAAGATATAACTATCCACTTTTTTTTTTTTATATCCTCACTTATACAACTAAACTTTTGAGTGACTTATAAAAGATAGATAGATAACAACTATCGAAGATGCCTAGTGGTTTTCTCTTGGCTACACAGCTATTGTCTGATTTCTGTACGGCTACTGGACCATCCACGTGATTCGTGATGTATTGTGTAGGTGTTGGTCTGCAAACTTCATGTATGGTCTGATTGGTGAAGTCTTGGCGTCTTGTCAGCTTCGCCGGCGCTGCGAGAGGAATTACAGGTGCTCCGCCCGAGCACGTAACACTCGTTTTCTGCGTCGGCACAAGTCCTGTGTTTATCTACGTGGAGCTTTGACATGACTTGTGAATCAACAACAAACACGTACGCACGTTCTCAAGAACTTGGCCCCTTTTTTCCCGATGAGTTCTGGAAGAAAATTACCTGGGGGCTGGGGGCTAGGGCTTGAACCCCACCTCTTAAGGTCTCTTTCTCAGATTTTGCCACATGGGCAGCACCACTCTCAAAGCAATTGAAATAACCTGAAAAATCAGGGATTTCAAAATTTTGAAGCCTTTTGGTTTGAATTTGAAAACTTACCTAATTCAGAAATTTTTCGCCCAAATCCGCTTTCCCTTTACGGCCAACCCGTTTCCTCCATCCAAAAACGGATTTTTCCCTGGGCGCCTTCTCCTTCTTCCTCCGCATCCTCTTCCTCGTGCCCGAGCGCCACGCCGCACCGCCTCGCACCTTCCCCTTCTCTCCCATCGGTCGCCACCTCCCGCGCCACGTACCGGCTTCTACCGCCTTTGCTGCGCCACCTCACCCCACCCATGCCGCCACCTAGCTCGCTTCCGGCGCCACCCAAATGCTCCCGCCCAACAACGTCACCGCCTCCCTGTGCAGCCGCACTGCCCCACCGCCTTCCCCAAGGCTATAAAAGCTCACCCCCGGCTCGCCATCTTCCTCATCCCCACCTCCACCACCTCCTCGCCCTCCATCCCTTCCGACACCGGTCGAATTTCGAGCTCCCGCTGTCGCCTCCCTTTTCTTCCCCGATGTGCAACCGGTAAATTCACCGCCTCCCTTCCTCCCTTTCCCTCCCACTCCCGGCTCAAGCACCATCTCGCTGCCGCCAACTTTTCCCCCACCATCCCCACCCCCAATCCTCACCGGAGTTCGCAGCCGCCATGCTCCACCGCCGCGCCTATCATTGCCGCTGTTGCCAGTGCGCCACGGACCTCCCAAAGCACCCACACCACCACCCCCAAACCCCTCTCACTTCACTGATGCTCAAGCACCCGTCCCCTTGGCCCGTACACCAACCTAGCGCCACTGGCCTCGTCCCCTGCTCCAGCCGTGCGCCACCCGCGCCGCCACCCCATTCCCACACCTCCACTACCCCTCCAAATCCCAAAAATAGGACCCTCTCGTGTCAGTGGTGCTTCCCGCACCACTCACCCCTGCGTCCGGCCACCACTGCCACCGTAATCGCCG
The DNA here is from genome assembly GCA_036346255.1 of Ampelocalamus luodianensis. Lineage (NCBI taxonomy): Eukaryota > Viridiplantae > Streptophyta > Magnoliopsida > Poales > Poaceae > Ampelocalamus > Ampelocalamus luodianensis. The sequence goes on along the minus strand of CM070617.1, from coordinate 26,610,421 downwards.
CCGCTATAGGCTCGGGCGAGCGTGCTGGCCTTCGGCAATGCGGCTCAAGCCCTAAGCGTTGGGTGGCTAGGCCTTTAAGGCCTAGCTAATTTGGGCCATGGGCGCACAGTAAATGGGGCCAGCCCATTTACTGTTCAAATAATCAGCCAAACACTGTTCAATGCACAGTAAACCATTTTACTGTTCCTTTTCATCCGAAAACAGTAACCCTAGCTAATGTTCACTTCAAGCCAAAAATAGTAAATTCAATCTTTGTTCACTGATTCATTATCTCTTTACTATATTTTTGTTATACTTGGATCCAATTCTCAGCTCAGTTTAGTCAAAATAAAGCCCCAAACAAATATCTATCCTCCACATCACCTTGTTTTATGTGTCTTTTCTAATTTTATTTACTTGCATGTTGTTCCTAGCTCATTCTTTGTCGAGCCGGATTTTATTTGGTTTATTTTATTCTTTTCACGCTAGGTCACAACTTCGACGACCAAACTTCAGAAGACACCGGACATGACTAGTATTTAGAAGACTCTGTGCAAGAAGACAAGTCGCATTTCTTGATCATTTTGAACCTATATTTTATGTATCTATATTATTACTTTCATTACTATATTTGTGCCAATTACTTTAAATACTGAAATAATATTTTTGAATGCCATGATAATTAGATAAATCCTAGCTACTACCCCACAAACAAACCCACCCAACTCTTGTAAGCCATATTCACCTTGACAAGTTCACATAAATTGTTAGCTATATAAGTAGCTTTATCACAAAAACATGTTTATAAATCCAGAAAAGAGTATTGTCCTTTCGCCAATGGTTTTGGTGGAGAGAGTTGAGGGTTGAAACCAATAAGTTGGACAAGCCAATAGACTAATTAAAAAGTGAGTCGAAGGAGAGGGTGGACAACCACGTGTTGGTGTTGGTCCATTTCCTCACTAGAGATAGGTAAGGACAAGAACCTTGTGCCAAAGTAACAAACACAGTAACCGCTCAACCACAAGTGTGGTCATTACTCCCTAGCTTAGTACACTGCTCTCTCGATTGAATATCTATAGGATGTCAACTGCTCTTTTGTAATAGAGCGGCCTCGGAATTGGGGTGAGTCAGGAGTGGACCGATTAGGGCACTCGCTGAACTACACAATGGTATGGGCCCGTCAACCTTGGAGTGCGCAATCCACCATTGGCCAGTGGTCTCCCAAGGCTGTATGGAGTAGAACCTACCGGGTAGAGGCTAGAAAGGTTGAGCAGTGAAAAGGCTTTGTTATCTCAGCTGAGTCACACGCTAACATGTTGTGTGTATATGTTCTGACAGTACAAGCTCGAGGTATCTTATGGGTAAAGTTGGGCAACTCTACAGAGTGTATAATCAAAGGTATTCGAATATGTCGTGCTTCCAGTTAATGAAGCTATATTGATGGGTGATTCCAATACAGAGGCATAAGTAGAGATTTTGATGAGAAACCCCTGATGCTATATTGATGGGTGATTCCAATGAAGTTAGTAATTGCATTTGATGAGAAACCCCGATGCTATATTTATTATTGTTTTACAGTTTTATAAAGTGCTTTAAACTCAAAATGCATCAACATATGCCAGGTATGGTAAACCCTAACCATCCATTGAACTCCTTGCATATAATTATTTAGTGTTTCCATGTAGTTTGTTGAGTACGGTAGTAGTACTCATTCTTGCAATATGCAAATCATCTACAGAAGAGTCTTGGGAAAACGCAGAGGACCCTTGTGAGTAGGACTTCGGTGGACCCACAGATGACAGCGACTACTATTTTTAGGTCTCGACCGCGCTCAAGCGTGCCTATGGTTGGAAGTTCTTTTGTCTTGTATTATATTAACTTTGGGCTTGGATACCCGTGTCAGGTTAAAACTAGCTGTTAAGCCTTAATTTTGTATAATAAAAGCCTAGTTTTTTTGTAATCGGAAGCTTGCTTGAGATGCTACTTGCTTCGCAACTGCACATCCTAGGTGGTTGCGAAGGATTTAACGGTCCCAAAAATCGAAACTATTACAGCAATCCATCTCTTTCTCTTCCCCTACCACCCGCTAGCTCCTCAAAATATCCCAAACTATTTTCAACACACCATGAGTTTGCCAGACGCCGACGGAATCTCGTCGAACCCTGCGCCTCTATGCGCTCCCGCCACGTCTCCATCCCCTCCCCCAGCCACTGCGCGTGCCTCAGCCTCCATCCGCGGCCTCTCCTCCCTGTCCCTCCCCTTGAGTGCCGATGGTGTCGACTCCTAGAGCAGCTCCAACCTCGTCGTGAACCCACATGCCGCCACCTCCACCTTGAACTCCGACGTCGAGTCCGAAAGCATCACCAGATCGAGGTTGAGAACCAGCAGCCCGCCGCGCTGCCATCGCCTTGAACTCCGACGTCCGCCCGCTCGTCTCTTGCGACATGGGGTCGAGGTGGGGCTCCTGAGAGGCGGCGGTGCGGTGTCCAGGATGAGCACGGCGGTAGGTCGTTGCCGTGGGTTGCTCCACCCATCCACCTGGTGGCCTCGACCTCGCCAAAGATTAGAGAGGAAGGGAGAGTGGTGCAGAAGATATAGAGAAATTTTTTTGAGGAGCTGATCCTTAGCAACAATGGAGGAGAAGGCAAGGGAAAGAAAGGAAGCCTCGAGATTAGTGACACACACTTGGCATAATATGGGAGAGGGCCTTCAAGGGGAGGCTTAGGGCCCTCTCCCAGACATTTTTTTTCTTGGAGTTCTAGCTAGACAACCATGCATGCATCATGATATGGAGCAATGATTCTTGGCTTCTTGTTCAGTGAAAGATTCCCATGAGCTCTACTCATGGTTGCAGTTAGGGTTGTGCACGTTACCACAAAACACATAACCGTATCGGTCAACTTGGTTTGACCGGTATTCCGTATGGGATTCAGAAAATAGTTTTTCTTTTTTTTGGTTAAAAATCGACTAAAAACCAAAAATACTTTCGATTCATAAAAACAAGTTGTTTTGGAATGTGTGCAATCAAACTTTAGAAACTTTGGCTATCGATACATTTTTAAATATTTAGATTAGATACATGAAAATCATATATGTATATATGTTTCAAAAAATACTTTCATAATATTATAAATTTATTGGGTTTTACAAATATATTATAATAGTATTTAGTGGGCATAGTTGTATTTTAGGGACCGTGTCGATGTCCAAAACGACATGTTTTGTGAACCAGAGGGAGTAGCAACCATATACCACCCCTCTAGCCTCTCTATCTCTCTTGGCGTCTCCCTCACACCGCTGTTATCGATAGTCCTAGGAGGAGCGTTGACCAGCGCACCGCATGTGTCTCCCCCATCTGTGCCAGCACCGTTGCGTTTGTGTGATGCCTCCGTCCACACCGCTCGGTAGACGCCCCTGTCGCTCAGCCGCAACCCGCACTCCCGCAATAGCACATGTCGTCTCCATCAATTCCCATCCAAAGGTAACCTCTAGCTCCAGTCCTTTGCCTCTAGTTCTAGCAAGTAGCAACAATCTAGCTAAATTAATTGTACATTTTATTGATACATTTGCATGTTTTTAGCAGATCCATAGGATTTAGGGTGGGAAGTGGTCATCGAGAATTTGTGATTTCTACCACAACGGAGTCAATAGGACCGTTCAGTGTAATTTCCTTTTCTATGTTTCATTGCCAAATGCTAATTGCTAGTTTGTTGTGAAGGTTTCATTGCTTATTCTTCTTTTTCTTTTTGGTATTTTAGATGTTTGAGTCTGATGATATATGAAGCATTCCTATTGCTGGTTCACTGGGTGTGAACAGTGATGAAACTTTTGTACCCAGTCAAGGTCAAGATGAAAAAACAAATGAATCCCACATCGGAGATATGGAACCATTACATGCGGCTGCCAACACTTTCTAGAATATTTCTTTAACCTTAACAAAAGTTTCTGGCACTCAATATGTTAAAAAGTTTCTAGCACTCAATATATTACTTTCAACACTTTCTTTGAAGATATTGCTGGTGCAAATTATTTATTGTGCGAATCGACTGAACGCGACGATGGTGATGATGATAATACCTTCAAAGACATGGTTGTTAAGATGAATGTGAAGTTTGATAAGTATTAGGGAGGGGTCCTGAGAAGATGAATGACTTAATTTTTAGGGCAATTAGCTATATGCCACTGGTGTTCCACTAACATACGGGCCCTGAGCCCACATATAGTCTCACAGTGAGTGACATATTGTGGATCATGTAGTTATTTAGTGACATATTATGAATTTTCTCTAATTATATTGCTACTATTATTGACCCTAGGTATAAGCTTCTTTTTTCCCCTTGTTTTGTATTTTATCAAGATATGACGTCTGTTCTTGATCACTCACTAATGTTACATTGTTTTTGCTTTAATGTTTATGCAAGGACCAAGTAATTTGGTTTTTTTCCAGTGGCAAATTAACAAGATATATGGCCATATTAAAGGTGATAAGATATGGTAAAATATAATACTAGACATCTCATCATAAATGGTTTACCAAAACCGTCAGTATTAAATACAATCACAGACGGTTTTGATTTAGTGACTGTCTATGTTACTGGCTGCGTTAAAAACCGTCTGTGAAGAGGAAATATCGCAGACAGTTCATGTTGAAGTCCGTCTGTGAAGTATCACAGATGATTCATGTTGAAGAACCATCTGTGATATTACTAAATTCACAGACGGTTATTTATTGGAACCGTTTGTAATGAGAAACAACTGGTTAGTCGATTCTGGACAGTTCCTCAGGATTGATCTTTTAAAGTGGTCGAAGTTTATCTCCAACAGAAGAAAGTAGAAGATATGTAATCCGGTAAGCACCTTGTTCCGTATGTGTAACTTTACTATCTTTGATGTGTAACTTCCGATCAACAGAAGAAAGCAGATACACTTCACTTGATCGGAAGTTACACATCATAGACAGTGAAGTGCTCACTTGATCGTAGGGATATTATTCTTCTACTAGAATATATGTAATCCGGTAGGCACCTTGTTTCTTGAATACTTCAAATCCATAGACCAAACTGACTTTCTGACAACCTTAATTGAAGGCATCCATGGATTTTATTCTTTCCACGGTGGTTGAAAAGTCCATTTGTTCTGTGAATTTATACTTACTAGAAGGGTATGGAGATGAAAACTTTAAGAAGAAATGGAAGTAAGAAAAGATGAAAAGTTTGTGAATAATTTTTTCTTAGTTCTACCCTTTTCATGGTTATTTATAAGCCAACAACTTGTGGTAAGATTAAACGAATAAAGACGGAAGTCCGACGGATAGGATTTATTAGAATCTGCTCCGAATAAATCGTTGGTAACCAAAGCATCACCATCTTTTCGGAAATTGTTTTTCATAAATACGGTGTACACTTCTTTTCCTATCTTCTCAGGGAAAGTAATTCTATCTTTACAACTCAAGCTAAAGGCCTCATCACAGAGGGTTTTTAATAAGAACCGTTTGTGATTACAGACGTCACAGGTGGTTTTCAATAAGAGCCGTCTGTGATAATTCCCAGACGGTTCTAAACAAGAACCGTCTGTGATTAGAGACGTTTTTTAAATATAACTATCTGTGATAATTCAATATTTCAGCTCCCACGTGATGCGTCTCTTCATCTCGCGCACCGATGTTATGATGCGTCTCTTTGTCTCGCGCGCCAGCGTTACTCCTTAGTTTATAAGAATGATCATCGCGCACCATGGTAAGGATGCACGATATTGATCAATACATACGCAGCTAGCTAGTAATGTCGATCGCACACCATGGTGAGCGCGCGGAGCATGACAGCGAGGACCAAGGCGAGGAGGCTGGCGATCGCCATCGCTCTTTCTCACGAAGTTGTCATCGACATCGTCGACCGCGTGGCCGCAAGCTCTCCTCAGCCCATGGCTGACCTTTGTACCTACGAGCCACGTGCAAGGCCATGTACAAGGCGTCCAAGGAGCTCACCGTGGGGTGGCGTATGGTGTTGGAGCAGGAGGAGGCGATGAAGTGGCGGACAACGAGCACTATCTCGTCGTCATCAACCACCTGGCCAGCATCGGCAACCCGGAGGCTTGCTTCATTGTCGGTCTCACGCTCGTCTTCACGTACCAGGACATGCAGCGCGGCCTCGACAACCTCGAACGGGCGGTCATCGCTGGCCACAAGACCGCAGCCTACGTGCTCGCCCTCCTCTACATGGTTGGTGAGGCGCGCGACGTTGGGAAGCACTACATCAGCCAGGTCGAGGGTGAGCTGGCCGGCAGCGGGTGCGAGATAGCCAAGAGGACCAACCGAGGGTGCAAGCAGTGCCGGAGGCTCGTTGCAGATGCGGTCTAGGCGAAGATGTGGAAGAAGATGGCCGAGTCGCAGGGCCGGGTGTTGGCACTACCGGAGGATGGCCAACGGTGCATGAGCACCGAATGCGGCATGACGGTAGGGTGGGACGATTTCGTCGTCTTCTGCAACGACGGCTGTTGGATTAGGCATGAGTACACCAAGTTCTTTTCAAAGGTGTCAAACTACTTGAAGTAAAGCATATTATTGAAAAATTAGCAGTTTTAGCAAATATTCAGATATAATTCCTCGCTATTTTTGCCAATATTCTTCACTAATTAAATATGACAACTGCAAATCAGACTTTGAGCTCAAACTAATGCTTTACTAATATGTGAATGTGTCATATGTTCTGAATTTGCATTTATGTATATGAGAATATTTATTATCACAGACGGTTATTTATTAGAACCGTCTGTGATGTGTATTTATCATAGACGGTTCTATTTTAAAACCGTTTGTGATGTTTATTTATCATTGTCGGTTCTACTTTAGAACCGTCTGTGATTTACAACCCTATTTATATTCAGACTCTAGGGTTTGCCCGTGCCTCTCACTCAAATGATTAAGTTTCTCCTCTCTCGAGCCCATCATCGCCTCCTCCTTGAGCTCAGAGCGCCTCTTGCCCCGAGCCCATCATCGCCTCCTCCTTGAGCTCAGAGCGCCTCCTGCCCCGAGCCCGCTGCCTCCTCCCCGAGCACAAACCACCGCCTCCCTGAACCCGACGCCCCTCCTCCCCCGAGCCTGACGCGCCTCCTCCCCTCCCGAGCGCATCTGAAAAGCATCTAGGCCCCTAAAAATTGATTTTGGTAATTTATGATAATATGTGATAATTGGACTAATGTGTTTGTTAAGCATGTGCAAGGTTAAGTCCAAATGGTAAGTATGATCGTGAAGCAGCATGCTAAAGGATATCGTGAAGATCAAATTGGATCAAAGTCAAGGTACAAGTAGATTAGAAATCTTTTACCCTTTTACCGGTCTTAGGAATTATGGTTGGAAGACCGGATTATAGGTAAAATACTGTACTATTAAGAGGGATCATGATTAGTAGCTTGATAGCATGTTCTTGTGCTCTATGGATCAATCTAGGATCATGCATGCATCTGGATTGCTTTTATCTTTGCCAAGTCCGTTTTTGTCAGGAAAATCGGTAGTGCCGGCATTGAACTTGCGGTACTACCGCTCCACGGTATGACCGGACTTGTTGTGACGGTATGTTTTTTACAGAAAGACCCTTTTCATGTTTCGGTGCAAAACCCTCGGTAGCGGTAGTACCGCAAGTATTCATGCGGTATGACCGGATGCGGTAGTACCGCATTTGTTAAGTTGAAGTACCGCACGCCGTTATTCCGATCGTTACTTAGCGGTATGTGTTTTCCAATACAAGCACCTTTTGTCTCTCTTGAAAAACGGTAGTATCGCACTCACCTTGCGGTATGACCGCTCTGCAGTAAGTACCGCTAGACAACATGTAGTACCGCTCTGCAAGTTAAAACGGCTATGTCGGTCATTTAATGCCTCTGTTATAGCAATTCTGAGAGTAGTTGGAAAAGTGCGGTAGTACCGCCCGGTACTTGGCGGTAGTACCGCTTGTGGCTGAATTGTGGGGTTTTCTTCTCCAACGGCTATAATTTTCAATGGGGGTTATAAATACTCCCCCACCTGCTCAAGGACAGGGTGCTAGACCACATTTAACATCCTTTTAGCCTTGTGCATCATTTAAACTCCTCAAATTTATTTGTTCACTCTTTGGGAGGTTCTTGAGCTCATTCAAGTGCATTCATCATTCTAGTTGATCCTCTTGCACTTGAGTGTCGTCAAGCGAAGGTCTTGATTTGTTACTATTGGAGTTTTGCCAAACTCCTAGACGGCTTGGTGGTGATTGCACGGTGATCTCTTCAAGAAGATTGTGAAGAGGCCCGGTGCCTAAATTGTGAGTGGTTTGGTGTTCACCATCTCCGGAGCGGAGGAAGAACAACCAATAGTGATCGAGGAAAGACTTAATTCGTGGAGCCGGCTTGATTGGTTCAAGCTCCCTCAACGTGGACTAGTGAAGACCGGCAAGTCTTCGATACCACGGGAAAACATCGTTGTCTCATTGTGGTTATTTCTAGTCTTTACTCTTCCGCATTTATATTTCTAGCTTGATCTTTGTGCTTGTATTGTTTAGCTCGAAGTATAATTTGTTTAGACTAAATTGTTAATTAGCTTAACTCGTACATTTGTGAAAAAGCTTAAAAACCTCCTATTCACCCCCTCTAGTCGGTCATCCTTGATCCTACAAGTGGTATCAGAGCTTGGTCTCTCAATTTGATTAGACTTCACCGTCTAAGAGAGAAAGGATGACTAGTGAGGGTGTGCCGATAGGAAAGGCTCCTTTGTTTGATGGATCAAACTATTATTATTGGAAAATTAGAATGTCCATTTTCTTAAAGGCCATGAGTCCGAACATATGGAAAATTGTAAATGAGGGTTACGTTATATCTCTTAATCCAACAAACTCCACGGTTCAAGATGAACGTAATGCTCATTTAGATGCTCAAGCTATGAATGTTCTTTTTGGCGCTTTGAACGCGGATGAGTTCAATAGGGTGAGCAATTTGGAAACCGCTCATGCTATTTGGACTACCCTCTCCGAAATTCATAAGGGCACATCCACGGTTAAAGAAGCAAAATTGCATAGGCTTCGGATTAAATATGAGACATTCATAATGTTGCCTCATGAAAACATCACCGAGATGTATTCAAGACTCAACAACATTGTAAATTAACTCAAAGGTCTTGGTACTAACCTTCTTGATGTTGATGTTGTGCGCAAGATGCTTAGGGCCCTCCCGGATAAATATGAGACGTTGGTGACATTATTCCTCAACTCTCCCGAGTTACCAAGAATGACACCAACCGGACTTTTGGGCAACCTCATCACTAACGAACTATACAAGAAGGACAAGGAAAAGCTCTTGGAGTCATCTTCATCTAAAAAGAAAATTACCGCTTTCAAGGCTAAAGCGGAGTCAAGTGACGACGAGGATGAAGAGGAAGACTCGGATGAAGAGTATGCTCTTCTTGTGAGGAAAATGAAGAAATTCATGAGAAGACGCCCACATCGAAACTTCAACTTCAACAAGTTCAAGAAAGGGCAATCCTCAAGTGACAACAAGCGATATAGCAACATTCGTTGTTATGGATGTGATGAGAAGGGGCACATAATATCAAATTGCCCCAACAAGAAGGATGACAAAGATAAACCATCAAAGAAAAAAGAATTCGATGGAAAGAAGAAGCTTTTCAAAAAGCTTCACAAAATGGGAAAAAATGAAGCTCACATTGGAGAGTGGGATTCCGATGAAGAATATTCGGATTCCAACACCGAATCAAGTGATGAAGAGTCTTCTAAGAAATAGAGGACTTGAAGGCATAGCCATAAAGGAAGCTCCTTCACTCTTCGCATCTCCTACATGCCTTATGGCAAAAGGAGATAAGATAAAATCCATTGATGATGATGCTCCTTCATATGATGAATTAATGGACATGGTTGAAGATTTAAATGAGTATATTGGAAAAGAAAAATTAAAATTTAAAGTCTTAAAGAAAGAGTACATCTCTCGAAAAGACTCTTATGAGGAGCTAAAGGAGGCACATGATTCTCTCCTTCTAAAAGATATAGAAAAATTTCATTCAAATATTGGTATTACTTGTGATTTAATGAATGAGATGCCAAGGGTAGAAAATATGTCAAATGCTAAAACCATGTTTAGTATTTCTACCTCTTTTGATGACTTGCTATCCATACCTTGTTGCTCAAATGATGATTCAATTATTGGTATGAATAATACTTGTGACCATTTGCTAATTGTTGAAAATCATAAGTTAAAAGAACAAGTCACCAAGCTAAGTAAGAGCTTGGAAAGATGCTTCAAGGGTAAATCAACTCTTGACAAGTTATTGAGTGAGCAAAGGTGCTCATTCAATAAGGAATGGCTTGGGTATGCTATGTCATTTATGAATCTTGCTACATGCTTAAGAAATCTATAGATGGTAAAATAATTGCTAGATTTATTGGCACTTCGATTTTAGGCGCTAAAAAGAATGCTATTTGGGTGCCTAAAACCTTGGTCACTAACCTCCAAGGACCCAAACAAATTTGGGTACCTAAAAGAACTTGATTCCTGTTTTGTAGGTGAACTATAAGACCGGTGGAAAACATTGGGTGCTTGATAGTGGATGCACTCAACACATGACCGGTGATAGAAAAATGTTCACCACATTCGAGAACGTAAAAGGAAGTGACAAGATCACATTTGAAGATAATAGTAAAGGAAAGATAATAGGATTGGGTAAAATCGCTATCTCAAATGACCTTTCCATTTCTAATGTATCTTTAGTTGAATCACTAAATTTTAATTTATTATCCGTCGCTGAAATTTGTGATCTTGGCTTAATTTGCTCTTTCTCAAATGAAGGTGTTTCAATTTCAAGTGTAAAGGATAATGCTTTAGTTTTCAAAGACTTTAGATTTGGAAATCTTTATTTGGTAGATTTCTCCTCAAAAGCATCATGCCTACAAACTTGTTTAATAGCAAAACTTCTTTGGGTTGGCTTTGGCATAGAAGGCTAGCTCATGTTGGCATGGTTCAACTTAAAAAGCTTTTCAAACATGATCTAGTTGTTGGATTGAAAGATGTGAAGTTTGAGAAAAATCGACTTTGTAGTGCTTGTCAAGCCGGTAAACAAGTCGCAAGCTCTCACCCTTCCAAGAGTATCATGTCAACCTCTAGACAATTGGAACTCTTACAAATGGATTTGTTTGGGCCAACAACCTATACGAGTATCGGGAGAAATAGCTATTGTTTAGTTATCGTGGATGATCACTCTAGATATTCATGGGTGTTCTTTCTAGATGACAAGAGCGAAACCTCCGGAATTTTCAAAAGCTTTGCAAAACGGGCTCAAAATGAATTTGATTTAAAAATAAAGAAAATCCGTAGTGATAATAGTTCCGAGTTCAAAAATACTAAAGTTGAATACTTTTGTGATGAACTTGGAATAAAGCACGAACTTTCCACAACCTACACTCCGGAGCAAAATGGAGTTGTAGAAAGGAAAAATCGTACATTAATTGAAATGGCTAGGACAATGCTTCATGAATATAATACTTCCGATAGTTTTTGGGCGGAAGCAATTAACACCGCTTGTCATGCCATAAATCGTCTTTATTTGCATCGCCTCTTGAAAAAGACTTCCTATGAACTTCTTGTTGGAAGAAAACCTAACATTTCTTATTTTCGTGTCTTTGGTTGCAAGTGTTATATTTTGAAAAATGGAGTTCGTCTTTCAAAATTTACAAGTTGTTGTGATGTTGGTTTCTTGCTTGGTTATTCTTCAAATAGCAAAGCATATCGTGTTTTTAATCAAAACTCCGGTTTAGTTGAGGAAAGACACGATGTTCAATTTGATGAAACTAACGGCTCCCAAGAAGGGCATGAGAATTTGGATGATGTAGATGATGAATTGTTGAGAAAGGCTATGGAAAATATGAAAATTGGCGACATCAAACCTAAAGATGAACCGTCATCTTCTACTCAAGTTGAACCTCCTACCTCTTCCACAACAAGTCAAATTCAAGTGGAAGAAAACAATAATGAAGATGACCAACCATCCAACCTACCACCAAGAATCCACAATGCAATTGCAAAAATTCATCCAATAGATCAAATATTGGGTGACGTAAGTAAGGGTGTTCAAACTCGATCTCGTGTTGCTTCATTTTGTGAACATTACTCTTTTGTCTCTTCTCTTGAGCCAAAGAATATAGACGAAGCACTTGAAGATCCGGATTGGATGATTGCAATGCATGAAGAGCTAAATAATTTCATCCGAAACGAAGTTTGAACATTGGTGGATCGACCCAAAGAGCACAATGTCATCGGTACTAAATGGGTATTTAGAAACAAGCAAGACAAAAATGGTATGGTTATAAGAAACAAAGCAAGATTGGTCGCACAAGGTTTCTCTCAAGTGGAATGTTTCGATTTCGGTGAAACTTTTGCTCCCGTAGCTAGACTTGAGTCAATTCGTATATTACTTGCTTTTGCATCATGCTTTAATATTAAATTATTTCAAATGGATGTCAAAAGTGCTTTCCTAAATGGAGAAATATCCGAACTTATTTTTGTTGAACAACCACCCGGTTTTGAAGATCCTAAGAATCCCAATCATGTCTATAAACTCTCTAAGGCGCTCTATGGTCTTAAACAAGCTCCTGGAGCATGGTATGAACGCCTTCGAGACTTTCTAGTTTCAAAAGGATTCAAAATTGGGAAAATTGACTCAACGTTATTCACTAAAGTACTAGATGATGATTTCTTTGTATGTCAAATTTATGTTGATGATATCATATTTGGTTCTACTAATCAATACTATTGCAAAGAATTCGGTGATATGATGTCTAGGGAATTTGAAATGTCCATGATTGGAGAACTTAGCTATTTTCTCGGACTTCAAATCAAGCAACTCAAAGATAGAACTTTCGTAAGCCAAACAAAGTATGCAAAGGACTTGATCAAGAGATTTGGAATGGAGGATGCAAAATCTATCAAGACCCCTATGACAACCAACGGTCATCTCGACCTAAACGAGGGAGGTAAATCGGTAGATTTAAAGCTTTATAGGTCTATGATTGGTAGCTTGCTCTATCTCACCGCATCTAGGCCCGATATTATGTTTAGCGTTTGCATGTGTGCACGATTTCAAGCATCTCCAAAAGAGTGCCACTTAATGGCTGTAAAAAGAATACTAAAATATTTAAAGCGTTCCTCTAGCATTGGCCTATGGTTTCCTAAAGGTGCTAAGTTTGATTTAATTGGATACTCGGACTCTGATTATGCGGGTTACAAAGTGGATAGAAAAAGCATCTCGGGGAGTTGTCAATTCTTAGGGAGATCCTTAGTATCATGGTCATCCAAGAAACAAAATTCCGTAGCTTTATCCACCGCCGAAGCCGAATATGTTTCCGCGGGAAGTTGTTGTGCTCAATTGCTATGGATGAGGCAAACATTGATGGATTATGGAATTAAAATTGATAATATGCCTCTTTTGTGTGATAATGAAAGTGCGGTTAAAATAGCAAATAATCCAGTCCAACACTCAAGGACCAAGCATATAGATATTCGCCACCATTTCCTAAGAGATCATGTGGGCAAAGGAGATATTGAAATTAGCCACATCCGAACCGAAGATCAATTAGCGGACATTTTCACCAAGCCACTAGATGAAGGCCGTTTTTGCAAATTGAGGAATGAATTAAATGTCATAGACTATTCAAATGTTGGTTGAAATTTTGCCTCATGTATTTTGTTTGATTTGGTGTTATTCCAAAGTCTTTTGTGCAAGAAAATACTTTCAAAATTTTATAACGAATATCTATGATCATAAAAAAATTATATTCTAATATAGACATTAGTCTATTCTATGCATAATGATCCCTAATGACTCTTAATTGATTGCAAAACTAAGGATCATTTGCAATTTATTCCATCCAATCTTTATCTAGAATTGTTTTTGAAGTTCCAGGATAATCGGTATGACCGGCGGTCATAAGTGGTATGATGCATGAAGCGGTACTACTGGCACAAAACCACGTCTGACGACCGCGGTATTACCGGTGACCAAAGGGCGGAACTACCGCATCGGTTTCGAAAGAAAAGTAACCCCTGAGGTCATTCTCTCTCCCGTGCTCTCTTTCCTTCACCTCTTCTCTCTCCGTTTCTCTCTCCTGAAAAACCCTCAGCCCAAATCCATCCAAAAACTCGGTGGATCTTCAATCTTTGTGAATCCTTGCATCTCTAGGGTTTAACTCCTCCCTTTCCCCAAGATGCCAAGGACAAGATTTGGAACTCGCAGAGGGAAATCTTCCACTCAACCTCCTGCTGACCCTATTGATGATCCATCAGGCAAGGGAAAAGGACCTGCAGCAGATGAGTCTGAAATTGAGGAAGGATCACTGCCGCATGAGTTAGGTTCTGATTCTGAGCCTGACACAGAAGAAGAAGTCCAAGCTCAATCAGATGAGGAGATGGAAGACCCAGAAGAACCTCGGATTGATCTCAGGCTCATATCAGCTGATGACTATGCCATTTTGAGACACAAAGATCAATATCTAATGCCTTCCAACTCCATAAATCCCAGATTCCACACCAAGTTCCAGGAGCAAGTCTATGAGCAAATTTATGATCATCACAGAAAGTTTGCAGATCATAAATTTGTAGCCTACGAGCCACGTGCAAGGCCATGTACAAGGCGTCCAAGGAGCTCACCGTGGGGTGGCGTATGGTGTTGGAGCAGGAGGAGGCGATGAAGTGGCTGGACAACGAGCACTATCTCGTCGTCATCAACCACTGGCGGCAAGACCGCAACCGAGGCTTGCTTCATTGTCGGTCTCACGCTCGTCTTCACGTACCAGGACATGCAGCGCGGCCTCGACAACCTCAAACGGGCGGTCATCGCCGGCCACAAGACCGCAGCCTACGTACTCGCCCTCCTCTACATGGTTGGTGAGGCGCGCGACGTTGGGAAGCACTACATCAGCCAGGTCGAGGGTGAGCCGGCCGGCAGCGGGTGCGAGATAGCCAAGAGGACCAACCGAGGGTGCAAGCAGTGCCGGAGGCTCGTTGAAGATGCGGTCTAGGCGAAGATGTGGAAGAAGATGGCCGAGTCGCAGGGCCGGGTGTTGGCACTACCGGAGGATGGCCAACGGTGCATGAGCACCGAATGCGGCATGACGGTAGGGTGGGACGATTTTGTCGTCTTCTGCAACGACGGCTGTTGGATTAGGCATGAGTACACCAAGTTCTTTTCAAAGGTGTCAAACTACTTGAAGTAAAGCATATTATTGAAAAATTAGCAGTTTTAGCAAATATTCAGATATAATTCCTCGCTATTTTTGCCAATATTCTTCACTAATTAAATATGACAACTGCAAATCAGACTTTGAGCTCAAACTAATGCTTTACTAATATGTGAATGTGTCATATGTTCTGAATTTGCATTTATGTATATGAGAATGTTTATTATCACAGACGATTATTTATTGGAACCATCTGTGATGTGTATTTATCATAGACGGTTCTATTTTAAAACCGTTTGTGATGTTTATTTATCATTGTCGGTTCTACTTTAGAACCGTCTGTGATTTATAACCCTATTTATATTCAGACTCTAGGGTTTGCCCGTGCCTCTCACTCAAATGATTAAGTTTCTCCTCCCTCGAGCCCATCATCGCCTCCTCCTTGAGCTCGGAGCGCCTCCTGCCCCGAGCCCATCATCGCCTCCTCCTTGAGCTCAGAGCGCCTCCTGCCCCGAGCCCGCTGCCTCCTCCCCGAGCACAAACCACCGCCTCCCTGAACCCGACGCCCCTCCTCCCCTACCGAGTGCATCTAGGCCCCTAAAAATTGATTTTGGTAATTTATGATAATATGTGATAATTGGACTAATGTGTTTGTTAAGCATGTGCAAGATTAAGTCCAAATGGTAAGTATGATCGTGAAGCAGCATGCTAAAGGATATCGTGAAGATCAAATTGGATCAAAGTCAAGGTACAAGTAGATTAGAAATCTTTTACCCTTTTACCGGTCTTAGGAATTATGGTTGGAAGACCAGATTATAGGTAAAATACCGTACTATTAAGAGGGATCATGATTAGTAGCTTGATAGCATGTTCTTGTGCTCTATGGATCAATCTAGGATCATGCATGCATCTGGATTGCTTTTATCTTTGCCAAGTCCGTTTTTGTCAAGACAATCGGTAGTACCGGCATTGAACTTGCGGTACTACCGCTCCACGGTATGACCGGACTTGTTGTGGCGGTATGTTTTTTACAGAGAGACCCTTTTTATGTTTCGGTGCAAAACCCTCAGCGCGGTAGTACCGCAAGTATTCATGCGGTGTGACCGGACTGCGGTAGTACCGTATTTGTTAAGCGGAAGTACCGCACACCGGTTATTCCAATCGTTACTTGGCGGTATGTATTTTCCAGCGCGCAACCCTTTTGTCTCTCTTGAAAAAACGGTAGTACCGCACTCACCTTGCGGTATGACCGCTCTGCGGTAGTACCGCTAGACAGTTGGTGGTAGTACCGCTCTGCAAGTTAAAACGGCTATGTCAGGTCATTTAATGCCTCTGTTATAGCCGTTACAGTAGTAGTTGGAAAAGTGCGGTAGTACCGCCCGGTACTTGGCGGTAGTACCGCTTGTGGCTGAATTGTGGGGTTTTCTTTTCCAACGGCTATAATTTTCAATGGGGGTTATAAATACTCCCCCACCTGCTCAAGGACAGGGTGCTAGACCACATTTAACATCTTTTTAGCCTTGTGCATCATTTAAACTCCTCAAATTTATTTGTTCACTCTTTGGGAGGTTGTTGAGCTCATTCAAGTGCATTCATCATTCTAGTTGATCCTCTTGCACTTGAGTGTCGTCAAGCGAAGGTCTTGATTTGTTACTCTTGGAGTTTTGCCAAACTCCTAGACGGCTTGGTGGTGATTGCACGGTGATCTCTTCAAGAAGATTGTGAAGAGGCCCGGTGCCTAAATTGTGAGTGGTTTGGTGTTCACCATCTCCGGAGCGGAGGAAGAACAACCAATAGTGATCGAGGAAAGACTTAATTCGTGGAGCCGGCTTGATTGGTTCAAGCTCCCTCAACGTGGACTAGTGAAGACCGGCAAGTCTTCAATACCACGGGAAAACATCGTTGTCTCATTGTGGTTATTTCTAGTCTTTACTCTTCCGCATTTATATTTCTAGCTTGATCTTTGTGCTTGTATTGCTTAGCTCGAAGTATAATTTGTTTAGACTAAATTGTTAATTAGCTTAACTCGTACATTTGTGAAAAAGCTTAAAAACCTCCTATTCACCCCCCTCTAGTCGGTCATCCTTGATCCTACAGCATCGCCGTCTTCCTCGACGTCGCCTCCTCCTCGAGCCTAGTGCACCTCCTCCTTGAGCCCGCCTCCTCCCCTCCCCTGAGCATACGTCGTCTCCTCTTTGAGCTCGGCGTGCCTCCTATCTTGCTCTGAGGTGCACTCGGCCAGTGCATCCTGGGTGGTTCTTGCCATCCCTTCGTGAGTTGTTTCTATTTTTCAGAATTGATTTACTTTACTAAGTGTGTTGTGCTAGTTGTATTTCAATCTGTCTTGACTAGCATTGGGAGACTTGGTATTGTGTTGGGCTCTGGTACTTGCTTGATGAGGATAATTGCCATATTATGAAATTGATGTGATAGCAATATCGGACTTGGGCTATTTGGATTGCTTCTCACTGTCAATTTGTACTAAGTAGCTAGTTCTGATATTTTTTGTTTTCAGTTGAAACTAGAAAGAATTTGTGTTCTGTACTTTTGCTGGTTTACTAATAGCAGATTGGCTATTTTATTGAGATTAGTGATTCTGTCCACTATTTGAGATTAGTGATTCTGTTCAGTTTTTATTTAACTGGTTACTAATTGGCTAATATGATAATAGAGCATTTCTGTACACTGTTAGTTGAATGACCTTCTGATGACTGAAAGTATAAAACTGTTGTTTTAGAAGTTATTTCTTGACATTCCAGTGAAGCATTATTTGAGCTCAAAAGTTCGATTTATTGTTATCACATTTAATTGATAAAGAATATTGGCAAGTATCGAGAAAGCCAAGATTACATCTTGAGCAACTCTACATCTGAAAGCAATCATAAACATTTAAAACTAAGCAATTTATCCTGGTTAATTGACTTACAGAAATTACATGTTTATATGTTATCTTCGTCAATTATTTCCCCGAACCCGACGCCCTTCCTCCCCCGAGCCCAGTGTGCCTCCTCCCCGAGCTTGCCTCCTCCCTTGCGTCCGAGGATCCTACCATTCTATTCCCGATGTCTTCTCTATAAAATCTCCAAGAAGTTGTTGCTTGTGCCTTTAAAACCGGCTTATATATATAAAGCAAATCAGGAGGAGGATTGGCATGAAGCAAATCACATACTCTAGTGTGTCAGGTTCGATGAAGTAGGTCATGGTTCATCTGCGTTTAGGATGAACGCCCAAGGAGCGAGCTAGCTAGCTGAATTCAGGCCTCGAGTTAGCTAACAAGGGACTACGAACTACACACACACACACACACACACACACACACACACACACACACACACACACATATGAAGCCGGTTTTAAAGGCACAAGTAGCCACTACTTGGAGATTTTATAGAGAAACAACTATCACAGATGATTTCATCTACAAACTGTCTGTGATACATAAGCTATCGCAGACGATTTCATCTACAAAACCGTCTGTGATACATTAACTATAACAAACAATTTTATCTACAAACTGTCTGTGATACATAATTTATTACAGACAAGTTTATCTACAAAACCATCTGTGATACATCAACTATCACAGACAGTTCTGCGTTAATAACCGTCTGTGATAGTTTGTATCATAGACGGTTCAAAAACCTTCTGTAATGACCTCATATCATTATTGACCCATAATTCAGTCGGCTCATGAAACCGTCTATGAGGACATTTTGAACCGTCTATGGTGACCTTTTCTGCAGTAGTGTAAGAACGCGTACTCTCAAGTTGAAAGCCAAGGTGATAAACATTGTAGTGGTATTGAGCAATCAACTAGTGCTACTAAGCAATCAACTAGTGCATCTACAAATATTATGAGAGTGCATCAAAATACAACAAGAGAATGAAAGTTATTAGTGGAGGTGGCGATAAATCTGAATTAGAGAAGTGCCTTGCTGAAGATGATGCTAAAGATTTTGACATTCTCTCTGTGGAAATGCAACTCACCTCGTTTTCATATCCTTTTAGGATTTCATGGATGTCTTGTGATATATTAGCAATCTCCATATCAACTGTTGCTTATGAATCATCTTTTAGTACTAGTGGTCGTGTTCTCGATAATTTTAGAAGCTCCTTGACTCTGTTAACACTCCAATGCTTGATATGTGCACAAGATTTGTTGTGTCATTCAAAGCGCATCAGCATTGAAGCCAATCTAAAGAATCTGACTAAATTTGAGGCATGTGCTATAATCTAGATATAATATTTATATTTATGAGTGATGCAAACCACTTCGACTTATTATATTCTTTGTGTCATGTAGGTATTGAAACAGAAGGCCAAGTTGATGATACTATTACAACAACAGGTGTCTTCTCCTCAGATCGAGCTTGATGCTTGAAGAGTAAAGATGTGGTTTTTGTTATTGTTTGGAAATTGGACTATTGCCAAATAGTTAGGCATCAAGTAATGTTTTGTTACTGTTTATTTGCTATTTGGACTGTTGTACCTTGAACATTTCAACTAGAACTACGGTATGGAGTAAGAAGTATGGACTATGTTGGAACTTTTAATGTTGGGTTGCTGCATTCATTTGATGGACTTTGAATAGTTGAATCCCGTTGGTTGTCGCCTTGATTATTCCTTCTGTAATTGTAAGCAATAAATTATGATTTATCGACACCGAACCATTTTTCCAAAAATACCGTATTTATTGAACTAACAATATCGTATTTAACCTATGTACCTAACCATATTTACCGAATGAACATGCCTAGTGCAGTTTAGAACCTCAACTTCAGACTCAGCAGTCGGTTGCTTAAAAGAAGGAGCTTCAGTTGGGCTGAGGCCTTTGTATTCAGTTTGGATCAACCCCGTTCCATCATGTTCTTCAGCGTACATTGAAGGGCCCTACCGCAGAATGGGAACGACCACAGCCCACATGTGGCTTGCAGAAAGGCATCAGCCATTCAGCCAATCATTCTCCTTGTAACTAGGCCCCAGATAGTTTAGACTTTATTTGTCGCTGGATTTAGGATGAGCGGTATATTTTTGGCTATTGGATTACAATTCAGAAGTACTCGTAGGTGTCATAAACTAGGAGCATCTAATCATCTAGACGATACTGTAGGAACCTGTGATGATGGAGTGGTGTTAGTACTGCTCCACCCACCAAGTTAAAAAATATAATACTTTATCCGTTTCGCTATATTTATTTATAATCTCGAGAATACTCGTTTTAATATATTTATGTAGTGAGGTAATATAGAGTGTAGCTATTCTCTACCTCTAATTAAATGTTTTGGAAGATATTAAATGAGTATGTTATATCATTTAATATAAATATATATGATCACTTATTATTAAGTATTTCTTAGAGCTACAGACAAATATCACCCAGGAAGTAGTTTAGGACGCCAATACGCTGTACTGTTCCCAGGTCAGAAAATTTTGAGGAGCCAGCTGTTCGTCACCTCACCTGTGCGTGCATATCTGAAACCCTAAACACTCCACGTCTCCACCCTCTTCGCACCTTGTTCACTGTTTTCCCATTGCTCACGAACTGTGCGCTTCACTGTACGTGCACCCCTCTTTCCAATCATCACTAGCGGCCACCGGTTGCCCACTTGCCCCGCAACGAGCAGCGACGGAGGAGAGAGGGTGGCAGGGGCCTGCCCAAAAGTTGTGTGATTACTAATATTAGTCCTTAGTAATTAATTAAATTATACAAACACTGCTTTAATTATGTAACTCATGCACTTGCTTATTTGTCTATATCAGTTTTTAGTTTCTTCGTAATGTTAATGATGTTATGTTGTGTATACATTTTTTTGCGATTACAAAGAAGACACGTACACACCACCATAAATGCACACCACACACACACACTAGCACCTCCATTAGCACACGTCTAGACAGACAGAGGTCGGAGATAAATTTGCGGACTCATAAAATTCCTGCTGAAGCGCATTTGCGTGTGCGTAAAGGTGTGCACCAGAATTTGAACCCTGGTGGGTGAAATCATACACCCACAGCTCTAACACCACAAAGGAGCGATATTATGTGAAAAATACAAATTTCAAACGCAAAAGTTTATAAAAATTCTTTTAAAAAAACAAATGTAGGGGTGTTTTTATATCTTTTCAAAAATTTAACATCAAACTCAATCACTTTTGCATTTATATTTTTCGTATATAGCAAATACATTTGAGTTTGATTTTGAAATTTTGTAGAGATAAAACATAATCTCCCCCTACACCTCCTAATTTTTTAGAAAATTTGAAAACTTGTAGGTTTGATTTTTCACAGAAATTCTACCAATTCACATTTTTACTGGATACACCGCTAACAAAAATAGCTACCAAATCACTTACATTAATCTGATTAGTATGTATCATTCGTTATACAAGATTTTAAAATTTTAACTTGGCCCCTATGTCCGATCCCTGCCCCTGCCCTCGAGAGCCCATCAGCGCCTCGCAATAATTCCCCGAAAGCAGCCACCACCCAGGTCCACGGGTTTACCACTCGGGCTGACGTCGAGTTTTAGTCGGAGCCGGGGCCAATCGGGCGCTGTTTCCGGTGGAAATATCGCGAACTCTGGACGTGACCGCAATAGCACGGCCGCACAGGGGGGGCGCGCCCTCGTCCACGAACGATGGGTGTGCAAAGTTGGGCCAGGCCGGGCCGGCGGTGGCTCCGCGGTCGCGTCTGGTTCCCTCCCAGTGGCGCGAGGCAAAAATGACACAGGTTTCGAGGGGAATTCGACGGGTTTCTGGGCTTCTTTGCCCCGTTTGCTAGCACGGCTAGCTCCCTGGCCAGCGCACTCGCATGCTGAAGTGCCGAGTTGCCGTGATTTGACTACACTGCATCACATCACAATTCACAACCATATAACGGATTTGTTGACGCTTACCAGTTCTTGGGGATTAATTATTAGTGCTAGGTTTATTACCTTCTTTTTTCAACAAAGCCTAATGTTTGGAAGTGAGGATATCAATCACCATGAAGTCTCTATTCTGGAGTCTGATCAAGTAACGATTAATCCATCCCTTCGTAAATATATTGACGTTTTAGGAAGTGTGCAATCAAATTTTCTTAATTTTGAGTATTAATATAAAAAATTATTTGTATTGGTTAGGTGAAAATGATAACATTAGATTAGTTATAAAAAATATTTTTATATTTTTATGAATATATTCATAAAAAAAGTAATAGTTAAAGTTGTATGTTGGAGATCGTATCGATGTTCAAAACATTATATATTCTTGAACAGAGAGGGGGAAAATTCTTAAACGTACTAAACGGAATGATGGCCCAAACCTTTCCTTTTGATGCCATGTTGCCTCTAGCTAGGCCAGTTCCAAATGCTATTCAGGACCTTTTAGCCGACTAGTTCATATACTACACTTTGTTTTCCTTTCTAAGATTAATTAGACTCTAATTATTTGCCGACCCTGCTTAGTTAGCAAGCAAAGCAGAGCAAATGAATCTTGCATTGTTTATTAGCCTTCTCCAGATCTTTCCTCATTGCATTCGTAGCTCATTCCCACAACACCAGTTTATTCTACAGGAAAGAAACTAAAAAGGCGTCCTTTTAATTAGTCCTTGCAGCTTCGTTCGGTCAGTGCTATCCGAGTAGGGAAACCTCAAGCAAACCACTTGCCATTGTGGATGTGGAGGCTTCGGCAACGACAACTGTGCCCTCTTGTGCTGCATGCATGATAAAGAAGGATGGGAGAAGCATCCGTTCCGTTCTTCTTTTCTGGACGGAGTCCCATATACCGGCCTTCATTATTTCCTCCCCGGAGAGCGACGCCTGCGCCCCGTTCGTCTCCTTGTAGGAATCGACTAGCAGCTATGTTCACTTCAAGTTGCTATATGCGTAAAGAATATGGAATGTGAGCAGCATAAAGGAGTTGAGGTTTGGTGAAAAGAAGCTCTGCGGCCAACAAAGAGAGCCAAAGAGGCCTTTGTTCTCTCTAATGGGCAGTGTTATGTGGAGAAACGTTGGCGCACGACACCATATGCATAGGTCGTTTAATTTATCAGGATTCTGAAAATCTGCTGTGTAGTGGTATCCATGAAGGTAATGTTGTAAAATTGGGAACCAAAATTGACAGTTTTAGCAAATATTCAAAAATAATTCCGATGGTGACTTCGTCATTTCTTCTTGAAGCTCCGCTCGTTCAGTCTTCCGTAGGCGTCGTGTGTGTGGGCGTCTATGTGTTGTACCGGGTGATTCGCAAAAAAAGTAAAATTGACAGTTTTAGCAAATATTCAAAAATAATTCCAGCAACATTAATCATAATTAAAACATATTTTCAACAACATTTAAATGACAAAATTAACATATAAACATGTAACTTTTTCAAGTCATTTAAACAAGATAATATACTCAAAACATAGAACATGAGGACAATTAAAATCAACATAATACTCATATTTAATTGATTGTTTATTGCTCTCACATGTCAAATTGCACAAGACACAATCTCGGCCTTCACGATACTTATGTCCCTATCTCTTCATCAATTAAATATGACAACTACAAAACATATTTTGAGCTCAAACTAAAGCTTTACTAATATGTCAAGATTTATCTCAAAATGGCAATTATACTTTCAGTCAACAGAGAATCATTTAATTATCAGTGTGAATGGAATCATAATTTCAGCACACAATCTTTTCTGTAAACAGAATATCACAATGCAGATGTTCACAGATTCACCACTAAGCACTAAGCCTTTTGGCAAACTGAATATAACAATGCAAATAGTTCACAGAGAATTAACAAGATCACAGAATAAAAATGATCAAACTACTTTCAATCACAACTAAACTACAGAGAGTATCAAAACTGTTAGATAAGACTGACAACAGTAAGCAATCTAATTTGGCTCAAGTCTATCTTCAATTATCAATTCAATTTCAGATTTTGACAATAATCATCATCAGCTATTAAATCGAACCCACATAATCACTAGCAATATCTCTCGGTATTAACATCAAACCAATTTTAGATTTTTGACCAGTACAACACATATATGCAAAGTGATGCGCAAAATAGAATACAGTGATACTCACAAAGCCGATGGCAATCAAAGCCACTGAGAATAAATCCGGACAAGGCACGCCAAAAGGTGTTGACTCAGAAAACCAATCACCCCGTTGTGCCGCAAAGAACAGACGAGGTCGTCAAAGATACAATGTCAATCCGCAATTTCAAGACATACCAAAATCGCGAAGTCAAGGTACAGAGATGTCATACAAGACCACTGAAGTGCACCGGCCAAAATGCACCCGAGAACACCAATCACCAGGAACCAACCAAAAATTCTTCTTCCTCACCGAGATCAAGCCAACAGCCGACCAAAGACCGAACCACCCGAGCGCACAAGTTCCCGATTCCCAAACATAGTGCCAACAGAGAGGAATGGCTCAAGTTTGGAACAGGCGGGATGCACGCAAAGAGAGGTACGGAGCTCAGCACCGACGGCACCGAGACAAGCACGACGGCGCGGGAAGTCCAAGATCTCAAAGCGAAACCAAATCAGGAGATGAAGAAGAACACACCAAATTTTTTGGGGAAAAGCTCTCAGACTTTCGCCTACAGAAAAGAAGAAGTTGGCTACTAAAAGAGGAGAAATAGAGCGGACGAGTCACGGCTGCAGCCAATGGTCGACCCGAAGAGACCATGCCGCTGGCTCCTCCGGCGCCATTGCTGCCAGGGAGCTCCTCCCACGCCGCATGAACCAAGCAACGAACCGATAGGTTTGGAGACTAGGTCTCCAGCCTTATCACTTCCTTCTCTCCTACCGACAGGTGGACCCCACTGCTTTTCTTTTCTTTTCTATTTATTCTTTTTCAAAGTGAGAAATT
The DNA here is from genome assembly GCA_036346255.1 of Ampelocalamus luodianensis. Taxonomy (NCBI): domain Eukaryota; kingdom Viridiplantae; phylum Streptophyta; class Magnoliopsida; order Poales; family Poaceae; genus Ampelocalamus; species Ampelocalamus luodianensis. Next base: position 26,585,381 of record CM070617.1, on the reverse strand, counting down.
ACCAGAAAGAGCCAAGAAAATCCATCAGGTAATTCAGCTAATGATAATTCCACTCAAAGATATTAAGGTGATTAATCAACTAGATTAGTGCTTATAAAGATAAGGATTAAGTACATTGTTCGTCCCCAACTCTTGCCTTAGTTTAGTTTTCATCCCTGAATTATAATACCGGATAAAATGTGTCCTCGAACTATCAATATCGTGCAAAAACTGTTATTTTTTTTCTTTTTTAGAGCTGTTTCGTGCCATGTGTCAATACCATGGAAAGCCACATAGGTTAAATACCGGTCAAAACCACTCTAAAAAAGAAAAAATATCAGTTTTTGCACAGTATTGACAGTTCGAGGACATGTTTTATCTGGTATTACAATTCAGGGACGAAAATTAAACCATAGCAAGAATTGAGGGACGAACAATGTAATTAATCCTAAAGATAAAGTTGATATGAGGTTTGCCATTAACAAATTAAATGGGGGTAGCACCAAAACTTTGTTTACATGAGCATATTGTGAAACGGCTAAAAATTGAGTGTAACGGCCTATACCAACAAGCGAACTGATATACAATGTCTAGTACCTTGCAGATCTGGTATATTTGTTTGGAGGTACTTGACCAAGTGGCACAGTAGTAAACAATATAGTGATATGAACTAGATCTGCAAGGTGGCCTTCGACAACTGAATCAATCGATCAATCTAATTAATTTCTGACAAGTAGTCACATATTATCATATCAGAAGTTACATGCTTCAACTTTGGTTATATGAAGAAGATAATTCAGGTGCTATCCTACAGAAGACAAATTCGCTTAGAATATAAATTCCTCGTGGGTTTGATCAACCAAAGCACGATAGCAATGTCATCGTATCTTGGCTAATTTGAACCTTTTCAAGTAATGGGATATTTGGAGCCTATGATAAGTAAGCAGTATGCATGACTATTAGCAGAGATAAAAAGACCAATATACCCTCCGAACCAGGGACCAGAACTTATACCAAGTACCCACAGTGCCATGAGTATTTTTCGCTTCCACCCTCTCTCAGTTAACAGCGGTAGCTGAAGTCGATAGTAAAGTGGTGCATACAATAGAGAAAAATAACACACACAATTTGTCTTGGACAAAATGAAAACTTCATGGATAACTTTGCAAGACCTCAAAACTCAAAAATATAAGTACGTATGGTGCGGCTGTTGTCTTGTGGTGAAGCTTATACTAACAAGATTTACTTTTCTTGATTGATATGCAAACGGCACTGAAACACCAGCCATAAATTCTACCATGCACGTCAGGCAGTAACAAGTCCTGAGAACTACAGATTTTGCGACAAGTATCCCAACAAATGTTTGTGGACTCTGGTTACATCGCATCAGTCAGTCATCAGATGTTACGCGCAACACTGCCCTGTCTGTCCATTCTGTAGCTAAAATCTCACAAAGTTCTGGTTCTTTAGAAGGGATGTGTTGGGACTAATTGCCAGCGAGCAAGGTGCACCATAGCGCCTTGCTAGTGGAGTCTGAATCCAAGTCCATGAACCATAACTATGGGTGACGCAGTACTTGCCTTTGCACAATGCATTTCATAAGTACAGTAATAGTGGCCTAGAAATGTTGAAAGGGGCGTTCGTTAGATGAGTGGAATGCTATTAATTGTGTACTTACGTAAGCATTCAATGTTCGGAAAGTAAGAAACATATTTGACGTTTGATCCAAACATTTCCACTAAGTGTTAATTTGCGAAATTATAATAAGGAGAAACTCCATTTCATCGGTTGATACATGATCCGAATTCTAAAGAGGCCAAGGTCTAGAGACGCGGATCGTCAGGTTGATTCTTCTTCTTTTTCGGATTTATTTCTGTCTTTGACTCGAGTCAGTTTTATGCTACCATATATACCCCTTGTAAGCCGCACGGGAAGAGTTGATGACTCATTCAAATCCTTGCATTTTGTAAATATTTTTTCTGATATAGTGAATATCGCCGTTGTGCACCCGTGGTTTTTCCCCGAAAGGGTTTTCTACGTGAAAATCGGTGTCTCCCTGTTCTTGATCTACTTTGTTATTTGTCTGTCGATTTCTAACAAGTGGTATCAGAGCCACATTCGTTGCCCGTTTTTAATCTAGAATTTATTTGACATGGCATCATTGAAGTATGATCTTCTGCTACTGGATCGGGACACGCAATTCTCTCTGTGGCAAGTCAAGATGCGAGCGTTATTGGCGCAATCCGATCTGGATGAGGCGCTGGATGGCTTCGGAAAGAAGGCAACCAATACTTGGTCTGATGAGGAGAAGAGAAAAGACCGTAAGACACTGTCCCAAATTCAACTTCACCTACATAATAATATTCTGCAAGAGGTGCTGAAAATCACGTCAGCCGGTGCTCTATGGCTGAAGCTGGAAGAGATATGCATGACAAAGGATCTCACTAGCAAGATGCATCTCAAGCATAAATTATTCTTACACAAGTTGTAAGAGGGAGGTAATATGTTAAATTATATTTCGGAACTTAAAGAGACATTCTCTGACCTAGAGTCAATAGAGGTAAAATATGACGAGGAAGATTTTGGTTTAATTCTTTTGTGTTCTCTACCTAGTTCATACTCAAATTTCAGAGATATCATATTGTATAGTTGTGATACACTAACCCTCAATGAGGTTTATGAAGCCTTGCATGCTAAGGAAAAAATGAAACAGATGGTGTCTTCTGAATGTTCAGGTTCACAAGCAGAAGGCTTGTCTGTTCGTGGCAGGCAAAAGAAGAACTCAAACAATGGATCTCGGGGTAAAAGTTCGAACGGCTACAAGGACCAGTCGAAATTCAAAGGCAAGTACAAGTCGTGCGAATATTGCAAGAAAAGTGGACACATATATGAATGCTACAAGTTGCAGAACAAAGAAAAGACGAACGACACATACAAACCAAAAGTAAAACAGATTATGAAGGTACGACAAATATAGCTCGTGATAGTAGTTCTGATGGTGAGATGCTTGTTGTTTCTGTTTTTGCTGGATGTGCTGAACCTACTGATGAAATGATTCCTGATACTGCCTGCACTTTTCATATGTGCCCGAATAGAGATTGGTTTACCGCTTATGAGCCAATCAATAGTGTTGGTTCTGTTTTGATGGGTGATGACTCAGCATGTAAAGTAGCAGGCATTGGCTCTATTCGGATCAAGATATTTGATGACACCATCATAACCTTATCGAATTTTCAATACATTCCGGATATGAAGAAAAATCTTATTTCACTAAGTGCTCTTGATGATAAAGGTTACAAGTATTCAGGTGGACGTGAAGTTCTCAAAGTCACCAAAGGTTCTCTTGTTGTAATAAAAGGTGACAGAAAGGCTTCCAATGGCCTATATTATCTCTGAGGTACGATAGTTACAGGTAATGCTACTGTTGTTTCAAAAAAGTTATCATATTCTGATGCTACTAATCTTTGGCATGTGTGTCTTGGACATATGAGTGAACTTGGCTTGGCGAAATTAAACAAAAGAGGACTTTTGGAAGGATATAACATCGGCGACCTGAAAATTTGTGAGCATTGCATCTTCGGTAAGCACAAGAGAGTGAAGTTCAATACTTCGGTTCATACTACAAAAGATATTTTGGCTTATGTGCATTCTAATTTATGAGGACCATCTTGCAAGCGATCACTAGGAGGTGCTTGTTATATGTTAACAATTATTGATGATTACTCTAGAAGAGTGTGGCCTTATTTCTTGAAGCATAAATCAGAAGCATTTTTAGCATTTAAAGAGTGGAAAACTATGGTTGAAAGGCAAACTGAAAAGAAGGTTTAAGAAGCTTTGTACTGATAATGGAATGGAATTCTGTTCTAATGAATTTGAATCATCTTACAAAACTAAATGCATTGTTAGGTAATATACAATTCCCCATACTCCTAAACAAAACAGTGTAGCTGAGCGTATGAATAGGACCATCATTTCCAATGCCTATTTCATGTTGTCAAATGCAGGTTTGCATAGACATTTTTGGGTGAAGCCGCTTCCACTGCTTACTATCTTATTAATTGGTCACCCTCTATTGCAATTGAAAAGAAGACTCCAGTTGAGGTATGGTCCGGTTCCCCTGCAAATTATTCAGAATTGAGTATTTTTTGTTGTACTGCTTATGCTAATGTTGATAATGGAAAATCAGAGACTAGAGCTGTTAAGTACATCTTTCTTGGTTATAAATATAATGTTAAAGGATATAAGTTGTGGAATCCTGAAACAAATAAGGTTGTGAACTTGTGATTAGCAGAAACATTATCTTTAATAAATCTATTATGCTTCATGATAAACTGCCTACAAATATTCCTGTTGAGAGTGGGCAGAATTTAAGTGTTTAGGTGGAACACTTTGTTAGTTCAGATGATACAACAGATAAGAAAAATATTATTGTTCATGATGCACCTATTGTTGAGGATCCTCCTATTGTTGAGCAGTCACCGCAAAGGTTCATTGCAGTTGACAAGCCTAGGAGGGAGATTAATCCACCCAAGAGGTTGATTAAAGAAGCTAATATTGTTGCTTATATTTTGAGTATAGCAGAAGAAATTAAAGGTAATACAGAACTTTCATCATACTCTAAGGCTATTAACTCTACTGATTGCAATAAGTAGATAACTGCTATGCATAATGGGATGGAGTCACTAGAAAAGAATGACACTTGGAAATTAGTAAAGTTGTCAAAAGAGAAGAAGCCCATCCATTGCAAGTGGGGTTTCAAGAGAAACGAAGGTATTTCTCTAAATGATGAGACAAGGTATAAAGCGATGTTAGTTGCCAAACATTATAGCCAGATTCCAGGTATTGATTTTAATGAAGTTTTTTCCCATGTTGTTAAACATAGCTCAATTCGCACTTTGCTCAATATAGTTGCTATGCATAATTATGAGCTTCAGCAGTTAGATGTTAAAACTGCATTTTTACATGGGGAGTTAGAAGAAGATATCTATATGGATTAACGTGAAGGCTTCATTGTTCTTGGAAAAGAGAACTGGCGAGGATATAACAATCCTCATTTAATTATTATTTATCTATGATTCTTATTATAGATATTAATATCTCTATATTGGTCTAAAGTATACCCCTTATTACTCATAAGGGAAAAACCAAGTTATCTGGTCGTAAATCTTTTTTATGATCACCCCATGGTCGTAAGTCTTTCTACGATCATAACATAGTCGTAAGCCTTCCTACGACTACCATGTAGTCGTAAGATCTTCTACAATTTGCCTAAGCTTTTACCAACTTGGTCTCGATAACCTTATGATTAATAAAGCTTACTGTCATGTGGGCTTGATTAATTAGGGAGTCGTATGTGTTGTATCCGATACACACGGCAGTTAGCATATGCAGTTATCCTCAGTGATAAATGCATGTTCTCTTCTCTGTCTTCGATAATAACCGTCCGGCAATGTGGGGGACTTGTCTCTCTGACAATAACCTCCATCAACGGTTCATTATTTGGAACGTTGGGACGTCTCTTGGATTAGAGAAATTGCCACCTCCTCATACGCTATATAAAGACTGAAGTCAGAAGCGAGCAATCTGGAGCATAAGATATTAGACTTTAGTCTTCCTCTTGATTGTAATTAGCACTCTCAATACAATACAACAGGAGTATGATTGTTATTTTCTCCAGAGAAGGCCTGAACCTGTATAAAATCCCTGTGTCTACTCTCTGTATAGTTCCAATCATAGGAGACCTCCCCGAAACAAACAATCATACATAAGATTGGTTCTAGATCACCGACAAGAACCTTGTTTGTAAGTTAAAGAATCTTTATGGATTAAAATAATCTCCTAGGCAATGGTATAAGAGATTTGACACCTTCATGCTTTCTCAAGGTTTTAAGACTCTGATTATGATAGCTGTGTTTATTTAAAAATTGTCAATAGTTCAGCTATATATTTGCTCCTATATGTTGATGACATGCTGATTGCAGCAAAAGATAAAACATAAATAGCAAAGTTAAAGGCACAATTGAGTGGTGAATTTGAGATAAAGGGTTTAGGTGCAGCAAAGAAAATTCTTGGCATAGAGATATCCAGAGATAGGTCCTTTGAAAAATTATATCTAAGTCAGAAAGAGTATATTGATAAGGTCCTTCATCACTTTAATATGCATGAGGCTAAACCAGTGAGTACTCCATTAGCTGTATATTTCAGATTATCTTCAGCTTTATGTCCACAGTCAGATGATGATGTTGAGTACATGTCTAGAGTTCTATATTCTAATGCAGTTGGTTCTATTATATATGCCATAGTATGTTCTTGTCCTGATTTATCACATGCACTAAGTGTAGTTAGTAGATTCTTAGCTAATCCTGGTAAAGAGCATTGGAAAGCAGTTCAGTGGATTTTCAGATACTTGTGTGGTACATCTAATGCTTGTTTACAGTTTAAAAAAATCTAGAGATGGACTTATTGGTTATGTGGATTCTGATTATGCTGGTGATTTGGACAAAAGGTGGTCACTTACAGGTTATGTGTTCACCATTGGTGGTTGTGCTGTGAATTGGAAAGCAAGTTTGTATACCACTGTAGCTTTATCTACCACTGAAGCAGAGTATATGACTATTTCTGAAGCATGCAAAGAAGCTATATGGTTGAGAGATTTATACACTGAGTTTTGTGGAGATACTTCTTGCATTACTATGTTTTTGTGATAGTCAAAGTGTTATATGCCTTACAAAGAAACAGATATTTCATAAAAGAACAAAACACATTAATGTCAAATATCATTATATTTGTGATGTCATTGTTCAAGGTAATGTTAAGGTATGCAAGATAAGCACCCATGATGATCCTACTGATATGATGACAAAGCTAGTTTCTGTTACTAAGTTTGAGCTTTGTTCAAGCTTCGTTGGTGTTAAAGTTTAGTCCAAGAGATTTTTGGCGCACAGTGGTTATTTATTGTTGGAGAAGGTTTTTTTTTATATGTTACAAGGAGGGACTTCGTCTCAAGGTGTAGATTGTTGATATATGATCCGAATTCTAAAGAGATCAAGATTTGGAGATGAGGAGCGTCGTGTCGACAGACCTGGCCCATACGGAGGCTCACGATGTAGCCTGGGGGGTGCGGGGGGCTCCACCTCCCGTGGTACTGATTCTTCTTATTTTTTGGATTTATTTCCATATTTGACTCGAGTCAGTTTTATACCACCATATATAACTCTTGTAAACCGTACGGGAAGAGTTGACAACTCATTAAAATCTCTATGTTTTGTAAAAAAAAAATGATATAGTGAAGACCGCCGTCGTGCCCTGTAGTTTTTTCTTAAAAGGGTTTTCCACGTAAAAATCGGTGCCTCCCTATTCTTGATCTACTTTGTTATTTGTCTGTCGATTTCTAACGTCATCATGTCAGAGACAATATATATTTACCTCAAAATTAAGTTGGGATGAGTAAACACTCAAATTATCGTACATGAACACATACATACCCTTGCCAAAACACAACATTTTTTTTCTCCCCGATCAAAAACAGAACAAAATACAAGGTAACTAGACTACCAGTAGGTCGATCAAATTACAAAAGGACAAAAGTAAAAGCATAGAGCAAAATTATTCCACCCCTCCCATTCTGCAGCCCCTCCCAATCACCCGGCCCTGATGCATGCAACGTCAGTAACACTAACATTTCAGAGTTCAGACACGCACACGCCCATGAGAAGACAGTTAGCACTTGGAATTGCGGCATTAAACTGCACTAACTCCGTGCCCATTGGAGGATGACTTCACTCCATTTACTTTCTTGCACCCTGCGTCGTCTGCAACGGCGGTGATCTCCTTGATGAACGCGTCATCGCCAATTATTCCGCTTCCCTTGGACGCCACGGGCAGCTCCATGGCCTCTGCCTCCTCCTTCTCCTGGGTCTCCTTGTGCTTGCCCCAGAGGACAAAGTAGAGCCCGATCACGATCAGGACGCCGCCGAGGACTCCGCCGAGGTATATCCTCTCGGCGAGGATGAAGGAGCCCATGACGGCTACGATGATCATCATCAGAGGGCTGAATGCCGACGCGAACACCGGCCCGGTCTTCTGGATCACGAGGCCTTGCACGTAGTACGCTATGCTCGACGTCACAATGCCCTGAAACACCAATGGTTCGATCTCTAAGCATTTGGCACAACAATAATGTACTCACATGTGCAATGTTTGAGATGTAAAAGTAGATGGGATACTCACGGCGTATGCGGCGGCGAGGAGGTTCATGTCGAAGCCGATGGTCCAGACAGAGGGGCGGTGTTCCATGGCGAAGGTGACGACAATGGCCTGCAGGGTGCCGACGAAGCAGATGAGCGTGGTGAGGGAGAGCGGCGCCGAGTACTGCTTGAGGGTGTGCGCCTGCAGGATGAAGAGCGAGGCCCAGGCGAGGGTGGCGATGATGACGAAGAGCGATCCCAGGAACCACTCCCTACCCGAGGGGTCGACGGTGGCGACCGGAGCCTCCGAGCCGTGGCTCGTCCACGCCATCTTCATGAGCGGGCCCTTGTAGAGCGTCATCATCATCGCGCCGGCCACCGTCACCAGCGTCCCAGCCACCTTCGCCTGGCACCTCACCTTCTTCAGGTCCACCTTCTCCATCCTATATATTTTGTTGTTCGACACAATCAGTGTCAAATGTTTGCTCCAAGTGACTCTAGTCTTCTCCAATGTTGTTCATCTCATGTTTTTCGGAAAGATATATGTACCTGAAGATTACGGCCATCACGAAGGTCATGGCGGGAAGGATGTTGCTCATGGCGCATGCGAAGGTTGGGCCGGTGAACTTCAGGCCGGCATAATAGAAGTTCTGATCAATCACAGGCCTGTAATAATAACATGCATGAGGTCACAACATGTTAGTATTTCTGAAAAGCTGACAATTTTTTACGTTGGCAGACACCTTTTCTCGACAAAAGAATAGAATCTTCATATTGGGGTGTCCACTTATGTGTGCTGTTTCTTAAAAAAACTTAAGCTGGGTACACAAAATGGCAGGGCAAACACAATAATAAGCGTGCACTAACCCGAGCAGTGCCAGTACGAAGATTTGGAGGAAGGCCGACCACGTCATCTTGGGCCTCACCTTCCTGCATTTTTTTTACCAAGTGATGGTATGATCGATCAGCTTCGGATGAACTATGCAACAGAGAAATTGTACTACTCGGATGCCATATAGCTAGGTAGCTACCTCTCGAGAAGCAGGGCAAATGGCGCAATGGAGATGGTGGCGAAGGCGTGGCGGTACACGACGAGCACGTAGTGGCTCATGCCGTGGTTGAGCGAGACCTTGGTGATCACGTTCATGCCGGCGTAGCCGAACTGCAGGGAGATCATGGCGATGTAAGGCTTGGCCTTCTCGAAGAAATCACCGCAGCAACCCATGGTAAATTGGTGATGACAAGTTAGTTGTTCTTGCTAGCTGCAAGCTTGGTGATTAGCAAATGGGTAGGCTAGCTAGCTAGAGCTAGAGAACTCAAGGAGCAAGAGAAGACCTTGAGTTGAAGGAAATGTGCAGGGTTCACTGCCTATTTATATGCTCGTGGCAGGGGCATTCTGGGAAATTCAAGTTGCCTTTTCCAAGCATGGCTGCCCCATCCATGCTCGATCCGCATATGTGCAGACGTAGGCCTTTTCCACGAGCGTCTTCGTGGTCGTGGGTGGCAAGGTTGGCCCATCTGTCAGTCAGAGAAGGCCATTAGCTTCGGTCAGGTTCATCTGGTGAGATAGCCTGATTGATGGGCTCCTGAAGCAAATGAAGACCACCTAGAGAACAAAGAGATCTCAACTCTCCGGTGTCACAGAAAACAGTGTGCTGTAAACTAGCTTGATGCGAAGATCAGATATGCAAACTTCTAGCTAGCTAGCTAGCTAGCTAGCCGACATGCATGTCTACTGCTTGTCATTTCCATTGTGGTTGGTAATTAGGGCCGGTTAGTGGACTGTGTTGGCACTTTGGCTGAGGGTGAGAAGAAAGAGGCCGGATCATTTGTTCAGGAAACCACTACGTGAACGCTTCAGGCCCAATGCTAAACCTTGACGAGCTATGGAAATACCATTTTCATGTGGCTAATTATCAGTGATCAAGGCTAAAATTTTAGTGACTAGTATTTTTTGTACTCTCTCTTAAAAACTAAATTGCAGTACTGATATATCTTAAAATAGGATGGTTAGTATGTGGTTGTCGTTGCAAACGAAGCTAGTATTGAGTGATCAACATACTTTACAATCCGTACCTTTTACTCTTGTGGAATGCCCCTAGCTAGCTTTTGTCAAAATCTGATTGCACACATTTTTTTTGAAGGATGAACAGTAGGAGAGGCTACTACTGTATATAATATACTAAATAGTCTTACTATTTTTAAGTCGACTGAAATTTTTTTAAGTTTAAGTCACTTGTTGTGATCATTGGATTTGTATAGAGATTGATATGTCATATGATTAGATATTGATCCAATGGATAAAAAAAGATTACTTATGCTTAAAAAAAATTCAATCACCTTATGAATAGACATCACCTATATTAAATAATGAGAATGTACAAATGAAAAAGGATAAAGAAAAAACAAGGAATTACAAAGATGTTACCAAGATCCTAGTCATTGTGAAATTGTTGAATTAAAGCTGGCATCAGCTCTAAACATATGAAGAGCTATATCTTGTACATTTCTTATTTAGACATAGAGGTAGTATTGAGGGTTAAGTTCTCTACAAAATTGCAAGGTTGCAAATTCAACCCAATAAAAGGGGAGCAACGGATCGATTTTGGGCGAAGTTGCCGTGCCATTTTCATGGGCGTGTCGCTGTCGACCTACTAAAGGAGGAGCACTATATTTTCAGGCGTTCTTGTGCTGAATTCGTGGACTACACTAGTGTCATGCATTATACTCTGTAAACGCAACCGTCGCCACAAGAAATTCAAGGTGGAAGCGGCTGCGGAAAGCTACATCTCCAAACAGAGACCCAGGAAGGAGACCTGAGTGCGATCTATGATGGCCCATATTTTAGTATCGGGTTTGATGGTTGTCTGGCTAGGTGTTATCCCTGCATGCACAAAAGAGCTCATCTCATCTCATCTCATCTCAACTCATAGCTTATAGCTTGCTAGATAGCTATTGGGACTATTCTGCCTTTGGCTTTTGCTCTTACAAAGGATGGATGTGGTAACAGAAAGAGAAATGGGAAAGGAATTTGGGAAAGAATCTGTTGCTTGTTGCTTATTACAGGAAATGAGTTGGCCTCCAAATCTAGAGTTCTTTTACGGTAAACTCAACTAAATATGGGTCATTTATTCTTTTTGATCCAATGGTTCAGATTAGTTATAATTTAGTTATATTACACCCGGTTATGGTATATGGAGATCCCAGTTATGGTATAATTGTAATTACCCATGTGGAGATTATATGGTATAAGAGTAATATTTTCAACCCTAGTTGGAAAAGTCCATAATAACCTCACGAAAATTTTATAAATACAAAGAAAAGTCTATTACACTCTTAACAAATCAATGATCAGATTTAATTTATATTACCATCATATACTACCGGTAGAATGTTACATAAAAATTCTCCAAATCTAACCTCCAGTGGCTCTTTACTGGCCTTGCTATACATGCGCAGTATTGCATGGGTAGTACATGTGCATTTTCAGTTACAGATTGTAGCATACATGTTACCATGGGGATGTTCAGAATCAAAGCATGAAGACGTGAACAGAGAGGTACGCGCGTGCGTGCATGTTCAGATGCATTGCACATATTCATCCTTCTAGCTCGATCGCATTAGCTTTTGCCTTTCGCTGCTTGTCAGCCCCTTTACATATCTGCCCTTTCTTGTACTTATTCGGATCCACGAGGAGAAGCTGGATTTGACTTGATGATCTTGTATATAGAACTCCAAAATCATTTGAGCTTGACAGTATTATCCAACGTACTATGTTGCTGTATACCAGTCAAAATTTGACGTGCAACGTCCAGCGTGCTGAATTAGTTTGTCCCGGATTCGGGCGTAAAAGGAGAACGTAAGGCTGATTCTGGTGTCAAGAGATGAGTGAAGTCCGGAGGTGCTAGGTGCACTAGGTTTGAAGCATGCAGATCAAATGACAAGAGATTATAGGAATCCCAGTTAAGATTCCATCGTTTGGAGCTTTAGATATAGGCGAATCCGACAGACGATAATAGCAAATCCCAACCAAAGGATGAACCGATCTTCAGTTGTACAAGTAAATAACGCCGCATCCGCGTGCGTCACGAAAGCCGACTCCAGCCTTTTGTACTCTGTCTCTCTCTCTCTCTCTCTCTCTCTCTCATGTCACAGATACCGTAGTATGGATAGGCACGCACAACGCTAGTGGCGAATGACTAGCTAGCTAGCGCTCTGATCGGATTTTAATTAGGTGCGGAGAACGATTGAATGGCACTTAATCAGGCACTAGCTAGCTTTCGCGGTGCTCCTCGATCGTCTCTTTATTACGAGTGACGATTGTATACAATTCAGAAATCAAGCCAAAGCCATCACTTTAGTTTGGCGTTTATTCATATCGTCGTATTGCGCGGTTATATATGTAAGCACGTATCCCATTATTGGATCCTTCCTCGTCTGTCTAATCAAAGGAGCAGAGAAAAGACAGCAAGCTAATTAGAGGTGCCCGTGATGCGCCATGCACTCATGCTGTCATGCAGGTTCTGTTTTTTTTTTGTGTGTGTGTGCGCCCGAAATTATAGCTAGATTGTCTGACCAATGCGAGGGATTCTGCCGGTGTTGGCAATTTGGCATCCGTAAAATTGCAGGCTCGGCCGGTGCGCGATCGATTCTGGCATTCTGCCTCCTGCTGTCAGACACACGATGGTTTTTTACTTGCAGAGACATCCTTGTTCTGCAACAACGGGCTGCCTTCTACAAGAGACCAGTGGTTCTGTTTGTTTTTGCCATCTTTTTACATCCATCTTAATTTTTTATCAGGAAACTTTTCTTCTTCTTCTTGAGACAATATTTTTTTTAGACAAGATAGGCTTGAAATTCTTGGAAGCAAGAACTGGGCTAGACTGGCACAAAATCAGCCCAGACCACGTCTCATTGCGGGATCGTTCAAATTCCTATTTTGCAACATCCTTCTGGGCCCAGAATTGGCCTGGCCTGAGTCCTGAGGTGCCGCCCAGAACGAGATTTGTAGACGTCTAACACACGGAGAGTAGCTCCGCACAGTTACTCATCGGATTACTCATGACATAACAGTTTTTTTTCTTCTTCTAAAAAGAGACGCAGGTTTTGTGATACTAAAGTCAATGTGATGACTACAACACCTTGAATAGAAAGATCTATTCTTGATCAGCAAGATGTGTATTCTACTATTCTTAATCCGCAAGCAAATCTTAAACAACGCAAGCATCTAGCGCCATTTGCGCTCTTGCCACCAAATTAATCACCAATCATTTCATCTATTTAATCCCCTCCCGACCAAATCTTCCACCAGATTAGACAACCCTCGGAAACTTCTGACCAGCGAAGGTTTTGACTCTGTTCCATAAAACGACTCCTCACTATTTTGCGAAGAAGAATGTCTACTTTTCAACATTGAACTCTGACCTTATTGGATTTTCAATCATCAACTCTGAAACCAATCATTTTACAACCCTGAAATCTCGAAACCATTCAAAATACCCCCTTAGTCAATCCACAACGGTTTTGGTCTGACGTGGTGCCCAGCGGTGATTTTTGTTGGGAAACTATGGGCCTGACCCTGCAGTCGGCCCATTAGTGGGCGCCCCATCCCAAACCCTAGCAGGGTCGTAGCCTATAAATAGGGGGTGCTATTCATTGTAAAGGATTGATCGATGGATGAAGGAATAAAGAGAAGCAAGACGTCCCCCTACATCTCTGTGTTCTATCTCTTGTTTCTGTTCTTGTGTTCATGCATTGTTCTTACGATTCTGAGTTTGTCTACGAGGTTATCGCTCGGACTGGACTCGCCAGCGACGGTTCCTCAACACGTTATCAGCACGAGCGACTCTCCTCGTATCGAAAAGGTAACCGTCGATGAACGACACTCGTAGATTGAATCGTTCTTTCTAGATCGCTTTAAATTCTGCAAATTTGCTTTCTAGATTGTTTCTCTACGGTGCAAATTCGCTCTGATCTACCGCGAGCTGACTTGGAGTCGTCAGCCAAGCTGATCAGTAGATCGCATGAAAGAGAGGATGTTGATTGCACTGTACATCGTTGCATGAATAATAAACAGTATACATCGCATGAATAGTAAACTCAAAAAAAAATTGCACGCCGCCAGCATGCGCCGTGCTACACCGCCCGGTGTGTGCTCGGGTGCCTCGCATGGCACCACCCCGGCTGCCCGACGCCACGCCCGCCGATCTATAGCACGGCGCGCTTCTGCCGGCTCGCATGGCGCCGTGCTCGTATGCGCCCGGCCAACAAATTCATTGTATTCAAAGAAATAGACACAAGCACACACATAGGCACGACATGCGTGTGAACACCGCGCCAGTCGCCGTGCTCGAAGCCGACTGCATCGATCGCCAACAGCCCGAAGCCGCATGACCGTCTTGAAGACGCGACTCGCGCGCCGCGCGTGACCCACCTCGCACCGGCCCTCGCTAATCGTCGCCGCTAATCGTCGCCGGAAGCCGGCCGTCGCCCTCTAGCATGGGCGCACCGCGACGCCGCCGTGCCGCCGCCGATCGCCGCACGCACACCAACCGGCTTGGAGCCGCCGGCCCCAAACCGCTAGGCCTCCACGCCGCCGCACCGGCCTCGTGCCTACTCGCCACCATCTTGAAGACCAACCCCGTGCCGCGCTTGAAGCCGTCGCCACCCTAGGCCGAACTCGCGCGCCTTGACTACGCGCATGCGTGCTTGACACCGCCGAATCGCCTCCGCATGAGGCACTCCGTCGCAGCCGCCTGCGCTCGTCTTGCGCGCGCCGCCGAGACAGCTCGCCGCCCACACGAGCGCCGCCAAGCACGCCAGCTGCCGCCGCCTACCAACGGCGGCTAAACCCCACTTTGTGCTGCTTCCATCGCTTGGGATTGGGAGCCGCCGCCACCTGGGAGAACAGGGGCAGGGAAACCCTATCCCTGCCCCTGCCCGTTTCGATGCCAGCCAAGAAGGCCAAATGGGCCAGCCAACCCACAGTGGCTATGGAATTTGAAAAACAAACAAAAAAAAAAACGGCCAGGCAGCCTCACCGAAAAGGCCATTCGGCCAAAGAAGAACGAAAAGGCCATTGGGCCAAGGACAATGAAGACCCAAAAAGGGCAAAGTCTCGTACGGGAGAAAGGGAAAAAAAATGGGGAAAGAAAAGGTAATTTCAGATTTGCAAATAAGTCTTTGGACTTTTCTGTAATTACGTAATAAATTTTCTCTGAACTGAAAATTTGCAAATAAAACTTTGAAGTTCTGAAAATTACGAGGATTTTTGTGGGTAAAGAAATTCTTGCAGAATAACCCCCCAGAAATTTGCATATTACGCGAATTTTCTCTCAGAACTGAGATTTCGTGTTTTAACCTTGAAATTGCATTCGCCAAAAAAATCTTTCTAGCGAGAAAAGGCATTGGGAATTCAATTTTTGAATTAGTTTTTGCATTTGAAGAATGTTTATTCTTGTTATTATTATTTCGTGCAATTTATGTATTGTATTTCTTGTTTTGATTATACGTGATTGTTTATATTGCTTTTAATCACTGAAAATAGCAAAGATAAATCATGAAAATGCATAGAAAAATACGGATCACGAACCGAAGTTTGAATAGCATTATGAGAATTTTGCAACCATCTTACGCAAATTACCAAGAGAATCTTATGAATTTTGGCATGAATATGAAGATGATGGCATCACGAATCGAAATTCAAAGAACCGACCCAAAGATGGCGATTTTGTATAAAATTTGTATCGATCTTCAATTCGTGGTAATATAATCACGGATGAGCGAGAAGATAGAAAAGACTTTCTACCTTTCACCCGAACGCGGTGTAATCCGCGACGCAACTCATGTCAAGACGGCTACATGCGGTATGTCGAATTAATTGATATCATGCAAGTTATAAAACTCGTGATGATGTTCTCGTAAAGAACTACATCTCGCAGCCACCTAATAGCAATGTTGGCCATGAAGCCATCGCTAGCGCCTACAGGTGATGAAGCCTCTCACGAAGGAGAGGGGCAAGAAGGGTAAGGTAGTACGTCGACGTTATTGATGCTTTCACCTAAGAAAAAGGGCAAATGATAGCATGAGGCACACCTCGCCATTGCAGTACAGAGGATTCACATCAATTAGTGCACTTATGAATGTGGACAGCCCGAAGAGCCCCCTCATCATCCTCCTTTGGACATCGCGGCGCCGCAAACGTGTAGTCGCCCAAGAGGAGAAGATCGTGCAGAGGAGCCGATTGAGGCAGAAGTTCCTGAATACTTCGCCGTTTTGATCTAGTGCACGCAATACACATGGATCTTTTATATAAACTTGCAGTTTGTAATTGAAGCAGAATTTTGAATTATTGAATAATGGTTGCAAGCTCTAGGAGAGCAAAGCATTAAATTCTTATTATGAGTCCTGCAAGACTTATTTTTCCGTCTTTATAATAGCAAGTTATGTTCTGATATTTGAAATATTTTATTTATGTGTTGCTTGCTTTCTGCTACATATTAATAAAGTACATTATATTAGAACGCGTGTGGCGCCCTATGGAGGAAGTGTGCTTAGCATGTAGCGGCACAACGAATACCATCATGAGAGAAACAGAATTTTTTCCATCGATCAAGAAGAATGTCGTAGTCTTACTGACGATGCAGCAATGATACTTGTATAATAGGCTCAGGAAGGGCCATAATTATACTTCCAACGGGCACAACTTTGGTCATTGAAGAAGACTTGTTGTACCAGAATCGACTAGAACTCTCAAGGATATTTGCGCTACTTAGTTTTAGTGTAGAGATCAAGAAGAGTATGGTATGAATACCTACTCACTACAAAGCATGAAGAAAGTGAAAAATAGCATTAGAATATCTTCCTCCATATGAAATTGGGCTATACTACACTAATATTAAGGCACCTACAGCCTATACTGTCCTGAAAACCGTATTTAGAAGCTCTGAACTTTTCTATCTCTGACATGATAGATTGTGCCGTCTAGGTCTTAGGATGATGAGAAATATAATTAACAATTCACAGGACATGATATGAATGTTAAGAATTTCTCGAATCAGAAGACTTTGTGTGCCCCGCATGTGCCACGGAAATTAATTACTAGACCTTTTTGCTCGAAAGCAAAGGATGAAGTCCTCGCATTCTGGACCGTATCCAGGAGACCTTTGCGGTCCTAAATAGCCCCTGTAAGGGTAATTTGAGGTATTTTATAGTGCTCATCGATGCTTCTCGGAATGGTCGCGACGTATGTTTATTGTCTACGAAATCATGCTTTTGCAAAGCCAATCTCGTAGATAATTAAATTAGAAATATTTTCCCGATCATCATGAGAAGTCCACCGAATGGACAACGCCGAGAACTCACTCCAAAGCATTTGATGATTATTGCATGAAAATGGGAATTAAAATTGAGCATTTTGTACCGCATGTCCGTACCCAGAATGGACTAGCGTAACTTTGAAGAATTGTAATTTACCAACTACGTGTTGGGGACACGCTGATCCGCCGCAAGCAACTCTCATCAATTTTAGACCGTCGGCATATAACATCCATCCACCTAAGCAACTAGCGTAAGGGTCAGCACCGAAAACTTCTCATCTCTGAAGGTTTGGTTGCAAGGTTTATGTACCTATACCACCACCACAGCGGACTGCAATGGGCACTCTCCGAATGTCTGGGATATACGTTGGTTATGAGACAGCATCCATAATCAGGTATCTGGACCCGATGACTGGAGATTTGAACAATGCCCGATTCGCTGATAGTACATGAGATGAGGTTAGTTTCCCGTCATTAGGGGGAGGAAATCAACCCTTTTATGATAAAGTCGGGAAATAATTGAAGTCTAGAAGACAATTGAAATCCAGAAGATAATTAAAAATCTATGCATATGACCGCGCACTAGTGAAGCAAATAGAGAAGTCCAAAAGATAATTGCAAATCGTAAGATAATTGAATTGAAGTCTAGAAGACAATTGAAGTCCGTAAGATAATAGATTTGCAAATATTAGCAAATCAACCGCCGACCACTTTAGTGATTTGAAGAGCGTGACCAAGTAGCATTTGCCTGCACACAATGCACCGGAGAGGGTTGAAATACCAATGAAGGTATCCTTAATCCCGCCCGCAGGCCTCGAAAAGGACGAACTCCGCCTCGAACCAAGTAACCGGGACGCCGTGAAAAAGGATAAGAAGGACTTGACACACCGATCACCAAGTGCCCTGAACCAAAAGGGGAGCCGTTGAGACTCGTATCGGTATGGAACCTTCGAAAAGGCATACTGTAATTGAACATCCCCATGAAGGAGACATCGCATGGATGTGTGCGCACACATCGAGTGAAAAACTAAAGGGACTTGCCTCGCAATTGGAAGCAGCAGTGAGCAAGTAGAAGTATTAGAAGAATCGCCCTTGAAGAAATAGCTATAAAATTTATGACCTCGGAGAATCTTTGAATATGACAACGACCAATGTCGACATATACTTTGCAAAGAAACTTGCCACAATCATCAATCTTGATTGAGCAGACGTCATTGAATGAAAGAAAAGATCGGATTGAAAGAAGGCGAGAAACTAAATTATTCTCTCCGAATAAAAGAAGGGCGTTTGGGCCAGTAAGTCGCACGTCTCCCTTGTGCACCTCAGTAGGGCATAAGTGGATATTTGTTCGAAAGAGAAATGAAAAGAAGCAAGGCTCGTTGCATAAGGTTTTATTGAACATCCAGAGATGATTATGAAGAAACCTATTCCCGGTCATGGGCGGAACTCCTTTAGATATTTATCTCAATGGCGGTGAACTTGAAGTTAGAATTGAAATTGATGGATGGGGTACAAAGATACCTTTATGAAATATTGATTCAGACATTTATATGAAGATACCCAATGTATTCTGTCTCGAACCAAGATAGAGCAAATAGAAATATGTACATTGTGAAACTCGTAAAGTCATTGTACGAACTTAAGCAATCAGCAGAATGTGGTATAATCGCTTAGCGACTTTCTATGCAAGAAAGGCTACACGAACAATGAGAATAAATCACTGTATTTATACAACAATCCCGAATGGATTTTGTATAATCTTAGTGTATGAAGATGATCTGAATATTATCGAACCTCAAGGATATTAAGAAAGCAAACTCTTACCAAGTTGAGTTCAAATGAAAGGTTTGGGTAAAACCAAATACCCAAATATTGCTTAGGCTTGCAGCTTGAGCATGCCCTCAAGGAACATTATTGCATCACCACCTACACTCTAAGGTGTTAGAAAGGTTCGACTTGGCAAAGACATACCCTTTGAAAGTGCCAATGGTCGAAAGATCTTTGCAAAGAAGACAAAGACTCATACTGCACCTAAAGAAGAGGGGAGGAAGTCCCGGGACCGAACTCCCACACTGAGGTGCAATAGAAGCACTAATGTATTTAGCAAACTGTACTAGAACGGACATTGTATTTGTCGGGAACCTACTAGCAAGGTATAGTGCAGAACCTACCAAAGGCATTGGCAGGGAATAAAGGATATCTTCCGATACCTCTAAGGAAGCAAATAACTTGGTCTGTTCTACAAAAAGAACAAAGACTTAACTATGAATGACAATGCGAAAACGGTACTTGTAGGACCCGTGATACACCAAATCGCAAACAAAGCTATGAACTCCTATGTGGTGGAACCGCAATTCCATGAAAATCGTCTAAGCGAGTCTTGTACCGACTTCGACGAACCACTCGGAAACAATAGCATTATACGAGGCCTCACGAGAATGTACTTGGCTTCGGCGGATGATTCACTACATCCAGCAGTTATGTGGATTGAATACCGCACCAACCCCCACTATTATCAATGAAGATAATGCAGCTTGTATTGCACAAGTGCAGATGGGTTATTGTGAATAATCCTCTCACAAAGCATATCAACCCCAAGTTCTTCTATGCTCATGAATTGCAAAAGATGAACGTAATCAAAGCATCGCATACTAGGTCATGTGAGAATCTTGCGATTTATTCATAAGTCACTTCAAAGTCTAGCTTTGAAAGATGCATATGTGGAATTGGAATGATGAGACTTAGAGAAGTACAGAATTCAGGGGGAGAATCTTCACAAACTCATTACTAAAGCTTGATCACGAAGATCGAGTACCCAAAAGGTAAATCTCGGAGATTAAATGAAATTGGGTGGATTGTACTCTTTTCCTTGACGAGTTTTCTCCCAAGTTTCTCGGCTAAGGTTTTTAATGAGGCAATTGCAAAGATAGCAGAACATGATTCATGTACTCTTTCTCCAAATTTTTCCCATGTGGTTTTATGGAGTTTTGACGAGACATAGACATGAAGGATGGGTGCCAAGGGGAGTGTTGGGAAACTATGGGCTCGACCTGCATCGGCCCATTAGTGGCGCCCATCCCAAACCCTAGCAGGTCGAGCCTATAAATAGGGTGCTATTCATTGTAAAGGATTGATCGATGGATGAAGAAATAAAGAGAAGCAAGACGTCCCCCTACATCTCTGTGTTCTATCTCTTGTTTCTGTTCTTGTGTTCATGCATTGTTCTTACGATTCTGAGTTTGTCTACGAGGTTATCGCTCGGACTGGACTCGCCAGCGATGGTTCCTCAACAATTTTGACACTTAAGCTGATTTCGGATGACACGGCAACCAGTCAACGTAAAGCAAATAACAAATAAATATGGACCCCACATGTTAGCCTCCAAATCCTTCCTCCTAGAATTCGCTAGCCCCGTGGGCCATCGTGCCCTTGCCATCGATGGAGCCGAAGGAGGCAGGTGGCACGTAGGGCGAGGCGGAGCACTAGCTTGTACTGTCGCGGTAGCGGGCAAAGAGGGCTGTGGGCGAGGCGGGGCAGCCACGATGCGTGCATGGGACGGGCGCGAGCACGGTGTCCCTCTCCTCCAATTTCCCTGATCTCGAACTCCCCTGCTCACGATTCAATTAGTGCAACTCATACCCATGGCATGCATGCATCAACACGTACCCCCTTCTCTTTTTCTTTCTTTCTTTATGGATATTTGGATCTCAGCCTCGGTGTGTGGGTGGGGATGGATTTGACTTTGGCTTCCTCCAAGGAATGGGGGATCGAAATGGAAATCGGGAATTGATGAGGAAAATGGCTAAAGGATGTGTGCTGCTGATCCATCTGCAGCCTTCCGCTCTCTCCGATTCCTCCCAATCCAAGCATGGAGGGCCTGCTGCTCTCAGGTTATTTGGAGATGGCAGACGCACGAACTGAATTGCAAATGGCAAGCTTGTATGAGCCCGATTTGGTGCTTCCTAATCTAGTCAACCACCATCGTCTTCTCCTCGCTCTCCTTCATCAAGCTACTGCTCCTCACCAACTCTCCCTCCGCCACCACTGGCTCTGGCTCCTGCTCCTGCTCCTCGACGCTGAGGCGCTGGGTGGGGACGAGCACGAGCGCTGCTGCTGCAGGGAGTGGGAGTGGCTGGAGGCGGTGAGGCGCTCGGTGGGGACGAGCACGAGCGGCTGCTTTCGCAGAGACGAGCCCCTCCGCCTCCTCCAAGTCCAGCGGCGGCTGGCCCGTCGGGCATGAAGCGCTCCGATCGGAACTCGTGCGGTCCCTCCCAGAACGCCAGGTCAGGCCGGATGGAGAAGATGTTGAACAAGACTGACGTCTTGGGGGGATGGTGTACCCGCGGACGTGCACAACCTAATCGTCTCCCGCTGCGTGAACACTGCCGGCGACCGCAGCCGCAAGATCTCCTTGAGCACCGCCTGCAGGAAGAAGAAGCTGCCTCCTTCATTCTCTTGCCTCTGTCAAGCGGGTCCCACTCTTTTTTCTATAATTATTTGCTGATAAGGTTGACACATCAGCGTATACAGACTAATAAGAACCACGTCAGTGAAAATCGCCGCCATGTCAGTCAAAATCACGGTGGTTTCAGGCGTAAATTGAACGGTTTCGATAATTCGAGGCTGTGCATCGAGCGGTTTGGACTCTCTTGACAGAGTTTGGATCGGAGATTAAGCATCAACAATCAAGAACTCGACCAATTGGTCAAAGACGCAGCAACACTTACTAGAGAGAATATTTCCCTTTGTATGCCAAGCACCCAAATCACTCCCACGGTTTGGACTTGGCAAGCCTGAGATCTCGATCGCCATGGAGCTCTCGTTGACCTCCTCTTGCTCCCTCTCCATGCTCCTCCTCTTGCTCCCTCTCCTCTGCTTCCGCTGTCTGCACCGGGACACCAGGAAACAGCCTCGCGCCGAGGGCCTCAAGGCCTACCCCGTCGTCGGGACGCTCCCGCACTTCGTCAAGAACCAGCACCGCCTCATCGAGTGGTCGGCCGGCGTCGTCGCGCGCTGCTCCACGCACACCATGTCCTTCAACTTCAAGGGCCTCGGCCTCATGGCCGGCGCCATCACCGCCAACCCGGCCAATGTGGAATACATAGTGAAGACCAACTTCCAAAACTACCCCAAGGGGGAGTTCGTGGTGTCCGTCATCGAGGACTTCCTCGGCCACGGCATCTTCAACTCCGACGGCGACCAATGGCTGTGGCAGCGCAAGGCCGCCAGCTACGAGTTCAGCAAGCGCTCGCTCAGGAACTTTGTGGTCAGCACAGTCCGGTTCGAGGTCGTCGAGCGGCTGCTGCCGCTGCTCGCGCGGGCGGAGCGCGACGGCCGGACGCTGGACATGCAGGACGTGCTCGAGCGTTTCGCGTTCGACAACGTCTGCTGCGTCGCCTTCGACGAGGACCCGGCGTGCCTCACCGAGGAGGGCCTTGGGGCGAACGGGCGGACCGAGTTCCTGCGCGCCTTCAACGACGCCCAGAACATCGTCATGGCGCGGTTCATGTCGCCGGTCAAGTGGGCGTGGCGCGTCAAGAGGCTGCTCAACGTGGAGCCGGAGAGGCGGATGCGCGAGGCGCTCGCCACGATCCGCGGCTACGCCGACAGGATCGTCCACGAGCGAAGGGAGAGGGGCGCGGCCGGGCTGGCGCGCAAGGACGACTTCCTGTCGCGTTTCGCCTCGACCGGCGAGCACAGCGAGGAGAGCCTCCGCGACGTGGTCACCAACTTCGTCCTCGCCGGGCGGGACACGACGTCCTCGGCGCTGACCTGGTTCTTCTGGATGGTGTCTGGCCGGCCCGACGTAGAGGACAAGATCGTGTACGAGATCCGCGCGGTGCGCGCGTCGAGCGGGAGCGCGGATGCGGCGTTCGGCTTCGACGAACTGCGCGAAATGCACTACCTGCACGCGGCCATCACGGAGTCGATGCGGCTGTACCCGCCAGTGGCCATGGACACGCACTGCTGCCAGCACGACGACCGCTTGCCCGACGGCACGTTTGTTGGAAAAGGGTGGCAAGTCACCTACAGCGCGTACGCCATGGCGCGGTTGGAGGAGATATGGGGCAAGGACTGCACGGAGTACCGGCCGGAGCGGTGGCTCAACGACAACGGCACGTTCCGGCCTGAGAGCCCGTTCAAGTACCCGATCTTCCACGCCGGACCGAGGATGTGCCTTGGCAAGGAGATGGCCTACATACAGATGAAGTCCATCGTCGCGTGCGTGTTCGAGAGGTTCAGCTTTCGGTTCGTCAGAGGCGAGCAGCGCCCAGGACTTGTGTTCTCGGTGACCTTGCGGATGGAAGGCGGCTTGCCGATGCAAGTGAAGAAGAGGGAGGACCTAAATTGCTAGGCATGCCCCCCTTCGACAGAGAATCCTTCTCATTCCTTCCTATTTTAGTTCTAGATCTTCGGTTTCATCTGAGAGCAAAATACAGCAAAAGGGTACTAAAGAGATTGCCACAAAAGAGAAACCGGAAGGATTGTGCTGGACATTTGGAATATATTTATGAAATAATCTGAAGAGAGGTAAAACTCACTGGATTGTCCCAGCAAAGAACAAGGAGATCCAACTAAAGAATAGCAAAGGTGATGAATCCATTCAAGCATCTGTTCAAGTGTTCCTCAAAACTCTGAAGATGTAGTAAGTACCAATTATGTCCTACCGCACTCTTGGATGATAAGTAGCATTTAGGATGAGTCCATATTCAGAATGCAGTACACAAGAAAACATGTTATCTCACAAAACCACATAGTATTAAAGATTGTCACAACCAAAAAGGATAAATTGATCGGTGTTGAGAATGTGATTCAGATATTAAATTATAGTGCGGAAAGTATTAAATTCAGATATTAAACAGGAAAAAGGATGTTCAGCAATTGTTACACATGAACATGGCTGAGAACATGGGATGCAAAAAGTAAAACTTACAGTTGGAATACAGGGCGCCTCAAATTGTAGTGCAATCACAATAATCGTTTCTTCCCGGTGGGTGAGTTCGTCTTTGTGCAGAGAACCTTCCTTCCTTTGGCCCGTCTACGCTTCAGAACCTTTCTTCCAGCAGTAGTCCGCATCCGCCTGCGGAAACCATGTACACGGGCAAGTGACTTCCTAGATCTTGACCTCTTGGTCAGGCAGAGGGCAGCCTTTCCGGCCCTAATCTGCAGACCGCGAGATCTTCGCGTTGTTACTCTGTTGTAGCTGAACTCAATTCCCAAAGATGAACCTAACATACATAATGTTCAAATATCAGAAATACTTAAGTCATAGGCTTTGCTAAATAGAACGAACATACTCATAAATAAATTATTTAGCTGTCTTTGGCTAAGTTTTTGTTCTCTGGGATTTATCTGATTGTACTTGGACAATATTATACTATGTTTAATTGGTTCACCCCCCAATAATAATAATAATAATAATAATAATAATGTTTAACTGGTTCATTTAGTCCTAACATTACTATGCTGATTTTAGGATCACTTGGGGTTGCTTTAGTTGCTAGACAAATTGGTTGTGATTGAAGAGGTATCAAAGTTTTGAGTCTTGAAGTTGTTTGTCATGGTTCCATTGTGTTAGCTGATTTACTTCATTACATCAGTCAATGGTTCACTCGAGTTTTAGTTAAGAAAACAAGAAGTCCTAAAACTTGAAGCTGTTTTGTGAGATTTTTGCAATGTCTATAACTCTATATGATTCAGGCTGCAGAATTCAGATACATATACTACAGTCTACAGATCACCTGACACTACTGGAAATCGCAGGACATGGAGAACAAAAAAGAAACCTTCAGCTTTGCACGTTTTCATAATTTTGTATACACTCAAACTGATCACTGAACTATGAACATTATCAGTTTCATGTTTGGACACTGAAATAAAATCTGGGTCTACAACTACAAGTTAACTTTGTCTCTCATTCGAACTACTTACGCAAATTCGTTGGCTCGTGGTTAATTACAAGAGTGCTCAGACTCTAGAATCGGGTATTTCTGATTTCATCAAACCTTGTACACCAACCAACAGGTCCAACAGTAATGGAATTTAAGATTTTTCAGAGAAATGCCGGACAAATTTCAGATTTTGCAGACACTAATTTAGGGTATATTTACATGCTAAACAATAATCGAAGTCCCTATGTTCTTCTGATTCCTGTTTTAGACTAACACAACAAGTGAACCAGTGAACACACTATACAAGCTTAAAACACTATATCAACATGACAACATCTCATTGCGCAGAACTAGAGCCAACACCCACAGTTCCAAAGTTCAAACCCGCTCAGCTCTTGCAGGTAACCTCCCTCTAGCTCCCCAACCCAACGGAACTAGCACAGCAATACCGATAAATCGAACTCAAGTAATGAGGCGAAGCTCTCTCACCTGCGAACGAGGAGGCAGAGGTGAAGGCGAGCGACGCCGAGACCGCAGCCGAGAGCGAGGCGGGGCGGAGGCGGATGACGTGGAGGACGACGAGACGAAGGAGCTCCGGAGGAACGGGGGCGCGGAGGCGCCCATCGGGGCCGCCTTGCGAGCGTATCCGCCACCGATAGCCAACGCGGAGATCCCCCCGGAGTGGAGGGAGAGGGACGCCATAGGAGAGGGCAGGACTAGCGCCATGTCTGGGGAGTCGGAGTGCGGGGCTAGCCTCTCCCACTCGACACTTCTATCTTATCCACGACTGGGTGCGATGTTTGGGTCGTATGGGCTTTTCTTTCGGGCCAGGTGTTGTTAGGCCTATAAAAAAGCTCCCAGCCCACAAGTACTACCTTGTATGGGCCTTATCATCCGAAATCCGAGCACAGTACACCCATTCGTTATCTTCTTCAACCAGCAACCGCCTGCCAGCCTGACTCCGACAGTCCGACCCAACCAAGCGACCACGAGTCCACTCGTTGCCGTCGCCATCGCCATCTTCCGATGGATCAGGGGAGGACCCTCACGGGTCTTAGCTGAAAACCTTTTTTTTTGCAAAATATTTTGTATATAATAAGTATATTAGATATATATATTATTAGTTATGTTAGAATTATATATTTGTGTCGCAAATGAATTCAGTCTACATTTTTCATACCTTTGTGCGGTCTATGTAATACATTAGACCAATTTTCCTTCCTACTTCAGCCCACCAAACCCTAATCTCTATTCTCTCTCATTCTGTGGCTGTCTGTGTAGGAGGGAGGGTAGGGGGCTCCGGCCTCCAAGTGACGAACGAGCGGAGGTGCGAGTTACGAAGGCAAACGACGGTAGGTGGACACAGCGTTGCGACGCGACGGTAAGCAGGTGTGAGTTGGCGTAGGGCGAGCGTGAGGCAGCGCACCAGCACGAGCAAACAGAGATGCAACGCGAGCAAGCGGATGGAAGCGCGACAAACAGGGAGGAAAGGAGCGGGCGCACCGAGGGAGCAACGCGGTGGCCGGGAGGGAGCGTGATGGCGGGAAGGGATCAGCATATCCAGCTCACCATTATCGTCCTCTCTCCAGATCTAGATGTGTTCCGCTCATTCCACTTCTTCTCACTGGCTCTGCTCTGCTCAAGTTCTGGTTCTTTCTGGAGTCTAACCCCTTTCTCTGCTTTCATGATTCTTTCCAATGGATGTTGTACAAAAATATAATATTTGCCTCAGCAATGAACACTTGAACAGATAGTTGGACCCTTGTTACATATGTTTACATGCTAATTTTTGCTATATGAAACGAATATTCTTAGATGGGGTTCTTGCATACAGGAAAAGAGCAAAAAAAGAGCAGGATCAGTAAGGTATGCAACAGTTATTTTTTTTCTGAAAAAGAAGGCAAGCTCCATGGATCACTATTAGAGGAAGAAAATAAGTTTTAGTAGTCTAACTGCTACAACCCAAAATAGAAAAAAGTGATAAAACAACAACGACCAAGCACCAAGCACAAGTTTTGTTTTTGAAAAAGAAGACAGGAGCTTTGTCAATCACTATTAGAGAAAGAAAATAAGTTTTAGCGGTATAGCTGATACAGTCCAGAACAAAAAAATAGAGAAAACAACAACGGCCAACCACCAAGCACAAGTCTTGGCCGCACCTACAAAAACAACATAACTCAGCAAAATATGAAGCTTGGAGCTAAAATATCTCTATTCTTAGTTTTCACCTACTCAACTTTCATTGATATATATGATTTGATGTTTAATTCATGCTATTATGATTACCTTATATCGTCTATTTCCTCGTATAAAACCATAATTTCTATTTTTTTTTTTTATTATATATACGAGTATCATCGTATCAGTGTTTTTGAGGGAAACGATATTTCACAGTATAAGTGTATTGTCATCGACATATATAGACAAACTAGCTCCAAAGTTCAAACGCCATCTTAAAAATCCTGGCCCGCCACTGCAATGGATCCGAGTCGACCGCTGCTGGGGCACGGTGCCCTCCTCTCCTCCTCCGCCAGCGCCTTCCTCCTCACCCTCTGCCGCATGCCCGTCGTACTCTCTCCTTCCGTCGCCTCGACACCGGCATCCCACCTGGAGCAGTGACCCCGCCTCCCCACTCAACTGCGTCGACCCGCAGCTCTTCCACCTCATGATGCGTAGCGCCATGGACGCTTCCTTGTGAAAAGATAGAAGTTGCTGATTTGATTTGATTTGATTGGTTGTATCTCATACAATCCTCCTTTCCTTGTAATTCGAGTTCCTTGTTTAGCTCCTGTATCCTTGTGTAAACATATTGATTGGCTTCCGAGTGATTTCCTGTAATCTCGTGTAATTGGATAGCTACTATAAATGGCATTGCCAAGTATATATTAGCATATATGGCTCAACATCTTTGTATGCAAGCCTGAAAACCAATCTCTATTGTCAACTTTTCACATGGTATCAGAGCCACCTCTTCAACAGAACATCATGTCATTCGGCTCATCATCTTTCTCATCGCCGATTTCCTTCGGTCATCTGGTCAAGATAAAGTTGGCTCGAGAAAACTACCTCCTGTGGAAAGCGCAGGTCCTCCCATACCTTTGAGGGCAGTGGCTCTACGACTACATGGCTGGATCCAAGGTCGCTCCAGGAAAGGAGATCGTGTCGACCTCCAAGAAAGGAGAAGTGGTTCGGATGCCAAACCCGGCCTACGATGCATGGTACGAGCAAGACCAGCTCATTGTGACCTCCTTGCTTTCCTCCCTGTCCCCGGAGGTGCTGGGGTCCACCTTAGCGGAGGTTTGGGCAACTCTCGAGGGTATATTTGCACCCCTAATCGAAGATGAAAACTATGCAAGTTCGCATGCAATTGGCGAACATGCGGAAGGGTGATCAAACGACTGTTGTATACTTCGGCAAAGTCAAGGCGCTTGCTGATTCCATGGCTTCCGCAGGGCACCCACTCTCCGATGAATATGTGGTCTCATATGTCCTTCCTAGACTAGATGCAGACTACAACCCATTGATCTCGTCCATGACTACCAGGACTTGAACCAGTGACTCTCGGTGAGCTCTACTTGCATTTTCTCAGTTTTGAATCTGTGCTGGAGCAGCAGAACATGTCGATGCAGGGGCACAACTCATCAGCAAATGTTGCGTTTCATGGTCGTGGTCGTGGCCACGGAAGGAGTCGTGGTAGCAGTGGCGACAACCACGACCGCCAAGGAGATGGATCCAAGCGCAACAAGTCGGCCTGTCAACTGTGTGGGAAGGTCGGTCACATGGTCCTAAAGTGCTTTGAGCGCTTTGATCATGCCTACCAAGGGGAAGAACATCGCTCGGTGTACACAGCGTCGACCAAATCCTACGACGTCGACACAAATTGGTACATAGATACAGGTGCCACCGACCACATTACCAGTGACTTAGATCGCTTGACTGTGAAGGACAAGTACAAGGGAAGGGACCAAGTGCAGACTACAAATGGTACATGTATGTTTATTAGTCATATTGGTCACTCTAAAATCTGTACTTATGTCCAAGATCTCCATCTCAAAAGCATTCTTCATGTGCCTAAAGCATCCAAAAGCCTTCTTTCCATTCATCGTTTGACATCTGATAATAATGCTTTCGTTGAATTCCATCCTTTTTTTGTTAAGGATCGGGACATAAGGAAGATTCTGCTTCGAGGGACATGTAAGGGAGGGCTCTATCCTATATCATCGAAGGACATTCCCTCTTTGAGGCAAGTTCTTGCGGCTTCCAAACCCTGTCAAGAATGATGCCACGGTCGCTTGGGTCATCCATCCTTAACTGTCCAGGAAGTTCTTAGATCAAATAGTCTTCCTTGTGTTAGGATATCAAATAGTGTGTCAGTTTGTGATGCCTACCAATAGGCAAAGAGTCATCAATTACCTTTCTTTCGTTCTAGCAGCATGTCTACTAGACCTTTGAACTTGTATTCTCTAATGTTTGGGGGCCTGCATCCAAATCAGTTGGAGGACACAAATACTATGTTAGCTTCATTGATGATTTCAGCAAGTTTACATGGTTATATCTTCTTAAAAACAAATCTGAAGTTTTTAAGATCTTCATTCAATTCCAAACTCATGTTGAAAGACTGCTAAACCGAAAGATTATCACCATGCAAACTGACTCGGGTGGAGAATACCAGAAATTAAATTCCTTTTTTAATCAGATTAGTGTCTCACATCATGTATCTTGTCCACACACACACCAACAGAACGGCTCGGCTGAAAGAAAACATCGTCACATTGTCGAGGTCGGTCTCGCACTGCTAGCCCACTCTCGCATTCCTCTCAAATTTTGGGATGAAGCTTTCTCTACTGCTGCTTTTCTTATTAATCGGGTTCCTAGCAAAGTCATTAACTCCCTTACACCTCTAGAACGCTTGCTAGGACAAAAACCCGATTATTCATTTCTCAAAACTTTTGGCTGTGTGTTGGCCTAACCTACGACCCTATAATCAACACAAACTTCAATTCCGTTCCAAACAATGTGTTTTCTTGGCTATAGCTCACTTCACAAAGGATACAACTGTCTCTATATTCCAACCGGTTGCATATACATCTCAAGGGATGTCATGTTTGATGAAGATGTTTTTCCTTTCTTCGATTTGGCACCAAATTTCGGTCCCCTTTTGCGATCAGAGACACTACTTCTTCCTATTTCTTCTTGTGATTCGGATGATGGGTGTGACCAAATGGTTAATAAGCATACTAATTCAACTAATGCACCTGCTACCGTTCATGATTTTGTTGCACAGGAATTTGACGGTGTAGAGGGCTCGGATGCGTAGGAAGTACATGACGTGCATTGTTCAGAAGTGCAGGAAATGCATGAAATGCATGGCAGCGCTCTGCATGGCTCGGAAGTGCAAGGCAGCGCTCTGCATGGCTCGGAAGTGCAAGGAATGCATGGCAATTTGCATGCACAAGGATCTCAAGCGCTTTCTCCTGGTGTGGTCCCTTTGGGTGGTGTAGGTGGATCCTCTATTCCTCTGTCACATGGATCTTCCACTCCCTTCCTTGACTTGGTGTTGTTTGAGGCAGCAGAATCCTCTGTGGCTGCTCTACTACCTGCTCCAGCTGATTCAGCGTGTCCACGAATTCGTCTACAGGGTGGCATCATTAAGCCTAAGAAGTATACTAATGGAACAGTAAGGTATGCATATAATTGTGCGGTTGTTGAGGAGCCAACATCACATGTAGAAGCCATGGAGGATCCCAAGTGGAAGCAAGCAATGGATGATGAGTTTGGAACCTTGATAAAAAAAAATGAAACTTGGCATCTAGTACATCTTGAGTTTGGAGGACAGAACATTGTTGATTGCAAGTGGGTATATAAGATCAAGCGGAAAGCAGATGGCAGTATTGACCGATACAAAGCACGGTTAGTGGCAAAAGGTTTTAAACAAAGGTATGATATTGACTATGAAGATACCTTTAGCCTAGTAGTGAAGTCAACCACTATTCGTCTTGTGTTGTCCATAGCTATATCTCGAGGTTGGTGTTTACGTTAGCTTGATGTTCAAAATGCGTTTTTGCATGGCATTCTTGAAGAGAAAGTGTTTATGAGACAACCACCTGGCTATGAGGAGAAACAGTATCCACATTATGTACACAAACTTGACAAGGCCTTGTATGGGCTCAAGCAAGCACCGAGGGCATGGTACTCTAGGCTAAGTTCCAAACTTCAGGAACTAGGTTTTGTTTTCTCTAAAGCTGATACTTCATTATTCATCAGAATTAATGGAGATAGTGTGATCTATGTTCTAGTGTATGTTGATGACATAATTGTCACATGTTCATCACCAACAGCCAGAGCAAACCTTCTTCGTGGTCTACAACATGAGTTTGCACTTAAAGACCTAGGAGATCTTCACTACTTTCTTGGCAGAGAAGTACAGAGCTCATCTGATGGACTGCAGTTGGCACAACCAAAGTACATTACTGAACTATTGACTCGGGTGAATATGTTGAATTATAAGCCGGCCACTACTACCATGTCAACATCTGAAAAATTACCAGTAACAGAAGGAGATAGCCTTGGCAGTGAGGATGCAACTTGGTACCGCAGCATTGTTGGAGCTTTGCAGTATCCGACTCTAACCAGACTGGACATTGCTTTTTCACTGAATAAGGTGTGTTAGTTCTTACACTCTCCAACTACCATTCATTGGACAACAGTGAAAAGAATCTTGAGATATCTAAGGTATACTTCTATGCTTGGATTATCAATAAAAAAAGTCTCCATCCACACTGGTAGTGCTTTTTCTGATACTGATTGGACAGGATGCCCAGATGATCGTCGATCTACAAGAGGATTTGCAGTGTTCTTTGAATCAAATTTGATTTCCTGAAATGCTAGAAAACAGGCTACAGTCTCAAGGTCTAGTACAGAAGCTGAGTACAAGGCTATGGCAAATGTAACTGCTGAAATTGTCTGGTTACAGTCTCTTCTTGGAGAGCTTGGAGTGTATCTATCAAGAGCAGCCGTCTTGTGGAGCGACAATTTAGGTGCAACCTATTTGTCAGCAAATTCAGTCTTCCATGCAAGAACAAAACACATTAAAGTGGATTATCATTTTGTACGGGAGCGGGTAGCACGCAAGGATCTTGATGTTCAATTTGTTCCAACAGGCGATCAGGTAGCAGATGGTTTTACAAAGCCTTTGTCAGTCCGTATGCTTGAGAAATTCCGAAGCAATCTCAATCTTGACCGGTTGAGATTGAGGGGGGCTATGAAAAGATAGAAGTTGCTGATTTGATTTGATTGGTTGTATCTCATACAGTCCTCTTTTCCTTGTTTAGCTCATGTATCCTCATGTAAACAGATTGATTGGCTTCCAAGTGATTTCCTGTAATCTCGTGTAATTGGATAGCTACTGTAAACAAATAGTTGGAAATATTTTTATTAAGTCCAAAATGAGTATGGGCACGACCGTCCGATCTCGAACGGCTACCATTTCTCGCGTATCTCTTCTTTCTCCACCGTTGGATCATGCACGAAGCGGTCAAGATCGCCATCTTAATCCAACGGTGCGCCCCCGCCGAATCTAATCTCGCCGTGGAAAATCCGCGAAGTCCGTCTTCTCACCTCTTCTTCCTCCTCACGCCGCGATCAAGCTTCGCTAACCGCCTAATCTCAACCGCCCCAACCTATTCGCGCGACGTGTGCACGACCGCGCCCACCACCGCCGCATTTCCCCATGTTCTTCCCTCTTCTCCGGATGGTTTCGCCCTCAACGCCGCAACCGCCGCAGACGACTCCCACCTCCTCCACGCCGCCTGCAGCTGCCGCAGCAATTCTTGTTTTAGGTTTTGCTACGCGGTGAAAACCACGGTGCTCCGCCGGCAACGCCACCGCCGTGGACCACACCAACGACTTCCCATCACCGAGCTTCTCACGCACCTCCGCTGAGCACCTCGCCGGCAACCACCGTGCTTCTTCCTCCGCTCGGCACCAATTCCCGCCACCACCGCCGCCATCCGTGCAATTCGGCGGCTACGTGTTGACCTCCGCTGCCGCGTGGCGCGCCGCGCCGACACTTTTGCCGCGCAAATCCATGCCAATAAATGGATTTTCGTGAGGAAAATAATACCGAAATTCAATAAAATTTCAGATTTAGGTATAAACTTCAAAATTCATAACTTTTGCATATGAACTCCAAATTGAGTGATTCAAATTGCAAAATTTATATAAAATTATAATCTAGCTAACTAAACCAAAATATTTCAGTTTGGAGTTGATTTGAACTATGTTTTGAATTTATTTGAATTTGACAGTTCGATCAAACGAAGATTTAGAATTTTGTGCTTAGCCAAGCTTAGTCCACATTTACGTAATTTGGGAGGTTTACACAGCTTTTCTACAAATTGTTTTCAAACTTGATATTGTGGTATTGTTTTACCACATGAGTTTATAAATGAAGTTTTATTCAAAACCGATGCGCAATATTGGGTGTGACTTGCGAGCACGGTAGTAGTGCTCACTCTTCTTTGAATAAATCTTATTCGGAGAAGACTCGCTATCTTGACGGTGAGGACCCGGACGCTCACCAGAATGAGGATATCTGGAGATCACCCACAGTGGAGTTAGCCAAGGCGATGGATTACGAGGCGGAAAGAAATTGACATCGCGACAATGCACGATCGCGAGAGGTCCCGTCGCCACTCATCGACTCAACGGACTCACCTCGAATGGTGGGACAATTTACGCATCTCCCACGCCAATGCCCGTGCCATCTCGTGGGACGAGTTTGTGAGAGCCTTCCGTCATGCCCACATCCTCGCGCGGCATGATGACTTTGAAGAAGAAGGAGTTTCATGCACTCCGCCAAGGCAATCGCTCGGTGGCGAGTATCTCCACCGCTTCAACCAGCCTAGCTCGCTATGCCCTACGATGTGGCCGAGATGAAGAACGGCAAGAAAGGTTCCTGGAGGACTCAACGACGATATCTCTGTCCAACTCATCTCCCCGCACTAATGGAAGTTCTATCCTCACCAAAGATGAAGAAAGTGAAACTTGAAGACATACCATGTAGTCCGAGAATATGCCGATGTCTTTCCGATGAATTACCCGCATGCCACCGGATCGGACGTCATGTTCTTAATTGACTTAGTCCGTGGACACTCCAATATCGGCGATTCTATAGAATGTCGGCTAATGAGTTAGCGGAATTGAAGAAACAGATTGAAGAATGGCAGAGAGGTTACATCCGACCCGTTCATCACCTTGGGAGCACGGTCTGTTCGTCAAGAAAAAGACAATAGCATGAGGATGTGTGTTGATTACGGATCACTCAATGAGGTGACGATCAAAAACAAATATCCTTTACCGTGATAGATGATCCGCTTGATCACCGAAAGGAGCAAGTGTCTTTTCAAGATTGATTTGAGATCCGCTATCACCAATCAAGATTAGACCGTAAGATATTCGAAGACGACCTTCACCACCGTATATGGATGCATGAAGAGTTTACGGTGATGTCATTCGGTTTGACTTAACGCCTCACATTTCATGAATATGATGAACAAAGTGTTCATGGAATTCTGGATAAGTTTGTGGTTGTTTTCATCGATGACATTCTCATCTACTCGAAGGATGAAGAAGAACACGAAGCATATCGGGATGATATGGACAAGCTCGAGAACATCAACTTTATGCTAAATTCAGCAAAAGTGAATTTTGGCTAAGTCAAGTGGCATTCCTTGGGCATATCGTGTAGGAGGAATGCGGTAGATCCGCCAAGGTTGAAGCGATGTCAGTTGGAAGCAACCTGGGGCATCACCGGCGAGAAGTTTCCTTGGACTAGCGGGTTATTACCGCAGTTCATTGAAAATTTCTCTAAGATTGCAAGACCCATGACTCAACTTCAAGAAGGAGAAGAAATTTGATTGGACAGTGCACGTGAAGAAAGTTTTCAAGACTCAAGAGGAGATTGGTCTCAGACTGTGTTAGTTTTACCCGATATCCATAAAGATTTCGAGATCTTCTGCGCACGC
This sequence comes from Ampelocalamus luodianensis, assembly GCA_036346255.1. Lineage (NCBI taxonomy): Eukaryota > Viridiplantae > Streptophyta > Magnoliopsida > Poales > Poaceae > Ampelocalamus > Ampelocalamus luodianensis. The sequence goes on along the minus strand of CM070617.1, from coordinate 26,549,982 downwards.
CTCCGTCAAGGTCTCTGATGTATTGATGAGGAGGGCAAGGTAGTAGCATATGCATCAGGTGCATTGAGGCCACATGAAGGGAATTATCCAACCACGATCCGAGTTAGCGATTGTGCATGCCTTGAAGATCCGCGGCATTATCTCATTGGTAAATTGTGTGAGATTTTCACGGATCACAAGAGTTTGAAGTATATATTCACTGAGTAATTAAACCTTCTGGCAGAGAAGATGGTTAGAGTTGATAAAAGATTATGATCTTGGAATCCATTATCACCCTGCAAAGCAAATGTAGTTGCGTGATGCCCTGAGCGCGAAAGGCCTATTGCAATACCATGATGGTGCGGTATGAACAACGTAACTACATGAAGAATTGAAGCGCCTAAACTTGGAGATTGTCGGTCAAGGTTGTGTGAATGCTTTGGAAGTACAACCGACTCTTCAAAGTCGATCGAGAAAAACAACTAGAAGATGATGACATCAAGGAGATCAAGAAGAATATGCGAAGAGGCAAGGCTCCGAGATTCGCAGAAGATGAACAAGGAACTGTGGTTTGGGAACCGCATTTGTGTACCTAACCGCAGGAGTTAAAGCAATCAATTCAAGGAGGCTCATGAAACGCCTTACTCCATTCACCCGGAAGCACTAAGATGTACCAGATCCAAGGAGAAATATTGGTGGGTCGACATGAAGCGAAATTGCCGAGTTCGCCGCCATTGTGATGTGTGTCGTGAGTTAAGCGCGTAACATCAAAGACCACCGATTCTTGCGACCACTACCAATTCCGAATGGAAGTGGGAAGAGATTGGCATGGACTTCATCATGGACTTCCTAGGACCCAATCGAGGATATGATTCGATCGGGTGATAGTTGATCGGTTGACCAAAGTAGCTCACTTTATTCCCGCCAAGACTACTTACGTAAGCGGCGGTTGGCGAGTTATATGTGGCTAGGATCGTTTGTTTACACGGGGTACCCAAGAAGATTGTGTCCGGCTGAGGTTCTCGCCACGCCAAGATCTCGCAGAGTTCGCATGAAGCCTTAGGCACCGGACTCAACCAAGATCTGACCTATCATCCTCAAACAGATGGTCGATCGAACGCACCAATCAAGTCCTCGAAGATATGCTCCGAGCCCGTGCCTTGGAATTTGGACAAAGTTGGGACAAGAATTTGCCGGATCTGCGCAAATTCGATAACAATAGCCATCAAGCTAGTTTGCAAATGGCTCCTTTTGAAGCATTGTATGGCGAGAAAATGCGAACTCCACGTAGTGATGAAGTAGGAGAGCATCAACTCTTTGGACTCGAGTTAATCAAAGAGCGAGAAAGTAAGGTCAAAGCTATAAGGAACATCTCAAAGTGGCGCAAACCCGACAAAGAGTTATGCGATGCATCGGAGGATCTAAACTTTGAGGTAGGAGACTTGGTCTATCTCGTGGTCACTCCACCGGAGAGTAAGAAGATTCGAACGAAAGGAAAACTGCACCTGCATTTGTGGGGCCATACAAAATTCTAGCCAAAAGAGGTCAAGTGGCATATCGGCCTGAGCTACTGAAGCATTGTCGATTGTACGATGTCTTCCATGTATCCCGATTGAGGAAATGCTTGCAAGCGCTAAGACCATACCTTCTTGGAAAGCTTCGATCTTGAGAAGATCTCACCTCGTGGTGCGACCAATCAAGATTACGGATGTCATGAGCGAGTCACGAAGCGTAATCATCGGATCATACAAGGTGCGGTGGAGTCATCACCGGAAAGTGAAGCCACATGGGAAAAAGAAGAAGACCTCAAGACCAACTATCCCGACCTCTTTTATTGACCAATCCCGAATCTCGGTCGAGATTCCCTTAAGGGGTAGGTTTGTAATAAGACCAAATTTAAATTTGAGAAAATTTAAAAGTTTATTTATGTTTGTGGTTTTTCCTGAATTTTCAAAAGCTTTTTATAAATATTTTAAAGCTAAAACAAATTTGTTTGCAAAATTAAAAGCCAACAAATAGTTGGAAATAATTTTATTAAGTCCAAAATGAGTATGGGAATTTTGTGAATTTTTCCATAATTTTTGAAGTATTTTGCTATTTTCTAAAGCCTAATTGAATTAATGAATTAAAACAATTGAGAAATCCAAAAGAAAATCAAAATGGCTTTGGAAATGAAACCCACCGCCCGCCCAAATCTCACAAACGCGCGCACTTCACCGCCCGCAATCGCCGCACTCCGCCTCTCGCTCTCCCACCGTCCGATCAAAATCGAGCGGCTACCATTTCTCCGTATCTCTTCTTTCTCCACCGTTAGATCATGCACCGACGGTCAAGATCTTTCACGGCAACCGCACGGTCCGAATGCCATCATCAACGTGAGCGCACGATCTTAATCCAACGGCCGCTAAAACGCTTTAGCTTCGCTCGGTCTAATCTCAACCATTGGATCTTAATCCAACGGCCGCGCTCGAAAGTCACTTATCGCCGCGAATCTAATCTCGATCGACGTGGAAAATCGGACGATTCCGAAGTCGCCGTCTTCTCACCTCTTCTTCCTCCTCACGCGCAACCACCGCTCGCCATTTTCGCGACGCGATCAAGCCGCTAACGCCTAATCTCAACCGCCCTAACCTATTCGCGACGTGTACGCACCGCGCCCACCACCGCCGCATTTCCCATGTTCTTCCCTCTTCTCCGGACGCTTCTCCTCAACGCCGCAAACCGCCGCACGACGCCCACCTCTCCACGCCGCTCCGAGCTCCCCGACGCCTATAAAAGGAAGCCCTGTCCCTTCCTTCACTAAACTCAAAGCCATCACTCATTCCTTCCCTTCCCATCAACACCGTCGCAATTCTTGTTTTAGGTTTTGCTACCGCGGTGAAACCACGGTGCTCCGCGCCGGCAACGCCCGGTGCCGTGGACCACACCAACGACTTCCCATCACCGGAGCTTCCTCACGCACCTCTTCTTTGCCTCGAGCACCTTCGGTCACCCTCGCGGCAACCACCGTGCTTCTTCCTCCGCTCGGCACCAACCCGCCACCACCGCCGCCATCCGCGTGCCAATTCGTGTACCATCATGTTCGCAATAATCGTGGCTCGTGTTGATGCCACTCGCCGCCGGTGAACCTCCGCACTTGGCCGTTGTCGGCCGCGCCGACACTTTTGCCGTCAAGTCGACGTGGGTCGCCACCGTGGCACCACCGGGCGCCATCTCAAGAACATGGCCGCGTGCGCGGCGCCATGTCGCCACCACGCACACGCACACGTGGCGTGGTCCACCGCGCTCGTCTCGCCCAAAGCTCGGTGGACTTGGTCCACATGGCGAGCCATCGACTCATGGGGCCCACCCGTCGAATACTTTTAAATCTTTTATTTTCTCAAATCAGAGTGATTTAATCATTGCGCAATAAATGGATTTTGAGTGAGAAAATAATTCGAAATTCAATAAAATTTCGATTTAGGTATAAACTTCAAAAATTCATAGCTTTTGCATATGAACTCCAAATTGGGTGATTCAAATTGCAAAATTTATATAAAATTATAATCTAGCTAACTAAACCAAAATATTTCAGTTTGGAGTTGATTTGAACTATGTTTTTGAATTTATTTGAATTTGCATTGAATTTGTCGATTTTCGCAGATAGACTTCACGACTCGGAGAGTTCGATCAAATGAAGATTTAGAATTTCAAGACATCGACCAAGGCAAGTTACACCATTGACCATATTGCCCCTATTATTTTAAGTTATTCTCAGTTTTAAATTCCTTATTGCATGCATATGTTGTTATAAATATTTTAATGTCCTGTTTTACGTATAGTTAATTCCATATGTTATTGTATGGCCAAATTTGAATATTGTATCTGACTACCTTGATACCATAGGCAAGATATTACCAAAATTCAAATATATGCTTAGCCAAGCTTAGTCCACATTTACGAATTTGGGAGGTTTACACCGCTTTTCTACAAATTGTTTTCAAACTTGATATTGTGGTATTGTGAAATGGTCGGAATGGTAGGTGCGAGTTTATGCCTCGCTTTATTCCCACTTGGCGCAAGAGGGGCTTCCGAGGACTCGAGTTCAAAGGAGCAAACCTTAGCGGGCATGAATGTACTAGGATAAAGCATTGTAAAGGCCTCATGGTAATTGCTCACCACACGCCCTAAGCGTGAATTGGCCACATAACGAGCATGTCACCTGCGTGTGGGTGGTATTGCCAAGTATATATCAGCGTATATGGCTCGGCATCTTTATTGTTATCCACATTATATCATTTCAAAATATGCAAGCCTGAAACCAATCTCTGTTGTCAACTTTTCACATTCCCCCCATCCACTTCTCCCGCCCCGTCACTGGCGATCATTTGACCCCTAAACAATTATTTATTTAATGCCCCTCCTCCTGCGACATGGCCTGGCGCGCCCGCTCCCCCGCCTCCGCCTCCCCCACCACCAACTACAAGGACTACCGCCGCTTCTTCATAGCCCGCGACCCTGTCACCCACGCCTACTCCGTCACGTCCATCGGCGGATACCACTCCGGCCGCCACTCCCAGAAGCCCCCGTCCCGCAACGGCACGACTAACGCCACCGCCCCTCCGCCTCCGCCCCCGCCCCCGCTCTCTCGCTCCCAGCTTGCCGCAGGCAAGTACCCCGCCTACCTCAGCGGCGGCGACCGATGCAAACCCATGCCGCATTACTTGTGCAACCTGATCAACCGCACCATGACTCGTCCTCGATCTCAGCCTCTGCATTGAAAAAATTCAGCCAACATACCATCCATCCGCGTGATGTGATAAGCAATTTTTAGGGGGCCAACTTGGGGCCCGCGTCATCGAGGACACTAGTGTTACCCCCATCAAGCTCTCCATGGCTAGGGAGGATACCCTGATCGTCAGGAAATTCGGGGACGTGGAGCCGGGGAATTATTGGTACCACGTCTGCGAGGGCGAGGCTCTCCTCCCACCGCTGCGGCGAGCAATACGCTGGGCGCCAAGCTTGGTGCGCATTGTCGATGCGATCATCTCAAGGATGCAACCAGACTTCAACTCGGTGCATGTTGGTGGCAATGGTGAGGACCTCAGACGGAGGGTCGAGGAGGGTGTCGGTGGAGGAGGGCGGCAGGTGTATGTTGCGGGTGAGGGGATGATCGGACATGGTCTTGGTGGAGGCGCTCAAGGCAGAGTACAACATCGTGCATGTGGTTCTTGGAGACGAAGAGGCTCAATGGTGGGGTTCCTGTGGAGTTTGGTGGGTACATGCGCGAGCTAGTTGATAGGGAGGTCTTCCTCAAGGGGAAGAAGAAGGTCGTGGTGCTCCGCTGATTTCTTCTCCGAGATAAGACGCTGAAGAACTTGGCATGGCATGCCTTTCTCGAGTGAGTCTTGTATAGATCATGTTGTCTGAATTTTGTTGTCCGGTTTGTCGTATGTATATGATTCAGCCAGTATCGCTTCCAAGCAAATTTTGGTAACCATCCATCAGTGCTGCTAAGAGCACCACTATTGTACAGATTACTACTTCTTAAGAATCTTAACAAAAGGAGCCAGCCATAAGAGGCAACATTATTTCAAGCTATCCTAACAGTGCAGAGGGGCTAATTCATCCCAGAATCAAGGGGTCCTAGTTGGTACTCGTCTGATCCTCCGTTTTTCTATTGAAGGTGATACCCTGATCGCTCACTGGCGCTAGGCGTTCCTTCTCTTCCTCCACTTGCTCGAGCAAAACCTGCAGTTCAGCCTCTGACAAGCTCTCCAATCGTTTCTGGAACGAAATCAATGGTCAGTCACAACCTCTTTCTATAGACTTAACATATCAGAAGCTACAAACAACTATGTGTACAAAGTGCCAAAGGTCACCTCCATGACTTGCTTCTCGTAGTCCCTGAGCTGCTGGGCGTAGGTCATGTCCTTGTTGGCCACCCGGAACATGTACGTCGAGATCCACCCCACCGTCATCCCGAGCACGATGACCAGCTGGACGACGTTGCCGGCTTGCAACGGATCGACTCCGACGAGCTGTGTTCAGTTAAGGCAAGGTTGTGAGTGAGGGGAAAACAAACAAGTTCGTCAGTGATATGTACCAAAAAAACGAGCAGCTGCCAGTGAAGAAGAGGTTGGAGCGCTTGTCACCTCCAGCCCGTATTTGAGGGCGACGCCGAAGAGGGTCACACCGACGCCGATGAGCAGCACGTCTTTCCTCGTGTACCCGAACGGCGTCTGCACATGGAAACGCGACGCGAGCGATTGCTTAGTTTGGGGGCGTGGAAGGTGGTTCATTTTTCAGGATGCATCGCTTCAGCGCATACGTACCTTCTCCTCCGTGGGTTTGGAGTCATCCGAGCTGCTTCTTAGCGCAAAACGCCTCCTCTGTCTCACTGATCTGAACAACTCGTTCGGTTGCAGCACAATTTTGCCTTGGAGAGCAGCAACATACAGAAGAAGACTAGGTGATTAACAATCTGCTGGCTTGGTTTATGCAATCAGCTAATTGGCACAATAATAGAACATAGAGCGGTGGTAAAAATACCAGAATGGCCAGCGGGCAGACAAGTCGTCCTGCCAGAGCGGAAGCCGGCGGCGGCGAGCACGGCTGCGGTGGCCCTCCCGGCTGAGTGGGGGGAGATGGGAGCGGCCAGGGCTGCCGGCGCCATGCTTGCCGAGTGCTAGCTGTTGCCGTTCGGCCGCACACCCCACGCGGCTCCTTTATCTTATCCTCGACCGGTCCGACAAGAGGACAGTGCTGAGCCGCCCGTACGTACGTATACGAGCCAGTTCTCCTGGGCTCTTCGGTCCACTCACATTTCACATCGGCGCACGCCAATCAAGCGAAATATCGCGCTCATCTGGATAAGAGTTCCCGTCCGTTGATCCATTCCCCTCCCGCGCGAACCAAACACGAGCCCGTGCGCGCCCTAATGGCCTCTTCTTCCGTCTTCTCCCCGCCCTTCCCTTCCCTCCGGCTGCTCACCTCCTGCTGCACGCGTTCTTCTGCTCCCCGCGCTTTGTCGTCGTCGACGGACAACGCCGTCGTCGCCGCTGCCACGCGGCCGGCGCCTCTCGCGATTGCTAGCCACAGGAGGGAGCTGGTGCTGGGGGCGGCACTGAGCACGCTGTTCTTGAAGACGCCGCTGCCCGCCGGGGCGCGCGAGGTCGAGGTCGGCACGTACCTTCCGCCGGCTCCGTCCAACCCGGGATTCGTGTTCTTCCGGGCCACCCCCAAGGACACCCCTGCCCTCCGCGCTGGTGATGATTTGGTTCTTGCTACTTTCTATCTCCATTTGTTCCTTGTTAGTGTTACCTATCTATCATTTAGAGAAGACTGACTGTAGTCACATGTTTTATCCATTAAATCAAGTATTCAATCTCTCTACATAAATTTAATAGTCATAACAATTAACTTAAATTTTTTTAAAATCAAACGACTTAAAAATAGCAAATCCGAATTCCTATATAGTCGTGTAGTCCGTAGTGTAATTTGGTTAATCTCTCTGTCTAGAGAGATTCTTAAGTTGGTTTTGTGGCATTGGAAACGAGTTATATCTACTCAGTTCATCAGCTGAGTTCATCTTTACCAATTCTAGGCAATGTGGAACCTTACGAGTTCATTCTGCCGCCGACCTGGAAGCAAGCGCGAGTGGCCAACATACTGTCCGGGAACTACTGCCAGCCCAAGTGCGCCGAGCCATGGGTGGAGGTGAAATTCGAGGACGAGAAGCAGGGCAAAGTGCAGGTGGTGGCATCGCCGCTGATCCGCCTGACGAACAAGCCGAACGCCACGATTGAGGACATTGGCAGCCCCGAGAAGCTGATCGCCTCTCTGGGGCCTTTCGTCACCGGCAACACCTTCGACTCCGACGAGCTTATTGATACCTCCATCGAGAAAATCGGTGACCAAACAGTAATGAAGCTCCCCTTACAGTTATTGTGCCGCCATTGCAAATCTTTCTCTCAAGTTAGCAGTAGTTACTACTTACTGAATCGTGTTGCTGAAACCTGAAGCATGTGCATTTATTCATGTGATGCAGTACTACACCTATGTGTTGGAGACTCCACTAGCACTGACCGGTTCTCACAATCTAGCGAAGGCCACTGCCAAGGGGAGCACGGTGGTGCTCTTCGTCGCAAGCGCCAACGACAAACAGTGGCCGTCGACAGAGAAGGTTCTGAAGACCATAGTAGACTCATTTCAAGTATGATTGCAGCAAGTGCGATTTGTGAGGTGGTTGACTTCGATGGAGTATTTGGCAACCTTGGCCTTGGGTTTAGACTTGAGACTGAGTTGCTTATGTGAAATCCGAGGTACTATTAGTCTATTTTGACAAGAGAAACTACTTGTTTTTTAGGCTTGGAAAATTAAGTAAAGAGCTACCTATCGAGTTATTATAAAAAAAAGGTGATAGTAGTACTGTTTAATGTCTAATTGTCTATACATTTCTTTTCTTTTCTTTTCTTTTGCAAACGTTTAATGCCCAAAGCTTGTTGAAGAGGAGAGGTTAACTGGTTAATGTACACAATGCATAGGGACAAATTGTTTTCAATGAGAGCAATAAACTGTAATCAGCTTACGCTGGTAAGTTAGAAATGGAATCCCCTAATCCGCATTGTCACTTGTATGCATGCGTGCAGCCTGTTGAAGGGCTAACATATGTTTTTGTCTGAGTGACGTTGACGGTCTGTTCATTCCAAAATGTGTTATTCTGTTAGCTGACATGAAAAGCAGGTTGGTTGTGTCAACACCATTGAGTTGCTACTTGCTAGTAACAATTCAGTTAGCTGACATGAAAAGCAGGTTAGTTTTGTGTCAACACTCTAACACCATTGAGTTGCTACTTGCTAGTTACACATATATGGTCAGCCTGAGGTCTCTGATGGGTTTTCGACCGGTCGGCTCGGTCTGTGCAGGCGCTTGTTTCCCTCAAGAGACAATTGTTCATGGTAGTACTGTAGTATATGGTACGCAGTAATGCAGCTACTGATGGCATGGACATCGGTCGCACGAGGGAATTGGGGCACCTCTGATTCGATCACTCTCAAATCTCTCACAGTCCTGTCCCGGCATGCTACGCTTCTTGGTAGCACCAAAGGGCAAAAGGAGCATCTCGGTTCCAGACTTCCAGTACGAAAAATAAGCGCCACCCACCATGTTAAACATAAGGGAATTGCTACTGCCCGGTCCCATACGACCACCCCACCAATTCAACAACCCATCACTCGGACGCAATACTTTTTGTCTTGAGTGGGGAGGCATGGATCCACCTGCAGTTGGAGGTCATCGGAGCGGCCAGCTCCACCGCTATGGCCTCAGCAAGCTCCATCGGCATCCGCGAGCATTCCACGGTCACCGGGGCATGGCCCCTCGAACTCCGCCGCGCATGTCCTCCGTTAGCTACTTAGCTCTGAAGGTGAATAGAAGATCGCACAAGAATTGATTCCTGGCAGCCTCATGTACATATAGAAAACAGGGAGCAATTAGCTCTACCTATCAAGAGAGCAATTAGCTCTACCTACCAAAATCAGTATTACATGCCAAGATAAGGCAATGATAAACACGGTAGGTGCTAGGCTGGGAATCCGGGTGTGCATTGCATGCGCAGGACAGGAGCTCATTCATGCGGCATTCACGTGCGTGCCTGCCGGTGCAAGTCTTGCATGGTGTGGACAGCCGGCTGGACGCCTTGCATGGCGCTGCATGCATTGGTCAGGCTAACACCCCCGCAGTCGGAGCGGGGTAGGACGGACGTTCAGGCTGGAGCAAAAATCCTGGAACAGCGTAGTAGGGAGACCATTCGTGAAGATGTCGGCGTACTGCGAGCTGGTCGGGACGTGGTGAACTCGAACCTCTCCGAGGGCGACACGCTCTCGAACAAAGTGAAGATCGATCTCAATCTGTTTCTTCGCTGGTGCTAAATGGGGTTTGTTGAGAGATACACAACACTGATGTTGTCGCAGAAGACGACGGTGGCCTGCTAGAGAGGACGATGAAGCTCAGCGAGGAGTTGACGAAGCCAACAGGATTCCGTGATGGCGTTAGCGACAACACGGTACTCAACCTCGGCGCTAGAGCGAGAAACCGTATGCTGACGCTTGGAGGACCAGGAGACGAGGTTGTCGCCTAGGAAGATGCCGTAGCCTGACGTGGACTTTCGTGTGTCGGGGCAGCCAGCCCAATCGGCGTCGGTGTAGGCGGTGAGGGAGGCCGGCGAAGTCCGATACAACTGAAGGCCGTGGTCAACGGTGCCCTTGAGGTAGCGGAGAATCCGCTTCAGCAGGTTCGCATGCAGTTCACGAGGGTCATGCATGTGAAGACAAGCCTGCTGAACAGCGTACGAGATGTCCGGACGGGTGAACGTCAAGTACTGAAGGGCACCGGCGATGCTGTGGTAGTCAGTGGCGTTGGCGATAGGGGTGCCGGTCGATGGGAGCTTGGAGGAGGTGTCGACGGGCGTGTGGCACGGCTTACAGTTGCTCATGCCAGCACGGGCAAGGATGTCCTCCATGTAATGGCGCTGGGAAAGGAAGAGCCCAGAGCCGGTACGCTGAACTGCGACGCCGAGGAAGAAGTGGAGATCGCCAAGGTCTTTGAGGGAGAACTCGCGATGCAGGGCGGTGATGACTTGGCGAAGCAGTGACGACGAGGAGGCGGTGAGGACGATGTCGTCGACGTACAGGAGGAGGTACACCGTGTCGGAACCCCGACTGTGGATGAAGAGCGAGGGGTTGGCCTTCGATGCGGTGAACCCCAAGGAGGCGAGGTAGGCCGCAAAGTGACTGAACCAAGCACGAGGGGCCTACTTGAGGCCGTATAAGGACCGGTTGAGGTGGCACACATGAGACGGACGCGTCGTTTCGACGAAGCCGGAGGGTTGCTGGCAATAGATAGTTTCGACGAGGGTGCCATTGAGGAAAGCGTTATTAACGTCGAGCTGATGAACCGGCCATCCGTTGGATAGAGCAACGGTGAGGACGGTGCGGACGGTGGCTGGCTTGACAACCGGACTGAATGTCTCGTAGAAGTCGACGCCGGACCACTGGGAGAAGCCGCGGAGGACCCAACACGCCTTGTATCGGTCCAAGGAGCCATCAGGCTTCAACTTGTGCCGAAAAATCCATTTACCTGTCACAACATTAGCACCTGGAGGTCGAGGAACCAGTTCCCAAGTGTCATTCGCGCAAAGAGCGTCGAACTCACTTTGCATGGCGGCGCGCCAATTGTCGTTTGAGAGGGCGGCACGGTATGTAGTAGGCAATGGCGAGGGAGTGGCGATGTGCAGGTTAAGACGTTGAACAGGTTGGTGAAAGCCCCGTTTGCCGTGTGTCGTCGTGGTGTGGTTGTTGATGACCGGTGCGACAGGCTCGGCAGTAGGGGGCGGAGGGGGCATGGCAGCCTCTAGAGCGAGTGCTGGAGGGAGCGGCACAGGTGGTGGTGACGCGGGTGCAGCAGGGGAAGGTGGCGCGGGCGCAGTAGGAAGCTGCGGCGCGGAAGGGAGGTGTGACGCGGGCGCGGCAAGGGAAGGTGGTGCAAGCACGGCAGGATGCGGTGGCGCTGGCTTGGCAGGTGCGGGGTGGTGCGCAGGGCGTGTGATGGGGGTAGACACGATAGGCGCTGGAGGGAGAGCACCGAGAAAGTCATAGTTGGAAGGAGAAGGAGGATTAGGTGTTTCGGCAAAGGGAAAGGAGTCCTCATCAAAGGTGACATGACGTGAAAGGATGATGCGATGGGTGGATAGATCAAGACACCGGTAGCCACGGTGGTGTTCAGGATAGCCCAGAAAAACACAAGCAGCGGAGTGAGAGGCAAGCTTGTGAGGCGCGGTGGCGGAAAGATTGGGATAGCACCGGCAACCGAACACGCGAAGCCGCGAGTAGTCGGGAGGAGATCCGAACAAGGCATGGTAGGGGGTGCCAAAGTTGAGAGTTTTAGTGGGGTGAAGGTTGAGAAGGTAGGTGGCAGCATGGAGAGCTTCAACCCAATATTTGGGAGGGAGAGAAGCTTGGAAGAGAAGTGACCGAAGGATGTCGTTGGTCGAGCGGATCACACGCTCGGCCTTGCCGTTTTGCTGTGAAGTGTGTGGGCATGACATGCGGAGTGCGATGCCATGAGAGAGGAAGAATGTCCATGCGGAAGTGTTATCGAACTCACCACCATTATCACACTGAATGGCGCGAACAAGAGAGTTGAATTGAGTCTTTGCGTAGGCGCAGAAGTTGGTGAGAGTGAGGAAGACATCAGACTTGAACCGAAGAGGAAAGGTCCCAAGATAGTGAGTAAAGTCGTCGAGAATAACGAGGTAGTATTTGTAACCAGAGACACTAGAGATGGGAGATGTCCACAGATCACAATGAACTAAATCAAAAGCTTTATTCGTGCGAGTAGTAGAAGATGTAAAAGGTAAACGCACATGTCGGCCAAGTTGGCACGCATGGCACAAGGAGTCTGCCGAAAGTTTATTACATGAAATAAGTTGACTACTCGCTAGACGCCCTAAAGCTTGATGACCAAGGTGTCCAAGACGACGATGCGACAAGGTAGCAAATGGGGTGGTGGTGGAGAGGGCGCAATTTGCGAGGGGTGGCAACCAGAGGGGGTAGAGGTCACCGCGACTATTGCACCTGACGATCACGTTCCGGGTTCGAGGGTCCTTCACAGAATGGCCATAGGGGTCAAACTCAATAGAATAGTGATTATCAATAGTGAATTGACGAACGGAAATAAGGTTCTTGATAAGGTTAGGAGTAACAAGAACGTTATTAAGATGAAAAGAAAAATTAGGATGTTGGAGGGACGCGGTGCCGGTGTGGGTGATGTGAAGGTGGGAACCATTACCGATAATGGCGTATGGAGGTGCAGCGGAAGAGGAAGGGTAGAAGGATGTCAAGTTACCATGCTCTGAGGTCATGTGCGTCGAGGCGCCAGAGTCCATGTACCATTCGGAGGATGATGGTGGAGTGAGAGACATGGTGTTGAAAGCTTGCATGAGCTGTTGCTGATCTCACGATGGCGCGGGTGCGGAGGACGATGCAGACCAGGAGGCGCCTTGCCACAAGGAGGGTGTCGGTTGCCGAAGGGCAGTGGCGAACGCGCCAGGTAGGCCGAGACCGAGAACACTCGGTCCAGTGGGCCATGGGCCCTGGCCGCCACATGTGGATCGAGCCGGCCCAAGGATTTTGCATGGAGGGCCACGGCGCGGCGTTCTTAGCACCACTGCCGCTGCTGCCGCCACTGTTGGAGATGCCACCGCCGTTGCCGCCTCAACGACGGCGGTTATTGTTGGAGTTCCCAGTGGTAGTGTTGCGGGTGTAGCCGCCACCGTGCCGACCGCCGGACCCCTGGGCGGCGCACGAGAAACCGCTGCTGGAAGGGGCGGAGGTGGCACTGCCGTGACCGCTGGGAGAGCCGTCGCCGAGGTGCCCTTGCCCGTGTTGGAGTAGAGAGCAGAGGGCGGTGCGGTCTTGGAGGACGCCGTCGTGAGCTCCTCGAGCATGAGTGCGGAGCGAACCTCGGCAAACGAGGGAAACGGCGTTGCATGGATAGGAGCGTACGCATGTGAGCGAAACGTTTGTTGAGCCGCGAAGCATGTTGTGCACGAGGCTTTTGTCGATAATGGGCGTGCCAACGGCGATGAGTTCATCGGACAGAGCTTTCTGCCTACGGCAGTAGTCGCCGATCGACATGCCGCCTTGGTGGAGGCCATAGAACTCTTGCTCGAGGTATATGGCGCGAGTGTCGGCGTTGTCGTGGTAGATGTCCTCGAGGGCATGCCAAACAATATAGGCATGGGTGGTGGAGCCGCCCATCACCATCGCCAACAGCTCGGGGGAGATGGCGCCATACAACCACTGGCGCACAAGGGCGTCGAGGCGCAGCGATTGAGCGGTCGGCGCCTCGGGAGGAGTGTTGTTGACGTGGTCTTCGAGGGTGTACTTGACGAGGGTGACCTCGAATAGGCCACGCCACTGAGAGTAGTTGCCGGTGTGATGATCGATGGTGAGGGGAACGACCACCTTGACGTTGGGAACGGCGACGGCCTGCGCCAAAGGGCCACCTGGGCGGCGAGCTCGGCCTCAGCCGCGGCCGTGGCAGGGTCGGTCGGCGCCATCGGCGCGGGAGAAGAGGGAGAAGGTGGAGGGACGGTCTCAGGAGCGAAACCAATCTGATACCATGAAGGCGAATAGAAGATCGCACAAGAATTGATTCCTGGCAGCCTCATGTACATATAGAAAACAGGGAGCAATTAGCTCTACCTATCAAGAGAGCAATTAGCTCTACCTACCAAAATCAGTATTACATGCCAAGATAAGGCAATGATAAACACGGTAGGTGCTAGGCTGGGAATCCGGGTGTGCATTGCATGAGCAGGACAGGAGCTCATTCATGCAGCATTCACGTGCGTGCCTGCCGGTGCAAGTCTTGCATGGTGTGGACAGCCGGCTGGACGCCTTGCATGGCGTTGCATGCATTGGTCAGGCTAACAAGCTCCACCAACACCGGCCGTCGACCTCCACGAGGCACTGCGGTACGGACTCCGTGAGTATCGTGGCTCGCCGTCGTCCAAGCTCCTGCAGGAGGAGCTAGCGTCCGGAAGCTCCCGCCCAAATCGTGATTCGGTGCCATCCTTCCACAGCTCGCCGTCGTCCAAGCTCGCGGGCCTCATCGACCCCCCGCTAGATCCTCTCCTCGGGCTGCGTCTCCCCCATCGACCCCGACGGTTTGCCGGAGGTGGCGGTAACGGTTGGGGCAGCCATGGAGGAGGAGGTGCCGAGGGAGGAGGCGACATTGGTGCCGTTCGTGGCGGTGCGGGAGGAGCAGGAGGAGAAGGGGAGGGGCTGGATTTGAGGCTGCGCCTATGGGGGGAGGGAGAGGAGGTGCATGGTGATAGATTTGTTGCAATGTTGGAGACGTTTTCATCTAGGTAAGTTTTGTTGCAGGCGTTTGTTAATTTTGTTGCAACAGTTGACTCGAAATGTTGCATGGAGCATTTTTTTTTTATTGTTGTGATGTTGTTGTATCAAATGTTACGATAAGAGATATTTTTTTGTTACAATGATATGTTTGATTTATTGCACAAGAGTAATTTTTTTGTTACAGCCCATTCACCATTTGATTGTTGCAGCATTGTTCCAAAAATATTACAATAAATATTTTCGAATGTTTTCATTGTTATCTTCAAATGTTGCAATGTTGTAGCATCGGAATTTGTTTGTTTGGAATATTTGAACTAGTTTTTAAAAGCGCAGCTAGGTTTTATACTAATAGTTTCATACAATTTCGGTGAGAGTACCATTTTCCCCAAACAAAATCTTGCCATTGTATTTGTTTTTTTTTTTTTTGTATTCTGTTGCACACGTTGTCCACAGATATTATATTGGAGCGTATGATATATGGTACGTCCGAGTACTAGTTGCTCCGTATACGTGTGTCGACGATCGAGTCGTCGATCTTACGAAATAAAAAGAAAAAATGGCACGGGACTTCTTGGAAAAGAATGGAACTGCTCTTTATTGATACAAACTGGTTGTTACAGGGAGTGCCTGCGATTAGGCGGTGGACTAGATCTAATTACACTGAATGTAACACTAGTTTTCTATATCAGGCTTGAAATATGAATCCAATGCTAATGCCTATGCTTCAATCTCATCTCTCCCCGACTCCGATTGCTCCGTCTTTAAATAACTTCCGTAGAGGTGGCAGTTACTCCTAGAGAGACGCCTGTTGTGAAGTGATGCGACTGGTCGGAGCGAGGTAACAATTAGTGAAGTATCAACCGTTCTACGGTTGAGTGTCTATGAGACACTCAACCGTATAGTAGTTGTTGTCAGTGTTCGTGGTTTGTATGACGTCGTGTGGCATAGAATATATGATATATGTTCCATTCATCACACGGTAAAGAATATTCCTGGAGTTTGATCAGATACCAGTTCATAGCTTTTACGAGCAGTTACTTGGTCGGAGGCTAGGTACAAAACCTCAACCGACCAGGGTACCCATTCAAGTAACCTCTAGAATCATTACGATCAGTGAGGTCGTTAGCCTTAGGGGTTACGACCATAAAGACATATAGTCTTTTATCACTTGTTAAAGAAATACATAGTAATTTTAATCCTCGTCAATGTGCTTTTCATTTGACATCCTTATCGTGTCGGAAAATCTTGATGTCCAGCGCAACCCACCATGTTTGCAGTTTGCATTTCTCATTTGATGATCCAGTGCCCAGCGCCGGACTGTCTATATGCTCTTTGACTTGTGTGTGAATAGCGTTAGTGACCAGCGAGTAGTGACCAGTAGAAAAGAAATGGCCTTAATTTGATGCAGTCAGTTGTCTCCTGCCCAAAAGGACAGTATAAGAGAGAGACTACAGTAGAAGAGAGAGAAGAATCAGAACTATTCGGTTGAGAGCGGACGTAGCCAAAGAGTGGCACGGCACGGGGCACCACCGGACACGGCACGTTCCGCAAGGTCTAATTTAGCTTGTGAAAAAATCGTGTCGTGCCTGTCGGTCTATGTGTCTGGTTGGTGGTATAAGAATAGTATGAAGGGTGGTTGTGCCGGCGTAGAGCTGTTTACGGTCACTTAGTTTGAAAATTTTAAAAATCAGAAAAATGAAGAAAAAAAATATTAAAAAATCAGGAAGATGTGTAAAATTCATAAATACATATGAAAGTTGTAAAAAATGAGATAAGCATATTGAAAATATAATAAAGAGCTTTATTAATATTGAAATAGCTACCTCGTTAAAACCTTTACCGAGTAAAAACTCAACGTGAGAAAACCTTAGCAAATGAAAAAGTACTACAGCCTATAGCTCTATATACATCTTTGTTCTAAGTGTTATTGTCGAGGTATAGATTTTCGAACACGTCCGACAACTCAGTATTTTCCACAGAGTGTTGTGTTTGCGAATCAGCTTGTTCCCAATCCTTCACGGTTAGAAGTATCTTCACCATCTCATTCGTGAGACATATTCTTCTCTC
Source organism: Ampelocalamus luodianensis (assembly GCA_036346255.1). Lineage (NCBI taxonomy): Eukaryota > Viridiplantae > Streptophyta > Magnoliopsida > Poales > Poaceae > Ampelocalamus > Ampelocalamus luodianensis. The sequence goes on along the minus strand of CM070617.1, from coordinate 26,533,030 downwards.
CACTAATATTCTTCTAGAAAGACTGAAAGCAGACTCGGAGAAAACTGTTAAGACAGAAGCAGTTAACACATCACGTGCAAGTATGGATAGCACAAGATATGTTAACTTATGGGCATACTACCATTGCAAAATTTCGAAACCTTCTGAATTGAAATCCACCGTATCGTTGTCCAGATATGTGGATAGTTCCCCATTCCTTGGGGTTGTTCTTGGTTGAGCAAGAGGCAGTGTAGAAGAAGAAGACCTAGACCTAGAGGAAGAGCCACCGAAGGTTTTGCCTCATATATTTGTCTTGCTACTTGAGGTAGGAGCTACTGGAGGTTATTGCAAACAGACTCCCCAAAACTTATTTTTATACCTTTGGTAAACCTCGTGTAATCGAGAACAAACTTCTGCAAAATAGTTAGCATAGTCTAACCCTATAACATCATTAAGAAGATCAAGAACATTAGCAAATGATTCAATTTTACCTCTAGGATCTAAAATAAATACAAATACATATAGAAAATGGATTTCTCTCCAAGATTTAAGGTATTTAGTTTTCATAGCAACAATAGCCTCGCGTAAAACTAAGTCATTTTCATACATTTTCAATTGAGTAGCAATCTGTAAAATACTATGCACAATAATAAGATATGTTGTATAGTAGATAACGGACAAAGCAGCAATGGCTTCTAAAAAAAATTGTAGTATCTTCTCAACAACGAACCAATGTTGCTTAGTCAACAGTATAGTACCATTAGTGCTCTGATAGTGCATTTGAATAAAAATAGAAAAAATGCTCTTATATTTAACATCCCAATTTTTGGGTCTTTTTGAAATTTTCAAAATAAAAGGAATCGGTTGAATTTTATTAAGTTGTTTAAAAGCTTAATTTGAAATTTCAGAAATTAAAAACAAATTAATGTGAATAAACCAAACCTTAATTAAATTCAAAACTATTTTATTTGTTTGAGTTCCTCTGGTTCCAAGTTATTTTCTTGGATTTCTCCTAGTTCTTTTGCTATTTCTTTGTGCTCTATTTAATTTATTTCTTTTCTGTTTTTCTAAAAAAAAAAATCTTTGTTGTAGAATTTAATTTAAATTAATTATTTTAAAGTGTTGGATTTCTTTTGGAGTTTCTGCAATTATTTAAATCCAAATCTGAAATTCAAATTCAAAATTCAATTCTCAATTCAAATCTCGTTTCCAAATCCAAATTCAAATATCATAGTTTGAATTTTTCCGCGAAATATCTTCGGACCGAGCCCAATTCTCCCCCAGGTTGTGCCGTGCTTAGCATGGCCCATCGTTCTGCGCGTAGCCCAAGGCCCCAACGGTCGTTTCCCCAGCCCGCGTGCCTTGCGCGGCCCGACTCCCTCTTCTTCCTCACTCAGTGCCTCTTCCTCGTAGTACCGCCTGCCGCACACCTAGTCGCCCGCGCCTCTTCTCCCTCCGCTCAGGCGCGCCCACGCTGCCCCGCCGTTTCCCTCTTCTCTCTCCCTCCCTCTTCTCCCTCCCTCTTCCCCGCAGCATCGCACGCCGACGCCCCTTCACCTTCCCCGCCCCGCCGCCTCCTTCCTTTTCTCCCTCCGCGCCCACGCCGCCCCGCCACCTCCTCCCTCTTCTCCCTCCGCATCGGCCCCGCGCCCGCGCCGCAATCGTGCTCCTCCCTTCTTCTCCCTCTTCTCGTTCCGCCCCGGCGCCGCCCCACCGCCTCTTCTCCCTCCGCGCCCACGCCGGCCCCACGCCCGCACCGTTGCACTATTGCACTACCGTACCGGCCTCGCCTTCTTTGCACGCGGGCCAAATGGATCGTGTCGTGCTTGGCACAGCCCAACACTGTTTATGCTGGGTCGGGCCAACCCATCGTGCTAGGGGGCAGCCTAAGCACGGCACGAGCCATCATGCCATGCTGGCCTGACCCATGACACAAATAGGTATTTGATCGAAATTTCATGGAATCGTGACCTCGAAAGTATGATCGCATAGAGTCAGATAGAATCGTCCTCGGATCAGGTAGGATCATGATTCTGCCAACAAACTATATTTTAATTGTTGCTAATTTAGGTAACAGTAGTTTAATTTGCTTTGTTTTTGTTGTTTACATGTTGTTTGAAGGTAAAAAAAATATTGCCATTAATATATTAGATTTTAAATGATTAGTTTACTAAAAATAATTAACAAAAGTTTTTAAAAACACGCTTAATTGCATGTTAGATGGATGTGTACCCAAATTTACAAAACTAAATTTAAAAATTCTACTATAGTATCGCATGTTTGAAAATATAATTCATTTTGGGGCGACTAGCGCCCAAATGTACATCCCATCATACACTCATCCCACCCATCAGATCTCACTTAAGACATCGATCTCAGTTGTTTGATTTGGTGTAACAAAAAAAACTTAGAAAGTGCAACAATTAGTTTCTAAGTTTGCAATAAATCTTGACCCGGATGCAACAAACACGAAATAAACGTTCGATCCACCAACAAAAGTCACAACAAAAAATGACAACGAGTGCAACAATGATTACTAAGTGTGCAACAAAACCCCATTCGGTGGTAACAAACCATAGCAGCAAAGCACTACAATAAATCACATCCCCAATTGCAACAAGAAATTCTTTGGTGCAACAAATCAATTAAACAATTGCAACAAAAACACTCACTACAAGATTTGAGAAACATACACTGCAACAAACAAAAATACTTGTTGTAACAATAGAGAAAAGGAGTTGCAACAATACGAGAAAATGCCTGCAACATGCCTACCTAATAAGTGGAGGCGCCTAACAGTGGCAAGGCACAAAGCTTCTTGGGGTAGGTCACGGCGACACCGACAAGGAGCCCACAACGACAGAACACGGTTGGCGCTTGAGGAGGCCACACCCTGGTGGCGGCAGAGCTCGTCGCGAGGCTCTCGGGGGCTACTCATGGTGATGGAGGTTAGGATGCCGCAGGGGCTCGCGGAGGCCATGACCGGCGTCGGTGGAGCTCAGACGTCGCGGAGCTCACGGATGTTACATTTGGTGCTGGCGGAGAGGCCATGGCTGCCTCAGTGTCGATGATCGAGTCGCCGATTTTACGAAATGAAATAGTGGAAAATGATAAAAACTTCTTCGAAGAGAATAAGACTGCTCTTTATTGATATGAACTGGCTATTATAGGGGTGTCCTTGATAAGGCAAGGGATTAACTCTAAGTACACAGAGTGTATTTTTTTACTATGCTCTTGAATCAGACTTAAAACATGAATCTGATGCTGATTATGATACTTCAATCCAATGGAATGCGATTGTCCTTTCTGCCGTTCGTAGTCTCTTTTAAGTAATCGACGAAGTGGTGGCAGTTACTTCTTGAAGAGACGTTTGTTGGAAGTGTCGCGACTAGTCGAAACGAGGCGACAGTTGGTGAAGTATCAACCGTTCGGCGGTTGATATCAGGGAATGACGTAACCATATGATGGTTATTGTCAGTGACTTAGAGCCATGAAATATCGTGTGGTTTGGAGCGATTGGGCACATGTTATATTTATCACACGGAAGGTATATACTTGGAATCAAGTCCAAGTGTCAGTTCATTGTTTCTACGAGCAGTTACCTGGTTAGGTAATTGGTACAGGATCTCTCCGATCAGGGTACCCACGATGTAACATCTGGAATCTTTACGACTACGAAGGTCGTTAGCCTTAGGAGTTACGACCATAAATACATATTGTCCTTAATTATATGTAGAGATTTTAATCCTCATCTCTCAGCGACCTCTCAGATCTACAGGCGTGAGTTTAGGAATAGTATGCGGTAGAAAGAGCCTTCGCGTCCAGCTCGTGATTACACTGGATGGTGGGAATAGCTATCGATGGATCGTCCAGCTCGTGATTGCACTGGATGGTGGCAGGGGCGGAGGGAGCATCCCTCTAGCTTGGGCAATTGCCCAGGCTTTGCCGGCCTGCTGGGCTATAGGATGTTGGGCTGTGTACTTGTTATGGGCTGCTGGTTGTAGGGAATTGCCCAGGCTTCATCTTCCCCAACCCTAACCGGCCAACCTCATCTCCCAACTACAGACGGCCAGGCACAAGCGCAGCAAGCAGGAGCGGCGGCGGCAGCTTGCCGCAAAGACAGCGAAGCAAAGACGGCGACGAGCCGCCCTGAGACCCTCCTCGACCTCTCGCGCCCCGCGGCTCCGGGCCTCCGGCCGCCCGGCTTCTTCCTACACCAACCGCGCCAGGTGGAGCTCCTGCCTCCTTCTCTTGCTCTTGGGTTTCCCCACAGGCACAGCCACGGTGCCGCCTCTGGCTGGACGATGGCGGTAAAGTATTTAAAGCTGGGCAAACCATAATTATACATCATGCAAATTCACAATAATTTTAAAGTAAAAGAACGGATCGCATTATCACACATGTAAAGGTTCATAGATAAAAAAGCGAGATATGATAACAAACAACTCACTAGACACTACCAAAATTGCGATGAGTCGACAATAAAATTCCAAATATCAATCGCACAACCAAAAGAGTAAGAGACTCTACAAGACAAAAAAATATGAATTAGTAAGTCATATAATTTTGACTTGAAAATATATTCACATCGAAGAGAATGAAACATACAGATAATGTGCTAATTAGCTTAGCTTACGAGGCAAATGTCCTTTCCTTCATGGCTTGAAACCGTCGGGTAATAACATCATCATCAAGTTGTTTAAATATGTCCACTTTCGGTGTAGCATATCATCAAGTCATTGAACCAATCATTGTTGATCTTGTTCGCAATTTAGACTTGATAATCTTCATTGTGAAAAAGCTCTTTCAGCCGTCTGTTGACACCGCAATAACAAAGCCAACTCAATGAGTTTGTAGACCAATGGAAAAATCAAATATTTCTCGGTTTCAACCATCTTTGTAGCCAAACTTTCAAGATCTTTACAAGTAGAAAGAAACATGCCTTCTCACATGATGAATGTAAGTCTCAAGTTGATGACTTATGATTGCACGATCACCACTAGAAATCGCATGATAAATTGTAGTAAAGCGAGCAAGCTTGTCAACATCAAACTTAGAAAAAGAATTCTTTGGATCAAGACATGAGAAACACACTAATATCTCTGTAGATGCTTCATCAGGCGATGATTCATCTCAGTACATATCTTGTCAAGGGCAACATAGAAAACCTCAACTCGATAATAATGAAGATTAGTGTAAGTCTTCCATCACGCCTCGACGACCCTAAGCGGTATTTGTTCATCCATATTTGTACGAATACCTTTGACAACACAAAATTGTTAAACCTCATCAAACAAGTCCTCCCAACCACTCTCTCTCATAGAGATCAATGACTTTAACATCATGAACTAATTCCATAGCATGAACAATATTTATATCCTTCCTTTGCAAGACTTTGAGAGCTCATTTGTGATTGCAAACAACTTTAACATAAGCTTCAAAATGAAAGCAAATTTGAAACTCTCCATTTTCTCTATCAAACCCATGCTTGAGACGGTCCACGCCCATCCTCATCTACCACACTAAGCACATATAACACCGACATCCACATTTGATCCAAACGAAGCAAAGTTGTATGATGTGAACCCCATCTAGTATCCCCAGGTCTAGCGAGACTTGTTTGTTGATTCAAGCCTCTTCCACTAAATATCTCACCCCTCTCAAGCATATCCAAAATATTTTGATGATGTTCTTCCGTCAATGCATCCCTCCTCTTGCAAGATGCACTTGTTGTAGTCACAATCAAGGCGGCATACTCAAAAAAATCATGAATAGATGAGCAACAACTAGCAACGGAGACAACAACTAATTGCAAACGATGAGCAAAGCAATGGACATAGAAAGCATAAGGATTTTCATCTAGAATCTTTCTTTGCAAGCCATTAAATTTGCCTCTCATATTTGAAGCCCCATCGTATCCTTGCCCCCGTAGTCTATGAATGGATAACTTGTAATGATCTAGAATACCAACAAGAGCTACCTTTATTGCATCCGATGTAGTCTCATAGACATGATGTAGAGCAAGAAATCGTTCCACAACCTTCCCATCATTGTTCACATATCTATAACAAAACAATTGCAACAAGGTTAAATGGAAGTATGGAACAACAATGGAATAATAGGTAAATGGAATAATGAACCACTACTAACCTCAACATTACCGCCATTTGCTCTTTCACAGATGGCGGTAATGTTGAGGTTAGTAGTGGTTCATTATTCCATTTACCTATTATTCCATTGTTGTTCTATACTTCCATTTAACCTTGTTGCAATTGTTTTGTTATAGATATGTGAACAATGATGGGAAGGTTGTGGAACGATTTCTTGCTCTACATCATGTCTATGAGACTACATCGGATGCAATAAAGGTAGCTCTTGTTGGTATTCTAGATCATTACAAGTTATCCATTCATAGACTACGGGGGCAAGGATACGATGGGGCTTCAAATATGAGAAGCGAATTTAATGGCTTGCAAAGAAACATTCTAGATGAAAATCCTTATGCTTTCTATGTCCATTGCTTTGCTCATCGTTTGTAATTAGTTGTTGTCTCCGTTGCTAGTTGTTGCTCATCTATTCATGATTTTTTTGAGTATGCCGCCTTGATTGTGACTACAACAAGTGCATCTTGCAAGAGGAGGGATGCATTGACGGAAGAACATCATCAAAATATTTTGGATATGCTTGAGAGGGGTGAGATATTTAGTGGAAGAGGCTTGAATCAACAAACAAGTCTCGCTAGACCTGGGGATACTAGATGGGGTTCACATCATACAACTTTGCTTCGTTTGGATCAAATGTGGATGTCGGTGTTATATGTGCTTAGTGCGGTAGATGAGGATGGGCGTGGACCGTCTCAAGCGGCGGGTTTGATAGAGAAAATGGAGAATTTCAAATTTGCTTTCATTTTGAAGCTTATGTTAAAGTTGTTTGCAATCACAAATGAGCTCTCACAAGTCTTGCAAAGGAAGGATATAAATATTGTTCATGCTATGGAATTAGTTCATGATGTTAAAGCTCAGTTGATCTCTATGAGAGAGAGTGGTTGGGAGGACTTGTTTGATGAGGTTCAACAATTTTGTGTTGTCAAAGGTATTCCGGTGCCAAATATGGATGAACAAATACCAGTTAGGGGTCGTTCGAGGCGTGATGGGAAGACTTACACTAATCTTCATTATTATCGAGTTGAGGTTTTCTATGTTGCCCTTGACAAGATATGTACTGAGATGAATCATCGCTTTAGTGAAGCATCTACAGAGATATTAGTGTGTTTCTTATGTCTTGATCCAAAGAATTCTTTTTCTAAGTTTGATGTTGACAAGCTTGCTCGCCTTACTACAATTTATCATGCGGATTTCTCTAGTGGTGATCGTGCAATCATAAGTCATCAACTTGAGACTTACATTCATCATGTGAGAAGGCATGTTTCCTTTTCTACTTGTAAAGATCTTGAAAGTTTGGCTACAAAAATGGTTGAAACCGAGAAATATTTAATTTTTCCATTGGTCTACAAACTCATTGAGTTGGCTTTGTTATTGCCGGTGTCAACGGCATCGGTTGAAAGAGCTTTTTCGGCAATGAAGATTATCAAGTCTAAATTGCGTAACAAGATCAACAATGATTGGTTCAATGACTTGATGATATGCTACACCGAGCGGGACATATTTAAACAACTTGATGATGATGTTATTACCCGACGGTTTCAAGCCATGAAGAAAAGGAAAGGACATTTGCCTCGTAAGCCTAAGCCTAATTAGCACATTATCGGTATGTTTCATTCTCTTCGATGTGAATATATTTTCAAGTCAAAATTATATGACTTACTAATTCATATTTTTTTTATCTTGTAGAGTCTCTTACTCTCTTTTGGTTGTGTGATTGGATATTTGGAATTTTATTGTCGACTCGTCGCAATTTTGGTAGTGTCTAGTGAGTTGTTTGTTATCATATCTCGTTTTTTTTATCTATGAACCTTTACATATGTGATGTACCGTATCCGTTCTTTTACTTTAAAATTATTGTGAATTTGCATGATGTATAATTATGGTTTGCCTAGGCTTTAAATAATTTCTGGCTCCGCCACTGGATGATGGGAATAGCTATCGATGGATCGAGGAGATGGTTGACAGGCCGTCTGTCGTTAGTCATCTTATCGGACGTAGGAGCCGAAGATATATCCTTCCCCATTAATTTCTAGACATCCACGACAAATTATGACATATGGTTAGATGGATGTGGAGGGATACCGGCAAAGTGGCAAATATAGTTTTCCTTCGAAAGGACAAGTACTGGAGAGGAACTCAAAAGGTTCGTTTTTGTTCAGACAAATGTATCATCTACTTCCAAGAACTTTGGATGATGCAAATGCAAGGGCTAAGTATTAGGGTCTAGAAAAATTTCAACTGGATCGTTTTCTGTTTAAAGGGTTTCTGAAATCAAATTATCCTAGCTAAAAGCCAGTGCATTCGGCTACTTTCTTCAGGAATGCTAACTAAAAATAGTGTGTCTTTACTCGATTGAAATTCTCCAAAAGTCACAAGCTGCCGTGAATAGACATATGGGCAGAAACTTAGAGGTGTTTGATATTGAGATCCTCAAGTTTGGGAAGTAAACTAGGATTAAAACTATTTTCCATTCCCGTTGTTCATAAATCAATACCCCTAACAGCCAGTGGCGAACCCAGGATTACAATTTAGGTTGGACGGACCGGCGGAATGAACTAATACTATTATCCGATAACAAAGCAAGACATATATGAACATTCAGGTTAAAATCCTTAATACATTCAGTTTCTTCCTGCGGTTGTGGTTGTTGTACTACTTGTGCATCTTCAACATTGACAGCTTCAACCGATAGTACTTGCTCTTCTGTAGCTACCACGACATTCCTACTTGCACCGGTTCTTGGGGACGACCCACTCGACGACGCAATGGTAAAATGGCTCTTCAAATCTAACAAATTCAGAGCACAAGAGCACAAAGACACTATCAAATTCACAAATCATCATATTCATTCATCAATAATCATTTATAATTTATAATCACTGTAAGTATCTGACGTTCACAATTCAATTCTTACCTTTTTTCTTTAGATTTAGAAGGAGCCATCTTCAATTTTTATTTTCTCAAATTCACAAGCTCCTCACCTCCTCACTCACCCGGTCACCCCTCTCTATTTTCTCAACACTCAAGGCTCAAGCTGACCTCTCACTCACGCCCTCACGGGCCGGCTCCTCCTCACCTCCTCCCTGCCGTCTCCGGGCTCCTCCTCGATCGCGCCGGCGCGCCGCTCCTCCTCCTCGGCCGCGCAGCCTCCTCCTCCTGCGGTCCGGCCGGCGCCACGCTCCTCCTCCGCGGTCCCGCTCGGCGCCTCCTGCGCCTCGGCCGGCGCGCCTCGGGCTCCTCGACTCGGCCGCGCTCCTCGCTCCTCCCGCGGTCCCGCCGGCGCCGCGCTCCTCCTCCGCGGTCCACCCGCGCCTCCTCGCGGACCTGCGCCTCGGGCTCCTCCCGATCGGCGACCGGCCGGCGCTCCTCCCCGTGGGCCGTGGTGCCGCACTGCTGCCGCCACCGCCGCCTAGCCAGGTAGGGTTGGAGATTTGGATAATTTGAGTTTTTACAAATTGGGGATTTAGAGAACTGGCTGTGGCATCCTCCTCTGGACATAGTCTTCTTCGCTTCTCCTCACTGGACCTCACCTCTTGCAGATTGCAGTGGCGCGCCGGACGCGTGGGGTCGCGTGCCGGACCTCGGCGCCGCCGACCTTGCCCTATTGTTGGGCCGCCCTAACAAACACCAAATGAACTTTTATCTAGACAAACAAAAGCGTACGGTTGTTTATTAGGACGATTAATTCAACCTGGTTTTCTTATTTACCACAATCAACTAGCAGAAATCAGTTTAATAACACAATTAGCAGAAATCAGTTGAATAACAAAACCAAATTGCAAACTTTAGTCAGTTCACCTGTTCAGTTACTACTGAAGACATATGTGGTGTGTTCAATTACCTTGATGCAAACACTACTAAGAAAAGGTCTTCACAGACGGTTCAAAAATATCATCACAGATAGTTTCGTAAGCCGTCTAAATTTATAGGTCAATAATAACATGAGGTCATCACAAACGGTTTTTGAACCGTATGTGAAAAATACTCCGTCTGTGAAAAATACCTATAATAATTACTTATTATAGAGGGTGTCACGCGTCTGTCTTCCGCGCTCAGTAGAGGATTAGTTCTGTAATTTTGATGTCAAAAATGCTATTTTTATAATTAAGATAGCCAAATAAAAAAAAAACGAAAGATAACGCACGTCGCGCAAGATTCTTTCCGCGCGCACGGTGACACGAGCACGCTCCCCGTGTTGTGCGTGCGCCCGGCACGAGTGGCCTCGTCGGTTAAAACACCGCACTGGAGTCGTAGCACTGCACGCTTTGGCTTTTGCTCACTAGAACAACATCGTGCGTGCGCCCAAGTGAGGGAGGAGGCGCGGCCGCGGCAGCACGACCAGAACCACACACGCACACGAAACGCAGAGATGGCCGCCGCTGCAGCCGCGAACGAGCCGTGCCGCTGCCACATTGTGGCGGTGCCGTTCCCGGGCCGCGGCCACGTCAACGCCATGATGAACCTGGCCCGCCTCCTCGCCGCGCGCGGCGCCGCGGTCACCTTCGTCGTCACCGAGGAGTGGCTCGGCCTCCTCTCCTCCTCCTCCTCCGCCGCCGCCCAGCCTCCCGGCGTCCGTCTGCGCGCCATCCCCAACGTCATCCCCTCCGAGCACGGCCGCGCCACTGACCACTCCGGCTTCCTGGAGGCGGTCGGCACTGAGATGGAGGCGCCCTTCGAGCGTCTGCTCGACCGGCTCGACGAGGGCCCGCCGGTCGCGGCGCTCGTGGCCGACACCTACGTGCCGTGGGTCGTGGGCGTTGGCAACCGGAGGGGCGTGCCCGTCTGCTCGCTCTTCCCCATGGCCGCCGCCTTCTTCTCCGCGTACTACCACTTCGACCGCCTCCCGTCGTGGCTTGCCAGCGAGCACGCGCCGGCCTCCGGTGCGACAGCAGGTGAGGGTTCTCGCTTCCATGGCTTGTTGCTCCAAGCATACCCTGTCCTGATTAATGAATAACCCGCATTTGAATCAATTTATACATTGTTGCATCTATGCAGTGCTGAATTTGGAGGTTTTAGGATCTGATTTATGATTAGTTACATTCATTATTCATGCTTATGAAGTGTGATAATTCTGCACAAAAAGGGGAAAAAAACTTCTCGTTTATTGAAGTGTGATTGTTTGTGTGCACATTCCAAAGCGTTTCAAGTGTTAGGATGTATGAAGCTCCATGTGCAAAGGTGTGAGTAGCATGGCCAATGAAAGTCTGAAACACATATTGTTAAGTATAAGTGACTCATATCCTAGTTAACTATGACTTGGAGAAGTGTGCTACAAGAATTACTATATGAATCATAATAGGATTATGATTTCTACTTCCTTCTGGAGGAGAAGTAGGGGGCACTATAACGCCATAGGGGGTGGTCATGGAGAACACAAGCCACAGACTAACTCATGCAAAGCAAAAGGCACACGGGAGGAATAGATGCTAGGTTATTCTTTAGCACTACATTCTTGTATAGGGCAAGGATCCGAGAGTCCTAAAATGTTTGAGAGGGTTGTGAGAGCGACAATCCCTTGTACTCTTTTGATGGTATGCTTAAGGAATTTGCGGTCGGCTTCACTAAATCTTTCTCTCGTCGTGATTATTTCGTCACTGTTATTAGGTTCTCTCTAAGAGATTCATCTACTTCGCACTTGATATTCACGCTCGTGTTGTTTCTCACAAACTCTGATCCGATCTGGGGCTACTGCGCATTAGAAGAGGTATCAGAGTATAACAAGTGGTATCAGGGCCAATACGAGATTAATCTGATTTGCGAGAAGGTCGACAGAGCGTTAGATGGCACCAAATAAAGATCGATGTTTACGATGTGAAATTAAGTGGCAAAATTTGATGACGAAGGAAATTTCAGCATGTGCCAATGTGTGGAGAAGGATGTTCTTGTCCAGCAAAGGTTAATAGATGCTCTTGTAGGAGACAAACCGGAAAAGACGTCCAATGAAGACGGAAAGGTGGAGTGGAAGTCTGTCAGTACAATCCATCTATGTCTCTCCAATGAGATAAAGTACTCGGTGATTAAGGAGATGTCACCAAAGAAATTATGAAGTAGCTTAGGGGAATATAACAAAATCGCTAACAAACCGGCGGGTGCTAAAGCGGCAACTGTTCAGGTTGCACATAGAGGAAGACACACGGTTCGTTAACCATCTCAATGTCTTCACAAGCTTATTAGATAGTTGATTAGTGTGGATAAGAAAATTGAGGAGAACGACAATATCATCATATTATATATATTGGAGGTGGGGTCCTCGAAGAAGACATCGAATTCTTCATTATCGGGTGATTAAGCATTGGCTGCCGTAGGTGTTGCGGGCAAAAGCAAAAGTCACAAGAAGAAGAAAGGTAAGAGCAAGGGCACGTGTATATGCTATCTATGTGACGAGGAATGTCATATGATAAAAGATTATCTAGGTTTGAAGCAAATGTGGGGAGCATGCTCAGTGGCGGTAGCGAAAGATGATTCAGATGTACTAGTCGTCAGTCAATCAGGTACTTCTGATGAATGGATATTAGATTCAGGATGTTGCTTCCATATATGTTCGGCGAGAGAAATGTTTGACGAAGGATCTCTACGCTTGGCATATAGAACTGTTCACTTAGCGGATTGTAAGGAGTATGCAACTATTAAGGTGTGAAAGGTTACATTGGAGATGTATAATGGAGTACATCGCACATTGACGGGAGTTCAGTATATTCCCGGCTTAAAGAATAATTTAATATTTGTGAGGTCGCTTGAACTTGAAGGTTGTGAGGTATCACTTCGAGGTGGAGTCATGTGAGTTACTTGCAAAGGGCAGGTAATCATGAAAAATATCTAGAGCAATGAAGGATACCGATTGATAGGTAATCACAAGGAAAGAGTAACCAATGAGAGGTCTGATAAAAATACTGGCCAGGAGAAGGAAACCGTGTCGTCAACGGGAGGTACTCAGATCCCATTTGCAGTAATGTGCAGAACTGCAAAGACGGTTGCAAAATCTAGCAGACGCAAAGGCAAAGGTACTAGCTGTTGGAAGAAGGAAGACGTGGTGCGACCAACGTGCAGGTGGAGCTCAGAGGCGGTACAAACCTGTGGCATAGAAGGTTGTATGAACAGGAGGTGTGGTTGACCAAACTACACAACAAAAGAGCTCTTATGTGGAGTTTTCGGGCGGGCTAGCCTGGATACCAACACCCACATTTCGGTGATGTGCATGAGTCCCTGTGGTAGGGGTACTCCCAAAGGTGGGAAAGAAAAAAAGATGGAACTGACTTGGAGAGAGTTCTTGGAGGAGCATGGTGGCTTTAACGGATAAAATTCAAGGTGGAGGTTGTTAAGTATGGGTGACTTATATCCTAATAGACTAGGACTCGAAGAAGGGTGCTACAAGGATTCCTATATAAATCGTAATAGAATTAGGATTCATACTTTCTTTTGGAGAAGAATTAGGAGGCACTAAAAGCCATAAGGGTGGTCATAGAGAACATAAGCTACAAACTAACTCATGCAAAGCAAGAGGTACACGGAAGGATTAGATGTTAGGTTATTCTTTAGCACTAGATTCTTGTATAGAACAAGGATCCAGGGGTCTTAAAAGGTTCGAGAGAGTTATGAGAGAGTGACAATCTCTTGTACTTAAGGAATTTGCGGCTGGCTTTGCCAAATCTCTCTCTCGTCGTGATTATTTCGTTATTGTTATTAGGCTCTCTCTACGGGATTCATCTATTTTGCCCTTGATACTGTGAACGCTCGTGCTGTTTTTCACAAACTTTGATCCGATCAGGGGCTGTTGCACATAAGAAGAGGTATCAGAGTATAACAACTATAAATATGATTTTTTTCTTTCACGAGGAACCAGTAAATATGAAAACAACTTGTTAGGATCATGTGTAACTCTGTAAGTACTTGCACGTTAGTTTTGTCGCATTTGCATTTACTGGGACAATGCTCACGTGATTAAGCAAGAAAAGCTTTAATGGTCACCATAACGACAGTTTTTATTTTAGTCCTCCAATCAACAAATCACCTAGCCAGGGTCTAATTTCACACTGTGCAGTCAGGTAGCTGTCTGATTGAGAGATGAATTAGCACTGTTTGGATGATGGGATTTGGTTGGGATTTAGTTCAAATTAGCTAATCTCTCTCATCCATTGGTTTTAAAAAAAATTCTCATCCAAACATGAGTAGACATACATGAAACGACTAAAATTTAGCATGGTTCAAGCTTGACAAATTGGTACTCAAATTGTCTTAACAGAAATAGCCAATTTCTCATCCATGTTCAATCCCATCTTTATCATTCCTCAGACAACTCCACCGACATTTCCCAAGACTCCCAAGTCAGTAACATCATATATGTGTTGTTGTCATTGTGCCCCATGGTTTGCAGGATGTAAATTTTGTTGATCTCAACCTTCTATATCTTGCAGCATTGTTCACTCATCTATTTTTTTCTGCAGATAAATCTGATCAGAGACTTGAGCACTATATCTCCGGCCTGGCTTCTAGTTCGATAAGGTTATCTGATCTCAAGCCCTTAATTCACAACGAGAGAACAGTTAGTTATGTCATAGCAGCTGTCTCTAGCATCAGAAAAGCGCAATGTCTCCTATTTACCACTATGTACGACCTTGAGGCCAGTGTCATCGACTCAATAAGTTCAATGCTCTCATGTCCAGTGTACCCAATTGGCCCCTGCATTCCCTACATGACCCTTGATGATCAGCATACCAAGTCCAACAAAGAAGTTACCAGCTCAGGAGACTACTTCACCTGGTTGGACTCTCAACCTGTGAACTCGGTGCTCTATGTCTCCCTTGGAAGCTTTCTCTCCGTGTCAACCTCTCAGCTTGATGAGATTGCGTTGGGCCTTGCAGTCAGTGAGGTCAGATTCTTGTGGATTCTTCGTGAACAATCTCCTCGGGTGCAAGAACTTGTCGGTGACACCGATAGGGGCATGATACTTCCATGGTGCGAGCAGTTGATGGTTTTGTGCCATCCTTCAGTTGGGGGCTTCCTGACACATTGTGGGATGAACTCAACACTTGAAGCCGTCTTCACTGGTGTACCTATGCTCGCCCTACCACTGTTCTTTGATCAACCAATTGATGGCAGGCTAATTGTGGAAGAATGGAAGATTGGGCTGGAGTTGAGGGATTGGACTGATAAGGATCGCCTGATCAGAAGCGAGGAAATAGCAAGGGCTGTTAAGAGGCTGATGGCCTGTGATGAAGCTGAGACGAAGGCAATAAGGAGACGTGCCCTTGAGTGGAAAGAGGTTTCTCGCAGAGCAGTCAACAAGGGTGGATCTTCATATCACAATCTCAGTTCATTGATGGAGATGTTATGCTCATCACGATAATTGGGACACCAGTATCTGGTATGTACCGAAATCGATCAGCAATGTTCCAAAACTGATGTTTGAAATGTATCATTTGTTCCACCATTTTGTTTGTCGGAGCTCTATTTGGATAGAGTGCTATTTTAACTTCCGTGTGAATCAACTTGATATACTCAAGTTGTAGGATCTTATGGCAAACTAAGAACCGTGTGGTTTTTTTTAAGGCTAGATGGTGTGAATTAACTTGAAATTTCAAAATTACTATTTCTTATTAAGTATGTTGGAGAACGGCATATCTTTTGCAGTAAAGAGGGGGAAAAGGCATCATACAAAGTTTTGGCACAATGCAGATGAAATTCGAAATCACCCTGCAAGTTTAAATTACTACTGAAAATTTGATATTGATGTGACTTGAACAATATGTTCAGGACATATGTATGATATAAGAGGTGTGGGGACATTGCATTTTTCTTTTCTTGGCTGCTATTAGTGGTATTTGTTCCTCTTCCTTAATGAATGGGAAACTTTGATGAGTAACATCCCAAACATGAATATTTTGCTAGATAACATTGCAACCATCTTGTACTGCAATATAATAACATCCTAAACACATGAAATTGTGCGAGATACATTGTGTGGATATCATGGAGATATGTTTATGATCTTAGGATGATGATACAATTGGCAATAGTGGTGAGGGCCAGAAACTATCAAGCTTCAGGTGGTCTGATTGGCCATGAACAACGGTCAGACCAACCAAGGCTTTGGCTAAGAGGCTGACGGTCAGACTGGCCATGGATGAAGGTCTAACCGGTCAAAAAGATGACTTTCGAGTTTAGAGCCGAGCAAAAAATAGATGATGTAGGTAAGAGGAGTTTGTTATGCACTTGGTTTCATATTTTTTGGAGCTCCGAGTCAATAATTCTATTCATTTTAAATTTTCAGAGAGGTTTCGAATTTCTAGAGAGCAAATTTGGCTAAGTCCATGTGCTGGCGATCAGATCAGCCATGTTGGGCGGTCAAACTAGCCATGGGTGGCAGTCTGACCGATGTTATCATGTTCGTTGGTCGGCAAAGCGGCGATGTTCGTAGGTTAGGCCATTTTCATGGTTTTCAATGCATATGTGTTGCATGATGCATGCTTTGATTAACGTAGGTTAAGTTGCGAAGAGCTTGTTCCTGGAATTGATTTCTTGGTCTATTGTTGTGCAGAAGGTTTGGAGGTCAGCAACGGTCAACGGCGAGGATGGTCGGGACTAGACTTGGAGAGCTGAGATCTACAATAATCGAGGATGTCGGATGAAGTCAGTGGACTTAAGCGTGGCGCAAAATGGACAAGGATGATCGAATGGGAAGTTCGGTGTAACGGGTTGCATCAAGCAGCGCGGGGGTTGCTGCAAGTGTCATGGTGGTTTCGGTGGAAACCGGATGGGAGAGACTCACCGATATGAAAAGAGTCATTGATCAACCTACACGTGACGAAGCATATAGTTGCTTCATAAAGATTAGACTCAGTCTTTGGAGAATGATCGAAAAGGGGTATTTTGTTAACTTCACAAAAATACCACCTCAGTGAGCTTTCGCTAAATCGTGACGCAAGACGGTGCAAGGAGAGGCGGTTTAGGTCAAATGAAGATAAAGATCACAAAGAAACGGAATCGGGAAACCCGGTTCGTCATCCATTTTTAGAAGCGTGCGTGAGTGTAGACTTGTTTATATGTGGGCTTAGCGGGTGCCCGTTAGGGTCTTGTATCTCAACCTAGCCTCTACTATAAAAGGAATGTCAAGATGTGGAGTTCCCAAGTCCTTCTAAGAGAAAAGTCCTAATTTGTGATTTGATAATTTTGGAGTAGTTGAGGCTAGGGTTTGTGAGAGATGGGTTGATTGTGTGCTCAAGTGTTGAGCTTTTGTCCTCTATGATGGAGTGGCGGTAAACCAACAACTATCTCAAATCAATCTAAGCAAGATTTCTTCAAGATGAGTCTCTTCTTATTCTTACTCTCTTTGATGACTTTTGGGTTTTCGATGATTCTTTGGTTTTTCTTTGGTGTCTTGCTATGATCTTGCTTGATGTGATATGTGGGAATACATTTAGGATCATCTTGATCATCATTTACCCACGAGCAAAGTTTGGGATTGTCGTAGGGACGCCCCACCGGCCTCCACGACCCGGCAAAGCACGGCAGCACCGAAAGGCCTTCCAAGGACATACTCGGAGGCTGCCCCGAAGACCCCCTCGGAGGCATCTCGAAGACCCCTCGGAGGCATCCCGAAAACCCTTCGGCGGGCCCGAGGAGACTTCCCAGGGAAGGTAACAGAGGATCGCCGAAGGGCACAGGGTTCGCAAGAACGATGGACCAGACGCACCCCTAAAAGATAGACCATGTCCACAAGGGCGCATCGTGCACCAGAGGCTACGCATAGGGCACGTAAAAGACCATGCTGCCCCTAGGGCTAATGTACTTTGTTAGGGGCATGTATGTACTTTCATGTATCATATCAGGAGGCTATAAATAGCCCCTCTACCCTGTAACTAGGGGAGGATCGAAAAAATCATAATCGAGCCCCTGTTAAGTCCCCTCGTCTTCCCAGCACGAGGGGTCTCCACCTATTACTGTCTAGTCTTCTCACTACGACAGTTGGCGCTGTCCGTGGGGTTCGGCAAGAAAGTCACCCAGAAAAGCTCATGGCCCCCCGAAGGGCAGCACCCAAAGTCTCCGCAACCGAGGCAGCAGCGGCGACCGCGGCCCCGAACACTCCTAAAGCAAAGCGGGGTCGGGTCGCATCTACCGCTACCGCCACCCGAGCCACAGAAGAAAAAGGCAATAATTCCACCCATGGGGACATCATAGGAGGCGATGCTTCGCCCACCGAAGCATCCTTGCCAAACACTCAAACTGCAGGCATCAATCGAGAATCATATGAGGCACTTCAGCGGGAATTGGCGGACCTCCGGCGAGAGATGCTCAACCTCCGACAGGCGGCGGGAGGCGCCCTCGCGACCACCCAGCCGCAGCCTAACACCCAACACCTCGAAGCCGGAGCCCAAACCACCCCGGAGGAACCAAACGCGAGCCTGCAGCTCCAGGGAGATCCAAACTCACCGTTGAGCGCGGGACTTGAAGCAGCACGTTGGCCAAGGAACTTCAAAATGTCGGAGGTCACACCCTTCGAAGGGTGCACAGATCCCTCAGAGTTCCTTCGCGTGTATGAAACAGCAGTCGAAGCGGTGGGAGGGGACGACACAACAAAGGCGAAAAGCATCACGCTCGCCTTCAAGGGCGTCGCCCTAACATGGTTCTTTGCCATCCCCCCCGCTCCATTTACGCCTGGGAACAGCTACGCGACCACATACCTGTTCGCAGTCAAGCAAGCCCCGGGCGAATCCCTCCAAAGCTTCTTTAGAAAATTCGCAGAAGTAAAATGCCAAGTCAAGGGCGTCAACGAGACTACCATCATAAACGCCGCAACCTGCGGTTTGCAAAAGGGCCCCCTGTCGGAAAAATTGGCGTGCAAGCCAGCGCGCACGGTCGCGGAACTCTTCGACAAAATAGAGGAGTACGCCCGAGCGGAGGAGGACAGCACCCGGAGAAACGATACCACCTCAAGCAACACCCCAACAGACAGGCCACCCAAGGAGGACATAGCTACCGCCCCGGCTACCAGCAAACCGCGCATCAACTATCGGCTAAAAGGCCGAAACATCTATCATCTGGACGAAGGGCGCACCTCCGAAGCCGGAAGAAGAGGCGGCCGAACAAACCGCGGCCGCGGTAGGGGCCGCGGCCGTCACGGGGGGCGGCACCAGGACGCCCGAGGCGGTGCAGCAGCAGCTCCATCATACTGTGACCTCCATGGCGAAGGGTCGCATACAACAGCGGAGTGCCGCACCATCGCGGCCATGCACGACTACATGCATCGTAGTTAGCACCCAGTTGAGCACGAAGATCGAAAGGAGGCGGGCAACCTATTGCCGGCCCCACCGCCACGCTCGCGTATTGAAGGCGGCCACGGCGGGCCAGCCCAGAGGATCATTAACATGATCACCGGGGGGTCCTCGCTGGGCATATCCTCGAAAAGACAACGCCGCGCGTACGTACGGCAAATCCACCATGTGGCCACACAGCCAGTCTCCCTACCACCCCGCTACTCTGAGGTGTCCATAACATTCGGACCCGACGACGCGCGGGGTATACACTTCCCCCATCAGGAACCCCTCGTCATCTCCGCCAACATTGCCAGCTACGAGGTCAGGCGAGTCCTCGTGGACGACGGAAGCTCGACGGATCTTTTATTCGCAGAAGCCTTCGACAAGATGATGATCCCCAGAGATCGCCTGTCACCGCCAGGCATCCCACTGGTGGGCTTCGGAGGAAGGCCCGTCACGGCCTTGGGTCAGATTGCCTTACCCGTCACGTTTGGCGACGGTCAGGCAGCTCGCACGAAAATAATAACTTTTGACGTGGTCGAAATGCCATATCAGTACAACGCCATCCTCGGGAGGGCCACCCTCAACACCTTCGGCGCAATAGCGCATCACAACTACCTGTGCATGAAGATCCCCGCGCGCGAAGGTGTTATTACGGTACGGGCAAACCAACACCTCGCTCGTCGGGTCGAAATGGAGCTGGGCTCGCATGCTCAACGCGTCCATGCGGTCAAGGCAAATGCGGGACCACAAAGCAGGGCCCCGGTTGGCAAATGGGCCCCAAAGGCGAAGCCGGAGGGACAGCTGCAGAGGGTGCCCCTCCGAGACGATTCCCCGGAAAAAACGGTGGCCCTCGGAGCAGAACTCAAGGAGGAAGAACACAGCAGCATCCTCCGGGTGCTACGCGACAACGCCGACATCTTCGCGCGGAGCCCCGAGGATATCCCTGGCGTCGCCAGGGATACAATCGAGCACCGGCTGGCCATCCGAGCGGATGCAATCCCAAAGAAACAGAAGCTCCGGCACATGACGCCCGAACGCCTCGAAGCAGCAAAAAAGGAGACCGCCAACCTCCTGACAGTCGACGTGATTCGCGAAATCAAGCACTCCGAGTGGCTCGCCAACCCAGTCCTCATCCAAAAAAGTATGGGCCAATGGCACATGTGCGTCGACTTCACCGACCTCAACAACGCGTGCCCAAAGGACGACTTCCCCTTACCACGCATCGACCAGTTGGTAGACGCCACCTCGGGGTGCGAGCTTATGAGCTTCCTCGACGCATGCTCCGGATACCACCAGATATTCATGGCTAAAGAGGACGAAGCAAAAAACCACCTTTATCACCCCCATCGGCACCTACTGCTACCATCGCATGCCCTTCGGGTTGAAGAATACAGGAGCCACATTTACACGCCTTATCACAAGAGTCCTCGCTGGACAGCTCGGCAGGAACGTCGAAGCATATGTCGACGACATTGTGGTGAAAAGTAAGCTCGCGGGTTCCCACCCCGGGGACTTGCAAGAAAATTTCGCCAGCTTTCGAGCAGAGGGAATCAAGCTCAACCTGGAGAAATGTGCCTTCGGCTTCAGGGCAGGAAAACTATTAGGATTCCTCGTCTCAAATAGAGGAATCGAAGCAAACCCAGAGAATATCAGGGCCATACAAGAAATGCAACCACCCCGTAGCGCCCGGGAAGTACAAAAGCTCACAGGACACCTCACGGCCCTCGGCTGATTCCTGTCCCGCTCGGCAGAGCGGGCCTTGCCATTCTTCAAGACCCTTCGAGGTGCGGAGCCATTCCGATGGACGGAAGAGTGCCAACACGCATTCCAAGAGCTCAAGGAGTACCTCGCGGTGCCCGGCCACCACCGGCCGAGGCGAGAGCACAGCTCCTGTTGTATCTCGCCGCATCCGCTTTCGCGGTCAGCGCGGTCCTCGTCCCAGAAGAAGACAGACAGCGACCCGTCTACTATGTCTCCAAAGCACTCCAAGGGGCCAAGATAAGATACACGGAGCTGGAGAAGCTAGCATACGCCCTGCTCATGGCCTCGTGCAAGCTTGGCCATTACTTCCTCGCACATGCAATCACTATCCCAACCTCATACCCGCTGGCTCTCATGTTGCGAAACAAAGATGCCTCCGGTCGGGTCGCCAAGTGGGCCGCGGAACTCGCACCTTTCGACATCATGATCGCTCCGCGCACCACAATAAAATCCCAATCATTGGCCGACTTCGTCGCCGAGTGGACCCCTCACACGGAGCAACCAACCAATGCCATCGACACACCATGGACACTATACACCGACGGCCCCTGGTGCGTCACAGGAGCAGGCGCGGCCGCCATCCTCATCGCACCAGATGGTCGGAGCATATCACACGCCGCGCGACTCAACTTTGCTACGACAAACAACGCCTCGGAATACGAGGCCCTCCTCCTAGGACTCCGTAGAGCGAAGGCATTAGGAGCCAAGCGAGTGGTGGTGAAAAGTGACTCGCGCCTCATGGTAGGACACTTCGACAGGACATTCGAAACAAGGGATCCCGAAATGGCTCGGTACCTCGCGGCGGTGCAAGCCATTGCCAAGGGGTTCCTCGGAATCACTGTCCAGGCAATACCCAGAAGTGCGAACGAAGCCGCTGATCGACTCGCAAAGATGGCCAGTTCCAATGACCGGCCGCCGCCGGAAGTCTTCTACGAGATACTCAACAAGCCTTCCGTCTCGACCGGGGCGACCACCATCCCAACCGGAGCACTAGGGGCTCCGCCCGGAGTACTAGGGGCTCCGTCCGGAGCACTAGGTGCTCTGCCCGAAACCCTAGGTGCTCTCAAGCCAAAAGGTATCGAGCCCGAAGGTGCTAAGCCTGCCAAGGCATCGCCAGGGAAAGCATACCATGTGGCGCACATTGACGCCACAGACTGGCGCAACATCATCATCACTTACCTGACAAGCGGCGAACCAGATGATCCAATCGAAGCAAAACGCCTCAAGTACCGGGCCAGAAATTACCACCTCGTCAAGGGTGACCTGTACAAAGGAGGCGTTTGTACCCCTTTCCTGCGATGCATTTCACAAAAGGAAGGTCAGCACCTCCTCGGGGAAATACACGAGGGGGCCTGCTGAGCACATCAGGCCCCACGAAGCATTGTCGCCAAAGCCTTCCGACAAGGTTTTTACTGGCCGACGCGTTACGCGACGCACAACACCTCGTCCAGCATTTTCAGGGGTGTCAATGGGCCAGCCATAACCCAAGAGCGCCCCCACTCCACTGCAGCCCTTACCGCCGGTATGGCCCTTCGCAAGATGGGGCCTCGACATCATCGGCCCCTTCCCAGCGGCGAAGGGCAACCTGCGCTTCGCCTTCGTCGCCATCGAATACTTCTCAAGGTGGGTAGAAGCCGAGCCAGTACCAAAAATAACAGCAGCAGCCCAGCGTTTCGTCTAGAAGAACGTCATCTGCAGGTACGGAGTGCCTCGCGACCTAGTCACCGACAACGGCACACAGTTCGACTCCGCAACCTTCAGGTCATTTTGCGAAGGCTTGGGGGTCACCATATGCTTCGCATCCGTTGGCCACCCGGAGTCCAATGGAGCAGTCGAAAGGGCAAACGGCAACGTATTGGCAGGCCTCAACAAACGCCTAGTGGGCTTGCCAAAAGGATTGTGGCCCGAGGAGCTACATAAAGCCTTATGGGCACTCCGAACCTCGCCAACCAGGGCCACCGGCTTCTCCCCTTTCAAGCTCATCTTCGGCGACGAAGCAATGACCCCTGAAGAGCTCGCCGCCAAGTCCCTCCGAGCAAGCCAAGCCGACAATCCGGAAGGCCGCGAAGTCTCCCTGGATACAGTAGAAGAGCACCGCGTGCAGGCCATTTCGAACATGGCGAGGTACACGGCGGGCGTCGCGAAGGCGTACAACAAGAAGGTCCAGGCCCGCCCCCTCGTACCAGGAGACATGGTCCTAAAGCGGGTGGCGAACTCCGCGATAGTTGGCAAGCTGCAGTCCAAATGGGAGGGGTCCTACGTCATCACCCATAGCACAAGGGCAGGGTCCTACCATATAGCTACACCCGAAGGACAACAGCTCGATCACACATGGAACGCCAAGAGCCTCCGCAAGTTCTACCCTTGAGTGCAGCATTGTAAAAATCCCGGCTGCGACCGGACAAAAACCCAGCCCCGTCGAAGAAACGAAGGGGGGGTTTGTAAAATCGTGTGTAAACTTTTTGCGCATTTTGTGCCAATGCAATATAAAAAGAACTGTGGTGCACACGGAGGTCCCCCGAGGGCCCGGATGTATAAAACAAGACACCGCGCATGGCTTTATGCCCCGGTGCACACCGAGGTCCCCCGAGGGCCGGGTGTATAAACGGACACCGTGCATGGCTTTCTGCCCCGGTGCACACCGAGGTCTCCTCAGTACCTCGATGTATAAAACAAGACACCGCGCATGGCCTTTGGCCTCGGTGCACACCAAGGTCCCCTCAGGACCTCGGTACATAAAACAACACACCGCGCATGGCTTTCTGCCACGGTGCACACCGAGGTCCCCCGAGGGCCGGGTGTATAAACGGACACCGCGCATGGCTATCTGCCCCGGTGCACACCGAGGTCTCCTCAGTACCTCGGTGCATAAAACAAGACACCGCGCATGGCTTTCTGCCCCGGTGCACACCGAGGTACCCCGAGGGTCCGGGTGTATAAATAGACACCACGCATGGCCTTCGGCCCCCGTGTAGACCGAGGGCTTTCCGAAGCCCTATCAAAAGAAGGTAGGGGGACGAGCGCGGCTTCGCCCCCACCTCGCAAAAAAAAACGTACGAACAGGGCTTTCCGAAGTCCTATCAAAAGAAGGTAGGGGGATGAGCGCGGCTTCGCCCCCACCTCGCAAAAAAAAGCGTCTGAACAGGCTTTTCGAAGCCCTATCAAAAGAAGGTAGGGGGACGAGCGCGGCTTCGGCCCCACCTCGCAAAAAAAAACGTACGAACAGGGCTTTCCGAAGCCCTATCAAAAGAAGGTAGGGGGACAAGCGCGGCTTCGCCCCCACCTCGCAAAAAAAAATGCACGAATAGGGCTTCCGAAGCACTATCAAAAGAAGGTAGGGGGACGAGCGCGGCTTCGCCCCCACCTCGCAAAAAAACGTACGAATAGGGCTCTCCAAAGCCCTATCAAAAGAAGGTAGGGGGACGAGCGCGGCTTCGCCCCCACCTCGCCAAAAAAAAAAAAACGTACGAATAGGGCTCTCCAAAGCCCTATCAAAAGTAGGGGGACGAACGCGACTTCGCCCCACCTCGTAAACAAAAATACGTGCAGGGCTCCCCGAAGCCCTATCAGAAGGAGGATGAGCGCGGCCTCGCACCCCCTCGCGGTAACCTCCCCCTCGCACTAAAATAAAAACAACCTTCCAAAGGCACAAGTTATAGCTGGTCTTTATTAATCAAATCTCAACAACATACAACAAAGCTCCGCCGATGACAAATACGACAAAGTTTACAACAGTAATACACTTACGGGACAAAGTACCATTCCTCCGTGCGCGTAGCCCATTCAAGCAGCTCCTCGTCTGACGCCCCGGACGCCAACAGCCTCGCGAATTCCCTCTGCGTGGCTTCGAGCTCATCCGAGGACTCAGAGAACTATCACTTGAAAAAACGGTGTGCGGAGGAGCCGACTCAGCACACGACGCAAGAGGATTAGCATCAGCGCCGGCAGTCGTCGCCTCGCGGCGCCTCCAAAACGCTCGAATCTCTGCACGCACCTCGGCCGCCTTCCTCTTGCAGGCACGATGAAACTCCCTCATAGAACCAGTAGGGTTCGCTAGTTTCCAACGCTGCCACTTCGCACCGTGATAAACAGCTCCCCGATAGCACAATTGCAAAGGCCAAACAGACAACACACCCCGTTCGTCTTTCGAGCCCCGGCGACCGGCGCTTCTCTTAATACTTCGCGCTTCGGACGGAGCGGGACCCCGCTCGGCGACTCGCTTGACCAGTAATCCTTCGACCTGTATATACGAAGCCCGGTCCCAAAGAAACAAGTCATTCCATTGTCCAAACATTTTCCATTTAAAACGAGGGTCTTACACAAAAAGAGGTTACCCTCGTACAAAACGCCCCTTACGGCAAACAAAAGTGGAGCGACAAAAAAAATATTACGAAGCTCCAACACTAACTATAACCTAAAAAGAGGGGGGTCACACCTTATCGTGTGGGGTGGACCCCCGCTTGTCGACACGCGCGTCTTCCGCCGAGGCTGCCACTGGGGCCTTCCCTTTCTCCCGCTGCGCTTGCGCCGCACGGGATGACTCCATCGCGTCGTCATGGCCTCGCAGGGACCAGTAATCTTGCAGCAGAACCCTCCCGGCCTTACTCGTACGGTTCCGCGCTGCCGCCACTTCCTCCGGAGTGGCCACCGCGACAGACCGAGCCGCAAGACCATCAATGTGGGCGCAGCCGGCCTTGTCGAGGGAGGCGAGCGTCGCGGACCAAGCAGCCTTCGCGCAGTGGTCACCGTACGCGCGGGCGGCCAGGAGAAACACTTCTCCGGTGCGGTGAAGTCGTTCGAACGTGATGTCCATCTCCGAGGGCCGATGGCACCTCGCTGGGGGAACGACGCCAAGTTGCGACACAGCCCCCTCGATGGATTTCATGGCTCGCCAAGCGGCAAGCCCGACGAGGTTGACAGCTCACGCTTGGTGCGAACCTCCTCTTCAAGCACCACCTTCTCGTCTCGTAGGCCCTTCACTTGCTCCTCCAGGGCCTGCACCCGAAGGGCCAAAGCGTCGCGCTCGCCGCTAAGCACCTCGTTTCGAGCGTGCTCATCCTCGATCTGCTTCTGGATCTCGGCGAAGCCCGACACAATGTCACCATTAAGGGCCCTCGCCACCATAACGGTCGGCGCAAACAAAGCGGATCAGCGATAAGTCCAAAAAAACAACAACAACAAAGAAAAAAGAAGTCCTTCACGGCGTTCGCCTCGATACCCCGAAGCATGTCGGGCAAGGTCATTCGCGCGAAGAGCTCCCGAAGCAGAGGTGGCGAAGCAAAATCGACCACCGCTCCGCACACCCGTGATGCGCCTTTGCTAACGCGAAAATCGGAGCGGCATATAGGCCCCAAGTCCACCATACCCGGAGGGCGAGCAGAGTCATGCTCCCCCGATTGCCCGCCTCCGGAAGCAACAGGGCCAGAGCCTCCTCTGCTGGCTCCGCCCTCCTGCATGACATCATCCGCTGCGATATCGAAGCCTTTAAAAACATCAGCCTCAAGCAAAATAACCACCAAGCAACCCGCCGGAGTAACAAGTTACCGTGCGGCACCCGAGGGGTGAGTGACACCTCGTTCGCAGCATCCCGGCCCATGTAAACATTCGAGGGCGTGCTCTGCCCGGAGGACTCGTCGGTATCCAACCCGACAACGTCGAAAGAGCTGACCGCTCGCCGCACCTGCGAGGCGGTTCGCTCGGCCACCACGGTGGGACTCCCCCCCCCCCCCGCACTCGAAGCGTCATGAGGACCGGTGGGATCAGCGTTCGAAGCGGATCCAGAAAACTCCAATCGGCCCGAAGGGTCCGCCGCCGGCCTCTTCGACGCGTGTCCCGAGCCCTCTGCATTGTGCAGACCAGCACCAATGTCGCGAAGCGCAGCAACGCACAGAGGGGCCACAAAAACTGGCCCAGCTCCCTCAACCTCAACCGGTCGGGCGCGCTTCTTCTTCTTGGCCTCCGGGGTGGGCCGGTCAGAGAGGTGAATTGAGGCAGGATACGCCCGATTCAACCGCCCCTCCCGCACAACCAGACAGCGCTTCGCGTGCTCTTCACCCGTATATGGGCCAAGAAGTATCTCCACCGCGCGGCTCGCTTCGGCAATCGACATGGCTGCAACGAACAAAAAGCGTAAGTCACCCTTCAAAACCCGCACAAAGATCCATGCCAAGAGCCATACCTTCGTGCCCCCTCACAGTAAGAGTGGGGTGACCAGAGCCGAAGGAGCCCCGCTCAACTTCCCAGTCCCGCGCCAACGGCCAAAGCCCGAAGGCGCAAAACTCCTCCACCAAATCTCGCGTGGAGAATCGCCTCGTCATGTCCAGAAGAACGCGCAGATGGGCCTCCTCCCTCGCCGTAAGCTCGATATCGGCCGACGATGGGTCAGACACCGCCAGACCGCACCCATCCTCCCGACGAGGTATGGTAAAACCACCTCGCGTCTGCCGTTTCCCACTGCTCGCGCCACGGAGCGGTAGGTACATTTGGCAGCGCGACCTCGGTTGAAAATTGACGCTGCCAAAATTCAATGTCTCGCCATCGCTGTTCTTCTTCGGCTGGCAGCGGGCATTGTGCAAGAACGCGAAAAGGCAAGCCTCGCCTGCAGCTCTGGCCGCTCGAAGCATCCACTCGAAGACCCCCAACTTAACAACTGAGTTGGGGGTAAGTTGTGCCAATTCCACGCCGTACAAGGTACAACTGCAGGACGTCTTTCACCAGGTCCACGCACGGGATTCGCAACCCGGCGTCAAGAAAAGCAACAAAAACTACCGCCTCGTCGGTCCGAGGCAACGACACCATCTCCGTTCCGGGAACTCGAACCTTCGTCATGCTCTCCAGCTTGCCCTCCTCCACGAGTGTCCGGAGCACTGCCTCCATCACCGTCGACCTCCCGAGGTCACTCGTGTAAGACGACTCTACCGCCGCGTCCTTGCCTCGCTTCGTCATGCTTCGGATGTGCAACGTAGCAAGGCGCAAACAAAGACGTTTGGAAAAAAACCGACAGAATAAGCTCCAAAAAGGGGGATGGTGGTGGCTACTTATAGCCGCCCAGGGAGCTCAACAGGAGCCACGCGTCATTAATAACACCGTTAGCGGTTCGAGGAGGCGCCGGTACGGGCAACGGTGCCATTATGACGCGTCAATACGGTGCACAACGCCCCAAGCGT
Source organism: Ampelocalamus luodianensis (assembly GCA_036346255.1). NCBI lineage: Eukaryota > Viridiplantae > Streptophyta > Magnoliopsida > Poales > Poaceae > Ampelocalamus > Ampelocalamus luodianensis. Next base: position 26,504,707 of record CM070617.1, on the reverse strand, counting down.
CGTTACGACGCATGGCGGCCCCAGCCGCCGTCAGCACATCGCATGCCAGCACCATTAAAGCGCACGACACCCCACGAGTCCCCCGCAGGAAACGGTGCCCAAGGGAAGGAAGACCCTTCGCAACCAACGAAGCTTCGCCACGACAGAGGGGACGGTGTGCCTGGACCTTACAGGGGAACAGCGTGGTTTCAGCCATGGCAAAGCAGACCTTGACCGCGAGGGGCTTGTCGTAGGGACGCCCCACTGGCCCCTACGACTCGGCGAAGCACGGCAGCACCGAAAGGCCTTCCAAGGACATACTCGGAGGCTGCCCCCGAAGACCCCTCGGAGGCATCCCGAAGACCCCTCGGAGGATCCCGAAGACCCTTCGGCGGGCCCGAGGAAACTTCCCAGGGAAGGTAACAGAGGACCGCCGAAGGGCACAGGGTCCGCAAGAACGGTGGACCAGGCGCACCCCTAAAAGATAGACCATATCCACAAGGGCGCATCGTGCACCAGAGGCTACGCATAGGGCACGTAAAAGACCCTGCTGCCCCTAGGGCTAATGTACTTTGTTAGGGGCATGTATGTACTTTCATGTATCATATCAGGAGGCTATAAATAGCCCCTCTGCTCTGTAACTAGGGGAGGATCGAAAAAATCATAATCGAGCCCCTGTTAAGTCCCCTCGTCTTTCCAGCACGAGGGGTCTCCACCTATTACTGTCTAGTCTTCTCACTACGATAGGGATCAAAGTTTGAGTTTTCTAGATTCTTGTGCCCTCCCTCCCTCATCTAAGAAATTCATGAAACTTTGCCTTGATCTTCCTGATCGTCGATTGGAATAGGTTACTGACTTTTTTTGATGAGCTATGGTTGAAATTGAGGGGATTTTGATCACCGGATCAAAAGGTGAGTCGATTTGTGATTTTGAGTATAGGGGGTGGCGTTTGGCTTCGCGTCCCCCTCCTCCCGCTAGTTGTGGGCTGCCAAACAAGCCCAATAATAATAATAATAATAATAATAATAATAATAATAATAATAAATAGCCGCCTCCTTAGGCAGGCAAACATCAACCCTTCATGCTACTCCAAGTTGTAGGTGCAATCCACTAGGAGCGGCCCAAGGGGGGACGGTACCTGGCCCCTAACAGGACCAGCGCAAACGGTCACTCTGACAAAAATCTAACACAACGAGGTACAGTGACGACTTCACCTTGACGCGACGCCCGCCTCGAAGGACATAACTCGGCGTGGCGGCCTCGCATCGACTTCGCCTGTGCACTTCACCTCAACGCGCCGCCCGCCTCAAAGGCCATGCCTCGGCGTGGCAGCACCGCGTCGACTTCGTCAGCATGGGCTCCATCTCTGCTTGCCGCCCGCCTCGAGGCCATACCCTCGGTGGGCCGGCCACGGCGCGTCGCCTGCCTTGAAGGCCATGCCTCGGCGTGGCGGCCCCATGTTGGCTTCGCCCGCACGTACTTCACGTCGACACGCCGCCCGCCTCGTAGGCCATGCCTCAGCGTGGCGACACCATGTCGACTTCGTCAGCACGGGCTCCATCTCTACTCGCTGCTCGCCTCGAGGCCATACCCTCAGCGGGGCGGCCACGGCGTATTGCCCACCTCGAAGGCCATGCCTCGGCGTGGCAGACCCGCGTTGGCTTCGCCTGCGCGTACTTCACCTCGACGCGTCGCCTGCTTCGAAGGCCATGCCTCAGCGTGGCAGCACCGCGTTGACTTCATTAGCACGGGCTCCATCTCTGCTCGTTGCCCGCCTCGAGGCCATACCCTCAGCAGAGCGGCCACGGCACATCGCCCACCTCGAAGGCCATGCCTTGGCGTGGTGGACCCACGTCGGCTTCGCCCGTGCGTACTTCACCTCGACGCGTTGCATGCCTCGAAGGCCATGCTTTAGCGTGGCGGCCCTGCGTCGGCTTCGCCCACGTGTACTCCGCCTTGACGTTGCCCACCTCATAGGCCATGCCTCGGCGTGGCGGCACCGCAATGACTTTGCGCGCGTCGCCCGCCCCGAGAGCCATGCCTCGGTGGGGCGGCCCCGTGTCTATTTTTCTGGGGTATCCCGACTCCCGATGGGTCAGGGCGAAAGGATTGTGTCCGCTCGCCCCTCGGGACCACGGGACCTGTCCTCACGACCTCGACCCACGCAGACAAGGGAGTTATCGTAGTAGGGCACCAAGGGGTGCCCCGCCTCCTAGGTTCGTTAGGAATACAAATGCGTCGTGGGGGATGTCGTACATGTGTAGACCGAGTCCATGTGGTGTATTTAGACGAATGTACATAAACGCCCCTCTCTCTCAAATGCAATGCAAGGGCAAGAAGGGAATTGCCCCTTCTTAGCCCCTATATAGGGCCCCAAGGGCATGTAAGGAGGGGGCTTCCCTCGTTCTCACATTTGGCACATTCATAATACAAGGCAATACATTCATACATCTTGTGTTTTTGGCTTCTCTCCCTTCGGTCCTCTCCCAAGGCAAAAAGATACTCTGTACCCACTATCTAGTCTTTTTGATACGACGGTGTCTTTGCTAGATCGTTGGGCCGGTGGGCGGGCCCTACGACAGTTCCAAACATCAAATTCTCAAGGGAATTTACGAGAGAAAAAATTATAATCTGCAAACATTTCCAAGCTCTTCATCATTCATACTTATGAAGAACTACTACAGATAAAATTCAGATGACAGATATACACCAAAGGTGTATTATCACATAAGAGGTAGAACTGTCGAATGCAAATAGCCATAGAAGCCAGATAGTACTCTTGAAGACTATGCAGGAACTGTAGAAAGTTTTCAAACCTTCTTGACTCTGAAACAAGCAAACATAAACAACCTAATGGAATTGTTCCAACACTTCCAATTCAATCATGCTCATGAAGACTGCACAACCTGAGAGGTCTGATGGCCCAACTCACTTTGATTTGAGTTTTCGGTGTTTTTGGTTGTTATGCTTCGGGTTTTGATTGAATTCAATATAAGACTTCTGTTGTGCTTGTACTTCGATCTTCATAGCTTTTATAGCTATTGGAGTAAGAATTGCGTTGAATCCGATCAAGGTGAATAAGAGACAGTGCTCCTATTCACCCCCCTCTAGTCGTCATTTCGGTCCAACACATTGTAATCCCTCCGCTCCATGTGGGGCGGCCTCGGAGCGAAGGCCCCTTAGACCCCCCCCTCTCGCTCCTTGCGAGGTGGTCTGGGGCGAGGACCCTTGGGGCCCCCTTCGCTCCAGGTTGTAGGATATCCTTCAAGCGGTAGCCTTTCTGTACCCTTCGCTTGTACGAGGGGATACTGTACCCTCATCTAGGTTGAGGCGCGCCCTTGGCTGCCTTTGGCAGCTTTCTCGTATGCCCCCTCAGCCTTGTGTGAACAAGGGCGGACCCAACAAGGTTCAAGGGTGTTCAGTTGAATTTTTGGATAAAAATTAGTATATATTAGAAATTAGGTTAAATTAACATGTAATGTCCTCAAAAGCCCATTCCGTCGACACTTCACTTGCAGCCTACTCGGCACTTGCATAGCCCACCAAAGCCAAGGCATTCCACATTCAACCATTGTTTCAATTTTCCCCTACAATGACTCGGTCCAATATCTCAACACCCATTATTGGCAATGATCTCTCTTTCTCTCGATCTCACATCTCTTTCTCAAAGAAACACACATGCACACAGCTTTGCCCTTGCGCCTCGTGGGTTTGTCGCGGCAGTGGCAGACCACGACGACGCACCGAGTAGGAGCGGCGAGCGGGCGAGTGCGGCGGTTGGCGGCTGCAGCGGCCTGGGAAAAGGGGAGAAGCGTTGCGGTGCCGTCGTGGCCTGCCCGCCTTCTCCGAGCGTAGCGGCCAGTGGGGTGGGTCGGCTCCGAGGACCAAGGCTCCAACTCTGAGCGGGTGGCGCGACGAAGGCGGTCTGGCGATGATCGAAGCTAGCGACTAGGGTGAGCCGTGAGCGGGATTGGCCGACGACGACGGTGGGGCAAAGTGCGTGGGTGTGGCCATCTAGGTGACCGAGCGACCGAGCTTTGGAAAATGTACAAAGTAGTTCAGATTATTACATTATTGGCTGACACCAAAATGAAGCATTAGATTACCCTCATGAAATTTAATCTTGTATAAACATATTATACTTTGAAAACATTAAAGTATCCATGTGGAGTTCTCGTGGGATAGGAAGATTTCTAAGCAATAACAAGCTAATTGTAGCAGATAATGGAATATCTAGAGCATTTTCGGCCAAAGCAACTAAACTTTTAGCTCAGCTGCATGAGACTAATATCCCACGAGAAATAATATAACTCTAGATTTAAATTAGATTACCAGGCATGCTACAGATAAATAAATATAAATTCAGCCAGACATGCCTATATAATTTATTGATAATCTCAACTTCTCAAGTTATACAAATTCATGTAACCAATCAAACTTGCAAATTCATGGGCAAATTCAAGTACATCCCCCCTAGTTCTTCATTCCTCAATTCCTTGGTCCCAAATCTCAAATTCAATTTTTTTTAAATTATTTTGTAATTTCTCTCCATTCTTTATGGAAAAATTGTACTTTATTTTTTGCTAGTGTGGACCTTTAATTTTTTCCATTGAATAATATTTTATTAACTCCGAACATCCATGCGATAAATCCTGGTATGTCACCGTGTGCGAACATCAAATTTCTCATGGGAGACAATTTACGAGAGAAATTATAATCTGCAAACATTTCCAATTCATCATTCAAACTTTATGTAAGAACTGCTACAGATAAAATTCAGATGACAGATTTATACACCAAGGTGTATTATCACAAAAGACGCAGAACTGCCAAATCCAAATGGCCATCAGAAGTCAGATAATACTCCTGACTCCTGACCAACTGCGCGGCAACTGTAGAAAGTTTTTCAAACCTTCTTTACTCCAAAACAAGCAAACATAAACAACCTAACGAATGTCAGACTCGCCTTCCATTACACTCTAAAGCAGAAGCAAACAAATCCTAGACGAAGCAAATCTCCATTTATTTGCAGAATTCCACTGCTGGTGGGCGCAGTGCGACTCCTCCGAACTGCTCGCTGGAATACTTCTTGTATACCACCCGCAGCTTGCTCTCAGGGGCAGTCGAGTGTGAGCTCACAAGAATCTTTGCACACTCCCTGAAAAATCATCACAGAAAAGGTCAGTATTAGATATAACATCATCAAAGAGAGATTTCAGTAAAGCCAGTGTAGTGCTTACGTTAGCTGTGACTCAGTAAAGCCAGTGTGGTGCTTGAGCGTGTCAGTCCATAGAGGGCTCCTCTTCAGGGTGAGCCTGGCTGCGTAGACAGCAGAAGCAGCAACCATAGAAGGCAGAGACATCACCAACCCGTATTGCACCAGCGACAATTCGGAGAAGAAGTAGACCATATGTTCCATCTGCATTCAACCAAAGAAATTTAAGTACAAAATTTCTGCTTGAAAGTGCAACTTGAATCCATCGGATGGGAAAACTACAGAGACACCAGCTTGATTCTACCTCCTTGTCATTTTTGATATATGAAGACGCCGCCTTCAGAAAGCGCACAATGAAGACATATGGCGTAGGAACAGTGAGATTCCACTCAAGCCTATTCAGAATTTGCTTCTCCATGGAAAGAATCTGTTCCCTACTGTATGCGCTGTCTGATATCAAGATGAAATCGTTCACCTGCAAGTACACAGCACCTAATTAGACGAACTATAAATGATCACCGGAAAGCAAAGGGTGAGGCTTTCTGTCTCTACCTCTGGGGCCCAAATTTCCTCGTACTTGCAGGCGATCAGCATGGCGGAAACGCCGACCAGCTGCAGCTCCCTTCGCAGCACGGGCTGCATCGAGAGGTACCGGTCAATGATGTACATAGTGAGGTAGAGGGTCTCGGGCATGAGCTCAAACTTGTGATGCACTTCAATAATCCAGTCTGCAAGGATGGCCCTCATCTTGGAATTGATCTCCACCTGGGAGTCAATGTAGTCACATGGGCGGCACTCATTCTGCAACAATCCAGGAAAGATCAATTTCAGATACTGCTAGCAATCTTGTATAAACCTCACAAGATTTACATACACCTAAGGACCCAGGATAGGAGGAGGTGTGCAGTTACCTCAGCAATCTTGTAGAACTTGTAGATATCCTCAACGTAGTCCACGACAGCCAGCTGATTGTCGCCGTCAAGCTTATCAATGTCTTCAATCACTTCTCGAGGTTTATCAGTAATTCCACAGGCAACCTGGCATTAAATGGAGAATCAGACTAATTCCACAGGTTTATGACATGGCTAGAATGTAAAATGCCTTGAGAAGTTTTTCACAGATAGCGCACCTTAGAGCGAGCTGTGAGCACAGAAGTGAGGGTGTTGATGACCTTCTTCCTCGAGCACTTGCGGACGGAGCTGGCGCTGCCCTCCGACTGCTTCTGGCTCACGTCGGAATCAGAGCTGATCTCGATGACATGCTCAGGGGGAGGAGGGGCGGGCTTGGAAACGACCTTCCTGGACGGCTTCGGCGCAGGCCTCGCCTGCTGCACCTTGATTGCGGCGGCATTCGCCTGCGCGTTCTTTAGCAGCCGAGCACCAAAGTTTCTGGTGATGGGCCGGTTCATTGGCTCCTGCTGCTGCGGCTTCCTGTTTCCAAGAACAAGTGAGTTTTCAGAGAAAGAACGGGAAATGGTGATACTGTGACTGGGGGAAGTGCTCGGTTTCTTCCGTACCCTTCGGTCACGCGGACGTTCACGAGGTTGCCGATATCGCCCAGGGCTCGTCGGTTCTTCGCGTCAGGCCTGCCGGTCACGACGGCCTTCTGCTTTCCCAGAGCGGCCACACCACCTACAGGAGAAACGAGAAGAAGATTCTATGAGAAATTCCTCCCAAGAAGTTGGACAAAACCACATCTAATCGGCATCAAAATTGAATCTTTTCTTCAGACATCAAATAAGAACCCGAATCAAAGGTGCAAACTGTCCATCCAGTTGAGTTAAAGAACCCGAATCAAGAACCAATCAAGAACCCGCCCAAGGTCCGTCCGCTCACCTCTGTTCTGCAGCTGCAGAGCGGGAGCGGCAGCGGCAGCGGCGTTCTGGTTGTGCGTCGCCATCTCCTCCTGCTCCACTTCCTCCTCCTCCTCCTCCTCCTCCTCGCCGCCCTGGCCAAAGATCCCGGAGAGCACTGAGGCGAAGAACGAGTGGAGGCGGGCGGCCCGCGTCCCCTCTTCCCCGCCGTCGAGCGCAGCCACCGCGGCTCCGGCAGCAGCAAGGAGAAGAAGCGCGCTAGCTTTCTCTCGCTCCCTTCTTCTCCCCTCTCCCTCCCCACTCTATTATTGGTTCTTCCCTTGCCTTGGTCAATCAATGGCGTGGGGAGACGTGTGATGGGTACAGTTCTTGGAGGAGGCGGCTTTGGGAGGAGGGAGATATAACGACGGGTGCAGGGCGCTGTCGGGCGGCGTGGCTTTACGTGGAGCGGGGAGCGGAGGAGCGGCTCCAACGGTCGGGAGGGATTCGAATCGCAACGGTCGGGAGGCGGGCGATCGGACGGCTGGGATTGGTCGCGGCGAGGGGGAAACTAGCCGTTGGGGGTGTAGATTGAGATTCCCCTTGGTTGCTTCCGAGCTGGAAAGGGCATGGCCTTTTTACTTCTTGCCGTAAATATGAATGGAATGGGTTGTTTTATGTTTTTAGAGAACATGGTAAGAAGTAATTAGGGCTAGTGTTACTGAGAGATTGCATAAGAGAGATTTGATTATTCTAGGTTGTTGAGCCCCGAGCATGGTGTGCTTGCGTTTGTGTGTTACTGTCCTTTGCTCACGAGCACCCTTCCCTTGAATTCGCGTACTTATTGCTCAACAAATCTTTCATAGAGGAAAATGCATCAAGATCCACTGTATCAACTCAAGATAATAGATCTACCTCGACTCAAGATTGTATCAGAGAAGATTGAGCTAACTTCACAAGACATGAAAATGATCTCGATGGTCAATTTTGAGCGAGAGATCTGGTATTCTAGCTCCATGGAGTCTTGGGGGGAAAAAACCCCATTTACTCCAACGAGCAAGTACTCCATAAAACGGCTGAAAGAAAGGCATGTGAATACGTGGTCCAAACGTGCACTGACAAAAGCTCAGTACCACTGGCTTTCGATTGAAGATATCTTCAATTGACGCATGTGACTCTATGACAGCGGACAGGCGTCTTGGATTTATGACTCTCTTCTCGTGCGGATGAAATACTTTAATCTGGTGTTGTATACCTGAGCTTTACTGGTTTCGATCATCGATACAGGTTGGTCAATTAGTCCAAATTAGACTTGACGTCGCATTTTAGTAGAGTTTTTCAGTGTTCTCCAATGTTTTATACGGCATCTTTTTAGGGAATATATGGCATAAACTGAGCAGAATACGTTAAGACTTGAGAGCTCAGGGGATTCTCCAAAAACAAATGCTAAGAGGCCAAGCTATAAAACAAGGTTTGCCAGTGTCTTTGGAGAGACGTCTGCAGTTTTGTCATTGTTTTTTTTAGCATATTTCAGTCAGGCGTATATAATAATGGCAGTGAAAGATTATTGCCTTTGTCAGGTCCAAATGCAATGTCACCGGGGAGATATAAGGTGAAAATGACACCTGTCGTGAAAATAGTGTAAATTCCATTAAGATCAAATATGCAAGTTTTCAAAAAATCTCCAAAAAAAAATATTAGCTAGAGGTAAGTACATGCTTTATATTCATACAAAATTTCAAGAACAAACACAGTCCCATTTATAAGAAATGAAAAAGACAAATATGACATGTAACAACGTGCACATCGTACTTGTCTCTCTTTTTTTCGTGTATATCACGAACGAGATTGAGTTTGCTATTCAAGTTTTGCATGGATTGACACTATCACACAACGTATTTGTCTTCTTGTATCTCACAAATGGGATTAAGTTTGCTCTTCAAGTTTTGCATGAATATATACCATGTACTTACCTATAGCTGATAATTTTTTGAGATTTTTTAAAATCTTGTATGAACACTTTGAGGAATTTGCACAATTTTCACAAAAGTCGTGATAAATCACCTGATATCTCCATGTCACCTCATCATAGCAACCAACAATCCCCAAGTTAGTTTGTATTAAAGAGCTTCAAGCTACCTAAACGAGAAATAACAAATACAAGTGCGTGCAGTCATTCTACTCACTCCAAGGCCAAGAAAAAACACCACAGTGAAGTATACTAGTTATCCACACGCATCTCAATCATTACATTTCTAGCCTGCTAACACAATACTCCATTGGAGCTCCCCCGAATATCACCAATAATATCTTCATGCGGTCAGTTACACATCATAGATGAAATGGTTCTCTTATCTGTACATTTCCTGATAACTCAAGGGGAAACTCCCCCTGAGCAAACTACACTAAAATCAAGCTTTAAAAAAAAACGTCCCTGATGTAATACACAAGAATAGCAATCAATTTGTACAGCATGTTTTCAGAACGCTGCTAACAGCTACAGGCAGGCAAATAAAAAGAATGCCTTCACAAGACGTATCAAAAGGGGAAAGCCTCGTGTACAACCTCTACTCTCACAAACACGAATAGACAAGTACCCAATTCACACCCTAATTATGTATGTATTGCTGTCAACCCGTGCATAATTAGTTCATCAGCTGCCACCACAAACTTGATCACCTGGTCCAGTGAGCACAACCTGCACCGAGCAGATAAAAAGCTGTAAAACACCTTGTTTCTTAAGTTCGTCGAAACTAAGCAGATTCTTGAGCACAATAACGTAAATTGTTGGGGGCATACTTACATTACAATTGGAAGCAAATTTACGAGCAAGCATAATTGTGGCATTCCTGTCCCTGTCTGTTTCAAACGCTAAAGTGTATGATAGACCTTTCCTAGCTTGCCAGAAAACTGCCCTAGCCGCAGCATTACCACCACCACGGCTCCCACACAACTGGAGATTGGCCAAGAAAAACAAAAGATTATCACAAAATTATCCCCTATATAAAAGCCTTAAATGTTATGCGTGGAGCAAGGGTTCAAAAACAGGAAATGGGAGAAATGTCGGACCCCCTCCGGTACCAGTTACCGGCGGCGGTTTTAAACCGGCCAAATTTCATCAAACAAAATTTAAACTCAAAATTTGAATTTGACCGGATACAGTCCGTTTGACCGGTTACCACCCGGAATTACTGTTCATCAATTTAAATCCAAACTACCCATTTTAAATATAGAACTTTTTCAGACCGGTCTTTTTTTTACCGGTCTAGGCCAATTACCACCAATTTTTTTATGCTTGACTTGGAGTGGAACATTACAAATTATCTCACACAGTGAACAGCAGTTAGCAATTCCAATCAAATCTTTTGCATATTTCATGAACTAACCCATAACATAACATGATTAAAATTCCAGAACCCTTGTTTGCTTCTGAAATGTGATCAGAAGCCATGGAAGGAAAAGGACAATATTCTTCTAAATTAACAAGCACAGATACAGTATGCAGATCTACTACTACAACCACACACAACATGTTTAGGAAGCAAAACACTACAGATGAGTCAGCGGACATCATTTTAATTAGGAAGATCCATTTTACAACCTTCAACTATGATGTAAGTCCACATTTCAACCCGCAACTCTAAAACCGTTTACTTTTCACCCTCAAACTCTCAAAACCGGTGCAAAACACCCCCTTGACCCGAAACCACCATTGTTTTGGCTGACATGGCGGCGGTTTTCACTGACATGGACTCCTATTAGGCGGTATACGCTGATGTGGCATCCCAATCAGCTATGAACAGTGATCCTAGTCAGCTCATATTGCCATTTATGATGTTGAGTCAACAAATAAACTAAAAAAGGTATGGGACCCACCCATTAGCCTGCTCTCTTCTGTGGCGGGGGAGGGAAGGATGGATGAATTGGGGAGGGACAGCAGTGGGCAGCGTGTGCAGTGACACGCTAGGGCACAACAGCAGCCTGGTGGGGGTTAAAATCTCTTTTTATTGTCCTGATGCTGATTAGGATCCACGTCGACGCCACGTCATGTCAAAACCGCCTTGAAATGGGTCGAGGGGGTCATGTGATCTGGTTTTGTTAGTTCAGGGTTATGTTCCAGACGGTTTTAGGGTTGGATGTTGAAAATCAGACTCTGTCCATAGTTCAAGGTTGAAAAATGGACTTTTTCCTTTTAATTACACACACACTTTGAACAGACTTTACCTTCATCGTGGTGGAATATGACTCTTTTGCTTTTGTAGACCTTCCTTTTCGAAGCTTTATTCTCAGCTTTCCAATATGAAATACATGGACAGAGTTCGATGGGTAATCATTCCCGTTCATTTGGGTGACTACCACCTACAAAGCAGCACAGATGCAAACCTCAAGACAACATATATTAAGTCAAAGCTCAATTACACTGTTTTTTCTACCGCAAATAACAAAATTGTCATTTTCATTGCTAACCCAATATTCATGCCAAACACAGCTTCCAGTTTCACTTCGGTTGATGGGGGGAAATGTAAGGCCTGTTTAGATGTGGGGGATTGGGCTGGATTTATTTTTTTGGGCTTGAATCCCCCATATCCAAACAGGCCCTAAATAGGTACAAAGTTTTATTTAAATCATGGGACTCAAAAAAAATCAAAGAAGTAGTATGTGATAGGCAAGAAGAATTCATACATTGAACTCAATATCTGTCCTTTTCATTAGCGAGTCCACATAACGTTCCAGTCCTGCAGCTGTTCAAAGTACGACAAAGTCAGCCATTTAAGTATAATTTTGGTGATAAGTCTTATAACACAAGTTTGCATCCTTAAACTTGTTGTTTTTGTAAGATTGTTGTGGTGAGACCACAAATGCAGTTCAAACACGACAGTGCCTTGAGAGAGCACATATAACAAATTATAATATGAGACTAACCCATATAATATGACAAGATAAATCATAAATTGCTTATATAGACCTTATCTGATGTACAAAAGATGTTATATTAAGCTCTACTTTTAGAGTAGGAAATCAGTGTAAGACTCAAATGTAGAAATGTGACAACAGTTAGAATAGCAAATGTCTGGGTTCTCTAGGATATGTGAAAATTGATATTGCAAGAAGAGAACTGAACAGTTCAGTTATTTTCTGGAAGAAACACATTTATCTACATCAACCAGCCAGATAAAAAAATAGAATTGCTATTGAGAAGATGTTAAAAGAAAGTTGGGAAAAGGCCTAACCAGGATTTATAGGGCCATCTGTCTGAACTGTAACTTTCTCTGTGTTCAAAACTATCTCTGCTTGCAACAATCGGCCAACATCAAATGGTTCTGGAGCATAGGTAAGTTTTGTTGCGCCTGCAGCAAGAGATTACAATATCTGAACATATACATGAATAAAGGACAAGGAAAATAATTATCTGCAATTTCGGACATGACTACATGTCACACAAAAAGGTATAGAGGTTCTCATGAAACATAGTTTACTGCAAAAATTGCTTGCAAATGAGTCTATTTCTTTGAATGGACTTGGAAGAAGCCTAGCTAGCTCTGTGTGCTATTGACCTGATTACATACCCGATATGAGCTCTCTACTGCCTCCAGACATTACACGGTACCACTGAGTCAGACAGCTTGCAATGTCTGGAGCACCATCAACTCGTGGGATAATACGAAACTGTGACCCAAGAGTATCAGAACCTTCAAGCTCAAATTGGTCAGAGCTATCTTCTTCAAGCCTCTTGATCATGGCAAGCTGAAGATAATAGTGAGTGGGGTGATTGACATAGCTCAACATTACTTGAATCATGAGACTTAAAATAATACGAACCATGTCCTGACAGAAAATTACCTCTTTCTTTAGCTGATTGCAAAGCTGAGTTTTTTCTGATATGAGTGTCCGCAGTGCCTGAAGCTCAAACTCCATGTCCATTACCTACGATTTTTTACATGGCCAGTATTAATACATACATGAGTACAAGCAAATTGCCAGAAGATGCTTTGTTTCATCACTGGCTACATGAAAGAATAAATAGTAGAGATAATATAGCATTGACAAGAAAAGATGTATCAATTTATACAACTAGGATTAAAAAAGGAGGGAAAACTCTATTTGAACTCGATAGAGAAAAGACACAAAGGGAGAAGTAACATCAGAGATCAACCAAAACACAAAAAATGCAACTCCATACATAAAACAATGAACCAATGATGCAAAACAAACCTTGCTTGGCTGGTGTAACATTTTTATTCTTCTAGCCTCTCGAACCTCTTTCCTAAATTCCTCTATCTCCTGATAGGGAAAAAAATAATTGAGATGCAAAATGATTGTGGCAACAACTTGAATCACAAGTATACAACGGTCACATGTCAGTGTATTTGCATCACGACAAAGTGGACTACATGAAATGTACTACAAAAGAGCAGGTTCAGTAAGAGTAAAGAAACATCCAAGTTCAATATGAATTGAGGAAGCACCTCCTTCTCCCTGCTACTTGATGCTGAATCATGCTCATGCAAAGCTTTCTCAACTTTTCCTATGGCAGCTCTAGCCTTTTCAATTTCAGCAAGCGCAAGAGCTCTTTCCTCTTCAGCCACCTTTCGGGCATCTTCGGTGGCCTAAAATATAAAGGAGAACAATAACATTGTTATTTATGTGTAATGAAACAACGGTACCATACGACCAGCAAAAGCTGATATCTTAATACTTAATACGCATTCAGCAGATTGTTGTGGACCATCACATATTTGCATATACAAAACTATATAAACACTGGAGGTGACTCAGGTGAGTGAGAAATAGGACAGCTTTCCTTCACTTAAATCCATCACAACCTTTACAACAGTGCAAGTACATGATAAGACAATCTTCAGTTTCTAGCTATCAAGATTTAAAAACAAAGCTATCAAGAATTAAAAACAAAAACAAAAAGCCTCAGCCCTCAAGATCTTTCCACAAAAGATCTAATATTATGGCCTGCAAGATAGAAAATGGCTCAAAAATACAATATAACTCTGGTAAACAATAACGTTTGCTAGGCCATTGTGCTAAGTTTCCAAAAAAATAAGCCCAGGCCATTTTGCAAAAGAGCATCAGATGTTCCTAGGCTGCTATTCATCTTTACCACACCAAAAGGATTTATGAATAGACTTTTTTACAAATTAATGAAATTATTTGTTCTCAGTCCTCCAAAAGGAACACCTTCTACTTCCCACTGGAACCATGCATTCACTATCTAAACATTGTGCTAAGTTTCCGGCAAAAAGAGCCCAGGCCATTTTGCAAAAGAGCATCAGATGTTCCTAGGCTGCTATTGGTCTTTACCACACCAAAAGGATTTATGAATAGACTTTTTTACAAATTAATGAAATTATTTGTTCTCAGTCTTCCAAAAGAAACACCTTCTACTTCCCACTGGAACCATGTATTCACTATCTAAACATGTTACCATATCCATGTCGTAATGCAGTGACGATTAAAAACACAATATTGTTTATCATTTATGAAGCCTCACTTCATCATTAAGGCTCCCAGATCTGGTTCGTTACACCGTTTAAACAGGTGTGAATAACTAATTACATAATTAAGGAATGAGGTATACCTGCTTGAGGAAGCTAGCCAACTTTCTTACTTCAGCCTTTTCATAAATTAATTCTCCTTCTCTTTGAGTCAGCTGGACTGCTAGTGCCTCCACCTGATAGCACATGACTTGTCAGCCACAAAAACTTTTTCCAACTAAAGGTAATATAGAGTTATAGACAGAGGGCAAGGAGCATAAATTAATAAAATATGGGGTATGATGGATTTCTCACACAACTAGATATATTTGAGCCTTCAGTAGGCTGACAACATTAAATTCAGAAAAGTACAACAAAAAAATCATCAGCACTTCCTTTCAGAACTATTAAGATACTTTCAAATTCTGAGCATTTTCAAGAATCCGTAAATGCTTAAAGCATCATGTATAAACACAAATAACTGTAAAGAACAAATAGTGCTGGCACTTGGCACCTCATGTCAACTGTCAAGTACTGCAAATAAAGGTTTTAATTGCTTATATAAGATTTTTGCCTTTGTTTCGTACTATCTCTAGGATGATAACTTCAAGAAAGAACAGTTATGGAAAAATCAACTTAACTCTATTGAGTTTAATTAACAACAAAAGAATGGATTTACAAGAAGCTTATATTAGCAATCAAACATTGGCAACACAGTATATGTCTAGAGAAGAGATTAACCAGTGAGATAGCTTCATCAGCATCATCTCTATTTCGACCAGCCACACGACCTTTCAGAGTGTCCAAAACATCTCTGAGCTTCTTCAGAAGAACCTGCCTGTCCAGTGAAGCTGCTTCTCGCCGCTTAGCCTGGAATATGAAAAGACAATTTCAACATGGAGTTTCATTGCAAGAAAGTTACTTAACACTAGAATGTGAATATTTATCCTAGTTAGCAAAGCAAGATGTCGATTATAGAATGAACCTCATAGAACATCAGTACTATTATAATAACCCTCCATGTGTTTATCCATTTGATTCTAAACAATATGCTGTTTTGGAAACGGAAGCAACTTCAGGAAACAGAAGCAAACTAGAAATGAAGTATGAGAGAAGAGATCAACAAGGACTGAAGCAATAAATTTAAGCTCTGGAGAAAGCTACTGATGTTATTACGGTGAGACTGAAAGCAACCTCTTAATTTGGTTACTGACAGATAAATTGAGCATAAATTCATTCTGTCGCTTGTTGTGATTTCACTAACCATCAACATTTTTATCCATATCCAGGAATCAATCTGCATCATCTCATATAAGGAAAGCATGCAGAATTTTTAAGTGAGAGTCTGTATCTTGTGTGAACAATATTATAGCTAATTACAACAGCTTTCATCTATGGATTAGGATTCCCTGACAGAAGTACTCAAAAGTGAGTAAAATACCTCTTCAGACAACTTGGAGGCACCAGATAGACCCTTCTCAAACTTCTCCTTGAGATCACGCACTGAGAGCCGCCTTCGCTGCTCTAGCAGTTGCGCTGTTTCCTTCGCAACGATCTCCTTCAAAGGTACAACCTCATGTGTCTCCTCTGGATCAATGATTTGGTTGTTTGGCCCAATCCTGTAGTCCGGGAAATGGCCCTTGGGGAAGTTGACATCAGACGATACCATATCAAGTGCCTCCTTCTGCATGCCTTCTCCAGAGTCATGGATGACCCTTGTCATCTGTGGTACTCTGATCCAAAATTGAACAAGATATATATTCTCAGTGCTTGCTACACTACATAAAGTTGCAATATTTAGTACCAAATATGACATGTGATAGTTGATGATAGATTAGTCTTGTGCGCAAGCAACTTAGCTCGTGGCTATATAAAGCAAGGCACAGCTCAAGATGGTGTACCTTTTCGAATCTGAAATGCTTGAAGCCTTGATTTCATGTTCATTTTTTATTTGAAATAGATCGCATTTCAGAAGCACATCCAAGCAACTTACCCCTGAAGCAAATTCCACACACCCTAGTAACTAGCGCACCAAAACTTACTAAATAAGCATCCAAAGATCCTTTGGCATAAATAGTTGTAAAAAAGGTTTTAACTAAAAAGGAGCAAATTTTGTAACTGGAAGTGCTAAGGCTAAGTAGCTCACTAACATAAAATTTGTAACAGGATAAATCGCCAACCTTTGAACTAAAACTTGAACAAAAGAACCAGGGGCGGACCTAACGTGGGGCGTGGAGGCTCAGTTGAACCCCCAAAAATTTTGGATTCTAAACTGCTATTAGTACTACACCACATGGCAAACGAGTATCCATTCCAGAAAGAAAGATTTGGATGAGATCGCTCACAGGCACAACAAAGAAAAGATCCCCAGGACAAAACTCTCTCTTAGAACAACAATCCAAGCGAGCTAGGGTTTCCTTACCAACGAAAGAAGAAATCAATCCAACTCCGGATGGCTCTCCACTCCACGCCAGTCCGGCAGAGCCGAGGAGGAGAACGCCTCCAAGAGAAGAATTCCTTCCGCTTCGAGGTGGCAAGCGACGGCCAAGTGAAGGGGAGGGGAAAGGAGGAGAAGAGTGTGGAGAACTGCTGTATAGCCGTACAGGAGGAGGAGGAGGAGAGACGAGAGACAGAGAGAGAGAGAGAGAGCAAACAAGGAGTCCTCAAATGATGGGTGAGATGAGCCTGGTGGTCACTTAAATGTGGGGCCACCCATTTTAAACAAGCTGTGGGATCTGGGTGGCGAGCTGCTTGTTGGTAAGGTAAAAATTGTCGGGTGTGTGTGCGTGCAGGTTGGGGATTTTCTAACATGGATCATTTGACAGTGTTCAACGCAGGGTTTTTTACTTGCTTAGTCTCTTTTTTTAGATGAAATAGTAAAAACAGCTTTTCTTTGAATAAAATAGTAAAAATAACATATCTACCGCGCAAAAACACTAAGACAGAGGGGCTGTCGTGCACCCAGACCGCGGCGATCTCCCAGCCCTCCTGCCATCGGCTGGGTGCTCGCCACGTGTCCTGTCGCGTTTTGGGCTAGCGGCAATGTGGTCTATCGCGGTGTCATATTTTGCTACTTCATTCGTGAGAGGCTATTTTTATTATTTTACTCTTAAAACGTGCTAAATGAGCCAAAAACTCCATTCGCTGGAATTGAAATCCCTCGTGTGATGGGTTACTCTAGGTACGGTACGTGCGTGCAGTCTCCGGGTGAAAGTCACGCTCACGTCCTAAATTTCGCGGCAAATTCACGAATTCATAGGATATCCGTAGGAAACAAATACAAATATAATTTTTTTTGTTGTGATGCGTAAAATTCGTACGTTTCAAATGCTAAGCTCGATGAGAAGCTCTACCTGTCCGAAGAGGAAGTCAAGGCTCTGTCTAGAACGCGGATTTTCCTCCGGAATTTCTATTACTGTTTTCTACAAAATCCAAGTGAAATCTGTAGGTTGAGAAATGGTCATACTAGTGACAGTGAGAACTTTGTAAAACGGAGCCCGCGCGCATGCGGGGCTCCGCAACGGCTTGAAACGCCGGTCAGTGAGCCAGCGGTCACGGTAGGCACGGAGACGACGGTTCCATCGGACGCGAAGGGCCTCGATGTCCGTGCGAACTGCCGATCTGATCCGTTTTTCTTCGGCTTTTACCATGTTTTTATCGGGGGTCTTCTTCGACCTCGCGGCCGGCCAAAGAGGAGGGGAGAGCAGCGTCTTGTCGCCGACTGCGACACGGCAGGCCGGGCGGCCGTGACAACTACACAAAACTACCTACCTTTCGGCGACACATCGCTTGATTCTACAAGGAAGCGCGTAAGCAAGCCAGCGACTTGTGTATGGCCGGTACAGGTCGGTGAGGCGCTTGTGGCCACTGCCATCGCCACTTGCGTATGAACCCGCCCTTTTCCTCGTCTCGTGCTGTCTGGAAGGAGACGGGGGAAGGTAGTGGTTCGGCGGCGGAAATCGATCCAAGAAAGGGATTGCTATCTATCTTGACGGTTTCTTTCTCGAGTTTAATTTACACGGAGAAGGAGGCCAGGGTTTGATGATGACTAATCTTGGAGAACATTTCGGAGCAAGAGACTCGTCAAGAGTACGACGCAAGAGGGAGATCGAAACTGCTCTACAGAAACGACTCATAATGACCGGCATAAATGCCTCGCCTAATCCGCCCATTGATCCCGCCAGCGATGGAGTGTCACGATAGTGACGGATTAGAGAGCAAATCTCGCTACAATGTATGGAGACAGCGACAATTTCAGATCAATGAATCTTCTTAATTAGCTTCGCTGTTCTATACTTCTATTTTTATCCACAAGGTACTACTATGGTAGTACTAGTATGGGGTTAGTTCAAGAACAACCTATCAGACGGCTATCGAAGTATGAAACGCAACGGCTTTGCCTGTCTCTTATCAGAAGCACAGGCTGTGTGACACGCGAGGAGACACGCGTAATTGAGCCAATCATCTGCATATCTTACTGCCATCTGGAGTAATCAACAAATTAAAACAGGCGTGCGTGGTTTATTTTGTCTATGGCATCAATTCAGCCAAGTATGCTTTGATTTTTTAAAAAAATGTTATTGATTGGTTTGAAGTTTCACGACCTAATTTGGCTAGGACAAAGGGATGAATGAATGATTGTGTTGTGTGTCGTAGGGGCAGCTCACCGACCCCAACAACCTGATGAAGGCCTTGAAAAATCGTCGAAGGCACCAAACCAGTGATGGGTCTCAATCAGGACGAGGGCCACCACGGTCCCCGCACAGGAGCGAGGAGTGCGCGAAGGCCAACGAGGGCGCAAAGCCAGTGGTGCGCCTCGACCTATACGAGGGGTACCACTAGCCCCCTCGCACAAGGCAAGGGTGCACGAAAGGCAACCAAAGGTGCCAAGACGAGGTATACTGAACCCCAGAGTGAAGCGGTCCCAAGCATAGTATCATCGACGATTGAATCGTCGATCTTACGAAATAAATGGAGAAAAATAGCGAAGAGTTTTTGAGAGAGAATATGGCTGATCTTTTATTAATATGAACTGGTTCTTACAGGGGGTGCCTAAAACCAGACTATAGACTAATCCTAGTTACACTGTGTGCAATACTTGTTGTGCTTTAATCTAATGGAATACGACTGAGTTTCTTGATCTCTATCTCCCTTTTTCCTTGTGTTTCCTTCGTTCTTCTCTGTCGTTTGCGTTCTCCTTTAAGTAGTTTGACGAAGCGGTGACAGTTACTCCTGGTAGAGGCGCCTATTGGAAGGGTCGCGACTGGTCGGAGCGAGGTTACGGCTGATGAAGTATCACCTATTTGGCGGTTGAATATCTATGAGATACTCAACCGTATGATAGTTACGTTTAGTACCTTAGGATCATGAGACGTCGTGTAGTATGAAAACTATAACATGTATTTCATTCTTCACACGGTACGGAATACTCCTGAATTAGATTCAGGTATCAGTCCATAGCTTCTACGAGCAGCTACCTGGTCGGAGACTAGGTGCAAGACCTTATTCGACCAGGATATCCATTATGTAACCTCTGGAATTTGTACGACCAATTAGGTCGTTAGCCGTAGGGGTTACGATCATGAATACATATAGTCTTTTATTATGTATTAGAATAATACATAAAGATTTTAATCCTTATCAAGTATAAAAAACCGGACCGGTGGTCTGAATAGAAAAACCGGGATCAGAGCCTGATCTGGTCCGATTTGCTCTTTGGATCATTTGCCCAAAAAAACCGAGTGGAAATTATTATTTTTAAAATTATTGCGCCGCTAGTGTTTGAACTACCCCACAATGGAGTGAGTCACCAGTACTATATTCGTTGTTAGTCTAAGTGGGCATAGACATCTTTATTATGTTACATTGTCTAGTAGATGACACTAATTCATTGGTTTTTCAATTGATTCTGCCGATAAATATTAAAATAATATTACTATTGAACCGCGATCCGACCAGAAAAACCAACGGTTGGACTGGTAAACCATGAGCCAATCATGCAAGCGATTCGCTTGCCTGTTCGGTTTTTCGCATTATGGTCCTGAGGGCCCCCGCCTCGGACCGCCTCACACGGAGCAGGGAGCGCTCCCAGGGGTCCGGCTCTGGGGTCGCCCCACATGGAGCAAAGAGGTACAAGACCACTCATGAATCGGGAGTACAGACGTAGTGGACCAAGCCCAGGGAGGCCGACCGTACACTGGAGGCTACGCTAGGAAGGCACAAAGACCCTGTAGCCCCTTCTAGCTTGAGGTTTTTCTAGGGGTGGAATCGTAATCTCCTATTCCCTCTTTAGGACACTATAGATTGGCTCTTACCCCATATAATAGAGTAGGACTTTTTTCAAGGTAATAAAGACGCATTAATACATCTTGACACCGTTTCCCTTTATCGAGGATCCTTGGGATTTCCCTTTTACATCTACGGGGTCTCCTTTTCTTTCATGTCTAATTTCGCAGCCAGTTCCGTAGCTACGACATTGTGTCCGTTGATTTAGGGGCCTGAACTCTTAAGAGAGGATTAGGACGAACTGAAAGCAACTTCCCTGGGTGCATTCTGACTTGTTTTATGCCAATCCCATCACCATATGCGTCTCCACCGGACAACGACATAAAATAAGTAGTATTCATATCTGTCTTCTCTCTCTTTTCCTTTTCTTTCTGATTCCTAATGGTCGCTCGGGTTGGTGCCAATGATGCCTACAACTAGAATCCACCGCATCATACTGTAGATTGCTGCAGTTGCCAGTACAAGCTTAATGTGTAGTGGTACTCTGAAAGTTGCTACCTTTGTGTACTCCAAAAGTAGTTAGCTGCTACTAATGCCAAACAGGCAGAAATGGTCCATGTGTGGTCGCTACTAGAATTCACTTGTTTGTCCAGCATTGACTACAGTACGGGACAGCTCCATACCAAAGCCTAAAGTATTGGGAGACTGTCTATGATGTTACCTGATTTGCAATTCTTGCCATAAGTACGCGTGTTTGTTTGCTATGCCAATATGTGTCTGGAAACAAGTAGTAGAGTTCAGCAATTCTGAGTCCAGATATGACAATGAAGCACCATATATGCATCGTGAAGATGACATTGATGTACTCCCATTTGGCTGCCGTTTTTGCGAGCTACCTATAATCTTATAAGAGTTGCCTGGTTGAAACTGTTGTTCCTCTTCTCTGTGGGAGGGTAGATCAGAGAGAGAGAAGAGAGGAGAGGGAGAGGGTACCGTCAGATTGCGTGGAGGAGGAGCCGGCCATGGCGCGCAAGCGGCGGTCGTGGAAGAGAAGACGGCGGCACGCGGCGGTGCATCCGATGAAGAAGACGGTGGTGCTTCCCGTCGCTGGAGCGCCCCCTTGAAGATCGGGTCAGGGTTTTGGTGGGGATGGTGGCTGGCACGGTGAACCTTGTCTTTCGTGCCGCCCCGGCCCCCACCTCTTATATGTGGCGCTGGCGACAGGGGCCCACCACTTATTACCGGGCGCCCATCGTGCGCGAGCAAGGGGGAGCATTTGGCCGTTGGGCCAAATGCCCGAGATCATTCTAACATTCTCCCCCTTGATCTCAATCTATACTTTATCTTTAATTACTTTTGCCTTTACACATTCCATCACAGATTAGTGCATAGAACATGTCTCATCGTCACGGTCAATTGCCGATAGATTTAACAGTTACAATACACCTCTGCTCAAATAGTTACTTTAATTTTTGGGTCATCTTTAGTCCAGAATCATAGGCTTTCCTTAAACCCATGCCGCTACATGTTCTCTCAACACGTTGGGTGGTAAGCCTTTAGTAAGCGGATCCGCTAACATCTTTGCGGTACTTATATGCTCAAGACTTATAATTTGATCCCGAACTTTATCTTTCACAACATAGTACTTTATGTCAATGTGTTTGGCAAAGACCACTTGACTTATTGTTGTGGGCATACGCATCATGCGGGTTCATTATCGCAGCACAACTTAAGTGGTCTATTGATGTCGCCAACCACTTTTAAACCGGTATGAACTTCTTTAGCCGCTTCACCGCCCCGTAGCTCATAACATGCTACAAACTCTGCATACATTGTGGACGATGTAGTGACGGTTTGCTTTGAGCTTTTCCACGATATAGCTCCTCCAATGAGAGTGAACACATATCCGATGTAGACTTTCTATCATCTCCGCAAAATCGTAATCAGATACCCCACTATATGGAGTGAATCGATCTTCAGATGTCATCATGAGACCTTTTGTTCCTTGCAAATAACGCAAGACTTTCTTTATCAATTTCAATGTTCTATTCCAGATTGCTCGAATCGCCAAGTAACCCAGAACAAAAGCTAAGTCGTATGTGCATACTTGAGCATACTGTAAGCTTCCGACACCAAGCATATGGAACCGCTTTCATTTGATCGATCTCATATCGGTTCCCGGGCATTGAAAATCCCTATATCTCGTCGCCTTGACTATAGGTGCAGTGAAGGACTACATTTATGCATACCAAATTTCTTTAAGATTTTCTATGTATGTCTTTTGCGATAGTCCCAATGTCCCTTTGTTTCTATCCCGTGAATTTCGATCCCTAGAACGAACTAAGTTTCACCAAGATCTTTCATATCAAAGTTTGAGGACAAAACTTCTTTGTCTCCAAAGAGTGATCGACATCACTACTAGCTAGTAGAATATCATCCACATACAGGATTAGGAAGATAAACTTCTCATCTTTAAACTTTGCATAAACACACGCTTGTCCTCTACATTTTCTTTAAACCCAAATTTTCTTATTGTATCACAAACTTCAAGTACCACTGTCTTGAAGCTTGTTTTAACCCATAAATCGATTTCTTTAGGCGGCATCCCATTCTTTCATTTCCTTCCACGACAAAACCTTTCGGTTGTGCCATGTAAACATTTTCTCCAAATCCCCATTAAGAAATACCGCCTTTACATCCATATGATGTAACTCTAAATCATAATGTGCTACTAATGCCATTATGATTCGAAGGAATCTTTACATGAGACCTGGAGAAAAGTCTCATTGTAATCAATCCCTTCTCTTTGAGTAAAGCTTTTGCCACAAGTCGCGCTTTGTATCTTTCTACATTCCTTGGGAGTCAAGCTTTGTCTTGTAGACCCATTTACAACCTACTGCTTTGGCTCCTTTAGAATAATTTTCAAGTCCTGCACTTTATTAGTCTTCATGGACCTCATCTCCTCTTCCATGGCCTCAAGCCATTTTGAGGAATTTTCGCTTCATGGCTTCTTCAAATGAGGTGGATCATCCTCCATTTGAAATTCCTCCGTATGATAAACTGATAATCATCAAAAATAGCCGATCTTCTTACTCTTTGAGACCTCCTGGCCTCCTCATTTGGTACATCTTCCGCTTGAGGTCGTTGCTCCCCTCATCCGTGGCAATGGGTTCTATAGGATCCTCAAGAACATGTTCTCATTCTCATTCATTGTTGCCATAGGAGGAATAATAACAGTGCCGGCACCACAGTTGTCTTGCACCGCTTGCAAATGACGCAGAGTAGTGTGAAGAATGGTTCTTGAATCATCTGAGGACGATACACCGCTTCTCTTCAAGGTCAATCTCACGAGCTACCATGCTTCCTCTCATTATTTCATCTTCTAAGAAGACAGCGTGTCTCGCTTTCTACAAACTTTGTATATCCTGTCGGACAGAGAAACGAAAACCTTTGACTTTTCAGTAGCCAATGAAATGGAAACTTACTGTTTTGTGATCAAGTTTCCAAGGTTTGGGTTAAATACTTTAGCATCGCCAGGACTCCCACACACGTAAGTGGTTTAGTGAGGAACTCTTCCGCCCACAACTCGCAGTGTTTTGGGCACCGACTTACTAGGCACTCTGTTGAGAATATGAATGGCGGTTTTCAACGCTCCATCCATAGACTCAATGGCGGTGTGGAATAGCTCATCATGCTTCGCACCATATCCATCGTAGTGCGGTTGCGTCTTTCACTACTCCATTTTGTTGAGGTTCGCCTGTAGAATATCGGGCTACTATACCATTTTCCGTAAAACCTTGCAAAAGGTCCAGAACTTGTCCATATGGGGTATGTCGATCGTAGTACTCCCCACGATCGATCTGACTATCTTAATCTTTAAATCGTGTTGGTTTTCAACTTCACCTTAAATATCTTAAATTTGTCCAAGGCTTCATTTCTTTCTTTGATTGGATAAATATATCCATAACGGAGTAATCATCTGTGAATGTTATGAACGAGTCATATCCATCCACACTTTTCACAGAAAAGGACCACAAATGTCTGTGAATAATTTGTAGAATTCATGTGCTTCTTTTGGCGTCTTTCTTAATTTTCTTTACATATTTTCCTTTAATGCTATCTCTGATTGTTCTAAGTCCGAGAACTCTAATGGAGGAAGAATATCATTCTTAACTAGTCTTTCTATTCTCCCTCAAATATGGGCTAAACGACAAGTGCCATAATTTCGACGACGCATCTAGAGTTCTCTTCGCTTCTCGCTTACATTCGTAGACGAGATTCATTCACTTTCGCACGCGACGCTCCTTTATCGCATACGATATTCACATCATCACATAATGATAACAAATAAAGTTCATTTTGTAAGATGGCAAGACCAACACATTCTTTATTAAACATTATTTCATACTTGCTATTTCCAAAATGACAATCATATCCATCATTGTCCAAACATGAAACACTAATCAAATTCCTCTCAGAAAGAGGAACATAAAGAACATCTCTAAGTAAAAGAGTGAAGCCATCACTAGTTCTAATGAAAGATCGCCAACGGCTTCAACTTCACTTGGACTCCATTTGCGACTTTAATGCATCTTTCTTTTCTTTGCGTATTCCTCGTCGAACGAATCCTCAGATATTATTGGCAACATGAATAATTGCACTGAATCAATCCACCAAGTAGATTTTGAATATTGTACATACAGGACTCATTTATGAACGTAATAATGTCCTCACCTTTCTTTGACATAATCATTTTCAAGAAATCGACAATCTTTCTTGTAATGTCCCTTTTTCTTGCAATGAAGACACCGATCTTTGTCTCATCGCAAACTTATTTCATTGAGGCCGATGGACGAGGCTTTTCCTTGTTCTTTGAGGAGAAGTTATCGTTGAAGTTCTTTTCTTGTTGTCCTTCACATAGTTGATAGAACCACCATGTGAGGATTTAAATCTTTCCTCCTCTTGCACACACATAGCTATGCACTTTTCTAAGTCCCATTTCTCCCAAAGTTGCACGCTAGGAAGGCACAAAGACCCCAGAGCCTTCTAGCTTGAGGTTTTCTAGGGGTGGAATCGTAATCTCCTATTCCCTCTTCAGGACACTATAGATTGGCTCTTACCCCATATAATAGAGTAGGACTTTTTTCAAGGTAATAAAGACGCATTAATACATCTTGACATCGTTTCCCTTTATCGAGGATCCTTGGGATTTCCCTTTTACATCTACGGGGTCTCCTTTTCTTTTCTGTCTAATTTCGCAGCCAGTTCCGTAGCTACGACATTGTGTCCGTTGATTTAGGGGCCTGAACTCTTAAGAGAGGATTAGGACGAACTGAAAGCAACTTCCCTGGGTGCATTCTGACTTGTTTTATGCCAATCCCATCACCATATGCGTCTCCACCGGACAACGACATAAAATAAGTAGTATTCATATCTGTCTTCTCTTTCTCTTTTCCTTTTCTTTCTGATTCCTAATGGTCGCTCGGGTTGGTGCCAATGATGCCTACAACTAGAATCCACCGCATCATTACTGTAGATTGCTGCAGTTGCCAGTACAAGCTTAATGTGTAGTGGTACTCTGAAAGTTGCTACCTTTGTGTACTCCAAAAGTAGTTAGCTGCTACTAATGCCAAACAGGCAGAAATGGTCCATGTGTGGTCGCTACTAGAATTCACTTGTTTGTCCAGCATTGACTACAGTACGGGACAGCTCCATACCAAAGCCTAAAGTATTGGGAGACTGTCTATGATGTTACCTGATTTGCAATTCTTGCCATAAGTACGCGTGTTTGTTTGCTATGCCAATATGTGTCTGGAAACAAGTAGTAGAGTTCAGCAATTCTGAGTCCAGACATGACAATGAAGCACCATATATGCATCGTGAAGATGACATTGATGTACTCCCATTTGGCTGCCGTTTTTGCGAGCTACCTATAATCTTATAAGAGTTGCCTGGTTGAAACATCAACCATGCATGCAACAAGAAGAAGATAGAACAAGCATGCTTCCATTCTACGAAGAGTGAAAAGTTTTGGTTATCGATACTAGGCGACGATTACAAAAGCAGCCATGCTTCCATTCTACGAAGAGTGAAAAGTTTTTGTTATCGATACTAGTCGACGACTACAAAAGCAGCTTTCTTTCGTAATACCAACATCCATTGCATGCTGATGATGCAGATCTCAGTACTAAGCGTGATCTACAAACAATGCAGATGTTTGTATAATAAAAGTAGTACAGTTGTAATGGCGCCACCACTAAACCCACTTATTCCTAAAAACTCTTTTTTAACTAACTAATTCATTTCCTTTTAAAAAAAGGTTTAATCATCAATTCGGCGGCACTTATATCATTTTAGTCTAAACTATGTCGCTTCGTCAACCTTTTATCTACAGCAACTACACGTGCTGCGTTATTGCATATTTGCATCCGGCAAAACCAAGGGAATGAATTTTTACCTGAAGTAAATGTAGACAGCGCCACTCCAGAATCCACCATGTTTGTAAATATGTTACCCATTAACAGGTTCGTTATGCATGAAGTCCTAGATTGATTCATGAAAATGATTTGAGCACAGCTGCAGAGGCTTTTATTGCTCCCAAAACATGTGTTTTTATTCTGTGGTTCTTAACTTCTTATACAGTTATTGAAACAATTATACAACATGAGGATTTATGTATGGTCCATATAATCAGCTTATTTAAATTCACTTACATAACAGCCATGCGGTCATTAACATGGCTGCTCCAAAGTAATACGGTTTCTCCAAGCATATGGGTATGTAACCGCAAAAATTACCATATTTATGGTTCTCTCCTTCCTTTCACTTGTGTACTGTCATACAACATAGCGATATGTAACGTATCTGTCGGCTGTCTCACTGGGTCTGATGATCTTCACAACCTGTCCTCGTCTGAGGCCATAGTACCTTGCAATTGGGTCCGTAATTTGTATTCTTGGAAGCTGTTTTGTCCAATTGCATTCAGAAGAGAGATGGGTAACTTAACAGTAGGCATGTGCAAACATACTGAAAAAAATCAGAGGCCTGTCATGCACACGACACAAGTGATTCAATGGTTAATCTGGTACATTCCCGACAGGCAATTTGATCCATTTTCTTGGAGCAAATTGTAGAGAATCAGGAGTTCAAATTCTCTGACCTATACATATTTGGATATTTATGCCTATTTTGTTGTCATGTGAGTTAGTGTCAAAACCAGTGTTCTTGCTTCATACAAAATAGTGTATTCCATGCACGCTCATGGAATAGATGACCTGATTAGGTAATGTCGTAGGGCAGCCCACCGGCCCCCAACGATCAAACGAAGACCACAAGGAGACCTCCGAGGGCCACAGGCGAAAGCGCGGCTAGGAGCCCACCATGAGCGGAACTAGAACGAAAATGGCCGTAGTTCACTACTTCACCATACATATAATAATATATATAATTTCCAAGCAACAATGTACTAAATAGTAATTTATGTGGCAAACATTGGCAAAATGCATCATCCAACCAGAGGTTGGGCTGAATTGGGTGCACAACTTTTGAGTCAGGGAGTGCACGTGTAGTAAAATTGGACTAATCTTTGCTAAATTTTTTTAACTCGGTGTCCTGTGACACCAGGTCCTTCCATTTGCCTCCACCCTGGAGCCCACGGGGCACCAAATACAAGGGGTGAAGGCACAACTAGGGCCCCCCGAGGGCACCAGATATGCCTTCGGGGATGCCCTGAGGGGGGCGCGAAGGCCACAGGCAGGAGGCACGCTTCACCCCCCGAAGGTACCACACGTACATTCGGGGAGGGCGAAGGGTGCGGGGAGGCTCGAGCGCCATGTATCAAGGAGGGAGGAGGTCCCTGGGGCCACCTCGAAAGCACCGAAGGGCGCCCAGGGCCTCTCGACCCAGGGCACCCCGTACGGTGCGAATGGGAAGAGGTGCTAATGGACTGCGCGTACCGGCGGATGGACCAGGGCCAGGAGGGTCCACCATGGACCAAAGGCTACGCGTGGGAGAAGGAAAAACCCCTGCAGCCTCTATAGGGATAGGGTCTTTTATGGGTAAAATTGTAATTTCGTGTACCCTAGTCAGAAGGCTATAAATAGCCGCCCCCCTATGTATTCAGGCAGGACTTTTTCAAGACAATTAATACACATTAACTTCTCTCTTGGCATTGATCCTCTCTTGAGGATCCTCAAGTTCCCCTCATGGCGATCATGGTCCCCTTTCTTTACTATCTGGTTCGGTTGCTGCGACAGTTGGCGTCGTCCGTGGGGATCGGCAAGAGAGTCACGAAGCATAGCCCCGGCGCAGCATGGCCCCTTGAAAGAAGAGCACACCCAGGGTCTCGCGCTCGAAGCGGCCGAGGTGGCTGCTGCTCCGAGTACCCCGAGGCCAAGCGAAGTAGGACATCCGCAGGTGGCGGCTGCTCTTAGTACCTTGAGTCCTAGAAGAAGACTCGCGTTTGGCGGTGCCCAACGACAACTTCCTCCGCGGTCTCCATCGGCATGGAGCGGGTAGCGAGGGCATCGACGTGCCCACACCTGGCCTTTTGCAAGGTAGCAAAAGGCCGTTTGCCAGACCACCTTCGCGCAATGGTCCTCGTTGGCCTGGGCAGCAGGTAGGCACACCTCTATGGCGAGACGAAGGAGCTCGAGGGTGACGTCCATCTCCTCCACGTTGTGGCACCGCAAAAGGGGCACCGTGTCGAGGTCCGTCGCTGCAAGGCTTCCATCACCTCACAAGCTGCCTACACCATGGAGTGCAAAAGCTCCCACTCCGCCCGAACCTCTATCTCGAGGTCGGTTCGGACGCCCTGAAGCGCCCACACCTCCTCTCGCAAATCTTGGTGCTCTCCAACTCCGCCACCCTCGCTTCCAGGGCCTTCGCCTTGCCAGCCAAGGCCTCACGCTCCGCGCTCAAGGACTCTCTCCGCGCATGCTCCGAGTCCACCCGCTTCTGGATCTCGTCGAAGCCACGCAAGACATCGCCCTCGAGCGCGTGTGATAGCATTAGAGTATGCACCAAGAGTGGTGTCACGCGGGGGGTCACAAAAAAACAACATACCTTCACGATGTTCGCCTCGACGGACCAGAACATACCCTTAAGGGACATGTTTCGAAAGAGGTCCCCTATGTAGGACGAGCGGCAAATCGCACCACCTCCTAGCAAACCCCCGCCGCGTCGGCGCTAACCTTGAAGTCTGCAGGGCAAAGCGGACCCAGATCCGCAATGGCCACGGAGGGTAGAGCGGCAGCTTGCGAAGGCGCTGCCTCGGAGCTTCGCGATGCGGAGCCACCTCCGCCGGCCCTCTCCTTCCCCCATCACTTATAACTATGAAGCAAAATGCATTGTTCAGAGAACATATATATATATATATATATATATATATATATATATATATATATATATATATATATATATATATAATATTACCGATCGCGTCACGCCCGGGGTGGGAGGAACAACTCGAGAGTCCTCGGAGCCCCCACCCTAAAAATACGACAGGGTGCTGCCGACCGAGGACTCCTCGAGGGGCAAGCCTGCTATCCCAAACGGGCTCACCACCCCTTCTCTAGCCACAACTCCTCGCCACCTTGTGTGACACTCACTTTGCCGCCCTACCACTCCACCCGTCCTCGCGTAGGAAGGGCCGCCAACACCTTCAGACCTCACAAAATGAATGGGCAACGCGGCGATCGGCCTCGCAACATCACACTCCTCGGCGCGCGGTCCCGCTTCTTTTTCCCCTCGTTTAGGTCCAGGCGCTCG
The DNA here is from genome assembly GCA_036346255.1 of Ampelocalamus luodianensis. NCBI lineage: Eukaryota > Viridiplantae > Streptophyta > Magnoliopsida > Poales > Poaceae > Ampelocalamus > Ampelocalamus luodianensis. The sequence continues at coordinate 26,474,241 of CM070617.1, read as the reverse complement.
AAAGACGAACCACCGGGTCCGCATACGCGCGATTCAGGCGAGGCTTGTGCACAACCAACCCGCGCTTCTTGTGCTCTTCGGCGGTATAGGGGCCAGCGAGCCTGCGGCAACCTCATCAGGGGCGCAACTTCTGAGAAGGGCGGTGAAGCCGTTAACAAAAAAATAAAAAAAACATAGAGCGAAGACCCAAACCTTCGCACCCGGCTACGGTGAAGGTAGGGAGCCTACCCTTCGGGTCCCCAAGCTTAACGCTCCAGCACTGCCTGAGGGGCCAAACCCCAAACACGCAGAACTCCTCCACGAGATCCCTCGTGGAGAGCCTCCTCCTCGCACTCAGTAAAAAGATGGAGAAGGGCTTCCTCCCGCAAGGTGAGCACGATCTTCGGGTGACAAGTAAGATGGATGAGCCCCTGGTGGAGCGAAGACCATCGCCCAATGGAGAAAGGTGATAAAACCACCTCCGGGTCCAGTTGGTGTCCCACCAGTTCCGCGTCGCCGAGGCAAGCGCAAACATCTAGCACCACGCCTTCGGCTGAAAATTGACACAACCGAAGTTCAGCGTCTCGTCGATGCTCTTCTTCTTCTTCGGCTGGCAACGCCGGTCATGAAGATAGGCAGACACGCACCCCTCCCTGCTTGTCTCGGCAAACCGCATGATCCACTAAAAAACAACCAGCTTGACGAGGGAGTTAGGCGTCGACTGCGCCAGCTCCACTCCATACAGCCGAAGGACGCGCGCGACCAGCGGCACGCACAAAATCCGGAGGCCAGCATTGAAGAAGGCCACAAACACCATAGCTTCGTCTGACCGAGGCACCAGCACCGTCTCTGTCCCGGGCACTCGCACTTTCCCAAGGCTCTCCAGCTTCCCCTCGTCCACGAGGACTGGAGCACCCACTCGTCACCGTCAACCTCCCAAGGTCGCTAGTGTAGACCATGTTGCTACCTCCGTCTTTGCTGCGCTTCGTCATATCGTAGCTCCGAAGGTCACATCGCCGAGCCTCGAAGGTTCTAATCGCAGCCTTGGAGGCCGCAACACAAAAGCAGGAAGGTGGGGAGTTAGGGTTTTCAGGTGAGATTGAGGGAAAGGCTGGGGGTCACGCCCTATTTATAGGCACCAGAGCCGCAAGGAGACAAGGCGTGGAAGCCAAAGAGTCACGAGCCAATTACTCGGTGACACGTGTCACACGCACATCCCATTTACTGTTGCGTTGTTCGAGGTGGCGCCATTCTACCAACCATCGGCATCATGCGCATGCCAACCCATGCGGCACAGTAATAGCAACGGCGGCCCGCACACCCCTCGAGGACGCGTCCTTACTACCACCACCAGCATCATGGCGCACAACCGACGCGCCACCACAAACAACAGGAGCGGCCCACACACCACTTGAGGGCCCGCACAGAACAAGCTTCGTTAGGCGAAGGGGACGGTGTGCTTGGACCCTTGGGAAAAGGGCGCGGTTTCAATCATGACGAAACAAAACCTCAATTGCGAGAGGCTTGTCGTAGGGGCAGCCCACCAGCCCCCAACGACCAGGCGAAGACCATAGGGAGGCGCAAAGGACACGTGAATACCACCAAAGGGCCCATGGAGCCCCAAGGGCGGCGTGGCTAGGGGCACCTGAGAGCACCAGATATGCCTTCGGGGATGCCCCGAGGTGCGCAAAGGCCACCAAAAGGTCCCCGAAAGCCACAGGCAAGAGGCACACTTCACCCCAGAAGGTACCACATGTACCTTTGGGAGGGGTCGAAGGGTGCGGGGAGGCTCCGAGCGCTACGTATCCAGGAGAGAGGAGGTCCCTGGGATCCCCGCCCGGGGTCACCTTAAGAGCACCGAAGGGCGCTTGGGCCCTCGGTCCGGGGGCACCCCGCGCGATGCGAAGGGAAAGAGGTACCAGTGGACCGCGCGTACCGTCGGATGGACTAGGGTCAGGAGGGTCCACCATGGACCGAGGAGAAGGAAAACCCCGCAACCCCTACAAGGATAAGATCTTTTTATGGGTAAAATTGTAATCTCGTGTACCCTAGTCGGAAGGTTATAAATTGCCACCTCCCCCATGTATCCAGACATGATTTTTTCAAGACAATTAATACACATTAACTTCTCTTTTGGCATCGGTCCCCTCGCTCGAAGATCCCCGGGTTCCCCTCGTGACGACCAGGGTCCCCTTTCTTTACTATCCGGTCCGGTTGCTACGACAGGTAGCATGTACTAGAAATGCCTAAAGCACATATAATTGTTGATACTGAAAATGAACAAAGATGGCTGAAATTGACTACTGAAGATGTTTTTTAATAGGGCCTACTGAAGATGGTAGAGGCTAAAAATGTTATCAGCACTTATACTAAAATAACTTCCATTTCTTTGATGTTGACCATATTACTACATTAGTAAAGTAGATATATCATTGGCTCAACTCATGCCAAAAGAGTGTGTAAATTTGCAAGTGTCAACAAGCAGCAATACCTGAGTTTCCTTTAATGTATACCGCTCCAATAATGTCTTCTTTTCCTCATTAGTAAGCACTTGATGCTCGGGAACAAGAACATGCTCCTTGATATTGATAAGCAATTCGGCTTCCTGTTCATTGCTTCAGATATAAGGCTGACCAGAGTAAAAGATCACAGTAAAATAGCATGCGGACCAAGTTCTGGTCCTTTTGTCCTACCAGTCAAATTAAAGTGCAGAAACATGTAGATTCTCGGCGTGCAAGGCTAACCCGGAAAACTTCCAAGTGGATCTTTGGCTCTATCTCTTGAAGAAATTACCTTGCAAATGGAGTGAGGTTCTGTTGAAGAACCAATACAGCTCTAGAGACATTCTCAGCTTTCATCATTTCGACGTACTTCTTTATGTGTTTCATCCCCACCTTGTCGTCGTTAGGAAAGAAAACGTATATCTGATTTTAGACAGAAAAAACAAAGAAAGTGATTGAAGAGGACTGCTAGATGCAACAGTAAATACTAAATTTTACCAACAACCTTGCTTTTCAGGAGTACATAAGGTTATTGCATTTTGCACAAACAAGATTGCAATATTTGATATCTGAACTCGGTCAAATTTGCAGTTAGTGATTTAAACGTTCAGTCTCACAGTGCCCCTGAACAGATTTCTGCATGCATCCCCCACTTTTAAACCTCTGTCAGCTTATCCAAGATGAAATGATTCTCTCAGGAGTAAACATTTTCCTTAAAAGTATCCCTCCTGATCTTAAAGCACAATCGGTAGCGCAACCAATGGACACCTAGGCGAAGCATAGGATCCGCTGCAGTAGTTTAGCATTGCAACAAGCTATGCGGTTGCAAATGGGACATGTGATTTGGAATCGGATGATCATGCTGAATTAAAGGGCAAAAAACTATCGTTTTGACTTGATCGAAATTGTCAGTTGTTGCTGTCATCGCTCATCAGGCAGCATGGTCGAGCTGCCCAGCGAAATGTTGCCAAGAACAGTCATAGTAGCCGCTTTTCGTGACCATTGACTCGAGACGACAATACCTAGGAGGAACTATGTATTTTTTTAATTAAGAAGAAAATAGACATCTAAATTCGCGTCGAAGAGGATTTGAACCTGGGTGGTGGAGGTGTACTCGGAAGGCAGCGAGCTCAGGTAGATGCTAGTCCTAGTAGCAGACAAGCAGTTGCAGCAAAACAAATCGCCTGGCGCAACATGCACAGCGGGATTTATTTATTTATTTTTGCCAAGATGGCACTATTTGCAACATGATTAGCAAAACGACACAGTTGTAGACGCAATTTGCAAAATTAACACTCTCGTCCGCACGATCACTGTACGGTTTATCCACGGGACGACATATGACACCTAAACCGCACGGTCACCGTGGTGGGTGACACGTGACACCGTGACCGTGCGGACGAGCCGCCATATGTCATCCAGTGACTTGTCCGCATGGTAATTATGCGGACAAGAGTGCTATTTTTGCAATTAAAAATGTCATTTTTCTAATCACGTTTTGAATAGTACCATTTCGACCAAAGATTCGCGCGCGGAGCGCCCCCACTATTATTCCCCAAGTTAAACAGTAGATGCCATGAGCATGATCTGGCCTAAGCTAGTCGATCGCGGATCAAATCTCGATAGAAGCGATCGAACAAGAGCAAAACGATCGAGCTCTACGGACTCGAATCTACGTATCGATCAAGAAACGGATCGCAGCTGACGAAGTGACGATACACGAAAAGGAGAAACAGAGAGCTGGATCGATCGAGCATCAGCTACATAGTTGATAGTACATATCGGAGGGGTTGACCTGACCTGGTCGGAGGGGTCGTTCTTCTTGTACTTGTTGATGAGGTGGTCCTCGCGGTGGAAGGACTCGCCGGCCGAACTTGCGGAGGAAGTCGCGGCGGCCCATGGCCAGCTCGTGCTCCACCACCAGGTACCCCCGGTCCCGCAGACATCTCCTCCTTCGCCCCCCCGGCCGCCGCCGCCGCCTTGCTCCCTTCCTTCGCTTAGCTTTCGAGGTGAGAAGCTGAGGGCGACGTCGTCGTCCCACCCGCTGCTAGCCTGAGCCTGCTACTCCACTCCAGTAGCCCAGTCCAGTGGGCGGATAAAATATTGTTCCCTTACTCGGATATGCGCGAGGAGCGTGCCATGCAAAGTTGCGGCGGTGGATGACGTGTGGGGCCCTGGGAGCAGGCGTCCCGTCGGCGTTGGCGGCTGCCGGCTTGGCTAGTCTGACACTTTTCTGAAGCTAAGCTTGCAGATCTGTGACTCAGTAAGACTAACTGTCTAACTGTAAAACTGTATGCAGATTGCAGAGGAAGGAAACAAACGGAGAGCCATCGTTGCAATGCAAAGTGCACCTTACCACAAAAGGCCAGGTTGGCCCTGAGTTCAGATCTGGGGTTGGAACTTCATGGTCACACCTAAAAGCAGCTGGGCTTGATCAAGCCTCTTCTTTGGGGATGCATTTTGTACCCAGGCGACAAAACTGGGTCGTCGTTTTTAGTAACTCAAATATAGCAAGTTGTTCTTTTAATAATACTAGTTAAGTGTCCGTGCGTTGCTACGAAATATCTCATAAATGTAATTATTTTTAATTAAGTATATATTATATATATGATGGAAATGGCGACGGGCAAGGGTAGAGGTGAGGATGGAGAGGAGAAGAGGAGCAGGCGGCGTCATTGGCGATGCCAAGAGAGGAGGAGCAGGGAGCGCATGACGCGAGGAGATAGTTTGCTGATAATGTAATCCATATGTCAGTAGAGAAGGAAAGGGGTGGGAGGGTGAGGAGGACGAACGACCACCAACTATAATCTTTAAATAGTAAAGATAACCTAGACTTTTCTAAAAACAAAACAAAAACAAACTAGATTAAAAAGGATCACTTACAAATTACTGGACAAACTACCATAACCGTCTTTTCCTTTTGTTGGGAAGCCCCTCCTCGCAAAAGTTGGAAAGCCATTTTCGTCGATTTTGCTAATTGTGCGATCATAATACATTTTTTTTTTTACAATTGAGAGTGATTTGTCGCCAAACAGTATCCATTCGCAACTAGGGGTGAAAACGGATCGAATACGGACGGATAATGGCTCTGCCATATTTGTTTTCATATTTTTTTCAGATTCGGAAACGAATACGAATACCTCGGATACGAATACGGATCTGAATAATATCGAATACGAATACTGAGCGAATACTTAATTGAAACGAATACGGTCAGCGGATATTTTTGAACATGAAAACCCCTTAAATTGTATACGAGAAATTAACAAAATATATAACTAGTTTATTTGATGCAAACATTCATGAATTGTTCATATTTTCAAAGAACTACACGAACATTGGCACTAGCAAGTTGTATTAACTAGTTCATCACAAATAAAACACTTAGTTTACCATATTTAGCTCATAAAGTCATAAGTCATAACTCACAAAGTTACAAATCATCACGTATTCATACTTAGTTCATCACATCCATAAACTTAATTCACACTAACATCGATCAAAGCTAGATAGTTAGTTTATACACAAATGACTATAACATCCCAAAGTATATTACCAAAAATAAAATTAATAAAGTTATTATTTTATTCGATTTTCTGATATTTAAAAGAGTTTTCTTGGTTAAAAGAAAAAATAATAAAATAAAGTTAATTATTTAATTTCCTAGTTTTTAATGTAAAAATAAAATTTATTGAGTTTTAGGATTTTATTTGATTTAAAGTGAAAAAATAATTAATTTCTTGTTTTTCTAGAATTTAAAAAGGTTTTACTATTTTTTAGAAATTAAAAATAATTTATGTGCAAAAATAAAACCAATTTTAAGTTGAAATTAATTTTATTAAGTTCAAAATCATTCAAGGAATTTTTGTGATTTTTCTAGAATTTTGAACTCTATTTGCTATTTTTCTAAAAGGCTATTTGATTTGTTGCATTTTCAAATTTAGAAATCAATTAAAATCACATTTCTCTTTTGGGCCAAAATCCTCTTTTGGGCTGAAATCGGATATCCGCCTTCGTCTTATCCGGATAATCCGTATTCGTTTCGTATCCACGGATAGCATGGCTACCGTATTCGTTTCGCTTCCGGTAAAAAATCCGAATTCGTTTCCGATCCGAGAATTATCCGAGAAAAATCCGATCCGAGACAATCCGAATCCGTTTTCGTCCGGATCGGTCGGAAACTATCCGATCCGTTTTCACCCCTATTCGCAACACCAGACGCACATTGCATCTTATGTTCTTATCGATCCACTGATCTGATCTCACCTACACCGCCGCGCTGGCAAAAAGATTCTTCCAAACGCCACCCTGTCCGGAACAAAAAGATTAAACACACCTCAGCTACACGCAAACAGCGCGCTATTTCTGCCAGATCCAATCCCCTCCTCACTGTTTCTTACACTAGAACAGCAGAGCATACAAGAGGACAGAACAGGGCACTCAGTCACTGACGACGGCGCACGTGCCCCACACGTGCGGTCCCGGGAAAGCCGAGGGAGAGAGGATTTATTTTTGAATGTACGTCGCACCTATAAGATCCAATTTGACCGTCTCTTGCACAACCTCTTTGCATTTATATATAGCTGCTTACCCGACCTCGCTCTGGTCGTACTTCCATGGCACACGAGAGCATTCATTAATGGCAAGGTTGTCGAACTGATATGTGTTTCACTCGGATGGAATCGCCTACCGTTCCACAACATCGTCGTCGTCGGATTCTTCATCTTCTGACAATGTTATGTAGTCTTGATTTTCGAGATCTATCCTTTGGACTAGGGCTTCCAGCTCTTCACCCTCGTCAGCAAGCCCACTAGTTTATCTGACTGAATGAGCTTCTTCCACATGGTTTTCATCGACAGAATCAGCAACTCTCAGACCTTCGGCCATTGTGTGCGCCACACTGTAGCTAGAGTTCTCAACTTCTTTTCGGCATCATCACCCCCTTCTTGTTTAGCCGCTGATGTAGGAGAGGGCTTGACATATGTCTGGACCAGAAGGACCAAATCCCACCGTTCATCTCTCGCGCCTGCGTACATATGACTGTCATGATCTTGTTTTCTTGAGCTGCACTAACTCCCGATTTGTTCCCTATGGTGCTTGGTTGGCAAGGTAACTCAATCTCAGATCATACACAGAATGATTCTAATCGAATGTGTGGAATAACCACCGCACCACAACTTCCTACGTACGCTTCTCTGATCTTGTTAGGGGACACGGTTGCCGATTGAAAATAACGCAAATCAATTCTATCGGGACCCTAAAAAATAATCCATTAGTCGTAGTAAATTTTGAAATTAGTAGCGTCCAATATATTTGACGTACTACACTGTAAATAAGATTTTCACGATTAACCACGTATCTAAAACTAAACTACCAACAAAAAGGATTATGTATAACATACTACACTACGCAACCATACATCTAAAACTACGTAATCCATTCGGTTAAAAAAATATTTAAAAGGTGGACGACTGAACGGGAAGCACTTCGCTGGCTTCTCTCCTCCTTTCCTTTCCTTTCCTCCTATATTTCTCTTTTTGCTGAATAAAAGTGAGTTATGCCAGAATTTTAAGGTCTTTTATAGGGTAGATCGTGCCGCCATTTGGAATGACGAGAGAGACTTACGAGATCCTTGTCGTCATTTAAAATGATAGTTTTTCAAAATTTTAATATTAAAAAATTTAGGAACTTGCGGAATCTCTGTCGTCATTTGAAATGGCGGCAGGATCCTGTCGCCATTTGGAGCGGTGATAGATCATTGTCGCTATTTCAACTGGCGATAGGAACATCTTTGTATTGTTCAAGTTCTTGTCGCCATGATTGCCTAATTTTGTAAGAAAAAAATTGACTATTTATTTTTTATAATTTTTTTTAAAATAATATTATTTGAAAAAAAAATCAGGGAGAGAGGTCGCATGTTCCTGTCCCCCCGGGCCCACTCCGCGCTGTTCCCCCTTGAACCGTAGGGTGGTCGACTTGGACTGGACCTCGCACCAACCAGCACCCACCACACCACTAATCAATCATGTTGCGTGCCCCATGATCCCAACGCCGCACCGCATCTGGATGGATTCAACCCAAAGCCCACATGGGCCAGCCAGCCTCGCCACCTCTCTCTCACCTGAAAAACACAGCGTGCCACTCAACTGCTCACCGACTCGTGGGACCAGGATTAGACGTGTCCACCTGTCAGTTTCTGTCCGTGTGTGGTTGCTGGGCTAGTGTTCGCCGGTTGCCCCGACAGGAAGGGGCCAGCAAGGCGGGGGGGAGCTCGCCGCGAGGGGGAGGTTCGAAAAATATGCAAGGCCGAGCGATCTAGGCCGTTCGGCCCGAGGAGGGGTTGGAGGGAACGGGGGCGTGCGCCGTCGGATGCTGGCCGCGGTGGCCGCCGCCTACGGCTATTTAAGGCACACTGCGCTCGTCTCGCTCTCCCCCGGCCCTCCTCCACCGATCGATCTCGATCTCGCCGCCGAATCGCCTGTGTGAATCATTTCGTATCTCGTAAGCGAATTTTCTTTGAACTCTCTCCTGAGCGAATTTTGCTTTTAGTTCTAACGATGCCTTAGGTTTAAATTTGAAATGTCATGGTGATTTGATCAGTTGTTAGGTGTGGTTTTTGTAGTTTTTTTTTTTTAATCTGGGTTATTTTTGGCGAGGAAATTGGTAATGCGCTAAGATCCACGGGAGATTTTTCCGATTTTTGTAGAGTAATGACCTGATCTAGGCCGTGATTATTTCTCTTATAGATTTTTGTTAAGATTGGTTTGTTGTAAACGTTTTTAATTTGTGCTGGATCTGTGGAATTTCGACTGCTTTTGCGCCATCCCTCTCGATCTCATGGGTGATCCGGTCTGGTTACTAGAGTCTATCTCGGAGCTAGGTTTTGGGATATTACGTAGATATTTGGGCTATTAATTTGGGGCATTTTTTTTTTCTCTCTCTGTAAGATCTAAAAGCTTCTTCTGTTCCATTTGAGGCATTTCGAGCATATTTAGCGCACGAAATCCTATGCCTGGGCCATTCTCTAGTAGCTCTGGTGTACACGATGATGCATCTGGTAGGTAATTGAGCTGTTTGTTCGCTAGTTTTGAGTCATTTTAGCATATGAAACCACAGATCTGGCTGGGTTCAACGTGATCTGTGTAGGGAGTTCAGTGACATCTGGGATCTGCAACGTGTGTTTGCTTGAGACAGCGTGACTTGTGTTTTGAACCGTACATTAGTGATTGATGAAAGAAACATTCACCTGATGAGACACTCGTCATGCTTTTGTATGGTTTTGTTTTGGCCTACCAGTGTTGGACTTGCCCCTTCGTATCAGAGTCTGAGGTTGTGTAGAAACGATTTGAGCCTGGTTTCATCCTCATTTCATGATTTGAAGTTCTAATTTAGCTGTAATTGGTTTAGAACTTTAGATATGCTTAATCTAAGTAACTTGAGCGGGATAGCAACTGCCTTTTTTTTACATTAAATCCTTAGGTTACCCATGCTAGCTTGCTGCAACATGTGAGATTAATTCCTCTATGTGGTTCCCTCAAATTTCTAGGGATAAGATGAGAGAGATCCTGCACATCCAGGGTGGGCAATGTGGCAACCAGATTGGTGCCAAGTTCTGGGAGGTGGTGTGCGACGAGCATGGCATTGACCCTACTGGGCGGTACGCGGGCAACTCTGATCTGCAGTTGGAGCGTGTCAATGTCTACTACAATGAGGCCTCCTGCGGTCGCTTTGTGCCCCGTGCTGTTCTTATGGACCTTGAGCCCGGTACCATGGACAGCGTCCGCACTGGACCCTTTGGGCAGATCTTCCGCCCTGACAACTTTGTTTTTGGGCAATCTGGTGCCGGTAACAACTGGGCCAAGGGCCACTACACCGAGGGTGCTGAGCTCATTGATTCTGTTTTGGATGTTGTGAGGAAGGAGGCTGAGAACTGTGACTGCCTGCAAGGTAATTGTGCTTGTCGATAACCAAATTTGTGATACTTGCTAGATCAATTCCTGTTGAATCGGTTAGAGTGCAGATGCTTATGTGAAGATCACCCTTACTTTACCATGCCTGTGAATTTTTCGGTATAATGCATAGTAGTGCTGTAGTACACCATATGACTAATGCTATACCAGGGCACTAAGATCCCTTGTTAGTATGAAACATATTGCACATGAGTTATTGTATGACCTACATTCTGTATTGGTCTAAGTAACATTGATGATTCTCGCTAGTTGTTTGGTGTCCTAATTACAAACGTATTCATCTTTTTAGATGGCACTAACACGCAGTGATATGTACTGTGTGATGTAAATCATGTTAGTATTGAGATGGTCTGTCTTACTTAGGTAACTTGGGTGGTATAGTAATACTAATACATGGCCATTGTTATGTTTATAATCCATGATATTGGAGTATGGGCATTCTATTCTTCAGATTTGTTGGTCAACCAAATCGTTTAGCATAACAAGCCTTTTATCATTGTATATATTCCTGTGAGATGATCATGATCTAGTGGTCAACAGCGGTTATAGAATTACCATAGTTAAGAAACTTCATGCTTGTATTGCATTTTGGTTAGCAAAAGTACTGAATTTTGTTCTGTACTTTGGGCCCCCAAGCAAGTATACTTCATTTTATCATGTTGCACTGACCGTTAAAGCCATCCTTTTCTGTGATCAGGATTCCAAGTATGCCACTCTCTTGGTGGTGGTACTGGATCTGGTATGGGTACACTGTTGATATCAAAGATCAGGGAGGAGTACCCTGACCGCATGATGCTGACATTCTCAGTTTTCCCCTCACCAAAAGTATCTGATACTGTGGTGGAGCCATACAATGCTACTCTCTCAGTCCATCAGTTGGTTGAGAATGCTGATGAGTGCATGGTTCTGGACAACGAGGCTCTCTACGACATCTGTTTCAGGACTCTCAAGCTGACCACACCTAGCTGTAAGCCGCTTCAACTAATCTCGTTTCTAGTTTTTACTGGATATAAACTGGTGCATAATTAAATGTTTGTAATCTTCGTTAATTCCATATCTGCTAAGCATTGCTTGCTCTAGAAACTTGTTTGTCTTTTAGTACATGCTATATGATCTAGCATTGATGCTAAACTTATTTGTAGTTTTGTTGATTATCTGTGTATATATAATTCTGCAAGCAATGCTTTTAGTATAGCAGTGATCATGCTAATCATAGCCTAACTCAAGTAGTTGCATTATGATTGAGGAATCTTCTTAGTTGACCAAGCTGTGCTGTATCTGAAACTTAAAAGAACGGCAACTTCCCCCTTTTCTTTTCAACCTAGGATAACGAAATGTTAGGATCAGCTGTTCAATAAGAGTGAGAGAAGAGCAAAGCGGATTTATTCATAACTTGGGATTAAACACTGATTTGTTATCCATAAACAATTAAGGTGGGATATGGCCGCTGTTTGGATATGTTTGATTTTGTTGCCTTAAACATATACATGCATCACTTTCAATTTGTATTGCCTGTGTGACATAACATTTTCCACATGTTTGTTATTTTCTGCAGTTGGGGATTTGAACCATTTGATCTCTGCCACCATGAGTGGAGTCACATGCTGCCTAAGGTTCCCTGGCCAGCTGAATTCCGACCTCCGGAAGCTGGCAGTGAACCTTATCCCCTTCCCTCGTCTCCACTTCTTCATGGTCGGATTCGCTCCGCTGACATCCCGTGGGTCCCAGCAATACCGTGCCCTCACAGTCCCTGAGCTCACACAGCAGATGTGGGATGCCAAGAACATGATGTGCGCTGCCGATCCTCGCCATGGCCGTTACCTCACCGCCTCCGCCATGTTCCGTGGAAAGATGAGCACAAAGGAGGTCGACGAGCAGATGATCAATGTCCAGAACAAGAACTCATCCTACTTTGTTGAGTGGATCCCCAACAACGTGAAGTCTAGTGTCTGCGACATTCCACCGAGAGGCCTCTCCATGGCATCAACCTTCATCGGCAACTCGACCTCCATCCAGGAGATGTTCCGGAGGGTGAGCGAGCAGTTCACCGCCATGTTCAGGAGGAAAGCTTTCTTGCACTGGTACACCGGCGAAGGCATGGACGAGATGGAGTTCACCGAGGCAGAGAGCAACATGAACGACCTCGTCTCAGAGTACCAGCAGTATCAGGATGCGACCGCCGACGAGGAGGAGGGCGAGTACGAGGATGAGGAACCGCAGGCAGACGATATGTAAGGGGGTCTGCGAGGCTTTGCTCGGTGTTTCTATGGCAGAGTTTTATGTGTTTTGTGTTTCGTTCATTTCCATATTATCACCGCATTACCGCTAGTACGTTACCGCCCTTCTCCCCTGTCCTTCGCTTTGTATTTCCTATGCTATGGGACCTTGGGTATTGTATTACTTGATGCTGGTCGGTATGTTCTGCGTTGTTGAGCTTTCTGGTGAATTTGAACCTCTCTGCGTTGATCTATCTGTGCAAACGATTTCTGCAAATTGTATGCATTGTCTTGCATCATGGTTGTAACATGGCAATGGCATAACAGGAAGAATAGGCGGCCTGTGCGTGAAAGCTATCGTATCGTACTATGATGAGCAAAAGTTTTACGCATTGATTTTGAGCCATCTTGGTTTATGACCCTACCTAGCTATATCAAAATTTTGGTAATACCAAAATCTTGGCAATGCCAAAACCTAGGGAAAAAATAGTATTTGGATCGTAATCATACCAATTCACGGGTAATGCTAAAATTGATGTGTTTGAATTGTAGTCATGCCAAAATTTACAAAAATTGGGAGTATGACATGTAAGTCCCGTATGATTTCTATTTTTTTGCTTTAAAATATATCAACATAGATCTTGTTTTATTGATAAAATGACAAGAAACACAGCGGTTCAAACGGATTACAAATTAGATACCTAACTTAGGAAATATGATCATTTAAAACTAATTAATCAAACTAACTATGCATCTAATGCTTCAATTGGAACCAATGGTTGGTTGCCACATAGCAAGTCAATGGCTGGCTGCTAAGCCAAATTTTTGGCGAGCATTTTAGCTGCCCGAAATTTGCCCAGGAATGAGAAGAAGAAAATTGGTTTTACCAAAATTTCGAGAGCAACACCAAATATCGGAGCCAAACCAAACACTAGCCAAATTTTCCAGACAATACTAAAATTTTTGTTTGGTTAGTTCTAGCCTTGAACCAAACAGCCCCTTTGTTGTTTTAATCGTTTCTTATGGAAGTTACTCTCTCATTTTGCGAGGGCCGAACCATTCTGGTAGGGTCGCCTTTCCTGGCAATAAGCATGATAAACTACTGATAAGGGAGGGGAGTGATATCTTATCCCTCCCCATGTTGATTCTACATTTAGTTTCCAGTACTTAGAAGTTAGAACTAAAATTTTCATCAATTGGCTGGGTGGAGTTGGTCTCCGTCCCTGGTTGGCTTCAGTAAGGCTTAGTTTTCTTTTAGACTATTTGTCATGCTGCTTTAAAATGGTATGCAGTCACACGGCTGGTAAGTGCATAATGAACGGGGGTGATGTAGATATTCGTAACTTCAAATGAGTAGAATATTGCCATGAGTAAATGGGGGAAAACATATATTGGTTGTGATTCCATCATCTTTCTAATTTCTGTGTTACACAATGGCATGTAGTTGCATTGCGTCAACAAATCCTGAGGAAAATCTGGAACAGAAGAATGAATGGAACGCTTCACATTCTTTAATTTACAAAGCATCGATCTTTGGCTCCAGGAGATGTTTTCTACGTGGATTGTGCTTCAAGCAGCATGTTTGAAGCCAAATTGACATCGTAATTTGTCAATGCAAGAGCCTGCATTGCAGAACCACGATCAAAACCCATGGAAACAAGCGTAGCGACTGAAGACTCCATTGGATCTTGGGTAGTGGTGTGCGTGCCCTGAATAAGATACAGTACCAAAAGGCAAAATTCAATTGGGAACAGAGGGATCACGTAAAGCAGGTAATATCTACTGTGCTCAATCTACAGAGTAACAACCAAAATATGAATGAAAACCATCTAACTTCATTGAAGGGGCAAAAACTAGTCCTATTTTACTTTAGGGATCCGATAACACCAGTATGTGAAAAAACAGACAGAAAAAGTACAGACAAGCGATAAATTTGCTGGCTGTGGAAGACACTTCTTATCATTATTTCGCAGGATCACTCAGATGCCTATAGGTGCTTGTTGTTAGCACTTAGCACCATGACACGTTCCTCGCAGCCAATATTTTGATCCCCAAACAATGTATACCTAATTGGTATGACATCCTAATTCATTTGTTCTCTCTATAACAAGCATATGAGCTACCCTCCGTTCAGAAATATATGACGTTTTAGAAAGCATGCAATCAAACTTTTTTAACTTTGACCACTAATATATAAAATACTATTTAGATTGATTATGTGAAAATGATATCATTAGATTAGTCACAAAAATTATTTTCATAGTATAATTCTTTTATATTTTTTATGAATTATATTTATATAAAAAGTAGTGATCAAAGTTGCATATTAGAGACCATATCGATGTCCAAAACGTCATGTATTCTTGAACAGAGAGAGTACTGTCAAGGTTCAAAACATAGAGGATATTAGTCGTGGACTAACATCTTTAGTTAGAAGCGAAGCAGACAAGGTGCTAACTTCTAAGTTATCAAGCTTATGTCTAATTATCAAGAAATTAAACAAACATAGTTACATGTGCATAATCTGGATTTCCTTTAGCGTTATTTTATTTTATCAAGCACTAAATACTAAATGAAATGAAAGGCCTTTGAGTGTGAGTTCCTTAAGAACTTTGGATGCTTTCTTCAATTTGTACAAAAAAAAATCTGCTAATCTCTCAACAAAATCAATATATTGCAACATGATGCTGATATAAGGGGTCTTATAACAGATACAGTGTACAAATACTTGCCTCCATTTGATGAGCCTGTTGAGAAGTGATGTTTCCATAAGTACTTGTAATTGGCAATCCTTGATAAGAGATGTTAGAGAAGGGCCATGATAACCGCGAGAAGGGTGATGTTGCAAAATCTGGGAGCTGTAATGATTCAAAGTTTCATTTACAATGTTTCTGCAGGTATTTGTAAAAACCACTATAGGCACTAATCACACGTGAAATACAGTAAACCTTACCAAGGAAACACAAATACCAAGACAAGAAAAAATGCCATTCACAAAATCTCCTAATCAATGACAAAACTTAATCATTCGTACCGAGATGACCATCAGTCAACTCAATTAGAAAGCTACACATGATTTTTAGACATTGCACACAACTAATTATACCAATATGCCACCATCTGAACCATATGTAGATATAGACTAGTAGAGCAAAAGAGATTGCATGTAGAAAGCATGGTTATTAATTGATACTTTGACATGATGTAGAAACATTATTCACACTTCTGGAAAGAGGTTGGTAGAGTTACCTTCAACCTGCGGATGCCAAATATATTCAGACGATACAAAAGCCCAGCCAGTATACCAGAAAGTCCAGGTATAACAGAACGTCTTCCAGATGAAAAAAGAAGCTGAAGATAGAAAATTAAATACATAAAGCTACAATACAGTAGAACTGTGGAAGATTCAATGACAAAAGTTATCATAGGACTGACCTGGAGTCCTGCCAAATATATGAATGACTTGTCACTTAAACGAAGTCCAAATATGCGAAACTTTGTTGAGATTGGAATGTCAAAGAAGAACGGTACATAAGACGCAAATATGAGGCCATATGGTCCAGATGTCAATGGATTTAAAGAAGGTTCTGCACTTCGAAAACTAACATGTCAGACAAAAATCGAATGCAAAAAGAAATGGCTTAGACAGGTCAGATAAACAAATTCTTCCATGTCAAGAGCGCTGAAAACACACTATAAGCACCAATGTTTGGATGAGAACAAACAGCTTATCATTGATACTGGGCACACATGAAGAGTCCACAATAACACTGTAGTCCTTGAAAATATAAGGAAATTAGCCTTCACTACCGCACAAATAGCAACATGGTAAATATTAATTAGAATCCAGATCTTTTGTGAACAGAAAATTATGCTGAAGGTAAACCGTGTTTGGCCATGAAAAAACCCTTATGATCTTAGTTTTAATCTTCAAGGAGATAATTTATAATTTAGTAATTTGTATGCATTTATATGGTAGATAAGCATTCCCCTCAAGTGTCAAGTGAAACCAAAGCTGAAATAAAGCAAGACACCCATACCAAACCAATAAACTGATCAGAACGGAACACCAATCATTTAAGCAGCATTTGACAGGATGATACGTTACGAAAAGAAAAGAATGGTAAAGCATACCTTTCAGGTAACCTAAAGCAAGGATCTGAAGCAGTACAGACACTGTCATGGAGAAGACTATGAAGACCTACAATGTTTAAGTAACTACATGAGCAGCAGCAAATGAAATATAGCAAGTGCACGTGCAACATCTTAAGCACAGTATGTACTTACAGCATACTTGTTTGAACCTATTTGCCGCTCAAACACCCTAAAGTAGTACAGCAGGGTTGCTCCGAACATCAGCTCAGGCGAGGACGAGAAAGCAAACAACGAGGTGATAAGCTTCCATATCTGCAGCTTTTCGTAAACATTCTGCATTGAAAGGGATGGCGAACCCAATCAACCCAACTGCAGTTCAATCCAACCAAATTGACACAGGCATTCAGGCAACGGGGATTTTACTACGTCTGCATCTTCAGAACAACACTTGATATACCACTACACATAATGTGCCCTACAATTCCCACTTTTTGATCGCAGAACACAGCAAGCAAGCAAGCGTTGCCAAAAAACTAAGTGTGTTTGCAGGAGCAGGTAGGATCTAGCGAGTGACTTGGTCCCGACAGTAGGGCGACTTGCCTCGTAGGACAGGCCGAGGTCGAGGAAGCGGCCGCGGAAGCCGAAGGGGACGGAGAAGAGTACGGCGGCGACGACCACGGCCCTCGACACCAGCGCATTGTCTGCGCGGCAACAGATCGAATCAGGTTGGTTGGTCCAATCGTACTACTACTAAGATTGTGAGCTGCAACAAGTACATAAACGAAGGACGAGAAAGAAGCCCAAAAAACGATTTGAGAATTCGATTCAGTTGGGGAGAGAGATCAGGACGATAGGTGGCGTACGGAATCCCGGGAGCCCGCTGCTCATCGCCGGCGGCCGCGGATGGCCGGGAGGAGGAGACGAGCGGCTCGCTGTCCGGTCTGGTCGGTGGATGCGTGCGGCCACGGAGCAACTTCTGGAAGCGTTCAAGCCCAGTCGATTTTTTTTTTTTTTTTTTGAGACACCCTAGTCGAGTCGAGTCTGTGGAACACTGCACGTCTGCACCTGGCGCTGGGAGTTGGGAATACGCGACGGACCGTGTGAAGGTGAGACAAGACGGCGGTCTATGGTCTGTTTAGTTCTTTACTCTAGATAGTCGTACTAAATACTGGTAGAATCTAGGTAATTTGGCTAGCGTTTGATTATCTCCAAAGTTTTGTCATCGCCCTTAAAAAGTTTGGCATGCCTGAGTTTTCTTCATGTTTTTCGGGCTTCTCAGCCAAAACACAACCCCGGGAATTGGTTCGGCAGCTGCATACACTCGAAGTGTGGACACTATTGGCCTCTTGGTTATCAGAAATTCCAAAGTTAGCCTCCTTTACACAAAAATTCCAACTCTAACCCCCTCCTTCCACCTGCCGCGGGAAGGCAGCAGATAGGTGCTGCCTCGGGACAAAGACACTTGCCTCGCTGCCCCAGGGACGCATGAGTGGTGAGCAGAATTTTCTATTTAAGTATATTTTTGGAAGAATTTATAAATATAGAAAATTAGCTCAAAAAATTATGAAATTTTTTTGAAGCCTCCTGACACAGTATACTTAGTTGTGTAATTTTTTCAAAATTTTATCTATTCTATTTTTTTTCTCAAAAATTCATTTAAATATACTGTTTGTAGGAATTTAAATGAATTTTTGAGAAAAAAAATAGAATAGATAAAATTTGAAAAAATTACACAACTAAGTATACTGTGTCGGGAGGCTTCAAAAAAAAATTTATAATTTTTTGAGCTAATTTTCTATATTTATAAATTCTTCCAAAAAATATACTTAAATAGAAAATTGCTCACACCCTATTTGAGGCAGCGAGTAAGGTGCTACTGTCTCGAGGGCAAAGACCTAGTCTGCCTTCCCGGGCGCAGCAGGTGGAAGGAGGGGGCTAGAGTAGGAATTTTTGTGTAAAGGAGGCTAAATTTGGAGTTTTTGATAACCAGGAGGCCAATAGTGTCCACACTTCCATACACTCGAGGACAGCTGTTAGACGGTGATATAGGATGAGGCAAGTGCATTAATTGTATGGTTAGTTGAATTAATCAATTTTAAATGATTATATTTTCTAAACTGAGTATTTGATTTGTTATCTGTTTAAATCGTTGTATTTCTTGCCATTTTATCAACAAAACAAGACTCATGTTGATATGTTTTAGAGGCAAAAAAGCACTCCAGTATTGCTTATGAATTGGTATGACTACGATCCAAACATAATTTTTTTTTTGCCTAAATTTTGGCATTGCCTAGGATTTGACATTACCAAAATTTTAGTACAGTTACCTGGGGTCGTAAACCAAACAGGCCCATGTCATCGACACTTTTTTTAAGCGCATGCTAATTTTATTATTCATATAACACATGTTACAGTCATGCAAAACATGAGAACAGAGGGAAAAAAAATGGAACCACACGTATCCATGTAATTCCTTGTTCGCTCGACGACACCTGCCGGGCGCGTATGTGGGCAGCGGCATTTGCTGATCTTCCTACTGCATGTAACTTGAACTCAGAGAACGCTTCTGAAGCTTCAACGATATCATGTAGGATTGCAAAGATCGCATAACGCTGGGAGTATGATTCTTCCCACGCCTTGGCCAAACCATGTGAATCTGTCTCCGCGATCACACGACTCGATCCCTTGTTGGCGGACCGGAATGTAAAAGTTCGACTGGATCGGACACTTGGAGACGGTGAATTTATAAGGCGTTGTGGTGCAACTACCGTGGAACACATCCAGGCTACGTGACCCGATCGCTGCGCGCTGCTAGTGGCGAGCAATCAATGGTCGACGCGTTCAAAAGCCTTTCGAATATGTGGGAACGTCTTCACACTTTGATCACCACGGAAATGCATGCGTTCGTTAGCGCAAAGATTGACGCCATAGCTTCGATGGCAACGGAGTTGCCTTTTAGGCAAAACCGCAATTTGTAAAACCACCAATTTAGGACATTATTCCCCATTGCAATTTGTTCGTCCCACAAGGTATTTGGCGATGCTAGGGCTCTTTGCAGATCGTAGTACTGCACAGGATATATTCTAAGAACACTTGAATAGAAAAAACACGGGATTAGAATGTCATGATTCGTTGAATCCCTCAGGAAACAAAACCATAGGAATTGTTTAAAAGATGTGTTTGGATGCATCATAGGGGGAAAAAACGAAAATTTTGATATTATATGTCAATTGATTAGAGAGAGAATGGAGAGACAAAGAGAGAAGGTGCGTTGGAACTCTCACAATAATTGGTAACATGAGGTTAGGCCTCATGCTATAAATTCCTCTAAAATTTGTAGGTTTTTTTCCTATCCTATAAAATTCCTTTGAAGCAATCCTACCAATCAAATATTCCTCATAGCAAATTTTCCTTTTGAATGAATTCCTCCAAAATTCATTTGTTCCAAAGAGGCCCTTAGACAAGAATTAAGGCTCCATTTAGAATGAAGAAAAAACATAGGAATTTTTAAGGATTCAATTCCTATGAATATTTTTCCTATGAGGTCGTTTCGAACAAAGGAATGCCATAAAAAAATTCCTTTGAAATTTCTATGGAATGGGCTATTCCAATGGAATTTTGGAGGAAAATAAACATGAGCTCCAACCTTATGTTTTCTTGGTTTGTGCCATGAATTCCTGCGTTTTTCCTAGTAGCTTCCAAACGCCTCTTTTGGAGATTTTTCGTATTCTTAATTCCAATAAAAACCCAGAGGGCATGACACTTAATTCGTGTATATTTCATTTCCTGTGTTCCAAATAGGACATGCCAAGTGTCGTTGGGATCCAACATTTGCTTACCTGTTGGCAGTTGAGGAGTGACGATGGTGTATCATGCCACCTATGCGATCTAGGCCAAGGGATGGGTGAAACCTATATGGCATAGGTGCAAATCTTACAGTAAACTAGAGAACAAAGTGGTGCCTGTTCGTAGCCTCGTAGGTGAGAAAATACAATGTTTTTGGAGTTGTTTTCAAAGATAGCTCAAAACACACGTGTCAATCTTCTCTATTTTCCGTAGAGTTTTCAGCACAACTACAAGTCATGCCCTTTTAGACAAACTAGCAGGGTGGTCCGCAAATTTGTACGATTAGATTTATTTCGAAGTTTGTATAAATACTTAAGAATATATTTATGTATCTTGCAGGCTATTTAAAATTTCAAGATATCCTAAACATTGAAAATAGATTTATAACCTGAGAAACGTAATTGAAGTATGAGCTTTGATGGAAGAAAATAATTAAATATAATAAGTTGTTGGGGTTCCTAGAAACTAATCACTCTCCATCATGTATAGATTATGTAGCTGCATACTCTTATATTTACTCTATTAGTTTTTTTTCTCTCAAATTGTATGTATATATGTGTATCTCTATTTAATCTCAAGCAATACGTTGATTATATGTGCGATAAATTATCTTGTTAGTTTACATGGTATTAGAGTAACTTATTCATGTATACACTGATGCACTATGGGCAACCTACCTTGAACTTATGCGAACTGTGTGTCTTCTATCTCTTTTCGCCATAACAGTTTTTTTTGCATTAACATCCAACTAGGGGTGAAAACGGATCGGATAGTTTCCGTCTGATCCGAATGAAAACGAATTCGGATTGTCTCGGGTCGGATTTTTATCGAATCAGAAACGGATACTGATTTTTCCCCCGTAAATGAATGTGAATACGATAGCCTCAGTATCTATCGAATACGGATTATCTAGATTATAATTGGCTAGATATCCGGTAATTATTCAGCCCAATCGGCCAGACTGGGCCAGCAGAAAGCATTAGCTCATCTCCATTAGGGACTTAGGGTTTCCTCTCAGACTCTTAGTGACGGCTGGCTCGGTGACTCCACACTTCCTCACTCTGTGTGGCATCGGGCCGACCCGCCCCAGCAGCCCCTCGTCCATCTACGACGGCTCCCCCACACCTCTGTTGGCTCCCCCTCGCGGCTCTCGTGCCTCCGCCAGATCCCCCTTGCGGCCACCTCGCCCACCTTCGGCCTTGTTTGGCAACTCCGGGATCGACCGGGATTGTGGTTCAATCCACAGGGATCATCCCGGCGGGGGAATATTTCCCGAGCCCGGCTGACTCGCTGCTTGGATGAGTTGGTGGATGGCAAAATCCCTGCCCGTTCCAACCGAATCCCCGGGGGTAACAACACACGCCTCGCCCGCGTGGTTTCTTCCCCAAGCGACGCCTTGCTCGCGACTCACTCCTCCAAACGGCGCCGCCTCCCCCTTGACTCCGGTGATGCGGCGGCTCCTCTTCCTCCTCCTCCTACGATTTCTTACGAGCGGAGGCGAGTGGAGATCCAGATCTGCTCGGACCGATTTGTTTTGCTGGTAACCTCTGCCTTTCTTGGATTGATTTCGCTTGCCCTAATATCTTTCTCGAAATAAATCTTTGCCCTAGTTTGTCTTGTTTGCTGTGAGCGACCGAATCCAAATCTTTCACGCTAGTGTAGTTTCGCTCTTACTGGTAGTGGGAAAAAGCTCTTGGTTATTTCGTAGAAAAAGAGAGCACTGTATTGTTAGAACTCAACTCGCGGGTTCTTGCTGCTGCTTTTGTGTGGGTTATCTCTGTGAGTTGAGGGGGGGGGGTGATTTTCCCCTAATCTTTTCTGTTCTTTTTCGTGAGCTGGCGAACCCAAATCTGTGTGCAATGTTCCATCCAATTTGTGCAGAAGTGTAAATGCGCCCGCAATTGGAGTGCTCCAATTGTAGCTTTGTTTTTTGTTAGACAGTTTCTGATGTAATCCATCCATCCATGTTTAGTCTAGTCTATTGTTGCTTTGCTCTGGTTCAGATGCCCAGTTCTCCAGTAAGGGATGAGGGATCTCAGTTGTAGCAGAAACCTGATCTTATGACTAGTTCTCACTCACTCCCTTTACTGTACATGCATGATGAATCTATTTACTCTGACTAATACGTTTTCAAGTTTTTGTTTTAAAAAAAATTATCTTGTTCTACTGATGCCTTTTTTTTCAAGGCTCTTAAAGAAGATAACTGTGTTCTCTGCTTTTCTCCAGGCCTTGAAAGAAGTACTTACTGACATCCGTTTGTGCTCTAGAGTGGAAGAACTTCTACTGAAGAAGAAGTCAATTACTCCTGGGACTCCTGGTAGATTTATTCTCAGAAGGCATGCTTGTCAGCTTGTGTATTATGTTTATAAGCTTTCAATGTTGAGGTATGAATTATGATCTCTTATATTCCTTAAATTGTTCCTGTGGTAGTCCCTTTTGAATGTAATTGTAGGTTAGAAATCCTAGCAAAGCATTGGGGGTTGGGGATTACTCAAAGTACACCTTCAGAACTTTTTTAATTGTCTTATGTTTGCAATTGCCGACATCGCCGCTTTAATAAAGACCCTTCCTTAAATGGCAAGGTTCTACATTGACTGTTTCCTACATAAATCTTCACTAATCTGTTTAGATTCTTACTTCTTTGGAACCCTGGACTATCTCTGTATAAGAACTATAACCGTAGGAATATGCATTTCCATGCTGATGCTTTTCTTGGATATGCTGGTTCTCCTACTTTTCATGAGAGGGTCGGCAGACTTAAAAAAAATAGCCCTTTATTTTGTCAGACATTGCTAAACTTGATGAAATCTACAGGAAACTTTGCTATTTAAACTCTTATAGCTTCAGCCTGATATTGGCATAATCTTGATGAAATTTGATTTAGAAACTTATAATTGGCCTGAGTTTGTTTTGGAGTATATTTTAATTCGAATTTGGGTTGTGGAGTTGTGGTTTTTACTGCATTTACTACATCTGGTACTTCTTTCATTATATGTATGATGATGACATGGGATTTGCAATGTTTGTATTTGTAGAGCTTAAAGTGGAGTTCTGTAAGACTGAAATTATGGTTTATTTGCTCTAAAAATTGAAGTGGCTGACTTAGATACAAGTTACAAAGACATTATGCTTCATATTTTGGCATTCACAATGATGTATTTGACCATAGTTTGGGATTATGCTAATTGATGAGGATTAGCATCCAACTCATGAAGCCTTTGTCTTTGACTCTGAAGACGTTTGGTTGACTGAAATATTTGTCAGCGGGTTGTTTTAGTTTGAAAATGGTTAGTTCTATACTAGTCACTAGATTGCCTGACCCTATGTTTCTGAGGAAGATTAATGACCATATATTTCACAGAGGAAGATTAATTGACCTTATGGTTCTTACCTTTGAGATGCCTCTGTGATGTATGGTATCTTCCCCAAACTCTAGTTCTTATCCATATGTCAGTTCATTATCGACATTAGCGTCTACACTGCGACACATGGTTTGCTAAATTGTATCTAACCTTTTGCAGTATGAGCATATGGTGTTGGAGGACTTGCTGAAGAAAGGCCATGCTGAGCCCAATAAAAAGATCGGACCGGGCATTGAAACGTTATTTTTTCTGTGTGTAGCTAGTGCTTCAGTTATATTGTCGTACTGCATTTTATTCATGTTCCAGATGCTATGAATTTATTTGTGGATTTATCTGTGGTACTGTAGTTTATTCATGTTCCAGAAGCTATTGCCGTACTGCAGTTTATTCATGTTTCAGATTTTTTGGAATGGAATCGGAAATTTCTGGTTATATTAGAATTTTCTAGACTAATTTTCGAATTTTTCTATATTGTTTTTCACAGTTTATTGATTTTATTTCTAATTTTCGGAATATTTTATGATGTTTTCGAATTTTATGGGTTTTTAAAATTCATTTATATTGATTTTATTTCGAATTTTTTGACCATTTTTAAATTCAAAATTTTTAATAGGTGTTATCCCCTCCAATCCAACCATGATCCAAACAATCAACTTTTGTTCCAATCCCCCCTTGGATATGTGGAAGGGGATTGGGTGGTGGGAGGGGGATCAACCCAATCCCTCCTTGGATTGTTTCTCCTATAGATAGATTTCCCTACTAGCCAAACAAGGCCTTCGTTGGCTCCCCTCATGACCCGCCCCTCTTACGCCTCGCCGCGCCGCCCGCCGTGCTTGCCCGACACCAACACCTAGATCGCGAAAATCCATGATGTCTTTCATGTTGGATTATTGAAAAGTTTCGTGGTGCTCCGCCTCCGCTCTCCGCCATTGCCAACACTTCAAGAAGGACGAGTCATTCCTCAACCCTTGCAAGTATTGAAATCAGAAGCGCGTCAGGAACACCGCATGTTTTAGTCCAATGGAAGGAACTTTAGCCGATGCATCATGGATTTCATTGGAGACTTTCCAAGCTCGTTATTCAATTTTCACTCGAGGACGAGCTGTTTACGAGGAGGGGAGAAATGTCATATTCTATCAATGCCAAGAAAGACTTAGTTTCGAATTCATCTACGTTTGTATCGTACATGCTTCTTCTTTTAGTAAGATAGCCTCTATTTTAGCTAGTTTTCGAGTTAGTCTGCTTACATTTAGTCCGGATCGGACTCAGCTGTGTAACCTGCACCTATATAGTGTAAGATGACCGATTGTATTGGGCATCGAGAAAATACAAGAAGTTCTAGTTTCACATCTCGTTCTCTATTTCCTCATCCTTCTGCTGGCTTCGCAAGACTCAACGATTCCAGGCCGCCGTCAAGGCCGGCAACGTTCTGCTGCTACCCATCGATACGCGTTGAGATCCTTGGGCCCTGACACATTCGTACCGAGATGACCATCAGTCAACTCAATTAGAAAGCTACACATGATTTTTAGACATTGCACACAACTAATTATACCAATATGCCACCATCTGAACCATATGTAGATATAGACTAGTAGAGCAAAAGAGATTGCATGTAGAAAGCATGGTTATTAATTGATACTTTGACATGATGTAGAAACATTATTCACACTTCTGGAAAGAGGTTGGTAGAGTTACCTTCAACCATGGATGCCAAATATATTCAGACGATACAAAAGCCCAGCCAGTATACCAGAAAGTCCAGGTATAACAGAACGTCTTCCAGATGAAAAAAGAAGCTGAAGATAGAAAATTAAATACATAAAGCTACAATACAGTAGAACTGTGGAAGATTCAATGACAAAAGTTATCATAGGACTGACCTGGAGTCCTGCCAAATATATGAATGACTTGTCACTTAAACGAAGTCCAACTATGCGAAACTTTGTTGAGATTGGAATGTCAAAGAAGAACGGTACATAAGACGCAAATATGAGGCCATATGGTCCAGATGTCAATGGATTTAAAGAAGGTTCTGCACTTCGAAAACTAACATGTCAGACAAAAATCGAATGCAAAAAGAAATGGCTTAGACAGGTCAGATAAACAAATTCTTCCATGTCAAGAGCGCTGAAAACACACTATAAGCACCAATGTTTGGATGAGAACAAACAGCTTATCATTGATACTGGGCACACATGAAGAGTCCACAATAACACTGTAGTCCTTGAAAATATAAGGAAATTAGCCTTCACTACCGCACAAATAGCAACATGGTAAACATTAATTATAATCCAGATCTTTTGTGAACAGAAAATTATGCTGAAGGTAAACCGTGTTTGGCCATGAAAAAACCCTTATGATCTTAGTTTTAATCTTCAAGGAGATAATTTATAATTTAGTAATTTATATGCATTTATATGGTAGATAAGCATTCCCCTCAAGTGTCAAGTGAAACCAAAGCTGAAATAAAGCAAGACACCCATACCAAACCAATAAACTGATCAGAACGGAACACCAATCATTTAAGCAGCATTTGACAGGATGATACGTTACTTAAAAGAAAAGAATGGTAAAGCATACCTTTCAGGTAACCTAAAGCAAGGATCTGAAGCAGTACAGACACTGTCATGGAGAAGACTATGAAGACCTACAATGTTTAAGTAACTACATGAGCAGCAGCAAATGAAATATAGCAAGTGCACGTGCAACATCTTAAGCACAGTATGTACTTACAGCATACTTGTTTGAACCTATTTGCCGCTCAAACACCCTAAAGTAGTACAGCAGGGTTGCTCCGAACATCAGCTCAGGCGAGGACGAGAAAGCAAACAACGAGGTGATAAGCTTCCATATCTGCAGCTTTTCGTAAACATTCTGCATTGAAAGGGATGGCGAACCCAATCAGCTGCCTTTTACAGCATTGCCATATGATCCCCCACAAACATCTACCCAACTGCAGTTCAATCCAACCAAATTGACACAGGCATTCAGGCAACGGGGATTTTACTACGTCTGCATCTTCAGAACAACACTTGATATACCACTACACATAATGTGCCCTACAATTCCCACTTTTTGATTGCAGAACACAGCAAGCAAGCAAGCGTTGCCAAAAAACTAAGTATGTTTGCAGGAGCAGGTAGGATCTAGCGAGTGACTTGGTCCCGACAGTAGGGCGACTTGCCTCGTAGGACAGCCCGAGGTCGAGGAAGCGGCCGCGGAAGCCGAAGGGACGGAGAAGAGTACGGCGGCGACGACCACGGCCTCGACACCAGCGCATTGTCTGCGCGGCAACAGATCGAATCAGGTTGGTTGGTCCAATCGTACTACTACTAAGATTGTGAGCTGCAACAAGTACATAAACGAAGGACGAGAAAGAAGCCCAAAAAACGATTTGAGAATTCGATTCAGTTGGGGAGAGAGATCAGGACGATAAGTGGCGTACGGAATCCCGGGAGCCCGCTGCTCATCGCCGGCGGCCGCGGATGGCCGGGAGGAGGAGACGAGCGGCTCGCTGTCCGGTCTGGTCGGTGGATGCGTGCGTGGGACGGGGCCAGGCTGTGCGGCCACGGAGCAACTTCTGGAAGCGTTCAAGCCCAGTCGATTTTTTTTTTTTTGAGACACCCGAGTCGAGTCGAGTCGAGTCTGTGGAACACTGCACCTGGCGCTGGGAGTTGGGAATACGCGACGGACCGTGTGAAGGTGAGACAAGACGGCGGTCTATGTTCTGTTTAGTTCTTTACTCTAGATAGTCGTACTAAATACCGGTAGTATCTAGGTAATTTGGCTAGCGTTTGATTATCTCCTAAGTTTTGTCATCGCCCTTAAAAAGTTTGGCATGCCTGAGTTTTCTTCATGTTTTTCGGGCTTCTCAGCCAAAGCACAACCCCGGGAATTGGTTCGGCAGCTGCATACACTCGAGGACAGCTGTTAGATGGTGATATAGGATGAGGCAAGTGCATTAATTGCATGGTTAGTTGAATTAATCAATTTTAAATGATTATATTTTCTAAACTGAGTATTTGATTTGTTATCTGTTTAAATCGTTGTATTTCTTGTTATTTTATCAACAAAACAAGACTCATGTTGATATGTTTCAGAGGCAAAAAAGCACTCCAGTATTGCCTATAAATTAGTATAGCTACGATCCAAACATAATTATTATTATTTTTTGCCTAAATGATCTTCCTACTGCATGTAACTTGAACTCAGAGAACGCTTCTGAAGCTTCAACGATATCATGTAGGATTGCAAAGATCGCATAACGCTGGGAGTATGATTCTTCCCACGCCTTGGCCAAACCATGTGAATCTGTCTCCGCGATCACACGACTCGATCCCTTGTTGGCGGCAGGCCGACCGGAATGTAAAAGTTCGACTGGATCGGACACTTGGAAGACGGTGAATTTATAAGGCGTTGTGGTGCAACTACCGTGGAACACATCCAGGCTACGTGACCCGATCGCTGCGCGCTGCTAGTGGCGATTGCTCGTAGGGACCTCAATGGTCGACGCGTTCAAAAGCCTTTCGAATATGTGGGAACGTCTTCACACTTTGATCACCACGGAAATGCATGCGTTCGTTAGCGCAAAGATTGACGCCATAGCTTCGATGGCAACGGAGTTGCCTTTTAGGCAAAACCGCAATTTGTAAAACCACCAATTTAGGACATTATTCCCCATTGCAATTTGTTCGTCCCACCAATTTAGGGCTCTTTGCAGATCGTAGTACTGCACAGGATATATTCTAAGAACACTTGAATAGAAAAAACACGGGATTAGAATGCCATGATTCGTTGAATCCCTCAGGAAACAAATCCATAGGAATTGTTTAAAAGATGTGTTTGGATGCATCATAGGGAAAAAAAACGAAAATTTTGATATTATTTGTCAATTGATTAGAGAGAGAATGGAGAGACAAAGAGAGAAGGTGCGTTGGAACTCTCACAATAATTGGTAACATGAGGTTAGGCCTCATGCTATAAATTCCTCTAAAATTTGTAGGATTTTTTCCTTTCCTATAAAATTCCTTTGAAGCAATCCTACCAATCAAATATTCCTCATAGCAAATTTTCCTTTTGAATGAATTCCTCCAAAATTCATTTGCTCCAAAGAGGCCCTTAGACAAGAATTAAGGCTCCATTTAGAATGAAGAAAAAACATAGGATTTTTTAAGGATTCAATTCCTATGAATATTTTTCCTATGAGGTCGTTTCGAACAAAGGAATGCCATAAAAAAATTCCTTTGAAATTTCTATGGAATGGGCTATTCCAATGGAATTTTGGAGGAAAATAAACATGAGCTCCAACCTTATGTTTTCTTGGTTTGTGCCATGAATTCCTGCGTTTTCCTAGTAGCTTCCAAACGCCTCTTTTGGAGATTTTTCGATTCTTAATTCCAATAAAAACCCAGAGGGCATGACACTTAATTCGTGTATATTTCATTTCCTGTGTTCCAAATAGGACATGCCAAGTGTCGTTGGGATCCAACATTTGCTTACCTGTTGGCAGTTGAGGAGTGACGATGGTGTATCATGCCACCTATGCGATCTAGGCCAAGGGATGGGTGAAACCTATATGGCATAGGTGCAAATCTTACAGTAAACTAGAGAACAAAGTGGTGTCTGTTCGTAGCCTCGTAGGTGAGAAAATACAATGTTTTTGGAGTTGTTTTCGAAGATAGCTCAAAACACACGTGTCTATCTTCTCTATTTTCCGTAGTGTTTTCAGCACAACTACAAGTCATGCCCTTTTAGACAAACTAGCAGGGTGGTCCGCAAATTTGTACGATTAGATTTATTTCGAAGTTTGTATAAATACTTAAGAATATATTTATGTATCTTGCAGGCTATTTAAAATTTCAAGATATCCTAAACATTGAAAATAGATTTATAACCTGAGAAACGTAATTGAAGTATGAGCTTTGATGGAAGAAAATAATTAAATATAATAAGTTGTTGGGTTCCTAGAAACTAATCACTCTCCATCATGTATAGATTATGTAGCTGCATACTCTTATATTTACTCTATTAGTTTTTTTTTTCTCTCAAATTGTATGTATATATGTGTATCTCTATTTAATCTTAAGCAATACGTTGATTATATGTGCGATAAATTATCTTGTTAGTTTACATGGTATTAGAGTAACTTATTCATGTATACACTGGTGCACTATGGGCAACCTACCTTGAACTTATGCGAACTGTGTGTCTTCTATCTCTTTTCGCCATAACAGTTTTTTTTTGCATTAACATCCAACTAGGGGTGAAAACGGATCGAATAGTTTCCGTCTGATCCGAATGAAAACGAATTCAGATTGTCTCGGGTCGGATTTTTATCGAATCAGAAACGGATACTGATTTTTTTCCCCCGTAAATGAATGCGAATACGATAGCCTCAGTATCTATCGAATACGGATTATCTAGATTATAATTGGCTAGATATCCGGTAATTATTCAGCCCAATCGGCCAGACTGGGCCAGCAGAAAGCATTAGCTCATCTCCATTAGGGACTTAGGGTTTCCTCTCAGACTCTCAGTGACGGCTGGCTCGGTGACTCCACACTTCCTCACTCAGGTGGCATCAAAGCCGACCCGCCCAGCCGACCTCGTCCATCTACGACGCTCCCCACACCTCTGTTGGCCCCTCGCGCCTCGTGCCTCGCGAGATCCCCTTGCGGCCACCTCGCCCACCTTCGTTGGCTCCCCCTCGCAGCCCCCGCCCCCCTCTTACGCCCGCCTCGCCGCCTGCCCGCCGTGCTTGCCCGACTCCAACACCTAGACTGCCACCGCCACCGAGGTAAGCTTACAGATGAGATCATCAAAAAACTAGTTCAAGTTTTCTCAAGATTTGCAATCTTTTGTTGTGATCTGTAAATAGAAAGAGTTCTATGTGATCTCAAGATTTTGTAATCTTTTGCTATGATCTGCGAATAGAAAGTGCTCACTGTGATCTCCAGATTTTGTCACTATAACATACATGCTGACGAGGATCATTTGCTCCTAGGGTCCTTTTGTTGTGATATGTGAATAGAAAAGGTCCTTTGAGTTATTTTGAGTTCAGTCATTTAGCAATGTTAGTTGTTGATTAATACAAGATTTTGCAATGTTCAGTCATTTAGCAATGTTAGTTGAGTCATTTAGCAATGTTAGATGTTCAGTCTTTTGCTGTGATATGTGAATAGAATGAGCTCGTTGTGATCTCAAGATTTTGTAATCCAAGATTTTGTCACTATACCATGCATGCTGACGAGTTCAATCATTTAGCAAAGTTAGTCATTAACAATGTTGGTTAGTGTTGTAAGTACAAGTGTAGAACTTGCAGGCAATCGTGAAAATTATAAAATGCGGTAGAACCTCTAAGGATGTCAGTGTGTCTTCAATTTACCATGATTTTCAAGTTCCTCTGAAACTGAAAGTACCTCTTTGAAGTTCAATTTACCATGATTTTTAAGCTGGTCTTCAAGATAAAATCCTTCATTTACCCATACAGTTCATGTTTTGCATTGTTCAAGATGATCGTTTTTTTTTCTGCCATAAGTGTGTCTAGAGTTTTTGTGACACAGGTGATGCAGGCTACATGATACATCCACAAAGCAGAGTCTAAACAATTGCATGAGATATTTTTTGTATGTAGTCAATAGGAATCTTTCTAATTTGATTACTAATTGGAAATTTTTCTTTTTACAATTTAAACTTCTTCGGTGCTAGTGGAAGAGGAAGATGATGAGATGCTGCTACCTACTGCTTATTTAGAAAATGGATATATGATGAACTAAGTGTTGGGGTACAGCAGGCTACGCTAGCTGACAATTCAAAAATTCTACCACGTAAACCAGGATGCCAAGCAAGTAGATAATCACAGATCATTACCACCAGATGCACAGAGCAGCGAAATAAATGTTGGAGTAGCCAGATCA
The DNA here is from genome assembly GCA_036346255.1 of Ampelocalamus luodianensis. NCBI lineage: Eukaryota > Viridiplantae > Streptophyta > Magnoliopsida > Poales > Poaceae > Ampelocalamus > Ampelocalamus luodianensis. The sequence continues at coordinate 26,442,353 of CM070617.1, read as the reverse complement.
AACAAAGAGCGCGCCGATGTAGTGGCCGTAGTCGATTGTTCACCGCAGCGATCGTCTCCTCCAGCAACCAATCTAGTTCTTCGCTAAGATCCTCAAGCGCAACAACGTAGTAGCGCCACTACGGTATTCACATGTCCAAGGCAGAAACGCCGTACGTCGGGGTGCTAGCACCAAGTCGCACGGGAAGACTCTCTCACGAAGATGGCGGCTAGGGTTTTGGAGAAACAACTCACATATATCTTGTTTTCCCAATAGCATCAAACATCTCCTTATATAGTGTCTGTGACTGATCCTATTCGAACATGTTTGATGAATCGTATCCGTACTGGTTTGTTTCAATCCGTTAAGTGTGTGACCCTGTAGGCTCATGTGTAGTTCGGTTGTGACACATAAACACCTTTTCGACCGCGAGTCGTAGCGGTACCTAGTAGGACATTGATTTCCGAATACACATAATTTATCTCGGACGAACCTTAATACAATATGATCAATGATCAGGTCCTTATCACTTATGACCAGCTCGTATCTAGTCACGACCAGTCCATATTAAGTTACAACCAGTTTGTACTTAACTACGACAAGTTCGTAACTCTTTACGACTAGTTAGTGATTACGTTCGACCAGTCTACGATCAGCTCGTATCTCCATACGACCAGTTTATGACCAGCTTCGACCCTCTTCAATACGTCCTGTTGGACCTCCTCGAAAGGTTTCACTAGAACCACTCCTGGACCACTTCAGGACCACTCCCGGACCACTCCTCGCAGAGGAGGTCCAAGAAAGCAGTTATCCACATGTGGTTTGAAGATATGAGTCGTACCATCCGGTCGAACTGAACGACCTGTTCATGTATACCCCCTTTGTCTCACGATATCTGGTTGAACTTCAGTTGAGATGTTGTGTCATCCATGGACTGTTCAACATTTTCTCGATTGAGTGTCGAATAACTTCACGTGGCCGAACTCTTCGACCACTAGTGGCATGATCATGCACTTTCTTTATCCGACCACATCGAGGGCCCTAGTGATATCTCTCCTGTTATGTTAGGAGGGGGCAAATCCCATATCTGACAAGTCACATTCCTCTGCATGTTTTATAGCATACCTGAAAGATACCTTTATAACTACCCAGCTACGGATTAGCGTTTGGTAACCCCCAAGAGTACTATTACACATGTATGAAACCATGCTGATATCAGGTCTAAGGATTATACATCATCATTACTTGAGACCAACTGACGATACATAGAATCATAACAATCTCAACAGTGTCTCAAGGTAGGTCAATCCAACACCATGTTCTCTAACATGTGACCACATTATTGATTCGATATCCCTATATCCATGACCGGTGAAACATGATCATCAATTAATACATGTGCTGGTCGTAGAGTCACTAGTGTTCCAACCAATGACATTCGACCAGGGATACATTTAGAATGACATTATCATAAGTTAAAAGAGCTTCACCAACAAGTCACATACTCGTTAATCTTTATAACTAATGATAGAACATAATAATACTTATTCAATAACACATAAACATAGACGTGATATCATCATCTCTATAATTGCCTCTAGGGCATATCTCCAACACTAAGTGTACAATTATGCATTTTTTTGAAACATTTTATCTTGGTGTCATCGAACTTGTATGTCATTAATGAACTAGATGTGATGAGCTAAGTGTGAATGTGTGATGATTTATGAGTTATGAGCTAAATATGGTAAAGTAAATGTTATGACTAAGAATTTGTGATGAACTATTTAATACAACTTGCAAGTGCTAATATTTTGTGTAGTGTGGTTGCTGAAAATATGAATAATTCTTGAATGTTTGGATCAAATAAACTAGTTATATGTTTCTATTTATTTTCGATGTACAATTGAAGGGGTTTCCACGTTCCAAAAAATATTTGTAGCCATATTCGTTTTGATTCGTATTTGTATCCGTATCTGGGAAAAGAAAATGTGAAAACAAATATGGCAAAGTCATTATACGTCTGTATTTGATCCGTTTTTACCCCTACCACCAACAGTAAGCATAAATCTCGATCGATTCTTCTCAGGTGCTACATCTTCCAATACAATACTTTACCACATAGTTATCCTCTACTTCTCTCTAATTATTGCTTCATGCTAACTGTTGTAACATCAACACACATACACATGCAACTATCGCTGTCTCCAACCATGTGGCACGCTCTCTCCAGTGACCTCGAGTCTATTCCCTATGACTGCGCCATCAATACTCTAAGTTTTTTTTCTCTTCTACCTCTGTATGCCTGTACTTCTATTCGTACGGATGCATACATATGCATACGCATACATGATGTTATACATGCTCAATATTGTCTTCTCTTATGTTGGTCATTCCTCTTCTTCGACGTTAATCAACTCAACGCTGTGGTTTCCTCAATAACCACGATAACCTCTCATCTTCACTTATATTAGTATGTCTACTTTAGTTGTTGTCTAATGATATGGTGAATGTTTTCACCATTGTTGGCGACGACGTGCCCCTCACCAGTGATGACACGCTCCTAGCTACCTGGGCGCCAGCTACCTGATGGCCCTATATCGTCTAGAGTTTGCATACAAATCTAGTTGTTAAATTTATTTAATTTATTCTGAATTTTAGCTATTTAGGGATTTTACTTTGGAATTTATATGAAAATCAAATTACAATTTTCTAATTATGAATTTTAGTTCTTTTTCTTGGAATTCATATCCGAATCCAATTGCTAATTTTTCTTTAATATTTTTAATTACAGTTATTTAGGGATTTTACTTTAAAATTTATATTGAAATCAAATTACTAGTTTTATTTTATTTTTATTCTGAATTTTAGTTATTTTTTGTTGCAATTAGTATACAAATCTAATTGCTAATGTTTAATTTTTATTCCAAATTATATTTTTTGGAATTCGTATCGAAATCAAATTGCTAATTTTATTTTGCTTTTTTTATTCTAGATTTTAATTTCTTGTTGGATTTCATATACAAATCTAATTAATATTTTTTATTTTTATTCTAAATTATAATTATTTAGGGATTTTACTTAGGAATTCATAGGAAAATCAAATTACTAATTTTGTTTTATTTTTATTCTGAATTTCAATTTTATTCTATTTGACATGGATTCTTTTACTTAGGAATTTGTATGGAAATCAAATTACTGATTTTATTTTATTTTTAGTCTGAATTTTAGTTTTATTGTATTTAACATGGACTCTTTTTTTTAATCTAAACTATTATAATCTGAACTCACCACGATTGACGGTGTATATCTTTATCTTTTTACACCGACTAATGTGGGATTTTCTACCTTTTAAGAGCGAATATGGTGATTTCTTTTGACTATGCTTTAATAAGATAATAGATGACCCCATGCGAAAGTGCAGCGTACGTGTGCATCCAGAGACCACCTCAAACTCTGACCTATCCCTTCTTTGTGTCTCTCAGGATCCATAGCTCCATACCAAAATCGCCAAACTCGACGGCACTCGTGCACAAGACCAAGGGGTAACCGGCTACCAGGCAACTTGACGAGGGGCCGAATGCGGCTTTGGCCTTTGTTTTGGCAGTGGCAAGGAGCAGACGACGACGGGCGTCGGTGCGTCCACAAGGAACAAGCGGGCGGCGACAGTCGGCTAAGAGTCAGAGAGGGAGAGCACGTCGGTGGCTAGGCCGACACTAGGCAGGGACCGCACACAGCAACCGCAAGTCGGAATGCATCACAACACCTGAGCATCCTAAATTATTTATAATTTCTCTAAATTATTTTTAGATATTGTATCTAGTATGAATAATTTGTATTTATTTTTTTACTATCATGGACCTTTAACCTCACTCTCAGTGAGGCTGCTAGTAGTTCATTCCAAACACACGTTGAAATTTGCCACCACCAGTCATTCCAGACCATTCCAGATCCTCTCAAACCTTTTCACTGCAATTTTCCTCACTGCAATTTTCCATTCCAATAATTGCGGAATTGCCTCTTCGTTCCAGATGCTGTCGTCACAGCAGAGTTAGGCACGGCTCTATCCCCAAACCCATCCGCAAAGACTTGCAAACCTCGCATTGCTCACTTGCCAGAAATTAGGCACCAGAACACCTGGTCGTCATCAGATGGGATTCTTGACTAACATGATAGAAACATCAGCTAAAATATAACTGGATCGCGATTTATCAGATTATAACATTCAGAAGAATTATGGCTACAAGTTACATATATCTACTAGGATCCGACTACAGCACGGGGCTAACCGAAAAACTGGATATGGCTGTACATCATTCATAACCTATTCTTGCTCCTCTAATGGACTTTGGACAGAACAAATATTCTCCTTCATCTTATCCATCTCAGCTACCAAAAATTCAGGAGGACGGCAGCGGCAGGTGAGTGAATTACTCATACGAACGCGGAGTGCTGCAGCTCGACAACAACTATACAACGGGATGGCGATAGGCAATTAACCAGGCGGCGAATATCTTCAGTTCAGGACATCCACCGGCCAAAATCTCCGCCACGTCGATATCTCGTCTTTGGTTTGGAGCTTCCTGATTCCTCCGTAGAAACCGTCCGTCTCGTCGCCTTTCTCCCTGTGATATTTCCTGCTCACGGTGGCCTGCCTCCATCTCGAGCCAGGCGCGTAGTGCTTGAACTCCAGGACGACCATATCTGTCAGAAAACAGAAGAACACAACAAGACATTAAGATGAGCACACACACAAAGAAGCGCAACATGCTTCCAATGTTCAATCGGGCATGGTCCTACTCCATGAACTGCAAATATAACTGACAAAAAATGGCCCCAAATACTAGGAAGATACTACTAGATATGAACAGCCTATGGATATGAACGGCACAAGATCCACAGAAGCGGAATATTAAGGCTGTAGCCACATCGTATCTCGCAAGTTGCTCTTTGGGGACAACGAATCTTGATCCTCGAAAAGAAGAAAGGCGCCAAGAATCTTTACTGTCTCCGATATGTTCCCGAATATTTCTCCTCCCCTTCTTTATATCTTTCACTACTTTCAGTATAAGCACATGAGGTAGCCGTGCTTTTTGTATGGTAACTTTGCGCTCTTTCCTCGTGTTTATCTCGGCTGCACGTGTTATTGCCGACAATATCTAGAGGTGGGAAAAGAAATAGAGGAAAGCAAGTGGGTCTTTACCGTCTTCATGGCAACGACAGAGATGCACGTTTGCATTGCATGACTCCAGGTGACCCACGACACCATACCACCAGCCTGTGATCCACAACAGCAAAGCATCAATTATCGAGCGCTAAACCAAATGGAATTCTGCAATGGCATGGTGTACAAAGTTAACTCCATCCCAAAAGCCGTCTTAGGTCTCTTGACAGGGTTAAAATTGGCTTTGCTGAACTATATGTGTTAGTGCGTGATGGGAAGCACATACCGTAAGGGAAATCCTTGTTCTTCCTCCACTGGATCTCGAAGTGGTCTCCGGGACGCAGGTCCTCCAGGCAGACCGAGACATGGAGATCGTGAGCCGGCGTGCTCACTGGCGGGGCGCGGATCCTGCTCCACTGCACGCCGTCCTCCTCTTTCGCCGGTTTCCGGCCGTGCGGCGGGTACCTATCGGAACCAATCATTTGCCCGTCCATCACCGATTAAAAGCGATCCCAATCACAGCAAATGAATCCAAAAGATCTCGTTTATGGCCTTCATTAACATTTCCACCTTTTTTAAATAAAAAAAATTAACATTTCTCAATCACTGATTTAACGTGTCTTTGTGATGCGCTCCCCGAATTGTACTCAAAGAGGTTAACTAACTCCTAAACTCCATGAGCACTACATGGATTAATCAGCTCCATTCACTTGTGGTGGTCAATTCAGTCGGATCATAACAACGAACTACTACCAGCAGCAACAAGTAAATTGGAGTACCTCGCGGTGAAGGTGTCAGTTCGCCTGTCATAGTGTAGGTGAGCGTCGTAGCAGGACAGCACGAATCCGACATGCCCGTCCTGCTAAAGAGAGTATTAAACAAAGCGTCTTATACCAAATCTAACGACGACTATGGTTAAAAAGAACAAACTTTAATTACAACTGAGCCAAAAATAGTGGAGTACACACTGAGTATATACTAGTACTAGGAGTAGATTGTCTACCTCGCGGTTGTACACCTGCGCGGGGAACCAGAACTCGCCGCACTCGAGCGCGCGGTACCACGCGGCCACCGTGTCGACCGGCGGCTCGGGCGCTGGCTCGGCGGCGACGGTGGCGGCCGAGTCCCCCTTGAGCCAGCGGCAGCCGATCCAAGAGAAGGGCCACGCGCACGCGAGCGAGTCCACCCAGCTCCTCCGCCTGGCCGGGCGCGGCAGGGTGGTGGCGCTCCTCCTGGCGCTCAGCTCCGCCTCCCACTCCTTGCGCGCGGCGGCGCCGAGCACGCGGCCCCACTTCCGGCGGACGTGGCGCTCCCACAGGCTGTCCATGGAGCAGCGGTCCCTGAGCCCCGCGCAGACGCACGCCATCGCGGCGAGCGACGCCGGGGACAGCTCCTCCAGCACGCGGTCCAGCACCAGCTCCGGCAGGTCGAGCACCGGGAGCGCCGCCTCCGCCTTCCCCACCAATGCGGGCGCCAGCGCATCCTCCCTCGCTGCCACCGTCTTCGCCTTGGACGGCGGCATTCTCGCCTCCTGCTCCCTCCTACCCCGCACGGTCGAGACGGAGTGCTTGAGCAGCTCCCGCGCGAGCAGCAGCGCGACGAGGCCGAGCTCCCGCACGAGCTTGCAGGGCTTGTACGAGGCAGGCGCGACGAGGAGCAGCGTGAAGGCCGGGAGGGTGGATATAAGGAGCAGCGGAAGCATCTCAAGGAAAGGAAAGGGAAAATAACGACTTTGTGCTGGTGCTGGTGGTGCTGATGCGGTGCGCGCGGTGGTGGTGCAACGACAGCGGCAGCACCCAACAAAATCCAACCTATCCCAGCCGCGCGTGTAGTGTGTATCGTGTTAGGGACTCGCTAGCTAGTGCCTGAGCTGAGAGGGAGAGGACGCGGGGGTGGGAGGAGAGGATAGGCGCGGCCCCACGCGGCTGAGGAAAGCGGGGACAGGGGCGACGAGGTGGCGACGGCAGCTTTGCAGCCGAATGATTCCTGCCTCCTCGCCTCGCGCTCCTTGCGGCTGCCTCCTTCGCTTGATGATATGGGCTTCTTGCCTCTGAGGAGCCCCACTGGAAAGCCACCCACAGCAGCAGCACTTGCCTAGGCTACCAGTCGTCTACTAGTTTAGTAGTAGTAGTGAAGGGACTAGGGAGTACTATGGGTATGAAGAGCTGAGCATGGTGGCGATCAGCTTGGTCTTGCCCATGCTTTACATGCCGCTGCCGCTGCCGCTGCCGCTGGATGTCTCTCTCTGCCTTTGTTTACTCCGTGGAGGATTTGGGTGGTGGGGTGTAGATTTGCCTTAGGTGGAGGGGAGGAGAAATGGCGTTGGGTTAAGGTAGCAGCAAGGTAATATATGGAGAAAGTTTCAAAAAAAAAGGGCAATATATGGAGAGACAGAGAGAGATGGTGGTGATCGCTTTTTGTAGGTTCGGAGAAACGGAGGAGTTGGTGGTTGGTGGGTGAAGAGTGAAGACAAGTAGACAACTACTCGTTGCCTACTCGTAACACACCACCCTTACCAGACCACCAAACTTTCTTCTTTTTGTTGCAGGTAAGCAACAACGCTACTTTATCCTCGTTCTGTTCTCACCGAAACGATCTTCGCCTTCAATGTCTCACCTGGAAAATAACCTTGCGTGTTCGTTTCAGAAAAGACATTGGCGAGTGTGGTTAAGCTGAGCAGCCAAACAGAACGAGTTGTGTCCAAACGAAGGCGTGGAGAAAACAAGGCGAGGTGGGGCGAGCACATCCCAACTTCGCCCTTGGTTGCTCAGATCTCGCGAGCAGCCAACAACTTGGGCGACAACAAAAGAGGGCAAGAGGACGTCTTCTAGCTAGCACAGGGTGCACACTGTTGTGGTCAAAAGTTGCAGCTTAACCACCTGCTTGGTGCTAAAGATTATAGATACGTTTGCACGCAGCAGCACTACTATTTAACTATTCTTTCCCCTTCTGGGATGGATGGTGGGCAAGGTTTGGTGTATGGCTGTGGTTAAACTACTCAGGATGGCTTTTTATGGAAAGGAGTTAATTAATCGGCCATTAGCTAGCTCGCACAATGGGCTCTGCTGAGAGGCTCCAGAGTTTGTTGTTGTCTTAACGAGTCTCAATTTGGCTGGCCCCCTTAATTTGCTAAAGCTATTTCCAAAGAGGGAAAAAAAAAGTCTCACGTTGCTTGCTTGATCTATGTAATGCACCAAGGTCATACATGATTTGTGGCGTGTTTTTCTCAAGCTAGCTGGTTGAAGAACGCCTAGTGAGTAGTGATTCTCCATTTTTCATTCTTATAAGAGCATCTCAAGAGGCTCCTACTGAGCCCTAAAACCAAATTGAGGGCTGAGGCAAAAATAGAGTCAAAGAGCCCCTACTAGAGCCTCAAATTTGAGGCCCCTAAAATCCCCTCAAGCCCTCATTCCTGGGGCTCTGGCCAAGCCCCAAATCACGATTTCGTCCCGATTCTTCCCGCCATCCTTTTTCCTCCCGCGCTCGCTCCTTCCCTCCCGCGCCGCGCTGCTCCTTCCCTCTCGCGCTCTTTCCTCCCGCGCCCGCTCCTTCCTCTGCGCGCGCGCTTCGCTTCCCGCAGCCCGCCCGCGAGCGCCGCCCGCCTCTTTTCCCGCCCGCCTCTTCCTCCCGCAGCCCGCGCCATGAAGCGCCGCCGCCTCTTTCCCCGCTCGAGCGCCGCCGCCTCGCTATCCTCCGCGACCTCGCTCTCCTCCGCATCGCCGGTCTCCTCCGGCCTCGACCGCATCGCTGACCGCATCGCCGGCCTCGACCGCCAACCCGGACATTCTTCACGCCAGGTTCGCCCGCTGCCATCTCCTCGGCGCCACCTCCACCTCCATTGCGTCACCTGTTCCTTAGTCGCTCTGGTTTGGTGTTGCGACTTGCAAGTCATTGTTTTTGAGATTCCTTTAGAATTTGGCAGCAATTTGGACTTCAGAGAAATGAAAAGGAAGGCAAGTCCTCCGCCGCATGAGAAGTATCTTTAGTGGGTGAAATGAAGTGAATTTTTTCTCTCTATGTTTTGGCAGACCATAATCTACATTTTTTAGTGACTCTGGGGTGTTCCACAATGATCCCGTGGCAAGTAGAATGGAGATTTATTGTCTAAAAATCTGTATGTAGTTTTATGATTTCACAGTGCCACTGAAGTTCTAATTCACCGGATCTATTAATTCTATGCAAAACTTCACAAGTTTCTATTGCTTCTAGCATGCTTAATGTTACTTTTCTTGGATGGTTGTAGGTGTTTGTTTTTGTGGCGTCTGAGTTTGATACTCCACAGAATGCCTTGAATCAAGTAAGTTCATCGATGATTATCCTTGTATTGGTACTATTAGTTCAAATATGTTTATGTGCTTTTGTTCTGTATGAAAAACAAAATGCTGACAATCATATATCAAGCATCACTTTTTGTATCAAGTAAGTTCATCGATGATTATCATTTACTACAAGGCTCTGCGACAGCTACCCATAAGAGCATGAATCTTTGACTGGTGATGGTAGCTCAATTTGTTTTGGATCAGATTTCGCACTCACGCCAAAACAACTCTGTGCTGAAGTCGTAAATAAACGAGTCATACATACCAATTGCATAGCCCCGTCATAACCTGCATTAGTAGCCCACTTGTAAACCTTGGTGGTTTTTGCACCGGACAGAAGTCCAGGACATAAACTTCCATAGCACTCCTTCAGAGTCATTTAACATTGAGATCAGATTGCAAATTGAATTATCATCATTGACATGAACATTCAAATTACCTAGCTTTTATCAAAATCTATATACCACTTACAGGATCCATGAGAAAATCCACAGTATTTTTGGGGTCCAGCATGACCACAGCATCCGCGCGAGTAGCCTCTGTCTTGAATCCTATGACATTTGCACTGTTGTTTCCCCCAAATTTTTGGGCATAAGCCATTTTGTTCAATATGTCAAGTGAACCACCGGGGATAGGCAACCATAAAGGGCCATGGGACTGGGCCAAAATGACCAACTCATGCATTGCATTCTTGGCTAGTTCAGCAATCATCTGTGTGTCATTCTGTCTTTCAATAACATTTTCTGCTGACGAGTCAAGTTGGAAAGCATTGTTTGAATTCGGAGGTGTTTCAGCATGAAACCGTGAAAGCTGCCACTATCTTTTCCCGTGTCTGCAGCCACTATCTTTTGTAATTCACGTTTTATTATCTTATAATTATAATGGTAATGATGACATTGGGTTTATATCACAGGTTTCCCTTTGGGATGGAATTATACCAGCAAAGGAGCACGCCAAGTTTTTGATCCATACCACCAATAAGTACAGGTTCATTGACCAGGCAAGCACATTAGTTTGATTGCATGTTAATTTAGTGCAATTCATCAAATGTGATTACTGTCACTGTGATTTGAACAGCTTTATTTCAGCTTTTGGAAACAAATAGTAATCATGTGATGGTCGGGCAAATGCTCTGTAGCTACGTCATACGATGTTTTTCTTTTGTAAACCTATAGTTATATGTGATGTTTTTTTTGCACAGTTTGATATATGTTGCAGGGAGGTAATTGGTCACAGATGATGTCCGACGGCATTGACATTGATGACATTGCAATTTTACCCATTGGTACCGAGGCTAGTCAACCTAGTGCACCAAAGAGGAAGTCAATCCGTGCTGCCAACTACTATCAGGAGGAAGATCTCCAATTATGTGAATCATGGGAGAACATAAGTTTGGATCCTATCACTGGAAATGAGCAACCAAGCAAAGCGTATTGGAAGCGAATTCATGATAACTTTCATGCCAACAAAAAATTTGTATCTAATAGGAATGCAAATTCTCTAGAGCATAGGTGAGCGACAATTCATAGGGAATGTCAGAAGTTTCAAGGATTATTTGAGGAGGTTGAGCGCCGCCATCCTAGTGGAGTGCCCTACCAGGAACATGTAAGGATTGTTTTTATTAAGATGTTGCATCTTTTCATTAAGAATTTGTACTGACACATGTCTTCGATTTCAGTTGCTAGAAGCTCAAAATGCATATGCAAACAATGATCCAAAGAAGAAGGGGTTTCCTTTCCTCCATTGTTGGTTGAAGATTAGGCATTGCGAGAAGTTCATGCCCCCAATCAACAACAAAAGGCCTAGGGCAAGCAATTCACCACCAACAGCAATAGATGTGTTTGATGTAGAAGATGATGAGAGTAGAAAGAGCCAAACCCCTGACTCTTCCATGCCTAATGGTAAAAGGCCTATGGGGAGGAAGCAAGCAAAGGAGAAGTTGAAGAAAGGAGGTGAACAAATGAATTATGCAGGGTTGCTAGAGAAATTGCTTACAGAGAAAGAGAAAATTAGAGAGGATAGGTGGCAGGAGAACAAGATGATGCAGGAGCGCAAGGTATCAATTGAAGAGCGCAAGGTATCACTTGAAGAGCGCAAGGTTGCAAATGAGGAGAAAAAGATGATATGGGATCAAGAAGAAGATTATGTTTGTGACCTTAACACATTGGAGCCCGCCTGAAGACATATGTGATAGCAATGAGGGCTCAAATTGCAGCTGAAAAGATGGCGGCCTTCAACAGTGCTTTCGGTGGTAGCAATGAAGGACATGATGCTAGTGGAGGCACGGTGGTGGGAGAAGGAATTTGATAGATGTTTCATTGTGATATGCATGTTTTATTTTGGTTTAGGACTATGTTTCATTGTTGGTTGTGCGCTATGTTGCATTATGACTATGTTTCTTTTGATTTGCTGAGATGAATTATGATTTCACATGAAAGTTTTAAAGTGGATTGCGCTCTGTTTGAGATATGACTGTACTGTACTTGACTATACTGCAGATGGTGTTTACCGATGATGAAAACGATTTGCTTGATCAATGGTGGGAAGAAGAAGAATCGGATGACGATGATTTGGTTGCGGCCATGCTAATTATTGCTGATGCTGAAGAAAGGAATCATAAGAAGCTTCGGCGTGGTTCAGTGTTTGGTCGTCAAGTGGTGCCAAGAGACAGGCATGCTGGTAACTTGCGCTTGGTTGCAGATTATTTTGCAGATCCTCCAATTTACAATGACAAATTTTTTAGGAGGAGATTCAGAATGTCTAAACCATTGTTTTTTAGAATTGTTCAAGGAGTCGAGGCACATGATGACTATTTCAGGCAAAGGCCAAATGCAGTAGGATTGCTTGGAGCCACTGCCCTTCAGAAAGTGGTTGGAGCTTTTAGAATGTTAGCGTATGATGTTCCTGCAGATTCCATGGATGAGGTTGTGAGAATCGCTGAGAGCACTATGATTGAGGCCTTCAAGCACTTTGTTCGAGCAGTGGTTGAGGTTTTTGGTGAGCAATACTTGAGGCCACCCACTGTTGAGGATACTGCAAGGTTACTGGAGATAAACAACAATAGGGGTTGGCCAGGGATGCTTGGATGCATTGACTGTATGCATTGGAGGTGGAAGAATTGCCCGACTGCATGGAAAGGTATGTACTCGGGACATGTCGATGGCCCAACTATGATCCTTGAAGCGGTTGCATCGGAGGATTTGTGGATTTGGCATTCATTTTTTGGATTACCAGGATCACTAAATGATATCAATGTTCTTCGAAGGTCTCCCCTTTTTCAGCGGCTAACTTCTGGGACTTCACCTCCAATTGAGTATACCGTGAATGGCAACAAGTACACCATGGGTTATTATTTGGCAGATGGGATCTATCCATCTTGGGCTACATTTGTGAAGAGCTACAGAAACCCACAAGGTAACAAGAAGTCTCACTTCACACAAGCTCAAGAAGCGGCTAGGAAGGATGTTGAGAGAGCATTTGGTGTTTTGCAGTCACGCTTTGCTATGATTAGGGGTCCTGCAAGATTTTGGGGGAAGGATATGCTATGGTACATATTGACAGCATGTGTGATCATACATAATATGATAATTGAGAATGAGAGAGATGACGACGATGTTGGGGGATATGACTATGATCAAGATGGGGGTGAGGAGCTGAGGCAGGAGGAATACCAACGTCGTAATCCAAATGTGTTGTCCGAGTTTCTCAGGATACACAATGAGATTGAAGATAAAGAGGGGCATGAGAAACTCCGAAATGATCTTGTGGAGCATTTGTGGGCGCGACATGGCGCACATTAGTTGTTTAATTGTTTTGTCGGACTATATGTTTGATGATTATGTAATTTCATTTGCAGAGATGTTATGAACTATGTTGTGATCGACTATCATTAAATTCGGACCAAATTTGTCTTTGAATTTAAATTTGAATATTTGTATTTTCATTCATAATTTTAAGTATAGTGCTTTATAGTTATAGTTTAAATAAATTATTATATAATGTGATGTTCTCAAATACATATGCATATAGTGTGTGAGGAAATAGAGGGAATTAAGAAGTAGGGGCCCTGTTTTGAGGGCTCTGGAGGCAAATTTGCAAAAACAGGGCCCTCAAAAGTAGGGGGAGCCCTCAAATTAAAAGTAGGGGCTCTGTTTTGAGGGCTCCTGCTGGAGATGCTCTAAAAAACATATATACGATCAACGTTGGCCCGCGTTGAGGTCTGGATGCTCGCCGCACCCTTCTTTAATGCAGTCAGGCCACTAAAAAAACATTGAACCCAGAAGAAGATGCATGTTTTTCTTAGTGAAAGGAATGAGGAAGAAAAGGTGGATTATAAGTACAATTTTGTTAGTTTTAAGTTGTCTGAAATTTTGTTAAGTTTAAATCACTTGTTGTGATTATTGGATTTATGTAGAGATTGATGTGTCATATGATTGGATATTGATCCAATGGATGTCATATAATTGGATATTGATCCAATGGTCACAACAAGTAACTTAAACTTAAAAATTTCAGATAACTTATGAATAAACAGTCTGTTATAAGTACTATACCATTTTTTTCTTGACTTTCTTGTACAGTTGACTGATCAGAGAAGTACCGTTGCCATGTGACGTACTTGCACCTGACTGCTAGTGTTCTCAAATTGACCAATTTATCTGAACATAAAGGGTGTTTTTGGTTGGATGCATAAGCTTGGATCAGGCTCCAAAGTGAATCTTTTTTGGTTTTGCTTGTTTGGATGACTGCATATGTTAAAACAACCTGGTTGAGCAGATGCAAAAGGTGTCTTTGGTCAGGCTGGGCAGAAATGCTCAATTTCTCCATTTCTCCAAATGCAGGCTCTGCTAATGACATTATTAAGAGGCAATCAGTACATATTAGGTAGTATTAGAGTGGATTAAAGTGGGTTAAGGTAAAATGAGGGTTATTAGTATATATTAAGACAAAATTAAAGCCATGCTAACATTTTCTTTTCACCGTATCTTGCATCTACGCTTGCGGTCAACATCCTTATACACCCAACCAAATAACATCTCAACACAATCTTGCTCAACAGAAACAGCTAACTAAACAACCCATATTATATCCACACAGCCTGGATGACCCATACAGACCAGATTAAAGGTATGCAGGAACAAAAACACCCAAACTGAGCGAGCCTCTGCAAAACGAGAACAGCCACATGCCGATCCCACCAAATAACTACTCCTCATCCTCTGAACACAAGAGATGAATTACAACAGCAATTTTTTTTCCTGCGAGACACTGGTCTTGATGGACTGGATTTGGTCTCGTATTGGTTGGTGATGTGAATATGATACCTGCATGTTTAGTGCCTGATTCAATTAACCATGCCCGGCCTTTTCCCATGTATGAAATGGAATGTTCTTCAGAATAACTCTCTTCAGATCAAATGGCAGGAATATGCCACTTAGATCAGATTATTAGCTCCAATCGTGGTAGAAAAGTGAAAGGGAATATTTACCCATACTCCTTTGGAGACAACACATGCACACGCTCGAATTAGAGCAGAGAGGCGGCTTTGGATTAGCAACCATGGAGATTCGACGGCAACGTACGTGGCTTCAAAGAAACTTCGTTAGACGTGTCGTGCTACATTTCGAAAGTTGAAAGGCTCGAGCAACCAATGTTAAGTGAAGACTTCCGTAAAAAAAAAAAATGTTAAGTGAAGACGTTTATCATCTCTCTACCGAAAGGACGGGGAGAACCTTCTAAAGTTGGGCAGATAAAATTCCATGTTGCTGTACTGTTCCATCCCGGCACAAAGAATTTCGATGCTACAAATGCGAGGGAAGCTTCATGGAAGATGGTTCTCATTGGTGCTTGCTCTCAGTTCTTCACTTTAGCTCGAACTGGAACTCATGTGACGTGACAACTATGCTATATCCGCCGGGTGTGAAAAGACATGGGTATTGGGCCGGACCGGGCCGGCATGGTGCAGACCCAATGGGCCAACACTGCCCACCTAGTCAGAGGCAAGCCCAGGCACAGCCCACTGGCACGTCAGGCCACCTCTGTGCTGTGCCAGCCTAGGGCCAGTCCTATTGCACCGTGCCGTGGAGGAGCGGCGCCCTCCAGAGTCACCATCGCTGCGGCCCGTGGTTGCCATGGAGGGTTGTCGTCGTGGCCGTCCGGTGTCATGGTAGCTGCCATGGCCGTGCCCGTCCAAGAGCTAGAGTTGGTTCGGCCACTCTGGATTTGAGTGTCCTTCACCCACTGTTCAGCACGCTTCGCTTGATGAAATAGCTTTGCATAGTATTGTATTGCAACAAATCAACCCGGTTTCGCACATCATCGCTCAACCCCTCAAAGAAGTGTGTCATGGTTGCTTCTGCCGACTCACAGACACTTGTACGGATCATAAGCATTTGTATCTCTTGATAATATTCATTCACCGACTTGGTAACTTGAATAAGCCGTCATAGCTTTGTATGCAATGTCCTTGTATAGTATGTTGGCATAAATCGTTCCGCATAACTTGCTTCATCGTCTCTAAGTGTGGGACGCTCTCTTGCACGATTTAATTGATCCCACTAAATAATAACATATTCGGTGAACTCAATCGAATCAACACGAACCTTCTTCTCTTCGGAGTAGTGGTGGTTGTCAAAATTTTGATTGACACGCATCTCCCACTCCAAATAAGCTTCCAGATCAGATCTACCCTTGAAATCCGGTATGGTGATTTTGATTCTCCCAATACCGTCGTCCTCGTGTTGACATCTCCACCATGATGCCCTCCATGTCTAGCACCTCAACGATCAAAGTCATAATGTTGTGGGCGTCATTAATGTCTCCTACAGTCATCGGGAACGGCTTTCTGCAAATCAACGACATAGTAGTCACCTCCATCACGGCGTAGCACGTTGTGCACATGCATGTGGTGGTTGTGGCAACACTGGTGCAGGACCTCCTCCCGACGGTGGTAGCATTTTCTCTAAGCAACGGATAGCTAGATTCAGATTGTTGAAGCTCTCCGTCATACGCCGTTCGTTTTCATTGAGACAAACGTTTAGTGTGTCTTGCACCCCCTGAATTTACGCTTCAAATTGAGTGCGCATCACCTCCTCGTGACGCCGAAAATAGTGGGTGGTAGCATCAAAACGCGTGAGTACGATCGCAGAGCAAGGCACAACGCCGCCAAAGCACAAACACTGCTGTCAGGCTTGTTCGTTTCGTGCCAGCCCAAGCACGACCCCACGTAGGCGTGCCATGCCGCCTACTGTGCCTAGGAGTTAGGCCCAACACATCCCTCTGCTTCGTGCTGTGTAGGCCCGGCCCAAACAGTGTTTGTGCTTATGACGTGTCGTGGGTCGGCCAAAAAAATCCGAGCCTAGGTCTAGGTGTGAACTACGATGGCGCACATGAATGAGTGCCAGTATCACCCATCGCCCATCGCTATGCATGACTTGACATTATCGTCTCCCTCATAACGCACCGCCATGGCGCCGTGCCTATACACTCAAGGCCACGCGCATCCCCCGTACTTGCATTAAAGGCGACGAAATTAATTAAGGCTGCATGCTCTCAGTCTCAAACCCTAATTAATTAGCGATCAGAGATGGACAGGCGGGGCGTATACACTATACAGGTGCCGACGTCGAGAGATGATGCAGACGCAAACCATTAGCCTGGGGGGGGGGGGCGGCCGGCCGTGCCGCGCGATGCCGAAATTGATGGATGGACTTGTACCCAATTATGTTCACCTTAGTTGGGATCCAGTTAGTTCGGTTTATTCCTTCCTCCTCGCTGATGTCGCCTGTTTCGCCGATGTGGCTGTCACTAGCTAAGCAAGCTGTCCGCCAAATTGCACTGTGATCGATCTGCTCCAGAGACTGTCATTTGTGCGCCGCTTTACAGTATACTGTAGTATTAGTAGTAGTAGTGCAGTCTGTCGTGGACATGCTTGCGATTTCAGGTTAGAAAAACAACCGATCAAATTTGTGGCTGGCTATTGAGCGTGTTGCAACTTGCGAGTCTGGCTCAAGCCTAGCCTGCCCAGCTTTTTTTAAAGATAATGGAATAAAAAATATCTTCTGATCTCTGTATCCGAGGATACACACAGCCCAAAGTTTATTTAAAAAACCAAAAAATTCTTAATAAAGCAAAACAACAACCTATAAATCATAATGAAGCAAAAAAACTTAGCAAAACCATAATGAAGCATAGCCTGCCCAGCTGCCTAGTGCGTTCTATCTGGTGGTTGAAACTGTACGAGTGGAGGAATATGTTGATTGGTTCCATGCATGTATGTCGATGATTGTCGGTGATGGACTCACGTTCTGCGATGTTGTTCAGTTCGGATGGTGCAATCGACATGTGCGACTGTGCTTTACAGGACGATTGGAGATCAATACCTGGACTGGACAGGGCAACATGCTCAAAACCTTTTGCTTGCGTCCTTGTAAACAGTGGTAAACATGCTCTTCTTCGGACGAGGGATAAGGTTGGGTGTTGCCAATGTTGGTTTGACGCCTGTCAGCGTGCCAGCTTAATTATGTACTACTAGTATACTATCAGGAACCGATGTCAAAACGCCTAGCTAGAAAACGCATACAACGGCAGGCGTGTTCGCCTGTCCGGTCGAGGTTTCGATCGTTCGTTGGGTGATGGGGATGACCCGGACCCCCATGCCCAGGTGTAGTGGCCCGGCACGGCGATCAGTGGATAGGGAGGAGGTACCGTCCTTTTCACGTACGTGCTGGCCCATCGGCGAGCTGTTATGCATCAGCAAGTGCGGCGATCGGAATCGCCTATCATTGCCCAACCAAGCCACGCGGCGCAGTACTAGCTACAGCTACAGGCCCTAACCGACTGACCCATCGATCGCCAGCTCCACGGCTGGACCATCGCGAGTTGGATCATCATGGTTCATGATTGAACGGCAATACCTTCTGACAAGTCATCCTAGAATCTTGAGCAGTTCCCTGGCCCCCCAAAAAAGGAATCTTGGGCAGTTAAATACATACCGGCTGAACAGCCTGAGCTAGACGATAGCGTTGCTGCGGCAGTGCGATGGGCAAGGGGATAGAAAGAAGACGTGCCGACTAGCTAGGAGGAGGGACGAGGGTAGCACCGCCGCACAGGCACAGCGTATATATCGTAAAGCGCGGCACGAGGAGGTACAGGAGTAACGGAAGGCGACGGGGAGGAGGAATAAAGGGAGGTCCGTGGGTGCGTCGTGCGTGGCGTGGGCTGTGGGGGACGGCGCGCGGGGACAGTGACGCGGAGGATAGGGAGGGTAGGGCAGCGGGAAACTGGAGTACCGGACACCGGAGGTGGGTGGGCGGTGCCAGTGTCGTCCTGATTTAACGCACCCGCCCGTGCGCGGCGCTTTCGGTACGTTTGCCTCTCGGGCCGCGACGCGTTCCGTAAAGGCGGGTCGGGTCAGGCCACTTGCTATCGCACGGCTCGGCGAGCGTGCGTGTTGTTGAGAACCGCCGCCATTGGCGAGTTTAGTCGGCGATGACGCCGTGAGACAATCATGTAATCGTAAGAATAAATACAAGAACACAAGAATGAACAATAGATGAACACAGTATGAGAGGATGCGCGCTTTCTTTATTGCTTTTTCATAATGAATCAGACATTGGTCTGGGTCCCTCTCCTATATATAGGCTACGGTGGATGAGGTGCTTCACATGGACTGGACTCTGGCCTGCCCCGGTTTCTTAACACTCCCCCTGGCTCTCATCCTTCATATCCATGCCTCACAAACTCCATAAAACCCGGTGGGAAAATTTGGAGAAAGAGTACATGAAACATGTTCTCGCTATGCGCACTAATTGCCTCATTAAAACCTTAACCGAGAAACTTCAGAAAACTCGTCAAGGGAAAAAGAGTACAATCCACCCAATTTCATTTAATCTTCAAGATTTATTCTTTGGGTACTGATCTTCGTGATCAAGCTTTAGTAGTGAGTTCGTGAAGGTTCTCCCCGACTCGTGACTCTCTAAGTCTCATCATTCCAATTCCACGTATACACCTTTCAAAGCTAGATGCTGGAAGTGACTTAGTGAATAAATCTGCAAGATTTTCACATGACTTAGTATGCAGCACTTTAATTTCGCCCATTCTTTTGCATTTCATGAGCATAGAAGAACTTGGGGTTGATATGCTTTGTGAGAGGATTCTTCACATAACCCATCTGCACTTGTGCAACACAAGATGCATTATCTTCATAGATAATAGTGGGGGTTTGCGCGGTATTCAATCCACATGACTGCTGGATGTGGTGAATCATCCGCTGAAGCCAAACATATTCTTGTAAGGCCTTGTACAATGCTATGATCTCCAAGTGGTTCGTCGAAGTTGATACAAGACTCTATTCAGACGATTTTCATGGAATTGCAGTTCCACCACATAGGAGTTCATAGCTTGTTTGCAATTTATGTGTATCACGGGTCCTACAGTACCGTCATCCGTATTGCCATTCAAAGTTAGGTCTTGGTTCTTTTCAGAAATGACTAAATTCTTTGCTTCTTGAGGTATCGGAAGATGTCCTTTATTCTCTCGCCAATGCTTTTGGTAGGTTCCGCACTATACCTTGCTAGTAGGATCACAAAGCAAATACAATGTCCGTTCTAGTACGGTTTGCTAAATACATTAGTGCTTCTATTGCACTTCAAAGGTGGGAATTCGGTCCCGTGACTTCCTCCCCTCTTCTTTAGGTCTGTACGGGTCTTTGTCTTGCTGCAAAGATCTCCCGACCATTGGCACTTTCAAAGGGTATGCCTTTGCAAAGTCAAACCTTTCTGACACCTTCCGAGTGTAGGTTGACGGACATGCTCAAACTCCAAGCCTAGGCAATATTTGGTTTTACCCAAATCTTTTATTTCGAACTCCGACTCCAGGTAAGAGCTTGCTTTTCTAATATCCTTCAGAGTTCCGATGATATTCAGATCATCTTCATACTCTAAGATTATACAAAATCCATTCTGGGATCGTCGTATAAATACGCAGAGATTATTCTCATTGTTCGTGTAGCCTTTCATGCATAGAAAGTCGCTTCAAGCGATTATACCACATTCTGCCTGATTGCTTAGGTTCGTACAATGACTTTCTGAGTTTCACACTGTACATGTTTCTATTTGCTCTGTTTTGGTTCGGGACAGTGATACATTCAGGTATCTTCATATAAATGTCCGAATCCAATATTTCATAAAGGTATGCTGGTACCCTATCCATCAATTTTACTTCTAACTTCAAGTTCACTGCCATTGAGATAAATGTCTAAAGGGAGTTCCGCCCATGACCGGGGAATATGTTTCTTTATAATCATCTCCTAGATGTTCGGTGAAACCTTGTACAACGAGCCTTGCTTCTTTTCATTTCTCTTTCGAACAAATACCCACTTATACCCTACGGGGTGCACAAGGAGACGTGCGCCATGCACTCCAAACGTCTTTCTTTTATTCGGAGAGAATAATTCAGTTTCTATTGCCTTCTCCCAATCTTCTCAATCTGATCTTTTCTTGCATTCAGCGAGCGATGCAGGCTCTGAATCAAGATTGATGATTGTGGCAAGTTTCTTTGCAAAGTAAATGTCGACATTGGCTGTTGTCATATTCAAATATTCTCCTAAGGTCATAAAGCTTATAGCTATTTCTTTAAAGGGCGATTCTTCTAATGCTTTTTCTTGTTCACCGCTGCTTCCAATTGCGGGGCAAGTCCCTTTAGTTTTTCAGCTCCGATGTGTGCGCACACATCCATGCTGATGTCTCCCTTCATGGGGATGTTCAATTCTGGTATGCCTTTTCTGAAGGTTCCATACCGATGCCAAGTCTCAACTCGCTCCCCTTCTGGTTCGGGGCACTTCGGTGATCGGCTGTGTCAAGTCCTTCTTATCCTTTTTCACCAGGCGTCCCCGGTTACTTCGGATTCGAGGGACCGGAGTTCTCGTCCTTTTATTCTGAGGCCTCTGGACGGGATTAGGGATACCTTCAATGGTATTTCAACCCTCTCCGGTGCATTGCTTGCAGGCAAATGCTACTTATTCACGCTCTTCAAATCACTAAAGTAGTCTGGCAGTTGATTCGCTAATACTTGCAAATCAATTATCTTCTGGACTTCAATTGTCTTCTAGACTTCAATTCAATTATCTTCTGGACTGCAATTATCTTCTGGACTTCTCTATTTGCTTTACTAGTGCTCGGGTCATATGCATAGATTTCAATTATCTTCTGGACTTCAATTATTTCCCGACATTATTATCAAGGGTTGATTTCCTCCCCCTAATGACGGGAAACTAACCTCATCTATTGTACTTCAAATGTCTTCTAGACTTCAATTATCGGGCATTATGCAAATCTCCAGTCATAGGGTCCAAATACTTGATTATGGATGCTGTCACATAACCAACGTATATCCCAGACTTTCGGAGAAGACCCAATACAAGCATTGCGGTGGTGGTATAGGTATATACCCTTGCACCAAACTGCGAAGATGAGAAGTTTTGAGATCGACCCTTGCGCTAGTTGCATAGTTGGATGGATGTTATAGGTCGACGGTCTAAAATTGATGAGAGTCTGCTCTGGCGGATGCGTGTCCCCAACATATAGTTGGTAAATTACAATTCTTCAAAGTTCTGCTAGTCCATTCTTGGTGCGGATGTGCGGTATAGGATGCTCAACTTTAATTCCCATTTTCATACAATAATCATCAGATGCCTTCGGAGTACATTCTCCGGCGTTATCCATTCAGATGGACTTTACGTGATGATCAGGGAAATTATTTTTTCAATTGTTAATTATCTGCGAGATTTAGCTTTGCAAAAGCATAGTTTCTCATAGACAATAAACATATGTGCGACCA
Source organism: Ampelocalamus luodianensis (assembly GCA_036346255.1). NCBI lineage: Eukaryota > Viridiplantae > Streptophyta > Magnoliopsida > Poales > Poaceae > Ampelocalamus > Ampelocalamus luodianensis. The sequence continues at coordinate 26,420,054 of CM070617.1, read as the reverse complement.
TTCCGAGGAAGCATCGATGAGCACCATAAAATACCTAATTGACCCTTACAGGGGTTGTATAGGACCGCAAAAGTCTCCCTGGATACGGTCCAGGAATGCAGGGACTTCATCCTTCGCTTTTAGAGCAAAAGGTCTAATAATTAATTTCCCGGTGGCACATGCGGGGCACACAAAATCTTCCAGATTCGGGAAATTATTTATATTCATATTATGTCCCTGTGAATTGTTAATTATATCTCTCATTATCCTAAGACTTAGCGCATAATCTATCATGCCGAGATAGATAAGTTCAGAGCTTCTAAATACGGTTTTCAAGGCAGTATAGGCTGCAGGTGCCTTAATATTAGTGTAGTATAGCCCAGTTTCATATGAAGGAAGATATTCTAATGCTATTTTTCACTTTCTTCATGCTTTGTAGTGAGCAGGTATTCTGTACCATACTCTTCTTCAGTCTCTATATGGAAACTGTTAGCGCAAATATCCTTGAGAGTTCTAGTCGATTCTGGGTACAACAAGTCTTCTTCAATGACCAAAGTTGTGCCCGTTGAGGGTATAATTATGGCCCTTCCGAGCCTATTATACAAGTATCGCTATGATTGTCGTAAGATTACCAAAGATTCTTGCCGATTGGTGAAAATTTTTCATTTCTCTCAGATGGTATTCGTTGTGCCGCTACATGCTAAGCACACTTCCTCCATAGGGCGCCACACGCGTTCTAATATAATGTACTTTATTAATATGTAGCAGAAAACAAGCAACACATAAATAAAATACTTCAGATATCAGAACGTAACTTGCTATTATAAAAACGGGAAAAATAAGCCTTGCAGGACTCATAATAAGAATTTAATGCTTTGCTCTGCTAGAGCTTGCAACCATTATTCAATAATTCAAAATTCTGCTTCAATTACAAACTGCAAGTTTCTATAAAAGGTCCGAGTGCAACACGTGCACTGGATCTAATAGGCGAAGTATTCAGGAACTTCTGCCTAAATCGGCTCCATGTGCGATCTTCTCCTCTTGGGCAGCTACGGCTGTGGCCGCTGCGATGTCCAAAGGAGGGATGATGGGGCTGCTACTGGGCTGTTCACATTCATAAGTGCAGCTAATGGATGTGGATCCTCTGTGCCCTTCTTGCTCCTCTCATTTGTGAAAGGCTTCATCACCTTGTAGCTACTAGCAGTGGCTTCATGGCCAACATTGCTACTAGGTGGTGCAAGATGAAGTTCTTTCCTAGAACATCACCTTGAGCTTCCGCAACTTGCATGATGTCAATTAATTTGGCATACTTCATGTAGCCGTCTTGACGATAGTTGCGTACGGATTGTACCGCATTCGGGTGAAAGGTAGCGAGGGTCTTCCCAATCTTCTGCTCATCCGTGATCACATTACCACAGAATTGGAGACTGATATAAATTCTATACAAATTCTGGCCATACTGGGTCAGTTCTTCGAATTCCTGATTCGTGATGCCAGTCATCTTCATATTCATGTAAAAAAATTCAGAGGATTACTACTGGTAATTTGCATAAAATGGTTGCAAAATTCTCACAATGCTCTTCGAACTCCAGGTTCGTGTTCTCGTATTTTCTATGCATTTTTCATGATTTACTGCTATTTCCAATGATTAAAAGCAATATATACAATTACAGATAATCAAAACAGTAAATACAATAAATAAATTGCATAGAAATAACAATAACAAGAATAAACATGCTTCAAAGTTCAAAAATATGCAAAATTTGGATTCCTGAGGCCCTTTTCTGCTGGAAAAAGTTGTTTCGACGAAAACTGCAAGTTTCACGGGTTAAAACGCGAAAAACTCAGTTCTGAGAGAAAATTCACGTAATTTTTCATTTTCTGAGGTGTTATTCTGTACGAATTTCTTTATCCCAGAAAATCCTCGTAATTTTTAGAATCCCGAGGGTGCTTTTTTGCAAAATTTTCCTCTTTCGTGTAAGAATCCCTGTGATTTTCAGAATCTCGAAGGACCTTCTTGCAAAATTGTTTTTTTTTTCGGAAATACCTCCGGCTGGGCCCCACCCTTTTTTTTTCATTCTTTCGGCCGGCCCGATTCTTTTGGCCCGTTTGCTTTTCGGCCTGCTAGGCCCAAGTTGGGCGGGTGAACTGGGCAGGGGAGGGGAAGGGTTTCCCCTGCCCTGTTCCTATGGTGGCGGCGGCGGCTCCTAATGGAGCTTGAGGAGGCGGCGTGCACACGCCGCATGACCGCAACTCTAGGCGCGCGAGGTGCGAGCTCCGGGCGGCGGCTCCGAGAGGCGTCGGCATCGCCGCCGTCGCGGAAGCGGCGCGGTGAGGGGACGCCGCGTGCCGCGCGGCGAACCGGAGGTGCCGGTCTTGGCGCGGAGGCTCACGCGGCGGAGCGGTGGCGCCATGGCGGCGAGGCGCACTCGGGCGCCATGTAGCGCGCTGAAGCGGCGCGCTGCGAGTCGATAGCCGGCGGCGAGGCGCCGCCAAGCGGCGAGCGGCGGGCGCGCGCAGCCGACGGCGGGAGCCGCTTCAGCGGTGGCGGGCGCGCGGCAAGCCGACGGTGTGCGGCTTCAGGCCGATGGAGGCGAGGCGCGCCCATGCGGAGGCCATGTCGGCGGCGTGGCTATGCGGCGATGCTCATGCGAACGACGCCGTCGGAGCGATTGCATGCCGCGCGGCGGCATTGCGCGAGCGCAACGGCGCGACACGTGGCCGTCTGCGTAGGAGCAAGCGTGGCGCATGCATCCTTTTTTTTCATGTATGTAAATTCACAACATGCAAACCAATAGCCGAACGTCTTTTCTCATCCCACGTCATGCACAACATGCAATCCAATGGCCGAACGTCTTTTCCCAAGCTACGACTCATGGATTTTGGTTCTTGCAGTGAGTTTTGTTCATGCATCCATCCATTTTTTTCAAAGATCACCGCAAGGTCGTAGGCGACGCACAAGGCCGTGCAAGGACTTCGCCCACGGGAGGACGGTGCGCTTACGCGTGCGGGCGGCGCAGCCGCATGCAAGCGGCGTGGGACGTGGTCGCATGTTGGCGACACGACGGCATGCGTATGCCGGCGTTATTTTTCTATTCATGCAATGATCTACGATGCAATCAACATCCGTTCTTTCATGCAATCTATCGATCGGCATTGTGCCGGCGACTCCAAGTCGGCTCGCGACAGATTAGAGCAAATTTGCACCATAGAAACAATCTAGAAAGCAACAATTAAAGAATTGAAAGCAATCTAGAAAAACGATTCAATCTACGAGTGTCGTTCATCGACGGTTACCTTTTCGATGCGAGGAGAGTCGATCGTCGCGATAACGTGTTGAGGAACCGTCTGGCGAGTCGATCCGAGCGATTACCTCGTAGACAATCATAGAATCGTAAGAATAAATACAAGAACACAAGAATGAACAATAGATGAACACAGTGTATGAGAGGGATCGCGGGCTTCTCTTTATCGCTCTTTTCATAATGAATCAGACATTGGTCGGGGTCCTCTCTCCTATATATGTGCACGGTGGATGGCGCTTCGCGTGGTGGGACTCTGACTGGCCCTGGTTTCTTAACACGTGTGACGTGACTCGTGAGCAAGCAGCTGAGGAGTTGGACGGGGCAGGGACCGCGCGCGCGCCGAGCCGCGTCCGCGTCCGCTCCCACTCCCCCGCGATGCATCGCACGTTCGGTAAAGGTGGATCAGGCCAGCTGTTGGCGCACCGCTCGGCACGGTGTGCGTGCGTGCGCGTTTGCAGAGACACCGTGCCGTGCCCGGTGCCGCCGGTGGGTTTAAAAAAAGAAGCAAAAATATGGACTGTTGCCGTGTACAATGAGTCAACGAGAGTGGAATCAATGTGACCTGCGAATTCCACGGCAAGATCTGAAATGCGACGTATGAATGATATGAGTAAAGTTCTTCTAAATTTTATCTCATATCACACACACTAGTATAGTTATAAGAACAGTATACTAGTCTTTTTTCTTTTGAAGAAAAAACCCCTACATGTCGCAGTTGATGAGTTGAACAAGTGCGTTTCAAAGTTTTTTTTTTATATTTAGTTCAGAACACAAGGGGATAGAAAGAAGACATGCCTGCTCAAATCAACAAGCTTTTCTTTATGGAAATCAACAACGCTTTGACGAAAGAAACGAGTATACAACAATAAACAAAAGCAAGAGTCGGACTGTTTAGCTTTTGCTATCCCTCAGGGCTCAGGCATGTTCACGGCCCATGGTAAATCTAGCCTGATCCGCAGCATGTGCAGGATCGGCCCGTCAGGCCGTAGCCTGATCCTCCATCAGTCCGTCCCAAGGTCATATTGGGCCTGATCACTGCTAGACTGAGCTGAGCCGAAAACAAGTAGCACTCCATAAAACTGTAGAAGACGGGCTTAAAAAAAGGAAGTAGAGATGAAAGCTAAAGAAATTGCAACATGCGAACCATCTTCCAAAGCAAAGCCAAACTAAAACAAAAAGAAAATACACTCCATGACAAGCTAAACCCAAAGTAAAACCACCTATCCCCCAACGTGCATGCCTCACACCATTCAAGTACGTGCATTCCACCAACCCACAGGGTTTCAAACCCCCCCGAGTTCTCTCCCCTACAAAACATCACAGATCATTCCAGAAACCTTGCAACATCTCAATCCACCGATCTCGTCGAGCCGTTAACCATGCTGCGCTACACAACGCCGCAGCCCTCTCCGCCGATGTCGCCGCTGCGCGCGCCGCTGACGCCCCGCACCCCCTGCGCGTTCTCCGAGCTGCCCCCGCCCTCGCCGCACACCCCCCGGCCCGCGATCACGCTCACCCCGCCCCCGTCCAAGAAGAAGCGCCGCGCGGCCGCGCGCTCCCTCCGCGCCCTCCGCGCCGTGCGCGCACTGTTCCGGTCCCTCCCGATCTTCGCCCCGGCGTGCCGCTTCCACGGCGTAATACCGCGGCACGGCGGCGCGTCGCGGATGCACGACGGCCACGTCAGCGGCGCGTCGCGCACGACGGTGACCCTGTTCGGGTACCGCAAGGCGCGGGTGACGCTGGCCGTGCAGGAGACGCCCGGGAGCGTGCCCATCCTGCTGCTGGAGCTCGCCATGCAGACGGGCAGGTTCATGCAGGAGATGGGTGCCGAGCACCTGCGAGTGGCGCTCGAGTGCGAAAAGAAGCCGCCGGGCGCCGGCGCCGGCATCGGCCGCACGCGGCTGGTCGACGAGCCGCTGTGGACGGCGTACGTGAACGGGCGTAAGATTGGGTATGCCGTGCGCCGGGAGCCCACGGAAGGCGACCTCACCGTCATGCAGCTGCTGCGCACCGTGTCGGTCGGCGCCGGCGTGCTGCCGACCGACGTCATGGGTGGCGACGGCGCCGAGGGGCAGGTGGCCGGTGACCTCGCGTACATGCGCGCACACTTTGACCACGTGGTGGGGTCCCGGGACTCGGAGTCATTCTACATGCTTAACCCTGATGGGAACAATGGGCCGGAGCTTAGCATCTTCTTTATTAGGATATGAATGAAAATTGTGATAGTTTTCCCTTTTGGGTTTAGACTTTTTGTGAGACTGAAGCGATGAGATCTTTAGTTGCAAGTCGTAACAATGCAATTTTTTGATGTATGGGTGAAAATGGGAGATGGCACTATACTATATATAGCTCAATGCTCTCTTCTTTTGCTTGTGTTTCAGCAATGGCTCAAAGATTAGTTTTGCCGTTTTGACTTTTGAACGTACTAGGCAGGCTTGCGCGCTGTGCTGCGCCGGTCGATTCTGAGAGAGTGCTCCGAAGGCAGTATACATTTAACAATGTGAAAACACTATAATAAATTTGGATCCACCTCACATAAAAGACTAATAGATAGGAACAACAGTGAGAAAAACAAAAAAAATGTCCATGCCGTAGTAGCGGATTTCAAATATCATTGATGGTATGTACACGACAACGAAACAACATAGATGCAAGAACAAAAGACGAACCCTGCATAATCCCCCGTGACGCATTAGCACAAATAATTAACATAATGACCTAACGAAACACAACGACCATAGACGCCGTAACCTAGATAACAACTATCAGGTAGTACATACGCTAGTTATATGTCGTACATATGGAAGAACAAAAGGCTTCCACTCCAGGTGGTCTAGGAGGTGCATCATTTACTCCTTCGAGCTTTTAGTTATTGGTCAACACTGGTTCAAAACCATATATATATAATCATTTAACTGATCTAGGCATGATGATTCCAAAAGCACCATAATAGGCGTGATGATTCCAAAAGCACCATAATAGGCGTGAGTGTGCTATCATCTAATTTCATTCGTCACATCAGTAATGTGATATGGAAGAACAAGAAGTTTGTGTAATGTTTTTTTATTACAACAAGACATATATACACACAACTATGAACGCGCGCACACACACGAGTGTGCTCTCTCAGGCTCTCAACACATGCCTAGATAGATAAAGGTTAAGGATAAATCCACGATATCACAAAATTACCACTGAAGCACACTCATGTGTGTGTAATAAGTAGTCACCAGGATTTAAATCCTAGTAGGTGAGTTGACTCCACCACATTTCATTAGTGATTTTCGATCTTATAGTAGTGATTTTCGATCTTATAGTACTGAATTACTGAGGTTGAAGAAGGTTGAAGATTGCACTGGAAGTATTGTTGAACAACTTGGCTGTGCAGTTACAAGCCCATAGAACTCATGCGCTAGGAGATTCGCGAACATGACTAGGTAGAGACCTAGCTAGAGACCAATGGTGTAGCTAGCTAAAACTTAATGCATACCTATGTGACTAATATATAATTATGAATATATGTAGGGCCTAGTGCTAAAAAATATACTGTACCGCATAAGGACGCATTATTCCAAATTGGCTGACAAAACCTTATGTGCGACATGACTCACAAAAATTGGCTGAGGTAGAGAACTAGGGCCTGTTTGGTTTAATGCCAATTTGAGACAAATTAAAATTTTGATAATATCTTAAAATTTTGGATTTTGTTTGGTTCAATTCCAACATTTGGTAATGCCCTAAAAAATTTTGGTATGCGAAATTTTTGCTTCATGATTTTTTTTGGCTAGAATTAGGTTCCAAAATGAGCACCAAATTTTGGTTTGGCAGCCAAGACACGTGTGAGATGGTGATTGCTTGTAGACAGTGCATTAATTGCTTGCTTAGTTTGATTAATTAGTTTCAAATGGCTATATTTCATAAATTGAGTATCTGATTTGTGATCCGTTTGAACCGTTGTGTTCTTTGTCATTTTATCAACAAAACAAGACCCATGTTGACATATTTTGGGGAAAAAAAATCATACAAGACCCACGCGTCATACCCACGATTTTGGCAAATTTTGGCATAGCTGCAATCCAAACACATCAATTTCGGCATTGCCTGTAAATTGATCCAAACATATTTTTTTTGCCCAATTTTTAGCATTACCTGAGTTCGATATTACCAAAATTTTCATATAGCATCCTGAGTTACAAACTAAACAGCCCCTCGAGGCCACTCGAACCATTGGCGGAGCTAGCCAGAATTTAATATTTGTTAGCTCTAATACAGAACTAGAAATATATGTAGGGTCTATTGCTACGAATTTCTTGTATCCCAAGGGTTTTTGTGTGACTTGTTGCATAGGCGATGCCATTTTTTATTTGGCAAAATGGTGTGTGTTTCTAATTTTCTATAGACCCCACTATCCACAACTTGGCTCTGTCAGCAACGGATTGCAACAATGTGCGAGATGTATCATCTCTTGATGGCAACTTTGCTTTTGATGGCAACTTTGCTAGTGTACAGCTCGTCCTGTAGTAAGATAGCTAGCTGGTTGGTGAATCCGAATCACTAGACACATACGCCCAATGGCTACACCCTTTGGATAAAAATGATTGGCCTCGATCGTCGCTTGATGTGGCGGAATCAAATCCTTTTATTCTGCAGAAACTAGAAAGGCTAGACATTAGACAAGAAGTGGGATTTGTTGAAAGTAGGAGTATTTTTGAATTACTTTAATCCAGAAATATAGTAGATAAATTATGAGAATTACTCTAGTCATTTTTTACAAAGTAAATGAACAAGAATACTATAGCCATACTAAGATTCAGAAGGACATAAACTAGTATACCTATCTCAGTGTTCAAATTAACAACAGATAAGAAAACTAACCAACAAATATGTGTAAGATAGACATACCCGGATGCAGTAGAAGGACTAGCAGCAGAGGAGTTCGAGATCCGAAGAGCGCAGCAGAGTCTTGTCGTTCGTCATGGCGTAGTGGTAGTAGTCGTGCAATTGATGTAGACGTAGCAGAGAATCGAACGAAGAAGAAGAAGCGAGCAGTCGCGCGAACGCTCTCCAAAAACCTTATTCGTCGTCGCTCGTGCAAGCCTTCGATGACGAGGGTTCTGGAGGCCTACTCCCCCGGTGCGATCGAACACGCGCCTCGCCGGGATGGAGATCGCCGGAGACAGCAACAAAACCAGTGGTATTCTATTGTCTTTCGTGGAGAGTATTGGAAAAAGCACAGAAGAACAAATGCTCTGTTCATATAATGACAAAAACCCAGAGACCAGAAACGACCGTCATTACTTACTAGTAACCGCAGCCATTACTGCTAGCGATTTATGAAACAGAGCATGTTCTACTTAATGACAAAAACGAAGAGACTAGAAACGGTCACCATTACTCATCGTAATCGAACGAATTATCGCCACCGCTTGTTAATTAATGCCATTAACTGCGAGTCAGTGCGTTTCAAATTTCGAATAGATAAAGAAAAACGTGCGCATGCACCGCGAGTCATCGTGGCGAGCGAGCGAGCGAGCGCGCGCGTGTATTGGCTCTCTCCAATTCCACAAGGGGGCTACCACATTCCACCTTTTAAAGTGGTGTAACTCCCATTCAACTCTCCATATGGGACTAAATAGTTTTAGCACATGCACATGAGCCTTTGGGATTTTCCAGAAATTAATTAGAATTAAACATGGGCCCAGTCCGTATTAATTCCAACAGGATTGGCATCCTTGCATTCCAATTGGAATGTGATGGTGAACAGTGCCATGATATTCAGTAGATCTAAGTCGTCGGATTTGAAAAGAACAGTTCAGATCAAGAGCATCTCGTTTTCAATCCCTACACAATGCTATAGCACTGTTCATCCGTGATATTGCTACGTAACGTTGGAGGATACGTTTCCCAAGCAGTGGTGAGACAGAGGGCAACCAGGATGTCGGATAGTGACAGAGGGCAACCAGGATGTCGGATAGCACGGTCGCCTCGGCAATGATTCGCGTACCCGTTGAGGATGGGATGCATTGGGAGTTTTAAGTTGAAGTATGATCTTGGAGAGCTCATTTGCTCTGCGTGAGCTCAGCTGGCTAGTATTCCAAGTGGCGGTGCGGCTATCTGCGGCGAGGGCAATCGATCGCTAAGCAGCATCTGGGCGGCGCAGCAAATTGTGTGTGTTACATGGCTACAAATTTGAAGTTAGGAATGAAGATATTGTAAAATGTTGGATCGTGTTTGATCTCGTTACCGGCTTGATGGTGTAAGAAGTCCGGGTTGCTATCAGTGTTAATTCAGGTGTGCTCTGTGTGTGTGTCCATGAAAATCGTTTCAAAAGACCGAAGCTTACGTTAATATTCAAGTACATGTAGGGAGCACTAGCTAATTAATTTCCACTAGCAGTGATTTCTCAAACTTAATGTGATGCGAAAGAGACACACCAAATGCCCAGGGTGGTGGTGTAGAGATATCCAAACAACGGTGGAGATTAATAGTTTACTGCTATTAATATAACATCATGTGATTATATATGCCAAGCTATTACTATTAGGCCACTTCCATGGCATGTACGTACTTACATCTGCCATCTGACGGAACTCGTATACGTGACAGAGTAGTTGTTTCTGCTTGCATTGTTTTCTAGTTGTACACCTTTGTTTGTTTCTGCTTGCAATGTTTTCTAGTTGTGCACCTTTGTTTGAACAAAAAAACACCTAATTAACTTTCCTCGATTTCTTCGATAGAAGGTCGATACATGCAAAATCAATAGAAGGTCGATGCATGCAAAGAATCGGGGAGGAGAGCGGCGAGGCGACGGGGAAACATGGATCTGATATCTTCTTGATCTGTCTTTTTCTTCTTTTCTTTATTTTTTCTTTCTTTCTACGGATTGAAGAGGGGAAAAGGCATAACAACACCGGTTGTGCAGTAACTGCTAGAAAAACGTACAGCTGCATATCTCATCTTCCGAAAAACGTACAGCTGCATATCTCATCTTCCGTTCCTGAAATCTTTCAAACTACTCAGAGTGCAGGCCGAAATTTTCTTTGAGAAATTTAGAAGAAAACCAATAAGTGCTGGATCATCCGCTCACTTAAGGCGGCAAAGAAGAGAAGTAGGACAAAGTGACAGCAACAAAAATCACAATCGTGACGAATTCTAAAGAAATCCCAGTACAAAGATATCATTTGTTCGTTTTACAGCCTCGAATTGTACGTCGTTACAACAAAATTTTCACCTTTGACTTCATAAAGAGTAACTCTTCTCCGGTCACCTTTTTCCACACGCCACCAACCAATAATCTACCATTCAAAGGGAAGGTCAGGGCTGGCATATCCGAAATCCCGCATTCAGGTGACGATCTCGATATTTCCGGAATGCTTCCATCATCCAACAGCTTCTCGGGGTGAGATTTATTGTGAGAATAATAGTCAAACCTTTCGGTATGATCATCATGCTCAAAATTTACATGTTCCAATGTGTCATCCTTCAACTCATGGCCAATGACATCAAGGGCAGGAAGAACAGCACTTGAACTAAACGAACAAGGTATCATTCCTATCGGACAAGGGGTCCAAGACTTTGTTATAGACCATCTATTACATTTCTCTGGCGTCCTTGTGCTGAACGATCCCTCGGTGCCATTTTCTGCTAAACATGCATTCTTCCGTTCCTTCAACTGCAACTTGAACATTTCCAGCCTCTCCGTTGCCTTTTCAACTGATTCTTGTTCGTTGGGTATGATTTTGGATTCAGGGAGGGTAGAATCTTTACCCGACCTTTCCAGGGATAACACAGGAAGCTTCATCAGTTTCTCCTTCACATTATTATTGCTGGCCATCTCAATCAGCAGTAGTACTGCATCTATGATACATCTTTCACCTATAATGGACAAACTCAAGCACTTCTGCAGAAGTTTTGCAAGACAGAAACGAGGGACTGCATTCCTGTCTGAAGAGAGTACTCCTATCTCATGGACAAGTCCAATACAGCCTGCATCCTTTAATTCTTTTATTTTTGTGACAAGCCATAGAACCAGGGAACATAAGTCTTTCATTTTTGATGGCTCAGCTGGCAGGCAGGCATATGATTCACCTATAAATATAACAAAACTAGTAAGGCCAGAGACATATCTGTGCAAATACAACTCTACAAGAGCCCTAAAATGGAAATACTAGCATCAAGTCTGTCTGTCTGTCTATATCTATACTAATTGGAGGCTCCTCCCGAAGCCCCCACATTAATTCTAGGTGATAAAAAGCTAAAAATTATCACGTTAATCGAAGAAAAACAAAAATAGCTAGAAATTCTCACATTAATCGGCAAAAAATAAAATAATTTAATAAACCTAACTTATAGCCTACGGATGTGTATACGTATACGGATGCAATATGCATGTCTGTCCTAAAACGTTTACTACATATGTTGACTCGTGTGTGTGCACCATGTGACCTAGTCAGATTACAATTCGTTAATATTTAGGTGCCAATTTTAGTCCCATCCAAGAGGAGAGTCCGATCAATCAACAACAAAAATTAACGTGTGTACAGAGAAGTTCCAACAGTTTTTGTCCAAGATGTTCGTTTATGTTCTACAATCTACACTTATCAAAGTACTGCATATAATTCAGAGTTTGTACATCAGATCTGTACTAGAAATAGAACTCCGGATCGCATGCATGGAGCATATTGGTCCAGTACTAAAAACCAAAATATGACTCCATGGACAGCGTACTAGATAGAAATTACAATTAGGACTATGTGAACAGCAAAGAATCCCGAAATAATTAGCATCCACATCGAAAAATTGTGAAGCGGTGCATAGATACACGAATATTCAAATCTTGGATGTAAATGTTTCCATCCAATATCTATAATTGCATAATTACAAAAATAAATCTAATTTTCAAAATTCACAACTATGGGATTTTAATTATTAAAATTATAGATTGCATGTAGTATCGTATCTGAAGCTCACCATGCCATGATCAGCTCAAAGAAGGTGATAGTCTTGTGGTTAGAATTCCAAATTTTCTTAATCTATTATATTATTGTTTTCTTGCAACAAAATTACAAATTGATATACTTGGTAACTTGGATATAACAATTGTTTCGGAATTCACATTTGTGAATTTGTATATATTCGTATAACATGATTTTTTTAAAAAAATTATGAATTCCTAAATACATTTTTCAATATATAAGTATCAGTTTCACATATTCAATGGAATTACATATGCCTGGACACTACAATTTTAATTTCGAATTTATATATGTCATAATATCACAATTTGTGTACTCCATATATATGTAGATCTATACACTAATAGTATTTGTACTTAGGATGCACGTAAATAACAATATTGGTTCTATATTGGGGCCATGAGACAATAAATTAGAAATAAATAACAATTAGAAAAAGTAAAAGAAATGAGAACCAATGTTTGCCAATGGAATTTTTCTTATATTATCAATAACATAATATTGTTGAAACCACGTAGCTCATGCGGATGCACGGGTTGATGACTAGTGTAATAAATCAAGATTGTGATTTGTGAAGCAAAACATGAGATGAATGATAGGAAATAAGGTCTCAGAGAGGGTAGAAAATTGAAAATAAAACACTCGACTATAAGAGCAGTACCTTTGTTTTCGAGGCCTTCCCTGGTCTCAATCATTTCAATTGCTGACTTTAGTACGCCCAGCAGCAATCTTGGTTCTTTTTCCGATAGTTTTGTTATGATAGTTTTAAGATCACTATTTGATATTTGATTTTGAACATCAGATGAGTTATTTGCATCCAAACTATCAGTTTGACGCACAACACTGTTTTCAGAGGATTCTGGGGCATCGAGTTGGAAAAAATCCAATAGAACAGAAACAACCTCAGAGGGACATGCATGGTAAAGTCGACATACATAATTTATGGTGTTGGACATCAGTTTCTCGGAACCTGCAATTTACAAGTAACTCAGTCAACACTGAGATATCTTGGTCATAAAGATATATTCCCTTGAAAGATGGTTGTAATAATCAATGATATAACTTTATCCATCTGTCATAAATACTACAAGAGAATTGCTATTAATGTCAGGATAAGATGGTAGCAATCAAACTAATTCAAGAATATTCACGAATCAGATCATTAGATGGTAGCAAACAAATATGACACGGTTACTAGTATATGCAACAAGTTTGTGCAGTTCAGATTCATGGAAGAGATAAGCAATGAAATTTCATGAGGTGTGTTATTTGCACATCCTAAAGTATAAGCCTACGGGTTTCTTGGCATAAAGCAAAAAAAGCATATATCAATCGTCTTTCTTATAATGTATAGACCAGAGCAGCACATCTTTAAGGAAATGAAATCAACATGATCAGCAATTGTACAACGCCTGAGTTTAGCACTGCATTCCATGGGATTGAAATTCAGTTGTACCATTTACTCTTTAACATCTAATGATTGATTAATCATAGAACAGGGATCGCATTTGTCTTTATTTCCTTGAAGTTACATTTTATAGAATGGGGATCACATTTGTCTTTGTTTCCTTGAAGTTACATTTTCTTGTGAAAATGGTAGGGCATGAACTTCCTAATTCGTTGAAGCAAACTGGCAAAATGTGGCAAACAAAATCTACCTAAAACAGCAAAACCGATAAGAGCCTAGTACCATTGGTAACTTTACTATTCAAACATAAGGGCAACCAGAAAATTCTGGATACCAATCAGTAGTTGGTCAGAGACCTAGTAATCAAGAGAACATCATTTTTCTTATTGTTCACAGAGAAATCTTAGGGCAAACGCAAATTGAGAAAATCTATCTCTGACAACCAGAAACAGAACAAACCCAGGTATAAGCTCAATCACAGTTATTATTATAAGGCATAAGCTGATGATACTCACGTTTCCTTTTGGAACCTGATTTTGCTTTTTTTGAATCTCTGCCCTTCAGAAATTGATCAATCTCATGCAATCTTGACCTTAGTTCTACTTGAGCATCAGGAATAGCATTAGTCTGGGAATCCCAGTAAATACACTTTAACCAATCAAATGCCTGAAAGTAATCTTAATTAGTGAAATATTGGGGCAAGAAACACTGAAAAAAACTTATAACCAACTAAAAAAATACGTTCTTTATAACCAAAAGCCAACACTCAATAGCAAATAAAAATAACTAGCTATCAAGAGGTCTTAGAAATGCTAATCAATTCACTATACCTTAATGGCTGCCAAACGTAGCAGACGCAGAGAGGGAAGACTGCGATGGGAACTCTCTATATGCAATAGATAATTTTATTAGGGCTCAATTACAATAGTGCGCCTTCAAAGCTAGATGCAACAGGCAAAATATTCTAACCATGACGAATGTCAACCAGAACTCGTGGTATTCCAACAGCCTCAGCAAATTCAGATATTGAACGACCAGTTTTCTTATTTGTGTTCTCCACAAAACCATTTACAAGCCTGGAAATAAGAAAAAAAAGTATTAAAGAATTGATTATTGTCTTTGGTACAAATTTAACTCGAGTAGCAGCTGTACATTAGGAGTCTAGGATAGATACACCCACAAAAAATGAAGCCTCATACTTAGTCAGCACATACTGTTATAATCTTTTCCAGATCATGCAATGATACATTCAATTGTTAATGTGATCAGTCATTCAGCTTTGCAATGTACAAAGGGCACTTTTCTGCCACTCAAATGCAGCAGAAATAAAAGAATGAATTCTGTAATTTATGCATATTGCACCGTGGTACTACGAACTATCTGGCAACTTGGTGCTAAGTCGGGCACCCTTTTCACCCTGGCACAGAGCTGGCCCTGGCAATGCATCACTAATATGAAGAGTACCAGTCAAACAACATATGGCAGTTTAAATCAAATCTAAAAGGCTAAAGCAGAGAAACAGGAAGCAAAGACCCACAACATATTGGCACCTTAAGTTAGTTCTATTATCTACTTCAATTTACATTACCCACAGGTTGAGCTCTTAATGAGTTCCTAAAAGAAAAATATATGTTCTTCTAGCAAAATCTGAAATCTCCCGTTCAAGGAAATTCACTGGACCACATGAATATCAAAACAGTTTAGATACCATCAATGCACAAACACTAACTTATATTCCTAAACCGCTGTGCAGTCCTCCTCTTTGCAATAAGCTGTGGCTTGCATCTGAATCCACCCAATAGAAGAGGTGTTTCACCTTCAGCAACATGATAACCCCCTGCGAACACATTCTACTCCCTTTCCAATTTGAGAGTTTTGCCCATGTATCACACATGACTACATAAGATGAAATTTTCACCAGAAGTTTCCTCACCTCATGATTGCCATACTGTACAGCATCGCGAGCATCTCCTCCGACTCCAGCGTATCATCCTCAGTCATTCCACTCCTAGAGAAAGAAAAAAAACTATCGCATATAACACCACCCCTAGTCCCAAACTGCACAGCCACGCACAAAAAGAAAAGGATGGAACTTTCCACCAAGGGAAGTACCGGAAGAAGGGATCCCGCAGCCGTATCTCCACGAAGGCGGCGGTCACGTCCACGGGGATCAGGAGGGGGCCCCTGCTCCGCCACGCCGCGATCTGAACCAACAAAACGCTCAAAATTTACACCCTATTGCTACAATTTTGGAGCCTTCTCCGGTTTTGGGGAAGAGGATATTACCCTGCGAAGAGCGGCGGCGGGGAAGGGGGAGAAGAAGCCGTCGCGGACGAAGCGCCACTCCGCCCAGCTCGACCACGGCACCAGCTTCCGGCCGGTGGAGAGTCCGCCAGCGCCGCCATGGAATCCGGTCGCTTCCGGCTCCGCCTCCGCCGCCTCCATGGGAGCCAAGCCAAGCGGCAACCTAAACCCTACTAAACCCAGCTGGTCGCCTGGTCCTAGTGGGGTTGCGCAGTTTTGCTTGACGAAAGACTCACTGCCAAGGTGGGACCAGGTCATGGTAACGGGCAGGGTGTTTTTTGCAATTTAGCCAGGGAAGTTGAGGTGCGCATCCCTCCGTCCGGCCGTGGCCACCCTCCGGTATATGGCCTCGCTGGCCGCCTCGCCGGAGGAGAGGCGGGCAGGCCAGCGCCGCTGCTTCCTCCTCCTTCCGCTCACATTGGCCGCGTCACCCTGTCCAACACCAACAAGTGAGTACCCTAACCCCCTGCACCCCAACCGAAATTGCAGTTTCAATTCGTGTTCATGCTATGAATTTGATATTGAGATGATAAATTTACACTGTTGGAGTGAATAGTCACAATACGGAGTAACGTCAACCAAATTGTTGCTGCAACTTTGGGCTAAATTCTGATAGGCTTGATCTGGTAACATGCTAGATTCGATGAAGTATGGCCAAAGTGGGTGCTCCCATGCTTATAAAGGGATTTAGATCTAATTTTGCTTTGGCTATACTTTATGATTGAAGGAGATGGAACTGAAAGAGATTACCTGTAGTTATAGTTTTCCCGGGCCAAATACATTTTAAAGCTTAAAGCTTGTTGCATAAAGTGGCATTACCTCAATTAGCCCATGTACTGTTCGAAGCTGACAAGTAGAAGGTAGTGATGATTCAGCTGAGTAAGTATGCTGTACGTTGTAGCTCTTAGCATTAGCACAAGTTATCTTTCTACTTTGCAGCTGGATTGTGTTCTATTGTTTCATTTTAATGGATGTATCATAATTCTGCAAAGAAGATCTCTACAATTCGTACTACTGTACTGCCCTCCTAACTACACCTCAGGTCCTCAGCAATCCTATCAACATGGTATTTCTCATATTTTTGTAGTTCCTATTACACTATTACATGTATGTACGGTCATTAAGCACTTAATAGCAGTTAACTATCACCAAGCTGCCGAGAGATTTGCCAAAGCAAGAGCAAATTTCCAGTTTGTTTTTTAAGTTTATTTTATCCGTGCTAATTTGATTAACTAGCCTATTAGTGTTGAGATATATAAACTAGAAACTGTGAGGAAAGATCTAAGATAAACACTTACTATTATCATAGCTCATGAAAAGTTCATGCTCTCATCAGTTTCTGTATGTTACTACAGTTGCTACAGAATATTAGCAAAATTAAAAGAGAGATGATTGCAGCATCAATATCACTATGAGAAAAGGTCTCACCTTCTATATCTGCTCAGGCACAATAACATCTCCATCGATCTCAATGTCTCTGATGTGAGCTATCTTGACTCGATCCTGCCCCCCTCCTTGGCATCGTTGCTTAATTTGTGGGCATTGTTTGATGTAAAGCTCCTTGAGTCCCCTGGGCAGACCTTCTTCTGGCAAGCTTTCAATCTCAGGACAGTTGCAAATGAGTAGTGTTTCAAGTGAGGAGACTTCATACAGACTAGGAGGCAAACATTGGAGGTCATCACAGCATGATATCTCCAAGAATTGAAGTGTGTGAGGTAAACCCTCCGCTGGAAAGTTATTGATATCAGGGCAGTCAGCAATTTCAAAATGCCTGAGACGAGGAAGGTATCTTAGGCCGTTTAGAAGCACACATGCTAATGGAGAGCATGAGTTTAGACGAATATCTTCAATTGAAGTGGGAAGCAAGCCTCCCTCCAGTGCTGTCCAAGGCACCAGCCAAGGGCACTTGTAGATGTGCAGGCTCCGAAGTGATATAAGTGGACGGAAGCACTCCTCTGGCAGTGAAACAAGCCCTTCACAATGGGCTATTGTTAGACTCTTGAGAGCTGTCGGTTTGTGTGCAAGCAAGCCTACACGCAGAGATGTTAGATTTGGGCAATCATTGATGTATAGAGATGTTAGAGAAGATGGACAGGCTTCATTTTGAATGTCTGGAAGTGACTCGAGTCCAGATTCATATATCCTCAGTGTTGTCAGTGTTGATGGAAGAGGGGGTAACTTCTTCAGCTGTGGGCACTTGATGAGACCAAGTTCAGTTAATTGGGGAAACAACTGATCAGCAACTTCAAAAATCCACTCTCTCAGATTTGGCATGTCTTCCAATAGAAGCTCTTCTAAAGCTGGAAAGCATTTTGGTTGGCCAAATCCTGTGAACTCGCGTCCGAGTTGTGTCACCTCAGTTGCTCCCGCTATATCGAGATTTTTGAGAAAGGGAAGCTGGCCTAAAGGCGGAAGCGCCGTGCTTCTGCAGTTGCATATATGAATGGTTTGCAGATTGGGAATAAAGGTACTAGCCAGCCAGCTTGGGAACCTCACCCCTGGGAACCCTTTAATCATTAACTCCTTGAGATCAAGATGTGGTTGAAGGCCTTCTAGAACTTCTTCTTGCTGCTCTGAAGGAGTGACTTTGCAGTCCTCATCCCATATAAGGTGTATAGTTTGAAGATATTCTTTGGTTTTCAACTTTGCACTAATTGCATCTTGTCCATCAGCTATATTGTTGAGGCCACGAATGGATAGTTGTCCTTGCAGCTGATCCATGTTCCTTAACTCTGTGATGTTATGTCCTAGGTGCTTCCTGACAACAAATTCTTCTAGTTCCTGTAGGCAGATCAAACTTCCAATTCCAGGTATTCTGGACAGTAGCCTTGTGCTTGCCTCTAAGTGGCGCAGGTTAGTAAGCTCAGTAATGCCTTGGGGCATTTCCCTTAGTGAATTGCAGTCACTCAGCTTCAATATTTGCATGTTATAGAGCTTAACAATAGATGTTGGTAGTGTTTTGATTTCAGTGCTAGTGAGATCTAGGAAGCGAAGTTGTTTCAGATTCCCTATAGATTCTGGTAATTCTTTAAGACCTCTTCCGTGCATATCAAGAACTCTAAGAAATTGAAGCTTCATAAAGACACCATCAGGCAACTGAGTCATCTTAGACTTGTATCCATGCATAATAATTAGTGTCCTTAACTTCCTAAACCCATATAGTGGTTCAAAGTGCATGCACCTGGCATCCCTGCATTGAAATGAAAGATGACGAATCTTGATGGCATTGTCATCTCTTCTCCCATACTCAAATTGATCAGAGTCTTCCATGGAGATAGATTTAGCAAGGTCATGCATCGCATCATGCATCACGTAGTTCTCCTTGTAGGGCTGAAAGAAAGACCTGCTTAGTAGCTCATTAAAGTATGCATTTCCAGTATCTTCCGGTCTCTTCTTTCTAGATTGCCTGATGAAACCCAGTGCAAGCCAGATCTTAACCAACTTCTCTCTCGTGAATATATAATCTTTGGGATATACAGAACAGAATGCGAAGCACTGCTTGAGATGTGGTGGTAAATGATTGTAGCTTAGCCGTAGAGCTGGCAATATGTTATTTCTGTCCGCTGGTAGCTCCCATATGTCATTTCTTAGTATATCCTTCCACTCCTCTTCATCTGCTTTGCAAAAGAGGAGGCTCCCTAATGCCTTCGATGCTAGAGGCAATCCCTTCAGCTTCTTTACAATTTCCCTGCCTATCATCTCCAACTGTGGATATGTGCTGCAATCACCATCTCTGAATGCATGGCTCTTGAATACGGACCAGCTGTCATCATCTGATAGTTGCTGTAACTTGTAGGCCTCGTTCCCTCCCATGATTCTGCCAACATTCTCATTTCGCGATGTTACCACTATCTTGCTTCCAAACCCTCCCGAAATTAAGGCTGCTCTATAACTGAGCCATTTATCGTGGTCTTCATTCCAGACATCATCCAAGACAAGCAAGTACCTCTTGCCCCGCAATACTCCAGATAGTGTCTCCTGTAGCATATTCATGTTAGTGCTAGCAAAGGATTGGTCATAGGCAGCAGCCTCAAGAGTTTCTTGTGTTAGCTTTCTGTCGTCAAAACTTTCAGACACATAGACCCATATCCTCAATTCAAAGTGTTCTTTCACTCTATCATCATGGTACACCATCTGCATAAGAGTGGTCTTACCAAGCCCCCCCATGCCAACAACTGGAATGACACAAACATTGCAGGTATTATGTCCATTATCAGATAGCACCATCCTCACCATTTCCTCTCTGTCTCCCTCCCTACCAAATACAGCTGAACTATCTACAAGAGAACTAGACTGCGGTCGCTCTGAGGTCTCACGCCTGCTCATTACACCTAACATCTGGAGCCCAATGGTGTCCCGTTCTTTCGCAATCTTATCTAACCTCTCCAGTATGCTGCTAATCTTATGCTTTATCCTGTACTGGTACAGATTCCTACGCAAGAAGGAGGAAGGAGAACTGACACTTGCCTTTGTGGGAAGTTTCATCTTCATCTGATTCATATAAATACCTTTGGCTAAATAGCTGTCCAGCAGATCATCAACATCATATGCAATATCCTTGAGCTTTGCTAACCATCCCCGCACGGATGCATCTGTCAGCTGCTTTGCCTCAGCATCTTCAAGGAAGGCCTGTAATTGCGAGAGTGTGCATGAGAGGCTATATAACTTGCCATCGATGCCTCTGCAAGATTTGAACTGATCTCGAACTGCTTCTGACAATTTCTCAAAGAGGGTTTGCATAAAGGCTCCTAAAATTGCTTCTGCTGCCATAGGATCTTGTTTCCGTGTTTCCCCCCTCTTTTCCCCTGTATCTTCGTTTTTTGCAGTTCTTAGTCTGTACGAAATAAGAGATGAAGAAAGGCTAAAAGGAGTGTTTGTTGGAACGTTGACCGCTTGACCCGAAGATGGCCTTTTCCAAGCAATTTCAGCAGTGATCTTTGCAAGCACGTGGATTTCTGGCATACCATTATTAATAGGGGGAAGTGATATTTTGCCCTCCTTTTAGTTGAGTTTTCAGAAAATGCCAACCTTCCTAATGTAATACATTTTTTTGCCCCTCACTTAGTCATTTTCTTCGTTATTTGCTCTCTTTGCATTATTTTAATATTATCCAGCTGTTTTCCCGTTACCCGGCACGTGAAATGACCTTCTTACCCCTCGGGTCGGAACAGGCCCGTACCCCTTCTTTCTTATCTCGGCGCGCGAGCCGGAGGAGCAGGCCAGAGGCGGCAATGCGCCAGTGCCATGGAGGGCCAAGGGGAGGCGCGGGAGCAGGGGAGGAGCCGGGTGCGGGCGCGCGAGGGGCAAAATCACCAAATCCCTTATTTGCTTCCTTCGATTCACAGAGAGAGGGGGAGTAGAGGGGGTGCGGTCGGCTCGGAAGTGGTAGCGGCGCCGGCGAGTGGTGGCGTGGAGAGGCCGGTGAGCCAGAAAAAGGGGATCCCAGGGGGTTGGGGTTCCTGTGGGCGGAGGTGGCGGCGGGTGCCACGGGCTGGAGGCGCGGGCAAGCCGGCGGCGGCGTTGGGAAGGAGATGGCGCGCGCATGGGTGGCGCGAGGGCATGGGGAAGCCGGAGGTGGAGCCGGGGTGGCTCGGGGGCGGCCGAAGCGGTCCGACAGCGGCGACGGCGAAGGAGGAAGGGCCACGGCGGCGGCGCTTCTGGCGGCGGCGCTTCTAGCGGCGGGGAGGACAAGGGGAGGTGGGGGATGGCATCTGTGACCCTTGGGGCGCCTTGTGACGGGGGTGGTTGGGGCAGCGGCTCACCGGAGCGACCGAACGGCGGTGAGGCCAGAGGACGCGAGCGCGGCTTCGGTTCCGGCTTGCTTGGTGAAGAAGAATGATGGGGAGAGGAAGCAAGAGGAGGTGGCCAGGGGAGCTTCTTATAGCCAGGGAGGAGGGTGACGGCTGTTGGAGGGCGCGGGGATGGGCGTTTGGTCCCAAGGCGGCCAAGGCATGGGCGAACGCGTGCGCAGCCCTCCATGACGGCGGCGCCATGGACGGTCGAGGGAGCGCAGCGCAGGATGAGCCGAGCACGGCGCAGGCGGGGGCGGCGCCGGCCGAGCCAAGGGCGGCGAAGGCGACGATTCGGGTGGAGGAAGAAAAATGGGGTGAGGAGAAGAACCAGGAAGAGGATGGGGAAAAGAATGAGGCAAGGGTAAAGTTGTATTTTCGCATGGTCAAAACAGGGAAAACGGCTAGATAATATTAAAATAATGCAAAGAGAGAAAATAACGAAGAAAACGACTAAGTGGGGGGCAAAAAATGTATTACATTGGGAAAGAGGGCATTTTATGAAAACTCAACTAAGAGGAGGGCAAAATATCAATTCCCCCTTATTAATACTAGTAGCCTGCTGCGCCCTTGGGCACGAGGATGAGACAGGACGCGTAGCATAGCCATAAATGCGCAGACAAATCAAGGCGGACAAGCATGCACGTGAGCGCATCGGCCGATACGATCCAAGGGCGCACAGAGACAGCACCACATTGAACGGGTGACGAAGCAGACACGCTAGAGCACAACGGGCGAGCAAAACGAAAAAAATATCGCACGATCGCTGCCTTCACCGTGCGGGATCAGATGTGCCAAAAGAACTGGGGCGACATGGTCTGTCTAACCGTGCGAGAACTTTCGCTCCGTTTATACCGGAGGATACACTTGTGATCGTGCAATCCAAATTCGTGGGGTCCATTGGTAACAAAAACAAATAAGATGCTGAGGAGTGAGGAAAGTTCACTCCTTTAAGAAACATGAGAGGAGTCATATTCTTTTACTTGGAGACATCTTAACTGATGTACTGGAGAGGGACCTTTTAGCCACATGTTCATACCTCATTGGACTTTTATGATACCTTTTAGTGGTGAATGGTATGCCTAACTTTTTGTCACATGTTCATACCTCATTGGACTTCATGATACCTTTTAGTGGTGAATGGTATGCCTAACTTTTTGTCACATGTTCATACCTCATTGGACTTTTTGGGATTTTTAAATAATATTAATTTAATAAAGAATTACAAAAATAAATAGTCGGATTTTTATTATAAAAAGGCTATTGTCATCATTCAAATGGCGACATGGACATGTTGTCATTCCAAATGGCGATAGTAGCCCTGTCGCTATTAGAACAATGTGCAGAGGCTTAATTCGTTAATGCAATGGGACAATATTAGAGATTTTTTTTAAATATTATAGCAAAACTGAAACAGAAAACTGAAAGTAACGGCAAACATAAGTTACACATTACAATTCGACATACGACATAATAAGAATATTAGCGGTAGTCAATAGGTTACACATCAATACATTGGGCAAAACAATTAAATAGGACAGACGTAATCACATGGTTTGTCGACAAATCACAATAATATTACATCAAAACATTCGGCATGACATATTTAAACAAGATAAACCATCCCCATGGCTGCAACCTCAACGTCCACCATGTCGACCTCCACGGTGCTTGCCTTGAGTCGGATGGTCGGATGAGGTCCCTACAGCGACATCCGGACTGCCGACCTCTCCTTCATCATGTGCATGTCTTGCAGGGCAATTCTTGAAGGTATGCTCGGACTCCCTGCAAATAGAGCACTTATTTGTACGACACCCGACTTCTGCTTCGTCCATGTCGTTCTTGATACACCGTCTCTGCCGCCGGCCAACCTTTCCCTTTAGCATAGCAATGTCCGCGGCCCATATTAGTTTCTCCCAGGTAGGATGGCCGGTGAAATGGCCTACCATGTCGTAACCTTACAACTTCGTATTCTAGGTTTGCATCATCTCTTCCTTAGTGAAATATTCAGAAAGGTATTGGCCGGGAGCGGCCATCACATATGAGCATGGCCTATGCAGAAGAAGTGGCTTGTTGCAAGTGCATATGCAACTAGCGCGGTGTAGCGTGCACTCGTAGATGATCCTCTCGCGGTTTGTCCTGCGGCGTCCTTTCTCCCTACAAAGTACCTCGAAGCGAAGCTCACTTGTGCCCATCTTGAATGTCCGGTGCATGTCACCCTTCCTGCTCTTCACCTTTATGTACTTGGTGATCATGGCAGGGTACAGTACTCTGTCATTTGCCATAGAGAGCGATGTGTTGTCGCTTCGGTCAACAAAATACTTTATGGTTGTAACATCCCAAGTAAGGGTTTGTGTTTCAAATGTATAAAAAAACATGAACTTCTAAAAACTTTTCATGCATCTTATTGCCATTTGAATTTTCTAGAAATTCACTCGATTTTGTGCATTTTGAAAACCTAAAGTATTAATGCATGGAAGCATAACCCTAAAAGAGATACAAAACAAATCACATAAACATTCCATGGAAATATTTTTACTAGGTTCTAGTGTACCTTAGAAACTCACCCTAAAATTTTCATAATTTTTAGACTTTATTTGCTATTTTAAAAACTGTCAATCAAAACAATTAATGAAAAGTCAAACAGGAATAATAGAGGTTTGAAATAATTTTTGGGACAAATTCAGCGCATGAAAAACTCTGAAAAAATTGCACAATGTTTTTAATAGTGTCAGTAACCTCTCATAACAATTTCAGAATTTTTGGAGCTAAGCAACTCTATCTAAAAATCCCTAAACCTCTCAGCCTTTTGATTTTCATCTCAGTCAAACCGACCGAGTTGACTCGGTTTGACTCGACCGAGCTAACCCGACCACGCCCACTTACCTCCTGCTGATGACGGGTGGGCCTCGACTGCAGATCTTCTTCTCCAGCGTGACGCCTGCTAGTCGAGAGAGCGCGCCATGGTTTCACTCGCACGCGTCAGCGCCCAACCACCCGCCCCCGGTTTGTGATGAGCGCCCTAGTTTAGGGGTGAAAACAAATCGGATAGTTTCCGACCGATCCGGGTGGAAACGGATTCGGATTGTTTCAGGTCGGATTTTTCCCGGATAATTCTCGGGTCGGAAACAAATTTGTTTTTTTTTATTATCGGAAACGGATACAGTAGGCATGCTATCCGGTGGATACGAATACGGATTATCCGGATAATATGAAGGCCGGATATCCGGATTTCAGCCCAAAAGAGGATTTCGGCCCAAAAGAGAAAAGGAGATTTTAATTGATTTTTGAATTTCAGAAAATGCAACAAATCAAATAGCCTTTTAGAAAATATCAAATAGAGCTAAAAAATTCTATAAAAAATCATAGAAATTCATTGAATTATTTTGAACTTAATAAAATTAATTTCAACTTAAAGTTGGTTTTTATTTTTGCACATAAATTGTTTTTAATTTCTAAAAAATAGTAAAAACCTCTTTAAAATCCAAAAAATTAATTATTTTTTCACTTTAAATCCAATAAAATTCCAGAAAACTCAATAAATATTATTTTTGACATTAAAAACTAGGAAATTAAATAATTAACTTTATTTTATTATTTTTTCTTTTTAACCAAGAAAACTCTTTTAAATCTCAGAAAATCCAATAGAATAATAACTTTATTAATTTTATTTTTGGTAACATACTTTGGGATGTTACAATCATTTGCGCATAGATTAACCATCCAGCCTTATCGATGTTAGTGCGAATTAAGTTTTATATATGTGATGAACTAAGTGTGAATACGTGATGACTTATGACTTTGTCAGTTATAACTTATGAGGTAAATATGGTAAACTAAGTGTTATTTTTGTGATGAACTAGTTAATGCAGCTTGCTAGTACCAACCTTATGTGTGGTTGCTAAAAATGTGAACAATTCATGAATGTTTGCATCAAATAAACTAGTTATATGTTTTCGTTAATTCCTGGCATACAATTTAAGGGCTTTTCATGTTTCGAAAAATATCCGTGATCGTATTTGTTTTGATTCGTATTCGCTCCATATCCGTATTCGATATTATTCGTATTTGGGGTATTCGTATTCGAATCGGGAATAAGTATGAAAACAAATATGACATAGTCATTATTCGTCCGTATTCGATCCGTTTTCACCCCTACCCTAGTTTGCCCACGGTTCTGCACCCCTAACCTACCCCTGTCGCTTCACCATCACCTCCCTATCGCTCGCATCGTCTATACCAGTGCGCCATGCACCAAGCTCAGCTCGCCGTGGCCTCCCTTGCGTTTCTCCACCCCAGCACCTATAAAAGCTCCCCTGGAGCATCCTCTTCTCCCTTTCGACGCCACCAAGCAATCCCCTACCTCCTTCTCCCTTATCTTCGAGCGAGAGCCCAAGGAGAGCAAGCTCTCGTTCTCAGGTGAGATGCCACCGTCATGCCCTCACCGCTCCAGTGTCGCTCTACTCTTCCTATCCGCGTCACTTTGCATTCCAGAGCACCATTACCTTTTCCCCTCATTCAATTTCTATTTTGGATCGCATGAACTTTTGGATTTTGAATTCTCCTCAACTCCGGCCAAAAGCTCCCATTCGTCCCCATCTTCGGTAGGGTGTTCCATTTCCCAATCACTCGCTCTGACACCATGTCCTTAACCCTTTTTAGCTTCATCTACCCTCATTGTCCTTCCCCTTTCCTTAGGTCGGCTCCTCCCCATTGAAGCACCGCCACCGCTACTGGTCGTCGTCGCCGGACCATCACCGTCGAGCTTTGTCCTCCTTCTCGACTCTGGTATGCTCCTTGACCTCCACTGGTGCTCGTGCACGCGTTATCACGGGAAGCATTGCCGTATTTCCCATAGCCTCTCCTCCATTCCACCTCGTCACGCCGCCGCTTCAGCTCGTCTCTAGCGATGCTCCGGCCACCATCGAGTGCGCAATAGTGTAGGGATCCCATTTTAGCCCATGGTCCGCGCCGCCATGGCCTCCTTCGCAGGCGATTAGCCGGAGAAATTCACGGGCAGGAGCACTCTCTGCTGTCTGAAAATGGACACACACTGTAGCATGTCATTTATTATAGCAAATCTCTGTCCTTAGGGTTTGAGGGATCATTAGTTGTTAGTTATTGCGATTAAGTTTCAATGACATGTGGGTCCGGGGAATAGTTAATGTGGGGAGTTAAGAACCAGTTTTGCTTTAGAGTCTTTGACACGTGGGGCCAGGCTGCACACTGCAACATGGTCTATGGACCGCTGCACTGTGCCGTGGACCGAAGGGCCACACGCTATGTCGTTAGCCGAGCCTATGACGAGTAGACCCCACATGTCAGTAGCGACTTAATTCTGGGAAATTAAAAAAAAGGAACACTGTTAAGTAGACCCCACTGGTTAGTGACTGTGGCTACCTCAGCCCACGTAGAAAAAGTATTTAATGGTTTTATAAATTCCGAAATGATTTATTTATGTACTGGAAATAGGTCTAAACTTCAAAAATTCATAATTAATTCATTTTAACTCCAAATTGAGTAAAATCAATTTTGTTGAATTCCATTTTTAATATAATTTATCTTGGAATAGGTTTGATTTATGTTGTTGTTCTAGAAAATTTCAAAGTTCAAATTAATTTTTGGAATGAGTTATTTTTACACTGAAAATTCATTTAACTTTCAAAATGCATGAGTGTTTCATATTAGCTCCAAATTGAGTGAAATCAATTTTTGTAGGTTTTCATTTTTATTGTGCTTTAACTTGGAATAGGTTTCAAACATGTAACTACCATTGAAAATATTGCTATTCAAATTAATTGTACACTAATGGCATGATTTGAAAATGCATAGAAAATTCATTTTAACTCGAAATGAAGTGAATAAGTTTTTATTGTTCTTAGATTGTCATGCTCTATCTACCATAAAAATTTCATATTCACCACCTTTCTGGAAATTTTCACGAAATGTTTAAGTTCGGATGAACAATAACCGAAATTTCTGGATTTTCTCTCCGACAGAATTTGTTTAGGCTATAACTTTTGTATGCAAAGTCCAAATCAAATTATTTTTGTTTATAAATTCATCAAAAATCATAGTACACCTACTGTAAAAATTTCATGCAATTTGGATGATTTTGAATTTTTGGTTATTTTCGATGTTATTCGTTCTTATTGGTCTTTCTCATGCGTTCGATAGGTTTTGATGATTCTATTATCTACGAGAGTGAACCTCAGCAGCAAGTGGATTATCTCCAGCATGGCAAACAATCCCTCCTTTTATGCATGTTGAGCCTATTATGTTCAAATGCTATTATCTTGTTTGCAAATGTATGTATGCATGCTATGTTGATGATTAATTTCTCGATTAGAGGTAGTTAATTCGAATAGATGCATGAGCTATAGGTAAATATTTCCCATTGCCGCTGAGCCTTAGTTATATTCTTGCTAGTGATTTAGGGCTAGATGGATGGGCTCTGATCATTTATATATAGTATTCGAGTTGATGTCGCTTAGCAATGCTTAGAGCAGTAGCATGGGGATCATCTCTTCGGCCATGGTCATTATATCAGCACCTTAAATACTTGGGTCAGGGTACTCATGTATGTATCGTATTTGAAAAACTAAAATTGAAAATAAAAAGATTTAGACTTGGGTACATGGTTATTGGTGTGTTGTTGGGTGTGTGGTTGGTGCCCGAGTCAATAAGGACCGAACATCTTGTGTCACACTATCTGAGCATTTTTGCGTGCATCCACATGAGGGTATTGGGAACCCTTCTTGACTTAGTACTTTGGCGTGTGTTCGCTCGGAGTCATAGGTAGTAGATGTTAGAAACAAAAAGGTTCTGTTGTTGTTTGGATGTGCGGGGTGGGTTCCGGTTAGGTTCCCGCGCCCGAGGGGCATCGGTAGTTGTCTAAGACTTTACCTTGAGGGATAGTTGACCGAAGCTTTACCGTTGGCTCCAACACAACGTGTGGGTTTTCGTGGGAGCCCCGTCTGCACACACAAGGGCGGTTCACAGAGGGTTTCACCCATGCGAGCGGCTCTTAGCTTATACATCTAATGGGAAAACGTCTCGTAGGACTTAGCTCTACCGGCATACCTAAGGAAGTGTGCTATATAGCTTGGCGAAAGAACGGTCTGGTATGTGGGTAAAGTTGTACATCCCTACAGGGTTTAATCTATTCGAATAGCCACGTCCTTGGTTATAGACACGCTTGGTTAGGTTTTGAAAGAGTTAGACTATAAACTTTTCGATAAAACTTCTAGGATGTTATTTATATTTATAATGTTGTCTCGTTGTTATATAAACAAATAAAAATCTGATTTGGTCAAATTGCCTTACAATCTATTACACTATTACAAATGAAATATGGCTTTGTGCTGAAAATGAGCTCTACGGCCTTCCCCATTGAATAAGTTTGCATGTAGCTATGTATAGGTTTGTTATTTGTAAGTCTTGCGAGTATAATTTTTGTACTCAATTGTATTGTTTACTTGCTGCAGAGGAGGTTGACCCCCAAGCGGTTGACCATTGTGAGACTGAGTTCGACTTAGACAACTAGCTCAGCGTTTCTGGTCAGTTGCCTTATGGGTAAAGGCAGCCGGTTGGCTTTCTTTTGCTGCCATCTTATGACTTATGTTTCCGCTGCGACTTTAGTTCTTTATCTTGACATTTGGTCGGTTGGCCCTATTTTTGTAATATGAACTTTGAATGTTTTTGTGTTGTAAATTATGAAGTCCGGTATTGTAATAACTTTTGTATGACTTGATATCGTTTGTGGAGGTGTATGTGTACCGCTTCTCAGAGGTACATAATACACCGAGAGCAGGATATTTCTCTTGTGATGCTAGGACCATTTGGACGGTTAAGCATTACAAGCTAAATAACCCGGTGGCTCTCATAATGGTACCGCGCAGAATTGTCTTCACAATACCAACCAAAGGGAGGCACTTCGCGCCGCGTATGACCCAATTGTACAGTTCAGCTAGATTCGTTGTCATGACACCATACCGAGCACCATCATTGTCTTTTAGCAACGACTACTTCACCTTAGGCTCGTGCTCAATCCAGCCCGAGAAGCATTTCACCTACCCACCCCCTCCCATCTTCCTTGTCACACTAGTACCATCTGTGGGTAATTCTAGCAATGCCTCAGGGAGATTGTCAGTGCTTGGAGCGGGTTTTTTCGCTGCCTCCCTTCTGTGCGTCCTCGTCCGCTCATCTAGAGTTTTTCAGAGTGCATCAAATTTTCTCTACTGGTTCTAGTTGCACAGCCGCTTGAAAAGATTCATCAAGTTCTTGTTGTAGAACTATTTGTAAAAGTTTGCATCCAAGTGTCGCTTGCACCACCTGCTCTGCATATCCACTCACGAAAGTGGCTCGTTTCCCCCTTGTTGTAGCTGAGTTATTGCACTCAACCAGCCTTTATGTCGATCATGTATGACGCATACGTTAGGATGACCCTGTACTGCAAAAATCTTCACGTTTCTCACAAACCACAACCAATTGTCTATATTCTCGCTTTCAACGGGTGTGAAGGCTACGGAAAGAACCTAATTGTTCCCGCCCATCGCAATTGCAGTAAGTACCTGTCCCTTGTACATCCCAGTCAGGAACGTGTCATCCACGCACAAGATCAGGCGGTAATGTCGGAATGCATTGATGCATGCACCAAAGATGAAGAATGCTTGCTTCAATACCCTCTTCTCGACCTACCGCGGATGTGTGTCATCTTGAAGGTCGACATGAGTACTGGGATTCCTGTCCTGTATGACTCAGAGTTGGTCAGACAGATTGTGGTAGGAGTCATCGAACATACTGAACCTTGATTCCAATGTCTTCTGTTTTGCCCTCCACGCCTTAATATAGCTAATTGTGTACTGGAACCTTGACTCTATTGTCCGAATGATGGATCATGGCTCGAACTACAGATTATCCACGATTTCGTCATACATGATATTCGCAATGAAGCCTGATGACAGGTTCTTGTGGGATTGCATTGATTCAGATACGACATGTGTGTGGGATTACTATAGTGCATTTCTAGTAGGTGTCACACTTAGGCTGGAATGTGTGCACTCGCCAAGGGCATCTCGCTATGTCGCACTTCACGTTGTAGCATCTTGGGTTAGACTTCACTACTGTGAATGTACATAGAAGCGACGAGGCCCACAATTTGACAGCCTCCTACACAGGCTCCTTGCCTTTGTACATGGGTCCTTGCCTGACCTTGTTCTGGTCGTACTACCACGGTACACGGAAGCCTTCGTCCACGATAAGGTTGTTGAATTGGTATGTGTTCCACTAAGATGGAACTGTCTGCTGTTCCACAACATCCTCATCATCGGATCCTTCATCTTCCGATAATGCCTCGTAGTCCTGGTCTTCAAGCGGCATCATTTGAACTAGGGCTTCGATTTCCTCACCTTTGTCAGCAATCCCACCAGCTTCTCGGACCAAAGGAGCTTCTTCGGCCCTGTCTTCATCGATAACATCAACAACTCCCCGACCTTCGGCCATTGTGTGTCGCGTTGTGGTTGGAGTCCCCAACTTCTTCTTTGGCGTCACCACCACCTACTTCTTGTTCAGCCGCAGATGCAGGAATAGTCTTGACATATGCCTGGGCCAGAAAGATCAAATCACACCCTTGTTCCTCGCCCTTTGTACGTATGACTATCACGACCTTGTTTCCTTCAGCTGCACTAACTCCCAATATGTGCCATGTGGTGCTCGGTTGGCAAAGCAACTTAATTTCAGATCATACACTACATGGTCCAAATCAAATGGGTAGAACAACAACTGCATCACAGCGCTCCATGTTTGTTACTCTGGTCTTGTTATATTTACGGTCGTCGATTAGAAATAACGCAAATCAACCCACTCGGGACCCTGCAAAATAGTCCCCTTACTGTAGTAAGTTTTGAAATTAATTGCGTTCGACATATTCGACGTACTACACCATAAACAAGATTTTCACAATTAACAACATATCTAAAACTGAACTACACAACAAAAAGGATGTATTACAACATACTACACTACGTAACCATACATCTCAAACTATGTAATACATTCAGTTAAAAAAATTACCTACAAGGTGAACGACCAGGACGGGCAACACTTCACTAGCTCCTCTACTCCTCTCCCTTCCCTTCCCTTCCTCCCTCTTTCTCTTTTTTCTTAATAAAGTGAATTTAGCCTGAATTTTGGGGTCTTTTATAGGGGAGGTTGTGTCACCATTTGGAATGGCGACTAGGACTTGTGAGATCCCTGTCGTCATTTCGAATGGCAATTTTCCTAAATTTAAATATTAAAAAAATTACCTACGAGGTGGCATGCTGAACCCCACCTCTACAAAAGCCCATCCAACCAACTAAACTCCAGCCCTTTCTCTTCTCATCTACTTACACTTGTCTCACAACTCTACTCGGCGCCATGTCTCAGTTGTCTAATTCAATGAGTCGAAGAGTGGTGCGCTGGCGAATGCAAGGTGTGTGAACTGCCCAAACTACAGGGTCCAACCAAATGTCATGTACTCTGACACCGAAGAGAACATGGGGCTTGTGTTCTACAAGTGTATGTATCTATCAGTGAGTTTGATTACCGCGAATGCTGGTATTTGCATTTTGTGTTTGTTTGTCTTTTTTTTTCACTATTTAGTGTGGTTTTCAGGCTGGCGAATGCCAGTACTTTCAGTGGGCGGACTCTGTTGGTGTCGTGGTGAAAAAGCCATTGAATGTGCACATGTAGTTCCATATGGTCCAATGGTGAACATGCCACCTGCAGACGAGCGCTTGGATAGGATTCTTGACCACTTGAATTGGCTTGAGAAACTTATGTGTATGTGTGTATCCTACTAGTAGTGTGTTCAATGTGTTAAGTAGTAGTCCTTGTTTGCATAAGGGAGCCATGTATGAACGATGTTGTATGCTTGTTTATGAATTGCAAGATGTCTTTAACTTTTGTCTACTGGATCTGTATGAATGTAACATGACAAGGAGTAATTACATTAGAAAATGCAACTCCAATACCGTAATGAAATTAAATTGTGTACCTAGGTTCATCTCACACTTGAAAGACCACACACCACCACCACATTTTTAGACCGAAATGACCAAACTCTGTCACGCCACCTTTTCAGATAGAAATGACAACACACACTGCGACTCTACTTTTTAGACCAAAATAAGCACAACCTCAGCACTACACCTTTTCAGATGGAAAAGACCGCACTCTGTCACGCCACACACTGCCACCTTTTTAGACAAAAATGACAACACAATGCGACGCTACCTTTTTAGAGCGAAATGATCACACCCTCAGCATTATACCTTTTCAGATCGAAAAGAACACACTTTGTCACTCCACACTGCCAACTTTTTATATAGAAATGACAACACACTACGACGCTACCTTTTTAGGCCAAAATGACCACACCCTCAACACTACACCTTTTCAGACCGAAATGATGATTCTTCTACCTCCACCCTCAACACTACACCCTATCCGCTTATAAAAGGAGGGAGAAGAGAGCTAGATGAGAACACTACATCACCACACCCAACATTTTACTCCAACTTATTTCACACCACTACTACAAAGCAGGTCATACTAGACGTCTTATCACAAATGGTTCTTTTGGAACCGTCTGTGTTGTACCTATCATAGACGGTTCCAAAGGAACCGTCAGTGATACGAGTTATCACAGACTGTTCGTATTAAGAACCGTCTATGAAGTATCATAGACGGTTCATAAAAATAACCGTATGTGATATGTAGAACTATCACAGACGGTTTTCAACAAACAACCGTCTGTGATACATCTCAGACGGTTATTAATACGAACCGTCTGTGATAATTGCACTTCATAGACGGGTTTTATATGAACCGTCTGTGATGTTTCGGCTCCCGCGCCATCCGTCTCTTCGTCTCCTGCGCCGACGAGTGATCGATGGGTCGTCTCTTCGTCTTACACGCCGACGTTACGTATAATGCATCTCTTGGATGTTTTATAAGAATGATATTATCGCGCACCATGGTGAGCACGCATATCGTATTGATCTACGTATAATACACATATGGTGAGCAGTCAGAGCATGACGGCGAGGGCCAAGCTGGCGAGGAGGTCGGCGATCGCCCCTCTTCCTGACAATGTCAACATCCACATCGTCAGCCTCATGGCTGCGAGCTCTCCTCAGCCCATGGCTAACATCTGCAGCTTACGAGCCACGTATGATCGATGATTTTTATAATTGATATTTTTTTCTTATGGAATTAATTCTTGTATTAAGATTCAGTCGTCTTGAATTTTAGTTGCAAGGCCATGTACAAGGCATGCAAGCAGCGCGTCGTGGGGAAGAGTGTGGCGCTGGAGCGGGAGGAGGCGATAAAGTGGTAGGACAACGAGCGCTACCTCACCGTCGTCCACCACCTAGCCAACGCCAGCAACCCGGAGGCCTGCTTCATCGTCGGCCTTGTGCTTGTCTTCGCGCCCCAAGACATGCAGCGCGGCCTCGTGTTCCTGGAACGGGCGGCCGTCGCCGCCACAAGGCCGCGGCCTACGTGCTCGGTCTCCTCCTTTACACGGCCGACGAGATACGCGACGTTGCGAAGCACTACATCAGGTAGGTTGAGGGTAAGCCGGCCAGCGGCGGGTGCAAGACGCCAAGAGGACCAACCGGGAGTGCAAGCGGTGCCAGAGGCTCGTTGCGCACATGGTCCAGGCGGCGGTGTGGAACAAGATCGAGCCACTGGGCCAGGTGTGGACGCTGTCGGAGGACAGCCACCGGTGCACGAGCACCGACTGCGGCAAAGAAGGGTGGGACAACTACGCCGTCTTCTGCAGCGATGACTCCAGGATTAGGCATGAGTATGCCAAATTCTTTGTAGATGTGTTGGACTACTTGTCGTAAAATTAAGCGGTTTTATGTATATGTGAATTTGCATTTATCTATATCAGAATGTGTTAAATATTTTGAATTTGCAATTTGCATTTATGTCTTTATCACAGACTTCAAAACAAGAGAACTTCTCTTTACGCGCCATGTTGTTCTGCACCATCAATGATTTATTACAAGATTAAAACTTAACCTAAAGCAACTCCCCAAATAAAAATAGAAATAAAAACTTACGATCATCATCTGGAACCAATTTATTCAAATACTAGAATAATTATCATGAATTAATATAATTTTTACCAAATCTTTGGAACTATATTTCACCTACAGAAAATTTAAACTTAATATAATGACCTATTCTAGGTTTGAATATAAACTATACCAATTAAATCATGAAAAGTAAGGTTTAAGAATTTTTATGAACACTAGACCTTCACAGGAAGCCCTATGAATTATTTCAAGATTTTAGAAAATTTATTTCTATTTATAAGACCTAGGTTAAAGTGGCAATTAAGTTTTAAATCTCAGTCAACCCTAATTAGACTTAGATCAACCAGAGGCATTCAGGATCATCCGATATAGATCGCACAATCCACACGGGCCGCGCGTTCAGCACTCCGAACGTACTCATGTGCCGAGTCGTCCGATTTTAAATCAACTGTCTAGATCAAACGTAAACGTTCGGACCATCGAAACACACAACGATTATGGACCGTTAGATCTCGATCGGGCTGCCCAAACACTAGGTCCGAACGTCGCTATCACAGACGGATACTTAGTCTTGTGAGAAATCATAATGACCTATTCTAGGTTTGAATATAAACTATACCAATTAAATCATGAAAAGTAAGATTTAAGAATTTTTATGAAAACTAGACCTTCCCAGGAAGTCCTATAAATTATTTCAAGATTTTAGAAAATTTATTTCTATTTATAAGACCTAGGTCAAAGTGGCAGTTAAGTTTTAAATCTCAGTCAACCCTAATTAGACCTGGATCAACCACAGGCATTTAGGACCGTCCGATATACATCGCACGATCCACACGGGCTGCGCATTCGACACTTCGAACGTACTCACGCGCCCAGCCGTCCGATTTTAAATCAACCGTCCAGATCAAGCGTAAACGTTCGGACCATCGGAACGCATAACGATTATGGACCGTTAGATCTCGATTGGGCCGCCCAAACACCATGTCCGAACGTCGCTACCACAGACGGTTCCATTAATGAACTGTCTGTGATAGACAATATATCACATATGGTTATTTAAACGAACTGCCTGTGATAGCGACGTTCGGACCTAGTGTTTGGGCGGCCCGATCGAGATCTAACGGTACATAATCATTGTGCATTCTGATGGTCCAAACGTTTACGCTTGATCTGGACGGTTGAATTAAAATCGGACGGCTGGGCGTGTGAGTACGTTCGGAGTGCTGAACGCGCGGCCCGTGTGGATCATGTGATCTATATCGGACGGTCCTGAATGCCTCTGGTTGATATACGTCTAATTAGGGTTGACTGAGATTTAAAACTTAGTTGCCACTTTAACCTAGGTCTTATAAATAGAAATAAATTTCCTAAAATCTTGAAATAATTCATAGGGCTTCCTCGGAAGGTCTAGTGTTCATAAAAATTCTTAAACCTTACTTTTCATGATTTAATTGGTATAGTTTATATTCAAACCTAGAATAGATCATTATGATTTCTCACAAGATTAAAACTTAATATAATGACCTATTCTAGGTTTGAATATAAACTATACCATCGCACGATCCACACGGGCCGCGCGTTCGGCAGTCTGAATGTACTCACGCGCCCAACCGTCTGATTTTAAATCAACCGTCCACATCAAGCGTAAACGTTCGGACCATCGGAACGCACAACGATTATGGACCGTTAGATCTCGATCGGACCCCCCAAACACCAGGTCCGAACGTAGTTATCACAGACGGTTCTTTTAAATAACCGTCTGTGATATCGTGTATATCACAGACGGTTCTTTAAAGGAACCGTCTGTGATATGTTCCATATGACAGATGATTATTTTATGGAACCGTATGTGATGTTATGGCACTATAAATATCGGGCCCGACAGACGGTTCCATTATAGAACCGCCTGTGATATGCCTTTATTAGACGGGAACCGCTAGGTTTTGCGCCCTTACTCGTCACTCGCACTTACTCTCGCCCGTTCACCTCTCCACCAGAGCGCCCCCGCCCTCGACGCCGCCGACTCTAGTGCCTCCTCCGGTCCTCGCCTTGCGCTGCCGACTCTAACGCCTCCTCCGATCCTTCCTCGCGCCGCCGACTCCAGCGCCTCCTCTGGTCCTCATGCCGCCGGCTCCAACGCCTCCTCCGGTCCTCCCTCGCGCCGCCGATGACTCGGCCTCCTCCACATCGGAGCCACACTGCTAGGCCTCCTCCTCCACGCTGGAGCCACTCTGCTAGGTTTTTGGTTTGGAGTACCATCATCTCGTGAGTATCTCTGTATTTATTTATTGTGTATCACTTTGAGTATATATATGCTATACTAGTTTAATTCTGAAATTGATTTGTTAGTACTGGGAGATATATTGCAAAGTGACTTTTGAGGGATTTGTTCAAGCTGCTCTATGATAATAATTGTCATTAACTGAAATTGGTGTGATAGCATATTCAGATTTGAGCTCTATATGTGTTGTTTACCGCTGTCTTTTATTTCTATTTGATTCAGCTATACCATATTCAGGAGATTTGATTGCTTTGCATCTTCAGGAGATTTGATTGGTTGAGCTATTATTGCTTTGACGTTCTGTAAGTTGATAAACTTAGAAGTTTCAGTTTGAGAGCTTGGAGGATTTACATTTACATATGTTCATTTGGTCATTTAAATGTTGGTGGATTAATGCTTTAATGTCTTATGATTATGCTGGAATTAATTTTGATTATTTGCTAAAACCATATTTCTTACAATAGTTCGGTTGATTATGATTTGGTCATTTAGGTTGAAATCTTTAATTTACATGTGGTATATGCTCAGCATTTTATTCATCTTAAATGACTTGGTGAAACTTCATATGTATAAATAGCAAGTAAGCGAGATAGCGTCCGCACCTTCTTTGCCGCCGTCATCGACGTTGCTGAATGCGTCTGGATCTTCATGGAAAGTGGTACATACGCGAGATGATAGAGGAAAATCGAAAATTCCTGCGGGTTGAATGACCGTCACGGAGGTCAATGACATTGGGATCCCTATGAGTCCCCCGAAAGCAGCGGCGAGATTCCGAACCATCTGCAGGATACTTGGAAGGGAATGAGTCCCTATCACCACACTAAGCTGGGACACTCTGTCTAAAGATCGGAGAGGCGAGCTGTGGATAGAAATTTCAGAATCGTTCACTTTCCCCGAAGCAGACCAGGCACGTGTGCAACGGCAGACGTTGCTCGCGATGGAAAAGGCGTGGAGGACCTTCAAGAGCACGCTTGTCACGAAGTACATGAACACGGGTCGAACGCCCTTCATGCGGTATAAATTCTTATCGCGGGATATATGAGACGCCTTTGTGCAAATGAAGACGACGACCGAATTTCAGGAGCAAAGTGCGGCTCACAAGGCTTTCTAGACAAGAAACACTCACCCCCACAAACTCGACACCGCTGGGTACGCGGGTAAAACCGCGCAATGAGCGACAAAGGACGAGAATGGAATAGGGCCATTTGCTGAGATCACAGACGAGCGCGCTCGACCCTGGTTAAAAGCGAGGGCATCAGCCACGTCTTCGGGTGGATTCTCTTTCACAAACTTGGCAGATTAGGATGTGGCCCAACGTGTGGTAAATATGTCGAACTACCTAGTTGTTAATAAGTCCATAACTTCATAGTGTCTATAATAACATGATGACATCTTGCAGCATGAATTGACTTCCGCATGTTCCGAAGGCTCCTTACAAGCAAACAGGGAGAAGGATATACTATCTACGGCCCTAGGAAACAAGGAGCACCCAAGTCGCACCCGAGGCAAAGGGGTTTATGTAACTTGGAGGGATGGATTCGCAGACGACTACTGCACGTATAGGAGTAGGAAGAGATCCAAGGCCGAGTACGACACAGTGTGGGAACAGGTGCTTACTGCAAAATTTCAAGAAAAGATAGCAAGATTGGAGGACCAAGTGAATAAACTCCTACTCCTCAACCAGTCGCAAGTCGCCCCCGTTATTTTGGGAGCCAGTCCTCCTCAACATAAGAGTAGCGTCGCGTTCACGCAAAATTTTGAGCATGACGTCTAATTACCTATCGACGACATCAAGGTAATGTACATATTTGGAATGCTCCAGAGATAGACCTATAGGACGCCTTAGCTAATTGCATATCGTTTTGTAGGAGCCAACACCCTGCACGCTCTAAGTGAGGATGGTTGGGCCCATGTCTATTGAGGCTGGACGGGGGTGGCGTATCCATGCCAGGAAGGGACAGTGCAGCACGGTGCCCAGGTGGCGCAGGGTTACGCCAGGGTCCAGGTGGACATGGTACATAACAATTTTAGGCTCGTCCCGCTGGAGATTTGCCCGATCGAAGACATCAGAACACTAGGGGATACCGAGTACAGTTTTATCCAGTGCCCAAGAAGGACATCACCCTGGACCCTGCAGTGCCGCCTCAACCTTCGATTCAGAAGGCCTCTCCAACAGGACCCTCGATAACTCCGCCTCAACCATCTCGACACGACCATGCCTCTCCAACAGGACCCTCGATGACTCCACCTCATCAACCTTCGCATCAGAAGCCCGCCTTATCGGTTCCGTGGAGAAGACGCCGAAGGAACAAGACAAGCGTGTAGTTGTATCGGTTCTCGAGTCGTCTCACAGGAAGACGCGTAGCGGCCAAGTCGTCCAGACAAATCAAAATCGAAGAACATTAAGGCGTCTCCGTCTCCCAACCCTAAGAAATACTCCTTCAGAAGTTCGTTGGTGACCACCACAGTATTAGCCTACGCTGGATTAAGTTGTCAGGGTTTGCATGCCTGGTACATGCAGAAGACCAAAGAGAAAGGGTGCGCTGGTGGAATCACCATCAGATACACGAAGGAGCATTTCCTCCACGAGCCGGCCCCCTTCGTCGTGGGTTTCGACGACTTATTCAACCTATTGAACCTAAAAGCCCTCGATGCCTCACTTCTACGATGCTAGACACTGTAAGTGTGTACAATCAAGTTCTACATTCACGTAATACTGATTAATATAACGACTTATTGCTTATGTATAGATACATGATGAAAAATGCCCGACAATTGAAAGAACTGGTGGGTTTCCTCGACCCACACGTGGTCTCTAAGAAAATCATCTTGGCATATGCATCCTACGTCGTGAAATACATAATGATAGCATTGCTTGCTCAGGACGACAAGGACTACATAATGGTGTCCTACAACCAGAAGTAAGTATTCACTACTTGCTATACAAATTTTATTTGTACTTTATACGCAGCACGAACATATGTTTAATGACTATAGCGACATACATGAGTAGGAACCACTCAATCCTTTTAGTCATTATACGAAAGAGGAACAAGGTAATATACCTTGATTCCCTACTCAAGGTAACCCACGACTTCACCCTTGTGCAAGAAATACTCGACATGTATGCTCATTTCCTCTATACATAACTCTATTGTAGTCTTCCTTCGTTTGAAATGGTCGATGTTAACTTTTTGGAAACATGTAGGTCGTTCATCGCAGACGGTTGGTATATAGAACTATCTGTGATGTATGTAATATCCCAGACGGTTGGTAAATAGAACCGTCTGTGATATCAGGCATATCCCAGATAGTTGGTATATAGAACCGTCTGTGATATACATAATATCCCAGACGGTTGGTAAATAGACGTCTGTGATATGCGGACATATCACAGACATAAAAATACAGACTGTTCGCCGTCTGTGATGACGATTCCGAACCATCTGGGATGAGGTTTTCTGTAGTAGTGCACAATAGAGAGGAAGGAGATGTCAGAGTACTATACGAAGATGTTGCGAAAGCATAAGTGGCTTACCGAGAAGGCTAAAACCTACCTGGATTATTCTACGAAGGATGTGTCGGTACCACCAGAGTTTCCACACCCACAATATGTGTGCGAAGAATTAGCGAAGATAATTCAGTCCATACACCCGGTGACCGCCGCCCGGGCGTACTACACGTGCAGGAATATCCTCGTAAGAGAATCTTACACGCGCATAGATTTTTCACATCTTACATTACATTCCACATATCGCTAACTTCATCTGCGCATAATGGCAGACGGAGATGCGTTGCAACTTCTTCCAATAGATCGACGACCCAAACATATACGATAGGGCATTCACTGAGTAGGAGTACATGTTCAACTACGCGAAGTGACTCGAGACCTTCGAACGCTGGAAACCTTACATGCCAGACCCAATTCAAAAGGCACCGGAGGAGCCCAAGGAAGCGGGGTGGTGGTGGAGGACCCTTGAACAGGAAGCTGAGTACGACCGGGCCGAGCGTGCGGCAGACAAGGGGAAGGCTCTTGCTAGTGAGACCGGTGGTCGTCCTAGCGTTCCCTGTCGCCCGGGCGTACTCCGGATCGAAGAGGTAAGTTTTGTTCAATTTGCATCCTAATTATTGATTTGGCTCTACGTTCTCCAAACATCATTCAATTGTCCAACACATCTCACAAAACACGGCTGATGTCGAGACTAGCCACCGCAGGAGGTAGTCTCGAGACAAGGGCAAGGGACCGATGGCCCGCAAAGACTAATTAATTCCGTTCCAATCCACCCTTTTATTCATTTCCAAAAAGGCGCACATGTATCGTAGGTATTTTTTGGTTTGTTGATTTATACATGTTGTCGTTTCTAATGCACGTAACCAAACCCTGTGCGCCATGTAATTCACAAGTACATTATGAAGTCTTTCAAATTTTATTCCCAAATATTTCATGTATTTCCAGTTTCGTACTCTTTTTCGAAACGAATTGGTTCTGCAAACAATACAATCGGGACAACAGTGCATGTGGCAACCCGTCGAACTCGCATTCCAAATTGCATTGCCGATCTCATATTCTCTACTTCATATTTCGTTATCTTTTCCAAATTTGCATTCAAAACTACGCGGACACTTAAATATATTACCAAAAAACTTAGTGAAATCCACTAAAATTTGAAGGTGAATTCTCTACAATTATAGATATAAATTTATTTCAATTTCCAGCTCCTATTGCCATTTAAACTCGTGATAGGCTCCCTAAGTGAGCCCAAATCAATTAAGTGCTAGAAATGATTTACAAAATTGAGCCATTTAGCGAAGAGTCAAAAAATTAAAATTATTTGTATATCTTTGAAAAACTAGTTGAAAATGTATACAAATGCATTTTGAAGGTTTTGAGTCAAGAAAAATCTATTTTAAGTGAAAATGAGTTTCTAGCCAAAAATTCTAGATCACAGTATCTTATTTTTGACATAAACTAGATTTTGTATAAAATCTGTTTCAAAAGGAATATCCTAGAGTTGGCTATTCTAAACTTTTTTGGTATTCAAAAGATTTCCAAAAGACCAATCTAGCAAAAGTTATTTTATTTTAAAATTCATCCAAAATACTGGTTTGACCTAAGTGATCATTTTCTAGCACTTAAGTGAGTTTTACGAATTGAGCGAAAATTATTAACATATATTAGCTCATAAGGGTATTTCAAACTTATATATGTAAATGGATGCTAAAAACACCATCACATGCTTATTTTTGTGATCTTTAAAAACTATCTTCAAAAGAGTTTTAACTTTGGCATATAGTTAGAAATGCTCCAAAAGTGGTTTATATATCTTTGGGAAAATTTTTGGAGCAAATTACAATATAATATCTAACTTCTCCTCAAAATTTTAATCCTCAGCTTGTATTCTGTTGCACCCCGGTATGACCACATCTCCTGAGCGGTACAACCAGTTCCCAGCAGTATGACCACATCTTTGTCGCCGGTCTGACCTGTGAGGACCCGGAATATTTAACTAGTAACACTTAACCTCCAATTGGTTCAAGCATTACTAATTAAACATTCTAAGCCTCGATGGGCATATGTTTCCCAGAATTGCAACATATGCACATCATCACAAAATTACACATCATTTCCATACAACATACATTACTAAGTCCAACAACGACATACATAAAGTAAAGTTATTACAAAAGAGAGCCGACTGCCAAATAGAACAATATACAAGAATGACAATGAAGCAAAAGCGCCATAAGATGGCTAGAACAAAAGTCGACCGGTTAGCCAACATAACCCACAAGGCAACCGACCGGGCCGCCAAGCTAGTCGCCATAAGCTACCACAACACAACTCGCAAAGTGAGGCCCTTCTGTGCTCACCTTCCTCCTCTGCAACAAAACAATTAAGCATAGCAACCGAGTACAAATATTGTCTTTGTACCATAAGATCGACGTGTGGAATAGCATACCTATTCATAAACTACATGCAAGCTTATTTAGGTGGAGGTCATATGTCTCATTTTGCATGAAGCCAACTTTATTTGCAATAATGTAGTACCTTTTAAAAGCAAGTTTGCAAATTTATTTTGTTATCAAAGTAATGAAGAAGTAAAGATACATACAAGTAACCACCTGAAGTGACTAACCCAATAGTCACCACAACATAGCACGAATCCCGATTCATACCACCCATCAAGTTTTAATTTAAAAGGTTGTAGTCTAACTCTTGAAAGACCTTGCCAAGCGTGTCCATAACCTAGGACGAGGCTATTCGAATAGTTTTAACCTGCAGGTGTACCAATGTACCCACACTTGCATCGCCTTTAAGCCAAAAGCACACTTCCGAAGGTATGCCGGCACGGCTAAGTCCTACGAGACATTTCCAATCTTGTGTATTAACTACGAGCCGCTCGTATGGATAGAAACCCATACGCTTACATTGCAAGCCGAAAGACAACCACCCGTTACGGGGGGGAAACCTTTCGGACACTACAATGCTCCCACCTCCATCCCTCCCGCGACCTGCGACCCGGAGCCAATACACGCCAAAGTACTAAGTCAAGAGAGGTCCCATACCCTCTAGTGTGGTTAGCACGCTAAAATGCTTGGTTTAGTGTAACAAGATGTTCGGTCCTTGTTGACTCAGGCACCATTCCAGTCACACCCGAAAATCACACCAACATACCATTGTGCCCAAGTCTAAATCATTTTGTTTTCAGTTTTAGTTTTCATAAGTAGACATGGCACAAGGTGGAAATCATAAATCATAATAAGTTTTGTGTGATCAAGGTTATCGACAAGTCGATAACCGCCCATTTCTACCGGCTAAGCATGGCTAAGCAATTAATTCGCAACTACTAAGTGACAAGAGCCCATCCACGAACTCTAAATCACAGCAAGTAACCTAGGCTCATGGTAGTAGAGGATAATCATTTGCTAAGGAATGCATCTACTAGGCCAACTATTAAAACAAAGTAGCAATGCATACATAGAATTTGTAATCAACATAAATACTTAAAATACTGGGATTAACATGATCAAAGCGCTTGCCTTCTTGTCGTTGCTCAATCTGTTGTGGAGGGTCGCTCTCGGGATTACCGCAAATGTCGAATCCTAAGCGAGAGGCAAAAGAACCAAGAACAACCAATAAGACGAGCCACAAATAAACCAATGAGCAAGCAACAATTATCCAAATGCGACAAAATTTATACATAAGGTAGAATACGAATATACCTAGACATAGAAACTGAAAAACCTAATTTGGATTTGTGGTGCAAAGATATTGCCTAAAAACACATTTTCGCCATAATTAGTAATCGTAGCAAAAATATTTTCTAGAAAGATTTTGAAGCTGAAATTTTTATGGTAGCTACCTACTGATATAGAGGTAACCCATATAAAATTTCAGGTCATTTGGAGTTAAAATGATTTAGTTATGATTTTCCTAAGATGCAAAATTAGCATAATGCACTTTCAGAACATAAACATGTGCAAAACCTATTTCACATTATAGTATGATAACAGAGGGATTTCTAACATCAAATTTCTATTTTTAGGATTTCTGGAATTATGGTGTCTATTACCTCATTAAATGAATTTTTAATTGCTACTAATAAGGTTAAATCTACTAACATATTTTTTCAGTGCTGATATAGACCTTCCACCATTTTTAGATTAAAGTTTAGTTAATGACAAATTTATCAAAGTTAAAATCATTCAATTAGAGATATACGTAAAAGAT
Organism: Ampelocalamus luodianensis; assembly: GCA_036346255.1. Lineage (NCBI taxonomy): Eukaryota > Viridiplantae > Streptophyta > Magnoliopsida > Poales > Poaceae > Ampelocalamus > Ampelocalamus luodianensis. The sequence continues at coordinate 26,375,190 of CM070617.1, read as the reverse complement.
ATGCATTTTCCAAGTTTTAATACAATTCGAATATATAAAAATAGCGTAAAACCAACTATTAAAGATTACAGAATTTTCTACTACGTACATAGCTAAAAGCATTTTTATATTAAACTTTAGTGAAATACAAATTCATTGCCGTTGGTTTCATGTAAAAGGATTTATCTTGAATTAGTTATGAATTTCTAAAGTTTTGATACCATTTTGGTTGACAAATAATTACTTACGTAAATAAAAACCAACCCAACCGACAATAAGCGACGTGGACGCTCGTGGGCGTCGATGCGAAATCCAACGAGCCACACGCGACGGAAACAGCAGACGCGCGCGATTCATAATGAGAATCCCACCGTTGGATCAAGATCCAACGGCCACGAGGAAGCATGCAACGGAGGATGCGACACCTCGGCGAACCACAACCGCAGATCTAAAGATGAACGGCTCAAAACCCAAATCTAACGGAAGGTCCGATTGCACACATGATCTCACCAAGATCACGAGATGGACGGTCCAGATGATGAGGGAACCGGATGGTCCGAATGCACTTACGATCAAGGCGTAGATCTAAAATGAGCGGTGGATAATGATCGCAGTTCAAAGGGATCTTGACATGTGGGACCGCATGTCGGTGACTTCAGTCACCCACGACCGGTTTAACACACGCACGGTGCTGCTCGCCCACTTGTCAGCGACCCAGAGAAGGTTTCCGACAGGATTAAGTGCCGACATTTTTATTAATCAATGATTAAGCATTAATGATGTCGGAACAGTGCGGGATTGAACCAGAGAGTGATTAAAGGATGTTGGGCCCACTAGTCAGTGGCTCAACAATAATGATTAAGACACAATTAACAACTAATGATTAGCAATTAATGTGCCCTAATCAGATGACGAAAACGGAGCTTCTCAACCGGCAAAACCCGAGTGGCTTTGACGGCTTGTCGCCGGCGACTCCGGTCGCGGCGGCGCCGAACAAGACCCAAAATGGATTCGCAATAACAGTACGAACCTAATGGTAGCATTCTCGCCGGCGGCGAGGGACTAGAACGCCGGCTAGCCGGAAAACGAAAACGGGAACCCTACGGCTAAACACGAAAATAGCGAAAAGCTCAGCTGCAGACCTAGGATGCGGGTGCCATGACTTCTAGGGACTATATAGAAGCTACCTTATCCGACAGGAGCTTCAAAGATGGCCGGGGAAGACTTGAACACGATGAAGTCCACCGGAGCCGAAGAAGATGAAGTGGAAGATGAGGTTCTGAGCAAAATGAGTGGAACCAAATCATCACCACAGCTTCATTATAGCTCAAAGAGGTTCCAAAAGCAAGTAATTGCAAAAGAATCACTTACGGAAATGGAGAAGAAAGGGGTGAAACTAACCAAAAATCTCCAAACTTAAAATTGAGTGATTCTCGTGAATGCAACCCAAAATCAAGTTAGGGAAATACAAGGGAGGTTGAGGGGTTCAAAAGGGTGCAAGAAATGTTGAAGATAAACCACTGGACACCAAGGCCGCCATGGGAGCACTCGGGTCAACAATGGTGGATTGAAGGTTTGAGATGGTTTTGAGCTCAAACACAGAGAGTAGCTAGGTGTAGTGCAAAAGAACACTAGGAGGACCTAGAGGGGCTATTTATAGGAAAGGAATTAGGGTTTCGAGCAAGAACATGAGCCCATGGTGAGCTCGGTTCATGGTGCGGCCATGGACCACGAAATGATGGGAGCAAGTGAGCACGGTGACCATGGAGGAGAAAGCCTGTTATGCATTAAATGCATTGCAGAGACGTTGATTTAAAGCAACTTGAGGTGACACCACAAGCCCCCATGCCCTCTCTTTCTCTCGCCATGAACGCGCGCGCGCCCGAGAAGCCGAGGAGGAAGAAGAACAGAGAAGACGAGCCACGCACCGTTGGATTAAAAATGGGACGGTCACGATTAAACGAGTTCACGGACAATCCCAATTTGTTAATGTAACCGAGGGTCCGAATGCTCACACGAACGTGGGCCACGCGATCTGAATCCAACGGTACCGATATCGCACGCGTTTTGAAAGGGTGGCTCGGTGCGCTTAGTTGATGGACCGAATCAATTGGCTCGAGCCCGAGTCCGACTCAACCCGAGTAACAAGAAACCAAGTTTGACTTTGAAATAAAAGCAGAGACTTTGAAAGATTTATTTGAGATAGCAAATTAACTCCAAAATTTATGAAAATTTTACAGGAGCTTGCTAACTCAGATATTAACGTTGTGTAAAATTTTCAGAGGTTTTTATACGTGAATAAACCTCCCAAAATTCGCAAGGCTCTGTTTTAATGTTTGGTGAGAGTCAAACAGGTTTGACTACCCTCCAAAATATTCAAACAATTTCTAAAAATTGTGAAATTTTTCAGAGGGATCACATATCATCCCAAGAACCTAGGAAAAATATTTCAGAGGATGATCAAAACATTTGACAAGAATGTTTTTGAAGGAACAGGATTTGTATCAAAAGACTTGTGACTTTGCATTTCCATAAGTCTTGTACAATACTTGTCCAATACAAACGGGAAACACATGATGTAAGAAAAAGTTTTAATTTCTACTCGTTTTCTTACATTTGAAACACAAGCCCAAAATTGGGATGTTACATGACCGGATCTAGAGAGGCTTACTTGATTTGTCCAAATTATTGATTTCCAATTTCCTTATGCATTCTCTTTGATTCCCAAAGCCAAGTTGATCATTGTTTATCTTTGCTAGCTACCCTCAAGTACTTTCTTGACTCCATATACCATTTTGATCGTATTGTAATGTTTTTATCATAAAAAAATGTATTCTCTCTAAAAGTGGTAGCACTTTTGATCATCTTGAGCTCGGCATGAGATTCATTTTTGTCTTTATAAGTGATATCATCTTTTTCCATCAAGTGGTATCTAATTTCCTTCTTTACCGAGCAAAATCTTTTCTTAATCAAGCTCTCTCCAATATGTGTTATCTCCTCAAGTAGTATCTCTTACAAGTGAAAAATAAGTGGTATGCCCTACTAATGGCATCTCCTGGATTTGGTTACTTCCAAATGATTGCCTAATCTCAAGTAGAAATTATTGAAGATCTCTCAACAATATCAAGTGACTTACAAATGAACTACATGTGGTACCCTCATTATCCAAGTAGAATCTAAAAGTGTTCACAAGTGGATTTCAATCCTTCAAGAGAAGATCAAGTACCCAAATCAATTTTGTGATTACAATGGATATTAGTTGTGCATACAAATGGTATCAAGTTTTACAAATGAAATCAATTATTCTTACAAGTGGTATCAATTTCAAAGTGGTGTATGCTCTTCATGGAAAAGACAAAAGAACCACAAAAGATTAAAATCACTTATTATAGAGAAAGAGAGAAATGCAATTAGAGCTTACATGAGCTTAAGAGGGGAGAGATGACAAATGAAAAGATGACAAGATGGAAAAGAATCATTTGTGCATCAAAGGAGAAGAAAGAAATGTCAAGAGGAACCTTTGTATAAGGGGGAATTTTATCTTGTGAAAAACTTATTAAATATTTTGGGCTTACTTAAAAAGGAGGTAGAGTGTTAATATTGAGATAGTCATCTTACCTAATTGCCCAAAATGATTTATGGATCTTCTGAATGCATGTTCTTCATTCTCATTTGTTTTATTTGGTATTTTTTGAGTGAAATTGTCAATTATATGCAAGTTTAGCCTTTTTTAAGAGCCTCTTTGGGCAAAAATCAAATATCTTGTTTAAAAGAACAAAATTTATAATAAAAAAACTAGATAAAAGTACTTAAATATGTATTTTAAATGTTTTTCAAATATTTGGACTAAAAATTCCTATTTTAGAAACAGAGTAGCAAATTTGGTCTCAAAAGGATCTTGTATGATCTTATTTTTGAATTAAATGGCGTATTTTCATAAATCAAGATCTATTGTGTTTTTTCTAAAGTCATCACTACCAAACTTGTAGGGTTGTTTATTTAAAACTTTTCTCTAGTTCAAAGTTTTTACAAAAGACCAACCGTTAAAAAGTTATATTATTTGAAATTCACCAAAAACCTAGTTTTGACCCAAAATGATATATTATTGTATATAGTGAGTTTGGTTATTTGATCTGGATTTCTTTATGTATATTGGCTTGAAATAGTATTTCTAACTCATATAAAGCCAATAAAGTGAAAAACTCCATGAAATTCAAATTAGATTGCATTTTGAAGTTTAGATGAAAAATCATTCTATTTTCTAGCATACAAAGCATTTTTGTCATATCTTTTGAAATAAAAATACTTTTCCAAAAATTATTTTTGGGAAACATTTTAAGTACTCCAAAGTTAATATCTGGAAAATTTCAAAGACTTTTGACTTCATTTGAAAAGGTTTTTCTTTTTCTTCACTTTAAGCAAAAATCTGACCTACAAAGCTCAATTTGGCATATCATTTAAATGGAGACTCCTTTTTCAAAAATTATTTTTGGAAAAGTTTCTTAGGAGTTGAAAGTTTGTTTCTGCCAAATTTGAAATCATTTCAACTTGATTTGAGAAAGTTTTGACTTTTTCTCACTTGGATCAAATGCTGAAAATTCAGACTTTTGCATAATTTCGTGTTGTTTGTGATTTTTGTATCTCCAAATGGGTTCATAATTTGAGAAAGATATAATTATGACATTTGATCCTCTATAGTTAGGTTTTTGGCTATCTTTCGGAGCTCAAATGGAATGTAAAATCTGAAAACCAGAAACTTTCAGTTTTCTGAAACTTTGTTATTTTCATATCTTCAAAATGATTGACATTTGGTTGAGTCTCCCAAAATGAAACTTGTGTGTATTTGTAGGGACTAGCTCCATGATTTATCTAAGATTTTTTGTGTTTGTTTCCACACTTTTCCCAATGCTTTAATTAATTTTGGCTATATCTTTTTGAGCTCCACATGATTTCAAATGCACATGTCTATTTGAAAATGAGCATAGTATTTTCATGAAAAATGTTTATTGGGGATATTTCAAGAGTGATCTTAATTGAATGTGTTTCAAATATCATTTTATTTTGATAACTCAAAATATAGCCTTATTTCAAGTTGTTTGTTCTTTTTAGGCCATAAAGGGGGGAGTTTGTGACTTATTATGGTTTCCTTCAAATTTCTTGAAACCAAACTCCCATATAGGTCTATTTCATACTCTTTATGACCAAAATAAGATGAATTCTTTGACAAGCTCATTGTTTTACAAAGACTCCAATTTGGCTTAGCTTTATTTTGCATTTTTGTTGATTAATGCCAAAAGGGAGAATATGTTTGACCACATTTGAGTGTTTTCGGTGCATGTTTTGAGGGAGAGCATTTCATTCATACAAATAGCCTCATATGTGCATCATATGTACTAGCATGTCATACTCTTATGCATTATGCTTGAATTGCTCATTAACATGCATGGTTCATTAGCTTAAATTCTCATCATGTGTTGATTTATATCCATATTTAAGCTTTATTGTCCAAATGTGACTATTGATAAAGGATTTGTCATCAAACACCAAAAGGGGAAGATTGAAGAATCTAGACCCACCATTATGAGTTAATGGAGTATTTTGGTAATTAATGACAAATCTATATGTGAGACTAATACTTTTATTAATATACCTATTGTTTAGTCTTATTTAGATAGAAAGATGAAAATCATGGAGTTATGCACTCAACATCATATTTCTATATCTTGTTGCATTCCTCGGATCCAATATATAGGTTGAACTCCACTAAAAGTTTAACTTGAATATGTGCATATGTTTTTATTACACATTTGTGTATACACACAGTTTGGGGAGTTCACTCTATGTTTTATGGTTTTATTAGTATTGATCCATATTTCTTTATCTACTTATATTGGGGATCTCTACTTTGAAACATATCCTTTGAGTATATAAAACTTGTGTAGTTCATATATACTCATATTGTTTTACATCCAATTACTTGCAATTGTGTTATGGGACTAATGTGCGTGCTAAGATATTTTAAAGGCTTAGTCCTGGATTATGGATGGTGACATGGAAATGGCAATGCAAAGACAATAAAGGGATCGTGGCTAGTAGCTTGAAAGTTAATTTTGTGCTATTTTGATCAACCATATGACATGCATTGCATTTTGAATTGATTTGGTTTTACCTCTAGAAAACTGCTCAGAAAAACCGGTATAACCGCATGTGATAAGTGGTACTACCGCAGTCGGTAGTACCGGAGTCTAGATGGCGGTAGGTTTTTACCAGGGAGCTTGTTTTTGGAGTTTTGATCTCCTCTGACAATCGGTATGACCGCAAATGATAAGCGATACTACCGCAAGTCGGTAATACCAAAAACTAGTTGGTGGTATGTATTTTCCAGTGAGCATGTTTTGGGAGTTTTGTTCTCACTTGGAAAACGGTATGACCGCGATTCTTGAGCGGTACTACTAGAGTGCGATAGTACTGGGATTTACATGACGGTACGTTATTTCCAATGAGGGTGTTTTAATGGTTTCTTGATCCTCTGAAAATCGGTAGTTCCGTTCTAGCCAAGCGGTATGACCGTTGTGCGGTAATACCGGTTTGTAGTTGGCGGTAATACCGCACTTGACAGTAATGGCTAGTGCATAAGCATTTATGCAGGTATATCTTGGTAATTAATGTAAATCACATTGTTGGACTAACATTTTTCATAAGTTAGATGAATAGGTTATGTTCCATAATGATGGAGACTTTGGGTTGCATCATGAGTTGATCATCATCAAGTCAAGGTTCAAGAAGAGGATGCATCATGTGTGGATGCTTATCAAGATCTCAAAGATGAGATGATCATGAGTTGATCATCAAGTTAAGAGAAGACCCATCATGTGTTGATGGAGGGTACGTGAAGGATGCATCATGGGTTGATGCATATCAAGACAATGATCTGGACTTAAAGTGAAGATGTGTGTCATCAAACTTCAAGAGGATGCTCAAGGCAAAGGTATAACTAGCTAGGGCTAAGGATGTGTTCCTAGTCTTTTACCGGTCTCGGTGTTTGGTGAAAAGACCGAATTGCTAGTATAGGTTGTCGTACTATTAAAAGGGGTCTTGTCTAGTAGTTTGAGTCTCATTATGTGTTGATAGCTCAATATCGCTTTCTCTAGCTCTCCGTGACATGATGCTATTATTTGCGAATGTGTTTTGCAAATTGTTGAGGCTTATGTATATGATCTTTGTACCATGCGACTATACTTTGTAAATGTATTTTGCAAATAGTTTAATTCCATGTATCTACTTCTTGTGGCATGATCTAAGTTTGCAAATATGTTTTGTAAATTGTTGGGACTTATTCATTTTCCCTTAGCATGGTCTAAGATTGCTTGTTGCTATTTCCTTGGACTTAGACTATAGTTGTGACTCTCTGAAGTTCTTGTGCTTTCTGCATTTATCTAATGTGTTTGAGATCATGCAATCAGGTAGGTTGTGTAGCCCTCTGAATAAGCTTTCAATAGAGTTCAATATCACTCAATTCCGACATCAGAGTTAAAAGTTATGACCTTTTTTCGAGTATCGTCTGTGCTGAAATTTGCCTGCGGTAATACCGCATGAGAAGAGAGGTATTACCGCCAAGCGGTAATATCGGTTTTGTACAGCGGTACTACTGCACAAAACTAGAAAATGGCTAATTTTTTTAGCATCTAATGCACCCTTTCCGACCGTTGAACAGTGATCGCAGTAGTACCGGGTTTCTACAGCGGTATTACCGTATTTGCTGAGTTTTGCTGAATTCTGCTACCAACGGCTAGTTTTTGTGGTGTGTGCCATAAATATCCCCTTGGCCAATTATGAGACAATCTTTGGCACTCCAATTCATTCACTTGAGTTAGTGTGAGCTTCTCCTCTCAATTGTATATGCGTTGCACCTTGTAAGCAAGGAGAGAGGTTCTAGTTGCATGTGTTGCAACTAGAATTAGATTGAGCATCCAATTGTGCATGTGTTGTACTTAGTGAGAGTCAAGCAAGAGACTTGGCTTATTACTCTTGATGTTTGCCGACACCTAGATGGCGTGGAGGCGTTGTGGTCCGGTGATCTTCTCAAGAAGCTTGTGAGAAGGGCCAGCGTGTTGTGAGTGGTTTGGTGCTCGCCATCTTCGGAGTGGAGAAAGAGCAACCCCGAGTGGATTGAGGTGTTGGTTTAAGTTGTAAGCCGGTATAATTCATTTGGGCTTACCTCGGAGGTGTTGGCTTAATTTATGGAGCCGGTCCAATTCATTTGGGTTTAGCTCAACGTGGATTAGGGGAGACCGACAAGTCTCCGAACACCACGGTAAAACATCCTTGTGTCATTGTGGTTTGTTTTTTTGTATTTTACTTTGTGTAATTTACATTCCTAGAATTAAATTGCTTATATGTCTTTGTATGTTTGATATCATTGTCAATAGTCTTAGCTTGTTGGTGCACATGGTCAAAACTAGTTGATTTAGGTTTTAATTGTGTAAAACCGAATTGATTTACTCTTCCGCATTATAAACTCAGTTTTAGCCAAAGGAAATTTAAAACCACCTATTCAACCCCCCTCTAGTCGGCCTCCTTGATCTTACAGCAGTACATCTCTTATGTGAAGAACTAAATATTTTTCTAATAAATGTTTCCTCTAGATTTTAGGAATTGATGCCTGGAGATGTCCTAAAGGTTGGGGATGGCGCTCAGCTTCGCTTCCCCCTCCCCGCTAAAATCAATGTCCTCGCTAGATCACTATCGAAAAAGGTTAGGGGACGGCGCTCGGTTTCCCCTCCCCTCTCGCTAAAATTGACGCCCTCCCTAGGGCTATATCAAAAAAGGTTAGGGAACGGTACTCGGCTTTGCCTCCCCCATTGCAAAAATTGACACACTTGCTAGGGCTTTCTCGAAAAAAGGTCAGGGCCGCTAAAATCGATGTCCTGGTAGAGCACTATCGAAAAAGGTTGGGGACAACGCTCAACTTCACCTCCCTCTTGCCAAAATCGACGCCCTCACTAGAGCTCTATCGAAAAAGGTTGGAGGATAGCGCTCGGCTTCGCCGCCCACCCCCCCCCCCCGCGCTCACCCACTAAAATGAACAATGTAACGAGAAAACCCACTTTATTGCACCATAAAAAACAACAAGCACTCCAGGTGCACGGGACCAAACAAATAAGCTATCTTTCTCTACGAAGACATGTTCCTACCATACAAGCATTATACAATCTCCTCATCCGAAGGGCCCGTGCTCATAAAATCGAGTAGCCCCTGATCCAATTAGATGGGCGAGCTAGACACACCTTCTTCAAACAGCGAGCTCGAAGCAAAAAAAATCTCCATGAGCATCGCAGACAGGTGTGCAAGGCCCCACAGACCAAGACCCACCGAACTACCCCGTCTAGTTGAGCAACAAATCCCCTCATGAGCATGAGACATACACAGCAAACTCCGCCATCCTCCCTTCCAGGTAAATGATTTTCCATCTTTGCCACTTCAAGTCGTGATACACAATGCCCCCGTAGCACAAGTGCAGTGGCCACACGGACCAGAGTTATCGCTCGTGCTTCAAGTCAACCTGCAAGGTGCACCCCTTCATCATCCACCCCGAAGAGGGAGGAAGGCCCCGACCCGCCGTGTGTTTGCACCCATGATGAGGAACCTGTGAAAGGCGAAGGGCTAGGGCCCAACAAGAATAAGAAATAGCAGGACTAATGCAAAATAACTTTCATTTCATCGAGGATATATTTAGAAGAAACTCCAAAAGTACATGCACCCCTCCATCCGAGCACAAAATAATTAACATAAAAACCTAAACACTGCTTCGGAGGGGGCGTACGCCACACGCCACAAAAAAGAGGAGGTTCTGTGGCAGCCACCAAAGACGACCCAAGGGTCACACCTTGTCAGCAAAAGGCCCCTCGGGGTCGTCCCCAGGCTGCGCGCCTACCGCTACCTTCTCCTTCCCCTTCTGCGCCTCCAGGCTTGTGCAGACAGAGTCCAATGCGACATCCCGACCACGTGTGCTCCAGAAATCACTCGAGAAGAGGTTGTTGGCCCTTCGAGTGTGATGAAGGAGCTCTAGGGCCTCTTCAACCGTGTGCACCACCAATGTACGCTTTGCAATAGCGTCTAGGTGGTCACACCCAACCTTGTGAAGGGTGGCGAAGGCCGACTGCCAGGTGACCTTGGCACAATGATTCCAGTACACTTGGGAGTGCGTGCGGTGACCGGCCCCACACATCGCAGCCACTACAGGGTCACATCAACAGAGGCAAGCTCATGCTGCCTCTCTGGAGGGACACCGCCTATCCCCCAAAGGGCCTCCCCAAGAGAAAGTATGGCACCCCATGCAGTTTGCATCGTGAGGTCGTTCCCTTCTCACTCGGCCTCTAGCTGCGCGACCAGCAAGGTGTTCGATGACTCCAACTCGCGCACCTTCACCTTTAGAGCATAGCTCTCTTGGAGGAGGGAGCCCACCTTCGCCTCCTTGGCATTAACTTGTCCCTGTGCCTCGTTGTAGCTACGTTGGAAGTCATCTCGGAGAGCGCGGGACAACATCAAATTCTACAAGGAAAAGGGCGACGAAGGCCGAATCAATGACACACATGCAGTAAAGGCAAACGGCGTACCATAATGATATCATACTTGCATGATGTTTGCCTCCAGTGATCAAAACATCGATGAAAGCGACATGATCTCGAAAAGTTTCCCGACATCCGTCGCAATAGCAAATCGAGCCACCTCTCTGAAGACAACGCAAGCCTCCGAGTGGACTTTATAATCCACAGGACACAAGGGTCCATATCCACAGGACACAAGGGTCCAATATCCACCGAGGGAAGTGAGGTCTGGGTAGTAGCACCCCACCCCATCGTATACATGGGTCGATGAGATCACGATAGCCCTTGCACCCACTCCATGGCCTCCCGCTCCAACAATATCGTCCCCGCCAGACTGTAGGATCAAGGATAACCGACTAGAGGGGGTGAATAGACGGTTTTTAAATTATTTTGGCTAAAAACAGATTTTGCCAAATTAAACCTATAAAAAACAATTTTAATAATTAAGGCCTAAATATTCTAGGGTTATCTAAGTGCACTACATTAACAAGTTAAGCTAAAACAATCTAGACAAGATGAATAACAATCTTATAAGAGTGAATGCACAAAGTAAAGAGCGAGAAAATAAACCACACTAAGGAGACAAACGATGTTTTCCTGTGGTCTCGGAGACTTGCCGGTCTCCACTAATCCACGTTGAGGAAGCTTGATCAACTCAAGTTGGCTCCACACAAGCACTTTTCTCGATCACTAACGGTAGCTCTTCTCCACTCCGAATAGGCGAGCTCAAACCTTCACAAATGCCCGAGTCTTCTCACAATCTCCTTGAGAAGATCACCGACGCAACTCCGAACCGTCTAGGAGACGACAATCTCCAAGAGTAATAGACCAATGATTCTCCGCTTGAAGATGCTCAAGTGCCACAAAGATCAACCTCGAATCAAAGCACTCGGAAAAACCTCAACATCCTTTGCAAGATGAAATTAATGCTTTCAAAGAGTAGAATAACAAGCAAAGAGCTCAAGAGTATTCAATGATGTTCATCAAGGCTTGTTTGCTGCAGTGCTGTAGTGGCCAGTGGGTGAGGTATTTATAGCCTCCACCCACTGCACTAGCCGTTGGAGCACAAAACCCTGAAAAACTCAACAGGTGCAGTCAGACCGCAGGTATGTGGACAGTTAGTCCAGGCAATGAAATAATGGTTGACTGTTGTGCATTTAATGCACAAAAACTATCCGTTACGGTATGGCCGGTCAGACCACCATTAGAGGTCCGATCAGACCGGACTTGAGAAATCCAAACTAGAGAAAAACCAACTACTGGAAAAAGTTGACCGCATTGTCAACCCAGGGGTGCGGTCAGTCCGGGACTATACCTACGGTTGGTCCGGATTTAAAGAATTAGTAGCAAGACACAAAAAATCACTTCTCTGGAAAAAGCTAACTGGGTTTCTTAACCAGAGGTCCGGTCAATCCGAACCTATGCCAGTGGTTAGTCCGGCTTCAAGAATTCAAGCAAATCACAAAACTCCCTTCTTTGGAAAAAGCTGACCGGGACCTCGACCTGGAGGTCCGATCAGTCCAGACTAATACCTGCGGTTAGTCCGATCAGAGAAAATACAAAGAAGGAGCTTACTGGAAAAACTTGACTGCGCATTTGACCCGGGTTTCCGGTCAGTCCGGCCCATAAGCGGCGGTCAGTCCCGCCTTTAAAAGAAAACACAAAAACTGTGGCCAAACCTTTTCAAATGAAACCGAGTTTCAAATCAAGTAAGATTGAGCAATGTGGCATCATTAGCTTTCAAGCTACTAGATAATTGATCCCTCTTCATAGTACGGTTTCCTATTCTAGTAATCCAGTCTTTTATCCTTCATTCTCCTAGACCGGTAAAACTACGAAAAGATCCTATTAACTAGATACCTTTGTCTTGAGCTGGATGAGATCCTTTAGCGCTCTTTCATCTTAGTCCGAGAATAATCCTTTTAACTTCTTGACAAACGCGTTAGTACAAAACACATGGTTGTCCTTAATTACCAAAACACGACAAATAGGACCTAGATTCTTCACAGAAATTGCCAGAAAGACAAGTGCAATCAAGAATACACAGTGAAGACCAAAGGGGTCAGTGGAACCACACCACAACAATTTACCAACAGCAACATGACCAAGCATCGGAGGAACACGCCCGAATCCGATGGCTTGGTAGCTTCCCATGGAACATAGGCTTCCGAGGGGGTGCTATCACCTGATTCCTCCTTTGGACAAATGTCGGTGACCTCAAAATCGCCCACGTCCAGTTGCTCCCCGGAGGGTGTTGTCTCCCTTAGGGCGAAAGTACCACCAGGCAAGGAGGAAGTCGTCGAGTACACCCCTCACTTCGCTGGAGGCGCCCCATCCTCCACCCGTGCAGCCATACCTCTTGACCCCGACGAAGCAGGACAGCCCACACCAAAGTCCGAAGCCGACGCACCAGGAGCAACTGCCCACATAGGCATGGTCGGAATAGGCTCTGGCAACTCATCGTCCGCGGGACGAGAGCATTTCTCCTTCCTCCGCTCTTCGTTGAGCTCCTCACGCTTGAATAGCCTTACACCGCGCTCGGAGCACTCCCAGTTCACATGAGGACTGCGCACAACATTCTCCCGCTTATCGTGCTCCTCCACGGTGTAAGATCCCAGAAACTCCTCCGCCACCCATGCAACTTCGTCTATCAACAAAACTGCGTCATTAGAAGAATTACAAGTCAAAAACAACCCGACAAGTCGCCACCACAAACAATACATGCCTCACCTTCCACCCCCTCTGTCCTGATCGGGAGAAGGTCATCAACTGGCTCATCAAGCTCCAAGCCCAACCCGTCGACAGTGGCCAGATAAGCATCATGCAAAACTCTTCTGCCAAGCCCTGTATACTCATGTACGTTGTCAGCCCCTTCAACAACAATAGTCACACCTTCACGAAGGGATAACGTCGATGACGTCGCCCGACGAGTGAAACCCCTCCGAAATGGGAGTGGTGTAATAAAACCACTTCTTGACTCAGTCGGTCTCCCACCGGTTCTTCGAGGTAGGCGCTGGCATATACTGTTGCTGGGAGGGCTTCATATGGAAGTTTACACTCCCAAAGTTTACCACGATGTTGGTGCCCTTCTTCTTCTTCGGTTGACGGCACGCATCGTGGAGAAACACGAACAGTCTCCCATTCCCTTCTGCGCCACATGGTATATCCCCAGCACCTCCGCCACGAAAGGAACCGAGGGGATGCAAAACCCCGCATCAAAGAATGCAGAGAAGACCACAACCTCATCGTCTCTGAGCTAGGAGATCAGACGGCCCCCATGTCCGGAAGCCACCCCTCAACCACGAGGGTTGCGAGAAACCTATCTGTCGCCTCCGACTGCCCGAGCTCGCTGGAATACAACACCTCCTCCATGATCTCATTCACACCCTTGCCCCATTTGGTCATGACGTGCCAACCAAAGCACCCCGAGAGCAAAGCAAAGCACACACACACACCAAGCCAATAAAGAAAGCCAAAGCCGCATCAAAAGTGGACTTACGAGCAAAGAAGAAAAAACACATTGCGGGCCCCCTTATATAGGGTAATGGCGCCGAGCGGGTACACTAATTGATGGAAGTCGAGCCAACCATAGCGCGACACGTGCCCCACTACGACACACAAACCAGCGCAACCCTACCCACGACCATCTACTACAGCACGTGGGACAAGCAGCATAGTAACACCATTTCAAAATTTGAAAAGACGAGCACGAAAACGGCCACGCCTATTCAATTTCTAAAAACCGCTACGCTAAACCCTGCGCGAAAACAACCTTCACCTAGTGGATTTGGGGGACTTCGCCAGGCTGAAGGAGATAGTGTGCCTAAACCCTTTGGGATTGAAAAGGGCGCAGTTTTGACCAAAGCAAAGCAAGCCCTCGACCGTAAAGGGCTCATGTTGTAGGGACAGTCCACCGCCCCCAACGGCCTAGCGAAGAGTCAAAAGAATTAGCCCATTTGGCATACGCGAAGGGGGAAGAGTACCACCTCGATGCCTTGGCCAATTGGTCCACCACCTCGGCCTTCGCTTGAAGGGTCCCCAACCCGAAGGGGGTCTCCGGCGAAGGACGAAGGGAGAGGTCGAGGCCTCGCAATGAACCAAGGAAGGTGATGTGGTAGACACCGCCCACAGGAGTCCACTATACACCGAAGCTACCAGTGAAGAAGGAAAAGGCCATAAAGCCCCTATAGTTGTAGGGCTTTTTATAGGGAGCACTGTTGTAATCTCCTACCTTCTAATTTGTAATGATATAAATAGATCCTCTTGCGTATGAAGCTAATGGGGACTTCTGGAAATTTAATACAAATAAAGGTATCATTTGTCCATCTGTATCGTTTCTCATACTTAAGGGACCCCAAGACCTGTATCCGTGCAGCGGGTAGCCACGTGACCCTCCATTTTTCACTGTTTAGTTTGTAGCTACAGCAGCAACAAAGTGCTGATCTTATTTCTCCTGTGTGTCTTGCGTGCCTGTCGTCCATCTAAAGTTTGGATACCTTGCCGAGCATGACAGGTCAACAAGGCAGCATGATGCATCTCCCTACAAATCTTTTCGCGAGTGAAGTTGAACCTTCTTCACTACTAGTATCATTCATCACTAACTGCAATGGTCAGAAGCACGTGCAGGACTTATTCCACGGCCAGAGATAATGCACTGCTTTTCTGAGGGAATAACGCACTGCTTTTCTGCACTTCATCGTTACAGTTAGAATTTTTTTTAATATTATTATTTTTAAAGATATTTACAAAAATAAATAGCCGTTTAAAAAAATTACAAAAATATGCCTCTGTCGCCAGTTGAACTGGCGATTCATTCTGCCGCCAGCTCAATCGCGACAGGATCCTCGCCCCCGCTCGTCGCCAGCTATGGAATGAATCGCCGATTGAATCGCGACAGAACTATCGCCGCTCAATCGCGATTCATTCCCAACCCTAGCCGCTTTTTGATTTTTCCCTATTTCACTTAGCGCTTTGTGATTTTCATACATTTTAAACTGACGTAAATCATGGACTCAGAATAACATTTTATCATTATCGTATGTTGTTCTACTACGTTAATTTTCTGAGAATTTAGCGAGGACGTTTGAGGTATGAACGATTCAAAAAAGGAAGATAAGTGATATTGCCATTCCCCAACCCTTATTTTCCTATTTCACTTAGGCAGTTTGTGATTTTCATAAATTTTGAACAGCACGTAAATCATAGACTCGTAATAACATTTTATCATCATCGATGTTGTTCTACTACGGTTAATTTTCTGAGAATTTAGCGAGGAAGTTTGAGGTATGAACGATTCGTAAAAGGAAGATAAGTGATATTGCCATTCGATCGGAATTGCACTGATATTACGTAATCCTGCGTAAGAACGCCATAACACTTAACTAAAATGATAATTGACAACATTGATAATAATATTTTGTCGTGGTCGCGACGTCAACGCCTCCCATGTGGATCGCTTCTAGTCGGGCACCGACGAGGTCCTCGTGGTGACGCCCGAATGCCGATGTCTCCTTGGTCCCGAGTATTTCGCGTGGGGCATGTCTTGAAGGTGTGGCCGACTCCGCAAATGGAGCACTTCTTCGCGACGTCCCGCCGCGCTCGCCCATATCGCTCTCGCGCGTCGCACTGCCGCCGCCAACCTTTCCTTGAGCCTACCAATGTCCGCGCCCGCATTAGTTGCTCCTGTGATGGATGGCCGCTGAAATGGCCAACAACGGCGTAACCATACATCTCTCCACCCATGTTTGCATCACCGCCTTGGTGAAATAGTGAGAGAGGTATCGACCGGGATGCTACGCCACCGTCGAACAGCGCCATGACATGGGAGCAGGCCTATGCGTAAGAAGGGGCTTATTACAAGTGCAAACGCAGCTATCGCGACGTAGCGTGCACTCATGGTGATCCTCTCGCGTTAGTCCCGCGACGCCTTTATCCTCGCACATTATCTCGGCTAAGCTCCTCGTGCCCATCTTGAATGCCCGTGCATCTCACTTTTCTTGCTCTTCTCCTCCATGTATGCGGTGATCATGGCGGAGTAGAGTACTCATCATTTGTCATGGTGAGCGACGATTGCCGATCTGTTAACAAAGTAGTTTGTGGTACCGCGAGAATTGCCTCCACAATACCAACCAAAGGGAGGCACTGGCGCCGCGCATGACGCAGCTTGTAGACCTCGCCTAGGTTGGTTGTCATGATACCGTGACGAGTACCACCCGTGTCATGCAAAGAATGACCACTTCTCCTTAGGCTCGTGCTCAATCCACCGAGAAGCTTTTGACTGCGTGCCCCGCCTTCCTCGTGACACTAGGAGCGCCTCAGGGGTAGCCGTGGCAATGCTTGGGGCCTGGTCGGCGCTTGGGCGGCCCGTGTCGATGCCTCCTTCGTGGGTTTTTGTCCTGGCCGCCCGTAATCTTCCAGAGTGTGTCGAGCTTACGCCGGGTTCTCGTTGCACAGCGCTTGAACATGTTCATCAAGTTCTTGTTGTGGAACCGCTTATAGAAGTTTGCACCCAAGTGCCTCATGCACCACCCGCTCAGATCCGCCATGGAAGTGGAACGTTCTTCCTCAGAAGCCGTGTTATTGCACGCAGCAGCCGCGCGTTTGGCCATGTATGAGGCATACGCTGGGACGGTCCCGCACAAATGTAAATCCTCACATTCTTCAAGAACCACGGCCAACTATTCGTGTTCTCGCCAACGAAAGCGAATGCCACGGAAGAACTTGATTATTTCCGTCCGCCGCTATTGCGGTCGATTCGCCCTTGTACCGCCAACAGAATGTGCCATCGATACACAAGATTGGACGACGAAGGTTTAATGCATTGATGCATGGGCCAAACGCGAAGAATGCTCGCCGTAGTACCCTCTTATTAGGCCACTTCGGATGCGTGGCGCCTTGAATGTCGACATGAGTGCCGGATTCTGCCTTGTATGACTCGGAGTTGCCCAGGAGGTTGTGGTAGGAATCCTCGAACGCGTCTAACCTTGATTCCAATGCCTTCGCTTTGCCCTCCAAGCCTTGGCATAGCCGATAGTGTATCGAACCTTGCCTCAATGCCCGAATGATGGATCGTGGCTCAAATCTAGGTTGTCCACGATCTCACCGTATATGAGATTGGCAATGAAGCCTGATGACAAGTTCCGGTGGGACTGCGCTGACTCAGCGACGACGCATGTGTGAGGGACCACTATGGAGCACTTCCAGTAGGTATCCCACTTGGGCTGAAAAGCGTGCACGCGCCAAGGGCATCCCTCAATGCCGCACTTCACGTCGTAGCATCTTGGGGTAGACTTGACGACGGTGAATGTGCGTCGAACCGACAATGCCCAGAATTTGACCGCATCTTGCACGGCCTCCTTGCATTTGTACGTAGCTCCTAGTCTGACCTCGCTCTGGTCGTACTCCCATGGTACATGGGAGCCTTCGTTGACCACGAGGTTCTCGAATCGTATGTGTTCCACTCTGATGGAACCGCCGCCGTCCGCATCATCGCCGCCATCGAACCTTCATCTTCTGACAATGCCATGTAGTCTTGGTCTTCGAGCTCCATCATTTCCACCAGTCTTCCAGCCTCTCTCTCCTCGCCAGAAGCCCACTAGCCTGTCTCATCGAACGAGGTAACTCGGCGACATCAAGCAACCTCTTGCCCTTCGCGGTGTGTGCGGCGCTACTGGAGTCACCTATTTCTTCCGGTGTCAAGAACTCCTACTTGTTCGACGCAGATGCAGGAGTGGATTTTGCAAACGCCCGACCGTATGACCAATTTCCACCCCTCTCCTCACCATGCGCATATACGACCGCCATGAATTTGTTCCCTTTAGTTGCACTAACTCCCAATACGTGGGTTGTCCCGCCCGGGGCGAGGCAACTCAATGTCGATCGAGACATCACGGTCCACTTGAACGTGTGGAACAACCACCGCATCACAACACCAATGTACGCTGCTCGTGTCTTGGTAGGCACGTCCGCGACCGAAATAACTCAAATCAATTCCTCGACCTCCATAATAGTCCTCTACCGTAGTAAATTTTGAAATTGACGACGTCGGACATATTTGACGCATCGCAGATGTGAAGAACATTTACGCCATGAACTACATATGTGCAACTAAATATCCCACCAAAAACTATGTAAAGCAGACTTCACTACGTAATAAAGACATCAAGAATCATGTAATCCGCTCGTTAAGAAAATTACCCGAGGTGGGCAACAGATTTAACAGCCGCCGCTAGCTTTTCTCGCCCTCCTCTCGCTGTGTCCTTCGCATTTTTGGTTGAGTAAGACTCGAGTCCGTGGAATTTCGACGGTTGCAAGAGGATTTTGTAGAGGTCGAGCCTCGCCGCGCTTAATCGGCGATACCTTCCTCGCCGCTTGAATCGGCGATACCTTCATGTCGCCATTGAATCGGCGATACTGCGTCGCCGCCGCTATTTGTTGTTGTGCAATGTTAGAAGATTTTTGGAGGACAATTGAGGGATTAATGATTCAGACGCATTCAAGGCAAAGCGATACTAAAATGCGTCGAAAGACTCAACGATAACCACACGACATTTCATCCGGACAAGGGATTACATGGCACGCAGACAACGAACCGAGCACGCAGACACGCATGCCTTTAGGAAAACGAAATACATGGGACATGTGGAGGAATATGGTAGAACCATCGAGTCGAACGTGACCATTTACCCCTTACGCCGCTCGGCGTTGTACTCCTCTCCTTGCGCTTGGCTCGCCGCGATGGCCCTCTTTCGCTCCTCTCGCCTCCCGTCGCTCGCATGCCCACGCCTCGCTCTCGCGCCGCTCGTCCGCCTACCTTGCTCGGCTCGCCACTTTCAACTCTTTGAGGCGCTTTCACGTCTCGATGTGCTCGCCCAGCTCTTCCGTCTCAAAGAACGCACCACATGTCGTAGGGGTGGATCTTGTCGTCGATCCACCGCGAAGTCGATAGTGGTGGCGAGATCGCGGTGGGTAAAGAGAGTTCGTTACCCGTATTCGAATGAAAAAGTATTGTACCATGAAATAGGGTTTCATTACCGGATGCCTGTTGTTGCAGTCAACGGCGTAGTTTGGGCAGCACCAATAGCGCTGCCCAATGGTCCACTCATCGGTTGATTTCACACACTTGCAAGCATCCCTACACCAGCATAGGGGGGGTGCCACCCCTATCGGGGGTCCTTCCGAGGGCGCCCGCAGCATAGGAGGGGGTCGCACGGTCCTGCAATCGTTGGGCGTGCTACGAGGCAACTTCCTAAGATCCACCAGTTCCGGAAAGGTTTGGTGGGTGAAAGGCTCCTGACTAGCGGCATGATAGCGAGCGGTGGTTTCATGGGGAGACACCCAGTCCTTCAAAAGCTTGCGGATTTTCTCCCATTCCTTCTCCTTGTCCATATTTTCTACTTGGTGGTGCTGTTGTGGACTAGTTGGACGAAGTTACGCCAGATTATAGCCGAGTGGATGGAGCCGCTGCCGGCTTCGCCTTGGTAAGTCGCCCACAAAAGCTGGTCCGCCGTCACATCGCTCAAAAGGTAGTCCGTAGTCACATCGCCCCGAAAGCAAGCCCGCTCCGTCACATCGCCCAAAAGCTAGCCCGTAGTCACATCGCCCCAAAAGTAAGCTCGTGGTCACATCGCCCCAAAAGGTGGTCCGCCCGGTCACATCGCTCAAAAGCGGTCTACTCGTGCCATCGCCTCAAAAACTAGCCGGTGTGGTCACATCGCCCCAAAAGGTGCCTACTCGCTTAACTTTAAGGGGATGCTACAAGACGAGCAGCCTTTAAGGACTCTCGCGCTGCGTGTTGTCGCACGCCCAAAAACCTAGCTCGCTTTATCGCGTCGTTGCAATAGCAGCTGATCGCCAAAGAAATCCATATTACCGATATTCAAAAGATTTCATAACTACGATTGGCATAATGAAGAAAAAATATATAAAGGAAAATCTAATGGCGCCCCTCTTAGCTCGCACTCGCGTGTCGCCCCGCCTCTGCTGCCGCCGCCGCGAGTACGCGTGGGGTCGCCGCTCTGGTACCACCCGCGAGAAGTCCGCGGTGGTGTAGCGAGGGTCGCTGCTCGCGTCGGCCGATCTCGCGCCGGCCGATCTCGCCGCTCGGGTTCGTGGTTTACCGATCTCGCCGCCGGGTCATACTCGGCGCACCATACACCGCGGTTTCCAAAGAGAACCGCGTGTCACGCGGATCCTCAAGAAGTCATCGATGGGTGCCGATAGGTTCGCGATCGCCGGCGGAGAATGTATCGCCCTCCCAATCCGCTGTCGCGAAGAATGAGGTTACGAACATAGTCATGACTAAAAGTACGCTACGCAAGCAAACGGAACTTACCGTTGGCCCAAAGATGTGCTCGATGACGCGGCATAGTCCCGCCCGCACGGGTGGAGCCGAGGACCCGTAATGTAAGATCGCCGTTACAAACTTATGAGGTTCGAAATGAAATGAAGAAGCGACGCCACCGCGGTCGAACTCACCTCCCGCATGTCCGAGGTGCTCCCCGCCCGCCACGCCGACGCGCCCGCCACGCGCGGATCGAGGTTGTGTCCTACCACCTCTACCGACCTCTCGCCCCTGGATCGCTCGGTCCACCGGGTCGGTCGGCGTCGCGATCGCCGCGTCCGCACCACAGCATCGCCGCTTCTCCCGATCCCGCAGAGCCCTCCGATCTCCCGACATTGCCATGTGTCGCGCGAGTCTACCATCTCGACGACCTCCCGGTGAAGATCCACCGCATGTAATCATGAAGTTGTACACGTAAGCATGTCAAATTAAATATGAAATATGTAATATTGAGTACGACACGCCGTGGAAAGCGAGTCCGGTGGGTGGGTACGTGTGGACGTCGCGCCACATGTCGAGCAGGTGGTCGACCACGACCGGACGCAACGTAGCCTCGCCCGAGCCGAGTACCACTCCATGTAGTGCTCAGACGCCTCGGGTCGTAGGCCTCATCCGTGAACCTCGACGAGGGTCTCGTGGCGCTGCACTCCAATCGCCACCCAAGGGCCATCCCGTCCGACTGCAACATCGTGCCACGAACTCCCTTCCTAGTGTACCGTGGACGGCAAGAAAAATATTTGGTTGCGATGTAACACATATTGTAACACATAGTGAACTTACGTGTACGCATTCCGGCACCCACCTCCCCAAGGGGCCGGGACCTCCGCCGCAGATCGAATCGGGCGCATGACCCGTCAGACCGTACTCCTCCACGAAGATGTCGTGCACCAAGGCACTCCACGCGGTACCAAGACACGTAGTCTCGCGTGCGGCAAGACCGGGCATCGTTGGGGCGCGCGCCATCACCCGGCCGCCATCATGTGGTCCGGATGACGCGGCCGTCGGCCACCGATCGAACATCGCAACGCATCTCGTAGGAGCCCGCGAGGTGATCGGCGTGAAGGTGACCTATGCAATACAACACCGCAAACTTAGCACACGAATAACGGCCGCAAAATGAAAATAACAAATGATTACGAAACTAACTCCGCCGGCGCACCACAAAGTGCCCATGGTCGGCCGGTCCAGCCGCCCCGCGGACGCATAAGACGCCCCGCACGCTCTCAAGTCCACATGTGGTCATCCGATCCGAAACGCTCCAACGACCACACCGCAGAGGAGCGGCATCCCGAGAGGATGGCGCCGCCACGCTAACGCCGGCACGCTCGCCGCACAAGGCGCGAGACGTCGCGCAAGACAAAGACGGCCGGACCCCACGCCAGACGCGGGATCCGCCGACGGTGACTCCGCCACCTCCGCGCGCACGGATGTAGTGCTTGTCCACGCGCCGCCGTGGGAGCTCAGAACATCACCCACCCGAACAACCACGCAGGTAGGCCTCGGCGCCTCGTAACGCTGACGCGCGCGCCCGCGCCATACGCCGCCGCAAGAAGACACGTAAACGCCATCGTGGTTCACAAACGAATTGTTACGAGAAAAATAGTTAGGAAAACACTTACATAGAATCGCAGATCCACTTCGCGGTACCGCGCGGCCGCCGAACTCGACGACGCTACGCTCAAGCGCAGATATCGCGAACTCGCTAAGAGGTCCGTGGCGCCACGTGGCGGGACGCCGTGCGCCACCATCGAGCGCCGCGCAGGGCAACCCGTGAGGTAGCTCACATCCGCAATGCCGGCGCCATCTCCCGCACGGAGATAGAACGTGGGTCTCTCGCCTCCGCCGGCCAACCGCCGCCGGCAGGGGCCTTGGCCAGACGGAACGCCAGACGCACGATCAAAGACGCTGGTCCTCGATCGTCCTCCACCGCCGCCTCCACCATCCTCGCGAGTGGAAGGAGGCCTACCGCCTCAACTCGCGCCCAAACGATTAAGCACAAACAGAGTCAACGCAAAATAATCGATCGCCATTGAGTGCATGAAGGACACAACTTCACGCACTCTAATCCGCCTCTGCGTGCCTCCATGCCTCGATGGGGTGCGAGTCAAACGCCCTAGCTCTATCGGCGCGCCGCCTCAGAGGAGCACGGCATCGAGGCGCTACGGTGACGCCGGTCAATCATCGGGTCAAGCAACTCGCACTCACTCGCGCGGCCATACCGAAAATGCAAAGAAGATAGAAAGTTCATATTTTTCCATGCATCTTTACATAGCCTATGTAGCAACTACGAAATTGACCGCGCACTAATACAACTAATAACAACAGACTAACAGGATATTGACCGCGCTAACACAACTAATAACCGCACACAAATATTCTCATTGTTTTTAGACCTAAACAAGCTACTCGTGTTTTCCTCACAAATCAAAAAGTATCGTGCATCAATTATGTTACTACTAAATACTCAACCAGCGCCATACTCAATTCTATGTCGCTATTGTCGCAATTCTATGTCCAACTCAAAATATGTACTACACAGTTCGGCTACATTTATGTAACCTACTCGATTCTATATCGCTATTGTCGCATTTCTATGTCGCTACACAACTCAAAATATGTATCGCATATGTTCGACTAAATTTATGTAACCTACTCAATTCTATGTCGCTATAGTCGCAATTCTACGCCGCTAATCAACTCAAAATATGTACTACTGAGTTCGACTACATGTATCCGACCTACTCAATTCTATGTCGCTATTGTCGCTTGCTAACCTACAAAGTTTGGACGTAACATACACGCCGTAAATATTTACCGCAACACAAGATGATCGATCAAACCGATGGTCTATCAATCTCTCCACCGCCACGAACCGGCTGTGGCTTCGCCGCAATTTCTTCTCTCCTCTCCAACCTCTCTTGTTTTTTTCTCGAATTAAAATGAATTCGATTGATTTTTGGGATTTTATAATTGTCCTCTGTCGCCAGCTTGAATCGGCGACAGAACTATCGTCGCTCAATCTGGCGACAGGAAGTCTTGTCGCCGCGAGTGGCGACAGTTCCTCGTCGCCGCTTGAATCGGCGATAGATTCTGCCGCCATTCAACGCACGGCAGCACATTTTTGTAATTTTTTTAAACGGCTATTTATTTTTGTAAATATCTTTAAAAATAATATTATTTTAAAAAAAAATCGTTACAGTTACAGTCACAGTCTCAAAGAAGCCTCGGTTCTTACGGCACACGGCGACAATGACCCTGATGATGTTATCTGTAGCATGCGTGGCTTGATTCGCCATTTGTGCCAGTTTGATTCGTTGTTCTTGAGCTATATTAGTCAACAGCCTGGGAAGAAGATTTATCCGGATAGATTGGGACCGAGGCGTGTGCGCCGTTCCAACAAATCGAGCTTTCTTCCGTTTGGTAAATACTCCTCTCGCATACGACGCACGCGCTGCTGAGTAGACTGCTAGTCTTCTTACCTCTGCTTCTCCGCTCTGCTGCGCATCCAAGAAGTGGCGGCCGGGGCCATGGCGACCTCCCGCCACCTCCGCCTGCTCCCGCTCCTGCTCTCCATCGTCGCCGTCGCGGCGTCTCACCCGGCGCACGAGGTGGGTGCATCGCTCCGTCTCACGATCGTCGCATGGTTGGATATTTCTCTCACGTGATTTGATTTGGATGAGCACGTGAAGTTCTGCGCGGCCGCCGGAGGAGGAGGCGCCGGTTGCGGCGGCGAAGGGGACGGCACGAGGATCCTGATCAAGGGCGGGACGGTGGTGAACGCGCACCGGGCGGAGGAGGCCGACGTGTACGTCGAGGACGGCGTGGTCGTCGCCGTCCGGCCGAACATCCCGGTGAGTGGTTGGTTGGTTACTGTGCCTTGACTTGGCGAGATCGGATTGGTCTAGCTTGGGATTTGGAATTTTTGGATCGGGGTGAATTGACATGGTTCCAATCCCCCCAAAGTGGCTTGGTATGGGCCCCTGCGACCAAGGAACCACTCTGCTGCACCCACTTGTAGCCATGTTCTTGGATGCCAAGTGGGTTGCTCAGTTGCTCTCAACAGGGGAAAAAAGATTAGAGTAATTGGGATTGCTGACACTGCTTAGTTAGGAAGAGTTCATATTAGTTCATTACAAAATCTTGTGGTAAATGTAAAAAAAGTTCTAATGGAAATATGCTGGGACAGTAAAAAGTAGCTTGTTGACCCCTTTTTTTTAGATCAGCGAGAGCCTTGTAAGAGTAGAACTACTTTTATCTGTTTGTCATGTGCTTGTTTTACTCCTGTATTTTGCGGGACATTAAGCTTTTTACGATGTTGGAAATTCGTCGTGTCCATGAGTTAAAAGGAAACCAAAGCAAAATGTGAGATGTTCATGGCGTGTTCTGTTTCTTAAGAACATTTTAGCAGGGTGCACAAGAGCTCATCACTGTGTCCTTTGTCCTATGTTACTATCATATTCTAGTCTTTTTACCCTATTCTAATATTATTACTTGTTTTCTTAATATAAGTAAGCCATGCAAAAATAAAGCTTGCATACTGAAATTGTTCCGTGCTCAGGGTTTAACATAGCGAGCAATGGATATGTTTCAGACAAAAATAGATGCATCTTAGAGTTACCTGCAAAAACAATATTTCCCTTTTTATTTTTTAGCACGAATTTCCCTTTTCCCTTTTTATTGAGATGGTACTGAAGATAGACTTTTCTTTGTATCCATGAAACGGATCACTTCTTTTTTATTTTATTTTATTTTTAAAAACAAGAATGGGTCACTATTTCTCCCTTATGGGAACTCCTTTGGCCATGAAATGAAATGTTCTGGTGAAATCATGTCCTCTCTTGCTTTTCCAACTTTGCAATTTGATAGTCTCATGTCTTCATGTCATTTTTAGGTTGGTGACGACAATGTCAGAGTGATTGATGCAACTGGAAAGTATGTCATGCCAGGTGATTCTTACAACTGTGGTATATATTTAAGGAATCGGTTGTTGCTTGTTGTTCAGTTCATCAACATTCTTGCAAATGTCACAGGTGGAATTGACCCTCATACGCACCTGGAGATGGAGTTCATGGGAACTGTTACCATAGATGACTTCTTTAGTGGTCATGCTGCAGCACTGGCTGGTGGGACAACAATGCACATTGACTTTGTCATTCCAGTGAATGGAAACTTAACTGCAGGCTTGGAATCCTACAAACAGAAAGCAGAAAAATCTGCCATGGATTATGGATTTCACATGGCCATTACGAAGTGGAATGATGAGATTTCGAGGGAAATGGAAGTGATGGTTAAGGAACATGGTTGGTGCATATTCTGGCCTTTCTGTATTGTTGATTATTCTCAAGAATTTACATTCTGCTACATGAAGCGGCTCCTATATTTTGTCCAGACAATCAACTTTACAAAATTCCTATAATTTGATATATCTCTCATAACATGATGCAAGATTGTATTGATTTTTATGTGCCAAAATGTGTCAAAATTTTAATTGTCAACATTTCAGGGATCAATTCTTTCAAGTTCTTCATGGCATATAAAGGATCCTTGATGGTCACTGATGACCTCCTCCTGCAAGGCTTACAGAAATGCAAGTCTCTTGGTGCTCTGGCTATGGTTCATGCAGAGAATGGGGATGCTGTTGCTGATGGACAGCTGCGGATGATCGATCTTGGGATAACTGGTCCAGAAGGGCATGCTCTCTCAAGACCTCCAATTGTAATTCCAAGTTGAACCTTCTCTTTTACTGTTATGCTTCTTTATCATTATATGTTCAAGTTTTTTTTTACAATAATTAAGTCACTGCAATGAGTTAGATATATCATGATTTTTTGTGCTTTCCTCTCACAGGAATGTAATGAGTAGTAATAAGTTTTTTCTTATTATCTGCAGTTGGAAGGAGAAGCAACTGCCCGGGCAATTCGCTTAGCAAAGTTCATCAATACACCGCTGTATGTTGTTCATGTGATGAGCATTGATGCAATGGAAGAGATTGCCAAGGCTAAAAGAGAAGGTCAGACCTCTTTTATGAACATGTAGTTTGACAACATGAATAGACAGGCCCCTAGAAAGATGCATCAATTGGTTAGTTTCTACTCTGTACTCCCAGACCAGAGTTCCACAGGTTTGGCTGGTTTTAAACAGCTTGCTGGTGCTGGGGCCAGTGAACTGGATGGTCCCATTCGATTGATCATGTCCCAAATATCGAAGTTGATTTAATTTTGGAAGCATTTCTAAAAGTTAACAAAGCGTAAGTTGATGTAAACTCAAAACTTTGCAGGGCAGAGAGTCATCGGTGAACCTGTGGTTTCTGGGCTAGTCCTTGATGATTCTTGGCTTTGGGATCCTGACTTCACAACTGCTTCAATGTACACAGAAACACAAACTCGATAATATATTTATGTAATTATGATTCCTTTTATCTCATATGATGCTTCTAGGTATGTGATGAGTCCTCCAATCCGGGAAGCAGGGCATAATAAAGCACTTCAGGCTGCTCTTTCATCAGGAATTTTACAGGTGATGCACTTGTGTCATCCTAATTTCCTAAAGTTGCAGAGTTCTTAACATATTTCTTTTGCTTCTTTAGAGAGAATTGGAGATGAGTTGGCAAACAATAATGGAATATTATTTGCTAAAAGGATCTTGTGCATTGCCTACTAGTATAAGCATCCAACTGTTTTTTGTTTCTATGCAGCTTGTAGGAACCGATCATTGCACCTTCAACTCCACACAGAAAGCTTTCGGCTCTGATGATTTCAGAAAGATTCCCAATGGTGTAAATGGTAATCCTTAGGGCTAGTGAGTGTTAGTGCTAATAGTTAAATATAAAAGGTAACTGTAGTCACAACGAGTGCCTGTTCTGTGTGAATAAAAGCCGGCTAAGACATCTCTCTTAAATACTCGAACCAGGTATTGAAGAAAGGATGCATATAATTTGGGATAGCATGGTGGTAAGTTAAGATTTTCAATGGTTTTTCTAAGGAAAATTGTCGATAGTGTTAAAATAAATTAGCCAATCGGTAATCCATTGGTTTTATTTCTAGTATTTAAGTTCTTTGACATTCATACAATGTGTGCAGGAGACTGGCCAGATTTCTGTCACCGATTACGTAAGGGTGACAAGCACAGAATGGTATTGCAGAAATTCCGTATCTAAGTCAAATGCCCCACTATTTATTTAAAGTATATTTATACAAATTACTCAAATCTTTTCAGTGCCAAGATTTTCAACATATACCCTCGGAAAGGAGCAATCCTGGAAGGATCTGATGCAGATATCATCATCCTAAATCCCAAAAGGAGCTTTGAGATGGGTGCCCACACACACCATTCAAGGTCCAACACTAACGTGTACGAGGGCAGGAAAGGAAAGGTTGGTTCCTTGTTGCTCACAACTGTATTTGATATAAAACTCGAATCCAACTTGTGGACATTTCTGCTCAATTGGTGTAGGGAATGGTAGAAGTCACGATCTCAAGGGGGCGAGTGGTATGGGAGGATGGCATTCTGAACATTGTTCCCGGTTCAGGAAGATACATCAGGACGCCTCCTTTCGGGTACCTCTTTGATGGCATTGAGAAGTCCGATGCTGCCTACAAAGCTTCCCTTCGAGCTCCTGTACAACGTGGAAGAGCTGCTGCTTAACCTGTACATGGTAAGTAGCGGATCTAGGAAATTGGGTCACCGATGTCATCGCTTTACTTGAGCAATTAAGGTCACCTCATGCATATACAAAGAGTCACATTTGATTGTGCCGAGGTCACCGGGTCACATGATCCCAATAACTGCACCTGGATCCGCCCCTATCCATGGTTGATCTTATTGCCCCTGACGGTAGCACCATTCCATCTGGTTCAAGAACAAGTTGCTCCAAGGTGAACACCGTCTTGCTCATGTGTAACTAACTTGTTACAAACCGCTTTATTCAAATTCAGATTCAGGATAGGTAAAAATGTAAAATTCCCTATGTATATGATGCACCTTTCTGATTTGGAAAAGTCCAAGTTTGTTTTGAGTTCATCCTATTTTCACAACTAGGACATGCAACTTTGGTAAGTGTGGGAAGTCTATAACTTCCATACATTTCCCCCTGGAATAGTTCAGCGCAATGGTTCAGACTTGCTTTGCTGATGATAGACAGTCATAACTCAAATTGTTTGATTAAATTCTTAAAACATAATTAGCATGATGCATGCCCAATGCGAAGGGAATCGAGGATGATTATGGATAAGTGTGAGATGCATGATCCGTGCTGTACTGAGCTTTTCTTGGAGGAACAGAACTGAGCCAAAAGATATCGAAATGTTTAAATCTCGTGATGTATCACCCCATTGTCAGGTTGCATGATTTCTTAGCCAACCATACCTTCCAATACCATCACTTGATAAGATCTTCAATTATTCCGCAAGTATTTACATCTTCATTTTCTTTTTTAAAAATGTTACAAACTTGTCCAATAACTCATAATATGATGTCATCTACAGATTACAATACGCACTGAACACTCACTTGAACAAATACATGAAAAGATTATGATCCAAATCTCTCACCAATACATTAACAGTGTGAAGAATCTAGGGAGTAGGGAATACCTGAATTCCTATGAGACTAATATAACACTAAGATACAGTACCTAACAATATCATATTTATGAATTGATTCAGTTTATTCCCGTGGGCGGGCGAGCCAAAGGGAACTTAAAGCACGTAGCCGGGAGAAGTAGTCGCTTATTGCAAGTAGAGCTCGTGCAGATTGGCGAGTGGTTAATATGCGTTGCATTTGCTGAAGAGTTTGCAGCCGCAGGTTATCAGCCTGCATATAAGGCATTTGTTAAACAGATAATCAAAAGTTGAAATAGAGATCTACATTTTTCTTCCCTTCATTTTCTTGCTATTCCCCCTTATATAATGGTTCTTATTCTTTGCTGCATAAGTTAAAGTATAAATGTACAGTTAAAATCCACATATCTGCCTTTCTATTGGGATTTTATTATTTATTAGTACCCTTTAGATAGTCTTTTCAATAGATCAAAAATCATGTTGGCATTCCATTACAAAGTAAGGTTGGCTATGCTGCTCCCAAATTTCATTCTCCACGATAATGATGAAGTATATTACATAGGCCAAATAGTCTGCAAAAACACCTTGAATAATATCCAGCAAATTAAGCACAGGAAAGAGAATAATATTATGTAATGACATGAACAACTACATGATTTGCAACAGTTACCTGCCGTAGGAAGTTTTCTAGGGTGCCAAGTTTTCCCATAGCCATTGCCATCTGTCCCATGTAGTTTGCAACGTTACCGGAAGATCCTGCATGGCCCAGGGATCCAGATGCTAGGGTTTCTGCAAGGGACTGTTGTAGTGCTTCCATCCCTTGAGAAAGAGCATCTTCAGCTTGTTGGGAGGACTGTTGGAGGTTGCATATACCAGCAAGCTGCTGCTCAGTAAGAGGCTCTAATTGACCTGCAAGTAACTGCAACAGAAATGTTAGTAAAAAAAGAACTAGATGGGAACATAGCAGGTATTGGTCAGAAGTTTTATCATTTTGAATTCTGTACGGGCCGTAAAAAAATAATCATAACTAGATTGGCAACTTCAACAAGAAATCATATATAAAATCCAGTAAAATAGTATAATCTCCACGACTAGAAATATGGATTTCATGACTTATGAGCTTTTCTAACTTCTAAGTCCATCCAGTCAAAAGTGAAGAGTTTTTCATCGTACATATGGGGCCCAAGCATAACCCACCAGGCCACCATTATTAAATAGTGTGCAGTCACAAAACATTTTAAGGCAGTAAGCCAAATTAGCCCCAACCCCTCCATTTTTGGTTGAGCTCAGGTGGGTCAATGAAAAAGAAAATAAGCGAGAGCCTTGGAGTTTACAGGCATGACCTGAGAGGTCAAGGAATTCAATTGTGCATGCAAAAAATAATACTAGATCGGTACCTTAAGAAGCTCAGATGATCGGAAGCCACCTAACCACATGAAACACCTCTCAGCAGGGGTCTTCCACATTCCTGACAGCACATGAAAAACGTCTGCTTTGACTGCCACACCCTTGAGCCTGAAAATTTCATCATAGTGTGCCATGATGATATCAACAATACTCCGAAGATCATTATCGCCAGCATGTGCATTGATAGCAGCCCTCAACTCATTGATATGCTTGTTATGCTCCTCCAACCACCGTGCATACTCCATGTCAAACGCCAAAGCTCCTACAAATTAGAGAACATTAACATAAAAAGGCATTGGCAGTATAATGGTATCAAACAGAAAAATTTAGAGCTTTGTCATCGGTAACACTTCTTGTAAACTTATAATCTTACACAAGGTGCAATACTTCTCTAGGTATACAAGCATATGCTAGATGTCATGGACCTCATGGTAGCTAGTTTTGCTTGTGTCTACCTTATTTTGTCTCCCACATCCTAAGGAGGAGCACCCAAGAAAAGGGCGACTGGGAGTCACATAACAAAATACAATACACACTACTGCATTAACCTAAAACTTTTAGAAAAGAGAAAAAGTCATGGGAGTATACTATTACCATTTCCGCTCATTGAGTGAGACTGATCTCCCGATGTCGAAATAAAAATACCCTGAAGAAGTATGCATTGGTCAAATTTAGGTGCTGCATGTTTAACTCAAGAAACATCTGATAAATCCTGCATGGAAATATAAAACTTCCACCTGTTGGCGAGCCTGCTGAAGCTCTTGCTCTAACTGAGTAAGTTTCAATCTGCTGCTCTCAAGGTTTTGGATATACGCCTGAGGAAAACAAAATGATGAAACAATGCCAATCAATTCTATCAAAATGGTGCAACTATAGAAGAAACGAAAAAAAAAAGGTAGGGCCAAGATCATAACAGAAAAAATATGCTAATCAAATCTACTGTTGAAGATACAATCATGAGCTAGGCACACAATTTCGTGTGGAAAACAAATACATGGTCTACTGATAACGCTTTAAATTCAAACAAATATGTAGTACATTGTATAAATGAAGTAGTGTGTTACCACAGTAGGTGATGAGAGCAAAACATAAATGGAATCTGAAGAGTGAACATTTCAAGAACATACAAGCTAACCTTCTTTCTTAAACGGCTTTTCCTGGCAGCTTCACGATTTTGGGCAAGACGACGAAGTGTCTGTTGGAAAAGAGACCTTTACTTTCAACAGTGGGTTTTCATATGATGAAAGCATCAAATATGCAGTGATAAGAGTACCTTATTATCTGATTTGTCCTTTGATTTGTCACTAGAATCAGAAGTTGTGGGGGCAGCAAGTTGTCCTTGTTCAAACTGCAGATAACCAGTAAAGTGAAAATATCATTGCTAAGACCTACGACTATTTTGGTAATTGTGTTAATGGGGAGTTAAATTCAATTGATTACATGGTTAGGATGGATATATATCAAGCTTCCATGCACTAAACAAAGTTATAGGCAACTAGGTACTAACAAAAAACCGAGCAATGGCAAATCTAAAGTAGATAAAAAGTGTACTGCTACACACAATGGATTTATCCATTGCACCATCCTGGATGTGTATAGGAACATTAACACCTAAAAATTCATTCAAGGCATTTATACATGTATATAATATTGAAATTTCAAAAATGAACTTATCGCAAATTCAAGAAACTCTTTGCAAAGGACTTTTGAAAGAAATTTCAAACCTCCAAAACCTATAAGTATCAACAATTTTGTAAACAACAAGCATGTCATTAAAAAAAACAGACTGACAAAACAGTGAGCTCAGAATGGTAGGTACCATGTGATTCCTCTCATCAATGTCTGGATCCGTTGATGTATCAGTCCTAGGACTTGTATCAGCCATAGTTGACTCTCCCCAGTTCTCAATGTTACCAGTCCTTAAAGCAACCAGATTTGGTTGTGTTCCCTTTTGCTGTACTAGTGCCTGAGGACCAACTGTTGTTGTTGTTGCTGTTGCTGCTGCTGCTGCTGTAGTTGTTGTATCATTCGGAGAAATAAACTGCAATTAGGAGTGCAAGACTGCATCAATTCCCACTGCAGATGGAATATCACTTAATAAATGGGTGTTTGATCTGTCACCAGGACTTATCGGTGCATGGCCTGCATACCTTTCTGTAATTTCCAAACTGAAGGGGGCCGTTGATAATGGTATGAGTATTTGGCTTCAGATTGAACAAAGTATCTGAAGATCAGAAAATAAAGGAGAAACAGTCAAGCCAGAGTCAGTCAAACAAAAGGTTTTAGTAGTTCATGTACATCCACACTCAGCAGAACTACTTCTTTGACATCTATGATAGGGAATTGTAACTGTACAGCCAAAACTGTTTTATCAAAACAGAAAAATGCACATGGCCCATAATTGAAGTTTCTGGACCTACAAAACATCATATGTAAGAGGTAATTTTCCAGCATATTTGATTGAGAACAGAGATACATACTTGTACTAAGATTAGCAAGATCTTCTATTCGGAATCCAGCAGATGCAAGACCCACAAAGTCGGTAACTCGAGAAGGTTGCATGCTGTTCACATCTGTGTGGCTGAAAAACATTGTTCACCAAAATTAGATACAGGTCAGAAAATAATATACGTACTGCATACAAGAGGCACTTTTTCATTTCTTCTTTTGTCTTAGTATCACATATCCTATGCCCATCACTTAATATCTATTCAGCAACAGTCATCGAAGAAACCTATACATTTCTTTTCCATTACAAGAATCACACATGGGCATTCAATTGCGTCGTTTGCAAACTTGTGTGCCTATTTACTAACCATCAAAGGGACCACTTGGTTGCACTACAGTCAAGAGCATAAATTCGACTCAGAACCATACAAAAAATAGTTTGTTCTACATGTATAGATTACGAATTTTGAAGATCATCAGCTGACCCCAATCATTCAAAACATATACCAACTCCATATGAGATTGTGGATGCCCAACCCTTACATACCCATCTTTTCTTTTGTTTCTTTGAAGATCTGGACCTACCACAGTGATGATTTCCAGCATCCTGGTGGAGGACATATATATGTGGTCCAGTGATCAATGATAAGCAAGCCCCTGAGAAAGTTGACCAGGCACAAATGAATTTATCGTATCATGTCAGCCAGGGATTGAGGCCGCATGACAATTATTGCTCATTAGTCCTTGCTCTCCCCAAGCATAAGAACAACAAAAAGAGCAGCAACCAAAAACCTCCTTACACTAGCAAAGTTACTCTACCCTCTAATCATTACGGCACATGAGCTAAAGGTCACCATACTCCACATCGACAAGAGCTAATCAGAAAAGCAATCGACTTTTCCTCCTGGAAAAGCAGAAACAATCAACCGCAATCCATGCGTACCATGATCAATTAACTAATCAGGGATCAGGGATCATATCACATCATATGCAGACAAGTGAGAGCACAGAACATGCAGAAATGAGCAGGTAAATGGGAGAAGAAACCGTCAAGAAATGGAGAAGGGGTGTCCAAGAAGTGGCGGCGCGGGCACGTACATGGTGTGCTGAGGAGCCCCGAAGCCCGGCATCGCCCCGCGCGCATCTTCCGCAGCCGCCGCCGCTCCTACTACTCGCCTACTCTCCATCAACCACCATGCACCCCGGTGCTACTATCTGTCTCCTCACCTCACTTCACCTCGCACCACCAACCAGCCAACTCAAGAAGAAGCAAGGATTCTTTCTCCAAGATAGACACCACCGCCACGGCACCACCACTACCACCAACAGCAGTAAGCAAATCAAGAACGCGCAGAGGGGAGGTCTTGCAAAAAAAAAGGACCTTTGCATGGTCTAGTACTCGGATCAGTTCAGTAGTATTCGGACAGAGTTGTGAGGAGGGAGAAGGGGTGAGGTGGTGGTGGGGTTGAGGAAGCAAGCGATCTCGTGTTTGGGTGAAGGGGAGGAGAAATGAGAAATGGAGCGGGGAGAGTCCACCAGCACCAGCACCAGCGGCAGCACCGCAGCAGGAGGGGAGCTTAGCTTAGCAGTGCCTCGAATTCCGGCCAATTTTATAATGATTCCTTGGTTTTGTGAGTCCCATTAGAGGAGGAGTGACGTTTGGACCATACCAATCTCTAGTCGGGAGTCATCCTCTGTATACGCACCCACAGTGGGCTACTCTGAGTCTCATCTCACCCCACTCTTTTAATCTTCGTTGGCTATTTACAATTGGATTAGTAGTGAAAGAACTTTTCATATATGTTTTACTCTAGCAGACTATAATAATTCACTCTCCAGAAGATTAAAAATAAACACATGGCGTCGTTTCAATCTGGGGCGGAACTGGATCTTAGGCCTCTGAAACAATGGCCGAAGGCTCATGATCAAATGCCCTTGGATAAATTATTGAAAAATCAGTAAAAAAGAAAGATAGGTCAACCTAAGGTTTAGCTAACTTTGTCCCTAGTCTCGGTTGAGCTGACCATCTTGTGATACACTCGAATATCAGGTTAGTTTGACTACGAAATAGTAGTGGGTAAATGGAGAATGTATAAGCATACTTCTAGTGAGTGTAATTATGTTGTAATTATACATTATTAATGGAAGATTCTTCTAGCAAAAGGGGATCAAATAACCTAGCTGACCAAAAACAATATGTGTTTGTGACGCAAATAGCATTGCCTATCGAGCAGTTGCGCAGAAAAAAGGGCCCAGTAGGTTGCGGCACAGACGATCAGGAGCATTTGGTGCAATTTTCTTCACCTGGCTTTGATAATTCCCTACTAACCGCTGCACCATTTCCCAGGATTTGTTTAGCCCCTCGTTATCTCTTCAACGAACCACCTCGTGAGCACCACCGATTTCGCATGCACAATGGTATGCATCACTGTTATTTATAGTATTTCTTCAAATCATTTATAGGCATCACTAAAAACAGTTTCTATAATAAACTATATTTTTTATGTCTATATAGACAGTTTTTTTCTTGTATAATGTGTCTCGTCGACTACTGTATAAGAGACGACCTAATTCTATATGTTTCCTCTCTCTCTCCACATCATCTTGTATCCTACGTGAAAGACTTACAGACAGTTAACGTCATACCATTGTATATGTTCTTATATCTATCATATTTTTCACGTCACAATGAGTCTAATTTCTATTCCATTTCGCAAAACAACAACAAAATACTTCGCGAAAGCTCGTAAACTTTTTCCGAATTCAATTTCAACTT
The DNA here is from genome assembly GCA_036346255.1 of Ampelocalamus luodianensis. Lineage (NCBI taxonomy): Eukaryota > Viridiplantae > Streptophyta > Magnoliopsida > Poales > Poaceae > Ampelocalamus > Ampelocalamus luodianensis. The sequence goes on along the minus strand of CM070617.1, from coordinate 26,339,073 downwards.
TTTGAGCCTAAACTTTTTCCCTATTCATTGTTTTTCTCAGCTGCAGTGGCTCGGAAAGGAGTGTCAGAGATCACCGGAGTGTGCTCAACGCTTGTGGAGAATTTACGTCTACTAGTATAGTGCCGTGCTAACGTCACGGTTTCATTTCAGGGATGCACATGAAAACAATCAAACGACGACATTTTTGTATAGTTTAAGTCTCATGCAATTGTATATGACCATGTATATAATCCGGAAAACACTCATGCATAACAAGGCATAATAAAGTCATGTCTCGCATACTACAAATAATAGTATAGTGCTCGTGCTAACGCCACGGCTTCATTTCAGGGATGCACATGAAACTCGTGCTAACGCCACGGCTTCATTTCAGGGATGCGCATGAAAACAACCAAACGACAATATTTTTCCATAGTTTAAGTCTCACGCAATTGTATATGACCATGTATATAATCCGGAAAACACTCATGCATAACAAAGCATAATAAAGTCATGTCTCGCATACTACAAATAATTCATGAATTGCTTAAGTAGATCTTGGAGTTCTCCAGGGATAATATCTGTACATTCATTTGCACTGCTCTTCAAAATGTCCACCAAGAATTCCGTCCTCAGTGAATGTGATATCTGTGGATGGCAGATAATAAGTTAACTTATTAATTTGCTGTGTAGTCTACAAAATATACATAGAGAATATATATGCTCACAGTGTTGATAAACGACAATCTTTCGCCATTCCACGACTTTAGGAAGTTGTATACAAGGAAGCCTGCCAATTTCCTGGAGAAGAAGAGCAAGTGTTTATTTGTTGTAGATAAATCAAATGACTATTCACTCTATGTGACAATGTATCATCTTCTTCTTCTGTATCATAAAAGTAGAGTTGCAAGTGACGTGGCCCTTTTGATCCTGGCACCAAATGGTCCAGTCGATGATACATCGCACTCGCATACCGGAATGTATATGTGCGATGCATCACCGCGCCATGTATCTTCGGTCCAGTGTAACTCCGAGGCTTGTGAAGGAGAAGTGAGAGTTGAAGTACCGTATGTGCTTTCTAAAATATTTTGCATCATTATGCAATTGACTTGTAAACAACCTCTTCAACTCATCGGGCACATCATGAATATGTAATCTTATCTTTCCCTTTCGGCAGCAGAATCCAGGTGGCTCGCCTTCAAATCTCATCGCTCCACAATACCGGCAGTCAGGAATCTGTTTCAAAACATGGTGACTGTCCGGCAAGTTATGGTAGATGAAATCATAAGGATCATCAGCGGCTCCATGGCCGGTGCAATCATCAGTGACACGGTATGACTGGAATGCACATTCTGTTTATATATAGAAATATGTGAACATGGTACTCACTTCACATGTTGACAATACAAATTATTAAGCAAGAGTTACCTTCAGCAAGCTTCTGCATGGTCTCATCATCTTTGATAGTCTCTCCTATGTCACATCCTTCTTCTTCTTCCTCTATGTCATGTAGATGATCTGTTGCATGACGTTTGAAAATAACACGATGGTTTTAACATAATTCTTACAAAAAACTACACTGGTGAACAGATGTGTAAAACCCACCTTCATCATCAGAATCCTGGTTTGTAGGCTCGAATAAAGCACTTTCAAACTCGACGTCAATGTGCTATACATGTGGCACAAGCATAGGATCAACATTTTCTTCTTGGGCAAGAGTAGGGCACGCTTGCTGCTCGTTTTCTATCGCTTTTTTCCTCTTATAGTCTCGCCTCTGCTATAGCAAATTTTCCTTGCTTGGCGCATCCATATTCAGTACCATTTGAATTTGAGCCGCTTGAAGTGCTTGAAGAGGCACCGTCACCAATGTACACAAGAGATATAATATTAGATTCAATCTGCCCTTTGAAATGTATACAATATTTTAGTTAGATTAGATGTTTCGACTGTATTAATTACGACGCCGCTTGAACTCTCGGTGTGCAAAGAAGACATCAATGGCGGTCGTTGTTGCTCGACGTACTCATCATTCCTATGTAGCCATCAATGGGTGATTTGGATCACCATTTTCTTTGCCATCATGTCTTGATGCTTGGTAAATGGCGTAAAGGACAACTGCTGTGGTGATTGTCCTCCTACGACATCCGTCATTTTAACATATGTGCAACCGATTCGGATGTACTTCATATGATGAAAAAATATGATGATAAAAATAAGGAGTTTCTCTTTGTGATGCTTAAACAAAGAATAGTATACAGGAACCGATAAGGATTACCATGAGCAAAGCGCCGTTGATGATGTCAATGTTTTATTCCTTGCACAATATTCACGTTGTTTTGTATTCCGTTCTTCTCTTTGTTCAACGCTTTCTTCGGCCCTTTTGCGTGCCCTGTATTCACGTTGTTTTCTATTCCTCTCTTCCCTCTTTATGAACTCATCATCTGCTGGTGATTTCCCTGTTGCTATGATATAGAATGCGTGTCACAATTTCGCAAAACAATTCCAAATCGACTGTGTACGATGTCAAAGAACATACCCGGACCGATGTTGTTTGATATGTCGCTAAATGCAGCACGGGTTTCTCTCCTCTCCCCCATGGTAGATCTCACGTAAACTGCAATACAACAACCCTATGTTCAAACAATAGCATGTTCAACCAAAGCAGAAGGAACTCCTCCGATACAATTTGACACCTATAATATATACATATTTGTAAACATTCTCCAATGTAAACAAACAATCACAAATCAATCAGCACATTAAAGTTAATCATGACACCTAGACAACTACATTTGTTAGCAGTTGGTATTTGAATGAAGTTTATGCACGGTATTCACGTTGTTTTGTATTCCATTCTTCTCTTTGTTCAACGCTTTCTTGACCCTTTATGCGTCTGTATTCACGTTGTTTTCTATTCCTCTCTTCCTCTTTATGAACTCATCATCTGCTGGTGATGTCCTCGTTGCTATGATATAGAATGCGTGTCACAATTTCGCAAAATAATTCCAGAACCGCGTGTACGATGTCAAAGAACATACCGGACCGATGTCGTTTGATATGTCACTAAATGCGTGTGGTTTCTCTCCTCTCCCCATGGTAGATCTCACGTAAACTCGCAATACAACAACCCTATGTTCAAACAATAGCATATTCAACCAAAACAGGAAGGGAACTCCTCCAGATACAATTTGACACCTATAATATGTACATATTTATAAACATTCTCCAATGTAAACAAACAATCACAAATCAATCAACACATTAAAGTTAATCATGACACCTAGACAACTACATTTGTTAGCAGTTGGTATTTGAATGAAGTTTATTTGAATGTCATGGCAGTTTCTGGCTCCCATTCACTGAAAGAGTGTAACTGTACAGCTCAACCTTTCAAGTTTCAACCTGAAAAGACTCTAGAACCCTTGAATTATGACTTCTGACCAATCAGTTTGAGCTCCTATAAACTACGTATTGCTTAGTACATTGAATAGCATCTCAGATGAAAATGCAAACATTGAAATAGTAATTAAATTCTTTACAAAAAAGTAGTAATCGCTGCTAATTAACCTCACAGTCACATAGAAAAGAAATAAAAGAAAAGGTACAGATTCAAGATTAACGGAACCTTCAAGTCTTGCTATTATCTGTCAGGTGTCGGTAGCATAGCCAGAATTACAGTGTCACACAGGAGTTCGTGGCCTGGAGCAGAGGTGTCATCGACATGGCCTGCGAAATCATCAGCATATGCATGACGTTTTAAAAAGAAGAGCAGTAATTTCCATGTAATGCTTCCTGTTGCTCACAGAAGTCAAACTGAATTGCTTTTTACTTTACATTTGCACTACAAATAGGAAGAGCAATGTTGAGCAATTCACCTTATGCAGTTTGACTTACATTAAGATGTGGATTTTTCTGGCTGGCGACTGAGCGGCGCGGCGGCCGCCGCGGGCTGGCGGCGCGCGACTGGCGCGCGGTCGCTGGTGGCGCGGCGGCGGCGGCGGCGGCGCGGGCGGTGCGGCGACTGAGCGGCGCGCTAGGCGCCCTGGCTGGTGGCGGCGGCGACGGCTGGGTGGCGGCGGCGGCGGGCCGGTGGCGGCGGTGGTGGGCGGCGGCGACGGCGACGGCGGGCGGCGCTCGTGGGCGCGGCGACTGAGCGGCGGCGGCTGGCGTTATGGCGGGCGTGGGGACCGAGCGCCGCGCGCTTGGGTGGGTGGCGGCGCGGCGGCGGCTGGCGGTAAGCGGCGGCGGCGCGGCGGCGCTGGCGTTAGCGGCTCGGGCGGCGTGGGCCGGGTGGCGGGAGGCGGGCGGCGCGCCGAGACGCCCTGGAGATTGTGGGTGGGGGAGAGACGGAGGAGGAGTCGAGGAGTTGGGTAGAGGGAGAGTCGCGCGCGGGATGATTGAATGATTGACGAGGTTTGATCCAAAGAATCTGGACTGTTGGATTTGAGTGAGTAAGAGGAAGGAGAGGTTAGAGTTGATCTAGTACGTTTGTTTGAAAGGTGTGTTTTTTCTGGGTGCAGTTTTTTTGGTGCATGTAGGAGAACTCATGACTGCGTGGGTGAGCAGTTGGTGTAGCTGTAGGGAAATTTAGTACTGGTGCCTTTATAGTAGAGATGATACTTCATCACGCGCCGATGGAGCCGATCCTGACCGTCCAATCTGGTGGCTATCATTCGGAATCCGCACGACCATGAGATTCCGTGGGACCGAGCGTGTGACATACGGGCCCCAGCTCGGGGAGTGACCGGGCTCGCCTGATCCATGGGCTTATCTGGGCCGTTCATCTACATGCATAGTACTCATAACGAGCGGTCCAGATGGATCCACTGTTGTTCAAGCTAAGCCCGTCAATTTCGAGATATTTTTTTGTTGATTATTTGGTCATTTTTCGGTTCAAAATTGCCAGTATTTTTATTGGTGATGATGGAGGAGATGCTCGGATGCATCAAATATTCAAATCAAATCTAGTGCTGTCTATTCAGAGACGGAGGGAGGGAGGCTGGCGGCGACCAATCCTCCTTTATGCTTCAATAATTTTTTTCTATAGTTTATATATTTAAAAAAATATTATTATCGTTAGTACTATTTAACCTTAAATTACATTGTATAACTTAGTTGATCCTCTCGTCCCTAACTCATGGATCCACACCTGTTCCTGTTGCATCGAGCTAGCGATAGAGAAGTAGAGAACAACGTCGGTTTGAAGCTTGAGGTGTTGAGCCATATCGTTTTCTTAAGACAATGCAAATAGATAAAGATCGATCGTTTTGTTTTCTTCTACTTCTCCGGGGTACTTATTCCGTGATCTCCCATGTCTTCCTGTTTGTTTTTTACTGTAGCCGGTGATGTTTGTTTGGCTTCGTACCACAAAAGCAACAGGAAAGAATATATCATATTTTTTTGCTTTTGTTTTTAGCTATCGTAGTTCGGTAGTTGTAATATAATTTCCCTCTATCTGAATATCACTTTAGTATAAATACTTAATAGTATTGTTTTGGTTTATGAAGGTAATTAACATTTCCATCAACTATTAACCGCTTTATTAATAGTGGTGTTAAAGACCGATGGATATACCGTTAATACATGCAAAATTTGTATTTATTCCTTTATTAGTTTGTATGTATAGTGTTGGTGATATGTCCTAAAGGCAATCATAGAGATAATTGTATCACATCTATATTTATGAGTTATAGAATAAATGTTATTACGTTCCTAGATGAATTATCGTTTATAAATATTAACAAGTATGTGACTTGTTGGTGAATCTCTTTAAGTTATATGATGTCATTCTAAATGTATCTCTGGTCGGATGTCACTGGTCGGGATACTGGTGACTTATCGACCAACACATGTATTGATTGATAACTATGTTTCACTAGTCATAGATATGGGGATAACGAATCAATAATGTGAACACATGTTAGAGAATATAGTGTTGGATTGACCCATCTTAAGACACTATTGAGATTGTTATGATTTTATGTGTCATCAGTTGGTCTTAAGCAATGATGTTGTATAATCTTTAGACCTGAGATTAGTATAGTTTCCTACATATGTAACAGTGCATTTAGGGGTTGTTAAATGCTACTTTGTAACTGGATAGTTATAAAGATAACTTTCGAGTATGCTATGAAACATTCGGATGAATGTGACTGGTCTGATATGAGATTTGCCCCACCTAACATAACAAGAGTGATATTTATGGCCCCTCGATGTGGTCAGATAAAGAAAGTGCATGGTTGTGCCACTAGTGGTCGAAGAGTCGGACACATGAAATTATTCGTCACTAGATCGAGAAAGTATTGAACAACCCATGAGTGATATATATCTCACCTAGAGTTCAACAAGATGTCGTGAGGCAAAAGGAGAAATTCGAGAAACATCATAAAATATTTCAACTCCTACTGAACCTCTACAAGATGAACAAAATGTTGTCGAACCTGTAGATGAGGCATCAACCCCATGTAGATCAAAAAGGGGCCACGTCAATTTCCTATAAAGTATGGGCATGACGTTTTCTTATTGAATAATGACGAGTCTAAGACTTATTCGGAAGCCATAGTGCACCCAGACTCTGAGTCATGGCTTGAAGCCATCAGATCTGAGATAAAATCCATGTGTTCATATCGTATAGTGATACGACCAGATCCGGACTAGTCGTATGGTGATACGACTAAATCCAGACTAGTTGTATAGTGATACGATCAGTTCCAGACTAGTCGTATAGATATATAAGCTGGTCAAAGACTGGTTGATAATCAAGTTTGAAACTTGGTTGATGCACCTGATGGTGTTACGACTATTGAGTGCAAATGTTTTTTTTAAGATAGATATGGATGAAAATATTCACATTCATAAGGCACGACTGGTTGCGAAAGGTTTCAAACAAATTCAATGAGTTGATTATGATGAAACCTTATCACCAATCGTGATGCTTAAGTCTATCCGGATCATTCTAGCTATTGTTGCATATTTCGATTATGAGATATGGAAAATGGATATCAAAACAGCTTTCCTAAATAAAAACCTAAGTGATGATGTGTACATGATACAGTCTGAGGATTTTGTCGATCCAAAGGAAGCTAGAAAGGTTGCAAGCTTGAGAAATCCATCTATGGATTGAAGCAAGCATTTCGGAGTTGGAACATTCATTTTCATGAAGTGGTCAAAGGGTTTGACTTCATCAAGAACAAAGAAGAGCTTTATGTTTACAAAAGGGTTAGTGGGAGCAAGCTTGTGTTTCTGATCTTGTGTGCGGTTGACATACTACTGGTCGGAAATGATATTCTAATGCTTGAATCTGTTAAAAATTCATTAATAAATAGTTTCTCAATGAAAGATTTAGGAGATGCAGCATATATTATTGGTATAAGGATCTATAGAGATAGATCTAAAGGCTAATTGGATTAAGCTAGGATATGTACATAGATAAGGTGTTGAAATGGTTCAACATGCAAAATTTCAAGAAAGGTTTCTTGCCTATGACATTAATCTTAGTAAGAGTAAGTGTCCTACGACCACCGATGAGCGATCCAAAATGAGTAAAATTCTACATGCTTCGGCTATTAGATCTATCATATATACTATGCTATGCTATGTACACAACCAGATGTGTCATATGATCTAAGTACTTGAGAAAGACTAAGGATGCATTCCTTGTATTTGGCGATGAGAAAGAGCTGGTCGTAAATGGTTACACCGATGCTAGCTTCCAAACCAAAAAGGATGATTTCAGATCGTAATCTGGGTTTGTATTTTGTCTTAATGGAGGAACAAGTTTTTTAGTTCAATCAGATATAGACTAGTCGTATGGAGATACAAGCTGGTCGTAGGCTGGTCGAATATGGTCACTATGTGGTCAAAACCTAATCGTAAGGAGCCTAGATCGCATCATAAGTCCAAGCACATACTTCGGCGGTGTCACATTTTTTGTCAGATCGTTGAGAGAGATGATGTGAAGATATGCAAAGTGCACACAGATTTGATCTGTTGACAAAGTCTCTCCTGCTACCTAAGCATGAGGTGCACACAAGAGCTATGAGTATTTGATACCTATATGATTGACTCTAGTGCAAGTGGGATACTATTGGTGATATGCCCTATTAGCAATTATAGAGATGATTATATCACGTCTATGTTTATGTGTTATTGAATAAGTGTTATTCTGTTCCTTGAATGAATCATTAGTTATGAAAATTAACAAGTATGTGATTTGTTGGTTAAGCTCTTTTAACTTATGATGATGTCGTTCGAAATGTATCCCTGGTCAAATGTCACTAGTCGAAACACTAGTGACTCTATTGATCAGCACATTTATTAATTGATGGTCATGTTTCACTAGTCATGGATATATGGATATCGAATCAATAATATGAAAACATGTTATAGAACATGGTGTTGGATTGACCCACCTTGAGACACTGTTGAGATTGTTATAATTCTATGTATCATCAGTTGGTCTCAAGCAATGATAACGTATAATCCTTATAGCTGAAATCGGCATGGTTTTCTACATGTGTAATAGCACTATTAGGGGTTGCCAAACGCTACTCGTAACTGGGTAGTTATAAAGGTAGCTTTCGGGTATACTATGAAACATGCAGAGGAATGTAACTAGTCGATTATGGGATTTGCCTCTCCTAACATAACAAGAGAGATATCTCTGGGCCCCTCAATGTGGTCGGATAAAGAAAGTGCATGGCCATGCTACTGGTGGTCGAAGAGTTCGACCACATGAAGCTATCCAACACTCGATCGAGAAAGTATTAAACAGTCCATAGATGATATAACATCTCACCTAGAGTTTAACCAGATATCGTGAGGCAAAGGGAGAATACATGAGCAGGTTGTTCAGTTCGACCAAATACGAACTGGTCGTATGGAGATACGAGCTGATCATAGACTGGTCGAACATAGTCACGAACTGGTCGTATGGAGATACGAGCTGGTCGTAGACTGGTCGAACATAGTTACGAGCTGGTCGTAGACTGGTTGAACATAATCACTAATTGGTCGTAATTAAGTATTAACTGGTCATAAGGAGTTACGAACTGGTCGTGACTAGATACGAGCTGGTCGTAAGTGATAAGGACCTGGTCGTAGATTATATTGTATTAAGGTTTCTCCGATATATTCTATGTGTGTTCGGGAATCGTTATGTTCTGCTAGGTACCGCTAACGACTCGTGGTCGGAAAAGAGTTTCTGAGTCACAACCGACTACGCATGAACCTACAGGGTCACAAACTTAACGGGTTGGAACAAACCAGTACAGATACGATTCGTCAAACGTGTTCAGATATGGGCACTATATAAGGAGATTCTCAGTACTGTTGGGAGAGAACGACGAGACAGAGGAGATGAACGTAACAGACAAGACACATGAAAGTGACGAGTTGAGTTGTTCCTCCAAAACCCTAGCCGTCATCTTATTGAGAGAGTCTTTCCGTGCGACTTGGTGCTAGCACACCGGCGTACGATGTTCCTCCCCCGGATGTGTGGATACCGTAGAGGCGCTACTGCGTTGTTGCGCTTGAGTACGATCCACGATCTTGGCGATGAACTAGATTGGTTGCTGAAGGAGACGATCGCTGCTGTGAACGATCGACTACGACCACTACATTGATGCGATCTTCGTTGGACCAGGCTGCTCCAACTCTTCTTCCCCTGCACTGCACGTCTGATGATAATGATCTATGATCTGTTGCTTGCATGGCATCCTGGTTTACGTGGTAAAATTTTTGAATTGTCAGCTAGCGTAGCCTACCCGTATCCCAACAGGAACGTGATAGGCTGCTGGAGGAGACGATCGGTATCGAGGATGTTGGGCGATCGACTAGGATCACTACATCGGTGCGCTCAACGTTGGATCAGACCACTACGATAGTTATGAACCGTCTGTGATAGCTCTTTCAGCATAATTAATTTAATTTTGATTTTCGGCTAGCCTCAGGAATTGCTAGCCATGCCCTCTGAAAACAAGCAGGCAGAAAATAGATACATTACAGATGAATCAATCATTGACACTCAAAGTGATCATTTAACTCAAAATCAATTCGACACGAATATGTATCAAATATTGGCTAGCCTCATGAGTTACAATTGAATTACAACTATTCAAAGTGAATTACATTAATGAATCATTCAAGGTCGTTCAGCGGTGTTGGAGTAGTGAAACTCTCCGTTGGCACTAATGATATCCGTCATGATGAAGGTGCAGAGCTTCCCTCGAACATCCGAGATCTCTCTCTGAACAAGTGAATCTAAATCTATATTGAAGATCTGTAGCTAGCAAGAGTGAAGTAGTAAGCATATATATTTAAATTTATAATTAAAAAATAATTATTGTGAGATTGACCAACCTCGGGATCCTCCAACTTAGCACTCATGAGAATCTGCATATGATGGCAAACGAGAATGCACATTCTTCTCGCTTTTTGACGCGACAACGCAAAAATAGAATTACATATATAGATATAGTCGCTTGAGACGCATTATTATTAAGTATGATAGAATTATTGTGTTGTAGCACGCACTGTAAATCGCATCCGTGATTAATTGTATGCGTTCGCTCCTCTGTATAGCCCTCCCTCGGCAATATAGGAGATGAACGACCTACATGTTTTCAAAAAGTTAACCTCGGCCATTTCAAACGAAGAAAGACTACAATAGAGTTATGTATGGAGGAAATAAGCATACCTGTCGAGTACTACTCGCACAAGGGTGAAGTCGTGGCTTTTTTTCATTAGGGAATCAAGGTATAGTACCTGGTTCCTCTTTGGTATAATGACTAAAAGGACCCATTACGCCTTGTTGCGTTCTCGTCCTCCGCCGCCAATTGCGCGGTTTTACCCGCGTACCCAGCGGTGCCGAGTTTGTAGGGGTGAGTGTTCAGTGTCTGGAGAGCCTTGTGAGTCGCACTTTCCTCAAGAAATTTGGGCGTCGTCTTCATTTGCACAAAGGCGTCCCATATATCCCGCGACAAGAATTTATACGCCGTGAAGGGCGTTCGACCCGTGTTCACGTACTTTGTGACAAGCACGCTCTTGAAGGTCATCCACGCCTTTCCGATCGAGAGCAACGTCTGCCGTTCCACACGCGCCAGGTCTGCGGCTGGGAAAGTGAACGATTTTAAAACTTCATCCCACAGCTGGCGTCTCCGAACATCCGACAAAGTGTCCCAGCTTAGTGTGGTGATGGGGACATGTTCCCTTCCAAGTATTCCGCACATGGTCCGGAATCTCGCCGCTGCTTTGGGGGGACTCACAGGGATCCCATTGGCATTGACCTCCGTGACGGTCATTAGGCCTGAAGGAATTTTCGATGTTCCTCGCCATCCGGGCGACGCACCACTTTCTCTGAGATCCAGACGCATTCGCGACGCCGATGACGGCGCGAAGACGGCATGGACGCCATGTCGCTTACTTGCTATCTATATATGCACGAAGCAATATGCGTAAGCTCTAACTGATCAGATTCAAGCAGATTTACTCAACTTAACCGAAAATGATGCACAAACGTAATATATAAAGAAGGATTGATGGTAGTTTGTGTTCTCAGAAGGAGAGTTGCAAAGAACAAGTCTTTGCCATCTCAATCCTATTGTCTATACTCTTCATTAAATGAATATGATAGTATAAATTCAAACTATGAGCTCTAAACAAGACTTTGCTTAATCACAAATGATCTCAATCATACAAAAATGATCTTAACTATCACATTTAATCTCAAGATAAGACAAAAGTTCATCACAGAGCGAACTGTAACAAAGCCAATCGATCAATTTCGGGCCAGATATTATCAAAGACTATCAAAGTCACATCATAGACGGTTCGTCAATACAATATAGCTCAAGAATGAACTAACAAGATATCAAATTGACAAGAGTATTCAACCGCTGTGATAACTAGCATTCAATCGAAAGTAACAAATTAACAAAGATATCAAATTGACAAGAGCAAGTAATACAATAGAGCTCAAGAATCAACTAACTATTACATTCAATCTCAAGATAAGACAAAGTTCATCACAGAGCATGTCAACAAAGCCCACCGATCAATTTGCAATATCTTTAGTACTAGATTCATTCACATATTATCTTTAGGAATACTCACAGAGAGGATGCCGCACAACAACTCACGGTGCAATGAGGAGGCCGGTGCAGGGGAGGAGGCTGACGCGGGGAGGAGGACGGCGCGGGGAGGAGGCCGGTGCAGAGGGAGGAGCCGACACGGGGAGGAGGCGCGCGCCGAGGCGAGGCGCGGCTGCCGATGAAGGGACGGCGCGGGTCTTACGGCAGGGGAGGTGAACGGGCGAACCCTAGAGGAGCCGAGAGCGCGCGAGATCCTAAGGGGCGGGAGAGGAAGTGACGAGTAAAGAGCAAAACCTCAGCAAGGCGCCTTTATAAAAAGGATATCACTGACGGCTCTATTAAAGCACCGTCTATGATAAGATATCACAGACGGTTCCATTAAATAACCGTCTGTGATATTTAGGATATCATAGACGGTTCTTTAATGGAACCGTCTGTGATATTGAGGATATCCCAGACGGTTCTTTAATGAAACCGTCTGTGATATTTATGATATCGCGCACGTGCTTCAATAGAGCCGCTCGTGATATGGTAATATAACGACGGTTATTTAATATATCCGTCATGATATCTTATCACGCACGGATCCATCATAGAGCCGCTCGTGCTATGGATCTCATTCCTTCATCTCCGCGCGAGTGTCTCTTTGTCTCTCGCTCCAACTTTACTACTTCTTTTATATAAATAGACAACTCTTATCAAAGGGATTTCTCAAGAACCTCCTTGATCATCCCTCTCTCCACAAATTCCAAATGGCTTCGCTCTCGCCCCGGCCAGATCGCCTACATTTTGGTTGTGTACTCGCACTCTCTCTGGTCGCAACTTGGCCCAAGCCGCGAACAAGGCGTCCGTTCGCAATGCAATCCGTTGTAGACCCTCCCATCTACCGGAGACCATAACGGCGATCATCGGCCGATTGGAGCTCCTCCTCCAATGCACAAAGGCGAGGCTCTCCAAAGATCCGGCAATTAAACCTCGTCGTGGAGATTGTCCTATGGAACTCTTTGGTCCGCACCGAGGATGTAGCCCAGAGAGTCGAGGACGACCTCGACATTGCAGGAGAGCGGGTCCGCCTAGCCGAGACTGTGGAGACCAGGGTTGATGGCCTCGGGCTATATGGGACTTGATTACGGAGTCCGAACATCTACAAGAGGAAATTGAGCGTGCAAGGTCACAGTGGAGGCGTTTGGTGAGACAAATCGATAGGGGTGAAAACGGATCGAATACGGACGGATAATGGCTCGCCATATTTGTTTTCATATTTTTCTGATTCTAAACGAATACGAATACCTCTGATACGAATACTGATATTTAATAATATCGAATACATTAATCAAACGAATACGGTCATGATATTTTTCGAACATGAAAACCCCTTAAATTGTATACCGTAAATTAACAAAATATATAACTAGTTTATTTGATGCAAACATTCATGAATTGTTCATATTTTCAAAGAACTACACGTAACATTGGCACTAGCAAGTTGTATTAACTAGTTCATCACAAATAAAATACTTAGTTTACCATATTTAGCTCATAAAGTCATAAGTCATAACTCACAAAGTCACAAACCATCACGTATTCATACTTAGTTCATCACATCCATAAAATTAATTCACACTAACATCGATCGATCGTGATAGTTAGTTTATACACAAATGACTATAACATCCCAAAGTATATTACCAAAAATAAAATTAATAAAGTTATTATTTTATTAGATTTTCTGATATTTAAAAGAGTTTTCTTGGTTAAAAAGAAAAAATAATAAAATAAAGTTAATTATTTAATTTCCTAGTTTTTAATGTAAAAAATAAAATTTATTGAGTTTTCTGGGATTTTATTTGATTTAAAGTGAAAAATAATTAATTTCTTGATTTTTCTAGAATTTAAAAAGGTTTTTACTATTTTTTTAGAAATTAAAAATAATTTATGTGCAAAAATAAAAACCAATTTTAAGTTGAAATTAATTTTATTAAGTTCAAAATCATTCAAGGAATTTTTGTGATTTTTTCTAGAATTTTTGAACTCTATTTGCTATTTTTCTAAAAGGCTATTTGATTTGTTGCATTTTTCAAATTTAGAAATCAATTAAAATCTCATTTTCTTTTGGGCCAAAATCCTCTTTTGGGCTGAAATCGGATATCCGCCTTCGTCTTATCCGGATAATCCGTGTATTCGTTTCGTGATCCGCGGATAGCATGGCTACCGTATTCGTTTCCGTTTCCGGCAAAAAAAATCCGAATTCGTTTCCGATCCGAGAATTATCCGAGAAAAATCCGATCCGAGACAATCCGAATCCGTTTTCGTCCGGATCGGTCGGAAACTATCCGATCCGTTTTCACCCCTAGTCGCTGATCCCGCCCCCACTGAAGCCGACGAGAATGCTTAAGAAGATTTGAAGACTAAGATAGGATCGCTCATCTTTTTTTTATCGTCTGTGATGTAAAAACGATAAGGCCAGTCCTGGGGCGCGAAGACAAGCTCGAGGCCGACGATGAAACAAGCCCCCGGGTTGCCGGCGCCGGCCAGGTGGTTGACGACGGCGAGGTAGCGCTCGTTGTCCTGCCACTTCATCGTCTCCTCTCGCTTCAGCCACACGCCTCCCCACCTGCTCTTGGACACCTTGTACAAGACCTTGCAACTCCAATATACGTACATACAAAATTCAAGATGTTAGAATAAATAGTAGTACCTACGTACGTATATTGTAGATATAAGATGTACGTACGTTAATCGTAGGTCGCATAGGTCCTCCATGGGTCGAGAGAGCTCGCGGCCACCACGGCCGACGATGTCGACGACGACATCGTGAGAAAGAGCGGCGATCACCGACCTCCTCGCCTTGGTGCTGGCCTGAATGCTCTGCATGCTCACCTTGGCGATTGCTGCGTGTATGTACTCAAAACCGTGAGACGAAGAGCGATGAGAGGAGTTTAATCTTCGGTGAATTATTCCGTCTTATAAAGAATTAGGAGTAACTGGCATGTGAGATGAAGAGACACATGTATCGTTGGCGTGCGAGACGAAGAGACGGTTCTGCGTTGGTGAGATGAAGAGACACATCGCGCGGGAAATGAAGAGGTAGGAAAGAAATATCACAGACGGTTCTATCTTGGAACCGTCTGTGATAATACTATCACAGACGGTTATTTAATATAGCCGTCTGTGAAACTAGAATATTACCGACGGTTCTAAAATTGAACCGTCTGTGATAAGGCGTACTCATCACAGACGGTTCATAATATCAACCGTCTGTGATGAGTAACTATCACAGACGGTTCTTATTACCAACCGTCTGTAAAGTATCACAAACGGTTGGTATTAAGAACCGTCTGTGATGAGGCGCGTGTCACAGACGATTCCAAATGGAACCATCTGTATAAGTTCAACACAGACGGCTCCTTTCGAACCGTCTGTAATGAGGTGTCTGGTATGACATGTTTTGTAGTAGTGGACTGCTCCAACTTTTTTTCTGTCGCACTGTACGTCTAGTAGTAATGGTCTATGATCTCTTACTTGCATGACTTTCTGATTTATATGGTAGAATTTTTAAATTATCAACTAGTGTAGCTTACGTAGGCTATACGTGTATCCCTTCACTTTCACATATAGCTACAACGACATCTAATTAGAACAGATGGAGCATTGTACTGCACTAGTATATGTGTTTCTTGGTCGTCGATCTCACGTCTTATCAGGAGTGGAACTCAAGATGAGAGTCATGTGCTTGGACATTTGCTGAAATCTAACGAGATTTGGTAAGCACCTGGTTGGTAAAATGATGTGCACCTTGAAGTCAGCTATGGATCAATTCACATGTGCTCTGTAATCTTTTTGCCTCCATCTCCATGCATGGCACAGTCGAGCAAAGAATCAAAAGTAGTGCTGGAACACACGTACACAGCCTAGTACTAGCTAGCTAGGACAACGTCTCGTGCATGCATGCATACGTATACAGGGATTTTTGTTCATTTGCCACATTTTTAGGGGGCGTTTTTGATTGAGACCTGACGCGCAGCAGGTCTGGCTTGGAGCAGCCGGATGGCTACCTGGGGTTGCTTGGTTGATAGCCAGGCACAGGCGCAGAAATCCAACGCCTGCTAGGCAGGTATCTCTTCACTCTCTCTTTAGTTTTTTTTTTCTCTTTTTTATCTCTAGGCATGTATCATCAATCAAATGCTATATCTCCATACTTACTTGATCAGGTAAAAATTATCTGTTTCTCACGCTACTCTCAGGCACCACTTTTTCTTAGATATGGCTCTCAGGCCTCGAACCAAACAAGCCCTTAAATTGCCTCTATTATTTGTATTTATTTTGCACTATATTGATTATTTGTGCTTGTTTGATGTTTTATCATTTTTGCAATTTTTATTTACATTTGCTATTCAACCCACGTGAAATGTCACAAATGCCATCTTTCCCATCTTCCTCCTCTCATCATCTCATTTTCTCATCTTTTCTTCCTTGCTTTGCCCTGGCCATGGCAGACTCACCTCGCGAGCCCGTCTCGCCGCTGAGCTTCGTGTGAGAACTCACCCCCCACCCCACTACTTCCACCTCCCTCATGCTCCAGAGAATGGAGCCGGCTCGAGGAGTCACTCCTCTGTTTCTGTCGCCATGCCCCACACGTGCGCCGCCACCACTTCTGCAAGCCCCGACCCACCCCAATGTGCTCGCATGCACCGCCTCAGCTTCCTCCTTCTAATGCTCACCTCCGCTCCCTCCGTTGGCTGCCGACACGCCTAGAATGTCGTCTTTCTCTCCACCGGTGCCCGCCGCCTCCGCTCGCCATTCCGGCCAACCTGATGCGCCTCTCTCCCAACCGAGCATGTCAAAACGTGTTCCCAAGAACCTCCCTCAAAACCCCTCAAGCAATTACAGGATCCACGCAAGGGAGCTCGTCGCTCCGTCATCTTCCCCGCCTCTGGCCGAAATCGCCGCCACGACCGCTACTTCTCGCACAGTGAGTTCCGACCCGATTCCTCCCTCCTAGAGCCTCGCATCACCTCCCTCTTCCACCCCCCATCATTGGTTGGAGCTCCCCCTCTCCCCGGCGCCGTCCCCATGGTGAGCCGCTCACGCCGCCTCGGGCTCCAGCTGCCAGCCCTCCTCAGCTCCTCCTCGACGCCTTCGACTACTACGATCAGTCCCCCGCAGCCTCCCTGTGCTCATGCGCACCTCCCTTGGCGATAACGGCTTCTCCATGGGCAGAACCGGCGGCCGGAGCTGTAGGAGGACACGAGGCAGTGTGAGCGGCTGGCGGGGAGGCGAAGGTGGGCGGCAGCGGTGAGAGGCAAGAGGGAGTGAGTGGAGGTGGTGATGGGCTTGGGGCCGCAAGTCGGAGGAGGGAGTGGGCGGCTACCGTGGCGAAGGAGAGGAAGCGGCCAGGAGGGGGAGTGGCGAAGCGAGATGAGGCAGCGACGAGAGGAAGAGGAAGGGCATAAGACATAGGGGCATAACAGTCATTTCGCGTGGGCTGAAATGCGAAATGTAAATCAAAATTGCGAAAATAGCAAAATATCAAACATGAATTTCGAACCGGGGCAAATAATCAATGTAGTCCAAAAATAAATGCAAATAATAGAAAACGATTTAAAGGCGGGACAAATGATAAAAAAAATCCTGCATGTATATGTATATGTGGAGTACTACTCCAGTACATATAGTACTGTAACGTGCATAACCAGTTTTGCTTGGTAAAGAGAACTGTGCTGACGCTTTTTTTAAAGGAGGTGGGAGTTCTGCCGATTAATTAAAGAGACAACAGAGGTTCACATAAAAAAAAAGAAAAGGAAGGGGCAAGCCTTGCAAAACGAAAAACAAACTAGCCAGGAGGATCGAGGACTACAACGGGCGGGCAAAGCCCAAAATCAAGCCTCACCGAAACGCTCTTTTCCTTTGCTCAATCGCCCCCTTGATCTGCATTGTCACCTCGTCTGTCGTGGTCTGTTCATATCGGAAAACTCAGCGGTTACGCTCTTGCCAAATATTTCTCACACACGTATATATATGGTCCTATAAAACAACAACTACTTATGCCGAGAGATCAGTAGAAGTGCCCAAACAAAAAAGGATAGAAAGGGGTCAGTCCAACACTCGTGCTGCGTTTCAAACAGACAGGCAAATACCGTGTACTGTGGTGGTAAAACAGTTTGGTAGGCCATAAATTTAGACGCCATCTTCTATCTTTTTATCTCAACTAAAAAGGCACAAAGTTCTTTCTACTCTCCTTTTTTTTTACACTTAAAAAACATCATTTATCATTCTAACAGCTGACAAGTTAGCCCGTTACAGGTTGATGACGTAGCACAAGGTATGTTCGTAGGATTTTGAAACAGTGGCTCATCTCCTAGGACACGCTGCATGCCTTGCGAAGCAAGTGTGGCTTAAGCTGTTGTCATGGTGCAATTGGTATCTACTGCCTCTGCAACAAATTGATGGTGGTATAACTACATGAACATGATGGGATCGTGGGAGGCGTCTAAGAGAGGAGCATCATATGCTAATAGAATATATTTTTGACGTGACAGCGGAACATTTGGGAGAAAAGAAAACACATAGTTTGTGACCAAAAATTCCTCAGCATTATCGAGTGTTCCAGCGTGAACGAGATTCTCTGCATTAAGGAGTAAAATATAGATGTGCTACAGTAGTGCTATATCTCTGCTGTCGGATCAACAACAAACGCTTAATATCGGATGCTACAGCAGCATATCTGTGATACTGAATAGTGAATACTACAGTAAAAATGGTTGTGCGGTGCTGATGCCATCCCAGCCTTTGATATATTTTTTTTAATCTAATGGCTGGATGACTAATGTATATCAATGTGCATTGTGAGTTTTCTCTTAACGGTAGAGGATTTGTTTCCACGCATGTAAAGGAGGAAGACAATGAGTTCAGACATAGGCGTCGTAATACTAATAATAAATGTTGTTTTGCCATTTATTTGATACAATGCCATGTTGTCGATGTTTCCTTTCTCTTGTTTTGTTGTCTATGGCTGGTCGTTTGTCTAACTGACCTCTTTCTTTCTTTCTAATGTATCGGTAGAGCTCCTTCCCTTGATCCCTTCTATTAAAAGAAAATCATTTAGCCGCAATCCAACGAGCAAGCATGGAATACTCAATACTGTATGAGATAACCAAAACAGCCTTACCGCGGCAAGTTGGTTGAGTTTAAAATTGCTCTAATTACACTTGTTAATTGGTTAAACATTGAAATTAGTTAATTTCAAATGAAATTGGATTTCGCTTTGGATCGGCTCGGCTCGTTAGCTCGATTCTAAAAATATTTTCAAACTATAAATAAAAATAATATTAAATCAAACTACGTTAATTTTGAAAAAATATCCATAAGGGCATCTCCAATAGTGTTATATCAGCCGTCGGTTAACCCTTCCATGTCAGCAAAATCCTAGATGGAAAAAAGAAAAACACGAGAAAGAAGAGAAGTCATCTCTTCCTCAAAACAACTATCTCTATACACGAATCAAGACAAATCAACCAGTGAATATGAGAGAAAGGTGAAAGAGTGAGAATATTATAAGTTTAACATAAATGTTAAAGACAACTTACTAGAGACAATTTATTAGAGATGTTATCTCTAAATCTGTCTTTCAAAAACGTAAAATTGATAAAAAAAAACTATAGAGACGGCAATATTGGACTCTATAGGTGTGCCCCTTCGCGCGAGCGTGCGAGGGATCCCCAGCCTTTTCACACCTGTAAAGCTGCACCCGTCTTTCCTTTCCTTTCATGGTAGCTTGGGCCCTGAGAAACTGGCCAAAAGACAATAATTAATCTCGCTGCATGCCCACTGCCTACTGTACTGTAGTGGAGTGGAGCCTCGATAGCCGTGCCGCCCGCCTCTGCTGCCGTGCCCGAGTAGATTACGCCACATCGATCCACGCGGCTCCTGCCCGCACTGCCTGTGCCATCCCGTTGTTAATCTTACGCTGCTGCTACTAAAATCGTTGGTTAAGCATTCAAATCATGATCTCGGGCTTGCTAACAACACCACCTGTTACCACCTCCGCCCTTAAAACTAAGGCCAGGTTTGGTACATATCCGGTTCCTGATTTTCAGCTTAACAGAGAATCTGAAGCTGCTACAATAAAGCGTTTAGCTAATAGGTTGACTCGAGAAACCTTAAAAGAGAGGATTGAAGACAAAAAAAGCTATGCTACCTTGGTTGTATCACTTCAATTGTATTTGTCTTACTCTTTTGTACTTATACACAAATTTCTTTCTTTCTTTTTTTTTTTTTTGCAAATTTCTCCAGATCGATTAATCAAGAGGTCTAGCATGGGACCTTGACACGATGGTGTACATTTAATTATATCTAACATGCTAATCAAAGATTTTTTGAATTGTACATGCTAGTCAAATTTGATATCTGTGATCAATCGATTTACCTGATACCTTGAATGGTAACCAAAGGTAATGCTGAACCATTAAATCATGAATGGGACTACCGTTGAATAGACGGAAAACGACTTGAACAACGCGATTTTTTTAAAGTCAATATGATACCTTGTCTCTCAAGTCTCAACCATTCTACTGAAGTCCGAATCGCAACATAACATAAATGTGTACCAATAGTAATTACGTGTTACTACGTACACGTGTTCCGAGGATAATTGAGTGCTCAAGCCATGACCATAACTATTTTGCCCACGGTGAAAACAAATAAAGCACAACAAAAACTCAATCCATGTAAACAGTGTACTAATAGATCCAAAGCATAATTACACAGTTGACATCCC
Source organism: Ampelocalamus luodianensis (assembly GCA_036346255.1). Lineage (NCBI taxonomy): Eukaryota > Viridiplantae > Streptophyta > Magnoliopsida > Poales > Poaceae > Ampelocalamus > Ampelocalamus luodianensis. The sequence goes on along the minus strand of CM070617.1, from coordinate 26,318,229 downwards.
ATGCAAGCATTACTCTATCTCCGTCATGTTACAAATATCACATAGTATTGTCCAAAGAGAAGAAAAAAGGAAACGATACACATGTAATTACTTTTGTTTTTGGTACAAACAAATCAGGGGCTCTACATGTGTTCCAGATCTAAGGCGGCGACCGCTACTACGACTGAGGGCGACAGTGGCGGTGGTGCCGGTGCTTGAGGGCCTAGCGAAGGTAAGGGTAGAGGACAACAATAGTGATTAGGTTTTAGGTCGGGGGAGAAGATAGGGTTAAGGGCAACGGTGGGTGCTAACCTTGATGGGAGGAGAGAAGTCTGAGGACGTCGCCAACGTCACTATGGTTGTCGGAGTTCACCTCGGTCCCCGAAGTTTGCCCCGGTCTATGACCTCGCTCCCTTGCTCAAGTTCGTGCAGTCTCCCGTGCTCAACTTCCCCGTGCGCCAGGAGTGAAATGAAGTTAAGGAATGGATGCAGGGAGGAAGGGGTATATCGATGGCAAAATACGTGTAATTATCTCCAACTTCTAAGGGCATTACCGTTTTGGGTGGTGCGGCTCCCCACCATATCCACTGTTGGGTCGCTTTGAGTTGCCAGTATAAAATCTGCTCCCATCCTGGTTGCTCCAAAATTTGTTTTTTTTTGGAGTTAGAGTGTTTAGCTCAGTTCGTCGATCTAGATCCCGTTGAAAAGTTAAGAGTAGGAGTTGTACCAATCAGATCAAATAAACAAAAAAATCACACGATAAGATCCCAAAAGATCCACGAGTAAAACCTCCTAATATACAGTAGCTGGTGATTGAGCCAGCTGCCGAGTTATGTCGCTCGGCCCTCCTAGTCTTCCAGGCACCAGGAATTCAGGATCGCATGCAGTCGGTTACTACGGCCGAGTTAGGGACTGCATGCAATCTTGACCATCCATTGGTAAATCCAACGGTTCAAATATGCTGCTACATCACTTCTTGCTACAGAAGTATTTGCTACAGTCTGTCTATAATGCTATTGAAAGCGCTCGAGTGGTCTGCGTCCCTTTGATCTTGATCTAACGGTTTGCGGTTGTACTACCAGCTGCACAGAAACCTTTTCCGTCTTCCTGAAACTCCCCAGAAGGTCGCCTCGATCGTTAGAGGGCGACGTGGAGGGAACGCGCGACGCTGACGCGACGATCGAGTTGTTCTCACGTCAAAGCCATCTCATCGGCTCAGATGCCGTGCCATCATAAGCAGCTACTGTGTGCGTACTTCTCCTCAGGATGGAAATAGATGGAATAGTATTCATAGTTTTGAATACAAATACGAATCGAATGTTGTAATGAATTTGAATCAAATATGTATTTAATTTGATCGAATGTGGATATGCGACAAATCTCGGTAGAATACCCAACAACCACAGATTTAGCACCGAATTAAAACCCCATCGAAACAGAAACGCTCCGGAAAAAAAAACGGATAGTATTCGTATATAGGAAAAAAACGGATAGTATTCGTATCTAGGAACAACGGATAGTATTCGTATTCGTTTTTTCCCCGGGTATGAATAACACCGAATACGGATACATATACTATCCAATTTTCGCGGATAGCAACCGGATATGAATAACACCGAATACAAATACTATCTATTTTCCGAGATAGTACTCGTTTTTCATTCGAATATAGATTTAATTTATCACATTTACGTTTACTCGGATACCCTTTACCAATTCCCATCCCTACTTCTCCTTGGCTATGCTAGTCTGCTACCGAATTATCTGAAGGAGGGCCTCTGGCCTCAGCGTGAGGCCCTCAGCTGGGCCGTTGGATTGCAGGCGGAGGATGATGTGTGGAGGAGGAGGGGCCTCCACTGTCCACCATGACTCTCACTTGTAGAATTTATTTTCGCGCTCGTCCAGGTACACGTGACTTGAACTGTTGAAGTAGTATCACTATTCACTTATTCCGATCTTTGTGAATTGTGATAGGTTTGCACGGCAACCTTGCCTAGAGGCCCATCAGCCTCCCGAAAAGAGGCCCGTGGGTGTATTTATTCTTCCCACTCATTGACCCAATCTGGCCGTTGGTTTTTTTTTTTTTGTTTTCTCTCGAACACCCAATCTACTCGTTAATATTCCTACGCTTTGCATGTTCGGAGTTCGGTGCCTCAGCCAGCCAAGTTCAACAGTCAGCGTTATCATCTTCCAATTTCACACTTTATTTGTGTACACAAGATCAAGATGGCATGTGTGATCGGAACTGCAAAGGCGTTACAAATGCGCGCATCTATGGTACTGCCACGAAACCTCACACAGATAACGCATTTGCCTTCGCTCCGTTGGCGAATTAAACGTGCTTGATTTTGATTTCCACCCTGGACTTACCAAACTTGCCTTCACATTCCGAAACGAGTAAGCAGCGGAAATAAAAGAGCAAACAAGGCAAGGAGGAGGAGGAGGAGGAGGAGGAGGCCGTTGCCTTCGCGCCATTTCCTCCCGACCCGTCCTCGCGCGACTCCGGACGCTGGAGACCGCCCAATGAAACCGCTCCCTATACAACTCCCCGATCGCCTCCCCCTCCACCCCCTACGGCTCCGCATCCCCCCACCACCCTGACCCCACCCCGGCTCTGCTCCGCCCCCGCCGCCGCGCGCCATGGGCAACTGCTGCCCGGGCTCTGGGGATGCGGAGCCCGCCGCCGCCGCCGCCTCCGCCTCCTCCGACCCCTCCACCCGCCGCGAGGGCGCGTCCCCCTCCTCCGCGCCGGCGCCCGCCAAGCCGCCGTCCCCCATCGGCCCCGTGCTCGGCCGGCCCATGGAGGACGTGCGGAGCATCTACACCGTCGGCAAGGAGCTCGGCCGGGGCCAGTTCGGCGTGACCAGCCTCTGCACGCACAAGGCCACGGGCCAGCGGTTCGCGTGCAAGACCATCGCCAAGCGGAAGCTGTCCACCAAGGAGGACGTCGAGGACGTGCGGCGCGAGGTGCAGATCATGTACCACCTCGCCGGCCAGCCCAACATCGTCGAGCTCAAGGGCGCCTACGAGGACAAGCAGTCTGCGCACCTCGTCATGGAGCTCTGCGCCGGCGGGGAGCTCTTCGACCGGATCATCGCCAAGGGGCACTACACCGAGCGCGCCGCCGCCTCGCTGCTCCGCACCATCGTCGAGATCGTCCACACCTGCCACTCCCTCGGCGTCATCCACCGCGACCTCAAGCCCGAGAACTTCCTCCTCCTCAGCAAGGACGAGGACGCGCCGCTCAAGGCCACCGACTTCGGCCTCTCCGTCTTCTTCAAGCAAGGCACGCACGCACGCATGCATTTCTTGTCAGACAAACAGCAATGGCGGCATTGGCAATGCTTCAAATAAATCAAATCGTGGATATGAAAACAGGCATTACTAATTTTGTTTCCTGCTTGACGCCATTGCAGGGGAGGTGTTCAAGGACATCGTCGGCAGCGCGTACTACATCGCGCCGGAGGTCCTGAAGCGGAGCTACGGCCCCGAGGCGGACATCTGGAGCGTCGGCGTGATCCTATACATCCTTCTTTGCGGCGTTCCTCCCTTCTGGGCCGGCAAGTCATCTTCTTCATCCCTCTCGTCGCATCTACTTTCTAACAAACGAATTAATGATGACGACGACGAGAGGAATTTGCTGTTTCAGAATCGGAGCACGGCATCTTCAATTCCATACTGAGGGGGCAGGTCGACTTCACCAGCGACCCATGGCCGCGCATTTCGCCCGGCGCGAAGGACCTCGTCAGGAAGATGCTCAACTCTGACCACAAGAAGAGAATTTCTGCATACGAAGTCCTCAGTATGCCCAACTCTGAACATCTGAAACATCAGCTTGCTTTTGCAGTTTGTGTCAATGTATTCTTACACCCTGCAAAAATGCTATTCTTTTGCTGTTCAGATCATCCTTGGATCAAGGAAGACGGGGAAGCGCCTGACACGCCGCTGGATAATGCTGTCATGAACAGGCTCAAGCAGTTCAGGGCCATGAACCAGTTCAAGAAAGCCGCGCTAAGGGTCCGTGGTTATTTTTTCCAGACATTCTAAATTCAAGAACTAGTACAAGTTTCATCGTCCTGTTTAGTTTAATCAATTTGTTAACTTTTTGTAATTATGTTTCCTTTTAATGGAAATGGGGTGCAAACCTATTATTAAAAAAAAAAGAGTACAAGTTTCATCATGAACTCACCTTGTTTCTTAATGAATCCATGGCATGCAGGTCATTGCTGGATGCCTGTCGGAGGAAGAGATAAGAGGGCTCAAGGAGATGTTCAAGAGCATGGACTCTGACAACAGCGGCACGATAACCATCGACGAGTTGCGGAAAGGGCTAGCCAAGCAGGGAACCAAGCTCACGGAGACTGAAGTGCAACAGCTAATGGAAGCCGTAAGTGTACACTTGGCTTTCCATACATGTGATGTACTACATCATGGAACATAGCTTTTCAGCTTACGCTGTGTTTGGTGAAAATTCAGGCCGACGCAGATGGAAATGGAACGATCGATTACGAGGAGTTCATCACAGCGACGATGCACATGAACAGAATGGACAGAGAAGAGCATCTCTACACTGCGTTCCAGTACTTCGACAAGGACAATAGCGGGTAACTTCACATTCCTCAAACGTTGGTGCAAAATACCAGTAAGTGTATAGAGCACCGAATTCTTAGTTTTGTCATTTGTGCCGGTACCTTGGCAGCTGCATTTCAAAGGAGGAGCTCGAGCAAGCCCTCAAGGAGAAAGGACTTCTCGACGGCAGAGATATAAAGGACATCATATCAGAAGTCGACGCCGACAACGTAAGTCGCAACAATCTTGTCGCCGCACAGCATGTAACTAGTGGCATACTGACGAGTCACGATGCATGGCCAATCGGCCGGAATTGTTGTACAGGACGGGAGGATCAACTACAGCGAGTTCGCGGCGATGATGAGGAAAGGGAACCCCGAGCCGAACCCCAAGAAGCGACGCGATGTTGTGCTATAGGAGAGGAGCTGACAACAGCAAGCGCGCGGCTGGCCTTTACCAATCAGTTTTGGCATCGAACATTGTCACAATGTGTTGCACACTCCAGAGCAATGCTCTTTCATGGCATACTGCCAGGGGAGACACACATAGATGTCTGCAAAAGAATGGTGAATTGGAGGGGGAGGGAGCCTCACTATGTAACTATGTGACGAACAATGGGTGTGATGCATGCTTTGTATTGGCCCAGCTCGTGTTAGAACTGTTCATACTTGTTTGCTAACGGTTCTTCTTTGTTAGTGGCCTCTCGACGTACGGCGACGATAAGCCTGTATATTTCAGATGTAAGAGAAGAGAGAGTAGCATACGGCAAAATCAAAATGTTCGGGAAAGGAACACGCTTGGGCATTGTTTTTCTCTACTTTCTGAAGTTTTCCCACGCTTTGGCTCGTAGTGAGTAGTAGTAGTAGTAGTACAATACAAGCAGAGACGACTATAGCACTAGTCATTTGCGGTTTGCTCACATGAAGAATAAGAAGCATGGTCAATGGCTCAATGGCAAGTGGCCTGAATGAGCCAGCTCCTATGATGCTGCTGCTGCTGCTGAAGCAAGCCGTGAAGCATGTGGGCTTGGTCTGTACCATTACCGGCATGTACCAGGTGCCACAGCGGCACAGCCACACAAACGGGACACAGTGCTCTTCTGCAAAATGCACAGCTTGCTTCACGAATCCATTACCCTGAATTAGCCTGAATCTGCTCACGCTGGAGCAGCCAACTTGTGCAACACATTTAGCCAACTTGTGCAACACATTTAGCAGACGATCCCACGGTTACCTCGTGTAGGTAGGCAGAAGATGGTAATGACATACTCGTGTTGTTCTGAACAAATTGTTTTTAATCTGCAGATTTTTGTGCGGTGCTTACTGCTTAATTATATTAGCCTGATGAGTACAAGAACTGCAGGAACAAAGCCAGCTCAATCGTAAACTTCAGAACTGCACGAAGCACGTAAAAGAAAATGAGGGGAAAAGAAAAGGACAAAAATACAAGCACCACAAAAGACTAGGACTAGATAGAGATGGACAAACCCTAAACTACGAACACGATGATGAATTCGACAACCTCGCGGTTGTCTATGTCGACCATTTCTTGGCAGAAAGGACTAGCTAATCTGGACCGCATTTGATGTATGATCTAAGTACGGTGTACATCAATAAGGAAGAGATAAGATGAGCATACATACATTGACAGTGCCTGTTGCTCATGCTGGAAGTGAACTGAAGACCGCCTTATTTGCCATTGCACTGAGAAAGCATTGGCCAAAGTCTCTCAAACTGCCAAACTGCTAGTAACAAAATAGACAGTGACAGGAGAAAATAACCAGGCGTCAATGAATTGGGATTTTGGACTGCATAGTCTGGACCATATCTGAATAGTACACCTAACAGAAGAAAAACAATGTTAGCAAGATGTACGTAGTCGGCGGTGCCATCAGTGAACACAAACCATGTATATATAAATCTTCTTAGCTGTCGCGTGATTTGTACGAAATTATGAATCGCTTGTAGATGCTGACCTATGCGATAGCTCTAGCACGTATCAGCCACCGTACCTCTTCATTTGGCACGCAGCTGCAAATCTGTGTTTGTTCAAACAGACTAGCTGAATTGCAAGATCAATTGCACGTCTAGATGTTATAAAACACACATATTTATATTTGAAAATGTATAGAGTTGCAATTAAAACACCCTCTTCTTCGTTCGTCAAGCCACACAGTCTAGCTAGCTAGAGGAATAAATGGAAACCTCCTCTGTCACATTTCGAGGTGACATATAAATTGACAGCCCTACGTGAGAAATTTGCAGCCATCCATAAATTCACTTCTTTCAGAAACGCCGTGAAAAAAAGGGGGGCAAAGAAAAACCTCAGCAGTAGAAGAAAATTAATTACTAGGGGCAACAGACTCAAGAACGAAAAGTCAGTCTTCAGCGACTTAGCTAAAGCAACACTTTTGTCAGTCAGTTAATCCCTCAGTTAACCATGTAATCAAGGGAATGGTAATTAAAAGCAAGAAACGAACACCCTCTAATCAAGGGCCATGGAGATCAAATTGATACGGTCCGATAGAGATTTGTAGGGCCCCGATCGGTTCAAGTACTCAAGAAAAAAATTAAAAAACCACGAGGTTCATTATGTGAGACAGATCCGTATTGGTGTCTCAGTCGGAGGGGGACAAATCCAAGATTATTCGATGGCGAGTCCTTTAACCTGAAGCTAGCCACAACACAAGCTCACTCTTATCTTTACCCACGCGTGTGTTAGTAGTGCCCATGTAATAATAACCAATATGTGGTACCTAGACCTCCCCACTTGGACGTCAACAGGAGAGACCACGGGGAACCCACTTTTCCTAACTATGTACTTTGAATTCGAGCATGTTTTATACTTACATCTCGTAATGGCTTGGTATATCAAGGTAACACTAAAACCAACTACATATAAACTGTAATGTCACATCGACATCGAAAAAGCAACAACGCAACGGCCCAAAACTTACCAATAGATATGCACAAACGAACCGACTAGTTTACATGATTTAGTATGCTTCACGTCAACAAGATGGACAATATATCTTTTGATTTTTTTTTCATATCTTTAATACCTTACGGATTTGAACACAAAGCCTAGCAATAAGGACTACGACTTTGCACAAACAAAAGAGGACTTCGTCTTTATTCAATGCCTTAATGTGAGAGTTTTCGCCCAAGTTACATTCTGTACTTGGCGGCTTGCCCTTTTCCCTCTCGGGTTGGGACATTACGGTCATATCCCCGTATCTAGCTCATGAGTATTTAAGAAAGTATGCCTTTATCTTTCTTTGATCGCGACCTCATGATCATACTTGAGTAGGTGAATTCTTTAGGGAATTCTGTAGAACGATTCCTGATGCCATATATGTGAATTCATTAAGAACTATTACTCAATCTCCCATACAGAAAGAGCACTGCAGCTAATGGGACCCTTAGATGTGCTCTATAATCCTACACAATTTGTTGACCTAGATTCTAGTTCACGGGATTTCCGATCTACTAAGATAGTTACCACCAATGTGGGCCCTTACAAGGGTATGGGCCCTATTCCTTTTGACGCTGCAAAGATGGCATTCTGCGCTAATCTTTTGGTGAAAGGATCTGCCAAGTTTTTTCAGACTGGATGTACTCCACAGAAATAACACCCGTCTCTCTTGCATGCCTAAACGACTTAAGTCGTCTCTTTATATGTTTTGAGGACTTCATATTGCTCTTCTTACTCTTCGCCTTAATCAAAACGGTTTGGTTATCGTAGTAGGTTAATACAGCTGGAATTGGCTTTTCAGCACAAGTAAGAAAAGAGTTCTCTAATCCATTCTGCCTCTACAGCCACTGAGTCAAGAGCTACGAACTCAGCATCCATGGTGGACCGTGTAAGGATAGTCTGTTTAGAAGACTTTCACGAAACAACCCCACCTGCTAGAGTGAAAACATAGCCAATCGTAGCGTAGCCTTCATGTCATCCGAGTCACTAATCTAGTTAGAATCACTTAATCCTTCTAAAACTGTCGGATGGCCAGAATAATGTATTCCCAAGTTTGTGGTCCCCTTTAGGTACCAAAGTACCCTCTCTAGTGCTATCCAATGATCATCTTCTAGATTGGTCGTATAATGATTCAATCTGTTTACAACATATGAGATGTCCGGTCTCATTGTACTAGTTAGGTACATTAAGGATCTAATTCTTTGAAAATATTTAAGTTGGTCTTTCCATATCTAGTGTTTTTATGTCGCTTAACATTTAGATCATATCGTTAATTTGTGTGCTCGCTGATCAACCGCTCATGATATATGCTTATCACGCACGGTCAACCTAATGAACCCAAACCGCTCGTGATAATTCTTCTGATAAAGAGCACCGTCATGACTAATAGTGAGCCGCCACCCTATGAATGCAATCTAATAGATCAATTTGGTATTTTCGTCGTGAGTCTGAGGGGTAACATTCTTTATAACCCAATCAACTAAGTCATCATATAAGTCAAGTGGAGTAAACTTTTGTTAGAATAATATTATTTCTCATTGTACTAGTTGTACATTAAGGATCTAATTCTTTGAAAATATTTAAGTTGGTCTTTCCATATCTAATGTCGCTAGGAAGTAACATTTAGATCATAGTGTGTATGTGCTGTAGCAAAGCATCCGACATAAGTCTATGAACCCAAATCTCTGAACATGAGCACTATTATAGCACTCGGCCCGTGAATCTATGCATGACTAATAGTCTATGAACCCAAAATCGAGGACATTGTCCACGTAATGGGATTGTGGAAGAATAATCTCATTCTCACCCTTTATCGACTTGATGTTTAAAATAACATCACTTCACCTGTGTCTTTCATATCAAAATTCGGAAGAGGAAGACTTTGCTTTATTGATTGCATCCATGTTGGTCCTAAAAGCAATATGTCATCCACGTAAAGACACAGAATGACACCTTCACTCTCCCTAAAAAAAATTCGATAATAGACACATTTATCGGCTTCGTTTATACAAAAGCCGACTGATGTTATAGTACTATTAAATTTATCATGTCATTGCTCGGAAGCTTGCTTTAAACCATACAAAGATTTAATCAATCTACATACTTTCTTCCCTTGCCCTTCAACCACAAAACCATCGGGCTGCTGCATATAAATCTCCTCATCCGATTCTCAATTTAGGAAAGCGATCTTTACATCCATTTGATGTACTTAGAGTTTGTATGCGACAGCTAGTGCTAAAAGCACCCGAATTAGGGGTAAACAAGCCACATAAGAGTATAGGTAGGCGTCCAAGTCATGATAAAATCAGAAAGTTAGACATTTCTGCATGTGTCCAAATCACGATAAAACCACATAGTAAGGAATATTAATATATATAGGTAGGCGTCCAAGTCACGGTAAAATCAGGGAGTGCAAGGAATATAGGTAGACGTCCAAGTCATGATAAAACCGCAGAGTTAGGCATTTCTGTGTGCATCCAAGTTTTGGTAAAACCACAGAGTCAGGTAAAATCGGGAGATACTTATCACATACGGTTTTTAATACAAACTGTCTAATGATGAGATACTTATCACAGACAATTCATATTAAGAACCGTCTGTGAAGTATCACAAACGGTTCATCTATGATATTAGCTCATCATAGACGGTTCTTAGCGTATCTAGTAACATAGACGGTTCTGCTGGTAAACCGTCTGTGGTTACCATTAACACTGGCGATTTTGAAAAATTGTCTGTGATGAGGCGTCCAGTATTAGTCTTTTTGTAGTAGTGATGGCTTCAAAGTTAACATAAAATAAATGAGAATGTCAAACATCATGAATTTTATTGCAATGAGAAATATTAAAAATGTTTACATTATTGAAATCAAGAATGGATAAACCAAACATGCCCCCACAATCATAGCCTTTGTCCACAAAGTTACCAAATTTATTCAACACGACCTTATTTGACTCAAATACAAGCTTTATTCCTTGCCTACACAGTATAAACCCACTCATCGACATGAGTCATGGTAGGCACGTACAACACGTCTTTGAGGAGTGTTTTGCTTGAAGTGAGCCTAAACCAAACATGTCTAATCCCACGTACTGTAGTAGCGGCTCCGTTCTCCATTAGGACGGATCCACCACCTTCACCCTAAAATAAAGAGAAACAAGATTGATCAACACATATATGTCTAGTAGCACCTGTATCAATCCACCAATCAATAGATGGACTTACCATAAATACCTGAGGTACATACCCTTCTGAACTAGAACTAGCCAGTGCGACATTCACTTCAGTCTTATGGTCTTTATGCTGACTAGGAGAAAGACCCTTGCCCTTACGATTACGACAATGGTTGGCATTATGACCAACCACTCCACAAATAAAGCATACGATTTCCTCCTTCATTTTCTTTCCTTTTGAGCTTGTTATGGGGCTGATTCTTGAACTTCTATTTCTCAAAGCCTCCAGCATTCTTGACCTCCACCCGATGAATCTGAATTTGAACCATTCATGTATCGTCACCGGCTCTTGCACGCTCTTCGATATTAATAGCAACTGACAGCTCACTGAGAGTCAAACGCTCCTTTATATGTCTACAAACGGTCACAAAGTCATGTTACAAGGGCGATAACTTAGCTAGGATGACATTCACTTAGAACTTCCCTAGTAATATGCAATGCATCGATTTAAGTCACATATATGAAGTTGTAGCTCATGAAGCTGCTCCATCACTGACCGCCTCTCAACCATTTTAAAGTTTAAGTAGGTAGCAGTTATGAATAACTCATTCTCTTTATCCCCCTTCGAAATATTTCTCATCAAATTCGTCCCAGAGTTGCTTAGCATCTTTGAAGTTAACGTGCGCGTCGAACAATCGGTTGGATATGATGGCTAACAAACAAGCTAAGATTGAATTATTCGTATCCTCCCACCGATTCATAGCAACAGTTTTCAATGGGAACATTGGAGGATTTGAAATAACCCAGAAAAGTTAGCACCATTTGAAATTAACGTACACGTCAAACAACTTGCCAACATTTAAATTTGGCACCGTCAAATACTTCCAGCTTAACGACATCAGACGAGGAAGCCATTTATTCAAATATTGGTTTTCTGAATTGTTGTAAAATTAGCGGTTTTAGCAAATATTCAGAATTAATCTAAGCATAGATTATGATAATTAAAGTATATTTCCTGCATTTAAATGACAGAAATATCATGTAAACATGCAATGTCTTCATGTCAAATAAACAAGATAATATGCTCAATAGATGGAACATGAAAATATATAAAATCAGCATATTGCTCAAATTTAGAAGGAAAATTTGATCATATACCCTCCCCTTAGATGGAAATTCAGGATTTACCCTCCTGGCCCACATGTCATTGACCTATGGTGACCCCACATGTCATTGAGGTGGGAGGGTAAATCCTGAAATCCTGAATTTCAGGGAGGGTATATGATCCAATCCCCCAATTTAGAATGATGGTTTATTACTCTCAGATGTTGCGCTACTGAAGATGTAATCTTGTTCTCCTCACCACTTGGGTCAATATTCTATCACAAATTAAATATGGCAATCACACTTAAATAAATTAGGCCTTGACACTATTACAAAACAGGCAATAGCAGACACCTCATCGCTGCGGTTCCAAAGGAGCCGTCGTGTTGAACTTATACTGACGGTTCCCTTTGGAACCGCTGGGAATCATCGTGATATGTCCTCATCGCAGCGGTTCTTATTACCAACCGTTTGTGATACTTCGCAGACGGTGGTAAAAGAACCGCTCGTGATGAGGACATATCGCGCACGTTCATATTAAGAACCGTCGCGAAGTATCACGACGGTTCGAATATGAACCGTCGTGATGAGGACAACTTATCACGAGCGGTTTGTAAATAAACCGCTCAGTGATACTTCACGACGGTTTTATTTTAAACCGCGTGATAAGCTACTATCATGACGCTCTATTAAATAAGATCATAGTGTGTGGCTACTGACTAACAGTCTATGAACCCAAATCTACTGACTAATAGTCTATGAACCCAAATCTGGTTAGGACATTGTCCACGTAATGGGATTGTGGAAGAATAATCTCATTCTCACCCTTTATCAGCTTGATGTTTAAAATAACATCAGCTTCACCCAGGTCTTTCATATCAAAATTCTGGAAGAGGAAGACTTTGCTTTATTGATTGCATCCATGTTGGTCCTAAAAAGCAATATGTCATCCACGTAAAGACACAGAATGACACCTTCACTCTCCCTAAAAAAATTCGATAATAGACACATTTATCGGCTTCGTTTATACAAAAGCCGACTGATGTCATAGTACTATTAAATTTATCATGCCATTGCTCGGAAGCTTGCTTTAAACCACACAAAGATTTAATCAATCTACATACTTTCTTCCCTTGCCCTTCAACCACAAAACCATCGGGCTGCTGCATATAAATCTCCTCATCCGATTCTCAATTTAGGAAAGCGATCTTTATATCCATTTGATGTACTTAGAGTTTGTATGCGACAGCTAGTGCTAAAAGCACCCGAATTGGGGGTAAACAAGCCACATAAGAGTATAGGTAGGCGTCCAAGTCATGATAAAATCAGAAAGTTAGACATTTCTGCATGTGTCCAAATCACGATAAAACCACATAGTAAGGAATATTAATATATATAGGTAGGCGTCAAGTCACGGTAAAATCGAGGAGTGCAAGGAATATAGGTAGGCGTCCAAGTCATGATAAAACCGCATGAGTTAGGCATTTTGTGTGCATCAAGTTTTGGTAAAACCACGAGTCGAGTAAAATCGGAGATACTTATCACATACGGTTTTAATACAAAGCGTCTAATGATGAGATACTTATCACAGACAATTCATATTAAGAACCGTCTGTGAAGTATCACAAACGGTTCGTCTATGATATTAGCTCATCATAGACGGTTCTTAGCGTATCTAGTAACATAGACGGTTCTGGCAGTGGCAAATGCGTGATTTACCATTAACACTGGCGATTTTGAAAAATTGTCTGTGATGAGGCGTCCAGTATTAGTCTTTTTGTAGTAGTGATGGCTTCAAAGTTAACATAAAATAAATGAGAATGTCAAACATCATGAATTTTATTGCAATGAGAAATATTAAAAATATTTACATTATTGAAATCAAGAATGGATAAACCAAACATGCCCCCACAATCATAGCCTTTGTCCACAAAGTTACCAAATTTATTCAACACGACCTTATTTGACTCAAATACAAGCTTTATTCCTTGCCTACACAGTATAAACCCACTCATCAGATTGCGAGTCATGGTAGGCACGTACAACACGTCTTTGAGGAGTGTTTTGCTTGAAGTGAGCCTAAACCAAACATGTCTAATCCCACGTACTGTAGTAGCGGCTCCGTTCTCCATTAGGACGGATCCACCACCTTCACCTAAAATAAAGAGAAACAAGATTGATCAACACATATATGTCTAGTAGCTTTGTATCAATCCACCAATCAATAGATGGACTTACCATAAATACAGAGGTACATACCATACGAACTAGAACTAGCGGTCGACATTCACTTGATCTTATGGTCTTTATCTTGTCGACTAGGAGAAAGACCCTTGCCCTTACGACACGACAATGGTTGGCATTATGACCAACCACTCCACAAATAAAGCATACGATTTCCTCCTTCATTTTCTTTCCTTTTGAGCTTGTTATGGGGCTGATTCTTGAACTTCTATTTCTCAAAGCCTCCAGCATTCTTGACCTCCACCCGATGAATCTGAATTTGAACCATTCATGTATCGTCACCGGCTCTTGCGCTCTTCGATATTAATAGCAATGCGACTCCTTTGAGAGTCAAACGCTCCTTTATATGTCTACAAACGGTCACAAAGTCATGTTACAAGGGCGATAACTTAGCTAGGATGACATTCACTTAGAACTTCCCTAGTAATATGCAGTCGTACTGATTTAAGTCACATATATGAAGTTGTAGCTCATGAAGCTGCTCCATCACTGACCGCCTCTCAACCATTTTAAAGTTTAAGTAGGTAGCAGTTATGAATAACTCATTCTCTTTATCCCCCTTCGAAATATTTCTCATCAAATTCGTCCCAGAGTTGCTTAGCATCTTTGAAGTTAACGTCGCGCGTCGAACAATCGGTTGGATATGATGGCTAACAAACAAGCTAAGATTGAATTATTACGTATCCTCCCCGATTCATATTGATTTTCAATGGGAACATTGGAGGATTTGAAATAACCGAGAAAAGTTAGCACCATTTGAAATTAACGTACCGTCAAACAACTTGCCAACATTTAAATTTGCGCGTCAAATACTTCGACTTAACGACATGAGCGAAGCCATTTATTCAAATATTGGTTTTACGAATTGTTGTAAAATTAGCGGTTTTAGCAAATATTCGAATTAATCTAAGCATAGATTATGATAATTAAAGTATATTTCTGCATTTAAATGACGAAATATCATGTAAACATGCAATGTCTTCATGTCAAATAAACAAGATAATATGCTCAATAGATGGAACATGAAAATATATAAAATCAACATATTGCTCAAATTTAGAAGAAAATTTGATCATATACCCTCCTTAGATGGAAATTGAGATTTACCCTCTGGCCCACATGTCATTGACCTATGGTGACCCCGCATGTCATTGAGGTGGGAGGGTAAATCTGAAATCTAATTCGGGGAGGGTATATGATCCAATCCCCAATTTAGAATGATGGTTTATTACTCTCGGATGTTGCGCTCACGAAGATGTAATCTTGTTCTCCTCACCACAGGTCAATATTCTATCACAAATTAAATATGGCAATCACACTTAAATAAATTAGGCCTTGACACTATTACAAAGCAGGCAATAGCGGACACCTCATCACGAGGCGGTTCCAAAGGAGCGTGCGTGTTGAGCTTTCTCTGACGGTTCCCTTTGGGCGATGCGAGGCACCATCTGTGATATGTCCTCATCCGAGCGGTTCTTATTACCAACCGTTGTGATACTTCCTGACGGTTGGTAAAAAGAACCGTCTGTGATGAGACATATCCTGACGGTTCATATTAAGCAAATACGTGAAGTATCACGGGCGGTTCGTAATATGAACCGTGCGTGATGAGACAACTTATCACGAGCGGTTTGTAAATAAACCGTCTGTGATACTTCACGAGCGGTTTTATTCCTAAGCCAAATCGTGATAAGCTACTATCACGAGCAGCTCTATTAAATAATCGTTTGTGATATTATTATCACAGGCGGTTCCCATATAGAGCCGTCTGTGATATCCAACCTCTTCGTCTCCCGCGCGATGTGTCTCTTCACCATCGCTGACAAGTCTCTTCGTCTCGCGCCGGCGATACATCGTCTCTTCGTCTCACGTGCGATTACTCCGCGCCATCTTCGCGCCGTCATCGGCGTCACGAATGCGTCTGCATCTCAGGAAAGTGGATACGTCGCGAGATGGCAGAGGAACATCGAAATTCCTCGAGCCTAATGGCCGTCACGGAGGTCAATGCCAATGGGATCCTGTGAGTCCCCAGCGGCGGAGATTCCGGACCTTGTGCGGGATACTTGGAAGGCAGGTCCCCATCACCACACCGGTGGGACAACGTGCCGGATGTTCGGAGAAGCGGTGTGGGGCGAAGTTTTAAAATCGTTCACTTTCCCGACCGCGAGACTGGCGGCGTGTGGAGCAACGAGCGTTGCTCTCGATCGGAAAAGCGTGGAGGACCTTCAAGAGCGTGCTTGTCACAAATCACGTGAACACGGGTGAGCGCCCTTCACGGCGTATAAATTCTTGTCGCGGGATATATGGGGCGCCTTTGTGCAAATGAAGACGCGCCGAATTTCTTGAGGAAAGTCACGGCGTACAAAGCTCTCAGACACTTAACACTCCCCCACAAACTTCGGCACGTGATGAGTGCAGGTAAAACCGCGCAATGGGCGGCGGAGGCCTTGAGCGAAATAAGGCCATTTCTTTGAGATCACATACAGTAGCGCTCTCTCTGGTTAGAGCGAGGGCATCGATTCGTCTTGGACGAAATCTCTTTCACAAACCCGAGGCCAGGGATGTGGCCAGCGTGTAGTAAATGTCTTGAACTACCTAGTTGTTAATAAGTCTATAACTTCATAATGTATATAATAACATGATGACCTCTTGCAGCAAATTGAGTTCGCATGTTCGAAGGCTCCTTCCAAGCGCAGGGGAGAAGGATATACTATCTACGTACAGGAAACAAGGAGCACCGGGTCGCATACGCGAGCAAAGGGGTTAACGTATCTTGGGGATGGATTCCCGGCGACTCTTTGCGTATAGGAGCGGGAAGAGATCCAAGGCGAGTACGACACGGTGTTGGAACATGTGCTTACTTCAAAATTTGAAGGAAGAGAACGGTGCTTCTTGCAAAATTTGAAGAAAAGATAGCAAGATTGCGGGACCAAGTGAATCAACTACTACTCCTCAACAACGATCGCGAGTCGCCCGTTGTTTTGGTAGGTAGTCCTCCTCAACATCGGATAGCGTCGCGTCCATAAAATTGTGAACATGATGATGTCCAATTACCTATCGGCGACATCAAGGTAATGTACATCTCGGAATGCTCCAAAGATAGACCTATAGGCGCCTTAGCTAATTGCGTGTCGTTTTGTAGGAGCCGACGCAATGCACACTCCAAGTGAGGATGGTTGGGATGTCTGTGAGGTGGGGCGGGGTGGTGTATCCATGCAATGAAGGGATAGTGCGGCCACGGTGCCCGGTGGCGCGAGGTTACGCCCGAGTCGGTGGACATGGTACATGATAATTTTAGGGCCGTCCGCTCGAGATTCGCGAGCAGCGAAATCATAACACTAGGGATGCCCATGCAGTTTTATTGGTGGCCAAAGAAGGACATCGCCTGGACCTGCGATGCGCCTCAACCTTTGATGACTCCACCCTGACCATCTCCACACGACCATGCCTCTCCAATTCAACTTTTGAAGGACATCGACACGGACCTGCGATGCGCCTCAACTTTTGATGACTCTACCCCAACCATCTCGACACGGCCATGTCTCTCAACAGGATCCTCCATGGCGCACCTCAACCTTCGCCGAAGCCCGCCTCATCGGTTCCGTGGAGAAGACACCGAACGAACAAAAAAAGCGTGCGTCGTATCGGTTCCCGAGTCGTCGCGGGAGGAAGGCGCGTAGCGAGCAAGTCGTTCAGGACAAATCGAAATCGAAGAACATTAAGGCGCTTGCCTCCTAACCTAAGAAATACTCTTTGGTCCGTTGGCGGCGAGCACGATATTAGCCCTCACCTGGATTAGGTTGTCGAGTTTGCATAGTGGTACTGCGAAGACCAAAGAGAAAGGGTGCGATGGAATCACCGTCGGATACACGGAGGACTATTTCCTCCACGAGCCGCCCCTTCATCGTGGGCCGGCGACTTATTCGACCTATTCAACCTCAAAGCCCTCGATGCCCCACTTCTACGATCTTTGGACACCGTAAGTGTGTACAATCAAGTTCTACATTCACGTACATTCACGTAATATAACAACTCATTGCTTATGTATAGATACATGATGAAAGCGCGGCGATTGAAAGAACCGGTGGGTTTCCTCGACCACACGTGGTCTCTGAGCAAACCATCTTGGCGACGCGCATCCTCGTCGAAATACATAACGGCGGGATTGCTTGCTCAAAACTA
Source organism: Ampelocalamus luodianensis (assembly GCA_036346255.1). Taxonomy (NCBI): domain Eukaryota; kingdom Viridiplantae; phylum Streptophyta; class Magnoliopsida; order Poales; family Poaceae; genus Ampelocalamus; species Ampelocalamus luodianensis. The sequence continues at coordinate 26,300,008 of CM070617.1, read as the reverse complement.
CGGGGACTACATAATGGTGCCCTACAACGAGTAAGTGCTTCACTACTTGCTATACAAATTTCATTTGTACTTTATCATGATATGAACTTAGGTTTAATGACTATAGCGACATACATGAGTAGGCACCTGGATCCTTTTAGTCATTATACCAAAGAGGAATCAGTACTATACCTTGATTCCCTAATGAAAAAAGGCCACGACTTCACCCTTGTGCAAGAAGTACTACGCAGTGTGCTCATTTCCTCCATACATAACTCTATTGTAGTCTTCCTTCGTTTGAAATGGCCGAGGTTAACTTTTGGAAACATGTAGGTCGTTCATCTCCTATATTGCGAGAGAGGGCTATACAAGGGAGCTAACGCAACACTTAATCACGGGACGCGATTTCGATCACGTGCTCCAACACAATAATCCTATATCATACTTCGTAATAATGCGTCTCGAATGACTATACCTATATATGTAATTCTATTTTTCGGTCGCCACAAAAATCGGAAGAATGTGCATTCTCGTTTGCCATCATATGCGATTCTCATGAGTTGGTTTCTGGATCCAGAGGTTGGTCAATCTATAATAATTGCTAATTATAAATTTAAATATATATGTGTAACACTTTACTCTTGTTTGTAGGTTTTGAATATAGATTTAGATTCACTCATTGAAAGAGATCTCGGATGTTCGAGGAGGCTCTGCACCTTCATCATGACGGATATCATTGCCAGCGGAGAGTTTCACTCTGAGCGACCTCGAAACAATTAATATATATTTGATATAGTTGTAATTCACTTTGAATAGTTGTAATTCAATGGTACACTAGCGACAATATTTGATATATGTTGGTTTGTAATTGACAATGATCACTTTGGGTTGTCAACGATTGATTTATCTCGTGATGTATTTATTTCTTTGCTGCTTATTTTTAGAGGGCATGGCTAGCAATTCACGAGGCTAGCCGAAAATTTTTAAAAATAGTTAGGTGATAACTATCACGAGCGGTTTAACAATCAAAAATGCGTGAATATGCATATCGGACAGCTCTATTTAATAACAAATGCATGATATACACATATCTCGCGATTAAGTAAATAGAACCGTCAGGATATCCTTTATCCTGAGCGGTTCTATTTACGAACCGTGCGGGATATGTGCATATCACGACGGTTAAATAATTAGAAGCAAATGCGGATATGTGCATATCATGAGCGGTTTGTAAATAGAACCGATCGTGATAATTAGATAACATGAGCGATTCTTTAATAGAAATGCAGTGATAATTAGATAACCTGACGGTTATATAATTAGAACCGTTTGTGTTGTGACTTATCATGAGCGGATTTTTAACCGTCTATGATAACCGATTTATCACGAGACGTACAAAAACACAGAGCGGTTGGGCGTCTGTGATGATGATTCGGCAAATCGTGATGAGGCTGTGTGTAGTAGTGTGAGCTTTAGATAAATCTTGCTTTGCCTAATCAATCACTTTAATACAAATCATCAGTTGAGAATTCACTATCCATATACAATTGAACCTATCTATACAATATTTCAATTGACTGGAATGGAAACAGTGACTTAACAATAATCACAGTGAAACACAAGGAGCAAAAGCTACCACCAAAATGGAAGAAAGTGACCAGACGAGCATGTACAGAATGACACAATAGAGAAACAACAAGTTAACTTCTAGCTCAAGACTAATTTATATCCAATTGTCGTATCCAATTATCACAATGATCCCAACTCCTCATCGAGCATTAATCCGAGCCTACAATTTCACTAAGCAATATCTCCCAGTGCTAGTTACAGACAAATCTACGCAAAGTGATGTGAAAAAAGAAAAACAACGATACTCATGAATCACAATGCGGATGACACTTAAAGGCAGCGAGTAGTAAACCGGGCAAGGCACACGAATGCGTTGACTCAGAAAACTAATCGCCCGCTGTGCCGCGGTGAGAGGACGTGGTCATCGGAGATACAATAGCGCTCTTCACAATTTGGAACACACCAAACGTGAAGTTGAGGTACCAGGAATAATGCCGCACAAAAATCACGAACGAGATGCACCGGCCGAATGCACCAAGGACCAAAATCGAAAGCCTTCTTCCACTCAAGATCAAGCCAAAGTTAACCTGATCAATTCTCCATATAGGCAAGTCCTAGGTTCATGACCGAACACCTAACAGAGGATATGGCGCAAGAAGGGAGCCGGTAGGATGTAACGCCCAAATCTTCGAATCTTTTTGCAAGATCTTCAAGAGTGCAAGATCAAGGATGTTCAAACTTCAAAGTTTGCCCAAAATGCTCAAGATTGATTCCCAAAATTGCAGAGTTCTTTCCCGTTCACCCTAACCCTAACCCTAACCCTAGCCCTCCTAGCCATCGCCTCCGCCATGCCTGCTCGCCGCCTCGGTCCTCCTTGCATGGCCCGCGTCAGCGCCGGCGGCCGCGCCTCGACCGTCCATCCCCGCTGCCCGCCGCGCCCTCGCTCTTCTGCGTGTCGTCAATCGGCTCCTTCCCCGGATCCAAGCTCCTCCTCGGCCTTTAAAACCCGCGCCCTCCTCTCCTCCACCTCTCTTCCCAAGCAAGACCGAGCAAGAACGAGCGAAGGTTGAAGGAGCTTCGCCTTGGTCGCCGTCGCGCTCGGTGAGCCAGTTCTGCCGCCCGCCTTGGCGCTTCCCGAGCTCCTCCTTCCGCCAGCGCCCGCGCTCCCCTCCGTCCGTGCCTGCGCTCCCTTCTCCGCCCGTGCGCGCCGCCTCGTTTTCCTCGCCAGTGAGGCTCGTAAGGCGCCTCTCGCTTTCTTTTGGCGCCGAGACAGCGCAGCCGCGGGCCGCGCCACAGGCGCAGCAGCATCACTTGGCAGTGGGCGGGCCGAAAAGTTGGCTTTGGGCACTGCGTTTTCTTTTATTTGTGTTTTTCTTTTCCTTTTGTTTTTAATTTCAAAGAGAGGCTTCAATTATTCTTTTCTCCCCATTTTAGCTCAAAATTGCAAGTTTGTTTCTAAAAATTTCTAAAATCCACCCTTTCTTTTGGTGCTAGTTTGATTTATTTTGGAGTTCATTTGATGAGTTATTGTTATTTATTTAATTTGTTTGCTCGTTTATTTCGTTCCGAGTCGATCGATCGCGTAGAGTTCGGGAAGCGGAGACCCCACCGATCAAGCTCAAGAATATCAAGATCATCTAGCCGTAGACCAATGATCGACACTTTGATCATATTGAACCTACATTTTATGCAAAATATGTTCTTTTAAATATCAAATTGCATGCTTTATTTCCCTTATGCAAATGTATGTTAAATACCTAAGGTAGTTAAATGCCATGTTGATGCTTTATTATTAATACACCATCCTTTGATAATTGAATTTAGTACACCATTGTCACCCTAGTAAATATTTGGTAACTATACTAGTTTAGGCTATACTTAAGCGCCATGCTAGTCTTGCTTAAGTATCGGGTATTATCTACCCCATTCATCATCTTTTGAAATGAACATGATTTTGGCGGTCATTGGGTGTAAATGATCTGCGATGGTTATGATGTTGTATTTTTCCTACCTCTTAAAAACCCTAAAGAAATTGCTTGTCACATCCAGGCGGATGGTATGATGGATGGTATGTTGGTGGGTGCTAATGCATTACGAAATGTTAGTTTGTGGATGGTATGTGGTATGAACCGCTGGATGGTCCCTAAGGACTTAATCATGTGATGATCTCCCAATGTAAAAAGCGATGCGACCACATGTCTATAATGGTGTCGACTGGCTAAATAATTTGTATCCGTTAGTATGAGTTGCACGAGGCGGATGACCCGCTACGCCATAAGCCTATGTGGCTATGGGTTGGGGTGTCGACTTACGGGTCTATGTGGCGTAAGTCGTGTGGCGCAAGAGAGTGCAGGAAAGAGTTGACGGGTCTATGTAGCGTAACTCTTCTCGGGTGAAACCTTAGCGGGTGTAACAAATCTTGGTGAATGCATTGTAAAGGCCTTGTGACGATCTCCTTGACTCACATCTCACGAAACATGTGTAAATGTCGAATGATTGTCTCTTGTGGGTAAAGTGTACAACCTCTGTAGAGTGTAATGAAGCCCATCGAATAAGCGTGGTGCCACGGTCAAGGCGGACATGGGAACTTACAAGAGTTAGTTCTGTTTATAAAACCTTGTGGGCGGGATAAAATGTGATGGGTCATTGTGACCACAGTTTTAGTTTTCCACTGGGTGGATGTACCCGGTGATGTTAAGTGGTGGAGGTAACGCTATCAAAACTAAGCATGAGGTGGAGGTAACCTCTCGATATAAATATTGCACAAGTAATCTCTTTAACAAATGCAATTTGGTTAAAATGCTACGTGATAGGACTTTTAATATTGGTACTTTAATTATTGCTTTGTGCAAATAAATGAACCAGAGCCATCCTTGTTAAGCCTTGCATGTATAATATTGCATCTTGTGTGTTGGCTCGCGAGCACGGTAGTTGTGCTCATCCTCGCTCTTTCCCCAAACCCCGAACATGAGATCATGGAGACTACGTCTACTACGAGGACCGGGGCAGCGAGGAGCAAGGACATGAAGAAGAGTAGCATAGTTAGTAGATCGAGTCTCGCCTCGATCGGTTGGCTCAGTTGGTACTCGTGTACATCCTATATTATCAAGCACGTGGCTAATATCGGTCGTACACACATGGTACTCGATCGCTTACTGTGAGACTTGCTCTACCACCTTTGCTTCCGCTTATCGTGCTCGAGATTTTGTAGTGAACTCATTTGCTTTGATCGGCCCTTTTGTAAACTTCGACCGACGTGGTCTATTTGAACTTTAATGCTTGTATTAATGAATGAATTGGTCTACGCGATGTATGAGATGATTCGGCAATGTGTCTTGTGGCGCTATCTGATCCGAGAATAGCGCGATATTTTCAGAGGATTACGGATTACGAAATCCGGGTCCGACATAGGATGCGCAAGGAAGAGAGTTCAGATCTCACCACCGATGGCGTCGAGCCACCACGGCGGAGCAGCAGCTCCAAAGACCAAAATCGAATCCTAATCGAATGAGAAGAGGAAACACACAAAAGGGAAAAAGCTCACACTTCTTCGAGCGAAGAAAGGAGGTGAAGGAGGCAGCCCTTAAGAGAAGAAGAGACGGAGAGACCCGACACGGTTGCAGCCAACTGCCGGCGCCGAAGGGCACGGGCCGCCATCGCCTCCTACGCGGCCATCGCTCGCTCGGCTCCAGCCTTATCCTCTTCCTCTTCTCTGACCGACAGGTTGACCGTCATTTTTTTTTCCATTTTCTTCTTTTCTGTAATTAAGAAATTACCAAAATTGCTCTCGAATTACAACAAAAAGAACAACGATGCCCTGGCTGGCGTCCACAGTAGCATATACAGTAGTCTTGAGGCATATGGCATGCGGTGGATTATGAAGCAGATCAGGGAGGGGGCGCGGGTTAGTCGCACGAGCACGCACGCACAAATCTTAGCGGCACACTACAGTACTTCACATGCAATACAACGAAATCATCATGTCAAGCAAGGAGGGGGCACGCGGCGGGTAACATGCAGCAGACGGGATCGGGTCACTGCACCTTGTTGCTGTGCGGGTGGTCGTAGAGCAGCGGCGGCGGCGAGAACACCGAGTAGTTGTTGTCCAGCAGCTGCGACCTGAAGATGTCGCCGTCTCCGCCTTCCTCGCCCTCGCCGAACGCGGCCGAGGCGGCGACGTCGGGCTGGCCCACCGCGGCGACGGGGCCGGCGCCGGTGTAGGGCGACGCGACCGCGCGCCCCTCGGGGCTGAGCTCCGGCGCGGCGCCGTCGTCGTCGAAATCGTCGGGGCTGTACTTGGAGGGATCGGCGTGGCGGCCGGTGAGCTCCTGCACGAGGGCGCGGAATCCCTCGGCGCTGGTCTTGACCCGCATGGGGTTGGAGATGTACACCACCTTGATCGGCTTCTTGCCCCCGGCGCCGCCGCCCGCCTTGCCCCCCTTGCTGTGCTTGCCCGACGCCGCGCTGCCGCTCCGGGGACTGGGAGCATTGCTCTTAGGACTGCGCTGCTTGTGGTGATCCATAAGCGCTCTAATGGCTTTCTTGGGGAAGCTAGCGGCGATCTGAGGAGTGCGAAGTGGAGGAAGACGCAGCAGTTTGTAATGGGCGAACGAGAGCGAGGGCTTCTTGGTCTTGACCTGGCCAGGTAAGGACTAATGTGAAGGGCAGTGTGGGGAGGGGGATTTTTAGCACGGTGGCTGTGGCTGTGGCTGGGAGCTGGGAGCTGGGCTGGCGTCTTGGAGGAGGGTGGGGGGAAGGGGACACGGGAGGGACACGGGAGACCGGAGGGGCGCTCGCTCGCTAGGAGAAAGAGGCGAAATTGAACGGGGGAAATCAGCAATGTCCACCGGTAATTAGTCGGTTTTTCTAGATCAGTGTAGTGTATGGAATTTTTGTTTGGGGAATCTTTGTTGGATTTTTTTGTGTATAAAGTAGAGAATCATCAAATATGAATAATAATCGCTTTTAAAATTAAGTGTTCTATTTAAATTCCGTACACTACACTAATCTAGAAAAACCCATGGACTAATTACCGGTACAAGCAATAATTAAGCACCAAAGCCAGCTCAATTGTACGCTTCAGAACTGTGCGAAGCACGTGAAAGAAAATGAGGGGAAAAGAAAAGGACAAAAATACAAGCACCACAAAAGACTAGGACTAGATAGAGATGGACAAGCCCTAAACTACGAACATGATGATGAGTTCGACAACCTCGCGGTTGTCTGTGTCGACCATTTCTTGGCAGAAAGGGACTAGCTAATCTGGGCCGCGTTTGATGTATGATCTTGGTACGGTGTACATCAATAAGGAAGGGATAAGATGAGCATACATACATTGACAGTGCGTGCTGCTCATGCTCGAAGTGAACTGAAGACCGCCTTATTTGCCATTGCACTGAGAAAGCATTGGCCAAAGTCTCTCTGACTGCCAAACTGCTAGTAACAAAATAGATAGTGACAGGAGAAAATAACCAGGCGTCAATGAATTGGGATTTTGGACTGCGTAGTCTGGACCATATCTGAATAGTACACCTAACAGAAGAAAAACAATGTTAGCAAGATGTACGTAGTCGGCGGTGCCATCGGTGAACACAAACCATGTATATATACATCTTCTTAGCCGTCGCCTGTCGCATGATCTGTACATATAAATTGACAGCCCTGCGTGAGAAATTTTGCAGCCATCCATAAATTCACTTCTTTCAGAAACGCCGTGAAAAAAAAGGGGGCCAAAGAAAAACCTCAGCAGTCGCAGAAAATTACTAGGGGCAACAGACTCAAGAACGAAAAGCCGGTCTTCAGCGACTTAGCTAAAGCAACACTTTTGTCAGTCAGTTAATCCCTCAGTTAACCATGTAATAAAGGGAATGGTAATGAAAAGCAAGAAACGAGCACCCTCTAATCAAGGGACATGGAGATCAAATTGATACGGTCCGATAGAGATTTGTAGGGCCCCGATCGGTTCAAGTACTCAAGAAAAACTTATAAAACCACGAGGTTCATTATGTGAGACAAATCCGTATTGGTGTCTCAGTCGGAGGGGGACAAATCCAGATTATGTGATGACGAGTCCTTCAACCTGATGCTAGCCACAACACAAGCTCACTCTTATCTTTACCCACGCGCGTGTTAGTAGTGCCCATGTAATAATAGCCAAATATGTGGTACTTAGACCTCCCCGCTTGGACGTCAACGGGAGAGAGCACGGGGAACCCACTTTTCCTAACTATACACTTTGAATTCGAGCATGTTTTATATTTACATCTCGTAATAGCTCGGTATATCAAAGTAACACTAAAATTAACAACATATAAACTGTAATGTCACAACGACATCGAAAAAGTAACAACGCGTCCGTCCAAAACTTACCAATGGATATGCACAAACGAACCGACTAGTTTACATGATTTAGCATCCTCCACGTCGACAAGATAAACAATATATCTTATTATTATTTTTTCATACTTTTAATACCCTCGACAAATTTTAAAATAATTTCTGTCTCGAAAACAACCTATAACTTGGACGGACGAAGACGGATAGTTCAACCGCAACGGTAGAATACCCTTAAAAAGACATGTCACATGTGAGTGACAAGTGGAAACCTGCGATGTCAGTCGCGACTAACATCAATAATGTACACAAAATTGTTTAAATGTGGGCCAAACGTTTTCCTTTATTGAGCTGGTTGTTTGGACCCCACTTTACAAGAGCTGCAGCTACAGAGCCTCGCAGAGCCCCACTTTCAAGGCGTGGGGCCCAGCAGTAGGACGTGACGGTGACACAGCTACTGCGTCTTCTTTCTCCCCGGCAATATCTTATTTCCTCTTGGCAAAGGAAACCGTGGCTGCCCTGAAAGCTCGTTGGCTGGTGCCCTGAACGTGGGCCCTGCGTGGCAGCTGGGGCGCGCGGAGGTACGCAACCGCGGGTAAGCCGTGGCGGGCGGTGAGTAAGGATTTCGGGGGTAGTTTATTACATAAATCGCGTCACTGTGGGTTCCCCTGCTGACGCAGGCCCACCTTCTGCGAGCTCGCCACGTCGTAAACGCAATCGTGCATGCGTCTGCACCGTATACTTGTTTCTGTTGTTGGCGCTTTCCCATTAACCTTCGAGGACAGCACCCACTCTCCCGCTACCGCCTAAACGCTAGGTTCACACGGTCACACCCCATATACTACAGAAACTAGTCAGCTTTTGAACTACTACTTATTACGCTTCACTTTGCAAGTAATAGTTGTAACGTGATCAAAGCTACTGTTGCAAATATTAGCATCTTAACTCGTGAGAAATGTATTTCAGGTGGAACTTCGTAAAGAAAAGAAGTGTATATCTAGTTCTAGGAAATAAACTATAGTAAGGATTACTTCTATAATTTCAATGTGACTAGTTCATTTCAGTGCCTTCCTCACAAAAAGGAGTTTATTTCTATGCCTAACTGACTAGATATTTTGGTTTTGCTTTTCATTTGGATGGTTGTTAGTTTGTTTGACTTTATTTTTTGAAGTGATACAATTACAATATGCAGTTTGTTTTTAAGAGTTGTTTTCAACTCAAGTAAGTTTATTTTTTTCATAAATTATTTTAGCAGAAAATTAATTTACGAAAATGATATGATAAAAGAGCTTTTAGAATATGTACAACAATGAAGTAGTGCACCATATATCACACTAACGTGCGCATATATAAGCTTAAAAGAATATATATCAAGAACCATAAAGGTAACCTTTAGCAATATGTGAATAAAAAAATATTGGAGTTTACCCTAGCATTGCAACCGCTTTCGTTAAATTATCCTTTTTACTTGATGTTTCTCTATTCTCATATTTTCGTTAGGGTATGTTCTAAGTGAATTTTTTTTAAACAATATAATTTTAAAAGATATTTACAAAAATAAATAGCCGCTCCCAAAAATTACAAAAATATATCCTGTGCGCGATTCAAGCGACGACAGAACCTATCGCCGATTGAATCGGCGCGAGGATCCTCGCCGCCTGCCATGATTGAGGTATCTATCACGATTGAGCTGGCGGCAGAACCTATCGCGATTTGAATGGCGATAGGTACCTCAGTTCAACTCAGCCCTATTCCACTTAGCCAGTTTTTTATTTTCGTAAATTTTAAACAGTACCAAATATGTTAGACTCGTAATAACATTTTGTCATCGTCGTATGTTGTTCTACTACGGTTAATTTTTGAAGAATTTACCGAGGACGATTGAGGTATCAACGATTCGTATAGGGGAAGGTAAGTGATATTGCGATTCGCCCGGGAAATCATACACATTGATATTACAGAACTTGCAGGAGAACGTCATAACACTTAATTGAAATGATAATTCAGAACATTGGTAATAATATATTACTACTGTCCATTTTTTCTCGTGGTCGCAACCTCAACGTCTCCCATATAGACTACCTCTAGTCAGAGCACCGGATGAGGTCCCCGCGGCGACGTTCGGAATGACGATGTCTCCTTGGTCCTGAGTATTTTGCGTGTGGCATGTTTTGAAGGTGTGCCCAGACTCTCTGCAAATGGAGCACTTCTTCGTACGACGTACGACTTCTGCCACGTCCATATCGTTCCTGATGCGCCGTACCTGTCGTTGGCCAACCTTTCCCTTGAGCCTACCAATGTCTGTGGCCCAGATTAGTTGCTCCCAGGTGGGATGGCTAGTGAAATGGCCAACAACGGCGTAATCATACATCTCTCTACTTCATGTTTGCATCACCGCCTCCTTAGTGAAATAGTGAGAGAGGTACGGCGGGATGATGCGCCACCGTCGAACAGGCGGACATGACATGGGAGCAGGGCCTATGCAGAAGAAGGGCTTATTACAAGTGCATACGCAACTATCGCGGCGTAGCGTGCACTCATGGGTGATTCTCTCGCGGTTTGTCCCGCGACGACCTTTATCCCTGCACATTATCTCGAAGCGAAGCTGCCTCGTGCCCATCTTGAATGCCCGGTACATCTCACCCTTCTTGCTCTTCTCCTCCATGTATGTGGTGATCATGGCGGAGTAGAGTGCTCTGTCATTTGCCATGGCGAGCGACGCATTGCTGCATCTGTTAAAAAAGTAGTTTGTGGTACCGCGGAGAATTACCTCCACAATACCAACCAAAGGGAGGCACCTGGCGTCGTGCATGACCCAGTTGTAGACCTCAACTAGGTTGGTTGTCATGATACCATATCGAGCACCACCCCTGTCATGTAGCAGCAACCACTTCTCCTTAGACTCGTGCTCAATCCAGTCTGAAAAACATTTCACCTGTGCCCCTGTCTTCCTCGTGACACAGGGGTGGTTGAGGCACCAAACTGTGGGCGCTGGTCGTGATCCACAGGTGAGCGGTGAAGCAGACGAGGTGGACGAAGGCTGCTGATAGGTGGGGCCAGTGTGTCAGTGAGAGCGAGGAGCGGGGCACTAGCGTGGGTTGGAGCGAGCACGAAAGAGTTAGGTCGGTCGAATTCGACCCATTAGCGTGGCGGGAAAATCAAATGGAGTCTAAAATTTCCAAAAAAAGGTCGAGGCTTTCCCAAAATTTTAAACCTATAAAACGGGCTCCAAAATTTATGAATTTTTTTGGAGAGGCTCCTGACCTAGAATAGTTTCTTGTGTAAATTGTTTAGGATTTTATCTGTTCTGTGTTTTTTTTCTCGAAAATTCTTCCAATGTATTGTTTTCATATAATTGCATTAGTTGATTTGATGAAAATTTTCAAAACATGCTCAAATAAAATTTCCCACAAATAAACATGCCTAAATTTTTATTTCCTCACTTATTTTATTACACTTACCCAAAATGGGATTTTTGGAATGTTACAAAAATGATATGATAAAAGAGCTTTTAGAATACGTACAACAATGAACTAGTGCACCATATATCACACTAACATGCACATATATAAGCTTAAAAGAATATATATCAAGAACCGTAAAGGTAGCCTTTAGCAATATGTGAATAAAAAAATTGGAGATTAGCCTAGCATTTCAACTGCTTTCGTTAAATTATCCTTTTGTACATGATATTTCTCTATTCTCATATTTTCGTTGGAGCATGTTCTAACTTCTAAGTAGAACCTACATCGTCGATAGATCGAGACCATAGAATCATCGACCCTTCTTTATATAGAGAGTACATATTTTTTAAAAGAATCATAGTGTATTCATAAAGTGGCAATTCATTCACCTTTTAAATTGACATACGCTACAAAATGTTCTTAATCTGTTCCAAACTTATACACACCCCTAATTCTTTTGGTGTGCAAGATTCTAGGGTACCCAAATAAAAAGATTCCTCTGTTGCTTAAGTATTGCTTGTACTTAATATGACATTTAAAAGAATACTTAATTTAAAAAGCGGTTAGTATTCATATTTGATGTTTCTCTACTTCGTACATATAAGTTCCAACAAAGATTCTCCAAAGAAAGTAAATCCATACACTACATTGATCTAAAAAAACCAATGGACTGGTTGCGGGTGGACATAGCTGATTTCCCATTCAATTCCGCCTCTTTTTCTATGTCACATGCCTAGCCCCCTTTTTGTACTTGATGTTTCCCTATTCTCATATTTTCCATATTTTCGTTGTAACATGTTCTAAGTAGACCCTACAACGTGGATAGATCATGGCCACACAATCATGGATCTTACTTTTTTTTTCAAGAATCATAGTGTATTCATAAAGTGTCAATTCGTTCACCTTTTAAATTGACATACGTTTTGTGTTACAAAACGTTCTTAATCTGTTCCAAATTTAAATACACCCCTAATTCTTTTGGTGTGCAAGATTTGAGGGCACCCAAATAAAAAAAATTCCTCTGTTGCTTAAGTATCGCTTGTACTTAATACAAGCTGATATTTAAAAAGAATACTTAATTTAAAAAATGATTATTATTTATTTGATGTTTCTGACTTCATACACATAAAATCCAACAAAGACTCTTCGAAACAAAAATTCCCCCAAGCGAGCGAGCGCCCCTCCGGTCTCCCGTCTCTCCCCTTTCCCCCACCCTCCCACTCCCCAGCCACCGCCACCGCCACCGCCACCGCCACCGTACTAAAAAGACCTACTAAAAATCCCCCCCTCCCACACTGCCCTTCACATTTAGTCCTTACCTGGCCAGGCCAAGACTAAGAAGCCCTCGCTCTCGTTCGCCCACTACAAGCTGCTGCGTCTTCCTCCACTTCGCACTCCTCAGATCGCCGCTTCCCCAAGAAAGCCATTAGAGCGCTTATGGATCACTACAAGCAGCGCAATACTAAGAGCAATGCTCCCAGTCCCCGGAGCGGCAGCGCGGCGTCGGGCAAGCACAGCAAGGGGGGCAAGGCGGGCGGCGGCGCCGGGGGCAAGAAGCCGATCAAGGTGGTGTACATCTCCAACCCCATGCGGGTCAAGACCAGCGCCGCGGGATTCCGCGCCCTCGTGCAGGAGCTCACCGGCCGCCACGCCGACCCCTCCAAGTACAGCCCCGACGACTTCGACGACGAGGGCGCCGCGCCGGAGCTCAGCCCCGAGGGGCGCGCGGCCGCGTCGCCCGGCCCCGTCGCCGCGGCGGGCGAGCCCGATGTCGCCGCCGCGGCCGCGTTCGGCGAGGGCGAGGAAGGCGGAGACGGCGACGAGGACGACGACATCTTCAGGTCGCAGCTGCTGGACAACAGCTACTCGGTGTTCTCGCCGCCGCCGTTGCTCTACGACCACCCGCACAGCAACAAGGTGCAGTGACCCGATCCCGTCTGCTGCATGTTACCGGCCGCGTGCCCCCTCCCTGCATGACATATGATGATTTCGTTGTATTGCATGTGTAGTGTGCCGCTACGATTTGTGCGTGCGTGCGTTGTATGCTCCGACTAACCCGTGGCCCCTCCCTGATCTGCTTCATAATCCACCGCATGCCATACGCCTCAAGCCTACTGTGTATGCTACTGTGGACGCCAGCCACCTGGGGTCTCGGTGTTCTTTCCCCCCTTTTATGGAGAAGAAATTACTGCTACTGGATGTTGTCACTTAACTGTTTGCAACTTGCAATGTTCATCGTGGCCATCGATCGACCAGCAATTGTGCGTATGCATAGATATTTGGAGATTTTTTTTCTAGGTTCTTTCCATACTGTTTCTCTGATTTTATGGTCGCCTTTTCATGTAGTGCTTTCTTTGGCATGGTCAGCTGGCAATTGCTGGATCATCAATTCACTGGTCACCGGTCACCACCACTTGGGGGTCTAGAGAGGGGGCGCGCGCGCGCAACTGTACGCACACGCTGCGTAGGCAATGTGTGCATATACAGCAGACATGAACGAATAATCATTAATACATGTTTCTAAAATGAACCATAATTCTCACCGGTTATGATCTGGCCAAGAGACAATGAGGGCAAAATAACTGAAACTATTGTAAAAATCTCAGCTTTGATTAGGAATAATGAATATGAACACATTCTTCTCTTTGTCCCTCGTCAGTTAATTATGGCATGAACAAGATTGGAGCCTAGTTACAAGCAACTTTTAGTGCTGTAGTCATCATCAGCCCGATCGGTGACAATGAAGGCCAGTTAAATGTAACAGTTAGTCGTCGTAAGAAATCCCAGCCTTTGTGTAGCTCAAGCTGATCGAATCCAAATATTGTTTTCATTAGGAATAGTAGATATGACTTACGAGCACATTCTTCTCTGTGCCCTTCATTACTTCTTGGATGATCAAGGTTGGAACCGACGTACAAGCTAATATAAGTGCTGTCATGCTACAGTTTAATTTTTAACATCCTCTCATGGTCCTAGTACTACCGTCCCTTGCTTGCTGCCTTTACTCTTGTTCACGGTTCTTCCGGTTTTATGTGTTAAACACGGTTTTATGTGTTTCACTTTGATTCTTCCAGGACTATTTGCTTGATTTGGTTGATGTTAGTTACCTTAATTTGTTCTGTGATTCTTCTACTTTCATTAATTTGTTTGGCGTTCCTTCATGCTGTAAAAGTTTGGATTTGGTTTGCCGTAATGAACTCAGATGAGTTCGATTGTGTATTTATTACTCAGCAATATATATGTGTTATGTGGGACCCCGAAATTGAATCCATTTCAAGTCAAGAGATTACATCAAAGGTATAACTCTTAGCAGGAAACGAGCACGATTTCAAGTTCTCGGATATGTGTCTCGCATCAGCTCCCAAGATCAATGGCTAATACACACATATCCTGAACAACATTGTACACAGTCATACATTATTAAAAGTTAACTTACATGACTAGGACTCGTATTCACACTTTACATAAGTGATCAAACGATCAACTACAACATTAACAAAAGTATGCAACAGAAACAACTATAAAACACCAAAAGGTCCATCCGAGCGTGCCCACACCCAGAGGCAACTGAGTGGAGTTAGAAACAACGCTATTCGTTAGCATCGTCAAAATCGGCGCTAACGAATTGATCGATAGTGTAATCCTTCTCACCTGAAACAAGTGGTCAATCCAGTTGAGTACAGAAGGTACTCACAAGTTTTACACAAAAATAAAATAAATGTGTCCAAGAGACTGATCAAAGGAGATAGAATTTATACATGATAGAGGCTGATCAAAGGAAGGCATTAGTGGCTTAGTTTTGCATAATACGCACACGTTTTCATTCCTACACATGCTAGTTTGTAATTGCCATTTAGTAAACACAATTTTGTAAAAACTTTGAATTGACAAGTATACAAAGGTAAATCATACAATATCAAAGTGGCAGTCCACTTTGATAAACTAAAATGCATGATAGACCTGTCATGCCGATACCAGGCTATCCCATGTCAAGTTTTAATTTGAGTCTAACAATGATGTCAATCAAAACCAAGTGTCATCCATAACCATGGACACGGCTATTCGAATAGTTTAATACTCTACAGGGGTGTACAGCTTTACCCACACGACTTGATCAACCCATAAGCCTTGGGATAATGACACACTTCCTTTGGTATGCCGGTCGGGGAAATCAAGACTCGGTAATTTTCAGCAAGATGATTTTATTGAGTCAAAACACCCATGCGAGACGAAATCCCGCTTAGTACAAGCTTCTGATAGAACTCGCTAAGCGGGGCATGCAAGTTATGTTGGAAATACCGATACAATTGTACAGAAATGAAAACAGTGCTCACTTGCACTTTATAAAAAAGATTGTATCGGCTCCTACAAACATATGATCAAACACATATGTCCTCATGCCACTTGTGACTCAACCCAATAAAACCTTCCCCTTACTTGACCAAGCGGTGTCCATACACCGCGTGTGGAAGTACGTGTGGTACATGGAAATGAAAGCCAAAAGTTCGGTCCTTAGCGGTCCAGACAAGTCTTTCCATTGAACTTGATTCTCGTGCACGAAGGCACCCACCCTACTAGCAACTTGTCCAGATCAAAACCAGTTTGAAACTTGTAAAATTTAGACTAAAAAACCAGATTCAAATTCTGGACGAAAATATAAGGATAAAATTGTTTAGTGTTTCCCACGGTTGACACGTTAATTCCATCAACCGAACTAACGTATCTACTGACTTGCATGGCTAAGCATCAATATAAAAAGTAACTAAAAACATGCATCAACTAACTTAAGCATAGTTGTATGGACAAATCAAGGATATCCACAAGATATAGGACATAACTAACTAAACTCATAAAAATATCATAAAATAGCATGCAGGCAATTATAATTGCAATTGAACATACTAAATGAACCAAAATTTGGGATCAATATGATGCAAAAGGATACTTACCTTGTTGATATTCCACTTGTTCCACCCCAGGATTCTCATGTATGAAATCACTCACGTCAGGCAATTCAGAACCTAGAAATAGCAAATAACGAATAAATACCGAGAAAATCTCAAAAAATTCAAAATGCTCAAACATGCATGAAAATTATACAGTGGTGAGGTTCGGATTTTAGATAAATTTAGGTAAAATTTTTAGTTCATTTGAATTTTCTATGATTTTACAAGGTTAAGGTTATTAATGTACAACTAATTCAAGTACTAAATTTTTCTACAACAGAACAAGTTTAAAACCTATTCCAAATTAAAGTACAGTAAAAATGAAAATTAACAAAATATATTTTATTCGATTTGGAGTTAATATGAATTACTTATGAATTTTTTAAAGTTTAAACCATTTTTCAGTGTAAAAGTAATGCCTTTGGGATTTCTAAATTTAATGAATACTTTTTTGTACTCAGGTTAACCTAGCCGTAGTCGCTTACAGGTGGGACCCAAGGTCAAGAGTTGACACAGTCAACTTTGACCCAGCCCAGATGAAATGACGCCGAAAGCGTATTCTATGCAATATGTCTTCTGATTATCGAAAGCGTACTTTCGGTTTACGTGTATTAGAAATATGTTTTCCTTAACAAAAGGCGCACTACGTGACTTTACTGAATCCCTTAACCAGCCATATGGGCCCACATGTCAGTGACCCTACGCATTACCGGTTTCATTAATACGCTTTAGTTTATGTTCATGGGTTCCACTAGTCAGCGAAACATGTGTTGATTAATACGAAACTAATCATTACTTAGGGCTAAACCCGACAGCGATTAAAACTAATCATCCAGCTACAGTATTGTCGGATGCTCTGACAACAGAGCATCTCGCACCCGCGAGCTTGCCCGGCTTATCGCCGGCGATGTGGGCCATAGCCGCGTGAGCTAAGACTTGAAATGGGTTCCTAATAGTCCTGCGGTCCTACTGGTGGCCGGAGAATGACCGGGGCGAACTCTAGCGGTGACACGACAAGGAGGTGTAGCGGCGACCCTACGGTGCAAGTGGCTATGTCGATTCGAGCACGCATTAAGCAAAGAAATGTGCGCATAAGCACCATTGAGGTTCAGTGAACCTACCGGAGCCAAGGAGATGACCGAAGAAGCACGAAGGCTCACCGGTGACGATGACCTAGCGGCAGCAATAAGAATTCCATGTGGAGAGAAAAACCTGATCAAAACCAAATGAAATAAATGATCGGGGTCACTTAAGGGAGCTAAGGAGGTACTTCTGGGCGAAAGGAATCGGCCCAAAACTCACCAGGCCGGAGATGGGGATGATGGAGTTGTTTTCGGCCCGAAACAAGAGCAACTTCAAAATTCTGATGATCCTGTGAGCCAATGTGCAAATTGATTGAGGTGTTTTCCTCCTTATACTCTAAGACACAAGATGATGCACAAGCATGAGGAAGGAGCTCACCGGATGTGAAGATGGCACGACGGTGGCGTTCCGGGCATGCTCTGGACAGTCAAAAGACACACTTGTGTCCCCAGAGCTACAAGCAATGTCAAGATCTCAAATTAGCATGGCGATCACGGCATGATCAAAGAAAAATAAGAACACAAGAACGAGAGGGTACATCGCAGTGTAGAGGAAGAAAGGTCGAGTTCATCTATTCGGCCAAAAGGATGAGTTGGAGTTTTGATGGTCTTCTACGATTGCAACGACACAGCATGGATTCGTGGCATCAATAGATGGTATGACAAGCTCAGTGACGAGGTTACATGGCCATGCATGAACGAAAACGCCCAGTGCAATGACACCTCATGCTTGGCCGCACAGGAGCTGGCACGGTGAAGCGGCGCGAAGAAGATGAGGCTAACGAGCGGGCCCAGCTCGTCAGTGAGAGTAGTGAAGCGATGCGAGTCCGAGTTAGGTGTGTGCGACTGAGCGGGTTGGGTCTAGTCATGACCACCGGTTCGAGTCAGAACAGTTCAAACGGGTTGAGTTAGGTTAAACTGTTGACCGAATAGAATTCAATTTCTTTTAGTTTGACCAGGGAGTTAAAAATAGCAAATAAATTTATAAAAATCTAAAAAATTTCAGGGAAGTTACTATGATGATTTAGATCTCATATAAATTTTCTAAACATTGTTCATGATTTAATTTATCAATATAAAATCCTTAACAGTGTATGTCAACCACTAAATTTAGATTTTTCTCAAGGTTAATTTCAACTCTAAAAATTTGATAAAAACATATTAATTCATGATAGTTATTCTAGTATTTGAATAAATTATCTTCCAGAGATATTTATAAGCATTAATTCAAATTTTCTTTTGGAGTTTCATATTAATTTGTAGGTTTTCTTTTGATTTGAATTTTTCCAATGCAACAATGAGTCCACATGCTCCAAATATAAAATGTATGCTTGATGAGATGCACCTAATTTTCATTTATTGAAAATGGGGCTATGACATGTTACAATTGGTTACAAAACACAGATCGCAATCTTTAGTAATCATAACGGTTTATAGATTACAATCTCCAGATAACTACAGCAACAATGACAACAGATAAGCTACAATTATCGCTAGCTAACTGACTTCAGAGATTTAACCTTGGAGATAGAATATGATCTTTGACTTCCAGATTCTCGCGTATCGATCACCAAGCTTTCAGTTTTGTTTAACAGCTCCCCTCAATCACAACTTGGTACTGCGAGGTTGAGATGATAGCAAAGACGATCGAAGTGAAGCTTCGACAAAGCTTTGGTGAAAACATCTGCTACCTGATCTGCCAAAGAAACGAATTGAACTTCTAGATTCTGAGATGCAACTCTTTCTCAAACAACATGAAAATAAACTTCTATACGTTTCGTTCGTGCATGAAAAACAGGATTGGTAGTTAAGTACGTAGTACCAAGATTATCGCACCAAAGAATTGGTGCTCTTTACTGAAGAACTTTCAGTTCCTTTAACACAGACTGAACTCAGATCACTTCGGTTGTTGCATTTGCTACTGCTTTATATTATGCCTCTGTATTGGACCTCGATACTGTCGGTTGTTTCTTTGAACACGAAGAAATAAGATTTAGTCCATAGAAGATGGCATAGCCATTCTGTGATCGCCTATCATCTGGGCAGGCAGCCCAATTGGCATCAGAGAGGGCACTCAACAACATGGAAGAGGATTTTTGAATCTCGAGCCCATTTGCTATTGTAGCTTTGACATACCTCATAATCCTCTTTACTTCAGTCCAGTGCACATTTGTAGGTGACTGAAGAAATTGATATGCCTTATTTACAGCCAATGCTATATCAGGCCTAGTTAATGTAAGATATTGCAAAGCTCCAACTGTACTCCTATACTGAAAAACTTCATCTTCTGACAATTGAACTCTTGACTAAGAAAGCTTTTTAGCTACTGACATGGGAGTATTTGCTGGTTTTTAATTATACTGATTGACTTTGTGTAACAAATCAATTGCATACTTCTTCTTTGGTGAGAGCACCATGTGATCTCCTTCTGTCAATACTTCAATTCCCATAAAATAGCAAGTCACCTAAGTCTTTGATAGCAAAATCTTCTGTCATATTCTTAATGAGTTTTTCTGTGGCTGTAACTGAAGAACTAGCAATTATGATATCATCCACATAGATTAGCATGTAGATGACAATGCCTCCTTTATCAAAAATGAAGAGGGATGTATCAACTTTAGAATACTCGAAGCCCAGTTGCTGTAACTTCTCACTTAACCTAGAGAACCAAGCTCTAGGTGCTTGTTTCAAGCCATAAAGAGCTTTATCCAGCTTACAGAGATAATGAGGATGCTTGGGATCCTCATATCCTGGAGGTTGCCTCATGCACACCTCTTCCTGTAACCAACCATGCAGAAATGCATTTGTACATCCATTTGCTTGAGCTGCCATCCTCTAGATAGAGCTAAGAATATAATCAACCGAATTGTAGCGGGTTAAATAACAGGACTTAATGTTTCTTCATAATCTATGCCATACTGTTGCTTGAAACCTTTAGCTACTAGACGAGCTTTGTGTCTATTAATAGTGCCATAAGATTTCTGTTTAAGCTTGAAGACCCACATACAATTGATGATGTTCTTGTCCTTCTATAGTGGTACTAAGTGCCATGTCTTGTTCTTCATTAAAGCCGAAAACTCAAGATCTATTGCCTTTGTATGAGGTAGGTTCAGCATAGAAAGCTTGACGACGACCTTGGAGAGGATGCGCACTGTGCCATCGTTGAACTGTTTTGGAACGACAATGTTGTTGCAAAGACGCGTTTGAACACCTTGTCGCTGAGACTAAGGCTGCTACTGCTCCCCTTCACTTTGTGCTACCTCTGAAGTGGTATCTGCAGGCAAATTATATGTAGGAGAAATGACCGCATCTGCAGGAAGAACATTAGTCATAGGAACAGAAGTATTATCGTCTTGGCATTGACCATAAACTACTGTAAGGTTATGTGCCATTGCAGGTGCATCTTAAGAAACAGGAAGAGAAGGAAGTAGAGCTATTTGACAAGGAACAATGGTTTTAGAATGAGATGAATCAGAGATGTGTTCAAATGGAAAAGGATTCTCATCAAATATCACATCTCGTGATATATAGGCACAGCCTGAGGGATGATGAAGACCCTTGTATCCCTTATGCATAGAACTATACCCCAAAAATACACACAGCTGAGAGCGAAAGCTGAGTTTGCGTGCATTATATGGTCTCAAAATGGGCCAACAAGCACACCCGAACACTTTTAACATTGTGAAATTGGGAGATGTACTAAGGAGGCGTTGACTAGGAGTACTGTTATCGATAACATGGCTCATCATTCTATTTATGTGATAAACGGCAGTGAGAAATGCCTCATCCCAAAACCTGGAAGGCAGAGAAGAGTGAGCAAGAAGTGCTAACCCAGTTTCAATGATATGTCAATGCTTTCTCTTAGCAACTCCATTCTGATGGTGAGTGTGTGGACATGACACACGAGATTTTCCAAGGGATGTGAAATACTTGTGCAATTTCTGATATTTTCCTCCCAGTCAGACTGGACAATGAGGATTTTCCTATTTAGCAAACGCTCCACATGCTTCTCAAATTGCAAAAAAGCTTGTTCAACATCAGACTTATGTTTCAGAAGGTAAATCCAAGAAAACTTGATATAGTCATCTAGGAAACTAACATAATATTTATTGCCTCCAATAGATGATATGGCTGGACCCCATACATCCAAATGCACAAGTTCTAAAGGAAATGAAGAAACATGAGTAGACGAGTTATACGGTAGCTGATGGATTTTTGCTTGTTGACAAGCATCACAAACAGCAAACCCTTTGTTTTGTATACAACTCAATTTGTTGGATTGAACTACTACTTGAACAACTGAAGAAGCTGGATGACCAAGTCTGCAATGCCATTGCTAAGAAGAAATAGCAGACGCAACAAAGGGTTGACGCGGTTGAGACTAACGAACTGAAGAAACAAGATATAACCAACCTTTAGATTTTTCTTGAAGAATAGTGGTCTTCGTGACCCGATCCTTAATAAAGAAAGCATCGAAATAGCGAAATTAAAGTCTGCAAAAATTTGCAGTTCGAAGCAAGATAGGAGATGTTTGTGTATATTGGGAAAATTTACGTGCGGATAGAGATGTTTGTGTATAATGTTCTTAAGATGCAATGGGAAACTATTGTAAGGTCATGTGCCATTGCAGGTGCATCTTGAGAAACAGGAAGAGAAGGAAGCAGAGCTATTTGACAAGGTACAGTGGTTTTAGAATGAGATGAATAAGAGATGTGTTCAAGTGGAAAGAGATTCTCATCAAATATCACATCTTGTGATATCTAGATACGACCTGAGGGACGATGGAGACACTTCTATCCCTTATGCATAGAACTATACCCCAAAAATACACATTGCTGAGAGCGAAAACTGAGTTTGCGTGCATTATATGGTCTCAAAATGGACCAACAAGCACACCCGAACAGTTTAACATTGTGTAATTGGAAGCTGTATTAAGGAGGCGTTGAATAGGTGTATTGTAATCAATAACATGGCTCATCATTCTATTTATGAGATAAACGATAGTGAGAAATACCTCAACCCAAAACGTGATGGGCAAATAAGAGTGAGCAAGAAGCGCTAACCCAGTTTCAACGATATGTCGATTCTTTCTCTTAGCAACTCCATTCTGTTGGTGAGTGTGTGGACATGACACACGAGATATTCCACGGGATGTGAAATACTTGTGCAATTTGTGATATTCTCCTCCCAGTCAAACTGGACAATGAGGATTTTCCTATTTAGCAAACACTCAACATGCTTATGAAAATATAGAAAAACTTGTTCAACATTAGACTTATGTTTCAGAAGGTAGATCCAAGAAAACTTGTTGTAGTCATCTAGGAAACTAACATAATATTTATTACCCCCAACAGATGATATGGCTGGACCCCATACATCCGAATGCACAAGTTCTAAAGAAATGAAGAAACATGACTAGATGAGTTATATGGTAGCTGATGAATTTTTGCTTGTTGACAAGCATCACGAACAGTGTACCCTTTGTTTTGTGTACAACTCAATTTGTTGGATTGAACTACTGAAGAAGCTGGATGACCAAGTCTGCAATGCCTTTGCTCAGAAGAAATAGCAGACGCAACAAAGGGTCGAGGTGGTTGAGACTGACGAACTGAAGAAACTGGATATATGCCACCTTTAGATTTGCCTTGAAGAAGAGTGGTCTTCGTGACCCGATCCTTAACACAGAAACAGTTAGGATGAAATTCAAAGAAAGCATCATTGTCTAGGGCAAATTTTTGAACAGATAGGAGATGTTTGTGTATATTGGGAACATGCGGTATGTTCTTAAGATGCAATGGGAAACTACTGTAAGGTCATGTGCCATTGCAGGTGCATCTTGAGAAACAGGAAAAGAAGAAAGCAGAGCTATTTTACAAGGTACAGTGGTTTTAAAATGAGATGAATCAGAGATTTGTTCAAATGGAAAAAGATTCTCATCAAATATCACATCTCGTGATATATAGACACGGCCTGAGGGACGATGGAGACACTTGTATCCCTTATGCATAGAACTATATCCCAAAAATACACACTGCTGAGGGCGCAAACTGAGTTTGCGTGCATTATATGGTCTCAAAATGGGTCAGTACACCCAAACACTTTTAACGTTGTGTAATTGGAATATGTATTAAGGAGGCGTTGAATAAGAGTAATGTTATCAATAACATGGCTCGTCATTCTATTTATGAGATAAACGGTAGTGAGAAATGCCTCATCCCAAAACCTGACAGGCAATGAAGAGTGGGCAAGAAGTGCTAACCTAGTTTCAACGATATGTCGATGCTTTCTATTAGTAACCCCATTCTATTGGTGAGTGTGTGGACATGACACACGAGATTTTCCAAGGGATGTGAAATACTTGTGAAATTTCTGATATTCTCCTCCCAATTAGACTGGACAATGAGGATTTTCCTATTTAGCAAACGCTCAACACGCTTCTAAAATGGTAGAAAAGCTTGTTCAACATCAGACTTATGTTTCAGAAGGTAGATCCAAGAAAACTTATTGTAGTCATCTAGGAAACTAATATAATATTTATTACCTCCAACAGATGATATGGCTGGACCCCATACATCCGAATGCACAAGTTCTAAAGGAAATGAAGAAACATGAGTAGACGAGTTATACGGTAGCTGATGGATTTATGCTTGTTGACAAGCATCACAAACAGCAAACCCTTTACTTTGTGTACAACTCAATTTATTGGATTGAATTACTACTTGAACAACTAAAGAAGCTGGATGACCAAGTCTGTGATGCCATTGCTCGGAAGAAATAGCAGACACAGCAAAGGGTCGACATGGTTGAGACCGACGAACTGAAGAAACTATATATAAGCCACATTTATATTTGCCTTGTAGAAGAGTGGTCTTTGTGACCCGATCCTTAACACAAAAATAGTTAGGATGAAATTCAAAGAAAGCATCATTGTGTAGGGCAAATTTCTGAACAGACAGAAGATGTTTGTGTATATTGGGAACATGCAGTATGTGGGGACCCCGGAGTTATCTCCTTAAGACCGAGACTAAGCATGGTCTTAGGGACATAACCCTAGGTCTCCGGTAAATGGATTCCAACTTAACTCAGTCTAAATGAGAGGCTTGAGCGAATACTAGAGCCCCGACGATCATGCGCGCGCTCCTCTGCGAGCACTACATGATTGTCGGTTCCCAACCGATTAAGCACTACACTTAGCGAGTTAAATAGGAAGCCATGAACAGCGAGCATGACCTATATTGGCTCCCAAGATCGCGACCAATATAATCATACCCTCATTACAACGTTGGTCACATCCATACAACCATCATTCATAAATAGTGCAAAAGTTACAACACGGTTCCAAGTATACAAATACATAAGTGGCGGCCAGGCCAAATTTAACAAGTTTATAGCGAGCGAGTAAATAAACCAAAATGCCGGCGAGTGGTATGCCCACAACCCATCGACAACCGATCGAGAGTTAGAAGATAGCATACTACTCGTCGGTGTCACCTAAATCGACACCGACAAACTCATCAGTCTCGATATCGTCCTCACCTATAAAGCCAGCAAACATCTGGCTGAGTACCAAAGAGTACTCGCAAGTCTTACACAAATAAAAATAGTTATGCATAAGGTCATTCAAAGGAAATGCTCATATTGGCTTAGTTTTGCGAAAGAGACGCAACAATGTACAACCTACACATATTAGTTTTCAAGTGCCATTTAAAAATCAGATTTGAAGTAGAAGTAAAGCATGTGAATAAGTAATCAATTCCATAACAAATGAATCATACCAAAAACAAAGTGGCGGTCCACTTTGATACAAGAACAAGCATGAACATCTCATTCATGTCGATACCAAGTTATAACCACAATTTTAATTCCAAGTCTAACAATAAGCAGCCACAAGTTTCAAGCGGTCGTCCATAACCGTGGACACGGCTATTCGAATAGATTTATACCTGCGGGTGTACTACTTACCACACGACTTGATTAGTCGTAAGCCTCCGGATGCCTCCGAATATAGCATACTTCCTATGGTATGCGGTAAGTAAATCAAGATATGGTCGTTTTTAGCAAGAAGATCCCATTGGGCTAAGTCCTCAACCCGTGGCTCTAGGAAACACAAGGCGCTCATGTCTCCATCCTATCGGCCCAAAAGGAAACATAGGATTTCACGGTCCTATGTCCTTACAATTTTACCACCGTGGGACTCAACACAACGAAACCTTCCCCTTACTTAACCATACATCACCCATATACGCGTGTGATAGCACGAGCGTTGCTTGAACAGATGAGGTACCCAAAGTTCGGTCCTTAATTGTCGGACAAGTCAAACCACATGCCCAAATCTCGTGCACAAAGCACCATCACTAACCGACACTTGTCGGACCAAAAGCTCATTTAAAATGACAAAATTTAACTCATAAAACCGATATGAAGATCTGAAACAAAGAATATAATGAGAGTTGTGTTTATCCCATAATTGTCGGGTTATTCCGACAATCAAACATCAGTTCTAGACTTGCATGGCTAAGCAAACTCGAACAATATAATTTCACACATCCTATCTTAAGCATTTCAGTACTGGAATAATTTATGGATAGCCACAATGACAAGATAATAGGAGGTGTCTAACTAATCATCACAAAAATAGCGACACTATCAAAATAACATGCAAGCAATTATCATTGCATCTATCCTAACAAAACTGGGATCAAATATGATGCAAAAAGAAAGTTCAAAGGATGCTTGCCTGGCCGGTATTCCAATTTTTCACTCTCGGTTGTGTAATTGCTCGCTTGCGGCAGTTCGGACTACGAAAATAACGACATCGAATAAACACCGAGAAATAGCCAAAAACTCAAGTTGCTCCAAAATGCATGAAATTTATACAGTAGCTATATTATGATTTTAGATGAATTTAGGTACAAAACTTATTCCATTTGGAGTTTATATGAGAGAGTTATAGTAGTTTGAAAATCAGATTTTTGGAAAATACTGAAAATCAATGTTCGCTCTTGTTCATCCGAATTTAATTGTTTCGCGGAAATTTGTAGAACAGTGGTAGGGATAATCTTTACATGGCATGAAAGGTAATTAAAATTTATGATCAATAAAAATTGAATCACCCCATTTAGAGTTCATATGAATTAGTTATGAATTGTTGAAGTTAAAAGACTTTTAGTGTAAAAATAATTCTTTTCGATTTTGCTCTGCATTAAATAATTTTTATAGGTAGGATGACCTAGCCTCTGCCATGACAAGTGGGGTCTATGTATTTTCTTTTCTTTTCTATTTATTCCCTAAGGAAAACATCTGAAACAAATCTAACATTCTCATACTGATATACTTAACCGATTCTCCGGTGTTGAATCTAATCACATGTATAACACTCTCCAATCATATTCTCATATCTTGATCTAAATACCGTACCAACCTCCACTAAGACATTATCAAGGTAGTTAATCCATCAAGTGATGCCCGAACTCACGATCTTCCAAATAAACAACCCATCCAGATAATTACACGAAATCCATGAGCTACGTGGGCATATGACCATGATTAAATCCATCAATCGTTCTCCGATATACTATTTAAGCTAATACTAACTATCTAGCTCTACTAGTCTCTCCTCGGCAAATCACCCTCGCATATACCAAAATTTCCACCGATTGATGTTTATTTGACTAACCGACACCTACTGAGCTTAACCATTTTAGTAACACATCCAACTTCTAATGTCTCATTAATTGATCTACTCATATCCATACCACTGAACTTAGTTATGTACTACATCTACCAATCCAATCACATATGCGTCTCTACGGTCGACTAATAATCATTTAGCTACTAATCCAAAAGAGAGTAAAATTGCATCGACTCGGCACATGGGACTTACCTACTAATTACATGGCAATCCAAATATTTATCCGCAATCAAATAATCCATTCCTACCTTCTTCCAATTCTAGCATGTACAACTCACATAGATATTACTTAAGGCATCCGACCAACTTGCTCACGATTAAATAAATAAATGCGATTCAAAATCCATATTTCCTTAAATATCATCTCATGAGCTATCCAACAAGTAATAATCTATAAAATCCTTATGCATCCTATCTCCTAAAATTACTAATCCAATGTGAGAAGAAACCTCCAATTAATTTATCCTCCAAAGATCACCACAATTTTTGATGCAACTCCAAATTAATATCATCCAACCCACACTCCAATAATACTTAATCTAGCATCCACCAATCAACAATATACATAATCCGCTATGACGATAAAATTATTTGTAATCTACCGACATACATAACAAAAACATGCCTACGCATAAATAAGACATAACTGGAGAATTTTACCGATCTAAAGCTACCAATTCATTTTTATAATTAAATATGCATAAATAGATGCTATGCTCATGACTAATATGCAACATGCACAAGTAAATATCGTAAACACGATTTGACACTAAAGATTTTTACCGCGGCACTAGGCATGCGAAATATCGCCGGGCATCGTCTTCTCGGCATTCGCTTGCATCCGCCGTAGTCGCCGCCGATATCGTGTGCGCCCGCGTCCGCCTCGTCCATGTCCCGCTCGCATCGCGCGCCATTGCCGCCGGTCGCCGTCGAGCCCGGCCGCGTGCATGCATGGCTCCGGCTGCATGCACCGCCGCTCGGCCTCGTCGGCTCCACCAACTCGGTGCCATGCCACAACGAGCCAAGCCATTGCCGCTGGACAGTGATGAATAAGTCTCTGTACTGTGGTCTTTGTGGGGTGGGCACATGGTTCTTGTACAGCATCTAGGACATCTAGCTTTTGACTAGCATCTTAGAGGACAGCATCTAGGACAGGTTGTTAGCATCTTAGAGGACAGCATCTAGGACAACATCTTAGCATCTTAGAGGACAGCATCTAGGACAACATCTTAGCATCTTAGACTAGCATCTTAGACTAGCATCTTGGCATATGTTTGGCTGATTAGCAGCCTATAAATATGTATCCCCAACCCCTCAGGTTGGTATGGCATTGTGTGAGAAATAAACTCAGAAAAATTTGCCCCATCTCCAAGTGTCATCCTCTCCATGAGAGTAAGGATCTTGTTATCACCAGAAGCAAGAATCCACGACTAACAAGTGGTATCGAGCTATACTATCCTCGTAGCTGAGCATCTCTGTTCATCTCCTTCTCCGCCGCAGCGGCCCGGCCGTGCGTGCGGCAGCTAGCGGTATCCCTCGCCTCCTCTCCGAGACGGCGGCGGCTCATCGAAGCAGCCTCTCTCCATGCAACAGACCCCAAGAGCGCGCCATGTCCGCAGGCGATCTCGGCCGGCCGCCTCGAGCACGCGGCGCCGCCAGACGGCCGAAGCTTCGCGCGCAGAAGGCGAGGAAGCGGCGGCAGAGCGCCGCTGGGCGTCGCGGCGCGAGGCGGCGGCGGAGAGCGGCAGCTAGGCGGAGGAGTGGAAGCGGCGGCGCAGATGCGGCGCGACGCGGCAACAATGAGGTCAAGGTTCTCGCGGCGAAGAATAAAGCGGCTCCATCTGCGATGATAGGTAGCGACGCGACCTTGAGCTGGAGAGGGAAGCGGCGTGAGGTGAACGGCGCTCTGAAGGAGGCACGCCGCGGCGGGAACAGACGGGTCGGCAGAGCGCGGCCTTCACAGCGACGCGCTCTCTCCCGGTCGGCATCGTGGTCACCACGAGTACCGTCGTCGTCGGGGCGTCGGCCCGCGGCGGGTGGCCTACCCTCACCAAGACCAACTCGTCGAGTGGGCGCGGTGAATGAAGGAGCTCAGTGCGCACATGCGGGAGGCGATCCCGTGCGGTGGCGTCGACTACAACCAGATCGACGGCGCTGGATGCCTCATCGCTGCGATCCGCCCGAGATGCGATTCGCTCTCCAACAAGCGGTCGCCAAGGAGGCTTGGGACGCCATCATTGCGCACGACGGCAGCGGCGGCCGCGCCCGCAAGTCCACACCGCAGCGCCGCGCGGAGGGAGAACACGGCCTTCAAGCGGTGAGGGCGTTGATGACTTTGCTCTCCGTCTCAACACCTCGCTGCGAAGATGGTGCGATTCGGCGACGACACCTCGGCGAGAGAGGCGCCGAGAAGCTCTTTCGCTGCGTCCCGAAGTACAAGCGGATGGCTCGCCGATCCGGTCTGCTGGACCTCTCCACGATGACGATCGAGAGGTTGGGTCGCCTCAAGGTCGGTGACGGCGATGAGCCACGGCGTCTCTCGGGACCCGCCACCATTGGCGGAAGCTCTCTCGCTCGGGGCGGTGGGTGCCGGCCAAGGTGACAGGAAGAAGGGAGCCTTCTTCCACGACAGCGACGCGCGCGTGGTAAGCGCGGCAAGCAGCGCAAAGACGCCGAGCATGGCGCGAGGACGTCGCCGAGGGTCATGACCGTGGGCGCCGAGCGGCGCGCCGGGCAAGCCAAAGCCGACGCGAGGCGACTCTTGCCACAAGCTGCGCAAGCTTGGTCATTGGGCCAAGGATTGTCGACGACCACGGCGCGCCAGCCCACGTCGCGCGAGCGAGGAGGAGGAGCAGCGGCTCGCATTCATTGCTCATGCGAGCATCGACCACCTCGGCTTGCACCGCCGCAAGCGGCTCTCCTCCACCTTGACGAGCCAAAGCACACGCCTCCCGGCGAAAGTTAAACAATAAAGAAGACCGACGGGTGGTGCCTCGACACCGGCGCCACCCACCACATGACCGGGCGGCGGGAGTTCTTCTCCGAGCTTGACTCAGGCGTTCGAGGCTCCGTCAAGTTTGGGGACGCCTCCGGCGTGGAAATCAAGGACGACGCTCTGCTCCAGGATCGGGATGGTTCAACTCTCCCACAAGACGACGCACAAGACTTAGGGGGAGAATGATGAATAAGTCTCTGTACTGTGGTCTTTGTGGGGTGGGCACATGGTTCTTGTACAGCATCTAGGACATCTAGCTTTTGACTAGCATCTTAGAGGACAGCATCTAGGACAGGTTGTTAGCATCTTAGAGGACAGCATCTAGGACAGGTTGTTAGCATCTTAGAGGACAAAGCATCTAGGACAAAGATCTTAGCATCTTAGAGACGGCATCTAGGACAAAGCATCTTAGCATCTTAGACTAGCATCTTAGACTAGCATCTTGGCATATGCTTGGTGATTAGCACTTATAATATGTATCCCCAACCCTCAAAGTTGGTATGGCATTGTGTGAGAAATAAGCTCGAAAAATTTGCCCCATCTCCAAGTGTCATCCTCTCCATGAGAGTAAGGATCTTGTTATCACCAGAAGCAAGAATCCAGCGACTAACAGACAGCACCACTCCGCGCCACGTCGCACTCTCGGTCGACTCCTCCACACCGTCGTCTTCGTGCCGCTGGCCATGCCGCCAAGCCTCGCGTCCTCGGCTCCTCCCTCGACGCCATGGGTTCTTTGCTCGCTCGCAAATGCCGTGGCGGCGCCTCGGTGCTCTCATCATCGCGTCCGGCCGCCGCCGCTTCACCAACGTATGCATGCTGATTTGGAGCTAGATTTTTCTACAGGCCGGTCAAGAGCCTCTGGATCCATGCATGCATGAGACCCAACATTGGGCCGCTTCATGTCGGCGGCGCTCGCAGTACGGCGCGCATCACGGCCACCGCTTGCACGGCTCGCCAAGCTCGGCGCGCGCTCCATGCGCCTCGCCATCAACGAAGCGGCCTCTCACCGGCGGTGCACCGCGTTGGCCTTGGTCGCCACGCTGCTGCGCTCGCCGCCTTGCGCCATCGCCTCGCTAATGCCGCACGCTGGCGCCAACCACTCGCCTCATTGCGCGCCATCGCCCTCCGCGCTCTGTGGCCGCATGCCTACATGCCGCTGCACGCGCCAACTAGCTTTGCCGCGGCATGCCTCCGTCTTGCGCAGACGCCACAAGATGTGCCCACGCCGCCACGGCCGCGCCGCGTCATCAACTAGTGCTCCAAGTGCTACCATGGCCACAAGCTCACTGCCTCCTCCTCTCTTCTATTCTCCAAATCACTCAATCGACCATGCATGCAAACAACTCTTGCATAAATGGAAAGCTTATGCGATGGGGAGCACGGTGGTATGACATGCAAAGCATGATTTCTGGTTCTTGGATGGGATTTAGAGGAGAGAAGGGAAGAACTTTGCTTTTGTGTTCATGGGGAGAAGAATGGCCTCGGCACTGTGCAGCTCGGTTTTTGGGGGGAAACCGAATGGAAGGGGAGAGGCTTTGGTAGTTGTGGAAAGAAGTGGCAGTGGGAAAAGAGGTGGTTCGGTTTGGGGTAAAGAAATGGCAGTGAGGAACAACAATATACAAAGAAAGGTGTCCTGGTGATGGCAGTGGGTTGCTTTACATGTTAGATAGAATAGTCAGTGAGGTGAACACACAAGTAAAAGAAAGATTGCATCGATTGAAGGGTGGCTCACTGGAGTTCTGAGAAAATGGCAGGGAGTGGTGAAGCTTTTCATGATGGAGGAATAAACAAATAGAGGTGAGTAGGGGTAGAGGGATGGTTGAGCAGTTATGTGCTGGAATAACAATAGGGAAAAGATGGCAGTAGGGATGGCATTGAGAAATGGCAGTGGGGTGCTCCCTTGGGAAAAAAGACTGTTGTGGCTTTGGTTCGACTGGCACAAGGGTGAACAGGAAATAAAAATTAACAGTGGAATAAATAGCACCATTTCTTCCTCCTTTTCTACAACTCGCTCAAACGACCTCGCATGCGTGAGCTAGTCGCTAAAATGGAACGCTCTCGAGACAACGATCGCAATGGTATAACATGCATTGCAAGATTTTTTTTTGTTTTTGTTTGTGATTGCGAGGAGAGAAGTTGGGAAAAAAGAATGGACACGCAGGCGTCTCGTCTGCGGTTAGTCGGACTAGAAAAGAGCGACGATACTAACGCATGCAAGTTGACATGGCTTTTGAAAAGCATGTGAAAACAAGAAATAAAAATAATTTAATTTAAATGCGGTCTCTCGAACAATTCTATTTAATATTGTTGGTCATTATTATTATTATTATTTTCATATGACTTTTAAACAACTCGATTCGATTTTAGAAGCAACATTTGAATTAACATGGGAAAATTTTAAAACATTGCCAAATATATATATATATATTTTTGGATCGCCTACTTAAATATTAACATCCTGATTCTGGAAATCGGGATGTTACACAGTATGTTCTTAAGATGCAATGGGAAACTACTATAAGGTCATGTGCCATTGCAGGTGCATCTTGAGAAACAGGAAGAGAAGGAGGCAGATCTATTTGACAAGGAACAGTGGTTTTAGAATGAGATGAATCTGAGATGTGTTCAAATGGAAAAAGATTCTCATCAAATATCACATCTCATGATATATAGACACGGCCTGAGGGACGATGGAGACACTTGTATCCCTTATGCATAGAACTATACCAAAAAAATACACACTACTGAGAGCGAAAACTTAGTTTGCGTGCATTATATGGTCTCAAAATGGACCAACAAGCACACCCGAACACTTTTAACATTGTGTAATTGGAAGATGTATTAAGGAGGCGTTGAATAGGAGTGATGTAATCAATAACATGGCTCGACATTCTATTTATGAGATAAACGGCAGTGAGATGCCTCGTCCCAAAACCTAACAGGCAGAGAAGAGTGAGCAAGAAGTGCTAACCCAGTTTCAACAATATGTCGATGCTTTCTCTTAGCAACTCCATTATGTTGGTGAGTGTGTGGACATGACACACGAGATATTCCACGGGATGTGAAATACTTGTGCAATTTCTGATATTCTCCTCCCAGTCAAGCTGGACAATGAGGATTTTCCTATTTAGCAAACACTCAACATGCTTATGAAAATGCAGAAAAGCTTGTTCAACATCAGACTTATGTTTCAGAAGGTAGATCCAAGAAAACTTGTTGTAGTCATCTAGGAAACTAACATAATATTTATTGCCTCCAACAGATGATATGGCTGGACCCTATACATCTGAATGCACAAGTTCTAAAGAAATGAAAAAACATGAGTAGATGAGTTATACGGTAGCTGATGGATTTTTGCTTGTTAACAAGCATCACAAACAACAAACCCTTTGTTTTGTGTACAACTCAATTTATTGGATGAACTTCTGCTTGAACAACTGAAGAAGTTGGATGATCAAGTCTGCGATGCCATTGGGAACTTCTGCTTGAACAACTGACAAGCATCATTGTCTAGGGAAAATTTCTGAGCAGATAGGAGATGTTTGTGTATATTGGGAACGTGCAGTATGTTCTTGAGATGCAATGGGTGACAATGACCATGAACAGTAGAATGACCAATATTTGAGACCAACAAACCTTGTCCATTGGCGACTTGTACTCGATCTCCTCCCTTGTAGCGATCATGAACAATCAATATCTCAAGATCACTGGTCATGTGGTCAGTAGCCCCTATGTCGGCCTACCAGTTTGTATCAATCTGGTAGTTGGCTGTCGAAGTTGATGCTCCAATGCGTTGCTCTTTTGAGGACTCGTATGATTAATCAAACTGATACTAGCACCGAAGAGCTTCATGCCCATTCTTGCCACAAACCTGGCAAGTCACACGTGGAGAGTTGTTATTGAATCTTCCTCCACGTCCTCCTGGTGCTCGTCCACCTCCTCTGTTGTTGCGTCTGCGACCTCTACCGCGCCCACTATGGTGACCATTGTTGTTCTTCATAACATTATTGGCCGATGAATTGATCTGAACCTCCGTGGCATGTTGGTCCTTGCGTAGCTCGTAGCTCAGAAGATGTGCATACAGATCGGTCAGTGAAACTAAATCTATGCGCGTCGTCATGGACGTGACGAATGAATCGTATTCTTCGCCAAGCCCTACAAGAATATAGGACACCGTTTCTTGTTCTTGGAGAGGGTGACCTATGGAAGCCATCGTGTCCGCCAGTGTTTTCATTTTCTGGAAACAGTCTGACACCAACAACTCCTTCGGGTTAGCAAGCTGAAACCTGATTTGTATTACACGTGTGCGTGAATGTGAAGAAAACATATGTTCTAATGTTGCCTAGACCTTAGCTGAGGTTGTGAGAAAAAGAACATGGCCAAGAATTTCCTCTGTTAAAGAGGAGAGAAGAGCACTTAGCATGAATTGGTCCTGCTGGAACCATGTGGTGTAGGCTGGATTCGGGACTTGGAGTGCTCCACCTTCTCTTTCTTACACGATGAATGGTTCTGGTGTTCTTACCGACCCATCAACGTAGCCGAGAAGATTCTGGCTGCGAAGGTAGGGAAGAACTTGCGCCTTCCATTGTAAGAAGTCCCTGGTCAGCTTCATGGTCACGAACTGATTGAAGGACGGCGTCAGCATGACCCCTGAGGATGTCTGTGATCCAGCCATAGCCAAGACCACAGTTGAAGATGAAGAAGCGAAAGTCATCGTGGCTGGGGTTGGCGATCAGATAGTGGTTTGAGTCGAAGAGATCAGAGATGGCTCTAATACCATGTAAAAGTTTGGATTTGGTTTGCCGTAATGAACTCATATGAGTTCGATTGTATTTATACTCAGCAATATACATGTGTTACAATCGGTTTACAATTGGTTACAAAACAGAGATCGTAATCTTCAGAAATTGTAACGGTTCAGAGATTACAATCTTCAGAAAAATGTAGCGACAATGACAACAGATAAGCTACAGTTATCACTAGCTAACTGACTTAAGAGATTTAACCTTGGAGATAGAATATGATCTTTAGCTTTTAGATTCTCGCGTATTGATCACCAAGCTTTCGGTTTTGTTTAACACATTCATGTTGCTTTGTGTTCTTTGATTCTTCCACTTTGACTTCTTTGACACTAGTTGATTTATGGTACTTTTGTTCTATGATTCTTATACTTAGATTTGATTGATATTCGGGTTGATTTATCTTTTCTTTTGTTCTAGATTCTCCACTTTCATTTGTTTGACATTTATTGATGCACCCATTTTAGTATATTCCTTGATGTGGAATATTGCATAATGGCTGGGTCTTGTAGACCACAGTGTGTAATTAGCATTACTTAGGACATTTATATATAGGTTTGACATACATATATGTACATGGTGATGGCACAAATTGATCCCCAGATCATCATGTGTATTCTACTATATGGTTTTGATCACTTCGGTCTATTCGTAGTTATATGATTGTTCTTTGACCCTTTACAATCCTACTGTTAGAACAGCTCGAAGAAACTTCAGCCGATAAAGCGTAGACTCACACTCTAATAGAGATCGATCGATCCAAGACGGAACACACACACGTAATCACGCTGGAAGCCGGTCCTCTCTAGAGCACAAAGACACGCAAGGTGGAGACAAGCAACTCACGTCGCATGCTCGAAACTCACACACGCATGGCGAGAACTCAAGAAGCATAAAAAGCTTTTGGTCTTTGCATGTACTACATGCAACATTTTCTGATTTGTCTATTGCTTCTTCTCTTCCCACAACTTACATTACTTGTTCCCTTCTAATACAATGCGACCTTGGCTTTTATACTCACGCACACCTACACAAGGACTCCTACTCGGATTCTTTCTAGACATGGACTCGGAAACAGTATAAGCCGATACGGCAAGTAAAAACATAAACGAACTCTACAAATATTATCTAACAATCACTCCCTAATCTTTGTATACTTACTTATATTTCGTGTGCTGCCAGTTGGACACAACTTCAACATGGCTCCCACACACTCACCCGAAGACGGTGGCACAACTCTAACACGTCTTGGGCTCCAAGTTGGACACAACTTCAACTTGGCTCATACTTATTTGTCCGAAGACGGTGGCACATCTTGAACACGTCTTGGACTCTTACTCATTGAGGCAGTCGGTCTCAACTACGACTTGCACCCCATCGTACTCAGACTTCAAGTTGGTCACAACTTCAACTTGAGTAACACACGGATTCGACTCAGGACGGCGAACACATCTCCTCAACGTCCCTCGTCTTTGCCTTTCGATGATCGGCACCAAAATGCATCATCGTCTTCAACGTCTTCCACACGAAGAGCGTTTCCTCCGAGATGCCTCCATAGATAGCCGCCAATGCCACCTGATCCTTGCGCACATAGACGTTGCCTCGTCACCGGTGACACAACTTCCCGGAGAACGCGACATAATCTTAGGCACAAATAAAAAACTCAGGCTCCTCCTCGTCACGGAGCCGCATGCACCATACAGAGCATCGGTCTCGCACATCGAGCCGTCACACCCCACCACATGCTTTGCCGCTACCACGCCTGATTCGCCGCCGGGATCCGCCGCGTGCGCACTCCCGTCTCGCCGCCACAGGGTCACCCATCCTTCGCCATGGCTCAGCCAGCCGCCACGCGCCCTCGAAGCCGCGCGCCGCCGCCATGCGTGTATGCCACCGAGTCGAGATCATCCTCCGGGGCGGACTAGGGTTTGAACCTAGAGCTCGATACCAATTGTTAGAACGGCTCGAAGAAACTTCGGTAGATAAAGCGTGACTCACACTCTAATAGAGATCGATCGATCCAAGGCTAACACACACACGTAATCACGCTGAAGCCGGTCCTCTCTAGAGCACGAGACACGCAAGGTCGGAGACAAGCAACTCACGTGACGCATGCTGCGGAAACTCACACACGCACGGCGAGAACTCAAGAGCATAAAAAGCTTTTGGTGCTTGCATGTACTACATGCAACATTTTCGATTTGTCTATTGCTTCTTCTCTTCCCACAACTTACATTACTTGTTCCCCTTCTAATACAATGCAGCCTTGGCTTTTATACTCACGCACACCTACACAAGGACTCCTACTCGGATTCTTTCTAGACATGGACTCGGAAACAGTATAAGCCGATACGGCAAGTAAAAACATAAACGAACTCTACAAAGATTATCTAACACCTACTGCTCCTTTCCCTTTCTGAGTGCACGATACGTGCGCCATGCTGAAAATTGCTTTGTTTTTTTGGATGTGATATGCATGGCATGCTTACAATTGATCTTTCTCATGAAACAAACTTTTTTCGTACATTATTTATTTCTTTTCTCCAATATCTATTGTCTAGTATCTCATTGTTCTCAAATGAACATTGCTCTTCCTGCGTGTCCTCTTCTTAGTTCTTCCACAAATGTATATTTGTTCCTGTGAAATGGCGATCTGTGCTTTACCACTATGAATAGGTGCATTTGAGGATTTACCTCTCGATGTCTCACTAACATGGGGTAAATTCTCAAATGCATCTATCTCATAATGGTAAATCCTCTAATCCATTGTATAGAAATGGCACATCTTCATAGTGCATGCATATGGTTTGATTATAACACGAAATTGTGATTGCTATATACGTTAATTAGTGCCATTGTTCTAAAAAATGGCCACTAGCTCAAGCCGCTTAAGCACTAAGCACCCCCTCTCTACCTAACGCTTATATAGCACGTGCTTTGCCATTTATATCCTGAATTAATTCTATATATGTGCATGCACCAATTTGTTTTTGGGAGTTCTTCACGTTGATTTGGTGATCAAACCAAAATATTCTCTATTATCGCACTTAGCTCATGGTTTGCACTAGATGTCCCCTATGTCTAACTGAATGCAACTTGAGTTATTCCCATCTTTTACTAATCTGAGC
Organism: Ampelocalamus luodianensis; assembly: GCA_036346255.1. Classification (NCBI taxonomy): domain Eukaryota; kingdom Viridiplantae; phylum Streptophyta; class Magnoliopsida; order Poales; family Poaceae; genus Ampelocalamus; species Ampelocalamus luodianensis. Next base: position 26,262,022 of record CM070617.1, on the reverse strand, counting down.
AGGACAAGACTATTATCCTCATAACAATCATGAACATTAATTGTCTTGCTTTCTCTCGAAATTGTATGCAATGTGATCAACACGATCATGCAAATTTTTCATTATTTACAAATGCATAATCCACTTATAAGGCTATATTAAGTGCCCGCTTCTGTACGACAGTATGAGTGCTAGGCGGTAGAGTGACCACTCACCGTTTTTTAGAACATTGGTTATTATATATGCTGATAACTCTTGAAACATATGTGTAAATAAAATATCTGGATTTTCAAATATTTGTTACATCTCTAGGTTCTTAATTAGCATATGAGGGAATCTCTTGTTTTGATAAGTTGTGAGCAGTCTTGGGTTTTTTGTATTTGTTTGATAAATTGTGACCTATCTTGGGGTACTCTCTGTTTTATTGTTTGATCATTTTTTTGGGAATATTTCGGCTGTTCTTTTCATTAATATATGATGTTTCAATCAATTTATTTTCTAAATATATGAATGTGTTAACATGTAAGAAATGTGCACATTACTTTTACTAGAAAACATTATAAGCTAGCTTACATATATGATACTTTTAAGTATACACTTGTGCAAATGTTTGTACTTCTAAGTTTCCACTTGCACAAATCATGCTTGTTTGATTATAGATCCATTATGCACATACCTTACTTGTAGCTATGCAACTAATAATAAAATGCATAAAGGTGCCAAAGTTTTACATAATTCAAACTGATCAACAGATTCTTTGGATCTTCTATTAATGTGGAGTGTGCTTTATTTTTGTTAAAAGACCCATAAATTCTTTGAAAATGTGTACTTACGAATTGTTAGGTCTAATTAAATCTGTTATCGCAAAAAGGGTCTAATTATATCCATCACTTGATTTGGTAAAAATAGAAAGACTCCATCATATATGTTGATCTTTCACCCATCTATTTTTTTTGTTAATTTGTCTCCTAGCCTTCTACTTTTTGTTCGTTACCTAGAATAGTCAATTCTCATAAATTGATTTGAATGACTTTGATGATACTAGTGATCGATGTTGTAGGACTGTGGCCGGTGATCAGAGAGAGAGAGGGGGGTGGGGTGAATGGAGCCGAAAACTTCTCCCCTACGATATTCCAAGTTTCTTTCACTCCAGTAACTATAGAAGTTAAGAAGATTAGAAACTAACACACACACAACAGAATCACCACGAAAAACAAAGCAAAAGAAGCCTTGACTCCTAGAGCGGTATGATCACAAGAAAATGGGTGATATAGCCTTTGAAAGGTACGACCGCAAGTATACGAGTGATATGACCGCGGCCTAGAAAACAACGGCCTGGGCTAAACAAAAAATGATACAACTTTCACGCCGAGGCTCCAAATAACTTGAAACTTGAAACACACCTTCTCTAGGACCTCAATAACCTATTCCAATCAACAATATAAGAAATCATTGCCAAAGTACCAACCTTTTTCCTTCTGAAGGTGAGAGGCACCAACACAGGGCAAAACAGAAAAAAAAAAACATGATTGAGAGGAACTCATTGGCTGGCTAACGATGATATCCCACATGTCCTAGAACTCCTAACCACAACAAGAACCAAACCAAGACCTCAAGAAACCCGATACCCTAGAAATCACCCTTTCGACCACCAAAACCGGGCAACTCCAAGAACTTGCAAGAACAAGTGCCTAAAGGGATGGTATCTAACCTCCTAGAGATATATCCATCACTTCCACATCCTTGGCACCAAGAAAGGTCAATGAGAGGAGAAGAGGTAAAAACCAAACCAAATTGAGATAGCAACATCTCACAATCAAGCACAAGCACTTGGACGAAGTTTGGGATCTATTGCCACTAGAATAGGAAGGTTTTACAGTCACTCCCTATGAAGTGAAAAGCCACTAGGGCAGCACAACACAGAGCACTTGAACTCACATGTAGACCTATCTCTCTCAAACTTCCAATGGATGAGTTGGGAGGCATACCTCCCCCTCTTCTCTCTTTTATAGTGGTGGATCCACCGTCCACTTGACAACCCTAACTCTCAATGGAAACGATCCAATAAGCACTTGGGAAAACCCATAAACCCACCTAACATAGGGGTTTTTAGCTTATACACGCTTTTCAAAGCGCCTTAATCTTGAAACTCTATTCGTCCAACTCCGCTTCGCTTGTCCTCCATGCTTGACCTAATCCACTTAAGCCTTCGTCGTGGTTTTGCAAACCACCACCTTTACTATACTGGGCAAATTACCAAAATACCCCCATATCGACCTTTCGCAAATCCTTTGACTTGAAGCATCTTCCCATGCTTCGACACGTTGCTTGTGGTCCCAATGACTTGTGCCAAGTTTCTCGCGCCGCCAGATCCCACCGGATTGTCCTCATTTGCAGCGGACCTAAGTCACTTGGCACACCACTCACACTACCTTGCCTCGTAAGATCCTTGCACCAACTTGGCCTTCCATTGTTCTTGTACATCTTGCGTCTTGCTTTATCCCAACCATCTCACCCGACATCCTTGACCGCTATGGATCTTGGTTCTCCCAACCAAGTTCCAGTCCTCCTCGTTTTGACCATAGTTGACTCCAAACCGCCTGCACACAAATAGACAAAAAACCATTTTCGAGCACAAGTTCTTTACAACCTGACCCACATTAGTCCCATAAATGCAATATGCAACCCATATGCATCAATCCCGAACACCTAGAACCAATTCTTAAATTTTAGTCTACTAGAAACAGAACAGTGGTCATACCACACTTTCAATGATGGTCATACATATCGGACACCTGGCTTTGAATACCGGAAGCCCTCGTGTGTGTACCGTACTAGTCCCAGGATCAGTGGTTAGTACACACATCCACAATGATGGCATATACATCCATACATACATTCATATAAAATGAAACAAACATGGTACATAGCTTAAGCGATTACAACTTCGCATTACAAGGGCCGACCGGCCAAATAAAAGCTCAGGTATCAGAAGTAGCGAATTAAACATCGGAAGCATAATATGTATGAAGTCCAAAAAAATTTCAGCGGCATGCCCATTCGAACCCTCAGGCAACCGACAAGAAACAAGTCCTAGAAAGACCTGTCATTGAACCCTCTGGTACCAGGTGCAAAAAACGCGTCGTCCAGTGTTGGCTCATCCACTAAGTCTTAACAACAATTTAAACAAGATTGAGTACATTGCGTACGCAGCAAAACTTGTAGTGTATCGCAAGGTTTATATAAATGTAAAGCTAACAAAAGTGAGGCTCTATCCTACAAGTTAGTTTCAATGTTAAGCAAGTTTTATTTGCAATATCAACGTGTAGTATTTTGCAACGAAAATTTAAAGAGCAGTTAAATAAATAAAGGACAACAAGTAAGCACTTGAATAAATAACAAATCACAGCCGTCTTTGGCTGCGATCAACATCTTATTTTCAGTTATAGACATGGCACTCAACTCAAATAAGAACAGCAAAACCATTCCCTCATTTTTCAACAAGAATCATTTTTGTAAAAACCAAAACTATACCCGATGGACTGCACCAAGCACACTCATGATCGTGAGCACGACTATTTAAATAGATTTACATGTTTACCCACAACACATGAATTCTCTCGTTTGTTTGGCATCCGTTAATACCACCGCTCACTATCTTTTGGTAAGCAGTCTAGAGCACACATCGAATCCTTTACATCACCTAGTCTTAACCTTGCACTAGCCTGGCGAATGAACACTCTCACTTCACCTGGGTACACCCCCGTCTTAGTGAGGCATTCACCGTTGCATCGGAAAGCTTTGTTCCCAGCGCTTAGGTGAAGGGAGCCCTTTCAAACATGCCTACACCGGTCATGCTCGCACTATTACGGCCTACCAACGTACAAAGCCAGTTTTTAATGACTTAATTAGCTAATGTTGTCTCATACCGGCATATGTGGTTGTACGCTTAGGCTTTAGATTAGGAGCACCGACGTTTGGTCCTTAACTTGTGAGATACACATCTCACACCTCTCAGAATATAATATAACTTGCCCGCGTCACAAACTAAGTTTTTATTTTTATTTTTATACAAAATAACAGAGGTAAACCCCTCTGGACCATCATTTCTACACTCCCAATTTTATGTTCATCATGTCGTCTATTTTCAAATTTTAGCAAAGACTAAAGTCCAGCTAAGCATTTATGTGATATCCGCATTAAAAAAAACAGTTCGACATCATTCATGTCTAAACCATACTCTAATGGCTACAACAGTAAGGACGTCAATATTTCAAGGAGGTTAACGCATCGAATAGGACTATAACTACCGTTATCCCGAAATATAGCAGTTTTACGCAAACATACACGCATGCATAATACATTTTGCAAAAAGAAGCACGATAATTAAAATAGTAGGGTCAATATGGTCCAAGGGGTGCTTGCCTTGCTCTGGTTGCTCTGAATACGAGGATGGAGGATCGTCGTAAAATTCGTTTGAACAATCGACGTCTATTCAAAAGAGTTAGAAGCAAATTAAATATAGCAAAATAATTTCAACAGCAACAAAATCTAAATATTTTTGCATATTCAGGTAGAGCATGATTTTATATGAATTCATAAAAAAGATTCATTCGATTTGGAGTTTGTATGCAAAAGTTATTAACATTTTAATTTGCTTCGGTTTAAAAATTCCAGAAATTAGAAAATCGGTGACGTCGAAAGCGTATTTTGTGAAGTTTACGCTTTCCAAAAGAGAGTGTATTCTTCTCTGAGTTCTACTAAGGTTTATGCTTTCCAATAGGGAAAATGTATTCTCCTCTAATTGAAAGCGGGTTTTCTCATTTTTCTGATTTTTATTAACTTACATGTGTGTCTTCTTATCAATGACTCATATTTCCGTTTTCTTGATTTATTTATAAACCAGAGGAGGTCCCACATGTCATAGACTCATTATTTATTAACTAATGATTAAAGCTGTCTCTTATTTTAATTAACTGACGGTTGGGGTCCACAAGTTAGTCTCTAAGGTTTTAAAATGTGTTTTAAAACCGAGAATAGTGTGTGGTCCTACATGCCAGTGAAACATTTACTAAAAGCGTTCGAAATTAGTTTTTTGTTAACTTTTTGGTGGTCCCACCAGTCATACACTTATTACACTTAACCTCTGTTGCTTAGCGCTAATTATTCTTTTAATCATGCGGGCCCACTGGCAGAGAGAGAGAAGCGAAGCTGAGCTCATGACCGAGCGCCATGGCAAGCTCGCCGACGGCGAGGTAGGCACGGAGAGGCTCGGGGAATGGGCAAAATGGGTTTCTCTCTCGACGGTGATGCCACCGGGTGGTGGTGGAGGCCGGAGAGATGGCTAGAGGTGGTGCTACGCGGGAGATGAGCGGCAGAGCTCCTCGGGTTCAAAGTGGTTTTCGTGATTGAGGCAAACTAGCGGTAAAAGAGGGTGCGCATTGACTTTAGGAGGTTACTACGATGCTACACGCAGTGGCTTGGGGACCAATAGTCACCAGAGCGACAGCGACAAAGCTTCCCACGGAGGCGCCATTATCGGCTATGACGAATTCTATGCTACACTAACTAATCATCCGATCTAAGGCATGCAAAAGCTCTAGGGGACTACTAGAAGCTCACCATGGTCATTGAAGGCATCGGGGAATGACCGGAGCGGCTTGGCGACGTTGAGCAGCGGCGGCGCAAAGGAGGCTCTCGGCGACAACGTGCTGTGGTGATGAAAATGCTACAAGGAGGTACGCATTAGCTCACATGCACACTGAGGATGGTAGGGATAGAAGAAATTTACCAGAGACCCACCGAAGTGGTAGCTAACTGGAAAAGGGTTGCGGCGGTCGGAAATGAGGAAGAAGGTCGATTTGGGAATTCCCTACATGTGGATCCTCATCAACCGAGGGAGAGACATCAGTAAGTATAGGACAGGAAATGACGTGGTCAGGTGAGGTTCAAGCTCACCAGAATGTTAGGAACACGAAGGTTTAGAACGGGGTGTGCGTCGGAGGTGAAGAAGACGACTGCTTGTTCGCGCTACGTGGTTCTCGGAGCTACATCAAGCAAAGAAGGAGCATCAGCGAGGTAAGGGGCACATGATGATGCGGTTGGCGAGGGCAAGGAAGCTCACCAAAGAAGATGGTGTTGTGTGGCTTGCTCATCGGAGTCGAGGACGACGCTCTCGTTCCTAGCGAACCAAGGAGCGAAAAGCTCTGGTTCTTGGTGGGAGACAAGAATGGCGAGCTGGGAACTCTGTGACGCGGTCAGATGGTTAAGTATGAGCGAGTGGCGTATGAGAAAGGCGGCGAGAAAACACGACTGCGGCGAGATTCTCGCACTCTCGCTTCAGCGTCTCCGCTAGAGCGGGGGTTGGGCTCCATTAAGGGGATGGTTAGCATGGGCGGAGCTAGGTGGAAGTGATGGGGGTAGGTGAGCGTCGAAAATGGTGGGCAGCGAGGGAAAACAGTGGGCTAGCGGGCAGAGCAGGCAAGGCGCGCTGGCAAGCGAGGGCGAAGGCGAGGTGGAAAATAGGGTCTGACGAGTGGGGCCCACACATCAGCGAGAGGGAGTGAGCACGTTGGCACGGGCTAGAGTTACCGAACGGATTTTGGGCTGGCTCAGATTCGGCCCAAAAGGCTCGGTGGGAAATTGAATCGGTTTTCTGATTTTCCAAAAACTGGTTGAGTATTTGCTGAATTTGTAAACCTAGAAAACTGGCTCCAAAATTTATGAATTTTTTTGTGAGATCTTCTGACATAGTGTGGTTTCTTATGTAAATTTTCTAGGATTTTATCTGCTCTACGATTTTCTCAAAAATTCTTACAAGTTGCTATTTGCATGAAATTCCAATGTTTGATTTATATAAGAAGTTCAAAAATCATGTAAAAGTTGTTTTCCACACATAATAGATTCAAAAACATTCTCCCACTTATTTTCATCCTATTTTCCAAAAAATTGGATTTTTGGAATGTTACAATACCACAACGGTCATACCGCCAACCGACCAGTGGTCATATCGCACAATGATCATACTGTTGGAGATATATGTATAGTGTGTTATTCTCCATTGTTATGAGGGGTTATTTGCATATTCACCACCTATACTTTGTATATATATATTGGCCCTTTGGCCCTTGGTAATACAAGTTGCTATTCCTAACATGGTATCAGAGCCAATTAGGTTACCTCTCCCAAACGCGCAACTCGTCCTCCTCTAGCGCGCGTTGGCTTCCTCCTTCTCTCGCCTTACGCCCTGCCGCGCCTCGGCCTCCTCCCGACGCTCCTGAAGAGCCGAGTCGCCACTCCTGAAGAGCGGCGTCTGACGCTGTCGCCTCGTGTCGCTGCTCCTGAAGAGTCGCACCGCCCGACGCTACCGCCGCGCGTCGCTGCTCCTGAAGAGCCGTGCCGCCGCCGCACGGGCCGCCCGACGCTTCCGCCGATCGAGAGCCCGAGGAGAGGTCGACGTCGCTCTCCGCCGGCCGAAGACGTCGCCACTGTTGGAGCCGACTGGGAGCCCAACGTCGACACTCCGGCTGCCGCCACAGCCGCCGACGCTCGGACCCGCCGCCACCACCGCCACAAGCGCACCCCTTCGTGTGTTCGCCCTTCGTAGGCCTTCTTAGCGTGAGCCGTTTCGGCCCGCAAGAAAGAAAGAAAGAAAAAAGAAAAAAAATGTCGTCGGTCACCGTTTCTCTTCCTCGCTGCCCAGTGATCTTCGATGGTGTTAATTACACCGACTTTGTGTCTCACATGCGCATCCACATGCGTGTTCTTCGTCTCTGGGTGTCCTGTCTGACGATGTCATTTGCCCGCCTTGCCCTACTCCTCCGACGGAGCCTACGCCTGTCGCGCTGCCCCTAACAGCCGACAAGGCTGCTGCTAAGGTTGCTCGCCTTGCTGATGATGAGGCTGCCGCTGCCTACCAGGAGGCTCTGGATTCCTACAAGGATCGACTGGCCGCCTACACTCAGTGGTGTACGGCGGCCTTTCGGGTTCTTCGTTGTCTTCATCGCCAGTGTCCAGCCTCTGTTCTCTTCTGAGGTTGTGGGACTCCCTTCGGCTTTCTAGATGTGGACTCACCTTCGTCAGCTCTACGAGCCCTCTAGTGATGCCTGTGCGGTCAGTAGTCCGCCAGAGCACTCTCTTGACAGGTGATGCTACCGTTGGCGCTTTACGCTCGAGCTCTGTTGCATGCGGTGTCATTGGACTCTCTCCGCTTTGTTATCGCTCACATCTGGTTGTACATGCGACTGAGTTTCAGTGGTCTACGAGTTCCTTACTCGCCGCCGTCTGAGTTTGAGCAGAGGCGTGCCTAGCTCCTTGCACGCCACCCTCGTGTCACTCCTGGAGGCTCTTACCGAGATACACGCGGAGGAGACTCGCCTGAGTGATGCTGGTCTGATGCCACTCCCCTCCGTGCTCGCCGCTCGTCCACTGCTACACCGCGCTCCACGCCTTGACACTACCTCCTCCGTGGCCGCCACGGTGGTGGTGGCGCCCTCCATCTAGTGGTGGCGTCCTAAGCGCTCCATCGGCGGTGGCCCGGCCATTGAGTCGGTGCTATAAGAAGCAGCGGCATCTTTCATGCCGTTCTTCTACTAGCACTGGCACTGGTGCTTCTACATCGACGTCTGCATCGACTTCTTCCGTAGTTTCTCTCACTAAGCAGGAGATAGCCACACTTCGACGCCGCTTGCGCCGCGGGTTCTCCTCGGCGAGTTCTGCTGGTTACGCTCATCGACTCTTGGTGCTGCGAAACCACACCCTACGATCGGTACCTCCCGTGGATTCTTGATTCTGGAGCATCCTTTCACATGACTTCTGATTCTTCCACTCTGTCTTTCAGTACACCTCTTGATTCTCCTATTAGTGTTCTTACTGCTGATGGTACATCCCTTTGTCTCTGGTCGAGGATCTCTTACCATCTTATCTTTTCATGTTCCTTCTGTTGCTCATGTTCCTCGCCTTATCATGCAGCTTCTTTCTGTTGGGCAGATTACTGACCTTGGTTATCGGGTCATTCTCGACTCTGACTCTTGTGTTCAGGACCGCCACACGAGAGCTCTAGTTGGTTCTGGCCCTCGGCGCCTTGACTCACAGCGTCTTTGGGAGCTTGACTGGCTTCACATTCCTTCCGCTGCCACCGTCCCTGCCAATCTCTCTTGCGCCACTCCGTTTATCAGCTCTTTCCAGCAGTGGCATCACTGTCTTGGTCATCTATGTGGATCTCGTCTGTCGCGTTTAGTTCGTCGTGGTCTTCTCGGGTCTGTCTTAGGAGACGTGTCTTTAGATTGTCAGGGCTGTAAGTTAGGTAAACAGATTCAGCTTCCTTATCCTCATAGTGAGTTAGTGTCTCAGCGTCCTTTTGATCTTATTCATTCAGATGTTTGGGGTTCGGTTCTTTCGTTTTGAAATGGGGTCATCGATATTATGTCATATTTATAGATGATTTCTCTCGCCACACTTGGATATATTTCATGTCTTCTCGTAGTGAGGTCTTGTCTATCTATAAACAATTTGCCACTATGGTTCGCACACAGTTCTCCACTCCTATTCGTGTCTTTCTTGCTGACTCTGCTGGCGAGTACCTCTCTCGTTACCTGTGCAGCTTCCTTGCTGAGCAGGGCACTCTAGCTCAATTCTCTTGTCCTGGTGATCATGCTCAGAATGGTGTCGCTAAGCGCAAGCATCGTCACCTCCTTGAGATGGCTTGTGCACTAATGATTGTCGTCTCTATTCCACCTCACTTTTGGGCCGAGGTTGTTTCCACTGCCAGCTATCTCGTCAACATCCAGCTCTCTTCTGCTCTTCAGGGTGCAATCCCTGTTGAGCAACATCCAGCTCTCTTCTGCTCTTCAGGGTGCAATCCCTGTTGAGTGTCTCTGTGGTCTTCTTCCTGACTACTCTACCCTTCGTCTGTTTGGCTGCGTTTGCTACGTTCTCCTCCTCCCTCGAGAACGCACCAAACTGACTGCTCAGTCTGTTGAGTGTGTTTTTACGGGATCTGATCTTTGAGCACAAGGGCTACTCGGTCTTTGGGACCTGTTGGTCGACGGATGCGGATTTCTCGGGATGTGACTTTCGATGAGTCTCGTCCCTTCTACCTATGTCCTGCCTCTCCTTCAACTTCCTCTGTGGAGTCTCTGTCCTTTTTTATCTTTCCAGATACACCTATATCTGTCTTGCCCTCGTCCACCCATCGCACTGAGTTTCCACATATTCCTCCTGTGGCCTCTCCGCCATTGTCGTCGCCTGCTTCGTCTCCTGCGGCTCCTCCCACTACAGTACCTTCTTATCCTCTCTTCTACACTCGTCTACCTCGTATTGAGGATCTTCCAGATGATCCATCTTCTCCTGATGCTCCATCTTCCCCTGATGGGTCATCTTCTCCTCGCTACGCTCTCCGCGATCGCCAGTCGATTCGGCCCCCTGACCGTTATGGTTTTGCTGATGCAGCTACTCATGAGCCTGTCTCCTATCGGGATGCTGTTACTCACCCTAAGTTGCAGCATGCCATGGCCGAGGAGATTGCTGCCCTCGAGCGTACTGGTGCTCAGGATCTTGTTTCTTTTCCATCTCACTCTCATCCCATCATGTGTAAGTGGGTCTATAAGATTAAGACTCGCTCTAATGGCTCTCTTGAGCGCTATAAGGTGCATCTTATTGCTCGTGGCTTCCAGCAGGAGCATGGTCGTGACTACAACGAGACTTTTACTCCTGTAGCCCACATGACCACTATCGCACTCTTCTTTCGGTGGCATCTGTTCGCCACTGGTCTGTTTCTTAGCTTGATGTCAAGAATGCCTTTCTTAATGGCGAGTTACGTGAGGAGGTCTACATGCATCCGCCACCTAGGTATTCTATTCCTGAGGGCATGGTCTGTCGCCTTCGTCGCTCTCTCTATGGCCTTAAGCAAGCCCCTCGTGCTTGGTTTGAGTGCTTCTCTTCTATGGTCACTGCTGCTGGTTTTTCAGCTAGTGATCATGATCCTGCGCTCTTTGTCCACACTTCATCTCGTGGTCGGACTCTTCTTCTTCTGTATATTGATGATATGATCATTACCGGAGATGATTCTGAGTACATTGCCTTTGTCAAGGCTCGTCTTAGTGAGCAGTTTCTTATGTCGGATCTTGGTCCTCTTCGTTACTTCCTTGGGATTGAGGTTACTTCCATTCTAGATGGTTTCTTTATATCCCAAGAGAAGTATCTTCAGGATTTTCTTGATCGTGCCTCTCTCACTGATCAGCGTACTGTTGAGACTCCCATGGAGCTCAATGTTCATCTCCGACCATCTTATGGCGAGCCTCTTTCTGATCCGACTCGCTATCGTCATCTTGTTGAGAGTCTTGTCTACCTTGCCGTCCAGATATCACTTATCCAATCCATATTTTGAGTCAGTTTGTTTCTGCTCCCACTCAGGTCCACTACAACCACTTTCTTCCAGTTCTACGATACCTTCGTGGGACTATCTCTCGCCGTCTCTTCTTTCCACGCTCCGATTCATTCTGACTTGAGTTTATTCGGATGCTACTTGGGCCAGCGATCCCTCTGATCGTCGGTCTCTCTCTGCTTACTGTATTTTTCTTGGTGGTTCTCTCATTGCCTGGAAGACGAAGAAACGGACTGCAGTGTCCCGTTCGATTGCAGAGGTTGAGTTGCGAGCTATAGCTCTCTTGACAGCAGAGATTACTTGGCTACGGTGGTTACTTGAGGATTTTGGTGTTTCTGTCACTACACCGACTCCTCTCTTGTCAACAGTACAAGTGCTATCAGTATTGTCCGTGATCCTGTGAAGCATGAACTCACCAAGCATATTGGTGTTGATGCTTCCTTCATGAGGTTTTGTGTGCATGATCAGGTGATTGCTCTTTAGTATGTGCCTTCAGAGTTTCAGCTAGCGAATTTCTTCACGAAGGCCCAGACTCGAGCACAACACGGCTTCTACCTCTCCAAACTCAGTGTTGTTGATCCACCATGAGTTTAAGGGGGGGTGTTAGAGATATATGTATAGTGTGTCATTCCCCATTGTAATGAGGGATTATTTGCATATTCATCACATGTACTTTGTGTATATATACTGGCCCTTTGGCCCCTCGGTAATATAAGTTGCTATTCCTAACACATACCGTCAACCAATCAGCGGTCATACCGTACTTGATTTACCCAAAACACCTTCTCTGAAAAATTGCAATAGCCAACTAGAGGCCGGTCTGACCGCACCACACCTTCAATGGCGGTCATACTGCACCACCCTGACAAACTCTGAGTTTTCAGAAATCTGCAACTTCAATATGAAAACTCATCAAAATCCAAATCACAGCTTGTCAAATATTCATCACCTCCACTGAGAGAACACCGGGGTGACCTCCACATGGTCCTTCAGATGCAGTATATTGTTGTTCTCAGCGTCAACTGTGATTTAAGATCTTTTGTGGAAAATATATGTAGAAACCAGAAAGGAGAAGAAGGTTTTAAAGAAATGTTAGGAAGGCAATGCAAAATGCATCTCAACTAATCTTTGGCATGAAACCTATTGGATGGTAAGCGAATAAACACAAGTTGAACTGTTGAAATACAACATTCAAGTGCTTGTAATTCGATTGTATCAAACTGATGAACGTGCAATCCTTTTGCGGATTCCGAGAAAAAAACAAATACAATATTGAAGTAATCAAATTGTTTAAGTTAATTTGATCTTGTTTGCTGTTCTGTAAATATAATGTATTGAAAGATAGCTGAGGATAAGCAAATTAAAAAAATCAAGAGTAAAAAAATAATATTAAATTACTAAATTTGAGTTTCTCTGAAGGTACAATGCATTATTGTAATATACTTGAGTTGCTTAGTTGAACCATCCATCTTTCTTGCTATAATATCATCTGCACATTTTTTGGGATCTTTGAGTAGCTGATCACTTGCTACCTACAGCTTAGTATCGGATATCTGGGCATGCATGATTTTAATCTACTAGTTGATTGTATATTCAGCTTTTTTGGACAGTCTCTTCTTTTTGTATGGCATTGATAAGAAATTCATCAAAAGTCATTTTGCTGAACCAACAATCTACTTATTCCCAAAACGCAATGCTATGTCTTGCATGTTGTGTGTGTACATTATGGTAGCATGTGGTATAGTGTTGTGTTCTTGTTTTATGGTTGTGTAGAAAGGTGTGTTACATGAGCTCTTTTCTGATAAGGAATTAGAAGGACAACAGGTGTTCGTTTCAGACTTTCAGTTGGCATTCGCTGGTACCTAGTAGGATTGCATTTTATTCTAAAACCCAAATTAGCCCACAAGTTTGATTTATTGTTAGTGAAAACTAAATTAAAATTTTCTGAAATAGTGATGTGAAACACAATCTGTTTTTTTGTGTGAAAGAACAAGGGCAGCCTTTATGTGCACTTTCTTTGGAAATAAGTAATTTACCAACTTCTAAAGCTTGGTATAAATCAGCAGTGCCTTGGCAACAGTTTACCAACTTCTAGCTAGAGCTCTCTAGGAATTCTTGAAACTGGTAGTGATTATTGGCTTGTTCTTGATGCCTTTTCCTGATCTTGACATGTACTGCGCGCACGCAATCCTTCCCATGCACTTATTGAAACTAAAACGCTGCTCTAATTAACCCGTCTTTTACTCTCTCGTTATCAGCACATTGTTCAGAGCAAGAACGGGATCATTACTAACCACAACCTTTTTTATTTTGCATCTGTACAGTTCCCATTTGGTTAAGCGTAGAAGCAATTATGATGTGGTGACTGGTGAGTACATCTTCCAAACTGCCGCGCAAAACTGAAACGGTAAAATGAGCTGTAGAAGAATTTGTAAGTTCCACTCAGCAGATGATTTAGGATGTGCGTGCATGAGATGATGGATTACTATCAATGATCAACACTAGCAGGTAGTCACTATTCTAAATCTTTGCAAAGAACATGCATGAACATATGATAGGCTTGCATGGTCATGCTACTTGTTTCTGCCTTGCTGGTCGTGATGGCAGTAGCAATGGCTGTTGTTTGGTTCCGCGCGTAGTGTTTGGTGGTGGTAAGCTGATCGATTTCTTCGACTGGAGATAGTTTGTCTGTGCTGTGAGAGTTGATCACTTGGAAATGAGAAATGGTAAACCTTTCAGACGAGCTCTTCGACGAAGTAAATCTTATTTCGTTTTTCCTTATGTGCTGCAATCTTCGTTTGGATGCATCTGATGGTATTCATAGGTTCATAACGATTAACGGAATTATATTACGAGGGTTGAGCTGCAGACTGCAGACACTGCTTGAATACTTGATCTTGAGCATAAATTTTTGACACCATATCGAGCCGTGCTGCAGACAACGTGGGCTATAGCCTACAGGTCCGTGGCTTCGTGCTTCGTTGGTTCGTTTGACGTTTGAGTCGGTGTCAAAATCCAGTGTCTTTGCCTTTTTGGTGACAGATTTGTGGAACTTGTGATGAAGTGTGTGAAATCAGTAAAATTCTCTGTCAAAGTTAATGGGGAGCTTTTGCGAACCCTATGTCGCCATATTTGTTTTTTGTTGTGTGGTGAAGGTTTGTCTTCTCTCTTGAAGGCGTACAGACCAAACTTCATTGACAAGGGAATTAGGGTGAGCAATAAAGCACCTTGGATTTCTCATCTCCTCTTAGCTGATGGCAGTCTCATTTTTATTGGCGCAAAGAAGGAGAATGCGAGAAGGCTGAATGACATCCTCCGGATCTATAATGAGTGCTCTGGCCAGAAGGAAAATAGAGGAAAAAGCTGTCTTTTTCAGTCCTAACTGTGTGGAAGTTGACATGGAGGCTGTAAAGGATGAATTGTCCATCTGTTTTGAAGCTTTTAGTGAGAAATATCATGGATTGTCTACTGCAGTGGCCGTCTGAAAAGGGGTGTGTTTGAAGTTTGATCACATTGTTGAAAGAGGTAAGGGGAAAAATACAAGGCTGGTCGGAGAAGAAACTCTCTTGTGATGGAAAAGAAGTGCTTCTCAAGTCGGTTGTCCAGGCGATGCCGACATATATAGCATAAGTTGCTTCAAGCTATCAACCGCGACCGCAAGAAGATTACTTGGTGCATGGCAAAATATTGGAGGAGCCTGGGAGAAGCTTTCAACTCCGAAATGCACGGGAGTTATGGGTTTTTGTGACATGCAGAATTTTAATTTGGCGCTGATTAAGGTTCTGCAAGGGCGATATTATCCCGAGGACTTCTTTGTCGGCCACGGTACCGCGTCGTGCATTAGCAACCCGGCGGGCAATCGTTGCTGGAAGAAAGGCTCTTGATTGTGGTATTATAAAAAGGATTGGGTCGGGAGACTCGGTGTCTATTTGGAACGATAATTGGCTCACCAACTCTATTGCTTTGCGTCCTTCTGGTCGTCTGGTAGCATGTGATCTGGAGAAGGTGAATGAGTTAATTGATACTCCATCAAAAACTTGGAAAGAGAACATGATTCGGCAGGTTTTCCTGGCACCGGATGCTAATGCAGTATTGAATATTCCGCTAAGAGGAGGACAGGCTGAAGATTTTTATGCTTGGGCCCACGAGAAATCAGGTTTTTTTTTTTTTTGAAACAGGGTTCACCCAGCTTTTATAAAGCAAATTTCCAAGTCACATACAGAGAACTTGCTGGGAACGCCAGCAAAACACGCAGAGCACAAAGTTTAACCAAAATAGCCTAAGCCGAACCATACACCAAAATTACCACAAACTGATTACAACAAAATACAGAGAAGGACTACACCACATATATCCAGATTTCTAAAGCTTCAAACCATCAGATTTCAGCCAGCGATCCGCCTGGTTAATAATCCAGTCAATCTTCTCCCTCTCTTCTTCCTTGAGCAACATCCTCCACTTCTGCAAACAATACACAGCTTTGAGAATAACCTCAATTAGCTTTTTAGGATATTTCTTCTCGATAGCCATTGAGTTTCTGACTTTCCACAGAGCCCACACCAAAGCTGCAAAACTGAAAAGAACAATTCGATAATCATGAGCACCCCTCACATCTAACCAAAACTGATGAAAGTCGTCAATAGAAGTTGGAATCCTTTCCCAATGCAAGAATTCTTTAACGCATGTCCAAGCAAAAATAGCTAGAACACAGCTAAAGAAAATATGATTAGAATCCTCCAGAACTCCACAAATGATGCAATTTTCATTGCCTTTCCACTTTCTTATCTTGAGGTTTGCCGTCGTCTGTAACCTATCATGATACAGAAGCCAAATGAAAACTTTCACTTTTAAGGGAATACAACTTTTCCATAATTTCACAAATCTTCTAAATCTCACCCCACCAAAAGAAAGATGTCGGTAAAGAGATTTAACCGAAAACTTACCGGATTTGTCAAGACACCAATAAAGCTGATCCAACTCCCTACCCAAACGAATCTCAGAAAGCTCATTTTTCAAATTCTCCCAAGACACCGCCTCAAGCTTACCAAACTGTCTAACAAACTCAATGTGGAGTAAGATCAGCATACAGAGCACTTAAGATTCAGGAAAATGCTAGCGAGACGGGTGCAAGTTCTTTGAATGCCCTTGATGCTGAAGTATGGAAGCGACTTTGGAAGCATAAAGTGGTTCCAAAAGTTCGCATTTTCTGGTGGCGGGTAACTAAAGGAATTCTCCCTGATATGGTTACTTTGAATTACGGTCATATCAAAGAACAAAAGATTTGTGAGGTCTGCAGGGGAGACGAACAAGACTTGATGCATGCACCCATCACATGTTCTCATGCACGAATGTTTTGGGCAGCTGCGAAGGAGATTCTTCATATTAAACTGCCTAAGCTCCATAGAGAAACATGGGCAACGGACATTCACTGTGCTGATATCTTCTCAGAAGAAGTCTGGCCGTCGGTTGTGACCATTATGTACGGTGTATCTCCTCGAGGAATAAATGGACACATGATGTTGATAGCTATAACCCTACAAAGTCAATGGAGTTTGTACGTGAGACACTAGCAGCGTTGGAGATGCCGAAGGAAAGAGAGAGATGCCTAGAGCAAATCACATGCAGTGTGCATGGAGTCCACCGCTAGACTCCTGGGTCAAGGTGAACACGGATGGCGCGATTGCAGTTTCTCTGGGAAGAGCAGGAACAGGGTGTGGCGAGACTTGGGTGGCTTTCTGGGAGCCTGGTGTGAATTGTGTACTGGAATCCGAAGACCCCCATAGTCTTCTCTGCTCAGAAGGTGGGGGACGAGTGACTCAATATGTGTCCACAGTTCCTTGTGTCCAGCTCGCATGCTTATTGTAACGTGAACCTTTCCTCTTAATGAAAGCTCTTAGCTTTCCTTTTTAAAAAAATCCGGTGTCTCATGGATTTGAAACGGGATGGAGTTTGGAAATGATGGGCCGGTGAGAATTTAGAAGTGAAAGTGGGAACTATGGTCATGTTTGGGACAACTTCAGCTTTTCCGCTTTTCGCTTGGAAAAGCCGGAAGTCGTCCCAAACAAACGGCTTTCTTCTCCTGTTTTTCGAAGCTTGAAACCATCCCAACGTGTAGAAGCAAGAAGCCAAAAACCAACCGTGAGGGGTTTCCTGCCGCTTCTTCGGGTCTGCATTCAAAAATGCCCCTAAAGTTCCAGGGTTATTACCTGCCCCCGTACCAAGTAATACTGGGCAATGCGTTGGTGTTTCGGAATTCAAAATCCGATCTCCTTTCAAGGTTCCTAAGTTAGGTCGAATAATCGACTTTTCTACGACAAGTGCTAATCCGAATCGAGAGAGACGGAACTTGTTTCAGAAAGGCAGGGTATGCGAAAACAGCGATAACAGTAGTTAAATTGGAAAAGCAGAGGCTCCCCAGTCTCAAGCCTTTTGACATTTCGCGGATGCTGTGAGCCCTGTGACTTCGAAAATGCTAAAATTCGCAGCCTGTGGGCAAAGTGGGTAGAAAAGTGAAGAAACAAACCCCGCAAAACCAGCAAAGTGGACCGTGACATGGACATCTCAATGCCAGTGAGCCTAGTTGCCATGGAATCTTCTTTCTTCTTGTCTCTCCCGCCCTTCCTCCATGCCAATTTATCCAGCCTTTTCAAGGTAGTGGAAATGTTCCAGTATTAAAAAAACAGAAGATAATATAAATTAAAGCCAAGAGTGTCTTACACATGTAAAATGCATCTCTTTCTACATTTCAACCTAAAAAGAGAGGACAGAGCGTATATATATATATTATAAACTTGAGTAGCTAGTAGAATTGAAGCAAGGGCTCTTCGCACAGCTTCTTGAGAAGCCCATTCATTGAAAGAAGCCGAAAGGAGTGCCTTGTGGACGTCTTCTCATCCTCTTCCTCGTAAACTGTTTACTAAGTCTGTTTAGGGAACTGTAGCTTTTGTCATAAGCTGTTTTTTGACTTTCCGAATGAAAAGCAACTGTAGTTGATGGATGTAACTTTTCCTGAGACGTTGTTTGGAAGGCTAGCTTTTCATTGGGTGTCTGATTGTTCTGAGTTATGAAATGTTTAAAATGCCTCTAAGACAAATGATATTTTATTTGGTGCCTATTAAGCTAATTCATGCAATGATTTTGTAACATTAATGCATGTAGCTAATTACAGACATGATGTCAAATGGATTTTAGACAAGTTTGGAAATATTTTTTAGTTGTTATTATGTCTTACGCCAATCATTGTCAATCTTTTGTACAAATTTACCATGTTTGTGTGTTGATTCAACGATTTTGAAATCCGAATCTAAGTGCACAAATCAACCAAATCTGAAATTTTACAATCAAGAACCACATTTGTGTTCATCAGAATCTAAAAAATAAAATAAAAGGAAGGTTGAGGGCGGCAAGTTCGGAGCCGAGGTCGGAGGGGATGGCGAGCTGGTCGACGGAGGAAGTGGTGGTCGGGACCGGAGGTAGGTGACAACGACGCACTAGCAGAGGCGGCGGCGGCGGCTGGGACCGTGAGGCGGCCATTGGGGTTGAGGGAGGCGACAACGCCGATCTAGAAGGGGAAAGGGGGATGCAGCAGCGGCAGCTAAGGGGGGGAGTGGAGGTGGCGGCTGAGACTGAAAATAGGCGACGACGGGTAGGACCGAGAGGTGGCCATTGGAGCTGAGGGAGGTGGTGGCGATCCGAAAGGGGAAGGGGAGGGATGCAATAGCGGCGGCAACTAGGAGGCGGTGGCGGTCGGGACTGAAAGTAGGCAACGACGGGTAGGACCGGGAGGTGGCCATCAGGGCTGAGGGAGGCAACGATAATCCGTAAGGGGAGGGATGCGGCAACGACAGTGATTGGGGGGATGAAGGTGGCGGGGTGGCCGGGATCGGAGGTAAGCGGCGGCGACTGGGGGGTGGGGGTGGCGGTAGACCGGGGGGATGGGAGGCGGCGGGGCAGAGGAGGTGACGGCGGCGCGCGAGGGGGGGCAAGGGGAGACTAGGAGATGGAGAGAGAGAGGCGACGCCACTATCGGGAGCCGACGGCGGGGAGTGGAGGTGACGACGCAAGGGGAGAAGAGGTGTCAGCGACGCGTGGGGCAGAGGAGGCGATGATGGTGCGCAAGTGTGGAGGCAAGGCGGAGACCGGGAGATGGAGAGGGGCTAAGGTTCCCCTCTTAGCCCTTTTTGTCCGGTGGCTGTGGTGGGTAATTTTCCCTAAATCCTAGTGGTAATCACCAAAATCCCACCCACAAAAGCCCAAGAATCACCCTCATCTAGCTTTGAGCTTCTAGTGTATTGTGATTTTTGGCTTAATGGAAAAGCACTTTTGAAGCTGGTATGTTTAGGGGGCTTCCGCCTTTTTGGAAGCGGAAGCTAGCTTTAAGCATCAAGCAGGGCCTTACTCTTCTCTGAGAAGGTAGCTTTTCTTTTGGACTTCACCTTAGACCTAAAAACAAGCTTTGCGAATAAGCTTAAGCCAGGTCAATCGGACCTAAAGCGACCGAAAAGACCCCGGAGCAGACTCGAGTCTTCACCTTAAACCTAAAAATAAGCTTTGCGAATAAGCTTAAGCCAGGTCGATCGGACCTAAAGCGACCGAAAAGACCCGGGAGCCCGGAGCAGAGTCGAGTCAACCAATTCGCTCGCTTTCCAGCGTGCGTTGCATGGCCCAAGTACCCAACCCACCAAGTCGGCCCGGCCGCTCCGCTCGACTTGTCACACACGCGACACGACGCGCCGAGCAATACAAAAGTTACTGGGGAGTCGTAGCGCTAGCCGTCAAGTCAGTCTAGCACCAGCCAAGCAACTGCACATTTTCGCTGCTTCCCTTCCCTTCCCTTCCCTTCCCTTCCCTTCCCCATCTGCTGCTGCTGCTGCTCTCTCCGCGTCCAGATCCGGCCGCCGATCTCGCCCGCGGCCTCCCTCCTCCCATGGCGGCTGCGGCGGCCGGATACTTGGGCCTGGCCATCGCCGCGGCGCTCGTCCTTGCGCTGGCGGGGGCCAACTCCGAGGGCGACGCGCTCTCGGCGCTGCGGCGCAGCCTGCGGGACCCCGGCGGCGTGCTCCAGAGCTGGGACCCCACCCTCGTCAACCCCTGCACCTGGTTCCACGTCACCTGCGACCGCGACAACCGCGTCACCCGCCTGTGAGCTCCTCCTCCTTCGCGTTCCCTCTCTCACTGTCGCCCTTTATGCCTCGGTTTGAGTTGGGGTCGTAGTCGGTGGATGGGGAATCGGATCGCGGAGCCGCGTCTTTGGAGGAGCAAGCGATTTCGTTGCGGTTGTGTTGATTCCTAGCTAAATTTGGTGGTGAGAGGAGAAACTAGTGCTAGATGCTGCTTTTTTACTCGACGATTTGGTACTGTGGCTTTGCTTAGAGTTAGGAGCTGGATTTGATCAGCAGGTTGGTATGGAACTGATGAGTTTGTGTAGATAGTGTGTGATATATATATATATATATATATATATATATATATATATATATATATATATATATATATATATATATATATATATATATATATATACACACACACTTAAAGGCGAGTGCGATTTAGATTATTGGTTGCGAGGAAGACTGGAAAGGGTCTTACGTGAATCGATACACGAGTCTGATCAGAAAGGTGTCTCCTTTAATGAGAGTGTCCTTAAGTTTTTTGGTTTGTTGGGAGGGTTATGGTTGAAGTTTGACATGATCAAGTATTTGGAGTGGCTAAGAGTGGAGCTGGAACATTTAGATGGAAAAAGGGTGGTAAGGTCCAAAAGGTTGGAAAACATTAGCTACTGTGCTGGAATGATTGCTACTCTTTTAGCTCTCCATGCTTTTCCATTGGGATTGCAGATGGAGCTTGGCTTGCTTCAATTTTGACATTTCTTCTACCTGTCATCTGTGATTCTGTGTGCAGATTTACTCCAAATAATAACCCTCCAGATACAGAAATTAGTTAGAATTTCATATTTTGTTGCTGTATATATGAAAACTAAGGACACACACACATTTTTTGTGTGAAAAAAAAACCTATGGATGACTTCATGTATTGCTTATGAGCTTGAAATTTCACAAGAGTATCCTCATCTGATTGCTTGCTTGGAATGCCCCCTCTAACAGAGATCTTGGAAATTTGAACTTATCTGGTCATCTGGTGCCTGATCTTGGGAAATTGGAGCATTTGCAGTATCTGTAAGTTCTTGTCCATGTGGTTTGGTTCTTTTTGCTAGTTGCTCTCAATAGGAAGTTGAAACTTATATTATTTTTGTTCTACTACTATTGACACATACACTTCTCTAATCTCTATCATTTATAAATCTGTTATGCATTCCTTTAATTAGTTGGTGAGTCTCATGTATGTTGCAATTTGCAAACACCAATAATGGCATCTGATCACTATACTACTTTTGTCCCACCGTTGATTAATTTGTAATTTGGACTGATATGCTGCACTTGTAACCATCAAAGTGTGTGTAGTTCTCTACAGATGGACTATATCTCCTATAAGAGATACTTTAAACTTGCATGCATTCAATTTGTATTAGGCTATTTGCTTTGTTAGAGTTAGTAAGGGCTTTGAACTGGGATAGGCCCTTTTTATTTTTTATGTTCCAGGTGAAATTTTGTTTGGATTTCAAAATTTATGTTATAACTTTCAAGTTATTTTTGAATCTGGCGCTTTCGTCACTCTGTAGCTTATATGTTAAGCAGTACTATGACTGTAGTATTTGTACTGGTTGTACTGTACCACAATCTATGCTAATAAGGCTAACAGATTTCTGAAGTTCTGAACCATTTTTTTTCTAGTATTTGTATCTAGCAGGTAGATATGAATTTGAAAACCAAAAAGGAATTATAGAGGCATGGCTTTACCCATTCTGATGAGGAACAGACCTTAAGATGTTCAGGGCTAAAATGAGCTAAATTGTGCCTTCCATTATATAACTAATGCCTGTCATTCTAGGTTGAACAGTTAGATAGGATGCCATTCTCTGTCCTTCGCCATTGCCATCCTAAAACCTGTTCATGGCATAGTGTTACTAATGACTAGTATCCTAAGTTGGACAGGTATGTAAGATCCATTTTCTGCTCCCCCCATGGTACCATTTTGCTCATGTTCGATTTCTTTAGAGTTTATGATATATGGGCCTGATGTTTTGAAATTTTCATTTAGTTTGATATATGTTTATTAATTAATTTATTAATCTCAATGCAATGCAGTAGTATTGAATATTGACTATTAGCATTGAAACAGGGAACTTTACAAAAATAACATTCAAGGAGTGATCCCGTCGGAACTTGGTAATTTGAAGAACCTAATTAGCTTGGACTTGTACAAGAACAATGTTTCAGGGACTATACCTCCAGCACTTGGAAAGTTGAAGTCCCTAGTATTCTTGTAAGTTTATGTTCTTCAAATGCTCTCTACATACTGTAAAATAGTAGTTCACAACTTCACACATTAGCAATTGAATGTGGATTTGAGATTTAATACTGTAGTTCTGTATATCAGCATATTGTAAGCTGCACCTATGGCTCGTTTGACCTTTCTGGTCTTTAGTGAGGTTTGCCAACTTTTAAGCTATTTCCACATCATTGTATCTTGCTAACACAAGGCTGTGCTTTGGTAGGCGGCTCAATGGCAATCGTTTGACTGGGCCAATTCCAAGGGAGCTGGCTGGAATATCTAGTCTCAAAGTTGTGTAAGTGCAATTCAACTTACAATGCTGAGTGTTTACTTCGCTCGACATGAATCTTCCATTTGACAATTTTTGCCCCCTTGTTCTTTCAGTGATGTTTCTAGTAATGATCTGTGTGGAACAATTCCCACGTCTGGACCATTTGAACACATTCCTCTGAGCAAGTAAGTTTGACTGCCTTTGTAATGCATTTTGATATGTTTGAAGATCTAGATATGCTCAATTTTACACTGGAATTTTCAGAACTAATAAAAACTTAACGAATATGAAGAGGAATCCTTAAATTTGTAGGTTGTGTGTCTTAACCAATACTTTGAAAAGGTAAATTAAATCACACCTCTAATGATTTGAGCGGCCCATACGAGGATCCTAAAATCACATTTCATTTTCTTGTCAGTTCCTGTCAGTTCAGCATATTTACACTGTATTTTCCTTTGTATTTTACATCCATTTGTATTTATATGTAGTGTTTCCTCGATAAGACAATAACAAGTCAACAACCACTCAATGTTGTATGGTTGCAAACATGCCTGAGGATTTTTTTTTTCACCCATTAGTGTTTTTGGGAGCCCCTTGCAATTTTTTGTTGAATACTTCATTATTTGTTCCATTACTTTGGTTTACTGCTTCCTTAATAATGAAGTGGGTAATCTCCATTATCGATTCAAAAGTATAGGATCTTCTGAAAGGGCATCCGGGTGCATTACTTCAGGAATTTGAGACTTTACATTGTGTATGTCTTGTTTAATTGTGCTGCTAGGAATATTACTGGATGGAGAAGTCCACATAGTGGACGCCTTGAATTTTAGAATAGTTTAGCTTGTTAAGTCTATTCCAACATAGCTGACCCCTTCCAAACACTTAATTTGTCTCCCTTGTATTTTCTTTTTCTTTTTTTAGCAATTTCTCTTTTCAATATTCTATATTTTTTATGGATCAAAGGACATGGATACAATGTCAGACAAGTTTGTCTTCTTTATGCTCATATGAAAAGTGGAACAATATTACTTTTCTATACTGGAAATTATGTGAAGTACATAGTCATCATGTTGTACATGTATAGTCAACATGGATGTTTTCTTTTGCATTTTACTTGTATTCAATTCCAGTTTCTGCTGTGTCCTTGGTGTTCCATTTTGTTGAACCTTGTTTTGGGTTTACGTGCCAACAAGTTGACCTATGTGCATTCTGTTCACGTGCAGCTTTGAGAAGAACCCACGCTTGGAAGGTCCAGAACTACAAGGCCTGGCTGTATATGATACCAACTGCTAGATGGCAACATGAAGAAAAGAATGCTAGAAAGTAATGGGCGTACAAGGTTACTGAAAACCGGGTGATATAGATTATGTTAGGTTTGAACCTACCACTTTGTAATCCTCCCTACATAGCTCTTATTTGTGCCTTGCTCTCAGCAAGAAAGTTATTGTATGTTGTAGCAGAATGCTTTCTGTCTGAAAGTAGACATGAAACTGCTTATATTATGACTGGAATGATATTGTCATCTTCACTATTATGCAGTTTCTGCTTGCTTCCTTATGTTATATTAACCAAACTCAAAGATATAATTCATTGTGTACTAAGTCAGCCTTGCTAATGGTGGCAAAGGCAAACTCATGCAACAATCAATGCTCATGTTATCGAATTGTGTCCAGTGATCTAAATCTTGGCAGGAGCAAGCTAGTTACAGCTGGTTTTGGACTAGAACGGTATATGAAAAGTTGGTCAGTTTACTCACTGTTTAAATTTGATTTTTAAAAACCGAGTCTTTGACATCTTCGCCGGTATCCTCGTCAGGGCAGTACCAGCAATTCTTGTGAATTTAGGTGCTATTGTAGTTTGGACTTTGGAGAAAGCTGCTGTACTGTAAGCTCTTATTTGGCGTGACTAGAGTCATCAGTTGGCAAACGTACTTGTACCCTGTATGATTGTTAATACATCAATTAGCTGCAGGCTGCAGCTGGTGATATATGATGCAAGATTGAAATGGAATTGGTCTGAGATGTCCAAGCCCAAATAGCTGTGACAAATCTTCTTTACTTCCTTTTCTGAGCTGAAGTAGATCTGGTTGGTGGATCAAAATTAATACTGGTACACTACGCTAATGATGCCAACCTAACCTGCCAACCAAGTTAATTGAAGAAAAAAGGACGAAATAAGAACATTCTTGTTACTATGGGTGAAAAGCGGCTGCTGCTGCTGCCTGCTACAAGATGGCTCTCACTGCTAGTAGCTGCAGCTAGTTCAAACATACATTAGTGACCAAGTTCTACAACAGCTTCAGTTATAGCTCGACATTGCAGCATGTCATGGTCAAACCGTCAAAGCAACTGAAGAAGCATATGGTATCGATTCCCACAACATTTTTGGGATGTCTGTGCATTGGTTTCTTCTGGTAGTTACAACAAGAAGGAACCAAGAAAGCAACTCATCTCCTAGATATATACCAAGTAGCGTTCGATGTATGCACATAAACCCATTGGGGTAGCTGTGCAGCTCCATTCACACGAAGTACCATGAAGCAGCAGTGATCTGGATTCTGAAACGAGGCAATGTCATCATGTTACTGAATAAGTTGCCTATAAATTGGGACCCTACACTTCATGTCCTTCCCATTCTAGCATATATCCTCCCTTCTCCTCGATCGATCGATAAACAGGTAGGAGTTGGCGAAATGAGCAACGTCAACAGCTTCAACTGCTACTGTTGCTTCCGCGCCCCGGCGGCGGCGCACCCCCGCCGCGCCGGCGCAAGCAGGTGGCTGCTGTGCTGGGGCTACAAGAAGGACGAGCGCGCTTGCTGCTGCTTCCCCTGCCTGGCACTCAAGAAGCAGCACAAGAGGCGTCTCTGCGGCCTCCTGTGCTGCTATTCCGGTGCTGCGCAGCACTAATCGTGTTGGTGTGTATATTATATGTACGTGTGTTGGTCTGTACTGGGTTTCTTCTGCTTGTTTACCGTCGATATATTTGCGTCCAGGGAATGCATGTAGAGGTGCGAATTCATGTTCACGTGGATTTTACTATTCACCGAAATAATCATCTCTCCATAAAAATAAAAATAAAAATAAAAACTAGGGTGGTAATGCGTGCTACGCCACGCCGTTGTTTATGGCGTGTTTGTAGCTAAACATTTGCTTCGCAATTCTGGCATATAAAAAAATGTTTTTTGTTTTGCATTCCTTGCATATAACAAGTGTTCCAACTAGTGAAAAGCTAAATATCAACCACCTGGAATGTACACTATAAATTGTAATTCAACTTTCTACGAAGATGATGAAAACAAAAGCATAGCATTGCTTAATTAATCTTCTTTATCATACGTCAATCTTGTGAAAGAAGGTGAATACTTCTACAAGGAAAAAAATATCAATATATATATAGTAGAGAGAAATAACTTTGTTACAATGTGATTATCTTTGTGGCTTGTGAGATAGAAGAAAAAAATATTTAATATGAATAAAAAGTGGAATGCAGTATGCACAACACATCAATTGAGATTAAGAGTTACTCACATGAATTGCCAAAAAAAATTAGTAGAGCTGTTGCAGCAATAGCGCAGGGAGAAGCATAAATGTTCAGACCCAAAACAGCATCAATAATTTGCTAAACCTATCTCCGGGATATAAGAAAAGAAGGCACTTGTGACCGTTAGTAATAAAATGGAAAACGGCGTAAGATTTTCCGACAGATGAAATGGAATATTGTGTTTTAGGAAGGCCTTTTGTTGATGAAATCGTAAACTAACTCTGTATGTTTAAGAAAAAGATAGAGCTTCTCACATTTCAAATCGAATGACTACTAAATGTTGTTGAAAACTAAAATTAGTAACTCATGGATAGAATCATAAAATCCATTTTTAAGATGTGCATTACAGAATACTTGCTTATGAGATATGTACCTGATAAAATTAGCTCGCTCTTCCTGGCTAGAATCTGTATGTGGCCTGTGATAGCCCTCCGGTAGAAATGCCTCATAGATAGCATTGGCAGAAGAGTTCCCACCAACTTCTATTATGGAGTTTATCTATCTTCAGTCCATTGATCTAGAGTGATTCATAGGGCTTGCGTTAAATCAGATATTTGTTTCGTCGGAACACTCCTTCGAGCCGCTATAACCTATAGCAATTATGAAAAGTGTAATGTATTTCCTCACATAATTCTGCAATCGATATGCTACGATCCATTTACATGCTTGTAGAAAAGCCGCAAATATGCATCCCTTGCTAACATAGTATAAATGCAAGATGAAAAAAAGGTCAAATAACAGTGTTTCTAGTTGTACAGAGTGGAACCTTTCATACATGTGTCTCGAGACCGCTATGAACAGCAGATTAGGAAACTGCAAATAACAGTGTTTCTGGTGATTCCGTATTTGAGCTGCACGAACGAAATACGACTTATATTAGGAAAGTGCTAGGTCCTATTGATACAAAACATTTGCAGATCAGTTCTCAGTTCTGACCACGTTGTATAGTTGACACAAGTATCATTGTGAAAGCTTATGCATCTATTGTGCAAATAAGCTCATTGAACAAATTTAGTTAGTGAAATGGCTTGGTAAGCTCCACTCCTGTTTGGGTTATTTTCAGTTTTCACATTGCACTAGCAATATTCTAGTTGATACATCTATTATCTTATTAAAGCATAGTCAAAAGAAGTCTCACGTTCGCTCTCAAGAGATAGAAATTTTCACGTTAATCAGTGAAAAAAGAGAAAGATCTACACCGTCGATTATGGTGGGTCCAAATTATAACGGTCTACATTCAAATAAAGAGTTCATGTCAAGGATAATAAAACTGAAATTTAAAATAAAAAAAAAAAATTGATTTTCATATAAATTCCAAAGTAAATGAGTTCATGTCAAGTACAATCAAACTGAAATTCAAAATAAAAGTAAACAAAAATTAGCAATTAGATTTGTATACGAAAACCAACAAAAAAACTAAGGGGGTAGCAATTTTATTTCGATGCGAACTCGAAACAATAATTGACAATTAGATTTGTACACAAAATCAAACCCAAAATTCAGAATAAAAACTAAATAATAATTGACAATTAGATTCAGAATAAAAAAATAAAATTAGCGATTTTATTTCAATACGAATTCCAATAACTATAGTTCAGACTAAAAATTAAACACTAATTGTCAATTAGATTTGCATACAAAATCTAACCAAAAAATAACTGGAAATTGGAATACAATTAATGAAAATTTAGCAATTGGATTTGTATATGAATTCCAAGGAAAAATAACTGGAATTAGGAATAAAAAATAAAATAAAATTTTCAATTTTAATTCCATACGAATTTCAAAGAAAAATCCCTAAATAATAAAATTTGGAATAAATTAAATACATTTAGCTATTTGATTTGTATATAAACTCCAATAAAAATAACTTAAATATTGAATAAAAATAAAAAATATAACAAGGATAACACGAATGGTGTCGGATAAGACACACAAAAAAAGTCACCACGCTCGCTCTCAAAGGCTCGAAATTTTCACGTTAATCGGAGAAAAATGAGAAAGATCTATACCGTTGATCGTGATGGGTGTCAAGTACAATAAAAACAAAATTCAGAAGAAAAAATAGCAAATTGATTTCCATATGAATTCCTAAGTAAAATATCTAAATAATTATAATTCAGAATAAAAATTAAACAAAAATTGGTGGTTATATTTTTATACAAAATCCAACAAAAAATAGTAACTGAAATTCAGAGTAAAAAATACAATGAAATTAGCAATGTGCTTTCAATACAAATTCTAAGGTAAAATCCATAAATAACTGTAATTCAGAACAATTTTTTTTAAAAAAAACTAGCCATTTGATTTGTATACAAATTCTAAAAAAAATAACTAAAATTCAGAATAATATATAAAATAATTTTTTTAATTTGATTTCCATACAAATTTCAAAGTAATTTTTGATAAAATTAACAATTTGGTTTGTATACGAACTCCAATAAAAATTAAAGTTATAACGATCATAGCACGAATGGTGTTGGAGGAGACCACAAAAAGGTGTAATGACATCGATTGTCCTACAAGAAGACATTGACCCACAGGGAAGCGAAAAGCCGAGACGGCGATGACAGAGATGAAGATAATGTCGTACTGTTCACCTTAACCATTCAATGAGGATAATATCGTGTTGCTCACCGAAGCAAATTGAAAAGAAAGTACAGGGCCACGATAACAAGTGGTGAGCGTCTGTGTTGTTGAAGAAATTAGTGGCCGAACAAGCTCGATGATGAAGAAGCCCTGTCTGAGAGGAGAAGAACATTTGTGTTAAAGATAAGCTATGGACGATATGAGACCATCGGGTAGCTAGGAGCGTGCCATCTGGTGAGGGAAACAACGTCATCGGCGATGCCGAAAAGATTCTCCATATCATTAGACAACGACTAAAGTAGACATGCTAGCATCAGTGAAGATGGGAGATCGTCGCGGTTAGTGAGGAAGTCACAGCGTTGAATTGACCAACGTCAAAGAAGAGGAGTGATCGATACGAGAGAAGAGGACATCGAGCATTTATAACATCATGCATGCATCTATATGAATAGAAGCACTGACATATAGAGGTAGAGGATTGAAAAACTTAGAGTAGAGATGGTGCAACCGTAGGGATAGATTCGGGACTACCGGAGAGAGCATGACAAGTGTCCTCGGCAGGGGTCGGTGACGGTTCCATATGCATGTGTGTTGATGTCGCAACGGTTAGCATTAAGTAATATTTCTGAAAGCCTCATATCATATGACGCAGCAGTTATCAGTGGGCATGTCGGAGATGAAGGCCTCGAGCTTCATATTTCTGAAAGCAAAGAGCTGAACCATTCTGTAGGTTCTCCTGTATCCCCACAGCTTATTTTGCTTCCAAAACTTATGATAAACTCAGCAGGTTTGAGTGCAGTTCCACTTGCCAAAAGATTTCATGGCCTTGACCAAGCATATGTGCCCCCAGCTTGTTATGCCCGTGGATGTTAGTGTATTGAACCGACGTCGATTCAAAGTTATGCCACATAAGCATTTTAGGAACTGATGTTATTTTTCTCCAATGTATTGAACCGATTCCTACTAATAACTGGGACCCACGTTACATTAAAAAACCACAAAATAATAATATCTTCTCTCAACAGCACTCTCTCCTATGTAGTTGTTTAATGCTTATATGAATTGTTTAATACTTTGAATCGATTCCTAACTAGAGTTCGGTTTCATGCATTTTTTTGTTGAAATCGACCCTTCTAATGTATTGAATCGATTCAATACTTTCTCTCTCCTTATTTGAACTAGCTAAAACACAACATTGGAGATGGTTTACTTCACCCTCTCTCAAACCAAGAGTCCTTTCAGCCACTTAATACACCCTCTACCAGAGGATGGTGGTATAGGGGTCCATGTCACGCTAGACTTGAATGGCCTTGTTAGATTTGGACCAGATGTTGAATGGATATTTGGTGGAATGGACGACATGTCATGCTTCCTGAATAGGTAAGCCACTTCAAATACTTGTCTGTTCAATTATTTAACCATGCACTGTTTTTGGTGCACAAGTAATTGAAGCTGACGATGACCAAAGCAGTTGAGTTATATTTCCCGATCCTTTACAGGAGGGAAATTTTAGACTGTGTTCATGCACAGACATTTCAGCTTCGTGGTCTGTGACCAAAGAAGCCTGTAAGTTACGAAAATCTTTTGTTGTCTGTCCATACCTTGCCCAAAAAAACATCAAGAATACACTAGTACTCTTAACAATACATCAATAATACACTAGTATTCTTAACAAAGTATTTGCTAATTACTTGTGCTTTATGCCTGATATAGTTTGCACTTTGCAATGACTAACTAATAAGGATTATGGTAAGTGTTAGATATCTGGATGATGCACATAGTTGAACTTGTGTTTTCACACGATAATGCACTTGTGTTTTCACACGATAATGCACTTGAGTACTGAGTAGTAGAAGGATTTCTGCAGCACATGTCTGATAGTACTATAGTAGAGCTTGTGAACTTCTCTTGCTGGTTATATGCATCATTGAAATGGATGGAGTTCACAAAGATTTGATTTGTCTTTCTAATGTTGTCCACATTTGCAAATATATCTATTGCATTTGTTACATTACATCCAATGGCTACTATGAAAATAGTTCCCTTTTTAAGAAAATAGTAAGATGTTTGTAACTTTTAGCATCCAAGTTCATCAGGTTTGATTACTCAGTCAACCCCACCCGATGTTCTAGATTTTATCCTGTAATACGGATGTATTTTCCGAATCTCAAGGATGGGTCTTTGGAACCTGGCTATTCTGGGATCCGACCAAAGCTTTCTGGCCCTGGACAGCCTCCTCCAGATTTTGTTATTCAGGTTCCTCTCTGATAACATGTGTTTGATCGCTGTCTTGCACTATATCAGCTTCGAAAGTTCAAGTTTTTCTCAAGTACATCCATAACCTATTAGGTTGACTGACCACCTGAACTACTGCAGGGGGGAGGATATCCATGGTATTCCTGGGCTGGTTAACTTGTTTGGAATAGAATCCCCTGGTCTGACGTCAAACTTGGCAATTGCTGAATACATTGTTTCGAGGTATTTGAGATGAGAGCCATTCTCAGACGTTTGCTGCTTCAATTGCAGCAGGATGAACCCAAGATGTCTGGAGGCTCTCCTGTAAATCACATCACTTATCGTGAATTCGTGATTGTGATCTTTTTTGTATGCGGGGGAAAATATCCTTGCAATTACTGGACAAGCTTGCAAGCGATTCTTGTATTCTTTCTTTGTTTCATTTTTCTTCTGGGGAACTAGCTTGCATGCAGCCATCAGTTCTGTAAGGGCTGGATTTCAGCGGCTTGGGCTGAGATCTGAACTTGTCAATAGCAACTTGCAAGCCAGTGTATAGACAAGCATGAAAACTGGTATTCAAATGTGCAATGCAGTGGTTTTTACGGCGTGTATAAATCTCACGTTTTCTTTGATACACTACCGGCTGAGAAGCATGCCTAACTTGCCTGACTGACGTCAAGAGTCATGATGAGATAATTCCATTTTTAGAGCAAGAAAAATGTATTGAAACGTGAAACCAACCGTTTTAGGCCATGATGTGTGTCAACTCTGCCATCTGGCTTTGATTGCTAATCGTGGAACGTAAGTTATCAAACTGTAGGGAGATCTATAGGTTATTTCTGTCATCTTGCTAATGGTCGAATGTAAGTTATCAAGGGGCCAGGATGGAAGTTCTAAAGGTAAATTACAAACATTTTTGTTAAGAAAGAAAACAACGGATACATGAATTGAACCATTCAAGCTTGTCATATCCATCAAAACTGCTCTTACATGTTGATTCTGGCTGAGCAACGATTTGAGAGAAGAATAGATAGACAGTAGTAGCAGTACATGGTCTCCAACATGGAACCACAGATAACATGGTAAAGGCTATGATAAGGGAACGAAGGGACGGGGGTTCTGGAGGGGCACTGTTACAAGGAAGTGCTTTCGGATTCAAGAAAAAACACTTCAAGCGCCAGGTTCCATGTGATTTATGATCCACTGGTAATACTTCATCTATTCTCAACGATCCCATTGTTAGTCATTCATATCATCTGAAGTTTGAAGAGCAACGGTAAGTGAAAATTGATTGGTCCACAAGGAGATAAAATTTAAAAGTGGGCAGAATGCTACCTCACCGCTTCCGTTGCGCTCGCCATTTATAAACAGGCTGTGATGTTGGATTCGTTATCTCATCTTCACGGAGTTTTCTTTTGCGTCCGGGTTTCTGCCCCAGTATTAGGTAAGTCGGTAATTGAAGAGCTTAGCAATACAAATTTTCTGTCAAGTCAAATCCTAAATAGAAAAAACAGAATCTCCAGTACCAGCAATAACATGCCCTCATATAATCCCAAAAGCTAGTTGGTTTGCAGATTTCACATCTAGGCCATTTTAGACTTAGATCACAGCTGAAATATGAACAAGCTCCACTGATTTGGCTGAATTTCACATTATTTTCACTTGTAAACATAAAAATTCACAAAATATTGCTTAAGAAAGCACAAAACAAACTGCATCAAGCCATCAATCGATCATCCACCAAGGTTCCACCTGATACTGATCATGTTCCATCCAGAAACTGGGAAGAAACTGACACTTAGCAATCTATGGATCTACCATCAGCCCAGTCTGATCCCAGTTATCATGATGTTATTCTCAAGTACACTCCTAAATCACCAAAGATACTAGACAGACTTAACCCCAAGAAAAATAAATATTCTTAATGTCAGAGATCCCGTACCTTCAACTCTTTTTGCAAAGCCATGTCTGCATACAGTTTCTCAAGCTTTTTAACCCTCTGTCTCCTCTCTTCTAACTCCTTGTAGGAAGAAGCTGTTTTCCTGGAAAGGATTCGATGGGAGTACAGGTTTATCAGGTAGCAGTCCACTAAACCGCACAACATAATGCATTGAGCTGGAGAAACATAATCCCATCTCACTTATGGAACATTACCAGAAAGTAGTTTCCTGATTACATGCACATCAATTGTAAATAACATGAACTAAATCACCAAAACATGTTTGCATTTGTTGCCAAAAGGTATTTCAGATGAGAGAGTTGAAGGCCAGCAATTCATTCACCAAACCAATACTGAAAGTCATTCTTCTCAAGCATAATACTAATAATAGTGGCCACAGATATAACACAGCTGTACCAAATTCCCAAAGAGAAGTGCAAGTTACCTCTTTATACGAGAAGGGATGTTGCCAAAATGAGGTGAGTTGCTGCTTTGTTCTATCCTAGATTGTATTTCTTTGGCTTCTTCTCTGAAACAAAACAGCTAACCATCTCAATATTGACATACGCTTAGCTAGCTAGCAATTTCAAAATGAACATTAGAAATTCAACTGAAAAAATGGCAAGCAAAATGAATGTAGTGAATATACCTATCTTCAGCAAAGTAGACATGCTTGTTCGAAGGTTTGTTATCTAGTTCATGAAGCATTGAGCTTAATCGTTCGATTTTCTGCAAAGGGGTCACATTAATTAGAATAGAATACAAAAATTTAATCACAAGAAACAAAGTACTTATTTGCTTCGAATGTTCTGAACATCATCACAAACCTTCTTTTCGCCTTGAATACTCTGAAGGATGTATCCCATATCTTTATTTTTTAACAGCATAAGTTCCTCTTCCGTATACTTATTTGCTTCAGGCCTAACGAAAAGCATGACATAGCCCAAGTTAAAACATAGAATATATCAAGCCTTGAACTGCTAGAGGGAGCATATTGTACTTGTACATACTTAGGCCTATGAATTCCATCCACGGTCCTGCTGTTGATCATCTTAAAGTAGAACTCATCTGGGTTCTTGAATGCTGCCTTGTCCTTCAATTTCTGTAATTAATCACAAACAACAAGGACAATAGGTTAAGACAGTTACAACATATATAATCCCAAGGAATGTACTAACGAGCAGATGAAAATGTTCCCTCGAACTCTGGTACGCCCTAAAACTTTTCTACTGAGTATATTTTCCTCACCGTGGGGCTTAAAACACTGTACTGACAACAGTTCGAGCCTAATAATCTTCCTCGGAACAAATGAAATATTCCCCAAAAAACTGATTAACCAATTGCTTCATTATCACTTATCAGGGAACGGCGAGTCAATCTCAAAATGCTTGAAGCCACAGAATAAAAGACATCAACTACTCAATACTCATCATTACATAGGTGCATAAAAAAGAATGTTGGATAATTACGCAAACTTGAACAGCCAAACCAACATGGAAAGGTGTTTCCAACTTTGATACAGTACATCCGATTTCCCAACTTCCTAAAGCATAGAACAGAAGTGATACCCTGATGATTTCTTCCTTCTTGTGGTAAGCCCGCGCCCGAACGACATAGTCCTTGTGCTTCTCCAGAAGCCCAAACTTCTTCCTCGCCTCCCTGCAAAACCCATCCGAATACCAACTCAGCTCCGAATAAGCAGATCAGAGAAGCTCCCACGCCGAACCGCCACAGAGCGCCTCGAATTTTCGACAACGGCACACCCAGCGGCGGCGCCACGGCACTCGAATTCGACCAAGTTCTAGATATGTAAAAAGGGAAATAGGGAGCATTTGCAGATACTTACGGCTGGGCGCGCTCCTTGTGAGCCCGCCGCGTGATCGCGTTCCGCAGCGACGACATCTTTCTGCTGCTGCTTTCGCTATCCTTCTTCCGATGGGGCAAGCGAATCGTGGGGAGAGCAGGTTTGAGGAGTGGTTTCTTCGAATTTGCTCGATTCGTCCCTCTCTTTCGCGGATTTGGGAGGAGCCACGGCGGGGAGGCAGGAGGTCGAGTTAGGGTTCAGGGTTTGGGTCGTGTGATGCGGCGATGACGCGGTGCAAGTCTTGCAAACCGGTCCGAAACGACGAGCGCTAGTGTTGGGCTTCACGGCCCACTCCTGAATTCACGCATGGGCCGCACCATTTTTTTCCGTTGCTGGAGCAAGTCCAACCAGACCAACCACGATCGCTTTTCCACTTGTTCCATGGCCGGTGATGCTGATGACGAACAAAATCGCGGTTCGACCAAATGACCAGTCAGACATCCAACAAGTCATCACCGCAAACAAGTTCGACCAGGGAAATCTATGCACTTTTGTGCACTGATAAAACAGACGACACTGTGTGTTAATATTATTCGTTGCATTGACATTCTCGATTACAAAGCATGTTTCTCACAGAGAACCCTTTCTCTTGCTGCTGCTGCTGCTGCTTTGCATTTCTGCTCAAATTAGAAATTTACAACCAATTGTCAAAATTGTAACTTCAGAAAACAACAGCGTTCGGTTTACAACATCTCTAATAGACACGATGCCGGAAGAGTTACAGCTTCAGAAGAGACTGGATGAGTGGATGACCAAAGGCTAGTCTGCTATCAGACTCTGGCTTCAGGATTTCAGAACAGCGCGATCTGGCGGTTGGATTAGTTCACAAGCCACAACGCTGCAGCCTTTCGATCACTGGTGATCCCATTGGTCAGCAACTCAGCATAAATGTCGATGGAGAACATCCTCATACAGCTTTCGGCTGGACCTGTTCGAAGTCAAACACCTCGAACATCAAGCGCCGTACATCACGTTTGCCATAGACGCTGTACGCGAGCCCGTGTATCGCTTGCTGGACAGCGGTCGTGGACGGATTTCTTAGACGCCGGTTGTGTTCAAATCTGTCTTGCACCGACTCCCCGTAAATAATGTAGTGGTGCAGGTGCTTGTCCCGCAGGTATCGTCCGCAATACTTGTTCATCAACAACCTCCGGTGCTTCTCTGCCAACCACCTGCCGGGTGCGTCCAGATGCTTCATGAGCAGCCTCTCTGCCATCACTAGATCCTGGCCACAAAGAAGTTCAGATTCAGTATGATTCTTGGCCCAATGGACTGTGGCCAGATGCTGAAAACTTCATAACAGGGTACAACAAACCTGAATCTTCTGTCCAACATATTCCAGGCGCTCGAAACAAAATCTTGGATGCTCAAACTTATGCTTTGAGGGATGCAAGAAGCACAACTGTAGTGAAAAAAAAAAAGGAATCGTGATGGTTCTGACATCGTAAGTTTATGGAAGCAAGATCTTTCAACACAGTCTTCATATTGTTGCAATTTTATCAGATGTTTCCAAAGAAACTCACAGCAAAATCTATATCTAGACATAATTCAGTAAATTACAGAGCTCATTTGCAAACTGAGCTGCGATAAGTAGGGCTACTAATTTTCTCTTTGAAACAGTACAGAAATAGAAGAAGCCACCCATCTTAATAAACTAATGTATTAAAATATACTAGACACTAGTGAATACTCATATAGAAGCCTAGGCTGGTACATTTGGCATAACTTTCACAATCTTCCCTGTTGAACATATAGCGCATTATCTAATATCGCCAAGTCCTATCATACATTTTACAAACATCTTAAATCTATCGCATTATTCACCTGCATCTCAGACGAGATGATAGTGTTGACCACCAGGCACCAATTTTGCTTTCACAAATCATTGTCGCAAAGTTCATAGTCCAAATTATTTTTCCTCATTCTTCCCCAGCTGCAGATATTATAAGAGCCTAAAAAGATATCCCCATCTCACCTTCTCACCAATCCTTGAATTTCATGTTGTCACAAAATAGTATTTGATTCCCAACTATGTTGATTTCAACACATAACAGTTGTTCTACTTCTACTGTTTTTGATCCTAATGCCTTAAATAACAGTACATTACTGCAATCACTTCCATTCAATGTTCTATCTAGAATTATCAACACTTGTAGTACCTTATATGAACCACACTAATATATTTTATTCCTGTATCATGTTGCACATAAAATCAATACCCATGATGCTGGTTTAGGTACAAATGATAATGGAACTGGAAAACATAGGCATATATTAAAAATTTGAGTTGCTGCACAACTAGTAAACAGGATTCAATAAGACTCAAAAGTATATAATTTACCAAAAACATGCTTTGCAGAGAGCCAAATAAACATTAGAAAGGAAGATCATAAGGGGATAAAAAGGGCCTAGTGGTGTTGAAATACCTGAAGACCAAGTCCAAGCTCTATATTCCTTGCTTCTGTGATTGCTGGAATTCTATCATTCATAGGCAAGGGATATCCTAGGGTGTTCATGACTTTGGGTCTATTGTCAAAGTCCCAAATATTTCCTCTGAAACGATGCATGCCTGGTGGTACACATGCTCGGAAAAGCCTAGGATGAGCAAAGAGAGCATCCGGTGGTGGCTGCATGAGATGTAACAACTAACAACATAAGAAAGAAGCAAAGAGTGAAGATCTGGGGGAACAAAATAGGAAGAGCCATTACCCGGTAGGCAGCAACATCCTGCCACGTGATTTTTCTCTTTTCAAACTCCACTGAAACATAATCGACATCTTCTAGTTGGCGCCGCAGTTTTGGCTGACAGCTCTCGTCTTCAGGGTCCATCCCAAACGCCTCAAAAAGAACACGATAGACTTCAGGCATCCCAAAGCACAAATATATAGCTCCAAACAGTGCCCAGAATACAGCCCTGAAACACAGACAGCCATTTTACTTAAGAGTTACCCAGATATGTGTGCCAATTAACAGTACAAACTGCTGTAAGCCTATAACAAACAAAATGCTCAAAGAGAAAGTGCTCCACAACACGTATCATCATCAAGGCATGGAGTGAAGATTATGTGCTCCATATTTTCACAGCGAATAGTACATAAAAGGAATACACAGCAATACACCATAAAGGAAATGGAAGAATGGCAGTATAACATCTGAAAGGCAGAATTTTTTTTTTGAAATAATATTATTTTAAAAGAAAATTACAAAATAAATAGTCGATTTTTTTGTTACAAAAATAGGCTACTGTCGTCATTTGGACAAGCGACATGGCAATATCACCATTCCAACTGACGATAAGACCCTGTCGCCACTTGGACAGGCAACATGGCCATATCGCCATTCCAACTAGCGACAAGACCCTAGGTAAAAATTTTAATATTAAAATTTAGAAAAATCATCATTTCAAATGGAGAAATGGTGATAGGGATACCCCCGGGTAAATTTTTTAGTATTAGAAATTAGGAAAATCGTCATTTCAAATGGCGACAGGGATCTCGCAAGTCTCTTTCGTCATTCCAAATGGTGACACAATCAGAAAAAAGAGAAAGAGGAAAGGGAAGGGAGAGAAGCAGAGAGGAGCAGATGGGAGGTAAGAAGCCAGCGAAGCGCTGCTCGTCCGGTCGTCCATCTTTTAGGTAATTTTGTTAATTGAATGGATTACATAGTTTTAGATGTACAGTTAAGTAGTGTGTGTACATAATCCTTTTCGGTGGGTAGTTTAGTTTTAGATATGTGATTAATCATAGAGATTTTGTTTACGATACAGTACGTCAAATATGTCGGACACCACCAATTTCAAAATTTATTAATGTCAGAGGACTATTCTGGAGGGTCCCGAGGGGATTAATTTGTGTTATTTTCAATCGGCGGTCGTGACCCTAACAAGCCCAGAGCAGCGTACATGGGACGCTGTGATGCAGTGGTTGTTCCACAAATTCGATTTGGACCATGCTGTGTATAATATGAGATTGAGTTGCCTTGCCAATCGAGCACCACAGGGCACATATTGGGAGTCAGTGCAGCTCAAGAGAACAAGATCATGGCAGTCATATGTACGCAGGGCGAGGGGGGAACGGTGGGATTTGGTCCTTCTAGCCCAGGCATATGCCAAGCCCACTCCTGCATTGGCGACTGAACAAGAACGGGGTGGTGATGCCGAAGAAGAAATCGGGGTCTCCAACCACAGCGCAGCGCACACAATGGCCGAAGTTCGGGAGTTGCTGATGCTGTCGATGAAGATTGTGTGGAAGGACCTCCTTCAGTTAGGTGAGCTAGAGGGATTACTGACAAGGGTGAGGAGATGGAAGCCCTAGTCCAAAGAATGGATCTCGAAAACCAGGACTACCAGGCATTGTCAGAAGCTGAAGGATCCGACGACGAGGATGTTGTAGAACAATACGCGGTTCCATCCAAGTGGAAAACATACCAGTTCGACAACCTCGTCGTTAACGAAAGCTCCCGTGTGCCGTGGGAGTACGACCAGAGCAATGCCAAGCAAGGAGCCATGTACAAATACAAGGAGGCCGTGTAGGAGGCGGTCAAATTCTGGACCTTGTCGGTGCGGCGTGCATTCACAGTCATCAAGTTCTACGACGTGAAGTGCGACATAGAGGAATGCCCTTGGCGAGTGCACGCATTTCAACCTAAGTGGGACACCTACTGGAAATGCTCTATAGTGGTCCCTCACATATGTGTCGTCGCTGAGTCAGTGCAATCCCACAAGAACCTGTCATCAGGCTTCATCACGAACATCATGTACGATGAGATCGTAGATAATCTAGATTTTGAGCCACGATCCATCATTCGGGCGATTGAAGCAAGGTTTCAGTACACAATCAGCTATGCCAAGGCATAGAGGGCAAAACAGAAGACATCGGAATCATGGTTTGGTACGTTCGAGGACTCCTACCACAACCTGTCCAGCCAAATCCGGATCATATAGGACAGGAATCCCAGTACTCATGTCGTCATTGAAGATTCCACACATCTGAAGTGAGGCAATAAGAGGATACTGAAGCAAGCATTCTTCGCCTTTGGTCCATGCATTTCGGCACCGTTGTCCAATCTTGTGTGTGGATAGCACATTCCTGACTAGGAAGTACAAGGGTTAGATACTGACTGCAATAGCGACGGACGAGAACAATCAGGTTCTTCCCATAGCATTCGCATTCATTGAGAGGGAGAACACAGACAGCTAGTTGTTGTTCCTGAGGAATTTGAGGATTTCTGTTGTATAGGGCCGTCCTAAGGTATGCGCTATACATGATCGGCATGCGGGCCTGCTGGGTGCAATAACTCAGCTACAACAAGGAGAGAACGAACTACTTCCATGGGTGGATCTGCAGATCAGGTGGTGCATGAGGCACTTAGGTGCAAACTTCTACAAGCAGTTCCACAACAAGGACTTGATAAACATGTTCAAGTGGCTGCGCAACCAGAACCAGCAGCAAAAGTTTGACGTACTCTGGAAGATTCTGGATGAGCGGACCCAGACGCACAGAATGGAGGCAGCAAAAAAGGCCACAACAAGCGCTGACCAGGCCCCGAAGCATTGCCACAGTTACCCATAGATGGTCCTGGTGTGACGAGGAAGACGGGAGCGCAGGTGAAATACTTCTCGTACTAGACTGAGCACAAGCCTAAGGAGAAGTGGTCGCTGCTACATGACAGGGGTGGTGCTTGATATGGTGTCATGACAATCAATCTAGCCGAGGTGTACAATTGGGTCATGCATGGCGCTAGATACCTCCCTTTGATTGGTATTGTGGATGCAATTCTCCGCGATATCACAAATTACTATGTTGACAGAAGCAATAACGCATCGCTCTCCATGGCAAATGACAGAATACTATACTTCGCCATGATCACTAAGTACATGGAGAAGAAGAACAAGAAAGGTGAGATGCATCGAGCATTCAAGATGGGCACAAGGGAGCTTCGCTTCGAGATACTATACAGGGATAAAGGATACTGCGGGACGAATCGCGACAGGATCACCCACGAGTGCACACTACGCCGCTCTAGTTGCATATGCACTTGTAACAAGCCTCTTCTTCTGCATAGGCACTACTCACATGTCGTGGTCGCATGTTCGACGGTGGTGCAGCATCTCGACCAGTACCTCTCTGATTATTTCAACAAATAAGAGGTGATGCAGACCTGGAGTGCAGAGTTGTATGGTTACAACGTGGTTGGCCATTTCACTGGCCATCCGACCTGGGAGCAACTTATCTGGGCCACGGGCATTGATAGGTTAAAGGGAAAGGTTGGCTGGCAGCTGGTACGACGTATCAAAAACGACATGGACGAAACAGAAGCTAGGCGTCGTACGAAGAAGTGATCTATTTGTAGGGAGTCTGGGCACAACTTCAAGAAATGCCCTACGAGAAATGCACAGGATGAAGGAGACATCGGCAATTCGAACGGCACCACGGGGACCTCATCCGACTGCCCCACTCGAGGCGGTCGACATAGCGAACGTTGAGGTCGCGGCCACAAGAAAGGTTTGTTATGTTGAAATATGTGGTGCTTAATGCTTTATAATATCATTTTGATTTGTCGAAAAACTAGGTGATGGTGTTGTGCTGAATGTTCTGTAATATCATTGTGATTTGTCAACAAAATATGTGATAGCGTGGTGCTGAATGTTCTGTAATATCATTGTGATTTGACGATAAAATATGCGAGGACGTTGTGTTGAATGTTCTGTAATATCATTATGATTTGTCGACAAAATATGTGATGATATTGTGCTGAATGTTTTATAATATCATTGTGATTTGTCCACAAAATATATGGTCGAAAATAGACAGTAAAAAAGAATAAGTTCTTGTCGCTAGTTGAAATTTTAATATTAAAAATTTTACCGAGGGAAGGGTCCCTGTCGCCAGTTGGAATGACGATATGGCCATGTCGTCAGTCCAAGTGGCGACAGAACCCTCTCTGCACTGTTCCATTTGGAATGGTGACAGGACAATTTCGTCATTTCAAATGGTGACAGCAGCCTATTTTTGTATAAAAAAAATAACTATTTATTTTTGTAATTTTCTTTTAAAATAATATTATTTCAAAAAAAATCCTAAAAGGCATACATAGAGACAAATCGGCTATTGATAAGGCTGCATAACATTCAGCAACGGAGACAACTCGAACGTTCATAAGGGCGCAGAACATTCAACATGTAACATTGAATCATACAGCGGACCAAAAAATAAGCTGAGATTTTTCACTTTCATCGTTAATATTATGCTTAAACATGCAAACTTATCAAAGAAGTCGACTATCAATGTGCCAACAAGATAAACAAATAGCTAAGTGGATCCCTACCAAACTAGCACTAAATCATCATCAAGATATTAAGTCAGGACTATCACAGAATG
Source organism: Ampelocalamus luodianensis (assembly GCA_036346255.1). Lineage (NCBI taxonomy): Eukaryota > Viridiplantae > Streptophyta > Magnoliopsida > Poales > Poaceae > Ampelocalamus > Ampelocalamus luodianensis. The sequence continues at coordinate 26,219,450 of CM070617.1, read as the reverse complement.
CAGATCAAGCTCACGTGAAAAATATTAATCAAGATCTAAACAGCAGGCAACATTCAGGCGTTAAACATTCATGTAGCTATTGTAGTTCCAACACAGAATTTCCAAGACCCTAATAGAATGTATTCTGATAACAGCGACTATCCCTGGCACAATGTAGTTGTTTGACTTTGCAGTTTACACACACCAGTCACTGATTACTCACATTACCCTAATGCATGATCAAAAACCAGAATTATATCTCTACATTTCCAATCGCACATTTTCAGCATATGATCGAGGAAATGCACACTTACTTCGCCGGCGGTTCCCGGTCCTTCCGTATCATCTTATCCAAATCGTCGTAAGGAAACACCAAATTCTGCAGGCTGGCCGCCTTGATCCATTTCGGCAGCACCTTCTTCCCGATCAGCGCGAACACCCGCTCCCGCATCGGCCCAGGGGATTCCCTGGGGTACCTCTGCAAGAAGAACTCGCAGAACGCGAGCTCGAGCACGTACTGGCCCAGGAACCACAGTCTGGAGTGGCCATTCCGGACGTGCCGCGTCCGCGTGCGCTCGCATGAGGGATCCAGGTGCTGGAACGCAAGGTAGAGCAGAACGTCGAAGTGCCGCGCGGGGCAGTCGTCGCCGTCGCCGAGCGTCTCCGAGGGGGCGAGCGGGTAGCCGAGAGCCTGCTTAGCCTCGAGGAGGTACTCGTCCATCCAGGTCCGGTCGGCGGCGGAGAGCGGCGCGGAGGGGAGGCAGGAGGAGAGGAGCGGGAGCGACTTGAGCGACAGCTGCGGGCTGTTGAGGAAGCGCTGGGTGAGGCGCTCGTCGTCGAGCGGCGGCTTCAGAATGAAGCGGCGCGGCGGGTGCTTCTTCTTGGGGGAGACGGCCTTCTTGCGCTCCGCGAGCTCCCGGAGGAGGCGGCTCGGGCTGTTCGCCGGCTCAGGAGGGGAGGCCGGCGGGGAAGGGGTGTGGTCGGCCGCTACGGCGAGGATGCGGACGCGGCAGCGCGCGGTGGGGAGGTGGAGGGGGAGGGTGGGAGCTTGGAACGCCATGGCAGGTGGTGCCATGGTGGTGGTGGCTGCGAGCTCGAGTTGGGGTTAGAGGAAGGGGAGGAAGAAGAGGATAAGCGGAGGACGATAGCAGAAGGATCACAGACCGTCCGTTTTTTCATTGATGGCTTAGATACGGTGGATCACTAAGCGTGGGGGAAATATCTCCCAGTTATTATTAGCCTCCGAAATGACATGGCAAACCACATCACTGACACTGCTGTCTGCTGCAGAGTGTAAGGAAACCAGAGTACGCATCGCGACCGTCAATCATCAGACGGACGGCCAGATCGCACAAATTCGCATCGGAAACGGATCGCGAATAAGATCCGCGACCCAAATTCTCCATGGATCTTTTCCGTCCATCCTCTATGAATTCTAACATCCACACCCTTTACCCTTTCATCGGCCAGTGCGGGGCGTAGCTCTGATGGGCCAGGCCGTTTGCGGCTGCGGTGCTTTCCGCGCGGCAGGATGGGCCGGCTTGTCACGAGTGTGCCATGCGAGGCACAGAGGCAGTGACACACTGACACGTCAACTTTGCCACCAACAGTTCGCGACTAACTCTCTTGTTATATTGTTTAATCTCATTTCGATAAAAAGTGGAAATTATGAAGATCTGTATTCGACATCATATTTTTATATCTTGTTGCATTCCTCGGATCTAAAATATAGGTTGAACTCTACCAAAAGTCTAACTTGAATATGTGCATAGATTTCCATGCACATTGTGTATACACACATTTAGAGGTTCACTTTATGTTTTGTGGTTTCATTAGTATTAATTCATATTCCTTTTCTCACTAAGGATCTTTATTTTATGTCAAAATGCTTAAATTATGGTATTATTGAGATGCTTTAGTCCTTGAATATCTCTCTATTGATGGTGTTCTGCAGATTTTGTAGAAGTTAAATATCTCTACCAATCTTCTTCAAATGCGGCAAAAAAAAATGAGGCACCAAATCTATTTATTAGAGTCTAGTAGAACTTATAGGACATTTTCATTTTAGAAAGCAAGTCTGATTTTTTTCATCTAAAAGAAAATTTCACTCTCTGTTCACCCAGTAGCTGCAGAGCTCCAAGCGTGTTTCCTTTTCTCATGGTGATTATCGTGGGACAATGTTTACAAAATAACTAAATAAGCAGAAATCATAAAGACAAAAATATGGATTTCACATTTTAGTGTGGATTGTGGAAGAAATACATGTACTTAATATTTATGTTGTACCAGGTTGTATGGAATTTGTACTTACAGCTTAGAGAGAACTGATGTGAATGGAACATAGGTAACTTCGTTGACATAACTCAGATGGGAATTGCTTATCTAATATCAATTTGGTAGGTGGGGCGCTGGTCTGTTTATCATTGCACGTAGGACAGATACATCCAGGTGGTTTACGTGGCAACCATCGTCACCATACGTGCAATGAAACGTTCGTCATCCGGGGTGCTAAGACAAAATTCAGGGTAATGCCGTAATGGTCTTCCCTTTCTTTCAGTTCCTGAGAATCGCATGCTTCTAGTGTTTACTGGTTCTTTTTCTGTAATCAACAGTTAGAAAATGCTGATGTTAAAGATAAAGGATATGGAGAAGCCACAATTGCTGCTGATGAGGTGGCTATTGTCGCAAGCGCTAGATCAACCGCACATGCGTTGATCAATAGGGATGGGCGACCGACCTTCTCCTTGGGATGTCAGGATACACCAATAAACCCCAACAGCTCGAATACTGACTACAAGGTCTGGAAAGATCTTTGATAGTCACATTGCTTGTATCATCTCACATTGCTTCTATCATCTGATGGTGAGCAATTGTCAATGATAATACCATGAGTAGAATTGTAGAAATTGGAAGTAGAATGAAGCCTTGAGAAATTATCTTGTTACCATTGGTGATGATTTTAATGCAGATGTTCGTGTATAGTTGCGAGGGCGCTTGCAGTTGGCTATCAATCTTTTGTTTGTTATGCCTTTTGTTCTTTGTAAGTGGGTTTAGGATCCGGATCCTCTGCTGTAACGCAGAGGATCACTGCAGAGAATCAGTGTGAACAGTGGTATGTGAGCGAGTGAACAGCAAAAACACTGCAGCGATTGATCTGGACATTTGATTTTCGATCAGATGATGGAGATCGGTTTCTAATATGTGGCACTGTAAATCTTCTGCAGACGATGCATTTTCAGGTTAACTTGTTTGTTTGTTTCAAGATTATTCAAAGAACTTCGTTGTTTGGAAGTGAAATATAAGTCTGCAGAGCTGCTACTTGATAGATTATTTTCCTTTTTCTCTTTCAAGCGATGTGTTGTTGATAAACAATACGCAAGTAAGGTATTGACATGACATCTTTATAGTCACAAACTGGGAAAATATTAACCCGCGTGTACTATCGTGGTTGTTTGTTATTGTGGCAGTTCATTGTGCTAGATTTGTGTGCTTCTCTTCTTCCGCGATTTTTTGAAAAACAACCCTCCTACATTTTTGTATTCAAGAAACCTCCCCCCCCCCTCATCCTCTCTCCTCTCCTCCCGTCTCTCTCACACATCTCTCTCCCCCATTGGATCCCGCCGCTCCTCCCCATTGGATCCCACTGTAGCCCCCCTCCCCCACACCGGATCCCGCCATCGCACCTCCAACCCCAGCCGCACCGTTGTTGCTGGACCTCTCTCTTTCTCCCGCCTCCTCCCCCAGTCGTGCCGCGCACCGACATATTGTTGTGCCGCCGCAATGCGAGTTCCCCATTGTCGGAGACGATGACAACGCCTAGATCCAGCATCCCGGCCTCAACGGTGACAGATCTGACCTTGTTGGTGGATGACGGAGACTAGGACGGTAACGGGGAGCTTGGCGGCGATAGTATGGCTTCCGCCGACCGGCGGAGTTGAGAGAGAGGGGAGGAGGAGGAGGGCAGCGGTGACTAATCCCAACCGGTGAAGAATCTAGACCCGACATTATGTGTTAATAGAGTATTTTGGTAATTAATGACTCACCATGTGGGCTAATATTTTCCATAAGTTGGTGAAATAAGTGAAGTCACATGATGATGAAGACAATTGATGGTTTAATGTGTTGATTGTCATCAAATCAAGTGAGTATCATCATGTGTTGATGCTCAAGTCAAGAACCCAATCTCAGAGAAAAGATGCGGATCATCATCCTAAAACTCCAAGGGAATGTGCAAAGCATAGGTATATCTAGCATAGGCTAAGGATGTGTTTCTTAGTCATTTTACCGGTCTCGATGTTTAGTGTGGAGACCAGATTGCTAGTACAGGTTGAAATTTTTCCCTAAATAGTCTAGTTTTTATTCCGAAATACAATAATAATACTATCTTTTTTTTATTTTACCGGAATAATCATCTGTCGCTCAACCGTTGAGCAACTTGGACACTTGTCGCTTAACGGTTGGTCCTAGTGTACAGCCGCTCAACTAGCAGGGCATGCATTGTACATCGTTGAGCGACAAGTATCTAAGTCGCACAACGGTTGGGTGACTTAGGATAGTCACCCAACGGTTGAGTGACAGATGATTATTCCTGTAAAATAAAAAAAAGATAGAATTATTACTGTATTTCAGAATAAAAACTAGGTTATTTAGAGAAAAAAAATCTTATAGATTGTCATACTATTAAGAGGGATCTTGACTAGTTGCTTGAGTGTGTCATGTGTTGATAGCTCATCTTGCTTGCTCTAACTCTCTATAGTATGTTGTCAATATTTACTAATGTGTTTTGCAAATAGTTGAGTCTCATGCAATGTTCTTGTAGTATGTGACTTTAGTTTGCGAATGTATTTTGCAAACGGTCTGAGTCCATGTACCTAATCCTTGTGGCATGATTCTAAAAGTCGGTAAATGTATTTTGCAACTTGTTAAAAACATTGATTTCATTCCTTGTTTGCATCGCACAACAACTGGCTAATGTGTTTTGCAATTAAGTTGAAGTTGATGCAATCTTAAATCAAAATCTGAATTTTTGTTATTCCATAATCCTCATTTTATTATTCCATAATCATGTAATATGACGTCACATGGCATACCCCTTAATATTATAAGGGAAAAGCAAGTCAGGTAGTCGTAAGTTCTTCTACGACTACCCCCTAGTCGTAAGCATTTCTACGACTATAGTGTAATCGTAAGTCCTGCTACGATTACGTCCGATCGTAAGTCTTTCTACGATCAGTACCCAGACGTAAGCTTTTCTACGACTACCCCCCTAGTCGTAAGTTCTGATATGACCAGTTCTGCTACGACTTCCTCACGACTAACTGGGTTCACTCGTCAGAAGGCCCATTTAATGGTGAGAATCTAAGCAGTCAAAATACGTAGTTATGCCTGACATAACTACAGATAATTCTCCACTATCTCTGACTGATAACTGTTTGACAGCATGGGAGGTTACTACTTCAGTAATTACTCTTATTATTGCGCAATAATGAGCGACTAATTAGCCTGGAACGACAACGGCCACCACTGCATAGTATAAATAAGTGTCTTTTAGAGATAGAGATGAGGGGCTTTTTGGAAAGACAGGGAGTAAGACCCTCAGCTGATTGTAATCCAGATACCCAATACAAGATACACAGGAGTAGGGTTGTTATTCTCACCTAAGAAGGCCCGAACCTGTATAAAAATTCCCGTGTCACTCTCGTCTGCGTGATCAATTGTGGAGACCCCCCGAATCAAACAATCTTTACGTAAGTTCAGTTCTAAAACACTGACACCCACATTTTTCCTAACTAGCAGAAACCCTGATGCTGAACATAATTACCATTAATTGCCCTCGCAAGATTCTGTAATGCAGTTCGACGAACTAGGGCTTACTGAAAACTAAACCTCCCATTAACCAAATGATCTAAAAATTGAACAACAACTAATCTAGGGCCAACTAAAGGCTACCAGATCATTCATTACCCTTAAAGAAAATTCTCCGAAGAACGCGAACCCGTGCAAAATCCCTTCTCTTTCTCTCTTCTCCTTCTCCTTTCCTCTTCCCCTCCTCTTCCTTCTTTCTTCCTTCCTTGTTGGTTGAAGCCTTGTCCTCTGGCCTCCCTCTCCCTCCTACTCCAATCCTCTGCCACGACAGCGAAAACCTTGTCGCGGCGGATGTTTTTCTCGCCGCGACGAAGTTTTTCCTTGTTGTGGCAGCGATCGGCAGCAGGGGCAACGACAACCTTACCGCGGCAGCGAAAACTCTAGCCACGGCAGCGGATGGCAGCAGGGCGCGATAGCAGCATGACCACGACAGCCTGCCACGACAACAGAAATCCTTGCCGCGACAGAAGAAACCCCTGCCGCGACAGAGAAACCCTTGCAGCGGCAGTAGCTAGGGCTTGGAGCGGCGGCAACGATGGGGAAAGAGCTAGGGCACGGTGCCCCTGGCGTCCCCTCATATGGGGGTGGCATGGGCTGGCTCAGGCCTACCTGGCCCAATTCTCCTCTTTCGATTTTGACCATCTCGATGAGCTCTACTCTTCTAGAATTGTTATTATTAATTAACCTATTTTTAATTTATTTTTATTGTTAACCCATCGCAAACTTTATTTTTAATTATGACCCTTTTTTGTCACGCCAACACCGTATCTTGTCACGCCACCAACAGGCGTGACAAAAAAATGCTATTTAGATGGACTTATCCTATGGCGTGACAATGTTGTGTTGTCACGCTACGGGTGTCGGCGTGACCAAAAGGGTCAGAAATAGAAATAAAGTTTGCGAGAGGTTAACAATAAAAATAAACTAAAAATGAGTTAATTAATAAAAAAAGTTCACTCTTCTATGGTCTCAGATTTCCAAATTAAGTTATAGATTTTAAAATTAAGTTTAAACTTCAAATTCAATTTGAAATTAAATCTCAAATTCAGAATTCCATTGAAAACTTGGGGCATTACACTTTTTTCCTAGGACTTTTAGGTGTCGTAGATTTTTAATGACACATGTGAATCTTCCTCCACACAAAATTAAAAACGAAATGAGATGTACATCACACCAACAATGCAACAAGTGTAGCACTCTAAATTACTAACTTCAAATTTTCAATCCAACAACAAGGCTTGTGTTGGAAAGCTGAAATTTTTGCAGAATCCTACGGAGGATTCCCAAGGGCATTCCCAATAGTTTGATAGTAAACCTTCATCCTAGAGGAGAGCGTGCGGTTAGATTGGACTTTAGAAACAACCATTCCAATGATTTGATACTAGAGAGCGCACTTGTTGTAAGGATCTCTCACAAATTGATATTACATGGCCCCACAAATTTAGTAGCAAGCTCTCCAATGTATAAAGGCTTATACTAAAATCTTGGTTTTCTAAAAGGCTTGATACTTATGAGTATCAAACTCCCCCCTCCCCCTCTTTCACCTCCTAAAAAGTTGACATGTCATAAGCTAAGTATCAAGCAAATTTGCTTGTTTAGAGTGCCCTAACAATCAATATAGTATCACTCCCTCCCGTCACAAATACATATCATTTTGTAATACATACAGTCAAACTTTCAAAACTTTAGCTATCGATATGTTTTTAAATATTTAGATTAGATATATGGGAATCATATGTATATATTTGTCTCGAAATGTATTTTTATAATGTTTTAATTATTATTGGATGTTATAACTGTATAACAATAGAAATTAGTTATCAAAGTTGTATTTTGAGATCATGTTAATGTCCAAAACGTCAAGTATTTTGACTAGAGGAAGTATAATTTATGTAGCTTCAATGCAGCTATCATTTTACCTATTGTAGAAAATTTCCAATAAACTTATTGATTTTTTGTGTGTTGTGCTCTCAGTTTTTTATTTTAAATTAATTTGTTATTTTTATTTTATAATAAAGACAAATTATTATCAAACCAAAATGGATTATAAAAAGTCATAATCTAGTTGTTATACAAACTTCAAAATCATATTTCATTCACGGAAAAAAAAGTTAAATAAATATGGTGGTGGCCTAATGAAGAAATAGACAAAAGTTTTGCAATCAATCTTGGATTAAAGCAAAGCCAATGAAATAAAAGAGAAAAAGGTCAAAGGCAAAGAAACATATCAATATCATGCACCTGGTAAGGCCATAACCTCACATCCGATTGGTCCGCTGCATATTCCACGATCACCGTCCACACAAAACTATAAGAAAAATATTCTCAAACAATAGAGAGCTAGAAATGAAAATATTTTTTTCCTCAAAAATAAAAACCAAAGAAAAGGCAACACAACAAAAGAGAACAAGTGGAAGAGAATCGGATACCAAAACCACAGCTCTCAAATATATCGCCTCCCCGACACAGACGCGCACATCATTAGCCATTAACGCCTAGTTCGTAGCCTTGCAGTTTCTCTCGTCTTCTCCAAGCTTCCGTTGCCATGGCGGACCAGCTCACCGACGAGCAGATTGCTGAGTTCAAGGAGGCCTTCAGCCTCTTCGACAAGGACGGCGACGGTATCCATCTCTGCGCCCCATTCCCTTCCCTCCTTTACATTAGCTGATCTCTCGAGGCCACGCCGAGCTCCTTCTCCCTCGATTCGGCCCACCCGGTATCGGGGCTTCCAACAGATTCGGCGTGGTTGGTTTGTTTCACGCGTCGCATGCTAGACGCCTAGATCTGACGCAGATGGTGTGCCCTGACGCTCAGGGCTGTGGCGAATTTTTTGTGAAGTGACTTGGTTGTTTTGACGTGTTCTGCCGGGTGGAGTTATGCTTTGTGGTACGATTGTAGCCTTGTAGTGGTACAATCTGCACGTCAATTTTGCTAATTGGGTGCTTGTCATGTCATAATTTGTGAGTTGCATGAGATGCTCCTGGTTATGTCTTGTTTGAGGTAGATGAATGGAAGTGCAGAATGTGACAGGAATTAGGCTGCGGAGTTCAGTGGATTTTGGAGGAAGGGCGTTGGACATATGGGTTGTTGGGCCAGACCAGGCAATCAAGTTGGTGATTGGCCATGATTTCGTAATGTGGTTTATTGGTCATCTTGTTTTTGTTTTAGTAAACCATACCAGTTTTAAAAGAACAGCATTCAAAGGTAGTGGGTGAATATAGTGTTGTCTTCTCCCTTTTGCTCTACAAAATATATAGTGTTGTCTTGCATACCGTGCTTTTCTTCATGGGCATCTGATTCCTTAGATGTCTCTGTTTCTAGTTAAGACTTGAACCCAGAAACACCTGCTCTAAGCCCCTACCCTCTCAATTTGTCAACAACCACGTGGAGATTGGTTGGTGTCTGTGGAAGTAATATGGGTTGTTTTGTTAGTTACTCCATGGAATCAGATTCCAACATATTACACATGTGGAAAAGAGTGAAGAATAAAGTGCCTATGGAAGAGAATCTGGACCTAACCTGAACTGGTGAACCCTATTGGCATAGAATAGAACACTTAGAACGGTGGACTATTCAATAATACTTGCTCAAGGATATGCTATCAGGCCTTTTATGATGCCTCATAGTTGGAAATCAAATGTTTGTGGTGTAATCTCAGAAAAAAAAAATAAAAAAATGTACAAATCACGTTAATATTCATGTTCACCAGTTCACCTATTCTTTGAGGCCCTAGATGTGTTGTTGAAACATTCCCTCGATCCCGAATTTCTTATGTCCCAATTTTGAGCAAAAATGTTGAAATGTACAATATTATCAATTAGAACTGTGATAATCAGGTCATGCCATTTATTTATGTTATCGTTTAGTAATTTAGGCTTGAAACATGTGATCATGTAGTTTGGATGTGATGAATTAGATCTGTGAATATAGCGCCTTGGCCTTTCTACTGTAGGATAGTGTTTGAAAGGAGGGCTGTTTGCAACATTAGTCTTTTGTCGAATTATGCTCTTAAGAAAGGATGTAGGAAAAAAATAATGTATTTCGTTGTTTGAATGTAGTGAGATTTGTGCTGGCATTATATCTGCTAAAATTTGTGTGTAATTGTATAATTGATTGTTTGTGAGAGTAATCTGTTTTTTGAATTTTGTAAAAACTTTCTGTCATATATTGATGATTAGAAATATTTACACGTCATTTCAATGAATTAGGTTATTCTATTGGTCTAAGATGCAAATCTGTAGTTATCGGTATCTTTCAACTCTCAACTTGAGTGTTTGATGGAAATGGTATGTACCAAGGATCCCAAAACCAGAACCGGAACAAAAACCGCCCAGCGCCATTTCTGCATTACCGGCCGGTAACCGGAAATCCCGGAAAAAAAACCACTCGAATTCGACTACTGAGACTTGAATTTGGGATCTAACTGCCGGGATTTTGAATTTGAAAGATTCCGGCTGGTTTTTAGGACCCCGGTCCCCACCGGTAAATCCGGTTACCGGCTGGGATTTTGATCCCTGGTATGTACTATGTAATTGGTATTGAATATTTTGCTAGGTTTAAATTGTGTGACTGGCAATAGATTGTCGAGTTTTCTGAACCCTTGGGAGAATTGGAGGAGCAAAATTGGTTGTTGAGTTTGTTACGGAAATCAGAGTATCAGACTAGTGAATATGGTTCAGTATGAGAAGTTGTGGGTAAGATGCATTTTTGAGGGAAAATAATTTGGATGAGTTTTGATACTGATGACTAACATGCGTTTTAATAGAATCTGACCATCAGTCTGTTGTGCTGATGCCATATTTTAGTTTCCAGATTTGATGCTAGATGGATGTGATGTACTGTGAAAGATGCACGGTTACTAGATATAAGAAGTGCTGTGGTAGCTACTAATGCTAATTTATAATAGAAGACATAGCGAGCAAGGTAAACACCTGCTTCCTCAGTTGATATGCCATGTAGCCCTTGTGTAGAGTTTGGAAGGTGTTTGTTACCAGGTTCTACAAATATTTTTTTGTTTCTGTAGAATAATATGCCCGTTTAGAAATGTTGTCCCAAGATCTGCTATGGCTTATCGGGATGTTTCATGCATACTGTTGGACCAAATTATTGACAATGTTATTCGAGTTAATCTTCACGCCTTCTTCATTTTCCATGTAATGTTACTGTGCTTGTTTGGATAACATCTCGTTGTATCATAGTCTTTTACCTAAATTTTCTTCCGTGATAAGTATCTGTCCATCCTTGACAAATGACAGATGATCTGTACAGCAATGGTGCTAGAATACTTGTCTGTCAGGAGAGCAACGACTATATGCTCCTAAGATGGACATTTTGTCACATAAAGATGGTTTAGAACACTTATGGACCTAATTGTTCTGACTAATGGGAGAAAAAACTTCATAACCAAAGTATGTTTGGCCTTACCAGCTAACCCCACTATGTAGCTTGGGTGTGCTGTAAACATTCAAGTGCAGTTTCAGATGTTCAGTTGGTTTTATGTTCCCTGAATCAAAATGGGTTATCCTGATCAAATGGATCCTTTCACTTGTCTAATCTTCATACCTTCTGATTTTCTGCATGAATCGTATTAGTTGTGGTTGATTTCATGGTCACTATGTTTAAAAGTTGGATACCACATATTGTTGCTTATAACTGTCTTACCATGATTTGGTCTAATTTCCCAGGTTGTATCACTACCAAGGAGCTTGGAACTGTGATGCGTTCCCTTAGTCAGAACCCTACCGAGGCCGAGTTGCAGGACATGATCAATGAGGTGGATGCCGATGGCAATGGCACCATTGATTTCCCAGAGTTCCTGAACCTGATGGCCCGCAAGATGAAGGACACTGACTCTGAGGAGGAGCTCAAGGAGGCGTTCCGTGTTTTCGACAAGGACCAGAATGGTTTCATCTCTGCTGCCGAGCTTCGCCATGTCATGACCAACCTTGGGGAGAAGCTGACCGACGAGGAGGTTGACGAGATGATCCGTGAGGCCGATGTGGACGGCGATGGCCAGATCAACTACGAGGAGTTCGTCAAGGTCATGATGGCCAAGTGAGGAAACCCCTCTGAAATAACTTTTTTCTCCGAAAGAGGAATGAACATTCTGGCTTACAAGTTATAACTAGTGATTCATGGCATTTCAAGTACTTATCATGCTGGTAGTGACATTTCGCTTAGGTGTAGTCATTTGATGCATAGATATCATGCGGCCTACGTTCGCACGTAACAATCACCTGGGGAGCCTCGTTTGTTTAGTCCGACGCTGTGGAGCTTCTCGTCGAGTCGTACACTCGTACGTACACCTGAGAAACCAGAATGGTACCTACACTGTCGTCACGTGAATGCCTGGTTCCCGGTCCATTGTCTCCAGCTCCATTTAGGTAGCTAGCGTGGAGCACTCTGTTGGAACCTGGGCTCGCATCGAGCCATGCCAAATGCAGCTGAGCCGAGCGTACCTGGCGATGGTCCTGGCCTAGCCGCGGAACGCGATGTCGTTGTATCAACAAATTGTTCATTGTCGCGCGTTTTGCTCGGCGGATGCGTTCGCGTTCGCGTAGGTATCATCCGGGGATCCGTGATACGGTAATTCAAGTGGATCTGCTTGCTTTGCCAGACAACTGGTAGATGATGCTGAACGCAGCTTTTATATGTTTATTTTTTTAGCTCCTGTAAAGTTAACGGCATCACAGCAAAATCACCAAGAAAAAAGAGACTCCTAGAGCTCAATATTCGGATGGTAACTTACGCATATATACATCTCTCTTTCTGTGCAGACGAAGGAAGAAGCGGATAGCGGAGAGGAAAGCACATGGCAAGAAGAACGCGGCAGCGGCAGCGGCAGCGGCGCGGCCATCCGATGCATCGGCGGGCAAGTGTGGGCCGTGTGGCCTGAAATGCGTAATCCTGTAAGTTGGAAGTCACGCATCTTATCCGGTGGGCTCGGAGCGTTTGTCCTCGAGGCATCTGAGCTGCCGCATCTGCATGTACCGGGATTTATGCTTCTAGAGATGAATACAGCTGTAAGACATCAAACAATTAATTAGTGTATGATACTGAAGAGAAATAGCACTGGGCCCGCTGATGTTTCGCTGTTTAGAAGATCTCAAGTCTCAATGACCTTTTCAGCCTACTAGTAGCTCAGCCGCGCCACGTCTGGAGCGACACGGCGAGCGAGGACCGAGCGGCTACGTGGACGCCCGTGGCGCCGATCGGCCGAAGGCCCACCGGACGCGCGGCGAAGCGAGCGAGGCCCGTTCCCACGAAGCGCAGTGGCTCCCGATCGTACGTGGCCGGGGCGTCCGCTCGCGTTTTCCACCGGCTATTAAATTAGGTAACGTTGTAACTTCGTCAGGCTACTGAAGTAACGGTTTTGCTAGTTTTAAGTTGTTTAAATTTTTTTAAAATTTAAATTATTTGTTGTGACTATTGGATTTGTGTAGAGATTAGTGTATCATATGATTGTATATTGATCCAATAGATATCATATGATTGGATATTGATCCAATAGTCACAACAACAAGTAACTTAAATTTTAAAAAAAATTAAGCAACTTATAAATAAACAGTCTTATGAAGTAATGAGTATGTGTTATTACGTTGATGTGTGGCAGTGGCAGCTGACCACATCAAGGGCTCTCTCCGGCCTCGGCCGCTAGCTCCTCGTCTGCGCCCGGCCAGTACACTTGGCAGTGGCGAACGGACCATACGCGACACCCCCACGCGCGGCACTTGCGTCCTCCGCCCGATGATCCCCACGGCTGAGCCGGTTCCGCGCCGCAGTTGATGTCCGAATTGGATGCCCGCCACGTCAATTTTTCGGAGGCCGTGGGCTCCGCGCAGCACATCCCGAACTATTCAGGCTGTGCTGCCCGGTTGGCCCGGTTCCCCCCCAGCGTTCGGCCGTTTCCCCTTGACGCCTACCCTGGCCCTGACGTCCTTAGATGGTGGATAGGCCGAGTGATTTCGCGGATGCCAGTGGGGGTGGGGGCCTCGTTGCAGGGCTGTGACAGGGACGCGCGACTCGGCTCGGTGCCACGGTTGACGAACGGATTGGAGCCCGTCACGTCGAGCAGGCCCGTAACCCCTTGCCGTCCGGGCGGTCACGGACTCACGCACGGGTCGCGCCGTCGCCTCCCATACGCTGCCATCGACAACCGCCTCGCCAGTGACGGCTCCGCCGGCCGGTGGCTACTAGTCCACTAGACCGCACTGCCATCGATCGGGGCGAACCGCTTGCTCCTCCCCTTGCTCCTTGAGTTTTCTACAACTAGGGGATAGGGTTTCGAGGCGGAGGTGGAGGCGGCCGGCCGGCCGAGACGAGGAGTTGCGGAGCCGCCTGCGGCCGAGGCTCGATGGGGTACGTATGCGTTTCTGCCCTCTTTACATAGATAGCATCAGTCTCTTCATATATCTTGGTATTGCTGGAGCCATTGCCCATTAGCTCAGGTACCAACTCGCGTAGCACTCCATCGCACATAATTTTGTGATAGTCGAAGAAGTAACTATGAAATGATCAAATGATTTGGTAAAAGGAACAAATATTTAATCCCACAGCCTACATGGAAGAAAGATTGGGGAATAAAAGACTGGATTCTTAAGCAGTAAACTTGAAGCACACAAGTTGTTTTAGTTGAAGTAGTAAACAAGAAAGATTACAATCTGAAATAGAACTTTTCAACAAAAAAAAATCTGAAATAAAAAGATACAGGCACCCTGTGCCAATCAACGACGATGCAATTAAGCAGATTACCAAATCTTCTCCGAGCAGATGCTACAATAGCATCATATGCATTTCCTTTTCACCGTCCAGAGAAGTGACTTATTTCTGATATCCCACCGATATAACCAGACTGGAAGGAGCTACCCTCGTTGTTTATTGTTGAAACTCCAGAAATCATCAGCTGGAACTGCTTTGGAATGTCAGCATCCATGACATTCTTCTGTCGAGGGATGGAGAAGCTGGTTGCTTCTCGCTTGAAACCGCTGGCACGCACACTTTGAGCCTGGAAACAACCTCAGTCATGGTTGGCCTGTCGATGGATGCATTTTCGAGGCAGTTCATGGCAAGGTCTATCACACTCTGCAGGGAAGTGGAGTCATACTGATCTGACAGTCTCTTGTCCACAACATCATGAATGCTTCCGTTTGCAATCTTTTGGCGCACCCAATTTGGTACGTGGACGGTTTGCGGGTCCATGAATACTGGAGGTTGGCGGTGATGATCTCCAATAACACGATGCCAAAGCTGTAAACATCTGTCTTGACGGTGAGTTGGAAAGTAGCATGGTACTCGGGATCGAGGTAGCCAAGTGTTCCAGCAGCAACAGTAGATATGTGCGTGTGAGCGGCGCTAAAAGCCCTTGAAAGCCCAAAATCAGATATCTTCGCCATCAGATTCTGGTCCAGAAGGATGTTGGCAGTCTTCACATCTCTGTGAACTATTGATGGGGTGCATGAGTCATGTAGATACTCCAGTCCTATAGTCCATTGAGACTCAATAATTTGTCAACACACACATATAAATGCTAAATAAAGACGCGTAATTGAAATGTAGACCTTGTGCAGCATCAACTGCAATATGAAGTCGTTCTTCCCAATTCAAGCTATAGTCATGTCCTGCATCAAAGTGTACCAAATTAATATAAGCCATTTGATATGTGCATAGTAGCATAAATACCAGATTATGTAATTTGTACAATTTTTTAAGCTAACAAAGGATGGTTATATATGTAAAGATTAAGCATAGCATCAATTGGTGTATTAAGATCTAGTCTAAACCGATATTTTCATGATGTATAAACAGGCACTTTGATCTGCGAAAAGTCACTGTTTTTCCTTCTCTTTACCAGAGCTTTCTTTTTAAAAAAAGATTCCAATTAACAAGAGAACCAAGCTATTGAAGTATCCTTTGAATATGTACCTCTCTAGTTGCTTTGTTCCTCACTGGCTTTGTAAGATGTACATGTTTAGAATTTATGTCTATCATGTCATGGTTATGACTTTGAAGAATATGCAGCTATAAGAATGCAACTATGATTGCCCCACTTGTTGGCCCAATATCACAGAGTAAATTAGGTGCACCAACTCAAAGTATTGACTAGCAAAAGCAACAAAAGTCTAGGCAACCAGTTACGCCGTTAACAAGAAAATCCAGTTTACAATGGGATATCAAAACCATACGAGTTTGATTTCAGAGTTTCTTTATCTTTTTTAGTTATGACTAGGTCAGGCCAATTTCGATATTATGTCGTGCACAATGTATTGATGAAGATTTGGAAACTAGGTGGTTCCCAAGTGGTTAATGAAAGCTGTTGGCATCTGGGTCCATGGGAAGTTATTGGTTTCCAAGAAGTAAAACCCTGAATAGGTCAACTTCTTTTTTAATTTGAACATATTTTAGGTTTGAATGATTCAATTTTATTGAATCAAAAGTACAAATGGTCGCTGTAAAACTTTAAATAAAAATTAGTGGTTATAACAAAGCATAAGTTGGAGCTGTTGTACCTAAGTCAACCATGCTTGATAGAAACGATAGAAAGTAAAGAGTAAAAACCTCCTCTTAAAAGCTGTTGAAGATTTCCTCTAGCCATGAAATGATAAACGAGTGCTAGGCACTTCTTGTTTTGGCAATATCCTTCCAAAGCCACGAGATTCTTATGATGAACTTTTGACAAGGTTTGCACCTGCAGCAGCGGATATCATTCTCAAACATCCTAGAGATGAAGCCAATTGCATCACTTTCTTGAATATAGACTGAAGAAAGGGCTTTAGATGCCTTATTGCAGTTTACTTTCTATTGAAGAAACCAATGGTTTTCCCTAGTTGGTTTTGTGGTATACCTCAGCGAGAAAGTCTTTTGACTCTGTTACAGATGTCTCCACAAGCACCTTAACAGCTACTTCATCACCATTTTCCAGTATGCCATGATAAACAGTACCAAAACCTCCTTTTCCAATGACTAATTGGAAGTTGTTAGTTACGAGCTTCAGCTCTGCGTACATGAACCGTCTGATGTCAACATGTAGGGGAGTTTCCTCTTCATACATAGCATAATCTTCATGGTCATCTCCTGACTTCCCTGCAAAGTCCCGAAGTGGTGTTTTACATGAAAGTAAAGGTTTGAAGCTGTTGTCTAATGTCTACCACCCATTGCATTGATGAAAAGGGAATTTTAGAGAATAGCGTTTTGTTTTACCTTGCCAGCATAACTTCCAGACGATGCATACCACTACTAGGAGGGATACCACTGGAACTATCACTGCTATGAGCAAGATATGTGTGGTGTTCTTCTTATTTGCACAGTATCTATCTCTGACCTTTGAGCATATCGGATTGCCTTCTAGTCTAGTGTCACAATTACACAACAGATAAAAACAAATAAAATCAGCTGAAAAAATCATAGCTACGAAAGCTCTTGTCAAATTATGATTATAGCATGCTTCCATTTTCTAACATGACCAACCTTACCTGCTAATAGTGCTTCTAAACAACTATACCCTCTAAAAAACAAACTACATGGAGTTACTAATAGGTTCGTATCTGCCTCTCATGTTGAAAAGCCCTTAGATGCTAAAGCATTTATAGTTACTAGATGCTAGTACATGCAATTGGGCTTCTTTTGAACTAATGCATTTACGTTATATGTGCAAAGACTGTTGCTAAACCTTGAATTGTTTGTATATTGTTGTTCTTTGATAAACAACCTTGGGTTGAGCTTTTTTCCTTTTGGAGGAGTTGTTTAGCTTGATATGTTTTTTTAGATCAAGGAACCGTGCAAGGGAGGATGCCAAACCTTAAGTCAAGCAAACCGAGCTTAAACCTTTGGAGAATAGAATCAGGGATTGGTCCGTCAAGCTGGTTATTTGACAAGTTGCTGAAAAACAGTAGTTTGAATCATTCATGTAAAATTTATATCATCAACTAAAGATTTAATCACATAGAGACTTACAGAACTTGGAGTGATTTTAGTTGATAGTCTGGAATAGCGCCTGTCAAGTTGTTGTGTGATAAATCCCTATGTATGTTTTTTGCGCTTAGGGTTACAAAGATGCCCACATAATTTCATTTAAGCTCATCAATATCATGTGGTAGCACTTACAAGTTTTCCAGTGATAGCATGTTCATGAATGATATGGCTAATCCACCTCTTAATCCGCTGGCAGACATATTTCTGCAAAATAACTCGTCTTAATACAAGTCGGATTAATTTAGTGTTGGCATCGAGCTAACATGTATTTTCAAAATTCTGTAAATGTCTTTCTGTTGTGTTTTCAAGATCTTATCCAGTAAGAGATGTGACTGGGTGTCTCCATACTAACATATGTTTAAAAGCAAGAACAGATTTGGAACACTCCAAAGGTTAAAATATGATGAACTGCGAGGTTTGATTTTCAGAATATATATAGTGCAAGTCCTGGTTATGTTCTTACACTCGGGTGATCCTCGGATTCTGGTTAGAGTAGTCGCAAGTCAAACCTTCCCAGGAATACTCTCTTGGGGAGCATGGATCTCCATTCCAGTTTTTTCTTGCCAAATTGTAGTGCTTCTTAACTTCTTTCATGTAATTGACTACAATAGCAAAAAGAGAACGGAGTCAGGCATGAACGGCATAAAGGCAGCTGTACATGTTGGGTATGGGGGCTTATATGTACTAAAATAAGATGAAAACAATAACTTAAGAAGTTGCAAAATCATTTCATATGTAAGTATTATCTTTTCACAGAACTGAATAAATTGCATTAATTCATTTCTGTACTATAGTCTTGGCCATGGCTCATTGGCAATTGACTTTTAGAAGATGGCTTACTCAGGACTCAGGAGTTGTGTGCGCAACTGAATCAATTGGTTGGTGGACTTGTTTCTATCACTTTAACGGAAGATCCTGACAATGTCAAATGGGGTTGGAAATCTTCAGGGGTCTGGTCTACACAGTGATATCTGTTTATAAACATTTGTTTAAAAGCATGGAAGGGCCATCGAATACTCCAATCTGGAGAGCAAAAGGTCCAAATAAAATCAAAATGTGTGATGCGCTCGCGCATGATGAAATGATGACCATGAATCTGCAGCGCACATTTTTTAGATAATAGAAGAGAAAAAATCTGTTCTGGCCTCTGCATCGAGGATACACACAGTTAATTTATTAAAAAAACAAAAGTAGCAAGATAACCAATGTAGGTAAAAGCGGCAAGAAGCCTAACAACCAACAAAAGACAAATTACCCCTAAACTTAAACATTGGAAATCCGGTGTCTGCAGCGCACATGGCAGATGTGTAATGTGCGCGCGCATCATATTGCTGATCTTACCGTCGTCGGAGGCAGTGGTGAAGTTTTCCATCCGGACGAGCGAGTACACCTCGAACGCGTTGATGAGCGGCGGGAGCGTCGAGCTGGGCACCTTGCGCAGGGTAAATGTCGTGCTCGCCTTGCGCAGGAATTGGCCGCGGTGGTACGTGCTTTCCACCCGGAGCTGTGGCGGTGAGTAGTTGGGGAACAGCAGCAGGCTGCCGCTGTAGATATCAAACGACCGGTTCGGGTTGCTGCTGTTGAGATCAGCGAAGTGGAAGATCGGGAGAAGCTCCATGCTCTTGGCGTCCAGGTTGCCACCGGTTCTCACGGTGATGTTGAGCCATGAGAAGGTGCTGTTTATGGTCGAGGCCTTCTGGAGGATGGCCGACGGCACCTGGAACTCGTCCGTGCCGGGGAGGCTGTTCACTTGTGTGCCGGTGGACATGTTGAGCCAGGGATAGGAGAACTTCTGAAAGGCCTCCCAGAAGCGATCAAAGGCATCAATCGGATATCTTGATCACCACAAGAACCATTTGATACCATGAGAGAGGTTATAATTATTGTTACTTTTTGACGGATAGAGAGGATTATAGATAATGCAGTGATGGAAACAACAAAAGAAAAGAAAAACGATATCCATCTCACCTTGTGATAAAATCATCGGCTGGCCCGAGTCCGAATCTTAGCCTAGCAAAGTAATTGACTGACACAGAAGTATTCACAAATGTGTACATTGCATCTTGCAATGGCCTCAGCTCCATCGCAGATACGAACGGAGTTCCCGACCCTAAATTTACCAGACAGACTGATACGAAGTTGTCCGGAGCAACGGTCAGCACCTCCTTCCATACCGTGAGCGTGTAACCCCAATTTGTCAAGTTCACCGCCGTCCAGAAATTGACGCCGATGTGGAGTCCAAACAGAAACAGCGACCCATTCAGCGACGAGTTGAGCCCATCGTAGTTTCCGTACGTAAACGTGGTTCTCAACATGTACTTTTTACCGGGGCTTGATGGTAATGTATAACAGTTCCGTTGGCCATCAGGGAAGCTTCTTAGAGTTTTTTCTTGCTCATTTGTAGCATCTTTCACGTACTCTGCCAGAATGTTATAGTTCATACCGCCTTCAACATATCCACTGTCAGATACGTATGTCAAATTTGTGACGATGTCGTTGTAGCCGCTACTGTTTGTCAATCCACAATCGATGCTTAAAAACCCTGCACAAACAATGTTTGTATAACCAACGATAAAAAAAAACACATATCACACACAACACTGAGACTAGAAATTGATATAACTCCATGTTCACTTGAAAAACAAAAATATGTATCCATGTCATGTGTTTAGGGTTTAAGATTTATGCAGAGATATAATCTGAGTTGGCTAATCATATGGGAAGTGTTAGACTTCACTGAAAAGTTTTTGTAACACTAACAAACTGGATTCAACTGTTCTCGCAAAAAAAAAAAGTGAATTCAACTACACAAACTGAGGAGAGATTAAAGAAGTGCACACCAAAGGGAATAGCTAGGGCACTATTGTATTACCAGGAGGAGACTGGCCATGCACCTGAATCATCACAACCAAGATAACCATCAAGACCAAGAGCCATGACAGTTTTGTACTCATCGAACAAGTGCAACTGATCACCATAGTAGTACTCTTCTTCAGTTCTTTCAGTCTCTGCAGTCTTTACAAACAAGCGTTGTAGGTTGTAGCTATATACGACGAATGGCTTATATAGCATGCAGAGCAAAACGAAACACAGGTTAGTGATTTGGATTGACTTGGCCTTGGCACTTGATTAACTATATAGAGGAAAGAAGTTTTGTTCATCAGCTCGGAAACGGCAGGCCGGCAGCCACCGGCCGCCAGAAGAATATGTAACTAAGCTACTAGTAAAAGAAACGCAACTTGCCATGGAGTTTGCACGTCAACTATCGTGCTACTTTACAATTTCTGCGATGACGTACTGCTAATCAGCGTGATAACTCGAGAATTCATGCGTTTGAGCGATTCATGCGACCCGCTTTGTTTGGTTATTGCGTGTGCTGAGAAGTATATAATGCGTCCTACGTGCATGGATATTTGATATTTCTCTGACCCTGTCCACTACGCCAAGTTAAATAATCGTAACACAATGTAGATAGACGAGAAGAAGTACAATTTGCAAGACCAGTTCGATGCTGCTGTACCAAATGACCCAACAAGGCTAATATAAGAATGAGGGGACGTATGTTTCCCGGTCGCAATCAGATCTTTCCATGCAATTTATTCGCCACTTTTGGTCTCGGGCAATGGGAATGGCGTTTGGTCGCCCGTCGAATTCGGACAAACAACAGGCATATCTTTCCCCGAGAACGCGTCGTTCCATTAAGAAGGAAAAAACAGTCGACAATTAATTACAAAATCTGTAGGATTAACCCCACAGCGCTGAACAACTTAAGACTACTCGCTAAACGGAAACGACCCTAGAGCGACCTAGAAAAATCACCGGCCAGGATGGGAAGCTAGCCCGGATACAAAAGTGCCTCCAGACTTGCAGCTCCTGCCATGCGCCATTGGCAGAGCTCATCACGCATCTTTTGGAGGATAAGGCCCAATGACACGGCCTCGTTGTTGAACACCCGATTGTTCCGTTCCCGCCAAATGAACCAGGAGACGAGCATGACGTAGGAATCGAGCGCCTTCCTTAGGTGACGTGGAACACGATTGCGTACTGTCATCCAGTTTTCCTCGAGTGTGTGCTGCCCGGACGGAATGCAGTTCTGCAACCCTACCCCTCCGAAGAACTGCAACCACAACTGTGAGAGTGGAGGTGAGAAGAAACAAAAAAAAAAAAAAACCAAAAAGAGAGCGGTGCTCCCAGAAATCAGTTTGTTCGGTCTGGTCTCGGTGTTTTGTTTTCTCTCCAGTAGAAGGAACAGAGGAGCGCAGTTTTGCTGCATCACGTAAAGAGAACAGAAGCAAAGATCACGTCAAAGCAATTCACGTGAAGACACAGCAGAGGTGCTTGTGAGAACCCGCGTAATTAGCTAATCTTTTTTTTTCAGTAATCGGTTGTTAGCAGTAATTAATCTCGGCTTAGCAGTAAGCTAACGGTAATTTTTCGATCGTCGTTAAGCTTCTAGGTTGTCGTCAGCGCGTTGGTTTAGTGGGTTTCGTTGCGTGAACATTGCATTTCTAGTCATTGATCAATAGCAGTGCATCCTCAACATTTCATTTCATCATTGTTATGTAATAATTACAACCCATAGTAGTTTGTATCTAATAATAAAATGTTGCATGCATTTTGTCGAAGCCCTCCTTGTATCCTCATCCGTTGGTCGCTAGTCTATCGAACCATCCTTTGATCCATTTGCCATCGCTCGCCAAGAATGCAGAAAACGGTTAGCGAGCCAAGTCGAAAGCGTTATTTGAGAGTAATAGAATAAAGGAAGTGGCCGTCAGATTTTCCCAAAGTGCAGGAGAATACCCGAAGCAACCTGAGCAATCGGTCCCTTGACCGTCAAGATACCCAGACCAACCGAAGTTAGTCGGCCTCTTAATCGACAAGATATCCAGACCACCCGAGGTCATTCGGCACCTGTCACTTCTGTGGGCCTCATCATCCGGCAATATTAGAATCGATACCCACATTTTGCCGACTTACCTCAGTCAATATCCGAAAACCAATCCAGAGCCCACTTTTGGACCCAAGGTCCTTAAGCCATAGCAGTAGGAGCATCATTTGGACCGAAGATCCATCAGCATTTTCAACCAACAGTGGAATCAGAGAGAGACAGGGGGATTAGAGCAATCCCAAAATATCAATCACAGGAGAGCATAAAGGATAAGGGAAAGAGGCATAGTGGTCTTTGACCAGCCACAAGGGAAACCACAGTCAAGGGATTAGAGCAACCGAAGTTAGCCTCCACAGCAATGCATCTCCCCTGATAAAGCGCCCCTATACTCCCCACTGCTTCCCTCAAAGTCTCATAGAAAGCCAGCACTACTCCTCTTCTTCCCAGCCAAAGCACAAGCACAAGGCAAGGCATCAAGACTTACAAGCAACCCACAACCGAAGAGAAGAAGGAGCCAGGCAGCAAGGAGCCGGGCGGCGATCGGCGACCAAGCCAACTCAAGCCACCACCAAGCATCAAGGCAGCCAGGAGCAAGTAGGAACCCACAGCAAGCTCCGAGTTCTCCTCGTCCTTGCTTGCAAGCACCAAGGAGGACGAGAAGAGCACCAGCTTGAAGCCGGCGCTGCAATCCTCTTCCCCCTCACCTCAAACCCACAATAGGTAATACTAGCATACCTCAGATCATTCTGCTATACACCTTTAGCATCACAGATCTCATGCATCACTTAGATCTCAGCATTTCTGGCAGCAAAAGCACCTAGAGCTAAAGCTCTCAGAGCACCTAGATGTTGTCACAGAGCATACACACATATCCCTCGGTTCATCACATCACAGAGCATAAGGGGGAAGGGTAGAGAGAGAGGCAGGGGAGGCATACCACCGGCAGAGAACCCTGGTCACCATACATCATCATCACCAGGACCTCACCAAAATCGATAGCAACCCTCATCCCAACATCATTCACATGTGCATGCATTTGAACAAACAGTACATCAGGAAGAAATCAAGCCAAGCATTAAAGCTGAATTTCGCAGTAAAGGAAAAAGGGAGGGGGTAGGCAGGGAGGAAGAGAGAGCCGGCGGCTGTAGGCCGAGCCGGGCCAGCGCGGGGCTGAGCCAGGGATACCGGTGGCCAGAGGAGCCGAGGGCGCAGGGGAAGCCGGGAGCCGCAGCCGGGTCGGGCCGGCAGGGGGCGGCCATGGGGCCGAGCCGAGGGAGCAGGAGTGGCGCTGAGACTTGGGGGCACGGGAGAGAGGCGCGGTGCAGGGAGGTGAAGCGGCGGCGCCAGGGCCGGAGGGGGGAAAAGCCGGGAAGGGAGCCTGTGGGGCAAGGCCTAGCAGGAGGGATCGGGCCGGAGGTGCCAGGAGGGAAGAGCTTAGGGAGGTGGAGGAGGTAGAAGAGATTGGGGGAAGAAGAGGAGCAGAGGAAGTGGGGGATTTGGACTGGGACTTGCGGCTGGATGGGGAGAAGGAGAGGAAAGGATTAGGGAGGAAGGAGAACCAGAGGTAGAAGGGGGCGGTTCGGCTAGGGGTAAGGAGGAAGAGAGGTAAGGAGAGAGAAAGAGAGGGGAGTAGAATTAGAATTAGGGTTATAGGAATTAGGAATTTGTGTAAATAAGATTGATAGACTTAATAAAATGCAAGCGTGAGTAGTAGTTCTTTTTTTTCGTGCGTAAGCTTGAGTTTTGACTACCGCAACCCTAATGCCGGTAGACTAGGTTAATTAACTTGGGGAGTGCTAACTTAGCGGGGACCAAAAAATATTGTTAAATCAAAATGCATTAACTTATGTACGCATAATATCACCCCAAAAATCAATTAAGCATTTGTGTATTATTATCTCGCTCTGTCGCGTAATTGCAGCAGACGATCCAACGCCAACGGGAGTAGTTGATACAGAGTTCTTCGCCGACGATCTTTGCTACCATTTTAAAGGCAAGCGATCCTCTTGAGCATGAATCTAGCTATTTCAACTGTAAACTTTATATTACTATATCATATAATTATTGCATCAAAACTATTTCTCCAAAAGTAAATCGTTATTTGTTTATGAAGATGAAAGAAAGGATAAGATATGATGAAAGACGAATGAAAGGAAGATGATGTATTATTATGGCTGGTAAAGGGGGCCCGGGGCAAGGATAAGAGAGGGCAAGAGGTGGGACCCCTTTACATATGGTTAAAATATAAGGACCAACAAAACTCTTACTCGGTCAGATGCCGTATTTGAGTACCAACCATTTTCCCGTTTGGCGGCGAAAATGCTACTACATTACGTGATTATTCTCTCCACAACGGGTAAGTAATATTGCATGGGTTGAGTTAGGGAAGGTCCCAGAACGGTATTCAAAGTCCGGAAATAGGGGAATCCGAGGCGCTATAGTAGCGCATTGTGGAGTGTTGGGTTAGTATCCCAACCAACATTACCCGAACTCGGTGGTGGCCAGGTCGTCACCGACGGAAAGTAATGGGTGGAGAAATTAATCATGTAACCTGGAAAACGTTCTGTATTCTGAACTCGAAGTCGCATCAAAGGAAATGCGGTGGACCTAGCTCAGAGAGAGCTCAGAATAGCTATGGGTAAAGTGGTACAAGCCTGCGCAGTGCTATACAAAATCATGAATTCATGCTAGTCTCCTGAATTGGAGTCTACAGGAACCGCTAGGGGTCTTTCTTCTCTCCGAGTGACTAGTAGTCTTTTCAGAATAAAATTTTGCCACCTAATGTTTTATCGAGTTATTTTCATAGCAGAGATGAGTTAGAAAATGAAGTAAAGAGCAGAGATGAGTCATACAGTGCATTTTGCTATTAATGCTTGCTGAGTACATTAATTTGTACTCAACCTTGCTAGTATTCTCCTTTGTAGACCCTAGTCGTGCTCGGAACTATCCGTATGGGACGAAGGACTTGCAGTACTAATGAAGCATACTAACAACATAGCACAAATGACACTAAGCACGAGACGAGAGTGTTGACTATGAGGACCTATGAATCAAAACAGGTGAGATGGGCTTAATGAGTCACCTAGTACTCACCAACGTGAAATCTAATCGTGAAAAGAAGCCAAATTCAAACTAAATTCAAATAACAATTCAAATGAACTCCAAATCAAAAGATTTTGGTTTAGATAGCTAGATAATAATTTTATATGTTCACGAAATTCCTAGATGCATTTTGGACTTAAAAAAAGGTTCAAACTTAAAGTTGGGGACGAATTGAAGACCGATGGAGTAAAGAAAGGAAATTCCAATAAAACAATAACTTTATTTTAAGACGAACCTTGGGGACGTAGTCCCATTGTGCCGTTATAAATTACTATGTAAGAACCATAGCCTTGCGTGGCTAACTGGAATAAAAGGTACAGTTTCTATTTTATTATTCTGCTACGCTAACTCTGGTAAAGGCTTACTATTCGTTGGAGCAGTGTTCTACTGGGCAAACGAATAGTAATCCGTATGCCTAAGTGTGATTACCCCTGGGGTAATGACACGGGGCGTCGCAGTGCTGCTTTGTGTTCTTTGCACAGCTACAGTAGGTCACGTCGGGAGGACAACAGAGAGCGAAGAAGTTGCTTCGTGCGTGACGTTGTGTCGTGCGAATCACGTCGAGACAAGATGAGCGGGTCTCACGTCCAGAACCGAGCGCATCTCTCTACCGAGCGAGTTCATTTCTCTGGAACAAAGAGAAGATAGCAACGTCAGAAGTAAAATTCCTACATTTGGTATCAAAACTTGTTTATCTTGTTGGCACCTAAAATTCATGGCCAAAGGGTTGCCTTCGTCAGGTGCTGGTGAAGCATCGGAGGCAAAGAAAAGCAGCCTAGTACCGATAGCATATCCACAGCTCAAGAAGGATAATTATATAATCTGGGCTATAAAAATGCGAGTTATGGTCCTCCGATCGACCATGTGAGTTAGCTTCCAAGAAGCCGATAGTGCCTGTGCATCCATGGAACAACCATGCGACCTGGGAACCCCATCGCCGGGACGGCCGCCTGAACCGTCAACCTTGCCCGAACTTGTTCGGAAGAAATGGCGGTGAGGACCGGAATCATCCGATTCTGTGTCCGGAAGGCCAGAATCGACACTAGATGGAGCAAAGGACAGATACGGATCGGAAGACTAGGAAAAATCATCGACTGAGTGGAGGTGGATTAGCACATTGTAGCTGAGTGCGTCGTGAGATTGAGAACATCCTGCTCCGTGATGATCATCGTCTTCTCTTTGGGAATGGCACTGGGATTGAAGGTCCAAGCGACCAGCAGGAATGCAAAGAGTTCTGCACGCGAAGTCGAGGACTCATCGAAAGCCTCGAGCCAGCAGCTGGGTGAGAGGATTGCAAACACTGTGGCCACACTCCACGCGTGAATTGGCAGCCCTTCTAGGATCACCTGGGCCCTGAATCGTAGGGGGTGGCTAGTGGCCTGAGCCAGCCTCGACCACTACTTGAGGAGGAGCAGGAAGCGATCGGTCCTGATCGGTCCCTCACGGAGAATGTGATCTTCGACAGAGATAGAGTCGAAGACAACCAGGTAATTCTCGGGAAGAAAGGGTGGACTGACGACAACGAACGCTCCAATTGAAGGACACGGTCGACGTCCAGCGTTGACACTTCCGGCCTGATCCCGTCAACGTAGACGATGAGGGCGTGCTCGAGGCAGCGTGCCATGTCCCCCATGGCCGGCGACATAGGGACGACGCACACCTCCCTTGCCGAACGATGGAGGGGATCTCCCGGAGGGAACTCGTCGTCCACATCTCCATGGGTCACAGTCCGGGGAATGTCGACGCGAAATGGACTGCAGCGTGCTCCCTACAAATGGAGGGGAGCGACCTCGCCGGAGGGGGAGGAAGGAGCTTCGAAGGAACCTCGTCCAGAGTGTGCTAGGGGAAGAGGCCGCCGCCCGGCCGGCCGGCCCTCTAGGCTGCCAGAAGCCTGCCGCCACTGAGATACATGGACTGCTGGCTCCTCCATGGCACATGAAGGGGCGCGAGTTACGACCCGCGCACAACACGAAGGCGGCGCACAAACACACACTGCGCCCTGGCTCGACGATGTGCTCCTTGGGTTAGATACCTCCTCCTAGTATAGGGATAAAACAATAAAACCTTAAGCCTTCCTTCAGCAGCTAGAGCGAGAGAGAGAAGTAGCAGCAATCAAAAAGAAAATACAACAATAAGAAAGGAGAGGAAAAAGTGTTATTCCAGCTTAAGTGCACCTACGCAATCTTCATCAAGTGGGCGATCGGAGTAGCAAACGTGGTCGGATCTGCCTCCAATTTGGTTTGTGAGCTCCTGACTCGTAGCTCTTTGATATGTGCGGTTGGATTGAGGATTGGATTAGAGGAGCTTCAGGTTTTAGAGGGATTTTGTCAGTTCGAGTAGCAGCAGATTCAGCACTGAGCAGATTTGGTAGAAGTTCTGTTTGAGTGGTGAAACATTGTCCGATTTGGCTGAAATTTGGACAGCATGTTGGGAACTCATGGATTCACATTCCTGCCAAGTCTCATGCAGTTTGGATCTGTAGTTTGCTAGATATGAACTGAAATCCGAAGGGGACAGATGATAGGTTCTGTTCAGCCTATTGATTACTTCTTAATCTTGTGTTGTTGTTATTGTTGATGTGTCAAGGTTTCACTTTGATGGTGGTATTGTTGCTGCTGTAATTTCTCTAGTGTAATCTAGAGAAGACTCTATTGTGCCCGTTATTGATATAGTGAAAGATTTGGGAGTGGACCGTTTGGTCCCGTGGTTTTTGCTCCTCACCTTAAGGAGATTTTTCCACGTTAAAGTCATTGTGTCAATATGCATGTGACCTTATTGATTATTCCGCTACATATCTACTAGTTGCAAATTTTCTCACAGGTCATCACGAGAAAGAAAAGAGGTTGCTTGGACTACTGTCTAGTCATGTAAATCTCAACACTCCTAAGGTTAATCGCGGAAGGGCTACGAGGTCTCTTGCCGTGGAAGCATCTTGTGGGGTTCCGACACACCACGGCGACGTGGTCCCAGCCGAAGCAGTTGAAGCATAGGACAACGAGGTCTTTGGGGACCGGCCTGGAGGGGTGTGCCGGCCGACGGGCCAAGGGCTTCCTGCGCTAGTAGCGGCGACGACGGACTTGGTGCCAGCCATCCCCAGAGTGCTCCTGCACAATAGGTGCGAGCGGGTCAGGCGGCACTTGGTGGATCGGGTCCCCTGAAGGGATCCCGCCGTCATCGAAAAGGTTCTTCTTGTCGGGTGGTGCGCCCTCCACCGGTGCCGGGCACAACATCCTAGGGGAGATGACCAGCGCTTGGATTCGACCGAGTCAGGGCTAGAGAGGGAGGACTCACGCCACCTTCGCTCCTTATCCAAATCTATGCGAAGAACCGCAACACGGTAGTCGAGGTCCAAGGAGGAGCCCATGGCAGGGGAAAAGGACACTGGATGGGGAAGGAGGCGAGGGATGGGGAGAAAGGAAGGCTGGATGCCGCGGTCAGAGGGACCAGACGCGGGTTGCATTGTAACTGCCGTCGGAGTGGCAGGCGGCGCGAGCGAGAGGAGGCTACGTGAGAGAGATGATGAATATGATTCGTCAGCTGTGCGAAGAGTTCGACTTGGTTTCGAGGAACTCTTCAAAGATCACGTCGTCACGCCGTGAGGCTAGGTAACGCGGGGTTCGTACAGTTTTGTTAGTGCCGCGTCAGTGTTCTTGACTTGTTTGTCCTGAAGAAACCTTAGTTTTGATGGCCTTCCTGTGCCGAAGAAACGGGATGCTGGTCGCGTGCTAAATTGCTAATTAAACACCGTGCTAGAAGTTCCAGGTACGACAAACGAAAATCACGTCATTTTGCGCATCAGCGCACGGACAAAGTCATCCGTTCCGACGTCGGCGAGGACAAGCTGGAGGCTGCAGCGCACGTGAGCGCGGGCTGCGACGGCGTGTGCGGCTTCCTCGCCCTGGCGCTGGCTGGTGTGGCGCGCGCGCGATCGAATAAACGCGCATAGATGGCGCGAGGCGAAGGACGCAGCTGCGCTCTTGGGTTTTCTTTCGGCTCGAGAGACCGCACGCGTTAGCCCCGTGGATCCACCGGGCCGTGTTGGTGCTGGCGCCGCGTTCGTTGCATGCCACTCCGCTTCCGCGGTCGGTGCTTGACGATTGAACCCAGTACACGTGAAGGCTTTTCTGGGCCTCAACACCGGCAGGTGGATGTGGAGGCAGGCCGGTGCCGTTGTTCTTGCCGATCGGTCGCCACGCGGTTGCAGTTCGATGCACGCCAGCAACCATAACAGGTTGTGGGCTCGGCCTAGAGTACCGGCCCGTAATACGTTGCCAGGCCAGCCGCTCAACTGAAGCAAGCCCTACGCTGACATCGGAGAACAGCTTCCTCGGCTGACTCCACCGGCCACCAGACAGGGACTGGCAACGAATCGATCGGGATTCGGGAGACCGACCGCTTGCTCTCCCCCTCCTTGCTCCTCGGGTTCTCCGCGACCGCGAGTGACTATTTGTGGGTCACGTCGCAGGTGGTCAGGTGGTGGTGGTAGCAGCGGCGTGACTATTTGTGGGTCACGTCGCAGGTGGTCAGGTGGTGGTGGTAGCGGCGGCGGTGGAGGTACCGTGCGGCCGAGACGAGATGCAAAGGTGGCTAGGTGGGCGGTGGCTACTGCAGAGGTGAGGAATGCTTTCTACCATCGTGTAATCACTGTTGTATACAAAGGGTCATTTTAGTAATTTCTTAATTAGAGAAAAGAAGAAAAATGATGGGCTCACCTGTCATTGTGAGAGAGGATAAGGTTTGAGACTTGATCTCCAATCCGAAGCTGTGCACGGGATGGAGTTTTTTCCCCCCACGGCGGCGGCGCAAGCATGGAGTTGGGCGGCTCGGGCGGATTTCGACTTCACGTTTGGTGTGTCTCAAATTGTGAAGAGTGACATTGTATCTCCGACGACCATATTTGTTCACCGCGACACAACGGGCGATTGTTTTTCTGAGACAGCGCCTCGGCGTGTCTTGACGGCTAACTCGGTGGCTTTGAGTGCCATCCGCTTAGTGAGTTTGCATTTTCAGATTCTATCTTTTACTGTGCTAAGTGTGACGTGCTAGTGTTATTTTCAGACTATCTTGTTTTGATTTACTCTAGCACTAGGGGACTTTGAATAGTAATGATTGTGGACTCGGTATATGCTCGATGGGGATCTGAGGTCACTGTGAGATTGAATACGATAATTTGGATATAAATTGGTCTTAAGCTTGTAGATAGCTTGTTGTTTCTATTGTGTCATATAATTGGTGCTTGTCTATTCACTGTGAGCTATCAGTTCATTGTCAATTGGTATCTAGAAAGCTTGGCTTTTCGACTCAATTACTTGTTGTTTAGTGAACATTGATATGTTAAATGCTTTATATGATCAGTCAGTTTATCAAGATTTTATTTGAACTCAAGGTCTAATTTATTTCAGAGTAATTATCATGTTCAAATTGTGATTGAATTTTAACCCAAGTGGCGAGGAGGTTAAGAATTTTTTTTGAGCAGCTCGACATCTGAGAGTAACAAATAATCAATTAAAATATGAGCATTATGCTTATTTTAGATATTCCCTTGTTCTACCTTTTGAGCATATTGTCCTATTTAATTGACATGAGAAGGTTACATGTTAAACCGAATGTTTATATGTCATTTCTGTCATTTATATGCTGCTGGAAATACACTTTTATGATTATAATTATTGCTGAAATAATTTCTAAATATTTGATAAAACCGTTAATTTTACAACAGTCACTGTATCCGTATCTTATTTTGGTAGCAGCCTAGTTTGAACCAGAAATTTCACAGGAAGGAAACAACTTGATTATCAATGAGATTAGACAAAACTCCCGCGTCAAACAATGCTAAGTCGATTTAACAGGAGAGAAACCTTCTCACTCGTATTTATTTGGGCTGGGCCCTGGCCGCGAGTGTTTTCACTCTAAATGGGTCTTCATTTCGCCACCACGTCCTAATTCCTTGCGTCCCACTCCCACTAGTACATCACCAAATCTAATTCCTTAGGTCCCTCACGCCCCGCACTGCACTGCTCATGGTGCCTACCCGAACTCGACTCCGCCTCCTTCGCGGTCGCGGTGGCGCGCCCTCCTGCCCTCCCACCCTCACTGCTCTGTACCTAGCTAGCCGCCGACCGCCTCCTCGCCGGATAGTGCCAGGGGCCAGCACCAGCGTCGCTTCCTTCTCGGTGCTATCCATCCTTGGGCCTGCGCGGTGCCTCCTCTTAGGTCCTAGCAGGGCCAGCACCGAGACCGAGTCCTCCTCACCGACGCCTGGCCTCGTTGCCGCAGGCGAGCCACTAAGGCGAGTTCACTGAATGGCTACACGTGTCATGCACTTTATTATTATTATTATTATTATTATTTTGAAAAAAAGACAGGAGAGCTGTTCATTATATTAATAAAGCAAGAGAAAACAGAGAAAAATAAAAAGATACACTCACCAAACCCAATGAGGGAAACACCACAAACGGGAAAGGAACTGCTCTGGACACCTAGGTGAATAACCTAAAACACAAGCTAGGGCAAACACCAACTAGCTACGGCGGACTTCGATCAACTCTTACGCACCCAGGCCGCACACCGCAGCCAAAGGAAGGACGACGCCCACCACCTAGCACACTGAAGTTTCTGGTAATCAAGTTAGCCTTGTAGAGATTCACCATCGCACAATGCTTGAGAGAGAAGAATAGAAGCAAATGCATAGAAAACTAAAGCTCAGCCACGGTTGAAGAACCACAATAAGCACTCCACCCTAACAAGACGATCTTCAAGCCATCAGAATGTAGTAGGTGAGGGAAGTGGCCTCTCCGCTTGACGACGACGACAGCTCCAACTCCTCTCTTCCTTCCACGGGGATGCCTGCCTCTAGGTCCAGGTCAACTGTTCTAAATGGGGCATCCACAACGGTTGGCCTGCACCTCCGAGCAACGACCCAACAAATAAGCGCCCAAACTCTTTAGGCCTCTTCAATGACCGGCCTTCGACAACAGTAGGGTGTGACCTTCTCTAATAGTAGGCAAGGATGGCAAACGACGGCGAATCCGAAGAGGAAGAATGATGATAGGAAGACTTCAGCTCTAGTGGCGAGGTAGGCTCCCGAGGGGCGGTGAGCATTGACATATCTGGAGGGGAAGAGGACAGTGATATCTCCAAGGGGTCAGTGACGGTTGGAGGGCCAGCGGCATTTGGAGAGCATCGACGTCATCGCTGACTTAAAGACACCACAGCCGGAAGCAGCAGTGGAGAACAGGTAGCCAGAAGCTCCTCTCATCTTCGTCAGGTCCGGTGGTGCCAAGTAGGCTTACATCCGGATTTAGTCGGCCTCTTGGTTGATGCACCGCCTGTTCCGAAATCAAGGTCCCCAGCGTCAGCAGCTAGCTCGAAAAACACCCCTCCCTGGGTTCCTCCCGGTGGACGCACCGCCGTCGTCGGTTGCTGCGACAACGCGAGGCCCCGAGCCCGACTCCTCGGGGTGATAGAAACCTCGCCCTGTTGACCAGGGCGGGGCACGGAGAGCCAGGGCCAGGGCGACGGTGACTCCTTGCCATGGATGACGCATCTGTATCTTGGCCTCAATGATGACAGCGGGGAAGTAGACGCGCTGGTCGCAGTAGGGTAGCGCCAGACGTGCCTCTGACTTCTCCACTTGGGTCGAGATCTAGGGCTTCGAGGAGACTGCGGGCTGCTCGTCCCAGCTGCCGCCTCCATCGACTGCAGACCCAGAGAGGGAATGGCGGGGGGACTTCGGATCCATCAGGATCCTAGGACAACGGTGAAGAAGAACCGGTAGAAACCTCTAGATTTGGCAGCAAGGGGGTGAGCAGGGAGAGAGGAAACCAGAAAGGGGGAGTTGCAAAAAGAAGAGGAGAAGGTCGCCGCCGCCATTGCACCGACATGAAGGCGGCGGTGGGGAGGGGGGGAGCGGTGGTCGGGGGCTCTTGCACGGCGGCTAGGGTGTGCCTCCTGAGTCGCCCGAGGACGGCTCGGGAGATGGGCGATGTTCCTTTTTTATTTTTGAGTCGCACGTGTTATGCGCTTATGTTATTGCTATCTCACCTATTCACTAGTTTACTTTGAGAACATTAGTAGGTGTAAATTGTAATGTGAGTGCCGAATTACAATGTTGTATACTTGTACCAATTTTGCCGACACGTAGCGGCTAGAATTATACCATGTTCATGTGTAGGTTTTTTTTTTGTTAAATAGCGCGATTTAAAATTTGATGAATTCCGGGTGGGACATGTCGTTCTTTGCTTGGCGGCTTGTCAAGGGCGTCATGACTATTCGTTTGTGTATTAGGATTTTTTTTTTGCGCATGTCACTGTTGCGGTCGTTTCTTACACAATTAGCACCTATCATGATAAAATTGCAAATTTGACACCTTGTCCGTACGGTAACTGATCGGACACACTGTGCACGCAACACGGGTCCTCGTCTAGCCCGTGGCCGGCTGGAAGAGCCTCGTCCGACCCGTGGCCGGCTAGACGCCGCTTGATTACTTGGAATGTAAAGTCACTGCTGACATATTTCATATCAATGTCTACTAATCATGCACATCAAGCGGTTCTTTACTGCTAGCTATTGACCACAATGATGGATATCCAACACCCCTGAAACACGACAAACGCACTAAATTTTTACTCCTTTTCGGTATGCGGCTTATGCCTATTTTTTATATATTTATATTATTTTATATTTAAGTTAAATTGTACTTTCTGGATTTAAACAATATACTGTGAGTACACAATACAGCAAAAACAAATGATTTAATTTTTTATCAATAAAATTTGAAGTTCATGGAGCATATTCTAGAGAAGAACAGCATTGCACAAACTTAAATGTCTTACCATGAGAGAGCATGGTCAGGACATCAATCCCAACCAAAACATTCACACCTCGTTTTTCAGCATACCTGCAAATTCTTGATAAGTCATCTTAACTTGGGTAAATCTGACAGCATAGCTAAGTGTTCTCTACTGTTAAGCACGTTAGTCTAAATATTTCATGTCAAACAGTATGTGTTTCATGTCAGCAATATGTCGACCAGACACTAAATTTTTTCCCTTTCAACTTTTGGATACATCACATCAATATTTTTTTTATATTATCATGTTACACTTGATTGAGTCAGATCCAAAGAACTATATCAAATCATGCAAACTGAGAAGCACTCGAGTATTTTAACATACCTAACTCTATTACAGAAGAATTTTAGATCACATACATATCAGGAATGTAACTGAAGGTATGAAACATTAATGCTAAGTTGTTAACTGTCTTCAAATGTCTCGCCAAACCAATTGTAGATCAAGATGTCCAAGATAATACTATCCCACCAACACTCATTAAAGTTTGGCAACATATGCGAACATACCATGAAATATTTAGATTGACGTGCTCAACAATAGAGAACGCTTAGCTATGCTGCTAGATTTACCCAAGTTAGCTGCGACTTTACATTCCAAGTAATCAAGCGGCGTCCGGCCGATCACGGGACAGACAAGGCTCATTTGACCGACCGAGGGACGGATAAGGCTCCATGCGGACGAGGTGCTAAATTTCCAATTTTGTCACAACATGTGCTAATTGTGTAAAAAAAATGATCGCAACAGTAATATATGCGCAAAAAAATTCGTGTATTAGTACGGTACGGCAGTACCTATCACTACCAAAAAGTTATGATAAGTCATTTTCTCCTTAGTTAGCGGAAGTTATCCTTAAATGTTGCAGAAGAGAGGTAGTACAACAGGTGAGACACTTTGGGCATGCTTGGTTTATGACCCGGATAGCTAGATTAAATTTTTGGTAATACCAAAATTAGGATAAAAAAAATAGTGTTTGGATCGTAGCCATATCAATTCGCGAGTAATGCCAAAATTAGAGTACACATTGATGTATTTGGATTGCAATCATGCCAAAGTTTACCAAAATTGTGAATATGGCACATGGGGCCCACATGTTATCTAATTTTTTTACACCAAAATATACCAACATATGTCTTGTTTTATTGATTAAATCATAAGGAATACAACAAATCATAGATCGGATACACAATTTAGAGGTTATGGTCATTTGGAGCTTGCTAATCAAGAAAGTAAAGCATTTAGTACAACCAATGAATAACTGCCACATCAGTGAATGAAGGCTCGTCGACTTACCAAAATTTTCAAGGCGTGTCAATCTTCTAGTATAATCTAAATGCTAGCCAAATCATTGGGGCATTACCAAAATTTTGGTTTGGCTACCTGGGACCATAAACCAAACATGCCCTATCACACTACAACGTCTGTGATTCTTATCATAAACTAGGTGAGGGAAATTGCTTAATGCACAAATTAGGAATACAAAACGCAAGCCCCTAACAGATCTAGCTTATATATGTATGATACTAGTAGAGTGTCCATGTATTGCCATGGTATATATCATGTGTTTATTTTGAAACATTGATGTAGATATCATATATCTCAAGTCGATATAAATGTGACACTAAGCATCTTGATAGCGAGAGAAATCGCTGATGTATGGATCAATGAATCGACCGTATACATATATGGACAAGTCTTCCTTCCGTATCGTAACCGACTCATAGAAGCAATGTCCGGCAAGATAGGAAAGAGACCAACCGAATCGGTAATATCCAACAATAGCATGTACGTACATAGAAACAAAGAGCATGCACGCATACGCTAATTAAGGATAAAGATCTAGCGAATAATATTAGTCTAACACCCCCCCGCATGATCGGAGCGTGACTAGCCACAAGGAAGAACGTTCAGATACTGGACCGGAACTCAGTGAAGACCAAGACGGCAGCCCCTTGGTGAAGATATCAGCATACTGGGAGGAGGTGGGAACATGCAATACTCGAACCGCGCCGGCCGCTACGCGTTCTCGGACAAAGTGAAGATCAATCTCGATGTGTTTGGTACGTTGATGCTGCACCGGGTTCGTCGAGAGATACACTGCACTGATATTATCACAAAAAACAATAGTGGCGCTACCGAGAGGAATATGCGCCCTCGGAAGTAGCCGTCGAACCAAGTCGTTTCGCAACAAAGATTGGCGACAAAGACGGCATCGCCTCAAGATCGAACGAGACACGGTGGGTTGCCGCTTTGAAGACCAGGAGACGAGATTACCACCGAGAAAAACTGCGTACCCAGAGGTAGAGCGGCGAGTGTCAGGACAACCAGCCCAATCTGCATCAGAGTAAGCAACCAAAGTGGAGATATCCGTGCGACGAAGTTGTAAGCCATGAGCCAATGTCCCGTGCAGATAGCGGAGAAGACGCTTGATCAAAGCGTAGTGGGGCTCCCGCGGGTCATGCATGTGAAGGCATATCTGCTGAACAGCATACGAGATGTCTGGCCGAGTGAAAGTAAGATACTATAAGGCACCAGCTAGCCCGCGATAGTGAGTCGGATCATCAACAGGGGATCCCTCGGTGCCAGATACCTTGCTACATGTGTCAACGGGGGTGGAGCATGGTTTGCAGTCGGTCATGCCTGCACGCTCAAGGATCTCAAGTATGTACTGACGCTGAGAGAGGTGAAAACCGCCATCTTGACGAGTGACAGTAAGGCCCAAAAAATGGTGCAAAGGACCAAGATCCTTCATAGAAAATTTCGCTAAGTCGCCGCAATAACACGGAGAAGTGGCACCGAGGAGGCCGTCGAACAATATCATCAACATAGAGAAGCAAGTACACCGTGTCGCCATGCTTGGTAGACGAACAACGGCGTCGGATTTAGCACTCACAAAACCCGAGAGAGAATATGAGTGGCAAAGCGATCGTATAGCGCGCGAGCTTGCTTCAAACCGTAGA
The DNA here is from genome assembly GCA_036346255.1 of Ampelocalamus luodianensis. NCBI lineage: Eukaryota > Viridiplantae > Streptophyta > Magnoliopsida > Poales > Poaceae > Ampelocalamus > Ampelocalamus luodianensis. The sequence continues at coordinate 26,181,837 of CM070617.1, read as the reverse complement.
GCGACTGCTCAGCGATGACATAATCGTGGCGAGCTATCAAGAAATCCAAAGCAGTCGCACACAATAAATCGTCTCATCAAGAGTGCCATGCAAAAAGCATTCTTCACATCAAGTCGATGAACGGGCGATCATGGTAAAGAGCAATCGTGAGTACTGTGCGAATAGTAGCGGGCTTAACCACTGGACTGAAAGTTTCATCAAAATCAATCCCGGGGCGTTGAGTAAAACCGCGGAGAACCCAACGAGCCTTGTACCGCTCAAGTGAACCATCGGAACGGAGCTTGTGGCGAAAGACCCATTTTCCAGTGACGATGTTGGCGCCAGAGGGACGAGGAACCAATTCCCAAGTGTCATTGGCAAGCAGTGCAGAGAACTCCTCAGACATAGCTGCCCTCCAATGCGGATCCGCCAGGGCCCCACGATAGGACTTCGGCACCGGAGACAGAGCAGCAGTGTGGAGATCAAACGGCACCTGCGGTTGACGGAAGCCACGCTTGCCACGTGTGACCATGACGTGCTCGTTGACCTTAGGTGGAATGAGCATGGCATTGGGGGGCAAAGGGCGCTCGGCAACTGGAGGAGAGGCCGCACCAGGAAGCCTTGCGTCGGTGTTGCTGGGCCCGACGGACATACCCATGTTGGCCGCGTCAAGGCCAGGAGAGGAGGCCGCGGTGGGGGCCTCGCAGGCCGCGTCCGGAGTCCTGCGGTCCGCTCCAAGCCTAGGAGCCGCGCCGACTGCGCGAGGCCCATAGGCTGCGTCAGTCTCGGAGGGGGAAGCGCCTGCGCCAGATGAGGAGGCACCGCTTGCAACAGCCTGTGGCGATGCGCCAACAGGGGCAGCGGTGCGTGATGCAGCATCCCGAGCAACCGAAGTACCTGAAACACAAGAAGGTCCAATGGGGATAACAGGTGCGACATCAAACTCCGATAAGAAATCAAAGCGGATGAAGTGGGGTTGAAACCTCGGAGAAAGGGAAGGAGGTTTCATCAAGGTCACATGACGTGAGATGATGATCCTATTAGTGGAGAGATCAAGGCGCGATACCCTTGTGCTCGTAAGGATACCCAAGAAAGACACAGCAATGGAACGAGGAGCCAACTTGTGGTCCGCGATCACGAGAGGTTGGGATAACAACGGCAACCAAAGACACGAAGGTGGGTATAGGAGGATGGGTCCCATGGAGCGATAGAAGGGCGTGGCAAAGGCTAATGTCTTAGTGGGATGGCGGTTAAGGAGGTATGTGGTGTGTGGGAGCGCTCAACCCGAGAGGGATGGGGGCATGCTAGCTCGGAAGAGGAGTGAACGAATGATGTTATTTGTGGTGCGGATGATGCGCTCGCCTTGCCGTTTGTGGCGAGGTGTATGGGCACGACATGCGAAGGGTGGCGCCATGGGTTAGAAGGAACGTGCGAGTGGAGGAGTTATCAAACTCACGACCATTGTCGCATCGAACACTCTTAATCGGGTGCCAAACCGAGTGGAGACAAAGCTAAAAATCGGCGAGGGTAGGAAAGGTGTCGACTTGAGACGTAAAGGAAAAGTCCAAAGATAATGGGAGCAATCATCAAGAATAACTAAATAATATTTGTAACCCAAATACTAAGAACGGGGAGGTCCAAATGTCACAATGTATTAAATCAAAGTTATTGATCGCCGCGAACTAGAGGGATCAAGGGAGGCGCACATGGCGACCCAACCGCAAGCATGACATGATGTTCGGACTCGCTCTTATTGCAAGAAATAGCGATTTAAGACACTAAACGAGACAAAGCCTCATGACCGAGATGTCCAAGACGCCGATGCCAAAGATTGGGGTGGAGTCGCGGCAGCGCTAGGGGCCAAAACGGCGACGAGGCGGGTAAAGTGGGCTTAACTATTGCACCTGACGATCACGCTCCGGGTTCGAGGTCCTTCACAGAAAAACCATAAGGGTCAAATTCAACGGAACATCTGTTTTCAATGGTGAATTGACGAACGGAAATAAGATTTTTAACAAGTTGTGGAGAGACAAGAACATTATTTAAGTGAAGGGAACCATGAGCTGTGGGAAAGGTCATATAACCGGTGCTAGTAACGGGTAAAAGAGAGCCATCACCGACAACAATGTTGGATGGAGTAGAAAAAGAAGGGGGTTGGGAAGCACAAAGAGTACCGGAGTTTGATGTCATGTGAGTTTCAGCACCAGTATCCATATACCATTCAGTTGTTTGCGGCGGTTGCAGCGTCATCGTGTTAAAGGACGGCTGCAGGCGTTGTCGTCCCACGAGAGGCCACGTGGTGGTCGACCAACCGGAGGGTTAGGTGGGCCAGCGAAACCCGGTGGAGGCTGCGGATACGGCCCAGGTAGCGGCGCCAGCGGAGGCGGCCCAGGTAGCGGCGCCAACAGAGGTGTCGACCAGTGCGGTGTCGGGCTGCGCAGAGGCTGCCGCGCGCTGTGGTCTCGTGCGCGCGGGCACCACTAGATGGGCCGCCCGGATGCGGAAGGTACCATAGGCGATCGCCACCCGGCAGGCCGCATGGGTCGCGAGGGGAGCCGCCCAGCGCGCCAGCGCCGTCGGAACAGAGCGCCGCCGCCATTCTTCTTGCCGCGCCGAGTCCGCTGCGGAAGTTGGTGGTGTTGGCGGCGGGTTGAACGGCGCGGGGCGAAGGCGCGGGGCGAGGCGCGAGGGCTCGAGCCGGTTTCTTGCTTGACTCCATGGTGATCTCGGCAAGGCGAAGATCGAACGCACCTCGATGAAGGTCGAACGGCCGTTGACGTTGGATCGGTGCACCCATGTAAGCGGCGATCGTTGAGGCCACGAACAACGTTGAGGACAAGCGCGCGATCACGGACGGGCTCGCCAAGGTCGGCAAGTTGGTCACCATGGCTTTGAGACGGCGCAGAGTCGGAGATCGACAAGCCGCCGACGAACGAGCGTAAACTCGGCGCCCGTGAGGAGTGCGCGGTCTCCTTGTTCCCGATAAATCGTTGTTCCGTGCCCACCGACGAGGCGAAGTGGGTGGGCCGTCCTCACGATTCATCACCACCGAAGCTCGGGGGTGATCGTCCCATAGAGCCACGAGAGGACGGTGCAGTCCAAGCGCTTCCACGAGACATCATCGGAGCGATCGTCGTCGGAGTGCACGTGGTCGGCAAGCGCGTACCGCTCGAGGGTGTTGAGGAAGAGACCACGCCGGCGGTTGAAGTGGGGCGACGTGAGGTCGAGGACGAGGGGCACGAGGGCCTAGATGTTGAGAATCGCCGCCGCCTGGGAGTGGAGGGCGGCGGTGGCTACGACGACCTCACTGGCGATCACCAGGGCGCGGGCATCGGCATCGCGACGTTCTTGCGCGAGGCGCACGGTCTCCAGGCGCTCAGCCTTGATGCGTGCGGCCTCTAGGCGCGCAGCTTCTTGGCGAGCGCCGCGCGCCGCGGCGTGAGGCGGCAACGCGCCGCTCCGTGGCGAGCAGACGGCGACGTCGCCGCCATGGGCGTCGGCGCGGTGTGGCGGTGTAGCTAGTTTGTGCGGAAGCGGCGGGTAGGATCGAACCCTACTGATACCATGATAGCGAGAGAAATCGCTGATGTATGGATCAATGAATCGACCGTATACATATATGGACAAGTCTTCCTTCCGTATCGTAACCGGCTCATAGAAGCAATGTCCGGCAAGATAGGAAAGAGACCAACCGAATCAGTAATATCCAACAATAGCATGTACGTACATAGAAACAGTAGCATGCACGACACAGCTAATTAAGGATAAAGATCTAGCGAATAATATTAGTCTAACACATCTCACAATATAATAGTAAGATATTGCTCAACAAAAGAAGAAAGATGAGAAATCGGAGAAGTCAGAACAATATTCAAATCTGCTAAACCACGGAAATGAGCCTACTCTCTACTGTGCAAGAAAAGCACCACACAATGAGATATCACAGTTTGATCTTAACAGTAGAACAAATCTGGATTAACACATCTGATATGCTTGCATGGAGCATATTCTCACTTGAAGTGACATAGTTTGACTCACAGTAGTCCTGGTTCATTACTACATCTTTTGCTTTAAAAGAATCAGGCGACAAATTGTTTGATGATGAGTGATAGCTTCAGGGCCTTAAAAATGGAAATTCCCAAACCTCCAAACAAAATCAAGGCCACCACTTCACCAACAGCGTACGTTTAGGTTCACTGCACATACTCAAAGAGTATCAGGAAAAGCAAGAAGGTTCAGAAGATTGGACAACCAAAGCATGTAGTTCAGTTTCGAAACTCGGATGTCAGAAGCAATGAATCAATAATCTAGCTAAATATGTATAGCACAATATCCTCATATGGGATTTGCATATGAAAACCTGCAGTTCCAAAAGGGCAAGCACAAAGAACTAATGCATCTGCTCTCCATTTCACGAACCTTATTGTACTACGTTTCTACATTAAATCCCTACTTTTAAAAGAGGCACAAGTTCTTTCTCAGATCAAGAATGAGCGGAGCATACACAACTTCCTCTATGGTGGAGCTTCAATGTATGACGGAGAGACAACAGGTTCTCCCAAGCAGACGCTTATTTGATTTGTAGAGCAAATGGAAAAAAACTTGGTCTAGACACAGAAAGGAATTGGATAGCACTTATAAAACATCATGACATTCATGAAATTTGAAGATATTGTATCTAATAAACACTTGACAAGGAGAGGAAGAACCAATTACTCAAATAATTACAGAAGAACCATTTGACTACATGTTCATATATGAAGCAGAGCAAATATCTGAGAACCAGATAACTACAGAAATGTCGGAGCTGATAGGGTGATCCTACTCCGTGCAAGGGTTCATTGGATTTTTTTTTTCTGTACGTGGGGTGAGACGATCATCCCGTTGCGCGGGATAAACTCTTTTTTTATTAGTTAAGGTTAGATATATGTTCCCGTTGCGCGTGTTTCTTTCCCCCAACGAATTAAGTAATATAAGAGGGAGTGAAAAGGGCCTCTAACCGCGTTGGACACATCAGTGAAAAAATTCATTACGTCGGATCGCAATTGGACGGATGACATCACATGGGAGAGCCCGGGTCAGAAACCCTAACTAATCCCCACCCCTCTTTCCTTCCCACGCTCGAGCCCCGTGCAGCACACCCCTCGCACCTCATCCTCTCCACCTTCGCCTCCTGTCCCCTCCTTCCGTCGCTACCCTCTCAACTTCTGTTCCCCTCCCCTCCCCTCCCTCCCTAGCCGCCCTATCCACCAGACACACCGCCGCTGCCATCTCCCTTCCCCGTCGGTGCCTTCGCGTCGATGGCGACAGTGGTGGCCGACCGAAGATGTGGAGCGGAAGCGAGGTCGGGGCTCGAGCCACCGCCGATGCCAACTGACGCGATGAGCCTCCACCTCCTGTCCCCTTCCCCTCCCTCTATCGCCATCCTCTCCATTGTTGTCCCCATCACCTCCATCTCCCTTCCCTACTGGCTCCCCGCGCGTCAATGGCGACGGTGGTGGCCGACCAGAGATGTGGAGTGAAAGCGAGGTCAGGGCTCGAGCCACTGTCGACGCGTACTGATGCGACGACGAGGTCACTTGCCTCCGTCTCGTCGGCTTTGTTCGCGCGCCGTCTCCACCTCCCGTCTCCCTCCCTCCCTCCCCCGCCGCTCTCTACACCAGACATTCGTTGGATTTTTTTCGTGCATGGGGGTGGGACGATCGTCTTGCTGTGCGGGGTAAAACAGTGCCCACCCATTTAAGCTAAGAGCCATGCTCGAGTCTCGACTATCGGCCTCCCCATGCCCGGTCTCTCCGCCTTTGCCGCTAGCGGCCACCGTGCCCGGCCGGCTAGCCCCACGCCCGGCCTCCGCACCCCGCGTCCACGCCGTTGCCCAGCCTCCCCGCATTCAACTGCCGCTTCCTCTCCTTTGTGCCGCATCCGGCCTCCCCGCACCCGGGCGCCACCGCATCGTGCTCGGGCTGGCCTCCTCCTCTCCTCCATGGCTCAGCGCTGGCTTCCTCCTTCGCCGGCTATGCCCGACCTCCTCCTCTTCTCCCGTTCTCCACACCTACGTCCTCCGCTGGCCGTGCCGTGCCCCAGGCCATGCCGCGCCGAGCACAACACTGTGCGTGTTAGACACGACACTATGCGGCTGTGCCGGCCCACTGGGCCAAAGTGCGGACCTAGACATGGCATGAGCGCTCGTACCATGCTAACTCAACCCATTAACCGTGCATGCCATGTTATATCATACCACGCAAATAGTACTGTGCTTCGGACTAACCGACAAACGCCCATCTGGCCCTCTCTAATCGGTCGGAGAGCGCGCGCCCTGGTGTGGTGGAACCGCATCGCGTTCTGTCCCGTCTCTCCTCGTCACCCCCAGGCTTGGAAGTTGGAACAGAAGAAAGCGCCCCTCCCCTCCCCCGATCTCATCCCTCCCCCGTTCCTCTTCGCGATCGAGCCTTCCGCCCCCAAGTCCGAACCCGCAGCCTTCGCCTCCGCCGCCGAAGCACGCCATCTCGAGCTCTCCTCTCCCCCCCTCCTCTCTACTGGATTGGCGTGGGGTGGAGAGGAGATCCATCCATCCGGCCCGATTTCTTCTGTTGGTAAGGTATGCCCTAGTTCGCTTGGACTAATTTTGCTCTGATCTAGTTTCTCCTGGTCTTAGCTGTGAGTCTGTGACTGCTATTAATCGAATCCGAATCCGAATCTGAATCGACCCTTCCTAAATGCATTACCAAATACCAAGCACTGTATTTAAGAATTTGCTGTTTCGTTTGGTTCTGTGGATTATATGCTCAACTTATTCACTAGGGTTTTTTTTATCCCCCCCCCCCACCCCCAGTAGTAGGCAAGGCGAAACAACTTAACAATGAGCAGCATAGGCACAGGTTACGATCTGTCCGTTACCACCTTCTCTCCGGATGGCCGCGTCTTCCAGGTTGAGTACGCCACAAAGGCCGTCGACAACAGCGGGTTCGGTTTCACTGCTTGGCCTTTTCCTTTTTGCTTAACTTGTTCCGTTTTATGTGTAATTTCGTGGTGCTGTTCCGATCTTTGTGAAATAGGACTGTTGTTGGTATCAAATGCAAAGACGGGATTGTCCTGGTAAGATTGCTCTTGTTTGATTTGTATTCAGTCGATTATTTGCAGGTGGTGTTCTTTTTTGCTTGATTGACATTTCGTGCTTGGTTCTTTAGGGCGTGGAGAAGCTGGTAACTTCAAAGATGATGCTGGAGGGGTCGAATCGGAGGATCCATTCAGTGAACCGACACTCTGGCCTGGTATCTCTCTCTCTAGTTGCTCAAATCGACACTGATTTTGATGTAAAAACGCGCAGAATTGATGAAATAATAAAGGGGATAAATTGTCTTTCTGTTTTGATTTTCCGCTGTTTACTGAAATATAATCCCTGTTACGTAGAATGATAAAAATCTTGTTTTCTATTGAGATGTTTACTTCAATTTATCTTGCTACGATGCCTGTCTATTGATACGAGGGTTTGTAGTCTACTCATCCCTTTAACAAATCCTGTTTTAACTAGAAACTGTGCTTATCCTCGCTTTCAGGCTGTTGCTGGTTTTGCGGCAGATGGCAGGCAAATTGTTTCAAGAGCAAAATCGGAAGCGGCCAGTTATGAAAAGTAAGCACCTAGACTTTTAGACCATGCGGACATCTTTATATGGTATGCTCTAAAACTGCACTGCACCAGGGTCTATGGGGAACCCATTTCTGTGAAAGAATTGGCAGATCGTGTGGCAAGCTATGTTCATCTTTGTACACTCTACTGGTGGCTCAGGTAAGACATTCAACATTATTGTCGCATAGTTACTGGAGACATGACCTGCATTCTTTAATACATTAGTTTTGGTTCCTATACTTGATTCTGACTTTATTTCTGTTGTTTTAGGCCTTTTGGTTGTGGAGTTATTCTTGGAGGTTATGATAGGGATGGGCCACAGCTCTACATGATAGAACCCTCAGGGGTCTCCTATGTATGTTGTCACTACAGTCTACAGTACACAATAAGCTATATCTTATGGCAGTGCATAGGCTTGTAGTTTTAGTTTTTACATGAATTATGTCTTCCATCAGTTGTGAACACATGTTCGATAGACGCGCCTAGAGGCATTCATATGTACTTGCTGGTATATACGGATTCTGTTGTTTGTTAATAGCATTAAGAAACTAAGTGTTTTGTGTATTTAAAATTCATATTGTTCATTGAATTGAATCTTGAACAGAAATACTTCGGTGCTGCACTGGGGAAAGGAAGACAGGCTGCAAAAACGTAAGTTTACCACCTTCGAATTGTTTATTGGGCACTATCTTTGTTAGCATACATCTGTTCGGCTGTTGCAAATCACTAGTCAATGCTTAAATAAAGGGTCCCGTAAATATCATATTTTTTTCCTAGAGCAAAGGCAAACATTATTACAGCCCAGCTTCCTCAGAATCAAAGTACAAGAGAAGGTAGGGAGGGTTGGTCCTCCATATACCATCTTAGCATTTGGAATTATTGGATCCTTGCAACTTCCTTTCATGTTTTGTGCTATTTTATACATAGAAGTTTGAAACAGCCAAGCCACAGTTAGCATATGGATACCATACATTTTTAAAGGGTGTTCCTATATATGCTTTTTGTTATGTTGACTGGTCAGTATGAACACTAAAGTGTTATGTGGATCCATAAACTGATGGGCAGTTCATTTATATATCATCTAAAATCCACTTGTTACACTATACATCTATTTCCCTTTTTTAAGTATATCTTTTCCCTTGTTTCTGAGGAAAGATCTGTTTGTAACCTATTCTTCGTTGAGGTACTAATGGCTCTAGCTTTTGTGTTTCAGAACCTGTTTAACAAGAATACTTTAGCAATTGCTATTAAATTTATCTCCGTAGAATTAGTCTGATAATTATGTATTTTGTTTATCTTATGTTTATCAGAATGATTCTGATTCCAACTGTTTGAATGCTGTCTTGCAGTGAGATAGAAAAGCTGAAGCTTTCTGAGCTTACCTGCCGGGAAGGCATTGTTGAGGTTGCAAAGATGTACGTCTTAAATGCTATTTTTCCGTAATAATACAATTGTGTTCATGAATTTGTCGCTTTTACTTGTGTGAATGCATGTTATTGTCTACAGCTTTGTTGCCATTCATATTCCTTTGCATTACTTGATTACGCTTAATGTTCAACATCATTCTAGTACCTGTACTGTTCTTTTTTATATATACAACTTCACACATAAGCTGTACAGTACTCGTTAATAATCATTGCATTAGTCACTAAGAAGCTTCTGTGAGTACATTCCTTTAAACTCTATAGTATTTGATATCAAAATTTTACTGGTATGACTATATGAATATTAATGGTAGTGAGCTGCTTAGAAATCTCGTGGTTGCAATGTAATAGGCCGAAGTATTTAGCTTAGATGATCTTCGTGAAACAGATTGTTGTAAATTCTTCTTGTTAAAAGGTAGGTGATACTGATAGATTACTTCTTATGTGTCAAGTGGTTGTAATGAACAAAGCAAACAAAAACATGTTAGCTGGTGGATGTTTCTTTTATATATTTCCTGCTCACTTGATGTCAACATACCTGAAAAGGCTACTACTGTCTGAACAAAATTTCCACTCATAATTTGTTCAATGCAGCATTTATGGAGTACATGATGAAGCAAAAGACAAAGCTTTTGATTTGGAATTGAGCTGGATATGTGATGAATCAAATCGTCAGCATCAGAAGGTACTGGGACATTAAAAAAAAACTGTTCATAGATTTGTGATATGAATTAGTAACTGAACTTCTTTGCTCACCTGGCATACAGGTTCCAGATGATCTATTGGAGCAGGCCAAGGCTGCGGCTCGGGCAGCGCTTGAGGAGATGGATGCTGACTAAGAAGCACTGACTATATTTCCAAATTTATTTCATCTTGGCCACTGGTGAAATCTTTGATGCCATCGGGGCGACATGCAAGGGACATGGCCAATTTGTCAGAATTTTATTTCAGTGTAAACTTTGTTTTTGCTTGATGGAACTAGGTTCCTTCATGATAAATTTGATGCTAGACAGTGGAGGGATATCTATCTGACTTGTGTTGTTTAGATTCTGATGAAATCATGGGCAGCTATCTATCGATAGCTACTGTTTGTTAAGCCAATGACTTGAGTCGTCACGCGCATTTGGATGGCTTGCTTGTTTCTGTTGTGGTTGCACTTTCTGGGTGTGCCGCCCGTGGCCGTGATGGATTAACTGGAATGTTTTTTTGGGCTATAATCGCATTTCAGCATCCTCCTTGCCGTTTGCAAAATTACCAATTGCAACTGTACCGTGAGGATATAGTTATAGTCATGGTTAATAGAATTGTGAGATTGCAAGAATTAGAAACTTACTTGTGAAAAATTGAACAGGTTTATCGAACAAAAAAACTGCATGTATGTGCGCATTTTTTGTTGTTTGTGTAACGTATATCATACCTACTACTGATTAGTTGGACGGTGGCGGCGCCCCGGCACCACAAGAGAAGAACCCATGTGTTGGCAAGGATGACAGCTTCTCTTTCGGATCTGGCAATAGGAATAGGACTATAGCATGGAATCAGGAAAAGCAGTTTTGGCACTCCATCAGAAGGAAGCGGAGCGAAGAAGGGTATTGCATGCAGTTTGCCAATCCAAAAGGTTCTTTCTCTATTTTAAGAGGCAACCCTCAGTCCGTGGGTGCTGTCCGATCTACACAAGGCAAATAAAATCATAAAAATAACCGAATTTCCAACTTGTAAAATCCCCACCGTATCCAATTTCAAAAGGGAGCCGCTAGCCCACGCTATATGTTGGAATGTGTTTCCAACGGTATAGTAGTTTCACGATGTTTCAGTGGCATAAAAGTTTCAAGAAGTTTTAGGTTTCCGAGTTTGAAGTTTCAAGCATGCTTCAGCTTCAGCGCATTTCATAAAAAAGTTTAAGAACATTTCAAGAAGTTTTAGAAGGTTTCATAAAAAAGTTTCAGTGGGTTTCAATAAGTTTCAAAAGGTTTCATCAATGTTTTGGCAAGTTTCAGATGAAACACGGATAGAAAAGCAAGTTTCACAAAGTTTCAAAAACTGAAACCTCAAGTTTCCACATGAGTTTTAGTTTTGAAAACTTAAACCTCGAGTTTCAAACATGAGATTAAAGCAAGTTTCAAAACTGAAACTTTGTTTCATCAAGTTTCATATTATTTCGAAAGGTTTTCAAGAGTGAGTATCAGAAGTAAGTTTCAGAGAAGTTTCTAAACAAAATTCAGCCAATTTTCATAGGAGTTTCAAAATTCGAATGATTTTTTTTTGCCAAGTTTCGGAACACATTTGCTAAGTGTCGCACAAGTTTCAAAATTCGAAAAAGTTTCACAAAGAAAAAAACAAATTTGGGCTTACCCGATGGCTTTGCCAGTCACGCCCGGCCGCCTGCTCCCCGTTCGTGGCCACACTTAGCCGTGGCCACTGGCCGCCGCCGTGCCTACCCCTCTGTTGCATCAGCTGCTCGGCCGTCATTTGCAGTCTTGCCCACCCGCGAAATACCCGCTTGTTGGCTCGCGGCTCGCCGCCGCGGCCTCCGAGCTCACTCACGTAGTGCACGAGCCTTGCTCCGTATTCGGTCTAGAAGCAAGCACAAGCTCCACGTCCGGCCACAACGCTCGCTTCCCACTGCCCCCGGATACCGCGCTTGCTCGCCGCGTCCATGCCCAACGCCACTGCGCCCGCTCGCCCCGCGGCCACGACGCTCATTTGCTGCTCACCGGTGGCGCTCACTTGACGTAGCTCCCGCTCACCCGCAGCCACCGCGCAGGTCGAGTCACTACTAACCGCGTCTGCCCATCTCCGCACCCGCTGGTGTACGCCGCCACACAAGCTGGCCCGTCGTTGCTTGTTACTCCCACCTCCGCAGCGAAGGAGATGATAATTGATAGGGGGCAGAGAGAGATGTTGTGATGGACGGACGGGAGCGTCGATGGGTTCAAATGGATAAGGAAATCCATTTTAGCCCCCTCGAACTTATAAAAAAATTCATTTAACCTCTTCAACTACAAAACTATTTTTGTACCCCTAATATTTCAAAACCGTGTCAAATAACACTATGAGGTAGTTTGGCTAGACGGTTTTGCATACGTGTAGGAAATTAGGAATAAATCTATTTTACCCACTCAAACTTTTCAAAAAGTCCACTTAATGCCCGAACTACAAAATTGGTTTTTTATCCCCTAGTATTTCAAAATCAAGTTAAATAATAACTTGAGATAGTTTGGCTATGTAGTTCCTAGGGTCACCTATCATATATATATATATATATATATATATATATATATATATATATATATATATATATATATATATATATATATATATATAAAAATACTTCTACTCTAGTATTTACTCCCACCTTTGATATACCACCTAAAAGAACTTGACATACTCCATTATCACTTTGGGTATACTCATATACTAATTATAAGATACTCCAATGTGAACCACACTAAAAATTTGCAAGAGAGTCTATAGTTTTTAGCATATTTTGTAAATACCTTCATATTCGCACATAAAAAGAAGTATGTCTAAAAATTGTACATACTACCTCTGAAAATATGTATATATGAGATACAAAATAGAGAGTAACTACTCCCGGAGTAGGAAAAAGGCTTCCTATATATATATATATATATATATATATATATATATATATATATATATATATAGAGAGAGAGAGAGAGAGAGAGAGAGAGAGAGAGAATGAGCTCACCTAGATGAATGTGCTCACCTCTTTTTGGTCCCCCTCTCTCTCCACTACCGCCACCCCTCTTCTTCCTTAGCATCAGCCACCGCTTGCCCTTGCACCCGCCACCATAGGCTATCTCTAGGAGCGCCGCTGGCACCCCTTGACTCCCCACAGTCCCAGGGATCAATTTTGGCCACCGCTGCCACCTCCCAAGTCGTCGCTCACCGTCGCTGCTGTCACACACACACACATATATATATACACACACACGTACATATACACATATATATATGTACATATACATATATACGTGTATATATATACATGTACACATATATATATGTACATATACATATATACATGTATATATATACATGTACGTGTGTGTACGTGTGTACGTGTGTGTGTGTGTGTATATATATATAGGAAAAATACTTTCTACTCCCGGGAGTAGTTACTCCCACTTTTGATATACCACCTAAAATAACTTGACATACTCCATTATCACTTTGGGTATACTCATATACTAATTATAAGATACTCCAATGTGAACCACACGAAAAATTTGTAAGAGAATATATATTTTTTAGCATATTTTGTAAATACCTTCATATTCGCACATAAAAAGGAGTATGTCTAAAAATTGTACATACCACCTCTGAAAATGTGTAAATACCACCTATATAGTCTTATATGCTCGTATACTACACATACATACTCTCGGTTGCGCAAGATACTCCCTACGTTGTGAGATACGGAATAGGGAGTAACTACTCCCGGGAGTAGGAAAAAGGCTTCATATATGGTTTGGCTGACGCGGTTCTATATATATATATATATATATATATATATATATATGACCGGTGAGCCCTAGGAACCACGTCAGCCAAACCATATTAGGGTGTTATTTGACCTGATTTTGAAAATAATAGGGGGTAAAAACCGGTTTTATAGTTCATAGGTTAAGTTGACTTTTTGGAAAGTTTGAGGGGGTAAAATGGACTTATTCCCGCATTTATGCAAAGCCGCCTAGTGAAAACACCTTAGAGTGTTATTTGATCTGGTTTTGAAAGATTAGGGGTAAAAACCGGTTTTGTAGTTGATAGGACTAAGTGAACTTTTTGAAAAGTTTGAGGGGATAAAATTGACTTATTCAAATGGATAATGATCTAACTTTAATGTGTAGATGTGATAGTGTTGAAAGCTCACGATCAGACGGTGAAGCCTTGTACCGTCGATTCAGCTCAGAACGTCATATTATTATATTGTTTTTCTCATTTTAAAATTATATTTCACACGAGAACAACACAACACACCTTGGTTGGTTATCAAAATTTGCTAAGGTTCCGTCTTCTTCCTGATTGTTCATTTTCTTACCGTTATTACGATTTACGAGGCAATTTGGTGTCCAAACTTTCGTAATACTACTAAATTCTCTAAGGTCTCGTGGCGGCGATATTCGTAAACTCACAAAACGACCAAAACTCGCAGATTGCTATTCTTGAACGCGGTAAAACAAGACCAGAGAGGCGGCCACCCCAGAGCACCAACGAGAACCAACCATGTCCAACCGAACCCACCACGGCACCAGCCGAGAGTTTTTGAGCTATATGGTACTTTTGACGTCGTTATTAACAAATCTGATTGTTGGCGTGCCGTAATACCAAAAATGGTAAAACGGACATATCGATGACCGACACATCCGTGTCTCCCACGCACGGATTCTATCTCCACCGCACTTCTGGCATCTGGTGCACGGACAAGCTTTGTCCATGCAACCAGCACACGACGCCGCTCCGCCGGTCCCCCTGCCACGGACGAGCCCCTGTCGCACACCTGGCGCCCGGACAACGCTTCTGCCAGCCCCCCTCACCCGAACGCCACCATGTGGGTTTGTCCGCTCCCCTCTCGCCCGGAACTGCCTGTCCGAACGCACCCGGATTCCCGCCCATCCCATCCTTCGTCCAATCCATCACACTCATGCCCCCTGCATGCATGAGAATGATTCTCGCATGCAAAAAGACATCACACGGGAGGGAATCCGATTCCCCTCCCGTCGTTGCACTGTGTGCGGGAATTGCGTTCACGTGGCTATAAATACCGGAGTCGCTCTCGCTCTCAGTCATTCTCAATTTTATTCTCGTTCTCGCGCTCGTCGCCGAGAACACAGAGAATAGAAATAAAATTTATTTGGAGATTAAAGAGTATTTAGAGCAATTCTTAGGACTGTATTAGTATAAAATAGTCGTCATCAAGAGAAGGTATTTTTTTCTCCACTGCATTTGTCATAATTACTTTAGTCGTAGTTAATTAGTCTTAATCAACTAGTCGTAATTAATTTAGTCAGTGCTAGGTAGATGTAAATAATTAGTCATAATTAACTAGCCGTAAATAATTAACCTATAGTTTATTAGTGTTAATTATTAAGCAGAAATTAATTAGTCATAATTAATGTAGTGGTAATTAATTAGTCTTTATTAATAAATTGTGAATTAGTTAGTAGTAAAAAATTATTGGTAATTAATTATTCCTAATTAATTTAGTGGTAATTAACTAATCCTAATTAATTAGTCGTAACTAATTTAGTAGTGATTAATCAGTGATAATTAATTAATAGAAATTAACTAGTCATAATTAATTAGTGGTAATTGACTAGTCATAATTTATTAGTTGTGATTAATTTAGTGGTAATTAATTAGTTATAATTAATTAGTCGTAATTGCTTTAGAGGTAATTGATTAAGCGTACTTATCAAGTCGTAATTAATTTAGTGGTAATTAATTAGTGGTAATAAAGTAGTCATAATTAATTAGTGATAACTTATTAGCCGTACTTATTTAGTCGTAATTATTTTTTTGGCAATTAATTAGTCGTACATATTTAGTTGTAATTAATTTATTGGTAGTTAATTAAGTCATAAATAATTAGTGGTAATGAATTAGTCGTAGTTGATAAGTGGTGATTAAATTGTTGTTGTTTAATTGGGTATAATTAATTACTCATAACTAATTAATTGGTGGTTATTTAAGTCGTAATTAATTAGTCTTAAATAATTTGTCGTAAGTAATTTACTCATATTTAATATGTCATAATTTATTTGGTCCTTTCGATTCGATTCGAACTAACTCCACATTTCATCTCTTATAAACCATGCCTCTATCGGAGCTATTGGAACTCTTCTACGATGAGCATCACCGAGGACGCAGATGGCCCTCCACCCCTCATGCTTCGGCCTGAGAAGCATTACTGGTAACTCGACGCTCGCTATATCCTTATCCTTCGGGACACGGGCTTGTTGACCTTTACGACGATGCTCTCGATCGGATGCTACTTCATCCTAGACGGTAGTTTGATGTCGGCACTTGTCGACAGATGGAGACCCTAGACACACACCTTCCACTTGTGGGTATGACGGTTATTCTCCAGGATGTCTCATTCTTGACCAGTCTCATGTTTAGGAGTGAGGCACTTGTTCCAGGTCGTCTGCCGATGGAGTGGAAGGCCTGGTTGGGGCATCGGTTTGGCATACCCATCCCGAACAACGCTCGTGATGTCCCTCAGATATGGCTGAGGAATTTCAGTCAATGCCCGACGGATGCACCTGACGAGGTTGTTAGAACGCACCTCGTTGCTTACCTTCTTCATCTCTTCAGATGGGCCAGGTTTCCCACCACACAGGGTGATTAGGTGTACCACAGCTTTATCCGCATCACCGGGTCTTTAGTTGACGTGGAGGCTGGGACGAAGCCCTAGTACAATTAGGGATAAGTTGTCCTTTGCATCACATACATGGGGTTGTGTGATGCTTCGCAGCGTGACATCGATTTGAATCCGGTCCTTGCCATCTGCTACATACTCTTGTAGCTGTGCAATTGGAAGCACTTCCCTGTTAGGCAATCCTCTATCAGGACAGTAGTGCGCCGTACCCCGAGTTGCACGACCCAATAGACGGGCCCACTATGGGCACCCGGTGGACTACTGCCAAGTTACGCTGGGCCAAGGATAGACTGGCGAGTTGCTACCCAGTGTTCTACAACGAGTTTGAGTCATTACACGACAACAACATCATATGGGTTCCAAGGAGCTCAGATTTTAGGAGCATGGTAGCACTGCACGGACTGTCTGTGCAATGCACGTAGGACACCAGATTATGGGTGACGACTCGCCACCTGGTGTTTACCCATATGGTGAAGCCTTATGCGCCGTAGCGCATAATGTTACAGTTTGATATGCCGACAGCAGGATCCTATCGCGAGCCGTCCACTTGTGAGCCTAACTCCATCTGAATAATGTTTACAGTTCATACCTATATACTTTGTTCTGACATCAATCCTTCTCAAATGCAGTCAATCGAGGGCGAGCTGACACGGTGAGGTCTGGTAAGCAATCCAACATGAGTGGGTTACAGCTTGGATGAAGACATCACACAATGAGGTCCTACAGGAGCAGCGGTCGTACGACGTACGGACATACCATTAGTACATCAAGTGGTACGTACCACGGTCGCGCACCAGACTCACTTATCCTCCACCAGAGCGTCCGGAGTAGGTCATGCACGAGGAGAAGCTCCGTCACTCATTTAATTGACACAACTCTTCACGACGTGACGACACTGTAAAATGTTGATAACCTTTGCTCGCTTCATTGATGATATTTGTATTTTTGTTACTGAACAAGTGTTGTTTGTCACTTCAGTTTGAGCGGCTATAGCGGATCGCAAACACATCTGAGACTGCCATCCACAGCCCAAATCACACCTTACCGGGGGCTTCTTAGCACTATCAAGTACATCTTCGCGGTGTCCAAGAATATAATAAAGAACATGAGCTGCAATCAGTCGAGAGATGACGTATTACACGCTACGCACTGAGTGAGCCGATCGTGCTCACTTGCTAGGTCATCACGGCCTAGTTGTAATGCTCCCTGTTGATCATCCGCACTATAGATCAGTGAGAAGGTGCTTTATGTACAAATTTACGTCCTGATTTTTTATTACGCCTTAGGTTGTGTTAACATCATGTTGTTTTCCAACCGCACGTCTGTCGGGATGTATTACTTCTGTCGTCTGCACCCCTTACTTTGACTGGCGCTCCCACTCGGTCATCCGCTTTACACATCGGGGAGGTACGAGATATTTAGCTTTGGTCCTGAATATTGATTTCGCCTAATATCATTCCATCTTGGAGCCTTCAATTCAGCGTGGGGGTGACGGCCATATGTCAACCGATGAGGAGACGGTCATCCCAGCTACTGCCAGGGAGCAGTAGACAACACCAGGGTTTGGACCGTGGCACCTAGGGCGCTCACCCCTGTCGTATGTTGACTTGTACGGAGTACCATACCAAGACTAGAGCTCCTCCGAGGTCACTGGTACATCGTACGGTCAAGGCCAGAGCTCCTCCACACCGAGGGATGTCCAGGCATCGTACCTAGGGCGGACGATCTGGGAGCGAATTTCTTGATTTGTTCATTACTGACATGATTTTAGGTGGTAACCAGTTTGGCATGACTCAGTTGGATGACATTGATGTTGGACAGACTTAACTGTGCCAGAGTCAGCTTGCTGATGCACCTTCGCCCACTCAACGCTCTCTGTACCACCTCCGAACCGATACACGCTCTCCGAACTGTTAACATATC
This sequence comes from Ampelocalamus luodianensis, assembly GCA_036346255.1. NCBI lineage: Eukaryota > Viridiplantae > Streptophyta > Magnoliopsida > Poales > Poaceae > Ampelocalamus > Ampelocalamus luodianensis. The sequence goes on along the minus strand of CM070617.1, from coordinate 26,163,479 downwards.
CCACGAGACATACTCGATGCAAAACCAGAATGCGCACACAGACGTAGTGAGCAGATAGTGGCTCAGACGAATGTGTCATATTGTATCCCGTGTGTACATTGTATAGATGTTGTGCGCTTAATGTAAAATTTATTTGTATAGTATTGTCAGAGTACACTGGTTCCGGAGACGACTGCAACGCCGGAGATTCACATGAAACCCTAAAACAACAGATGTTCACATGAAATCATAAAACCCTAAAACACTCGAGGTTCAAATGAAATCATAAATCCCTGTAATACCCAAGGTTCACATTCACAAAACCCTAGAACACCTGATAACGATTCATATGAAATTATAAAACTCTAATTTTCAAAACCTAAAACCATAACCCTAATTTTCATAAAACCCTAACCCTAACGTCGTGCCATGAGGGCATGACAGCACACAATGCGGTGCCTCCAGGGCATGTTAGAGGGGCCACGTGACGTGCGGATGGGCGTTCGGGCCTTTAGGGCACGGTAGCGGGCCATCTGGGCCTCCAAAGGCACGACAGTCGCTCGTCCAAGTGTGGAGGGTGTGATAGCGGCGTCGTGGCAGCACGGGGGCGTCCGGCCCTAGGGAGTCGTGGAGATGGAATTCGTGTGCGGGAGGCACGAATGTGGACATGTGCCGGCTGTTAGCACGTTCGTTGTGTCATTTTTGATATTATGGCGCGTCGATGGCCAGATTTGTTAATAATGGCGTGAACAGGGAAAAAAATCCTATAGGATCTGGTCCACAACTCCATCAATATAGACCAACTCTACTATGTGACACATGTCTTTTCACGAATCTCAAACCGTACAGCCCTATAAATCACTGATGTGAATTTTCACGAATTGAATACTGAAGGTTAGCATGTCACGCTTTGAGATTCGTGAAAAGACACGTATCATACAGTGGAGTTAGTCTACGTTGATAGAGTTGTGGATCAGATCCTGTAGATTTTTTTCCTGTGAACGGTGCCAATTGGAGGAAAAAAAAAAACTCCGACGCCACCCCAACGCATCGCCAACCGAAGCCTCTCAAAACGCCGACCGATTCCACCGCGCCTGCAACATCCAACGACCCCACCCCGCCGCCCCGCGGTGCCTCCCTCCCCATCCCCAAAGGCCGGCCGCCGCGAACCCCGCCCCGCCCCTCGCCGGCGACCACTGGCCGCCGGCGACGCCACCATGCCGCCCTCCACCCCAACTACCCGCCTCCGGATCCTCCTCTTTATCGCGACTCTCTCGCTCCTTCTCGCCCAAACCCTAGCCTCGTCCTCCGCCGCCGCCGTCACCGCGGCCGAGCCTGCCGACCCCTGCGCGGCGGTCGTGTCGGACGGGGCCAGCGAGGCCGCGTCGTGCCCGGTGCGGTGCTTCCGCCCCGACCCGGTCTGCGGCGCCGACGGGGTCACGTACTGGTGCGGCTGCCCCGAGGCCGCGTGCGCTGGCGCGCGTGTGGCGCGGCGCGGGTACTGCGAGGTCGGCGCCGGGTCCGCGCCCGTCTCCGGCCAGGCGCTGCTGCTCGTTCACATCGTCTGGCTCTTCGTGCTCGGCGCCGCCGTTCTCCTCGGCTTCCTCTGATGTGCGCGCCTCCGCCCTTCTCCCCTTCCCGTAGTTGACTTCTCCCCGTTTGTAAAACCACCCATTTCGCGATTCTTTGTTGGATTTTGGTGCACTGTTGAGAGCTGAATGCTGATGGATGGTGCTGTAACGATTTCCGCTTTCATTTTGGAGCATTTGGTCGAGAGATGCTACACAATTCTTTCTTAGATGTGTTTGATTCCGGAACTTAGCTGTCCAGATTGGTTGTGAAATGTAGGTTGAGATGGTGTAACCAGTTTGTAAATTTCGTGCTAACATTTGCAGTCATCAGTTTGTGGTTGTCTATAAATTTGATCTTCATAATTTTACTTTTTTTTGTTTGTGTGGTTCTACACATTTGATTGATATATGAGAGCTGCTTAATGCACTTGACCAAATGAATTCTCATCTAAATTGCTTTGATGTTTTTAGTTTGTTTCCGGATTAGTGTTGCCATGGAGCCAAGTAGCCAACTGCCTTTTTTTTTTGAAAAAAAGAAAGAAAAGAAAACTATTAAGCACTACATATGCTCACCAGAATATGAGCATGAATGTAAATGCAGTTATGCATATTTGTGCAAACAGAGAAGAGCTCATATTCAGTTTTCACAATGTTATAAATTTAGAATTGAGGGAGTTAACACTTATTTAGCTATCTTTGTTTTGTTCTCCGTTTCATAGAATTGATCCAGAGTATGTCCATGGAATTAAGTTAGGCCTATTGGTCCATGCAAGATGAGCCCATTAAATACATTTTCCCATTTAGTTATACTGTCAAGCACATGATATTAGTCTATGGGTTAGATGAACTGTAAGAAGCTAAAAAGTTCTCCCAACTGCTCTGCGCTTCTTTATACATTGCCTTTTGAGATACTTCTGATAGAAGCGTGAGTTCGAATGTATAAATAATCTAAGTGTGGCCTCCAATCTTTTTTATCTTCTTGAGAATTGGCACTAAAACGTATCCAGGGGATAAGTAAATCTCATCCTTCCATTTACAAGCTTAGAGGATTCAATGTGGGAGTAGATTCTTCCAGCCAAGCATGCTAAGCACTACTAGTTTTTAGTATCTCTATCTTGCTTTTATGTTATAATCATGAGATACACGTCTATATCTGTTCACCGTCAAGAAACGTATGCTTGGTTTGCCATGTGTTTCATGGTCATAATGATTGGCCTGACTTAGCTTCAGAGTAATGTTTCATCATGTCATGGTATCCATATTTAGTTTGACCAGCGTACAACTAGGTAAATCTAACCATTTTCACATCAGTCAAACCCAACCCCTATTTCTAACAGTGTTAGGTATACACACTGAACGGAATGATTAAACTATTATTTGTTTAAATCATAAGAATGTGTGGTACTGAAAAAAATGAGCACTTATATATTTCTGTACTATGAAAGAAATTGATCTGCAGGAGTGAAGCTTAAATTATCTACCAAAATTGGCATCACACTTTCTTGAGAAAATTTCAAACCCCATGTACTTTGACATTGGTTTCAAAGGACCACATTTTTTTTTTATAATATGTTTCATTTTACCCTAGGTATTTTTTTGCAAAACATTGTAATTGACCCTGCTTTTGTTATTTCTCCATCAAATATAATGGTTTTTACCATGTGAACAATATGTGGAATCTCACACTTAAATTTAAGTTCTAAATATATATCAACAATATTATTAAATATTTTCTGAATGTTTACAAGTGTTAAGTTTTTTGAATCTTTTGAATGATTAGTGGCACATATGTACTACAAGATAACATATCAGCACTGTGTGGACACCATGTGGAACGCCACAAGTTCTCTTTGTGGTAAAATTGTCAAACTTAAAGAAGAGAACTAAAATGGGGTTAATTGATACATTTTGGGAAAATACATAAGGTAAAGTGCAACTTTTTTAGATCTTCATATTTCTGAAACCAGTGTCAAAATACCTGGAGTTTTATGTAGTTTCCTCTACTTTCTTTGTTCTGTTCCGGTTTAACTATCATTATAAGATTGTTACTCTTATGTTTGATTTATCCATTGTTTTTTAGATGTTAATGCCATGCTTGGGAACTTTCATATTTTATATTCTGCATTTCTGCCATGTTTTATGTGAACATCAGGAGATCGACTCCATCCTTGGTGTTTTCTACCCCAGAAGAGAGAAACTCAGCACTGGAATGATGAAAATATCATAAATAATGTATGAAGTGAGTCAGATGTTTCTAGAGTACTCAGAAGATTGATCGACATACAAGCTGTAGTTTGTTCCGGCGTTCGTTGGTTCTTTATTCTGCATTGCCATATCATTGTCGTTACTGTTATCTTTGAATATCTGTTGTGTTTTGAATGATATGCTTGGGAATTTCATGCAATATATTGTTATCTATTCCCGAGGCAAGGCCATTATTTCCTCATTCTCCAAATTTACATTTTTCATGTGAATATGCTTGGTGTTCATGACACATGGAGGGGGATCAACTGATATATATCTCTGATCCCCACCAGTGTTATCTGATTATTTTATTCTCCTAATATTTGGCATGATTTTGGCAGTTATCTATAGGATCGTATAAAATGTCCAACGTTTATCAATCAACGCGAAACTGCAGTGTTAGATACAGAGCAATTTTTTTTATGGTACCATGTGAAGAGAATGGATGTAACCGGACATTGTGAGCCTGGTCGTGCAGCCAGAAGTCCAGTTTTAAGAACATGTATTCGCCTCAGTTTTAAGAACATGTATTCGCCTCTCTTCGAAATATAATGTATATCCGCCCTCTCTTGAATAGAAGGCCCCAATTCCTTTCCATTTTATGTGCATGAGAGAAGCCTGTGTGAGGAAAAGGAGAAACAGAAAAATGTGTGGGATATTTGCATACATGAACATAAAGGAAAAAAATTGTTCATGCTATTGAAAATATGTGCAATATCGGTTTTGCCACTCTTCTTTTGCTCATTTTGTTTTATCCACTCTTCTGTCAGTGCGTATTTTGTTTTTGCCACTCCGTCCAATTTTCTGTCGAGGCAAAGTATTTGATCGTTAAGAAATATGCAAAAATATTTTTAAAAATACAAAAATTGAAAAAACAAATTAAGGAAAATACTAGAAAATATAGAAACTTCAGGTCCACTTTTGAACAAAAAATTAAAATCACGTAAAAGTTTTACATCGGAGAAATTTTAGCAATGTTCTGTAAAAGTTGGAGAAGATTGAACCATTTTACATATTGTTTTTTTTTTGAAAATTTTTCCTAGTGTATTTTTTTAAAATGTTTTAAAAAACTGTTCAAAAGTCACCCTTAAAATTTTTTTGGTATTTTTATGATATTTTTGCATATTTCTTAACATCAAACACGTTGACTCGGTGAAAAATTAGACGGAGTGGCAAAAACAAAATATGCACTAATGAAAGAGTGACAAAAACAAAATGAGCAAAGTAAAAATGGTAAAATTAATACTCCCTCTGTTTCTTATTATATGACGTTCTCTAGTACTTCAATCAACTACACTACGTCAAATATTTAAAAACAGAAGGAGTATTGCACAAATTTTCAGTTGTATGGACAAAATTTCCCTAAAAAATATACTATTTGCATACCTGAACTACAACGCGTTCGAGGAGCGGCAGTACATCCTAGTGCGCTCTTCGCTGGCCTCCGCCGCCTTACGTATAGGCTGACTGCTGGAAATGTTGTTGACTCAGATGTCGATGCTTCTGTCGGCGCTGAACAGTACTGCCTTTTCAAATAGTATCCATGATAAAGATAATGAACGATGAACTAATAATTGTTTCTAACATGATGTTTTATTGTTTTATGCATGGTGCAGAGATAATAAACTTCCAACTCTTTTGATGGTTACGTACTTAGGAGTGGCATAACACTTGCCCAATAGCCTTCTCAAATGTCTACATGGGAAGCTACAACAAATCTTACTCGTTGTTAGCTCCTTTCTCCCTTTTTTTAATGAAAATTTCTTCCTTTTTGGTAGTACAGATTATATACCATAGAGTGTGTTACAGTTGACGGCATATACCGTGCACATGTTGTATTTTGTGGACATATACACATGAGCTATCCGAGTCGTCCATCTAGCGATCCACGACCCTCCTCGCACCCACCTCCCACTTACGCCACATTAACCCCCTTAAAAAAAATCCATTCGTCTCAATTCCCTACTCTCCTCCTGCAGACCTGCACCTCCTCACCGAGACCCACGTCGCCCCCTCTGTCGCCCGCCGCGCCACCACCCGGCGCCAAGCCCCTACGCCGCCTTCGCCCCCTTCCACACCCTAACCTTTCCTCTGCTTTCCCCTTGCGCCGCCTTCTGTGCACACTATGCCCACCTCCCCTCGTCACCATCGCTTGCGAGCCCTAATCCCATCCCTACTCCCCCAAGTGCTCGTGAGATCCTGAGACCAAGGGAGAGGAGGGAGGTGCCGTGCCACCTACTGCCGCGAAGATCCCATCGCTGCCCCTCAGATCCGGTCACCTCCGCCTAGATCCAGTCGCCGTCGATCTAATCCAGTTGCCTCCTTACCCGCACTTGATCCATTCCTCTCAGATCTAGAGCTTCATCGTTGTTTCTTCTCATTGCTGTTGGATCCCACCTGCGGTGCCCCTCCCCCTGTGACGCCCCCCTGCTCGGCTGCCCCGCAAGTCATGGAAGACAAGTAGGAATATTCTGTGAGATGAATTTGGCATGTAATTTTGTACTCAAGTGTTGTTATTTGTAGACTATTTGGCATGTAATTTTGTTTTATGAAATGTCTTGATGTATGTGAGAACATTATGTGAGATGAATTGGAGGTGAGTAGTTTGGAGGACTGAGTGTCATCACAAGAAAGTGACGCCGCTGCTTCAAATTGTACTGGTGAAACACATATTCTCAATAAAAAGTGAGTCAGGATCATTCAATAGATTTTCAGACAAGTAATGCCACATCTGTGAACAAGAAGTTTTAGACAATGTCCATTGCAGATAATACAAAGCATGAGGGTGATTCTTTGGCATCGCAGGTTCAGATGCCCCATTCTTTGACTCTGCCCGAATGATGTCCAGGAGCAAAATTATGGTTTCATTGTTGATTCCTGAATGATGTTCAGGAGCAAAATGGTGTTCTTGAATGATGTTATGGGCATGTTCAGGAGCAAAATCATGGTTTCTTTGTTGATTCCTGAATGATGTTCAGGAGTAAATTGGGCACACATCCATTCAGAACATGCACTTCCATTCACCCAAAAAAACATTCATGGAATTGTAAATTTCATGCTAACAAGCATTCATGCCATTGTAAACAGAATTTCATTGATTCTAATTCATGGAACTTCATTGATTCCCATTACAAAATTAGCTGATACTATCCATGGAACTTTGATTCCCATTGCAAAAAATCACCTAATGTTGTTCATGGAACTTCATTGATTGCCATAACAAAATCATCTGCTTGAGAATGAGATCATCTGCTTGAGAATGAGTGGATAAGAAATGTAACCAAAAAAGTTTCCATGCAAACCAATTGATCTAAACATGTGTTTTTCATAGGTACAAATTAATTAAGGGGTCACTGGCACAGTTCAGGAGTACCTGGCTGCTAGGTGATGACCCAACTGGACAACTCTATCAGACTCACAATACATTCAGAAATCAAACATGCACATTGATCGAGAGCAAATGAGATTGCAGATTTCGTTCAGACATAATGGCTGCCAGTAACATGATGCAAAGAAAATTTCTGAGTTCAGATGCAAGAAAGATACTAGCTCCATTGTTTTTTTCTTAGTTTTCCCTACATATCTCATCCTCTCATCAGACACATCACACATGTACACTAGAGAACTATAGACTACTATGTTTCATCCTCTCGTCTCATCTCATTTCATCTTCTTTACAAGTCTCTCTAAATTCCAAAGAAAAAAAGATGTGCTACTACCCATTACAAGTTTATAACCCTTCTAGGCCTTCTCGCCAAACCTTACCGCCCTGTCGTTGCCCTTCCTGGTGACCCTGATGTAGCAGAATATGACAGCCATGACAGCCGCGGCAAACCCGGCATGGATCACATCTGCGCCGGCGATCGACCGGTCAGGCCTCCTTTCTCTCCCGCCGGGACAACATCTCCAAGAAGCAACATTAGCAACAGCCTCATCAATGGCAAGAAGCTGCGGCACCTTGCCATTGCAGCAACATTTCCTGGGGCAGCGGCATCGCGTAGGGGATAGAAGATGGCGACCCGGGGCCGCGGCGACGCGTCCTGGGGGGCGAGCATATGGCTCCGTCGCCGGATGGGACCAGATGGCGACCCGGGCTGGCGTCGTCGTGGGCGCAGCAGTGCAGAGGGAGCCATCGTCGAACTGGAACGGGAGGTGCCTGGATGGAGGGGCGGGCGGAGGCGCATGGGAGGGGAGGCGGTGCAGGGTGCAGCACAACGCTAGGGAGAGGAGGGGGCGCGGCGTAGGCGGCTGTGCGGGCTCGATGGGAGGACGGCAGTGGAGCTGCGGCGGTGGCCACCCCCGAACCCTAGCTTGAGACTGGATAGGGAGGATGGGAGTGAGGTTCGAAGGGGACGATGGTCGGGAGCTTGCGGTCGAGGGGTATTTGGTGCTGCTACAGGGGCAAATCGCATAAAGACACAAGTGAGGGGGACACATCTGAGATCTCAGCCCCAAACTTCAGAACCGACGGGCCTGAATGGGCATGTCCATATGTGTACATATGTGCTTGCGCACCTGATATGTCGCCGTTACAGTTGGCCAGCTAAATACGATACCGTACCTCAAAGTGACGGCCTCATATATGCTTCTGTATTCTCATTTTCATAAGCATCTTACTAGATTGCATCTAAGTTCCAAGTATATAGATATAGATATATATTTAAGCTGCATGAAAATGTGCTTGATGTATACTTTCGTCATGCCATTGCTGTTTGTGATTTTTCAACATTGACAAATTACTTTCTCATTCATACATTTCTCTCTTTCAATATGAATTTATTTGAAATCCGTTTAAATTTGAACAACTGATTTTATTTTGAGAGGAAAACATACTTGAATTAGAAAGTTCAATATTTTATTTGTACATCGTATCCATGACCATTCATTCCAGTGTTGAGGTTAATATTTTTTAAGGCCTAGTTGAGTGATTGCGCAATGTTACACATAAAAAAAAAGTACATATCCCAGCACGTCAAGCCGCCATTGCCAAACTCGGCCTATGCCATAACCTTAGCTCCGCCACGGTGCCTGGTTGAGCCCTATCTCGGTCCGTGTCTCACCTCTGCCGCCATGCTCGACCTATACCATGCCCTCGGCTTCGCCACCACATACAGCCGAGCGCATCACCACTACCACCAACTGAGTCTTTTTACAGCCAGACATTATCTCAGTTTGCATTACATTTGGATCAGAAACTGACAAAGAAGTCATCTCAAAGCGTACAAAGTTTATGCTTGATGAGAAGGTGGTTACAGAGCAAGCTAATGAGTATCAATATCTTCTGGCTTCTCCAAAAGAATAATAGTAAAATATGAAGTATTCCAAGTTTAGCTCACAGTTAATCAAATATATCTTAAAGAAGTAGCTAAGCCAAATGCTAAAACTGAGTTGCAGAGATAGTGATAAGTGAACTTTTTTTTTCTATCAACTATTTGCAGTTGTAGTTAGCTTTAGGGTTTAGGCAAGTAGTTGGAGAGGTCATGAGGCGTCTCAAAGGAACTAATGCATTGGTATTTAGAAATTCACTCTTTCTTAATGAGCTCATCATTGTAAGCAATGTATGACCGCCGACAGTACTAGTTGACCGCTAGCAACATAAAACACGAAACTTGCACTTATCATGGCGGAAGATGATGATTACATTGGAGGACGTTAACATGCTTTTGAGGTTGCTCATCGATGATCATATTGTCATCGATGCTCTGATTGTCACTGCTCCCCCGGCTCCGGCCAATTGGAAGAATTATATGCACTACGTGATCGAGACATACCCTCCCCAGTGAGTTTTGAGGCAGTTTGGACTTCTTCAGTAGATCCCTCCTAACCCGAATCAATTGAAAGTTGATATGTTTAGCATCAATCGACACACTTCTACCTTTATTTGATATATGCGTTGACTCACCAATGGTATATCCACAACATTGTCTTGGAGGCGGAGAAGTTGGGGGCAGGCAGGTGCAGCTACCCAATGATCATCTGTACTCGAGTTCAACTTGCTACTACAATAGCCCTCGATAACAAACATTTCACAAGATACCAAATTTAACTACCTAAAAATATATCAAATTTTGCACACACATAACTTGGTAGTTTTGGTATATTCGTACTTCCTATACTGATCTAAAATCAACATGTTGGAAACCGATGAACGTAAAACCTATTAGAGGAAAGACCTATTGTACATTGCTTGATCAACTCGATCCTAAAGAGAGAATCAAGTCTTGCTTGGGTAGCTAAGGGAGGTGGTTATACCCCAGCTCACGAGGGTTCAAATCTCAGATTTGATACTGTGTGTCTCATTAAGGAGTGCTCTCATTAAGGAGTGCGTGTGTGTGGTGGTGTGCGTGTGTGTGAAAGTCTATGCGTTGTACTGGATGATTCAGAACAAAAAAACTCGGTCGTAAAGAACTACGTTATAAATATGTTATTTTCTTTTATTAGCTTCCAATGAGGTATAATTTTATTTTTGAAGATGCTACACAATGGTGTATTGTTGGAACGGTATATGGGGACTTCAAAACTGAAACTTAGGTTTCAATCTTCTAAATTCTGAAACTTAAAGTTTCAGTGAATTTCAAAACTGCAACTTGAGGTTTCATTCAAGCTAGGAAATTCTAAAGCCCCTCACCTGCTTGAGCTCACCGTTGCGCCCTGCTCGAGCACCAAAGCAGCCGCCAGAGGGGGAGCTGGGCCTCGGGCTGCCGAGGCAATGGCACGAGACCCAAGATCAAACGGGCCACGCCGCCACTGGCAGCCGCCAAGGCCAAATCGAGATTGCTAGGCATGAGATTCACCTACTCCGGCGACGAATCTGTCAGCGGTGCTCGGCGTGGATAGAGAGGGGAGGCATGGAGGATGGATCTAAATGGGGAGATGGTGAGAGGGGGACAGGGAGCACTGGGAATGAAGAGGAGGAGAGACGGGAGAGGGATGGAGTCATTGCTGCTTTGAGACCGTTACAGTCGCGTGGATTTGTTCGATCGGACGATCCAATGGCAAACTGCTAGCCCGTCCGATGAGGCTGGGACGGTAAACTGTTACCTAGTTTTTTCTCTTTCTTTTTCGAATCAGGAGTTCGATTTCATTAATCATGAATAGAGACACGATACTACAATTAGTCAATTACCAAGGGTTCAGGTGTTAAGCCAAGTATATCATTGCCTAATCACTGAAGCTTGCTTGGCACATAAAGCTAATGTTCCTAGGCCTAGGCTTGAAGCCCTGTCATCAAGCTTTCCATGATCATTAACCCATAACGTCTCTTCGGGAGAAAAAACGATCATTAACCCATAACGCTGGACAAGGTGGGTCGCTCGACATGCACAAGCCAGTGCCTCGTATGCACAATGATTCTTACCGTCAAGTCTTCTCACAGATATCCCGCTTTGATCGAGAGTTGCTCGTATAATTGATCATTGCCTTCGTGCGTTTGTGGTATTTTCCCGGTTAGGAATTTTTACGTTAAATTTGTGTCTCTTATATGATTACCTTTGTTATTTGTGGTGTACTTTCTAATAATATCAAACTGGATGATATTGGCTCGCTTAGCAACTATGACTAAATGAATGTTAGATCTTGTCTACTACACTATTTTCCAAGCTGACTGACAAAGGGGGCATCCATAGTGTTTTTTTTTGAGAAAGAGCCTCCGATTTATACTAATAGTTTATGGAGCTTTAGGACAGAATTAGTGAGAACTGGAGATGTACTAAATATCAATTCTATCCAACAGGTGGTGCTTGCTGATAAAATGAAATGTTACAGGATAAATTAATTTCAGTGATTGCTACATATTTTTTCTTTAGGTCAGCAGAGTTGGATTTATTCATTCAAAGCCTTTGCTTCGAGTACTATGCCAGGCAATTTTCTCATGGGCCTTGCAAAGACAACAAATCATGTAAGCCATTCTTGTGCCGATGATTTGCTTATGAGTTATATGGCTTAATTTTGATTTGAGGTAGCTGTTGTAATAGTACCTTAATCATTTGTGCATTAGACAACATTTTTTATTATGTTAGTTTTCTCATAATAACACCGTGCCTTAAACTCTTTAGGTGTCTAATAGTTATACTAAGGATCTAGACAGAAATTTTCACCCCATGTTACACCAAGAGAAATAATTTTTGGTTTTCTATTTTGTTATTCTATCTCAGGAGGGAACCTGTATCTTCATTGTTGATTTGTTCTGGAAGCAAGATGAGTCTCCTATTATCTGAATATAGGGGCGGACATAGGACTAAATTTTAGGTAGGACGGAGATGCAAGCGTAGACCAAAGATCACTGGTTGCCTTGCCTTGCCGGTGACAGCCCGAGCCCTTATCGACTGCCACCGCGCGCCCTCGCCGCCGCCCGCGCCTCACCCACCGTTGCTCGTTGCTCGATTAGGGTTAGGGGTGGAGATGACTGAGGCATGAGTGAGCGAGGAAAATGCGGTGCGGCTGTGGGCTGTGGACAATGTCTTCTAATGGGTCGGTCGGTCTACAGGTAAGCCCAATTGAACAAAGCCCACAAGGCCACGATCGCGAAGCAACCTTTGCTCGGTACTCGATGCTTTGGCAGCCTCCTCCTCGCCGACCGCCGGTGCCATGGATGCTAAGGCCTGGGGTCTAGCCACGTGGGTGGGGGGTTCCGGCCGGAGGGGAGCTCAGGCGGCCGCCCGATCATACCCGAAGGGAGGGTCCGCCCCTTTCTGAATAGGCATGTTTTTTTGTCCCATCATTAAATCCAAGCCACATTATCTTTTTCGTGCGATTATTGTCATCCTCCCATCCCATATCTCTTATGTATCTATTATCCAATTCATAGGTTAGAACAAATCCTCTTATATGTTCCGTTCATGCAGGGGGCGACTGATCCAGTGCTACTGTTGTTGTCGTGGCATAGCTTGGTAATTTATATGTATCAAATGTTCGGGTGATTAGTGCACTAGAAAAGGTAGAATTGTTTCTTCGTTTTTTTTTCTACACAGTTTTTCATGTTCGGCGCATAGATTTATCATATCAGCTTTGGTTGTTCTTTCTAGGCAAACAGGAGATGCAAGAGAACAGAAGTAATAACGGGTCTGTTGTTTCAGTTGTGCTTTTCTGAAAAGCGGCTTCCGGTTGTGCTATAAGGCTTTCTGGCTGTAGGCTAAATTGCTGAGTTTTTCTGATTTGGTGTTTGGGTGTCTGACTTTTAGGTAGGTTAGCTGCAGCTTCCGAGATAGAAAATGTCTGAAATACCCCTGAAGTCAGTAATGGCTTGTTTGATGCTGTTTAACACAATTAACAATATTTAACAATATTTAATGATATTTAACGACAATTGACGACTATTAACGATGACTAACGCAATTAACGAGAACTATCGATATTGACCGCGATTAACGACAATAAGAGTAACTGAACAAATTTCTATAGATGTTGAAGCATCCAGAGTTCTTCATAGTCATTGTAAACTACTTCTGAGCAAGTTTCACTGATCCTTTAGATATCAAGTACACCTTACTAACGCAATTGATGATAACTATTGCAATTGACGAGAACTACCGTAATAAACAACAACTACCGCAATTGACCACGATTAACAATAATATACCGTAAACAACGTAATAAACCACAATTAGCGTATTTAATGATAATTATTACAATAAACATTTATTACAATAAATAATTATTACAAACAATTATTACATAAATAATTACTACAATAAGTAATTATTACACACAATTATTACAGTGGATAATGAATACAATATTATTTCATTTACAACAATAGTGAGTACACACAATTTTTTTCATTAACAATTATTTCATCAAAAAAAATAAAAATACAGACAATTACTACAATAAACATTTATTACAGCAAATAATTATTAAAAACAATTATTGCAATGAATAAATATTACAATAAATAATTGTTACAAACATTTTTTACATAAATTATTCATGCCCCCTCCACTTTTTTCCGGGCTTGGGACCGGCATCGGTAGTTTTAGGCACCCCCACCCTCACACGTACACTAAAAAATAAAACTAAAATTTGCTCATGTACATTGAATTCCTAACCCATAAAAACCAGAGTTGTATTGATCAGAAGCCACTACTTTGACCTCAAAACAATCATTCAGTTTCCAAAATTAATGGCTAGTCAGAGCAAAGTACTTTGATCATATGGCTAGTCATCTGCATGTAGTAATGAAAATTGTAGTGATAATGAAAGTACAACTATCTAGTTAGCTAAATGAACAATGGTTCAAAGTGCCAACACTCAACACTTAACATCTGCAAGTAAGATTTAACAAGAAATGAAACCATGTTCTGTAAAAAAGAGATCATAACCATTTGGAAGATCTAAGATGTATAATGGAGGTACAAACTGAAGAAGAAATCATCCATTATACGTTGCAGATCTGTACTAGCAGTATGGTCTTACTAGAGTGAGAGTTAGGCCAATAAGGAATTTAGACGATTTCACTGTGAAAGTTAGGCTCTTAATTATGAAGAGTAATTTTATGTAAGCATACAATTACCACTTGATCTAAAACTAACCCAATATCATATAGAGTTACACACTGGTCATCTTGTATCTCCATGCATTATTAATGTCAACAACTTATATACTTAATGTAATCTTTCTGGATAAGTATTAATGGTAGTGACATATATCAATTTACAAAAATATTTCAGTTAAACCATATCACCTTGTGTCAGTTAAACTATATCTTACAGGTCAATGCCATGATATCAGTTATACTATATGACCATGTACTACAGGAACAGACCGGAATCTATCTTAAAACATCATGTCAATTCTTAATTACATCAAACAAAAGCGTATATTTTCAGGTGAAACATATATCTGAATACTCTACATGATGTTTAACTCCTAATGGTCGATTGCATACAGCTCAAACTCATACAAAATTTTTTTGATGAATATATTCATCACAAATTCAATCAGATAATTGATGCATAACTACTTCCACCACATAGATTGCAAAAATTGCAATCCAGGAACATGTGCAGGGGGGTTTAGTATTCACCAGATAATACCTCATGAGCATTCACCAGAGGGAATCAATCAAACAAAAAAAAAGATGAAAGCATCGTTACATAGCCATTTCTAGTTCCAACCCATCTGTCATGGTAGCAAAGAATTTGCCATTAGATATCATCATTAGATAGCCATTTCCAGAATTAATCAAACACAAGAAAATATGTTCAATTCAGTTAACAGAGCAATTTGTTAAGACTAAATCCTAAAACCTAAAATCAAAGCAAGAACACCTAGAGTTGGGCGCCGGGAGAGGAGGGAGCCGGCGCCGCGGGAGGGAGACCGAGGAGGAGGTGACGCCGGGAGAGGAGGGAGCCGGCACCGAGAGAGGTGTTGAGTGCCAAGAGAGAGGGAGGAGCCCAGTGGCCGGACTAGCGCGTGGTAGAGGAAGGAAGAGGTCGACAGCCGCGAGAGGAGGGAGGCGGCGCCGGGGCTAGATTTTGGCCGCCGACGGCGGCGGGAGATGGGTGGCTCGAGGGAGGAGAGAGCCGGGGAGGTCGGAGGAGCCCAAGGAGTTGGGCGTGGAGGAGGGAGGTGGAGGAGGTGCCGCGGGAGGGAGCCTGAGGAGGAGGCGACATGGAGGAAGGAGGAGGACTCGGCGGCGGGGGGGATACCGAGGAGGAGGCGGCGCAGGGGAGGTCCAGATCCAGATCTGGATCCAAGTGAGGCCGGCGTGGAGGAGGGATCCGAGGGAGGAGGAGGCATGCGGCGCGGGAGGAGGAGGAGGCGGGCGGGCGGCGAGGAGGAGGAGGCGGCGTGCGAGGCGGAGACGAGCGGCGGGTGTTGTGCAGGGGCGGGTCAAAGGCGGGGTTGCGGGCTGTTTTATTGGATGGCAAAAGGCGGGTAAATATCATGCAAATCGAGGGGCAAATGTGGAAGTGGGTGGTGGGAGGCGCAGCAAGCTGCCCCGCGGCGGCTTTTGGCTTTCAGCTTTCCTACGTATACGTGAAAAACGGCTTCCGAGAAAGCCGATTTGAAAAGCCTGCCGTTTGGTTCGGCTTTCGACTTTTTTCGAAAGCCGGAAGCCGAAGCCGAACCAAACGGGGCCAACATCTCACGTGAGCTGCCGTCATTGTCAAGCTATGTTCTCTTCTGATATTGGTGTTAGAGATATGTTAGAGATAGAATAGGGAGTCTTTTATATTTCCTTATCTGTACTCTTGTACTCCTATATATATTGCCCATTGGGCCTCTTCAATATACCCACAATATTCATAACATGGTATCAGAGCCAAAGTTAGGGTTTACTGTAGCCGACGCCGCTGCCTCCTAACATCCGCTAGTCTTCCGCTGCCCCCGGGAGGAGCAAACTACGCTCCCGGGGGCGGCCAGATACGTCGCCTGATGCTCTGCCTCGGATCCGGCTTTGGGGGCGCTCCTCTGCTCCGTGCTTCTGCCGTCGCCTCCACCGATCCGGATCACATCGCGTCGGGGAGGAGCAGGGCTTGGCTTTCGGTTTTGATCCCATCGCCGTTCGCCTCGTCCGAGTCGACGGCCTCCGCAACCGGCCCTGCGCCGGATCCCACCATCAGGACCCGAGACGCCGCTGCAGCTCCTCCATGGCCAGAGATTGCGAGCTCCGTGCGTCGCCCATGCTCCGCCGCCAGATCCCATCACCTCCAGATCCGCGCCACCGCTCCAGATCGGGCCGCCTCTGCACCGCCCGCCTGGATCCGACGCCGCCGTCTCCCTCGGCCTACTCGCTCCCTGTTGCGCCTGACGTCGCCCGGTGCTCAACTGCGCCGCTGCTGACTCGTGCTCGTCCTTGCCGAGTCGCCTATGGAGTCGTTGGGTGGCTGGACCGGCCCGAGCTGCTCTACCGCCGACGCCTCCCTCCTTTGCTGCTGAGAGGAGGCTTTAGCTTTTTGGTTTGGCTGCTGTCGGCAGAGTGGAGAGAGAAAGGGACAGGGGAATCCTGAAAGGATTTGCTCTGGGTTCTGTGGAAGGACGAGTTGCTATGGAGCTCTTCGATCAATCTGAACAAGGGAGCATCCTATTATCCCTTTTGTGATGTTGGTCATCTTACATCAGATAGGTCTGAAGGTGTGTCCCGATTGGGATGACTATTGGGATTTGGGATGGTCTGGCTGCTCTACATCTAAGGAAGCGTCTGGCTGCTCTACATCTTGAGGAAGGATTCCAATTGGGATGGCAATTGGGATTTGGGACGGTTGCCTGTTGCGTCTTTTGTTGTTGCTGGTCCAGTGCTTGCTATTGGATGGCTCGGTAGTGCCCGGATCCTTTCTTGGATGACTGCTGTCGGTGGGGTGGAGATTGAGATTGGGTTTTGCTGCTGCTGGCATCCGGTTACATGCAGCTGCTGCTACTGCTGTTACTATCTGCTGCTAGTTAGCTTGTCCTTTTTATTTGTGTCGTTTCTTCACGTCCATCCAAGTTCGTACCACTTTATCTCTGAGTTCGTCTAAGCCATGCGAGTCCACAAATTTATTGTCTGTCGTAAAAGCATAGGAATTTCTTTTGCATGGCGCAGCGCCGTTCTTCTCTTGAACGCTGCAGATCCGTCGCCGCTTTTAAGGCGTGCGCTTCTTTCGCGCTGCGTCTCGGTGTAATTTTGTGCATTGCGCCGCTTTTTCGCGCTGCGCCTCATTGCGCTTTTGTGCATTGCGTCGCGCTTCTTTTGCACTGTGCATCCGTTGCGCTTCTTGTGCTCTCTGCGTCTTTGTTGCGCTTTGTGCGCCGTCTCTGTTGCGTTTCATGCGCTGCGTCTGCATTGCGCTTCCGTGTGCGTATCTGTTGCACTTCCTCGTATCGCGTCGCGTCGTCTTGGGCTTCGATCTGCGTCGTTATGCTTCTATCTATTCCTATTCGCAGCGGTTTTATCTTTTGTCGGTTTCATCATCTTCTTCGTCATATTACGCGGTCAACTTTGCTCCTGCACATTGTGCTTTATGGTATCACGGGACCTTGGATGGGATGAGATCTTTTATCGACGTATTTTTCAAGAGCTGCATGCTACGACGACATTATCAAGGCTCGGACTTTGGATTTTCCATATTTTAGTGTCAACTCTTTCCAAATGCAATGCTATTGCATACGCCTTGCACTTGGGGGGGTGTTAGAGATATGTTAGAGATAGAATAGGGAGTCTTTTATATTTCCTTATCTGTACTCTTGTACTCCTATATATATTGCCCATTGGGCCTCTTCAATATACCCACAATATTCATAACAATTGGAAGTAATACTATTAGTTTAAAATAGTCAGTCTTCAAAGATCACAATTTTTTATTGAACCTCATTTGCAGACCGTGCCCATGAATATTGTGTCAGACTAGATAGCTTTTACTATACAAATATTTTTTTTGCGAGGATATTACTATACAAATCTGACTTCTAATTCAAGTATTATTGGCCACTTGAGTTGTGATAACTGCTATCAGAAGCTTGATAACAGGTTTAATTTCAGCAGTGTTCTAGTTCTGTACACGGGTTAAAGAGAAATTGCAGGAAAAATAATCAGATGGAGTGCTGTAAAATCTGTAATGATCTCATCACAATACGAAAAGTAGCAATCCAAGTAGACACATACAAGGCAAACATGTGCTCAGCATTATCTACTTGCTCTACTTCCAACTGCACAAGCTCTTACACCAAAGATTAAAAAAAAGCTCTCTTACATCAAATGATCGTAGTTCCATCAAACAGTGAAAGAAATCTACATTACATGATAGAATCGATTGTTCTATCTCCCGGTTCTAGTTCTGTACACGGGGTAAAGAGAAATTGCAGGAAAAATAATCAGATGGAGTGCTGTAAAATCTGTAATGATCTATCTTCTATTGACAGTACAAAAAGTAGCAGTCCAAGTAGACACCCAAGGCAAACATGTGCTTAGCATTATCTACTTCCTCTACTTCCGACTGCACAAGCTCTTACACCAAAGATTAAAAAAAGCTCTCTTACATCAAATGATCTCAATTCCATCAAACAGTGAAAGAAATCTACATTACATGATAGAATCGATTGTTCTATCTCCCGGTCACCACACCACACTAACCGATCAAAAACACAACTCTTGAAATTACAGCCAAAAGAGGGGGGGAAAGGGGAAAAAATCAAATTGAATACCAAACAGCCAAAACCCCAAACAGAGGACAAAAATACAATCACAAAAATCTACAGCAAAACTTCATATTTTGAGCACTGGAGAGTATATGTAATTATGTAGAACAGCAGACCCCTGAAGCTAAAGGAGTGCTTCATCAGTAGAACCCATAATGAGTTCTCCTTCACCCTTCAATCAAGAAAGATCTGCCCCAACTTGGTAAACGTCTCCTCTGATGACAATCTTTTCTAGCAATCCTGTGATAACATTCATTGTTGTTCAATTTCCTCTCCTCTTTCGCAAGCATTCTTGGACTCCATTGCCCGTACAGTACTCTTGGCACTGGCATCAGAGAATTTCTTGAACACTGCGTCCATATCATCAAGGGTCTTTGCCTCAATAGAACTCATGTTGTTTGTAGTCTCCGTTGGTTCAGGCTCCCTACCATCTCTGACAATATGCAGACTTTCAACATGCGTTCCTTCTGGACGCTTATCGTGCTTCCAAGGCCTCTGAATTAGCATCAACACCTGAGATGAGAGGTTTCAGTGTCCGGGGTGAGGTTTCAGTGTCCGGGGTGGACTCATCAACAACACCATCACTCATTTGTTTAAAGGCTGTCTCTATATCCTCCAGAGACTAGGCATCAAGAATCACCATCTGAGCGTCAGTTTTAGTTGTGCCGGACTTGACATCCAGTTCACTTGATCCAACTGCTAAGTCTGCTGCTGATGGTGTTGTGACAGAAGGCACTTCTAACTCATCACATAGTGGCTTCAACTCTGCGTCCATTGCTTCAAAAGGACTTGCCTCAAGAATTCGCCGCCGAGGATTGTAGACAGTCTGCTCAGGGTCATCATGAGATGCTCCTAATGACCAATCAAATTCAGTATCAGTGCCATTTAGGTCATCAGCCAATGGAGACTGCTCCCCAGAGTCTAACGCACTGGCATCTGACACGGTCAAGGATATGTTACCAGAAGTTTGCGGGCTAATCAAGGAGTTTGATGAAACACCATTGGCAGGAGGGTTGACGGTATGGGAGCCAAGATCAGGCACCTGCTGGTCCAGTCTCATTGGTTCTGCACAGAAGTCTCCCACCGCATCCAGTTCTGACAGGAAACTTTCATCAATTCCGCTGTCCTCTATAGGCTCTGGATAGATTTTATCAACTTCATCATCAGAATCAAGTAGATATCCTGCAGTTGTTTCTTCCTTCATATCAACTATACCCACCTTGTCGGCTTCAGCAGCCATGGAAGTAAATGGATTTGAGATCTCTGCAGGCTCAACTGATGGAGATTGGATGGAATCACTTGCTTGAGGAGGGCACAAGGAAACAGCTGCAAAGCTCGGGCTTCCTTCAGATCCAACATCAAAGTGCTCTTCAATTACATGCAAGCCCGTCAAGGCAGTAGCTGAATCAGTAAAAATTGCCAATTCATGATTTTCTTGCATATTGAAGTTCTCAACAACCCTCTCCTCAGGGATAGGGTGTAGGTCCCTAGATATTACCGGTAATGTTTCTGTGCCAAATTCAGATGGCAACTCCATAGACCCATGAATCAGGTTATCTAATGGCATTTCATTGTTTGAATAGGAAATGAAATCAACATTTCCATCTTTCTCAGCTGGATTGCTTGCACCAAGAACAATTGTGTTTGAAGTTGATGTGACTTCAGTGCCAAGATACCCCTGAAGGTCCCCTGATCTTGACTGCTCTTCAGCTGGCCCGGGAGATGAAACCCATTCTGAGAATTCAACTGCTGTGTTAGGTTCGAGAGAAGACTTAGCACCAAGGCTGCTTTCACCTGCATAACAGGATATGGTTCAAATAAACCAGTGGAGCAGGTATTTAGTTATTAAACAAAATGGTCAGATCGAACTTGCTTACCATCTCCATCTTCCCAGCTAAGCAGGTCAGCGACTGGATGAAGTGGCTTCATGGAGTTCCCAGCTGGCTTGAGCATGTAATCTTCTTCACGACCTTTTCCTTTTGTTGAGGCAAGATATACTTCTCTTTCTTGCGATCTTTCAAAGACAAAGTGCTGCAGAGCAATCTCACGGTCATCAATGTCACTGTGGTCTAGTTCAACATCCACAGAGTTGATGCCATCTGAGCATTCACTTCCAGCATCTGCAAGGTCGCTATCCTGTATTGGAAGAGCTGGTGACCCTTGCTCCCCGTGCAAATCCTTTTCATCGAGGTCCTTTTGATCCTCCTGATCGGCAACTGAAGAAGCCATATCAGATTCAGTAACAGAAGTCAATTTAGACTCGCTCTTATCACTGAACTGCCTTTGGAAATTACTTGTGCTCCCTTCCACTGTCTCAGGTACAAAATACGGCTTGAATCTAGAAAAATGTCTCTCCTGGGTAGCATCTGTACTTCCAAAGTTGAAGCTGTCATGCCTTCTGAAGAACATGTCACGATGAGAAGTTTTCACCGATTCTCCAGGACTTAAATTGTCATGTGAAGAGACACCACTGTCATTGGACTGCTCAAGGGGAAGATCAAATGGGTTCTTCCGTGTATGCAGGATTGAAGGAGCTGAGCCAGGAATTGCTGCTTCTTCAGGGTCATTAGGAAGGTCAAACGGGTTCCTCCTTGGCACTGAAATATGTGGTACTTGCACACGGAAGCGTGATAAGTCATCTACACTCCTCCCAGCATCATGACCATCGATATCTATCAAGTTATTGTCAATATCAAATCTTATGTTCTTCCTGGATCTTCGTCTAGCCATCAAAATCTCCAACCTGCGGTTCCTTTCCATCTCAGAATATCCAAGATCCATCAGGTTCTTTTCATCGTCTGCTGTCCAAATAAACGCAGCTTCCTTCACATCATCTTTCTTCTTCTCACCATTATCTTTAGCATCATTGTTGTCAGCCTCATCATTACTATCATCGTCAGTTTGGTGATCCTGTGAGAAGACATGTGAATTAGTATCTGAATCATCCTTAGGAATGGGATCAGGACAAGTGGAATCAACTCCCAAGAGAGGGTCAATCTCATTAAGAACTGGAGCAATGTCAGTCATGGAAGCATCAGGAGAAGAACTCTCAGCCCGATCAGAGTCAAAACCAGACGAACCATCCTGACTGCCAACTCTTGCCCATGGTGAACCAAGACAGGAATCGAGTAGGTTGTCCTCAACAGCCTTGCTAGTATCAATCTTAAGCTCATCAAGCCTTTCCCTTTGACACACAGAAACGGCACAAGCTGATCTGCTAGTTCCAGCTACCTCTTCTATTGGCTTCTCTTCAGAAATCTCTCTCACTTTGCTAGCTGCTGCGTCTATAAATACTCTTTCTTGATTCAGATTTTCCCCCATTTCACCATGTTTATTAACATTCTTTCTGGATGAAAACATGCCAAAAGATGTATCTTTCTCATTCAGACCACTCAGAAGGACACCTTCAAATAGGCTAGTGTGCCTAACGGCCTTATCATTCATGAAAAATGAATCTTTGGATTCTCTTTCCTGATTAAAATTCAAGTCCTCCCCAATCCCATCCTCTTGATGAAAATTGACCATAGAAGGAAATGGAGTTAATGTTCTAGGTACGTCACGGCGATCAAATCTCTCATCTTCTTCATCAACTCTTCTCAGAAGAGGGACATCATCATCTAGCTCAACATGCTCACTAGCCCTCTTTCTGAAAGAAACTGTCTGTTTAGTTTCCCTCTCTTTGAAGTTTGCTGCATTCTTCCTAAATTCAGGCACTGAAAATCTCCGATTTTCTTCAAATTGAATATCACTGGAAGAATTTTCAACCTTAAAAGCTGAAGTCACTGGAGTGATCTTGTTATCTTCATCAACCTCAGGAAGGTTCGTGCCCCCATAACTTAGTAGGATTCCAAGAAGAAGAGTAGTACATATAATTACAGGAGAAGAAGAAAGTAGGAAAGCAAAGAATCCTGGAGAAGATCTGTACAATAGATAGAGCAAAAGACCCAAACTGAAAAGGATTGGATGTTCAGAGACATATCTATAGCCTTTTCTAATGGAGGTCCTCAAAACTTTCTTGATGCATAGAGCAACTTGTTTTGCCTCAAGAGCCATGGCATGTACTGTCTCAGCCTCCAACACAAACCTAGCATAAGAAATATACTAACAAGATTAGTTAGTTCAGTAAAACAAAGTGACAGTGTTTGGATTGAATGATTGATGCATATAGAATTTTTTGGAAAATTCTGTTAGGCTAACGTAACAATTCCAAGCTAAGCTATCCTGCAAGTTAACCCAAATTGATGCAGGTTTTGTTTTGTTTCTTTTGTCTTGTAAGGTAACCGAGCTAATGCAGATGGTCACATTTCAATAGACAATCTGAGCACTAATCTCGCAAACAGATCCCTGGGAAAAACTAATTAAATTAGATCAGGAGTACCCTAGCACAAATACAAATTCAGTGTGCAATTAACAACCTGAGCACTGAGCACTAGATCATTAGTGATGATGGTACTAACATTCCAAAAGCTTCAGATTTGAACTGCATAAGCTGAACCCCAATCTGATAACAAACAAGCAAGCACTTCTCAACAACACGTGCAAATCCAGACTTACAACTAACAATCTGAGCACTAGATCATCAGTGAGGAGTATGCTAACACCCCAAAAGCTTCAGATTCCAATTCCATAAGCTAAACCCCGACCTGAAGGGGGAATCTGATCTTGACCACGACCAAGAAGCCCCTAGCACAAACAACTAAAACACCACCAACTTTACTGCCGATCAAGCAAAGGGCAAACAGATCTTTCCCACTAAGCATAAGCACTCAAGTACACGATCAAAATCCAATTTTTGATCGGGAAGTAAAGAAACAACAAGCATATAGAACAATCATCCCACAGTGTGAAAGAAGTCGAGTCCATCGGTTACACTTGAACGGCATCAGAAAAAAGAACATACCTTTCAGGAAGCTTGGCAGGCGGCAGGACCGAGCGAGATCGGGGAAAGCTCCAAGAAGCAGAAGAAACAAAATAGCCGAAACCCTGTGCTAGTGTGCTGTGCTGGTAGATATGCAACGATCAGGGGCAGGAAAGGAAAAGGGAAAGCCGAAAGCAAGAAGGGATCGCCGGGTCAAATCAGTGGCGTAAGCGTGAAAATGTGCTACTGTGTATGCATCCGTGTCTCCGCGCGGTGGAATGGTAGCGGATAGAGGTAGGAGGGATACGGGCATACGGCTTTGGACTGCCACTTTCAGCGGCGACTGCGCGGTTGCGGTGAATGGGGCGGATTTGGTGGCTCGGTGTGGTGGGCGGCGGCGATGGCGATCGCCCAGGGAAGAGAAGAGAAGAGAAGAGGAGATGAAAAGCGGCAGTAGCAGAAAGCGGAAAGGGTGGGCCCGGCTTCTCTGTCTCTCTGTTGGTACAGTTGTCCCGCATCGCGTCGCCGCCCGGCCGGGGTGACAGTTTCGTGCGACTGACGGGTGGGGGATACGGTTTGTGGGGCCCAGGTAGCATAGGATGATCATGTGGGGACGGTGGGCCCCTGTCTGCACCGAGGGAGGCGAACGACAGCGGTGAGAATATCTCTTGGTGTGCTGTGCCACGCTGGCCAAGGCAGTGTGTCGGAGCGGGGCGTCACCGCGGCACAGTGTGATCGTGCTTTCTATTGCTTTAACTGTTGCTCCTGCTCCTGCTCGGACCAAACATCCAGATCCAGCCGGGTGCATGTAGAGATCTAATACGTAAATATGAACTCCCTGTATTAGTTCAGAATCATATTAATATACAATATTAATATTGATGGATATTATTTCATACACAGTGAATATAAGGATAAACATATTAAGTTTGATAAATAAATAATTGTTGTGACCTTAAGATCAAGTTCATATTTATTCAGCCACATAGGGCTTTAGCACTAAAAAATAGCAACAACAGAATGAAAGCAACTTCATTAGAATCCATCGAATGATTATAGGCAACCGACTGAGAACAAGACCTAACGATCAACCTCTTCGTAGTACTCCTCCAGAGCAGATGTTGACTCATCCACTTCTCCCACTAAATGGTGATTATTGCAAGAGTGAGTACATAGAGTACCTAGCATATCCCTTTTCTTATAATCTATTATATTATATAATAAAAGCGGGTGAGTTTTGTGAGAGCATGATATTACAAGGTTAGAAATGGAAGATGCATATATTGATCCTAAAAAGTCTACATATGGAATTACAAACAAGCATCACTATGAAGTGGGTTGTTTTAATGAGGTTATAGGCAGCTAGAAAAGATAAATATGCTATAAATTCTCGTAAGGAAAAAAAGAGAAACATCTAGCTCTTAACTTGGCTTACCCTAATTTTAAAGGCTTGGATTTGATAGTGGGCTTATAGATATATGGATTTGAAATAATACTCGTAGAAAAGAAAAATATCAAGATGTTAATTTTAAATGCTCATATTTGATAGTTGGCTTATAGATATATCAATTTGGAAAAAGGAGAGATAAGCAGCACTATCTATCTTCTTTGGTTGCACCTTCAGTCAAACTTGTTGGAATATTATTGGCGTTAATTGGGTTGATGATGAAGATATTCAGAAAAAAGTGGAGGGAACTCATTCACAATTTAATTCAAATTTTTATATGGAAATCTTTATCATTGCTGCATGGTACACACGGAAGCAACAGAATGGAAAGATTTCCGAAAGTATTACGCCAAGCACTACATCCTAGAAAAGACTTTTCAAGAATAAGCTCGCTCTGCATGTGCATCAAGTAAAAGAGGATCATAGACAACTCATCTTTGATTGGCTAGAAACAATTATTTAATATTCTTTTGGAGCCCTGTGGGGCTGTAATTTCTTATTCTTCTTTTTTTTTTGTACATAACTGATTTTTTCCTTTTTAATATATAATATACAGTAGGGCCTCCACTACTGTCTTTCCATTAAAAAAAAAGATTGAGTGTGTGTAAATTTGCTATACAGGACCACCTTCTAATCCTCTCTTTCACATAGGGGGAGTCCTTCTAATCCTCTCTTTCACATAGGGGGAGATCGATCTCAAAATAAACTACGCTAATTGAATATGAAATCAAATATACCAAATGTATTTTGTTTGCAAAATAGGAATATCAATCAAAATTTGGAATTTTGCAAAGAAAAATGCAGTATAATATACCACACTACACCGGGCAATCAGCTAGTAAATACATAACAAATTACATTTGATGTTACTATCATTGAAATGTCGAGGGAGGTAAGGGCATCCGCAATGTAGCAATAAGGTAAGCATTAAGAATTTAAGGCCAAGCTGGCCTTCCTGTGGTCGACCACAAGCATTGGGGACATCACATGAGCAATAAGGAGATTGGAACGCGCCGACCTTAGGCTTGAGGGCTAACGTACGTGAAGCCGTAGCTTCACAACAGAGATCCCTCCAGTGTCATGCTAGGCTGCTAGCTGCAGACATCCAGTAGAAAACAATTAGCATAAACAATCAGCAAATCTTACAGATCTACAAGCTTAGCTATTGCAAGGCAGTAATTACTTCTCACAAGAAACTGACGGTTACTCATGTAAGTATGTAAGAACAAATCAGGCGTGTCTACGCCTCAAAGGATGACACTAGTACCGGCCTGCACGCCTATTGGCTGGTCGATCATTCGAAGCAAGCATCGATCTTGCTCGCTACACTGCCTGCCCTGCCACTACGGCATTGTCCTCCATCAGTCCATCACTCCATCTCCGCGCGGAGAGGGCGCCGAAACGTGCGTCGCGGTCGCGGATACGTGCGCACGGAGTCAGCGCGCGCGTTGGTCGTGTGTGCATCACGGCAAAGTCATGCCACGCACGATGGGGCAGCATCTTCGATCTGGGCAGGCACATCCATGGCACGGTCGCGGCGCGGGCATATAATCAGTGTGTACTTCTTTCTGCCTTCTTCCTTTCTTTATTACTCGGGGAAAAAAATAAAGCCAAGCTTTTTGGGTGCTGCAAATGGAAATGGATGGACAGAGATCGAAGGGATAGTACCATAAGCTGCCATTGTTGAAGCTTGGAAGCAAAGGCGTTGCTTTGTTCTTGTGGTCTGTGCTTTGATTTGATTTCAGAGAATGGTACGTAGTGGTAGGCACCGCTTCTGAATTCGTACCGCCGCATCGTTCATTCGTTTGCACAGCTAAAAGTGGCCTTGTTAACTGTTGCCTCTTGGGAGGCATGTTAAGCTACTTGGACTAAGGCTGGGCAGATGGATCCGAGGAGATTCTGATTTTGGGTACTGCTGTACAGCCTGTACTAGACGTACGATAGGCAAGTTGAAGTAGGGTATGACTCATGAATTAGACTACTAACACAGCTAGGTCATGACAATTGATCGTGGAGATTTCAGTCCAGTACTGAAAGCAAAATGTTGGCCGCGAAGAGTCTAGCGAACACGATCCGTAGATTTTAATTAGTTGGCAGAAATCTCCGATGAATTTCAAAACCTTCATAGAAGAGAGCTGAATCAGCACCGAAGAATAGTCAAATTAATGGAGCAAACTTTCAGTTGACAAGTATACATATATACCGAGCAGTAGGGAAGGGTAATAGCTCTAGAAAAGCTTGCGCTTATGTAATGCTTGAGCACATCTGTCAAAAGAGAGAGAACAGGTACTTCTCGCAAAATAAATTACAAAAAATATGTACGAGAATTCCACAACTCTGATCTGAATGCCCAAAAGATGTGCAGTAAAGAGAAAAAAGGAAACTGGTATATGAAACTACAAGGACGAATCCAACACAAAATAAAATACCAAGAAGTTTGGTGCAAAAAGTCATTTTTCTTTGGATATAACCATACATATGTAATACAGACACTCCTAGCCCAACTATGACATGTAATGGATGATAACTTCAGTTGGATTCCAACTATGAAACCATATGGCGACCCTAATCATTCATAGCGGAGTCTTATCTCGCCTTTTCCTTCAGCCACCAGCTAAAGCAAGCAGATTCCAAAGCCAAAACTGGAGGCACAAGATTGCTGCTTTCCCTGAACTAGAAGACTAAAAATGTTGCAGGTATAGCGCTTAGTGCATTTTAACGCACATATAAAAAATAACTCGCAAAAATAACAAATTGCTATCAGGGGTAAATGTTCAACAAGATAGGACACCACAGAAGCAATAACTGCTCTTACATTGTTCAAACAAAAAGCATGACAATTTTTTCCAACAGAATCCTAGCCATAGAGATGACAAAAAGGGTTCTCTAATACAAAACAACAAAAATAAATAACCGGCTTATCTCCGTAAACTTTATTGGACAAAAGGGCTAGTTGCATGAAGAGCACATCTGGTTGCTGCTGCATGCCATCGAGGACCTGTCGGTAATGCAGCATTACAATCAATGAGGTCTTCCCTGAAATTAACCTCAAAACAATCGGCAGGAACGATATCAAGAATCTATTTCAGCATCACGAGGATCAATAAGGAATTCATTTGAATTCCGACATTTCACAAGCATGTGACATGTTGCTCCACGAGGAAGAATTCGACACAATTCCATCACCGAGATCAGGTTTGCACTCGGTATTCATGTCATTGCCCAGAAGCATTGCTATGGCATTGTTGAAAATGGATGGATCAGCTGTATTCCCAGAGAATAAGGCATCTGGCCTGAAATTTTCAGGATGAGGTGAAGTGTCCCCAGCCCCAGGCTCGTACTTAGGCTCTATCGCCTGCTCTCCGGAACCCGGTGAAGGGCTTTGTGCTGCAAATGAATCGTCATAAATAACTGAAACAATCACCGTGAAGAAAGGATGAGGAATTTAAATGTACCTACCAGGAGAAATTTTGGAGAGTTGAAACATGTCAGTAGATGCAGCACTAACAGGAGGGGTGGATTCAGTGAATGAATAACCACTGAAAGGAGCATATTCATTCAGGAAAGAACTGGGATGTTCTTCCCAATATTCCTGACAGAGATCAAACTCTGGGCTAACTACCGTAGTATCACATGGCGTACCGGCAGAGGAACTTGAACTTCTGACAGACGGCTGTTGGTTCTTCCCAGATCTTAGTGCCTGAGATTCATGAAGCAGCTCTTCCAAAAGACCACTGTTCCTTGGTGACGCGCACTGGGATTTCACTGACAGGGTTGCTGTTGGAGACTGCAGGTAGGGATCAACTAACTCGGTAGGCTGCATTGCAGGAGCCACGGTATACTTGAGCCAGCTATTTGGATCAGATTCAGTATCTTGGAGTGAAGGGAGCTCCATCTTCAAAGGACCATTTGTGGGCCTAGAAGCAGAGGGGTTGCCATTTAAAAAGGCATGGCTGCCAGTAAGTGCACCCCCAAAGGGTGCAATAATCTTGCTGCTAGAGTTGGCTTCATGAAGATAGTCAAAACCCAAAGCCTGCTTGAGCTTCTCAGAGTCATTTGAGAATTGATCCACTGAGGAGAGCACACCATTGATGGTATCGCTCAATGCAGGGAGTACACTGTCGGATTGTTTTAGCATCCCCGCTTGGTTTACTTGATCCATGAAGCTACAGTTTTTTGATGCAAAGCTCTGGCCAAGCAAATTGCTTATTGAAACAGCTGAAAGCTGTGGTGCATAAGATAAAGCCTCTGAATTAGGAATGAAATTGTCGCAGGTAAAATCTGGTAGATAGAGACCATTTCCATTCAGAAGATCATTGGACAGATTCTCGCCACAGTTAAAATCACTTGAGCCCTGCTGATCTTCATTTGAAGATTGATTGCATACACTAGCAGGATAGATTGGTAGGCCAGCTCGCTGGCATCTCTTTATTCGAGTGTTCCAGTAATTCTTTATTTCATTATCAGTACGCCCTGGCAACTGGGAAGAAGTGCTCAAGGTTAATAACAACAACAATATTGAAAAAAACTGTGCAAAGTGTTCATGATTAAAAAAAAAATACTAGAGAGACTCATGTACACAGGGTACGGTATGTGAAATATTTTGATACATAATAGCCTATTTTTCACTCAAGTCATCGTGAGTGAAACTTTGATCAGTTCTAAGGTTTATGTCCTAACAAATTGTAGCAAGTACATACTAATTATGATGGAAAAGTAATTGAATACTGTGAGTCATGATATTCAATACAGGGTTATTAGCCTTAGATGGCTACTCTATAAAGCTAGTGAAGAAAAACATCACTACTTGGTCACACTGAAATGGATCTCAACTATGGCACCTTCTCAATTGTCATTACGCAAAAAAAAATGAACAAATTGTCATTATGCAACTTAGATGTCAGACAACACACAATCTGGCTAGACTGACAGCCAACCCCTTTTATCACAGTCAAGGTCCAAATGGGCTGCGTATTTAAAGCACACATACACACCCAACAATTTTCAACCTTTTAAATGTTAGGCCAATTTGCTTTCAGTAACAATAAAAGTAGAGATGAACACAGTATCTATTCTTTAATTATCATATGAACTATCCCTAGTTCCCTACCATTCTATATGACCATGTCTACGTCCATACAAGAGTAATACTGACAAAACAAATTGAATTTGAGAAGATAAAGCTTGAAACGAATTATTTTGAAGTGAAATGATAATTGTTTGGTATCATTGATCGGGACTAATCCTAGCAGATTGAGTTGTGGATCAAGTTAGGAACTTAAGATTTTGGTAGCAGGAGGGTTTGAGTAAGTAGCTAGATAAGGGTTTTTTCCCTCGAAAATCATCAGACCCAATTTTAAAAACCAATTTTTTTTTGACAACTTTCTGAATTGCACAAGAAAATCATAAAAGTTCATGTTTCAGAGCAATAACAGTAAGTAAAGTAACGCGAAGGGCAACAAAGATTAATACAGTTCCAATAAGTGAAACAAAATACTTCACTTAATAAAAACAATAAAGTATTCTTCCAAAAGGGTAATTACTAACTACATAAATAAGACATCTTAAATTGAAAACCGCATGCATTAGAAGATCCAAAGAACACATCAAATATTTTTAACCCCATGTGACCATGACGCAAGAACAATCTTTCAAGACTCAAGAACAGCATACTAACAGCATGCTAATATGGAATATCATGTATGTAAATCATGGAATCAACATAGCATCGCACTAACATGAGCAGCCATCCGAGCCCACTTGTTCCCCATCTTGGAGTGGAGCTGGATGATGAGCCTCTCCTCCTCGGCGGTGAAGGCCCCCTTCTTCAGGTTCGGCCTGAGGTGGTTCGCCCACCGAAGGCGGCAGCTCTTGCCACACCGGAACAGCCCGGTGTTCTTCTGCACAGCGTTCCAGTTCCCCTCGCCGTGCTTCTTGACGTAGTCCACCAGGATGGCGTCCTCCGCCGACGTCCAGGGGCCTTTCTTCAGAGGCGGCCCGCCGCCCCTGTGAGGCGACCCCCCGCTGCTACCGTCGTCGGCCACCGGCGAATCCATCTGATCCTGATGGATCATCTCGCAGTCGCTCTCGCTCTTAACCCCATACATCTCCCAGCAACAGGGCACCTGTATTATGCCAAGAAAAATTGGAAGAGTCAGATGACTACTACTTGAATTAGCAAAAAGAACAGAAGTATTTGATCACAGAGCACATCTATGTGTATCAGTGTGTACTACAGTTTAATGAAGCATAAATAACACCAGAAGCTGATCAAGACAAACCCATACGAGTTACTAAAATAAGCAGGTATTAATTATGCACCAACTACGAACCTGAGCGATACCACTGCATTTAAACTACTCCTTTCCCAAATTCAGTAGAGCAGAGGCAAACTATAACTGAATTAAGGACTAAACTAAACTTGCTCAGCTTAACTCCAAGCAGTGGTAGCCCTATGGTTTAAGCAAGAATTTAAGTAAAAAAAAGAGGGAAAAGTGATATTATTCCTCATAATTCACAGATCAAAAGCACTAGACAAGCAGACCACAAGCCGTAAACAGCACTCCTCGTGTCCCAAGAACGGAAAATTCCCACAGTGCAAAACAGGGCCAAAGAAAGTAAAGGTAACCCAGAATCCCACCTCAGATCACCACCCCGCCGCCCATAAGAAACCAAAATTCTGCAAGAACCGGAGCTACCTGGCCGAATCCTGCAGCCGGGGCCGGTCGAGCTCGGGCTGGGGCTGAATTGGAACTGAGTTGAGCTCCAATACACCCCTCGCTCATCTGAGTTCGGCAGTGGATTGGAGGAGGGAGCAAAGGCGACTTGGGGGAAGCAGAGGAGTGGGAACCGGGGAGGATCTCGCCTCGGCGAGATGTCGCCACAGAGGGGGGGAGGCTGGGAGGGGGGGAGAGAGTGGGCGAGTCTGGGAGAGTGGAGGGCATTTGGGGGGAGATTATAAAGCTGAAAGCTACAGCAATGCTATTGGGCACGGCCGCATGGGCCACTATTTTCTCTCTCTAGAGCCCTATTTTTTCGACTTTTCTCGTTCTTATTGCGTGACTATATTTTTGTTTTGTTTCCGTACATTTATTCATGTCAAAACCAGATGTTGTATGAATGGTAACAATAATTCAAAGAGATTCGCTGCATTTACATATTTTTTTATGACTAATACATATTTGAAACTTTCTTCATATACGTCAGATGCATAATTTGTTGGTCAATATTCCTAAGAATTTCATCTGTACTCATAACAAAACTGATAAAATTGAATTATCATTTATTTAGGATGAGACCACTTGTGCCGCCAGTGCCTGCATGTCTCTACTTTTTTTTTTATGTGTCATAGATGAAATGATGAATATACGGTGTGAAAGACAAGATACCTCTCATTGGACAAAATTACGCCCAACTTGGTTAAAGCAAGAGGATACCTTTATGCTAAAATTCAGAGAATTTTCCATCTTTGGTATACTCGTGCTTCTCTCGCTTACTGTTTATATCTCAGATCGATTCTGCCATTGCTTTCTTCATAGCGTTATCTTTATGTACCTTATTTTCCCCCATCATTTATCTTTCTCTGTAATCTATCCACTGGCCTTCTCTGTCTACAATACAGTAGAAATCTTTCCTTTCTATCTCTCCTCTGGTTTATTCTAGTTTTTTTTAGACCAGTTTAATTCTAGTTATCTACCACCTTATCAACGTGCAACTTTATTCTCACACTACCTAGCTCGCTTAAACTTGCATCAAATTGCAGGGAAAAAATGTTCTTAACCCCTGCAATCTCCTCAAACTTCTATACCTTCGTCTGCCATTCTTTCCATCTGATCTCCTGAATGTTAAATTAAAAAAATGGAGCCATGTTTTTCACCCTATGTTCTTGCATGCATATAATGCGCAGTCCTTTCCTTCTTTTGAAGTGACACGGTGAATTAAGTTGCTAATGCAGATTATCGCTAAACTAACATATGCGTGACTATCCCAGTTCCTCACTACCCCAATTCTCCAGCTTAGGATATGTGAGCTCTTGTGGACGACAACTCAAGGCATGCCACCACACGCCAACTTTTACCCACCATGAGATTCGGCATGTCAACCTAGCGATAGAATGGACCAGCGGAGTAGCGGTATAAGAGTTTTAGGCCCATTTGACCTCTTTGTTTATTCGATTTTGCACATCTAACTCCTCACCGCCCATAAAAACAAAAATAACACTACAGTAAGATAAACAGGCAACACGTGTCCTTTGTAGCACGCTAGAACCATGGCTGCAACATACCATGCTCTAGAAGGCTGCGCGCGCAAGAGGGGTCACCGTGCGCGCACGGGGAGCGCATGGAAAGAAACTCCGACCAAGAATGAAGAAAATGAAAGTTTTTTTTAATGATTGGAGTTGATATTGTAGCACCGTTATTACTAATAGTGTCGAACCGTAGTCAAACTACTCCCTGTCGCACTCCATAAGGGCGGCAGGCGCCCATGTGGACCCGTGCGTGGCAAGCCACCTCCAGCGCTTGGCATGCACGACAGGCCCCATGCGGCGATACCGGAGCATGGTACGCTACAGGCGCAGTACTAGAGCGCTGCAAGGGATACGTGTCGTCTGTCCAGGGGCGGAGATGGGCCTCGGGCGGTTAGACAACGGCCTGAGGCCCAGATAAAATAGTAGTGGGATTTTTTTAGTATGCATGCCCAAAAAAATCAGTACACGGTAACCAGGCCCGAGATTTACCGGCTGGCCCGGGGCAAACAGCTCCCAAGCCAGCCCAGCAAGCGACAGCGTGAGCCCCGCAGCCCTAGCCTTCGGTCTTCCCCAATCCCCCAAGTCCCAAACCCCATTCGACACTTCCCCGAGCCACCGAGCGCTCCTCCTCCTCTCGCGAGAGCCCCCCCCCGCCTCCTCTCCACCGTGGCGCCACCCAACGCTCTGCTCCCCCGCCTCCTCTCCTCACCCGGAGCCCGAAGACCAGCACTGTCCCCGGCCTCCACCACCCATCGTTTTGCTCCCCTAGCGGCGGCGCCTCCAAAGCGGACCCAAGATTGGCACGGCAAAGACGCCGCGGCCCCTACCAGCCTACCCTTCTCAACTACTCCACCCCATTCCCCCAGGCCCCGCCCCAGCGCGGCAGCGCCAATCGGCCAGCGCCTCCTGGCTCCTGCTCCATCCCCTCCGGCCTCCGCCTCCTCTCGGCCACGACGCCGCCCCCTCTGGCTCCTCTCCGCCGCGACGTCGCCCCCTCCATCTCCTCTCCACGACTCCGCTGTCCAACGCTCTACTCTGCCGTAACCCACAAGGCTGCAACGCTGTCCGACTGTCCCCACGGGCCATGGCTCACCGCTTCCTCTCCTCACCTGAAGCCCCCCCTCCTCTCCACCACCCAGCGCCCCAGTGCGCCTCCATCGGCCCTCGGTCACATCGGCGCCACCCCACGCCCCTAGCGCCCTCCTCGGCCAGCCGGCGCCCCCTTCCCCCAGCCCCTGCCCCCTGCGCCCCCACCACCTGTTCGACCAACTTTAGGATGGAGTGGGTTGTAGCCTACTTGTAGGATGGAATCTAAGATTCATTTTGTTGATTAAGAGTTGGTTGTGCATTTGATTGGTGGGGAGGGATCGTTCAAGTTGTATGCCTTGTAGGTGATGGTGCATGTTTGCATGGAACCGTGATCAAACAATAATGATTGTGAACAATAAATCTTTAGCGGTCTAGATTTTGTGTTGTAGCTTTGCCTCATTGTGTTATCATGTATTACTGACTAGTTTTTTTTCATGGTAGTGTGTTTGTCAGTGGAGTGAATATACCTAGACCCTATATATTAGTCATGGTTGATTAATTAGTTTTAATCTTATGTGCTTACTCTGCCGCAGGAAGATGAAGTGGATATTGAGCAACCTGTGAGTTACAAAGAACAGAAACATTATGTGAATCTCCTTTTGGAAAGGTAAGGAGGCTTTTGATGATTAAGTGCACTATATTACAAACTAGTGCTTGAAACTATATATCAACATCTTACCTGCAAAAGATATCATTTGATCAATATTATTTGATTTGATTCTATTTGATATAATAGATATACATGATGAAGATGACCAAGACATTGGCATCTTATTTTCCATCACAATCCAATCAAAACCCTCCTAAAATAATTATGTATTAACTTTTGTACCGCTCGACTATATTTTTTCTCTCCATGTTTTAGCTATTTTGTCGTATTGTTAAATATGGAATTCAAATTTCATTTCAGCTGCTCATTTGTATTGTACTTTTATTATGTCTCAGTGTGAATAGTATTTGACGTTAGTTATAGCCACTTAGTTTTGTGCTCGAGACTTTATGGAATTCTGGCTCCGCTACTGTGTCTGTCAAATCTTTTGTTGTGCTATTTTTATATCTACTAATGGTGAAAAAGCTAGATATATAAAATCGAATAAAAAAGAGGCCAAACGAGAAGAAAAAAAAACTCGTGTTATCAATCGCCAAATCTACGAAGAATGCTCCAAAAAGAGCGAGCAGCAATTTCGCTCGATCTACCGCTCTGCATATTTTTCAGTTGCTTCCGGGGCAAATATACCGCCGTCTTATTTTGTCGACACGTTCAGCGGTCGACGAGGAGAGAAGGGATCCACGGAAATAGTCGGGTGACTTGCTAATTCCAGGGTGCACGTGGTGAGCCGATGAGGTGCTCACCCCTGCGTGTCAGCCTCGGAGGGGAAATTGCACATGCCACGGTTGATCTACTAAATAAATCAGGGTGTACTGGTAGTAGTGCACACTATTCAACTCTGAATAAAAATAACTGCTGACAGCTGACCAACGACTCCCGTGCAAAAAAAACGAGTCCACCAGATTGTGCAAGTTAAAACGAGTCGTAGTGCACACTATTCAACTCTGAATAAAAATAACACTATTCATGCTAGATTGTGCAAGTTAAAACGAGTCGACTACTAAATTACCCCCTCAGTCACCAAAGAGTAACGGTTTTTTAAAAGTCAACAAAATTGTGCTTCACCACTACCTTCTCTTACCGCAATATTATGAAAGTATTTTTATGATAAATTCACTCGTACTATTTTTTATACATTCAAACTATATGTTTAGAATAAGAGAAAAATATGTTGTAGATCACTGAACTTGCAATATTGTACCACTTAGCTCTCTGAACTTGTATTTTACCTTTCAGCTCCTTGAATTTACAAGGTTGTGCCACTTTGCTTCCTTAACTTGCAATTTCTCAGCTCCTAACCTTGCAAGGTTATGCCACTTAGCTCTATGAACTTGCATTGAAATGAAATTCGTCGGATGCGATGCCAGCGACTTCGTCCCCTTCGAGTCCGGTGGACTCGTCGTCACCCCGTTCTGACTGTGTTCATCATCCCCATCGCCTCACGTCGACAAAAATAGATTCTTGGGCTCGGGAACACACCATGCTCGCGTCTTCGTCGGAGCTCCATCGTCGCAGCTTGCCGCTGTCATCGCCTTTACCTCCTCTCAATCGGCCGTGAGAGAGAAGTACATTCCCAGTACTAGAGCCTGACGAATCTGTTTTTATCAGCGTGAGGTGATGGGACGATGAACGCGGCCGGAACGGGGCGGCGACGAGTCCACCAGACTTGGAGAGGACGAAGTCGTCGACATGCATCCAACGAACTTCGCTTCAACTTATGTTCAGGGAGCTAAGTGACACAACCTCGCAAGTTTAGAGGGCTGAGAAAGTAAAATACAAGTTCAGAAAGCTAAGAGACACAACCTCACAAGTTCAGAGAGCTGAGAAAGTAAAATGCAAATTCAGAGAGTTAAATGACACAACCTTACAAATTCAAGAACTTACATTGTAATTTTCTCTTTAAATAATATATTTGATTAAAATTAATAGAGTTCGACAGCATGCATTCTAGAGCATCACTCTTTTGTGACTAGAGAGAGTATCTGCTCAATTATGGAGTAAGCATCTCACTAAAATTACTAGAACAGGAGCTGGGATGGTTGCCCTCTGTTTGTTACAAAATTGTCTTCGTACTAGCAAGCTTAATAGGGCACCTATTTGGTTTCAGAATGGGGGAAAACACCGAGAGCCTGTTTGAACGAGAGAGATTTAGTTAGGTTTTAGAAATTGCCTTGTTGGTACATGTGGAACTTTTACGTTTGCACGCATGCATCATTTTAGTTCCAAATGAAGAATTTACGTTTGTTCATAACATATTTTCCCGGAGATTTTCTAGTGGCACACACTCGTGTGAATCAAGCACGAAAAAAATGCAATTTAGGTATGCCGTCTCACGCATCGTCATATCTATTATGTATTAAAAGTGGATGAAAGGCTCTAAGAAAAAGAAGACAAACATGATAGAAATTCTCACAAAAAAGAAAAAACAACAACAACATCTGACTATTGAATTGGTGAACCATAACTTTAAAGGTTTAGATTCGATAGTTTTCTTAGAGATATATTAATTAAAAATCTTTAAAAAAAACATATAACCTTTAATTTGGTGGATCCTAATTTTAAATACTTAGATTCAATAGTTGATTTAGAGAGATATTTGACGAGGATTGAATAATTCCACAATTAATAAAGTTATTTATCTTTAATATTCATTATGGATAATTGTATTCTAAATAGCCATCGAATATACCCCTGGTCGATGATATTTGCCATGACTATGAAAGATTACGACAAATTCTGGTTATGACCATCCTATGATCGGAAGGTCTGTTACGACCAGGTCGAATCACGATCACCCTATGATCGATGAGTCTCATAGACGTGTAGACTTAATCTTATCAACTAGGAATCCTGTACACTACGCTTAACTATGAGTAGTAGTTAATACAACACATATACGTATATGCCTCTCACATAATTGCACGCACATCTCTTTGTCTATGGCAATAACTAGACTTGTTCACGGGCGACCTAGCCCGCCGGTCCAACCCGAGCACGACCCTGTCCGGGCCGGGCTTGGGACTGGAATTTCGGCCTAAAAGCACGAAAAACAATTTAAAATGAAAATCTATATTTTAAATTCTAGAAATGAATTAAATATTACTTTTTTATTCTAAAAAGGATTTAAATAATATATTTAAATAAAAAAATGCATATTCGGGCTAGGCCAGGCCAAGCTCGGACTTGCCCATTTGAGACAAGGCTTTTCAAGCCCGCCCTGACCCGGCGTTTGAACAGGTCTAGCAATAACCGTCTGGCGAACGTGCAAGGAAAATGTTTCACTTACAACAACCGACATCAACGTGCGGATTCCAACAACTATCAAGGCGACTCTTAGCGCACAACAACTCTCACCTCTTCAACGCTTTATAAAGGGTGATGCTAGCAAAACTACCATAGCAAACCGGACAAAAACCCTCGGGCCGGTTTGCTAGGGTAGTTTTGCACATGTGGCAATGGTTTTGCTGATGTGGCACATATTTGGCCACGTGGACATCCACATCATCCTCTCTCTCCACTCCACATCTCCCCCTTTCTCTTCTCTTCTTCCTTCCCCAACTCCATTTCTTCTTCTCTCCCCGAGCTCCCAATCGCGCCATAATCGTACCACCCGAGTTGGGCCGAACCGAGTGGAGGACGCCACCGTCGCCGCTACATCCGCCACGATCACCTCCTCGGGGCCACCGCGATCGCCGGTGTGGCGCAAGCGATGGATGAACATCTTCGCCAAGAAGCCGACGGAGAGAAGGAGAAGCGCAAGGGCGGTCTGGCGGCGGAAACCGCCGCGCCCATGAAGCGGCGGCGAGGCGGATGCTCGGAGTGAACATAAACATCTAGCCCTTCTCCCGGAGCCGCTCGGCGGCGGGGCGGCGGGTCGTCAAAGCCTCGGCCGCCGCCGCGGAAGGCCAGCAGCGCCCCTTGCTCCCGCAGCAACTCCCGCAGTAACTCCCGCGGTGCAGCGCAACCGCCTCCTCGCCGATGGGCCGTCGTGGCTGCCGCATCGCTCGCCACTGTTCGACCGAGCTACCCGTAGCCCGCCTTGCTCGTCGGCATGGGCCGCTGCGCCCGACCTCCTCACTGCGCTCGCCGCTAGGTCACCACGCTCGTCGTCCGGCCAGAGGAGTCGGGTGGTGCGGGTGAAGGCGACGGAGGGGGAAGGAGGCAGCGGAGGGAAACCAAGGTGGAGTGGGGAGGAGGCCGCACAGGGAGGTGGTGGAGCCGGAGGCAGCGGCGCCGAGCCATCCGGTCGCGCTGGGAGCAAGAAGGGGAGCTGGAGGAGCAAGCCGGCGACATCAGGGCGCAGGGAGCCGAAGGTGGTGGAGCCGAGCCGAGTTGGGGTAGGAGGTGGTGGCACCATTAAACCGAAGGAGCTCAGGGGAGAGAAGAGGAAATAGAGTTGGAGAAGGAAGAAGAGAAGAGAAAGGGGGAGACGTGGAATGGAGAGAGAGGGTGTTTTGGATGTCCATGTGGCCAAATATTTGCCGCATCAACAAAACCGCTGCCACGCGTGCAAAATCACCCTAGCAAACCGGCCCGAGGTTTTTTTGTCCGGTTTTCGCAAGTTCAGGGGGTTAAATAACCGGTTTTGTAGTTCAGAGGGTAAACCAGACTTTTTTGATAGTTCGAGGGAGTAAATCGGACTTTTTCCTTAATTCAAAGGTGAAGAGTGTAAATTTCCTCGATGGACCCACCTCTTGATCCTTTCTTTCACATGTAAAGAGATAGATCTTAAAATAAAATTTGCTAATTAAATATGAAATCAAATATCCTAGATTCAAATTTAAATTGTGAAATGTAAATTTTGAAATTTGAAATTATGTAAATTTTAAATTACCAAACATCGCAAATTGCATGAGCCAATGGACTAGTTATCTCTAGACAAACTAAAAGGATTAAATGTTACGTCTACTAGCTAGCTAGTTTACGTGCATGGGTCATGCAGTCTGCAGATACTTACTGTAATTCGGTTTTCGACCGGTCAAAGAATTCCATTCCAAGTGCGCGCGTGGGGTCGAATTTGATCTTACTCTACTGCACCGTTTCAAATACTTTAGCTGGACGCACGAATGGCTTTTCTTTTCTATTCTTTTATTCATATATATTAACATTTTTTAGAGGGTAACACATGCACACACACGTGCATGTCCCTTACACACGCTTAGAATTTTGCAGAGAAACAGAGCGCGAACACACACTTCTTCATTGAACATGAACGCGTGTGTATACCTAATTCTAATTATTCAAGTGAGGCATGCGAGTGTGATCCCAGAGGAATGAGCCCGGACCAACGGGATGGACGTTCGCCCACGCTCCAAGCCAACCGAGCTAAGGCATTGTTTTACTTGGCACATATATTCTCCGTCATAACACTGTCGTCAGAAAAGTGGTAAAGGTATACTCAAATATTTCACATACGTGCATGCATGTTAACATGGTCATAAAAGTTGAAGCATTAGTGTATCTACAATGCATTGTAGTCTCAAGTGGTGTTCTCATCCTTCACCTAGACGTAAGCCTACCAAGACACCACCCGATGCATGGAACACGGTAGCTTCAAATAGAGATTTTTTTGCACTTTAGCCCATTAGTTTTTCTATTTTAACCCTTGCTTTCTTTCTATTTATTGCTTTAGTTCAAAATTTTACATAACGAACCCTAGAAGAAAAAAAAAACCCTATTGAAACAAGACCCTTGGTCCACCTGTGAGCCAGCCCATCTCTCACCATTCCTCCGCTCTCTCTCTCTCTCATTTCACTTTCCCCTTCCTCCCTCCCGATTCACTCACCTTGCCATGTACAGTCGCCGCCAGCCAGCTGGAGGTCGTCGTCAGCCAGAGATCGCCGTCGTCCGGATTCGGTATTCACCGCAACCCAGGAGTCGCCATCGTCGACAGATCCCAATGCTGCCATCGCATCTCGCCCCTGCCCCCGGCGCTATCCCCCGCCGCCACCGTGGCGCCGCTTCTTCACCAACACTAGACATGTTTCATTGCCTCCTCCACCCGGCGGCTAGGCGGCTACTACCCTTACCTCGTCGGATATAGCCGTCGTCGCACTCACCTCTCTTGGATTCGGCCGTCATCCGTCTTCGTCCAGTGTTCTCCATCGTCGCCATCCTGCTGGATCTAGTTGTCAACGTCCAGATCCGGCCGTTGTCACCGTCCTGAATGTTATGAATAGCGCTTGTATTAAATATGAGGCCAATGGACCAGTATATATACACAAATACATATGGTGAATATGCAAAGAACCCCTTATAACAATGAGGAATAACACATGTACATATACATCTCTAACACCCCCCCCTCAAACTCATGGTGGATCAACAACACTGAGTTTGGAGAGGTAGAAA
Source organism: Ampelocalamus luodianensis (assembly GCA_036346255.1). Lineage (NCBI taxonomy): Eukaryota > Viridiplantae > Streptophyta > Magnoliopsida > Poales > Poaceae > Ampelocalamus > Ampelocalamus luodianensis. The sequence goes on along the minus strand of CM070617.1, from coordinate 26,121,965 downwards.
CCGTTTGTCTTGCGAGTTTGGGCCTTAATAAAGAAATCCGCTATCTCAAGCTCGAAGGCACATCTTGAAGAGCAATCACACAGTCATGCACACAAGACCGCATGAAGGAAGCATCAACACCAATATTCTTGGTAGCTCATGCTTCCACGGTCTCTCAACATCTTGATAGCACTGCATCTTGTCGGACAAGAGAGGAGTCGGTGTAGTGCGAAACACCAAAATCCTCAAGTAACCACAGTAGCCAAGTAATCTCTGTCAAGAGAGCCATAGCGCGCAACTCGACCTCTGCACTCGAGCGGGACATCTGCGATCTGTTTCTTCGTCTTCCGTGCAATGAGAGAACCACCAAGAAAAACACGATGCGAGAGATAGACCGCGATCGGAGGATCGGCGGCCCAAGTAGCATCCGAATAAGCTGAAGCATGTAACGAGCTAGAGTTTGGAAAGAAAAGGCGAGAGATAGTTCCACGAAGGTATCGCGAGAACTCGAAGAAGGTGGTCAGTAGTGGACTGAGTGGGAGCGAATCTGGTGACTCGAGAATGTGGGTGGATAAGTGATATACGGGCGATAATGGCAAGATAGACAAGACTCCCAACAAGATGGCGATAGCGAGTCGGATCGAGAAGAGGCTCGTCATCGAGAGTCGGAGGTGAACATTGAGCTCCATGTGAGTCTCAACGATCTGTTGATCGATGAGAGAGGCACGATCAAGAAGATCACGAATATATTTCTCTTGAGATATAAAGAAACCATGTGGAGTGGAAGTAACCTCAATCCCAAGGAAGTAACGAAGAGGACCAAGATCCGACATAAGCGCTCACTAAGATGAGCCTTGACAAAGGCAATGTACTCGAGAATCATCTCCGGAATGATCATATCATCAACATAAAGAAGAAGAAGAGTCAGACCACGAGGCGAAGTGTGGACAAAGCGCGAGGATCATGATCACTAGGTGAAAAACCGGCCGATAACCACAGAGGAGAAGCGCTCAAACCAAGCACGAGGGCTTGCTTAAGGCCATAAAGAGAACGCAGCGAAGGCAGCGGACCATGCCCTCGAGCGAGAATACCGGTGGCGGAAGCATGTAGACCTCCTCACGCAACTCGCCATTAAGAAAGGCATTCTTGACATCAAGTCGAAAGCGGACCGATGGCGAGCAGGCGCCACCGCAAGAAGAGTGCGGGCGGTGGTCATGTGAGCCCACGGGAGCAAAAGTCTCGTCGTGAGTCACGACCATGCTCTTTGGAAGCCACGAGCAACAAGACGCGCTTATAGCGCTCAAGAGAGCCATCGGAGCGAGTCTTAATCTTATAGACCCACTTACGTGATGGGGCGAGTGAGATGGAAAAGGAACAAGATCCCAAGTACCCGATGCGCTCGAGGCAGCAATCTCCTCGACCATAGCATGCGCCACTCGGGATGAGTAACAACATCCCGATAGGAGACGAGCTCAAGAGTGTTGCACGGAAAAACCAAAGCGGGCGGGAGGCCGAATCGGTAGCGATCGCGGAGAGCGTAGCGAGGAGAAGATAACCCATCGGGGAAGATGGATCATCGGAGAAGAGAACATCGAGGAGAAGATGGCTCATGCGGAAGATCCTCATCACGAGTCGGCGAGTGTAGACAAGTGTAGTGGGAGGAGCACGAGGAGCGCGAGACGGCGAAGCGGCGGCGACAACGGCGGAGAGGCCACAGGAGAAATATGTGGAGACTTCGGTGGGGCGGGTGGATGAGGGCAAGGCGGATATAGGTGTATCTGGAAAGGTCAAAGGACAGAGACTCACAGAGGAAGCGAAACCGAAGGAGAGGTAGGGCGTGGTAGAAAGAACGAGACTCGTCGAAAGTCACATCAGAAATCCGCATCCAGTCGACCAGCAGGATCCCAAAGACCGATATCCTTTGTGCTCGGCCTTTGTATCCCGAAAGACACACTCAGCGGTGACGATCGGTTTGGTACGTTCTCGGGGCGAGAGAACATAGCAAACGCAGCCAAGCAGCGAAGGCGAGTAGTCGGGAAGAAGACCACAAAGGCGCTCAGCAGAATCGCACCTGAAGAAGCGAGAAGAGAGTCGGATGTTAACGAGATGGGTGGCGGTGGAAAGCGGCCGGCCCAAAAGTGAGGTGGAATAGAGGCGGCAATCATCAGTGCACGAGTCGTCTCAAGGAGATGGCGATGCTTGCGTTCAGCAACACCATTCTGAGCATGAGCACCAGGACAGGAGAACTGAGCGAGAGTACCTTGCTCAGTAAGGAAGCTGCGTAGGTAACGAGAGAGGTACTCGCCAGCGGAGTCAGCACGAAAGACACGAATAGGGGTGGAGAACTGTGTATGGATCATAGTGGCAAATTGTTTATAGATAGATAAGACCTCACTACGAGAAGACATAAAATATATCCAAGTGTGGCGAGAAAAATCATCTATAAAAATGATATAATATCGATGACCCCCTTTCGAAACGAAGGGAGCCGGACCCCAAACATACGAATGAACAAGATCAAAGGACCTTGAGACAACGACTCACTACGAGGATAAGGAAGTGAATCATTTACCTAACTTACGGCCTTGACAATCTAAAGACACATCTCCGAGGCGGACCCGAAGACCACGACGAACCATAGGCGGCAGGCGAGATCCACCGCAGATGACCAAGGCGGTGATGCCACGCTGGAAAGAGGCGATGGCGAAGTGGCGGCGAGAGGCGGCGGCAACGGTGGCGGCGGAAGGAAGGTGAAGCGATCAAGCTCCAGAGACGCTGTGAGTCAAGGCGCGAGGCGAGAACCAACGAGCTCTGTGCGCGGTCCACGAATACAACAAAGTCGAGTCGAGAATGACCGAAAACCAAGATCGATGTCGCCCGTGAGAAAGAAAGCTGCATGGTAAGGCGAGGAACATAAGCAACGGAAGGAATATGAAAAGATGAGGTGCTAAGAGGGCCTCGACCGAGAGCGAGAAGAGATGTACCATCGCCAGTAAGAACAGCGGGGAGAATCAAGGGGTGTAATGAAAGGCAGTGGAAGGATCGAGTCATGTGAAAAGATGCTCCGAATCAAGAATCCACGGGAGGTACTGACGTGTAGAAGGTGGTCTCTTAGTGCAGAAGAGTCGATGGCGAGCCTGCGAGAACTGTCGAGGAGAACACAGGCGGCAAGCGGCGCGAAGTGCGGCTATCTCTGCGGCGAGAGAAAGCTGGCGAAGAAGTCGATCGCGGCGTCGATGTAGAACACGATGCGGTGCTAGTAGAAGAACGGCGAAAGATGCCGCGCTTCTTATAGCATGGGACTCAATGGTCGACCTTATGCGGTAGGAGCAATGAGGCGACCACCGCCGGATGGAGGGCGCCGCCACCACCGTGGCGGCCGTTGGGAGGCGATGTCGAGCGCGTGGAGCCATCGGTAGCGGCGGCGCGGCGAGCACGGAGGAGTGGTAGCGGCGGCACCACTCAGGCGAGTCTCCTCGCCGCGTATCTCGATGAAGAGCCTCGGAGAGTGACACGAGGGTGGTGTGCAAGGAGGCCGGGCACGCCCATTGCTCGAACTTCGGGGCGGCGGTAAGGAACTCGTAGATCGGCGAAACTCGGTCGGACGCGTCGACAAGCGGCAGCGGGCGGCGGCGGCGGTCGCGAGAGAGTCGGTGGCGCCGCAAGCAGAGCTGCAATGCGTAAAAAGCGTCAATGATAGCATCACCTGCTGAAGAGAGTGCTCTGGCGGACCACGGACGGTAGAGAGCATCACCGGAGGCTCGTGAAGCCGACAAAGGTGAGTCCACATCCGGAAGCGATGAGATAGTCCCACAACCTCGAGAAGGCGATTTGGATCATGGCGATGAGGACGGCAGCGGCCGGCGTCGTCGTCGTACCAGCGAGTGTAGGCGGTCGAGCGATCCTTGCAGAAGTCGAGCCTCACGGTAGGCGAGATAGCCTCATCATCGGCAAAGCGGCGGTCTCAGCAGCAGCCAGCCGGCCATTTGTTGAGAAGCGTATGTGGCGTCGGCTCGTCGGGCGTAGGGCAAGCGGATGTAACATCGCCGAGAGGGCGCCCGAGGCGAAGACCACGCATGTGGATGCGCATGTGAGACACGAAATCGGTGTAATTAACACCATCGAAGATCACCGGCAACGAGGAGAAGCGGTACCCATTGGTAGGCGCGGGCTGGGCGGCGGCGACCAAGACAACGAAGTCTATGCGTGGCCGGATGGCGTGGCGGTTAGAACGACGTTTTTAACGGGCCTCTTTAGAAAAGGCGAGGCCTACTGCTCGCCCAAAAACAACCGAGCGTCTGCTAGGGTTTCTCAAGCGGCGCGCGTGTGAGGAAGCGGCGGCGGCGCGGCGCAGCGCGGCGCGCCGGCGCAGCGGCGCGGCGGCGTCGCCGCGCGTGAGGAGGCGAGCGGCGTCTCAAGCGGCGGCGGCGCGTGAGAAGCTATGGAGGCGCAGCGGCGTCGGGAAAGCGGCGGTAGCGTCCGGGAAAAGCGGCGGCGGAGATGACTGGCGCCGACGAAAGCGGATCGCGCCGGATCGCGACAAGCGAGGCCGCAGCCGGGCGTCGGGCGAGACCGGCGTGCATCGGCGAGGCGGCGTCGGGTAACCGGCGTCGGGCGTGGGAAAGGTGAAGATGAGGCGCGGCGGCCGAGGGAGGCGGCGGCTTTGGCGCGGAAAGCGCGGAGGCGGGCGGCGGCGCGGAGGAAGGCGGCGGCGCGGGAGGCCGGCGGCAACGATGGAGGCGAGGCGGCACGCGGAGTCGGCGGCGGTGGTGCGAGTCGACGACGGCGCGCGGAACTCTAGGTAAGCCAAAACCCTAGTTTTGGCTCTGATACCATGTTATGAATAGCGCTTGTATTAAATATGAGGCCAATGGGCCAGTATATATACACAAATACATATGGTGAATATGCAAAGAACCCCTTATAACAATGGGGAATAACACATGTACATATACATCTCTAACACGAACACGTCTTCGTCTTCCCGAGTGTTGTCGATGTTTCACGGTCCTAGGAGATTGCACACATGTTGGCATGGTCCTGAGAAAAAAACGCATGATGGAGGTATGCATTCGCCACAGTGCATCGCTCCAAGTGAGATCCTCTGATGTTTGTCAGTGAGGCAACCGCAGCTTCTGCAGGCTGCTTTGACAGTCTGCAAGCAATCGGTTCGTCTCAGCTGGAAACCCGATGCCGATGTGGAGACTTGGGGCACCCAGCTAGCATGTGAACGATCTAAAACACATCATTAGCACATAATGGAGGGTCTAGATAGGCCCAGACATGCCGTTCACAATAGCCGGACATGTCTTCCCCGAGTATAGCGGTTAGTGCATTAAATGTGAGGAAATGACCATTGGGTTGGAAATGCACAGGGGTGGACATGTCCTCCCCATGTGGCGAACATATCCTCAGAGCTCTTGGTTCCTCTCGAGCATGTACTCACCAAACACCAGACATGTCCTCCCCATGTGGCGAACATATCCTCGGAGCTCTCGGTTCCTCTCGAGCATGTACTCACCAAACACCGGACATGTCCTCCCTATGTGGCAAACATATCCTCGGAGCTCTCGGTTCCTCTCGAGCATGTACTCACCAAACACCGGACATGTCCTCAACCAACACAGAACATGTCCTCCCAAATGCAGTTTCCATTCAAATGAAAGAGTTTCAGCTAAGAGATGATTCCTAAGACAAATATGCATGAACTTCAACAATTGCAAACTACAGTCCCATACCACAAAGAGTATATGCATGTACTTCAACTATTTGTAAAACTCATTTGCAAATTCTAGTCATATGCTACAAGGAGTAGATGCATGAGCTTCAACTATTTGCAAACTATAGTCCCATGCCACAAAGAGTAGATTTATGGACTTCAAGCATTTGCAAAACATATTCACAAATAATAATATCATGACACGGAGTGTTAGAACAAGCGGGATTGAGCTATCAATACATGATGAGACTCAAGCTACTAGACACCCCCCCTCTTAATAGTACGGTAACCTATACTAGCAATCCGATCTCCCAACAAAACGCCAAAACCAACAAAAAAACTAAGAACACATCCTTAGCTTATGCTAGTTATACATTTGCCTTGCGCATCCATTTGGAGCTTTTCACTTGATGGTGATCGTCTCATCTCCAAGTCGGGATTCTTGTCTTGTCCATCAACTTGTGATGATATCCTCTACTTCGAGATCTTGTCTTGATACACATCAACATATAATGACATCCTTCATCACAAACCTTGATGATAACCAACTCGTGATGCCATCCAAATTCTTCATCATCAACCGGGACTAAACCTAATTCATCAACTTATGAAGAATATTAGTCCAACACATCTAGTTGTCATTAATCACCAAAACACACTATTAACACATAATGAATGGTCTAGATCGTTTTTTGTGATTGATAACAACTCAATTGCAAATAATTGAATTTAAATCATCATGAGTATATTTTAACCACACAAAATTTATATACTCAAGAGATGTGTTTCAAAGTAAAGATCCTTAGTATATGCGGATAAAAGAAAAGGATCAATACTAGTGAAACCTCAAGATATAGAATGAACTCCTCCCTAAATGTGTGTATACAAGGATGTGTATGAAAAGCATATGCACATATTCAAGTTGAAACTTTGGTGGATTTAATCCTATATTTTGATCCAAGAAATACAACGAGATATAAGAATATGACATCGAATGCATACCTCTGATATTTTCATCTTTCTACCCATATAAGACTAAACAATAGCATATCAGCAAAAGTATTAGTCTCATATTTAGATTTGTCATTAATCATCAAAACCAAATTAACGGAGTTTGAACTTACAACGTGTAGCGTTGTACATGCCCTTATGATGCGACCACGACTACTAACCATGTTTCTTAATTTAATTCCTGTGTACAAATTGTTTCATATGAATTAATTACAGAATTTTCGAAGAAGAAAGAAGAGAAGGATGTCACGCATCAAGCTGACATGTGTGTGGGTGTGGCGCATGTGAGCTAGGAGGTTGGTGTGGAGCACAGGCGAGCAATGCATGCGACGTGTGCACGAGGGGCAAAGCCGGTGAAGGCGTACGTGCATGGGACTTGTGGCTGAGTGCATCTAGGAGATTGAGTCCCCAACCAAGTTGGTTTTGATTTTGGGTGGTTTGGCATGCATGCAGCAGGTGTCCATGTTGCACACGTTTTCAACCAGGAAGCTAAGTTGCAATTATGGGAAGTTTCCATCAGGAACAAAACAAGATCAAGGTGGATTTTTTGGAAAAGGAATATGATTTCTTATTTGGTATGGTAACAAGAGATAAGGAAGGATCACATAATAGAATGCAAGAAATCAAGATTTGTTGTTACGCGTGGGACTACAAGATCGATGCATGCTTTCTGTTTTCTATTCGTGACATCCTTTCTTTATGTGATCTCGGTGGGGTCCACCATCGAGCCGATGTGAAAACCAAGTTAAAGTGGTGCATCTGAGTATTGTTGAGTCGGTTTGCATTAGTTAATTCCATATTTAATTGGTTCCGAGATGTAAAAGGAACTAAAGCACTAGTTTAGTTAGGAACATTGAGTCGTATGGTTTAGAAAGTTTATATTAGAGTCTAGGTCGAACACGTTAATTATGTACATACGTAAGTCCTAATCGACCTTAGGACCTTAGTGCGTGTATAAGCCTATGGGGTGCGCCCAATGTAAGGAGCGGGGAGTTGAATTATGAGTTGAAAACGCGTGTGTGTTTCGGCCGAATGTCATTGGGGTTTATCACTATGTATCGTTTGTTATGGTTTTCCCATCTAGGGTTTGTGAGAGTTGGCGCAGATCAAGAACGTGATGTTCTTGAAATTGTCCATAGGAATCTATACGATTTAATATTCTAATTCGTTATAAATCATTGTTCACGTTTTTGGAGGCCACGGCTGATCGCCTCTACTTCGGTTCCTGTTGATCTAGTGCGATTTAATCACGTTATCAATCTCATTACTACGCTACAGAAGTCGTGTTACTATACGAAAGACGTAGTGTTACTACACCACCGTTGAAGCATTACTGCACGTAAGACATCGTGTTACTACATCGCTGTCGGAGTGTTACTGCACGTAAGATATCGTGTTACTACATCGCTGTCGGAGTATTACTGCACGTAAGATATCGTGTCACTACACCATCACTATAGTATTACTACACGAAAGATATCGTGTTCCGACACGATCGCATGAGTATTACTGCACTTTTATTGTTGTTACGCTACAAAAGATCAGGTAACCTATAATATTTAATCTCATCTAGATTTGATGCGCGTCACCTAAATCCCTGAAAAAGAAAAGTTAGTGCCACTGTAGTAGTACAAAGCAGATTGGTATACCCGTAACCCGTACATGGCAGTACTGATACTATGCTCGGTAATTCTGGCATCATAAAGAACGGTAACTTGGCCAGCTCTCGAAAAGGAAAAGAAGGACGGTAACGTCGACACTTGCCCGGTGCTCACCTCGAGAGTGAACATTTAATTCTGCCTGCCGCCGCTGCTGCTGCGTCTGGTCACTAGTCTGCAAAGACCAGCGGTGGTGAGGACAGAGTCGTAATTTCAGGTGCGATCGGCACAGGTTGAGCCTACAACTACAAGAGCGTGGCCTTTGCCACGTCAGGTACACTGTACACACATACGTACGTGCGTCCATACATCATGCATGGGCAGCCAATTCGTGCAATCTACTCCACTGTGGCACTGTGGTATATATACATAGTGAATAACAAACAGATTAATACACTCTACGTACGCAGTATTACGTACTTCATGTTTGGTTGTAAATTTTGCAACGTACTAATTGGCCGTGCATGCACATGCATACTTAGGTTTAGCTTGTGCTGTAATCTTCTTTTTCATAAACTGAAGCACGGGATTTCGATTTTATCAGTCGTCGATCGTCACCACATCACTATGTCTTTGGAATCGTTTTTGTCACTGTTCACAGTCACGGTTCGCTGCGATCAAACCCAAGAAATCACAACTGAAAACACAGCCAAGATTAGCTTGATCTGTGGCTATATCGTATCGTATCGTATCACGCGTGAATGTGGTAGAATAGACAAATATTTCAAGAGCCATATATGCATGCATGCCGAGTAATTGGACCGAGCCCAGGTCCCAGCAGCTAGCAGGTTCACGCACGCAAACAGACAGAGAAGCGCTTAGCTAGCTGTGCACGATTGACTCCATTTTTAGGCTCCAATGAAGGAATTCATCATTCACCAAAAAGAAAAACGCGAGCTTCGCATCGTCTCTCTCTCTCTCTCCCGCAGCGCCGTTCAGAACACACTCAATCCCGAGCTATATCCCATTCCAATCTCCACGCGAATCGGGCTCACCGGATCGAGCTACAAAACTAGCAGCAGCCTCGCACGCAGTTTTGTTTTGGCGGACGCGCAAGGAGGAGAGATCGGAAGGAAAGCTCTGGAGACGGGCCGAGGGCGAGGGCCCGCGCGACGCCATGCGAGCGCGCGGCGTGATGTGAGCACTGATCCCCCTCCTCCCCTGCCTTTCTCCCGGCAATCCTGTATGGCGCCTACCGCAAATCGTGGGCCCACTCGGGGGGGGGGGCGGGGGTGGTGTAGGGACACACACGAAACGTAGGGTGGGGCCCACCCCAAGCGAGCGGAGCGAACATGCAAGCCTCGTGGGGGGGCGCGCGCGGGGCCCGGGAGAGCTGGTGGTCCCACACCCTCCTCGCGAGTCGCGATCGATCGAGTTCTCCTGGGGGGTCTTGACCTGGTTAGCGAGAGGTCTCCCCGCCTTTTGTAGCGCTCCTAATGCTGCTACCCTAAGTAGGAAACTCCAGCTAAGATGTATTGTGGCGCTGGCGCGGCGAGCAAGAATCGCATTGTTCTTTCTTTTGGCGTGCTAGATTTCGGCAGTGATCGATCGATCTTATCATCTCCTGTACACATATGAACCAAACAAGGCGTCGATCGTGTTGCTTTGATCGCTAATTTTACATGATTAATCTCGCTATTTGTTCGAGTATTACATGGATTGATTTGTTTTCGTCACAAAGGATGTTAATTATTGCTCAATGGCGCAGGACGCATGCACGCATTCGCTGTTCTTTCTGCAGCCGTCTGAACGCAGAATGCGCGTTTTCTTACTCTGTTCATCAGGCGAAGTTGTTGAACCATGGTACGTTGTGACATCCGCGTTCCTACCTTTTAGTCTTTTACCCAACCTTCCATGTGGCAGCCTGGTCGACGATGTGGTCAAGGATCGATCTGTGATGTACGGGTACACACTGGCTAGCTAGCTAGCTGGACAAGAAGATATCGCGTCAGGTTCAGTGGTTCACTAGGGTGGGTGCATGGGCGGACCCTCAAGAGGTCATGGGTGTTCAGCCGAACACCTATTTTTTTATTCAAAATATCTGATATATAATATGTATATTAAATGTATATGTTATTAGTTAGGTCAAAATTATATATTTGTGTTCGCAAATGAATTCAACTCGCACTTTCCACACCTCGCACGTAGCCCATGTAACACATTAGGACCATTTTTCTTTCTACTTCAACCTACCAAAGTGCCGGGGGGGGGGGGGGGTCTCCGACCTCAAGTGGCGAACAAAGGTGCGGGCTACGAAGGCGAGCGATGGTCGGTGGACGCGGCGCTACGACACGACAACAAACAGGAGTGAGGCGGCGCACCTACGCGGACGAACAGAGATGAGACGCGAGCAAGTGGGTGGTAGCGTGACAAACAGGGAAGAAGGGAGCGAGCGGCACCAAGGGAGCAACGCGATGGTCGGGAGGGAGCGTGGCGGCGAGAAGGGAGCGAGCGGCACCAAGGGAGCAACGCGGTGGCCGGGAGGGAGCGTGGCGGCGAGAAGGGAGCAACATATCTAGCTCACCGTCATCGTCCTCTCTCTAGATCTAGGTGTGTTCCACGCACTCCACTTCTTCTCCCTGGCTCTGCTCCACTCCAGCTCCGGTTCTTTCTGGAATCTAGTCTCTTCCTCTGCTTTCTTGGTTCTTTCTAATGGATGTTGTACAAAAATACAAATTTTGCCTTGGGCAATGAATAGATAGTTGGGTCCTTGTTACATATATTTACATGCTAATTTTTGCTCTATGGAAAGAATATTCTTAGATTGGGTTCTTGCTAATCGGAAAAGAGCAAAAGATAGCATGATCAACAAGGTATGTATCTGTCAAAAAAATTGAAAAAGAAAGCAGGAGCTTTACCGATCACTATTAGATGAAGAAAATAAGTTTTAGCAGCCTAGCTGCTATAACCTGGAACAGAAAAAAGTGAGAAAAGAACAACGACCAAGACCAAGCACAAGTTTTTACCTCTACCACTCACTATTAGAGGAAGAAAATAAGATTTAGTGGTATAGCTGCTACAGCCCAGAACAGAAAAATAGATAAAACAACAGCGGCCAAACACCAAACACAAGTCTTAGCCGCACCCTGCAACAACAACATAACTCAGCGAAATAAGAAGCCTGGAGCAAAAATAGCTCTATTCATAGATTTCACCTCCTCAACTGTCATGATACCTATAATTTGCTGTTTAATTCATATCATTATGCTTGCCTTATATCGCCTATTTCCTTATATGAAATCATTAATTTCTATATTTTTTGTATTTTATTATATATTCGCATATCATCGTATCAGTGTTTTTTTTGGGGGGGTGGCATCTCACGGTATCAACGTATTGGTATCGGCATATCTGGACAATATAGCTTCGAAGTCCAAACACCCATCCTAAGAATTCTGGGTCCGTCACTAGGTGGGTGTTAGTTAATTTGACGATGTGAGTAGATTCGATCTCTCCGTCGATTTTTAAACCAGATGAGCTCGTGCAGAAATTACTGAAGTACGGATAGCTTGCCGGTCCACCATGCATTATATCACTCCACGTCCAAATGCGCCTTAGGCAACGAGCTTTAGTCATTTTTAAGTACATTTTGGACGCACTCACGTACACACATATGGATGTGAACTTAATACACATCTAATCTATAGCGAAAGCTTAGATCTCACATAGCACGGATACATACTTTGACCATCAAACGATTTATGTGTACGTGTACTATTCCAAAATTCCTAAAAACCCCAAACCGCTGAGGCAACCCGGGGTTGAACCCAAACCAGCTGGACGCACTCCTAACGTCGCAACCAACGGTCCTCGTGCTTTAGCCAGTTACCTGTGCGGCTGTGCGTGTCCGTTGAGAGAGAGAGGGAGAGAGAGGGGGGTTTGAAAGAAAGGACAGTCCCGTGAGAAAGGCAAGAAAAGCGAAGACAGAGGGAACGAAAATAATCTAGATAGAGAGTATAGCTGTGAATTACTGTAGTGGTGCTGGTGCATCGATCCGTGTGTTGAACTCTGAACGCGCATATGCAAACGTGCATCGGTGCATGCACGGTCAAATTCAGTGTGTAGAACTGCCCGATTTCTCTTACTCGTACTAGTTTTTTGGGGGTGTCAAAATGTGTTTGAACTTTGAAGCCAGGTCAGAGTCCGAGGTACGCAGCAGTATATAATTTGCACTTTGCATTGATCAAGTGATAAATTAGCTAGGCTGCATGCGTGCATGCAAGGGAAGGAAAGAAAACTCCATCTTGGCGTCATGCAAGTACGTGTGAATTAACCGATCGTTGTTTGCTTCACTGCAATACACCGCCGTCTCTGCTCGATCGTGAACGTTGAGCCAGTCGAAGTTGCTGACTGCTTGAACATTAGCCGGACCACTACTTGACCGGTTGACCACCTGACCCTGCACTGTACAGATCAACCCGGCGTGCCGTACGCTCAACGCGACGTCCGTGATTGTTAATGTGACCCAACCCATTCGACCCAGATTCTACTCAAATTCACGAAGTATACATTTGCCATGCCGTTGTGAAGCAATAACCTAATAGATAGATTGATCACCAAAAGTACTGAGCTTAACTCGATGTTAAGCACCACTCTTCGATCTGTACGTACGAATCGATAGATGGAGAGAGGGGTAATTCACGGGTCTCTCGAGAAGCTTAATTTGTTCGCTTGAACATGTGTAAAGTGTAGTGCGCATTATTTCCAAGCTGATCATCGGGTCGTTCTTCTTACGCGTGAAGCCTGATCGTGAGAGGGGAAAAAACGTAGCCGTGTCGGTCGTTTGCTTGTGTGCGTCGATGACTGATGAGCTCAGCGCGCGCGCGCGCGCCGTGTTCTGCTCGATCGAGCGAGCCTATGGGCTATGGCTGCCTGAGATAGACGTGGAAACGCGTACGTGGGTTAGTGGACAGGACAAGGGATTGGCTGCACGCATCATCACTCGAAACCGCGCGCGCATACGGTCGGCCGCCCCGACGGCATACATACGTAGCCTACCATATATACACCTCGGCCGATTCAAGTTCTCAAACTCTGTATGGATACATCGAACAAGGTGAGACTAGAGACACCATGTTAAAAATCTCAAGGCTGCCTATAAATTCCAGAAAGTATTAGGGAGAGAAGGAAACAACTCCCATTGAGCCACATTGACCAATTTTAACAACCATGTGATTAGTTCCAAAAAATTGTAATCATATGATTGACGAGATGATTGTCAGTAACCACCGAGATGTGTTCTTGGCACTGATGAAGGGGAGGTTGAAAATTGTAGGAAACTGCATGCGTAGGACACAAACTATAATCATTTATTGGTACGAAAATTTGTGAAAGGAGTAAATTACGTAGGAATTAATTTTGCGGAACCGGACTCAAACTCTAATTATTAACCTTGGAAGAGTAATAAGACTAGCCGCGCAATAAATTGTGTCGGCTACTCAACCACGCTCCATTTTGTCACCAAACTACGGCTCTCTTTGTTTAGACTTTGGTTTTTTGGTTTATAGCTTAAAGTTATAAGCTTTTAAGCCAAACTTTGTCGTTTGGTAGTCAGATTTTTTGTAGAATGTTGCCTTATTGAGTTGTGTGTGAATGATGAAAGGTCTGAAATATCCTTAAGAGTTTAAAGGACCTTGTTAAGCGTATTTAAATAGTCATTTTTTCATGGGATCTGAAATGTACGGATCTAAATTTGTAAGCATCAATACAATAAACAAAAGGCCTGATGTCGACTAAGAATGATCCGAAGCAGCCTGAGCTGTTAGACCGACCACCAAACAAAACAGATGTCTTGCTTTCAGCAACATCTGGATGCCATTTGCAGTTTAGGAGAACAAAAAAACTTAAGATGTTTGGTGACCCCTGAGATTACTGGGTTCAGTACAACTTTCAGGTATATACTAATGGCATTTTGAGAGTAATTTTAACGAAGTTCGGTGGCAAAAAGATATTATATTCCGCAAAAGTCAAAAAAAGCATTTCTCCCATGGGTTATGGCTTTTAGGTTTAAATTGACTTAAACTTTTTATAAGTCAGACAAAAGTCACCCCTTTGTTTAGATTTAAACTTTTTTGCTTTTAAACCAGACAAAAATTCTAAACAAAGAGGGTCTACAAAAACATAATCATCATGATCACGAGTCTTGAAGTTGCAAAAGAAAAACGCACCTAGTTCATCATAGCTCGATCGAACGAGATATACCCAAATTATTGAAACACGCATCCGTCGTGAGTTTGTGAAACTAGTAGAGCAGAAGGAACCATGCATGATCTATTGTTCTTGATTTGGCTCGGTACTATCTAAAGTCTACGCGTGTCCCTTTCCCTTATTGTGCTTGCCCATGTACGGAGGAACGTTCTCTCTTTATATTATATACAGGGGTGTGTAGCTAACAATCGAGCCCTAAGTAGCCTACTGGCAGCTAGTTTCTTCGAACCAAGGATTGTGATTCTGAGAATTTGTGGAGCTCGATCTCAAGTAGTGGAAACAAGCACATGCAAAGGGAGAATCACATTATGGAAGAATTAATAATTGGGTTTGCAATTTGGTCAATACACGGCACGGTTTTCTTTTTCTTTTTCATCTGTGTATGGACAATGTGATTACATGTACTTCGATCTCGATCTGACACCTAGCACTTCCGTGAAACGAATCCAAATGGATAAATCAACAAAAGCGAGTTTTGCAAATGTGAATCGCCTCTTGTAGACCCAGTATATTTTACTGGCATAAATATTGGAGAATATATGGTACTACGGTCATGTACAATGGGTTTACATCAGCTGTCTATAGTCTCTGCCACGTAGGATTTAAGTTGGTGTGGATGAATGAGAATAAAGATAGAGAAATGTGTTGTCTACAGTTCTGTAGCCGACTGTATCACCAGAACCAAAGAGGCTATCCAACTATATTTCTTAGATCCATGAAAGTATTAAAATATCGTGTGATCAATAAAGACAAGTAAAAAAGACAACCCATTGTATAAACTGATTTTAGTATTATCTACAGGTGACATAGAGAATTAGCATGGACAACAGCTGTCTGTACCATTGTACATGCTCTACTGGTACATCATCTTGTTGTTAGAGCTGGGCAGTTGGGTGTCTTGATGCATAAATGCGCTGCTCACCTATCGGCTATCGGCGTTCGGCGGCCAAAAGGAGGTGACCAATCAAGTGAGCTACTACAAAAAAATTGGTACGCAAGCTATAGCACCCATACATGCATGCATCCTTTGCATGCTGCTTTGCTGTGAGCGCTTGTTCTCATTTGCATGCACACACCATGCATCAATAATTCCTCCGATGGCGACCCCAGCGTCGTCATCGATCGATCGTTTATTTCATCGGGTCTCGCGGCCGGGTTGCGCAGCGCAGGCACAAATCTCCTAGCTCCTTCAAATGCCCAACACCATTATGCTGCACATGCAACGTTACAACAACACTGCAAAAGTGAGACGGAATCATTTGCTGGTTGAACAGCTGCAACAGCGCAGTGATTCAAGTTGGGACGACAGGAGGTGCATGCCTTGGTGCTCCCACAAGTGAAAAGCACATTCTAAAGCACCTCATGGATAATCTGTTATTCTGTTTCAATTTACAACATCATTACCGCATATATATATATATATATATATATACCCTGTACAGTAGTAGCAACAGGCCGGATCGATGCACTCAGGAAGGGTGTGTCCTCCTGCATGCCAAAGTCCCGTACGTTTCTCCAAAGCCACACAATCTTCGTGCTCATGCATGCGAACTTCGTTAATTTTGTCTCCGCGTCCCCAAGTTGCACCACATGATGCAAGCACCTATAAAGCCACCAATGATAGTAGTGTTGCCGTTGTTTCCTCTTCTTTTTTTTTTTCTTCTTTCATGAAGTAAAATATATTAAAAAAAGACTAGTGTATTGTTGGTGCATAAAATAGTTGTAGAGTCAAAATTAAACAAGATTTAAATTGAAAAAAAAAATACTTATTTGCAAATTTTGGGATGAGCGATAGCCAATTTTATAATTAATGATGTCCGAATCTGATTGAACTTGAGAGTAAAATTAGAATTCATATATATTTTTAAAATAGGTGGTTCCTCTTCCTCGCATGCCACACCTGAGGATTGGGGTGCAAACGGAGCGGATAGTTTCCAACCGTCTGTCCACCCAAATGAATCCGGATTGTATTCGGAGCAGATATCCAAATTCTTCTCTCGGATTTCGGAGTCGGATAGTTTGTCTCAGATATGGGATCAGATTTTGGCAGAGAGGTATTCGTCGGATTCAGAGCTATCCGAAAATTTTATCGGATAGTATATAGTAAACTCCATCCCGAATATCCGGTAAACTCTAGGCCATGAGCCCTGCCTCTGTCGGTCAGCCTAGTAGGCAAGCCCAACTAGCCTCTCACTTGACTAGAGTGGACTAGAGAGAAAAATCGGCCCACGAGGCTTTTCTAGTATTTAAATTATTTTTTATTTTTAGGAAATATAGGAAATCTAAATAAGCTAAGAAAAATAGCAAATGAAAGGAAATCTAAATAAGCCAAGAAAAATAGCAAATGAACTCATAAAAAATCTAGAAAGTTTAGAATTTTTTTTGAACATAAGGAACTTAAAAAATATTTTGAATTTAATAGATTTTTTTTATTTATTCATATTAAATCGTTGTCATTTCTTAAAATTCCATTTAAGCTTTGTTAAATTCTAGAAAATCATGATTTTTTTTATAAAATCTTATTTTAAATAAAATATTTAGGAAAACTCAAAAATTATGATGCTACAGACTTGCTACTAGTCAACATTCTGTTTATCTCTAACTAGTTATTACTGCTGGTCTGCAGGCTTTGTATATGTTGTATTTGCCCTGTTATATAGTTGGCTAGTAACATTTTGGACATCTTTTGTGATGCTATCATTATGACTTGCTACTTGGTAGTTACTACTTAAACTAGCTGTTGTGATAGTGCGATGTAGTCAAATTTGTTTGTTGAATTGCTAATGTAGTTGCATTTTGGACATGTAGTATGATTGATTGATCCTTATATGTGTGACATATATGATTTCTGTTTTTGCATAATATCCTACTAAATATTCGTGACCGAGACCATCCGCATTCGGCTCGACATGTATTTGCTCCATATTCGTGACTGAAACAATCCACATTAGTATTCGTATCCGACATAGTCCGTGTTCGACTCTGATTCTGAGGGGAAAAAAATAGAATCGGATACAGGATGAGTTATATCTGTCTGTATCTGCTCTGATTGTACCCCTACTAAGGATCAAACCTGCTTGGTGGTTTCTGTTGGAATTGGGCCCATATGTGTAAAGACTTATTCATTCCTAAAATTCCAAAGTATACATAGTCATAGATCAGTGGTCTTAGATCAGTGTGGTCGAAGTCTTAGATCAGCGTGATCGAAGTCTTAGGCCAATATGGTCGAAATCTTAGACTAGTGGTCTTAGACCAGGGTGGTCGAAGTCTTAGACCAGAGGTCTTAGACCAGGGTGGTCTAAGTCTTAGATTAGGGTGGTCTAAACCTTAGACCAGTGTGGCAAAGCTATAGACCACTAGGGTCGAAGCCTTAGACCAATGTGGTCGGATCCAAAGACCAGTGCTCGAAGCTATAGCCCAGTGGTCGAAGCTGTAGACCAGGGTGTAATCAGGATATGATAAATATTACTTAATTATCATTAATTGGTTTTGAATTAGCAGTTACCAGTGGTTTAATATGACCTTTATTATTCAATTACTAGAGAGTAATTTACTCAACCTCAAAAAGAGCTGGAGACGTCCAGACCAATAACGAATTGGAAAACACTTCCATTCTTCCATCTTCCTCTCTGTCCTTCTATACTGAAGAGTTGTGCTGTTAAATCGGAGTCGTCTCTTCCTTCCCGGTGCATGAGTTGCCTGCTGTCAATAACTTTGTGCATCTCTAGTTTTTTGTAATCTTCACCTCATACTAAAATCTGAAATTAAAATATTATCTATATTTTCAACCGGTTTCCCCACCCAACCCCCACCACTGAGAACTCATCGTCCCAATGGTGGAATGCATATTTAATACTTTTATCCCTTCGAATTTGAATCCGATCAGGCCCCCAAGCATATTTACTGCAGTTTGTATATGCTTCGGTCTACAAATATAGAGATGAATATATATGGTACGATCAACATATACTAACATGTATTCCACATGTTTACCCGTACTGTTGCTAAAAACATATGCCCATTGTGGAGCGTTCAAATGGCATGGCGTGCGCTAAACTTGGGACGTCTGGGCCAGGGTCGCATGCATTTTGATTTTGAGATGACAATTAGCGCACCGGATCCAGCAAGTTCATCGTTCCACTAATGAAACTGCAAATTACTAACGCTGTTGAATTCGTTGAAATTTCTGTTTCACAAGTTGAAGGAGATCGGCGCGGGTGTTTGTCTGAATATATAATGTACTAACGAAAAGAAATCATAGGTTGGCATTTGCAGCAAGCATATATCCATGGTACGCCCGCAGTACTTGCATGTCGAGATGACATGTTGGGCCAGACAATATATTTCTGCATATCACCATGGACCATGGTACGTACTCACCGAGATGTGGTGAGGTAGTGAACATGCAGGCCGCATGCATGGAAGAGATTTCGCAGACGGGACCCGATCGCTCGTACGTACGACCACAAAACTCTAGCTAATCGTGCGTGCGTGGGTAATCTGAATGCCAGCTGCCTTTAATTTCTAGAAATAGGGATTACCATGGCGCCATGTAAGTTGTAACCAAACACGAACATCGTCGTCGAGCAGGCTCTTCTTATCTCTAGCTAGCCAAACCTGTCGTATGATATAAATTGCATGCGAACGTGCAAAAAAGGGAGAGAAAAAAAAAACTCCTGCACTGTACATATATTACCGAAATCCGATCTATCCCGCATCGATCATTAGCACCGGCCGCGATACCTCTATTTGTCGATCTCTATTAGTTAACGGCGATAATGTCTGAATCTACGTCGCAGCAGCAGCAGGCGCAGCCGGGTGAAGCGGCAACGTCGTACAGTGCGCGGTACCTGGGCGCCCCCGGCGTCCGGTTCGTCCCGTCAGACCAGGAGCTCATCGTCGACTACCTCCAGGCCAAGCTGCGCGGCGAGGACCCCCCGACCGACGCCGTGCACGTCCGCGACGTCTACGTCGAGCATCCCAAGGAGCTCGGTGAGTTCACACGCATCTCCTCTTTTCTTTCGACAAAAAGATTTTTGCCGTTGGGCTCTTATCTTTGATCTCTTCTGCCTCCTTTTGTTACCGTAGATGGGCTTAGTTTCGAGTGCTCTGCTCGTTGCGTTGCTGGGCTAGGAGGCCCAACGTACGGTCATGTGCCGCCACATGTGCGCTTTATCTACCGTGATTCTCTTTCGCAGCGAGAAAATTGGGCGATAGCTTGGAGGGCAGCTGGTACGTGTTCTCGCCGAGGAACCGCAAGTACGCCAAGGGCAAGCGGCCGAGCCGGAACACGGGCGACGCGGGGCTCTGGAAGGCGATGGGCAAGAACGACGACATCCTGGGCGGCGCGGACGGGAGGACGGTGATCGGGCAGAAGCGCTCGCTCACGTACCACGAGCTGGTGTACAACTTCGAAGGGTACAAGCCAGGGGACAGGCCGCGGCGGCAGAAGACGGAGTGGAAGATGCTGGAGTTCGTCTCCGGCAACTCCGACAGGCCCGTCGGCGCGGCGGAGGACTCCATGCTGGTCGGTCATCCTAACTTCGTCGCATGTTCAATGTTCGTACCAGCAATGTAGCATGACCGACGTGTCTTCGTTGTGTTGTTGCACATGCAGCTGAACGACTGGGTGTTGTGCAAGATAACGACGGGCAAGGTGGTGGCAGAGGAGAAGGATCTCGGTTCGTCTCAGCTCCAGGAGCAGCAGCAGCAGCAAGCGATAACGCCCGATGCTCCGGGCGGAGGAGACGCGGCTGCGGCGGCTTCTGCTCTGTCGCAACAAGAAACGCCTTGCTTTTTCGATGGTATCGGGAGCCAATTCGAACATCCTGCATTTGGAGGATTTATGGATCCTCATCCCTGGGAATGGGATGGTGCTGACTGCCAGTTCGGAGGGCCTGTTGATCTTCCGCCCTGGGATGTTGCTGACTGCCAGTTCGGAGGGCCTGTTGATCCTCCGCCCTGGGATGGGCCTGCCGATCCTGATCCCTGGGTTGATGATGGTTTTCTCAGCAGCATGCTCTCCTCCGGGTTCGATGGCGGCCATGACGGCGAAACTTCAGATCCGGAAAACCCACAATAAACAGCAAAGAAGAGCTCCCTGCCTGCAAGTGCATACTATTAGGATGTATCGTCATCCAGCTTACGTCCTACAGAGGGGGAAGACGGCCACAATTTTGTGCCCATATATAGCTAGGATTGTCATTTGTGTATCTTAGCTCTTAGAAGACCGCTTCCATCGTGTTGAACCTTTGAGTATCATACTCGTCAATACCATTCCGGAGGTCATATCTATTGAATATATATATAGAGAGAGAAACTACAAAACGCTATATCGTTAAATCCAATCCCGATAGTATACGTTTCAGCTGTTAGATTTTTTGTATCAGTACTTTTGATCCTCTCCACGTATACCCACAGGAAGCAAGTGGACTCATTTGTTTCTAACTTTACCGGTCAAAGATCTCTCTCTCTCTCCAATCTCTATTTCCTTGTTGAAAATTGGGCTCTAAAATCTGAAATTTCTTAAAACTTTGGCTTGAAACTTTCTTAGAATCTTCTGAAAACTTACATAAATACGCGAAACTCACTAAAAACTGAAACTTTTAAAATATTTTCACAAGATTTCTTCAAACTTCATGAAACATTTTGCATATAACCAAGTTGCATACATGGGGAAGAACAAAACATGAAACTTACCTAAATATAAAAATTGTTGAAACTTTATTGGAATATTACGGAAACTTATAAAAATACGTGAAACTCACTGAAATCTGGAACATTTAAAATGTTTTTACGAGACTTCTTGAAACTTCATGAAACTTATTAAAACTTTTTGAAACTATTTTGTTTAAAACTTGCTGAAACTTGGGCTTTAACTTTCTTGGAATTTTCTAAAAACTTCTAGAAATACGTAAAACTCATTGAAACTTGAAACTTTTAAAATGTTTTCATGCTTGAAACTCAAAAGTTTTATCATGTCTCGTTCATGATTGAAACATTTCTTTTTGAAACTTGCATTTTTTTTTTATGAAACTTACTTGAATCATTTCTCAAACTTCATGAAAAGCATTGAAATTATTTTGAAACTTTCACAAAACATGCTTGAAACATAAAATTCGTAACCTGAAATATTTTTGAAACTTTTCACGAAACATGTTGAAACCTATTCGAAACTTCAAACTCGAAATCTGAAACTTTTAAACAACTGAAACATCACGAAACTGTATGAAACTACTATACTGTTAGAAATGCATTCCAACGATATAGCGTGGGCTAGCAACTCCCATATTTATAAGTATATATATGTTTATTTGTATGCACACTAAATTTCACTTGTGATATTACTTAAAATACATAGTAGTATGATCAAATATAACATATACTTTAATGAGTTCAATAGACGGTATTATCAATTCGGTCGGTATTATTCGGTATCGAGGCCTGTATCAAAACGATATGACTGGCATTGAATGGTATCGAGACAGTATTGGCCAATATCGAGACCGGTAATGAACGTAGGGGGTACTATGTTCTGATTTAGATGGTGGAATGGTACATATCGGTCGGTACCGGAACATTATTGATAAGTTTGCTTTTGACGCTAATGATTTGCTACTAGTAGTTACTTTTAAGAGTACTCTACTTTTAACGTGGAGTTCGTCATCTGGACAACGATGCCATTCTTTGCTGATAACGGGCAGATGAGGTGTGCCTTGGTTGGAATTTGATACCGGTTTGAACTAAATTCCGAACAACTACACAAATATAAGCCCGGTGCAAAATGTACCGGCAAATACACTTTCGTTGTGCTGTATCTTTGCAACAAAAATGTACCTGGAAATTCTGAGTTACATTGTTGTTTGCTCGATTCAAACACATGATAAGTGACTTCACTTGTTCTACCTCATAAAAGCCTCTCCTTAACAAAACTTGCACCCACTCGCCAGTCTCCAGCCATGGCGGGGAAGCAGTTCCCCTCCCTCGCGCACACGCGCCCCGCCTCCTCCCGCTGCCTCCTCGCCGTCGGCGCCCTCCTCCTCCTCTCCGCCTCCTACTTCCTCCTCCTATCCTCCTCCTCGCCGCGCCCCAACCTCGCTAACCCTAGCCCCGCCTCCCCCACCACCTCCTTCCTCGCTTCCCTCGACCGCTTCCTCGCCTCCCCGCACCCCTCCGCGTCCTCCGCTGCCCCCGGCGACCTCGACGCCGCGATCCGGAGGGAGGAGGAGGCCCGGCTCTATGGGGACCCCGGGGGCGCCTGGCCGGCGGCCGCGGCGCCGCTCAGGGTCTACGTGTACGAGATGCCGAGCAAGTTCACGTACGATCTGCTCAGGCTGTTCAGGGACTCGTACCGCGAGACGACCAACCTGACCTCCAACGGGAGCCCCGTGCACAGGCTCATCGAGCAGGTGGGCGTGCGGTGAGATCGATTTGTATTCTCGTTTCGTTTTATTTCGATGCTACGAGGTCTATGTGTTTCTAGATTGGGTCGTAGGGGTGAAAAAAATTGAGTACATTGATGCGGATTGCTTGCTGGTTGGAAGTTGGAGCATTACTAGTGTATTTACTAAATTTCTTTGTGATGCATCTCTTCTCTGATGCTTTGGGAAGGTTTGTAAATGTTGTTGGAATGAGCTGTATGCTTGTATGTTGGATCTCAAGAGAATTGTTAGGTTCTGATCCGCTGTAGGAGTTCTGGTAATAGCTTAAAAATGGGCATTTTGGCAAGATACTCTCTGTGTGGTATATTTGTGATCTGATGCTACTAAGTTTCTGTTGTGAGGTGCACATGCTTCTAAACTGAATCTTATTCTTAAGAGTTGTTTTATATTTTTATGAGAACTATAAGTTTTATATGGAGGGAATTCTTGAGATTCATATGTATCTAATTTGGTATCATAGAGGAGTGTCAGATTTTTCTGTGCACATATAACTTTGCGTGAGATGGTCAAATATCAAAAGTGTTGGAAGTGTGAATTTGGTAAATCTTGTGATGTTCCTATGCTGGAAGATTTTGTGGGGGATGGATTGCTGAAAATTTGAGGATTTTGTGATGTGCCTATTTTACTTTGCAGCTTGAACAGAGAAATTGAACATTTTGGAACTTATATCTGTCTTGTGAAGATATATGAAATATTTTGGTTGCTAGATCTTTGAAGTGCCTGTTATATTGACTATTGAGACTGTATAATTTTTCTGAAGAATGTAAAATATAGAAGGGAGGACAAATATTTGAATTTGATGGTATGTAACATTTGTAATTTTGATGCTATGAGGATGTTGGATCCAGTCCTTTTGGTCCTCGTATGTGTGTGTCAAGATTGAATAGTTCAAAATTTGTCAATTTTGTGAAACATCACAGGTTTCAAACATAAGGATGTGTATCATGTGCAGATCGACCTTTTAATCTCTTTTAGATCTTGGAATACTCATCTTGAAATGGATGAATAAAATTAACTAGAGTTTATTTCTTGGCAATATTTTTATTCCGTTTAACATGAAATGGTAAGCTGGAATAGCATGAACAAAGATTGGCTGGGACAGGAAAAGTGTGCACTTAAAGCAGTGTACTCTGATTTCAGAAGCCTAGTTATGATTATAAGATTAATGCTTATTTGCATGGGTTTAAGCTAATTGTTCAAATTTATTATCTCTTTCATGTTACCGATTAAGGCGTCAGTTTTACAACATGGCTTTTTTAAATATTTGTACACCTAATAATCTTGCAGCATTCTCAATTTTGAACTTATTCCATTTGTTTTCAATATCTGAATTGTTTCCCATTCACATATGCAGCATTCTATTGACTACTGGCTGTGGGCTGATCTCATTGCTCCCGAATCACAAAGACTTCTGAAGAATGTTATCAGGGTTCAGCAGCAAGAAGAAGCCGACATTTTCTACATACCATTCTTTACAACAATCAGTTACTTCTTGCTGGATAAACAAGAATGCAAGGCACTTTATAGGGTGTGGGAGCATCTCTCAAGGTTTAATTTTCAGCTAGTGTTAGTTGTAGGATAGGTACATGGACAAGCTAATGTTTGTGTAGGATACTTCCTTCATGAAACTAAAATTTTTATCCTTCCTACTGGCAGCATGGCATTCAATAGTAAAGAATTTTAAACTTGTGTCCCCAGTCATACCAGAAATCATAATGATAGACAGCATTGCCTGAACTCAATTTTCTATCACTATCTGTAATGCCTTTTCTTGGTTCAGTTGACTGTAGGAAATAATCTGAAACATTTCTCCAGTTAGATGCAATTTATTAATTACTTTATTCACCTCTATTTACTTCCAAGTGGATCTTATCAATGTCAATTTCTTGGTGCTAGGAAGCTTTGAAGTGGGTTACTGATCAACCTGCTTGGCAACGTTCAGAAGGCAGAGATCATGTTATTCCAGTTCATCACCCATGGTCATTCAAGTCGGTCCGGAGATTTGTGAAGAAAGCGATATGGCTTTTACCTGATATGGATTCTACTGGGAACTGGTATGGTATTCATTGTTGGCCACTTTGCCTCAAAGAGCTGCTAGCATACATAAGTTAAGCAACAAAACTCACCTTTCCCCCCTTATATCAGGTATAAACCTGGGCAAGTTTATCTGGAAAAGGATGTCATCCTTCCATATGTCCCAAATGTTGATCTTTGTGATTCTAAGTGTGCATCAGAAACTCAATATAAAAGAAGTACATTACTGTTCTTTCGAGGAAGACTGAAAAGAAATGCTGTAAATTTCTTGCTACCATTTTCCAGCTTTTGACAGCATCAAATATATACGCATGCAATACTTCCACTTCTCATTGTTTTATTTGCTTTTTAATGTTGTATTCTGTTGACCTTGTTTAGGGTGGGAAGATCCGCAGTAAGCTTGTGATAGAATTAAAAAACACAGAAGACATAGTCATAGAAGAAGGGACTGCTGGAGCTGAGGGAAAAGCAGCAGCTCAGAACGGCATGCGCAAGTCTCTCTTTTGCTTGAGTCCAGCTGGGGATACCCCATCTTCTGCTCGCCTGTTTGATGCAATTGTTAGTGGTTGTATCCCAGTTATAATCAGTGATGAACTAGAGCTTCCTTTTGAAGGAATACTTGACTACAGGAAGGTAAAGTTGGCCCATTTTTCTTGTACAACATACCTTTACCATTGTTTATTACTTCAAGTGGTAAGGTTTTGCGGAGGTTGGTATATCTGATTGGAGCTCCACCCGGGAAAATGAGGGATGTCTTACTAGTTCCATCCATTTAATAACCAACAAATATCTTCGTATCACTAAGTTACTATCAATAGAACAGTAGTTGCATATTTGTTGGCAATGGACAGGTCTGGGTTCTATTCTTCAAGGACACTGATGGTTGTAGAAATAGTGATACCTATCTTTTGACATATACCAACCTTGTTTTTCTGTGCCCATAAGGTCTATGAACCTTCTGTGGAAGTGGATATGGTGCCTATAAAATCACTACACCTCAGGATTGTTTACTTGTTATGTACTTGCATCGTGAGCTTATGATAAAACCAAGAAGGTGCCTTGGCGATACTGGCCACTATAAACTAAAGTGGTGCATGGACAATATTGATTCACTGTAAACTAAAGTGAAGATGTCTATTCTTCCAATGTAAGCCAAACTACTTTGCTATGTGGGTGCATGCATGTGTGGGTATGCACGCAAAATATTATACTTGCTGTGTTGAAGCTGCAGATATTACACACCATCAAGATTTTCTTTAACCCTTTTATTGCAGCATGATGAGTATGTCATTGTGTCTCACCATTGCTCATCTGCATGTGACTTGCTGCGTTTTAAAGCAAGATTTCTCTGTAG
This sequence comes from Ampelocalamus luodianensis, assembly GCA_036346255.1. Lineage (NCBI taxonomy): Eukaryota > Viridiplantae > Streptophyta > Magnoliopsida > Poales > Poaceae > Ampelocalamus > Ampelocalamus luodianensis. The sequence goes on along the minus strand of CM070617.1, from coordinate 26,095,562 downwards.
CGTGAAATATGCACTGTGCAATGACAGGTTTATTACTTTATTGTGCAGATAGCATTGTTTGTTTCATCAAGTGATGCTGTGCAAGCTGGCTGGCTGGTGAAGTACCTAAGAGGCATCGATGCCAAAATGCTCAGAGAAATGCAATCTAATCTTGTGAAGGTTTGCTCGTTTTCTAAAGCTCATCTCACGTGAAGTTTCTGGGAAGATCCAATCGTGTTGACTATTTTTACCCGTGATGCATTTACAGTACTCGAGGCATTTTCTATATTCAAGTCCTGCTCAGCCCCTTGGACCAGAAGACCTTACATGGAGAATGGTAATGCCTTGACATTCTTGTAGCATCCCTATATACTTGCATTATGAAATTGATTTTTTGCTGCTACGTCGGTTCAACTTCGTGAGCATCCCATCCCCATTACTGTACGGCTCCCAATGAGTATCCCCATTACACCGGTTCAACATTCAGTCAATTATTTCATTTGCAGTTGCATTTCTATTTTGTGTAAATCTCGGGACTTCTGCGTAAGGAATACTAGTTTTCATTATAACCGTTTATCCATTCCATATCTGAAATGCAGATTGCTGGTAAGCTGGTAAACATCAAGTTGCATATTCAGCGGTCTCAACGCATGGTCAGAGAATCCAGGAGCTTATGTACATGCGAGTGTAGAGTCGGCAACACAACGAGGACGCTTTGAACCTACTTTTTCGTTTTGTATTTTCCATTTTTTCAAAACGTAGCTATTCTTTAGTTGTTACTAGCACGACTGCACGAGCTTGTGAGCTGCTAGGCTCTCTTGTAACTTGTACTTGAAAAATCCATCCGTAGTTTTGATCCATTCCCCCCCTTTGCGTGTTGTTGGGTGTAACATATGCTTTAGTTTAAGAATTAAGGTACGCAGTGTCACATCCCGTTATGGCTGATGCTTTTACTCGGTTTGCACCAAGGGTTAAGGAACTAATCCGACCATATCGTCGAGGTTTTGTGAGTTAGTGCAATTCATACTAGGTGCAGGCTTCACGGTGATTTTGTGGATGAACGTACCACCGTTCGTGATGATCTTTTACCATTGTTCATGAATAAGGGTATTCTAACTCGTAAGCACGCCAGCTGCATTGTAAAGCCAGCCAGTTCGTGTAAAGTTGCGTTGGCATGATTTGGGCGCTCATTCCTGAATTGCTTGAAAGAAATGATGTGCGACTTCTTGGGGAGGGTAGCCCTACCTGATTCTGTGTTGCTATGTAATCCAAAGTCCCGTTTCGATTAAAGATAGCATTCAAATTTCAAAATGCCTCTAGATTTTTCTACCTCAATCCAACAGAAAACCGGCAATTATTCGGACGTTTGCCCCAAAATTACCATTGCATCATGTATCTAGATTCCAACCAGTTCTAATCGAGAAGAATCATGACGGGAACTTTAAACTGACCATATGTCAAGACTCAAGACATATCAGCACTGATCCGAATATCTTGCTTGGATTCACAATTCACCGCAAAGGGTTTAGTTAACTTACCCTACCCAAAAGGGAAAACACCAACGTATACACGAGATTAGCAGCACAACATGTCCCCCATAAAATATACAAAACTGATCTTACAACGCCTACATTCACAAATCAGAACAAAGGACTGGTTGTTGTACGGCAATGCAAAGTTTGACTTGAACCTACTACTACTTTCACAACGGCGAAGTCATGAGGGGTCATGAGGTGAGCCATTTGAAGTACTCATATTTTGTCATACTCAAACGCAGTTCACTTCTAGGTACCAACAAAAAGGCAAAAAGGATCTGCACAAGTAAGATCACTGGTAAGAGATCTTCCCTAGACAGGCTTCCATAAAATAGAGGTGAACTAGTTTAAAACATATGGCAAGTACATCCTTTCTGGTATCACACAAAAGTATCTATGTAATGCTGAATTACAAGCGGGCATACTTGACAAGATGCACAAGAAGCACTGTCATATTTTCACATGATGAACCTTAGATACTACGATCTTCCGACATTAGCAGTTGAATTAATGCAACAATTGCAAGTCAATGCCCCAATGATGCGAAAATTTTGTTAACAGGTTATCAGTTGGATATGTGAATCTCGCATCAACTAAGCTGGATAGCTAAAATAGTAAAAATAAATAAGTGATCCAAGATAAACTAGCAAGAACGACCTCACTGCAAGATATCTCAAAAGAGGTGCTGAAAATAAGATATTTCTATAGACAGGAATAACTTATGCTTGCAATGCATTCCTAGTAACAAGTTATACAACTACAAAAAGCTAAAACAGGAATATCCATTGCTTATGCAGGATTGGAGATAATCAACAAGCAGGAATTTCCAACAGCAAAGGAAGTATAAGTATGCATGATGCTCAACTGAAAATACCTATCAGGTTAAGTTTTTTTCACCTACCAGATAGATTTGCATGTTGATAAATAGAATGCACATCTTCCATAGTCAACTAAAAATAGTCCCGACAATTTGAGGACCCACAAAGGCAGTTCTTAGCTCTAGGAGAACCCACACCACTGGAATCAGCTCCAATCTCACCATAGTCAAAAGTCAGCTCTGTCATGGGAGAAATATGCTTCAGTGCAAAGAACATGATATGTGGGTGACCATCATCTCCATGGTCAAACTGAACTGGCTGCCAGAAGACATTAGGAGTGCAACTATGGTTCATGAAACGTGAGATGTTTCCCGTTTTCTTTGCACTTATCTTAATGGGCAGTGGCTCAAAAGTATCAGCTGAAATATTTGTGCTTTGCTCCCCAATCAGTTCAGGTCCATAATTCCATTTTAATGTCTTTTCACCAGGACATACAGTCCGAAAAATATAATCATCTTCATTATCATCCAAATTAACTTTAGTATCATCAATAACATCACCAACATACTCGCAAATAAATGAGCCAGCCCGTATAGGATCCCATGAACGAAGACCCCAGCCTCGATTTGAAGTCCTAAAGACCTCGAAGTGGATCCTAACTCCCTTTTGGCTCACCCTGTTACGGCAGTTGAATGAACACTGGCAAGATTCACCACATTCATATACCATAGGCTTGCGGCATACAAGTAACCCTGATGAACTGTAAGGTAAGTCACTCCCATTATGCTGTGCACAACCGCAATTGGTATCACCAGGCAGACAAACACTAAGGCATCTGCAGCCCTTTGCTGGTTTCTTAGAACTGAATGGCTTCAAGTATTTGACCTGAGTAATATAGGTGAAATGGCCTGGTCCTTTCTCACTGTCAACATCATTGACAAGACACACTGGGAGATTTTCAGCACCAGATGATAGATCAGGGTGTAAAACTCTGCCTCTAGTTGCTGGATTCTCTAGCCATCCCTGGGACATTTTCCAGATTGCAACTCCATCAGGCTGTCCTGGCTCTCGCTGCAACCTGTACTTGAAACAACTGATCCCAGTCTTTGTTTTCTCCTTCCAGGACTCATGAATCTTATAGAGGCCATCATAGATATAAACCTTCCCAGTCAAGCAACCTGGATCTTTATAGCCCCGTACAACCCGGATCACGTTCTTTCTGGACAGGCTCCTCTCAAGAGCAAGGTTACCCCTTTCAAGTTTCTGGTCATGCCTCTCCTCATTGTTCCTACTAATACCTCCAGAACCACTGTAGACCAGTGTATCTGTATCATCATCATCATTCTCATAAACACCTGCGGCGACAATACATATTGCTACAGAATCATCTTCATCACCAAATTTGGCAGTCATATAATCAATTCCACCCATGCTAGGAGCATGCAACCCAATAATACATAGCTCCATCCTGAAGTAGAAAATATCCCCTATTTCAACTCCAGGGACAACTCCTATCCGCTTCCCAACATTAGCCCTGAGATTACTGGCCATCATGATGGCACTAGCCTTCAGATCTGCACGTTTGCTAGTCTCTTGCATCTCATCCAATTGAAGATGCCTACGTCGGAGAGCTTCAAAGGTCATGAGAATTGCTTCCACAATCTCCCTGGGATCGCTGGATGAAGGAGGCTGCAAGGCAAGCTCATTGTCAGCAGCAGCCTTCCTGTAAGAGGACTTATGGCGTTTGATCTTCATGCCATTGGAGCTGTCACTGCCCAAACCGCCACTCATATTATATCCACTGAGGCGGGATGACCTCTTGATCTTCCGCCCAGATGCTGATGTCTGGTTACCAGCGTAAGGCTCATCATCATCATCATCATCCAGTGATATAACACCTGGCGGTGTTGACTTGTAAGCTGAGATAGGGGTGGCATCAATTGGCCCGATAGCATTGACGCCTATATTTGAAGTCCCATTTGCAGCAGTCTGATCTCCACCGGCACCCCGATCACCAAAAGCGGCAGTCTGGCCTCCACCAGCATCCTGATCACCAAAAGAAGAAGTCTTGCTTCCACCAGCATCCTGAACACCAAAAGCGGCAAATGACCTGGCCGCAGGATGGTTCCAAGCACCAAAACCTGCTGGAAACTGCCCAGCTGGAGTGACAAATACCAATGGTGGGGTGGTCGACTGGTTAAACATATTGACCCCCAAGGGCGCAGGGAACATTGGAGCCAAGGTCCTCATGGGCTTGACATCCAGGACATCTTGATCAGGAATAGGTATAAAATTTGATGCCCGGTTCATTTCAACTCGTAGCAGCTGGATTCCTGCATGACGAAAGCATAGTTAATGTTCATGTCTCCACATCATCGCTTGACAAAAAAAAAGAACCTTTAGCATTTGCAAGCGAGTTTTCTAAGTTTTATTTGCACGACTCACCTAAAAAGACAAATCTTTCTCTCCTATATTATTGGCTACAAAACAAGCCTTCTGGTTGAGCCACATCAGCAAGAAATCAATAGCTTTCGAATTTCACCTCAATTCATTACAAACCCTCTTATCAGTTAATCCATATAACTTTACTTGACAACACTGAAAACCGTCTTGACTAATCCGCATGTGACAAAAAAATATGAAACGTTTCCCTCTCAACCATAACCGCCCAGAGAATAAGTGGTCCTCTAACCCTTATGCAGTTGCCTACTAGCTACTGCTACTCAAAACCACTCTATCCCTCTCAACAAGCAACGGTTGCTAAACATGATCTACTGACAGACACGTACAAAATCCCCTGGAGCTCCGGTCCTTCTATGGTGGTCTGGTGGATCTACCAACACCATCAGTCGCTAGTCATGCATGATGCATGAAACTAGCAGGCAGCAGCCATTGGGCAAAGCATTTGTATATCTGTACTCTTGATCTATTGCTTGTGTGTGCTTCTCCTTTTTGATTCAGCGCATTCCCTACAGATGGGTCGCCACTCTTGATCCAATCTGCAGGTACCATCCATCACAATTTTTCCCCGTAGAGATTGTCTACTTGACAATGTCAATGTTTTCGCTAAACTCGATTATCTTCTGTTTATACCATATATTGTAAGTTTGTTGATTGCAACTTTGAGTTTTAAAAATTGTACCATACATAATGTGCAGTCCAAAATGTACACCTAAAAGTATCCGCAGCAACACACGGATGCTCCACCTAGTGAACATATAACTATGACAGATCATACAGTACAGCAAAAATACATGGCAATATCATGGCATCTTGCAGAGATGGAAATGTAAAGTTTATGTTTTTATGTGGCCTCACAAATCACAATAGCTCAAAATGGGAAGAACCAAACCAAACCAACCCAAGAGAAAGGAAAAAAAAACAAAATAAATAACAATCGATTACAGAAGCAAACAAATGGATAAGCATCCACTCAACAAGCAAGAAACAACCGAACCCGAGATTGTTCAAAGGAACCCTAGCACGCGCACGCGGCCTATCAAACCCCAATCCGGTCCCCAATCGCGCGAACCGCCAAGAGGGTTCTTGGAAAAGATGGGGTTTTTGCGAGGTGGGTCGGAGAGATCCCACCGATACACCCCATGAACCAGACCGATTCAAGAAATCGTACACTACCTGGAGCTTCTCTCTTCTCAGGAAAAGGACCTTACCTTAGCGATTAGCAAATATTTTCGAGACTGTCTGGAGATGAGCAGAACCTAAGAGACGGAGTCCATGGGTGGGGACTGGAGCGGCGAGTGATCTAGGCGGTCAGTGGCTGTTCAACGAGGGGAAATTTGGTGGGGGTGGTTATGGCGTGTTTGTGTGGGGCTTTGAGCCTTCAGCTCTCGGAGACAACGCTCCTTTTTCGCATTCCGTTTTTCGAGAGGGGTGGTGCGCCCGATGGAAGATTTTTACAGTTTTACTCCTACATTATACAGAGTACTGTATTAGCTTAGCTCAGGCCGGCTCTCCTAGGGTGTCTCTGATGGTGCTGAGTCAGCTAGCTATTTGCATGTATACATCAGTATATATCCTATGTGGAGGAAAGAGAGTACGCAAAACACAAATAACTAGCTACTATTTCGTCTCTAATCTATAACGCAAAACAAGGCAGTCTCTATAAATGACAGTGTGTGCATGTAAGCATCAAATAGCTATCCTTATAGATAGTCCTTTAGAATGCTAGCTTTTAGTGTGTGCTATATAAATAATGTGGAAGTCTCCTAGTTAGTTGCTAGTTAGGACCATTGGAGATGCCCCTATAAACCAACCCTAGCACATATCGAACTGTAAAGAGGAGAGAGAGGCAGTACAACGCTATAACTAGTTTACTGCTATTACATCCAATGATCCAATACACATACGATAAGTTATAAAAGCTATGTATGTATATCAAAATCAATACTCTCCCTCACTCCCTACCTCCTCTCGTAGTAGTCCATCACTGACGGGCTTCGCGCTATCTGGCTGCCGTGGAAATATTAGTGATATGTCGTGGAGATAATTATAGGGATAGTTATATTGCTTCTATGTTTATAAATTTTTGAATAATATGCTATTTTGTCTCTTGAATGATATCATTTATATTGATTGGCAAGTATGTGACTTATTTGTCTCTATTTATGCTTATGATGTCATTCTAAATATATCTGATCTTATGTCATTATGTGGGACATTTATGATTTATGGATCAACATATATATTGATTGATGATCACGTTTCACAAATCATAGATATGAGATAATAAATCAATAATGTTGACATATATTAGAGAACATAGTGTTGGATTAATCCGCCTTGAGACACTGCGAGAATGGTTATATTCTTAAGTGTCATCAGTTGGTCTCATACATAGTGTATGTAGGATCATTATGCTGAGGTCGTCATGTGTGGACGATCGAGTCGCCGATCTTACGAAAAATAAAGGAAAATGACATGAAATTTTTTGGAAGAGAATGGGACTGCTCTTTATTGATATGAACTGGCTATTACAGGGGGAGGGCTTGCGACCAGACGGTGGACTAATCCCTAAATACACTGAGTGTAATGCTTGCTATTCTAATTGCTATGCTTCAATCTGATAGCGCTTGATCTTCTGAATTCCCGGATTCAGATTCTCATTCTCATTCTGATTGCCTTCTGTCGTATACGTCCTCCTTTAAATAGTTGACGAAGTGATGACAGTTACTCCTGGAAAAGACGTCTCTTGTGAAGCGTCGCGACTGATCGGAGCGAGGCGGTGGTTGATGAAGTATCAACCGTTCTGCGGTTAAGTGTCTGTGAGACACTCAACCGTATGGTGGTTGTTTGTCAGTGACTTAGGATCACGTAACATCGCGTGGTATGGAATATATAACATGTGTTTCATTCATCACACGGTATGGAATATACCCGGAGTTAGATCCGAATGCCACTTCATAGCTTCTACGAGCACCTACTTGGTCGGAGGCTAATACAAGACCTTGTCTGACTAAATTATCCCTCATATAACCGCTGGAATTCTTACGACCAATAAGGTCATAAGCCTTAGGGATTACAACCATGAAGACGTATGGTCTTTTATTATCTATTAAAGAAATACATAGAGATTTTAATCCTCGTCAGCTAGCCCCCGAACTTTAAATGAATTGGTCGTGTGAACACTGTCTTCCAACGAAGTCATCTTGGGAAGACCCTCATTTAATGCCATGACATTCGAGGTGGTCCGTATTCATTTTAAAGTTACGAACCTACCTTGGGAACCGAAGAGTTTTTCTGTCTGTTGGAGACAAAAGGTTGTATCCGTTGGACTCCAGATAACTCTCATTTGCGGTTAATAGATCTGAAGCTATAAAATCCCCTTTGCGTCGAGCCCTGAGGTTTTACGCTTTCATATTTCCCTTCTTCATCCCTTGAGCAGAAAAAATTGCTTCCGACCTCTTATTGTCTTCAACCTTCTGCGACCCTCTTTCTTCCCTCATCCAAAAACCCAACCATGTCGGCTTATATTACCAACTGGTTGGCTTCTTATTTGAGCGAGAAGAAGCTTGAGAATCTAGAGAAGATCGGGTTGCTTCCCGACAAGAATCTAATTTCTTGGAGATCAGCGGCCGGAGAGCATTCTCCGAGCAACACAGATGGGGAAATTCCTATTTTGCTCGCATATATCGAATGCGGATTCAGGCTGCCAGTTCATTCCTTTCTTCCTACAGTTTTGGAGCATTACAGAGTCGAACTGGTGAATCTTGCTCCTAATGCCATTACCAACCTCACCATCTTCATCTACCTCTGCGAAGCGTACTTGGGAATTCCTGTGAATCTGGATTTCTTTAAGTACTATTACAGGATGACGAAGTCTGGGAGGACGATAGGAACGCCTGGAGAGTGCACCTTGCTTCTTCACCATGGGAAGGCTAATGAGTACATTCCAATATACTCAAAGTCTTCGAGGTCGTCATGGAAGAAAAGCTGGTTCTATATGACGGTCACACAGAAAGATAGCCTCTACTACACTGGTAAGAAGGCGGTCGAGAATCCAAGATGGCGCTCCTCCGTGGAAAAGGAGGGAAAAGTAGGGAGATGGGTTGAAGCCATCCAACCTCCTGGCACGTAGTAAGGGATTTTTCCATACGCCGGATCAGCCCTTTGAAGGCCCGAGCATACCCGATGCTCTGGTATATTGGTCGTGATGATGCGACCAAAGACTCCAAGGAGGGTAAGTCCTGAAGGATTCCGACCAGTTTGCTTTCATTGGTCGATTTATTCCTATAATCTCAAGTCTCTTGTTTACCTTCACAGCTTTGTCTTCTGATGAGATCAGAAACCGGTTCAAAATGATCTACGCTAGAGAGCCAGGCGAAAAAGCTAGTTTCCCTCGGATCCTAGCGGTTGTTTCCGCAGAAGAGAGGGCTGAGAGACTTAAGGTAAGAATATCAACTATTCTTCATCTTTTTATATATTTTTTGATCGGTTTAACGTAAATCCTCTTTGGTGTGTAGTCGGTCGGGCTGATGATCAATGAGGCCACAGAAAGTTGTGAGCCGATTGATGATCCGACCATTCCTACGACCACACAGGATGTTGGCCTTATGAAGATAGGTAACCGAACATAAATGTGTATTCTAGATGAAGGATTTTCATCACCTAACTAACTTTGATTGTTAATTTAGGCGGTCGTCGTGGACTCTAGCATGGTTGTTAAGAACCTGCCAGTTGCTATTGAAGTAATTGCTTTGGAGGTTGACAAATCTATACCCTCCAATTTGATGATCGGGTGTGATGTCTCCGACCAATTGGTCAAGAATATCGTCTCCGATCTCTTGTTGGAGAATGTGAGGGGTACAACCAGCCCTACCAGTTCAGAACCAGTGAAATCGGTCGAGAAGAAATGGAAAACAAGAGCTAGGGGCTATACTTCAGCGCATTTCAAGGTTAAAACCAAAAAATTGACCAAGTATGTACAAATGAAAAGGTTATACAAATATGTACCTTGGATATTTCTGATATGTTGAAATCATGAATTTCCTTTCTTCTTTTTGTCTAGATCTTCTAGTATTCCGGTTGATTCTGACCAGGATACTCCTCAGGAAAAAACTTTTAGGGATGAAGTGGTCAAGGAAACTTCTGATTAAAGCATTCTTCAAGAAGAAGTTCCTGAAGAGAAAGTGGTCGAGGAAGCCCCCGAGCAAGCGTCAGTGCTAGCGCTTGTTCAGGATCCTGTTGTGATCCCACCTTCGTCTACAGAGGCGGAGGTTGCTAAAGATCCTCAGCAGGCTAAGGCCCCTGACGGTAATTCTCCCTAGGTTAACAAATTCCCTTTCTCCACTTGATTTATCGAGGATAAGGAACTTGATGAGATTTGGGGGGAAGATATCGGGCCATCAAGCTAAGACGGATCTTGATACTCTTTTTGTCGAATATAATGGCATGACAATTCGGGTAAGTATTAATGACCAGTTTCAAAGCCTTTTTTTTTGAAGTTTATAGAAAACTCAAAGAAGGGTGCTATTTGTGTAGCACACGGTCGAGAATTACGCTGTGATTGGAGGACTGATCCAGCGAGTAAAGCTCTTGGAGCAGAAGCACTCCGAATTAGAAAGTAAAAACTTTCTTCTTGACTTTTCTTTCCCTTCTTTGCTTCCTTATCCCTCTTCTCTTAATCAATACTTCTCCCTTTATCATATTTGATAGATTTGGAGAAACTGAAAGAAGAAGTCGTGGCTAAAGAAGCCATGGTATCAAAGCTTAAAGAAGAATGCCAAGTCAAAGAATAGTCGATCGCATACGTGACGACCAGGCAAAAGGAGGTGTTTGATTCTTGCGAGAAGAAAATCAAAGGTAACTGATCGTAGACTTAACTAGTACATCATCTTTACAATTTATGTGTGTTTATCTATTAGTTTGCCCGTGTAGGAAAAAAAAACTCAAATACTAGAAAGAGCAGATAAGGCTCTTGAGTTTGAGCGCGACTAGAGGGCAGAGCTTGAGAAGAGCCTTGAAGAAAAAGTCAAGGCTGTGAACAAGATGCTCTTCGACTTGGGGTCGGGAACACAATTGCCCATCTTAAGAGATCATGCAGAGAAGATCAATTTTCTTGGTCAGCAGCTTAAAGACCTCAAGATTCTAATGAAGACCTTTTAAGAGAATCATGTCCAGTCAATAAAAGAAGCTATCGTGAACGGAGTTAATTTTGCCTTGGCAAAACTGAAGGCTTTCGACCCCTCTATTCACCTTGGAGCTATTGAAGAAGACTTCGACTGCTTAGGCGAAGAAGCGACCAAATTTCTCGCAGAAGTAAAGCCTCTCGGAGACATGGTTGTGGAGTATATGGAAGTCGGATCTCCAACACGTAGCAACCAATCTGGTGGTTCTGACGAGTAAACGGTTGTAATATTTGGACTTTGTAAATAAAACTTACCTTTTAACATCAATGAAGTCTTTATATCTTCGCAAAATTTGCTAAATACCCATATATTCCCTAGCCCTCGACTGCTTTTATTAGTAGATGAACGTTACTAAAGAAGCAGTAGACTAAGAAAATGAGCAATAACTATGACCATGGTATAAAGCATATGCTGATTATATTGCAAAAATGATCTAATTAACACTAGGAAATCAATTTGGTCGGAACTAGTGTATGATTTCAACTAGCTTAGATCTTTTTCATAATCAAAATATTGTGACACACCACATATGGTTGGAAGATAACATAAGACTTATTTTGAAATTAAGAAATTATACAAGAATGTATGCAAAAAATAAAACAATAAGTGTCTTTATTTATATATGTCATCAAAAACTGATCGTAAGGGTTGCTAAGAATTGAAGACATGAAAAATATTTCTCGAGACGTGCTCATGCTCAGGTCCGACTGACAGCGAGGATCGTAAGAAAAGGACTGTCGCTAGGAAGCTCCTTCCAGTGGGCAGGACCACGTTCAGATAGGAGAGACTTCGACTAGGAGGCTTTTCGTGTTCCGACAAGTAGCCAAACAAGAGTAGAACAGAATATTGAAATGAAGAAAGTGAATCTTTGAACTCTTAAGCAAATAAGGAATCATATGAAATTGTTTGTGTGATGCTCTTTTTACTCGTATGTTTCTTTGAGAAAAGTGTGTGGTCGCGTGTGGGAATCATTAAAGCAATGATCATGACTAGGACCATTTTGACGTACGACATTCAAGTCTAATCCAACGAATAATAGAGATCCTTTAGAAGGACATCAGAGAGAATGAGAGTCTTCTCCGACCATCTAAACAATAATGATCTTGGACCAAAGTAGCGGATAACAAATATATAAACAGTAACACTCATTGAAAATAAAGGAAAAACATCTTTATGCAAATGGAAAAATGTATATAAAAAATAATTATACAAAGAACTTACGCAATTGATCAATGTTCTAAGAATTAGACAAAACTCGCCCGTCAGACATTGTTAATCGTACCGAACCTAGTCGGGTGACTTCGACCACAGTGTATGGACCTTCCCACTTGGGACAAAATTTATTGCGATTTACTTAGTTCTGAATTTTTTTGAGAACCAGATCACCTACAGCGAGGTTACGAGGTTGCACCTTACGACTGTGGTACCTTCTCATGGCTTGTTGGTAGACTGCCGATCGTATTAGGGCTTGATTTCGTCGTTCTTCAAAGAAATTGATGTCGTCAAGTCGTCGTTCATTCTGATCATTATCGTTGAAATAATCAGTTCGAGCAGAACCGAGTTTTAGTTCTGGAGGAAGCATGACTTCAGCACCATAAACAAAAAAGAATGGTGTTTCACTAGTCGCACGACTGGTCGTGGTTCGAATGGCCCATAACACAGAAAGAAGTTCTTGAACCCAAGCTCCTGACCGTTTTATCAACTGGTCGAACACTCGTCGTTTGATCACTTGTAATTTATTGAAGTGTGCTTAACCTTTTTGTTTTTGCCGCATAAGAGTTTATTGAGTTTCAATAGAAATGCCTTATCCTTATTGGTTGAGATTTGATATTCTCTTCTTAAGGGACATGTGTCCTCAACTGTGATCACATTTTTTGTATTTCTCGGGATCATTGCTATTTGACTATTTTCCTTGGTCTTGTGCTTACTACGAGTTCTAACGTTTTCCTATGTGACTATTTCACTCAGGGGTGGTGCGGCGGCGAAGGTGGTGCATGGCCAGAGCAGAGGAAGATGGTGGCGGCATTCCAGCGAAGCTCCGACCAAAGTGGCCTGTGCTTGAGCACTAGTGAGAAGAGGGGAGTTCGGGGGTGGCATTGTTGTGGCTGGGGAAGCGTTGTAGTGACTTGGCGATGGCGATTGTGAGCAGTGCGGTAGTGGAGGGCGGTGCCGGTGAGTTGGCGGCAGGGACAGGGTCGGGGATTTTGGGGAAAAAGTTTGGGGTGGCGAGATGATGCTGGTGACGGAGTTGAGAGGGAAAGGAAGGGACGGGTGCGGCGGATTTACCTTCGGGCTCGTTAGGGAAGAAGGGGAGGGCGGTGGAAATTCGTGGGTTTGGCCGATGTTGGTAACGAAGGGTGGTGGGGATGAGGTTGAGTGAAGGTTGGCGATGCATTTGGCTCAAAATTGGGTGGCTTTTATAGCCAGCCTGAAGCGGTGGGAACAATGGCGAGGCGAGGTGCGTCGGGTGCGAGCGAGGCGGCGACATGGGTGCAGTACGGCAGCGTCGCGGTGGCGCGCTTGCCTCACTGGCACGAGGGCGTGTGCTGGCGAAGTTGGGCACGGCGCGACGAGCAGGCACAAGGGGGGCCAAGAGGGCACGACGTGGTGCTGGAGCGCGGCGGTGGGTGCATTGCATTGATAGCGAGGCAACGGATGCCGACGAGGTGGTGTGGTGAGGTGGCGTCACTGGCGCGGCTTGGCGTGAAGTGGGGGCGGTGCGAAGAAGATGACCGGCGCGGCGCGGTGACTACTAGCAGGGGCGGACCATCCCTTTGGGAGCTCCCCTCCGGTGCGGACACCACCCCCGTCCTGACTGCACAAGGGCCAACGGAGCTGACGCGGGTCGAGGTGCGCGCGCTCATGGCCGAGCTCGCCGCGGACTTCCCTGGCGACATGTACAACCTTGTCACCCGCAACTACAACCACTTCTGTGACGCCGCGTGCCGCTGCCTTGTCTGCCGTGCATCCCGCGCTGGGTCAACTACCTCGCCAAGATCGACATCATCTTCACTTGCGTCATCCCAAGCAACGGCAAGCCCGTGCGCCACAAGAGGGAGACGGCTGCCGGCGGGAAGGCCAGCATCAGGAGCCGCTCCGCATGCCAAGAGGCCGAGGCTTCCGCGTCGCCGCGGCCGAGGACCTTCTTCCACTTCCTCTCCGTTGGTGGCTCCAAGAACATGACGCTGCGGCCATTCTCAACATCGTCATCGCCGGCTCCTGCTTCGACGTCAACGTTGTCGACCTCCACGTAACGCCGCCATTTCTCTATTTTTTTTTCATAGTTTTATCTTATTTCCCCATTAGTAAAAACTTTGTGCATGCTTAAGATAAAATTTGAGCTAGCTTTGCTAGTATCAGTAATTGCGGTTTATTAGACTCTTAATTTCGAGTGTTAATTCATGCGGCCCGATGACATCTGGGCAAGATTCTTGTCTGGTGCCATTAATTTTGGTTGTTACATATACGTACTATACGATTAGTAGGTTGTAATTGTTAGGAAACCATGGGCTTGGCCCAGCAGCCGGCCCATTGGTGGGCGTCCCATCCAAAACCCTAGCATGGCCGTGGTGCCGTGCCACCACATTCCGTTTCGGCCGCCTCCGCGTCGCCATGCATGGCCGCGCCACCGCCTGTCGCACCACTGGCCCAAAGCCACACGGCCAAGCGCCCGCCCCCGCACGGCCACGCCGCCGCCTGCCCCCGCACGACCTCGCCGCTATAATATATTGTAGTAATGTGGTTTACTAGTTGTAGTATTGTAGATCTCATGTAGGAGGAGAACCTCACTACCAATGACCTGCCCAAGATGAAACAAACAGCCTCAAGTGCAGGTCCAGGGACGTCGTCTCCAGAATATGGCCTCCAATGGGTTACATACAATTTAATGTAGATTTATAAAAGAAACGCGAGGAGCACGTCCGTGATACGTACGGCCTCGTCGGAGAGCGGAGAGCGCGGCCACGTCGCGGCCGGCGAGGCCGCGACTCGCCCTACCTAATATTTTATCCTGAATCCGCCCCTGAGTACCGGAGCGACACAAGGCAAAGTGAACAGGGTTGGTGGTGGAATTTTGAGAAACCGCTTCTGGTGAAGGGAAAAGGGAACGACGGAGTAGGAAAGCGGATTTGAGTAGGAGATTTCTGGAAAAGAAAAACGAAAACAAGCCAAAATCCAACAAGAGAAGAAAATCTGAAAATTTTCGGTTTGTTTCATGGGCGGTGAGGGTGCGGTGCGCCTTGGCGGTGGACAGTCTCGCCGCCGACGCCAAGGTGGTGTCCAGGTCGTGCGACTTGAATGTTCGGCCGAGGAACTGAGGAAGCAAGAAGTGGTTATTGGTTGATTAGGAGTGCAGTTCTATTTTGCAACAAACCGCGCCTTTATAGTGTCATAATGCAGCCCGGGACGAATTCGGTGTTGTCCGCTTAAAAACACACGTTTAAGATGTTTTTTGTCCTCATTTGTGCGTTGGTTTGATCTAGTAATGTTGGTCATATATATTCTGCTGCGAAATTGTGCTGCAGTTGAGGTGTTTATTGGCTGCACCTCTCTTCTTCTGCAGAAGACTGCAAGAAAATGCTGTTGGTACAGTGGTACTTGTTGTGTTACTACTTGAACAATGCTGTAGAGAAAAAAAAACAGAAACCCGGTGTAGATTTTCGTTATATATAGAACTTTTTTATTATTTAATCCTTTTTAAAATTTTATTTTAAAGTTAATCTCTCGCAAATTTTATTTCCAATTCTGACACTTTTGGTCACGCCACCACCCGTGGCGTGACAAAACAACTCTGTTACGCCACAGGATAAGTCCTCAAAATCGTACTTTTTGTCACGCTGGCGTGACCAAAGAACACTGTCACGCCACTGGTGGTGGCGTGATAAGATTTTGACCAGAAATAGACTGACGTGACAGTGTTGTTTTGTCACGTCACGGGTGGTGGCGTGACCAAAGGGGTCAGAATTGGAAATAAAGTTCACGATTGGTTAACTTTAAAATAAAATTAAATAAAAAGATTAAATAAAAAAAATCTTATATATACGATTTCCAGTAGCAACTACATATTCTAACTTCGATCTGTCGAATATCCGAGAGTAGTTTAGTTTTGCCGAACGAAGACCTAATATTTTGGGGATAAATTTTGTTGTGTGGTTCATGTCTAGTACGACTAAAGTTTGCGTTATTCCTTCATCTTTGACCACCTACAATTTTATCTCGTCACTAAACGCTAATTTGGATTTGGATGTAGTTACCAAAAGGAGAAGAAGATCTGAAGTTTGTTTTTGAGTGACTTATTTAAGTGATAACATTGTGAAATCTTCATGAATTGTTCTTGAATCTCAAGTGCATAAGTTGGCTGTGAAATGTGAAAGCCTCTGCCTGACACAACCAGAATGTCACATGAACTTGGATGTATTCCAATTTACTCTGGCATTTATGTTTTTTAGTCACTTAGAACGATGAAGGCTTACACACAGGTCCCATGACAAAACTGAGCATTCAGTACTAATGTACTATGGCAACGGGAACATACTAAATGTTCAAAGAAATACTGACCGAACAAATCCAGATGATACGTGCATGACAACAAGATCAGGGTACAAACCTGAGCATGACAACAAAATTAGATATGTGCAGCTGAAACACTGAACAATGGGATCTGAAAAATCAATTTAGATCAGTTTCGAAAGTGAATCTCAACCTATCAATGTATATGCAAAATGAAATCAGCAATTCAGCACAAGGTATGATTCAGGGCGTGTGTTTTTTTCTAGTGTTAATCTTTGCCTTCTGGTCAATTAATTGTTGTGGTCCCCCTTTGCAAAAGAAAAATGAGATGTGGTGATCTCCGGACGACTAATGTTAGTGTCCTTCACGTTTTGGCCGGATGATCATCCAAATTTTATTAGAGAAAATGTCAGAATCTGTTCTCTACTTTTATTACCACTCTGTTTCGATTTGTAAACTCGTTTCTAGTTCTGAAGACATTAGTGCGGCTCCATGAACTTAAACTAATGCTCGAGCCTTTTCATTTGTCCAAAGATCACGAAGAAAAAAAAATCTCCGTTCCTCGTAAAAAAAAAAACTATGTTCGATCAATGTGAGATTGAGATATGGACCTGGAAATATAGTCAGGAATGGTGGTGATTATGCAGATCACAACTTAGTTGGGATCAGGAGTCAGGACCATTGTACAAAGTAGTATGATCCTCATTTAATTCTTGTCATCAGTTCAGTGATATATCCTGAAAGCTGGTTAGCCAGTTGAGTCTTCGTCAGAATATTGGTTAAGATACTGTAAGAATATAGTTGCCCTGAAAAGAAAACATTACTGGTACGAATGTAGTTTTTGCACATGTACATATGACCACATGTGCTATCCCTACCGTTGAAGTGCTCTAAGATTCGTGCTAAAAACCCTTCCTTTCTCTCCTCTCTCCTCCCCTCCCCTCTCCCCTCTCCCCTCTCTCCTTCCCCTCTCTCCCCGTCGGCCGCCGCCTACTGTGCCGCCGGCCGGAAACCTCAGGGTTTCAGGGGGGTTCTGCGATTGTGGCGGCGCGACTCGGGGATGCGGAGGCTGGCGTGGTGAGAGAGCAAGGAGAGAGAGGGGGCGGAGAGAGAAAGAGAGAGGGAGGCAATTTTTTGCAAAAAAAAAAGATTTGTGCTTGAACTGTAGAGATAGTGCATGTAATCACATGTACATGTGGTTTTGATTTACTGGTACCCAACTAATAAAAGAGCAGGAAATTTTCTAGTTGGAATGGTCTAGCTAGAAGGCCTGAGCTGCGACCCATCCGATCTAGGCAACGGACGGTTCAGATTAACCTAGGCAATACATGTGGATCCCTGGTGCAAGTCGCGAAAGATATTACTACTGCCGTGTGCCTGTCATCCACGAACAGGTTAGGTATTTTGCATGGTTACTACACATATCAGGTTTCTCTGAACTCTGCGGCGTCAAGCTAGTGTTTCATTAGCTAGCTACTTGCTGCCGACTGCTGCTGTACCGGAACAGCAGGCCACATCTAATTAAGTCTAGTTTTAAATTGTCGATCACAAAACAAATTCGTAGTTGCAATCACGTCAGGATCTGACAGAAACCTTTTGAATTCTGCCACAAGCAACTAACGATAAGGAATTGGTCATGCAAGCTCTCGAAGTCCACCGGAAGGGGGTGAATCATTAAGAAGATCAATACACGAGCTTGAGTGAGACGTCAGCCGCCGCAAAAATCACTCTCAGCAGAATCGTCTGTGGCCTTTCACAGCCGTTTTGTGGTTCAAGTACGGGGAATTCCTCACGTGTTATGATGATTAGTTATCCATTAGCACGACGGCCATTTTATCCAAGCATCCACGAGATGCCAACACGCCACGCAATGCACATGTATCATTCGTGTGAACTTTGGTATAATTAGCACCCTGACCCTGTTCTCTGCTCTACATGTCGTCAGGGTTTTCCGATGGATACCAAATGAACCAATGCTTTCGAGCTCTCGGAGCAAAGGAAGACAAGAACTGAAGGTGTGCGTGCGCGCGCTGTGTAGAGCAGAGAACTGGCCACTAGACTCGGTTGTGGCGCAGTAGTGCCCATGTAGTTGTTCGTTCCTGCTTACGTACTCGAAGCGTGCAGATGGATCGGAGGGAGCCGCAGAAACCTGGAAAATACTTCACACACTACATATTTTGTAGTACATGTGTACTACAAGATGATCTCAGCCTTCGATTTCTTCTCATATCTAATCCTACCCATGATCTACACCAACAACTTTTGATCTACAAGCTAGACCATTCAACCAAGTGTTGTACACATGTACAATAAAAAAAAGTTGATGTGTATAACATTGCTACGGAAGGAAACCTGTACTTGCCGGCCGCTACATCCCACCACACGCGCTAGCCTACTGATCAGTAGTGACAAAACGCACAAACCACACGTGATGGATGGCCACCTATACATGTGTAGTTTTCGCGTAGCCACGCGCGCCCACTGTACGTAGCTGTTCGTACGTCTACTACAGGCTACAAGCCAATTGGAACTACAAGGAGGAGTGTGCGTGCTTATCTGCAAAGGAACAGTACACAGCACCGGAAAAGAGTTGGTAAGTCACGTCCAAATAGTAATTTGGAGTGTAGAAAAACTCATGCTTCGGAGCTTCAAATTGATTGATCATTATTAGTGTGATTTGAAACTGGATCCTTTTTATGATGAGCTTAATGAAGAAGAGGAGTTCGAGTTGGCGCTTTGTTCCTTTCTCACTGCTTTCTGTGCCACTGGTAGCTAATTGTACTCGCAGCCATGCTTTCCTTGGTCAATTTCTGGATTGGATGGTGCGCTCGGCCTAACTCACCGCCTGACAATAGAATATGTGATGAGTCAGCGCCCACATCACATGTACACATCTCCGAACAAATCCACCTGTACGTCTCCAACATCTGCTTAATGCGCAGGATCGATCAGCGAGAGCTAACCTGCTTCTGGCCCGAGCTAGCCGTGCGAAACATTCTCCATCCAAAACACATTTCTACTACTATATGATGTATCGCCCACTCGGTTCGTACAGTTAATTACTCCATTTAGCTAGATAGATGTAACAGCTGAGTCACCATGTTCATCCATCACTTCAAAAGCTTGTGATGCTAAAAAGACAAATTAAGCTGTCATTGTATATATATGGGTGTGTAAGAGATTCATGCCTTAATAGTAGACGGATCACCTCACATCAACCTTCAGCTAGGCTTAACAAGATGCGACGACTCAAGATGTGCGATCTAAAAGCTTACTGCCGCTTCAACAGTAACAAGATCATTTGCTTTCAAAAAGGACAGTAAAAGAAATTGTTAGTGTGACCTAGCAGTGAGCTGAAAACTACATTAATCCCCCAGGAAGCAGTAGTACGCAGGGGAAACTATATCGGAGGGGAAATTTTATCGGACGCTACCAATAGAACCGGTTATTGTCGGTTACCGGAAATTCAGCGAAATTTTGGACAAAATTTCTGAATTTTTAATATGTAAAGATGAAGTTTGTCTAAATTTTGAATTGAAATTTGAATTTAGATAAAAATTAAATAAATCCGATTTTTTCCGATATAAAAATTTATTGAACACCACCGATAACACCGGTAACCGCTTTACCGGTGAAATTTCGGCAGATTACGTCTCCGTCGCCCATGTGCGCCGGACAAGTTAAACATGGGCATACGGCAACAAATTCAAGTAAGACGATGCACTCACTAGTCATACACATGCATTTGCAAATACAAACGTTTCAGTTTTAGACTATCTAAACGCGGAGATTTAGTGGAATAAACGGCCCCAAAAAATAAGAGAAATACAAGACTTGCCGGAACTTACCAGTGCTTCTGATTCCTGATCGAAAGCAACAGGCTGCCAATAATTCTGCAAGAGACTGATTGGATATCTGGAGTTCTGACTGGATCGACATATGCGCATTATTCAAAGCAAACAAACCGGATGTATTTGGATAAGCGTTTGCAGGTTGCAGCCAGCTCCAGCTGCGTGTGGCATGAGACGGACGAGGAGTCTTAATTAATTCACTGTACTGTAGACTCCATCCTCCTGAGATTCCAATAAGCTAACAAACCCAGGGAGAGAAGTGGAGTGAAGGGGAGAGAGGCTTCGATCGGGCACCAACCAATCGGCCATGGGGTTAGGTCAAGCGGGGCCACCTCCGCAGCAGCATGTGCAGCAGCGAAGCGATGCGCACACTCAGACGAAGACATGCATGCTTGTGTGCGTTAGGGGCAGGGTCGTTTTCGGCAATAATGCAGAGGCGGGAGGAAGGATCAATCATTCTCGGCGGCGGCGCCTTTGCGGCCTCATCCTTGTCGATCGACAGGGGTCCTCTCCTCCGGCTCAGGTCAGGTCGTTAGGTTGGGTGCGCAGCGGATACGGGCTTCGGGCCGCATCGTGCCGTGTCAGCCGGGCACGGCTACCTTGCCGTGCCGTGCCGGCATGACTCACCTTCGGCAAGGCCCAGGACACGATGGACCGCTACCGTGCCGTGCCGGCTTAGACCCAGCCTTGACGAAAACGCTCGGGAAGACGTTAGCCGCCGCCGCCTAGGAAGACAAAGATAGTCGTGTGCCAAATCTGCCATCCACGTTCGCTCCCCCTCGCCATGGCCTCCTCCTCCCGGATGCCGACAAAGAACTCCGCCTACCTCGGCCGCGCCGTACGCTTACGAAGGGGGTGAGAAGGACAACGACGAGGAGGAGGAGGAGGTGGTGGTGGCAGCGAAGGGAGCGTTGGCGGGGCTCGACCGTGGTGAGTGTGGAGGGAGGGGAGGAGGTGGTTCGAGGGAGGCGGCGGGCGGCGGCATGTGGGGAGGGAGAGGGAGGGAGGTGGCTAGAGGAGTAGAGGGAGGGGGCGGCCAACGGGGCGTGGGGAGGGAGAAGGAGGGAGGGCGGCGATCGACGGCGCATAGGGAGGGAGGCGACTAGAGTTGGAAGGAGGGGAATGACGGAATGTGAGGATTAGGAACTTGAGAGCCGAGGCTCGGGAGAAGGGGTTTGGGAGGCCGAGAGGGATGTTGGGCCAGGCGGGGTGGGACGGGGGGAGTGATTGGTTGGGCCAGGGCAGGGTGGGGGAGTGATTGGGCCTATTTGGTCGTGTCGTGCCGCCCGACGGGGCGCATTCTCAGACATAGCTCGGCCCACCGTTCGTGCCGTGTCGGCCCGCCACGTGACGTGCTTAGACCGTGCTGTGCCGACCGGGTCTCGGGCCGGCCCGAAAAAGCACGGACCAAGTCCCGGTCTAATACGGATGCGGATTTTGATGACTGGGGGGGGGGATTAAAATTGCGATTGTGATCGAGATCTCTATTATGCTTACCTGAAATAAATTGGAGTATGTCGCAAACCCAAATCAAGGGTGGAACCACAAGGATAATGGCATGAGCTGGACACTAGTCAGATATGTTTAATGGGTGCACCATGTGAACTGAATCACGGGGTCATTAGGCCAGTTATCATTATCCTTTTATGATACTCCCATTATTTTAATCTGGTTTTGAGAAAAGTTGCATCTAGCACCCCCACGACCTTTTCCGTTCAATATGGAATGCATTTCACTGTTTAATTAGTAGCTTACGTGCCGACTACTCGTGACTGTACAATTTCTGCCGTTGTCAAATTTGCGCGACACAAACAATTACGGTATATTTTTGCCTTTGCTAGTTGCTACTTGCTTGCTCGCAACTTCGCGCGCGTTGCAGGCTAATTTACATCACATCGAGTTATAAATTGCACGGTAGCAAAAGTAGAGACAGCAAGATAAGAAGAGCCCCACTCGTCGTTCGTGCGTACTAACAGGACATATAAAACCGGAGGATCAAGTGACACAAAGCCATTCTTGTTGGCCGTACGGCAATCTGTTGTTCTAATTGTCCTCTGCAGCATGTCATCTAGTAGTGACAGCTCTTTTTTTACGACTAGTAGTAACAACTGTAGGTCTGTAAATGCAACAATTTACTGCATCTTCTTGTGAGGTGTGTTGCAGTTCGCGTAACCCTGCCCCGACCGCGCGTCGAGAGGACCCTGTATATCATACGTTTCAGTTGATACGCCGGTATTACCATTGCATTTTGCGAGCGGATGTGTCATGTTTTTTTTTTTTTACCATGACCGATCAGTGCTCCTACGTACTACAGTCCAAAGCTAGTGGGCGGATGGAAATTCGGTCCCCGGAAAGCGAGGCTCCGAACGACGAAGCCGGGGTGTGGTCATGATGCGTTGTGGTTCAGCACATCACCTCGTCAGGGGAGCTGAGAACCGGAGCCACCGGAATTGTTCCGCCTTTCTCGCCGCGCTGCGTCGCGGCTTTTATTGCTGTCGGGCGGGCCGCCTCGCCTTTAAACAGAAGACGTCAAGCTCCTCTCTTCGTCTATACGCCATCTTTCGCTTGCTACAGAGTGGTGCAGTAGCGTTGACGGCGTGGGTGTGTGCGCTGGGTGGTTCACTTGCTCTGCCAACTGCCATTCTCGTGGCTCAGCTTGTGCCGGCCTATAAACAAACCACCATATGCTCGCCAATTCTGTGGCATACGTGGTTCTTGGTACGGTAGAAACTATAAAAGCATCCGCGCATCGTCACACCGAACGAGTACACCTACCACGAGTTTTCAAGCGTTTCTTGTCAATTATCTCGTTGCTTAGTCAGGCGCGTTTCGTCATTACGGCCATTCCTGTCGATTTGACCTTGCTTATTGTTGTGATTGTTTTGCCGGGTCCTTATCCGTAGGGATGGCAACAAGGGATCTTTATGGGAAATAATTTTATATGGCATTGCAAATGTTTCGAATCTCTGATCTATTATTATGAAGTGACATGTCACTTGCATACCACTACAAAATAAAAATATATCCTTTTATGCTACCGCTATCACCTCCGTTAAATTTTTTCCCGTCAACTTTTTTCAAACCACCAAAATACCCTAATTTCGTTCACATCCCTCCTTTTCTTTTCTTCCCTTCCTATTTCTCTCTCCTCCAATTCACTCGACGCCACCGCCTCTCTCTGCCTGTGCGACCACCGTTGCCTTGGCCGGCGGGCGAGCTCCTCCACCTACGCCGCACTTCCTCTCTCTCTTCCTCCATCTCTTCATCTCTCTCTCTCTCTCTCTCTCTCTCTCTCTCTCTCTCTCTCTTCCGGCAACGCCACTCCCGAACCGCCGTCGTCACGCCGATCTCTACTGACCTGAGCCACACAGCCACCATGGGCGAGCTCGCGCAAGCGTGTTGCCACCTTGTCCCGGTGTCGTCTTCGCTGTCGTCCTCACGCCGCCCCGTCATCGCCGTCGGCATCAACGTCGTCGCCGATATCCACCGTCATCTCCCACGCGCCCTCACCAGCACCACCCCTCCCTTCAGTGCCTCCACACCGAGGCGTCACCACGTACTCCGACGTCCTCTTCCTCCCCCTATGTCCTCCTCCATCTCCGGCATGGATCGAGCCGGTAGAGGCATCCTTCTCCACCTGGTCGTGGATCCATCCGACAGTCGCCTCCCTTTCGTCGATGTGAGACCAAGCGGCGGTAACCTCCGTTAGGCGCGACAGCCTGCTGACAAGACGGGGGAGGCTGAGAGAGAGTGAGGAGAGGGAGTGAGAGGAAGAAGAAGACAGCAAGGGTAAAATGATACTTACACCGCCACTTCACGGCTTGACTAGTTAACAATGGCATAAAACGGTGTGTTTCGATTTTGCAGTGTGGCATGTGAGGACGATGTTACTTTGCAATAAACAGACCAGAAATCCAAAACATTTGCAGTGACATATAAATGATCTGCGACAAAGTAACCTCCAATGTGTACTTCGTTTTCTTGCCGCCCACCCCAACCCAGCACAGAATCCTCTCTTTTTTTTTAAAGGTCTAGAATCTCTTCTTGTTCTCGGAGTTTAACAAGGAGTAATATAAAATTCAGTAACACAAAGGACAAGTAGTGCATGTCTACGTACGCATTGTATCAGAAGGATAAAGTAGTGCGTACATATACTTGAACAGATTATCAGTAGCCCGCATTATTCTAAGCGATTTGACACATGGGTAATTAGGAACCGTCAAATAGCTTTTGTCTTGTCTAGAGTGTAAGTAGAAATTTTACTCTCTTGTCAGGATTGAAGAGTGAATAAGGGTTGAAAAGTTAGTTGGACAAAGGGAAATCGGCCAAACTTGCCGACCAGGCCAATGCGCGCGGGCGGTCCACTCAGCTCCATCCCCGTAACGCCGTTACGGAGCACGGCGACGCCGTCGCGGAGGACGACGACGACTTGACGTCGCGGCCGGCTGTCCGTTACCTTCTCCGACACGAGCCGAGATAATATTAAAGCCGCGTCGAGTGGTGAGCGGCACACTTTTCCTTGCACTAAAGAAACCGTCCCTGAAGCCCAACTCGAGCAAAAATTCCCCAAGCATCCTCCTCCTCCTCCCCCTACCCCTAAACCCTCCCCTCCTCGCGCGAATTCTCTGCCCGTGTCGCCCAAATCGAAGCTACCGGATGCTCGGATTCGGTGGAGTAGCTGAGGTGCGCTCGACTTGTTGAGAAATTGGACGGTCTTGGAGCTCAGAACCGCCGAGTTCAGCTGTTCCTGGAGTGGTTGCTGGCTCGCCGGAGTTGGATCCGGTTGGATTCCGGCAAAAGATTGGATTTTGAGAGGGGTCAGTTCAGCTCGGAGCATTATTTTGGCCTGCCAAGTTGTCCATAGCTTTGCTCGTGGTAAGCTTCAGGTACAGTCTTCTTGGGTTAGTTTGATTTATCTGCTGCGGTCTTTAGTCCTTGTTAAATATCTGTGGATTGATTGCTGTCGTCTCGAAACACTGTTTAGGGGGATTTTGTTGCATTTTTAATATAAATTTTGAAGCATTTGATTTGTTAAGATAAATTTTGAAGCATTTGATTTGTTACTTTGTTCAGTTCAGCTCGTTTGCTCCCATCAAATTTGTGATGCATTGCATGTTGCTTTGTTCAGTTCAGCTTCCCCCCTCCCGCGTCAAATTGGTGTTCTTACTGTTGCTGTTGTGTTTGTTTCAGAAAATTGCTTCAATTTGGCGGGCCGTTGTGCAAAAAGATTCTGCTATTTCTTAGCAATTCTGGGGTCATTGATCTGTTGGGGAGCAAAAAGGTGCAACTTTTGAGTTGGACAATGCATCCCAAGGTTCGAATCCATGCAGACCCGGTTCTGGAGTTCGACCAATTCGACTGTTTGCCGGATTCACTTGTCCTGCTGATCCTGAACAAGCTGGAGGATGTGCGTTCGCTTGGCCGCTGCTCTGCCGTGTCGAAGCGGTTCAATGAGCTCGTTCCCCTCGTCCATGACGTGTATGTCAAGATTGACCGTGTTGTGACTGTGGATGGTGACTCCGACGATGCTCTCAACCTGTCCTCGCCGAAGCCCCGGAACATCTTCTCGCAGTTCTTTAAGCTGATGCTGTTCACAATCATCAAGCCATTCCATAATATGCGCAACCCAAATGGCACAGGGCGTCCGCTGTTCCCACAACTCGCCCAGCATTCACCTGTGCAGGTGCTTAGAAACTTCGCTCATGTCCGGAATCTTCGGGTGGAGCTCCCCTCAGGGGATGTTGGAACTGAGGGGGTTCTGCTGAAGTGGCGGGCTGAGTATGGCAGTACGCTTCAGAATTGTGTGATTCTGGGTGGAACCCTGGTTAATCGCAGGCCTATTGGTGCAGAGCGTGAGCCATCGTCGGAGGACAATGGAAGCATGCCAGAATCTTTCTATACCAACGGTGGGCTGAAACTCCGTGTCGTGTGGACCATCAGCTCTTTGATCGCTGCATCGACGAGGCATTATCTTCTCCGATCAATTATCAAGGACCATCCAACATTGAGAAGCTTGGTTTTGGCAGACGCCGACGGGCAAGGGACACTGTGCATGGGGATGGAGCAGCTAAAGGAGTTCAGGGAAAACCAGTTGTCAGCCTCAGCATGTTCCAATCGGACTCAGGTCCCAGCGTGCAACATGAAGCTGAAGTATGCTCCGTACCTAGAGCTTCCTGGTGGCTTGGCACTGCAAGGTGCAACCTTGGTTGTTATCAAGCCCTCCACCGATGGAAGCGGCGGCGGTCACAGCAGTCGGAAGGAAACGGAAGCTTTTGTTTCAGGCGCGTTCGATGGACCGTTCAGATTTGCTGTGAAGGCACTGATGAAGAGACGCACCTATCTTTTGGAGATGAATGGTTTCTAGATACAGCCCCCAGGTCCATAAATATGTTTACTTTCAGTGCCTCTCATGCGTCGTTTAGGTGCTTTCTGCTCAAGCAAATGCGGCTTTCGAATTGTGCTCGCTCTTTGTACATTAGTACTAAGTCATCTCAATGTAGTGTAGCTCCGGAGTCTGCATCTCCCGAGTGAATTGAGATGTTTTTTTTTAAATAATAATATTATTTTAAAAGAAATTTACAAAAATAAATAGTCAATTTTTTAACTACTGTAACTATTTGAAATGACGAAATTATCCTACCGCCATTTCAAATAGCGACAGTAGGTCAGAATAGTGCAGAAAGGTCCCTGTCGTCGCTCTAACTAGTGACAGAGACCTCTGCCTGTTTTTTTTACTATCTATTTTCGACCGCATATTTTGTGGACAAATTATGATGATATTACACAACATTCAGCGCAACGTCTTTATATATTTTGTTGACAAATCACATCGATATTACAAAATATTTAGCAAAACGTCATCACCTAGTTTTTCGACAAATTAAAATGATATTACAAAGCATTGAGCACCATATATTTCAACAAGACGAACTTTTTCCGTGGCCGCGACCTCAACGTCTGCCATGTCGAGAGCCGGTCGGATAAGGTCCTAGCGGCAACGTCCGGACTACCGATGTCTCCTTCATTCTGTGTATTTCTCGTAGGGCATTTCTTGAAGGTGTGTCTAGACTCTCGCAAATAGAGTACTTCTTCGTATGACGTTCGGCTTTAGCTTCGTCCATGTTGTTCCTGATACGTCGTATCTGTTGTCGGCCAACCTTTCCCTTTAGCCTATCAATGTCGGCGGCTCAGATAAGTTGCTCTCAGGTTCGAAGGCTAGTGAAATGGACAACCACGTCGTAACTATACAACTCTGCACTCTAGGTTTGCATCACCTCCTCCTTGTTGAAATAATCAGAGATGTACTAATCGGGATACTACGTCACCATCGAACATGCAGCCATGACATGTGAGCAAGGCCTATGCAAAAGAAGAGGCTTGTTGCAAATGCATACGCAACTAGCGCTGCATAGCGTGCACTCGTAAGTGATCCTCTCGCTATTCGTCCTGCGACGTTCTTTATCCTTGCACAGTATCTCGAAGCGAAGCTCTCTTGTGCTCATCTTGAATGCTCGGTGCATCTCACCCTTCTTACTCTTCTCCTCCATGTACTTGGTGATCATGACAAAGTACAATACTCTGTCATTTGCCATGACGAGCGGTGTGTTGTTGTTTCTGTCAACAAAGTAATTTGTAGTACCGCGAAGAATTACCTCTATAATACCAACCAAAAGGAGGTATCTAGCGCCGCGTATGACCAATTGTACACCTCGACTAGATTGGTTGTCATGACACCATATCGAGCATCACCCCTGTTATGTAGCAGCGACCACTTCTCCTTAAGCTCGTGCTCAATCCATTCTGAGAAGCATTTCACCTGCACCCCGTCTTCCTCCCACACTATGACCATCTATGGGTAGCTGTGGCAATGCTTCGGGGCCTGGTCAACGTTTGTAGCGGCTTTTTCGCTGCCTCTCTTCTGTGCGTCTGAGCCGGCTCATTCAGAATCTTTTAGAGTGCGTCAAACTTTCACTACTGGTTCTGGTTGCACAGCCGCTTGAACATATTTATTGAGCCCTTGTTGCAGAATTGGTTGTAAATTTTGCACCCAAGTGCCTCATGACCTGCTCTGGACATCCACCTATAGAAGTGGTTCATTCTCTCCTTATTGTAGCTAAATTATTGCACTCAGTAAGTCCGCATGCCGGTCATATATAACGCATACGTTAGGACGGCTATGTACAATAGAAATCATCAAATTCATCAGGAACCATAACTAGCTGTCCGTGTTCTCGTTTTCAACAAATGCGAATGCCACGGAAAGAACTTGATTATTCCCGTCCATCGCTATTGCAGTCAATATCTGATCCTTGTATTTTCCAGTCAAGAATGTGTTATCAATGCATAAGATTGGACGACAGAAAATAAACAAACATTCAGAACGGGAGGAAAAGTGTAGTATTTTTACCGTCTTCTTGACAGGAGCCATTGGATCGGCCGGGCAGACTCCCCTGCGGCGGCGGCGGGAATGGAAAACTAAACGTCTGCGGGGTATAAACGGAGACAACAGGAGAGTATATAACAAGGAGAGGCCGGTGAGCCAGGTATTGTTGGGCGGCTACTCTTTTTTTTGGAGACGATGTTGGGCTAGTACTGTTTCGTTTCTCGCCTTCGAGCGATCCTAGTTGAAGTTGCTTAATGGACCAGATTTAAATTTTCAGCCACTTGACAAAAAGATCTGAAAAGAACTTGCAGTTCCGTGTCATATTACTGAACACGGCTGTTTGTTACACATAAATTTTATAGAAAACAAGAAGGTTTCTTTAGAATTCCCTTGGACTTCCTACAGTTCCAAATGCGACCATTCAATGACGGCTAAGGTATGGACCATTTGATGATTTGGGTAGCACAGGAGCAAAAGCCCAAAAGTATGTGGATCGCCAACTTGTCGCTCAATGCAAAACTTGTGAGGCAATGGCCGTTTGGTTCTGATTCCTCCGATTTAATATCTGTGCCTGATCATTGGAGTTGCATTGGGCAGAAGTTGTGGCAAGTGGACTCCAGATATTTCAGTATTCCATTGGTCGGTAGTGTGTGTGTGTGTGTGTGTGTGTGTGTGTGTGTGTGTGTGTGTGTGTGTGGAGTCCACTTGCCATCTGCCAAGCACCAAAAGAAATGGAAAATGGTATTTGCAGCCTATCTTTTACCTCCAGGATTCATGGTTCACGTAATAGGTTCAAGATATAATGCTATATCTGAAGACTTCGAAAATAAAAAGGGTAGAGAACTCGAGATGCATTTCCAACCTCACTCAAAGCTGAATGCGACAGAAAAGCCACAAACAAGTGGGGAAACGTAAACAAAATAGAAAATTCTCTTTTCTAACTAACTATACTCTCTAGTATACAAAGTACAAACAATTGGGTATTGACTATTGATAACGATGAACTGAAAAGTTCTAGCTACCAAAACGGGAGACAGAACTCCCTACGAAGTCTTCACAACATAAACCGCCTTCTCTTCTATCCATAAATCACAATCTACCCGCTAATTTTGTATCGGATTGGACTTGCTACTCGGCGTCTGCTTCTTCAGGCTCGCAGCCACCTCGACGTCAGCCTTCTTGTTTCCTACTGCTGCTGCTGCTGCTGCTGCTGCTGCTGCATGGAACACTCGTGCATTCTCTGTTTTTGAGCACATTCTGGAGGAGCTTCCTTGATTGGAACCTCTCTTTTGAGGCCCTATCATCAGGAGGTACTGTTGCGTGCAAGCTTAGAAGGCAAGGCAGAGAGGAAGTAAGCACAGATGCAAATAGCTCTCGTGGCTGTGTTCAGCTGAGGAGAGAAGCCACTGATGAATGATGAGAAGTGAGGATTATCATGTACTCGAGTCTATTGTTATATTAACTTCCATGTGAGACAATCAGCACAGAGAGATCCGGAATCGGGAATTCAGGACAGTGGTGGTGTGATGGCATGTGATGTGCGAGATATTTTGGTCCATGCAGAACCAACTTGGGTTTGTCATTGTGAGTGTGCCTTTGCATTTGTGGGCAGCACATGGAGCCAAATATTGCATCCACTTCCATTTCATTTTGTAAAGTATTCTTTCAGTGTATTAAAAGTTTTATTTTAGGGGATAACTTTCAAGTTTATGAAACATGAGATTTTGCTTTGGTGAACTTAAACTTTTATTTATATGTAAGTTCAGTTAGACAACGTGATGTTGCCTTCATTTCCTGCCAATTGCGGAGTGTATAACATCAGCACTGATGTGATGTGTGTTCAGGGAAATAATATGTAGGTTGGACGCTGGTGCTTCATCATAACTCATTATCCTTCTGCTTTTGTTTGTGTTGAACGCCCTTCCCTACTTTTTTTGAAGTATACTAGCGTTATAAGATACCGGCTCTAAATCTAATCATTAGAGTTTGCTTTAGATATGATCAAACCGCAAAGTTCCTTTACGAGTCGGTGGCTCCAAACTCGTAGTGTGAAGCGCAACCAGCCAACGCATGTACCCCTACGTACATGTGGTGAAATTTGCATATAATTTGAGAGGAAATTGGCATGAAATCTGCTGAAAAAGAGAGGACAAGGGAGGCGGCCTCCAGATGCCGCTCCCACGTGACAGATTCATCGCGAGATCTGATCTCAAAGGCCAAATCCTTTTGGACTCACCAGTTTCAGTTTGACCAAGCTAATCATTGCCTCGCCGTCCAATCTCGCCTTCGTCGCCTAAGACGAACCCACGTCGCGTCGCAACGTACCAGGCCCATGGCACCTGGCCAGGGGCGGGCCCATACAGAGTCAATTTTGACTCGCAACAGTATTGGACTAACTCGCACGGTTTGTACTCTCACTGAACCAAAACTAGTACATCGTCGTCACGTAATGTTATTTAGATCTTTAACCGTATAATTTAATTTGCTTGTATACATAGTACCCTACTCAGTTCTTGTTTTGAGAGGGACCATGAGTTTCACCCAACCTGGACTGCCATCGGTTCAGAGCTCAGATGGTGCCATGGTGCTACTATTTTAACGTGCCGTGACGTGTAAAGGAGTTGCTTTTAATCGCCGGGCCGTTCGCGGATTGCATATTTCCACCTGAAACGAGCCGGATTTGTGCGTTGCGCCGTCTGGGCTTAGCGTGCTGCGCGTTCGACGCGCTTGGTGAAGCGGCGCGCCGGCGCGCACCGAACGATCCGAACAGACAAGAGTGGGCAGCAAATTTGGCGTCTATCTTTGAGCAACTGGGTGAAAATAGCCTGCTTCCGAACGGCAAATTTGGCAAGACGTGCGTGCCCCCCTCGCGCTACGTTTGGCGACCAGGCTTCCTCGGCTCGGCAGAAATGCGTCATTTTTTCCCTTCATTTGCAGCCGGATTCGACACGAAACCTACTCCTCTAGCTAATCGGGCAGCTCTCCGAGTTGCTTTTGCAACTAGCCAGATGAGAGATGAGCATCGAAAGCAAGTAGTAGTGGTGACTTGAAGGAGACTGTGTTCGGTTAGCAACAAGCTTCCACGCTTCGGCATGGGCATGTGCCTCCAATGTTGGAATTAATACGAGCTATGTCTAATTTTAATTCTATAATTCCTGAAAAATTCCAAAGGTCCATATGTATGTGCTAAAACTGTTTAGTCCTATATAGAGAGTTGAACGTGAGTTACACCACTTTAAAAGGTGGAACGTAGTAACTCCCTTATAGAATTGGAGAGAGCCAATACACGCGAGCGCTCGCTCGCGAGCCGAGCTGTGCCGTGCGTGTGCGCAGGCGTGTCGGGTGCGTGCACATTTTTCTTTATCTATTCGAAAATCGAAACGCACCGACTCGCAGTAAATGGCATTAACGAACGGCCGACAGTAACGGTGCGGTTATTAGTGACTAATGACTGCAGTTACTATTGAGTAATGGCTGCAGTTAATACTATTCTAGTCTCTTCGTTTTTTGCTATTAAGAAGAACAAAGCACTGATTCTTAAACTGATCTCCATACGAAAGACTCTCTACAACAGACACAAAGAACTTCACAGTTTTGTTGTTGTCTCTGGCGATCTCCACCCCGGCGAGACGCGTGTACGGCTACACCGGGAGAGCAGGCCTCCGGAACCCTCGTCCTTGAAAGCTTGCACGAGCGAGGACGAATAAGGTTTTTGGGTTGCGTTCGCGCGACTGCTCGCTTCATCTGTTTTTCTGCTACGTCTACATTTGCACAACTACTACCACGACGTCCACTACGCCATGGCTAATGACGACATCACCAAGATTTCTGCTTCTACTTCTGCTGCTCCTTCCGCTGGATCTGGGTATACCTATCTCGCACTTGTTGTTTACTTAGCTTTATTATCTGTTGTTGACTCGAACATTGTGATAGATATGCTAGTTTCTGTTCTTCTAGAAATTCGTATATCTATAGTGTTTTTGTCTATCTGCTTTGTAAAAATGGTTACAGTATTCTCCACGATTTATCTAGTACATTTCTGAATTAAAGTAATTCAAAGATTGCTCATATTTTCAACATCCAATGCAGGTTGCACGTTGATGCACGCTAGGTGCAAACTGGTTAACCGCGGTGCGGGTCAGATCCGGTCACTAAACAAGTAAACGTCAAGTCTCACGTGTTAAAATTGGGATTTTTTTACATTTCAACCTGTCGCAATTGAAGTGTTGCGTTTGCAATTGCTGGAAGTCACTATCTTCACCAACAAAGGTGCAAGGCATTTGGAACCTAATTGTCTGCCAACTACAACATTACACCAAACTCTCAAGGGTGTCGAAACGCTATACGCCAAGTGACTGGAGAATATATCAGGAAATATCAGCTCTGCTCAAACTGTAATTCCAAAACATTCACAGCAAAAACTAATTGAGGCTTTCGTGCCAACATTCACCAACAATTTTTTACTTTTGGAACAAGATCTGCAGTTTAGTACAACAAACAGTATGTTCAGATGAAATCAAATGCACACCACTGGAGTTCAAGGTCTTAGACACTTAGTTCCATCAAACTTACAGGCCTAAAACTACAGTCGTGGAATGTCAATGTGCCCACCATCTGTACATTCGAGCCAAATTATATCTATTGGAAGCATGTCCGTAAAGTACAAATATGATACAATCTGATGTATAGATGATGTAATTTTAGACTAACTCCCAAATAACTATACCCACTGGTTAAGAAGAATTTTCAAAGTTGGCAGTTAGTACAACAACAAATATTCCGAAAAATCGATCATTTGCCCCACCTTTGAGGCGACTTATATCATTTGTATCTATTTTTGTTGCACTTGATTATTTGCCATAAATTTGAAGGGGCATTTTATAATTTGCCTTTTTGGACAATTTTGCCCATGTCTTCTTCCTCCTCTCATCTTCTCTTATTTTCTTCCTTGCTTGCTCCAGCCATGGCAGACCGGGTGCCCGAAGGCGGTATTCGCCCCACGCCACACCTCTCCTCACTGAAACGACCCGTAATTTTTAAGCATGTCTTAAGTAGCAATTAAGTGAATAATTTGTTGAATTTGAGAGGGCTATTTGGCAATTTCTCATTTGAGAAAAGAATAAATACAAAAGGAAAAGAGGTGGGGCCCACCTATCATAGAGATAGGGGAGGAATAAGGTTGGAGACCTGGTCTCCAACCCTACCCGATCGTGGTGGTGCTAGCAGGGCGTGCTACTGGCGGCGACGCGCACGACGCGGGCTCGGGCATGGTGCGTCGACCGTTGGCGCGGCTACCCAGGGTCTCCTTCCCCTCTTCTGCTTAAAGAGGCCTCTCCTCTCTTCACTGCTTTTCACCCCAAAAAACAGTGAGTCCCTTCGGTTTTTCTTGAGTGCTTCTTCTTCTCCTTGATTGGGATTTGGTCTTGGCGGTTGAAGCCATTGGTCCACCATGGTGGCTCGACACCGCTGGTGGTGAGGTCCGGTCTCGTCTTGCGCGTTCCATCGATTCATCTTCTTGCGCTCTACCCTCCGTTGGTTAGTCGTGAAGAATTTGATACTTGCGCAAATTGGTGGATTAATCCAGTGGTGTCTGGGTTGATCGTGGATTGGAAGAATCACTCGGTTTTGAGTTTGGTGTTCTCAAGTGTACTCGATCAATGCACTTCAGTTGGTCCTGTGTGGCATTCTTGTACCTCGATTTTGCAGTTTGGTGTGTTCTGGATTGCAAATTAGCATTGCATCTCCGATGACCTCGTCCGTTCAAACACGGTACAATGAAACGGTTGGTTTTCTGAGACAGCGCAATTTACGTGTCTTGCCCGGCTCTACTCGGTGGCTTTGAGTGCCATCCGCATCGTGAGTATCGTTGTTTTTCCTTTCACGCATTACTTTACTGAAGTGAGCTGTGCTAGTTGATTCTGTAATCCTGACTAGTACTGAGAGACTCAATTTAGCAATGTTTGTGGGATCGGTTTAATGCTCAATGAGGAGTTGGGGTTATTATGATAATTGAATACGACAATTGGATATAAATTGGTCTTGAGCTAGGAGTTAACTTGCTGCTTTCTGTTGTGTCATGTTATACATAACTTGCTGCTTTCTGTTGTGTCATGTTATACATGCTCATCTGGTCACTCTATTTCATTCTGTTGACGATGTCTGGTTATTTTGCTCCATCGTGTTGGTAGCTTTGGTCACTGTAACTCTCTGTGAATATTGTTCAGTCATTATTTACATTCCTGTCAATTGAAATATTGTGTAGTTGATTCAATTGAAATATTGTCAGTGAACTCTCAACTGATGATATGTTTGAAAGTGTGTGATTAGACAAAGCAAGATTTTATAAAACTCAAGGCCTAATTTATTTCATAGTAATTGTCATATTAAATTTGTGATAGAATTTTGACTAGAGTGGCGAGGAGGCCAAGATTTCATCTTGAGCAGACCGACATCTGAGAGCAAATAAATAAACAATTAAATCTGAGCATTATGCTGATTTTATTTGTTTTGGAGTCCTTTCTTTTGAGCATTTTATCATGTTTAAATGACATAGAGATAATACATGCTTGCATGTTATTTTGGTCATTTAAATGCTACTGGAATATGCTTTATTTTTGTTAATTATGCTGGAATTAATTCTAAATATTTGCTAAAACCGCTAATTTACAACATAATTATCACTAACTAAGTAATTAAACAAATCAATAATTAAAAAACAAAATACTGCCCACTGCATTCAGCCACAGCGGGCATGAACAGTGAATAGAAAGAGTATAAGGAGGGCATTAACAGATGCACTTTCCCCTTTCTCCGTTTTCCATCGTCTCCTTTCATAGAGCTTTTTTATATTTTTTTAATCATTTTTAAAAAATATTTTAAAGATAACATCTCCTTAACTTTATTTCTAATTCTGACCCCTTTGATCACACCATGACCCATAACGTGATCAAACTGTGTTGTCACGTCACCGATCGCAACGTGACTAAACCTGCCATGATAGCTCTCCGAGCTAACACGTGTCCGATCCGTTTTTGGGCTAAGTCCTGTCACGCCAAGAGGATAGACGCTATAACACTCGTTTGCCACACCGAGATCCATGGCGTGGCAACGTACTTTTGCCACGCCATGCGTTGTGGCGTGGCCAAAGGAGTCCGAATTGGAAATAAAGTTAGAGAACTTTAGAATATTTCAAAAATGGATTAAATAATAATAAAATTCCCTTTCATATCGCAGGCGAGCCAAGCATTCTCAATCCATCAAGCTAGCCATGGAAGCCAAGATGATGACATGAAGCATTACCATTGCTAGCCATAGGGTGAAGGAGGGGAGCTTACCAAGAGGTGAGAGGTGGGCTAACAAGGGAGGAGCAGCGTAGCAGAAGCATCGAGGAGAATGGAGGGAGCTCAAGCGGCACGACAACACTGTTGACGCCGCCGTGGTGTCAAGCAGCGGCCGGTGGCTGGGGCTGCGTCGAAGCGACGGAGACCCAGGAGGCGAGCCAAGGAAGCTCGAACAGCGTGGTGCGCGGCGACAGCCCAGGAGGCGAGCTGAGGAAGCTCGAGAAGCGTGGCGCGCAACAACAGTCGAGAAGGCGGCAACGGCACCCAGGCGCAGCCGGTGGCGAGGCGGCGCGCTGGAGCAGCACCAGTGGCGAGGCGACGCGCTGGAGCGACACTGGCAGGAGGTGGTGGCTCGATGGTCAACTTGACCGGGGGAAGGCAGAGAAGCCGGAGGGAGTAAATCCCTGGAGGAAAAGAAGAGAGAGAGAGAGGAAGAAAGAATGGGGAAAAGAAGGAAGTAGAAGAGAGGAAAGACCACGCTATCGGTGGGGAAAGAAAAAGGGGAGAAAAAGAAAAGAGTGGAAAGAAAGGAAAAGAAAAGAAGGAAAAGTGGATGGGGGGGGGGATGTAAAAAGAAGGGAAAAGATAAGAAAAGAGGAAAAGGTGGGGGCATGGATCCGGCTGCAACGTTGGCGGTTGTGGCCGAGAAGATAACATCAGGTGGAGTTTTGCACGCCAAGTGTTTGCGAAAACGAGAAGAGTATCCGAAAATAGCAACCGACATCAACTAAACCTTGTGTACTTAGGCAAGTCGTTCTTGATCATTTCGATAGTCGTATTTCCGTACAGATTATATTGACCTACGATAAATATTATCTACCTGCATAAATTGTTTTATAATAAAATAAGTTGTGTGAGTGTTGATTGCGATACTTATGTTCGGTGGCCAGTTGATGGGGCAGTTGGCCACAAAAAGTTAGTTAGTAGGTGGGTAGAGAGCGCCCTGGTTGTGTTTAGAGGGAGAGAAGGGAGGAGTGAGGAGAGGTGCGGTGCGAGGCGAAAGGCCGCCTCCGGACACCTGGTCTACCATGGCTGAAGCAAGCAAGGAAGAAAACAAGAGAAGATGAGAGGAGGAAGAAGGGGAAGAAGATAGGGGCAAAAATGTCCAAAAGGACAAATAATCAAATGCCTCTCCAAATTTGTGATGAATAATCAAGTGCAACAAAAATAGATGCAAATGATAGAAGCCACCTCAAAGGTGGGGCAAACGATCGATTCCTCCCCAAATATTCCCCCAGAAATATTTTTACCATCTTAAGTCAATATTCTCCAGTAGAGGCTTCAATTCGAGCCGTAGTGTTCTGAGGTAACCTAAACCTAAGTTAAGCATGAAACTTAAAATTTACATGAACATTACCCCTACAGTACTACTCCTTCCAGTTACTAAGGGAAATGCAAAGTTGCTCAAAAAAAAAAAAAACTGAAATGGTAAGTGGCACTGGCATACTGAAATTTATTTTCCCCAATCATCCAGACCCGTACATTGTTGTGGTTGGATTGGCCCCGCGGGCCTCATTGCATCAGTAAGGCAAATCAGTAGGCAACAAGCGCAATATAATTGAATCTTTCCAGCAGGAGCTACCTAAAAATTGATGTAGAGTAGCATGATCATTATGCCATAGCATAGTCCTTGCCAAAGCAGAAGAGAATTGAACAGCGAGTTTCAGGTGTGAAGCAAAGGATGGAATAAATTGAACCGTGAACGCTCTGAGCAAAAGTCTACTTGTGCATAAAGGATAAAAACCTGTACTTCGTAAACACCAGCAACACACATCTGCAAACACTACGGAAACATTGAAGTATTTGGTTTGCACATCAAAAGCCAATTCAAGTCTTAATAGAATTGTCACTTGTTAAGTATTATATCCTTATTGTCAAGTGTTATATCCTTACATCATATAATGTTGGCCAGGATCAGAAATTGCATGCAAACCAAACAACTGTTGTTATTGCACGAGTGAGCTCACATTTAAGCCAATGACCAAATGAGCAAGGGCGAAAGACAAAATTTATTCTAAGATCAACTAAGCATGCCATCCGATAACACCACAAACAAACTGAACAAAATGTTTCGAGCCTCACCTGAGTCCTTATTACCAACCTACTTATCATCTACAAGTTTCTTGGCCTATGTCCAAGAAGTAGCAAACGAAGCTTGGGCGATGCGTGGCGCAAGCAAGCGTACATCCACCCACTTACCCTCTCCTCTACCCATTTACTTACCCTCTCCAACCCTTCCCTCACCGACGGCATCCGCAGCAATGGCATTGCCCTCGGCTATCAACCTTTCCTTCTCATCCGGAACTGCAGAGGTGTCTGGCGCATCAGACTTTTGAGAACCAGTCAGCCTCGCGAGCAACACGAAGGACATCCCACCAAGCACGTTGTTCATGCACCGGAGAGCAACAACGGACACCTTGAACACCGGCGGTGGCGCAGCCTTGGCGAGAAGGTACTCGATCCCGTTCAGCGTCTGGTACCGCAGGTTGCTGCTGACGCCCATGTGGAGCGCCCAGGTGGCGGCGTTGAGCAGCGTGGGCGGCGGCTTGTTCGGCGTCTCGAACGCCGGGTCCATGCGCTTCCGCAGCGCAATGATCCCGTTCGAGATCGCGGTGCCCGCGAGCCCGGCCGCGAACCCCACCGCGGCGAAAGTGGCGCCCTTGGACACGAGGGTCGCGACGCGGGAGCCGAAGGAGTACGCGCCGTGCTCGAACATGTGGCTGGGGAGGGCGGAGACGGATGAGGACGCGGCGGCGGAGACGCCGGCGGTGGGGGCGAGGAGGTACATGAGGACGAAGTTGAGGATGGATCCGACGACGAGGGTGGAGAAGACGAAGTCGAGCTCGTTGAGGCCGAAGTTGGGGCGGGAGGCCATGTCGCCGAGCACGCAGGCGCTGACGCCGACGAGCTCCTCCATGAGGACCTTGAACGGGAACTGGGGGTCCGCGGCGACGCGCGCCGCCCACCCGGCGAGGAAGAGGCCGAGGATGCCGCCGCGGCGGCCGTCACCCCCGGAACCCGCGGCGTCGCCAGATCCGCCGCGGCCCCCGTAGAAGCGCGGGGGAGGGGGCAGCTTACCTCCGGGCCCGGACGGGGAGGGGGATCGGAGGCGGAGGAGGGAGAACGAGGAGGCGGATAGCGGGGAGAAGCAGAGGTTAGCGGTGGGAGCGGGGCGGAGTGGGGAGAGGCGGGGGGAGGAATCGAGGTGGGTGGCCGGGAGGAACTTTGCGGCGGCGAAGGCCGTGGAGGCCATGGCGATCAGGAGGGGAGGGGGTCAGTGCGCTCGGCCGCGCGGGTGAAACGGCGGCGGCGGGGAGAGGCGAGATGGGCTCGGATGGGAAAGGGTTTTGTGGGTTGGTGTAGAGTGTAGCGCAGTAATGGTTTGGTGGGGTTGGGTGGCAACCTTGTATATGCGCTGCTGCTGCGACAGTGCGACCACCTACGGCCTACGGCTACAGCGAAGACGCTCGTGGAAAAAATTCGATGTTTGATTGTTGCGTACAGTGCAAATGTGGAATTGTAGTACCAAAAAATATTAGGATCGACGATTTGATTTGTTTCCTTGATGAAAACTGCAGGATCTTCAATTTCTCCAGCGATCGTTTGTTTCTAATTTTGGTTCAAACGCCAGTTGTCTAGTTGGAATGGTTAACAGTACCGCAATTTTGTTCTGTAATGGCTCGTGCTGTCGAGCACTCAAGCAGAAATTGTTGGGACATAGGCCACATCACGTTTTGCCTCTCTCTTTTTTAAAGCCGATCTTCTTTCAATTGAGAAGGATTCTCTTGCATCCTCTTCAGAGTTCAAACTATTCGCTAGAAATTAGAATGTTTCATATATATCACTGTAGCACTACAATTGCTACAATGTTGTGCAACAGAAACAGAAAAGCCCATGAACTCTGTAAAGCTTAAATCCTGAATTTGTTATCCTTGCCTGGCAGCTGGTACACGTGATAGCATCATAACTGTACGATGTGAGGATCATATGTTCTTCTCAGCCTTACATGGAGAAGAAAATGTGGTACGAAACAAAGGAAAAGGATGGCTTGCATAAGTGCATATAAAGAAGCATACCGGCATCAAGAGACACTCATAGCCATATCTTGGCTGTGTTACATAAACGTTCTTTACAAATACAACACGTACTTGTGAGTTTGCAAATTACGGTTTGTCATCGTTAGTGACAAATAACAAGTATACGACATCATCCCAATCAACCCCGGCCTCATGTCTATGACTATATGCACTGGTTTGGTCTAGATTACATAGCAGAACACATACCACACAGGACAACATTCATCACATCAATTGTATGTAAATTATATTAGTGATCTCTTCTGTGCTTGTCTCAAAAGAACACCTCCTCTGTGGTGACTGCAACACCAACTCACCCAGGAGGCCAGTTCATCTGACGTTCCCCGAGAAGATGAACATGAAGGTGATATACCGACTGACCTACATAATTGAACAGAGAAAGGTCAGTCTAACAGACTAACACTAACTATCCCAAGAAGATAGGTCTCAATGGAATCAAGTGCCGATGCTCACATCCATTGGGCCCATCATTGATGACAACCCTGAAGCCATCATCAAGTTCCTCCTGTTTTGCTATGATCTTAGCAGTATAAAGAAGATGGCCCATTACCTCGACGTGTATTTCTTCTGCCTGTGAACAAGCATGCCGTGTCCCATGGTAGTATCATTTAGCGAAAAATGAGTTGAAACTAATTTGACAGATACATGTAGAAAGTAGTTATGCCACTAGTATTTGCAGTGAGTTACAGTTGCCAACAGCCTTAAATCCCAAAATAAGTCTTAAACAGGTGTGACGTTGGTTTGTTTCCGCTGTCCCAGTACCAATATTGACACACCTTTTTCTCCTTCATAGTTTAGATAGTTCTATGAGGTACAGGGTAAACTCGTGAGAAGCAAATTGTTTAAAGCATTAAGCCCATCTACCAGCTACAGCTTACAGATATTTTGTTGATACCAAAACGTAAATGGTTGGATGAAGTCGAATTCAAATGATAGTTTTGTTGATACCAAAACGTAAATGGTTGGATGAAGTCGAATTCGAATAATTTTGACTCTGGTGAAAATTTTCCCCAATCAGTTGAGTTGGTAGTCTGGAAGATATACTCCTGGGAAAAGACAGATTTGTGCTCACAGTTTACTTAAAAGGTGCCTATTATATTCTAAAATTTGATAATTAGCAAACCATTATTCTTAGAAGTTCTTGTACCACAATGACACTCAAGATACATTTACATGGTGGATGAGTGGATGACCTATGTATACAGGCAGACCTGCAATGCCCACCCCTTAGCAAGTTTGCATATGTTTTGATGAGCACGCTAGAGAGCAGAAGATAATGAAAAGCAACAAAATGCAAGAATGTTGTCCTCATAACAAAAAATAAATAAAACGAAGCGGCAAGATCTGAGAAGCTTAACATATATTGGTAGGCTTACGATACAAAATCAAATTGTGTATTTTTATTACCCATTAGTTACAAAAATCGTAGCTTTCCTGCAATACTATCACAAGTAATCACCTATCGTCCTCTACATAAAAAAGAGAGAGTAATAATGTATTATCCGAAGCATCAGGAAAATTAATTTATTTTCAAACATCTACCAGTCCAACATGATAATCATTGGAGTGTACTAGGGAACATAGCTTACTTTGAATTTCTCATATGACAAGTTTGCAAGATGGAATTGGCTAAAATACAATCCATTAGGATGTACAAAAGATAAGACAGATATAAGTACCTTTGAGAGCCTAGACAGTCCATCTTTAACCTTAGGAATGATTATAATATGTATTGGAGCTTGGGGTGATATGTCTCTGAATGCAAGGACCTGCAGCGATAAAGATCCAAATGTGGCATAATAACAGCTCATTTGCATGCTTAATCATGTTCAAGGAAACAACAATAAATGAGTTAGTATATAGCAGTGATCCCTAACTGATGTGCAAACACCAAAACTAGTTACCATGAGGACCAAGTCAGAAAATAGTATTGCACATTGGAGAGAGGATGTTTTTTAGAAACACAGGCAATGGAGATTGTATAATTAACCACTGATATCAATATTAGCTATGACTGTGAACAAAGAACATAGCAATGGCATAAAAAAAGTGTTTCATGTGAAACAAACAGATAGTGGAGAAAAAAAGTGATGTTTACTCCTACTTTAAAAATCTATGTTATAGTTTTCTTTTCTTTTTTGAAAAAGAAGACTTGTGTAGAGTTAACAATAACCAAAACTGCAAATAGCATCATTAATTTTAATTTTTAAATGCTGGAAAAAGTGTCATATTCATAGCCTTGATAAATAAGAAAATTATTCCAATGTCAGAGACAAGATTTAACCTTTTCGTCCTCATAAACCACTTGAGATGGGATCTCCTTCTGAATAATTTTGTCGAAACTGCAGAGAAGCAGAGAATTAGGTGATCGAAAGGAAGCCAGCTGTGGAGACACTTGCATTTATGAAGGGGGTAAAACGGTAAACATAACCAGAACAATTGAGGCTAACCCTTCTCAGAGAAAAAAAATAGATGAAGTTTAAAATTCAGCAAACACCGACTAGTATTTTGCAGATCATAGAAATGTAAGAGCTTGTGCACAATATTTGTTTCTCACTATATGCACTTCTATCTTGAAGGCTCCCCAAAACTTGACTGGCTATGCTACACAGAAGTTATCACAAAGAATTTCTGTCCAAGTTTCCGTGGCCATGGGTTTCATATTCATCAGTGTATCCAGATGAACAACCCCATGCTATCAGGCCAACACTAAAATGCATGTGCATAGTAATCACTTGATTTGCAGGAACTCAACTACCACTCTCCACGAGCTGTCATAATTTGCACTATTGCTATCAAGTGTGCAAGCAATCAAATTTGCACTATTGCTATCAAATGTGCAAGCAATCTAACACTGATGCTATCAGGCAAAACTTACAAGCAGTTGAGCTATAACAAATGAGCTCCTGTTGAAGAGTTGTTCTCTATATCTGGTGGTTGCACAGCTGGACGAGTGACCTACTAGTACTACTCCCGCTAATGTCACCATCTGAACGAGCTCAATACGGCACTTTGCATTTCGAACATTTTACCCCGACCTCACCCTCTTCTTCAGATGTTTATTCCCAGGACGTTGATGTCTACATGAATCCACGCTCGATGGATTCTCTACTAATTTTACAGCTCTGGCGTCCAAACTGAACACTAGAATCTACTACGATTCAAAATCCAAGCTCTTCCATGAGCTTACTAGAACAAATTTCTCGCGAAACCTACTCAAGCGAACAAAATATCAACTTGATGGGACGGTATAGAATTGGGGAAGAGAGTTAAGAGGGGCTAACACGGTAGCGCCGCCGGTGGGGTCGGCGGTGAGGGCGGCTTCCTTCTCGCTGGGCGCTGGCCATGGGAGAAGAGCGGGAGAGGTGAGACCCGAGAACTGCGAGGCGGCCGCTGCCGCCCGCCGTACTGCCGCTGCTCCGGCTCATCCCCACCGGCTTCATC
The DNA here is from genome assembly GCA_036346255.1 of Ampelocalamus luodianensis. Classification (NCBI taxonomy): domain Eukaryota; kingdom Viridiplantae; phylum Streptophyta; class Magnoliopsida; order Poales; family Poaceae; genus Ampelocalamus; species Ampelocalamus luodianensis. The sequence goes on along the minus strand of CM070617.1, from coordinate 26,051,962 downwards.
GCCCTCGCTGGCGCTGCTGCCTCCCTCACTTTCACTCGCACCTCAGCTTTTGGACTACTTAACGCTTCCTACGAATCAAAGCGTATGTTAGATGCTGTTCCTCTTGCTAAAAACGCATACGGGTAAGGTGCCAACTAGGAAGTGCAGTGTTCTGCAGTATGATTTTATCATCTAATTTGCCGATCAAATGGTATTATTGCATTTGCTGGGCTTAGTCTAATCACTAAGCCAAGTCCACATCTGGGGAGACTCAAGAGAGTAAGCATCATCGCCTGGATAGTGTGACTGACATCTCCATTTGATTCTTTTTTTTTTTCTCTCTCGAGTTTGAAGCCATGGAAAAGCCTGAAACCAAATACTGATGTTTCACCAGCAGATAATGCTACAGCAACTACCACCTGAAACCGCATGATGCGATGCAGTAGCGTCCAGGATAAGCAAGTGTCACTAACAAGTAAACGGGCTCCAAAAGATAATGATGGTGAGATGATGATGTAGATAGGTAGTAACAGGAAATGCAATCATATATATGAAATCGATTTTAGCAAAATTGGTCACGAAAAGGGTAGATATTTTGACAAACAGATCGTCAAGTCAAACTCAGAAACTTCATCAGGAAACTGAATCTTATCTTACAACCAATTCACCTGAGTCAAAGTATTTTGGCTAAAGGTAAATTGCATACTGCTCACAGTTACATCTTACATGGAAGAGCAAGCGGAGTCACATGTATAAGAAAGCTCTGATGAGAACTTAAATGTGTACCGCAGATTTACATACTAGGCTAGTAGCAAGGCCTCGGAAGATAGCAGTGCTAACATGACACATATTAGGCTCCTGCTAATCTACACAGTGCAAATCATTGAGCTAGGATAAGCCAAAAAAAATTCCCAAGCTAGCAAATGATTCTAGACCAAAGAGGAAAAAACTTACAAGCAACAGCACTTTAAAATCTACGAAATAAACTATTCTGGACATGATCAGAAAGCCGCCGAGCTTGTTCTCCTGAGTTGGTACTTGGGTTCTGGTAGAGGCACAGAGCAAAGTATTTTGTCCAACTCCTGAAGATGACACAGAAAAGGGCAAAACAAGTCAATGCTATGCATGGAGGATTCACCAAATATTGCATCACTAATTTCATCAGAGTACAAGAATACGAAAGTTTACAGTATGAACTGTATGGTGCTGAATAACATTTGCTTCATAGCAGGATTAGACAAGAAATAAGCATAAAAATATGTTTGTAAATAGCTAAACTAATCCCTGATGCCACAACCTTTGCAACAGCGACAGAGTATCATTGTATCATTTTTTTGGCCACACAAGAGGTGGATTGAAAGCGTGCAATACCAGATAATGAAATTTAAATGGAGTACTTCTAGAAGCATGCTTCAATCTGCTCCCTGCTAATCTTATTACAATATGTAGGATGAATTGTTTAATTAATAACTGACCATCTAGGGTTGATGGGATCAAATAAAACACTCCAAAATACAACCAACTCAAAAAAGATCTTTTCAAGGTAAACCAAGGATTTAAATTTGAGCTATCAATCTAGGTTAGGAGTAGGACCAACCAAACACCAAAGCTTAGCAAAATTAATTAGGTAACACTATCAAGCAACTCAGTAAATGAACAATTAGCTCTACAAACTATAAAGCACCAAGTGGCCATCAGGAAGAAGCAACTAACAGAGATCAATTCCACTTGCCTATCACTCATTAACAGTCGCATATAAAGATAAGAAGAACAGTCAGTGTTACTAATACATTTGACAGCTGAAATCTGAACCCACGAAATAGTGCAGAAATCAGACCTATGCACTTCAAAAATAGAAATATTTAATACATGTTCAAAAATAGAAATATTTAATACATGAAACATCTCCAAATTACACTAAAAAACTAAAATGTCCAGAAAAATGATGATGACAATATCACTCTTAGTAGATAGGTTAGCGATAAGGAGAGAAACTCTTATCACATTGTAACACTGCCTTGTTTGAGGAGCTAACCAATTTGGAGTCGATGGGATGCAATGCTAACATCACATACTGTGTTAGCACGGCGATATTATTTTACAACTAGCATTGTTGAAGTGCCACAGTGTTATGGGCATGGACTTAGGGGGAGCTACGACCATGCAAGGAGACCGCCATGGGGAGGAATTACTGTTCACTTGCGCTGTTCATGTGTGCGACCCATGCGCCGACCGCATTCGATTACATTAGCTTAGTTGTTTCTTCTATATTAGGAATGATTAAATGCATATCTTCATATTAGGAATGATGGATATTATCTTATACTTAGTTGATTGGTTGTATTAGATATGACATTTTCCATATTGTTTGGGGCTAACCTCATATATATAAAGAGGGGAGCCACACCATTCAAAGGAAGCAATAAAGAAATAGAAAAGTCATTCCAAGTCTTAGTCTACCCCTCTTCCCATCCTCGCCGACACCGCTCGGCCATCCTCCCTATGGTGTTTACCCCATTGTGATCTAAGGGTCATAACAACTTAGTATTAGAGCCACCTGCTACATCTTCGTCCATGGGCAGCGGTGGTGTCGATCCCACCAAAATCGATGAGATCATCATGCAACTAAAGACGATCAACAAGACACTAGAGGCGCACGGTGCACAATTGGCCATCATCAACTTCCGCCTTGACAACCACGACGAGCGTATCACGCACTTGGAGAAGGCCAAGGCTGGAGAACCAAGGACCGTAACACCAAGCGACAGCTTGCTCGGCGTAGTTCCCGCGTTGGTCATTGCCACACCGGGCAATGGCTTGCTGGCTCAGCCCCCGCGGCGGTCGCTGCCACACCGGGTGATGGCTTGCTCGGTGTAGCCCCCGCTGCCATGCCGCACTGCACGACAGTTGTAGGCGTGGTACCGAAGCCTGCCATGGTCCCATTGATGCCTGCCACTTCACTGCCAGAGCTCGCCACGGCAGCTGAGATCCTGCCGATCCCTACCGCAGTAACGCCACGGCATGCCACGCTACTGCCAACGCTTGTCGTAGCAATCACAATTATGCAGAAGCTTGTCACGGTGCTACCACAACTGTCGCAGCCAGTTGTGGTGTTAGTGGAGCATGTGTGTCGCTTGCCACGTCGTCTGCCGAGGCGACAACAATCTTCACGGCGCGGCCAACGACGTGCCTTTGGAGGTGCGGTGTGCGACGAGTGACATGTGGGAGGTTGCGATGCCGTCATGTCTCTCACACATCCATTACGTCTTGTGGCGGGAAGGGGAACAAGACTGTCCCACACTAACGGCCCTCGTCGGCAACATCTTTGTCGATAACGGGCGGCGTTAAGGCCTCTGCACCGTTGCTGTCAACCGACGTCAACAGCCTAGGGCTGCAACCATGGCCACCACCCTGCAGCTCGAGAACGAGCTGCTTGTCCGGGAGGGATGAAATGCTATGGGCATGGGCCCAAGGGGAGCTACGGCCATGCAAGGAGGCTGTTACGGGCAGGAATTACTGTTTACATGTACTGTTACGGCCATGCAAGGAGGCTGTTGTAGGCAATTGTAGGACTTTTGTCATCCAGAAAATCTGCAGCAGATAGCTCCTACTTCCTACACACAAACACAGATAATAATAATAACGAAGACCTCTCTATTGTAACTTATAAGTCAAGCACACTACTACCGTTAGAACTAGACCGAAGAATTTTAGTGCTAGCCTTTCTACTGCAGGGCAGTAAATCAAAATGCTCTGTTTCTGTCTCCTAGTTTTTTATCACATGATTCATCCTAGCATAACGCAGCCTCATTTGGTTAGTATGCATAATAAATATCAGCTCACCTTTTGAAAATAAAGGTAAATATAGATAACCATGATACTCACCAGAAAAGCAGTTTCTTCCTTCCAAGAACAAATAAGAATTAGAATCTCCGTTGGCTATTTGCATTTACTCCAATAAATGTTTGAAGGGACAAACCTAATAATTAGATCAACCAACAGGGTGGATGGTACATGGTACACCAGATTTTAGTTCCTATGCCCACCCAAAAATGGCTTGGCTCCAGTAGTGGAAGCAAATACTTGAGATTATAGAACTATGATAATCATAAACTACAAGGGGATTAGCAGTGTTTGATAAATACAGGTCTTCGAAGTAGCTTAAGAGTATGAACTAAAAACTAGACACCAGTTGCCAGTATGAGTAATCGCATTTATTCCCTGCTACTTATTGGATAATCTGGCTCCCATTCAGAAGCAGAAAGTGAAGACAAAGGGGAGAAAACTAATTGTTAATGTACCAAGCAAGCACAGGTATAAAACAACACTACTAGGAATAAAGTGTGACATTCCAATAAAATAGAATTGAAAAAAGAAAGTACCTTTTGCCTCTTTAGCCCATCATTCTCCTCTTCTAAACGCGATACCTTGTTTTCGAGTTCATTTGTGTAGGCCTATTGCAAATACAATGTAAGTAATGCTCAAATTAAAGAGGAACTGAAAAAAGTAAGCAAGTCATCATGTTCTAACATTTTCAACTCACAGATCACAAGAAAAACTAAATTCAAACAAATAGCGGTGATAAACCTTCATGAATCTTGAGCTGTTGCTAGAGCATTGCTGACAAAAAAAAAAAGATTTTTTTAAAAAGGAAGGCATCAAACATATATCGCAACCTGCTTCCTAGCCCTTGAACGGGCAGCAGACTCCCTATTTTTTATCATCCTCTTCTGCCTTCTCTCTATCAACTTATCTGCCACATCTCCTGGGATACCACGCTTCCTCCCAGGTGTCTGAGAATCAGAAAGTGCACCGATCATTGGTGAAGTAATCTGGCCATCAGAGTAGACTGACTCCAGAATAGCACCAGGCCCAACATTCAGTGGCTGAGGGACTAACCGACTGGGCATATAAGCACCTGGCATACTGTGCTGCCCATGCTGATGAGGCTCGCTAGCTGCAATCTGCTGCTGATACTGCTCTAACCACTGTGCCCCAGGTGTCAAATCGGCAGCCCCAGCTGCTGTAGCACCTCTCCCAACCAGATCCACATTGCCTACATCATTCAAGTCCTTCAGATATCCTTCGGTGACGATCCCTGCTTTGACCAAGAAATCCTCGAGTGTCATCTCCCCAAGCGTCGGCTGCCTCTCCCGCCTTCGGCAACCACCCTCCTCGACATTTCTCTTTGGTGCATCTTGGATGCCCTTCCACACCTCATCCACAGTCTTCTTGCTGAGCTCAGGAGGCATTGTGATGCTCCCCTGGCGCACGAGGCCTGAACTTGGCTCGTACTGGCTGGTAGTTGCACAATCAGGGTCCACGCCATCAGGAAAGACAGTCCTAAGCAGCTCATCAAGGTTCATGCTATGCAAGGGCTCTCCCAAATGGTTCTGCACCTCATCAAGGGTAAGGCTATACAAAGATCCTTGCCTTGCCAGATTCTGCATCTGCCCGCGTTGTGTTGTGCCGGCATCGCTGTCCCCTCCAGGCCGTGATGCCATTATCTGACTCCCCATGAACCAACAATCCTACCAGTATTCGATTTCTACCACGAGGGAACCTCAGGAACAATGCTAAATGGTCTCCGTTTCAGTGCCACTCAGTTCAAGTAACACAAATCTCACATCCACAGATTGCCAAACTCCAGCCTGCAGATCCATAATACAGGAACAACCATCAGGGAAGTGCCAGTGAACCCAACAGAATTTTTTTTTAAAAAAAAAGACAACATCTTCACGCCATAACAAAGATACCCACTTGTGCCCTTAGATGGTTTCCTTAATAAGTAACACAAAAATGCTAAAAGCCTAAACTAGGACTAAGATTTCTCACATAATGGCCTGAAAGCGCCCAAGAACAATCCACAGCGCCATGTTACCCGAACCCATAAAGCTAGAAAGTTTCCTATATTTAATAAATAGGGTGAATTCATAGGTTTTCGCAGATACCTAACCTCCGGATCGCCATGGCCCAAGAAACGCACGAAAACCCTCGAGTATACAACTCAAATCGGCACCAAATTACACGAAACAACTGCGCTATTTCAAATTACCTGGTGCTATATCGCACCGCCGCACTTATCAGAGGGCCGCCGCCGCCGAGCGTCCGCCATTGGGGATGGTGAAGGAGGAGGTCATGGGGTTGTTGTATGAGCTGTTCATGGGAGAAGCAGCCATGGGAAGAGGGTGGTGGTTGTTTGGTGTTACTAAACTATAGGCTTGAACCTGTTGACAGGGTTAAGAACTATGGAGATGGGCCCACCAGCAGAATAGAAAAGGAAATGGAATGGGCTTAACGCTTTTGTCTTCTCCCACTGAGAGAAAAATCTTGGAGATATGGCTTAGATGCTGCGTCTAGGCTGTCATAATGTTCATCGTAATGATATAGGGTTTTGCTAAAAATATGTGACTAATATTTCCAAAGAAAAATCAGCTAATTTTTGTTGCTTCCGATTACATCTTAATATTTGATTATGGTTTTGGAGTGAGCGGCGGTGAGTGGGCGACAATGGTGAGACATGGGTGAGACGTGACGAGGATGGTGTGGCAAGGGCAGAGGGCGACAAGGGCTATGACTATACGAGTCTATGACAGACATGTAGTGGCGGCACCGGGTGGTGAGGCAGCATCACTGGCTAGGGTGTTGGCTGGATGTGGTGATGCTGATAGTGATGGCGTTGACGACGCTAGAATGATATGTTGTGGGATCACGTGGTGGATGCGGATGAGGAGGGAAAGGCAGTAGTAGCGTGGTTCGCTGGCCACGGCCGGCAAGTGGAGGGGGGAGTGGGGTGGTGGTGGAAATGGAAGGGGACAAGGAGGGGTAGAGCAATAGAGGAGGGAGGAGGTTAATTTAGAGTTGAGGGGCGTCACTATTCTTGGAGTAATTTTAGCTATTGGAAAGCGGCTGGTTTTTAGCATTGAAAAATGACTGTTTTAAAGCACAACTTTGGCAATCGATGTCTAGACAGCCCTAATCTATTAACCTAAAGTCCAGCAATGATCAATGATGTGTTAGTAAACAATCTTAACCAGAGTATCATATAACACGTGAATTCCTAGATGAGTTTTGAGATCATTTTTCACCGGACTTCCTAACATTTTTCTAGCGCTAGAAGTGTTTTTCTAAAGCTTAGTTTGTGGCGTCCCGATAGACTTGTCCACTCTAAGGGATTCCTTAAACCATACCAAATCAATCCAAGCACCACTTCACATATTTTATTCTGGCTTTTAAGATGCATGTTTAGAAAGCTTCGAGGCCGAGTTCCCACTTTAACCTTTGTAAGCCTCTTGTCGCTGTAACTAGTGTTGTAACTGAAATAACTGAAAGGTGCAATACTCTGTTCAAAATTTACGCGAAGACGAGACAAGACAGATCGATCCATGCAGAGTCCTCCCAAGGCAAACTTTATTGCACGACCTTAACTTATGTCCATCCAAATCTTATATTTGCAGGCGAATTTAGTTCTCAATAAGATATACGGACGGCAGCTAACATAGGCACCGGTTTGTTTATTACTCTAGCTAGGATATCGGCCGGTGCTAACCGATGAACAGTAGCACTCTGGAACTTTCTTATGAGAGACTGTAGACTTGGCGAGCCGGCAAGTGAGCTGTGAGCACTATGGCTTTTCAATTAGCAATTGCAATAAAGCGCGGCGATAGAGTGACAGCGACATATTACTAGTACATTCAACAAAGAAAAAACTATAAACAAAAAGGAAAAATAAAACGCAATACAATACAGCGTGGTGATGGAATGATGGCGACCATCTAAGCAAGAACTCTAATTATAAGGCAGTGCTTAGTACTTGACTTAAACGGCCAATTCTTGGTCTTTGCAGGCGCCTTCCTCCTTGTGTATGATCCCTTAAAAAGAAATATCGCCGCGTGTAATTTTTTCTCATAAAAAAACAGCCAACCGATCGATGCTATTCTCCTCTTGAAAGCTGGACTTTTCTTTTGCAACGAAGGAATGGAATTAATGCCGGCCAGCTCCTGCCGACTGATTAGAATGCGCCGTCACGCCAAACGATCGATGCTGCCGTGCATTTTTCTTCACCACCAACCCAATGGCCAATGGCCATGACTAGAACCAGGCAGGAAAGGTGGTGGTGAACTGGTGATGAGAGATCAATATCATTTGGATTAGGGACGCCTGCCTCCTTATCTGAGCCATCATCGTGTCTCCTGTCTGCTAAGATGGGACACTAAGAACATGATTGTCCGGGCTTTTGCCAAACCAACAACCGAGCGCAACCGCTTATCTTTACGTCCGCCTCCTGAATTGCGCACCTAGCAACTAGTGTTCATTGATGAGATTGGAAGAAAAAAGAGGTAGCATATCATCAGCTCCACCGGTTACTGTTAGGTATATGCCTACTTTTGTGATTAGTCTAATTTCTAAAATAATAATCGATGCAATAGTAGCATATATACTAGGCATATTTGAAACTATAAACAGTAGCATGCTCAAGAACTTAAATATATCTGTCCCATATATATGCACTCACAAGGTAAAGTCTAGAACAAGAAACCTATTAACAGAAGTATGCATCAACGCTGTCACGTGACAAATATCTAGGAAGCAGAGTCTAGCCATATCAAATGATATCATAGTGACTTAGAGAGAATCACTTCGGCGAAGATCGTGGTAAAGTCTGATGCGAAGAAAACGAGGCGAAGTGGATGATAGAGGAAGCTGTGAGTAGTCGCAAGAACGCTTCCCAAAAAACCGATTCGCCCCAACCTGTGCAGGATCACAAGGGACGTCGACTTCGAAGACATTGCTCTCTCCACATCGGTGCATACCGAGGAAGGAATGGAGTAGCCAAGGTTGCGCAGCACAGAGGAACAAAGTTCTCTATTATGGTACTGATCTTTCTCTCTGTTCTGTTCTGAGAGGAGAGGTCTCTCGCTCATATAGAATCAGCCATAAGAAAGAAACTGAAGTAATAACTTTGTATTAAACGCAATTAAAGTGTGCCATGAAAGTCCTATTGAAACAGTGTAATTCAAACTTTTAGTTTCTAATTTGTATACATGGTTTTGATGTGCAAAAAGAAGCAGCAGTTCCATAGCCAACCTGGGAGCGAGGCGAGGCGTGGCGCGAGGTGAGCGAGAGCGCGCATGTTCTCCTTTTGCTTGCTTCAACTAGATAAGACCAACTCCACCTTATATATTAGTCTCCTCCCGCCTAGACTAGCAATATGGTACTAAACTTTCCAACTTCCACATGTATGAGTGGGTCTTTGGGATTTTCCTAGGATTTATTAGAATTATATGTGGACCAAGCACATAAACTCTAACAATCCCCCACCAGGTTCCAAAAATACAACGAATTTGCTCATAATTCCAAAGTATTATTGATATACCAGTTTTTCGGTGGAGACCGGTTAAGGTTGAACATCCACCTAGAACCTCAAGCTATACTTGTCCACAACTACACAATTGATTAAGTCTTGAATTGGTAATTTTGTGCGAACAAGTTTTACCTAAGGCCTTTGCTGGTACTTGGATGCTGATAGGCTACTTCTCGGGTGGAGCATAGAGGTTGTACTCCTATGTCTCTTCATAAGCTTCTTAGAGATCACCCACATCTCATAGACTGCGACCAACAATCGGACTCATATAGGTGTGTTCTTACACGAATACCCTATAGAACGGTATTTCACTATTAAGCTCGAACACATTAAGACAAAATCATCATGCCTTACAGTAATTAGAGTACTACATCTCCAACGAAGTAAGATATAAAGTAAGAATGTACTCTATTGTTACCCAAACAGTTTGTTTTTCTCAATGCCTATTTCATGGGATCTCCGACCACATAGGTTTGAGTTATCACTATGTGTAACTCACATGGGTCTCATTTCCATCTCCTTCGATACAATTTCAATCACATTCTGTAATACTCCCTTTGTAAAGGGATCTACTAGATTTTTAGCTGTTTGAATATAATCCACAGCTATCACTCCAAAGTTTCTCAATTTTCTGACAGACTTCAATCGCCTTTTTACATGTCTCGAGGATTGCATATTATCCTTTGTGTTTGTCACCTTTATGATAACTGTTTGGTTATCACGGTACATAATGATGGCTAGAATTGGTTTTTCAACCATCAGTAAATCCATCAAGAATTCTCACAGCTATTCTGCCTCAACAGTGGTTGTGTCTAATGCTGTGAGTTCTACCTCCATAGTTGACCTTGTTAGTATGGTCTGTTTGCAAGACCTCCATGAGACGGCAGCAACGCCTAGAGTGAATACATATCCACCCGTAGCCTTTATCTCATCAGCATCAGAAACCCAATTGGAATCACTATGTCCCTCAAGTACACCAGGATACCCAGTATAGTGAATTCCGTAACTCATTGTACCTTTCAAATAGCGCATAACCTGCGCAAGTGCGCTCCAATGGTCAACTCTTGGATTAGCCGTAAACAGGCTCAATTTGCTTACAACAAAAGAGATGTCAGGACGAGTAGCACTAGCTAAATACATGAGTGAACCAATAATCTGAAAGTACCTCAATTGATCATTTTCTAGCTTTTGATTCTTTCGAAGTATTAGACTAGAATCATAGGGTGTTGAAGAAGGCTTGCTTTCCATATAGCCAAAACAACTCAAAACCTTTTCCGCATAATGGGATTGCAATAGGGTAATCTTATTCTCATCCTTAATCAACTTGATATTTAAAATAACATAAGCCTCTCTCAGATATTTTATATCAAAACTTTGGAATAAAAATGACTTAACCTCGTTAATCACATCAATGTTTGTCCCAAAGATAAGTATATCATCAATATACAAACATAATATTACTCTTTTACCCCCGCTATAGTGATAGTATACACATTTATCGGCTTCATTTACCGCAAACTCCGTAGATGTCAAAGTTCTATCGAACTTCTCATACCATTGTTTAGGTGTCTGTTTGAGGCTGCATAACGATTTCAATAACTTACAGACCTTGCCCTTTTGTCCAAGTACTACAAATCCATCAGGCTGGTCCATGTAAATTTTCTCATCTAACTCTTCATTGAGAAAAGTTGTCTTGATGTTTATTTGATGGACAGTAAGACCATGTGAGGCAGCTAAAGACAGTAGTACTCGAATAGTGATTAATCTGGAAACAAGTGAGTAAGTATCAAAGAAACCCTCATATTATTTTTTAGTATAACCTTTATCTACAAGCCAAGCCTTTTACTTTTTGATTGTACCATCAGGCCTAAGCTTCTTCTTGAACACCCACTTGCATCCAACTAACTTGCAACCAAATGGACGGTCGATGACTTCCTAAGTTCAATTAGCGATAATGGAATCTATTTCACAACGAACTGCATCCTTCTAGTACTCAGCATCAGGAGATGTATATACCCTTGAAATAGATTTGGGAACATCATCCACAAGGTACACAGTGAAGTCATCACTAAAAGATTTTGCAATCCTTCGACTCTTGCTCCTTCGAGGAGCTACAACACTATCATCCTTCTCATGCATGTGTTCGTGTGTGTGTTCAATATATTCAATTGGAGTGGTAGGTTCATGAGTTAAATTATTTGCTTGACTATAAGAGCTATGTGAAGTCTACATAGTAAATATATTTTCAAAGAAAATAGCATATTGAGATTCTATTATCAGATTGATTGGCATGTCAGAAATCTCGAATTGAACTACTAGAAACCTATAGCCTATACTATGATGAGTATGTCCTAGACAGTTATAGTCCACTGTTTTAGGTCCAAGTTTACGCTTTTTAGTTATTGGAACATTGACTTTTATCAAGCACCCCTAAGTACGCAAATACGTAGATTATTGGTACTCTTAAATTATTGATTCACTCATGTATTTGGCTAGTGCTACTCGTCCTGACGTCTCTTTTGCTATAAGCAAATTGAGCCAGTTTACGACTAATCCGGGAGATGATCATTGATGCGCACTTGAGCGGGTTATGCGCTATTTAAAAGGTACAATGAGTTACAAAATTTACTATACTTGGTATCCTGGTGTACTTGAGGGATATAGTGATTCCAATAGGATTTTTGATGCTGATGAGATAAAAGGCTACGAGTGGATATGTATTCACTCTAGGCGGTGCTGCCGTCTCATGGAGGTCTTGCAAACAGACCATACTGATAAGGTCAACTATGGAGGCAGAACTCACAGCATTAGACACAGCCAATATTGAGGCATAATGGATGCGAGAACTCTTGATGGATTTACCGTGATTGGAAAACCAATTCCACCACCAAAAAAGTAGCAGCTCTACAGTTAACCATACAAGAAATCGCCAGACCATTCGGCGCATGTCATGCGCGGGCGATATTGTGCGATTGAGTGAGCGCGTGTGTGTTCTCATTTTGCTTGCTTTAACTAGGTAAGACCAACTCCACCTTATATATTGATCTCCTCCCACCTAAACTAGCAATATGGTACTAAACTTCCCACCTTGCACCATAGATGAATAGGACTTTAGGAATTTTCTAGAATTTATTAGAATTATATGTGGGCCAAGACCATAAACTCCAACAGTTACAATTCTCTGTCACGATGGTGATAGACTAGCTAGTACTGTTTTCGAAGGTTTTAGATTTTTATGTAGTACATGCATATTATAAAATCGTAGTATCTACCTTTCCATCCGATGCAACAATAGTGTATCGAATTGCAAGGTGACAAGTGAGGTTGCTTTGATGGCAATGGAACATGACCACCTGGCTCTCCAAGTCCCAGATTAAAATTGCCGATCTCTTGTACTCTCTAGGCAGCAAAATGTTTTGCTTTGATGTCACTCGCAGTTGCACTTCTGCCATTGGTGCTTTGGGCGAAAGTGAAGGTTGATGGCTCGGTTGCGGCTGGGAGCCTAGGAGGTGACAGGTAGCCCAACAGCGACCACACATTTTCGAGGCCCCAACGGCGATGGATGGATAGTTACATCGGCCCGGAACAGAAGCATGATCTACATCTGGCTATAGCGTTAATCCAAGTGGTAGCCTTTTCTGCAACCAAACGCCATGGGTTGCGCCTGCGCGGTGCGTGCACGCAGGCAAGATTGAGCTAACTCTTTTGGGCTTTGGCATACCCATGTCTATAGTTGCGGCAGGGCGTTGAAGGACCGGAAGCCACCACCGATTTTTTGTTTCTTTGAACCCCACTAAGCGCTAGCTAAGATATCGAGGAAGTTTTCAGGGAGATCTCTAGAATTTGTTGTTGATAGCAGCCAGACCACAAATCTCAGAAGTTTACAATATGCCCAGCTGCGTGAGTACCACTACATCATACCATGAATAACATATTATGCTCACTATGGGGTACCCGGCTGAAATCCAACATCCCCGAAATAAATTTTGCAACTGTTCAGGATTTCAGTTGCTCACAAAAATAGTGTATTACACAAACTCGCGGATTTAGAAAATGCCTCTGGCCGCTAATTTACAACAAAAAGAAAGAAAACGTAAAACCAACGATTGAGAAGGCTTTGGCTTGGACGTTCTGGAAAATCAGGAATAAAGTGATGATTGAGAAGGCTTTTTCCTAAGCAACCAACTGAAGTTATGTTCAAATTTATGTCGTGTTTGCAGCATTAGCAAATTATAACCAAAAAAACTGATCGTCTGAAGTTAGATGGCCTGTTGAATTCGGCTAAAGATTGGTTGAAGAAGTTTTGTGCGATGGAAGAAGTCTAGCTTGTCTTTAGGTTTTGTAGGTCTCTTGTCAGTTAGGGGGGTTCTCTTCTATCAGCTGTTTTTTGAGCTTGTTTTGACTTTTTGTAGACTCTCGGTTTGGTTTCTCAGCTAGCTGGTATCCCTAGCCTGGTGGTTTCGAACATTGGTTTCTAAGACTTGTTATTAACTTTCTATAAAAGCCGGGTTCTTCCTTGTTGAAAAAAAACGTAAAACCAACTAACAAGACCTAAAAGGCATAATCTTCCCTATCAAAGGAATTATAGAATTATTATTCGTAGGAAACATCGTCTTCCCTGTATCCCGTCTCTGGATGATTAAAGCAAGGGTGAGTACAAACTACAAAGTACTTAGCCAGCCATAGGTACAAAGATTTATAAATAGCACGTAGGGAATTCAAATGAATCAAGGTCTCTAGGCTAAATTACTACCAGATAATTACTTAATGCGCAAAAGGTGAGCTTTGTATTTTGTAAAATAGTTTTTAAAAGTTGAATTAGGTAAATTGCATAAAATATGGAAATAATCTCCATAATCACCGAAAACATTGCTGATGATGTGGTTTCTAGTACCACTCATCAACATAGCTTCATTAACCGGAAGCACGGCACATTCGAATACTTTTGATAAATCTCTGTAGAGTTTGCCCAGCCTTACCTGCACGATACATGTAACTTGATCGGAGTTGGGATACCAAGGTGTGGTACTACTCCAAATGCTTATTCCTTCCACCCAACAAGTTAAAGGTTTAAGGTTATATCGACAATTGGCCAGGCGTAGCACTCGGGCGGGTTGCTCCCGACTATCTCAATAAACACTTACTGTTGTGAGGACTATTCCATCTTTGCAATATTCATCAACAAACTATTCCTATAATTCGATATTCAATGATCATATAATCTTATAAAACAATATCTTCACTTTCTGCCCCCAATATCTATCACATTCAGGATGATTCTCCATATGGTCTATATTGACAATAAATGGCTATACAATGGAATAAGGAATAACTATAAAGCTTTAAAACAGAATTTAAATTACTTGTATTTAAATATGCATGCAATAGTAATTTAAAACAGAATTTAAATAATTTAAAATACTGGGCTCAAATATGATCAAAGGTATGACTTACCTTGCTCAAATAGCTGCTCTCAAACTGCGTCGAAATCTGACTCTCCGAAGTCGTTGAAATCTATACGCAGAAATACGACAAATTCAATTCAAATTCAAATAAATTCAAAAATACAGCTCAAATTAACTCCAATTTGAAATATTTTGGTTTATTTAGCTAGATTACAATTTTATACAAATTTTGCAACTTGAGTCACCCAAATCGGAGTTCGGGTGCAAAAGATATGGGCTTTGGAATATTCAAATTATATGAAATAATGAAATTGGATTTTCTCGAATTATTTTTCTAAAGGAAAAAATCCGTTTGTTGCGTAAGGCTGACGTCAGCGAAGGATTTTCAGGAAAACAGAAATAAAAGAAAACCCTGACATGTGGGGCCCACATGACCGTGACTAGGCTTTTGGTAGACTGGGTCTATGGACCTTTGAATTGGGGGTTCGGCTTGGGAGGCACGCATGTGCTGACGCGGAGGTGACCGGTCCGACACGTGTGTGCCACGTAGGACTAGAAGCTGATGTGGCTGGTGAGGTGGCTTGCCACGCCAGCTGGTGATGTCATCTTTCTGGTGACGTTTTCGGGTGCGGCCAACAACGGCGATTCGTCGGCGGCGAGTGGTACTGGTGGGATGAGAAGGCTATTGCGAATCCAAAGAGATACTTGTCAGAACCCGGGATTAATATCCCAGATCCTCTGTGCATTTCTGAACTAGTCCCATGATCAGTAGCTAGTTCACACAGTAAACAAATATGGTAACAAAATTCATATCACAACTTTATTAATAATCAACAGAGTTTATTACAAAGAGGCTTACAGCCAACAATAAAAGAACACAGCGGAAGACGAAAAGTAGTAGAGTCCAGCAATCTGCCACAGGCAATCGACTGGGGTAGCGGCGTAGTCGTCGAGATCCACACTGGTAGCAAAGTCCTTCTCCTCTGAAATTTTATTTGCATAAAGCAAGTATGAGCACAACTTCCGTGCTCGCAAGTTACACCCGTCAAGTAACAGAATGACATGCATATGGATGTAACAAAGGATGGCTTATGGGTTGATTTGCATAAAGCAGCATTTCCTTTAAATACTTGTACTAAGTTCCAAAGCAGATATTTTATACTTCAAATCATTTTATATAATTCTCAGTGTTATAGTCAGATAACATTCACACATGAATGGTGAAGGATACCCTCCTATCACATGGCTTCCTGCCCAATTCCCATCTGGATAAACCAGTTTTGAAGAAGTCTTTTTCAAACAAAGCCAAAGTCTAACTTTGAGTAGTTCTGCTAGCATGTCCATAACCGCGGACACGGCTATTCGAATAGTTTGGGTGAGAACGCCCGACACCCCGAAATAACCTCTTGCCTCCTTCTTTGCAGAAAAGAAGGGTTAATGTCGCCGGGTGATCGAACTCGTCGATACCCTGCCACAGGAGGGCTGGACCTACGATAGGTCTCAGTTTTACGAGGGAAATACTCCTCGTACCCCACTTGCCGCCGTGTGTCTTGTCGCCGAAGTGGTGAAAGATCACCTCTCCTGTGGGCTTGTGACGTTCTCCTCAGGTCGGGAGAACGACGTGAGTGAAAGTCGTGTTGCCTTCCATGCGACGAGTTATCTGAACGGCTTGCAGAAGAAGGAGTCGTACTACTACGACCTCCTGGTTGTGATCGACGAAGATGCTCGAGCTTAGCCATCGTGTTGCGAAGCCTTTGTGTGATCTCTTCTGCAAAGAGATCATAACCTGGTGCTCGAGCGAGTTCTTGGGTCGGGTTTTCCAACAAATCGTTGATATGCTGGAGTTCTTGAGCTTCCTCCGACTAGAGATAAGCGCGCTCAGGAAGATTCTTCTGAGCCACTATTCTCTTCCGTCGGGTTGTCTCAGAATGATCTATTTCAGACCTCTGAGCTTGCTTCAATGGAGTGCGAGAACGTTGAGGATGTCCCGCACATTCATTAAAGTGTTCGTCTCGTTCGCCAGCTGTGGTGTCCTTGCTATTGCGACGAGGTGGTGTAGAGTATGCTCGTCGGGAAGCATCGCCAATCCTTCTTCTGGGAGAACGATCCTTATCAGAGGGAAGGACGAAGACCTCCGTGGATGACCTCCACTTGCGCTCGAGGCCTCCTCGCTTGAGGAGTAGTCGAGCGACACCATCTGACGACTTGGAGTAAACCCCTCCATGTAGGGGAACTCCAGGTTATAACCGTCTCCGTCTGCAGGTGGGTCCTGTGTCGGGACGGTTGGACTTGGATGAACAACGTGTTCGATCCTCTTCCCTGCGGAAATACTCGGAGAGAGAGGACCATCAGGTGTCGATGGAGCTCGGAATGATGGCTTCCAGAACCTGTCTTGCCAAGTCGTACTGCCTCGGGGGAATTCGAACGCTCGGAGGAAAAACTCTCGTCGCGTTGTGAATTTGCCCCCAATGCATTCCTACTATCGGTCGTGGTGACCCTTGCTCTCCGAGGAAGTTGGTTCCTCGACGAGGCGTACCGTCGTGGGGGATAAGGATCCCTCCTCGACTCCGGTAGTGATACAGTCTCCGAGATCTGATAAAAGATCCCCAGAGGCGGCAACACCATCAGAAGATTCGATACTCGGCTCGTAGTCAAAGCCGGCATCCATGTCGATGTCTGCGTAATCGGCCAAGTCGAACCAATTCTCCTCGTTCCATTCTCCTGCCATGGTAGCATCAAAGAGAAAAGAAAGAACTGTTGACAAGGAATTACCAGAAGATCTCCACGGTCGGCGCCAACTGTCGGTGTTTTAGAACCGATCTTACGTAAAGATTGTTTGATTCGGGGGGTCTCCACATTGATCACGCAGACGAGAGAGACACGGGGATTTTTATACAGGTTCGGGCCTTCTCCAGTGAGAATAATAACCCTACTCCTGTGTATCTTGTATTGGGTATCTGGATTACAATCAGTTGAGGGTCTTACTCATTGTCTTCCAAAAAGGGGCCTCCTCCTCTATCTCTAAAAGACACCAATTTATACTACGCAGTGGTGGCTGTTGTCGTTCCAGGCTCATTAGTCGCTCATTATTACACAATAATGAGAGTAATTACTGGAGTAGTAACCTCCCCATACTGTCAAACGGTTATCAGTCAGAGATAGTGGGGCATTATTTGTAGTTATATCAGGCATAACTACGTATTTTGACTGCTTAGATTTCCACTATTAAATAGGCCTTCTGACGAGTGGACCCAGTTAATCGTGAGGAAGTCGTGGCAGTGCTAGTCATAGAAGAACTTACGACCAGGGGGTGTCGTAAAAAGACTTACGACTGGGTACTGGTGGCAGGAAGACTTACAACCGGACGCAATCGTAGCAGGGCTTACGATTACACCATGGTCGTAGAAACACTTACGACCAGAGGGTGGTCGTAGAAGATCTTACGACCACCTATCTTACTCTTCCCTTATGATAATAAAGGGTATACCATGTGACGTCATATTATATGATTATGAAAATAATAAGATGAGGTTTATTAGATCCTCGTCAACTTTTAATCACCTTGTAGTCTATGTGCTGACATTATTGTGTTTTTATTTGTTTGCAAATTTTGTGTTCGGGTGCCTCGGAATCGCTTCCATTAGTCTATTTGGGTGAGTCAAGATCCTCACACATCTGGAAAAGCTCACAAAATTTTCCATGTGTAAGACCATGTGGTTAGATCGAGAATATTTTAGTGATGAATAATTGACAATGTTGGGTACTGATGTTATTTGAGGCGTGTGGTGTGTGTGGACCTATGTCGGTCAAATTGGGAAGAACTTGTGTCGGAAAAATATATTATTTTGGTCTTTGCATGTGCAAGGTAACTCGAAGGCGATCGTGGTCTACGGCGGTGACCGGGAGATGGCTTGGTGCGAAGTCATGGTCCAGAGGGTCGAGAATGCTGGAGGAGACGGTCGGGCTCGAGTTGGGGCGTGTGGAGATCAAAGCTGGATGATGCATGGTGGAGTTACGGATGTGCGGTTCGGAGGCTACGACACGTGATAATTTTAGAGTGTCCAAAATTGAAAAGCTGAGAGAAGTTGGGAAATCCTTATTCGTTGGGATTTGATTGTATTACGGGTCCTGGTGATGCTAGCCACATATTGGGTGGTTGGATTATACACGTTGGATTGGATTAGGTGCTGGCCCACATGCATGATGGGCTGAATATAAGTACTAGTGGAGGCTGTACGTGAGGTTATGAGGAGGTAGGGTTTTAGTGCTCTTTGCTGGCGGCGGCTTTGTATATACAAGACAGTTTTTTTGGTGTTAATTAAGAGGAGGGCTGGAAGGGCTTTTTGGTGGCTATGTACGTGGTCTGCATCTCCTCCATGCATGCTGTTCTCTTTCTGTATGCAAATCCACGCGCCATAGTTTCTGCAGATTGCATGTTGTGCATGTTGTGAGACGAATACGTTCGGCTATTGTCATTAAGATATTCGCCTAGGCTCCATTGGTACCTCGGATTCGTACGTGAAATTTGGAGGTGGTTGATAGGCAGCTGTGGTATAGTCAGAATATATGTTGTGAGTCTTTCATCTCATATTGTTAGTGTGCGAAAAATATTACACAATCATTCACCCCCTCTGATTGTTGTTAATGATCCTACACCATGCTATGATTCACAAATCATTCTGTTTGGTTCCAAAATCCAGATTGCATTATCCCTAGTAGCCTATACATTGCTTTCTTCAGATTAATTTCGAATTTCGAATCTGCAACTATTTTCTTCTTTCTTCTGGGTAAAAAGAAAGTAAAAAAATGAAAGCACTTTTGGGTAAAGTGGAAAGTACATTTTATTTGTTTGTCCCCATGCATGGATCCAGAAACATTTGTACAAAATCATGATAGATTACGTTACTACTACTTTCAACAAAGAACTTACTACCTGCATGTATTAAGATCCTTCCTTAATCTTGTTTCTTTGCAGGAACTTATGACACTGAGGAGGCTGCAGCTCGCACCTATGATCTTGCGGCCCTCAAGTACTGGGGCTCAGTGTGTGCGCTACTTAACTTCCCTGTAAGTTCAGGGTGTTTCAGCATCTGTCATTCTGTCTTATCTCAGTAGTACTTAGTACCCCGTTGCTAATTCTATTCAAAGTTACAGTGGAAACTTACTTAGGAGTACACGAAGTTAAGTTTCCGTCGTGCTAAAGTAAGCACACATTCTTTGAACTCGCGCTGCATCTGTCCAATCAAGCTCTGGCTTTGTCCAATGCATGACGCACAAAGTGCTTCTTTACTGTGCAATGCCACAAACTGCGCTGACCGCTGAAGTTTTTTTGTCTAGCTTGTCTGCAATTTGACTGCAACTTTCTTTTGTCACTCTTCCTGCGAGGCTGTCCAGTTTTGCTCTCAAGTCTCTAGTCCTCGTGAACTTGGTGGTGAGAACTAAGAAGTACTGATACGAATTTTGGCTTGGCAGGCATCATCATAACGGCTACACGGACCACCCGCAGCCACCCCTCCGCAAGGCCCACCCAAAGCCGGAAATCCCAGGGCCAGCCGCGCCTCCAGGCCCAGCGCCACTACTGCAGCCCAAGATCGAGCCGAAGGACGAGCCCGAGCCGTGACGTCGACGACGTGGACCACGCCATCGCCGAGATCCTGCCGGCGCTCTGCATGGACCGCCCCGACTTCGAGGCCAGGTACCCGCCCCGCCGCGCCCTCGCCGCCGTCGTCTGGCCGCCGGACGACGTGGGCTTCGAGGACGACATCGAGAGCCGGTTCGACGCGCCCGAACTCCCCGCCGCCGCCGCCGGGCCCATGGAATGTGCGGTGCCTGCCGCGTCTCAGGCCAACGCGGCAGTCTCCTACTCAGCCGCCACCATCAGGTCGTTCGCGTCTGGCCACCGGTGGTGATGGATGGATCGATGTTGCTGCGTCCCACGCACGCACGCTCCATCCCTGCAATTACGTGTCCGTGTCTGAGACTTGTATGTTTGTAGGCTGTGCATTTTGGAGGTGTAAGCGGCTGGCCAAGTGTGGTTTTGGCGAGTAAATGTAGCAGTGATGTGGCCGCTGGTTCTTTTTCTTCAAATATGACGATACCTGATTTGGGTTCTTTGGTGAATTATCTAACCAATTTTCGTAATCTATTGTTTTTTTTCTTGGTTGTTAGTTGTTACATGCTTTCTCATACCACTGCCTCAACCAAACACAGTAATGGGATCTAAAACCATTCCCCCACTAGGACCAAACAAATCAAGGAATCATCCATTTAGAATTTACCAAAACCCCTGCAATCCCATTCCATTTACATGTAGTGTACGTTATCACTCCTGAACCAAACACCACCATATGTAGCTCTAGTCCTCTAGCACTAGTAATCTCTCTCGGAAGCAAATTCTCCGAGGAGCCCTCACGGAGAGGCCTCTCATCCCCACCGTCCGATCTTTCTCCCACCTCATTATACTGTAGTGGTGCAACAGTGGATGCACGGCCCCGCCGAGGCCCTCCCGCAGAAAATTTATTTTCATCTCTCTACCACTCACTCGTGTTGATTTGACCGTGGGAAGTATGTGTGAGCGTAGATGCTAAATTAAGGCATGTACAATGGTACAGACGGTTGGTGTCTATAATAACTCTTCATGTTACCTGTAGACAGATAGACAGTTCATACAATGGGTTATCTTTTCACTTATCTTTATATATGATACAATCTTTTAATACTTTTATGGATCTAAGACATTTTCTTCTTGATTTTGGTGATACAATCGGTTACAGGATTGTAGATAACATATTTCTCTATCTTTATTCCCTTTCATCTACATCAGCTTGAATCATATGTGGTAGAGACTATAAACAATTGATGTAAGTCCATTGTACATGACTTTATAAGGTCCCATTAATATTTGGTTGTGTTCGTCGATCGATCACATCGGGCAGGGGTGGACCTAGAATTTTTTATTGAGTGGGGCATAAATAGACTGTCTGAACATCTCTGTTGAGTCAAGTGAGGGTACAATCATATAAGTAATTAGATATTAAGTTACTTCACTGAAAACTGAAATTCGAGAGCCCCACTCAGCCTTCTAGGATCCGCCGCTGCGATCGTGCATAAGTTTTTGTCGACTGCATACTACAAAAACGGGTAGACAGATCACTGACAGAGTTATAAGTTCAGAGCAGCTAGAAGTGAAGGACTACTTGTAGATGCTCTAGGTGTCGTAGAGGGTGGTTGTGCGTACTTGCGTGTAAGACTGTAAGTTGATGACATCAACGGCGGATTGAAACGCTTTAGCTATTGTTGCCTTAAGATTGAACAGATGTTCACGATCGATCCATGCGTGCCCATGACAATCACGAGCTATTTCCTTCATTGATGAACTCATCGATCGACCCAATTTTTGGAACCGTAAAACTCACAATCTATTCCAGTTGCACCCTGCGGCGAGCCAGTGATATAAAAACATGAAGCATCTAGTCACTCGACAGCCGACACGACCCCTCCCTTCTTGTTTATACGTTTGAGCAAGAGCCTTCGGTTCTAAGCAAAATTTGGTCATAGCTAGCATGCACACGATGGTAGTTGAGTCGGCTGCTTTCCTAAGTTAACCTCGTGTCCTTGAAACATTCTGTAATTGCCAGCAAGCTGAGCCGACTCTACCAAGATTTGTTCTTAAAAAAAGTCGCAGATTCGTCTAATAAAAAGAGGAATAAGATGCTTAAGCAGGAAGGAGCTTCTTATTGGGGCTAGTATCCATGCCTTCTGCGAGTTGCGACTGACGAATCTGATCTTTGTCTTGTATGCGTTCTTTTTCTCAGTATACGCTAGGGGACACAAGAAAATTGTTCAAGAGGCACCGAGTTTTGACGGCCGGTCAAAAGTAAGCCCGAAAGAAACCACACGATACGAACCCAACAAATGACGAATAAATGAGTTGGGAAAAGAAAAAACAAATGACGAACAAATCCAACCGAATTGGAAGATTGGGCCGGGCCGAATCAAACGTGCTCCAAACGAAATAGGCCTTTCCAACGCTTGAACCCAGGAAGCTAAGATCGAATCGAATCGAATCGAATCGGCGAATGCACTACTGGCTTGAGCCGAGTTGGGTCTTGAGCCCCATACCGAGAAGCCCCACACGCCAGTCGAAGCATCCACCGGAGGAAGGGTCCATGCAGATGCGGATGTGCGCGGTGTATAGCCCCCACGTGACGGTGGGCCTCGCGCCCTTCTATATAGCCGCCTCGGGCACCGACCGGTTCGCACCGCACCGCCAGTCCACCACAGCGTCGCGTTGCATTCGTGCGGTTCGAAACCTCCGACCTCCCTGTCTCCGCCGATCCGCGCACGCAGATCAGCAGCCCGGAGCGCAGCGGAGCGGGCTCTAAGCGCGGAGGCGTCGTCGCCATCTCGGTGAGTGCTCCGATCCTCCTCCCCATCTCCATGTCGGTCTGAATTCCACCGCCGCGCTCGCGGATCCGATCGGTTCGGTCGTTCGGCCGGCGACTGGTTTGTGACGTTTTTTTCCCTGACGCGAGCTGGCCGATTCCATGGAGCTGGAAGCTTTTGCTACCGCGTGGTGTAGCGTCGCTCCCACGCTAGTGTTTGGCGAATCTGTTCGTGCCTTTCGCTTTCCGCTTTAGATGGTCGCGAATCCGATTCGGTCCCGCGCCTTGCGCGCGCCGTCTCGTAGATCGGCGAGCCCCGAGGTTGAGATCTCGCGGATCTCGTAGCTCGGGGGGATTCCATTTCTTCTGAATTCAGTGGGCTGTGCTCCAATTGCTTGGGCACAAGTGCGTGGAGAGCTGTGTGTGTTGCGCGTGTAGATCGAAGCGGGTCTGTGACTCTCTGTAGATCTGCGCGGCTGGCTAAAACTTGCCTTGTTTTTTCCCTTCTTTTTAAGCATAGGGAGAGATGGGGCTCACGTTCACGAAGCTGTTCAGCCGCCTCTTCGCCAAGAAGGAGATGAGGATTCTCATGGTCGGGCTTGATGCCGCCGGTAAGACCACCATCCTATACAAGCTTAAGCTCGGCGAGATCGTCACCACCATCCCAACCATCGGTAAGCGTTCTGTTCATCCTGTGCTTCCGCTTTTCGTGCTGTCTTAACTGTATGAAGATACGGCAGAGCACATATATTTACAAAAAATGCAAACCTAATCATATGAAGAGAGTACTGCTACTGTAATGTAGACCTGTAAGGTACCGTTGGCCTGCTACCGTATTTAGTAGTGTGAATGGCAAACCTTAGCTTATTCGTATTACAAGCTGCGTAGCAACCTCAAGATGTTAGTTAGATCTTGGATCTTACTTTGGTTAGAATTTAGTCAAGCAAATACTACTGGTTGGATCTCATTTTTGTTAGAATAAAGTCAACCATCTGAGCTTAGTTTGAACCACTGTGGTGGCATTACCAAGAGTAGATGGTAACTTTTTTTCCCCCAACACGATCATAGTTCTACAGTGACCATACACATTGGGACTCACATTTACTGTCAACTCTGTTCATGAAAATGATCTATATACAGTCATGCGATCTTTTAAAAAATGATTGAGCCAGCCATATAAAAAACAAGCGTACTCTATGCTGAATTTCTCTGCCTGTTCTATTCAATTGATATCCTAAAAAGAACCCACCAATATTAGGAGAGTTATGAGACAAACTTTGTGGTCTTCTGGATGAAATATCATTTATGTTCATTCATTTTTAGGATTATGCTATTAGTAAAGAGATACAGTACATTTTAATTTTTTATATCTCTTCTTTACTGTATGGCTTCACTATGTGCTTTAGTTAATAAAACTGGCTTATTCTGGATATTTGCAGGATTTAACGTTGAAACTGTTGAATACAAGAATATTAGCTTCACCGTTTGGGATGTCGGTGGCCAGGACAAGGTAAGAAAGTCTACTTATAACAACTTACTATCTCAGATGGATAAATCATGTCGACAGCATAAACTTAAGCATTGGACTCATTCTTTTATTGTTTTCTATGCCTAAACAGATCAGGCCCCTGTGGAGGCACTACTTCCAGAATACGCAGGGACTCATTTTTGTTGTGGACAGCAATGATAGGGAGCGTGTTGTTGAGGCCAGAGATGAGCTCCACAGGATGCTGAATGAGGTAATGCACTAGTGTTGTTGTAGTTGTTCCAAAGTGTTTCTGTTTGCCAATATCCAGTCTATAATTATATATTGTAATATGAAGTTTTGATTCAACAATCTTGCAATCATAAATTGGAAGAATATAAGCTGGCTTACCAAACGAAATTTTGAGAGTTCCATGAGCAGCTTAGGAGACAAAACATAAAGATGTAAGATAGTTCAAATGTTAAGCAGCATTCTTAGTTCAAATGTTAAGCAGCATTCCTTTTCTTCTATGTTCAGCCCTGGTGTTTTATTAAGAACTTACTGGTAGAAATTTTAGCTCCTGTTTCCATTTTTTATCAACTGGTTCCTGACTAATGGAGGATCTTTCTGTGATATAGGATGAGCTGCGTGATGCTGTTCTGCTTGTATTTGCAAACAAACAAGATCTTCCTAATGCCATGAATGCTGCTGAAATCACTGACAAACTTGGTCTGCATTCTTTGCGCCAGCGGCACTGGTAAGGAACTTTGTGCACCTTTCTAACTTGGGCGAAGTTTCCCTGTTGTTCTGCAACTTTTCAGTGTGTCTATATTGGTCATATTGATAATTGGAAACTTTTATATAGTGAGATTGCAAGTATATATAGCGTGCCTTCAAATCAAAGTGCGGAAGCATTATTGGTTCTGGAACCATTTCTATAGGATGTGTGGCATTTATCTGTAATGTTTTATAGTCTCCTGGTTGGGGGTCACGAGTGTTGAGCTGAATTTTCCATATCCATTCAGCAAGTGCTACATTACTTATCCCGTCTAAAATAATTGTCGGTGTCACTGTTTGCCTTTTGGCATTTATATGATATGCATGCTGTTGCTAAAATAAATTATGTCCTGGGGGTGCAGGTACATTCAGAGCACTTGTGCTACATCTGGTGAAGGGTTGTACGAGGGGCTTGATTGGCTTTCCAACAACATCGCCAACAAGGTATGTTAGCCACATTGGCCATTCCTTCATTGGATGTCTTGTTGTGCTTTGTTGAAGACCTATCTAAACTCTTGCAATTGTTCAAATTCTATGCTCCTTAGCGGTTAAAATAAGGTAATAAACATGCAGACTAGCCCACCACTCCACCTGCTACTTATTGTAGCTGCCGAATGCAGTTGCGACTTTGGTGTTTATATTAGGCATAGAACGAAGCTGAACAATCTCACACAAGCGCCGCCTCTCTTCTATGCCACCTTACTTGAGAAGATTGCATAGCATCGCTCTGAATACTTGGCCTTATACTGTAAGTGTTTGCAATTGACGACGTATCCATTTTCATATGTTTGCACAGGCTTGAAGCGTTTCAGCAGGGCTTGAAGGAACATACGCGCTTGATGCCTGATCAACTTACTGCTGCCTTTTTACATATTATGATATATATACACTCTACAGCAAATAGTGTGGGTGCTTGTGAAGAAAAAAGCTCTCCTTTGAGGGGGCTAGTATCAGATTGTTTTTTCGTGGGTATTATCAGTGTTTCTGTTTGGTTTGTCAAGGTTTACTGTGTTGACAGTATGTAGTCTGTTTTTTAGATGTAGTAAATTTGACATGCTTTGTCATAGCTTATCGTTGCCAATTTGCTAACTTATTGAGTTATCATGTGAGTTTTTTTTATAATAATAATAATAATAATAACTGGCTATGATATAGTGCCACTGCCAGTTTGGACAGTTGGATCTGGTTTTTCTTTCTCAACTTTCGGTTGTGGATGTCGATATCGTTATACCTAACCAATATTTGTGGCAACCCAGTGGCGAGGGCATGTGGTTCATGACTCCGTGTAATTATTGTCGACATTGCCGCACACCTACAGGCGGGCATCTAGTTCACTAGTTGCATCGCACGTCCGGAACATGAGGTGCGCAGCGCAGTGGAATAGAAGTAGGTATTGTGTCGACAATCTCTGTCGCCGGTCGTGTTGTTCTACAGCGCGAGGCTAGCTGAATGGAAAATTGGGAATAACCGGTAACGACACGGTAAACCATATGCACTTCGAGACGCGAGCAGCTTTCTTCTCTAGGAAGGTGAAAGCACTCGCACGAACCAAAACCAACGATACAAAACCAAATTAGACCATCAGTTTGTGCAGCGCGTGCTATAATCAAATTCCAGCCTTCCAGCTGCTTCTATGGAGAATTGGAGATACAGCTCGACTTGCAGTAGGTAATGAATGGCAAAGAAAAAGGTTGCCCTCATTACATGCCTTACTCTGGTTCACTCTTGTTTGACACAACAAGACGCGCCAAAGTAATCGAAAATCCTCACCTCCTCAACTTCTAAAAGGCAACTATACAACGCACTCGAAAGTCATTTATTCAACCAAATAATGAATTTGTTACATCACGTCTTGAGGTGTTGTACATGATACAGCACGACAGGATATTCGATCAGCCGAACTCCCAATGCTCCCCAATCAATCTAAATGGTGTCAATGTGATGCCGTTGCGACAGAGATCCAAGTCTGGTATAGTCCATGGGTTTTTGGCCTGGAAAGCTCACAATCAATAAAATCTAAAGGCATACCACTCTTACAATAATACAAGCCATGCTCTGAATTAAAGTAACAACATGGCAAAAATATAAGGAACACGATTAAAAATTCCTTGACAGGGAAGGGGAGAGATCTACTTACAAATAAATATTTTGGGGATCAATTTCATTAAACAAATTGATGTAGAAGCGGAGTCCATCTGGACTGACATCCCTGCAGAGGAGGCCTGAGAAAAAATTGGTTTTAGTTTAGTTTTTCATGTTTGAATTACATACATAGCTTGCAAATACTTGAAAGGGGTAGTCAAAGAAGACCTTTGCTTTCTGCATTTAGAAGATGCTCCTTCGCTAAAGCTGGTGCGATCCCCAGCGTAAATGCAGCATCGGTGGGGCTTATTCCCTTCTGAAGAGCATCTGGCTTTTGTGCAAGTGATGTGATTCTTGCAAATACCTATGTTTATGGGAGAGGGGAGGGGGGATCAGTACGTGGTACTGCTAAAGACAATAGTACTAGGCAACTGTCGAGAACTGCAGGGAAACAGTGGGAGGATACCCACTAACCAAAAAAAATGAACTAAAAGGAAACTATGGGTGAAACCAGAACAGTCATTCATTTCATCCTTTTGATTAAAACAATATGAAGGAATCAGATTTGGCAGGGTCCTGAGAAAAAAAAATATAGGCACACTTTTTGTCTGGCTGCAAGCTTACTCTTGTTATGCGGTGCACTCTTGTTATGCGGTGCGGCACTATTCAATATGCATTTAAGATAGCATCTAGACTTATTCTTGCCATCGCTTACCTCATCATCACTATGCGTTTTGGTCTGGATCACCTTCACTCCACTATCAAATTTCCTGAGCATTACTGGGCTGCTCATTACAAATCAACATCTATAAGCAAAACATCAAAACCATAATTAATGGCTGGCGAAAAACCAGCTGAAAAGACATTTAGATTACTCATGTTCTTTACAATCATCTTGGATTTGTATATTCATACAATTAACAACTTCGGCAATTATCATGAGCATGATATACATACACATCAAATTTCTCCCAAAGGGAACATGCTTGCAAAAGATCCTCTGGTGAGATTAACTCTACAAACAAATAAACAAATTAATTTCAGAACACAAGTAACAAGGGGATTCCATATAGATATTCAGATGCAAAAGCACAGACCTGTTCCCCTAGCACGGTTGAAGTGACAGTAGACATCAACTAGTGCTATCATACCACCTGCTTTCTCGAGTGGTATTCTTACAAAGTCAGCCAGCTGGTGATGAATGAAACAGGATGAAAGAAGCCTTAGTAAGTCTAATTCTTAGCATTACGCAGCTTAAGGGGAAAAGTCAGAAGATGAAAAAAGTCTTTCAAAATGGAAGGAAACTATGAAGGCATGAATAATTTATGGGTTCTTGGCAATTGAATATGCAAAAAAGAGTGTGGATGCATCTGTAGTTTGTTGATGTAGTATATAAAAATCCTTCAAAGGGTTTCCAAATTTGATCTAACTCATGTCTAAGCTGCATGAAGCAACTGAAGCATAAAAATAACAAGTAATATTCAATAGAATTAGAGGTTCCGTCAAACATAAACAATTTATCGTGAAAATTACTACGGTGTATACATCCTATGGTGATTAAGTATTTAAGTCCCCCTTTAAACATTTGATCTAACTGCCATTTGATTTTACAAAACTCATGCATTACTTTTGCCATCCCAATTCAGCTACACAGCAGTGTGATCTTCCACCATGAATGCAGGAAAACCATGAACAAGCACGCATCACCTGTCGTGACAGCTGCTGGTGGTACAAAGCACCAGCGGTTTCTTTTGTCACAGGGGACACAATGCCAACACTCAATAGCCAATCCTGCATGTCTTGCTTAGTCCCCATCTCTTCATCATTGGAATTCGATTGGGCAGATGAGTTCGTCAATAGCTTTTGCCTCATTTTCTCCGCTAACTCCATCATTTCCTTGGCTTTGCTCTGGATAGAAAGGATGCCGACGAAATTACAAAGAATTCAGTTGCGGTTTAGAGCATGGTGATCCAATCTCAGATGATTGTACTCCATTACAAGCACTAAATGATGACGTGATCTCAAGCAGTAAGCAGCAAAGAGGAACGAACCATGAGGGCGTTGAGATCCTGGAAGGCATCCTGCAAGTTCTGCCCCGCGCTCTCCCACGCCTCCTGCTCCATTCGCAGTATCCCTGAAACCCCAACCACGGGCATCCTGATCGCAAGATCCTCCTCCGCCGGGGGGGCCTCCGGCACCGAGGCGCCGCTCGCCGGAGCAGCCACGGGGGCCACCTCCCAGGCCCTCGCGCGCATGGTCTCGAGCAGCCTACCGTAGAACACATCGACGTCCGCCTTGCAGGTGACGACGAGGGCGACGACTTCCGATCGCGAGGGCGGCAGGGAGATCTGCAGGCGGATGCGCGGGTGGTGCGAGGAGGAGGACGAGGACGAGGAGAAGAGGGAGCGGAGGGGGTTGTTGCTATGCCTCCGGTGGGGAGGATAGGGGTGGACGATGGCGGCGAGGGGGAGGGCGCGCGCGGAGCGGGAGGACTCGTGGAGGAAGATGAGGCGGTGGGAGGTAAGCGCGAGGAGGCAGCCGCGGAGCGGCGCGAGGCGGGGATTCTCCTCAGGCTCGAGGTCGGCGAGCGGGAGGAGGTGCCGCTCGACCTCGCCGGCGGACAGCACCGGGCGGCCCGACGCCGTCACGGCCGCGGACGGGAGCCAGTCGGCGGACATGGCGGTGCTGGGCTTGGGGTTTTCCCCGTCGCCGTGGGTGGTTTTTGTGTGAAGTTTGTTATTTGGGCCCGCGATCAGACAGACGTACACCGATCCGTAAACTGGAGTACATCAGGTGATGAGGACACCGGAGACATGGGTGGGTACATGACTGCTGGACTCGGGCCGGATCGCAACTAAACCGCAACTTTTCAGAGCTGATCTTACAGCTGCAGGTTGACTTCTTTTGCAGAAATCTCACATCCCGAATCCTACTGTTCTGCTGGTCGTCGTTGCTCTTCACCCGCTCCGCTGGCTTATGACATCATTTGCTCTTTCAACCAGCACTTGATTTGCTTTTGCTGCTGCCATCACTTGGTTACTTTCCGGCTGTGCACGTAGAGGCATCAACATGCGCGGCCGTATATGGTCTCCAACTTACTGCAGGACCAGGGGCGAACCCAGCGCTTGCCTGGGCGGCCTCCCGAGGCAGCCGGTGCCGGCGCTGGCGGTACCCCTTCCTTCCCCCTTCACCCCTTCCCTAGCACGTGGCACGCCTGCGGCCAGCCGCCAGCCCACATCGTGGTCCCAAAGGTCCAGAACCAAAGCCCACACCACACCACAGCCCACAACCCAGTCCGCCACTCACTCCCTCTTCCCCCAAATTCTAACCCTAGGCGTAGGGCGGCACTACAGGCACCGCGGCAGCGCGAAGCAGCACGCGGCACACCGGCATGGGCGCATGGTGGCGTCGGGCGTCGGCTGAGAGGGGCGCAGCTCCTACCTCCCGAGTGGGGCGCGCAGGCCACACCGCTAGCTGCGAGCGGCGAGCTGACGCTAGGCGCGGACGCGAAGCGGCACGGAGGGGGACGGCGTCGGCGAGGCCAGAGGGGGGTGCAGCCGTGCAGGGGGGGTGGCATCGGTGAGGCGCCGGCTGGTAGTGCTGCGGGGTGCGGGCTGTGGAGAGGAGGCGAGGTGGGCGGCCGGCGCCAGCGGCCAGAAGCAGAAATATTGGTTCGTTTTGTCTAATCTAAATTTCAATCTTGGATCCTTCACTGTGCGGGACACTGTCGCCGTTGGCGTCGCATGCTCAGAGGACTGCGTTTACCGCTACGACTAATGCCGCGGCAGGCTGCACCTGCACGGCGGCACGCGCTCCGCGCGGCTGCGCGTCTCCTGCCTGCGTGATCAGAACAGCCCGGAGCCAATCTCGCAGCTACCGCACTAGCACGCACTAACAAAACGCTGACGATTCCGAGTGCTTTCTTCGGTTGCTCACACAAGCATTACACATTCTGAGTAGAACTCTGCACAGGTGCATATGGATGCGTCTCATCTCTCGTATATGTGCTCAGATAGCAATAGCATACACGCACCAATCTCAGGACGCGCTGTTCAGCGTCAGGCCTCTCCTGCACTCTTTGACACCCGTATAGAAGCCCCGTTCTTCTTCAGGAAGTCAGAGTTCCAGCGAGCCGAGAGCCTGGCTCGCCGTGGCCGCCTTTCGTCGTCGAAATCGACGCGGTACAGCCGTACAGGCCGTACTTCGACTGATACCCCGCCAGGAGCTCGAAAAGGTCCATGAGTGCCCGGGTGAAGTAGCCTCTCAAATTAGCTCCATTCCTGCAGAACAAGAGAGCATCAGGATGGATTTTTTTGGGGGGGTCTTGCATAGAAATAGTCATGTGCTGAAAATTGTAAATACATGGGTACCGAACCACCGTACTGCATTCAGTGTGCTTCCAGGTAGCTGCTCAAGTAATCGATCCTCGTTGTCAGATCCCATACCTGATGAGAGGTAAGAAAGGATAAAAGGGGTTATAGAAGCAGCTTGATTCGTTAACACCGACTTGCTTCTGGTGAACTGTACATGCCATTCTCTTGGACATAAAGGGGAAGGTTCCCGTAGGCTTCTTTCAGGTACTTCACTACAAGTTGCAACCCTTTGGGATCACTTGGAACATTTGTTGGGGCACCCTGGAGGCCAATAAAGATGTTATCTTTCACAGTTGTGAATCGAAATTCCTTCGTCAACCTTAACTATATCAGTTTAATTTTGAGTGTCTTTCTTGTCTAGTTCAATGGTTGCAGTGCATGGCCAAAAGAATTGGAGTCGTCAACTTCATTGCAAAAACATTGATGGTAGAATTTTTACCTGACCAGCTGGCGGGTCTGTCCTAGAACAACTAAGACACACCACTGCAAATTTTTGTATGATATTTTGTCTACTAAAACGGTGAATAAATAGTATATTTAGAGATTGAAATGGTCGCAAAACAGTTGTGTGATCTAGAAAACCGTGGCATAAGAATGTAACTCGATGATAGAAAAATTAAGCTTTAAAGATAGAGAATAGACACCACCAAATATGTTTAGGGATGATTTATGACAGAACAGTGCACTCATAGAATTGTCCATTTTATGACCCCACAGTTGTTTTACAAAATCATTCAATACAAGTGAAAATTTATGCAAAATTCTAGAAAACAATGAAAAATTTATAAGAATTGACCCCATAGGGTTAGATAATCATATATTTAACCCCACAGAGTTGCAATCCTAGCTCCGCCACCTAGTGAAACCATATATGACCATCACCACACAACACATGCTCTTTTGGGGAAGTGGCTGATTAATCAGGGTTAAATAAAAATAGGAAATCAATCGGCGCCACGACACCTCCTCCGACTCGATAAATATAGGAAGCGACTATGCCACGGTATCCTGTTGGATCGATGTGTCGACGGGATAGGATCCAATCATCGGATCGAGACTCGATCCGATGGCAACCACATTGAACCAACATAGACATCGACCACTTCCGTCTCTTCTCCACACACGCGTGTTAGAGCACACGACACGCTACTTCCTTCCTTCTTCATGCATGTGTGATATTGCATTGTCAACTTCTCTCAAGTTTTTGGCTCATTTGGCACTGTTGATGCGCTAAATAGCAAAAATAGACCCCTATCCGAATCAAAGCAAAAAAGGGTACTGTGGAGCCGTGTGGGGGCAACACCTTGCCTTGTTCATGCCCCCTAGCCTATAGCCCCTTGTCCGTGGCCTCTGGCCCGGACTCGCCGTGTCCATGCACCAGGGGCACGCAGAGCCTTGTTCGTGTGCCAGGGGCACAAACGCCACCTAGTGTGTTGCTCGTCCATCATTTCATGTGAGATTTTATGTTTGAAATGAAATTCGTGATTTCATGTGAAAATTTTTGTTTGAATTATTTCATGTGATAATATAGCGTATCATTTCCTATGACAATACACTTTTCGTAGATGTCATAATACATTTTTGGTACATATGATAATACATAGAAAGTCAGGTATACAAGGAAAGCGTGTAATTTCATGTGGTCGATTTCTTGCGCTCTATTTGGAATACGATCGTATTATTTTGCAGAACCTAATACTTTCAAAAAAGAGTACAAAATTTGAAATCAACAAAATATTTGAGAGTAAAATTTGAAATACTTCATAAAGTAGTTGCAAATTATATGGCGTGCAGGGTTTGGTTACACGTATTAGAAACAATATCATGCACGAATCAACAAACAAAAAAACAACTAGGATATATGTGCGCCTTTTTGGAATAAAAAAATGTGGATTGGAATGAAGTTAATTAGTCTTGGCGGCCCATCAGTCCCTTCGCCGTGTCTCCTGAGTCCTGACTGCTCGCGGCAGCGGCCAGTCTCGTAGGCATCCCTGTTCTGCGAGACGGTGAAAGATTGAATGATGTTAGCATAATGTAAGACAAAATCAATAATTAGGATGCAAATTGAACATAACTTACATCTTCGATCCTCAGTCCCCCCGGGCGACGAGGAGCGCTAGGACAACCGTCTGTCTCATTAGCAGGAGCTTTTTCCTTGTCCACGGTGCCTTTTTAATATGGTCGGGTATGTAAGGGTTTCAGTGTTGGAAGACCTCAGGTCGCTTAGCATAGTTAAATATGTACTTCTGCTTCATAAATGCCCTATTGTACATGTTCAGGCCGTCGATCCATTGGAAGAAGTTGCAACGCATCTCCGGCTATTATTATACGCAGATGAAGTTAGCGATATGTGGAGTGCAACATAAGATATGATAAATTGATGTGTGAAAGATTCACTTACGAGGATATTCCTACACGTGTAGTACACTTGGACGATGGTCGCTGAGTGTATGGACTGAATGATCCAAGCTAGTTGTTCGCGCACACACTACGGACGTGGAAACTCCAGTGGTATCGACGCATCCTTCATAGAACAATTCGGGTAGGTTTTAGCCATCTCGGCAAGACACTTGTGCTTCCGCAATATCTTCGTATAGTAGTCCGATATCTCTAAGGTCAACCTAATGTTATGCTATAACTCATAGAATAATGTCGAGTCAGTTCGGAACAAATAGAATACCAAAATACATGAAAATGAAGCATTAAAACGAAATGAAATACATAAAAGCACAAATATTACAATACTACCTGTTAATATAAAATGACGGCATTACAACAGGCAAACAATATAATTAAATATGACGCAAAATGACGCCTAAATGAGCTCGATTTGTTGGGGCAATCATTCATGGAGTGCCCAAGAGTCTTGCATATCCAACATTTCCTTGCGTGGCTTTGGCCCCCACGCTGGCTATCATCCATATCATTTCGGAAGCATCGTGTTAGTCGTTGTTCCTTCCTAGTCGCCTTCAAGGCTATGTTTGGGCCCTATTTCACCCTCTCCGACCAAAAATCCTTATAGTTCATGTCCACGCCACACGAGTGGAACTCGTCACTCCATGTCTCGAAAAGTTGGTGCATGTTGTAGTACTCGGAGATGTACGATATAGATATCTACTTGATTTGCGCGCACGCTTTGTACACATGCGAGCATGGCTTATGCATGAGCTTTGACTGATTGTAGGTGCATGTAGTCACATCACCGAGGGTGCAAGCATGTTTCCTTCCCCCATAGCATGACTATTGATATATTTCCACCTTAGCTGGATCTCGTACTCCCTCCTTAGGCTATCGATTACCCAGATGTTGTGCATATGAGCTTTTTGCATCTTCTGGTCCATATACATTTGCATGTTCTCGGACCATTCCTTCCCTTCTTCCAGGTGATACCATGCAACGCTACCATTCATCTTGAGCAGCTCCTATATGCCCTGCCTTCCCCTATGTGTGCAAGTAATCGCCTCGATGACAAGATTCTTAGTCGCTACCTCTGTGTAGAACTCCTCCGGATGCAGCTCCTCAGCTCGTAAATATTCATCACATCCATGCCCTCCACCCGGACCACCTTGTATTGCCATCTTGACAGGTCCAGCCTCATTCGGTCCGCCCCGTACGAGACGTCACCATAAAACACAAGTAAGTCTTGCATGTTGGACATTACCTAAAGCCACAACAACCCAATTAATTTTACACAATCAAATAAGC
This sequence comes from Ampelocalamus luodianensis, assembly GCA_036346255.1. Classification (NCBI taxonomy): domain Eukaryota; kingdom Viridiplantae; phylum Streptophyta; class Magnoliopsida; order Poales; family Poaceae; genus Ampelocalamus; species Ampelocalamus luodianensis. Next base: position 26,016,428 of record CM070617.1, on the reverse strand, counting down.
AGATAGCACTATTCAGTCTACATTTCCCTACCTCCCCAAAATAACTACACTACCCTACATAACCAAAATAGCGACTTCCAGGTCTCAATGCATAGCAAAAAAAAAACTGCAAAATTAATTACGACTAATTCATTAATTCTAATTAACTATGAATAATTAATTACAACTAAATTAAGTACAACTAAGTAAGTATGACTTGGACTAACTAATTATGACTAATTTATTAGGATGAAATAATTATAAATAATTACTTACAACTAAATAATTATGAATAATCAATTAGGACTAAACAATTATGACTAAATTAATTGCGGTGAATTAATTAGGACTATTTTAATTATGACCAACTAACTATGACTAATTAATTTAACTAGTTAACTACGACTAATTAATTAGAATGACTAATTAATTTAACTAGTTAACTATGGCTAATTAATTAGAGCGACTAATTAATTTTACTAGTTAAATACGGCAATTAATTAGGACAATGATGAATTATGACTAATTACTCATGACTAATTAATTTCACACTAATTACATAGTTAATCAACATAATGCATACAAGAAAAATTACATCCTCAAGAAGATCTTCACTTGATGTCGAATTTTCTCTAATAATATGACCTAAACACGGCTCTAAACACTCTCAGATCGGCAGTGAAATCGAAACTAATTTCGGTTGATCGCTTGACCTCTCGGCCCTGGACAACATGAGTAACTCAAGCAATTATTTGTTGCTAGCTACTTTGTTTGGCACAAATGATGTTCAGAAAGATGGTGGTCCAGCTGTACCATGTTGATGCAACACTCGCAGATGATGAAAACGCATGAGGAGAGTTGTTTTATCCAAAATTTCTTAGTACTTAAGTGAAACCTCTTGAAACTTGTATGAAGCCTCTTAAAACACATTATGTAACCTCTTGAAACACATTGAAACATGTTTGAAACTTGATGAACTTCTTGTTTCATCTCAATTTCTTGAAGCTTGAATGGAACCTCTCGAAACTTGTATGAAACCTCTTGAAACACATTGAAACTTGTTCAAAACCAGAATATTTTTTTAATTTGAGTGACCTTGAAACACTTTGAAACATGTCTGGACCTGTATGTGACCTATTGAAACTTGTGCGAAACCTCTTGAAACCTATTTCAAACTTGAATGAAACTTCATAAAACTTGGATAAAACCTCTTGTAACACCTTGTAACATATATTATGCTTGCATGAAGCCCGTTGAAACGTTTTGGATCTTGCATGGAACATCTTGAAATTTTAGAACGATATCGAAGTGCTAAGGTTTTGGAATGACATAAAGAAGTTTTTTAAAACTTGAACAAAACATGATTGAGACAACTTGAAACTTGGATGAAACCTTGTAAAACATCTTGAAACATGTGTGGATAATTGATGAAAACCTTGTGAAATGTTTTGAATCTTTCTCCATGCACCTTGAAACTTGAGTGATGGAAATGCTAGCAGATGAAGTGTTATAGAGAAGTATCGGGTACTAAAACCTCCATGAAACTTGAGTGAAACGTACATGTACTCATGCATTTAACTGACTTAAGAGGAAAATTGTACTTAATGAATGTACAACATTCTCTGGTTTATCTCGGCTCTTTACTATTCAATCGAGATTCTAGGGAATAGGTACAATGTTATCTAGTTTTGCTGATAAACTAGTTGAATGTCCGTGCTTTCCTCTGGACAAAGAAATCATAGCCACTAGGTGCATTATTCAGTGCATTATAATGTCTTAAAACCACAGAGGTGAAGAATTTGAAAATATTTGATTGCTGACTAGGATTAATCAACACATAATGCTTTATTAGAACATGAGTAATTAACATACCATTCGGTGGTTACTGATAACCTGCTCTAGCAGGTCATACATGCATAAGACTGAGAGAACTTTTCATTGCTAAATGACCTTGATTTAATTCACGTCTTACCTTTATGAAAGTAAGGTGGCATATTGTAAAAGACCTCAACAATTACAGCAGTGAAGAGGTTTTATTTCATACAACAATCGCAACACCAATCATAAAATCGAAAGCTTACTTGATACAGATTTGCGAGGGGTAAAATTACCACCTAATCTCATAACAAGTCAAGCCTTTTCCATAGATCACAAGCTGTACTATGCAAGACCCTCAGGCTCAAGCATGCAAATTTGCAACCAACCAAACTTTTTGTTTCAAGGGAGACCAACCAACCAAAACACTAGACAAATCATTTTTACCAGAGTCTCACGGAAGAATAGCAACCAAATTGTTATGCTCGGTTGTTATTCTCATGATTGGAATATCTGATGGTTCAAGCACAAAGAATATGATAGAAAGGGTGCTAACAATTTTAGATGCGATTGTACATTGCAAGCAATCTTCACCTTTTGTGATTCAGGGCTAGGGCTGTCGTAAATGACAGCGGTTGACATCCATCTCCAATTTTGTCGGACCCGGATTTTCTAATCCGAATCCTTCGGAAAACGCCGTGCTATTCTCGATCGATGAGATAGCACTCACAGCATTCTTGAATCATTCATACATGGCGTGAACTAAAGTATCATTATTACAATCAACAGAGTGACATAGACCACGCCGGGTCGAAGTTTTACAACAGGGCGATCGGCCAAATTGATTACAATACGTAACACCGATTACGGAGCGAAGCAAAGGGTAGAGCTCATCTCTTCACAGTAAGCGGCTGGGCACTCAGGTAATGCATCGATATTACCCAAGGACCGGATAATATCGGTTGTGCGCAAGTACCAATGAGTCAACTTAGATCGCGTCGAGGCCTAGACTACGATCCTAGACTACTCTTCATCGCTTCCTTGTCCATCAACCACGGTTCCTCGTAGTAAGCATAGTCTCCTCCATCGCTATCCAAGGGTTTGGGAGAGCGAGGATGAGCACAACTACCGTGCTCGCGAGCCAATACACAATGCAATGATATATATGCAAGGCTTACAAGGATGGCTCGGTTCTTTTATTTATAAAGCAATACTTTTAAATATCATAAGTACAAATTCCTAGTACTTAGCATTTTTAACAAATTTCATTTCAGTTAAAGAGAGAAATTGTGCAATATTTATATCACAGAGGTTACCTCCACCTTCATGCTTATTTTGATTGTGGTTACATCCACCATCAACGACACTGGTACAAAGACCCAGAATCACCAATCTCGTGGCTAGGTGAGCCCGCCAAAATTTTGCATACCACCCAACAAGGTTTTTGAAATAGAACTAACTCAAGTTAAGTTCCCATGTCCGCTTTTGACCGTAGGCACTACTGTTTAAACAGCTTTATAACTCGCAGAGATTGTACACTTTACCCACAAGAGACAATTAACTCGCTGTTCTACACGATTCCGTAGTCGTAGTCGAGAGGTTGTCACAATAACTTTTCTAAATATCTCGTCCCTTCCTCGCCTCACCCATATGGGGTTATGCCCATACGCTGCGCGGATGTCCACTCGGCTGATCGGCGAGCGTGGCTACACCTCGATCGCAAACTTCACCCTTGACTCGGTGTCCCATCCAAGCCCGACATACCCAGAGCTTGTGCCCTTTAACCCTCCAAAGTGAGATGATTTTCAGGATTTGATAAATGTACTAAGCCAAGTCGCAGCTTTGTTGCGGATTTGTGGTTGTACTTGTTATACACAGGAGGTCGTGACAAGATTAAGTCCTTAGGGTTGTCCGACTACCAACCACATTCCCACCATTCTCGTGCTACATCCGCACTCCACCATCTTACCATCCATCCGCAGGCGGGTATTAGCAGTTTAGGGTTTTGAGATGTAAAATACAACAATTCAATCATCTCACCATTTACCCGCAATGACCGCCCAAATCATTTTATGTTTGAAATGATGATGATTAGGACATTTTAATGTCCCTGTATTTCTGAGGCTAGCATGTCGCTTAAGTACAACCTATATCTAGTGTTACCATATAATTACTAGGTGACAACTAATTAAGGGATTCAAGTTGTCAAGGATGGCATAATAATTAATTATTCAACAAATGGGTAATTAACTACCTTAAACTTTAACATACATTTGTTTAAAGAATTAAAGCATGCAATTTTGCTATTTTGAAAGAATATAATTTGCATAAAATGTAGGCTCAATATGATCAAAGTATTGACTCGCCTTGGTTGTAGGGGAGAGAGTCCGAGTAGTCTTGTCCTTGATCGACGTGGAGGTCTCCTGCTGCCTCCAAATCTACGCAAGCGAGGTGCCGGAAAAAGACACAACAGGCAAAAGGACTAATAAATACACAAGAATACTCAAATGAACTCCAAATTGAACAAGACCTATGCCATTAGCAAGATCTTGATTTTAGAAATTTTTAGAAATTTATTTCATAATTTTTGGAGTTGAAATGAGGGAGATATTAATATTTAAAGTCTAGCTTTTGAATTAAAATAGAAAAAAGAAACTAAAATCGCAAACAAAAGAAAAACCAAACTCGGCCCAGAGCCAAATTCGGCCCGCCCACTGCACGTGGTGAAATGCACACACACATGGCGCGCGCCCACGCATGAGGCGCCCAGAGGGGGAAAGAAGGAGGCGGCCTGGGCTCTCACCAAAGAAAGAGAGGCGAGGGGCTAGGCAGAGAGGAGAGGAGGGACTGGGGCGGGCGCGCCGGTGGGGAAGAAGCGCGCGCCGAGATGGAGGGGCGGCGCGCGGGGAGAAGGGGGCCAAGGAGGAGGCGGCGCGGCCGGAGGAGGAGAAGGGAGCTCGGCGCGCGCGCGCGGCGCGCGGTAGCTCACCACGACGACGGCGCGCGACGACATGCCGGGGGAAGAGGAGGCGCGCGCATGGGAGGTAAGGGCCTTCTCCTTCTCTTCTTCTTTCTTCTTTGCTTCCTCTCTGTGCTTGCTTGGGGAAAGGGGAGCGGAGGAGGTGAGTTGGGGGACGAGGCCGAAGGGGCTTTATAGCCGCGGGGAGGGGGTCCGGCGTGGAGGAGGACAGCGTGCGGTGCCGGGGCATGATGACGGCGGGAGGCGTGCGGGAGGTTTGCGGCGTGGGAGCGCGGCGATGGCGTGCGCGCGACAAGCAGCAGCAGACGCGAGGCGGGAGGAAGGAGGAGGAGGGGTCCGGTCCCACGTGGTTGACCTTGGCAAAGGGGGTCCGGCGGGGTTGACCTGAAGGGGAAAAAAGGGCATCACAAATCCTACCCACCTTAAACGGAATCTCGACCCCGAGATTCGAGCTGCTCCGAGAACAGGGACGGGAAATCCAGCTTAAGTTGATCTTCTCGCTCCCAGGTGGCTTCTTTGGTTGAGTGATGGCTCCATTGAACCTTGCAAAGGCGATGACTTGACGCCTTGTCCGCTTCGACGACGCCGAGGATCTTGATCGGTGCTCCGATAAGTCAAATCCTTATCAAGTGCGATGGCTTCGACAGAGTCGCTCTTCGTACTCGAGACATTTCTTTAGTTGAGAGACATGGAACACGCCAGGACGTCGACAATCTTCGTAGCTCTAGCCGATAGGCAACTTCTCCACGCTTAGCGTGATCGAACGGCCTATGTATCTTGGTGCAAGCTTGCCTTTAACTTTGAATCTTCGGTTCCACGAAGTGGCGATACCTTGAGATACACAAGATCTCCAACTTCAAGGTTAAGTCTCTTCGACGGTTGTCGCGCATGACTCTTCCGTCTAGACCGAGCCGCTTGAAGGCGATCTCGATTAGTCGAACTTTTCTTCACTTGCTTGAGAGTATCCGGTCCAAGACATATCCTTCACTGATTCACCAATGCAACGGGTTCGTGATTTTCTCCGAGAGCGCTTCAAACGGGACATTTTCGCACTTGACTGGTAACTATTATTGTATGCAAACCCGGATATGGTAGACATTTTTCCCGGGCCTACAGAACTCCAAAGCACAAGCTCAAGCATGTCTTCTAGGATTTGATTTGTTCTTTCCGTCCGCCATCGATTCATGGATGATAGGTCATCTTTCAAGGTAAGGTGTGTTCCAAGGGCATCATGCAAATCGCCTGTAAATGCGAGGTAAATTGAGAACCTCGATCGGAGACTATTCTCTTGGGTACTCCATGCAAACACACGATACGAGCCATGTATAACTCTGGCTAACTTGTCTCCTTGTAAGTTGTCTTCACAGGATGAAGTGGGCGACTTTAGTCAATCTATCAACTATAACCCATACTGAGTCACATCCGACTTAGTTCGAGGTAGACCGGTAATGAAATCCATTCCATTTCTTCCCATTTCCACCGAGGGATCTGTAAGGGTTGTAGCAATCCGTCTGGTCTTTGATGTTCAAATTTGATTCACCGACATACATCACAACAAGCTACATACTCGTGATATCTCTTTTCATTCGTGGCCACCAATACAAAATCTTCATGTCTTGGTACATCTTGGTGCCGCTCTGGGTGCAAAGCGTAATCGTGAGCTTCCTTTAAAATCGATCTTTGAGTTCCTTCTCGTGGGGAACAAAGAGACGCTTCCCATACCATAGGATTCCCTCGCCGATCTTTCGACATCTTAGGGCCTTTCCTTTTGCCATGAGATGCTTGAATCTCCTGACTCAGGATGTCCTTCTTGAGCGGCCTTGATCTGTTTCTTCTAGAGTTGGATGGGCCTCTACAAAGGGCTAGTGTGCCTTGCTCTATTAACTCAAGGTTGAGGGCTTCAAATTCTCGCAGAGCTCAAAGTTGGTGTTCTTGAATCATGACATTATTGCAGAGGATTTACGCTTAATGCATCGGCAACTACATTAGCCTTTCCGGGATGATAATGGACATCCAAGTTGTAATCCTTTATTAACTCTAACCATCTTCTTTGTCGGAGGTTGAGGTCTGATTGGGTGAAAATGTACTTGAGACTCTTGTGGTCTGTGTAGATATTACAGTGATTTCCAATCAAATAGTGTCGCCAAATTTTTAAGGCATGCACTATCGCCGCTAACTCCAAATCATGAGTTGGATAGTTGTCTTCGTGAGGACGGAGTTGTCTTGAAGCATAAGCTACAACTTTTCCTCCTTGCATGAGCACACAACCAAGACCTTGGCGCGATGCATCACAATAGACTTCGAAGTCTTGATGTATATCTGGCAGGATTAAAACTGGGGCAGAAGTTAACTTCTTCTTCAATTCTTGGAAACTCCTTTCACAAGCTTCTGTCCAATCATACTTCTTTTCCTTTTTAGCGCATGGGTCATCGGTTTGGAAAGCTTAGAGAATCCTTCAATGAAGGCTCAGAGTACCCGCCAAACCGAGAAAACTACGCACTTCACACCGATGTGGGTTGTTTCCATTCCATTACAAATGCTACTTTGGATGGATCAACCGCAATTCCTCCAATGGATACAATGTGTCCGAGAAACCGATTTCATGAAGCCAAAATTCACATTTATCAGACTTGGCATAAAGATGATTCTCTTTAAGCTTTTCTAAGACCAATTGCAAGTGTTCGTAATGTTCTTCATCGGTCTTTGAATAGATCAAGATGTCGTCTATGAACACGACAACAAACTTGTCTAAGTATTCCATGAATACTTTATTCATGAGGTTCATTAAGTAGGTGGCGCGCTGGTCAAGCCAAACGGCATGATGATGAACTCGCATGTGCCATACCGTGGTAAAGCCGCCTTAGGAATATCCTCATTCCCGATCTTAAGTCGATGGTATCCCGACCTCGTGTCTATCTTGGAAAAAGCGATGCTCTGCCAATTGATCGAACAGTCATCGATGCGAGGTAAGGGATACTTGTTCTTGATGGTCACATCATTGAGTGCTCTGTAGTCCACACACAACTCGGCGGTGCCATCTTTCTTCTTCACAAAAGAATCGCGAACCCTGTGGAGAAGAACTAGGTCTAATGAAACCTTTGTCTTGGTGTCTTCAATTTGTGTCTTAAGCTCTTCAAGCTCGTCAACGCCATTCGTATGGTCTCTTAGCAATTGAGGCCGTCCTCGCTTCAAGTTGATGACAAACTCAACATCTCATCTCGTGGCATGCCCGGTAATTCTTCCGGGAAGACATCGGGTAAGCTTGAACTACGTGCGTTGTCTCTAGGGACAACTCTCCAAGATGGTGGATTGTTCTATTCAAAGGAGAGGAACGATCCACACTAACTCTTATTGTGGTCTCTCGGGTTCTTGGTGAGCACCACTTTCTGCTGGCACAATCTATCAATCCTTGGTATTTGGCCAACCAATCCATCCCTAGGATGATATCCAGCTGCTTGAGATTCTAGCACCGTAAGGTTTGCTAGAATCTGAATGTTCCATAGCAATTTCTACCGACCGATCGAGGTAGCATAAAGGATCCCGGGTGAGCTAAGTACCACGGGTTTCTTTAACTTATAGGTTGGCAACTTAAGCCTTTCAACAAACTTTCTTGAAATAAAAGAGTGCAAGCTCCGAATCAAACAAAACTTGTGCGGTATCGACTAACAGGAACGCACCCATTAGTACTCTCGAGGCACCTTGAGCTTCCTCGGGTGTGACGTGGTTCACACGCCATGGCTTTGCGTTGGTGTAGACCTTGATGCCCGTGGAAGTCCGTGACTCTTGCTTGGGGTCGGGTCCCGCTTGAACCGGCGCACTTCGTGTTGAGTCTTGCCGAGCATTCGACGGGTAGGACAACGATTGGCGAAGTGTCCTTTTCTCCACAAAGCGAAGCAAAGGAGGTTTCTTCTTTGGGTTGATCGCCGTTGGTACGCGGCGGAGAGCACCAATCCACTTCCTTGGGGACGCGGGTGGAAACTTGAGTTTTCGAGAGGAGGCCGCAGATGATCTCAAAGATGAGCGCCTCGGAATGTAGGCTTCGGGGATAGCTACCTTGTGGCCTCTGAAATGACATCTTCCTTTGCGCTAATCTCGCGATCTTCTTCTCATTTTCACAAATGAGGGCTTTATTAACCAATGCTGGAAGCTAGAGTAATCATGGAGGATAAGTCATCCTCTCATGTCTTCACGCATTCCTTCAACAAAGCGGTCGATTTTTCTTCTTCATCGGCTACATCATTGGGGCGAGCGAGCAAGTCGTTAAACTTGGTTAGATACTCATTTATCGACATCCGACCGCTTGAGAGCTCAATTCGTTCTTCTTCAATCTCATTGTTCCACTGGCACGGTTGGCCCCAAAGCGCCTTGAATTCTCCTGCAGAATCGGCCGCCATGCGGGTTCAACTTCACTTGTTGTATTTCCGCAACTTCTTCCATTGCGGCGCAGAGCAATGGATCTTGTGGGGCTCCAATCGTAGATGCTACGACTCCGCTATTCCTCGCTTCTTCTTCCTCTAGATTCTCATCACCTCGGGGCGAGGTAATTCTCCCACCAGCGGCGGCGGCGCGCCACCGATGGGTGGCGAAATCCACCTTGTCTTCATTTGAGCAATGGGCAAGACGGAGTTTCTTCTCGTGTCCCCGAGCCGCCTCGCCTTCTAGCGGTTCATTGGCCGCAGCAAAGGTGAGAGGTCGTCCCGAGAAAATCGCCGGCTTGAGTTGCGACCGGGTCGGTCCGATCTCTGATTGTTTAGTAACGCTGGAGAATCTGAGTCGCCAAACATGACTTGGGTCATTGTCGGGTTTTTGGTGGTGGAGGAGGCGGCTCGTCCTCGGCCTTGGCCACGACCACGGCCACGCTCTTCCTCGACCGCGCGAAGGCTCCACTGATGGGCGCAGCTCTTCTTGGCAGATCCTCAAGGAACTCAAGCTTAGAACTAGAGGGAGTATATGAGGGTTCACTAGCCCTCTAAGGCACACACAGACAAGAACAAAACCAACAAAAGAACGCAAGCATAATACAAAGCCTAGAGCGGCTACACTATAATAAGGGGTTAAGTGTTACATGACTTCGAACAAAGCTTATACACTAAGCTAAGTCATGACACGTAATACAAACACATCGTCTACAAAAGAAAGAAACAAAAGTGCTTGCAACCTAAAAGATCGCTCGCAAGCATCGCTAGCTAACCTAAACTAATCTGACAATGCTTACCGGGATCACCAAAGCGGTATAATTGTTCGGGAGCGAGAACGAACGCTCGATCAAGCTCGCGAACGGGAGCAGGAACGTGAACGGCCGAGTGGCGCCCACGATCGACTCGTCAAACCCAGCGGTGGATCGGGCTGCGCCCACGGCCGACTCTCCTAGGCGACGACCGGACGGTGGCGCGCACCTTCTGCGCGGCCGTGGAGTTTGAGACGGGTCCGCTGGACGGGGAACGTCGGCTCGGCACGGGAGGACGGGGCGACGAGAGGTGCAACCGGCCGGGCAGGACCGAGTGGCGGCTCGAGGCGTGCCAACTCGCAAGAGCGCGCCCTCTCTCGCATCGCAAAGATCCTCTCACTCACCGCGATGGAGTGAGCTTCATCACTCCTCGATCATGTTGTTCGGAGGGTGTCTGAGTGGGCATAGCTGTCGGTGAGGAGTGTCCGCACGCTCGATCTCATCCATGGCAACGTGATGGTGGCTATCATCGCTGCGTAAGCCGGACTCGCTGCCGCGGGGTCGCTGCCTCGTGTCGAAATCGCTGGGACACGCCTCATCCGGGAGGTACGTAGAAGCGTATGGGTGACCTCGCAAGAGATCCTCGCATTTCCAACACAAGCGGGTGGAAGCGACGCGCGCGCGCCCCGAATGGCGTCATGACGGCTACGCCGGGTGCCTCGCCCAAGAGGTAGGAAGTGAACTCGCCAACCCCGGCGGAGAGGTACACTCCATCGCCCAGACTCGCGGTCTCGATCCTCGCCATCCTACCACGGAACGTAGGTCGACGGGAAAACTAAGGTACAAAGATCGGTGGCGAAGTATGTCCGAAGCCTCCTCGTTCTCTCCGTGAACGAGGAGGTCCCACGCCATCCGACGACGGGTAGCCATCTACAAATTTTGAAAACAAGAGGAGGTCGACACAAAGTAAAACTTAAGTGAAGTAAAGACAAGTACAGAACTAAGAGTGAAGAGTGGGAGCAATAAATACTCTATATTTTTAGCAAAGCTTTTTCTTAGTTTTCAAAATAAGATCCAAGTCCTTAAGGCAACGACCAATCTAACTAAGATTCTACATCGTATGCTCGATACCACTCGCTTGACCGGATTTTCTAATCCGAATCCTTCAGAAAACGCCGTGCTATTCCTCGATCGAGATAGCACTCACGGGCATTGTTGAATCATTCATACATGGCGTGAACTAAAGTATCATTATTACAATCAACAGAGTGACATAGACCACGCCGGTCGAAGTTTTACAACAGGCCGATCAAAGCCAAATTGATTACAATATGTAACACCGATTACGGTGAGCGGAAGCAAAGGGTAGAGCTCATCTCTTCACAGTAAGCGATCGGGCACTTCAGGTAATGACCGATATTACCCAAGGACCCGGATAATATCGGTTGCATGCGCAAGTACCAGCCGAAGTCAACTTAGATCGCGCGAGGCCTAGACTACAGATCCTAGACTACTCTTCATCGCTTCCTTGTCCATCAACTCGGTTCCTCGTAGTAAGCATAGTCTCCTCCATCGCGTCATCCAAGGGTTTGGGGAGAGCGAGGATGAGCACAACTACCGTGCTCGCATGAGCCAATACACAATGCAATGATATATATGCAAGGCTTACAAGGATGGCTCGGTTCTTTTATTTATAAAGCAATACTTTAAATATCATAAGTACAAATTCCTAGTACTTAGCATTTTTAACAAATTTCATTTCGCTTAAAGAGAGAAATTGTGCAATATTTATATCACAGAGGTTACCTCCACCTTCATGCTTATTTTGATTGTGGTTACATCCACCATCGAACGACACGGTACAAAGACCTGTGAATCACTAATCTCGTGGCTAGGTGAGCCCGCCAAAATTTTGCATACCACCCAACAAGGTTTTTGAAATAGAACTAACTCAAGTTAAGTTCCCATGTCCGCCTTTGACCAGAGGCACTACTGCTTAAACAGCTTTATAACTCGCAGAGATTGTACACTTTACCCACAAGAGACAATTAACTCGTTGTTCTACACGATTCCGTAGTCGTGTAGTCGAGAGGTTGTCACAATAACTTTCTAAATATCTCGCCCCTTCCTCGCCTCACCCATATGGGGTTATGCCCATACGCTGCGCGGATGTCCACTCGCCGATCGGCGTAGCGTGGCTACACCTCGATCGCAAACTTCACCCTTGACTCGGTGTCCCATCCAAGCCCGACATACCCAGAGCTTGTGCCCTTTAACCCTCCAAAGGAGATGATTTTGTGGATTTGATAAATGTACTAAGCCAAGTCGCAGCTTGTTGCGCACTTGTGGTTGTACTTGTTATACAGGAGGTCGTGACAAGATTAAGTCCTTAGGTTGTCTCGGACGGCTCAACCACATTCCCACCATTCTCGTGCTACATCCGCACTCCACCATCTTACCATCCATCCGCATTTGTATTAGCAGATTTAGGGTTTTTGAGATGTAAATACAACAATTCAATCATCTCACCATTTACCCGCAATGACCGCCCAAATCATTTTATGTTTGAAATGATGATGATTAGGACATTTTAATGTCCCTATTTTTGCTGTGGCTAGCATGTCGCTTAAGTACAACCTATATCTAGTGTTACCATATAATTACTAGGTGACAACTAATTAAGGGATTCAAGTTGTCAAGGATGGCATAATAATTAATTATTCAACAAATGGGTAATTAACTACCTTAAACTTTAACATACATTTGTTTAAAGAATTAAAGCATGCAATTTTGCTATTTTGAAAGAATATAATTTGCATAAAATGTAGGCTCAATATGATCAAAGTATTGACTCGCTTGGTTGTAGGGAGAGAGTCCGAGTAGTCTTGTCCTTGATCGACGTGGAGGTCTCCGGCGTCTCCGAAATCTACGCGGGCGAGGTGCCGGAAAAAGACACAACAGGCAAAAGGACTAATAAATACACAAGAATACTCAAATTAACTCCAAATTGAACAAGACCTATGCCATTAGCAAGATCTTGATTTTAGAAATTTTAGAAATTTATTTCATAATTTTGGAGTTGAAATGAGGGAGATATTAATATTTAAAGTCTAGCTTTTGAATTAAAATAGAAAAAGAAACTAAAATCGCAAACAAAAGAAAAACCAAACTCGCCCGTAGCACCCGGCCCGCCCACTGCTGGCTGAATGCTGCACACATGCAGGTGGCGCGCCCACGCGCGAGGCGGCCCAGGAGGGGGGGAAAGAAGGAGGCGGCCCGGGGCTCACCAAAGAAAGAGAGGCGAGGGGGCTAGGGGCAGAGAGGAGAGGAGGGACGGGCGGCGCGGCGGCGTGGGAGAGAGGCGGCGCCGAGATGGAGGGGCGGCGCGGGGAGAAGGGGGCCAAGGAGGAGGCAGGCGCGCGGCGAGGAGAAGGGAGCTCGGCGCGCGGGCGCGCGCGCGCGGTAGCTCACCACGACGACGGCGGCAGCGACACCTGGAGGGGGAAGAGGAGGCGCGGCGCAGGGCTGGAGGTAAGGGCCTCTCCTTCTCTCTTCTTTCTTCTTTGCTTCTCTGGTGCTTGCTTGGGGAAGGGGAGCGGAGGAGGTGAGTTGGGGACGAGGCCGAAGGGCTTTATAGCCGGCGGGAGGGGTCCGGCGTGGAGGAGGACGGCGTGCGTGTGCCGGGGCATGATGACGGGGAGGCGTGCGGAGGTTTGGCGGCAGGAGAGGAAGCGGCGATGGAGGCGCGCGCGGCGACAAGCAGCAGCACGCGAGCGCGGGGAGGAAGGGAGGAGGGGTCCGGTCCACGGTTGACCTTGGCAAAGGGGGTCCGCGTGGTTGACCGGAAGGGAAAAAAAGGGCATCACAAATTTCCTTTCCGTGGATGTGAAATGAAATGAGAGAATAAACATTAATTTACAGAACTATAAACAGATGTGTAACAAAATGGTAGATTTCACAGGAAATGCCATCTATTTATACCAAAAAAATTAGCTTGTCCCTTCTAAAAAATGCATTGTAGGCAGTCTGATCAGCCGATACCTTGCAATCTATAGATTCAGCATGAACTTGACAGAACATTTGGCGTCAACTTAGAACTAATATATTTACAATTTGTTATACATAGTATAACTAAAACATATCGGGTCATTGACTTGTATATGAATTAAATAGTTTTCAGCATAGAACAAAACCTAGCAAAACTGAATCACATACATTGTTAGAAACATCGAATAGAAAATAATCGCTAGACATTTAAATGCACTTCAGGGGCAAACAAGACATCCGGGGAGTAAAGATGGAATTGCATGCGTGTAATGAGTCAGAACCCAACAGAATAAATTGAAGCTAAACTCAATGCTTGACCAACAACAAATCCTAAATGCGTAAGTTTGTTTGCTAAACAAAAAATTATAATATTTGTGGAGTCATCCATATGATTAGCGGCTTTTTATCCTACAAATTATTAAAATTTGATTGGCCAGTGCCTCTCAGGAGGGATCACTCTATCACAGACCATGACTCTATGAAAGATCGAGGTATGGTTGTTGGCCACATGGCTTATGAGAAGGTGCAAGATACTATTGTAATGGATGTTGTAGGAAAACTAAGCCATCATATAAAGAAATAAATTGGTGTAGTAGCAGTTTACCATGGAGAGTTGCTTCAGTCAGAGTTTCATTGGATAATACGCTATGGAGATGCATAAGCATTCCACTTTAACATATGCATGTAACATTCCAGCTATTTTTTCCTTCGCAATAGAAATAAGCGTGTACCTGTTTCATAATAAACATGTGATGGCAAGGAAGGGTAGAAAAGAAGCAAAACAACTGTATAAGCAAAACATTTCTTTTTTTTTTCTTAGTAGGCATAAGCAAAGCAAGTTTCATGCATAAAAACTCTGCATCTACAGATGCACTTTTACTGATGGAAGAAGCACCTAGGAGAATATTTATAATATGCACTTTTACCTAGTGGAAAGAAGCACCTAGGAGAATATTTATGCAAAGCAACACTACGTCTTGTCTTTATATTTGCTAAAGTCGAAAGCTTGTCTTACAAAGGAAAAGATTATATCACCTTGAGGAATTATTCAAAGGAGAACCACAAGACCAAGCTGAATCAGAACAATTCTTTCCCCACCATCATTTCAAACGGCTAATTAATGTTGAACTCCAAACATCAACACCACCTATTGAAATTTCAGAAAAAACATCGCAACAGGAGAAATTTCACCTAGGTTATCAACTGCGTGACAGTATCTGGAGCTCACCAAAGTCAGCAGGATACAAGGAACCGTGTGAACGGCTGTAGCCGTTGATGGACCTGGGGGAGAAGCTATTGTTCTAACCTGCTCTGAATCTTGCTAACAGATCA
Source organism: Ampelocalamus luodianensis (assembly GCA_036346255.1). NCBI lineage: Eukaryota > Viridiplantae > Streptophyta > Magnoliopsida > Poales > Poaceae > Ampelocalamus > Ampelocalamus luodianensis. The sequence goes on along the minus strand of CM070617.1, from coordinate 26,001,108 downwards.
TCAAAATGCCACTTGTTGTTTATGTTCTTAACACTAGGAACAATTTATGATAAATTGGGATGCGGTAGTTGACAACAAAATATACAATCGAAACTACCCCTACAATTAAACTTATAAATTTTGGCAGCCCCAATGATCAAACCAATAATCCGAGTGAAGACCTGAACTGAGGGGAAGAGTTCGAGGTTTATCTCGGTGGAGGGAGGCGGCGCAAAGCAGGCGGAGTCGATCGGAGGTAGGCAACGTCGGTTGAAGGCGTTGAGTGGCAGCGAGGGAGGAGGCGGAGGTCAGCTCCGGCGGGAGGAGGTCATCGAGTTCGTTGGGGCCGACGGCTAGGACGTGCGGGGCGGTGGGATGGCGGGGAGGGCCGCAAGTAGATCTGGCACGAGTCATCAACACCGGACTTCAACGAGAAGTATGTCGAGGACGGGTCCGAGATAGAGGCGGAGGAGAAGATGGCGAGATGGGGGCGTGTGAGGTCGTTTCCGACGACGGAAGACCGGTGGTGAGCCTCGACACTAGGCGACGGTGGAAACCCTAGTTGCCTGTGAGGTGTGCACAGGGCGGTGGGATGGCGAGGAGGGTGGGGAGCAGATCTGACATAGGTCGTCGGCGCCAGACCTCAACGAGAAGGATGTCGGGGACGAGTCTGAGATATGATGGCGTAGGAGAAGATGACGAGGTGGGGCTGGGGTGGTCGATTATGCTGACGGACGGCCAGTGGCGAGCCCCGACACCTGGTGATAGCAGTGGAAACCCTAGTCGCATGTGAGGTGTGCCCGGTCGAGGAGGAGAGGGGAGGGGAATGTGCTAGGGTGAAGGGAAACACTACCTTTTATAGCTTGTATGAGTGGGTAATTTTTTTGAACTTTTAGTGGCATTGTGTCATCTTCAACCTGTAACCTTTTATAGCTTCATGTACAATCGTCTAGCTGCACAGGATAAACACCTTCTTTTAGGCTAGTCTCAATGGTGGGTTTCACTTCCCAGTTACCAAGACTACCACGTCAGCTTTGCAGACTAGGAATGATAAATGAAATCGCTCTCTCTCGGTGGGAGTTTCATTTCACTGCTTTCAAGTCAAGTCGCAGGAGTTAATATGTGCATGAAGTTGTGATCCCGAGGGCATGAGATTGAAACTCGCCGCCTCAATGCGGGTTTCAGTGGTTTCATTGGTCGGGTATCGGTGATTTGCGGGTTTCACCTAGATGAAACCCTTTCCTCTCTCTCTCATGAATACTTTGCCAACTAAGCAAATTTGATGTGGCGTATCATTAAATGAGAATGAAATCCCTTTGAAACCCCCACTGAGACTGGCCTTAGCATCTTTTATTAGCAGTGAAATAACATGCAAAACTTTGCCATTAAAATTTCCACAGTCAAAAACTCCCAAACCCGTCGGCTTCCGGGCACGGGGCACTAATCCCCAACGCCTTTTTCCCTCTTCGCCTTTCTTTTTCTCATCTCGCTCTCTGACTCGCAGTCGCCGCCATTCCCATTCGCCTCCTCCTCCCCTCCAGTAAACCCTAGCCCCCGGCTGCCCCAATCGAGCTAGGGCTTGACGATTTCGGCCGAGCCGCTGAGGCTCTCTGTTTTCGCCGACTTTTTGGGTAAAATTTGCGGGTTTTTTCGGGGGATTTTTTTTGCTTCATACGGTGGGGATGGGGAGCCGGAGGGAGGAGGAGAGGAACGAGAAGATCATCCGCGGGCTCATGAAGCTGCCGCCCAATCGCAAGTGCATCAATTGCAACAGTGTGGTAATGTCCTCCGCCTGCTTGTTTTGTTGTTAAGCTGATTGGTGCATTTGTCCTGTTTTGCTTCGTGGATCGTTGAACGAGAGGCTGTGGAATTGGTCCGTTGGATTGGGATGTTCCGTGATTAGCTCAGATTTACGAAATTCATTGCCTCCGGTGCGATTTTGTTTGGTTCGTTCATGTGTTTAAGCTGCAGTTGTTGATTGGACGATGATAAGGATTGCTCGTTTATTCCTGATCTCTGAGAATAATGAATTCGTTGCTATTACTTGTGATCAATATTCAATAGGGTAGTTTGTTGCTGTGTTACACTGTTACTTTGGTTTGTGAATCTCATAATTTTGTTGCCATTAAGTAATATAATATTGCTGGATTGGTCTGTTAATAAAAAGCTCGTTGATTTATTGAGAGCTCCTTACCGATTTCGGTACTTTTGTCTGCAGTTGCTGCTTGTATGTGATAATGAAGTTACTTAGTTGGCTGAATGGCTGAACTTTTAGTATTTTGCATGTCAGTAAGCACAACTTGTGTTGCTCTTATGTGGTTTGAAGCAGTAGAATTGCTTACTTAATTCAAAAGTCACTCCATTGATTAACTGTCGTTGAATTCTACCTTTGCAATGGTGTATAAAATATAATCAGCTCCACTCTTTTCTTTTAGTTACCCTTCCAAGTGATGTTAGATGTTATTCTCTTGACATTACTTGAATCACACAAGCAATATTTGTTTTATTGCAGGGGCCACAATATGTATGTACCAATTTCTGGACCTTCGTATGTTTGTCATGCAGTGGAGTACAGTGAGTGCCTGGTTCCTTGTGGATTTTTAGCTGCTTCCCTTCTTCTTTTTACATAATAATTCATGTGTAGGTCTATTCAGAATTCACTTATGCAAGAAGATGTGATGTGTTATTTGATGCTTCTAAAGAAACAAGGCAATGGCTGTGATTTGTTGCCACAAATAGTTAACAATCTAAAATCACAGTGTATTCCTTGTTTAATCTTACTCCACATGGAATTTTCCATTTCATCATTCTAGAACTGTAGGGCATGTTTGGTTTGAGGAATAGATTAATCCTAGGATGGGTTGGCCCGTCATGAGGTCATTCCATGATTGTTATGGGATGATCCCATTCCTCATTTTTCTATTAGCATTGTAGATATGAGAAATGAGGTGGCGATGATCACTCAATCCATTTTTTAAACCAAACAAAAAGATGAGGAATGGATTGATGTTAGGGCCAATCCATTCCTCAAACCAAACACCCCACTAGTCTCTGGATATTTTTACACCGAGATAACTGCATACAGTCAGTTTAACCTTGGGGAAATACAGTCAACTTCTGTTCCTTGGGGGAATACACAATCAACATCTGTTGTATTGTTGGACTATGTTTGATTAGTATACTTTTTCTGTCCTGCTGTTGATAGTATCTTTCGTGTGTGTGTGTGTGTGTGTGTGTTATAACAGCCGGGAGTTCACTCACCGTGTTAAGTCTGTGTCAATGGCTAAATTCACTACCCAAGAAGTGCGGGCTCTTGAACAGGGTGGTAACCAGGTAAATGCACCCAGAACTGTTCTATTTTGTTCCCTCTAGAGTGACCTGGTCAACTTTACGACTTACAGTGGAGTTAATGAGTGCAGCGAGCACGTGATATCTACCTAAAAGATTGGGATTGGCAACGAATGAGATTGCCTGACAATAGGTGAGTTTTGTTTCGTTCTCAAGTTTTTATTGGCACTTCGTGCTTTTATGAAGGCTGCTACATTTGTTTATGCCACTATGTTTTTTTTTCAGCAATCCAGATAGGATAAGGGAATTTATCAGAGCTGTTTATGTGGACAAGAAATATGCTGGTGGGAAGACCAGTAACAAACCAGCCACAGATAGTGAGGTAATGAGTTAAAAAATCTAATGAGTGCTGATATGGATATCTAAGTATTGTGTTGTCCTTCACCTAACGCATGAACCTTTCTAATGCTTGGTATTCATGCTGCAAACTTTTCATTATTTACCATACTTATGTGCTAACTATAGATTTCCAAATTTTCAACAGAGTGTAAAGAGCAATGAAAGTGACATGAGAAGACCTAGCTCCTACCATTCATACTCCCAAAGCCCGCCTTATGATTTTCAATATGAAGACAGACGATATGGTAAGCAAGTTGACACGCTTGCTCGAAGGCCTTCGGATAGGGCACTCTTTGATGGAAAACTCGGCAGCTTACTGTACAGTCCAGGTTGTTTCCGGGACCAAATGCACGAAGACCGTTTTGCTAATGAGAGTGCCGGGTCAAGGTTTTCCGACTTTTCAACCTCAAGCACTGGTGACTTTAGAAATGATGTGCTTTCTCCTAGCTCTCAGGATACAGGGTACAGCAGTCCTTCTGTCCACCATTCAAGAAATGTATCAACTGAAAATCCTCAATCCCATAGGCATCCGAATGCAGCTTCACAAATAGATTTTAATGGAGTTCGACGTTCGCAGGTTATTGATCCTTCCGTTTGCATATTTCCTTTCTAGTAAAATTGCCCTTTGGCTTGTGCAACTCTTGAAGTAGAGTGGTTTAGTAATAAAATGTACCTTCTTCCTATGTGCAGAGAACAGCTTCTTCTGGAAGTTTTGGATCATTTGATGGTAGCTCAGCGTCTAATAAGTCAGTTGATTCAGGTGCCCTACCTGATGCACCTACAGAAAGACCAGCACATTCTGCTGTAAACCGCCAGACTGGGGCATCTTCTGTAGCTCATTCGACACAAATATTTGCCTCGCAGAGCAGTACAAATTCGCCAGTCAGCCAAACTGTTCCCACCCGGGAATCTGTGCAACATGGTGGGGCTCACATGGCAGCTGTGCCTTCGCCTGTTTCAACACAACCACAACCAACGGCTTTCACAACTCAAGACCTCTTTGATCAATCAACGATGCAACAGCCTGTCACTTATGCCGCGTCAATAGATTTGTTTGCTGGCTTTAATCAACAAACCCCATCAGTTTCTCATAAAACAGTTGATTTAGGCAGCCATTCTGATGTTGCCAAAGAAACTGTGCATAATCTTGTGGTTCAGAAGACCGCCACACCTTCATCATCTGTTTCAGCAGAAGCACTCACCGCATCTCATCCTGTGCACCAAGATCTCTTCAGTCTGTCAATTTCACAGGAACGAGCAACTTCCTCTTCCCCTCCGTCAATGGATCTGTTTGCTGGCTTTGACCAACAACTGCCACCTACGTCTAGTGTTCAGCATATTACACCAGCAGCTCCATTGCCTGCTAATGAAGGATGGGCGTTCTTTGACACACCTCAACATGGTTCTTCGACTTTTGTTTCAAATGTGCAAGCTCAGGTGCCCACCGCATTCCCTCCAAGTGATGGTATTGCTAAAGGAATTGATCAATCAACATTGCCAACTTCGCCATCAAATGCCATTTTGTCACAAAGATCTCCATCTTTGATGGATCAGTGGAGTTTAAATGCTGAAGAGGTGAAGATCCCTGTCTCCAAGGAAAACTCCCAGGTATTTCACCATTTGATATATGGAACTGTGAGGTTTGTTATAACTTTATATGTTTAATAAGTTAAATATGGGTTCTTTTCCTTGGTTGTTTTTCAGTCCTGGAATGCCTTTGGTGAATCTACTGGGAGCATGCCCAATAATTTGTTCACATTCAACACTATGTCTCAAGTAGCACCTCATCAATTCACCATACCCAGTGGTCCATATGTTGGATCCAGAACTCCACAGGTTGCTAACTTGTCTTTTAATCACTCAAAAGAATATAGTATTTCTCAAAGAAGGCTAGACTGAACATTTTGAATAATTTTTTTAGGATTTGTCTAGGGGTGAGCCTGAAATGTCAACTCCTGGGGATATGTTTCCTGGCTTCAATATTTCGCCCAGTGACATAGCTGGGCCGTCATTTCCTCCACCACTTCAACCCCAACTGGTATGTTTTATCCATGATTTAAGGCTCTTTCCTCTAGCTAGCTTCCTTGTCAGTTTGACATTAGTTCCATATGATTGGAAGCAAACATGCATGGATACATACAATCATGTGTTTGACATATGATTTGTATTTTCTTTTCTCCTTTTGTTTCCTGTGGTCCAATTTACTGTAATATTATCCAGCTTATCAGATGATTTTTCAAAAAATAAGAAAACAGTTTATTAAGGTGATTTCAGACTGTATAGTTTTGAATTTTGACTGTATGTAGATGAGGCGTCCAAAGCGTCCAAAATGCATGAACCATGTTCTTGTGCTTTTTCATGCATGTCTTTTAGTTGATTTGTATTTTTTTTATCTTATTAAAATTTGTATTCATCTATAATGACTATGTTCATTTCTTTCTATAATTTATTGGTATAGGCAAGAATGGTGATGTTGTATTTGCTTTATTTGCCTGTCATGGGGCTACTGGATAACTGGAGCCAGTTTACAAGTGTCTAAGAAGTATCAATTTATCTCTTAACTGTTCTTTTGAATTTGGTTTCAGGGCGGCATGGTGTCTCAGCCTGGAAAATCAACAAATCCATTTGACATGGCATTTGAATCTGACGTTGAAGCTAACAACATGGTGTGATTGCTATTTTGTGGTTTGCACTTGTAGCCATTATAACATGGACTACTAATTTGTTCCTTTTATTTGTGATCATACTGTAAGATGTGGTTTAGAATAAGTGATTACTAGCCCACGTAAGATCCTAGGACTATTGAGATATCCATTTACATTCTTCTGTTCTTGACATGCTAACTGGAATGCAGTAGTTTCCATTCTGCCAAAATCCTCTTTATTTCTTTTGCGTCCTTAACCCTTATTCACGAATTCTTTTTTATTTCTCTTCTCAGTTCATGGATTTGACCTCACTACAGGCAACATTGCCAGATCCTCATGTTCCCACGGAAAACACTGGGAACCTAACAGGGTCGTGGATTTCTCAGAATTCTACCGTGCCATATATTCCTTCTGCATCTCAAGGTATCTGCCTCTTTACACCAGATTGATCCTCATGGACAAGTACACAAACGCAGAAATTCTCATTGTTAATACATTATCTGATTCTCTTGTTAATTCAGGAGGGTTGTCATACATGACAGGACAAGTACAAGACTCCCACATGTTGTAAGCTCCTTCAAAACCTGCTGTTATAGATTGTAACAGACATTAGTTTCTAATGATCCCCTGTAACAGGAACTCAACACACCAAGGACCAAGAAATCCATTTGAATGAGAACTGATAAAGAATGTGTGTTGCTGATGGTGGTGGACATATGAGAGGTAATTTGCACTGCTCGGAACCCAAAAGGATGATCGGGTGTACTATATGCATCGAAGTTTATTTGTGTGGAGTCTGCACACTGCAGTAAATATGTATCTTGGATTTCACTGCCGCACTCTCCGCTGTCCAGTATACCAGAAAGGAATGTGCAGAATTCTAAATGACAGGCGTGCTGGAGTTTTTTTGCCCGAAGCAAGCTGTGTCCTTTTCCCCTGCTGTACCTGTATCCCTGGTTGGCAGTTTTGATCAAACCCACTAATTTGCTTTCAAGTTTCACAAGTTTGTCATTTGCCCGTGGTTTGGGTCCATGTTCTTTTTAAATCCAATTGTTAATTAAAAAAAGTCATCGACTCATTTCCATCGAATGACTGGATCGTTCCCATCCTTTGGTCCATTATGAACTTGTGGTAAAAATACGGTGGTTCATTAAACGACCGAATTGCTGTGAGATGATGTTTTTGTTCAGGAATAGGTATTGCTTTGTTTGTGTTGGAACTGGGTGTTATTTTAATGATTGAGATACTTCTGTATGTTAATCGGATGACCGAATTGTTGTCAGATATAATGTTCAGGAATAAGTATCGCGTTTGCATGGTACGTTGAAGCTGGGCTTCCACATTTGTGTTTCAATCTCATCTTGTTGTACATGAGTGCAGGCATTCGAAAGCTAACATTTCATTGCATTTGCCGCAAATGATTCCAACACGCTAGGGAGTAAATCGTTGCTGTATTCATGGGATCAGTACAGGTTACTCTTGTCGCAACATGCATGGTTTTATAGCATTGCATCTGCGCAAAGTTCAACTTGCGTCCTCTACCAATTGATCATGAAACAGCTGTCTTGGTACTTGAATAATGTATGTTATTGATTCGGCATCCAAGCCAAAATGTAAAATACAAGGTGGCTACCAGTAGATGCTACCTGCAAACTTAACAAAGCTCCTGAAATTATGTAAGAGCCCCATAGTCAACCAAAGTCAATAGAGCACAAACTGATAATGCCAAAACTAGCAGGCCCGGTCAGTCGGAAAAAAATTCAGTGGGGAGGACTGAGGCCTCTCGAGTAGAGGATGATCGGACGGTGGAGAGGAGGGCCTCTCCGTGAGACCCTCCCCAGAGCATTCCCTTCCCGGTCAGACAGACAACCTTCGTCTCCGTGCCCCCGAAGTCCCAAGGTAAAACCCTACCCAAAATCTCTCCCCACCAAGCTCCGCTTCCTCCCTCCCTGAGGGGAAAAACCGGCGCTACCATGCGCCCCTACCACCCTCCCCGCCCCAACCACAGCCAACCACACCGCCCGCGGCCCGGCGACCCGGGCCCGCCTCCCCTCCCCGCTGTCCCCATGCACCCGCAGCTGAACCCCGCCGCCTTCCCGCCGCCCGTCCCCAACCTCGCCGCCGCCGCCGCCGCCGCCAACCCCATGGTCGCGGCGGCGGCGGCCAACCCCTTCCTCGCGCTGCAGCTCTTCGGCCAGGCGCAGCAGCTCCAGAATCTCGGCTTCCTCGCCGCCGCCGCGCTCCAGCAGCAGCAGCCGCTGCCGCCGTTCTTTCCCGGAGGCTTCCCGCCGAACCCCAATCAGTTCGGGGCCTTCCCGGGCCCTCACGGCGGTTTCAGTAGCGGAGGGACGTTTCGGTCAGGTGGTGTTGGGGTGGGCGGGCCGCGGCCGCCCCGGCCGATGATGGGCGCTGCGGGGAAGGGTTGCAACAACGGCGGCGGCGGCGGCGGTGTCGGGCCTGGTGCGCCGAGGCCGTTTCTGAACGTTGGGGGGAAGGATCGGAATAGCGGCGGCGGCGGTGAGGTGAGTGAATCGTTTGTTGCTGTTTATGGGAATCGATCAATTGCTTATGAACTTAAAGCAGGCTTTTAGCCTTTAGGCTCGTTAGTTCACGCCAATGTTCACGAAGGTGTTAGGCGCTAGTCGAGAGGTGGACCGGCACCTAGGCGGCCAACTCAGCAGGGGCAGGGAAGGAACATTCAGCAGAGAAGGAGTGCAGAAGAAGAGAGGGGAGGGAAACAAACCTGGGAGCAGAGAAGGAGTGCAGAAGAAGAGAGGGGAGGGAAGCAAACCTGGAGCAGCAGCGGGACATGGAGCCCGAAGGTCGATGTGAGTGGTAGGGAGACAAAATCCGGTGACGGGGAGGGAGAATCGGTTGGCGGCGAGGTGGATTCTCCTCCTCCTTCCTTCTGCTGCTTCTCCGCCGCCTTCCTTCTGCAATTTGCTGCCGCCATCACGAGCCCTTCCTTCGTCACCATTGTTGCCCCATCTCGAGCCCTCCCTCCACCTTGTGTTTGCGGCGTCTCATCTGAGGTTGTGTTTGCGGCGTCTCATCTGAGGAGAAGCGACGGTAGGGGATGCGGGATCGCGTACTCTGCCGCCGCTGGCGCACTCGCTCTCTCTCGCATGGGTTGCTCGGGTTTGTTCTAGGGTTTAGTTGGGATAATGTTATACCATGTCGATATTGGGCCGGCCCAGTAGCCCACCGTCGTACCTCCTTCGCCAGCCCACAAGCCTCTGTTCTTCTTCCTCCTTGCGACCTCCGGTCGCTGCCTAGCAACATGCCAACGCTGAGTCGGCCGCCAGCACCACCGCGCCTAGCTCCGCCTGGCTGCCCAGCGCCCGCCTTGGACCGCCTAGGCGGCCGGCCACCTAGGCAGCCGACTTTGGCCCTAGTCGTGGTGGCCATCCGACGCTGAGCGCCTAGGTGGCCCGTGGCCGCCTAGGCCGATTTCGTGAATACTAACGCAGCCACGCAGGTGGTTATTGGAATATCCTTTTTTTCCCCCGAGGAAATAGCCGTAATTCTTGTTTGGCGCATTTTGCCTCTGATTGCATAAGCTTTCATGTCTTTAGAATGATGTTCTTTAATGGATATTAGCAGGTCCAATTAAGATCAGTACATTCAGCACACTGTATGAGGTTATTCTAATCATCATGTGTGGCCATGCTCAACTGGTTGTGTACCCAAGCATGATGTTTCAGTACACAAATAACTCTTAACCGCATTCAAATAGTTCATGTCTAGCCTGCTACACTTTACTGAACTATTTCTGCGTGCTCCTTGTTTCCACTTTCCAATACCTGCCCCTATGAGCACAACTAGGCTCCATTCTCAATGTTCTTCTGTTCTTTCGCACAATGTTTGTTGAAACTTTTGCATGATATTCTAATGCAATTCTTCTTGCATTTTTTAACTAGCCACGCAGGTGAAATAATTTGTTGGTCCTTTTGGAATGTACAGTTATGAACACATCTGTTATTATTACTGCCGTTAGGAATTGGTTTGATAATTGCCATATCATCACTAGAATTACATGCCTAGACCTGATTTTGCAACTATTTTTCTCATTAATTAGATGTACTGGTTCCTGTTCTTGTATGGCATAGCCTTTGCGATTTAATTGCCGTTTCTCTGAATTTATGACAGGTAATCCACGCTAAAAACAAATCAGATGGCATCTCTCGTTTTGCCTCTGAAAATGGTGAGAGGAACAACACAACAGATCAGAAAGCCCGATTTAACCCTGGAAGAGATGGTAGGGATGGCAGGCAATTTGGTCCATCTGGTGGAAGGGGGAAAGGAAGGCCTTTTAATCAAGGTCGTGGAAGAGGTAGTATGATTTATGGCATACAGTCTGGCATACAAACTGTACTTTGCATAATCTTAAAAAAATTGTACTTTTTATCACCTCGTGGTTTTGAACATGCATATTTTTTTTATCACCTCTTGGTTTTGACTTTTGAACATGCATATTCTTTACTCTTGCCAAGTGATGACTACCTTTTCTATATCCTCACCAAGAGTTGAGAACTTGAGATACTATGTTTTGTGGAGAAGTTGTGTTCATCACAATGAACAGGAGTGTCCAGCCATATAAATGCATTATAACTCATGGCTACAATACATTCTTTTTCCACAAAAATGTAAAAGTAGCATGATTGTTCACTTCACCTTGAACTCTTAATGTGTGATTTCTGATTTGTTTGACAAGATTTACAGGTACGTAAGCTTCATTTTAAGTGCTGAATAATCACAAAGTGTGAGCAAAACAATATAAGTGAATATGCTGCAGCCTGCAGCTCACATTTTACCTGTTTTCCTTTTATTGCCACAGTTGTTCCATAACTCTGTGTCATTGAATGATGCACATGTTTTTATCGCTTTAGCTACATGATAGACCAGCATGCCTTTGATACCTACAAGATAATCAGTATTTCTAGCTAACTACCATGAGTTACCGTACCATTTTGTCAGGAAGCAACAACGGGAGAGAAGTAAAATCCAACTTCACAAGAAGTGACAGTCCAGCATCTGGAGCATGTTGCAGTGACAGTCCAGCATCTGGAGCACGCCGAAAGTATGTAATACTGAATGGTGATTTCTTTATATAAATATGATCGCTATTAAGAAGAGTCTTATTATGTGTCTTTGATATCTGCACCTAACAACCTAGTTGTTGTGGATTTTGCCATATTTTAGTGCTAACTGCTAACTAGCTTGTGTTAACAATCTCCAATGTGCAACTACGATGCTTATATTTATGTCTAACCACCAGACCTTTTTATTCCTATATTCTAAATTGTTAAGGCATGTTCATAGTCATCTGGCACTATTAATCTTTGTATGTTGGTCTAGCCTTGACAAAAGTAACAAGGTCGAACAAGCTGTCCTAAACTTCTTGGCGGTTCTATATTAAGTTGTTATTGGTGGTTGTCGGATTCATGTCTTCAAAGAATATCTCCTTGGGTTACCGATTTTGTAGTGTCATACAAATGTGATTTAAATGTATGCTTGCAGATGCCCTCCTATCATTTATGACGCAAATGAAGTCAAACAGTGGCTAGAAGCACGCAAGAAAAACTACCCTACAGCTGTTAACATTAACAAGGTCAATGTTTAAACTTGCATCTTTTTATTAGGCCTGGGAGACTTCTTGTCAGCATGGAAGGAGCATTTACTTACCGCTTACCTCATAATGCAGAAGCTGTCTCAGAGTCAATCAGATGGTCGAAAGAAGGACGAAGAGGCCCAAATGCGTCGTCAGGTAAGCCAATCTAGTATTATGATTCATCATGTACCTTCTTTAGGTTTTAAAGGAAACAGGAATTGATCTCTTTAAATGGTTATCTAAGCAGAAGCTTTGCCCACAGTATTCAAGTGGTGGGCATATGTCCTTAGATGATGCAGTTCCATTATTTCCATCTGTAAACGTACGTTGGTCTTTGGTCTTACATGTGATTGTTTAATTTGGTGCAGGAACTCAAGGAAATTTTAGCAAAGCAGAAAGAATTGGGTTTTGAACTCCCTGAACTACCACCTGGCTATCTATCTGAAACTGAGGATCACGTCAATGAAAGGAAAAGTAAATGGAAAACTCAACACAGGGATTGTCGTTTTGGAAACCGTACAAACAAAAGACAGTCGTATGACCGCAGAGATTTTCAGTCTAAAAGACCCAGGGTACATAACCATACTCGTCATCATGATGGTGCAATGCTCAAGAGCAGGGAACCAACCCTCTTAAATAAGCTTCTTAATTCCGATATCAAGAGGGACAGGCATAGAATTCTGCACACATTCAAATTCATGGTCTTGAACAATTTCTTCAGGGACTGGCCTGATAAGCCCTTGGAGTTTCCTAGTGTTAAGGTGAACCAGATTGAACTTGAAAGTAATATTGCTGCAGAAGACTTAGATGACTTGCAGAATGCTGAGACGACCAAAGGCAGCCTTGATTTTAAGGAAAATGGTGACAAAAAGACTCTAGCTCAAGTGATGGAGAAAGTGGAAGTAGTGACGACAATGAAGATGGAGGCGACGATGAGGGTGCTAGTTCTGAAAGAAGTGACAAGGATCGGAATGAGGATGCCAATGCAGGGCAATGTAATGCGTCTGGAGAAGATTTCCCAGCCTGAAATTTTTGACTAATCCAAGTATCCAACAGCCCAACTGTGTTTTGGGTGTATAGTCGAGTACACAGAGAATGTTTTTGTAGCTTCCATTCACATTTTCTGATTCGCATGAGCTTTGAGTTCTTTTGTTCGAACAAAAGCACATGTAATGCTGTTTTATCCTGATAATATACTATATGCTCCTTTGACATGAGCGTGTCTTCTTTCAAAATCGCAAAAGTTACAGCATTCTCTCAGGGGCCTGCCCCTTGTCGCTGGCCAATGTGTACCCAACTCGCCGCCCTGCGCACACCGGAGCTATGAAGCCTGATTGTGACTGTAGCTGTGTGTAGCATAGTAAAGTTTGTTTTTAACCTGACCTGGACTAATGGTCAGTGGCATTGCGTGAAGCAGGCAGCGTCCGATGTAACGCGACAGTATTTCTTTCCGGAAAGGTTGCAGCGATCTTTTCCTTTCTGCTCTGAATGCAATGCATGCATGCTACACATGAACATATGAACAATTTTTTTACAAAAATTTCTTCTCTGAATGCAATGCTACTATATGAACATTGCCCGTGATGGACATCTTCGTTACGTCATGACATGCCTCTTTCGCTTTTACATCTTCATCTCCAGTTCTTCACCCTCCCAAGGACGGCCCATCAATGCCGCCAGAGGAGAGAGCTTGGTCTACGGACCAGCTAGCGATCGATCGGATTTCTTCTGATTCACCCAACTGATTTTTGGAGCACACTAAGGCTCAAACACGGCACGTTCCCTGTCCCAGGCAGCCTGTCTGTACGTACCGCCCGCATTGATGCGGCATTCAAGGTTGATGCACGCACACACGGCATCGGCATCGGCATCGGCGTCGGTTGTCCTCTCAACCATCGCCGTTCGACTTGTATTCAAGAAGCGCGCGGTCGCTAGCGAGTGTTCGCTTCGATTCCCAAGTTGCTTTGCTGCAGTGAGATGGGCTGCGCTACAGAGTAGGGCAGTACTACAGTGCAGCCGCATTCATAATCGCATTCATTAGTGCTCAGGAGTAGCCGGTCCTAACCGCGAACTGGTACTAGCTAGTAGCCGGTGAGATCGGTCTGGGATTGATCAGGATGGACCGGACCCAACCGGACGGTTTTACTGTTGGATTTGACCAATCTAAACCTAATCAAACCAACGACACCTCACAGGTCTTAAATTTTGAGTGGAAAGTTGTAGCTCTTTTCTCCAGTAACCGTAGCTCGCTCCGTGAGGGCATGCAGTGTGCACCTGCACACTTGCAAAGCCAGCAAGAAACCCAAGAGCGCATTTTTTTTATCTTAACTAATAATTTTTCTTTTATCTTAACTAATAAAAAAAAGTTTACCAGCGCACCCCACGTACGAAAAAACCCAACAAACCCCCGCTACTAAGCTCCGCCCCGCCCCGCCCCTACTGCGTCTGCAAACCTCCTTGTGCGCAAACAGAGTCAGTGAGACAGAGGCGAGTGACATCGTTGTCACACCGGTCTGCATCGGCAATAGCTCGAGCCCTGACCTCGCTTCCGCTCCATCTCCGATCGGCCGCCACCGTCGCCATCGACGTGCGGAGGCGCCAGCAGGGGAGGGAGAGGGAGGAGGCGGTGGGTCTGGTGGAGAGGGCGGTGGGCGAGGGAGGCGAAGGGGACGGGAGTGGAGAGGGCGGTGATGGAGGGAGGGGACGGGAGGCAGAGGCTCGCCAGTTGTCGCGCTGGTCTGCATCGGCTCTAGTCAGCCACCAACGTCACCATTGACGCACGAAGGTGCCAACGGGGAAGGGAGATGGAGGCGGTGGCGAGGGAGGGAGGGGAGGGGAGCGGGAGGCAGAGGCTCGTCGCGTCAGTCCGCATCGGCGGTGGCTCGAGCCTCGATATTGCTTCTGCTCCACATCTCCGGTCGACCACTGTCGAACCCGGGAGCGAAGGATCCCGAATTCTCTGTGTTTATACACTAGTCCAGGATTTCCAGTGTACACAGTCAACAAAAGTGATAGCAAAATCATATCACGCTCTTTATTAATAATAATTCTGAGTTTATTACAAAAAGGGCCTGAGGCCGAATAGAAAAGAGATAACACAGCGGAAAAGTAGTAGTAGTAGTAGTAGGCCACACGACTTGCCACAGGCAATTGTCTGGGGACGTAGCCTATTCGTCCGGATCCTCACCGTCCTGATAGAGGTATTCTCCTGAATAAAGATTATTCAGCAAGAGTAAGCACAACTTCCGTGCTTGCAAGTTACACCCAATATTGAAAGTTAATGCATGCATAGGGTAAACAAAGGATAATGGCAGGGTTGTTTTGCATAAACAACATTTTCAGGTTAAATACTATTAGTAATTTTCTAAGGCCAGTTTTAATAATATAATTGAAATCAGTGATTAAGATGACAATGAATAGTGGATAACCTTCATTAAATGAATAGTGAAGGATACCCTCCTAACACTTGGCTAACTGCCCCATTTTACCATAGGATTAACCATCCTAAAATCATGTATGGAAATCATTTTATAAACCAAAAACAAGTCTAACTTAGAGTGGCTTTGCTAGCATGTCCATGACCGCGGACGCGGCTATTCGAATAGTTTCTACTCTGCAGAGTTTGTACAGCTTTACCCACACGAGATAATATGCTTTTAATGTCGGCCAAAGCACGCTTCCGAAGGCGTGTGACTAAGCAATTATCATGAGGTCGTTACAAAGCAAAGATCTTAATGTATTTATGCTCGCTAAGGTTTCGCTACCATTGACTAACCATCCTCGGAAGCCCCTCTTGCACGGTGGGACTAATGTCTAACCAACACCCACACATACAACATAGCATAAATATCACTAAGACACCACAGATTATTTAGCCAAATCGTCCCATTCGGACATGTGATGGTACGGTAAGGCGTAGCAAAATACGCTCAAAGACCGGTCCTTAATTGACTTGGGCGACTTTCCATTTAAATAAACTCATGGGTCGTAACCCTAACCAGATTAGGCCCGTGCATGAACCTGCACCCACCATACATCCATCTCGCCCAAGTCCAAACCCATTTTATTTTATTTAGAGTGAAAAACTCTTAATAAACCTTTCGTGGTAAAACAATACCACCGAAACAAATTTAAAATCAAATTGTAAAGGATTTGGCTAAACCTCCCCAAATAAATGTGATCTAAGCATGGCTAAGCATATGAAAAATTTTAGTAGAACTTTGCCTAAGGGTGTCATGGTATTCATATTCAATAATCAAATTGGCCATACAATGGAGATTGGAATAACCATATATAAACAGGACATTTAAACAATTATATAAACATATGCATGCAATAGTAATTTAAAATAGGAATTAAATAATTTAAAATACTGGGGACAATATGATCAATAGTGTAACTTGCTTTCGTTGAAGTATTGAAATTCTAAATCGTCGGAAGGGTCTAACTCTCCGGAGTCGTCGAGGTCTATACGTGAAATTACGACAAATTAACTCCAAATTCAAATAAATTCAAAAATTCAGCTCAAACTAACTCCAAATTGAAATATTTTGCTTTAGTTAGCTAGATTATGATTTTAGACAAATTTTGCAATTTGAACCACCCAATTTGGAGTTCAGACTTAAAGATATGAATTTTAGAAGTTTAATACAAAATCGGAATTTAGTTGAATTCTTTGAATTATTTTTCTCTGAAATCAATTATTGCGCAATCTTGACGCCAAATGATGGATTTCGAAAATTAAAGGAATTAAATTAATTCGACATGCGCCCCACGTGTCATAGACACGGCTCACGAGACCGATTCCAGCCATGCCATGCGCGCTTGGTGCGGTGGACTCGCCACGCAGCGCCGACACGCGCGACACACAGCGCCACGTGGGTTCCGCGCGAGGTGGCGCCGACGTGGTCAGCCACGTGTGCGACGGGAGGTGCTCGGTGGCGGCCTCGCCGGCGTTCCACGCCGCGGCGAGCTAAATGGTTATGCGCGATAACGAGAGGAGATGTTTGCGAACTCGTGGGTTACCAAAACGCGACGAGGCGTGGTCGGAAGGTCGTCGGCGACGAAGTTTGGCGGCGCGGCGGCGATCGTCGGCGAAGAAGACGATCCAGGTCCTCCGGCGAAGTGAGTGGTGGCAGAAGCTTCGCACCGGTGAGGTGATGACGATGGTGCCGACGGCAGGGACGGAGGGGCTACGGCGGCGCCAGAAACGGAGAAGACCCGAAGGTTTTCGCCGGCGGGGATCTTCGAATTCAGGGCGCTACGGTGACGGAGGGGCTACAGGGGTGGTGGCTACGAGCTGTGGAGGTCGAGGCGGTCCCGACGGTCCTATTTATAGGGCGCGGGCGTCACTGGGTTGCCGTGGAGGGCACGAAGCTCTGCGCGGCGATACTGGCGGGATTACGGGGATTCAGGGCCGGAGATGGAAAGGAAAGGCCGGGTCGGGGGTGGAGAAGATCGGGGGTGTAAATGCGCGCGAGATTGCGGGATTTAGATCAGGATCGCACCGAGTATGGAAGGTCTTCGATTCGGCATCAATGGCGGCGTGCGCGAGAAAGGAAAGAAGGAAGGAGGAAGAAAGGAAAGGAAGACGACGACTCGGAGTCGTCCGATTTTGATCGGACGGCGGAGATAGAACAAGTGAATCGGTAAGTTGAGGTTGGGCGTGGCCGTTGGATTCTGATCGGACGGACGAAATTAGATTGCGCGAAACGGTAAGTGGGAATCGAGCGCTGTCGTTGGATTTCAATCCAACGACTGACGGCGATGGTGCGATGGAGCGGGCCGTGCGCACGCGGGAAAGAAGCTGGGCCGAGGCGGTTTCGGCCCAACTACTATTTGGGGTTTTCTTTTGATTTTCCTATTTAAGTAATTGCTGATAATTCAATTAGGCTTTAGAATATAGTATATTAAGTCCAAAAATTCTGAGAAAATTCACAGAAATTCTCTGGAGCATTTAGAACTTAACTAAAATATTTCCAGCTATTTTGTGGTAATAGATTTTGCACATAAATTTGTTTAGCTTTAATTTAATTAAGGGAAAGCTTTTGAAAATTCCACAAAAAATCCAATAAAATAATTAAACTTTATTTTCAATTGGAATTTAAAATTTGGGCTGTTACAACCACCATCATCGCCATCGACGTGCAGAGGCGCTAGGGGGGAAGGGAGATGGAGGCGGTGGCTAGTCTGGTGGAGAGGGTGGGGGAGGGGAGGGAGGGAAGAGAGGGGACGGAAGTGGAGAGGGCAACGATAGAAGGAGGGGAAGGGGGACAGGAGGCGAAGGCGGAGAGGATGAGATGCGACGGGGCACGCGGTGCGGGGCTCCAGCATGGGAAGGAGGGGGGCGGGAGAGGTAGGGGATTAGTTAGTGTTAATAACCCGGGCTCTCCCACGTGATCTCGTTTGTCCGATCACGATTCGACGTAATGAATTTTTCGCTAACGTGTCCAATGCGGTTAGAGGCCCATTTCACGCCATCTTATACTACTTGATTCATTGGGGGAAAAGAAAACACGCCTTTTCAAGTATGTAACTTACCCACATCTGTCTCTAATGCCACCACATCTGCAACGCCTGTACGGATTCTTCAATACCAGCTATTGTAGAATATTCGTGTGGCACGCTCCCAAATTTTGCACGTGTGATACATGTTCCTTCTATTTCTCCAAGTAAAGCTCTTCGCAAGGCAATACCGACGGTATCCGCTTGACCTTTTCTAAGCGGGGACAAAATGAAACAATCATAATAAAGACGCTTACTATCTACTCTTGATTCAACACACTTCCACTGTAGTGTTTGAGTGGATCCTGCTACCTCCTCTCGAACCATAATAGACTAGTATTATTATTTGATCATTGAATCGTTTATTTATCTTGAAAGCGTTTTAATTCTTTTACATACGTCTTTTTTTAGGAGGTCGACATCCATTATGCGGCATAGGTGTTACATCGCATATACAACCGTTCTTCACATCCGTGACGCCTTGCACCCCTCTACGCCCGCCGCTCCTTGCATCTACCGTTGCCTCTCCTTGCATCTACACGCCACCCCACCCCTAACGTCACTGCTCCTTTGATCTGTGTGCCACCCCGCCCCTAACATCATCGCTCCTTCAATATGTGCGCCACCCCGCCCCTAACGCTGCCGCTCCTCGCATCCAATCCGTCGCCACCCCTAATCATCCCCACATCCCGCTGCTGCCCAGCATCTCACCTAGCAACCCCGCCCCTAACACCTCCGGTCCCCCTCAAGGCGCTACCGCAAGTGCTGCTCCCCCCCCCATCTAACTGTCGTCCACCATCTATCGAAGCCGACGACACGCGAGTGTGCGCCAGAGTTGGCTTTTGAATCACGTCGCCTCCGCTGTCGCACTCCCATCAACGCTGCATGAGATGCTTAGTGTCACATTTATATCGACTTAGCATATTTGATATCTACATCATTGTTTTAGAATACACACATGATATATTCCGTGACAACACATAGTATTCCATAACAATGGTCGATCGGGCGTCGCATGATACGACACGTACGTGTAATCACCTCAATCTGCAATTATGCATGCAAAGTGCAGAAACTTACGATAATTGCATCTTACTTTAAACTGGTTTTCCTGGATGCTTCGTTGTCAAAAACTATTCAGTTGGATGTGTACAAGTGCATTAGCCCATCTAATTAACAAAGAAACGGCCACCCGATCGAAAATATACTACAACTAGGACCAATTAATTGCTCAAAAGGATCGCCAAAGCTAGCTAACTAAAGACATACTAAAACGCCACAAACGCAGCTCGATCGGATCCAGTTAGGTACACCACCGGCCACAACACTGGGCGTCACATGTACGCTGCTATTGCCACTATATAAGCACACACATGTACTCGCGCACACGCAAAACCTTGCCTCCACAGTACCATTATTCCCAAGTCTAATCGAGTAGGAGCACTTCTCAACGAGCAGTCGAGAACATAAGCTAGCCAAGAAAGCTTAATTAGCACCACCACCACCACCACCACCACAGGTATACAGCTACTTCCCATGACAATGCTGCGGAGGTCTGCGGTGTTCGCGGTGGCGGCGGTGGCCGTGGCGCTCGCGGTGGGGATGGCGGCGGCGCAGGCGCCGGCGGGTGCCCCAGCGCCGGCTGCCGGGATCAGCCCGGAGTGCATGAACGCGGTGCTCAACATGTCGGACTGCCTGTCGTACGTGCAGAGCGGGAGCACGGCGCGGCGGCCCGACAAGCCGTGCTGCCCGGAGCTGGCGGGGCTGCTGGAGTCCACCCCCGTCTGCCTCTGCCAGCTGCTGGCCGGCGGCGCCGAGTCCTACGGAGTTAGCGTCGACTACAAGCGCGCGCTCGCGCTGCCCGGAATGTGCCGCCTCAGCACGCCGCCCGTCAGCGCATGCGCAGGTACGCACCGTCGCCTTGCTCGATACATATATAGGCGTTTCATTCTAGTGCGTAACTTAACTGTTCATGGACGACAAGCTAGCGCGCGTTCAAGGGCTCTTTTTGCCAGGGTTTCCGTCTATACATTTTGTTTCTTATTGCGTTAATACCATGGATCTTGTCGGTTAACCGAAGGTTTATAATGTGCTCAAGGGCTTAATAAGCTGGTAAAAATACCTCTTCCATATATAAGATGAATAATTTTTCTTCGCCACCATCAGTATTACCTGCTTGGTTCTAGCTCTGAAGAAGAAGAAAAAATCAGGCAACTTACAAATAGCAAAACCGTAAAAATAAATCTCAAAGTTGAATAAAAAAAGTATAAGTCTTGCTATTTTTAAGTTGTCTGAAATTTTCTTAAGTTTAAATCACTTATTGTGATTATTGGATTTGTGTAGAGATTGATATGTTATATAATTGGATATTGATCTAATGGATAAAAAGAGTGATTTATACTTAAAAAAAAAGTATAAACCGGAGGAGTGTATAACCGTTTCAATTATCTTGAGTACTACTCCTGGCTTGCTGATTCCACTTAATGTTTTTCCTCTTCCATTCTCTAAGGAAAAGTAATCAGATTACCCTGCCCAAACACCATTCTGCTAACCTAATGGTGTGATTTACCTTTCAAATTTCATTGAATTATGGTTATCTGGTAACTTTGGGTTAACACAAAAAAACGCAGCTTTTGGAGTCCCTGTGCCTATGGGGCCTTCTGCAGCGCCAATAACAGGCCTATCTCCATCCGCTACTGGACCACAATTGCCCGGTAAGTCATTACTACTCTGCCTGCCTTGGTTGGTTCTTCAGTCCTTTTACTAGTACTCCAGCTTTTACTTGGTATGATTACTTTGCACACATCATTTACACGTCGAAAGTTTTGTACAATTAAGCATCGGTGCCTTGGAGGTGTCCAGAGTCCAGACTACATGCATAATTGTCAGATAGGTCTCAGAACAAGTGTTTGCACTGGTAAAAGGAGAGAAAATGAACTGGTCTTCAACAAATTTTAGCTGCAAAATCTCTTGATCCTTCTGCCGATGTTACTACGGAGAATAGAGGATAGTTCTGCTAAATGCCCATTCATGCTCTTAATTTGTGTGCTGTTGATGCTAACAGATGTTCTGTAGTGGTCTCATTGTTAGGTGTCCTCAGTTGTCACGTTCACGCATCAATTTACTCTGCTAACTTTGGTTTTGCCGTTCGTGCCTTCTTCTGTAGAGAACCCGCCGTTCGCCTCGCCGCCGAAGTCGGCTAACCACGCTCCCGGCCGCTTCACTGCCGGCGGTCTCATCGCCCTCGCCGCGCTACCGCTCGCGGTCACGGCCGCCTGGATGTTCTAGATCTCGATAGTTTGGGAGTTGACTTGTCTCGGGGTTTAGTCCGACGATTCTTGTTCATACTTGCCACACATATGGCTTGTGTATTATGATACGTACAACTCCGTGCATGAGATTTTTGGGCCTGTTTCTTCTAAATTCTAATAATTCCTTGGTATAATCCCATTGTCTTCGTATATCTTCCGTCCTTCCATGTTACACTAATTAATTTCTACCTGGCCTCACAAGCCACGGCACACGTAAATGTTGCGAATAGCTTTGGGAGGGAAATTGGTTGGTATTGGAGATGATGAGTTGTGGAGAGTGGAGAGGCGTGTGCGGAAGAAGCGTTGGATTCGGCGGTGGGCAAGGCGTTGTGGGCAGAAGGACACGCCGGCCCCGATCGATCTTAAGCACTGTTGGTTCATCAATGCTAAGATTCCCTCTATTCAACTCATCAACTGTATAATTACTTGGTTGCTCTCCCATCCCATCCCATCCCATCTGAATTTGGCTGCTCCTATTCTCCTCCCATCATGTAGGGACAGCCGGACATGGCGATAGCTCAAACAGACTATTGCTACACAGATCCCGTTCATACTCGCTCCATGCCATACTCGGTTGCAGTTTCATTTGCATGCATCTACCCGTCGGTGACGTAGCAGACATGAACGGTGGGAGAAAGAGATACCGGCTCCAAGTGTTGAGTGGACCGATGCACGGCCAGAGAAACGGACGGTGCTTGCCTTGGGGGAGAGCCGGAGCGGCGTCTCGTGGGATAAGGTGAACGAGGTCGCTTGGCTTGAAGGAGAGGAGGAGGAGGCGCGCAGGCCGTCGTTCCCTCACCCCACCCTCGGCCGTAGGCGTGGGCTGCCGTGCACGTACGGTTCATCCACACCGCACCGCA
Organism: Ampelocalamus luodianensis; assembly: GCA_036346255.1. Classification (NCBI taxonomy): domain Eukaryota; kingdom Viridiplantae; phylum Streptophyta; class Magnoliopsida; order Poales; family Poaceae; genus Ampelocalamus; species Ampelocalamus luodianensis. The sequence continues at coordinate 25,978,511 of CM070617.1, read as the reverse complement.
CCGCACCGACGACGGGCGGCGCGGCCGGCCGGTTGCAGCGCCTCTAAGGCAGTCCACGACGTACAGCCCCTAGACCGCTGCGCTCCTCATACGCACACGGCCATGATTCACGACTTGCAGTGCCCGTGCCCGCGGCCGCGCGCCATCGGGGTCCACAGCCCGGTCAGACGCGACCCAGGACCAGCCCCCCGCCCAACGTCTGCCGCCGGCACGGCCACCGCCCACTTTCACGGGCCGCCCCACAGATCACAACTGCTGCCACCCACCCACGTCGTGCGACCATAGGAAGCGGAACGGAGGAAAACCTATGGTACGGTGTGTTCGGTCGCTACATCAGCGGCTCAGGCTAAGGTAGAGACAGATGGAGGCGATCCAAATTCCTCCAAGCACAAACGATCAAGCTCATCGCTAAACCGACCTTGGTTTCAAGTTTCAACATTGCCTTGTATACGTGAAGTCTTGCTACGAAAAATAATCCTATAAGACTTGGTCTACAATTCTATCAGTGTTGATCTATTCCACCGCGTGACACGTGTCTTTTCACGAATCTCAAAGCGCAGTGAATTTTCACAAATTAAATACTAAAGACTAGCATGTCATGCTTTGAGATTCGTGAAAAAAAGCACGATGAAATAGATTACACTGATGGAATTGTAGATCAAGTCCTATATGATTATTTTTCTCTTGCTACCACGCCTTTGATCGATCACATAGCAATTGTCATCAGAGACACGAATCAGGGGGGCGCCATAACGAGCCTTCTGATCAATTACACAAGTAGAGCCACATAATTCTCGTGAAGTTAGCACAGCGGAGAAACATCATCATCTTGTGCATTTCAAGACGTTCGTTTCTCAGTAAAAGGACAGACGTACAACATTGGATCACTTGTGCTGCCCAATACGGACCAAAGAATATTGGGTGGTATATATAATATCAAAACAATATATAACCAAACCATTTCGTTGGAAAGTATACCTAAATTTGCTATACAAATTAAACATTACCTTTCTTCCTCCCAAAACATTTTTTGCTGAGACGTATAATAACCGCTCCAAGGGCCTGTTTGGATGAGGAGGATTCGGCTGGGATTTACCCCATTCAAAAAGGGCCTTAGAGACTGATTCTTGAGTGCTTAATGCATATACCTTTTTTTTTGCAGTATGGCATTGATATGACTTCATACACGTTATTATGATATTTTCGGAGAGCTCACATTTCGTGATGTGCCTGCAAGATGGAATTAAGAACATACAGATCAGTCTTATGTATGAGTCAGGTTCAAAATTTCAGCCGATTTTCACCAAAAATCGTTTCTATCGGACCCCGGGTAAATTTTCAAACCTGTTCCGAAAATTTTGTTTTGCATGAATTTGGTCAAATATATAAGAAATTTGTGTCAAAATTTGTTTTCAAAAATTTCGGCCGATATTTTCAACCAATTTTAGGCCTTTTTTAATTCAAATTTTGATTTAAAATTTTGGCGAAATTCACTGAAAATTTCCAATTTTCGGCCAAACTGGCCCTATCGGACCCCCTGTAAAATTTCTGGGATACTGGTTATCTGAACCATGGTATGAGTCCAGGACTGTAATGCATATATTTAAGACATTTCGTTTATTTAAGCGCTCAAAATACTTAAGCCCGACTCTTGAGATAGTTGCAGGTTTCTTAGGAGAAAATGTAACAGAAACTTCTCAAGTTAGACAACTAATCATTTTAACCAACAAAAAAAAAGAATCTGGATTCCCTAGCTTGACATTCGCACACCTATTTAGTTACTACTCTCTCTGTTCTAAAGCATTTAAGTAGGGGTAGAGAGAGAGAAATGTTATAACTACACTCTAGATTCACTCAATGAACAAATATATTGAAATGAGTACTCCCAAGCAGGGATGAAAAACCCAGCCGGTTCCCGCCGGTTACTAGCAGTAACCGGATTTACCGGTAGGAAGCAGGATTCAAAATACCAGCCGGAAATCTTCAAATTCAAAATTCTGGCGAAACATCTCAAATTCAAATTTATTTGGACGAATTTTGACCGAGTTTTTTTCCGGGAACTCCGGTTACCGGCCGCCCGGCGGGATTCCCTCCAGAGACGGTATTCTGATCCCTGCTCCCAAGGCCATAGACAAATATAACGAAACAAAGGGAGTATACTACAAATGGGCATATGAGAGATTTAGAGAACGACCACTGTGTGTGAGCAAGAAATGGAGTACAAACCTTATTCTTGTCGGTTGGTAAGAGCTCTTCAGCACCAATTCTCATGTCAGCATTAGATGAGCGCCTCTTTGTCTTTCTATTTAGTACCTCAACCTCGACAATGAAGATTCCACAGACAGGACGATGATCGGAAAATCTGGACTCCCCGCGGTAGTAGGATAATTGCACAATACCATCTCCACGCCACAATATTCTATCACACCTGAGCAAGTTCAACTACTTCAGAGGGATGCAATGCAATAAGTCAAGCAAAGGATGACTCACAACCAACATTTTTATAGTTAGTCACTGGAAGAAAATTTTCTCCAAATCATTTGCACAACAGAATCACAAAACTGAAGATGGAGCATTGCAAGTTCGATCTGTACACTTTAATAAGTTAGCTTATAATATATTAGAACTAAATTATGCAGCGTTTATTTTATTTTATTTATTTTTGGCATGAAAGTAATTAGAGAGCTAGTCTGTTCCGTTGTTTCCTCCTGGAAAGCCAAATAGTCTTGCCTCCTGCTCTTGTAGTAAACAGCAATGGAAGTATTACATTACATGCTAAGTTTGTACCTAGAGCGACAGTGTGATGGAGTATTAATATAATAACACTTTCCCAATCAGAGCTTCTTTGTAACACAAAACTAGTTTGAAAATGGTGCATACCATGCTGGTGTTCTCCTCTTTTTCTTTGATGTTGCAGTCTCACCAGCATAAGCGTCTGAGTTAGAGGAGTACTTGTATGTGGGAGCAAAATATATCTTCCCCTCGTTCCACCCCTTAAACGCTCGCCCAGCATCCTGTTCAATTTTAAGCTGAAGAACAATATATATACAAAACATTAGGGAAGGAGAAAATTGCAGCAGAGGAAAACAATGGTTTGAATGAAAATAGGGGAGGTTTTCAAAAGATTTTTTGGCACCTTTTCTGATTTCCTTTGTTTTTAATGCTTGTTGGCACAGAACAGGACCATCTTTTGACAAAAGTTTAGCAAATTGCTTTTCACCTTCTTTAACGAATAGTTTTCAATTTGATTTATAACTGAATAGATTCCTCTAATGAGAAGTTACCTGATCCTTTTCAAAAAGGGCATCCCAGTTATTTTCCATCAAAAGCTTTTTCGTATCTGCATAGCTCAGTGCAATACGGTAGTTCAAATCCCCAAACCATATCACCTTACTGAAACCAACAGTGCATTAATTAGAAAATACCAACTTGACAAGAAACAAATATTTACAAGCATACGTGGCACCGAATTCTTACTCATGCTCAAGAATTTTCTCTGGGATTTTTCGCCCAGCTCGCCTACAAATCCTCGAAAACAGTGTGAGCCTCAGTATCTCTAGAACATCAGAGTTTCTCCTAAATTCGTCACCTTCTTTCTGACCTGAAGCCAAATGGCTGCAGATGAAACAAAAGCTTGTCTTGTGCAGTGTTATGCTGACTGATATACATCCCTGCAGTAGAAGAAGTGTGTATTCAGGAAAAAGATAATTACTTACAGGATTACTTCAATCTGACTCGGTCCTGACCTTGTTTCCAAGACAGCCCAGAATTCCTCGCCCTATGCAAGACGTTCTTAGATGGCCGATGTGCTGCACTAGTTCTCTCTTCACCCAGACAGTAACAAAAATACCAACCATTTGTTTGCATGCTATGAGATTATATTTTAGTTGATCCCTTGCAGTGGGAGCAGAAGTGGCTCCATTGAGCACAGAGCCACAAGAATCCCTTGAGCTCTCTTTCTCTTCCTCTTCTGAGGAATCAGTCTCGTCAGCATATGCTTTTGGACGTCCAAAGCAAGCATCCCTGTAGGATGACTTGGTCATTTCTACAGGGCAGTTGCAGGCCTTAAGCTGTTTTCTCTGGAGTGGCATGAAAGATTTACTAATGGCTTTGAGAAAAGACTTCTGGAAGATTGTGGAACCACTTGCTGTTTTTGTTAGGTCAGAGAATGAAGCATCAAGGCTTGAAGAAGCTCGAGAGGAAGTAGAATCAACGGAGGGAGATGGCTGATGCTGAAAGACGCTGGTATCAGTGTCAGCTGGCTTGTTTAGTGCTTGGTTTATAAGAACAAGCCATCTTGCAGCTGGTTCGTTATCTTCTACCACAAGCACATTACCAGCATTGAGAGGAACAATTTCCTGAAAACTGTTCAAAGATTAAATGAACAGAATTGATGGCATGAAGGCTTTTGTTAAAGGAAAAAATCCACTAGATACCCTTAAAACTTGAAAGTAAATCATGATTCATTCCGCTGAATATAAATTCCAAACGAGTCAATGCAGTCTACTACCACAGAGCAATCAAGGAACTTCTTTTATCTTTTTTTTCCAGCTATGTACTGAATTTTATAATATGAGAAACAATATTCAGTAGTTAAACATTAGGTGTAGAAAATTAGAAAACACTGGCACTGTAATTAGTAATGTTGGCAGGCAATATCTCCATATGTAATAAAAATCAGTGAAAGACCTACCCCAAAACATAAATATCTGAATGATCATCAAGGGGGAGAAAATCATCCAGGTTCAGCTCAGCAGTAGGTGCTTTTCCTCCAACATTCCAGGTAGAGACAAATATTCTGTATAAAGAAAGCACAGGGTAGAAAATTTGGTCTGGTTGGCATAAAAAGGATGGGAAAATGATTGGATATGGAATTTCAACTGTTGTACCTGATGGGCTCAGTTGTTGTATTATTAGAAGATTGGGCCAGGAAATGGCTGAGACGTATGCTCTTAACTTCTGGTTTCAATTAGTTCAAAGCGGCATAAGAAACCCAGTAAAAGCACTAACAATTAAATTGCACCAGCTTCATCCATAAAATCGTCCATAAAATCGGACAAAAATACAGGATTTACTAGATATTAAAGTACCTGAAAGTGTTCTCAAGGGGGAAGAGGATGATGCCTTTGAAGAACTTGGCCCAAGCTTACCTGCTGTAACATAGGAGCACAGGACACAGTTAGTTGCTGCTATAATCTCAAGAGTCAAGACAAACTAAATATTTTTAGAAAACTGCTTAATGGCAGGAGCTACTTTAATTAGTTCAGAATAAACGCACAACTCATTTCATGAATGTGGTGGAGCTTCACGGTAATCTACAGGTAAACTAAGACTGCATTTGATGTGTAGCTGTGTGCTTCCTAAATTTCAAATGATGTCATTTTTTTAAATGATGGGTGGTAGTTAATGCTCTAAGTGGATGTTTAAATTGCGCGTTTTGTTAATCAATTTTGTAAAAAAAAAACGTGCTTTTGGGTAAATTTTACAACTACATATTTTAAGTAGTTATTCGGTTAGGAAAACATTTAGTGAAAGCATTGCTTGGCTAAAGTAAGTTTTTAGTTATTCTGCTGTTTGTATTTTGAGAGTTGCAGAAAACCAGGTAGGAATCGTTTTTCATAGAACTCGTATTTTTTTTAGTTTTTTGAAATAGTGGATTTTGTTGTCCTGGTTTTTCCTGTTTTAACTGAAGAAGGTTTTAGACTGTTATGTGGTTAGGCTCTAAAACTAGTTTAATTAAATCTAGTTTTGCTAAAAGCCTAAAACACAGGATTAAAAAACCCCTAAAGGTATTTTCATATGCCATGGGTAAAGTAAAGGGCAAACTTTCAACTAGCATCCCTAATGGTAGATACATATTTTTTTCCTAAAAAGAAAAATAGTAGATACATATTTTGGAAAGGAAGAATATGAACCAACCGGCATTGCAGCTTGGACTGTCTGTCCTCTTTGCAACTTTCTTCTCCTTTGTCTCAAAAAGTTTTGGGCCACAACCCTAGAATACAAATCTAGTTTTCTGAATGCAAGCATTTCATTTCTACGTAATCCAATTGTGGAAATGCAATCAACATGTCACCTTCATTTTTTCCTCACCGGTGAAGGCCACTAATTGTTGGACCTAGTACAAGACTTTTCTTTCTAAGTTTCAAGTCTGAACACAAGAACCGAATGTAACAAAGAATCTGCAAGCAGTTCATCATAGTGTTTAGAAAAGTCACATGGCACTAAATGGACAAATCAGGTATTAACAAAGCAGCAAATAAGTGATGAAAGCGTAATACAAGAGAGAATCGTTACGTTCCTCACAAAACAAAACACAAAAAGGTCATTAAAAAAGGAAATGCAAACTTTGAACCATAACAGGTTGCAGTCAGGAAAGCTGAGATTATAGTCTTATAAATCAAAAAATTATGTCAAGTAAGAACAAGAAATAAGTGATTCAAAACGAACCAACCCGCTGAAGGAAGAGACACAAGAACACACCAATCTTCACAACTAAAAATCTTCCAACGAATGTCATCAAAATTCCATCAAGATGCGATTTTGAACCCCTAATCCTCCTCTCCAGGACCACACACATCACAAATGCACAATGCCACGGCAAATATACCCACCTCAGACTCGAAGAACCTCCCAATCCTGCCTCTCCCAGGATCCCAAAACCCCCAGCCAAGAAGCCAGCCACCAACCCTCACCACTCCTGCCTGCAACCAGCCCTCCCTACCAGCCAATAAAACCAAACCCACGAGCCGACGCCGCGCGGCGACCCCTCAAATACGGCAAGGAGTCGGAAGAGCCCGAGGAACGCACGGCCATTGGGGGACCCGTCCCCTCCGAGGACTCATTCTTTAAACCAAGGGAGGAGACAACTGCAGCGGAACGAGATAATAGTTTAAGGAAGGAGTGCTCCGATCCGCATCTGCATGTCTCGCGTTCCTTTTCGGAGCGCCGGCGGGTGGAGTTGACCGGGGAGCGAGTTAGAGGGGCGCACGTGCGGCCGGGGAAGGAGTGACTGGATTCGTTCCGAGCAGGGAAAGAAAAGGGGAGGAAGTGGGGAGGAAGTTGGGAAGGAGTGGACGGACTCTGTCAGCAACGGAATTGTTTGTCGTCTGGGGAACGGACTGCTCGGGCTTACATAGGTAGGGGGGTTTGGACGTGTTTGTTGTCTGGGAACTGACTCCTCTAGCTTAGCTTAGGTACGTACAGACCTGCCCAAACGGATAGCCTGGCACGGCGTTTATTCTGGTCGGTTCCGGTTTCTATTCATGTCGGGATAGCTCACGTAAAAGCTGAGGTGACGGCCGGTCGGTCAGTCGTATCGTGCTGGATCGGTGTTTAGCTCTATCGGGTCAAATTTAGCCTGAAAATTCTTTTAAAAAAACAGAAAATATATATAATTCAAAAATACATATAAAAATTATAAAAAATAAGACAAGCATATTGAAAATGTAATACAATTTTATTAATATTCAAATAGCTAGCTCGTTAAAACATTTATCATTTAGCTCATAAAACATGAAAAATTAAAAAACATGTAAAACAATCCTAGAATATATATATATATATATATATATATATATATATATATATATTAAAACCCAAAATAAATTTATATATACTTATAAAATGAACTATATAAAATTTAAAAACTACAAAATAAAACCATATAAGTATTTAAAAAATGGAAACAAAATCATATAAATATTAATAAATAAAAATAAAATCATATATGTATATTAAAACAGTGTCGTGCCTAACGGGCCGTGACGTACGTCGCCTAGTCATTGGCATGTCACCAACCAATGAACAGTGTGGCATGTGCCGTGCCTCGGTCGGGCCAACAGTGTCGTGCCTTGGGCCGGCTCGACTGGCATGACCCGTTTGGCTAGCTTGCAGGCTAACAACGTAGCGGATAATTCTTGTTTGATTCGATGTCGTATTCAAAGAAAATTTGGTCGGAGTATTATTTTCAAGTCCCGATCCACATTTGATATTATCCGTATATTTCATAGGATATCCGATAAACATCAATATCCTTTAATATTATCTTTGGTTTTCTCGTCATTGACTAATATATAGTATGAATTTACATTTGATTATATTTATTTTGTTAAGTATGATAAATAATTATCTAATAGGTGGTATAATTTGATACTTTCATTGATGAAGTTATATCTTTTATTTTATGTGTATGCTATCCGTCAAGTTATCAGTGACCGATTTGAATCCGATCCGCATCTACCTGTGCCTGTATTTCAAAAAAATCCACATCCGAGGTAAAAATATGGATTTGCATACAAGAATAATAATATCCGACCAGTTTTCACCTAGGCAGTTAGGCACCTCACCGTGTGACTTACCAATGCCATCCGCCATCTAAAAAAATCCAACGCGTCTCCTTCCCTCTAGTAGCTCAATGTGTCTATCTTCTATTAAAATAGCTACCTTCCTCCATGTCAAACACCTTGCGGCTGCTGCCACGGGATGGCAGGGGACGAACCGGCCGCCGCTGCAGGTGTCGCGGATGAAAGCTGGGTCCTAGCCAGGCGCCCTTAGGAGCCGTCGGAGCTGGCCGGGCCTCGTCGTGACCACGGATCAGGAGCTGCAAGAGCAAGAAGGTGCAGGATGGTGAGGAGCATGCATCACTCCACGAATGTGTGGCCCACGCTCCCAACAAACGTCATGTAGAGACCACCGCCGGCGTCGGCGCACACGGCTCGTCAGTAAGCTTGTGCCACCACCCCTTGCCACCTGTGGCTTGCCCCTACTCCCAACTTTACCGTCGTCGCCCCTAGCGGCCACGCTGCAATCATCCATTCTCAGTCCACAAGCGCAAGCCAAGCACAAACACAACCGGCGCAATAGGGTTTAAGAATTAGGAGATGACTCACCTGTGAGAAGTAAGCCACCGTCGGAGGTGCTAGGATGCTTGGCATCCTGCCATCTCGACGACGACGACAGCGGCATCGCGAGCGCAACCGGCCATGGCCGAGGCGGCGCAAGCGACGGCGAGGTCAGGGGACCAAAGCAGGGAGGCCGCGGTGGCGATCCAAGCTAGATCACGTCGGAGGTGACCCGAGGAGAGGCGGCGCAACCACTCACGGCCAAGACAACCAGCGACGCCGGTTTCGTGCAGTGGCGCGAGGGGAGCATGGCGGCCAAATCCGATCTGGGAGGGGCGAGAGGCCATCCCTTGGCGGCGGAGGCCGAGATTACAATTCAGACTTAACCTTTTTCCAACACTTTTTAAATAAGGAGGAAGTTATTTTAAAATAACCTTCTCATTCTATTCCCATTCCATAATTCTATCTACAAGTAACCCCATTACTCTTATAACAATCACTCTGATACTCCACCATAATATCATCCATAATCATTTTCTCTTTTTCTTTTCTCTTCCAATAGATTTATTCGTGCATCCTAGAATCTCTGATATTGCGTGACGTCAGCGACGGCATGCGTTCTGGGAGTCATTCGTCTTGAGCATATGCATACACATTTTATTTGAGTTCTTCCCATTTGGATCTTATCCTTATCGGATCTTTACTGCAATTCTTCCAGAAACTCGAGCACCCGTGGATCTTCTTTTCAAGATAAACCCCACGACTCTATTCATATGAGTATCTCAGACAAGTCCATTTCTAGATCATGATTGTTCTGTTAAAGTCGTATCAAGTAATTGCAATCTATGCTATTACTATCACTTGCATGGTAAAACTTACTTTCTAAATAAATCAATGAACCTTTGTAGGTCCGCGGGACCAATCTCTTGGAATATATTATGGCCGACAGTCGGAAACCTGGTATGGAAACTCTGGATTATCAAGGTTTAGCAAAACAGCTACCGTATGGCATCCAAGCGTCATAACAACAACGCTGACCACATGACCTGGTATGGGATGGGCATAAGCTAAGTAATATCTTCTTAATACCATATCTCTCAAGGATCGTAGTACTTATGTAACGCTTGGGTAGGCGTCAATACCCATAAGGACTTGAGCCACCTATGGTGGTGTAGTTTGGAACGCTATATGCATGGTGGAGTGGACAATGTCCAACTACAACGACGACAGTTTCATACTAGCCAAGCAGAGATATTGACGGATGGGATTGATGAGAGGCTTTGTGTCTTTAGTCCGGCCACACACCAAAGGAAGTGTGTCTATAGCTTGACATGAAAGACTAAGATGGTTGTGAGTAAAGTAATACACCTCTGTAGAGTGTAATAAATTTACGGCTTGTCACTCTCTGTTTCGGGCAGGAGCTGCGTTCGCGGCAGGAAAGGAACCTATAGGAGGTTCTCACAACCTATGTGTGCCTGATGATCATAGTTTTTTGAATTAATCAAATTGACTCTTTCCTCTAGATTTTTTCCCCCAAAAATCATACGTCATTGGCAGGACCATGGGTCCTTGAAATTGGAAGCGAGCATCACAAGTTCACAACACATTCCTATCACAGACTTGTTGAGTACCTTTTGTACTCATCCCTATTTTGTTTCTTCTTTGTTAGACTATGAGTCGGAAGAGCCAAGAGAAGATTTCCAGGTGGCTGATGAGGAAGTGTTTGAGGATAAAGCCTGGGAGAAGATGGAGGAGGTGTAGACTACTATGACACTCCTATCTTCGATGGGGTCGGCAATCCTTGAAGTTGTAGCGATATTCTTAATAGCAATAATAATGGCAGTAGAGCAATATCCGCCCTGTGTGGCTTGATATCTTTTTGTTGAACTTGAAGTCTTCCACTATTCTAATCGTAAGTTATGCACTTGAACTTCATGTATTTTGGTTTGTAATATATGTACTCACTATTGGACCACTACAATGCTTCTTTTATGCTACTCATGTGCCCACCCTTCGGTGAAGCGAGTCTTCACCCGATGATAGTGGCAAGTTGGATCGTCACACGCGCCGCGCCTCAATGTTGCCTTCTCAGGCCGTGCGGCAATGCCCTCACGTCGCCGTTCCCTCTTCTTAGGGTTCATGTCTTCGTGACTGTTGTGTCAATGAGTTGAGACTTTAGTCTTGCCCAGTCGCCTAGAACCAAACCAAGTCTTCCACAGAGTATTGTTCGCTAATTAGGCATCCAACAAGCAACAAGTGCAGTAGCCCACCAAAGCAGTAGAGTGTAGATTTCCTAGGAGGGAGCCCGCTGCACACAAGGGTATTCTTCTTCGTTCTTCCTCCAGCCTCCAGAGCTCTTATTCCTTTGCTGCCCTACCGATGCACCGCCGCCTAGCCACCCACAAATCCATCATCGGTGCTAAGGGGTCCTAGGGATCTGGCAATCGGAGCTGGTGCTTGAGCCCAAACATTGGCTCCGCCACTACTATGATATGGTCACCCTTCAAACATTTAAAAATGCCCCAAAGCCTTTTTTTGTTTAATACTAATATTTCTCCTATTCCTCAACCTCCTACCCCCCATCCCTCACATTCCTACCCCCATCGCCAATTCCTCACCTCCCTTCCCCCACCCCACCCTACCCTACTCACTACTTTCACTTCTATGAGAAAAGGAGTCATTTATCGGTGCAAGCTAAAGAGCACATTGCCAGTAACGGCGGACCCAGGATTTCCAGTATGAGTGTTTAGGGTTAATAAAATATTGTTTAATGGGTTAGCTTCCTTTGATAGATATTGGTTTTGGCATTGAGGTGAAAGCCATCTCTATGCCTTTCCAGCTCTATCCCACAAATGTTTCATATCTACAAACATCTTTTTCATTTTTCAAAGCTCTATATTTAAATTTCAAAAAGGCACGATTCATTCACTAATAACGACTCAAAACAACACTAAATAAATTGCTAAATTGAGAATTTGGGATTTTAGACTTGGGAATTAGGGATGCACCTCTATTGTGTCATGTGCACTGTGTGCGGCCTGCCTCGTCGGCCCTACCACAACAACGACCCGGTCGCCGCTGAGCTAGAGCACTCCCTCTCACCTCTCGGCTCCCTGGCTGCCACGCGTTGCTGGCCTACTGCGCTCCTGGTCGCATGCCCCCTTCCCACCGCTGGTTTGCTGCACGCTGTTGTGCTCCATCCCTGCCAATCATCCAGGTCACGTGCCCATCGGCCGTCGTGCCGCCTGAGAGTCTGACAGAGTTAGATAGGGGGAGAGAGACTGAGAGATCTGGTCACCGGGAATAGCTAGATCCTTCCTTGTGCAGTCATGACTTCCTGCCCAAGCCGCCGCCGCCTCCCCACACGCATCCGATTGCGGGAATAGCCAAATCTAGTAGCATTGTGCACGAAGACGGGTGGATTTTGCGCTGCCTTGGTTGGAGATGATGAGATTTCGATATGTTGCCCGTCTCTAACCCATGTGGACAACCACATTCCTCTGTCTTGACAGTGCATGAAGAGGAGGCACATGTGCAGGACAGGAGGAGACGATGGGCGGCGGGTGTGGGAGGAGGGGAAAGGGAGGGAGGAAAGGAGGCGGTGGTGCCGAGGAAGGGAGTGGAGGTGACGACGTTGCAACAGGGCACGAAGAGGAGGCACAAGCGGAGAAGGAGACGAAAGGAGGGGAGCCCACGGGGAGAGGAGGCAATGCGGGGTGGGGAGGCATACCGCGCCAAGGGCCGAATTGTAAACAAAATGAACGAGGGAGGCAAGTCGAAGAATTTGGATGTTTCTCGAAGGACCTGGTTTCTATTTTGTCTCAGTGGGAGAACAAACAGATCTAACAGTTAGTATACATTAGGAGCAAGATCGGACGGTTGAAAATAAGAGGATGACGTGGCACAACATTTTTGCTAGGAAACCCCAACTATAATATATAGAATGTGTAATGTACCTACAATAAAGAAGTATTTCGTCTAAAAAATAGGTGTTCAAGTGAACACCTATGAAACATGGAGGGTCTGCTCCTGATTGCGAGCTTCATGTAACTCGGTAGGGATGGTTGTCACTTTCCCTTGGTTACCAATGGCGAACTGCCGTTGACCATCTCTCGGCCATCGCCCTTTCACTCCTTGTGGCCTCCCTCCTCGCATGCAGGCTGCCACCTAGCCGCCACTTTGCCATCACCCTATCGCTGTCGACGTCAACCACGATAGTTAAGACAATTTTCCTTGTTTTCAGCCGATCTACTAACGTCGTCTCTGTTAGAGTTTATGTGTTACTCTTGTAAACATTATCAGAGAGTTCATATATAGAAGGATTTGGCTATAGATAGAAATAGACTTTGTATTCAAATCAAGGCTGAATCTGTTTCTATTTTGTACTGTCCTATTCCTGTAAGTCTCTTGGCAATTCGCCCTATATAAACACGCATCCGTGGTGAGCCTAGATTGGCAATCACGTTTCCCAATTTCACATGGTATCATAGCCTTCCTCTTCCACATCCACAAACAACTCGTTTAGATCTGTTCATGGCGTCATCTTCCTCGTTGCCGCACGGGCAACTCGGTGCTGTCTCAGAGAAGCTGACCCGTGACAATTATCTGCTATGGAAGGCCCAGTTCCTCCCTGCTGTGCGTGGTGCCAAGCTCATGAGAATCCTTGATGGATCTGAACCAGAGCCACCCGTAACCTTGGAGGTGGTCAAGGCCGACGGCAAGAAGGAGATCGTCGAAAATCCAGCACATGATGCATGGGTCGCCAAAGATCAGCAGGTACTGAGTTATTTGCTGAATTCCCTCACCAAGGACACTCTTGTTCCGGTTACCACGGCAACCAAGTCTGCACAAGCATGAGAGGCGCTTGAATCTATGTTCTCAGCGCACTCCAAAGCTCGGGTCACGAACCTGCGGATGCAACTAGCCACGCTCAAGAAGGGTGGCATGGCTTCTTCAACATACTTCACCAAGATGTGTGCCATTAAAGATGAACTTGCTACCATTGGCAAGTTCATAGATGATGATGAGATGGTGCACTTTATCCTTGCTGGTCTTGATTATGATTATAATCCGTTTGTTTCTTCGATTATTAGCCAAGTTGGATCTATGTCCTTGGGTGATTTGTATGCACAGTTGCTGTCTTATGATCAGCGCATAGAGATGTACAGCAATGAAGGAAGCCACTTCCAGTCATCGGCCAATATGGCTGGTCGTGGTAGAGGTAACAACAACAGAGGTCGCAGCAACTTCAATAGAGGTCGTGGTGGCCGTGGACCACAAGGCCGTGGCAATGGGAACAGATTCAATACATCCAAGCCTAAGCCATCCAGCAGTGTTGAATCCAATGGCAAGCCACGATGCCAAATTTGCAAAAAGGAGGGACATGAAGCATCAAGATGCTGGTATAGATATGATGAAGATGATGACCAAAACAACTACAGCAGATCTGCAGCGGCTGCAACCACTGGGTATGGCTATGATACAAATTGGTATGCTGATAGCGGAGCTACAGATCATGTCACAAGCGAGCTTGAGAAGCTAACAGTCCGTGACAAGTATATAGGACGAGATCAAGTCCATACGGCAAATGGTTCAGGTATGAAAATTAGTAATATTGGTCATACAATTTTACATACCCCTGGTAAAGATCTGCATCTAAAGAATATTCTTCATGTTCCGAGTGCTAGTAAAAACCTCGTTTCTGTTCATAAACTAGCTCTAGATAATGATGCCTTTCTAGAGTTTCACCCCAACTTCTTTCTTGTCAAGGATCAGAAAACGAAGAAAATTCTTCATCAAGGTAGATGTCAAGGTGGTCTGTATCCCCTAGTGTCGCCACACATAAGAGGAGCCTTCAGTAGACAAGCTTATGGAGTCAATAAACCATCCACTACAAGATGGCACAGTAGGCTAGGGCACCCGGCCTTCCCTATTGTGGAACATGTGCTTAGTTCCAATAAACTTCCTTGTAATAATGATAGAATTCTTGGTTCAGTTTGTGATGCTTGTCAGTTGGCCAAAAGTCATCAACTTCCTTATACTCAGTCAAATAAAGTGTCAAGTGCTCCTCTTGAATTATTTTTTTCAGATGTGTGGGGACCTGCTCCTATCTCCTCTAGTCGCCATATATACTATGTCAGTTTCATAGATGACTTTAGTAAATACACTTGGATCTACCGCCTTAAGCATAAGTCCGATGTCTATCAAGTTTTCCAAAACTTTCAAAATCTTGTGGAAAGAAAGTTCAATAAAAAGATCCTAGCTATGCAGTCGGATTGGGGAGGAGAATATGAAAAATTGAACTCCTTCTTTACCAAGATAGGTATTACACATTGTGTATCCTGTCCTCATGCTCATCAACAGAATGGTGCTGCTGAACGGAAACATAGGCACATTGTTGAAGTTGGTCTTGCTCTTTTAGCTCATGCGTCTATGCCATTGAAATATTGGGATCAAGCCTTTCTTGCTGCCACCCACCTCATAAATCTCTTACCAAGTAAGGTGATCAATTTTGATACTCCTGCTGAGCGACTTCTCAAGGAAAAACTCGATTATAACTCTCTTCGAGTTTTTGGTTATGCTTGTTGGCCAAATCTTAGACCTTACTGTCGACGATCAAGTCGCCGATCTTACAATAAATGAAAAAAAAGAGAGAACGACGTGGGAAATCTTGGGATTGCAATGGGACTGCTCTTTATTAGTATGAACTGAGATTTTACAAGGGGTGTATCCTGACAGAATGACGAACTGCTTTTTAGAGTACAAGACAATGCTTCTTTCTTTCTATCTTCTGATGATCTGATCTCCCAGTGCTCCATCTTCCTTCTTTAAATAACCTTTGAAGAGGTGGCGATTACTTCGAGAAGACGTCTAATATGAAGTGTTGTCTGGTCTGAGTCATATGATAGTCATTGAATGATCAACCGCTCGTGATTCGTGTCTCGTGAGATAAACAACCGCAAGGTAGTTGTTTATCCGTGTATAACGTCGTGTGGTATGGATTACGACGTGTTCCATTCTTCACACGGTAGAGAATATACCTTGGAATCGTTCTTACCTTCTATTTAGTAGCTTCTCCGGCCTGAGGCTTGGCTTGGGCCTTCGTCCGACCAGGGTACCCATTATGTAACCTCTGGAATCTCTACGACCAGTGAGGTCGTGCACCTCAAAGGTTACGACCATGAAGACATATGGTCTTTTATATATTAAAGATAATATATAGAGGTTTTAATCCTCGTCAGCTAGCCCCCGAACTTTAAATGAATAGGTCGTGTGAACACCTTTCTTCCGATGAAATCGTATCGGGATGACGCTTATTAAATACAAAGGCATTTGAAGCGGTTTGTATTCACTTTAAAGTTGAGAACTTTGCCTTGGGATTTGAAGAGTTTCTGTGTCCGTTGGACTTTTTGGGGTAACTTCTTATTACGGTTTAGGATTTCTGAAGCTTATAAAACCCCTTTGTAAACCTAGGGTTTTTTCACTTCCTCCTTTCTTTTCTCATCTTCCGAGTAAAAACTACCTCCGACCTCCTTTGCTTTTCTCACCCAAAAAGAACCTAACCATGTCGGACCAAATCACCAACTGGTCGGTTTCTGACCTAAGTGAGAAAAAGTTGGAGAATCTGAGAAGATCGGATGCTCCCGACAAGGATGTGATTTCTTGGAGATCCGCGTTTGGGGAACATTCCCCGAGCAGTGAAGATGGAGAAATTCCTGTTTTTCTCGCATATATCGAATGCGGATTTCGGCTACCAACTCACTCCTTCCTTCCTCAAGTTTTGGAGTATTATGGAGTTGAATTGGTGAATCTGGCTCCCAATGCCATCGCCAATCTCGAGATTTTCATCTATCTCTGCGAAGCATACTTAGGGATTCCAGCAGATCTGGATTTATTCAGGTACTACTACAGGATGACAAAGTCTGGAAAGGCGATTGGGACGCCTGGAGAGTGCACCTTGCGTCTCCATGATGGAAAAGCCGATGAGTACATTTTTATGTACTCAAAATCTTCGTGGTCGTCGTGGAAGAAGAGCTGGTTCTATATGAAGATCACGAAGAAAGACACCTTTATTATTCGTAAGAAGGCGGTCGAGAATCCGAGATGGCGCCTCTATGGAGAAAGAGGGAAACGAGGAAAATGGGTCAAGCAATCAAGCTTTTAGCGCCAAAGGTCTAACATCTTGGCATGTGGTGAAAGATTTTTCCACGCACGGTTAGCCCTTTGAAGGCCCGAACACATAAGATGCTCGTACATTGGTCGTGATGATACGACAGAGACTCTAAAGATGGTAAGCCATTTTAATGATTCCACCAGTTTACATATTTCATTGATTATTTCTTAACTCTTTCATTTTACCTTTCTGACTCTATCTTCTTATGAGATTAGAAGCCGGATCAAGATGATCTGCGCTGAGAGCTCGCGATAAGGCTAGTTTTCCTCGGATCTTAGCGGTCTGTTTCATTGAAGAAAGGATTGAAAGACTTAAGGTAAAAATATCAATCGTTGTCTTATTGACGTACATATTATTTTTGATCGGATACCATAAATCCTCTTTGATGTGTAGTCGGTTGGGTTGAGAGTCAACAAGGTCACCGAAAGATGTGAGCCAATTGATGATCCGATCTCCCTTCGACCACACAGATGTAAGCCCTCCGCAGGTAGGTAACCGAACACAAATAATATTTTGGATAAATTATGTTTATCGCCTAACTATCTTTGATGATGAATTTAGGCGGTCGTCGTACCTTCCAAAGAAGGTCACCGAGAATCCTTCGGTGCCTCATCGAGGCCATCTGTTGTGGAGGTAGACGAATCTACATCTCTCGACCCGGCGATCGTGACCTCGACCAAATGGTCGCGATATCGCCCGATTTCCGATCGGTAGATGTGCAAGATCTAGTCAACCCTACCGGTTTAGAACCGTGAGATCGATTGACAGAAGAGGAAGGCTAGCGCAACGAACTTTAGTTCGATGCGCTATAAGGGTAAATTCAGAAAAACAACAAGGTATATATATAAAATGAAGAGGTCGATTTATACATACCTTGGATCTTCCTTACCTTCTCTCTCTCTTGTTTTAGATCTTCGGTGTTCGGTCGTGTCCGATCAGAGCACCCTCAGAAAAAGTTCCCGAGGTAGAGGTGGTCGTGGAGGCTCCCACTGTGATACTCCTAAAGCAAAAACTACCGAGGATGAAGTAGCAAAGAAGCCCCGAAAGGTGTTTCAAAGATCTGTCAGATCCTCTAGTAATCCTTACTCCTTCTCCGAGGTAGTCATCCCCAGAGACCCTCAACAGGTTCCACCTCCTCCAGGAAATACTTCTCAGGTTAACAAATTCCCTTTTTCTCCCCGATTTATCGAGGATAAGGAACTTGATGAAGCCTGGGGAAAGATATCGGACCATCAAGCCAAGATTGGTCCAGATACCATCTTTTCCGAATATAATGATATAGCAATTCGGGTAAGTGTTCTACGACCATCCTTACAACTCTTTCTTTTGCAGTTTCTTTGAAAGCTTGCTAAAGAAAGGAATTTTTGTTTTTGTAGCATTTGGTCGAGAACTATGCTCTGATCGGAGGACTGACCCAACGAATAAGAAAACTTTGGAGCAAAAACACTCCGATATGAGAAGTAAGTACATTTCTCTTTTTGATCTCCTAAGGTTTATTATCTTGATTCTCCTTATAGATTATCCTTCTCCTTCTATCATATTTGATAGATTTAGAGAAAATTAAAGAAGAGATCAAGGGCAAGGAAGCTATAATAATAAAGCTGAGGGAAGAAAATCAGAGTAAAGACCGGTCGATCGAGCATGCGATGACCAGGCAAAAAGAGGTTTTCGACTCTTGTGAGAAGAAAATCAAAGGTAACTAGTCGTAAACCTAACCAGTATTCCATAACTTCAATTGTAAAGAGTACATTAATTTTGTTTATCTACTCGTGCAGAAAAAACTGTAGCACTTGAACGAGCGGAGAAGACCCTCGATTTTGAGCGTGGCCAAAAGGCGACCCTTGTATTTGGCCTTGATGAGAAGATCACGCCCTTAACAAAATGATCTTTGATATGAGATCGGATCAAGCTTGCCTTCATTAGGAGATCCAACGGAAAAGATGATTTACTTTGGTCAACTTGGAAGATCCAAAGGCCCGCTCAAAACTATGAAGGAAAACCATACCTGCACAATGCAGAAGCTATTGTAATGGAGTTAGTGTTGCTTTAGCAAAATTAAAGGCTTCCACCGCTCTGTTAGTCTTAAAGTGTGGAAGAGGACTTGATCGCTCTCAAAGTGAAGCAACAAAACTTCTCGAGGAAGTAAGACCTCTGAGAGAAAGTTGCAGAAGAAATGGAAGTCGGATCTCCATCACATAGCGACCAGTCTGGTGGTCTCAACATGTAAATGAATGTAACTTTAGACTATGTAAAATGAAAACTTACCTTTTATCAAAGAAGATCCTGTTTTGTCTTATTAATGCTGTTAAATACTCATATATCTCCTAGCCCCCGACTGCTTATGTTAGTAGAGGAACGTTACTAAAAGAAAGCAGTAGACCAGGTAATTGAGTAATAACGATGACCAGGGTAAGAGTGCTGATAATGTGTATGACAATGATCTAGGAAATACTAGAAAATCATGTGGTCGGAACCAACTGATGACTTCTGCTAGTCTAGATTTTGCTCATTATCGAAGTACTATGGAATACCACTTGTAGTCAGAAGACATAACAAAGACTAGATCTTGCTTATAAGAAGATATGCATTAAGAATGTATGCAAGAAATGAAATGAAGAGATAAGTACCGTTGTTTAGGAAATATTCGGATCTGGTCGATCGAATCTTAAGAATCAAGATTTGTAAAATATTTCGCAAACGTGCTCATTCTCAAACCGATCGCGGCGAGGATCGAGGAAAATGATCGTCACTAGGAAGCTCCTTCCAGCAAGGTGACCACGTGCGGAGAGGAGAGACTTCACCAGAGGCTTTCGTGTCCCGACCAAGAGCCAAACTTGATTAGAAATGTAATGTTGAAATAAAATAACAATCTTCAATTTCAAGAAACGAAAGCCAAGTAAATCGTTCGAGTTGGTACTCCTTATACTCGTATGACTCTTTAAGAAAAGAATGTCCGGTCGTGAATGTGTATCATTGAAGCAATGATCACGGCTAAAACCAATGTGATTGGTGACATTTAAGTCAACAACCATGAGTAGTGGAGATCCCAAAGAAGGAATATCGGAGAGAATGAGAGTCTTCTCCGACCAACCAGTAACGGGAATGGCATACGACCAGATGCAACAAATAATAAGTATAAACAACCATACTTATCATTTTTAAGGAAAAGCATCTTTATTGAAGAAAAAATGAATAAAAATGAAATACATGAAATTAAACATAGAACTTACGCAATTGATCAATATTCCAAGAATTAGATAAAACCTGCCCATCTGACATAGCTAACCGTACCGATCCTGGTCGGGTTACTTCGACCACAGTGTATGGACCTTCCCATTTAGGTGAAAGTTTATTGCGATTTGCTTGGTTCTGGATTTTTCGATAACCAGATCACCTACAGACTAGGGCTGCGAGGTTGTACCTTACGACTGTGATACCGACGCATGGCTTGTTGGTAGATTGCTGATCGTATCAAGGCTTGATTTCGTCTTTCTTCAAGGAAATTGATGTCGTCAAGTCGTCGCTCGATCGATCACTTTCGTAAAAGTAATCACCGAGCGTAACCAATTTTAGTTCTAGAGGAAGCATAGCCTCAGCCCCGTAAACTAAAAAGAATGGTGTTTCCCGCCGCACGACTAGTTGTGGTACGAACACCCATAATACAAAGGAAGTTCTCAACCCAAGCTCCGACCGCTGAAGTAATCGGTCGAACACTCGCCGCTTGATCCCTTGCATTATGATACCATTGGCTCGCTCAATCGCTCCATTGCTCGTGGATGAGCAACGAGGTTAAATGTATCTTGACACCTAGTTCTTCGAATGCACTTCAAAATTGCCGCTGAGTATCGGGCACCGTTATCGCGATTATACGATCGGGTACACCAAACCGTAATCACGCTTTTTGTTAGGAACCTCTTGGCGGCTTCGGTTGTAGTTTTACAACCGCTCGGCCGATCCACTTAGTGAACGTGTCAATCATGACGAACAGGAACTCAAAGCCCCCGGGTGCCTTTGGGAAAGGTCCCAGAATGTCCAGTCCCCAGGTTGCAAAAGGCCAAGAAAGAGGGATTGTTTGCAAAGCTTGAGACGGCTGATGTACTTGTCGGCTATGAAACTGACATTGTACGCACTTCGTCACGAGCTCTTTTGCATCATGAAGGGCAGTTGGCCAGTAGTATCCTTGCCTAAAGGCTTTACCGACCAGCGTTCTGTAGGAATGATGAGCTCCACAGACTCCTTCATGAATTTCGGTTAGCAATTTAATGCCATCCGATTGAGATATGCATCTCATCAACACTCCGTGAGATCCTCGCTTATATAAGGTACGTTCAATGAGAGTGTATGATTTGGCTTTTCGTGCAATACGATCAGCCTCTACATCATCTTTTGGAATTATGTCATGCTGAAGATAATTGTAGATCGATGTCATCCAATCTCTACCGTGATCGTGATGGCGCCAACCATCATCGACCTGTGGAGCATCCATGTTTGCAGAATCAAGGTGTGCAACCTCCTTGCTAACATCTATGTCCTCGGAAGGCTCGACTACCGAGGGTGAATCGAGTTTCTCGAGAAAAACTCCGGGCGGGACGGATGTCCGTGTGGAAGCCATCCGGGCCAACCGGTCCGCTGAAAATTTTCCTTTCTAGGAATGTGTTGGATCCGAAACCAAGAAATGCTTTTCAAGTTTCCGTACTTCCGCCAGATATGATGACATCTTGGTACTAGAGCATTGATACTCTTTCCCTACTTGATTCGCTACTAGTTGAGAATCACCTTTCACTAGCAATCTGCGAATCCCGAGCGAACGAGTTGCTCAAGTCCCGCCAAAGAAACCTTCGATTCACGCATTATTTGTAGCAGAAAGTTTAACCGAATGGCGACGGTTGTTCGCCAAGAGGGGAAATCAAAACGACCCCACCCGAGCCTTGAAGCATCAAGGAACCATCAAAGTACATTGTCCATCGGTCGTGGAACTCGCATCGGGTTCTTGGGAGGGTTCGTGGTTTGTCCATTCGCAATGAATTTCGCTATTGCACGAGACTTAATCGTTCTAGGGACAAAATAGAGGTCAAACGCCCCAAGCTCAACCGCCCATTTCGCTATTCGCCCTGATGACTCCCTGTTACCTAGGACTTGACCAAGCGGATATCCGGTAGGTACGACCACTTTATGGGCCTGAAAATAATGTCTAAGTTTCCTTGAAGTCATAAGGAGACCATAGAGCAATTTTTGTATCTGTGGATATCGTTCTTTTGGTCCATGCAAGACTTCGCTTACGTAATATATTGGTCGTTGGATACGATCACGTTCTACGACCAATACACCGCTAATCGCTGCGTGGCGCTTAAATGACGTAAATTAGCAATGTCTCTTCTAATCTTGGAGAGACTAAGACTGGAGGATTCGTAAGATACCGTTTAAGCTCCCCAAAAGTGTCGTTTGCCTCTTTAGTCCATTCGAAACTTCCATGTTTCCAGAGAAGCTTGAAGAATGGGAGTCCTTTTTCACCTAACCGTGCTATGAAACGACTTAACGCCGCCATACGCACGGTTAGCTTCGACTTCCTTTTCGTGGTCGGGAACGATTCGATCGATAGCGGTTATTTTCACCGGATTTGCTTCAATGCCTCTAGCGTAAACTAGAAACCCGAGCGCTTTTCGGATGAAACTCGAACGCACACTTTTCCGGATTTAATTTAAGGTTATGACGCCTTAAATTATTGAAAGTCTCTTGTAGGTCCGAATGTGGTCACCAATGTTGATACTTTTACGACCAAGTCATCAACATAGGCTTCAAGATTCCGACCTATCTCGTGTACTAAAGGTTTTCTGCATCAACCTTTGGAACGTCGCACCAAAGATTTTTAAGACCAAATGGCATCTTTACATAACAAGAGGTACCAAATGGAGTGATGAAGGAAGTTTTTTCTTCATCTTCTTTACTCATATTAATCTGGTGGTATCCCGAATATGCATCTAAAAACTTAATAACTCACACCCGAGGTAGAGTCTACAAGTTGATCAATGCGAGGAAGGGAAAATCATCTTTGGACAAGCTTTATTTAAATCAGAAAGTCGATACACATACGCCATTTTCCATTGGCCTTTTTAACCATTACAGGATTGGCAAGCCATTCGGGGTGGTCGACCTCACGAATGAATCCAGCTTGGAGTAGCTTGTCAATCTCCGACTGGATTGCTATTCTCCGATCAGGTGCAAAACGCCTTAGCTTCTGCTTGATCGGTCTTTTATCAGGCTGCAATGCTAGCCTATGCTCGATCACCTCCCTGGGGACTCCGGGCATGTCGGATGCCTGCCAGGCGAATACATCCTGATTTGCTCGGAGGAAGGAGACGAGCGACTCTTCCTATTTGGGGTTGAGTCCTTCCCCGAACAGAATCTTGGCACTTTCAAGCGCCACGAGTGGTACCTCTTTCATCCGGTCAAGGCTTTGGTGCTATCTTTGGTCTTGAGTGTTTTACCCGCATGGTAGCGGTGGTAGTTCCTCCGTCGTAAGCTCATCGACCGCTTCTAAACATTTCCGATCACATGCGAGGCGATTTTTCGATCACCTCGGACCGTGATGACACCCTTTGGTCCCGGCATTTTCAAACTCGTAACCGTGAATGCGTAGCTACCAGAATTTTACTAAGGGCGGACGACCAAGGATTGCATTATATGTCGTTTCAAAATTCACTACATCGAAGAAACTTTTTCGCTCGAAATTGTCGGTTTTTCAACGTAACCAATAGGGATAATTGCCCTATTGGCTTGGCGGTGGATCCAGAACTATACCATGAAAGGCATATTTCACGAGCTTTACCTTAGAATTTGGAATCGATATCTTCCAATGCGCTTGCAAAGAGAATATTTAAAGAACTACCCCATCTATCAAAACCCGATTAACCTTGCGCTTATTAATAGTAGGCTCAACGACAATTGGAAACCTACCGGTCGAGTTGAAGGAATTGGGCAATCTTCTTTGTTAAAGGAGATTATTGTCTCCACCACCTTGAACGCTTGGTGATGATCGGAGTTTCAGCAAGGTTGACTTCTCGCCCATGGCCTTCAGTGACGCCCGGATTCGTATGAAGAAGATCCCGAAAATTACATCGACAAGATGTCGAGGTTCTTGATACTCCATCTCCTCGTCACCATCCTTGTCCTTCTCGAGCTTGTTTCCAATTTCTTGAATTGAAGGAAGTGGACCTTACCGCATAATAATCATTCAATTTCTTTCGCTAAGCGCGATAGCTATGTAAATCGTGTCCCGCTTGTTTATAGAGAGGACACCATTTTTGCTTTTCTTATACTCATTGGTCTGAGCTTTTGCTTTGCTATGACCGAGTAATCTTTTCTTCCTTTAGGAAATTTCAGAAACAGCCGTAACCTCCTTATTGTTAGTTCCGCGTGTTTCTTCTTCTTGAGAGCTTTCTTACGCTTCTTTTCGGACTTATCCGGACACTGTGGGGATCTTGTCTTTTCGATCAACGGCTTGTTCCACTCGACCGCTTCGCTAGCCGTTGCGTACTTGTCAGCCATGTCGAAGAGCTCGATGGTTGTTCGTGGGGGATAAATTGCTAGATCCTCCGTAAACCTTCGATTTCTTAATCCCGCTTTAAAAGCCTGGATAACAGAAGACTCTGCAACCTCTGGAATCGAGTTGCGAACTTGGCTAAATCTCTTGATGTATTGTCGAAGAGTTTCATTAGGTTTTTGCCGTATCCTATGGAGATCATCCTCCTTTCCAGGGCGATCGTACGTACCCTGAAAGTTTGCAATTAGAAGATCGCAAAGCTGCTCCCAAGTATACACGGATCCGATAGGTAAATTTAGCAACCATGATCGGGTTGATTCTTCTAGTACCGTGGGAAGATAATTAGCCATTACATTTTCGTCGCCGCCAGCAGCTCTGATAGCGGGGTATAAATCTGAAGAAATTCTAAAGGATTTTGGGTCTCATTGAATTTATCCAGTTGGCGTGTCGGAACTGCTTGGCCAACGCACGCCTTGGAGCCTGCAGAAAGCTCGACAACCCGTGATCGCCTCACGGCGCCTTCTTTGAAAAGGTGTCGATTATAATCGGTCGGGACCGATTCCGGACTAGGTCGCTGATTTTCTCGTATCCCGATCCGGCCGTACGCTTTCGAGAACGCCTTTGACCGCTTGTTCGTTAAGATGATACCAAGATCATGAGGTCCAAGCGTTTGCTATTGTTGGCGAGGTGAAGGTGAAGATTCTCAAACAATCTTCTTCCTCATGACCTGCTGGTCTAAGCGCCGGCGGTCCTTGTGTTAGTTGACCCTCAACATGACCACGCCGCTTCGCCGTGGAAGAATGCCGAGATGAAGTCATGGTCCGACTGTGGTTGCCTTCGCTCCCGATATGCTTCCGCGCGCCGCATGGTCTCATTGGATAATCTCCGATACTTGACCTACAAGTCGCAAAACCGGAGTTTCGCCAAAACAGGTCGAAGTATTTAACATATTTCTAACTCGCAGTTCGTATTGTTACCGAAGGTCTTACGGTTTCTACCGTAAAGAGGTGTTTGATGGCTCAATTCTCTGTTCTCCCATCGGTCTTGCTCGATCTCCGCATTGGCTAGGCAGATCAGCGAATTAATCGATGGACGCTCACCGATTCGTGACCTCGGCATTTGGTGCCCGACCGCTCGTATCATCTCCATCATTATGTGGTGGCGAGGCAATGTGTGGAGGACCGTACACGGCATCTTGATTTGAATCTCCGATCGCATTGACCTCGTGTTTCCAACAGTTATCCTCTGATGAGCTTCCATCGTAATCAATGGAGAGCCTTTCGAGTTTTCACCAAGAGTTTCACGATGGAGAATAATCGGTGATCGCACCTCCGAGGTTCTTGTAATGGTCTCACTCGATGCGCGAATCGCCGATCGTATGCTGAGCCTTATTATCCCCATCTGGTTTATCACCAGCGGGGTTTCATCGACACTGTCACCAAGTGTCGGTTGGCTCCTGGAATTTCTAGAAGCCGTCGGTGAGTATCTATCAACCATGATCGCATCAAAAGTATATTGGACTTCGAGTTGATGAGTTGGGTTTTCTTCACCTTTCTTGCCGGTCGCGGAGTCCGGGCTTGCTGAAGCCTTCGGGCTTTCTGAACCGGTCGGGAGCGTCTCTTCTGGAAACACCACTGATCGCGGTGGTGTATCCTCATCCATCCGGTCGATTTCGCTTGTTTCTGCAACAGGCGACCCGATGGAAGAGGAGGATGATGAAGAGGCTCCATTTCCCTCCATGGCGCGCATGCATGCATCCATGTCAAGGTTGGCGTAGTCCGCCAGGTCGAACCAATTCTCTTCGTCCCAACTTCCCGACATAACCGCATGAGCGATTACAAGTGGGAAATGGACAAAGAATCGGTGAGCAACACCAGTCTTCCAAGATTCCACGCCGCATTCCCCACGGACGGCGCCAGCTGTCGCCGATCTTACAATAAATGGAAAAAAGAGAGAATGACGTGGGAAATCTTGGGATTGCAATGGGACTGCTCTTTATTAGTATGAACTGAGATTTTACAAGGGTGTATCCCGGCTGAATGACTGATCGCTTTTAGAGTACAAGACAATGCTTCTTTCTTTCTATCTTTTGATGATCTGATCTCCCCCAGCGTTCCATCTTCCTTCTTTAAATAACCTTTGAAGAGGTGGCAGTTACTTCTGGAGAAGACGTCTAATATGAAGCGTTGTCGCTGGTCGAAGTCATATGATAGTCGCTGAATGATCAACCGTCTCGCGATTCGTGTCTGTGAGATAAACAACCGCAAGGTAGTTGTTTATCCGTGTATAACGTCGTGTGGTATGGATTACGCACATGTTCCATTCTTCACACGGTAGAGAATATACCTTGGAATCAGTTCTTACCTTCTACGAGCAGTTCTCCTGGTCGGAGGCTTGGCTTGGGCCTTCGTCCGACCAGGGTACCCATTATGTAACCTCTGGAATCTCTACGACCAGTGAGGTCGTGCACCTTAAAGGTTATGACCATGAAGACGTATGGTCTTTTATATATTAAAGATAATATATAGAGGTTTTAATCCTCGTCACTTACAATTCTCGAAAATTGTCCTTCCGCTCTACTCGATGTGTTTTCCTTGGCTATAGCTCCATGCACAAAGGGTTTAAGTTCCTTGATATCAATACTGGTAGAATCTATATATCTAGGGATGTGATGTTTGATGAAAACATTTTTCCCTTTGCCGATCTGCATCCCAATGCAGGACCATTGTTGAGAAAAGAACTTGTTTCTCTTCCAAGTCATCTTGCTAACTCAGGGGGTGTATTATTTGACCCAAATATTACTAATGGTATCTCTGAAGTTGATGTTAGCCTACAGGATGTTTCAGCAGAACAAACAGAAGCGCAAAACGAGTCACATACTGCAGCTGATCCAACAACACCGATTCCTTTTGCTGTGCCTACGGCAGTGTCTCCAGGTTCGACACATGGGGACGAAGTCGTCGCCCGCTACACCGCATCGCTCTCGTCGCTTTCGCCGCGTCGGCTCGACTCGCTTGCGACGGATCCTCTGCTGTTAATTCAGGATCAAATGTGTCACCAGCTGCTATTATTAGTGCTCCTCCACAGCGTCATACAAGATCACAAAGTGGGATTGTTAAGCCTAGGATTTTCACTGATGGTACGATACGTTGGTGTAATTTCTGTGAAACAGGTGAACCAGAAAATCTACAAGAAGCTCTTAATGATTCTAAGTGGAAACAGGCTATGCAAGATGAGATTAATGCACTTCTTCGGAACCAGACCTGGCGTCTTGTTGAAGAGAAAGGAGGTACAAATTTGATTGACTGTAAATGGGTGTATAAAATTAAGAAGAAAGCTGATGGCACAATAGACAGATATAAAGCTCGTTTGGTAGCAAAGGGGTTTCGTCAAAGATATGGTATTGATTATGAGGACACTTTTAGCCCTGTTGTTAAGATAGCCACAATCAGATTAGTACTTTTAGTGGCAGTATCCAAAGGATGGTGCTTGAGACAGCTAGATGTTCAGAACGCGTTCCTGCATGGTGTTCTGGAAGAGGAGGTTTATATGAAACAGCCACCAGGTTTTGAGAGTATGGATGCTCCTCATCTTGTGTGTAAGCTTGACAAAGCTATCTATGGATTAAAGCAAGCTCCGAGGGCCTGGTATGCTAAGTTAAGTTCTAAGCTCATTAATCTTGGGTTTGTAGCTTCTAAATCTGATACTTCTTTATTCATTTATCAGAAGTCAGACCTTACTATTTATATGCTCATATATGTTGATGATATTATTGTGACAAGCTCTTCAAGTGAGGCAGTTTTAGCTTTGCTCTCTGATCTTCGCAAAGATTTTGCACTAAAAGACTTAGGTGATTTACATTATTTTTTGGGAATAGAAGTTCAACACAACAGCAAAGGGCTGTTATTGTCCCAGGAGAGATATGCTCGGGAAATCCTTACTCGAGTTGGTATGTTGACTTGCAAGCCATCCCCTACACCTCTCTCTACTTCAGAAAAACTTTCTTGTAATGATGGAGTACAGTTAAGTTCAGATGATGGTACTCGGTATAGAAGTGTGGTAGGAGCTCTTCAGTATCTTACGCTTACTAGACCAGATTTGGCTTTTTCAGTTAATAAGGTATGTCAGTTTTTACATGCTCCTACTACTGTTCATTGGACTACTGTGAAAAGAATTCTACGATATGTGAAAAATACTCTGAGTCTTGGCCTAGAGATTGTGAAGTCCAGCTCCGTATTACTAAGTGTTTTCTCTGATGCGGATTGGGCTGGCAGTATTGATGATAGAAGATCTACTGGTGGATTTGCAGTTTTCTTTGGTCCGGATCTTGTTTCTTGGAGTTCCAGAAAACAAGCTACAGTATCACGTTCTAGCACTGAAGCAGAATATAAATCTATGGCCAATGCTACAGCTGAGGTAATTTGGATGGAGTCTTTGCTAGTAGAACTTGGTATTCAGTTAAAAGAGCCACCAGTTTTGTGGTGTGATAATTTGGGAGCTACTTACTTGGCAGCAAATCCTGTGTTTCATGCTCGAGCTAAACATATTGAAATAGATTTTCACTTTGTCAGAGAGAGAGTTATTAATAAGCAGTTGCAGGTTCGGCTTGTGTCTACAAAAGAACAAATAGCTGATGGTTTCACCAAGGCTCTGCCTGTTATGAAGCTAGATGATTTTAAGGGCAATCTAAATCTCAAGAATAAGAGAGGTTTAGATTGAGGGTGGCTGTTAGAGTTTATGTGTTACTCTTGTAAACATTATCAGAGAGTCCATATATAGAAGGATTTGGCTATAGATAGAAATAGACTTTGTATTCAAATCAAGGCTGAATCCGTTTCTATTTTGTACTCTCCTATTCCTGTAAGTCTCTTGGCAATTCACCCTATATAAACACGCATCCGTGGTGAGCCTAGATTGGCAATCACGTTTCCCAATTTCACAGTCTCAGCCCGATGATTCCTTGTTGCCCACCGCCACCGTCACCGGTCGTTGTCCCCTAAGATAAGATCAACGATATTGTGTCATTGCGACCTCTGCTTGCCACCCTCATCCGATCCGACGGCTGGCTATGCCACACATTCGCCAGCCGTCATTGACTAGAGTTTTAAGGTTGGGGCTAGGAAACCTAGAATCTAACTCGCACGAATCTAATATGATTTGATGGTAGGAACTGCTCTATATACCTTACATTAAAAAAATATGTCCGCACTATAGCCATTCTCATGGAGAAAATAAATTGAATTTGAGCCAATTCTAGGCCCCAGACCACGCGAGGCCGAGCACGAGCAGCAGGTTGTCGGGGAAAAAAAAATCCGGCTGCAGGTTGTTGGGAAAAGCCGAGCACGAGCAGCCCAGCAGCGAAACTGCCCACGTTTGGAGGAAACAAGGCCCCGGCCCGAAGCTGGCACTACTCGCGGCTCGCGGACCCCTTCCTGGTCTACCGCTGCATGCTGCGCGCGGGGTCACCGCCCCCCAACAGCTTCACGCTCGCGTTCGCGCTCAAGGCGTGCGCCGCCGTGCCGACTCTCGGCGAGGGCCGGCATGCAGCTGCACTCGCAGGCTTTCCGTCAGGGGCTCGAGCCGAGCCCATACGTGCAGACCGGGTTGCTTAACCTCTATGCCAAGTGCGAGGAGGTTGCGCTCGCCAGGACCGTGTTTGATGGCATGGTTGGGGACAAGAATTTGGTCGCTTGGAGTGCCATGATCGGCGGGTACTCAAGGGTGGGGATGGTTAATGAGGCGGTGGGGATGTTTCGGGAGATGCAGGCGGCTGGGGTGAACCCGGGTGAGGTCACTATGGTTAGCGTCATCTCGGCACTTGATTTAGGGAGGTGGGTGCATGCTTTTATAGATAGGAAGGAGATCACGGTCGATCCTGAGCTGAGTACTGCGTTAATTGATATGTATGCAAAGTGCTGGTTGATAGAGCGGGCAAGAGCGGTGTGTTGATGCAATGGTGGAGAGGGATACAAAGGCACGGAGTGCAGTGATTGCTGGATTGGCGATACACAGGCTCGTAGAGGATGCATTGGGACTATTCTCAAGAACGCCAGAGCTTAAGGTAAAAACGCTGCACTGATGTGTTTATAGGTAGTGGTTAGTTGGTTGTGCTGGTCTGTTTTTCTTCTTTGTTTCTCGAATGAAGGAGACACAGGAGCTGTTTGCCCTTGGTCGAAAAATAAGTTGGTTATGTTGGTTTGGTGATAACCTGCTCATATGCATCGACTTGCACAGAGGAACATGTAAATCCCATTATATACGATTGGCAAAAGAAACTAACTTATATATCGGCATAGTTTCTGATGATTCGTCATTTTTGTGTAGCGTCTGCTTTGTACCGTGCTACTGTAAAATTAGGCTCCTGAATGCACTTTACTAATTCCATACAAGATATGTTCTGTGAAATTGTTACATAAATCTTTGTTCGGATTAGCGATGTTTTCTACATTGTCCTCTATGTATTAACTCACATGCTCAACTTAGTTTTCTACCAAATTGGTAGAACACACATAGTCTTTACAAAGGTACCGTAACCATTCTAATATCTCTCACCTAAATTCTTGTGTATTGCACATATTTCAGGTGAGGCCTAACAACGTCACCTTTATTGGTGTGTTGTCAGCTTGTGCTCACAGTGGGTTAGTGGATGATGGACGACAATATTGGTCTACTATGCAAGAGTTGGGAATTAAACCTTCAATGGAAAACTATGGTTGCATGGTTGACC
Organism: Ampelocalamus luodianensis; assembly: GCA_036346255.1. Classification (NCBI taxonomy): domain Eukaryota; kingdom Viridiplantae; phylum Streptophyta; class Magnoliopsida; order Poales; family Poaceae; genus Ampelocalamus; species Ampelocalamus luodianensis. Next base: position 25,947,228 of record CM070617.1, on the reverse strand, counting down.
TCCTATGTCGATCTGGCCTCTTGGATGAAGCTTACTCATTTGTTACTGGCATGCCTATCTCACCAAATTCAGTAATTTGGAGGACTCTTCTTGTGGCGAGTAAAAGCTCAAACAGAATTGATATAGTGGAATCAGCGTCAGAGAGGCTCCTTGAATTAGAACCTCACAATCTGGAGAACTATGTTCTGCTCTCCAATTTGTATGCATCGAAATCCCAGTGGGATAGAGTGAGCTATATGAGGGAAAAGATGAAGGCAAACAATGTTACTGTTGTTGCTGGTTGTAAACTTGTAGTTCGATTGAAATAAATGGCTACCTGCACAAGTTTGTGGTGAATGATGATTCACACCCTGAAATCAAGGAGACAAGACCGGTACTGAGGGATATAGCTGACCGGGTGCTACGCACTGGTCACAAGCCTTGGACTGCCGCCGTGCTACATGATGTTGGTGAAGAGGAAAAAGAAGTTGCACTTTGTGAGCATAGTGAGAAGTTAGCCATTGCATATGGATTGTTGAAAACAAAAGAACCACATGTCATTCGGGTGGTAAAGAATTTGAGATTCTGTCCGGATTGCCATGAAGTGGCAAAAATAATAAGCAAGTCATACAGCCGAGAAATCATTGTCAGGGACCGTGTTCATTTCCATAGATTTATTGGAGGGAGTAGTTCTTGCAACGACTTTTGGTGATTACTTAACGGATTGAATCGTTTATATATGATTGTCCAAAGGCTGGGAGATGTGACGCATTACGAGAGAGTTTTTACACAAGTGCTAAAACAAAAACCATCGGGATGAATACTCTGGTGGGAGCTTGGGAAGCTTCCCATTCGGATTTGATCTCCGGGGGTGGCAGGGTGGGGAACCACCTATTTAAAAGAAGAAGAAGAAGTGTTAAACAAAAAACTTCGGCTCCTGGTGCAGACTGGAGCCTCATATTTTGCTACTACAACTCAAGGTATTGAACTATATTTTACATCATTGAGGTATTCTTTTAACCGTAATTTCATGTTGTCCGCTGCCATTCATTCTCCGTAGTGCTGCTACCTAACCAGAAAACCAGATATTTCTGACAGAGTGGACGTTAGAGCCTCTTATTCTGACACAGTCAGTGTTTTATCCAAGAGAACCTAGAAAAGGAAAGGTGGCTGCTTTTCTGTCATAGTTTGTTGTTCACACATTAATAACAAAGATCGGTTGCATTGTTTATTACACAATTTATTCATGTTGGACAATTTTAATCTCTCAATTGGATGCATCATGCATAGCCATTCGATGTTTGATTAGTGATTAGTTATTCCTTTATGCCAAGTTGACTTCTTGATGGACAGTTTTCATACTGCAGTACATAACATTAACATGACAGTACTACAGCCTCCAGATGGTCCACATGGTGCTCCCAGACGGTAAAATGGTCATTCAGAATTTCAGGTTCCAAAAGCCCAAACCGTGGAAGAGCATGCTTATTCAGGTTATCCAAGGTCAGGAATCAGGATACCAGAACATGCCGTGGTTGATGGCTGCTCGTGCAGCAAGACAGAAATTTACGGCCGTTGGAGATTTTGTCAAGAGAAAGGCCAACCGGACATAGCATGAGTAGAGGCGAATCACGTGTATTTCAAGGACGAGACTGAATGTGTCTTGATGTAAATTGGGGGAAAACGGTGCTTGCAGTTTCTTTGCATGATGTGCTTGCAGGCTTGCAGCTTCAGAGTTTTTTCTTTCTTTCTGATTTGCGTATTCAGACTAATCTTCAGACTAACCAGTTCTAAAGAAAATTAACCAAACTGAACAGTACTGCTGGTCTGCTACAATGTATATGATGCTCAAACAGACAACAAAATACACACGTACACAGTGCCCATTACACAGATAAATGAGGAAATACAGTAAACAATATATATGTAGTTCGACCAACAATTTTCAAAACCCGGTTCTGTGATGCTCAAATACAAGTGGAGCTAACTGTGTAATAAAGAATGCGATACCAACCAAACCACGAGTTTACAGACCGAAATAAGGCATCAACAATGTAGGCGTTGCTGATACTCAGAAGCAGGTGAGTATCAGGAGGCCCCTGCGACTTAAGAAGCAAGTTGGTTCTGACCCCAAAAAGAGAACATCCCCTTGTACCTTGCAGCCACAAATTGGCGTGACAGCATGCTTAAAGGCTGCTCCTTGCAGCAGCTGGTGCTGCGTTTGATCTGTTCCATGGTCTTGAGAACAGGAACGGCCTCTGCCAGTGAAGCACTCTCAGCTGGCACCGACGGAGATACCTTACAATATTGAGGAACACTAGAGGCAGTTATGCTACTGCTACTGCTGTCATATACCTTGGGATATTGTGGATCACTATTGTCAATTCTGCTGCTGCTGCCGCTGCTGTTGCTCCTGCCACCATTGGTGCTGCGGTAAGAAGGTTTCCTGTCTCTTTTGCTGCTGCTGCTGCTGCTGCTGCTACTAATGTGGCGAGAATGCTTCTTGTCTTTTTTGCTGCCATTGCTGCTGCGCTGCTGCTGCTCTTGGAGGACTTGTATTTGTAGTGGCCCTTCCTTGAACTTCTCTGGTGCGCCCTCATAGTGTGTGACTCAGAGGTAACAGGAGGATCGTACACATCAGGATCCCATGAAACACTCAACCTTGTGACGATTCCCTGCTTTGCACGGCTTCCTTTCATCGCAGAAACTAACATTGGAGTGTCCTGCATATAAAGAGGATGTGCATATGTTGTTAAAAAACAGTTTGGTCCATCCATTTAGAACATAAAACATTTCACATAATCGATAAAATAATTGGAGAACAGCCCCATGAGGTCCTATACTCATTGCAGATTTCAAATAAACAAGACTCCAATCAGGAAGCCAACTGCACTGAACTAAAGTACAAGTAGGAACGATAGAAGAAGCCAGAGACAATGTCAAAATTAAGCCTCTAACGCTTATAAACTTTTTTTAAATCTAAAAACAGAGTTGCATAGCTATTGGCCTATTGCTAATTTGGTATCAAGATAACATTAATTAGAACAAGCACATTGACAAGCAAGATATGCTGGACAAGGAAGAACCCATACTTCGACTGCAATCAAATACTTACATTAGTTGAAGAATTTCCGTCATCTGATTTGCCAATCGATGATTCAGACGCATTACCAGTAGGGAAGGCTGGTGATGTGACCACTTCATTGTCGATATCCACTAAATCATCAGTTGAATGTGATTCCAGAGAAATAAGTGAATCACCATTTTCATCAGAGTCTTCACCTGGATCTGTCCCTTCATCATCACAGTCGTCGTGGTCATAGACATGCATCACTTCAGCAAGAGCCGTTCCAATTTCTTCGACAACCAAATCATCTTTCCCACCAGCTATTCCAGCTTCAAAATTTCCATCTTCGGAGCAAGCACAATGCTCAAAACCTGGTTCTTCATAGGTGCTGTGGCAGAGACATAAGCTGCTGCTTACACCTTCGGCACTGGAGTCTACCAAAGGTCCACCCATCCACAAGCTTAACCCCAAATTGAGTAGAGAATTTTCTGCTGAAAAGAACAAAGCATAAGTTAGAAGCAAGTTTTTGATGCAGTTAAAAGGGCTGCATAAGGACCACCACCTAACTTACTGGATACAAGACCATAGTACAAAATTAATCAAATGGGTGCAGCACATCAATGTGCATGTGTGTATGCTGCTTATATTTCAAGTTCATTTAACCTGAGGCAATAGTTCTAACAGAATAGGCAGATTAAGGACCTATCAGATTTCTCTTTTATTTTTACAAAGCAATAAAGCACAAACAGATGTTAGAAGTCTAAAAGAACACATATAAGAAGCGTGCACTAGAACGTGTGCCATGTTGGGAATCAGGAGGATAAGACGATACACATTCAAAAGAATAATAAATTTCAAACGAATCATATTTCCATGATTAAAATCTAACCAATTCCATGGCATATGCAATTCTACCAAAATGATAAAATGGCATCAGTTCAATACCTCTTTCCTCGTAGCAACAGCAATGACCACCTCCAACACACCGGGTCGCTTCCGATCGGACCGGTGGATCGAACGCAGACACCAAACCGCCGGGACCAGGAAAGCCTGAGATCGAGCACCGATCCCTCACAACCAGACAAGCCTCAGATCGAGCACAACCAGATCGAATCCGAGACCGCGAACGACGCGAGGCAACAAGGATCGAAGGGCGTGGGCGACGAGGGGAAGGCAAACGTCAAAGACAATTACTACTACTACTAAAACGATGGTAGGACGAGCGCTTGAGGCGGCGGGAGCAGGGGAAGGAGGATGAGGAGTCCCCGGAGGCGATGGCGGCGGCCGCGCGGAGGCTGGCGAACGCGGCGAGCACCGCAGGCATCGTATCCTCGCCGGGGCGCCGCAACGCTACGGTTCTCTCTCGAGATCCAACTCGGCGGGTTCCGTAGACCACCACGAGCGGGGACGACGGGATCGGGGGAGACGACGGCAAGGTCAGGCCTTGCGCGTGGATCGGATCAGAGCGCTTTGAATCCGCTTGGCTTGGAGACGATGACGATGACGAAGGCGAAGAAGGGAAGGATTTGGGAATTGGCTCAGGGCGAGGCTGAGATGTGCGGATGGGCTATCGGAGCGGCGGCGAAAGCCCCGGTCAGGTGGCTTATTATCATCTTATGCTCTGCTTCCTGACAAGTGGGGCCGGGTTGCTCTCGGTCCCAGTACGCGGTGAGATGGTATACTGGGACTCGGACACGGGCAAGGGAGGGTGTATTTATAGGTAAAGGCGGATGACAGGTGGGGTAGATGTGCGTGGGCCGAGCTTCCAGTGAGAGAGCGATGCTCGGGTCAAACCGTCAAAGGCGCCGCGGGAGGGTGCGGCACGGAAGGCGTGCCACGTCGGCCGGAGGAATTCACAGATTCAGACAGGGAGGGAGGCGGTTTTCGTATTCGGATTTTGGACCAGGCAAACAGGCGATGAACCGCAGGCAGGATCGACACGGCTATTCTTCGCTTCAGATCTTTTCCTGCCCGGTCTGGGGGGGTTCACGTCCAACGCGTGTCTGCTAGATTCGGAAGAGTATACCGGTGTACATGGGAAGTAGCTCTGAGTCTGAGATGCTCACTTAAGCTTCTATTTTGCCGATTTTTTACAGTACGCTTAATATCAGTTCTTTTAGATATGCTTAATACCACCCAGCATTCTGTATTTCTGTATGGCCATGCATGAAACAACATAAGTATATTTTTATTTTCTATTGGCAGAAGAGCATATCAAAGGGCCAAAATAGATAAGAGTCCATTTATCGATCACGACACGGATGGTAGCGTACAGATAAACGAGTTGCACAGATGATATACAACATTTGGGTAGTAGAGACAGGAGGTTATATGGAGAGAAGATAGTTCATGTAGTACGTCTCTTGAGTCTTGACGCCAGTGGTCAACTGAAGCGATTCGGCCAGATCTGTCGTCTACTGCTATAGAATAGTTGGCCGCCAACAGTTTCGTGAAGTGCAAGCACCAAGGCCAGACTAGTCAGCTATGAAATAGTTGGCATCCTTCTAATATAGAATAGCTGGCAGCTGGACGATACACATAGGATGAGAATAAGATTCTTTCGGCAATTGGGAAAAGATCAGTGGTGCTTCCAATCATTGTGCCTGGCTATGAAGAAGGCCACGGCAATAGCCAATATATCAGGTGCACAGATGCACTGAAGAAGTTTTGCTTTGCTATTCAAATCTGCAGTGCATTAGCACATTTACCCTGAGATGAATGAGTTGGCACTTGCTGCATCCTGCATGGCGGGTCTTTCTGTGCGCAAAATAGAATAAAAAAGAAGCTGTTATTGTATCATGAAAGCAAAACATGTTGAGAATGAATCGAGTGCAAATTCTAATAAATTTTTACACCACAGGAGGAAGCACAATATACGATCAACCTTCTTAAGAATTAGTAAAAGCTATTTGTTGGTACCTGAAGGCAAACAATAGTCTTACTTCACTTTCTTCCTCTTTGCTTGTGGTTCATTGACATTTGGGCTTGTATGACTACTATTCTGCAGTGGATGATATTTTGCTCGTCCCAATGCTTCCTCATAGTTATTCAACTTCTGCTTCTCCTTGTTCTGACAAGAGCAAAAAAAGTACAATTATAGTAAGGCTAGCCTTGTCAATCTCTCTCAATTTTAGTCAAATCCAAGATCACATACATAACCATTCTTATAAGTTGCTATTTGTTGCTTACAAACTTTCAGCTCCATGTTTACATCACTAAGACGAGAATCAACAGGAACTGTGCACTGCTGAACCAACTGATTCTGACGCCCACGGACAACTTGTGGTTGCCATACGTTTAATGCCACAGAAGCTCTCCTGTGGACATTTCAGACAACAAGGAATTAGGCAATCATCACATACTGAGAAGAAATGCACAAACTCATGAGAATAAGGAAAAATCAAGGGCAGGATGTCCCCTTATACTGAAGTCTAAATCTTCTGTTTCCCTGGCTGGGAGAGGTTGGAGTTTTGTTTTTTGTTTTTTTGCGAGGAGAGAAATGATAATGGTGTATTTTATACAACTTGACTGTTCGTTAACCCATACAAGAACACTGTTTTAACTCTGTCCCAGCCCTTTAAGCCATCAATGCGTAAAAAACGAGCCAGATTCCCTCCATAATCTTTGTCCATGATCCTAATGAGGTGCTCCACAACGTCTGTGTTTTTCTCCTTTATGGGACAGGAGTCAGGACCCATAGGACTGCAGCGCCAGCCAATGACAACACCTCTAACAAGGAACTCAATACATTCAAGAAGTAGTGAAGAGAATTAGATTGCAACCTACTATGTCTGATATGATTGTGTTGGGACTGAAGAACTATCTGATTCTTGATGTTCTACCCACTACCTTTTAGATATCCATTACATTTGCAGTCAGAGTGTCGTTTGAGCCGGTTTGCTTTCCTGTTCATGTACACCGACAACAGACCTGAATGTTGCCAGATGGGCTACAATTGTTTTGTGCACTGTTTGAAGGTTTCCTTAATGAAATATAAACAGGGGCCTTTTACCTGAGTATTCAACAGGGTGGGGGGGGGGGTAGTAGTTCCAAAGGCCATAGATCATTGATAATTTGATATGCCTATTACAGTTCAAAAGGCAGCAAGAGCAGCTGTTTTTTGTTGAAAATGTGAGCCAAGAGAACAATCTTGGTCCAGATCTTGCATAAATAAGCAGCTCAACAAATAATTGAAGCGGTTGTTTTGAGCAACATTTTTTGCCAACTAAATGACCGTCGCACCGTGCAGAAAGACTTAGCTGCTGGTGGGCGCAAGAGACTGTTTCCATAATGAGTGACATATAAGAAGCCTTTAAATTGGAAGGATATGACCAACACAAAAGATCATTGACGTGACTTAATCAGAGTTTTCCTACTACAGTTGAAAAAAAGGCAGCAGGAGAAGCTGCACATGTGAGCCGAAACAATCTCGGCCTAGCTCATGCGTAGACAAGCAGATCAATAGATCATGGAAGCAACTGTCTTGAGCAATATTTTCTGCTCCCATAGTGCCAACTACACGATCGTCCAGCAAGAATTAGCTAGTTAGTTATGAGCAATTCAGCACCCATTGTATTTTCTACATTCCAGAGCTCTAGCTCCTATGATTTCTTACAGGTCAGGTGAATTGCTGTTTCTACTCTCTGCATCACACTACAAAGTATAGCATCGAGAACACATACCATGATATCACACAGGAAACAAAAAACCACAATTGGGGAAGCAGAGGATTTTTTTTTTTGAGAATATAGTGACAACATTGCAGATTGCAAAAGAGAAAAGGATAAAATTTTGGAGAATACGGACCTAACCCTCTCGAGGTTGTCCAGCTCCTGCGCGGCGGCCTTCATCCTCTCCCCCTCCGCCCGCATCGACTCCTCCAGCTCTGCCAGCCGCCTCCGGCACGCCAGCACCCGCCCCTCCGCCTCGAACACCGCCCGCCGCCTCGCCTCCGCCATCCGCACCTTGTGCTTCTCGAACCTGCGGCAGAGTACAAGTCATGGACACACACACACACAAAGAACAAATTAACTGAGCAAAAAGGGAGGGAAGTTACTTGGTTTTGTAGACGGATTTGGGGTGGAGCTGCTGATGAGAGGAGGAGGATGAGGGTTGGGGTTGTGATTGGGAGGGGAAGTCGAGGGAGAGGAGTGCCCACCAGAGGGAGGGGTGGAGGGAGAGGCGGCGGAGGCGGCGGGAGGCGATGGCGAGGCAGCAGAGGTCGCGGAACCCCAGCGCGGACGACGCGGCGCCGAGCTCCAGGATGCGCGCCCACAGCTCGTCGGGGAGATCAGATGCCGACATGTTGGATTTGGTTGGCGTGGGTTGGGGATGGACGACTGCGACACCTTCAAAGCTAGCTATGCCGTCGCGCAGTTGCGCTTCTCGCCGGGGTGGTGCTCTTCGTCGGCGCCTCGGCGGACTAGAGAAATCAGGAAGGCACGCGACCAAATCGGTCCCTGCCGCTGGGCCCGCCTATGAACTTTTGGACTTCCGCCGGTCGTCTCGTTACAAAATTGTGAGCTGCATTGCATACGCTGAGTTTTCGTATGAATGCAAAAACTGCATCACACATTGCCTCCGTGCGCAATCTTCTGCAGCGCCCGCAGAAGCTCTCGATCTTAGGCTCAGCAAAAGCAAATAAGCAAATCAGAGCCCGAATTAGAGATGAGATCATCGAAGGCCAAAAAGATAATTGTGCAGACATTTGTTTGGTAAGATCAGCTGAAATATCATATTACAAGTCTGTTATGTTCCCGGCCCTAGACTACTAGAAGAAAGATCCTAAGCGAACTGCATCTAATTCGGCTATTTCACCATGGATAGATGTGTAGTTAGGTTCCAAACGTCCGAGCCAGATGGTTCATTTTGCACAGGTTTTCCTGGAACCAAGCTGCAGGCTTGCAGCTCACTATGACCAGCAACTGTGCGCAATTTCAAACTTCTATGACCAGTGCCTTTGCCGAGAGCATTTCAAAACTTCAGGTTCTGCTTGCTGCAATCTACCAGGGACTTCACTCTTCAAAGTTTGTTGTGCCGTCGAAGCCTGTCAAGTTTGGAAATGATAACCTTCGTCCTCTTGTTGTGGCAGAAGTTAGTTATTTCTTCCTCATTCTTCGAACTGAGTCATATATCGGGCGGAATAAAATGCTAGAGATATATCTCTCTCCAAAGCTGGGGAAAATAACCTGCAAATTCATGTGACTACTTAACTATCTGAGTGGGTTATAACTTCAAGGACGCTATGTTGCAAAGGAACAAGTTTCACTATAAACCCAAAGTCATGGCATAATGCCAGCGTCTTTAAACAGATGAAAATAACATGCACTCACCACAATCAGCTTTCCAGCATTTTCAGGTCTTTTGGCAACATTAATCGCAGCAACTGCTGCAGCACCTGACGAAATGCCAACCTGCAAAACAACCCACGTAACAAATCATGGATCTCACTGTTATGGGCATGGGCCCATGGGGAGCTACAGCCATGCAAGGAGGCTGCTATAAGCAGGAATTATTGTTCACGTGCACTGTTTGTACATGTGAACAGTGCACCAAACACATTCGATTAGATTAGTTGTTTCTTCTATATTAGGATTAGTTAGATGCATATCTTTATAATAAGAGTAGTTAGAGGCATATCTTCATATTAGGAATGATTAGATGCATATCCTCATATTATTAATGATTAGATGCATATCTTTATATTTAGAAAGTATGGATATTATCTTATCTTTAGTTGATTGGTTACATTAGATATGTTAGTTTCCATATTGTTAGAGGCCAATCTCATCTATATAAAAAATGAGCCACATAATTCAAAGGAGGCAAGAATTAGCAATCTATTCCTCTGTCTCCTTGTTTCCCGTCACGGTGCTCAGGCGGTCGAGGAGCCTCGACCATCTGCCGGCGGCGGTAGCCACCAGTTCACCCGACTGTGTCACTCACATCAGAGAATTTGAAGTAGATGCTTCACACCACACCAAATTAATAACTCAAAAGTAATTCATTTAGTTGTGCAGTTGCTCACCAGCAAGCCCTCTTTTAGTGCAAGTTCCCTTGCAACATCGACTGCCTCTGCGGTGGTAACCTGCAAGTTCGACAATCAAAATCAACTCAGCAGCCTGTAAGACTGTCAGCAAAAATCTGCAAACATAAACAGAGTACAAAAGTTGGCATTCCAGACCTTCACAACCTCGTCAAGCAGCTGAACATCTAATATGCTTGGAATATAACCTGTTGTTTATTGATATAAACCAAAGGGGTGTCAATATCAAGGAAAATATATTCAACAAGCTAATTTCCCAAATATTTTAAATTCCTGAATCATGATGGGCTAATGCATTTACCTGGGTTGTCACCAGAGATCACACTAGTTTCAGCAGGTTCTACCCCAATGACCTATAACGACAGGACAAGACAAAAGATATAAATGATTGAATTCAACTTGAAAATATATAATTATATAAACACAGTCAAACAGTTTCAGGTATATGAAAAAATTAGGCCAGATGCTAGGTCAGATAAATCACAGACATCTCAATACCAACCTTGTGAAAATCACTGTATTTCTGGAAAATATGATAGTCCAACAGACAACTTTAGAATAAAACAATAGGATAGAAGGAGTTATATCCCACCGCCGCCGATCGATTCGCTGCCGATGAGATACACGATACAGTGGAAAACCAAGAGGAATTGTCTTCCCCTTGAATTCAAACTCCATCCATTTATCAGCCCAATGGCATTTCATAACTCCCCATTGCTCTAGCCAATCCATGCCTAAAATAGCATCATATCCTCCTAACTCCAGCACTTTCATGTCATGCTGAAATGTGTGCCCTTGTACCCACCAACTCATATTTGGCACCAAACTTTCACTCATTAAGATGTCTCCACTGGCAACCTTCACTTTGTTATCTATCTTTTCCTAAAATAGCTAAATAGTAAAGCCTTAATGTTCTTCAAGTAAATTGAATGAATCTTAATGAAGTTTGGCTAGTGGCGGAGTGGCGAGTGATGAGTCATTGCAAACAAAGGCTTCAAACTTCTTTAGAAATTGTGCTTTTCACTTTTGGGGATAGCATTCAAGCACTTCCCAAAGTTAAACCATGGAGTAAATGCGACCATCCACTAAATCGGTGAATAGCAACGATAAAGGAGTAAAATCCTCTGAAGCAAGGACTCTTCCGTTTGTTGCCATATCTGTGTCGGACACGGTGTCCGACACGGATACGACAAGGACACGCCACGGACACGTGTCGGCAGTGTGTCGGTCAATTAAACAACAAATTTTAATTTTTAAAATTTCCGACACGTGTCGGATACGGCTTGGACACGTATCTGACATAGCCCAACCGGCCCACCTCAATGCATAACCCTAGCTCCTCCCGATCCCAATCCCCCCACCCCCATCCCCTGTTCCCCGCACGCCGCCTCAACCCCCTCACGCGCCCCCTCGCCCTCGCCGCGCCTCCTCCCTCTCCGGCGACCAGCAGGCAGCAGTGCGCCGCCTCTCGCCGGCTCCTAGGTTAATGGGATTCTGAATTTTTGTTAATGGTATTAATATGAATAATTGAACAAATCATGAACTGACTGAATGAAGAGGTGAGGGTTATCTTTAAGAGGTACATATTCCTAGTTTACTTTACACTTTACATTATTTTAGTTTGACAAGCATGTGCAAAAATAAAAAATAATACATATGTGTATATTATTCTTATTATTTAAATATATATAGCCGTGTCGCCATATCGGCATTTTTGGGAAAATGGTGAATCCCCGTGTCGGTGTCGTGTTATGTCGTGTCGATGTATCCGTGCCCATGCATCATAGGTAAAATCTAATGCAATAGCATTGAATAAGATACAAAAAATGATTAAGATGACACAATACAAGATAATCATTTTCTCTTAAAAAACAACTTAACCAAGGCAAGAGTAAAAACCTTAATATCTTTGTTCATTCTTTTCAAGTATCGACCGGTGCCGGTAATAGTACCGCCTGTCCCAATGCTTGCAACAAGTATGTCAACAGTACCCAATGTGTCTTCCCATATTTCTGGGCCTGTGGTTTGAAAGTGGATCTGTAATTACCCAAGTGGATTTTCAATAGAACTTTACAGGAAAAAAATGGCAAATGAATTTCACATGTGCCGCATTGCAGATATAAGATGAGAAAATGGTAATGGCTAGAAGTCTCAACCTCACTATTAGCTGAATTGTTGAACTGCTGAAACATGTAAGCGTTTGGTGTCTTTGAAACTATTTCCCCAGCTTTATCGAAAGCTCCTTTTAATCCTTTGGTAGGATCAGTTAACACAATTTCAGCTCCAAATGCACGTAGAAGAATGCGTCTCTCGACATCTATTGATGAAGGCATAGTTGCTATCAGATTGTATCCTCTAGCTGCTGCCACAGAAGCAAGGCCTATACCAGTATTCCCAGTAGTTGGTTCTACCAAAATGGTCTGCATAGGTAGAAAGTAGAATTATAATCTTCCTGATGATAATAAATAAATAATGCAACGATCATAGGAAAAATCTAACCTTATTTGGAGAAATTAATCCTTTCTCTTCGGCATCATTAATCATGCTTAATCCAATCCTGAAAAACATATTGAATGAGAAGTGGCACAAACAACATTGCATTACTAGCATGAAAGCATACTGCAATAAGCCAATAACAATTGTATACCTATCTTTGACGCTACGGCAAGGTCCCATGTACTCAAGCTTTGCAGCGATATTAGCAATACAACCTTCAACAACTTTATTAAGATATACCATTGGGGTTTTCCCAATTAGCTGATTAACAAGATAGACAATGCTTTATCAGAATTGGAATTAGTCATGGTCAAGACGACAAAAATGAGATTTAGCCAAATATCCCCCATGTCATTATTAGTTGAGTTCGGAGAAAGTATAAAATGGCCTATTTTTACCATGGAATTCAGTAGTATCTTCTTAGATTTTTTTACCCACATTTTCAGTGACAACACCAGAGGTTCACAGTTCAATCAAGTAGAAAAGGACTATTCTAACGATATCATTAAAATCCCCAAATCCCACCCCGACTTCGCCTGGAATGAAAATGCGCAATACGAATGCTTAATGACCTGAACCAACTTCCCTGTGCGGTTTATAGAGGCCTCCCATCCCATATCACTCTACGAAGCGCACACAAAAATAATAATAATAGGTAAGGATGGGAAGCGGCCATGCACCTGGGTGACGTCCAGCGCAATGTTCACTGTGTCAAGATCATCCACGTACTCCACCGGGATCTCGACGGCGGCGGGGCCGCGGCCTTCGGAGAGGAGGCCGCGCTAAGGGGCCGGCGGGCCGAGACGGCACGCGGGGAGGTGAGGATGCGGGGAGATCTTGGGGCATTAGCGTAGGTGTATGCAGTGGAAATGGCGGCGGTGGCTGTGGCCGGGAGGAGGAGTGAGCAGCCGGGCGGCGACGCCATCGCCATGGCCGCAGCTGTCCGCGTGGGGGTTTTAGGGAGGGGAAAAGGAAGCTGTTTTCCGGATAAGGGGCATGGGGAATGGGTTATCGGGTCTCGGGTTTTAGGGCATGTTTGATCGCCACCTGGCCAAATGGGCGGTCTGGTCGGCATGGCACGCGCATGAACCGGTCCGGTTCATCCTGGTCCAGCTATTAGATGGGCTGTACTGTGTCGGTCCACGCCGGGAAGGCGGTCCAGGTACGGCCCGTTGGCCGTTTGTGTCGGGCTGACACGAGCTCGTTTGGTTCGTTGGGCTAAGGCCGATCCATTTAGCCTGTTAGGTTCGAAAAAATCAGGAAAAAAAAGAAAAATAAGTAGAATTCAGAAATAGATATGGAAATTGAAAAAAAAATGAGACAATCATATTTAAAATATAATAAAGTGCTTTATTAATGTTCAACTGGTTACTTCATTAAAACATTCGTCAAGTAAAAACTTAAAATAAGAAAAATCTTAGCAAAGGAAAAGGAGTATAACCTATAGCTCTAAATACATCCTTGTTTTACGTGTCATCGTCTAAGTACAGATTTTCGAACACCTCCGACAACTCTGATTTTTCACATAGTGTTATGTTCGTGAATCAGTTTGTTCTCAATCCTTCATATTTAGAAGTATCTCCACCATCTTACTTGTGAGACTTGTTATTCTCTCCTCTAATATCCTTCCAGAAAGACTGAAAGTCGACACGGAGGACATCGTCGAGACAGGAACAGTTAACACATCATGTACAAGTATGGATAGCACGGGACATGTTAACTTATGGGTTTGCCATCATCGTATGGTATGGAATATGCACGTGTTCCATTCGTCATACGGTAAAGAATATTCTTGGAATCAGTTCATACCTTTTACGAGCAGTTCTCCTGGTCGGGGGAGTTTGGCTTAGGCCTTCGTCCGACCAGGGTACTCATTATGTAACCTCTGGAATCTCTACGACCAGTGAGGTCGTGTATCTCAGGAGTTACGACCATGAAGACGTATGGTCTTTTATATATTAAAGATAATATATAGAGGTTTTAATCCTCGTCAGAAGCCTTCTGAGTTGAAATCCACCGTATCGTTGTCCAGATAGGTGGATAGTTCTCTACTCCTTGTGGTTTTGACTGAGCAGACGGCGGTGTAGAAGAAGAAGACTTGGACCTAGAGGAAGAGCCACCAAAGATCTTGCCCTACATATTTATCTTGCTACTTAAGGCAGGGGTTACTGGAGGTCGTTGCGCGCGGACTCTCTAAAACTTATTTTTATTCCTTTGGTAAACCTCATATAACCGAGAATGAACTTCTGTAAAATAGTTAGTATAATCTAACCCTGTAGCATCACTGAGAAGATCAAGTACAGTACCAAATACATCAATTTTACCTCTAGGATCTAAAAAAATACAAATGCATATAGGTAAGGGATTTCTCTCCAATATTTAAGGTATTTAGATTTCATGGAAATAATAGCATCGTGTAAAACTAAGTCATTTTCATACATTTTCAATTGAGTAGCAATCTGTAAACTACTATACACAATGATAGGAGATTTTGAATAGTACACAGCGGACAAAGCAACAGAGAGATTGACAAGCTACCTCAGGATCATAGTCCTAGCTACATATCGCACCGTCGGGGTTGTACTGCAGCTACGTCTACCTCATCACCAATCCTTGCTTGGTCTTGCATCTTGTAGCATGTCTAATCAAGCGCCTGTTCCACCTGTAGACCTTGTAGACAATTCACTACGATTAATTTTGCAAATAGCAAATGGTACCTCATTTCTCTATGCATCCTGCTTGGTTGT
Organism: Ampelocalamus luodianensis; assembly: GCA_036346255.1. Taxonomy (NCBI): domain Eukaryota; kingdom Viridiplantae; phylum Streptophyta; class Magnoliopsida; order Poales; family Poaceae; genus Ampelocalamus; species Ampelocalamus luodianensis. The sequence continues at coordinate 25,931,894 of CM070617.1, read as the reverse complement.
CCTGTCGAAATTCTCTCACACTTCCAATGTAGACGGTCTCGACCTCTTTGCTTGGTTGGTGTGGATCTTGATGCTGCCTTGGAGATTGATGATGGAACTCCGCCTTACCCTTCCGGTTGGTGTGGAGCTTGACTTTTGCTGACTTGCTGTCGAAAATTGAATTTTGTAAAACTTGGCATAATTTTTTTGAATTTTGCCAAATTAGCTCAACACGAATTTGAATTTGCACATTATAATTTCAAAGAGAGAATGAGGAATGGAGGGGTGCTGAATGAGAGGTATGGTGGCTATTTTTAGGAAATTTTTGGGTTTTTATTATTTTTTCTATTTTTAAAGACAAAAACAGGCAAAAAATGCTCAACGGTTGGATTTTAGTCAAGCCATGTCGTGCCAAGCATGGCCCATGAGCATGTTTCGGCCCACGTAGCACTTGCCCAGCCACGCTGCCCGACTGCCCACACCCCTGCCCGCCCATCTTCTTCCTCCCCTTAGCTACCCGCGAGTGCCATGTGCGGCACTGCGCCTACCGCACGTACCTGCCGCTTGCTGCATGTGCCTCTTGCCCTCTTCCTCATGGCCTCACCTCCCTCAACGCTAGGGGTGAAAACGGATCGGATAGTTTCCGACCGATCCGGACAAAAACGGATTCGGAATGTCTCGGATCGGATTTTTCTCGGATAGTTTTCGGATCGGAAACGAATTCGGTCTTTTTTGTCGGAAACGGAAACGAATACGGTAGGCATGCTATCCGGCGGATACGGAAACGAATACGGATTATCCGGATAAGACGGAGTCCGGATATCCGGATTTCAGCCCAAAAGAGAAAAGGAGATTTTAATTGATTTTCGAATTTCAGGAAATGCAACAAATCAAATAGTCATTTATAAAATAGCAAATAGAGTTCAAAAATTCTAGAAAAAATCACAGAAATTCATTGAATTATTTTTAACTTAATAAAATTAATTCCAGCTTAAAGTTGGTTATTATTTTTGTATATAAATTATTTTAAATTTCTAAAATAGGAAAAACCTTTTTAAAATACAAAAAATTCAATAAATTAATTAAAATTTCCTTTTTCACTTTAAATCCAATAAAATCTCAGAAAACTCAATAAATTTTATTTTCTACATTAAAAACTAGGAAACTAAATAATTGACTTTATTTTATTATTTTTTCCTTTTTAACCAAGAAAATTCTTTTAAATCTCAGAAAATCCAATAAAATAATAACTTTATTAATTTTATTTTTGGTAACATATTTTGAGATATTACAGTCATTTGTGTATAGATTAACCATCCAGTTTAATCGATGTTGGTGTGAACTAAATTTTATGTATATGATGAACTAAGTGTGAATGAGTGATGACTTTGTGAGTTAAGACTTATGAGCTAAATATGGTAAACTAAGTGTTATATTTGTGATGAACTAGTTAATGTAATTTGCTAGTGCCAATGTTATGTGTGGTTGCTGAAAATATGAACAATTCATGAATGTTTACATCAAATAAATTAGTTATATGTTTTCGTTAATTTCAGGCATACAATTTAAGGGGTTTTCATGTTCCAAAAAATATCTGTGACCGTATTCGTTTCTATTCATATTCGCTTCGTATTCGTATTCGTATTCGATACTATTCGTATTCGTATTCATATCCGGGGTATTCGTATTCGTATCCGGATCCGGGAAAAAATATGAAAACAAATATGACAAAGCCATTATCCGTCCGTTTCCGATCCGTTTTCACCCCTACTCAACGCCAGCGGCGCCTCCTCCCTCAGCGCCAGCTCCGCCTCTTCCTTTCCTCGCCTCGACGACTTCTCTCATCCTGGATCCCACTCGCCCGCCTGTCTCCCTCCACGCCGCCTCCCCTCTTCCTCTCCTAGTCTCCTTCCTCAGCGCCGGAGCCGCACGCCGGCACTGCCTTGCCTCCTCTCCTCCCGGCTCCCCTTCGCCCGCCTCTCTCTGCGTCGCCTCCCCTCTTCCTCTCCTAGTCTCCTCCCTCAGCGCCGTCACCACACGCCCGCCTCGCCTCGCTGAAAGATCTAGACCCGCCATTATGTGGTAATGGTGTTTTGGTGATTAATGATAAATCTAATTGGGAGACTAACACTTTTATTGATATACATATTGTGTAGTCTTATTTGGATATAAAGGTGAAAATCATGAAGGCATGCAAGTGATTAAGTTATTAATGACAAATGCACTTGTGAGACTAACACTCCTATTGTTATATCAAGTTTAGTCTCAGCTTGGATATAAAAGCAAAAATCCAAACAGGTATGTATTCATTAATGACAAATCTATTTGTGAGACTAACAATTCTATTGATTATCTATTGCTTAGTCTCGTTTGGATATAAAGATGAAAATACAAGAGGTATGCATTCTACTTCTTATTATTATATCTTGTTGCATTTCTCGGATCCAAAATATAGGTTAAACTCCACCAAAAGGTTAACTTGGATATGTGCATATGTTTCATTACACATTTGTGTATGCACACATTTAGGGGAGTTCATTCTATATTTTGTGGTTTCATTAGTATTGATACATAATTCCTTGTCCACATATATTAAGGATCTTTACCTTGAAATATATCCTTGAATATATTTAACTTGTGTAGTTAATATATTCATATGAGTATATACAACTTGTGTAGTTTGTATACACTCATTTTGGTATATATAACTTATGTAGTTCATATATACTCATGACCTTGTTGTTTCATTAGTATTGATCTTTGTGATCTACTTTGAAACATAACTCTTGAGTATATATATACCTTATGTAGTTTATATATACTCATATCAATTACATTCAATTATCTGTAATTGTGTTGGTTATCATCAATTACCAAAGAGGGAAATATTTTGGTATCTCGTCCCAACCATTATGAGTTAATGGTATGTTGTGGTAATTAATGATAATCACATTATGGAACTAACGTTTCTCCTTGAGTTGGATGAATAGGTTATGTTCTAGGTGTTTGAAGACTTTGGATTACATCATATGTTGATTGTCATCAAGTCGTGATTCTTGAAGAAGAAGAAATCATCATGTGTTGATGATGTTCAAAAAAAGGATGATCATTATGCGTTGATGATATTGAAGTGAAGAGCTTGAAGTAAAGGATGCATCACGAGTTGATGCGTGTCAAGTTCAAGAAGATGAAATGATCATTGGTTGATCATCAAGACAAGAGAATGTGTCATCATGTGTTGATGGACATCAAGTCGAAATCATGAAGCAAAGGAAATCATCATGCGTTGATGATTGTCAAGCTTCAAGAGATGTGCAAGGCTAAGGTATGACTAGCTAGGGCCAAGGTAGTCAGAGTCGAGATCCCGAGTCGGATCGATTTGCCTCCGGTAGGATCGAATCGTAGAATCGGCGATTCTACGGATTTGTAAAAATACACATATTTACCATCTATACTATAAGTTTGTATGATTCTTATAAGGTTTACCGCTTACTTATTACCAAAAAAGGGGCAAAACACTTCTTATCACACAACAGAAAAGCATAATGGTTCTGACATGATGGGTGATATAGTTCTGAACTACAGGAGAACAGCATTACCACACTAATATAATATTTTGCATGCTCCTTGTTTATTTATAGTTTCATTCTCAGAAATTAATATCAACAAATTTTGCTCTAAAACAAAATATCAGCAAAGCCTGGCCTCCAAAAACAATTACCCTAAGTCTCTACAAGTAGGATCGATAAGCTGTCGTGGGTTCGTAGAACCGTAAGACTCTAAGAGTAAGATCGCGATCCTAACTACCTTGAGTAGGATCGGATCGACAGTGAGACTCGGATCGACAGGCTGTCGTGGGTTCGTAAAATCGTAAGACTCTAAGAGTAGGATCGCGATCCTAACTACCATGGCTAGGGCTAAGGATTTGTTCCTAGTCTTTTACCAATCTCGGTGTTTGGTTGAGAGATCGGATTGCTAGAATAGGTTGCCGTACTATTAAGAGGGGTCTTAATTAGTAACTTGAGTTAGTCATGTGTTGATAGCTCATTGTGTTTGCTCTAGCTCAACTTAACATGTTGCCTTTGTTTGCAAATATGTTTTGCAAATAGTTGTGGCTCATGGTTATTCCTTGTAGCATGTGACTTTAGTTTGCAAATGCGTTTTGCAAACGGTTTAAGTTCATGTACCTTATTCCTTGTGGCGATGATTCTAAAAGTCGGCAAAATGTGTTTTTGTGACTTGTTGAGAATCTAGCTTTCATCTCTTGTGTACATGTTGCATCAATTTGGCAAATATGTTTTTGCAAATTGAGTTGAAGCAAATGTACAAAATTGCTTTCGATCTTGCCGATCGGCGCGTCCGACCGCCTCGTAGCGATCGATCGGTGGTAGTGGTCCGACCGCCATGGGTTGGGCGGTCTGACCGATCTTCGTTTGTACCGACCGTAAGAAACGGTATTACCGGGGTGCGGTAGTACCGGAGTTTGAAGCGTACTACCGAGATGCGGTAGTACCGAACTTTGTTTGGCGGACGTGTTTTCCGTAAGAGTATTTTTTCGATTGCTCGTGCTCGCTTGAGCGGTCGACCGCCCTCGCGGCGATCGGCGAGCTGGCGTCCGACCGCCATTGGTTGGCGGTCGGATCGATTGTGAGTCCAACGGCTAGTTTTATAGCCGTTGGCACTTGGCGGTCCGACCGCCATTAGTTGGCGATCGACCGATTTTGTCCGAGCCTCCGGAATCTTTTCCCAACGGCTAGTTTTTGAGTGTGGGCTATAAATACCCACCTTGGCTGTGTGAGGAAGTGTTGTTGCTTGTGCCCCATTGAGTTTCTTTGAGCTAAGAGCAAGCCTCTCATACTCTTGTGTGCATGTGTTGCACTTAGTGAGTGATTGAGAGCAAACCCTAAGTGCATGTGTTGCATTAGGTTGTGGATTGCTTATCCATAGAGCTTTGGCACTTGATTGGTTCAAGTGAAAGTTGAGTCTTGTTACTCTTGGTGTTTGCCAACACCTAGACGCGTGGAGACGTGGTGCGTCGGTGATCTTCTCAAGTGAAGCTTGTGAGAAGACCCGGGCGATTTGTGAGTGGCTTGGTGCTCGCCATCTCCGGAGCGGAGTAAGAGCAACCCTAGTGGATTGGAGTGATAAGTTCAAGTTGGAGTCTGTTCAAGCGGTTGAACTCACTTAGAGGTGTTGGTTCGGTTGGAACCGGTCCAAGTTGTTTGGACTTACCTCGGAAGTGTTGCCTCGCGTTTTGGAGCCGATCCAAAAGGTTGAACTTACCTCAACGTGGATTAGGGAGACCGCAAGTCTTCGATCACCACGGAAAAATATCATTGTGTCAATTGTGGTTTGCATTCTAGCTTTACTACATAGCAATTTATATTCCTAGAATTAAATTGCTTACTTGTGTGAACGCTATCTTATGTACTTAATTGTTTATATCATTAGTTGATTGCTTACAAGTCATTGCTTAATTGTTATCTCTCAATAGGCTTGTTGTTGGTGCACTTAGGCGAGCCTAGTTGTTTTAGGTTTTAATTGGGCGAAATCGATTTGATATTAGCTTCCGCATTAGAAATCGGTTTTAGTGCATAAAAGTTTTAAAACCGCCTATTCACCCCCCTCTAGTCGGCCTACTCGATCTTACACTCGCCTCCTCTCCTCCCGGCTCCCCTTCGCTGGCCTCCCTCTGCGCCGCCTCCCCTCTTCCTCTCCTCCCTTAGTGCCGTTACTGCCCCACCTGATCCTCCTGGCCCTGCCTCTCCCTGCAGCGCGTGGGCCAATGGGTCGTGCCGTGCTCGTCGGGTTCATGCCGTACCCGGCACGACTCGACACTGTTCATGCCAGGCCAGGGCGGGTCACCATTCCTGGGTAGTAGCCTAAGCATGGCACGAGCTATCATATCGGGTCGACACACCTCATAAACAGTGTGGATCGTGTCGTGCATAGACCGACCCCTACAGTGGCGTGCCTCGGGCTGGCCCGGCAGGCACGTCCCATTTGGCCATTCTAGTAAGAAGAGCTCCACAAATTTCCCAAAATACATAAACAAATATGAACGACGCCTAAAAATACAGAGAATTAGCTTTGCCAATGTCACAAGCAAACTAATTATGCACTCAATTACTCATACAATGGTCTACAAATCTGTTGTCCCGATTCTAGTGAGAAGAGCTCCAAAAACTTCCCAACATACATAAACAAATATGAACAACACCTAAAAATACAGAGTTCAGCGAGAAATCTACAATTGTTCACCTCCAGAGCAACCAGAATCTGAAACACTGCCCGACTGGGGCTAAATACTAACATCAACTCATCCCTAGCCCATCATTCAGCTACCGCCAATAATAACAAGGAGGCGATCTAAGAGATGGATCATATGCTCCGGAGCAAATTAGTCCACCATAAGTAGCGAATCGACACAACAAATAGACCCTCAGTCGCATCATAAAGTGAGCACAGTGGCTCGCCAATTCCCTAAATCGCTCGCATCACGGGAAACAAAAGCTCAACACCCGAAATGACCACACCAACCAACAGTTCCTCCCCAATCCCAACATCAACTCGCACAAACCAACCGGATCGGGCGAGGGTGGATCGGGGAGGGCTAGGGTTTACAACACGTACCACCAGGAGTATGCGGTGCCACATAGAGAAGGAACAGAGCGAGCCTCAAGCTCGGCTGGCGGCGCGGTGAGGAGTGCGTGTGGCCGGCAACCGAAAAATGGAACGGCGCGGGGTGGGAAGATGTAGGTGGTGGCGGCGGCTACGCAGGTGGCCGGAGGCGCGGCGATGAGGCTTGGAGCGGTGGCGGCGCACGGGCTCACGGCGGAATCGGCGGCATGGCGACGCTCTGGAGAAAGTAGGGCGAGTATGGGTTGCGCCTTGGCGAGGGGATCGTCATGGTGTGGTCAGGGAGGCACAAGGGTGGCCGGAATGGCGGAGCGACGACGACCGGAGACGGAGAAGAGGAGGCGGCGGTGGTGGAGCTTCATGGCGACGGAGAAGACGAGAGGAGGTTGGGGATGGGTGGAGAACCTTCGGGAACGCGCCGTGACGTGGCTAGCTCACCGAAAGGTGGATCAGAGAGGGAGATCAGTAGGAGGTGGCGGCGGCCTAACTTGGTGAAGAAAGAGGAAAGGGGCGGTGCAAGGGCATGGGGTGAGGGTCCAGGCGTGCGGTATCGGCTGGGGGAGGAGAAGCGTGGGGACGAAGGGGAGGGGCGGCAGTACGGGCGTGTGAAAGCGTCTAGGCCCCTAAAATTATTTTGGTAATTAATGACTATATGTGAATGTTTGTTTAACATGTTAATTGAGTATCTACGAGGTGAAGATCCATTGATGGTTAATGATGATGCAAAAGATGCACGTTGAACGGTTCGATAAAGATCTTCTTGGCTCAAAATAAATAAGTAGACTAGGATCATTTTCGTATTTTGCCGGTCTTAGAAGAATTGTTTGGAAGACCGGATTTTTAGGATAAACGTCGTACTATTAAGAGGGATCGTGACTAGTAGCTTGAATATATGGTCTTGTGCAATATGGATCAATTTAGGATCATGCGTGTAATTGAATTCCTTCTCCAAAAGGTTTCAGTGTGGATGTCAAAAATCGGTTGTACCGACGTCCGTCTAGCGGTTGTACCGCTTGGTGCGGTATGACCGCATGTTACTTGGTGGAACAACCGGTTTTTGAACTCCTCACCAACCTGAGCGTTAATACGGTACTACCGGCTCTTTGAGCGGTACTACCGCATTGCGGTCATTCCGTTTTTTAGTTGGCGGTTGAGTTTTACCAGAACAGATGCATTTCTGACTCAAACCTCTCCGAGATAATCGGTCGTACCAAAATTGAGAAACGGTCGTACCGATCTGCGGTTGTACCGAATTTCATATGGCGGTACGATTTTTACAGAGAGCATGTCATCTCGTCGTTTCTGGAAACCCTTCGTTCGGTCGTACCGCTCCTACGAGCGGTATAACCGGAAGTTGCGGTCGTACCGCAAGTTAGTTGGCGGTCATACCGCAAGGGTTGTTCAACGGCTATGTCAGAGTCATTTAATGCCACCGTTCGACCGCATAGCGAGCTCGATCTCGCGTGCGTCGTACCGCACCTTAGATGGCGGTCATACCGCATTTCGCTGTTTTTTGGGTATGACTCTCCAACGGTCGTTTTTGTTGGTGGGTGGTATATATAACCCCCAACTGCTCAAGGGTTGACAGCTAGACCTCATTTAACATCTTTAGAGCCTTTAGCATTTATTCAACTCCTCAAATACACTTGTGCACCCTTTGAGAGGTTGTTGAGCTCATTCAAGTGCATTCATCATTCTAGTTGATCCTCTTGCACTTGGTTGTTGTCAAGCAAAGGTCATCGATTTGTTACTCTTGGAGTTTTGCCGAACTCCTAGACGGCTTGGCGGTGTGTGCACGGTGATCTCTTCAAGAAGATTGTGAAGAGGCCCGGTGCCAAGATTGTGAATGGTTTGGTGTTCACCATCTCCGGAGTGGAGGAAGAACAACCAATAGTGATCGAGGAAAGGCTTAATTGGTGGAGTCGGCTTGATTTGTTCAAGCTCCCTCAACGTGGACTAGTGAAGACCGGCAAGTCTTCGATACCACGGGAAAAACCCTCACTGTCTCACTTGTGGTTAATTCTTGTCTTTACTTATTCCGCATTTATAATTCAAGCATTTATCTTGTGTTAAATTGCTTAGCTAAGAATTATATCTTGTATTGACATTAGTTTCTTATTGTGTTAGAAAGTATTTGCTAGTACCTTTTAGCTCTAAGTTTAATTTGGTCGATTAAATTTAGAAACCTCCTATTCACCCCCCTCTAGTCGGTTATCCTTGATCCTACAGCGTGGGGGAGGGGATTTGGCCAGGCGTGGGGGCGCTGGGGCAGTGACGCGACGAGGAAAGGGGCAGCGTAGGAGCGTGGGGGGAGGGGGCCAGGCGTGTTGCGTCGGCTGGGGGAGGAGAAGCGTGGGGACGAAGGGAGGGAGCAGCAACCGAGCGTGGGGGGAGGGGATTTCGGCTCAGTCGTTGTCGAGCCGCGTGGAGGAACACCTCAATGCCAGCACAAGAAGCGCCCGAGGAAGATGAGAGGGAAGAACGCAACAGAATCGTAGGCACGCAAAACCAAAAAAGAATTGGACGACAACGAAGGAGAATCGCGCCAGATCCGACGCGCAAAAAGAAATGGAGCGACGTGGCCGCCTCTTCGACCGAGAAACATGCGGCTCTTTACGGTAGGATTTTCGCTGGGCAAGCACGCATAGAAAAGAATGGCACGAGAATCAAGGAGAGCGAGACGTGTATCGCTGTGGAGAAACTGCGAGCGAAACACCGTACGAAAGCCCGCGAGGCCGCGCATGCGAACGCGAAGATAGCGCAGCGATGGATCGAATGGCCAAGAAGCAGGGAAAAGAAGATCGAACGGCTCAAAAAAGAACGTCGACGTGGCATGTGTCTTTGCGCGTGAAAAACGCCTCTATTTAAGACCGGAGGATTTCCTTCTTTTTTTTTCTCTGCTGCGCATGGACTTCTGCCAATGAGGATGGATATATGTGGATAATATTGGGTAATGGGTCTACGTGTCATTTATGGAATGGATTGTCCAACAATAAAAGGCAAGTTGTGGAGTTTAGTATCCATAAATCATAAGAGTGTCCTATTTTATATTTCTCAAAGCTCAAGTCACCAACCAAACAATTAAATCTCATATTTGTCTAGCTAGGCAAAAAAAAATCCAAATTTTATGCTACCTATAGGCAGCACTTCTTCTCAGGCACGTCGCTCAGCCCTAGAGCCCCATCCCGACTTGTGTTGGTGCTGTCACTGCCAAATGCCAATGGCCCAATGCCCATTGGGATTTGCTTGAGATTTAGCTCGCTTCAAGTTAGAATTTGCACATTATTGTATGAAATCAGGCCAGTTTGAAATGCGGAGAAATTCCTACGAAATTCTTATATTCCAATCAAGCTCTAAAAATGTCACCACCATGGCAAACCTAGAGTGGGACTGTTTGAAAACAACTCAATTCATTTGTGAATCTAGAAAAACTCTCATTCCAAATGGGTGCTAGCATGTGAACATCAGTAAACCCGGCAGCTCGGAAGGTATGAGTGAAGACCAAACTAGGGCTAGAAAAAAAGCTCGTGGCTCGTGAGTCGGCTCGGCTCGTAACGAGCTCGAGTCGACTTGGCTCGGGCTCGTGTTTTTTGAGCTGAGTCGAGCCCTTTGCCTAGTTCACTCAAAAAATGAGCCGAGCTCGAGCTGCTCGGTGGCTCGTTTGGCTCATGGGCCCGACGACCTAGTCTGTCCAACGCCCTTGCGGCCTTGCCCCTTGCCCAGTTGCCCTAGCCAAGAGTCCTCTCAAATCTTGATCCCCAGTTCCCCTTCCTCTGGACTCCCGATCCCCAATCCTCTCGATCCCCTCCACGTCGCCGCCCTCTCCATCCGTCGCGCCGTCCAACCGACTGGTCGTGTGCTCCCCTGGCCCTGTGGTCCCCTACTCCCCTCGTCCTCCTCCCTGGCCCCATGCCCCCCGTTGCTCCCCTTGTCCTCCGCGTCGTCGTCCTGTCCACCACGCTACACCGCTCCCCTCGTGCTTTCCCCGTGCCTCCGCGTCATCACCCCATGCTCCCCCCCCACTCCTCCAGGCTCAACGCGACTCCCATGGATCGCCAATGGAGCACGGAGTCTCGTGCACGAGGGAAGAAGTCGGCTGACGTCGGGGCCTCCGCCTCATCACTAGCAGGCGAGCATGCGACCGGTGGACGACTCCTCAACTCCCAACCGCCTCCTGAACTCAGCGAACTGGCAAACTCGGTGAGTTAGCATCAAAAAGTTGAGATTTTTTGTTGATGTTTTGTAGTGTAGTGTCTCAATTTGTAATTGATGTGTTGATAATGGGAAAAATCTAAGCCGCTCGAAGACCAATTGTTCCTAGCTCGTGAGGCTCACGAGCCAGCTCGAGGTGCCCTACTGGGTCGTGCTCAAAATGAACCAAGCCGAGCGTGCTGTTGAAACAAGCTTGAGCAAACCTAGCTCGAGGCAGCTTGGCTCGTTTCCAACCCTAGACCAAACCATTAACTTTCTTCTTAAACAGCACTGCCGTCAGATTAGATTAGATTAGATTTTAGATTGTACTGCTGCTAATAGAAAAAAAAACACAAAAAATTACACTGGTGATGCTGTAATATCTTTTGTACTGACTGTTTGTAGCATCCAATGTTCACATTTCAAACCAATAATAATAATGGAGTCACAGGAAATGTGGGCTTCTGCAAAGGCAGATAACATTTGCCCACAAAAATGGAGTGGTACATAAATTGTTGTCTCACGACTAATCATGTATCGCTGCGGTCAGCTAACAAAAGGGATCAGACACCGTCTCCATGAACCAAGGACAACGTAGGCCATGAGGCATTATTTTGGTACTCCGCTATTAGGAAAACTTAGAACTGGAATTGCATCTCCTTTGTGTACCCGAGCTCGTCAAGGTGTGCGGCCATGGCCTTGTTCATCGGAGGAGGACCGCATCTCAAGATCTGGAATAGTCAAACACATAATCTATGTAAGTATCCAGGTTGGAGAAACGGCACAGATACGAGTTTACTGAAAGCGACCGCTCGCTTGGAAACAAAAAGTTACAAGAAATGAAGACTTGAGTTTTACCTGAATGTCCTCAGCAGGCGCTGGACAATGAGTTTTAATCATTTCCTTCGACACAAACCCAACACCACCATTCCAGACTTCAGGAGGCTGCACATGCAAAAATCAGTATGAGAATGTGTTTCAAATGCCTCTGGAAATAATACCTCTAGAGTACAATGAAAGTCATAATTGATAGAACTCTGTATCAGTGGACTAGGGTTAAATAGTTAATGAGAGCGCAATGTTATTTCTAGCAAATAAAAGACAAAACAGGTACATTTAAGAACTTGTTTTTTTCCCTAAGCAATATATTTTTCGACCCATACCCTCCTTAATCAATTTAATATTCCAGCAATCTTTAAACCTATTTATGTGACCGTCTTTATGCATACAGCATTGCTCTGCAATTATCTCATCATGCTGCAGTACTGTTCAACAGCCCATCCCTTGTTATGACCATAACAAATTATGCACCTACTTCTATAATTGTCCAAGATAATGGAGAATGTGGAATCCTGGAGCTCACTGTTTCCAAACAAAGCTATTAATAATGTTTCTACGCGTCAAATACGGTGTACTGATGTTGATACACAAATTTAGCTAGTGTTAAGAGTAGTAATGTAATAGTCATGTATGGGTTAGGGGTATTAATGTAATTGTAGTCTAGCTAGGGTTTCTAGTCTAGGGTTTCACTTGTACACTATATATAGCCCATTGGGCTCTTGCAATAGAATCAAGAATTCAGCCCCTATTTCACTCTTCTCTCCTAAAATCTAACAACTAGAACCTGAGAAGAATATTGGGTGCACCTGATTCAAGACGTTGTAGATCTTAAAGCGATCGGGATAGTTTTTGGCCATGCTGTCCAGCTCTTCCTGCACAGATTCAACATGCCTATAAATTTGGCACCGAAGCACAATAGCACATTACCAGTGTTAATTGCATTCATCATAAAAGAATTTGTGCAATCGGCCTAATGGGTTATAGAAAAACAAACATAATGAGATAAACCATTATCACAGCCTGAAAAATATTCCTACAGGTTTAATAAGTAGAGAACTGTGCCTTTTTTGAGAATCAAAGTAGAGACCTGTCTTGTGACATTAACAGAATAACTCTTTGCTCAAGCACATGCTGCTGCATGTATCAGCTATAGATGCTTTAACATTACATATAAATAAAAGGAAAGCTATATGTTAAGTTTCAGTTACAAATTACTATGTATGACTTGTTCCAGTTTCGTGCAGTACAAGTTGCACAAGTTGTGTATTACCATAAAGATACTAGATTTTTTATGCTGAAAATATTTTAAGCTGAGTACAAAGAGAAAAACAATAGTTGAAATTCACCTGTTGTCATCAGCAACTAAATGAAGTGTACATATAATAGATAACAACCTGTTAAGGTGCTAGTAAATATGCGGCACGGATGCACAGTAACTCTGGGCTTATGGATCAACAATTGGAAAGACTAGCATTATATCTTACATATATTATCTGTACTAGATGACTGCATGAAAACCAAAAGAAGGGTTTGTAAAAAAAACAGAAAGGTGATTCGACCTTCAGAAGAATGTCTTCATATGTGACATTTGCATAGATTAAATGAACTTTTGTATTATCGTTAGGGTTCTCGAGAATTGCCCTTGCAACCTGTGAGAACAGAAAATAGATTGTTGATCACTTGGGTCAGGACTAACGGAAGCAGCTTGTAGCATCAAATATAGAACTTTGGACTATTGTTACTTGGAACATCGGAGTAATGCCTGATCCACCAGCTAGCATTCCAAATGCTCTCACTTGCCCAACTTGGTACTTGAAACGCCCTAGATCAGAGAAGAAATCACGTTAAACTAATGCTCGAAATAAGAACATCTAAGCTGGCTAAACTATAACCCACAGCAAAAAGTAAACTGTCAGACTCAGCAAGGGCTCTCTCTTATGAACCTAACACAAGTTGCTTACAACAGAAAGAATATCACCTTAGGTCCCTTCACAGACAAATAATCGCCAACTTTCATTTCACGGAAATGATGAGACATTCTTCCTTGAGGGTACATCTGCATTGTGAGGAAAGGAAAGACATTAAAGAAGAAATCACAACTGAACACACACTTGTGTGGCACAAAAAAGATATGGTCCAATATTGTCAAACAAGATATCCACACAGTATAAAGAACTGAGCACAATTTACCTTTATAACAAGCTCAAAATGTCCAAGATCAGAATCCAATGTAGTAGGTGTATAAGGCTTGATTACTTCTTCGCCAGTAGAATCTTGTCCTCTGCAATAATAGGAGGGGAAACAGACATAATTTAAAAGAAATGGTACGTTCCAAAAGCAAATTTTAGAAGCAAGACGGAATCTAAACCTGCAACTGATATGTTGACCGATTGGAAGGCCTAATACAGAAGTAGGAGTTGGAAGAGCAAATCTGAATTTGGCCACATTATGACTTATTTGCTTCTTTTCCACAAGTTTAAATTTCTTGAAGTTCTCAGGATCCAAGCAGACTGAAGGAAGAAATAAGAGCACCAAAAATCATATTGAGTACAAATAATTTATTTGGATAATAAAAAGAAAGAAGTAATGGACGCTAGAATGAATTGCAAAATTCTGCAAACAACTAATACTTAAAGATACTGCAGAAGCATGCATGCTAAACAGTGAAGTAACAATGATATTGCAGAGTACCGGGCGCCCAGTCATTAAACTCACACCAGTACCATAATCTAAATCCATAATGTCAATAAGCTAAACACGTATTTGCCACTAGGCAGGTAAAACAGATCCATTTGCTTACATCCTATAGTTAGGCAACAATTCTTTCATAGGTACTTCTCATGATAACATGGTAAGATCAAAGCTACCAAGAAAAGTGGAGAAAATCAGCCCACAGCTCAGAAATGGAGCTGGCAGTCAAAATAACTGTAGCACTCGGCCAGGGACGTCCACTGACCAACACACGAAAATTGAAAACAAGTAAACAACTACCTACAATCTACATCAGCTAGTCGCTCAAGCTCAACAGACTACTCCAAGCACCAGCAATACTTAATGGTTCAGTTTGGTAAGAAGAAAATTCCATTTGTTTTCATATGTCCGTACAATTGGCGGCTTCGGGTCTGCAAATGGGCATGGCCAACCTGCAGATCGAGTCCAGCAGGTAGCATGGCCAGGAAAAAAGTATCACACAAACTCACGAACCAATTCACAATCTAATGAACAGAAATCGCACGGCTCCACTCGCTTTCCACCAAAACTAATCGAAAACCCCCGGAATTCGGGCAACCAGATCAGATACGAATCACAGACATCTCATCTAAGCACGCATGTATCTGCGGACAAATATGCACAGCCATACCCTTGGACTTCTTGGATCGGAGGAGGAGAAAAGCGCCGCCCGCGGCGACCGCGGCGACGGCGACGGCCACCGTGGTCTCGAGGCTCTGTCCCTGCAGGAAATCCATGGCTGGTGACCTCCCACGCCCTCGCGACGCCTCGGAACCAGTGGCGGGTTTGGTTGGGCGCTTGGGTTGCGGGGTTTGGTGAGGGATTTGAGAGGTGGTGGGCGGGGGAAGGTATGGGATGCGGAGGTAGGTGGGTGTGGGAGGAAGACGGGAAGCTGGTGGCGGAGATCGCGAGGTTTTCGTGTGTGTGTGTGTGTTCTGACGGTAGCAAGGTTTTCGTGTTCACCTTTTTCGCCCTCGTCAAGACCCAAAAATTCAAAACACGTTGTTTCAATTTCAGGTGCGTCTCGCAATTCAAAAAGGAAAAAAACAAAATGTCATAAGCACGGCAAGAAATAAGTTGTACTGCTAGCTTGGTGAGGAAGAGAGCAAGAAAAACAGAAAAAGAGGGAGACTTGGGCCGAAGTGGACTCCATGCTCACGAGTGATCTAAAAATGTGTTGTTGTGCTCGCGAGCAATGGAGCTATGCTGCGAGGTGGAAATAACTAGAGATGGTCAGATGGACCGTGTCGGTTGGACGAGCCCAACGCACGGTATTGTTGATCCGTCTTAGGCACAACATGACTGCACTCTTCATGAGCTAGGCTGGCACAGTACAATTACTCGGCCCATGCTTGGGTCCACCTCCGACACGACGCGGCATGCACAGTGCTGCACGACACGAGCCCGGCACGGCAACAGAGGAGAGAAGATGCCGAGGTGGCATGGAGGAGGAGGCCGGGCGCGGAGGAGGAGGCCGGGAGTGGCGGTCCGCGGAGGCGACCAGCGTGCGCGGTGGCGACCGGTGGCGTGGAGGCCAGCGCGGCAACGGTCGACTGCTACTCCTCTAGCTTAAGCTCAACTGGTTTTATTGGGAGGCTATTGTAGCAGATCAGCCTGTAACAGCCTAAATTTTCAAATTCCATAAGAAAATAAATTTAATTATTTTTATGGAATTTTTGAAATTTTAAAAACTTTTCTTAACTAATTTAAAGTCAAAATAAATTTAATTTCAAAAACTAATACCAAAATTAAGTTGGAATTATTTTATTTAAATTCAAAATATCTTTGAGAATTTCTGTGAATTTTCTCAGAATTTTTGGATTTTACTAGCTATTTTCTAAAACTAATTTGAATTACTGAAATAAAATCAATTTAAAAATCAATAGAAATTCACCAAATAGTCTTTGGGCCGAATTCTGTCGGCCTCGATCAGCTTCCACACATGCACAGCCTGCACAGCCCACTTCTCCCGCGTGTTTTCCCTCCCTTTTCAACCGTCGGATCTGAATCAAACAGCTGATGTGCACTCGTTACTTTCTTATTCACCACAAACCGTCGTGGCCATTGGATTATCATCGGATGGCTCACGCGCACCCTTTTCTTTCCTTCCCCACTGACGCCGACAGGTGGGGCCCGTGCTACTGTGCTTCGTCCCCTTTCCTTTCTTCTTCGTCGCTTCTTTCCTTTCTCGCCTGCGCGTTCGCCATTACTGCACGTCAAGGACCTTCCATACGCCCGAATCCGGCCGCATCTCCAAAATCATCGTGCGCATTTATGTCGCCGCATCACCCCGCGCCCAATCCAGCCACCACCTTCCATCCCCACAGCCTCAAATCCCAAATTTATCGCTCGCCGTGCCGCACGACCTTCGTGCGCTCCACGTTGAACCAACCACGCCCTCGCCCTATAAAAAGGGGCACCAAGATCGCTCTAGCCTCCTCATCCCAACGCCTCAGAGCGTCTCTTCCCAATCTCTCTCTATAGCTCTAATTTCGAAGTTTCCGCCGGCGACCAAGCTTCGGTTCTCCTCCGATTCCAGCGCCTCCATTGACGCTTCGTCCTCATCTCCGCCACCGTCGGCATCACCTCGTCGTCGTGAAACCGGTGCTCCCACCCATTCGCCGCAAGGACCGTCGGAACCCCTACTTCCCCGTTGACCGCACACCGCCGCTGCTAAAGACCTCGCCGCCGTGTGGTAACGCATCTAGTTCCCCGTCACTCCCTTGTCACTTTGAGCACCTCCGTTCATCTCGCCGTGGCGCGAAGCGCCGGCGAGACCAAAACCTAGCGCCGCCGCTCACCGCACTTGCCTGGCTTGGCCACGTCGGTGATAGGTCAGCGCCACCGAGGCGCTCACGCCTACGTGGCTGCCTGTGTGGCGCCACATCATACTGCGCACAGCCGCACACCTCCTCTCATTCACTGTTTTGTGGACTACGTCCACCGTGAGCGTTGACCGGTTCTTGGATGTGGTCCATTGACCACGGGCCCACATGTCAGTGACTATATTGTTTTCCATCGGAAAATAAATCGGCCGAAATTCAGTTTTCCCAGCCGATGATGTCAGTTGGCGCAATAATCTGAATTTTCCTTTAGAAAAATAATTCAAGAAATTCATAAAATCTGAAAATTAGGGTTTATTAGATATAGAACTTCCAGGAGCTCGTATTTCTTCATACGAACTCCGATTTAGGTGATTCAAATTCCTAAAATTATATAAAATTATTACCTAGCTAACTAAACCAAAATATTTCCATTTGGAGTTAATTTGAGCTGTCTTTTTCAATTTATTTGAATTTGAATTGAATTTATCGTATTTTCACGTATAAACTTCGACGATTCCGGAGAGTTCGATCCTTCCGAGGACTTAGAGTTTCAGGACTTCAACGAAGGCAAGTTATACCATTGATCATGTTGATCCCATTACTTTAAAGTTATTTTCAGTTTTTAAATTACTTAATGCATGCATATGTTTATACAATTATTTCAATTCCCTATTTTAATTACCTAATTATTCCAATTTTCTTTGTATGACCAATTTGAATGTTGAACATGAATACCTTAACACCATTAGACAAAATGATACTAAAATTAATCATATGCTTAGACTACATTTATGATTTTGGGAAGGTTTAGCCAAATCATTTACAAACTTGGTTTAAATTTGACATTGTGGTATTATTTTACTACAGAAGGTTTTTAAAGAGGGTTTTACTCTAAATAAAATAAAAAATGGGTTTGAACTTGGGCGAAATGGATGAATAGTGGGTGCAGGTTTATGCACGGGCTTAATTCTGGTTAAGATTAAGACCCAGGGTTTGTTCTGAAAGACGCCCAAGTCAATTGAGGACCGACCTTTGAGCGTTCCTTTGCTATGCCTTATCGTACCACCACATGTTCTGTATGGGCATGATTTGGCTAAGTAATTTGTGATGTATTTGTGTTATTTGTGCCATGATGATTGAGTGGGTGTCGGGTAGACATTTATTCCCACCTGGCGCAAGAGGAGGCTTTCGGAGGACGGTTAGTCCAATGAAAGTGAAACCTTAGCGGACATAAGTGCATTAAGACAGAACATCGTAAAGGCTTCATGATAACTGCTCATTCGCACGCTTACGTAAGCGTGTATTGGCCGACATAAAGAGCAAGTCATCTCGTGTGGGTAAAGCTGTACAGACTCTACAGAGTAGAAAACTATTCGAATAGCCGTGTCCGCGGTCATGGACATGCTAGCAAAGCCACTTAAAGTTAGACTTTGTTTTTTGGTTTTAAAATAAATACAATAAATGATTTCAGGATGGTTAATCCTTGTGAAAAAATTAGGCGGTTAGCCAAGTGATAGGAGGGTATCTGTAACATCCCAAAGAATAGTTTATGTTTCAAATGTAATATTATGAGGATAAATTAAAACTTTTGATGCCTCATGAAGTCATTTGGAAATTTTTTAGAATTTTCCCCTAGCAATTTCTATTTTCTAAGAACCATGTTTCTTTTGATGGAAGTTGTTATCAACAAAATTTTCAACTCTAATTTTGTGATCATCCTCTGGAAGAATTTTTCCTATCTTCTTGACCTTCCTAGTAACCTCTCCCCAAAATATCACAATTTTTAGATTTTGATTGCTATTTCAAAAGAGCAAGTCAAACCAGTTTGAATTCTGGTCAAATCCCTAGGGCAGCAGCTTGTGAATTTTCTTAGGAACAATTAAGTGCATAAAAATTTCTATAAAAATTATTCAAGGTTGTTCTCTGTCCCAGGAAGTTCCCATAAAAATTTCTGAATTTTTGGAGCTTCAAAACTACCTCTAAAAATTCCCCAATCTTCTCAGTCTTTTTAAAATCAAAATCTGAAATCACTGTTCATCGGGCTCGGACTCAAACCCCGGCTCGAGTCCGACCGCATCGCTCGGCTTGACCACGCCGCCTAGCTGCACCGCCCGAGCCCGATCGCCATCGACCGTCCGATGCAAATCGTGCGGCCCACGTGCGCCCGATCTGTTCGGACAGTCCATATACATCGTAGATCTCAACCGTCCATTTTAGATCTAAAGGTCTGCGTCATCTTGATCGTGTCAAACCATCTATTCGTGTCGCACCAGGCTCCGACCCGCACCACTTTTCTCCCTGTCGCTGACATGCAGACCCCACCTGTCGGGCTCGCCCTCGTCTTCTTCGTCGCGCCGAGCGCATCGGCGTTCGCGCATGCATGCCACGTACCTCGTCGCTGCCACCTTGATGCCCTCGTGTCTCGCTAGGAGGCATCGCCGTGACCCCCTAAAGCCCCTGAGCTCACCCACTTTTTGCCCCTTGCTCTCTCGCGTTTTCTCCGCCCATTTCTTGGTTTCGGCCGGAGAGGAAGCCGAGGGTAGCGCCACCACCTCATTGCCGCTCAAGCAATAGCGACCCCGCTGTCGCGTTCTTCTCTCCAAGCCGCGTCCATTTTTCCGGTCCGAGCTCGTTTCATCCAAGGAGTCGTTGGGGGCGACATCTTCGTCTCCGCCTCCGGCAGCCTCGGCCCTCGTAGCTCTTCTGTTCAGTGAGTATCTTGCCTCGGCGTTTGGTCCTTTATGATCGCATTGCTCCACTGAGTCTAACGGGGGTTTGTGTTCGCTTTTGGTGCATCGTTGAGGGCGTGCGGCCGTTTCTTCTCCGAGCTCGGTAAAGCGCCGCCATGTCGATTCCGGCGCCACCGTCCTCCTCCGTCATCAAGGTCGTGGCGTATGTTCCTGGTGTTCCCGCGGTCTCTAGGTGCTCCTTCCCGAAGCTTCTCGTCGCTCGTAGCGCCTCCGCCTCGGGAGCCCCTTCTTCGTCTCTGCCTCCGTTCGTCGCCAGCTCGTCGCCGGCATCCTCTGGACTCCGCGTCGTCGCCATCGCACTCGTGAGGTAGTTGCGCACCTGGTGGTGCCACTCCACGAGCGCAGAGCGTCTCTCCTTCGCCGGATCACCCTCCTCGCCGTCGCGCTCGCGACGGGACCTCCGACGAGCCACCGGCAGCGTTAGGTATAACCCTCCCCATCAGTCCTAATCTCCTTTTAATCTATGTCATTGACATGTGGACCCCTCCTGATTTAAGCGTGTTTAGAAATTTTAATCTAGCCGTTCATAATCCTCTGAGTCCATGACATGTGGGCCCTCTCGGATGGTTAAGGTTTTGCGTAAAGCAGCGAAATGTGTTTTCTGTTTAGAGCAGGTGTATTTATCTGTATTGATTAGGTTCAGTACGTTTTGTAAATGTGAAAACGTATTCTCTGAATATGCTTTCGGCGTCGCTCTCGGCCGAGGCTGAGTCAAAGTTGACTCAGTCAGCGCCCTCGCTCGGGCCCACCTGTCATGCGCTGTGGCTAGCTGGCTGTGTGTGTAAAAAGAAGTTATTGCTTTTAAAAATTTCCGAATTGAATTTCTTTTGCACTGATAAATCCTTTAAACTTAGAAAATCCATAACTAATTCAATATTGATCCAAATCGAATGAAACCAATTTTGTAAAATTACATTTTTAATGTACTTTTTACCAAAATAGGTTTTAAGTATGGTTCTGTTCATAAAATTTTGATAAATAATTAAATGGTGTTTTTATGTATTTCTAACTTGGAAAATTCCTAGAAAATTCTCTTTAACTCCAAATAAAATGTTCTCTGTTTCTAAATTTTTTTAAAATCATACTCTAGCTGTTGTATGAAATTTGTGCTCATTGGATTAAATTGAATTTTGGCTTTTGTCGGTGTTATTTGTTCTTTTTGCTCGATCGATAGATTACGACGATTCTGGTATTATCGAGAGTGAGCCTCAGCAACATATTGAGCAAAGACAACCGAACTGCACGCAGTTTGATCATGTTAATCCCTTTATATTCAAACTAATATTTTGTTTGTAACTTGTATGTATGCATTGCTATTTTGTGTTAAAATATGGTTAGTGGGTCCTTTAGTTGCATAATCTGCAGGTAAATGATATTCCTCTACCACCTGAGCCTAGGTTATTTGCTGTGATTGGAGATCGTTGGATGATCTCTTGTCACTTAGTAGATACGAATTCAACTGCTTAGACATGCTTAGTTATCGGTAGAAATGGGCGGTTATTGGCTTAGTCGGTAACCTTGATCACACAAAATTATTATAACTTTGTGTTTCAGTATTTACGCTATGTTTAATTGTGAAAACTAAAAATTGAAAATAAAATAATTTGGACTTGGGCACAACGGTATGTTGGTGTGCTTTTGGGTGTGACTGGAATGGTGCCCGAGTTAACAAGGACCGAATTACTTGCGCCACCGTATTGAGCATTTTGCGTGCTAACCACACTAGAGGGTATGAGACCTCTCTTGACTTAGTACTTTGGCGTGTACTGGCTCCGAGTCGCAGGGGGTCACAGGAGGGAAGGTGTTGGGAGCATGGTAGTTGTCCGAAAAGCTTTACCCTTTGTGGGTAGTTGTCTTTTCGGCTTTACCATGTAAGCGTATGGATTTCTATCTATCTGACGGCTCGTAGTTAATATACAATATTGGAAATGTCTCGTAGGACTTAGCTGTGTGCTTGCATACCTTCTAAGTGTGCTTTTGTCGCAAAAAGGCGGCCCAAGTGTGGGTACATTGGTACACCCCGCAGGTTTGATCTATTCGAATAGCCTCGTCCTAGGTTATGGACACACTCGGATCGCCCGTGAGAACTAGACTACAACCTTTTAATTAAAACTTGACATGGGTGGCATGAATGGGTAATTCATGCTATGGTCGTGGTGACTAATGGGTTAGTCACTTCGTGATGTTGTCATCTACTTATCATTATTTCGTCATTGTTATTTCAACAATAAAAATGAATTGCCAATTTGCTTTTAAATGTATTACATTATTGCAAATAAAGATTGCTTTGTGCTAAAATGAGTCATACAGCCTCCACTCAAATAAGTCTGCATGTAGTTATGCATAGGTCTGCTAGTCCACACGTCAGTCTTGCGAGTACATTTTTGTACTCATTTGCTTTGCTTAATATTTTTGTTGCAGAGGAGGCAGGTGAGCCCCAAGGGCCTTACTTCTGTGAGATGTGCGGGTTTTGGGACGACTAGCTTGGCGGTCCGGTTGGTTGCCTTATGGGCTAAGGCACACTGATTGACTTTTGTTTATAGCCATCTTATGGTATTTTTGCTTCCGCTGTTTACTTTGTTATCTGTTTGTCATTTGGCCGGTCGGCCCTCTGTTGTAATAACTCTACTTTGTTGTCTACTGTTTAGTATCGTGATGTTTGGATTCTATGTTTAGAATGGAGTTGATGCATAATTTTGTGAAGAGGTGTGTATACTGCAGTTCTGTGAAGTATACATATCTCGAGGCTTGGTTTATTTGATTTGTGATGCTAGGGCCAGGTGGTTGGTTAAGCATTACAAGCCAAATAAACTGAGGTCCTCACAGATCCTCACTTTTCAA
Source organism: Ampelocalamus luodianensis (assembly GCA_036346255.1). Classification (NCBI taxonomy): domain Eukaryota; kingdom Viridiplantae; phylum Streptophyta; class Magnoliopsida; order Poales; family Poaceae; genus Ampelocalamus; species Ampelocalamus luodianensis. The sequence goes on along the minus strand of CM070617.1, from coordinate 25,909,099 downwards.
TCAACGAAGGTTATCCACTATACAACTGTCATTTAAAATCTGATTCTAGTTATAGCATAAAATGGCCTTGAAAATTAATATGAGTATTTACACTGAAAATGTTGATTTATGGAAAATAAACCATGTCGGTCTCATTTGTTTACCTTATGCATGCATCATAATTCAATATTGGGTGTAACTTGCGAGCACGGTAGTAGTGCTCACTCTTGTTGAATAATCTTTATTTAGGAGAAGACTTCTACCCAGATAGTGCGGACTTGGAGGACTAGGCTGCGCCCTAGACGATTGGTTGTGGCAGATTGTGTGGCCTACCACATACTTATGTTTTTCGTTGTGTCTTTTATTTTGGCCTTTGGCCCAGGCTGTAATAAACTCTGAATTATCATTAATAAAGTGCGTGATATGTTTGTGACATCACTTTTGTATGAATGTGCATACTAGAAATCCTGGACTAGTGTATGAACACAGAGAATTCGGGATCCTTCGTTCCCGGGTTCGACACAACCCAGCACAACATGTAATGCCAACGAGTCGTGCCTAGGCTACCTCGTCAGCACGTGGGCCAGCATGGCCCATTTATCTCGCAGGCCAAAATGGACCGTACTGGGCCGCTCATCTGACCACCACTAGAAATACCTGCTAGAAACTGATGTTAATGAGAATTATATGACTACAAATGCTATTTACGCGTCCAATGGTTGTTGTCGTGTTAATCATGATGTGCAAAACAAAAGGAGTGCGAAAGTAGATGATTATATATATATATATATATATATATATATAGGGCGTATCTAGTGCTAATGGATAATTCAGTGCTAAGATGCTAATGCCAATCTTGACCATTGGATTTGGATTAAACAACCAAGATTAATGCAGTCTCTCACCTCCAAACCATTTAATCACCTTGCATGCTCCCACATTCAATGCGCCTTCATTAATACACCTTCATTAAACACCCTGCATGCTTCCACATCCAACGGTCAAGATGCAGATTCAACAGTTAAGATTTGTATTAGCACCTTAGCTTGAATTACCCATTAGCACTAGATACGCCTCTTATATATATATATATATATATATATATATATATATATATATATATATATATATATATATATATATATATATATATATATATATATATATATATATATATGAAGCCATTTTCCTACTCAGGAGTAGTTACTCCTATTCAGTATCTCACATATCTCACAACGTAGGAAGTATTTTGCGCAACCGAGAGTATGTATGTGTAGTATATGAGTATATAAGACTATATAGGTGGTATTTACACATTTTCAGAGGTGGTATGTACAATTTTTAGACATACTCCTTTTTATGTGCGAATATGAAGGTATTTACAAAATATACTAAAAACTATGGACCCTCTTGCAAATTTTTTGTGTGGTTCACATTGGAGTATCTTATAATTAGTATATGAGTATACCCAAAGTGATAATGGAGTATGTCAAGTTTTTTTAGGTGGTATATCAAAGGTGGGAGTAACTACTCCCGGGAGTAGAAAGTATTTTTCCTATATATATACTAATTATAAGATACTCCAATGTGAACCACACAAAAAATTTGCAAGAGGGTCCATAGTTTTTAGTATATTTTGTAAATACCTTCATATTCGCACATAAAAGGAGTATGTCTAAAAATTGTACATACCACCTCTGAAAATGTGTAAATATCACTTATATGGTCTTATATACTGTATGCTACACATACATGTTGCAAGATACTCCCTACATTGTGAGATATGTGAGATACTGAATAGGAGTAACTACTCCTGGAGTAGGAAAAGGCTTCCTATATATATATATATATATATATATATATATATATATATATATATATATATATATATATATATATATGTGTGTGTGTGTGTGTGATTAATACTTTCTACTCCCGGGTATAGTTACTTCCACCTCTGATATACCACCTAAAATAACTTGGCATACTCCTTTATCACTTTGGGTATACTCATATACTAATTATAAGATACTCCAATGTGAACCACATGAAAAATTTACAAGAGAGTCCATAGTTTTTAGCATATTTTGTAAATACATTCATATTCACACATAAAAAGGAGTATGTCTAAAAAAATTGTACATATCACCCCTGAAAAGGTGTAAATACCACCTAGGTGGTCTTATATACTCGTATACTACATATACATACTCTCGGTTGCGCAAGATACTCCCTACGTTGTGAGATACGTAATAGGGAGTAACTACTTCCAAGAGTAGAAAAAAGGCTTCATATATATATATATGTGTGTGTGTGTGTGTGTGTGTGTGTGTGTGTGTGTGTGTGTGTGTACACTTTCATGTTATCAAAAGCTGATGATGGTTTTTCTTGAAAAAAAGGGACGATGATGAGACTATCCTAGCATCGCATGCACACCTACACATGACAATTCAAAACACTAACACAAGGTTGAAGCTAAACTTAATCATTATAATTATGTCCTATTTGAGAGAATGCGACCACAGTTTTGCTTTTATGTGTGTAGGTGTGCTGGATGCCCTAAAAATAGTACAAGACATAGGGAGGCTGGCTCAAGGGAGGAGCTAGCAGTAGCACAACTATGGAGTGAAGCATCTAGCCCAAGAGGAATATACAAAATCAACCATGTTTAGGTCAATAATGTGCTCACAGTTTTGTTCACTAAGTTTTTGAACATACCCACACAAATTCAAATGGTTCCAAACTTCCAATGCACACAAAGCATATAATTAGAAAGTTTATCGAGTTTACTTTCCAATGGATCAAACCATGTGTGATTTGGAGATTGGACGAGAAGTTATGGCAACTAGAGTGCATGTTACACAAGATGTCAAGAATGACACGCAGGAGTTGGAAAACATATCGAATCAGTGGCGTGTTTGGCGTGTATGGATAGTTTTCTTCTATTTCATGGCTTTACAAAGTTTAGAAGACTTCCCTTACCTGTCCCTCACAAAATTGGAAAGCAAACAAACAATGAAAGGAAAGATATGAACAGATGTTTTCAATTCGGACTCGATTCAAAATAGCTAGCATGACCCGTTTTAAAAGGTCAACAGTGGTGCTACTATGGTGTTGTAGGGCACCTACATCAACTGAGGATGTCCAAAACAAAGTGACGGTTGTAAAATCAGGATTTCCTTTTTGTTTGAGTTTGAGTCCAAAACAATGTATGGATGAGTTGAGTTCAGTTTGAGCACATTGTGCCCGACCCTAGGAACTATATAAACCCATGTATTCGTGCCTTTTTATTTCAACCACAAATTTTATGATAATTATTTAGAGAAGCATTATTGTCTTATTCTTAAGGGTGTGTGCAAAGCCATCGGCTGCCCCCTTGAAAATTTAGAGTATCTAATAGTGATCTATTTCCGCTTTTGTTTTTGTATTTTTTTGTGATTGACGTCTACCTTTGCGTGGTTCGGTAGACATTGATCAAAGCATGTTATTGGACGGACTTTTTTGTCGCGGGTTGCTATATCGAGACAGTGGTTGATGCCATCGGTTCATGTGATTGCATGAATCCCCAGTTATCCTTAATTCTACATCATAAAAATCGGGTACCCTGTATCACAAGCGTCACATAAAGTACAACAGTGACCCGAAGCGGCGGCTACCAAGGAAAAGAGGGAGAAAAACAGAAAAAAGAGGAGACTTGGACCTATAGTGAACTCCATGCTCCCGGGTCATCCAAATATGTGTTGTTGCGCTCAGGAGTTCACGAGTCATGAACTCCTGCTTCGAGGCCAATCTTTCTGGATTCTGAACGCACAATCTAATCACAGCGATAACCTTAGTGTGTTCAAATTTATACAAGAATCACAAGTTCAAATCCGTATAGATACTCATTTTCACAGTTGTACTGAATGACACTGTAGCATTTGGTCTACGTTAACTTCCCCTCCTACGGTGCAGAGGATCCCAACCCCGGGCGGACCGCTACGCCACACACCACAGAGGACAGGGCTCTGGGAGAGGGAAAATAATTCTATAGGACCTGGTCCACAACTCAATTGATGTGGACCAACTTCACTGCATGACACGTGTCTTTTCGCGAATCTCAAAGCGCACAGCCTCATAAATCACTGATGCGAATTTTTACGAATTGAATAATGAAGGCTATTACGTCACATTTTGAGATTCGCAAAAGGACACGTGTGGAGTTGATCAAGGAGGTTTCGCTCGCACGAGCGGACGTCCTTCGCGCTCGCGCACCAATCACTGCCAAATCTGGCGTTGGGTCCCCGCTTGCCACAGCTGTACTTCCAAGTCAGTAGGTGGCTCAGTTCAGATGTTTAAACATTCGAGTACCACCGGTACTACCGTAACCCTTTCCTATGGTCGGATCAGCGGCGGTTCGGTGGCTTGCCGTACGCTCGCAGTGTCAATATTGTATCGCCCGTTGGAGCAGCGGGAGGCAGCGGAGCAGGCGCAGCCAGGCCAATCAGCACCTTCCGGCGTATTCACTCGATACAGTTCGCCGGATCTCACCCGCCACGGTCGGCCGCATGGCCTTCTTTACTACACAGCAGTGCTATACTGCTGCCACTTCGGTTATTCTTGAGTTGAACTCGAATGTTTAATATTTTTTTAAGAAATTTCTGTAAGCTTTAACACTGATAAGAATTTTTAGGTCTAAATACTGCAAGGCTGCAACTGCAGGTGAATACCCAAACAGAGGACCAGAAACAAACTGGTTGTTGCCTTGTTTGGCCTTAAAACAGCTGACCTATTTGCTCGTCTGGGCTGGTGAATTAGTCCTAAATCTAGTTCTAAACCTATAAGGCAACAGGTACAACGGCATCTACCGCATAGAGGCCAAAGGGAAATACCTCCAATCCAAGCAGTTCTGAGCAAGCACAATTGATGCATGGGAAACAAATTTAGGATTCCACAAACCTGGAAGATGCAAAATTAATAATTTCGCATGTGGTCTCACAGTATCTGGTCCATATTTAGCAACACAAGTATATAAATAAAGGAAAATTCAAGTATCCATAACCTTGGGGCAAAGCAAATCCAGTTTGTTCATAGATCAATGAATAACTGTTTGATTGCCATTGAAGAATTCATTAAGGAGCACAAACTACATAATCATGGAGGACCAAAAGTATACCATGATAGCTCATTATTTTGCACAAGTCAGGCTCATGATCAGAAGTATCAGTTTTCCGTGAACAGAAGCTCGACTTCGAATAGGATGTCTCATCTGCACAATGTGAAAGACTACATAGAACAAACTTCGAACTAAAAGCAGTACTGATATTGACATGAAACCCAATATGTTGAGCTTAAAAGGACGGCGGCGGCGGCAGCAGCAGTTCTCTGTCAGAAAAGTGCAAAGAAATACATGGACAGGAGCTTTATCTCAAAGGACCAAACCATAATAAACAAGCAGTAGAACATCCAACAGAAACCAATCTAAAATATTTTAACTCCAATGTTTTGGGTTGAATCTTGCTTTGAACACCCACAGCATCAGCAATGATATTCGAGTCCAGAAGCAATTCAACTTGAATACTTCACCTAGAGCTGAAAAGATACAATATTATCAAGGTAGAACAAAAATGAACTAAAAACGATTTCCTATGAACATTTGTATCGCTTTTACTATAAGATTACACTGTAAAATGTATCCGAGTTCTTTTCATATAGTGCAGAAGCCCAGGAAGAGTTGTGCACCAGCGGTTTGTTCGTAGAAATGAAAGCCAGATAAAAATAAACCATGCGCAAACATGAAAATGGTCATGGCGATAATCTGGGAGATTTGGAGAGAAAGAAATGCAAGGATTTTTCAACAGCAAGAAAAAACGACCGCCACCATCATCAGCGAAGTTCAAGAAACAATCAAGCTTTGGGGGCAAGCTGGAGCAAAACACATCCATAGGCTAGTCCATGACTACTTCCATTTCTTGTTGTACAGTTTTTTTCTTTTCTCTTTGTACCCTGTACTTTCTAACTTCTTAATGCAATGAAGGCAGCTCTCCTGCTTTTCGTTCAAAAAAAAAATGAAAATGGGTTGTTGAACTTCGGCTTTCTGCTTCCTGATGGAAGTAGAGGCTGGAGGGTGTATGGTTTCCTCCTTAATAAAAAAACGGAAATGCATGGACCGCCCCATAGGATGCACTGTATGTCATTAACAGGAAAACGACAACTAAAAAAAATGTACGGTTACAACTTACAACTTAGAAGTATCGTAGTCCATAAAGAATTAAGTCTTCAATTATGTCCCTAAGGTCTGTTACCCTATTTATGAAACTGAACCGACTTAAAGTATGTTGAGGTTGGCAAGTGACAGCCAATGACACAAGGGCCAAACAAACGAACGAGGAAAATATGATAAGAAAGCATAAAGTGTACAAAGAACTAAAACCATGAAAGGGTATTCAAAACTCAAAAGGTAGGTGCTCTCACCGAAAGCAAACCAGAACATGGGAAAAATACAAGGAATTTACATCAAAACACACGAAAGATGGGTTATGGTGGAAAAAAAATACAGCTAATGTTAGTCTAACATGAGGCAGTGGACTGACATGGTAAAAGAGGTGCACTATGGTACATAATCGTTTTTCAGAGAAAGAACTAATAATGTAAAATTAGCTTGACAAAAGAAGAGAGAAATAACCCAAAAAATGTGTTTTATATTTAAGGTGGGATGGGAAAATATGAAATATGATTAGTACGACCTAGTTACAAGGATTGCAACACTATAACTGGTCAATATGACAAAAGCATGTCATAGAAGAAAGAATGGAAATCATTTGGGCACAGACATTCCAGAACTTCACTATCATAATCATAGTCAGGATATATTGGATCAGCTTATCACATAACAAAAGAAAACTAACTGTGCACGGCAGCGCATATGCTTACAATTGAAACATTAACTATTTAGGCACGAGAAAGAAAAACAGCACTGTCAGCACTCTTCAGGAAAACAACTGCATTCTACTCATGTACACCCTCAACAGCTATATGTGAATTCATCGAAAGTTCAACCATGGACATCTGAACTTGTAATCATATGGATATTTATTTAAAGCGTTCTTTCAAGGGAAAGATGTTTATTTTAAGTTTCAGTTAGGCAATTGATTTTTTCAGTGTCCACTGAAACAATAAAATAGACGAGCCACTCTATTGCTTGACCCGCATAAAGTTCAGTCGAATTTCAAAGCATCCATCTTACAATTTAACAAAGTATGCTGGACTGCCAAACTACGACCCAGACGATCACATATCATAGTATTTCACGGCACTCGCAGTAGAAAAAGTCCAGAATCTATGAGAACTTTGCAATCTCTATTTTCAACCTATACTTCACCTCAATACCTATGAAAGAGCAGTTGTCATCGATGCCATCAAGAAGCTAAAACTGTACCCAAACACTCTCAACAGCGAAACATTTCATAAATGATAAATGACAAAAAAAACTATGAACTACTGTCAGCTAGAAGTTTTGAGTAGCAGATGCAAACCCAGCAGCGTCAAAGAAACTTACTATCCAACAACTGTTGGCCAAATGAGAATGAAATCAATCAGGCATTCAGAAAACCAGCCAAAAAGAAAAGCAACATAGTATCATACAAGACAGTATCTATGCTACGATTATTTATCCAGAACCCATGAAAAACAGTGAATGAACAAGTAACCACCATATATATATATATTTATGTCCAACCATCCCCTCTGCATCATAACACATAATCTATAGTCTATCATCTGATATAACTATTTCTATCATCCCTTTATTTCCTGTCCCTATACTTATTACCAAGGGCGCAACTTATATTTTAGCTACTACTTATTACTAGGAAGGAAAAGCAGGGAATTATAGTAACCATCTGATCCTTCTCCCCCCTACTTCTTGATTCGACGCACCTTCTTTGCGCCCCAGACCTCCATGCGGCCCTTGGGGCAGCCGCAGGGCTCGCGGAAGATAAGCACGGTGCGGCCGTTGGGCGGCGCCATCTTGCGGAGCTCGGCCTCGAGCTCCCGGTGCGCGTCCCCGAGCTCCACGGGACGCGCCCCCGCGGCCGCAAGCAGCGCCGATCGCGCCGCGGGCGCGGGGCGACCGCGCACGCACTCCTCCGTCTCGAGCTGGATGTCGAACTCGACGGCCTTCTTGAGCCCCCTGCAGCGCGGCTTCCCGCACTTGCGCGCGTGGTGGCCCACGAGCTCCCACGCGAGCACCGCCGCCGCCACGGCCACCGCGGCGCCCGCGAAGGCGGCCGCCGAGAGGCAGGACGCGGCCGGGTGGAGCAGCGCGCCCATCTCGAGCAGCAGCAGCTTCACGTACGGGATCACGAGGAACCCCAGCGCGGCGAGGACGGCGAGGAGCACGAGCGCGTCGACCGCGGCCATCGTCGAGTGGTCGCAGAAGGCGGTGAGGGACCTGGGCGGCGACGAGGCGCGCTTGGATCGGGAGCACGCGGAGGAGTCCGCGGCCCTGCGGTGGTGCTCAAACGCGCGGAGGAACTCGATGAGGCTGCGGCATTCGGCCATGGCTCGCGGGGTCCGTGGGGAACGGCGCGGCCGGCGGGTAATTCACCTGTTGTGGAGGCGCGAGATTTGGAAGGGAGGGGGGCTTCCGCGGCGTGGCCGTGTGCTTGTGGTGGTGGCCTGGTGTGGTGGGGGCGTCGGGATCTATGGGAAACTGCTGGGGATTTGCCGATCGGATCGGTGGGGGTTGGGTTGGGGACTGACTGGGCACGCCGCGCGGTGCGTCCGCGCCTGCGCCTGCGCGTGCGGGCAGGTGGTTTTTGGACGGGTTGGCTCGGTCGTGACGCACTGGATGGGGCGGGCGCGCGCGACCGCGAGGAACAGCGGTGTGAAGGCCGTGGAGGGAAGGCAGAGGCCGAGGTCACGTCCGAGAGTGACGACGTGTGGAGGCGAGCGGTATTAAACTGAACGGGGGATGCGTTTTCGTTGCGTTTTCCGCGATTTTTCTAGGGCCAGCACTAGCAGAGCCGGCACCGAGAAGAGGGCACAACACAGCGCGTACAGGCGTGCCGGGGCCGCTAGGATGGACGCGTATGCAGCGTCGCTATGGATGGACGCGTATGCAGCGTCGAAATGTCAACGCTCGACGCGTGACAGCGACTGGACGTGTCTCTTCCACCCCGAAGGATTTCGCGGTTAGCGACTTTCGGTTCTTTCCTTCTCTGCCTGGTGTCGTCCTGATATGCTGCTCGCCCTTTTCCATCTTTCCATGGAACCTTTTCCTGTCGCTCTGGGGCATCCTTGTTAAGGAATCTCCCGTCTGACAAGCAAACAGCGGCGCCGGCCAGATTGCGATGCGTTGCTAACTAGCCGTAGACAAGGGCGCTATCTTGGTGACACTCCACGGTCAGGTGGCTCCTTGATCGAAAATGAGGAAATGAAAGATACCAAACCCAGCTTTCTGCTCACTATACGGAAGAACTTAGGTCCATCTGGTCAAATAACCACGTCATGGTGCTAGAAGATAACTTTTTGCGTGATATCAATGCACTCGTGAATAAAATGGCATGTGGAAGCATGGTCAAGCAAGTGAAGGGCATTGTCAATTCCATGACCACATCCCATCTCAAACCGAGATTGTTTTCCTCGATTTCACATGGGATGGGGCTGCCTTTGATTCAGTGATCAACCGAATTAATTATTTGCATCCGCATCCTTGACCGTACTTGTACGTTAACGACAACTCCATGGCTGAAATTTGGACCCTTTTGGATGGTTACTTGGGATGTCACAGGCGAATGCTCCATCAACAAACAAACGATCTTATGCTGGTATAATATTAATCCCGGATCTTCATCGATCACACAAATTGAGATCACTACAATACCAGTCTTTCGACTCGCATGTGGTAATGTTGGTCTTGTAGTGGTCTTTTGTCCTGTACACCTGTCGCACATGCATGAATGGTTCCAAATGGAATTGAAAGACATGGCTAACTTATCATTTCTTGTGTATTCTTGGTCAGGTTCTGTGTTGGATTTCGTAGTGAAACCGAGTCCCACAGAATGAGTCAGAAAGGGTTAAAAGATTAGCACATGCCATCAAGATTGATAGTGACGTAGAAGAACCCTACACGGGCTATCACCTGCGTGACTAAAAACTGAAGCATTCCTTTCACAAAAGCCATGGTTGACACGTTACACAGACGCATTACAACTCTAAAAGCGACCCTGAACACACCACTGTAAAAAGGTACACCACCTTTCTTTTTTAATGCGGCACTGTAAAAGAGATGGCGAACGAGGAAGGAATTGAAACGAAGTTTAATCAGCCTGATACAAACATTTTCATCTCTATAGCCCTGTAGGCGAACAGTGTAAAGAATAGACTGCTGCCTACTCCATTTCAGACCACACAAAAACACGCATCCATCAGCCCAAGCCACAGCTGCTCCGGCCCTCTCCTCGTTACCAACTAAATGTTCCATCCAACGAGAAAACATGCTTAGCAGAAGGAACAAACAGAAGAGGTGCATCTTTGCCATCATCATAATCCCTCTGTGTGACCTTGATGTCTGCACCTTAATTTGTATGGTGAAATCAAACTGAAAACCCCTCCTGACCCGTCTCGCCTACCAATGTATGTAACCAATCCATGGCCATGCATGCATGACTGCAGGAGCACAGTACAGGGGCCTCCGTTTCTATGATCCTATTCATGGGCATGTGAGCTCACATGGGTGGACAAATGGGGCTCTAATTTCGAACTAACAAGTCCAAGGAATTAAGTTTCTTGCTTGACTTAACTTGCAGGTTTGTTTGACACTTGCGAGATCCCGTTCTTGGCACGCCAGATCGCCAGCCATTAGCCGTCGCGTGTGCATGTGGTTCAGGGCCTAATTGTTGCTGGGGTTTTCTGGTAACGCACAGGGAGATTTGGTCCAGGCCAAGGACCAAGTCGTCGCCGGAACGTAGCTGCGCGGATTGAGACGAGGTCGAGAGGCGGGGCGAAAGAAAACGATTGGGCACGGCCGCACTGCTAAGTGGTAGGCGGCCAACGAGTGACGACAATTCTTCACTGCTTCACTACATTGGCTCGACCGCACTGGTAAGTGGTAAGTGGCCCTAGGGCCCGCTTGGTTTGTAGGCAAATATAGTCGCACTCCAAGTTAGACATGTTTGATTAAGTCAGTGGTCCGTTTAGTTTGTTGCTATGTATGTGCCAAGATTTTTTTTCATCACCCGACTCTCATATGCCAATGTCTCAAAAAGGGCTTGTCAAGATTTCTTTTTGCTAGCCAATCTATGGCGCCAATTTCGATGACCTAATCTTAGACGTGGTAAAAAAAAATTTAAGACAAACTCTTAATATGAACCAAGCATTGGCACAAAAGAATCGAGATGTCCACTTGAATCGTCCCCGGGGGAACACTACTACGCTTTACGTTTTCATCGCTACTAAGCAAAGTTTTTTTTATTTTATTTTTAGAAAGGCTGGGCACTGGGCTACGTGTATGGATTGGGCCTCATGGGAAGAATGAGGATCAAATGTGCCTTTCATTTTACTTTCCTTTGTTCTGTTTTGTTTGATTAAGTTATTTCGCTACGGAGTGCTCGACGATACAGAACAGTTTGAGCGTGCTTGCGTTGAACTTGTAGGACCAGACAAATAATTAAGTGTGGCTAAACCTAGTCGATCGAAACATTTCCTTCCTGTTGTGATGTGTGGTTTGCTTCAACGTTAGAATCCACGCAGTCCAGCTAGGCCTCACTCTAACCTGTCGGATATCCTTTTTCTTCCAGGAGAAACTCGCGCATCTTCTTTTTCGGTTTGTTCTAATCGTATGGACGGGACATAGTGACGAGTAATAAACATCGAGAAAGCGTCAGGCTTAAACTGACAGCGAAGTACATGGATCCTTTTGGCGTAACAAAGCTAGCCGGGCCCGAATCTTAACTAATAAAAAAATGGATTTACCTTCGCACAACGGGATGATATTTTTTCTCTCTTATGTGCGTGATTGGCCTCTCCCACTCCTTCTAAATTCATCATCGAGGTGCACCTACACGTGAACCCAATCTAACAGGACAAAGTCTCGCCCTGCCACCCCATGACTAGTGAACGTATCCATGCCCCCACTTCTTCCGCAACCACCCAAACCGTCGCCGCCCCCCTTCTTCTTCACATGCACACCCGAAATTCATCGCTGTCCCAATCCTTCCTGTCTCGCGCCGCGACTTGCCACCTATGCCTGTCTGATATTTGTTTCGTGCCACAAAGATCCCGATCCCATTCGACACTCAGTCTGTGGGTTGCAACGACGGCATGCATGAAGATGAGGGGATCCGGCAGCATATGATGCGGTGGCGCGGGGAGGTAGTGCCAGCGACAGGAGGAGGTAGCGGGGATGGGAGGTGGCATCGGGAATGGGAGAAGCCGAGAAAAAGCTGGGCGGGGGGGGGGGAGGAAAGAAAGAGGTGGTACATTTATTATCTTATCTTAACTAATATAAGAAGGAGTTTACCCCTGCGCAGCGGAACGATATCCTTTCTCCTATGTACGTGGTTGGCCTCTCTCGCCCCTTCTAAATTCTTCACCAAGACGCACCAACATGTGGACCTAACATGACAGGGATAGGATCTCGCCCCGCCACCCCCGTGACTCGTGAGCATATCTATGCCCCTACTTCTTTCGCAACTACCCAAACCATCGCCGCTCCACTTCTTCTTCACATGCACGCACTGAAATTTGTTATCGTACCAATCCTTCTTGCCTCGCGCCGTGACTCACCACCTGCGCCCATCTGACATTCGCTTCATGCCTCAGAGATCCTGACCCTCTGGGACTCAGTCCGCGGGTTGCAACGGGCGACGTGCACGAAGATGAGGGGACCTGACAGCGTAGGAGGCGACAGCGCAGGGAGGTAGCGCCGGCGACAGGAGGAGGTGCGTGGAGGGGAGGCGGCGTCGAGGACGGGAGAAGACAATGGGAGGGAAGAGAGGAAAGGAGGAGTCAGTACCTTGGAGGAGAAGAGACAGAGACGAAGACGTCCTTCCTTTTTCGCGTCGCCGTCTTAAGTTCACGGCACCGTGTCCTCTTCATCCTAATCCCCCCCTGCGCCACCGCCGCCTCCTCGCTTACCACCGCGACGCCGCCACCGCTTCCTCCCTCGGCCTCCCACCTCCTCACCACAATGTGCCTAGCGAGAGCTGCAAAGACCAATGGCTATGAGAACCGAGCCGTGGCTTAGGTTCAGAGTGGAAGAATGTGTCCATCGACATGTGGCTCTCTTCCTTATCATCCGGCAATGGCTGGAAATGGGCAGCACGTCAGGGAGGGAAGTTGGCATCAACTTCAACTTCCAAAGGTGAACAATTTGCGAGTTCAAAATTTTTATTTTCGAGTAGTAGTAGTAGTAGGTGATGTAATAGACGGAGTTAATAATATATATATATATATATATATATATATATATATATATATATATATTTGTGTGTGTGTGTGTGTGTGTGTGTGTGTGTGTGTGTGTGTGTGTGTGTGTGTGTGTGTGTGTGTGTGAAAGAAAATTAGTATTTATTATACAGTTTATGGTCCTGTCTGCTTATATGTATCACTCTCTTTTAGGGTTCCATTGCAACGCACGGGCACCCTACTAGTAGATGCCCTAAAAATGTATTATTGAAATAATATTCCTTACAACACAAGGAATCAAGGCTCTTTTTGGCGGAGAGATACTATGAAAGATATTACGATTTACAGAGGAATTGGTATGACAATAATTGGTGCTGGTACACGAGTGTTATTCTCATTGGGTTTTTTGAAATTCTAACCTTATTGTCGTAAATATCCAGTGCTATTCACCGGTGGTTAATTTACTCCAAAATCCAGGTATAAGAGAACAATTCAATCTGCCTTTGTCTATTGAAGCATTTGAGGAATATAATATGCTTAAGGAAGACATTAGGAGTTTTCTTCCAATTAATAATTGCCAACATAGTTGGACATACAAATGGGGCTCAGCACAATATTCGTCTTAAAGATACTATAAGTTCTCTTTTAATACTCTTATGTCATCTCGGTCACTCAAATGGATTTGAAAAAACAAATATGTTATAAAACTTAAGGTTTTTGTATGACTACTTTTAATGGACAGACCGAACACAAAACACAACTCAGAAAAACTGTGTGCCGGATGGACCGGCTCGTTGAAGCCGGGGTTGCAAACTTGTAACGCGAAGTTGGCAAAGTGCAACGCCTCCATCACGGCCGGGACCGGGAGGCAGCGTCTCCCTGACGCGCAGGCTCCGCGACCTTACCGATCCGTGACGCCGTGCGTCGGAGAGAGGGAGGACACGAGGATATCGACCGCATGCATGGCAACAAAATCAGCAAATCGGGCGCGTTAAAGAACAAGTGCCGTTTTTAATGTTTTTCTTTTGCCTTTTCACTTGATAGATTGTACGAATGGACCGGTCCACCGGGACATTAGGACGATACGAATCGCGATTCTGAGCGGCCTTGACCTTAGTCATTTTCCCCGATGACCTTAGTCATATAGGAACCAAACACACCCTTAGTGTTATGTTACTAGGTCGGAAAACGCGCTTCGCCGCGTTCGTGTAAGAATTTGTAACCTGTAAACATATGTGGATGCAGATGTAGCAAGTCATTCAGTGAGCAATTGTCGTAATGTAGGACATGGAACATTGTAGACAGAAGTGGACCAACTCAGGAGCATGATATGAGTTTTTTTTGTTTTGGGGCACGAGGGATGGCTGGTCACTATTAATCTGACCCAAAAACATTAGGCTATACAGTTCATCGAACATGAGTTTTTACATCGATACGTTACCAAAAAGAATGGAGTAACAGCAGTCTAATCTGACTCAAAAACATTAGGCTATACAGTTCATCTGAACATGAGTTTTTTTTTACATCGATACGTTACCAAAAAGAATGGAGTAACAGCAGTCTAATCTGACCCAAAAACATTAGGCTATACAGTTCATTTGAACATGAGTTTTCTTACATAGATACGTTACAAAAAAGAATAGAGTACCAGCAGTTTGAAGGAAAAAGTAACTCAATAGCGCGCATTCAGTCTGCATGAAAATTTCATCCAAGACAACTAAGAAGCATGGCAAAGGAAAGTTCTGCATATTATTTTTTTGGCTATACAGAGGTACAATGTACTTTGTATATGAAATTACAGTTTACTTTCTTTGAAACCACCCAGAATAGGTACTGTAAAATATTCAAATCCGAGACAAAAGTACTTTCTAATGGTATCAGTGAACTCACAGAGAAACAGAACACAAATACAAATTGTAAGCTAGAACTACAGGAAAATGGATAGGATTAAAATCTTAGAATTAGTGGATTTCAGCAAAGGCAAACAGGAAGACAATGTAAATTCTAAGTAGACAAATAATAGCTACGATTGCTGAACCCCCACAGAGAACGAAGACAATTTAGGTGACGGAAGGCTGCAGTTTTCATACATCAGATGCTCATCAGATGCTCTTCAGAACAGCCTGTGCGCAGCTAACAGAATTTGTTTCACAAGTATATCGACAGAGTCTGCAAGCTTATTACCGAGCCTAGCAGCAGCTATTGGTTCAAAGTCAAATCGATTAAATATCTTACTCACAGTTGACCTCAGCTCTTCATCAGCCAATACAAGCAAAAGGGAGAAGATAGGATGATACCATGAAAAGTTCAAGTGGAAAGTATGATTTGGAACACAGCATTAGGATCTGAATAGATGGGTACCCGAATACGCCTGAAGTGCGCAATTCGCTATTTTTTTTTGTTGAAACTTGCTATTATGATGACTAATGCTAATTTGAAGTATCTGTATAAGATAAACCGAGGTTATATGATAAACCAGTCTAAAACCGCTTTCCCTATATGCAAGTCCGCAGTACTACTTGTAAACCCATGACCTTTGCAGTCTATAAATATGAACGAGGATGCAAAACAAGCATGTATTTGCATATTAACATTTCAGCAATTAGCCTGAGCACACATGTTCAGATGTTATGAACCCAAATAATCAATCAACGTAACATGAGCATGTGCAAGTAAGGTAACACAACATCACCATTGCTGAAAATCCCAGCCACAGAGCGGGCTGAGCTGCGGAGGAACTGCGGACGCGCTCGGGCGGAGGCGCGCGGCACGGGCCGAGCCGCATGCGCGGCGCGCGCTGCGCACGCGCTGGCGCTGGTGGCCGACCCGCAGCGGCGGTGTCAGGCCGAGCGCACAGGTCGGAGCGAGGAAGAGGCTGGGCGTGGGCGGGCAGCCGAGCCAGCCGCAGGGGAACCAGGCGGCCCAGGCGGTGGGCGCGGGCCGGGAGGCGGCCCAATCACAGGAGGCGGCACCAAGAAGTCCACCAAGGAGAGAGAAGGAAATGGAGGAAGAAAGAATGAGGAGGAAGAAGAGAAAGCACCAGGAGCCATTCGGCGGGAGATGGAGACAAAAACTCCATTCGGCGGAGCGAGGAAGAGGCGGTGTGGGCGGATGTGGCGCCGAGCGGCGCGAGAAGAAGCGGCGAGCGGCGTAGGCCGAGCCAGCCGGGCGCGGCTATTGGAGGCGGCCCAATCACCGGAGGCGGCACGAAGAAGTCCACGGGGAGAGAAGGGAAATGGAGGAAGAAGAGAGAGCAACAGGGAGCCATTCGGCAGGGAGATGGAGAAAAAAAACTCCATTCGGCCAATAGCACAAGAATCTATGAGGTCCGCCCCGCTCCGCTCATTTCTCGCACAGAAGATCCCCGGCGACACGGCCGACGTCGATACTGCGCGATCGGACGGCCCGGGCGCGCTAGCCGAGCGCGGCAAGAATTTTTCGGAGACACGCGGGGGCGCGCGGTTGGGCGGGGACGGCCGGGAAACGCGGGGAGAGCGGCATTTCCACCAGGCTTAATACGTTAACAATGCACGCAACTTCTATTTGTCTATAGGACCTAACGATGCTCTATATATTCTTGGCGTACCTTCAAGAAGCTTGATTTTATGAAGTCGAGCTAGGAACCTTGATGACATTTCCGTCGAAGTCCGGAAACAGTGTCTCGCCACCCGAAGTCAAAACTGTGTTTTGTATGCTTCCTTTGTGGTCGGCAGCCACTCACTGCACTCCAATGATCCGTGCACCCAATATAGCTTTTAATAATACGCAGATGATAGATTGCCTGTTGGAATTAATACAGGTTAGGCATATTTTTAATTTTAATTAATTTTTAAAAAATTTCAAAGGTTCATATACACATGCTAAAACTGTTTAGTCTCATATGAAGAGTTGAATGAGAGTTACACCACTTTAAAATGTGGAACATAGTAGGCCCCTTGTGAAATTGGAGAGAGACAATACACACGCGCGCTCGCTCGCTCGCTCGCTCACTCGCCGAGCCATGTTTTTTGGGGAGCGTTCGCGCGACTGCTCGCTGCTTCCTCTTCATTTGATTCGCTGCTACGTCTACATCAACAGCATGACTACTACCACGACGCCCACTACGACATGACGAACGATGACCTAGCCAAGACTCCTCCTGCTGCTACTGGATCTGGAGTTATTACTACTGCTGTTCCTTCCATTGGATCTGGGTATGCCTATCTCACACTTATTTGTTGGTTCGCTTTATTATTTGTTGTTAACTTGAACACTGAGATAGGTATGCTAGTTTCTGTCCTTCTGGATCTTAGTATGACTATAGTGTTCTTATTTACTTGCTTTGTGATAATGACTAGAGTAATTTTCATGATTTATCTATCATATTTCTGGATTAAAGTAATTCAAAAAATGCTCATATATTCAACAATCCAAAAACCTTATACTAGGCATTTTTCGTCAACTGGTTTTGCTGCTGCGCTCAAACCCTCTGAGTTCGATGGCTCGAACTACAAGAGGTGGCGCACCAAGATGGTGCTTTGGCTAACTGCCATGAACGTTTTTCATGTGGCAAAGGGCAAGTCTGAAGGAACACTTACTCCTGAACAGAAGCAAGCGTTCGAGGCTGCTGATAACCTCTTTAAAGGTGTCGTGGTTAGCGTCCTTAGTGAGAAGTTAGTTGATGCATATATGGTGATTAAAACTGGGAAAGAGATGTGAGATGCACTCGAGGTCAAGTTTGGAATTTTAGATGCAGACAGTGAATTGTATCTCATAGAGCAATACCATGACTATAGAATGGCTGATGGCCGTTCTGTAATTGAGTAGGCTCATGAGATACAATCCATGGTCACGAACTTGAGCACTTCAATTGTGTGTTACTGGACAAGTTTGTCGTGAGAGGCATTATTGACAAACTTCCTCTTTCTTGGAGGAATTTTGTTATTTCTCTTAAACATAAGAGACAAGAGTTTTCTATTAAAAATCTCATTCGATCTCTTGATGTTGAAGAGAAGGCGAGGGCAAAAGATACACACACTAGAGGTAATGAGGAACATTCTAGTGCCAATGTGGTGCAGAAGAAGAATGACCAAGCTCAAAAGTTGAAAGGCAAGAACAAGACTGCATAAACAACTAGCTTCAAGAAGAAAAAGAACACAAAGGATGACATTTACTTTGTGTGTGGCGAACCTGGTCATTGGGCTAAGAATTGCAGCCAACACATGGGTGGGAAGAATAAGCAAGGGCAGAATTCCAAGTCTGCTAATGTTGTTGTTGGTACTACTGAGATGGAAATATCAGGGTATGTTAATTTACCTACTGTTCTTTCCGTATGTCAATCTACCGATTGGTGGATAGACACGGGTGCTAATATACATGTGTGTGCTGATATTTCATTATTCTCTTCTTACCAGGTCACACGGGATTCAGCCGTTCTAATGGAGAACGGGTCACATGCCGCTGTTCATGGTGTTGGCATGGTCGATCTGAAGTTTACTTCGGGAAAAATTGTGCAACTGAAGAACGTGCATCGTGTGTCATCTATCAATAAGAATCTCGTCAGCGGATCTCTTCTGTGTAGAGATGGCTTTAGACGGAGGCTGAGCAGACGAGGGTCGGGTCGCTAGACTCGGGAGGTTTCTAGGTGTCGGGGCGGCGATCGGCGGTGGATCCGAGTCGGGGCGGTACGTGGCGGCGGTCAGAGCTCGGGGCAGCAACCGGATCATAGGTGAGGCAGCTCGGTGTGGTGTCGGGGAGCCAAGGCAGAGCAGGGGACGCTTGCGACCCCTTATCCAAGCAAGAGGCAGAGCAGGGGAGGATCGGGATCTGGTGCTTGGCGCGTAGGATGTGACGGCGTTGGGGCAGTAGGACTCGGTGGCGCCAGGACAGAGGAGGTGCACGGTTGACATGGGATGCAGTGGAGGCCCACGATCCAGGTCGGGGTGGCGTCGGATGCCTGGAGGAGCGTGGGATCCGACGGTGGCCCTCAAGGAGCAAGCGCTCGGGGTCAGGAGTCCCGAAGCACGGGAGCTGGCGGCCCTCAGGGAGTAGGCAGTGCTCGGGGTCTAGGGCAGCGCGGAAGCCGACCGAGGCAGAGCAGAGGATCATGGGAGACAGAGGAAGAGAGGGAGGAGGAGAGGAAGGCGGCGGCGGCTCTCTTTTTTCACAGACCCTAGGCCTTGCTCTGACACCATATTAGAATGAATACTTGATCTATTCTAATAGACCAAAAGACCAATGTATCATGTACATGTAGACAATAAGCAAAGACATGTCCATTAACTGTACTCATGCATATTCACGCAGGGAAACCAAATTATCTTGCATCAGATTCATCACAGTTGCTTTTGCCTGCTAATTAGCACTTTGTGCACTGCAAACTGAATGGTCCAGAAAAGTTTAAGGAATGCATATTTTACCAACCCTTGATCGATAGGAGGACAAAGGATCCCATCAAAACATATTCAAAGTCTAGCAAGCAGTACCACATCCATACCTATCGGATTATCTCCATCGAAAGGCGCGTACCCAGTGCTCCAGATCTGGTCCTTCTCCCTTCTCCTTAAACTGATTACCTCTCACACCAATCCGGAAGCGGGTCATCTGTATTAGCATGGGCTAATATAGTGGAGCTAAGTGACACACATCAACTCTTTCTCTCTATCGTCCGATCCAAAATAAACGGATTAGATCAAGTGCTATAGTACTCAAGATCACAATAAAAGCGGTACAACGAATTTCACTGTCTATTGACGCATATTAAAATCACTATTTACACGGTCGTTTTCTGCGGTAGAGCGGGGATCCGGATCCCACCAATCCACCACTTTCACACTTGCCGCTCTTTTGTCAGTACTGTTCATCGTTCAACTTAGCCAGCCACTTGTTCCATGGCTCCATGCCGATCACTACGCTCGTGAGTCCACAGTTGAAAGGGTGCATGCTTGGCTAGCTCCTGCGGCCCATCGTACAGTGATCTGTAACCGTCGTGGAATTCGAGAACAGGCTGCTACACACATCATTTCGATGCGTGCTTTCTACCTCACAGCAAATTAAAGCAGTGGACATCTTAATTTCTGCGTTGTTAACGCGCCAGTCGGCACACGCAACGGGACAAGACGCCGAGTTCTTCTGCAGGAGAATGCGACGTGTCTAGAAAGTGATCATAACAGAACAAAAACTACTACATTAGATAGCAAAATTGTCAACACGGGCGATACGAACTAATACATCAGCAACAGATGAACGGTTGTCCTTTTTTTTAAAAAAAAAAAGACAGATCAACGATCACGATATTATGGACCAACGCACGGGATTCAGAGTACAGATGGACATTGAGATCTGCTATTGCCGTTGAGTAGTAGTACACAGCATGTACAAATGGACAGACAGGCATGGGCATGCAGATTGCAGACTTCAAAAGTTCATTTGATTCAGAGTACAGAGGGACGTTGAGATCTGCTATTGCCATTGAGTAGTAGTACACAGCATGTACAAATGGACAGACAGGCATGGGCATGCATATTGCAGACATAGAAAGACTTCAGAAGTTCCTTTCTTTTAATCGAGACGTTGTGGCTATGTAGCAAGCTCGTTCACTCGATGTCTCGATCTGACAGAGGTAAAAGAGACCTAATTAATCTGCTAGACTCGACACCGACAATATATGCCTCCGCCCATTCAAGTACTAGGCCATTACTAGTCACTACGTTCAATAGCTAATACTCCCGAGATATCGAGGCTCTGCAGGCTTCATGCTCTCCCGGGGCTCTTAGGATCATGGCGGTTGTTGGCGCCGGACCCAGGGTAGTCGTTGACCTCGATGACCATCCTCGCCGCCACTTCGCCGAGGTGTCGCTCTTCAGCTGCTACCACATCCTGTATGAATCACAACCGCGTCATAAATCAAGCTGCATGTATATCTGTATAACTACCAACTTGCAAGTATAACTGAGAATGTTTGTGCACGAACGAGGCGGACCTCTTAATTTTGGGAAAGGGCAATACACAACTAGTATACAAGTGGGCATGGGGAGTGGCCATGCGTGTGAACTGCAGTATGGCCGGCCGGGTTAGCTAGCTGTGCATGTGACCGGAGTGCCTCGAGCATCCGATGACCATTTTGGGTCGCAGCGACTCACATCACATGTAAGGCTAAAGCTACTAGAAATTAAACTTGTCAACCGAGGATAGTTTATGCCGCGTTCAGTGACCTGACACCTGAGTGAGTCAGCCGCCGTGCGCAGTTCAGTAGCCTGTATGGCTGTTTGTGATGACTGGAGTGATATGGAGGGCGACTACAGGAGAGCACTGAAAAAACCTGTGAGTGCGCATAGCTACAGTTTTTTTTTTTGGGGGCGCTTTCATGTGACGGCAGTGTATATAGCACATTGTATGCTAGCTTTCAGCCACTGAGACTGAGATACCACGAACAGGCAAGTGGCTATTGCTTCAGAGCCAGACACACTGAGAGAGGCACAAGCCATAGTGATGGCTCTAGCCATTGGCAAGCTAGACAGGAATAATTTGACATCTATTACGGCGTCCAACAAATTTCAACCAAGTATTTAACCCAAGGAACAGCTAGAAACATCGAGAGAGAGAGAGAGAGAGATTTACCTGAACAGGCGCATCCAGAGCAGAGGCTGAGGTTTGGTGGTTCCTCAAGGACACGCTTCCTACATACAAGAACAGTGAGAAATACAAGCATGAAACGTACATACCATAATACCAATAAAGAAGAAGAATTCAAAGGTCATGGGTTAATAATCACTTACTCGACAGAGGCACAGAGGAGACCAGGGGAAGAAGAAGGCAAGACAATAGTAGGAGAACAAGAAGAGGTTTCCTCTTAGAGTTGTATTCCATCACCATGACCGCCAGAAAGGCAGAAACCACAACAACAAAAAGGAAGCACTGTTCTGCTTTCGCCTCTCTTCTGTCAAGCGATCGAGTATTTGAGTGGCGCTCTCGCTCTCTGGCTACCGCACAAAAACCAGCAGCTGTACTGCTCCTCTTGGTGCCAATCTGATAGGCGTGCAGTAGTGTGGCCAGTGGCCTTGGGTGCGGTGGGGGATTTTATACGGCGAGGACGAGTCTCTCTCTCTCCCCAAAAGTCAACTTCACGTCTTCACACACCGTGCTCTGCTTTGCTCGGAGGGAAGGATGAATGGATGTCTCTGCGTGCGCACTTGCGTTTGTTGTGTGCTTCTATCTGTCTCGTTCTTCGCCTTTTGCTCTCATGATGTCTGTCTCGGAGCTCGGTGACACTGACCTGTCAAGGGCGAGGTGTCGCACGCTTGGATCTGGCGTGTGGACGTATCCGGCCCCGTGCGAGCTCTGCGTGACTGCGTGTGCGTACGCCGCACGGAGCCTCGCCCAACATCTGCGCCCCTATGATTTGGTAGTGTTCAACGGCGCAATGAGGGCATCCGACAGCTCCGATGCGGTGCCAGGTAGAGCGAATATCGATGCCTAGCTTCACTCCGCTGCGGTTATCGGGACCCCAAATCTAATTGCTTGAACACGTACCGGGTCCGTAGACGAATTTGTATCGTACACCAGTCAAATTTAACTGGAATACGTGGAGACCGCAGGCATAGTCTTAATGTGTTGAATAATTGGAAATAATGATGAGGCGCTTGGTGAAATTATCATTTTTGGAAAAGTTTCAGACTGTATCAGGCGGACGAGGTCAGATCGGTCACGATGACGATCGGACTAGCCACATACGACGGTATAACCAACCACATGTGGCGA
Source organism: Ampelocalamus luodianensis (assembly GCA_036346255.1). Classification (NCBI taxonomy): domain Eukaryota; kingdom Viridiplantae; phylum Streptophyta; class Magnoliopsida; order Poales; family Poaceae; genus Ampelocalamus; species Ampelocalamus luodianensis. Next base: position 25,885,993 of record CM070617.1, on the reverse strand, counting down.
TCTAACCGGTTGAAAAGTCAACTTGTGAATTTTGAAAATCAGCCAAAAATCAAGTACGAAGAAAGATGAATGGATGTATTTGCACTTGGCCTCATTGGAATTAGAGTTTCGAACTGAAACTAGATAGAGTTTGAAACTTCAGAGAGGGTGTAAGTCTAGGATATGAGATTTTTCCTAAGTCTCAGGCGGTCTAACAAACTAATGGTTGGTGGTTAGACCGGTGGCCAGTCTAACAGGCCAAGGGGTGGTCAGATCGGCTAGCCGACAATTAGACTAGCTATGGGCAGCGACCTGACCGACCAGAACATGTTCATGCGCCGGGAAGACGGTGAATTTTGTGGGATTGGTTAAAGTCATAAGTTTTAGTGCATATATGTTGCATGATACATGTTTTGGTTACCGCGAGTCAAATTATAAAGAACTTGTGCACGGAATCGATTTCTTGGTCTACTGTTGTGCAGGTGGCTTACAGTCAACGACGATCAACGACGAGGATGATCAAGACTAGGCTAGGAAAATTGAGGTCCAAAACGATCGAAGATATAGGGTAAAATCATTGGACTCAAGCATGACACAAGATAGACAAGTATGATCAAACGAGAAGTTTGGTGCGATGAATCACATCAAGTAGTGCGAGGGTCGACGCAAGTGCCATGATGGTTCCGATGGGAGCCGGATGAAAGAGACTTGCCGACATAAAGAGAGTCATTGATCAACCTACACATAGCGAATCATGGGATTGCTTCATGATGATTGGACTTGGTCTTCGGATAATGGTTGAGAAAATTATTTTGGTATCTTCGCCAAAATACCAGGTTGATGACCTTTGGAGAAACCGCGGCGCAAGACGACACAAGGAGAGGTGATTTAGGTCAAGAGAAGATGGAGATCATGATGAGATGGATTCGGGAGACCCGGTTTGTCATTCGTTTTGAGAAACATGCGTGAGTGTAGACTTGTTTGTGTTGGACTTAACGAATGCCCGATAATATTTTCTCTGTTGACCTAGTCTCCACTATAAATGGAAGAGGTATATGATTTACGCTTTATCCAAGACCCTTTCAAGAAACCTTAATTTGTTATTTAGGGAAAGTAGAAATAGAGGAGACAAGGTTTGCGGGGATGAATTGATTGAGTATTCAAGTGTTGAACTTTGTTCTCTATGATAGAGTGGTCGTAAACCAACAATATTTTGATTCAATCCAAACAAGATTTGCCAAAGATGAGTTTTCTTTTGTTCTTGCTCTATTTTTTTTTATGTATTCGAGATTTTGCATGTTCCTTTGGTTTTCCTTGGTCTTTTATTTTGATCAGTTGTTAGGACGTGTGGGAATTCATTTAGGGTCACCTTGATCGTCATCTGCCATGAGCAAGTTTTTGGACCAAAACTTTAATTTCCTTGATTCTTGTGCCCTTTTCATTGCATCCAAGAAATTGTGGAACCTTGGCTTCGATCGTCCGTGTCGTTGATTGTAATAAGTTCCTAGTCTTCTTGATGATCTATGGTTGAAATCTCAGGGGATTTGGATCACTTGATTGAAAGTTAGATCGATTTATGATTTTCGCGGGCTGCTACTTTTGCAGCTAGAGGTTAGACCGACCAGACAGTCTTTGTCTTGTGGATTTTTGGTTTTAACGTAAGACTTCCGTTATGCTTGTGTTTTCGATCTTTACAGCTTCCGTAGCTATTGAGAAGAAGAAACACCGTCAGAGTTGCGCTTCTATTCACCCTCTCTGGTTGTTCATAGTTCAAGTGGCATTGACTGTTCTAGTGAGCAGGCTGCCTATTCATACAAATGGGACAGCTGAGATGGAGATATATTAGATCTTGACACACTCGGACAACTAGCATTAAGACTCCGTGATTCTTTGCTTACTTTCATGGGAGCATTGATTGCTTAATTACCTGACGTTGCGTAAAATATCAGATAGAAGCTCCACCTCAAGTGAGAGAACGTGAACACAAAATGGTGCCTTGTGCACTGGGGAGCCATAACCAATTGTGCAGCAGCAGGTGGCTTAGTTACGTGCGTAGCATGACACGCTTAAATAAATACACGAAATCTAGAAGCTTCGTGCACGAGTGAATTTGGCAAGTGTGCGGCTTTCATGGTGGAGCACAGCAAAAAGAAGTGCAAACGGGAGGAACATGGAAACAGGGTATTATCCACGGCGGATTATTTTTGCTCAGTGCATGCACGTCCCTAATCGACCTCTCCAACAACATCCTACTTTGTGCTTGGAATTTGGAAAAGAATATCTTTCTCCTCGTCAAGCAGTCAATCGAGCAACAAAACGAACGTGGGTCGTAGCATCCGCAGGGAGAAAGATCGAAAGACAGACTTACTTTATGCTGCAGAGTTCACACGGGATTCCTTTAAGCTGTTGGATCGCCGTCGGTCAGAGAGAAACAATTACGTACCACTAGTGTTCACACGAAATTCCTTTAAGCTGTTGGATCGCCGTCGGTGAGAGACAAACAATTACGTACCACTAGTAGTACGAACGTTCTTGGCCGGATTCTGTTGAGTTGAGAGGTGCCGAGCGCCAAATTCAGTCAGTCTCGGCGAAAGTGTGGGGCTGAGGGGGGTGTGAGTGACGATGAGTGGCCGACGCGTCCGACACCGCGCAGACCGCACGTTCTCTTCGTCGTCGTGGTCGTGGATGCTCGGCCATTACATAATCCTCGCGGCTAGTTTCTGATTGGCCCGGCGGCGAAAGCTATCTGAAAACAGAACAAAACTAAGGATTCTTTTCGCGGCACGGTCCCTTTCGTTTCTGAAAGAACCTGATATCGCACACCGGTGCTGTGCACATATGGAGATTTCCGTCGTTGACAATTTGGAGTAATAGTTAGCTTTTGTATCTTTAACTAGTACTACTACGGCAAAATTGACTACAAAACATTTCACTGTTGTGTTCTTAGCTGTTGGACACTTAAAAATCATGTCTTGGTCAAAATACACTAAAAATGTGTAGTTATTTGCCGTTAGACACTCCTCTAATTAAAATAAGGACTAAGTCCATTTTACACCCCTGAACTTTGCGTCGAGTCCAAATTACCCTATGAACTTCAAAACCGTCTGAGGGGAACCCTCGAACTCATAATACCATGTGAATCTACCCCATCGGGCCGAAAACAGGTGGTTTTGGGCCACGCTGGCATCCACGTGGGGCGGTTTCGCCATGTCGTCTTCTTCTACATCCACACGCAAGCTCCGCGACCTGCTCAAGCTGTGCGACGAGGATGACCTCGCTGCTAGTCGCCGGGCGACGGTCAGCCTCGCGTCCGCCATGGCTGCGGCGGCGACGGCGCGTACCCTCCTCGACATCATCCGCGACGACCAGCCTTCAACCTCATCCGCCGCATTGACATCATCACCCCGAGTGCGTCGCCTCGCCTCGCCATCGACCTCTCCGCTGCCATCCCTCCTCTGCCGATAAAAGGAGTGCTCCTGACCTCCATGGCCTCCTCCCGATCTTCTTCTCCAAGCTCAATCAAGTCCAAGGAACCAAATGCCATTCTCGGCCGCCGTACCGCCGAGGGCGCCCGTGGTCGATCCGGCCGCTCCGGCAAACTACGGCCGCCCCCACCCGCGTCACGGCACGCCTTACACCACAAGGAAGTGTTCCCCTCCATTGATTTGAAGAATTTGTCATCAAGGAGCTGTGTATCCACCGTCTTCTTCACCACCGGCCGTCGCCGCCGTTTTCATCACCGCGCTTTCTTCGGCGACTCTTCCGCCGATTCTTCCCTCCCTGAGCAACGCCTAGCTTCACTCTACCTCCGCCTAGTACTCATTTGGGCTATCAACCTCCCCAAGTTGTCGCCGTCGAGGATCACCCCACGGCGTCCCAGGTCACCGTGGTCAGCACACTCCGACCACCCTCCGCCTTCTCTGACCTCCCCGGTGTGCTCCAGGTACTCTGCTGGTCCTCATGCTCCCCCTATTTAGACCCCAACCCCACCCGTGCACCGTCGCGTCATTTCTTCTCTAGGTCCGGTCGCCGCTCGTCATCTTCTGACCGCCACCGACCAGCTCCGGTCATGTCTCCACCGCCCACGGGACCACCTCTGCATCTAGGTTCCATTTTTCCCTTACTCGGCTGGCGCCATTGCCTCCACCGCCAGCGGCGTCTGTAGCTCCAAGCCACGCTCGTCGGGATCTTCCACGGGCGCAATGGAGCAGGCCGAGTTTCATTTCTTGACTCATCTGGCCACGTCAGCTCATTTGATGATTTGGATACCACGTTAGCTAAAACCAGGGTGGTTTAGGGTGAGGGGGTTATTTGATCTGGTATTGACAATTGAGTGGTGTAAAGTAAACGGTTTTGTAGTTCAGGGTATTTTTTGGACTCAGTTTATAGTTCAGGAGGGTAAATTGGACTTATTCCTTAAAATAATAGGAGAGATAAACTTTGTATTATAGAGAGGCCATCAAACTCGAATTACTTTATGTTTTTACGACCAGAGAATGTTTCTGGAGCTCTTACAAAATGACTCTTTATGGGACAAGAGATCGAGAAGAAGCTGGTCGAGCTAACTGGGCAGTGAGAAAATTATCCTTACGAGGGATGTATCGTGCCTCAAGACCGAAAAAAATATTTTTTAAGCTTCTTAACTTCCGCTAAGTATTAAGACATGGTTGAATTAGAGCATTGATGATTTTTCTGACCTAATTCATGACTAACTGAGAATCACCTTTCACGAGTAGTCAACCAATCCCAAGTGCTTTCACTGCTCGGATACCAGCCAGAAAACCCTCGTACTTAACCACATTGTTAGTAGTAGGAAAGTTTAACTATATATCATATTTTAATATCTCTCTAGTTGGAGAAATCAAGACCACCCCGACCTTAGAGTCACTAAGAGTTAGTGACCCATCAAAATACATTGTCCACTGATCGTGGGACTTGTAGTGGGGTCTCTGCACTGGTTCAGGATTTGTTCATTTGGCGACAAAGTCTGCCAAAATCTGAAATTTAATGGTCATTTGGGACACAAAATGAAGGTTGAACTCTCGAAATTCGATTGACCATTTAACCATGTGCCCCACTGCTTCCCTGTTTAGGAGGACCTCTTCTAAGGAAAACTCAGATAACGCAGTTAACTTATGCGTCTAAAAACAATGCCTCGGCTTCCTCCAATACATGAGGAAGACATATATAAGTTTTTGGACTTGAGGGTAGTGCTCCTTCGGTCAAGGTAAAACTTCATTTACATAGTATACTGGTCATTGAGTATTTTTCACATTCATCAACCAGTACTGCACTTACTACTTGTGGCGTAGCAGCTAAATACAATAGGAATGGTTAGTCTGGTTGTGGAGAAACCAAGACAAGAGCACTCGTAAGGTATTTCTTGACATCCTTGAAGGATTTGTTTATCCTCCTCAAACCACTCAAAACCTTCATATTTCATGAAAAGTTTTAAAAAAGGAAGACATTTTTCTCCGTGTCGTGCGATGAAATGACTTAAAACCGCCACACACACTGTGAGTTTTTGGACTACTTTCTTTGTGGTAGAAGGGCGAATTTCTTCAATGGCCATGATATTTTCAGGACTGGCTTCAATTCCTCGAGCGGAGACAAGGAATCCATGTATATTTTCTGAAGAGACTCCGAACAAACAATTCTCGGTATTAAGTTTCAATCATTGTTTTATAAGGTTGTCGAAAGTTTCTTGCAGGTCGAAAATGTGATCGATATGCTTTATGCTTTTTATGACCAGATCATCAACATAGGCATCAAGGATTCAACCTAGTTGAGGAGAAAAGAACTTTTGCATAAAGCGCTGGAAGGAAGCACCAACATTTTTAATCCAAATGACATTTTGACATAGCAAAAAAAATCCAAATTGAGTAATAAATGTGGTTTTCTCTTCATCGTCTAAATACATACTAATCTGATGATATCCATAATATGCATTTAGGAAACTTAACATCTCATAACCAGTAGTGCAATCAACGAATTGATCAATTCAAAGAAGGGGAAAATCATCCTTCGGACAAGCTTTATTTAAGTCAGTGAAATATACACACATTCTCCACTTCCCATTAGATTTTCTAGCCATTACAGTGTTGGCTGCATTAAGTAGCTTGTCGAGTATCGACCGGATAACTTCTCATCGGTCGGGTGCAAAGCGCTGTAACTTTTGTTCGACGACCTTATCAGGCTGTAGTGCTAGCATGTGCTCAATCACCTCCCTGGGACCCCAAACATATGCATTTGCTTGGAGTAAGGCAATGAGCATGTCTTCCTATGCAGAGTCAAGGGCGACTCCGATGCGAAGAGTCTTGGAGGGTTCTGCTGTATCAAGCGGAATTTCCTTGACTTAATCATTCGGCTTTGGAGCAACCTTTGGCTTCGAGTGCTTCACCGAGTGCTACACGTTATGAGCTTTTTGAGTAGGGATATGGCCCACTAGCTCGAGGGATTTTTGGTCGCATGTGAGCGCCATCTTCTTATGTAACAACCCAAATTTCAAATTTCAGTAAAAATTAAAAGTTTATTTATTTTTGTGGAATTTTCTGAAATTTTAAAAGTTTTTTTTATAATTATTTTAAAGCCAAAACAAATTTATTTACAAAATTAAAAGCCAACATAAAGTTAGAAATAATTTTATTAAGTCCAAAATAAGCATGGGAATTTATGTGAATTTTCCATAATTTTTGGAATTATTTTACTATTTTCCAAAGCCTAAATGAATTAATAGAATTAAATCAAATAAGAAAGTCAAAAGAAAATCTAAAACTCGATTTGGGCCGAAACCCAAATCTTCGGCCCAAAGCCATCCCGCGCGCAGCCCGCACGCGGCCCACACCGCCGCACCCCCTCCTCTTCATCCACCGTTGGATCAACATCCAGCGAACGCGCTGCACACACGTGCCCCATCTCATCGTGACCACTGGATCTTGAATCAATGATCGGGATCTTTTGGAACCTCCGCATAGTTCGAATAACATAACCATTGTGAGTCGTGCGATCTTAATCCAACGGCCAGAATCATCCACCCTCTTCCACGTCGCCCTAATGATCGTGACCGTTGGATCAAAATCCAACGGCCCGTGTTCTTTCTTCCTCCTCTCCTTCTTCTCTCCGCCGCCGCAAGAATCGCCGCCATGACCGAGTGCGGAAAAGCCCGATTTCGTCGCCTTTCCCTCTCTCTCCTCATGGTCGTGGCGCAATCGCTTCCTCGTCTCCAACCACCCCACTTCCCACCTTCTTCCCCTTCTTCGCGTCGGTTTTACCCACTAACGCCGAAACCGCCACCGCACGCCCCACGTCGTTCGCCGTGCCGCCTCCTTGCCCTATAAAGGGAGCACCGTAGCCTCTCCACACCGGCTCAAGCCACCCACTCCTCCTCCTCCTCAGCCGTGTTCGCGGAACCGAGATTGAAGCTCTTCGGCCGGAACTTCGTTCTTCGTCTTCTCCGGCGCCGTCAAGCCACTCCCAGCCACCCCGACCACGCCTTCGTCATCGTCACGTCGCCATGAAGCCGGTGCGCCCACTCACTTCGCCGGAGGACCCTCGGAGTGCCTACTTCACCGAAGTCGTGCAAATGTCGCCGCCAAACCTCGCCGCCGACGACCAAAACGCTTCGCCCCGCCGCCCCAAGGTAGCGCATCAGGATCCTCGTGTTCCCCTCTCGCTTTTGGTACCACTCACGCACCTCGCCGTGGCGTAGAACGCCGGTGAGTCTCGGTCCCGACACCGGCGCCGCTCGTGCCTACGTGGCTCGCTGACGTGGACGCCACGACGGTGCCACCTCAGCCCCAGATGCCTAGTCACCATACGCGTGGACACACACGTGGCTTACGCGCTAGCACACCCGCACACATGCACTGTGCTGTGCACCGAGCCCACCGTGGTCCGTTGACCGGACCATGGACCTGGTCTTTGACCAGGGGGTCCACATGTCAGTGTCTCAAAAGAATTTCCTTTAGGAAAATAAATTGGTCGAAAATTCTTTTTCTGGTAGCTGATGTCAGCATTGCGCAATAAATAGCTTTTCAGTAGAAAAATAATTCAGAAAATGCAATTAAATTTCAGATTTAGGTTTAAACTTCTAAAATTCATAACTTTTGCATATGAACTCCAAATTGGGTGATTCAAATTGAAAAGTTTATATAAAATTATAATCTAGCTAACGGAACCAAAATATTTCAATTTGGAGTTATTTTGATCTATGTTTTTGAATTTATTTGAATTTGAATATTGAATTTGTCGTATTTTCACGTTTAGACTTGGACGACTCCGGAGAGTTTGACCAATCTGAAGATTTAGAATTCCAAGACATCGACCAAGGCAAGTTACACCATTGACCATATTGCCCCCAGTATTTTAAGTTATTTTCAGTTTTTAAATTCTTTATCGCATGCATATGTTTGTATAAATATTTTAATGTCATGTTTTATGTATAGTTACCCCCATGTTTATTTGTATGGGCAATTTTGAATATTGTATCTGACTACCTCGACACCATAGGTAAAATATTATCAAAATTAAACATATGCTTAGCCAGGCTTAGTTCACACTTACATAATTTGGGAGGGTTTTCACCAAATTTCTACCAATTTGTTTCAAACTTGATATTGTGGTATTGTCTTACCACATGGGTTTATAAATAGAGTTTTATTCAAAATAAAATCAAAAAATGGGGTTGGACTTGGGCGAAATCGTCGGAAGGGTGGGTGCAGGTTTATGCACGGGATTGATCTGGTTAATATTAAGGCCCACGGTTCGTAGGAATGACGCCCAAGTCAATTGAGGACCGGTCTTTGAGCCGCTTATTGCTATGACATATCGTACTACTATATGTCATGTATGGGCAGGATTTGGCTAATTAATTTGTGATGTTCTAGTGTATTTATGTCATGTGATTATGTGGGTGTCGGTTAGACGTTTTATTCCCACTTGATGCAAGAGGGGGCTTTCGGAGGACGGTTAGTCCAAAGGGGCGAAACCTTAGCGGGCATGAACACACTAGGGCAGAACATTGTAAAGGCCTCATGGTAATTGCTCAGTCACACGCCTACGGAAGCGTGAATTGGCCGACATAACGAGTATGTCACCTCGTGTGGGTAAAGTTGTACCAACTCTGCAGAGTATAAACTATTCGAATAGCCGCGTCCGCGGTCATGGACATGCTAGCAGGGCCACTTAAAGTTAGAATTATTTTTGGTTTTTAAATGCTTTATTAAATGCTGAGGATGGTTAATCCTTATGAAAAATTTAGGCGGGAAGCCATGTGTTAGGAGGGGATCTTTCACTAAATCATTGGAGGCTATCCACATTGTATTATTGTCATTTTAAAATATGATTTTAGTCTTAATATAAAACTGCCTTAGAAATTACTATGATTATTTACTCTGAAAATGCTGTTTATGCAAAACAACCCCTGCCTTACTCACTTGTTACCTTATGCATGCATTTTAATTCAATATTGGGTGTGACTTGCGAGCACGGAAGTTGTGCTCATCCTTGCTGAATAAATCTTATTCAGGAGAAGGCTTCTACCCCGACGGTGAGGATCCGGACGAGTAGGCCTTTTGACCCAAACGATTGCCTGTGGCGCATCGTGTGGCTCACCTCTATTATATGTTTCCGATGTGTTTATCATTTGTCATTTGATATTGTTGTTCAGACTCGTTTGTATTAAACAATTATTTAATTAAAGTTGTTTACGATTTCGTGATATGATTGTGCTATCCTTTTGTGAGACTGTGTACACTGGAAATCCTGGACCGGTGTATGAACACAGAGAATTCGGGATCCTTCGCTCCCGGGTTCGACATCTTATCACAACAAATTGTGACAACTCCTTTGGGGCTTGACATCTTTAAACATTGGTAACCATAATGTCCATCCATTAGGAACCTTGCCAAAGTAGGTCGACCAAGAATAACATTGTATGTTGTATCAAAGTTGACCACATAAAAGGAAATTTTCTCTGTGCTGAAGTTGCTCAATGTTCCAAACGTAACATAAAGGAAAACTTGACTAACAGGTTTGGCTGAAGATCAAGATACGATACCATTAAATGAATATCGTATTGGACTTATTTTCATCCTGAGAACTTGCATTTCATCCATGACACCCATAAAGAGAATATTGAGGGAACTACCACCATCAACTAGAACCTGATTAACTCGTTAGTTGTTGATGGTAGGTTCGACCAGGATCAAAAAATGATCAGGTTGAGTAGAAGGGATTGGACAATCATCCTTTTTAAAAGAGATGGTGACTTCTGGCCACTTAGGTAGCTTATGGACAATAGGAGGGTGGATAGAGTTTTTCTCATGTTTGATGGCCTTAAGTTGTTGTTTCAATTCATATGCCGACGAGCACCTGTAGATGTGATTGATCGTGCGCTCGAGGTCCTGATACCACATCTCATCATCCTCTGACTGCTTCCAGCCACTCGTTTGACCCACCCCTGCGATGGATGGAAGTGGTCCTTTGCTAGAATAATAGTCTCGAGTTTTCGTTGGAAAACTTGGCAATTTTGGAGATTGCGTCTTTCCTTTTTTATGGAAAGGGAACTATCTTGGCTTTTCTGATTTCCATTCGGGACGTTTACCTGTGCCCCGGCCAAAGTATTGCTTGGAGATTTGAGGCTCCTTGTCACTGACGGCTAGAACCTCCTTTGAGCTCTTCATTTGTAGCTTCTTGCCTTTAGATTTGCTCTTGGATATTTCAGCCATCTTTTTCTCCTTTTTGCTACCATCGTTTGCTCCTCGAGAATCTTTATCATCGTGATCAATTGTCCTATTCCATTCGACAACCTCAACAGCAGTTGTATAGTGATAGGCCATCTTGAAAAGCTCAACAACAGTAGCTGGAGGGTTCAAGGCAATGTCTTCTATGAACCTGTGATCTCGAACTCCCTACTTAAAAGCTCTAATGACAAAAGAATTAGAGACTTCATGAATGATATTTCAAACCCGACAAAAGCGCCTTATGAATTGATGCAGTGTCTCACGCGAATCCTGTCACATGCCATGTAGGTCATCCTTCTTTCCAGGGCGATTGTAGGTTCCCTAAAAAATCACTAGCAGCAAATCACAAAGATGTTGCCGCGAGTAGATCGACTCGAGTGGCTGGTTGAGCAACCACAACTGAGCAGAACCTTTCGAGCACTGTCAAAAGGTAATTAGCAATTACATGCTCCTCTCCAGTATCTCAGACTGCAGTGGTATAAATTTGGAGTAATTCGATGGGGTTTTGAGTCCATCAAACTTTTCCATATTGGGCGGTCGGGATCTTGCTGGGCAGTGAACTACTCGAGAAAGAAGGGTTAGCGTCACCATGAAATCGCACTCGATGATACCCAGTGGCAAGGGGACCTAATGTATCATAGATATTAGTCCTACGAGGGTAATGCTCCTTGTGCTCCATCTGCTGATGCAGATTTCTCCAATGGAGTGGTGACTGCTCACTTCTCCTAGGAGTTTGTCGACCACCAACAGTTGGGGTTGTACGTCAATTCCTTCTTCGACCACCATCTTTGTCAGGAGATCAACCAGATGATGGATTAGGTCGGCGGAGGTCTTGATGTCCAATGCGTAGAGAACTATGTGTAACATCTAGGGGTGAAAACGGATCGAAAACGGACGGATAATGGCTTTGCCATATTTGTTTTCATATTTCTTTCCAGATCCGGATATGAATACGAATACCCCGGATACGAATACGAATAGTATCGAATACGAATACAGAGCGAATACGGTCACAGATATTTTTCGGAACATGAAAACCCCTTAAATTGTATGCCAGAAATTAACGAAAACATATAACTAATTTATTTAATGTAAACATTCATGAATTGTTCATATTTTCAGCAACCACACATAATATTGGTACTAGCAAGTCACATTAACTAGTTCATCACAAATATAACACTTAGTTTACCATATTTAGCTCATAAGTCATAACTCCCAAAGTCATCACGCATTCACACTTAGTTCATCATATACATAAAATTTAGTTCACACTAACATCGATTAGACTGGATGGTTAATCTATACGCAAATGACTGTAACATCCCAAAGTATGTTACCAAAAATAAAATTAATAAAGTTATTATTTTATTGGATTTTCTGAGATTTAAAAGAGTTTTTCTCGTTAAAAAGGACAAAATAATAAAATAAAATAAAATATTTAATTTCCTAGTTTTTAATGTAAGAAATAAAATTTATTGAGTTTTCTGGGATTTTATTATATTTAAAGTGAAAAAAAATATTTATTTATTGATTTTTCTGGATTTTTAAAAGGTTTTTCCTATTTTTAGAAATTTAAAATAATTTATATACAAAAATAAAAACCAACTTTAAGTTGGAATTAATTTTATTAAGTTAAAAATAATTCAATGAATTTCTGCGATTTTTTCTAGGATTTTTGAACTCTATTTGCTATTTTCTAAAAGACTATTTGATTTATTGCATTTTCTGAAATTCAGAAATCAATTAAAATCATCTTTTCTCTTTTGGGCTGAAATCCGGATATCCGAACTCCGTCTTATCCGAATAATCCGTATTCGATTCCGTATCCGCTGGATAGCATGCCTACCGTATTCATTTCCGTTTCCGGAAAAAAAACCGAATTCGTTTCCGATTCGAAAATTATCTGAGAAAAATCCGATCCGAGACATTCCGAATCTGTTTTTGTCCGGATCGGTCGGAAGCTATCCGATCTGTTTTCACCCTAATAACATCCCAGTTTTCGTGAGTTTTCAAAGATTTTCAAAATAAAAATAACCATTCGGTTTTGTTGAATTTCTAAAGCTTAACTTGAAATTTTGAAAGTTAAAAGCAATTTTATATGAATTAATCAAACTTCAACTAATTCGCTTTAGTTTATTCTGAGTTATTAGGGTTCTCCGATATTTGGATTCCCTTTCCCTATCTGTTCCGTTTTCTCCGTCAGTTCGTTCCTCCTCCTCAGGATGTCCCACTTGGTCGTGACCTCCCCCTCGGTCATGACCACCCTCCTGGTTTCGATCGGCCCCGCCTGTCAGCCCCCTGCTTACCGTCTTCTTTCTCTCATCGCGTCACGGCTGATGCGAAAGTCTTCGCGCATTAAATGTAGTTGTGTCACATTAAATGATGTCGTCTCTGTTGTGATCGTTCCCTCTTTGGTCTCCTCCCCTACCTGCCCCAATCCCCTCCCTCACCTGCTGGCAGTGCGCCCATACCACACCGCCGCGAATCCCGTCGCTCTATCTTAAATAAAGCACTAGAGAGTCCCTTTGCCCTTTTGTTTCCCCCTCATCTTTCAAACTCTCTCTCCCTCTCCATCTTGCTCTCGCCCTGTTTTACCGTGCTTCGAGTTTCGTCACCACCGCTAGAGTCTGCGTTGTCTCCGACCGCTGTTCGACACTCACTGTCTTTTCCCAGCCTCCTCCTCTGGTCTCTCTCTCTGTCTTGGTGAGTTTTTCCGTGTCATGTCCTCCTTCTTTGTTCTTACGACCACGTTGAGTAGTTGTACCCTTCTTTGGACCTCCCCCGACCAGTCTAGCCTCCTTCCGAGAGCCTGTTCTCCTTCATTCGAGCTCCGATTCGAGTGAATCAAATCACATAATTCTGCATCTTTCTTTTTGGCTCTAGTTTGGTACTCTCGTTGGAGTTTTTGTGTATTTGTACTATTTATTTGGTTTCTTTCGCACGTGTAGAATCCGGCTACTCTGAAGAATTTGTGGACCCAACGACCTCGACCGAAGCATCCCAACTCTTCAATGAAGGCAAGTCGTAGATCTTTGATCATGTTGAACCCAATTGATAAAAGTATATTGTTTATATCAATATGCATGGCTAGTTGTATAAAAATTGTTTGGAAAATAGTTAAATGCCTACTCGACAGTACGACTCCTTGAATACTTTGTGAATGACATGTTGACATGTTCCCTTGGACACCATAGGTTGGGTATTCCTAGTTGGACATTGTTGTTATACCAACATAGTTGTGTATTATGCTTAGCCTTACTTTAGTTATTCGATGGTCTCTCGATCACATGATTCAATGATGATGAACTTAACTAATGAAATATGGAATTGTGGCACGACCACTGTTATTAAAAGTTGTTGTGCCATGGCAAGGGTTGTCATTTGGTCGGGTTGAACAAAAAAATGATTTCATACTCAAGTGAATGATCGTGCAGTAAAGGGGGTGCGGGAAGCACATTGGGATGAGGATGTTTCGCCTGAGTAGTCACTAAAGACTTAACTTTGTACGCCATTGATCTAGGCCATACCGTGCAACCATAAGTCCATTTATGGGGTGGACAGGACCAACTAACTAGCAATGCTTTGATTCGGTTCTGTTTTGGTGGAAGTGTGAACCCTGGGATTGACATTCACACTTAGCACAAGAGGGGGCCGGTCGATTGGGGTGTTGTTTTGTAAGGTGGATGTTGGGAGTTGTGGAGCCAGTTGGAGACGAAACCTTAGCGAACAAAACCGAGCCAAAACGGAGCTTTGTAAAGACCTTGTGATAATCTCTTAGTCGCACACCTCGGGAGTGTGTGAGCGGACAATATAAGATGATTATCTCTTGTGGGTCAAACTGTACAACCTCTGCAGAGTGTAAAACTATTCGAATAGCCGTGTCCCCAGTTATGGATAATACCTGGTGATTTCACACAAAAGGTAGATTTTTCTCAAAAAGGTGGTCGTGGTTGATTCCAAGTACCACGTCCTGGTCGTGGGAGTGGTCTGGGAAGTGAACGGAGGTGTTCACGAGTTGTTTCAAAGAACTGATTACTTATGTATTAATCTTTCAACTTGTGCCTTCAATTTACTTACTATATTTCCAGTCAATACTATCTCCGAGTACATGCCCTGCATGAATACTATTTGCATACATTTTCCTACGACTTGCCAAGTACATTCAAAGTACTCACGACTTTATGCCCTCTGGTTGATCAGTCGCCGAAGAGGACCCAGGGAGCTCAGAGTTCTATGAAGAGGAGTACTTTGAAGATTGTGCGATCTAGGGGACATTCTCTACTCAATAGCCTGTGGGCATGTCAAATGGCTTCCACGAATTGTTTTGGATTCGCTGGAAGTTCTTTTTCTTTGTAAGCCCTCTGCGGTAGACCTTCTAAGACTTGACTATAAGGTCTTTTGCTTTTATAAATATTAATTTATCTGCTTCATCTATAGTTTTTATATGGATATGATTTTATCTATATTGCAACTGTGCGAGCTAGCTACTGATCATAAGACTAGTTCGAAATGCACAGAGGGTCTCGAGGTTGCTACTCGGGGTTGCGACATTATGTGAGCGGCTGGCATTCGATGGAGCAGTTCCGGGGTGGCCACCAGAACGATTTCATCGGTACCGCTCGACCCTAGTCATATTATCCCGTAGCCATTGAGTGATCTCTTGTGCGAATAGATCGTAGGCTGGCGTTTGTCCAAGCTCTTGACTTGGGTTCTCTATCATATCATTGATCCATTGCAGTTCTTGAGCGGTTTCTGACTGGTACTGGTCCCGACCAAGTAGCATTCTCTGGCTCGTAATCCTTATTGTTTAGATAGTCTCTAGACCATCTACATCTGAGTTTGCTGGGGCATCTCTTGGTGGAGTGCAATCACCTCGAGGATATCGGTTATGCTTATGAATGTTGAGATTTCTCTCGTCGTTGGAGGGGTTCTCACCATTCGTACAAGCGTCTGAAGCGTGTGTGCGACGGGCAGCATCCCCAGTCATGTTTGTGGAGAGTGATCAGGATCTGTAGGGAGGACGAAGACCTCCTGGGTGCTGTCGTCGCCGCTTGCGTTCGAGCCCTCCTCACTCGATGAGTAGTCGAAAGATAATCCCTCACGACTCGAAGCAACCACTCTAGGAAGGAGTGTTTTGGGTTATAACCATCTCCAGTTGAAGGAAAATTCTCCGGGTATGTTGTTGAATCTGCAATTGCATTATGTTCGACCGTGTCCCTGGTAGGGGTAACCGCAATGTGACGGTTAACAGATGATGGTCGAGCCCCGAAAGCATTCCATGACTCAATGAAGGAGACCGGGCGTCCTTGGACGCCCCTGAGTGCTCGGAGGTAGGAACCTTGTTGCATTCAGTGTCTGTCACCAAGCGGCTCTAGTCATGGTCGCTTGGACCCTTACCCTGTGAGGATTCTAACTTCTCCTCTAAGCGTACTGTTGTTCGTGAGAGCGTTGGAGATAAGGTGCCCTCATTGATCTTGTCCATGGTGCGATCGCCTGGGACCAGTGGAGGGTCCCTGGAGTTGGCATTGCCCTCGGACAAAAAGATGCTCTGCTCGTAGTCGTAGCAGAAATACATGCCGAGTTCTACGAAATCTGCGAGATCAAACCAATTCTACTCATTCCACTCGTTTGCCATGGAGGCATATGAGTACAAATGAAGAAAATCGTCGGTGTCCCCACGGATGATACCAACTGTCGGTGTTTTATTATTAATCTTATGATATAAATGTTGGGAACACGATACTCGAGATCACACAAGAAGAGACAAATACTTCTTTAGACAGGTTCAGACCTTCTCCGAAGAGAATAATAACTCTACTTCTGTGTCTTGTATTGAATGTGTTAACAAGAATGAAACAAGCCATCGAAACTAAGGCCCTGTTTTGTTCGGCTTCGGCTTCCGGCTTTCGGCCGAAAAAGCCGGAAGCCGAACCAAACGGGTGGCATTTGTGTGTGGCTTTTCTCAAAGCCAAAAGCCACGTCCAATAGGAGGAAGCCCGAAGCTGGAAGCCGCCCTTCTGCAGCTTCCTGCGCTTCCCACCTCCTCCGTTTCGAGTTTACCCCCCAAGATGGAGGGTAATTACCCAAGTTTGCCCTCCGCACAAAACCCCCTCCCTCCTCCACGCTCGGCCGCTCGGCTCCCTCAACCCCCGCTCGCCTCCTCCTTCTCCTTGCCCGCCCGCTCGCCTCCCCCAGCCTCCTCCTCCCTGCGCGCATCTACTCCCCGCGCGCACCTCCTCCCCGCCGGCCTCCTCCCCGGGGCACCTCGTACTCGCAGATCCAAATCAAAATCTAGATCTCCCCGGCGCCCTCCTCCACATCCCTCCTCCGCGCCGCCCTCCTCTACCTCCCTCTTCCCCGGGCTAGCCTCCTCCCCCTGCGCGGTCCCTCCTCCCCCGACGCCGGCCTCCCCCCTCGAGCCGCCGTCGAACCTCTCTCCTTCGCCGCCCTCGGTCCTGCTCCTCCCCTACCACCGCCGTTGGTCTCCTCCCTCTCCCCGAGCCGCCCCCCACATCCCCGATGCTGGCCTCCTCCCACTGCGCAGCTCCTCCTCCCCGAGCCACGGCCGAACCCCTCTCCTTCTCCTCCGCCTCCTCTGGTTCGACCCCGACCGCGACAACTCCGGATGGGGCGAGAACGACTGCGGCGTCTCCTTCACCTTCGGTGCTGACAAGGTCGTCGAGTCCTCCTTCTCCTTCTAGGGTTGATGTAAGATTTAAGACTAGTGTTGTGTTGTATATTCAGAGTTGAAGGCTGATTCTATTGTACAATCTTGTGCAGGTTGATCATTGTCCTGTGATTGATGAACTGGTAGTGCTATGCTCATTGTGATTCTTACAAGTTCATTTGTAAGAGAAAAGGTATGGTTCAAGTATAACATGAAAAGTTCATCTGTGAAGCATTTTCTGCTCTGAAACCAAATGGAGTCGATGTTAGCAGTGGTATATGTGCTCCTGATGGTATCCGAAACGACCCTAAGATGATTCTTGCATGGTAGGTGATTAGTAAATGTGTAGTACAAGGTTAACTTTGGGCTATTTTCCACCCCAGTTTATCGAGCTGAACATGCCTTAAAAAACTAATCCAGGATGGACTTCATTGACCATTCTTTTGAGCATGTGTTGTAGCACAGAAAGGCAAGGTTATAATTGTGTGGAAAGGACTATGTTTTAGTGTGCTTTGTATATTTCCTTAGCAGAGTGTATGCCTTGCAAATCCCCATTTGGCACAATATTGGAGCAGAAATACTCTACATGATAAAGTTTTGTAATGAAACTTTTGTGCAACATTGGTGGGAACTGGGAGATGTGCACATTTTAATGGAAGGAGATGTGCAACATTGGTGGGAACTGGGAGATGTGCATATTTCTTATGATTGCGTTTTTTGTAATTAGCTAGAAATGATTGGGTGATTATTCAGATGGGTTTGAATCACTGAATTATGATTTGGCAGCAACATGTACATGTTAGTTTGATAATCTCTGTTTGTATGCTTTAGTCTGGAGAAATCATTAATGCTCGCTGATGTATTCATACTTATTGTAATAATTATTGAAGTTTGGTGGAATGGTCCATAGTGTTATCTTTAGATCCTTGTGCCTTGATTGATCCTGTAGCGAGGATCCAGTAATTTACAGAACATCTTTACTTCTTAATGGACAGAACAACTACTGAATTCTGAACATGCTATGCTTCATGAGGTTGATTTCAGACGATGCTTGAAATCTGAGTTGAAGAACTATCTTTTAGTTTGTGTGTCCATGAATGTAAAACTGCTTCAGTTCAAGTCTTCTGTTCGAATTTAGAAACTAATTGCATGATTGCATTGGAAAATAAGTTACTTATGTGTATTTTTGTATATAGTGCATGCTGAATTAGAATGTATGGCAATGATCCATGAAAACTGAGCGCTTTTGTTTCTTTTTGTTATACATCAACATGTATTTGGATCCTAGCATGACCAATGGATGACTGGTTGCATGTTTGATGCTGCCATGGTACTCATTGACGATCTAGCCTCAACATCTATAAAAATTTGTTCGGTTATCCTCAATGTTTGTGCCTATGTAAAAATTGTCCATAATCTCCTTCAGATGAATTTCAGAATAATGATTGCAGTTGTTAAATTTTTTAGTGCTCACACATTTTTTAATAATTATTTATTATAATATTTATTCATTGTAATAATTGTTTTAGTTGTATTCATTATTCAATGTAATAATTGTGTGTAATAATTACTTATTGTGATAATTGTTTATGTAATAATTATTTGTTGTAATAAATATTTATTGTATTAATTATTGTTAAATACGTTAATTGTGATTTATTGCGTTGTTTATGGTATATTGTTGTTAATCTCGGTCAATATCAGTACTTCTCGTCAATTGCGGTATTTCTCGTCAATTGCGTTAACCATCGTTAATAGTCATCAATTGTCGTTAAAGGTCATCAAATGTTGATAAATATTGTTAAATGTCGTCAATTATCGTTAAATATTGTTAAATGTCGTCAAATGTTGTTAAATATCATTAAATGATATTAATTACGTTAAATGGTATCAAACAAGCTATTACTGTCTTTAGGGGCATTTCAGACATTTCACATCTCGGAAGTGCTGACCGACCTATCTAAAAGTCGATCGACCAAACACCAAATCGAGAAAAGTTGATCGTTATTTCATGACCGAAGAAGCCTGCGAGAGCCAAAGCCGCTTTTCAGAAAAAGCACAGCCGAAACAAATAGGCCCTAAGTGTAATGGTTTATGAGTGTCTCGAATATCTGGATTTTGAATCCCCTGCCCTCTCTGCCATTTTGCTCTTTATATAGCTTCCGAAGGGGTGGTAGTTGATGTGTGTTAGGATGCGCCTTGATGGTTGCCTGAATGCATATGTTAGTTACGGTTGTTGTTAGAGAGACATCATCCTATATGTTCTCCATGTGGTTATGCTTGAGACAGAGAGAATTACGTACGGTTATGTTAGAGATAGACAACACGTGCATTAACTACCACGTGTGCATAAGTGTTGTGTATAGAGTCCTTAGTCGATAGGGTCCACAAGTCTGTGGATTTTATCAACTATTAGGTGGTCACGAGTGAACTTGGTCGTAGCAAATCTTATAACCTAAGATGGTCGTAGCAAACCTTACGACCATAAGGTGGCCGTAGCAGAACTTAAGACCATATGGTGGCCGCGATAGACCTTTCGACTATAAAATGGTCATAATCTTTCCTAGTCGTGGTAGATTCTAATGACAAGGGTATCTTTGATGGTTGTTAAGAATACCATTGTCCATATTAAATATTACAGATAATTAGTTTCATTAAATGAGGATGATTGAATCCTAGTCAAACTCAATGCACTCAACGCGCAGTGCCTGGCTTGGTAGGTCGGTCTGGTTCAACCGTCTAAACACAGTGCCTGGCTTGGTGCGGCCATGAAACACAGGATGCCGCGGTGGACGACGCGGCGCTAAGATGGCAGACACGCGACACAGCGGCGACGCAACTCCGGCGAAGGTGTTGATGGCAAACGACAGTGAGTTCCGGGACGCAAAGCAACGAAAAACAACGCGACAACGGCAACGAAGACGACGAGCAGCGTAAGGAGACTGGTGGTCGTCGGAGGCAGCAGCGTGATGAGGGAAGGTGGTGGCGGAGCTCGGGCTTGTGGTGATGAAAGGGAACGGCTGTGGCTCGGTTGGCTTGGAGTAGCAGGTCGAGGAGACGAGACGATGTTGAAGCTATCTGGCCGCACACGGAGCTCAGGGGAGGACGGAGGCGACCGGTGGCGAGAAAGAAGCTACAGCGACGCTACAGCTATGACAACAGAGGAGGCGGTGGGGTAGATCAGAACACGGCGAAGACAAAGGCGGCGACAGCGAGGACCGATACTCACCGTCAGTGTCAGAAGACGACGACGAAGGGTGCGGTGGGTGATGGCTTCGAGCTCTGAATCCAGCGACACGTGGCGACTTCGGCTCCTAAGGTTAGGGCTTCGAGGGTGGAGGCGGCACGGGGTGGTGAGGACGGAGGCTAGGGCAACTCTTATAGCACGAGGAGCCGAATAATAGGCCGCACCGGCGCGTGCTCTGGCGCAGGAAGCGTCGAAGCCAAGACGAGCGGGGACGGTCCATCCGCACGGAGGAGTGCGAGACGCGGCGGCGGCGAGGCGGGAGTGGTGGAGCGAGCCATCACCGCGAGAGAAAAAGCGATCAGCAGGTAGGAGGCGCAAGGCGGCGAGGAGAGCAGTGAGCAGGCGGAGGCATCGACGCCTAGCACGCTTGGAGTGTGTGGGGAAGAAGGGAAGAGAGGAAAGAATAGGAAAGAAGGAAGAAAGTTATGGAAGGGCAAAACAGACTTCCCACTAACTTTCTCTCTCATTTTTGGTCTGAAAATAATATTTTAATGGTCTGTGACCTTAAGGAAAGAGCCACACAATTTAATTATCTTTTGGTCAAGACATGTTTTTTTAGTGTCCAATAGCTAAAAACATAAAAATTAAAGTGACCTGTAGCCAATTTTACCTACTACTACAGTTCGTACATGCTAACCTAGGATGCTTCGTGCCCTCAAAAAGAAAAAAAATTTGCTTGACATACAAGTGTCCCATTAGCCCATCAGTACCAGAGAACTTGCTTGGTACCTAACGGGCCGTGAGAAAAACTAGGAGGAACCCTGAGCGTCTGTATTTAGGCCGTCCATACTAAGCCCAATAGGCTTGCAAAAGGGCTTGCGCCTTTAAAAGTTCAGCACAGGCCCAGCAAGGCCATCTGCACAGTTGGGCTGTCCCGTCGGTAACTCGGTATGCAAGCCTGGATGGATAGGCGAATCCTAGCCGTGCGATCGCATCGAGATATTTCTTCTGCCGCCTCCACCGTCCGCTGCGCTGTCCATCCCCAAGACCCCAAGGGTGGCAGGTGGCGCAAAACCCTCCCAACTCTCAGGTCCTCCGTCGCCGTCGGCCGTCGCCATGGGCGGCGCCTCCAAGCTGATCTCCTCCCTCCTGCTCACCTCCTCCCCGCTCCGCCTCCGCCCCTCCGCCGCCGCCTTCGCGCTCTCCCTCTCCCGGCCCTCTGCGTCATCCCGCCGCCAACTCCTCCTCTCCTCCCCTTCTCCCCTCCGCACCCTCTCCAACTCCTCCGCCGTCGCGGCCTCTTCCTCCCTTCCGCACAGTTCCACCTCCACCTCACCAACCCCACCGCCTCACGCTGCTTTCCCCGAGTGGTCCCGCCTCGTCGACCGCCTCGCGGCCGCCGGCTATGCCGCCCGCGCCCCCTACCCCGCCGACGAGCTCACCCTCGCCTCTGACTGCGATCTGTCAGCCGAGGCCGAGACCGCGGTGTCATCCTGCCTCGCTTTCGCGCGCGACCGGCCCGACCTGCTCAGGTGAAGTGAATCACTTGACCATCTGACCGACTGGGTTTTGGCGTGGCTGATTAATTGGTTGTGACTACAGGTCGCTGCCGAGGGAGGATGTAGAGGTTGTAGTGGCCAACGCGGCGCCGGCGCTGTTCAAGGATTCGGAGGCATCAGTGCAGCGGCTGCGGCAGTACCTTGCTGGGGAAGAGAGCAATGTGAGTTCTCGCTCTTTCGTAAGTTGGTCGCATTGCTTAATGGGTGGTTGGGTACTTTGGTGTTGTAGATTTTACTTCCATCTGGTCATCAGTAAACTAGATTATGATCTTGGTGAGCTCAAGTTACTGCCTAAGTATGATCTATCGGATGTATAGTTTGTGTTGGTTTGCGCTAGCCTATATTGCCAGTGAGGCACTGAGACGTAGAATCAGGAAGGACTAAACAGGCCATTCGGTTCAGGGGCAATCCCTGCCAATAACCCCCTTAAAATGTTTTGCTAAAATTCTCATTTTTTTCCGCTGCACTTTTATTACACTTGTTGTTCTTCAGATAGGTGAAGGTACTTTAACACTAGTAGAAATGCTATATTTACTTCAGTTCCAATTTCAATAGGGTTTCAATTCTACAACCACTGAGTCCATTACTATTTTTGTTCATCGAGACAAGAAAGTATTGGCCAACACACTGAAGATGTGAAATTTTTTGCCAGGTAATTCAATCAGGGAGAGCTGAAACCGTTGATATTGTTAGGTCCCTGTTAAGTTACACATACAGTTCTTCAGACAGCTATTCAACAGATAAGGAACTTACTGATTCAGCTGTGAGAAATATCTTGGCTGAGTTAGTAAGTTCTTGTGGACTTTCCCAAACCTCCACTTTTGTGGAATCAAAAGCCGGGCAAAATTCTTTGAGTCAGCATGAGCATTTCTCTAGGCCTCCAGGACAAAATATTGAAATGAAGCGAGGTGACTGGATTTGCACAAGGTATGTTAGTTCCGGCTTTCTCATTTGTTGATTGAACAGTTGCATGCTACTTATTGTCTTACTTTGGTGTGTCAACCTTCCAATTCTATAGCTAAAAATGTACTCAGATGTTTCCTTCTGTTGTAGCAAAGTACCTTGCACAAAAGTGAGATTTCATTTTGCACCCTGCCATTGTTATTACACAAGCTTTTAACTTTCTAGTTGTTTTACCCTTATGTGCGGGTTTTCATCTACAATCTTAATCAACATTTAACTAAAGATGATTGGCTATTGTGTTATTCTCATTATTTTTGTTCAAAGTGCCACTTTATCCACAAACTATTTGTCTTGCTTGGATGCATTTGAGGTTATTTGCTGCTGTTTTTTTTTTTAACAATTATGAATTGTTTTACCCTCATGCATTTTCCCGCAATGTTGAATGTAAATGTGCTTTGCAACCTGCAGATGTAACTTCATGAACTTTGCAAGAAATGCGAGGTGCCTTGAGTGCAATGAGCATCGGCCAAAGAAGATGTTGACTGGTGGAGAGTGGGAATGCCCTCAGTAAGATTCAACATGCTATCTTCTAAGATTTGTGATTTGAAATTCATTTATACTTTGAGATAGCTGAATTTATTTTGTCCTTTTAATAAGGTGTGAATTCTATAATTATGGGAGGAACATGTCATGCTTACGATGTGATTGCAAAAGACCAAGAACAATCCCACCAAATCCTGCATCTGCTGGTACTGATTTAGGTGGTGTGACACAGCTTCTTAATGTAACCAACCTTGGTAAATCTGAAATTGAGAGAAAACTCGCTGAAAATGATGAGAAGGCAGAAAGGTGGTTGAGCAAAGTATCTCAACTCGATGATTCTGCTGATCTAACTAGTCTAGCAGCTGATGAGGATTTTCCTGAGATCATGCCTATGCGGAAGGGGGTCAATAAATTTGTGGTTAGCACGCGCAAGACACCATTGGAGAGAAGATTGGCAAATGCACAATACAGCAGTAACAATAGCCCTGAAGCTTCATCATCTGACTCCAAGATCAGTCAAACACTAGACAGGATACTTGGGCGTTCGTCATCTACTTCAGCCCCAAACGATCAATCTGGTAATGGAGGTGTAAATGCTGGGGCTCCCAAGAAATTAACAGACCATCTTGGTGACATCGATCCTGTTCCTTTTGTGCCACTATCTGCAGATCTGTTTGCTAAGCCACAGAATACAAATAATAATGGACAGACAGACAAGGATGTGCGATTAAATACAGAAGCTGGTAGTTCCACAGAGAATAGCTCAGTGGCCTCAACTGTGGGGAGAGATGGCAAGAAATCATTGGATACCGCTGAGAAATGGTCCAAGAATGTCGCAGAGCTTGACAATGTAAAGGACCTTTCAAGTGCAATTTCTGATGAAGACTTTCCTGAGATTATGCCAATGAGGAAAGGCGAGAATCGATTTGTTATTAGTAAGAAGAAAGACCGCTCATTGACGTCACCGCAGTACAAAAGGCGCAGTGTGCTCGAGCAGGCTGACGGTTACAATTTTGTCCCTTTTGTTCCGTTCCCTCCTGGCTACTTTGCCAAGAAAGATAACTTAGATAAGCCAGTGGAGACTGCTCCAGATACAGGAATAGTGTCAGGTGGTTCTCCATCAGCTGAGAAGCTGCCAGAAACAAATGCTTTTGGAAATTTACGAACCAGTCCGAACACCTCACAGGTGATGGGCAGTCAGGCAAACAGCGGCATTAATAATAAGAACTGGAACAGAAATTACTCTCAGCAAAACTTGAGTACAGGTGGTTACGCTTATGGTGAAAGCAGCAACTATCAGCATCAGCCACAATCTCATGAGGTGAGGGGTCAGTCTACTGGAACTTCGAATACCGGCACTTGGAATACAAACTACCCTCAGGGGAGCTTTAACGAGAGCAGAGGTGGATCTACGAACAATGGGGGCAACTATTCTGCACAACCGCCTTATACATCAGGTTATAGAAACAATAACAATGCCAGGAGCAGTGGCAACAATAACAGCAACACTGCTCGGAGCAGCAACAACAATTATAATAACAATGTTGCTTGGAGCGGCAACAATACCTATAACAACAGTACTTGGAGCAGCAACAACAGTTGGAGTGGCTCATATTCTGATAAGGGCAGTGCCAGTAGCGGTAGTGCTTCCACTAATCCTCATCAAACAGCAGGCTACTCAAGTTATGGAGAAAGCTCGAACAGCGGTTATGCTGGGAAGAGTTTGGAAGGATCTGCTGTGAAGGATCCCGATCCTTTGGACATGTCTGAGGAAGCTAAGGCTGAGAGGTGGTTTAGGAGGGCAGCACAGATAAAGGATATCTCCGAGCTTGCCAACATCCCTGACGAAGACTTCCCCGAGATAATGCCGATGAGGAAGGGGGTGAACAGATTCGTAGTGAGCAAGAGGAAGACACCACTGGAGAGGAGATTAACGTCTCCTCAGTACAGAAGGAACCTACCAATCGTAAGTTCTGAACCGGACAAAGATGCTAGCTGAAAACAGAGTCATTATATTGCAACAGTGAGTTTACAACAGAGTATTCTTCACTCCATATCGTGATAATAAGCCAGCACCCGGAAATTCACATTGTGAAAATAGCCCAATACCCAAGGACTGTTTTCTGTATTGGTAAAATTTGTTCTCAACCATAAGGGGGTTTGCTGGATTTCATTTGTTACATGTAGCATGTGTTGTACTTGAAAGTTGAAACCATCTACACTGAAACCAGGCATGACATTATCAAAGTTTACGGGCTTGTCTGAGGTTTCATAGATACGTGTATTTTTTTTTTTGAAAAAAGAAATTGCCAGTCGGATTCAAATTTCATATACCGTAGATTTACGCCCTTTCGTTTGGAAAATTCAAAATATGCTTCAGAGTTCAGACCTACTGCACACGTTATTTTTTTCTTAGGTTGAGTTGGCCCTTTTTGTCGTTCAGTGTTTTTTACAGGAGACGGCATCGAATCGAAGAAGCTTTGCCACAAAAACCAAAACGCGAGAAAGGAGATAAGCCTCAAAAAAAGAAAACAAAAAGAAAAAAGAAGCCGATCGAGTAATACTGGGTCTTAACCTGTTACCCGACGAGTACGGCCCATTAGGCCCAAAACTCCGCGTCCCACCACCCACTTGCGAGGTCATCATAACCCTACCCGAGCGGCAACAAATCCTCCCCACTCGCAAGTCCCAACCGCCGCCGCCTCCTCGCTTGAAGGTAGCCAGCCCTCCTTCTCTCCCTCTCGCTCTGCTGATCTATCGTGTCCTCGTAGGTTAATCCGTGCCGCCGTCGTTCCTCCTCCTACTGCGTGATGATTTCACCAGTTCGTCCGTTTGTTTTGTTTTGTGAGTTCTTGTTGGTTTTGATCTGAGGCGAAGCAATTTTATTTCTTGAATCGTCGGTGGGGTAACTCACCTTAGCTAGTTCGTTGGTTTTGCCTTTCTCTACAGTAGAAATGTGTTCATCCAAGCCCAAAAGGCTAGCTTACCATGCGAGTAGTACCTCCTTTGTTATTCTGTGATCTGGATGTGTCCATGGCCTTAAGCGCAAGAAAATCTTCTAGGAGACGTAACTGACTGTCTGCTGTACATGATCTCTTGCACAAGTACTCCGGCACCATATGTAGCTATAGTTGTGTGGTGGCCTAACCATTACTGTGCAGGATGGACATGGGTACACAGTTTGTAGGGGTGACTTCTTTGTGTTTCTGCTGCCAGTAGTTACCCTATAACCACCCGATTTTGGGCTTAAGGTGGTTAGTGTTCCAGTGTATGAATTGATGACAACCTGTTTTTTTTTTGTTTGGTATTTTAGCCTTTTATGTTCATGTAAATCAGAGCACAAGTACTGAGGCACTATAGCCGTTTTGGTTGCGTAGTAGCCTATTATTTTGGTGTGCAAGAGAGACACGGGAACCCGCTTTGCAGCAGAGATTTAACTCAACTTTCTGCTGCCAGTAGTTGCCCGATACGGCGATATCACACATTTCAGTCCTGACTTGGATACTGATTCAGTGTAACTTGTGAGTTGTGACTGCAACTTGTCAGCTTTGTTTTGGTTATCTACGCTTTCCAACAATTCGAGCACAGGTACCCAGGTGCTATGGCCTTTGTGATTGGATAGTAGCCTAACCTATAACGTGCGAAATAGAACTGGGTATCCGCTTTGCAGCGCAAACTGTTTTGTGTTTCTGCTGCCTGTAAAGGCCCTATATTTGCATTTCAAGT
The DNA here is from genome assembly GCA_036346255.1 of Ampelocalamus luodianensis. Taxonomy (NCBI): domain Eukaryota; kingdom Viridiplantae; phylum Streptophyta; class Magnoliopsida; order Poales; family Poaceae; genus Ampelocalamus; species Ampelocalamus luodianensis. The sequence continues at coordinate 25,858,684 of CM070617.1, read as the reverse complement.
TGGTTGCTCTATTGTTTTGACTCCTTTTATGTGCTCATATTGTTGAATGTGCTTCTATGTTTTCACATCCTTGTCTTAGGCTTTAAGAGTTGCTCAAGTTTATTCTGTTGTATTTTTCTTGTGGAATTCAGGCAGGAGCTTGTGAAAGCTTTGTAAGGCTGACAAGATGGTTCTGAAGTAAGTTAATCTCTGCGCTTAAGTTGTTGCAATGTATTGTTGATAGTTTTTGTTAATTAACCACCTCTATTTTGTACTTAGTTGATATTAATGATACCGTAAATACAATTTCACCACGATTGTCTTCAAAGTTCAAATGGTTGTTTCCTTGGTTTTGCAGGACTGAACTTTGCCGTTTTAGTGGCCAGAAGATATATCCAGGGAAGGGTATCAGGTTCATTCGTGCTGATTCACAGGTAGCCTTCTTAATGTGTTGAAGGTCATTCATTTGAGTAAGCTTAGAAATTTTCTCTACTAAATTCAGATATTTTCTTCTGCAGGTTTTTCTTTTCGCCAACTCAAAATGCAAGCGCTACTTCCACAACCGCCTGAAGCCTGCAAAGCTTACCTGGACAGCTATGTACAGGAAGCAGCACAAGAAGGTATCACATTTTGATTGCTAAATTCTTCATTCATGCGTGTAGCTTTCTCCAATCTCCACACATGCAATCACTGGATTACCCTATTTTGTACTAACATGTTAGTTTAGTTGAGATGGCGTGCATGAGCTCAGTTGCGGTGTTTCAAGTACATTAACTAAGTTCCATAGGCCGCATAATCAGCATTTTAAGATACCTCTGGCATTTATTGTAGGGCAATTTCCCCCCATGTTTTGCTATGGCACTAGCATATATTTGTATATAATGGCCAAATTGAGATCAAACCATCTGTTTGCTAGTGAGTGGAGATGTGTTGTTTGGTTCTTTTTAAATTATATGGGGTGTTTCATGCATACAATGCCTCTGCTAGCATGCTTGTATCTATATGTGCATCTATGCATCTAAATATCTTCTGTCATATTCATCCCTCTTGTAATCTTGAGCCCCATGCTATACTGTTGGCCGAGTTAGCTGCAGCAACCGACTAGTATTTTATCCTGGTTTACATTATTCATTCATTTCTATCATGTTTTGTTGTAATATTTCTTACTAGGCTGTTCCTCAATGTGTCAATGCAGGACATACATGCTGAAGCTGTCAAGAAGAGGCGTCGCACCACCAAGAAGCCATACTCACGGTCAATTGTTGGCGCCACTCTGGAAGTTATTCAAAAGAAGAGGAGCGAGAAGCCTGAAGTCCGTGATGCTGCTAGAGAAGCGGCTCTTCGGTACATTTTTCCACCTTTCTATAGAGCTGTAGCTGTTTGTATCAGCATTGCTTTTGCTTATAAATTTCTGTTATTTTTTCAACTTGGAATTATTTATATTCGTATAGCTGGTGCTTATTCTATATTGGCTGATATTATTGTTTTCTTAAACCATTTTCGCAGAATGATTCTGAAATTGACTCAAACTAAGAACTGTCTTGACTTGTTTACATGTGCAGTGAGATCAAGGAGCGCATAAAGAAAACCAAGGATGAAAAAAAGGCAAAGAAGTCGGAGGTGACGAAATCTCAGAAGACACAAACCAAGGGTGCTGCACATAAGGGTACTAAAGGCCCAAAGATTGGCGGCGGTGGTGGGAAGCGCTGAAAGTTCCTTGGCTAGCCTTGTTTCCGATCCTATCATAGACCTTTGTCAAGTTAGCCTGCTGTCTTGAATTTTCACCTTTTCTGTGATGTTGAATCTCTTTAATGTTTCGGATTATTTCGTGAGTTGCTCTATAATGGAACTTATGTTGGCTGCTTTGAATTGGTAAGTCTTCTCATGACCATTTGTCCAAAGGGATGGATTGCCCAAATGTAGGCAAAAGCAAGCTCGTTATGTTTATGAGAAGCAAATTGATTTGCCATGCGTTTCTTGGTTCAACCGATCATTGTATTCACATGTTGGAAGCATCTTGTAACACCGTCCAATGGTATTTGCTATCGCAGTTTGCTCAAGCCTAAAAAATGTTACAGGAACACTAGTTTATCGTAATGGCTCACGAAATATCTTAAAATCTGTCAGAAGCATTGAGAAATTTCGGCCTGATAATGTATATTGCGAGCATCGTATGCCAGTCGCAAAAAATTCATAAATCCTGTGAGCAACATTGACAAAACTGGGCCTGATAATGTAGACTATAATTCACATCGACATGAAATTATGATGTAATATCTTTCTCGATCAAGGACTTATTACTCGAGCTAGCTGGGTCGACACTCAGAACGACACTGCAAGGGGGTAATTTCCTCACACGAGTATAAGCCGTCCACTGCCTGAGCTTCGTGGCATCGCTCCATCTATCAGCACTCGCATATGTATTGCTTAACAGCGTGCAGTTTCCGCTGTTAATGGGGGTCCAACTCATTGGGCTTCTTGGTGACCACCTCGGCAAGATCTACATTACCATGTGTCTTGCATTCTCCCAGCAGTATCCTATAAACAACAGGGTCAGGGGTTATGGGCATCTCAGTGATGAATTTCAATGCCTTCTCCAGATGATCAGCACGACTGAGGAGATCAATAATGATGAATAATTCTCTGTACTGTGGTTGTGGCATCTTGGACTAGCACCTTGGACTAGCTTTAGGACTGACTAGCTTTAGCATCTTAAAGGACAACATCTAGGACAGGTTGTTAGCATCTTAGAGGACAACATCTAGGACAGGTTGTTAGCATCTTAGACTAGCATCTTGGCATATACTTGGCTGATTAGCAGCCTATAAATATGTATCCCCAAACCCTCAGGTTGGCATGACATTGTGTGAGAAATAAACCAAAAAAATTTGCCCCATCTCCAAGTGTCATCCTCTCCATGAGAGTAAGGATCTTGCTATCACCAAGAACAAAAGTCCAGCGTATAACAAGTGGTATCAGAGCTATACTATCCTGTAGCCTGAGCATCTCCTGCTCATCTCCTTCTCCGGCCTCGCAGCTGACCCGGCCCAGAGCAGCGGCGGCCGGTGCCCTCGCCACTCCTCTCCGGACGGCGAGCGGCGGCTCGTCGGCGCCCTCTCCACGCAATGCCCCGATGAGCGCACCATGTCCGCAGGCGATCTCGGCCTTCGGCCGCCTCGAGCACGCGGCGTCGTGACGGCCGAGCTTCGCGCGCAGCAGCAGCAGCGAGCGAAGCGGCGGCAGAGACGCGCGCGCGCGCGAAGGGCGCTGGCGGCGGCGCGGAGTTGGCGGCGGCAGCATGAGGTGGAAGCGGCGGCGGCAGGCGATGCAGCGCGCGGCAGCGGAGGTCAAGGTTCGCGCGGCGAAGCAACAACAACTCCATCTCTCGTGATGGCAGCGCGACGCGGACCTTGAGCGGCTGGAGGAGAAGCGCGAGGCGAAGCAGCGCGATGGCGGCCTCGCACGCCACGCAGCGGCGGCGGCCTAGACAGCGCGACGCGCGCGCGGCGCTCTGAAGGAGGCACGCGGCGGCGGCAGACGGTCGACGGAGAGCGCGGCCTTCACAGGCGACGCGGCTCTCTCTCCCCGGTTCGGTACCGTGGTCACCACGAGTACCAGGCTGTCGTCAGGGACGTCGGCCCCGGCGGCGGGTGGCCTACCCTCACCAAGACCAACTACGTCGAGTGGGCCGCGGTGATGAAGGTGAGGCTCCAGGTGCGGCACATGTGGGAGGCAGTCCGGTACGGCGACGTCGACTACGACCAGGATCGACGGGCGCTGGATGCCCTCATCGCTGCAGTCCCGCCCGAGATGCAGTTCTCGCTCTCCAACAAGCGGACTGCCAAGGAGGCGTGGGACGTCATCGCTGTGGCACGCATCGGCAGCGACCGCGCCCGCAAGTCCACACTGCAGGCACTTCGCACGGAGTGGGAGAACCTGGCCTTCAAGCCAGGTGAGGACGTCGATGACTTTGCTCTCCGTCTCAACACTCTGCTGCAGAAGGTGGTACAGTTCGGCGACGACACCTACAGCGAGGAGAGAGCTGTCGAGAAGCTCTTTCGCTGCGTCCCCGAGAAGTACAAGCAAATGGCTCGCTCGATCCAGTCTCTGCTGGACCTCTCCACGATGTCGATCGAGGAGGCGATAGGTCGCCTCAAGGTCGTCGACAGCGATGAGCCACAGCGTCTCTCGGGACCCGTCACCATTGGCGGGAAGCTCCTCCTCACTCGGGAGCAGTGGGCTGCCGGCCAAGGTGACAGGAAGAAGGGGGGGCCTTCTTCCACGACAGGCGACCGCATGCGTGGCAAGCGCGCAAGCGCGCAAAGACGCCGAGCATGGGCGCGAGGACGTCGCCGAGGTGATGACCGTGGAGGCGCCAGGCGGCGCCGGCAAGCAAAGCGGCGCGAGACGACTCTTGCCACAACTGCGGCAAGTTTGGTCATTGGGCCAGGGATTGTCGACAGCCACGACGCGGCCAGGCCCACGTCGCGCACGCGGAGGAGGAGGAGCAGCCGACTCTGTTCATTGCTCATGCGAGCATCGAACTACCACCAGCGGCACCGGCCGCAACGGCTCTCCTCCACCTTGACGAGCCAAAAGCACACGCCTCTCGGCGGCGGTTCCGCAACGACAAGACCGACGGGTGGTGCCTCGACACCGGCACCACCCACCACATGACCGGGCGGCGGGAGTTCTTCTCCGAGCTCGACTCAGGCGTTCGAGGCTCCGTCAAGTTTGGGGACGCCTCCGGCGTGGAAATCAAGGGCGTCGGTTCCGTCATATTCACCGCCGTGTCTGGTGAGCACAGGCTGCTCACCGGCGTCTACTACATCCCCGATCTGCGGAACTCCATCATCAGCTTGGGACAGCTGGATGAGAATGGCTCGCGTATCGAGATCGAGCACGGGGTGTTGCGGATTTGGGATCTTCGCCGCCGCCTTCTTGCCAAGGTAACCAGAGGCGCAAATCGACTCTATATCCTTCACGTGCAGATGGCACAACCCCTCTGTCTCGCTGCTCGTCGGGACGACGAGGCGTGGCAGTGGCACGAGCGCTTTGGGCACCTTCACTTCGAGGCCCTGAAGCGGCTCAGTGCCACGGAGATGGTGCGAGGCCTGCCGTGCCTTGACCATGTAGAGCAGCTCTGCGACGTCTGCGTGTTGACGAAGCAGAGGCGACTCCCTTTTCCCCAGCGGGCGAGTTTTCGAGCCAAGGAGAGGCTCGAACTCGTGCACGGGGACTTGTGTGGCCCGGTGACACCGGCCACACCGGGAGGACGACGCTACTTCCTGCTGCTCGTCGACGACCTCTCCCGCTACATGTGGGTGATGGTCCTCGGCAGCAAGGGAGAGGCTGCGGACGCCATCAGGCGCACGCAGGCTGCTGCGGAGGCGGAGTGCGGCCGCAAGCTGCGCGTGCTGCGCACAGACAACGACGACGAATTCACGGCAGCTGAATTCGCGTCGTACTGCGCTGATGAGGGCATTGGCGCCACTACTGCGCCCATGACCCGCAGCGAGCAGCGTCGTCGGCGGCGCAACGGCGGTTGTGGGGATGGCTCGAGCCCTCCTCAGCGAGGGGATGCCGGTGTCTTCGGGGAGGCGGTGGTGGCGTCCGTCTACATCCTCAACCGCTCGCCTACCAAGGCGCCGGCGGCGGACGCCGCACGAGGCTTGGCATGGCGCAAGCGGCGGTCTCCTACTTGCGGGTCTTCGGCTCCCTCGCGTTCGCCAAGGAGCTTGGCCACATCGGCAAGCTCGACGACAGGAGCACTCCGGGAGTGTTCATCGGCTACGCGGAGGGCTCGAAGGCCTACCGCATCCTCGACCCTGTCACACAACGCGTCCACATCTCGCGTGACGTTGTGTTCGACGAAGGGCGAGGCTAGACGTGGGATAAGGCGGTGGACGACGGTTCGACCCCGACTCTTAGGGACTTCGTTGTCGACTACGTCCACTTCGAGAGAGCCGGGGGAGCTAGCAGCTCGTCTTCACCGAGCTCGTCCACCTCGACACCTTGCTCGCCACCAGCTCCGGCGAGTACTCCACCACCTTTGGCACTGGCTATGCCCCACTCTTCACCACCGGCCACTCCACGCTCTCCCGCACCGGCTCACCACTCTCCTGCACCGGCGGCCACACCACCGGGATCGGCCCCGCGGCCGGTCCACGACGAGCGGCGACGGTGGAGTTCGCTACTCCACGCCCCACAGCGAGGACCGCGTCGACGCTACCACGACGGCGAGCCTCGCGCTACCGTACCATGGACAACATCTCGGCAAGCCGCCGTCCTCGGATCGGCGCGGCGCGACCAGCGGAGCGCACTTGGCGTGCGACGACGGCGAGCCCCGCTCCTTCGCTGAGGCGGAGGGAGACGCGACGTGGCGTGTCGCGATGAAGCAGGAGATGGACGCCGTCGAGCGGAACCGGACGTGGGAGCTGGCGGATCTTCCTACCGGTCACCGCGCGATCACCCTTAAGTGGGTGTTCAAGCTGAAGCGGGATGAAGCCGGCGCCATCGTCAAGCACAAGGCTCGTTTGGTGGCACGAGGCTTCTTGCAGCAGGAGGGGGTCGACTTCGACGACACCTTCGCACCCGTCGCGCGCATGGAGTCCGTTCGTCTCCTCCTTGCACTTGCAGCCCAGGAGGGTTGGCGCGTCCATCACATGGACGTCAAGTCCGCCTTCCTCAACGGCGACTTGAAGGAGGAGGTCTACGTCCGTCAGCCACCGGGATTCGTCATCCCCGGCAAGGAGGCAGGTTCTCCGCTGCGCAAGGCCCTCTACGGCTGCGGCGGGCACCACGAGCTCGGGCGCTAAGTGGACTCCACCCTCAAGCAAATGGGGTTCCAGCAGAGCGCACACGAGGCTGCGGTCTACCGACGGGGCAAGGGCGGCAACGCCCTGCTGATGGGCGTCTACGTCGACGACTTGATGATCACCGGCTCCAAGGAGGCCGAGGTCGAGGCGTTCAAGGCGGAGATGAAGACCGTCTTCCAGATGAGCGACTTGGGGCTCCTCTCCTTCTACCTGGGGATCGAGGTCCACCAGGACAGCTCCGGTATCTCCCTTCGCCAGACCGCCTACGCCAAGCGCACCGTCGAGCTGGGCGGCTTCACCGACTGCAACCCAGCCCACATTCCTATGGAGGAGAGGCTGAAGCTGAGTCGTGAGAGTACGGCGGAGGAGGTGGACGCGACGCAGTACCGGCGCATCGTGGGTAGCCTTCGCTACCTCGTCCACACGCGTCCGGATTTGGCGTTCGCCGTCGGCTACGTCAGTCGGTTCATGCAACGACCGACGACGGAGCATCAACAGGCCGTGAAGAGGATCCTCCGCTACGTTGCGGGCACCTCCGACTACGGTTTGCACTACCCGAGGTGTCCCGGCGCGGCGCACTTCATCGGGTACAGCGACAGCGACCACGTCGGCGACACCGACACCAGCAAGAGCACAAGCGGGATTCTCTTCTTCCTCGGCAAGTGCCTCGTTAGTGGAAGTCGATCAGCGGCAGTGGTGGCCTGTCGGTGTGAGGCCGAGTACATAGCGGCTTCCACGCCGACTCGACTCAGCGCTCGGCTCGCTCGATCGCTTGGTGATCTCTCGGCGAGACATCAAGCGGTGGCGCTCGGGTGGGCAACAAGTCCGCTCTGGCTTTGGCAAAGAACCCCGTTTTCCATGAACGGAGCAAGCACATCCGGGTGAAGTACCACTTCATCCGAGGCTGTTTGGATGAAGGCAGCATCAAGGCGAGCTACATCAACACCACGGATCAGCTTGCAGACCTGCTCACCAAGCCTCTTGGGAGGGTCAAGTTCCTCGAGCTCTGCTCCAGGATCGGGATGGCTCAACTTTCCCACAAGACGACGCACAAGACTTAGGGGGAGAATGATGAATAAGTCTCTGTACTGTGATCTTTGTGGCATCTTGGACTAGCACCTTGGACTAGCTTTAGCATCTTAAAGGACAACATTTAGGACATGTTGTTAGCATCTTAGAGGACAACATTTAGGACAGGTTGTTAGCATCTTAGAGGACAGCATCTAGGACAGGTTGTTAGCATCTTAGACTAACATCTTGACATATACTTGGCTGATTAGCAGCCTATAAATATGTATCCCCAACCCCTCAGGTTGGCATGACATTGTGTGAGAAATAAATCAAAAAAAATTTGCCCCATCTCCAAGTGTCATCCTCTCCATGAGAGTAAGGATCTTGCTATCACCAAGAGCAAGAGTCCAGCGTATAACAAACAACACAACCGTAATGCTTCATTTGTGGTTGTAAGTAGTGAATTGCTTTCATGCTTTCAAAGTACCCAAGCCCTTCCTCGACAAGCTTCGTGTTAGCGCAAAGCAATCAGTACACCAAGGAAAGTAACTCCATTCGGTCTGAAACCTTCAGCGAGCATAGCACGAAAAACATTCAGAGCATCTTCTTCAAAGCCATTGTTTGCTTGTCCTATAATGATTGAGTTCCATGACAAGGCGTCCTTCTCTTTCATTTCTTTGAACACTTGTAATGCTTCCTTGGTTCTCCCACACTTCGCATACATGTTAATCAGGGAATTCTCCATAATGATGTCATCTTTGATCTTGTTTCTCCTCACAGTCATGGATCCACTTACCAAGATCAAGTGCACCCAAGTGTGCGCAAGCAGAAGTACACTGGCAATCCCAATGGCATCTGGTTTCACCTTGGGTCTCTGCATCTGCCTGAAGAGCTCCAAAGCATCAGAGAAGTGACTAGCCTGTGAATATCCAGATATCATAGAACTCCATGAAATCAAATCTCTGTTAGGAATTTGATTGAATATTTTCCTGGCTGAAACCAGATCTCCTCCTTTTGCATATGTGGTGATCATTGCATTCGGTGTCACAGTGTTCCCATCCTTCATGTTAAAGAACACCTTTTCAGCCGATTGCAGCTGCCCACGTCTGCCATGGTAATCTATCAAAGTATTGCCCAAGTATCCACGTCAATGCAGTCATCCTTTCTGCACCTAACCAAGCAATCTGCCATGCTCCAATCTCCAAGACGAGTGCATGCAGAAACAACCTTCAACCATAGTAACCTTATCAATTTTCACTCCATTCTGCATTAACTTGAATAACGTCAAAACCTCTTTAAATCTGTTGCATTGGCTATATCCACAGATCATCGAATTCCAGGATACCACATCCTTAACTAGGACCTCATCAAAAACAGATCTTGCACAGCACAAATCACCACAAGCAGCATATAAATGAATCAACGAATTGACAACGAAGATATCCGGAAGAAACCCAAGTTTCAATACATTGTTGTGCATCTGTTCCCCTTCCTTGAGAGCACTAATTCTTGCACAATCCTTAAGTACGAACAGAAATGTCAGGTTGTCTGGCCCCATACCTTTTCCATGAGCCTTCTTGTAGAAAGCAATGGCATCTTCTGGTGTATCACTTTGAGCAAGCCCCCTGAGTTGATATTCCAGAGAAAAGTTGTTGGTGCTTCAATCTGCTCAAATACTTTATGAGCAAAAACCAAATATGGTTGTAGAATAGCATAAGATCTGAGAATCTTAGACATTGCATATTGGCAATTGTGCAGCCCAGAAACAATGAGACGGGAATGAAGCTTCTTTATGGCTTCCATCATTACAATGTTGAAAGAGAACAAAAATTTTCCATGAACCGTGAGGAAGTGAGGGAGGAGCAAGGACTGCACATGTCATTCAATACATCTGCTTCCTGCAAGGGATTAACAATATAAGTAAAGAAGCAACAAAAAATAATACTGTATTACTGTGAATTAGTCTTTTTGAAGGTGGAACAAATGAACAATACAGCATACTGTTGAGCCTTATTAACAACATATGTCATATGGAAAGAAGCTAGCATGATAGTGCATAAGGAGATGGTGGGGTTTAAATATAGAGGTCATATCATTCATGACAATCAATTTAGCAGCCAAGAACAAAAAAATAAAGAGTTCTTAATTAATTTAACTTTGCATGGAAGATAAAACTTAAAAGAATGCAATGAACCCACCATTAAGCTGGGAGAATTTATCGCAGTTGGTATAGTACAGGGAGAGAATTCTAATGTTGCAATAAAAACTCTTGAAACTGAGAGAGCTTCCTCCCATGATTTGGTTCTTATCGCAGAAACCAACAAATGTTAGCTACTGACTCTCACCAACCAAAGCAAGCCCAGGAGCCTTAACAGCATTCCTCTCATCTACTAGCTTCCGTGCTCTTTCGGCATCACTAAACCTACAAAGCTCAGTAAGCATATTGGATAGCACCGCAAAATCACCTCCAGATTCTCTTTCTAAGTCTAATATCTTCTTCATCGCCCTCTCCCCCATCTCCACTTCTCCATATTTACTGCAACAACCCAACAGTGTCCTCCATACAACTACATTAACCTCCATAGGCAAACCACCTATTATTTGCTCAGCCTCACACAACCGTCCAGCCCTACCTAGCATGTCTATGATACACCCGAAATGCTTAACCTCTGGATTTATATTGTATTCATAAACCATGCTTTTGAAAAACACTAATCCTTGCTCCACCAGCCCTCCATGGCTACAAGCATTGAGAACACTCAAGAAGGTGATTCTGTTGGGCCTGATTCGTGCTCTTCTCATCTCCGCAAACAGCTGAACTGCCTCAATTGACAACCCATGCATTGCAAAACCTGAAATTATTGATGTCCACGACACCAAGTTTCTCCTGTCCAGCATTTCATCGAACACCTTTAGCGAGTTCTGGATAGACCCAATTTTGGCATACAAGTTTATGAGTGAATTCCCAACCCGGACATCTGACACAAAAAACCCCTTCTTCTCACAATAGCCATGCAGCGTCTCACCCATAAGAATCCTTCCAATATTAGATATTGCAGGAACAACTGCTAACACGGTTATCTCGCTTGGGCTAATGCCTTCTGCCATCATGCGGCGGAAAAGAGCAACAGCCTCCACAGAATGACAAGAACGCGTATACCCATCTATCAGTCCAGTCCACGAGACAACATTCCTGCAAGGCATCCTCTCAAAGAGAAGCCTCGCACGCTCAACCTCACCCCATCCAGCAAAGCCAGTGATCATCACATTCCAAGACACCGCATTCTTCACCGGCATTTCATCGAACGCCATCCAGGCATCCACCAGGCGCCCACACACAACGTACGCATTGAAGAGGGCAGTATGCACGTAGGCGTGGAACTCAAACCCCTTCCGAACCACAAGCCCATGGAGCTGCGCACCAGCCCGTGGCCACGCCAAGCCCGCGCAAGCCCTAAGGGCGAACATGAAGGCGTACGTGTCGTCAGCCATGTGCCGACGTGCGTTCTTGAAGAGGTGCAGAGCCTCCTGGGGGAAAGGGCCGTGGGAGTAGGCCTTCAGGAGGGCGTGCAACGGCGTGGGACGTCGGTCGAACACCTGGTTGGCAATGAGCTGGGAGTGGACTTGGAGGAGCGGGCGCCTCTTGCCCTGGTGCTTCAGGAGGAGGGCGATTAGGCTGTGGAGGTGAAGAGTGGTGGCGGCATGGAAGCGCGGGCTTCTTTGCCTCAAGAAGTGAGGAGAGAGCCGTGCCATGGAGGTAGCCAGTCTTCTTCTCCAGCCCTACCCCCTCTCTCATCTACTCCCTAACTAGGCAAAATATACAGAACAACAGTCTGACACAAGGTAACTCTCCGTCTCTATTCTCCACCCGAATCCTCCCTCCCTCCTCCTCCTCCATGTTGCGCAAAGTCCTCGCGAGAGCAATCCCACTCTTCTCCACTTCTGGATTCCCCAAACCACCGAGCCCTCTCCTCCTCCTCAAAGCCTCGCCTCTCTCCACTTCGCGAGAAACCGTCGGCGGCGACGGCGACGGCGAGGATGACCCCTTCTCCTTCCCGGACCACCAGCAGCTCCCGCTCGACGTAGCCCGCGGCGTGGACGCCGTGGTGGCGGCGGCTGAGGGCTCCCAAGCGGACGCGGCGGGGACCAGGGGCCTCCTGGAGCTGTGCGGCGCCGCGGCCTCCGAGCCGCTCGTGGTGGCCGCGCTATCGCGCCTCCGCAACAGCTGCGCCGTCGCGCAGCCAGGGTACGCACCCGGGCGGCGGGCGTCCCACTCCATGCTCGCCATCCTCGCCAAGCACCGCCACTTCGACGACGCCCGCGCACTGCTCGACGAAATGCGAGGCGCGTCGCTCGCGTCCCCGGCCGCCGTGCTCCTCCTCGTCCGGCGCCACTGCGCCGCGCGCGACGTCGCGGGCGCCGTCGCCGCGTTCTGCGCGCTCCCGAGCTTTGGTTTCCGGCCTGGCATCGCCGAGTTCCACGGCCTCCTGAGCGCGCTTTGCCGGTACAAGAACGTGCAGGACGCGGAGCACCTGCTGTTGTCCAGTGAGGAGTTCCCTTTCGAGACCAAGAGCTTTAACATTGTGCTCAATGGGTGGTGCAATATGGTCTGCAGCGTGAGGGGGGCGAAGAGGTTTTGGAATGCAATGGAGGTTAAGGGTATTGACAGGGACGTTGTATCATATGGGAGCATGATTTCGTGCTTCTCGAAAGCCGGGAGCTTGGACACAGTCATGAAGTTTCTTTAACCGCATGAAAGAGGCTGGCATTGCGCCAGACCGGAAAGTGTACAATGCAGTTGTGTATGCACTCGCCAAGGGACGGTGAGTGGATGAGGCAAAGGTGCTTGTCCGGAGTATGGAGGAGAAGGGGGTTGCCCCGGACACGTCCACTTACAACTCCCTTATTAGTCCTCTTTGCAAGGCTCATCAGGTTCAGGAGGCTAATGAAATGTTTGATGAGATGTTAGGGAAGGGGCTATTGCCATCAGTGAGGACATTCCATGAATTGTTTGATGTGGCTAGGAGCCCCGTTGAGGTGTTTGATCTGTTGGATAAGATGAAGGCACTGCACTGTGAGCCAAAGATGGACACTTACATTATGTTGATCAGGAAGTTCTGCCGGTGGAGGGCTGGAGGCAGCATGACAGTGTGGAGAAACTGTGGAGCGGAATGCCTGCGAATGGGCCGAGCCCTGATCGGAGTGCATACATTGAGTTGATACATGGATTGTTCTTGAATGGGAGGCTAGAGGAGGCACCGAGGCAGCAAAGTATTATGAAGAGATGAAAGCCAAGGGCTTTTCACCGGAGCAGAAGACTGAATCAATGATTCAGGCGTGGCTCTCAGGCAGAGAGCTTGCCAAACAGTCAGCTTCTGTTGGTTCAAGGAGTGGTTCGGTGTCTCTCAGACTAAGTCCTAGAAAGCGATAAAATTGAGGTTGCCCTTAAAAGTGATCTATGAAAAAAATAACGCAGCATGAGAGGATTTTTTTTTGCTATTCAGAAACAAGAGGCTGATTATTGTATGTTTGGCCCATTTATCTATTTTTTTCACTAGATTGGTAGGTTGGAGATAGGAATTAGCAAGTGCAACCTATGTTTAACCTGTTTAAACTAGGTAGGCATCACTTGCTGTGTTCCTTCTTTTTTAGATTGTAGTTTGTACTGACTACATGTTCAATTATTGGTGCACAATGTATAATTAGTTTAGTTTCCACCATATTCATACTTCCTCTCATTTCATATGGTTTGAAATTCAATATTGTTGCTTATATTGTTATGTTCAATTTTAGCATGCTTCAATTTCAGCAATTCCATTGTATACATAGTCTACTGGCATATTCTAATATTACCATTTAGTGACCACTGATCTCATTGCTGAATCTACAGTTGTGTGCCAATCAAGGATACAAATATCAGAATCGGAGTAAAACCCGACTGGTGGCCGGTAACCGGAAAAACCGGTTAAAATTCGCATAGGAAAAATTGAATTGGGGATGTTTTAAACCCGGTAATTGGAACGGTTATCGCCTAAAAACCGGAAAACCGCTTTAAAAAACCCGCTACCAAAACCGAAAAAAAATAGAGAAAATCGGTTATGAGTAATTAGCAATTAGAATAATGCAAATATTAATTAGAAAGTATTTAATGAAGTAACAATCCTGATACATAAGGAGCTTGATGTCTAGTTAGAAGTTTGTAAGAAGCCTAATGTTGTACATAAAAAGTCCTTGCTAACTTGATTATCTAGGGAAGTCCTCTCCTCCAAGTGTTCTAAAGTATCTAAAATAATAAAAACATAAGTTAATGGTAATGAATGATAACTTGATTAGCATACTAAAAACAATAATAGAGTAGCAATTCATACCAATACATTGTTGAGAAACGCGAAGGTTGTGTAATATACTCATTGTTATCAATTAAGAGAAGTCCTTCAGATTGAGCTAGGTGGGCTTTGTATTGATCTCAAGTGTATGTTTGATGGGCATATTCTACCGAATGATTATAAATTAGTTGGTAATATGCGGGTTCCACCCACTGGTAAATAATTCTTGCATTGGCTTGATTTCCATAATGGTAAGTAAGATGAGAAGAAATGTCTGAATCCACATTTCTTGCATTGGCTTGATTTCCACAATTCTTGCATTCTACCTAAGGTCATTTCCAAGATTCCAACTAGCATGTACTAGCTAGACTAGATTGTCTAAAAAATATTGGGACTTGGGAGTACAATAATTCAAGTATATTTAGCTCATATAATAGGCAATCTAGCGCAAAAAAGATCTAAACCAACCTAAAAAGTGCATTATACCATCATAAATTTAAATTTAAATTTGAAAAAATTCGAACGTTTTTTTCCTCCCAGCTCTCACCAGTTTGTCCGGTAACCGGTGACCGGTAACCGCCGGTTTTTTTCCGTGCCAATATATGTACTGTTCTTGATGAATCGCCACCATATGCTTTTTTTTTTGTTGTCAGGGAGTCATTGCAACCTTTCTGATAGTATTACTTTAGTGCATGTGCATACGAAGCACCTGACTACAAGAGCCCATTGGATCTGTAGCTGGGACGGGTTGCCGCCAGCTTGCTAGTAATCAATGCATCAGTTTATCCTGAGGTGAGAGCTTACCTGAACTTCAGATAAATCTAATTTGTTGGTTGCTTTTTTCTATGCTATCTAGTGGCTTCGATCATGCTAATGATAATATGGTATGAGTCAAAAAGCCTATTCTTGCATGATCCGAAGACCTTTCTATAATATTCTATAGGATATCCCATGCTAATTGCAACTTGCAAGTTGCTTGTTTTGTCAGTTGTCACTACATATATCTTCTCCCACCCCTGAACTCTTGATATGCACTCCAGAAGATGGCGTTATCTTGCCACCAGATGCAAGTTGCTATAAAATTTGTCGATGAGACCAGGGGAAAAAAAACCCGGCCGGTAACCGCTGGTTACCGGGAACGGAAAAACTGGCCGGTTTTTCGAGTTCAAATTTTAAAATTTGAATTTTGACTGATTTTTAAGTAAATTCAAACGAAATTCAACCGGTTTTTTTTTCCGGAAAATCCGGTAACCGGCGGGTTACTGACCGGTTTTTTTCCCGGCTGACGACCGGGATTACCACCGGAAACGGTTTTTGGATCTTTGGATGAGACAATGACAGATACAGGTACATTTCTGGGGGGGAAAAGAGCTCACTTTCTGTGTGCACCTTACAGCCATGCTTGTCATACTTATGCTCAGTGTCATTTTCATGATATCTAGTTGCAACTGTCGCTAACTCATATGAGTCATGATGCGACTATTACAACTGTCGCTAACTCATATGAATCATGATGCGACTAACATAGTGCATGGCCACGTCTCACCTTAACCGATAGTTGCATGGTCGCACTCTGTTCATATATACACTGAATGTTACCATTACATCAATATCTGAAATCACCGTACCACAATTCAGAAAATGAAGGGGAGGATAAGAAATTATAACTGAGAAAATCATCAAACATACATTTTAGACTGATCAAGGATAACCATAAGTTTAGAGTCCGGACTTGAGATTATGAGAACAAAAGGAGATGTTCTTGCAGATTACCAAATGCATAGATCCAACAAAAGAATATACACTACAAGACTACCGCGACAGTTGCAGAATCTTGCTTGCCAAATTTATCATCTTTTCCCTTTCTAGTATTATCTGATCACTCCTATTCCCCCCTTATTTACATCATCTCTTTTTTTTCCTCCTCAGAATGGTGGCAAGATTGTCTGCCACATCATCTGCGGTGAGCTGATCGACTGCAAGTAGCAGCTGTCCTGCCCAGGCGCTGCCGGATTCACCATCTGCCCCAGGTTCATGTAAGACGCCTGCAGGTCATCCAGATTCATGTCCATGAACCAGTCGTTGTCCTCCTTCACCGTCACGGTGCCGTTCATTGCCTGTCCCTGCGCCATGTCCCTGAAGTTGTGCTGCAGGCTGGAGACGTTGTCGATCTCCGAGTCGTGCGTCTGGAAGCTGTCGGACATGGTGTCGGCCAGCGCATCCATGACCTCCCCGTTCTGCTGGCGGTGCGGCGCCGCCACGGCCATGTCCTGCTCCACGTCCACCTTCTCCCAGTTGTTCTTCTTGTTGTACAGCCGGCACAGCACCCACTCATCCAACTGCAAGCACGCAGCAAAAAACAACATCAGTATCAACGCAGATTATGCGATGCGCGCAGTGGGCCGTCCGTCAGAATGCTCGCCTACCTTCTGGGATCCCTTCTTGCCGGGGGCACGGTCGGCTTCGGCGAGGCGGTACTCGTGCATGATCCAGTCGGTCTTGACGCCCCTCGGCGCCTTGCCGGAGTAGAAGACGAGCGCCTTCTTGACGCCCACCGTCCTGCCGCTCCCCTTGGGCGCAACCGGCTTGTCGGCGCCCGTCGCCTTCCAGTACCCCCTGCCGGTGGCGCGGTTGGGGCGCGAGCCGTTCGGGTACTTGCGGTCGCGCGGCGTGAAGAAGTACCACTCCTTGCACCCGAACAACGCCTTCTCTGCAGAAACACGACGCGGCGAGGCCGAAGTTAACACATTAGGTTCTCCGTAGATTGAATCCACCAACAGACAGAACCAAGAACCGAAGAACAGATCAACAAACGAAAACAGAGGCAGGTGAAGCCAGAAACAGGGGAGGCAGGGCACGCACCAGGCAGATCCCACGGGTCGAACTTGTACAGATCGACCTCGGCGATGATGGACACCGGCACCGGCTGCCGCGCCACCCTCCGGCAGAGGTAGTGCACCACCAGCTCCTCGTCCGTCGGATGGAACCGAAACCCCGGCGGGAGGTTCAGCTCCGCCTCCGCGTCCCTCCTCCCGCTCCCCGCCGCCGCCGCCACCATTGGCATCCTCCCCAAAGCAACCTTCCCAACAGACGGACGCCCGAGAGCTCTCGACCACCTTCCAGATAAACCCTCTCGCTCGTGTCCGGCTTCGAAAGGCGGCTGCCAGGTCCTCGACCTCCAATCGATTTGTTTCCTTGGCGACCAAGTCGGGTGGGCTCTCGGGGTGCGTATATACGGGCTCTGCGGGTGGGCCCGCGCGTTCCCCCCTCTCGTGGGCTTCGGATGAGGACGGGCGAGGCTACGTCGAAGGTTCGCGCGTAGAAAAGATTTTGACCTGCTAGGCGCCGGCCACGACCACGGCCACGGCCACGGGAATAGAATAGACACAGAGCCACAGAAGAGTCAAAAGACTAGCGAGAGACGAGAGATTTTCCGTGCGGAAAATATAATCTCGCGATCTCGGCGAATGGCGATGTGTCCATGTGCGTGCGTGCGTGCCAGCCAACTCTACGTTTTTGACTGTTTTGCATGGCGTGCGATCGGTTTGCTCATTGGTCGTTGCCTCTCCCGATTGTTTTGTAGACTCCGGTGTCTCAACTGTCTATGATTTTAATTTGCAGCACGTGTGGAATGTGCTTGTTTTGCTTCTGTGACGTGCAGTCCTGTAGGAAGGCCCTGCGTTATGGTCAGGCATGTGGGTTTTTTTTCTTTCGCAGATACTAGTTTTGTATGGACAAATTAATATTTGGTGATAGAGACTGACATACAGTGCTTTGGATTTTTCTTATGTAGAAACTATCGCGAAGGAACAGGGGTCTATTGAAGAAAAAGGAAAGCGATTGTGTTGACACTTGGATCGCGCTCGATGCCTCAAAGGTGTCATGCCAATGTTTTAATTCCTGCCCAAACGTGATATTTCTCTGCCTAAAACGTGATATTAAGCGTTTATTTCCCTATGGACAGCTTTAAATACGAGTAATGCAGGCCGCGTGTTTTCTTCAACAATCCGTAGGACGCATGGCACGCCATCAAACTGTTTCTACAGGTATGTATGTACTAGAAAAAAAATTCTACGGGGAGGGTCTTAGTGAGGTCTCTTCTCTATAGTCGTTGAGTAACGTGAGATATCACTATAGCATATATATGTGAAAGAGGAAATTCAATGGTTGTGAAAGGGCTTCACTCATAGAATTTTTTTCCTATGTACTCGATCGACACAAGGATGTGCTTGGAATATTCAGAAGGGGATAATCTCCAAGCTTGGACCGTTCACACTGAAGTACTAGTACTACTCCCATTTGCTTCATTACAGACAGCCAGAGGTCGAGTAGGCACATCTCCTCTTATCTGCAAAAAAAAAACTTTTCCCCCATTCTGCACGTGCCTGCCTGGATGCTATCTACATGCACTGAACCTTATCTGGGTGCGCGCGAGCCGCAACGGTGGCGGACAAATCGTCTGGTGGTTTGGTAGGTCATAGTAGATGGATAGCACCTTTTCGACAGCCGATGTTTTCATTCCCCCGGTGGTAGACTATAGTATGAAATTGCAACCCAAAAGGACGGACGATCGACATCTCTGAGGAAAAAAATGGGGTGATAAAGGGCTTGGCCAGTATGCTTGTCTGTTTCCTTGGGAAAGAAATGGCACTGGTCTTTGGTTGGAGTTTTCCTTAATTAAACAACAGGTTGTTATGGTGTCCCACAGCTGGTGAGCAATCACTGTAAAATTTTCTTGCTGAATCAGTGTGAAAGAGGTTGCAGCTGATCTTCTGGTGCACTTTTGGTGTCGTTACTACTTACTACTAGGATTGGTTGTCATCTGCTGAGCTAAGTTTGGTCAGAAACGTAGTATGTCGCATTGCACACATCATTAGGCATATCCCAACGACCGCAATGACCCGGAGCACTCGAGATTGTTCAGCTAGCTAAGAATCTTGGACCCCGTTTGGATTTCCGGGGATTTTTCGTCCGCTTCTCGTAAAAATTCCATGAAATCCTAATGATCCGATTAGGCACAGGGCAGAAAGAACGAAGGGTAATTGCATTGGGGATAACTTGATAACATTGTTAAACTAGTTAACTAGGGAGAAATTGACGTTAAGTTATGACGTTGTTGCACAGTGGTCGACGAGATAAGCCGACCGTGGTCAAGACTTGAGAGAGGCATATCCAGGGAAGATGTCCGTCGGACGACGAGTGACGTAAGCGCCGACGCAAACAACCGGTGGGTTCCTCTCCAATTCTTTCTTTAGCGCGAAGGCGCCATCACGGACGGCCATGCATATGTGGGACCTTGACTGGACCAAATCCATTCCCAGCTGTGATCCGACCTACCCAGTTGGCTACTAACCGTACGTGCATGCGCCAAGTCTTACCGTCACGTGCGCCTGCGATGCATTTTGAGAATTGTCCAAAAGTCATGGAATTGTTGCATATGTGTTGCACGATGCATATCGTGTTTCTAGTAAGGTCGATAACAATTATGGAGTTAGTTTAGCGATTGCCAGCATATTGGTCGTGTACAATTGGTAGCCGAATTGTGATAGTCGTCCCCACCAAATCGAGTTATCATTCTCATCGAAAGATCGGGACACCCATTATCGCATCAACCTAGGACCTATAAGTGATGGAGATATCTCTTGGAAACCAGATCCTATCCATCTAGATACTTTCTATTACAAATTCTTGAGTTTGCCCGGTTTTAGTTGAAGAAATGGTGATTTTAAGAGTTTTGCTTTAAGGGCTTTTAGCTTGATTCTTGATATGACTGAGGATATTAGGACGTGTGGAAACCCATACTTAGCTATCTTGGATTGATTCCTCCCGGGAGCTCCTCTCTATCATCATTTTTCTTGTTTGGCCTAGTTTCTGTGCAACTTGCATTCGGATTGAAAAAGGTCAAAGCTTTGAAAGATTTGCTTTGATCGCTTCATGGATTAGATTCACAATATCATAGACAAAGTGCATGCAAAGTTTAATTAATTTGGAGTTGTGGATTGAAATTTACATCAATTTTTGGATTTAAAATCATGTTAATTTTCAGCTATCCTAAGAGAGTGGTCAGATCGCCTGGAGGAGAGGCCAGACCGCCCAAGAGAAGCGGCTAAACTCCCCAAAAGAGGTCCGACTGCCCACTAGTTGGAGGTCAAATAGTCCGGGCAAATTTTGGCTTATTTTGTTCGGTTTCCTTGGATATTTCATTATGAGGGTTTAAATCCTAATCTTTATAGCTCTGCATAACTATTGGAGTGAAAGAATCTTGAATTCCTTCAAATAAAAGATTTTTAAAAGCCTGTTGCTTGTGTGGTGCCCAAGGATCAAAGAGCCGTTACCAGGCAAAATCCTATTCGGAGCCCAGTAACGGTTCCCGGCGGGTAACCGGAAATACCAGACAAAAACCTGCCAAAATTCATAAAACAAAATTCGAATTCAATTTCCTGGAGACCGGTTACTGGCCGATAACCAGAAATACCGGCCAAAAACAGGTTGGAAAAACCGAGAAAACCGAAAAACAGAGAAAATGGGTAATTAGCAATTGTAAAGTATTTAATGAAGTAGCAATTGGTAGATGTGTAGGGCACTAGTTCCATGACAAAGGCACTGATCCTCTTAAGTTAATTAATGGTAGATCCATTAATTGCTAATTTGGCAGTTCAGCACATGGCTGCCCATGAGGCCATGACTCCACACCATCTACTCCAGGCAAGTGGGTCTTGCGTGTAGTTGAGTGCACAATGGCACATGCATAGTCCTTAGAGACCATGAATCCTACATTAACTACAGAGGATCACACTGTATGTTCAAAAGTAACTTCTATAGTGTCATCCTTAGCAGTTTACGAATGTTATTATGCAGGGGCAACCGGATGTCGAGTCTTATGGTGTCTGAATTGAAGTAATCTGTTTTTATTTTGTTGTCCTGCTTGTTTGTGTTCTGGAGGGAGGCGATCGAGGGCAGGATTAGTAGTTTTCTTTTACTTTGTAAGCATATTTAGCCCATACAATACGTATTCTAGCACAAAAAAAGGTTTAAATCAACATAGGAATGTCATTATGCAGTAAAAAAAATTCAAATTCAAGTTACCGGTCGGGAATTTTTCCCCTGGTGATACCTATTCAACCCCCTCTAGTCGCCTCCTCTATCCAACAAGATCTTTATCAGAGCAACAAACAAAAGGAGGCTACTGTAGATCAGTGCTCCTATTTTCTCTTCTAGTCGTTTCCTCGGTGCAACAAGATCTTTATCATAGCAACAAAAGGAGGCTGCTGTAGATCGAGTGCTCCTATTTCGCTCCGCAGTGCGTGCATGAGGTGCATGAACGGCTTGATATCGTGTGCCGCGAGTTAACGCTCGGTGCATGCATGAGTACGCGCGCCTCGATCGTTAATCAAGTGATTTAGCAGCGCGAGTCTAGATGAATTGTACTACTGCTACCACAAATCCACAATAAAGGTGTGTCTAATTGGTTGATCGATGTCCTGAAAACGCAAGCTTGCCCTGAAAATTTTTTTGGTATCTTAGTAAGGTCGATAACAATCACGGGGTTGGTTTAGTAATTACTGGTATATTGGTTGTGCACAATTGGTAGCCGAATCGTGAGAGTCGTCCCCACTAAATCGAGTTGTCCTTCTCATTGAAAGACCAGGACACTCATTGTCGCATCAACCTATGACCTATAAGTGATAGAGATATATCTTGGAAACTAGATCTCATCCATCTAGGCACTTTCTATTGTGAATTCTTGAGTTTGTCCGGTTTTGGTTGAAGAAATGGTGATTTTGAGGGTTTTGCTCTTGGGGGCTTTTAGCTTGATTCTTGATATGATTGAGTATGTTAGGACGTGTGGAAACCCATCCTTAGCCATTTTGGATTGGTTCTTCCCACGAGCTCCTCTCTATCATCATTTTTCTTGTTTGGCTTAGTTTCCGTGCAACTTGTCTTTGGATCGAAAAAGGTTAAAGCTTTCAAGAGAAGCGGCTAAACTCCCCAAAAGAGGTCAAACTGCCCACTAGTTGGAGGTCAAATCGTCCATACAAGTTTTCGCTTATTTTGTTCGGTTTTTCTTGGATATTTCATTGTGAGGGTTTAAATCCTAATCTTTATAGCTCCGCATAACTATTGGAGTGAAAGAATCTTGAACTCTTTAAGATAAAAGATTTTGAAAAACCTGTTGCTTGTGTAGTAGTGCCTATTCAACCCCTTCTAGTCGCCTCCACTGTCCAACAAGATCTTTACCAGAGCAACAAACAAAAGGATGCTACTGTAGATCAAGTGCTCCTATTTTCTCCTCTAGTCGTCTCCTCCGTGCAACAAGGTGTGTTTAATTGGTTGATCGATGTCCTGACTTGCTTACTGAAAACGCCCTCGATAACTTCCTTACTGTAAAGTTGAGCGTGCAACAGCAAGCTTGTCACTGCAAGGATTCGTCGATCAAACTACAGGGAAATCCATAAAAGAGCCCATCAAGCCCGGTGGAAATCGGCATGTGCAAACCTCCCTTCTCGCTCGTAGGACTACAAGTAAAATGCCGCATTTTTTTTACACATGCGCTTTCAGGCGAAACGTCCGACCAAACCCCTCGGCGCCGGGCGCCGGTTTCCAGCTCCCGGCCGGACCGGGACCGTGCGCCGAGCCGCCGACTAAATCAGTCAGGCCCGAAACGCCGAGACGGAGTCAAGTTTCTGCGGATAAATCCTACCACAACCAGTCGACGAGCCGGCGCGCTACTACTATTAGCCAAGCCCGCGCGCTGCTGGAAGCTCACGACTCACGCGCCCAGGATCTCGTGAACCGTACGTTTAGCACGTTGAGCGCAAGGGCTGCAGTACTGTTCATGTGCACGCCGGCCTGTTGAACATAACTCGTGCACCCTGTTGAACATGCATGATCGACCAGCTAGTTCATGGCCGGCCTCTCAAGAAGAGTCACATCGATCGGGCGGGCATAAGGTTAGCAGCTAGCTACCAATTCTACTAACACTTTGTGACCACTTAATTATTCGATTCTTTCGTGCTGTGCATTGCGCTCGATCGGTGATTATCACGTGCCTCGACGGCTTGGGCACTTGGGCGGCATGGTACAATCGCAAAAAGGACAGAAATAAAGCATGGTACAATCGCAGACTGGGAGGGAGACCCGGAGATACGATGCATTCACGCACGCCATAAGACTCCAACCCCGTGGTACTACCGGGCTCACAAGTGAATAAATGAAACGATTTTGCTAGTTTTAAGTTATCTATAATTTTTTTAAGTTTAAATCACTTTTTATAACTATTAAATTTGTGTAGAGATTGGTGTGTTATATGATTGTCATATGATTGGATATTGATCCAATGAATGTTATATAATTGGGTATTGATCAAATGATCACAACAAGTAATTTAAACTTAAAAAAAAATTAGACAACTTATGAATAGATAATCCCTAAAAATATCTACAGCCAGGGGCGGAGCTTCCCATATGGCAAGGTATGGCTCTTGCCATACCTCAATTTTTCTGGAACTCATACCCTTAAATCACACCCTCTACCATGAATACTTGAAATAGTTTGTGAACTGTTGTTATGTTGCCCTGAGGAAGAAAAAGCGAGACGTGAAAGCGAACAGCATTCAGTATTTCATATATGGGTGCGCAGCTTGTGGGCTTACGTGGCTTGGGAGCCACTATTCGAAGAAGTCACAAAATTTTGTAATGAAAATGATATTCGAGACCAAATATGAATGATGCAGATACCAAGGTGGGGTAGATCAAGAAAAGGGGGGCGGAACAACATCACTCAAGATCATCACTTTCGGGTTGATACCTTCTATGCTGCTATAGATGCTATTACCATTGAGTTTGATCACCGGTTTAATGAGGTATCTTCAGAATTGTTGGTTTGCTTTTCTTTTCTTGACCCAAGAGACTCCTTCTCTAAATTTGATGTGGACAAGCTTGCTCGGCTTACAAAGATATATTGTGATGATTTCTCCCATTCTGATCAGAATGATATAAAAGATCAACTTGAATTATTTATTATTCATGTGAGAAGACTCAAGGCATTTAGAGATTGTCATGATCTTGCAAGCCTAGCAGCAAAAATGGTTGAACTTGACAGACATACTGTATTTCCATTGGTTTATCGTCTAATTGAGTTGGCATTGGTACTACGGTGGCGACAGCATCAGTTGAAAGGGCATTTTCAGCAATGAAGATTATCAAAACTGAATTACGCAACAAGATGTCTGATGCTTGGCTTAATGACTTAATGGTGTGCTACATTGAGCGAGAGATATTTAAAGGAATTGATCTCGAGAAAATTAAGAAAGCATTCCAGAAGAAGAAAGATAGGAAAGTGCAATTACCTAGATCTCCTAGACGCAACTAAAGCTTCATTGTCACTCGGTTTGTCTCTTGATTTCACTTGCACCTTTTTAGTATTCTTCTTTAATGTTAGATTTCTTCTATATATTATTTATATATTTTTGTTTGTATATTTCATGCTTGATGAATGAAAGTTATTAAATTTTACATGTATACAACGCAACATTAGTTTTAAATCTTACGCTACCTAAGTAGCTATATTCTCTAGTTCGGCATCCCGCCACACCTCAATTTAATTACTTCCTCCGCCACTGTCCACAGCTTCCGATTCTTTGGCGAACTGTGCCTCCAGCCACTCTGCGGACATGTCCATAATGGTTAAGATTAGATCGATCGACAGTTCGACGCATAAGACGTGAGGTGACAAACACAAGGACTCTCTTGTCAAGATATGGGTGACCACTGGCCAGTGCCAGATGGGCAGGTGTTACTTGTTAGCCACCATCTGTGCCATCTTGTGCGATACGAGGGCTCAGTTCAGTGAACTAGCCGCAACCCGCTTTTTCGAGTACTTTCACGTGAAAACGCACGTCTTTAATGGCTGCAGTTGCAGTTATGTCATTGGGCCACCTAGCCACCAAGCAAGGACATGCACGAGATCAAATCAGAAAAAGAAAAGGAATTGCGTTGTGAGTTGTGACCTGTGACCCAAATGAGTTGTGATTTTGTTTAAACGCAACTTTTTTGGACACTTGTTTTAACATATTCCTAGCTATGTACTTGTATCTTTCAGTATTAAAAAAAAAACTACCTGTCGTTACTATGTGTTGACTTGCATGCACTAAAAATTAAAAGAAGCTTAAGTCGTTTAAACTACTGTGTGTTCGAAAGATAAAAGGTTTTATTTGAACAAGTTCTACGCACTAATATGTGTTGGAAAGATAGTTTAATTAGTATGGATTTAAAACAAGTTCTATGCACTGAAGGGAAGATAAAAAGTAATTCTGTAGACTGAAATATTGGAGGAGTTAGAGAAAGCTCGAAAGAGTACCAAAACGATGGATGGAACATTTTTAAGCTAGATACATAGGCCCACGTTGTGAAAAGAAACGTGGGAGCGATCTACATATCAGGACACGTGGAATATCGCTCAGTTGGTGAGAGCTCGGTGGATTACTTTTACCCGCTAGCGTTCGAAGCTTGCTTCAGCACTCGTGCTCACTCGGGTTTTAGGAATAATACAGTTATACGTGGGTGTGTTTAATAGTCAAAGTGTGTACTCATACTACGTGGGATTTAAGCCTACACTCCTTATATTAAATGTGTGTTAAGAACGCACTCACGTGTGTGTAGTCGTGCATGTGTACGTGAGTGCGTAGTGCGTTCGGCGTATATAAAAGAATAGGAAATTCTAGAAATAAATTTTGCGGACGAGGAAGACAAAAACTTCATATTATCGATAGCTATCTAGTTTCTTTAACCACTCGGTTTGTACATATGATAATTTTAAGGGTGCGACTAGCGCTCGGACGTACGATCTGAGTGCTAGCGTCGTACATCTGAGCGCAACATCGTTGTGTGCTAGACGCAACAAAATTCAGAACGTGCACAACATATCAAAATTTCATATGCATCATTTCAAAAGAACATCACCGTGAACAAAATACGTTAACACCATCTCAAAGAATATCACCGTGAACATCATCTCAAAAAAAGCTCAGAATCAAAACAAAACATCTGGAAAGAAAATCTTGCAACATTACCGTGAACAGTATGTAATATTTTTTTTTACTATCACAATATTTGTTTCAACGAGCTGCAATATTTTTTTAACCAGTCGCAATATTTCAAAAAACAGTATGCAATATTTTTTTCAACGAAACGTAATATTTTTTTCAACGGACCGCAACATTAACATTATAACTAGAAAACAAACAGAGGAACATAAAAAATGAAGAACGTGAACAACAGAGGAGGATAATGTTGCAAGCACCGGCACGTCACGGAGCCGAGGTTGTAGGCACCGAGGCGACGGCTAATGTGGCAGCGCAGGTGCATGTGGTGTGCGGCAACAGCCATGAAAGGCGGCGGCAGATTCGGCGCCGCCGCCGCGGCTCCAGCGACGTGGGAAGCGGGCGGCAGGCGCGCGGCGATGGCGGGAGGCTACGGCGGTGGTGGTCGGATCCGGCTTGACTTGAAGTATAAGAGGGGAGCCGGAGAGGAGCTCTGGTGGAGGAAGATTAAGGGGGAGTTGGGATCCGGAGAAAGGAAGAAAGTGAGAAGAAGAAAGTGAAATGAGACCAGAGAGATAGCGCAGTGGGGAAAGTGAAAGAAAACGATTGAGGAAAGAGAGTAGAGTGAGCGCGTCCAATTTTAATACTCCATCCATACGTATGTGTCATAGTGTTTTCCTAATTTTAACATAAGAAAAATAGTATGACGAAAAGAAAAGATGATGATTTCCGGTTCTAGAAAGAATTTTTATTTTTCTCTCTCCGAGTTGGCAACTTGGTATCCAGCTCCAACATCCAACAAGGTAGTCTTATTTGACTCTTTTTTTAAATGCCATATTTGATCCTATTTATGTGTTGGAAACATAGTTTAAATAGTAAATAGTATGGATTTTAAAAAATATACCACTAAACGAACTATATATATATATATATATATATATATATATATATATATTTGAAATTCTAGTTGATCCTAAATATAGATACAATAAAATGGCATACTTTGCAAATAAATTCAAGGTTGCAATATTGGACTTTTTTGTGCATAAATCCATGCCTAAAATTGCAAAGTATCGCCTTCAATGTACTACTAGAAAATACTGTAAGAACATAAAGTCATGCAC
The DNA here is from genome assembly GCA_036346255.1 of Ampelocalamus luodianensis. Taxonomy (NCBI): domain Eukaryota; kingdom Viridiplantae; phylum Streptophyta; class Magnoliopsida; order Poales; family Poaceae; genus Ampelocalamus; species Ampelocalamus luodianensis. The sequence continues at coordinate 25,831,386 of CM070617.1, read as the reverse complement.
AATTTAATAGGAATTTGCCAGTTACTAATTCAGCATATGTCTTCGATTTTTTTTAAACTGTGGAATTAGCACTATGCAAGACACGGACCAGAATATTGGAGATTGGGCTGGCAGTTGGAACTTTTGGGCTGGGCCACACAAGTTGCGACTAAATTACTTTTTAAAAAGTAATGGTTTGCAAATTGGCTTCTTGACCAGGCGGTTTTCTATAATTTTCTCTCTCTCAGCTTTCCTTCTCGCCTTCTCCGCCATCGCGCGGCGCCCGGCGCGCCGGCGCTTTTCGTCGAACACCTGGTACGCAAAACCCACGTCTTCCCAGTCGCGCTCGCTTTTACGCGATCAGTTGATTCGGTGTCACATCGAACTGCTTATGCTTCACGCCGCGCCGAAGCCCCTCACGCCGAAGCCGGAGGAGGACTACCTCGAGCTCCCCTGCCCCGTGCCCTTCGAGGAGACCCAGCGCGAGGCCCTCGGCTATTATCCCTCCAGTTTTAACTTGTTGAACGCTCTTGCTTGTGAATTGCTGCAGCATTGACAAATTGGTACTTGATACGTGCGTGTTCTCGTGTGGTCGGTTGGTGATGAATTCGTGCTAGAATCGGTTGTTTGGTCGTCCGCCTGTACTCGCGCCGATACTGTTGAATTGTTTGATTGCAAGTATGTACCGATGTTTTTTTTTAATGTAACGATGACTGTTGAAGCTGAAATATGATGAATAGGTTGCCATCTTAATCAAGTAAACCATTTTTTCCCCTTGTTACTAGGCAGTGTTCACCTAGGCATCCGTCTAGGCGTTGGCCGTAGGGGCAGAACTAGAACGAAAATGATCGGGTTCACCATTTCACCATATATATAATAATATATATAATTTTTAAGCAACACTATACCAAATAGAAATTTATGCAGCAAATATCGACAAAATGCATCATCCGGCCTCAATGACCAATAAAAAGATAACGAAATGACTATAAATTCTGAAGTAAAAATAGTATAATGATAAAATAAAAATAAGTACATTGCCTTTTAGTATTTATATTCTTTCAAGTTCTTGGAGCGACGAACCACAACATTAGTAGCACTATATGACACTTTCATTTTTAGAAACTTTTCCATAAATTTACCTGCCACTTGCCGATTATTCGAAATCTTTTCCATAAAATATTGGAATCATGATATGTTCAACAGTTAAATAACAATATATTAGAAACATACGTCTAGGAGTAGGAACATACTTACTTAACATTATAGACATTATAGTAAAAAAAACTCTTAATTCTAATCCAAAGCATGGTCCAAAATGAGCACATCGATGATGGATATCACTTGCTGTTTTGCCTCCGATTTACAACGAATTAGGCCGATATTCCAAAAACCCAAATTCAAACCCTAAGTATTAATCCTACATTTCAACAAAAATCAATGAACAATCATCACATTGAAACCATAACTCACAAATTTAGCATCGTTGTTTGAAAGAAATCAGAAGAACTGAAGATGTGGGATATACCCCATGCCGATTCCGCCATTGGTGACTTAATCCTTTCAACAAGCGACTGGGCAAGGAACGCCGCGGCCGGTGTGGGCGGTGGCCAAGGCATCCATCCAGAATCCGCACCGGCAGCTGCGGCCACCGTCCATCGACCAGGTGAGGTGAGGAAAATTGTGAACCGCGGGGGCCGAGTGGGAGAAGAACAGATGCGGACTCCACAGCCACGCAACACTCACACGAGACGTCACTGGGAATCACACATGATACTGCTAGTGCTGGGCTGCTGGCTTTGATGCGTGCAGACATGCGGGTTGGTATTGGGTTGTGCTGACCCTCATGTCAACCAAGCCGCACTACTGCGTCATCCATTCATCTTAGAAGCAGAGCAACGAGACTGCAAGAGACTGGAGGTTGAGCTGAACCGGGGTGCACAACTTTTGGGCTAGGGAGTGCACGCATAGTATATATAGGCTAATATCTGCTATTTTTATGAACCCTGTGTCCTGTGACACCGGGTGGGCTGCCCCTGGCGGGGTGTAGGGCAACCGCCGCGACTCGGCCTCAATCGGGCCCTTAGGCGCTCGGCCTGCCTAGACGGTCAATGTCGGTTCAAGGAGGACCCAGGCGGGCAAGGCACGACGGCAGCTGGGCGGTCCGGGGCGGCGCTGGGCAGGGTCAGGCAAAGCTGGGTGCATGTGGGAGAAAAAGAAGAGGTAAGTGAAGACTGAAGAGGATTCACCCGTGGTCACTCCCGAACCCTAGCTCCACAATCTCTTCCCATCTGCCTCCTCCCCAGCTCCACGTCGCACCGCCTCCTCCCTGAATCCCCGTTGCGTGCCTCCTCCTCCCCGAATCCCCTTCGTGCGCCGCCTCGGGGCCGGGCTCCCCGTTGCCGTCGCACCTCGAATCCTCCCTGAATCCCCGTTGCATGCCTCCTCCTCCCCGAATCCCCTTCGTGCGCCGCCTCGGGGCCGGGCTCCCCGTTGCCGTCGCACCTCGAATCCTCCCTGTGGCCGCGCCTCGTCCCGTCGTTTCCCAGGTCGGCGGCTCAACACACCTCCTCTCTCTCTCTCTCTCTCTCTCTCTCTCTGGGTTTCCTCACTAAGGGAGGCTCTCGCGGTCTCTCTATCTTTCTCTTCTATTTGCTCATTTCAATCGGGTTGGCTTTGCTTCGATGAATTAGTAGCGAGACTTAGCAAAGACAAAGACTACTAGTCTCTCGGTCTTAGTAGCAATGAGTAGCAGCAATGATCTGACACTAGAAATTAGCATTTGTATTATTAATTTATCAATTATGATTGTGGTGTTTAGTAGCCAATTTGTTTTATTTTTTAGAACTGAAAACTATGAGTCAAAAACAATTTGATGTTACTTGTTTAATTATATTTTTATTACATCAACTCATGATTCATGAAGTATATTTAATTTTTTACATCAACTCATCAAGGTTATTACATCAAGTTATCAAATATATTTGCAACACACCAAGGTAATATCTCTTCTTACATAATTACACATATACATAAGCTTGGTCTGTTGCTTGCTATTCTGTGTTCATCTCGCTTGTTTGGACTGATGTTGGATGCGTTGATGCTTGCAATTCTGTTCGGCCGCGTAGGCATCCTAGGCGCTAAGCGATCACCCACCGTTGGCCTAGCGTTTAGCGCCTAGGTGAACACTATTACTAAGCATAAATTAAGTGGGTTTCAGTGTAATATTCGAGTTATATTGGTGACCATACTCTAATTCGACTCTGTATTGGTATTCGAATTTGAGGGAAAATGTAGTATAAGATGTGGGAAGAACAATATCAATCCGTATTCGATCTATTTGCACTCCTAGCTCTAGGCTAGTCAGATTGGAATTTTTTTATTATTTAATCCTTTTTTAATTTTATTTTAAAGTTAACCTATCGCGAACTTTATTTCCAATTATGACCCCTTTGGTCACGCCACCACCGTGGCGTGACAAAACAACACTGCCACGCCAGCCCATTTCTGGTCAAAGTCTTGACACGCCACTACAGTGTTGTTTGGTCACGCCACCACCAGTGGCGTGACAAAAAGTGCGATTTTGGGGACTTATCCTGTGGCGTGACAGTGTTGTTTTGTCACGATACGGGTGGTGGCGTGACCAAAAGGGTTAGAATTGGAAATAAAGTTTGCGATGAGTTAACTTTAAAATAAAATTAAATAATGATTAAATAAAAAAAAAGTTTGTCAGATTGAATACTAATTTTATTCTTCCCATTCATTTTCCATTAAGATTTTGTGTCAGTTGTATGGCGTGGTGATTTGGTGTGGAGATTTTGGTCTAGACGATGGCAAACATCTGCGCGCTTCTTGTTGGGTAAGATTCTACATGATATATGTTACCAATGGATATATAGATCAGTGTATATTTTTTATGTGTATCAGGCGCAGTGGTGGATCTAAAAACGAAATCGACAGGAGTCACCATACATATTACTACATATGTGCAAAGTCATTGGGTTTAAACTGCATGATGCACACCAATATGTAAGTGGGTTTTGATGAGGCAAAATAACTCTAGACCCGGTGTCCCGTGCACCCCTGTAACTCTTTGTGGATCTGCCCCTCAACATGCGGTAACTTGACAAATTGTTGGTGTTGATGTCCCGCAGCTTGGCGCGCACGAGGGGTTCCTTGGTGGAGGTTCGCCGATGTACATCTTTGAGGTATGGCATCAGACAATTTGTCGCAAGGAATATTTGTTCTGTTTTGTTTTAATGTGAATATGGTTATTATTTAGTTGTCGATGGTCTCGATTCAAGCACTAATTTTGACACTAAGACTTAGCCGTGAATGTGGATTCACACATGTGTAAACTATGTGTTGATGCATTTTTATTTTTTAATTATTCATGATTGAATATTGTTCAATTGAGGGTTTAAGTTCGCAGCATATGCTTCTATAAGTATTGCCAAAATATGCACGTTTTTATTGTGTGATTGCCTGTAGCTTTGGCTTGCAAGCACATTTTCTGAAAATGTAATTTATTGTCCAGGCCTTCACTTCTAGCATCGCTAGGTGGACATTACAAGGTTAATCAAAAGATTAATCTTTTTTATTCACCATAATATTGCTACTTATGGAGCATCGGCATTGCAGGTTGCTATTCAAAGCCTGTTGGTTCTCATCAACAGGTATAGCATCATAACTCATCTTTTTTAACATAGTATGCCTTTTTCTTGAAATTTACATGACTGCATGTTGGTTTATTGGTGTAGATGTGTTGGAACAGTCTATCGATTGGAATAATTATTGTATCCATATATGATGTATATAGATAAAACAAACCAAAGGTTATTCAATAGATTATGGACTTACTTCATAACTTTGATATCATGCAAATCCTTGGAATTCATCTATCCGATATCCATGATTTCACATCAACTTAAATTTGCTAGCTTAATCGCGTGGAAATGCCAAGTTTTACATGGTTTAATTCGTCTTGATTGTTCTAAAATATAATTTGATGAAGGCAAGAACTTCACTTGCAGTTAAGATGTAATAAGTTATCCCAAGCAAGACTCTGGATTTTTGAAGTAACTAAATTGCTATATAATCATGTTATTCTAAGCATATTTTAGTAACAAAGCGCCTCCATTTGTAGACTACTTACTTTTGCCATTTGTACAACTTAATATTTCCATTGGTTTCCTTTTTTTTATAACCTTTGCATATTTACAACTCAATTGACACGAAGAAGATGTATTGAAATGCTCTAGTAGCGACAGCTATATCATAGCAGCATTTTTACAACTCAATTGACTCGAACAGTGCTGGCATCCCAACCACTATATGCGGAGGAAGCCCTGCTGAAGAGATTAGAACAAATTAATGACTAGAGGGTGTTCTTCCAGCTGCGGCATTCTTCTCCACCTGCATGCACCAAAAATATAATTTCTTGTATCTAGTTCAAAATTACCAAAATAAGCTTAAACCCCTCCAGGAATGAGATTACGAACCTGAGCTAGCCCATCTCTGATGCAGGTTCTAAAAGCTTCACTTGCATTCTGAAGCTGAGCAAATATATCAACCTGCGAAAAGCATATTCTTGAATAGGGCACTAATATAGAAAAGAAAGCTCGAAATATGACCAATTTTGAAGGGAAACATACATGGCAAATGATCAACTGAAACAAATCAACAGCTTAAACCTAGAGTCTTTCAGATTTAATTTTCCAAAGAATTAAAAATGTATGCAACCTGTGCTAGTGTAGAACTCAACATCAATTACAATTCTGAACACGAAGGCATACACCCAGTTAATTCAACACAATTTCTAAAAACAGCACCTAGGTTCACGAAGCTTTTAGAATTCACTTGACCCGCCAAGCCAAAGCTGGACAGTAAGTATCAAACTTGACAAGGAGTAATACCTTCGGGTACAGCTGGGTTATCTGGTAGAGTTCGTAAAGACCAATTGTACATGTTTGTTTGTCACCAATTTTCTTGAATACCGCAGCAAGCTCTTGCTGATCATATCCAAAAGAAAGGTGAAATAGGTGTCAAATTACTGTGTAAAGTTGAATGTAGCCATTTCACAGACGTGAGGTAGTAAAAAGAACAAGGAAGTGATTGTACCTTCAATTGCGCATCAGCTGAATGAGTGGATGGTTTTGGACTGTTCGATGCAGCATCACCCCAGCGAGTTTGGCCCATAGATCCAGAAGGCGTCAACATTCTAGTTGCTTGTGCAAGGGTCTAGGATGACCCAATAATATTGTTTAGCAAAAGGGGGTGTGCATAAAAGCTTTGATGGAACAGTAAAAAGACGTGATGTAGCGAGTTTTACCTGAAGATTAAGATCAATGTATGCAGAACGATTGGCTGAGGTTCAGCATCTATAGGAACCATTGAAAGATGACCTTTTATTGCTGTACCTCGAAGCTTTACAAGTTCATACAACAAAGTTTTGATTATTCTTAGTGGCTTGTAATCAGCTCCAGCCCTACAGAATATGCAAAGCATCAGTGTGTATCTAAAATCCAAAAATAAGTCAATAAAACAGCTAAATATTCAACTCCAAGGTAACATCACAAACCTTCTTGATAAGATATTGATATAGTACACATGATTAATCGCAAAAAAAAAAAATGTAGTGCACATGATGAACCGGTGAGTTCCTCCAACAAACGAGAAATTAAGCATGTAGTTAGGGACAGCATTACCTGCGCAAGGTCTACTCCATTACTTTTTTACTGGCAGCTCTGCCTTAATTTGGAGGCGCAGGGATGGATTCGACATAAAATGTCACCGTGCTAATGTGCTTTGGCATTGGCCGCATGAGCCAAGCAGGGGCGTGCGGCGCCCACGACGAGATGAGCGGCGGCCGAGCTGGCGGACGCCCCAGGTGCGGAGTGCCCGGCCGTTTTGGCGCGGCCCGGTCTGTTAAGCTGGCTGTGCTGTGCCCGTGCTTCGGACCCAGCCGTTCGGCCACCTCTAATTGGCCCGATATATTGGGCTCCTCGGCAGTGGCGAGCTTGAAACCGCGCACAAGCGGTCCTAAACCTGCATCGGAGCTGCTATACACACGACGTTTTGTCATACGATCCCGTTACAACGCGAGACATCGTGTGAGAAATTGCTTTGGTGCTCGTGTGGAAAAATGTCTAGTTCCACATCGGGCGCTCCTCTGCCGTGGCTGCACTGGCCCGGACTGCTCCGTCGTGGCGGAGCATGGGAGCACCGCGAGGCAGCCTCATCCACGAGCTCTGCAAGATGCCGAAGAAATGGGCGGTGGTGTAGTGCCCACGCTCTCCGAGCTGGTCACCGCCGGCCTCTTGCTAAGTGACGTGAGGTGCTCGCTGAGCTCCACTCGCGCTGCCGAATCCTCGGCCTCCTTCCAGCGATTGACATTTGACAGTAAAATCTACCACTCAACAAAAGTCCCAATACAACTAGATAGCAACGAAAAACAAAGGGGAAAAGACCACAACATTTTTTGCTCAATTTACACGGAATACATCTCTTTCTATCAATTCTTCCACGAATTACCTCAAATTTGCATGATTGGTCTCTGTTCCCATGAAACCTTCCTTAAATTTCTCCAAAAACCTATCCAAATCTCTCGGAAGCTCCCAGCCTTTCATATCCAAATGGAAAAAAATTATTTTACAACCTTGAACTTTTCAAAAAGTCCAGAAATCAACTATAAACTACAAAACCGGACATCCTACACCCTTAACTATCAAAACCGTTCATTTTACCCCCTCAACCCAAACAGATGTGGTTTAAGGTGACGTGGCGCCATATGAGTATCCACGTCAAGTCCACATCACATTTTTCTTCATCATATTTCTTCCTCCCCCCCTCTCTCTCTCTCTCAGTCCACTTCCTCGCAGCCCTCCCCCCCTCCCCCGACCCCTGGACCAAGCGCCCCTCACCCCCCCGCGCCCCAACTCTGCCGGCCCGGCCTCCTCGCGCGCCGCCCCAACCTCGCCGGCCGACCTCCTCATTGCGCCACCGCCGCCGGAGCTCCAAGTCGAGGCGGCCGTTGCGGGACGCGACCGGGCGGGAGTAATCCAAGATCATCATCTGCGCCTGTGCCTACACCGTCGATGAGCAAGCCGATGCGGGTACGCTGCCAGCCAAGGAAGCCGCCGCCGGAGGCCATCGCGATGCATTGTGGCTGTAGCGCCGAAGAGATGCCTCGTGCGCGCGGTGGGTCCGTCATTCTCCTGGTGGAAGACGTCGATGGCGAGGTGGGGAAGGAAGTAGCCGAGGGGCGGCAGGGAGCGGAAGACAGCAACCGCCTTCTCGGCCACGACGTGCCCCCACCGCCTGCACGTGGTTGCGCAGCGGACGATGGTCGCTGCTTACAGGCCACATCTGTGGTGCACGCGGCGACGATCTTTCATCTGGAGGCCCTTCGTGCATGGTACGGTGGCGGAACGGGGCCCATGGCATCGTCTGCTCGGCAGCGGCATCGGTGGTTTTAGCTCGATTTGGGGGATTTGGGGTAGAAGAAGCACGGTCCCTACACGCATTGCTTCTCCTCTGCTTTCTCCTTCTCCATCTCCCTCTTCTCTCTATTGGGCCCCTCCCTCTGCGCCATGGTCGCCGACAGCCCCCACGTCTGCTACCTTTACAACGTCATCGCTAGCAACAACTCTGACATGCGCCTTCTTCTGAGGATGGGTGAGGCTGGCCAGTATTCCCAATGTGGGCACACACCGTCCAGGAGGGTGAGGCGTGCCTCGCCGTCTCCACCGCGTGGGGGCTCTCATCCGTGGAGGTGGCGGCACAGCTATGGGAGCACTGCCCCAACGAGCTCGTCATCATCACCGACATGCGCGTGCTCTGCCTCGTCGCCTCCACACCCCTCTGTCTATTCTCATCCGCGGAGGTGGCAGCACGGCTCTAGGAGAAGATGGTGCACGGAGGAGAAGGGGAGGCCAAGAGCGACGTCGGGACCAAACCGGGCAGGAGGAGGCGGCACCGTGAAACCCAAGAGCCACCATGGGATGAAGCAATAGGGAATGGGGATAAAAGAAGAAGTAAGAGGATGAGAGCCTGATGAGAGGATGACATGTGGTCTTTGTAAATAGATTTTTTTTTGTTTTATTTGCTAAGTGGTTGCCACATCACCGAAAAGAATCTTATATGTCAGAACCATTGATACGTCAACGCCACATCACCGAAAAGAATCTTATATGTCAAAACCATTGATACGTCAACGCCACATCACCCAAACCCACTCCTGTTTGGGTTGAAGGGGGTAAAATGAAAGGTTTTGATAGTTTGAGGTGTAGGATGTCCGGTTTTATAGTTTAGGGTTGATTTATGGACTTTTCGAAAAGTTCATAATTGTAAAATAGATTTTTTCCTATCCAAATCAACAAAAAATGCCTCTCTAATATCAGCAAAAAGAAAGAAAAAACAAAAGGAAAAGGAACTAGCAGATTCACATGGGTGATTAGGCTCCAAAATTGCGAAGGTCCGAGGAGCTTAATGCGGTATGGTGCCGTGGGGATCGATGTCCAGCCCACACGTCCAACATCGAGTGAGTCTCCATGCTCTGGGTGTGGCGGTCCCGCGGTGGCGTGGAAATCAACCCCACCGACGTCGGCGTGTGGCTGTGAGGCGGTGGCCTCGGCCCTCGGGCGTAAGAGTGCAGACCGTGGCGACTGGCGACGTACAAGAACAAAGAAAGGGCAGAAGGTTAAGGGAGAGTGCGTGAGGAAGATGAGGGCATCGGTGGGGCGTACTGAATTGGCTCGGGAACTTGGGTAGGAAATATCGTACTGCTATCGTAACCCAGCATGGTATGTGAAGCATTTTCCAATCTGCATAGGATCACCATGTTCGCTGGCTGACACATATTACATACAATGCTGAGTAAAATGCATGATGGGTCACTTAACTTGTGAGTGTGTGCTATTCAGGTCACTGTATTTTCAAAATATACATCTAGATCACTGTTGTGACTTAAGTAGATCATCAGTCCCATCATAATTGTTCATTCAGACATATTTCGTACGCGTGGCATGCCACATAGGCGAACTTCATGCGGGTTATGAAAATTAACACAAACTCCCATGTACATTTTATTTTTTTTGTTTAGCCCTACCAATGTGCCCTTGTGAGAATCCGATCAAACTAGACCAAATCCACTTGAACCAGTCTCTCGACCTAGTCCTCTACCCTGATCCTTTTGCGACCGAACCTTAGAGAAGACGGCGGCGGCGGCGGCGAAGTGTGGTGGTAGTGGAGTGAGGAGGAGGAGGAGGAGGCGACGGAGGTGTAGTGAGGCAGGAGCAGAGAGAGGAGGCGACTGAGGCGGTTATAGAGGCGGACTGTGGCGGCGATGGAGTGAAAAGGAGTGAGGAGGCGACGACGGAGACAGCAGTAGCGACGGAGTATGTCGTCGTCCTCACGGTCGTTGTCGCGCTCAGGCCAACACCATCAGGTGTTGTCAGAGCGCTATAGTCCTCAGTACTCGATCCTCACAAACAGGATCAGCCTCGGGTGAGGGCACATAGTAGGGCTAACGAAAAAAATGATTTAGTGGTTCTGTGCAAATGTTTTGCAACTACATTTAATCTAACGTGGCATGCCACGACTACAAAATATGCATGCATAGACAAGTGTGATGGACTGATAATCCACTTAAGTCACATTAGTGACCTAGATGTGCATTTTAAAAGTACAGTGACCTAGATGGCACACCGCATAAGTTAAATGACCCGCCTTTATTACGTAATGTTTGGCTAGCTCCGTAGGATGGGCTAAGACATTGGTTGGCTGGCTGAGAGACTAGAACAAATGCTCCTAAAAAATTGCAAGACTAATCTGGCTAGATAGCTGATAGCCTGCATAATGGATGGGATCGCGTGGAATGCTATCATGCAGCCTAGTTCGTCATATCATACATTTATGTTCCTATGTACTAATGTAGTAATTTGCTATATTCTTTCCTTTTCCTGTCCAAGAATAATGTAGCCTGTTGTGTTGACCTGCGCCAAACGTAAAAGCAGTCCCCTCTCATTGCTTTTGCTGCTTCGTTATCTGCTAAGGCATTGGCTATTGCTATCTTATTCAGAAAACCGCTTAACGTTCAGTCAGCACGGCGATGACCAGCACATACATCAAAGCTCAAATAGGGTACTTCCAGTCGCACATAAGATTTCACAAATGACAATTGCAGTTAAGTTAATTTGAAACGCTCAATTCTATTGCTGTACAAGTACATCACAGGAAAACTCAACACTGGACGGGAAAATGTGTCAAAATACTAATCAGGCCCTCAAGAGGCAAGCTACAAGCAAAGCATCTGGCTAGCTTCTCTAAAACTGCACCGAAAAACTTTGTAAGAATGGGTTGACCAGGAACGGGGGTTACAAAATGTCGGCCCCGCATCATGTAATGCGTCTGACACACCTATCTACAAATAGCATGACTATGCCGCAAATTTACAATGAATTACAATGGTTGGTATTTCTCATAGTACTGTTACTGTATTTAGAGTGGTTCCATAGACCCACTCTTTAGCCTCTCCATTCGTGCTTGCAGCCCAGACAATGCTCTCTCATCCATGGGTGGAATATTACTTTGTGCTTGGGGTTCACCATCCAATCGTGTTGACCCAAGGAGCATATTACCATTCATACTTGCCAACGCTCGAGTCTGAGCTCCATCGAAATTGCCTCCTACAGCTGCAGCTTGAATGCTTTTCATCCTTTCCCTAAGAGCATCCAACGTCCCTGCTGGCATGGAAATAAACAATTCCAAAAGTCAGATGACAAAATATCAATGTTGATACCCATACACAGTGAGACATGCAGGTGCAAAGAGGTAGCGCGGGAGGGAGACCTGAGGATTGGTATATATCGGTCTGCTGGTCAATAGATTGTAACCTAGAATCAGAGTCTCCTGGGCCTCTGAAGGGCCGTGTGTCACCACTGGCATAATCTTCATTAGTATCTGTTTTGCTATTTAATGATTTTGTGTGAACAGGAGAAGGCGCAAATTTTGGAGAGGGTATGGATGCTATTGGTGGTGGCGTCGATAATGGAAGACTAGAGGGTGTTCTTCCAGCTGCGGCATTCTTCTCCACCTGCATGCACCAAAAATATAATTTCTTGTATCTAGTTCAAAATTATCAAAACAAGCTTAATCCCCTCCAGGAGTGAGATTACGAACCTGAGCTAGCCCATCTCTGATGTAGGTTCTAAAAGCTTCACTTGCATTCTGAAGCTGAGCAAATATATCAACCTGCGAAAAGCATATTCTTGAATAAGGCACTAATATAGAAAAGAAAGCTCGAAATATGACCAACTTTGAAGGGAAACATACATGGCAAATGATCAACTGAAACAAATCAACAGCTTAAACCTAGAGTCTTTCAGATTTAATTTTCCAAAGAATTAAAAATGTATGCAACCTGTGCTAGTGTAGAACTCAACATCAATTACAATTCTGAACACAAAGGCGACCCAGTTAATTCAACATAATTTTTAAAAATAGCACCTAGGTTCATGAAGCTTTTAGAATTCACTTGACCTGCCAGGCCAAAGCTGGACAGTAAGTATCAAAATTGACAAGGAGTAATACCTTCGGGTACAGCTGGGTTATCTGGTAGAGTTCATAAAGACCAATTGTACATGTTTGTTTGTCACCAATTTTCTTGAATACTGCAGCAAGCTCTTGCTGATCATATCCAAAAGAAAGGTGAAATAGGTGTCAAATTACTGTGTAAAGTTGAATGTGGCCATTTCACAAACGTGAGGTAGTAAAAAGAACAAGGAAATGATTGTACCTTCAATTGCGCATCAGCTGAATGAGTGGATGGATTTGGACTGTTCGATGCAGCATCACCCCAGCGAGTTTGGCCCATAGGTCCAGAAGGCGTCAACATTCTAGCTGCTGCAAGGGTCTAGGATGACCCACCAATATTGTTTAGGAAAAGGGGGTGTGCGTAAAAGCTTTGATGGAACAGTAAAAAGACGTGATGTAGCGAGTTTTACCTGAAGATTAAGATCAATGTATGCCAGAATGATTGGCTGAGGTTCAGCATCTATAGGAACCATTGAAAGATGACCTTTTATTGCTGTACCTCGAAGCTTTACAAGTTCATGCAACACAGTTTTGACCATTCTTAGTGGCTTGTCATCAGCTCCAGCCCTACAGAATATGCAAAGCATCAGTATGTATCTAAAATCCAAAAAGAAGTCAATTAAACAGCTAAATATTCAACTCCAAGTTAACACCACAAACCTTCTCCGTATCTCTTCCATTCCTAGTTCTTGTAAATAAATATGAATGCTTTGAAGAATGCGATCAAGGTCAACTTCATATATTGTACTCTGAAGAACCTGAAAGATGACATATGCCATCAGAAGTAATGACCGGTAGAGATTCACAACAATTGATAGCAAATAATCACAAACCTTCGTCAACTTAATTAAACATTTAACAACTAAATCTGAAAACTTCTGATTTTTTACAGCAAGGGACTCTGATAGAGTAGGGGATGGCCATCTTGAAGGGTCTAAAGGCCTCAGTAATTTAATTAGCACAACGAACGAGGATGTTCTCTCGGCATTATCCTGCTCAAAATAAGATCATTATACAAAGAGCAGGTAGCAAGCAAAACTGGGCATGAAAAGAAATATACAGACCAGGATTTTAAGCATTAAGACATTGAGAGCCTTAAGTAGTTGACTGCCATCATCCATCAGAGGAACTCTATCATCTAAAAGCCAAAGTAGTAGCTCTGTGATAAGGTTATCTAGGGTACCCTCCTTCACAGCATGAGCAAGATGTTTGATCTGGAAAGTCTGTAAAATAACGAAGAATCTATAAACAGCATTTAACCAAAAATAAATAAAATAAGGGTAAACACAAACTTATCAACAAACCTGCATGAGAGTATTTAAAACATATTTGCAAGACCTTGAGGAAGCCCCAGACAGGCTGAAGTTAAAGGTTTTTGGAACCTGAAAGATTCGTCATCATCAGAGTTAGCAAACATCAAAGGTGACTTTGAGAAAACAACGAAGACTTACCATAACAGACAAGCATGAAACTAATCTGTCAGCTTCCCTGATGAGATCGTCAAGCACAGAGCTTTCAGGATCTACCGCCTGAGTTAGCTCATGGCATATGACTTTCATTCCTTCAACAGACTGCATACACAAAAACATCTCAGACTAATGTTTGTGCTACAATAGTTAATGTACAAATATGGTGAAGCAAGTAGGTTGTTACAGCTAGATACCACAATATAGCATTGAAAAAAATAAACGCAGTGTATCAACAGGAGGCAAAGACGTGGTAGAACTATGGAAAGTGAGCAACAGCACGACCTGCTCAGGCAAACCTAAGGCAACAATATCAAGAGCTTCACGCCAGTCTGCAGGACCAGTTGTTGCTGTTGCCATCTGCCTAGGTACCATATGCCTATCCATATGAGCATCAGCATACCCAAAGTTTTCCCTATTGATAAACAAGCATACACAAGTAGAGTTATGCTATGAAATACAGAAAGAATGATGAACAGAGAAATAAGATAACTGGAGCACCTTGAGATCATTGATCCTGCCATTGAACGGGAAACCATTTCCCCACTTTGCTCTGCTACATCGGACCTATATCCGAAAAATGAAAGAAAATGAATAACTAAAAACACAATGTCATCACAAAAGAAGCAAGAAGTTAAACAGATGTTTTCGCTCAAAATTTTCAATCTTGCATTTTCAGTCCTCAAAGTAGGCCTAGGGAGAGCAAGCGATAAAGAATATATTACACATCACGGGAAAACAAATGGCATGATTCAAAAACAAAGAACTAACCCGTTCTCTCTAACTGAACGCCTCAAAGCTGCTCGAGCATCGCCAGGCCTTCCTTCTCTCTTCTTGTCCATTTCTCGACCCTGACATTATACCATCAAACAACATGATTATACATCCCTTGACTGTATCAGGTGATTGTGTAATTTTACACTAAAAATACTAGAAAGGACTTGTGGGGATAGATAGTAACCTTCCATTTAAACCTATCATCGAGCATACTTCTTTGAGCATCTGAAAGTTTTCCAACATATCGCCATACGTCGTCCCCTGTTTCACCAAAGAGAGTAGACTAAGAGGCTCTTGCAAATCAATATTACAACATTTTGCAAAGACGTGACTACAGCTAATATGTGCAATGTGAACATGCAGTGATTTGACACGTGTGCAAATATGCAAGCATGCATGTTCGACAGATAAAATACAATTCTCAGGAGTAATGGCACAGGAGCTTGTGAAAGTTTCCATCATTCATTAGTAAAAAAGAGAACATCTAATTTTGCGATAGGGTTAAGGGTTTGAATATATTGCAAATATTGGTCAGATAAGTACCCAAAAAAACACTTAGAATATAGCATGAAATATCTTCTGCTGAAGAAAAGGGGAAAGGACATACCAAGGTTCTTATAAGCAGTGGCAAGTGTATTAAGAGCAGCTTTCCTGATTTCACCATCGCGCTCTGCTGTTAATGCCGCAACAGATGGCAAATTTTTCAACAACCCACTAACCTGCAAGAAAGCATGATCTACAAGTAAGCAAGACCATCTACCAGCTACCACAAAGGGGAAAAAGATAGTAATCCAGACCTCAGTCCCATGATGGTCCATGAAATATCCAATAATATCAACACACTCTATCCTAGTTCGGTTATTCTTGGAGCGAAGTCCCTCCAAAATATAGGGAAGTAGTTTGGAAAGAGAATAGATGTTGACAATTTTCTTTATCAGCTCCCCCATTTTCTCCCTTACTTTTTCAATGTTGTGACCAGACTGCAATACAACAGTTGTTTAGACATGAAAGAAAGCAGTTAAAAATTGCAATCACACATTGCAATACCATATAACAAAAAATATATATATAAGTTCCAAATCAAAATGTAATGGAGAAAATATCTCCAGCCCGTGTTTCTAATGTGAAGATACAATACTAAAAGTCCTATGAAGCACCGATACTTCTCTGAGTCAACGTACCAGTATCGGATACCGTATCTAATACCGATACTGCACTGATACGTATCGGGCTATTTTTTATTTTAAAAAAATTAGAAATCACTCCGATACTATGGGATCTCTCTCCGATACGGCCCAACACAAGAGACGCAAGGGTCTCCCACCCAGCACTGGCGGACGACGGTGGGCGGCGATGCTCCTGCAGATCTGGTACTACTTCCCTTCCTCTCCCTTCCTTTCCCTTTCTATCCCTTTATTTAACCGTTGATGGACGCGCAGCACTGCAGTCGCCACATGCAGCACCACCGGTGACCAGATTTGGACCTCCATCGTCCGGATCCGGCCGGATCTAGACGTCGGCAATCTCTCTGGGCAGAGAATAGCGGCGGGAGTAGCACGGGTCGGCGGTGATGAAGAGGAAGCGAGGGCGAGGGCAGTAGACGGAGACGCCGGCGGCGGTCGAGGGTGGAGAGCGCCGATGATGGAAGAGGAGAACGGCGACACGGGTGAAGAGAGCTATAGAGGTGAGCTTGGGGTGAGAGGAGAGGTGTGGGTGTGGGAGAGGTGGGCTCAAACATTGTATAGACTAACAGGTAGGCCATGGGTGGGGCAGAGGGGTGTGTGTGTCGCCATATCACTGTATCGGTGATTTTGGGGAATTGTTGTATCATCGTACCGGTATCGCGTATCGATGCTTCCTAGACTAAAAACTAATCAATTTTTTTTGTACAAATAGTACCTTTTCTATAAGACAAGGAAGGAAGATTGCAGCTTCTGCTTCCGTTAGCATGTAAGAATGATCTTTCATAACATCAAAGAGCTCAGGAAGAAAGTCAAGCACCTAAAAGTCAAAATAACACAAAATACACAGAAATCGATTAAGTTATAGTGCTCCAACAAAAGAAAATAAGGCTTATACGAATTCTTAACTAGCACGATAACTATTTACCTTCAACAAACATGTTGTGTTAGATTCACAAAAACGCAAGACAAACCACCTTAATAGTATATCAACAAGCTCAATCACTTCTTTCCCACTTGAAGGCAGTGCCTGCACAATTGGATAGAGCATCACAACAACACACTCATATGAGCTAGGTTGCATATTAAGTTGCACAGAGATAAATTCCAAGATTGTCATCAATTTCCAACCTTCTGTAGCAACTCAATACCATCTATTTGCCTCTTAAAATCTGAGTTCCATAATCGCAAGCTTACATCTTCTCGGAAATGCTTAAATAAATCAACCTGCAAATGAAATTTTATTTGAAAGAAATCAGATGAGTTGTCCACATGATGTTAAATACCACAATAGGCAAAATGAACTGCCCAGTGCGCCCAGGTGGGGAAAAAAGAAAATTGCAGGAAACATAAGATCAACATGTCTAAGAAACGTATAAAACTAAAACATATTGAAACACTAGATTCTACTACACTGCATTACAGCAGGAGATATCAGCAGGACCATGTGCATATTTTTGGATAGTATGAATATAACATCCACAGAACTTCATGAAAGGAGGGCAAGGTGCTTGAGATAAAAACGAACAGATTCCATGATTGAATCTAAAATAGCATTAGTGAGAACAGATTCTAAGATAAATTCCAAGCCAACATTAGTGAGATATAGTAGGGCATGTTGCTCCCCAGTCAACAACAGTCAGTATACCAGCTTTGGACACCAGCACATCTGCTAGGTTCTGCTTCTTATTAACCTGCTATACAACTGTATAGAATAGCATCTGCTACTGTTTGCATCGGATTAAGTTGCATACAACTGTTGTGTATACAGATTTCTTATTGAAATTGAACCGGCATCACCGAAATGTAACAAAGAGGGTTTTGCTTGCCATATAACAGTTGGTATTACCAGCTTCTAATAACCATTATCCCTAACAGTGTATCAGCTAGGTGTATGGTTTTGCTTACTATACAGGTTAAGTTGCAACTAACAATTGCAACAAGCTTAAAACAGTTCTCTTTCTACAACACGAACCTTCAGTTCATCAATCTGCTCGCGGCGTGGTTCTTCAAACTTGAATTTACGTACCAAAACGCGTCTCTCCCGCTCTTCCTGAACAATTAAATAAAAATATAAGAATTCAATGCATGACCTTGGGAGGTAGCAGGGCTTGATGATTGCATACCTTGTTTGAGTCCTTAATGTTAAATAATGCCTGAGATTGTAACGAGTCTTGAGCAGAAATCGTAGTAACGGAGGCCCTTGCTGGAATTCCTCTCTGATAAATGATAATGAAAAATAACAGTCAGAAAAAGTGAATCATTTTCCAGAATGACACAGACAACGAAGTCACGCACTTGAGATACAGCTTTGCCAACATTAGACCCACGATCATTCGGACCATGTTTGCCATTCTTCAAACCTCCTTTTGATGCTAAGCTCATGCTTGTTGTCACCATCTTCACAGAATCAGAATTTCCTGTTTAAATGATGCAGTAATACCGAATCAATACAGACATACCAACAAGAGTTGAGAAAAACTAGTGTAAAACAAGATTCTGTAAGACACCTTCGTGTACAGTGGACAGTTTCAACCGCTCTGCTACAATGGCCAAAGTAGGTGATGGCAAATCTTTCAAGTTCTTTGCAACCTACACCAAACAATGTATTCAGTCACAGGGAAAATGTTTTGAAAAAATGGACAAATGAATAAAAAGAATATATAGGATGAAACCATACCACTTCTTGGCCACAAATTTTGAGAATTTCACTCATAAAGGATTCAGCAGATTTGCGGACTTCAGAAGATTTATCCTTTTGAATAGAAGGATATAGTGATCATTAGAATTCAAATGAGCTACAATATGGCTTTAAATAAATGAATACCAATCAAATAATTCAATTATTTGACTAATACCATCAAAGAAGATGCAGACGGCTTCAATAAAGGCAAAGCTTCAGATGGATCACTCAATTTTAAAACATGCTTTGATAACCAATCAAAAAGATCTTTTCGTCCTTCTGAACCAGTTTTCTGATCACCCAAAGACACTGTAATATATGGAACCATCTTATCAAGTTGAGCAGCAGCAACCCATGAATCTAAAGCAGTCAATGTGCACTCTCGCATGTGCTTCTTATTGTCACCGAGACACTTTAGAACATCTGCCAAAATACCCTTCATAACATAAAGTTACCAGTTATTATAGGTGCAAAAGAACAATAGTAAGAAAATATCAAAATATAAACACAAAAGTAGAGTTGATTACAAACCTTGCTTGATTTTTCAACAGAAGGGCCCATAGCAAATGCAAGACCACCAATTGTTGACAAGGTCGCCATCACTAAATTTTTGTTGCTGTCATAAAGACGGCCTCTTAGTGCTGCGAACAGGTCCACTGCAGTTCCAACATGACCAAGATAATATGGTATAACTTAGATGAATATAACCCAACAAAACACATTTAACAGTTGTTTGAGAAAACAATGAACCTGTGCCTGTCGGCTGAATGCGTTTATGGGCCTCCTCCACAATTTTGTTGACTGCATCTATGGACTCCAGCCGTACCTGTCATTTCACATAAGCACAATATCAAAATAAAATGCAGGCAAACTTACAGAATCAACCAAAGAGGTAAAAGACAAACCAAATAACTGTCTAGTACCTTCCAGTCTGGACTCCCCAAATTTTTCAGTAAAGTATGTGTTATATTCACACTTATGTCTTCCCTAGGCAGCCCATCAGATGAGGCAGCAGATGTAGAAGATGCAGTATCCAAAGCTCTTACTGCTCTCTTCGGAGCAGCAGCAGCACCCTGTTAATTGAACCAAATTGATGTTAATGAAAAAAAACATGAAATGAACACATTTTCCAAACAAAGACAGATACGGCATACCTCAAACGGATTCTTTTCGTATTCAGCATCCAGAGCACTAAGAAGGGCCGGTTTGACATCACTTAAGAAGCCTTTGATATCTGCAGGAATGTTTATTTCAAAAACATATAATCGGTGCATTCATCAAGCCATACTTAAATTAAGAAATGAGTAAACAACCTGGTCCTACAAACTTATGCAGCATCCCAATCAGTTTGATAGTTGCATTTCTTGTTGCAGCAGCACTAGATTGCAGGCCAATGTCTTTGCAAAAATCAATCATATCCTGGAACGATAAAGAAGACTAAGAACAAGAGTGCAGTGACTTTATAAGTATAATGAAAACATACAAAGCAAAGTGCACCTTTAGCTTTAAATTGGAGATCCCGAAGTCTTCTACAGCAGAGACCATCCAAAGAATACCCTCACTAAGAACCTTTGGATTCTTGTGCTCTTTCATTATTTTGTATAGCTACAAAAAATGATAGGCATAATTATGGTGGCTGTTGAATATCAGACCAGGAGCAAGTGATACGTAAACTATTGTTTGTTGTAATATTCAATATCATACCACAGAGATCTTACTGTCCATTTAACTAAATGTTACCTTTCGAAGCATTAAATTAAATTGAAAAAATGTCTATGGTTCATGCACTAAGATTCATACGTGATAACCTGAGCACCAAAGGAGGGTCATGCTGAAAGTGTGAACATGCATAACAGGACATAAAAAACTGCAGTGATGGCTTTATTGTTATGTTATCTCGTACCCTTTCAAACACGAATCCCGGACCTACTGCCTCACAAAAGGCGGTGAGACATTTCATTGCATGGGTCCGAGTTTTTATATCAGCAACCCTTTCACTTATGCCTGAGAGAAAATAGCAATTTTGCAATAATCAGCATTATATAACACGTAAGCAATAATAGGATATGAAGAGGTACGATGTACGATCGATCCAAGAAGGCTACATGTAATCTCAGATAATGTACCATGTATGATATGCAGACAAACCCAGAAACCTCCAAGATAAAATATAAAGATCAATAGAATAAAATTCTGGACATAAACAAGATTCTGAGATTAAACTACATTAGATTTGAATAAAAATGTTCTGACAATTATTGGTTTAAAAACTAACATATGATGAAATTTGTCCAAGGTCAACATAAAAATTCTTTCAGAGATTTTCCTTGTTGCCAACTTTGCTCAAAAATATTTTGCACCAGTGCAAACTAATTATTTATACCTTTGTTGGCATAAGGTGCAAGTAGGTAGTTAAAACGAGTTTCAGCTTTTCTTTAGACATGAGCAGCTTAAATTCTAGGCACTGTTTCGGGGAGCCTTCTAATGACTATCAAAGAAGCTTAGGCCCCATTTCTAGTGAGAAGCCGAAGCCCCTCTCCAGCTTCTCAGAGAAGCTCAGCCTTCACAAACAGGGATTTAAGCTCAGAAGTGAGCACATAGTCTATGCTTACTTCTAAACCCAATAACAAAAAGTGCAGCTAGAAAAAAACTTGCAAGCAACAAGCAAATCGAACTTGGTAGGCACAAATTTGACCAAGCTTGAAATAATAATAAAGCCCAAACTCCTCATCAAGCAAAGCTTGACATCGACTTGACTAACCTAGTATATTTATGAATATACTGCACTATCCTCAGCACCCAAGTCTCATGATATAATGTTTGTTGTTAAATAATGATGCAGTGTCACCAAGCTTAGTACAAGCCAAATTTGAGCTTGTGTCAAGCTCAAACTCGCTGATGCTGTTTTATGTCGTTGCACTGTTATTAAGTCGTGCGACTAGTCGACGGTTAGTCGACAAGTCGGTACACAACCTCGGACTAGAATCATCAACTCGACTAGGAGGGCTAGTCGCCCGACTTGTCGGCCAGTCGGCGACTAGTCGCGACTAATCGAGATTTGCTAACCGCCCGACTTCAATTTCAAGGAAAGTCATTCATCAAGAAAGATTTGTTACAATCAAAATGAGTTAGCCATCAACTAAACATCATGATTACGTTGTTCTTCTCTTTATTTCATGATTTACAGTATGTATATGTTTTTAATTGTTATACAACTTAGTATATTACATACCCTGTTTAAATACTTTCTAGTCTGTGGACTAGTCGTGGCTAGTCGGTCGACTAGTCGACAAGTCGCCCCTCTTGCGACTCAACTCGACTTTACGACTTAATAACCTTGTGTCGTTGACATGTTGCCAGGTCTAATTGAGACAAGATAATGCTCATTTCAAGGGTGAACCACCAGCAAAGTAAAAGTACAAACTGACGTAAGAGGAGCTCATACCAAGGAGGCATAGAACGACACATCGCTTTGGAAATTTGTTTACAGTTGAGGCAATGTAGGTGATGACCTCTATAACTTGCTGTTGAACCTGTTTCATTTAAAATATACAGGACATTACTTCCATAAGGAAGGAAAGGGAAGAAATTTTCCACTCAACGCAAAATTATTGGTAATTACCTGCACATTCTTTTCACTCCATCCAGGCACAGCACATAATAATCGAACCAAGAGTTCAGCAGATTTGTCAAGTTCTGTAAGATTTTCCACGTCCTGCCTTAGCAAGCCAATAGCTGCCAAATAGTACAATATTAGGGTCTGACTGTAGACCATAGAAGCCTTAAGGTTTAGAAGAAATTATTAGAACAACCTTAATCCCCAGACAAGGTGTAGAATATAAAGGAATGGAACAGGAATGGTAATAAGATCAAACACTGCTACGACAATATTTCCTTGTTTAAGTATAGCATAGATGTAAAAGACACAACTCAAATCTTATTCTTCCAACCCAAGCAAAATAAAGAATAAAACTGGCAGCACAGGATCTTTGGTAACCTTCAAGGCGCTCTTTCCAGACAGTGCTCTTTAACTGGGAAATTGTGTCTGTTTTTACAACAGAATTTAACCTCTCTTCTATTTCCTCCAAACTCATCTCTGCTGGCTGCAAGAAATCAAATAAATAAACATGTAAGTTTGCAGCTATGTTCCATGTTTAATGATTTTTCAGTTATTACTTTGTAAGAAAAAACATCTCATAATTGTCACTCACATCAGCAGGGCATTACAGAAACATCTTCAGCTAAATATATATGGTTTTAGTATCCTTATGGTAAATTCAAATACTAGAGTCTGGACATTATACTTGGGTGTATACTATTTACAAATTTTCCAGAAATATTGGTGAGACAATTGACAAAGATATGTGAATATGTACTCTAGACTAGCAACTAAAACATCTTACAGATTGCATAAACATGCAAATCATGAAGAGCTTTGCTTGTAAGAAGGAAATGGATTCAATTCTGATAAGCAAATCACCTCAACAGCTTCAATCTCAGGAGCAGCAGAGGCCTTTGACTGTGGTCCACCATCTGTCTTTTTTGCAGCGGTAGATTTTGCTGGTCCAGATTTCTTAGTAGCGACCTTAAAAAAAGAAAAAGAAAAACCCTCAAATATGAAAATGGTGGCCAAATTCAAAGATTAGAACCTCTGACATGGTATGCACATCCAAGAGCAGGAAAAGAACAATACTAACCACTGCCTGGACAGGCTTCTTTCCACTAAGCATGCTTGCAGCAGATCTCCTCATCGATAAGCTATCTGTAACCTACACAAAAACAGAGTAATCATAAATTGGTTTGTCAATTGCTATACCAAGGTACACTGATACAGGCATTTTAAGTGTTGGTCATGAAAAGATGTTCTTATGATAAACGTGTCTGGTAAAAACTTCCAATACTTATGCTTCGTGTGGTACTGTGATGGCTTTTCAAAGCACTTTTATTTTTCTATTTTTGGATGTAATAACAACCTGAAAGCATTTTTTTTAGCCATAACAGCGGAATCTTACTGAAATTGGTAAATTATTGTAACAAACTAGATTCCATAGCGCAGCACAGCCCAACAACCTCAGATTGAGCCTTAGAAGAGAAGTGCTCTACAGACTACAGGCTGTAATGTGTTGTAAACTTGTAGAATCTTCACTCTTACAAATATTTGAGTTGGTGGTGATGGTGGATCTACCTTGAGGATCTTTTGTGGATGGATCTATGTATACATATGCATGTGCCTTGGAGGATATTCTGCAAAGCATGGGATCATCTACGCATGTGTATGCATGGGACTAGTGTAATTCGGCTTGCTTATAGGGTGAGAATTTGTTATGAAATTTCCAAATTTAAGGTTAATTATCTGTGCATGGTGGATTTCATAGGGTTGCTATAGTGTGTTGATTTAGTAAAAAAAAATCGAGTCTCATGGGCAACCAACTCATGGATGTAGGGGAAACTCAGATTATTTTGTTTTTGAGAGTTTAGAATTTATGGTATCAATTATTTAAGATCTGGTGCTATGCACAGGCACTCAACTAGATAATAGTAAAATCAAAAGATAGACAAGGTACCTCTCGAGCAGATTTGACAGTTCCTGAATTTGAGGTAGGCACTGAAATGGTATAGTTTGTATAAAAATCAGTACAAAACAGAGGCATATGGATCACATGTCAAAAGATGGAAAACTATGAAAGTAATAGCAGCTCTAACCTGTCCCTGAACTTAAAACAGTATCACTGGCGGAACCAATCATATCTGACAGTTTCTTTTTCCTTACATCATCTAATTTCTCCAGGGATCGTTCCAAGGGTTTCATACCAACCATCTATACAGACAGCAAAAGTACCAAAAAACCCATAGACAGTAAGTAAAATTTAAGGATAGAAAGATGTCAAGAGGAAAACATGCACGCAAGAAACAAACCTTAGCTATGGCAGTCAAAGCGGAAAATGAAGCATCCCGCACTTCTGGGGTGCCGTCATTCAAGCACTAACAATAGAAAATAAAGAGAAGTGCAGATACATAACAGTAAATACAAGAAGAAGAAATCCCAGGCAGTAAACTGAAAAACGGTTATTCACCTCCATGCAGATAGGCACATAATCCTTGTGCAACTTTAGGACAGTTGCCTTATTGCTTGTTTCAATGCAAAATGTAACCCAGTTCAACGTTAAGGATCGAACAAGAGGGACCTTGTTTTTTACAGCCACCCGAACATCTGCAATAACACACACACAAAAAAAAAAACCATCTTCTTATTCACATTTTGAGCCAAATATGAAGATTGAGTTCAGGATTTTCAAGCACAAAAGGACGTTACTTCAAAAGTTAAAACACTTTCATTTCCACTTTTTCAGGTATGTCTCCATTACTTTTAAACAAAGTATGCTGCCAATTACATACTGGCCTACTGCAGACTAAACAAGCCTGTCACAATTTTCAGACCACAGGCTAACCATCACAATATTTTTAAGAATGTGACAGATACCGAAATAAAAAATACAGCGGCTACCCAAAAAAACACTAACCTTCGATCACATCAAGAAGAGTAATACAGCCAGACTTATGCATTGCTTGAAGCGTTTGACTCAGTGCTTCTATCATAGTCGGCTTTTTCTCTTTCAGTTTTTCCTGTTTAACACAATAAGGACGGGGAGGGGGAGGCATTTAACTTTACTTGATCGGTATTTTAAGTTAATGAAGCATAAGAATCACATCAATCAATAAGAAGAGTAACAAACATCCTCAGGTGCCATGCCAGAGGTTATTTTATATAAGAATATTATGGTTAACCAAGTAAACTTTTCAATTAGAACACGAGGCAGTGGGTGTTGCATTATTAATTGAAAGTCAGAAACATAGATGAATACCAGCCATTAAAAAAATAATTTCAAAAACCAACTATTCTATTACACAGTTAAATCACCAAATATGCCTTTTACACTAAAATACGGTTTGAATATTGCATAAACGAGTAAATCACTATATCAGCCTACAGAGATTTTTCTCCAAATGTGTGTACGTTATTACTATCATAAAGCACTGACTCTACACGAACTGGTACATACCCAAGGTTATCACGGTGCCTCGGTACCGCCTGGACACCTAGGGCACGACAACTAGGCAATAGATTATATATTGTAAAAAATAAATATTTTACTATAATAACAAGAGTACAATTTATATTTAACATATTTAGGCCATACATTTCAGCCACAGAAGATTTTATCTTTTTCATATAGAACCTTGTATTTCCCTCCCAAATCACACTTGGGGAGAAAAGTGGATGAAGCAGAACAGCAGCCCACTGTTCCACAACACTTTTCTGCAAAAAAAAAGGTAAAATACTAAATAAAAATACTATTCTGACTTCTCCAACTCTGCTCTCCCTTACTGTGCTGTCCCAAGCTCTTTCCCTAGTCCCCTCCGTAGGCTCAGCCAGTCAGCGACAGCCGACAGCAACCCTAGGGTTCAGGACATTCACTCCTCCCTCTCCCTTTCCCCCTCTCCCCGCCAGTGTCCCCTAGGCGCTAGGCGCAGCCCTCCCGCCTAGCCGATTTATCCCACCTAGGCAGCCACCTAGCCCCGCCTAGGCCCGCCTAGACGGCGATTAGGCGCTAGGCACTGGTCTGCCGCCCGACTAACACCTAGCGCCTAGGGGAACACTGCTCCCCGCTAAGTAAAACGAATCCCACCCATGAGTGTTTTTTTCTCCCAGCCCCTTCTCGGAGCCTAGTCACCCTGGATGACACCTGCAGCTTCCAGGCGACCGCCAAACTACCACAAGCGAGGCGATAAGCCTTGGCGTCCGTCCACCACACACCAGATGCCTAGTCTGCGACTAGGCGTTGCCTATGCGACACCATGACAAGTGACAACTATGATTATACCAACACCAAGGACCTTGCGCATAATATCTATTCACAGTTCAAGTGGATCACGTATCCACATGCAAGTTTGAAAACACTTATCAGTCCTATGGCTAAAGTGAAGGGCAAAGGAAAACCATCTACAGTGTAAAGCAGGTCAGACATCTTATGCTATGATTTAGAAGATATCACAAGCAACGAAATGATTTAGCTAGCAATTTATGGTTATTCAAAAAAGGTAATTCTACTTACAAGTAAAACAGGAAGGAGAATCCGTGAATTTCCAGAAAAATGAGTTCTTAAACCTTTAGCTAAATTCCCTATAGCTTGAGTAGCTTCCACTGCAACAGCCAAATTAACATCTGTAACAAGCTGCAATAGCCAAAAAGCACAGAAAAGCAAGTGAATCAGAATTTACAATGGACAAACATGATTAGAAACAACAACTTCATGATAGCACCCAGGCTCCTGAATACCTCTCTGGTAGATCAAACTAGCAACAATAGATGGGCAGAAAATGGAAGTATGAGAAAATAAATAAAAGGCTACTTATATCACAAAATGATCCCACAATAAGTCAAGAGACTTCTCAAACAACATAATACAATCTCCCGAAGAATGGTTCCTGTGGTGGTTAATAATAACATGGGGGCATACAGGTTAGAGGGGGGGGGGGTTCTTATAAAATGTAAGGAAACAGGAAAAGATAAAGACAACTAGATGAGTCGCAATTCACAGCAAATTTCTTTTTTGTTCGTTTCTCCTAGGAGAAAAGAAAGCAAAACATAGTTGCCATCAAGAAAGCAACTTAGAAACGAAATCAGATACCATGTCATGTTAACCAAGAACAAGTAAAATTTGTGTGCAAAATGGCTGCAAATTTGGATGTATGAAAATATCATAAAGACTTTAAGCTAAGATTAACCTTTTTAAGTGTTCGACAAACTTCATGAAAATCACCAGGAGCAATTTTTTTCGTTGAAGCGAGCTTAGTTAGCTCCGCCACAGCATCCCTTCTTTCGGACCATTTAGTTGCTTTCTGGCACAATGACATCAAAATTGATACAACAATAACGACATCAAAATTGATACAACAATGGCAATCT
This sequence comes from Ampelocalamus luodianensis, assembly GCA_036346255.1. Classification (NCBI taxonomy): domain Eukaryota; kingdom Viridiplantae; phylum Streptophyta; class Magnoliopsida; order Poales; family Poaceae; genus Ampelocalamus; species Ampelocalamus luodianensis. Next base: position 25,803,738 of record CM070617.1, on the reverse strand, counting down.
TTTGCTACGATGGTTTAACAACAGTGTGTGTATGCAAGTCAGATCACATACCACGCCGTCCCAAAATCCAGACTTTTCAAGTGGAGTTAAAATATCTACAGGATCAACAAGATCATATTCGTCGATCTCCATAGGGGCTGGAAGTACAATTGTGTCAGTACTCTCATTGTAAATGTAAAAGGAACCAATCTTGTCAATGAAAATGAAAATAACAATAAAATTGCTCCTAAAAATAACAGACCATCTGGCACTGCCTCTTCAGAAGTGTTAGCGCCTGTTGTCTCAGGCACAACTTCCTCCTCAAGCTCCTTTTCTTGTTCGGATCTAGTAAATAATGTTTAAATCATATCCGCTTTCAATATATGATCAGCCAAGTAGAAGAAATATAAACCTATGGTACATGCCACCGCATGAGCATGGTAAAATAAAACAATCTCACAGTAGATTGTCCTAGAGATCCATAGATGTTTAACAACATACACAAAGAGTCAAAAAAAAACAACATGTCTCTTAGGGCACAAAAATGTATTCAAAAAGCCAAAACATCAACATATTTCTTGGGGCCCAGAAACTAACATTTTTGCAGTACCCCTAGAGAACACTGAGAAGAAGGTTTTAAGCAAGTTGTGGATGTACAACATGATTTGCCCCCGTTGAACCATCCTATGATAGTCCACTTCATATCAGTATCATTCCACAACTAGCATATTGCAAATATGTAGTTGATTTCTCTACACTTACAGTCATTATTGCTGCATGAGAAAGAGAGCTAACAAAACAAACAGCACTTAGGTGCAACCAAACAGTAAAGCATAGCAGATTCTATATTTGGTTTGGTCTATGCAGCAAGCATGAGAAATACTTTGGCCAATATATCAAACATTTCATCTGATCAATACATTCTTAAATATAAGTCCTTTTGGTAAAAGAGTAGCCAAAATTTTCAGCTTTGACCACTACTATATACAAAAGCATCTAGATTGGCCACATGTAAATGGCATCAATGTGCTTGTTTTCAACAGTAATCCCATAATGTTGTAGTTAATTTTTTTTACCAGTACATTGTGATAAACAAAAATAGTGGTCAAGTAGTATCCCAAATGCCCATATATTTAAAAGTATCTAGTTGAAATAAAAAAGATGGCAGTAAAATCCCATACAATAAGATTATGAGATGCTTACATAATATTTGTTGTTATGTAGAACAGTAGAAGGCAAATCAAAAGTGGGTTATTAACAAATAGCCTGCAATATGGCCATCTACTCTAACAAAACAATCAGACAAACTCAAACATAAAAGCACTACAAAACATATTATGTGGCATTTTATCATAGTTCATGTAGAATCATAATACAGCCTGAACCTAGAATTTAGATATCAATTTGCCAAGGTTAGGTCAGAAATTTCACGTAAAGCCAAAAATATCAGACACAATGTTCTTTAAAAAAAGAAAATCACCTTATCTTGCGAGTTGGCTTAGCAATTCCTGAGACGTTTGCTACCTCTGCTTCTAACTCTTTTTTCTACAAACAAAAATAATCATGGTTATACTATTCACTCATAATACACATGATCAATATAGGTATTGCACTGGTACGAATAATCCCACCATTGTATCTCTCATCTTCTCAAATAAAATCGCTTTTACAGGCTCTTTGCCAATCCACCGACAAAGCTCAAGCGTCAAACCCTTGGAAGAAGCCCGAACATTCTGGTCCGGATGATCAAAAAGCTCAGGAAGCATCTTTAGAATTTTTTTGGGTGGTACTACCTTAGCTCCGAATTCACTAGTAAGTAAAAAAAAAGATTTTAGAGGAGTTCAATAAAAAATTCCACAACAGGGAGCCAAAATATAAGCTAGGAACTCACCTAAGTGCTTGAAACATCACGTCAATAGCAGGTACAACAGCTTTAGCCACTTTGTTTTTTACAGCCTTCTCCATAGATTCCTGGTAGCACAACCATATGAAGTATGTTTGAGTATGTTAGCATTCTATAAATATTAATTACTAGAAGGAACATGTGGCAACAGAAAGAGATGAGAAATCTTTTAGATGGGTTGAGTAAGCAACTAAAGAAGAAAATCTTAAACAAAGGCTAGTCATCAATGCCTTGCAGCAAGATATGATCATATCACCAGAACAAATCCTTCTCTTAGAAATATTGAGATTAAACAACAAACTCTTCAAAATGCTGAAGCAATCAAGCAGGTATTGCCGTATTGGCAAAGCAATCAAGCAGGTATTGCCGTATTGGCAAAGAAATGATAACAGAGATATCGTATGAAGCTTATATGTATCAATGAGTGGGAACTATTTTTACTATGTGTATGCTGACATCAATAGTTCTACTAAAAGGTAACTTTTATCTTAAAATGTCTACATCCCAATGGTCCTATTAACATGTAATTGCATGAATGCATATATGCCATCTCCATCCAAATGCTTCTCCAATCTCCAGTTAGATCGGTATACCTCTAGACCACCACCACCGTCATCATAATGCATCTCAGTTGAACGAAAAACACCAGTTTCATAGTACTTGGGTGGGCAGGCTTGCTTACAAATGGTGATAACAAAATACTCTAGGTATGAATATGGATGGGACTGAGAACAAATGTAAACAGTTGTCATCGCCATCAATCAAACTAACAAGTGCTTCCCAGCAATGCAAGCTCAGGAAGCACACTACAGGGATGCTTGTAATAATTAACAAAAAAGAAATACCTATTAACAAATAAAAGAAATAATAGAATAACCAAACTATTTGCGCACTTGTGCAGTCTACTATACGTCTATACCACAATCAAAGTAGAGGGCTGAAGGGTAATGGAGGAAAATTGGTGTTTGCTGTTTCAGGCATTCATTCATGGCTTCATGCACCACGCCATCATTACGTGCTCAATCCATACGATTTATCATAATTCATAACGAAAATAATCACCAATTGCAGTTCAACTTACAAGGAAGACCTCCACCGCCTCCAGCTCCACCCAAAGGAGGAATGCAGCTTGAGCCTTCTCAACAGTCTTAGGCCGGCCAGTGAGGCACTTTGCTGCGATTGCATCGCACACCTCCTTGGCGTACCTGGGATAGACCAAGTCCACAAATCATTACAAAAAACAATCAGAAGCACAACAGCAAATGACGCAGCATCATGTAGACACGCACCTCGCTGCATCAGCATCAGCCGCTCGCTGGAAAGCGAGCAGGGCATCCAACGCCTTCTCCTGCACCGGCGCGTTCGAATCCGCGACCGTCTTCTTAAACAATGGCCCTAACCACCACCGAAAAAGAAAAGAAAAAAACGCCCTTCAGATCTAACATCAAAAGGTCCCGCGGAAATCTCGAAATGAAACCGCACGAATCAAGCATAACGCGGATCCGAGCACGAAATGGGGGCGGATCGGGAGGTGGTGGGAGCGTATCTCACCGAACTCGCGGAGGCGGGCGTCCTTGGGGTCCGTGATGGAGTCGCAGAGGGCGGCGAGGTCGATGTTGGCGTCGTTCCGCACCTTCCAGTTCTTGTGCTGCAGCCGCTCGTCCCACGGCAGCTTCTTCGCCTCCTTGAGGAGCTTCTCGTCCTCCGTCGACATGGCCGGCCGCCACCGTCTCCGCTCGACGAAACGCTACAGCCCAGCAACCTCCACTGCAACCACCGCCCCGGATCGATGCGGCGGCCTAGGGTTTCAAATTGGAGTTCGTGGGGAGTTTGGGTCGGAGTGTGAGGAGAGAGAGAGGAGGGGGAGGGGAAATAAAAAGGGAAAAATTGATTTTTCGAAGGTGGGAAATGGAAGTGAAATAGAGAGGACAGAGGAGGGGAGTTTGGAGTTGCGTCGGGTCAGGAGCGGGCGTCATTTTGTTCGTTCGGTTTCGCACGGGGATAGGTTCCGGGTCGGGGTCGCCGGCTACGCGTACGAGAAGGTGCGCCCATACAGTCACTTTCGAGTGGGCCATTTCATGGGGTCCGCGCGTCGGTGAAAGGGTTATTCGCTGGTTTGGTACGCGTACGAGAAGGGTTTTTTTGAAAGATTTTGAATTTCCTGGGAAGGCGGATGACGGACGAGACGTAGATGCCACGTGTACGGGTGAGATCTCGTGTGCATACAGCTGAAGGGTTGATGGTGTGAGCTGTATATCGAGTTTCATTTTTCTCCAACGTTGCCCATACATGGACCCGTTTGGAAAGCAGAAAAAAAAAAACCAAATCCTGCAGGAAATGAATTGTCCCCTGTGAGATTCTTGCATTCCAAAGCAGGGCCTTGGCAAATGTATATAAATTGTACCAAGAGATTGTCTCTATAGTTAGAATTCAATTGTACATCGACTAAAGTTCAAATGTACCTTGTATATACAGTTATTCTGTTATCATAAGGATAAGGACATATACGATGTTTAGCATCCACTCAAGGCCAACTCCGAGCTCATCATTTATCTCTTTAGTTCCTCTACCTTACCTCTAGTATAGCTCCTCTCAAGTCGATTATACTCCCCTCTCTTACGGCTGAACACAGTGGCTGATGTTGCCAGGAGACGACGACCTCCGAAGTTGACTCCTCAGTCCTCACGCTCACATGTAGGAATTCCGAATTCAGTTATTCCCTTGGAGTCCATTCCTCACTTGGAGTCGGTTACCTCAATCCCTCTGCTGTGTGGAGTCGACTCCACATCAGCTTAGAAACGTACATTGGAGATACTTTAAACTCATTCGTTACATATGCATAATATAAATTTTGTAAATTAACCTGTTCACTTAGGCGAGCACAAACAGTAACATAGGAAGCAACGAAGCATATACAAATTGCAAACTCTTTTTCTAAGAACTAGCAGCAGCCTGTATAGATAGATAGATCACGTCGTTCAGATTCCGATCACCAGTAGTAACTCTGTTTTCAAACTACCGGCCCTCGCATGCTCCGCGGCAACTTTATCCGAGTGGTTCTGTCTGCTCCATTGGACGACAAAAGTTGGGATTCTAGACAGGCACCCACGTCAGTTAATAACTTGAAGGAAAAGACAACCATATTGCTGGGTACGGTGACGAGTTACTTGTGGTTACCAACCAGCACCACATGCAGAGCTTTTACATCGCTCGATCTGCCAGAGTGGTGTTGGCTTTTTAAGCCGCAAAAAAAGCTCCATGATAAGAACTTTTAGGACTCTGTACTTCAGTGTTCATAGATAAACAGAATTTGCATCTGTAGTTACAAACTAGCCGATAATATTTAATGCGTTTACGTGTTTCAATCTGTAAACTTCTGAAATCTGAACCACGGTTTGGCTGTAGGAAGTGTAGACACACAGCACATGAATACATGATAAGAGTAACTGCTGCTAACCTTCTGAACTTTCGTTTTTTTGCGTACGTGTTTTTGTCAGTCCGCGTCAGCAGTTTCAGGCGTCGTTTCCTTGCCAAGTTCGTTCGTATATCGTTGTTACCTTTTGGTCTCTCTGGTTTCATCGAAAATTACACAGTACCGAACTTAATTATCCAATATATAGCTATTCACATTATGGCTTATACTCTATAGCGTAACCTAGAACGTGCGCTGTAGGAAAGAAAGCAAAAGGCAAAGTTCAAAGTGCTAGCCCCTCACGTTCCGGATCGGATGTAGTTGTTCGCACCTTGCACTGCCCCCTTAAAGATGGCCACTCGTGGTACGTAGGAAGGATAGGAGAAATTCTTGACATCCAGCAATGCGCGAGATCCATGAGGTTTCACCACGACTTTTGCGACTCGACTCTGTAACATCTCAGTAAAGAAGAAGAAGAAGAAGAAGAAATATAGCAGGCTGCAATCCTTAACTTTTTCCCCCGGTACACATGAACTGAGGTTACTGAGCTCCAGCCCATTTGATCTCTGAAGTGTGAAGTGGTTGGTTGGCTTGTGCAGTGGTTGGGCACCGTAATAATTTTGCTCCTTTCGTGGCTCCCGCAGAGCCTCTCGACTTCGCTTCAAGCAGTAGATAGCTAGGAACCAAGCCGATCGATCGGCCGCCTTTATTCATTTTTCTGCACTGTTGCTTTCGGAGCATATCCCACCGGTGGAGCTGAGTCGGAAAAGACTCGCGCTGAGCTGAATCGCTCAACCGATTGCTGTATGATTGTACGCGAAGAAATATAAATCGCGACCACGATGCAGATGCTGTCCCGCGCGGCATGAATAGGATAGTTGAGCGGTATATTCTTCCGGCCATACGAGATAGGAAGGACAAGGAGTCTCCAGGCCGTCAAAATGCTGCTCGTTTTAACGATTGGCAAGTGTGCTGCTTAGTACGGGAAAGCAATAGATGTACACATGATTAAGTCGTTGGAGCATCAGCACTATAGATTAGAAAGGGTGGTTTTTGGGGGTACGGCTTGAGGTGATCTGCTACGTGCCCGGTGTCCATTTTTGAGGAGTGCTGGTACAGTTATCGGCAACGTGGACCTACGGTGTTAATGCGATGGTCAATTTTTGCATGTCAAAGGTATTTGGAAGATAATAAGTTTTGCCCGGTTAGCGACGCGGGAATTTGCTGAAAATGTCGTAGGAAATTATCTGTGTTCTTATAAAAATGCATGTGAAATTATGCATCCCAAACGTGCCTTCCTAGGAAATAGTGAATTCCTATAAGAAACACCGACAAAGCCTTGTGTACTCTAATATAATTGGACACGATCCTGTTTACACTACCAGTTGGTGCCATGTTTTTCTGAATCTATTTATCTTACTACCAACTACCTTTTGCTCACCCTCTTCAATCTTACCACCAAACAAAGCATAAATTCTCTCGTAGACACATGGTTTGGGTTTCACACATTCAATCCAAGCCGTACAAATTGGCCCCACAAGACAATTAGTGTTGTACCAGTACCATACAAGATTGCATTTATAATTCTCTTTATCGTTTACGTCCACTGTCTCCCGTTAACAGGCTGTCGCCGTTTAATCAACTGTGTAACGGTATTCAAATGATGATACCGGCTCCAAGCTACCAACTTGGCAGACGTGCAATCAAATTTTTAAACTTTAATTGTTAATACATAAAAATATATTTGTACTGATTATATGAAAATGATATAATTAGATTAGTTATAAAAAAATTATAATATAATAATTTCATATTATTTATAAATATATTCATATAAAAAGTAATGGTCAAAGTTGCATGCTTGAAGACCGTATCGATATCCAAAACATCATATATTCTTGAACAGAGGGAATACATGATAGGATTTAGGAGGCGGTTTTATGGATTCGCAAGTCGCAACAATCAGTACTGAAGTCTCATAAATCACAAGGCATTTCAAATTTTTTTTCTTCCAAAAAAGAGAGAACTTGTTGGAAGTCGCCTACTGGTTAGGTATTTCTCACAGATTGTTGCAAGATGAAAATAACGCGTTTCTATGGACCATTTAGAAGGAATTTGCATAGAGTATACCTCGAAGCATCTGAAATATTCACAGGAGAAGCCCAGTCAAAAGAAAAGGACACGACATATATTCTGAAGATCGCTTGAGCAAACATATATTGCAAATGAGCAAATAGAAACGAAGGCAACTTAACCGGGCACTCCCAACCGATGCATCATGCAGAATAAAATATATCATCTACACCAGTCATTTGCTAATTGTCAATCTAAAACTCAGTACCGCGCAACAAAATCTTTGTGTACTAGCCAATGAGATGGTACTGGGCGGGGCGGGTTTTGGCTTGCCCTGCGTTTGCCCCGGCTCTAGTCAGGGCGGGGAGGGTGGGTTTGACTAGACAACAGTGCTCCATCGGGCCGTTTTTATGTTCATATATTTTAAAAGTAAGAAACATGCTGTTTACTAAACTTAATTGGCATATTATCATAAAACCATTGATATTAGAAGACCAACTTGTAACGATGGTAACAGCTGTCTTTGGAATATCAAAAACTAGTTGATATTGCATTATAGTTTTATGTGTTTTGAAAGTAAAAATCATATTATTTACTAAACTTGATTGACATATTATCATAAACTATTGACATTTAAAGACCAACATGTAACAATGATAACAAATGTCTTTGAAATAACAAATACTAATTAATATTGTATTGTTATAGTTTCTAGAATAATATTAATTCATACAAAAATAAATAACATATTTGTGAACGGGGTGAGGCGGTTTCTAACCCGCATCCACCCACCCTAGCGCGGGGCGGGGCAGAGCGCCTCGGGTTGGTGCGGGGATCTACAACTCTACCTGAATATGATTTTGTCCTAGTGTTGGTTGTCCTGCTCCTAGGGAAGCATTGATCAGAAGCGAATGTTCCGTTCCATCTTCCATGGGAAGCGCCATCTATCTTTCCCTGCCATCTTGGATGATTAAGAAGTAACAAAGTATCTCCATGGTTGCAGTGTTTGCCATTGCAGTTTGCGAACCGATTTGGCGTGCTCATGGTTTCATAAGCATGTGGGCAATCTGGTGTACTCTGCTGATGGGCTTAAGGTTATGCCTTTCTGAAGATCTTAGTGCCACTGATCCTCAAGATGGTAGGCCATCTTCTCACTCGTTTGTATTGCCTTTATAGACTGTATCTGTATGATTATGCAGTGCTTTAACCAATTCTGCAAATGCATAAGAGGAAGCTTCTTCACGGATGAAAGTCGTGAAACTTGATTAAAACAACATAGAGAGCGGTATACCTGGTTAATGCATGTAGTGTGGGCTTTCTGAAGCTGCAGCACTATGGTCTCTGATGAGTAACTGGCAAAATGTACCACCAAGCTGGACCAATTCTCATGATCCATGCGACCAGCACACACCATGGAAGGGCATTACCTGCATCGATCGACGTGTTAAATGGCTGTAAGTAGCCAATACATACAAAATCTCCCTCCCTCGCTCTTTTCTCTAATGAACTGTTTGTTTGCAGGCATCTGTCATCCATGAATATTGCTGGCACACTTAACGATGAAATAGGAAACCAAACAGAATTGACATCCTTGTAAGTGCATATATTGTTAGTAATTCCCATCTAGATGCCACTTCAGCTAAATTCAATACATATATACTGAGGTCATGTTCAATGTAGATCAAGGATAATTCACAAAAAAAATGTGATGACCAAGGATGGCTTGTGCAGCACTGCCTACTCTTAGTGCCTGTTTGGAAAGTGGGGAGTTGGATCCAAATCCTTAGGATTTACTTAATAATTACTAGAGCAATCCCCCTCTTCCAAACAGGCCATGTTCAGTAGAACCTAGTTGATCATATTATCTCCATTGTATATGATCACTGTTATCAAGAATGTTCCTAATCGTAGAACAGGTCACCCCTGTGAGAACCCGCGTATTTAGCTAATCTTTTTTTTCAATGATCGGTTTTTAGCGGTAATTAATCTTGGCGTAGCAGTAAGCTAACAGTAGTGTTGCGATCGTCATTAAGCTTCGAGTTTGTCGTCAGCGCGTTGGTTTAGTGGGTTCCATTTCGCGAGCATTTCATTTCTAGTCAATAGATCAATAGCAGTGCATCCTCATCATTTTATTTCATGTTTGGTCATGTAAATAATTACAACCCATTGTAGTTTGCATTCAATAAAAAAATATTGCATGTATTCTGCCGAAGCCCTCCTTGTATCCTCATCCCTTGATCACCACTCTATCGAACCGTCCATCGATCCATTTCCATCGCTCGCCAAGAATGCAGAAAACGGTTAGCGAGCCAAGTTGAAAGCAGTATTTGAGAGTAATAGAATAAAGGAAGTGGTCGTCAGATTTTCCCCAAAGTGCAGTAGAATACCCAAAGCAACCTCAGTAGTCGGTCCCTTGACTATCAAGATACCCAGACCAACCGAAGTTAGTCGGCTCCTTGATCGTCAAGATATCCTGATCACCCGAAGTCATTCGGTACCTGTCACTTATGTGGGCCTCATCATCCGGCAATATTAAAACCGACACCCCCATTTTACCGACCTACCTCAGTCAATATCCGAAAACCGATCCAAAGCCCACGTTTGGACCCAAGGTCCATAAGCCAACAACAATAGAAGCATCATTTGGACCGGAGGTCCATCAGTATAGCACAACTCAACAAGAGTACGAAGGCCAAAAGGATAGAGCCATGCTCGTGGAAAGAAAGATCCCACACCAAAGTTTCCCTCATATGTTCTCACCTCACGAGAGCCTCACAGGTATTTCAAACCTTTCGGTTTTAGTTTTCATCAGGGCAACAAAGGACAAAGACCACAGGGGAAATCGAGAGAAGATCATGGTAGAAAGTGAATGGAGTTTTAGTAAAAAGGGTATTGCACAGGCGTCAGATAAGGATAACCAAGGCCTCCTTTCTTAAGCCCTATCCAACCAAACCTTTTCTCACTCACAAGCAAGCCACACTTGACAGCCGAAGCCAGCCCTGCACAAATTCCACATTCTTCTCCCCTTGTGCCTCACTGCAAACCCCACAGGAGAGAGCAGCCAGCTGATAAGGCCAAACCAGCACACAGAGCAGCAGCACATCCATTCCCCCTCCCACTTCTTCTCAGCCAAAGCACCAGGACCAGCAGCAGAAAAGGGAGCAAGAGGAGGAAGGAAGACCAGAGAGCATAGGCGACGGCAGCGGTGGTTGAACCGCAAGCAACCCCTGAAGGCCACACCGAGACCGGCAGGAGGACATCCATCCCCTCACTGCCGGCATCACCGTGGACCATCACCGGCCACCACACCGACCACAACCCTCGGTGACCATGACAGAGCAGTAGGGAGAGGAGTAGAGGAAGACCAAAGGAGCGAGAACGGCGTCAGCGACGGCCTCGAACCACCATTGACCAACAGGAACGACGCGGATCCAACAAGAACCAGGAACCAGGAGGACCAGAAGCACCGGGGAGCACCGCGACCACCACCACGACCATATACTGCTATCCTCACCCAAAACAGACTAAACCCAACCCAAAAGGTAAACCATATTCATGCCCCATTGCCATCTCTATTTTTGCCCAACCCAAAATCACCTCAAGTAAACTAACAAAAAACCTGCAACACTAATCACATAACACTGCACACTATCCATCACAAGGAGCATTATCCATTCACATTTCTGAGCAAGGGGAGGGATCGGGACAGAGAAGGTAGAATGGTAGTATACCTCGGTAGCCTTAGCATCAAGCCACCACCCATCACCTTCTTGCATGCTTAAGCAAGCACTAGCTCACCTCCAGTAGCCTCACCTTGTGCATGCATCAACCATCACACAAGACTTGCATCAAGCATCGCAAAATCAAGTGAATAAACCAAGATTTATCATAATAACTAAATAACCAAATAAAAATCAGTAGAAGGGGAGGGGAAACCGGGGGCCGAGCCGGCGGCCGGGAGGCCGAGCCGGAGCACACGGCCGAGGCGGGAGAGGCGGCGCTGGCCCTCCGGCCGCGCCGGGGATAGAAGGCGGCGGCACCAGGCGGTGGTGGCGCAGGGAACCGGAGTAGGGCGAGCCGGGGAGGAGGAGCCAGAGGCGGCGGAGCCGGAGCCGGGCTAGGAGCCAAGGGGGCGACGCCATGGGAGTGGGGAAGCAAGAAAAAGATTGGGGAAGAAGCACTTGGGTGCTTTTGTGTGTGTGTGTTCGACCGAGAGTGAATAAGAGAGGAGAGAGAGGGAGATTAGGTGAGGTGAGGAGAGGATTAGGGTTAGAATTTGGGTTTAGGCAATTAGTATAGGAAGATTGTAGGAAAATTGTTTAGATTCTAATGCGTTATGTTAATTAGTATTTTTAGCAATAGAAGTAGCAGTAGTTGTATAGATGTTAGCGCTACGTATTTATGCGATCGAACGATTTCACCTAAGTCGCCTTGGACTGTCCAGTATCAAAATATGTCAGTTGAGTAATTATTAGATTTAGATCGAATGTCATAAATTCAGTTAATAATAAGGGTGTATGCCTGTGTAGTAAACTTGTGTATCGTCGGTCGTTAGTCGGGCGGGTTAAAATGTTTTAACTTTATTAATTTAATTAAATTCGCGCAGTCCCGAGTTCGTGTAGAGAATTAATTAAACGCGTACGGACTTCGGTGTTTTCGACCTTAGAGCAATAGACAGTAGAGCAGCTTCAGTGGGGAGTGCTAACTGGGTGGAGGACTCGAAAATGTTATTAAATTAAAATATGCTAACAATTGGAGCCCACTAACTTATGTATTCATAATATTACTCAAAATCAACTAAGTATTTATTTATATATTACTCGTGCTACCGTTGCTACAGAGGACGAACCAACACTGACAGGATAAATTGACCACAGAATGGTCGACGACAATCTTTCCTACAACTCCAAAGGCAAGCTATTCTCTTGAGCATAAATATAGTTATATTAAATGTAAACCGTATATTGTTGTCTCTTACATCTCTCTCTCTCTCTATATATATATATTGCATCAAAACTATGTCTCAAAATCAAATTGAATAAATGAGATGAAGATGAAAAAGATAAGAAAGATGAAATAGATGAGAAAAGAGTTAATATTGTGGCTGGTAAAGGGGGCCCAGGGCAGGGGAGGAGATGAGCAAAAGATGATGACGTGGCAAGAGGTGGGACTCCTTTACTTAGGGTTAGTATATAAGGACCAACAAAACTCTCACCCGGATCAGATGTCGTATTTAAGTGCCAACCATTTTCCCGTTTCGGCGGGCAGAAAATGCTACCTTGTTACCTGATTTGTCCTCTCCACATCGGGTAAGTAATATTGTATGGGTGGTGTAGGGATGATGAACTCAGGGGCCGGTAGGATAAATCCGGAACTGGGGGAGTCCAAGGCGTTATAGTAGCGCAACAGGTGGAGTGTTGGGGCATAGGAGAGATGAACGCCCCAACCAACATTGTTGGAACTCGGTGGAGGACTGGGTGCGCTCAGGACACCGACGGAAAACAATGGATGGAAATTTAATCACGTAACCTGGAAAACGTTCTGTATTCTGAACTCGTAGTCGCATCAAAGGAAATGTGGTGGACCCAGTTTAAGAGAGTTCAGAGTAGCTATGGGTAAAGTGGTACAAAGGCTGCGCAGTGCTAAATAAAATCATGAATTCATGCCTGACTTCTGGATTGGAGCATACGAGAACCACTGGGGGTCTTTCTTCTCTCCGAGTGACTACTAGTCTTTTCAGAATAAAATCTTGCCACCTAATGTTTTATTGAGTTATTTTCATAAAAGAGATGAGCTAGAAAATGAAGAAAAAAGAACAGAGACGAGTCATACAATGCATTTTGCTATTAATGCTTGCTGAGTACATTAATTTGTACTCAACCTTGCTAGTATTCTCCTTTGTAGATTCTAGTCGTGGGAACTATCCGCGTGGGATGAAGGACTTGCAGTGCGATGAAGTCGCACGGCGAGAGCGTTGATTTTGAAGACCAGGTGAGATGGGCAGCGATTTGTGCTGGGACGAATTGAAGACCGATGGAGTAAAGGAAAGCGGGCGAAGGGCGTAGTCCCATTGTGCCGTTATAAATTACTATGTAAGAACCTTAGCCTTACGTGACTAATCGGAATAGAAATGCGCTTTCTATTTTATTGTTCTGCTACGTTAACTCTGGTAAGGGTTTACTATTCGTTGGAGCAGTGTTCTACTGAGCAAACGAATAGTAATCCGTATGCCTAAGTGTGATTACCCTTGGGGTAATGACACGGGGCGTCACAACCCCATCAATTTGATAGGCCAAATAATAAAATAATAAAAAAGGGAGCAAAGGTCCAAAATTCTTGTTTCTTCAGCACAAAAGAAAGGGCCGTCTCTCGAACTCAAGGGCAGCCTCACTAGTCCCTACATCCTGGATTCATGCCTTCCCCCCGACCAAGCAAATTGTTGTAGATATGTACTACTACATTATGCCTGTGCCATTGCCCCAGCTTACATTGACCCGTTCTCCAACTGTATGAACCAAATATTCCCATTCCCCATGAAGGTAGGAAGATAACGAACTCCAGGAAGGCTTTGAACTAATCCTCAACTGTTTCTGCCAAGAAGTCGAGAGGGATGTTGGTGTACCTGGCGACCAAGGAGCAGCTTCGGTGGCCGTGGGGATCGGTCGGGATTCGGATTCCACCATTGGACATGACCAGATGGGTTGTGCCTCTCGGGCCAGCCCAAAGCACTGGACAGTTGGCCTGATCTGAACTGTAGATGAGTTGAGTTAACCCAACCCGATGAGCTGTATCGTGCTTGAGTCGCCACCACGGTCCGGTCCGTTTATTTTTTAATATATTTTTATATATGTGTGTGTATGATTGTATTTTAATTTCTTAGTATTTATACATTTTTTTATTTTTAATACTTATATGGTTTTGTTTTGTAGTTTTTTAATTTTATATAGTTAATTTTATAAGTATATATAAATTTATTTTATTCTTTTTATAAATTATATATATATATATATTCAATTTTTCATATCATATGGATTAAATGAGCTGGCACTAACCCCACAGGCTAACTGTGCCTAGCCTGGTATGACTCGTGCGCTCCACTTGCCGTGGTTAGACTGACGATTGAACCCACGAACTCACACGGCACGATCTAATTGGCTAGCCGGGCCGGCTATGCCGCGCTTAATTGGGCCATACCTGATCCGGCCAGTGCCGCAAATTTGGACAGCGCTATCCGCCAGTACCATCCATTCCATTTCCACAAACCTTCTTCCTGCCTTCTTCTGCTTTGGGCTTTTTTTGGATAGGCCTCCAGATTTTATGCCTTGTGGGCCCAGTGTTACGCGCTCGGCGAATTCCTCTTTGGAGTGGGAAATGATAACGGAATCCATAACCGGGCGCATACTCTCAATTATCAAAAAAAGTCCCATTCGCTTTTAGGCCTAATCTGTCACGTTCCTCGAGCCTCCTCCGCGCGCGCCAATTGGCGTCACGTCGCGCTGATCTGCCCATCGTCGGATCGACGTGCGCTACCATCCGGGCGCATCGATCATGCGCGTTTCGGCAAAAAAAAAAAAAAAAAAAAAAACGCAGCAGAGTTGATCGAGTCCTCGAAGCGCCCCGCCCCCCCTGCGTGCCGGAAAAGACATCTCCAGATGAATTATTGTTGGTGTTTGACTTCATAAAAAAAACATGCATTTTAGTATTCCACATTTCACGTTCAATACCAGGGTTGCCTCCTCGAGCCTCCTCCGCGCGCCAATTGTCGTCACGTCGCGCTGATCTGCTCATCGTCGGATCGACGTGCGCTACCATCCGGGCGCATCGATCACGCGCGTTTCGGCCAAAAAACGCAGCAGAGTTGGATCGAGTCCTCGAAGCCCCTTCCTTTCGTGCCGGAAAAGACATCTCCAGATGAATTGTTGTTGGTGTTTGACTTCATAAAAAAATATGCATTTTAGTATTCCGCATTAGAGGGATGCATGGCAACTTGCTCATCAAAATGGAAGTAAACCAGCTCACACCTGGGCCCAAGTCCAACCACCCCATCAATTTGATAGGCCAAATAATAAAATAATAAAAAGGAGCAAAGGTCCAAAATTCTTGTTTCTTCAGCACAAAAGAAAGGGCCGTCTCTCGAACTCAAGGGCGGCCTCACTAGTCCCTACATCCTGGATTCATGCCTTCCCCCCGACCAAGCAAATTGTTGTAGATATGTACTACTACATTATGCCTGTGCCATTGCCCCAGCTTACATTGCCCCGTTCTCCAACTGTATGAACCAAAGATTCCCATTCCCCATGAAGGTAGGAAGATAACGAACCCCAGGAAGGCTTTGAACTAATCCTCAACTGTTTCTGCCAAGAAGTCGAGAGGGATGTTGGTGTACCTGGCGACCAAGGAGCAGCTTCGGTGGCTGTGGGGATCGGTCGGGATTCGGATTCCACCATTGGACATGGTCAGATGGGTTGTGCCTCTCGGGCCAGCCCAAAACACTGGACAGTTGGCCTGATCTGAACTGTAGATGAGTTGGGCTGACCCAACTCGATGAGCTGTATCGTGCTTGAGTCGCCACCACGGTCCGGTCCGTTTATTTTTTAATATATTTTTATATATGTTTGTGTATGATTGTATTTTAATTTCTTAGTATTTATACATTTTTTTATTTTTAATACTTATATGGTTTTATTTTATAGTTTTTAAATTTTATATAGTTAATTTTATAAGTATATATAAATTTATTTTGTTCTTTTTATAAATTATATATATATATATATTCAATTTTTCATATCATATGGACTAAATGAGCTGGCACCAACCCCACAGGCTAACTGTGCCTAGCCTGGTATGACTCGTGCGCTCCACTTGCCGTGGTTAGACTGACGATTGAACCCACGAACTCACACGGCACGATCTAATTGGCTAGCCGGGCCGGCTATGCCGCGCTTAATTGGGCCATACTTGATCCGGCCAGTGCCGCAAATTTGGACAGCGCTATCCGCCAGTTCCATCCATTCCATTTCCACAAACCTTCTTCCTGCCTTCTTCTGCTTTGGGCTTTTTTTGGATAGGCCTCCAGATTTTATGCCTTGTGGGCCCAATGTTACGCGCTCGGCGAATTCCTCTTTGGAGTGGGAAATGATAACGGAATCCATAACCGGGCGCATACTCTCAATTCTCAAAAAAAGTCCCATTCGCGTTTAGGCCTAATCTGTCACGTTCCTCGAGCCTCCTCCGCGCGCGCCAATTGGCGTCACGTCGCGCTGATCTGCCCATCGTCGGATCGACGTGCGCTACCATCCGGGCGCATCGATCATGCGCGTTTCGGCAAAAAAAAAAAAAAACGCAGCAGAGTTGATCGAGTCCTCGAAGCGCCCCGCCCCCCCTGCGTGCCGGAAAAGACATCTCCAGATGAATTATTGTTGGTGTTTGACTTCATAAAAAAAAACATGCATTTTAGTATTCCACATTTCACGTTCAATACCAGGGTTGCCTCCTCGAGCCTCCTCCGCGCGCCAATTGTCGTCACGTCGCGCTGATCTGCTCATCGTCGGATCGACGTGCGCTACCATCCGGGCGCATCGATCACGCGCGTTTCGGCCAAAAAACGCAGCAGAGTTGATCGAGTCCTCGAAGCCCCTTCCTTTCGTGCCGGAAAAGACATCTCCAGATGAATTGTTGTTGGTGTTTGACTTCATAAAAAAATATGCATTTTAGTATTCCGCATTAGAGGGATGCATGGCAACTTGCTCATCAAAATGGAAGTAAACCAGCTCACACCTGGGCCCAAGTCCAACCGGCTGAAGTAGACCGGCTTCTCAAAGTATTACTACTATTTTCGAAAGCACTAAGCAACGGACCAATTGCGCGGTTGCGCCGAAGTTGGATGCTACTTTAACATTGCACTTAGCTAGAGTCGTTGATCCGCCGTTTATTAGGATACAATAATCTTGGAGCCTGCCCATTAGGAAAATGGAGAGTTGGATGATATGTTAGTACGCGGTGACCACCTCCTTTGGCTAAAGGGCATTGTAGTGTCACTGATCCTATCAGCAAAAACTGACGTCGATTCATGGAACCGAGCAAACATGGTTATATTTTGAGGTTTAAGAACAGCCGTTGCACTTCTACAAGTGTGTGGGAGAGGGAAACAAATCCTTTGACATTATGCAAGAATGGCATATTGTCATTATCACCGTGAACCGTTGGATCAGAAAAGAACATGTTAGATTCATCCTGCCCTGCGTCAAATATCGTAGATAGTACCATAGCACTGTAGTGAAGCACTGTACCAGTTAATCCAAACCTTCGGTGGGAGAGACCGTGTACCATGGCGGTGAAGCAATTACACGCGGTTGCTGAGGTTACTATATGTCTGTGCTCCAAGTATAAGACCCCAATATCACCCATAATGTGTATTTTTCTAAGCTTCTCTAGTTTGACAAGCTCTAACATATAAGCAGGAGCGGATATACAGTGTCATAGCAGGGTGCACAGGACACCGGACTCAAAAATCAATTTTCATTGGATATAATCATGTATATGTAGTGTAGACACCTCTAACCTAACATGAAGGGACACCTAAGCCACAACACAAGCGAACGTAACCTATCATGCCTCAGAGAGCCCTGGTCATTTTTATTCTGGATCAGCCATTGCATATAAGATCAAATCGGTCAAAGTTTATGCTTTTTTGTAGCTCGTGCTACCAAGGCAATCCTGATATACACGTGCAGAGAAATTTCAAAGTAAACTTGCTCTAAAAACGTAAAAAAAGAGAGTAAAAAGTAAACAATATCTATTTCCCCCCCTAAAATGCCGGGCCAGGACTCGATTCTAATTAAAAATCGTGTTTAAGCTAGATAGACATACACGACTTATGTGTTGCCGTATTGGCACCAAGTGATTTAGGTTTGAATTCTCCACGTTAATTCTTGCATCATTTAAATTCCAATCACACAGAGAAATGTGTCTTCTCAGCCAACGGAAGCATCTGCCTGCCGGCCATTTTAGCTCCATGCAGTAGGACCTTTTCTGTGCATCCTCCTCCTCCTCTTCTTTGATACGTCCTTTGCGTTGCCTCGACTGCATTTGCTACATGATGCACCAAAATTTATCTGCCCTTTCAATTTGTAAAGTTTTCAGCAATGCCGACAAAGAAAGATGTTGGCCATATACATCCAAAAGTTCGTTTTCCTGACCCAATTTTCAATCAATGGCTAGTAAGATGGTCTGGCTCTGCCGAATGGGTTTAGTAAGAGCATTGCATACTTTTATGTTACTGTCAGTTGCATAATTTATGTTACAGGTCCAAATTTCCTATCTCGAGAATAAAACACTTGGCTCAAAACACCCAAAAGTGAGAAATTGAGGGCTTTCTCCCAAACCGAAGCTCATATGGTGTCTTACCCAAAGACGGTCTTAAGAAGATACGGTTGGCAATATGACAAGTTGTAGGAATAGCTTCGGTTCAAAACATT
This sequence comes from Ampelocalamus luodianensis, assembly GCA_036346255.1. Classification (NCBI taxonomy): domain Eukaryota; kingdom Viridiplantae; phylum Streptophyta; class Magnoliopsida; order Poales; family Poaceae; genus Ampelocalamus; species Ampelocalamus luodianensis. The sequence goes on along the minus strand of CM070617.1, from coordinate 25,784,894 downwards.
CTCGGAGTGCTATACTTATATAGTATCGTCCTGACTATCTCGATCAAGGTTTTGTTCTTCTTTTTCACCACATCATTTTGTTGAGAGACACGCGGAGAGGAGAACTGATGCTCAACACCACGCTCAGCATAGAAAGAGGCAAACAAGAAATTCTTAAACTACATACCATTGTTACTGCGAATCGCTCTCAAGGTATCGGGGAGTTCAGAAGCCAAGTGAAGAATAAGATCATAAAAATGATCAAAAGCTTCATCATTCGAAACAAAAAATAACACCCAATAATATCTCGAGAAATCATCGACTATGTAAAAAATATACCATTTGCTACCAGCTGACTAAACCTTAGCAGGACCAATAGTATCCATAGGAAGTAGCTGTCCTGGTTTGTCAGTCACGACCATAGTCAATGACGAGTGTGAAACGACAACTTGCTTGCCATGCCTATAGGACGCACATACAACATCCTTGACGGCTTTGAGTTTGGGCAAATTTCTCGTGAGATCAAGGCTGTTAACTCGCATCAGATGATCAAAACCAATGTGCCCCAAGCAACAGTGCCAAAGCCAGAACTCAGAAGAAGATGCAATCAAACAATTGAGAGACCCGACAAATGATTCAGAAAAATCAGCTCCAAAGATCTTACCAACTCTAGAAATTCCAAAGACAAGCTCACCAACTGAATCAAGCATACGACATATATCATCAAGAAGCTGTGAGATAGAAAGTAAGTTATACCTTAGCTTGTCCACAAGAGCGACGTGAACTTGTCGTTCACCTTGAGCGATCTTGTTCCTTCAATCCGCCCTTGTGTATCATCTCCAAAGGTGATGAAATCATCATTCGTCACCCGTGTGAAGGAGGTAAACCATCTTGAGTCTTCGGTCATGTGGCGTGAACACCTGGAGTCGACAAGCCACGTGTTCCTCCCGCTTCCGCGGTGATCCTGAAGATCAAGGCATAGAAAATCGATATCTCAATACTGATGTTAGTTAAACAAGACTTGGGAACCCAGTACTAATACACATATTTGCGCGAAGTATGTTAAGCAAAATTACTAGCATTGATCCTACTTAAAGTCCTATCATGAGCAACGGTCACAAGAACATACGATGTATCATGTCTAGGAACGTGATGATGATGAATATGTAAAGTAAATCCTAGTCCATGTCTCTTCTTCTTTACACGACTATTTCTCACAAAGGCTCTAAATTGATGAGATGGAAGTTTAGTAAGATATTTCTTAGCATTTTTCAACTTACACCAACAGAACTCAAACAAATGCACATCCTTCTTGCAATAGGTGCAATGGCACTTGGTACCATTGGAAGATACACTTTTTGACTCAGAAGATGGTTGGGCAAAACCTGTAGATTTGAAAAGAATTTTTGCAGGTTGAGTTTTGAACTCAACTAAGCCGTCTTCCAAAACTTGAATGATATTTGGCTTGGACTTGTCTTGGTCAAAGTTGCATCCTAACTCTTGCTTCCCATAAGGAGTTTTGGAATTGTCAAGAATCATGTTCAATTGTTTCTTACCATTATAAAATTATTCTAATGTGTTCTTAAGATAAGCATTTTCTTTTTCAAGTTTAGGACATGATTAACAAGTTTTAGCATTAATAACTCTAGCATACTTCTCCTTATGAAAACCAACTTGAAGCTTGAGGGCTTTGCAATTAATACAAGATGCAGACTCAATTTTGCCCTTAAGCTTATCATACTTGACTTTAAATACTTCTAGTATGCCATTCATCTCTCGCTCAAGTTCTAAACAGAAAAACAAGCACTAGAGTCAATTTTCTCAGAAGCTATCAACTTGCTAGACTCTAAGCATTTTTCACATGGAGCAGACTTAAACTCAACTAACTCAGTCCTAGCATTTTCAAGTTGGTGCAAGACAATGTCATGAGCATTTAGCATGTTCAGCAAGTAAAGCATGGTAAGAGGCGCATTCATCTACCTCAAGGTCCTTAGCATTTACGAGTTCAAGGGTAAGACTGCCTACTTGCAATTCTAAATCCTTAGCCATAGCCATGATCAATTATAATGCCTTATCTTGATTAAGAATTTGCTCATACATACCATCACATCGCATAAAAAGGACTTCATAGGAAGGAGATACCTTATCGGTGTCGACGTCTTCATGGACAGAGTCGGCCATGAAGCACATGTTGGTGAAGTCCTTGATATTGCCCTTTCCCTTGTCCTTCTCTCGAGGGATCTTCTTCACCTTGTCCTCCTCACTACCGGAGTCCATGCCGCTCAAGGAGTGGTCTCCAAAAGCGGTATGGACTCAGTGAGCGGCCTTCACAAGCTTGGGGGCATCGAACTTTGCCTTGCTCCCTTAAGGCTTCATCCAAGCAGGTTTCTTCTCCTTGTGGTTGCACTTTCCCTTGAGCTTGGGGTAGTTTGCCCGAATATGGTAAAGCTCACCACATTCATAGCAAGTCATCGAACCCTCTCTCTTCTTGTTCCTCACATTATTATAGACCTGTGTGAACTTTTTGGCTAGGACGGCTAAATCATGCTCAGGGATAGACTCGAGTTCTTCTTCACTGATTGTAGAAAGACATGCAAGAGAGAAACCTGAGGACTCAAAAGAAGCCATCAAGAGACTTCTTGAGAGGGTCGGCTACCAAAACCATGTTCTCCTTCTTAGGATGATCAACTCTCTTGATCTCATAGGTCTTGAGCTTGCTATAGAGCAACTCCAAGGTGAGATCAGAGAGATTGACATTCTTCTTAATGACAACAACCTTCATCTCCTACTCCTTGGTGTTGATTGCAGCCAAGAGGTGAGTTGCATTCTCGGACTGAGAATACTCGATGTTGATCGCTCTCAACTGATTGAGCACCTTGTTAAAACGAGTGAATATGTCATTGATTCTCTTACCAAGACAGATCTTGAACTTGTTGTATTCTCGTTTGAAGACCGTTTGACGTACTTACTTGATTTGAGACGAACCCTCATGGTAGATCTTGAGGATGTGCCAAATCTCGTACGCGGTCTCAAGGTGACATATCCTATTATACTTCTGGCTACGAAGCTCGACATATAGGAGGTTCTTTGTCTTATGGTTATTAGCCAAGAGGGTTGCAGAATCCAGCATAGCAACCTCAGGCAAGATGAGCGGAGCTTAAACAACCACCCATATGGCTTGACCCTCGCTCTGAAGGTAGATACACATGCGATTTTCTAATAGGCATAGTCGAGCCCATCAAAGACATACGGTTTGGTGGAGTACTTCTCTATCGTCAAGTTCAGTGACCGATTAAGATCACGAGTGAACTAACTAGGCTCTGATACCACTTGTTAGACCGAAATGACGACTAGAGGGGGTGAATAGGAGCACTACCTCGTTTTCACCTTGATCGGATTTAACTCAATTCTTACTCCAATAGCTATGAAAGCTATGAAGATCAAAGTACAAACATAACGAAAGTCTTGTATTGAATCTAATCGAAACCCCAAAGCACAACAACCAAAACACAAAAACTCAAAGCAAAGTGAGTTGGGCGATCAGACCTCTTAGGATGGGTGGTCTAATCGATGGCCAACCGGTCGGATCTCTCACAGAGGGCGGTATGACCTCCAGCACGATGAACAGTAAAATCAGCATGAATTCAAAATCACAAATCAACTCAACTTTTGATCTCGTGATCCAAATCCCCTCAAATTTCAATCATAGCTCATCAAGAAGGTCAGGAACCTATTCCAATTGATGATCGGGAAGATCAAGGCCAAAGTTCTATGAATTTCATAGATGAGAGAAGTAGGGCACAAGAACCTAGGAAAATCAAACTTTGATCCTAAAACTTGCTCGTGGGTGAAAGATAATCAATATGATCCTAGATGTATTACCACATATCACAGCAAGAAACCAAAGGAAAACCAAAGGATTGTCAAAATCCCAAAAGTCACAAAAAAGAAAGTAAGAACAAGAAGAGACTCATCTTGAAGTAATCTTGCTTGAATTGATTTGAGATAGATGTTAGTATACAATTACTCTACTATGGAGGACAAAAGCTCAACACTTGAGCATACAATCAATCCATCTCTCACAAACCCTAGCATCAACTACTCCAAAATCCCCAAATCACATATTAGGGTTTTTCTTTTGGAAGGACTTGAGAACTCCACATTTGGAGATTCTCCTTTTATAGTAGAGGCTAGTTTTAGAGAGAAGACCCTAATGGGCACCCGTTAAGCCCGCACACAAATGGGTCTACACTCACGCATGCTTCTCAAAGCGGATAACGAACCGGGCTTCCCAAATCTATTTCTTCGTTATCTTTATCTCTACTTGACCTAAACCGCCTCTCGTTGTACCGTCTTGCACCATGGTTTAACCAAAGGACACCAAGGAGGTATTTTGGTGAAATTACCAAAATACCATTTCTCGATCATTCTCCAAAGACCGGATCCAATCTTTATGAAGAAATCACATACTTCGCCACATGTAGGTTGATCAAGGGCTATCTTCATATCGGCAAGTCTCTTCCATCCGGCTCCTACCGAAACTACCATGGCACTTGCACGAACCCCATACCGCTTGATGCAACCCCTCGCACCGAACTTTCTGTCCGATCATTCTTGTTCATTTTATGCTATGCTTGAGTCCACTGACTTCACCCGCATCCTCGATTGTTTTGGATCTCAGCTCTCTAAGACTAGTATCGATCATCCTCGCGTTGACCGTCGTTGACCACCAAGCCTCCTGAACAACAACAAACCAATAGTTCGATTCTAGGCACAAGTTCTTGACAACTTGACCTATGTTAGTCAAAACATGCATCATGCAACATATATGCACTAAAACCCTATGAAATTGACCTATCCTACGATCATCGCCGCCTTGCCAGCCAGCGAACAGGGCAAAACTGGTCAGACCACCACCCATAATCGGTATGACTGCCCCTAACGGGTCTGACCGCCCATCTGGGCCGGTCTGACCGCCAGTACAAACACTTAGCCAGATTTTCTCCTAGAAAATCCAAAGCCTCTCTGAAAATTTAAAACGAATAGAACTTTTGACTTAAAGCTCCAAAAATACGAGATCAAGTGCAAAAGATTCTCCTCTCTTACCTACACCCTCTATTTTTGGCCCAGTCCAAAACTCGAAAGTTACCTTTTTGATCGGTTAGATCGCCGCCTATGGTCAGTCTAACCGTCAACCCTTTGGCCTGCCCCTAGGCTAGTCTGACCGCTAGAGATGGCTGGTCAAACCGCTGACCGCCGCCCTGGCCGATCTGACCGCCTACAGCTTGACATAATATGAAATTTACCGAAAACAAGTGTTTTAACAAACACTCACCACCATTGTCAATTATATCATCATCCTAAGATCGCGAGCATATCCTCATAATCTCCACAAAGACACATGGTTCGATGGGGGTAGCTGGCGTGTAAAGAAAGATAAGTTCAAGGTAGGTTGCCTATTGTGCATCGATGTATGCATGAGTAAGGTACTCTAATAACATGCAAACTAATAAGATAATTTGCCGCACACATAATCAACTCATTGCTTGAGATTAAATAGAGGTACATGTGCATGCATACAATTTAGGAAAATGTAACTAATTACTAAAAGAGTAAGAATAGAGACATACAACTACTTGATTTATATATAATGGAGGGTGATTAGTTTCTAAGAACCCTAACAAGTTATTATGCTCAATATTTTTCTTCCATCAAAGCTCATATTTAAATTACGTTCCTCGGGTTGTATTTTCCTTCAAACTTCTATTGTTATTTCTAATGTTTATGATATTTTAAAAATCTAAATAACATACAAGATACATAAATATATTCTCGATCATTTATACAAATTTGAAACAAATCTTGCTGTGCAAATGCGCGGGGCACCCTGCTATTTCTGTCATAATTAAAAGCTTTTAGTGTCCTTGAGCAAGGGTCATGTAACCGGTCCCGGGATGGATCCTGACCAGCCGCCGGTAACCGGTCAAATCGATTTTTTTCAGATGAAATTCGTTCAAATTTGATTAAAAACCATTCGAATTTGAATTTGAATAACCCGGGATTACCGGCCGGGATCCCGTATCCGACCCCCTCCGTAGCGGTAATCGGCAGTGGCGGCGATTCTGGTGGGATTTTAATCCTCGCCCTGAGAAGCCTAATTTTTTTTTGAAACAAGAGAAACCTACATAATAAGATGTTAAATTCACATTCTATTGACTATCTCAGATTTCTGGAGAATGAAAAATTGAATAATGACCAACCATGGATGTATTCACGGGTGCCTCCAAGGGGGCTCAAAGCGTACTTAGCATAATCCATTCATCCATCTCCTGATGCCATATCCACGTCAGCAGTTCTAGCAGCCTGGCAGGTACTTTGACTTACCCTGGAAATTCCTGTTCACAGCTCCAATGGACTAGGTCCGATCTGCACAAAGGGAAAACAGAACTGTTGAGCTCAGGAGCTGAAAAGCACATTCAGTGGCTGACATGTGGGTCCAGCACACAAAAATCCAACGCATGAATTTATATATTTAACTGATAACACAATGATATGGAGAGAAAACTTACAAAACCAAGAACATCCAAGCCAACAAGTTATGACTGGATCCAAACTTAGAAGGAGCAATGCACAAGGTATTGCGCAGATAAGGCCCCACAAGAACAGGAAAGAGGCAACTGCCCCCACTATCCAAGAGAAATACAGAAACGTTCAATTGAACCGTTTCATCTTTTGATCAGTTCAAGTGAGCTCCTCGTAGACTTGTTTGAGCCTTAAGGCGTCCCACTACCTTGCATGAATGCATTGATCTCTATGTACATATCCGTTGCTTGGACCTGGTAACTGGTAAGCAGCCCGATTTGGTAGCTGCTAGCTCCTGCAAGAGCTTGTTCATTGCATAGACTTCTCCCGGACGAAGAACCACCAAATTTGGCTGTCGTTTGGTGTGATTTTGATCTCTGTGGTGGACACGGCACGACACGATGGCGATGCAGCGGCCGCTACTTCTGTTCATAGTCTTGGTAGGCCTCCGGTCAAGCTCCGGCCAGACGAACTCCCAAGATGGTAAGCCTTGATCTTTCTGCTTTTCATTAGGTTACAGGAAGGCAGTTGACTTCTTTTTAGGATGAGTTACTCACAGAATGGCCGTTGACCTGAACAAGGTGAGCAAGATTAGTTCTGCCAGGAGTATAAGATGACAAGAATTTATTCATGATCATGAATTCATGATGTTTAGTTGCTAAAGAAAAAAAAACTCCAGCAACATGGCTGTCTACACATCAAGATTATGTTTTTTCTGCTAAATTTGGTAGTCTTAAACCTTTGGTGATCATTTATATCCAATAACATAAGTAAACTGTTTGATGTATTTGTCATATATTATCAGGCAATTTAGGTTACCTACAAAGTAACATTGGTTTTGATTTGCTTTGTTACTCTAGGTGGTGTAAAAGTAAAACTTTAATGAATCAAATCGACAGCAGGTTTAACCGAACCTTCAATTCTAAAACTGGTTGTATTCTTTCTCTTCTTAATGGAATGACACGCAAATTTCTTGCGTGTTCTCAAAAAAACAGTAGGTCAAATTGATCAAATATAGAAAGCCATGCTAATGTTCAAACAAACAGGTTCCCATGATAAAAAGTGAATCTGGAACAGTGTTTCTTTCCTGCTGGTACAATTGAGACTTCAAAGAAGAAACCCTCCTTTCTAGGATCGAGCTTTTTCTTTGAATTCTCTACAATGATACTTGCATATACTTCTCATATGAATAAGATTAGTGGATAATATGATCCAAGACAGGAGTGTGATCAACTACTGGAGTTGTTGATGCATAAGTGCTCAACTAATGTTAGCTAAATAAATTTTACAGTCGCCGCCCTTCAGGCATTGATGAAGAAATGGCAGAATGAACCGCAAAGCTGGACGGGATCGACCGATCCCTGCACCTCCTGGGATGGAATTTCATGTTCTAATGGGAGGGTGACAGAAGTGTGAGTGCTCAACTTATGACTTATCATTTTGCATTTCTTTTATTAACACACACTGCTGAATCCTGGTATTTGCAGGAGATTACCAAGCATGAATATGCAAGGTACATTAAGCAACGCCATAGACCAACTCTCTGCTTTGACATATCTGTAAGTCCTCGTTTCCTCCATTTTAAAAAGCTTCCTTTAGCCAAGAATAAAAACTTTAGTGTTTTCTCAACACAAACACACTGTAACAGATATGAGTCCAGTTAGGGGTGTTAATCGAATCTAAATTATTCGGCATCCGAATTCAGTTGGTAGCGAATATGATTTAGATTTTTTTTATCGGATTAACAGTTCCTCTCCTATCCGTATTCGTATAAAAAATATGGATACGAATATGATATGTACTTTTGTCATCCGAAATGTTATATTATCCACACTATTCGTATTTGAATTCAATAAAACAATATACATATTTTTATTGCAGTATGACTAATTAGTTGAACGGGTATTTTTAGTTGAGAAAATTGCATTGTAGATTTCTGAACTTGCGAGGTTGTGTCACTTAGCTCCCTGAACATGTATTTTATTTTCTCAGCCCTCTGAACTTGCGAAATTGTGTTACTTAACTCTCTGAACTTACATTTACTTTCTTAGACTCCTGAACTTACGAGGTTGTGTCACTTAGCTCTCTGAACTTGCGTTGAAGTGAAGTTCGTTGGATGCGATGCTGGCAACTTCGTCCCCTCCGAGTCTGGTGGACTCGTCGTCGCCCCATTCCAGCCGTGTTCATCATCCCCGTCACCTTACGCCGATAAAAACGGATTCTTCAGGCTTGGGAACGCACCGTACTTGCGTCTTCGCCGGAACTCCACTATCGCAGCTTGCCGCCGCCCTCGCCCTTTCCTCCTCTGAGTCGGTCGTGAGAGAGAAATACATTCCTAGTGCTAGAGCAGGGACACAATACTCTCTCTCTCTCTCTCTCGGTGATTCGTCAGCTCAGCCTTTTCTGTTAGTAAACGGTTAAATGGACTTCGTGTAGGGTAAGTAGCTTCTACCGTGAGAGAGAGAAAAGTATTGTGCCCCGGCTCTGGCACTAGGAATGTACTTCTCTCTCTCACACGGCCGACTCAGAGGAGGCAAGGGCGAGGGCGGCGGCAAACTGCGACGATGGAGCTCCGGCGAAAGCGCGAGCACGATTTGTTCCTGTGTTGAAAAAATTGTTTTTGTCGACGTGAGGTGACGGGGACGATGAATATGACTGGAACGGGACGGCGACGAGTCCATTGAACTCAGAGAGGAAGAAGTCGTCAGCATCGCATCCGATGAACTTTGCTTCAATGCAAGTTCATAGAGTTAAGTGGCACAACCTCGCAAGTTCAGGGAGCTGAGAAAGTAAAATGTAAGTTCAGGGAGCTAAGTGGCACAACTTCGTAAGTTCAGAGGCCTAAGAAAGTAAAATGCAAGTTCAGAGAACTAAATGACATAACCTCGTAAGTTCAGCGACTTACAATGCAATTTTCTCTTTTTAGTTTAATATGAATTCATGTTTTTAGGTGAAATAGATAAACTAGAATGATTAGGTGTGCTATGTACTAAGATAAAGTATCATAAATATCTTGCAATTATATAAGTTATGAGGATATCCGAATACGACCGAATTGAGTAGTTATTCGATTCGTATTCGACAATATTCGAATTCATATTCATTTAGAAATACAAATATGAATACGGAAAGACCACTGTTTGATCCGTTGACCACCCTAACTCCAGTGAATGAGAAGCTAAAGCCTACGAGTTTATCTAGAGATCAAGAACAGAGAGCATGTTTTAGTCCACTGATATAAACTACATGCAGGGATCTGTCTAACAATCCAAATGTCGGAGGTCCACTTACTCCAAACATTGGAAATCTGAAGCAGCTCACAACTCTGTAAGAACAGCGACTATACGATTACATTACTCTTTTTTGGGGTCTGTGGAAAGTACCAAAAAAAAGAGAGGGGAAAAAGCTGATGTCTCTTGGTTTCTCAGGATTTTGCTTGGATGCAGCTTCACTGGTGGTATCCCACAAGAGATAGGCAACTTAAGACAGCTCACATTCCTGTAAGAATTCACTTAAATTTGGACGGAAATCTTCAATGAACATTATTCTGTTCATGAGGTGATATAATTCAATTGACGAATTTCACTCATGCAGGGCCCTAAACTCAAATCAATTCACTGGTAGAATCCCCCCAACACTTGGTCTTCTCTCGAATCTCATCTGGTTGGACTTGTCGGCCAATCAGTTGTCAGGACAAATCCCAGTTTCAACTAGTTCAAACCCAGGATTGGATAGACTTGTCAATACAAAGCACTTGTAAGTTCTAAAATGTTGTGCCAGCTCTAGGATAAAAGGAATCATGATACACTGCTGCTTAAATGAGCTAATTTCCATATTGGCTGATCCATCCATCCAAATTAACAGCCATTTTAGTGAGAACCAGTTGACAGGCCCAATGGATGAAATTCTTTTCAGTGCCAATATGAGGCTTATACATGTGTAAGCTGCGTACTCTCCGTCTGCACTTGCTAAGTTCCTCTATTCATTCATATTATCTCACTGCTTTTGGTAATCACTGTCAGGTTATTTGACAACAACAAATTTACTGGACCAATCCCAAAATCTCTTGGACTCGTCCAAACACTGCAAATCATGTACGTCCTGATGAAACAATTTTTTATGTTTTGCACTCCCTTTTACTCAATTTAGTGATTCTTTTTCCTGTTGTACATGTATCAGCCGCCTAGATCGGAACCAATTCAATGGTCCGGTTCCTAGTAGTATCGGCAACCTGCCTAACCTGATGGAACTGTAAGTAACTATCATTAAGGAATACCAACTAATACTTCATATTCCTTGCAAATTACATTGCAAATCTTTATTGGGTTGTTGCAGGAGTTTAGCAAGCAACCAACTGAATGGGACAGTGCCAGACCTCAGTAATGGAACTGATCTCAATTATGTGTAAGACATAAAACATATCAACATTTAAGTTTAATGATTCTTTTGTGGTGTTAAGAAAAAAAACTTTCTCTGAACAGGGACCTAAGCAACAATAACTTTGCAAGCTCACCAGCACCACCATGGTTTTCAACGTTGACGTCCCTGAACACCTTGTGAGTTGTCTGAAGATTGACAAAGTGAATATTAAATGGATTTAGTAAGTAACATTTCAACTAACATTGTTGCTCTGGTTTGATTAACAGATTTATGGATAATGATGGTCTTACTGGGACAGTCCCTAGCGCTCTTTTCAGTTTCCCACAAATGCAGCAAGTGTAATTTCCTCATGACTCGTGCTACAACTTTCTCTAATAGCATATCTGACTATGCAAGGTTTGGTTCAGTAAAATTTCTATGCCTTCTGATGTTGTAACTTGTAATGCAGATCACTGTAACATCCCAATTTTCAGAGCTTAAAAATCTTTTAAATAGTTAGTAGGGAAAAATTCACCATTTGAATTTTATTTGAATTTAATTTCAAAAGCTTAATATTGGACTTTACAATCAAAAACATTTAATGTGAATAATCCCAACATGAACAATAGCCAAAACTATTTTATTTGGGTTCTATGTGCTCGAGATATATTTTCTAGATTTTTCTAGAATTTTTACGAGTTCATTTGCTATTTTCTTTGCCCATTTGAATTTACGTATTTTCTAAAATGAAAAACCTATTTAAAATCTCGAAATCCATTCGGGCGAATTCTTTAACTCGGCCCATTCCTTCGCTCACGTCACGGCCCATCTCCGGCCCGGCTCGCTCGCCGCCTTCCCACCGACATGCGGGCCCGCATGTCGATCTCTCTCTCTCTCTCTGCTGCGGCGCGCTCATCCTCCACCGTCCGATCAAAGATGAGCGGCTAGACGCGCATAAGGCAACCGGAGTTGTCCGAATGTTTCTTTGATTGTGGCCGTTCGATCAAGATCCGCGGCCGATCCGAATCTGTTTCGCGTACCGCGGCGTTTCACACGCGGACCACGCGAAGCCGTGTCTCGGCGTGTGGGACCCGCCTTGCCACGCCATCGTCGTCTCGAGACGGACTGCGTTCCGATTTCCTCGCGCGCGCCGCTCGGCCGTTTTGGGCGTCCGTGCCTAGACCTTCCGAGCCGCGCTTATATAAGGAGGCAAGCCCTCGGTCTCCGCATCCCAACGCGCGTGCCGCCACCCTGACCCTAACCCTAGCCGCAAAGCTCGAAGAAGCGATCTGCGCGCCGCAACTCCGTGAGCTCTTCGCGCCATCGCTGCAATCGAGCTCGCCGATCGCACCACCAAGATCGCACGAGCATAAGCAATCTCCTGGTGCCATCCACTGCGGAACCAGCGGGCCGTCGTCGACAACAACCGGCACTTCGCCGCTTGAACCTCGCCGCCGGCCACCTCCGTCGCCCCGACCACCCACTCTACTTCATTAGGTTCGCAATAGCAAGGGCTACACGTTGGTACCACTCACCTCGCCGAGCCGCCGTTCGCGTTGCCATCGGTCCCGAGCCGCCGTCGTCGGGTCCGGCGTGGCACGCCACCGCCGCCACCTCGCCGCGTCGGCCCCTGTCCTCGTGTCGTCGCGTGGAGCCGTCGGCATCCACGCGCGCGCCACGCGGCATGGTCCACCGGTCCCCACTTCGAGGCTCAGAGACCAGGTCACCGTGAGCGAGTCAGCGGCAGTGGGACCGCTGTCAGCCGATTTTCATCCCGTCCAACGTCCTCGGATGACGTCGATTGCGCAATAATCCGATTTTCAATAGAAAAGTAATTCGGAAATTCCAGAAAATCGTAATTAGGGTTTCTTTTAGATTTCCAATCTTCCAAAGCTCATAACTTTTGCATCCTAACTCCGATTGAGCCCATTCAAATTCCTAAATCTGTCTAAATTCAAGATCTATTTATCTGAGATTTTTATTTAATTTTTGGAGTTTGTTTTGCCTCTGTTATTTATTTGTTTTGTTGTTTGTGTCTCGTTTGCGAGTAGACGTCGATTCGTTGGGGAATTTTGTGGAAGAAGGAGCACCCCAAGATCAAGATCGAGACATAGACCTTTTCCAAGGCAAGTCATACCTTTGATCATCTTGAACCCGTTTTCAAATTACCTTGTGTTAAATTATTGCATGATAGTTTAATTATTTATTTAAATGCTTTGGGCATAGTTATTATCCAAATTGTTATCACACCTTGGCCTTGTATGTCATAATTCCTTGTCACCCTAGATTGGTTATTAGTTGGTAATATTATAGCACCAACGTGGGTTGGTTAGATCGAGTACAATTGCTTAGCCATGCTACGAGTCATCATCTCATGTAAGTTGCAAATATCAATTATGACTAAGTGACTATGGAACTTTGTGTAAAAGCGTGTCTTTGTATGTTATTACTTTGTGATGGCATGTGTTGCACTAAAACCAACTGGGTGGTAAAGGATTTAGGCGAGGCAAGTGGTGAGAGCGTGTGACATGGTGGACTATGTGATGGGAGCGATAATCTGTGTGGCTTAGTTAGAAAATGGAAGTCTTGCCTTGGTCAATTAAGGACTTAACTTTGTGCGCCATTGAACCGAGCCTTACAAGACGACCACATGCCCGTATGGGACGGGCCTAACTTAGTAAGTTATGGATTCTCGCATTGATGTTCGTGGATAGGTTAGGCTATGTGATAGGGTGGAGGTGTGACTACTTGGTAGTTGCATCACGGGAGGATTCGTCGTCCCCGCCCAACGATGTGTGTTATGCATGGGCTATGTGATATGTATAACGGTTTGTAAGCACATCGAGTGTCAATGTTGAGATGAAGTTTCAACCGCTTTGTTACGATTGGTGCTTGCTACACTAGTTGTATCTTGTGGGTAAAGTGTACAACCTCTGCAGAGTGTTAATCAAACTATTCGAATAGCGCGTCCTCGGTCATGGACATGCTCGGTGATTTCACATAAGGGTTAGTTTTTATAAAATGTGGGAATGGGGCTGTGTGATCTCAATCATATGGCTATGTGAAATAATCATTTAGCTTGTGTGTCTTTGTGGAAACAATCATTAAATTATTATTGTCTATTTGTTTTGAAGTATGTTTTCAATCTATTACCGTATTCAATTGCAAATGTTGCTTTTATGCAAAAGAACCACGTAAGCCTTTTCTTTGGAATAAGCACGCATCTATACATTGCATTCTGTGGTATGATTTGCGAGAGTACGGTTGTGTACTCACGCTTGTTGTAAAACTTGCGCCCAAACCTACTGAAGTGGAGGAGTCTACGCTTTCGGAGGAGTTCGTTGAAGGTCGATCGTTCGTTAAGGTCCGGATCCCGTTGGTTGCTGTGGTGAATTGGTGGGATCTACGCTGAGTTTTCCGTTCATTCGCCGCTTTATTTCTCTGTTAGCCTGCGTGGCTTAATAAGTGTAAACTCGACCATAAGGTCAAAACCCTTATTTGTTATTCAAACTAATCGTTTACTTTAATTATCGCTGTGTGGATCGATATTTACTGTGTTAACCCTGTGTGCACTAGCGTGATCTCGACTAGTGCAAGATATACAGAGGTTCCGTAATCGTGATGCAGGTCCCGGCAGAGGTGGTATCGAGCCATATTGGTAGGTCTTGACCTTAGTTAGATTGGCCGTCTTTAGAGTGTCCAAACTATTTTCTAAAGGAAAATTAACTTGCAAGGTTAATTGATTGCTTAACTCTTCTCATATCTCTCTCGCCTCAACTTTTGCTATAACCTCTTCTCTCCCATTTGCTTTAAAGTTGCTCTTACTGCTCGTCTGTCTTGTGGATGCCTCAAATCTTGTAACTATGGTGAGCGCACGGGAGGATACGCCGCCGAGCTTTGGAAGTTGCTCTGTGTTCTTGGAGGTTTTGATCGTCCACGACGTCGGCAACAACCGATGCTGAATGGTCGTAACCGTGGAGTGATTTGTCGCTCGACGATCTACGCCAGAGGAACGACAAGGCGAGCCAACCTTCGCACGCCTCGTGAGGAAGATCACTTGGCCGGAAGGTATCCGAGAGTCGCCGCTTGGCCATGCTACGATTCGCAACATCTACGCGACGAGCTTCGGACACCGCCTTCCGTTACCATCCTCGAAGCTGCGGTGTGGACTTGCCAAAGACGCTACCCGCCCACGAAGGAGAGCAACGCTACGCCGTACACCTCGCCCGATTCGTGGCCGCCCGGGAGGAGCTGCGGAGAGGACTATCACGAGTTGGATCATGTCTATGAAGCCTTGCGAGAGTCAAGAGAAGGTCGCCACTGCAAGAGATCCTCTACGATCAAGTTCCCGAAGAAGAGGAAGACCAGGAGGATCCCAAGAGGATCCGGAGGAAGGCCCAGTGAGCCCGAAGAAGATGCAGAGCCGTGAGCCGAGGAGAGCGATTGCACCGAACGCCTGCTCTGCTGCACGATTCGAGGCATCAGGATCGGTTTGCCAAGATGCCGGCCACTCGAGTCTACAGCGTCGCCGAGCGCGCGCGGTTGTGGAGGCTTTCGAGTAGTTGGTCTTAGTTTCGGTTTCGAGCTTAGCGATTTGATTTAGTGAGTCGCCTTTAGGCGGTAGTTTTGTGTGCTTAGGTCGTTGTTCCTTTTGTGTGCGAGTATGAGTGCAAAGGCCCTTAGGCATCTGTTGCGACCATGCTAAGACCCTAAGTAATAAAGGTATTTCATTTGAGTTTCTTGATCTCGTGTTTTGTTGGGTTTAACCTACCCCGCTTAGTTCTTAACTTATCTCTTGCTTGCTACCTTATCGACCTTTGGAGCCTCGCGAGATGGTTCAAACTCGTCGATCACGCAAGTGGTTCGGCACCCTCACACCGGAGGCAATGAGCAACCACCGCAGAGCGGTTCCGCGCAAGCACCCCAATTGACTTGCAAAACTTTGGAGCTTTCATGGCGGCCTGACTCGGTGATGAATACCATGATGACTCGATGCAAGCCATGCACAACCGAACAACAACAACAACAATCACCAAAGATGGAGCCCTACCGCTCATGGTCACCATGGACCATCCAAACTTGCAGATTCATGAGGACTCGCCCACCAACATTTTCTCGACACGTCTCTCCGGTGGAAGCGAGCGACACTGCGTGTTATCGAAAGAAAGTCGCTAATCACTCGGGCAGCGACCGTGAAAAGGTTACGTATGCCACTCACCGGATGGAAGGCACCGCTGGCTGAATGGTGGGAGAACTTCGTGCGCTCATGAGGCGCCACAGGATATCACACGGGAAGAATTTTTCGCGCATTTCGCCAAGATCATGTGCCGTAAGGCATTATCGACCAAGAAGGATGAGTTCGCGCTCTCAAGCAAGGAGCTATGTCGTGTCGACTACCTCAACAAGTTTTCACAACTAGCTCGCACGCGTGAGAAGATGTAGCCACCGATAAGGCTCGCGCGAGTCGCTTTTGAAGGACTAAACACTTTGGATCGCAAGTCGGTTTGATCGCCATACTTTCCCGATTTCCGGAGTTGGTTAACAAAGCCTTTGTTCTAGAAGACAAACGCAAGGAGTTAGAGGATAAGCAGAACGCCGGATGGCTCAGCAGGGAACCATCAATCACAACAGAGCAAGAATAGTGCGGCACAGTTCAATGTGTTTCACCCCAAACTCGCTCGTTGAGCACCGCACCAACTTCAACACCCCGCCCACCGCCGTAACTTCCGCAACCTCGCACTGTCAACCCCAATCCAGAAGCAACCGCAGAACGCACCAAAGTCCATTACGCTTGCCGTCACCGGGACATTTTGCCAATCGCTGTCCGCAAAGGAACAATCACTCAAAGACGCTTCAACCTTGGAGCTACTCCATCCAAGACGCCAAAGACCGTGCATCAACCAAGGAGCCGAAGTTGCCGGTCAGCCGGGAGGAGCACCGCGATCCGTGATCGAGGCCGTGTCAACCACGCCACTCTGGAAGGAGCCCAGAATCACCGGACGCCAGATCGGGTAAGTTTCGTTAACTCGATGCACTGCATCGCTTTGTTTGATTCGAGCCGCATTCATTTGTTTCTCGAATGTTTGCAACCAAGAATAAATTGGAAGTTATGCAACTTAAGCATACTCTGTTAGTCCATGCCGAGCAGAGCTAAGTACTAGAGTGGGATGTTTAGGAGCTAAGTTACTCATAGTCGAGTTGAGTTTCTAGCCAACCTAATTGTCCTAGATACCCAAACCCTAGATGTCATTCTTGGCATGGATTGGTTATCCAAGCACAAAGTCTGTGCTAGATTGTGGCCAGAAGAGTCGTGAACAATCGAGGACGCCAAAGGAAACAAGGTAGAGTTTCTAGCCACCTCGGTTCGTGATGGACATTTGCTAGTAAACGACCAAGACCCTTGCCTTAGAAGAAGTACCAGTGGTCGATGAATATCCGATGTGTTTCCGAAGAATTACGGGAATGCCACCGGATCGTGACATTGAGTTTGTCATCGACCTAGTGCCGAGGACAGCACCAATTTCAAAGAGACCGTATCGGATGCCACCATGAATTGGTAGAGATGAAGAAGCGTATAGAAGAACTTCTTGAGAAAGGTTTCGTGAGACCTAGTTCGTCGCCGTGGGAGCGCCGGTGTTGTTTGTCAAGAAGAAAGATGGAAGCATGAGGATGTGTATTGATTACCGCTTCTCTCAACGGTTACCATCAAAAACAAGTACCCACTACCCGGATAGATGATCCGCTTGATCGGATGAAAGGAGCCGGATTATTCTCGAAGATCGACCGCGATCAAAGTTACCACCGGCTAAAAATTTGTCCTAAGGATATACCAAGACCGCTTTTCAACGCGATGCGGACATTATGAGTTCTTAGTCATGTCCTTTGGTCCGACTAATGCCCCGCCTATTTCATGAACATGATGAATAAAGTATTCATGGAATACTTGGATAAGTTCGTAGTTGTGTTCATTGATGATATTCGTGTACTCAAGTCGGAGGAAGAACACGCAGAGCATTTAAGGATAATATTGGAAAAACTCGAGAGCATCGCTTGTATGCCAAGTTCGATAAGTGTGACTTTTGGAAGAAGGAAGTGGATTTCCTTGGTCATGTTATGACAAAGCCAAGGAGTAGCGATTGACCCTAAAGTTAAGCGAGCTACATTGGGAGCGACCGAAGCGTAACTCGATTCGCGATTTCTTGGGAATGGCAAAGTTATTACCGCTGTTTTATCGAAGGATTCTCATCAATTGCTAAGCCTCTTACGCAATTGTTGAAGAAGGAGAAAAAGTTCACTTGGACTCACCGTGAGGAAAGCTTCCAAGAGTTAAAGAAGCGCTTAACTTCACCCATGCTAATTTTGCCGATATTCGCAAGGATTTCGATATCTATTGTGATGCTTCGCGTCAAGGATTAGGATGTGTCCTGATGCAAGAAGGAAGAGTCTTGTTGCTTGCAGCGTCAAGACAATTGAGACCCCACGAGGAGAATTACCCTACTCATGATCCGAATTAGCGCAGTAGTGCATGCTTTAAAGATTTGGCGCCATTACCTCATCGGTGTAATTGTGAAGTCTACACAGCATCATAAGAGTCCAAGTACATCTTTACCCAATCGGATCTGAATATGAGACAGAGAAGATGGTTAGAATTGATCAAGGATTACAATCTCTAATCCACTACCATCTGGAAAAGCCAACGAGTCTGCACGCCTAAGTCGTAAGAGTTCTTGCAATACTTTGGAAGTAAAGGAAAGTTGCCAGAACTTTATGAAGAATTTCAAAAGCTAAAGCTAGAAGTTGTGTCCAAGGGATTTGTAGCCAATTTGAAGTCACATCTACCCTAGAGAAGCAAATTCGTGAAGCACAACCAAAGGATCCTGTGTTGTCAGACATCAAGGTCAAAATGACAGAAGGGAAATTCAAGGATTTCACCAAAGATGATCAAGACATACTCTGGATTAATGGGCGTATCTGTGTACCAGATATCGATGGTCTGAGACAGTTAATCTTAAAGGAAGCCCATGACTCAAAGTACTCAATCCACCCTGGAAGCACCAAGATGTACCAGGATGTTAAGACTAAATTTTGGTGGCCAAATTTGAAGCGAGAAGTCGCAGAGTTCGTTGCCTTGTGCGACACCTGTCAAAAAGTGAAGGAACACGAGAGACCAAAGAGGTTTTTTGCAACCTGAAGATTCCGAATGGAAGTGGGAGGAAATCGGGATGGATTTTATCACGGCTTACCCAAGACCCAATCGTTACGATTCAACTGGTAATAGTCGATCGCTTGACCAAGGTCGCCATTTCTTGCCACCAAAACCACATACTGTGAGATCGCCTTGCGGAATTGTATATGGCTAGAATTGTCGGCTTGCATGGTGTGCCCAAGAAGATAGTGTCGATCGAGGATCTCGGCTCACCTCTCGATTTTGGCAAAGTTTGCATGAAGCATTGGGTACCCATCGAATTTCGATCTTGCGTATCATCCATGCATGGATGGGCGATCGAAAGAGTCAATCGATATTGGAGGATATGCTTGAGAGCTTGTGCTCTAGCTAATGCTACCCGATGGGATAAAAGTTTACCGATGCACGAGTTTTCGTACAACAATAGTTATCAAGCGACCGCAAATGTCACCATTTGAAGCTTTGTATGGCCGTGCTGCGCAGAACCCGTTGAATTGGTCGAAACAAATGAACGATCGCTTTTTGGTCCGACATTATTCGAGAAGCGTAAGAGCAAGTGGCCATGATAAGAGAAAGATTGAAGATAGCTCACCAGCGTAAGAGCTATCGCCGATAACCGTCGCCGAGATCTCGATTTGAGCCGTAAGATTTTGTCTATCTTCGGTGACCCGCCGAGGTGTCAAAAGGTTTCATGCCAAAGGAAGCTTGCCCTAGGTATGTTGGTCCGCTCAAGATTTTGGAACGCCGTGGAGAAGTTGCTTACGCTTGGAGCTACCGCGATGCGTTAGCAGGAGTGCATGATGTCTTTCATGTCTCGCGATTGAAGAAGTGTCTTCGTGTGCGGTAAGAGCAAGCCCGTTGGAATCAATTGATCAAGGAGGATCTACCACAAGGAACAACCGCTTAAGATTTTGGATGTCGCGAGCGCCACCGTAAGCAAGACCGCTCGCTTTTGCAAGGTCCGGTGGAGCAACCACTCGAAGGAGAAGCAACGTGGGAACGTGAAGAAGAGCCGAAAGCCGAGTTTCTAGCCTTTTCTCTATTAGCGAATCTCTGGTCGAGATTCCTTTAAGGGGAGGTTTGTAACATCCCAATTTTGAGCTTAAAATCTTTTAAATAGTTAGTAGGAAAAATTCACCATTTGAATTTTATTTGAATTTAATTTCAAAAGCTTAATATTGGACTTTACAATCAAAACATTTAATGTGAATAATCCCAACATGAACAATAGCCAAAACTATTTTATTTGGGTTCTATGTGCTCGATATATTTTCTAGAATTTTCTAGAATTTTTCGAGTTCATTTGCTATTTTCTTTGCCCATTTGAATTTCTCGTATTTTCTAAAATGAAAACCTATTTAAAATCTCGAAATCCATTCGGCCGAATTCTTTAACTCGCCCATTCCCTTCGCCGTCACGCCCATCTCCAGCCCGCCATTTCAAGGTTGCCAGCTTAACCGACACGCGGGCCCGCATATCGATCTCTCTCTCTCCCTTTCTCGCGAAGCGCCGCCATCCTCCACCGTCCGATCAAAGATGAACGGCTAGATGCGCATAAGGCAACCGAGTTGTCCGAATGTTTCTTTGATTGTGGGCCGCTCGATCAAGATCCAACGATCCGATCCCGAAGTCTTTTGGTACCGCGTTTCACTGCGCGACCACGCGAAGCCGTGTCTCGGCGTGCGGGACCCACCCTTGCCACGCCATCGTCGTCTCCGAGACGGACTCGTTCCGATTTCCTCGCGCCGCCCGCCATTGTTTGGGCGTCCGTGCCCTAGACCTTCCCGAGCCGCGCTATATAAGGAGGGCAAGCCCTCGGTCTCCGCATCCCAACGCGCCACCGCCACCCCCTACCTAACCCTAGCCGCAAAGCTCGAAGAAGCGACTGCGCGCCGCAACTCCGGTGAGCTCTTCCGCGCCATCGCTGCGTCGAGCTCGCCGATCGCACCACCAAAGATCGCACGAGCATAAGCAATCTCCTGGTGCCATCCACTTTGCGGAACCACGAGCCGCCGTCCGACAACAACCAAGCACTTCGCCGCTGAACCTCGCCGCCGCCACCTCCGTCGCCCCCGACCACCGGCTCTACTTCATTAGGTTCGCACAGCAAGGGCTACACGTTGGTACCACTTCACTCGCCGGCGGCGCCGTTCGCCGTTGCCATCGATCCCCGAGCCGCCTGCCGCGGTCCGACGTGCACGCCACCTCGCCCGCCACGCGCGCGGCCTCGTGCCCTCGTGTCGTCGCGTGGAGCCCCGTCGGCATCCACGTGCGCGCCACGCGGCATGGTCCACCGGTCCCCGGCCGAGGCTCGGTGAGACCGGGCCACCGTGAGTCGAGTCACCGACAGTGGGACCCACTGCGAGCCGATTTTCATCCCGTCCGAACGTCCTCGGATGACGCCGGATTGCGCAATAATCCGATTTTTCAATAGAAAAGTAATTGAAATTCCAAAATCGAATTAGGTTTCTTTTAGATTTCCAATCTTCCAAAGCTCATAACTTTTGCATCCTAACTCCGATTGAGCCCATTCAAATTCCTAAATCTGTCTAAATTCAAGATCTATTTATCTGAGATTTTTATTTAATTTTTGGAGTTTGTTTTGCCTCTGTTATTTATTTGTTTTGTTGTTTGTGTCTCGTTTCATGAGTAGACGTCGATCGTGGGGAATTTTGTGGAAGAAGGAGCACCCCAAGATCAAGATCAGACATAGACCTTTTCCAAGGCAAGTCATACCTTTGATCATCTTGAACCCAGTTTTCAAATTACCTTGTGTTAAATTATTGCATGATAGTTTAATTATTTATTTAAATGCTTTGGGCATAGTTATTATCCAAATTGTTATCACACCTTGGCCTTGTATGTCATAATTCCTTGTCACCCTAGATTGGTTATTAGTTGGTAATATTATAGCACCAACGTGGGTTGGTTAGATGCGAGTACAATTGCTTAGCCATGCTACGAGTCATCATCTCATGTAAGTTGCAAATATCAATTATGACTAAGTGACTATGGAACTTTGTGTAAAATGTGTCTTTGTATGTTATTACTTTGTGATGGCATGTGTTGCACTAAAACCAACTGGTGGTAAAGGATTTAGACCGAGGCAAGTGGTGGAGACGTGTGACATGGTGGACTATGTGATGGGAACGATAATGTGTGGCTTAGTTAGAAAATGGAAGTCTTGCCTTGGTCAATTAAGGACTTAACTTTGTGCGCCATTGAACCGAGCCTTACTGATGCGACCACATGCCCGGTATGGGACGGCCTAACTTAGTAAGTTATGGATTCTCCGCATTGATGTTCGTGGATAGGTTAGGCTATGTGATAGGGTGGAGGTGTGACTACTTGGTAGTTGCATCACGGAGGATTCGTCGTCCCGTCCAACGATGTGTGTTATGCATGGGCTATGTGATATGTATAACGGTTTGTAAGCACATCGAGAGTGTCAATGTTGAGATGAAGTTTCAACTGCTTTTGTTACGATTGGTGCTTGCTACACTAGTTGTATCTTGTGGGTAAAGTGTACAACCTCTGCAGAGTGTTAATCAAACTATTCGAATAGCCGCCTCTGGTCATGGACATGCTCGGTGATTTCACATAAGGGTTAGTTTTTATAAAATGTGGAATGGGAGTGTGTGATCTCAATCATATGGCTATGTGAAATAATCATTTGTTTGTGTGTCTTTGTGGAAACAATCTGTTAAATTATTATTGTCTATTTGTTTTGAAGTATGTTTTCAATCTATTACCGTATTCAATTGCAAATGTTGCTTTTATGCAAAAGAACCACGAAGCCTTTTCTTTGGAATAAGCTCGCATCTATACATTGCATTCGTGGTATGATTTGCAGTACGGTTGTGTACTCACGCTTGTTGTAAAACTTGCGCCAAACCTACTGAAGTGGAGGAGTCTACGCCGCTTTCGAGGAGGAGTTCGTTGAAGGCCGATCGTTCGTTAAGGTCCGGATCCCGATTGGTTGCTCGTGGTGAATTGGTGGGATCTACGCCGAGTTTTCCGCTCAGCACGCCGCTTTATTTCTCTGTTAGCTGCGTGGCTTAATAAGTGTAAACTCGACCATAAGGTCAAAACCCTTATTTGTTATTCAAACTAATCGCTTACTTTAATTATCGCGTGTGGATCGATATTTACCGTGTTAACCCCTGTGTGCACTAGCGTGATCCCGACTAGTGCAAGATATACGAGGGTTCCAGAATCGCACTCGGGTCCCGACAATCACTAGCTAAGAATGCATTCCGTGGGACACTAAATATCAACGACAACATCAGCTCGCTCCTACGGGTTGTTAACCTGACAAATAATCAAATCATCGACGCTAAAGTTGACCCGAGCTACACCAGCAGCCTCATGTAAGCATCATCCCATATGACTGTATACTTGTACAAGTAAGTGGAATGCATTCTCACCCATTTTTTTAATATTCTTTTCCAGACTAACAGGGAATCCCGTATGCTTAGACAATGGCAATTTCTGCACACTCAAGCAAAAGCAGCAAGTGCCATACTCTACTAGCCTAGGTCCATGTGGTGCCATTTCATGCCCCACTGATCAGTCAGCGAATCCAGTGACTTCACAGAACTGCGCTTGCACCACCCCCTTCCAGGGTTTGATGATCTTCCGAGCACCCGCCTTCTCTGACGTGACAAACCCCACAACATTCCAACTTTTGGAGTCGACGCTTGTGAAGAACCTTAGCCTAGCTCCAGGATCAGTCGCCCTTTCCAATGTTGTGTTCAGTCCAGGAGCTCCTCTAACACTCAAAGTGAAGGTTTTTCCGGTCAGTGGAATGAGCTTCAAGCGCTCAGATGTTATAAGAATAAGTTCTGCTTTGGTCAACCAAACTTACACTGCTCCACCTACATTTGGACCATACAGCTTCATAGCCGGCACATACTTTGCAAGTATGTACACTGCATAAGTTTGTACTCTCTTTTGTTTGATTTTAATCTTCAAATCTTACATGACTTATTCATTTCAGGCCCAAGTGGTAAAAAGTCCTCAATGGGCATAGGTGCAATAATTGGAATATCAGTTGCTGGTTTTGTCCTTATTATTGGCCTTGTTCTGGTAACAATATATGCTCTACGGCAGAAGAAAATAGCCAAGGAGGCAGTTGAGCGAACTACTAATCCGTTTGGTAATGTGTTATTTCGTCATCGATAGTTCATCTAATGGAAGATGTGTTGCATGCGCACACACACACACACACACACACACACACACACACACAATTTACCATAAACATTTTAAAATTGTCACGATATGTTTGCTAATTTGATCTTATTAATGCTTTGGTACCACAGCATCATGGGGAGCAGGTGGTAAAGATAACGGAGACGTGCCACAACTGAAAGGAGCAAGATACTTTGCATTTGAGGAACTGCGAAAATGCACCAACAATTTCTCAGAAACCCACGAGATAGGATCTGGAGGATATGGGAAGGTAACTTCCGTGCTCACATATTCACAGACAGAAGAAGCAAGGATTTACAGAAGCATCTAATATCCTATTTACTTTGTTAGGTTCACAAAGGAATGCTCGCAAATGGGCAAATGGCTGCAATAAAACGCGCACAACAAGGATCCATGCAAGGTGCAGCTGAGTTCAAGAATGAGATTGAACTACTGTCCAGGGTTCATCACAAGAACCTAGTGAGCCTAGTAGGTTTCTGCTATGAACAAGGGGAGCAGATGTTGGTTTATGAGTATATTCCTAATGGGACATTAAGGGAGAACCTGATGGGTATACTCTTCATTATCACTACCTACAACCACATTTTTACCTAATTACTACATGCTTCTAAACAAGGACATAGGGTCTAACCATAACTTAACTGCAGGTAAAGGAGGGATGCACTTGGATTGGATGAAGCGCCTCAGGATCGCAGTCGGATCTGCTAAAGGTCTAGCATACCTTCATGAACTTGCTAATCCACCAATAATCCACAGAGATATCAAATCCACCAATATTCTGTTGGATGAAAGCCTAAATGCAAAGGTGGCTGATTTTGGTCTTTCAAAGCTAGTATCTGATACACAAAAGGGCCATGTTTCTACCCAAGTGAAGGGAACACTGGTAAGTACCTTTGGGAATTATAAGTGCATAATTTCTATTGGGGAAAAGAAGATTTCTTGCTGACTCCTCTTCTATATTGAATTATCAGGGTTATTTGGATCCTGAATACTACATGACTCAACAGCTCTCTGAGAAGAGTGATGTCTATAGCTTCGGAGTTGTCATGCTAGAACTGCTAACTTCCAGGCAGCCCATTGAGAAAGGCAAGTACATTGTGCGCGAGATCAGGACTGCAGTAGACCAGTATGATCAAGAGTACTATGGCTTGAAGGGACTAATTGATCCGGCAATCCAGGATTCAGCAAAACTAGTTGGCTTCAGGAGATTTGTGCAGTTGGCTATGGAATGTGTAGAAGAGTCTAGTGTTGACCGCCCGACAATGAATGATGTGGTGAAGGAACTTGAGATCATTATACAGAATGAAGGGACGCAGTTGTCAAACTCAGCATCTTTATCAGCTGAACAGTTTGGAAATGCAGTAGGTAGAGATCCTTATGGGGAACATTTGCCTTTGAAAGATGACAGCAGCAGCAGTGCCTTCGACTACAACAGTGTATATTCATACTCGGCTGTTGAACCAAAGTAGATACTATGTATTGGTTCTTGCTTGTCTCTACTCATTGCTTTTGGTGCATAGTCCAAGTGAAAAGGACACGAGACATGTATTGTACGATATTCATTTTTCCTGTCTGTTGATAAAATCAAGGTCTGAATATTTTATAGGCATATATTGGAAAATTACTTGCTTAAGATGAAATAGCAGAGAATGATCTGTCTATAATATCATTCATGACTTTCCTATTTCTATTGATAACATAAAACTAAAATGAGTAGCATGTGCTAAAACCAAGATCTTTTGTCCATCTCCAGTACACAGTTCCAAGAAACATTCTTGGGTGATCTGAATTGTTCCCAATGTCTAATTTAAGTACACTGCTACAGTTACAAAAAGGCTAATACTGGACGTCTTATCACAGACGGTTAACCAAAACCGTCTGTATTATATGAAATCACAGACGGTTTTGGTTTAGAGACCGTCTGTATTACTGACTGCGCTAAAAACCGTCTATGAAGAGCTAATATCACAGACGGTTCATGTTGAAAACCGTCTGTGAAGTAGCACAAATGGTTCTTAACAATAATCGTCTGTGATAATTAACTCATGACGGACGATGCGCCATTTTGCTCTCTTACTGATCATCCGATGCACTAGTGTAGGTCCTCAATAAAGTCTTCTTCTCCATCTCTGGCGCTAGTAGCCGCGGGAGATCTCCAAGCCCGGTGAGTCCATCGCCACTCCGTGCCCGGTTTGAGTATCGCCTCACCTCACTGAGCCCGCTTGTGTGGTCTATTTCAGCTATTATTGCCCACGCCGAGCTGTCACCGTGGACCTCTCTGTCATCGTCACCGCCATCGATGCCAACTCTTCTCCGGTGAGTATTCGACCCCACCAAGGTCGATTTCCCCACCTATATGTTCCCCTAAAGTTGTGCATGTGCTTTGTTTCAGTTTATTTCCACCAAGAATACCTGTCACAGAGGAGCCTCTGTTCATCGACGACCAACCGCCTTGGACCTTCCCCGACTTTATTGACACCTTTCTCGTGATCGAGGTGAGCTACTGGAGCATAATCATCCTTTAATTTGAGTAGTTTCGGACGTTTACGCCGAAATCGCTAGTGAAGCCCATGGCGCCGCCACGGGACATCACCGTCGGCTCGCCTAAGGCGACCTTAGGGCCCCGAGCCATGACTATTAGCAATGCGATGGCATCCTGAGCCCAATTTGAGCTTCAAATCCTATTGCTTTTGCTCCGTGCGCCCTGCTTCCTTTCCTTCTCTCTCTCTGACTGGTGTGGGACCCACAAGATTAGAAGAGGATTAGCACTAAATGATAGTGGTTAAGTGTAGTGAGGGTATGAAAAGTTTAACAGAAATCTAATTCAAAACGTATGTTAACAGAAACTGACATGTGGACCCCAGCCGTCGGTAGGTTAAATCAAATCGGTATTTAATCATTTAGTTAATAAACTAATGAGTCGATGACATGTGGGACCGCCATAGATTTTATAAATAAAAAGATGAAATAAAAAGATGAGTCACTGACAAGTAAGTTAATAAAATCCGGAAAAATGTAAAAATGTGAAAACCACCTTTAGTTTAGAGAAAAATACGGTTTCTCTGTTGGGAAGCATAAACCTTAGAAAATACGCTTTCGGCGTCACCCTTTTATTTATTTCTAGGGTTTTCAATACGAACTGTGTGATGGACCGAAGCTGGATGTATATTGAGAACCGTGTGAGTGAAGAGTACATTAATGGCGCGTCTGCTTTTACAAGAACTGCCGAGGAGGATATGTTGAATAAGGGTTGGAATATATGTATTGTCCATGCATTGACTGCGAGAATCTGAAGATGTTTAAGAACTGAGTGTAGGTTGAAGCACACTTGATTCGAAGGGGTTTCAAAAAGGGGTATACACGTTGATCCAGTCACGGTGAAGAGCAGATTATACAGGAAAGTAGTAATAACGACATCGCCGACGAAGTCAACGATAGGCCGCCGGATGATGTCGATTGTGGTTCCAATTCGGATAGGCGGCACGATGACAATCTGGATAAGATGCTTCGCGATGCAGAAGTGAACTACAGTGAGAGAGTTTGGTAAATTCGAGAGCTTGATAGAGGACTCGAAGAAGCCTTTGTTCCCGAGCTGCAAGCCGGAATACACAAGGTTGTCATCCGTGCTTGAACTGCTGAAATTGAAGGCAAGTAACGGTTGGTCCGACAAGAGTTTCACAGCGCTGTTAGGTCTCTTAGCGGATATGCTTCCGGATGGAAACAAGTTGCCCAAAACCACCTACAGAGCCAAGAATGTTCTTTGTCCATTGGGAATGGAAGTAGAAAGAATACATGTATGTCCGAACGACTGTATCCTCTACCGTAAAGAGTACACAAACATGCATGTATGTCCGGTGTGCAACGCATCCCGATACAAGCGTAAGAATCAATCAGATGACGGCGAGAGAATCGAGGTGAAGAAAGGACCTCTTGCCAAGGTGGTGTGGTATTTTCCTATAATTCCCTGTTTGAAGCGGTTTTTTGCAAACACAAAAGAGGCAAAACTGCTGCGCTGTCACTCGGAGGAGCGTAAGTAGGATGGAAAGCTAAGACACCCTACGAGCAGAAGGAGGTGTAAGAAGAACAGGGAAGGGAAAGTAGAGCTGTAGTATGTCATTCTCTTTTTCGATAAGCTGTGAAAAGGAACAGGATTCGGTATTTAAAGTCTGTTACATGGGCCAGGCCCAACAAGGCTGGCAACGAGCGAAGTAAAACAAACGTCTGAACAAACTGAGTCAAGTTACATTGTCATTTCCTCAGGCCTGGCAAATTCTTGCGATTTTGATGTGCAGAAGCATTATCATTGTTCCATTTTTTCCCCCGGGAAGATGATTACAAGGACTACCTGGTAGATAATGGCTTTGTGAGAATTCTCCATGAAGACAATGCAGACCACGAATGCTGTGGCTGAATTCAGCATGACAGCTGAGTTGTGAAGATTGCAAAAAAATTTGCTTTGCTCTGTTCTTATGTGTAGTGATAGTTGGTATGGTGGTAAAGTACAAGCTCGAGATGTTGAAAGTTGGACCAGTATGTAATTAGTTCGAACTAGCTTTGCTTTTGGAGATTGCATTTTGGATGTATGCCAAATATTACTGAACCAGCAAGATGAAGGTTGATTTGGTACGTATGTACTCCGTGTGTTTGTTGTTGAATCCTGTAAAATCGGTGAGGACAAACAACATCAGGGTTCGAATGGGAACTCACCTCAGTCCTTCCCCTTCGTCGCGCCTTGCCAGCAGCCGCAGTCGACCCCCTTCGTCGTCCCTCTGCGTCACGCCCCTCGGGTAGAATGGCTTCGATTAGAACGTATGCCACTGTGTGCCTTCTCAGGTCTGGCAGGAAAGGATCTAGCTTGACCGAACGGAAGGGAGGGGGCGACATGCTCTTTTGACACGTGATTTCGGTGCAATAAAAAATAAAATAAAAATACGAGAGTACGCAGGGAGCGGCAAATCTTAGGTATCTGGTGCCTACGAGCGGCAAATTGTCAAGAAGAAACTTAAAAGTTGCGAATACTAAATCTGGTGTTTAGAAGTGGCAAATCCTCCATTTGCCCTTCGATAACTAGGGCAGGTGTTTTATAAGCGCGAGACAAGGGTAAAATGCAGGCGCACCTGAGTCGCACCCGCGCGGTTGGTCGGCGCGGACGCGGCTGGCGGTGGCGCGGACGATCGCGCGCTTGCGCTTCTGCAGGTTGGGCTCTCTCCTCTCCTCCTCGTCCATTTCCTCCGTCTACCTCCAGGCTCCAGTCCAGCACACTACTCTTTTCCGGCTCCCCTCTCCCCGGCCGTTCGTGCCGTTTGTAATTTGCCTGCCAGGTCGCGTGCGGCCGTGTGGCGCGGGTGTCATGTGGGCTGGGCCTCCAGGCTAGTCCTTGGGTTTGGATACTCCGTAGGCCAAACCGGCCGGAAAAGGCCTACAATTTTGCAGCTCAAACCAGGCCGTGAGGCACATAACCATCGCGTTTCACGCACACGGCCACATGCCGACCAGCAGGACCGAACCCAAACCAAGGCTAGCTAGTAGCTACTGCCTACTGCCACGGACCGACCGAGCGGCGCCCGCGCGTGCCATGCACGATCGATGCATGCAGGAACGAGTCAAGACTAAGAGCGAACGCCACCCCGCAACGCAGTCGGTGGAGCCAGCCAGATCGGCGGTGCCGAGGCGAGCGGACGCGCGGGCAACGCGGTCGTTGGAGGAAACCATCCAACCGATGACACGCACGTACCCCCGCCACGGACACGAGCGCTCCTCGACCCATATAAGCCTCGTCTCCTCCTGCCTCCCCTCCCCACTCGCACCTAGCCACTCCTCCCCCGGCTATCTCCCCATCTCCATTGACCACCATACACACCTGACCGATCGACCGTTGTTGTTGCGTCGATCGATCTACCTAACCAGCCGGAGAGAGCTAGCTAGCATCGGAGGAGATCGCCTCCGCCGCGAGCGAGGTATCGTGGGATGTCAAAGATGCGCGCCTCCGCCGCACTGCTCGTGCTGGCGGTGCTCCTCGCCGTGGCGCGCGCCGAGGACCCGTACCACTTCTTCGAGTGGAAGGTGACGTACGGGACCAGGTCCCCGATGGGCGTGGCCCAGAAGGTCATCCTCATCAACGACATGTTCCCCGGCCCCACCATCAACTGCAGCTCCAACAACAACATCGTCATCAACGTCTTCAACCAGCTCGACCAGCCGCTGCTCTTCACCTGGTACGATCCGATCATCATTCTGCATGCGTTTGATTTTGTTTGCGTTGATCATTTGGTGGCATCGATCGATGGATTAATGCGCAATGCCACGCAATGCAGGCACGGGATCCAGCAGAGGAAGAACTCGTGGCAGGACGGCATGCCGGGCAGCATGTGCCCGATCCAGCCGGGCACCAACTTCACGTACCACTGGCAGCCCAAGGACCAGATCGGCAGCTTCTTCTACTTCCCCAGCATCGGCATGCAGCGCGCGGCGGGCGGCTACGGGCTCATCAGCGTGCACAGCCGCCTGCTCATCCCCGTGCCCTTCGACGAGCCGGCCGGCGACTACCCCGTCCTTGTCGGCGACTGGTACACCAAGGACCACACCGTCCTGGCCCGCAACCTCGACGCCGGCAAGAGCATCGGCCGCCCAGCCGGCCTCCTCATCAACGGCAAGAACGAGAAGGACGCCGCCAACCCGCCCATGTACACCATGGAGGCCGGCAAGGTCTACCGCTACCGCGTCTGCAACGTCGGCATCAAGTCGTCCCTCAACGTCCGCATCCAGAGCCATATCCTCAAGCTCGTCGAGATGGAGGGCTCCCACACCGTGCAGAACACCTACGACTCGCTCGACGTCCACGTCGGCCAGTGCCTCTCCTTCCTCGTCGCCGCCGACCAGAAACCCGGCGACTACTTCCTCGTCGCATCCACCCGCTTCATGAAGGAGGCCAGCGCCATCAGCGCCGTCATCCGCTACAACGGCTCCAACACCCCGCCGTCGCCCAAGGTGCCGGAGGGCCCCAGCGGCTGGACCTGGTCCATCAACCAGTGGAGGTCCTTCCGCTGGAACCTGACGGCCAGCGCCGCCAGGCCCAACCCTCAGGGCTCCTACCACTACGGCCAGATCAACATCACCCGCACTATCAAGCTCTCCACCAGCCGCGCCAAGGTTGACGGCAAGGTCCGGTACGCCCTCAACGGCGTGTCGCACGTCGACGCCGAGACGCCCCTCAAGCTCGCCGAGTACTTCAACGCCACCAACGGGGTGTTCCAGTACAACATCATCGGCGACGTGCCCCCCGCCGCTGGTACCCCCGTCAAACTCTCCCCCAACGTCATCACCGCCGAGTTCCGCACATACATCGAGGTCGTCTTCGAGAACCCCGAGAAGAGCATCGACTCCTTCCACCTCAACGGCTACGCCTTCTTCGCCGCCGGGTACCTAACTACCTAAACCTTTGGCTCGATTAGATCCGCTACGTACACCATTGCAATAATGGCAAGCTTAATTAATTCTGACCCAGATATGCATGTGTGCGTGCAGCATGGGACCTGGGACATGGACGCCGAAGAGCAGGATGACGTACAACCTCCTCGACACGGTGAGCCGGCACACGATCCAGGTGTACCCGAGGTCGTGGACGGCGATCATGCTGACGTTCGACAACGCCGGCATGTGGAACGTGAGGTCCAACATGTGGGAGAGGTACTACCTGGGCGAGCAGCTCTACGTGAGCGTCATCTCACCGGCGAGGTCGCTCCGGGACGAGTACAACATGCCCGAGAACGGCCTCCGCTGCGGCAAGGTCGTCGGCCTGCCGCTGCCGCCGTCCTACCTCCCCGCATAAATCCATCCATCCAAAGATCGACGCATGGCGCTGTACACACAACAAGACGAGCAGGACTTTTTTCGTTTTCCTTTTTAGTACGTCCCCCCGTTTATTCTTCTTGTCAGGTTTACTTTCTCTTTCGAGGAATAAAAGGGGGCTCAAGATGACTTCATGTGGGCACTACCTGTCGTCGGAACGAGGATGAAAGCAAGAAGAAAGATTGGCCGGCCGGATGCGAATGCAGGCTCGAGACGCCCTCTCGAATCGTTGTAATAGGAGTTAATTCTATCAGATCATCTATCCAATAAGTCCTTCAGGCAAATTTGTTATTGTGTCTATAACATATGTACATGAGTATCCTGATTTTTATTCGATGTTTTCTCGTTCGATTTTATTTTTGGGTTCAGCTTACCTTTGTAAGTTGGTGTTTCAATAGATATGGTAATTAATCATCACAGCATGAGCTCCAAACTTCCATTTGATTTAAGGAAAACTTGTATGGTAGTTAGCATATGTCAATTTGCAGCAACTTTTTGAATTGGATAGAGATTTGCCATTTCTTGATTTCAAATGAGTGATTGGTGTTGTGCCGCTCTGTTTAGTTCAATTAAAGCATACGCTTAGGTGACATCCAATACAATGTTATGATTTGTGTGCATGGATGGCTAGATTGAATGCTGTCAATTGACAAATGGGCAGAAGTTCAGAACATGAAATTGCAGTAGCTCGCGACAGGATATACTCTAAAATATCAGTAAGAAAATCTTGCTCTTATCCTTCTTCCTTTAAGAAGCTTCGATTGCCCTTTTCTACTTCACTAGTTCAATGCCCATGTTTTGCTACGGGTTAAAAAAATCATAGTCTCATCATGTCGGATCGTCAACCGTGCTCAACGACGCGATCTAGACTGTCGGTGTCCCACTCACTGATTCAACGGACGTTAGAAAGGGTAGGGAGAATGAACGACTACCGACTTTAATTTTTAAATAATAGAGATACATATTCTGAATCGTGGGCCGTTTTTCTGATGAAACTGAACTTATTCTACTTCTTGTTTTCTTTAGCGAGTTCAGATGTTTACAATGGATACATCTTTGGAACTTTCTTAATTAGCTTCTTGATCATTTAGTAACGTTTTTTTCACACTAGGCTCTTTTCATTGTCATCCACAAAAAGTTTCTGCTGTTTGTGTACTTGCTAAATATATTCGATGTTTTGCTTGTAACAGTGTAACTGTTGGAACTTGGAAAACAAGTACACAACATGGGCCTGGTTGAGATCTAAATGAAGGTCGCTTGGTCCAGTTGGGCCTTGGTCATGATTATGGAATTCCATCTCCACAAAGCACATTTCTTTAGAGGCAACAGGAGTTCCCGTTTAATTCTTCTGTTCTTAAGTACACAAAGCAGAAGAGAGGCGTGACTTACATTCAGTAGAACCAGTGGCATAAATGGCTCTGTTCAAGTGAAGCCTCACGTCTGTAGCCATCGCGCACTCGTGGCGCTGTGCAGCCTCAACAAGGTCGCTAGCTTCGACCTGCGCGCGGGAGGCGGTGCAGTCGCGGAGACTGCTCAGGGGGAGGCTGAGGCCTAAGCAGGCTGCGACTAGTTGGTGTTCCTCCTTGGCTTTATGTTTCGGAACCAACTCTTTAGATGTTGGTGTTGTGTCGAAGAACACCTAGGCATCCCCTCCGAGGCATTGCGTCGAACAGTCGGTGGGCACGATCCCAGGACGCTGAGCCTCCTAAGAAATGCACGCGGACACAAGACTCACTCCCCTGTTAGCCGAATTAGCATTTGTTCAGAGATTGCAGATCTTGCCGGGGGCGAGCGCGAGGGCAAAGAACAGATGCATTGTTCGATGATGTCTGGGCCGCTCGATGACTACAAGCCAGGGAGAGAGGCTGTTCGGCCCAGTGGGCTCAGGCCTTTTCTAGACGTAATACCGGAGGACGTCCGGCAGGTGGACAGAAAGCGATTTGGTTAGCGAGGGAGTGAGAGTGTTCGGCCCATTACGCGGCCCAACGTAGCCCAAGTAAACCCGAAGTTCGGCCCATAACCAGAAAGGCAAAGGCCCAGCTTTCAGGACAGAAGGCATAAGGTGTTAGTTTCCCGGTCAGCAGGGTCCAAGGCGGAGGTAGAGGCTGTTTGGTTTGGAGTTCAAAGTTACTAAACCAAAATTTTAGTAATATCAACAAAATTTGGCTAGCGTTTGAATTGTTACCAATTTTTTGGCGTTCTAGGCGAGAAAAGAGCTCGCCCAGTTCTGTGCAGTGCCAATGCCATTTGGTGGATGAGTTGGTAGCCAGCTATTGGCTGCATTTAATGCAGACCTTTTTTATTAATCAATTTTAAATAATTATATTTTCTAAATCGGAGTATCTAATTTGTAATCCGTTTGAACCGTTGTGTTACTTGTCATTTTATCAACAAAATAAGACCCATGTTATTTTGGGGCAAAAAATTTAGATGTTATGCATGAACCACGTGTCATACTAACAATTTTGGTAAATTTTGGTATAACTGCACTCCAAACATGTCAATTTCGACATTGCCTGTGAATTAATATGATTACAATCCAAATTCCTTTTTTTGCCTAGATTTTGGTATTGTCCGTGTTTTGACAATACCAAAATTTTAGTATAATCACCTGGGATCATAAACCAAACAGACTCGTAGCGACAAATCCAAGCTGCTATGGCAAACCGACAGGACATCAAGAACTGCAATCCTAGCAGAAACAGCACAATCTGGAATCTGGTTGGATTTGGATTCAAAGAAAGTGACGGCCGCTTAGAAGTAGCAGACTAGCAAAGTATCTTGACTAGAGCACCAATAGAGAAACTGATAAGGACGCCGCGCCGACGCAGTAACTTCCACCCGGCCAGTAGACAACGCTTCGCTGTGCCGTCCGTCGCCTCGCCTGCGTAATGTTCAAGGATTGTGGGTGGCAGAGCAGATCCTCTGCCAGTACGCCGTCCTCAGGCGTCACGTATTCGACGACCTTGCGTAGCTTTTGAGTTTTTTTTAATCCACATGGAATCGTCAGATGGAAACTACAGGCTCTTCCGAAGAAGAAAAGGTTACAAACTACAGGATCTCAGACTGATCGCGACCCTTTGCAGCTTATAGACGTACACTGGATTACGTAAGGTTACTTTCGAGAACAATACTAGTTAGGGATTGTTTATTCGTATGGTGACTGAAATTTTTTTAAATATAAATCATATTTTTTTATCCGTTAGATCAATATTCAATCATATAACACATCAATCTCTATACAAATTCAATAATCACAATAATTAACTTAAACTTAAGAAAATTTCAGACTACTTAGAAATAACAAGTCCGTACTGGTTACGACCCAAATAGGCAAATAGTACGAACAGCTACATGTGCATTTCCCTCGTGTGTCGTTCGATCAGAAATCGACGCTCAAGATCACGCTTTGTTTTGGCAAGGAGCTGCCAGCTTCATGAGAAATGCTCATCTCTCGCATTCAAAATTGTCACCGTCTAGCGCGACATAGAGAGTCAGGCACTGCAAGTTTGCAAGTTGCAACTCGTGGGAGGATCGGCGTTTCCTACACCAGTGTGGACTCCCGTGTCCGCGTGTACGCAGAAACGGCTAGACTAGTCTGAGCACATGGTAATTACACCACAAATTTGGCTAGCAGCCCTTAATTTCCCTGTCAAAAATAACCTTCTTTGCAGGCACGTGATGAAAGGCCTAAGCGATATTTTGCCCATTGCTCAACAGTCAACACCATCACATACTAGCGACCAAACACGGTAAATAAATATTCCTACAGGCAGTACAATAAAGATTCAGCGGAGATAATTTACCAGCGAAATATAAGAGCTAATTTGTCACCAAATATATATATAAGAGCTTTCTATCAACCAAAAGGAGCTAGTGAATCACATAACACAGTAGATTAGCAGAGGCTGCAGAATTACACAGCTCTTGGTAAGCTTCTGGTCATACAAATGAGCTTTCCTTCCGAGTATCAGGTGCTTGTATTTCAGCATTGTTACAAAAAATATATATTATACTGAGTTACTGACCTACAAGTTTGCGTAGGAGAAGACCATGAAAAAGGTCGCAAAAGAAAATGAAAGAAGAAAAGAAGCGATGGCAGATTAGTGTCCAGAGCGAAGGTTGTCATTTGTGAACGGACAACTCGTGGAGATGAGCGATGTCAGCATTGGAAGGATGGTTCGTGCCGCACATCTTCTCCAAAGGATCTTTGCAGCACCTCTGGAGTTCCAGGTACCTCTCCAGGTTGAAGTTCTGCCTCTGGATCAACTTCCTCTGCCGAGACTGGAACAGCCTCTCCATGAAGTCTCGGTACGTCGGGTCTCTTGATGTGATGAGGAAGTAGGCGTACCCAACAACCAGGCCTGTCGTAGTTGTGAAGAATGTGATGGGCTCCATGACATCCCACGAGAACTCCCAGAAGGTGAGCCTGAAGAAGAGCCCGACCTGTGTGATCAGGAAACCAAGCCCAGACCAGAGGATTCGCCGGACTTGCTTGTGCGCGAGCTTGTTGATATCTTCCAACTGTGTCTGGAGCTGCTTGAGCTCTTCCTTTCTTGGATCATCCTCAGGTGTCAGTGCAAGGGGCATAGCTTTTCTTACAAGATCCACAATCTATATGGAGCAAGAAAAAAAAGAATCAATCTCTGCCAATGTTACACTATGCTATAGCCTTCAAGTAGGACCACAAGAAACTATTTTTCAAAATCTCAACCTGTATTGATACAGACTCAATGCAAAATTCTAAAATAATAACAACAAAAGTTTATTACAACATAACGCACGAGTGATGCAAAGACAAACATTTCAAACACACACAATATGGAACCCAATGGAAATTAAACATGTTTTAGAACAATATTACAAGTTCTTTTGTGTAAAAACATGCTTTGTATCATGCATTTAATAACTGATTTTACACATGCACCCCAACAAGAATGAGAGGAAACATTGTTGCCTTTTTGCCCACCTAGCCACGAGGCTCGAAGTTGTTCAACACGTTACGCAAGGAGGTTTGATTAAGGAAAGCATATCTGTGAAAGTCATAAACTAATGCAATACTATTATGAGATTACTTAAACAAATATGTACGATGCGCATTGTGAAAACGACCAACTTTTAAGCAAATCACATTTCGTATTTTGCTAGCAAACAACAAACTTTATGCATGGTGGACTGGTAGTTGAGTACGCAAAACAACTGTTAGATAAATGGTCTAGGCACCCTGCACCAGAAGTCACTCATCTAAGATGGAAACAAGGCAAAAGTAGTGTAAAGAGCCGATGGACTCTCCACGGCGGTGACCCATCCTGTATGAAACCGAAAGGGCAGAGAGCCAAGAAAGCTAGAAAATAAAGGGGACCATTAGGTGCTTTATCGGCACACTAAGTAGGAAGGATTCCTCCCCCATGGAACAAACGGGGATGACTTTTGCACTGGTGCGGCCTGCGTGCGCACCGGGGAGGGGCACGTAGTGAGCCACCAGTCACCACCACTTGGTGCCTGCCGTGTCCTGATTCCTGAGGCAACGAGATGGCTTTTCCCTAAGAACTGTCACCGACAAGTGGATTGCTTCTGGTCTGAAGTCTAAACAGTAGGGCCACGGGCGCACTCCACTACAATGCTAGGTCAGTTCCAATCAGCAGGTGAGTGAATCCATGAACCATTGGTGGGATGTGGTGGACCTCCTTGAGGCCAAAAAAGTGTCAAAACCTGGAACCGGAGATGCAACGTTGGACCACCGTTTGGTTAAGTGCACTTGTACTTGCAGGAACCGAAGAACACCTGCAGGTCACAAGCGGGAAAAGGGGTGCACAGATCTGTACTTGAGCCGTTAGGCGCCCAATGACCAGATCCGTGCGGACCAGGCGTTGCTCCGGGCCGAACTTGGGAGGGGGTTCGCAACAATATTATTCTTCAATGCGCCGAACAAATTCTTCAATGCCTTTCTTGGTTGCATCGAAAATGCCTTCCTAAGATTTTCTGTGCCGGCCCGCATGGAACCGGGCCATACGAGAGAACACATGACGGACGAATGGGTCGAACACCAACTTAGAATCGCAAAATCCACGCGAATCGCTGAGAGGAACCGAGCCGCGAGCGCAACAAACCAAAGCAGAAGAGGAAATTTTGGGAGTAAGAGATGAGGGGAAGAGGTAGGGGTTGGTGGAGGGAGCGGAGCGGAGCGGAGCGGCAATGCGGGGTGGGTGAGCAGCGAGCTGACCTTGTCGGGTTGGAGGTAGACCTTGTCGCGGAAGAGGAGCACGACGCCGGCCTCGTCGAGCGCGCCCGCGAGCGCGGCGGCCTCGGCGCGCGTCCTTGCGGCGCCGGCCTCCTCGCACGCCCGCAGAAGGTCCGCGTACGGGATCACCTCGCCGTCCCCCAGCCGCAGCTTCAGAGCCTCCACGTTCGCGAGCCGCATCAGCCGCCTCGCCTCCTCCGCCGTCACCTCCGCCTCCCCGTCCTTCCCCACGACCTCCGCCTCCGCCGCCGCCGGCAGCGACGCGTAGCGGAAACTCTGGAGGGCGCCGCACGGCGGGGCCCACCGGCGAGCGGAGGCGCGCCCGGCCGGCGAGGCGGAGGCCGCGGTGGCGGCGCGGAGGAGGGAGCGGGAGAAGCGCCACATTGACATCGGTCTGCGGGTGCACGCGTGCGGGTGGGACCGTGGGAGGGTGGGATGGAGGGAGATATGGGGGAGGCGGTCAAAGCGGAGGGTGGGAAGGAGCGGGAAGTATGGAGGAGAAGGGAAGGGAAGCCGGGAAGGGGGAGGAGGATGAGAGGCAGAGCCGCAGAGAGGTCGCGTTCGCGTAGGGGTTGGTTTTTTCTTTCCTTTTTTTCATGGCATTGGGCATGGCCGCATGGGCAATTGGGCACGTTCTGCGTAGCTTCCTGTTCACAGAGGGGCAGGGTAAAATTATTAATATTGTGCTGTTGATGTTTGGAAGCTGCTGGGCCACTTGGGCTATTACACTGCGGCCCTGGTTGGAACGGCTATGCTTTTCTGAAAAGCAGCTTAGAAGTCGTCTTTGCGAGGCTTTCACGTTTCGGGTGAGCAATTTGACTTTTCTAATTTGATGTTTGGTTATCGGCTTTTAGGTAGTAAGTGTAACTCCGAGATGAAATGTCTAAAATGCCCATGAGGACGATAATAACTTGTTTGATGCCGTTTACACAATTAACATCGTTTAACGATAATTGATGACTATTAACGAAAACTAACGACAGTTGACGATAATTAACAGTAGCTAAAGACAATGAAGAACTAACACAATTGATGCTAACTACAACAATTAATGATATTTAACGACAATTAATGTCAACTACCACAATTAGGGCAATTGGTCGCATTTGACGACGACTATTGCAATATACCGCAATTTAGCACAATTACCGCGATTAACAACAATTAACGATAATTATTACAATTAACAATTATTACTGCACATAATTATTAAAATAGACAATTATTACATAAATATTTACTATAAATAACCATTACACTAAACTATTATTGTAATTAATAATTATTACAATTACAATAAACAATAATCATTATAGAAAAAAAAGAAAACAAAACAAAGCAAAGAAATAAAGAAAAAAAAACTAGGGTTAGCTTCCGGCGGCGGCGGCAGAGGAGGCGGCCGGCGGCGGTGGGGAGGAGCTCGGCGCGGCGGCGGCGAGAGGCGCCGAGGCACGGAGTTGGATGTCGGCCGTCGGAGAGGAGAAGCGGCGGTGGCTCGGGGAGAGGAGAGGGAGGCGGCGGGAGGAGAGAGGGAGGGTGGAGCGCGGCAGGGGAGGGAGGGGGAGGCGGCAGCCGCCGAGCCGGAGGGAAGCATCACGTGGGAGGCGCGGCACCCGGATCCGGGCGGAGGGGAGAGGAGGAGGCCGTCGGTCGCTCGAGGTCGGGAGCAGCCAGTCCGGTGGCTGGAGGCGGACCGGGACGCGGGGTGTGGAGTGCGGCTCGGGGAGAGGAGAAGGCCGCCGGCGGCTCGAGGGAGAGGAGGGCAGCCGCGTGGGGAGAAGGGGGGGGCGCGGGAGAAGAGGGTGGCGCCGTGTGGGAGGAGAAGGGAGTGGCGAGGAGGAGGCGACGCGGCGCGCGAGGTCGTAGGGACCGCAGGAGGAGGAGGAGGGGCGCGGGGGTGGGGAGGGGGAGGAAGAGCAAGGTGCGGGGAAGGGAAGAGCGGGGCTCGGGGCGTGAGGGGGTGGCGGTGGGGTGCGGCTCCAGAAGGGAGGTGGGAATTTATTGGATGGCAAAAGCGGGTAAAATCGGTGAACTTGAGGTGGCAAATTTGGGGAGAGGTGGTAGGAAGCGCGGGAAGGCGAGAGAGGCGGCTCCGGCTTCGGTTTTCTCCTATTGAGCGGAAAGCGGCTTCGGTGAAAGCAGCTTCAAAAAAGTCAAAACGAAGCAAACACTATTATAAGAAGGTTTTTTTCCTCACATGGCACTATTCACAACGCTAATAGTAATTTTCTCATTCTCCTAACATTAATTCCAAAAATGTCATCCTCCACCGTGCCCTAGGGGATCAGACTCCCCATCGCGTGCCACGTGTAAAATTCAGAACCTTAGGCACGAACCAGGCCGAGTCCGGCCCCCAAAGGCACGACAGAGGGTACTGTCATGCCCTGGAGCCACGTTAGCGGGAGTTCGTGCCTCCCTGGCACGGAATTGGCGAGGCTACCGCGAGTGGCGTGCGAGAGGAAGTGAAAAGTTGATTAAAAAATTATTTTTAATACTATTTGATACTATTTAAAAAAAATTCAAAACATATTTTTTCTTGTTTTTTTTTACCTCGCACTCGCAACTTCAAATGTATTATCACATGTATAAAAAAACCATAAAATTTTTTACATGAAATCACAGCGCAACACAACACACGTAGCTTCAAAGTGTACCACTACCCGCCGTTGCGTCAAGTGACAGTGTACT
The DNA here is from genome assembly GCA_036346255.1 of Ampelocalamus luodianensis. NCBI lineage: Eukaryota > Viridiplantae > Streptophyta > Magnoliopsida > Poales > Poaceae > Ampelocalamus > Ampelocalamus luodianensis. The sequence continues at coordinate 25,743,798 of CM070617.1, read as the reverse complement.
ATTTTCCGTCATCGCGTTGTCAAATAGTGTTTCACATGTATCGCCCATCGACTCACCGAGGGCGCGAAGAGTGGGGACAACGACAGTTAACACCCATGTTTGAACCTGTATGTGCTGCGCTGCGCTGTGATTTCATGTGAAGAATTTATGATTTTTTTCTAGTGTATGTGATAATACATTTGAAGTTACGAGTGCGAGGTAAAAAAAAGAAAAAATCCAAAGAAAAAAATGTTTTTTCAAGTCTTAAATAGTATCAGAAATAATTTTTTTAATTCACTTTTCACTTCCTCTCGCACCTCTCGCGGCAGCCTCGCCAATTCCATGCTAGGAAGGCATGGAGTCCCGCTATCTGTGGCTCCAAGGCACGGTAGAGCCCTCTATCGTGCCCCTAGGAGCCGGACTCGGCTTGGTCCGTGCCCTAGGGGCCCAGATTTCACACGTGGCGTGTGGTGAGGAGTCCGGCCCACTGGGATACGGTGGAGGGTGCTATTTTTGGCATTGACGTATGGAGAGTACCAAAATTGTTATTAGTGCTGTAAATAGTGCTATACGAGCCAAAAAAACTCTGTGTGTACTGTAGCCGTGTGTATTTGACAAAAACACGAATTAGAGAGGCTACGTTCCTAAAGAAGTTGAGTTTCTGGCAGATACGGCGCTTTTTCGTTGCGTATTTGCGGATCTGACCACGGCAACGACGCATTTATAGATTTGGCACCGCTGGCGCACAACCACCGTGCACCAACGCCGGATATCATGGCACATGGCGTTGGCGCACAGCCACGTTCCCGCCACCTAGCCCCTGCCGCCACCTCAGCCGCGCGACCCTAGCCCCTGCCGCTAGCGCACGGTGGGCATTATAACGACCTGACCTGGGGTATTCGAGAGGTCCTCCAAGACCTCCTGAAAAGTCCACTAGGACCTCCCGTGAAGTCCCACAGGACCACTCACCTTCAAGACCACCTAGGAGGTCCAACAGGGCCACCTGGAGGTCTGGAATCCTGACCCGAGGAGGTCGTAGAGCCAGGGAGCAATCCGAAGACCTCCCACGGCCAGACCAGGGGAGGCCGTGGTGGGCGGAGATCTCCTCAAGACCTCCCACGACCAGACCCGAGGGTGGTCGTGGAGGGCCAAGACTACCCTAGGACCTCCCACGACCAGACCTGAGGGTGGTCGTAGAGGACTGGGACTACTCCAAGGTCCTCTGTGCAAACCGAGCTAGTCCCAAGGATCAACTGCTAGCTTACACAACATACAAAAGTGGTGACATTCACCACACGAACTTTAATAAATACATCTTCAACAGAGTTGCTTACAAAAGTGGCCTCGGGCCAAAAGTAAAGCACAAGAAGCAAAAGAGCGACAGTCCATCCATTATACCACATGCAAAAATGGCTGGAGGGCACAACCCAATTGTCTTGGTCTTCTCCTTCGCTGCTAATGTCTTCACCTGCCAAAGATTATATGGAGCAAGAGTGAGCACAACCACCGTACTCGCAAGTCACACCCGTGGAATAACAAGATGACATGCATATGTGGATAATCAAAGGAAGGCATCATATGGTGGATTTGCACAAAGCCAAGTTTCTTTCAATCACGTATACTAACTTCCAAGGCAATTACATAATAGTTACAATTCATTTTCTCAAAACAATTTTACAGATGGATAACATTCATCAATAAGTGGTGAAGGATACCCTCCTGTCACAAGGCTCCCCGCCCAAACCATGGGATAGAAATCCCAAAACTAGTTTATCCAAAACCTTTTAAAAACAAAATCAACATCTAACTTTTAGTAGTCTTTTGCCAGCACGTCCATGACTACGGACACGACTATTTGAATAGTTTTCACTCTGCAGAGGTTGTACACTTTACCCACATGACATAATTTCTCTAGTTTATCCAGCATCCGTCAATGCCACCTCTCACTACCGAAGGTAAGAGGTCTAGAGTTCATGACAAGGCCTTTACAATGCATCATTCCACCACAGCCCCTCCTTACTAAGGTTTCGCTTCCATTGGATAGACACCCGCCGGAAAAGCCCCCTCTTGCGCCAGTGGAAAACATAGGTTATAAAAGACCGTAGGTCGTAGAAGACCTCCCACACATCAAAGTGGAAGAACTGCAGTGGAACTTTGCAAATTATTCAGCCAGATCCCACACCCCATTCTGGAGACATGTGGTTGCACTATAAGGCAAAGCCCATTATAGGCCTAGCAAAGGATCGCTCAAAGGTCGGTCCTCAAATGACTAGGGCGACTTCCACAGACCCCAAGAGCCTCAACTCTATCCAAGTTGAGCTCGTGCATAGACATGCACCAACCAAACAAACCAATTTGCCCCAGTCTAAACCAATTTTTCTATTCATTTGCTTGTCAAAGCTTTCCAAAACCTTCATGACAACCCAATGCCATGATTTAAAACATTTTGACAACATTAGTCATTTGGCAGTGAAATAACCCAAAACAAGAATTGATCTAGGCTTGGCTAAGCATGTAGTTTGCAATATCTCTAGCTCATACTATTGTATCAACTAGGTTTTCATCTAGGGTGTCAAGGGAAGCAAAATCAATATCAAGTCTGGTTGTACAAAGGATATCAAGAATAACTAGGATTGTAATAACAAGGATTAAATTACTTGAATTGAAGTATGCATGCATCACTTAGTTGAAATCAACATAAATAACTTAAAATATTGGGTTCAATATGATCAAGGGCATGACTTGCCTTGCTCACTGTCTTGTGAGTTTTCCTCTTCGGTGCACTCGAGCTCCTTAGAGTCTTCGCAACCTATTCGGAAGAAAAAGAGACAACTTCAAATAAGGCTCCAAATAAAGACTCAAGAAAACTCCAATAAGAGGTTTTGAACCTCAGGCTACTGGAACACACTATACTGACAGCAGCTCCTTAGAGCAACAGCTTGATTCACCGAGAGGGGGTCCAAGAGAAAAGGTGGTCCCTGCACGCCCGAAGGGGGGAAAAGTACGGTCACGTCGTGCATCCGTAGGAATGGAAGAAAACAACAAGGTATAAAGGGGCCCACCGAATCTAAGTATGAGTTCAAGGTCAATATGAAGGGCTGGTCCAGGGATTAGACGGCAACCAACTACTAGTGGTGTTGAGGATGCTGCTGAAGCTCTGGTGATGTCGCCGACAGAGAGGCAACGACAACGCAAGCTTCGGCGGAGCTTTCGATGTCAAAGCCTCAACTCAGAGCCACTTAGCAAAACAAAAGTGTCAAGTGTGGAAAAAGGTGATGAGGTCTGACCACTCGGGCTAGTTATAGCCAAAGTAAGAAGGAAGACACTAGAAATATACGTGTCAAAAGATATGTAAAAAGATAGGTCAAGATAGATTATGGACAAGATGGGGTACGACTAGGATTAGTAAAGAGATAATAAAATAATGCTTGCTGTTAAGGGAGGGAAAAAGAGATGAAAACAAGGTGCCACGCGATGTGACCAAATTTGGTGTATAAGCCACGTATATGGCTGCATTTAATGTGACACCACCGGTTATTAAATGCATCCCGGGCCCACACGGCGGAAAAAGGATAAGAATGAGCAGGATTGACAAATGGGGGCCAGTCAAACTTGGGAAGCAATCGGGTCAAGGGAAGTGGTCACGGCCAAGGGGAGGTCGTGACCAATCAAAGGAGGTCGTGACCCACCAAGGTGGTCTTTGCATAAAGACCCCAAAGGATGTCCTCTAGACAGGGAGGTCCTACGAGATCAAGAGGTCCGAAGGACAAAGAGGTCCAAAGGAAACCCACAAAGGGGGTTTCTATAAACAAACCACGAAATCTTAGACTGAAAGAATATCTAAACCGCGGGGAGGTCTAGACCGTTAGATCCAGACAAAGGAAGATCTGGACCCTTAGATCTAAGTGAAGGGAGGTCTGGATCATCAGATCCAGACAAAGGGGAGGTCCAGGTCGAGGGGTTTCAAAAGAAGAGGGATCCAGTGGAGGAGATTCACTGAAGGTGGTCCACAAGAGATCTCAACAGTCAAGATGAACTCAAAGGAGATCTTGACAGTTAAGATAAGATCAAAAGAGGTCTTGGCGGTTGGGATGAACCCAAGGGAGGTATTGACGACCAGGATGAGACCGCGGGAGGTCCTGGTAGTCAAGGTGAGGTGCCAAGGGGGTTCGAGAGGGCACGGGGAGGTCCGAAGGGACACTAGAAAGATTCAGATGAATATAGGAGGTCTAAATGAACGAAAGGAGGGTTCAAACGGGAGGAAGAGAATGGACACAAGGAGTGTCCAAGTAAGGGAGAGGTCTGGGCATAAAGGAAATGCCCAGGCCACAGGAAGGTCTAAGCCCAAGAGGTCTAGGCATAAGGGTGGTCTAGACTCAAAGGGAATCTAAACACACAAGAGTGTTCCAGACACAAGGAGACTTGAACTCAAAAGATAACTGGCTAAAGAGGATGGTCTGGAAGGAAAGAACTAAGCTAAGGGGAGAGCTAGTCTAACCGGGAAAGGAAGAGACAACTCCAGAGCTCAGATGGCAACAATTAACCCAAACTTTAGGATTAGTTGAGGTTTGACTTAGTCATTTTAAACGCTTCAAATTTTAAAAATCTCAAATTAAGCTTTGAACTCTCCTCAAAACCAAATGGTTCTTTTTATTTTGAAAACCCAAGAAGGTCGTGAAAAACAGGGTGTTACACGCATGCCCACCACGCGCCAGCCAATAGTCCGGCAATTAGCTAGGGTTAATTAGTAGTTAGTTGGGTAGGTTAATTAGTTATGTTAGTTAGGTTAGTTTTAGGTTGAAATTTAGAGTAATTTTAAAATATAGCAAATGAATACAAAAAATTATGAAATTGTTTGTGGAGCCTCTGGACACCGTGTACTTGCTTGTGTAAATTTCTCATAATTTTATTCATTTAAAATTGTTATCGCTATTTCGTATAAATGTCATGTTCGTATGAATCAATAAATGTAGAAAATGAGCTTCAAAAATTATGAATTTTATTTTGAAGGGTCGTCACGCAGTGGACTTGATTGTGTAATGTTTCGGCAATTTTATATATGTTCTAGTATTGTCTCAAAAATTTAGGATTTAGGTCGCGAAAATATTGATTTTAGGTTTCGAAAATTAGGGTTTCATGATTTCATGTGACTTGGAATGTATAGAAAAAAAGCTGCATTGGAACTCCATTGGAGATGTCAATATACAATATGGCGCTGTAGTACACACGTAACAACCAAAATACGTGTACAAATTTGCCATAATTTTTTTCGTTCAGAATTTTTCTCGCAACATCCTCCCGAATCACGCCCCTCCGCCACACCCGCCACGCACCTGGACTGTTCTGTAGAGAATTAAAAAACCTCGCGGTGGCCATCTTTCCCACCGTCCCTCCTCCCTCCACCGCACATCTGTCGCCTCGTCCAGATATTTTGGCGCCAATGCTTACAGAATTCTCGGCGCCAATGCCGCGACTCCTCCTCCGCTCGGTTATAAATACCGAACTCTAGCACTCGCTCTTCCCTCATCTTATTTGCATTTCGATTCTCGTTCTTGAGCTCATCGCTGAGAACTCAGAGAACGTAACATAATTACTTTTATTGGGAGGTTAACTGTTTTCTTGCTTCTCGTCGCTCGGCGCTCAGCCTTGATTGATTACTTTCCCCCGAAGGGTAGGTAATTTGTCAGATGCTTTTGTCGTTATTACCGTAGTCGTAATTAGTCAGTCTTAGTAAGCTAATCGTAATTAGATAGTTTAGGGGCAATTAATTAGTCGTAATTAGTTAGTTCACTAGTAATGAATTAGTTTAGTGGTAATTAATTAGTTTAGTAGTCATCATTACGGCATATTATGTAAGTGGAAATGAAGTACTGGTAATTTTTTAGTGGTAATTAATCAATCGTAATTAGTTAGTTTAGAGGTAATTAATTAGTCGTAAATAGTTAGTTCACTAGTAATGAATTAGTTTAGTGGTAATTAATTTGTTGTAATTAGTTTAGTAGTCATCATTACAACATATTGAATAAGTGGAAATAAAGTACTGGTAAATTTTTAGTAGTAATTAATAAGTCGTAATCAGTTGTTTGCAGAAATGATTAGTGGAAATGAACTACCAGTAATTTATGTAGTGGTAATTAATCTGTCGTAATTAGTTAAGTAGGAATTAGTTAGGCATAACTCATTTGTAATTATTTATTGGTTGTTGTGTCTTTAAGTATTTTCGAACATGCATGACTTATTTGTGTTTTGCGGCGATGGTCTCGTACGAGCCGGATCCGATAGGTTGGACCTGTCGAGATGTCAGTACAAGGTGGTCCGAGCGGACGGGCTCTACGCGATGAATATTCACGAGCTGCGAAGCTACATCCGGAGGGAGTTCATCACGGAGCCAACGACGAAGAAAGTTGTGATCGAGGCGATCACCTGCACAAATTATGTGTCGGAGCTCGTCAAGGTGAATGGAAGCATAGCATGGAGGCAGTACATGGAGATTGTCTCCCAGCCCAAAGCGGACATTCACAAGAAGCCTATGGTATACGTGAATTTCGTACGTTGGGCGCGGGGAAACCTTGATGATGCCGAGGCCTCTACAACTAGCAAGCGCAGCCCGAGCCTGAAGATTACAGCACGGAATGTGCTGCCTCGGAAGGAAGTCCTATGCCTAATTTTGTGCCAAATGAGGGGCGGAAACATGGTGGTCGGTCCGCATCGACTGTCGCGAGTATCAACCAGACGAGCCTCTCTGGTTGGAGTTCGACGAAGACACCGGCCCAAGCTCGGATGGTAGCGATGAGGACGCACACCAAGCCGGTAGTCCTTACGTGGCATCGAGACTTGATGATATTATGGTGTGTTCGCTTGTACTACCGCAAAAAGAAGGCTCTCAGTGGGGGTTTGAAGCCGACACCCTCTTAGTTGGACAGCACTTCCCGGACAATGTGGCTATGCAACAAGCTATAGCACGGTACGCCTTATCCACTAGCCGTGCGTACTGAGTGCACCGGTCCAACCTAGGAAAGTACGCAGTGAAGTGCGTAGTAGAAGGCTGCCCTAGCAAGGTCAACGCTCACCGAGCAAAGATCTTCGGCTCGATCTTCACGGTCAAGGAGCTGAACGACCATACTTGGGAGCTCAGCGAGCCCCTACGACAACATCAGAACGTGACTTACACATATGTTGCAAACCTCATCACGCATCTAGTTGAGGCGGACGTGTCTGTCTCCCCCCAAGATGATGATGTCGGAAGTCATCAATCAGGTTGGCTGTCGGGACCCCGGGTATGCAACCCCAGGACCCTCTGTGCATTCCGAATTAGTCCCAGATCAGTAGCTAGTTCGCATAGTTATAACATCGGTGTAATCACAACCATACAACAAAATAACGATGAAGCGGACAAATTAATATTACTTGGTAGCAAAAGGACCTTATGGTCAAGTCTTACAGAGTTGCCACGCAGGGCTGAACACCAAAAGTTAACTTGCAACGGAAACAAAATATCTCGTGGAGGCCATTCGATATGCCTACAGGCAATCGAGTGGAGGACGCGACCTAGTTCACAAAGTCTTCGAGATACTCCTTTTCGTAATTCTCTGAGTTCCCTGGTTCTTCTGTGGGGATTAATCACACAGGGCGCAAGCTGTGAGTACTTTGAATGTACTCAGCAAGTCATAGGGAGGTGTATGCAATTATTATTCATGCGAGGCTAGACAAGAAAAACTTTATGGCTATTTTGCAGAAAGCAATTATGGCTATTTTGCAGAAAGCAATATTGACAGTAAATACAATAAGTAGATTAAAAGCACAATTTAAAAGATTAATACATAAGTAATTCAGTTCTTTGAAACAACTACAGATCATCCCAACCATTCCATCCAAACCATCATTCCCACCATTTTAATGAAAACATCTACCCCTTGCGTGAAATCTTCGGGCATGTCCATAACCGGGGACACGGCTATTCAAATAGTTTTTACACTCTGCAGAGATTGTACAACTTTATCTACAAGAGATAATTGACTTGTAATGTCCGTCTGACACACTGCCGAAGGTGTGCGACTAAGTCGTCATCACAAGGCTTTTACAAAGCTCTGTTTTCACTCGGTTCTGCTCGCTAAGGATTTGCTTCTAACGGGTTTTACTCCCGCCAGATTCATGCCCCCTCTAGCGCCGCTTTTCAACCCAAACAGAGCTAAATCAAAACATTGCTAATTAGTTGGCCCAGTCCACCCCATCCTAGACATGTGGTTGCACGGTATGACCCAAATCAATGGTTCAAGGTTAAGTTCTTAGTTGGCTGCTCAGACGAGACTATCCATGTCCCAATGTGCGTTACGGCACCCACACTTACCATCGCCCACTCGCCCGAGCATAAAATATTTTTGGTTCAACTCGGCCAAAGACCACCCTAGCCTTGGCACAACATCTTTTAATAATAGTGGTCGCGCCACAATTCCATAATTCCTTTAGTCATGTTTATTCATACGAGCATGTGATCACGAGTCCTAACGTACAACTATAGCATAGCTAAGCATAATACGATACTCATGTTGGTAATTTAACAATGTCCAACTAAAATAAACCCTCCTAAGGTATCCAAGGATTTATGTAATTCAAGGGTACATGTCATTTGCAATTTTTCAAAGGGGCATACATCAATTAGACAATTATCTACTCTGAAACCATTTAATATAAAACTAGCAATGCAAGTTTATATCAAACAATATAGTTTTGTAAAATGGGTTCAATATGATCAAAAGTCTATGACTTGCCTTCGTTGAAGAGTTGAGGTGCTTGGGTTGTCGGGTCTGAGAAATCTTCTGAAACACCGGAATCCACACGTGCGAAAATAGCTAAATAAATAAAACAACTCCAAATAAATATCAAATTAGTACTAACAGCAAGAGGAGGATTTTAGATGAATTTAGAAATTTGAATCACTCGAATCGGAGTTCGAATGAAGAAGTTACGGCCTCCGGAAGATTGAAAATCAAGAAAAAGGAATTTCCTGATTTCTGGAATTATTCTTCTAAAGGAAAAGTGATTTATTGCGCCAGCTATCGTCAGCGGTGGGATTTAAATTTTTGGCTGAATTATTTCTCAACAGGAAATCACAGAAATGCCACGCGGGTGCTGACTGGGCTGCCACATCAGCAAAAAGGGCTGACATGGCACTGAGGTGACGCTCGGGGCCCGATGGTCGCCGGTGAATGGCGGGGTTCCGGTGTCCGGCGAGGACACCTACACGAAGAGGACGACGTGGCGATGCTGGTGCTCACGGTCGCGAGGACGCGGCGGCACGGGAAGGCCGGTGGCGAGGAAGAAAAGCGACGGCGGCGGAGGCTGAAAGCGGCGACGGTGTTCCGGGTGGTTTCTGACGAAGGGGAGGTGCGCACGGCGTAGGCGGCGGCCTTAAGATGCCGAAGTTGGGGACAATGACGACGGAGGAGGCTCGGAGACGGCGCAAACGGCGGCGGCGAGCTTCAATGGCCGACGGCGAAGAGCTTCGATTACGGCCAAAGGATAGCGAGAGAGGGCGAGGGAGAAGGGGTGAAAGAGAGAGGAGGTTGAGGCGCTCCCGGTGCTCGCCTTAAATAGGCGTGGGGAGGTAGGAGGGAGGGGGTTGAGCTACGGGCTCTACGGCGGTAGGGTCCGACAAGGGACACGCGCAACGCGGGGCGGCGACAAGACACGGGAGCACACGTTGTTGGTGGCAATGAGTGCGGTGGAGCACGCCGCATTCAAGGCGCGTTAGAAATGGGGCGGGGAAGGATGGAGGCAGCCGGCGCAAAACGCGCGCACGCGTGCGGCACAAGCGCGGCGGCGACGGGCGCGGGAGGTAGATGATGACAGCGGAGACGAAGGGGGCAGACAAGGCAGGGCCACCAGTCAGCGAGAGCGAGAGAGAGAGGCGCGCGGGTGTGGGCAAAGTGGGAGCCGTTTGATTTTGATCGAACGGTCCGCAACGAGTGGGGCGATCGGACCTCCAAATCGTGCGACGCGATCTGAGCCGTCCATCCAAGATTGGACGGTTGGCAGGCGAGGTCGCGGCGCGCGCAGGAGCGGGCTGTTGGATTGGGCCGCGTGACGGAGAGGTGGAGTGAGCCGAGAAAGATTCGGCCCAAAAGCCAAAGGAGGATTTAAAATACATTTCTGATTAAAGAAATGCCAGAAAAGCAAAAAGGCTTTTAGAAAATAGCTAATAGAGTCTAAAAATTGTAGAAAAATTCAAAGAAGTCCCTTGAATTATTTAGAACTTAATAAAAACACTTTTAACTATACTTTAGTTTTTACTTTTGCAAACAAAATAGATTTTGGCTTCAAACAAAAGGAAAAACCAAATCTAAAACCTAGAAAAAGCAAGAAAAGACTTCAAATCCAAATAAAATCCAGAAAACTCAAATAAACTAACTTTTTAATTTAATTAAAGTTGGATTAATTCAAATTAAATAGTTATTGATTTCTAAATTCCAATCTAAGCTTTTGCAACTTAAACCAAATGGTTGTTTTTTTTAAAAAAAAAATGAATTTGTTTAAAAAACTCTGTAAATTAGGTATGTTACATTGGCTATCCAGTTAGCTACAGCAAGATCCGACGAGCCAAGCAGAAGGTCATCGAGACCATGTACGGGACATACGAAGAGGCATACAATCTTGTGCCGAGATTGCTTCACCAGATTGTCGGATCAAACCCCGGCACGTACGTAAACAAGCTTGACCGTGAAGATGCTGGGAAAGGTCTCAACCGCTTCATACTGTACCGGGTGTTTCAAGTTCTGCCCTCTCCATGCTAACGATGGATGACACTTTCCTCACAGTGAGGTACAAGGGCACCATCCTCACCGCGGTGGTGGCCGGTGCGAATGATCAGCTTCTCTCGGTGGCATTTGCCATTATAGAGAGCGAGAACACATCCAGCTGGCTATGATTCTTAGAGAACGTGAAGAGGGCGGTGGTGGGAGACCGGCCCAACGTCTGTATAATCATAAATCGTAATGCTGGGTTGTTGGCGGCCATCAACACCATGCAGTGTGGGACGGATCCGTCTCACCAGTGGAACGATGTATAATCCAGGTGGTGCATGAGGCATCTTGCATCTAACTTGTTGACGCGGTTCCGTAATCAAGAACTCATGAAGATGTTCAAGGCGTTGTGTCTGCGAAACCAGAGGCGGAAGTTTGAGTCCATTTGGAGAGATCTCGAACACCGGACTACGAGACATACAAGGGAGTCCACTCCGAAGGGAGAGCAACCCAGTAGTGCCATAAGACATACAAGGGAGTCCGCTCCTGAATTGGAGAAATGGTCCCTCCTCTATAACACAGACGGTGCGAGGTACTTGATTATGATGACCAACATGTCCAAGGTCTAGAATAGCGTCCTCAAAGGTGTGCGGTGCCTTCCTATCACCGCGATTGTCCAGGAGACATGGACTCGCACTGTTGGTTATTTCGTCAATAGAGCCACCGCAGCCAAATGACAGATGGACGAAGGCAAGCGGTGGTCCGAGAACATGCAAAGGCACATGGACCGGAAGATGGAGAAGGCCTGAATGCACGGCATCTAGGTGATTGACGGCCTTATGTGGAAGTACGAGATCAGGCTTCGGCAGGAATATGTCAACAGTCATGCTAGGGGGGAAAGGAAACAGACATGCACCCAGGGTGATGTGGCGACATGCACCTGCAACAATCCAAAGCTCCTTCACAAGCCATGCTCATATGTGTACAAGGCGTGTGCACAAATGAGGCAGATGTCTACACCATACATCTTTGAGTACTACGACATGCAATACCTATTTGGTATATGGAGTGGAGAGTTTCACTCGTACGGCTTGGAAATAAACTACAAGGATCTTTGGCCAGACATGGTGCAATGGGGTCCCAACAGGGACTTGAAGAGAATAGGTAATGTAACAGCCCTGACTTAGGGTTTGTATTTCAAATGTAAAATTTTGAGGAGAAATAAAAACTTTTGTTGTCTCATCAAATCATTTGGAAGTTTTCCAAATTTTCCCTAGCAATTTCCATTTTCTAGAATTAAATTCTTGTGAATGGAAATTGTTGTCAGCAAATTCTTAGCTTTCAAACTTGTGATCATCCTCTGAAATTATTTTTCCTATCATCTTGATCATCCTATCTACCTCCCTGAATTATTTCATAATTTTTAGATTTTATTTGCTATTTCAAATGCCCAAGTCAAACCAGTTTGGAAATCTGGTCAAACCTCTGAGCAAGAGCTTGTGAATTTTTGGGAGAAATCTAGTGCATGAAAACTCCTGGAAACATTATGCCAGTTTGTTCTCTGTCCTAGTTAGTTCCCATAAAAATTTTGGAATTTTGGAGCTCGGGAACTACCTCTATAAATTCCCAAACTCTCTCGACTTTCAAACTCAAAATCGAAATCACTTGTTTGTCGGGCTCGAACCGAGCCCGACTCAAATCGACCGCACCTAAATGGCTCGGTCGCACCGCCTCTTGCAGCGCGAGCCCGATCATTGTCGGCCGTCCGATGCAGATCGTGCGGCCGCGTCGCGTCGAATCAACCGACTGTCCGAATGCATACATCAATCTCGGCCGTTCATCTTAGATCCAGCGGTCGATACATTCTGATCGAGTCTAACCAGCTGTTTGCGTCGCACGGACCCGACTCGAGCCGTTTGCCACCGTCGTCGGCGTGTGGGCCCCGCTGTCGATGTCGCCCTCGTCTTCTCCGCACTCGCGGAAGCTCGCGGCGCTCGCGCATGCATGCCACGCATGACTCGTCGTTGCCGCGTCGTGGGCGTGTGTCGCCTCGGAGAATCGCCGAGCTCACCTATCTCTTTAGGTCACCCATTCGTCCTCGCGTGCATTCGTGCATTCTCGCCAAATTTCCTTCTCGGCGGAGAAGAACCCGTAAGCGTAGCGCATTGTATCGGGCGCCCTCGAGCCCATGACCGCACCATCGTGATCCTTGCTCGACGCGCCTCCATTTTGCCCGGCCGGGATCATTGTCGTGCGTTGTATCACGAAAGCAAGTTCATCGTCTCGCCTCCGGTGATCTTGGTCTGTAAGCCTTACGGCGTTCTAGTGAGTATCATGCCTCGGCGTTTGGTTCCTTAGGATCGCTGCGATGCTGAATCTAATGGTGACCGTTTCCATCTTTGGTGCACCGTTGGTGTGCGACCCTTCTTCTCCAAGTGCGGTGATTAAATCGCGCGGCGTTTCCGACCACGTCGTGCTCCATCGTCGTCTTGATCGTGGCGAAACCTTCTGGAGTCAAAGCGGCCGAGGCGCACTTCCGGAGCCTTCTAGAAGCTTTGTAGCGTCCGCGCCGTGGGCCGTGTCTTCTTCTCCGCCTCAGTTCGCGCCGATTCGCCGCGTCATCGAGTTCGCAAGGTCCTAGCGAACTGTAGGTATACCCTTTGCCACGAGACCCTCTGGTTAGCTAGATCGATTCTTGCGGCGCGCGCGCCGTTCCGTGGTCGCCGATGGCCGTCAGCGGCGTTAAGGTCTAACCCTACTCTTTAGTACTAATCGTCTTTTAGTCGATATCAACGCCTTGTGGGCCCTACAGTTGTCGCGTTTGAGAATCTTTAATCCAGCGTTATTTGTTCTCTGAGTCATTTGTCATGTGGGTCCATCTTTGTCGGTTGGCGGTTGTGTAGCTTTGATACTACGTTTTCTCGGTGGCGTATTTCTCTGTGAGTATGTGTTAGAATTACATTTACTAAGCGAAGGCGTATTCTCTGAATCACGCCTTCGACGTCATCGTGATGAGGGTGTCTGAGTCGGCCTCTCATTAGTCCCTTTGTCGATGGCTAGGGCTAGCTGATTGTGAGTGTAAAAGGTTTTAATGCTTTATGGATTTGAAATGTTTTTATGTTGCTCATTAATTCATTTAAACTTAGAAAATGCATAACTAATTCAATTTTTATTCAAATCACATGAAACCAGTCTGTTAATTTTCATTTTAAATGTGGTATTTACTAAAATTAGTTTCAACCTTGTCTCTGTAGGAAAAATCTGTTAATTAATTAAAGGATGTTTTATGTATCGCTAAATTAGAAAATATTTATCTCTTTCAATAATTGTTCAAATCTAGTGAAACCAATTACATAAAATTTCATTTTAGTATACTAACTACCAGGATAGGTTTTAGATACTGTTTACATTCATAAAAATTGTTAAGTAATTAACAGTGTTTTGATGTGTTTTTAGCTTAGAAAATTCATATAAAATTCTTAATAACTTAAAATGAATTGTTCTCTGTTTCTAAAATTTTGCTATATCATGCTTAGGCTGTGTGTAAACTTTTGGTATGTTTTGATGTTGTTATATGTTTGAGTTTGGTGGTGTTATTCGTTCTTATTATTTGTTTTGTTCAATCGTTAGGCCCGATATTTGCGGTAACCACGAGAGCGACCCTCATAACAAATTGAGCAACAATGACCGAACAAGCATTTGATCATTTTATCCAGTATTTTAAAGTCTAATATTTTTTCAAGCGTATGTATGCATCGCTTATTTTGTGTTAAATTGGTTAGTTAAACCTTTAGATGCATAATCATGTAGGTAAATATTTGTCCTCTACTACTTGAGCCTAGGTTATTTCTTTGTGATTAGAGTTATTTGGATGAACTCTCGTCACTTAGTAGATTCTGAGTTCGGTTGCTTAGCCATGCTTAGCTACGGTAGTTTTGGGTGATCATCGACTTAGTCGATGATCTTGATCTATAAAATTATTCTTGTTCTTATATTCCATTTCGTGCTATGTTAATTGCAAAACAAAACCGAAAACAAAAATGATTTAGGCGGGCATAACGGTAAGATTGGTGTGATCACATTGGGTGTGTCGGAAGGTGCAGGGTCAATTAAGGACCGAACATCTTGTGAGTTCTGTTATCCGAGCATTCGTGCTAACCACACTAGAGGGTATGGGACCTCTCTTGACCTAGTACTTTGGCGTGTATTGGCTCAGGGTCGCGGGAGGTCGCGGGAGGGATGGAGGTGGGAGCATGGTAGTTGTCAAAAGCTTTATCACGAGTGGGTAGTTGTCTTTTCGGCTTTACCATGTAGCGTATGGATTTCTATCCATACGAGCGGCTCGTAGTTAATACACAATATTGGAAAAAGTCTCGTAGGACTTAGTTGTGCTGGCATACCTTTGGAAGTGTGCTTTGGCTTAAAGCGATGCGAAGTGTGTGTCTGATGGTACACCCTGCGAGGTTAAAAACTATTCGAATAGCCTCGTCCTAGGTGATGGACACGCTTGGGTAAGCTTATCAAGAGTTAGACTACAACATTTAAAATTAAAACTTGATGGGTGATGCGAATGCGGGATTCGTGCTATTGTTGGAGTGACTATTGGGATAGTCACTTCTAGGTTATTTATCTTCCTCTTTTGTTATTATTATCCTTATTGTTATTTCAATCTTAAAATGAATTGCAAACTTGCCTTCAAGCTGTATCATATTATTGCAAATGAAAATTGGCTTTATGCAAATGAAACATATGGCCTCCACCAAACAAGCTGCATGTAGCATATGAGCAGTGCGCTAGTTCACACGTCGATCTTGCGGGTACAAAGACAATCTTTGTACTCGGTGCTTTGCTTAATGTTTTTGTTGCAGAGGAAGAAGGTGAGCCCCAAGGGTCTCATACGTGAATTTGTGTTGCCGTTTCGTGGGCGACTAGACTTGGCGGTCGGTCGGATGCCTTGTGGGTTGGAGGCACGCGATTGGCTTTGTTTATAGCCATCTTATGGCACTTTTGCTTCATTGTCCGTCTTGTTTATTTGTGTATCTTGGCACATCGGCCTCATGCGTAATAACTCTACTATTTGTTTATCTTCCGTTTGGTAGTGTGGTGTTTGGACTCTATGTTTGGAATGGAGTTGATGTCTAATTTAAGTACGAGGTGTGTATATGCTTTGCAGGAAGTATACATATCTAGAGATCGATCTATTTGATTTGTGATGCTAGGACCGGGAGGTTGGTTAAGCATTACAAGCCAAATAAATTGGGGTCCTCACGGTGAGGCGGCAACAGGCGCGGCGCTTCCGGAATGACATGGATGCTAGTCAACGTACCAGTATTAGCCGCACAATCAAATGCAGGATATGCAAGACCCCTGGGCACTCAATGAAGGATTGTCCCAACAGACCCAGCTCGTTCAGTCGTCATTCGGTGTCGTAATGTAATGTTTTTCCGCCTTGTATCATGTATTAGTTAAGATAGTTAGTTTTACGATCTTTCTTCTATTATTTCTTATTCTTGCCAAGTAATACTTTTGCGTTCTTATGTGTACTCGTTCGTACAATGCATATTTGTTCAATGCATATCGACGCCTATAGCTTAATGCACGCGACACAACGATGCAACAGTCCACTCAATAAAAGGCAACCGCAATGATACATCCACCATTCAGTTACATGTTTTACGAGATTGAACATACTTGTGTACAGAAGGGGAGTCTACCGAGGTACAAGCTTCTCCGGCCGAGCCTAATGGTAGAAAGTGCCTCGCACTACCCACATAGAGTGTTGTACAGGGGGGCGCCTCGGACGTGGTTGGTCATCGTTGTAGTGGCACGCACATATGTAGCTAAAGTTCGCGCAGCAACATGTGGGATCATAGGAACTTCCTATGTTCACGACCTCCTTATTGCCCCTCTCATGCTGCATCTATTGGCGAAGATCATTGTTTTCCTCATTGAGATTATGAACCCGCGCCTTCAACTGAAAGATTTGGTTCCACAATGTATCCATATACATCACAACATGTCGTTCATGGGGAGGATCGATCCAATGGGCAAAGTCACATTTTTCCATCTGCTAGAAAGGAGGGTTAACATGGAAGATCTATTAGCAGTAACATAAAGTAAACAAATTGCTAATTGTACCCCAGATTACGGGCATCGAAAGAAACGTCGTCCACCATCGAAAAGGTCGTCCAAGACTTGCAAGACAACGTCCTCCCTGTGTCCGCATTTCGACCATACCGATTGAGCACGTTTGTTCGGCATCAACTAGTAGTTAGGGCTGAAGTCCTCCCTCCTTTCGAGGGGAAGGTCTTGCTTCGGCACCCCGGTTGGACTAGTCCCTCGGCATCTGCCATGGTATGTTACTGCCCGACGGAGAAGGTTCTTCTTCCTACGATTTGGAGGGTCGAGTGGTCCTACTTTCAGAGCGTGGGGTGTGTATTTTATAGCCCACGAGGGGAGGCTAATAAAGCGGGTAATGTGTTAGCTTGCAGCTTTACGCGGTGACAAGACCATACGGGGTTGCTTTGCGCAGTGACAAGATCAAACGGGGCTTTTGCGTAGTGACAAGACCAAAGGAGACAATCTTGCGTAGTGATAAGACTAGACGGGGCAGCTTTGCTTAGTGACAAGACCAAATGGGACAGCTTTGCACAGTGATAAGACCAGACAGGGCAGCTTTGCGCAGTGACAAGACCAGACGGGAGAGCTTTGCACAGTGACAAGACCAAACGGGGCAGCTTTTTTCGGTGAGAAGGCAACACTATGCCAACAACTTTTCATAATGATAAGGCAACACTATGTCTCGTAGGCTACTCACATAAAATTAATCACACTATGCCAACCCTTTGGCTTATAAAAGGAGCTGGAACAGATCTGGGAGAGAACACTACGCAACCAAACCCAACGCATTGTTGTCCATGGAGGCCCGCTTGTTCTCCTCAAGTAGCAGCAGTGATCGTGTTTGGATTAAGGATGGGAACAGTGTCTGCATGGATAGCAGAGTGGCGAGTGTGGAATAGTTCTCATTGAAGCCTCGAACGGTTTGGAGAACCATAGTCTCATCAGAGACGGCTTGATCGACATCGCCTAGACAATCCGCCAGAGTCTTAAGGCAATGGCAGTACTCAGTGATAGAGAGATTGCCATGCACCATGCCTTAAAAGGCGGCTTCAAGCTGGATAGCACGGCTCTGCTTGTTGTCACATAAGAGATGCTTGAGGTTGAGCCAGATGGTGCGCATCGTGGCGTCCACAATCATGACCATGTCGAGGATATCTAGAGAGATGGATCCATACAACCATAATAGCATGACATGGTCAAGATGGACCCTATTGGCATTTTAAGGGCTAGTGGGAGAGTCATCAACATGAACAGTGAGGCCATACTTTCCCAGAGTGACCTCAAATAGAATACACCACTTGGAGTAGTTGCCGGCTTGGAGAACCAAGGTAATGGGAACATGGGTCTTGATGCTAGACACATGGATGGCGTGGGAAGAAGGTGTAGATGGAGCAGGTGGTGGAACAAGGATGACGATAGCAACAAAAGAAAGAATGGTAGCAGCGGACACTCGGTGTCAGCCATGGCGTCATGTGGGAAGAGGAGAGGCTAGATTGGATCAGATTGGTATCCTGCTTTGATACCATGCAAATGTGTTGAATGGCAATGCACACTTCGTGCTTGTATTCATGAGTATATATAGCACATGGCGTGTACAAAAAAAGTTATTAGCCAAGATTACATGCTAACACAAGTAGCTACGTTAGGTACAAGGCATAAGTACAAAGCTACAAGAGATCAATACAAAGCTAACTATAGAGATAAGCTAGGATATCACATGGACAGTAGCATGTACACGTGATAATATCGCTATGCTAACACAAACAACTCGATTCCTATAGGAATCAAAGAAAATTTGACTTGTTCCAAATAGGGCCCTAGTGTGAATGGAACTCCTTCCGGGCCAATCTGGGCTATGGCTCCACTTCAAGCCTTCAACCCAAGAAAAACATACACGCTAATGGGTTGTGTACGACACAACCGTCAACTAGGCTAATTACGGTTATTGGGCAAATCTTGATTGAACATGTCACGTAGAAGACGACCTGGACCTCAATGAGAACCACGCAATGCGTGGTAGAATTAGAAACAAAAATGACTAGTCACAACTCCAAAGTAGAACATATACCTCCTCCACGTCATCTGCCACTCCAGCGATGGCGGCCACATAAACATGTTTAGCTTAGGCGAATCTAGTGGCCTAACATCGCTCCAGAATTCCTGCAGCAATGATGAGGATCTACAATGGTCGCCTTATTCTTCCTAGTGCCTACGCCTCTCCATCAACAACTCAGACCTCGAGTTCTCCCCCTCGCCTTCTCTAGTTGTCTTTGCCAAACCTACATTTCTAGGCAAGTTTCTTTTACTACACCTCGTGGCTCCGTGCCGCTTGCATCCTCTAGCCACCACTTCATTTCCACTGCGCCCAGCTTCAATGCTCACCCACCTTCCAAGAATCATATCATTTCTTTCAAGGCCCTTTCACAGGAATGGCAAGAGGTTAAAAGAGGGCACCGGAGGAGTGCCAAGCTTCGTCCACTTCCAGTCTCCGGTTCAGCTGCCAACCTATTGGGTTATGGCCAGAAGCACTCCACTGCTTCAAGGCGTTTCCCTAAAGACTTTGTTGGACGTTGCTTTCGCTGCTTGGCTACAGATCACTGCATCGCCTCCTACCGTGACCCGCTTCGCTGCTTTCGCTTTGGTCACTTCGTTCGCTCCTGTGGCCAAAGTTTGCACTCCGTCAACCACCTTCCCAAACCACAAACCCTTCCTCATATCACTCGTCGCTGACTAGAAGAGATGGTCCTCGTCCCACCACCGCACGGTCCACGCATCGCTCTCCCGGTGGTGCATCCAGGGTCCGCCATCCTGCACCTGGAGCGTATGGCAAAGGACGCAACCAAGTACATGGTGAGGAGGTACTTCAAGGCCTACTTGTTGTGGCTGTTTTGGTAGGCGATGTTCCTGGGGTCCCACGACAACATCTTCGACAAACACATGATCCGCTACGCACGCGAGCTAGCAGACTTGGAGGTGGAGATGATCCAGCCATATGCCTAGGGCCTGACAATGTTGTGTGGGATGTATCGCGCCCTATGTGACATGTCCCACTGGGTTCGGGACAACTCTGTTCTCTCTGGATGCCCGCTGCTTCTTCAGCTTATGGTCCTTCGAGTGTTTCCAAATCGGACGACCACGCTGGACCTGGGAGTCTACAACACCGCCATTTACGTTGCCACTGTCGATGTGGACTGACTGACCAGGGGTACGGTGTGGTGTCGCCGATGGGTAATTTTTTTTGAATATTTATTCTTTTTGGTAATGTAATTTTATTTTTATGCTAAGTTTCCGTTATTCTATTCCACATGTCACTTTCACTCCGATCACTACACACGCATCCTACCTGGACTACGTTGCGATGTTCGATTAGTTGACGGATGACCGCGTCATCTGAACATCGTACACTCTCGATAGGGTGTACACGTGCACCCCAAGGCCTGTCGAGCCTGTGCACATGAGACCACACTTATTGATACACGTGGAGGAGCTTGGTACACGATGTCTTTGTAGAGTAGTACCACATGCACCGGGTGATGTGCCAGTTCATTCTACTATAGGAGGTCCTGGTCCCCTGGGGGCAGCGGTTGCCGACGAACGTCTATGGGTAAGTTCATGTTTTATTTATGTCATAGCATTTGCCTTACATACCGACGAAATAATCATTTTTCCTTTCACAAGTACACTAGGAAGGGAGTACCTGCTACGACTTCCTGGCTGACAGGATGCTCCCTTTGGTTGAGGGATGGCTCCACGCCTTGGAGGACGTCGTCCAGAAGGATGCTCCCTGCGACCCTAGGACATACGACGGGTACATCGAGTGGTACTCCAGTTGGACGAGGGTTCGTTGCATTAGGGTCGTGGATGACCCACCACGACACGAGGCTGTGACAACCGACACATACCTGACCTAGCCGAACTCCGCATTCCATCTTGTGGTATGCATTGAACGGTCCATACTTCTTATTTGCTTCACAAGTTTTCGGTTTCTAACTTGTTAATTATGTGTATAGGTCGATCTGTAATGAGAGATGCACAAGTTGGCAACCTTCGTATGTCGTATGATGCTCGGGGAGCGCTTCAGCATGACAGCACAGGAGATCAGAGCGGTCATGAACCAGTTCATGGAGAAGACTAGGCGAGGCATCCAGCTTGTGTCTTGTCGTAGGCCGAGGGAGCTTGTGGACCTACTTGTGTGTGGACGGGGGTGAACCAAGGTGTGTCATGCCCCATGACTCCTCACCCAGACGTAGCTGGTGGGTCCTCGTGGCACCGTGCTGGGAGTACCCCGGCGCAGTTCGCGGGTTAGCATGGAACACTCGTGTTTGGTTGTTTATTTCGAACTCCACTAGTTACTAACATCATTTTTCTTTGACAAGCCCTGAGTTCCACTCGTACATGGGGGAGGAGTACGCGGAGCCGTCCGTTGGCTTCGTGCGACGAGGTATGTCTATCTTGTTTGCATGCATAGCATACTATTTCATCATTTTTGCCATGTTTACATGCATAACGTACTGTTTCACAGGTCGTACACCCCTTTGGGACGAGAAGGTGGTGTCGCAAGAGGAGTCACACTCCGGGGACTTCAAGTTCTAGCAGGCATGGACACTATGACGCCAGGGCGGTGGGCCTTCGCACGACGAGAGTAGATTGGTCTCTGTTGGGGTTTCACAGCTGCATGGTGGCCCAGAACGAGTCAGTCGACGGAGCACCCTCTTGTGACACCCCCTCAGGCTACTCACGTCTGTAGGGTACCTCGGCTTCCTGAGCCTTTGATGTACTCATACCAGCACCCGTAGCGCCGGATGAGGCCAGGGGCCACGTGTGGTGTACGCCCCAAGAGGGCCTGTGACTAGACATTTGTTCTTGTAAATATTAGTCATGTCATGTCAATATTAATTTCTATACAACTTACATTATGCTAGTCTCGTATTTCGATACTATTTGTTCTTGTGTGTACAGGTAAACATATTAAGGAGTCAGCATCGTGACACCCCACACCACATTGCTTCTAACCTTTACACCCCACTTTTGCAAACCGAGATGACCGCACACTGCGACGCTACCATTTCAGACCGAAAAGACCGCACTCTGATACGCCACCTTTTCAGACCTTTTAAAGACCACACACGGTCACGCCACACACTACCACTTTTGCAGACTAGGATGATAACACACCGTGATACTACCTTTTCAGACCGAAAATGCCAGACTCCACCACGCCACCTTTTCATACCAAAAAGATCGCACCCTGTCACGCCACATGCAGCCACTTTACAGACCAAGATGACAACACATTGCGACGTTACCTTTTCGGACCAAAAAGACCACTCTGCCACACCACTTTTTCAGGCCAAAAAGAACGCAACATGACACGCCACACACTGCCACTTTTACGGACCAAGATGACAACAAACTGCAATGCTACCTTTTTAGACCAAAAAGATCACACTTCATCGCGCCACCTTTTCAGATCGGAAAGACCCCTTATAAAAGGAGGGAGAAGAAAACTAGAGGCAAAGAGAGCTGGAGGAGAACACTACACCACCACACCCAACACTTCACCAAAGCTTGATTCACACAATAGAGAGGAAGGAGATGTCAGACTCGTCGGCGAACTTCTACGCGAAGATGCTGTGGAAGAGCAAGTGGCTTACCGAGAGGGCTAAATCCTACCCAGATTATTCTATGAAGGATGGGCCGATACCACTAGAGTTCCCACACCCACAATGTGTGTGCGAAGAACCGCTAAGATCAACCGGTCCACACACCCAGCGAACCACCGCCCAGGTGTACTACACGTGCGGGAACATCATCTTAAGCGAATCTTGCACACACATACATTTTTCACATCTTACGTTCCAATCCACATATCCCTAACTGCATTTGTGCATAATGGAAATTGGAGATGCGATGCAACTTCTTTCAATGGATCGACGACCCAGACATGTACGATAGGGCGTTCATCGAGCAGCAGTACATGTTGAACTATGCGATACGAGCCGAGACCTTCAAACGCTGAAAACTTTACATACCCGACCCTATTGAAAAGGCACCGGAGGAGGCCAGGAAACCAGGATGGTGATGGAGGACCACCGAATAGGAAGCTAAGTAAGTGAGACCGGCGGCCGTCGTAGCGCTCCCGTCGCCCAGGCATACTCCAGATTGAAGAGGTAAATTATGTTCAATTTGCATCCTGATTATTAATTTAGCCCTGCGTTGCGCTATCCTAACATCATTCAATCGTATAGCCCGTCTTGCAGAACATTGCTGACTTTGAGACGGGCCACCGTCGCGGGCAGTCCGGAGACAAGGGGAAGGGACCAATGGGTCACCAGGACTAGTTGATTTTATTCCAATCAACCTTTTTTTCGATTTGAAAAAGGCGCACATGTATCGTATCTATATTTCGGTTTGTTGATTCATGCATGTTGGCATTTGTAATGTACGTAACCAAACCCAACACGCCATGCAATTCACAATTAAATTATGAAGTCTTTCAAACTTACATCTTTCTTCCCAAATATTTTAACTATTAAATATTACAGAATCTTTTCCCGAATGGATCGGATCCACGAACAATACAATCGGGATAACGGCGTGCATGGCAACCCTAAATCCATTTTTTTATTTCACTTCGAAGGGGGTTGTTTGTGTTATTGCGTCGCCGAACTCGCGTTCCAAATTGCGTCGCCGATCTCGCATTCTCTAATTCACATTTTGTTATCTTCTCCAATTTCGAATTCGAACTACACAAACACTTCAAGGTATTACTAACAAGCTTTGTGAAATATACTAAATCTTTAGGCTGAATTCTCCACACATAAATTTTTAAAAATTAAATATAGGACAATTTTCCCATTTGAAATGGCGACATGAACTTGTCGCCAATCCAATTTAATTAGCGACAGGTTTCTATTGCCGGTTGAAATGACAAAATTGTTCTGTCGCCGACGACAGAACAATTTCGTCATTTCAACTGGTGACAATGACCTATTTTTGTAAAAAAAAACTGTTTTTTAATTATATTTAAAATTCATATTATTTTTTAAAAAAATTTCTTATATGGTGGCTAGTGTGGAAAGAGCGCAATGCTAGAATTTTCAAGAGAATGGGAGCAGATGGAAGATCCTTAAGTTTCAAGGTGCGAGAAGAATTCAAGCTATGAGTCGAAGCAGGAGAATTCAAGCTATGAGTCGAAGCAAGTGCGCGAGCGTTGCAAAGTCTTGACATAGGCTAGTTATCTTGTTTTTACTCTGTAGCTTGCTGGTGTTTTTTTTCCCTCTTGCTTTGTGTTCTTTAGGGACTTGTCTGCTTGACACTCCTCTTGTAAATGTTTTTTACATTATTCAGTGATATATGAAAAGCACGTGGGTGCCATTTCGTGAAAAAAAAAAAACAACAACTCCAAAGTCCCCGGGCAACCGGTCGAAAACCGTACGATCAGGTGATCCCCCTGTTTCTGCCGTTTGACTTCTTCCTGCCTATGTTGGGAGTGTCAAACTACGTAGGCCTCAGCCTCGTTGCCATCTGCCCATCTTCCCAGAAACAGAGCTACAGGGAGTCAGGGACACAACCAACAGATCGCGAGAAAGGGAAAGCGAGTGATCAGTGAGGGGCCCCGGGGCGTGCCATGCGCCAGGATGGCCTCCACCATACCGCCCGTGATCGCCGACGATGTGCCGACGAACGTGACTGCGCAGATCCGCAACGCGACGCGCCCCAAGGCCTCCAGCACGGTGGTGTGCTACTCCCCCATGATGATCACCACCAACGGCATCTGGCAGGGCGTCAACCCGCTCGAGTTCTCCCTCCCGCTCTTCATCCTCCAGGTGGCCGTCATCGTCGTCACCACCCGCTTCCTCGTCCTCCTTCTCAAGCCATTCCGCCAGCCCCGCGTCATCGCTGAGATCCTCGTAAGCGACCATGCATGCACTCCTCACGTACCACGTTTGCACTTAAGTACCCGCATTGCGAGCTGTGACCATGCGCGAATGTATGTGTAAGTAGGCCGGCGTGGTGCTCGGGCCGTCGGTGATGGGGCAGCTGGGCATCTGGGCGACCATGGTGTTCCCGCAGCGCAGCCTGCTCACGCTGGAGACGGTGGCGCACCTCGGCCTTCTCTACTTCCTCTTCTTGGTCGGTCTGGAGATGGACATCGACGTGATCCGGCGGTCTGGGAAGAAGGCGCTGTTCGTCGCCGTGGCGGGCATGGCGCTGCCCTTCTGCATCGGCATCGCCACGTCCTTCATATTCCGGCACCAGGTGTCCCGGAACGTGCACCAGGCCTCCTTCCTTCTCTTCCTCGGCGTCGCGCTCTCGGTCACGGCGTTCCCGGTGCTCGCCCGCATCCTTGCCGAGATCAAGCTGCTCAACACGGAGCTCGGACGCATCGCCATGTCGGCCGCCATCGTCAACGACATGTGCGCGTGGATCCTGCTCGCGCTCGCCATCGCCATCTCGGAGGTGAACAGCACGGCGCTGTCGTCCCTGTGGGTGCTCCTCTCCGGGGTGGTCTTCGTGCTCTTCTGCTTCTACGTCGTGCGCCCCGTGATGTGGTGGCTCATTCACCGCATCCCAGAGGGCGAGGGCGTCAGCGACATGCAAGTCTCCCTCATCCTCACCGGCGTCATGCTCGCGGGCGTGTGCACCGACGCCATCGGCATCCACTCCGTCTTCGGCGCCTTCGTCTACGGGCTGGTCATCCCGAGCGGGCCGCTCGGCGTGGCGCTCATCGAGAAGCTCGAGGACTTCGTCACCGGGCTGCTGCTCCCGCTCTTCTTCGCCATCAGCGGACTGCGCACCAACGTCGCCAAGATACGTGACCCCATCACCGTCGGCCTGCTCGTGCTCGTGTTCATCATGGCGAGCTTTGCCAAGATCATGGGCACCATCATCATCGCCGCGCTGTATACCATGCCGTTCCGTGAGGGCATCGCGCTCGGATTCCTCATGAACACCAGGGGACTGGTTGAAATGATCGTGCTCAACATTGGAAGAGACAAGGAGGTACTAAAACAAACATTAATCGCCCCTTCGATCAGCAATTGATTAAGCATGCACTGATATGTAATGGCCGCTAATGCATGGGTTGTAGGTGTTGGATGACGAGTCGTTCGCGGTGATGGTGTTGGTGTCGGTGGCGATGACGACGCTGGTGACGCCGGTGGTGACGGGCGTACACCGGCCGTCGCGGCGTCTCGTCGGGTACAAGCGGCGGAACCTGCAGCGCATCAGGCATGACAGCGAGCTCCGCATGCTGGCATGCGTGCACACCACCCGCAACGTGCCGTCCGTGCTCTCGCTGCTCGAGCTCTCGAACCCGAGCAAGCGCTCCCCGATCTTCATCTACGCGCTCCACCTCGTCGAACTCACCGGCCGAGCCTCCAACATGCTTGCCGCCGCCGCCGCCTCCTCCTCGAAGCAGAGCCGGAGCAGCTCATCCTCCTCCCTGCCCCCCGTCACGGAGCACATTTTCAACGCCTTCGAGAACTACGAGAGGCATACTGGTCAGTGCACATGCACACTTGCACGAACTCTATGCGTACCAAACATTTCATAAGCTGACACAGAGCACGGTGCTTCTGTGAGGCAGGAGGCGTCTCCATCCAGACGCTTGCGGCGGTGTCCCCGTACCAATCCATGCACGAGGACGTGTCCGTGCTCGCCGAGGACAAGCACGTCTCGCTCATCGTCCTCCCCTTCCACAAGCAGCAGACGGTGGACGGCGGCATGGAACCGATCAACGCGTCCATCCGCGGCTTCAACGAGAGCCTCCTGGCCACTTCCCCGTGCTCCGTCGCCATCCTCGTCGACCGTGGCCTCAGCGCCGCCGCGGCGCGCATGGCCGCCGAGCACCACGTGGCACTCTTCTTCTTCGGCGGGCCTGACGACCGCGAGGCGCTCGCCTACTCGTGGAGGATGGTCGAGCACCCCGGTGTTACCCTCACCGTCGTACGATTCCTCCCGCCCGACTACCGGGCGCGGTCCGTCTCCAACACCGCCTACCGGTCAGCCGCGTCGGGCATGGACTCGCGCGCGGTCACCATCAACACGGAAGGAAAGAGCGAGCAGCAGATGGACGAGGAGTACCTCGGCGAGTTTCGGGCGCGCAACCACGGCAACGACGCCATCACGTACACCGACAAGGTGGTGGCAAACAGCGAGGAGACGGTGGCCGTCATCCGGAGCATGGACAACAGCCTGCACGAGCTGTACATCGTCGGGAGGCGCCCCGGCGAGGCCGGGTCGCCGATGACTGCGGCGCTGGAGGACTGGATGGAGTGCCCGGAGCTGGGGCCCATTGGTGACATGCTCGTGTCGTCGGATTTCTCCATGACGGTGTCGGTGCTGGTTGTGCAGCAGTACGTGGTGGCCGGGGCGCCCGCAGCCGCCGCCGCACCCGCCGCGAACAGCGACCCGGTGAGACAGTACGTGAGCAATGCCAACCAGCGGCCGTCGGCGGCGTCCGGGGCGCACCGGATGAGCGCGGCATCATCGACGGTCAATAGCAGATGGTCTAGTGGCACCGTAGGCTTCTGAGGCGTGTTTTCTGTTCTTTCGGATTAATTATGTCTAGTGCAGGGTACCCTGTATTGGGTATGCAGATGCAGCTGCTTGCTACTCTGTCATGGAACTTGAAGGGAGAGGTTATTGCCTTTTTTTATCAGCTAGCTGCATGCCAGTTTCCAAGTGATCAAGCTTTGAACCAAATAAATCAGTCAGATACATTCTTGTAGGCTAGAGACCATCTTTAGATCAGATTTGGTGTCGAGGAACACTGGCATTTTTCATCGTTATTTTCCAGCTATGAAGATCTGTTCATAACTTTTGTGTATACTGTACAGGAGTATTTGGTTATGTCTTTGTCACATCTCAAAGCTAATCTAAAAGTCAAGAAAATTGACTAAACAAAAAAAAAAACTTACAGATAGCAAAACCATTCCCCTTCTTTTTCTTGAGAGGGAATGATGAAGAGCTAATTAGGTAATGGGCGAACGAGGCCAGTCCTCTCAGATGGCCTTACTCTCTTGCCGGCCTAGTTCATTATGTTGGCCCATCTGTTATCTGGTCTTCGAGAACATGATGTGCACACAGAATTCTTAGGCCCCGTTTGTTTCATGCAAAATTATTGTGAATTTTAACATTTTGTGTATTTGAACCAAACTTCACCGGATTTAGTGACAGATACCTCCCTCTGCCACAAGATATACGTCATCGTGAGGTTCGTCACGTCAACTTTTTGAAGATCTGACTATAAATATATGAAAATACTGCCACTAAATCTCTCTTGTAAAATACGCTCATAATAGTTTGTATTATTTTCAGTAGTGCATAAAAACATCTTGCATTAAAGATTGTGTAAAAAAAATCTATATAAATTTAGTGATGGAGGAAGTAGAGTATTACTGAAGTCTCTAATTGCTTCGTTGGACATGTAATTTAGCACGATCGGTACCTGAGCATATTCTTATCGAGCCCCTCAAGAGATTAGCCCCCCTAGTAAATATACCATGCCCATGCCCATGGCCACCGATGAAGAGTGGGAAAGCTAAGGCCAAAATATCGATTGCGCCAATAAAACTATAGAGCAAGCTCTAGTACTTGTCCTCACTCCTCAGCAGCTGGCTAGCTATCAATTACTATTCACAAAGGCCAAAAGACGGCTTGCATACGTCCTCTTGCTATAAATATTATGTATATATTCATGAGATTTAATGGACAATATACATAGAGTACAAGAGACATAATATTAAACCCTGGAATAATAGGAAATACTACAAATACCCTTAACACCCCTCTCAAATGCAAGACGTATGCAATAGCATTGCATCTGAAAATAGTTGATACTAAAATAGGGAAAAATCAAAGTCCGAATCTTGATAATGTCGTCGTTGCGTGCATCTCTTGAAAGATATATCGAGTATCAAAAGATCTCCTCACATCCGAGGTCGTGCGACAGCCCATAAAACACAAGATGCAGGGACTGAGAAAGTAGAGGCAAGCGGGAGCAAAGTCGACCTCAACAACATGACAAAGAAGATGATGAAACCGATATGAATAGAGAAAGTTGTCAAATCAAGCCGAAGAGGAATAGATAGAAGCATGGCGGCGCAGATCGAAGCCCAAGACGGTGGCAACGCAGTGCACAAGAAGCGCGGCGGAGGTGCGGCGCGGAAGAAGTGCGGCGGCCTTAGAAGCTCAGAGCGGTGGCTCAGAGAGAAGTGACGGCATCATAAATGACTTCTACGATCTACAATGACTCACGGAGAAGAGCGGCGGCTGCTACCATGCAAAAGGGAAAGAAAAATATCACTTTTGATCCAAGAGGACAGACTGTGGCTAGCAAAGCAATCAGCTGACTGACAATGAATTTGTGGACTCGCATGGTTTAGACGAACTCAAAGATAGAGTGGTACTGACTTGGATGAACGCAACAGAAGAAAACGACACGAAGAAAAAAAAATAACTCAATGATAACTAGCAGCATGATAGCACCAGTAGGGCCATACACTACCCAAGTGGAACAACAATTTGCATGCTCAAGTTTCCCAGTAGCAACCTCATCTCCCTAGTCCCACTCCCTTCCTTCCTCCAACTTCCCCACATGATCCAGACAAGACCTCTTGCAGAAGCTCCAGCGCAGAGCTTCCTCTCCTTCTCGCGTGAGAAACCGAGCGGCGGCGGCAAGCGGAGGCTGCAGGCGACCGGGTGCGGCGGCGGCGTAGTGAGCTGAGGTGGCATGGGATTCGATCAGGGGCGTCGGCGGTCCAATCTCGGCGTGGATCCAGGGGTGGCGTAGCTCGAGGCGACAGCGGAGCTCGGGGCAGAGGAGCTCGAGCCCGAGGTGGCGTCGACGAGGAGGAGGCCCGCCATGCGACGGAGGCACGGATCCGGGAGCAGTGGAGCCGAGGCGGCGCGGTCGGGAGTTCAAGTAGAGGAGTTCGGGAGGCTCTGGCGATGTACGGAGCTCGGGGCAGCTGGATCCGAGGTAGACACACGCTCAGGGGCGGTGTAGGTGTCGGCTTGAAGACGAAGAAGCACCCGACAATGCGGGCAGCACTCGAAGTAGAGGGGGACCACCTGTCGATGCCGGATCCATCTTCCTCGAGCCCGCTGGCGGCCCCACGGCAATGGCGGCGCGGCGAACGGATCCTGCCAGATCTGTTCGGATCTAGGAGGAAGGAGTGGCTGCCCCCGGGAGCGGAGATTGCTCCTCTCGGGGCAGCAGGCAGTGGAAGCGGTTGGAGGCTAGCTAGGTTGGAAGCGACACGGGCTCGAGGGTGGCGGCCGGCGGTGGCGGCGGCAACAAACTTTAAACCTAACCTTGCTCTGATACTATGTTATAATATTGTGTATGTATTTATGATGCTCAATAGGCAACATATATAGAGTACAACGGACACAAGACTAAACCCTAGAACAATAAGAAAATATCACAAATACCATTAACACTCCCATGATCCCATCCATCTATCCGGTGGCACTAATACAAAAGCTTTCCTGCATCACCAACTCCATGCCATGCATTGGCTCTCGTATCGCATGCATGATTGTCTATCTTTCACATGGCTTGTTCCGCATGGATCCCACCCACAGGCGCCCCTGTGCTTTTTTCAACGTCTCGGCTGTCTCCGATCGACCGATCGCCGCGCCCTGGGGCCAACCCAACACTAAGTTGTGACGGGCAGCGCACCACCGAGGCCAATCGATCAGCCGGTGCCTTGGGATCACGGGAATACCAGTACATACAGTGCACTACACAGTGATCCACGCAGCACGCAGCGCAAGCGAATTAAGCCCCTAGCGACGCGAGCGAGAGGGGAACAAGGCAATGTGACGCACTGTGCGCGCGGCCGCTCAGCCGAGCTAGAACGGATGGGAGATCGATCGACGACGACGAGGCGTCCAATGTACGCGCGCGCGGTGGGGCATGCAACGCGAGGGGGCCGGGGGGCGATCTGTCGGAGAGCGACGGTGTCGGGGCGGAGATTGTGCTGTTGGGGGCATGCTGCCTGGTTCTCAGGGCAATTAGAGGGGGAATTAGAGAAAGATTGGGTGTGGCACTTGATTAGGCCATGGGGACATGCAGACACTATGATGGCTGCTTAGTTGCGATCGTGCAATTAGGTTGCGCGTATTAATCCCCTTGTCTCCTACTCGCCTCCGTGAGACTGGTTAATTTGAGAGTGACTTCCTGGTGTTTGGACCATCATTATTGTGTCTTAAGCATGGACCTGTGTACATGCTGGCTCGCCGGGACGACGTCTTTCGGGTGCAGGAACCATAATTAGTTGCATTTGCCATGTTTTGCGATTGCGAACTTACCTGCAGGTTATATTATTCATTGGAGTTTATTAGGGGAGCTGTCGTTTTACTGGTTTTCAAGATCTAGCAACAGATGCATGCAAATGCATTGAGCCCAAAGCTTAGTGGGGTGATGCGTGCACCGAGTCATGCATCCAAAAAAGGTGTTACCTTGGTATATTTATAAAAGAGTAAATTTCACTGCAGAAAATTTAATTTTATTATAGTTTCACGTTACATCATCATTAACAAAAAAATTTCACTTTTCACCACATCTTCTTACTTTTTGTTTCGATTTGACCATATTTTCTTACTTTTTGTTTTACTTTGCACTACATCTTCTTACTTTTTGTTTCACCTTGCACTAAGGGAATATCCTCCTGTCAGCGAGAGGGGGACATAGAAGGCGTTCGGGGAGCTTACCGGCAGCGACGTATGGCCGGCGAGGTGGCAGCAACCCAAAAAGTAGAGAGAGTGAGCCATTTTACCATCGCCGCCGTTGCTATGACTACCACCGGCGATACTCCATCTATTCTTCTCCGCTTTTGTCCCATTTACTAGCTCTATCTACCCCCTCTCTCCATCCCGTGTCTCGCGGACGCCTCCCATATCGTCGTTCACTGTCGGCAAGCACCGAAGAAGTCGGTTAAATCCTTAACCTCGTTTAAAGTGCAATATATGGTAAGAAGAGGCGGTGCGGTGCAAACTGAAAATATTTATTAAGGGTGGTGTAAACTGAAACTATGATAAAATTACATGGTGAAATTTACTCTTTTTAAAATCTAAAGATTAAAAGGGAGTGTTGCCACTGATGAACTTCTCGAGCAAATGGTCTGCCAGTATCGATAATGGCGAGCAAGGGCTAATTTTGTAATGTATTTCTTAATCATGGCAGCCTTTTAATCCTTGTCTTTGTCCTTGAAAAAAAAACTGGATTAGTGGGTAAGTGTGCCTACTTAAATTAGACTAAACATCTACTCCTACTAGAACAAACATTTGTTTTCAAATACAAAATTGCTGAGGTTTGGCAAGACCTTTGTTAAGGCAAAACTGGAGTCCACAGATCATTAAAAAGAGAAAAATGTTATTAGTACCCAATACTAGTACTAATTTATTAGCACTGCTTGTAGCTTGGATTCCCAACCTTCGTTGGCACTGGCAGCAAACCTCGACTTGAAATGAACGATAGTTCAATTGATTGGATTCTTCCAACACACCCTACATCATCCGGCCGGCTCTCAGAAATTGATAAATTGATTGATTAGGCCGAGAATTATGGACAAAATCATTGTGCCATGGGCACCGGTCTCCGCCAGTACTGTTGCCAATCTTAATCGTGGAGCATCTCCTACCAACGGAGGAGGCCTGATCGCGCACCCGTTTGTTGGATGGCTCATCGACACGTACTGCTGCAAAACTCTGATGCCCCACCGATCGAGAATGATATACAGGTCAGCGAGGGACAGGGAAAAGAGAAGAACTAGTGTTCTTGAATTCTACTAGTCCAGTGTTCCCATTATATCAGTATATCCCTCGTTCTCTTCTTCATCGTTCGAAACTTTTTTTAGTCCTTGTTTAGGGCACTACGGGAATTTTCACAGGAAATAGTTCAATTCCCACATCAAACTGAAAAAAATCCGTGTTTCAAATGGAGCCTTAGAGGGATGCACGGGAGCGTTGAGGGGGTACAATGCACGAGATACACCCTCTTGATATACACGCGCTCTCTCCTGTCACAATAAATATCGTTTTGGGAATGTGTAGTCAAATTTTCTAAATTGTAACTATCGATGTCTTTTTTCAATATTTATATTGAACGCATGAAAATGATAAGTATAGATTTATCTAAAAACTTTAATAATAGTATAATTTTATTAGTTTTTATAAATCTATTACAATATAAATTAATAGTCAAAGTTGTATTTTAGGGATTGTCCAAAACGACATTCTTTTGTGATCGGAGATTATCGATTGAATATTAAAATTAGGGACTGTCTATTCATAAGTTGCTTGAAATTTTCTTAAGTTTAAGTCACTTGTTGTGACCATTGGATCAATATCCAATCATTTGACACACCAATCTCTACACAAATCCAATGGTCACAACAAGTGATTTAAACTTAAAAAAATCAGACAACTTAAAACTAGCAAAACCGTTAAAATTAAGTTAATCTTGTTTCAATTTCTGAGTTCATGAGTTGTCAAACAAATACTACTAGTCTACCGAGTCCCCGAACCAATCCCTCAACCCCATGTGTTGCACTCAACATGTTTTGCGTACGTAAGTTCGCCTTGTTTATACCTGCATCTAGTACCACCCTAATGACGTGAATATTCAATGATTGGTTAAATTATAAACACACACGTACAAGGACTTCCAGTCGTTCTCCGATATACCCTAGATTAGTTTTAACACCAACTAAGGCAACCAATCAATAACGTGCAGATGGCTCTTAACTTAGTCTCTGTCTCTCAGACTTTGTTTTTTATCAGCAGCCCGGGCTAGATGCAAGCTAACAGCTGAATCGATCAACGACATCTCAGATGCAACCAAAAAAATGTTCGGTACTAGCAGCTAGATAACTCGCCATTAACCAGTCCATTCGTCATGACTAGCTAAGCTAGTTAATCACTAAAGATGGTGTAGCATTTTGGAGAGGATTTTTTTTATTCGACGAACTTGAATGTGATGTTTGTGGTTTTGTTGGCTAGATCAGTAAGTAGCGGTAATAAGAACAACGCTATTTCGGTAGTGATTCTGATGAAGTTAAAACTCAGTTGAGCTCTCATCCGGTTTATCTTTCTTTGCATGTAAGGACATATGTAATGCACTTTGTGGTTTCCTTAATGAAATCGGATGTTATCTGTTTACAAAAAAGCTAATCACTAACGATAACATCACCATGCTTTGTTAATCGCACTCATTAGTTTCCCTACGTTAATTAACCTAATAATCACCGTGTTGTTAATGTTACTGCAGCAATAGAGGAATAGAATCCCTACTCTGCAATAAACTCTAGGCGACCATACCAAGCGACTAGTACCACTCGCTGTCTGATGGAGCGTCCCCAGAGCGCGAGCTTCTTCGACCCCCACCCAAACCTTCGCCTCCTACCGCGTGTCAAATCTGGGCCCAGCATATATAATTTTCTGACGCGGCACACGAATAATAATGAATAGCCAGCGTCCTAATCGGACCGGTGACGCGTCTACGTTTGGTGCGTAATGGCATTATATCACCCAAGCCAAGAAAGATAAACTGAAAAATAACAAACGACTCCGATCGATCTAATCTACCACATGCAGCATGCACAAAACGTTTGGGTTGTTTCTCTGGGATCTGGATATGATCGATCGAACGGTTAGTTTCTGGCGCTAATGGAAAAATTAGTACCACTCCACTAAAAAAACCTCTTGATGCATGTATCATCATTCTTGATTTCTTATGCCCTACTTAGATGGCTATAACTATTGAAACGTGCATGCACGCACCCGTTGCTCTTGCTTTTAGTTAGTTAAAAAAGCGGCGATCGAAAGCAAAGCATTATTAAGGGAGGGAGAGGGGTCGTTAAGCAGCACCCCATGTCACCCCTGCCCCCACGCACGTCAGAGCAACATGTCTTGTTTGCCTTAATTTGCAGGTGTACAGTTCTTCGGTCCATGACACGACACGAGACGTGTATATATACACCGGCTACCTCTACTTCCCTTCTCAAAGCCAACAATACCTAGCTCAGCTCAGCTCAGCTCAGCTAGCCTGCCTGACTTGCTACTCAGCAACCACCTGAGTACGTAACCATTCTCCAATTCCTTCGGTCTTGATCGATCGATACACATGGCGAAGGTTCATCCTGACGTGGTGCCCGCGCCGGGCGCCGGTGAGGCGGCAGCTGGGCCGGCCAGCGAAGGCGGCGGGCGGGGGGAGGATGAGGCGACGACGCTGACGGTGTGGCGCAAGTCGCTGCTGTTCAACTGCAAGGGGTTCACGGTGTTCGACGCCAAGGGCAACCTCGCCTACCGCGTCGACAGCTACGCGTCCGAGTCCGGGGACGAGGTCGTCCTCATGGACCCCGCCGGCCGCCCCGCCTTCACCGTCCGACGCAAGAGGCTCAGCCTGCAGGGCGAGCAGTGGCTCGTGTTCGCGGGCGAGGAGGAGCGGCGGCCCGTGTACGCCGTCAGGCGGGGCGGGCGCGGCAAGTCGATGGCGCACGTGGCGCCGTGCGCGGCAGCGGGGGCGGGCGCCGGGTCGTCGTCGTACGAGGTGGAGGGGTCGTACGCGCGGCGGTGCTGCGTGGTGTACGATGGCGAGAGGCGGGCGGTGGCGGAGGTCCGGCCCAAGGAGGCGGTCGGCACGGACGTGTTCCGGCTGGTGGTGCAGCCCGGGGTGGGCGTGTCGCTCGCCATGGCCGTCGTCGTGGCGCTCGACCAGATGTTCGGGAGGCCGTCTCTCTTGAGGAGCTGGTCCTCGTAAATGACGATTACTTTATTTAGCTCAAACTAGTCAATTTAGTTTTTTTTGCCCCTTGATTGGGGTTATGAATTGTGATGGTGAAGTCGATCGATGTGTGTGGGCATGAGAGCAAATCCTGCTCATGGTTGCCCCCAAATGCATATATGGCCAATTGAGTTTTTTTGGTACTTGGAAGTCCCGTTGAGTCCTGACTCCTCCTGTGTGTCAGTGTGTGGTTTCGACGGCAAATCATGAAATCTGTAAAGACGATGGAAGTGTAAATATCTGAAGAAGGAATCAAAACACTAGACAATTTTTCTGTATACGGTTCTTGACTTCTCGCGATAACATGATTTTTTTGCTAATATAGCATGTTTTGACGACGTATTTGTAGAAATAACCACAGCCAAGCAATATATGTAAATGTGACACCGTTATCGCATGGTCACCGTGCGGCAACGCCGAGCCGCCGCCACGTGCCGCCTCCTCGGCCGTTGCCGCACGGTCACCAAGCCATTAGGTTAGGATTAGGGTTAATTAGGGTTAGGCTAAAATTGGTAAGAATTTTAAAATATAAGAAATGAGTTTAATAAATTATGAATTTTTTTGTAGAGCGTTCTGACACCGTGTACTTGCTTGTGTAAATTTTCTATAATTTTATTTATTCGAATTTTTCTCGCTATTTTCGTATAAATGTCATATTTGTGCAAGAACAAAAAAAATCAACAGAAAATCATGTCATGTGTTATTTGCTCAAACATCTGAATGAGACCCTCCATCCCTTTTTTCCACTGAAAGCATCAATCACTTGTCACCCCGTCACCTACTTGTCTCATCCATCAAATCTTTGTCTCCTCAAAATGCATGGCTTAATTAGCGCATGCGGAATAAGGATTCCCTCCAGCAGTGACTATAAATTAGAGCGAGCGAGCGCGATTTCAGTTCGTAGTCACTCGCTCACTCTTTCACTTGTTTATTTCATTTCGCAGTCGCTCGCTTGCTCTCTTGCTCTATCGATCATATTTTGGGGATATTTCAGCGTTATTAACCGTCGTCATTCACAGGTAGTTTGGTCGTATTTTTTAATTTACAATGTTTATTAGTTATGAAATAATTAGTAGTAATTAATTAATAAATTAGTGTACATTAATTTATAGTGTTAGTTTGGTCGTAAAGAGAAATCAAATAATAAGAAATGCATTCACCGAAGAACAGAGGAGCATAATCTAATTAAGCTAGCTTATCACCCCAGGAAAGCTACTCTACAATTAAAAAGCTAGCATGCTTAATTTACGATCTTTTATGGTCATTAGCCACCTTCTCACTAATATTCCCTCTATTCCATGTGTTGCAAGTCATGTCTCTACCGGAGCTTCTGGAACATTTCTACGATGAGAACCACCGGTGCAAGCTGTGGATCGCCGATGGCCCTTCACCCTTGCTACTTCGGGCGAGGAGGGATTACTGGGAGCTGGACGATCGCTACATCCTGATCCTTTGGGACACGGGCTTGTTGCCCCTTACGAGGCTGGTCTCTGTCGGATGCTAGTTCACCCTAGATGCCAGCCTGCTATCGATACTTGTCGACAGGTGGAAGTCCGAGACGCACACCTTCCGCTTTTGGTGGGGTGAGATGACGGTTATCCTGCAAGACATCTCGCTCTTGATCGGTCTCCAGATCTAGGGTGAGCCGCTTGTTCCGGGCCCTCCGGGTGCGGACTGGAAGGCCGAGTTGGAGCAGCGGTTCGACCTACCTCTCCCGGAGCGTGCATGTGTTGTCCCCCGGACTTGGTTGAGGCACTTCAGTCAGTGCCCGCTGGGTGCACCTAACGAGGTTGTCAGGACGCACCTCGTTGCTTACCTTCTTCAGCTCTTTGGTTGGGTCATGTTTCCAACCACACAGGGCGATTTTTGCTACCCCAGCTTCATCCACGTTGTCGAGTCTTTGGTTGACGCGGGGGCTGGGCCGATGCCTCAGTACAACTAGGGATCAGCTGTTCTTTGCGCCACATATCGGGGGTTGTGTGACGGATCGCGGTGCGCCACCGCTGGTACCAATTTGGCCGTCTGCTACGTGCTCCTGCAGCTGTGGAGTTGGGAGCACTTCCCTGTTGGGCGACCGACCATCGAGATAGCGGTGCACCCGTACCCTATTCCGCATGACCAGATAGATGGGCCCACCATGGGCTTACAGTGGACTGCTGCCCATCTACACTGGGCCAGTGAAAGACCGACGAGGTGTTACTCGTTGTACCACAACGACTTCAAGTCGTTGCACGAGAGCGACATCATATGAAATCCATGGTATCCACAGTTCGTGCGCACGTTAGCACCACACGGATTATCCATGCAATGCATTTGGGACGTTCCGCTGTGGACAACGAACTGCCACCTGGTGTTCGCGCATATGTCATGCCCCCGGACAGCAAGCCCCTTCCACGAGCCGTACACCTGTGAGTCAAACTTTATCCGAGTAATGCTTACAGTTCTTACATCTTCTTTTCTAACACCAATCCTTCCGGAAATGCAGGTTATCGAGGCATGGTGGGCATACTCAAGACTGCCGCATGGTCCAGCACGAGTGGACTACGACATGGATGGAGAGGGCGCACTTGGATGTCTTGCATCCCCGTCCGTACGACCCTAAGATGTACGGTGCGTACATGGAGTGGTATGTGCCACAAACACACGCAAGACTCACTATTCCTCCACTGGAGCGCCCGGAGCCGGTGACAGAGGAGACGCACAACCAGAGCCTCTGCCGCTCGTTCGATCGTCACAGTGCTTCGCTGCGTGACGACGCCGTAAGGCACTTACAACTTCTGGTCTGATCATTGATGATATTTGTACTCTTCGTTAATTAACCTGTTATGTATGTCACTACAGTTGGAGCGGGCACAACACGTCCATAGCACATCGGAGGCCGCCTTAGCGTGTCCAGACACAACACCGGCAGGATATAATTTTTTTGAAGCACATCTCGGCGGAGATGAAGAAGATAATAAAGAACTTGAGCTGTGGTCGTTCGACGGACGACGTCCTCCGCATCGGGCACCAAGTGGGGGGCATGCTCACCGCTAGGTCACCACGGCCTAGCGAGTCTTGCAGGCGTTGTAGCGTTCCCCGTCGATCATCCGCGGGTCAGGTCGGCACGGAGGTAAGTCGTTATGTACAAATCTACGTTCAATTTTTGGTCATGCCTTACGTTCCGCTAACATCATGTCGTTCTCCCGCCGTAGGTCCGCTAGGATGAATCACTACATCATCCACACGGTACCTGATGGCCTCCCCTCGGTCATCGCACCGCACATCCGTGAGTACGAGGTTCTCGCCACGTCCATAGTGTTTAGTTGTACTAACATCGTTCCATCTTGCAGCCTTCGGTTGGCTGTGGGGGTGACGGCCAGTTCACATCGACTGATGACGACGATACGGGCCTCCTAGCTCCTGCCAGGAGTAGTATATAGCGCCAGGGTACGGACAATGGCAGCCAAGGTTTGGAGTGTACGCAGGGCAGAGCTCGTCCGGGTTCGTTGTCCTACCGTACATTCAAGGGCAGAGCTCCTCTAGGTTCGCTGCCCCCACCGTTTGTTCAAGGCCAGAGCTCATCTGCGCAACCGGAGTTGCATGCATTGTATCCCCGGAGTGATTTTATGGACTCCATCGTGGATGAATTCTTTGGAGGTGTCCCCCAGGTCGACATGCCTCATCACGACAACATGTACGCCTACCAGACTCTACTCCAGAGTTAGCCTACTGGTTCATCTTCGCGTCAACGGTCTCCGTACCCCCTCCGAACCGACACGTGCTCTCCGGACCGGTGGACGTATTCCATGGGTCATGCTCGGCGCAAAATAAGGCCGCGCATGCGGACGCAGCCGTAGTAGGTAGAGAGTAGTGGCTCAGACGAGTGAGCCATATAGTATCGCGTGTTATGCGATTTTGTTTTGATATATTTGTACGCGTATTTTGGTTGTTATGTGTGTACTCTTGCGCCATATTATATATCGACATCTCCAATGGAGTTTCAATGCAGCTTTTTCCATACATTCCAAGTTACATGAAATCATAAAACCTTAGTTTTCGAAACCTAAAAATTGAAATTTTTGAGACAATACCAAAGCACATATAAAATTTCCAAAATATTACACAATTAAGTTCACTGTGTGAGGAGCCTTAAAAATAAAAATTATAATTTTTGGAGCTCATTTTCTACATTTACAAATTCGTACAAACATGACATTTATACGAAATAGCGAGAAAAATTCTGAACGAATAAAACTTTGGAAAATTTACACAAGTAAGTACACCGTGTCAAGACGCTCTAAATAAAATTTTATAATTTTTTGACCTCATTTACTATATTTTAAAATTCGTACAACCAACAAACCCTAAATAACTAAACCCTATACTGTTTGTTTGTTTGGCGCCGCTTGGCGCGGGTGGGCCGGTGGGGGCTAGCGGTGGCCAGCCGCACAGCCATCATGCAGAAACGGTTACCGCATGGTCACCATGCAGCAAAGACTGCATGGTAGGCGGGGAGAGACCGTCGCACGGCGGCCGTGCGGTAACGGTGTTATATTTGCATATACCGTTCGACCGTGGTTATTTCTGCAAATACGTTCTCAAAACGTGCTATATTAGCCAAAAATTGAGATGACATATAGAGTACTGTCTTGGTGACTTGCGAGTACAGTATTTAGATCGATGAGAGAGAGAGAGCGCCTTTGCGTCGTCTTCTACTCACAGTGCGAAATGGAAACATGAAGTCAACACTCGCAGAAACAATTTTGTTTGCTTTTGCATGTGGACTGGCAAGACCACGACCCGTCGCTGGCTAGTTCCTGGGCCCATGCATGCCATCCTGGAGATACGTACACATCTGGCATCTTGAATTCAGCTAGGACCGAGAAAAGGCTGGTGCTCAGCTACATTCCAGATATCAGGTGAGTCAGTCCAGCCGGCGATGATGCATGCCCGATCGATGCCGAAAGGTTGGAAGATACAACCGGCCGATATCTGCAGTCTGTCCAAGACTCCAAGGTCGTGTGGTTTGTATGCTGCAGCTTCTTACAATATTACACAGTGCACTGCGTCGCGAGTGGTTGTGTACTTGCCTCCTGTGGCTTGCCGAGTTGCAGCATCCCCCCTGAGGTTAGGATTTGGCAAGGTGCGTTTGGCTCTCGTTTTTCGGTTAGCTTATTCTGCGAATCGCTTTTTCGCAGATGACTTGAGAAATAATCGTATCAAACAAGCGGGAGCAGCCTGGACGTTACTGGAATAGCCAGCCTATTCGTACGCGATGGTGTATTGGGCTAAAGCGGAGTGGGCTGGTGGTGGTGTGTATGCAAAATTCCGTTGGTTCGTCGGCAACAACGAGGCCTGGTGGTGCTGTGGATCTCAGCATTTGCATAGCAGAATGCTGCACGCGAGCCTCCGCCAGAATAGCTAGGCAGCCCAAGGCCGAAGGCCCAAAGCGGATCTGTGCGCGTGATGGTGGTCTGTGCGCGTGACGAGCGACAGCGGAAGAAAGCGAATGCCTCCAACCTTTGGCAGTTTCGGCCGTATCGAACGTTGCACCGTGGGCACCGAACCGAAGCACACGAGTCACAGGCAGCAGCCCTCGTTGTTGACCGTCGGCGGAAGGACGACCCAAAATTAACTCGATGGTTGCAGGTTTTCTCGTCTAGATCACGAGGCCAAACCACTCCTTCTAGATCCCTGCGATGCGACGATCAACAGTACGCGCGATTCCATTGCTTTCCACGGTGCACGGAGAGGAGGGACTGAGCGCTGGAGGCCGAATCATTTTAGCAAGAAAACCGGATGTTCCCATTGGAAACAAAACAAAAACAGCGGGGAAATGTTGGAATATCTCGGAAGAATATCCAACCCAGCGACGACGGACTCGCGCCTCTGAAATCTCCGAATCTGATGTCGATGCTCGGAAGTCACGTGACTACTGTTGGTTTTTGCTATCTCAATGACACTTGGCTCCACCGGTCTCCGTGATAGCCGCCGCCCCACCATCGCGACCGTCCAATACCAGGGCCGCTCGCTAACACAAAACCAGCGTATCTCGTCGTTTGGATCCATAGAATCAGGGGAAGCCGCCCGTGATCGCACCAAGGTGGAAAGTTTCGCTTTCTGCTACAGGTTCGCACGCCTCAGCCGTCAGATGGCTCGATTCGTTGGCCCCGAGCGCCGATCGGGCCCGTCCAGCGGTAACGCGAGCACCCTAATATTCGCACCCCACGTCGCCATCGCCTCCGCCTCCATATTAATATCGCGGCCGCCTTCTCCTACCATCCTCCTATACTCCGCCCTCGAGAAACTTCTTGTTCGGCAAAAGCACAGGAAAAGCAAGGTGAGAATAGCCTCTCTGATCTGATCTGTTCGATGCCTCTCCATTTGCGTGTTGTCGTCAGGATTTGTTGCTTGGTTGATCTCCGATCGGTCGTCAGATCAGCTCCTTCAGATCTGATTCGTTAAATCTGATTGTTAGCGAGATTTACAGTGTTATTCTGGTTCTTGGCGCGATTAATCATGCTAATTGAC
Source organism: Ampelocalamus luodianensis (assembly GCA_036346255.1). Classification (NCBI taxonomy): domain Eukaryota; kingdom Viridiplantae; phylum Streptophyta; class Magnoliopsida; order Poales; family Poaceae; genus Ampelocalamus; species Ampelocalamus luodianensis. Next base: position 25,701,648 of record CM070617.1, on the reverse strand, counting down.
TGAGGTTGATCAAGATTTTGCTTACCCCGATCTAATGATTAGCGCGAGTTAATGATGCCATGTTGCGACTCTGTACTAGTGCAGATCTGTTTGGTTCTGCGGATTTGCTGTACCTAACCTCTTCTTTTTTGTGTGTTGGTGTGATTTAGTAGGTCTCTAGTCGGCGATGGCGAGCTCGGGTTTCTCGTGGACGCTGCCTGACCACCCCAAGCTCCCCAAGGGGAAGACGGTGGCCGTCGTCGTGCTGGACGGATGGGGCGAGGCCAACCCCGACAAGTACAACTGCATCCATGTCGCCCAGACGCCCGTCATGGATTCGCTCAAGAATGTATGCTTTCTTGGAACCCGTCTACTTTATCTAATCTCTAGCAAAGATGCATTTTTTATTTTATTTTATCTGGTTAATGTGATTGCAAAGATGCATTTTTTCTTCTTCTGTAGATTAGTCATCATGTTTGTAATTGTTGCATGGTCCTGCTGTGGTTAGCAAGCTCATGATATAACTCAGTCAGAGCTTTAGACTGTAGATACATAATATTGGGTGTATTTATCTTGCGCAGGGTTGCCCTTGTGCTCTGAATTTGTGGCACTCTCTAGTTTGAGAGTGATGATTGTTGGGCCCTTTTGGCTCTAATACAGCCAATGTTGCGCAGTCAGTGTAGTAGTAGCTAGTGGGCACTTATGCAATCGTTGTGTCTTATGCTTAGTTTTAACACGAGGAAATCAGATGTTGCATTGAACCTGTATTTGTTCGAATGTGATTTTGACAATAATTAGATGTAATATTGTTCTTTTTTAGATGTGCAATGACTATGCTTAACTTGCTTTTCTTTTGTGTAATAAAAGGGTGCTCCAGACAGATGGAGACTAGTGAAGGCTCATGGAACAGCCGTTGGTCTCCCTAGTGATGATGACATGGGCAACAGTGAAGTTGGCCACAATGCTCTTGGTGCTGGTCGGATTTATGCTCAAGGGTATGCTGTTTGCTTTTGATTTATTTTGGAAATATAGTCTCTATTTTAAGTTTTTAACTAATGCACTTATTGTTTGTTTGGGTATTTCATTGGGGCATGGATGCCCATCAGTGCAAGTTTTGGTCCAATAGTGAAATAGGTTGAGCTTCAACATGTGATAAAACAGTCAATAATAATTCCGATGTCCATAAGATTTCGAAATATGTGTGGCTTGAGTATAACCGGATCCTTGAGTGTCGTATAGTCTTCTAGCTATTTGACCAGCATGGAGGAACTCTGGATAGCTATCGCTATTAATTACTAATATTCATTAATATGTCATTAATACAGGCATCTCTTGTGGGTTACTTCGTGCTTGTTGGTTAGGTGGCATACTTTGCTGTTATACGTTTTTTGTTGTGCACGTAACCATGGCCTTTATGCAAAGCAATCCAGAAAATCTATCTCAACTTGCATTATTTTGTCTCACTTATCCGCTTCTTTAACATAGTGATTTGTTGTGTGATATAACCATCAAGTATTCACATTGTTTACCACCAAAATAATTGAATAATATATCTCTCTTTCTATAGCGCTAAGCTTGTGGATCTTGCTCTTGCCTCCGGGAAGATTTATGAAGGAGAGGGGTTCAATTACATCAAAGAATCTTTTGATAAAGGTACTCTGCACCTTATTGGTTTGTTGAGTGATGGAGGCGTCCACTCCCGGCTTGATCAAGTGCAGGTTTGCTACGCTTTCTTTGATTTACCTTGCTACTACGTCTTGAATGATTAGGCCTCATATTGCTGTCTTGTGATGATTTAATCTGTCCAATTTAAAACCATTCCTTTTTGTTTCACTCTATTTTCAGTTGCTTCTGAAAGGTGCCAGTGAGAGGGGAGCAAAAAAAATCCGAGTTCATATTCTTACTGATGGGCGTGATGTTTTGGATGGAAGTAGTGTTGGTTTCGTAGAGACACTAGAGAATGATCTTTCTCAGCTTCGTGAGAAGGGTGTTGATGCACGGATTGCTTCAGGTGGTGGAAGGATGTACGTTACCATGGACCGCTACGAGGTAAACTCCTCTCGTTTCAGTCAACCATCAACTTTTATTGTTTAGCAGTGTGGCTTACAGTTTTGAGCTATTTCTGTATTGAAAGATGTATGTTTTCCTGCTGAAGTGAAGAGGCATCTTATTTAATACTTTGCAGAATGACTGGGATGTTGTCAAACGTGGGTGGGATGCCCAGGTGCTCGGAGAAGCACCCCACAAATTCCAAAGTGCAGTTGAAGCAGTGAAAACACTAAGAGCAGAGCCCAAGGTCAATGATCAGTATTTGCCCCCATTTGTGATAGTTGATGAGAGTGGCAAATCTGTTGGGCCTATTGTAGATGGTGATGCAGTTGTATCTTTCAATTTCCGAGCTGATCGCATGGTTATGCTTGCGAAAGCACTTGAGTATGCAGATTTTGACAAATTTGATCGCGTTCGTGTACCAAAAATCCGGTATGCTGGGATGCTTCAATATGATGGTGAGTTGAAGCTGCCAAACCATTACCTTGTTTCCCCACCAGAGATAGAGAGGACATCTGGTGAATACTTGGTAAAAAATGGCATCCGCACCTTTGCTTGCAGGCAAGTACCTGATTTTCCATTCTCTTTCTTTCAATGTTAAAGCACTTGGTTCTTCACATTCATCTCTGTACTAAAAACACTGGTCTCGGACATATGATACTTTTACTTCAACCGATTTTGTATCAAGTTTTAGCATATTCTAAAAGACAATTTTAACATGAAAACAAACATAGGCCACATACTAGGTAAAATTTGCAAGCACCAGTCAGGTGCTTATACCTGCCCGAAACATCTCATTACTAGTTATATTTATTGCCTTGTGCTGCATTTTCATCACTCAATCTCCTAAATAGGAAAAGACAAAATTTTCCGATTGAACATGAGACACATTACTTTGCTGTCTCCAAGGAGGCCTCTTGGTGTTTTCTTGTTACTTTCAGGCACCTATTGTATGTTTATTCCTGGTGTTTGATTTGACATTTTTGAAGGTTAGCTTAGCTGCAAAAGAGGATGTTCAAATTCTCTATATGAGTTTTTACTCTGCATCCTTTTTCTGGTACTAAGTTTGGCCACAAAGTATATTTGCTTCACTCGTGGTGCGATAAAATGATTAAATGACTGCATTGTTGTATTCATGGTGGAGTGAAGTATGTCGTCTTTTATTAGAGCTTGTATAATGTCATTTTGATTTGGAATTGCTTGATTTCTGTTTTGTGTTCTGTGCTCACAACACAATGTTCCACCTTTCGGCATATTTGTATTTATGTTGTAACTTGTTGATTTGTACATAACAGTGAAACTGTGAAGTTTGGCCATGTCACATTTTTCTGGAATGGAAACCGTTCAGGATATTTTGATGAAACTAAGGAAGAGTATGTAGAAATTCCTAGTGACATTGGTATCACTTTCAATGTTAAACCCAATATGAAGGCGCTTGAAATTGCTGAGAAAGCCAGAGATGCTATCCTCAGTGGAAAGTTTGACCAGGTAAACAATTCTGAAATTTATAGTAGATGACTCTTGTCTTTTTGCCCATAAAATTGCTTAGCATTTTATTCTTGTAGGTACGTGTCAACCTGCCAAATAGTGATATGGTGGGTCACACTGGTGATATTGAGGCCACAGTTGTTGCTTGCAAGGCTGCTGATGAAGCCGTTAAGGTGAGGACAAACAAGACAACTAACTTATGTCATGTCACTCTGTCAGTGTTTTGTTTCCATTATCTGTATATTCTGGAAGCTGAACAATTACATGATGGGAAATAGCACATGCTACTATAGTTTGAGTGAAATTTCCCTGAAATCCCGTTTTCCTGGGCTTTGCACTTTCATGCTTACCTTGGTTACCAGAGTACATTTTATACGCCTTTACCTAGTCTAATCACTGGTTCCCCTTTGGTACAGATTATTTTGGATGCAGTGGAGCAAGTTGGCGGCATCTATCTTGTCACTGCTGATCATGGAAACGCAGAGGACATGGTTAAAAGAAACAAATCTGGCCAGCCAATGCTCGACAAGAGTGGTGGCATCCAGATTCTTACCTCGCATACGCTTCAACCAGTAAGTGCAGTGCGGAATGCTAGGTTTTGATATTCCATTATTCTCCCTGTGAAACCAACTTAAGTGTTTAGGTTTATCGCATGTTTTTTAATGCCTCTGTTAAACCTGCAGGTTCCGGTTGCTATTGGAGGCCCTGGTCTTCATCCTGGCGTGAAATTCCGGTCTGATATTCAGACCCCTGGGCTCGCCAATGTTGCCGCCACCGTAATGAACCTCCACGGCTTTGAAGCTCCTGCTGACTACGAGACAACCCTCGTTGAAGTTGTTGACAACTAAATACAGTCTGAAACCAAAATTGCGGTAGCCAATTTTGTTGCTATAGTTTTGAGATGGACCAAGAATGATCATGGCATTGAATAATTTATTAGCAAGCACACTGCTCAAACTCATGAACACTGAAAAGTGGATCTGACTTGCAGTTAGTTGCTCTATTTGTATGTAACTTGACGTTGCCTCCTGGGCTGGTTTGACAGTCTGATAAGCCATTTTTACTCAGCTATATGTGAGCCGTCAAACTTTGTGTCATCCCGCATTTAAATTTTCGGAGGAAAAATCTTGTGAACTGTGCTGTTCTTGTTTTAATACTGTTATTTGTGACAAGTCCGTCCGAATTCATTTATTCTTGCGTTTAGGCTCAGTGGCTCACCTACTCGTGGTGACAAATGTTACGGGCGCATGTATTCAGGATTTCAGGTCGACCGCTGTATCTTACTGTGCGTGCTATGCAGCGTTTTTTTTGGCAAAAAATACTTACAAAAATTCTGGAAATGCATTAGTTTCTAGTCATCCACTTGCATCATTGTGATGCATCTTAACTGGAGTAATTGTGTGGTGGTGCCCCCGCGCCCCAACAGAAGCGAGTGGACGTCGCAATTCATCCCCACCCCCATGCAAATTACCTTGTTTCATCTGAAAAATTCACGAGCATAATGGGGAAGGTGAAAAACGACACCCAACAAGGTTACAAAATTTTGCACATTGTTTTCCACAGAACATAAATGTTATATGATTACGACATGCACCTCAAGCCTCAAGGCACCGTCGCTCCAAATAGCCACACTGCAAAACTGTTACTCTTTCTTCTTTTTAATTGATGTTTTCGAATCCGTGCCGTCAACCTTTCTAAAATTTAATCAACAATAGGTTTAAAACTATATAGATTGACTATATGAAAAATTATATCATTAGATTTATCGTTAAAAATATTTTCATAATATTGTAATTTTACTAATATATCTTAATGTAAAGTTATATAAAAAAGTAATAGTCAAATTTCTTCTTGGAGATCTAGAAATCTTGGAGACCATGAAAAGTAAAAAATCGTCAAGTGAAAAAAAACAAGGGGGTATTTTAGATCACAATCAGATTAAATAGCTCAAGGGGCAAGCTGGTACACTCAATACACTTCAAATCCTACCTCTTAGATGAACCCTATGGTAAACATCTTCGGAAGCTACAGTGCTACACCCATCCTAAAATACATGACAACGCCAACTCTGCAGCAGATTTCAGAGGCTGATGATGGATGGTGAACTATACACAAATAAATAGCATTCGCACGATGAAGGCCTCTGGTGAAAGATGCCACAGCTAGGTCAGGTTGGTGACTGACTGGTGCCTGATGTTAACAAGGATTTGATGGTGCCAGATGTAAGAACCGACAAAGGCCTGAGCAACTGTTAATTTGACCACACATGTACAAGGCCTTGTCGGTTGCCGGTGTAGATCTCATCACGCTCTTCATCATAGTACAGAGCTGTGATGTCCCCCAGGGCCTCCGAAGGTGTAGTTTGGAACTTTGATGCCTTCTTTTGCTTGCAGAGGTTCCCTGCCTTTATTTTGGCCAAGCATTTTCCGGTTAATATCTCACTGATATTTATAGAACAAGCTGCATAAGAATCAAAGTGCAAATTAGGTTATGCAGGGACAAATAGTGGCATCATCCTCATTTATATACTGCAGCATGTTTTGAAGGACTTCCTTTTTTTTTTTCCAAGACTGCAAAAAGGAAAAATGAATTCGAAACAAGATAATATCAGCATATCTGTAACTTAACCTACATTCTGATGCATCTTTTGTTTAATTGACTTAGTAAGTAGAAATGCATCAAGGTACTTGGAATGAACAACGGAGCACTGCTATTCTGATGTCTTTGTACAAAACACACAGAAAAAACTTTAGTGACGCACACTTGATCATAAACTCGGACAAAGTACTGACAATTCCAAGCATCAATCATCAAACTGAACTGAAATTAAAAGCTTGAGAGCAATACATCCCATCAAAGAGGAAATTGATAATGCTGCAAACTACATCTAACATGACAAAGGGCAGTGATGGATAAAAGGGAAATGTAACGACAGGAAACAGCAACAACTAATGACGAGTCAAATGCAACAAGCAGTAGAGTTGGCATTCCATTACGAACTAAACACATCAGTAATACAGGTCGAAGTGTCAGAAAGTTTAAATGTTACCATTGTCCTCTGAAGATGAATCATTTGGATCAGCTTTGCAGTAAGAGATAATGAGATCTTGGTTGCTAGTAATGTAAATACTGTTGGTATTGCAATCAGGGTGCCACAACAGATGATCCTCAAAGGATGTGACCAATTCACCACGAAAATTCCAAACTGATACTGATCGACTACGGAAGGTCAGGAACAACTGCATCTCATACAGAAAAATAAAAGCTGATGGAGTCACAAACTCACTCCTGCTCACTTCTGTTGACTTGAAGTTTCTTACCTGCAGTAGTGCACAGAAGTTAATTACAAACAATAAACAGAAAATAGTGTCGCTTTATCTGCTGTCATCTGTAATCTACGCAAAATGCTTACATCAAGAATTTGAAGGTTCTCCCCTTCCTGCTTAATCAGAAGTTTTTCATTGAATTGCTCGATGAAATCAACCTTCTTATTGCGATGAAGAAGATGTTTGAATGACTTCAAGCGTTTACCATCTTCAATACAAAGAATATCAAGAGGAATATGACCCCCTTTTCTTGAGTAGATCAATAGCATTATACCAGGGCTGTCAGAAGGCCACAATAAGCAATAAAATATAAATTTGAAAGTTAGAATATGGAACTCATGAACAGAAATTGTGCACAAGAAAGATATTTCAATAACCCAACCATATTTCTCTTGACAGAAAAGCAATCAACTAATCTCATCTGGGAAGTAACCAAGAATAAATCCATGCTCACACACTTGGCAATAGTATTTATATGCTCTCCCCAAAAATAAATTACACAAATATTAAAGCACAATAATCAGTAGTGGAATTGCGGATGGTTGCAAATCAGGTCCAAGGATTTACTTTAAAAATTGTGCTATTTACTTCTTGGGAGAGCACAGAAACACTTTCCAAAGTGCATTTTGGAGAGAAAAAAAAAACAATATCTTCTTCTCAACTGCACACCATTAGCTTCTCCATCAAACAAACATAACGTGCATAGACACCATATACTGACACCTGTCTGCAGTGATTATTTAACTTTTTCTTTTAAAAAAAACTTAGTAGAATTGTTTGCCAAAGCATGAAAGAGATCTATGAAGTAACACAAGAGCAATAGTACAACCACACACATTGCTCTTCAATATTCACTTATCTTCACCTATGGATAGGGATCGACAATGGCATATCTAGTGGTAATAATATCATCTTCTGTGGCTTGTTTAATGCAAAACATCCAAATTTTATAAATGATTCAAGCGCATTTAAAGCATCAGAGCAGTCATAAGTATCTCTTACAGAAGAGAATAACAGAACATTCTACCATGTAGTTACTGAGTGGATTAAGGGGTGGTTTGAACTTCTAGTTATGAGAGAAAAGGATATAAAACAAACAAATGTTATGTCAGTATTGCCAGAGAGCAGCAAAGTAATGCAGAGAACAAAACTGGGATTGCTGTACTATGTAGTTTGGAAAAATAAATCAAGACAAGCAAGCAAGAGAGATTTCCTTACCTGATCTTTATTTCTTGAACATTTTTATCAGATATGGTATACAGCAGTGTGTAGTTTTTCAAGTCGAACACCTTATAGGTACTGTTTGAAATGAGAAGATAAGGTCATAATTTGGGTGAAGTAAATTTTCTTGCCCTTAAAAAAGTTTGGAGTTCGGGTACCTGTCTTGAGCAGAGTAAGTCAGCACCTTTCCGTTTACATCATCAAATTCCACGAAACCGGGCCACTTCAAGGACTCTGTCTCAAAAAGAGGAAAACCAGCATCTGGCTTTGCACGCCGTATATACCTTAAAAAAAGTAAAATATCATGTAAGCAATATGAAAAAACTAAAGCTTAGTACTATAACATGAAAATAGAAAGTCAAGCTCACTCTATTCGAGTTGTTCTGCATCTTAAGGCACTGAAATTTTCAGAACCATAAACTGATACAGTTATAAGTGAGTCGTTGTTCTTGTTATAAAACAAACTGCGGATGACTTCATCTGGACTTCCATTCAGAAAGCAAATCCGCTGGTTTGTCACTGGAAACAAAGGGCAACTCAGAATGGTTATTTGAAACATGAACAATCATTATAAAGACAGGTGTACCTCTACTGAACGCAGCACAGACTCCTGACTGTGATAAAGCAAAGATAATATCACGGGCTCCAACTATCTCGATAATTTCCGACCGTTTCCTCAAGTAAGGTAGCAGCAAACTATTCTCCTTAGGATCATGAGTATCAAATTCTTCCTAAAAGTACGAACAAAAAAAAGTCAAAGAAGTGTTATTAAGAATCCCAATGAGAATGGGATATGTTACTGAGAGAGAGAAAGGAAAAACAATCGCATGGGAAACAAAGGGAGAAAGGCAACTGTGGAGGGTGGCTAATAATAGCAAAATTAACTGGTTAAGGTCACATTTCCAAATAGAGTGGGTGAATGAACTACTTGAGTCAATCATTCAATTGTATCTTGCCAGCTTATACAAAATATATTCCTCTAGGTTGATAGTACATGTTTTCAGAGGTAACCGAGGTGTCAACCTTTTCCAAGTCTGGGAAATTGAAATTTGAAAGGGAGGCCTCATGCCCCACCACACCAAGTGCAGCTTAGGCATTCGTCCCACTATAAGTTATGCTCTAGAGATTTCTCAGAACATGTTTCCTCTAATGAATCAAATTATCACAGGGATGACCATAGAAAGCAACAACACCTAGGAATACAACACCAAAAACACATCTTTCCCCTCTTACTATCGTCAAATACACTACCGCTGCACTCCGACACCCAACAACTTTATCAAAGTTAATGAAGGAATAAGAAAATTCTTCAAACAAGTCATTATTGCCCAATCTTAATCTCTCCTCAAATTGATTATAAATTATTTCTCCTCACATTTTTTTTGACCAAAGGCGACAATTCCTCATCGCATAGCCCTCACATCACCCCTTCACGGTACCTAAGCTCTGTGGTTCCAACTCTTCCCACGATTTGCATACAAATAAAATATTTTTAAACAATTCTCTCATCGCTAAACCCCAATCCACCAACCAATGCCAAGCACGTGCCATATGGTGGTCTCTACGCCACCAATGATACCCACAATTTCACAACGAAACACCGGAGAGAGGAACGCGTGGCGGACCTGGAGCTGGATGTTGCGGAATCGCTCCCGTGTGGTGCTCGCGGCGAAGGTGCGGCCAGGTAACGCGGAAATCTCCCGCCGCTGCAGCTTCCGCGCGCTGTTCGCCGTCGCCTCCGGCCTCGGCCGCTTCCTCGCGATCACCCTCCGCACGCAGGACGGCCGAGGGTTCGCGGAGACCCGCCTCGCCTCCATTTCGCACCCCCGCCCCCCGCCTCGGCGCCGACGAGAGGTTGCGTCACGCCGAAGCGTCGATGGGCATCTCGCCGGAGCTAGCTCCGTAGGGGTTAGGTTTGAGGCTCGAGCTGGAGTCGGGTACCACCGTCCCAGTGTACCACTATATGGGTATTTTCAGGGTAAATACAAAGTAATGCAAGGGTTTTCCTAAACAAAATACTAGTGCCACCTCTTCTTATTCTTAATCTAGCCCGTATTGTGTCCATCCAACGGTTCCTATAATCCAAATTGAAGCGGATCTAAACTATAATATAGGGTAGTACAAGGGTTTTCCTTGAAAGATACCTGTGTCCTGCTCCTTCCCTCCTCAATTCTCAATCTAGGCCGTACTGTAACCATCCAACGGCTCCGTAAACTGCACGGTGCTGATGCGTGTACCAAACAGGAACGGTATCAGTCAATAATTCAGAGACGCACCCGAGAGCCAAGCCCGACTGGCGACGGCGGAGCACGGTTTGTGGTTGGAGGCGCGGCCACCGACGAAGCAATTGGCGAGCAATAGGTATTTGCCTGCGTTCACGGTTTGTGGTTGGAGGCGCGGCCACCGACGAAGCAATTGGCGAGCAATAGGTATTTGCCTGCGTTCGCGCTGCCGCGGCATTTGCCAATTGCCATATCGTGTATTGTTGTTACTAGTAGACCGTTTGTGTCCTTAGACGCGCAGCAGTCAACGAGCGCCCGCACTGAGGCCACAGAGCAAAACGCGTGAATATGAGGCCTTCCGATAAGATCGAACGGTGCACAAAGCAAACCGTGTGAAGGCCAGCGCAGGCAAGCGCTTCGGGAGAAATATCGGACGGACGCGAAGCCAATGCGCGCGTGATCCGGTGGGGAAAAACTTTCGGGGGTGATGTGGCGTAGATTTGAGCCTCAGTTTTCCCTTCATACCGGAGGAGAGCAATAGAGCCGCCGGCGGCATCGTCGCCTGCGTTCACGCTGCCACGGCATTTGCCAATTGCCATCTCGTAAATTGTTGTTACTAGTAGACCGTTCGCGTCCTTGGACGCGCAGCAGTCAACGCGCACCCACACCGAGGCCACAGAGCAAACCGTGTGAATGCCAGGCCTTCCGATAAGATTGAATGGTGCACAGAGCAAACTGCGTGAAGGCCAACGCAGGCGAGCACTTTGGGAGAAATATCGGACGGACGCTAAGCCAATGCGCACGTGATCCGGCGGGGAAAAACTTTCAGGGTGACGTGGCCCGTAGATTTGAGCCTCAAATTTCCTTTCCTTTATACCAGAGGATGTTTGGGGTTTGGTCATTGATAAGCTAACTTTGGAAGAAGCTTTCATGAACTGTAAAGCCAATGATTAATTGCACGTAGAGAGAGTGAGTGACACATTTGTCTATTATTATAGGGAGTGTCTATAGAGATTTTCTTAGAAATCGTCACTTTTGAGCCAGATGAAGTGATATCACCCCACCTCTATATCCCTAATCTAACACATCTCTCTGTCATAGCACTAAAATTGAAAGATGTATAACAGTTCTCATTATGGTACTCTGATACCCCTTCTTATTCGCAACAACTCTCTGATCGTATTAGAGTTGTGAGATATAATATGAGCGTACACGGTATCAAGAATAAAAGTAGATACATCCGTAGAGAGAACCAAATAGTAGCGATTAAATAATCATAATGAGAGAGAAAGATTTGACGAAACCGACCACAAATTTCTTAAGCACAACCTCAAAAGAATACAAGAGATTGTCGTTCTTTTATAACCCTCTCGAACCTTTTAAGTTCATCGGATTCTTGTCTTATATAAGAATTTAGTGCTATAAAATAATCGATTCTCTAATTTTTTAGTGCACATTTTGCTTTGGATGAGTTGTTTGTGACTTGTTTCCTTCGTGATCATCGCTCGTGGCTTTATATAGTACCTTTAGTTCTCCTTCCAATTAGGATTAATAGAAATCCTTATAGAACACATCTACAAGTGTTATTTTTAAGAGATGAGTCACCTATACGGCTATACTCAACGTCACCCATACTCAACATCCGTGTAATCATTTCTGTATGCTCTTATACGAAAGCTGTCTGGATTTTCATCTACCGATACTTTCTGAAGAAAATATTTCCATACGATGGAGCTAATATACAAGATGCTATCCCAGTTCAATCGTCCAAGAACTACTACCCCTCTGATTTGCTTGTCTGACCAGCACGGCGCATGAGAAGGCGCACCCCGAACTCGGGCTCAATGATCAGCCGGAACGCCGGCGAATGCCGGTACTCCGGCGAGAGCGCGAACTCGAACCGCGCGAGGATCACGGCGACGAGCGCCTTCACCTCGACGAGCGCGAGGTTCTTGCCGAGGCAGGTGCGCGCGCCGAGGCCGAACGGCATGAACGCCTGCGGGTGCCTGCACGCCACCGACACGCCGTGCCGGAACCGTCCCGGGTCGAACCGGCCGGCGCCCGGGCCCCAGACGGCCTCGTCGTGGTGCATGGCGGAGATGGGCACGAAGAGGTGCGTCCCCTTGGGCGCGTAGAGCCGCCCCAGACGCATGTCCCGGAACGCCTCCCGCACCACGAACGACGACGGCGGGAACAGCCGCAGCGTCTCCTGGACCACCATGCTCAACTGATCAAACAACACGACCAAATATCAGTATCAATTGATCATCAAACAGTTGATACGATGCATTTGCACACTGCAAAATTCAGCACGTACTGTTTTCATCTTGCTGATCATCTCGAAGTCCGGCGCGGCGCCGGCGCAGACCTCGAGGACCTCGGCGCGCGCCCGGTCCTGCCACTCCGGGTGCGAGGCGAGAAGCATCAGGCACCAGGTGGCGGTGACCGCGCTCGTCTCGTGCCCGGCGAAGTAGATGTTCTTGCAGTTATCCACGATGAAGTCGTCCGAGTACGAGCAGCGCTTGTCATTGTCATCGCCGTCGTTGCCGCTCCCGATGATGGAGCCCAGGAAGTCCATCTCCGGCTTGGCATCTTCGCCGGCCGACCCCCTCGACGCCCTGCGCTCCCTGACCACCTGCAGGATCAGCGACCGGATGTCGTTCGTCAGCTTCCATATCTTCCGGTTCTGCTCCGTCGGCAAATACCTATTCACGCACGCACGCACGCACGCACATTCTCTGGTTTAAAACCCAACGAAACGTAGGAAATGTATCTAATTGTTCTTCCACACGGACGTGCGTGGACCGAAGTTTCGCATCCTACCTCAAGGACGGGATGGAGAAGACGTTGCTAGGCTCCGACATGAGCCCCGAGAGCGCCCTGAGCTTGAGGAATATCTCTTTGCCCCTGGAGTAGTCGCTCCCGAAGCACGCCTTGGAGATGACATCGAAGGAGAAGCTCCGGACGCCGTCGTCGACGTCGATCGCCGCGACGCCACCGTGCTCGTCGACCGCGCTCTCCCACGAGCTCAGCAGGGGCCCGGCCGCGTCCACCATCAAGTCCACCATGCCCTGCAATCCCCAGCTTCTGCAGTCAGGCTCACTGCCACGTTCGACATCACGCTCTTGTGGCACAGTTTACCGTAGGTGCGCGGCGTGGCGTGCCGTACCTTGACCTTGTCCATGTAGAACTGGGGCGCGATGACCCTGCGCTGGTGGGCCCAGCTGGGCCCGCTGGACTTGAGGACGCCGCGGCCGAAGAGCGGCTCCTGGCCCTTCTGCTGGTACGCGGGCTTGCCGAGATCCAGAGACACGCACCGCGCCATCTCCCGGATCAGCCCGGGCTCCGTCACGTACAGCGCCGGCCGGTGCCGCAGCCAGTACAGGTACGTCCCACCTGCATGCGCCGCGCGTGAATAAAAAACGTCAGAACGCACGGTCGCCCGTGCTGTGCAACCCAAGCGGCGGCGTTTGCCTCAAAAAGAGAGCATCTCTGCATTTCAGCACGCCATTCTTGCGGGCCTGATGTGAATGGCGCTCGTTTCCTGATAGGCCCGGGCTCCCGGCGTTTCCTGTCGACCGATCATCCATCCACACAGGGCCATGGAAACGTTGAGTGCTCATGTATGTTGAACTCAGTGTACGCGCGCACTCTGAAACTCGGATATTCCGCGTGCTCGTATGTCCAGGTGCAGATGCACTTTGCTGTTCAATTAGTGCTACATATTGCAGGTGCACTTTCAAGTGGTTCCTTGGCTAGAAGCATCAAAAATAAATGGCAGCGACTTTTTTTTTTAAAAAAAAAGTGAGACCTACCTTACAAGATTCTGGTCAGACATGTGAGTCTGTGCACTCGAAGAATCTACATGTGTTGGATATTGATAAAGAAAACTGTGAAGAAATACATGTGTATTTCTAGGTTCCTAATTCCTGCAATCATCTGATCACCACCCATGTGTGTTTCTAGTTTCCTAATTCCTACAATCGAAGAAAGAAAAGTTTTCTACCTTTGCTTGATCTCACACCTTGAGACAAGCAGACGCGGATGCAAGTGGAGCTTCGGGGTACACAGGACACTAGATTCAATACTGTTTTAACTTATAAAAATTTTACATACGCATAGATATATATGCATCCTGTAGTTTATACCTTCCCTTCGCATATATGTGGTGTCATACATGGTAACACCCACAGTGGAGACAAGCACTTAGATTAGAACACTCCAAGTCCGGATGCACCACCAAGATTTGTGACTTGTGATAAAGAGACCGACCCGTTTATCATCACGCGCATGGAACAGGAAATATAAACATCCCCCGAAGAGTTTTTCACTCTAATTCCATATTCAGGTGTGGTGCCTCAGAGTGTTTCCCGGCCGGTTATACATGCCGTCGCTGTCATACATGGCGTAGGAGATCCGAGCTGCTCGATGGGAACGGGGAAAGTGATGGTCTGATCTGATGGATTTGTTAGGATGCACACACATCTAAGTGAACATGATCCATAAGGTACGTGGACAGAATTACAGCAGGAAGGAAGCATGACCAGGCCGGCATTGCTTCAGAATCGAGCCACCACTCGGCGGCGCAGCCTCTCCCTCCGTGCAGATGCAGGTGGAGCTGGGAATATTCACCAGCGAGACGCAGACCCAAGATATTTTCTCTCTCTCTTCATACGTACCCGATCGGCTGAAAACGCTAGAGAGGACAGAAATGCATGCACCGTCGTTCCTGTCGCCGTCTACGTACGTACACAGGGTTTCCGTATTTCCGAGGGTATACATAAATAAATGGAACTAGCCATAGTTAGGTCAGGGGTATAGCCCGTAGAGTCAGTGACTTCTTAGCAGCAGAGTAGCTGCATGCACGTGCAAGCCTATTAAGTTAGTACGTACGGGCGCATAGTTTGATTTGCAAGTGGCCGGGCTGGGAGCCCGGGACCTTATCGGATTAATTGGAATTCTTGTCCAATCTCCTCGATGCATCGCATCGATCGCACGCATGGTGAAAGCGAAACTTGTCATTATTAATTTGTCTGATCAATCTAGCCCTTCATCTGGAAGAAGATAGATTATGATTCAAAGGTGAAGTACTAAAAAAGTAGTTAAGGAAAATAGGTCTAAGTCCATGATAATTGTAGGTCAAATCATCAACCCCAAAATTAAACAGGCCGATGTACTACAGTTAGGGAGGAAGCTGGGCCTCGAGCTATTGCACTGGGGCAATGACCCGAGATATAGAATCAAAAACCGTAAAAAACAGCAGCAATCATGCATGTCTACTTATTATTGTGTTCGGCCTAAGAACAAATAATTTAGCCCGATGTTTGGGTTGTGATTGACTCCGCCCCTTATACAAAGTAGGACTAAAAGTCTTGGGGACTTCAGCATGATGTACATACGTGGTAACTTTGTAAGATACTACTAGTATTTTTTTAGTGGCCTTTTTGGCTTGCATTAAAGAAGAAGTGGGGCCAAAGCCCCCTCGCGAGTGCGCACGCCGAGCTTGGCTCAAACGCGGGCCGGCGGGGACACACTGTCCCTTTCGCCAACTGAGCTATTCTCAGTTCTTGAGATACTACTAGTATTTGATTTTAAATTGGACTGTATACGTACGATAAGTTAACTATTCAACGGCTTCATGGTGCAGGACCGGAGTTTTCGTCACCTATCTTAAAATTTGTTCCTGTTTCACTCCTAGACGTTGACTCCAATCTTCACAAGCCGAGCTCTTTAGCCGTGTAACCACTAATAATTGTTTGATCTTATTAATAAACTTTCAAAGAACAAGCAATGGAACTGTTTTGGAAAACATGAGAGACGATTGATGATCATTCTGTATACTTATTAATACCTATATAATTTGACAACCATGTCATAGTCTAGCTGTGGTACTCTGGCTCAGTAACGGATCCAAAATAAAATGAAGAGGGTGCTCATATAACCCTAGTCTTCTTCTACCTGTAGGTCACACTATCTCCCTAATGGTCAATGAGTACAAGGTGTACCCAGGGTCTAACCGATGGTATGGGTGCCCCCGCTCTGGCTGTACCCTGTTAGGTCCACTCTACTCTGTCTCTCAGGCTGATGACAAGAGTTTGATTCCCACTAATCATAGATTGAGTGAGTTATTTGTGTGGATTTACACTTATTGTTCGGGTTTGAACCCGTTACCTGTGGGTTGTAACTTGTAAGTCTTAATACGACTACATTAGCAAGTTGTTCTCACCTCTCATAAAAACTACTTATATTATTTGTTCTTCATATATATATATATAATCGTCGAACACTGATGAAACAGAAAAAACTAACAGCAAATCAGATGAGCAGGTCCAACAAGTGGTAGCTAGAATGCGCGCGTGTTATGTACCGTAAGCTTTCCTCCACTTGTCGAAGTAGGGGAAGATGTCCTTGCAATAGTCGCCGAAGCCGCCCTCCTCCCGCTGGGGCGCCCGGCGATCACCAGCCGCCGCCGCCACCCTCGCCCGCATCTCGGAGAGGTTCCCCGACAGGAACGACGGAGGCGGGCCGTCGACGCCTTGCCGCCGGAAGATCTCGGCGACGCGCTGCACCCTCAGCCATGCAGCGACGCAGAGGTAGGCTACGAGGGTCAGGGTGCAAGACCCCACCATGACGAGAGTGAGCAGGAGGTGGCTCTCCATGGTGTGTGTATATATATATATATGTCAAGCTAGCTCAAATATTGATCACCTCTCGTTCTTGCGTGAGTGTGTGTGGGTGTGTACCTCTATAGTCTATATATAGGCGAAGGGAGTTCACCTTGAACATTTTCACACACTGTTGTTATCTTTGAGGCTGCAGCTAGCTTGTCAATCGATTTTCAATTCTCTGTATGGTGCGGTATTTTACTTATCAGGAAGGTAGAGCAGAAGGTAGGTAGTAGTATACAGAGTTGAGGAGGAGGCCGGCCGGCCGGCCGGCCGTATGATCCTGAACACGGTCGGCCACATGCATGCATGCCCCCCACTCGTATGAAAATTTATGTAAGATTTAAACCGGGGTCGCATAAGCGGACGGCGGGCTAGGACTGAAGCGTAAAAATTATTGCCTGTATTTGCATGTAGGAGTAGATCAGCGGTGACCGATAAATCGATCCAATGCACGTTGCGCCAACGAGGGAGTAGCATAGAGGCATAGACACAGCGAAGCCACGCCCACGCATCGATCGACTGGGGACTTGGGAGAGCCACGTGCGGAGGTCGGCGAGATCCTAGGTGTTGGGATGGGCCGCCCTCGCTGCAGTGCGGGCCCACAGTGCCCAGCACGACACGTGCGTACGAGCATGGGCCCGTGGGCGCAATTCGGGCCAGTCGTCAGCCTAGGCCCAACCTAATCCGTGGGCCCGTTAAACCGGTCAGTTTGAATCAAATCCCGGATACTCCACGAATAGCTACTCCAAGCTCCGATGTGTATATGTATATATCTATCTGATGAAACTGGTACTTTGCCCTTTGCTTAACCGACTTGGACACGTACCATACCTGTTGAACTACCCACCGGCCGCCTGATTGAGCACTGCTTATCCCGTGTTCATCGTGGGAACCTGCAGGCAGGGTCGACAAGTTATTGTTCACCGACTAAGATCTCATCTGTGATCCGTGCGGCTTTTACTTTTCTTCTCGACTGCCGGTCGATCGATCCATCTCCATGCCAACCAAGCTGGTCACATATACATATCTCCCTCCATGTGTTGTTGCATGGAAAGCAATATGAAAACTAGGACAAGAGGTTTTGATTGGATGTACGACTAGGACCAGCTGGAGCGTGTGCGCGTGTAGTACCGAGCAGCCATGTGTGCCAACGCGCGCGTTGCAAATGCGTGCTGCACTGCTGCCGCGGAGGCCGGCCATGAAAAACTTGCTGTTTGCCGACCACATGCGCCTGCTGTCGATCGCCAACCATGCATCGATGGGAGCTCCGTCTGTCTGTCACGCACGACTGTAAAACTAGACCGTGCTGCTGGGATGTTGGGAGACTCGGAATCTTACATGCATGGCATGGACCGGAGAGAGAAGATCCTTGCCGCGATTCGCTTCTCGTACGTAATACTCTACTACACCTTGCACGCATGTGATCTCAAGATCAAGCGCAAAATAAGAAACGCTGCCTTCTCTTTTTTACGTTTTCTTTAAAGGCCCAGAAGGACCTGTTAACTCTGGATTGATGTTAATAAAACGAGTCGGTACAACCACCCGGCGTTTTACATAAAGGACCTTGCGAAAATATCAAAAAAACCATTTGATCCATAGAGTAAGTAAGAAAGGACAAAAAAAAAGAAATGTTAAATTACGACCGGGTCCTTGAGCATTTTTGGCCAACACAGACGATGGAGAGGAATATGAGGTCGCCTGCGGATGATCTCCTCACCATTGATGCCTAGATCTGGCTGTAGTGAAGCTTCTGCAGGCGATCTTGGGCGGTGAAGGGAGTAGAAAGGCCTCCATTGCTTTTGTTGAGCGGAGGTCTCTTTTTATGTTGGACGCTGAATCTCGTGGTGTCTGACAATAAGCTGCAATGGGTGCTTGATAGTTCCACAATGGCTTATTTGAGTTAGAGAAATGGTGTTCCGTGTATTTGTGCGGCTAGATTTATTTCGCAGTTTGTAGTATCAAATGATATAACTTAGATGTTCAAGAACATATTTACGTATCTTGTAGGCCATTTTGATTTTTAAGACTAAACATTGAAGCTAACAATAGAAGCTTGAAGGAAAATACAACTTGAGGAACATAATTGAAGTATAAGTTTTGATGGAAGAAAATCATTGAGTATAATAAGTTGTTGGAGTTCTTAGAAATGTAACCATTCTTCATCATTCACGGATCATGTAGCTCCACACCCCTATTCTTCCTCCATTAGTTACTCTTTCCAAAAAAATGTATGCATCCACATGTACCTCTATTTAATATCAACTAATATGTTGATTATATGTGCGACAAATTATCTTGCGGCAAATTTTAGTTATTTATGGACTATACTTGACATGGACTTTCTTTTAATCTAGACAGTTATAATCTGGATCCACCGTGATCAATGGTGTAGATCTTTCTCTTTTTTCCTTTGATTAACGTGAGAATTTTCTAGCCCTCGAGAGCAAATATGGTGGCTTCTTTTTCTATCGCTTTAATAATATAAGCAGCGATGGCTCCGACGAGCAGTACGACATTGTCATCTTCGAACATTTAAGGTGAGCAACATGATATTGTCCTAGTCTCTGCCGCTGCTGCCTCGGCTCTTCGCTTCTCGTCGCTATTTGTCTCCTTGCAGGACGGATACACTATTGCACCATTTCATGGTCTCATTCAACACCATTCGTGTTATCCTCGTAATAAATTTTATTTTTTTTTCAAAACTTTAGTTATTTTTATTGGATTTTGCATAAAAATTAAATTGCTAATTTTTATTTAATTTATTCCAAATTTTAGTTATTTAGGGATTTTACTTTGGAATTCATATAGAAATCAAATGTCATATTTGTTTTCAATTTTTATTCCTAATTTTAATTATTTTTTGTTGGAATTCGTATACAAATCCAATTGCTAATTTATCTTTATTTTTTATTCTGAATTACAATTATGTAGGGATTTTACTTTTGAATTCGTATTGAAATAAAATTACTAAAATAATTTTATTTTTTATTCTGAATTTTAGTTATTTTTTTTGTTGGGATTTGTATGCAAATCCAATTGCTAATTTTTGTTTAATTTTCATTCACAATTATATCTATCTAAGGATTCTACTTAAGAATTCGTATGGAAATCAAATTGCTAATTTTATTTTTTTTAATTATGAAATTTAATTATTTTTGTTGGAATTCATATACATATCCAAATGCTATTTTTCTTTAGTTTTTATTTTGAATTTATCGTTATTTAAGTATTTTACTTTGGAATTCATATCAAAATAAAATTGCTATTTTTATTTTTAAAAAATTTGAATTCGAGTTATATTTGATTGGAATTCGTATACAAATCCAATTGCTACTTTTTGTTTAATTTTGATTCTGAATTATATTTATTTAGGGATTCTACTTAGAAATTCGTATGAAAATGAAACTTCTAATTTCATTTTATTTCTAATTTCTAATTTAGCTATTTCTAAATTGCACATGCTATGGACTCTTTCTTTTAATACAGACTTTTATAATCTAGACCCTTCGCAATCACCAGTGTAGATCTTTCTCTTTTTCAACCAATTAACGTGAGAATTTCTAGCCCTTGAGTGCGAATGTGGTGACTTCATTTTCTATCACTTTAATAATATAATAAAAATAATAGATGGTGGCATCCTGAAAAGTCCTCAAATTTTACTTAAATATAGAGAAGCGATTGATGGCAACATGAAAACCATTCTTCTAGCCATTTTGTTGTTTGTGCTGAAGCTTTTGGGAACCAAACTTGGGAGTCGGGGCCTTGTAGATTGCATCGCTTCACATAGGGAGCATTTAACACTTAATTAGTGTTTCCACTGAAATGCTTCCTAGCATTTCAGTGTTTCCACTTACCTGCTTCCTTGCTTTATTTTTTTATTCCGAATCACAATTTTGTAGGGATTTTACTTTTGAATTCATATCGAAATCAAATTGCTAAAATCATTTCATTTTTTCTCTCCAAATTTTAGTTATTTTTTGTTGGGATTTGTATACAAATCTAATTGCTAATTTTTGTTTAATTTTCATTCGGAATTATATTTATTTAGGAATTTTACTTAAGAATTCGTATGGAAATCAATTTGCTAATTTTATTTTTTAATTATGAAATTCAATTATCTTTTGTTGGAATTCATATACAGGTCCAATTTCTATTTTTTTTATTTAGTTTTTATTTTGAATTTACCGTTATTTAAGTATTTTACTTGGGAAGTCATATCAAAATAAAATTGTTATTTTTATCTTTTTAATTCTGAATTCCAGTTATATTTGATTGGAATTTGTATACAAATCCAATTGCTACTTTTTGTTTAATTTTGATTCTGAATTATATTTATTTAGGGATTTTACATAGAAATTCATATGGAAATAATTTTTTTAATTTCATTTTATTTCTAGATTGTACGTGATATGGACTCGTTCTTTTAATATAGACTTTTATAATCCAAACCCACCGCAATCAGCAGTGTAGATTTTTCAACGAGGCCGAAAGTCAAGTTCAGTTGATCCGCGAGCATTTGCGCACGGCTCAGTCCAGGCAGAAGAGCTATGCAGATCGTCATCGCCGTGAGTTGAGCTTTGAGCCCAATGACATTGTGTATCTCAAAGTCTCGCATTTGAAGGGCCATCAGCGTTTTGGCGTCAAGGGCAAGTTGGCTCCTCGTTATGTTGGGCCTTATCGCATCGTCGAGAGAATTGGGGCTGTGGCATACAGATTGGAGCTGCCAGCTACACTTGAGGGTGTGCATGATGTGTTCCATGTATCCCACCTGAAGAAGTGCCTCCGTGTCCCAATTGAGGAAACTCCGTTGGAGGTTCTCGATGTGCAAGAAGATTTGACCTACCGCGAGCATCCTGTTCGTATTCTCGAGGAATCTGAACGAAGGACAAGGAACCGTGTCATTAAGTTCCTTAAAGTTCAGTGGTCAAACCATTCTGAAGATGAAGCAACTTGGGAGCGGGAAAATCGCCTTCGTGCAGATTATCCATCCTTCTTCTCCGAGTAAACGGAATCTCGGGTCGAGATTCTTGTAAGGGGGGGAGAGTTGTAACATCCCAAGTTTCAGACTTGTGTTTCAAATGTAAGAAAATAAGTAGAAATTAAAACTTTTCTTACATCATGTATTTCCTGTGTGTACTAAACAATTCTTGTACAAGAGTTATGGAAATACAAAGTCACAAGTCTTTTGATCCAAATCTTGATCCTTTAAAAACAATCTTGTCTAATCTTTCAATCATCTCCTGTAAATATTTTTTCTAAGTTCTTGGGATGGTATGTGGCTCCTCTGAAAAATTTCACAATTTTTAGAAATTGTTTGAATATTTTTAGAGGGGAGTCAAACCTGTTTGACCATCAGTCAAACCATGAACCAGTACCTTGCAGAATTTTTGGAGAAAAATGCACTGCATAAAAACTCCAAAATTTTTACACAAGGTCAATATCTAAGTCAGCAAGCTCCTGTAAAAATTTCAGAATTTTTGGAGTTATTTTGCTACCTCTTATAAATCCTCAAAAGCCTCTGCCTATTTAAAACCTAAAACCTGGTTCACTGTTCCTTGGGTTCGAGTCGGGCTCGAGTTCGAGCCACTTGACTCGGTCGAACCCACTAACTGCACCGAGCCTCGTTTTAAAGCGCGCGTCCAATCTCAGCCGTTGGATCTTAATCGCTCGGCCTACGTTCGCGTGAGCATTCGGACCGTGCGGATGCACTATTCAATTTGGACCGTTGGATCTCAATCCAACCGTCCAGATTTCTGAGAGCATTCGGACTGTCCGGCGGACCCATTTAATCGCAGCCGTCCATTTTCAATCCAACGGTCACCGTTTTCTTTTCTGTTCTTCTTCCTCCTCTGCCTCTCCGTGTAGTGCGGGTGAGCAATGGCAGAAAGAGAGAGAGAGAGAGGGCAGCTTCGCATTGTCTTTTCGAGCTTGCTCTCGTCAACGTCTCTCTGTGGGGCATTAAATGCGCCCCAGGCTTTCGGCTCCTCCATCCCGAGTCTCACTTGCCCCCATCATTTCTTGGTCCATGGCCGTAGCATGAACCGAGCTCACCGTGAGCTCTTGTTCTTGCTCGAAATCCTAATCCTTCCTCTATATAAACCCCTCTAGGTCCTCCTGGTATTCCTTTACACTACCCCTAGCTCTTCTCTGTGTTTGAGCTCAAAACCACTTCAAATCCTCAAACCACTATTGTTGACCCGGGAGCTCCAATGGCGATCTTGGTGTCCAGTGGTTCACCTTCAATCTTTCTTGTACCCTTTTTAGCTCCTCAACTTCCTTTATATTTCCCCTAACTTAATTTTGGGTTGCATTCACAGGAATCACTCAATTTTAAGTTTGGAGATTTTCGACCGATTTCACCCCTTTTCTTCTCCAACTCCGGTAAGTGGTTCATGTTGCAATTACTTGCTGTTAGAGTTTCTCTGAGCTATAATGAAGTTATGGTAATGAGTTGGTCCCACTCATTTTGCTCAGAACCTCATTTTCTACTTCATCTTCCTCGGCTCCAGTGAACTTCATCGTGTTCAAGTCTTCCCCGGCCATCTTTGAAGCTCCCCTCGGTTAAGGTAGCTTCTATTTAGTCCCTAGAAGTGATGACACTCGCTTTCCTGGATCGCAGCAGAGCATTTTGCTGTTTTCATGTTTTGCTGAAATAGCCTCCTTCTGTGTTTTCCGGCTCGTCGGCGTTCTAGACCTCCACCGCTGGCGAGGTCATCACCATTGGGTCCGCAACACTATTGCGAACCCATTTTGGTATTTTGTGGGCGCCGCCGCGACCAGAGTCGCCGGCGACAAGCCGTGGCATCCACTCGGTTTATCGGCGGGGAGCTCCCGTTGTCGTCAAATATTTAGGGCACAGTAAATGCTTAATTATTGCCAATCATTAGAAGTATTAATGGTGTCTTAAGTCGTGTCCCGTGTGCCACTGCCAGGTGGGCCCGTAAGCTTAAAACCGAAAACCAGAAATCGTTAGGGCTGATTTTGGGTTTATTTATTGCTAATCATTGTTAGCAATAAATGTGTCCGGCCTTGACTGTGCCCATTGCCGGTGGGCCTCGATCCTAAGTCCACCTCTGTGTAAATCGTTAGGACACACTAATTACTAATCATCACTAATCATTGGTCGTTAGTAGTTAATTTGTTGTCCTAAAATATTCTTGTGTCTCGCTGCCATGTGGGCCCCGGGCCCTGTGCACGTGTGTTAGAGCTCGTGTTTGTGACTCACGATCCAGCGGCGTCGACCCACATGTCAGCACATAGATTTGAACTTCGATCTAAGTCTGCCGTCGATCTCGTGATCAACGGCCCAGATCTGGAAAACATTCGGACCATCCGGTTCCCCTCTTCATTCTGGACCGTCCATCCCATGATATGTGGCTGAGATCGTGTGTGCAATCGGACTCTCCGATTAGAGGTGTGCTCAGAGCCGTTCATCTTTAGATCTGCGGTGCGTGGTTGGCCGAGCAACCGCGCCGTCCGGATGCATCCTTCCTCGTGGCCGTTGGATCTTGATCCAACGGTGGACTCTTTTAGAGATCGCGCGCGCGTGCTGTTCTGTTCGGCGTGGGCCGTAGGATGTTAGATCGAGGGCTCTCGAGCGTCCACGTTGTTTATTCCCATTTGAGTTGGATTTCATTTCTGTAAGTATTTATTATCAACTGAAAATTGTATCAAAACTTTAGAAACTCATAACTAAATCATTTTAAATCATTTTTAGATGTTTCCAACTGTAATAAATTTTTATGCCTCTGTAGTTTAATATAAAAATGTAATTGGGCATGTTTCTGTCACAGAAAATTGTGTAACCCAAATAACTTGATTTCTGCCAATTTTGAATATCCCCAAAAAAATAGAATTAAACTTGTAAAATGCATATCTTTTTCTGTATAACTCCAAATTGTGCAAAGTCAATTTTGTTAGATTCCTCTGTTAGTGTGCTTTAATATGAAATAGGTTTTGAACATGTTTATGTTTCTGGAAACTGTAATGTACTAAGTTTACAACTTAGAAAAATCATAAGTAAATCATCATAACTCCAAATTTAGTAAACTCAACTTTCTGTCATTAGGATGTCATAATCTGCTTGCTATAAAAATTTCAGAGCTTAGATCATTCCAGAAAATTTTGCCATAAACAGTACCAATAATTAATTTAGTGATTTAATAGGCTGAGAAAGTGTATTTTGGCTTTAACTTTTTCATGCTTAGTCCAAATAGAGTGATTCTTGTTTCTAAAATTGTCTAAAATCACCCCTAGCTGCTGTATAAGTTTCATTTGATTTGGATGTCTTTTGTTGCTGAGTTTTGTTTGGTGTTCTTCGTTCTTATTGGTTTTATCGCCTTTTCGCGTTAGGTTCCGAAGATTATATTGAACCTGAGGATCCTCCTCTGCAGCAAGAACAATTGCAGCAAGGCAAGCAGTTTGATCATGTTAATCCCTGTATTTTTAATTATTTATGTTGTTTGTAAATTCTATGTATGCATTGCTAGTTTGTGTTAAACTATTGTCGTTAGTTTACCTAGTAGATACATTTCCTTAGGAAAATGATTATCCTCTACTACCATGAGCCTAGGTTATTGCTGTGATTTAGAGTTCGTGGATGAGCTCTTGTCACTTAGTAGTTTTGCGGATTAATTGCTTAGCCATGCTTAGCTTCCGGTAGAAATGGGTGTTTATCGACTTGTCGATAACCTTGATCACATAAAACTTATTCTCACTTATGATTTCAGCCTTGTGCCATGTTTACTTATGAAAACTAAAACCTAAAAACAAAAGGATTTAGACTTGGGCACAATGGTATGATTGATGTGCTTTTGGGTGTGACTGGAATGGTGCCCGGGTCATTAAGGACCGAGTTACTTGCGCCACCGTACTGAGCATTGTGCGTGCTAACCACACTAGAGGGTATGTGACCTTTCTTGACTTAGTACTTTGGCGTGTATTGGCTTCGGGTCGCAGGGAGTCGCAGGAGGGATGGTGTTGGGAGCATTGTAGTGTCCGAAAGACTTCACCCGTGATGGGATTTGTTGTCTTTCGGCTTGCAATGTAAGCGTATGAGTTTCTGTCCATACGAGCGGCTCGTAGTTAATACACAATATTGGAAAACGTCTCGTAGGACTTAGCCGTGCCGGCATACCTTCGGAAGTGTGCTTTGTGGCTTAAAGGCTGTCTGAAGTGTGGGTACATTGGTACACCCATGCAGGGTTAAAACTATTCGAATAGCCTCGTCCTAGGTTATGGAAACGCTCGGATACGCCCCGTGAGAACTAGACTACAACCTTTTAATTAAAACTTGACGGGTGGTATGAATCGGGGATTCGTGCTATGTTGTGATGGCTATTGGGATAGTCACTTCCAGGTGGTTACTTGTATTTATTATTAATTCGCTGTTATTTTCAACATCAGAACAGACTTGCAAACTTGCTTTTAAATGTATTACATTATTGCAAATAAAGTTGGCTTTGTGCAAAATGAGACATATAACCTCCACTTAAATGAGCCTGCATGTAGCATATGAATAGGTCTGCTATTCCACACGTCAGTCTTGCGAGTACCTTTGTGTACTCAGTTATCTTGCTTAAATGTATTTGTTGCAGAGGAAGAAGGTGAGCTCGATGGGCCTCACTTTTGTGAGCTGTGTTGTGGTAGTTTGCGGGGCGACTAGCTTGGCGGCTCGGTCGATTGCCTTGTGGGTTTTGTGTGGCTAATCGGTCAACTTTTGTTCTAGCCATCTCATGGCACCTTTTACTTCCGCTGTCATTCTTGTATATTGTGCTATTTGGCCGGTCGGCTCTTTTGTAATAACTTACTTTATGTATGTCCTTTACTAGACTTGTTAATGTATGTTGTATGGAAATGATGTGTAATTTTGTGATGATGTGCATGTGCTGCAATTTCTGGGAAGCATATGTCCATCGAGACTTAGAATGTTTAATTAGTAATGCTAGAACCATGTGAAGGTTAAGTGTTACTAGTTAAATATTCCGGGTCCTCACACTGGCTTCCCGACTCTGTTCCTTCATTATCTTTATCTTCACTTGACCTAAACCGCTTCTCCTTGCACTGTCTTGCACCACGGTTTAGCCAAATGTCACCAAAGCGGTATTTTTAGAAACGTTACCAAAATACCCCTTTTCGATCATTCTCCAAAGATCGAGTTCAATTTTATGAAGCAATCCTATGCTTCGTCATGTGTAGGTTGATCAACGACTTTTTTCATATCAGCAAGTCTCTCCTATCGAGCTCCCACTGAAACTACTATGGCACTTACACCGACCTCTGCACCGCTTGATGCAACCCGTCGCACCAAACTTCCTGTTCGGTCATCCTTGTCTATTTTGCACTATGCTTGAGTCTACTGACTTCACGTGGCATCGTTCGGGACCTCAGCTCTCCAAGTCTAGTCCCGATCATCCTCGTCGTTGATCGTCGTTGACCTCCAAGCCTCCTACACAACAAAAGACTACGGAATCGATCCCAAGCACAAGTTCTTCACAACTTGACCTACATTACTCAAAACATGCGTCATGCAACATATATACATTGAAATCCATAAAATTGACCTAACCTACAATCATGTTCGCCTTGCCAACCAGCGAACAGGGCAAAATCAGTCATACCGCCACCCATGGCCGGTCTAACTGCCTGTGCATTGACTTAGCCAAATTTCCTCATTGGAAATCCGAAACCTCTCTGAAAATTTAAAACGAATAGAACTTTTGGTTCGAAGCTCCAAAATTTATGAGACAAAGTGCAAAAGAATTATCTCTCTTACCTAAACCCTCTATTTTTGGCCCGGCTAAAAACTCGAAAGTTGCCTTTTTGGCCGGTTTGACCGCCGCTGGCCGGTCTGACCGTCATAGACCTGATAGCGCTCTGAATTTTACTGAAAACGCGTGTTTCGATAAACCCTCAACACCATTAACAATTATATTATTATCTTAAGATCATAAGTATATCCCTATGATATTCACACATAGGATGAACATATAAAGTATCAACAGTAAGAACCATTTTCACGGGATCATAGCTCCTTGACACCTTAAAGTTTGTGTTCCCGACATGTCAATGAGGCATAATGACGGCGTATTACTACAAACAACCAAGTATGCAGTTACATAAAGCTATGTTTTACTCTCTTTGTACTTCACACGTTGTTTAACGATCATAGAGGGTCGCATGGCCAATTGATTAGCGTAGTTATTCTTACCCACTTAACGTGTAACTAGTGTGAAGCTTAACCTCTAACCAAATAATTGAGTTGCCACGCCGCTTGGACTAGGCAACATTTCGCGACGTTCGTAATCAGTTGCATTGTCATCATGTCATATACATTACCAGTTTCCACGTCGCAGGAGACCACGAAAACACAGAACGAAATTTCTTCCGAAAGGCCACCCAAATGAAGTGTCCCTAGAACGGCTCAAGTAGCTAGTCAAGTACCAAATCAGAAGTTACTACTAGCTAGTACTGAATTAGCTACACACTCTGAATGCAGACTACACCTAACCACTGTATTTTTCTTGAGAAAGAGTAATGCCACGTCCTTTTCCTTCCTCTCCTAACCTCCTTTGTACTATGCCATACATACTAACTTAATTACATGTCAAACAGGCACAGTAGGTGTCAGAAATTAAGCGGGCACGTGCAATGCATTAGCACGGTGTTAGCTGCGCGTAAATTCAGAACTCTACCAAGAAACCAAACCTGCAGATGACCACCTGCGAGTCGATCTGTGACTCCGATCTTTCCCATGTCATACGACGAAGATCTCAGCCTTTTTTTTAGGGCGAGACGTGCTGATTCGCCAACCACCTGTCCGTCTTCGCGAAGGCTGTATCGCACTTAATTCTCCTCGCCTGACTGGAAGAGGGACGATGCATGTATGATTACTGACAGTTCAGGTGAATGCATACTACGAAGTCAGCGGTTGGTTCAGTAGACTGCAATAGGAAATTGTCCGAACATTTCATTAGTGTATGTAGATGACGTCACTAGGGAAAATCAGCGTGCCAAGGGGCACCTTGGCACGGGTCGTCGCTGCCCCCTCGAAGCAACCGCGGTGAATCGTTCCTTTCCGGGCGCTTTCGTGCGGCGACGGCGACGGCTTTGGACGCTAGCTTACCTCGATCGTCCAGTCATCCATTCGAGGAAAATCTTGGCCTTTTTTGGGGGCTTTTTTTTGGCCGGGCTGGTCGCCTGTCTCGTCTCGTAGCATCGTTCCGCCTGATCAGCAACCATCTGTACAACTACCACGAACACTTGCTATATTATGTTCACTAAACTGTTGAAACAACCCGAATTTCAAAAGTTTTTGAAATCTTTTCGTTGAATTTGAATTTATTTTCCATTTTCGGAAACTCCAACCCAAATCCCGCTTCCCCTTTTTAGCCTCTCCGTTTTCCTCAGCTGAAAACGACTTTTGCCCCCTACGCCTTCCCCCTTCTTCCCCGTCATCATCTCCCTGACGCCATCCCCTTCGGCGCCATCTCTGTTAGCCGCCACCTCGCCTCACCTTGAATGCTGTGCGCATCTCCACCGCCACCTGCCCCGCCACCTTGCCTTCCTCGGCGCCGCCCACAGCTGTCCAACTGCGCTCGGCCAACCACGTCGCCTCCCTACCGCATCGCCTTCCTGCTCCCACCGCCTCTCCCCGGCCTATAAAAGGCACCCAGGGCGTCCCTCCTTCATCACCTTCCCTTCCGCCACCTCCCCATCACCCACCCCTCCAAGGCCGGCCAATTTCTGAGAAAATGCCGCCACCCCACTCTTCTTCTCCGACGAACCCAACGCCGAATCGCCACCTCCGTCCACCCAACATTCAAATTGAGCTCACGGTAAGCACCGTCCCACCATCACGGTTCTATTCCCCACCATGTTTTCCCCCCAATCCCACCAGAGCTCGCCAGCACCGAGCTCCTCCGCCGCGCCTCTCTCGGCCATCGCCGCCAAGCCGCCACAGAGCCTCCCCCGCTCTACCAAAGCCACCCTCGTGATCCCCATCACCCGCTAGTGCTCACCGCACCACCCAACTTCCCCATCGACTGCTGGAACCGTCGGAGCACCACCGGCCTTCCACCTCCACTGCCTAGGCGAGCGCGAGGGCCTTCGGCCGCATGGCTCAAGCTGCCTGGGAACTGGGCCTTTAAGGCCTGGGCTTTTGGCCGTGGGCGTCGCAGTAATTAGGCCGACCCAATTACTGTTCACTCATTTAGGCCCAAATACTATTCCTTCCAGCCCATGGACAGTGTAGCATGATTACTGTTCACAATCCAAAAGGCAAACCCTGATTACTGTTCACATCCTGTTTCCATAGATGAATAGTAAAAACATTATTGTTCATCATTTGACACTTTCATTCCCCGAACCCTAACTTGATATTATATACTCATTTCGACCGTTTCAAGCCTGTGAATCCATTTCTCTACTCTATTCAGTCCAATTAAACACTGAATAAATTCCCACCACCCCACTCTACCTTTCTCTTTTAGTTCTTTTTCGATTTATTTACTTGCATATTGTTCTCAGCTCATTCCTTGTCGAGCCGGATTTTATTTGATTTATTTTATTTCTTTTTCACGTTAGGTCACGACTTCGACGACCAGACGCCAGATAAGACCAGTGTCTAGAAGACTTTGTGCAAGGAGGCAAGTCGCATTCCTTTGATCATTTTGAGTATATATTTCATGTATTTATATAATTACTTTCATTACTGTATCAGTTCCAGTTACTTTAAATATTGAAATAATACTTTTGAATGCCATAATAATTAGATAAACCCTATTACCCTACATACAAGCCCACCTATTCTTGTAGGTCATATTCACCTTGACAAGTTTACATCCTTTATAAACTATATTCACCTTGACAAGTTTACATAAAATGATAGTTATATAAGTAGCTCTGTCACTCAATGTGTTTATAAACCTTGAAAAGCAGTTTTGGCTGTTGCAAATGGTTTTGGAGGAGGGTTGAGGATTGAGTCCAGGAAGTTTGACAACCCAATAGACTTGTGTTAAAAGTGAGTCGAAGGTGGGGCCAGCAAAGTGGAAAGCCACGAGTTGGTCGTCAGTCCCCTCCCGCATTAGAGACAAGTAAAGATAAGAACCTTGTGCCAAAGTAACAGATACAGAAATTGCTCAACCACATGTGTGGTCATTCCTCCTTGGGTTAGTACACTGCTCTTCCGATTGAATATCTGCAGAAACTAGAGTGGGACAGGTGTGGGCCTAAAGGGACACTCGCTAGTTTACACAACAGTAGATGCCATCAGCATTGGACCAATAGATCCACTGTGGCCGGTGGAGTCTCCCGAGGGCTGTATGGTCCATCACCTACCGAGTAGAGGCTAAAAAGGATGAGTAGTGAAAAAGCTTTGTTATCTCAATTTAGTCGCACGCTATCGTATTGCGTGTATATTGATATGACAATATAAGTTTGAGATATCTTGTGGGTAAAGCTGAGTAATTATGCAGAGTGTATAATCAAAGGTATTCAAATACGCCGTGCTTTCGGTTAATGAAGTTGTGTCATGGGTGATTCTAGTACATGAGGCATAAGTAGAGATTTTGAGATGTTAAGTTGGTAATTGCAAGTATTGAGAAACCCCTGATGTTATATTTATTATTGTTTTACCGTTTTAAAGATAAATTGTTTTAAACTCAAAATGCATCTACATATGCCTGATATGGTAAACCCTAACCGTCCATTGAACTTCTTGCATGTAATTATTTAGCTTTTCCATATGGTTTGTTGTGTAAGGTTGTGTAGTGATTCTTGCAAAATCTACAAATCATCTATAGAGAAAACCTGGGAAGCAGAGGATCTTTATGAGCAGGATTTTGGTGGACCAACAGATGGCAACGACTACTATTACTAGGTCTTGACCGCGCTCAAGTGTTCCTGTGATTTGAGATTCTTTTGTCACGAAGTATCACTACTACAAAACAGGTCATACCAGACACCTCATCACAGACGGTTCCAAAGGAGCCGTCTGTGTTGAACTTATACAGATGGTTCAATTTGAAATCGTCTGTGATACGCGCCTCATC
Source organism: Ampelocalamus luodianensis (assembly GCA_036346255.1). Lineage (NCBI taxonomy): Eukaryota > Viridiplantae > Streptophyta > Magnoliopsida > Poales > Poaceae > Ampelocalamus > Ampelocalamus luodianensis. Next base: position 25,669,645 of record CM070617.1, on the reverse strand, counting down.
ACAGACGATTCTTATTAACAACCGTTTGTGATACTTTACAAACGGTTGATAATAAGAACCGTCTGTGATAGTTCCTCATCACAGACGGTTGATATTACGAACCGTCTGTGATACTTCACAGATGGTTCGTAATATCAACCGTCTGTGATGAGAACGCCTTATCATAGACGGTTTGAAAATAAAATCGTCTGTGAAGTATCATAGACGGTTCAATTGTAGAACCGTCTGTAATATACTACTTTCAGAGTCGGCTATATTAAAGAACCGTCTGTGATAGTATTATCACAGACAGTTCCAAGATAGAATCGTCTGTGATATTTCTTTCCTACCTCTTCGTCTCTCGCGCGATGTGTCTCTTCATCTCACCATCGCACAACCGTCTCTTCGTCTCGCACGCCAACGATACATGCGTCTCTTCGTCTCACGTGCCAGTTACTCCTAATTTGTTGTAAGACGGAATAATTCACCGAAGATTAAACTCCTCCCATCGCTCTTCGTCTCACGGTTTTGAGTACGTACACGCAGGAATCGCCAGGGTGAGCATGCAGAGCATGACGGCCAGCACCAAGGCGAGGAGGTCGGTGATTGCCGCTCTTTCTCACGATGTCGTCGTCGACATCGTCGGCCGTGTGGCCGCGAGCTCTCCTCAGCCCATGGAGGACCTATGCAGTCTCACGATTAACGTCGTACATATTTATATCTACAAAATCGTATATGCGTACTACTATTTATTCTAACATCTTGAATTTTGTATGTACGTATATTGGAGTTGCAAGGCCTTGTACAAGGTGTCCAAGGCAGCGTCGTGGGGAGGCGCGTGGCGCTGGAGCGAGAGGAGGCGATGAAGTGGCAGGACAATGAGCGCTACCTCGCCGTCGTCAACCACCTGGCCGGCGCCGACAACCCGGGGGCTTGTTTCATCGTCGGCTTCGGGCTTGTCTTCGCGCTCCAAGACATGCAGCGCAGCCTCATGTTCCTTGAACGGGCGGCCGTGGCCTACGTGCTCGGCCTCCCCCTCTACACGGCCGGCGAGACACGCGACGTTGGGAAGTACTACATCAGCTAGGTCGAGGACGAGCCGACAGGTACTATACCTTAATTCCCTAGTCAAAAAAAGCCACGACTTCACCCTTGTGAAAGGAGGACTCGACAGGTGTGCTTATTTCCTCCATACATAACTCTATTGTAGTTTTCCTTCGTTTGAAATGGCCGAGGTTAACTTTTTGGAAACATGTAGGTCGTTCATCTCCTATATTGCCGAGGGAGGGCTATACAAGGGAACAAACGCCACATTTAATCACAAGACACGATTTCTGGTACGTGCTACAACACAATAATTCTATATCATACTTCGTAATAATGCGTATCGAACTGACTATACCTATATATGTAATTCTATTTTTGCAGTGCCGCCAGCAAAAAGCAGAAGAATGTGCATTCTACATTTGCCATCATATGCAGATTCTCATGAGTGCTAAGTTGAAGGATCCCGAGGTTGGTCAATTTCGCAATAATTATTTCCTAATTATAAATTTAAATATATATGCTTACTACTACTCTTGCTAGCTACAGTGCTTGAATATAGATTTAGATTCAATCGTTCAGAGAGAGATCTCGGATGTTCGAGGGAAGCTCTGCACCTTCATCATAACGGATATCATTAGCGCCAACGGAGAGTTTCACTACTCCAACACCGCTGAACGACCTTGAATGATTCATTAATGTAATTCACTTTGAATAGTTGTAATTCAATTGTAACTCTAGCGACAATATTTGATACATATTCGTGTCTAATTGATTTTGTGTTAAATGATCACTTTGAGTGTCAACGATTGACTCATCTATAATGTATCTATTTTCTGCCTGCTTGTTTTCAGAGGGTATGGCTAGCAATTCCTGAGGCTAGCCGAAAATCAAAATTAAATTAGTTAGGCTGGAAGAGCTATCACAGACGGTTCATAACTATCGCCGTATGTGATATATGGCTATCACAAACGGTTCATATTTATCACCGTCTGTGATATCCACATATCACAGACGGTGATAATTATGAACCGTCTGTGATAGCCATATATCACAGACGGCGATAATTACGAACCGTCTGTGATATATGGATATCACAGACGGTGCTAATGATGAACCGTCTGTGATATGCGGATATTACAGACGGTTGGTAACTAAAACCGTCTGTGATATATGGATATTACAGACGGTTAACCGTTTGTGATAACCGTCGGTTATCACAGACATACAAAAACACAGATGGTTCAGAACCGTCTGTGATGACGGTTCCGAACCGTCTATGATAACGTTTTCTGTAGTAGTGTATATTAACTTTGGGCTTGAATGCTCGTGTTGGTGTAAAAACTGGCTGTTTAAGCCCTAACTTTGTGTAATAAAAGTTTAATTTTTATTGTAATCGAAAGCTTGCTTGACATGGTGTTTACTTCACAACTACATATCTGGACGGTTCTGAAAGGTTCAACGGTCCAAAAAAAAAACGGGCTGTTACAACTATGCCTGTTAGTTGGAAGCAAGAAGGTTTTCTTAGATGGAATAATTGCATGCCCCCTGCACCGGCTGGCCCTGCTTGACCCTGTTGTTTTACTGTCTCAGCTGCAGAACACGTACGTGTACTACTGGTGTAGCAGAGACAAGCATAGGCGTCATGCCGGTGACTGGCCGCTCCACGTACCTACCAGACGCCCTTATGAAATTCTGTACTGCTCGTCGGCATGTAGGTAGGCAAATGGAAGGGAAAACGACTCCGTTGTTAACAAGGTGTGTTGGCTGTGGAGTTCCATGCACTGGCCAACTCCGCGCAGAAATGCTAGAGATATTTAGCAGAGAACTGAAGGCAATATATGAGTACTATATAGTAGTATAAGCAAAATTAGGTTGATCGATCACACTACGTTGCACAACAAATCTGGGCCGTTAGAAGAGAGATTGTTGCATGACACTAGAGCAACGGGTCTGGGCGCTTTTTTGGTCACTCTAGCAACAAATCTGGGCGCTTTTTTTTTGGCCAAAAAAGGATATGTATTTCTGTCAACTATCTCCATCAGACGTTAAGGGGAATCTGAATTACTCCCAAGGTTTTCAATACTGATGGCTCCGTCCTTGGAATAAATAATAATAATTGTGATGGTGGCGGCACATTTGGATGGGGACAGAGACGCCTACTATTATCTCACACGTAACACAACGATTAGTCGATCACAGTGAAAGCAGCAGGAAGAGAACTTGAGTTTTTTCTAAATGAAAGCGACTGGTAATACTACTTGCGTGCACAGGTTCAGACAACCTCTCTTCTTTTTGTGAAAGGCGTTCAGGGCCATCAAGGGATAGCGGTACCACGGGTCCACGGCCGCGAAGCATCCTGCGAAATTTCATGCTTTTAGTTATGTGCCTGACCTTATTAAGATGAATCGAAAGGAGATTTCTATCCGAAAGTGTCTTCCATGTCTGGAATTAACTTGACTGATTTTCATTTTTACCTAATTTTCATGGTCGCCGCCTCAAAAAAAAAAAAAAAGAGGCCTACATCGGATCCATGTATGTTGTTGACTAGTGTAGATACAGGAATAGGACGAGCTAGAAGACCGCCCAGTCAGGATATGTGACACTTAAAATGAGCTTGAAGGAAATTATTAGGAATCTAGCACAAACAATTTTTACCCGCCATGATCTCAGCTATCCAAGACTTTCTCACATGCCTTTTTTTATATAAAAAATGCAAAGTTCTCAAATGGCTTTAACAGTGCCAAATGATGTAGTACTAGTTCGTTGCAAATGCGCTCGGCTCAAGTATATTCAAGTCAAGGCATCTTAATTAGTAGTGTTTTGGGATAGTAGGGTTGTAGGATCGTTTACAGTGCAAACAGGGCTGTAATTTAGTTTTATGTTTTAATTGAAATGAAAGTATGAACTTTGACTAGATTATTCCCATGAAGCAAAAAAAAACACTTTGTTTGGGACGTGGCCTATTAAAACGAACGTGGGAAATATGCTCGATGTATTGGCCGTTGTCAGATTTGGATTTTTTTTAATAATATATTTTTAATAAAATTACGAAAATAAATATTCATTTAATAAAATTACAAAAATAAGCTTCTATGGCCGTTTGAAATGGCAACATGCCCCTGTTGCTAGTCTAATTGGCAATAGCTCGACAGGAACCTTGTTGCCCAACAAACAGGAGTAATGTCTCTGTCCAAATGGCGATTGGCTTCGAAATAGACGTCAATCGCTATTTGAAATAGCGACAGAGACCCCGTAGCTTCCTGTCGTCATTCCAAATGTTGATAGATTGTGAGCTATAAAATGCCAAAAAATTGGATAAAATTCACTTTTATTCCGGAAAAAAGAAAGAGGGAGAGAGGAGGAGAGATGCTAGCGAAACGTTGTCCGTTCGTAGCAGAGGAGGGGGAGAGAGAGAGAGAGAGAGGAGCAGATCCGGTCACCTATGTGACAGGTAATTTTTTTATAACTTTGTATTTAATTTCAAAACCCTGGTAGGTATTTAATTGGATGGATTAGATAGTTTTAGATGTGTAGTCATGTAGTGTAGTTCGTTGTAGTATATTTGTTCAGGTGTGTGTAGTTTAGTTTTAGGTATGTGGTTAATCGTATAAATATTTTTTATGGTACAATATTTGAATGGATTAGATAATTCTAGATGTATGGTGTTGTAGTATAGTTTAGTTCAAGATATGTTGTTAATGTTTCTTTTTTAAATAATATTTTAATATTTTTGTATGACTAACATTATGCTTGTGTCTAGTTTATGATCTCATTTGTTGTTGTTGTTGTGCGTACGACAGACCTTGTGCGGGAGTTAGCATCGTGACACCTCACACATTGTGTAGACCCCACCCTCATTGTAGCCTTAAGCATCAAAATAACAGATCAATGTGAGTAGTTGCTCACACCAACTGTAGTGGAGATACGTTAGCGCTAATGGATTCCTAGGCCAGCTCTATAAAAGTTCATTCAACCAACTGAACTCAATACACTTCTCTTCTCATCAACTTGCATTTGTCCCACTACTCTCCTCAGCGCCGTGTATCAGTTGTTGAGTTGGATGAGCCGAAGAGCTGTGGCGCTTGCGAATGCAAGGTGCGTCAACTGCCCAAACTACGGGGTCAAACCAAATGTCCTATACTCCAACACCGAAGAGAACATGAGGTGTGTGTTCTAGAAGTGTTCATATTTATTGGTGAGTCTGCTTTCTGCAAATGTTGGTATTTGGATTTTTTTGTCACTTCTTTTTTACTATTCGATGTGGATTTTAGGCCGTCGGATGCCAATACTTTCAGTGGGTGGACTATATTCGTGCGGTGTTGGAAAGAGCAGTTGAACGCCCACTTGTAGCTCCATCTAGTCCAATGGTGAACATACCACCTGCAGACGAGCGTACGGATAGGATTCTTGACCACCTGAAATGACTCAATAATCTTATGTGTGTGTATCCCTCTGGTAGTATATTCAATATGTATGAAGTATTTTTCATTGGCTGCAAAAAGGGATTCATGTATCCAAGATGTTGTATGCTTATTTATAAATTGCAAGGGGTCTTTAACTTTTGTCTACTAGATTTGTATGAACGTGACATATCAAAGGACAATTGCACTACAACATTCAGAATAGATCCACAACATTATAAGGCTAAGTACCATATATTGTATATCATTGCAATACTAAAATAAAACTAAGTTATGAAGTCATGTTCAATTCACATTACAATACCATAATGAAATTAAGTTATCATGCCAGGTTCATTTCACATTAAAATAGCTGAACATTACATCGTACCTTTGTTCTAGACTTTAGCATCTTTTCAGACCGAAAAGATAACACTCTGTCACGCCACCTTTTCATACCGAAATGACCACACCCCGTCACGCCAGCTTTTCAAACTGAATTGACCATAACCTCATGCCAATATTTCAGACCGAATTGACCACACCCCGTCATGCCAACTTTTCAGACAAAAACGACAATTTGGGTCAACTTTTCTCAGTAAGTAGACATCATTCACCAACCATTCCATCTTTTCAGATCAAAATTGACCACACCCTTCTATGCCACCGTTTCGGACCAAAACGACAACCCGGACTAGCTTTTCTCAGTGATTAGACATCACTCACCAGTCATCCCACCTTTTAAGACCGAAGTGACCATGCCCTGCCATTTGCCATTATTTACCCCCTCAACACTACAACCTAGCTAGTCACTTATAACAGTGGGGTACACTTCGCCGCCATAACAAATACTCCACTCCAACTAGTTTCGTACAACAAAGAGAAAAAAAAAGAGAGAAGAGAGCTAGATAACTTCAGTGTGTCGGGCTTGGAGATGTCATGTTATGGAGAGATGCTGCGGAAGCGGAAGTGGCTTGCCAAGAAGGGGGGAACCTACCCGGATCGTTCAATGAAGGATGTGCCTGTGCCACCGGAGTTTCCACACCCACAGTGCGATTGTGAAAACCCGGTGCATATCATTCAGTCCACGCATACCTGGCGATTGCCGCCCGGTGTACTACACGTGTGGGAACATCCGCGTAAGAGAATTTAACACACATCGATTTTTCCAAGTGTACAATGTATTTCACACATTGCTAACTTCATCTGTGCATAATGGCAGCCGGAGGAGCATTTCTTTTTCTTCCAATGGATCGGCGGTCTGGACAAGTATGATAAGACATTCATCGAGCAGAAGTAAATGCTCAACTATACGCTCCCACCCGAGACCTTCTACCATTGAAAACCTTACGTGCCCGAGAGCAAGGAAGACAAGGGAAATGCACCGATGGAACCCAATAAAATAGGGTGGTGGTGGAAGACCTCCAAACAACATGCTGAGGACAACTGGATTAAGCGTGCAGTAGACAAGGGGAAGGCACCCATCGTCCCATCGGAGGCTGACTGACCTCCCAATGGTCCTCCCAAGCGGGTGGTTACCCTGAGGAGTTCATGGAAGCCCAGTGAGAGGCTGCCTTCGGGACTAGCCGCGGCCGTAGGTCTGCAACAGACAAGGGGAAGACACCGATGGGCCGTCAAGACTAACTTCTTTTCGATCCACCAGTTTTTATTATTCCAAAGGTGCACATGTATCTGCACCATATAATTCATACCTAGATTACGAAATATTATTGTCGCAGTTGAAATCTCATCTTTTAAATTTAACTCCCTAGTTTTTCTCTACTTAATGTTTCGTTCTCTTTTTCAGAAATAATCAGTTGTGCAAACACTGCACTCGGTAAATAACTCTGGTGGAATTAACATATGGGCACTACAAGATATTACCAAAAAAAACTTAGTAAAATCCTGTGAATTTTGAAGATGCATTGTCTCAAAATATAAATATAAATTTATTTCAATCGTTTCGGCCGAAAAAAAATCCAACTCCTGTCGTCATTTCAAATGGCGATGTTATCTCTGTTACTGTTTCAAATGGCTACAGAGATATTAAATACTATTTGGTTGGTGTCAGGATCCAACAGGGATAAATATAAATTCATCCATATCGCCAATCCAACTGGCGACAGGGGCCTATCACCGTTTCAAATGGCTACAAAAGTCCATCTTTGTAATTTTATTAGACGGAGATTTTTTTTTGTAATTCTATTAAAAATATATTATTAAAAAAAATCGTCAGATGTGGTGCAAGTGGATTATACCACTAGCAGGTAGCAGCTAATCAATAGTAGCCGTGGTGTTGGTAACAGGGAAGTCGGTTAAAGACCACTGTTCAAATCTTAACATTCTTAGATGATGATTCTGAGATTGCTAGTCGGCTAGAGGTGAGGTGCCATATATGCGCTACCAATTTCTCCCTTTCCGGAAACCAGTCTTTCTTCTTTGCTTAGAGCTTACAACATTTGTTGTTTTTTTAATACCATACCGACTGACTATTAATCATTGATCGAAGAGCAAATAAGGCTCATGCATGGCTCATAAGTGCTTCTCCCTCTTAGTCTATCACTGCATCAATTTTCCTCCTCCGTCGTCACCTTGATTTGCTACGCAATCAATTTTTCACCATCATCATCGCCTCCTCCCAAGTCCCAACTCCATCCGTCGGCTATATTTTCCTCCTCCTTACCTATGGCCTGTCGGTAACAACCACCTACATCCGATGATGCCACGGCCGCGTAATTGTTCCACGGCCATTAACCTCTCTACCTCCCTCGAGTGCCACCGTCGCTGACCTTTTTTTTAGCAATATAAGGTCCAAACTCCAGACTATGTGGCTGAAATTATGCTATTTTTGGTCTTACGAGAACAAAAAAAAATCCACCTCTGGCCACTCGCAAGTTGCGGGCTTGAACTTCATAACTTCGCAACGGCGGCCGCATGGCAAATTGGCAACGCAGCCGGGCCCTGGCCTTGATGATCCACCACAACACGAACTGGAGTAGACCACGACGTACGGAGTGGCATTCTTGCAATTTGCACCGACCCCTCTGTCACAGGCTCTAAAAAAATCACTAAAAAGTCCCTGAACTTATTGTGTCACTTAGCTATCTGAACTTGTATTTTACCTTTTCAGCACTCTGAACTTGCGAGCTTGTGCTACTTAGCTATCTGAACTTGTATTTTACCTTTTCAACACTCTGAACTTGCGAGCTTGTGCTACTTAGCTATCTGAACTTGTATTTTACTTTCTTAACCCCTAAACTTGTAAGGTTTTGTTACTTAGCTCTTTGAACTTGCGTTGAAGCGAAGTTCATCGGATGTGATGCCGGCGACTTCGTCCCCTCCGAGTCCGGTGGAATTGTCGCCGCCCCGTTCCGGCCGTGTTCATCGTCTCGTCACCTCATGCCGATAAAAATGGATTCTTCGGACCTGGGAACGCACCGTGCTCGCATCTTCGCCGGAGCTAGCTCCACCATCGCAGCTTGTCGCCGCTCTTGCCCTTATCTCCTCTGAGTCAATCGTGAGAGAGAAGGGGCTAATCTGGGCTTTTGGTGTGGCGGCGATTGGGGCAGATAGCGGGGATCAGGGAAGAAGGAAGGTGTTGGCGAGGTGGCGCTGAGGTTGATGAAGATGAGGGAGCTACGGGGATGGGTTTTTATAGCCGTTGGAGGCGGTGGCGACAGTGCGCGGACCCGGGGTGGGCATGGTGTGTGGCGGCGACGCGGATGGCGGGGTGAAATCGGTGTCACATAGGGGAGAGCTGGCGGCGGGATGGCATCAGAGGAGAGGCAGGGTCTCACTGGGGCGAGCGAGCAAGGCGGCGATGGCAGCAACGGTAGTCGCAGGATGTCGTGGTGGGGGCGGCACGGGGGTGGGGCGTGGCGAAGGCCCGAGACTGGGGTGGTGCTGGCACGGCCAATTAATGCCGTGACGAGGCGGGCGAGGTAAGGTGGCGCCGGTGAAGGTGAAGGTGACGGGCGAGCGAGGCACGTCAACTATCTACTTCGGACGTTAAGGGGAATCTGAATTACTCCCAAGGTATTCAATACTGATGGCTCCGTCCTTGGAATACATAATAATAATAATTGTGATGGTGGCGGCACATTTGGATGGGACAGAGACGCCTACTATTATCTCACGTAACACAACGATTAGTCGATCACAGTGAAAGCAGCAGGAAGAGAACTTGAGTTTTTGCTAAATGAAAGCTACTGGTAATACTACTTGTGTGCACAGGTTCACACAACCTCTCTTCTTTTTGTGATTCAGGGCTGGGAAGCATCCTGCGAAATTTCATGCTTTTAGTTATGTGCCTGACCTTATTAAGATGAATCGAAGGGAGATTTCTATCTGAAAGTGTCTTCCATTGTCTGGGTTTAGCTTGACTGGTTTTCATTTTTACCTAATTTTCATGGGCGCCGCCTCAAAAAAAAAAAAAAAAAAAGGCCTACATCGGATCCATGTATGTTGTCGACTAGTGTAGATACAGGAATATGACGAGCTAGGAGACCGCCCAGTCAGGATATGTGACACTTAAAATGAGCTTGAAGGAAATTATTAGGAATCTAGCACAAACAATTTTTACCCGCCATGATCTCAGTTATCCAAGACTTTCTCACATGCCTTTTTTTTTTTAATAAAAAAACAAAGTTTTCAAATGGCTTTAACAGTGCCAAATGAGGTAGTACTAGTTCGTTGCAAATACGCTCGGCTCAAGTATATTCAAGTCAAGGCATCTTAATTAGTAGTACTACATGTTTTGGGATAGTAGGGTTGTAGGATCGTTTACAGTGCAAACAGGGCTGTAATTTAGCTTTATGTTTTAATTGAAATGAAAGTACGAACTTTGACTAGATTATTCCCATGAAGCAAAAAAACAAAAACAAAATCTTTGTTTGGGACGTGGCCTATTAAAACGAACGTGGGAAATATGCTCGATGTATTTGCCGTTGTCCGATTTGGATTTTTTAATAATACATTTTTAATAGAATTACAAAAATAAATATCCGTTTAATAAAATTACAAAAATGAGCTTATGTGGCAGTTTTAAATGGCGATATGCCCTTGTTGCTAGTCCAACTGGCAATAACTCGACAGGAACCTTGTTGCCTAACAAGCAGGAGTAATGCCTCTCTCGCCATTCCAAATGGCGATTGGTTTTGAAATATACGTCAATCGCTATTTAGAATAGTGATAGAGACCCCGTAGCTTCCTATCGTCATTCCAAATGGTGATATAATCTAAGCTATAAAAAGCCCAAAAAAATAGGATGAAATTCACTTTTATTTTGGAAAAAGAAAGAGGGGAGAGGAGGAGAGATGCTAGCAAAACGTTGTCCGTCCGTAGCGAAGGAGGGGAGAGAGGGAGGAGCAGATCCGGTCGTGCCATGTGACAGATAATTTTTTGTTTTGTAACTTTGTATTTAATTTCAAAACCTTGGTAGGTTAGCAAATATAACAAGTAGATCAGTAATTGGATGGATTAGATAGTTTTAGATGTATAGTTATGTAGTGTAGTTTGTTGTAGTACATCTTTATCGGTGTGTGTAGTTTAGTTTTAGATACGTGGTTTGTCGTGTAGATATTTTTTATGGTGCATCAATTGAACTGATTAGATAATTTTATATGCATGGTTATGTAGTATAGTTTATTGTAGTACACCTGTTTTGGTGTGTAGTTTAGTTTTAGATATGTGGTTAGTCGTATAGATATTTTTTAGGTACAATAATTGAATGGATTAGATAATTCTAGATGTATGGTGTTGTAGTATAGTTTAGTGCAAGATATGTTGTTAATGTTTCTTATTCAAAATAATATTTTTAATAGTTTTGTATGATTAATGTTATGCATGTGTCTAGTTTACGATCTCATTTATTGTTGTTGTGCGTACGACAGACCTTGTGCGGGAGTCAGCATCGCGACACCCCACACATCGTGTAGACAAAAAAACATGTAGGGCCCCTCGTTGTAGCCTTAAGCACCGGAATGATAGATTGATGTCAGCAGTTATTCACACTGACTGTAGTGGAGATACGTTGACGCCAATAAAATCCAAGGCCAACTCTATAAATGCCCATCCAACCAACTGAACTCCATGCTCTTCCCTTCTCATCTACTTGCACTTGTCCCACTACTCTCCTCAGCGCCATGTCTTAGTCGTCGAGTTCAATGAACCGAAGAGTTGTGGTGCGTGCGAATGCAATGCGCTTCAACTGCCCAAACTGCGGGGTTCAAGCAAATGTCATGTACTCTAGCACCGAAGAGAACATGGGATGTGTGTTCTACAAGTGTTCATATTTTTCGGTGAGTATGCTTTCTGCAAATGTTGGTATTTGGATATTTGGTTTGCTTTGTCACTTCTTTCTGACTATTTAGTGTGGATTTTAGGCCAACAGATGTCAGTACTTTTAGTGGGCGAACACTATTAGTGTTGTGTTGGAAAGAGCAGTTGAACGTCCACTTGTAGCTCCATCTGGTCCAATGGTGAACATGCCACCTGCAGATGAGCGTATGGATAGGATTCTTGACCACCTAAAGTGGCTCGAGAAGCTTATGTGTATGTATGCTTCTGGTAGTATATGCGATATATATGAAGTATTTTTTGTTAGCCGCAGAAGGGGATTCATGTATGCATGATGTTGTATGTTTATTTATAAATTACAAGAGGTCTTTTAACTTTTGGCTACTAGATTTGTATGAATGTAACATGATGAGGGACAATTGCATTACAACATTAAGAAAAGGTCCATAATATCATAAGACTAAGTACCATATGTTGTATATCATTACAATACTAAAGTAAAACTAAGTTATGGAGTCATGTTCAATTCACATTATAGTATCATCACATTATAATAGCATAATAAAATTAAGCTACCAAGACACATTCATTTCACATTCAAATAGCTGAACATTACACCGTACCTTTGTTCTAGCCTTTAACACATTTTCAAACCGAATTGATTACACACTGCCACACCACCTTTTCAGACCGAAATGACAATCCCAACTGGCTTTCTCATTTAGTAGATACCACTCACCGGCCACGCCACCTTTTCAGATCAAAAGACAACACCCCATCATGCTACCTTTTCAGACCGAAATGGCAACACCTTGCTACGCCACCTTTTCAGACCGAATTGACCATACCCTCTCATGCCAGCTGTCGACGATCAAGTCACCGATCTTACGAAATAAAAATGAGAAAATTGGCTAAGAATTTTGGATGAGAATAGGGTTACTCTTTATTGCAATAAACTGGTCTTTACAGGGATGCCTTTGGCAAGGTGATAGACTACCCCTAATTACACTAAGTATATTGCTTGGAGAAAGTGTGTTGTCTACAGTGATGTTGAATCACTTGTTTAGTCCTTTGACTCACTTGTTGTGCTTTAGTTGTTATTCAATTGTCTTTCAATCGATTCCTTTGCTGTTTGTCGCTCACCTTTAAATAACTAGCGAAGAAGCACTAGTTATTCCTAGAGAAGACACCTTTTGGAAGTGACGCGTATGGTCGGAGAGTCAGTTGTTATTAGTAAAACGTCAACTGATCACTGGTTGGTGTCAATGGGAGACAAAACTGTATAGTAGTTATTGTCAATGACTTAGGGCTGAAAAGCATTATGTGGTTTGAGGCAAATAAGGCACGTGCCTCGTTCATCATACAGAAAGAATATACTTGAAATCGGATCCAAGTTCTAGTTCAAAGATTCTTCGAGCAGTCATCTGGTCGGGCAATAGGTACAGTGCCTCTCCGACCAGGGTACCCGTAAAGATTCCTCTAGGATTCTTACAACCATAGGGTCGTTAACCACAGGGGTTACGACCAAAAGGTCCATGTGGTCTATAATTAAATATTAAATTAGTATTTAGGAATTTAATCCTCGTCACCAATATTTTAGACAAAATTGATCACACCCCGTCATGTAACCTTTTCAGACCAAAACAACAACTCGGACCGGCTTTTCTCAATGAGTAGATATCACTCACCAGCCATTCCACATTTTTAGACCGAAATGACCACACACTGCTACACAATCTTTTTAGACCGAATTGACCACCCCTTGCCATACCACCATTTCATATCGAAACGACAACCCAGACCATCTTTTCTTAGTGATTAGACATCACTCATCAGTCATCCTACCTTTTCATACTGAAGTGACCACACCTTGTCATTCGCCATTATTTACCCCCTCAATACTACAAACTACCCGCTTATAAAAGCGGGGTACACTTTATCGCCACAACAAACACTCCACTTTAACTAGTTTCGCACAACAGAAAGAAAGAAGGGAGAAGAGAGCTAGAGGACTTCAGTGTGTCGGGCTTGTAGATGTCAGGCTTGGAGATGCTACGGAAGCGAAAGTAGCTTGCTAAGAAGGAAAGAATCTACCCGGGTCATTCAATGAAGGATGTGCCTGTGACAACAGAGTTTCCATGCCCGTAGTGCGACTGTGGTAACCCGACGTATATCATTCAGTCCACACACCCGGTGACCGCAGCCCGGACGTACTGCATGTGTGGGGACATTTGTGTAAGAGAATCTAACACACATAAATTTTTCCAATTGTATGTTGCATTTCACACATCACTAACTTCATCCGTGTATAATGGCAGCCAGAGGATTGTTGCTTTTTCTTCCGCTGGATTTACTGCCCAGACAAGTACGATTGGACATTCATCAAGCAGAAGTACATGCTCAACTACACGCTCCCACCCGAGGCCTTCTACCGCTAAAAACCTTACGTACCCAAGAGCGGGGAACACATGGGAAATGTATCGATAGAGCCCAAGAAACCAGGGTGGTGGTGGAAGACCCCCAAGTAGCATGCTGAGGATGACTGGGTCGAGCGCGTAGTAGACAAAGGGGATTATACCAAGTGGAAACTAGTAGGTAGCAGCAAATCAATAGTAGACGTGGTGTTGGTATCAAGGAAGTCGGTTAAAGATCACTGTTCAAATCTTAACATTCTTAGATGATGATTTTGAGATTGTATTACTATGCTAGTCTGCTAGAGGTGAGGTGCGTAAGGGCATGTACAGTGCAAGATGGTTATATATGAGTGCTTAAAAAGAGAGAATATAACTATGTCATCAAGCACACATGTAAAATTCATTCCATCCAATGCAAGCATCTTTTTTATGGGTACTTAGATGTTGTGTATCTATTAATTAGATATAGTTATGTACATAAGCACTTGTTAAGTACCGATGCTTACTTAAACATCGATGCTACGAAAGCACCTTATTTGTCCTACATGGCAAGAAAAACTAGGTTTTATTTGCTAAGCACCTCTCTAAACACTTTCATTGTACATGCTCTAAGTAGTAGGTTATATGCTCTACCAATTTCTCCCTTTCCGGAAACCAATATTTCTTCTTTGGTTAAGAGCTTACAACATTTGTTGTTTCTCATACCATACCAACTTACTATTAATCAATGATCGAAGAGCAAATAAGGATCATGCATGGCTCACAAGAGTATGTACAATGGTGTGACGTTAGCTGTCTGTAAGTTTTGACACGTAGAATACAAAATGATGGGGAGGAGAGAGGGGAAGCATAGAGAATTGGATCATCTATCATACAGTAGTCGACTGTAATATGAGAAATAAGATACATTGTCATGGAAGAATTGTCTATAAAGATATGTAAAGACACAACCCATTGTAGAAGTTGTCTTTTGTGATATCTATATATGATATGTAGGGATACTATAAACAACAATTGTATATATCGTTGAACATGCCCTAAGTGTGAATTTTTGGTGCAAATAACACATTTGCGATGTATTATTACGGAAGTAGTGGCCGTCGCAACTAAATTGCAAAAGTGAAGCCTCGTCCGACTGGTGACCGTGCGGATGCGATGTCCGCAGGACACATCACCTCATCCGGCCGGTCATGGGTCGGACACCCCTCCATGCCGCTCATCCGACCGGTCAAGGGCCGGACGCCCTCCACATCACTCGTTCGGCCGATCACGGGCTGGACGTCGCTTAATTAGCGAATGAAATTAATTAGTGAACGGAATTAGCCGGCCGAACACACCGCTGGCCCTGAGATCCATCCCCTCAACCCTTTGATCCATCACTTCCATCGCGTCTCTGTCTTCCCCTCAACCCTCTAATCTGTCACTTCCATCGTGTCTCTGTCTATATGCATGTGCATGCATGCAAGAGATTGGCGCAGGAGGTAATCTGATTCGCCCCGCAGAACCCTCTCAACGTCTATTTAATCGCATGAGAGTGCATGCAATTTCACTTCGCACTCTCGCTCGCTCTCTCGCTTTCTCGTTCTTCGGTTTTGGTTTTCCAATGACTTATTATTATTTGCAGCCATCATTAGCAATCATTTCAGCAGGTATGTTTCTCCTCATAAGTTATTTATTTTTTAATTTTGTGGTTAGTAAATTATTCATAGCGAATTAATCTTAATTATTCATAGCGAATTAATCTTACTTAATTTATTAGTTGTAATTTTTAGGTGTAGTTAATTAGTTACCAATTAATTAATTAGTCGTAAGTACATTGTTTTACTCAATTTATTAGTTTGAAATAGTTAGTCGAAATTAAGTATTAATAAATTAGCAGTCATTAATTAGTCGTTAATACTTTAGTTGTATTTTTAGGACATGATTAATTTGCTTTCATCAATTATTGGTAATTAATTTAATACTAATAAATTTACCACAATTCATCTAGGTTGTGAGTTGGGATATGAGATTCCATGTGATTGTGAGAACTGCCCCTGTTCGTTTAATTACAGATGCCATAAAACCGCATTATTAACAGATGCAAATGATTTAAGAATATGCAAATGCAAGTGCTGACAGCATAATTAAGGCATGTTTACTTAAATTCGAAATGATCTGGACATAAATTTTTTCATAGTATCATGTCAAAAAGTTACCTTTACGCCCATCCCCTCATCCCCGCAACCAGTCTCCTCCATCACTTCCTTGTCCATGCATACATGCAAGAGATTAGCCTTAGTTATTTTAGTGGCCTTAATTAGCCCTAATAATTTATTTTTTTACTAATAGTCCGTCTCTTCCATGTCTTGCAAGCCATGCCTCTACCGGAGCTTCTAGAACACTTCTGCGATGAAAATCACTGGTGCAAGTCGTGGATTGATGGGGACAAGGATGGCCCTCCACCCTGGCGCTTCGGCCCGGGAGGGAATCGCTGGGAGCTAGACCCTCGCTACATCCCCATCCCCTGGGGCACGGGCTTGTTGCCCTTCGTGAGCCTAGTCTCCGTCGGACACCAGTTCACCCTAAATGGCAGCCTACTGTCAGTACTTGTCGATCGGTGGAGGCCCAAGATGTACATGTTCGCACTTTCGGTGTGGTGAGATGAAGGCCACCCTGCAGGACGTTTCATTCTTGACTAGTCTCCCGATCCGGGGTGAGCCACTTGTTCCACACCGTCCATCGGTGGACTAGAAGGCCAGGCTGGGGAACAAGTTTGGCATACCTGTGCAGGACAGTGCCCGTGGCGTCCCTCGGATTTGGCTGAGGCTTTTCAGCCAGTGCCTGGAGGATGCACCCAACGACGTTGTTCGGACGCACCTCGTTGCTTACCTTCTATATCTTTTTGGTTCGGTCATGTTTCCCACGTCACAGGGTGATTGGGTGTACCCCAGCTTCATCCGCATCGCTGAGTCTTTGGCTGACGCGGAGGCTAGGGCAATGCCTCAGTACAGCTGGGGATCAGCTATCTTTTGCGCCACATACAGGGGGTTGTGTGATGCTTCGAGGCACAACACCGGTGTCAAACCCAGCCTTGCCTGTTGCTACGTGCTCCTGCAGTTGTGGAGTTGTGAGCACTTCCCTGTTGGGTGACCGTCCTTCCACAGGGCAGTCCACTCGTACCCCCCCATTGCAGGACTCGATAGACGGGCCAACCATGGGCTCATGGTGGATTGCCGCTATCCTACGCTGGGTGAAGGACAGACCGACGAGGTGCTACTCATTGTTCCACAATGAGTTCGAGTCGTTGCACGACAACGATATCATCTGGGCTTCATGGACCCCAGACTTCGTGGCCTCGATAGCGCCACACGGGCTGTCCTTGCAATGCACGCAAGACACCAGACTTTGGGCGACGATATGCCACCTGGTGTTTACACATATGGTGGAGCCTTACACTCCACAGCGCGTAATACGACAGTTTGATTTGTACCAGGTAGTGCCCCCTCCCGACGGCAGGATGCTACAGCAAGTCGTCCACTTGTGAGTCTAACTCTCGTCTGACTAATGTTTACACTTCATACATATACCCTCTGTTCTAACATCAATCGTTTTGGAATGCAGGCAATCGAGGGCGGGTTGACATGCTGAGGACTAGCGAGCATTCCAGCATGAGTGTATTATGGCCTGGACAGAGATGGCGCACTTCGAGGTCTTGCTGGAGCAGCGGCCGTACGACGTACGGACATACCGTGAGTACCACGATCGCACACCAAACTCACCCGTACTCCGCCAAAGCGTCCAGAGCATGTGATGCAACAGGAGAGCCTCGACCACTCGTATAATCAATACAACACTTCATGGCGTGATGACACTATGAGACATATACAACATTCGATCATTTCATTGATGATATTTGTATTCTTCGTTACTGAACCTGTTTTGTCTCTCACTTCAGTTGGAGCGGGCGCAGCGCATCGCAAGCACATCGGAGACTACCATCCACAACCCACACACACCTCTGGGGCTGCTGAAAACTTTGAAGTATATCTTCGCGGAGTAGAAGAACATAATAAAGAACTTGAGCTGCAGCCATTCAACGGACGACGTCCTACGCACTGAGTAGTAAGTGGGGGGGACCGTGATCACCTGCTAAGTCATCACGACCCAGTGAGAGTGTGAGACTGGCTAGCATCGTAGCGCTCCACATCGGTCATCCGCGGGCTAGATCGGTGGGGGAGGTAAGTTATTACAAATCTATGTTCTGTTTTTTGGTTATGCCTTACGTTCCACTGACATCATGTCGTTCTCCCGTCGCAGGTCCATCGGGATGCAACACTTTTGTCATCCGCACCTCATACACAGACTAGCACTCCCCCTCGGTCATTTGTAGTGCACATCCGGGAGGTACGAGATTCTCAGTTTGCGTCCATGCTATTTATTTTGACTAACATCGTTCCGTATTGCAACATTCGGTTGACCGTGGGAGTGACGGCCATCCATCCAGTGACGAGCTGTAGTACACGGGGTTGAACCGTCCGCAGGGTTTAGAGCGTACATAGGGCAGAGCTCCTCCGGGTTCGCTGGCGCACCGGACGTTTAAGGCTAGAGCTCCTCTGGGTATGTTGGCACACCGTATGTCCAAGGCCAGATCTCCTCCGCACGACCGGAGTTGCAGACATCGTACCTTGAGGGCGGACAATTCGGGAATGGATTTATATAGTCCGTCGTTCGTGAATTCATTGCAGGTGGCCCTCAGTTTGGCATGTCTCAGCAGGACAACATCGGCGCTTACCTGACTCAGCTTCCTCTGACTCATCTTACTGGTGCACCTCCGCCTACTCAACAGACTCAACGGTCTTCGTACCCCCTCCGATCCGACAGGCGCTCTCCGGACCGGCTGACGTATCCCACGAAACATACTCGACGCAAAACACAAACGTGGATGCAAACGCAGACGCAGCGAGCAGAGAGCAGTGACTTTGATGAGTGAGCCATATTGTATCCCGTGTACCCCGGTCAAATAGGACATTCTTTGTTAATTTATCAGTTTAATGTGGATGATATTCTTTAACATTGTATTGCTAGATTATATATTAATTAATATGTCTCTATCTATCTTTACTCTTTGTCTCGAGCTGGTGAAGGAGGCTACATGACTATTTAATTTGCGGTAGCTAACTATTTAATGTAATTTGCGGTAGCTAACTATTTAATGTAATTTGTGGTTGCTAACTATTTAATGTAATTTGTGATTGCTAACTATTGAATTTGCTAACATCTCACGCGCCTAATCCAGAATAATTTTTGCGACATTGTGTATGTTTATTGGCATAACTTACAATAGGTCCTATTCTATGGCCTATTGAGTCAATTAAGACAAAGCCACAAGAACCAGCAAAAAAATATTTCATCACCAAACTCTCAAGTGTTCAGTGCTCACTGCTCACCAAATGCTCAATGCTCACCAAATTTCTGAGGGCAACCAACCACGCACGCAACATGCCCTTTACTTCGCTGTCCGGCCAATTGAAGTGCGCGTGAGTCCCACACGGAGCCGACACCCCAGTGAAAGCACAACGCATGCATGCATGCAACTATGATATGCAATTATGCATGCGTTAAATAAGAAGAGGATGCACAAGTCCCCAACACGTTACCGTCTACAATCACCAACCAGAATAATTAATTTGCATCGCGGAGGGGCGTCCGGCCCGTGACCGCCGGACGAGAGACATGGCTAATTTCATTCGCTAATTAAACGGCCCCCGCCCGTCACCGGCCGGACGAGCGGTGTGGAGGGGGCATCCGGCCGGTGACCGAGGCAACGCGTCTGCATGGTCCCCTAAGTGCTTCTCCCTCTTAGTCTATCACTGCATCAATTTTCCTCCTCCGTCGCCACCTTGATTTGCTACGCAATCAATTTTTCACCATCATCTTCTTCTCCTCTCAAGTCCCAACTCCATCCGTCCACTATCTTTTTCCTCCTCCTTTTACTTACGGCCCGTCGGTAACCACCACCTACATCCGATGATGCCACGGTCGCGTAATTGCTCCACGACCATTACCCTCTCCACCTCCCTCGAGTGCCACCGTCGCTGACCTTTTTTTAGCGATCTAAGGTCCAAACTCCAGACTCCCATGTGGTTGAAATTATGCTATTTTTGGTCTTACTTGAACATAAAAAAAGAGAAGAAATTGGCCCTATCCTTGATGATCCACCACAACACGAACTGGAGTAGATCACGACGTACGGAGTGGCATTCTCGCAATTTGCACCGACCCCTCCGTCACGGTCTCAACAAGAAGATATAAAAAGCGCGTGCATACGCGACCGGCCCATCCGAACCAAGCCACACACGGACACACCGCCACGCCTCGACTCGACTCGACTCATCTGGTCGTTTCCTCTTCGGAGCCGCCAGATTCCATCCCCCGCCATTTGAACTCCGGCTCGAGCCCTGAAGAGAGGGGCTCTGTTCGGAGGATTTTTCTCCCGAGGGGCTGGACCCCCTCCCCGCGCGAATCCCCCCGTCCCCCGTCTCGTCGATTCCGTGGTGAGTTCTCGCTCTAATCTCCGCCTCGTTTGCAGTTTTGTTGGGGTTTGGGGACGCGTGGCGCTTGGGGAATGGAGGTCGCCGTGATCGCTCCTGCTCCCGCTCGCATTGGGTGATTTGCGGATTCCCCCCCCCCCCCCCCCCTTGATGTAATGGTGATTTGTGGGTGGGCTTTGTTTTTCAATACTGGGATCTGGAGCTCGGTTGCGTCTGAGGCTTCCGCGGAGTGTTTCTTGTGCGGATTTGGTAGTGAAACAGTTGAGAGTTGGACGTGGCGTGACGAATTAAGCGGAGTAGCCGGATGCTTACGTAGCTTTGGGGAATCGGATTCCCCTAGGTCCTACCCGTGCGAATTCGGTACTAGCGAACACTGACGCGCTCAAAAATTAGTGTCGTCGTTTTCAGCGATCGAGCTGTTTGGAATCTAGTTAGGTTTTCCAAATTCGATTTCATTGTCTTCTCCTCACGCATCAATTGCCGTGTAATTTTGCGCAGATTACAAGTTTGTTAGTACTGAAGCTTCGTGGCTTGTTTGGCTAATTTTCTGCTCCAGTTGGGCCATGTTTGAACAACCAACGTCAAAAGCAGTCCTTGATTTTTCCTGCTGTTGCTTCTATATTCTGCCTTCTAAATCATTCTTAATGGCAGAACTGTGTGGGTCCTGGTTCTGAGTGCTGCAAGGCGAGAAAGGGGAGGCTGAAGTCGTAAGTGAAGTCTGGGCCAAGCCATGGTGGAGAGGTCGCTGCTGGAGGCGCTGGCCACGGCGGCGCAGGGAGGCGCCACGGGGACGTCGGTGCTGGACATGCTCAAGTACGCCGTGCTGCCCATCGCTAAGGTGTTCACGGTCTGCTTCATGGGGTTCCTCATGGCCTCCAAGTACATCAACATCCTCCAGCCCAACGGCCGCAAGCTTCTCAACGGGGTGAGTTTTGTTTATTCTCTTGTAATAAAAGCTTAGCTAACGAGATTTACGATTCACACTGTGAGCATGAAGAATGGTAGTTGGATGCTGTCCAGAGTAGGAAGATGCAGGGTTCTTGATTGTGTTCACGTGCATTCTTGCTGTATCGGATTACGCTTACATTTTGTTCTCTTGGTGCAGCTTGTGTTCTCGCTTCTACTTCCTTGCCTTATATTTTCTCAACTGGGTAGAGCAATCACAATCGAGAAGATGCTGCAATGGTAAGGGTAGCTTTTGAATCGACATGTTACTTCAGTTGTTCAATTATTTAGTAACTTTATGTTGTGTTATGTTTTGTTGATTGTGCTGTATGTTTCTCAAATTTCTTTGTGTGCTATTGTCGAGATGCTGTTTCCCAGCTTTTTCCCTTTGCATGCACCTCTTTAAGCCAGACCCATGGTTCTTACTATTATTAGATTACTTAAACTATCATCAAATGGTTTACTGTTGTTGATCTCTTTGGCTGGGTCCATTTTAAGGCACCTCCAAGTTCCCACAAAAATACAAAAAGGATACCTGCCGAAAATGAAGGAAATGAATGGAGGATTAATTGATTCAAGTTGAATCTTAAGGGTTAAAAATGGAATCGAACCCAGAGTTCAAGGACTAATTTAATACTTCATTTTTTAATTTACTGAAATATTGCTATCACTAGAGAAACTATTCCAATGCATTCGTTCACATGGAGTAATTTTAGTTAGCATATTGTTTGTTACTGGCAATATCCATCTTGTTAGAATTGGTTGAGCCTGGTCTTCAAGACTATTCAATCCTATTTTTAACTGTTTGTCTATGATGACATAATGCCTTTTTGCTTTGTCAATAACTGTGCTGTGCTTGTGTTCTGCTTTTCCTGTTTTAAACATTTTCTCATAGGAGTAGTACTTCCGTGTTTGTAGGTGGTATATTCCAGTAAATATTGTTGTAGGTGCTGTGTCTGGTTCTTTGATTGGCTTTGTGGTTGCGTCTATCATTCGACCTCCTTATCCGTACTTCAAATTCACTGTTATCCACATTGGAATAGGTACTTGCTTTTTCTTTCTTGAAAACAGTGTCCTTTTCATTTACCATTCTTCTATATGATATTGATCTGATCACCTTATTTTCAACACAGGGAATATTGGAAATATACCTCTGGTTCTCATCGCAGCATTATGTCGGGATCCATCCAATCCTTTTGGTGACTCTGATAAATGCAACCAAGATGGAAATGCATATATCTCATTTGGTCAATGGGTATGTATCTTTTCGTTTCCAAAGTTGCACACGTTCATGTTTTACTTAGAAGTCAGAATAACTAGTGTGCAATACAAAGATAATAGTTGGGCATTAGATTAGGAAAATGAATATTTCTTGTGATCATTTGCTCAATGAATCCTTTACATGAGGCAGGTTGGTGCGATTATTGTTTACACATATGTGTTCAAGATGCTTGCTCCACCACCAGGAGAGACATTTGATGGTGAAGAGGAGAAACTTCCAGTTAAGGCATCTGGAGAGAATGTGGTGCCTGAACTAGGCAAATATCCGACAAGTACTCGCACCAGTACTGTACCTGAGGATGAGCCTTTGTTATCTGCTGAGGGTGATCAGAAAGGTGCTACTTCTCTAGGATCAAAGGTAAGACCGTAAGAAATGTTAGCAGGAATTCAGCGTACTTAGTACTTCTTTTTATATCAATTTGATGCACTTTCCAATGGGAAATAAATAATCATGTTGTATTGATGCAGATAATGAACCATGTTGGATGTTTCTTTAAATTCCTAAAAGACAAGCAGCTTCTTCAGCCACCAATTGTTGCCTCCGTATGTATTGATGCTATAGTATTCTACTTGCAATACATACAAAATATTTCTGCATTCTGTGCATTGACAAGTTTTTTACACTATGTAAACAGGTTTTTGCGATTGCCATTGGTGTTGTGCCATTCTTGAAGAATTTTGTCCTCACGGATGATGCACCTCTTTTCTTTTTCACAGACAGCTGTCTCATTCTTGGGTATCTACATGTCTTCCTCCCAGTTTCATTTTGCAAAATACAGGCCTCTTGCCAATAAAATTACAAAAGTAAGACTAGGCATGATGATTTATAGCGTCTAATTCTGTCACACATTTTCAGGGAAGCTATGATCCCATGCATTTTGCTTGCTGTGGGAGGCAATCTTGTTGATGGTAAGCATCTAGTTCCTTTGAAACTGCTTGAAAATTGTGTGGTATCACCCAGCATTGCCATTTTATGGTGTTGGGATGCATTTCTCCAGATATCATCCTAACCCATGTTTATTGCATCAGGTCCTGGTGAAGGAAGTAAGAGGCTTGGCATGCGAACTACCGTTGCTATTATTTTCGCACGGTTGGTCTTGGTGCCTCTTGCAGGGGTTGGCATCACCTTGTTAGTTGATAAACTCGGTTTCATTCCCAAAGGTGACAAAATGTTCAAGTTCGTCCTGCTACTGCAGCATTCTATGCCCACATCAGTGCTGTCAGGTATGAGAAACGAATAAGGGCCGCTACTTATCACTTCTCATAATGTGCTCATGTTTAAAGATTCCTCTAATAATTTTCTTTGTTAGTTGAGATCTGTAAGCCAGTGGGCGCGGGGCACCATGTGCTGCATGTTAGCAAACCACATTATGGAATCTGATAATACGATCGTTTTGTTTGCAGGTGCTGTTGCGAACCTGAGAGGGTGTGGAAAAGAATCAGCTGCGATCTTGTTCTGGGTGCACATTTTTGCTGTTTTCTCCATGGCAGGATGGATTATTTTCTATTTGAGCTTGCTCTTCTAAGTACGTCGCTCCCTTGTATTGCAGTTTTTTTTGTGCTCACATTTGCAGCGGGGCAGATTAGCTGCAATTTCTTGATACTCAAATTACTCTGATTTGATTTGCAGGTATTATACTGCACAGGAATATCTGCAAAAACTAGATATCGTCAAAAAAATATATTGAAGAAGATAGTGCCATGACATGTACAATAGCCATTAAATCACGGTGACAGCACGAGTTTTATCCGTACAGATATGGTTCCTCGTGCTCTCGCCGCTGCAAGCAGTGAGCGATGAGAAGACGAGGGCGCGGCAGCTAGTGCCCTGCCCATATCATCAGGTCACTGAACCTTTTAGATCGGGTTCGATGCGCTTCCTATCAACGACCCTATTTCCTTTTTGTTTTCAAATAATGTAGTACTCCATGATCTTCATTCAATGATCAACTCGGTTCAAAGTGCATTTTGTGTGTTGTATCTTTGTGATGCCCCAGTGCAGAGTACTTGAGTTCAGATGGTATATATAACTGTATCGAAACAATCTCATGCATGACGCATCCATATGCGGATTTGGTCCGATCAAAATCTAATGATTCAGATCAAGTGCTATAGATAGTATATATGATAGTATATATAATTGTATCGAAACGATCTCATGCATGACGATGCATATGCGGATTTGGTTTGATCGAAATCTAATGATTCATTGTCTGTGGTACATTACAAGAGTGAAATGCTACATTGGATTAGTTAGAATTCGGTTATACTTCTCTACAAGTACAAAAGGAAGTATAATTCTATTAAGGGAAAATTAGTAATTGTAGGCCCACAACTAAAATTACTAAACCGAATTACGCGACATCTTCCCCTTCTTTCTCGGAAAGGGATCATTTACATTGAAGTAGTCAATACAGAGAATCTACATTGGAGTGACATTAGGAGCGTCTTCACCGTTCGATAAAAAAACAAAGGTCCGTATCCATCACTACAATGTTTTGCTGCGGTAAAATCGCTACAGTACATATCTCATTGCTACTACAATACTTGTTGTGGTTCGTTGCATAGCTCTGTTCACCTCAGTAATAGAGAGGATCCGGATCATTCTTTCTGGGGACTCGTTAATTTCCATATTTTTCTTCTCGACTGCCACACTTGTACCTAGAGCTAGAAAAATAGCTTGAAGCTCGTAAGCCGGCTCGGCTCGGGATCGTGACGCTTTTGAGCTGAGCCGAGCCTCCTCTCATGCTCGCTAAATTTTCTGAGCCAAGCCTAAGAGGCTCGCGAGCCACTCATTCGGCTCGAGCTAATTGCAGGCCCACAAAGGACAAAGCCCCACAACCCACAGAACACATGCCAAAGGCCCAGCCCAAGAGTAAATATTCATGCCTCCCTGCTCCTTCTGCGTACTGAGTCATTGACTCCCTCGCCAACTCCCTCAAATGGCAAAATCCCATTCCAGATCCACCCCGCCCTGTCCTCCCACCCATCGCCGCCCCTCGTCCTCTGCCTTTGTGCCGACGCCCCGTCCTCCAGCCCACCATTGCCACACCCGTCCTCCGCTTGTTCTCTACGCTGCCACCCTGTCCTCCGCACCACCACCCTGTCCTTCGCGTCGTCGCCCCGTCCTCCGCGCCGCCGCCTCCTCCTTCCGTAGCACCCATCTCCTCCAGCCACCCCGTCCTCCGCATCGCCGCCCTTCCTTTTCCACAGCACCCACGTCCTTCGGCCTGTCAATGCCCCGTCCTCCGCGCCGCTCTTGTGTGGCTGTGCCCGATATCGTGTGGGTGTGGCCCTGTCCTCGGCTCCTCGTGAGGCTCGCGAGCCGGCTCGAGCCTCCTGTCGAGCCAAGCCTCTATTCCATTAGAGCTTGAGCGAGCCTGGCTTGAGATTACTTGGCTCAGCTTGTTTCCAACCCTACTTGTACCGCATTAGCCATTAAGGCATTAAGTACCAACCAAATTATGGAACCTTTTTTCAAGGAATCAAATCATGAGCTTGATTACTACTACTGTCTATGATACTTGTTTCTTGTCATTACTTTATTCGGAGCGACTTGTGCCCGCACGTACGATATGAGTTTTTCCATCATACGCTCCTCTCTATCGTCAGATCTAACTTGAAAGGTTCAATCTCAACCATCCGATCAAACGCAACAAAAATCAATGAGATGCAACAATTATTTAGTAAACCTATAACAAATTCCCATCCAATGCAACAACGAATAACTAAGTTGCAACAAAATACGAAATGCAAACAAAAAATTATGCAACAAATCACCAAAAGTACGTCAACAAAAATTAACTATTGTTGCAACAATTGAAAACCCTTTTGCAACAATTCCAACAATTTGTAAGAAATACCACAACATTTGAAAAACTTACTGCAACAAGGGAACCATTCTATTGCAACGTCTCGCTACATGGATGTGGGTCGGGCTCGACGGCAGGAGTTCGCTAGAGGGAGCTTAGCGACGAAGATGTGCGTGATGGGGGTGGCAGCTCGGCAGGGTGCAAAAGGGTAGCCGGGGGTGGTTTGGCTAGAGCTCATCAAAGATGCTCCAGCAAAGCTCGTCAAAGCAGTCGAATGGCCTCAAAACAGGGCCACAGACGATGCTGGCCTCGCACGAGCATGTGAGAAGATGATGTCCTGTGGCCTCCATACGAGCTTCGGCCGTCGTGGTATGTGGTGAGGTAGAGAGAGGAAGGGAGAGAAAGAGACCGGGGGAGATGTGGTGCTTGATTGGATAAGGTTGATATGGTGTGGATATCTGTGTGTGTAAGAGAGAGAGAGTCAGGAAGAGGTAGATCTGCTTTGTACAAGAAAGAAAGAAGAAGCGGGGGAGGGGTGTAACATCCAAATTTGTGGATTTGCAAATCTTCAAAGTCAAGAACGCAAACCCCAAAACTTCCCAACTTGATCAAGATTCGGATTCTTCCCAAAAGCCCGAGCTCCTCTCCCCAAAATCGCCTCTAACCCTAACCCTAGTCCCCTAACCTAGCCCCGCTCCTCTTCCTCTTCACGGCCGCACCGCCGCACCGAGCCGCCGGCCTCGCGTGCCAAACGATCCGGCTGTTCGCCGCCGCGCCAGCGCCGGCGACCGTGCCCTTCCTCGCCCCGCCCCATCCTTCTTCGCGGCTGCGCCGAGCCGCTTCGGTTCTTGCGCGCCCGTTGTCAACGGTCGCCTCCCGATCAAGCCCTTCGACTATAAAGCCTCCTTCCGGTTGAACCCCACCTCCTTCCCGAGCAAGAAGAAGATCGAGCAAGGCCGAGCACTTACCTTTGAAGTGCTGCTGCCGCCTTTGCCATCGCTGCCGCGCTGCCGGGCCGCTGCCGCCGCATTGAGCGACCTCGCGCCGCCACGCCCGGCTGCCGCTATCCTTCCGCCGCCGCCGCTTCCCCGAGCCGAACCTCCTCCTCTCCGCGCCGCCGCCGCCACCCTCCTCCTTCTCGCTCTAGCGCCACCCCCTTCTCTCTTTTCTCTGCCGAGTCCTCGCCTCTTCTTTTCTTGGCCGTGGGCGGCGCCGTGTGGGCGCTGCCCATACGGTTCGCCACACATGTGGGCGGGTTAAAGAAGGCCGTGGGCCATTTTCCATTTTTCTTTTTTTGTTGAATTTCGTTTCTTTTCTATTTTATTTCAAAAGTGAGTTTTGTAAACTTAATAACTCCCATTTTAACTCCAAAAGTTGTGTAGTTTGTTTCTAAAAATTTCTAAAATCAAGCTCTTTCTTTTGGTGCTAGTTTGGTTCTTTTTGGAGTTCATTTGATGAGACTTGTTATTTATTTAATTTAATTGCTCGCTTATTTCTTTTCCTAGACGATCGATCGCGTAGAGTTCGGAGAAGCTGAGACCCCACTTCGATCAAGCTCAAGAATATCAAGATCATCTAGCCGTAGACCCAAAGTAGTCGACACTTTGATCATATTGAACCTACATTTTATGCAAATTATGTTCTTTTAAATACCAAATTGCATGCTTTATTTCCTTATGCAAATGTATGTTAAATACCCTAAGGTAGTTAAATGCCATGTTGATGCTTTATTATTAATACACCATTCCTTGATAATTGAATTGCCATACACCCATGTCACCCTAGTAAATATTTGGTAACTATACTAGTATAGGCTATACTTAAGCGCCATGCTAGTCTTGCTTAAGTATCGGGTATCATCTACCCCATTCATCATCTTTGAAATGAACATGATTTTGGGCAATCATCGGTGTAAATGACGGGATGGTTATGGTGTTGTATTTTTCCTACCTCTTAAAAACCCTAAAGAAATTGCTTATCACATCCAGGCGGATGGTATGATGGATGGTATGTTGGTGGTGCTAATGCAGCCCAAGGAATGTTGGTTTGTGGATGGTATGTGGTATGAACCGCCAGATGGTCCCTAAGGACTTAATCTGTGATGACCTCCCAATGTAAAACAAAGACGACCACATGTCTATAATGGTGTCGACTGCTAAATAATTTGTATCCGTTAGTATGAGTTGCACTGTGCAGATGACCGCTACGCCATAAGCCTATGTGGCTATGGGTTGGGGTGTACGACTTACGGTCTATGTGAGCGTAAGTCGTGTGGCGCAAGAGGGGTCCGGAAAAGAGTTGACTGTCTAAGTGGCGTAACTCTTCTCGTGTGAAACCTTAGCGGGTGTAACAAATATCGTGAATGCATTGTAAAGGCCTTGTGACGATCTCTCCTTGGCTCACATGTCTACTAAACATGTGTATATGTCAGATGATTGTCTCTTGTGGGTAAAGTGTACAACCTCCGCAGAGTGTAATGAAGCATTCGAATAGCCGTGCCCACGGTCAAGGGCGGACATGGGAACTTACAAGAGTTAGTTCTGTTTATAAAACCTTGTGGGCGGGATAAAATGTGTTGGGTCATTGTGACCTGGTTTTGGTTTTTCCGGTGGATGTACCCTGCTGATGTCAAGCGGTGGATGTAACCGCTATCAAAAAATAAGTATGAGGTGGAGGTAACCTCATCGTTATAAATATTGCACAAGTAATCTCTTTAACAAATGCAATTTGGTTAAAATGCTACGTGATAGGACTTTTAATATTGGTACTTTAATTATTGCTTTGTGCAAATAAATGAACCCGAGCCATCCTTGTTAAGCCTTGCATGTATAATATTGCATACTTGTGTGTTGGCTCGCGAGCACGTAGTTGTGCTCATCCTCGCTCTTTCCCCAAACCCCGTAACCCGCAGATCATGGAGACTACGTCTACTACGAGGACCAGGCCGCCGAGGAGCAAGGACATGAAGAAGAGTAGCATAGTTCCGTAGTCTGAGTCTCGTCTCAGTCTGGTTGGCTCCGTTGGTACTCGTGTACATCCTATATTATCCAAGCCCTTGGCTAATATCGGTCATACACCTAGTACCCCAGTCGCTTGCCTGTGGAGAGACTTGCTCTACCCCTTTTGCTTCCGCTAACGTACTCGAGATTTTGTAATGAACTCATTTGGCCTCGACGGCCCTATTGTAAACTCGACCGACGTGGTCTATTTGAACTCTAATGCTTGTATTAATGCATGATTTGGTCTACGCGATGTATGAGATGATTCAAAGAATGTGTACCGTGAGCGCTATCTATCGATCCAGTGGAATCGCGCAGATTTTCACAGAGGATTTCGGATTACGAAACCGGTCCGACAGAGTCGTATCAAAGCATACGATCGTAGGAGCCTTAGTTAGATTGGTCGCTGCCTAAGGTCGTGAGTCTTATTTTCAAAACCTAAGAAAAGCTTTGGCAAAATATAGTGCATTTATCGCTCTTACTTGTCATTCCTAGTTCGTACTTATCCTACTTCACTTTGATTTATTCATTCATCGACTTCCTCTTGTTTTCAAAATTTTAAATGGTCGCTCCAGTCCTTCACGGCTCTTGGGACTTTTTCTCTCACTGAGAAGACCCTGAGGCTTCGTGGGGATTTTTCGCCACCGATGCAAAGATCTAGGTTACTACCATCCGCCTATCTTCATGGGCCGGATGACTGTGTTCGACCGAGAGACTT
Source organism: Ampelocalamus luodianensis (assembly GCA_036346255.1). Classification (NCBI taxonomy): domain Eukaryota; kingdom Viridiplantae; phylum Streptophyta; class Magnoliopsida; order Poales; family Poaceae; genus Ampelocalamus; species Ampelocalamus luodianensis. The sequence goes on along the minus strand of CM070617.1, from coordinate 25,639,220 downwards.
GGAGCATGGAGGTTTTCTCTATGCTAGGGAGGTGAGTTCAATACTCACACCTTCAAGGCCGAGCACCCCAGAGCCGTGCTTTGATGTCGCCCAGATGTGGCACGACTTGCCGCGCCTCGCTTGTGCCGATGCATGGAGACCTTCGCAGAGCTCGCCTTCGCTTCCATCCGACTCCGAGAGGAGAGCTTTACCCGGTGATCCGCCACGTCCGGCAGATGACCCGCACTGTCACATCGGCCCACCACGCAGCCTTGTCGACGCTCGCCAACGCCGATTTAGATCGGACGCTTCGATTTCTCACCAAAGCACTACGAGCACTGACACACCTCCGCGACAACATGTTCAGAGATGATGAAGCCCACCGCGAGGTAGAGCGGGAGAGACGCCGCTGCATTGCGAGTTGGCCCGCCTTAGAGCCGCCATCGCAGCCGCCGCCCAGCCTCGCCGCGCCCGCCTCGCCGCCGCCCTAGCCTCGCCGCACTGCTGCGTTCCAGCAACCCGTGCAGCCGCCGCTTTCCACTGGAGGACCCACACCCCGCCACGCGCGCAAGAAAGTGCGCCCACCGCCGACCGACCGCAGCCTTGAGAGTCCACCGCGGACGCACTTCGCCCGCCACCGATTCGACGAGTTCGACCGCGGGCGCCACTCTCGCCGTTCGCTCGCCGACCATCGATCGCACTGCTTCGATCCCCGTAATCGTACCACATGTGGTGGTAAGCACCCATGAGGGAGTAGTCGATAGCTAGGTTAACCAGCGATTGCTTGCTAGGTAGTCTTGTGGTTGCGCGCTTTATCTACCTTTGTAGGCGTTGTGTTTGTATCTCGTGTCATGGCTTTGCATGGCCTATATGTCGTGTCCTAGGAGTCATGTAACACTTACCCCCCCTAATATTAATGAATTGTAGCCATTCGGGCTTTGTATCGCAATTGTGTTGTTCGTTCAATTTGATTTCTTTCTTCTGTGTGTGCCTTAGAGGGCCAGTGAACCCTCATATACTACCCCTCTCTAGTTCTAAGCTTTAGCATTTCTTCAGATGGCACCAAGGAGAGCTGCTGCCCCAGTCCGTGGTGCTTTCGCAGCAGGCCGTGGAAGAGGTCGTGGCTTTGGTCGTGGTCGAGGACAAGACCTACCTCCCCCACCGCCAGAGCATCCAACAATGGCACAAGTTATGCAACAACAAGCCCAAATCCTTCAAGCCTTGCTTGCAAACCAACAAGCAGGAGCAGCCAGTCGCCACTCTAAGCTGGCAGATTTCCTCAGGACAAGACCTCTTACCTTTGCCTCAGCAGATGAACCCCTGGAAGCAGAAGATTGGCTCAGGGATACTGAGAAGAAGCTCCGCCTAGCCCGATGCTCTGAGGAAGACAAGGTGGACTTTGCCACTCACCAGTTGAAAGGAGCGCACGCGTGGTGGGAAAACTACTCGCCGCTCAAGGTGGTGAAAGCCCAGAGCGTGGAGAAGAAGAGATCGAAGCAAAGCAGATCCGCCATCGGAGATCGCAGGATCTCGCCATCGTTGAAGCAATTGCCGGCACACCGACGAGCCCGCACCGCATGGCGGCCAATCTCCGAACGAAGTTCAAGATCGCCAGATCTAACTTTGTACCGCCGTACAATGAGGCTAAAGAAGAATGAGTTTAGAACTCTCAAGCAAGGTCAAATGACAACCAATGAATATCTAACCAAGTTTAACTGACTTGCTCGCTACGCTCCCAGTGACGTAGCTGATGAAGAAGAGAAGATAGACCGCTTTGTGGAAGGAATGCGTGGAGACATGAGAAGCCAGCTTATCCTCCATGATTTCCCTAGCTTCCACCACTTGATCAACAAAGCCCTCGTGCTGGAAAACGAGAAGAAGATTGCGGAAGTAAGCCGCAAGAGAAAGATGGTATTCCAGAAGCCGCAAGGTGGCTTTCTCATAAGTCAACATTCCCGCAACTCATCTTTTAAGCCACCGTAGTTTCTCCACAAGGAACTCAAGCTCCACCGCTGTATCAATGGGAATGGTTTCGCATCCTTCGCCTCGCCGACAACCGCAACAAGCAACCCAAAGCTCATCTCCATTGTTTCCACGTGGAGTGAGAGGACACTTCGCCAATCGATGCCCTCAACGCCGTAACACCCGCGAGTTCAACTCAGAGCCGCACTCACCAAGGTCAAACATCACCCCAAGCAGAACCATCAGCCCCGCAAGCACCTAGATCTACTCGACACCAAATCGCGCCATGTGAACCATGTCACGCCCAAGGAGGCTCAGGAAGCTACAGAGTTCTAATGGGCACGTTCTCATAAATCAGCATCAAGACAAGTTTTGTTTGATTCGAGCTTCGCATTCTTTCATATCAAGAAAATTTGTTGAAAGGCTTAAGTTGCCAACCTTTAAGCTAAAGAAACCCGTGGTACTTAGTTCACCCTGGGACCCTTGACTACCATCTTAGTAAGTCCCCGAGTAGAGATTGCTATGGAAAATTCTCGATTCCTAGCAAACCTCTTAGTGCTTCGGGCCCCAAACTCGGATATCATCCTAGGGATGGATTGGTTGGTCCGATACCAAGGAATGATAGATTGTGCCAACAGTAAAGGTGGTACTCACCAAAACCCGGCACCACAATAAAGGTTAATGTAAACGCGCCTCGTGTTTGGATCGATAATCCATAACCTCGAGAGGTGACTCGAAACAACACCGTAGTTCAAGATTACCCGGAAGTTTTTCCAGAAGAATTGCCTGGCATGCCACCAGACCGAGACATAGAATTTGTGATCAACCTAAAGCCAGGAACAGCCCCAATTGCCAAGAGGCCATATAGGATGGCAGTTGATGAGCTTGAAGAGCTTAAGGTGCAAATGGAAGAATTACAGAAAAGGATTTATTAGACCTAGCTCATCCCCCTGGGGTTCGCCAGTACTTTTTGTAAAGAAAAAGGATGGCACCGCCAGATTGTGCGTGGATTACAGAGCCCTCAATGAGGTGACCATCAAGAATAAGTATCCCTTGCCCCGCATTGATGATCTATTCGACCAACCGCCGAGCAACAAGATGTTCTCCAAGATAGACCTAAGGTCGATATCATCAGTTAAGATTAGGCCGAGGACATCCCTAAACAGCTTTTACCACCTGTAGATGGCTTGTATGAGTTCACGCTATGTCGCTTGGCTTGACAAATGCGCCACTTACTTCATGAACCTTATGAACAAAGTATTCATGGAATACCGGATAAGTTTGTTGTCGTGTTCATAGACGACATCTTAATCTACTCCAAGACTAATGAGGAACATGTCAACATCCGCATTTGGTCCCGAGAAGCTTAAAGAACATCACCGTATGCCAAGTGCAGCAAGTGTGAATTTTGGCTTCAAGAGATCGCTTCTGACATATCGATCCATTGGAGGAGTCGCAGCTGACCCATCCAAGGTAGAAACCGTGTTGGGATGGAAACAACCAACCTCGAGTGGACCGGCGCGAGTTTTCTGAATGGCCTGATACTACAGACGCTTCATTGAAGGATTCTCCAAACTATCCGCACCAATGACCCACCCGCCAAGAAGGAAAAGAAGTACGAATGGACGTAAGCTTGTGAAAAGAGTTTCCAAGAGTTGAAGAGGAAGTTAACCATCGCACGGTGTTAGTCTTGCTGACATACACAAGGACTTTGAAGTCTATTGTGATGCTTCGCGCTAAGGTCCGGGTTGCGATTTATGCAAGGAGGAAACGTCAGAGCATATGCATCCGCACAACTCCGCCCACATGAAGACAACTATCCAACTCATGATTTGGAGTTAGCAATGTAGTGCATGCCCTAAAGATTTGGCGGCATTACTTGATTGGAAATCATTGTAATATCTATACGGACCACAAGAGTCTTAAGTACATTTTCACCCGCATGCACCTCAACCTCCGACAAAGGAGATGGTTAGAACGACAGGATTACGACTTGATGTCCATTACCATCCGGGAAGGCTAATGTAGTGGCCGATGCATTGCCGTAAGTCCCATCGCAAAAATGTTATGGTTCAAGAGTATCAACTTGAGCTTTGCAAGGAATTAGAGGCACTTAACCTCGAGTTAGTAGAACAAGGCACCTTAGCAACTATGGAAGTTCAACCAACCTTGGAAGAACAGTCAAGGTCGCCGTAAAGGACACCCTGAGTTCATAAATTTAAACATCTCATGGTCAAAGGAAAGGCCTCAAAGATGGTTGAAGACCAACAAGGAATCCTATGGTATGGGAAACGCTCTTTGTTCCCCACCAAAAGGAGCTCAAAGAATTGATTCTAAAAGAAGCCCATAGTTCAAATGATACCATACACCCAGCAAAGCACACCAAGATGTATCAAGATATGAAGATTCTATATTGGTGGCCGCGAATGAAAAGGGACATCGCCGAAGTTCGTAGCTTGTTGCGATGTGTGCCAACGGATCAAGGCGTAACATCGAGACCGCAGATTGCCGCAACCACCGCAAATCCTCGTGGAAGTGGGAAGAAATTGGAATGGATTTCACACGGACCGCCGAGAACCAAGACCGATATGATTCCGTATGGGTCATAATCGATGATTAACCAAAGTTGCCCATTTCATCCCCGTGAAGACCACCTACAAGGGAGATAAATTAGCCGAGTTATATATGGCTCAGATTGTATGTCCGCATGGAGTACCCAAGAGGATAGTCTTGATCGAGGTTCTCGCCACCTCGCATTTCGGGCTAGTCTACATGATGCACTTGGAACTCACTTAAACTTCAAGACAAGATATCATCCTCGCATCGATGGATGTATGTAAAGGGTAATCGATTCTTGAAGACATGCTTCGGCTTGTGCTTTAGAGTTTACCGTAGACCGAGAGATGCCTACCATATGCACTCCGCCACAACAACGAGCTACCAATCCAGCTTTGAAGATGTCCCGTTTGAAGCACTCTATGGGAGAAAATGCGAACTCCTTGCATTGGTCGAATCGTGAGAAGGTTATATCTTCGACGATACTCTCAAGCGCGTAAGAGCAAGTCGATTGATCGAGATCGCCTACAAGCCGCTTCAATCCGCATGAAAAGTTATGCCGACAACCGTCAGAGAGAGTTAACTCGGGTTGGAGATCATGTATATCTCAAAGTGTCACCTTCGCGAATGCGGAGGTTTAAAGTGAAAGGCAAGCTTGCGCCAAGATACATAGGCCCGCTCCCAATCACCGCCAAGCGTGAGAGGTAGCATATCAACCGGAATTACCAGAAATTTGTCGATGTCCACAATGTGTTCCATGTTTCTCACCAAGAAATGCCTCAGAGTACCGTAAGAGCAAGCTCCAATTGAAACCATTGCACTCGTAAAGACTTGTCGATCCGTAACATCCGATCAAGATTCTTGATGTCGTGGAGAAGCAAACAAGGCGCCGATCATCCGCTATGCAAAGTACAATGGAGCAACCACTGAGAGAGAAGCCACTTGGGAACGCGAGGATCACCGGTTGGATTACCCTCACTGCTTTCGAGGAGCTCGAATCTCGGGTCGAGATTCTTTTAAGGTGGTAGGTTTTGTAACATCCAAATTTGTGGATTTGCAAATCTTCAAAGTCAAGAACGCAAACCCCAAAACTTCCCAACTTGATCAAGATTCGGATTCTTCCCAAAAGCCCGAGCCCTCCTCCCCAAAATCGCCTCTAACCCTAACCCTAGTCCCCTAACCCTAGCCCCGCTCCTCTTCCTCTTCACGGCCGCACCACGCACCGAGCCGCCGCGCGCGTGCCAAACGCATCCGCCTGTTCGCCGCTCGCGCCAGCGCCCGGCGACCGTGCCCTTCCTCGCCCCGCCCCATCCCTTCTTCGCCGCGCCGAGCCGCCTGGTTCTTGCGCCGCCTGTCAACGGTCGCCTCCGGATCCAAGCCCTTCGACTATAAAGCCTCCCTTCCGGTTGAACCCCACCTCCTTCCCGAGCAAGAAGAAGATCGAGCAAGGCCGAGCACTTACCTTTGAAGCCGCTGCCGCTGCCGCCTTTGCTATCGCTGCCGCCGCCGCTGTGGGTCGCCGCCGCATTGAGCGACCTCGCGCCGCCACGCCCCGGCTGCCGCCATCCTTCCCGCCGCCGCCGCTTCCCCGAGCCGAACCTCCTCCTCCCGCGCCGCCGCCGCCTCCTCCCTTCTCGCTCTAGCGCCACCCCTCTCTCTCTTTTTCTCTGCCGAGTCCTCGCCTCTTCTTTTCTTGGTCGTGGGCGGCGCCTGTGGGCAAGGCGCGCTGCTGTGGTTTGCCACAGCACAGGCGGGCGGGAAAGAAGGCCGTGGGCCATTTTCCATTTTTCTTTTTTGTTGAATTTCGTTTCTTTTTCTATTTTATTTCAAAAGTGAGTTTTGTAAACTTAATAACTCCCATTTTAACTCCAAAAGTTGTGTAGTTTGTTTCTAAAAATTTCTAAAATCAAGCTCTTTCTTTTGGTGCTAGTTTGGTTCTTTTGGAGTTCATTTGATGAGACTTGTTATTTATTTAATTTAATTGCTCGTTTATTTCTTTTAAGCACGATCGATCGCAGAGAGTTCGGAGAGCCGAGACCCCACTTCGATCAAGCTCAAGAATATCAAGATCATCTAGCCGAGACCCAAAGTAGTCGACACTTTGATCATATTGAACCTACATTTTATGCAAATTATGTTCTTTAAATACCAAATTGCATGCTTTATTTCCTTATGCAAATGTATGTTAAATACCCTAAGGTAGTTAAATGCCATGTTGATGCTTTATTATTAATACACCATTCCTTGATAATTGAATTGCCATACACCCATGTCACCCTAGTAAATATTTGGTAACTATACTAGTATAGGCTATACTTAAGCGCCATGCTAGTCTTGCTTAAGTATCGGGTATCATCTACCCCATTCATCATCTTTTGAAATGAACATGATTTTGGGCGATCATCGGTGTAAATGATCGGATGGTTATGGTGTTGTATTTTTCCTACCTCTTAAAACCCTAAAGAAATTGCTTATCACATCCGGGCGGATGGTATGATGGATGGTATGTTGGTGGGTGCTAATGCAGCCCAAGGAATGTTGGTTTGTGGATGGTATGTGGTATGAACCGCCTGATGGTCCCTAAGGACTTAACTCGTGATGACCTCCCAATGTAAAACAAGACGACCACATGTCTATAATGGTGTCGACCAGCTAAATAATTTGTATCCGTTAGTATGAGTTGCACTGTGCAGATGACCGCTACGCCATAAGCCTATGTGGCTATGGGTTGGGGTGTCACGACTTACGGGTCTATGTGAGCGTAAGTCGTGTGGCGCAAGAGGGGTCCGAAAAGAGTTGACTGGTCTAAGTGAGCGTAACTCTTCTCGTGTGAAACCTTAGCGGGTGTAACAAATATCGTGAATGCATTGTAAAGGCCTTGTGACGATCTCCCTTGGCTCACATGTCTCACTAAACATGTGTATATGTCGATGATTGTCTCTTGTGGGTAAAGTGTACAACCTCTCCGCAGAGTGTAATGAATCGTTCGAATAGCCGTGCCCACGGTCAAGGGCGGACATGGGAACTTACAAGAGTTAGTTCTGCTTATAAAACCTTGTGGGCGGGATAAAATGTGTTGGGTCATTGTGACCTCGGTTTTGGTTTTTCCGGTGGATGTACCCGCTGATGTCAAGCGGTGGATGTAACCGCTATCAAAAAATAAGTATGAGGTGGAGGTAACCTCATCGTTATAAATATTGCACAAGTAATCTCTTTAACAAATGCAATTTGGTTAAAATGCTACGTGATAGGACTTTTAATATTGGTACTTTAATTATTGCTTTGTGCAAATAAATGAACCCGAGCCATCCTTGTTAAGCCTTGCATGTATAATATTGCATACTGTGTGTTGGCTCGCGAGCACTGTAGTTGTGCTCATCCTCGCTCTTTCCCCAAACCCCGTAACCCGCAGATCATGGAGACTACGCCTACTACGAGGACCAGCCGCCGAGGAGCAAGGACATGAAGAAGAGTAGCATAGTTCCGTAGTCCGAGTCTCGTCTCACCGTTGGCTCGCTGGTACTCGTGTACATCCTATATTATCCAAGCCCTTGGCTAATATCGGTCATACACCTAGTACCCCAGTCGCTTGCCTGTGGAGAGACTTGCTCTACCCCTTTTGCTTCCGCTAACGTACTCGAGATTTTGTAATGAACTCATTTGGCCTGATCGGCCCTATTGTAAACTCGACCGACGTGGTCTATTTGAACTCTAATGCTTGTATTAATGCATGATTTGGTCTACGCGATGTATGAGATGATTCAAAGAATGTGTACTGTGAGCGCTATCTACTGATCCAGGGAATCGCGCAGTATTTTCACAGAGGATTCTGGATTACGAAATCCGGGTCCGACAAGGGGAACCGGGGAACTAAAGCGAGTAAAAAGTAGTGGAAATTTGGAGCTCACCGGTAGTGACTCAATCGGAGGTTGTTGTGCAGATGGATTTGAGGAGAGAGAGAGAGAGTCGGAGGAGGAAATCCCGGGAGGAGGAATCGGTGGTTTTGGCCAATAGGGATGTGGATATGGTTGAGTGGATAACACGTCTAGGAGTGGCACCGTCACCGTGGGTAGGCTAGCGTTATTCAACTTTTTTCTTGGAGTTGCAGCACCCAACAATCACGCAAATGAGCAGCGATCTCACGCCGGCTTAGAGATCGATTGGCTCATCGTTCAAATGCCCTGTGTATGGGTCCACTAGAGGGGCTCGAGCACTAGACGGCGGCGCTGTAATTATTCTTGCGGGAAGAGAGGTTTACGAGGAGCAAAATTGGGTCAGAGTACCACGGATCAATCTCGTCCACTGGATTCAAATAAAATGGATGTAGTTTATTTTACCCTAAATGTACAATAAAACTTAATCAATACCCCCTAATAAAAACTATCCATAACACCCATTAGAAATCGATGAACAGATTTGATTTCTCCTACCACCCTTTACTATAAGTAGAAGTAGAAGGTATTTACTTAAAAATTCTCCGATCGTTCCTGCTGGCGGATCGATCCGATGGGAGAAAGCATAATACTTCTCTTCTTCCAATCAGATGATAGCAGATGATCATACCAGAGGATAGCAGATGATCATACCAGAGAAGTTGGGCTACAGGGGCGTATCGACTCCCTCCCACGGCACTCCCCGACACCTGCGGCGGCCACTAGATGGGCGCTGCCGCGTTGGCCGGCACTCCCCCGATGCGACTATTCCGCCAGCCACGGCCCACGGCCACCAAATTCACTCTTCTTCTCATGCTAATGCTCCAGGACAGCCTTATCTTTGGTCCTTCAATTGTAGGCATGCTAGTAGCCATGGCGTGTTTCTCCAAAAGACAAATGTGGCTTTTCAGGGAAGAAACAAGTGAATGTAGGGAGCGGGAGTGGCATAATCTGTGCCATAGGAAAGAAGCCGAGGCTAAGATTTGGGCAAATTTATCCGGTGGAGTTGAGTAGCAACTCTAGACATTGGTCTTTCGGGGAGTAGAAACAAGTGAATGGGGCTTGGAGAAGTCTGGTAAGTTCACGGTCAAATCTCTTTATAGAAATTGGTTTTTTGGGGGAGTTTTTCTCAGAAGAAATCAGAAGCTATGGAAGAGTAGAATTCCGCTTAAAGTTAAAAAATTTCTCTGGTTGGCTTATCAAGATAGATTGCAGACAACCTCTCAGCTCAAGAAAAGAAATTGGAAAGGAAGCGATAGTTGCAGTCTTTGTGGGGGCAAGAGAGGACACTGATCACATTTTATTCTAGTGTGTTCTGGCCAAATTTGTGTGGGCTTGTGTTAAAGAAGCCTTAATGTGGGAGAAGATCCCGGTTTCTATAGATGAGTTTCATCATTCTTGGTTAGATGCAGGGGTGCTAACGATTACTACATTTGTTTATTTAGTTTTGGAGCTGTAGCGTGGACATTATGGAAAATCAGAAATCGAATGGCAATTGAGAATATCTTGCCAAAACATACATCTGAAACTATTTTCAAATCTCTATCTTGCTTACAGAAGTGGCGCATTATAGGGGGAAAATGGACAAGTTGACTAACCGGTTGGACGATTGGATGAGAAGTTTCTGTGCTATGCAGGAAGGCTGATTCAATGCTCTTTTGATTTTGCTGTCTGGAGCGTTCTATGAAGTAGACGAGATGACTTTTGTAGTACACTCAGTTTGGTTGTTGTAGACAGTTGGTTAGCTTTCTGGTTATGTTAGCTTGACTGCTCTTTGATCCTAGGTCGCGATCTTTCTGAGATCACTATGTTGTTAGTTCCTTTTGATGTAAGCTCGTAATCTCAGTTTGTAGGTCAGAAATGATCTGTATGAACTCTTTTATTTGACTTTCTATAAAAGCCCGGCTTAGCCTTTTAAAAAAAAAAGAAGAAAAAAAGTAGCAACTCTAGAGGATTAGAGGATCTGCACCCCAGACGGGCAAGGTCGGTGTGTCTTCATTGCATTGCAATGCGCCAAAAAAAAAAAAGTCAGACTGGCGTAAACCTTCGGCACGCAACGATCAGCAGCCATGGCTCTTCTTGATGCTCATCAAGTGAACAACTCAACATCCGTCTTTGCCATCTGAGGTTTCTGGCTTTCTTCTCTCTTCCTAGGATGGAATTCTCTGAAAGTATCTGACATACTGTTACTGTGGATTATGGAGGACCGCGTGGCACATGTATGGAGAATGTCAGATTGGTGAACCTTAGTTAACTCGAAAAGGCTACTGAAGTCTCTCAAGTTAAGTGCGTCGCTGCTTTGTCATCACGCTCCTAAACCTTTTGCTTGTAATCTGGGGTGCCAAGAATCGGTGGGCTTGAATTCATCATTTTCAGGACTTCGTTTTCTGCTAGTTCAAGCCGCCCGTCAAATCTGTAGTGATGAGTCTTTTGCAGAGACCTGGCGCCGCGAATCTAAAAGCTGAAAAATCCAATGGGCTTGGAGAGCATTGGACCAAGTCTCGGATTGGCATCCCCTCTTGAAAACACAGACGAGCACTGCCGTGACATTCGGCAGATTTAAGCCATCCAATCCGGAAAAAAGGGCTCAGATTCACTACTAGTGTAGCACCATGCCACCGTCTCTGAAATAGAGTACTATACAATACCACTCCTATATAGGGACTTCGGTATCCTGTATCCAACCGGCGGAGGCAAGAATTTTTGGCAGATACGGTCAGTTTGCAAAACGTATTTGCAGTTCTGACCATCGACAATATGTATTTGCAAATGACAACGCGGCGCACGACCACCGTGCCGGCGCCGCCGCGTCGACATCGCCCCTCGCGGCGCTGCGCGTGCGGCGTGCGCCGCCGCCCCGCCACTCACCCGCCGACCGCCTGCCCGCCACCTCGGTAGCGGCGCGCGCCTACCTGCGCCAGCCCGCCACGTCGGCGCGCGGCTGCGCGCCCACCAGCGCGCCCCGCCACATCAGCACGCCAATTAGGTTAGTCTGATTTGGTTAGGGTTAGGTTAATTAGTTAATTAGTTAGAGTCTAAAATTTAAAGGAATTTTAAAATATACCAAATGAGTTCCAAAATTATGAAATTTTTTGTGTAGCCTCCTGACACCGTGTACTTGCTTGTGTAAATTTTTCATAATTTTATTTGTACAGAATTGTTATCGCTACTTCGTATGACTGTCCCGTTCATACAAATCAATAAATGTAGAAAATAAGCTCCAAAAAAATTAAATTTTATTTTGAAGGGTCATCATGCAGTGGACTTGATTGTGTAATTTTTTGGTAATTTTATATGTGTTATGGTATTATCTAAAAAATTTAGGATTTAGATCGCGAGAATTTGGATTTTAGGTTTCGGAAATTAGGGTTTCATGATTTCATGTGAATTGGAATGTATTTGAGATTTCCCGGGTTACATTTTGGTGATATACATATCTTGACAGCAAGGTATATTTACGGTCTAGAGGAGGTTGTAGGATATTCCAAATATACTATACTTTTCCCTACTTGGGGAAAACTATCTGTTATACCCGCAATAACATTTTATGATCGCCGTATGTTGTTGTAGTGCTCTAGTGTAGCGTTGGGTTTAGTTGTGTAGTATTACGGGCATTACACATTAAGTAACAACCAAAACACGCGTATACATATAGCAAAACAAAATATGAATACAAATATATACAAACATAATCGCATACACACGGGATATACCAAAGTCTAGATAATTTGGCTACTTGTCTCCGCGACGCCATAGCGAGTGCCCCTTGTCTCGAGGCTACCCATGGTGGCGGTCAGTGTAGAAGTTGTTCATGTCCTGCGTTTTCATGATGTAAGTGGATCGTAAAGTAAGAAATGTAACAAGGATGCAAATTGTATATAACTCATGTCTTTGATACGGAGTGCGCCCGGTCGGCCTGATACGCTTCGACGTCGGCTGGTCTCGGTCGAAAGAGCCTTCCCCTTCCCCTTATCGCTACACTCTCCACGTCGGGCTGGTGTGTCGAAGTCGTCCATGTCCTGCGATTCCATAATGTAAGTGCACTGTACAATGAAAAACGTAACAAGGATATAAATTCTTCATAACTCGCGTCGTCCATATGGATTACGCCTAGACGATCGGATACGCTGTGGCGACTGGGCTTAGCCGCATGAGCCTTTCCCTTGCCCTTGTCGCGGGACTCTCCACGTCGGGCTGGTATGTGGAAGTCGTCCATGTCCTGCGATTCTATGATGTAAGTACATAGTACAGTGAAAAACGTAACAAGGATGTAAATTTTTCACAACTCACGTCGTCCATATGGATTACGCCCGGACGACCGGATACGCTGTGGCGGCCGGGCTCAGACGCATGAACCTTTCCCTTGCCCATGTCGCGGGACTCTCCACGTCGGACTGGTATGTCGAAGTCGTCCATGTCCTGTGATTCTATGATGTAAGTACACCGTACAGTGAAAAATGTAACAAGGATGTCAATTCTTCATAACTCACATCGTCAATAGGGTCCAGTATGTAAGGTTTCCACCGCACGAAGTTCTCGACCCGCACGAAGTTCGACCGAGCCTTTTCTGTCTTGTTTGTTATGTACAACGCAAAATTCTACGATACCCGGCGATGGACTCTTCATCAAACTTCTACGTGAGGATGTTGCAGAAGCGCAAATGGCTTGCACAGAAGAGGAAACATCTATAATACCCAGATTTTTCAATAAAAGATGCTCGAGTACCACTACGTTTTCCGATCCCGCAGTGTGTGTGTGGCGAGCCAACGGAGATCATTCAGTCCACACGCCCAGACACCGCCGTCCGGGCGTACTACACGTGCGGGCACCACATCGGGCCTAGTCAAAACTGCAAATACCGGTTGAAAACTGGCCGTAACGGCCAAAAATTTTTGGCCGACACGCACGCCATAACCGTATTTGCGCTTTGACCGTGCCCAACGCGTTTTAAAAATGGCAGCGTCGCGCGCGCGACCACCGCGCCGCCACGCCATGCCACAACGAGTTCGAGTCGTTGCACAAGAGCGACATCATCTGGTGTCCATAGTATCCTAATTTCCTGCTCGCGGTAGCGCCGCACGGGTTGTCCGTGCAATGCATCCAAGACGTACTACTGTGGACGACGACCTGCCACCTGGTGTTCTCACATATGGTGGATGACGACAGGGCATTCATCCAGCAGAAGTTCATGTTGAACTACTCGGTGCAGGCCGAGAACTTCGTGCGATGGAAACCTTACGTACCAGACCCTGTTGACGATGTGAGCTATGAAGAATTGACATATTTGTTACATTTTTCACTATATAGTGTACTTACATCATAGAATCGTAGGACATGGACGACTTCGACATACTAGCCCAACGTGGAGAATCCCGCGACAAGGGCAAGGGAAAGGCTCATGCGTCTGAGCCTGGCCGCCACAGCGTATCCAGTCGTCTAGGCGTAATCCATATGGACGACATGAGTTAAGAAGAATTTACATCCTTGTTACGTTTTTCACTGTACGATATACTTACATCATAGAATCGTAGGACATGGACGACTTCGACATACCAGCCCGACGTGGAGAGTCCCGCGACAAGGGCAAGGGAAAGGCTCATGCGGCTGAGCCCGGTCGCCACAGCGTATCCGGTCGTTCGGGCGTAATCAATATGGACGACGTGAGTTATGAAGAATTTACATCCTTGTTACGTTTTTCACTGTACGGTGCACTTACATCATGAAATCGCAGGACATGGACGACTTTGACACACCAGCCCGACGTGGAGAGTCTGACGACAGGGGGACCGGGAAGGCTCCTTCGACCAAGACCGGCCGACGTCGAAGCGTATCAGGCCGACCGAGCGCACTCCGTATCGAAGACGTGAGTTATATACAATTTTGCATCCTTGTTACATTTCTTACTGTACGATCCACTTACATCATGAAAACGTAGGACATGGACAACTTCTACACTCACCGCCACCGTGGAAAGCCCCGAGACAAGGGGCACTCGCTATGGCGCCGCGGAGACAAGTAGCCAAATTATCTAGATTTTGGTATATCCCGTGTTATGCGATTATGTTTGTGTATATTTGTATTTATATTTTGTTTTGCTATATGTATACACGTGTTTTGGTTGTTACTTAATGTGTGATGCCCGTAATACTACACAACCAAACCCAATGCTACACTAGAACACTACAACAACATACGACGATCACAAAATGTTATTGCGAGTTTAACAGATAATTTTCCCCAAGTAGGGAAAAGTATAGCATATTTGGAATATCCCACAACCTCCTCTAGACCACAAATATACCTTGCTTTCAAGACATGTATATCACCAAAATGTAATCCGACAAATCTCAAATACATTCCAATTCACATGAAATCATAAAACCCTAATTTCTGAAACCTAAAATCCAAATTCTCGCGACCTAAATCCTAAATTTTTTAGACAATTCCAGAACACATATAAAATTATCGAAACATTACACAATCAAGTCCACTGCGTGAGAACCCTTCAAAATAAAATTCAATTTTTTTGGAGCTTATTTTCTACATTTATTGATTTGTACGAACGGAGCAGTCATACGAAGTAGCGATAACAATTCTGAACGAATAAAATTATGAAAAATTTACACAACCAAGTACACGGTGTCAGGAGGCTACACAAAAAAAATCATAATTTTTTGAACTCATTTGTTATATTTTAAAATTCCTTCAAATTTCAGACTCCACTAATTAACTAATTAACCTAACCCAAACCTAATCAGACTAACCTAATTGGCGTGCTGACGTGGCGGGGCTGACGCGGGGTGGGCGCGCATCAGCGGCGCTGATGTGGCGGGGCTGGCACGGGGTGGGAGCGCGCCCGCGCTGAGGTGGCGGTGTTGGCGCGGGGTAGGTGTGCGCCTGCGCTGAGGCGACGGGGCCGGACGGTTCGGCGGGTGAGGTGGCAGGGTCGAGGGTGAGGTGGTAGGCCCGGGCCGTTGGAGCACAGCCGCAACGCGCCCGCGGGGGACGTGTCGGCACGGCCATTTTTGTAAATACATGTTGCCGATGGTCAGAACTGCAAATACGTTTTGCAAACTAGCCGTATCTACCAAAAATTCCGTAGGTAATACCACTCCTACATAGGGACTTCGGTATCGTGTATCCAACCGACGGAGGCAGGCCCAAATAGAGCGTGGCTGCTGCACAGAATTGGATTCCCAGAGGTCCAACTATGCAAGGATGCCGTTATCCCGGGCTTTGTTTGTTGAGGCGACGAGGAGGCCGTGAGCCCTTGAGAGGCGTGGTCCGTACCCGGGAAGCCCACGAGGGGTTTAGCCCTTACGGCTTGTCACTGTAGCAACACTGTAGTCACATCTGATCGGATCTTCACAAGCCGTTCCTCCCGAATCAAACAACTCAGACCGTTGCAATGTCACACCGCTGTGCTTCTCTGCTATTGCCATAGCAGAGGATGGGAATCCGTGCGTCTGGCAACCGGCTGGGAACGACGCAAGAATCAATGGGCACGGTGGGCTGTGTGATTTCTTCAACGGTGGAGCGTTCTCCCAGCTGACAACTGTGCCGATCACAGGTTCACAGATTCTTCCTCACAAGTCACAACAGAGAAGACAAGTATGGTCTTTTACTTTCTGCATCTTAATCCAATTATCACGGGCAAGTAACTTACTAGTATTAGACAAGAGGAAAAGAAAGATATGAATTCTAGGAGGCACATTAATCTGCCAGATTGCCGGATTATAAATTGGGACCAAACCCCTAAAACTGATCACACTATACGAAGACTGAGAGGAGTAAACTCCATTAGAAGAGAATTGCCACACAAAACAGTCCTCCTTAAGCTGAAGGGATTGGGCAATCTGAAGCACCTCTAGCCACTGAAGCATAAGTCTCACACTTAAAACATCAGGTGCGTGTTAGATTAACCCCATCCGAGAGATTAGCAGCAGTAGCAGTTTTTTTCATCATGTAAAGATCCCAGTACTGAATAGCAAGACTAGGACCAAACCATAAATCCTCCACAAATTTCACCTTGGCCCCATTACCTAGTACCTTAATAGCGGAAACAACACATTTCCACAATCAAGAAGCATTTTCCATGGAACAGGAGAATAGAAAAATGCTTCTATTGCCACCCTCTTTCAACTATGCTTTTCCCTCTCCTAGTGCCACAACTTTAGAATTGATTCCATAACCAGAGGGAAGCAACAAAGTAAACATGAAACCAGTCCCCATTATTATCATCTCGGAACAACTTTGCAGCAAGGTAAAGGACGCCTATGAAATGAGGAATCTCACATCATTTTCCCTAGTCTAGATCACCATCCTGGCATCCTGCTACCTTCTCACCTTTCCTCTTCAGACCAATGACAAAAATATCAGTCGAATTCTGCATAATCTCTGCACGTGGCCTAGGCCGCAATCATCTCTGCTGAAGCCACAGTGGTTTTCCGTCACATGGGTTGATCCCAACAGCAAGTATTGCACCAAGGTTGATGTGTCAGGAAACTCTGATGCAAATTGGGGCACCAAGTTTGAGCTCTCAGTTGACAAGCATGATGTGGTCCGACAGTGCATGGAACTGACCGTCGAAGTCTATAGGAGAGAGCCCATCGTCCTTAGGGAGCATCTCCAAGGAGCTGCAGTTATCCAGATGGAGTACCTTGACAAATTCACACATGGTCAGGAGCATTCTGGATTTATCGAGGAGAGCTGCAGTTATCCAGATGAAGGAGTACCTTGACAAATTCACACATGGTCAGGAGCATTCTGGATTTATCGAGGAGACCGCAAGTTTCCAGCTTAGGAGGAAGAAGTCTGACAAGGCTCATGGATTTGTTGATATCTCCATCCGAATCTGCACGGAAGAAGACAATTATGCTCAGATTTTAGGTAAACAGAAATTTTAGTTTATCAAGAATAAAATAATCCAATTTGGCATGCGGTGTGCTGATCAGAATAGCACTTGTAGGTAAAATAGATCATTTTGCAGAACTTTTGCACACAAACACTAGAATGTTTGTCAAATACTTAATATAGGAAATTCAATATTGTCAAAAGAGAGAACTACTAATAATCATAGGTTTGTATGAATGACAGAGTAGCGGTAGCATGCTATAGGGTTTATGATCTGATTCTTATTATCATAAGTGTATATTTAATCAATAGAGCAAGTGATATAAGGAGCTTCAAAACTACTCACCTCATTGATTCCGCATACAGCAGAATTCAACTTGTAGCTTCTTTTGTCGATTTGCAGGATCACATGAAGGATTGAAGTACCCTGATCAGGTCGGAATCACATTAGCTATAGAAGATGGTCCAGTTTATAATTATCCACACTGCCTTCCAGCCATTTCAGGGGCTATAGCCAAGATGTTGATCACTACAGCAACTCCATGCCGGTGACCCCTTCATCGACTTTGACTGCACCATTGGGTTCACCGTCGCTTGGGCTGCCTCCAGCACCCACCCGCACCGTTGGAGCGTCGCCGGAGTCGAACCCCGACAACACCCGATTCTCCTCCACCGCTTCATCGCCAATTCCGGCCATCACCAACGTCCTCCCGTGCCAAGTCAGGTACTGCTAGGTGCGCAATAGCGAGGGCTATCCAACGCGCGCACTCACCATCGCCGCCATGCCCTGGTTCGCCGTTGTCGTCGATGACCAAAACGATATGTCAATGACGTCATCCGTTGACGTGGCCATCCACGTGTGCATCCACCTCAGCTACCGAGCCTTCGTGTAGTCCAACGTGGCGCCACGTGCGCGTGTGAGTGTCATAATCCAAACCCTGAGCCAAAATCCCGAATAGATCCAGTTCACGGTGCACCGAGCCGCTGCCAGTGGGTCCCATTGTCAGAGATACTACCGTGAGCCGTGTCACTGACGTGTGGGTCCCACATGTTAGGGGATTTTCTATTTTCCTTTTTCTTTTCGGCTGAAATCCCAGGGTTGACGTCAGCTGACGTCATATTCCGATTTTTCAGTAGAAGAATAAATCGAGAAATCCCAGAAATTCCAATTTTGCCTTTTTCTTTAGATTATATCTTCTTCATCCGAACTCCGTTTGAGCTCATTCAAATTTCTAAATTCATCTAAATTCGAGCTCTATTTTACTGAGATATTTATTTAATTTTTAGAGTTGGTTTTCTCTCTGTTATTTATTTATTTATTTATTTTTGTTTATTTGTTTTGTTTGCGAGTAGACGTTAATACTTCAGGGATTTTAAAGAAGAAAGAGTTCACCAAGACTAGGACCAGTACCAAGATCTATTCCATGGCAAGTTGTACCTTTGATCATATTGAGTCCAGTTTTCAAAATTACTTTGATTCAAATATTGCATTTACTTAAAGTATTTAATTAAATACTTTGGGGTTAGTTATTCATCCGAATTGTTTATATTCACCTTGTCTATTGTTATGTCATGATCTTTTGTCACCCTAGATTGGTTCCTTATTTAGTTGATATTATCATAACACCAACATGGGTTGGTTAGATACGATTAGCCTGCTTAGCCATGCAACGAGTCATCATTTCATGTGAGTCGCAAATATAAATTTGACTAAGTGACTATGAAACTTTGTGTAAAACTGTGTGTTGTGTGCTATTACTCGTTGATAGCATATGTTGCACTTAACCAACTGGGTGGTAAAGGATTTAGACTGAGGCAGGTGGTGAAAACTGTGTGACATGGTGTGGCTTTGTGACTGAGAATGATAATCTTTGTGACATAGTTAGAAATTGGAAATCTTGCCTTGGTCAATTACGGACTTAACTTTGTGCGCTATTGAACTGAGCCTTACTGTACGACCACATGTCTGGTACGGGACAGGTCTAACTTAGTAAGTTAGGGAATCTTGACATTAATTGCTCAGGTTGATTGGTTAGGCTGTGTGACAGGATGAAGGTGTGGACCACTCTAAAGGTCACATCGCGGGACGGTTCGCCGCTTCCTTGTCCAACGATGTGTGTCGTACCAAGCGCTGTGTTTGGGTGGTATGACGGTAAAGCACATCGGGAGTGTCAATGTTTGGGATGAAGTTTTAGAAAATTTTGTTATAGTTAGTTGTTGCAACACTGACTATATCGTGTGGGTAAAGTGTACAACCTTTGTAGAGTGTTAAACAATCTATTCAAATAGCCGCGTCCGCAATCATAGACATGCTCGGCAATTTCACACGAATGGTAGATTTTCATAAAACAATTGGGAAGAGACAATTCTGTGATTAAACCCATATGGCTGTGTGAAAGAATTTGATCAGCCTTTGTGTCCTTTGTGAAAACAATTGTTAAACTATTATTATTTATTTGTTTTTTACATTTTCAATTTATTATTTGTATTTAAATTGCAAAGACAGCTTTATTGCACAAGAACCTTAGAAGTCATTTCCTTTGGAATAAACCATTATGTATACATTGTATTCTGTGTACTCATACTTGCTAAAATCATTCAACAGAAGTGGAGGAGTCATCACCCGCTATCGAGGAAGAGTTCTACAACGGAGCTGATCGTTAGGTCTTGATCCCAGTCGGTTGCCTGTGGTGAATCGATGGGTTTCATCTGAAGTTATTTTGTTCCGTTGAAGTTATTTTGTTCCGCTGCTGTTTATTTAATTATCGCTAGCCCTGCGAGGCTTAATAAGTGTAAACTCGACCGTGAGATCAAAACCATTATTTGCTATTCAAATTAATCGTTTATATTATTAATCGTCTTGTGTGGATCGACATTCATCTATATTAACACTGTGTGCATTAGCGTGATCCTGGACTAATACAGTATACACAGAGGGTCTAGAATTATATTTTTGGGTCCCAACAAAGTGCCACAGAGTTACATAAATCTGCAAATAAGAAGGTTAGCAGGTCAGAACAGCGCACCTAACTTTGGAATGGGGCTTGGAGCTGGAGCACTGACTGCTGGAACTATGATATTTGGTGAAAACTTCTTGTCAGGTCCAAGTTTCAGTGCTGGTCTTGATGGTACAAGCCTAACTGTATCCAATGATGCATTGTTCTAATTCCTGAAAAACTGTATGTCCATGCGAGCTTTTAACAATTGTTGTAACAACATATGAATAGTTATGAGCATTCTATTGGACATAAATATAATGGAGCCATGTTACTCAAATGGCTGCAGTCTCTCATCCAACTTATCAATGCGTGCAACATTTCATAGATCATGTCAGCCTCAGGGTGTCCCCTATCCCCACTGACAAAAGCATGCATCACTGTTCCATTCCCACCGTTCTCTCCCCCCACCTCGACCCAGCTGCAGCCCGGTGCAGCCTTTCGCACTCCTCGCCGTCTCATCTCCCCTCTGACCTCCTCCAGCTCCTCAAAGTTGCCCTCCCAACCATATGTGTTTGCTAGCAGCACCCATCCACCGCTCCCAGACTCCTCTGTCATCATCAGCATCCTGGCTGCCTCTTGCGCTCTCTCTTTATCACCGTGCATCCGGCATGCTGCAAGGTATGTCCTCCATGCACCGGCCCCCACATCCCCCGCCTCTTCTACAACCTTTCTCGCCTCATCCAGCCTCCCTGCTCGCCCAAGCATGTCGGTCACACATGCATAGTGCTCCAGCTGTGGCTCCAATCCAAACTCCTCTTTCATCCTCTTCAGAAAATCCTTCCCTTCCTCAACAAGCCCAGAGTGGCTGCAAGCCGACAATGCCCCCAGCAGCGTTACCTTATCCGGCACCAGCCCTTCCAGCTTTGTCATCTGGCGAAACAACTCCAGTGCCTCCTGCCCACGCCCATGCGCTGCATGCCCATCAATCATAATATTCCATGATGCCACATCCCGTTGGCGTGTCCAATCAAACACACAACGAGCCTCATCCAGCGCCCCGCTCTTGGCATACATGTCTGCCAGTGCATTACAAGCGAACACGTCCAGCGCACCATCACAAGCCAGTCCGCTCGTTACAAGGTACCCATGCACCTCCCTCCCAACCTGCAGTGCTGCAGTCTGCGCACATGCAGGGAGAACAGCCGCAACAGTCACCGCATCTGGCCACACTGCGGCATGTCTCATCTTTGCAAACAGCCTCATTGTCCCCACATGGTCAGCCGAGTACTGCAACGCCGACAGCATCGAGTTCCAGCTGAACAGGTCCTTGTCCGTCTCTACCATCCCCTCAAACACCATTGCTGCGTCCTCCACCCTATGGCACTTCCCGTAAAGATCCGCCAACGCGTTACACACTGAAACCTCCTGGTCAAATCCAGACTTCACCACGACCCCATGAACAGCAACCCCGCGCGCCAAATCCGCTGTTGCTGTACAAACTGACAGGATTCCGGTGACAGTGAAGCTACTGATCTCCACCACACCTCCTCCTCATCCGCCGGAAGCACTCCACAGCGCGGTCGAAGCACCCGAGCTTGGCGAACCCGTTGACCATCGCGTTCCACACCACGACGTCCCGGTGGGGCAATTCGTCGAACAGGCGGTGCGCGTGGTCGGCGAGGCCGAACCTAAGGCACGCGCGGATCACGGCGCTGGCGCAGAAGAGGTCGTGGGCGAGGCCGCAACGGAGGGAGAGCGCGTGCATGGCGAGGAGGTGGGGCGGGGAGGGGGCAGAGGAGACGAGGGGAGGGAAGGAGAATGCGTCGGGGGAGTGGACGAGGCGGAGGCGGCGGAAGACGGGGAGCGCGAGCGGGTGGGGCAGGGAGAGCGCGGCATTGAAGCAGGGTAGCGGGGACGATGGGGAGAGGAGGAGCGGGAGGAGGTGGTGGAGGGCGGGTGCGCGGGCGTAGAGGGAGACGAGGGATGTGAGCGCGGCGGGGGAGGCGGCGAGGCGGCCGGAGGCGAGGAGGTGGGCGTGGAGCGGCAGGAGGAGGCGCGGGGTGGGAGGGCGCGGATGGGAGAGGATAGCACGGAGCGGGACGCGCAGCGCAGCCATTTTTTTCGGCTGCGGCGGCACCGGCGCGGCCGTGTACTCGTTCGTGGCTCTTTACGTGGGAATTCCAGTGAAGTTTTGAAGTTTGACGAGTCGTTGCGCCGCCAGCCAGCTCCGCCGCGATCAGTTAGCTGGATTGGTATCCTCGGACATTCCAATACAAATATCACGGATGAGCAGTATCATAATATTCGGTAGATTTGAGACGTCGGTTCAGGAAAGAATGGTCTAGATCAATAGCGACATCAGTGCTACAGTACTTATAAACAATACCTACACTGCAGTGTTTTTGCTGCAGTGCTTGCTACAGTATTTGGAAACCGTTCATGCCTCGTTCTCACTCTCTCGTTTTCGATCCAACGGTCCGTACACAATGTCATAGTACTGTTCACCCCGTGTCATTACTATATAATGTCAGAGGATGTGTTTCCCAGTTAGCTGGGGGTCCGCAAGTCGTTTTTTTCCTCGTACGGTAATGTGACGGTACTAATAGCAATTTTGGTTTTCTCCGATGTCAATACCAAAAATAGCACCCTCCACTATGACCCAGAGGTTCAGACTCCCCACCGCATGATACGTGTGAAATCCGGCCTCTGAGGTACAGACTAGGTCAAGACCAGCCCAAAGGCACGATAGAGGGCAGTGTCGTGCCCTAGAGGCACGGTGGAGCAAAATGTCATGCCCTAGAGGCACGACATTGGCGAGGTGAGTTGAAAATTAATTTAAAAAATATTTTGGCACTAATTGACACTATTTAAAACTTTTTTAAAATAAATTTTTGTATTTTTCCCCTCGCATTTGCAGCTTCAAATATATTATCACATGTATCATAAAAAAAATCTATAAATTTTTTCATATAAAATCACGATGTACCACATCACAAATAACTTCAAACATAGGTGTCAACTGTAGCCATCGTCACCCATTCGCAGGGCTCGGTGGCTCGGGAAGTCAATGGACGGTGTATGTAAAATACTATTTGACGACACAACATCAGGCAATAGTACACCGTCATCGCCACCACAGCCTGAACCTTTACTACTGCCCACGGCCGCTTTGTCAAATAGTGTTTCACATGCACCGTCCATTGACTCACCGAGCCATCGAGGGCTGTGAATGGTGACGATGACGACGGTTGACACTCATGTTTTGAAGCTGCATGTGTTGTGTTACGTCGTGATTTCATGTGAAAAAATATGAAATCTTTTTCTGGTATATATGATAATACATTTGAAGCGGGGGATTTCATAATTTGCCATTATGAGATAGATGGATTTTATAATTTGCCCCGCTCACATGTCATAAGCACATAGAGGGGCAAATCCTAAAATTTATCTATTCACAATGACAAATTCTGAATTATTCCATTTGAAGTTGTAAGCGCGAGGTAAGAAAAATCAAAAGAACAATATTTTTTTGAAAGTGTTAAATAGTATTAAATAGTGTTAAAAATAATTTTTAATCGATTTTCAACTCACCTCGCTACTATCGTGCCTTCAAGGCACGACATTTGCTCCATCGTGCCTCCAGGGCACAACATTGTCGTGCCCTTGAGGCCGAACTCGGTCTAGTCCGTGCGGCGGGGGGGCAGACTGGCCTGGTCCCGGATTTTACACATGACGCGTGGTGAAAGTTTGACCCCGTGAGGCACGGTAAAAAAATGTTATTTTTGGTATTGATATTAGCGCCGTCCGGGCCAAAAACGCACACCGGCGACTGGGGCCTTTACGGTTCATAATATGGGCCGCGCTTTCACGATGCGACGAGGACGTTCGGCCCATGGTTACACAACTTGGGCCACCGCTTGGGCGGCGGCCACGTGTGTCTCCGCCGAAAGGTTCTCTGGGTGCCGGTGGTAGGGTCTACCGGAGCTCCTGGATTTGTGCTAGGACGACACAGAGTATCGCTGCTTTTTCACTTGAGGAGCGAGCAGCATCAACCAAAAGGTTAAACAATGGGGCATGGGTCAGATCAGAATCAGATGGTCTCTCTCATAGGCCGGGGACCCCTCTAATTTTCGTGAGGGGCTGCGTGGCAAGCTGACAACAACGGCAAGGGCCAAGGTGCGTGCGTAGCTCTGCACTGCATGTAGCGACGTATGGCGTCGGCGTCGTGTCGTGGGATCTTGTAATTTTCTAGTAGCTCCTACGTACAACGTACCCCGCCTCCGCGGGCGCGCCTAAGCCTGGCCAACACCGGTGTTCTCCTGCGTTTTTCTCTCTGGTCACGCATGCGACGGTTGCGACCGGCCGCGCGCTTGGGCGGGGCGATTGCACGTTGTCGACGTGCCGGGGCGGTGCGCTCGTGGCGTGGCACGACGCGGAGCGCGGGCACTTCACTTGGCAGTTCGATCCTGGGCTGCACGCTGGCCCTCGTAAGAAATTCTTCTGCCGCTAAGCGTGCTTGATTCGTCGGGTTCCTCGTTTTGATCTGCTAATCCGATTCAGATTGCCAAAGAAAAGACCGTGGGTTATACATATATATACTACACCACGGAGCAAGGGCTCCTCCTCCGTGCTGACCATGCGGTAACTTATGTTCCCAAAGAGAAGTCTAAGCTTATCTTTCACGTGAGCTGCAGCAAGCCCATCATCCTTTGCAATTAACGTATGCCATGCATGCCGTGCCCGTGCCCAGTGTCTGCCTAACGTGCACTACTGTGCACTTGCTCTAGCAAGATCGATCGAGCGATCAGGGCATCCTATGCCCTCACTGCCACCGATCAGTCGAGCACTCCTATCTCCTTCGCTACACACAAAACTACCAACATAGAAACGGGGGGAGAGAAGGCGAGAGAGAGAGAGAGAGCATGTGTATGTAGATGACAAAAACCACACACAGACAGGCGAGCACTGCGTTGGTCCCGAAAGAAACGTGGCGTCGGTTTCCTTTCCCCTATTTCCTCGCACGCAGCATGTCATCTGCCAGCCTTCGGTGTGGACTCATGAGAATTCCATGTGCGCGTTCCCTGTTTCCAATGTACGTTCCCCATTCCGATCCACAACCCTCATGCAACACAGGGGGTGGCGTTTGGCAACTTTGATCCCTTTTTGCTCTTGTTGGCCTTGTGAGACTGTGAGATTATAACCTACAGACAATAAGCTTGCTTACCGACCGGGCAGAGAGTCGTAGTTTGATTAGGAAGATGCTAGTAACGTTATTCATCTATTAGCTCCTACAATTAGTTCATGCAGTAGAAAGGGAGGTAAATTGTTCCTTGTGGTGCCAATCTGAAATTCAATTCCACCAAGACATGATGAGTTGGTCTATGCGGTCAAATTGGGTGGAGAAAGCCTTGGACATGCTAGCTGTTTGGATTTTTCTCTCATTTTAACAGCTAGCCGCATCTCATTATTTTCCGGATATGACTGAGCTGATCCTATGTACAAATTCTAGAAGATGTACCACACCCTATGCATTGTTCTCTTTCGTGCAACCGTGAACTTTCTTACTAAAAGTCTAAACAGACAACCAAAAACAATCTTAGTTTAGGTAGAGGGAAAAGGCACTTTTCAAAAGAGGTGTTTATTCACCCAGCGGGAATATTTCAAATTCAGGTTCAACCAACAATAAAAAAGATGAACAAAGACAAATATACACATTATCATTTTGATATATTATTAGACGTTATCTATTATATGCTTGAAGTACATTTGCTAATATACATAGAACATGATATACATATGTAGTCAACACAATATCTTCACTTCGATTTAACATGCGTGTGCAATCCTCATATATATGTGTGTGTGAGGTTCTATTTGTTTCAATAAAGACATGAAAGCTTTTACTGTGTCTATAAAAATTAGTAATCACAGATGGTGCGATGATGGCAACAGAACTGTAAGGGGAATGAGGCACACCAACTCATTAGGGTTCACCAATGACCATACAAGTCAGGTGGATGGTTGCCGGTGGTGCATAGTGGTTGAAGATGAAGCGTTGTTTGCACTATAGGCTAACCATATAGGGAAGGATTGTTGGTATCGATAATGTAGAGTAAAGCGAATGATGAGAATGAAGTAATGCACATGCACGAGATAGTGAATAGTGATAGCATAGCAAGTCGTATCAAAACATTTGACCATAGAGGTGAGCCGAAGGGCAATGATTGTACGTTCAAGGTGCTCATGTTGGAGAAATTTATAACCGGCAGAAGTAGTGCACCACTTGCAATAACAAAAAGATTTATGGTGATTCTATGTCGACAAAACGAGAGTGGAAGGGAGGCGGTGGAGGCAAAAGAGGCGGGATCCGGAATTTTTTTTTTATTAAACCAACCTTCAATGTTCATTTTTTTTCTTGATAAAATGAGCAATGTTCCATAATAATGTTGAATAATTTAAAATCATAAAATATATTTTTAGTAATTATCACAAAAGATATACAAATAAGACTTTACATATTTACTAGTTTCTAGCGTATATACAGTGTGACTACATATTTACCGGTGGCCCAGCTGCGATATCAGCTTCGGCTCCCAACAACCTACCTTACCGCAGCTATAAACCCTACCGGGGTAAAAGGAAAGGAGAAGAACCCCAAAGGATGCAGCCATATTTGACACCTCGGATGCAGGATTTTCCCGAAATCTTCCAAGATTGATTGTTACTGCGCCGCCAAAAAGGAGGAGATAAACACGATAAAACTAAAGAAAAAGAAAAACGCAATCATATCTTCTCTTCCTCTTGTTCTCTCCATTGGTCGCAGCTAATCCAACCCCAATCCAACCGGCCGCAATGGAGGCGTTGACGAGTACGGACAAATGCTTCTCCCCTGCCAGGGCGATGTCACCGCTGGTGAGGCCCCCTGCATCGCCGGACGCTGCCAGGTAAGATGCTACCAAGATTGGATTCTTGAAATTTACTATCTTTTTAATATTTGGTTGTTGGAATCGTGCTGTAATCTTGTTCTTGTATTCTTGATGTTCTTGGATCGTCGTCTGAATCTTGCTCTGTTTGTCTGTCCGGGTTGGGTTGGATTGGATTGGGTCGGCGCAGTCAGTACCTGGCAGAGTTGTTGCAGGAGCAACAGAAGCTCGGACCCTTTGTGCAGGTTCTCCCAATCTGCGGCAGGCTGTTGAATCAAGGTGGGAGATTTAACTCAGCTTTGTAGTACACATCTTGCTTAGATTCGATAGTCCGTTGGTTCTGTTTCGTTATTATCTTCGTCTTTATGATAAAAAGAGTAATCTTTTCATTTGTTTGTTGATTATGGCACGTTGGGCTAATGTGAGGGTGAGTTGTACTGTGAACTTTGGCATAGTTCCTGTGTTTCAGTATAAGATGAAGCGAATGTCGTATTACGAAAACATGTAGCTTGGTAAAAATGGTGCCTTTTTTTTATGACTGGTAGTTTTCCTGTGCTAATGTTAATGCTGGTCTCTGGTCCGTGCTCTTGGAAACATTCTGTGCAGAGATAATGAGAATGTCAAGCATGCTTTCGCAACTTGGAGTTAGGGGACATGAGAGGCTGCCAATGGCAAGTCCAAATCAGATGCATCCATTGCCCCAGGTGCCTAATTTTTGTGGAAACGGTTTTGGTCCATGGAGTGGGATGCATCCTGAGGTATTTGTGCTGGTTACTAAAATAATTGTGAGATGTTCAGTTATTTATTTTAATAGCTAGCTCTGCATTGTGTGTTATCAAGCTTATGTGCAAAAACGGCACTAGTACAGACTATGTAGGCTGTCTGAGACTTAAGTTGAACTACAACTTGTGCGAAAAAGGAAAGACGGTAGTAAGGAATTATGATTTTGTCACCTTGGTGGTGGTTTCATTGACATACTCCATGTTCATATGAACCTACCTTGGTGGTGGTTTCATTGACATACTCCATGTTCATATGAACCTGTCTTGATGTCTTCAATGCATTTAGCCATAAAAGGGCTCTTTGGATAAGATACTATATAGCTCGGGAATGCATCAAGGAACTGAAAATGTTTCCAATGCCGGCAGCAGTTCTGGCCGAAGCAATTGTGGATTTGTGGTAGCTCTTAATTGACCAGAATGACTTTTGAAGAGAAATGTGTCGATTGGAAGAAACAAGCTACCTTTCACATTTTCTTGTAGAACATGTTATCACTAGGATGCATACACAAATACCAAAATAAATATACCTAAATAAGCAAGTGTGGTGGATATAGAAAGGAGTTTGCTTGTTAAAGAAGACTGCGATGCTCTTGGTTTACACTTTATAGTTTGACTATTGCGAGTCCATTTGTAGGAAATGCTTGAAAGGAAGTTTTTGGTTGTTTGGATCAATACATGAATATGAAATATTTAGATATCAACTATAGTATGTAGTTATGACTTACCAGATTGGTTTGCTTGTTTTACTTAATGTATTGGAGATTGGCCATTGCGTTAAATCCGTTTAAGAAATAGCATGATGATGAACAGAAAGCAAGCTTTTTAGTCTCTTATTACCACCAACAAACCCTTACACCACTCAAGAAGTCACTTGATATCATGATGACCTACTTTTCATACTGCATGATATCCCCTGCCAGAAGTAATTGTGAAGCTAGTTTCATACTAAAGTCTTAACAAAAAAAAAGGTGGAGAGATGCAATTTTTGATATTATTTTTTTAGTTGCATGTTGAAAGGACGGTAGAACTTTCAGCTACGCGTGTTTTGTATCTTTTCATTCTCATCGTGCTTGATTATGTAGTCCATTTTTTTCTCTGAAGAGTACATTGAATCTTTGTACCATGGGTTGGCAGCGAAATGGGTTTTCTCGGGGAACCATGGGTTGGCAAGGTGCAGCGCAGAACCACTCCTCTTATATTGTCAAGAAGATCATGCGGTTGGAACTTCCAACAGATGCTTTCCCTCATGTATGATCTTTCACGCTTGTAATGGTTACTGATATCAAGCTGTTATTTACTATTTCTTTGGCATACTTCATTCAGTTCAATTTTATTGGTCGTCTGCTTGGGCCAAGGGGAAACTCACTGAAGAGAGTTGAAGCCTCTACAGGTTGCCGTGTTTTCATCAGAGGGAAGGGTTCCATAAAAGATCCCGTCAAGGTAAATGAATTATTGCTTGTTTGCATTGCCATTCTGGAATTAGATGGATGTAGTTTTGGTAGCATTTTATACTTAATCATCAATCGCCATTGTAAGCTAATCTAATAGGCACCAGGTGCTAATCTTTTATTCCATCTTCGACAATCATATAATGCTAACATGCCATTCCTTTTGTTTCCTTGTAGGAGGAACAACTCAAGGGAAGGCCTGGCTATGAACACTTGGATGATCCAACTCATATCTTGATTGAGGCTGAATTACCTGCTGATGTCATTGACACAAGACTAGCACGAGCCCAAGAAATATTAGAGGAGCTGCTGAAACCAGTGGTACGTATATGTTTGCCTAACCTTCTCTCTATTTCCATTCTTTAATCTGTAACCCATGACTCCATGAGCAAACCATTACATTTGAAGAAGGTAAGGAAATGAGTTATTTTGGTAAGAGTTCTGTATGAAATATTTTTGTGCTGTCGTATAAGTGTTGGATATGAGCTATTTATGGATTAGCCACGTCAATCATAGACTAAAGGTACCTTTGCTTGTCTTTTCTCCCACATTTACTTACATAATGAGTTGCTTATCCCTGATGCTGTGTGAAATGTCAATGACATTGTTCTGGAGCACTTGGTTTACACGTTCACTTCAATAATTTGGTTTGCTATCACAATCAAAGAAATGGAGAGAAACATTCACAGTAGACTTTCTTATTTATATCTCTTTCTAAATCCTAATTCTTTCATGGTTTATTATGTAGGACGAGTCACAAGACTATTTCAAGAGGCAGCAACTGAGGGAACTTGCCATGTTGAACTCAACATACCGGGAGGATAGTCCCCATCAGAATGATAGTGCCTCTCCCTTCAGCAATGGTGGCGCAAAACTAGGGAAACAATGATTATTGGGGCTCATTCATCCCGCTTAATCCTTTCAGAAAGTCTAATCAATCCTGCTTTCGTGACATAGAATCCTACTTTCATTGCATAGCTTTTGATGAGCAAGCTTCTGTAATGGTGTTGGAATCGTGCCATTGCTAGCTGGTGAATTTTGATCTCCCTTCTTAACTTGTGGCTGAGATGACGAGTAGCTGTGTCCCGCCATGGTTGTAAAATCAGAATGTTTATTTATTTCCTTGTCATCAACTGTTAGTGCTGATCAATATGGTGATACAGAGTTTCAAGTTGTCTTGACTGTAACGTTATGTCTGTGCAGCATATTTGCAAGTTGTTAAATTAATGTCAGCGCATTTGCCAAGATAGATCTTATATTTCGAGAGCACATTTTCTGTTGCCTGTTGGTCTATTAATTTGCTATGGCTGCTGCTGCCAGTCTTTGATCACTAGAAAAGTTGAGCAAGGAAAATTCCTGCGGCAGCTAATTGTTATCTTCTTATTTATTGCGTTTTTACTATTCGTTTAGCGTTTTTTTTCCTTTGCTGGTGAGTTCAACGCGAAAGAGCCAATAGCCATGTCTTTGGGCTCGTGGCTGTACGTTGTCGGTGTTAAATCTGAGGCGCCGCGTTCGCCTCCCGTCGTGCTGCGGGCTGTTCCTGCAGCAGCCCACTGCACACGAACCCGCGGCCGTCAGTAGGCCGTAGCTGCTTCACGTGCACGCCGCTCGACTTCGTTTCGGCCGTTCATCGCGGTCCCGCGCGTGGCTTACATTACATGCGCCGACAGAGCGCCCCGCGGCCCACTCACCGATCAGGCCAAACGCTGCCGCGGTGCCCCGCTCAGGGCTAGAGAGAACGTGGCGGGCCGAACTGAACAGTGGAGCGCTCTCCTCGCGGTGTCGGCGTGGCGAGACCGCCGACAGACACCAACCACCCAAGGCAAAACAGGTACGCCGCGCCCGCCAGGCCGCCAAGCGCCGAGGAGGATGGCATCGATCGATTTGGTCACTGCAGCATGCACCGGAACTGCAAGGCCTCGCGTCGGTCGGTCGGTCTCGTCCCGGCAGCACATCGTTCATTGCCAGGGACAGGAACCTCCTCAGTCCTGGCACGTTCCCGGAGCGTGCGAGGACTGAAGAGTATGTTTCCTCTCTGTCCAAACTTCGAAGAAAGGTCGCCGATTCTACATAGCTATACCATCTTTGTGTTGGAGAATTCTGCACAAAGGACGAAATCAGGTATGAAGAGAGAGAGAGAGAGGACTCCTGGAAATTGTAATATAGGAACGGGATGATGCCAAAATTTGGTGTCATGCTTTTAGACCATGTGCATATATGCCAAGACCGGCTCCAAGCTAGGTCTAGTTGTCCGAACCTTACAAAAATTGTTATTTTTTAAGAGTATTCTACCGGTTAAATGGAGGCAGAAACAGAGCGAGGAGAGGTGTGCCACGTCGCCTTTTTTTCTTGGCCGTCGGATGCGGCTGCTCCTGCTCTCGCTCGTCTGATCAGATCGGAGGCTTGGTCGGTGACTCGTGTGAGCGGGCCCTGCCTCGCCACGTGTGGCCGCGCGCACAAAGAAAGGTTCCTCGGATGTGTCTCCAAGATAGCTTCCTTCGGTCTTCTCGCCCTCCGCCACTGTTGCTTCGTCGTCCTTCCCGGCGGCCCGCCTCCCTCCTAATCCTTCACCTCCCCCCCCTTCTTCTTTTCCTCCACGAAAACCCCCTCCTTCCTTCCTCCATGGGCTCTACATGCCCCTCCCCCTTCCCCGCGCCTGCTTCCACCACCGGTGGCAGCGGTGCTCTTGTCGCGCCGCCCTCTCTTCCCCGCCCTCGCCGCCCCAACCCCGCTGTGGTCGCCTCCTCCACCGCCGCACCCCCACCTCCTTCTTCCTTCCTCCACGAGCTCCACATGCCCCTCCTCCTCCCCCGCGCCCGCTTCCACCACCAGCGCTTGGCGGTGGTCTCGCCGCGTCTTCGCGCCGCCTCCCCCCGCCCACCCCACTGTGGCTGTGTTGTTGCCTCCCCTCCTCCTTCATCGCTTACCTGCTTGGAGTCCTCCTCCCTTCTATGGTTACATTACGAAGGTAAGGATATATTATTTTTATCTCATTAGTTTTTGCTGGCATGGTAAATTAAAAAGGTGGATTTTTTATGAGGTTCTTTACCATTTGAGTTATGTATTGTGTGTTGCTGCTCATTTTTAAATCCTAAATGATGTGTGGCATGGCTTGACAAAAGGTTTTGCTATACTACATATATGATATACCGTGTCGTTGCCATCTTTGAGATCCAAAAAAGTGCATTCCTGTACCTTGTGGTCTGTAGCTTGGATGGTTATCTGTGTGCGACAAATATTATATGCAACCAGTTCTTCCCTGCATGTGTTTCAGATTTGGTGTGATCAAGGGTCTTGGTTTGAACTTTGAAGTTGTTGAAAAATAGTTTTATCTTTATTACTCACAAATACCTTACATTCTACCTCTTTTCTGTATTATGTTGGGCTCTGAAGGTTGAAAATGTTCTTCTTGGATTAGATGGTGCATGGAAACTATATGATTTTGGAAGCACATCAACAAATCATAAATGCTTTGACAAGCCAAAAGAGATGGGGATTGAGGAGGATATCATTAAGAAGCGTGCAACATCGGTATATAGGGTCTCTGAGGTTAGTGAACAACCGTTTGTATGATATTAAAATTTTCAAACCTTGTATGCCCTCCAGTGATGTCATGTATGAGTCTATGTTTTTTTTCTTCAAATGTGGGATCTCTATAGAAGGGGAGTTATTCGTTAGAAAGCCGACATTTGGGTAAGTGCATAACATTTGAACATGTAGTCTTTATAATGTTTGAATCTTAAGTAAACTAATGGCATAACATGTGCTATACTCTTCACTTTAATTATCATAGGCATGCACATCTGCTTCTTAAAAAGATTAGGTGCGTCTGTTTTTTCATGCTAATGAGTGATGCATAACAGAGTGATTAGGTTACTTGATCACACTGCACTTATTTCAAAGTTTGCCTATTTATCTTGTACTACATTAAAAGTATAGTGAGGTTATTTACAGCTGTCCATACATACAACTTGATTGTGGGCTATCTACTTCCACCTGCGCGCGCGCGCAGGCCCTAGTACATATTAAAACCTTAAACTTGAAGGCTATACGCACATCAAGCAATACGAGTTGGCTATACGGACATCAAGCAATACGAGTTCGACACCTTGAAAGACACGGTCGAATCTCTGCGTGTAAGAAAACGCCTCTTGCAATTAAGAATTAATGTTGAACCATGACTTTGCAGAAAGCATTAGGTTGCAAGCGATACTCCATAATTTGCCTCCAGACGCAGAGAAAGAGAGAGAGAGAGAGGCGCGGACGCGCGGCAGAATTTCTGGTGAAGGAGATCAATTGAAGTGCAGTGCATGCTACTGCAAATTAGTCCAAAAGTAACGTAACATCGGCCTCTCAGAAGTCTTTCAACTCATGCCGGCCGGGGTCAAATTACATGTCTTTTTTTTCTCTCTTTCTTCACACTCCTTTCGCTTTTCCTCTCTCTCTCTCTCGTGTGAGCACTTGCTAGTGGGGTTTGGTTTCGTAGCCATCGATCACCTATCTAGCACGCACTTTAGAATCTCTCCCTCCTTCCCTGTTTGGTGTTGGTGTTGGGCACATTCCAAGGAGCTAGTCAATTGCTACTCCATCTCCACGCATGATAGGTGGATGCTGGGTACTAGCACAGCTTCTTCTGCGCTGATGGAGTAGAGATGGATGGTGCACGTACGTACGGTAGTTGAATTGAATTGAAATGAAATGAAATTGTTGTGCGTCAATAATACCATATCCCACTGTACTCCAATCTCCATGAACTATAGCGTGCATGGTACAAGTTGGCGAGGCAAGCAGCAGCACCCAGTCGAGTCGTATCCAGCTCTTCGACCCCTCACATGCCCACGCCACCATCATTCTTCCCCTCTCTTTACGTACTCCCCTCACACTTCCTTTACACACACTTGCGTTCTACTCCTCCCCTCCTCGAGAAATTTCAGCTGTGCATGGCGTTGCGAATTTGCAATCAGCTGCAGTACGGCGTGCTTTCGTTTGGGTGAGTGTTTACTGACGGAGCTTTCTACTGGAGGCTCCAGTACTTCTACTTCCCACACAAATTAAAAAGTTCTCTATGTCGGTACAGTATGGTGGTATCTCTCTATCAAGAAGAAGAAAAAAACAAGAGAGATGGAACTGAAGAAATCTGACTAAACCAGGGAGCAGGAGTATTTACTGCTCCCGCAAAGAGCTGTGACATTCCATTCTCCCCTGCCTAGGCCATCCACAGCGTGCACCTCAACCGGCCGGTGCTAGAAGAGGAGAGAGGGTGTTGGCATCAAAGTCATTGGTGGAGCTAGGATTTTGACGATGTGAGCGTGAACTTAAGACACATCTGTCCAACACAAGTTTAAATGACATAGTACATAAGTTCAAATGTGTCAAATTACATGTTCGTAATATAACCAACATCACAAAATATTTTAAAAATTACAACTTGATACGGCGTTCCTTCATGCTTTGAAAGCAATATTGCAATAAAAAAATAATACAGGGGAGATCAAGCCAACACTAGATCTTGAAGGAGCCAAGGAGGGGAGCGGACGGATGGTCACAGGGACGGGCGGTCCTTGGGGTCAAGACTCAAGGGGCGCCATTGGCCACCGGCGCGTCGAGGCCGAGATCGTCGACGCAGAAGCCAGAAGCGGCGTCAGAGCGCTGCGATGCGCCGATGCTGCGATGATCTACTGGATGCGGTGCTGCGCTCATGCGCTACTGCCAAAACGGCTGGATGGGCAGATGGCATTTAGACCAAACGCCTCGTTGAATAGTTGACTTGGGTTTGATTCTCAGATTCTGTTAGACCTAATACTAAATGGGCTGCTATGAGTTGAGGAGTATGTTGTTAGTATATGTAGTATATACTTTATGTATTAAGGGATGTATATACCAGATTTTTATGCAAGATTTTGGGGGTGCAACTGTACCCCCATGCATCTACTCTAGCTCCGCCAATGATCAAAGCTAGCCATTAGAGAGGGTGGTGCTAGAGGGAAGATTGCTAGCTCTGGTGCCAAACGAATAAAACATTTTGCAGGCCCACCTACCAGCAGACGACCTCCGGATCCGCTGTCGCACAGGTGCTCATCGTCGTCGTCTGCCCTGCCGCTGTTGCTGATGTTGTTTTGGCCCTCTAGCTTCGGATGGAGGTGACGTGGGAGATGAATCGGCGGAGGGAGCAACAATGTAGGGAGTCAGCGGGGGCGACGATTCTAGAGCGGGTGGTGGTAGGTCTGAAGCGGGCGGCGATGGATCTGAAGCGGAAGGAGACAGGGGATGGAGAGAGAGAGTTTTTTTTAACTCTTATTTAATGGGTTCCACTGCAGAAAAAAAA
Organism: Ampelocalamus luodianensis; assembly: GCA_036346255.1. Taxonomy (NCBI): domain Eukaryota; kingdom Viridiplantae; phylum Streptophyta; class Magnoliopsida; order Poales; family Poaceae; genus Ampelocalamus; species Ampelocalamus luodianensis. Next base: position 25,603,521 of record CM070617.1, on the reverse strand, counting down.
AGAAGAGAAGGTGTTAAACACCGTAGGGGAAAAGTATTTCTATCACCTACGTAACATACGATGAAATGACATTCTAACGGTGTGGATGACCAACAAAACCAGGACGCTCATTTTTCTCTCCTCTCCCCCAACCTCTCCACTTTACTTTGGATAGGGGAGCAGAATAATAGTGTGCCACCGTGCCACGCTTGTTGCAGCACGGACAGACACGCACACAGACAGCAGGGTAGTCGCAACCGAAACGAGTCCTGTGTGGTAGGGAAGAAAATTCCACATATGTTACAGTGACATACGGAAGAAAGTGTAGCTTTGATAAAAAAAATCAAAGAACTTGAAGGCCGAGCACTGTATCAATACTGCTTAACACTGTAGGTATTATTGTATTGATGTTACCGTGGCATTCATCCTGTTGGATTTTAATCAAATGACATGTGCTTTGTCCTAATACAAGATACTGTAGCCCATCTGTCTTTTGTGCTTACTATCCCTCTCCAGTCGCAACTAGTACAAGAGCCAAGAGCCTCGCCAAAGTCATCGGTATGCGATAGTAGCCGGGGTGAGCGAGAGCCAAACATTCCAATCCAAAGCTACGATTTTGGCACGAGTTGTCACTTGTCAGCTTTTCTTTCTTTCATTTCTCTGTTGCAAAAACCAAAAAGATTTTCTTCTTTCTACTCTCCCCCTCCTTCCCTTGCTGTTCTTGCCGCAGGCTTGTTCTAGTCACGATTTAAAGCTTGCCATTTCTGATCCTACCGTACGTACACAACCGAGCAAGGGGATTGGAAGGCGCCATATTTTCATCCTTTCCATCCAGGCTGCAGCCGCTAATCTCGGAATCAGGATCTGCCAGAGATATTTCCTTCCATTTTACTGCGCCAAGAACGCAACTTCCCCAATTCCCTTCTTTTGGTCCCTTCCAAGATGCCGCCATCTTTGTGCCTCCTGTAGCGCGAGCGGTTGGCCGGAGTCATGGAGTGGGACAAGGCCAAGGCCTCCTCCGCCGCGGCCGGCGAGTCGGCTGACGAGAGGGGTGGAGGGGAAGGGCTGGGGTACGTCAAGGTGATGACGGACGAGCAGATGGAGGTGCTCCGGAAGCAGATCTCCATCTACGCCACCATCTGCGAGCAGCTCGTCGATATGCACCGCGCCCTCGCCGCGCACCAGGACTCCATGGCAGGTCGGTACACTTGTAGCAATTTCACACTTTTCATCTCTTCTCTTCTTGTTGTTGTTCTTGGGGAGTAGAAGGACGTAGGCGGTAAACCCACGGAATTTAGAGGACGAGATCAATCGGGTATTTGGATGTGAAAAATTGGGAGATTGGAGAGCAGCATTCTTTTCGTGTTTTTGCTTTGGTACATGCACTGCGAGGAGTTCCGTTTACTCTTTCCACAGAAAGAAAAAAAAAGGTTATCTTTTCATGGCGTAATTTTTTATTTTAAGGAAGCGCCTTTGTTTCTTTATGAGTAGAGTTAAATTCAGATGTTATGGGTAGTTGTCAGATACTCAGATATATAGGAAACCCATGCTTAGAGTTAGAGGTAATATGACTGGGACGTGTTTAACTATTTTATGAAATTCCTAGTGATCGAGGTTTGTTTCATTTTATACTACATCATCTAGACTAGTGTTTTTATTTGCCACTTCATGCATGAGCAGGTCCCATACACGGCTATTGCGCTTCTGTTTAATATTCCTATATTGTCCAGTCCGTTGTTTTCGCTGGTGATGACAGCACCATTTTACTTTGTTCATGTTGGTATATGCTTAGTTGTGGCTTAGCCTCGTCGGTTGAAATTTTGCTGGTGTTTGAAATTGCTTGCAATGATAATACAGGGGACGAGTAGTAAATTGCGTTCCATGACTCCTCATTTTCTGTCATTAATTATGCAGAGTTATGTTAGGTTTGTTCTTTGCATGGCATACTTATAGCCTCTCTTGATAATGGTAATGGGCATTCTCTTGATCAGTGTAATGGGTCATTTGAGAAAATGTGCTGTTAGCCAGTAAAGACATTCTCTTGATCAGTGTAATGGGTCATTTGAGAAAATGTGCTGTTAGCCAGTAAAGACATTCTCTTGATCAGTGTAATGGGTCATTTGAGAAAATGTGCTGTTAGCCAGTAAAGGTACTCCATTGCTCACCTAAAACTTGCAAGCAAAACTCCATTGACTGGAGCTCATTGAACCCACCCAAGCTTACAACTAACACACAATAGTCCTGAAGTGCGAGATTAATTTATTTTCCTGAGGTCTTACAAACTGGCCTTGCCAGCTTTATCTCTTATGAAACTACTACAGGATTTACCGCACTGCTGGTTGCAGGACCTTATTGGCCTATTCCCTGCATTTGTTATTACTGTATTGCTCATGAAGTAAACTGAGCTCATCGATTTGATGCTTTGTTAAGTTGACAATAGGTTTGGTCCACGCTAAACATCGGAAATCCTTCATTTATTGTTTTGAATTAATGTACTTACATTCGATTTATATGCTCTAGGTCGTATTTCATGGCTATTGCGTGGATTTGTTATTTGTGCTAAGCTGTAAATTTTTTCTGTTTGATCAGTAACCATGGGCAGTTTATATGTTTAATTACTTTTTGTAGCTGCTTTATATTACGATCAATCATGTGGGACCAATTGCCATTTTGTGCCATGTGCCCATCTGCACACCGATTATTTAACAATCTTCTGCTGTTCTGCAGAATCTAAGCTTGACATTCAGGAATCTCGTAACATGTTACTTGTTTTTCTACTGGGTCAAACACTAGTTCTTATAATGCAATTCTAATCCTGGTATCACCAGCGTACCATCGCTTATCACTCACTTACAATTGTCATACTTGTCCATGTTTTAATGGAACATCAGTTTACATCATCTAACTAGATTTCTTCTTCACAACTTAAGCATATATATTTTTTCCAATTGGCAATATTCATGAAGTCATTGATTTATAATTACGTCGATTCATCCTAGTTACCCAATGGCCTTACAAGTGTTTTTCTAACACACTAGGATTTTTTTAATTCAGTTATTCTATGCCGATAGAGGATTGTGCTTATGAGACACACCCTCTCATTTAGATAGACTTCAATTAGCCCTCTGCCCATTCTCAATTTTTTTTCTTGATCTATTCTACTGTATACGTTGTTGACAGAACAGATACTTCTTTTTCTGGTCAACTGAGGTTCACTTTCTTCTTCAGGAATGAGGCTTGGTAATCTGTACTGTGATCCGCTAATGGTAGCTGGAGGTCACAAGATCACAACAGCAAGGCAGCGATGGACACCAACCGCGATGCAGCTGCAGATCCTTGAGAACATCTTTGACCAAGGCAATGGAACACCAAGCAAGCAAAAGATAAAAGACATAACAGCGGAGCTCTCACAGCATGGCCAGATCTCGGAGACAAATGTCTACAACTGGTTCCAAAATAGACGTGCACGGTCGAAGCGGAAGCAGGCTGCTTCTTTACCAAATAATGCTGAATCTGAAGCTGAGGCAGATGAGGAGTCCCCAACTGACAAGAAGCCGAAATCAGATAGACCACTCCACCAGAACATGGCTGTGAGAGATCACAATTCTGAAAGGATCTCAGAGATGCATCGCTTTGACACGGATCATGAGCAAATTCGTGGTATGGTGTATGGATCCAATGACAATAGCTCAAGATCGTCAGGCAGTTTGGGCCAGATGTCCTTCTACGAGAACATTATGTCGAATCCAAGTATCTTTGTTCCAACAAATACATTTACTGCATTAGACAATATAAAATTGCAAAGAAGTTACTGAAGTTGATATTGTTTGATTTGTGCAGGACTTGATCAATTCTTGGGGAAGGTGGAGAGCCCCCAGAGCTTCTCCCATCTCCGACCTGGCGAAAGCTTTGACATGTTTGGATGACATGGCAATTCTGATTGGTCTGAATTACGGGCACTCGGCTGGTTGAGTTTGACAACATACCCTTGAGCCCCTGTAAAAAGTGAAGGTTGGCAGCATGCGTTCATTTTGTTGACATGAACTGAGAAGTTTGTCGTAGAGCCTCTACGTGTTGGTTATCGCCTAGCTAGCTTTAGTGACATTTGTTTTCTTGTTGAAATTGTTGTAAGAAGCTAATATATATAGTCTATACACTCAAAAGTATTTTATGTAGTTTCCACGGTTTGCAATTTTAGTCTGAGACGGTTTTATGCAGCAGCTTCTTGTTGAATTGTCAGAAGTGTGAAACCATGTTGTGCTGTTCTTGCTGCTGGCTTTTACTGTCTATTGAATCAAGGTTGTGAGGATTGATTACCTAGCTAAAGGTTAATCAGATTGTTTAACCTGCCATGCCTTGCCACTTCCAGGGAAAAGAAAGAAAGGAGTTCTCGAGCAGTGACATTGACAAGCTTATATCATTGCAATGAAGCCTGCAACAGTGCAGCATTCACACACTGCGTTTGGCTGCACTTCCTATGAGCCTGTGACATGTGAATGCTATGCCATCTCATTCCATTCCGTCTGTCGTCTGATAGAAGAGAGAATTGCAGGCTGCCGGGGCCATTGGATGACAGCATGAGATTGATTGATCCGTAATATGCATGTCGCACAGTCTAAGTTTCGAATCGAATTAGGACTAACGAGTTGAAAGCAAATGTGCGCACAACTAAGCAAGAACCAGATTTGTGGTTGTATGTATCATCGTCAACGACATTTGAGAAGCGAGAACAAACTGGAGCCTTGTTTACGGAAGACAACTAAACGTGTGCGCACGCGGCGGCTGCCTGTGATATTCGACCCCTGCGTTTGCCTTGCACCCGCTGCTCGTGCCGCCGCCAGCTCGTCGCTTCAGGGCAGGCAGGCAGGCAGCCACCGCACGCGTGCGGCGTGCCTGTCTTCTTAACCCGGGCGGGGCCTGTACGGCTGTACCTCCGCGGCCGCATGCCGCTTGTAATTCGTTTTCGCCGTTTTCGTCGCGGCCGCGCCGCGCGTCGGTGCGTGGCTTTCATACGTCCGCAACGGCAACGCGCCCAGGGCCCAGTCGTCTGCTACCGCGGCGGCTCTCTTGGCCCGTTCCCATGCCAGTATGAATAGAGTGGGCCTGTGAGGCGCTCTCGCTCGCTCGCCGAGTCGCCGGCACCAAATACCGAAACACGCCGCGGCCGCGCCGACCTTTCCCACGTTCTCATCTCCTCTCGCCTCCTGCGGCCTTCGCTCGCTGCCACAGGTCCCTCGTTCCACCCGCCCGCGGAAACCGACGGGGCCCTCGCCTGCGTACGTACGAATTCGCCTACAAGGCTACAACCAAGTGCTCACACTCGCTCAAGGTGGATTGTTTACTTCGTGCAGTCAACTGTGTCCTTACAAGGCTACAACCAAGTGCTCACACTCGCTCAAGGTGGATTGTTTACTTCGTGCAGTCAACTGTGTCCTTACAGTGTCCTTACAGGTAAAGGGAGACAGAAAGGACGCGCGTTGAGAATGTCCACATCGCCCTCTGTTTTCTGTCGTCCGATGTTGGGCGCCCTTTGGCCGCCGATTTGCACCTAAGTGGAAAATAATTCTATAGAACCTGATTCATAATTTCATCAATATAGACCGCCTACAAAGCTACAACCAAGTGCTCACACTCGCTCAAGGTGGATTGTTTACTTCGTGCAATCAACCGTATCCTTACAGTAAAGGGAGGCAGAAAGAACACACGTTGAGGATGTCCATGTCGCTCTCTGTTTTCTGTCGTCCGATGTTGGGCGTCCTTTGGCCGCCGATTTGCACCTGGGTGGAAAATAATCCTATAGGACCTGGTCCACAATTTCATCAATGTAGACAATTAACATCAGTGATTTATTGAGTTGTGCGTTTTGAGATTCGTAAAAAGACACGTGTCACGCGGTGGAATGGGTCTACATTGATGGAATTGTGGACCAGGTCCTATAGGATTATTTTTCCACCTGGGTCGTGTCCCACGTTTCTCCGTCGTTTTTGTCCACCCGATGCCACGCGCCCCCTTCTCGCCATTCAATTTGCCTTGCGCTGGGTTCTCATGCCCTGCTCTCGCTTCACCATCTGTGCCTGAGCCCTGATGCTTTGGTTCCCGTGCAAATCGCCCTACCTTTTGTCCTCCATCGCCCAACGTCGGGTTCTTTCTCCTCAGCTAAGCCGCCTCTTTTGCTTCTTCCTTGTTCTCGTAGCCTAGTAGCCTTTGTCGTTTGGATTGCCACCCTTTGTCGTTCGCTTCCTCCCTCGCTCTGTTTCTGTCCCCCTATATTTTGTCTGGTGTTCGTCTCTTCCCTGCCGTTTGCTCTTTCTTTTGTTGCTTCGTTTTTTTTCTTATGGATAGAGGGTATTTCCCCATGGATCTGCATGCCTTCCCTTTTCTCTGGATTCCTCTTCCTTTCGTTCGGCTGTTTCGCTGCCCTTTTGTTGTTTTCGTCTTCTTCTCTTCCTTTTTCTCTTTCTTTGATTTCGGTGGGTTTCTCCTCCACCATTTGTTTGTCTATTGCTGGAGATGTTTATTCCTTACTCTGTGCTTCGGTTTTCTGGCTCCCGTTTTCAATGGGGTTTGCTCTGCGGTCCTCGTGTTGCTGGGCTCTTCCCATCTCTTTCTTTCTATCTCATTCAGGTCGATTTTGTCTCTCCCTTTGTTTGGGTACTATTGGGGCTGCCTCTCGGTTGGCCTGTTCTTCGTTTTCCTAGGTTTTCCTCTCTGCCTAGGAGGTGTTTTTTGGTGGATCTGCACGGATGTTATTTCCTTCGCCCTCTTCGTGCTGATGTGTGGGTGTTTTCTTCCCGTTGTTGTGTATATGGTTTGTTCTCTCATGTTCGTGTTTACAAAAAATGGTCCTTTTTGTTCTTCGTCAATGTTGGTCTATTCCATTCATTTTGTTTTCCGTGCTATTTGTTCTACCTTTTGGTTTGGACGCCTTTTCTTGCCACTGTCTCCCTGAAGAATCTAAATCCGTCATTATGAGTTAATATAGTATTTTGGTAATTAATGATAATCATCATGTGGACTAACATTTTCCATAAGCTGGTGAAACAGGTTGGGTCCCATGATGATAAAGACTTTGGATGACATCGTGAGTTAATTATCATCAAGTCAAGATTTAGGATAAACGATGTCATCATGTGTTGATGAGCATCAAAACAAGATCCTGAAATAAAGAAAATAATCATGTGTTGATGATATTCAAGACAAGATTCCGAAGTAAAGAAGATCATCATGTGTTGATGATATTCAAATCAAGAACTTAGAGTAAAGGAAATCATCATGTGTTGATGATTATTAAGTCAAGAACACGAACTTAGAGTGAAGATGTTTGCCATCAAGTGACCACTCGAAGATAGATGCTCAAGGCAAATGTATGATTAGCATAGACTAACGATGTGTTCTTAGTCTTTTACCGGTCTCAGTGTTTGGTTAGAAGACCAAATTGCTAGTATAGGTTGACGTACTATTAAGAGAGATCTTGTCTAGTAACTTGAGTCTCATTATGTGTTGATAGCTCAATCCCGCTTGCTCTAGCTCTTCTAGGAATGATGCAATTGTTTACGAATGTGTTTTACAAATAGTTGAAGCTCATGCATTAACTCTTTGTAGCATGAGACTATAATTTGCAAATGTATTTTGCAAATAGTTGAAATCCATGCACCTACTTCTTGTGGCATGACACTAAAGTTTGCAAATATATTTTACAAATTGTTGAAGTTTATACATCATTCCTTGGCATAGTCTAAGATTGCTTATTGCTCTTTTTTTGACATAGGCCATGTGTTGGCTCTTTAGAATTGTGCTTCTTAATTTGATCAAATGTGTTTGAGATCAATCAACATATTAGTTGTGTTGCCCTCTGAATAAGCTTTCCGTAGAGTCCAAGATCACTCAATTCTGACATCGGAGTCAAAAGCTATGTTCATTTTTTCTAGTGTCACCTGTGTTGAAATTCAAGCCTAGACTGACCGGCCCGGACTGACTGGAAGTCCGATCTGACCGCCCTTATAAGGTCGGTCAAGCTTTTCCAGAGGACATATTTTTGAGCTTTCTTCCTCCAGAAGTCCAGTCTGATTGGTCTAGACTAACCAGGGTCCGGTTTGACCGGATCCTATGAGGGAGGTCTAACCGAGAATTATCTGTAACAACTAGTTTTATAGCAGTTGTATTGTAGTCCGGTCTGACCGGCCGTGGGTTGGTGATCGGACCGATTTCACTGTTTTTAACCCTTTTAGCCTCTAATGGCTAGCTTTTAGTATGTGGACTATAAATACCGACCATGGCCAATTGGGTGGTAGCTCTTAGCATTTCATTTCACTCTCTTGAGCTATTGTGAGTTTCTCCTCTTAATTATGCATGTGTTTCACCTTGTAAGCAAAGGGAGAGGTTCTAGTTGCATGTGTTACAACTAGAATTAGATTGAGCGTCCAATTGGGCATGTGTTGCACTTGGTGAGAGTCAAGCAAGATGTTTGACTTATTACTCTTGGTGTTTGCTGACACCTATATGGCGTGGAGGCAGCGTGGTCCGGTGATCTTCTCACGAAGCTTGTGAGAAGGCACGACGTGTTGTGAGTGGCTTGGTGCTCGCCATCTCCAGAGTGGAGGAAGAGCAATCCCGAGTGGATCGAGGTGTTGGTTCAAGTTGTGAGCCAGTCCAATTCATTTAGACTTACCTCGGAGGTGTTGGCTTAATTCGTGGGGCCAATCCAATTCATTTGAGCTTACCTCAATGTGGATTAGGGGAGACTGGCAAGTCTCTGAACACTACGGTAAAACATCCTTGTGCCATTGTGGTTTGCTCTCTTGTGATTCACTTTGTGTAATTTATATTTCTAAAATTAAATTGATTACATGTCAAACTAGGATTGCAAACATTGACTTAGACTTAGGGTGTTGGTGCACTTAAGAGAAACTAGAATCTTTAGATTTTAATTGTGTAAAACCGAATTGACTTTCGCTTCCGCATTAGAAATCGATTTTAGCCATAGAAATTCTTAGAAAACACTATTCACCCCTGTAGTCGGCCTCCTCGACCTTACACTCCCTTGCTCCATTTTTGGCCCACTTTATTTCGTCTGGTGTTCGTCTCTTCCCCTCCCTGCCGTTTGCTCTTCCTTTTGTTGCTTCGCTTTTTTCTTGTGGAGAGAGGATATTTCCCAATGGGTTTGCATGTCTTCCCTTCTCTTTGGGTTTCTCTTCCTTTCGTTCAATTGTTTTGCTGCCCTTTTGTTGTTGTCGTCTTCTTCTTTTCTCTTTCTTTAATTTGGTGTGTTTTTCCACCCCTATTTGTTTGTGTACCATCGAGGTGTTTATTCCTTGCTATGTGCTTTGGTTTTCCGCCTCTCGTCTTTGGTGCGGTCTGCTCTAACATCCTGATGCTGCCGACCTCTTCTCCTATCTTTCTTTCTATCTCATTTGGGTCAATTTTTGTCTCCCTTTGTTTGGGTACTGTTGGGGTGCCTCTTAGTTGGCTTGTTCTTCGTTTTCCTGGGTTTTCGTCTCCGCCCAAGGGTGTTTTTTCGTGGATCTGTGCGGATATGTTTCCCCCCCATCCTCTTCGTGCTGATGTGTGGGTGTTTCCTTCCCGTTGTTGTGTACATGATTTGTTTTGTACTGTTCATGTTTACAAAAAAATGGTTCTTTTTTATTCTTCCTCGATGTTGGTCTGCTCCATTCGTCTTGTTTGGGGTGCTGTTTGTTCTATTTTTTTTTGGTTTGGATGTCTTTTCTACCGCTTATGTGCTTGTGCTACTATTTTGCAGCTCTCTGAGGCCGTGTTGTTTCTCTGCGCGCTGCCTATTTTGGTTTATCAGTGTCTTCTCTGATGGTTCCTTCGTCTCTCGTGAATGGCGTTGATTAAGGTGCGTGTAATTTTGTAGGATTTGTTTGTGGTCTTCTTTGATTTTTGTTCTAATCCTTTTTTTTTGCCCATCTTGCATCCCTTGTTTTTTCCCTTCGGTTAGGTTATGTGGTTTATATAGCGTATCCCATGTTTAACCTGTTTGGTCATTGTTTCTGCAGGTCCTATTGTCACCATCCCAGATCCTCTGGCCATCATTGTCTCTTTGATGTTGTTGACTCCCTCTATGCCGTTGTAAGCTTACTTTAGTTTTACTCTTTCGTTTATACAATTTAGTTGTGCTTTTGTCTCTGATAGAACGATATGTTTATTTAGCTAATGTGTGTCGTCTTTTTACTTACCCGTGTTTATATGTGCCTCGTCCGTTTTGGTGGTTCGTATTGTTTGCGTAGTTTCTAAATATGTGCCTCGTCCTGTGATCGTGCTTGCTATACAGATAGATTCCTTGTTTATGTTTGTCGTCCTATACATCGGTTTCTTGTTCATGTTCGAGCGCTTGTCGTTCTTTGTTTGTGGCTTGTTTATGTGTTCCCGATTGTTGGCTGTTCTACTGATAGACCTATGCTTGTTGTTTATGGCTGTGCATATAGATATCCCTTGGTTTCGTTACGGTCATAGGGTCTCCCCCGCGCCTTTATCTTTCTGACTCACTGGTGGTTGATGTCCATCAACTTTATATCCTACAGTGCCTCCTATTTGCTATGTATACCCCCTGGTTTTCTTCTTGCCCAATTTCAGTGTTAAGGGTTTATGGTACATGGTTCCTTGCCGCATCCTTCCCGCTATCACTTGTATGATGTGTTCCCTTCTTTCTGTGGTTGGTTCTTTTTTGCCTATGTGATTACGTGCCTTTGTTGTTCCCATGGCTCATGATCGGCTTGCTTCTTCTTCGCTTCGTACACTTCGCTGCCTGCGTCCTATTTTAGGTGGCAAGTGTTTTTGCTTGTGTGGATATCATGGGGATATGCTCATGATCTTAGGATGATGTGACAATTGACAATGATGTTGAAGGTTTGCGGAAACACGCGTTTTCGGTAAAGTTCAGTTGCTGTCAGGCTTCAGACGGTCAGACCGGCCAGGGTGGCGGTGAGAAGGTGTGTGTCAAGTTTCATGAGGTTTGAACGCACGAATCAAAAGTTAGCTCAATTTGCGTTTTGATTTTTGTGCTGATTTCACTGTTCATTGAACTAGAGGTCTGACCGCCCGAGAGAGAGGTCCGATCGCTAGGCCAACCGGTCTGACCACCCCCGTGAGAGGTTAGACCGCCCGAGACTTGGTGTTTTGGTTTTATGTTGATTTTGCTTCGGGGTTTTGATTGGATTCAATACAAGTCTTCCGTTGTGCTTGATTGATTGATCTTCATAGCTTTCATAGCTATTGGAGTGAGATTCGTATTGAATCTAATTTGAAAGAGAAAAAGATATCGTGCTCCTATTCACCCCCCTCTAGTCGCCTTTTCGGTCCAACAAGTGGTATCAGAGCCCGATTAGTTCAATCTTGATCTTAACCGGTCACTGAACTTGGCGATGGATAAGTACTCCTCCAAACCGAATATATTCGATGGGCACGACTATGCTTTTTGGAAGAACCGCATGCGTGTCTTTCTTCACAGCGAAGAACGAGGTGTATGGGAGGTTGTTCGAGCTCCGCTCATCTTGCTTGAGGTTGCTACGCCGGCTTCTGAAACCCTCTTGGCTAACGACCATAAGGCAAAGAATTTTCTGTATGGTGGGCTTGGTAGACAGGAGTATGATAGGATTTGCAATCTCAAGACCGCACATGAGATTTGGAAGACCCTCGAAACCTATCATGAGGGTTCTTCCCAAATCAAGCAAGTGCGTCAGACGGTCTATAAAAGAGAATATAACAAATTCGAGATGCGTCCTGGAGAGAGGATCGATGACATTTTCAATCGCTTTAACACTGTGATAAATCAGATGAAGGCTGTTGGTATTGAATTTACCCAGTCTGAAAATGTCACCCATCTCCTGGCTGCAATCAACACCAGGGAGTGGGAGATAAAGGCTACCACCATTCAGGAAAATGTCAATTTCTCTGATCTGACTTTGGAGCTGCTCTATAGCAAGCTCAAGACTCATGAGATCCAGAGGAATGACCATTCTAAGAAGGATAACATGGCTTTGGTAGCAGACCCGCTCAAGAGAGCCTCTGATGGGTCGTTTGAGTTTTCTTCTGAAATTTATCTTGCTTCTTTATCTGCAATCCAAGAAGAAGATCTTGAAAGTATTTCTGAGCCCGATGTGGCACTTTTGATTAAGAAGTTCACACGGGCCTACAACAATATAAGAAACAAAAAGAGAGGTGACCCTGTGACTTGTTATGAGTGTGGAGAGCTTAATCACATCCGGGCAAATTACCCCAAGCTGAAAGGGAAGAGCAACCACAAGGATGAAAAGCCAGCTTGGAAGAAGCCTCAGGGACGCAAGTCCAAGTTTGATGATGCCAAGCTCAGGAAGGCTGCTCACCGGGTTCTTGCCGCTCTTGGAGATCGATCCTTGAGCGATGTGGACTCCGGGAGCGAGGAGGACAAGGAGGAGGAGTTCCCTCAAGACAAGAAGGGAAAAGCCAAGGACTTCATAGGCATGTGCTTCATGGCTGACTCCGACGACATCGATGACAACAATGAGATATCTCCCTCCTATGATGTTCTCTTTGCTAGATGCGAAACTGTCTATGAGCAAATGCTAGGTCAGGATAAAGCCTTAAAATTTATCATGACTAGGAATGAGGAGTTAGAGTCACAAGTAGATAAACTCACATTAGAACTTGTGAATGCTAAGAGTCTTGAATCTGATGAATGTTCATCCTGCCATGCTTTACATTCTGAATTAGCTAAACTACAATCTGCTCATGATATTGTTTTGCAACAACTTGAAAGTGCTAGGACTGAGCTAATTGAAGTTAAATCTGCTCCTTGTGAAAAATACTTAGAGTCTAGCAAGTTGGTTGTTTCTGATGTGGTTGAATCTAGCTTTTGCTCTGTCTGCTTAGAACGTGAACGTGAAGTACATGATGTTGTAGAAGCAGCTAGAGCTAAATATGACAAACTTAAAGACAGTATTAATTCTGCTACTTGTGCTTCATGTGAAGCTCTTAAGCTTGAAGTTGCTCTTTATAAGAAGAGGCTTAACGCTAAAACTTGTGATTCGTGTGTTAACTTTGGAAAAGAAATTGCTTACCTTAAGGACACACTAGAAAGATTATCTAAAGGTAAGAAACAGTTGAACATGATTCTTGACAAGTCAAAAACTCCTTATAAGAAGTAAGGGTTAAGATACAACTTTGCCCAGGACAAATCTAGTGGCATTCAAATTTTGAAAAATGGCTTAGTTGAATTTGATACCCAACCTGCAAAGATCACTTTCAAATCTGCAGGTTTTGCCCAACCATCTGTTCAGTCAAAAGGTGCTTCTCCTAGTGGTACCAAGTACCATTGCATCTATTGTAAGAAGGATGGACATTTGGTTGAGTTTTGTTGGCGTAGGTTGAAAAATACTAGGAGAAATCTTGCTAGAATGTCATCTCATCAACCTAGAGCTTTTATGAGAAATGATCATTTAGAAAAGAAGAAACATGGACTAGGATTTATTGCACATGCTCATCATCATCATGTTCCTAGACAGGATAATTCTCATGTTCGTGTAACCATTGCTCATAACACACATTCAAATATAATCAAGGATAGCACTTCTGCTTTGCATACTACTCGCAGACGTGTGCCTCAGTACTGGGTTCCCAAGTCATATTTAACTAACCCCAGTATTGAGACACATCGATCTTTTATGCCTTGATTTTCAGGAGTACCGCGGAGGAAGAACACGTGGTTAAATCGACTCATTGTTCACGCCACATGACCGGAGATTCAAGATGGTTCACCTCTTTCACGCGGTCGACGGGTGATGATTTCATCACCTTTGGAGATAATACACAAGGACAGATTCAAGGAACGAGATCGATCAGGGTGAACGACAATTTTATCCTAAAGGACATCGCCCTTGTGGACAAGCTCAGATTCAACTTACTTTCTGTCTCACAGCTTCTTGATGATAGCTATGAGACTATATTTAAGAAAAATGTTTGCCGGGTGCTTGATTCAGCTGGTGAGCTCGTTTTTGGGATTTATAGAGTTGCTAGGATCTTTGGAGCTGATTTTTCTGAATCTCTTGCTGGTTCTCTTAAATGTCTGGTTACACGTTCTTCTGATTTCTGGCTTTGGCACCGACGTTTGGGGCACATTGGTTTTGATCATCTGACGCGAGTTAGCAACCTTAATCTCATGAGAGGTTTGCCCAAACTCAAAGCCGTCAAGGATGTTGTATGTGCGCCCTGTAGGCATGGCAAGCAAGTTGCCGCCTCACACCCTTCAGTGACTATGGTCATGACTGACGGATCGGGACAATTACTTCACATGGATACTGTTGGTCCTGCTAGGGTTCGGTCAATCGGTGGCAAATGGTACATTCTTGTCATAGTCGATGATTTCTCGAGATACACTTGGGTGTTCTTTCTTGCTTCGAAGGATGAAGCTTTTGGTCACTATCGTGATCTTGTTCTTCGTTTGGCTTCTGAACTTCCGAGTGCCTTGAGAGCGATCCACAGTGACAATGACATGGAGTTCAAGAATGCTTCATTTGCCTCTTTTTATGCTGAGTGTGGAATTGAGCATCAGTTCTCTTCTCCACACGTCCCTCAAGAGAATGGCGTTGTGGAAAGGAAGAACAGAACCTTAGTTGAGATGGCTAGGACGATGCTAGATGAGTATAGCACACCGAGGAGGTTTTGGGCCGAAGCTATTGCTACAGCTTGCCATATTGCAAATCGTGTCTTCTTGAGACCATCTTTGGGCAAGACTCCTTATGAGCTTCGATTTGGTAGAAAACTCTCTGTTTCTCACTTTCGAGTTTTTGGATCTAAGTGTTTCATTATCAAGACAGGAAACCTAGATAAATTTGAATCAAGAACTTTTGATGGTTTATTTCTGGGTTATCGTGCACATTCGAGGGGTTTTCGAGTTTTTAATGTTGAAACTAACATTGTCCAGGAGACATGCAATGTCACTTTTGATGAGACTAGCCCTGGAGCTAGATCCGATGTTTCAGGTGACTTACAGGTGACAGAGAGTATTTTTGTTGAAGAAGATGAGGATGAACTTGATACTGCTCCTTCACCTGTTGCTGATGTTCCTGTCCAAGCTCCAGAACCTGCTACGACTACTTCACCTTCAGTTGAGGCTCCTGCTGCATCTTCATCATCAGCAGTACCTGCGGAGGTCGAAGAGATGCTGTCTCCCCCGGGCGCTCCACTTCACATTCAGAGGCGTCATCCTCCGGATCAGATGATCGGTAATCTTCATGAGTGAGTCACTCGCTCCAGGTATCACGATCCGATTCTCTACTCCCATTCTGCGTTTGTTGCTTCTTTCGAACCCCGCGATATATCACATGCATTATCTGATTCTAGCTGGGTTAATACCATGCATGAGGAGTTAGAGAATTTTGAGAGGAACAAGGTCTGGAACCTAGTAGAGCCTCCTAGTGGTCATAATGTGATAGGAACCCGTTGGGTGTTCAAAAATAAACAAAATGAGGATGGTTCTGTGGTTAGAAACAAGGCTAGGTTGGTAGCTCAGGGTTTTAGCCAAGTTGAGGGGTTAGATTTTGATGAGACTTTTGCTCCTGTTGCTAGATTGGAAATCATTCGCATTTTTCTTGCATTTGCTGCTTCTAAGGGCTTTAGATTATATCAGATGGATGTTAAGAGTGCTTTTCTGAAAGGTTTTATAGAGGAGGAAGTGTATGTTAGGCAACCCCCAAGCTTTGAGAATCCCAAGCATCCACATCATGTTTTTAAGCTATCCAAAGCCTTGTATGGTCTTAAGCAAGCCCCTAGAGCCTGCTACGATAGACTCAAGACCTTTCTGCTTAAGAATGACTTTGAGATGGGAAAGGTAGACAAGACCCTGTTCATTCTTAGGCGTGACAATGACTTCCTGCTTGCTCAGATTTATGTAGATGATATTATCTTTGGTGGTTCTTCTCATGCTCTTGTTTCCAGTTTTTCTGAGACCATGTCTAGGGAATTTGAGATGAGTATGATGGGAGAACTCAATTACTTTCTGGGGCTTCAAATCAAGCAATGCAAGGAAGGGATCTTCATCCATCAGACGAAGTATACCAAGGATCTGCTCAAGCGCTTCGAGATGGGTGACTGCAAGCCGATCGCCACTCCCATGACGACTTCGACTGTTTTGGATCCAGATGAGGAAGGAGAAGCCGTGGATCAACGCGAGTACCGCAGCATGATCGGCTCCCTTCTGTACCTGACGGCCTCAAGATCGGACATCCACTTCGCGGTCTGCCTCTGTGCGAGGTTTCAAGCGTCTCCGAGGACTTCCCATCGCCAAGCCGTTAAGCGCATCTTCAGGTATTTACATTCTACCCTCCAGTATGGCATTTGGTATTCCTGTTCTTCTTCTTTGTCCATTTGGGGGTTTTCTGATTCTGATTTTGCGGGCTGTCGGCTAGATAGGAAGAGTACTCAGGCACTTGTCACTTCTTAGGCACTTCTCTTACCTCTTGATCTTCTAGGAAGCAGTCTTCTGTTGCACAATCCACTGCTGAAGTTGAATATGTAGCTGCTGCTAGTTGCTGTAGTCAGATTTTGTGGATGATGTCCACTCTTAGGGACTTTGGGTTGTCTTTTGATAGTGTTCCTCTTTTCTGTGATAACACTTCTGCTATTAACATTGCTAAAAACCCTATGCAACACTCTAGGACCAAGCACATAGACATTCGCTATCACTTCCTTAGAGATCATGTCGAGAAGGGTGATATTGTGCTGCATTTCGTGGAGTCCGAGGCTCAGTTAGCCGATATCCTCACCAAGCCTTTAGACCCATCTAGGTTTGCCACCTTGAGAAGTGAGTTAGGGGTAATTTATCCCTATGGGTTGGTTTGAGGGGGGAGTTGGCTCTGTTCTGAACTTTCCTCGTTCTTCTGAACTTTTCTTGTTCATTTGATCTTTTCTGATCTTACCTTATTCATCTGATCTTTTCTTGATCTTCTTTTGAACTTTTTGATCTTTTTTATCCTTTTAGGCTTTTTGAGTTTTTCTCGCATCTCATTGTATCATATTGCATTCATATGAAAATCACAAAAAAGATGCATTGTAATATAAGCTTTTCTGCTTGTCTTTTAAAATTGATGAAGCTTTGTTTATTACAATCTTGAGCTTTAGTATTTCAATTCTGCCCAATGTCATGTCTAGTTCTTTGACTTGCTAGAATTATCATGCTTTCACATGTGTAGCTAAGTCTTTGCTGAATGAGCTAGAACTTTAAGACAACTTGAACTAAAAACTGTAATTTGTGGATCTTTTAGCTAATTGCGCAATTAGTGCTCCTTTTGTGAGATTGACCCTGTCAAAATTGTTGTGTTAGCTCTTTAATCTAGTATTGATCATTACTTGAGTTTCTTGTTCTTTTAAGAATCTAAAACTGCTCTTGTGAAAAATGAAAAATCAAATTAAAGGATTGTTTTGTGCTTAAAATGTGCCAAACTACTCTCACGAGACTGCATGTTATAGACATGAACTTGGAGTTAGTTTGATGATCCAGACGATCTCATGGGGACTGCTTGTCAAAACTAACATGAATCTCAAGATTTGTCGTCCTGGTAGAAGCTTAGGAAGAGTTTGTGGATGGCTCCTAGTACAGGATCTTGTTCACTAAGATACACCTTTAATCAACTTCAATATTCATTGCAAATGAAAAACTGTTGAAAAATGGGCGTTTGAGAAAAATTGAGCAAAATGATTCAATTCAGGACCTGTTTGTCTCTTAATGTGGTCATTGTTAGCTTTTGATCTCACATTGACATTTTGACATGACAAGTATCATCTTAGGATCCCTGTTGATGAACTTGCTAGATTTGAAGCTTTGTTTAAAATGCTAAAATTCATTGCTTTATATTGAGCCTTCTAGCTTTAGCTTTGTTATATATGTCTTATCATGATCTTGCTAGCGCATTCAGGCTGATATGTTGTTTGTGCAATATTAGAAATGCTAGCTTGTTCTTTTGGGTAATCTCCAAAGCTTCTTGTAATCAAAATTTGAAAAATACAAAAATATTGCATTTCATGCATGCTCCTTCTTATGTTTTTCCTCATTCTGCATTTATTATCTCTGGACGAGAGGAAGGCGTGATTCCTTGATGACTCCATTGTCAAAGGGGGAGAAGATATTTCGAGATGTATAAAGGGGAAAAGATATAAAAGTGTTAAAAATGGGGAGAAAATTGGAGAATTTGAAATTTTCTGAAATCTGAGGATCATAGTGAGGGGGAGTTTCATATTTGCATTCGTTTGATCGTATTGCCATTTCTGAACTTGAATTGCAATTCTTGAGCCTCACGGTGATCAAAGGTCATATCGAACAATTGTTCTTTCATATGGACCTTAAGTGAGATTTTGACTCTTTCTGAAAAATGAAGCTTTCTCGCTTTCTTTTGCCTTATCTCACTTGCCTATATTATTCTGAAGCCAGCTTGGTCATTTCCATTGCTTTCTCTTGCATATGGACCAAGTTGTGCCTTTGCGCGAAAACGTCGAGTTTTTTACTTTTCAAACCTCAAAATTTGCTTTTGTTGGAGATTGCCAATGTGTTCATCAAGGGGGAGATTGTGGATATCATGGGGACATGCTCATGATCTTAGGATGATGTGACAATTGGCAATGATGTTGAAGGTTTGCGGAAACACGCGTTTTCGGCAAAGTTCAGTTGCTGTCAGGCTTCAGGCGGTCAGACCGGCCTTGTGGCGGTCAGACCGGCCACCTCTGGCGGTCCGACCGATTTTGTTTTGGGCGTAAGGACTGGCGGTCAGACCGGCCAATGGTTGGCGGTCGGGCGTCGAGCGGTCCGACCGCCATCTTTGGCGGTCCGATCGGTTTTGACTTAAGTTCGGCCTTCTTGGCGCGATGTGTTGGTTGTTAGGTCAATCTCATGGGTTTCAGTGCATATGTGTTGCATGATGCATGTTTTGACTAACGTGGGTCAAGTTGTGAAGAACTTGTTCCCGGATTCGATTTGCTTGTCTATTGTTGTGCAGGTTGCTTGGTGGTCAATGACGGTCAATGACGAGGATGATCGAGACTAGGCTTGGAGAGCTGAGGTTCAGAACGATCGACGATGCCGGGTGAAGTCATTGGACTCAAGCATGGTGCAAGATGGACAAAGGTGACCGAACAGGCGATTCGGTGCGACCGTTGGATCAAGCGGCGCGGGGGTCGGTGCAAGTGCCATGGTGGTTTCGGTGGGAGCCGGATGGAAGAGACTTGCCGACATGATGAGAGTCGTTGGATCAACCTACACGTGGCGGAGCATACGACTGCTTCGCGAAGATTGGACTCGATCTTTGAAGAAGGACCAAGAAAGGGTATTTTGGTAATCTTACCAAATACCGCCTTGGTTACCTTTTACCAACCCGCAGCGCAAGACGGTGCGTGGAGAAGCGGATTAGGTCAAGAGGAGATGAAGACGGCGCTTTAAAATGTGTGCGTGTGTGACCCGTTTATTTTGGGCCTTAATGGGAGTCCATTAGGAAAACTCTTCTAGAAGGTTTAGGCCTCCACTATAAATAGAGGAGGGAGGTGGCTGCACCCCCTCAGCCCTTTCATTGTGTTTGAAACCCTAGTTTGCTTATGGAGAGGATTAGTGGAGGTTAGGGTTCTAGAGATTTGGATTTGATTTAGTGCTCATGTATTGAGTCTTTGTCCTCCATTGATGGAGTGGCTGTAAACCAATACCATATCAAATCAATCCAAAGAAGTTCTCTCAAAGATGAGTTCATTTGCTTTCTTTCTCTCTATTTGGTGATTTTGAGTCTTTCTTTGATTTACGAGTTTTTGGTTGGTTTCTTGCTGTGATCTAACTTGCTGCAACATGTGGGAACCCATCTAGGGTTATCTTGATCATCAATCACCCACGAGCAAGTCTCTATATCAGATTTCGTTTTTGACTCGGTTTTTGAACCACCTTCACTCAAATGGAAAAAGGTCTGAACTTTGACAAGAATCTTCACGATCGTTGCTTGGAATAGGTTTCTGACATCCTTGAGAAGGTGTGTGTCAAGTTTCATGAGGTTTGGACGCACGAATCAAAAGTTAGCTCAATTTGTGTTTTAGTTTTTCGTGCTGATTTCACTGTTCATTGAACTAGAGGTCTGACCGCCCGAGAGAGAGGTCCGACCGCTAGGAGAGGTCCGACCGCTAGGCCAACCGGTCAGACCGCCCCCGTGAGAGGTCAGACCGCCCGAGACTTGGTGTTTTGGTTTTATGTTGATTTTGTTTCGGGGTTTTGATTGGATTCAATACAAGTCTTCCGTTGTGCTTGATTGATTGATCTTCATAGATTTCATAGCTATTGGAGTGAGATTCGTATTGAATCTAATTTGAAAGAGAAAAAGATATCGTGCTCCTATTCACCCCCCTCTAATCGTCTTTTCAGTCCAACAGCTTGTTTATTCGAATGATGTTTGTTTGCTTTCCCTTTCCTAACATATTTTCCTTGCTCTTATTTTTGGTTCTTCCTTGCCTGTTGTTCTGTCATCACTATTTCATGGTTGGTCGAGTGCAGCCTTGTCTGATAGTACCGCTTCTCGTAGGAGGCCGGGTATGCCTCCCTGCCTGCACTTATTTCTTTCTTCTTCGTGTTGTGCATGCTTCGGCTAAGATATTAGGTTCCCCTCCCTCTTTAGGGCATGGTCTGTTCCCCGCTTTCCCTGTCGATGGTGGTAGCCAGATTTGATGAGGCTCTGTCCTTCTTGACAATGCGAGACGAAACCGACGGAGACATTGTGAGATTCTTGCTCAATGCCATATGGTTGAGTCAGGTGTTTGTCTGAGCTTTCTTCTTCGATCTGCTTCGCATATAGTTATTCCAGATTCGCTTCTATATGGCTCTTATTTAGTTGCTCTTCCTATTATGATAGCTATGTCTACATCGGTTTTTCGTGCCTGACGCTTTGTGTTGTCCTGCTGCTATTAACCTAGTTTCTTTGGTTGACCGTAGCTTAGCACCTGCTTGGCTTTGGTTTCCTCAGGAATATGTCGATGCTCTGAAAGGTATCTATGCACGTACCTATGTGTGCATCTTATCTTCTCGTTTGTGTTTCGTACTGTGTTCATATGCTACGCTTTTGCCTCCTTGTTGATAGATTTACATCTATGTTGCTTCTGCGTTTGTCCTTACGATATTTTAGCTGTTTCCCCTTCTTTTGCTCCTCCTTTTCTGGTCCCCAAAAAAGCTTGTTACCCAGGTAGGTCATACTATGGTGCGCCTGATTACGACTGTGTGCTCTGCTCTGCAGTTTTATGGTTTCGTGAGAGAGTTAAGAAGCAATCTTCGGTTAGAGCTCAGAGGTTTACGTACAACAACTGTTGCAGAGGTGGCAAGATTTTGTTGCTTGCCTTTCGGTAGCTGCCACCTTTTTTTAGCTGATCTTTTGAGATTCGACGGTGATGCTCGGTGTAAGATTATTTTTTTGCGTAAAATACGACAATACAATTGTTTGTTTGCTTTCACTTTTATGGGTGCTAAGATAGGTCGCTCCATAAATCAAGGTGGAGGCCCATACGTGTTTAGAATTAGCGCTCTGGTACATCATCACATTGGTTCTTTGGTCTCTTGTGGTGGAACTCCTCCTAAATTTATTCAACTCTACATATATGGTACTGATAATGAGGTGGACAATAGGATTCGTTCATTAGATTCTTCTCAAAATACTGAAGGGCACTTGGAGCCTCAGATAGTTTTGTCCCTTATTCACATATTTGATGAGCACAATCCTTTTGTGAGATAGTTCTGGCATGCGAGAGATTGTCTACAACAGTCTGGTAACGACTCTGTAGGTATCTGAATTGTCGGGGCTAGGACAGGTGATCCAGTTCAGTATAGTCTACCTAGCTGTGACGAATTAGCTTGCTGGTGGTTGGTGATTTCTCTTTAGAGACTTACAAGCGTGATATTGTCGTGTATAGTACGTCTGGCGATCTGCGGTGGATATCCCCTCTACATCGTGCATAATACCAGGACGAAGCATGCCATTGGCATATTTTTTTCCAAAATTCCTGAGGCTGCAGTGACCACGTCTAGGTATGCAGCCATATCTATATAGACTTTCCAGCATGCATCCTATTATTCGTACATGCAGACTCCCGCTAATAGTAAAGCTTTTTTTTACAAGTATGCTCATCGAACTGTTTTATATAAAAAATATAGTGTCCAGTCCCAGTCTTAGTCGGTATACCACATTTTTTTTGCGTGATCACGTTCCGCCTAGCGACAATCCTTCGAACCAAGCCAAAGAAGAAAAAAATACTTAGCGAAGTTCTTGAGATTAATCCTTTTGATTTCCCGGTTAGGTTTTTTTATTCGCCTCTCTTTCTTCGTTTATTCGTTGCCATTTCTCAACATATCCTAATTACTTTCACCATATGTGCATGTAGCATGCTGGTCTCAGATGCACTGTCACCATCGCTAGATTAAGTCCCAGCCAGACATGGTGGTTTAACTCGTGTAATAAATGCAGTAGAAAATCTGTACCGGATGGTGGTTCATATAGATGTTCATCTGGTGGTTCATATAGATGTTCATCTTGTCCAGGTGCCAAGCCAAGGTACATCTGTCATAATCGGTGCATCGCTACTTCTCTATTTTTCGATGCCTAATGTGCCTTTTGCCCCCTCTGTTTTGAAGGTGCAAACTATGTGTGGTTGCTACTGATGGAACAGAAGAAGCAGAATTCATCTTATTTGGAGATGTTGGCCATAACATTATCAGTAAACAGGTCAGTGCAGTTCTAAGATCGAGTCACGAAGGGACGAAATACCGCCGGATATAGTTCAGGTTGTGTGCAAGAAATATATGTGGCATATTGGTATAACAGAAAAGAGTTTCTGTGGCCCTAAAAAGTCCTACCAAGTGAACCGTATTGTAGCCACGTTAGGAATACAGCCTGCTATTCCACAGATCTCCGCTCCAGTACATGCTACACCGCTCTAATCTGCTCTTGTTCCTTCTGCTGCCCAGACCGAAGACCCAATGTACTGCTCTATCTGACCAGGTTCTTCAAACTCCACAGCAGCCTGTTCTTCAAAATCCTCCTGCCACAGTTCTGCCTCCTGAGGTATTCGTACATTTCTGATGCCTTCACTCTTTTGTCCTCTGCATTACAGATCACGTCATTTTCTTCCTTTATCAGCACCTGTATACTTGTTCTCCATGCTTTTGTCATTCTGCCCATACAAGTGTCTGGTCTTACCTGTCGTGCCAGCTTGTTTTCCATTATTTCCTACGATATTTCTACCTATAACAGTAGTTATTTCTCTACATGCCTAGATGCCAGCAAAGACACCACCTTCTCCGCAGCACCTACGTGGGACCGAAGAAGAGCGCCAGATGCAGTGTGTCCTCACCTCACTCCGTTTGTTATACTCTAATATCTCACATCTATATCAACGCATTTCATATACCGTTTCCCTTTTTTCCGCTGCCAGAACCAAATAAGCACATGTCACGCTATCCTCTACTCGGAAAAGGCTTTTCGAATCATCGTCGATTTCATACTAGGTTCCCCATCCTATTGTCATTCCCAAACATATGCACAAATGGTGTTTGTACAGTCGGATGGATAGATCATATTGTACCCTATATTATTCTACCATATGAGCATGCCATTTGGCTATTTCCATGTGTCTACTCACATACAGTTTTTTTTTTTTCAAAACATTGAAGCTAAGTGTCATACAAGAGAGAGCACCTCCTTGACGGACAAAAAGAGTCCCACCGAACCTGCTGAAAAAAAGCCGTGGACAGTGTAAATGTTCACTGATATTATGCTACAAAGTGCACTAGACTATTCTTCTTATTTTCCATGCATCTTTACTAGATCGTACCCCAGTGCGGTTCTATATTTTTCTGCTTTCTATAGCCTATGCTTCTGCACAACACTGTTACTATCTATCAGCGCATCTACCTGCTGCTTTGGCTTGTTGATGAGATCGTCTTCCTATGTCTAAAAGATAGGCCAGATATGCTCTGTACCAGGTTTTGTGGAATCGATGTAGGTATCTCTTAAGCTGTCTCTTTTATCAATTCTGTACATATTTGCACCACTAGATGCAGATTCCTTTCAAACACTGCAGAGTTGGTAGGTACCCAAATGGTCAGCATGCTATATAGATTTATGCCGATGTGTGCTGAAATCTAATAAGGAACTTTGCCCGTCTTCATATGACTATATCTTCGCGGTAACATCTTTGCATCCTAATATGCATACTGTTGGACTCGGGAGTAACAACCACAAATCCTCTGTATATTCTACACTAGTCTTTGGAACAGTAGCTAGTGTACACAGTAAATAAATATGGTAACATCTATAATTTGCACAACTTTATTAATAAATATCAGAGTTTATTACAAGAAAGACTTACAAACCAACAATAAAGAATACAGCGGAAGACAAAGAAAAAGTAGTAGAGCCCAGCTAATCTGCCACAGGTAATCAACTAAGGTAACGACCTAGTCATCGAGATCCACACCGGTAGCGAAGTTCTTCTCCTCTGAACAATATTTTATTAAGTAAGAGTGAGTACAAAAATATACTCCGCAAGTTACACACATAACAGAGTTTAATGCATGCATGTATATTATCAAAGTAAGGTTTATAAGGTTATTTGTGCAAAAGTAATATTTGATATTTTAAATACAATAGCTAAGTTCAAAAGCTCAAGTTTTACAATATCTGAAGTTGAGTTTTAACTGAATTAATAAAACTAGTGTAGGTACCAACCTAATACAAACTTAAACACAGGCACCAATCCGGAGCTTCAACCCACAATGTTTCTCATGGACACCCATCCATGTCATAAATTGTTTTACAAAACATTTAAAAAAACAAAGTCTAACTTTAAGTGGCTTTGCTCAACATGTCCATGACCGTGGACATAATAATTTGAATAGTTTTACACTCTACAGAGGTTGTACAACTTTACCCACAAGAGATAATCATCTTATACTGTCCATTTCGCACACTTCCATTGGTGTGCGACTAAGTGATTATCACAAAGCTTTTACAATGCTTTATCATAAAGTAATCATGTCCGCTAAGATTTTACTTTCATTGGACTAACCACCCGTTGGAAGCCCCCTCTTGCGCCAAGTGGGAATACTGTCTAACAGATACCCGCACATCAAAATAACACAACTAACAGTGGAATGTTGCAAATTATTTAGGCCAGTCTATCCTATTTCAGACTTGTGGTAGTACGGTGGAGCTTTGCAAGATGCAACTCAAAGACCTGTTCTTAACCAACTTGGGCGACTTTCAATAAAACCTTGGTCTCGATCATAGAAAAGAATCGATCCCGTGCATCAACTTGTACCATCCAAACATCCATTTCGCCCAAGTATAAACCAGTTTTAAATTTTATTTAAACTTCCATGACACACCAATGTCATATATACAATTTAAACAATATTTAATTTTTGGTTGTAAATTCCCAAATCAAGTATTTCAGGTCTAAGCATGGCTAACCTTAATTTTTCTTCAAAAATGTTCCAGTTCATACTATTGTACCAACTAAATTTTATCTAGGATGACAAGGTATGGATATTCAAATGTCAAAGTTTGGCTATACAAATGTATTGGGATAAACTACAATTTCGAAATAGGAATTTAAATTAAATTGAATACAAATAAGCATGTAGTAATAATTTTAAATAGAATTTAAATAATTTGAAATAATGGGATCAAATTTGATCAAAGGATGTAACTTGCCTTGCTCAATTATTTGTTGTTCTGAAACGGTGTCGAAATTTGGCTCTCCGAACTCTTCGAAATCTAGACGCGAAAATAAGCTAAATTCAAAAAAAAATTCAAATAAACTCCAAATTAAATAATTTTGGTTCTAGGAAATAGATATTGAATTTAGAAATTTGAATCATATGAATAGGAGCTCGAACGAAGGAGAACGGGCTCTTGGAAGATTGAAATTCACATGAAATGATATAATTGGATTTTTTCCAGAATTTATGGAATTATTTTTCTAATAGAAAATAATTTGTTGCGTCATGATGATGTTAGTGAGGATTTTTGATTTTCGATCAAACTGTTTTTCAAAAGAAAAATGATTTGTGTCATTAACGAGTGGTTCGGGTCTATGGACCGGGTCCACAAAATCGCACCTTGGTCCATGGTGGACCAGGTGTGTGGCATAGCGTGGCTTGCCACGCATGCAGCCATGTGGGCCAAGGTGATGAGGTGGCATGACGTGGCGGTGCCACAATAGCTTGACAACAGCGGTCGCTCAGGAACTTAGGGTTCCGACAAACGGCGGCACGTCTATCGACGGCAAAGGTGGCAAAAGTGAGAGGGAGATGCGGGGAAAACGGTGCTCAAATTGGTGGCAACTAGGCACGTAGGGTTCGTCGGTGGCGAGGTGCGAGGCGGTGGAGTGTTCGGGTTCGTGGTGGCGCGGGTGCTCTGGTGATGCTCCGGCGACAGCATGGGAAGCACAATGTAGAATGTGTGATGATGATGGCGAAGGTGTGGACAACGGTGGTGGAAATCCTTTCACAGTGGTGCAAAAGGCGGTGGAAAAGCTTGCAGCTGGCGACGAAGAAGCGGCGATTGCAGCGGAAGAAGAGAGGAGAGGGGATGAGCTCGTGATGGGGGAATGAGTGGGATGAGGGGAACCTCATGCTCCTATTTATAAGGTAAGGGGTAGAGAGGGAGAGGAGATCGGACGGCAAGGGGTGCGGCGGTCATGGCGCGATCTCGACGAAAACGTGTGTGAAGGAGGGGGATTTGGGCGAAATGGGCATGGCGTGATGAGGGGGCTTGATTGTTGGAAAATGCACGAGAAAGAGGGAAGGAAATCGCAGCTGATAAGGAGCTCCCAAGGGGCGCTAATGGCGGCAGCATACGGGCGAGCAAGAGATGGATGAATGAGAGGAGGAAGAAGAAGGAGGTTGGCGCGTGGGCAAAGGATTGTAGAGAGAGGGGAGGTAAAGAGGGATGCGGGGTGGGCTAGGCCACGGGGAAAAGGTGGGCCGAGCGAAAAACATGGAAAATGTGCAGAAGAAAATGGGTTTCACCTAATGCAATTTTTAATTTTCGAGCATTTAATAATTTTAGAAATTAAAACAAATCAAGTAGGCATTTAGAAAATAGAAAATAGAGTGCAAAAATTATGAAAAGATTCACAAATATTCCCTGAATTTTTTGAACTTAATAAAATTATTTCCAACTTATAGATGGCTTTTATTTTTGCACATAAAATTATTTTTAATTTCTAGAAAATAGGAAAAACCTTTTTAAAATCTAGAAAATTCAAGCAATTAATTATTTTTTATTTTTCACTTTAAATCCAAGAAAACTCAAAAAAATTCTTTTTTAAAAAAATAAGAAAACTATTTTAAATACCATAAAATCCAATAAAATAGTAACTTTATAAATTTAAATTTTGGTAACTCACTCATATATCATTGTTCACAGCAGAGGATCATCAATGATATATGAGTGTGAACAATACTCACTAATGGGACTGTAGCAAATACTATAGAAACAACGAAATATTTGTTGTAGCAAAAACACTACAACAATTGATCTGGACCTTTGCTTTTTATCGGACGATGGAGATCGGCTTCTAATACGTGGCACTATAGATCATCTGCATTGAACCCTTCAATGCAGATGATCCATTTCCGAAAAGATCATGTTAGCATTCCTAATTTGCATTCATCAGCAATGTCTATCATTAGTACATTACATTCTACAGTAGTTCACAACAACACCCTGATCTCAAATAATAATTACTATATTTAATAGCAGTGGAAAGGGCCTCCTCTTGGGCGGGCCACATCACCAGAAATACATGTGTCGTCCGATCACATCTGGTTGGCTTCGGGCCGTCCGACCGGATCTGGTGCCCTATCCCACCCAAGCGCCGTGCATTCCCACCTACCGCTCGCCCGTTCATCCCCCCAGCACCTGCTTAGTGACAGTGCCATCTTCTTTGCTTCCTCTCTCTCCTGTGTGCCTCCGCTCATGCTGCGGCTCGCCTCCTGTCTGCCTCTCCGCCTCATCTTTCCTGTGCGCCTCAGGCTGCCTCGCCACGGTCACCTCCTGCCTCTCACGTGCCTCTAGCCCCCTCGCTCTGCCCAGCGCCCCCGGTCCTCGCCCTCTTCCTCCTTTCCAGTTCCTCCTCCTCCCCGCTGTCGTCTCGTCGTCTCTGTCCCACACGGCTCCAACCCCCTCAGCCCGCCTCGCCTCGCCTCCAGTCGTGCGCGGCATCCTCTTCACCTGCTTTCTCCCGCACACTCCTAGCTGCCTTGCCTCAGGCCTCCTTCGCGCCTTCCCCTTATTTCCAGCGTCTCCTTCTCCCCCCGACCGCCATCGCCATCCTCTGCCGCCACCGACGTCCCCTCGCCTCCTCGCATCACTTTCGTTTTTGGAGTATTTCTCGTTTCCTCCTCCTCCTCACTGTTGCCTCGCCTCCTCTATCCCACGCAGTTCTAGCCCCCTTGGTCTGCCTCGCCTCCGGTCGCACCGCTACATCCTCTTTGCCCCCAGCTGTCTTACCCCCTGCCACGCCTTCCTCCTCTACCTCCTCGAGCAGCGCTGCAGCCGTACTTCTGTGGCGGTAGTGGTTCGCTTGCATGTACAAAGCTACAACCCTCCGATATTGGATGGCTTCACCTCATCTACCCCCTCTCCCTCTTGTGTGTGTAGTGTCGTAAGCAAAATTTTATACTTGGAAATTTTCAGGTGATGGAGTTGTGGCTGACGAAAGAGGTGGAGAACTTTAAGGACAAGCTGGTTGAAGAAAATTTCTATAGAATTACCGAGGTATGTGGCCATATTATTCGATCATTATTCTGTTGCAAACAAATGTTGCATTGTGCTTTGATTGCTACTTTCGAATGAAAATTGAGACCTACGGATGAGGTTTGATGGTATTGATAGGAATGATCGATATGTAAACAGGAACACTGTGTTTTTTAATGTAAGCTATAGCAATATCCTTTTAGATCATTGTGTATATCACTTTCATATTTTCACGAGCATCATTTAGTTTTGATGAATCACTAATGTTAATATTGCTATTTTATGAACTTTTGTTCGAAAATACGATTGACTATGATCGATAACTCTTATGTGTCTGTTTTCTGCAGATTAACTTGAGAGGTCTCAATGGCATCCAAGGACCAATTTATGTGGAAACTGGTTGTGTGTTCAACAGAATAGCTCTATATGGCTATGAACCTCCAAGTAAGAAGAAGAAGGAAGACAACAAAATCAAAGAAGAGCTCGGAAAAGATGTCACACAACTTGAAGGTATCGTCAAGTTGTGTTTTTTGTTCAAGTAGATAACAATTAACAAACAGTGCTCCGCCTTTATTGGTTTTCTTTGTAGTTAATATGAAAAAAAAACCTTTGACTAGGAATAGCTAGGCATGCAGTTATTTTGTGACCTAACTGCCATTCTCATGATAGGTGTTGGATTTGATGATGAGAAATCACTTCTTATGTCCCAAATGAGCTCGGAGAAGATATTTGCCCAGTCCAATGTTTTTTGTAGCTTCCACTCTGATGGAATATGGCGATGTTCCTCAATCTGCAACTCCAGAGTCTCTTCTGAAAGAAGCTATTCATGTCATCAACTATGGTTATGAGCATAAATATGATTGGGGAACTGAGGTAACTAAGTTATACATTCAATAATGTCAGCATTGTTAAGATTAAACTCCCTGCGGGTAATTTAGAGGTACCAATACTGTGGAGCAACCATGTAGATGACGAGACTTCCAGTAGTATTTAGAGCTTGCCTTTCTTTGGATATTTCTTCTTTCTGATCAAACTAGCCACACCATGTAACTTTTTCTCTCTCTTAGGGCATCCTTTTAGGTGTAATTTCAGTTTGTGCACCTATCTTCTAGCTTTTTTTTTCATTTCAAACATTTAGAGGATTACTAAAAGATGTGCTACATGTATTCTTTTATAGAATAGGATGCGTCGTGGATGTGGAGTAGTCAAGTTACAAATTCTGCACTTTACTTTTGTTCACAAACTGAAAGGTAGGAACATAATAGTTAGTACCTCTAAGAGGAAAGATATATGGTTGTGGTTAACAGTATTAGTAATGTTGTACAGAACTGCACATATCTCCTTCATTGGTTTTAAAATTCATTCTTGCCTATTTACATTTTTTATACTTATAGACACCATCTTTTTTATATGAAAAATTGTAGCGTCCGTTGCTCTATTGCATGTAATATTTGTTGCTTACTACCTTAAGGAATAGTTCTCTTATATAATATGCATGCATGTTGCAGAAAATGCTAAGTATCGATGCTACTTTACCATTTGATTATGTGTGCCTCCTACCTGATTATATCATAGTAGGTTTTAGCTATTTGAATTGCACACAGCCTTCTCAAGACCAACCCGTTATTTTTTTGGGGAAATTTCAATAAATGCCACTGCTTAGTGTCCTTATCAGAAATATGCCACTCTTCAGTTGGAAATTCAAAGGATGCCACTAGCAAGCTATGAATGTTCTAGAAATGCCCTTATGGAGGTTTTTACCCATTTTTCCTCAAATAAACTCCTGTATTTGGCTTGGTAATTTCTAATAGACACTTATACCCCCTCCATCTCTCCCTTACCCTCTCCTCTCACCTCCTTTCCCCTCCTGGCTCCGACTGGATCCTCTCTTCTCACCTCCCCTCCCCTCCCGGCTCCGACCAGATCCGATGACGGCGCAGCTCGGCGATGTAGAGGACGGCGGCGGTGAAGCTCAGCGGCGCGAGGAGGCAGAGGCGGCTCGTGCGCGGGGTCACAGCAAGGTGGAGCCGGCGGGGCTTGTGGTGCGACACCATGGCTCGTTGTCGGTGGTGCGACCGGATCCGGTGATGGTGTGGCTCGGCGACGCAGAGAATGGCGACGGCGCGAGGAGGAGGCAGAGGCGGCTCGTGCGCAGGCTCACAGCAGGGTAGAGCCGGCGGGGCTTGTGGCGCGACGCCATGGCTCGCCGTCGATGGCGCAACCGGATCACGGTGATGGCGTGGCTCGGCACGCGCAGGGCGGCGGCGGTGGCTTCGGCAGCGCGAGGAGGAGGCGAGGCTCATGCGCGGGCTCACGCGAGGTGGAGTCGGCGGGGCTGTGGCGCGACGCCATGGCTCGCCGTTGGTGGCGCGCGAGGCGGCGAGCATGGAGGACAACCACGCGCGCGGATGCACGATCCGGTGGTCCCGAGGCTCGGTGGCCTGGCTCATGTCCAACCGAGGAGACGGTGGCGGCGGCCGATGGGAAGCATGAGGGCTGCAACGAGGAAGTACTCGAGGCGACGCGACACTTCCTCGTACTCGGCTGCGGCAACGGCGAGGAAGGACTCGGCGGCGAGTGGTCCTCTGGCGGTGGCGCCGGTCTGGATCAAGCCAAGGAGCTCCCCTATGGTCGAGCATGGAAGGCGGTCATCCACCACTCGACGTTGGATCTGGAGTGGTTGTGGTCGATGGTGAAGGCTTCAATGTAGGAGATCACCGCAGCTGATGGAGGCATAGCCAGGGATGAGAACGAAAGAGATGGAGAGAAGCCAATGTGGAGAGGGGAAGGGAGAGATGGAAAGGCATAAGTGTCCATACAAAATTACCAAGCCAAAATATAGTGGTTTATTTGAGAGAAAATTGGTAAAAACCTCCATAATGGCATTTCGGGGCGTTCTAGCTTGCGGTGGCATCCTTCAATTTCAAGCGAGGGTGGCATATCTCTGATAAGGTCACTAAGCAGTGGCATTTATCAAAATTTCCCTATTTTTCAGAAAATAAAGTGTTCTTTTTTATGTATGGTACTCTCAATCTGATGAAACGGTTGGCAATGGGTCCTTAGGATTAGTACCATAGCGGAGATGTTTTTAATTTTAAGATGGCAAGACACTAATTTGTTTCCTATGAAGGTTTGTGGGTACAATATTCTTTAGAAAAAAAATGCCTACATGTGCATGTAGATTGCTCTTGTGATTTCGTCATTTGTGTACTGAATTCAAATGAAAAGCTCTTGCAATTTGCTGATTTATGTACTCAATTATCATGAAAGCGCATACAATTTGTTCATTTATGTACTCAATTCTCATGAAAAGAACCAGTGGTTTGTAATTATCCTATTTATTGGTACTTCAATGAAGACGTGCAATCGTTTAGTTGACTTTACACTTCTACTCCTTTTCTAGACTTTGGGGTGTACATGGTTAGTACGATGGAGATTTAAAAGGAAATGCAAGTTTCATGTGTCAGCATAAAGGGATCTTTCATTAATTGTCATGTCCTCCCACAAGCAGATTAGTTCTTCTCCCTTGCAAGTTCTCTCTAAAATATAGATTTTGTGTCCCTAGAATGAGAAGTACATATGCTGCTCTAACATGGCATTACATCTAAAATTATTCTATTAGTTATGTTCTTTTGTGAAATGTACATTTTGTGTCCCTAAAATGCCGAGTGCATGTTTTGCTCCAGCATAACACTACATCTAAAATTACTCAATTTGTTATAAACTGTTATGAACCAAGGCCCTAACAAGTGCATGTACTCCAACATGACATTACATCTAAAATTAAACTATTAATTATTATCTGTTGTGTATCAAAGCCCCTAACACCAGTTGGTTGGATCATCAACCCATGTCTTCTCACCTATAAGGTCCTAACTGTTAAGAAACTGGGCCCAAGACCGGGAGTCCTGGCCCAAGGTGGGCTCCTCATCCCAAACCCTAGAAGGGTCGTAGCCTATAAATAAGGGGTGCTATTCATTGTAAAGGATTGATCGTTTGATGAAGGAATAAAAGAAGAAAGAAGTCCCCTACATCTCGTGTTCTATCTATTATTACATTCTTGTTGTTCATGCATTGTTCTTACGATTCTATGCATGTCTACGAGGTAATCGCTTCGATTTGGACTCGCCAATGACGGTTCCTCAACACGTTATCGACACGATCGACTCTCTCGCATCGAAAAGGTAACCGTCGATGAGCGACACTCGTAGATTGAATCGTTTTTCTAGATTGCTTTCAATTATGCAAATTTGGCTTTCTAGATTGGTTTTCACGGTGCAAATCCGCTCTAATCTACCGCGAGCCGACTTGAAGTCGCCGCCAAGCCGATCGGTGGGTTGCATGAAAGAGTAGATGATGATTGTACCGTAGGTTGTATATGCGATCGCATGAAAGGCATCATGTGCACGGCACCGCGCTATAGCGGTGTCACTACCTCGCGACACGTTACGGTCGGCATAGTCGCCATCACGCCGCCACGGAGGCAGCAGCAGGCCACCCGCTAGCGCGGCAAGCACGCACATGTCGGCATGAAGCCGCGCCTCGTTGCAATCTCATACTACATTATATTGCGCGCGCGCAAACGATAACAAAAAAGGGCGGTAGACGGCCTGCAGAGAGCAGCGTCGCCGCCGATTTTGGTGTCACACCCGGCCACCTGAAAATGACACCGCCACGCGCGCACGGGGCACGAGGCGCGGCGCTTGCGCCCGCGATGCGGCACCCGTGATTGATGAATTCGGAATAAACTTGTTTATAAACCTCCCACCGTCACTCGCTTGTTTCGCCTTGCTTGCCAAGTTGAAAAAGAAGTACAGGACGACAATCCAAGACCGCTCGTGCTTTTTGTCTACTTCCACTACACCTTCACGTGTACATGAAACAAATAAGCGCACAGTACAAACCTCCGCATCAAGATCATCTTCGTTGCTTCTCCACATCGTGATCTACCATGATTGCCGCCCCCGGGCGTGTGGGCGTTACTGCTCTCGTTGTCTTGCACCATTGGCTCGCTCATTGTTAATTGAGTGGAGCAAGAAGAAGAAGGAAAAGCTCACTACTCACCAACTTCAGCACCAACATCATCCGAGTCGAGCCTACAAGGTAATACAAAAGGTACCGATTTGAACACTCAAACTAAGAACAATAACCATGATTTCATGTCTAGTATCATTGAGCAAAGGGAAAATCAGATTGTAGTAGAAACCATCGCATCACATGAGGTGGATGAACCTAGTGTTGAGAAGGTAGAAATTCATTTCTAGCTACGAATCTGATATTATTAAGAATTTGCATGAATCTCGTGATAATTTGATTGATTTGCCACCGAGTTGAGTGCACCATGTGATAAACTTGTTGATTTACTGTTAACTTGAGTGCACCATATGTCAAGTAATTGAATTGCTCATTGTTTTAAATGATTCATGTGATGATTTAATCGCATACAATGATCATGTGGAATTGGTTAGACATAAAGACGTTTTGACTAAAATTTCTCCTCATTGATTCTTTATGTTATATTATGTTGGATTCACCTATGAAATTGTCACATGCCTTGGAAAAATTTCGTAATTGCATGTTCGAAATTCTTGTTTAGCACCTACACTCGGATATAAGTTTAATTTGATTGGAGATTATGGTGTAGACAATCAATTTCTTGTATATCGAATATGCATAACTTGTGATCACATCGATGAATTGAAGCATGTTGTTTGAACAACAATTCTTGTGTGTCAATCTTGTTCAATATGAGAGTCAAATAAAATTTAGTGCTCATCCCATGTCTATGTGTTCACCTTTATGGCACCATCTAGTAAGGACAATCAATGCAGATGTTGAATTATGGAAGAACTTACAAATCTTTTCACCACTGCTAGATGAATTTGCTATTGCTCGTCGACATATGATTATATGGGTGAATTTTGTTTGATTCCAAAAGTTGTAGATTTGCCCATATATGCTACCACCGCAAGTTTACAACTTCGATATTTGAATTGCATAAACGCTTCACTTACATTTGCAAAACTAGTTGCAATAATTGTTGTGTGAGAACTTTGTTTTGATCATTCACATATATGATTGTTGCTGTCTTCTAACATTAATGGTGCAACAACGAAGAATCATAAAACAGATGACATATACATATATCATGCATACACTTTGGCTTCTTTGTTACCCTATTTTCAGTTTATCAAAAGCCGAGGACGGCTTTGTTTTCAAGAAAGGGAGGATGATGAGGACATGACCTCTATGAATACAACCATATTTGCTATGTTTAATGTTCTAAGTATAAGAGCTCGTACGCTTCACTTAAATTATAAGGTGAGCTTGTTTTTAGGAGTGTCTTTATATTATATGAACTATATGATGCTACCTAATGATGAAATATATATATGTGCAGCACCATGTCACTTTTGGTCCAAGAGAAGCAAGCAGTCGAGCTGGACTGCTTTTGGAATCCATTGGCCTCCGTAATCAGCCTGACAAAGATCAACTTAAAACAGGCATAACTTTCCATACGGTGTCCGCTTAAGGTCCACAAGTACTTGATTGAAAGCTTATTTCGTCCCCTTTCCAACGGATCCGGCCTCATCTTCAAATTCCTTCTGGACTGATCACAATCATCAAAAGAAGACGTCATATCAATTGTTTGGGCCAATCTGGGCTTTGTAATCATACTGAACTTGGCCCATCTGCCATTGGGCCACTTTAGTGCGGTTACTGTTCACGTGAACAGTAACCCGCGAGTTTAATCCCACCCGCTAGTTCTATTAGTTGTGTGGCTCCTCATCCCCTATTTAAGGAGGTCGCACTCTCTAGTTTTCTTGGATTTTGTTTAGTTAAAAGTTAGCCTTGTTGCAACTTCGTATTAGCTTGTGTCGACTAGACCAACCATAATACCGCTTCAAAATCCCAACTCAATTCAATATTTCAATTCCTATTTGCAATTTCAGATTGCTTTATCTTTTCTTGCGTTTCTTCTGTATGCGGAATCGACCTTCGTGGTCGTCATCCGGTATTCGTGCACGGTTGATAACGACTTGTCAATCAGTTCAGCGATTGCGTGGTTTCGAGCCTTGCGTGTTCGTAGCCAGGATCGTGAGAGTTGAGCGACGACTACCGAACTTATCGTTCTCATCGAAAGATCGGGCCAACAATCAGACCTTCGGGTTCATCAGAAACTGGTTGTGTGTTCAACAGAATAGCTCTATATGGCTATGAACCTCCAAGTAAGAAGAAGAAGGAAGACAACAAAATCAAAGAAGAGCTCGGAAAAGATGTCACACAACTTGAAGGTATCGTCAAGTTGTGTTTTTTGTTCAAGTAGATAACAATTAACAAACAGTGCTCCGCCTTTATTGGTTTTCTTTGTAGTTAATATGAAAAAAAACCTTTGACTAGGAATAGCTAGGCATGCAGTTATTTTGTGACCTAACTGCCATTCTCATGATAGGTGTTGGATTTGATGATGAGAAATCACTTCTTATGTCCCAAATGAGCTCAGAGAAGATATTTTCCCAGTCCAATGTTTTTTGTAGCTTCCACTCTGATGGAATATGGCGATGTTCCTCAATCTGCAACTCCAAAGTCTCTTCTGAAAGAAGCTATTCATGTCATCAGCTATGGTTATGAGCATAAATATGATTGGGGAACTGAGGTAACTAAGTTATACATTCAATAATGTCAGCATTGTTAAGATTAAACTCCCTGCGGGTAATTTAGAGGTACCAATACTGTGGAGCAACCATGTAGATGACGAGACCTCCAGTAGTATTTAGAGCTTGCCTTTCTTTGGATATTTCTTCTTTCCGATCAAACTAGCCACACCATGTAACTTTTTCTCTCTCATAGGGCATCCTTTTAGGTGTAATTTCAGTTTGTGCACCTATCTTCTAGCTTTTTTTTCATTTCAAACATTTAGAGGATTACTAAAAGATGTGCTACATGTATTCTTTTATAGAATAGGATGCGTCGTGGATGTGGAGTAGTCAAGTTACAAATTCTGCACTTTACTTTTGTTCACAAACTGAAAGGTAGGAACATAATAGTTAGTACCTCTAAGAGGAAAGATATATGGTTGTGGTTAACAGTATTAGTAATGTTGTACAGAACTGCACATATCTCCTTCATTGGTTTTAAAATTCATTCTTGCCTATTTACATTTTTTATACTTATAGACACCATCTTTTTTATATGAAAAATTGTAGCGTCCGTTGCTCTATTGCATGTAATATTTGTTGCTTACTACCTCAAGGAATAGTTCTCTTATATAATATGCATGCATGTTGCAGAAAATGCTAAGTATCGGTGCTACTTTACCATTTGATTATGTGTGCCTCCTACCTGATTATATCATAGTAGGTTTTAGCTATTTGAATTGCACATAGCCTTCTCAAGACCAACCCGTTATTTTTTGGGGGAAATTTCAATAAATGCCACTGCTTAGTGTCCTTATCAGAAATATGACACTCTTCAGTTGGAAATTCGAAGGATGCCACTAGCAAGCTATGAATGTTCTAGAAATGCCCTTATGGAGGTTTTTACCTATTTTTCCTCAAATAAACTCCTGTATTTGGCTTGGTAATTTCTAATGGACACTTATGCCCCCTCCATCTCTCCCTTCCCCTCTCCTCTCACCTCCTTTCCCCTCCTGGCTCCGACTGGATCCTCTCTTCTCACCTCCCCTCCCCTCCTGGCCCCGACCAGATCCGATGACGGCGCAGCTCGGCGATGTAGAGGACGGCGGCGGTGAAGCTCAGCGGCGCGAGGAGGCAGAGGCGGCTCGTGCGCGGGGTCACAGCAAGGTGGAGCCGGCGGGGCTTGTGGTGCGACGCCATGGCTCGTTGTCGGTGGTGCGACCGGATCCGGTGATGGTGTGGCTCGGCGACGCAGAGGATGGCGACGGCGCGAGGAGGAGGCAGAGGCGGCTCGTGCGCAGGCTCACAGCAGGGTAGAGCCGGCGGGGCTTGTGGCGCGACGCCATGGCTCGCCGTTGATGGCGCAACCGGATCTGGTGACGGCGTGGCTCGGCGACGCAGAGGACGGCGGCGGTGAAGCTCGACGGCGCGAGGAGGAGGCAGAGGCGGCTCATGTGCGGGCTCACAGCAGGGTGGAGTCGGCGGGGCTGTGGCGCGACGCCATGGCTCGCCGTTGGTGGCGCGCGAGGCGGCGAGCATGGAGGACAACCAGCCGCGCGGGATGCCTGGATCCGGTGGTCCCGAGGCTCGGTGGCCTGGCTCATGTCCAACCGAGGAGATGGTGGCGGCCGATGGGATGCATGAGGGCTGCAACGAGGAAGTACTCGAGGCGACGCGACACTTCCTCGTACTTCGGCTTGCAGCAACGACGGCGAGGAAGGACTCGAGCGACGGCAGAGTGGTCCTCTAGGCGGTGACGCTCAGATCTGGATCAAGCCAAGGAGCTCCCCTACGGTCGAGCATGGAAGGCGGTCATCCACCACTCGACGCTGGATCTGGAGTGGTTGTGGTCGATGGTGAAGGCTTCAATGTAGGAGATCACCGCAGTTGATGGAGGCATAGCCAGGGATGAGAACGAAAGAGATGGAGAGAAGCCAATGTGGAGAGGGGAAGGGAGAGATGGAAAGGCATAAGTGTCCATACAAAATTACCAAGCCAAAATATAGTGGTTTATTTGAGAGAAAATTGGTAAAAACCTCCATAATGGCATTTCTGGGACGTTCCTAGCTTGCCAGTGGTATCCTTCGAATTTCCAACTGAGGAGTGGCATATCTCTGATAAGGTCACTAAGCAGTGGCGTTTATCGAAATTTCCCTATTTTTTTAGAAAATAAAGTGTTCTTTTTTTTATGTATGGTACTCTCAATCTGATGAAACGGTTGGCAATGGGTCCTTAGGATTAGTACCATAGCGGAGATCTTTTTAATTTTAAGATGGCAAGACACTAATTTGTTTCCTATGAAGGTTTGTGGGTACAATATTCTTTAGAAAAAAAATGCCTACATGTGCATGTAGATTGCTCTTGTGATTTCGTCATTTATGTACTGAATTCAAATGAAAAACTCTTGCAATTTGCTGATTTATGTACTCAATTATCATGAAAGCGCATGCAATTTGTTCATTTATGTACTCAATTCTCATGAAAAGAACCAGTGGTTTGTAATTATCCTATTTATTGGTACTTCAGTGAAGACGTGCACTCGTTTAGTTGACTTTATACTTCTACTCCTTTTCTAGACTTTGGGGTGTACATGGTTAGTACGATGGAGATGTAAAAGCAAATGCAAGTTTCATGTGTCAGCATAAAGGGATCTTTCATTAATTGTCATGTCCTCCCACAGGCAGATTAGTTCTTCTCCCTTGCAAGTTCTCTCTAAAATATAGATTTTGTGTCCCTAGAATGAGAAGTACATACGCTGCTCTAACATGGCATTATATCTAAAATTCTTCTATTAGTTATGTTCTTTTGTGTCCCTAAAATGCCGAGTGCATGTTTTGCTCCAGCATAACACTACATCTAAAATTACTCAATTTGTTATAAACTGTTATGTACCAAGGCCCTAACAAGTGCATGTACTGATCCAACATGACATCACATCTAAAACTACACTATTAATTATTATCTGTTGTGTATCAAAGCCCCTAACACCAGTTGGTTGGATCATCAACCCATGGCTTCTCACCTATAAGGTCCTAACACTACCATTTTACGGCCCAACAACCCATCATTTGTGACCAACGTAGAACAAGAACAGCCGTGCAAATGGCGTGGATTAACTTACAGTAATAATAAAAGTTCCCAACACCCACTCTCATGTACAAAAGTACAGAACAAGAAATCAATCACCTGGAAGGCCAGGGCAGAATTCTACAAAGCATTACTTACATATCTGTCTACAGCCATTTACAACACGAAAAACGTTTGCCGGCAATGCTACCGAGGGGTCACAATCCCGGAAGGGATGCCACTGTTCGCGTGGCCGCTGTCGGAGGTATGGGACGAGACGAAGAGCGCCCCGGTGGTCGCCGAGGAGGCCGACATGGATTTGGTCAGTGCTCCCGAGGAGCCCGTTTCCGTGGTGACGGACAGGAGATCCTCTCCTTCGGGCAGCGCGCTCCAGATGGCCTCGAGCTCTCTGACGATGTCGGCCATGGAAGGCCTCGCGTCGGTCTCGTCTCGGCAGCACTTAATCGCCAGCGAGAGGAACCTCGTGACACATTCCGGAGGGTAGGAGGACATTAGGCTGTCTATGATTCCAGAAATGTCTCCTGATTGGTAAGCCGTGTTTACCTACAGTAAGACCAAATTATTTAGTTTCCTTTTCCACTGAGTTGCCGATAATCTTACTGAATGGTCAAAAGAAAAAGTTTCAACAACTCAATAATATACTATGCACTCTGTTAAACAGGTGATTAAATCAAATATTAAGTAAGAATTAGGGTGGAAACCTTTGTACCTCTCTAACAATGTTTTTACCATGCTGGATTGGCTTCATCCCAGTCAATAGTTCAAGAAAGACAATACCAAGGCTATAAACATCGCTTTTGTCTGTCAGTTTATGAGTTAGGAAGTATTCTGGATCGAGATAGCCCTGCCAAAAGGGAAAAAGTAATATATGGTCACTCTAAACTTGCACACTACAAGTTAATAAGTGAACTCAAAAGTTTCCTGTTGTCTGACATCAAACAGCAAAAAAGAGATCATGGTGAGTGCAGTGTTGCTACTTTGCTAGGTGTAATGGCACTTACTGGGGTGCCCTTAACAACAGTGGAGATATGAGCTGGCAATGTTCCTTCAACGTCCGGGACCGGAGCAAGCCTTGAAAGACCAAAGTCAGCCACCTTTGCTACAAACTTGAAGTCCACTAGAATATTGCTCGCCTTAACATCACGGTGAAATATAGGAGGATTTGCCTCGGTGTGTAGATAGAGGATTCCCTTTGCAGCACCCAGTGCAATATGCAACCTCTGACCAAAGTTCAGAGGTCTTTTAGACTTGGCTGTGAAAAGTTATAAACTAGATTAGGTGCTTGACATCCAACACAAGTTTAAGAATTATGCACTTTGAATTTGCCAAGGCCAAAACAAAAGCACAACATATACAAACATGCATTATTGATAAAGCACACTAAATAAAAATTTGGGAGATGGGCTGGAATCATGGTTGATCTTAAGGGCCGGATTGGAAGAGGACGATTGCTCTAGGAATTTTTTAAATTTAGTTCAAATTTGAACTAAATCCTAAGGATTTGGATCCAAATCCCCCCTTTCCAAACAGGCCCTAAATGTAAAATCCATGATGATTATATGGGGGGAAAAGCTAGGAATATTTGAACTTGTCACTTGCCACTTGCTCACCAGAAAGATGATCACGTAGGGTGCCATTTGGCATGAACTCGTACACCAGCATCTGCAAAACACAAGTCTCTATGAGCAACAGTTACTGCAGATACTCTTTTGTATATATGATAAACTCGTAGATTTGAAGTGACCGCAGAACCCCTAACCCTGAGCACGTTCATCACAACATTACCAAGACATTTGTCTAATTCTTACATAATGTGTAGGTGGTTGTGGAATGATTTCAAGTTCAACAATATACTTGTTATACATAAATGATTCCAAAAGGGGAGGTTGAGAAATGTACCTGTTCATCTTCTTCATCACAATAACCAACCAGAGAAACCAAATTACGGTGATGCAATCTTGACAGCAGCTCTATTTCTGTGCAAAACTCCTTTGAACCCTGCAGAGAATCTTCATGTGCCCGTTTGATTGCAACAGCTGTTCCATCAGCTAGACTTCCTTTATAGACTTTTCCATAACCTCCTTGACCAACTTGAGCTGAATCATTAAAATCATTTGTTGCTGCAGCCATTTCTTCAAATGTGAAGCATCTCACACCATCAACTTTGACAGAAAACCTTGACAGTACTGCAAAACGATATACATCTTTAGATGCTGTGGCTTGAATTTAATGTCTACTAGAAGACTAAAAGTTTACTTGCTATAGATTTCAAACACTTTAGATGTTTTCTTTGAAACTCCTAATCTAATCCAGTCGGATGAGGTCATGGAAGCAAGAAATGCTGACAGCTTAGGTCCAACTTCCAATATTACAGAATAATTGTAAAAAGAAAATAGCTTCCTACTAAAAGAAAGATGCTCCTATTTATAACTGCTTGCCAGATAAAGCAGCAAGACATTTCTAATTTGTCAGATAGAAAGGTTTTGTCCGTGTAGCACATGGAAAGCTATATTCATTCAAAAATGTAATGACTTACATGACCGCCTCGACACTGTTCGACGTTTTGAACATCTTCTCATTATAAAAATTGTAGAAACCACAGACACTGCAATAGCAGCAGTAATTGCTCCTGCCAAAATTCCAGCTAGTGCGCTCTTGTTTAAACCTGATGACACCATAGTTGGAAAGTCTGCACAAAAAAAGGACAAAACAATAAACTAGTGAATTGTCAAATTGGACAGAGTATTTGCGTAGATCAGTATGAAGCATGTAGTGGTGAATTGTAATTTTGTAAACTAAGAAGAAAAATATTCTCAATTCCTTATTAACTTGCTATGCCTTCGGAATCATCACAGTTCAGGTATTCTGGGGATCCGAATAAGGGTAGTCACCTACCCACTTTCAAAATTTCATGATATGACAATTACCTTCTAAAAGATCACCATAAAAATTCATGGCATATAGGTTGGAAGCAGG
Source organism: Ampelocalamus luodianensis (assembly GCA_036346255.1). Lineage (NCBI taxonomy): Eukaryota > Viridiplantae > Streptophyta > Magnoliopsida > Poales > Poaceae > Ampelocalamus > Ampelocalamus luodianensis. The sequence continues at coordinate 25,561,082 of CM070617.1, read as the reverse complement.
CAAATAAATAACCAATATTTATTATGTTGCATGAAATAATTATCTATTGCTGAACATACTAACATAAAACACTCGTATCAACTCCATAGAGCATATAAAAAATCAAATTAAAATTTCATGAAATTTCTGATTTTACTAGCATATGAATACGACGATATCCCAGTCTGTCTTGGTAAAAGAATTACACATATGCTGGTGACACATTTCAACTAATAGTTTAATATGTTAGAATTATTAATGGCATCCTTTGGTGCAAAGTAAATTCTACATACCGTCTGCATATGAGCCAAGTGTGAAATTGAGAAGCTCGTATGGTCCAAAAATATCTGATAGAGTAATCTCCCATCCAGCAAGTAGATGTCTGAGCCGCACAACCTCAGATGTATTGAATAAACTAGTATTACTTGGGAATAACTTCAAATGCATATTCAGCCTTGGACCAGCCTCCCATATGTACTGTTCAATGTATAGCTGATCAATACGCAGGACCAATAGAGAGGCTAAGTCGATCTCAAAGGCTTCTTTATAGGGACGGAAGTCCGAGATCCCTGGACTCTTCAGCCGAAATCCAACTCCCAGAGGCACAACACAGGAACAAGGTATAGGGGACGATGGATTGTATTCATAATTTTTATCCGTAGGGCAAGAAGCACAGTTTATACTAACTTGTGGTCCAAGTCCAGACGGTGCTTCATTTACAGATGTGGGTTGACAAAGACCAGCTGCTCGAGCTGCATTAGACTTCGCACATACGGGGTTTCCATAAAGCCTGCAGAAAATGATAATCATGGTAATGATTATCTTTCGCAGAAAGAGAAAAGATTTGGTTGAAAAGTTCAGGGTGATTTATTTTATTTTTCTTTGCATTCTTGGATCTGTTATGAATATTGTGTATGTATTGAAGATACTCAATGGGTAATATATATAGGGTATAATATATATATGGTACAAAGAGGTATGCCATATAGAGATAAGACAATACAAAAAGCAGATAAGGAAATACAAAAAAGTTCATATTCTATCTCTAACATATCTTTAACACCCCCCTCAAATGTAAAGCATATGCAATAGCATTGCATTTGAAGGTTGACACTAAAATATGAAAAATCCAAAGTCCGAGTCTTGATAATGTCGTCGTAGTATGCAACTCTTAGAAAATATATTGAGTATCAAAAGATCTTCCATCCGGAGTCGTGCAACAGCCCATAAAGCATAAGGTGCAGAGGCTGAGAAAGTCAACCGCGGCAACACGACGAAGAAGATGAAACCGACATGAATAGAGAGAGCTGTCAAATCAAACCGAATAGGAATATGTGGAAGCATGACAGCGCAGATCGAAATCCAAGACGGCGACGGCGCAAAAGAAGCGCGGCGGCCTTAGAAGCTTGGGGCGGCGGTTAAGAAAGCGGCGGCATCATAACGACTTCTACGATCTGTACGCGGCTCAAAAAGAAGAGCGGGAGCGACGGCTGCTATCATGCATAAGGCAATTCCTATACTTCTATGATTGATAATAAATTTGTGGACTCGCATGGCTTAAATAAACTTAAAGATTGAGTGGTATGGACTTAGATGGACACAGCGGAAAAAAAATGACTCAATAATAACTAGCAGCTACACAGCGGAAGAAATGGCAAGAAGCCAAAGCAACAGAAACTGCAGGAACCGGAGCCGGAGCCAGAGATGGAAAGAGCTGGAGCCGGTGAAACCAAAGCGACACATAAACCAGATCGGTCTTCTTGCTCTTCAACTCCTCTCATCTCTTTCTCTCTCTCCCTCCAAAGAAGAAGCGGACGTCGAGCTAAAGAAGGCCAAGGAGCAGCTCCTCTCCTCCGAGCTCTCAAGAAGCGGGTCTCGCAGAAGCGAGGAGGCCGAGGCGCAAGCCGTGGCGGCGTCCGTCAGGTCCGCGACTCCAAGGCGCAGCTCGCCGAGCTCTCCTCCGAGAGGTCCGCATCTCAGCCGCGCGGTGTCCCAGAGCAACACGCGATAACGGCGGCGCGCGGCCGCCCACGAGGCGGCAACCCAGCGGCATCGGGCTACGGTGCGCACGAGCGCAGGAGGAGTCGGGGCGCCGGGAGCGCGCAGCGGCGGATCCGAGGCGGGGCGGCGACCGGATCCGAGACAAGCGGCTCGGGCCGGCGGCGCGAGGAGATCCAGCCGGAGGCGGCGACCGGGCGGAGGCGGCTGCTAGATCTAGGCCGGCGAGAGGAGGCCACCCCGATCGAGAGAGGCGGCGCAGATCAGCGTTGCGGGCTCCTGAGCAGACGAAGTTGATGCTGCTGCGCCGAGGAAACACAACTAGAAAGCGCCCGGAGTAAAGATCGGTCCTCCCGGGGCAGTGGCAGCTACAGTAACTCTAACCCTAACTTTTGCTCTGATACCATATTATGAATATTACGTATGTATTGAAGAGACTCAATGGGCAATATATATAGGATACAAAAGGTGTATGTTATATAGAGATAAGGTAATACAAAAGGCAGATAAGACAATACAAAAGAGTTCTTATTCTATCTCTAACATATCTCTAACAGGATCTTTAATAACTTTAACATCTGCTATACAAGTCTGCACTAGCTGTAACTTGATAGCTGTTGCTACTAATCAGTAATCACCAAATTGTTCAGATGTTCAGCAATGAAATTTCCATATTCCCAACAAACTATACAGCTAGACATGGGCTATGTATATGAGTGTGCAGGAAGTGCAAACTGATAAAAGAAATTTTCTGTGGCAAAGCAACATACAGAACGTTGACAGCTTTTGGAGGTTCAAATGCAGCCGGAATAGTATCAAGGGAGTTATTTTGAAAGTCCCTGCATTATTTTAAAAAATACATTACATATGCATATATCAAATAGACTGCAGAAAGTACATATGCAAAGATTATCATACAGAACAAGGCTTCTATTTCCCGTAAAAGTGATGTTACTCCAAATAGCCGATGGAACAACACCGTCTAGGAGATTCCCTTCAATTGACCTGTAAAACAACATTTTCATATACCTCTAACAAAATAAGTAACAGAATAGTGCTGACTAACATACTTTTACTTGAAAAAGAAACATATTAATCTATAGTTCAACAGGGAAAGCATTCATCTTCAATGGTAGGATAGGTTAGCACTTTATAAAAGCATATTTATCAGGTATTGGAGCAGTATTTGTAAGTCAAATGTTACTTACAAGAACTGAAGATTAGGCAGCCCCGAGAAATTTGGCGGAATAGTTCCATTAAGAAAGTTATGCGACAGATCACTGCCAGAAACTAGAAGTTAGCTTGGTGCTTTGAAAATAATATGAAAGATTATCAAAAGCAACATACATCGTAGTGATATTTGAAGCAAGCCTGTTAGTTGGTATAGACCCTGTCAGTTGGTTCCAGCGAAGATCCCTGAGATTGCATGCCAGAATTAGGAAAGAGAATAAGAGATGCATAATAATCTACTGGATTTCATAAACTGAATGGGTGATACTCTCATTGAAAGAAAAGTACTGAAGGGCATAAACTGAATGGGTGATACTCTCATTGAAAGAAAAGTACTGAAGGGCATTTTAAAAACATATTCTGGATAAAATAACTGTGCCAAAACAGCTGCTACAAACAAAGAATAAAATGATAATAATTGATAGTAGGATGTCTAAAATAGTAAAACTGAAAAGGAAAATGCAGCATTTAGTTTGATCTGGACTTACAAATAGCCAAGTTCAGGTATGCCACTTAGATCAGGAACAGCTCCTTGCAAACTGCAGTTCCTAAGACTCCTGGTAACATGAAAAATGATTATCAACTGAACACGTACCTTGATTTGAGTTCAAGCATGATGGTGATTGGATGCTGCTCTTATTAAATGAAGTTAATAAATTAGATTAACTAAATATTATTTTATGAATGAAAATTTCTCCAGACTAAGGGCCTGTTTGAATAGGATTTTTTTTTCAAATCCTTAGGAATTAAATCCCAAAAATTACCCCAAAAAAACCTGACCCAAACACCCCCAGAGGGGAAAAAAGAACCTACATAATTAGGAACGTTGAGATTCTAAGAACAGACTGATTGAATCCTGGCCTGGTTGCTATATAATCTTATAAACAATAGGATTCCGGAGTAACATAAATTGTCCCTTGAATGCCAACTATCTCAACTCTCGAGTTTTTTTGGTTGAGAGGGGTTTTTACTCATATCTGAAGTCTCAACAAATGCATTTTGAACAAAGTCTGTTTTCATTAACCAATTATATTATGTACCACCTTGATCTTCTCAAACTTGTGATAGCCTCTTTACTTCTTAAAATGATTTTATATGATATGCAGTCCCCTGCATCTAACTCAAATACTAAGAAGAAAAGGAAAATATGAAGGAAAAGGGAGTACACTCACAGCTTTAAAAGTGTCCGTATGTTGTTGTATGAAGCAGGGATGGAACTTCCACTGAAGTTATTATTATCAGCCTGACTAGAAGTAGAAAAATATATATATAAGAAATGAATGCCGTTAGCTAGCAAAAGTGTCAAACTTATCTAAAAGAAGAAAGAAACATTTTCAAAGAGAAAGACATGTGCTTTGTTTAGTAAAAACAAGAAAGGTGAAATCACATTTGATTTACGTGACATTTAATATGACAATCGACAGCAAAGTTATATTAGAGAGTATACTCGAGAAATGTGCAGTATTAATCTTTCAGAAATGTGCAAAACTAAATTAATCACCAATCAACTTCAAGCAACCAGAAACCGATCGATATTCTCTGAAAGAAACCAGAAGACATTCTGATGTGCTGTAACTTTCTAAGTCAAGGAAGTCTCATTAGTGTACATAAAATTGTACTTACAGTATTTTCAAACTAGTTGTCTCCGCTAATTTTGGGGGAAGAGGTCCAGATAAATTGTTGTTGTCCACAAGGCTGCACAGTTATAGAATAAGACCAATTTAATCACAACTCATGCTGCAACTTGCAAAACAGAAGGAAAAAAAAGGCGGAACACAAGCAGAGGTCCACTTACAGATGAAGGAGTTGAGGCAATCTGGACAACTCAGATGGGATTAGCCCACTTAATGAATTATTGTTCATGTGACTAAAGGTAAAAGGAGAGTCAAGATTAAACAAAGCTTAAAATAAGAAGGAACGTAGGGATGGAAGTAAGAAAAACCAAAGATACTTGATACTTACAGATGCCTCATGCTTGTTAAGTTAGCAAACGATTTAGGTATGGGGCCAGATATTTGGTTTTGGTCGATTTGTAATCTGTTTAAGTTCTGTAGATAGCCAATCTCATCTGGTAAAGAACCAGAGAGCTGATTTCCATTCAAAGTTCTGCAAAAAAATGAGGCAGTAACAGTCAACATTATTTTTCATAAGAAATGGTACAGATTTTCTATGAAGATTGAAGAAAAATACAAGACATTGGCACGTGTTTAATAATTTAACAAAAGCGAATGGACAAGAGTAAGAACAGTAATCTGCACAACAAATATTGCCACAGGAGGAAAACAAATTCTAAGATGTGCTACACTAATTAGGATGAGGTAAAAAGAAGATTTGACTGCATGACAACTTACGCACACAACTATAGAGTATATGCACAAAACTGCCTATGCACCTAGGCGCCTTATGTACATATATATTTGCAATTTCACTGAAAATAAGCATTGAGACATTTTCGTAAGGATCCTCTATGTCCGAAGCTTAGTTGTTTTAGCCCATTTACTGCAGCTTTTAGGTAAAGATTGGACGGTTGGACCACTTCCCTGTGTAAAAATAACATTAAAAAAAGACCCTAAACATAAATACCAACAACAGTGAATATGCTCCTTCACCATGCCATCAGCTGAAGAATCATATAAGTCTAGGAGATCGATTCCCCCCCATGCTAAATTAGATAAATAGTCCTTTATTTTTTTTGGTGGACAAAATGGATAAAAATATGATATAAAATGTTGTGCCATTTTTGGACCATGCGGGGCTTAGATGCTTAAACATATGTGGCTTTGCAAGATAAACAGTAAAACACTGTGGTTTCATGTGCACACTGGAAAGAGAGTACAGAAGTTATGTTAGATAAGAGGAACTTACATAAGCCTGAGTGTTGCGATATTGCCTATCTCTTCCGGGATGTTGCCAGTCAAATTGTTCCACATGAAATCCCTTCCAATACAATAAAATATAGTGGTTAGCTAATATGTATTGGATACGTAATGGGACAGCTTGAAGATCATAAATGTAGAATAAAGAACTAACAATGGAGAAACAGTTAAAATGGGACAAGATCTAGTCTTTTCTGTCTGGTTATTTGACTTGTGATATTTTAGTTTGTTGTGACTTGTGAGTCAGAAATTTGGGCCTTGCTCAAAAAACACTTAACCATGTGAAACATGAAGTGGAGCCCATGACGTACAATATTTAAGAAACACTTGAAAGCGCTCAATTCAGTTAACAATTTCAACTGTCCATCAAATTAGTACTTACAATGTTTTCAGCTGGGATAGAAGACCGATCTCTGGTGCCAAAGTTCCAGAAAGATTCATTTTAAACAACTGCCTACGTGGAGGCAAAAGTATGCATTATTAAGAGGAAATTATGCATTATTAAGAGGAAATGAACATGCTATCCAAACATTATGTTACACATTATACAGCAATGACAGATAAATAAACAAGAAACAGGTATCATAATGCAAAATGAGTCAAGCAACAAAAGAATTAGAAAATGACCCTTATTTTGACCAGGAATTGCAAACTTAGTTTGCACCAGTAGCTAAGAGGATCTATAGTACTGATAATGCTAAAAACAATGGTAATATGGGGGAAACTTGTACCAAAGCCATGGATATATCCTTCAAGAGAAACAGTGGAGATGTGGATGATTTCTAGCTAACAAAGCAAATTGATATTTCAGTTATAGTTTAACTTGGAAACTGCTTTTACGGCTGTTGCTATAATTTGTGAGCAGTTGTGTCACAAGGTTAATTGCTCAGCATAGGGCTCACTGAATAAGTAAGTACATAGAAAAGAACACATTGTAGTTAACCAAAAAATGACTGAAAAAAAGGAAGTGTAGATATGATAAATAAGGATGACATGTTAAACATACAATTCTGTTACATGAAGATATGTATCACTGGGCATCTTGGCGCAGAAGACTCCTGTCCAACGTGATGTGCATGGATCTCCACTATTCCAATTCCTAAGATTATTCATAGGATCAAATAAACTGCCTTTGATAGCCCTGAGAGCATTTGCTGCATGTAAGAGGGACAACATTCAATTCACAGCAATAGTTGTAAATATTTAATGGAGTATATGAGGACTGCAGGATAATATTAATATTTGAACTAAACATGTAACATCTCCTCAATAGGCAGAGTGGAAATGATAGCATACGAAATCACATTTGACTATTCTTACTTCAAATATCATAACTATACTTGATATTCTCTCAATGGAAGAGTTACCTGGGAGTAATCCTTGAAAAATTATTATTGACCACTCTATACTTCTCTAACAAAAGATCTCAATGAAAACTATTCTCTAGTTATACACCTACTAACTAATAGAATGTGGTGATGTGTTTTATCGAGAGATTATATTATGATTAAGTGAAGTCTGTTAATTGCTCTGATTAACTCACGAGTATAGCCGATTACTTTTTTTAGACTAGTATAACTGATTATTGGTGATACAACAACTGGTGGCATATGCATCGCATAAGTGGACCCTTCACCAGATAAGAAAAATAAGCTCTTCAAAGTTCAAGATACTTCCAAGGCGTCAAAATACAAAAGCAAAAAATCTGCCTAAATCTACACAAATAGGACATGCATAAGTGAACAGCAATTCAGTGCTCCTGAAATCATGGCATTTTCATCAAGAAACTAGGAATCAAGGGTAGCTAGGTGGCAAAGCACCTCTGGATTCTTTTTCTGGGAAGAGCAATTCCCAAGTGCCCTACTCAAAAGAAAGCAGATCACATGACAACTAGAAGTTACCTTCAGTAGGGTGAGTGCTTTGTCCCCTTACAACATCGACATGGCAAATGCACAAACCAACCAGGAATACTGCATACCGGAAAACTCCAAAGTTGGCCATGTCTGTACAAGGGAATTAGCAGCAACTTGTCATCCCTGCACGATCGGTCAAGAACAGTTGCTAACAATCTGAGATCATAAGCAAGCAAAGAAACCAATGCTTAGGAGCATTCTAATGATTGATGAGTCCAAAATGGAGGCGATTATCCCTTCTACACAGGACTGCCTTATATCTAAGGTGGTATCTACCAAGCCTTGAGAGAGAAGTAATCTACTACTAATGAACTAGAGAAATTGAAATAGCTTCTTAATCTTTCATTGCTTATAAGAAACAAAGGATGCGCACATATTAGAAAAGGAAAACATAACTAATCAGGAAGGAAAGGATCACAGACCCGAATCCAATCTCTGAAATATGAAAATCTCTGAAATATATTTTTTTGAGAAAGTGCAAAAGCTTTGCACAACATTTTATATAGCCGAAAAAAAGGCAATAAAAAACATACAAAGAAAATTACAACCAAACTCAAAAAAAGGGGAAAAAAGAAGACAAACAAAAGGACATCCACCCTAGGCAACACCAAACGGTCACTAGGGTAGAAAGAAACAACTAAGCGGCACCTACTCCACCGCAACTCCCCGACCAGTCGCAAATGCCAAGCGCCACTGGCGATGTTCGTCATGAATACCGGCCAGGACCTGGTCGATAGAAGCTACGACCTTCTCGAAGATCTTTTAATTGCGCTCTTTCCAAATCATCCAAAAAACGAGAATTATATACGAATCTAGCTCCTTCCTGCGAAGCTTTGGTTGCAAATTTCTTGCTGAAATCCAATGATCTTGAAGAGAAGTCCGACCAACAGGAATAGCTTCTTGAAACCCTACCTGTCTCAGGAATCGCGCCCAAATTTGTCCGGTTACCGCGCATCCCACCATAATGTGATCAATGGTTTCCAGTCCAAGCCCACAGAAGACACAAACACCTTGGTTTTGCAATCCTCGTCGCTGAAGGCGGTCGGCTGTCCAGCACCGATGGCGAATCGCTAGCCAAACGAAAAATTTGCATCTGAGGGGAACCCTAGCGCTCCAGATCGCATCGGCGCAAGGGCAGTCAAGTGAGCCATGGAAAAACGCTCTGTAGGCCGACTTTGAGGAGTAGCAGCCTGCAAATTCCCACCGCCAAAGCACCGTGTCATCCTCGTCCTGCGATAGCTGCGGGGACTGCAACAAGTCCCGTAACCGCAGAAAATCCAACAAGTTAACATCCTCTGGGCGACCTGAAATGTCAGCAATCCAAGATTGCTCATGGAGGGCGTGAGTTACCGTTCTTTGCTTCCTTATTGATGGCCTAACCATCTTGGCTATAGACGGATCTAGACCCATAATGGATCGGCCGTCAAGCCAATGGTCCTCCCAGAACAAGGTGTTTTCACCGTTGCCGACTCTGACCTGAATCGAAGCTTTGAACATGTCTTCCTCCGCTCGAGTAGATTGATTGAGCAATCTCCCCCAAGACCTTTCCGGCCATGACCGTTGCAACCATTGCCAGCGAATGCGGAGGGCACGACCAAGGATGACCAGGTTTGGCAGACCGAGTCCCCCAAGATGGCGGGGACGGCAAACAGAGGACCAAGCCACTAAACAATGTCCACCCACTACATTTTGCGTTTCTTTCCAAAGAAACACTCGACGTCTTTTATCAATTTCTCTGATAACTGAGAGCGGGGGATCAAGGGCCATAAAGGAGTACATCGGTATAGCCGTGAAGATCGCTAAACGTAAGCAGTCGTCCCCTTGGGAGAGCATGCACATCGCAAGCTTGTAGCCGATTAGCGACCGTATCTAGGAGAGGTTGGAACTCCGCCCGGGAAGGTTTCCTGAGGGTGAGAGGCAAGCCTAGGTATTTGCAAGGGAAAGCATCTTTTTTGCAATGCAAACTGTCTGTGATGAGCTGGCTCTCCAGGTCGTTGCAGCGAATAGGCGAGAAAGAACTTTTTGCCAAATTGGTTCTAAGGCCCGAAGCTTCACCGAAGAGCTACAGAATTTCTTTGAAGACTAGCAGATCTGAACTGACCGGCGATAGGAACATGACTACGTCGTCAGCATACAACGACAGCCGGTGAGGTAATCCCAGGCGCCCACCGATAGGCTGGAGTAACTCAGCATGATCCGCTGCAAGCATGGGCGGATGCTCTTGAGGGCATGGGTGTTCAGCCGAACACCCATTTTTTCTTCAAAATATCTGGTATATAATAGATATATTAGATGTATATGTTATTAGTTAGACTAAAACTATATATTTGTATTCGCAAATGAATCCAGTTCGCATTTCCCACACCTTATGCGTGACCCATATAACACATTAGGCTCATTTTCCTTCCTACTTGACCCACTAAACCCTAACTTTTATTTTCTCTCATCTTGTGGTCGTCATTTTGTAGGGGCTCCGACCTCAAGTGACAAACGAGCGAGGCGCGGCTACAAAGCAAGCGACAATCGGTGGCACGGCGCTATAACGCGACGGCAGCGGCGTGAGACGGCGCGCAGGCGGCGTGCGGCGCAGCGCGGCGCTGGGCGAACAGAGATGCGACATGAGCAAGTGGGTGGTAACGTGATAAATAGGGAAGAAGGAGCGGCGACACCAAAGGACCAACGCGGTGGCTAGGAGGTAGCGTGGCGGTGGGAGAGAGCAACATATCCAGCTACCGTCACCGTCCTCTCTCTAGATCTAGGTGTGTTCTACGACTCCACTTCTTCTCCTCGACTGCGCTCCGCTCCGGCTCTGGTTCTTTCGAGTCTAGCTTCTTCCTCTGTTTTCTTGGTTCTTTCTAATGGATGTTGTAGAAAATACAATCTTTGTCTTGGGCAATGAGCAGATAGTTATACCTTTGTTACACATGTTTACATGCTAATTTTTGCTCTATGGAAAGAACATTTTAGATTAGGTTCTTATTGATGGGAAAAGAGCAAAAGATAATAGGATCAGCAAGGTATGCATCTGTAAAAATAAATAAAAAAGAAGGCAGGAACTCTACCGATCACTATTAAAGGAAGAAAATAAGTTTTAGCAGTCTAGTTGTTATAACCTGGAACAGAAAAAAGTGAGAAAACAACAACAACCAAGACCAAGCACAAGTTTTTATATTAAAAAAGAAGACATGACCTCTACCAAGACAAAGCACAAGTTTTTATTTTATTTTATTATATATACGCATATCATCGTATCATTGTTTGGGGGGGGTGGCATCTCACGGTAACAACGTATTGGTATCGGCATATCTGGATAACTTAGCTCCAAAGTCCGAACACCCATCCTAAAAATCCTGGGTCCGCCACTGGCTGCAAGGCACATGGAATTTAAACCGTCCATTGCGATGATAAACAGCAAAGGAGAAAGAGGATCTCCCTGGCGCAGGCCCCTACTGTGCCACACCGGTTGCCCAGGTTGGCCATTGACAAGTACTCTAGTGGACGACGAGCCGAGCATGATACTCAACCAAGCACACCATCTAGGTCCAAACCCTTTGTGTCGGAGGATTTCCAACAGAAAAGGCCAGGACAAAGAGTCGAAAGCTTGCGCAATATCAAGTTTGAGAAGGACAGCCGGCCTTTTCAGTTGATGGAGAGAGCGCGCAGATTGCCTGACTAGGAGGAAGTTGTCTTGTATGGAGCGACCTTTGGTAAAAGCTGATTGATTCGATGGTACTAGCTGAGAAAGTTTCGACGCTAGCCTTACGCCAACACTTTAGAGAAAATTTTGCGGCTATGCGTGAGCTAATAGGCCGATAGTCACCCGTTTCCTAAGCTCCAAGTTTCTTCGGCAGCAAGGTAAGCAACGCCTGATTCAATAGCCTGAAGTTAGAACCTGCTAAGCGACCGAGGGCATGAAATGCAGCCATTATATCTGTCTTGATGAGCTCCTAGCATTGTTGGTAGAAAAGATTGATGAAACCATCCGAGCCCGGTGCCTTTTCCGAAGGCAAGCTCGATCGCTTCCGGACTTCATTTTCATTGAAGTCTGCGTCCAGCGATGAAGGTCATGGGTGGGGACTCCCAAGAAATTGAAGTCCAGGGAATAACAGCGGGCAACCGGAGTTCCAATTAGCCTGACGAAATGGTTGTGGAAGGCCTCTTCCATATCTTTTTGTGTGGACACCCAGGAGCCTGCGACCTTTAAACTTGCAATGTAGTTGACTCTCCTTCGGTGATTTGCATGAAGGTGGAAGAAACGTGTGTTTGCGTCCCCCTCCTGCAACCATTTGATGCGCGATCGTTGACGAGCTATAGTTCTTTCAAAGGAGCATAAACCAAGCATTTTCTTTTTGAGCTCCATCCTCAACTAGCGCTCCAAAGGGCCGAGAGATCTATTTTCCTCGGCTAAATCTAGACGACAGATAAGTTCCTTTGCCATCCCGATTTGCTGACGAATGCTACCACACTGACGGTGGCTCCAACTATGCAGAGCATGACCTGTGGTTGAGAGCAGGATATGTAGATGACGCAAGGGGTCAGTCACAGAATCATTGCATTTCCATGCATTCAAAACCTCCTCTTGGAACCCTTCCATCCTTGTCCAAAAGGATTCAAAGCGGAAACGCTTCTTGGCCCTTGAAAGGAAAGCCGTCGACAACAGAAGTGGACAGCGATCAGAAGCTGTGGATGGCAGTGCGCGCAGAAAACAGCCCGGAAACAAAAGGTCCCAATCTGTGGAGACAAAAACCCTGTCAATCCGCTCTAGGGTTGGCCTCTCCCTTGCGCTTGTCCAAGTGAAGGATCTTCCGTTAAGGTGCACCTCCTTAAGTTGAAGATCATCAATAACTCGACGGAAACCACCCATACGCCTTCTATTTAAACGATCATTATTCTTGTCACTAGCTTGAAGGATTAGGTTGAAATCACCCAGAATCATCCACGGCCCAGTGACGATGCTCTGAATATCTCGTAGCTCCTGAAGGAACTCTGCTTTGCGAGCGTCATCCGAAGGGCCATAGACTACTGTCAACCAGGAGGAAGAGCCATCTGGTAGAACGACCTTGGCTGTTAAAGAATGGTTCCTTGATCTTAGAGACGAACAAGTGACCCTACTCGAGGTCCAAGCTAATAAGATGCCTCCTCTCAACTGGGAAGAAGGAATGTAAAAGAAGTCGTCGAAAGAGTGGCCTAAGGTTTTCTTAACAATGGACGAATCAAGAACACTTAGTTTTGTTTCTTGAATACAAGCGACCGAGGCTTGTGAAGCTATTACAGATTCTCGAATTACATTTCTCTTCGCTCTCAAATTGAGCCCCCTTACATTCCAGGAGATGAAATTGATGTTGCAACCCTGCATAAAGAAGAAATTGCGACCCACGACCAAACTGGACAGGAGCTTAGGCGACAGAACGAGACGCCGTAGCCCGTCCCATCTCTCGCAATACCCACAGCACCGGGAAGATGATCCGGTACCGCAATCTTGAAGAGTGCTGCCAGCGCCACAACATGATCTCTTGAAAGCTGTTTGTCAAACAGACTTAAGAATGCATTTTGTGGTGATCGTTCCTCCGAAGTCTTCTCCTGATCGAGCCTAAGCTTTCCAGCTAGCAAGATTTGTGTTTGTTGATCATCTAGAGCCAATTTCCAACCCTTAGCTGCCAGACGCTTGCTGCGCCTAGGCGTAAAGGGTGTAGCATGCTTAAAGAGAGGTCGTTGAACGTCCGGCAGAGGCAGGACTGGCGCCTGAACCTCCATTCTAGCCCGGCGAGAGAAGGTGACAAGCTTCTCCGAAACAAACCGGGAGGAGACCTGAAGCGGACAAGCAATAGAGGAGATGCCAGCATGAGCATCCTGGACAGGTTCGCTAACTGCAGCCAAGATTGGACAGTTGGGTATGGAAAGAGACAATCTGAGCTAATCTCTAAAAGATGGAAAGAAATAGATCTTCCTAAAAGATCACACTAATTTTGGGTTTGCCATAACCGTTGAAGCAGGGCGTCGGCGTTGGTATGGAATACCCCACGCAACATCTCTTCCCCCCTCGACAAGAAGCTCGTCCTCGAGCTTGAATTGCAGCCACTGTTGCTGGAACTCGGCAAGAGATACCCAGGAGGCATCATCTTCGGATGCCCGACCCATTGCACAAGGATGTGACGAACGTCTCGGCGTAGACAAGCGCCCAACACACACGCTGAGGCTGAGGGACAGCCCTGCCATTCTCAATTGGTGGTAATGGAGGCAACACAGAAGGTGTAGACTCCACGATGAAGTCGAAACCGAATAGCTTGCTCACCCACTGATGTTGGGGATGGTGGAGAGACGCTGATCCAATAAGAACTTCAAACTGTAATGGTCGGTGCGGACGATAAATGAACGACCCCATAAATATGGTTGCCAAGGGCAGACGGCGTGGACTAACCCAATGAGCTCGCGCTCGTATGATGCGAGCTTCACATGACAGAGAGCAATGGGCTTGCTGAAGAACGCCAAAGGGACTGCACCCTGATGGAGGATTGTGCCAAACCCTGAGCCTGACGCGTCGCAGTCCACCATAAACGTGGCCCCAAAGTTTGGCATCTAGAGGACCGGTGCCGAAGATAGTGCGGTCTTGAGCTTGCCGAACACATCTTGAGCTGCCTCGGACCATTTGAATCCCTCGTTTTTTGGGAGAGCGGTCAACGGGGCAGCGATGAGGCCGAAGTCCTGGATGAACTTACGGTAATATCCTACGAGTCCCAGTAAGCCCCAAGGCCACATGTTGACCGTGGCATCGGCCACTCTGTCATGGCACACACCTTGTCGTGCAATGCCCTAGGCCATGGAGCTGCCAACCCCATTCAGGAAACCATGCGGCCGTGCACACGGAAGGACATCCGGAGGTTATCGAGATCCCACAGAATGGGCCCTAGTGTTCGGAGCCACTGGACGCCAAGGACCACATCAAAGTCGCCTAGAGGAAGAGCGAAGTAGTCCACGTGAAACTTCAAGTTGCCGATGCGCAGGGGAACGGTGCAACACGCACCACCACTGGCCACTCGGTCGCCGTTGGCCCGACTCGAGCGAGGACATCGTCACTAAGGAAATTGTGTGTTGAGCCGGTGTCCATGAGGGCGGTGAAGCGCTCCTCGCCGATGAAGACCTCCACTTGCATGGTCTCTGTCGCACGAACACTCCACAGTCCCGTGAGGGCCTGTAGTGACATGCATGGCTCAACCAGAGTGTCCTCCACGAGCATGTTGTCGGCGCTGTCGTCGTAATCATCTAGCTCGATGTAGAAAAGGCGAGCACACTTGTGAGCACGCACATACTGCTCATCGCAGTTATAGCACAGGCCCTACTTGTGCCGGTCCGCCATCTCTAGGGGTGAAAGGCGGCGGAGTGGTCGAGTCGATGGCGGTGCTGGTGTCGTCGTCGGTGTAGGAAGAGAAGCGCCGCATGCTGGTGTGGTGCGTGGTGGACCGGACGCCGTCTACGCTGGTCGTGGCCAGGGGGTTGTGGGCGCTGTGCCGACGAAGCAGTTGTCGGAACACCCATCGATGAGTGCCGACGTTCATATGTGTGCGGCAAGGTGATGGCCGCCTGCAGGTCCACCGGCTGTTGAAGCTCCACGTCCGTGCGTAGCTCCTCCGGAAGGCCAGCCGTGTAGATGAATCGTTGCTGGCTGGGTGAAAGCGGTTCCCAATTGCAGCACAGGAGCTCGAGGAATTTACTGGCGTAGTCGGCAACAGATGATGCGAATGGTAAACGAGCGAGCTCACCGAGGGGATTATTACGGCCAGGCGGTTCGAGCCGCAAGTGGCACGCCTCTTTGAAGTGCTCCCATGTAGGCATGTCGTAGTCCCGCTCCAACTGGAGATAACAATTCTACGCGTCTTCCGTCAGATGATAGGCCACCAACCAAACCTTGTCGACCTCCGCCGTGTGCTATCCTCGAAAGAACTGCTCGCACCGATTAAGCCACCTGAGAGGATCGACGGAGCAGTCGTGAGGTGGGAAACTCGAGCTTGTGGTATTTAGGCGCGGCAGAACTAGCACCCATATGCAGGCTTGGTTGCTCGGCTAAGGGGGCAAGTGAGGGGGTGTAGCTGGATGGAGGAGGTGGGAAATATGGGCGTTGGGGATGTGGTTGGGGCGGGTAGGGTGGCTATAATTGTGGGTAGGGAAGGTTAGAAAGTTGGTCGAGGTGTTGTGGAGGGTGGTAGTTCGGGATGGTTGATGGTGATGGCTGAGATTGGAGGAAGATGGAGGGTGGCTGTTGCACTGCGGAAAAAAAATTGGGTGGTAGGGATGGCATTGAGCTTGATGTTGGTGTCGGCCCACTAGGCACAACCGCCGTTGTTTCTTCTCGCATCGGCCGCTTCTCCACGGCCGCAATTCTACGCAACACATCACCCATCAACATGCGGTCCTCCAGGCGTTCTTGCACGAAGCTCTCCAATTGCTTGGCGATGACCTGCAGGGTGTCCTCCATGCGTGGTGTGTCCTCCATGCGTGGTGTCGAAACGGAGCTCTCACTCCCAGACATGGCTCTGATACCAAATTGGTATCTACCAAGCGTTTAGAGAGAAGTAATCTACTACTAATGAATTAGAGAAATTGAAATAGCTTCTAAATCTTTCATTGCTTGTAAGAAACAAAGGATGCGGCACATATAAGGCCAGCTACATGAAAAGGAAAACATAACTAATCAGGAAGGAAATGATGACAGACCTGAATCCAATCTCTGAAATATGAAAAGAGACAATCTAATCCAATCTCTGAAATATGGAAAGAGACAATATGAGCTAATCTCTAAAAGATGAAAATAAATAGATGTTTCTAAAAGATCACACTAATTCCGGGCTTGTCATAACCGTTGAAGCAGGGCGCCGGCGCTGGTATGGAATACCCCACGCAACAAAGGTGTGAAAGCATGCCAGTTGCCTTAGATTATAAACAACCTGTCTGACCTAACTCTGCTCTGTTCAAACGAACAACCCAGGAGGAAATATGGTCCAGAGTGATCGAAATCAACTCTCTTTTTTTTACTAGAGAAAAGTAAGCGAGCTTACATGTTACTTAAACTCCACAACAGGTGATAACAACACATTAACAATGACAATAAGTGCGACCATCGTGGTCAGCAATTGGGACTTGCCAACTCAATTACCAGATACGCGTACTGTACACAAGGTAAATTAGTTAGTAAACGCTTTACATGTCAATACCGGGCCAATTTTTTACGGCTAACAACATGAGGTTTCTGGATAAATACTAGCACAACGCAAGCATCTCTATCGATTTTTTTAAAAAAATAAAACTTTGATGATTAGAATTTAGAAGGTGACATGCAAATGGAGGAGGAACAGAAGCAAAAATATCAGCAAACCAAGAAAACGATGAATAACCTGAAGCGATGTTCTATCCAAAGAAAAGAAAACAAACGAAGTGAACTCACCACCAGAGTTCTTGAACATAATCGCACAAAGAGGGCGAAGAAAGAATCAAGAAGGGGAAGAAAACCCAACAGAAGAAACTGATCTCCAAATAGTAATCCAAGAAGGGGAAGAAAAAGGCCGAGAATTCCGTTCCCAGATAGTAAACGGGGAGAGCAGCAGAAGATGAAACACCTGACCTGAGATCGGCTCAAGAACTCGAGAGCAGGCGAGCAAGTGCGAACGCGTTCGCTTCCTTCCCCTTCCCCACAGCGACCAACCGCGAAAAAAACTTATACTACTACTACCAGCACCGCTACCTTTTGCGGCTCGTACAACTGATCGTATTCGCTATTACAAGTGGCTCTTCTCATCCGCCCCTTGGGGATTGCGTCCGCGGCACAGCCAATCAACGGCGCATCCGCGAGGCGATCGAGTGGGTGGTTGGAGCTTTTACGCAGGGGAGCGGAACTGCGGTCTGCGGAAGAGGAGGAAGAATGGGGTCGGCTGCTACGAGAATCCGGATTTTATTAATGGCGCTCTTGCTTTATGTGGAGCACTCCGTGTTCGACAGATCTACATATACTAGTTTATTTGCGCGCCATATTCAATTGCGCTGGAATCGCAACGAGGTCCTCGAGAAACGTCTTATTTGTGCAGCCGGTCCGGTCCGCTTCTTCAGGTGGGAAGCGAACGGGCTGCGAGCGACCAGACGACGAGGACGTATGTTTCCTTCTGAATCGCAGGGACCACATGTCCAATCTGTAGGTTTTTCACGAGGAAAAGTAGAGGAGTACGTGGCCTGCGGTTGCTTCTCCTGTCCGTGCTGATGAGATGGTTGGTAGTTCTGGTAACGCTTTGGATTCTTCTTCTGATTGTGGTGCTGAAGCTGAACTCTCCATCTTCAGACGACAGGGTTGTTCTTGTGGATCGATAACTTTTGACCGATGTGGCTGTTGAAATGTCTAGTACAACAACAGAAGCTGTACGCGAAGGGATTGTTCAGCGTGTGTGTGGGTGTGGCCATGTAGTATGAGAAAGTGATGATTTGATTTCTTGCACGAAGTGATCATGGATATAGAAATTAGCGCAGCACAAGTATTTTTTTTCCCCTTTTTAAAAAGTTTTGATCCCTATGCGTGCTAGTTTGTTTTACAGGCTCTTAGAGAAGTTCATAATGAAGTAGAGCCCATCTCGAATTTGACATACAAAATCGTGCATGTCGTTTTCGATGTTTTGATACAGTGTTTCTGTTTCATACTAGAAGTATATTGTAGTGTGTGTGTTTTTGTCTTGCGTGTGAATCTCTCCATGCATTTTTCAAGGGATACAAGTCAACCATTTTTATTGGTCCTATCCATTAAAAAAAAACTGCACAAGAGAAGTGTAATTTAAGACCAGGAACAGTACAATATATGACAACTGTAATAAGTAATTAGAACGCGTTAGCATAATGTTATGCTGCTCCTTTATTTCATTCCTCGCATAAGTACAGACAAATGGTATCATACAGTACAAAATTATGAGACTAAACTAAAGGACCAAAGAGGTCATCAGCATTCGTGTCCAGTACGCAGCTCCTGTACTGCAGATTTACTGTATATACTGTAGCTTGTGCTGTTTAGCAATGTAACGTGAACAGACTGTTCCCCAGCGATGACGGTATGGAAAAGGTCTAAGGGCATGTCTGATGGTATGAAGCGACTCGCATATCAGAACTATCCATGCCACCTATATACAAAGACTAAAACCAGCTCATCTGATGGATTGTGATGATCTGACCGGCTATAGGATTGTAGACAACACACAATCTTTAATGCTTTTCCTTGGTTTTGGTGCTACAGTCGGCTGCAGGATTATAGACAGCAATATTCTCTCTCTTCATTCTCTTTCATCCACGTCACCAAAAATCCTATATGGCAAATGCTATAGACGGCTGACATAAACCCATTGTACATGCTCTAATGCCACTTATGTAGTAGCCGGTTGTTACGGCACATGATCAATACTACAACAGTTGCTCATAAAAGCTTTGCATACAAGATACTCCAATTAATTGCGTTTAGGTGAACCACAAAGATCACGAAACAAATAATCCAATAAAATTAGCTAATCAGGAAATATTCAACAGTTAAGCGTTTAGTTCATTTACTCTTGATAAACGTCAATGCCGCCTTTTTTTTTTTGCATCGTGGACTAGTACAGACGTGCGGACCCATATACTTCAGCTCTCTACGTTCCACCTCTGAATTTCTTCAACATATCATTGTAGCCGATTTTTTTTCTCTTCAGTTTATTCTCGAAATTACAAGCAGTTAGAGAGGTTCAGAGTTCCAATGTGACCGGGGCCTTACTTTTGACCTTTTCTTAATTAATCAAATCACCTTCGATCTGTTAGCTGTTCATAGCTATACATACATACATTGCCTAGCTTAAACGCCATTAATTGATCATCATGTCAATCGCCGATCGAGCGTGACGTCCTTGATCTCGTCCAAGTGTAAAGCGAGTCGCATGTTGCATCCTTTACCAAGTGGTTGGACAATTAATCTAGAGGATTTATAATCAGGTGCGGAGCTTAAGCCAGGCGGGTCCCCTTTAAAATTGATTTTCCATTATAAAGTATTATTTATTGTTACTTATATACTATAGGTAATGACACTACACGAACGTATGACGAAAGAAAAAAAAACGGACGCTCCTCAACCACTCATAATCAGTCTTATACTCTTATCCACATATCCAAGGCAAGCCCAACCACTCATTTCCTCATCTGTATGTTTGTCTCTTCCCCAGACAAGCTTCCTTAGTTTCTTCTCTTGTTTGCTATTTCTCTCTCTCTAGTCTTTCGCAACTTGAGCTACATGAGCAAATTCAAGGTGCCTCCACCGTAGCTATGGAGACCAGGCCACTGATCCCTAGCTTCCACCGCCCCCACCGGATCAGGACGCCGCCACCGCGGCCACGGAGACCAGGCCGCTACTCCCCTAGCTTCCACCGCCCCCACCGGATCAGGACGCCGCCACCGCAGCCACGGAGACCAGGCCACTACTCCCCAACTTCCACTGCCACCACGGCCACGGAAAAACTCGGCAAATCACCGTCTGTTGTTTCTGGTTCTGATGTTGCGATCCATGGAAAAAAATATTGCGACTGTCGAAAAAAATGTTGCATCTTGTTCTTTGAGATATTGCGACCCGTTGAAAAAAAATGTTGCGATTATCGAAAAAAAAATGTTACATCCTGTTCACGGTGATGTTGCAAAATTTTTAACGCATCCTTTCTGCAAATGTTTGTTTTGATTCTGAAATTTTTGAGAGAAAATATTACATAGAAAATTTTGATATGTTATGTACGTTCTGTATTTTAATTGACTCAGACGTACAAGACGTACAACATTAACGCTCAGATCATATGTGTGAATGCTAGTCAAATATTAAGTTGGGTCGTGACCAGAGAAGAGGAAAATTGTCGGCAACACGGTTCGCCTGATCCCGCTGGGGAATACGTATCGGCGACTTGCTATTTTAGTACGGCGCCGTTGCTCAGTCCAAGATAGTGACACTTCTGACAGCGTGAGGCTGTGCTATTTCCTCGTGTACTTGAAGGATTCAAGAACCTTGGCTATTGTTTCTATCCATGGGAAGCCGGGAACAGTGTGACAGTATTATGACGTACCGGTGATGCTCGATCTCACCGTCGTTTCAGAAACGAGATCACTGAGGCTCGTTTGGAATGGCGCTGATGTGTACGAATCAAGTTTGGTAGGATCTTGAATTAAATATAGGATTGAATCATAGAATCTAATACGCTATCTGATTCCACAAATTTATATTTCTTCAAATACTAGTCATGCGTCTGTGTGTTGCAACAAAAACTCATACTTGTATTGAAATTTTAATATGCAATGCATATTAATCGTATTCGAAGCATACTATTCACTCGAATGTGCAATCATCGAATTTTCAAGTCATTTCCTAGATCTGACCTTTATTGGTTGGATCTGGCAACGTTTTCTTTGATCCTTCCTTGGAGGCGTCGCTTCGGTGACTTGACCCTCAAGCACCTTATTGCATAGCTACTGTTCTCGTGTCGTTGCGCTGGTGGATGACTTGGTGTTCACCGGTGATAAGGATGTGTTGGATGAAGGAGAAGCTAGTCATCGCGCATGGTGGCAGTTCCGATGTGGCTCTGAGATGATAATTTGTTTATCACTTAGTTCTTGGTCTGTCTTTTGTAAGCCGATTTGTTCGTTTGTAATAATTTATGGCTATGTGCATCGTATGATGCAGAGATCGGGAGGTTTGCCTTTCCATTATCTAAAAAATTTCCTCGAAGAGAGGAGAGGAATGGATGGCAAGAGTGGGAGGTAGGTGCATGGGTGGGGAGCATGAGAGGAGGAGAGGGAGGGTGGGCGGCGTGGGTGGGAAGCATGAGAATGGGAGGAGAGAGGAGAGTGAGGGAGGGGGGAGGCATGAGAGAGAGGGGGGAGGGAGGGTGGCGCAGGCACTAGGGTTGATGCTGCGCGAAGCGATCTGGCTCGTGGTCGTCCAGTTCGTTGATCCAACAGACACGGAAGATGGTGGAAGGACGGACGACCAACAATTTCAATTTTTAAGTAGTAGAGATACCATGTATTTTTCAATGGTGATATCCAAGTTATTCTTTTGGAATTGTACTTTAGAAAACTTTATTTAATAAAAATCGGTCTAGCTAAAAGAGAGATTGTTTTTTGTGTGCCAATGATAATATACATATAAATGGATCAAAGTTGAAGTTGTACAATTGGAAGGATATATGCAAGTAATTATTTATAACTAATTATTAGGATTGGTATAATCGGGTAGGATCGCATATAAATTATGATTAGGATCGTACAGAATCGTAAGAGCATTAAGGTTCTACCAAATTAAGATCCTATCTAGGATCAAATTGGTCCACTAAATCTAGGGTCATAGAATCTTAAGATTCTAAGACTTGAATCAAGATTATGACAACTTTGGTATGAATCATACAAGAATTATAGTGTTTTATATGAAATTTCTACATTTGTAGGGACCTCTGAACTCAGACCTTATATATGTTGTTCTGGTAACCTTTGCACGTGTTCTAGTCGCCGAGTGACAAATGTTAAGAAGGGTAGCTTGGAAGAGCTTTAATCACTACTCATTGGGTCATGTTTCTTTTTTTTTTTAGCCAGGTTATATTTCTTTTTTTTAGAAGCTAGTAGACAATTTCTCATGGTACTTTGAGGGGGACGAGTGAATTATTGGTAAGTACTAAGTAGTGATTTGTGTGTGGAAGATCCATGCGTGTGTACTTCAGCCGCTTCTGGATGGTCCAGGTTTGGTTTGGTTATCTCAACCGCTTCTCTGCTAAGATCCGCGGCACGGCTGCTTCTCTGGTTGGTACGTACAACCAACACGCTCTTCAAACAAATCTTAGTAAAATTATAAAACTCAGTGGATAACCATAAGCGGGGTTGCTTACTTTCTTTAGATCTGTCAAACAGCACGCGCGTTGACTACAGAAGGCAGCTTCCCACTGACGACAGTAAAGTACGGATTTGTTGCCCAAAACGTAGAAAAATCCTATCGTAAACGTCTAGACGGTGCTGATGATGATTTTACTGCCTGATAGTATATGATACAGTATATAATAAATAATATGACCTCAATGACATCAGAAAAAGGTGGGAAACAGAGGAAGATCGTGGCTCACAATCTTTTTAAGCTTTCACGACACCGGTGGATCTCGATGTTGATGTTCTCTGCGACTTTAAGCGTTATCTGGTGGAGCAGTGCAGCGCCGATAGCTTAGCTCAATGGAATCATGCAAATGCGACGCCGGTTCACACACAGCTACACATTGAAGAAGGGTCATGCTGCCAAGTCAGGAACTGTAGCTTTCAATGGAGAGGGAGCAATCATGCTTTATACTTTAGGTACTTGAGGTAAACCGCAAACCAAGCGCTAGTTTACACAGGCGATGAACAGGGTTTGGTGTGGAACAAACATGAACATTGCAATAGCATATTTTTCGCTTGGGAAACTGTTACATCGAAGTGTACTAGATCATTTGAACAAGATATTGCAAAAGCCATTGTCACTCTTGGCCAGAAGAATTGCAGAAACATTGATATCACTCCAACTGTTGTGGACAATATATCGGTCATCATTCCAGCAGACACTTCTCCCTCCAATATGAAGCTACCAAAACTGGAATTTGGGGTACAAGTGTTATGAATAGCGTTTGTATTCATAGTAAGGTTAATGGGCCAATATGGGTGTGTTTGATTGCCTACATGTCCCAGCCTGACCCGTATATGTCATCTAGGCTGAACTTAACCAGGTTAAGTTGATGCAATGATAAGTTGTTTGATTGCTTGTTTCTGTTGAGTCAGGTTGTGCTAAGATGTTGTTTGGTTGCCTGTATCTGGCGCAAGAGAAGGTGAACGGACTCACGAGCGCTGGCCAGCCTGCATGCACTCAGCCTGGCTAAGGAGGAAAGCTCGAATCGAGCGTTTCCCTCGGGCCTGGCCCGAGAGGGAATCTTGCATCCACTCAGCCAAGCTCACCCACAAAATCAGGCAACCAAACACCAAAAAACTTGCATATACTCATGCGAGTCAACCCCATACAGGCAACCAAACACACTCTATATATATAAGTACAGGTATAGTATATATGCAGATAACCCCTTATACAATAGGGAAAATATACAGGTAATAATACATCTAACACACACCCCCTCCCCTCAAACTTATGGTGGATCAACAACATGAAGTTTGAAGGGATAGAAGCTGTGCTGGGCTCTGGTCTGTGTCTTTGTGAAAAAGTGTACCAACTGAAGCTCTGAAGGCACATATTGAAGAGCAGCAATTTGGTCCTGCACCTGTGTCTGCATGTAGGAAGTATCAACACCAATATGCTTTATAAGCTCATACTTCACCGGATCTTTAGCAATGTTAATAGCACCTGTATTGTCAGATAAAAGATGAGTGGGTGTTGAAACAGAAACACTAAAATCCTCAAGTAATCACCGTAGCCAAGTATCCTCCGCAGTCAACAAAGTCATAGCTCGCAACTCAGCCTCAGCAGTCGAACAAGAAACTAATGTCTGATTCTTAGTCTTCCAAGCAATAAGAGAACCACAAAGAAAAACACAATAGGTAGAGAGATACGGGCGATCAGAGTAATCACTAGCCCAAGTGGCATCAGAATATGCCTAGAGCTATAAAGAGCTGGAGCGAGGGAAAACAGACAACGAGTGATGGTTCCACGAAGATATCGTAGAACATGAAGAAGATGACTATAGTGGAGCTGAGTGGGAGCGGAAATAAACTTACTCAAGATATGTACAGGGTATAAAATATCCGGACGAGTAACACCCAGATAAACAAGACTCCCAACAAGGTGACGATAGCAAGTAGGATCGGTAAGAGGCTCACCATCAGTGGGCCGAAAATGAACATTAAGCTCCATGGGAGTTTCAGCGGTGTGCTGATCAGTAAGAGAAGCACGATCAAGAAGATCATAGATATACTTTTCTTTGGACAGATAGAAGCCATCAGACATAGAAATAACCTCAACCCCAAGAAAGTAGCAAAAAGGACCCAGATCAGACATGAGAAACTGCTCATTAAGACACTCCTTGACAAAAGTAATGTACTGAGAATCATCTCCAGTAAT
This sequence comes from Ampelocalamus luodianensis, assembly GCA_036346255.1. Classification (NCBI taxonomy): domain Eukaryota; kingdom Viridiplantae; phylum Streptophyta; class Magnoliopsida; order Poales; family Poaceae; genus Ampelocalamus; species Ampelocalamus luodianensis. Next base: position 25,535,982 of record CM070617.1, on the reverse strand, counting down.
GATCGTATCATCTTGGTGCGCTCACGAGGTGCAAGAAGAACATAGCACACATACACCCAAAGAGGTGAAGACTAGAATAATCAGGATCTTACCACAGAGACGCTCAACTAGGATCCCAACCTGAAGAGTAGAAGAAGGACGAATATTAATCAGGAAAGTGACAGTAGAAACAGCCTCAGCCCAGAAGTGTGGTAAGACAGAAGAAGCAAGCATAAGAGCACAGACTATCTCAAAGAAGATGACGATGCTTCCGTTCAGCCACACCGTTCTGGGCATGAGCACCATGGCAAGAAAACTGAGAGAGTGCCATGCTCAGCAAGAAACCATAAAGGACTCTTGACAAGTATTCCCCGGCAGAATCAGCATGAAAAACACGAATAGGAGAGTCAAACTGAGTACGAATCATGGTGGCAAAATTCTTGTAGATGGATAGAACCTCACTAGGAGATGACAAAATATATCCACGTGTATCAAGAAAAGTAATCAATAAAAATAATATAATATCGATGACCTTCTTTCGAAACAAAAGGAGCCAAACCCCATACATCATAATGAACAAGATCAAAAGGACGCTATGATACTGACTCACTGGAAGGATAGGGGAGTTGAAGCTATTTACCAAGCTTACAACCTTGACAATTTAGAGAAGCGTTACCAGACACAAACCCTAAAAGATCACAACGAAGTAAAGAATATAGATGTGGCCCGCAAAGATGTCCCAAACGATGATGCCACCGAGCAAAAGATGCAGTGGAGGATGCAACAAAAAACAAAGGCAGTGGTGGAGGCGACAAGACTACAGGGGCAGCGGAAGGAAGATGAAGTCAGTCAAGCTCCCAGAGACGCCACGAGTCACGGCGGCGAGGGCCGGTACCAACCAGAGTCCCTATGCATCGATCCTAAACAGAACAAGAATCAGAATCGGGAATAACACGACAACCATGATCGGTGAGCTGATCGGCAAATATGAGCTGCATGGTTAGATTGGGAATATAAGAAATAACAGGAACATGAAAAGAGCATTTCAAAATAGTGCCTCGTCCTGCCATAGAGAGAGGTACCATCTGCTGTCTAAACAGTGATAGGAGCAGCTGAAGGACCAATGTAAACGGGACTAGTGGAATCAGATGTCATGTGAAAGGAAGAACTAGAGTCAAGAATCCAAGATAATATACATGAGGAAGAAGGAGTAGAAGGTGGTCTCTCACTAGAAGATTGTGCAGTAGAACCAGCAGAATCAGGTCTCTCACTAGAAGACTGTGCAGCAGAACCAGACGGTGCAAAAGCAGCCATACGACACAACAGTGTGAGAAACTCCTGAGAATCAGAAGCACCAGAGCTCCTCTGAGAGGAGGAACCGCTAGTGCCCTTTGGAGGACGGCCACCACGACGTAAATCCTTCTTCTTCTTCCTATAGCAGAATTGCTCCACATGTCCATCCTTATTGCAATAGGTGCATTGTAGTCCCCTACCAACAGTAGCTATCACTGGTGAAGGCACCACTGGTGAAGGAGGAGCTGGACATGTAGCGCGTGTAGAAACTGGAGGAGCTGCCAGAATCGAAGGAAACGACGGTGACGACAGCAGATCCGCAACATGAAGGCGAATCTCATCAGCACGAACAGCTGCAAGGGCCTCCAACAGAGTTACACGAGGGTGGCATACCAGCAACTGAGCGCGAGTCTGCTCATACTCAGCCCGTAGACGGGTCAAGAAATCGTAGATGCGATGAAGCTCTAGGTGAGACTGCTCATGCTGACAGCACTGACAAGTGTGGCAAATATCCGGTTCCAAAGAGTCAATCTGATACCATACCATAGACAATTAGGCATAAAACTCATCTACAGTTGCATCTCCTTGCTGCAGCGACTGCTCCTAATGCACAACAAAAAGATACAAAGAATTACCAGACGGCTCGTAGTAGTTGCGCAGATGTGTCCACATCAATTGTGCTGAAGCTAAGCCGAGCGCATCTCTAGTGAGATGCACTTCCATGCTAGCAACCACAATAGCAATGGCACAGGCATCCTCGTCAATCCATGTCTTGTAGGCAGCATACTGAGTCGAAAAAGTCTCCATGAAATCCTCAAAAACATCCAAAGCCTCTTTACGAGTGTTTTCAGAAGCATCCTTTGGGAGCATGGGCTCAACAGGTGGAATAGGTCGAGGCAGAAAAGGCAGCTCGCCGGTGAGAAAATCCCAAAGACATTGACCACGCATGTGCCGAAATCAGTCCCGATAATTGAGACCATCAAAAAGCACCGGGCAACGAGGAACAGAAACAGTGCCTGAATACATTTTTTCCTCTTTTCTTTCTTTTTCTTTTCGTGGACCGGGCCAGCATGCGTTAAAAGATAATCGAAGCCGCTCGGCCTGCTAAGAACCAAAAAATTTGCACAAGGGGAACTAGGGTTCCCCCAGCAGCGGCGGCGGCTTGTGCAGAGGCAGGCTCGGCTCAGTGGACCGAGCAACGAGGCGTGGCGTCCGGGCGTCGACTGCACGAAAAAGTAGCTCCCCGGCGACGACGGGGCGGAGCTCTGAGCGACTCAACTGCATGATGAAGTAGCTCCCCAGTGGTGACGGTGCAGAGCTCTGAGCGACTCGACTCCGGATCGACCCCGATCTGCTCCTTCCCGAGATGAATCTGGGCGGTGGCAATGAAGACGAATCGGCAACGATGGAAGATGAACGTGGATCTGACAACGGCGATGAAGAAGAACCACCAGCAGCTCGCCCAACGAGCATGGTCGTCGATTGATAGAGAGCTATTGTATTGGAGAAGAGCAGTGGCGGTGGTGGGCAAAAACCAGGCGGCGACAACTGCTAGAGAAGACAAACCGGCAGTGGTGGTGGCTTGGCAAAGAAAAACCCTAGGTGCGCTCTGATATCATGTTATGAATAGCGTTTGTATTCATCATGTGGCCAATGGACCAATATATATGCAAGTACAGGTATGGTATATATACAAATAACCCTTTATACAATAGGGGAAATACACAAGTAATAATATATCTAACAACAAGAACATGCTCTTGATGCCTTGGGGATTAACTTCAAATCCCAAGTTCTTGTAGAAATCAATTACTACAAGTGACAAAATAAAAAATCATGAATAACTTAACATGTATCTGGTGAAATTTTTATTTTTCTTGATATGAACCAGACAAGAACTGAATTACCATTTCCAAACAACATGTTGTGCATGAGTTTCTTAGTCTGGTTTAGGGTCCTTGAAACCAAACATTTCATGCAAGACATGCGACAACCGAAGGATAAACAATCGCGAGGCATCCAAGAGGTGGAACTACGATGAGCGGTGGCCGGAGGGGGGACCTCAGGGACGGACCCAAGTGGGTTCAAGCGTGTTCAGCTGAACACCCAAAAATTTTGGATAAAAATTCAGTATATATGAGGTATAATACATGTATATACTATAAATTGGGTTAAATCAACATGTAATACCCTCAAAAGCCCATTCCATCGGCACCTCGCTCGCAGCCCACTCGGCACTCGTACAACCCACCAAAGCAAAGGTATTCCACATTCGACCACTGTTCCAGCCTTCCCCCACAATGACTCAACCCAACATCTCAAGGCCCATTTATTGTCAAACCCTAACTCGATCTCACATCTCTCTCAAAGAAACACACATACACATAGCCTTGCCCTTGAGCCTTGCGGGCTTGCGACGGCGGTGGTAGGCCACGACGCCGCGGTAAGCGGGTGAGCGCAGCGGCTGGCGGCTGCGGGCTGCGGCGGCTTGGGAGAAGGGGAGGCCGAGAAAAGGGGAAGAGTGTTGCGATGCCGCCGTGGTAGCGGCCAATGGGGTGGGTCGATCGGCGAGGCGAGCCGCACAGTGTGCTGCTCCGAGGAGCGAGGCTCCAACTCTGATTGAGTGGCACGATGGAGGTGATCTGGCGATGGACCGGAGCTAGCGACGCGGGTGAGCCGTGAGTGGGGCTGGCCGGCGACGGCGGTAGGGCAAAGTGCGTGGGCATGGCCATCTAGGTGACCGAGCAGCGAGTCCCGACCCCCGAACACTGGTCCTGAGGAGTGAAGACTGAGCCACTAAGTTGAGGCATCCAACCCCAAATCCCTAATTCCCAAACGACCAAGCCAGTTTGCAAAATGTATTGTGGAATTCATATTTATGTGAATTGTAGATCTTAGAACTTTGAAAAATGTACAAAGTACTCCAAATTATCACATTATTGGATGACACCAAAATGAAGCATTAGATTGCCCTCTGAAATTTAATCTTGTATAAACATATTATACTTTTAAAACTTTCAAGTATCCATGTGGAGTTCTCATTGGATAGGAAGATTCTAGGCAATAACAAGCTAATTGTAGCACATAATAGAATATCTAGACCATTTTCGGCCAAAGCAACTAAACTTTCAGCTCAACTGAGAGCATGACACTGATAGATAACTCTAGATTTAAGTTAGATTACCAGGCTTTAGCAATGGATGGTGGCATACTTTAGCAATATGAATATAAATTCATCCAGACATGCCGATATAATTTTTTGATGATCTCAACTTCTCAAGTTATATAAATTCATGTGACTAATCAAACCTACAAACTACAAATTCCTGTGCCGGCGAGTTAGGCTACATATGTTAATAGCAGCACATGTACATCTCCAATTCTCCATTCCTCAATTCCTCGGTCCCAAATCCCAAATTCTCAATTCAACATTTTTTCTTAATTATTTTGTAATTTCTCTCAATTCTTCATGGTGTTATTTCTAGAACGAAAAAATTGTACTTTGTTTTTTATAGCGTGGACCTTTCAATTTTTCCATTGAATAATATTTTATTAACTCCGAACACCCATCTGATAAATCCTAGGTCCGCCACTAAGGATCTATCATTTTGTTCGATCAAGCCGACAAGTGACCCCATGTAAACTACACCCCGCATGTACGTGAAATCCGTCAATGCAGTCGCCGACCGCTGCTCAAGCGACGATAGTGTTGTGCACCCGGCGACAAGGCTAGATCGACCAGTGCGCATGGGTGTGGGTCACCACAGCAGGCGTAGGGACGGCGGAGCATGGCGTGCTGAACGGCAGCACCGTCATGCTGGTAGAAGTGAACCGAACGCGGTGGCGGGCACAACGCTGGACAGCTGAAGGCAAAGAACTATCTCAACCAGCGAGTGCGACAGCGAGTCCGATGACTGGTCCATTGATCGACCCGCTCCTGATCTCTGTGAGACGTTTGATCACGATTGTGTGGCTCATATTAAATATGGAAAGAGAGTGCGGAACGTTTTCACGGAAGACCCTTATAGTATTAGGTGTACCGTTTATGATTTTTTAAATAATATTAATTTAAAAGATAATTATAAAAATAAATAGTCATTTTTTTTTACAAAAATAGGCCCATGTCGCCATTCCAATTGGCGACAAGAATCTATCGCAATTTGAAATGGCAAAATGACCCTATATTTAATTTTTTAAAAATTTATGTGTAGAGAATTCAACCTAAAGATTTAGTGTATTTCATGAAGTTTCTTGGTAATACCTTGAAGTGTCCACATAGTTCAGAATACAAAATTGGAGAAGGTAACGAAATATGAAGTAGAGAATGCGAGATCGGCGGTGCAATTTGGAACGCGAGTTCGACGGTGCAATAACACAAACAACCCCCTTCGGAGCAAAAAAAAGTTCGGCTTAGAGTTGCCATGTGCGCTATTGTTCCGATTGTATTTTTTGTGGAACTGATTCCTTCGAGAAAAGATTATATAATATTTAATAGCCGAAATATTTGAGAAAGAAGATGTAAGTTTGAAAGACTTCATAATTTAATTGTGAATTATACGGCGTGTTGGGTTTGGTTACGTATATTAGAAACGCCAACATGCATGCATCAACAAACCAAAATACACAAACGATACATATGCGCCTTTTTGGAATCGAAAAAAAAGGTTGATTGGAACGAAATCGATTAGTCCTGGTGGTCCATCGGTCCTTTCCCCTTGTCTCTGGACTGCCTGCAATGGCGACCAGTCTTGGAGTCAGCCATGTCCTGCGAGATGGGCTAGACAGTTGAATGATATTACGATAGCACAACACAGGGCCAAATTAATAATCAGGATGCAAATTAAACATAACTTACCTCTTCGATCAGGACTGCGCCCAGGCGACGGAGAGCGCTAGGACGACCACCGGTCTCACTAGCAGGTGCCTTCCCCTTGTCTGTCGTGCGCTTGGCCCGGTCGTACCCAGCTTCCTATTCGAGGGTCCTCCACCACCACCCTGCTTTCTTGGGCTCTTCCGGTGCCTTTTCAATAGGGTTGGGTACGTAAGGTTTTCAGCGTTTGAAGGTCTAGGCTCGCATTGCATAGTTTAACATGTACTTTTGCCCAATGAACGCCCTATCATATATGTCTGGGTCGTTGATCCATTAGAATAAGTTGCATTGAACCTCCGTCTGCCATTATGCGCAGTTGTAGTTAGGGATATGTGGATTGGAACGTAACATGTGAAAAATCTATGTGTGTACAAAATTCTCTTACTAGGACGTTCCCACGCATATAGTATGCCCAGGCGATGGTCGCCTGGTGCGTGGATTGGGTGATCTTAGCCAGTTCTTTGCACACACATTACGTGTGGGAACTCCAGTGGTACCGACGTATCCTTCATAAAACAATTCGGGTAGGGTTTAGTTCTCTCGGCAAGCCACTTACACTTCCGTAGCATCTTCGTGTAGAAGTTCGTCGACGAGTCTGACATCTCTTTCCTTTCTGTTGTGTGAACCAAGCTTTGGTGAACTATTAGATGTGTTGGTGTAGTTTTCTTCTCTAGCTTACTTCTCTCTCTTTTTATAAGGGTCTTTCCGGTCTGAAAAGGTGGCGTGGCGGAGTGTGATCTTTTCGGTCTAAAAAGGTAGCGTTGCAGTGTGTTATCATGTCAGTCTGCAAAAGTGACAGTTTGTGGCGTGTCGTGCTGCGTTCCTTTTAGTTTGAAAAGGTGGCGTGACAGAGTATGGTATTTTCAGTTTAAAAAGGTAGCATCGCAGTGTGTTGTCATCTCGGTCTGCAAAAGTGGCAACGTGTGGCGTGATAGGTGCGGTCTCGAAAAGGTGGCGTGGCGGAGTATGATCTTTTTGGTCTCAAAAGGTAGTGTCGCAGTGTGTTATCATCTTGGTTTGCAAAACTGACAGTGTGTGGCATGACCAGTGTGGTTTTTAAGGTCTGAAAAGGTGGCATATCAGAGTGCGGTCTTTTTGGTCTGAAACGGTAGCGTCATAGTGCGCGGTCATCTCGCTCTCCAAAAGTGGGGTGTAAAGGCTAGAAGCAGGGTGGTATGGGGTATTGCGATGCTGACTCTCTCACATGGTTACCTAGGCACATAAGAAAAAATTGTATCGAAACACGATACTAGCATAATGCAAGTTGTACATAAATTAATATTTACATGGCAATACTGATATTTACAAGAACAAATATCTACTCGTGGGCCCTCTTGGGGCGTACCCCATGTGTGGCCCTTGGTCTCGTCCAGGGCAGTTGCGGGCATTGATGTGAGTACGCCAAAAGCTCAGGCGGTTGAGGTACCTGATCGACGCGAGTAGCTTGAGGGGGTGTCACGAGGGGGTCCTGCATCGGCTAGCTCGGTCTGAGCGCATCATACAACTGTGAAGCCCCAATGGAGACCTAGCTGCTCTCGCCGTGCGATGGTCCACTGCCCTGGCGCCATAGTGTCTGCGCCTGCTCGAACTCAAAGTCCCCAAAGCGTGATTCCTCATCTGACACCACCTCGTCGTCCCAAAGGGGTGTACGAACTGTAAAATAGTATGTTATGCATGTAAATATGGCAAAAATGATTTAAAAAAATAGTATGTTATGCATGCAAACAAGATAGACATACCTCGTCGTATGAAGGTAGCGGACGGCTCCACGTACTCCCCCGTGTACAAGTGGAACTCAGCACCTGTCAGAGAAAATTGACATTAGTAACTAGTGAAGTTCAAAATAAACAACCAGACACAAGTATTTCGTGTTGACCTGCGAACTGTGCCAGGGTACTCCCCGCACGGTGCCACGAGGACCTGCCCGCCATGTCCGGGTGAGGAGTCATGGGGCGTGACACACCGTGGCTCACCCCCGTACACACATAGGTGGGTCCACCACCTCCCTCGGCCTATGGCAAGATGCAAGCTGGATGCCTCGCCTCGTCTCGTCTTATCGACAAACTGGTCCATGACCTCTCGTACCTCCTGCGTTGTCATACTAAACCACTCCCCGAGCATCATACGGCGCACGGAGGTCACCAGGTCGTGCATCTCCTATTGTAGATCGACATGTACACAAAATTAACAAGTTAGAAACCGAAAACTTGCGAAGCAAATAAAAATATATATCGTAATACGTACCACACGATGTAATGCTGAGTCCAGCTGGGTGGGGTACGTGTCGGTCGTCGAGGCCTCGTGTCGTGGAGGTTCGTCCATGACCCTGACACAATGAACCCTCGTCTGACTGGAGTACCACTCGATGTACTCCTCGTACATCCCGAGATCGTAGGGAGTATCCTCCTAGACGACGTCCAACAAGGCGTGAAGCCAGCCCTCAACCCAAGGGAGCATCCTGTCAGCCTAGGAAGTCGTAGCATGTACTCCCTTCCAAGTGTACCTGTGGAAGGCAAAACGATTATTTTATAGGTACGTAAGGAAAATGCTACGACATAAATAAAACGTGAACTTACCCATGGACGTTCGGTGTCAACTGCAGCCCCCAGAGGACTGGGACCTCTTGTCGCAGACCGAACTGGCGCGTCACCCGATGCACGTGGTACTCCTCCACAAAGACATCATGCACTAAGCTCCTCCGCGTGTACCAGTACGTCTGGTCTCACGTGCATAGGCTCGATAGGCCTTAGGGTGCGTGCACGTACACCCTGTTAGGAGTTTACGATGTCCAGGTGACGCGGTCATCCATCAACTGATCGAATATCACAACGTAGTTCGGATAGGACACGTGTATAGTGATCAGAGTGAAGGTAACCTATGGAATAGAACAACTAAAACTTACTACAAGAAATAAAATTACATTACGAAAAGGAATAAATATTTTAAAAACTTACTCGTCCGCGACACCACACCGTACCCATGCTCGGCTAGTCCATGTCATCGGCGTTGGCATACATGGCGGTGTTGTAGGCTCCCAAGTCCAGCTGTGGTCGTTCGATCTAAAGATGCTCGAAGGACCACAATTGAAGAAGCAGCGGACATTCGAAGAGGATGGAGTTGTCCCAAACCCGGTGGGACACGTCGCATGGGCGCGGTACATCGCGCACAGCACCGCTGGGCCCTAGGCGTACGGCTGGATCGCCTCCACCTCCAAGTCCGTTAGCTCGCGTGCGTAGAGGATCATGTGCTTGTTGACACTGTTGCTGTGGGACCCTAGGAACAGCACCCACCCGAATAGCCACAGCAAATAGGCCTCAAAGTGCCTCCTCACCATGTACCCGGGTGCATCCTCTACCATACACTCTGGCTGCAAGAAGACAGAGACACATCACTAAGTTGCACAAAGCAATTGAAACAGAAAGACAATAGTTACAAAAACTTACGTGGAACTGGTAGATCCACTTGGTGATGGCCGTGCGTCATCTTGAACTCCTCGGTGGTGTTGGGCAAAGAAGCACCTTGGAACCTCATGAGGATTTTCGCAAAGATGCGGCGGACGTCGGGGCGCCGTGTTGCGGGAAGCTCGCGCAAGGCAACCTGATTAGGAAGGTCACGTTCTAAAGCGTTGGCACCATCTCCCCATAGGGAAGGTGGAACGTGTGTATCTCCGGCCTCCACCGGTCAACCAATGCCATTAAGAGGTACCGGTCGTACAAAAACCGCCTGGACATACGACCACCGCCCGCGCAATCCTGGTCATCCTCCCACGTCTCCTCTACCATCCTCGCTAGTGGAAGGAGGTCTGCCGCTCTCAACCTGCGTTGAAATGATTAAAAACATACGTGAGTCTACCCACACAAGTCAGACTGCAATTGAGTACACGAGGGTCACAACTAAACGTATCTCAGAACCCAACGTGGTTCCACCCTCCATGCCCTCAAGGGCGTGCGCAACCGCAACACACCAAGCTTAATCGCCGCCTCGCCCTCCTAGGGGAGACTGGTACTAAGGCGGCTTTGGTGACTCGCGCCAACGGGCGGGTCAAGCAGTTGTACGACGACTACGCAGCGGGTCCTGGGTCCGCTATACCAGAAAATTCAGTGCATACATTGTAAATACAACGATACATATACAAAAGGTAATAAGAAGCGACATTTCTAATTAATTCAAAACATAAAAGCTATGAAACATATACAAATGGAAACTAAAATTAAGTTCACAATATTTGAATTAACGTCTACATATACCCTATTTAGCTACTCTGGTTTTTTATAGAAATTTTTAGAGGTGTCTTGCTATTTTCCTAGTTTGAAATGTATTTTCGGCATTAACAAAATATTTACCGTGTATAAATGAAAACTAAAATTAAGTTGATAATATTTTAATTAAGGTATACATACTCTATTTAGCTAGTCTGGAATTTTCACATAATTTTGATAGGTACCTTGCTATTTTCCTTGTTTACAAAATATTTACCGTGTACAAATGGAAATCAAAATTAAGTTACAATATTTTAATTAAGGTCTACATACCTTATTTAGCTACTCTGGAATTTTTGTAGAATTTTTATAGGTACCTTGTTATTTTCATTGTTTAAAAAATATTTATCGTGTACCAATGAAAATCAAAATTAAATTGGGATTATTTTGATTAAACTCTACATACCCTATTTAGCTACTGTACAATTTTAATAGATTTTTTATAAGTATCTTGCTAATTTTCTTGTTTAGAAAGCGTCTCTAGTATTTACAAAATATTTACCGAGTACAAATGGAAATAAAAATTAAGTTGACAATATTTTAGTTCAGCTCTACTTATCCTATGTAACAACTCTGGATTTTTTATAGAATTTTGAGATGTGTCTTCCCATTTTTCTAGTTCAAAAAATATTTTTGGCATTAACAAAATATTTATCGTATACAAATAGAAACAAAAAATTAAGTTAGGATTATGTTGATTCAACTCTACATACTCTTTTAGCTACTTTGCAATTTTTATAGATTTTTTATAGGTTTCTTGCTATTTTTCTTGTTTAAAAAGTGTCTCCAGTATTTATAAAATATTTACTGAGTACAAATGAAAAAAAAATTAAGTTGAAAATATTTTAGTTTAGCTCTACATACCTTATGTACCAACTCTAGATTTTTTTTTTTTACATAATTTTTAGAGGTGTCTTGCTATTTTTTTAGTTTAAAAAGTATTTTCGACATTGACAACACATTTACCGTGTAAAAAATGAAAACTTACAAAGTTTTTTTAGTATTTTTTCAGATTTATTATAAATCAGTCAAGTATTGCACCATAAATAATATCTATACAATGAACTAAGCTATATACAGCTAAAATGATGTACTACATAAAACTGCAATAATGTAAAATTATCTAATCCATTAAATTTTATGTCGCTATTTTTATTTGCCAACCTATCAAGTTTTGAATTTATGTACAAAGTTGCAAGAACATTTACCTGTAAAATAGGCGACCAGGTCTGCTTCTCCATCTCTCGCTTCTTCGCTACGAATCTGTAGGGCTTCGCTACGTCACTTCTCTACTCTCATCTCTCTTTTCTCTCTTTTCTCTTTTTTTAGAATTAAAATAACTTTTCATCTGAATTTTGAGGTTTATATAGCCAGCCTCTGTCGTGGGTTCCTGTCGCAATTTGAAATGACAATTTGAACACTCTTTGAAGCAAATCGTCAATCCAAATGACGATAGGGAGTTGGAATAGCGATTGACACTAAATGACATCCTGTCGTCATTTCAAATGGCGACAAGAGACTGCCCCATGTGAAATGACTACAATGGTCTGTTTTTGTGTGTGTATATATATATATATATATATATATTAATTATTTTTAAATTAATGTATATTTTTTTAAAAAATCTACCATTTACACCCCGTGCGATCTTCGGCCGTTCGATCTAGTTTGCGGCTCAGATTGAGGGTAAATTGATGTGACTTGGGCGGACGTTTCACAAAAGGCCTTGTATGATTATTTATTATCCTTTTATGCCCTCTTAGAAATGGACCGCGAATAAAATGCGTGGTTTGAACCGTTCGATCCACGTTAGGCGGTTCAAATTGAGAAGGAGCTAACGCGTCGTGGAAATGCTTATTTGGCAAGGGCCCCTTCGAATTAACGCCAACGCCGGCCTCAGGGGCTCAGGGCCTCTTCCGTTCACGTCGCCGAGCAGGGCTCCGCGGCCGCGCCGCCGGTGCTCCTCACCCACGGGCCACGGCTCCCGGAGCTCTCGCTATCGTGGCGCCACTCCACCAGATTGCCGCTATTGCCCCCGACCTCCGCGGAAACTGCGACTCCGAACGCACCCGCCACCGACTCCATCTTCCCCATCGTCGAAGACCTCGTCGCCCTCTTCATCCTCGACCACCTACCCTCAGCCTCCCCAAGGTGCATCCTTTTTCTTGACGTAGCGTTCGGTTCTTGGTTCCAGACGCCGACGGCCGCCTCGTCGCCGAGGCCCTCGTGACCCTGCTACATTCCTGACGTGTATATACGCACCAATCCGAAAGACTGAAAGCACACTCTTCGACCACATTCTTCTTCATCACTTCATGGACACAATTCTGTAGCATTGGGGCACCAGTGGGGGAAAAGGTCTCATCATTTTTTGGTTGCAGATCAAATTAAGCCTACAATTCTCTAGATCCGCTGACAGATACAAGCGCGGGGAGGGGACGAGTTGACGAAAGCAGAAAACTCGGCATGACCGCTTTTTTTCTCCCCTCTGCTGTGCTCCCCATCAAGCCTCTGGCCATGCACGCTGGCATCCAAAGAGCAGGACAGACGGGTCGATCAATGGACCAGTCATCGGACTCGCCGTCGCGCTCGCCATACATGCATACTCGCCATAAGGAACAAAGATGCAACGGCATGTGCATGCACTGTAGCGATCAGGTAGTATGTGCACGTATGTATTGCATGCATTCGTACCTAGGAGGTTGGGACTTTCACGAGAGGTCGCTGAAACGAGTAAATAAAAGCCCGGGCTCATTACTAATAGGCCGGCGCTGTATCAATTACTCCAGTTACCTGCCCTTGCACAGACTACTGAACAAACTGGAGTGACATACATGCAGATGCAAGTAATTTACCGTCCAGTTCCTCTCGTTTTTTCGGACTAGTCACACGCCGAGCGCGTTGAAGAACACGACGATATGACGCGACGTCGACGAGTCGCCGTCGCGCACCGACGCACACGCGCGCGGCAAGACGATGGTCTTGAGAGAGATTGGCCGGATCGATCGATCTCCCGAACTATACCATGCTTTCGCCCAGTCTCTCTCGCGACGGGGCAGCTACCGATCGCCACCGCCCAACTAACCGTGCGTACCGGGCCGGCGCCCTGCCCACTCGTTTCAGCCAGCCAGGGCATGCGCGCGGCCACCCAACCCAACCAACAGCATCGGCATCGGCATCGGCGGCTGGATCTGTACGTATTGCCTTGATTGACTCCAGGTATGCATGCGTGTTGCGTAATTTTAGTATCGAGTTATCAACAGACATGATTCATTCATGGCGAGCGTAAATACGGTCATGTGTAATGTTTGCGGTTACTGGCGACTTGCGTTACTTATTGCAGTGCTGTAGTTAATCGCTCTACCGTACTGTCAATTTCCTATAGGAGCAGCCTTAAAATCTTGTGCTCTGCTGAGTCCAGCTCCAGCTTGTACCGACCGAATGTGCCGGGAAAAGGATTCAATTGGCAATTGACCATGATGGAGTCGGCTCACCATGATATGAAATGAGGTTGAATGATTCATTAGTGAGACAATTTTTGTCCGCTATATAGTTATCCAGTGGAGTAAAAAACATAAAAGCTAACAACCATAAATAGTGAAACAACTGAAAAATTTCTTCGTTGGAGTTCAATTTGAAATTGAATTTGAATCTCTAAACCCCACCAAATTTCAGCAAAATCCCCAAATCCCCGCCTCCCACCCGAGCCGCCCCACCCTCGGAGCGTCTCGCCCGAGCCGCCTCCCCGCTCGGCCTCGACGCGCCGCCGCAGACCGCCGCCCAAACCGCCTCGCCGCCGCCCAGACGAGCCGCGCGATGCGCCGCCCCACTATGCCACCTCCCGCCTCGCTCCGGTGAGAGGACCCGCCACCTCTACCCTCGCATTCAACGCGCGCGACGCCCGAGCGCGGCTCACACCGGCGCCGCAACTTCGCCACCCCGCCACGCCACCTCCCGCCGGCTCAGGTGAGGAGCGCCGCCACCACGACACCACCCCATGTGCGCGCCTCCCGAACCTCCCGACCCCACGCCACCCCCTTCGCGCAATCCTCCACCGCTCACGGGCTATAAAGCCGCTCCGCCCGCCATCTCAACCCACACCCAACCCTTAACCTCCACCTCCTTCGTCCCCAGAGCCGCCCGAGCCGCTGCGCTGGGTTTTCCCAACCGTAAGCCAACCCCATCCTCCTCCTCCGAATCAAACCCTAATCTGACACCCGAGCCCTTCCCTACCCTCCAACCCCAGATCCACCGGATCTCCACCGCGCCGCCTTTCTCGCCGCCGTCACCCCAAACCCTAAAAACCAAATCCAAACGCGACCGCAAAAACCCGAGAGGAAGAAGCCTTACCCGGTGGAGCCTCCTGCGCCGCTCTCTCTCCTTGCCGCTAGCCACCGCCGCGAGTCGCCAGTGCGTCGCCGATCCGCGCCAGCGCCGCGCTTTTCCTCGCTCGCGAGCAAGAGGCGGCTGGCGGTGACGCCGGCCGCCCCGTGACCTAAAGCGCGCGCGCGAAGGGCCGTGGGCGGTTCGACCAAATGGGCTTGGCCAAATCACAAGCCCAAGACTATTCTTTCTTTAATTCCACCGCATCGCTCATTGCACAAGAAATACAATTACTATTCACAAAATCCAAAATACTATTTATCCTTTTATTTTTCAGCCCATGCAATCGCTCAACAAGAAAATAATTATCGTTTAACCCTAGATTAGTGACTAATTCATGTTTATTATTTAATTCATAAATATGAACAAGAAATGGTCACTATTCACCAAAACCCTAAATTGACATTTTATATCCATTCGACCGCCTCAAACCATAAAGCCGAATCTTAGATCCATTCACCATATCCAGCTCTCACAAACCTTTTGCCTATTTAAGTTGCTTTCTTTCTTCTTTTATATTTTTTGTTGTACTTGAATT
This sequence comes from Ampelocalamus luodianensis, assembly GCA_036346255.1. Lineage (NCBI taxonomy): Eukaryota > Viridiplantae > Streptophyta > Magnoliopsida > Poales > Poaceae > Ampelocalamus > Ampelocalamus luodianensis. Next base: position 25,520,660 of record CM070617.1, on the reverse strand, counting down.
CGTGTCGCTCATTCCTTGTCGAGCCAAGTATTTAATTTTGTTTTTGTGTCTTACGCTAGATCTCGACGCTGACGAGCCACTCAGACATCACCGACTGCATACGTATGCAGGACAGTTCGAGGACTTGGACAGAAGGCAAGTTGCATACCTTGAACATATTGAACCTACATTCCGTATATTTTATATTATTACTTTCATTAGCATATTTTAGCCAATTATTTCAATTAAGAAATAGTACTTTGGAATGCCATGTCGAATAGTTAAAACCCTTCACTCCACATATTAAATCACCCATTCTTGCAAGCCATATTCACATTGACAAATCTAGCCCACATAAAATAATAGAAATTATTCCACAATGCCATACAAAACTCATTTCTAAATATCATATGAAGGTTGGCTTTAGGCCAATAGTTTTGGTGGTGAGTTGAGGATTGTCCAAGAAGTTGGACAATCCAATATACTCGTTAAAAGTGAGTCATCGGTGAGATCCGGAGGATACCACGAGTTGGTGTTGGGTCATCGCCACCGAATGATAGATAGGACGAGAACCTTGTGCCAAGTAATGCATACGAAAACCGCCAACCACATGCGTGGTCATTCCTCCCGGCTTAGTACATCGCTCATCCGATTGAATATCTACAGGATGTCACCTGTTGCTTGTGTGATAGAACAGACGCGGAATAGGGGTGGATCAGGGGTGGACCGTTTAGGGTACCCTCTGAATTGCACAACGGTATGGGCCCGTCAGACTCGGATTGCGGATTCCACTATTGGCCGGTGGTCTCCCGAGCTGTATGGATGTAGACCTACCGTGTAGAGACTAAAGAGGTTGAGCAGTGAAAAGGCTTTGTTATCTCAGCTCAGTCGCACGCTAACGTGTTGCGTGTATATTGCATGACAGTACGAGCATGAGATATCTTGTGGGTAAAGTTGGGCAACTCTGCAGAGTGAATAATCAATGGTATTCGAATACGCCGTGCTTCCGGTTAATGAAGCTGTGTTCATGGGTGATTCCAATATACAAGGCATAAGTAGGCTTTTACAGATGTTAATTGGTAATTCTAGATGTTAAAAACCCCTGTGATTATACTTATTACTGTTTTACTGCTTTTTAATTACTATACAGCTTTTAAAATTCAATTATTGCATTCCACATATACCTGTATTGGTAAATCTGTAACCCTCCCTTGATTATCCTAGCATTTAGTTAAATAGAATTTCCATGCAATTTGCTGAGTACGGTAGTTGTACTCATTCTTGCTAAACATCAACAGAAGAATCTTGGGAAGATCCGTGACCCCAACTTTCGTGAGGAAGTGTGGGACGGTGACGACCATCGGTACTAGGGTCTCTTTGCGCCAAGCTTGCTCGTGGTGTTGACTCTCTTTGCTCAGATTATATTACGCTTGGGCTTGATGCCCGCTTTCGCTTTCAAAATGGTGTTAGGCCATAATTACTGTAATAAAAGTTTGCCTTTTGTCGTTATCGTCGCTTGCTTGTGAAACCACGCCTTTACAACCAACATCCCGACAATTGTAAGGATTCGGCGACCCCACATCCGGTTACATAAAGTGGTATCGAGCCACTTGACCGTAAGTTGAGACCTTAGCTTGGTTATAGGATGAAGACCTTTAAAAAGTTAATTTCAAAATTACAAAAGAATTTCCAAAACAAAAATATAAGTATTAAATTGTCTGTTTTTCCTTTCTCTTGCTATCTTATCTCACTATAGGTTTTGAAAAAAAAAAAAAAAAACTTGTTTGTTTTCTTAAAAGAATTTATCTCCTCTTGTCTAAATTTTCAACTTTTCGATTGTCGTGAAGATGCCGAACTCATATTCGAGCTGCAAAGATCGAGAGGATGGGCCTCAAAACTATGGAGGATGCTACAACACAGGAGCGACAATCGTCACTACCCACTTTCTACAATCGAAGAGCAAATGATCCACAACAGAGGTATCGTGGAAAGCATGGGTGGCCTTGATTCCATTGGCTTACGCACTGCATAATCGAGTGTCGGTTTGTGGGCTATCGCCGTCGAGAAAGAGATGCCATACAAGATGCAAGAAGACGGGCGGTTCTACACCTCCACAACACTATGATGATGAATTCGAGGGCTCGAAGTTTCACTCATTCCACAAGAAGGGGACGATGGATTTAGTGTCGTTGTTCCCATGCCCGAGGATGATGAAGACCCAAGACTCTCGGCCGCTATCCACATAGTGACACAAGAAGTCCTTTACAACAGACTCGAGTGAGTATCACACGATGCATCGGAAGTATTACTTGGCCAAGCGAGTGGGACGAATCGCAAAGGGAAATAGCTCGCCGCGATGCTCGATCCGGATCCGATCCGCTTGTGGTGAGAATTTCGACCTCCCGCTGGCCCAATGGCGATATCACCCAAGATCGCCTGATTACACTCCAAAGATCACCGGACTATACTCCGAGTCACCTCCCGGCGCCGCCTCACCCAACGGGCATAGCGCGCAACTATCGGCACCTTTTCCGAGGATCCACCAAGGGAAAGGAGAAGGTTGAAGACGAAGGACCCACCTGCCAGTGAAGAAGGTCAAGAAGAAGAAGAGGAGGAGGAGGACCTGTAAGAAGTGATCCATTACACCACCAAAGAACCCTCCGTCGGATGGGTGGTAGAAGCCTCGTCAAGTCTTCAGAGGACGATAGTGTAGAGCTACCCTAGTCTAGTACGACTTTGCTTGTAATAAAGGTTGTGTAATATACTCTAAGTAGTATATGTCCACTTTTGTAAGATATGTGTGTAAACCTATGTGAATTATAATAAAGTTGTTTCTATCAAGATTCAGATATCACCCCACAAAAGTTGTTTCCTTCTTCTCGCCTTAATCACTTACCTTTTCCTTCACCACTTATCCGCAAAATCTGAATCTTACTTATCTTCTGTGTTTGGTCAAAACCACTGCAGATTTGCATTCCCAAGATGTCTGACAACAACAACAATGAGGTCAATCAACAGACAACAACCGACCTTGGCGTAAGTTATGGCCATGATGGAGAGAAAGCAGATATCAAGTCAATGTAATCGAGCAAGAATGATGGAACAAAGACACTGCATTTCTTGAACAGATTGCCACCAGATCACCAATTGGACATCCCTCCGGAGGCAATAATGGAGGAACCACCCCAGGTTTCAGATGGACAGATTTCCAGAAGACAAGACCTCCAACTTTCACAGTATCTCCGCATCCACTAGCAGCTGATGATTGGCTACGTGATATTGAGAGGAAGTTAGATACCATCCAATGCAATGATAAAGAAAAGACTTTGTTTGCATCTCATCAACTTCAAGGTCAAGCAGCAGCATGGTGGATGAATCACCAGACTCTACATCCAGGCAGAGATATTCCATGGGCAGAATTTAAGGAAGCATTTCACAAAGCCCATGTCCCCAAGGCACGCTTGCAAACTAAACGCCGAGAGTTTCTCGCCTCAAGCAAGGAGGTCGATAAAGGATGAATACCTTCACCAATTTAATCAATTGGCGAGGTATGCTCATTGGATGTGGATACGAAGCTAAGAAAATGGAAAAGTTTTCACAAGGATTGCAAAAGTCACCAAGTTTCACATCTCACTTCTTGATTTTCCCGACTTAGCGTCTATGGTGAACAAGTCGTTAATCTCGTAAGAAGCCGAGGTGAAATGGAAGAAACTAGAAAGAGAAAGATGAAGCAAATGGTTCCACCTTCAAGTGCACCAAGGGGGAGAATGATGCCACCACCATCCTTCGATTCCAACCAAGACCACCTATGAATTCGCGCAAGACCACCTATGAATCCAACAATAAGACCAACTTTTAGTGGAAACCGACCACCACAATTCAATGTTATAATTGTGGGCAAAACCACCATCAAAAGGATTGTCCTCGTAAATCCTTAAGTTGCTATCATTGTGATGATCGGTCACTTCAAGGACAAAGTGTCCGTTGAAGAATATGTCACAGATGCGCTAAAGCCCAAGCAAGGAATCGATGCAGAGCAACCGACTCCTCCCATCTCCCAAGCCAACAGAGGAGGAATGCTACACCTGTAATCCAATCTAGGCAACAGGCAGCTTCTCGTGAGGAGGGCAATCGCTGAGCACCATCACAAGGGAAGATCAATCACATCACCACTGTGATGCACTGAGGCTACCGATGTCATTGTGGGTATGTTTCTACTTCATGCAAGATTAGCTTTGGTTCTTTTTGACCTGGGCTACCCATTCGGCTTATTTCTTTGGATTTTTTTGTGAAGAGTTGTTTGCCTTTTGTTGCTTTACTAAATCCTCACGTGTTGCAAACACCGACTAGAATGAAATCTCAATATAAGTGTAGTGACTCGAACCTAGAGATTCAAGGAGCCGGCTGAACGAGTTGTTGGTACTCCGGATGAAAGGCATAGATGTGATTTTGGGAATGGATTGGTTATCAAAGTATAAGGCCACAATTGATTGTGATAAGAAGACGGTGATACCGAGAAGCTCAGAGGGACAGAAGTCTCGGGGTAATGCATCAATCATTGATGAAGGAGCGAAAAGAAGGGTTTACAGGCTATTTCGTAAACCACCATGCCAATGATAGTGATTGAGGAATATCCGGATGTGTTCTCAAGAACTACCGAAGACCTCCGATAGAAGGATTGAACTTGCTATAGAATTGGTACCGAGACTAAACCGTGACCAAAGCACAATACGTAATGGCAACTAGTGAATTAAAAGAACTCAAGAAACAGTTGGATGAACTGAAGAAAAAGGTTTCATAAGACCTAGTGTCTCGCCTTGGTCCGCACTCGCATCGCTTGTTAAGAAAAAGGATGGAAGCTTGAGGTTGTGTGTGGATTATAGGGCCTTAAATGCAGTGACTATTAAAAACAAATACCCTTTGCCAAGAATTGATGACTTGTTTGATCGGTTGAAAGGAGCCAAGGTGTTCTCAAAATTGACTGAGGTCGATATCACCACTCAAGATTAGAGAACAAGACCGAGAAAAGACCGCCTTTACTACAAGATATGGATTATTTGAGTTCACACAGAGTACCTTTCGGATTGACTAATGCCCAAAGATATTTTATGAACCGATGAACCAAGTTTATATGGAGTATTTGGATCAATTCGTGGTAGTGTTTGTGGATGATATATTGATATATTCGAAAAGTGAAGAAGAGCATAAACAACACCTCCATCTAGCCCTAACCAAATTGAGAGAGCATCGCTTGTATGCAAAATTCTCAAAGTGTGAATTCGGATGAAAGAAGTGTCATTTTAGGCACATTATCACCGAAGAAGGAGTGAAAGTCGACCTAAAAGTCGAGTCAGACAAGAATGGAGACGACCAAAGACAAAGGATCGAGATAAGAAGTTTCTTAGGTCCGGGATATTACCGCAGATTTATAGAAAATTTCTCAAAGATTGCTCGCCACTCACTCGCCTTCTCGTAAAGGATATCCCTTTAAATGGACTGACAATTGTGAGAAAAACTTTCAGAGTTGAAGGATAAACTAACCACTACCCCAGACTCATACTTCCAAATCCCGCAAAGGATTTTCAGATTTATTGTGATGCTTCAAAGCAAGGATTGGGTTGTGTATTGATGCAAGATGGAAAAGTTGTGGCATATGCTTCAAGACAATTGAGAACTCATGAAGAAAACTATCCCACACATGATTTGGAGTTAGCAATGGTGGTTCACTCAACAAAATTTGGAGACACTATTTGTCGGGAAATCATTGTGAAGTATTTTGCACCACAAAAGTCCGAAATACATATTCACTCACCGGACTTGAATCTCATGCAGAGAAGATGGCTAGAATTGATTAAAGATTATGATCTTGATATCCAAAGACACCCAGAAAAGCAAATGTTGTGGCAGATGCACTCACAGAAGGCATATCATAGCTTGAATGCTTTACAGAATGTCATCCACACTAATACTGAAATGCAAGACCTAAACTTGGAAATAGTCGAACAAGGATCAATATCCGCTGGAGATACAGTCAAACTTAGATGATCAAGTCAAACAAGCACAACAGGAAGACCAGGAAATTCAGCGATTCTTAACGGACAATCAAGATAGAGAAATGGCAGAATTCAAGAAGGATGATCAGGGAGTAATCCGGTTTAAAGGCCGTCTGTGTGTACCAAACAAAGAAGAATTGAAACAATTGATTCTACAAGAGGCTCACTCATCTCAATTCTCAATACATCCAGGGGGAACAAAAATGTATCAGGACCTGAAGAAAAGATTTTGGTGGAAAAAGATGAAAAGAGAAATAGCTGAGTATATCGCAAAGTGCGACATTTGTCAAAAGATTAAAATAAACCATCGAAGCTCGCAGATTATTACAACCCCTACCAAAGCAGATTGGAAGTGGGAAGAAATTGGTATGGATTTTATCACGTGGTTGCCAAAAACACAAAAAGGATTCGACGCCATTTGGGTGATAGTGGATAGACTAACAAAAGTAGCACATTTTATCCCAATCCAAACAGACGATGGAAAGAATAAATTGGCAGAATTGTACATGACAAAGATAATATCATTGCATGGGATTCCAAAGAGAATAGTGTCTGATAGAGGGCTCAATTTACATCTAAATTCGGAAAAATTACATGAAGCCATGGGAACAGATTTGGCATTCAAGACCGCCTACCACCCACAGATCGGAGGATGCATGTAAAGAGTAAATCAAATATTAGAGGACATGTTGAGAGCATGTGCTTTAGCTTATGGAGCAACATGGGATAAATGTTTACCTTTTGTAATTTTCTTACAATAATGCTTATCGGACCAAGATCAAGATGGCACCTTTGAAGCTCAGATGGCGTGCAATGCGAACACCTTTGAACCGACAGACATGGAGAGAGACAAGCATTAGGTCCTCGATAGCACAGACTCGTAAGATCAAGTCGAATAATAAGAGACAAGATGAAGATTGCTCAAAGCCGTCAGAAAGAATATGCAGACAAACGCAGAAAAGATTTGAGTTTTGAAATAGGAGATTTGGTATACCTGAAAGTTACACCATTCAAAACAGTACGAAGATTTCAAGTAAAGGGAAAATTAGCCCCAAGATATATTGGTCCCTACAAAATTGTGGAGAGAATAGGAGAAGTGGCATACAAATTACACTTGACACCAAATCCAACTGGCATACATGATGTGTTTCATGTTTCTCAACTCAGAAAATGCTTGAGGCAACCGTCAGAGCAGGTACCACTTGAAGAGATAGAACTACAGAATGATCTGACCTATGAAGAAGAACCTTTGATGATACTTGATACCACAGAAAGGCAATTAAGGGGCAGGAATATCAGATTTTGCAAGATTCTCTGGAAAAATCATACAGAGGAAGAAGCAACATGGGAAAAGGAATCAAAGATGCAGCGAGATTTTCCCAACCTGTTCCCCGGCCTTGTGTGAATCTCGAGGTCGAGATTCCTTTAAGGGGGGTAGGTTGAAACAACTGAAAAAAATTTCTTCGTTGGAGTTCAATTTGAAATTGAATTTGAATCTCTAAACCCCACCAAATTTCAGCAAAATCCCCAAATCCCCGCCTCCCCTCCCACCCGAGCCGCCTCCACCTCGGAGCGTCTCGACCGAGCCGCCTCCTCGCTCGCCACTCGACACGCGCGCCAGACCGCGCCTAAACCGCCTCGCCCGCCCAGACGAGCCGCGCCGAAGACGCGCCCACTATGCCACCTCGGGCCGCTCCGGTGAGAGGACCCGCCACCTCTCTACCTCGCATTCACCGCGCGACGCCCGAGCCGCAGCCACACCGGGCGCCGCAACCGCCACCCCGCCACGCCACCTCCGCTCGGCCCGGTGAGGAGCGCCGCCACCACGACACCACCCCATGCGCCGCCTCCCGAACCTCCCGACCCCACGCCACCCCCTTCGCGCGCAATCCTCCACCGCTCTACCGGGCTATAAAGCGCTCCGCCGCCATCTCAACCCACACCCAACCCTTAACCTCCACCTCCCTTCGTCCCCAGAGCGCCCGAGCCGCCGCCGCCGGTTTTCCCCAACCGTAAGCCGACCCCATCCCTCCTCCTCCGAATCAAACCCTAATCGGACACCCGAGCCCTTCCCTACCCTCCAACCTCAGATCCACCGGATCTCCACCGCGCCGCCTTTCTCTCGCCGCCGCCACCCCCAAACCCTAAAAACTAAATCCAAACGCGACCCGCAAAACCCGAGAGGAAGAAGCCTTACCCGGTGGAGCCTCCTGCGCCGCCCTCTCCTTGCCGCCGCTAGCCACTGTCGCGAAGTCGCCACTGCGTGCGTCGCCGATCCGCCAAGGCCGCCGCTGCCTCGCACCGCGAGCGGCAGAGGCGCTGCATGTAGCCCGGCGGCGCCCCGTGACCTAAAGCGCGCGCGTGCGCGAAGGGGCCGTGGGCCGGTTCGACCAAATGGGCGGCCCATCAGGTCAAGCCCAAGACTATTCTTTCTTTAATTCCACTGCATCGCTCATTGCACAAGAAATACAATTACTATTCACCGAAAATCCAAAATACTATTTATCCTTTTTATTTTTCAGCCCATGCAATCGCTCAACAAGAAAATAATTATTGTTTCTAACCTAGATTAGTGACTAATTATCGCTTATTATTTAATTCATAAATATGAACAAGAAATGGTCACTATTCACCAAAACCCTAAATTGACATTTTATATCCATTCGACCGTCTCGAAACCATAAAGCCGAATCTTAGATCCATTCACCATATCCAGCTCTCACAAACCTTTTGCCTATTTAAGTTGCTTTCTTTCTTCTTTTATATTTTTTTTGTTGTACTTGAATTCGTGTCAGGCTCATTCCTTGTCGAGCCAAGTATTTAATTTTGTTTTTTGTGTCTTACGCTAGATCTCGACGCCGACGAGCCACTCAGACATCACCGACTGCATACGTAGCAGCAGGACAGTTCGAGGACTTCGGACAGGAAGGCAAGTTGCATACCTTGAACATATTGAACCTACATTCCGTATATTTTATATTATTACTTTCATTAGCATATTTTAGCCAATTATTTCAATTAAGAAATAGTACTTTGGAATGCCATGTCGAATAGTTAAAACCCCTTCACTCCACATATTAAACCACCCATTCTTGCAAGCCATATTCACATTGACAAATCTAGCCCACATAAAATAATAGAAATTATTCCACAATGCCATACAAAACTCATTTCTAAATACTGTTAAGGAAGGTTGGCTTTAGGCCAATAGTTTTGGTGGTGAGTTGAGGATTGTCCAAGAAGTTGGACAATCCAATATACTCGTTTAAAAGTGAGTCATCAGTGAGATCTGGAGGTGGACAGCCACGAGTTGGTGTTGGGTCATCGCCTCACTGAATGATAGATAAGGACGAGAACCTTGTGCCAAGTGCAATGCATACAGAAACCGCTCAACCACATGCGTGGTCATTCCTCCTCGGCTTAGTACACCGCTCATCCGATTGAATATCTACGTGATGTCACTGTTGCTTGTGTGATAGAACAGACGCGAATAGGGTGGATCGTGGTGGACCGCTTAGGGTACCCTCGAATTGCACAACGGTATGGGCCCGTCGGACTCGGATTGCGGATTCCACTATTGGCCGGTGGTCTCCGAAGTGTATGGATGTAGACCTACCGTAGAGACTAAAGAGGTTGAGCAGTGAAAGGCTTTGTTATCTCACTCGCCGCACGCTAACGTGTTGCGTGTATATTGCATGACAAGACGAGCATGAGATATCTTGTGGGTAAAGTTGGGCAACTCGCAGAGTGAATAATCAATGGTATTCGAATACGCAGTGCTTCCGGTTAATGAAGCCGTGTTCATGGGTGATTCCAATATACAAGGCATAAGTAGGCTTTACAGATGTTAATTGGTAATTCTAGATGTTAAAACCCCGTGATTATACTTATTACTGTTTATCGCTTTTAATTACTATACGACTTTTAAAATTCAATTATTGCATTCCACATATACCGTATTGGTAAATCAGAACCTCCCTTGATTATCCTAGCATTTAGTTAAATAGAATTTCCATGCAATTTTGTCGAGTACAGTAGTTGTACTCATTCTTGCTAAACATCAATGTAAGAATCTTGGGAAGATCCAGGTGACCCCAACTTTCAGGAGGAAGTGTGGGACGGTGACGACTACTGGTACTAGGGTCTCTTTTGCGCCCAAGCTTGCCTGTGGTGTTGACTCTCTTTTGCTCTGTATTATATTACGTTTGGGCTTGGATGCCCGTTTCCGCTTTCAAAATGGTCGTTAGGCCATAATTCTGTAATAAAAGTTTGCCTTTGTCGTTATCGTCGCTTGCTTGTGAAACCACGCCTTTACAAATCAACATCCTGACAAAGCCAAGGATTTCGCGCCCCACATCCGGGTCATTAAAAGTGGTATCAGAGCCACTTGACCGTAAGTTGAGACCTTAGCTTGGTTATAGGATTGAAGACCTTTAAAAAGTTAATTTCAAAAATTACAAAGAATTTCCAAAACAAAAATATAAGTATTAAATTGCTGTCTTTTCCTTTCTCTGCTATCTTATCTCACTATAGGTTTTGAAAAAAAAAAAAAAAAAAAACATACAATTGCAGTGGAATAGCCAGGGCATGCGCGCGGCCACCCAACCCAACCAACAGCATCGGCATCGGCGGCTGGATCTGTACGTATTGCCTTGATTGACTCCAGGTATGCATGCGTGTTGCGTAATTTTAGTATCGAGTTATCAACAGACATGATTCATTCATGGCGAGCGTAAATACGGTCATGTGTAATGTTTGCGGTTACTGGCGACTTGCGTTACTTATTGCAGTGCTGTAGTTAATCGCTCTACCGTACTGTCAATTTCCTATAGGAGCAGCCTTAAAATCTTGTGCTCTGCTGAGTCCAGCTCCAGCTTGTACCGACCGAATGTGCCGGGAAAAGGATTCAATTGGCAATTGACCATGATGGAGTCGGCTCACCATGATATGAAATGAGGTTGAATGATTCATTAGTGAGACAATTTTTGTCCGCTATATAGTTATCCAGTGGAGTAAAAAACATAAAAGCTAACAACCATAAATAGTGCCTTTTGTGGTAAATACAAATGGCCCATAAAGAGTCATCAAGCGGTTAGCAGTGCTCACTCAATGCAACAAGAGTCTTACGGAATCCAAACATCTGAATTTACTGCTCTATTAGAGCTATCTCATGTGCTACACTATTTTGAACTCTCTATTTTTGAAGATGTGATACAATAAGGCTTATTCTCCCGCGCTTCTACTTTTTAAGACAGAAGTGAGTCTCGAATTTGGATGGACGAATTCACAACCTTGTATCTACCCTTGCAACTTAAGAGAGTGCTCGTTTTAACCTCTCTTACTTTTGTTGTTTTCCCTCTCGCCTGGCGATTTGATAATACATACAATTAAACTACATTTGGTTGCGTGTGGACCAAAGGTGTGACATAACCTAGATAATTAGAGGAGCACGATGAGCTTAGTATATTTGACTTTGTTATCGCCCAATATTGCAACGATGATTTCAGTTTTGTGTGGATTTCCAAATTGTTGTGAATGTATTTTGCGATTGTTGCCTCTACACTTTCATAATGTTGTAAGGTTATCATAGACTTTGTTGTGTTGGTTGATGTTGCATTCTGTTTGTTGCAATGCTACGCACCTTTAAATAAATTGTTGCAGTTGTTGCAATATGTTGCTTCTTTTTAATTTGTTGCAAACATTTAATTTTATTGTTGCACAAGCAAGTTTAAAATGTTGTCACTATTATTTTCATTTGTTGCAGTGTCGTGGGGTCGTAAACTTTTTATTTTAGATTTTTGATCTTGTTTTAGTACTTAGCTAAATCATATACTTATGTTTTTTACTTTATTTTTTCGGTGAGAATATGATTTTTTTCCCGTTTTTATCGGCTGTATCTAGAGTACGACGTACGCAAAGTTTCCCGTCGGACGCTAGTTGCCCCATAAAAGTATCGTACGCCCACTGGGACTCTACCTCAAGTCCTCAACATTCCAATTTTGACCAGAGCCTCGTCAGTCTACGACACGTGGGCCCCATACTCTGTAACTGAATGACAGGTAGGCCCAAGGACACACTCTTCCCCACACGTCATCGTGTGACCCAAAAAACTACGACACGTCGCCTCTATCCGAGCAAAGACGCCGCCGACTTTTCCAGACTTACCGCCTACTTTAATCCTTCCCCCCCAACCCCATGCAGCTCACGAACAGTCCATGCCCACTGACAATCGGGCTCACACATACGCTCGGCCCACATGTAATAAACACGCGTGACGGATAGGCCCCAGTATTTACTGCCCCGCGATTCGAAATAACAAACGAAAGAAGAAAAAAAACAGAGAGAGAGAGAGGAAAAAATTAACAGCGGGGAGCACACGCTGACACGCATCCATCTTTGAGTCTCTCTCTTCCCCCTTCCCTCTCCGTCGCCTCCTCCCCCTCCTCGCGGTCTCGCACGCAGCCTGCACAGCTCATCGCCGCAAGCAAAGGCCAAGGGGACACTTGAGGAAGAGCTCCCAGCTTCTTGAAGCGTCGCGTAGGCGTGCGTGAGAGGGAGAGGAGGGCGAGGCCGGAGACCTCCTCCACCGATCCGGATCCCACACGGCCGAGCGATCCCCGGCCGCCTAGCCGGATCCGCGCACGCTCCATCGCCGGAGGTAGTGTAAGTAGTAACGGAAGCTATTGAGTTCGGTAGCATGTGTTTGAGTTTATGAGTGATTTCCCCCCTTCTCCGTTTGCAGTTGCGGGTGTCGATCTGGTGGGGGGCGTTTTGGAGTCTGAGGCGGGATTGAGATGAAGGACTTGCTGAACACGGAGATCGGGAAGCACGATTATGACTGGTGATTGACTAACTATTGCTCCCGTTTGGTGGTGATCTGGCTTGCTGAATTTGGGTGTGATTTCATGTTTTTTTGTAATCGGTGCACACTTAAATCTAAGCTTAGTGAAGCGGGTGGCAATGCGGTGCTTTGGAACGGTTTGGGGCGTTCTGTTGGTCGTTCTAGCACGACTTCATACCGATCGTGCTTGTGGTTAGGTGAATCGTGCTTGTTTTTTCGGGGAATCAGTGGTGTTGCCCAAATCATGGCTGGGTCGTTTCGGTTGTGACGGATGTGATTGTTTGGGGTCAAGGTTGGCCTGGTAGGGAAGTTGTTTGGTTTAGTTAGGATTAGTTGCGTTGAGAGCAAAGAGAAGTATGAAACTGGATGGTTGGTCTGTGGGCTCCTTCCTAGAAGAGCAAAGCCCAAAGCTTAGGACATCACGTACTCTAGCTCTACTTTTTTCTTGGAAAGGGAAAAAAATCAAACGCATCTGAAAAAAAATTGGCATACCGATAGCATTGCCAACTTTAGGATGTCTTAAATTAGCTCATGTTAAGAGTGATATCACAACAGTTTAAATGAAGTTCTGTAACATTTGGAGAAAAATGTTACATTGTGAAAGCCATTTGGGGAAAAATGGAAGATACACTAGTAGCAATTGAGAACCTATAATTGACCAAATGTTTCAATGCAAGTCAGTTGAAATATTTATCATCTGTATATAACTACTGCAATGTTCCATTTGCACTTACGCAGCGACATATAAAACCCTTATCACATCTTAATTGTGTCACACTACTGTGGTGAGATAAATAGTTCACCATATAGGTGTATGATAAGGTTGATTTGGATGCCATTTGCATGAGCTTGCAATGAAAATTGAGTGTTGTGTTGTTGGCTGAAGTGTATATCTTTCATTTGTTTTTGTGCTTCATCTGTTTTATTGTTTAACACTTATGATATTTGATGTGTGTGCACGTGCGTTCATGTCATAGCCTATCTTCTTTTGTTCTTGCATAGTTACATAACCTTTGGAATGCATTCTTCAGGCTTCTGACTCCCCCAGGAACTCCCCGTGTTCCTGCATTGGAGGTTGCTGAGAAAGCCCCATCCTCAAATGTGCCTAAACGCATTGCCACTAGATCATCCTCGACCACCAGAACATCAAGGGTTGGTACTATTCTCCTCAGATATTTTTACTTTAGTTGTCAATTCTATTCCGGAGGTCATTCCGGTTTGCCTCTTGGTATGGAATGCGTCAGTACCGGTCCATTTCGACGTACCGTTCCCGATTTTAATATAATAATATATATTTATTCATAAATATATATATGTAATTATATGCACATATAATTTCACTTGGAATCTCACTTCAAATACATAACCATACAATTAAAATGGCACATAGTTCAATGACTTTATAAATACAAATGTCGTACGTAGTTAAATAATACAACACGAGTTCATAATTTTATACATTTTACCATAATCTAGTATACTAGTCTAACATAATTTCACTTACCGATAAAGTAGTATTGGACTGGACCTTCCAAGCTGATTCAAATGAGTGGTCACATCAATTATGTCCGGTACCGGAATTACCGGAATGGGCCGGTATTGAGGATGGTACGGGATTGAGGCTACTGTGTGCCGCTTTGGGTGCCGGTATGACATGTTCTCGGAATGGAATTGATAGGCTTGATTTTTACATGCTGGTGTTTCTAATTTCAAGATTCTTTTTGTACAAGCAGTACCAAGATATCTTGTGCAAACTATATGTTTTAGCCTTTAGGGATTATTCTCAGTGGCATTTGAATTCACTCAGGCTATGTTGGTTGGTTTGCTTGCATAAGGGATAACAAAGTATCATTGTATCCTAGTTGTATCAGATTAACATGTAGTTTCAAAAGCAGTATCTCTTGGTTTATATGTTTGTTACGTGCCTGTCTATGTCACTGTATGCATGTGTCAAAGGATGTTTTGACCCACCACCATACTTAACTGTCCTAAATAAACTACTCCCTCCATTTCGCTATATTTGTCCACAGCCCACCATGCGCATGGACCAAGGAAGCACTAAATGGAAGAAATACTTAATGAGAAATGACCATACATGCCCATATTAAAAGACATATCACAACCACTTAACCTCTTCTAAAACATTTAGGTAGGGGTCAGAGGAAAAATTACAATAACTACAGTCTAAATTCCCTCAATGGACAAATATATTGAAACGGATACTTCCGAGGCCATAGACAAATATAGCGAAATAGAGGGAGTAGTTCTGTAGTTGCAAGAAATCACTGAGTCATTTGAACCCAGCCCACCGAATGCACTATTTCATCTCATAATTATAGTGACTGTTGTGGTGGTACATATTGTTGCTAAGCTATTAATTTTGTTTTATAGGTTTTTTTTATCAGTAGGCATAGTTTAAAAGGGGTTTGCAGGAGGTTAACACAAACCAAAGTGATTTCATTGAAGTTTTTTATTTAGTAATTATCCTCATCTTGTGTCAATCATGAAATGAGCTTTTTTTTTTGTGTGTGATAACTTGCAAATATAATATTGTTGACGACAATGTAGAAATCATAACAGGAAAGATTCTATCATAACTTGAATAGTTGCTCAGGGCTGTTACATCTGATCCACAGTCTCACAATAGTAGAAAGGCATGGTGGTCCTATGGCTTAATTGGTATTGCATATTTTTATTTACTAGACACATCTTAATTTCAGGCATCATATGTATAGTTTTCACTTGTCAACCATCCTATCTTGACAATATTGTCAGCAGAACTCCACTTAAGAAATAATGGTAATTCATGTAATAGGCAGAACCCTTTGTTCTTCTCCTTGGTCTATGCTTGGAAGACCAATACAATACATAGCATTCAGGCCTCTTGTTGACTTACTGTATGATTGGGTTATTATTAAGTAAATTTGGAATAATTCACAATATTACACGTGTTCAACCTTAGATTTTTTTCCTCTATAATCTGCAGTAGTACATGTCATCTATAACACACTGGAATTTATTTTTGGGAAGCAATCAAGCTTCATGTAATTAGGAATGGGCAAACTTGATACAATCATATCGCACCGTCTCTCATCTAATTATGGGGGCATACTTAGCTGTACAACTTCTTCTTGCAACCTACTATTTGCTCAGTTAGCCATATGGTGATGATCATAATTAACAGAACTGTATCACATGTTTATTGCAGCTTTCCATTTCTGAAACAGAGAATGGGCATTCCACAGTTCCCACTAGACCAGCACGAAGTAACTCTGTTTCTCGCCCTTCAATCCAATCTACTCTTATGTGTAGCAACAACAGGTCATCAGCTCTCAATGCAAGCATTTCCTCTGCCAGTTCGAGACCTACAACCCCGAGCAAAAGGGCTAGCACTCTTCCTTCATCAAAGCCATCAGTTCCACCTTCACGTCCAGTGCCAACACGGTCCTCTACTCCAGTCAAAACCTGTCCATCTACTCCAGTCAAAACCCGCCCGTCTACTCCAGTCAAAACTCGTCCTTCTGTTCCCAATGCTGACGTGCCAACACGGTCCTCTACTCCAGTCAAAACCCGTCCGTCTACTCCAATCAAAACTCGTCCTTCTGTTCCCAATGCTGTGGGCAACTCGACCGCTGCAAAGATCACATCTGCACAAAACTTGAGGCCATCAACTCCAACCTCTCGGCCTCGAATCATGTCCAGTTCATCTTCAAGCAGAGCTCCTGCAGTGAGTTCTCTTGGCTCATCCTCTGGTACAATTCCTGCAATCAGTCGTACTACCTCTTCCTCAAGTACAGTTGCTTCAGTGAGCCGTTCTAGTTCTCGGTCATCTACACCTACGCGCCAGCCTGTCATGCGTTCATCAGCTCCATCCATTGGTCGCTCACCTTCTGTTGGGCAGATTTCTGGCAGCAATAACTTAACATCTAATGGCCGACTGGTAGCCAGTAATGGTCGAAGTTCAGCACCTTCGTCAGCACCATCATCCCGTCCAAGTTCCCCAAATCCACGGCCACGAGCTCCAGTTCGGCCACTAGATGTTCCAGATTTCCCAAGTGAAACCCCACCTAACCTAAGGACTAAGCTACCAGAAAGGCCACTCTCTGCTGGTAGAGCACGACCAGGAATGGGTTTGGGGGCCAGGTCAACCGCGAATACTGAACCAGTTCCCTCAGCTCCTGTGAAAAAGATGTCTGTGCCTGCTATTACTCGGAGTAAATTTTCTGATGCACCGTCCAAGGCACCTTCCCTTACCAATGGACACCAGAATAGACAGACTGAGAGATCTGTCATGGGAGGTCAACCTGCTAGATCCTCCCGGTCTATCACAAGCGCAGATAATGGATTCGGTAGGACAATATCGAGGAAGTCACTTGACATGGCAATCAAGCACATGGTATGCTCACCCCTCATGTTTACATTAAAATAATAAGGTCTTGCCTGTTTTTACTTCTCTGCGATAGTGTCATTACAAACTGTTAATTTTCATTTGGAGGTGGGCAAGCTTTCAACCAATTGTTGTGTCCACTGCATGAGTAATTTCTAGACTGATGCCCAAAATGGAAAACATGGATGTTTTGAGGAGAAATCCAATATGGCTTGTGAATTGTAATATTGTAGGTCTAGAACCTAGTGCACTATTTATTTGATGTTTTTTTAGCTATAGTAATATTCTTTAGCAGAAACTGAACCGCTCTTATTTATGATAGGACATTCGACAAAACCTGGGTGGCATTCGTGGTGCATCTCTATTTCCTCATAGCATCCGGTCTACTGCTCCGAAGGGCCGGCCAGCTCGAATGTCGGACTCTGGCCATCCCATCTCAAATGGCGACAGACACTATTCTGACAATGGCAGCATCAATGGACACTTCTCTGGTGATTCTAACGGAGCTCTTTCACACAATGGCGGGAGCTCAACTTGTTCCCCAGATAGGGAAAGCATTGGAACTAAAGAGCCATTGAGTGAACTGGATATATATGGCAGCTCACGGTACGAGGCGATGTTGCTGAGGGAGGACACAAGGAACACAAACTGGTTGCACAGTGCCGACGACAGGTCTGACCAGAGCCCTGTGTTCGATCACCGGTTCGAGCCACCCCCGGAGCCATTTGGTCCGCTATGATGGTTACCATCTGTAAAGATCTCGTTCCTTGTTCTGTTTGTTCCTTGCATTTTCAATGCGGTGCTATTATCAGTTTCTGTTTGGTTTTCCATTTCCCCCATCTTTTCATATAGCTGCTAAAAGATAAGATTGTGGGGTTTGTACTCTGTACTCCTGGTATCTGGAGGCTCGGTTTTGAGTTATTATTGTACCGAAAATCCAAGTGCTGGAACACTACATATTTATAGTCTTTTTTATACTTACTGTTGCATTGCCATTTCCAAGTTTCAACTGTTGCCGTACGAAATTATAAATTTCTTGCCAACCTTGGTCAGTCCCAGCTCCCACACGTTGGTTTCTAATTTAAAGGAATGCAGTCGTGTTGCACTCACATGTTTTAGGTTTGAAAAGCGTACTGGCATACGCTCGTCTACTGCAATTTTTTTTGCTCAGGACTCAGGACTCAGGATCCAGTTAGTTTAGGTCAACTAGTGGTCCCATCGGCAGGAGTGCAGGACAGGGCCATCTAAGCAGCTGGTTAACCGTATAGAACTACCCGTCGCTGTTAAAATAGTAGCAACAGTGCTATTTTGTTGACCATTCTATGATGCCCAATTATTCTAATCTATGTGTATAATAACTTTTGAGTCAGAACAGTTCCCTAAATTTACAGTTCTTTTGTTTGCCCAAAGAAATTTTTTGCATGGACGTTCTTCTCCTTGGAGTTTACTTGCCTGTCCTTCGCTATTAACTCTGTGTTAAAAACTTAAGATATTCACATGCTTATGTTACTTGCTTCTTACTTTTTTTTGTATAGACCTCCTCTTCTCCAACGTGTTGTCAGTTTCGAGCCTCTGGAATCAGATTTTAGGTATGCGACTGCGCTGGCCAAATGATTATTTAAGCCAGTCTTGAAAAGTCAAAAGCGGCAAAGTTGATGAACGCATAAATTTCATTTTTTGCCACCAGGTGGTGGACCAAGAAATTTCAGCTCCAAGAATCAAAAGTATGAAGTTGTGTGAGAAAATGGCTAAACCGTGAAACAGTGCAATTTTACTTATATCCGTACTAAAAAACTTGAAGTACTCGAGTTGTCAAGTTCAATTATCCTAATATTTTTTGTGCTGATGCTCTCGAGAAGGCCTTTTCCGATAATATGATGATTACTTTTCGAATCCGTACATCCTATTGTCAAATCGATGTTTCCAAGTTGCAACTGACCAATATAGTAGATGATTAGATGTAGCCATGTAGAAGGAGGGGGGGGTATAGGATTACTTGTAGGCTGGCTATAACCACGAGATGCAATCTTTTCATTGTCTTGTTAATTGTTATGTTTAAGAGGCATAGAGCATGGCCTTTTCGTTGTCTCATTACCTTCCAAAATATGATATAGCATTATCTGAATAACACCAACAGATTCTTAGACAAAATGCTCAAGTTAATCGATAGAAGCTACACGCAAAACATAGCAGTAGCTAAACTAGCTGCGGTTTGGACGCCTTTGGTTCCAAATTGTCACACCTGTACAAACAAACAATTTCACTTCCATCTTGTTACAGTTTACTGGTCCATAAATACTATGTCAGTCTACACTAGCCCTTAGTTATTTTTGGCAAGTAGTAGTCCTTCGGAGGTTTCAGATCTGCAGTGGGTTGTTGATCGGAGACGTTAGCCATAAATATTTTGTTGCGTCGCTCTCACGGATTCACCAACCACAAAAGCAGTACTACCCGTAGCCATAAGATCGATCAATCAAAATCAGTACTACATACTGCAACACCCAACAAACAGAAATTGGATGCAATGCGTCGAACGATTCAACGCAGAGGATCTACAGTGCCATATATTAGAAACAATTTCCACCGTCTGATCGAAAAAACAAAAGTTGAGACCAATCACTACGGTAAATATTTCACTGCTACTACAGTATTACTAAGGGTACTGTTCGGTCCCAACAAACATATTCAAAAAGCGAAGAGGAAAAAACTCACTACCAGAAGGCATGGAATCGTTTAGCACAGATCTGCAACTGTTGAGCACAAAAACATCGTCGTCCTCGCCTCCTGAGGAATCAGAATCGACGCGATCGACGCGGCAACCACCCGAGAACGGCGTAGCATTATACACGCAACGGTCTACCGGCCGGGTGCGTTTCTGTACCGCTCCAACAGTAGGAATTGAACCTGATCAAGCCTAATTTGTACACAAGAATGGTGTACTAGTGGCTTGAATTGTAGCTGGCATAGCATAGGTGCAGGCCTTCAAGAAAAGAAGCGACTGATTGAACGTGTAACTATCGGTCAACTGTAGTTGCAGGCATTCATGAGCCGAGCGGAAGAAACCAGTCACCCTCGACATGTGCCCGGCTGCTAATTGCGGAGGAGGTGGACGCATTTTGCAACGGGGACGAGGGTAGTGTAGAGTGCAGACCAAGCAGGCCTTGTCCGGTTCTCTCGTTTCGGCAACTCTATACGTGTAAAAAAGAAGCCAAATGCTTGCATATTGGCAAAAAATTCACTAGCTTAGTGCTCTCTGAACTATAGCGTAGAATTGAACGGAAATCGTATACTTTTTCCTGGAATGTTGTGGTAGAACAAACATGATTGCTCAGCTCCCGTAGGCCATAAGGCCACACAGCTCATGTGTCTATCCTGAGCAGCTTTATAAAGGATTGGATCTTCATAAAGTGGGTTTTAATCGCAAAGCCACAGATATATAGCCGTGCAGTGTGCAATTGATACGGCGGGCCTATCTCTTTACTGTAGTGTTCCCTCTTCGAACCGGAGTACTGTCTAGACCGTGCAGAAGCCAGGGCAGAATTAGCCTGCGTGCCCCAAATGAAGTAAACTCTAAATGGAGTACTGTTTACTACCAGTAGTGTAGCGGAAAATATTACCGTCAGCACAATATTGATGCACCCATAACTACAACAGTGTAGTTTGGTTGGTTCCAAATTGTTCATCACTTCGTCCAAATTTCGTCGAGACAATCCTTTCAAACTTTAATTATATAAGAATTCTATACACCTTTAGGGCATCTCCAATAGGTAGAAATAATCTTATCTTTAATATATATTACATCATCATTAGAGACAATATCTCAAATAGACAGTATCTAGTATACTCTCTAACATTTATATTTTATAATTTTTCTTTCAAACGGACCTACATGTCAACTAGAGTAGATTAATGTATCATGTCTTGTTTCGCATAGTCTCTTCCTGAGACGATCTGTTCTCTCTCTTCTTCCCCTCTCTCATTCACGTAGGATTTTGTTGACGTGATATAACTAAAAGACGACAATAAATACACTATTGAAGATACCTTAGTGACATGTTTGAAACACATAAATTTCATAAAACTTCTGTATGAAACAGTTTAATCCTAGCAAGAATCAAGAAAAAAAAATCGTGTTCCAACGCACCCAAGATAAAAACTAAGTACACCCCTTTGACGCACCCCGTACACCCACGATCCAGCTGACCTCATATTTAGCATCTACTTACTACGTGCACCTTGACATTATTGCTCCCTTCAACCCACTGTCGCCTGCCTACCGAAGTTCTAAAATTGAGGGCTGGGTGAACTTCATATGCTAAAATGCACTTAATTCAAATCTACTGGTATATAACATTTTTGGAGCAAGGAGAAGATGGACACCGTGGACTAAGAAGCTGAATTGGAGTTGATCATGATGGTAGTTAATCCTTGTTAGTTACTGCTATCGTTTTGTTGTTGCTAGTAGTTTACTTATCTGGTTGTAATCGTAGTATCCAAGCTCCACTTGCTGTTTTGGACTGTATCTGCTGGTTACTCCCTTTTCTTCTTTTAGTTTGTTAAGTGAACTCTTGTTTTCATTGGTTTCTGTTAATAGAAGCCGGGGTTGCTCTTTTCAAAAAAAAAAAAAAACTGGTATATAACATGCATAAAAAAAGACTAAGAAATTAATCAAGTAACCGATAAACCCCTTTCACAGAAGATGACATTTTTTTTCCTCATATCACAATAGATGTTCTGATGTTCATCCTCTGCAGCTTTCGTCAACGTCGGTCGGTCACCCACAGGCGCAAATCCATAGAAACAAACGCCCCACATGCTTCTCTTAAGGAGGAATTAATATTATACACTCCACTTAGATGATATGCTAGTATACCTTTGTTCTTGAGGTAATTGATAATATACTTCTCTTTAAATAAGAACAATTATTAAATATTTTGTTTATTTTATTTTATTATTATCATTTGTTTTTTTCGTTTTAGCCACATGAAAGAACTGGGCCTGTTTGTTTTAGCTTCGGCTTCCGGCTTTCGGTCGGAAAAGCCGGAAGCCGAAACAAACGGTCGGCTTTTCGCAGTCGCTTTCGCCGAAGCCGCTTTCCGTCTCAATGGGAGAAAGCCGAAAGCCTGAAGCCGCCCTTCAGCAGCTTCCCGCGGCTTCCCACCACCTCTCTTCCCTATTTGCCCCTCGAGTTCACTGATATTTACCCGCAAAATGCCATCCAATAAAACCCCCCGGCTGCCTCCCCCCCCACTTAGTCCTCCTCCCGTGTGCCTCTCTCCCGTGCGTCTCCTCCTCCCCTCCTCCTCCCACACCGGCGAGGCCGTGCCGCCCACCTCCTCCCCCTTCCTCCACCCCCGACGTGCCGCCGCCCTCCCCCTCCTCCCCCGCCGCACTGGTCCTCCTCCTCCCCCAAACGGCCGCCGTCTTCTCCCCCGCCCAAATCCGGATCTACCCAGATCTGGGCGCCTTCGCCTTGGCTCCTCCGGCCTCCTCCTCCACTGCTGGCTCACGCCGCCGCCGTCCACATCCCCCGACGCGACGCCTCTCCCGACTCCCTCCTCTCCCGACGCCATCCCCCTTCTTCTCCCCGCCCGCTCCTCCTCCCGTGCGCCCGTCCTCCCGCACCGGCCACCTCCTCCCCGGCAACCTCCTCCTCCACCCGCGGCCGCCCTACCCCTCCTCCTCCCCGCTGCGCTGGTCCTCCTCCTCCCCCCGAGTGGCCGCCCTCCTCATCTCCCTCCCTCGTCCCCCGATGCCGGCCCCCTTCTTCCCCGCACGTGGCGCCCCACCGTCGCTGAGCTCCCCCGACTCCTTCGGCCTTGGCCCTCCTCCTGCCCCACCACCGTCGTCGCCACCCTCCTCCACCTCCTTCCTCCCCGACGCCTCCTTCCCCGACTCCCTCCTTCTCGGACTCCCTCCTCCTCAGGCTCCCTCCATCCTCCATGCACGGCAGTACCCCAGCAGTGATGAAATTGTTGGCTTAGTGTTCATGTGATGAAATGCATTACATCTTGTATTGCAATGGATAGTTCAGTGTGAAAATGTGCATGTTTGTTGATGAATTGCATTCTTCCATGTTTTGTTCATCCATTTGTTGTGATCTTGGGCATGCATGACAATGATTCGTGTCAATGGACCGATTGCTAGGGCATGCACGACAATGATCTGTTCTGTGATTATATTATGTACAATCTTGTGCAGGTTGATCACTGTCCTGTGATTTAAGACTAGCATTGTGATTATATTATGTACAATCTGTTCTTTATCATGCATTACTCTATTGTTACTAGATATATGAATGTGATGAGTTCAATTATGATTTAGTTGAATTGAGATGCTGGTGATGATGATGACTAGGGATTTGCTAGGCTTTGGATATTGTTTAGTTTATTTTTACATAATCTGTGATGTGTGGCTTGTAGTTTTGCAGTAATTTATCTATGGCTAGCACTTAACTCTGAAAATTGAGCACCTTTGTTTATCTTTGTTAAGCATCGATATGTCCACTGAAATTGTCTCATTCATAGTTGAATACTCATACCATTACGATAATCCTTGATTCACATGGTTAATTTCTATATCTTAAAAATGGTTGTAGTTTCTAATTATACATTTGGGGGAACGTGTGAGGGTAGGGGGTGTCTAACACTGCCGATGTCGGTCCCAAGCCTAGGAAAAAGTGGAGGGGGCATGAACTATTTATAACAATTATTTGTTGTAATAAATGTTTAGTAATAATTGTTGTTAAATACGCTAATCCTTGATTCATATGGTGGAGAAATTCGTGCAAAACATACTTCAATTCGGTGCTTGATCGGTCTTATGACTTAATTGAGGTTGGTAAGGTGTACTTAATATCTAAAGGATCAATGAAATTTGCTCAAAAATAGTTTACAGTGACTATAAAGTAACTCTGGATGCCTCAACATCTATAGAAATTTGTCCGATTACTCTTATTGTAATTATATCCATTAATGCATGTTTCTCTTATTGTCAATGCCTCAATTGTGTTAACGTCAATTGTCGTTAAATGTCGTTAAATATTGTTAAATATCGTCAAATATTGTTAAATATTGTTAAACATTATTAAATGTTGTTAATTACGTTAAACGACATCAAACAAGCCATTACTGTCCTTAGGGACATTTCAAACATTTCACATCTTGGAAGCCGCAGCCAGCCTACCTAAAAGTCAGACAATCAAACATCAAATCAGAAAAGCTCAGCCGTTCAGCCCACAGTTAGAAAACTCTGCAACACAGCTGGAAGCTGCTTTTAAAAAAAGCACAGCCGAAACAAATAGGCTCATGAGTTTTTGGTCGATACGGCCAGTTTGTAGGGATACGGGCAGGCTACACTAGCAACAATTCAAAATTTCTACCACGTAAACCAGGATGCCAAGCAAGATAGATGATCACATATCATTACCATCAGACGCGCAGTGCAGCGAAAGTAGAGTCGGAGCAGCCTAGTCCGACGATGAACGCGCCGATGTAGTGATCGTAGTCGATCGTCTACTCCAGCAGCCTCCGCGGTTCCTTGCGAAGATCGCGGGTCGTCATCAGCGCAACAGCGACGCAGTAGCGCCTCTACGGTATCCACACGTCCAAAGAAGGAACAACCGTACGTCGGTGTGCTAGCACCAAGTTGCACAGGAAGGCTCTCTCAAGAAGATGGCGGCTAGGGTTTCGGTGGAAACAACTCACGTGTCTCTCTCCTCCGTCCCCACACTAGCTTCAAGCATCTCCTTATATAGTGCCCCATGTCGGATCCTATCCGAACACGTTTGACGAATCGTATTCGTACTGGTTTGTTCCATCCCATTAAGTGTGTGACCCGTTAGGTTTATGTGTAATCGGTTGTGACTCGGAAATCCTTTCCGACCACGAGTCGTAGCGGTCCATAGCATGAAATAACGATTCCCGAATACACACAAATTATATCGGACGAATCTTAATGCAATATGATCTACGACTAGATCCTCATCACTGACGACCAGGTCCTATCTTTATATGACCAGTTCGCACTCGGTCACGACTAGTTCGCAACTTTGTGATTTCGTTCGATCAGTCTACGACTTGCTCGTATCACCATACGACTTGTCTGGATCTGATCGAACTAAGCGACTTACTCTAGTATTCTCCTTTTGCCTCACGATATCTGGTTTGAACTCCAGGTGAGATAATGTGTCATCCATGGACTGTTCAATACTTTCTCGATCGAGTTGTCGGATAACCTTATGTAGTCGAACACTTCTACCACTAGTGGCATGACCATGCACTTTCTTTATCCGACCACTTCGAGGGGCCCAGAGACATCTTTCCCGTTATGCTAGGAGGGGCAAATCCCATATCCGACCACTCACATCCCCCCGCATGTTTCATAGCATACCCGAAAGCTACCTTTATAACTACCCAGTTACGAGCAGCGTTTGGCAACCCCTAAGAGTGCTATTACACATGTAGGGAACCATGCTGATCTCAGTCGGGTCTAAGAATCCATACATCATCATTGCTTGAGACCAACTAATGACACACGGAATCATAACAATCTCAATAGTGTCTCAAGGTGGGTCAATCCAACCCCATGTTCTCTAACATGTGTTCACATTATTGATTCGATATCCCTATATCCATGACCGGTGAAACATGATCATCAATCAATACATGTGCTGGTCGTGGGGTCACTGGTGTTCCGATCAGTGACATTTGATGAGGACATGACCCCTATGGATACAACCATATTGGCTATGTTTACTGTTCCAAGTATAAGAGCTCGTACGCTTCACTTAAATTATCAGGTGAGCTTGTTTTTAGGAGTGTCTTTATATTATATGAACTATATGATGCTACCTAATGATGAAATATATATATGTGCAGTGTCATATCACTTTTGGTCCAAGACAAGCAAGAAGTTCGAGCTGGACCCGTTTTGGAATCCAGTTCGACCTCCGGAATCAGCCTGACAGCACCAACTTAAAACAGACATAACTTTCACATACGGAGTCCGTTGGAGGCCCACAAGTACTTGATTGAAAGCTTATTTCGTCCTCTTTCTAACGGATCCAGCCTCATCTTCAAATTCTTTCTGGACTGATCGGAATCATCAAAAGAAGATGTTATATTACTTGTTTGGGCCAATCTGGGCCTTGTAATCATAATGAATTTGGCCCATCGCGTGGGCCACACAGGAGTGCGATTCTGCTTCACGTGAACAGTAATCCATGGCATTAGTCCCATCCCCTTAGTTCTATTAGAGCATCTCCAGCAGGGCCCCTACTTGAGCCCCTAAAACCAAATTTGAGGGCTTGAGGCAAAAACAGAGGTCCAGCAGGGCCCCTACTAGAGCCCTCAAATTTGAGGGGCCCCTAAAATCCCCCCTCAAGCCCTCATTCCTGTGGGCTCTAGGCCAAGCCCCCAAATCACGGTTTCCTACGCGCTCTGGTCCCGATTCTTCCCCCGCCAGCCTTTTTCCCCTCCCGCGCCCGCTCCTTCCCCCGCCTAAATTTGATGATTATGTCATTTTGATTTGCAGAGATATTATGAACTATGTTGTGATCGACTATCATTAAATTCAGACCAAATTTGTCTTTGAATTTAAATTTGAATATTTGTATTTTCATTCATAATTTTAAGTATAGTGCTTTAGAGTTATAGTTTAAATAAATTATTATATAATGTGATGTTCTCAAATACATATGCATATAGTGTGTGAGGAAATAGAGGGAATTAAGAAGTAGGGGCCTGTTTTGAGGGCTCCTGCTGGAGTGCAGCCCAGAAAACATGGCCCTTAAAAGTAGGAGGAGCCCTCAAATTAAAAGTAGGGGCTCTGTTTTGAGGGCTCCTGCTGGAGATGCTCTTAGATGTGTGGCTCCTCATCCCCTATTTAAGGAGGCCGCATCCCCTCTTGTTTTCTTGGATTTTGTTTATGTTTAGTTTGCTTTCGTTGCAGCTTGTATCTTTTGCGTGTGTCGACTAGACCACCCAATTAAGATCCTTATTCAGAATCCCAACTCAATTCAAATATTTCAATTCCTATTTGCAATTTCATATTGCTTTATCTTGTTCTTGCGTGCTTCTTCGGTGTATGCAGGAATCGACCTTCGTGGTCAGGTCAACCGGGTATTCGTGCACGGTTGATAACGACTTGTCGAGCAGTTCAGCGATTGCGTGGTTTCGGGCCTTGCGAGTTCGTATCCAGGATCGTGAGAGTTGAGCGACTACTACCGAACTTATCGTTCTCATCGAAAGATCGGGCCAACAATCGGACCTTCGGGTTCATCAGGTGGTATCAGAGCCAGGTTGATCGGTGAGAATTTCCAGTTTTCTAGTAGTAGATTCGTTTTTCATACCTAGAGTCCAGAAAATTGCCCAAAAATTATTGCATCTATCATCCCCGTCCAACCCTTTGAGCCATTGCAATTTTTCTTTCGGTATTTTGCTTGTTGAATCATTGGTTGCATCGTCGTGTCTAGTTGCTGATCTTTAGCTCTAGTTATTGTCTAGTTGGTCATGGTATAGATTGCTTCTCGTGTTTTCCTTCGCGTTGCTTGATCGTTCGTTTAGGGTTCTTAGTTTGTGCATCCAAAAGCAGAAAATTCGTGGGTTAGAACTCCTCTAATCCGCACCAAAAATAGAAAATTCATCTGTTGTTCATCTAAAAAGAGGGTTTCTGTGATATTTTTGGAGAATTCATGTTATTTGTGACTTACGGAAAACCTTAGGGCCGACCAAATATTAGAAGGAGAAAGAGGCGTAGTATAGAACAAAAGCATGGTAAAAAAAAAGAAAAAGAAAAAGAAAAGAAAAGTGCATGAAAATTGGTAGATACCTTCTACATATAACCAAAAGCTTCCACAAAAAATTTCAGCAAGTTTGGCCCACGGGTTTGAAAGATATAGCAGTTTCAAATTTAAACCCGAGACGGATTCGAGTCCGAGTAGAATTCCGTATCCGAGACACCTTCAGTAAAACGGGCATAACTTTTGCATACGGTGTCCGTTGTTAACGTTCTTGTGCTCATTTTTAAACTAATGACAAGGCGCATCTTTTCTATCTAAGCCACTAGTCTCCCTCCAGGTGCCCCAAAATCGGCCATCTTCGGCCCCGAATTCGCGTCGCAAGTTTTGGTTGCTTTTTGCCGCTTATTTCGATCTTCCTTTCGAATTTGGACTTCACCTCAAGCGCAAAGTTGTAGACCTCGTCGAAACCTTTCAAACAAGCTTATATAAGCCATATAAAACTTTTTCATCATTTGAGACTAGCTATTGTTTCGCTTTCAATCTAGAGGGCTTTTTGCGTGCATCGATATTGCTGTTTTTGTACTCTACATCACGCGAACAATCTTGTGCCCTTAGAAAAAAGTTTGAGTAGTTGGCTAGCGTCTCTCCTAGCACTTGTTGTGAGGCTTTCCCTTGCCTGCATCAAGTCACATTGATCGTTGCAGCGTACATACACTTCTCTTCATAGGGCTTTGATTAGCTAGATTTGATTAGGCTAGGATCGGCAACATTGGCTAGTACTTTGAACAATCTTTCAACTTGCATTAACTGTTTTGATTATTGCGATCCTTGCTACCATATTGAAGCCTTCCAAGCTCCACTTCCTACTAACTCAGCAGTGTCGTTCCTCGTAATCGTTGGGTGATCGCAGTGAGAGTATCACGAACCACCACCGGTTGTACCACTTCCTTGTCTGCATTGTTAAGAACTTGTAAGAACCGGGTATAAGCTTGAGTGTGAGTGACTTGGTTGAGCCTCCGAACCTAGTAGTTGATAGGGACATATACTTGTGATTTGTTTCCTTGTTTTCTACTAACTATGGCGATTCACGGAAAGATTGCAAGATATATTCACCTCTTCTTGAATGTTGGACTGGGAGTGCAAGATAGTGAACGAGGAAGATACACACTTGAGGCAAGTTTTTTCACCACGGAGGTATATGATAGTGATAGTATGTCTCATAAAATTAACTTCACTGTACCCTCTTTTCTCGGGAATTATGATCCCGATGCTTATCTCACATGGGAATTAGATGTACAACAATTATTTGCATGCCATGAATTTCTGATCATCTAAAAGTTAGGGATCATATTGCAGTGAGTTTTATGATTTTGCATCTATTTGGTGGAGTGAATCTTGTCGTACTAATCGAACATACCTAGAACATGGAATGATTTGAAGAGAGCAATGAGACCTAGATTTGTACCTTCATATTATT
The DNA here is from genome assembly GCA_036346255.1 of Ampelocalamus luodianensis. Classification (NCBI taxonomy): domain Eukaryota; kingdom Viridiplantae; phylum Streptophyta; class Magnoliopsida; order Poales; family Poaceae; genus Ampelocalamus; species Ampelocalamus luodianensis. The sequence goes on along the minus strand of CM070617.1, from coordinate 25,491,182 downwards.
CTCGTGAATTGCTCAATAAATTGCAACGCTTAAGACAAGGTAGTAGTTACGTAGAGGATTATTATCAAGATTTGCAAACTGCTTTGTCTCGTTGTGGTTTAAAAGAAATCAAGATGCGAAGATAACTAGATTTCTAGGAGGATTAAACCATCAAATTCGGAATAAACTTGTTTATAAACCTCCCATTGTTACTCGTTTGTTTCGCCTTGCTTGCCAAGTTGAAAAAGAAGTACAGGACGACAATCCAAGACCGTTCGTGCTCTTTCGTCTACTTCCACTACACCTTCACGTGTACATGAAACAAATAAGCGCACGGTACAAACCTCGCATCAAGATCATCTTCGGTTGCTTCTCCTGCCGCCGCATCTACCATGATGGTCGCCCCTCTGCTGTGGGCGTTACTCTGTCTCGTTGTCTTGCACCCATGGCTCGCTCATTGTTAATTGAGTGGAGCAAGAAGAGGAAGGAAAAGCTTTAACTACTCACCAATTTCAGTATCAACATCATCCGAGGCGATCCTACAAGGTAATATCAAATGTACCGATTTGAACACTCAACCTAAGAACAATAACCATGATTTCATGCCTAGTATCATTGAGCAAAGGGAAAATCGATTGTAGTAGAAACCATCGCATCACATGAGGTGGATGAATCTAATCTTGAGAAGGTAGAAATTAATTTTCTAGCTACGAATCTGATATTATTGAGAATTTGCATAAATCCTGTGATAATTTGATTGATTTGCCAACAGAGTTGAGTGCACCATGTGCTGAAATAATTGAATTGCATGCTGTTTTGAATGAGTCATGTGATGACTTAATCGCATACAATAATCATGTGGAATTGGTTAGACATAAAGACGTTTTGACTAGAATTTCTCCTACTGACTCTTTATGTTACATTATGTTGGATCCACCTATGAAATTGTCACATGCTATGGAGAAAGTTTCTGAAATCGCATGTTCAAAATGCTTGTCTAGTGCCTACACCCCTGGGTATAAGTTTAATTTGTTTGGCGATTATGGTGTAGACAATCAATTTCTTGTTTATCGAATATGCATAACTTGTGATTACATAGATGACTTGAAGCTTGCTGTTTTGAACAACAATTATTATGTGCCGAATCTTGTTCATTATGAGAGAAAATTAAAATTTAGTGAACATTCAATGCCCATGTGTTTATCTCTTATTGCACCATCTAGTGTGGACAATCTGCATCAAGATGTTGAAGTATGGAAGAATTTACACATCCTTTCACCCTTGCTAGATGAATTTGTTATTGCTCCATTGAAATATGATAATATGGATGAACTTTGTTTGATTCCAAAAGTTGTAGATTTGTCCATATGTGCTACCATGCAAGTTTACAACTCGAGAGAGTTGAATTGCATAAATACTTCACTTATATTTGCAAAACTAGTTGCAATAATTGCTATGTGAGAAATTTTGTTTTGCTCATTAACATATATGATTATTCTTGGGGTACTAATACAATGATCTTTTATGATCGCTGCTGTCGTCTAACATTAATTGTGCAACAACGAAGAACCGTTAAAACAGATGACATATACATATATCATGCATACACTTTGGCTTCTTTGTTACCCTATTTCCAGCTTATCAAACGCCGAGGACGGCTTTGTTTTCAAGAAAGGGAGGATGATGAGGACATGACCCCTATGGATACAACCATATTTGCTATGTTTACTGTTCCAAGTATAAGAGCTCGTACGCTTCACTTAAATTATCAGGTGAGCTTGTTTTTAGGAGTGTCTTTATATTATATGAACTATATGATGCTACCTAATGATGAAATATATATATGTGCAGTGTCATATCACTTTTGGTCCAAGACAAGCAAGCGATTCGAGTGGACCCGTTTTGGAATCGGTTCGACCTCCGAATCACTGACAGACCAACTTAAAATGACATAACTTTCACATACGGAGTCGTTGGAGGCCCACAAGTACTTGATTGAAAGCTTATTTCGTTCTCTTTCTAACGGATCCACCTCATCTTCAAATTCTTTCTCGACTGATCGCAATCATCAAAAGAAGATGTCATATCACTTATTTGGGCCAATCTGGGCCTTGTAATCATCTTGAATTTGGCCCATCACAACAAGACACTGGGGTGCAGCATCGTTCACGTGAACAGAATCCGTGGCATTAGTCCCATCCCTTTAGTTCTATTAGATGTGTGGCTCCTCATCCCCTATTTAAGGAGGCCGCACCCCCTCTTGTTTTCTTGGATTTTGTTTATGTTTAGTTTGCCTTCGTTGCAGCTTGTATCTTTTGCGTGTGTCGACTAGACCACCCAATTAAGATCCTTATTCAGAATCCCAACTCAATTCAAATATTTCAATTCCTATTTGCAATTTCATATTGCTTTATCTTGTTCTCGCGTGCTTCTTCGGTGTATGCAGGAATCGACCTTCGTGGTCAGGTCAACCGGGTATTCGTGCACGGTTGATAACGACTTGTCTAGCAGTTCAGCGATTGCGTGGTTTCGGGCCTTGCGAGTTCGTAGCCAGGATCGTGAGAGTTGAGCGACTACTACCGAACTTATCGTTCTCATCGAAAGATCGGGCCAACAATCGGACCTTCGGGTTCATCAACATTCGACTAGGATACTTTTAGAACGACATCATATAAGTCAAAAAGTTTCACCAACAAGTCACATACTTGTTGATCTTTAGAACTAACGATTCATTCAAGGAACAGAATAACATTTATTTAAGAACTTATAAACATAGACGTGATACAATCATCTCCACGATTACCTCTAGAGCATATCACCAACACAGTTTGCAACGCGTATTTGCAGTTTTGACCGTCGCCGAACCGTATTTGCAAAAATAGCCACGCGGGCGCGCGCCCACCCCGCGCCAGCGACGCCATGCTGACACGCAGCGCTGGCGCGCGCTCACCCCGTGCCAGCCCCGCCACCTCAACCACTACAGGGGCTGGCGCGTTGCCACCCCGCGCCCGCCCCTGTAGCATGCAGTTGTTTTTCTTTTCCTTTTTTCAATTTTTTCAATATAGAAAAATAGCTAACGGTATTAAAAAAAACACTAAAATTGCTCTGATGGTGGCGTGTTGCCACCAATACTTGATTAATCGTAGCATTTTTTTGTTTTTTTAAATCATTTATGCCTATTTTTGTAAGAATTTTTAAATATAGTAAATATTGTCCAAAAATTATAATTTTTTTTTGTGAATCCTTCTGACACAGTGTACTTGCTTTTGTAAATTTTCAAAATTTTACCCATTATGAATTTGTCTCGAAAATTCATTTAAGTATATTGTTAGTAGGAATTTTGTAATATAGAAAATGAGGTCCAAACATTTGAATTTGGACCATATAAAATCCAAATTCTTGCGACCTAAATACTAATTTTTTTAGACAATACCAGAACACATATAAAATTGCCGAAACATTACACGGCTCGCGTTTGAACCGTCCGATGTGGATCAAGTGGCTCACGTCGATGTGGTCGTTCGGACCGTCCGAACCCACCTCATGTTTGGACCGTTCGATGCTGATCGCACGGCTCGCGTCGTTGTAGTTGTTTGTGTAAATTTTCTTTAATTTTATTCGTTCAGAATTTTTATCGCTATTTCGTATAAGTGTCCTGTTCGTACGAATCAACAGAAAACCGTAGGGTTAGTTAGTTAGTTAGTTAGTTAGGTTAGGTTAGCCAAAACACGTCCGACTCGTGCCCCCCTCCGGCCCTCCCTCCCGCCTGCTACACCCCACTAGTTAGTTAATTAGTTAGGTGTAGCGAGTGTACAAACAATCTGGGTGCGTGGCGGGAGGGAGGGCCTGGAGGGGGGCACGAGTCGGGAGGTGTTTTGGCTAACCTAACCTAACTAACTAACTAACTAACTAACTAACCCCACGGTTTCGTTGATTCGCATTTAACAGGACACTTATACGAAATAGCGATAAAAATTTAACGAATAAAATTAAAGAAAATTTACACAAACAACTACAACAACGCGAGCCGTCGCGATCAAGATCGACGATCCAAACACGAAAGTGGTTGGACGATTCAACGACCACATCGACGTGAGCCACTCGATCCACATTGGACGGTTCAAACGCGAGCCGTGTAATATTTCGGCAATTTTATATGTGTTCTGGTATTGTCTAAAAAATTTAGTATGGATTTTATATGGTCCAAATTCAAATGTTTGGACCTCATTTTATATATTACAAAATTCCTACTAACAATATACTTAAATGAATTTTCGAGAAAAATTCATAATGGATAAAATTTTAAAAATATTACACAAGCAAGTACACTGTGTCAGAAGGTTCCACAAAAAATTTCATAATTTTTGGACCCTATTTACTATATTTAAAAATTCTTACAAAAATATGCATAAATGATTTTTTTAAAAAACAAAAAACAAACATTTTTTGTTTTTTTAATGCGGTTAGCTATTTTTCTATATTAAAAAAAAGGAAAACAGCCGCATGCTACATAGGCGGGCGCGGGGTGGCAACGCGCCGCCCGCCATGTAGCAGCTGAGGTGGCGGGCTGGCGTGGAGTGGGCGCGCGCCAACGCTGCGTGTCAGCACGACGTTGCTAACGTGGGGTGGGTGTGCGCTTGCGTTGGCAATTTTTGCAAGTATGGTTCCATGACGATTAGAATTACAAATACGCCTTGCAAACTGACGAGTCCGGCGCTGCCGGCTGCCCTACGCGGCTGGGTCTCACCAAATACCACCACCTCTTAAATACACTTATACACGCCAAATTTACACAGTAACGCCACCCCCGCAGTCCCGCTCCCACATTTCACACCACGCACCACGACACTCCGCACAGAGACGCACGAGAAGACAGCTCAGTCGCAGACTCGCAAGTGAGATCGCCAGTCGCCCGCGAGGAGGAGGAAGGGAACTGCGGCCGGCGCGGGCTCCGGCCGGAGCTCTCCGCGGTGCCACGCCGCAATGCCAGCCGCTTCCGAGGCAGATCGGGCTGCTTCCTCGGGCTGACTCCTGGTCCCGGTTCTCGATCGGCGCGCTCATCGCGTGATTCTGGCGGGAGGTTGGATCTTGAGGCGGACGGTACGGGAGGGAGGTGGCCGTTTCTCGATTTCTGCTTGCCAAAGGTTGGGACCCTTCTCTGTTCTTGTGGCGCCTTGCCTTTCTTCAGTTGCTTTCTTGGATGCAACAAGGGGGAGCCTTCGGGGTTCAAATTTGGTGGCGAGATTGGAACTTTGGCTTGATTTGCCCCCCCTGGTTTAGGATCGGAATTGAGAGAGGGGTGGGTATATGGGTTGTTATAGATTAGTGCAATGTAGTTTGCTACGCTCGTTTCGTTTGCTACAGATTGGTCTTTGGTATACTGTTTCGTTGGTTTCTGCTCATTTTTTTCCGAAATAAAGAGAGAAAGTGTTTCTAAAAAATGGCCTTCCTTTAATGTCGGAAGAGTTTGGTAGGAAGTAGTACTAATTAAAGAACCACTTGGTCGGGAGTACTCTATAGAGTTTATTGATTAATTCTTATTACTTGCCTTTTCTATATGTGTTAACAATTCCTTTTGTTATGGCAAAGCTTTCTACTGTTGCAGTAATTTCGTTTTACAGAGTTTCAGGTAGTGACATCTTCACTTTACTCAGTTCACAACAGATTGTTGTATGGTGTGGAATGGATTTGTGTAGGCTGTGCCAGCGTAGCCCATGCAGCCCACGAACACCCGCATTAATTTATCCCAGCCCCCACCTTCCCTCCAAAAGTCCAAAGCTCCCGTCTTTTCTGCCCTTTCCCTTTGGTTTCTTGCATTGCATCAGAGAGCTTTCGCTTTATATGTCCTGGCCTTTAGTACGATGCTATTGCTTTTGATAAGAATTAGGTTCTTTAGAACACAACCGTATCAGGTATAGATGTAAGGTTTGGTGAGCTATAATGTGGTGTTATGCGCTGGTACATTAAGGAGATCGCCTCCATTCAAGGGAATCTAGCCATTTTCCCTTTGGGATTCTTGTTGAAACAGTTCTTGGTATTATCTGTCCACTGTTTTCTTTATGATGGGTTGTTAGTCCTAAGTCCAGTGCTTACTCACAGTAGCTGGGGGTATTTGTTAAGATAATGAGGTGCGTGCTTTATAAAAAAGGAGGCTGATGAGTGATGTCTACTTTGTGATGTGAGATGGGTGGTTTCCTTTTGTCATATGCGAATGATCCCAACTGCCCCCGTTTAAAAAGATTTAAGATAAGAGCAGATCAGCTTGATGATGTGTCTTAAGGTTGGGACTTGGGACTAGAGGAAGAGACAAAAGGAGCCGTGTGTGTTTCCTTTGAGAGGGGAGCTTACTATGTAGCAGTTGAAAAATATGAGGTGCCCTGCATAGAATGCCTCACTGTGGAAGCACTTCTCTCTCTTTTTTTAAATTACAAGAATGATACTGCGCCAGCCTTTTGTGCTGATCATGAGAGCTCCAGTTGCACTTGCACTGCAAAGTGAATTATTCCCGGTTATGCGGAGTGAAAACTTAGCTAGGTACAAGTTGGAGAGCTCTTAAATACTGTCCTGAAACTCTCGAGGAAATTGCCGTATCGTAAAGGGTACACTATTTGTTGTTTATTAGACCTAATACAGTACACTATTTTAATGCTTCAAACCCCTGTTAGCTCATAAGAGTTGTATTTGTAATAAAATATTTACTATTTGTTAGCTGGCCTAGGAGTCTGTCTTTGAAATGATCTAAGATGGGACCTTGATTTGAAAACTGTGAATATGGAGATGCTACTGGTTCAACTCGCGGTTCTCTTTTGTAACATCGTCAAGATAGAATGAAATGAGACTCCTCTCATCTTTTTCTGAGCATATATTTTTTTATTAGGCAGTTACTGCTGAAATTTTATCTTGGGGCAAAGTTTTATGCTTCATGTTTCCTATCCTGAATTCCTTCCTTTTACCTGTACTAAGTAATATGGCCTCAATGTTATTCTTCACTTTCACTTACTTTTGTTTTTTCTTTCCTTATGCTAGAGGAGTGAAGAGCTGACAGGAAAGCTTGGATTATAGTGTTGTATATGATTCGCTTCCAGCAAGTCTCAACCATGCAACATCTTACACTTGTAGCTTTTGTGGCTGCTTCTCTTCTCTTTGCATTCGTTCCTCGTGTCAGAAGTGCTGATCTGAACTCTGACAAGCAGGCTCTTCTTGCATTTGCTGCATCACTTCCCCATGGCAGGAAGCTCAACTGGAGCTCCGCGGCCCCTCTCTGCACTTCTTGGGTGGGGGTGACATGCACACTGGACAAGAGCCGTGTGCACACACTACGCCTACCTGCAGTAGGACTCTTTGGCCCAATACCCTCGGACACGCTTGGCAAGCTTGATGCCCTGGAGGTATTGAGCCTTAGGTCCAATCGCCTTACTGTTGACCTCCCTCCTGATGTAGGATCTATTCCTTCTCTCCATTCACTCTATCTTCAGCATAACAATCTGTCTGGAATCATACCAACTTCCCTTTCTTCCAGTTTAACATTCCTAGATCTGTCCTACAATACTTTCGATGGAGAAATCCCATTAAGAGTGCAAAATCTCACTCAACTTACTGCACTGCTTCTCCAGAACAACTCTCTTTCTGGACCCATCCCTGACCTCCAACTCCCCAAATTGAGGCATTTGAATTTGAGCTACAATAACCTCAGTGGGCCAATACCGCCTTCCCTGCAGAAATTCCCAGCCAGTTCCTTCTTGGGGAATGCTTTTCTATGTGGATTTCCTTTGGAACCATGTCCTGGAACCACACCTTCTCTTTCTCCGACATCATCACCACCAACACCCAGCAAGACCAAGAAGAGCTTCTGGAAAAGGATCAGCACTGGTGTTATAATTGCAATTGCAGCTGGAGGAGGGGTATTGTTGCTTATCTTGATTATCGTACTCTTGCTATGTATTTTCAAGAGAAAAAAACACAGAGAACCTACCACAGCTTCATCGTCCAAAGGAAAAGCTATTGCAGGTGGAAGGGTAGAAAACCCTAAGGAAGACTACAGCAGTGGTGTTCAGGAAGCTGAGAGGAATAAATTGGTTTTCTTCGAGGGCTGTTCGTATAATTTTGACTTGGAGGATTTGCTGAGAGCTTCAGCTGAAGTCTTTGGAAAAGGAAGTTATGGAACTACCTACAAAGCTGTTCTTGAGGATGGCACCACAGTTGTGGTCAAGAGATTGAAAGAGGTGGTGGTGGGGAAGAAGGATTTCGAACAGCAGATGGAGATAATTGGCAGGGTTGGTCAGCATCAAAATGTTGTTCCATTGCGTGCTTACTATTACTCCAAGGATGAGAAGCTGCTGGTGTATGACTATGTCCCATCTGGTAGCCTTGCTGCAGTTTTGCATGGTATGTTCTTTGTTTTACCTCTTATATATTTGAACTATTGACCCATAAGTACTTATTTTCTGAAGTCTGAACTTCTAGCCTATTCAATTTCTAATTCAGTAAGCTAGGAAAATGGATAATTCAGAGTTTCAGACTCAACTAGTAGGCACTAGTTCCAGTTTACAACTTACAATCATATTCAACATTTAGCTGGAAATCAAGATATCCAAACTATAGATTCAATTTGACAGTTACGTAGCAAATCAGATTGCTAGCAGTGGGAGTGGCACAACACTAATTATTGTGGTCAATCCTTGTGTTACCTATGTGATTTTCTTAAAAGTTAAATTAAAATTCTGTGGTCGGTCACTCCGGGATGACTCCTTCAATTTTTATCAATGAACCATTTGCAATTAACCCATAAAATTCATGGATTTATTTGGCATTTATCATTTGCCGAACTTCTGCAATAAGAAGATAACATAAATACACTTTCATGTGATTTGTGCTTTTAAACCTTGTCACCAGGAGAAATAGGCGTAAGTGGTATAACCTGATGTCAACTTCTACCTTTGTTGATTGACACAAAACTCATTGTAGTCTGATATTCTAGTGTTTCGTTCTGTGCTGGAGTTCCTACGTCTGCGAGGCAGCATTTTCCATTTCTGTGTGCATATCCATGTCAAATTATTGCTATTTTTTCCTCTGTAAAGTTGTATGGAGAGCTACTGCTTTTCTTCTCTGATTTACTAATGCATTTTAAAATCATGCCAGAAAGAAGGAATTAAAGAAACTTGTCTCTATTTCTCCTAGTTATCCTCTTTTTTCTAAATCATAGGTTAGAAAATGCATATATAATTAGTCTTCACTGTAAGCATCGTACAGAAGTATAACAGTCTACTTTAACCGCACTAGCTTATTTCAGAAGCATCAACTGTGGTTGATGAGAGTGTCTGTGGTGTCTGTTGACTGTTGAAATGAAATGACATGGTTGCGGTTGATTATAAATACTTTCAGGGCATAAAGCTGCTGGAAGAGCCCCATTGGACTGGGAGACCAGAGTAAAGATATCCCTTGGTGTAGCACGTGGAATTGCTCATCTTCATGCTGAGGGAGGCGGGAAGTTCATCCATGGCAACCTCAAATCATCGAACATACTTCTGTCACAGAACCTCGACGGTTGTGTCTCTGAGTTTGGCCTGGCACAGCTCATGACCATTCCACCCGCTCCTGCACGGCTTGTCGGATATCGCGCACCAGAAGTCCTCGAGACTAAGAAGCCAACTCAGAAGTCTGATGTCTACAGTTTCGGTGTTCTGCTCCTTGAAATGCTAACCGGAAAAGCCCCTCTCAGGTCTCCCGGGCGCGAGGATTCCATCGAGCACCTGCCAAGATGGGTGCAGTCTGTGGTTCGAGAAGAATGGACCGCGGAGGTTTTCGATGTGGACTTGTTAAGGCATCCCAACATTGAGGACGAGATGGTTCAGATGCTCCAGGTTGCAATGGCATGTGTCGCCATTCCCCCCGAGCAGCGCCCTAAAATGGACGAGGTGATCAGGAGGATTATTGAAGTCCGGAACTCCTACTCGGGAACAAGGACGCCGCCGGAGGACAAGCCGAAGGACGAGACTGCCCAAGCACCATGAGGGCACAAGACAGCGTCCCTGATGTTTAGCAAAGGTAGGTAGCTAGGTTGCATAGTTACTTGCTTATAGAGAGCTTCAGCAAAGTTGATAGCCGCTTGCGTAGTGAGGTTTCTGTTGATTTCTGATCATTCTTTTTTTAGTAATTTTGCTGTGCAATTTCCACAGCAGTGATCTGATGGCCCTTGCCATTGTTCCATTTCGGTCAAATCAGCTGCTCTTCTTATTTTAATAGGGTGATGTCGTTCTGTAATTTGACATGCTTTTCAAGTGTGATTGATGAGTTGAATTTTCCTTGTGTTTGTCACTTGTCAGAGATTTTAGTTGCATCGGTCAATATGAAATCGTGCAAGTTTAGCCTGTATAGACATAGTAGCTGTTGGGTAGCAATCACGTCCACTTAGTTGCTGCAGTTATAGTGCTGCCTATGAGTTTTGCACTAGTAGGTTAACATGTACACGAGACGAGGACCACGCGACGGTGCGCTCCGTCGTCGTCAGGCTAGCGGCACCTGTGCTCGCGCCGTCGTGGCAAACGAGAAAGCCGAACCGAACGGGTAAAAGGCAGTTCGTCACGTCACGCACGGGCGCGCGTCTTCTAGTCTGGAAATAGCCGGCAGTGGCCCGTGCTCTTTACATCCCCACTCCCTCGACATGCAAACCGGAACGTCTTGCCTGGGCCGTCCGCTACTGCTATCGCACGCGCGGCAGGTGCGCCCGCACGTCGAGTTGACGGTTCCCACTCCTCGGCAGACTCGTCCGGACAGGCCGTGCCCCGCGATAGGCCGTCCGACGAGCAGCGACGCGCGCGGTTAGCATCCCAGCGGGAACTGGAGCGGCGCGCGGCAACATCGGGTGATCGAGGAGGCTGTGTCTCGCTGGCACGGCTTGGGCGACTGGAACGCGACGCGACGAATGCCAAATGCCTCCGCTCCACGTATGTCAGGCGAGATAACGTGCTGCTCGCGGAGTAGCGGAGGCCTTGTCGCGTGCTCGCGTTGATGCAGGCGGGGGGCACCGTTCACGGTTTCACGTGGCGGTTGGGTTCGGTGCGCAGGTTCCCCGTCCTGATTTCTGAATGGTTGAGACCTAACACTAATCCGTAGTTACAAGGTTCTAGTTGAGCCATGCATCACTGACTACTATGGTTGCATGGTATGGTCAGACTTTACAACACTTTACCTAAGTTTATTTTTGTAAAGATCATGAACAATCTTCGCGTTGGTAAACGGACTGGTGTTTCATACCCTTTTAAGAGTATGTATACTAGTTGTTCCACAAAAGAGCACGGTTGTTTGGTTTGATGCTACTCCGAATTTAGGCAATTTTGATCAAGTGCGGCGTGTGTTTGGTTTATATCCACAACTGTGGTATGCCACACTTTCTTATGCACATGGTCCACTCGTCATACACACATTTTCTACCCCAAAAGTTGCCACAGCTATGACCAACAGTTTGTGTGTCATGACACACTTTGCCACAATTTTTTTGACAATGTGTGGATGCCATCCAAACATGCTCTATGTCTATGCACACTGCAGTGGTTTTGTTTTGCAAACTAGCGTGCACACATGGACTGTCACAGGTTTTGTATGGCATTGCAATGACTTTTCAAAAACATTTTTTTCTTACTTTTGGATATAACAGTTAGTTGAAAGTATTTTTTGAGCTATAACAATCCTTGAGGAGGGTAATATGATTCCTTCTGTATCGGACTGTAGCTGTGGCATGGAAAAACATTGTATTCTCATCACCAAATTTGACCCACTTAATTGCACCTCTTTGTTTCCAGTAAGTCCCGTGTTGCTTGTGTAAGACATTGAGATGCTCTTTTAGTGTTTGTCTACCATTCCACTCTTCAAAAGATAGAGGCCTGAAGCCCTGAACTGTTCCAAAGTATCAAAGAGAGGAATAGTTGCATTTGTGTTAGCATTTTTTGTATATTGAAAATCTGTGGCACACATCTCAGATTCCTTTCCCGTGCGAGCACCCCAAATCCCCAACTCTTCAACACTTCTATCCACCGCCAACTTTCTTGCCGCCTTGGCTATGACCACCTCCGATGCTTGCTAGCTTTGCTGTAGGAAACAACGAATCCTTTTGAATCTGTTACTTGGAAATGGAGCCTCTCAAGACTCATCGCTAACTCCCGATGAACTTTGATGATTTTGGACGCTAGGAATCAGGTCCGATGCTTGGAATTGGAGCCTCACGGACGCCAAGACTCATCGCTAACTCGCCAATCGCCATGAGCTTCGATTTGGACACTGGGAATCAGGTCCCATTGTGACTTGTGGGCATTGTCGCTGACAGCGAGCCCTCTGGCACGCTGCTTGGCTTCATTGCAGCCTCGATTGCGGCTGCGGTGCCGTCGATGCTTCTGTCGCATCGGTAGATGTCGTCAAGGTCAGCGTTGCGCAGGCTCGCAGCAGCCCTACATTGCACCGACTAGCCGCCAGCGTAGCCACTAAAGCATAGAGTAACGCCACCGCAGTCGTGGTCGCTCGATACGACGTTCTAGACGCCTCCGTCGCGAGGGGCCATGGCCTCCGCGGCGCGGTTCGCCGGCTCCAGAACCCCATGTGGGTGGCCACATCACTTGTTAGTTGTTACCCACCACGTCACTTGTTACCCATGTTTCTGTGCAATGTGTAGAACTAATCTTATCATTTTTCTGTGCAATGTGTTAGACTCTAAGGCGTACCCATAGCGAACTACTAGTAATTTATTCTTTCTTCGGCTTCAACCGATCCTCATTTCCCTACCCATCTTCCCGCGATCCCAATTCCTCACCTCAACGGATCCGCCGGGCACAAGTCGCCAAAGCACCTCTGCCTTCCTTGCCGGTGGTGGTGTCTTCAGGTCCTTTCCCGGTGATGGTGGTTTGGTGGCGCGAGGGCGGGGAGGTGGGGGCATGGAGGCGCGCGCGACGGTCCGCTTGGAGGTCGCGGTGGCGGGAGGCGAGGATGGCACGACTCCAGCGACCCGGCTGCGCGGCGGGGCCGTTGGCGCAGACAAGGCGAAGCGCCTAGACGTGCTTCCGAGTAGATCTCTGCTTCCGCTCCCTCCTGCTGGCCGACATCGTGCAGGACTTCGGCACGACGATTCTTGCAGTGAACTGGATGACCGACGCCAGGAGCCTTCTCGTCGGGCAGGTTCTTTTCTTCTTGATGTGCCGCTCCAAGGTAGGACAAAAAGAAGAAAAGAGAGTTCTTTCTTCATCGCTGCCCCTATTTCTTCCTTCATTTCGTTCTCTCTCTTTTTTTCTCCTCGTTTGATGTATGATGGATCTACGTGTGCTTATGGAAAGAATTAAACATTATAAAGCTTTTGGTCAAACAAAAAACATTACAAAGCATTTTTTTGGGTGAAAATACTATGAAACACTATAACGTTACAATTGTATAGGCTATAGTCGTCCGATCCACCCTTATGAATCATAAGACTGTGTCTCCTTCGTAGCCCTTTCTCTCATTCCTCTCTTTCTCTCTCGTATCCCTCCCTCCTCCCTCTCTCTCTCTCTCTCATGCGTCCGCCCAAGGAGTGTAGCCTGCGAACCGACAGAGGCAAACGGTCACCCCCTTCTTCTTCACTTCAAGTGCCGGACCTCCACCTCCTTTAACTCTAGCTTCGGATTTAGCGCGGCCGGCGGCACGCTTCTCCTCCAACTCCGAATTTTTTGATGGGCAGTGGCGGTGCGGCTCGAGACGGTCGGATCCGGCGACGGCATGGTGCGGAGCTCGGGTCGGAGCTGGGGAAGAGAGAGTGAGATGCTCGACACAGAGCTCAGGCACGGATTCGACAGCGGGCGACGTCGGTCGACGTCATGGCGGCATTAGTTGGGTACAGAGTCGAAGAATAGGGTGCATCGACAGCAGACAGTGTTGGGCGGCTCCATGACTGCGCAATAGTGCCGTCGTAGCCAGGTGAGTTGGTCGAAACAAGACGAAATTCGTTGAAACTTTCTTGAAACTCATTGAAACTTATTGAAATTTTTATTTTGATACTTGTGAAACCCACTGAAACTTCTTAAAATACTATGGCAGAAACTTGTGTTCTAAAATTTGAAACTTGTTGAAACTTGATTTGAAATTTTTCTTGGAATCTTCTAGAAACACGCGAAACTCGTTGAAACCAGAAACTTTTAAAATATTCTCATGAAAATTCTTGAAAAATCATGAAACCTGCTGCTATACGGTTGCAACGCTATAGCATTCCCTATTTGCTTCCATTTTGCGCAGATCTGTTTGATGTAATTGATTTTTTATGTAATCCAACATGCTTGGATTGATTGCAACAACCGTAAAGCAAATAATCCAAAATATCAATATTTTAATGCTTGGCTGCCGCCTCTCGCTGAGGAGGTGATACGTATTAGGAAACCGGGCCCGGCCAGGAGTCCGGGTCCGGGTGGACACCTCATCTACTGTAGACTATAAATAGGAGAGGGGACCCCCCCAATTATGTACACAATTCATTATTGGAAGAGCAATAAAGAGCAGCCTGCAGTCCCCTCTCATATTTGTGTTTTTCATCTATTGTTGTGTTCTTGTGTTCTTGCATCGTTCTTACGATTCTGATCTTGTATACGAGGTAATCGCTCGGACTGGACTTGCCAGCGACGGTTCCTCAACACGTTATCAGCACGATCGACTCTCCTCGCATCGAAAAGGTAACCGTCGATGAACGACACTCGTATATTGAATCGTTTTTCTAGATTGCTTTCAATTCTGCAAATTTGGCTTTCTAGATTTATTTTCTACGGTGCAAATTTGCTCTAATCTATCGCGAGCCGACTTGAAGTCGCCGGCACAATGCCGATCGACAGATTGCATGAAAGAGCGGATGTCGATTGTACCGTAGATTAAAAATTGCAAATCCGTTCTAACCTACCGCGAGCTGACTTGAAGTCGCCGGAAAATCCGATCGGAGGTTGCATGAAAGAACCGATGTCAATTGCATTTTTTTACATCGCATGGCATTGCATACAATCATTGATGATCAGTATTCTCGAAAAAAAAATTGCCCTCGTACGGGCTCCCCTTGGTGCGCCGGATGCCGCATCACCGGCAGCCACTCGAAGTGGCGATGCCCTAGCACCGGCTCACCTCCGCACCACCACCCGAAGTCGGCATCGCGTCACCGCCGGAGCAGCCCCGCACGGCCGCCGTCGGCATCGTCCGAAAGAAATAGAAAAGAAAAGGGGAAGAGGATGATGGATGGCGCCGCCTCGAAGCGCCGCCGGCCCCGCCGCACTTGGCCCGGATGCCATTGAAGCCGCAGCCGACCGGATCTCCCGCACGAGCTCCCGCGCCTTCCGGCCGCCATGACCGCATCAAGGCTCGCCGCGTTGCAACCACTGCTACTGCCCTGAAGCCACACCCGCACCGGCCCGCGTCACAAGCCGAAGCACGGCTCCTCTCTCTCGACCGCCGTCTCTGTATAAGCGGCGCTGCCGCCCGTAGCGCGCCCCGCGCCTAGCACCGCGAGCCCTCCCGACTGGGAGCCACCTCCGAACCAAGCGCCGCCCTGCTTGGAGCCGCGCCGCCATCGGAGATGCGCCCCGCAACGCTTGGAATCCCGTTCCCCGCAGGCCGCCGCCACCGGCCCACCGCCGCCTCTTATGCGCATGAAGCGCCGCTGCCCGCACATGGATTCCGCAGCCGCCCGCACGCGGGGCGCCGCCACCACTGCCTCCCGTCGAGGCGCCGGCCACCCGCGCCGGTAGCGTCGCCGGCCACCTCCCCTCGGCACCCATGGGGCCGCCGCCTCCTCTTGGCTCCCATGGGGTAGCCGCCGCCACCGAATTGGAAAAAGGGGTAGGGAAACCCTACCCCGTTCAGCATTTTTGACTCGGCTGAGTGGGCCGGTTGTATGGGCCGAATATGGCTGGGCGGCCCAATCGGAAAAGTAAATAAAAAAAGGGCATGGGGCAGCGGGAGTTTTTGCAAATAAAACCTCGCAGTTTTGAAAATTACGAGGATTTTTCGTGGGTAAAGAAATTCTTGTAGAATAACCCCCCAAGAATTTGCATATTACACTGATTTTCTCTCAGAACTGAGATTTCGTGTTTTAACCATCGAAATTGCGACTCGCTAAAACTTATTTTCCAAAGAGAAAGGACCTCGAGAATTCAATTTTTTTTTGAATCAATTTTTTTTTGCATATTTTTGCATTTTGAAGCATATTTATTCTTGCTATTGTTATTTCTGTGCAATTTATTTTTCAGATTTATCGCTTTGATTATTTGTAATTATTTATATTGCTTTTAATCATTGAAAATAGCAATAAATCTTGAAAAATGCGAGAAAAATACGGAATATTATAGGAATTCTTGCAACCTTTTATGTACATTACCAGCAGAATCTTATGCATTCCTTGCATGAATATGCAGATGATCGAATTACGAACCGAGTTCGAGGAGCCGCCCAAAGATGTAATTATTTGACTTGGGCATCGATGTCGAGATTGTCGGGAGCCAAGAAGTCTGCGTCGCTATTGGACTCGGCGCCTTGCAGATGTCGTTCCAACCGCCGAGAAAATGATCGCACTTCATTTCTCGACATCATCTTTGTCTAACTCTCAAGAATGAGTATATGGCAGAGAAGAGCGCACTGGCTTTATGGACCGCCCTGAAGAAGCGGTTCGAGAAATTGAAGTACACCATCCTGCCCCGGGCAGAGCAGGAATGGACTCGACTACGTTTTGCTGACTATAAGACCGTGGGGGAGTACAACTCTGCTTTGCACAGAATTTGTACAAATCTTCAGCTTTGTGGTAAAGTGATCACAGATGCAGAAAGGATTGAGAAAACCCTATCTACCTTTCACCCAAATGCGGTGCAATCCGCACGCAACTATCGTCAGGATGGTTTCAAGGAATATGCCGAACTGATCGATATTATGCAAGTTGCGGAAGCTCAAGATGAGGTTCTCAGAAAGAACTACATCTCGCAGCCTCCTAGTAGCAAAGTTGGCCATGAAGTCAATGCTAGCGCTATAAGGAGAAAGCCTCACTCGGCAGAGGCGGGAAGGGTAAGGTCATGAGCCACAAAACTAAGCAAAATGCTCAAGTCAAGAAAGCGACCAAAGAAGCGCGATGAGAAGCCCTATGGTCACAGACCAAAGTCGCTACAAATGTGGCACTTGGGGACATTGGTCACGTGTCCGCCGTGAACCGCAAAGACGTGATTGATGCTTTCAAGGCAAAGAAGAAGGGCAAGGGACAAGACGAGGCGCACTCGCCATTGCAGCATAGAAGATCCACAGTCATTGGTCGCACCTATGGATGTGGACATGCCTCAAACAGCTCCTATCACTCCTTCATTGGACATTGCGCAGATTGCACCGTAAAGGCTTTGAAGAAGAAAAGATAGAAGTAGATGAGATTCAGTGGTTAATTCTTACTTACGATTCGATTTAGTGCATGCATGGCACTTAGTTTCTGATCATTTGCGCTTATGTTAGGATTTTATTGAATAAAGGTTGTAAGCTCTAGAAGAGCATTAGCATTAAATTCTTATGATGGGTCCACAAGACTTTTCCGTATTAATAAAGCAAGTTTTGTTCTGCTTTGAAGTATGCCTTATGTGTGGATTGTTTTGCTCCATATTGATAAATACTTTATATATCGTAACGCGTGTGGCGCCTATGGAGGAAGTGTGTCTAGCGGATAGCGCACAACGAATACCATACTAAGAGAAACGAAATTTTTCCAATCGATCAAGAAGAATGTCGGTAGTCTTACGACAATCGCCGGCAATGATACTTGTATAATAGGCTCGTGAAGAGCCACAATTATACTCCCAATGGGCACGACATTGGTCATTGAAGAAGCCTTGTTGTACCTTAATCGACTAGAACTCTCTTAAGTTTTAAAGATATTCGCGCTAACGGTCTCCATGTAGAGACCAAGAAGAGTATGGTAAGGAATACCGCTCATTACAAAGCGTGAAGAGAATGGGAAAAGGGTATTAGAACGACTTCCTTCATACGAACGGGCTATACTACACTCATATTAGGGCACTGCAGTCTATACCGTCCCGAAACATCTTTTAGAAGCTCGAACTTTTCTCTCTCTGCATGATAGATTAGGCCACCCGGTCTTAGAATGATGAGAAATATAATTAACAATTCTCGTGGACATAATATTAATGTAAAGAATTTCCGAATCCGTAAGATTTCGTGTGCCCGCATGTGCCACCGAAAATTAATTACTAGACCTTTCCTCTCAAAGTGAAGGATGAAATCCCGCATTCTGGACCGAATCGTGGAGATATTTATGTCCTATTCAGCCTGTCAGGCCATTTAGGTACTTTATGGTGCTCATCGATGCTTCCTCAAATGGTCGCATGTATGCTCGCTATCTACAAGAAACCATGCTTTTGCAAAGTCGATCTCGCAGATAATTAAAATAAAGAATAATTTCCGATCATCATGTGAAGTCCATCGAATGGACAACGCCGAGAATTTACTTCAAAGGCATTTGATGATTATTGCATGACAATGGGAATTACCGTTGAGCACTTGCACCACATGTCCACACTCGAATGGACTAGCGAAGCATTGATTAAAAGAATTAAATTCATTGCCCGACCGCTTATGAATTGTAATTTACCAACTACGTGTTGGGGACACGCATCCGCATGCAAAGAACTCTCATCAATTTTAGACCGTCAAGATACAACATCCATTCACCTATGCAACTAGCGCAAGGGTCACCACCGAAAATCTCTCATCTTCAAGGTTTGGTTGCAAGGTTTATGTACCTATACCACCACCGCAATAATCGCAATGGGTCCTCTCCAAAATCGGGATATACGTTGGTTATGAGATCGCATCCATAATCGTGTATTCGACCCAATGATCGGAGATTTGCATACAACCCGTTTACGACAAAGATATTTGATGAGGATAGTTTCGTCATTAGGGGAGGAAATCAACCTCTTGATGAAAAATGTCGGAAATAACATGGCAAGCCACGGAATTAATGCACATGACCCACGCACTGCTGAAGCGTATAGAGAAGTCCGTAAGATAATTGATTTGCAAGCATTAGCGAATCAACCGCTCGACCACTTTAGTGATTTGAAGAGCGTGACTAAGTCGCATGTGCTCGCACGCAATGCACCGGAGAGGGTTGAAATACCAAAGAAAATAGAAGGTATCCCTAATCCCGCCCGCAGGCCTCGTATAAAGGACGAGAACTCCGCCTCGAATCCTGGCAACCGGGACGCTGGCTAAAAAGGATAAGAAGGACTTGTCACACCGATCACCAAGTTCCCACAAATGTAAGGGAGCCGCTTGAGACTGCACCGGTATGGAATTTTCAGCAAAAGGCATACCAGATTTGAATATTCCCACGGAGGGAGACATCAGCATGGATGTGTGCGTACACATCGGAGCTGAAAAACTAAAGGGACTTGCCCCCGCAATTGAAAGCAGCGGTGAACAAGTAGAAACATTAGCGTAATCGCCCCATGAAGAAATAACTATAAATTATGTGACCACGGAGAATCTATGAATAGAGCAACAGCTAATATCGACATTTATTTTGCAAAGAAAATTGCCACAATCATTGATCTTGATCCGGATCCGCATCGCTCACGATTGCAAGAAAAGATCGATTGGAAAGATTGGAAAAGGCAATAGAAGCGTAATTAATATCTCTGAATAAAAGAGAGGTATTTGGGCTGTAAGCGCACACCTCCTCATGTGCACCCAGTAGGGCATAAATGGGTATTTGTTCGGAAGAGAAATGAAAGAAATGAAGTTGTAAGATATAAAGCAAGGCTTGTTGCACAAGTTTCACTCAAAGACCAGAGTCGATTATGAAGAAACCTATTCCCGGTCATGGCGGAACTACCTTTAGATATTTAATCTCAATGGCAAGAATCTGAATTTGGAAATGAAATTGATGGATGTGGTAATCGTGATACCTTTATGGGAACTTGGATTCGAAATTTATATGAAGGTACCAAGGTATCCTCAGATCAACCAAGACAGAGCAAATAAAAATCTATACAGCAGTGCAACCTGAAAGTCACCGATGGATCAAGCAATCAGCAGATGTGGTATAATCGCTAAGCGACTTTCTATGCAAGAAAGGCTACACGAATAGTGAGGATTGTCCTTGTGTTTTTATACGGCGATCCTGGATGGATTCAGATAATCTCAAGATATGTAGATGATCCGAATATCATCGGGACTTTGAAGATATTGAAAAGCAAGCTCTTACCGAGTCGAGTTCAAATGAAAGATCCGGTAAAATCAAATATTGCCTAGGCTTGCGGCTTGAGCATACCCCAAGGGATTTTAGTACATCACCAACCTACACTCGAAGGTGTTGGAAATGTTCGGCTTTGAAAATGCATATCCTTCAAAGTGCCAATGATCGGAGATCCTTGCAGCAAGACAAGGACCCGCTCGGACCTAAAGAAGAGGGGAGGAAGTCCTGGGACCGAATTCCCATACTTAAGCGCGTTGGAGCACTCATGTATTTAGCAAACCGCACTAGACCTGGACATTGCTTTCGCAGTGAATCTCTTAGCAAGGTATAGTGCGAGAACCTACCAAAAGGTATTGGCAGGAATAAAGGATGTCTTTCGATACCTCCAAGGAAGTAAAGATCTTGGCCGTTTCTGCGAAAGAACCAGACCTTACAATGATCGGCTATGCAGATGCTGCACTGTCGGACCGCATACGGCTAAGTCGCAAACAGCTATGTATTTCGTGTGGTGGAAGCGCAATTTCATGGAAATCATCTAAGCGAGTTTGGTATCAACTTCGACGAACCATTCGAAATTATAGCACTGCACGAGGCCGCACGGAATGCTCTTGGCCGGCGGATGATTCACCACATCCAAAGATCATGTGGATTGAATACCGCACAAACCCCACTATTATCTATGAAGATAATGCACTTGTGTTGCACAAGTGCGGATGGGTTATGTGAAGAGTCCTCTCACAAAGCATATCAACCCCAAGTTCTTCTATGCTCATGAAATGCAAAAGATGGACGAAATTAAGGTATCGTGATACTAAGTCATGTGAAAATCTTGCAGATTTGTTCACTAAGTCACTTCCAAGATCTAGCTTTGAAAGGTGCGTGCGTGGAATTGGAATGATAAGACTTAGAGAAGTGCAGATCGGGGAGAACCTTCACAAACTCATTACTAAAGCTTGATCACGAAGGTCGAGTACCCAAAGAATAAATCTTGAAGATTAAATAAATTGGGTGAATTGTACTCTTTTCCCTTGACGAGTTTTTCTCAAGTTTCTCGCTAAGGTTTTTAATGAGGCAATTGTGCGACATAGCAGAACATAATACATGTACTCTTTCTCCAAATTTTTCCCACTGGTTTTTATGGAGTTTTAGCGAGGCATGAACATGAAGGATGAGAGCCCAAGGGGAGTATTAGAAACCGGCCCGCCAGAGTCCGGTCCAGTGGGCACCTCATCTCATAGACTATAAATAGGAGAGGGGACACCCCCAATTATGTACACAATTCATTATTGGAAGAGCAATAAAGAGCAGCCTGCAGTCCCCTCTCATATCTGTGTTTTTCATCTATTGTTGTGTTCTTGTGTTCTTGCATCGTTCTTACGATTCTGATCTTGTATACGAGGAAATCGCTCGGACTGGACTTGCCAGCGACGGTTCCTCAACAATACGAAGCGAAATGGCTTACAGGATGTGCTTTGGAGGGTTTAGAGGCCGACTCTGATGCTTTATCTCTCTTCTTGGAGGCCAAAAAAACATTCACACCGAGTGACGCCACTGGGTACCCAATACCGATATCCAAATCCATACCCATACCATTGGGGTAGGGTATGGGTAAAAGAGCATTACCCATTAGACACTGGGTGCGGGGAGGGCAATAGCCCGTTACCCACCACTTTACCCGTATTCAACTAGAAAATAATTGAAATCACAAAATTTTCTCTCTCCTCAACCTCCTCTTCCCCCTATCTTTCTCCCGCAATCTCGCATGACCCACTCTCCCTCTCTCCCTAGAGCTCTCTCTCATTCCCCAATGCCGCCGCCGCTGCGCCCCCAAATCTGCTGCTCCACTGCGCTGTGCTGCTCAATGCGCTACCCTGAAGCTCCGCCACGCCATACTGCTGCTCTGTCTTGCCACCCTCATCGCCTGAGGTCATCACGCGCGCCGCTTTCTCACGCCGCCGTGCTTTGCTGCTCGCGCCACCACTGCCTGCCGTGTCTCGCCATCGTCCCGAGCTGATCTCTCTTCCTCCTCTCCGCCTCGAGTCGAGCATGGCGTCGTGGCGTCTTGCGTCACGGTTGTGAGCCACAATTACTCGTTTCTTCCTCTAGTTCTCTCTTACCCATTGGGTACCCGGTACCCGCTGGGCATACCCAATTTTTATCGGGCATGGGCAATGTGAGATCAAATGGGCATGGGTATATTTGGCTATGGGTTGGGTAAAACCCAAAGTCCCAAACCCTCCCCAACGGTATTCCTTCATCCGCGTCCCAAGGAGCGACCGAGACATTCTCCGTCTCCTCTTCATTTCCACCGTTCGCCAGATCTGGCACCCCTTCTCCGGCGACCGGCGCGGTGAGCTCTTCTCCCCCCCCCCCCTCCTTCGTTTCCACCGTTCGCCAGATCTCCGGCTGCCGGCGCGGTGAGCTCCAGTTGGAGATCCCCCGTCAGCATCCTCGTGAGGGATCTTTTCTTCGCTGTGAGCAATCTCATGGATGGATACTCCAATACATGCAGTTTGTTGTGTGGTGGAGTACTAATTGCAATTTATTTTCCAAATTTTTGCTCCACGTTAGGTCCGCCCCTGTTTAGTGGTCTGTCGTAAGTACAGATAGATTCGTGAACCTTGGGATTGATCTCGGATATGTCTCAGTTGTTGATGTGGTTTAGCAGCAGTAGGGGGTTGATTTGATGTCCACAGATCATGATACGTGTTTTGGGGTCTTGTTTTCATGTAAGATTACTAAGAATTTGATAATTGTACTACCGATTGATGATGGATGCCTTTTTATGCTAGTATGTTTGTTTTAGTCAGCTTAGAATCACTTGGTTGTGTTGGTATAATGGAACGGGTATGTTAGGAGTTACATCATTAATTAATATAAGCTTTTGGGATTTATGTTGATTATATAGTTCAGGACCACGCCTCAAATACCCATTGTTTATCCTTTTTGTTAAGAGAGGTCAAGATTTGGGTATATAGTGTGGGTCTACCAAAAGTTGAAATGTTAGGATCTGGATTACTCAGTAGTCAGTAGTCAAGTTGCTTAGATGCCGAGCTTAATGCTTTGAAAAAAAAAAACGGCCTACAGTTTTGATTTTGGTTTACTTATGCTGTCAATGTATTCCATGTTGTAGTGGATTAAAACATGTTTTAAACTCTACATTTAATCTGTTGCAACTTCGTTCTCATAAATATGCAAATGTAATCAAAGCAGGAGCTTATCATGGCATCAAAACGTATCCTCAAGGAACTAAAGGACCTGCAGAAAGATCCTCCTACATCATGCAGTGCAGGTATGAGCCAGATTTATTAGTGGAATTATGATCAATAGCCACAATGTGTATCTGAACATTGATACATGATGTGTTCATATAAACTTTGTGGGTGGTAAATGGTAATCCACGTGTTCATCTCTGTTGGAATTACAGAGTAGATGTTCATAATGAATACCCTTTAGCATGCTATTGGAAACTGTTATGAATCATTTATATCTGTAAATACCTTTGCTGTTAGTTATTTCTGTAATTTCAGTTACCATAACTGTACTGGAACTATTCAGTAGTGTGATTCTCCCAGAAATTCATCTTGAGGTATTGGCCCTTTGAGAATTGAATTCTTCATTAGATTGTATTCCATTTTGTTCAGTTGCTTTGCAATGAAATTGAATTATAATAACAGGTTTCTTTATGTGTACAATTTTATTCACTATTCTTGCTCCAAGAGAATGTATCACTGTATCAGTTGCTGTCTTGTTGATGTACTCATGTGATTGACTAGCTAAATTTGATGTTTGATTTTCAAGAAAGGCATCTAGAACAGAGCATTCTATTGTGTGTTAAATTAAAATCTAAATGAGTCAAACAATCATTGACAACCACTGCAATTGATCATCAGTTCTTATATAAGCAATGATTATATGTTTGGATTTGGTGTTGCTTATGTTTTCGCCCTTTGCTTGTACAAACTGTGGCATTGATGAACTATATGCTTCTATATATGTAGGTCCTGCTGGTGAGGACATGTTCCATTGGCAGGCAACAATTATGGGTCCTCCTGATAGTCCCTATGCTGGAGGTGTTTTCTTAGTTAATATTCATTTCCCCCCGGACTACCCCTTCAAGCCTCCAAAGGTTAGCAGTGAATCTCGTTCTAGAGCAAAAATTTTCATTGCATGTTTTGTCATTTTTATTGTAAGATGGATCATGCCAATATGTCTCCCCGTTTCATGTTTCATGGATTTACCAGTGTTACTTGTGATTTATGTTCATCCCTAGATTTTGATATTAAGAACCAACTAAATCTTTTTCACATCTCTAGTCTTAAAAAAAATCCTTATGATTGCAACTCTTTTTATTACTATTCTGTTGCCAACTATTTTTTTCTTTTGTCATCAATGTATTTTCAATGGTAGTGAATCTTGAACAACTTTATGTTTGATGATATTTATCATCAATGTATTTTTTCTTTTATGTTCAATGTATTTTGTCTTATCAACTTTGTGGGTCTACCTATTGGTTTTTGAGTCTTTTCTGTATATTTTCCTTTCTTTCCTTTCTTTCTGTTTATATGCATTAAACTGTCTCCTCTTTCAGGTATCTTTCAAGACAAAGGTCTTCCATCCAAACATCAATAGCAATGGAAGCATATGCCTCGACATTCTTAAGGAGCAATGGAGCCCTGCTTTGACAATTTCTAAGGTGCTCTCAACACTTCACTACTCCTTTCTGATATGATGTATGCATAGTAAATAATAATTTAAATGCCCGGCAAGCTCTTATTGCGTTGCTTCATAATATCATTTATAATCTCAAGTTCTCAACTGTATGTTTGATGATATTTATTGAACACTTCTCGAAAGTTGCTGTAATTGTTTGCCACCTGGTACTAGTATGCGTTTTGTAATATTCTTTTGGTAGGAGTCTTAATACCTTCAGGTTCTATTTAGCATTCTTTAGTTTTGTCAAATATAGTACTTGTACACCTTCAGTTTGGATAGAAACATTGAACAGCCGTCTCTTTAACATCTACTAATGTATAATCACCAGTGTGTAGCTGCACCACTAACTTCCAGTTCTGTTATCTGTAACAGGTTTTGCTTTCCATCTGCTCACTGCTTACCGACCCCAACCCAGACGACCCTCTTGTCCCTGAGATAGCCCACATGTACAAGACGGATCGGCCGAAGTATGAGGGGACAGCCCGCAGCTGGACACAGAAGTACGCCATGGGATGAGATCAAGTCCTTTGTTCGTATCCACTGTTTACATGCAGACGATTGTGGTATTGCCCCCAAGAAGCTACGATTGTGGCATTGTCCCAAGAAACTATTTCTGGGCCATTATTTCTTTCGATTTCTTGTTGGTCGGTGTGTGTCCCCCGATCCATGTAGGATTGCGTCGTAGTCAACATCAACCTATCATTGCCGCCGTCGATAATGAGATTGACACATGCTTGCCGTGATAACTATGCTAGTGTTGATGCTATTTGGTAAATGATGCTCATAACTGGAGATGTTTCTTCTGTGCCCACCTTGCGTGCTTGCACGCCACCTCGTGTCCCGTCTTTTCTGGGTTTCGTTACTGCTTTCTTTATGTGCTGACCTGCTGGGGCTGTACTAATTATTACTGGACCTCTGTTCCTGAGTTTAATAAACGGGGTGCTTGATTTCGGGTTTGCAGCGGTCAACATTGACATCCCGTCCACGCTTCAGCAGAGTCAACTACAGCTGGTAGAGACCGGCCTGAGCTCGGCCCTGGCCTGGCTGGGACGCGCTACCGACGCCGGTCGCCCTCCCTTCCCTACTCTCGGAATCTAGTATACGCGTGTTTTTCTCGCCGCGACCAGTTGTGTCGGCCGCCCCCTTGGGCCCAACTTCGCGCAAGGCAGGATCCCTCCGCCGCCGCCAGTGCCGCCAACTCGCTAAACAACCACGAGCCTACGCTACGTGGAATCTGCATGCACTTGCAAAGCTCGCTGGCTGCTCGATGTGTCAGGCGGGGTAGGTACTTGGCATGCAATGAGCAACGTTCGAAATCTGCATTTGGGCGATGGACTAAATAGCGGTTTGCGTCGTGGCCGCGGTGAACTTTTGCTCGTCCAACCCCTCTTTGTAGTATCGGTACGCATGTTTTCCGGCTGAAGCAGATGCTAGTTTCATGAAATATTGCTTCCTGTGCCCTGTCTAATAAGTACAAAATACAAATAAGAAGAGTAACCGGCCTATTAGCTCAGTTGGTTAGAGCGTCGTGCTAATAACGCGAAGGTCGCAGGTTCGAGACCTGCATGGGCCATGCCGATTTTAATTTTTGCCCAATCAAACCTCTTCTAGTTTGTGCAAAATTCAACTCAATAAAGTAAATCCTGCATATCCGGCCTATCTTTATCTGTAACACCGTACTGAACAAACTTGGCATTGAGCCCAACTCTCTATATTTGCTCAGTTGTAGTCGGCACTACTGTAATGAACAGATACACATTAGGCAAAACAACGAACCTAATATACACGCAAAAACAAGTGAGAACAATCATGAATTGACCTCGAGGCATTTCGAGATGAGCCATGGCGTTTGCTTTCCGTATCACGGCTAAACTTTCCCTCTCTTACTACCAATAATAAGCTCTACTAGATCCAGTAATTTGTTTGTGTTGTATATTGGTCTGTTTCCGAGACCTAATTATACATGGACACTTTACCTAAATAAAGGCCCATTAGAGGGCTATCAGCCCACGAGGCTCCATTAGTTAGTTTTGTCCAATATTGCTTATTCATGCATCAAAGAGAGACCGATACGTTGTTTTAATCTAAGTTCTCAATTCTAGCGGTAATGTTCTTTTTGGTATATTAGTTTTTATTCTACTGTTCATTGCCGTCGATCCCGTCGGCCTGTCGGGTCTACACCTTCGTGTGCGCGCCAACGGGGCCTCCCCACGGTTGTATTGGCCAATGCGCAGTCGCCACCGCCGACCGGACGTCGCCTCCGCCACGCGCCGTCGGAGTCCACCGAAATTGGTTTGGGTACGCCTCCGCGTACCTTTGCCGGTTGCCGTCGACAGTGCGGTCGTCGCCCTCCGCGCGCGCGCGCGCGACAACCACCGCTTCAGGCAACGACAAGACGCCTCGTGTACGCCGCCGCCGTGAACCGAGCACCAGGCGCCGCCTCCGCGATGTGCCATCGCTGGATCGATCTCGCTATCACGACCGGATAGGGCATCACCTCCGCGCCGCACCACCGACCAGGATCGGGCTCACCGTCTCTCGCCTCGTGTGCGCTGTTGGGCTCCATGGGGCAAGAATCTCGCCGTCAGGCGAAGTGTGTCGTGCGTCGCCTCTCCATCACATGTCGCCAGCCAAATCGATGCCTTTGCACTATGGCTACCACCATCGCCATACTCCGTCGTTGTCGTCACCTTTGCGCCGACCTACCGGAGAAGAATAGAGATGGGACGACCTCGACGTCTCCGCGCCATGGTCGCTGCCATCTGCCTCTGTGCTCGTATCGCCACCTCTGCGGCAACGCTGGGCCAAGGCAGCCTCCGCGCTGCACCACCTCTGCATGTGCGTGCAGACGAGACTATGGGCTCCACTCCGTCCCCTGTGAGGACGAAGCGTCCACTGTCAACGCCACTACCATCGTCCATGGAGAGGACGAGGTGGG
Organism: Ampelocalamus luodianensis; assembly: GCA_036346255.1. Classification (NCBI taxonomy): domain Eukaryota; kingdom Viridiplantae; phylum Streptophyta; class Magnoliopsida; order Poales; family Poaceae; genus Ampelocalamus; species Ampelocalamus luodianensis. The sequence goes on along the minus strand of CM070617.1, from coordinate 25,463,316 downwards.
GTACCAGGTGTATGTCGCCGCCGCATCAGTCCGGGACCGATCAGGCACGCGGACCACCGCAGGATGCCACTGATGCCATCGAGGCACGACGTTGCCGCCGCACCACTCATGCACGCTGCTTTCACTGCTTGCGTTGTCGTGCGCATCGAGGCCACCGCCACATGCCTTAGCGTGTGCGCATGCGTGCACTCGGGCCCAGCTGTGCTAGGGTTAAGGCAAACCCTAGCGGGTCGCGCAAAGGTCCTATTTGGGCCATTGGTTCTGACCCAGAAGGCCTGGTTAGGATGGGATCCGAACAACATTAGTGCTTTTGCATAAATGCCCTTTGACTTTTTCAGAATTAAGTGCAAGTCTTTGGTTTATTAAAATTGGGTCCTTTTGGATCAAAATTTTGCAAAAAATGACTTTAGAACTTTTGAGACAAAGAATGAGGGGTGGAATTTTGCAAATTAAACATCGGAAGTTTTCTGGTTCTTTTAAGTATATTAATTGTTTTATGCCTAGAAAATTATTACTAGAAATCCATAAATTTGTTATTTACTATTCATGCAAGTTGTTTTATTATTGTAACACATGTTTCGATTCATGTGGTATATGTTGTACCTATTCATTACCTTATGATAATTGTATACATTGCTATACAATGCTACATGCAACATGACTAACATCGCAAAAAGGGAATTTGATAAATTGGTAGTTGATGGGAGCAACTACCTAACCTGGGCCCCGGATGTGGAGTTCTATTTAGCCTCTAAAGGGCTAAGTGTAACTATTTTTCCTCACAACAATACTAATAAGCCTTTAGAGGAAGACAAGGCTAAGGTCATATTCTTCCTACGCCATCACTTGAATAAGGATCTCAATAATGAGTATTTGACTAAGAGAGATCCTTTAACCCTTTGGGTTTCTCTTCAAAAAGATATATAACCAGCAAAGAAAATTAATGCTTCCACAGGCGGAGCATGATTGGACGAGTTTGCGCTTCTAGGATTTTAAATTTGTGGACGCTTATAACTCAACACTCCATAGGATAATTTATTATTTCGAGAAAACCCTTTCCACTTTCAATGCTATAAATATGGTGCTAGCACAACAGTACAGAGAAAAGAGGTATGAAAACGACTCTAAACTGATAACCACACTTTTAATTGCGGAAAAGCATAATGAGCTCCTCATGATGAATCATAATGCTCGTCCTACAAAAACTCAGGATGCACCTATGGCACATAACATTCAAAAAAGAACAAATGTCGATGGAAAAGGAAAGGGGACTAGGAAAGAAAGTATAAACTATTTGTCTTCAAGGCAAAATGTAAGAAAGGAGGAAAATGGAAGTCTCCAATGAAAGCACCGGGTGATAATAGGCCCTACTATAAGTGTGGGCTCAAGGGTCACTGGACAAAAGGTTGCAATACACCTAAGCATCTGGTCGAGCTTTATCAAGAGTCTCAAAGAAAGAAAAGCCAGATAAACCAGAAGCTTACTTTCTGGAAGCACCAGCAGGAGAGCAAGAGGAGAATGAAACTCATCAACTGATAGTAGAGGAGGAATCAGGCGATGATGCTCTATATGAAGACGAATATTGTCCTCTACTAGATGATGAGTTATTGGATATTCATCCAGAAAATGACCAGGAAAGTCCTAAGAATAAATCTCTATTATTCCCTTAAATTTAGAAGTCAATTCATAATGTGTTTAGGATGGTTTTACTAAATTGAACACCAAAATTTTTCAATCCTGAATTAGTCAGTAATATTACTATTAGGAATTAAAATTACTTCTTGTAATATTTAGTTCATAAAATAAATAAAGTATTTCAAGTTCATTTGCATGTCTTACGTGTGCATTTATGCATATGCAATATTTTTTAAATCCTGCAAATTATTTATCTTCTACTCATAGTTGACGTGCAATGGAGGAAGAACATGAATTATGTCTTGTGGACAGTTGTACCATAAATTCTATCCCAAGGGATATGAAGTATTTCCAGATCTTCAGTTTCAAGACTGACAGTACTATGACCATAGATGACAATTGTGGTAATATTGCGGGTACTAGAAGAGCTATGGTAGTCTTACTGATGGGAACGGAAATAACCATTGAAAATTCATTATTGTTCCCAAACTCAACTAGAGCTCTACTAAGTTTCAAAGATATCTGAAATAATGGTTTTCCACATGGAAACAAAGAAAGAGAATGGTTCTGAGTACATTCTCATCACTAAGAGAGGGATATCGGAAAGAAGTAGTAGTGAAACTCCTTGCGTTCTCCTCTGGATTGTACTGCACGATTATGAAACATAATGAAGAATATGCTACGATGAGTGTCCAGGTTAAAGACTACGAACTATTTATAACATGGCATGAATGTCTGAGTCACCCTGGAGACAATATGATGTGTTAGATACTACACCGTTCTGCTGGCAATAAATTGAAGTCTAGAGACATCCCCAATCTATCACATTTTGTGTGTGAGCCCTATGTGAAAAGCAAGTTGATTACGTGACCATCATATCATAATATCAATGATGAATTACCTGATTTCCTTGAGAGGATTCAGGGGGATATATGCGGACCTATAGAGCCCATGTTTGATCCATTCAGATACTTTATGATATTAATAGACGTATCCACTCGGTGGACGGATGTATGTCTATTATCCACTAGGCATCACGCCTTTGCCAAGCTTATTTCACAAATTATTGCACTAAGGACAAAAGTTTTTGAATCATGGATACAATCCATAAGAATGGATAATGTTGGAGAGTTTATCTCAAAAGTATTTAATGACTATTGCATAGCCTTAGGCATAACCATGGAATATTCAGTCTCACATGTTCATACTCAGAATGGACTTGCAGAATCAGTAATCAAGAGGATCAAGATGATCGCTAGACCCTTGTTAATGAGATCCAGTCAACCAACTACATGTTGGGGGATATGTTGTATTACACGCATCAATATTAATACGACTTCCATCCGCATACCATAAGTTGTCAACTTTCCAACTAGTGCATGGGAAAGAGCCAAGTATTTTTTATCTGTGTAAATTTGGTTGTGTCATTTACATATCTATCTCACATTCTCAGGGTAATTTACGTAGGATTTGAATAATTGTCTATAATAACTATTTGGATCCCATGACAGGGGATTTGCTAAAAGCAAGATATACTGACACTGTATTTAATGAAGAACTATTCTCAGGATTAATAGGGGGAGGAAAGGACCCCAAGTTGGAATGTCAAAATCTATCATGGAATGATAGTAGTCTTCGTAATAACGATCCACACACTAAGGACCCTAAACAAGAGGTTCAAAGGATAATAGATTTGCAAAATCTTACAAATCAGCTGCTAGATTCATTCACGAATTATAAAGGAGTTACAAAGTCATATATACCAGCGATAAATGCACTTGAAAGAATAGAACCATCCTGAGTTTTGGGTTCTGCATCTGACTCCACTACTCTTAGTAAGAAGAGGGGGAGACCTCTTGGGTCAAAGGATCTTAAACCGTGGAGACGTTCGCAAAAGAGATGTATTGAACAGGGAGAGAAACTCCATGAAACGAACATAAATGAGAAACGTTCGACGGACGTTACACCCTGAGTAAAGACACGACGGATGGTGCCCCGTACAGGAGTAGAGGGGAGATTCCCCATGCTGGAGTACATGGACAGGTGATTAGTGAAGGGGGAAGCGCACCCACCGACACTAGGGCAACGGAAGAGTTAGGCTGTTATTTTAGGAAATAGTGGAGAGCTAATAGATTTAAATAAAGCTTCAATTGAATTGGACAAATGGTTTTCCATAAACTATGTGAAAACAGGAGAAGTCTTTATAGACAAATGAGTGCTAATAACATGTGCTTCATCTCAAATATTGTCTTCCATATTGAATCAGACCTGGAACTAAAGATGATTGCAGAATGCAAGAATCACAAGATTGGGATAAATAGAAGGAAGCAATCGAGAATGAACTAAACTCGCTTAATCAGAGGAAAGTCTGCAGGCCTATGGTTAAGACACATCATGATGTTGTTCTTGTTGGACACAAGTGAGTGTTCATAAGAAAGAGGAATGGACATATGAAGTGGTGAGATACAAAGCGAGATTAGTAGCACAAGGGTTCACAAAGAGACACGATATCTATTTCGATGAAACTTACTCTCCTGTAATGGATGACACAACGTTTCGATACCCTATAGCTATAACTGTAGGAATGAATTTGAAAATAAAACTTATGGATGTCGTGACATCATATTTACATGGGTCACTAGATTCTGAAATCTTCATGAAGATTCCAAAGGGACTAAAAGTCACATGTATGAGCGAGAATGAACATCGTAATATATATAATGTTAAGTTACAAAAGTCACTATACGGATTGAAACAGTCAGGTTGTATATGGTACAATCGACTGAGTAAATTTCTTTTACAAAAGGGGTGCATAAACGACAAAGTACGTTTGTGCGTCTTCATAAAGAAATTTAAGAATAGATTTTGCATCACTCTGTGTATCTTGATGACTTGAACATAATCGGAAATACGAAAGACATTCTCGAAGCGAGCTCATACTTAAAGACAAAATTCAAGATAAAAGATTTGGATGAAACAAAATACTGTCTTGGGTTGCATATTCAAAATTTGTATGGAGACATATTTCTGCATCAGACCACCTACACCAAGAAATTGTAGGAGATATTTTATCTTGATAAATCTCATCCACTGGGTACACCCATGATCGTTAGGTCGCTGGAAGTGAAGAAATATCCATATGGATCTAGACGAGAGAATGATATGATATATTGGGGCCCGAAACCCCTTATTTAAGTATTATTGGAGTATTGTTATACCTTACTAATTATACCAGGCCTGGTATTGCATTTGTAGTAAATTGTTTGATAATATATAGTTTCGAGGGTACAACTGCTCTTGGACTCTTTTATGGGTTACTCAAACGCTATTTTTCTGATCCTCACAATGCCAAGTCATAGATTGAATACGTCTTTCTAAGTGATTCTACAGCTATTTCTTGGAGATCTATAAAACAATCGATTGTTGCTACGTCAACTAATCATGTTGAGATTATTGCACTATATGAGACAACTCGAGAATGCATATGGCTTAGAAGACTAATTCACCATATCCAACAGTCTTGTGGTGTAGAGATGAATAAAACTCCTATAGTCCTGCATGAGGATAATGCAGTTTGCATTGAACAAATGAAGAATATGTATGTCAAGACGCATATGATAAAAACATATACTCCCTAAACATTCATATCCATATGAGCAGCAGAAATACGGGAATATAGAAATACATAAAATCCAATCAAGTGAGAATCTTACGGATTTTGTTTACTAAGACCATGCTAGGACCAAGTTTTGATAAACTTATTCGTGGTATTGGTATGAGAAGACACAAAGAGTTGTTGTCTTCAAGGGGAGATACATGATTTTTCATATATGTTCATCATTAGATAAATAGATGTTGTACTCTTTTTTCCTTGTTTGAGTTGTCCCAATGGATTTTTTTCATTCGAATGTTTTTAAAAGGCAACATGTGCATTGGCGCAAGCTATGTTCTCTTTTTTTTCTTCTTTTTTTTTCCTACTGGGTTTTCAGAAAAAGTTTTTTAATGAAGCATGAGCTTGGAGTTGGCAAAGTGTCCAAGGGGAGTGTTGTATATCGATCCGTTTCTGAGGCCCTTGTGAGGACCCCAATTTATTTGGTTTGTAATGCTTAACCAACCACCTGGTCCTAGCATCACAAATCAAATAAACTGATCCTCGAGATATGTATACTTCCCAGAAGCAGTATACACACCTCACAACAAAAGTATGCATCAACTCCATTCCAAACATAGAGTCCAAACATCACACTACAAACGGAAGATAAACAAATAGTAACAATATTACAGACATAGGCCGACAGGCCACAAGATACAAATAGACAACAACGGCAGTGGAAGCAAAAGTGCCATAAGATGGCTATAAACAAAGCCAATCGGTGTGCCTCCAACCCACAAGGCATCCGCCAGGACCGCCAAGACTAGTCGTCACCCACGGCGACAAAGACTGACTCACGAAGTGAGGCCCCGAGGCTCACCTTCTTCCTCTGCAACAAAAATATTAAGCAAAGCACCGAGTACAAAGATTGTCTTTGTACCCGCAAGACCGACGTGTGAACTAGCGCACTGTTCATATGCTACATGCGAGCTTGTTTGGTGGAGGTCATATGGTTCATTTGCATAAAGCCAATTTTCATTTGCAATAATGTAATACAGTTTAAAGGCAAGTTTGCAATTCATTTTTAATGTTGAAATCTGAAGGGTAATAATAGCAAAAGAGTAAGTAAAAACATCCTAGAAGTGACTATCCCAATAGTCACCACAACAATAGCACGAATCCCAGTTCGTACCACCCATCAAGTTTTAATTTAAATGTTGTAGTCTAACTCTTGGAAGACCTTGCCAAGCGTGTCCATAACCTAGGGCGAGGCTATTGAATAGTTTGAACCTGCGAGGGTGTACCAATGTACCCACACTTGACCGCCTTTAAGCCAAAACACACTTAGAAGGTATGCCAAGCCTGACTAAGTCCTACGAGACTGTTTCCAATATTGTGTATTAACTACGAGCAGCTCGTATGGATAGAAACCCATACGCTTACATGGTAAAGCCGAAAAGACAACTACCCACTCGGGATAAAGCTTTTGGACAACTACCATGCTCCCACCTCCATCCCTCCTGCGACCTCCTGCGACCGGAGCCAATACACGCCAAAGTACTAGGTCAAGAGAGGTCCCATATACTCTAGTGTGGTTAGCACGCAAAATGCTTGGTTCGATGTAACAAGATGTTCGGTCCTTGTTGACTCGGGCACCATTCGATCCACCCAACAGATCACACCAATCATACCGTTGTGCCCAAGTCTAAATCATTTTTGGTTTTCAGTTTTAGTTTTCAATTAAACATAGCAAAAATGCTGAAACAATAAGTTATAGTAAATTTTGTGTGATCAAGGTTACTGACTAAAGTCGATAACGCCAGATTCTACCGATAGCTAAGCATATCTAAGCAATTTGACCGGATCTACTAAGTGACAAGAGACCATCCAATGCCTCTAATCACGACAAATAACCTAGGCTCGGTAGTAGAGATCAATATTTTGTCTACGAGGATATGCACTACTGATTTAACTAATCAATTTAACACAAATTAAGCAATGCATACATACAAATTGAAACAAAATATTAGACTTTAAAATTGGGATAGGAATGATCAAAGCGCTTGCACAGGTCTTTGTTGCTCAATAAGGTGCGGAGGATCGTCCTCGGGGTTGCCGCAAATATCGAATCCTAACGATCGAACATAACGACAAATAAGAGCGAATAACACCGCAAAACTCAAACATACAACAACATCAAAACAAGCCAAAACTCACACAGAGCCTAAGCATGAAATAACAAAATTTGAAACAGAGAACAATTCATTTTAAGTTATTAATAATTTTCTATGAATTTTCTAAGCTAAAAACACAACAAGCACTAGTTAATTACTTAACAGATTTTCATGAACGAAGCAGTGTGCAAAACCTATTCTAATAGTTAGTATACTGAAAATGAAATTTTCTGAATTGGGTTCATTGAATTTGGACAATTATTGGAAGAGATATGCATTTTCTAATTTAGAAGATACCTAAGGCATCATTTTATTAATTAACAGATTCTTGCTACAGAGACATGGATGAAACTAATTTTTGTAAATAATACATTTAAAAGAAAATTAACCTTTGGTTTCATGCAATTTGGATAAAAATTGAATTAGCTATGCATTTTACAAGTTTAAATGAATTATCGAGCAAGAAAACATATTACGAAATACTAAAGCATTAAATCCTTTTTCTACCACGAAGAAGCTCCCGACCATCGGCACGGGCCCTGACGCATCCGACCGGGGCGGCACACGCCTAAAGTGGCGTCGGCGTATTCAAAGAATCGTCTTGGCTCACTAAGGTGCAAACCTAAAACACTCTCAGCAGAAATACACCTCCCACCGAGAAAACGCACATGAAACTACACACACCTAAGCGACATTCCGGGCCCACATAACGAGACTCGAGAGAATTAAAGCGATTAGACTTGAATCCTAAAACAGGTTTAACACCGAGAGGCCCACAAGTCGGTGACCTAATAGAACTAGGTTTAGCGATAACTAAGCTTCGCGGCGGCTCGTCGCGCACGACGCACGGGGACGGCGCGCGAGCCGCGCGGTGTTCTAGCAACCCGGTGAGTTTCAAGGCGAGTGAGTGGTACCTTAAGGTTCGCAAAGACCTCACGAACCGGTGGCGGTGACGCGGAGCCCAATGGTCGCCGGAGATGGGCTCACGACGGCGGAGGCGGAGAAGAAGCTACGGCTCGCGAGAAGACGCCATGGACTTCGAGAAGCTTGGGAAGGTGCGCGCCACGAATCGCCTCGACTCCGGGAGCAATAAGCACAAGATAACGTCGAAGAAGAAGGTCCGAGGCGGCCGGAATTGCCACGGCGGCGGAACACGTGATTGGAGAAGAAAGGGTCGCGCAGCCTCAACGATGCACCAAAGACAAAAATGAAGCCATCATTAGCTTCGATTGCATCAATGCGATCCGAAGGACCAAGTGTCGGCCGAAACTCACGAGCACTAGCAAGCTTGCGAGCCGAGACCAGCGAGTTGGGGACGAAGAAGTGGCTCGGACGATTCACTTTGGATGCCACGAGCTCGGGATGGGAAAAATGGATGCGACCGAGTGTGGTTCACGATGGTGAGGTTGCGGGCTCAGGGCTTCTCCAACGCGGCGGTGCTACGCCGTTTCCTTCTCCGTGAAACAAGAAATCGGGCGGAGATAACACGAAGCGCAAAGGAGAAGAAGTGGATGAGCTCGTGTCTTTTATGAAGTCACGGCGATGCCTCGGCCGGACACGAGGGCATAAAGGTGGCGGCGGCGAGTGCGTGGCAAACATGCACGCGCCGCGCCGCGAGCTCGGTGAGGTGCGGAGAAGGCGAGGTTGATCTTGACAGGTGGGACCCACATGTCGGCGACAAACGGCGGTGCGAACCGGTGGTTTGATTTGATCAAGCAACACATCGACCGTTGGATCTAAAGCGGACGGGTGGGATTGGTGTATGCATTGGACAGTCGGTTGCATACGCGACGTGGATCGTTCGATCTTCATCGGACGATTCACGATCGATTGGACTCGCGCAGCAGTGCAGCCAGGCGGTGCGACCGAGTCAAGTGGTGCGGGTCGGACTCGAGCACGAGTTGGGTCGGGCGAGGAACGATACTTTAGAATTTGATTTAAAAGACAGAGAAGGTTTGGGAATTTTTAGAGGTAGCTCCTGAGCTCCAAAAATTTCAGAAATTTTATGGTAGCTACTAGGGACAGAGGACAACCTTGTATAATTTTTCCAGAACTTTTATGCACTGCATTGTTCTAGAGAAAATTCACAAGCTGCTGTACAGGAGTTTGACCAGATTTCAAACAGAGTTGACTTGGCCATTTGAAATAGCAAACAAAATCTAAAAATTGTGAAATAATTCAGGAGGTAGATAGGATGATCAAGATGCTAGGAAAAATAGTTTCAGAGGATGATCACAAGTTTGAAGGCTAAGAATCTGATAACAACAATTTCCAATCACAAGAATTAAATTCTACAAATTGGAAATTGCTAGGAAAATTGTAGAAACTTTCAAATGATTTGAAGAGACAACAAAAGTTTTATTTCTCCTCAAAATTTTACATTTGAAATACAAACCCTAAGTTAGGGTGTTACAAATCTCCCCTTACAGAATCTCGCAGAGATTCTGATCACTGGGAGAAGAAGGATGGGTAATCTGCTCGGAGACGATCTTCGCGTTCCCAAGTGGCTTCATCCTCGGAGTGGTTCGACCACTGAACTTTGAGGAACTTAATCACACGGTTCCTCGCTGCGTTCGACTTCTTCGAGGATACGAGCGGGCGCTCACGATAAGACAGATCTTCTGCACATCGATATTTTCCAATGGTGTTTCTCAACTGGAACACGAAGGCATTTCTTCAATTGTGACACATGGAAAACATCGTGCACTCCTTCAAGTGTAGCGGCAACTCCAACTTGTATGCAACAGCTCCCACTTTCTTGATGATGCGATATGGCCGAGCATATCGAGGAGCTAGCTTGCCCTTGACACCAAACGACGGTGTCCCTTCAAAGCGAGACCTTGAGATACACAAAGTCATTGGTGGAAACTCACCACGACGACGCCGATCCGCATAGCTCTTCGCTGGATCGAGCTACGAGCAAGTGCTCACGAATCAAGCGCACTTGACTTTCACCTCATTGATCGAATCCGCCAAAGAACCGCCTTTCACCGCCGACCAGTTCAATGGTGTTCTGCGGCGCCGCCACCGCATAAAGCCTCAAATGGTGCTATACCGAGACTAGCCTCGAAGTCGTTGTTGTAAGAGAACTCGGCAAGTGGTAGGCACTTCTCCCAATTCTTCCCATAGGAAAGAACACAAGCACGGAGCATATCTTCAAGCACCGATTGACGCGCTCCGTCGACCATCGATGCGAGGATGATAGGCCGTCTTTGAAAGTAAGACGAGTTCCCATGGCCTCCTGCGGACTATGCCAAACCGAGAGGTAAACAACGCCCCTGGTCGACACAATCGTCTTGGGTACACCATGCAAACTCACAATCCTTGATACATAGAGCTCGGCTAGAGGTTCCACACGGGTGACTCTTGACCGAAAGGAAATGCGCCACTTTAGTTAGCTCATCAATGACAACCCAAATGGCGTCGTTTCCCTTGGATGAGCAGGGCAAACCGGTGATGAAATCCATGCCTCTGAATCCCACTTCCACTCTGGTATAGGCAAGGGTGAAGAAGACCATTGACGCCGATGCTCGGCCTTGACGCGACAACATCGTCACATCCGCAACGAACACGGCAATCTCGCGCTTCATGCGAGTCCACGAATCTCGACGCAGATCTTGATACATTTTGGTGGCCCGGGATGGATGGACAAAGGTGAATCATGGGCCTCTGAAGAATCAAATCCCGCACTGGGACCTTTGGGACCACAAGGCATTGCCCAAACCGGACAACACCGTGCTCATCTTACGTAAAGCATTTAGTGAACCATCACGATGTTCTCGCTGTTTTGCCCATACCAACATCGATTCTTTGTGTCGACTTGATTTGATCCACCAAGGTTGGTTGCACTGTCGAGCGATGGGAACCGTGCTCAACCAAACCCAAGTTGAGACGCTGAAATTCTGCAAGAAGTGCAGGTTGCTGCTCTTGGATCATCAGAGTATTGCAATACACCTTTCGGCTAAGTGCATCAGCAACCACATTGGCCTTGCCAGGATGATACTGAATACCCATATCATAATCTTTGATCAATTCTAGCCATCTCCTCTGCCTGAGGTTCAGATCTGGCTGAGTGAATAAGTATTTCAAACTCTTGTGATCGGAATACACCTCACAGCGGTTTCCGATCAAATAATGCCGCCAAATCTTGAGTGCATGAACTACTGCAGCAAGCTCTAAATCATGGGTGGGATAGTTGAGCTCATGAGGCCTCAGCTGCCTAGATGCATAGGCAACTGCCTTGCCTTCTTGCATAAGAACACACCCGAGTCCCCGACGAGAGGCATCGCAATAAATATCGAAGTTCTTGTGGATATCAGGAAGAGTAAGGACTGAGCTGAAGTCAATCGCTGTTTGAGCTCCTGAAAGCTCTCATCACAAGCAGAGGACCACACAAACTTCTTGTCCTTCTTGAGCAATTCAGTCATTGGCTTTGCGATCTTGGAGAAGTTCTCGATAAAGCGGCGGTAGTAGCCCGCTAGACCAAGAAAACTCCGCACATCGTTGATCGACTTGGTGGCCCAAGATAGAACATCCCGACTTTCTTTGGGATCTCTGACTATTCCTCCGGTGAAAGAACATGGCCCAAAATGCCACTTCCTTCAACGAACTCACATTTCTTTGAACTTTGCATCTGGTGATGCTCCATAACTTGCCCAAAATAATCTTCAGATGCTCAAGATGCTCTGCTTGATCTTGGAATAGATAAGAATATCATCAATAAAGACCACCACAAATTTGTCCAAATACTCCATGAATCTTGAATTCATAAGGTTCATGAACAAAGCTGGAGCATTGGTTAGACCGAAAGACATGACGGTGTACTCGTATAGGCCATAACGAGTAGTGAAAGCCGTCTTGAATATCCTCGTACGATCGGACTTGATGATAGCCCGATCTCGAGATCAATCTTGGAGAACACACGGGCTCGGACAAGCGGTCAAAAGATCATCAATGCGGGCAGAGGATATTTGTTCTTCACCGTCACTTCATTGAGAGGGCGGTAATCAACACACATGCGCAAAGTCTTGTCCTTCTTCTTCACAAAGATCACGGACAACCCCAAGGAGATGGCGGGACGGATGAAACCCTTTGCTTGGAGCTCACCAGGTGCTTCTTCAATTCTTCTAGCTCATTGGGAGGCATTCGACACGGCGCCTTGAAATCGGGCGATGCAGGGCAGCAACTCGATGACAAACTCGGATCTCGAACCGGAGGCATCCGGGTAAATCTTGGGAAAGACATCCCCAAAGTCGATACTATGGGAACATCCACGAATCGCAAGGTGGCCGCTTCTATTGCACATAGATGCGGCCCCGAAGCTGCGGCGAAAATCCGACCTTTCGCGAGAAAGAGTGGTAAGATAGACAGTCTTCTGGCACAATCAATGCGCCCCAAGTCTTGGGACAACCAATCCATGCCAAGAATCACATCCGGACTTGTGAGCAGAGCGAGAATAAGATTTGCTAAAAATTCCACTCCCTTGACTATGATAGGAACATCCGGCATTGTAAATCGGCTCTCATTTCCGACCGGAGAGCGGATGAGCAAAGGAACTCCTAAAGGAACATAATGAAGACCACTAGCAGCAGCAAATGATCTTGAAATAAAAGAATCGATGCTCGAGAATCAAATAATCTGCAGCGGGGCGAGAATTAACAAGAAGTGTACCCATCACAACATCGGCGCCTCTGAGCCTCCTCGGTGAAAGGTGGTTCACTCGGCATTGCGCACTCAGGGCTTCGGATCATCTTACAGTCGTGGGTGACCACTCCCCTGCCGCGTCCTCCATTAGGGCGAGGCTCTTTGCAACACTCGAGGCGAGCATTCGCATAATGGCCCTTGTTGTGGCGGCGAAAACAAGTGACCTCGGCGCCGGATTGCGAGGCCGCTCTGTCTTGGATCGCGGCGCGCGTGGCTGGCTCACGGCTGTGGTGGGCGAGGCGTGCGAGATGGCCTCGGCGCGGTGGAGCAAAGAAACGAGCCACAGTCTTTGGCCCGGAGGACGAACGAGGGTGGTGTGAGTAGAGCGTCGCCTCCCATTTGCGCGGGACTCGCGACGCCTTCGCCTTATGCTCGGCAACAATGGCCTTATCTACCAAGGCACGAAAGTGCGAGAAGTCCACAATAGATAGCTTGTCCTGCGGCTCCTCGGACAAGCCATCCATAAACTTCTCTGCTTAGCCTCATCGAGGCCACCTCTCCGAGCATAACGAGCGGATGATTGAACTCGCATGTGCTCCGTCACGATTTGCGCCCTTGCTTGAGCACGAAACTCCTTCTTCTTGACTTCATCAGGCCATCGGGGATGTGGGCCCACGAAAGTGATCTCGAACTCTTCCACGCGACCACATGGCCCGCGGGCTGCATGGCGAGATAGTTCTCCCAAAACTAATTCCACCCACTAAGTAACTACCTTTTGAAAAGGGAAGAGAAACCAAGTTCTCAAAACTCAAATTAGAGTAAGGTGAGTAGAAAGCTAAGATAGGTAAGGAATAAAATCGAGAATCTGCTAGGTTTTCATAAACCTTTTATAATTTGAAAATAAGACTTTCAAAATATCCTAAGGACGACTATGCTTGGGTTGCTAGAGGACCCCAATTTATTTGGTTTGTAATGCTTAACCAACCACAGTCCTAGCATCACAAATCAAATAAGCGATCCTCGAGATATGTATACTTCCGAAGCGATATACACACCTCACAACAAAGTATGCATCAACTCCATTCCAAACATAGAGTCCAAACATCACACTACAAGCGGAAGATAAACAAATAGTAACAATATTACGGACATAGGCCGACCAGGCCACAAGATACACAAATAGACAACAACGGCAGTGAAGCAAAAGTGCCATAAGATGGCTATAAACAAAGCCAATCGGTGTGCCTCCAACCCACAAGGCATCGGCCAGGACCGCCAAGACTAGTCGTCACCACGAAGCGACAAAGCCTGACTCACGAAGTGAGGCCCCGAGGCTCACCTTCTTCCTCTGCAACAAAAATATTAAGCAAAGCACACGAGTACAAAGATTGTCTTTGTACCCGCAAGGCAGCGTGTGAACTAGCGCACTGTTCATATGCTACATGCGAGCTTGTTTGGTGGAGGTCATATGGTTCATTTGCATAAAGCCAATTTTCATTTGCAATAATGTAATCTGATTTAAAGGCAAGTTTGCAATTCATTTTAATGTTGAAATCTGATGAGGATAATAATAGCAAAGAGTAAGTAAAAACATCCTAGAAGTGACTATCCCAATAGTCACCACAACAATAGCACGAATCCCAGTTCGTACCACCCATCAAGTTTTAATTTAAATGTTGTAGTCTAACTCTTGGAAGACCTTGCCAAGCGTGTCCATAACCTAGGGCGAGGCTATTCGAATAGTTTGAACCTGCAGGGTGTACCAATGTACCACACTTGCAGCCTTTAAGCCAAAACACACTTAGAAGGTATGCAAGCCTGACTAAGTCCTACGAGATCTGTTTCCAATATTGTGTATTAACTACGAGCAGCTCGTATGGATAGAAACCCATACGCTTACATGGTAAAGCCGAAAAGACAACTACCCGCTCGGGATAAAGCTTTTGGACAACTACCATGCTCCCACCTCCATCCTCCTGCGACCTCCTGCGACCGGGGCCAATACACGCCAAAGTACTAGGTCAAGAGAGGTCCATATACTCTAGTGTGGTTAGCACGCAAAATGCTTGGTTCGGTGTAACAAGATGTTCGGTCCTTGTTGACTGGGCACCATTCGAGCCACACCCAACAGATCACACCAATCATACCGTTGTGCCCAAGTCTAAATCATTTTTGGTTTTCGATTTTAGTTTTCAATTAAACATAGCAAAATGCTGAAACAATAAGTTATAGTAAATTTTGTGTGATCAAGGTTAGACTAAAGTCGATAATCTTGATTCTCCGATAGCTAAGCATATCTAAGCAATTTGACCGGATCTACTAAGTGACAAGAGACCATCCAGTGCCTCTAATCACGACAAATAACCTAGGCTCAGTAGTAGAGATCAATATTTTGTCTACAGGATATGCACTACAGTTTAACTAATCAATTTAACACAAATTAAGCAATGCATACATACAATGAAACAAAATATTAGACTTTAAAATCTTGGGATAGGAATGATCAAACCGCTTGCACAGGTGCTGTTGCTCAATAAGGTGCGGAGGATCGTCCTCGTGGTTACCGCAAATATCGAATCTAACGATCGAACATAACGACAAATAGAGCGAATAACACCAGGCAAAACTCAAACATACAACAACATCAAAACAAGCCAAAACTCACACAGCAGCCTAAGCATGAAATAACAAAATTTGAAGCAGAGAACAATTCATTTTAAGTTATTAATAATTTTCTATGAATTTTCTAAGCTAAAAACACAACAAGCACTAGTTAATTACTTAACAGATTTTCATGAACAGAAACGATGTGCAAAACCTATTCTAATAGTTAGTATACTGAAAATGAAATTTTCTGAGAATTGGGTTCATTGAATTTGGACAATTATTGGAAGAGATATGCATTTTCTAATTTAGAAGATACCTAAGGCATCATTTTATTAATTAACAGATTCTTACTCTGAGACATGGATGAAACTAATTTTTGTAAATAATACATTTAAAAGAAAATTAACAATACTGGTTTCATGCAATTTGGATAAAAATTGAATTAGCTATGCATTTTACAAGTTTAAATGAATTATCGAACAACAGAAAACATATTACGAAATACTAAAGCATTAAATCCTTTTTCTACGCTTGATCGATAAGCTGACCAGCGGCGGCCCGCCCTGGCAACCGTGACGGGGCGACACACGCCTAAAGTGGCGTCGAAGGCGTATTCAAAAATACGTCTTGGCTCGCTAAAGTGCAAACCTAAACACTCTCACGAGAAATACACCTCCGCGAGAAAGCGCATTGAAACTACACACACCTAAGCGACATTCGGGCCCCATATACGAGACTCGAGAGAATTAAAGCGATTAGACTTGAATCCTAAAGCAGGTTTAACAGAGAGGCCCACAAGTCGGTGACCTAATAGAACTAGGTTTAGCGATAACTAAGCTTCACGGCGGCTCGTCGGCACGCTTGCGGGACGGTGGCGCGACGCGCGGTGTTCTAGCAACCCGGTGAGTTTCAAGGCGAGTGAGTGGTACCTTAAGGTTCGCAAAGACCTCACGAACGGTGGCGGTGGCGCGGAGCCCAATGGTCGCGGGAGATGGGCTCACGGCGGGAGGCGGAGAAGAAGCTACGGCTCGCGAGAAGGCGCTCTGAGACCGAGAAGCCGGGAAGGTGCGCCACGGAATCGCCTCGACTCGGGAGCAATAAGCACAAGATAACGTCGAAGAAGAAGGTCGGCGGCGGAGGAATTGCCGCGCGGCGGAACACCGTGATTGGAGAAGAAAGGGCGCGGCCTCAGCGATGCACCAAAGACAAAAATGAAGCCATCATTAGCTTGATTGCATCAATGCGATCGAAGGACCAAGTGTCGGCGGAAACTCACGAGCACTAGCAAGCTTGCAGAGCCGAGACCAGCGGAGTTGGGGGCGAAGAAGTGGCTCGGGCGATTCCTTTGGATGCCACGAGCTCGGGATGGGAAAAATGGATGCGGCAGAGTGTGGTTCACGATGGTGAGGTTGCGGGCTCAAGGGCTTCTCCAGCAGCGAGTTGCTACCTTCGTTTCCTTCTCGGCGAAACAAGAAATCGGGCGAGATAACGCGAGAACGCAAAGGAGAAGAAGTGGATGAGCTCGGGCTTTTATGAAGTCACAGCGATGCCTCCCGGCCGGACACGAGGGCATAAAGGTGGCGGCGGCGCAGTGCGTGGCAAACATGCACGCGCGCGCGAGCTCGGTGAGGTGCGGAGAAAGCGAGGTTGATCTTGGCGGTGGGACCCACATGTCGCGACAAACAAGCGGTGCGAACCGGTGGTTTGATTTGATCGACAACACACCGACCGTTGGATCTAAAGCGGACGGTGGGATTGGTGTATGCATTCGGACGGTCGGTTGCGCCGCATAGCGTGGATCGTTCGATTTGCATCGGACGGTCACGATTGATTGGGCTCGCAGCGCGTGCAGCTAGTTGACGCGGCCGGAGTCAAGTGGCGTGATCGGACTCGAGTCCGAGTTGGGTCCGAGGCAGGAGAGCGATAATTCCATATTTGATTTAAAAGACAGAGAAGGTCTTGGGAATTTTTAGAGGTAGCTCCAGAGCTCCAAAAATTTCGAAATTTTTAGGGTAGCTACTAGGGACAGAGAAAACCTTGTATAATTTTTCCAGAACTTTTATGCACTGCATTGTTCTAGAAAAATTCACAAGCTCTTTGTCTGAGGAGTTTGACCAGATTTCAAACAGAGTTGACTTGGCCATTTGAAATAGCAAACAAAATCTAAAAATTGTGAAATAATTCAGGAGGTAGATAGGATGATCAAGATGCTAGGAAAAATAGTTTCAGAGGATGATCACAAGTTTGAAGGCTAAGAATCTGATAACAACAATTTCCAATCACAAGAATTAAATTCTACAAATTGGAAATTGCTAGGAAAATTGTAGAAACTTTCAAATGATTTGAAGAGACAACAAAGTTTTTATTTCTCCTCAAAATTTTACATTTGAAATACAAACCTAAGTTAGGGCTGTTACAAATCTCCCCATACAGGAATCTCGCCAGAGATTCGATCACTAGGAGAAGAAGGGCTGTGTCTGCTCGGAGGCGATATTCCCGCTCCCATGTGGCTTCATCCTCGGAGTGGTTCGACCACTGAACTTTGAGAACTTAATCACACGGTTCCTCGTTGCGTTCACTTCTTCGAGGATCTGAGCAGGACGCTCACGATAAGGCGGATCTTCCGCACATCGATATTTTCCAATGGTGTTTCCTCATTTGGAACACGAAGGCATTTCTTCAATTGTGACACATGGAAAACATCGTGCACTCCTTCAAGTGTGGCGGCAACTCCAACTTGTATGCAACGGCTCCACTTTCTTGATGATGCGATATGGCCCGACATATCGAGGAGCTAACTGCCCTTGACAAAGCAGCGGTGTCCCTTCAAAGCGAGACCTTGAGATACACAAAGTCATTGGGTGGAAACTCGGCTCGACGGCAGCCGTCGCATAGCTCTTACGCTCGGGTGAGCTACGAGCAAGTGCTCACGAATCAAGCGCACTTGACTTTCGGCCTCATTGATCGAATCAAGCCAAAGAACGCCTTTCACGGTTCGACCGGTTCAATGGTGTTCTGCAGCGCCGACCGTACAAAGCCTCAAATGGTGCTATACCGAGACTAGCCTGGAAGCTGTTGTTGTAAGAGAACTCGGCAAGTGGTAGGCACTTCTCCCAATTCTTCCCATAGGAAAGAACACAAGCACGGAGCATATCTTCAAGCTTTTTGATTGACAGCGCTCCGTCGACCATCGATCACGAGGATGATAGCGTCTTGAAAGTAAGACGAGTTCCCATGGCCTCCTGCAGACTATGCCAAAGCGAGAGGTAAACAACGCCCACGGTCGGTGACACAATGTCGTCTTGGGTACACCATGCAAACTCACAATCCTTGATACATAGAGCTCGGCTAGAGGTTCCCACGAGGTGACTCTTGGCCAGAAGGAAATGCGCCACTTTAGTTAGCACTGTCAATGACAACCCAAATGGCGTCGTTTCCCTTGGATGAGCAGGGCAAACGGTGATGAAATCCATGCCTCGTAATCCACTTCCACTCTGGTATAGGCAAGGGTGAAGAAGACCCGTGACGCCGATGCTCGGCCTTGACGCGACAACATACGTCACATCGGCAGCGAACACGGCAATCTCGCGCTTCATGCGAGTCCACGTAATCTCGACGCAGATCTTGATACATTTTGGTGGCCGGGATGGATGGACAAAGGCGAATCATGGGCCTCTGAAGAATCAAATCCCGATGCGGGACCTTTGGGACCACAAGGACGCCCAAACCGGACAACACCGTGCTCATCTTACGTAAAGCATTTAGTGAACCATCCACGATGTTCGCGATTTTGCCCATACCAACATCGATTCTTGTCGCGACTTGATTTGATCCACCAAGGTTGGTTGCACAATCGAGGCGATGAGGAGCGTGCTCAACCAAACCCAAGTTGAGGCGTTGAAATTTCGCAAGAAGTGCGGGTTCTTGCTCTTGGATCATCAGTATTGCAATACACCTTTCGGCTAAGTGCATCAGCAACCACATTGGCCTTGCCAGGATGATACTGAATACCCATATCATAATCTTTGATCAATTCTAGCCATCTCCTCTGCCTGAGGTTCAGATCTGGCTGAGTGAATAAGTATTTCAAACTCTTGTGATCGGAATACACCTCACAGCGGTTTCCGATCAAATAATGCCGCCAAATCTTGAGTGCATGAACTACTGCAGCAAGCTCTAAATCATGGGTGGGATAGTTGAGCTCATGAGGCCTCAGCTGCCTAGATGCATAGGCAACTGCCTTGCCTTCTTGGGCTTGTGTTTCAAATGTAAAATTTTGAGGAGAAATAAAAACTTTTGTTGTCTCTTCAAATCATTTGAAAGTTTCTACAATTTTCCCTAGCAATTTCCAATTTGTAGAATTTAATTCTTGTGATTGGAAATTGTTGTTATCAGATTCTTAGCCTTCAAACTTGTGATCATCCTCTGAAACTATTTTCCTAGCATCTTGATCATCCTATCTACCTCCTGAATTATTTCACAATTTTTAGATTTTGTTTGCTATTTCAAATGGCCAAGTCAACTCTGTTTGAAATCTGGTCAAACTCCTGTACAGCAGCTTGTGAATTTTCTCTAGAACAATGCAGTGCATAAAAGTTCTGGAAAAATTATACAAGGTTGTCCTCTGTCCCTAGTAGCTACCCTAAAAATTTCAGAAATTTTGGAGCTCTGGAGCTACCTCTAAAAATTCCCAAGACCTTCTCTGTCTTTTAAATCAAATATGGAATTCTTGTTCCTCTGCTCGGACCCAACTCGGACTCGAGTCGACGCGCCACTTGACTTCGGTCGCGTCAACTAGCTGCACGCGAGCCCAATCAATCGTGACCGTCCGATGCCGTCGAGCGATCCACGTTGCGTCGCAACCGACTGTCGAATGCATACACCAATCCCGGCCGTCCGTTTTAGATCCAGCGGTCGGTGTGTTGTCGATCAAATCAAACCACCGGTTCGCACCGCCGTTTATCGCGACATGTGGGTCCCACCTGTCAGCATCAACCTCGTCTTCTCGCACCTCACGGAGCTCGCGGCGTGCGTGCATGTTTGCCACGCCTCGTCGCCGCCACCTTTATGCCCTCGTGTCATTTGGGAGGCATCGCCGTGACTTCATAAAAGCCCCGAGCTCATCCACTTCTTCTCCTTTGCGTTCTCGTGTTATCTCGCGATTTCTTGTTTTGGCCGAGAAGGAAACGTAGGTAACTGCCGCGTTGGAGAAGCCCTTGAGCCCGCAACCTCACCATCGTGAACCACACTCGGCGCGCATCCATTTTCCCATCCCGAGCTCGTGGCATCCGGTGAATCGTCCGAGCCACTTCTTCGTCCCCAACTCCGTTGGTCTCGGCTCTGCAAGCTTGCTAGTGCTCGGTGAGTTTCGGCCGACACTTGGTCGCCGGATCGCATTGATGCGAAGCTAATGATGGCTTCATTTTTGTCTTTGGTGCATCGTTGAGGTCGCGACCTTTCTTCTCCAATCACGTGTTCGCCGTGGCAGTCCAGCGCCTCGGACCTTCTTCTTCGACGTTATCTTGTGCTTATTGCTCTGAGTCGAGGCGATTCGTGGCGCACCTTCCGAAGCTTCGAAGTCTGAGCGTCTTCTGCGCGAGCCGTAACTTCTTCTCCGCCGCCGTCGTGAGCCCATCTCGGCGACCATTGGGCTCGCGTCACCGTCACTGGTTCGTGAGGTCTTTGCGAACCTTAAGGTACCACTCACTCGTCTTGAAACTCACCGGGTTGCTAGAACACTGCGCGCTGCGCCACCGCCCGTGCGTGCTTGACGCAGCCGCCGCGGCTTAGTTATCGCTAAACCTAGTTCTATTAGGTCAGCGACTTGTGGGCCTCTCGGTGTTAAACCTGTTTTAGGATTCAAGTCAATCGTTTTAATTCTCCGAGTCTCTCGTATGTGGGCCGGAATGTCGGTTAGGGTGTGTGTAGTTTCCTGTGCGTTTTCTACGGTGGGAGGTGTATTTCTCGTGAGAGTGTTTTAGGTTTGCACCTTAGTGAGCCAAGACGTATTCTTTGAATACGCCTTCACGCCACTTTAGGCGGTGTGTCTTATCTCGTCGGGAAGTCGTGCAGGCCCGCCGATGGTCGGGCTTCTGATGGCGGTAGAAAAAGATTTAATGCTTTAGTATTTCGTAATATGTTTTCATTGCTCACGATAATTCATTTAAACTTGTAAAATGCATAGCTAATTCAATTTTTATCCAAATTGCATGAAACCAGTCTTTGTTAATTTTCTTTTAAATGTATTATTTACAAAAATTAGTTTCATCCATGTCTCTGTAGCAAGAATCTGTTAATTAATAAAATGATGCCTTAGGTATCTTCTAAATTAGAAAATGCATATCTCTTCCAATAATTGTCCAAATTCAATGAACCCAATTCAGAAAATTTCATTTTCAGTATACTAACTATTAGAATAGGTTTTGCACACTGTTTACATTCATGAAAATCTGTTAAGTAATTAACTAGTGCTTGTTGTGTTTTTAGCTTAGAAAATTCATAGAAAATTATTAATAACTTAAAATGAATTGTTCTCTGTTTCAAATTTTGTTATTTCATGCTTAGGCTCTTGTGTGAGTTTTGGCTTGTTTTGATGTTGTTGTATGTTTGAGTTTTGGTGTTATTCGTTCTTATTTCTTTGTTATGTTCGATCGTTAGGATTGATATTTGCGGCAACCCCGAGGACGATCCTCCGCACCTTATTGAGCAACAAAGCAGCCAGACAGCGTTTGATCATTCTATCCCGAGATTTTAAAGTCTAATATTTTGTTTCATTTGTATGTATGCATTGCTTAATTTGTGTTAAATTGATTAATTAAATCGTAGTGCATATCTGTAGACAAAATATTGATCTCTACTACTGAGCCTAGGTTATTTCTTTGTGATTAGAGGCATTGGATGGTCTCTTGTCACTTAGTAGATCCGGTCAAATTGCTTAGATATGCTTAGCTATCGGTAGAATCAAGCGATTATCGACTTTAGTCGTAACCTTGATCACACAAAATTTACTATAACTTATTGTTTCAGCATTTTGCTATGTTTAATTGAAAAACTAAAACTGAAAACCAAAATGATTTAGACTTGCACAACTGTATGATTGGTGTGATCTGTTGGGTGTGGCTGAATGGTGCTGAGTCAACAAGGACCGAACATCTTGTTACATCGAACCAAGCATTTTGCGTGCTAACCACACTAGAGTATATGGGACTCTCTTGACCTAGTACTTTGGCGTGTATGGCTCCGGTCGCAGGAGGTCGCAGGAGGATGGAGGTGGGAGCATGGTAGTTGTCCAAAAGCTTTATCACGAGTGGGTAGTTGTCTTTCGGCTTTACCATGTAAGCGTATGGGTTTCTATCCATACGAGCGGCTCGTAGTTAATACACAATATTGAAACATCTCGTGAGGACTTAGTTGTGAGCATACCCGGAAGTGTGTTTTGGCTTAAAGCGATGCAAGTGTGGGTACATTGGTACACCCTGCAGGTTCAAACTATTCGAATAGCCTCGCCCTAGGTTATGGACACGCTTGGCAAGGTCTTCAAGAGTTAGACTACAACATTTAAATTAAAACTTGATGGGTGGTACGAATCTGGGATTCGTGCTATCGTTGTGGTGACTATTGGGATAGTCACTTCTAGGATGTTTTTACTTACTCTTTGCTATTATTATCCTTATCAGTATTTCAACATTAAAAATGAATTGCAAACTTGCCTTTAAACTGTATTACATTATTGCAAATGAAAATTGGCTTTATGCAAATGAACCATATGACCTCCACCAAACAAGCCTTGCATGTAGCATATGAACAGTCCGCTAGTTCACACGTCGATCTTGCGGGTACAAAGACAATCTTTGTACTCGTGTGCTTTGCTTAATATTTTTGTTGCAGAGGAAGAAGGTGAGCCTCGGGCCTCACTACGTGAGTCAGGCTTTGTCGCCGTGGTGACGACTAGTCTTGGCGGTCCGTCGGATGCCTTGTGGTTGAGGCACACCGATTGGCTTTGTTTATAGCCATCTTATGGCATTTTTTTGCTTCACTGCCGTTGTTGTCTATTTGTGTATCTTGTGGCTTTGTCGACTATGTCTGTAATATTGTTACTATTTGTTTATCTTCCGTTTGTAGTGTGATGTTTGGACTCTATGTTTGGAATGGAGTTGATGCATACTTTTGTTGTGAGTGTGTATCTTCTTGCAGAAGTATACATATCTCGAGGATCAGTTTATTTGATTTGTGATGCTAGGACCAGGTGGTTGGTTAAGCATTACAAACCAAATAAATTGGGGTCCTCACAGCCCAATTATGTGTGGACACTTTTCCAAAATAAAGGCCAATTAGGGGGTTGTCGGCCCACAAGCTAATTAGTTAGTTTAGTCTAATATTGCTTATTTATGCATGCAGAGAGACATTATACTCCTATATAAAGGGGGCAGGGGCTCTCATCGTACATGTAAGTCAGTGGGCAAAGAGATCAATAAAGAAATAATGCTATGATTATATCCGTGTGTTCTTGTCTATTGTTTATTATTTGTGAGTTGAAAGCTTCGTTCGTCAGTAACACGAATACAACTGTTTGGATGATGTTTGAACAGTTCCCATGGATGTTCAGTTACTACAAAGAGAGGAGAGAAAACGTCCAAACCTTGGGAGCGCGTAGATCATGACACGGTCTCAAGTCTCGACTCTAGAAGGCCGGTAAACTCAAGACAGCGACCTGATCCCGGTCCTCCCTTTGGCGTCAATGGTGAGTGAACACAGGTGAACAGACAGAAAATACTCGCAGATTCCTGAATTGTTTCTCCCATTTGTTTTACCAACGGTCACATCTCAGTATCTCACGTATTCTTGGTTCAAGGATTCTTGCTCATTTCTCGATATATAGCCCATAGACGAGCAGTACATGCATGGCATTTTTTCGAAAGATAATTTCACCTCTAATATTATAGCATAACCTCGTTTAATTGGAGCCTGTCCAAGCGTTAGCAGCAGCATGGGTGGGCCGTCTAGAACTAACTGATGTAATTACTATGGAATATGAACAACAACCATTTTGTTTTGCTCTCAATCTTAATAAACTTGGCAGGCAAATCTTTTGTCTGCACCTCGAAAAATTACTATGGAATCTATGGTACGTCCGGCAACAGGTGAAAAGTAAAAAAATTCCAGAACAACCTGAATCCAAGTACGTCGAATTCTCGCCGTGAGCACTAAGGAAAGAACAGTTCAAATTCATTGGTTATCTGGGAGCATTCGAGAAGAAACAGTTGAGAGAAATAAGTGGCGAGGGGAAACATTATGCACAAGTGCAGGACTGAGGACTGGGTCTCCTGTTCGCTTTCAGTACCTGTGCAGCTACCACATTATCATTTATATATCTCGCGTCAACAGCGGGTTGGAAGCAGCAATTTGCGATCCAACTCCTAATAGTAGACTTTTTATAATCATAAAAAACTTCTCATAGTAGCATATATTCTGCTCACGCCTTGTACCTAGATCTTTTCTTGGGTTGTTGCTTCCTTGCTGTCAAGAGAGAGGGAAACTTTTCTAGTTCTTCCTTGATCCTGCTGCTTGCTTTGGCTTCACGTTACAGAAGGAAGCACTGCGTAATTTTACCTGTGGGAGATCAGCTCATGATTTGGGCATTCCTGCAATACTGCTCCTCTTGCGATGAGTAGATGAAGAGGAGAAGCATTTGGGAGGATTCTAAGACTGGCATCAAGGTAAGCCTACCAGCTCTTTGCTATGGCTTGCTATAGCGCAATTCTTCTTCTTGTTGTTGCTCAGGAATCCTTGATTTCTTGCCCTGTTCTTTGAAGTAGGGTAGGTAGGATAGCAAGGAAATTAGGAGATGATCATCTAGAATTCTAGATGCATATGAGATGATTTGTCCAATACTCTCTTTTTTTAAGAACTGATTTTTTTTGAAAGAACGATTTGTACAATACTAGATGTCATGTTGTTCCCCTCCTTTGTAGTACTAGTTAGAGAAGGCACACATAAAATTCACCAATCAAACACGGAAGAGAGTATCATTGCAGGCCATGAAGGAAAGAAGGGCTAGTTCATCGCTAACCAAGCTTCAACTCTCTTTCTTGCAGGTAAGCATCACCCGGTGACTAGACGACCGACGGCCATGCAGAGCGAGCAGGTGAAGATGCGGTTCGGGCGGTGCCCCTACTGCCGCGCCATGATCTACCAGGACCCCAAGGCCGTCATCTACTACTGCAGCAAGTGCCGCACGCCCATCCGAGGTACACGACACCTGAAAACGTGTTCCGGTGCGCAATGCCGTTGTTTCCTTGTTGCCAAGTTGTAGTACCTGACGCGATCTGCTTCTGCCCTGTCGCAGGCAAGAATCCGGAACCAACAGACGACACCGAGTACGCGCTCTCGCAGCTCGAGATCCTCTCTGCCGACACTGCGTCGGTGTTCTCCGACGAGCTGGAGCCGTCAAATGCAAAGCCTTCGATCGTTGAGGACGATGGCCAACAGCCTCTACGGTTGAGCGGTCCAACTCCCTCCTCTTCACCATACAGAGCTTTCAACTCTGTCAGAACCGGTCCAAGAAGCAGAGGTCTGAACGGCCAGGATCGGAACGAGCAAACGGGAGCAGAAAGAAGCGGCTCGCCACTGCACAGCCGCGTGAGTGAACTCCGGCCGTCGTCGCGGAGAACCAGGCGGCCGTTGAGTGGTGACTTGGACGTGCAGAGGGACGAAGGGTCGAGCGCCGGCTCAGAGTTCGACGTGCCGAGGTCAGCTTCGTGTTACCGGCGCCGGGCGTCGCCGCTGAGCTCGCAGGAACTCGAGGCGTCCATGGAGTTGTCGGGACATGAACCGGCCCGTGTCGCGAGGTCGCCACTGACAGACCCAGCGTTCCAGCAGGACCTCCTGCAGGCGCTAGACAACCTCCGGAAGGTCATCGCCGCCGTCGAGCAGCCCTACGGCGTCGAGGGGCACCGGCACGCCAGCATGCCTCCACGGACAAGCGCGTCTTGCAACGATAGCAGCACGCACACAGCCACACGACCGAATTCCCGCCTCATGTGCCGTCTCGAGTCGCAGCTCGTGCAGGCATTGCCCGCCGACGGCCCGCGCCGGGACGCGAGCACTTCCTCCTCCTCGTCGGCATCGAGCAGCCGGCGCGGTGGCAAGAGGCGCAGGGCGTGGAGTCACCACTGCCGCCCGATACTGGGCGGCACGCCGTTCGTCGTCTGTGACAAGTGCTCGGAGATACTGCAGCTCCCGTTCGCCCTTTCCGTGGACAGAACAGCCAGGCTGCAGTGCGGCGGCTGCGGGGAAATGCTCGCGCTGACGCTGCCGGCGAGTGGCGCGACGGACCGACCGAAGAAGATATTCTCCGCGCCGCAGCCCGCCGTTTCCGGCGCACACGACACGGAGGAGCATGCGTTCGCGAAGAGCAGTTTGAGCGGCGAGCAGCGACGGCCGGGCGAGGGGCCGCTTCACCGCGTGCTCGGGTACAGCTCGGTGGGCTCGGTTCTGCGGAGCCGGCGGTACGGAGACTGAGCACAGCTCAACATTCTTTCGTCTTCCCCTTCTTATTGCGCGGAAAGATGCAATTGTACTTCGAAAGTTCATGAAGGATTCTTCATTCTTTACTGTGTGTTCGTTTGATTCATAAGATTGGGTATAACATGCGATTTTTGGGGGGTTTTGTGGAAGATGTACAATTGTTTACATGTGAATATGTGATCATAAGGTAACTGTACCAAATTTTCAGTGTACTATTACAAAGAAGAGTCCTGGTTCGGTTCATTCTTCGATTCTCAGCCATCTAACGGAAAAGATCTTACGGTTGTGATGATCTAACACCTCCAACATCTCCTCCATATACATCACCAATGCAAAGGGTGGTGCTGCACAAGAAAGGGGTGCCTTCTCTGCCATACGAGTCCACCAGCATGTTATCTGCATCCCCATTCCCCCACGTAGCAAGGTCTAGTTGGTGACTTTTTCTTCCAGCTTTGCTAGTGCCTAGTTGGAGACTTGGAGTGTGCTGTCATGTGATTCGCCGATGAGTTTGAGCGCATTTCTTGAGGCCTAAAATCGAAGGAATTAAGGACCGGCGGCTGCTTGGTCTTCGAGGAGTTCGGCCGGCGAGGTTAGACAGCGGAGATCAGGCGGAGTTAGACGATAAGCAACAGGCAAGGAGCAAGGCATACGTACGAAAGGACCGAATTAGCCGAGAGGGCCGGAGTACCAAATCAGCGAGTTAGGATGTGTTTGGATTGGGTGTATGAGTGGTACCTGGATGTGACGGTTTAAGATATGTTTTGGTTTGTGTGTTTAGTCAGACGAATGGAACCAAATTATTGGGACGACTTGGTTTAAGTTTATAGAATATTCTACGAAGATGCTGAACCAGCTCGTTCGTCAAAATCGGCTGAACCATATGGTACAACCTCGTCTCTCGCGTGCGCTCACCTCCCTCTCATGCTCTCTCGTTCTTGATGCGCCTCGCGAGCGCTGCCACCTCAGCGCGCTCCGGGCATCCCCTCCATGCGCCCCAATGCCCTTTGCTCCTTCCCTGAGCCAGCTCGAGCCCGCGATGTCGCGCCGTCCGCGTCGGCCGCCGCCATCACGTCATCATTCTGGCCGCCCTGGTAAATCCCTCATCGTTTGGTTTGTGCCACTTTGTGTTCCACAACACCACAGGTATTTTCCCCAGTTAATTTCGAGATTCCACCACAGGAGCTCGTGCTGCGGTCATCTTCTCCCGCTCCGGCTGAAAATCGTCGTCGTCGTCACCGCTTCCACTCCGGTGAGATCCCCTCCGATCCCCTTCTCCAGGAGTATCCCCTCACCTCCCTAGACCTCCCCCATCACTCACCTGAGCTCCCCTCCTCTCCAGCGCCGCCGCCACGACACGCCTGCTGCGCCACCTCGGGCTTTCGTCACCAAGCCACCACGGCTCCTCCCAACCACCACCACCGGCTCCGGTGAGTCTCCAATATCCCCCTGATACACATGTTCCCCCTAGCTCCACCCCTCATCCACCCAAACATCGTCGTCCCTCTCCTTCCCCAACGCCAGCTGTCGGGCTCCACCGCCTGCCCTCTCTGGTGCTCACCCGACCACGACGCCACCACCCGTGTGGTCATCTTCCCCTGTGCAACCCGTTTTGACCATCCTCAGCCACCGCCGCCTCTTTCACTAGCATCAAGCCTCGCCATTGGTGCCCGGCTGCCTCCCATGTTTTCCCTATCTCAGCTCTCTCTTTGTGTATTGTTGTGTGAGTGAGTGTATGACAATGGGGCCCATTCAACTTCATCCATCAAACCAAACATCATCTTTAACTATCATGCACCATCTCATTTAATCAACCAAACAAAATCGTGTATCATATTATCCCATCAACCAAACACACTACTTGTAACATCATATTCATGGTCATTTCATCCATCTTGCACCATCCTATTTAGGATTATTCCATCCATCATATACCACCCCATTCCATTCACCTTGGTTCCCTAACCAAACGCACCCTTAGGCGAGCGGGCGCTGGACTGACCGTCCGTCTACCTATGTTACTGGATGTAACCTATGTTGTTTGCTTTCTTCCCCTGTCTGAGAACTAACCTTCTGCTCCGTAAAAACCTTGTTTATTGATCAACAGTGCTCATGCCCTAATTTAAAAAGATACGCTCCCTCTACAAATGAAATAAAATGAATTCAAATTTTTGTCACTGTTTAGTGGATGGTTAGATGTGGTAGAGGTGTTAGCAACTCCCACACAGACCGAACTAGGGCTCTACAGAGAATTAGAGAAGCTTTATGGGTGGCTTATTCTTACTTGAAAAATTTGTTGTTTGCATAATCTAATCGGCATCCCTACATTAGAACTCAAAATGTTGCGGTCCTCACAAATAGCAGAGCACACTATGTTTAGCCCATGCCTGATAGAATGGGCCTGCATGCCAGCGAGATGCGCATATGGTTGAATACCTTCGATTTTTTTTTGAAATAATATTATTTTAAAAAATACAAAAATAAATAGTCATTTTTTTTCAAAACTAGGTTACTATCATCATTTGAAATGGCAAAATTTTCCTGTCATCATTCCAAAGTGTGACAGTAGCCTAGAGAATGACGACGGAGCCTAGAACAATGCAGAGAGATTCATGTCGCCAGTTGAAATGGCGACAGGTCCCTATCGCCATTTCAAATAGCGGCAGGGATCCCGCGGGTCCCTGTCGCCATTCTACAATCTACCTTATAATAGACTCTAAAATTCTTGCATAACTCACTTTTATTCAAAAAAAAGAGAAAGAGGGGATGGAAGGGAGAGAGGAGCAGAGGGGAGGAGAAAAGCTAGCGAAGCGCTGTCCGTCCGGTCGTCCACCTTTCAAGTAATTTTTTAACCGAATGGATTACATAGTTTTAGATGTATGGTTACGTAGTGTAGTATGTTGTGCATAATCCTTTTCAGTGGGTAATTTAGTTTTAGATATGTGGTTAATCATAAAAATCTTGTTTACGGTGCAGTACGTCAAATATGTCAGACGCCACCTATTCCAAAATTTACTACGGTTAGGGGACTATTCTGGAGGGTCTAGAGGGGATTGATTTGCGTTATTTTAAATCGACGACCGTGGCCCTAACAAGACCAGAGCCACATATATGGGGTGCTGTGATGCGGTGGTTATTCCACACATTCGATTGGGATCATATTATATATGATCTGAGATTGAGTTGCCTTGTCAACCGAGCACCACATGGTATATATTGGGAGTTAGTGCAGCTCAAGGGAACAAGGTCATGGTAGTCATGTGTACGCAGGCGAGAGAGGAATAGTGGGATTTGGTCCTTCTGGCCCAGGCATATGTCAAGCTTACTCCTGCATCGGCTGCTGAACAAGAAGGTGGTGGTGACACCGAAGAAGAAGTCGGGAACTCCAGTCGCAGCATGGCGCATACAATGACCGCATGTCTGGGAGTTGCTGATGTTGTCGATGAAAACACTGTGGAACGAGCTCCTTCAGTCAAGCAAACTAGTGGGCTTGCTGACGAGAGTGAGGATCTGGAGGCCCTAGTCCAAAGAATGGATCTCGAAGACCATGACTGCGTGGCATTGTCGGAAGATGACGGATCCGACGACGAGGGTGCTGTAGAATTGTAGGCGATTCCATCCGAGTGGAACACATACCAGTTCAATAACCTCGTCATTAACGAAGGCTCCCATGTGTCGTGAGGGTACGACCAGAGCGATGTCAGGCAAAGAACTATGTACAAATGCAAGGAGACCATGCAGGTGGTGGTCAAATTCTGGGTCTTATCGGTGCGGTGTATATTAACAATCGTCAAGTCTAACCCAAGATGCTACAACGCGAAGTGCGACATAGAGGGATGCCCTTGGAGAGTGCATACATTTCAGCCTAAGTGGGATACCTACTGGAAATGCTCTATAGTGGTCCCTCACATATGTGTCATCGTTGAGTTAGTGCAATCTCACAAGAACTTGTCATCAGGCTTCATAGCAAAATCATGTATGGTGAGGGCTTCATAGCAAAATCATGTATGGTGAGATCGTAGATAATCTAGATTTTGAGTCATGATTCATCATTCGGACGATTGAGGCAAGGTTTCAGTATATAATCAGCTATGCCAAGACGTGAAGGGCCAAACAGAAGGCATTAGAACCACAACCTCTCCGACCAACTCCGAGTTATACAAGACAGGAATCCCGACACTTATGTTGACATTCAAGATTCCACGCATCTGAAGTGGGGCAATAAGAGGGTATTGAAGCGAGCGTTCTTCGCCTTTGGTCAATGCATTAATGCATTCCGGCACTGCCATCCAATCTTGTGCATAGATGACACATTCCTGATTAGAAAGTACAAGAGCCAGATACTGACTTCAATAGCGACGGACGAGAACAATTAAGTTCTTCCCATGACATTTGCATTCGTTGAAAGCGAGAATACAAACTAGTTGTGGTTCCTAATAAATTTGAGGATCTATGTTGTACAGAGCCGTCCTAACGTATGTCGTACATAATCGGCATGCAGATCTACAGAGTGCAATAACTCGGCTACAATAAGGAGGGAACGAACCACTTCTATAGGTGGATCTATGAGCAAGTGGTGCATGAGGCACTTAGGTGCAAACTTCTACAAGTAGTTCCACAACAAAGACTTGATGAACCTGTTCAAGCAGCTGTGCAACCAGAGCCAGCAACGAAAGTTTAACGCACTCTGAAAGATTCTAGATGAGTGGATCTAGACGCATAGAAGGGATGCAACGAAAAAGGCCGCTACAAACGCTGACTAGGCACCCAAAATATTTCCACAACTACCCACAAACGGTTCTAGTGTGGCGAGGAAGACAAAGGCGTAAGTGAAATGCTTCTCAGATTGGATTGAGCACGAGTCTAAGGAAAAGTGGTCGCTACTACATGATAGAGGTGATGCTCGATATGGTGTTATGACAACCAATCTAGCCGAGGTGTATAATTAGGTCATGCGCGGCGTAAGGTACCTCCCTTTGGTTGGTATTGTGGAGGTAATTCTCCGCGGTACCATAAATTACTTTATTGACAGAAGTAATAATGTGTCTCGTCATAGTAAATGACACAGTACTGTACTCTGCTGTGATCACTAAGTACATGGAGGAAAAGAGCAAGAAGGGTGATATGTATCGGGCATTTAAGATAGGCATAAGGGAGTTTCGCTTCGAGATACTGTGTAGGGATAAAGGATGTCGTGGGACGAACCGCGAGAGGATCACCCATGAGTGCATACTACGTCACGCTAGTTGCGTATGCACTTGCAACAAGTCTCTTCTTCTGCATAGACCCTGATCACATATCATGGCCACATGTTCGACGGTAACGCAACATCTCGGTCGGTACTTTTCTTATTATTTCAATAAGAAGGATGTGATGCAAATCTGGAGTGCAGAATTGTATGATTACGATATGGTTGGCCATTTCTTTAGCCATCTAACTTGGGAGCAACTTATCTAGGCCGCTGACATTGATAGGTTGAAGGGAAAGGTTGACCAGCGACAGATACGGCGTATCAGGAATGACATGGACGAAGTAGAATCTGGACGTCGTACGAAGAAGTACTCTATTTGTAGGGAGTTTAGGCACACTTTCAAGAAATACCTCACGAGAAACCCACAAAATAAAGGAGATATCGACAATCCGGACGGCACCGTAGGGACCTCATTCGACTGCCCCGCTTGAATCGGTCGACAGGTTAGACGTTGAGGTCGTGGCCACACGAAAGGTTCGTCTTGTTGAAATATTTGGTACTCAATACTTTGTAATATTATTTTGATTTGTCGAAAAACTAGGTGATGATGTTGTGCTGAATGTTTGTAATATCAGTGTGATTTATCGACAAAATATGAGAGGACGTTGAGCTGAATGTTCTGTAATATCACTGTGATTTGTCGATAAAATATGATAACGTTGTGCTGAATATTTTGTAATATCGTTGTGATTTATCCACAAAATATGTGATCGAAAATAGATAGTAAAAAACAAGCAGAGGTCCATATCGCTAGTTGAAATAGCGAAAGGTTCTATCACTAGTTAGAGTGGCGATAGGGCATTATTGTCATTTCAATTTACGACAAAGATCTCTCTACATTATTTTAGGCTCTGTCGTTATCCTATACACTACCAGCGCCAGTAGCCTAGTTTTGTAAACAAAAATTTAATTATTTTTTTGTAAAATTTTTGAAAATAATATTTTTTTTAAAAAAAATCGAATACCTTCAACCTCCGCACATCACCAAGGTGTGCCCATGGCCACCGAGCCTTCCACCTCCACCGCTGCCGCCTTCGCGGACGATGCCAATTTCACCGAGCCATGGAGCGTGCGAGTGCGAAGCCTGACCCGCATCGGCCGGCACCGGGAGGCCCTGTCCCTCCTGCGCCACGGCGACCCCTCGCCGCCGCCGCACGCCCTGGCGCTCCCAGCCGCGGTCATATCCTGCGCCGCGCTATCCCTCCCCTCCGGCGTCGCCCAGATACATGCGCTCGCCGCCAAGCGCGGCCTGCTCCCGGCCTCCGACGCCTACCTCCTCTCCGCGCTGCTCTCCTCCTACTCCCGCCTCGGCCTCCTCTCGCGCGCCCACCAACTCCTCGACGAAATGCCCCTTGCGTCCACGCCTCCCGCCACGCTGCGGACCGCCTTCAACTCCCTCATCTCCGGCTGCGCGATCCACGCACTCCCGGTCGCTGCTTCTCCCTCTTCTGCCGCATGCGCGCGGCCGGCGTCAGCTTCGACGCAGTCACGCTCCTGGCGCTGGTACCGGTCGTTCCTCCGAGCGTTGTGCGCAGCTCCACGCCCTCACGGCTCGATCTGGACTCGCCGTCGAGACTTCCGTGGCCAACTGCCTCATATCTGTGTACGCGCGCGGCGGCGCCGCCATTGCCTGGCAGGTTTTTGACGAGATGCCGCTGGCCTCCCGCGACCTCGTCTCGTGGAACGCCGTGCTCTCGGCCCACGCGCAGAACGGCCTGGCTGTGGACGCCCTCGAGCTCTACCGCCGCATGCGTGGTCGCGACGGCGGCGGGGTGGAACCGGACACCATGACGCTCGTTGGCGTGCTCTCCTCCTGCGCGCACCTCGGCGCGCGCGCTGTTGGCCTTGGCGTCGAACGCTACGTGCGGGAGAGACCCGGGCTTCTGCACCAACATTCAGCTTTGCAACGCGCTCATCAACTTCCACGCGCACTGCGGTGGCTTGCGCCAGGCGCAGCAGCTGTTCAACGAAATGCGCAGGAAGAGCATCGTGTCGTGGACGGCAGCACTGATCACCGGGTACGGCATGCACGGCCATGGCGACATCGCCGTCAACCTCTTCGAAACAATGGTGTCAGAAGGCATCCGGCCGGATAAGCGTTGCAATGGTCGGCCTCTTGTCGGCATGCAACCACGCCGGTATGTACGACGAGGGGCGCAAGTACTTCTCGGCAATGGAGAGCGCCTACCATCTACGGCCTACACTGGAGCACTACACCTGCATGGTGGACCTCCTCGGACGTGCCGGCCGTCTCGAGGAGGCACGAGAGCTCATCTCGTCGATGCCCATGCCGGCCGACGGGGCCGTCTGGGGTGCGCTTCTTGGAGCGTGCAAGATACACAAGAATGTGGAGGTATGGGAGGAGGCTTTCGAGCATGTCATCGAGATCGAGCCAAGCAATGTGGGCTATTACGTGCTCATGGCGAACATATACACTGACACGGGACAATTGGACGGCGTGGCGAGGGTACGTGCGATGATGAGGGAGCGTGGCCTCAAGAAGGAGCCCGGTGCAGCTACGTCGAACACAAGGGGAGGGTTCACCTGTTCATGGCCGACGACCACTCGCATCTGCAGGCGAAGAGGATTTACGACCTGGTGATCAAGCTTGAGCAGATGGTGAAGGAGAAGGTGGATGGCATTGCGGGAATGGGGGAAAGTAGAGTGGTCGAGGGGCCCATGGAGAAAGCCGCTGTGCCATTGGTCGGCTTTCACAGTGAGAAGCTCGCCGTGGCGTTTGGTTTGCTGAACACCGTGGGCAGTGAGATTGTGGTGATCAAGAACCTAAGGGTGTGCGGGGACTGCCACTCGTTCTTGAAGAAGGTCTCTGCAATTGCCAACCGGGCGTTTCTCGTCAGGGATGCAAGCCGCTTCCATTGATTCGAGAGTGGAGCGTGCTCCTGCAAAGATTACTGGTGAAGAATTTGGTGCTCATTGTCAAGGGGAGGCATTAGTTGGTTGCACCAGAAACTGAAGGCATTAGCCGGCAAGAGAGCTTCCGCT
The DNA here is from genome assembly GCA_036346255.1 of Ampelocalamus luodianensis. Classification (NCBI taxonomy): domain Eukaryota; kingdom Viridiplantae; phylum Streptophyta; class Magnoliopsida; order Poales; family Poaceae; genus Ampelocalamus; species Ampelocalamus luodianensis. The sequence continues at coordinate 25,427,888 of CM070617.1, read as the reverse complement.
CCAAATCGAGTGGAGCGTGCTCCTGCAAAGATTACTGGTGAAGAATTTGGTGCTCATTGTCAAGGGGAGGCATTAGTTGGTTGCACCAGAAACCGAAGGCATTAGCCGGCAAGAGAGCTTCCGCTCCAAATCTTCAGTACTACTTGAGATGCTCAATTGCGTGAAGATCGGACTCCTGTATTTTCAGCCAGTCGACGTCGCTGCAAACTCCCTCCGGGCCGGCGTTATACTCCGGATCCACCGGCATTGCCTCTCATGCTATTGTTGGTGGAAGTGCAATGCTACATGCACGTCGTTCTACGGATAATAGTTAACCAATTGTCGATGACCCCTGTTTCAGGGAATGGTGTGACAATGTCAGGTCTTGAACCAAGGTAGATGACCGAGGTTCAGTTCAGACTTCAGAGCACACTCCGGTGATGCACTGGAAACATGTTAGCTAGTAAGTATGGCACATGAATCCCACCTGGATACATGTATAAGAGACATAGTTGCGAAGGGTGTGTATACGGTGAAAACCACCTAAATATTGCGAAGGGTTTGTTCTGAATTTCACTTATTTTTTATTGGAATTCGTATACAAATCCAATTACTAATTTTTATTCCGAATTATATTTACTTAGGAATTCATATGAAAAATCAAATTGCTATTTTTTATTCCAAATTTCTGTTATTTTGTTGCTAGAATTCGTATACAAATCCAACTGCTATTTTCTTTAATTTTTTATTCCAAATATATTTATTTAGTTGTTTTACTTAGAAATTTGTATAGAAATCGAATTTATATTTATATTTTATTTTTATTCTAAATATCAGTTATTTTTTAATTGTGCTTGATATGAACTTTTTCTTTTAATCTATACTGTTATAATCTAAACACACCATGATCAACGGTGTAGATTTTTCTCTTTTTTTCTCCTATTAACATGGGAATTGCTAACCTTTGAGAGCAAACATGCATAGATAGATATGTAGAAACTACCAAGCGGAAAGAAAGAAAACCAACCCAAACCCAGAAAAAATAAAGGCAAAACCAATATATTAATATAAAAATTCAATGTCACTGTACCTGTGATGTACATAAATCTTCTGAAGCTATCGTAATACGCAATTGTGAAATAATACAGTGGGCAAAATCATGTTCATACATAAATGATCGGGCTAGTTTACAAAAAGGGGATCTTCTAGACAAAGCAAAGGAAAAGAAAGAAAGAAAGGCAAATTTGCATCCTTGTACAACGATTAATATCATGGCATTCTACATCCCAGTTGAGGATGTCCTTGCTATTCTTTGAGCACCAAGTTTTGGTTGTGCTGGCTTTGTTCCCCGACCCCTACCTGATGACGCTAGAGGCCTAGCTTTGATTGCTGGTGGGGGTGCTGCGATGGCACCCCATAGGTCGTCATTGTTTGCTGCTGCTGGCTTCAAAGGCTTCCCAGATGATTTTGGCGGAGGTGCAGCTATTGAACCCCAGAGGTCATCCTCGTCATTGTTTGATGTCGAGGGTTTGATGTCTGTAGACTTTGATGCACTTTTGGGTGCTGGAGCAGCTAAAGCACCCCATGAAGCATCATCTTCTGATTTTGGTGCCTTTGGTGGATTTGATCTTAATGAGTTTGAAACTACAGTTGACAGAATTGAATAGAAAACAAAGGAATTAAACTATTGTTTTTTTAGCAGAGCTGTGTATGTGCTTACTTGATATTAAAAAAAATGCACCAAGAAAAAAGAATAAACTTACCTGGTTGCTTTGGTTGCACCACCGAACGTTTCTGAGCAGCATGTATGTTAGAGAGAAGAGATGGTTGCGGCTTCTCCTCAAACGGATCCACATCATCCCATCCTTCTTTATCACTACCGTTCTCTTCATGACGATTATCATCCTCAAGCTCATCCCATCCATCTACCGAGGACCTTGCTGATGCCGGTGCAGTTTGATCAAAAGAGCTGGATGTGGATGGTGCATATGCTACTGTGGCAGACTGAGTATCTGTGAGTGACAACAGAATTGACACAAGATGAGGATTCAAATGCAATATAACACATTACACATCTATTAATTTGTTAAACCTCCTTTCAAACATTAATATCATGTCATCTTTGTAGCCCCTCGATTTTATGCAAGTAGTGAGAACCGAGCTTAACACTCTTGAGGATTAAAGCAATTTAGCAAATGACTAATACCTGATGTGGCACTGGACGATGCTGAAACTTGAGAGTTACTGGCATTTGCAGTAGATACTGGACCATGGTCAGAAGCTTTTCCCTTCTGAGTAAGAGAACTCATGGCCCACCTGTATATGAATGTGTTTCTAGTAAATAATTCAATTGCATACAAAACCAGAATATTTAAAGATAAACTGCACAAGCATAAAGATAGCTTCCATACAAGTATAGAGCATTAAGGCTTCCTTTGGCATTGCGGCGGCGAACTAAAAATGAAATCACTAATATTTTTCTATTTTTGTATATACTAACTGATTAACGACATCTATTTTAGAGCCAAAAAAATATTTTACTAGAATTTGTAAAGATCCATGTAATTAATTAGATCCGGCAGCACAATATTGACAAAGTGACTAAAAGCCATGGCCGGTGAGTGAACAACCATGCACACTGGCATAAGACATTCAATGTTATCTGCTATATCAGTTGGTAATTTGGTATGTAGTCAACAAATACATAATGGTTTCTATTCTCGTCTGTCACTCAAGTATCAGCACAAGTAGGACAAAAAAAATGACAGACAGACAGTACAAAAATCCCCTAGAGAAGTTTAAAATAATGATGTACTGTAACCTAAACACATAAACCTATGGTGCAGGGGAAGGCTTATGCATGGACAACAAGCTTGCTAATTTCTCCATATTATCATACCAAAAAGAGGAACAAAGGATGCCCCGCGTAGTTTATGCAAAGCCAACCACGTATATGCACTTGCAATATGAGGCAACTAAATTTATTAGGACACTTCAGTATGCGTTGTCCCAGCTTTCGAAAACTAGCATAATTGGTTTGATTAACAATCAAGACAACCCAATTTTAAAGCAATATTTATTTTCTTTTGGCAGCCAGGATAGAGAATAGCTTACAGTACCTATAGGGCTCCATTTTCAAGACATAATGAACAAGCATTCATATGATGATTGGAACATATGACAACTTACCCAAGTAAACCAGCATTTCCAGGCTTTAACTGAATACCAGTACCTTCAGCTGCCCTGTTGTCTCCCATATTAAGCTACAATACACAACAAAGTAGAAGTTTTCACAACATAAGAACAGCAATATCAACAAAACAGAAGGGTGTAGATGTAATTCTATTAGCAACAATGGAACAGAGAAGAGAGAACCTTATCTCAGCAATAATGTAGAGATAAAGGACGCTATGTTTAGAACATTTTAGCCTAGGATGCAATAAATGTACAGTATCAAAGCAATCAAAACTGAATGAACACAGATAGGGGTGATTAGCATAGTGTCGCAAATAAGGTATGGGTTTGTGAATGCCTGACACTTCCATTCTCTGGTGAGATCGAGAACAAATTGAGGCTACGATTTCAGAGTATTGGTACTCGTTTTTTGAGGTATCTGGACAAAACTATTTTGAACTCTCAGCCTTCACACATGCTTTAGAGAGATGATCATTTGGAATAAAGCAAACAAAAAGAATATTTTATAGTGACACTATGTTACCTGCCAGCATATTGAGCCACAACCCACAAATAGGTGTTGTGGTAGTACATCTTTTAGAGCAAGCTATTAGTGGAGTAAAATGGTCCAGCACAAGGATCAAAAACCCGTTTCCGGGGAAAATCCCAGTCGTCGGCCAGAAAAAAAAACCCAGCCGGTAACCGGATTTCCAGAAAAAACCGGATGAAAACCGCTTGAATTTGATTAAAAATCATTCAAAATTCAAAAATTAGAATTTGAACTTGCAAAACCCGAAAAAACCGGCCGGAATCCAAGATCCCGGACCCCCGCCGGTAAGCGGTTACCGGCCGGGTTTTTTTTCCCTGGTCCAGCATAGTGGATATATAGTAAGCAGATAAACTAGATATGCGTACCTTTTCATGATGTTGCTTTGCTATTTGCAAGAATTGATCAGTAGCCTGGAAAGCCTTGGTCCTCACGTCACTGTAAAACCATTAAATGGCTTAGTTGAAAGACCAAAATAAGATGTAAAAAAGTACAGTTGGAACTAAAAAAACTGAAGGGTTGTAAATGTGATGCCCATTTTGCCACTTGAACGTAATTAATGATTAGTGATTAGGACCACACAATAACAATTCCAGCAAATTTACAAAGATTTAACCTGTAATTGCCAAGTACAACAGGTAACAATGAGAAACTAGAGAGAGATAGAGCTAAAGGTTGTATATTACCTATCTGGATCAAATGTGAGGACAACAATGTTAGGCAGGATACGAGTTGCAATCTCTGTCATTTCGTAGTATGAACTAGTGACACTCAGCGCCATGATTCCTGCCATGGTAAAACAATGGATCCATAACCTTGTTCGCTAATAAATTAATGGAAGATGGCTATATGAGTGGTACAACAGCACATCTGCACATGTTAATATACCAGCTGCACGAGCAGGAGGGAAGGTATCACGTAATGCACGGACTGTGAATGCATTGATCAATACTCGCTTCCTAGTCTGTCAAAATAACAAGGCCTTGTTAGCAAAGAGCCAAAGACTATATGGTAGAACTAGCAAATGAACTCCGTATCCAAGCTACGCAAGGAAATGCAAAATTAAGTTGCAACATCAATCAAGAAAAGATTGCGAGATAGCTCCTGGGCACATTTCCGTTCCCCGTTTTGGGGGCAAATCCTGGACCCAGCTAGTTTTCTGGTAGTTTCCAGCTAATTTTGATCTTTCTTTCTTTTTAATCATGTTTTTGCATTTCCTCGGTCTTATACTGATACTGGTCAGGACTAATATGGCCGGTAGCCTCCAATAACCAGCCAGTTTTCAAAAGAAAATTGAACCCTGCTCATGGAGACAAAAGGCTACACAAAAACATCTGGATTCAAGACTTAGAAAAATGCTGGCCAAAATTTCCCTAAATATGCCACTGCTGCATCTTGAAGACAGCTTGTTTCAGTGAAATTTCACATCACAGGTGCAGCATGTCTAACTAACACTTAAAAGGAAAATTAGTAAGAAAAACAACTAAAAAGGTAGGGCGTGTTTCAGACGAACCCCGTCATTCATGTAGTTTGCAATATTTCCCAGAAGAATTGTAGTGTTTGTCCGGATTGCAGGTTCTTCATCAACCTGAAGACAGACAACAATGCCTTCACTACAACTGCAGTATAAACCTTCTCATATCCAACTAGGCAATAGGTATAACAGAGTCATCACCTGGAGCTTAGAGAGATACTTCAAGAGAGATCCTGAAATTGTACGCTGAGATAACTACAGTAACAGATCAGCCAATTAGTCATAAAGAAGTAATATTTTTCATGAAAAGAAAAGGACCATGACGTATACAAAGTCATAATGTCAAGACAAGAAATGGGTTATCATAAGTTCCAAACTCTTCAATGAAATAAGCCTGCATTTCTTAAAAGCTTATTTGTCATTTGTCGTTGATTAGCTTAACATGGTTCCCAAACCAGCTGGATGCTGCTGCTCAGAAATCAAACAATGCCAGAACAGAAATAGATCAACAGTGGTAAAGTACATTTGCATGTAGACTAAGTGTGGAGTGCACCATTTTGAGTCAAGTCCAGGGTAGAGATTAAACAGTGTTTCTAAACCTTGTACTGAGTACTGACTTCAGGATTGACCAGAAACATGCCATGTTTGATGAATTACTTAAAAATAAAAGGAAGAACTAGAGGGAGAAAAAGCCAGCAGAAAACCAGCACAGGTCCTCCAAGAAGGAAGGCAATATCTACCAAGTTTGACCACAATTTTAACCAGTACCGTCTTCAAAAAAATAAAAATAAATAACCAGTGGCCACCTAAGAGACACAACATGCAAGTGGATCAGTGATGAGAGTTGAACCTTGAGTGTCAAATTAAATTTAGAAGAACAATTTTTCTAAAGAAAACTGTTCACATACCAAAATTGGTAAACAATGTAATACAGGCACAAAAAAATTCTTTGGGGTACGAATGTTGATCATGCAACTAGCAAATTCAATATGTTTTTACAAACAGCAAATTTTGTTCGCTTTAATTTGTATTCGATGGAACTCTCAGTTTACCAAGTACACCTTAGATGATAGACCTAGTCACCTAGACATGATCAAACCAAACTTAAGCCCAATGTGAAGGTTCATGCAACTCACTTTTGGTGCCAATACAAGCATCGACTTCAATGTCAGTTCACGAAGAAAAGCAGAGGTATCAGAGAATCCAGTGGCAACATGAGGAAATACCTGCAAATACATTAGAGATATTTATCCTGTCAAGGTCAACATTCCAAATTCCAGAAACACATATGCAGATGTCCATACAGAAACAGATCACATACTTGTTCATCAACTGTTTGAGCTGCCAATGACTCCCCAAACTGATCTATGTGCTGCAAAAGACTAACTCGGATAGCTCGGTCGTTAGAGGCAAAAAGCTTCACAACAGTCGGCAAAACCTGAAAAAGGCCAGCGTGCTCAACTTGCATGACAATTCCAGAAACAGTGTTTACTGGGATGGCCAAAACTAACATATATTGAGTGAAAACAAAAGAAATGAAGACAAACCTTGGTACTAAATTGGTCAGCCGGAAGCCAGGAACCCATCTTTAACAACACAGTCAAGGCTGGTGCAGCAGCTGAACCAAATTCAAGAGCAGACGCCAAAACAGGGAGCAACTATTGACAAAGTAGCCAAGATAAAAGCATATAAACAAGGCGTTCCAGTTGATTGCACAAAAAATCAACCAAAATTCAAAGCATAATCATATACAGGAAATTATGAGTACTACTGGAGACTTCCACAGTACCTTTTTCAGGACTATCTCACGAGGAAGTTGTTCGGCTATATTTGGGAGTTTCCGGAAAAAGCTGTCTTTCTCAACACTGTCCTTTAAATTAAGAACTTCCATGAACTGGATGGTCTCTACCAACTTATTCTGGAAAAACTCTGAAAAAGAAGAGCCAAAATCGTCATTGAAGCTTCTTGAAAGTAGTGCAAATAATGTGGCATGGAACTCAGAATTACGACATTAAGAGCAAACACTGAAGAAGATTGACATTAATACAAGAAATGTCTCAACAAATAAAGCAATAGTGCCTGAAATGACAAGGAAAAAAATATTTAACTTACCACTGTTGTCAATAAGTTTTGAAGGATTCAGTCTACGAGAAGGTGTAGAACTCAAGAGCCTCTGGTAATCTGGAAGTAGGGACTGCAACACAAGAAAAGGGAAGCAATAACTTTAAATTTGCCGTAGTAATGTTCTTGTTCTACAGTCCAGATAACGGAGAATACAGTGGAAAACTCCAAAACAACCCCCCCCCCCCCAAAAAAACAAAAAAATGGTAGCCCAATACAAACATAAATTATCAGGAGTGCAACCATGCGAGCTAACCTTTGGGATTGAAGCAGTGTTGCGAAGGTCCTCTGTCCTGGTCAGCTTTGCACCAGAAAAGAGTTCATAAATTAAACACCCTGCAATGAGTGCCATATGTTGTCAATTCGTCATTGTTTCATCTTTCAGGAAAAAAAAAAGACCAATGTTGAAGAAAAAGAGGGATTGTAAACCAAACCAAATATCACCAAGGGCAAACAGAAGAGTTAAAGATCATCTCAGTTTATTGATTTACACATTTTTTTTTCATAGGTCACTCTCACTCTTGGCTTGGTCTAGAATGCAAAATCTCAGCAGTATTTACCATAAACGATTTGAAACTATGGATATAGGCAGAAAGAGAGATAGCCATCAGGAAATAATTAAACAACTTTCACATTTTAAGAAATTAATATCAAGTGCACATCTGGTGAGGAACTGTTTGAACACATTTTCCCCTATTTTGTAACCAAGGAAAAGAAACAGAATAACCACACAAGCATGCAATGAAGAAAAAGGAACCACAATATTAGTTAAAGAATGCAGTGAGTTAGATCTGCTCACCCAGTCCCCAGGAATCAATTGCCCATGGAGGTGATTTTCTAATTGAAGCCCAATCTGACTTTGTCAGCTCCATTGGTTTGTACTGTGTTCCAACTAACCATTCAAATTGCTGCGAATGAACATAAATATGAGAAGATTTTTCCATACAAAATTAAAAATGTATATTGTATTTAAGGAATATAGCACATATCTCCCTGCATTTCGTTACATTTTCATGATATTAAGGAGCATTGAATCCTTCTTTCTAGAAACATCTTGAACACAACATGTGTAAAAAAAAACAGAACTTCCAAGCTTGACATAAAAGCATCATTTGAACATTCACCAAAACATATCAGAGAGAGAATTGTGCGTAGTTCTATATCTAACTAATACAAAGAAAGGTGTGGGCTAAGAATCCGTACCAACATGGGGCTACCAGAGGCTTCATTGTTGGCATCAAATTCTGACAGAAGATCAAAAGCATGAAGCTTCCAATCCAGAGTTTGAGTAACAACTACACTGGTCAAGCACACATTCCCATGAACCTGGAATTGATGAAGTGATGGCAATCAGCTCATTTATGACCAAAGTACTTCTAGTAGTTGTTATTTTCAACAATGCAGTAATGCATTATCACAATATCAGTTCAAATATGACTAAAGCACCTTTAACATGCTCTTGTCGCCAACAGTGCAAAAAATAAAACCTAAATGTGTCATTGCAGTAAAGCAAAAACATGTATTGATATTTAATTATATCTCAACATGTAATGTTAACTAAGAGTAAAGCACTAAATCATTAAAGTAACACAATATAAGTTGGCTGATTGTATCACAACAACAAATCTCACCTCCAACATGTTTTTCTTGACAACATTTCATGGACTATAAATGCATCATTGCAGTAAAGCAAAAACACACACACAATTTGTATTGATCTCTACGAACCTCTCAAAAAAGTAATGTCAACTGAGAGAGTAAGGTAAAGTGGAAATCAAATGATAAATGAAGTAACACAGTATAAGCTGGCTGACTGTTGAATAATGCCAATGTAAAAACCTTGGGTTTTTCTGCATCGACAGGGATTTGGTATGTAAGCCTCACAAAAGACCCCAGTGTTAAGTTGACTGCATGATCTAATGCCAATGGTAACTTGTAAGTCCCGTATTAAAACTTAAAAAAGTTAGGGATCCACAGAAAATCATTTTGTTGTGATGAAAACGTTTGTATGATAAAGTGGCAGCCACATCAAAAACTAGAAAACATTCTAGGTCAAGAACCATAGACCAACAAAAAACTAAAATTTTTGAAATGACTTGTGCTGCAAGCATGATGCAACAAATTCATTGGCACATGATACAGAAGAAATTTGCTTCAGCCTAGAATGAAGCAAGCAGCAAGCCAGCAATCATTAGAAGTAATCACATTAGAAGTAATCAAATCTACAAGTAAATATCACATAGCAACAAACAATAGAAAGTTTTGATAAACAGCTTGCATGAAACAAATAGCATATAGCATCTCATTATTTAACTCTTAAGGCAGGATCTTACGAGCTTGCAGTCATTGTTGAGAAAGCTCACAGCTTTTGATATCTGATGAAGACCCCAAGCAAAATACTCATCTCTGGAACACAATTTACTAGCCATAATAAGAATAGATTTCACTGATAAAAAAAAATGCAGAACTGAATAAAACTCTTGATAAGGAAAAACGCTAGCCAACTGCAAAAAAAAAAATCTTGCGAAATGGCTAGCAACATGGCATGGTAAACCACATGGAGCCAACTCTGACCAGAATGTGTAGTAGCATGGCCTCTAGGCTGCAATTACCATGGCCAGTTCCTCCAGTTCTGGAAATTATATTTGTTGCTAATGGCAACATTATGGTGAACACAAGACAGTAAGAACTCATTGGTCCAAACTTTTCAGACATAGTGCCACTGGTTTGTCTACCACCAGATCCCAACATTGATAATTTGACATTTTGGCACAGGAAATAATTATTAAAGATCCTCAGCGTTATGGAATCACAGTAAAGCTTGGCATGCAAATAAATTCTCTTGAGGGTCAATATGAATTAAACAGCTCTAATCTATTTAGCACAAATCATATCACTCAGCTTTAATTAGGAGTAGGGTACTCCATCTCAGCACATATATGTCATTTTGTTAAACACAAGACGAGAAGCACATGGTATGATGATACCTCTGTGTACCTCCCAGGTTCAGTTCCTTGAGCTTTTCCGAAAGTGGTGTAACAGGCTCTGTCACTATATAAATCGTGTGCTTCACGGCAGGTCCATCGGGAACTTCTGCTTCGGTACTGTGAAGAAAGGATAAGATATTTGGATGGCGCACCTGCAATAAGCACAACAACATTGAACTGACATAGCAGATGTCTAAAAGAGAAAAAAAAAGTCCAGTCCAACCGACAACATATCCTCCAATGCAATACAAAGTGCTACTTCTGTAAGAAGTCCATGGAAAGCAAGCCATAAAAAATAAAAAATAAATGTTGAAAATTGAACAGAGTATAGCAAGTACATCGTTTGTAATGCTAAGATATAACACCAATATTATTAAATCTGCTTTATGCAGAGTTTTCCCTCTTTTTATTTTGACTGTTTTTTTTTTTAGAAATGGAAGTACAACTCCCGGCCTCTGCACCAACTAAGGATGCACACAGCCATAATAGGCACCCAAATTCGCCTCGAAGATGACTTGAACCTGGGTGGTGGGGGTGTACATCCACACCTTCCCACCAACTGAGCTAGGCTCAGTTCCTTTTTGACTGTTTTTTAAGACGATAGTTTACCACCAGACTTTGCTTTAATCTGTTGAAGTTAGAGTACTACTGGTCATCTAGAATCTTAACGATCAAAATTAGTAACTTACCGTCCGTAATCTCTTAACACCATTCCGACCAGCAACCAAGTGCCTGTCCTGAGGATTGCTCCCTGACAGAGAAAAAATTGACACGGGTGATCCATCATCCTGGAGAAAACAATGGCATACGTATGTTACAAAATTAAGGCAATCAGTAATCCTTTGGGAAAAAAGAACAAGCTGCTTAAATAATCAAAACTGATCAACATAAAAATTCAACACTGATGCTTACAACCAGACTAACAAACCTCCTAGAATTGTGATCAACATCACCCTGACAATCACCTGGGTGACAACACGATGCACAAACGTTCTACACTTCTACATATTGGATGATAAATGAAGGACCACTGTAAGTTATGTAATAGTTCAACTATAACATCCTAAAAGGTTTTAACATAACTCAACAAAATCAATGAACCACTGGTTTTTTTAGCTCATTGTGAGACCTCGAACCATGCATCCACATTAGCATTAGCAACCTGATGCCTCCATAGTTGAGTAAGTGCCAGGATCTACATTAGCATCAGCATGAGACCTCCCATGCCGCATCTATCATCAGCAATATGAAAGCCAACTGCACATAACAACCACATAGAACGTACGAGCTCACATCGAAATGGCGCGATCCAAACCAAAATAAACACAGGCTCACACGATCCAACGCGTACGCGGCCACAAAGCACCGGAAGCGCAGGCCAAAATCCTCACCAGAAAAGCGCGTACGATTAGCCCAAACTCAAAATTGCTCACCCGAGTCGCTAGTTCAGCTCCGAACCGAACCAGCGACACATCGACTACCTCGCGTACGCTACGGGGATCTAATCGATCCGCCTCCGATCGGGAACTGAGAGGGGGAGGAAGGGTGCGGGCGCGTACCTTGGACGCGCCGCGGTGGTGCGTCCAGGAGCCCCAGGCGGAGGCATAGGGCTCGCCGATGGTGTAGGGGAAGTCCTTGAGCCCTGATCCGGATCCCGCGACCACCTCCTTCAGGAACTTGAACATTTTGCTCTACTCTCTCCCAGTGTGTTTTCCCTCGATTTTTTCGCGTGCCGTTTGCTCGGCCTCGATCGCCTCCTCGCGGCGGTCGGTGGTTTGTGCAGGAGGAGGAGGCGTCGAGGACTCGAGGTAGATCCGGGGAGGAGGAGGGGGAGGCGAATTTTTTTGCGTTCCCCCCCTTGCCTCTAAGAATCTCGAGCCGGATTACGGGACAGGCAGGCTGACACCTCATGCTTACAATAAGTGACTAGTATTTTGACATGTCAAATTGCATAATTTGCACTTACCATGCACGTGTGAGTTGTATGTGTATACCGAGGCATATGGTGTAAAAAAAAAGTGTGAGAGAAGCTTCCTCTAGAGAGAAATGAAGGTTTCGAGAATCATTGGATCATGAACAATAGTGGCTCGGATACTCCTTTATCTTACGAGTATGAAATTGCTCGAGACTACATAACTAGTTGTTCAAGCCTTTCTACCCACATCATCTATAAAGAAGGTTCTTATTCAATTTTCATGCAAGACATAGGCTAGTAAACAACATTGTTTATTTAAATCTGTGTAATACGCGATCAACTTTGTTGGATCAATCCTACGGTTTAGGTCTATTAATTGTTCTTTGTAGTGTTTCACAGAACTACACATTTACGAACAAAAAATCTCACAAAACTATAACTCCGTCACATTGCCACCTACATGACAACCCGAATCTACTCGTCAGCCACACAGAGCACAGACAGCATTGAAGCGCCGTGTCATGTTATTTGGGCTTGACATACAATGAAACGGGTGTTGCAAAATTGGTGGCTTTAGTAAATATTCAGAAGTAATTTTAGCATAATTAAATGTAATTAAAGCATATTTTCAGCAGTATTTAAATAACAAAATTAACATATAAACATGTAAATCCTCCATATCATTTAAACATGATAATATACTCAAAACATAGAACATGTGAACAATTAAAATCAACATAATGCTCAGATTTAATAATTTGATTATTGCTCTCAGATGTAGAGTTGGACAAGATGTATTCTTGGTCTTCTCACTACTTTTGTCTAAACTCTCCATAAATTAGATAAGATAACAAAATTTAGACTTAGCTCTAAATAGTACTTTACTAAACTGTCAATATGATTTCAAACATAATAGGTAACAACTTATGCTTTCGACCAACAGAAGATCATTAATGCAAAATGATCACGAAAACAGCACTCCAGTAAACCAACAAAACTTGATTAACTCACAGTGAACAGATCACAGATTCTCAAGTTCAGCAATAGGGCCTTTGGCTAACAGAAGAGCAAACTACATAAACTGAATTGCTAGAGATCACAGAACCAGATGGTTCAAATCAATTGAGCTCAATCGAAAAATAGACTGAACAGATAAAATCAAATAACAAGAAGAAGCACCACAATTAGACCTCAATTCTAAATTAGATATCAAATCAATTTCAATAATAGACAATTATCCTCATTGAGCATTAAACTCAAGCTCATAGCATCACTTTGCAATATATTCCAGTAGAGATATCAAGACAATTACTCACAGTATGAAAACTCTAACTAGAATAGATCATATGCAAAGAGATAATAAAAAAATATAATACTGTGATACTCGCAAAGCCGATGGCAATCAAAGCCACCGAGAAGAACTGGGCAAGGCACACTTAATGGCGCTGTCTCAGAAAACGAATTGCCTTATTGTACCGCGAATCACCAAACAAGGTTGACAGAGATATAATATCAATCTTCGCAATCCGGGCACACCGAAAGACGAAGCCGAGGTATAGGGGATGCCGCACAAAACAACCATAGATGCACCAGCCAAAATGCACCCTAGAACACCAAGCACCAGAAAAAATAAAGTTCTTCTCCCTCACGATGATCAAGCCAAAGGTCGGCCGAATCAACTCCTCAAAGGCACAACCCCCAAATATTCCTCACCGCAACCTCAAACAGAGAGATGGCACAAAGGATAGAATTGGGAGTGCACAAGGAATGAACAGCCGAACCTCACCACTGACGGCGCCGAGACAAGCAAGGCATCACGGGAGCTCCAAAGCACCAAAGATCGAAGCTCAATTGGATGAGAAGAGGAAGCACCAAGAAATAGGGAAAACTCATAGATTTTCGCACCCGAAAAGAATGAGAAGGTGGCGACTAAAAGAGGAGAAGCGGAGCGGATGAGGCGCGGCTGCAGCAACGATCGGCCCTGAAGAGACCGAGCCGCTAGCGCTCCTGCGCCGTCGCCGCTAGGAAGCTCCTCCCACGCCGCACGAACCACGCACTGAACAGATCGGGCTGGAGACTAGTCTCCAGCCGTATCCCTTCCTTCTCTCCCACCGACAGGTGGGTCCCACTTCTTTTCATTTTTTTCTTTTATTCTTTTCTCAAAATAAGAAATTACTAGAAAGCACCCCCCTCAAAAAAAATCCAACAACGCCACACACTCATGCCATGCCGGGTGTCCCCAACCTGTGCGATATGGTGGCCTAGGTGGCACCCCCTAACGGGTGGGAGTAAGCCTGTGTGACTGACAGTGGGACCGACCTGTCAGATTTACGGTAATGTGATGGAGTTATAGTTTTGTGAGGTTGGTTTTGTGAAATTCAAACTCAAATGTGTAGTTCTTTGATAGTTTTGCAATAAAAGTTATTGTTATTGATCTTCGGGAGGTTTTATACGTATGTTCCATGTGTTTTATTGAAACGTACGTGATTGAACTCAAACATTTTATCTTTACCAAATCTAACTCTTAAATATATAAAACCTGATATTGGCAAATCGGTTTTGCTCCCTTGGCAAATATCCCTAAATCTCTTTTTATCCAATAATCTTACCGCGAGTACCTAACCAAAAAGTTGTCTTCATTTTTTAAAAAAAAAAACAAAAGTTGCCTTGAAAGTTGATATCTGAGCCACAACTTAGACCGACTTTATGTCGTATCCCTCTTTAGCCAAAATTGGCCAACAAAATAGGTTAAGCACCAAACAGCCCCAAGGGCCAACCGATTCAGCAACCAGAAGAAAAGGTTAGGTTAGGAGAAACTGAAATATCACAACCAATTGCAACCTGCGCCCACAGTAGCTTTGCTTGAATTGGAAGAAAAATGCAATACCGCAATAGTCACTGTGGATTTCAAGGAAAAGAAAAACGAAATAGACTTGCATTACTTCCGCTAGAGCTCTACTACAGAGGGAAAAATTACAATGATCATTCTGAGTTTTTTTCCCGAAAGATCATCATTTTGAGAATTTATTTTAACGCTGCATTGCATACTTTCAGATTTCTACATCTGATGAAAGTCCAGTTTTTTTTTTTTTGCAAATAACATTAACGAAACATGTATCTACTCTGTAGAGATGGATACCTATAATTAAGTAATTAAGACAAACAAACATGAAAGTACATCGAGCCAAAAGATGGAACAGAACACTCCACACTCCGGAGCATGGCACTGCTCAGAGTTAGAACACTCTTGGCTTGGCCACGATGGTGGAATGCTTCAAGATGTGGAGGCTGAACTGCCCACCCTTCTCGGTGGTGTCGAGCTTGTCCTGCCCGGGCAGCGGCAGCAGCTCGAAGTTCTGCACGAGGCGGCCGATGGTGATGCCGAGGATGGGCAGGGCCAAGATGATGCCTGGGCAGCTCCTGCGGCCGACGCCGAAGGGCAGGTACCTGAAGTCGTTGCCGTTGGCCTCGACGTGCTTCTCCTCCTCCAGGAACCGCTCCGGCCGGAACTCCTCGGACCGCTTCCACTGGTCGGGGTTGTTGGCGAGGTACCAGGCGTTGACGAGGATCTTGCTCTCGGCGGGGATGTCGTAGCCGCCGAGCTTGGCGTCGTGGAGGTTCATGTGGGGCACCAGCAGCGGGATGGCCATGCGCAGCCGCAGCGTCTCCTTGATGACGGCCTCCAGGTAGGGGAGCCTGTGCGTGTCCGGCTCGGTGATCTGGTGGCCCGGGCCCAGCACCGTGTCCAGCTCGCGGCGCAGCTTCTGCTGGATCTCCGGGTGGTTCACCAGCTCCGCGATCGCCCACTCGATCGACCACAGCGTCGTCTCGATCGCTGCGCGCAACGGGCGACAGGTTACAGATTAGAAAAGGCAAAAACTGTAACCGACAAGCTCACAGATACATAATTCTCTACCGACAATTGCTACCGTCAGTGCGACTGCTCGCACTACTGGCGCGCGGCATGAGCGAAATTTCTCGCGGCGACGGTGATGCATTGCCGTGACGCCGTGGGCATTTGGTGTGGTGGAACTGTCCCTGCCACGAGGACTTGCCTCGTGGGATGGTGGGACCAAAGCCAGGAGTACTACTCAACTCAAACGGACCAAATCCCATAGAGTTCGCCAATCAAATAGCACCTCAAATAATCTCGACGACAATTCTGTTCCGGGACTACAGGCGATCAGCTAGCTGTTCCGAAAGTGAGAATTGATGCTGCCGACGAGGCGACTATAACTATTTAGGCTGGCCAGTGGGGTGACAACCAGGGAAAACTCTTTCGTTTTCGAATTTATTTCGTTAGGGAGCGAAATACCCGAAATTTCGGTGAGTTCTCAAACAGTCTTGAAATTTGGACAAAATTTGACCGAAATTTATCCAAATTCAAATGTTGCCAAATTTATGACGTAATTTGTCCAAATTCACATGTTTCCAATTTTTTTGAATGAGACGTATTTATTTCAGAGGATAACGAAATTACCGAAAATTCAAAAAATTCGCAGAAAGGTGAACCCTGGTGACAACTGACAAGTGCTCCTACTACAGACAGATACTTCAACAACCTTCCAGACTTACAATGTACTCTAAGACCACATGTGAGGCCATGGCCCATGGAAGAGTGTTGTTGTTACGTGACAAATACTCCAAAGACCACACGTGATGCCATGGAAGAGTGTTGTTGTTACGTGACAAACAAAAATGCAGACGTAATCTTTGCCAAAAACTAAAACTGAAGAGAAGTCAAGCGTACCGGCGACGTTGATGTTCTCGACGATGTAGAGCACGTTGTCCTCGTTGATCTCCCCCTTCTGCTGCGCCTCCAGGATGTGATCAATGGCGCACTTCAGACCGTTGTTGTCCATGGGCTTGGTGCTCGCCAGCTTCCTGCACACAAGCGCACCAGGCAACCGCCATGTGAGCACATCATGCCGTCCCCATGATTTCTCATGGACTCACCAGTAAGTACTTCTCGATAAACGATAAGCAAAAGGGATCCAACAAAGATAGACGGGTCACGGACTCAACCTGCCTCTGGTTGGCCTCTCACTTTCACTTACTGGCCCAACTAATCAATGGAATGGAAGAAGATTTGAAGACAAAGGTCAAGAAAGAACTCACTTCCTCTCCTCCAGGAAGAAATCCTTGAAGAGCTTGAGGCGGGTCTCCTTGACCTCCTTGCAGATCTTGAGGTAGCCGCGGAGGAACGGGCGGAGGATGGGGATGAAGTCGCCGTAGTTGTACTCGAAGCTCTGCGCGAGGCGGCTGCGCTCGCCGTTGAGCGCCCTGAGGCGGAGGAACAGGGGGTCGTCCATGCTCTCGAACCGCCGGTCGAACATGATGCGGTACATGTTGTTGTACATCATGAGCTGCAGGCGGCGGCGGAGCACGACGCCCTCAGTGGCGGCCTTGGGGTCGGCGCGGACGTCGTCCACGACGGCGGCGGCCTCGGCCTCCCACCCGGGGTGGTACTGCTGCACCACCTTGTTGGTGAAGAAGGGCACCGTCATGATGCGCCGCATCTTGCGCCAGTGGTCGCCGTACACGGTGAACACCATGTCCTGGCCCTTGCCCGTGAAGATGTCGAACACCACGTTGCGGGTGCGGGAGCCGAACTCCACGCCCTGCGTGTGTAGCACCTCGCGCGCCAGCGCCGGGGAGGACACCACCACCAGGTTGCGCTGGCCCATGCGGAGGAGGAAGATCTCGCCGAACTTGCGAGCCAGCGCCGCCAGGTTCCGGTGGTTGAGGTCGTCGCCGACCTGCAGCCAGTTGCCGAAGATGGGCACGGCGAGGGGTCCGGGCGGCAGCCGGAGCTTGCGGCCGCGGATCTTGGACACCGCGATCGCGACCACCGCGGACGCGAAGAGGCCGACGAGGAGCTTCTCCAGGAAGAGAAGGTCCATGGCGGCGGCCGGGGGTGGGAACGCGCCTCTTCACTCTCTCGTGTGTTCGCGCTCTGTAATGGTGAACTGGTTGTTTCCTGGAGAGGCCAACGGAGATGTCCGCGTGCATATATAGGGGAGGAGGTCGAAATGCCGAAATGGTGAGTCGCCGTTAGAGCTGACGGCGGTGGGGTAGGTAGGGAGGGGTGGTTGTCTCTAGCCCGCAGTCTGTATCGTGCCAAGAAAAACAGTTGGTTTCGTGGTAGCGTTCTTTTTTTAGAATCAAGCGTGATTACTTTGTAACATAGATATACTGGATAACTAGTAGGTGGCTCGCATATTTGTATGATTAAATTTATTTCAAAATTTGTATAAATAATAAAAATATATTTAAGTATCTTATAAGTGATTTAGATTTTGAAGATATCCTAATCATTGGAAATGATGATAGAAGCTTAAAGAAAAATACAACATGAGAAACGTAATTAAAGTATAAGTTTTGATAGAAGATAATTATAGCGTATAATAAATTGTTGCCTTATTAGAAACTAATCACTCTCTATTATGCATAAATCATGTAGTTGTATGCTCCTATAACTAATCACTCTCCATTATGCATAAATCATATAGTTGTATGTTTCTATTCTTACTCTATTAGTTACTTTTTTTTCCTAAATTGTATGCATGCATATGTACCGCTATTTAATATAAAGCAATATGCTGATTATGTATGCATCAAATTATCTTATTAGTTTACATAAAATTAGAGTACCTTATTCACTCATATACCGATGCACCACGGACGATCTACCTTAAATTTATCTTCCCTCACATGCTGGCTACCCCAACTGAGTCGTGGGTCTTCTATCTCTTCTCACAGTCACAGCTTTTTTGCTTCAATCTTCAACGGTAAGCTCAAATCTTGATCGATTCCTCTTATATGCTACCCCTTTCAATACAATACTTTACCACATAGTTATCTTCTACTTCTCTCGATTATTGCTTAATGCTAACTATTGTGATATCAACATGCATACACATGCAACCGTTGTCAATCCCAGCTAGGGACACGTGTCACACTCTCTTTGATAACCCCGAGCCTATTTTCTACGACTGTGTTATCTCTACTCCAAGTTTTTTGCCCATCTGTCTCTGTACGTTCGCGCTCCTATTTGTACAGATGCATGTATGTACATACTCGTACATGATGTTATATATACTCGATGTCATCTTCTCTCGTGTCGGTCGGTCCTCTTCTTCGATGTTGTGGCTTCCTCACTAACCGCGACAACCTCCCATCTTCACTGATGTTGACATGTCTGCTTTAGTTGTTATCTAACGATATGAAGAATCTTTTCGCCATTGCAGGCGACGATGTGCCCTCACTAGTGATGGCACACTCATAGCTACCTAATGGCCACATATCGTCCATAGCCCATCTTCAATGGAAATCTCCATTTCTTCTTTGCCAGAGCTTCCCCATCATCGAACTTCTTTGGCCAGTAAGTTTTTCAACAACGTCGATGCTCACCGCTTGTCATCATAGCCCTTGGCTCCTTCAACACTGGACTTTCTTTTCAACGGCTCCAACGAGTAGCACGACATTGTCCTCATTGAACGGCTATGGTGACAAGCACAACATTGCCCTCATCTCCATCGCCGTCGCCTATGACCGCGATCGTTGATGTACAACAGCGTGCTCAAATGTATACGGTGCCTCCCTATGACCGCGATTGTTGAGGAGATATGTACTGCACAATCGGTTAATTCATAAACAGAGCCATCGTAGCAAAGCGGCAACTGAAAGAAGGGAATCAGTGATCCGAGAATATGCAAAGATATATGGACCAGAAGATAGAAGACCCGAATGCACGACATTCGGGTGATCGATGGCTTCAAGAGAAAGTACTAGATCAGGCTATGACAAAAATATATCAACAGTCATGCTAGAGGGGAAAGGAAACATGTATGCACCTTGGGTCATGTGGCTACATGCACCTGCAATAAGCTGAAGCTCCTGCACAAGCCATGCTCGCACGTGTACAAGGCGTGTGCGCAACTGAAGCAAATGTCTACGTCGTATATCTCTGAGTACTATGACATGCAGCATCTTTTCGGTACATGGAGTGTGGAGTTTCACTCGTATGACATGAAAAAGAACTATATGGATCTTTGGCCGAGCAGGGTGCAATGGGGCCAAACAAGGCTCTAAAGTCAACTTAGAAGGGACGACGACACACGCGGCACTTCAAGAACGACATGGATAACAGTCAGCGTGGGGGCCTAAGCCGCACGATGAAGTGTGGGATATGCAAGATCCATGGGCACCCTATGAAGAATTGCTCCAACATACCGAGCTCATCTAGTCGTCATTCAATGTCATAATTTATTGTATTGCCTGCCTGTACAGGGAACGCCATGTCATGTAAATGGGTAGTCTGCCAATATTTGTGCATATCTTTACGTTATTCTTTTTTAACACGTACGTATCTCGATATTATATTTGTTCGAACTAACCCACCCTTGTTTTGCGCACAACATCAAAACATTAGGTCGGCCTAGAATATGTCGGACTCGTCGATGAATTTTTATGCGAAGATATTACAAAAGCGCAAGTGGCTTGCGAAGAGAGCTAAACCCTACCGAGATTTTTCTATGAAGGATGTATCGGTACCACCAAAGTTTTCACTCCCACAATGTGTGTGCGGATAGCTGGCGAAGATCATTCAGTCCACACACTCGACCATCGCCGCCCGGACGTACTACACGTGTGGGAACGTCCTTGTAAGAGAATCCTACGCATACATTGATTTTCACACCCTATGTTGAATTTCACAAATTTCTAACTTCATCCGCGCGTAATGGCGGCTCGAGATGCGTTGTAACTTCTTCCAATGGATCGATGGCTCAGAGATGTACGATACTGCGTTCATCGAGCATAAGTACATGTTGAACTACACGATGTGAGCCGAGTGTAACATCCCAAAATTTTATTTCTGTTAACAATAAAAATTAATTAATTTTCTTGAATTTTCTGAATTTTAAAAGTTTTCCCTATTTATTTTAAATCCAAAATAAATTATTTGCAAATCTAAATACCAATATTTAGTTGGAAATATTTTAATTAAGTTCAATATGATTTAGGGAATTTTTGTGAATTTTTCTAGAATTTTTTTAACTCTATTTGCTATTTTCTAAAAACCTATTTGATTTTACTCAATTTTTGTAATTCAAAAGGCCTTAAAAATCCAAAAATCCCTTTCGTACCGAATCTCTTTTCGGCCCACTTGTTTTTTCCGCGCGGCCCATTTTCCCTACTCGGCCCACTCACGCCTACCTCTCTCTTTCGTCTCTTCCTCTCGCTGACAAGCGAGCCTACCCCGTAGTCACCTCCTTCTCTCTTTCTCTCGCACCCGGGCCCACCTGTCATCCCCCACCACCCACGTTCTTCCTTGCGCTGTCGCCATTAATGCGTGCCCGAAGCTTGAAGCCTACCGTTATCACCCTAATTGTGTGCACTTAAAGCCATTAACGGTCACGTTCTCTCCTCCCGCACTCATTTCACCCATTTCTTCCTCCTTAACCCGCCTTAATTTGCATTTACGCCGCCGCCCGCGCTGACTTAAAACCCTCACACACATTCTCCCCTCTCTGGCCATCCCCTTGCCCTATAAAAGGGAGCACCCGCACCGTCGTACCTCACTCGTGCTCTCCCCGAAGCCCTAACCCCCTTACTCCCCTCTAGCTGCTGGATTTTAGAATTTCTCACTGCCATCCCCGAGGTGCGCCACCGCCGTTGGAGCACCAACCTTATCGACCGCACGGTGAGCTTCACCTTCTCATGTTCTACCCGATGTGCACACTCACTCGTTCGGAGGACCCCCGGAACGCCATCGCCGCTAGAGCCAGAGCCTCGCCGCCATTCCGGTGTGCGCCAAGTTCCCTGTGTTTCCCTCTTCTTTTGTGCACATCCACACCCGCCGCCGTGGCGTAGAACGTCGGCTACCACTTAGTCCCGAGCGCCTCTCGTCGGTGTGATGTGGCCGCCTCCTAGCGGCCATGTGCGCGCATGTCAACTCCACCATCCTAGTCAGCGCCACGTGTTGGATGATGTGGCTGCTTGTGTGGGCAAGTCCATTGTTTCATGTGCCTGGTCCATCGTGGACCAAGGTGTAAATCCATGGACCCAGTCCACTAACGTGGGGCCCAACTGTTAGTGACTCGACTCGTTTTTCTTTAAGAAAAACAATTCAGTCGAAATTCATTTTCCCTCTTGCTAATGTGATGCCGATGCAATAGTTGTTTTTCCTTTAGAAAAATAATTCCAAAAATCTAGAAATTCCAATTCTATCATTTCATATTAAATTCAATCTTTCGAGAGCTCGTTCCCTTCGTTTGAGCTCCAATTCAAGTGATTCAAATGTCTAAATTCATCTAAATTCGATATTTATCTCTCAAAACCTAAATTATTTAATTTGGAGTTTATTTGAATTTTATTTGAATTTGGCTTATTTTCGCAAATAGATTTTGACGACTTCGGAGAGTCCGATTTCGATACCGTTTCAGAACAACAATTGTTTGAGTAAGGCAAGTTACATCCTTTGATCATATTTGATCTCAATATTTAAAATTATTTAAATTTTGTTTTAAATTATTACTAATGCTTATTTTTATTCAATTTAATTTACATTCCTGTTTTAAAATTATAGGTATTCCCATTACCATTGTATAGCCAACTTCGACATTGAATTAAACATATCTTGACACCTTGGATGAAAATCTAGTTTTTGCAATAGTATGGACTAGAACATCTTTTGAGAAAAATATATATGCCTAGTCATGCTTAGATAAAAAATATTCAATTTGGGGAATTTTAGCCAAAGCTTCAACTATAGATTTAAAATGAGTTTATGTCATTATTATGCCATAGAAATTTACAAATGATTGGAAAAGCAAAATAAAAACTGGTTTGGACCTGAGCAAAATGGATAGTTGGTGGGTGCAAGTTTATGCACAGGCTCATCTCAGTGAATGATCGAGGCCTAAGGGTTATTTTTGAAGTCATCTAGACAATTAAGGACCGGTCTGAGAGCCGCATCTTGCAAAACCTCCACCTGCTACCACAAGTCTGGAATGGGACAGACCTGACTAATTAATTTGGAACATTCCACCGTGGTTATGCCATCTGGATGTGTGGGTGTCAGAATGACCTACTTTTATTATCCCACATGGCGCAAGAGTGGGTTTCCGTTTGGTGTGAACCTTACAGCAACGAAACCTTAGCGGGCATGATGACTTTGGGATGGCGCATTGTAAAGACCTTATGATAATCATTTATTCCCACGTCTACAGAAGTGTATCAAACGAACAATAAAATTGATTATACCTTGTGGGTAAAGTTGTACAACCTCTGCGGAGTGCAAACTATTCGAATAGTCATGTCAACAGTCATAGACATGCTAAGCAAAGCCACTCAAAGTCATACTTTGGTTTTGATTTCAAAAGATTTTATCAAATAATTTTGGATAGTTTATCCAATTGGGAAATTCGGACAGAGAGCCTTGTGTAAGGAGGTTAATCCTTCACCAAAAGTGCATCTTGCACTAACTTGACTTTTAAAATCAAATTCAATTTTAGATATAATTTAAAATACTTTGGAGCTTAGTAAATGTATTTAAAATGCCAAACAATACTTTTGCACAAATAACCATATAAGCCTTCCTTTGATATATCCCTACATGCATTATAATCTATATTGGGTGTAACTTACGTAGTATATTTTTGTACCCACCCTTGCTTAATAAAATATTATTCAGAGGAGAAGGGCTCTGCTACCGGTGTGGATCTCGATAACTAGACCACTACCCCAGTCGATTACGTATGGCAGATTAGCTGAGCTTTACTACTTCTTCTTCGTCTTCCACTGTGTTCTTTATTATTGGCTTGTAAGCTTTTCTTATAATAAACTCTGATATTTATTAGTAAAGTTGTGCGAATTATGAATGTTACCATACTTTTTTATTGTGTACACTAGCTACTGTTCCAGAGACTAGTGTAGAATACACAGAGAAATTAGGGGTGTTACTCTCAGGTCCGACACCAAGTCCTTGCAGTGATGGAAAGTTTACGTACCGGACCCAATTGAAAAGGCATCAGAGGAGCCCAGGATAGTAGGGTGGTAGTGGAGGACCCCCGAACAGAAAGCTGAGTACGCCGAAACAGCACGCGACGAACAAGGAGAATGCTCCTGCTACTAAGACTGACGACCGTCGTAGCTTTTCCCATCGCCGCGCACTTCATATCGAAGAGGTGAGTTATGTATAATTTGCATCCTGATTATGTATTTGGCCTTTCGTTCTTCTAACATCATGCAATCAACTAGTCCGTCCCGCAGAACATGGATGA
The DNA here is from genome assembly GCA_036346255.1 of Ampelocalamus luodianensis. Lineage (NCBI taxonomy): Eukaryota > Viridiplantae > Streptophyta > Magnoliopsida > Poales > Poaceae > Ampelocalamus > Ampelocalamus luodianensis. Next base: position 25,403,404 of record CM070617.1, on the reverse strand, counting down.
GTTTGACACTCGCCGCCGACGTAGGCAGTCCCGAGACATGGGAAGGCTCCTGCTACTAAGACCGGTGATCGTCGTAGCGCTTCTAGTTGCTCGGCCACACACCATCTCGAAGAGGTGAGTTATGTACAATTTACATTCTGATTGTGTACATGGTCTTACGTTCTGCTAACATCATGCAATCGCTCAGCCCGTCTCACAGAACATGGACGACTTCGACATTCGCCACCACCGTGGGTAGTCACAAGACAAGGGGAAGGGTATGATGTGGCGCGAAGACTAATTTCGATCCTCCTTTTTTCCAATTTCAAAACAGAAATGTTGATCCTCCTTTTTCACGAGACAAAGTGTATTCCAAAATTTTGTCAAATTTATTTTTAAAATTTTAGATTGCGACTCCACATGAAATATCGAAACTAGCGTGACTCCGGGATGGGGTTTCATGATTTCATGTGATACACTATGGCTCACTCGTACAAATATAGCACAACAAAAGCGCATATCATTTATGTATTGCAATCACACACGGGATGCAATATGGCTCACTCATCTGAGCCACTCTCAACTTGTTGCATCTGTGTCTACATGCGCATCCTGGTTTTGCGTTGAGCATATCCCGTGTGATACGTTAACCGGTCCGGAGCGCGTATCAGTTCGGTGGGGGTGCGGAGACCGTTGAGTGGGCGGAGGTGCATCAGCAAGCTGACTCTGGCCCATCTGAGTTTGTCCAACATCAATGTCATTAAGCTGAGTCATGCCAAACTAGTTGCCACCTGCAATCATGTCATTAATGATGGAATCAAGAAATCCATGCCCAGATTGTTCGCCCCAGGTACGCTGTCTATAAGTCCCTTCGTACGAAGGAGCTCTGGCCTTGACCTTGCGATCTGCCAGCGACCACGGAGGAGCTCGCCGTCTTGATCTCGATCGCCAACGCACGGCTGTGGGTGGGTGCCACTGGTGCCACGGTCCAAACCATGGCGTCGTGTACTGCTCCCTGGTAGTATCTAGGATGAGTGTTTCCTCGTCGGTTGACGGATGATCATCACCCCCACACTTAACTGAAGGCTGTAAGATGGAATGATGTTAGTCCAAAAAAATTCAGGATGTAAACTAAGCATCACGTACCTCCTGGATGTGAAATGCGGATAACCGAGGGGAGCGCCAGTCTGAGTACGAGGTGCAGACGGTAGAAGTGATGCATCCCGATGGATGTGCGACTACAAGACTACATGATGTTAGCACAACCTAAGGCATAATAAAAACATGACATAAATTTATACATAACTTACCTCCCCGTCGATCTGCAGCGCGGATGACTATCGAGAGCGCTACGGCGCCCGTCGGTCTGACTAGGCCATGTCGACCTAGCAGGTGAGCATGGTTGGCCCACTCGGTGCGCGGTGTGTAGGACGTCATCTCTCGAGCGACCGTAGCTCATGTTCTTTATTATATTTTTCGACTCCACGAAGATGTACTTCAAAGTACTCAGAAGCCTCGGTATAGTGTGCTCTGTGCTGCGGATGGCAGTCTTGGATACACTCGCGATCCGCTGTAGCCGCTTGAACTGAAATGACAAATAACACATGTTGAATAACTGTCGGTGTTTTAGAACCGATCTTACGTAAAGATTGTTTGATTCGGGGGGTCTCCACAATTGATCACGCAGACGAAGGAGACATAGGGATTTTTATACAGGTTCGGGCCTTCTCGGATGAGAATAATAACCCTACTCCTGTGTATCTTGTATTTGCCCTCTGGATTATAATCGACTGAAGGTTTTCCTAACTGTCTTCCAGGAAAGGCTCTCTCTGTCCCCAAAAGGGTCCTCTCCCTACTATCTCTAAAAGACACCTATTTATACTAAGCAGTGGTGGACGTTGTCATTCTACGCTAATTAGTCGCTCATTATTGCGCAATAATGAGAGTAATTACCGGAGTAGTAACCTCCCATCTCGTCAAACGGTTATCGATCGAGAGATAGTGGGAATTATCGAGTTATGTCAAAATATAATCGTATTTTGACTGTTTGGATCCTCACTATTTAGTGAATCTTCGGCGGGTGGGTCCAGAATCGTGAGGAATCAGAGCGAGCTAGTCGAGAAAGACTTACGACCAGACGTAGTCGTGACGATTATACCATAGTCGTAGAAGAACTTACGACTAGGGGGTAGTCGTAACGATTATACCATAGTCGTAGAAGAGCTTACGACTAGGGGGTAGTCGTAGGATAACCTACGACTTCCTGACTCGTTCTTCCCTTATAATATTCAAAGGGTATACTTTGTGACGTCTTATTTCCTGATTAATAAATGAGGATTATTTAGATCCTCGTCAATAACAAAAAATAAAATTATCATTAATGAAATGAGCAAAGATTGTCAGTATTTTGTGGTGTCGTCACGCTGCAAGGCGACGTGTCGATCAAACGAGTGACGGAGCCTTTCCTGGTGCGTCACCTGCTTCGGACGCTCTGGTGGAGGATGGGTCAGTCTGGCGCGACCGTGGTACGTACCACTTGATGTATAGGTGGTATGTCCGTACGTCGTATGGTCTCTGCTTCTGTAGGACCTCGATGTTTGCCGTTTCGTCTAAGCTGTAATCCACTCATGTTGGACTGTTTGCCAGTCCTCAGCATGTCGGCTCGCCCTCGATTGTTTGCATTCGAGAAGGATTCATGTCAGAATAGGGAATATGGGTATGAAATGCAAACATTACTCGGGAGGGGACACAAGTGGATGGCTCGCTGCAGGAACCTGCCGTCGGGAGGGGACACAAGTTGGTACAAATCAATATGGGCTTCATTTTTGCCATCTTTGTGAAGCTTCTTGAAGAGCTTCTTCTTGCCATTGAATTCTTTCTTCTTTGATGACTTTCCCTTATCATCCTTCTTGTTTGGGCAATTAGAGATAATATGCCCCTTCTCATCACATCCATAGCAACGTATATTGATATAGCGCTTGTTATCATTTGAGAATTGTCTTTCCTTGTACTTGTTGAAGTTGAAGCTTCGATTTGGACACTTTCTCATAAATTTCTTCACTTTCCTTACAAGGAGAGCATATTCTTCATCGGTGTCTTATTCTTCATCCTCATCATCACTTGATTCCGCTTTTTCTTTGAATGCGGTCATTTTCTTCTTTGATGAGGATGTCTCCATGAGCTCTTCCTTGTTCTTCTTGTATAGCTCGTTTGTGATGAGATTGTCCAAAAGTCCGGTTGGAGTCATTCTTGGCAACTCGGGAGAGTTGAGAAATAATATCACCAACGTCTCATATTTATCCGGGAGGGCTCTAAGCATCTTGCGCATAACATCAATATCAAGAAGGTCAGTACCAAGACCTTTGAGTTCATTCACAATGTTGTTGAGTCTTGAATACATCTCGGTGATGTTTTCATTTGGCAACATTATGAATGTCTCATATTTAATCCGAAGCCTATGCAATTTAGTTTTTTTTTACCGTGGATGTGCTCTCATGAATTTCGGAGAGGGTAATCCAAATAGCATGAGCGGTTTCTAAATTGTTCACCCTATTGAACTCATCCGCGTTCAAAGCACCAAAGAGAGCATTCATAGCTTGAGCATATAAATGAGCATTACGTTTATCTTAAGCCGTGGAGTTTGTTGGATCAAGAGGCATAACATAACCCTCATTTACAATTTTCTATATGTTCGGACTCATGGCCTTTAAGAAAATGTACATTCTCATTTTCCAATAAGAATAATTTGAGCTATCAAACAAAAGAGTCTTTCCTATAGGCACACCCTCACTAGCCATCCTTTCTCTCTTAGACGGTAAAGTCTAACAAATTGAGAGACCAAGCTCTGATACCACTTGTAGGATCAAGGATAACCGACTAGAGGGGGGTGAATAGGAGGTTTCTAAATTTAATCGACCAAATTAAACTTAAAGTATAAAAATTCTAGCAATTATTTCCTAACACAATATAATGAAGGAACTATTAAGCAACTTACTACAAAATAATCTAATTGTCAATACTAGATATAATTCTAACTAAACAATTTAACACAAGATATATGCTAGAATTGTAAATGCGGAATAAGTAAAGACAAGAAGCAACCACGAATGAGACAATGAAGGTTTTTCCCGTGGTATCGAAGGCTTGCCGGTCATCACTAGTCCACGTTGAGGATGCTTGACCAAATCAAGCCGGCTCCACGAATTAAGCCTTTCCTCGATCACTATTGGTTGTTCTTCCTCCGCTCCGGAGATGGTGAACACCGAACCACTCACAATCTCGGCGCCGACCTCTTCACAATCTTCTTAAAGAGATCACCGTGCAATCACCGCCAAGCCGTCTAGGAGTTCGGCAAAACTCCAAGAGTAACAAATCAATGACCTTCGCTTGACGACACTCAAGTGCAAAAGGATCAACTAGAATAAGTGAATGCACTTGAATGAGCTCAACAACCTCTCAAAGAGTGTACAAGTGAATTCGAGGAGTTGAATGAATGCTCAAGGCTCTAAGGATGTTAAATGTAGTCTAGCACTCTGTCCTTGAGCAGGTGGAGGGGTATTTATACCCCCCCCCCACCAACAATTATAACCGTTGGAGAAGAAAACTCAACTTTTCAGCAACATACGGTATTACCGCCAAGTACCGAGCGGTACTACCGCACTTCTCTAACCACCCTGTAACGGCTATAACAGTGGCATTAAATGTTCTGACATAGCCGTTTTACTCGCACCGCGGTACTACCGCCAATAGTCGAGCGGTACTACTGAAGATCGGTCATACCGCATAGCAAGTGCGGTACTACCATTTTTCAAGAGAATCAAAACGGTGCGTACTGGAAAAAGCATACCGCTTCAAGGTTGGAAAGACCGGCATGCGGTAGTTCCGCTCAAGACATGCGGTACTACCGTAGTCCGGTCATACCGCTTGGACACTTGCGGTACTACCGCCCAGAGGGTTTGAACTTCGAACACAAAAAGATGTCTCTCTGGAAAAAAAAATGTACCGCCAAGTAACAATCGGAACAATCGGGGTGCGGTAGTACCGCACTACGAGTCCGGTCGTACCTTTTAGCGGTAGTACCGCGCAACCAACGCTGGTACTACCGATTATCCTGACAGATCAACCTTGACATTTCAAAATGAAAACCATATGCATGCATGATCATAAATTGATCCATAAAGCACAAGAGCATGCTATCAAGCTACTAGATATGATCCCTCTTAATAGTACGGTATTTAATCCTATAATCCGGTCTTCCAACCATTCCTCCTAAGACCGATAAAATGTAAAAAGATCCAAAGCTACTTGTACCTCATCTTTGATCCATATTTGATCTTCCTAAAGTCCTTTAGCATGCATCTTCAAGATCATATCCACCAATGGAACTAAACCTTGTAAATACTTAACAAACCAATAAGTCTCATATTCACATATTATCATTAATTACCAAAACTAATTTTTAGGGCCTAGATGCTTTAAACAAAGCTGTGGTATACTCAATCACCATGTGTGGTGGGAAACAGGCCCAACCGAAGAGATAAAGAAGGTAAGCGATGAGGTGCGTCCTAACAAGCTTGTCAGGTGCATCCGGTGGACATTGACTAAAATTCCTCAGCCATATCCGAGGGATACCACGGGCGCTGTCCAGGACATGTATGCCAAACCGATGTCCAGTTCGCTAGTGGACGACCAAGAACAAGTGGCTCACCCCTGACTGGGAGACCAGTCAAGAATGAGACATCCTGAAGAGTGATCGTCATATCTCCCCACCGAAAGTGTAAGATGTGAGTCACGGGTCTCCACTTGTCGACAAGTGCCGACATCACACTACCGTCCGGGATGAAGTAGCGTTCGATTGAGAGCAGCCTCGCAAAGGGCAACAAGCCCGTGACCCGAAGGGTTGGGACATAGCGACATTGAGCTCCCAGTAATGCTTCCCGGACCAAAGCACGAGGGGTGGAGGGCCATCCACGTCCCCGTGATCCACAACTTGCACTGATGATGCTCGTCTTAGAAGTGTTCCAGTAGCTTCGGTAGAGGTATGACTTGCAAGGGATCAAAGACACATGTTATTAGTGAATAAATTAATAATGGCGATGGATGACAAGAAATTAAAAATTACGACTAAATACAGACAACAAAATAATATGCACTAATTCACTATGACCAAATTAATTACGACTAATTAAGTATAACTCAATAACTAGGACTACATTAGTTGTGACTAAATTAATACGAGTAATTAAATACCTCTAAATTAATTACCACAAATGAATTATAAAAAGAGAATTATGACTTAATAATGAATTAAATACCACTAAATTAATTTTGAGTAATTAATCACCACATATTAATTACAAATAAATAATTATGACTTAATAAAGCCACTAAATTAATTACAACTTCATAAGGCCACTAAATTAATTAAGACTGATTAACTATGATTAAATTAATTGTGGCTAATTAAGTATGACTAATTAGCTAAGACTTAATTAACCACAACTGATTAATTATAATTAATTAATTAGGACTAATTAATTAACTGACACGAACTAATTATAACTAATTAATTCATAACTAATTAACTAGGCCATGAATAAATACACAAAATTAATTTAATTGCGACTAATTAATTACGACCTAATTTGTTGCAACTAATTAAATAACACAAATTTAATTGCGCCTAAATAACTACACCTAGTTAATTACAACTAATTAAATATGACTAATTAACTAACTACACAGTTAATAAAGATAATACATACGAGATAAAAATTACCTATTAATATGACCGCTAATGACGGCTCTAAACAATCTTTAATCGTATGCGAAAACAAAGTCGACTCGAGACTGCGGGAGAGCGAGCGAGGATGAGAGTGGGCGAAGAGTCTGGCTCGCTAATCGGAATTTATAGTGAGGATGAGAAATTCCCACCCATGCATGCGATTGATGGACGGGAGACACGATTGATGGACGGGAGACGTGGAATATGGGTGTTGCAGCACGTGTGGCTAGGGTAGCGTGGTGCTGCTTGTGTGGTGCGTCTGGGCGCGAGGAGCCAGAAGCGGAGGTTGTCCATGCTAGGTGGATGGGTGAGTACTGTGTTCGGGCCATGGAGCTGCGGACAAGCGCCAGCTGACGCGTCCGGGCCATGGAGCTACGATCGAGGCTTGTCCGGGCCATGGAGTTGTGGACAAGCACCAGTTGGCGTGTCCTAGGCTAGGGTGCTGCGAACAAGGCGGCGTCCAGGCTAGGGTGGCGCGGACAGGGGGCGTCCGGGCTAGGGTGACGCGGATGCGGCGACGTGGTAGCACGGGAAGTGTTCGGACCACCTAGGAATGGTGCATATCACCTCTGCGGAACAGGGGCACGGACGTGGACACATGTCGACGGCCTGCGTGTCCGTTGTGCCATTTTTTGCATTATGGCTACGAGAGCGCCGTTTTTGTTAATCATGCCCTAATAGTGCCATTTATACCAAAACTCGTGATGGAGAGTTGGATTTTGACTTTTTCCCAGTGTTTGGTGGATCTATCTTCCTTTCTCTCTCTCTGTAGATGTCATGTTGTCGGGACCCCAGGTATGCAACCCTAACACCCTATGTGCATTCGAACTAGTCCCAGATTAGTAGATACCTCGCACAGTTACAACATCGGTGTGATCACAACCATACAACAAAATAACGATGAAGCGGACAAATTAATATTACTTAGTAGCAAAAGGACCTTACGGTCAAGTCTTACAGAGTGCATCTTGCATGGCTTAGCAACAAAAGACAACTTGCGGCGGAAACCAAATATCACATGGAGGCCATTCGACATGCCCACAGACAATCGAGTAGAGGACGCGACCTAGTTCGCGAAGTCTTCAAGATACTCCTCTTCATAATACGCTGAGTTCCCTGGTTCTTCTGTAGGGATTAATCACACAGGGCGCAAGCCGTGAGTACTTTGAATGTACTCAACAAGTCATAGAGAAATGTATGCAATTATTATTCATGCTAGGCTTGACAAAGATAGCTTTATGGCTATTTGCATAAAGCAATATTGATAGTAAATACAATAAATAGATTAAAAGCATAATTTAAAAGATTAATATATAAGTAATTCAGTTCTTTGAAACAATTAGAGATCGACCCAACCTTTCCATCCAAACCATCAATTCCATCATTTTAAAGAAAACATCTACCCCTTGCGTGAAATCTCCGGGCATGTCCATTACCGGGGATACGACTATTCGAACAATTTTTACACTCTGCAGAGGTTGTACAACTTTACCCACAAGACACGACTTCTCTAGTTTGTTTGGCATCCGTCGATACCACCGCTCACTACCTTCAGTAAGCAGTCTAGAGCACGTGACAAGACCTTTACAAAGTTCTGTTTTGACCCAGTTCTACTCGCTAAGGATTCACTTCTAACAGGTCTTACTCCCGCCAGATTCATGCCCCCTCTTGCGCCGTTCTCAACCAAAACAGAACCGACACAAAGCATTGCTAATTTGTTGGCCCAGTCCACCCCATCATGTACATGTGGTTACACGGTATGACCCAGATCAATGGTTCAAGGTTAAGTCCTTAGTTGGTTGCTCAAACGAGACTTATCCACGTCCCAATGTGCGTTACGACACCCACACTTACCACCACCCACTCGCCCGAGTATAAAATATTTTCGGTTCAAACCGGCCAAAGACCACCCTAGCCTTGGCACAACATCTTTTAATAATAGTGGTCGTGTCACGATTTCATAATTCCTTTAGTCATGTTTATTCATACAAGCATGTGATCATGAGTCCCAACGTACAATTATAGCATGGCTAAGCATAATACGATACTCGTGTTGGTAATTTATCAATGTCCAACTAAAATAAACCCTCCTATGGTGTCCAAGGGTTCATGTCATTCAAGGATACATGTCATTTGCAATTTATCAAGGAGGCATACATTAATTAGGCAATTATCTATTCCCGAAACCATTTAATATAAAACTAGCAATGCATGTTTATAATAAATAATATAGTTTTGTAAAATGGGTTCAATATGATCAAAGGTCTACGACTTGCCTTCGTTGAAGAGTTAAGGTGCTTTGGTCGATGGGTCCGAGAAATATTTCAAAACGCCGGAATCTACACGTGCGAAAAAGAGTTAACTAAATAAAACAACTCCAAATAAATACCAAATTAGCACTAACATCAAGAGGAGGATTTTAGATGAATTTAGAAATTTGAATCACTCAAATCGGAGTTCGAACGAAGAAGTTACGACCTCCGGAAGATTGAAAATAAAAAAAGGGATTTTTTTTTATTTTTGGAATTATTTTTCTAAAAGAAAAGGGATTTATTGCGCCAGCTGATGCTAGCGGCGGGATTTAAATTTTCGGCCGAATTATTTTTCAACGGGAAATCCCAAAAAAATCCACTCGGTGTCGATGGGTAGCGCGTCGCAAAGAAAGGGGTCGAGGTGGCGCAGATCGAGCCGCCACGTGGCGACCACGCCGACCGGCGGCGGCGCTCGGGGCCGATGGTCGCCGGCGATTGGATGGGCTCCGGTGTCCGACGAGGGCACCCAGAGGAAGAGGAGCTCACGGCGAAGCTGGTGCGCTAGGTCCCGAGGATGCGGCGGCACGGGAAGGTCGTCGGCGGCGAGGAAGAAAAGGCGGCGGCGGTGGCGAAGGCGGAGGAGGAGCTCTGGTAGGTTTCCGAGGATTGGGAGGTGCGGACGAGGTAGGCGGCGACCTTGCGATGCCGAAGCCGGGGACGATGACGACGGAGGAGGCTCGACGACGGCGGCGAGCTTCGGTGGTCGGCGGCATGAAGCAGGAATTGCGGCCGGAGGAGAGCGAGAGAGGGCGAGGGAGAAGGGGGAAAAGAGAGAGGAGGGCGACGCGCTCCTGGTGCACTCTTTAAATAGGCGTGGGGAGGGCTGAGAGAGGGGGTTGAGCGACGACGCCCTACGGCGGTGGGGGTTCGGCGTGGGCTCGCGCAGCGCGGGGCGGCGACAGGGTGCGGGAGCACGCGTGGGTGGCGGCAATGAGTGCGATGGAGCACGCCGCACTCAATGCGCGTGTCAGGGAGGCGGCGACGGTATGGAAGCGGCAGGCGCAAAACGCGCGCATGCGCACAGCGGTGGGGGTCCGGAGGTAGACGACGACGTGGAGACGAAGGGGGCTGACAAGGCGGGCCCACCGGTCAGCGAGAGCGAGAGAGAGGCGCGCGGGCGCGAGCGATGGGCATCGTTGGATTTTGATCGAACGGCTCAAAATGAGCGAGGTGATCGGAACTCCGGACGTACTGACGCGATCGCGACTGCTGGATCGAGATCGGACGGTCCACAATTGACGGGGTGCTCGAACCTGCCGAACGTGCGATGCGATCTTGTCCGTTCGATCTTAATCGGACGGTTGGCAACAAAGGGAGGTGCGGCGCGCGCGCGGAGCGGGCTGAAATGGGCCACGGGAGAGATAAAGAGAAATGGGCCGAGGGAGATTCAGCCCAAAGCTTTTTAGTAGATTTAATTTACATTTCCAATGAAAGAAATACCAAAAAGCAAAAAAAACTTTTAGAAAATAGCTAATAAAGTCTAAAAATTCTAGAAAAATTCGCAGAAGTCCCTTGAATTATTTAGAACTTAATAAAAATACTTTTAGCTATGCTTTAGTTTTAAATTTTGCAAACAAAACATATTTTGACTTCAAACAAAAGGAAAAACCAAATTAAAATCCAGAAAATGCAATAAAAGACTTAAAATCCAAATAAAATCCAAAACACTCAAACAAACCAACTTTTTGGATTTAATTGAAGTTGGATTAACTCAATTTAAATGTATTTTGATTTCTAAATTTCAATTTAAGCTTTTACAACTTAATAAAATCAACTGGTTATTTTTATTTTGAAAATTTTCAAAAACTCTGTAAATTAGGGATGCTACACATGTATAGTAGAGATGTACTATGAATTAACAGACATAACTCGTGCTTTTTTTTGGCGGTCATTAAACCAGTTACAATGAAGCTTGGCAATTTCGGTGCCATGATAAGCATGGGTGTAATGATGCTTTTTATTCTGAGAGGATGTTGTAAAGGTATTAATAGGAGATCGAATAACTGAGACTTTAGATAAGGACTATCTCTTTTGAAGTCATGCAAAAAGTACTTTATTTCTTTAGAGTTATCTCGTGAGTTAATTCATCTCTTAAATGATGAAAAACCCTTTAACCCAACCCAATTTAGTGAGGACTTAGTACTCCACATGTGACCTCTCTTACAATTATGAGACATCTTGACATGCTACGATGCAAATGACAAAATGAGAAAAATCGTAATGGAGAAATTGACCTTTTCATCATTGATAGGTTGTTGGATGCAAGAATAATTGAGAAATTGTCCTATCAATTTATATGGTGATTCTTTAGTATAATAGATCCAAACCTTGACAACAGATTTAACAAGGAGTTACCAATTAATTATCCAAAAATGTGTTTTGTGCTAGATATTCGTTGTACCTCTCTTTAACTTTTTTTTTTGCTAACAAGGTTCTATGTAAGTAATTTTGTATGCCTTGATCTCCTTCTACCAGTACACTTGATAGTTCGTCAACCCTTCAGCTAAGATCAGCCTCCATCGTTTGGGACGTCCGCAGTGGGTGTATTACGCCACCGGAATAGCAGGAGCAGCGGACTTTGAGCCCCTGCGTGCTTTTCCAACCTTTTTGTCAACGCTTGCAGCCGTTCCTCGTCTGCCTTTGGAATACTTTTCCCTCCAACTTTGTCGTGTGTCGGTACATGCAGTGCAACCATCGATTTTCTTTCGATTTGCAGCATGCACAAATGGACCGCTACGAGAAAACATTGTTCGCGGCGCGGCAAGTCCTGCCTTTTATGCTGCCCAACGTCACATCTCCTCCCCGCACAAGGATCGATTTTTTTGAAATAATATTATTTTAAAAGATAATTACACAAATAAATAGTAAAAAACAATTACAAAATTAGGTTCCTGTCGCCGATTGGAGTGGAGATAGGGACCTGTCGCCATTACAATTGGCGATAAGGACCATGTCGCCAAAGGGAAAAGTAGGGAGGTTTCTGTTGTTATTTCAATTGGCGACATGACCTTATCGCCAATTCAACTGACGACGGGAGGGTTCTGTATTTTTTTTATTTTTTATGTAGCAGAATTTGTAAATATTTTTTAATTTATGTATAGCAATTTTTTTATTTTTTTTTGTAAGGTTTAGGGTTGCCATGCGATGCGCGATGTTGACCTGATATTTGGGGAAAAGAGATATAATTTGTTATATAAGATACGTGGACCATTATTTTTAGTGCTCACTTCCACAACACGTCTTTTCGACCTTTATTTTTATGTTGTCGATATATCACAATGGCACAATGCACAATCATATTACATAACATTCAGTGTAACGTCGTCACATATTTTGTGAACAAATCATACTGACAACGGTGTGGTAGAAGGAAAGCATCGCTACATTGTTGAAACAGGGTTAGCCCTGCTTGCACAAGCTTATATGCCAGTCCGTTTTTGGGATGAAGCATTCTTGACAACGTGTTATTTGATTAATCGACTTCCTAATTGTGTGATAGGAAATTCAACTACTGTTGAACACCTGTTCACTAAAACCCAAGACTATTCTTTACTTTGTGCATTTGGATGTGCTTGTTGGCCTAATTTGAGACCATACAATACCAGAATAGTAGAGTTTCGATCTACCTTGCGTGTCTTCCTTGGCTATAGTAGTTAACACAAGGGATACAAATGCCTTCGTGCAACAAGTCGGGTTTATATCTCTCGAGATGCCATGTTTGATGAGTCTCGGTTCTCTTTTTCTGAAAAACGTGATCAGGGATCTCCTCAACAACCTGATCAAAATACCACGGTCTTGCTGCCATATGTGGTCTTTGTCCCGTTTGAATCCTTACTCTTTCCTAAATCAGCAACAGTTGATACCATTGTCGGAGTTGATCTTCGTAATCATAATGCTACTAACGATCTCCTTATTCCAGAGAATAATTCTTCTACATATGGTGTTGATCTAAGTGCAGATTCCTCTCTGACATCTATGCTTGATGGTGGTGATCCGAGTACAGATTAAAGGGGAGAACAACAATGTAGTCATAGATACAACAACATCATCGACCAAGAACACGATTGCAGAATAATATCTCTCAGCACAAACAGTTCACAGATGGCACTATGAGATTTTCTCTCAATTGTCATACTTTTTTTTGCTACTGTCATTGAACCAGCTTCACATGTTCAAGCCTTAACTCAATTGGAGTGTAAGCAAGCTATGGATGTTGAGCACAATGCAGCTGATGAAGAATCATGCATGGCAGCTCGTCACTTATAATCGAATGTAGAATGTCATTGGATGTAAGTGGGTATTCAAGTTGAAACAAAAACCTGATGGATCGATTGACAAGTTTAAAGCTCGGTTGGTAGCAAAAGGGTTAAAGCAACGGAAGGGCATAGATTATTATGATACCTTCAGCCCTATAGTAAAGCCTACAACTGTGAGACTCATCTTGTCTATGGCCGTGTCAAAAGGTTGGAGCCTTCGACAAATTGATGTCCAAAATGTCTTTCTACATGTAATTTTGCAAGAAGAGGTGTATATGCACCAACTTCCTGGCTATGAGAGCAAACAACGTCCTGAATATGTTTGCAAGTTAGATAAGGCACTATATGGCCTAAAACAGGCGCCACATGCATGGTATGCAAGGTTGAGTATGAAGCTACAAGAGCTTGGTTTTGTCCCTTCAAAAACATACACTTCACTATTTGTTTTTTTGAAAAGGAGAAGTGGTGATATACATACTCATTTATGTGGATGATATCATAATAGCATGTTCTAGTGTTCTGGCTTCAGACAAATTAGTTCAGCAACTAACTAAAGATTTTACCATTAAAGATCTTGAAAAATTGTAGTATTTTCTTGGCATTGAAGCTACACAAAAAGAGAGCGATTTGATACTTACTCAAAGAATGTATGTACCGATCTTCTCAGAAGAGCCAATATGACAGAATGCAAATTAGCAAATACACCAATGTCAAGTAGTGAAAAATTGTCCAAAGAACAAGGCAAACAACTTTGAGAAGAAGTGTTTTAATACATAAGCATTGTGGGCGCTTTACAATATGTAACATTGACGCGTCCAGCTACATCTTTTGCGGTGAATAAGTTATGCCAATTCCTTCAAACACCTACAGATATACATTGGAAGGCAATAAAAATGATACTTCGATTTCTGAATGGAACATTGACAATTGAACTAAATATTAAGAAGTCAACATCAATGTTGTTGAGTGCCTTCACTGATGCTAATTGGGCGGGATGCTCAGATGACAGAAGATCAACAAGTGGGTTTGCTACCTTCTTCGGCCCAAATCTGATATGATGGAGTGCTTGCAAGAAAGCAACCTATCGTCTTGAGGTCAAGTATTGAAACTGAGTACAAAGCCATTGCCAATGCAACATCCGAACTGATCTGGTTACAGTTCTTGTTAAAGGAACTGGGAATTTATCAGAATCGAGCTCCTTTGCTGTGGTGTGATAACTTATGAGCAACATATCTTACTGCAAATCTAATCTTTCATGCACATACTAAGCATATAGAGGTGGATTTTCATTTTGTTAGAGAATGAGTCGCTGCGGGAGCACTGGAGGTTCGATTCATAGCTTCTGAAGATCAATTAGCTGACATATTTACAAAGGCACTGCCTCGAGAATCATTTTGTTGGTTGCAGTGCAATCTCAAACTAGTTCCTAGTTGAGATTGAGGGGGTCTGTTAAAGAAATAATTTTCTCGACATGTTACAGATAAGAAGTTCAGAGTTGGTTATGTTCAGAATTGATATTGTTGGTTTACTGTAGATAATACAACAATAGTTCAAACTTTCAAATATGCTCTTATATGTATCAATCTCTAATATGTAGATTGTACCGACTTGTAACTCTTGTCAATATATAATGAGAAGGAACCCCAAAGGTTCATGTGTGCATTGCAATCTGAATTTTCTTCCCTACGACCCCATCCACGCACTCATCACCACCGCCCACCATCTCCATCTCGTCCCCATCTCCACAAAATCCAGCGTTGGAGGTCGATGGCTACCACTGGACGACAATGGCTACAAGGATGATTCTGCTCCCTTCCAACCCGACGGTACAAGAAACACCCTCCAACCCTAGCTGGAGTTATGCTCCCATCCACCCCCCCTGCGCAAGAAGAGGATCGAGGCCGACTGATTGAGTATTCATCATAGTGATTTTTTTGGATCAGCGTAGCTATGTTGGCGGTCTTCATTTGAATCCAGCAAAAATAGATCCAACTGTGAATCTTGATCATTCCAAGGATTTTGGATCAGGGTATGAAAATCCAAATGCATGATTAGTATGTTCATCTCTACGCCAGCCGAGACAAGGCCGCCAGACAGAGATGGATGGAAGGAGGAGGTAAAGGGCAAAGTAATCATTTTATATTGTTTCTCTCTTTCCTAATCACCTAAATATATTATTTTAACGGGTTGAGTGTCTTACAACAAAAAACCACAAAATATTAGTGTCTTATGACAAAGCCATAATTTTTCAGTGCCCTAGAGCAAACACCACAAATTTTGGTTGTTCTGGCCAATTGCCCACAATATAAGTTCATTTTAACCTTTTGCGGTCCCCAATGTAACACCTTGAATGTGATTTTGTATCATGATATATTAGCAAATAATAAACATCATATATTATAAAAGTATTTTGCAAGACAGATTCAATGGTATTATTTTTATGTAATCAATTTATATACTTTAACATATATTAATATATTAATAGTCATTAAAAAAACCATGACCGTACGGATCCTAAACGGACTTATATTGTAGACGGAATGAGTAATAGCATAAGTTTTTAATATTAACACATCACACATGCACAGCACAGACGTATCCAGTAATTCCTCTTTTTTTCTTTTTTTTTTGTTGAAGATTCAGTATTTCCCTTGTTATTGTACAGTGTGTGCCACTTGGCAGAATCAAGCATGACACGGTAGATACCATGCGCGCCGGCACAGTGGATCATAGGATAGCAGCACACGACACGTACCGTACGTGCCATGCCTCCCTGCCGCCGCAGCGAAACGAACGAATCACACACATGTCGTGGCGCAGAAACGGACACTTCTTTCGTGGCACGCGCGCACCACCGGCCGGCGCCCCCCCCGCGCACGAGAAGTAGTGGCTCGAGCGGACGCAGGTGGGTTGGTAGGCGCACGCAGGGGGAGGAGGTTCCCCGCGGTGCAGTGTGCATGGGCACGAGCACGGCCAAGTGGCGCCGTGGCCAGCCACAAAGATCCCTTTTTTGCAGTTTAATTTTGCTCGCCGTTTGTTTTTGCAGCCATGCAATTCTGCAAGCACATCCATATGTAGATCGTGACTGATCTCTCTCAGACTTTGACGTCAGGCAACTTGATTTATTTTGTACCAGTAGTATACACTTTAGAGGGTTCTCGGCGAACTTGGGTTATCTAGATCAGGCTGGGATGCACTCTGCTCGTCCTTTTGTTGCTTGTGTACGTGTATCATGCACTTTTGTGTCTCTGCATACTGGCCCGTATTAGAAGATAGTAGATTGATGCTAATTGTTGTCTGGCAGATGAAGCTAATGTGATACATGCCGTGCGGGAGAGCGATGAATCTGGACTGTACATTATACTCCAAAGCATGCAACATACCGCATGCACCTATCGATCGCTGAAAACGACTAGGATTGGAATCTTCCAAGTTTCCATCGAAATATGTTTACCCACAAAACGGAGCAAGAGCTCGCCTTAAATCTATTTAAGAACAGATCAGGCTTCGCATTAAACATTTGTGATTTGTACTAACGTACTGGAGACTGTATAAGGGAGTACTATTCCTATAGCTATAGGTTACTTAATTTTCCATTGATCATGTCTAAACCTCATCATATGAGTGTTTAGGGCTGATTAGCTAAGTTCTGCAATCTGCACTTGGTTTATTCATTTGTAGTAGCTGAGGACATGGTCCAATTCTGTTGGGAAGCGTCCGTCCAAGCGCCATATCTGGCCCCATTTTTTGACCCTGCATTTCGTGAAGAAACAGATTGGACCGTTGCGTGTGAGACAGAAAACTCATGTGTACTGATTGCATGGGAGCAGCTATGAAATATTTGTCAAAAGCTGCCAATGTACTTCTATCTCTTGGAAGGAAAATTTGGATATATATTTACCAGATATACGAGTATATATACTAAGCGAATATATCCAGTTTAGTGACTTGCTTACGAATCGTCGTCGTAATCATCCATGATGTCTGATAGAAAAGACACGTGTGGCAACTGCGTCTTGCGAAATATACCAACGTATACATACATACATACATACAGCTTCATGTCCATGTCCGGCCGGTCCATCCGTATCTTTGGTAGGTGACACCAACCGAGGTCCGACCTTGGTAGGTTTCCCATATATCGTCCAAAGAAGAGGCCACCAGCATGTAATGTAAAGGCGCAGCATCCAGACTTCTAGACAAGGGTTAGTTTAACGCCGGTATGTACACTCACCGCGGGCATGATCAATGAGTTTCCCGCCCCAAATAGAACACCCCACGTTGAGATTTAGCACCACGCGTGGGCTTTCCTCCTACCTAGTTTGTGTTGACAAAATTATTCGCGCACTACAAAGCGGCGGTCGGTGCAGCAGCAGCACCTACCGCCACGACGCGGACGTCGGTCGGGGAGCGGACGCCGCAACCGCAGCACGGTAGTTCAGCTAACCAGGGCTACCAAAGGCACGCATTGTTTTTCAGTTCGCGCAAGATTTTCTCGCTGCGACGGTGCTACTGGTCAGTGTTTTTGTTGTGTTGAAGTAAAATGCGAGAAGTGTTAGGCTTGGAAATGATGTCTTCGGTGATTCGTGAACATGAACGAAAACGTAACACTGATACACACACAAATACTCAGCCTTTCCGGGGGAAAAAAAGAGCCGTAGTAGGATAGGAGTAGTACTAAATACCAGTACTACACGAGTCGGGCGTAAACCGTAGCCAATCAAAGATGGACTTGCGGCCTAACGGCCCAGCCCAAGGACGAAGCTCACTAAACTTCGAAACCCCGTAGCGGGGGGTCGTGGGAAGCAGCCCAACAAACCTCCTACTCCATAACGCAACGAGGCCTAGGCCGTGGGGGCGGGGGGTCAGCCCACGATATCACCACCATCAAATTCCTCCTCGAAACGGCACGGCAGCGCGGCACAACGCGGGGGAGGCGGCGGCGAGCGACGCCGCGCCGACTCGCGAGGCAGACCGGACGCGTTCGCTCGATTCGGCCACGGCGAGGCCGGGGCCGGGGCTGGCGATGGATATGCCGCGCTGCCCACGAGCGGGATCCGGCGCCGGGGGCGCGGCGTAAACCCGGCCGAGGCAGTCGTCGGAGGCGGGGGTTTCAGGTTTGCTCCTTGCTTCTCTACCCGGTTTCTGTTAGCCCACTGGCCTGCCCGTTCCACGGTAGTACTATTATTCTGGCCCAACATTTCAGCCCAGATTATCAGATCATCTTACTTAGTCCGGCTTGACGCTGAAATCCTGGATGAAATATTAATGCCATCGCAGGCAACCGGCGAATTTTACGTCGAATGAGGTAACCATAAGCATACATGCCGTGAAAATTTGGTAATTAGTCGTATAGGTCTGACATGATATTCTCAAAGGATGTTAAGTAATGTTCAAATGTTGGGATGCTACTTCATACTAATAGATTAGTAATTAACGAGGTGTGGTTCTTAACTGTTCTAAATAAATAAAAACAAGATACATGCACTTGGGAGCGCTGAAGTACTAATGGTCTCTATTCCGAATCAGCTTACTTTGGGAATGGTACAGCTTTATGTAGCTTTCTTTTTAGAATATATTTTTTTTTTTGTTCAATCACTTTCATCTAAAAAATATTGTCATGAACAATACTATATAACAGTATGACCTCGCGAGATGATATGCCAATCGTACTGGTTTCGTAAATTAATCTTTACCAATATGGTGCGTGTGCCATGATAATTCTAACCGTCGGCTTGTCACTTGTGCTAGATAATTAATGCGCACAAGAAGTCTTTGATACTGTTGTCGTGGAGTAGCAATATGGAGATACAGTGAATTGCATCAACGAAAGTGGCACGGCAGCAAATCCAAATCCCACTTGCCGCGGCCCAATTTTCAGAAAAGCTATCTGAAGGCATGATCAGGAGAGGACTTTTTGATTGTCGAAGGGAGTAGCTTCATCACCATGCTCACATCACCTGAAACATGTAGGAAGGCCGTCACCTCCCCACCACCACCACCCTTTTGCACTCTAAAATTAAGCTGGGAAAGTATATTGCAATATTCAGATTGATTAAGTTCACAGTGGGCCAACTTCGCTGTCTCCAAAGAACAGAACACCTGAAACTTGTGAGAAGCATTTTTGAACTACTTTGGACCTGGAATTCAAAGGTTGATAAAATAGTGGGAGTCGCATATATATGTGATTGAGATAAGTGAAATACTTGTTTATTGTCTAGTATTCTAGTGTTTGTTTGGTCATGGATGGCAGAGGTTAGTAAACATACAATTAATGCCAATACAAACGAGTAGTCCTTTATCCAAGGTTTCACACCAATTGTAGATTTGTACAATCAAAAGATGGTCAAATAGAGTATAGATGACTTGGACTGATACGCTGAGAAGACAGCGACTCTGGATGTTTCATGAGAGGTACCTTTGCGTACTGTTTTCAAAAGGTCATAGATCTCGTATCAAGAAAGTCCCACACCAACCACACAGCATGAATCACATTTCACTTGATATATATAATTTCAGTTAATGAACAACAATATGGATGGACTCACTGTTTTTGTTACATTATCAGCATATATCCCTTGGTGACTTGGTGTGCTCATTTGAATACAGAAATACTACACATTGCTACTTGCACTTGAGGTTTTTGCAAATTTTCACCTATACTTTGGATATTTGTATTTTTTCACCTTATGTAAAATCTAAAAGACATAAGATTGCTAATGTCGCATATGATTAATATGAATCTGTATGGAAAAAGTTAAACCAGGAGGGGAAAATCTAGATTTCAAGCCACATATTTTATATAGTAAACGGGAAGAAGGGTATTGTGCTAGTTGTCGTGTTTAGAATGATTATGTTTATTACTTGGTGTCACTACTACAAAACAGGCAATAGCAGACACCTCATCACTATAGCGACATACATGAGTAGGCATCACTGGATCCTTCTAGTCATTATACCAAAGAGGAATCAGGTACTATACCTTGATTCCCTAATGAAAAAAGGCCACGACTTCACCCTTGTGCAAGAAGTAGTCGAGCGTGTGTGCTCATTTCCTCCATACATAACTCTATTGTAGTCTTCCTTCGCTTGAAATGGCCGAGGTTAACTTTTTGAAACATGTAGGTCGCTCATCTCCTATATTGCCGAGGAGGGCTATACAAGGAACGAACGCCACACTTAATCACGGACGCGATTTCCATGCGTGCTACAACACAATAATCCTATATCATACTTGTAATAATGCGCCTCGAATCGACTATACCTATATATGTAATTCTATTTTTCGGTCATGACAAGAAAAGCGTAAGAATGTGCATTCTACGTTTGCCATCATATGCGATTCTCATGAGTGCTAGGTTGCGGATCCCGAGGTTGGTCAATCTCGCAATAATTGCTAATTATAAATTTAAATATATATGTGTAACACTTTACTCTTGTTTGTAGGTTTTGAATATAGATTTAGATTCACTCGCTCGTAAAGAGATCTCGGATGTTCGAGGAGGCTCGCACCTTCATCACGACGGATATCATTATGCCAACGGAGAGTTTCACTACTGAACGACCTTGAAACAATTAATATATTTGATATAGTTGAAATTCACTTTGAATAGTTGTGATTCAATGGTAAACTTTGGGTTGTCACTTTGGGTTGTATGACAATATTTTCTGAACGAGTTGATATTACAATGTTTGACTGTATTTGATATATGTTCGTTTGTATGACAATGATCACTTTGGGTTGTCAACGATTGATATCTGTGATGTATCTATTTTCTGCCTGCTTATTTTCAGAGGGCATGGCTAGCAATCCTGAGGCTAGCCGAAATTTTTAAAAATAGTTATGCTGAAATAACTATCACAGACGGTTTATCAATCAAACCGTCTGTGATATGTATAATCCCAGACGGCTCTATTATATAACCGTCTGGGATATACACGTATCCCGAGCGGTTCAGTAAATATAACCGCTCGAGATATCCTTTTATCACGAGCGGTTCTATTTACGAACCGCCCGGGATATGTATATCATGACGGTTATATAATGATAACCGTCTGGGATATGTGTATATCATAGACGGTTCGTAAATAGAGCCGTCTGTGATATGCGTCTATAACAGACGGTTTTTGAATAGAGCCGTCTGTGATAATTAGATATCACAGACGGTTTTATAATTAGAACCGTCTGTGTTGTGACTTATCACAGACGGATGTTTAACCGTCTGTGATAACCGCAGCTTATCACAGACGTATAAAAACACAGACGGTTCGGAACCGTCTGTGATGACTGTTCGGAACCGTCTGTGATGAGGCTGTGTGTAGTAGTGTGTATAACATAGTCATGGTTGTCATACAAGTATACAACAACATTACATTATCATTCTTCCAATTAATCTAGATTATGCTAGCTAAGTTGAGATTTGTTTAATGCATGAACTAATGAGACTAGCCATAGAAGACAAGACCAATTGATTGTTAGTTGTGTGGAACCCCCAATATTTTTCTTTGCTTGAAGCTAGCACCATGCATTTGAATTAACTGCTAAGGTAGCTGCTTAAAATGTTGGTTTTAGTTTACTTTCTTTGATCATAATTACTTGCAACGTTTCCTGTAAATTTTTCTACTCTCTCGTCTATTTTGTCTAATATGTTGAAATCTTGCTAAAACCTCCAAATTTAGAGAAATGAAGGAAAATATAATATTTATAAAAATTCTATTTGATTTTCTTAAACATTCTCATCATTTGGGGTGTATTACAGACAATTGTCCCATGTGTTCACGTGGTCTGTATATATATACGTGTAGATATTATTTGTGCACCTACAAGGAAAGCGAGCACCTAAGTACCGAACTATATTAAAAAAGCAAACATGGAAGCATAACTTATCCCACAGTGATGAGAACGGAGAAACTGAGAAGCTAAAGCTTAGATCCTGTGTGGTATGCATATATAGAAGTTTAAGATAAAGCTAGAATTAGATCCTGTGCACACATGCCCCAATATGCGTCCCGTGAAAGGCTCTCTAGCTAGTGCTGTTTGTTCTGAAACATGAAATTGAAAATCTTGGATCAATGTTAATGTAGATTGTGGCGGTATTCAGATTCGAACGGATAGTCTTCACAGTTTTTTTTTTGTGAGAATATTTTTTAGAACAAAGGTACTACCCAGATTTATTGAGAAAGCTAGAATATAGATGTTTCTGCTGGGGATTCCAGCTTACAATCAAGGCTTACAAACCAAAAGAGCAGCAAAGAAACAAGATGTCTGCAGGTTACAACCAAAAGCCCTTAATGATCAATCTCACCACTAAGCAGAAAGACATCAACTCTAATCAACAAAAGTAGCTACCATAGTAAGATTAAAGTTTCAACACGAGACAAATTGATGAAATATTATCAGCCTACTCCTTGTCGCCGTGTCGGTCCTCTTCAACTTCCACCCGAAGTTGCCGTAGCTTGGTGTGAAGTTTGTGAGAATATTTTCACATAAGCAGGCAGCAAGTGGCATTGATAAGTTACTCTTCGGATCTAAATCCGATATAATAATGTTTTCTCCTGCGCCTGCACATCTGGATACATATACATATATATATGTATTGTGATTTACGATGAATTGTCACTATTATAATTTAATTGAGTAAGTCGAGGTTGTTTTCAGCAGCTTGTGACAGCAGAAGAGCCTATAGCACATCAGTACTAGTCCTTCAAATCATACCTCTGGTTATACTACGATGAAGTGTACATACGGAGCAACTACGTGTGGATAGACAAGCGGCACCACGTCTCTTTTTAGGGCGCTTTCCTATCTAAAGAACAAGTCTTATAACATGCTACTGATGTCACTGACAAGTAGGCCTACCATTTCTTTGACTGGAATTTACTGAGACATGTCACCTCCGAAGACTTGAACAGTGCAACCACGCATGTCACGTTGCATACGTCGGTGAAGTTTGGAAGTCGAAAATTCCGCGTTTGTGGTTAAGCCCGAGATTTAATATTCTGGAAGCAAGCGGCCACCTACTCCATGCGTTCAGGTTCTGCATAGCATATATTGAGTGTACAGTCATGCGCTTCTCTGCAGCAATAGACAAGGAGAATAAAACTCATCATCTCCACTTCAGGCCAGCGAAGGGCTCAGCGCCGACTGCCGGGAGTCCGCCGGACGCTCTGCAACTTCAAGGTATTTTGCCGGCACCAACGACGCGCATCATCTTCGATCGGCTTCAGGACGTTTCAAGAGGTCCCCATGGCTAGGAGGGGTGACAACATGATCAGCTCCAGCGGCTGCTCTAATGGAACCCATAAAAGGCTGCTGCAGGATAGTAGTGGCTGTGCCCAGGAGCACGCGAAGAAGTAAGTTAAATTCATGTCATATATATGAATTGCTATTGATCTCATGGACATTCATGCCTAAACCAAGTTAGCTACATATGTGAATTAAAGTGCGATCGAATTGCATTCAAGGGATGGAGTAATGAGTTCCTCTGATTGGTTCTTGTTCCATAATCAATAAGATGTTCATAGTTAGTTCTTGCTACATGTGACATTCCTCTTGTTGTAGTTTATATCGTCTCAAGTGTTTAATGGTAGTTTCCTCAAATAGGAAGGTTCGCATATGCACGAATACTGAGTACACATATGCACCGTATCATGATGGCTACCAGTGGAGAAAATATGGGCAAAAGATGATCCGGGGCAATGCCTTTCCAAGGTGCGTGTGCAAATTATTCAATTATCTGTATATTTGCTTAAATTAATGGATGTATATTATAGGGCAGATATAGGTAAATTGTGCATTAGGCCAAAGTCTGAATAGTAATATTAATAGAGAAAATGGGTATAGGACAGTGGTGTTATTTCCGTACAGTATCAGAAACGTTTCAGAAAAATTACACTCAAACTACCTAGGCAAATTGGCTGCACTTCTCATTATATGCTCACCAAGCACACTTGAAAAACCAAAGGTGAAGTATCGTCTAAAAACAATCATGTGCATGCTCCCAAGTCCCAACTGTGACACACACTTTAGGTTGGGATCTCACATAAGCATCTAGTAATTAATAAGGATAGGTTTTATTAATAAGGATAGGTTTTACAAAAGTTTCTAAAAAGATATTGAACTCTTACCTGAATTAAATATATTAATACAAAATATCAATGACACACTAGCTGTAAATAGCGGATGCTTCCCGTATTGGTTAAGTGCATGTGATTGATCTCGTCTCAAGGCTTTCCCATATTAGCTAAGTACATGTGATTGATCTCATTTCAGGGCTTTAAGTACTACTTAACTAATCGTCTCAAGCCAGAAAGCTGGCTTTCTGATCGCATATATAGTTTAATTGCAAGTGTGCTTGGAAGCAAAAAGAAATCTGGTGCATGTATGGTTTTTAGATTGCACTGCCTTCCCCAGTAGCTACCTGTAGCTCGCATCAGGTTGTAACGTTGACCTTTATGTTGTCGTGTATCAAAAAATCACATGCCTAAATGGGAATTTTTAAAAGCGCAATGAAGTGATGAACCAATAGGGATAAGAAAAGGGAAACTAAGCACCATCATACATTGAGAGAATCATCACACTCAGCTTTTGTGCACTCCACTGGGGGTTGTTTACTAGTCTAAAGATGCTAATTAGTGTCCTAATTAACATGCATGAACTGGGGATTACCTATTTAATTGCTCTCCAGCTCAACTTGCCGTTGATTAAACCAAGCCTTTTGATTTGTTTTTGCTATCATTGGTGATCTATTGTATCATAGTACGATTTCGAATAATGAAGTGGTGCAACATGCACGATCCACTGCCAATTTTTTAGATGAGCTCATGAGCATGAGCTAGCGTAATTAACAATGTACGTCATGGATTTGTTCCGGATTGTTAAATGTTTATTTAACAAATAGCTAGTGTGTCTTATAAAACTTCTATGGACTATGATAGGCGTGTGAATGGTAAAGAAGCTTGTAATGAGGCACAAGTAATTAATTGTTTGCCAAGAATCACACCTTGATCTTAATTTGGAACCAACCATCATTTTGTAAAGAATCTCACTCAGAAAAAGCTTTAAGTTGTTCTTTGGATAGCTGTCTTTGCTCCGTAGATCTCGTTGTGAGAGTAGTTTAATTGTTTCCTCCAGAAGAAAATACCTCACCCAACATTTACCGCAAGCATTTTGTTTAGATCCAGTTGCAACTTCTGCAAGGGGAAAAGTTGCAAATGTAGATTGAACATCATCACATCTCGGGAAGAATCAGTTTTGTCATGTGAATATGTGATGACTTCAGCATATGTGCATGAGATTTCCAGTCTCATATTAGTTATAGCTGACGACATTCAATATGAATTAAAACCTCTGAGGACGAAATAAAAACAAAACCCTCTACAGATAATAGATATCAATCTGCAGGTTAACAAATTCTGGCTGATGTTAGTAAATACATTGTTGCTATATTAATTTTTTTTGGTGTTAGAGCATTATAAATGAAAGGCACCACCAAATTTTTTGTGCTTCACAAGTGTCAAAAACCGTTGGAATTAAAACTGATACAAAGCACCAAATATGCGCACGAGAAAGACTACACAGGTACTCCATTACTAATATCTGGGAAAGATACACGTCAAAAATACCTGAAAACTCAGATTGACGAAAATTCTGGTAGAGAGCATTCCATCTCTCTGCACGGTGGGTAACTAAGGACTAGATTGGGCGCGCGTATGTACAGCCCATATATGTGCTAATCTTGTAGTACCATGGTATACATTAATTAAGTCATTAACTGACATCGAATGTATTGATATGGGAGGCAGTTCTACCATTATGAATAGGTAGGATGTCAGATCCTTCGGTGTTGGGTGCATGTGAATGTGATATGGGGCGGATCCAGGCCCAAGGTAGCCCGGGCTTCAGCCCTAGGCCTAGGAACTAAAGCTTATAAAAGTCTACTTGAGAAATTACCAAAAAAAGTAGAGGATAGTGAGCCCAGCCTAGGGCATGGCCCAAGTCTGGCTCAGCTCTAGGTTACATCCCATGATTGGGGATACTCCCCCACCAAGGATTAAAATTCCGGAACCGGTTGGAAAACCACTCGGAGGCCAGTAACGGTAACCATCCGGTTACTGGAAAAACTGAAAAAATGGATGAAATTCAAAAAATAAAATTTGAATTGAGGTGCTTTTGAAACCGGTTACTAGAACTGTTACCGCCTAAAACTGAAAAAACCCTTGAAAAATGAAAAAATCGGAACCAAAACAGGAAAAAAACAGAGAAAATCGGTTATGGGTAATTAGCAATTGGAATAATACAAATATTACTTAGAAAATGTTTAATGAAGTAACAATCTTGATACATAAAGCCTAAAAAAGGTTTATTTAGCTCATACAATAGGTAATCTATAGAAAGTGCAATAATTCAAGCATATTTATTAGAGGAATAATGCAAATATTAATTAGAAGATGTTGGGACTTGCTCATACAATAATTCAAATATATTTAGCTCATACAATATGTAATCTAGCACAAAAAAACCTAAACCAATTTAGAAAGTGCATTATGCAGTCATAAATTCAAATTTAAATTTGAAAATTCTGTCCGGTTTTTTCATACCGGTACCCGCCGGGATTTTGATCCTTGCTCCCCACATTGTGATATCTCAAGCATGCGTGCATGGAAATATTCCTTTGGAGCTAATAATGCATATCGGAAAGATTAACAATTCTGATCCAAGTGGACAATGCCAAGTGTCCTCATGTGCCAAGTTTTTGGCTGCCACATGCATGTCGATGACCTATTTTCTGATGCCCTCAAGGCATGGAAAAGTGAGCACTAAACAAGTGAAAGCATCGTTTTATGCAGGTGCTACTATAGGTGCACATACCATCAGGATCATGGCTGTCCGGCAAGCAAGCACGTGGAGCAGCACAACTGTGAGGACCCGCCATTGTTTCGAGTAATCTACACAAATGAGCACACATGCAGCAGTTCTGCTGCCTCGGACTACATGGCTTCATCTATGCATATCCAGCAGATTGCCGACGCCTCCTTGAGAAAGGTGGAGATGGAAAGACCACCTCGTCTGCAGGCTCAATGCAGTGGTGGCTACACCACGGTGATAAAAGAAGAGAGAGATGCCAGCGTCTCCTCCTTGCTCACTGTCATCACAGGCTGTGATGTTGCAAAGTCTGATGCTGTGCATGAGAATACCACTACCTTGTTGGCAAGAAACTGCTATAACTTGTCACCGACGGTGGCCAGAAGTAGCCATGAGGGTAGTAGCTCTTCGATTTCGCCCGTAGTGCTGCCGGCATCCGATGACCTGAAAATGGACTTCTTGATGGAGTCGCTGGAGTCACACTGGTTCGAACCTTTGGATTTGGGTTGGTTCAAAGAATCCACGCACACCAGTTGAGGTGATCGTATGCATTCACCTAAAAAATTAGAAGTAATTAAGACGTCATACATCCATCTGTTTTTTCTCTCTTTAGAGAAAAGTATATATATCCCCTTTTGCAGAATATATGTATGTTGATATAGTGTATATAAAGCTGTTTTGTGGAGTTAAATGTAATTAGACAACATGCTATTAAAAATGTCCAACCGGTGTGGCACACGTGTTTTGGCTAATGGGTAATGTTTGAGTCCCACTGATTACAAGTTATGTGGATTTATTTGTGAATTTTCTAGGATTTTATCCCGTGATCTCTTGGTTGCTTCAGGAAGGAATTATGTATGCGTTGCTTCTCCAATATTAAAGAAATTCGCAAAAGTTTCCTTATGTGCATTGCTTCACCTACATATAATCGCGCTCAATATATGCAGAAAAAAAATGGCATAATCTCTTTATATGCAAACAGCTGCTGCAAAAGCATGTTAACTGCACAGATCGATACTACAATACATATGTTTGTATTTGAAGATGAGCTTGTATTCATCGTACAACTAATTTTTATGATAGAAAATAGAGATATTGTTCTTATACGATTGTAACAATTGTAATATACATCTGATTAGTTTACACCGTTATAATTTAGATCTACCAAATAAGCAATATAGATCTTTTTTCTCTCCAATTAATGTTATAATTTCTAGCATCTAAGAAATAGATAGATAATCTCTAGCACTCACTAAAGAAAATAAAAAAGAAAATAAAAATAGGCACCCGGCAGCGAGCCGGTCCTAGGACTTGTACTCGAGTAGGCGAGGGGGCAACAAACACGCTTTACCATCTGGTCACATGCGAGATCACCTGTCATCATCTTTTTTGAGTTGGATTTGAATTAACTATATCGACTTTTGAGCAATGGATACAACTTTGTTTTGCGGGGTATCCATTATTTATCACCCCCCAACAATTAGTACTTCAGGATTTGCCATTAGTTGCATCACGAACATATGGGTTCTAAAGTCACGTGTTAGTGATACAATGGCCGTTAGATCCGCGCCTTAAGGGCCTGTTTGGATCGTGCCCTTGGACACGGTGGCCTGGCCAGGCACTGCCGGTTGTCTACCAGGAATTCGTTTGGTTGCAAACCTGGTTAGATCCCTAGTCCAGGCAACCCCTCCAAGCTAGGCTCAAAAAATGAACGCCTAATCCAGGCACCCCCCCTCCAAGCAATGAAGGATTCCTTCCGGGCACAAGTCATCAACTAAACACCATATCTTCAGACTTACCTGACCAGGCAAAAATTATATACTTTTCACTCTACCTCTAGGCACCACTTTTTTCAAATATAGAATCTAGAACACCAACCAAACAAACCCTAACACCGATAAGTTAAAATCGCACTTTTGTCACGCCGGTGGTGGCGTGACAAACATCTGTCACGCCACCACGTGGCGTGACAAGACTGTGGGCGGTGTTGTTTGTCACGCCGACCCTGATCCTCACGTAGCCACAATATAAGTATGCATCTATATTTAATTATGGGTAATGGGCAACAAAATTTGTTTATGGTCCTGCCACTGGCATATTCTTCAGGGGCCTGGCTCTGCTCCCAAAACCACGTGCGAATTTGTCAGGGCAGTAAATGCCTTATAATTAGCGGACGAGCTTTAACTAGAGCTTTTGGTTGATTTAGTGTCCTTTTAAATGCAATAGTAAAACTAGCTCCTCAAAACTTATCGTGCGATTTTGCCGCGAAAGTCCATGTGTCACTATCCTTGACTGCAACAGATGTCCAGTCGTGCACTCAGACCGCGGTAGACCATCTGCCACTCATCCAGACAGTGGCAGGACGGCAGGTGTGACCGTAATGTGCGCAGGCGACTTGTCGCGGACTTAGAGTATGGCGGGTCACGGAGATCGTGTCACGTGTCCTACTGCGGTCTGGTATAGCGACACGTAGCTTTTTGGTGGTAAAAATCGTACGAAAGAGCTAGTTTTGTTATTTCATTTGAAAAATATGATATTTTAGCCAAAGACTCGAATAAGTAACCCTCGACGTCTACACCTCGTGTTGTTTAGTACGCCGGTTGCATTATTTTGTTCCTGTGTCAACCCCGAGTCGATAAGCCAAGATTGCAACGAGATTAGACTCATTAGATTAGTAGCCATTTGGATCTAATTAAAGTAGATGGTTGTCCTCGTCACTATGTCCCCAACCTCTTGGCCACATCTCATGTTCTCTGCTCCCTACCAAGTGATGTCAGCCTGTCAGTTCAGATTGTCAAGCGATGGAGATTTAGCATGCAATAAGGGAAAACAGCTGGGGATTATAGACAAAATAATTAGTACTATGCGTTTAGTAGCATTCTAACTTAATTTTTGGTCAAGCAAATGTGGGTGTGATGGCAACGATCGATACTATATAATGGCAACAACACGGTACATTGTATCCAGTAATATGTTGGCAATGTTGTCATGCTTACATAAGAAAAGGAAGTGCAACACTCTATACAAGGGTGGAGCCAGCCACAATCCAAGTCTAAGGCTGTCAGCTGTTTTTAATTGAACTCGAATATTTGGTGATTTTTCAAGAGGTTTCATAGACTTTAAAACTGGTAAGATTTTCAGACGTTGGGTTATAACTCACCTAGCCCGGGGCCTAGATTCACCCTTACTCTTTATATACTCCCATACTAAGTAGTGCTTCTATGCTCTCCTAAAAGTGGAAATCACAATTTCTAAAACACATTACTATATTAAGAGTTACTACTCCCCTATATTACTGCATGTGTAGGTATAATTTTACTACCCCTTTCCATAGTAAAAAAAGAGGAAAAACAGTACTAGGTTATACCTTGATACTCCCTTCGTCCAGAATTACTTGACGTTCTAGCCTCTATCACAGAAAACAAGGTGGTGTTTAATTCCTTCATTTGAGACCTAGTTGCCCCTCTTAGGGCATGTACAATGGTACAGACAACTGCTGTCTATAGCAACTATCTATGTCACCTATAGACAGCACTAAAACTAGCTCATACAATGGGTTGTGATGATACAGCCGGCTATAGGATTGTAGACAACACACAATCTTTAATGCTTTTCTTGGTTTTGGTGCTCTGATCATTTGCAGGATTATAGACAACAATATTCTCTCTCTTCATTCTCTTTCATCCACGTCACCAAAAGTCCTATGTGGCAAATGCTATAGACGGCTGACATAAGCCCATTGTACATGCTCTTAAGAGCATGTACAATCAGGGGCGGACCTGCTATTATGGCAAGCTCTGGCATTCGCCAGAGCTTCATCCTGTCCCGAACCCCTCTACCCCCCGGTCTTTCCTACCAGCGGCGTTGGAGAAGAAGAGTTTGGTTGCTCTGTCGCTCGCTCCGAGCCTCCGAACCTGTAGGGCCAATCGGCCAGCCATGGGCTATTTTCGCTGAATGATTGAATCGCAGACGTGGCCCACCCAGCCCAAGTGCCCAACCATCACTACCACGGTGCCTCCACTCGGACCACTCCAGAATTCCATATCGGGAGATCGCCAGATCCAATCCCCATATCATTTTTGGCATTTCCTAAACCCTCAGCTCCCACTCTCTCTCAGTCTCTCACTCTCTCCGTCTCTCAGTCTCTCCCAACACTAGCCCTAGGCATAGGCGGCGCAGCGGCAGCGGCAGAGCACAGGTGGGGTGAGGCAGTGAGTGCGGGTGTAGGCACGGGGTGGTCGATGGAGCGCGCAGGGTGGACTGGGCGAGCCGGTGAGGCCAAGCCGCGAGCGAGCGATGGAGCACCGACCGCGATCCGCGACAGCTGGCAGGCGAGCAGGCGATGCTGCCGGCTGCCTCGTGCCTGCACCCTTTGTTATATGAATTCGCAAAATAGAAAAAAGAACATGTATGTTGCAGTTGGTAAATCAACATTGTTAATCTACCAAATTATGATAATGGACAATCCATGATTTTAGTATGCGTCTCATCCTTGTATTTTCCATAAATTATGATATGAATAATGAATTGGTTGTTAAAATTGAATTGGTCTTGTTAGCCACTTGGTCTTGTTGAAATTGGGTTGATGTCAAGGGTGCGTGCACAAAACTTCTATTATCCATCCCCTCCTCTGAACAAAAAAAAAAAAAAAATCTGTACAACTCTACCGAGGGCATATGTAGTGCATCCCAACTTATGTTGCATCCTGTGCATCCTCTTTGAAACACGATGCAAATGGTCATGAAAAATTTCTAAAAATTGGTTAGATGAGTCATGGAAATGGAAAACTCAATGTATATTAGGAGAAACCAAAAAGACAAATTTCAGTGAATAATAGCTTTTTCCTTTTTCCTTTTTGGATTTTATTTTTAGTAGGATTTGACTTTTTTGTTTCTCCATGTGTAAATTGAATTTAGATTTGATTTTTTTTGTGGTATGATAGATTGATTTTGTGTCAATATTGTTAAATTTTTTGGAATTATTCATAACCATTTGCATCGTGTTTCGAAGAGGATGTAACGTGCCTACGACTAGGGATGAAAATGAATCGAATAGTCTCTAATACGAATATGAATCCATATTTTTAAAAGGAATACAAATATGAATTCGAAAATTCTCAAATACGAATACGAATACGAATCGAATGTTGTAACGAATTCGAATTCGAATCGAATATGTAGTCAATTCGGTCAAATGTGAATATTCTACATCTTTTGTGACAAATCTCGGTAGAATACCCAATAGGTATAGATTCGGCACCGAATCAAGACCCCGTCGAAACATAAACACTTCGGAAAAAAACGGATAGTATTCGTATTCGGGAAAAATGGATAGTATTCATATTTGTTTTTTTCCGGATACGAATAACACCAAATGCAGATACAAATATTACCTATTTTCCCCGGATAGTAACCGGATACGAATAACACCGAATACGAATACGGATGCTATCCATTTCCCCCGGATAGTATTCATTTTCCATTCGAATGCGGATTTTACTTATCACATTTGCGTTTTCTCATATACGTATATCGGATAAAACAAATTATCCTTTACCGATTCCCATCCCTACCTGCGACAAGTTGGGATGCACTAGCTAGATATGCCCTCCTACTATCTCCAACTCTCTTCCAAGTGGCATGTTTTTTTTAATATCAAATGCCATGTTTTATTGGTTGAAGGGTAATTAGTTCTTTTAACTTACACAATTTTTCTCTCTTGTGAATAACTCTCTGAATGGGAGATTTGATTCTCGGTTTGCTTTCACCATCGCAATCTTGTAACCAGCACTATCATTGTGAGATAAAAACATCATAATCTATCTGTTAGCATTTCATCCGCATGCTGTTGCACACGTACGAAATACTATTTTCCGGAGTCTAAAAAAACACTATTTTTCTCAAATTTCTACGAGCTAGGCAATATTGTTTTTTTAAGACTGCTAGGTATATATTGTTCGCCGAGCTAAGATGGGACTAGTTAGGCTTAGTCCCTACATTGAGTAAAAGAAAAACTAAGTCAACCGGGAAAACTATTCCAAAAACTAAGATGGGGCTAGTTAGGCTCAATCTCTCCACTTTGCTATCTCAACCACCAGAAAAATTATCTACACAGTAACTACACTTGAAAAGTTGTACACAAAGTCATTTGCAGCGATGAAAATAGTTTTTTTTTTTGCAAAGTTGTGAATAATACACAACTATTTATGTCTGCAACTTGTCCTTTTTGTTCTAATTACTGTAAACGACTTGGTATCCAAATTTATGCAGTGCACATACAGATATATGTATTGTACCCAAGGTTTTTTTTATGATATTTGAAACATTGCAAAGTAGTGTTTATCATTAAAGGCGAGAACAAGCCCTGCTCAACGAAACATTTTCCTATATAAAAAAGAGAATACTAGGTATTACATTGATATAAAATAACATTTAGCCCCTTTATACGCCATTTACAACCAGGGACCCAGCCAACATTGGTGCTGGTGGGGTGGGCGCTGATCTCTTCGCCTATGAACAGTAGGCTATAGGAAATGCTTATGCTCGTTGTTCTACGTATTCACCCATATCTATCTATCTATTATTATATTATTAAAGTGATAAAAAAATCATCACATTCGCTCTCAAGGACTAGAAATTTCTATGTTAATCGGTGCAAAAGCAAAAGATTTACACTATTGATTATAGTAGGTCTATATTATAACGATCTAGATTCAAAGAAAGAGTCTATATCAATTACAATCTAGAAATAAGAGTTAATCTCAAATACAATGCAAAATAGCTGAAATTTGCAATAAAAATAAATCACCAATTTGATTTTGATACGAATTCTTAAGTAAAATCCCTACATAAACATAATTCAGAATAAAAATTAAACAAAATTAGTAATTCGATAAGCATATGAATTCCAACAAAAAATTGCTTGAATTCAGAATAAATAAAATAAAATAAAATTACCAAATTGGTTTTGATACGAATTCTAAAGTAAAATCACTAATAATTGTAATTCTGAATAATTGTTTTTTTAATATCAATTAGAATAGTATACGAATTCTAACAAAAATATAAGTGAAATTCGGGATAAAAATAAAATAAAATTTGCATTTTGATTTCCATACAAATTCCAAAGTAAAACCCATAAATAACTAAAATTTAGAAAAAGAAAAAATATAATTATCAATTTCATAAAGATAAAATTAGGAGTAATTTTTTAAAAATAGCAATTGGATTAGTATACAAATTCCATAAAAAAATAACTGTATTCTGAATAAAAAAGTAAATTTAGCATTTTTATTTCCACACAAAATCGAGAATAAAATCACTAAACAACTAAAATTTAGATTAAAAAATAAAATAAAATTGAAAAATCCGTAAATAAAATTAATTCAGAGTAAATATTAAAAAATTAATTAGTATACAAATTCCAACAAAAATACCAGGAATTCAGAATTAAAAATAAAATAAAATAAATTTTTATTTCAATACGAATTCCAAAGTATAATCCCTAATAACTGTAGTTCAGAATATTTTTTCTAATAAAAACAAATTCCAATAAAAAATAATTGAAATTCAGGATAAAAATAAAAAAAATTTGCAACCAAAGTAAAATACTTAAATAACTAAAATTTGGAACAAAAAACATTACTAATTTGATTTCCATACGAATTTCTAAGTAAAATCCTAAATAAATATATATCAAAAAATTAAACAAAAATATCAATTGGATTATTATATATATTTTTTAAAAAACTAGATTTTGGAATAAAAGATAAAATAAAACTAGCAATTTAATTTAAATACAAATTCCAGAGTAAAATCTATAAATAATGGTAATTATAAAAATCTAATAAAAACAATTAGATTAGTATACGAATTCCAACAAAAATAATTAAAATTAGGGACAAAAATAAAATAAAAATTACAATTTGGTTTCCATACGAATTCCAAAGTAAAATATCTGAATAACTAAAATTTTGAATAAATTAAATATAAGTTATAATAAGGATATCACAAATGGTGTCGGAGGAGACAACAAAAAAGTGTAATACTGTCAATCTGTTCTATAAGAAGGCATTAATCGACAAGGACGTGAAGAGGCGAGGTGGCGATGACGAAGATGAGAACTATTCAATGTTGCTCACCTTAGTCGCCCGACAAGAACAATGTCGTGCTACTTGCTGGAGCCATTGAAGAGATAGGTTGGAGTCGAAGGAGGCAAGTGATGTGACGATGAGTAGTGAGCGTCGGCGTTATTGTAGAAGTCAGTGGCCAAAGAGGCTCGATGATGGAAAATCTCTAGCAGAGAGGAGATGAAACTTTGCATTGAAGATTAGGTATTGATGATATAGGCTCATTGCGTGCTAGGAGTGTGCCATCGTTGGTAAGTGACACGATGTCACCGGTGAGGGTGGGAAGATTCTCCATTTAGTTAGACAACGACTAAGGCAAACGTATCGACATTACTGAAGATAGGAGGTTATCGCAGTTAGTGAGAAAACTACATTGTTGAATTGGACAACATCGAATAAGAGTAGCGATCGGCATGGGAAAAGAAGACATTACATGTGTATATACATGCATGCATCTGTACGAATAGAAGCATGCATGGGCATACAGAAACAGAAGAACAAAGAGCTCGGAGTACAGATGGCGCAATGGTAAGGAATAGACTTGGCGTCACTAGAGAGAGCGCGACGGTTGTCCCCGGCAGGGATCGACGATTTTTGCACATATATGCGTGTTGATGTCACAACGATCAACATTAAGCAATAATTGGAGAGAAGTAGAAGATAACTATGTGATAGAATATTGCATTGGAAGAGGTAGCAACTGAGAAATATCGATCAAGAATTGAGCTTGTTGTTGGAGGTTGAAGCAGAAAAGTTGTGATGGAGAGAAGAGATAGAAGACACACGGTTCAATGAGGCAATTGGCGTGAGAGAGATAAGTTCAAGTAGGTCGCGCATGGTGCATCGGTTATATATGGGTAAGATACTCTAATACAATATAAACTAATAAGATGATTTGTTGTACATATAATCAATATATTATTTGAGATTAACAGAGGTACATGTGCATGCAAATATTTTAGAAAAGAGTAACTAATGGAGAAAACATAGGGACATACAACTACATGATGCATATATGATGGAGGGTGCTTAATTTATTATGCACAAGATTTCCTTCCATCAAAACTCATACTTAAGTTACATTATTCAAGTTTTATTTTCCTTCAAATTTCTATTGTTATTTTTTAATGTTTATGATATCTTAAAAATCTAAATAGCTACAAGATATATAAATATATTCTCAAGCGTCCAGGTTATATCATTTGACGCTACAAATTTTAAAATAAATCTAGCCGTACAAATACTCGGGCCACCCTGCTAGCTGCAACTTCGTTCTATCTCTCACAAATCTCTGGCTCCGCCACTATTAATTTACAGCAAGCAACCGTAAACATGGTTGGATATATCAATTCGAGTAGATAAAATTAAAGAGAACAAGATTTTCTTGGGACCATTCTCAAAATGATACTCTGCTGATGGTCGTTCAAATTGATCCAGACCGTGTTGATTAGATGATGAGGAACTGGGTCTTACATTAGCATAACGTTGGGACAGGCTGACAAGATGTTGTCTATGTTAAATTCAACTCTTAAGAGTATTTTTAGTGTATTGAATCAATATCGATTTAAAGTCATGCCATGTAAGCGTTCAAGGAACTACATTTTTTCTCTCCAATGTATTGATCTGGTTCTTACTCTTATGTGGGACCCATGTCTTATTAAAAAAACAGAAAATAAATAAAATTTACCCCTCTCAACCTCTCTCTCCATTCCTTTCCCCTTAACCTTTGATCTCCTGCTCCCCACAACCGCCATCGCCACCTCCACACCACCGCCGGTCGACGCTGCCCTCCTCTGCACCGTGGAGGGGGCCAGATCTGGCTAGCTGACGAGCGAGGACGGCAACGAATTGCAGGTGACGGTGTCAAGGACGAGGCCAAGGGGACAATGGCAAGGTGAGTAGAGACGACATCCTCTCCCTCCATCTTCCTCGATTCAAGATCGGTAGTAGCCATGCGATTTTTTTATTGTGTTGGAATCGAAACATGTTTAGAGTTTGGTTCCATGATTTTTTTTTTCGTTCGAATCGACACGTTCAACGTATTGAATCGATTCAATGCTTTCTCTTTGGTCCTTTGAACGGACTAAAATACAGCTTGGAGATGGCCTAATACGGCAGGTCCTAGGTTGGATTTCTCAACTGATCGAAGAGCGCATATATTAGTACTCTACCTCTCAGCCAGCACTTGATATATTTATGACTATGTCCCTAACCACTAACTACTCTTATAAGCAAATCACATCCTACAAATGATTTTCTAGGACAGCTGGTACTATGATATCAGTTAATACATCGCGTAATTGACATGCACACTTAAAAATTCGTAGCAGCCCTACTTTTTTTTAATCAAGTCCACTGTACACACATATGCACATGCACACTATGGACATATATAGTTTTATTCTATTTTTTAATCACAAGTTAGACACACGAGTATGACTAGCTAGGTGCACCGTGCATCGCCATGTCCAATTAAGCAACTAATTAAGATTGTGATGCATTCCATCAGGAGAGCTACTCATGCTCTGTTTGACATTGTAGTGGCTTTTCAAAAAGCACTTTTTCACCTGTGATATAAAAATGAGTTGAAAACGTCTTTTGTGAGCCATAACAACGAAATTTTACTAGAATAAAAAATTATTCTAGTAATTACTAACTACATTCACAACGCAGCACATAGCCTCAACCAATAAATGGCCCTAGGTCCTTGTTCTTCGCCCAAACCTGAGAATGATCCTCAAATGAGATTCTGAACCTCTTTTTTTGATGGGAAAAAGTAAGGTGGTTAGCTTGGATACACGCATCCTTGGGTCTTAAAAATAGGGACGCATCACAGATCAGATCATAGATGCTGACGCTAGCTGACGGATGCACGCTTTTAAGGGCTCAAACTTATTTTGACTACTAGTCTAGTTCTAAGTTAGAGTATGTACAATGAATTTATATTAGCTGTCTATAACCTCTGTTACGTAAGTTTTTTGCTAACATGGATGAAAGAGAATGAAAAAGAGAAAGATGTTGTCTACAATACTGTAGTCGACTGTAGCACCAGAAACAAGAAAAACATTAAAAAATTATAAATTGTTTACAATCTTGTAGCCAACTATATCACCACAAACATTGTATGAGCTGTCTACAGATGACACGATAAGTTGTTATAGACAACAGCTGTCTGTACTATTATAGATGTCCTTATCTGACTTGGATAGTCGTACTTGTTACCTAGGCAAGGAACTGACTCCGCATCGAGCTTCCCCAACCAGGGACGGGCACGGGCGCACGGCCGAGCTAGCCCGGTGGCCCGGCCGGCTTTTCATTTCGCCGCCCCCGTCAGTTGTGGCCGCGGCGCCCTTCGATCCCACCCACGTACGACACGGCACTCTCCAGTCTCCACCCCACGGCCCAGCCCCCACGCGGCACGTCGGCACCATGCATCGGCGTCGCCCTCTCCACGCCACTGCATCGTTCAACTCCCTACTCACCACCGAGCGGCACCCCCGCCCTCTCTAGGCATCCACAACCCACATCATCATCTACTCAAAGCCCTTTTGGCCTTTTCCTCTTCAATGAATTAATGACCCTGTGACGAGACCAAAACTTAAGCAAACGGAATAAATGCCGCTCCTGCTCACGGTTCAAAATTTCGGAATCGGTTCTATCAGCCCCTCAGTAAATTTTGAAACTAGCTCCGATTTACATGAATTTTTTCAAGATGAATGCTTTGGACGAACGTCCGATCCAAAAGACATGCCCCGGACGACCCATCTCAAACTCACTACAATATAGTCATACCGACATACATATATCCACGCAGCACCATCCGTCTAAGCCTTATCTTTTCTACTAGCACCACTCATTCCTTATCTCACCCAGTCCTAGCTTCGTTCTTTCCTCCTCCAAACACTTGCGCCCACCACCAATAGAAGGTCAAACCCCAACAAAGAAACCAGCAAATGGGTAAGAGCCGAGGGTTGAGGAGGAAGCGGGGGTGTGCCTTGGACTGGAAGGCCACAGTGGAAGCCGCCGGCGAGGAAACAATGAAAGTGGCTGATGCCATCTCCGGCTAGTGAGGGAGATCAGAGATGTGGGCTGCCTACTACTGTACTGAGGAGCGGGGATAGGATGTTTCACGCTTTTTGGATCAAGTGGGGGAGGACAGGAGAGGAATTGAGCAGGTGGATGGTGATGGCCTTGGAGTCTCCGTAAGAGATGACAAGTTGGACCGGACAAGTGCTCCCTCTGCTGCAAGTTCCTCTCCGGCGACATCTTCATATACAGGTCGACGAAGGAGGTTCCCTGCTGCTTCTTGAATTAGTTTTCTTCCTCTTATTCACTGATGTTCTGATGTTGCATGTTCTGATGTTGTGGCCCGTTGAAAACAATGTTGCATACTGTTCTTTGATATGTTGCATCTATAGAAAAAATGTTGCATCTATAGAAAAAAAATATTGCATACTGTTCACGACGATATTGCAATTTTTTCCAACGTGTTTTTTTTCTAGATACTTTGTTTTGATTTGTGATGTTGCAACCGTTATCCAGGATGTTGCAACCGTTGTTCGGGGATGTTGTTTGCAGCGGCGTACGGAGCTAGCATGCAGCAGCGTACAGTGCTAACACTAGGATGTTGCAACCGTTGTTCGGGGATGTTGTTTGCAGCGGCGTACGGAGCTAGCATGCAGCAGCGTACAGTGCTAGCACTCGGACCGTATATTCGAGCACTAGTCGCACCATTTTTTTAAATATAGAAGAAATTTGTGCCAAAATTTATTTTCAAAAATTTTGGCCGAAATTTTTGGCCATTTTTTTAAAAAAAAAAATCCAAAATTTGATTTGAAAATTTTGATTTTCGGCCAAACCGCCCTACCAATCCCCGGTAAAATTTTGATACCGGTTTTCAAAACCCTGCTCCCGCTCGACATTACACTCTGGATCAGGGTGCTAGCTATGCGCGCCTAGCACTAGTTTAACTGAAGATCAGACTTGTTTTTACGCTTGTTCGTTTGCTCAAACGAAGGTATTGTACTGTTGTACGTCTTGTTTGTTGCACCAACATTACTTCCTCCTAAGTCTTGACGCATGTCCAATTGTTTTTTTTTCAGCTATAGGACCTAGCTAATTCTTGCACCCCCCAGATGTAGGATTTTCACTTCTGTTTACTGTTCTGTTCGGCTAATAAAAATGGATGGAGCTAGCTCCAGGGTTCCGAATTTCAGCAAAAAATTGGAAATTTCAGAGCTACCAGGGGCCGGTAGGAATACAAATCGGTCTAAAAATAATCGGATTGGATGAATATTGCCAAAAAAAAAAACGAATTTACTTGAATTTTGCTCAAATTTGATTTTTTTAATTAAAAAAAACAGAGTTTGATTTGAAAATTTAGGGCGAAATTGGCCGGAATTTTCCTATTTTCGGCCATACCAGCCACCTCCGATAAAAAAAACCATAAAAAAAACCCTGGCTAGCTCAGGTCACAGACTAACTATGCCGATTCCATATTGATTAACGATTTATTGAATGTTAACTTAATCTATTACGAATCATACAGCCACAGATACGTTCATAGCGATCATGATTCAAGAACAACGGACAAACTCCTAAAGAAAACATATATATATGAAAAAGAAACAAGGGCTAGATCAGAAAACAAGCAGTGACAAACACTGAATTCCAATTACTGTTATGAATACCGTTTGTATTCATCATGAGGCCAATGAGCTAATATGTATACAAGTACAAGTATGATATATATGCAGATAACCTCTTATACAACAGAGGAAATACACAGTTAATAATATATGCGGAGAAGATGTGCAGCGACCTCCTGCAGCGCGACGACGGCAGATTGAAGAGGATCTAGGCGACGGATAAAGACGTAGAGGATCCAGCAAAGCCAAGCGGCGGCGGCTGGAGAGACGAACTAGCGACAGCGAGCGGTTAACAAAACCCTAGGTATAACATCTATACAGATAACCTTTATACAACAGAAAAAATACACATATAATAATAAATCTAACATTACCTACTGTCAAAATTCATCGGCAATGAGCTGGATAGGCTAAGAGGCTCACTGAAAACTATAAATCTACCGCTACCTCTGACAAACCGTCAGACATCAGAAGAGCGAAGATATATGCATGGTATGCGTATATCAGATCAGATCAGGTCAAGAAGTCTTTTCAGCAATTCTCTTTTGATAAAATGGTCAGACTTTCAGAAATTTGAAGCAAAATGTTGCAAACTGCACCGAAACGTGGGAGTGACTCGGGATTGGTAGCCTCCACTGTCCTGATTAACAATGGCCTCAGTATTGTAATCCCAATTGGCAATACATCTAATCCGCTGGCACCCATTGTTTGTGTGTCCTTTTCTGCAATTTGCCCATAAACAAACACGCACGCATCGCACCCCGGGCACCTACGTAAGATCGAGGCTCGCCAAGAAAGCAAACAAGAGGACAATCATAGTACTAGAGAAAACCATCTTCAGAAATAAGAAATGAAATGACATTGAACATAGAGCAAATACCTGTATCCATACTGGCCAAATTAAGGCCCAATAGAAAACTAGAATTCCCATCTCGAGGCCATATAATAAGCACATGATTAATTGGTGGCAGATTCATCCGCTCGAATCTATTACCTGTAAACATTAAACATATCAAAAGACCCAGCAACGCTTCTTGGCAACAAAACGAAACCATAAAGTATTGACCGTGTTTGTACTGCACGCCGTTGAGCTAGCTAGCTTGCTCCTAGAAATGAAAAGTCCTCCTCCGGGGAGCAGCTCGAAAGCGACATAGGTGGCTGCCCCATCTCCTTCCCCGTTTCCCACACACCTGCTGCTTCTTGCTACTCCTGCTATCTCGTTCTTGCTAGTGCAAAGATCAGGATAGCTAGATAGCTGGGGAGATCGATCGAATGGCGTCGCCGCGACTGAAGAGGGAGCAGTCCTTTGACTTCGAGGACCCTGGCGCACAAGAAGCCATGGGAGCTGCCTCCGCGTCTTACAGCCCTCCCGGAGGCGTCTTTGGCCTCTCCCCGCCGGAGTCGTGGCCGCGCGATGGCCGGAAGAGAAGGTATGTACCAATACTGTCTTATGTCTTGATTATATGTGAAGTCCCAATTATATACAACATGCCGAGCTGTTTGTTAGTTGTTATAACTTGTTGCCTCCTTGCTTTCTCGATTTCGTCGTCTCTAGCTACTACTTCTCTTCTTTGCCCTGGGATGGGTTGATTCTGAAGCAGATCCTGAAACTGCCTGTTGGATTTACGTTCTGTGTCTTGCACAGTTTTAGCTTTCTCTTGCTCGTGTACTAAATCTGTCAAAATGTGTAGAGGCATTTCTGGCTTCCTCGGTTGTATGCCAATAAGGGAAAAGTTCAAGACAAATTAATAAAGAGGAAGCACTAACATGGTCAGAAACAGGCGATGGTAGGATCTAGCTGCACTATATTACAACTTGGGTTTAATGCATGGTCTAGCTACTACTAAAAAGAAATGCAACCCCTCTAGAAATTTTGAGTCTTCCTGCCCAAAACACTGATGTTTGAAAGTGATAGCTAGCGCGTCTGCAGAACTTAAAACAACAGAATGAAAAGGTCAATTAAACGGATGCATAATTGCATACAATGCCCATTAGTTTATTTCCCTTTGTTTCATCTTTCCTCCTGTGAGTAGTCCTATTTCTGAGTCGAGCTATATTTCATGGGCTGAGGTAAAAGCCGAAATGCACATGACATGATTTTGCTAAAAGTTTGTATGGAGATTCCGCAATACAACAGTAAAGGGACAACCACGGATTGTTGAGAAAACTTGTTGCTGTCATGTTGGAGTATATGCTAGCCAGCCATTTCTGGAAATTCTCCATAATTTCCCAAGAAGATGCATATTCTCCTCCTTTCAATGAAGGCCATTTCTTTGCGAGGCTTTGGAACCCGGAGTCATATTTTCTCCCCTTTTCTTTACCTATACTTTTATCTTTTGCCATAGTGGAGGCTCCATTGCTCGAGAACCCTAGATTACTAGTACTAAATGGAAGTGCTTCCTGCACATTTTAAGCATGCTAGCTTAATTATAAGAAACAAAACAAAGACTCAACATACCCATTTGTGATATTGTCATATTACATCACTATACTGTATCCACTTGTGATTTTTTCTCTCTTCGAAATAAAAGTCCATAATTAGTATTTTATGGCTCAAGCATAAGCTTTAATTCCTTTTCAAAAGGGTAAATAAGGACAGAAGCCTCAAGCATATGCATGGTCGGCAGCGATGTTTTCATGCAGCCTAAACATGTCGTGAACCATTTCTCCTTTCTAGTTTAAGATGTTTCCAAGCACATGTATACGTCCTATCATCTGTATCTCCTTAAGTAGTAGTGCCGGTGTCATTTCCTGTTGATCCATCGATACCTTGATTGTACTTTTGTGATTCTCCATCTCTCCTTCTCTTGTGTTAATTGATTTCTTAGTTTGTTGCTATGAGTATTTTGAAGCACCATTTCCTTCATCGCCCAACCAAATTAACATGAGTTAACTGCATCTTTCTGGGAAGAGTTAGTAGATCATGTATCGGTGTATATATATAGCCGACAGTAGTTAAATGATACGCTTGATTACCATCTTGTGTTGAGGACAGAGGATCTGTTTACGTAACCTATCTATTAGTAATCTATATATCGTTAGCTTACTCAGTCAAGATTCACAATTAGTGCAATAATGATCAATTCAAGTTTCATCACGCAATGCTCTGATATTGTCGAGCATTGTCTAGTATGGTTATCATGTAGCTTATTATAGGCTTAGGCACTCGTAAAATA
The DNA here is from genome assembly GCA_036346255.1 of Ampelocalamus luodianensis. Taxonomy (NCBI): domain Eukaryota; kingdom Viridiplantae; phylum Streptophyta; class Magnoliopsida; order Poales; family Poaceae; genus Ampelocalamus; species Ampelocalamus luodianensis. The sequence goes on along the minus strand of CM070617.1, from coordinate 25,359,257 downwards.
CACAGGCCCGGATGAATACAACCCGGGGCCTGGTTTCTTTTATTGGAAAAGGATGAGTGATGCAAGTAGGTGTTATTTGGTATATATTGTTTGGTTGCATGAAGGAGTGATGCATGCATGTAGAAAATATAGACGTGGAAAAACATTTTCAAAGCTCTATATCTCATTGCACTTTAGTGTCCTTATTCTACCTTAACAATCTTTAATCCATACTACAAATGCTTTATATGTGTTAATCACTCCTCTAATCACAGGCTAACTCATACACTCGTTTTGAGCATCCCACCCAATTAACCAAGCCCACCGAGCTACTTTTGAAACCCATACATAGAGATTCTAAAAAAAACAAACATATATAGCCTGGCTCACTCATGTGGTCAGGAAAACAATCACACCATCTCCATAAAAGATGTTGCATGGCTAAGCCTGTTAGAAGTTGTGACTCATGCAGGCAAGCCCATCATGGCCATCATATATAGCAGTTATCAATTGTATGTAGAATGTAGCCAATAACCATGTATTTTAGTTGGAGAAAGATCTTGGCGATTCATGCATAAATATGCTTGTATGCGCTTCAATGCCCCCATGTTTATCCAGTCTCGATCGCATGAAAAGAAGCATTTCTGAATCTATCTGATCAAAGAGTCTTTATTAGTTATGCTAGATTCTTCATGTCTCATGGACGCGTTTGTGCGAACCCAATTAGGTGGACATTTACCAACTAATTAATATATAACATAAATCTCTCTCTCTCTTTTCCTGAAAATCAATAAGTCAGATCTGACAGATGGAGAAATATAGACAGACTCATGCTCGAAACATCTCTCTCTCTCTCTCGCCGCATGAATCATCTTTTGGGCCATTTGTGTAGATTTGCGTATCTATTGAAACATACATACATGTATCTCCTTGTTTCGTTTCTCAAGTTTACATGTATTGTTCATGTATCCTTGACCTTGAGTCCTTGTGCCATGCACGTTGTGTCGTTCTTTTGTACGGAGGTGTTAGCAAATACTCCAGCAATCGTACAGACAAGAGACAACCGTGCAACTTCAGATGCACTTCAAAGCACAAGTGTTCCCAGTGCAGATGTATATGGTTCAGGGACGCGGATCCTCCGAACTGAGGGAGGAAAATTACGGCGTGATGTTCGGCCTCACATCTACCGTTCACGAGCTTCTAACGTGGCGTATTGCCTGACCCCACCCCAACTCCTCTTTCCCATCATCTATCATCTTTCTGTTGAGGTTTACATCACTAGACAGTAGTCCAAGCAACATTTTTCTTCTCGTGATGACCTGTGAGAAAATTACAACTAGCAGATATGCAGCGGAACAATCAATAAGGTCACATGCACATTGATATAAGGATTTTAACGTGGAAAAATCTCCTCAAGGTGAGGAGCAAAAAACCACGGGACCAAACGGTCCACTCCCAAATCTTCCACTATATCAATAATGGGTACAATGGAGTTTTCTCTAGATTACACTAGAGAAATTACAGCAACAACAATACCACCATCAAGGTGAAACCTTGGTACATCAACAATAACAACAACACAAGATTAAGAAGTAACCAATAGGCTGAACAAAATCTATCATCTGTCCCCTTCAGATTTCAGTTCATATCTAGCAAACTACAGATTCAAACTGCATGAAACTTGGCAGGAATGTGCATCCACAAGTTCCTAACAAGCTGTCCAAATTTCAGCCAAATCGGACAATGTTTCACCACTCAAACAGAACTTATACCAAAACTGCTCAGTGCTGAATCTGCTGCTACCCGAACTGACAAAATCCCTCTAAAACCTGAAGCTCCTCTAACCCAATCCTCAATCCAACCGCACATATCAAATAGCTACGAGTCAGGAGTTCACAAACCAAATTGGAGGCAGATCCGACCACGTTTGCTATTCCGATCGTCCACTTGATGAAGATCGCGCAGGTGTACTCAAGCTGGAACAACACTTCTTCCTCTCCTTTCTTGTCGTTGTATTTCCTTTTTGATTGCTGCTACTTCTCTCACTCCCTCTGGCTGCTGAAGGGAGGTTTAGGGTTTTATTGTTTCATCCCCACATTAGGTTATCATTTCTTGAACTTGTGAGCTGAGATTAATCAACATATGGAGGATAGCCCAACACTTTCATCGTCTTCCTCGCCGACTAGGACTCTGGATATTGTTCCTTCCACTCGGATGGCTGTTCTCGATGCTTTGGGAGGACGAATAAGTAACTCCGCGGTGCTCCGCCGGTCACAGGCGCGATGATGCCGGGAGAGCTTTCTCCACTGGAGGCGCTTCTCCTCCACCCAGGCGGACATGAGGCTAGCACGGTGAGCGAGGTCATGCACACCGACGAGCAACGCAAGGTATAGAGCAGCGGTCTTCCTCACACTCCTCCCCCAAATTGTCTTTCCCCGTGCATGAGTCAGCTTGGGGCCATGCCGAGCGGCTCCTCGCCGGCGCTGCAGGCCGTCGCAGCCGGTTACCCGCCGTCGCACTCAAATCGCCTCCGCTTCCCGAATCCCGACTCAGACTCTCTCCCTCCCTCTCTCTCTGGCTCGTTCGCGCACGTACTAGCAGTACTAGTTTACTGCTACTTCTTCTACCAGCATGCATGGATTTTGATAGGTCTTGAGGCTAGCACAATTAGCTGGTACAATTAATGGATGGATTCTTTTGGCAGGCGGAAAGACTTGTGTGTCGTGCTGTGTTGAGTTGGTGGTCAGTGCTTCCGCAGTTCTGACCGGCCTCACCGGTGAGCTCTCCGCTTCGGCAAGAAAGACGATAAAAGATGGGAAAGAGGAGTTGGAGGGTGGGCTCAGGAAATACACAACATTAGATGCTTGTGAACGGTGGATGTGAGGCCTCACGTCACGCCCTGACTTTCCTTCCTCACGTCAGAGGATCCGGGTGTTTGAAAGAAAAACCACTAATGAGAATAATTTTGGAGGATATTCTGATCATATTGAAATTTGCGTATCCGGGCGTTTGAAAGAAAAATGACTGACCTTTTAGAACTTCTACGAAATTTATGTCGTATGGCTCTTTTAAAAAAATGAAGTATATCTTCAAAAAAGAATTGGTGGAAAATTAACATGACTACTAATTTCACATATATAATTTTCCTTTTAGGCTTGTACGAGGTATCTCTCTGTTCAAATTGAAGTACATTTCCTATCAACCACCTAAATACTGATTGCTATTTTTTCCCCTGTGCTGTTTCAGTCTTTATTTTACATTAATATACTATTTATATATTTCCCTATACTGCTCTTATTACATCCTACACAATCCCTACAATTTATGGAGCGCCTGCAAATTCTAATTCATTCTATTTGACCTATATAGTTCTGGAATATTGCTGCAGGAAGGATAGACCTTCATGGGTCAAACATACGTTCACGCCTCATTTTGACGGTCACCTGTGGCGAAAGTACGGCCAGAAGAACATCAAGGACTCTGCCTTCCCTAGGTAATTTACCTGTTGACTGTTAGCAGTGAGGTGAAGTCATAGGTAATTCCATTCAATGGCAGAAATTTACTTTCCAGTTGTTGTGTTGTGTTGCGCTTTGAAAAAAAATTAGTTGCGATAATTTTTACCCATTCCATAAATATTTTGATAAAAATGCTTCCAATTAGCCATTTTAATTCCCCAAAAATTAGAAGAAAAAATATATCTATTATATATTAAAAGTCGATGACATGTTTTTGGCAACAGCTAAGAAAAAAGAGAAATATGCTAGAAATTCTCTAAAAAAAATAAAAACACCTGACCATTAAATAGGTGAACTCTAATTTTAGAGGCTTATATTCGATAATTGTCTAAAAAATATCTTACCCTTAACTCGGTGGACCCTAATTTTAAAAGCTTAGCTTCAATAGTTGGTTTAAAGATATATTAATTTGGAAAAAAAAAGATAACACTACGTTTAATTCAAAGGTCGAGAGTGTAAATTTGCTCGATGGATCAACCTCTCAATCCTCTCACACATAAGGAGAAAAATCTCAACATAAAATTTGCTAACTGAATATGAAATAAAATATCCCAAATTCAAATTTAGATTGCAAAATATAATTTTTGAAATTTGAAATTATATAAAGTTATACTATACTACACCAAACCACGTAATTGTGCAACCAGTTGATTAGTTATTGTATATGAAAAGTGGATGGCATGACTTTTACAGCTGCTAAGAAAAAAAGGAGAAATATGCCACAAATTCCCAGAAAAAAGAAAAACATCCAACCCTTGAATTGATGGACCCTTTTTAAAGGCCTAGATTTAATAGTTGTCTTAGAGATATATTAATTTGAAAAAAATCTAAAAAATAATTTAACCTTAGTGGATCCTAATTTTAAAGGCTTAGATTCAATAGTTGGTTTAGATTAATATTAATTTGAAAGAAAAGGAAATATGTAACATTACGTTTAATTCAAAGGTTGAGAGTGTAAATTTGCTTGATGGACCCACCTCTCAAGAGATATCAAAATAAAATTTGCTAATTAAATATGGAATCAAATATCCCAATTCAAATTTAGATTGCAAAAAAAAAATTTAAATTTAGAATTGCGTAAAGTTATACTATACTATATCAAAGTGTGCAATTGCTTGGGTCAATCGGCTAGTTACTTTGAAAAAGCCGACGAAATGCAAAACGGAGCTTTAGTAGACTTGTTCAAACTAATTTTGTCGATTCCCTTATTCATATATGAACATTTCTACTGAAATATCGTGTACGGTTAGGCCACATTGCACAATGGTACTAAACAACTTTGGAGATCAAAACCAACTAAATCAGGAGGTTCAATAACAAAATGCACAAAGCCAAATAAAACTCATGCATGCCGGTGGCACAATGGCACTGCAGGCTATATTACAGATGCTCTTACCGTGAAGACAAACAATGCCTTGCCTCGAAGCTGGTGCAACAGGAGAACAACGACGACCCGCCGCTGTTCAAGGTCACCTACACGTACGAGCACACGTGCAACGCCGAGCCCGTCCCGACTCCCGATGTCGTGGCCGAGCCGCCGGACCCCGCGAGCGACGCGTACTTGCTCAGGTTCGACTCCACCAGCGGCCACGGCGACGCGCAACAGCTGGAGCAAGAACGCCACTACCAACCTACGCCCGGGAGGCCGTTCTTGATGCTGAGCTTTGGTTCGAACAGCCAGCTGCACGAGCAGCCTGCCTTCCCTTCCGAGCTGCCGCCGGCAGCGTCGTCATCGTTCCCGTCCGAGCCGTTGCCAGCGCCGCCGCCGTCGACAACCGATGGAGGTGACATGCTCTCGACGTGGGACTCGTTCAGATATGGTTTGGATGACCATGTACACTTTGGCGACCATGTGTATCTCCCTGATAATGGTAATGATGGTGACGATAATTGCTGATCGAGTGTGTAACGTACTGTAAATGTATGCATTCACACGAGTCACGAACTTAAAACTGTCATCATTTTGATCAGTAATTAAGTAGTAGTATATTCTTTGTGAAAGACGTACAGATGGATGTTTACCTGCTCATTTGAGCAGGGGATGAAGGTTTTCTAATTGGAACCAACTAAGGGCTTTTCGGAGCTGACGGCTGAGTTGCTGTTACGTGTCCCGTTGTTTCCCTGATTGAAAATGAAATAAACTAACTAGCAGACGCGTCCGCGCATGCGCGGCTAGTATTTACCATGAATACCAAACTTTCTTAATGTATGTTTTACCATTATATATATAGGAAATGGTATAAACATGACAATTTTTAAAATCTAGCAATACATCTCTTGTAAATTAAGCATATGCTATAATATATATGTTTATTTTTGGGAATAATAGAGTTGTTTGTTATACAACTCCAATATATGGGATCTGTTTGGAGCGGATAATTTTTCATATGAATCTGGAAGGATTTGTATTAATTGATGCAAAATTTCTAAGTTTCAAATATGCCCTTATAGTTCAAAATAGAGCTTTATTTGTTATACATCGCTAAAAACTCTAGTACATATGATTGATTATTCTATAGCGTTATTATCTAGATGCAATCCTTTTCTTTTTCTACGAATTAACGTGGGATGTCTAGTATCTCAACATGGGCTAAATTGATGTTGGATTGCATCAACTTGCCTTGCCTTTTTGACGGTGCAAATTTTGCAAAAAATTGTATGATGCTATCTGCTGATTCTTGTGTCCTCCCATGCATGCATAAATTAAGTTGTGTAGAATTCCGTCACATACAAATATCCCGACGCACGACTTCTGTCCACCGATTTTCAACGGTATGGATTTTCATCGGGGTTGGATCTTGAGCCTTTCTCCGCCAGCTCGTCTTCGGCGTGGCGATCCGAGGTCCTTCTCCGCCGGCTTCTTTTGGCGGCGCGACTTCGTCGATGGCATTAAGACGGAGATGGCGCGGTGCAGATCCAGATTTGGTGCAGTTGGTAGAGATCGCAACGGCTCGGTGGCGGTGGATTGTGGGCGCTCGACTCCTCCCCGGTGGACGGTTTTTAACCGGCTGACGCGTGGGCTGTGGTGAACGTCGCCTTCACTGGATTTGTACTTTATAAGCAACACGAACTTAGATTTAATGACCATGGTGACATACCTGTGTAGGTTTTACTGGATTCTAATTGTCATTATACCAAAACGGAACAAGGTAATATACCTAGATTCCCTAAAGAGGGCCTCAAACGACTTCAGTGTTGTCCAAAAATTAATCGACGGGTAAACACATTTTCTCCATAGATAATTATATTGTCTTTTCGTCATTTGCAATGGCTAAGGCTAACTTTTTTGAATCACGTAGGTCGTTCGCCGTGTACTTTGCTAAAGGTGAAAAATCCAAGGGAAGGATCCTGTGACATGATCTAAATTTTTCGGTATTCGTTAGTACACATTAATCCTATATAACACTTCATAGTAATGCCTCTCGAACTAATCAATTCTATTTTTGTAGTGCCACCAACAGCCGCTGGACAACACCTGTGGATACTATGTTTGCCACAACATGAAACTACTTGTCGATTCCGCGATGACCAATAATCCTCAGGTATGTCAATCTTGTAATAATTATTTCATATTTATCAATTTATATACACACGAATTTAATTTCCAAGCGACAGGTTGCGAGCATTGCTACAACTGCGTTGGAACAGGGCTAGCTCATAAACATTCGAGGGCAGTTTGCATCATTCTTGAACTGTGAAGACATAAACCCAGATGGGAAGTTCCACAATGTAGATTAAACTTGATTGGGATAAGATTGAACTTAATGATACATGTGTGTAAATGTTCATGATTGGTTAATTTTAGTTCATTTGAGTTAATTGATTTGTGAAATGAATGTGCTTATTTATGAAATGAATGTGAATTGGATGTATACATGTACTTGTTGTGTTTCTGCTTGTTTCAAAGGGCATGACTAGCATTTCCTGAGGCTAACCAATAAACAGAAATAGATTTAGCAATACAAAATAATATCACAGATGGTTCCATCTGCAAATCGTCTATGATACATCAGCTATCACAGACAGTTTCATCTACAAACTATCAGTGGTAGATAACTATTACAGACGGTTTAAAAATCGTCTGTGATGATCTCATGTTATTACTGACCCATAAACTCAGACGGCTCACAAAACCGTCTGTGATGATATTTTGAACCATCTATGAAGACCTTTTCTGTAGTAGTGGAACCTTCATCTTCCAACAATACCTCGTAGTCCCGGTCTTCAAGTGCCATCCTTTTCACTAAGGAAATAATGCAAATCACCCCCCGACCCTCCAGAACAGTTCCTTGTTCATAGTAAATTTTGAAATTGACTACGTATGACATATCTACGTATTACACCATAAAATAGATCTATACGATTAACCGCACATCTAAAACAAAACTATACACACCAAATAGATGTACTACAACAAACTACACTACATAACTACACATCTAAAACTGTCTAATACATTTAATTATAAACCTGCTAGTTTTATTTGCTAACTTACAAGAGTTTTGAAATTAAATATAAAGTTACAAAAAAACTACCTCAATGCGGACGACCAGATCTGCTCCTCCCTCTGTCCCCTTCTCCACTACGGGTGGACAACGCTTCTGTAGCTTCCTCTTCTCCCTTCCCTACCATCTTACTCTTTTTTTCGGATTAAAAGTGAGTTTCGGCAGATTTTTAGGGTTTTTATAGGGAGACTTCTGTCACCATTCTAAATGGCGAAATGGAAGCTGCAGGTCTCTATTGCCATTTGGAATGACGATTTCGAAACAAATTAATTGTCATTCGACAGAGACATTAAATACTATTTGGTTGGCGACAGGGCTCCTGTTGTCAATCCAACTGGCGACATGGGCATATCACCATTTCAAACAGAGACAGAATCCTATTTTGTAATTTTATTAAACGGATATTTATTTATGTAATTATATAATAATGTATTATTTTTTAAAAAATAACTATCTTTCTATCCGGTTTTACCGCACGGGAGTCCTGTCAAACGTCTCTTCTGGGAGTGAAGTTAGAAAATCAACGCACAAGAGTTTGAAAATGCAGCGTTGGTCACATATTATATTGCAAGTCTGCAATAACTTGTAGAGTTGTAGTACTACGACATCTCTCAGACGCTACAAGTCACGTGTATGTCAAACGAAGGGGTTGATGGCCAGCAGCAGAGAACTAAATTTCTCCTACATGAATCATGGGAGAGCATGCACCAGTCAACTTATCTACGATAATCCGTCGATGCATCCGTCGGTCAGAAGACCAGAATCAAATGCCCCCACCGTTGACATCAATGATCAACATAAATAAATGAACAGAGTTTAAGCAGGTCAGACCCAAAGGTGAACAGAGTTCAAGCAGTTTCAAGGACTTTGATCGCTGCAGTCTGTCTATATAAATACTAGCTTCACCAAGACCCATAGCTACTCCACAAACTCAACTGCTACAATACTTTGATTGCTAGGCATAGTCAGCAACTCAGAATTCAAGATGGCATTTTATCAAGATGCTGCAAAGCAACTGTCCCAGGAGCTCGTCGGCGGCTACAATCTCAACGCCAAGCTCCTGGAATTGCTCGGCCATCCCCTGGATAGCCGTGGCCAGGAGGAGGCTATGGCGATGAGTCAAGAGCTTTCTCGAGTGTTCATGGTGTCTTTGTTCATGCTGAAGCCTGACGACAATAGAGTGGATCAAGTGAGGACGGCGCCCGAGATGAAGACTGACGATAGCATTGATCTGCGCACTCCGACGAAAGATAAACGCATTAGGTATACTAATTTAGTAATACTGCTCCATCTTAATTAGTACTTTCCTGGCTAGTGGCTGGTGTGTCGTAATTTCTTCACTTGGGTGCTTATATTTAGTGTGTGGTCTGATTAATTACTCTGTTGTTTCTGTGGAACAATATAGTGGAGAAGAGGTTACTCCCCTCAGAAAGGGTAGAGAAGAGGAGGTTACGAGGAAGGAGATTACAGCCTCGCCACACAAGGATGGTTACCAATGGAGAAAATACGGGCAAAAGAACATCCAGAACAGCAATTTCAAGAGGTGAAGTAATAGTTTCTGATGCCGACTTCTCCCATTTTTCTGGAATACGCATGGTCATGCCCCCAACTTTGGCTAATTACGAAGCCAATTAATTCATAGAAATATAACTAGCAAAGGACCAAAATAGTAAGTGGTGTGCATGGTTGAATCAAGAAAACCTAATCTAATACTATACAATAAAATAGGCGATAGTCTCCTTTTAAGAAAACTAACATCTATTAAAAAAGTCGATAACAAAACTTTTACAGCTGATAAGAAAAAAAGAGAAATATGCTGAAAATTCTCATAAAAAAATCCGACCCTTAAATTGGTGGACCCTAATTTTAAAGGCTTAGATTTGATAGTTGTCTTAGAGATATAGTAATTTGAAAGAGATCTAAAAACATCTAGTACTTTATTTGGTGGACCCTAATTTTAAAGTCTTAGATTCAATAGTTGCCTTATGGATATATTAATTTGAAAAGGATCTAAAAACATCTAAGCTTTTATTTGGTGGACCTTAATTTTAAAGACTTAGATTTAATAGTTGGTTTAGAGATATATTAACTAAAAAAAGAAATAGGCATCACTATGTTTAATTTAAAGGTTGAGAGTGTAAATTTCCTCTATGGACCTTCCTATCAATCCTGTCTTTCACACATAAAGAGAAATCTCAAAATTAAATTTGCTAATTAAATATGAAATCAAATATCTCAAGTTCAAATTGAGATAGCAAAGTATAAATTTTGAAATTTGGAATTGCGTAAAATTATACTATACCAGACTAATCGCGCAATTGCGTGGGCCAATCGAATGAGAGGTAGTACTATTTTCGCTCCAGGATCATTTTTTTTTCGAAACAGGATGATCATTTGTTTAGTGCACTTGAGTTATAACTGTGTAGATTAATCAGGAAATACTATAAGATCTGTAAGGAACATCTGTTTTTTAGTGTCGCCCTCTAGGTCTCTGGTCACCTACAACATAAAGTCCAAATCATTTCAGAGTAATTAACGTAGCTAGCTAGCTGAGTCCACTGGACTCTAAACTGAGGCAAGTAGCTACTAGCTACCATGATTTGCTTTCTGCAACACATGACGACATGCATGCATGCGCCAATGACTTGACTTGCGTCGTCAACATGGGCGAGCTAGCTTAATCTTCAATTCTTCATACATGATCGATCGGAACCAGTCAACCAGATAATAATGTCGATGGGCCCCTTGTCCTCGCACACGGCAAAACAAAGTATACCCCGTTCATAGCCACGGTTCAAAAAATCCGCCGGTCTATCCGGTCACTTCGGAAGAAATCTAAATCGGCAAAAAAAAAGTCGGTTTTAGATGAATTTTACCTACTATAAAAAAAATTAAAACCATATTTAAACCTTCAAAACCGCACTATTTTTTGTTTTTTTTTCGTTTTAACTTCAAAATTTTCAAATTTTTAATTTGAAAATTTCAACCGAAATTTTCCGATTTTCGGACCTACCGGCTCCCTCCGGTAAAAAGGAAAAACCTGTTTTGTTAACCCTGTTCCTAACTCCACCCAGCTACCTTTCTACCTATGCAGGCACTACTACAAATGCACGTTTAGCCACGATGGCCGTTGCAGGGCGAAGAAGCAACTACAACAGCATGGTAACAGCAGCGATCCTCCGATGTTTCAGGTCACCTACGTGAACGAGCACACGTGCCAAGAAGCTGTTTCCAACGACAATATTACCACAAGTTTGGCAAGGACGACCACCAGCCAGTACGCCCCCGAAGTCTTGGACTCGACTAGAAACGGACCCCACTGCCACATCGGCGGCAGCGTCGAAGAAAACGAGGCCATCGTCTCGTGCCTCACGACGGTCATCAACGGAGCTGCTCCGTCGTCGTCGTCGTCGTCATCCTGGCCGCCGGGGACGGAAGCGAGCCTGAGTGATCCGTCGGCGTACGTGGCGCCGGCCGGACATTCGCCGAGCCCGGACGGGAGCATGGCGGATGAGATGACGATGGATTTCTCGTACGGTCCGTCGTTTTCTCACGTTGAGACGGCTGAGTTGATCGGCCACTGCGATGTGCCCATGGATGTCGTCCGGTTCATGGACACGGTGTGGCCACAGTACACGTGATGTGCATGGCGCTGAAACTGACTTTACATTCGGGACATCACCTGCCACCTGGTACAAAATAGTATAGTGCATGGAAGCTGCGTGCATCACCGTATCAAAGATGGTGATAGTGACTTCAGATCGACCGGTTCAACGGTGACGACGTTAATCAGCCCCAGCCAGCAGACAAACAATGGGTCACTGTGGGCTGTAGCTACCTAGGGCGTCAGTAGTTTGGTGCTTGCGTTCTTGCGAGTACTCGTGATTTGCGAGTTGTGTTGTGACTTGTGTGTCTTGTGACCATCATGGTCGTCCCGGCCTGCCCTCCCGGGCTTCCGAGGACTATTCACTATAGTTTGCTGTTGCTGATCGTTGGTGACGTATTTTTGTCCTGTAGTTTTCAGTCCCAACGGAATTTTAAATAATAAAAAAACAGATTTGTTATTTTAAGTTGTCTGAATTTTTCTTAAGTGATCATTAGATTTGTGTAGAGATTGAATTCAATCACTTTATGAATAGACAGTCCAAAAAATCAGTCTCAGGTTTTAACAGGAGGCTTCAGCTTCGTTCTTACTGCATCTTACCGTGCCTGTCAGGAAGATAGCAAGGTACAATTCGGAAAAAAATAATTCAGCTTCTGATGGGCCAAAGCCGAATGTTCATGGGCTTTCGAATAGGAGACGCCTGATAGTAATAGATTATGTCGGCAGGCCAGCGTCAACTTGTTCAGCGCGTCGTTCTTTTCCTTGTTCCTTTGTGCTAGTCCTCAAAAACGACTTGGACGGACTAGTTCAAGGCTGATTAATAGTAGTTTCTCTGTGCAAGAGACGCCCGGCCCAATCGTCACGCATTAGACAAGTTCTATCAGTCCATACATGCTTTCATCGCGGTTTTTTTAGCGTCCTCTCGAGGTAGCGTGTTTCGTTCTTTTGACAACCGAACCAGACCGAAGCCGCACAAAAGAAATTCATCAGCGGGTGTTGAATCGTTGATAGGCGCATGTACTGTTCGGCGACGATAATGGGCACATCACTCGTGTACGTACGTCCTGTTCGACGATGACATGCTCGGACTGCGACCAGCTCGATGGTTGACTACCCTAGCTTGCTTGGTATGCACGGGAGTTACGAGCACTATTGTTGTGGGTGGCGGAGCAAAAAAATTTAGAAATGATGGTGTACACTTCAAAGATAAAAAAAAAACTTGTACCACATATAAATAATTTCATAAATCTAATACAATTACACAAAAGTGTTCAAAATTAGTTAATAGTGCACTACAAATAGTTCAAATAAAATCTTACCTGAATAAAAGAGCCTTAAATAGCTAATAGAAATTACAATACCACATGACGCGATCTCATTCATTAGAAACACTTAATTATATCATCATCATCAATCTTCGAAAAGATATCTCGCTCTATAAAGACGACTAAACAATCATTCAATACTTGATCGCCCATATTATTTCTCAACTTGTTCTTCACAAGATTCATCGTCGAAAATACTCTTTCAATGCTTGCCCTTGCCATTGGTAAGAGCAATACCAATTTGAGAAGCAAGCACACCAATTTGTAAATCTTATGCTTTCCTGTTTCAACAAGCTTAGTAGAAAGCTCACCGAGATTCTTTAGGCTCTTAAATCTATCATCGCTTCGCATATTATCAGTGAAGTTATCAAGTTGGGAAGAAAATCTCGAAAGAAAGAAATGATATCTCTATTCATTTTCATTTCAAGGATTCAACTTACTGTGAGAACCCGCGTAATTAGCTAATCTTTTTTTTTTCAGTAATTGGTAATTAGCGGTAGTTAATCCCATCTTAGCGGTAAGTTAGCGAGAGTGCTGCGATCATCGTTAAGCCTTTAATTGTCGTGTTTCGTTTCGTGAGCAGTGCATCATTGCATTCATCAGTGCACAGTAGCATCTATCATAATTAGATTGCACCTTCCATTTGCATTAGATAATTAAGTCAATTGTAAGCATTGCCATAGAAGTGCATCATCATCTCATACCATCTAGTGCTGTTTAAATAGTTACATCTTAGATTGGTTTACAAAGCAATAAAAAGAGTACATCCTGCATTGCATATCGCCGAGCCCTCCTTGTATCCTTGTTCTTCGATCGCCGACCTATCAAACCCCGGTGTCGTCCTGTCATCCAAGAAACCTGCACGCATACCACTCTCTGCCAGTATTGTTAGACAGAAGCAAGCCACAATATTATTAAAGTAAAGATTGCCGTCAATCTCCCGAAGTGCAGCTGAATACTCGGAGCAACCTGAGTAGTCGGTCCCTTGACCATCAAGACACCCAGACCAATCGGAGTTACTCGGTTCCTTGATCGCCAAGATATCCTGACCACCCGAGGTCCTTCGATACCTGTCACTTCTGTGGGCCTCATCATCCGGCAATATTAGAACCAATACCCACATCTTACCTACCTCAGCCAAATATCCGAAAGCCGACGCAAAGCCCACTTTTGGACCCAAGGTCCTTAAGCCAAATAGTAGAAGCATCATTAGGACCGGGGTCCTTCAGCATTTCACAAATCAATAGTAGTGCACAATGCCAAAGGGATAAGAGCCAGCTCTAGATTCATTCCCCTCGTCATCACGCAGTCACCAAACCAGCCCAAAATATCAAGCACAGAGGAGCACAGCACAGCCATTTCCCTTGGCCGAGTTATACATCCAACACCTTCCAAAGCACAATCCATCCATATCCATTCCCATCCCTCGTTCATCCCCTCGCTACTCTCCTCAAGCAAAGCAAGAACACAAGTCGAGCAAGCTATCGCCAGCATCACCACCACCCCCACCACCCACAAAGAAAACCACCGAAGAAGAGGAGCATAGGTGAAGAGGAAGACCGGAGAAGCCAGGCGACCAAGAGCCAGAAGGCAAGGAGCAAGGAGCCAAGCGGAGGACGGCGATCAAACCACCTCAAGCCACCACTGGGCATCAAGGCAGCCCGGAGGAGAAGAGCACCAGCTTGAAGCCGGCGCTACCATTCTCTTCCCCAATCTCCTTAAACCTACAAGAGGTACTTCTAGCATACCGCAAGTCATTCCGCTTTACACCTTTAGCATCACAGAAATCATGCATCTTCTAGATCTCAGCATTTCTAGAAAGAAAACACTTATAGCTAAAGCTCTCAGAGCACCTAGATGTCATCACAGAGCATGTGCACATAACCCTCAGTTCATCACATCACAGTAGCGATCCTCATCCCAGCATCATTCACATTCACATGCACATCACAGTAGTAGCATCACAGCTCTCCATTCCTTTTCATCACAGAGCATAAGGAGGGAAGGGTAGAGATAGGCAGGGGAGGCATACCACCGGTAGCGAACCTCGGTCACCATGCTTCATTATCACCAGGACCTCACCAAAATCGATAGCAACCCTCGTCCCAACATCATTCACATGTGCATGCATATCAACCAACAATACATCAGGAAGAATCAAGCCAAGCATTAAAATCTGATTTTATCAGTAAAGGTAAAAGGGGGAGTAGGCAGGGAGGAAGAGAGAGCCGCCAAGACGGATCGAGCGGGGCACCGATGGCGAGTAGCCGAGGCGAAGGGGCGGCCGGGGCCATGGCTGAGTCGGGCGGCGGGGCGTCGTGGGGCGAGCCGAGCGGGAGGCGCCCTTGGGAGCAGCCGTAGCAGGGAGGGAAGAAGGGGCGCAACCAGGGAGGAACCGGGCGAAGCGGGCCGGCGGAGCCGGAAGCGGCGGGGTCGGAGCCGCACCAGAAGCCATGAGGCGGCGGCAGCGCCAGGAGGAGAGGAGGTAGGGGTGATGCAAAGTAGGGAGTGGAGGGAGTTAGAAGTAGCAGCCAAAGGGGCGGGCTAGGGTTGCGCGGGTGAAGCAGAGGAAGGGGGTGGCGCGCTGCAGGAGGAGACGCCGACCATAGGGAGCCAGAGCCGGTGGCGTTTGGGCGGCAGCGGCTCTAGAAGGCCAGTGGTGGCGGTGCATCTGGGAGCTGAGGGAAGAAGAAGGGAACCAGAGGAAGAAGAGGGAGCCAGAAGGGTGTGAAGCCGGCTCGGCTGGGCGGGGGAATAAGCCAGGGAGGTTAGGAGAGAGAGAGAGATTAGGGTTAGGTGAGGAGAGAGGTAATTAGGAGTAGTTAGGGTTAGAGTCTAATTAAATGCTAGTAGTTTGCGGATTGATGATCTGATTTCGATATTCGCTTAATCTGATAGCTTGTATTAGCAGATGCTATAGCGTTGCTAGGATGTTTAGCTTGATCTGCTCAGTGGTTGTGATCGTGATTGGTATTATAGTTTAGGGTGTATAAATGCATTGTTCGACAGCTCGGTCCTGTAGTTGTTAGACCGTAGATCTGCCAGCCGTACTTGGGAAGTGCTAACTGAGCGAGGACCTGAAATTGTTGCTAATTAAAATTGTGCTAACAAATTAGGATATACTAACCTATGTACTACTAGTATCACCCTAAATCGGCTATTTATTTATTCCTTTGTTGTGCGTGCTACCGCTTTGTTACAGAAGACAATCCCACGCCGACAGGAGTAGTTAATGCGGAGTTCTTCGTCGACGACCTTTTCTACAGTTCTGAAGGCAAGCGATCCTCTTGAACATAAATCTAGCTATTTTAACTGTAAACTGTATATTACTATATCATATAATTATTGCATCAAAACTATTTCTCAAAACTCAAATCATTTAATGTTTATGGAAATGAAAGAAAGAAAAGATATGAAGAAAGACGAATGAAAGGAAGATGATGTATTTTTATGGATGGTAAAGGGGGCCCGGGGCAAGGATGAGAGAGGGCAAGAGGTGGGACCCCTTTACGTATGGTTAATATATAAGGACCAACAACACTCTTGCTTGGTCAGAAGCCGTATCTGAGTACCGACCATTCTCTCATTTCGGTGAGCAGAAAATGCTACCAGATTACGTAATTATGCTCTCCACAACGGGTAAGTATATAGGTGTGAGTGTGTTATGACAGAAGTAGGCGCTATAGCGCTATGGGGAGTGTTGGGTGCAGAGAGGATGAACTGGCCCAACCAACATTACCAGAACTCGGTGTTGGCCAGGTCAACACCGACGGAAGATAATGGGTGGAGAAATTAATCACGTAATCTGGAAAACGTTCTGTATTCTGAACTCGGAGTCGCATCAAAGGAAATGCGATGGACCTAGCTCAAGAAGAGCTCAGAATAATTATGGGTAAAGTGGTACAAGCCTGCGCAGTGCTATATCAAATTATGAATTCATGCCAGTCTCCAGGATTGGAGTCTACGGGAACCGCTAGGGGTCTATCTTCTCTCCGAGTGACTAGTAGTCTTTTCTGAATTAAAATTTGCCACCTATTGTTTTAATGAGTTATTTTCAGAAGCAGAGATGTTTTAGAAAATGAAGTCAAGATCAGAGATGAGTCATACAGTGCATTTTGCTATTAATGCTTGACATTAATTTGTACTCAACCTTGCTAGTATTATCCTTTGTAGATCCTAATCCGGCCGGGAACTATCCCGCGTGGGATGAAGGGCTTGCAGGTACCGACGAAACCGTACGAGGCGAGAGCGTTGACTATGAGGACCAGGGTGAGATGGGCAGGCGACTCGGCGCTGAGGACGAATTGAAGATCGATGGATCAAGAAAGGCAGCGAAGGAACTTAGTAAATTACTATGTAAGAACCTTAGCCTTGCGTGGCTAACTGGAATAGAAAGTACAGTTTCTATTTTATTGTTCTGCTACGTTCACTCTGGTAAAGGCTTACTATTCATTAGAGCAGTGTTCTACTGAGCAAACGAATAGTAATCCGTATGCCTAAGTGTGATTACCCCTGGGGTAATGACACGGGGCGTCGCACTTACCCTACATAAACAAATCATAGGAAACATTCAATTTTGCAATCCCTAATTGGCCAAACGCCTAAATCAAATCCCTAAATTTAAATGTAAATGGGACTATGGGAGTGAGTATCAGAGTATGGGAGACTGGTTCTATCTGTCTTTTCAGAAGCTTCTATCATGTGGTTAAATTAATAAGTGCGGCTAAACTCGTCGTTCAAGGAAAGATGGATCAAAGCACGAATTCTGATTTTGCATTTGGATCTGGATTTTCAGTTCCATTGATTGATACTCATCTTGTAGTTTGCCACATGCAGCAAAATGGTAGGTATATGAACATGGCTTGTTCTTAACTTCTCTGCTCTACATAGACAATTCTAGATCCTATAATACAATAGTACTAGCTCAAGCTGTAACTAATAACTACGACACATGACTTGATGGATATGCTCAGTATAATGGGACTTCAATATGACAATACCTGAGTAGCTGAGCTCCCAGGTCGCCTGAGTCTTGACTAGTCAATAATGAGCCAGGTGGAGGCATAGATGTGGCCCTAGCTGGAGGACAGCACAGTGGTGCGAGCGGCCTCCTTGATGGGGAGCTTGGAGACAATTTTGCGAAGGAGATCGTCGCCTCGTCAGGGAGGGCGCTGATGTGGACGCAGTGGCCGGAGGAGGAGAAGGGGGAGCAGGATGAGGAGGAGGAGAATCTGGGGGAGGAGGAGGAGTCTATGGCGGCGGCGTGGGGGGCTCCTAACGCATGCTTGCTTGGTGCCTAAGGGCCTGGTTGGTTACTTGGTTGGTGGGCTGAAAGATCTAAGATGGCCCTGCTCAGGGAAGCGGACGCAGGGCCTAATGGGATGGTGATCTAAGATGAGATGGTGCATTCATAGATGTGCATTAGCATGGCTAATTATACATAGGTAAAAAAATTTGCAATTTTTTGGGGGTGCCTGTGCACCAAGGGCACCCCTGATGCTGATATAACAAAAACTTATGGAAGCCACCACCGATTGATTAGTGTGAGAATAAATCATGTCTCTCATGCATGGATCCTCTACGTCCATTATTTTTATATATACGGCAGCGCTATTCAGCGCATGAGCGTAGAACTATTCTACGCTCTGACCGTAACCCGCGTGACATAACCACGTTGCATGACCATGACCCTCACATGCAACCGACCGTAAAACCACGTACGCTCCTCAATCCACCCCGCTGCCCCCTTCCGCCGCCCCCTTCCAATGCCCCCCTTCCGTTCCCTAACCCCGTCTTCCACCACGCCGCAAGGCGGCGCTGCACGTAATTGATTGTAAAATGACTCCATGCCGTCCACCATGCCGGTGCGGGAGCCATCCAACCGACAGTAATAGACTGGGGCCGTCCTCCCACCAGACGTGTGTATGTTGTTTTACCGTTCTGTATAGGCTCTGTTACTGTAAACGGGCCATAATATTACTGACGCTTGTTTGTTGGAAATTATTGTGCAGATGGCAATGTTTATTGCATTGAGAATTGTATTTTACTAGGTATCCAGCCATGATTACTTTCTTTGTTGGTAGACAAAAAATTATGTCTCGTGACGTAAGTTGTTTTATTGTTCTATACGAGAGCTCTTACTGTAATTGTCATGTAATATTACTGTCGCTTGCATGTTAGAATTTATTGTGCGTATGATAAAATGTTTTCCTGCGTTGACAATTGTCTTTTACTAGGTATAAAGCCACAACTACTATGTTTGATGGCAGACAAAAAACATCTCGTGAAGTGGATTTGTTTTACTGTTCTATATGTTCTCCCTTACTACAAATCGCGCATAAATATTATCGATGCTTTGCTTGTTGGCAATTACTATTCGTATTGGAAGGTTTTACTACATTTGAGGATTGTTGTTTACCGGTTATCCTCCCAAAGTTACTGTGATCCGATGTTTTACTTTCGAACTATGTGATATTACTATATTTAATTAGATATTTTACTTTATGATATGTGCCTTGCGTGGACATAGTATACATCGCAAGCAAGTTGCATTAGATTTTTTACGTCATATAATGTGAACATTTACTGCATGGCGTGTAATACCCTACTGACTACAAATGTTTGAAAAATAAAAACAATGCTCGACTAAGTATAATAGATCCAAAAAGTAAAATGTTGTCGTACGAACACTTTTATCGAACAAGCAATTGAATATTACTAGATAGTTACAAAACGTTTACTAGATTGTTCTTAAATATAATGTACTAGGGAGGGGCTTGATATTGTTGACCACGTGGAACAACAAATAGAACATTAGCTCAACCCTTTATTTGTTCCCCTCTCCTGCATACGAAATGAGAGCGTCATGTTGCACTTTATTGTGCATTCAAAAATATATTACTGGACTCCATTGTACGTAATTATTGCTTACCGGTTAGATCATGGTGTGCAGCGCCTATCCTTTGCCGTTGTAAAACTCTAGGAATTTCATGGTGAAGAAGGCGCAATCGTTCTCCAGAATATGCTTCGGGTGTTGAACAGAAGCCACCTCCAGTTGACAAAGACTAGGAATTTCCTACCAATCACGGCTTGGAAGGCATCATTGAGACGTGTGAGTATCTTCTTGCCGACTACAGTGTGGTGATCAGCCAGGTTAGTGCACTTTTGCTTGTAGCCGTTCGAGTCTAGCACGTCGATGCGCTTATGCACCATATTGATGCAGTAGACCGACCAATGCGCGTTGTAAAAATGGGTATCACAATTACTTTCATATACATTACAATTGTCGATGATCGAGACCTAGGGTCCCTTATCGAGGTTATCAGGAAAATGATATGAGAGCACAATCAAAATACAGAGATCTTTATTGTCGTGGACACAATGAGAATGTGTATAAGAATACAATGGGTTTACAAGAGATCGTGTTTACGAGAGATTATCCAGAGCCTTGTGACAACTTATTGAGAATGTTTTCAAAATACATTATTGTAATTACACCGGCTATCCCACTTATATATATCAAAGGGGTGGCAGGTAATGTCAGTAAAGGTGCCTTATTTCTTCACGCCCGTTCCTTCATTGAGTCTTGAACTGTCACGTATTTTAGCCAATTGTCGTAAGTTGTCCGATACGCCAATAACTGCTCCAACGTTAGTCATGTGGAAAACTACCATGTCTCTTGACCAGTTTGTTGGTCAGAGATGGCCCAAACCATATAGTTGGTCATGTAGTATCCATGACTGATCGTTTCATGACTCAAATTGGTCGGTGACCACTTTGGCCATAATAAAAAGGACCAGACTTCTTTTTAATACTAATCGTACATGCATAACCGTTATAAAGTCGTCCCCTAATAAGTGGGCCTATTTTAACAGAGACTCTGACTTTGACTGAAAAATATTGATCTGGTCAAGAATCCTCGTCAGCTAGCCCCCAAGGCTTAAGAAAATAATAAATATTTGCTTAAGGCTTTTTTTTGCCTTGAAACATGCATCAAGAAAATTTTTCTCCTTCATAATCATTCCAAACATTTATTGAGAATGTCAGAGAGAGGAAAAGATTTATATTTTCTTGGTAACCGTATCATAAGGTTGCAGTAAAAAAAAGGGAATAAAAGACCCTTTTCTCTTTACCTTCACCTTTACCCTGTTCTCATCACAATATCCGTCTTGAAGCCTCCCGCCTTCAAGTTTTTCATCTCCAACTCTCTCGTCCAGAACTCTGTTCAATCTTGATCATGGGGATTTTGAGTACTTCATCCTATTTCGATAGTAAGATTCAAGTGCTGGAGAACCAAGTCTATCTTCCGCCTAGGGCTCTGTTCAAATGGACAACTTGTGGAAGTGAAATGGCTCCAATTCCCCAAGAATATCGTATTATCATCTTTGTTGCTTTCATGAAGTTGGGTTTTCGCTTGTCTTAAAGTGAGTTCTTAGCATACGTTTTAGACTACTTTAAGATAGAACTCTTTCACCTTGGACCAAATTCAATTTTGATCTTTAGTGTCTTTTCGCATCATTGTGAAGCTTTCCTTGTCATTCCTCCCTGTGTTCGTCTATTTCGCCACTTCTATCAATTTACCTGAAATAATCGAGGCCAGGGGAATTGTGGTGGCATGTATTTCAAGCTCCACGACCAAATAGCTAAAAAGTAGCATCCCCTTCCAATCAAAGACATGTGGTGTGACTATGAGAAGGAGTGCTTCTACTCTGAAATTCTTGGAGATAGCCATCTAAAATATACTATAAGTCCTCCGACTTGGTCTGCTCAAGACGTAAAGAACGAGAAGGCTTCCTTGAAGCTGATGGCTGAAAGAGAAGAGACTGATCGATGCAGTTGTTTCTCTAGTGGCCGTCGGATTGACTAGTCGAAAGATCATTCGTGACTTCCTCCAGCACAGGATCAACCCCCGAAGAAAAGGGTTCGCTACGCCTGAATGCTTGAAGGAAGTGAGCACTCGACCAAAGACGGTCCTAGAGATATGTTACTCTTCAAATTCCTTAAAGAAATGTTTGAATTAGTAGTATAAACTTTATTGAGTTTATTTGTATCTTTTTTGTTTGCTTTAGAATTGCTAGAGGAAGTGGTCGAACAAAGGACTTCAACAATTTTGAAGAATGTGAGAGATGGCTCATAGCTCATTTCTTTCGATGACCAGCCTTCCAACTTAATCGAAGTATCTGCAAAGTTCATAAATGAATGAATGCAAGTATGTATAATTTTTACCTTAATATTGATTTTTTTTTGCTAAGATTGTAGTTGATAAACATCTCCTTTTCTTTTAGATGCATGGCAGAAAAAGGGGTGTTGACCAGGCTGGATCCAGCAAACAACCCCCGCTGGCCAAAAAGACCAAGACCACTGCAGCCGGGTCTTCACACGTCGTGGTCGAGAGACCAACGACCAGGACAAGAGTTGCTATTGTAGTCACTACAGGTGCTCCAATTGCAACCATGTAGACCAGTGATGCACCGACTAGTGTTGTACCGTCTAATACCTAGGCTGTCGTAGCCCTGACCAGCACCCTTCATGCCATTCGGTCATGTTCCCCTAGGCGCTAGGCGGGCGAGCACTGGACATCTAGCACCTAGACCGCCTAGGCGACTAACCAGCACAACAGGGCATGCAGGTGGGAGCACCAGCACATCGACATGTAAAATATTGAAATGGGCATGAATTATACCTCAAGAAGCAAGGAGGAGAATTGTTACCTGGAGAGGCTAGATGTGATGTCAGCGTGGGGGTCGTGGGTTCATGGCCCACATCTGTTGGGATTAGCCCGCTTGGATGGGGTCTAGCGCAAGCGGGTGGTAACATGAGTGTCGTGCGGCTCAGTCGTGGGACAGGCTCGGTCAGGGCAGGGGGACTGGCTAAGGCATAGAATGAGTTATTCTACGCTCAGCTATAGAATTGTGTGAGTGTGTGTGTGTGTTTCTGTGTGTGTACGGTGTTAAAGGAGCTTCTACGTTTGCCATGAGAGGCTATAAATTCTCACATTCGTCGGTGAAAAAATAATATACATAGCTTAATTTGACAGGTTCAGATCATAACAATACAACTAATCAGATATAATATAGAAATATATATCAGCATTCGATGACGAATACAACTCTATTTTGTGGGATTCACCGCTGGTTGCTTTAAATAACGCATAGCTATTCCTCTAAATGATTTGGACTAGAAGTTTATATCTATTCTTATATATATTGTTAAAATGATGTTAAAAGAAGCTTATTCCGGTAGGTCCGAATTAATCAGACATATATTAAAACGGTTACAGTCGTATAAAAAATAACTATATTTTTTTATCTTAAGCATTAGGGTTGTATAACATTTATTGTAGTGTGGGAATCTATTATCTTATTGCGGATATCATGGGGATATACTCATGATCTTAGAATAATGATACAATTGGCAATGGTGGTGTGGGTTTGTCGAAACACTCATTTTTGGCAAATTTCAGAAACTATCAGGCTTCAAGCGGTCTGACTGACCATGGTGGTGGTCTGACCGGCTTGGTCGGCGGTCTGACCGACCATGGATGGAGGTCAGACCGGTTAGGACTTTGGCCAAGAGGCTGGCGGTCAGACCGGCCATGGGCGGCGATCTGACTAGCCAAAAAGGTGACTTTCAAGTTTAGAGTCGGGCAAAAAGTAGACGATGTAGGCAAGAGAGAGGATTCTTCTGCACTTGGTCTCATAACTTTTGGAGCTCCAAGTAAAAATTCTATTCATTTTAAATTTTGAGGGAGGTTTCCAATTTCTAGGGAGCAAATTTGGCTAAGTCCTTGTGCTAGCAGTCGGACCATCCATACTGGGCGGTCAGACTGGCAATGGGTAGCGGTCTGACCAATTTTATCCTGTTTGTTGGATAGTAAGGCAGTGATGTTCGTAGGTTAGGTCAAATTCATGGTTTTTAGTGTATATGTGTTGCATGATGCATGTTTTTACTAACGTGGGTCAAGTTACGAAGAACTTGTTCCCGGAATCGATTTCTTGGTCTATTGTTGTGTAAGAGGCTTGGAGATCAATAACGGTCAACGACGAGGATGATCGGGACTAGGCTTGGAGAGCTGAAGTCCAGAACAATCGAGAATATCAGGTGAAGTCAGTAGACTCAAGCATGGTGCAAAATAGAAAGGATGACCGAACAGGAAGTTCAGTGCGACGGGTTGCATCAAGCGGTGCGAGGGTCGGTGCGAGTACTATGGTGGTTTCGGTGGGGATCCGGATGAGAAGGACTTGCCGACATGAAGAAAGTCGTTGATCAACCTACACGTGGCGAAGCATGGGATTGCTTTATGAAGATTGAAATCGGTCTTTGGAGAATGATCGAGCAGGTGCATTTGGTAACTTCACCAAAATATTGTCTTCGTGACATTTGGCTAAATCGTGGCGCAAGACGGGGAAAGGAGAGGTGGTTTAGGCCAAATGAAGATGAAGGTCACGAAGAAATGGATTCAAAAAGCATGATTCGTCATCCGCTTTGAGAAGCGTACGTGAGTGTAGACATGTTTGTGTGCGGGCTTAACAGGTGTCCGATAGGGTCTTCTCTCTCAGCCTAGCCTCTACTATAAAAGGGAATATCCAGAAGTTGAGTTCTCAAGTCCTTCCAAGAGAAAACCCTAATTTGTTATTTGAAGATTTTGGAGTAGTTAAGGCTAGGGTTTGTGAAAGATGGATTGATTATGTGCTCAAGTATTGTACTTTTGTCCTCTATGGTGGAGTGGCTGTAAATCAACATCTATGTCAAATCAATCCAAGCAAGATTCCTCAAGATGGGTATCTTTTTGTTCTTTCTCTCTCTTTGGTGACTTTTTGGATTTTGGTGATTCTGTGATTTCTTGCTATAATCTTGCCTGCTGTGACATGTGGGAATGCATCTAGGATTATATTAATCATCTTTTACTCACTAGCAAGTTTTCGAATCAAAGTTTGATTTTTCTAGGTTCTTGTGCCCTCCATCCCTTATCTATGAAATTCATGAAACTTTGGCCTTGATCTTCCCAATCGTCAATTAGAACAGGTTTCTTACATTCTTACTAAGCTATGGTTGAAATATGAGGGGATTTGGATCACTATATCAAAAGTTGAGTCGATTTATGATTTTGATTTCGTGCTCATTTCACTGTTCGTTGTGCTGGAGGTCAATCCACCCCTGCCGAGAGGTCAGGCCACCCCTGGTGAGAGGTCAGACCACCAGGCCGTCGATCAGACTGCCCATCTTGAGAGGTCTGACCGCCCATCTCACTTTGATTTGAGATTTCAGTGTTTTTGGTTGTTGTGCTTCGGGGTTTGGATTGGATTCAACACAAGACTTCTGTTGTGCTTGTACTTCGATCTTTATAGCTTTCATAGCCATTACAGTAAGAATTGAGTTGAATCCGGTCAAGGTGAAAAAAAAGGTAGTGCTCCTATTCGCCCCCCCCCTCTAGTCATTTTGGTCCATTAAGTGGTATCAGAGCGTGGTTAGTTTATTCTTGATCTTAACCAGTCATTGAACCCGACGATGGAGAAGTACACCACCAAGTCACATGTCTTTGGTGTGCTTGAATATGCCTATTAGAAGAATCGCAAAGGTGTCTACCTTTAGAGCAAAAGTTAAGCCATATGGGAGATTGTCCAAACCCCGCTCATCTTGCCCGAGGTTGCTACTCCAGCTTCAGTAGCCCTCTTGGCAGATAACCACAAGGCAAAGAACCCCTATATGTTTGGTTTAGTAGACAGGAGTATGACAGGGTCTGTCACCTTGAGACCACGTACGAGATTTGGCACACCCTCAAAACCTACCATGAGGGTTCACCCCAAATCAAGCAAGTACGTCAAACGAACTTCAAGCGAGAATACAAAAAGTTTGAAATCTATCCTAGAGAGAGCATCGATTGCGTATTCGCTCACTTCAACAAGGTGCTCAATTAGTTGAGAGTGGTCGACATCGAGTATTCTCAGTTCGAGAATGCTACTCACCCCTTGGCCACAATCAACACCAAGGAGTGGGAGATGAAGGCTAGTGCCATTGAGGAGAATGTTAATATCTCTGATCTCACCTTGGAGTTGCTCTATAGCAAGCTCAAGACCCATGAGATTAAGAGGGTTGATCATCCTAAAAAGGAGAACATGACTTTAGTAGCTGACCCTCTCAAGAGAACTTCTGATGGCTCTTCTGAATCTTTTTCTGGATTTTCACTTGCTTGTTTATCTACAATCCATGAAGAAGAACTTGAGACTATCCCTGAGCCTGAGTTAGCCCCCATAGTCGAAAAATTCACATGGGCCTTTCACAATGTGAGGAACAAGAAGAAAGGTGGCCCTGTGACATTCTATGAGTCTAGAGAGCTCTACCACATCCCGGCGAACTGTCCCAAGCTGAAAGGGAAGAACAACCACAAGGAGGAGAAGACAACTTAGAAGAAGCCTCAAGGGAATAAGTCCAAGTTCGAGGCTGCAAAGCTCATGAAGGCCGCCCACCGGGTTCTTGCCGCTTTTGGAGAGCAATCCATGAGCGATGTGGACTCTGAGAGCGAGGAGGACAAGGAGGAGGAGCTCTCTCAAGAGAAGAAGAAAGGGAAGGCGAAGGACTTCACCAGCACGTGCTTCATGGCCGACTCCGTCGACGAATCGATGAGGTACCTCCATCCTATGAAGTTCTCTCAACTAGATGTGATATCATTTATGGGCAACTACTTAGTCAGGATAAGGCGTTAGAGTTTATTATAGCTAGGAATAACGACTTAGAATCACAAGTTGATAATCTGATGCTAGAAGCTATGAATGCTAAGAATCTTGATGTTGATGGATATTCATCCTGACATGCTTTACATTCTAAACTTGCTAAGATACAAAATACTCAAGATGTTGCCATGCACCAACTAGATAATGCTAGGACTAAGTTGATTGAGTTTAAATCTACTTCATGTGAAAAATGCTTAGAATCTAGCAAATTATTAGCTTCTGATAAGGCTGAGTCTAGCACTTGCTCTTTCTGCTCAGAACTTGAACGTGAAATGATTGGCATGTTAGAAACAGTTAGAGTTAAGTATGACAAGCTTAAGGATAAAATTAATTCTGTTCCTTGTGCTTCATGTGAACCCCTTAAGCTTGAAGTTGCTATTCATAAGGAGAAACGTGCTAGAACCATTAAGGCTAAAACTTGTGAATCTTGTCCTAAACTTGAAAAAGAAAATGCTTGTCTGAAGGACACACTAGAAAATTTTTCTAAGGGTAAGAAACAATTGAACATAATTCTTGACAAGTCTAAAACTCCTTATGGGAAGTAAGGGTTAGGATACAATTTTGCCCAAGACAAGTCTAAGCCAAATGTCATTCAAGTCTTGGAAGATGGCTTAGTTAAGTTCAAAACTCAACCTACAAAAAACCTTTTCAAATATGCAGGTTTTGCCCAACCATCTTCTAAGTCAAAAGGTGTATATCCTAGTGGTATCAAGTATCATTGCAACTATTGCAAGAAGGATGGGAATTTGCTTGAGTTCTATTGGCGTAGGTTGAAAAATGCTAGGAAGAACATTTCTAGATTTGCTTCGAGTCAACCTAAGGCTTTTATGAGGAACAGTTATACTAAGAAGAAGAAACCTGGTCAAGGATTAAATTCACATGCTAAACAACATGTTCATCATCATTATATTCCTAGACGGGATGCATCTCATGTTCTTGTGATTGTTGCCCATGATAGGATTTTCAAGTAGGATCAAGGCTAGCAATTCTGCTTTACATACTTCTCACAGACATATGTCTCACTACTGGGTTCACAAGTCTTGTTTAACTAACCCTAGTATTGAGACACATCGATCTCCTGTGCCTTGATTTTTAGGATTGCTGCGGAAGGGGGAAGAACACATGGTTCATCGACTTCAGATGTTCACGCCACATGACCAGAGACACAAGATGGTTCACCGCCTTCACGTGGTCGACGGATGATAACTTCATCACCTTTGGAGATGATACACAAGGACGGATCGAAGGAACAAGATCAATCAAGGTGAACGATAAGTTCATCCTGAAGAACATCACCCTTGTGGACAAGCTAAGGTACAACTTGCTCTCTGTCTCATAGTTTATTGATGATGGCTTTGAGACTAGGTTTAAGAAAAATGTCTATTGTGTGCTTAATTAAGTTGGTGATCTTGTCTTTGGGACTTCTAGAGTTGGTAGGATCTTTGGAGCTGACTTTTCTGGATCTCTTGTCAGGTCTCTCAAGTGTTTGATTCCATCTTCTTCTAAGTGTTGGCTTTGGCACCATCGTTTGGGGCACATTGGTTTTGATCATCTGACGTGAGTTAGCAGCTTTGATCCCAAGAGAGGTTTGCCAAAACTCAAAACCATCAAGGATGTTGTATGTGCGCTCTGTAGGAATAGCAAGCAAGTTGTTGCCTCACACCTGTTATTGATTATGGTCATGACTGATGGACCGAGACAGTTGCTTCATATGGATATTATTGGTCCTGCTAGGGTTCAGTCATCCAATGGTAAATGGTACATTCTTGTCATAGTCTATAATTTCTCGAGATATTCTTGGGTGTTCTTTCTTACTTCGAAGGATGAAGCTTTTGATCATTTTTATGATCATGTTCTTCACTTGGCTTCCGAACTCCCCAGTGCCTTTAGAGCGATCCGCAGTGACAATGACGCGGAGTTCAAGAATGCCTTATTTGCCTCTTTCTGTGCTGAGCGTGGTGTTGAGTATCAGTTTTCTTCTCTACACATCCCTCAAAAAAATGATATGGTGGAAAGGAAGAATCGAACCTTGGTCAGATGGCCAGGACGATGCTAGATGAGTATAGCACTCTGAGGAGGTTCTAGGCCGAAGCTATTGCTACAACTTGTCATATTGCCGACCAAGTCTTCTTGAGACCTTCTCTGGACAAGACATCTTATGAGCTTCGGTTTGGTAGAAAACTCTCTGTTTCTTATTTTTTCAGTTTTTGGAGCCAAGTGTTTCATTCTTAAGACAAAATCTAGATAAATTTGAGTCAAGGACTTCTGATGGTTTATTTCTGAGTTATCCCGCACATTTGAGGGGTTTTCGGGTTCTTAATGTTGAGACTAACATTATTCATGAAACATGCAATGTCACATTTGATGAGACAAGCCATAGAGCTAGATCAGACATTTCAGGTGACACATTGGCAACTGGGAGCATCTTTGTGGATGAAGATGAAGACGAAGTTGATGATTGTCTCCCGCCTGCTGCTGCTACTTCTCTTGATCCAATTGAAGAACCTGCTTCCACTACTCCACCTTCAATTGAGGCTCCAACTGCATCCTCATCACCATCAGTACATGCGGAGGTCGAAGAGGTGTTGTCTCCCCCAAGCGCTCCACTTCACATTCAGAGACGTCATCCTCCGGATCATATGATTGGTCATCTTCATGAGCCGGTTACTTGCTGCAGGTATCATGATCTGAGCCTCTAGTCCCATTCTACGTTTGTCGTTTCATTCGAACCCCGCGATATATGACAAGCTTTATCTGATTCCAGCTTGTTCAATGCTATGCATAAAGAATTAGATAATTTTGAGAGAAACAAGGTTTAGGATCTAGTTGAGACCCTAGTAGACATAATGTGATATGAACCCGTTGGGTGTTCAAAAATAAACAAAGTGAGGATGCTTCTATTGTTAGAAACAATGCTAGATTGGTAGCTCAGATTTTAATCAAGTTGAGGGGTTAGACTTTGATGAAACCTTCGCTCCTATTACTAGATTAGAAGCAATTCGCATTCTGCTTGCATCTGTAGCAAGTAAGGGCTTTAGGCTGTATCAGAAGGATGTCAAGAGTGTATTTCTGAATGGCTACATAGAGAAGGAAGTGTATGTTAGGCATCCCACGGGCTTTGAGGATCCCAAGCATTCACAACATGTCTTCAAGCTATCCAAAACCTTGTATGATCTTAAGCAGGCCTTAGAGCTTGGTATGATAGGCTTAAGACTTTCTTGCTTTAGAATAACTTTGAGATGGGTAAGGTAGATAAGATACTATTTATTCTTAGACACGGCAATGACTTTTTACTTGCTCAGATTTATGTAAATGATATTATCTTCGGTGGTTTTTCTCATGCTCTTGTTTTCAGTTTTTCTTATTCTGATTTTGCGGGTTGTCGGCTAGATAGGAAGAGTATCTCAGGCACTTGTCACTTCCTAGGCACCCCTCTTGTCTCTTGGTCATATAGGAAGTAGTGCTCTGTTGCACAATCCACTACAGAAGCTGAATATGTAGCTGTCTCTAGTTGTTGTAGTCAGATTCTGTGGATGGTTTCCACCCTTAAGGACTATGGGTTAGCATTTGCTAGTGTCCCTCTTCTCTGTGATAACACTTCTGCTATTAATATTGCTAAGAATCGTGTGCAATATTCTAAGACCAAGCACAACGACATTCGCTATCACTTCCTTAGAGACCATATTAAGAAGGGCGACATTGTGCTGAAGTTTGTGGAGTCTGAGGCTCAGCTAGCTGATATCCTTACGAAGCCTTTAGACCCAACTAGATTTTCCATAAGGAGGGAGTTAGGGGTAATTTATCCCTATGAGTTGGTTTGAGGGGGAGTTGGTTCTCTTCTGAGCTTTCCTTTTGATTTTGATCTATTCTTTGATCTTCTTTTGAGCTTTTTGATCTTCCTGAACTTTTTAAGCTTTTGAGTTTTTTTCATGCATCTCATTGTATCATATAGCATTTATATGAAAACAACAAAAAGATGCATTGTAATATAAGATTTACGCTTGTCTTTTAATTTGATGAGACTTTGTTTGTTACTTTCTTGAGCTTTAGGCCCTGTTTGGTATAGCTCCGCTTCAAATTTTAGTAACTTCAACTCCAGCTTCACTTTTGGATCCACTCCCCTAAGAAGTTGGAGTAGTCTGAGAAGGTGTTTGGTTAGAAAGCTAACTCCCACTCCATGAATGAGAATGATCTATGGAAAAAGACAAAAGTGACCTTGGTTTTGTAGCTTGTATTTTTATCAGATTTTTTACTGTTTATGTGGTATTTCGGCTGATTAACATTTAATTTTTCACTTTTTGTATTTGGGTCATTTATTATTTACTAATTGTTGATTAACATCTAATAACACTAATGTTTTCTGATTAACACAAATATTAACGTTTACTGTTTACTGATTAACACCAAAAAAAATTACATGGTAGCTGAGCTTAGATTCAATGTAAAAAAGTATCAAACTGGAAGACACAATGACATAACAAAATTTATTGCCTTTATTACATTCTCAAAGATCATGACACATCAGTTCTATATACATCACTGTTCAATTATCGAAGTTACAACAATAATTTGAACAGAATTGCATGTGTTCAACTACTCTGTCCACATCTTCCCAGCAATTCAGTTTGGGCATCCTCTGTTCTTCCTTCTTCATGACGCAAGCTTTCCATTGTGGCCTCCTGTATACTAATTTATACAGAAATCAGAACTCAGTTTGAGTTCACACAGAAAGCGTATTACAAACTATCAACGGACTAACTAATAATTACCACAAAAAAAGTTATAGCAGAGTTGAAATCATTCTCTGAAACTGAAATCGTTCTCTAAAAACAGAAAGCGTAATCCAAATAGTTCATGAATCATTCATTCATCTGGTTCTAGAACAACGATCAATGTTTTTTCCCACTTCCTAGAATCCAGTGCACACCACATCACCGAAATTCACAGAACCCTTAGCATATTCTTTTCGTTGCATACTCTACAATAGTTCTGAGAAATCCAGAACAACCCTCAAATTGGCCTCTTAAGATCTACTCAATTTAGAATATCCAACAACCATATCAAAAGGCACGACCTTCTTTTCTCAGTAAATCGAAATCGAACATGGTAGAGCACCGATACCTTCACATGATCTACTTGTTAGACAGCATCCAACACGCATCGAAAGTTTGAAACCCCAAAGTTTTCGCATCACACCAACTAAATCAGCTACCCTACTGAACCATACTAATCAACCCAATCACGCTCTCTTGTGTTATAGCATCCACGAACTACTAAAAAAAGAGTTTTCAGGTCACAGTAACCAAAAACTCCGGTAAATCTACACACAAAAATTGCATCGGAGCAAACAAGAAACCACGATAGAAACCTAGCACGCCTATTCTACCAAAAATATCGCATATGTTGCAACTAGAAAAGCAAAGTTTGCGGGGGAAGCGTTCTCGCCAGCGGCTCTCCCTTCTGGAAGAGGTTCGACATAAGCACCCCTATCTCTGCGGGGCACTTTGATCGGCCCGAAGAACTTGGCCACGAAGTACCAGAACACGCCATCCGCACGATGCCGGTGATGCTCTACCCCAAGCCGCCGCCGCCCTGCCGTGCCGTCGGGCCCTGTTCCTGCAGCTACGTCGCTGCCGTGGCCACCGCCGGATGCGACATCGCCGCCGGCGAGTTGGATCGGAGTGAGGAGGAGGGGGGAGGCGCCGAGATGCGAAGGGAACAATTCTTTTTGGGGAGTCTCTGTGCGATGCTTAGGGGATAGAATGGGGTGGGGGAACAGGAGACGGAGCAAATGGGGGAGAGATGGGATCAGGAGGGGATGGCGAGGGGTTTTGTTCGATGGCATTTGGTGGGTAATTTCATCCTAACTCCAGGGGTATTTTTGTAACTAGGTGACTGCTCCATGCGGGGAGCAACCTTCTCGCAGCTCTGAGAAAATACACTACGGCCTACTCTAGATTCTCAAACTCCAGATTCGATTTTTTTTAGAGTTGTACCGTTTGGCATGACTCCACCTACTCCGACCATGAAGCTGGGAGTTGGAGCCATGCCAAACAGGGCCTTAGTATCTCAATTCATGCTCAATGACATGTCTTGTTCATTGACTTGCTAGAATTATCATACTTTCACACGTGTAGCTTAGTCTTTGCTTTATGAGCTAGAACTTTAATACAACTTGAACTAAAAAATTACAAATTGTGGATTTTTTTAGTTAGTTACACCATTAGTGGTCCTTTTGTGACACTTGTCATGTCAAAATTGCTTGGTTAGTTCTTGAATCTAGGACTAAAAATCAATTGAGTCTTTAGTTCTTTTGTGAATATAAAATCTGCTCCTGTGTAAAATTAAAAAAAATCAAGTTTTATGGTTCCCATGTGAATAAATTGTGCCAAATTATTCTCACGAGACTGCATGTCAAAGACATAAACTTGGAAATAGTTTGATGATCCAAACGATCTCATGGGGACTACTTGTCTAAATTGACATAAACCTCAGGATTTGTTGCCCCGGCCGAAGCTTAGGAAGAGTTTGGAGATGACTCCTAGTTCAGGATCTTCTTCACTAAGATAAACCTTTAATCAACTTCAACATGTGTTATTCATTTCAAATGAAAAATATTGTAAGGATTGGGTGATTGAGGTACCTTGAGCAAATTGATTTAATTTTGATACTTTCAGTCTCTAGGATGGTCTTTGTTAGCTTCTTGATCTCACATTGATATTCTAACATGGCTAGTATCACTCTAGGACACCTTTTGATGAATTTACTATTTTTGAAGCTTTGCTTAAGTTGTTAAAATTCATCGCTTCATTTTGAGTCGTCTAGCTTCGGTTTGATTAATATGTGTGTGTGTGTGTGTGTGTGTGTGTCTTAACATGATCTTAATAGCACCCTGATGCTAGGTGTGTCTTAAGTAATAGTAGAAATGCTAGCTTGCTCTTTTGGGTAATCTCCAAAACTCCTTGCTCTCAAAATTTTAAAAAAAATCTAAAAATGAAGTCACTCCATTGCACTTCATGCATGCTGCTCCTTCTTATGCTTCTTCCTCATTTCTGCATCTGTCATTTCTGGATGAGAGGAAGGCGTGATTCCTTAATGATTACATTGTCAAAGGGGGAAAAGATATAGTAAAAATGTTAAAAGGGAAGCTATTTAGATAAAAGGGAGAAAATATTTTTTTAAAATGATGATCATAGTGAGGGGGAGCATCTAATTTGCATTCTTGTGATCTTATTGCTATTTCTGAACTTGAATTGTAATTCTTGGAACCTCACAGTGATCAAAGGTCAAATTGAACAATTGTTCTTTCATATGGACCTTAAGCGAGATTTTTTACTCTTCTCTAGAAATTGAAGCTTTCTTGTTCTCTTTTGTCTTATCTCACTTGCCTCTACTGATCTGAAACATGGCCATTTCCATTGTTTTTCTGGCTTTTGGACCAAGTTGTGCCTTTGCGTGAAAATGTTAAGTATTTTCGTTGTCAAACCTCAAACTTACATTTTAGAAAATTGCCAATGTGTTCATCAAGAGAGAGATTGTGAATATCATGGGGATATTCTCATGTTCTTAGGATGATGATATAATTGACAATGGTGGTGAGGGTTTGTCGAAACACTCGTTTTCGGCAAATTTTAGAAACTGTCAGGCTTCAAGCGGTATGACCGACAATGGTGGCGGTCTGACTGGGCGTGGACGGTGGTCAGATCGGCCAGTGCTTTGGACAAGAGGCGCGCAGTTAGATTGGCCATGGGCGGCGCTCTAACCAACCAAAAAGGTGACTTTAAAGTTTGGAGCCAGGCCAAAAACAGAGGATGTCGGCAAGAAAGGTGATTCTTCTGCACTTGGCCTCATAATTTTTGGAGGCCCGAGTCAAAAGTTGTAACAGCCCAAAATCTCTAAGTTGGATTAGTTAAGCATCTAATGTGCATTTGTGGAATTTTGGACTTTTTTTAAAACTTTTTGTTGCAGCAAATAGGTTTCAAGTGTGGGAATATTTTAGTTGGATTCTATATTCTCTGACATGCTTGTTGGATTTTTTGGAATTTTTGGAGCTTAATTGGTTCCCTGATTAATTTGCATGTTCAACTTTGAGTTTGAATTTAAAACACCAACCTAATAGATAAATAAAACAAATAGAAATGAAAGTGATAACTTAAAATCTAGACTCAGTATAATTATTCTAAATATAAATGGAGGAATTAATTAAAGCACGTTTTGCAATTTTCTCACATCAAGTAATAATAATCAATATTAAATCAAATTGTTAGGAAAATTGCAATTAAAAATTTAATTATTTTGATTTTATGTTTTCACATGCATCACAAAAATCATGTCATTATGCATGCATTATTATCATCATCTTTCTTTTCTGGTTCGACCGACCGCAGGTGAAACGCCTATGTGTCCCTTCTTTTCCGTTCCTGCTAACTCCCTTCGCTTCTCTCCTTCAAATCTCATCTAAAAGCTCAAAACCAAGCCATGCATGTCATACCACCGTGATCGTCATCGCACGACCAACCCATTTCTGCAATCCGTTTGCGCATGCATGGCAGTTTGAGCGATTACGCGAGAGGAGAAAAGAAGTAGCAGATGAAACGTCCGCGAGTCTATTTCTTTTCCCCAACTTCTCTCCTCGCAATCACAACCGAGAATCAAGAATCCGACGATGCATGTTATACCGTTGCGATCACCGTCTCGAGGGCGTTCCGTTTCTGCAATCGTATCTCGCATGCAAGGTCATATGAGCAAGTTGAAAAAATGTGGGAGAAATACACTACTATTTATTCCACTGCTAATTTCTCTCACTGCCATCCCCTTTCAACCCCACTAACCATTTCTTTATCTCACTCCCAGCCGAATCATCCACCTCCCAGCTTCATCTTCCCCGGCCTCCCCATGCCGGCTCCTCCCTCTGTCGCCGGCCTCAGCAAGCCCGCCGCCCTCCTCCGCTTGCCGCCGCAGCAGCCCCTTCACCTCGAGCCCCCTGCCTCTTCTGCTGCTGTCGCCCCCTGGTGCCTCTCCTCCTCTGTCACCCAGTTGCCCCGGCTCCTCCTTCACATCGACCCAGCCCGGCTGCTCCGCCGCCGCCGCCTCCCGGTCTTCCCCGCGCCCAGCAGCCGCTCGCTACCACCAGCTCGCCCGAGCCCTACCCGAGCTGCACTGCCTCCACCCCGAGCCGCCGTGTGACTCCCAGGCGCCGTCGTTCCTCCTGCCGTCGGATCCGCCTCTGTCACCCCTCAGCGCCGCTCGGCTCCGTCCCCGTCGCCTCCTACCGCTGGAGCTGCGTCGACCCCATCTTCCTCGGCCCCAGCCCGTGCCGATCTCGTCTCCTCCGCCACTGCTCTAGGCCCCTGCGCGCCACCGACGTTGTCACTGCTCCGAGCCGCCCGCACCTCCTCCCTGCTGGCCGGCCCGGCTCCCATGCACAAAGCGCCGCCAAGGGTGCCGGCGGCGACATGCGTGATCTCCCCGGAGCTATGCGCCACCCACGCTGCGCCTTGGCTCGTGCACCGCCACCCGTGCTGCCCCCTCGCTGCCGGTGCCCCATACCTGAGCCACCTTCGGTTTCTTCTTGTTTGCCCTCTATGTGTTTGTGTAAATGCCTCAAAGCAAGTCTTGTTTCTCTACAGGTGGAGCTCGCCTCGGCCACCCCCTGTCCATTTCATTTGTGCTCAACCGACGCTGATGCCTCTCTTCGTTGGTGCAAGGACCGCCCGAGCCACCCCTGGCTCCCCATTGGTTCCCCCTTGCGCTCTCTCAGGCTATTCTTTTCTGTATGTGCATGATAGTGTTTGTGTTGTTCAGTTAGGAGGATAGATGAATGTTTCACTGAGATAGTTATCATGCAGTGATATGCTTAGTACTATATATGAGTTTGTATGTACCTTTGTTTAGGAAGAACTGTGAGCTTTATAAGCAATTGGAGGATTAGTAGAATGATCAAATGGGAATAGCATCCTTTTTGCAGGCAACTAAAGGTTAGTCAGTTTAGCTGGTGGCAGATTTCACTTTTTCATAAGAGTAAGGCATTGAGGTAACTGTCTACTGAGTTTTAGGGAGCTTTCACATATTAGCTAGTTGGTGGCTGAGATAAGTTCTTGGAGGACTCATAGTTGTATGACTTTACATAAGGTTTTAACAGCATAAGGATTTACAAGAGGTTAATCAACTTTCTGTATTTGTATGCTTAGAAGTGTAGTCAGTTAGTGGGTTAGCTAAAGAAACTAAATGGTAGGGGGACTTTTAACTGACAATTTAACTTTCAGTGTATTAGTTTTAGGTGACTCTTTTAGATGACTAAGTATCTAATAGGTTACCTTTGGCAGTGGGCTTATGACCTTACTAAATTCTAGTACTTAGGAGGTTATTGTTCCAGTCAGACTTTAGACCTTAAACTAACAAATGCGAATTAATTTGATAATTAAGCATTACGGTGTTTCTCCAAAACCAGCAGTGAGATTCCTTGTTAGGCAAATAAATAATGGGGTAGAGGAATGGGAGAAAACAGTAGACAGGAGTAATGACTTATGGAAAGTTCAGATTACAAGCTACATAACGTTTGTAGCTCAGTAGTTAAATATATTTAACACTAGTTAGTAGTAGCCTTTATCAACCTAATGCACATAAAAAATAGAATTTTAAACCTCATTAGGATCGCAGTGTTAAGCCTTAACAATTCATTTCAAGAGAGCAAGAGTTATCGGGAGACAAGTTTGGAATGAAATACTCATCTAGCTTTAAGGTAGAGCTAATTCAAATACCGAAGCTAATGGATGAGAAAATATAATTATAAGCCATTAGCATTTAATCTATAATAGTAGAATTGAATCATAAGTCAAAAATTAAATTAGTGGTTAGTCAATCAACATTAGATCTTATGCTATAGTCTCAATTTTAAAAGTTCTTAACCAATTCAATTCAACTCTAAATCCAATAATTTATGTCTCTAAATTCATTACCTTCCTTTTGTATTATTTCTTAATTGTTAGAGACTTTTGGCATTCTGGTGTTTATTCGCTGTTTTTCGCTTTGGCAGTTTTTATCGTTAGATGACGTTGATTACGAGAATGATCCTCTGCAACAAGTCGAATATCTCTAGCAAGGCAAAGGCAAGCAGTTTGATCATATCCACTTAATCCCATTACTTTTGAAATCTAATACTTTGTTTTACTCGTATGTATGCATACTTTTGTGTCAATGATTAATTTTACCGAATAGATGTAGTTAATCCTATTGCATTGTTTCCTTTAAATTGCTCACCCCTGCCACAACCATAAGTTATTATTCTCACTGGTGAATTAGAGTCCGGTGAATGATTTAGGGCCTTTTATTTGTCTTTACGATATGATGCTTAGCAATGCTTAGATACCGGTAGAATTGGGTGGTTATCGACTTAGTCGATGACCTTGATCACACAAAAACTTGCTATTACTTTTAATCTGTACCTTGTGCTTTGTTTATTTGTGAAAATCAAAACTGAAAATAAGATGATTTAGACATGGGCACAATGGTATGTTGGTGTGATCTGTTGGGTGTGATTGGAATGGTGCCTAAGTCCCCAAGGACCGAGTTACTTGTGTCACTAAGCCAAGGGATATTTGCGTGCTAACCACACTAGAGGGATATGGGACCTCTCTTGATTAAGTACTTTGGAGGGTGTTAATTAATGAGTCGCGTGGTGGGTTGCATATGGGATATATGCAACATGGACATGTTTGTGGGGAGGGGAGCACCCGCCGAGGCCGGTGTCTCCTACTCCACGTATGGGTCCTTGTGATCCATATTTCGTCGGCAGATCACTAAGGGTTAACCCCCATACGTGCGGCTCTTGATTAACTCAATCCATTGGAAATGTCTCGTAGGACTTAGCCGTGCCGGCATACCAAAGGAAGTGTGCTTAATAGCTTGGCAAAAAGGCGGTCTGAAGTGTGGGTACAGTGGTACACCCCTGTAGGGTTAAATCTATTCGAATAGCCTCGTCCTAGGTTATGGACATGCTTGGTAAGGTCGTGCAAGAACTAGACTACAACATTTAATTAAAACTTGTTGGGTTGGTATGAATGGGTGTTCATACTATTGTTGTGGTGACTATTGGGTTAGTCACTTCCAAGTTGTCTTTATTATTGTTATTATTATTGTATCCCTGTTATTTCAACAATTACAAACACTTTGTCAAATTGCTTTGAATCTATTACATTATTGCAAATGAAAACTTGCTTTATGCTAAAAGTAAGTTCAGAGCCCCCTCCACTTAAATAAAGCTTGCATATAGTTAATTATAGGTCTGTTATCCTTACACGTCAGTCTTGCGAGTACATCATTGTACTCAGTTGCTTTGCTTAATGTTTATATTGCAGAGGACGAAGGTGAGCCCCAAGGGCTTCCCTTTTGCGAGATGTGCTGCGGGTTTGACGACTAGCTTGGCGGCCCGGTTGGTTGCCTTGTGGGTAAAGGCACACTAATTGGCTTTTGTTTATCGCCATCTTATGGCACTTTTGCTTCCACTGTTTGCTTAGTTTTTTGTATGTTGTTTGGCCGGTCGGCCTCTCTTTTGTATTAACTCTCTATTATATATGTCTTTTGTTCATTCTAGTTCGTGCTTCGTTCTATGTTTGTATGGAATTGATGCATGATTTTGTAAAAGGGTGTATGTACAGCACTTTTGGGATGTACATATTTTCCCGAGGCACGGGATATTTTATTTGTGATGCTAAACTAAGCATTACAGGTTAAATACCCCGGGGTCTCACAAAAGTTCTATTCATTTTAAATTTTCAGAGAGATTTCCGATTTCTAGGAGCAAATTTGGCTAAGTCCCTGTGCTGGCGGTCAGACCGGCAATAGTTAGCGGTCTGACCGATTTTATCCTGTTTGTTGGATGGTAAGGCGGCGATGTTCGTAGGTTAGGTCAAATTCATGGATTTCACTGCATATGTGTTGCATGATGCATGTTTTGACTAACGTGGGTCAAGTTGCGAAGAACTTGTTCCCGAAATCGATTTCTTGGTCTATTATTGTGCAGGAGGCTTGGAGGTCAACAACGGTCAACGGCGAGGATGATCGGAACTAGGCTTGGAGAGTTGAGATCCAGAACAATCGAGAATATCAGGTGAAGTCAGTGGACTCAAGCATGGTACAAAATGGAAAGGATGACTGAACGGGAAGTTCGGTGCAACGGATTGCATCAAGCGGTGTGGGGGTCGGTACGAGTATTATGATGGTTTCGGTGGGAGCCAGATGAGAGAGACTTGCCGATATGAAGAGAACCATTGATCAACCTACACGTGGCAAAGCATGGGATTGCTTCATGAAGATTGGAATCAGTCTTTAGAGAATGATCGAGCAGGTGTATTTTGATAACTTCACCAAAATACCGCCTTGGTGACCTTTGGCTAAACCGCAGCGTAAGATGGGGAAAGGAGAGGTGGTTTAGGTCAAATGAAGACGAAGATCATGAAGAAATGGATTCAGAAAGCACGATTCATCACCCGCTTTGAGAAGCATACGTGAGTGTAGACCCATATGTGTGTAGGGCTTAACAGGTGCTCGTTAGGGTCTTCTCTCTCATCCTAGACTGTACTATAAAAGGGAATGTCTAGATGTTGAGTTCTCAAGTCCTTTAAAGAGAAAAACCCTAATTTGTTATTTAGAGATTTTGGAGTAGTTAAGGCTATGGTTTGTGGGGTTTTGATTGATTATGTGCCCAAGTGTTGTGCTTTTGTCCTCTATGATGGAGTGGTTGTAAACCAACATCTATATCAATCAAATAAAGCAAGATTCCTCAAGATGAGTATCTTTTTGTTCTTACTATCTCTTTGGTGACCTTTTGGATTTTGGTGATCCTGTGGTTTTCCTATGATTTCTTGCTGT
Organism: Ampelocalamus luodianensis; assembly: GCA_036346255.1. Classification (NCBI taxonomy): domain Eukaryota; kingdom Viridiplantae; phylum Streptophyta; class Magnoliopsida; order Poales; family Poaceae; genus Ampelocalamus; species Ampelocalamus luodianensis. Next base: position 25,318,730 of record CM070617.1, on the reverse strand, counting down.
AATCTTGCCTACTCTGATATGTGGGAATGTATCTAGGATTATCTTGATCATCTTTTACCCACGAGCAAATTTTAGAATCAAAGTTTAATTTTTCTAGGTTCTTGTGCCCTCCTTCCCTCATCTATGAAATTTATGGAACTTTGGCCTTGGTCTTCCTGATCATCGATTGGAATAGGTTCCTGACATTCTTAGTGAGCTATGGTTGAAATTTGAGGGATTTGGATCACCAGATCAAAAGTTGAGTTGATTTGTAATTTTTGATTTCGTGCTTATTTCACTCATTGTGTTGGAGGTCAAACTACCCTTGGTGAGAGGTCAAACCGCCCATCTTGAGAGGTCTGATAGCCCATCTCATTTTGATTTGAGTTTTCAGTATTTTTGGTTGTTGTGTTTCGGGGTTTGGATTATATTCGACATAAGAAATTCCCACATTAATGAGTGCAAAACAGAAATATCACACTATCGATCGTGCTGGGTCCAGATTACAACGACATAGATTAAAAGAAGAGTTCATGTCAAGTACACTAAAACTGAAATTTGGAATAAAAATCAAATCAAATCAAAATTTTGATTTCCATACGAATTCCTAAGTAAAATAGTCCATGTCAAGTACAATAAAACTGAAATTCGGAACAAAAAAATAATAATATTAGCAATTTAATTTCAATACGAATTCCAATAATTATAGTTACGAATAAAAATTAAATAATGATTGGTAATTAGATACGAAATCCAGCCAAAAAACTGAAAATAACAAGAAAAATAGAATTAGCAATTTGATTCCAATGCGAATTCCAAAGTAAAATCCGCAAACAGCTGTAATTCAGAATAAAAAATAAAGAAAATTAGTGATTGGATTCAGATATGAATCCCAAGAAGAAAGAACTAAAATTGGGAATAAAAATAAAACTTACAATTTGATTTTGATACTAATTCTAGTAAAATCGCTAAATAACTAAAATTCAAAATAAATTAAGCAATTTGGTTTTTGCACTAACTCTAATAAAAATAACTAAAATATTGAATGAAAATAAAATTTATAATGAGGATAGTACGAATGGTGTCGGCGGAGACACATTGAAATAAAAAATAAAATAAAATTAGCAATTTGATTTCGATACGAATTTCAATAAGTATAATTCAGAATAAAGATTAAATAATAATTGACTATTAGATTTGTATACGAAATCCAGTAAAAAATACTTGATATTTGGAATATAAATAAAATAAAATTAGCAACTAGTTGTCAGGAATTCCATTGTAAAATCCCTAAATGACTATAATGCATAATAAAAATTAAAGAAAAATTAGTAATTTGATTCAGATACGAATTCCAAGAAAAGAGACCTGAAATTCAAAAGAAAAAAATAAAAGAATATTTGTAATTTGATTTGCATACGAATTCCAAAATAAAATTCCTAAATAAGTAAAATTCAGAATAACCCTGACAGGGAGGAGATGAAGCTTTGCATTGAAGAGTATGTCACCACTTTGTTGTTGAGCGTCGCAATGTCAGAGAAGCTCCCGTGCCCACAGCATGCATGCATACTCAGCACTTCATTAAGAATCAATACAACAACAGTATACATATACGTATGTTTGTCCGTACAATACAACACATGCATCGATGGGTCTATTCTATCCTAAACATTACTCTATACATACTAGTCATGGTCGAGGATGAAGCACGCCCGGAACATGGTGGCCTGCGCAACCCAGTAGAGGACACAGATGAATGACCAATCACTAGGCACACTCTTTTTTGTAGCACTCTTCTATGTTCTGCTATCTTAAACAATATCTATTTTTATGAATGACTCTAATGAATTTTTATTTTTAAATTTAAGCTTCTCTAGTGCTAGTGGAAGAGATGTTGGCCTACTGCTTGTTAAGACATGGTATCTTTTTTATTATTGGTATTATTGAACTATGTATATCATGAATAAACAAACGCCATCCACCAGAACCATGTTGACTTCCTCCTAAAAACCCTAGCCGCCGCCAAACAAGCCCCTCTCTCCTCCCTTCCTCCTCGCCGTCGCCGTCGGCGGCCGCGGCGGGGCTTCTTCTTCTCAGTGGTGGCGCTTGATCTGCATCGCACCCCCGACGCTCGACGTCTGTCCGCCGATTTCCAACGGTGTGAACTTTCGTCGGGGTTGGATCTTAGGCCCTTCTCCACCAGCTCGTCTTCGGGCGTGGCAATCTGGGGCCCTTCTCCACCGGCTAGCATAACGACGGAGGTGGTGCAGTGCAGATCTAGATTTGGCGCAATTGGTAGAGATCGCAACGACTCGGTGGCGGTGGCTTGTGCGGTGCTCGGCTCCTCCCCGATGGACGATTGTTAACCGACTGATGCATGGGCTGCGGTGGACGTTGCCTTCCTTCGTGTTGATGGCGGTTGGCCGTTGGGGATGTTGCAGTCATAGTCTTGGTGATCTGACCTTCATTGGTTGGATCCAGCGATGATATCGTGCTGTGGCGTGGTCTTAGAGTGCTGGTACCTTCGACTTGGGGTGAAAACTCTTGATTTGACCTTCGTTGGTTGGATTCGGCAATGACGTCGACCTGAGCGGTGTTACCTTCTTGAAGGTGTTGCTTTGTAGCACCGGTACCTAAGCTCCGGACTGAAAATTCCTGATCTGACCTTCGCTGGTTGGATCCGGCGACGACGATGTGACTCGTATCCCTTCTTGGAGGCGTCGCTACGGAGACTGGCCTATCATCACCTCTTTGTTGCGCAGCTGCTGTTCACGTGTGGACGATTTGTCATTGTTGGCTTTTGGCCTTTTTTATTTTTAGCTTTTAGCTGTTGGTGGTATAATGGCTGTGTGCATCTCTAGTTGGTGCAGAGGCTGTGAGTTGTACTTTTATTATCTAAAAATATATATCATGAATGAATTAGGTGTGATGAGCTGAGTGTGAACTAAGTTTTATGTATATAATGAAATAAGTTTTATGTATATAATGAACTAAGCTTTATGTATGTGATGAACTAAGTATGAATGTGTGATGACTTGTGAGTTATGACTTATGAGCTAAATGTGGTAAACTAAGTGTTATGTTTGTGATGAACTAATTAAGAGAACGTATCTAGTGCTAATGGGTAATTGAGTGCTAAGATGCTAATGTCAACCACGAACGTTGGATCTAGATTGAACAGCTCAGATTTGGGTGCTAATCCCACCTCCAATCCACTTAACATTTTTGCACTAAACACCCTGCCCCTTCATAATCGTTTTTCACTAAACCCCCTGCCCCTTCATTTCACGTTGCCTTCCTCTCACCCATCGCCTCCCCATCATTCAGCGCCGACGTCTAGCGCCCTCCTGTCTGTTGTGCTTCACCTCCCTGGCCCTTGGCACTCTTAGGCCCCCGGCCGACGGCCGCCACCTGCGTCAAGCAGCCCTCCCTAGCGCCGCCGCCCTCCAGCCCTCCCTAGTTCCAGGCGCCGCCGCCCTCCTTCCCCCTCCCGACCAACCCCGCACCGGTCTCCTCTCCAGCGCGGCCCCCTTCGGCGGTGGCTGTGCCACACACTACCCCTTCGGCAGTAGCCCCCTCGGGCCTCTTCATCGGCTTCGCCTCCGGCCCCGGGCCCCCTCCGGCGCGGCACGGCACCCTCGGGCCCCCTTCATCGGCCTCGGTGCACCCCCGCGTGAGGAGGCGAGGAGATGATGACGGGCGGCGAGGCGGTGTGGAAGCGCGGAGGCCAGCGCGTGCGTGAGACGGCGGCGAGGAGGCGCGGGAGGCCAAGTGTGTGTGCAATCGAAGACGAAGGGGTACGCGAGGGGGAAGGAGGGCGGCGGTCCCAGGGGGAAGGGACGGCGGCCGCAGCCGAGAGGAGGAAGGGAGGGCGGCGGCGCCAAGGGGAAGGAGGGGCGCCAGGTGCCAGGGAGGGCGGCGACGACCTTGATCGGCCCAAATCGATTGGATTGGCGCCGGGCGGCGAGGTGTTGCGGCGCCAGTAGCCGGGAGGGGGGCAGCGCCAGGAGCCGGCAGGTGGGGGGCACCGCGCAGATGCCCCGGGGTGGGGGTGCTCCGGAGGCGGAGGGAGGTGGCCGCAGGGAGAGCCGAGCAGGCAGGGGCGCAGGGCGCCATGGGAGCTTCGGCCGGAGCAAAGAAATGAGAGATGGAGTATGAGGAAAGGGAAGAAGAAAAGAAGCCCAGGGTGTTTAGTGCAGAAAGGTTAAGTGGATTGGAAGTGGGATTAGCACCCAAATCTGGGCTGTTCAATCTAGATCCAACGCTCCTTGTTGGCATTAACACCTTAGCACTCAATTACCCATTAGCACTTTCATTATCTAAAAAATTTATATCATGAATGAATTAGGTGTGATGAGCTAAGTGTGAACTAAGTTTTATATATGTAATGAACTAAGTTTTATGTATGTGATGAACTAAGTGTAAATGTGTGATGAGTTGTGAGTTGTGACTTATGAGCTAAATGTGGTAAACTAAGTGTTATATCTGTGATGAACTAAATAATGTACCTTGCTAGTGCCAATGTTACGTGTGGTTGCGGAAAATATGAACAATTCATGAATGTTTGCATCAAACAAATTAATTATATATTTTTGTTAATTTATGGCATACAATTTAAGGGGTTTTCATGTTCCGAAAAATATCTATGACCGTATTTGTTTCTATTCGTATTCGCTCCGTATTCGTATTTGATATTATTCATATTTGTATTCGTATCCGTATCTGTATCTGAGAAAAAAAATATGAAAAAAAATATGACAGAGCCATTATGCGCCTGCATTCAATCCGTTTTCTCCTTTAAGTTCAAGTTAGATCGTCCATGGTGCATCGATGTATACGTGAACAATATACTCTGATACCATATAAACTAATAAGATAATTTATCGCATATATAATCACCGTATCCATGGAAGGCAGCATTAGGAGCACACGTAATCTACGTCAAAAAAAAAAATGGAGCACACGTAAAGACGTCGCTTTAGCGGCTCAATGTTTTGCACGCGCGGGAAGAGCTCGCGCTACATGATCCGCAGACTTTTCGCCCTCGACCGGCCGGTGGGCGAACACAGCACAGCCAACGCACGTACACACGCAAGACGTCGACGCAGCGGTGCAGCGTGGCGTGCGCGTCGTGATATCACCATCAGCCAGTCCGCGCGCGCGCGTCACCATCAGCCAGTCCAGTCCGCGCCCGCGCCCGCGCGCGCGGCAGCTAGCTTGCGCGGCGGGTGGACGGAACCCAAGAGGCCCGAGTAAACGACAGATCCGGCTCATTACTGCAGTATGTAAAACTTTTTACTAACTTGGCGAATCGCCTAGTAGAAAAGCAGGGAAAGCTTAATGCATATGCGCGCGTGATTGAGAATTCGAGATAATTAACTCACGTAAGCACGGGCTACAGTGCCCGGTCGACATGAGTTAACTGGCCCTGTTCGTACATCGGGCTGGGCCTGAAAAAGGCCGGTGTGGCAACACAAAGCCCAAGCTAGACCCAAGGCCCTAAAACTATGCATTTTCAAGCCCAAGTCCAGCCCTGTCAAAAGCCCAAAAATCCGAAAAGTGAATATGCGATGCAAGTTCATTGTAGAACATCCCAGTTCTAGTTTCAGTTATTAGAGGGGTGCTTATCTCCCCCGATTTCAATTAGTGAAACCAGCAACAATATTTTTTACTGTGTATAGCTACAGTATTCAGCTACAGTATTGCTCTACAGTACTCTGCTACAGTGCTTTCTTCTCACATTGCCACCCATCTTGTTTTTCTCTCCAGCCAACACGCTCAACGTGTAAGGTTTTAGCCATGCAAAGCCAGCACGCTCATCGTGAACCCTTCCCAGTTCTAGTTCTAGGTTTGCAACTATGTAAATATGTTATACAAGGTAAATATGTAAATAGTCATGCACCAAACATCACATTACCATATGTGAAAAGTCTCACAGATTATTAGAGGGAATGTTTGCATACAATCATCCAAGTTCCACTTCCAAGTACAACTTCATAGTTCTAGTTTATGAAGATGCATTCAAATTTAAAAACAAGTACATGTCCATCCATGGAGGTAACATAGTAACATGCATCATGCATGCCACGACTAATGTAACTGGGTCTTGATTTAGGTTTGTGTGGCTCAGAAGATGAGCTAGCCTTTGATCTTGCACACTTTTGTTGTTATCCCTATGTGCTTGCTTCAACTACCCCTTCGACTTCGATCTTGCGTGTGTTGGTGGCTATCACGTGCACTTGCTTCTTCGACAACCTCATCGTCACTGGCCTCGTACTCGTCTTCATCTTCTTCAATACGAGCTATCGGGCTCCAAGGACTTGCCATACTGTTGGCAAGTTGCAACCTAGCACAGAATGGCCATCAAAAATCAACAAATAGCAATACACAAGTGACCAGTCCCTCAAACAGTCAAACTCTAGTACCTTGCAACATACCGGGGAATGGGGATGTGGCAAGCAGCAAGGAGGAAGGAGGCAGTAGTGCGGCACCGGTGGGAGAGAGGATGATGGCCTAAGGGGTGTGCACTAGGGTTTGGGTAACCAGTTTGCATTTTTTTTACTGGGGGTCCTGGTAGGACCAATTTTGTCGATTTTTGAAAAATTTCGATCGAATTTTTCAAATCAAAATATGATTTTTTGTGAAGTTAAAACAAAACATAATACAGTTCCAAATATTTGAACCCACAACCTCCCTTCTCCAAGGCTAGGAGCGTTTCCACCACGGCACATGCATTCATATGCTTTCGTGTCGTTACAAATTTCTTTTATATTTGATGAAAAACTAGCAAATCCGATTTTTTTGTCCAGTAGGAAATTTTACTGGGGGTTTGGTAAAACCGAAAATCCTGATTTTCGGTTGATTATCGGTCGACAATCCAAACCCTTGTCTGCACGGCCACGGGAGAGGGCAACGAGGTGGCGGCGACCAACGAGCTTGGGGATGTGCACGAGTGAGAACGATGGCATGGAGGTGGTGGCGACGAGCAGCTAGGGGTTACACACAGGAAAGGGCGACAACATGGAGCTAGCGACGATGGGATACACACGGGCACGAGTGAGGCAAACGACCTGGAGGTGGCGGGAGAGGAGGAGAGGTGGTATGTTGTTCATACCTAGATTGAATTTGGGAAATTTTTCCCCTTTTATATGGTGGATAGGTAGCTAGTAGAATTCATGTGTGTTTGTATCAGCCTGGGCTTCACGAGCTGCTCAACACAAAACCCGAGCCCGACACAAAAATAGCTTTGGGCTAGAAATCTAGGCTTGAGGAGCAAGCCCGGCCCAGAAAACGGCCTGGGCTTGGGCTGGGACACCGGCCTGGGCTGCCCATGAACACGTCTAGAGTTCATACACCTCTCATAGCTAAGTTCCAAAGCAGTTATACGATATCTAAAATTCTTTGATTTTAAACTGTCAAGTTAGTGCAAGATGCACTTCTGATGAAGGATTAAGCCCCTTACACCAAGGCTTTCTGCCCGAATTTCCCAATTGGATAAACTATCCAAAATCATTTGATAAAATCTTTTGAAATCAAAAACCAAAGTCTAATTTTTAGTGGCTTTGCTCAGTATGTCCATGACCGTGGACACGGCTATTCGAATAGTTTTACACTCTACAGTGGTTGTACAACTTTACCCATAAGAGATAATCGACTCAGAATGTCCGCTTCACACACTTCCGTAGGTGTGCGACTGCGTGATTATCACAAGGTCTTTACAATGCATCATCCCAAAGTAGTCATACCCGCTAAGGTTTCACTATCGTAAGGTTTTACGCCAAATGGAAGCTCCCCTCTTGCGCCATGTGCGATAATAAAAAGTAGGTCATTCTGACACCCCACACATCCGGATGGCATAACCATGGTGGAACATTACAAATTAATTGGCAAGGTTTGTCCCACTCCAGACTTGTGGTAGCACGGTGGAGCTTAGTAGGATACGGCTCTCTGATAAGTCCTTACTTGACTGGCCAACTTCCAAAAAGAACCCATGGGCTTCGAACATTCACTGAATCGATCCCGTGCATAAACTGCACTAACCAACTATCCATTTTCACCCAAGTCCAAACCAGTTTTTATTTTGCTTTTCACGTAAATTTCTATGGCATAATAATGACATAGACTCATTTTAAATTCATAATTGAATCTTTGGTTAAAATTCCCCAAATTGAATATTTTTTTATCTAAGCATGATTAGGCATATATTTTTCCCAAAGTTTTCTAGTTCATACTAATACATAAACTAGATTTTCATCTAAGGTGTCAGGGTATGTTCAATTCAATATTAAAGTTGGCTATACAATGGTAATGGGAATAAATATAATCTTAAAACATAAATTTAAATTAAATTAAATACAAATAAGCATTCAGTAATAATTTAAAACAAAATTTAAATAATCTAAAATACTGGGATCAAATATGATCAAATAATGTAACTTTCCTTACTCAAATAATTGTTGTTCTGCAATGACGTAGAAATCTGACTGCCCGAAGTCGTCAAAATCTATACACAAAAACAATCCAAATTCAAATAGAATTAAAATAAAATTAAATAATTTATATATTGAATTTAGAAATTTGAATCACTTGAATCGGCGCTTAAACAAAGGAGAACGAGCTATTGAAATATTCAAATTCACATGAAATGATATAAATGGATTTTCTAAATTTATGGAATTATTTTTATAAAGGAAAATCCAATTATTGCGTTAGCATGACGTCTACTAGGATAATTGAATTTTGGTTATATTATTTTTCTTAAGGGAAATCATTTTGAGTCTCTGACATGTGGGCCCTTGGTCCACAATACAATCAGACATTGTCTGGTATGCTTTGTTGTCGACCAAAACCTTCAACCCATCATCCAAATCTTTCCCTGGGAAAAACCAATGCAGTAACATCCCTTCAACAACATCGCAGTGCTCCTTGAGGTGCCCATTGATCTCTGGTAATGACATCTTGTCGCGTTCTATGTAAGACATTCCCCCCGACCCACCGCAGTAATGCAAGTCTTTACCAGCATGCATAAACTCGCCATTGAAGTGAAATCTAAACGGAAGAGTGTCCACAACATCCATCCCTACATGCATGCAACGAGAAAATTACCCCTACATGAGATTCCACAAATCCACAGCATTACCGCCTACACGTAAATCCACAAATCCCCACAAACCCTAAAATCCCTAAATCCTCAAATCGCCAGAACCCTAAAATCCCTAAATTCCAAAATGCATCAACACTGACCTTCACAATTTGACCGCAAATCCACGATGGCCTTGCGCTATTGAATCATCAACTCCCTCCAATCGTCGATCGCCGCTGTCAGCGCAACGCCAGTCGGCGCCTCCTGGCCAGCGCCACCCCCAGAGCCCAGTTCAGACAAGAGCGCAAGAGTGAAGGACTTGTGCACGAAGCAGGCGAAGGGGAAAGGCTGGGCCAACTGTGTGTTATACAGAACCTCGTCAACATAAGGGACCAGGTGGACGTCCACGTCAGCACAAAACCAGGGTGGAATCGGCGTGGGGGTATTTTGTCTACGAGTACTAACACTACTATTGAACTTCATTCTGGTCATGGCTGTGGATCAGACCTACGAACAATACTCGTGAACAGTACACGTCATGAACAGTACTCAGTAAGAATAGTGCTCGCTGGACGTGGTCATAGACCATCTGGAACTGGTCGTGAGCCACCTAGTCATGGCCGTGACCCTCCTAGACGTGGTCGTAGACCACCTAGTGGTGATCGTGAGCCACCTAGTCGTGGTCGTGGTCGTGGCCCACCTAGACGTGGTCATAGACTATCTGATTGTGGTTGTATCAGGAAGCGAGTAAGGGAAGCAAACTTTGGTTGGTTTGGATTGCATGTGACAAAATCAGCCCAAGAAGGAAAGAATATCTGCTTAGATATTTTTGGAGATTAAGTCGTAGGAGGTCAGACTGTATTCTGCATGCGTAGTTTCCTTTCTCTACGAGATATGGGGTGGGGTCCACCTGCAGCCGTAACAGCCAACAAAATCAATCTGGCTAGTTTCTGAGATGTATAAGGAAACAACATGTTTTAATTTTTGCATTAGGAAAGTTTGAGTTGTGTGTGTTTAGGAGTTTGAGTTAGTTTCATATTTTGTGCTTGCGTGGGAGGCTATTTAAACCACCATGGCAGCACATTGTAAGAGGAGTTGAAAAGTTATGGGTTAAGGAATAGATATCGAAAAATCACCATGGTTTTGGTGGCACACGGTCGGTGTGGTCTTGAGATTTCCGAGAGGAATTACTCTTTGATGTGTTGAATCCAACTGTGGTGTTGGATTTGTGGTCGCTGGAACTTCGATTCTTCTACCCTTTGTTCACGTGCTATGGTGTGCGTGGGAAAAGGTTTATCAATGAAGTCTTGCAAGAGCTAGGAAGCTACCGTCAAGGTGTACCGTGAAAGATCGGGCCAAACAACAAGATCCTGCTAGTTTGCTAGTTGGATCCGTATCAGGTGGTATCAGAGCACTCGTTGATCACGGTATGCGCTAATCTATCAGAGCAATGGTTGCTCACCGTGGTGAAGATGTTGCTGCTATGGCATCTTAGGAGGAGAGCTTCAGGAAGTTGAGTTCTAACGTCCTGTATGAAGAAGAAGGCTACGACGTGGATTGGACTTTCCACTCTCACTGCAAAGTGAGGGAGAAAGTTTATGCCGTGTCGATTGATCGTGAGAGTTCGATTAATGCTGCTAGTATCGAACTCGTTGAGAAGTTGGAGTTGTCGATGACACTGCATCCACAACCCTATCTCATGAAGTGGTATTCCGGCGTGCTCAAGATCACGAACTAAGTCAAGGTACGGTTTTCATTGGGCAAATTCTCTTGCGAGGTTTTGTGCGATGTTATATCAGTCGCTATGATTTTGTGTCATCTATTGCTGGGAAGACCATGGTGCGAGCAACAAGACGCGGTTACACATAATTGGTGCACCATATGTTGTACTTTTACATATAAAGGTACACCAATTTGTTTGCTTTCCCTGGATATCCAGTTGATTCAAGGTGATTGGAAGAAGTAGCTGTTCGAAACAAGGACACGGGAAGAAGCGAAGAAGGAGGCCGAAGCTGCTAAAAATTTTTTGGCTCCTGTTCAATCTGTCCATGCAGTTGAATCTGTTGATTTGTTTTTGGTAGAAATTTTTTTGTCCCTATACAAGTTGCAGACGAAGGCTTGGATATGAACTCGAAACTGAGAACGATTTCGCTTGAAGGAGGGGAGGATGATGCGGCGGCTACGAGTACTAACACTACTATTGAACTTAATTCTGGTCGTGGTTGTGGATCAGACCTACGAACAATACTCGTGAACAGTACCTGTCATGAACAGTACTCGTCATGAATAGTACTCGACAGGAACAGTACTCGTTGGAAGGAGTACTCGATGAGAACAGTGCTCGCTGGACCACTTGGAACTGGTCGTGAGCCACCTAGCCGTGGCCGTGACCCTCCTGGACGTGGTCGTAGACCACCTGGTGGTGATTGTGAGCCACCTAGTCGTGGTTGTGACCCACCTGGACATGGTCTTACCAGGAAGCGAGCAAGGGAACCGGACTTGGTTGGTTTGGATTGCATGCGACAAAATCAGCCCAAGAAGGAAAGAATATCTATTTGGATATTTTTGGAGATAAAGTCGCAGGAGGTCAAACTGTATTCTGCTTGCGTAGTTTCCTTTCTCTACTAGATATGGGGTGGGGTCCACTGCAGCCGTAACAGTTAACAAAATCAATCCAGCTGGTTTCCGAGATGTAAAAGGAAACAACATGTTTTAATTTTTGTATTAGGAAAGTTTGAGTTGTGTGTGTTTAGGAGTTTGAGTTAGTTTCATATTTTGTGCTTGTGTGGGAGGCTATTTAAACCACCATGGCTGCACATTGTAAGAGGAGTTGAAAAGTTATAGGTTAAGGAATAGATACCGAAAAATCACCATGGTTTTGGTGGCACACGGTCGATGTGGTCTTGAGATTTTCGAGAGAAATTACTCTTTGGTGTGTTGAATCCAACTGTGGTGTTGGATTTGTGGTCGCTGGAACTTCGGTTCTTCTACCCTTTGTTCATGTGCTATGGTGTGCATGGGAGAAGGTTTATCAAAGAAGTCTTGCTGTTCTTGTACTGCGCAAGAGCTAGGAAGCTACCGTCAAGGTGTACCGTGAAAGATCGGGCCAAACAACAAGATCCCGCTAGCTTGCTAGTTGGATTCGGATCAACATCGTCACTGGCTAAGGGGCGGGGTGGACATCAAAGGCAGCTAGCTCGGTGGCAGTGTCGACTAGCGACCTCCGCTCGTCCGGGTGCACCCCGAGCAGCAGCTTCCCTGCGACATCGGAGAGCAGGGAGAGCGCCTCAGGGAGGAGGGACAGTGCCCGTGGGGTCATCGACTGGTGCTGGTTCTTGCGCTCGCGGGGGTTGGCATTGCCAAAGTTGGGGTTAGGGTTGCCAAAGCTATAGGCGGTGGCAGACGCCACCTTGCAGAGGGCGAGGAGGAGGGGGGAAGGGGAGCAGGGAGAAGAGGGAGAGGAGCGGGGAGGCGGGGGCAAGAAGGAGGCGAAGGTACGCGACGGCGCTGGGGAGGGGGTGCGCGGTAAGGGAGGAGGCGGGGGAAGAGGGAGGCGTACGAAGCAGCGGAGGAGGAGAGGAATGCGAGGGAGAGGGGCAGGGAGGTAGCGGTGGAGGAGGAAGAGCGGCGGTGGAGGGCGGCGAGCTCGGAAAGGAAGGCGAGTGCGGGAGGGATTGGGAGTCAGGAGAGGAGATTTGAGATTGGCGAGAGGGCGACCGCGGGAGGGTGACGGCTGATGGAGCGATGGTCGGATGGGTATCATGCTTTGTGAATTAGGGTTTCCTCGGGCCCGCCTGTCAGTGTGGGTTGGCGAGTAAACAGACGTGGCGAGCACGAGTAAAGCTCACCCATGCCCACATGGGCAGATGACTGCCCCCATTTACATGCCCATGGGCAAAGAAAGCCCCCCCCCCCCATGCCCGGCTCCATTAGGGCATTTGCCGGCGGGCACGCGGGTAATCGGATACAATTGCCATGAAGTAGTTACAGAGAACGTAAGGAGACAATTTTGGATAGATGGGTGGGACGATCGTCCCACTACACGGGGTAAATCCCTTTTTTATTTCTTTTTATATATTGGTACACATCTAATAGCAAAACAAGTGTTACAAGTCCACATGGCATCACACGAACCGCTTTGTTTTTTTAAAAAAAAAACTGTATAGTTAACGCAGGCGTATATACGTGATAAATTAGGCTAGCCTGATCAAAATTAACTGCAAAAACGCACACCGTAAGCTAGTGCAGTTACTTAGTTACGTTGCACAAATAGGAACGGTTTTACAACACGGTATATACTTTTATGTACGTATATATGGCCCGTACGTAAGTATATCCAACCTAGCTAGTAGTGTACTCTGGAATCTCGAAACTCGCTCTGTGTATAGCACGGACGACGTCACGCCCTCAAAACAGCATGCCATCGTCACGAAGCCCATACGAAGTACCCAAAAACATCGTGTCCGTCACGTCGTAGTCCATGACATCCAACCCCTCGTCAGCGCCGAGCCTCGGCAGCGGATCAGATGCATCAAACGAAGTGGCAGACGCAGACGCGCCGCCTGTGCGGCCCTGCGATGATTCCGGCACGCCGCCTCCGCCGCCGCAGGACAGCACGCGGGCGAGGGACGAGACGAGCGCGCGCTCGTGCTCCTCCTTGGCGCGGCGGTCCAGGACGTGGACGCCCTGCCGTGATAGCCCCGAAAAGTCGAGCGGATTCGTCGCGCTATTTGCCGCCTCGGGCTCGGAGGCTGACGTGTGGCACGTGTGCTCGTGCACGTAGATGGTGACGAACAGCGGCGGGTCGCCGTAGCTGTGCTGCTGCACCTGCTTCGTGGCCGGGCAGTTGCGCTCGCGGTGGTAACAGCATCTGTAATAGGACCTGAGTATATACGGAACACAAGCAGAATTAAGATTATTAATTCGTTTAGTACACACAGGTAGGTGGTAATCTAATATTAGCACATGGCGGCTAAGCTAGGAAGGAACTATTGCGCCAGCTGTGTTTGGTCGGTGGGTTGAGGTTGAATACGATAGGATGGTGTTATGCCTCGTGGTTCTATTGTTTTAGGTGAACAAGATAATACAACATCTAAAAAAATATTTATCAAATTTGTATCACACCATTCAAAATATGATGGTTCAGTTTAGCCAACCAAACATGTTGATGATTTTTTTCTTAAACCATTACATAAATACATCACTTAGTACCAGCCACCAAACACGCCCTAAAGAAATGCAACTAGGTGGTGACGTCGCTTCAAACAAATTAATTAGTGGCTAGTGACGTAAGAAGATGCCTCTAATAAAATACCGGTGCTACAAGTCAGTTCATAGTGATCTGCACGCACACGAGAATTCCGCGCCCCACAAAACGTAACTTTCGGGGACAAAAAGTTGGCCAAGAAAACAAACGTAAAAGACATTTAGTTTTTACTTGAAAGAAAAAATAGCACAGGCGTCAGCATCAAAACTGGCTTTAGCTTTGTTTTCCCCTACTGATAAAGGCTTTAACTTTGTTGATGATTTCAAACGTGTGGGGGTTTCAAGTAGACGGTCGGTGCGTGTCAAGCAACATTTTGTGTTTGTCCCTCGTGTGTCCCGGTGCCATGCATCGCTATCCAAATCTTACATCTGGGAGGAGCACCTTTCTGTGTTCGCTGCCTCTAGAAGCGTCACGGTCTAAAACTTACCCTCAGTTATTCTATTACAGCGACATGGTAGCTTACTTGCTTTGCTGTAGCCGCCGTGCATAATTATCGGATCGAATAGCAGGTTAATTTGGTATGAGCTGTTTGGTTAATTATCCTGGGAAAAGATAAACTAAGAACAGATCGAGAGAGAGAGAGAGAGAGAGATTAACCTTGGGAAGTTGGTCTTCATGATCCTCTTCTGGCCGTACTTCCTCCACTGGTACCCGTCGAAGTGCGGCGTGGATGACACTGTTTCCCTTGTAAGCAAACAATGCACTCGACGAATCAGATCTACACGTACGTACTTGCTGGCTCTGAATCTCAAACTCCCAATCGAGTTGTTTCTTTTACTAGTTATGCAGGCATATATATCGAGTACTACTACAGTAGACAACTCACTTTCTTGGGGCGCTGTCATCTCTAGCACGGCGCGCGCCCGCGGAGACGCTCGATTCGGGCGTTTCCCGGCGTGGCGTGGCAGCCGGGACGGAGCCGGCCATGATGGAGCGGCAGACGGTGAAGGCGTGGGACACCTCCTGCAGGATGAATGCGGCGGTGGCCTCGGCCTGGCCCTGCCCCCGCAGCGCGCGCAGCGCCTCCGCCTGCAGCCGCGCCGTCAGCTCGTGCCCGCGCGTCAGCTCCCTGACCACCGCCTCGTGCTCGTCCGCCGGGTCGAAGCCACTAGTACTACCGCCGCTCACGCTGAGACGGGACTGCGCCTGCATGGCTCTGCTGTTGTTAGAGGTCGCGCGCGCGCGGAGGTGTTAAAGCTGTTGGGCGTTGGCTAGGCAGTTTCGGTGGCGGGGATGGGCAGAAGAAGTAGAGGAAGAGGTGTGGGGGCGCTCTTACATACGGGCGTGCCGTGGGCATGGATGGGCCAGGTCCCGGGCCCGGGCCCGGGCCCGGGGGGAGAAGCGTCGTGGCAGCTGCACAGCTCAGCCCAAGTTGGAAGTGGTCTGGTGTGGTGACCAGGCGACACCGTACGCGGAGTTGTGGACTTGGCGAGGACCGTACAGGAAGTCGTTTCTTAATACAACTGTGGAACGAAAATTTGCAAATAGGTGCAAACACTCAAAACAGAGGTGGCCTCTGTTCTTTGCCCAGAAAAACAAAAGAATTGGGTTCTGTTTTAGCATGGATATGTTTTGAACTTGAGTAAACTGTACTTTCATATTACTATTCCGTTGAAAACTGCAAGTGACAGAGTTAGGGCTATCTGCGATACTTTGTTTTTGCTGCAAAATTATATTTTTCTATAGATACTTAATTTTGTGGGTGAATGTTGACAGGTGTGTTGTAGTTACTATTTTTTTTAAAAAAAAATACAAACATTATAAAGAACATATAGTTGTTTTAGAAGAGGGTCCAGCCTATTGCAATTTGTTACAAATAACTCTTAATCATTAATTACTTTATTCCTTCGTGCAAGTATAGTAATTCTTGAGAATATGTAGTTAAACCCTCGATGCCCTTTCTAGATATTCTCGAGAATATGTAGTTAAGCCCTCGATGCCCTTTCCAGATAGAGTTCGAATTTGGGGTCAGTGTCGTACTGCTACAGCTTCTGTTGACCTTTGACAATATACTCTTCTTCTTCTTCTTCTTTTGAGATGTTGACAACTTCAATGAAGCAACAATATGTTACGCAGCTCCATGCTACTTCACTGACGCATATATTGCATAATTTGCTAGTCGTTAGTCGTTCTCTTCCATTTTTTAAAACCCGGTCTCTGGTCATTCAGAAAGTATTCTCTAGATTGAGTAGTTCGATTAGCCAGAGGAACGACTATGCATCAATAGGCTAATCGTGCTACACGAGCGGCTAGATACCCATGGATGCACCACTCTGACGATCTACCGGACGACACGTTTGGTAGCAAGGTTCATGCATTAATTCATGCAACACGCTTTCTTGCAACATATATTACTACCACATAATTTGACCATCAATTACTGCAGACCACCGGCCAGCCAGCCATGCAAGAGAAGTCTATGGATGAAATTAAGTTTTCCAAGTCTCTGATGGAGATATCTGGCGACTATAGGTGGCAGCATGAACCCGATGCAATCATTCACCAGTTGGTCCCCAATTTCATTTCCTCAGAAAATCTCACGTTGCCAAAATCAGTTACGCCACAGTACCATTATCTGCACTACTTATGCATGGATCATGTGATCTGCCAGCTGCCTGTGCCTCCATGAGAACGTACTACTCCATTTATTTACAGCAATTTACCAAATCAGTTAGTAGTGCTACGGAAACTACAAATAGCAATTTCTTGCGTAACTAGTAGCATGCCCGTGCGTTGCAACGAAACCTCAAAAGAAAGTGATACATATTAGCAAACGAAATCTAAACTGCATAATAAATATCAATTTTTTTTACACATATAAACAAAAACATTAACTCCGCTTATTGTATCACCTGCTACTACTACTACCCGTAAAATAAAATTCTAAGCTCGTAGACGGTTTATCTTTAGAAGTTGAAAATGATTGTCTTGCACCTGAATAACAAGAAACAAAGGGAAGATTAAAAATAAGCAAAATTGAAGCTATAGAGTACTGGAGTATACATTAAAGGTATTAAAAGAGTAGCAACTGTTGGCCAATTAAATGGCATTGAACGAGTGAGATATGTATAAAACTAATGAAAAGCTAAATATCAACACTACCTGAAATTTACATTATAAATTCTAATTCAACTTTCAATGAAAATGATGAAAAATAAAAGTATGACCTTATTGGAAACGAAATAGGGAAGGATTCAATTATGTTTTGCATCCCGATGATCATGAACATGACAGTGGATAATTGTGACAAAATACATGAACGGTATGACAAATCCATATGGAAACCTAAAACGACTATAGTGGTCTATCTCAAAGCCTATCTTAAATGAATCGATTGTGTCTGCCGGTATCACATTTCAATGCCATGATCAATTGACAGACAAATCTCATACAATCCCAGATGAGGAGGATTTTTTGGGAGTTAGTTCAGTTGGTCTCAGTTTTGTAAGTAAAATGAGCAGTAATTGACACATCTTTGAACAATGCTACGACGGAACAGTGGTGTTGAATTTGCGATCCTAACTATAACCAACAGAATTACAGAACAAAAATTGATGCAAATATCAGAGTATAAGAGTAATGACTACCTCTTCAGTGATCACCTCTCCACCACTTCCTCTTCTCCCTTCTCCTTCTCCTCCCCCTCCGACATCGGTGGCTCCACCTCCTGGTTCTTTAGCTGCGCAAGCGGTGGCTCGGCCTTGCAATAGTCCCACACCAGCCTCTGGCCCCTCCACTGCGTGCTCTGCATCGCCCTCAGCTCCACCATCATCTCCACCTCTCATGTCCTCTCCCTCTCCGCCGCCTCCCATGTCCTCACCTCCGACTGCGGCTACGACGCCACCGCAGGCTCCGCCCCAAGTCCGGCCCGCAAGTGGAGGATCTCAATTCCGACCGCTTCAGCACGGCGCCACGTGTTGCCGGTCGTGCCCCATCTGCTTCAACAGCCTAAACCCGACGTTGCTCTCTAGGATGGCCTCCGCGAGCCCAGACATGGTACGGGCGTCCTCCTCCCGCTACTTCCTCTTGTGCTCCTGCTATCGCCGCTCCTGCCACGACATCCCCTTGGAGAGCTTCGCCTGCCGCTGCCCCTGCGCCTACGCAGTAGGTGCCGGAGCCTGCTTCCAACGCCCAAGGCTCCTTGAGGGGGATTCGGGGCTCGGAGGGAGGAGGGAGGAAGTTGGACAGGTCGCCCATGTAGTCCTCGTCGGCGTCGTGGGGAGCAGTTGGGGAAGCGTCATTGTAGGCTTGAGCAAAATAAAACACATTAAAATAAAGCATAGAGTACTGGTAATTAAGCAAACTTAAAGGAAACATGTAATATGAAGATTCACTGGAAGATATGCCAAATGCTTACATGTGCTTCTCAGGTGAATACAATGCATCCATTCCAAAGCAAAGCACACCGGTACTGTTTCAGGCAATTTTTCCTTTGAAGTGCTAGCACATCTGTGCAGAGACACAGTTAGAAACTGGCATGCTTGTTTATTCTAGTAGCCAACAAACGTCCATAGGTTGGAGGAAAAAAAATAAAGAACTCACTTTGAACTTTTGGACGTGTTCACTTGTCCAATCGTTGATACTCTCTTGCGTTTTGATTTGCAATCCGTACAGAATAATCGGTATTTTCTAATCCTACAAAAAGAATGCTCAGTCAGTAAAAGCCTATTCATAGAAGCATTACATATAGATATCAAGAAATAGGACTTCAAGCTATCAACACCAAAACAAAATGAACAAATAACCCCCATGTTGTTGCATGTCTTGTCACATTCTACGTGAACCCAAATCTCACAATCATCACAACAAACCTACCAAGATGTGCATTGCAGATCAATGCCTAGAACAATCAAGAGAACATAGAATATAACATCACCAAAGCACATATCCTTCCGGGCTCTTACCCAATTTCCACCATGTGTGTGGTGACAAATTTTCTTGCATGCCACAGTATTGCTTCGGCTGCAAAAGCTGCAGGCATAACAATGTTTACACACGTAAGGCATCAAAAGAAAAGAAATAGGTTAATGGAACACACAAAACATTTATCTCACAAGTCACAAGCCAGCCGCATACATTTTCACAATGCCTACAGAGTAATTGTCCTCCATCTTGCTTCTTTTTCTTTGAAATCTTGGATGGAATGCGATTACCACAACTATCACAGCATGCTGATGATTTACCAACAACCTGCAATACAGTATAGATTATATTGCAGCCTAGTTGAGAAGTAATAAATGAAACAACTACAAGCTCAAATTTTACAATTTCATCGCATCCAGTTACCTGGGCCTCAGATTGACACACTTGCTTATTATTAGAACCAGTCCCTTCCTGTATGCCATCAGCGACACACTGGTCATTGAAAGATTTCTCCAGTGAGCAACCCCATCCAGTTGGAGCTCAAAAAAGCCACGCTCAGCAAGGAAAGCCTCCTCAATTGCTGAACGGCATTTGCTTGGCTTGAGCAGTTGAGCTTACACAAGGCTGTCCCTGAAACCTGGCAGAAGAGAGAGAAACTTCAGACAGCCCAAGTAAGGAAATCATGTTCACCTCCACATGCCAGAAGTTTACCTATCTAAGTAGTCCGCCAAGGGAAAGATTATCCCTTGCTTAACCCATCCATAGTCCTGCAAAGAAATGTGGCAATGTGAGCCCACACGGAACAAAAACAGAAAGGAACGGTTTGGTCCAAGTCCTCACATATATTACCCTCATTCAGTTGCATCTCATGCAAGTGTGAAACAAAGGCAGTATTTATAGGAGTTCTGAAATTTTCATGTTGAAATTGTGAGTTTCATGAACCATACAGACAACAACAAAAAAACACCCTACAACGCTTAACCAGGAAATTGTGATCAATTACCCTGCTATGACCGCCAGCAGGGTACCTAAAGAACATGACACAGAGGGCACCGGGAATGCAGGAGTTGAGCACGACCTCCGGAGCGTGCAGCAGCGGGTCAATCACCAGCGCGGGCCACGCCAGGCACTTCTTCTCGACCTCGCCCACACGACGTCTCAGAGCACGAAATCCTCCCTCCTCTCGCCGCCCTCCCTCTTCGGCTTGCACTCCACCACCACGGGCCTCCCCTCCAGCCCACACCATTCCCGCCGGTGTTGCTCGCGGACGTAACCACACTGTCGCTGAAAGCACCAGAGCTGCTGCTCCTACTGATATTCCGGCATGCCCGGTACAGATCCTCCTCCGTCTGCGCCGGCGGGTCCTCGCAGGTCCACACCACGGTCTCCACGGCCCCAAAGGTAGAGCATTTGGGCGGCGACGCGCACCTCCACATCGTACACCTTCCCGTCCCTGTTCCCGTTCCCGCCCACCTCCACCCCCGCCACCCCAGCCCTACAAGCCTTCTTCGCGGGCGGCGGCACCACAGAGTCCCTGAACCGCGACGGGACCACCACAAAGGCGAAGCGAGGCGGGAGGAGGGCATCGCAGGGGCGGTGTAGCGACAGCGCAAAGCGGGGACTGGGAGGAGAGGGACAGTGGGGACTTGTCGACGGTTGGTGGCGAAGGCGACAAGGTGGAGGAGGGGAGAGACGGCGAGGGAGAGGAGAGACGGGGAGCGAGGCGCAAAGCAGTGGTGGTCACACAGAAGTGGGCGGGGCACGCTCGTTAGTGGGTAGGTGTCGCCCATGAGTGGGTGGGGAGGGGGATGATCAACTGCTGGCGTGGAGTAAACCGGTGATCCGGTGCGAAATGATCTGAGCCGTTGGTTGATCGTTGATCGGACGGACGACAAAGAGAGTAGGAGGACGGACCGTCACCAACTCGTATTTTTAAGTAGTAGAGATTAGCTTTGACATCCATTCGGACCATTTCAAAGACAGTAAGAGTCCAGCGTGCAATTAAACGACATACAACTAGTTGGTTTCCCTTGAGTAGTGCCATTTTCTTGCTCGGTAATTACTAATCGGGAGCATTAGTCGGTTTGAAGCGTGTGTGCATGGACCATTAACCTTACCTAGCTAAAGCCAATAATCAACTGGGAGTCGCTTTAGTTACCGCGTGTGATTGCGTCGCAACTCGCAAGTGGTGCGGTCCGACTCTGAGCTAGCTCCCGGGTACTATCAAACCCTAACATCTGGGTCAAAATACGTAAGAGATTCTTATTGATTCTTAACAAGGACCCTGGATGCCTAATACGTCTGTACTTTGTAGTCCTCGATCTTGCATTGGTCAAACACGAAGCTAGAAGAACAAATTTCTTGCCGAGACCACGAACTTCAAATTGCGACTTTTGCGGTACGTACGTCGTTGATATACCAAAAAAAGAGAGTAAAAATGAACACAGTTTCGTTCGCATGCGTGAAACTAAACCGTTTGTTTCGCATGCGTGAATTTGGAACGTTCTAAAATGTACTTTTGATGGTCTTACGATCTGCGCAAGTTGACAAAGAAATTGATCGTAAGTTCGATGGTAACTACTCTGGTCAATATGTTGCCGGTCGAAGAAAAAGAGAGACCGCGCGCGCACGGGTGTTTGGACAATCTGAGATCATTCGTAGAATCGCTCGCTAACTAACGTTTTCCGGACATCAAAACGAGGGATTGCAGATCCTTTGATTGTCGAAGCACGTACTGGCGTTTCGTGACGGCGTTGATTTCGCTCGTCGAAGGGGTTACAGTCAAGTTATTGTTGAGACGGACCGCCAACAATTAGTGAATCTATGGGAGAGCCGGCAGAGGAATCGATCTGCTATTGGTGCGATTCTTAACGAAGTCTTTGAGCTTTGTTCTGGTTTTTCTTCTTTCATAGTTCAGTTTGCTATACCGCAAATTTGGCTGAACTGTTGAGAATAAGAGCATTTTTCGAATTACTTTAATCCGGAAATATAGTAGATAAAACATGATGAATATTCTAGCCACTTTCACAAAGCAAGTAAGCAAGAACACTATAGACATACTAATATCCAGAAGAATAGAAACTAGCATATCTATCACAGTGTTAAAGGTAACAACTAGTAATATTACTAACCAAGAAATACATATGAAATAGACATACCCGGATCCAGTGGAAGGAGCAGCAGTAGTGGAAGAAGCGGCAGCTGGAGTCTTTGTAAGATCGTCGTTTGTCATGGCGTAGTGGTAAGTAGTCGCATGCATGGACGTCGCGGTAGTAGTCGTGCGGTTGTAGGCGTAGAGAGTCGAATGGAGAGGAAGAAGCGGCGATCGCGCGAACGCTCCCAAAACCTTATTCGCCCTTGCTCGTGCAAGCCTTCAAGGACGAGGGTTCCGGAGGCCTGCTCTCCCGGTGCGATCGTACACGCGCCTCGCCGGGATGGAGATCGCCGGAGACAGCAACAAAGAACTGTGGTGTCTTTCGTGGAGAGAAAATGGAGAACCTCACTCTGTTCCAGATAATGACTATATATAACAACCAGACCAGAAACAGTCACCATTACTTACTAGTAACCGCAACCATTACTGTCTAGTCAAGAGGCCAGAAACGGTCGCCATTACTCACTAGTAATGTAACGGCTATTCTTCGCCTAGTCAAGAGGCGAAACGGTCGCCATTACTCACTAGTAACAAAGAACCGTTCATCGCCACCATTATTTGAATCGGTAATCGTTCTTTTAATTGCAAAAATGAAGAGACCAGAAACAGTCGCAATTATTGCCAGCCGTTTATTGCGAGTCGGTGCGTTTCGATTTTCGAATAGATAAAGAAAAACGCGCACGCACCCGACACGCCTGTGTACGCGCGCACGCGCACACGCACGGCACGGCTCGGCGAGGCGAGGCGAGCGAGCGCGCGCGTGTATTGGCTCTCTCCAATTCCACAAGAGGACTCCCACGTTCCACCTTATAAATTGGTGTAACTCCCCTTTAACTCTTCATATGGGACTAAAAAGGTTTAGCACATGCACATGGGCCTTTGGGATTTTCCAGGATTTAATTAGAATTAAAGTTGGGCCTAGCCCATATTAAATCCAACAATCCCCCACCAGATCCCAAGGGTACATGTCAAATTCCTTGATCCACAGTATTGTTTTAATATATCAGTGTTTCGATGGAGACCGGTTAAGGTTGAACATCCATCTAGAACAGAAGCTACACTTATCCACAACCGCACAATGGACTAAGCCTTGAATTGGCGCTTTGTGTGAATAAGTTTCACTTAAGTCCTTAATCGATACTAGGTGCCGGGCATCCCCGCGGTTGGAGCATATAAGTCATACTCTGGCCTATTCATGAGCTTCCTAGAGATTACCCTATCTCATAGGCGTGACTAGCATCGGGCTCATATAGGTGTGTTCTTTCAAGACTGCTCAGAGGAATGACATCTTTGCTTAAATAAGCCATAGAACACATTAAGATAAAATCAACCTACCATACTGATTTAGAGAGAATTGCATCTCCAATGGAGTGGGTCTATAAAGGTACTCTCCTCCCGATTAACCAAAAGCTTGTTTCGCTAATCCTACTTCACGGGATCTCCGATCATATAGGATGGGTTACCACTATGGTATAACTCACGTGGGTCTCAAACCCATCTCCTTGATGCATTGTCTATCACATTCGTGATAAACCCTTTGTGAAGGGATCGCGATTCTTAGTGTTTGGATATAATCCAAAGCTATTACTCGGAGTTTCTCATTTTCTGACGGACTTGATCTTCTCTTCACATGTCTTGATGATTTCATATTATCCTTAGAATCATTCACCTTGGCGATCACGATCGATTGTCACGATTCATCGAATAGCGATCTTGGTTTATCAACCACCGCGAGATCCATCAAGAGCTCACGAAACCATTCGCTTCAACGATGGCGATATCTAATGCCGTGAGTTACGCTTCCATTGTTGACCTCGTTAAGATGGTGCGCTTGCAAGACTTCCATGAAACAGCGCCACCTCCAAGTGTGAAGACATATCCACTTGTGGCCTTAATCTCATCGACATCGATATCGGCTTGAATCACTATAACCCTCTAGTACCCTAGGTACCCGGTATAGTGAATGTCATAACTCATATTACCCTTTAGATAGCGCATTACCCTCTCAAGAGCATGCCAATGATCATCTCCGGATTAGAAACAAACCGGCTTAGTTTGCTCACACAAGCGAGATGTCGAGCCCGTACCGCTAGCTAAATACATAAGTGAACCAATTATCGAGAATATCTCAATTGGTCTCTAGCTATTCTCCGATTCTTCCTAAGCAACACGCTAGGATCATAAGGTGTTGGAGAAGGTTTGCGATCGCTATAACCAAAACGACTGAACCTTTTCCACATAATGAGATTGCAACAATGTAATCCCACCATCATCACCTCTCAACGACTTGATGTTCAAGATAACATCGGCTACTCCCGGATCTTTCATCTCAAAATTCGAGACAAGAAATCCTTGACCTCCTTAATCACATTAAGGTTGGTCCCAAAGATCGATATGTCATCAACATACGACATAGAATGACTCCTCGCCCCACCATGGCGATAATACACACATCTGTCGACTTCATTTACAATAAAGCTGCAGATGTTAAAGTCTGTCGAATTTTTCATGCCACCGCTTAGGTGCTTGTTTAAGACCATACAAAGATTTCAACAACTTGCACACCTTTCCTTCTTGACCATTTACTACAAATCCATCCGGGTGTTCCATGTAAATTTCTCGTCCAACTCTCCATTTAGAAAAGCCGTCTTAACATCCATCGATGAATGAGAAGACCGTGTGAGGCAGCCAGAGATAGTAGTACTCGAATAGTGGTCAATCTAGCCACAGGTGAATAAGTATCAAAGAAATCTTCGCCTTCCTTTTGGGTATAACCCTTGGCCACAAGCCGTGTCTTATACTTCTCGATAGTACCATCAGCCTAAGCTTCTTTTGAACACCCACTTACATCCTACTGGGTTTACAACCATAAGGGCGCTCGGTGATCTCCCAAGTTCCATTAGAGATAATGGAATCCATTTCACTCTGGACTGCTTCCTTCCAGTATTCCGCATCTGGAGAAGCATATGCTTCAGAAATGGTACTTGGAGTATCATCCACAAGGTACACAATGAAATCGAGAACCAAAAGACTTTGCAGTCCTTTGTCTTTTACTCTTCCTCGAGTTTCATTGTCTTCCTCCTCGAGAATTTGATCGTGGGTTTGCTCAAAATATTCCATTGGAATGGCAGTTCAGAGTTGTATCGGGCTCGACTCGATAAACTAGGCATATCTTTCATCGGAAAAATATCCTCAAAGAAAGTAGCATCTCTGGACTCCATAATTGTACCGACATGCACGTCGGTACTCCGATTTCACCACTAAAAATCTATATCCAACGCTATGGTGAGCATAGCCTAAAAAGACGCAATCCACGGTTTTGGTCCAAGCTTACGCTTTTGGAAATTGGCACGTTGACTTTCGCCAAACAACCCCAAGTGCGCAAGTATGAAAGTGATAGTCTTTTCTTCTCCCATTGTTCAAATGGAGTTATCTCTTTATTCTTTGTGGGAACCCTATTTAGGACATGACATGAAGTCAATATAGCCTCCCCACCATGCCTTGGAAAGACCGATGTGTCTAACATGGCGTTAACCAAATCGATTAGAGTACGGTTCTTTCTTTCGGCAATCCCATTTGGTGGGTGAATAGGAGGCGTCCTCTCATGGATTATACCATGTTCCTCACAGAATAAATTGAACTCATTAGAAAAGTACTCGCCACGATCGGACCTAACCCTTTTGATTTTCTTTTCAAGTTGGTTCTCGACACGCCTTATAGATTTTAAAGTAGTAAAAGCTTCATCTTTAGTTTTTAAAAGATACACATAGCAGAACCTAGTGGAATCATCAATCAAAGTCATGAAATATCTCTTACCACCTTTTGTCAACACACCATTCATCTCACACAGATCTGAATGTATGAGTTCTAATGGTGCCAAGTTTCTTACCTCTGCGGCCTTGTGAGGCTTACGAGGCTGCTTTGATTGCACACAAACTTGACATTTAGAACCTTTGGCAAGGGTGAATTTCGGGATTAACTCTAAACTGGCTAACCGCGTCATGCAACCAAAATTTATGTGACAAAGTCGTGAATGCCAAATAGTAGTCTCATTACCACTGAAAATATGATTCACAACATTATTACACAAATCTGAAAGAGATAGGCGGAACAAGCCTCCGCACACATAGCCTTTACCAACAAATTGTCCACATTTGGACATTACAAATTTATTGGACTCAAATACCGTCTAAAGCCATCTCTACACGTAAAGATCCGCTCACGAGATTCTTATTGATGGATGGCACATGATGCACGTTCTTGATTGCACAATCTTTCCAAGTAAACTTGGATCGGCCGTGCCAACACCATGAACGATGGCATGTGACCCGTTCCCATTAGAACGGTTGAATCCGAGTGACTGGTAAGAAGAAAACAATGTAATATCAGCACACACATGTATATTAGCACCGTGTCTATCCACCAATCGGTAGATTGACATACGGAAAAAACATGAGGTAAATTACCATACCCAAGTTCCGTCTCGAGTACCAACAACAACATTGGCGGACTTGGAATTCGCCCTGCTGATTCTTCACACCCTTGCGTTGATCGCAATCCTTGGCCCAATGACGATTCGCCACACACAAAGCAAAGGCCATCCTTTGTGTTCTTCTTCTTCTTTTAAAGCTTGTTGTTTGTGCAGTCTTGTTTTTGCCTTTGAACTTTTGAGCTTGGCCATTCTTTTTCGCACCACATTGGCACTAGAATGTCCTCATTTCCTCTAGTGTGTGTATCTTTTGCCCTTGCCTTTTCTTCAACATCAAGAGACCCAATGAGATTTTCAACAGAAAACTCTTGTCTCTTGTGTTTCGAAGAAGTAGCAAAATTCCTCCACGAAGGTGGAAGCTTGGCAATAATGCCTCCCGCGACAAACTTGTCCAGTAACACACACTTGAAATGCTCAAGTTCTTTGGCCATGGATTGTATCTCATGAGCTCGCTCAACTCTGAACGGCCATCAACCATTCTATAGTCATGGTATTGCTCCATAAGATCAGTTCATCGCTCGCATCCGAAACCCCAAACTTGGCCTCGAGTGCATCCACATATCTTTCCCATTTGTAATCACCATGTATGCATCAACTAACTTCTCACCAAGAACGCCGATCACGGCACCTTTAAAAGGTTATCGTGACCTCGAACGCTTGCTCTGCTCAGAGTAAGTGTTCTTCGAGCTTGCCTTTTGCCACATGAAAACGTTCATGGCGATTAGCCAAAGCACCATCTTGGTGCGCCACCTCTTATAATTCGCACCATCGAATTGAGAGGGCTTAAGCGCAAAGAACAAAGCGATTGATGAAAAATGCCTATTACAATAAGGTTTTGGATTGTTGAGAATAAGAGCATTTTTCAATTACTTTAATCCGGAAATATAGTAGATAAAACATGATGAATATTCTAGCCACTTTCACAAAGCAAGTAAGCAAGAACACTATAGAAATACTAATATCCAGAAGAATAGAAACTAGCATATCTATCACAGTGTTCAAGGTAACAACTAGTAATATTACTAACCAAGAAATACATATGAAATAGACATACCCGGATCCAGTGGAAGGAGCAGCAGTAGTGGAAGAAGCGGCAGCTGGAGTCTTTGTAAGATCGTCGTTTGTCATGGCGTAGTGGTAAGTAGTAAATGCGATGGGCGTCGCGGTAGTAGTCGTCGGTTGTAGGCGTAGGTAGAGTCGAATGGAGAGGAAGCGTGGCGATCGCGCGACGCTCCCAAAACCTTATTCGCCCTTGCTCGTGCAAGCCTTCAGGGACGAGGGTTCCGAGGCTGCTCTCCGGTGCGATCGTACACGCGCCTCGCCGGATGGAGATCGCCGAGACAAGCAACAAAGAAGCGTGGTGTCTTTCGTGGAGAGAAAATGGAGAACCTCACTGCTCCGGATAATGACTATATATAACAACGGACGAAAGCAATCACCATTACTTACTAGTAACCGCAACCATTACTGTCTAGTCAAGAGGCCAGAAACGGTCGCCATTACTCACTAGTAACAGCAGCCGTTACTGCCTAGTCAAGAGGCCAGAAACGGTCGCCATTACTCACGCACACGCACACGCACCGCACGGCACGGCACGGCACGGCTCGGCACGGCTCGGCTCGGCGAGGCGAGCGAGCGCGCGCGTGTATTGGCTCTCTCCAATTCCACAAGAGGACTCCCACGTTCCACCTTATAAATTGGTGTAACTCCCCTTTAACTCTCCATATGGGACTAAAAAGGTTTAGCACATGCACATGGGCCTTTGGGATTTTCCAGGATTTAATTAGAATTAAAGTTAGGCCTAGCCCATATTAAATCCAACATGAACTCCAGTCCCCAGTTTCTAGTTTCGAGCCTAAGGGCTGATTGTAACCAGAACGCTTCTTAAAGCTCATAGCTTCCCCTAAAAAAGACGAGTAATTCCTGGACTACAGAATAGTAGTAGAGCATGATATGAAGTAATCCTGGCTACAACTTTTTTTGTACTACCCGTACTATATATCGTCTGCTACTAGATGAACACGGTATCAATTATCACTCAAAAGGAGCACACGTATAGGTAGGTCATAGGTGCCAATAGCTGAAGCTGAGGCATGTCAGGATGGTCTGATTTTGGCTCGAAGGAGGGGTAGTGTGAACTGTGAAGAAAACCAATCATTGATGATGCTACCGTATAGACTTTGGCTGAATCACCTGTGGTGTTATGTATGCTGGCTTGCTGGGTCTCTTGGATGAGTTTTTTTTGTTGGATGTAACAGCCTCTGATAAAGGAAAGGCAATCAACATATGCAGCTGCCAACTGGGCCTTTGATATAAGAAAACATCATCTGATCAGCATCTGCGTACGTAACCGTAACATGTGCATTATCGTTTGGTAATAAAACAAAACAAAACGATAAAGTGTAAGTGTGCAAACCCTGTCAACACCTTCCGGCTTCCGTTGGTATGTCTTACTCGGCGCTCACTGAACGAACCAAGGACAGCATCCCAAACACATGTCCAAGGTCTCCGAAAATGTTTTTTGTTTTCATGTCAACCTGGAGTCTGAACATTTCTGCATGTCAAACTAGCTGATGAGGGAGTCCACTAGTGAGCAGTGACTATACCAGTTCTTTCAAGAGAAAAAGAGCATATTGGAATTTTAAAATCCGGACAAGCATTATTGCAGGCTTGCAGCACATGTTGGTAGTTCTAGTGGGAAAGCGTGGCCTCACCAGTCACCACGAAACCACCACACCTGCACCCAACAACGCTACTTAAGCATCACTATCCCCCATTATATTAGACTGCATGTGCGTGTGTTGAAGATAAACATGAATGAACTGAACTCAAGATCAATTATTGGCGTTCGTTTCGTTTTGGGTAAATTCAAGAAAACCCTAGGTTTTTAGGGCAAACGTAACATGAAACCATATATTTTACAAAACCTTTTTAAGAAACCTTAGGTTTTAGAACAAAATATTTATAAAAAACACACACCATGTATACCACCTGGGTCGTCCAATACATGCTCGCATCACGCCCGTTCGCACCGTCATGTAACCGGTTGCCACACCGCCTCATCCTTGGTAGTTGGTGTCACTACTGCCCGGACCTCGCGCCGCCTTCTCTACCGTCGCCGGTGGGTGGGTGAGAGAGGGCGTTGAGAATGAGAAAGGAGAGAGGCATATATGGTTGTATTACAAGGTCCACCAACATGTGCATATGCTGGATAATACCATATATTTTTATTACATACTAGTATGCTGCATAAATTTTGGAGCAAAATGGATGACTAGATGATGTACCCAGGGTTTTCTGA
This sequence comes from Ampelocalamus luodianensis, assembly GCA_036346255.1. Taxonomy (NCBI): domain Eukaryota; kingdom Viridiplantae; phylum Streptophyta; class Magnoliopsida; order Poales; family Poaceae; genus Ampelocalamus; species Ampelocalamus luodianensis. The sequence goes on along the minus strand of CM070617.1, from coordinate 25,288,596 downwards.
AACTTTTGCCACATAACCTGATATTTCTTGAATTTTTTTTTGTAACATCTGATTTTTGCGTTATCTTTGTCTCAAAATCTAGGGTTTTGTGAAATTAACTCTTTCGTTTTAAAAAAGAGGGCTCCAAGAACAGTACACGGCTCCTCGCAAAATAAGAAGAAGAATAGTTTACGGCTACTTCGAATCTTTTTGTTTAGGACTCGACCGGTGGGTTTGCGCGCACCTGCTGGTACATTGAATTTGAGTCCGAATCTCCAGGGGAACCGCGTTCACACCACCAGCGAATCTCGTCCGACTTCCATTTCTTTTTATCCTTCCGTCTCTCCGCGCACGCGTATGGCATGTGTGCTTCAGTGCTTGTTTAGCTTGGGTTAGCTTTAAGCGTTGATTAGGACTGCGCTTGCCACTACGACCGCGTAATCGATCGCTATCATCGATCCCATGCGTCACATTATCACGTGAACAAGTGTTATGGTATATATTTAGGAATTTTTAAAGGAACACCCAACTTATTTCAGGCCATCCATTTTGGAAGATCCAATGGTTGATATTTCTATTACCATGTAGGTGGTAATAGTTCACCACTTACCATTCAAGGGTAATAAAGACTTTTGACCGGAAATAAATGTTAATTTGGTATTACTATTTAAGGTTGCCCTCATCAATGAAAGCAATAAGTGTATCAGATCACATAATCTTTTTTAAATTCAGGACCGTTTTATCCCCTTTAAAAGTTGCGAGAGTCCGATTTTCAACCCTTAACTGTGGAATTGTCTAATTTTCACCCCTCATCTATTAAAACAGGTGTAGAATTACCCTCATGTTGGTTTTATCGGTGGTTTTTGCCGCGTTGGCAGACACATCAGCTGACTTTGCCACGTCACCGGCACAGCTGCAGCCATACATGTCGGCCGGCCCGACGCCGTTCTTGGCGTGACGACGCCACACCACTGCGCCCTCCCAAAAGCCCTTTTTTTCCATCGTCTTCTTCCTCCTCCTGTCTCAGAGCCATACACAAAGTGCCGAAGAACAGCAAGGTCTTTGACACCATCGTTGTGCGGTTGTGCCCGACTGCCGACTGCCATGGACGCATGCAGTTAGCAGATCGAAGCTCTAGCTCGGGCTCGTCCGCCAGGCCACCCCGCCTCCTCATCACGCCGCTGGTCGGGCACAAGCCCGCGCTAGCCGCCGTGCTCCTCTCTTTGGGTGGGCGCGACCTAGACTGGCTGGGTGGTAGATGCGGCGTTGAAGGCATTAGGTGAGTCACCCGTTGCTTGCACGTTTGTACTTGTTGCTTACCAAAATTCAAGAATCAGCACATGTGTTATTTTCTGGTACATTTAGAAGTGGAAGCACAAACAAAATCTTATGTATCATTTCCGCTCCGAGAGGATGGGCTTCTCGTGCTTCGACTCTTTTCTAGGAAAAACAGAGGAGATGATAGCAACTGGGTAGGTATGGATGACTGAGGGCAATGCCATTCTTGACTACTCCTGTTGTTGACGGTAAAAGATCAGAATTGAATCCAATACCAATTAAATACAAATAATAATACTAATTAAATCTAACTACTACTAGTCTCTGCCAGATCTGTGCTTTTAGCGCTGCGAGCACCCGCCACGAGCGAATGGAGAGCAGCGCCAAGTGGAGGAAGACGAGTTCGCCGGCCGGCCGCCTGATGTCCGCCGCCGCGGGCGAGGCCGACTCCTCCGCTGCCTCTGGTGACTCCTTCCCGCGGGCTATGATTGATGAGTCTCAATGATCGATGAGCCGGCTTGAGTACCAGAAGATTGGAGAAAGGGAGAGAGTGAGAGAAGGAATGCGATTTTTGTTTGTTTTTTATTTCTTTCGGAGCTGACTCGGTAATGCCTCTCCATGTAGACACCTTGTCATCCCGAAAGCACTGTGGTATTGGGTCAAGGGATTATTTGATCTGGCTTTGATAGTTGAAGAGTGCAAGTTAGACAGTTTTATAGTTAAGGGTTGAAAATCGAACTATCGCAATAGTTGAGAGGTGTAAAATGTACTCGTTCCTTACTAATATTGACATATCAAATACTACGAACATCAAACAATGATAAAAAGTAAACATAAATTTATAAAAAAAACTAATTAATTAAAAATAAAAATAACCAAATAAAAATTCAGAAAACTAAAAGTACAAGAACACTAATTTGGAAGTTCAAATATCTCCAAATAATTTACAAAACATTAAAAAAAACCAGCAAACTTAAATTCGGAACTAGAGAAAATATTAAGTAATGTTGTGATAGTGTACTAACATGTTTTTTCTACATCGTCACTATGCATTTAAATTCATAATAAATTAAAACTCAGATCTTGCCAACAAAATTATGTGTACGAAAATAAGACAAAATATTCATACTCAAAAGCAAACATGCCTAGTTTATACTTTTAATAGATTAATGTGTTCTTATTCTATTTTAAACTTCAATTTCTGATTCAAATACTTAATCTGGGATACTATAGTGTTTTATGGTAGCATGCGTGGCATCAGTCCTCAAGTAGCATTAGTGGAATATCATTTATGGTGTTACTGTTTTTAGCTCTTACCCACTAACCTGCTGTAACGGGTCAACCATTCTTTTTCTAAAATACCCTTAGACTATAGAAAACTTGGATTCACCCTAACTACTATGTTTTGAGGGGTAATTGGTGCACCTCAAAGACAGTAACACCATGTGACGATTCACGTACACTATTACGTCTTGAGGGGTAATTGGTGCACCTTAAAGACAGTAACACCATGCGCCGAGATACAGAGGATTTGACATGTATAAACACTGGACTGGACTGGACTGGACTGGACTGGACTGAACCCATGTGACGATTCACGTACGTACAGTATAAACAAATGCGCTACACGTCTTGGTAACCACTACACGCTTCAGTTTCTCTTCGATCCGGGAGGAAGCATTTTTTATTTTGGCCCCTGACGCTACCTCAATTACAAAAATAGCTCATGTGTTACTGTATTTACAAATTTGGCCTCCTCCCGAGCACGGAATGTCCTGAGCATGACATGTGTCACATTCCGTGGTCCCCGAGCGCGGAAACCAATTGGACAGCGCGGAAGGCCAGGCGAGCGCGGAATCGTGAGACACGATGCGGAAGGTGGCAGGCTTGGGCTGCTTCCGCGCTTACCAACCGCGGCAAGGGCTTGACAAATACAGCAAAGAAAATTTCATGAGAATGCATTTAATGCATGCAAATACATGTGAAGAGAAACGCGTGAAATGCGAAGCAGAGAAATGGCAGCACCTTCCCGCGTTTCGGCAGCGCGGAAAGAGCCTGGACCCACCACCTTCCGCTGTCGCCACTAGTTCCCATGCGGGAGAATTGCCGTGCTGGCCACCGAACTTCCACGGCCCTCCGAGCGCGGAAATGGACAAGTGTCATGCTTAGAGCATTCCGCGCTCGGAAGGGGACTAAATTTACAAATACTCATTTTTGTAATTGACGTGGCGTTAGAAGTCTAAAAAGAATTCCAAAGGGAAAGGAAGGGTTGAGCTTGGGAAAGCAGCGTTGAAGCACGTACTGAGCCGAGAAAAGACGGCACGTGGCTAGTGAGATAACGCCAATAGTACTACTAGTACTAGGGCCGTGTGGGTCAGAAACAGAGTGAACTTGTGCTGTCGCCTAGCGCTCGGCTCGCTGACCGCTTCCATGCTGGTTCCGCGTGGGTTCCCTCGTCGTAGGTTCTATAAATACCAGATATGACATGATGCGGCGATTTACTGCCTCCTACACGCACTCACAGCTCGGCACCGAAAAACGAGACAAACGCAGCGGGAGTTGGTCCGAGTCCAGCTCTGGTGCGAAGAGCGTGAAGAGTATGGCGCTGGCGGCCACCCCGACTACCGTTGTGCTGGAGCTGATGACGATGGGTCAGCAATCCGCGGCGCACCTCGGGGAGCTGCTCCGGGCCGCGTCCCCGCCGCTGCCGGGCGAGCACCAGGAGCTCGCCGCGGAGATCCGCCGCTGCTGCGAACGTGTCATCGCCGCGCTGAGCAAGAAGAGGAAGAGGAAGGAGCACGGCGCCGCAACCTGTTCTCTTCCGGTGATGCCGTCAAATAAAAGGTGGGAAAGTTCGGATGAGTGAACCGTGCACTATAGCCTTGTACGAGTGTTTGACAAGTGGTAGTAAACAAGCTGCCGTTAATTTCGTAGGGCGCGTGGTGCGGAGGCGCTTAGAGAGGTGAAGAGCAGCACGACGGCGGACGGATTCATCTGGAGAAAGTACGGGCAAAAGGACATCAACGGATGCAAGCACCCGAGGTACGTGCGGTTCCAGAAGAATCTCTCTCCCTTTTGTTCGACTCCAGTGTGCTAATTAATCGAGATAAATGTCTCGCATACGTGTGTGGCTGATCAGACCTGATGCTCCCTTTCTTGCAGGCTCTATTACCGCTGCGCGTACAGAGACCAGGGCTGCAGAGCGACACGGCGGGTGCAGCAGTCGCAGGAGGAGCCCGCGGCGTACGTGATCGCCTACTACGGGGAGCACACGTGCAGAGATGGCGCCGTGTGTCAGCAAGGGACACTACTGCCTCCTACCGTCGTCGATTTCGGCTCAAACGCTTGGGGAGGCGTCGGTGCCGATCCGAACTGGGACTCGCTTCTGCCGTTGATCTCCGCCGAGCAGAAGTGCTGCGACGGCGATGGTCCCAGCGAGACGTCGCAGGGATGGTCGTCCATCTCCTCCTCCTCGTCGGAGGTGGAACTGGAGGTGCAGGAGTTTGGCGTGGCCGGAGTTGAGGAGCCTTGCTACGCTTATCCGGTGTTGGAGTTTCTGGATGGCTGCTTCGATTGGGAATCCGTTGTCAACTCCCTTGATTTCGGTGGTCTCCATCACATTGCTATGCTTCAGTAGTGGCTGCCCGAGTGTGCAGTAGATCTTATCTTGTGCACTGTTTAGGACCTAATTTCGCAGGAAACAAAATAATTCCCGCTGAAATACTATGAAATTCCCGTGTAATTGCGGTCGCATTAGACTGGCGAGGCAGTGATCACAATGTACGCCGGTCAGAGGCTCTGCCCCCTTAAGAGGTTGCGATGTAGAGAGTTAGTCAATTAGTTGCTACTAATATTTTGTTTCAACAAAGGGATTAGATTAATAAAGCATCACGTGAGACGGGGTGTGTGTTAATACGGACCATATGTAACGGTTAAACAGGTTGACAACTCAAGGGGGGATATGCAACTTGTACAAGAAAAAAATGGAGTGGAGGGGAGAAACAAATGACGTAGCTGAGCAGGTGGGCATCACACAGATAGAAGCAACTTTGCACCCAATTCAATTCCCAGAAGAAGAGGGGCACAAGAAAACGTGAAGACGTCAATTGGACGCATATCTCACGCATACATGAAAACCAAAAAATGATGACCATGTCCCGTGTTGACCGATCTCGATTCATTCCTCATAGATAATAATGATAACAAGTAACGTCTGGAAGAAAGAAAAAATGGTAGCAACAGTAGTAGCTCACGAGCAAAAGCATGCCTGGTAAAAAGTAAAGGATCGCCAAAGGATGACCATTTGCAGTGGAAATTTTGCAATGAGCAAAACATTTTGATTGATGCAACGAGCAAATTACAAACGTTGCGAAAATACAGTCTACCAAATGTTATCATCCACCAGATTTAATTGAGGCCACAGCAACCCACTGAAACGAATACTGTAAACAGTTTTGCCAGATTTCAATAAATTTTGAATGTGTTACAGCACAATTATTAAGCATGCAATAAACAACAGAAATAATAAACAGCTAGGTACATCTTATGACCTTCGAGGGTCATTTCTTATTGTTGTTCCAGGTCCGTGTCTATATTACATGAGAAGAACAAATGAGCGCAACTGTGAGGCAGGCGACTCTTCTGAATCCAAGGCTCAGAGCCACTTAAGGCTACAGACAAGCTAAGGGTTGCTTGAGTTGAACGCTGAAGGAAATGGTAAAGCAAAGGGCCACAATCAGTCCTTCAAACCCAAGTTTCAGTGATCATCTGATCCATCAGTGTTGTATAACCTAGAGAAGTGTTATGCTGTGAGATGAAAGGTAATCGACTAAAATCATTTAAGGGTACCCATCATATAACTAGTTCAGCTATCAAAGTGCATAGACTGTAATAATCCTATTTGTACAATGTACTTGGGAAATGGCATAGAACTGAAAGATCTTTATGTGAGATCAATGTCGAGTGTTACCATTAGTTCTGTGAATCACCCTCGCTGCTTGGACCTTTGTGGCCACCAGTCACAATGCGATGAAAGTAAAAGGCTGACACCATTCCACTGCAGCACAATTCAAAATTACTTAGTGATGATGTTTCTCATATATCTATAACAATTTTTTTTGTTTCATTTTAAAATGGACTGTAACATGGCCCCTAAACAAAAGAAAACACAGAGAGATAGTCAGCTTAATTATTGAAAGAATAACTCCACCATGAAATCTAGTATTTTAAGCTTAAGATGGTGGGGAATAGTACATGGCCAACTATGATTCCTGATATCATACAGATGATGCATTTAAAGAAACATTTGTCACATTTTGAGTTGATAATAGTGTAAAACTTGTACAACAAGACACATGCAATGTATAGTAGGGAAACTTGAGGACCACAAAAATTAAAATAATCTACCTACCAGTTTAGCCTAAGTAATCGCCAGCTTATAATTAACAGTTTTCAGATATAACACTAGCAGTTATGTGTGAAATCAAGAAAAGCACTCTAAGGTGATATTCAACCCAAAAAAAGGAATTTCTAACAGATTAATGAAGAAGTGCCGCACTGTCATGTTGGTCTGCAGCACAGGTGATCAATATGGTTTTGGGAAGAACTGTGAACTGTGGAGTGCAGTAAATGAGAGTGATCTATCACAAAATCACGGCTAAACAGAAAAGGTCAAATGCATATGGGTGGGAAAATCATTACATCCACCAAGGAAAATTATGTTTACCAAATTGACTCCTTAATCCTTATAGCCACAGAAACAAGCCATTTTGTGCAGTCTTGCTGGTAAATGCACCATAAACATGTAAGGAGCACCATAATTCAGGACAACTGTTTATATATCTCAATATGTTTCTGGGAGTATAGAATGAAAATACTCCAAGCAAGAACAGAGGTTAAATGTGTACCGACCTGAGTAGGACCACGAAAATATTTGGAAACCATCCATACTACACAAAGAAAATAGTCAAATTAAACTCTGACGGTGATAACAAGGGAGAACACCATAGTTTAGCAATACAATTACGAACAAAGCTAGAAACTTTACCTGGAAGAAAATTGATAGTTCCCTGAGGAATATGACACTTGCAATTGCTGCATGCCACCGGTCAAACATGTCAAGAAATTTGCAAGTTAAAAGGATAAAAATCCAATGAATTATCCGAGTTCTAATAAAAAAATCGAGAACTAAATCTTGAATTCATTATTCAATCCATAATGATAAATTGAGCCTCAATACTGTTCAGGACTCAGTACAAGTTAATGTAAACAATCACAAACATGAAATCATACTAGAAGTACACTGCATGTTCAATTTGAAGCAGTTGGCAGCTTGGATGCAATGTGCCTATGACCAATATTTTTATGTCTTACATTCAAAAATATCATTATAGAAGTCCGGTCTAATAAACTTGAGCTACACCAGATAGATAGATAAAAGCAATTTTTTTAATAAAAATGGAAATTGTCAGAAATTAGCGATGGACTTGTTAACTGTTGTAGCATAAACTTTAATCTAGTTCAAAACCACAATAGTAAAGTTGGGTACTAAATGGTAGGTCAAGTTTGGACAAAGCACAAAAGCAATCCTTAAATAGTTAAATTCCAATCGGATAAAAAACTAGAAGTCAGACATGTTAATAGTTGTCAACAATACCATGCTGCATCCCTGTTTAGAGTTAGTTTGAACTAATCTGATTCTGATCATATTCATCAGAAGCTACCAAATTTAGATGCAGAACATCATATTACTTTATCTATTACTTTATCTGTGGGATACATGAAAGTTCAATCCTTATTGCAATGACCCTATGAAACAATTCATATCTAGAAGCACTCGCTGAATTTACTTTTGGTGGAGTTATGCCAGATCCGATTAGTATGCATAATGGAACAATGGATTCATATCACCTCACTAAACAATAAAAACTATTAAAACATTAGATTTGGAACTTTTACTGACAGTACAAGATTTTATATGTAAAAAGAAACCATTAAGTAAGCCATGCTTGTCAAAATTGTGGTAGGTTAGTGGTCATCAGAGAGCATAAAACTCATATAAATAAGTGTACAAAACCCATACAACTCCTAAATAGACAGAACAAATAGGTTTTTGGAAGAGTGATCTTCTGAGCTCTCAATACATCACAAACCATTTCCTTCTATTTTACCATTTTTTCCTTTCTTCACTCTGTTTTGGTTGAGGTCGCAAACGTTACGAACATATCACATAAGAATACACAGCATCCGTATCACCACAAGTTATAGACCATGGGTATGCTGCTCCTATGCCACTTCAGTAATGGAAAAGCAGAAACAAACCCAAGCAAGAAAAAGATGGTGAGAACTGAGAAGAAATGGACTAACCAGCTTGCCCTTTCAGCAGAAGACGAGGCCGACGACCACCTGCTCTTTGTGATCTCAAACTTGAGATACCCAGAGCCAACAGTGCAAAGCCAAGAACGAAACCAAAGCGAATTGCAGATATACTTCCAGTAAGCATGAAGTTCAGGAAACCCCCTACGGTAAGAAAGGTACCTACAAGAAATAAAGCAGGCTCGTGAACTACTGTTCACCCTTTACATAACAAGGCAACACCAAATTGCCTACAGAATGGATGATCTACCAAAGCCATTTTCTCGATGTGTTAAATGTTTGTCAACTCCCAGCATGGGAGTTAATTATCATTGGAAATTCAACCAATATATTACATTTACATACCAAAGGGAATGCCCACATGATAATCCTGGTACTCTGATAGCCCATTCAACTTGCCAAGAGCCCTGAACGTCTCCGTGATATCCTTGATCGAGTCTGGGGAGTTCTGAGCTGCCAACTTTAGATATTCCTGTCCCTCCTCACCAATCTCTGCCGCGATCACGCCTAGGTCCTTCTGCGCTTTGTCTGCTTGGATCCTCAGCTTATCTGAGGCCTCCAACAGAACCTCCCTTGTCCTCTTGGAGTAGACAACATATGCCTGCATTGTCAGGTCCTGCATTCGCAGGGCCTCCGCCTTGAACTGTTTGAGCAATGCACTCCATACTTCCTGGGCCTCCTCAGGCTTTATCTCGCCCTTTGCCTTTTCCTTGTCATCACCCAATTCTGAACCCCTCTGAATTCAGCAGAAAAACTTGATCACGTAAGTTGTGAACTCTAGATAGATAATTTGAGGACCACAGTTCAGCCACGAAAATATGGAATTTGCCACAAAGAATGAATCAAAACACCTCAAGCAACTCATTAACAGAAATCAACATCACCATACGACAAGGATCGCCCATTTGGCAAGAAGAAGAAGACGAATAAGAAGATACTCCACGCATTACATTCAGAATAGTCAAACAAAGCACTTGATGCAGAAAATTTTGTAAAAGCGCACCAATCTCAGCCGCGCATCACGCACAGATAAAACAGGTGAGGCGGCCAATTGAAACCACGCAGATCAGATAGACAGGAACAGAAGAAACACGCCTCAGAAATCAGAACAAGATACCACCACCGGAAACAGCAACAAACGCAAGGATCTCGGAGAGGGCGACTACTCACAGATTCCTCCCGCGCGAAGGCGGCGACGACGCGGCGAGCCCGAGGTGCGCCCCCTCCGGCGGCGAGTCGGGGACCGGCGAAGAGCGCCCGGAGCGGGGCGTCGTGGCGGCGGGAGGATGAGGAGCGCGCGAGGCGGAGGAATGGGGAGGAGGCGAGGGGGTGGAAGGCCGCGCGGGCATGCGAGCTGGGGCTCGGGAGTGGGGAGGAGACGGCGTGGAAGAGAGAGGCGGCCATGGGGGCGAGGCGCTCTGTGGCTGCGCCCCTCGGGAAGGGGAGGCGAGGGAGAGGAGGAGGGTGGCGAGGGTGGAGCGGAGAGCCGGGGGGAGGCGGACGGCAAGAAGGAAAAGGGAGGACAACGGGAGCAGAGCTTGGTACTTTGGTGGGGGTTTCTTTGGGGCTTTAGGTGCGGGTCGGACTCGGGAGTCTCGGACGGAGCTGTTGTTTGGTGGTTCGGCTGCAGCGGGGTTTTCGGTTGGAATTCGTTTCTTTCTTTTTCAACTTTCTTCGAGGAGGGTTTTGAATTGGATGTCTTGTCCACTCAGGGACGAAATCTCGTGTTACGAAAGAGCTCGATTATCAAGTGACAAGTCTCGTCCTCGCTGACATGTACGGCGTCCGTGCGTCGATTTTCTGACTAGCGATGGAGCCAACATTCTATAAAGTGGTTAGACGAGAGCTTCTAGCAACACTTGTTAGCTTTCGAGGTTGGACAAACAACACTTACCATCCATCTAATCGGCGCAATCAACAGCCTAGGTCCCTAGTTCACCGACGGTAATGTGGGGCCGCCGCCCAAGCTGTCTCGAGCTGCCTACATGTGGAAAACTCAATCTAGAAATATTTGTATTACATGCCATTAAAGTTTTTTTCTACAACTATTGGTATGGAAATAACTAGATTTGCCAAATAAGAACGATATTGGTAGATAATGCCATCAGAAGCTCTTCTAGAATGCTATATTTTCTAATAAGTTTTATTTACATCTTACTAAAATTTTCTTCAATGTATACATTGAAGATCAATGTCAATATTCAAAAACTACAAATATTTTGTAGCAACAGAGCAAGTACCATCCACTAAAAACACACAGGTAAGCATCGTATGTGAAATATCTTCCCAAACGTCGGTGCAAATGGGCTGGTTGCTTGAAAACGCCAAAAGAAACACAAGTATAGACGTAGTACCCTCTTTGCTTACAGACTGCATACCAAAGGTGATCGTGCCGACTGCTGGTTGCTTGAACATGGCAAAAGATCACAGGTGTACATTATATATCTAAAATATAAGCTACTGCAAGTTTCAATTCATTCTCAAGCCATTGATAGTATCACGGACGTAGTTACTGCAATAAATAATATATATATATATAAGCAGAAATTAAGCCAAAGCTTTCATCCCCTTGCCGGATCTCAAACATCAAGTCTGGTTGCTGAATCTCAGAACTACCAAAACGGAGGAATCATAGTAGGACATTTTTGAACTCCAATGAAGGTTGGAGGTCAAAAGCTAAGAATCAAAGAGTTTATTTATTCCTTACGGTGCGAGCAAGGCAAAATGGTGTTCAGTTTCCAGAAGACACCTCAAAATTTCGAGGTCCTCGACGGAAAAAAAAAAGGAAGAAGAAGCGTAATGTCAACTTCCCAGGAGAGGGGCATTCATTCGCCCTCCTCCCGGGGCAATGTCAATGTGGCCACAGTCGTGCCGCAAAGAAACAGATTCCAAACAAACGTTGCTTCTGGCGATCTGTTACATGTGAGGAACACTAGGATGCAGGACATGCAAAAAGGGCTCCTCAAGAAACGAAACGATGCCCATCGCCTTATGCTAACTCTCTAACGAAGCAAGGCTGCTTCTACTAAAGAAGTTAATGATCCAGTAGTGAGAAGTGGTCCTAATTCCTGAAAATAGCTACCTGTAATTTACCTTGAATATGCCAATTAGAATTACACCGGTTAACTGAAATAGGGGTAAAACAATTGAGCCATCACAGCTCTCATGGCTAACATAGAACTGTGTGCACGAAGGATCTTTGCTTTTTGCGCGAAAGTTTACATAGTAACAGAAATTATTCGCACAAAAACTAGCCAAAATTTGCTTTTAGGATATTAAACTCGATCAACTCACAACTCTGCTGACATTTAGCAACAATTGATATGGGCATAACAAGATGTAAGACAAAATGTTACAGCCACCTAGCATGTGTTTTCACACATCAATGTTTGAAATCAGCGTGTATAGTGAGTTGCTCACTTGATGTCTGCATTGGGAATTGAAGATCTACATGGACCAGCTGATGTGGTGAAGGGTATCCCTCGGAAAGTTGCAATTCCATTCTCGTCAGTACGAAGATCCTTGATGCATAATAAAGCAAAGTTATTGGTTTATTCTTGCTATGTATACAAATAAATACGCAACAGCATTCAGCAAGGCATAACAAACATGGTATGTGAATTATCTGTATTTGATAATTGAATATGTTAAGGGTAATTTGTCCAACTAACCACAAAACTGATTGAATTTACCCAAATCACGCTGAAAGGCCAGGACAACCTTTGATTGATCAGCAAAAGGAAAAAAGTAAGAGGGCATCACACGAAATAGACCGTTATAAATGTGTACCGGTGTGATCTTGTCCAGCTGTTTTTTCTTTGGATTTAGAACATCTTCCGGTTTCCCGTCAAACCTACATGTGAAGGATAATTTAGTTGAAAACAATTGAAAGATGGAAAATTGGTGGACAAAAAATCTTTGCAAATGATGCAGGCCAAATACAAATCAAATAACTCTGGAGGAACCCAGCAAAATTTGACAAAGTATTAAACTGTGTTCTTTCGTTTCAGAAGAGGCCCACCAGCACACGAATTATCTATACTATAAGACACCACTTGTTACAACCAAAATGATAACCATGCTAAATTACAGATTTTTCTAAAATGACAACAGAAAGCTCGTCACATGAGTTCATCCAAATTGCACTTACAAATTGCACTTACAAATATTTTTCTTATGACCAACATATTGTGCAGCAACTTACATAACAATCTCAAAAGTAAATCAAATGGCATATCAGCTTGTACATATATCAAATGGCATATCAGCCTGTACAACTTGACTTTATAGCCATGAATACAAATAGGAAAAATTGGACAGAACATATGCACAGACAGGCCTTTAAATACATATTGCATCTACAAGAAATCATTCTTACCCAGCAAATGAAATGCGCTCTCCAAGCTTGGCTCCTTCTGGAGGAATCAGAGGCTCCACAACTGTATGATCTTTATTTGAAGCACACAGGACCTGGAAAAAAATTTAATGTAAAAACAACATTTTGAAATGAAAACTTCCTATTATTATTATTATTATTATTAAAAAAAAGAAAAATTCCTAGAGCAAAAGGGTAGTTACAGTTTGGACTGGGGGTTGAGAAATTTCACAAAGTTCAATGGTAATACATGGTGAGATGTAAATGACTAAATCAGTGTTTCACTTCAGATGCTTTAAGGACATGATGAGGACTTCACGTTAAAAGTTCAAATCTAAAGTAGTTTATTATTTCCTTCATATGTGTTACATTGCCTATTTTAGATGCTTGTATTACTATGAAGTTCAGTAACATACACATGGCCTAATGATTTGGCAGTGTACAGCAATGAAACTTGTCTTCTGCCACAGTAATATTTTGCAAAGTACTTGAAGAACCAACTAATAGCTACATTTCAAGATGCTTTGTTGAGGTACACAAACACAATTACAATAGATGGAAGTGGAACAGAACATACCAATCCAGCAGACATTACGTCCCGCAGCTTCCCAGGCTTCACATTCGTGATCAAGACAACATGCCGATTCTGAAAGGAAAGGGCAATGTTTATAGCATCATGGATGAAACAACTTCAGAGAGAGCAGAATGAACGAGAATAATTCAAATTCCTAGTTGCTGTCAAGTGTCAACTACTCACAACAAGCTCATCTGGGCTGCAGTATTTAGCAAGACCACTAACAACTTGACGCACATTGCCATCTCCCAAATCTATCTCCTCCACCAGAAGACTGCAAAAATAATCAGTAAGAATATTAGATGGAAGAGTGCAATACAACTAGTGGGACCTTTTAGAAGTGTTGTAAACGTACAAAAATATGGTTACCTGTCAGCAGATGGGTGCTTCCATGCTTTGCGAATAAGGCCAACCTGTATATTCAGGATACTGACATTGCACTCTGAATCCTTTTCTGCGGTTTTCTCTGGGGCTTTCTCTGCAGCCCCGTCTTTTGTTTTTCCTGCAGACTTCTCTTGGACTTTCTTTTTATCCCCAGAAGGTTTGTTGTTTTTCGCTGAAGTAGGATTTGCCTTGTCCTCAGGAGACTTATTCTGATAAGTATCAACCAACAAAAGAACTCACCAACCAATCGAAAAGAAGACATCTTGTACAATAAAGAAATGTAACTCAATGCTGCTCAAACATGAAAATCAACATTGTTATGTGAAACCTGTACATGATTAAACATTTTAATATTTTATATGGCATTATATGTCAATTGAAGAGAGTAAGAACAGGGTATCTACAGTCCACTTAATTTTAGGGTGCATTGCACATGTGGCTACATGAATCACATGTAAAATTTACCATGAATTTGAGTATGCAATACTGAAGCCAGACAATGCAGTGAGAGAAGATATGCAAATGCAGTAAAATGATCAAATTCCAACCAAATCTTCCCAGCAGCAAGAACCACCAATTCCTCTCATAAATAATGGTCCAGAAGTGCCTATAACTAATGAGAATCAGTGTAGTTACATCATAAACTACCTCTGCAGCTTTTTTGGTGTCAGCACTTCCATCTGATTTGCCCTCAATCTTCTGTCCTGAAACAGCTTTCTTTGAACTTGGATCAGCATCTCCTTTATCAGCTTTGTTTGGATGCTGTCATATATAATTAGGAAATGGTACGATTACTTTCGTGATCTCAGCATAATTGTTTTTAAAAGAACATTTTGAAGATCATTGAAAAAGAAATGCTGTATCATTATTTTATTATTCCTCTGTGGATAAATTTTCCCAGCACTTTAGTCGCACTAACAATAGTGTTTCTATCAGTCAGATCCTAAAGTTAAGCAATACTAACACGTACAAGGTTTATCAGACCAAACACGAATGTGATTTTGTAAACACGGTAAATAGCAACAGCATGTCGATAGAGTTAATTTTCCATAAATTCCTATTGTATCTGGAAGTACATATAAAATTAAACAAAATGGGTACCCCCAAAATATAAAATATTTCCAGCTCACAAAAAAAAACTTTACTTACGGAAGGTGGATCGAAGACAGACTTGGTTATGTTTATCTTTTGCAGTGTTGTACCAAAATCGACAATGTTCTACATAAAATAGTAGAGATTCACATAAGATGGTATAAATGAACTGGCAATATGGTATCCTGTTAATTACCATACGGTATTTATTTTTGAAAAGAGACTTCCACCAGCACAAAGCTATGGCTAAAAATCAGGTATGAAGGCAACAAGCAGTTACTTTCGTAGAAATTGTAATGACACTAGAATGACAACCTGACTCAGCACTTGTATCCAAATTACAATGTAAACCACTAGTTGATTTCGAGAGGTGTAAAAGCTAGCTCTATCAGAGTGGAGCTGAATGCCTGAATCAGCCTTGGATATCAGATAAAGTTATTACTTCACAAACATGGTTAATTCCAAAAGTTGGTGGAAGGAAGTCCAGAAACGAGAAGAAAATGACATCTTTGAAATGACGAATGATATTGTAAATCAACAATCTACAGATACCACCATAGAAGAGCCAGATAAGAAACAAGAAGAAAACCATGTGAATACGACTCTGTATTGTCAATAACACATAGGGAGCGATGAAGAGAAAAATTAAATGCATTCGATTCTTTTATTCCAGAAAAAAGAGCATATATAGTTCATGATGGCAACAGATAGGAACAAATTAAGAAAACAGGTAGGAATAATTTAGTAAAATAAATAGAAATATTCATTTTAAACCTGAATGTAGTCCATCCACCGCAATATATGTGGGTATTTCTTCAACTCGCTGTCACTAAGATGACTCTAAAACAAGCAATAAACAGTTAAAATCACGGAAAGAGAGTTTACAGAATTATAGTATTTCTTAGTAACAAGAGATATAAGAATAAAGAAGCAAATAGTAGCCCTAGCCCATAAAACAAGTATTTTACAATTTGATCATCGTAAATTTCACTTCAGCAAAAACAAATAAATAAATAATAGTCCCTCAGTTACAAAATGGATGTTGTTTGAGATTTTAGAATGCGTGTAGTCAAACTTTCAGCTTAATATGGACAAAAGTTCTTAGATTAACCACATGAATAATATTAGTAGATTTGTCACTGAAATTGCTTCCAAAATATTATATTATTTTGTAAATTCTTACTAATATATGCATTCGAAACCATGTAAAGTGAAAAGACATCTATTTGGTAACAAAGGGAGTACAAAATAACTGGCAAATGAAATGGTGGTCATACAAATGGGTAAAGTTACATCATACATACCACAAAAACTTGTACAGTTGCAAACACAACAATGTCAGCAACCGATGGTTTAAAACCACTAGCCGATAGTACAGACCTCTGGGACAAATCTTGATTCAGATTGCCAAGCAATACAAGCTGTTTTCCACCATTTCCAACAAAATTGCTGGAAAATTCAACCCACTTCATTGCCTATCAATGAAGAAAAGGAAGTCATGTGTCAGTAGATAAGCATTAGCAAGTGGAATTAGTGTAGAGACATGGAAAAACAGTTACCCCATCCTGAGATGAGTTCACAATATGTGAGAACAGGCTGGCAATATCACTCTCTTCAATAATTGTATTGGATATGGTATTCTGTAATATTCAGCACAGACATTAGTAACAGTTTCCAGCTATAACAACTCAACTACACAAATACAGCTTGATAAGAGTGAGTTGGAAGAAATTTGCTCAAATAAAGTAGCAAACTACAAGAAATAATGCAGTACATACTAATCATCAAAGGTTGTGCATTGTATACTGGACAAGTCAAAGTCCAAAAGTATCTAAAACACACATCATCACTAGGTTACCCAGTTAGCACTGTAGCAAACCATGATCAGGCACCATTTGAACAGATGGACAACACATTATGCAAACTTTTTGAACAAGATAAAACACAAGTAACAACTAAGAAGTAACAGAGACTCTGCCGAGGGCGTGTGCTGCATTTGGTCAAAGCAACTGTAAATCTAATCTACTGGAGCACTAATGTTGCAAGCTACGTCGTCTCCATGTGACTAAACCATACCCAAGTCCTAGCTATGTGGCAGACAGTAGCTCATCTCAAATACACTCTTGGCAAGCAAAAGAGCCCCTTTGCGGTGCTTAGAGCCCCTTTGCGGTGCTTAGCCTAATTAAAAAACTCCGCAATTGATCAACCGCACACACGATCTCGTTTATTCCTGATTTGTGTAATTGTCATCATTTGATGCATACAGTCCACAGTTCACAACCCCCAAAGAAATCGAACAGTTGTACCGTAGGTAACTACATATCTTTCCATTTCCCAACCACACAGCATGCATGAAATCACCATGCCCTAAATTCCACATCACAGTATAACTGCAATACATGAGATTTAACCGGCGAAACAATTCAAACATGACTACTGGTGAACTAAACCATGCCCAGAGCCCAAAAAATCTGCATCCGAAAATCTCAGCCCGCACCAGTAAGACAAAAAAAAAACTCGCCGACATAGCATAACCCATACACCGCAAAAACTGAAACGCTATCGCTTCGAATCAACAAAAATCGGAACCCAGGGTTCTAGGGGTGAGCGGCCGGGGGCTTACCGGATCGAGGTTGAGGTGCTTGCAGAGCGCGTAGGCCATGGCCCGCTTGGTCCGCGCGAAGTCCGCCGCCGCCGCCATTAGCACGTCGAGGTCTTTGCGCCGAGCTCGGTGAGTTAGGGAAAGTGGAGAAAAGAGAGCAAATGGTTTAGGGTCTAGTGGGCAATGGGCTACTGGTCTCCTACGAAGAAAGTTCTAATCCACTTGTCCTTGATCTTTATTGAGGCCGTAGCCGTTTGGGCTCGGCCTCTTGTGCTGAGCCGAGCTGGGACGTACAATTGCTTTCGACCCGTTTGGGCTTCAGTTCGTTTGGGCCAGAACAATTTACCATGCGGAAACAGACCCAAAGCTGGTTTATGGCCACGTCTAGGTGCAGCGTGTGCAACGAGGCTGAATATCTATTTCTTCATCACGTTTGTTCCGAGAGCTTTCGGTTGATCAGGCGGACGGATATTATCCGCTTCTTTTACACCCTACACAGGATATTAGACAGTAAATATGCAATCGAGCGAACACGAAAAGGCTTATCACTGAGATGTTGAAATAAAATACTCAGTATGCCCTGCTTGCTTAGATACAGCAACTCACCCACCTATTATCTTGTTTTTAAGTGAAGTCATAACAGACTTTTCTCGAGTCGGACACGAATAGTGCCGGATAACTATTTATCTCTTATGCATTTGTTTCGTAAGCTTTCGATCGGTTAAGAATTATCCGTTCCGTTTGTATCCCTAAGCTTACGTGCTTGAAGTGAGGTGAGGTTGAGCGCCGCGGTTTTCTGCTATGTGCGGTGCCAATGGTAGGCTTGCTTGATTACTTCAGCTGATTTAACTAGAACCTTAGTTTAAATTGAAGTATGTTTCCATTAAAAAAAAGAGTGGAATAATGCTATATACGGTGCTTTTATCGTTCGTACGTGCGTACAATGCATGTGGCGGTTGGGCGGGCGCCGCGCGCGGACCGCGATCGGGCGGAGGCGGGGGCATAGTACGCAAAGCAATCCCGCACAGTGAGATGTCAAATCTTCCGTGTTCTACTGGAGTAGTAGAGTACAAGCTTTGTGTTATGTAGTATTTAATCTGCGGAGCCTGTGCAAGTGGCACTGTAACGGCATGTGTACGTCCACGCTTTCCTACAAAACTGGAGATGCGAGACAGAAATCAGGTCAAATGCAGGAACCACACAACCTCACGCTCGTTATCAATTCTAAGCAACAAGGTACTGTGGTAGTACTATTGTTGATGGTTGATAATCAGACGCCGGGAGAATCTAACGCGCTGGCGAGCAAAGTACCAGAGTCAAGAGGGGCTTTTGTTTTCGCGGCAAGGAACGCCCTTCGCACATGGGGCTCCGTCCCGCACCCGCTTCCCTCTGAAACGTCCACGAGAGATGCCATGCCATGCCATGCGGGCCCCAACATCGATATGACACGACGCCACCGCCGTTTCACGACTCCCGTCCAAAAGCGTGCAACTGTCCTCTGCGTAGCGACTGCTTCATGGTGCTACAGTACTGGCCCACATACACGGCGATGGAAGCTGCGAAGCGATGAATCAAAACAAGCGAGAAAAGGCTCGAAAGCAAGGAGACGACGGCACATGAGATTCCATCTCGCCACCGGTGAGGCCTGGGACGCGACGGCGACACGGGGGCATGTGGTAGGGCAGCGCCCCAGGCGCCATAACTGCGCCCACCGGCGCGCGTCCTCGTCCCTCAGAGCCGCCGTAAATAAGCCTCCCCAAAGCACGGAGCCGCGGTTGGTGCCTCGCCACCAAGCCGCAGTCAATGCGCTTACGATCGAGCATGTGCGCCAGCTAGGAGTAAATGAGGCCCTACTGGCAACTACTACTACGATCGATCCAGTCACCAGCGTTGCGTCCGCCTGCCAAATCGAACCCGGCTCGGCCGGCTAGGCCGGCTGCCCTCCGCCCGTCGCGCGGCATCGACGCATCGCGCGGATGGATGCGATCGCACGCGCCGCCGGCCGATCGAGGCGGAACGGACGCGGACGCACGGCAGAATCTGGGTGCCGTTGCCCTATTCCGCTCGGTCTACCACTCTCTCCAGTCCTAATAACACGACGCTCTACGGCCTACAGGCTACGAGCAGGCATGCAGGCCCTTCTTTTCCGTTTTGTACTACTCTACTTGGTCTCGGATATGTAAACACAGTGGACATGCTTACATCAACGGAGTATCCGGCCTGATTGAAATGCAGGATTTTTTTTTTCTTAATTTCCTTTGAAAATGAATTGTTTCCGACGAAATCTCTCTCTCTTCTTTAGAGTTAGAGTGCACATTTCAGCATCGGAGATCGCCACGTCGTTGCAAATTCTGCTACCGTCCGTTCTGAGTGGGCTTCGATGCCTGCCAATCTGCCATTCAGCCAGTTGATCTTTGTACTGGTTTCTATAAAAAAAAACTCATGTGTTCCATTTCCATAGGGGACTCATGAAGCTCAAAAGAATACTACTCCCCGGTTAAGAGAGGAAGCTGTTGAGGAACCGTCGCTGGCGAGTTCAGTCCGAGCGATTACCTCGTAGACAAGCGTAGAATCGTAAGAACAATGTATGAACAACAAGAACAGAATAAGAGATAGAACACAGAGATGTAGGAGGACTTCTTGCTTCTCTTTATTCATTCATTCAACGATCAATCCTTTACAATGAATAGCACCTCTTATTTATAGGCTACGACCTGCTAGGGTTTGGGATGAGAGCCCACCTTGGGCGGAGACTCCGGTCCCGGGTCGGTTTTCTAACACTCCCCTTGGGCACTCATCCTTCATGCCCATGTCTCGTTAAAACTCCATAAAACCCCGTGAGAAAAATTTGGAGAAAGAGTACATGATACACGTTCTCTTTGTGATGCACGAATTGCCTCATTAAAAACCTTGGCCGAGAAACCGGGAAAACTTCGTCAAGGAAAAAAGTACAATCCACCCAATTTCATTTAATCTCCTAGATTTATTCTTTGGGTACTCGATCTTCGTGATCAAGCTTTAATAATGAGTTCGTGAAGGTTCTCCCCAGATTACGCACTTCTCTAAGTCTCATCATTCCAATTCACGTATGCATCTTTCAATGTTAGACTGAAGTGACTTAGTGAATAAATCGCAAGATTCTCACACGACTTAGTATGCGAAGACTTTAAATCGTTCATCTTTTGCAATTCATGAGCATAAAAGAACTTGGGGTTGATATGCTTTGTGAGAGAATTCTTCACATAACTCATCTATACTTGTGCAACACAAGTGCATTTATCTTCATAGATAATAGTGGAGGTTAGAGCGGTATTCAATCCACATGATGCTGGATGTGGTGAATCATCCGTCGAAGCCAAACACAATCTCGTAAGGCCTCGTATAGTGCTATTATTTCCGAGTGGTTCGTCGTAGTCGATACAAGACTCGCTAGACGTTTTTCATGGAATTGCGTTCCACCACATAGGAATACATAGCACATTTCTTCTTGTATCACGGGTCCTACAAGTACAGTTATCTGCATTGCCATTCATAGTTAGGTCTTGGTTCTTTCTATAGAGCAGACTAAATTCTTTGCTTCTTTGGAGGTATCGGAAGATGTCATTTATTCCCGCCAATGCCTTTGGTAGGTTCGCACTATACCTTGCTAGTAGGATCACGGCAAATACAATGTCCGTTCTAGTACAGTTTGCAAAATACATTAGTGCTTCTATTGCACTTGATGGGAATTCGGTCTCGGGACTTCCTCCCCTCTTCTTTAGGTCTATACGGTCTTTGTCTTCTTTGCAAAGATCTCCCGACCATTGGCACTTTCATAGGGTATGCCTTCGCAAAGTCGAACCTTTCTAACACCTTACGAGTGTAGGTGGTGATGCACTAATATCCCTTGAGGGCATGCTCAAGTGCAAGCCAAAGCAATATTTGGTTTTACCCAAACCTTTCATTTCGGTTCAGACTCGGTAAGAGCTTGCTTTCTTAATATCCTTGAGGTTCAGATGATATTGGATCATCTTCATACACCGAGATTATACTAAATCCATTCGGGATCATCGTATAAATACACGAGATTATTCTCATTGTTCGTGTAGCCTTTCTTGCATAGAAAGTCGCCAGCGATTATACCACATTCGCACGATTGCTTATGTTCGTACAATGACTTTTGAGTTTCTGCTGTACATATTTCTATTTGCTCTGTTTTGGTTCGGGACGTTGATACATTGGTATCTTCATATAAATGTCGAATCCAATATTTCATAAAGGTATCTTGGTACCCCATCCATCAATTTCACTTCTAACTTCAATTTCACCGCCATTGAGATAAATATTTAAAAGGAGTTACGCCCATGACCGGAATATGTTTCTTCATAATCATCTTCGGATGTCCAATGAAAACTTGTACAATGAGCCTTGCTTCTTTTCATTTCTCTTTCGAACAAATACCCACTTATACCTTCACGGGGTGCACAAGGGAGACGTGCGGCTACAGCCCAAACGTCTTTCTTTTATTCGGAGAGAATAATTCGATTTCTATTGCCTTCTTCCAATCTTCTCAATCTGATCTTTTCTTTCATTTAGCGAGCGTCTGTGCTCTGAATCAAGATTGATGATTGTGGCAAGTTTCTTTGCAAAGTAAATGTCGACATTGGTGTTGTCATATTCAAAGATTCCCAGAGGTCATAAAGTTTATAACTATTTCTTCAAGGCGATTCTTTTAATGCTTCTACTTGCTCACCTTGCTTCCAATTGCGGGGCAAGTCCTTTAGTTTTTCAGCTCCGATGTGTGCGCACATATCCATGCTGATGTCTCCCTTTATGGGGATGTTGAATTCTGGTATGCCTTTTCTGAAGGTTCCATACCGATGCCAGATCTCAACTGGTTCCCCTTCTAGTTCTGGGGCACTTCGGTGATCGACTGTGTCAAGTCCTTCTTATCCTTTTTCACCAAGCGTCCCCGGTTACTTCGGATTCGAGGGACCGGAGTTCTCGTCCTTTTTATTCTGAGGCCTCTGGACGGGATTAGGGATACCTTCAATGGTATTTCAACCCTCTCCGGTGCATTGCTTGCAGGCAAATGCTACTTATTCACGCTCTTCAAATCACTAAAGTAGTCTGACAGTTGATTCGCTAATACTTGCAAATCAATTATTTTCTGGACTTCAATTGTCTTCTAGACTTCAATTCAATTATCTTCTGGACTGCAATTATCTTCTGGACTTCTCTATTTGCTTCACTAGTGCGCGGGTCATATGCATAGATTTCAATTATCTTCTGGACTTCAATTATTTCCCGACATTATCATCAAGGGTTGATTTCCTCCCCCTAATGACGGGAAACTAACCTCATCTAATGTATTATCAGCGAATCGGGCATTATTCAAATCTCCAGTCATATGGTCTAAATACTTGATTATGGATGCTGTCTCATAACCAACGTATATCCCAGACTTTCGGAGAAGACCCATTGCAGTTCGCTGCGGTGGTGGTATAGGTATATAACCCTTGTAAACCAACATGCGAAGATGAGAAGTTTTCAGTGCTGACCCTTGCGCTAGTTGCATAGTTGGATGGATGTTATAGGCCGACGGTCTAAAATTGATGAGAGCTGCTACGAGCAGGACTGCGTGTTCCCAACATATAGTTGGTAAATTACAATTCTTCAAATTTCTGCTAGTCCATTCTGGGTGCGGATGTGCGGTATAGAATGCTCAACTTTAATTCTCATTTTCATACAATAATCATCAGATGCCTTCGAAGTACATTCTCCAGCGTTGTCCATTCAGATGGACTTCACGTGATGATCAGGGAAATTATTTTTTCAATTGTTAATTATCTGCGAGATTTAGCTTTGCAAAAGCATGGTTTCTCATAGACAATAAACATACGTGCGACCATTCCGAGGGAGCATCGATGAGCACCATAAAATACCTAAATGACCCTTACAGGGGCTGTATAGGACCGCAAAAAGTTCTCCCTGGATACGGTCCAGGGATGCAGGGACTTCATTCTTCGCTTTCAGAGCGAAAAGTCTAGTAATTAATTTCCCGGTGGCACATGCGGGGCACACAAAATCTTTCAGATTCGGGAAATTCTTTATATTCATATTATGTCCCTGTGAATTGTTAATTATATTTCTCATCATCCTAAGACCTAGACGGCACAATCTATCATGCCAGAGATAGAAAAGTTCAGAGCTTCTAAATACGGTTTTCAGGACAGTATAGGCTGTAGGTGCCTTAATATTAGTGTAGTATAGCCCAATTTCATATGAAGGAAGATATTCTAATGCTATTTTTTACTTTCTTCACGCTTTGTAATGGCAGTATTCATACCATACTCTTCTTGATCTCTACATGGAACTGTTAGCGCAAATATTCTTGAGAGTTCTAGTCGATTCAGGTACAACAAGTCTTCTTCAATGACCAAAGTTGTGCCAGTTGGAAGTATAATTATGGCCCTTCCGAGCCTATTATACAAGTATCATTGTCTGCGATCGTCAGAAGACTACAAACATTCTTCTTGATCATTGGAAAAATTTACATTTCTCTCGGGATGGTATTATTTGTCGCTACATGCTAAGCACACTTCCTCCATAGGGCGCCACAGCGTTCTAATATATTGTACTTTATTAATATGTAGCGAAAGCAAGCAACACATAAATAAAATACTTGAGATATCGAGCGTAACTTGCTATTATAAAGACGGAAAAATAAGCCTTGGGACTCATAATAAGAATTTAATGCTTTTGCTCTTCAGAGCTTGCAACCATTATTCAATAATTCAAAATTTCGCTTCAATTACAAGCGCAAGTTTCTATAAAGGTCCGAGAGCAATGCGTGCCTTTGGATCTAATAGGCAAAGTATTCATGAACTTCTGCCTAAATCGGCTCCATACGCGATCTTCTCCTCTTGGGCAGCTACGGCTGTGGCCGCTGCGATATCCAAAGGAGGGATGATGGGGCTGCTACTGGGCTGTTCACATTCATAAGTGCAGGTAATGGATGTGAATCCTCTGTGCCTACAATGGCGAGGTATGCCTCATGCTATCATTTTCCCTTCTTCTTAGACTGGGAAACATCAATAATGTGCGACGCACGACCTTACCCTTCTTGTTCCTCTCATTCGTGAGAGGCTTCATCACCTTGTAGCTGCTAGCAGTGGCTTCATGGCCAACATTGCTACTAGGTGGTTGCAAGATGAAGTTCTTTCTTAGAATATCATCTTGGGTTTCTGCAACTTGCATAATGTCAATTAATTCGGCATACTTCATGTAGCCGTCTTGACGATAGTTGCTTGCGGATTGCACTGCGTTCGGGTGAAAAGGTATAGAGCCTTCTCAATCTTCTGCTCATCCGTGATTACATTACCACAGAATTGAATATTGTTATAAATTCTGTACAAATTCTGACCATACTGGGTCAGTTCTTCGAATTACTGATTCGTGATGCCAGTCATCTTCATATTCATGCAAAAGGTTCAAAGGATTACTGCTGGTAATCTGCATAAAATGGTTGCAAAATTCTCACAATGCTCTTCGAACTCCAGGTTCGTGTTCCCGTATTTTTCTATGCATTTTTCATGATTTACTGCTATTTCCAGTGATTAAAAGCAATATAAACAATTACGAGATAATCAAAACAAGAATGCAGAGAAATAAATTACATAGAAATAACAATAACAAAGTTAAACATGCTTCAAATGCAAAAATCGATTCAAAAATTGAATTCTCGAGGCTCTTTCTGTGGAAAAGACTTTTGTACGCGCAAGTTTCGGGGTTTAAAACGCTAAATTTCAATTCGAGAGAAAAATCGCGTAATTTTCGTAATTCGAGGGTTTTTCGCAAAACTTCCAAGTCCGCGAAGAATTATCGTAATTTTTGAACTACGAGGCCTTCATGCAAAATTTTCTCATATGCAAAACGACCTCGTGATTTTCATAATCCCAAGGGCTATTTTGCAAAACCTCCTTTTTCGCTTTTTTCATTCTTTTCTCGAAATACTTATTGGGCGGCTTTATGGCCCATTGCTTTCAAAGCAAAGGAGGACACCCTTTAGGTTTCCTTGCCACCGATTTCGAGCGGCGGCGCGGCTTCTTGCGAGGCGCTGCGGCGTGAGGGGGCCGCGGCATGAGCGGCGCAGGCTGGCCGCGAGGAGGCGCGGGCGCGGCGCGGCGCCATCGACACGGGCGGCGGCGAGCGCCTGGCGAGCGTGAGGGACGCGCGCTTCTGGCGGCGGCGGCTTCCGGCGTCGCGGCTCTGGCGCGGCCGACGGAGCTGCGGCGGCCGAGGTGGCCGCCCGGCGGCGGCGGCGGCGGCTCCGGCGCGCGGCGGCGGTGCAGGGGAGGAGGTGTGGCGTCCGGCCATGCGCGGCCGGCTCGTTCGAAAGGCGCGGCGGCCGGCGGTGCGGCGGTGGCAGGCAGCGAGGCGCTGCGAGGCGGCCGAGGTGGCGCCGTCCGTCGTTCTTCTCCTTGCTTCTTCTTCCCCTTTTTTTGTATAGCCGGTCGTTCCATGCGGTGGTGGTGTGACGCCGGCAAGGAGCGAAGCGGCGCGCGGCGCGGCGGGGACCGCGCGATGCGGGTGTGCGCCGAGCGCGGAGGCGCGTAAGGGCGGTAGGCGGCGCGGTGCGTGCACGATGCCGGCCTGCGTGCGCGAGGCGGCAATGGGTGTGGCGCGCGCCACCGCAAGTCGGCGGTCATGCGGCGTGACTCGTGCCAACGTAGTTGGCGAGCGGCCGAGCCGCTAATTGTTTTCATGCGATTACTATTCATGTATACGATGCAATGTGTAATGTAATACAAGATTGCAACGGAGGCGCGACTTCATGCCGTCATGTGCGTGCTTGCCGCGTGCTAGCGGTGTGGCACTGTCGTTGCCTCCGTGGCGGTACGTGATGGCGGACTATGCCGGCCGTGAACGATCGCGAGGTAGTGACACCGCTGCGGCGGTGTGCGTGCACATGGTGCCTTTCATGCGATTGCATTTACTACCTACGGTACAATCATCATCTACTCTTTCATGTAATCCACCGATCGGCTTGGCCGGCGACTTCAAGTCGGCTCACGGTAGATTAGAGCGGATTTGTACCGTAGGGAACCAATCTAGAAAGCCAAATTTGCAGAATTGAAAGCAATCTAGAAAAACGATTCAATCTACGAGTGTCGTTCATCGACGGTTACCTTTTCGATGCGAGGAGAGTCGATCGTCGCGATAACGTGTTGAGGAACCGTCATTGGCGAGTCAAATCGGCGATTACCTCGTGAACAAGCGTAGAATCGTAAGAACAATGTATGAACAACAAGAACAGAATAAGAGATAGAACACAGAGATGTAGGAGGACTTCTTGCTTCTCTTTATTCCTTCATTCAACGATCAATCCTTTACAATGAATAGCACCTCTTATTTATAGGCTACGACCCTGCTAGGGTTTGGGATGAGAGCCCATCAGACTCCCGGAAGGCAGGTGTACCGCACTCGAAACCCCGGCGTGAGATCGGAAGACGGACACCCGTTTCGGGTACAGAATCACAGATTTCTTTGTAGTTGTAGGAGAAGCATTTCCATAGGAGTAGTGTACCGGTCAACAGAGTTCGTAGGCATTGGTGCGTGTGCGTGAGGGCGAGGAGAGCAATCAGATAAATTTCCTCTCCGAATCTTCGGGGCAGCAACACGACAAGCCGCCCCGGCGACCCCCACGGCGCTAACCACGATTTGTTCTGCACGACGACACACACTAATTATATGCAGCCTGATCGCTTTGTCTCATGCGTAGACTTGAGGAGCACTAGTACTCGTACTGATATCCTTGTTCATAGCCAAGATACCCGGTCGAGGGGAGGTGCCCACTTGTTGTCCGTTTTAACACCTCCTGGTCCACTCCAAGTCAAGCCTGCAACCGTAAATTTAGCATCATCTTAAGGAAAAACCTGCTGAATTAACAGGGAAAGGGGGCGAGAGCGAACGAGAGAGAGAGAGATAGAGAGTAAATTACCAGTAAAAAGTATTTTGCGTAAACTTGTGCTTGTAGTATTCCAATCAATGTCCCGTGGACGTTCCTTCTGAGCGAATCAAAAGCAAGACTCACTCTAGAGCAAATAAAAAGTGTATAACCTATCTATAGGTTTGCAATAGGATAATGAACTCCATATACAATGTACATACTTTACTCGATGATTAAATTGGAAGGTAGGTAATGTGAGTGCCTGTTTAGTCGATGTCTACGTGTTTAGCTTATGCTGGTTTTAATCTTCATCGTCACACTCTCAACCTCGACAATGTGCACTACTACAAAACAGGCAATAACAGACACCTCATCACAGACGGTTCCAAAGGAGCCGTCTGTGTTGAATCTTATACTGACGGTTCCCTTTGGAAATGCTCGGGAACCGCTCGTGATATGTCCTCATCACGAGCGGTTCTTTTACCAACCGTTTGTGAAGAAGTATCACAAACGGTTGGTAATAAGAACCGTCTGTGATGAGGACATATCACAGACGGTTCATATTAAGAACCGTCTGTGAAGTATCGGTTTCCGAATCGGATCCCGTGGAGAAGACACCGAACGAATAAAAAAAATGTGCCGCCGTATCGGTTCCCGAGTCGTCTGACAGGAGGAAGACGCGTAGCGGGCAAGTCGTTCAGGACAAATCGAAATCGAAGAACATTAAGGTGCTTCCGCCTCCTAACCCTAAGAAATACTCTTTCGGAAGTCCGTTGGCGACGAGCACAGTATTAGCCCTCGCTGGATTAGGTTGTCAGAGTTTGCATAGCTGGTACTTGCAGAAGACCAAAGAGAAAGGGTGCGATGGAATCACCGTCGATACACGGAGGACTATTTCTCCACGAGCCCCCTTCATCGTGGGCTTCACGACTTATTCGACCTATTCAACCTCAAAGCCCTCGATGCCTCACTTCTACGATCTTTGGACATCGTAAGTGTGTACAATCAAGTTCTACATTCACGTAATATAACAACTCATTGCTTATGTATAGATACATGATTAAACCGCGGCGATTGAAAGAACCGGTGGGTTTCCTCGACCCACACGTGGTCTCGAGCAAACCATCTTGGCAGACGCATCCTACGTCGAGAAATACATAACGACATGATTGCTTGCTCAAAACTACGGGGACTACATAATGGTGCCCTACAACCAGAAGTAAGTGCTTCACTACTTGCTATACAAATTTCATTTGTACTTTATACGCAGTATGAACTTAGGTTTAATGACTATAGCAACATACATGAGTAGGCACCACTGGATCCTTTTAGTCATTATACCAAAGAGAAATCAGGTACTATACCCTGATTCCCTAATAAAAAAAGGTCACGACTTCACCCTTATGCAAGAAGTACTCGACAGGTGTGCTCATTTCCTTCATACATAACTCTATTGTAGTCTTCCTTCGTTTGAAATGGCCGAGGTTAACTTTTTGGAAACATGTAGGTCGTTCATCTCCTATATTGCCGAGGGAGAGCTATACAAGGGAACGAACGCCACACTTAATCACAGGACGCGATTTCCGGTACGTGCTACAACACAATAATCATATATCATACTTCGTAATAATGCGTCTCGAACTGACTATACCTATATATGTAATTCTATTTTTGGTGCCGCCAAAGAAAAGCGTAAGAATGTGCATTCTACGTTTGCCATCATATGCAGATTCTCATGAATGCTAGGTTGCCGGATCCCGAGGTTGGTCAATCTCGCAATAATTGCTAATTATAAATTTAAATATATATGTGTAACACTTTTACTCTTGTTTGTAGGTTTTGAATATAGATTTAGATTCACTCGTTCAGAAAGAGATCTCGGATGTTCGAGGGAGGCTCTGCACCTTCATCATGACGGATATCATTGTGGCCAACGGAGAGTTTCACTACTGAATGACCTCGAAACAATTAATATATATTTGATATAGTTGTAATTCAATGGTACACTAGCGACAATATTTGATATATGTTGGTTTGTAATTGACAATGATCACTTTGGGTTGTCAACGATTGATTTATCTGTGATGTATCTATTTTCTGCCTGCTTATTTTCAGAGGGCATGGCTAGCAATTCCTGAGGCTAGCCGAAAATTTTAAAAAAATAGTTAGGCTGAAGTAACTATCACAGACGGTTTAACAATCAAACCGTCTGTGAATATGCATATCCCAGACCGCTCTATTTAATAACCGTTTGTGATATACACATATCTCGGGCGGTTAAATAGAACCGCTCAGATATCCTTTATCATGAGACGGTTCTATTTACGAACCGTCGGGATATGTGCATATCACAGACGGTTAAATAATTAGAACCGTCTGGGATATGTGCATATCACAGACGGTTTGTAAATAGAACCGTATGTGATAATTAGATAGCACAGACGGTTCTTAAATAGAGCCGTCTGTGATAATTAGATAGCACAGACGGTTATATAATTAGAACCATCTGTGTTGTGACTTATCACAGACGGATTTTTAACCGTCTGTGATAACCGCCAGTTTATCACAGACGTACAAAAACACAGACGGTTCGGAACCGTCTGTGATGACTGTTCCGAACCGTTTGTGATGAGACTGTGTGTAGTAGTGTGTAGAGTAAGAAGGTTTCATTCTGTCGGTCTTTTTCCAGCTGTCAATAAAACAAAAGTAGGCAAGTTTACAATTGAATTATTGCAGTGACTAGCGAAAGTTCTACAAGCATGAAAACGAGCATTCTCGAAATCGTTCCTCGTATAGAGTTGGGCATTCTGGAGCACCAATTCTAACCACAATTCACAAGTGTAGAGGCCCAAAAATTTACAGTACCGAGGGCATGTTTGGAAAGCATAAATTTATACGGTTTTTGCAACAAAAAAAATTATAGGAAATACCAGTTCAGTTCCTCTACGTTCCGAACGGCGCCTGAACATGGTAATTGTTTCATTAGAAATAGGCATCTTACGTTGGTCCATGGTACTAATATGCAAACTTACACCATTTGGGTTGCTTGATTGGACCAATGCATCAATACCCACTACTCTACAGAAAAAGTTTTCACATACGGTTTCGTGAGTCGTCTGAGTTTATAGGATCAATGATGATATGCGGTCATCACACACGGTTTATAGATAAAACCGTCTGTAATAGATAACCTATCACAGACTGTTTATAGAACAAACTGTCTGTGATAGCCTCTTCTCTATAAAATCTCCAAGCAATGATTGCTTTTGGCTTTAAAACCGGCTTTATATCGTAGTCCTTGTTAGCTAACTCGATGCCTAAATTCAGCTAGCTAGCTCGTTCCTTGGCCGTTCATCCTAAACGTGCAGGTGAACCATTGCTACTCTATCAAACCTGACACACTGGAGTATACGATTTGCTTCATGCCAATCCTCCACGGCACGTTTAGGATGCATTCCCAAGGAGCGAGCTAGCTAGCTGAATTCAGGCATTAAGTTAGCTAACAAAGGCTATGAAATATATATATATATATATATATATATATATATATATATATATATATATATATATATATAAAGTTGGTTTTAAAGGCAAAAGTAGCCACTGCTTAGAGATTTTATAGAGAAGAGGGGAGGCAGGCACGGGGAGGAGGCGACGCGTGCTCGTGCTCGGGGAGGAGGGGTGCTGGGTTCTTGGCCTTCTTGATACTTGCTAATATTCTTTATCAATTAAATGTGATAACAATAATCAGACTTTTGAGCTCAAATAATGCTTCACTAGAATATCAAGAAATCACTTCTAAAACAACAATTTTATACTTTCAATCATCACAAGGTCATTCAATTAACAGTGTGCGAAAATGCTCTATTATCTAATTAGCCAATTAGTAACCAGTTAAATGAAAACTGAACAAAATCACTAATCTCAAATACAGGACAAAATCACTAATCTCAATAAAAATAGCCAAGCTGCTATAAGTAAACCAGCAAAAGTACAGAACACAAATTATCCTCATCAAGCTGACAATGACAATTATATATCCTCATCAAGCAATTACCAGAGCCCAACACAATACCAAGTCTCCCAGTGCTAGTCAAGACAGCTTGAAATACAACTAGCACAACATAATTAATAAAGTAAATCATTTCTGAAAAACACAAACAACTCGCGAAGGGATGGCAAGAGGCGGCGGTGGCTCGGGCTCGGGGAGGAGGAGGCGGCGGCTCGTGCTCGGGAAGGAGGAGGCACGCCGGGCTCGAGGAGGAGGCACCGTCGAGGAAGCCGGTGACTTCTCTCGGGGAGCGCACCGGGCTCGAGGGAGGAGGGGCGCCGGGTTCGGGGAGGTGGCGGCTCGGGCTCGGGGAGGAGGCGGCGGGCTCGGAGGAGGAGGCGCACTGGGCTGGAGGAGGCACGCCGTCGAGGAAGCCGACGATGTCTCTCGAGGAGCGCGCTAGGCTCGGGGGAGGAGGCGCGCTAAGTAGCTCGAGGAGGAGGCGGTGCCGGGCTCAGGAAGATGTGGAAGCTCGAACCCTAGCACGCCGTGACGAAACTAATCGTGCGCGGACAAACCCCAGAGTTTGAATATAAATAGGGGGACATCACAGACGATTCTAAAGTAGAACCGTCTGCGATAATATGCATCACAGACAGTTCAAATGTAGAACCGTCTATGATATGGTTCCAATATAGAACCATTTTTTACTGGCATGGGGCGACATGGGTCGTGGCGTTTTCGGTGTACTCTCCATGCACTTAACTAATTAAAACAAGTCACGGTAAATTCTAAGGTAATAAACAGTAAAATTGAAGGCAGAGATATATTTGTTTTTCATCGGTCAGTAATTAATCTCGTCATGTGATTGTATTTAATTTTACAGTAAGTAGTTTAACACCTATGCAAAGAACCTGGCATACTCATGCCTAATCCTACAATCGTAGCTATAGAAGACGACGTAGTCGTCCCATCCTTCCGTCATGCCGCAGTCGGTGCTCGTGCACCAGTGGTCGTCTTCCGACAGTGCCCACACCCGGCCTAGTGGCCCGACTATCTTCTTCCACACCACCTCCTGGATTGCGTTCGCAGCGAGCCTCCGGCACCGCCTGCACTCCAGGTTGGTCCTCTTGGCCGTCTCGCACCCGTCGTCGGCCGGCTCTCCCTCGACCTGGCTGAGGTAGTGCTTCCCAACATCGTACACCTCGCCAATCGTGTAGAGGAGGCCCAGCACGTAGGCCACGCCCTTGTGGCCGGCATTGGCCGCCCGCTCGAGGCACACGAGGCCGCGTTGCATGTCCTGGTGCGCGAAGACAAGCGGGAGGCCGACGATGAAGCAAGCCTCCGGGTTACCAGCGTCGCCCAGGTGGTTGACGACGATGAGGTAGCGCTCGTTGTCTAGCCACTAATTCATTGCCTCCTCCCACTCCAGCGCCACACGCCTCCCCGTGGCGCCCTCCTTGGACGCCTTGTATACGGCCTTACAACTCCAATATACGTACATACACAATTCAAGACATTAGAATAAATAGTAGTATGTATTTTGTATGTATAAATATGTATGTACACACGTGGCTCGTAGGCTGCAGAGCCAGCCATGGGCTGAGGAGCGCTCGCGACCACGTGACCGACAATGTCGACGATGACATCGTGAGGAAGAGCGATGGCAATCACCGACCTCCTCGCCTTGGTCCTCGCCGTCATGCTCCGCGCGTGATCGCTGCGTATACGTAAGTATGATCAATGCTATGATCATAGAGCGATGGGATCAAGGTACGTATAGATCAGTGATGTCCGGATGATCATCTTCGATGGTGGATTATCCTTTTTATAAAACAATGAATAAATTCGGCGTGTGAGACGAAGAGACATATCGGGGAGCCGAAGCAGCATTGATGCGAGCGAAGAGATGCATCGACTACGACGGCGACGAAGAATCTTATCGAGGAGCTGAAGCGATATTATCACAGACTGTTATAGTTAAAAGACCGTCAGTGAAGTCTACACAGACGATTCATGTTTAGAATGTTTAGAATCGTCTGTGAAGTCTACAATTATCACAGACAGTTCGTGTTAAAAACCATCTGTGATACTTCACAGACAGTTTTCAATATAAACCGTCTGTAATAGTACATCTTCACAAACGGTTTTTAGCGCAACCAGTAATACAAACGGTATCTAAACCAAAACAGTCTATGATTGCATGTAAGATAGACGATTTTGGTCAACCGTCTATGATGAAACGTCCAATATTAACCTTTTTGTAGTAGTGACCTCTATTTGCAACTTGTTGGTTTCCCTATGGGAAAAACAGTCGTCACTCCATTGATTTTAGATGAATGGAGTTCTTTTTTAAGCGAAAGGTGCAACGGCATATCTGGCTTAGAGGTGGCCAGATGGGTGGTGCTTCTCAGGTCGGCCCAAAGCACGAGACTATTAGCATAGCTCAAGCACGGCACGGCCCATACTGTAGCTGGGTCGGGCCAGCATGGTGTCGGGATCGGATTTCTGAATCTGAACCCTCTGTGTATTTCTGCATTACTCCCAGATTAGTAGCTAGTACACACAGTGGAAACATCATTGATAACAAGTTTGAATTACGGGATAATATTAATAAACAACTGAGTACCGACCTTATGACCACTTATTACAAAAGAGGTTAAAAGACCTTGAGTCTCACAGTAGCGGAAACAAAATAAACTCTGAGGTGGCCCATCGAATCGCCCACTAACATTTGACTGAGGAGCGCGGCCTAGTACTCCGGGTGTCCTTCGTCAAACCCGTAAGCGTAGAAGTCGTAGTCATCCTCGGCATCATTGAAGACTTCTGAGATTTGTTTTGAGTGTAGTATGTAAGTACATAAAGTACTCTGCGAGCTTTGGAAAAAATATGCATATGCATAGCTTTAACAAATGGACTTATATGGTTCTTTTGCACAAAGCAATATTTTAAATTTTAATATTTTTGATAAATCACATTTGACAAACAAAGATTAAATAATTAAAATAATTTTAATTATCTAGTGAAGGTTCTAGCTACTAGTCAGTGGTATTGAGGCTCTGTCCGCCATGTTTTTATGAGGAGGGCTCTAGCTGCCCAACTGGCTCTAACTGCCAGAACAACAATCCAAGAGTTCCAACTACTCCCAGATTCCCAAAATATTTCTTTGAAAACAAAATTGAAATCTACCATGTGAAAACAAACCTTGCCTACCCTTGACCGTGGGCACGGCTATTCAAATAGTTTTACACTCTGCAGAAATTGTACAACTTGACCCACACGAGATAATCAACTTATAATATCGGCCATGACACGCTTCCTTGCATGTGCGACTAAGCGATTATCACAAGGCCTTTACAAATACCACGCTCTAACACCAACCCGCCCGATGAGCTTAACCCCAAGTCATGGGTGTTATTTACCATCGACCCGGGGCCCACCGTTGTGGGGGATAACCTGCCTGAACATGGATGTCTGTTACCATCGTCCGAAGCAAGCCTCGATAGACATGAACGTCAATTATCATCGTCTGCACAATCCCAAAAAGGGACACCTAACAACTACGGCCTACGGGCATAATGCTATAACATGGTAAATTAGTTGGCTAGGTCCTTCCCATTTAGGATATGTGGTTGTATGGTATTGCTCGGTTTGAATAGACACAAGCGTCGACCCTCAATCGACCTGGGCGAGACAGTCAAAACTCATGCCACTCGCCCTAGTCTAAACAATTTTCACTATTTTATTTTATTTTCTAAATACTGATAATACCTAATGTCACACATTTTTCAAACTAAAGCATAACGAATAATAATGGTTTTCCTCCCCAAAGGTTGATTAAGACCGAAAAGTATGGCTAAACAATTCTACCATGCTTTACTATTCCACAATGTTGTAATCAATATTGTGGAGTTACTATGCTAGGGTTACAAAGGTATACGATAACAATTATCAAAGGAAGACAGTAACAATTTTAGGTTTAACTAACAACCTACAAATTGAACTCACCATTTTATGTAAAATAGCAATTCATAATACTTTAAAACTGAAAATAATATTTAAAATATCATAGGTGCAAAATATTCAAAGGAAACTCGCCTTCGTCGAAGGTTGAGGTCACACGTTCCAGTTGGTCCAAACATGCTTTGACAACATCGTATTCTATATGCGCAAAACGAGACAAAACAAATAACAAAAAAACAAATAAAATCTAAAAATAATAAAATTAGTACAAATAGAGATATTATGAATTTAGATGAATGTAGAAACAAGAATCAACGAAATCAGAGTTCGTATGATGGAAAACGAACACCCGGAAGTTTGTCGAAAATGAAAATTCCAGGAAAAAAAGAAAGAGAGAATATTCTAGAAAATATTCATTTTCAGAATTAAAGGATTAAAAGAAATGGCTGACATATGGGTCACACTTGTAAGTTAATCAAAGAGAGAAGTGAAGAAGGAAACAGAGCAGAGAGCAGAGTAGGCACATACGCACGGGATGACAACGACCAGTGGCGGACGGTGGCGGCGCGATCGGAAAAATGGGTTGGGACGGGGAGGTGGAGGCGGTAGGAGGTGGCGGAGGTGGCTATGGTGGTCGATGGCGGCGCCGAGGCGGGTGGAGGCGCATGGGCGGCGCGGTCGGCGTGGGGCGACGGTCGTGCGGGGGCGGCACGAGCACCGGCTGCGCACGTCAAGGGAAACACGTCGGCAAGGTCGGGGTGGCGTGGGGTGGCCAAGGCGACGTGGTGGCAGCGGCCGGCGATGGGTTGAAGGTGGTGGCGGCGACGGCATGCTTCGGTGATGGGAAAAACCGAATTGAAGAGGGGGTGGATAAAAGAGGATTTGGAACATCATGTGACATGGTCAATTTGGTGGGAAACTCACCAGAGAAGAAGATCGACGTGTTGGCGATGTGGCCGGACTTGAGGAAGAAGGCGAATGGTGTTGCGCGTTTCAGGCAAACGGAGGGGATATAGACGTTGGGGTTTGAGGCGAATCGAAGAGGGGAGCAAGGGACATGTGGTGCTCCCTTTATAGGGTGGAGGCGATACTCGGATCGACGGGGAACGGCCGCGGGAAAAGGGTGACGATTTCGTTTGACATTGAACATCAACAGGAAACGACAAAATTGAATACGAGGGATGATGGTGGCATGCAATTGAAGGTGTCTTGACGTGGGTGACCGTAGTGGGGTCATGATGCCTCTTACGGAAGCAGCGGAGCATGGTGCGAGTGGCGGCTTGGTCGGGATGGGCGCGCAGTTGGGGTGGCTCGGGTGCGGGCTAGCGTAGGCAGGGACGAGGAGGCAACGCTCGGCGTGGCCAAGCCAAAGGCGGCACATAGCACATCCGACTCAGGACAGGGGCAAAGGAGCCAGGAGAAAGAAGAAAGAAAAAAAAGGAAGGAAAAAGAATAAGAGAAAGAAAGAGGGAAAAGGGGAAGGGAAAAGGAAAACAAAAAGGTTTTCAGACCAAGGAAAAACAAATAAAATGAAATTCTGAGATATATTTGAATTTGAATTTGAATTTCAGTTGAGGTTTGAAATTGAGGAGAGATGAATTCAAAATTGACCGAGAAAAGAATTGATTTTGGAACAAAGATTTGAATTTGAGATTTGAGTATTTAGATTTGATTTGAGATTCATAATTTGGATTTGAATTACGGATTTGGATTTTAAATAAATGCAATAACTCCAAAAGAAGACCCACACTTTGAATTAATTAATTCGAAATAAAATTTTGAAAAGGGTCAAAATTTGGGATGTTACACACGGCCCAACCGGGTGTGTCGTGCTTGGGTCAGCACCCCGGCCCGGCACACACAGTGCCGTGTCTGGCGAGGCACGGTCTGGGGCTCGACACAGCATGATCCATGACCGAAGAGGTCGGTGCGCCGACGCAATGGCCCGGCTAATCGTGTCCGCATCAGAGCTAGCTTTGTCGATGCGATTAAATGCGCTCGGCATGCCGTGCCTAGGCTGGTGGCCGACCCCACGGGCTGACACGACATGAAACGATTACCTAGCTGAGCCAACCATACCTAATCAGGTTCATGCCTGACTGAGCCTATGCTGGACCGGGTCGTTCGCCCATTTGGACACCACTAATCTAGCTATTGGAAAATTGGGAATGGTCGGCTCGGTGGAAAGTTTGTGGCATCGCAGAAAGCCATCAGTTTCTGGCATATTCGCAGCTCCCTATCGAGCCAGCAGCCTCACACACACCACACTCATGCTGCTCTGAGTGGTATCTTAAAGCCTTTTGTTGGACTGAAACGGTGATTAGAGGGGGGTAAATAGGAGCACTACTTCTTTTTCACCTTGACCAAATTCAACTTCATTCTCACTCCAGTAGCCATGAAAGCTATGAAGATCAAAGAGACAAGCACTGCGGAAGTCTTGCGTTGAACCCCATCCAAACCCTGAGACACAAAGACCAAAAACACCAAAATCTCAAAGAGAGAGGGCGCACGGGCGGTCTGACCTCTCACACGAATAAATAGTGAAATCAACAAATTGAAGATCACAAATTGACTCAATTTTTGATCTAATTATCCAATCCCCCTTAAATTTCAACTATAGCTCATCAAGAAGGTTAGGAACATATTCTAATCGACGATCAGGAAGATCGAGGCTAAGGTTCCACCAATTTCTTTGATAAGGGCAATAGGGCATAAGAACCGAGGAGATTCAAACTTTGATCCAGAAATATGCTTGTGGGTAGATGAAGATCAAGATGATTCTAGATGTATTCCCACATATCCCAGCAAGCAAGATCACAGCAAGAAACCGCAAGAAAACAAAAGAAACATCAAAATTCCAAAAGTCATAAAAGAGAGAACAAGAAGATACTCATCTTGAGAAAACCTTGCTTGGATTGATTTGAGAAGGATGTTGGTTTACAGCCACTCCTCCATGGAGGATAAAACCTCAATAATTGAGCACTCAATCAATCCATCTCTCACAAACCCTACCTTCAACTACTCCAAAGACCACAAATCTCAAATTAG
This sequence comes from Ampelocalamus luodianensis, assembly GCA_036346255.1. Taxonomy (NCBI): domain Eukaryota; kingdom Viridiplantae; phylum Streptophyta; class Magnoliopsida; order Poales; family Poaceae; genus Ampelocalamus; species Ampelocalamus luodianensis. Next base: position 25,250,005 of record CM070617.1, on the reverse strand, counting down.
GGTTTTTATCTTAGAAGGGCTTCGGAACTCCACATCTGGATATTCTCTTTTATAGTGGAGGCTAGGTTTAGAGAGAAGACCGTAACGCGCGCTTGTTTAGCCCACACACAAACAAGTCTACACTCACGCACGCTTCTCAGAGCGGATGACAAATCGGGGTTCCAGAATCTGTTTCTTTGTGATCTTTATCTTCACTTAACCTAAACCATCTCTCCTTACGTTGTGGTTTAGCCAAAGATCACCAAAGGGTATTTTGGTGAAGTTACCAAAAAAACCCCTTCTCGATCCTTCTCCAAAAACCGAGTTCAATCTTTATGAAGCAATCTCATGCTTCGCTACGTGTAAGTTGATTAATGGCTCTCTTCATGTCAACAAGTCTCTCCCATCCAACTCCCACCGAAACCACTATAGCACTGACACCAACCCTGTGCGCCGCTTGTTGCAACCTCTTGCACCCCTAAAATTTCAAACAAACTACAAGCATTCTAGTTCGGTCATCCTTGTCCATTTTGCACAATGTTTGAGTCCAATGACTTCACCCGGCATCATCGATTGTTCTGAACTTTAGCTCTCCAAGCCTAGTCCAATCATCCTTGTCGTTGACCTCCAAGCCACCTACACAACAATAGACTAAGAAATCGATTCTAAGGCCAAGTTCTTTGTAACTTGACACACGCTAATCAAAACATTAATCATGCAACACATATACACTAAAACCCATAAAATTGACCCAACCTAGGATCATCGCCGCCTCGCCGGCCAACGAATAGAGCAAAACCGGTCAGACCGCCGGCCATGACCGATCAGACCGCCCCCTGGTCGATCCGACCTCCAACTTGGCCGGTCTGACCGCCAGCTAGGGGACTTGCCAAATTTTCCCTCGAAAAATATACACCCGCTTTGAAAAATTTAAACGAATAGAACTTTTGACTCGAAGCTTCAAAAAAATTTATGAAACCAAGTGTAGAAGAATTCTCTCTTATCTACACCTCTATTTTTGGCTCGGGCCCAAACTCGAAATGAGATTTTGGCTAGTGAGACCGCCTCTGGTGGCCGATCTGACCGCCAGCCTTTGACCTACCCATGGGTCGGTTAGACCGCCCCTGGCCGATCCAACCGTCTAAGCCTGGTAGCACTCTAAAATTTTACCGAAAACATGTGTCTTCACAAACCCTCGCCATCGTTACCGATTATATCATCATTGTAAAATCATAAATATATCCACGTGGTATTCACACTTTTCCTTGCCGCTATGTTTATGTGTTAGCATATTCCTGTGGTATTCACGCGTTTGCTTGCGGCTATGTTTATGTGATACTCCTATCAACGACAGATCAGGGGGCAGCGGCAGACGAGCGAGTAAATGCTGCCTGCTACTCCTCCAGTATTATTGCCCGAGGTGGAGGAGGAGCCAAAGGGTAGGTGCTGCCATTAAAGGCCTCTATTCAATTCCTGTGTTGGTGGTGACCGGTGTGGTGTGGGGAACGGTTATTGCCCGCCTTTTTGGAAGCTTCAAAGGACAGGTGACATTCATGGATTCTGCTCAAACTCAGACGAGCCCCTCCAATGGGCCCTTTTGGAGGGAAAACTGAAGGCCTACTGTTCCTGATTTTCCTAAAGTCAACGGCTGCAAATGCTACAGATTCTCTGTTGATTGATAGTAGTAGTAGACCAGAAGGCCACTCTGATGAATGCACATAGATCATCCAATAAATCAGAGCTTGAAGTAATGGAATCAGAACAGTTGTTGCTGTTCACATCTTCTTATTAGTTCTTTTGCATTGGTGATAGGATAATCACCGGAGCAGTAAAAAAGATTAGTATTACTAGCTCCCTGCTGTAGTACCATCGAGCCTTCGGCATTAACACAACCAGCAAAACCAAAATGACCACACATTAAAGCAAAAGATGTTGAGCAATATAGTAATAATCTGTAAAGAAAAGTCACATTATCAGCAGAACTAACTAAGAACAGCATCAGTCATTCAGTTGTGCTTAGATGTCATCAAACCTGGGTTGCTATGAGGCATTGAGGCAATATACCCACATAAGCAGACGAACTACAATTTCTTCGAAGAAATGGACCAAAGAATTGCAGAGAAGCAACAAACAGCATTGCACCCCCTAAAATTTCAAACAAACTACAAGCATTCCACAATCCATACCACTCTTTGCTCCCCCCGCCCCCCGGGAGCATCATATATGCATCTCAGAAAACAAAAGCAAAAAAAGCTCAGGAACACTAAGAACTATGTTCGAAAATAGACCTTAAACCAGCTCATCCCCTGGACTGTCCTGGGGACTCCTCACCAGCTCAAGTATGCTCACCACCTCGCCCATGTCTGGCCGGTTCGATGGCACCTGCGAGGTGCAAACAAGGCCCAACTTGATGATCGGCAGGACCTCTTCCATCGGGAATTCACCGCATAGATGTGGATCCATGCAATCCTCCAGCCTGCCTTCCTCCAGCGCGCTTCTGACCAAGTCGCATAGCACCACAACATCATCTTCCAAGTACTCGACGGGCCTCCTGCCCGTCAAGACCTCCAGTGCAAGCACCCCAAATCCATAGACGTCGCACTTCTCAGTGATCTTCACTGTCTTGCATGCGAATTCTGGTGCCATGTAACCAAGTGCACTCTGGATCTTACTGCTCAGCACATACCGGTCCAGCATTGGCAACAGCTTGGCGAGACCATAGTCACCGACCGTAGGTTCACCATTGCTGTCCAGCAGCACATTGCTTGACTTGAGATTGTAATGGATGATCCCATGCTGGTGCAGGTGTGTCAGGCCCCTGGCAACACCAATGATGATGTCAAACCTCTCCATCCAGGAAAGTGAGTTCTCTTCCGTGCACTCGTGCAGGTGCTTGTGCAAATTCCCTCCAGGCAGGTAATCATAGATGAGAAGCTGCAGTGATGAAGTCCAGTAGAAGCCTCTGAGCGTGACAACATTGTGGTGCCGAACCTTGCTAAGCAACTTCACCTGTCGCTCAAAGTCATCCTTTGACTTGACCAAGCTAGACACAGTGAGCTTCTTGATGGCTACCGGCTGGCCGTCTCTGAGCACCGTCTTGTAGACTGCACCAAAGCCTCCTCGCCCAAGCTCACAATCCTTATTCAACAAGGCATGCCCACCGGCGCTGAACTCTGGGCTGCCTTTACCAAACATGACCAGCTTCCCGGAGCTGGCATCATTCTCCGGGGATTGGCTAAGGTAATCATCGGATAATGCAGTAGCAGGCGCTGAGCGGGAGGCGGCTGCACGGGCACGACGGTTGAGCACAGATACGATGATCACTCCGATAGTAATGGCAGCCCCACCCGCAATGGCAATGAGGGTGGAGACGCTCAGTATGATTTTCTTGTGGTGCATGTTGCTAGGGGCACTTGGTGTGGCTTGCGACAAGGGATTTGATGACGAGTTGGGGTTGAGCACAATCGGCTTTGGCATGCCCGCATTGCAGGAATTGTTCTTCCGCGAGCTGCAAAGGCCAGAATTGTCGGATAGGAAGGAACCAGGAATGTTGTCGAAGAAACGGTTGTTCGGGAGATCTCCTGATAGTAAGTTGTGGGAGACGTCAAAGATGTGCAAGCTGGGCAGATTAGATAGCTCCTCTGGTAGGGTCCCATCCAGCTTGTTCTGGGAGAGAATGACAACCTGGAGACTGGTGAGGTTGCCCACGGTGCTAGGAATTGACCCCGTGAGGTTGTTGTGTGACAAATCCCTGCAATGAAAAAGCACAGCACTGTATCAATTAAAATGATTCATAATGTTCAGTCAGAACCAACGAATCTTGATTTTGGGTCGAATTGATCAGTGTGCTAAGTTCAGAACAAGCATTCCTAATACAAATCATGTACATTTGACTTCAGTTCTGTGTGTATCCAAACAAAATGAGGACCCAGGCGCTGGGATACGAGCAAAAAACATGACAGACCCATATTTTGCTGTTTTTTTGGGCTCCAAACAGAAAATAAGACATCACTGTCCTATCACTTTCTACAACGCCTCTGCAACCTAGGAAACTGAAAGCAATCAAGGCATGCAAAGAAAACAAAAACAAATAGACATAGTCAACTTCACTAGCAAGCAATCCAATCTCAATGACGTCAAATTTAATTCGACCAAAAAAGAATTCACTTACAGTGCAACGAGGGAACTGCAGTTCCCAATCTGTGCCGGGATGCGGCCGGTGAGTGAATTCCTCCCCATCCGCAGCTCCCGGAGCGCCACCGCACCGCCAATCTCCGGCGGCACGCTTCCATTGAGCCGGTTGGCGCTCACGTCGAGCACCTCGAGCAGCCTCATCCCGCCAATGCCGGCCGGCAGCTGCCCCGATATGGAATTCGAGGACAGGTTCAGAGACTGCAAGCCCGCAAAGGCGGTAATCTCCGGCGGGATCCCACCGGAGAATGCGTTGCTAGACAGGTCCAGCGCACGCAACGCCAACGCGGCATCGCCTGGGACCTTGACCCACCCGTAGAGCTTGTTGCCGGCCACCGAGATGCGCTGCAGCGGAAGGCCAAACACCCACCAGGGGAGCTCGCCGGTGAGCGCGTTCCGGCTGAAGTCGACCTCCTCCAGGTTCTTGCATTTCGAGATGGCGTCGGGGATGGCGCCGGCGAAGCGGTTGCCCGACAAGTCAAGCCGCTCCAGCGCCCACATCTCCCCGATCCACGCCGGCATCTCCCCGGCGAGCGCATTGCCGCCGGCGCCAAGAAACCGCAGCCCGGACAGCCTCCGGAGCGAGTCCGGCAACCCTCCAGTGAACAAGTTGTGCCCGAAATCAAGCGACTTGAGCAGCCCCGCCTCGCCGACGTCAGCCGGTATCACCCCAGCGAGAAGGTTACGGCTCAAATCCACCGCCCGCAACGAGCTGCTCCGGGGGAAGCCGCCAGGAACACTCCCGGAGAGCGCATTGCCGGAGAGGTCCAGAGACCGGAGCGAAGGCAACGACCAGAGTCCATCAGGGATGGGGCCGGCAAGGCGGTTGGAGGAGAGGTTGAGGGACACGATCGACGAGCACGAAGCGACGGCGGGGGGGATGTAGCCAGAAAGCTCGTTGTGGGCGAGCGAGAGGGTGCGTACGCCACGGCATTGGGCGAAGAGCTCGGCAGGGACGGGGGCGGCGAGGCGGTTGGAGGAGAGGTCGAGGGAGCGGAGGCGGGGGAGGGCGGCGAGGAGGGAGGGGAGCACGGGTCCGGACAGGTTGTTGCGGGAGAGGGAGAGGGAGAGGAGCGCGTCGAGGCGGAGGAGCGCGCGGGGGAGGCGGCCCGAGAGCGACGCGGCCGGGAGCGAGAGCGAGGTGACGCGGCCGGTCCGCGCGTCGCAGCCGACGCCCGGCCAGGAGCAGGGGCGGTCGTCGTCCTCCGTCCACGCGGCGAGGCTTCCCAGCGGGTCGGAGACGCCGGTCTTGAAGACCACCAGCGCGAGCACGTCGTCGGTGAGCGCGGTCGTCGTCGTGGCGGCCGCCACGAGCAGGAGGGCGGCGAGTAGCAGCGCCAGAGGGGAGGCGGCGGTGGCGGCCATTGCAGCGGCGGCGGCGGCGGCGGCGGGGAAGCGGGGGAAGGGATCACAGCGGTGCCTAGTCCATTTGCGCGGAGCAGTTTTTGGAGACGTGCGGGCCGGGAGGGGAGGAGGGAGAGGGGAGAAGGTGGCGCAGTGCCGCAGTGGAGGCTGTGGCCTGTGTGGAGCAGTGGGCCCTTGTGCTATTAATGTGCTACGAGTAGAACAAATAGGAATCGACAAAATGATTTGTTTTCACTTGCTAATTTCTCTACTCTTCTTGTAAAAAAAAGAATTTTGTTTTCTAGGGGGTGGTACTTTAATTTTTTGAGGTCAAGAAAATCTTATAACAAAAACTCCTGAATTTCTTGTCATGCTGCATATAACGATCATTTTTGTCCATTGTTTGGAAAAAAAAAATCCAAAAAAAAAATCCACCCCAGTGACGGCTGTTATTCATAGCATTGCAAGGACTAAGATCTGTTGCAATCCAATTTCGTCAGTGCTAATTCACACTTCGCATAATAAATTAATCCTCTGAACTGATCACCGCAGGATTTGTACTTCTTTCTTAAGCATGGACCATGTGACTCAACAACATAAACCACGTGTAATACCGTCGCTACCATTGTAGCTACCGCAGATCGCCGGATCCTCCTCCATGTAGCTTAGATACATCTGGTGTACATTTTAAAGCTATTTTTACCTGTACCAAGATTGAAGAATTCACCCAAAAAAGGATCAGAGGTTTTTAAAGTCCATGATTCCTGGCCTACGCTTGTCTGCACTGCAGTGTCTGAAGGTTGCTTGTATTCAATGCGTCTCAACAACCTTCATTTACATTGGCCACTTTTGATTCGAATGGGAGCATTCATGGCGAACTTAATGCGATCTGGAGCAGCGAAGGAAAGAGTAGGCATGAGTGGCACCGCAGCACGGCAAACAGGTACACCCACACGGTCCGGTTGGTGAGCAATGTGCAGTGCAACCATTTGAAATTTTAAAATTTACCGCCATACTTGCACAGCGACACTGCTGGTAATCAAGATGGAACATATTACTTCGCTAATCAATTTGGCTCTTTTTAATCGAGATTTAAAACTATGCAAGTGAGATCAGATTCCTTGTCACCTCATTCGTGTCAATGTCGTTGTAAATTTCCAGTAGTAAACATTTGTAAATGAAGGGTTCAGGCCAATGACAGTTAATTAACAGCCAGCTAGTATAGTATACAACAATGCTATTTTACTAGCATGTGGATCCCAGATACGGCGTCCTTGTTGTAACTGCGATACAACAATAGTTTAAGGGGTTAAGGTACAGAGAAGAGGAGAAAGGCGAGATATATAACATGAGAAGCTGGAGTGCAAACCGCAATGCTTTGTGGTGGGGGAAGGAAGAATCATGCAGGCTTGCTGTTTTGCTGATGGTGTCCCCCACAGGCAGTTTATGTTACTGCTGTCTTTCATTATGCAATCTCAATTTGTCTTTCTGCACAAGTTACCTTCTGAGATCCACACCCACATGAAGATGCCTGTAGCTTTCCCCAAAGAATCATATTTTCCATTAGTATAATCTGCATCCTTGCTTTAAACAATGCATGCAATTGTTAATATTACCAGCGGATTTTCTACCAATTGACTTTACATGTCACTCATTGTAGCTGCTTTGTCTGAGGATGTGGCATGTACAAATTTGTTTGGGTACTTTGTTAACTGAACTGATAGTGTTTGTTCAAATTTGGTGGACCCAGTCAACAATTCTTTCAGAAAATGTGCTTCTAAAGGAAACTGCTATCAATTTTTGCTTTCTTTTAACAAAGAATTCGACCACAGGTATGCAGGAAGCTCTGAAAAGGTTTGCATTGTATTTAAAAAAGCATTACATTGCAGATATCAACTAGTAGGATTTTCTCTATTTGTTTCTATAAGAGAGAGTAGGCAGGAGATAAAAGAAGCAAGAGCAACAACAATTAATTATGGATAATTGCAACAATCTGAACAACTCTGCAAGAGAAAAAATCTGAATGAAATAAAAAGAATATATTATCTGGTTGTTCTTTCTTTAAGATTGTTTTCCTCTCAGAGCAGTATCGGTGTATCACTGCATTCCTACCACCTGAACTTGAAGTGTTGAATTCCTTTTCTCATCCTTTTCCAGGCACATGGTTTACCTGCCCCAAAGTTCCTCTACACAACATACAAAAGTAGAACACAATGATTTCTGCTAGCGTAGATAGAAAAAAGCCTATCCATTCCTGCCATTCTTACCATGATTGGATCAGGGATAAAAGCAAATCACAATACAAGCTCACCTGGCAATGCTTTGGTCATCGTGACAGATTGCACCTTTGGCATCTTCTTTCTTCAGCAAAGCAAGATTATCAGTGAAGGGATTTTTTTTTGAACAAATGGCAGGAGAGCTGCCTTTCAGTGAAGGGATTTTAACCAGAAGCCTCTCCCAAGAGAGGTCTCTCACCTTGTCACGCAGAAGACAGGAAAAAGAAACGTCTAAAATGTTAGATATGAGCATCAGCTTAGCACCTTTCCAAGTCACACTGAAGAATTCATGTTAGGGAGTATATTTGACTATTGTGAACCGACTTTAAGCAGGCTAATGGCCTGTGAACTACAAGCCAAATGACAATTTGAGCATGTAGAATAATTGAATTAATAACTGTACATCCCATTCTTTAACTGAAGAAAGAACATGCTAGTCACAAGAAGACTACCTACTATATATAATACAGACAGGGCCATGCCCTTCACCAAATCTTATCTAAGATTCTCTAAATGTTCCACAGTTACAGTAGTTGATAAAATGCTGTAACACTAAACATGCCAAAATGTCAAAAATAAAATAGAAATATTGAGCAACAACAGAGATGCATATAGATCGTCTTAGAGCAATCGATACTAAAGAATTATTGTTGCCAACAGACCATGGCAACTGAAGTCTGCAGACAGGCAGACATCATGAAAGGAGAGCACACTTGTTACTTACACCCAGCAGACACCATGCCTTACACAGTGTTATAAAGGACGTGATGGCGGAGACCAATGAAGATCAAAATGTTCAACAAGACAAGCCATACAAAACAGAACTCAATGACAATTTCTTAATTCTTAAATATTCAATAGAACAGAGAAAAGTTGACAAATAATGTCACGAAACTTATGAAATATCACATCTGAGTTGAATGTCTAGTTTCTTACGATGAGTGAAAAATGCAATTGCAAAATTCATCTAAACAAACACTAATTTTAGAGTGAATTGCATAGTAAATTCCTAAACTTCAGAATGACACAATGACCAAGAATGTGCATGAGGATTGTGACGTGTGTAAAAACCAAGGACATAAGGTGGAGAAGAGTATCCGGGTAGCATTGGCATTACATAAATCTAGTTCATGCTAACAATCTTAATTAACATTACATGAACAAAAAGCACAAAAGCAAGACGATAGGGGCAGGAATCATGCAAAGGAGAAACAGGCATAAAGGGAAAAGGGAAAAGGAATGTGTGGACCTGTGGTGACCTACAGAGTGCGAGGGCCAGCATTGCTTCCCCTCACCTCTCAGGTGACAGCATCATGTAGACTCTCACAAGCTTTATCGAGCACATGGGGATCGGGGAGCACATCTACAACAGAGAATTATAAAAGTAGGACCCATTAGCATACCAATCCAGTAACTTGAAATAGTGAGTTCGTAATGTCTGGCTTAATACTGTTACGGTCAAAGTCCAAGCTCACATAAGAGATCTGCTTGTACTTAAAAGTATAAAACTTCAGACTTCAGAGTAATTTCTTTGACTGGCCAGTTCAGTAAGGAACAGAAAAGTCACAATCAATCAAGAACTAATACAAGACATAGAAAGTGTACTTACAATGGAACTGCAATAGGGCCTGGTTTGGTAAAGCCTCAAAGACAGCATGAAGAACCTTGCGGTCTGGAGCTCAGGAGTCCATCAAAGACGAAAATTGTTGTACAAAACTTTGGACGCACTTCCAAAAAAAGTGCTACATTTTTACATGTCATTGAACAACAGCGCAGGAGTATTTAACTATTTGTAACCAAATAACACCACCAAATTTTGTGCCACTAACAGTTTATGCATCAGTTCTGAGACAAAATGAATAGTGGCACATGCTATTGTACAAACCGCATGATAACGACAGCATATAGACTCTTTCAGGATATCAGCTCTCAATATCAAGCAATTTTGTCTTTGATGTCAGGTTTAATCGAAGGCTCACTGTACATGGTATTATTCAACTGGACTGGCTTGCGTCTCTCACATTCCACAACAACCAACAAGAAGATTTCCATATTTTGCTGAAACCTAATCATGCCAATCTACACCCCAACCATCTATATTTTGAGATTTTGCAGAAAAAGACCATTTGCTTTAAAACTCTGAGAAATTTTTTGTCTGATGATCTGACACTACTTCACCATCCCAATTGTCATCCCAGCCGTCGTCCCAGACATCTAATGTGCATGTAGTCTGGTCTGCCACTGTTGAGCTGGGATCCTTAGCTCCCATCTCAAGCTGCTGATATTGGACTCCAGCATCAACCCTTCTCATTGTAAATTTGCAACAGGCCCACAGTCCCCACCAAAACCACAGTGAAAACAAAGAAGTAGGCAGCATATATTGGATTCAGTCGTGCAGCATAAGGCTGTGATCTGCTGAAATTGTTGTTTTCAATTAGGAGCCAGTTGCACGACATGCAGAACACAGTCTCCGTTCCTAGCACCTGAAATAACTTCCCCAGTATTTTTATTGCTCAATTGTAGCTTCACCTGACAATAGATGTTACAGAACAATAACAAAAAAATCAGTATGACTATGTAAATAAAAATGATAGCACAAAATTTAAAAACACAGACAGATGTCCCAGAGTAAGAATCTAGCAAATGATCACTGCAGCAAACAAAGAACCAACTTAAGCACAAAATCACGATAATCATTCATTTGTAAGGAATGACTATAGAGGACATGAAAAATCTCTACTTCTGCTCCAGGACAAAAAGTATCATGGTAAGTCGAAAGATTATATGGTAACACCCAGCTCCATCATCCGCATGCTCAGTTTAATAGCTTTTCTCCAGTAACCCAATATCTATGACTTCCAATTCTCACTGGTCACCATTTCGTCAGATAATACTTCAAGTTCAAACCACTGGCAACCTAAGTTTTTTGTTATTAGGGAAAATTTGAAATAGAACACTAAAGCCTCCTAGCAGGGACTTCAATGAGAAGGAGAGTAACAGAAAGTGAACATGCCACAATGTAATTTAAAATGATAGATATGATCCACATAAATTCGTAAGCCTACATAAATGAATACCAAGTCCTGTGAGTGCAAAAAGACAAGAGGAATATGTCCCATGCTCAATGTTCATGGCTTCATGCCATCCAAGATGCAAAATTGCAAATCATATCAGCAGTTTGTGGTGTCAATTTAGAATCCTATTACCCATATGGAACTTCAGATAGCGATGCTCTATGTTTCAAAGTAGAATAGTTGTTGTTTGCACCTGAACCAGTTCTTTGCTTGAAACTAGATACTATAAAAAGCAATAGTGATTGGTCGATAGCCAAATACTATGAGACCTCATCATCTTTAGACCCCTGTTGGACCCTTTCAATCTCATGACACATGGCAGAATAAATTAACCACCTCTTTATATCTAATGCTATTTGCCACGTGTCATGATTTAAAAGAGACCCAACCAAGGGTCCAAGGTGAGGAGGCCTCATACTCTCATAGTATTTTTTTTTTCCGCCAACAAGTGCTCCAGGGTCTCACCATATTTTCTAGAAGAACCTTTAATGCCCTATGTCGAAGTGTGAGTAGATTGTGCACCTTTCTCAACAGTTTAACATTTTAGGTTTACTAGTTTGTTCATGAAACTCAACGTGGCATCAAAGCCATTGAGGATACTCGTATTTCAACACCTTGAAGCCCAAACCCACAAACGAGTGTCGTTTGGAAGTCACTATAAGTCCATAACCCGCTAGTTCCAATAAATAATCAAGTCCCATTATACCTGGGGTTATCATGTTAATATATCTTTACGGACTTGGCATCATCTTAATCACTCTGAAGACCCGATACCACAGAGAACCTGGCCTGTGACTTCAGTACATGCCCGTAATTCTAGTGCTGACCTGTGTGGTCATTTCTCTGCACTCTGCAAAATTCAACCCAAAGACGTGCTTCTGCATACTAACTGTTAGAGATATGTTAGAGATAGAATAGGGACTCTTGTGTATTGCCTTATTTGTATATGGCATACACCTTTTGTACTCCTATATATATTGCCCATTGGGCCTCTTCAATACACACACAATATTCATAACATGGGATAGAATAGGGACTCTTGTGTATTGCCTTATTTGTATATGGCATACACCTTTTGTACTCCTATATATATTGCCCATTGGGCCTCTTCAATACACACACAATATTCATAACATGGTATCAAAGCCCAGATTATGGTTTAAGATTACTGTAGCCGCCGCCGGCACCGGCTTCTAGCCTCCGCTCGTCCTCCGCTGCGCGCTGCCCCCGGGAGGACCGATTTGCGCCCGGGCGCCTCTTGTCGGCGCTCGCCGGATCCGCGCCACCTCTGTGGTGGGGCTTCATCTCGATCCGCTCGCCGAGCCCAATTGCGCGCCGAGCTCGCCCGGTCCGAGTTCCCTGCGTCGTCGCAGCGCAGGAGAGAAGGAACCCGAGGGAGAGACCGGCTGCTCCTGGATCGGCCTGCTGTCATCTCTGCTCGTCGGCGAAGACAAGCTCGGCGCGGCCTCAACCCGGCTCCGCCTCTGCTTTGGTCGGATTCGGCTGCGATCCGCGCCGCCTGCGCTAGATCTCGCCGCCGCCGGGCCTCCCGAGGATCTCGCCGCCGCCGGACCTCCCGAGCCGCCTCTCGGATCACGCCGCCGCCCGAGCCGCCGTCTCCGTTGCCGCGCTCGATCCTCTCGCGCTGGCGATGCGCGTATCTTTGACCGCTGCGCTCTCTCGATGCGAGCTTCAAATCCCGGCGTCCCGCTCTTGCAGCCCTTGGATCGGGCCGCCGCCTGCTGGAGTCCCGAGCCGCCTCCCAAAAGCCCTTCGGCCTCTGCATCTGTTCGGCTTCTGCCGGCCTCCGCGAGCGCGGTTCCGCCTGTGAGGCCGCCGCCAGATCCGCGTCGGCGCCTCCAGCGCTTCTTCTCGAGCTCCGCTCGACCCATCTCTGGCGCTCTCGTTGTCATCGCTCGGATCCATCATCGCCTGCTTTCTTCGCCGGGCTCCTGGCCGCCACCGAGATGGCAATGCTGCTAGGTTGTTGGTCCTGTGGCTTGTCGGAGAAAGGTGGTTTTCCTTTGTCGCCGCAGTTCCTTCTTTGGCTATTGGATGGCTCGGTTGTGAGAAGAGATGCTCCTTGCGTTGCTTTGGGCCTATTGGGGAGATATTTTGGTGTCGCTGGCACCGTTGTCCGACGTTGTAGTGGATTTTTTGCTTGCTACGGATGTGACCCGCGGCTGCGGCTTTGTGATTGCGGCTGGACCTCGGGAGGACGTGATGAGCTAGCAGCATCTACAAAATTTTCGGTGGAGATTGAGTCTCTTGCTAGTATCCTCTAGTATCTCCTACTAGTATTCTTTGTCATTTTTTTTTCTCTTTTTCCGTTGCGTCCATTCAAGTCCGTCAAACTTTATCTTTAAGTTCGTCTAAGTCATGCGAGTCCACAAATTTATTGTCAGTCATAGAAGCATAGGAATTTCTTTTGCATGGCACCAGTCGCTGTTCTTTTCCTCGAACCGCTGCAGATCCGTTGCCCCGCTTTTAAGGCCGCTGCGCTTCTTTCGCACTGCGTCTTCGGTGTACTTTTTGTGCATTGCGCCGCGCTTCTTCTGCACTGCGCCTCTGTTGCGCTTCTTGTGCATTGCGCCACGCTTCTTTTGCACTATGCATCCGTTGCGCTTCTTGTGCTCTTTGCGTCCCTATTGCGCTTCTCGTGCATCGTATCTCGTTGCACTTCACGTATCTTGCGTCGCTGCGTCTTGGCTTCGATCTGCGCTGCCATACTTCTATCTATTCCTATTCGACTTGATTTGACAGCTATATCTTTTTGTCGGTTTCATCATCTTCTTCGTCATGTTGCCGCGGTCGATTTTGCTCCTACACATTGTGTTTTATGGACTGTCGCGGGACCTTGAATGGGAGGAGATCTTTTATCGACATATTTTCCAAGAGTTGTATGCTACGACGACATTATCAAGACTCGGACTTTGGATTTTTCATATTTTAGTGTCAACCCTTTCCAAATGCAATGCTATTGCATACGCCTTGCATTTGCGGGGGGGTGTTAGAGATATGTTAGAGATAGAATAGGGACTCTTGTGTATTGCCTTATTTGTATATGTCATACACCTTTTGTACTCCTATATATATTGCCCATTGGGCCTCTTCAATACACACACAATATTCATAACACTAACCACACACAAGCTCAGGTGAGAGCCATGCTTGGGGATAATCAATAATGACTAATTTCCTAAAACCAATCTCGTATTGCAACTCTTGCACTCAACAAAGAAACCCAAGAAAAAGCTGTGATGGTCGTGAATTGGGCTTATGGCTGTATTGTGAAATGTGCGCCATTGACTTCCAAACTTATCAAAATATGTGCATGATTTCACATTATTTTTCAATAGTAATTGCATAACTGTCTGTCTGCCCGCGGATACATCCAAGTGATAGAATAGGAAATAAGTAACAACGTTGCACCTGCACAGCAGAAAGTGGGAATTCAATCGCTTCTCTGCTTCAGCACTGGCCCTGCGTACATCGTCAGACGGCGACACCATCCTTGGAAGCACACACGCTTGAACCAGAGGGAACTGCTGACCATCTAATTCGGCCAACGGTGCAATGGCATTCACAAAGCTGACCTGCAAAAAAGACATCATGTACCCAGATAGAAAAATTGTGCCATTATGTGATGTTTTTCAAGCACATAAATAGCATATCATGCATGCATCCTGCTAGAATCGAGGCTTTTTTTAAAAAAAATCTGCATATACACACATGTATTCACTGCACACTGTGAGTAACATCGTATTGTAAGTTTGTATCTCTACTTCCGTACCACAATAAGGTTTCTGCATAATAGAAGACTACAAATAAAATTCAAAAACATACCTAGGCTTTGACAGAAAAGCTACATTCCATAAAACATTGGTGATTAAAATGCAGTGGCATCACAGTGTTGCATACATACTTTATCAAGGGGGACTGCGGTCACCGCATCATATATTTCCTTGGACTTAGCAATGATGCGGTCGGCTAATCTCTTGATCTCAGCTGCTGAGAGGTTGACTTGTGCACTAAACCCTGGAAGCTCTGCATAAACTGCATTAAGTCATTAACCACAAAAACCATATCAATAATTCTCCATAACTCTGCACCCTAAGAGAAAAATTCCGCATAAACTTTCACAACTCAAGCAGAGCCGAAATTTCTAAGTTTAATGCCCCAGTTCGCACAACAAAAAGGCGAAACAATTGGGCCATCTCCTGCACATCAAAACAGAGGTTGATTTGTGCACTAAAACCTGGAAGCTCAGCAACCAACCATTAAATTAACCACATCAATAAATCTCCATAACTCCACACCCTAAGGGCATGTACAATGATACAGACAGCTGCTATCTATAGTAACTTTCTATGTTATCTGTAGACGAGACTAAAGACAATTTCATCTGATAGATGCAGGGCAATTCTTTGTCTTTTTAGTTGTCTTTATAGAACACACAATCTTTTAATGTTTTTCTTATTTCTGATGCTATAGTCGGCTATGGATTGTAGACAACATTTTTATCTCTCTTTATTCTCTTTCATCCACGTTAACAAAAATCCTACGTAGTAGTGACTATAGACGGCTGACATAAACACATTGTACATACTCTAAGAGTAAAATTTCGTATAAACTATAATAGATCGAACAATAAAGCACATATTTCTACGTTTCACGCGCCAATTTACACAATAAAAGGGCGAAACAATTGGGTCATCAACATATGCTACATTGCTGTATAATTGAACAAAAATACCACAGGTCTGCGGTGGCCGGCGACGAGCGCTCCCGCCTCCGGGGCGCCATCGGCGGAGGAAGGTTCTGGAGAAGAGGCGGGCAGCGAAGAGGAGAGGAGAGGGAGATTTTGGTGGCGAAATGGGTGACGCGAGCAAACAGCGGCAGCGGAGGTCACGAAGATATGCGAGATCTGGCCGGTGGCTTCCGCTTGGACGGCTGGATTGACAAGAGATTTTGTACGCGTCTTGCGTAACGTCTTTTGAGTAGTAACATTTTTGCCTTTCTATAGGAAACTTTTTAATAAACTGAATTAGACGTTTAAAAAAACTGAATTGGGTAAATAAGTAGGATGATTGTAAGTTTGTAATTGATGGATGATCCATGACAGGCTTAGAATTAGGAGAGCATTTACTGTCCAGTGCAAACACGCAATTCAATTGGCAACGTCTTTTTCGTCAAAACAATCGGTATTGTCTTCACTCTTCACATAGACCGTCGAGGAAATTAGTTGGTGAGAGTTTAGGAGTGCGTGTGTGGAAAACATGACTAGTAATGCTCTATTCAAAAACGAAAATCATTCATTGTCAATCCATTTTTGAAAATATTCAAGGCTGTACGTAACTTGTAAGTCACCATCAAGATATTTCTTCGGGGCTGGACGAAAATTTTGCACCAAGAAACACCGCTACGTCCTCGGCGCGCTTTCGCTCCGCGGCGGCACAGCCCATTATGTAGCCTAGCAGGCCACCACCGTATAAGCTAGCATACCTCGAATTCATCAGCAGGCCATGCTAATGCTAGCTCGGCTTTCACTGGATGAAGCCTACCGCTCCAAACTATGCTAAACGTGCCGGACCAAATCCCCGCGATTGCAGGCCCGGCCGGCCGCCGGCGCCGTCAGTCCGGAGGCCCAGACATGCCAGAACGGCCCACAGGAACATGGCAGAAAATTTTTTAGAACGACCTATTAATTTGCCCCTTCTAGCTTCTTCTTGTCAACATTTATGTTAGATGATGGTTCGACATCAACAGATATGTAGTCCTGCCCCTTATTCTGGACTACAAGAAACAATCCAATTGAAGTTGCAACGACAAAACAAACCTTTCCAGGTTCATGGAACTGCGCAGTATATGCATGCTAGATAATGCAATTTATAATTTGACATCATCTTTCGTGTAACCAGCACGGCAGCACAGCTGCACAACAGCACAAGTGCTATAGCAGTTAAAAAAACACATGTACTACAGCAGCATAAGCCAGGATTATTAGTTAGCAATATATATTTTTTTCTTCTGTAGAAACTATCAACCTCTACACCAATGTTACCTTTCACAAAGCCCAGCAATTTAGGTATTAGTATTACATAATGCGGCCAGCGTTACATAATATATGGAACAATTTGAAGACATATGGACTAACCTTTACCCAAAACAACTCAAACATTGTAGTGTCGATTTTGGTTGAAGACATATTCCAACACCTAATATTGCGATTGCAAACGCGATCCCCAACAACTAAATGTTGGAATTAATCTGGGCTAGGCCCAAATATTATATTCTAATTAATTCCTGGTAAATCTCAAAGGCCCATGTGCATGTGCATGACTGTTTAGTCCCATATGGACAGATGAAGGGGAGTTACACCACTTTATAAGGTGGAACGTGGTAGCCTATTGTGGAATTGAAAGAGCCAACACACGCGCGCTCGCTCGCCGAGCCGAGCCGAGCCGAGCGAGCGAGCGTGCGCAGCGCTTGTGCGCACACAGCGTGTCAGGTGCGGGCGCGATTTTCTTTATCTATTCGAAAATCGAAATGCACTGACTCGTAATTGATGGTGACCTTTGGTCTTCAGTCTCTTTATTTTTGGCTATTAAAAGGTTTCAGTTCTGATGGCGAATCAATGGCAACCTTTGGTCTTTCGGATTCCAACTGTTGGCTTTTCGATTCTGCCGAATCAATGGCAACTGTTGGCCTTTCGATTCTGTTGAATCAATGGTAACTGTTGGCCTTTGGACTCCTTTCTTTTGGCTATTTAAGAGAAACTGAGAGTACTGGTTCTGGTTCCCCAAGTTTTCCACTTCCACAATACAGAATCACAGTTTGTTCGTTGTCTCTGGCGATCTCCATCCCGGCGAGGCACGTGTACGGTCGCACCGGGAGAGCAGGCCTCCGGAACCCCGTCCTCGAAGGCTTGCACGAGCGAGGACGAATAAGGTTTTTGGGGAGCGTTCGCGCGACTGCTCGCTTCATCCTTTTCTGCTGCATCTGCACGACTACTACCACAACATCCACGAAGTTTCCTGCTACATCTACATCAACTGAACAACTACTACCACCACGTCCACTACGCCATGACTAACGACGACCTCACCAAGACTCCTGCTTCTACTTCTTCTACACCTTCCACTGAAAGATCTGGGTATGCCTATCTCGCGTTTGTCGTTTACTTAGTTTTATTTTCTGTTATTGTTATGAACACTGAGATAGGAATGCTAGTTTCTGTTCTTGTAGAATCTAGTATAACTATAGTGTTCTTAGTTATAGTTATTTTCATGTTTTATCTAGCAAATTTCTGGATTAAAATACTTCGAAAAATGCTTATATATTCAGCAATCCAAAAACCTTATTTTAGGCATTTTTCGACAATCGGTTTTTTGCGCTCAAACCCCATGAATTCGATGGTGCGAATTACAAGAGGTGGCGCACCAAGATGGTACTGCTAATCGCCATGAACGTTTTCCATGTGGCAAAGGCAAGCTGAAGGAACACTTACTCTCGAACAGAGCAAGCGTTCGAGGTGCGATAACCTTTTCAAAGGTGCCGTGGTTAGTGTTCTTGGTGAGAAGTTAGTTGATGCATACATGGTGATCACAAATGGGAAAGAGATGTGGGATGCACTCGAGGCCAAATTTGGGGTTTGGATGCAGCAATGAATTGTATCTTATGGAGCAATACCATGACTATAGAATGGTTGATGGCCGCTCAGAGTTGAGCAGATCATGAGATACAATCCATGGCCAAAGAACTAGAGCATTTCAAATGTGTGTTACCTGGACAAGTTTGTCGCGGGAGGCATTATTGCCAAGCTTCTCATTCTTGGAGGAATTTTGCTACTTTCTGAAACACAAGAGACAAGAGTTTTCTGTTGAAAATCTCATGGGTCTCTTGATGTTGAAGAGAAGCGAGGCAAAAGATACACACATCGAGGTAATGAGGGACATTCTAGTGCCAATGTGGTACAGAAAAAGAATGGCCAAGCTCAAAAGTTCAAAGGCAAGAACAAGATCGCACAAACAACTAGCTTCAAGAAGAAGAAGAAGAACACAAATGATAGTCCTTGCTTTGTGTGTGGCGAACATGGTCATTGGGCCAAGGATTGCGATCCAACGCAAGGTGGGAAGAATCGGCAAGGCGCAATTCTAAGTCCGCTAATGTTGTTATTGGTACTACCGAGACGGAACATCGTGGTATGGTAATTTACCAACGTTTCTTTCAGTATGTCAATCACCGATTGGTGGATAGACACGGTGCTAATATACATGTGTGTGCTGATATTTCATTGTTCTCTTCTTACTGTGTCACTCGATTCACCGTTCTAATGGGGAACGGGTCACATGCCATGTTGATGGTGTTGGCACGGTCGATCCAAGTTTACTTGGGAAGATTGTGCAATCAAGAACGTGCATCATGTGCCATCTATCAATAAGAATCTCGTGAGCGGATCTCTTCTTTGTAGAGATGGCTTTAGATCGGTATTTGAATCCAATAAATTTGTAATGTCCAAGTGTGGACAATTTGTTGGTAAAGGCTATGTGTGCGGAGGCTTGTTCCGCCTATCTCTTTCAGATTTATGTACTAATGTTGTGAACCATATTTTGAGTGGTAATGAGACTACTATTTGGCATTCACGACTTTGTCACATAAATTTTGGTTGCATGACGCGTTAGCCGCTTTAGAGTTAATCCGAAATTCATCTTTGCCAAAGGCTCTAAGTGTCAAGTTTGTGTGCAATCAAAGCACCTCGTAAGCCTCACAAGGCGCGGAGGAAAGAAACTTGGCACCATTAGAACTCATACATTCGGATCGTGCGAGATGAATGGTGTGTTGACAAAAGGTGGTAAAAGATATTTCATGACTTTGATTGATGACTCCACTAGGTTACATTATGTGTATCTTTTAAAAACTAAAGATGAAGCTTTTCACTACTTTAAAATCTATAGGCGCGTGAGAACCAACTTGAAAAGAAAATCAAAGGGTTAGGTCGATCGTATGGCGAGTACTTTTCTAATGAGTTCAATTTATTCGTGAGGAACATGGTATAATCCATGAGACGCCTCCTATTCACCCCACCAAATGGGGTTGCCGAAAGAAAGAACCGTACTCTAATCGATTTGGTTAACGCCATGTTAGACACAATGGTCTTTCCAAGGCATGGTGGGGAGGCTATATTGACTTCATGTCATGTCCTAAATAGGGTTCCCACAAAGAATAAAGAGATAACTCCATTTGAACAATGGGAGAAGAAAATACTATCACTTTCATACTTGCGCACTTGGGGTTGTTTGGCGAAAGTCAACGTGCAATTTCCAAAAGCGTAAGCTTGGACCAAAAGCGTGGATTGCGTCTTTCTAGGCTATGCTCACCATAGCGTTGGATATAAATTTCTAGTGGTGAAATCTGAGTACCGACGCATTTGCCGGTACAATTATGGAGTCCAGAGATGCTACATTTTTGAAGATATTTTCCAATGAAAAATATGACTAATTCATCGAGTCGAGCCCGATACAACTCCCGAACCCGCCATTCCAATGGAATATTTTGAGCAAACCACGAGCAAATTCACGAGGAGGAAGACAATGAAACTCTGAGGAAGAGTAAAAGACAAAGGACTGCAAAGTCTTTTGGTCCTGATTTCATTGTGTACCTTGTGGATGATACTCCAAGTACCATTTCTGAAGCGTATGCTTCTCCAGATGCAGAATACTGGAAGGAAGCTGTCCGTAGTGAAATGGATTCCATTATCTCTAATGGAACTTGGGAGATCACTGAGCGTCCTTATGGTTGTAAACCTGTAGGATGTAAGTGGGTGTTCAAAAAGAAGCTTAGGCCTGATGGTACTATCGAGAAGTATAAGGCACGGCTTGTGGCCAAGGGTTATACCCAAAAGGAAGGCGAAGATTTCTTTGATACTTATTCACCTGTGGCTAGATTGACCACTATTCGAGTACTACTATCTCTGGCTGCCTCACACGGTCTTCTCGTTCATCAGATGGACGTTAAGACGGCTTTTCTAAATGGAGAGTTGGACGAGGAAATTTACATGGAACAGCCAGATGGATTTGTAGTAAATGGTCAAGAAGGAAAGGTGTGCAAGTTATTGAAATCTTTGTATGGTCTTAAACAAGCACCTAAGCAGTGGCATGAAAAGTTCGACAAAACCTTAACATCTGCAGGCTTTATTGTGAATGAAGTCGACGTGATGTGTGTATTATCGCCATGGTGGGGCGAGGAGTCATTCTATGTCCGTATGTTGATGACATATCGATCTTTGGGACCAACCTTAATGTGATTAAGGAGGTCAAGAATTTCTTGTCTCGAATTTTGAGATGAAAGATCCAGGAGTAGCCGATGTTATCTTGAACATCAAGTCGTTGAGAGGTGATGATGGTGGAATTACATTGTTGCAATCTCATTATGTGGAAAAGGTTCGAGTCGTTTTGGTTATAGCGACCGCAAACCTTCTCCAACACCTTATGATCCTAGCGTGTTGCTTAGGAAGAATCGGAGAATAGCCGAGACCAATTGAGATATTCTCGGATAATTGGTTCACTTATGTATTTAGCTAGCGGTACGGGCTCGACATCTCGTTTCTTTGTGAGCAAACTAAGCGGTTTGTTTCTAATCAGGAGATGATCATTGGCATGCTCTTGAGAGGGTAATGCGCTATCTAAAGGGTAATATGAGTTATGGCATTCACTATACCGGTACCCTAGGGTACTAGAGGGTTATAGCGATTCAAACTGATATATCGATGTCGATGAGATTAAGGCCACAAGTGGATATGTCTTCACACTTGGAGGTGGCGCTGTTTCATGGAAGTCTTGCAAGCGGACCATCTTAACGAGGTCAACAATGGAAGCGAACTCACGGCATTAGATATCGCCTCGTTGAAGCCGAATGGCTTCGTGAGCTCTTGATGGATTTGCTGGTGGTTGAAAACCTGCATCGCTATTTCGATGAATGTGACAATCGATCGTGATTGTCAAAAAATGCAGATTCTAAGGATAATATGAAGGCATCAAGACATGTGAAGAGAAGATCAAGTCATCGAAAAATGAGAAACTCGAGTAATAGCTTTGGATTATATCCAAACAACTAAGAATCGCGAGATCCTTCACAAAGGGTTTATCACGAAATGTGATAGACAATGCATCGAGGAGATGGGTTTGAGACCCACGTGAGTTATACCATAGTGGTAACCCATCCTATATGATTGGAGATCCGTGAAGTAGGATTGGCGAAACAAGCTATTAGTTAACCGAGAGGAGAGTACCTTATAGACCCACTCCATTGGAGATGCAATTCTCTCCTAAATCAGTATGGCGAGTTGATTTTTATCTTAATGTGTTCTGTGGCTTATTAAAGCAAAGATGCTATCCTCTGAGCGATCTTGGAAGAACACACCTATATGAGCCCGATGCTAGTCACATCTATGAAATAGGGTAATTTCTAGGAAGCTCATGAATAGGTCGAGTATGACTTATATGCTCAAACCCGCGGGATGCTGGCACCTAGTATCGATTAAGGACTTAAGTAAAACTTATTCACACAAACTGTCAATTCAAGGCTTAGTCCATTGTGCGGTTGTGGATAAGTGTAACTTCATTCTAGGTGGATGTTCAACTTAAGGTCTCCATCAAAACACCGGTATATTAAAAACAATACGTGGATCAAGGCATCGACATGTGCCATTGGGATCGGTGGGGATTGTTGGAATTAATCTGGGCTAGGCCCAAATATTATATTCTAATTAATTCCTGGTAAATCTCAAAGGCCCATGTGCATGTGCATGACTGTTTAGTCCCATATGGACAGATGAAGGGGAGTTACACCACTTTATAAGGTGGAACGTGGTAGCCCTATTGTGGAATTGGAAAGAGCCAACACACGCGCGCGCTCGCTCGCCGAGCCGAGCCGTGCGGTGCGGTGCGGTGCGGTGCGTGTGTGTGTGTGTGCGTGCGAGTGCGCTACGACACGCGCGTGTCAAAGTGCGGCGCGATTTTCTTTATCTATTCAAAATCGAAATGCACCGACTCGTAATTGATGGTGACCTTTGGTCTTGATCTCTTTATTTTTGGCTATTAAAGGTTTGATTCGATGGCGAATCAATGGCAACCTTTGGTCTTTCTGATTCCAATCGTTGGCTTTTCGATTCTGCGAATCAATGGCAAGCGTTGGCCTTTCGATTCGTTGAATCAATGGTAATCGTTGGCCTTTGGACTCCTTTCTTTTGGCTATTTAAGAGAAACCGAGTTACGGTTCCCCAAGTTTTCCACTTCCACAATACGTAATCACGGTTTGTTCGTTGTCTCTGGCGATCTCCATCCCGGCGAGGCACGTGTACGGTCGCACCGGAGAGCGAGCCTCGGAACCCGTCCTCGAAGGCTTGCACGGCGAGGGCGAATAAGGTTTTTGGGAGCGTTCGCGCGATCGCTCGCTTCATCCTTTCTCACTGCATCGCACGACTACTACCACAACATCCACGAAGTTTCTGCTACATCTACATCAACTGAACAACTACTACCACCACGTCCACTACGCCATGACTAACGACGACCTCACCAAGACTCCTGCTTCTACTTCTTCTACACCTTCCACTGAAAGATCTGGGTATGCCTATCTCGCGTTTGTCGTTTACTTAGTTTTATTTTTCATTATTGTTATGAACATCGAGATAGGAATGCTAGCTTCTGTTCTTGTAGAATCTAGTATAACTATAGTGTTCTTAGTTATAGTTATTTTCATGTTTTATCTAGCAAATTTCTGGATTAAAATACTTCGAAAAATGCTTATATATTCAGCACTAAAAACAACATTAAACAATGGCAAAGACAATTAGCAACATTTACTTCTGAGAATCATGGAGGCAGGTAAACAACACTTCCCCAACATGGCATTGTTAGCGTAATGTAATTATAGTAGGTCGCCCTTAATTTGTGCCCGTGTGTGGCTGTAATCCTGCGCATGTGTGGTTGGCTTGCATGCCACCCCTGTGCCTATATGTACTCTTGTACACAGATATGAAATATATACTTTAATGCAAATCACGTTTACATGGTATCAGAGCCAAGAGGTCTTGAACAGGCATGTCTCGGACATCGTCGCGCAGTTCTCCGCCTCTTCCCGAATTTTACCAGTCGGATTCTGGATCCGCAGGTAAACGTTTGTTGCGCACCCTTTGCATCCTTACTCGCTTCCCCTCTACCGCTAGGTCCGGGTTGGGGAGAGGCATGCTCCTTGGTCTCCGATATATTCGGCGGCGGCGAATCCTTCGTCTCTTGAGCCGCGGAGTTGGCTGGCGTATCGGTCGCCGTGCACCTAAGGTTCTCTTAGGCCAGTCTCAATGGAGGTTTCATGGGGGTGTCATGCACATTTATTAGGTTGCCACATCAGAAAAAAGAGAATCTTTGCATGAAACTAGGAGGAGAGAGAAGGAGAAAGTTTCATGAGGATGAAACTTATCAGCGTTGTTTCCAAAACGTTGGTAATCGTGTGAAACTCCCATTGAGGACTCAATTCGTTTCATCACAGCACCATACTAAAATGTTATTGGGGCAGATAGGACCCACGAATACTAAAATAAGCTATGAAACCGTGCAATGAAACTTACATTGAGAGAGAGCCCTGTTTCATATCAAAGTTTCACGTGTTGGAAACTGGGAGATAAAACTTGGCATTGAGACTGGCCTTAAACCCCCAAGGATAATTAGCGAAACCTAACAGAATCCATGTGGTTAAAAACTGAACCAAAACCTTATGGGAGCTGGGCTTCTCATGTAGCAGATGCCTAGGCAAAACAGGGCTGGGCAGTTGGAACAGGGCAAGCAGCAGCTAGAAGAGCCCGAGAGACTTGCAGTGAGCCATCGATTTCAGTCGAATTTGCACAGGAAAATCCGGGGAATCCTGTGCCAATTGGTCGACTCGGGTGGCCGGAAACAATGGGCCCGCACCACTGCACCACCGGCGGCAGGTTCCGGCGCGTGATCCGAAGGAGGTGGAAAGCTGGGCTGAACTTCGATTGGGGTGCTAGCGATGGAGAGCGAGGCGGCGTGAAGGACCAAAGGAAAGGCGCACCCGCGCCTGCAAAGTGCTTGGAGCAGTTGGATTTTGAAAACTAGATATAAATGCCGGCGTTCCTCGAATCGTTAGGTGCTGTCGGTTTGAATTGAAGCGGTGGTGGGGCTTCGCTGTCGCGGTTGAATTTACGTTGTCATGGATTGCACTTTGTTTTGAGGTAACTAAAGTGAAATCATCTTTTCTTTTCTGAAGTGGGGTTACCACGGTAATCAAATCCAACGCAGGTTTGGATGTTCCGATAAGTTGTGAAGAGATTCCTGTAACCGTCTTGGAGTTGGAACGCTAAATTCGAAGTCGTAGTGGCATTACACCAAACTATTCACATTTGCAGTTCAAAATTATTCGGTGTAGATGGACCAGTGTAGATGAACTTCTAAATTATGCGGCAGGTAAAAGAGTGCAACAAGAAAGACAAACCCGTACCTGAAGATGTTTAGTGCAATAAACGAACCTAATAAAGCTCGGCCGTGATGCTTGTCCCACTCCCCACGTCAAACTCCCACGCGAACGTCGTAACTTTTGAACGCAAACAATGGCATTAAAGCACATCACCCGGCCACGCCATGGCCACCGGATGCCCAAACACCACACCACCTCTCCCCGTCTGCCTAACAATCACCACCGATGTCACTGGAACCGGTGCGACCACTCGGCGGCAGCAGCATTGCCACCGAGCTAGCCGAGGGAGGCGTCGTCGCCGCGCTGGGGCGGCTCAGACTCGACCTGAGCGGCGGCGGCGTGATCCGCCCCAACACACTGCTCGACGAGTACGAGCGTCTGGCCATCGAGGCCCAGCTCAGCCGGGCCGTGCTGCGCCGGAGCTACTCCGAGCCGAGCCCGTCCCGGCTCGTCGTGCTGCCGGACGAAGCGCGGCCGGTTGCTCGTCTTGCCGAGAGCGAGAAGATGGGAGCGGGGCGCGCGCCGCGTGAGCCGCGGGCGCGTAGGTTTTGGTTGCTCGAGGCGTTGAAGCGGGTCTTATGCTGGCTCGGCAGCGGGTGGGGCGGGCGCGCGTTCGGCCGGAAGGAGGAGACAATGCCGTCCTCGCCGCCCGCGGCCGCGGCGACAAGGGTGCAGCTGCTCGACTACCTTCGTTAGTTGATGCGCTGTAATTAACTTTTGTGATACTCGTCTTCGACATCTCCCCTATGACAGGACGTCTTCATCGTTGAGCTTCTTTAGCCATTAATTTCTTCAACAACGTGGACCTTCGTCACTTGTCATCATAACTCTTAGATCCTTCGACTCTGACATTTCTCTTGGCTCTGACAAGCAGTACGGCATTATCCTCCTCTCCGTCGTCGCCGTCTTGCTTCTTCGCTTCTCCTAGATCAATGTCTTCTTGCATGATAGACCGACGTTATTGCACTCTTTCGTCGTCTCCTTCGACATTATTCTTACTATCCATGTTATAACTTTTATTTTTAATTCAAAAAATCAGATATTTTTTATTGGAGTTCGTGTGCAAATGAAATTTCTACTTTTCCTTTGATTTTTATTACGAATTATAGTTATTTCACGATTTTACTTTAGAATTTGTATTGAAATCAAATTTTTTAATTTTCTTTTGTTGTTTTTTTAAAATTGGTATACAAATCCAATTGCTAATTTTTGTTTAATTGTTATTTTAAATTATATTTATTTAGCGATTTTAGTTAGGAATTTGTATGGAAATCAAACCGCTAATTTTATTCTTTTTATTCCGAATTTTAGTTAATTTTTTTTGTTGCTATTCGTAAATAAATCCAATTGCTATTGTTTTTTTTTTCCAAATTATATTTATTTTATGATTTTACTTAGGAACCCATATGGAAATCAAATTGTTATTTTTTTTATTCTGAATTTCAGTTATTTTTTTGTTGGAATTCGTATACAAATCCAATTGCTATTTTTTATTCTGAATTATATTTATTTAGTGGTTTTACTTATAAATTTGTATGAAAATCAAATTGTTAATTTTATTTTTATTCTAAATTTCGGTTATTTTTGCATTGTACTTGAGATGGACTTTTTTTAAAAAAAATCTAGACCATTATAATCTTGACCCTCCATGTCAACGATGTAGATCTTTCCATTTTATCTCCGATTAAGGTGGAAATTTCTAGTCATTGAGCAAAAACGTGGTGACCTATTTTTCTTTAATAATAATAATAAGCCAAGTTGCCACGCATTTGTGTAGAGCTATTAATGTAATTCTACCTCAAACCTAAACCAAATCCCTTTGTTAGTTATCTCGTCACGAAAAGAAGTCAAATCAAATGCCACCGTGTGCATTGGAATTTTTCCGATTTTGTGGGAGTTGAACTGTTTTCTATGAAATTCCTGTAAAATTCATGCGTTTCCAGACTTTAGTTCCGAGCCCCTGTCAAAATCTGAGGGACCTTGAGATGTGGAGTTTTAGGCCCGTGGGCCGTGGCCCGTGGGTGCTCGATGAGTCGATGTATCGAGATTCGAGAGGTCCCAAACATACATCAGTCCGCCACTCCAGCGAAGATCTCGCACCTCTGCCGCAACCAAACTTGGGCGTCTCAAAAGACCACGCCGACCAAACTGGCAGTAACCATGATAAGTTCTTTTCTTTCGCATGTACAGTCGAGGGGTTTGATTCAGGCTCGATGACATAGGGTACCTGATGCCGGCCATGACATTTTTCTTTTCTCTCGTGTGGGTATTTAATAAAAGGCTATGATCCTGACACATATTTGAATATCCAAGTTCTAGCCACATTCGAATTGGTAGTTTTTTTTATATATATTCCTAAGATACATGAATAATCTAGCACCCACTAAAATTAGTGGTGTAGATCTTGTTAATTTTACTCAGATTAATGCGGTAAATTCTTGACCCTAAGAGCGAATGTGGTGGCTTTTTTTAAAAGTGAATTTGCATGGATAGGTGTACTTAATTATATACACATTTGATCACTAATATTTTTAGCTATATATTAGTAAAAAGATTTATTTAAAATATATACACGTATGATGATAAATCTACTAATGTCATTTACGTAAGACAAATTTAAATATATACTTTTTAATATTAGTGGTCAAAGTTTTAAAATTTTGACTACACAAATTCTAAAATATTTGTTTAGTAAAGGATGAAATAAGTTTGAAGCACGCATAACGAAAATGAAACGAGGATATTCCTCTGCATACTATTATCCTTTTGCCACTTAATTGAATTATTATTTTGAATTTAAATCAAAATTCCCTTTTCAACTAAAAAAGCACCATATATTCTACCATATAATAGATGATAGTAAATAAAGAAAAATAACAAGATAGGTAACCATGTTTGGGAATCAACGAAGTGCGCCAGTTGAGCAGGTTTACCGTATACACAACGCCGGCCTTCACTGATTTTGAACAGCGAGCGGATCAACAACAACCATCAACTGGAAAATCGGTGGCTGGCAAAGTAGCCAACACGGATGATTAGCACAGAGGCGTGTGACGGGATTCGTAGATGGCAGAGCCGGCTGAGCCGCAGAGGCTAGGTGATCGGTGCGCCTGGACGCGAGCAAGGATCTTGGCCTGCCTCAACGCGTCCAATGCGTACGTGCAAGCGGATTACGGCGTTTTCTTTCTTTCTCTTCTTTTTTTTCTCGCGTGGTTGACGATAGGAGAGGTACCGGGTACGTACGTGGGCATCTGGTCGTTCCTTTTTCCTAAAGAAAAAAAATATGTGTTTCTCAAATTGGATTCCTATGAGTACTAACAGGATACGTTTCCAACAAATATATGGTAGAAGCACGGCATGACCGCATGGCGGTATGAGCTATTACGCGTACGGGGCGCGGGTGCGCGAGGGCCAACTGGCTAAGACGCAAGTAGTACTGTAGTAGCTTACCACGAGCATGCGGAAGGCCCACTACGCGATGAGCGGGCGGCAGACGGCAGAGCGCACGTGTGACAATACTAAATATTTAGTTATCATTTTATGTAACATAAACTTGTCAAGGTGAATATAGCCTACAAAGAATAGGAGGGCTTGTATGTGGGGTGATGGAATTTATCTACTCATCATGGTGTTCCAAAGTATTATTTCAATATTAAAATAATTAACATAAATATGATAATTAAAGTAATAATATAAGTACATGAAATATAGTCTTAAAATGATCAAATGAATGTGATTTACTTCTTTGCCCAGTCTTCTATTAACTCGTCTTGTCCAACATTTTTCGGAGCTTGTCGTCGAAGTCTGAGACCTAACACAAAATAAATAATAAAAATAAAAATCCAGGCTCAACAAGAAGTGAGCTGGGACAACATAAAATAAATAAATTCAGAAAAAAAAAATATAAAGAAAGGTGGTACGACGAATAGAATTTATTGGGTGCCTAGTCTAGATAAACAGAGTTGAAAATTGGATTCACAGGACTCGAAACGGCTAAAATGGATATATATATATGTGTGTGTATAGGGTTTTGGGTTTTGGGTGAATAGTAATAGGTTAAATGAACAGTGTTGGATCAACACTGTTCACTTTGGATGGAAGTTGGATAACCAGTGTCGGATTTTGGGCTGTGGCTAACGGGTTTTGATGAATAGTATTGGACTATAAATAGTGTTAGGCTGACTTGGACTGGGCTTGGAACAGTGCAAGAGCATAGTGTTGGGCTAAGCCAAACATTCATTGGGCCATTTGGCCTCTTGGGCCAAGCCTAAGGCCCAGCTCTGGGCAGCTTGAGATGCACTCGGTTTTGAGCCAGAGCGCGTTCTAGCTCACCCGAGGCGGCGGTTTCGGCGTCAGGTGGTGCGGTGAGCATCACCGCAACGTGTGCGGCCCATTTTTGGGTTTTTGCCGCGGTGGTGGCTCGGGGATGGGGGTGGCGTGGCGGTGGTGCTTTGGCCAAATTGGTCGGGACTTGAGCACCGGTGAGTGAAGGGGATCGTGTGGGGAGGTGGCGGTAGGGTGTGAGATGCACTGAGGCGGCCTAGCCACGTGAACCGTGAGCGGCACGCCGGTGGAGGACGGTGGCGGCGAGGATAGGGGCGGAGGGGTTGGGGGGAAGTTTCGGGATGCAGACATGGTGGTTGTGACGGGGTTGGGAGGTGAAGGGCGAGTTGGTGGTGGTGAGATTGCCTTTGGGCTCGTCAGGGAAGAAAGGTTGGGTGGTGGAAATTCCTGCCATTCGGTGGCATTGGGGAAGAAAGGTGGGGGTGGGTTTCAGAAGGTGCTGGTGACGAGGTAGGCGCTAGTTGGTGGGCTTTTATAGCACGAGGAGGCGGTGGCGAAGCCGAACGCGACATGCACAGCGCGTCGAGCAGGTGGTGCGGCGAAGGCACGAGGCGAGCAGCGCTGGCGGGGGCCATTAATGGTGCGGCGAAGGTGGACAACGAGGTGGCGAGGTTAGGCGGCAGAGTGCTGTGGCGGTTTGGCACGAGCATTAGCGATGGCGAAGTGAGGCGATGTGCGGACAGCGAAGTGAGGCAGTGCGCGAGCGGCGAGTGGCAGTGTGACACGTGTGAGGAAGGAGCAGAGGAGAAAACGCTCGGGAAAAAGATGCCTTCGGGCTGAGAAAAACGCAAAGCCAAAAGAGGAGGGCGGATTTTGGAGGAAACTTTCTGAATTGGTCAAGAAATTTAAATTTAACCAAACTTCAAACCAAACTCCACAAAGTTCAAAAAAAATCAGATATTCGGGTTATTTCAAGGACGGTACGTGATACTAACTAATAAGATAATAGTTGAAGTATAAGTGAATTGTCGGTTTTTCTCACGAGCTTAAGCTTTTGGTGAATTGGTTAGTGCATGAAATTTAGTATGGTATCAGAGCTAAGAGGTCTTGAATTTAAGACTCAACTGACACAATTTCTAAAAAAAATTGCAGTCTATTTCTACTCCACGTCTTAGGCCTGAGGTTGCCGATTTTTCCTCACGAGCTTAAGCTTTCGAGTGAACTAGTTGGTGCATGAAACTCAATAATACTCCCTCGAGTTCACAGAAACAAATCGTTTTGGAAACTTTGGCTTATCAAAATTTGGAAACTTTGGCTTATCGGCATCTTTTAAAATATTTAGATTAGATAAATAAAAATCATATGTTCAGATTCGTCTCAAAATGTATTTTCATAATATTATAATTTTATTAGATTTTACAAATATATTACAATAGTAATTAGCAATCAAAATAGTATTTTAGAGACCATGTCGATGTCCAAATCAACTTGTTTTTATGAATTAGAGGGACTAGTAGGAGACCTTTTATTTACACTGTAATGCGGTGATATCAGGTTGAAGTCGCTTCTTTGCGGGTCTTAGTAAATCCGTGTGACCTGATCGACCCGATCAATTATATCTGGTCTGGTTAGGCTGGATCCAATCATGGCATTGGAGTATGGGGACCTTCTCGTGCAGTCATGCCCTTTACAACCTTGGTGCAAAAAAGAGAGCGACGCTGGGTGAGGCCAAACAAACTGTGAGGGATTTCGGTTGAAAAATCAAGTCATCATTTAACAGCCAGTACACTGGATTAGGCCATTTGCGCTCACCTCAGTCAAGAGGTTAGATTCACAGAATGACAGTTCTGGTCATTCACATCCCAATCTAAAACAGAACCAGTCAAAAAGAGCAGTTTACCCACCGGCTCAATGGTGACGACTGAAGAACAAGAAACAGAAGAGACAAAAGGCGTTGGATGCACCGACTTTTCTGACGCTAGGAGAAACAAAACAATACCTGGAACTGTAACTAATGTTCCAAAGTATTCTAGTCGCTCAATTAACAACAAAAAAATGTTCCAAAGCATTCCAGTTCATACATAAACAGCAGATTGCGGATGTGACACTGAAGTGGGAACTAGCAAAACCAACATTTTGGAAAATGATAATACAACAACTTTGTTTGCCATTATTGTAGCATTTGATTATACTTACCGTTACATAATCAGACATCACTAAAACGTTCCGATTAAAAGCAGACATTTCTAAAACGTTATTAAGAAATTAAGAATGCAACTTAACTATAAGCAAGAGATAAGTTTGACTGGCAACTGAGAAACTTTAGATAAACAAGCAAGCAGGGCTGGTCATAGTCAACAATTGCAACGATGAAATGAACATTCCACAGACAGGAATTTAACAGCTCTAACTACGGCAACAAATATTATGAATGGATCATTGTAACAGCTGCGACATGGTATCAGCATGTGGATAGAACATTCAACAAACCAGTACTTGCCGACAAGCAACACCTCCACTTGGCACCCAACAGAAATAGGCAAATAGCTTAAATGTTTGACGGGAAACAAAAACTGAGTAACTCACGTTTATTGGATAATGAGGTTACAGGGCCCACTCAACACACAGCTTCCATCTAATTAGAGAACGAAAAGTATATACAACCTGGTTCTATCTACAGTCACTCTGCCCTTCTTAGTTATTACTGAAGGGTAGTACAGAAGGCCATTTGTCTTGCAATATATCATAACACTAAAATCACTAGGCTAACAAAAGAACAAATAAATCAAAAGAAAGAAAAGAAAAGAACAATATGGACAATCAAAAACCTTCAACACCAGACCTCCGCAGAATAGGGGGAGGTGATTTCTTCATAGAGCTTACCCTGGGGTCATCCAGAGTAATAGTGGAAGCACAGGTTCTTGGAGGAAGCAGTGCAGCTGTGGATGATCTTGGTGAGAGCAAGTTTTGGTTTCGCAGCGGGGGCGATGGGGAGAAGGTTATGACAGGATGCTGAGGAACGATGCCATTGAGACTCGTAGATTTTAACATCACCTTTCTTGGGGCAGCAGATGGCTCTTGCAAAGGATATCGGCATGGAACCTTTATGTCCTGGACGCTTACTAGGGACTCCACGATGGCCCTCATGGTAGGCCTCTCTGATGGATCTTTATGAAGGCATTTTAGTATGATATCAGCTACAATCCGAGCAGCCTTGGTAGGAAAGCGTCCTTTTATACAGGGATCCATGATGAGGGATAGACGACTATCATCAGTGAGGAAAGGCCTAGTCCACTTGACAATATTACGTTCTTCTTTTGAGTAACGGACATCAAGGTTCTTCCTTCCTGTTATTAGCTCCAGTAGGACAACTCCAAAGCTCCATACGTTACTCTTGGGAGTCAGTACACCTTTCTCCAATGTCTCTACTGAGAGGTTTGCAGCAGCCTGACCAAGAATAACATCTCCAGTAAACAACATGACATATTGATCACTAAATGAATATTATGCGAAGTAGTAATATATCATATTATTAGGTAGTTGAGAACTGAATATCATGTTCTATATTAATCGAAGTTAAAAGCACACAAGGCAGAATCCATGTAAACTGAGTAGAGTATAAAATGTATTGGAACATACTACGTGAACCTATAGAAAGGAATGAGGCAATGAGTTGTGCTCCAACTCTAAGGATAACTAGAACTTGTATAATGTTTTAAAAAAGGAACTTACCACAGATGCATTAGGTATCTCCTCCTCAGAATTGAAGCCAACACATCCATATCCTGATAACTTTGCAGTGAAATCTTTGTCTATTTGGATGTTTGAAGTTGAGAACTCATTATACATTGCCTGTGAAAAAATAGAAATATGAATAAAAAATTAAACCATAACTATCAATCAAGGTGTAAGAAAACATGGTAAAATGAAAACCATGATTTTTTTGGTCATGTCAAAAGAGTTTAAGGAGGAGCAGTCACCTGAAAGGGTCCTTCATCATGTAAGAAAGCTAGACCTCTAGCAGCACCCAGGGTAACCTTCAAACGTGTAGACCAGTCCATGAAACGATCCGGTCTTCCAAAGAGTAGTTTGTCTAAGCTTCCATGGTGGAGCCGCTCATAGATCAACATCCTTTCATTAGAATCTTCTCTTGCATGAAAGCCAATTAGTTTACATAAATTGGGATGCTGAAGCGATGCCAATGTATTCACTTGTGTTTTAAACTCTTTCAAACTCTGCAGAGTAACAAAACAACATTTGCATCAGTACCCTAACCAGTTAAATTGTCAATATTACATCAGGATGATCCAAGAAATAGAGTGGCACATCAGGTAGCCATTACGCTAAAAAGGTAAAAATACCCAATTGAGTCACAGACACTCTAGAAGTTCTAAAGAATATTACAGGTTCAGAGCTACATATTAGCACCAGTGTGTTTTTAGACGTTCCTTACATATTGACTTTCAATAAAGGTAAACAGGACATTGCCAAGGATCATTAGACAAAACTTGTCTACATCAGAGAAAGCCACTCTTTAAACTGCATGCAATATAAAGCATGAGATATCGCATACCAAATAAACATCAATGGCGAAAAGAACAGCTCACAAGAGATAAAACCAAGATTAGATTATGGAGTACAGAAAGCATCTTGTAGTAAAAAAAAGAAAGAAAATCAAACACATGATCTGCCTTCAAAGCCTGTTACCTAACCCCACCTATGCTGGGGTTCTAATTGGTATTCTAAAAAATAGAAAGCTAGTTATTTCTGCTGGGGACAGCATAGCATAATATTACCGCATACAAGTTAAGCATAGATCACATGACTAGCAAACAGTCTGCTACGTTCAGCTTCTTAACATAATAAATGCTGCAAAGTTGTCCAGTGGATAAGCATAATTCTCCGAGTCACCACCCAGAAAGAATTAGAAGTGCGCTATAAAATGCCAACCATCTGTGTTGGCAAGCTGACCAGCCTAGCAAATTGTTGAGGCAATCTCATGGCTAAAATTGCTCTAGCAAGCAATTTGCAAACCTATCACCTTACATCCAAAACAACAACAAAAACTAGGGAAATATACAATTAAACTGTAGAGAGAACAGTACCTGAGTGGAGGGGAGTAATCGAGCTACTATTGCTTCTGTCGTCTTTGGGTCGACAAAATCATCCCTGAAGGATGCCTTGTATGATGTTGAAGTGAGACTTTCTGAGACGCACTGATCACCAGAAAACCGTTGGCAAGCAGATGAAACCACCTCATAAGAGAAGTTCTTAAGCCCATCACACCTCTTTGGAGGCAGTGGGAGAGGGCCTGAAGTCTCAAGTGATACACTTGCATTGATGGCTTTGAAGCTACCAAAGTTCCTCAAAGAACTTCCTTCTGGTGAGGGAAGAGGAAGGGGCAGTGGATTTGAAAAACGGTGCCCCTTTATCGACCCTCCCTTACCCCTAGAGTCGTCTTGATCATCAAATTCAGCGTATGAAAGGCCATCCTGATCAACCACAATTAGGGTTGAAGGGGCAGACAACACGCGCGCTCTGCTGTAAGAAGCTTTATTTGCCGACTGGCAGATTTTAGCCCCGTTCCTAAAACTAGGAGGAGCTGATTGCAAGGATGGCACATGAGCTTCTGGCTCGGGAAGCCTAGAGGACGTACTTTCCCTTGCATCAGCCTGTTTCTTGCTTGCAACAAGAGGGTTTTTCTTCTTCTTGGATATCAGAACAGTGAAGCAACCCATCATCTGTACACTGCGGAAAAGTTGCTGCAGAATTTCAAAAAGAATGCTGAAATAGCTCATATCACAAAAGTAACTGGTCCTGCATTGCATTACAGCAGTTAGTCGTTGGCAACACAAAAAAGCTGTGATGTATTGCATCTGTTAAAGCCAAATCCAGTACAACAGACGGCGCAAACGGTGCCAAAGCCTTGCATAAGCAACCAACTTAACTATGATTTCTCTGGCTTGGTACAACACCTCTCAATTGAACAATCCAAACTTCCAAACCATTACTAGAGAAGTGGAGATACCTAAAGTACTAAAATTACTCTCTTTCCTCAATCAATTCATCGATCTATCAAAATTCAAAGTGAGATCAAAGCTACAGGAGCTGGCTGGTGAGATACATTGGTCCACAGACGCAACATTCGATTTTAAAACACATTATTAGCTCATTTCCGATGCAACTTCACAGAAATTGGGACGGCGGGGAGCTGAATAGTCGGATTCTCACCAAATCTAACCAAATTAACAATTTGGGTCAAGAGGCCAACTAAAATAAGCAACCTCGGCTACTAGGTAATCGGGCCCGCCAACCAGCCCCCAAAAAAAAAAAAAGGAAAACTTCACCAACATGACATCATATGAACTGCAGTTGCATTTTCATGGCCGGCAGACAAAGAATTGTTAAGGGAGCACTGCTAAAATGTTCAAAGGATCATTTCCCCCTCATTTCTTCCAACATTTTGGGCCTTAGCGGCTCCAATTTACTTGCCACTACAAAGATGGGAGGGAAATGTAAAGCTTAAACTCAAGATTATATGCCCAATCCTAACCTTCATTCCATTCCGCGAAATCTATAATGCAAGGGGGGTAGGCACAAAAAGGGTCCCAAAAAAAGCACTTCTGAACTGAGCAGCATGCGATTAGTCAAATGAGAGAAAGATCCAAGCAGCGGCGGAACTCGCATCGGAACCAACCAAGAAGAAGCTCAAAACCCCACCTAAAAACAGCAAATAATTCACGAGAAGAAAGAGGAAAAGGACGAACCAAGAGCGCAAGATCGCACCTGGACCAAACACTTCGCCGCGGAACCGCGCCAGCACCTGCGAATGGGTGGAGATTTGCTCGGCAGGAGGAGGATGAGGAGGACCGGGGGGGGGGGGGGTGAGGAAAGCAGATGGAAGGGCGAGGATATAAGAGCAAAAGAGGGGAGAAAAGTAAATGGAGGTTAGAGAGACAGGAAGAGCGCGGCACTGGTCAAAGCCAAGAGATATTGCGATAGCAGCTCCGAGGGATTTTTTTTGTCAAAATAATCTAGTTTTTATTTTGAAATACAGAAATAATACTATTTTAAAAAAATTTAAAGAAATAATCATCTATCGCTCAACCGAATGATTATTTCTGTAAAATAAAAAAAATAGTATTATTTTTATATTTCAAAATAAAAATTAAGTTATTTAGAAAAAAAACAGCCCCGAGGCATCTCTCAGTGAAATAACAATCTCATTTCACCCAAAAGAGGTATCACCCCATTCACTCGATTTTTAGATAAATAATAGACTAGATGACACTACCAGAACGTGAAATTATAAAAAATAACACTTCAAGAGCGAACATATGATATTGCCCTCTCCTCCATCTGGTGCAGTCATCTTCTCCAAACAAGGAGGTGGACGACTAAGCCTCGATTCACGGCACGTCGGCGACGGGAACCACAAAGAGACTCAAGATCAAGTAAAATGGGTTGCTCACATCATGGAAATCTTAGTAATGGTAGTGGTTTCGCCGGAGACTCATCGGAGTTAGCATAGTGACAAGCAAAGGTGGCAGGACATCTCGCGCGAAGTTGAAGACGGCGTTATGGTGGTCTGGAAGATGCATCAGGCGTGTCACAATGTAGATGAAGTCGCGGGGAGTGCTCTGTTACAAAGCAATTGAGCGAGTATGGTCCGACGGTGATGCACGGAGCTAGGGAAGATGGACGGCACTCGGGAAGGAGAAGAGCTTGTATGGGCAAGAAAAATCCATTAGTTTTGAGGAGAGCATGAGTGATTAGTGAAACACATGGTGACTCAGTTAGATTCGAGGATACCTTATTGAGCGGGAGATTCGTGCCACCATGTCGTCTTGTTCTCCAACTCAAGCTACCTCAAGATGTCGGCACAACAAGTGTTGAGCAACATTTCGGGTGGACGGCGGCAGAGATGGATGATATTGCTGTGAGCTAAGCATTCTTCACGTGTGGCCAAGGATGTACTCCAAGGCGCTCGTGCTCTACCACCGCCGCGGCTTGTGGACTTTGGGTCGGCGCAAATTGGGTTCACGTTGAGGATCGTGGGGACGCCCCACTACGTGGCATTCAAGGTGGTGGCATAGCAAAGGAGGTGCGGCGCGGCCCACCGGAGAGAGATCGAAAGAGAGAGAACAGATCGAAGAGAGACAACAGAGTTGGGGGAGAGGAGCAATTGTGTTTTTTTGGAAAATTTGTGATGGAATATCCCCTTGGAGTATTGTTTTCTGGATTTTTAAATCTTTTGGATATTTAGTAGTCAAGCTCCATTGCGATGTTATTTCTTTAATTTCAACTTTTCGTGTTGTTACTGACCTAATTACCCCACCCTATTAATGCGGTATTTTCCAAACTCCCTGTTAAACATCGGAATTTACAAACTGATAAACACACCATGAAGGGACTACGTTTTCCACATTGCTGGTTTGTGTTTTTTTGTTTGTCTTTTACAATTTGGAGATAGTAAAACTAGAACCAGCCCTTTCTAGATTACTACTAGTCCCTTAGCCATTTCTCCCCGGAATGAGAGGTAAACGGGCTCTTTTGATGACATTAACAATTTGCTACAGTGTTTTTTTAAAAAAGGTTTTATGTAGCTACAGCTTAATATATAATTATGTCTATGACAAATAGATTAGTGTGATTTTAGAGTGTTGGCACCTATCATAAGTAGTATCCTAAGCGGTAAATGAAATTTCTTTTTCCACTCTGCTTTGCTCACGAACTTGCAGTAGAAATATTTCTCATTGGGTTTCAGTCTTCTTGGCATGGTTCAGGTGTTCTAAAAAACCTAAAGTATTTTATAAAATGGTTTCTACCTTAACTTTTGGTGCATAGATTGTGTGGGAGCATCTCTAATGCAAACCATAGCGCTAATATAACCTTGCTATGAGATGTCCAATTAATCCGTTTGTGGTTACCACGAGAAGCAACGGTAACGGAACAATAACAATGATTTTGTGTATACAAAATGTAATTGAACGATTTTAGTCCTCCATTGATTGGATGGCCAGGTTATGCCCACACCCCTAAAAAACGATAGGAGAATAGCCAATTTGGTCATCCAAATAAAAACCATGGGAGAATAGCCAATTTGATCATGGAAATTTCCCTCCAGGCTCAATTTCATCCCCCAACTTCGAAAAGCTAAGCAGGTCTTCAAACTTTTCTTTTCGGGTTAGAGAGGAATCTCAGTTCACATGGCGTGCCACATGTGTAGGATGAGTGGTATACTAATGCATGGAGATGACTGGGCCAACAGGTTAAGATGTTTTTGCCGCTTCATCCATTCCACTGTTTACACCCCCTCTTTCGGTTCTACCCTAACCTTTCCTCCCGTTTTTATTTCGTTCGGATGGAGGCTTGAACCTAGCAGCGACTGCAGAGGGGGTTAGTTGAAGACATGTTCAATTTTGTGATTTGCCTGATCATCTGTGTGCATGTGCAAATGATGACGGAATTCGGTTGGGTTAGTTAATTGTTGATTGTCATTCACTAAGGTAGCATTCGGGTGGGTTATTAACTGGTTGCAAACTTGCTCATGGGCACGCAATGGAAGAACTAGTCTATTTTTTAAAAATAAAAAAATCGCATAACTAGACTAGTTAGCATAGCAACCAATTAGCCAAAACTCTCACCCGTGCGAGCTAGCGTACCTGACTGGGCATAACCATGCCCTAGGGTTCCACTTCATGGATCAAGGGCGTTATTGTCTTTTACACTTACCTCCATCTCCATGCATTACGATGCTACTTATCCTGCACATGCCATTTAGGACTGCAGATTTGCTAGTTTTAAGTCGTCTGGAATTTTCTTAAGTTTAAGTCAATTATTGTGGCTATTGAATTTGTATAAAGATTGATATGTCATATGATTGAATATTTGATCTAATGGATAAAAAACGTGACTTATATTTACAAAAATTTCAATCACCTTATTAATAGACAGTCCTTTTAGACCGAGGTCTCTCTTTGGCTTGAAAAGAAAAGTTGAGAACATGTTTTGCATTTTTGAAGTTAAACGACGAAAGTGAACTCGGAGAAAAACTTCTAGGCCCAAATTGGCTATTCTAAAAAAAACGATTTGTGAGGACAATGGATACCTCAAGTGAGGATTAGGGATAGGAATTGGTAAATGATAATCTATTTTATCCAATATCTGTATCCGAGAAAACGCAAATGCGGTAAGTAAAACCCGCATTTGAACGAAAACGAGTACCATCCGGGGAAAATGGATAGCATTCATACCCGTATTCGGTGTTATTCGTATCCGGCTACCATTTGATAAAAATGGCAAGTATCCGTATCCGGCGTTATTCGTATCTAGGGAAAAAAACCGGACAAAATGAATACGAATACTATCTATTTTTTCAGATGCGAATACGAATGTTATCCGTTTTTTTTTCTGGAGTGTTTCTGTTTCGACGAGGTCTTGATTCGGTGCCGAATCTATAGTTGTTGGGTGTTCTACCGATATTTATATTCGCATTCGACCGAATTGACTATATATTCGATTCGAATTTGTTTTAAAAAATATAGATTCATATTCGTATTCGAGACTATTCGATCCGTTTTCATCCCTAACGAGGATGTTGCAGTTTTCGAACTTGAGAAGGCTGCGTGCAGTTCTCCCGTTTCTTTCTCTCTAGCTACCTTCTTTTGCCTTCTAGGAGGAAAACTTTTGGCTTTGATAGTTTGACAAGCCACAGCTTATTCGCCTCTCCTCCTGTCTAAACTCTTGAAGAAACCAAATAAAAGAAAACAGCCATCGTATATGCAGTTCATTGTTTATACTTCTTTACATAAGGAAAACAAACAAAAAAAACTTTGAACTATTGACGATGGAACACAGGAGATTACTTCGCCATCTACGAAAAGGATCGGCATGTCTTGGTGAAGTTATCGTTTTGGCTTTGCCGCCTTGTTGAAGTGAACAAAAGAATCCTTGGAACACACTATTCTTCTTCTAGAACTCCTTCGGATTATTATTTTTTAAATAATATTATTTTAAAAGATATTTACAAAAATAAATAGTAATCCCTAAAAATTACAAAAATATGTCTCTGTCGCCAGTTCAACTGGCGACATAAACCTACCCAACTTCCTGTCGCCAGTTCAATTGGCGATAGGTAGTTCGACCGGCGACAGGGTCCCTGTTGTAGTACATATTTTGAGTTGTATAGCGACATAGAATAGCAACATAGAATTGAGTATGACGCTAGTTGACCGCTGTAGTTATATTATTAATGCAGGATTTCTCTTTTAAACTAGAAGAATTGCATGATACATTTTAAAATTGTAAAGAAAATCCGGAGTAGCTGAGTAGGTCGAAAGAGCAATGAGAATATTTGTGCGCGGTAAATATCTTGTTAGTGTCGAAAATACTATTTAAACTAGAATTCTCCCTTTGGTTGGTATTGTGGAGGCAATTCTCCGCGATACCATAAACTACTTTGTTAACAGATGCGTCGCTCGCCATGGCAAATGACAGAGTACTCTACTCCGCCATGATCACCGCATACATGGAGGAGAAGAACAAGAAGGGTGAGATGCACCGAGCATTCAAGATGAGCACGATGGAGCTTCGCTTCGAGATAATGTGCAGGGATAAAGGACATCGCGGGACTAACCGCGAGAGGATCACCCATGAGTGCACGCTACGCCGCGATAGTTGAGTATGCACTTGTAACAAGCTCCTTCTTCTGCATAGGCCCTGCTCTCATGTCATGGCCGCCTGTTCGACGGTGGCGCAGCATCCCGAGCAATACCTCTATCACTATTTCACCAAGGAGGCGGTGATGCAAATATAGAGTGGAGAGATGTATGATTACGCCGTTGTTGGTCATTTCACTGGCCATCCCATCTGGGAGCAACTAATCTGAGCCGCGGACATTGGTAGGCTCAAGGGAAAGGTTGGCCGACGACAGGTACGGCGCATCAGGAACGATATGGACGAGGCAGAAGCCGGACGTCGTACGAAGAAGTGCTCCATTTGCAGGGAGTCTGGGCACACCTTCAAGACATGCCTCACGCGAAATACTCAGGACCAAGAAAACATCGACATTCCGGACATCGCCGCGGGGACCTCATCCGGTGCCTCGACTAGAGGCAGTCCACATGGGAGACGTTGAGATCACGATCACGATAAATATATTATTACCAATGTTGTGAATTATCATTTCAATTAAGTGTTATGACGTTCTGCTACAAGTTTTGTAATATCAGTGTGTATGAATTCCCGGGTGAATCGCAATATCACTTACCTTCCCCTTTACAAATCGTTCATGTATCAAACGTCCTCGCTAAATTCTCCAAAAATTAACCGTAGTAGAACAACATACGATGATGACAAAATATTATTGCGAGTCTAACAGATTTGGTACTGTTTAAAATTTATGAAAATAAAAAACTAGCTAAGTGGAATAAGGAAAATCAAGGGCTGAGGTATCTGTCGCCAGTTGAACTGGCGATATGGATATATTTTTGTAATTTTTGGTGATGATTATTTATTTTTATAAATATCTTTTAAAATAATATTATTTTTAAAAAAATTCTCTTTCTCTCTAGCTACCTTCTTTTGCCTTCCAGGAGGAAAACATTTGGCTTTGAAAGTTTGACAAGCCACTGCTTATTCGCCTCTCCTCCTGTCTAAACTCTTGAAGAAACCAAATAAAAGAAAACAGCCATCGTATATGCAGTTCATTGTTTATACTTCTTTACATAAGGAAAACAAACAAAAAAAAAACTTTGAACGATTGACGATGGAACACAGGAGATTACTTCGCCATCTACGAAAAAGGATCAGCATGTCTTGGTGAAGTTATCGTTTTGGCTTTGCCGCCTTGTTGAATTGAACAAAAGAATCCTTGAAACACACTATTCTTCTTCTAGAACTCCTTCGGAATGACCTGGGCCCTACTGCACTAAAATACTCGTAAAATACAACTCCTATACGATAACAGCTAGCATGAAGTGGCGTTCAAAGATCGGTGATACCTGCCGTTCAATGTCCATAGTTTTTTAACCAATGGTTCTAGTCCGACATTGACGCCGGAGTATGATCTAAAGTGAGCTTTAGCAGCAGTTATTAAGCTTGACCGGCTGCCCGGTGCGGCTACTTTTGAAGTACATTCTACATTGCTAGATGGTGGCAACCAACCGTGTACCAAATTTCAAGAATCCAATCTAAATATTCATAGAAATATTGATAACCAAAGTTTTTAAAATTTGACCACACATATACCAAATTGTCACTCTTCTGTGACCCGAGGGAGCGATCATTATACGCTTGCGATTTCTTTTCTCATAGGGTGTGTGTACAAAATCTTAATAAAAATGTAGGTCATAGTGAGATGGAAACAATCAAAGGTAAATTTGGTTGGGACAAGTTATGAAGAGTGGAATAGATTCTGTGGAAAATTACGCAAGGAAATTTCAGTTCGTGGAGAAGAATTTTCCATTAAGCAGTCCTATATAAAAAAAAAGGCTACGTACTATAGATGACTAGTGCAAACAAAATAATTAATCAGGGGCTGGGATGCAAATGTGCGCATGTAAGAAGGCTCTCCTCTCAAATTAGTCAAAAGAGAATGGCCAGGGAGGGGAATATCCAATTCCAAGAGCAAGCATAGTCGTCATAGATTTGTTGTGGTGGCAGGGGGGCCCACTCCGACGCTGACAGCCCGGTCAAAGGCGGGGAAAACAACGGGGAGGTGCCCAGTTTTCCAAGGGTGGGCGCGGGCGTAGGTGGAGTCAAACCAGGGAAATGGACGACGGGGTTCGGCCTTTGACCGCATCGCGACCGTCCGGACGTCGGCGGCAGCGGCGCGGACGGCCGGGATCAGCCCAGCGCCGCATGGCGCCACGGCCCCACCGGTCGGTCAGGAGTAAAGCCCGGGGAGGACCACCCACGAGCATTGATGGAGCTGCCTGGGGGGGCAATCATCCAGTGTCTTCCCGGGCGCACGAATCTCGAGGCGTCGCGTGGTAAGCAGGGAGGGCACAGCAGTGGCGCGGCCTTGGGCGTGTGGTTGAGTGGGTTCCTGTTTTGGGTGGTCATTTCACAGGAACTTGAATTGAACGGTTAAGAGCGGGTACCATGTCGGTGTGAGAGATATTTAGCAAATAAAGGCTGATTTTTTTCCCATCTAGAATAAAAAAGTGTTTATTTTACAGCATCGATGTTCAAATAAACATCCGTGCTTAACAAGTGGTTATATACATAACTATATCTATTAATAGATACACAACATCTAAGCACCTATAAAAAAAATATTTGCATAGGAGAAAATAAATTTTACATGAGTACTTGATGACATAACTATATTCTCTTTCTTTAAACATTCACGTATAAACACCTTGTATTGCACATGCCCTAATAAGATAGATGTGGAGGGTCCAGGGGAGAGTTTGTTATCGTCGGTCTATTTGTCGCTGTGTAGAGGGCCTGTTGTTGGAATTAATATGGGCTGAGCCCATCTTTAATTCTAATTAATTTTTGAAAAATCCCAAAGGCTCATGCGCGCGTGCTAAAACTGTTTAGTCCCATATGGGGAGTTAAATAGGAGTTACACCACTTTAAAAGGTGGAACGTGGTAGCCCCCTTGTGGAATTGGAGAGAGCCAATACACGCGCGCGCTCGCTCGCTCGCTCGCTCGCCTCACCACGCCACGTCTCGCCTCGCCGTGCGGTGCGTTGCGGTGCGGGCGCGTGCGCGCGTACGCAGGCGTGTTGGGTGCGTGCGCGTTTTTCTTTATCTATTCGAAAATTGAAACGCACCGACTCGCAGTAAATGGTATTAACGAATGGTCGGCGTTGCGAGCGCGCGTGCGCGCGACGCGCGTCGAAGTGCGTCGCGCGTTTTCTTTATCTATTCGAAAATCGAAACGCACCGACTCGCAGTAAATGGTATTAACGAATGGCTGGTAGTAATGGTGTAGCTACTAGTGAATAACGGCTGCGGTTATTTTTTCGTTTTTGCTATTTAGATGAACAGAGCACTTGTTCTGAGATTGATTGCTCCATACAAAATACTCTCCACGAAAGACTACAGAACACCACTTGATTTTGTTGCTGTCTCTGGCGATCTCCATCCCGGCCAGGCGCGTGTACGGTCGCACCGGGAGAGTAGGCTTTCGGAACCCTCGGCAT
Organism: Ampelocalamus luodianensis; assembly: GCA_036346255.1. Classification (NCBI taxonomy): domain Eukaryota; kingdom Viridiplantae; phylum Streptophyta; class Magnoliopsida; order Poales; family Poaceae; genus Ampelocalamus; species Ampelocalamus luodianensis. The sequence goes on along the minus strand of CM070617.1, from coordinate 25,205,206 downwards.
CGAAGGCTTGCACGAGCGACGACGAATAAGGTTTTTGGGGAGCGTTCGCGCGACTGCTCGCTTCTTCTTCTTCATTCGATTCTCTGCTACGTCTACATCAACTGCACGACTACTACCACTACGTCATGACGAACGACAAGACTCCTGCTGCTGCTACTGGATCTGGAACTCCTAATGTTGCTACTCCTTCTACTGGATCCGGGTATATCAATCTTACACATATTTGTTGGTTAGTTTTCTTATATGTTGTTAACTTGAACACTGAGATAGGTATACTAGTTTATGTTCTTCTGGATCTTAGTATGGCTATAATGTTCTTGTTCATTTACTTTGTGAAAATGACTAGAGTAATTCTCATGATTTATCTACCATATTTCTGGATTAAAGTAATTCGAAAAATGACTAGGGTTAGGTCTGATCGTGGCGGCGAGTACTTTTCTAATGAGTTCAATTTATTCTGTGAGGAACATGGTGTAATCCATGAGAGGACGCCTCCCTATTCACCCCAGTCAAACGGGGTTGCTGAAAGAAATAATCGCACTCTAACAGATTTGGTTAACGTCATGTTAGAAACAGCGGGTCTTTCCAAAGCATGGTGGGGGAGGCTATATTGACATCATGTCATGTTCTAAATAGGGTTGCCACAAAGAATAAAGAGATAACCCCATATGAACAATGGGAGAAGAAAAGACTATCACTTTCATACTTGCGCACTTGGGGTTGTTTGGCGAAAGTCAATGTGCCAATTTCCAAAAAGCGTAAGCTTGGACCAAAAACCGTGGATTACGTCTTTCTAGGCTATGCTCACCATAGCGTTGGATATAGATTTCTAGTAGTGAAATCTGTAGTACCTGACGTGCATGTCGGTACAATTATGGAGTTCAGCGATACTACATTCTTTGAGGATATTTTTTCAATGAAAGATATGTCTAGTTCATCGAGTCAGGAGACTGATACAACTCCTGAACCTGCCATTTCAATAGAATATTTTGAGCAAACCCCTGAGCAAATTCCTGAGGAGAAAGACAATGAAACTCTGAAGAATAGTAAAAGACAAAGGACTACAAAGTCTTTTGGTCCTGATTTCATTGTGTACCTTGTGGATGATACACCAAGTACCATTTCTGAAGCATATGCTTCTCCAGATGCGGAATACTGGAAGGAAGCAGTCCGGAGTGAAATGGATTCCATTATCTCTAATGGAACTTGGGAAATCACTGAGCGTCCTTATAGTTGTAAACTTGTAGGATGTAAGTGGGTGTTCAAAAAGAAGCTTAGGCCTGACGGTACTATCGAGAAGTACAAGGCACGGCTTGTGGCCAAAGGTTATACCCAAAAGGAATGCAAAGATTTCTTTGATACTTATTCACCTGTGGCTAGATTGACCACTATTCAAGTACTACTATCTCTGGCTGCCCCACACGGTCTTCTCGTTCATCAGATAGACGTTAAGACAGCTTTCCTAAATGAAGAGTTGGACGAGGAAATTTACATGGAACAGCTAGATGAATTTGTAGTAGATGGTCAAGAAGGAAAGGTGTGCAAGTTGTTGAAATCTTTGTATGGTCTTAAACAAGCACCTAAGCAGTGGTATGAAAAGTTCGACAGAACTTTAACATCTGCAGGTTTTATTGTGAATGAAGCTGACAGATGTGTGTATTATCGCCATGGTGGGGGCGAGGGAGTCATTCTATGTCTGTATATTGATGACATACTGATCTTTGGGACCAACCTTAATGTGATTAAGGAGGTGAAGGATTTCTTGTCTCAGAATTTTGAGATGAAAGATCTGGGAGTAGCTGATGTTATCTTGAACATCAAGCTGTTGAGAGGTGATGATGGTGGGATTACATTATTGCAATCCCATTATGTGGAAAATATTCTGAGTCGTTTTGGTTATAGCGACTCCAAATCCTCTCCAACACCTTATGATCATAGCATGTTGCTTAGGAAGAATCGGAGAATAGCAAGAAACCAATTGAGATATTCTTAGATAATTGGTTCACTCATGTATTTAGCTAGCGGTACCAGGCCTGACATCTCGTTTGCTGTGAGCAAACTAAGCTATTTTGTTTCTAATCCGGGAGATGATCATTGGCATGCTCTTGAGAGGGTAATGCGCTATCTAAAAGGTACTACGAGTTATGACATTCACTATACCGGGTACCCCAGGGTACTGGAGGGTTATAGCGATTCAAACTGGATATCTGATGCTGATGAGATTAAGGTCACAAGTGGATGTGTCTTCACACTTGGAGGTTGTGCTGTTTCATGGAAGTCTTACAAGCAGACCATCTTAACGAAGTCAACAATGGAAGCAGAACTCACAGCATTAGATACTGCCACTATTGAAGCCGAATGACTTCGTGAGCTCTCGATGGATTTGCCGGTGGTTGAAAAACCGGTTCCGGCTATTCTCATGAACTATGACAATCAGACCGTGATCGTCAAAGTGAACAGTTCTAAGGATAATATGAAGCCATCAAGACATGTGAAAAGAAGACTGAAATCTGTCAGAAAAATGAGAAACTCCGAAGTAATAGCTTTGGATTATATCCAAACAGCTAAAAATCTGGCAGATCCCTTCACAAAGGGTTTATTACGGAATGTGATAGACAATGCATCGAAGGAGATGAGTTTGAGACCCACGTGAGTTATACCATAGTGGTAACCCATCCTATATGACCGGAGATCCTGTGAAGTAGGATTGGTGAAACAAGCTTTTGGTTAACTGGGAGGAGAGTACTTTTATAGACCCACTCCATTGGAGATGCAATTCTCTCCTAAATCTGTATGGCAGGTTGATTTTTATCTTAATATGTTATGTGACTTGTTTAAGCAAAGATGCTGTCCTACAGAGCAGTCTTGAAAGAACACACCTATATGAGCCCGACTGCTAGTCACAGTCTATGAGATAGGATAATCTCTAGGAAGCTCATGAATAGGCCAGGAGTATGACTCATATGCTCCAACCCGCGGGGATGCCTGGCAGCCTGGTATCAGTTAAGAACTTAAGTAAAACTTATTCACACAAAACTGTCAATTCAAGGCTTAGTCCATTGTGCAGTTGTGGATAAATGTAGCTTCTCTTCTAGGTGGATGTTCAACCTTAACCGGTCTTCATCAAAACACTGCTATATCAAAACAATACTGTGGATTAAGGCATTTGTCATGTGCCCTTGGGATCTGGTGGGGGATTGTTGGAATTAATATGGGCTGGGCCCATCTTTAATTCTAATTAATTCATGAAAAATCCGAAAGGCCCATGTGCGCGTGCTATAAACTGTTTAGTCCCATATGGAGAGTTGAATGGGAGTTACACCACTTTAAAATGGTTTTCTTATCTGTTGTTAACTTGAACACTGAGATATGTATAATAGTTTATGTCATTCTGGATCTTAGTATGGCTATAGTATTCTTGTTCATTTACTTTGTGAAAATGACTAGAGTAATTCTCATGATTTATCTACCATATTTTTGGATTAAAACAATTCAAAAAATACTCATAGTTTCAATCATAGTTTCAACATCTGTTTGGAATAAGGGAGTGTGCAGTCAGTCATTTACGAGTATTTTCAAACCACATGTCTGATATGTTCTAGATCATAGTGTTATTTGAATTGAATGGTAAAGTACTAGTAAAATTCTTATATAAACGTAATATGAAACGTAAACTAATAGTACATCACGTCATCACTCGAGAAAAACATGGGATGTAAAACTGGTTTACCGGATGCTAGCTGGTGAAGTGAACCCACCAAATGGATCCGATGCTTTTCATGACTGAAATCAAAATCCTCTCGTCCTCTAAGATACATTTTTAGGTGGTGCGTCTCATTTACGCCATGGAGTAGAAATCACCTGAATTCTGAAGGACGTGTACTTGTCCGTGCATCTCATGCTCAAGCAAAAGATACGCGCATTTCATGTCAAATTGCCACGCAAGTAGGGGAATTCTTTCCCCTCTTTCTTTTGACATACGCATTACATGGATCTAAGGGACCATTTGTCTTGTTCGTGGGTGGTTAGTTATAAACAGCCCACCGCCGGACCTCTCGTTCGCTCGGTGTCACGGTTCACGGGTGGCGCTCACCCGCGCTCGATTTCGCACCTCTTCTTCCGCCGCTTGGCAGTACTCGGCTCGATCGTGGCCATTCACCTGCTGCTGCCTCGGAAAACGCTGCCCTTTTCACATGATTTCCTCCCATCTCTCGGTCTCATCAGTGACCTACGTATCTACCTATCGGTTGGTCAGAGCTCATAATGTAGTGGTGTAGAACGAAACAAAGAAGAAAGTCGCCACTTGCTAGTGGTTTCCGGTTCCTTTTCGAGTTTTTTTTTTCATCTAGTCTTTTTTTTTTCAAAACGAAACAACAAATATAGCGCAATAGATCACCTGCCGCACACATAGTTTGTTGTAGGATGATATGTAAATGTTTTCACCAGTGGCAGCGTCAGGGGGAGTGCCCCCGGTGCATAGGCACCCAAAAACCTAGGTATGAGGTATCATACTATCATTAATTGCTTTGGCTGGCCTGGCCAAATATCAACCCACCAAACCAGGCCAAGTTTCTATCTCAATTCTCAACTCTCGTTCGTTCACATAGAGCACTAGGACAGAGGCAGGCAGCCGCCAGCCAGAGCTAGCCGCCACTGCCGCACCGCACCACCAAGCACAGGCCACCTCGAGCCTTACGGCGACCGCCGCCTTCCCTTCGACTACGTCTAGTTTTCAACAACGCGTTCGTGGTATTCGAATGAAGTGGTTTGGAGAGTTGTAGGAATCAGGGGGAGAATCCCCTGAATCATAATCTACTTGAAGTCCTGAAGTTTTACTTTAATCCTGAAGATTAATCCAGAAGGTAAAGAGATTGCACTCGTTTTTCCTGTAGTGAGTTTTCTCTGAAGATTTCTCATATAACGGTTTTTAACGAGGCAATGATGCAATGCAACTTGCAAACGCGATATACTCTTTTCTTCGATCCCTGTTTTTCACTAGGTTTTTTGGAGTAGTTTTTAATGAGACATATGCATGACGCGGTATTCGTCTAAAAAAGAGTGTTAAGAAACCTTGAATTAAGAGTTGATGGGCATATTACCGAAACTACACTGGTGAATTTTAGTCTATAAATAGGACCTCCTGTACACAGAAAGATATTGATCAATGAATAAAAAAAGTTTATCTATATTATGTTTGACGATTGATTGATTGTCTTTATGCAACAACAACAATATTTAACATTTCTCTCTCGTCCCTATCTCTTCCAACTCACCAAAAGCGTGATGTGTCATGTGCTTCTCCAGTTAGGTACCTAACTTTGTTGCCATTTTTTTAATACGACCAGGTGTTCTTCACACATTCCGTTATCAAAACGACAATTGCTACTATATGGAGTGATGTTTTATCGGTGATACCCAAGTTTTTTTCTAAGGGAAAAAAATATTATTGCTGGAATTGAACTCCTTCTTTTCAGGAGGCACTAACCTGATCCACCGTGGTGAAATATTGAAATTTTAACCACCTGTGTGTGCTATATAAAGATGAACGGCTTCAACTGTTGTGTAATGGTGTGGCCTCAACAGCACATACAAGGCATACATGTTTGATGTCAATACCTGGTCGCATGCATACAAGGGGATTTAATTACTTGACAGTAATGCTTGTTGAATCATTCTTCGTACGTGTTGGATGTTGTAACGTTGCACTTTAATCGCTCTGTCTGCGTCCTAGTACTATTCCAAGATGGTCCATGTCTTTGGTCGTGTTTGAGTACTACTGGTACAGTGTTTTACGTCCATTTCGCATTCTAGTGTTTCACAGTCGTGTCTTTCTAGTTACCAAGAAAAGAAAGATAGATAGAATCCATGACGAGTACGTGTTCGCGTCAGTACACAATCTACGATCCCAAATTCCCAACTGCCCAAGCTCACGGTAGGGATGCAGAAAATTGAGTCACCGTATGTTAATATCACTGGAGCAATTACGATCACCTCGTACATATATAGAGAATCATTTTTAATTGTGCCGATATCACATAACCCCGTAGCTGCACAGGATCCGCCCCTGCGCCTGCAAGCTCGGACTCCCCTGTAGATTAAAGAAAGCAGAACCCCAAGTTCAGAATCCTTGTAGCAGTACGCAACTCTTGACAGTCTGACATGCGTGCAGGTAAACTGGTGCCACGTTTAATCAAAGTCTCTAACCTCTCAGTAAATTACTAGTACCCAAAAAGTTGGAAACAAAACAGCGGGCCACAGCCACAAACAATATTGTGGCGATAAGATGAAGATAAGCACGCACAAAACCATGGTCCAAACCCTGGTCGTTGGGGTCAGCAGGTGGCAAACCTAACTGCCCAAAAGATATTAATCCGACGCAAACTTTGAAACGAGACCCCAACCACCTCACTTGGACTGCAAACACGAACACGCAGTTTCTTTGGTCCGAGAGGACGGGTAGATCATACTACCTTCCCTATTCATCTCTCCTTAGTCCTCTGTTTAATTCACTCTCCTACTTGTAGTCATTTAATTAAGTTCACCAACGAAGCATGGCAAGGCAAGGTAAGTCAGTTAGCAAATGTTTTACACGTACCATACGGTGTGAAACTGAAACTGAAACTGTGGGTGCTGACTAGAGAGGCGGCTCGGTGTAAAACCAACAACGTGGTAGTAGCAGTATATGTTTCGTTTCAGTATCATGAGCGGTAGATCGAGTTCAGATTGGTCACTTGGAATTCATGCTTCTCACTTGGAATTCATGCTTCGGGATGCATGTGTCTCGATCTGTTGGATTAACTTCCCGTTATGTGGGACTACACGGATTTAAATAAATATCAGCTATCTATTTTGGTTGGCTCAAATAAATAAAATGATCAAATTAAAATTATTAAAAGTCTGAGTATCTATTAAGAAAAATATGGACTTGAATTTAAATATGTGTAGAGATCTGTTTAGAATCTATCTCTAATTATGAGACGACTCATATCATACCACCTATCCCTATCTGTAGTTGGAACTTGTGACTTACTTTTTAGTAGAAAAGACCAAACTATAGGTAGATAGAAGACCTATTCATCCACCACTACAGATCAATTCTTCATCGACTATGGCATCATCATCTGGTATGTTTTCAGTTTATAGAATAGATCGTATGTTGCACAAATCGCATATGAGATGTGCTTAGTTCTATCACAAGAGAGGAGACTAGGACTGATCCAGAAGGGTATGCTCGAAGAATTGTAGTACGGGCGATAAGTCACAGCATTGTAGTACGGGCGATAAGTCACAGCGGAAGACTGGTATTTTCTTCCCTTGATCGTAGGAGAATTGCAGGATTGACTGACCGACCGACTGGCCAGCGATTCCATTTCGCAAATGGCGCATCACAAGTGGGGGATGGATTGGAACTTTTCCATGAGAAATAACGATCAATTCAAAAGTTTTTGGGTCGATTAGGACTTGTTTTCTACGTCACCAATACGCACAGGTTACTATCAAGGAAGACCTAGTGTAATTCTAACCTTTTCTTTTCAATGCAATGTGTAATTCTAACCTAGGTTCGGAGAGAGGCTTTCCCACGTGTTCATGTAACTTCGTGCACCGTTGGATTGTGCTCCGAAATTCGCGCCCCTCTCTCTCTTTCCTCCCCCTCTCTAGATCTCCACTCTCCCTCCCGGCTAGCTCCGGCGAGCTGCGTCGCCGCCCGAAATCCCCTGCCGCGTGCCACCGGAAACTTCGCGCCGTCACATGCTGGAAACGGCTTCCAGCTGAGCGCGCGGCGGCGGCGGTCTCCCGCAAGCTCTGCTCGGGAGGGAGAGTGGGAGGGACTAGCACGAATCTTGTGATGCATATGGACGGATAGATTGTTGCATGAGTTGTTGATTTTCCGCTAGGTTCGACCAGTTTTTGCATGGCTGAAAATAGTGACAAGTTTGCATGGGCCGTCAACTCAGTGTCCGGCCTATGGGCTCCATGCTTTAACACTGGGCCGATATCGAAAACGAGAAGCTCCCCGCAAAAAAAGAAAAAAGAAAACGAGGAACTAGAGATCGCTGAGCCCAAAGTGCAATCCGTTCCGAATTTTGTTCCGAGAAACCGCCTCATTTTTGGACCGGGCCATAAGCATATCCATGTATAATACTTCGCTGCATTAGTTCCTTACATTCTCGGATTCTGCGAGCCTGATGATATCATCAGTTAGCTGTGTGTGTTTATACCCCACACACGTGGTAGCGCTATTCACCACTCGTACACTGAATAACTATTCTTTCTGTGCGTGGGCTGTTGCCTGGCCTCATGCCCCCCGCGTTACGCGAGGCGCATCAATTCGCACACTTTCCGCATGGGATGGATAGTAAAATACACACGCGTATTTCAATCGGTGGTAAAAGTCTCGGTATCATCTAATCTGATAGTAAAATCCTACGCACATCCTTATTTTGTACATGGATATTTCTTTTTTTTTAGTAGTAACTTTTGATTGAAAATTCCGATTCATAAACGGTTTACACTAGTAGCTTACTAACGATGATGGTAATATAAGTCTCGCAAATAAAAATATCTTTGTACGTTTACTAAAAAAGATTTACTGCATCGCTAAAAAAGATTTACTACCACTTTCAAATGATTTTACTGTTATCTCTGTCAATTAGTACAGACAAGTAGACCAACAAACTAGGAAATAATTTGTACATTGTTTTGTACGTGAATGCGTCTTTATCTTGTTTTAGCAATAACTTTTGATTGAAAGCTCTGATTCACGAACAATTTTCACCGGTAGCTTGGTGACGACGAGGGTAACAGAATAATATAAGTCTCGTAAGTAAAAACCCCTATGTGTATTTACTAAAAAAAAATACTGCATCGCTAAAAAAGATTTACTATTGCCTCCACGTGACTTAACTGCACTATTACAAAAAGATTTACTACAACCTCCACGCGACTTTACTGCTCTGTTACTAAAAAGATTTAACAAAACCTCCATATAATTTTACTGCTCTGTTACAAAAAGATTTATTACAACCTCCACATGACTTTATTGCTATCTTGATCAACTAGTACAGACAAATAGACAACCAACTAGCGAGCAACCGATTGCTTGTTTTGTACACAAATGTTTGTCAAAAAGTACAGACAAGTAGACAACCAACTAGGAAACAATCGGTTCCTTGTTTTGTATGTGAATGTGTCTTTATTTTGTTTTAGTAATAACTTTTGATTATAACCTCCAATTCACGAACAGATTTCACCGGTAGCTTGGTGACAACTAGGGTAATAGAATGATATAAGTCTTGCAAATAAAAATATCTCTGTGCATTTACTTAAAAAGATTTATTGCATCGCTAAAAGAGATTTACCACCGCCTCCATGTGAATTTACTGCTCTGTTACAAAAATATTTACTGCAACCTCCACATGACTTTACCGTTCTATTACAAAAAAGATTTACTAAAACCTCTACATAACTTTAGTGCTCTGTTAAAAAAAAGATTTACTAAAACCACCACGTGACTTTACTGCTCTGATACAAAAAAGATTTACTAAAATCTTCACGTGACTTTACTGCTCTGTTACAAAAAGATTTACTGCAACCTCCACATGACTTTACTGCTCTGTTACAAAAAAAGATTTACTAAAACCTCGACGTGACTTTACTGCTATGTTACAAAAAATATTTACTAAAATCTCCATGTGATTTTACTGCTCTGTTACAAAAAAATTTACCACAACCTCCACATGACTTTACTGCTCTATTACAATTTTTTTTTTTACTAAAACCTCCACGTGACTTTACTGCTCTGTTACAATTTTTTTTACTAAAACCTCCATATGAATTTATTGCCATCTTAGCCAACTAGTACAGATAAGTAGACAACAAACTATCAAACAACTGGTTATTTGTTTTGTACAGGAATGTTTCTTTTCTTATTTTCGTAATAACTTTTGATTGGAAACTCTGATTCCTGAATGGTTTTCACTGGTAACTTGGTGACGACGAGGGTAACAGAATGATATAAGTCACATAAATAAAAACCTTTCTGTGAGTTTACTAAAAAAGATTTACTACAACCTCCACATGATTTTACTAGCCACCTTAGCCAATTAGTATAGATAAGTAGATAACTAACTAGCAAACAATTAGTTCCTTGTTTTATACATGAATATTTCTTTTCTTATTTTTGAAAATAACTTTTGATTTGAAGCTCCGATTTACTAACAGTTTTCACCGGTAGCTTGGTGATGATGAGGTAACAGAATGATATAAATCACGCAAATAAAACCTCTCTGTGTGTTTACTAAAAAAGATTTACTGTATCACTAAAGAGATTTACCACCACCTCCACACGACTTTACTGCTTTATTATAAAAAGATTTACTGCAACCTCCATATGACTTTACTGCTCTGGTACAAAAAGATTTATTAAAACATCTACATGACTTTACTGCTCTGTTACAAAAAGATTTACTGCAACATCCACATGACTTTATTGCAATCTAAGCTAACTAGTACAGACAAGTATACAACCAACTAGCAAACAATTAGTTACTTGTTTTGTACACGAATATTTCTTTTCTTGTTTTTGCAATAAATTTTTATTAGAAGTTCCAATTCACGAACGGTTTTCTCTGGTAGCTTGCTGACAATGAGTGTAACAGAATGATATAAGTCTCATAAATAAAAACATATATGTACAGGATCGTTAGCAGTTATTAATTCCAGTCCAGGGCATTAACCCGAATGCAGGCTCCATAACTGTTTGAGCCTGTGAGGACCATTTCAGAACGCATGATTGACGATCCTAGACCATTTCAATATTCGCAGATGAATGATCTCAAATAGAGGGGAAACGAGTCTTCAAACTAATGAAGCCGTAAAGGGTCGTCGTATCGTAGAATATATATGTGCTGTGCTTACCAGGTGCTCCAAAACTTTGTGGCAAATCCAGCATGTACAAATATGAGGGGATACACGGTCTTATAAGAATTCTAGCGTCCTATTATACCACCACCGCCAGTAATGTATATACACAACAAGAAGCAACAAGAATGAGCACAAGCCAATACATGCCGGGAGGAATGGAAGGCCCTGCAAGCTTGACTGCGGCCTAAGCACTGAACAGTCAAGCGGGCCCGCACCTCCTTCTCTCACCGTACCATCGTCGGAAAATATCTCACGGTCACGCCAAGGATTTTTTTACATCAAACAAGCTTACCTACGGCCCCACCAAACCAATGGCCAATGGACGCGAGACCCCCACCTGTCCACCTCACGAGATGACCACCGTGACGGCGGCAGCCTCGCTCCCCGGCCGCTGGCTACCTCCGGGGGCGGGGGCGGTGGCGGCTTTCGCGCCGGTGGCGCCGTTGAGCACGGAGCCCCGGCACGTGGGGCAGGAGTCGTGCGAGACGAGCCAGGTGTCGACGCACCGGACGTGGAACCCGTGGCCGCAGCGCGGCAGCACGCGCACCTTCTCGCCGTCCGCGAATTCGCCGAGGCAGATGGCGCAGACGTCCGCGGCGGCTCCGGCCGCGCCGTACACCTCGATGGGGATGCTCCGGAGCGCACGCTTCTTGAGCCCGCCGGCCTCGGCCTCCCCGCCGGCCGCCGCCGACGCGCGCCGCGCCCACCGGATGAGGCACCGCGCCAGCGAGTTGAGCCCGAGCGCGAACAGCAGCGCGAAGAGCAGCGCCGCCAGGATGATCACCATGTTGGTGTCGAAGCTGGCGTCGCTGCCCCCCGCGCTGCTGCTGCTGCTGAGCGCGTGCTGTGCCTCGTTGGCGCTCCCCGGCGCCGGTGAGCTCGGCTGGCCCATGTACCAGCTCATGGACTTGGTGTGCGCACCCATGACAGCTCGCTCCCTCTTCCTCCTAACCTTAACCAGTATAACTAACCACGCTCCCCGGCAATTATGCACCGGAGGTACAGGTCTGTGCAATCCTACTTGTAAAAGGATGTGAAAGTAGTGGCGACTACTGCTACTAATGGTGTGGCGCGCGTGCACTTTACAGTAACTCGTATCTACTTCGGTCTGAAAAAGTTGGAGCTTATGAGTGTGAGTTACCAGTGTGACGGAGCTTTTCTGGTCTCGCTCACGAGCTTGGGGATTTCGATCGGATAGCGCGCGCGCGCGCGCCGGCTGTGCGCGCGGTGCAAAATCAAGCTCGAGCTGTGGTGATCTGCCGCGAAATGGCCAAGGGACTTTATAAAAGGATATCGAGGAGGAGCGCTGCTCGGCGGCGGATGTACCAGAGAGGGCAGAGGGGGCTGTTCGGTTCCGGGTCACCTCACGGTGGGCCCAGCAAAAGTTCACGCCTCACATGAGAAATATCTTGCCCGCTTCCCTTTGCCAGCGCCACGCGCTTGTTGGCTGTTCGGGTGTGTTGCTGCAAATGAGATAGCCACGCCCACGCGCGTGCGCTGATGCAAACTCGCCGTGTTTTGATTTCCTTTTAGCTTAGCTAGCGGGGACCGGGCGGACTCCAACTTGTCGGACCTCAGCTCCTCAACCGAGACAGGTCCAAAGAGGCGCATTACAATACTCCCAGTGCGGCGCTTCGCGAGTTCTACGTGGAGATTTTTTTTGTGTTGGGACTTGAGATGCACACAAGCTCAAGCAAGGGTTTGCGTAGTGGTTCTAAAGCTATTTGCTTGAACTTGAGAACTTCGTACATGCTTGACTCAGTTGCCACCCGACTGTGAAAGCGCGTATTTCTGCCAATCGATATGCTATTGAAGCCGCTAGAATTGTTACTCCTATTTCTTTGCTAAAAAGGTTCATCCAAATAACTACCACTACCAGTATATTTCTTTTGAAAGGAACATTGCTACTCGATCAACTTTTACAAGTGCGCATATTGTGCCTTCTATTCATGTTTGATGTGAAAGAAATACAAAAAAGAACAGATGTGTCCTAGAGTAGCCCGGTCGGCCAGCCTCCCAGCCATCCGCATATCAGGAACAGGGCAGGCCGACTAGGACGTGGCTATTTATAAGGTGATTTAAATTTTTTGAAGTATAAGTTATTTTTTTATTCATTGGATCAATATCTAATCATATGACACATTAATCTCTACACAAATCAAATGATCACAACAAGTGATTTAAACTTAAAAAAATTTTAGACGACTTAAAAATAGCAAGACGATTTATCTATCTCCTGACTCGAAATGGGAGCAGAGCAGGTTTGAAAAAGGATTTTAAAGTGTCTAGGGTTGGGCCATGAGGGTCTCTTAATGCCTTCCTTTTTATACCCATCAGAGTTATTTCCCAAGAACTTGCCATGAATAGAAGGTATGCCTGGAGACATCGTATAGACGATTGTATCACTTCTATGTTTATGAACTTTTGAATAATAAGCTATTTTGTCTCTTGAATAAAATATCATTTATATTGATATACAAGTGTGTGGTTTATTCATGAAACTCTCTATTTATATTTATGTTGTCATTTTAAATATCTATGATCTTATGTCATTATGTGAGGATACTTATAATTTATGGATCAACACATGTATTGATTGATGATTATGTTTCTCATATCATGGATATTAAGATATCAAATCAATAATGTCGACATAGTGTTGGAGAACATGGTGTTGGATTGACCCGTCTTGAGACACTGCGAGAACATAGTGCTGGATTGCCCCGCCTTGAGACACTGCGAGAACATAGTGTTGGATTGACCCGCCTTGAGACACTGTGAGAATTGCTATATTCTTAAGTGTTATCAGTTGGTCTCATACATAGTGCATGTGAGATAGTTTATTTAGGGGTTGTCAAACGCTACTCCGTAAATGAGTAGTTATAAAGGTAGCTTTCGGGTTTACTATAAAACACGTAAAGGAATGTGAGCGATCAAGATAGAATTTGCCTCTCCTCTTTAACAGGAGAGATATATGTGGACCTCTCGATGTGGTTGAATTAAGAAAGTGTATGATCATGCCGAATATGGTTGAGGAGTCAACTACAACTAAGTAATCCACAAGATCAAGTGAAGGATCGAGCTATCATAGGATGTCACACATCTCGCCTTGAGTACGATCTGGTATCGTGAGGCAAAATGATCAACACATGAGCACTATAAAGGTTCGTCCTATACGATCTTTATGTGTATTCGGGAGTCATTATGTTCTGCTAGGAACCGCTATCGACCTGTGGATCGAAAAGGATATTTCAGGTGATGACCAATTACATATGAACCTACAGGGTCATACACTTAATAGGTTGAAACAAACTAGTTTGGATTGGATCCATTAGAGGCTTAAATCATATTATAACTCATACGTGGTTAAAAGTCCTAATAGGTTTGTAACATAGGGATCCATTAGGGGCTCTTTATAAGGGGAGACATGTGGGATTTTGGGATGATGTTGCACCACCCACCGAAACACGAGGTCCTGCTGGAGGAGACGATTGGCGGCCAAGGATGTTAGACAATCGATTACTTCTACTACATTGACACGCACGACGGTGGATCGGGCTACTCAAACTTTTCTTCCGCTGCACTGCGCGTCTAGTAGTAACGATCTATGGTCTCTTACTCACATGACTTTCTGATTTACACGGTAGAAAATTTTATTACACGCTAGTGTAGCCTACCCAAATCCCAACAGTGGTACCATAGCCATCTTGTGTAGTATATGATCTAGGGAATTTTTTAAAATAATATTATTTTAAAATATATTTACAAAAATAAATAGTTGCGCCAAAAAATTACAAAAATATGTCATTGTCGCTAGTTCAACTGGCGATAAATACCTCAACTAGCGACAGTATCAATCGTCAGTTGAATTGGCGATATATACCTCAGCCCTAGCCAGTTTTTGATTTTGCCTATTCCACTTAAGCAGATTGTGATTTTCATAAAATTTAAACGGTACGAAATCTGTTAGACTCGCAATAACATTTTATCATCGTCGTATGTTGTTGTACTACGATAATTTTTTGGAGAATTTACCGAGGACGTTTGAGGTATGAACGATTCGTAAAGAGGAAGGTAAGTGATATTACGATTCGCTCGGGAATTCATACACACTGATATTACAGAACTTGCAGCAGAACGTCATAACACTTAATTGAAATGATAATTCAGAACATTGATAATAATATTTTTCTCGTGGTCGCGACGTCAACGTCTCCCATGTGGACTGCCTCTAGTCGGGGCACCGGATGAGGTCCCCGAGGCGACGTTCGGAATGCCGATGTCTCCTTGGTCTTGAGTATTTCGCGTGGGGCATGTCTTGAAGGTGTGCCCAGACTCCCTGCAAATGGAGCACTTCTTCGTGCGACGTCCAGCTTTTGCCTCGTCCATATCGTTCCTAATGCGCCGTACCTGTCGTTGGCCAACCTTTCCTTGAGCCTAGCAATGTCCGCGCCCGCATTAGTTGCTCCTGTGTGGGATGGCGGTGAAATTGCCAACAACGGCGTAACCATACATCTCTCTACTCCATGTTTGCATCACCTCCTTGGTGAAATAGTGAGAGAGGTATCGCGGGATGCCGCGCCACCGCCGAACAAAGCGCCATGACATGGGGAGCAGGTCTATGCGTAAGAAGGGCTTGTTACAAGTGCATATGCAACTATCGCGGCGTAGCGCACTCATGGTGATCCTCGCGGTTAGTCCCGCGACGCCTTTATCCCCGCACATTATCTCGGCGAAACTCCTCGTGCCCATCTTGAATGCCCGTGCATCTCACTTCTTCTTGCTCTTCTCCTCCATGTATGCGGTGATCATGGCGGAGTAGAGTACTCATCATTTGCCATGGCGAGTGACGCATTGATGCATCTGTTAACAAAGTAGTTTGTGGTACCGTGGAGAATTGCCTCCACAATACCAACCAAAGGGTGGCACCTGACGCCGCGCATGACCCAGTTGTAGACCTCAGCTAGGTTGGTTGTCATGATACCATATCGAGCATCACCCCTGTCATGTAGCAGCGACCACTTCTCCTTAGGCTCGTGCTCAATATGATCGAGAAGCATTTGACTGTGCCCCTGTCTTCCTCGTGACACTAGGAGCGTCTGTGGGTAGATGTGGCAATGCTTCGGGGGGCCTGATCAGCGCTTGGGGCGGCCCGTCTCGCTGCCTCCCTTCTGTGGGTTTGGGTCCGGTCGTCCAGAATCTTCCGAGTGTTTCAACTTACGCTGCGGTTCGGTTGCACAGCGCTTGAATAGGTTCATCAAGTTCTTGTTGCGAACTACTTATAGAAGTTCGCACCAAGTGCCTCATGCACCACCGCTCAGATCCAAAGAATGGAAGTGGTGCGTCCTCTCCTCGTTGTGGCCGAGTTATTGCACGCAGCAGCTGCGCGTGCGGCCATGTATGAGGCATACGTTGGGACGGTCTGCACAAACGTAAATCCTCACATTCTTCGGGAATCACACCCACTATCCGTGTTCTCGCCAACAAAGTGAATGCCATGAGAAGAACTTGATTGTTTCGTGCGCCGCTATTGCAAGATCTCGCTCTTGTACCTCCCGATCGAGAACATGCCATCGATGCACAACATTGGACGACAGCGGTCTTAGGAATGCATTGATGCATGGACCAAAGGCGAAGAATGCTCGTTGTAGTACCCTCTTATTAGGCCACCGGATGCGTGGCGTCTTGAATGTCGACATGAGTGCCGGGGTTCCTGTCTTGTATAACTCGGAGTTGCCCAGGGAGGTTGTGGTAGGAATCCTCGAACGTGCCGAACCTTGATTCCAATGCCTTCTGTTTTGCCCTCCAAACCTTTGCATAGCTGATAGTGTACTGGAACCTTGCCTCAATGGCCCGAATGATGGATCGTGGGAGCCCAGGAACATGATCCACCCGAACAACCACAGCAGGTAGGCCTCGGCGCCTCCCTAACGATGACGTCCTCCGGTTCTGCGCCATACGCCGCCGCAAGAAGATACGTACACGCCGCAAGGTTCACATACGAATTGTTGCAGAGAACAATAGTTACGAACACTTACGAACCGGCAGATCCACTTTACCGTGGGCTCTGCGGCGTTCTTGAACTCCACGTACCCGTTGCTGGCGGCAAAGACATCGTGGAACTCGCTAGCGATCCGTGCTCCACGTGGTCGGACGTCGCGGCGCCGCCATCGGAGCGCCGCGCAGGGCAACCCAGTCAGGTAGCTCACGTCTTGCAGCGTCGGCGCCATCTCCCCGCACGGGAGGTGGAACGTGTGGGTCTCTGGCCTCCAACGGTCAACCAGCGCCATCGCAGGGCCCGATCGCATTTAAAACGCCAGACGCACGACCGCACGCCGTCCTACTCGCCCTCCACCGTCGCCTCCACCATCCTCGCGAGTGGAAGGAGGCCTTCCGCTCACTGCGTCAACGCAAAATAATCGATCGCGATTGAGTGCATGAAGGTCACAACTTCACGCACTTCGGAATCCGCCTCTGTGCGCCTCCATGCCCGATGAAGTGCGTGAGTCGAACGCCCCAAGCTCTATCGGCGCCTCGCCCTGGGGAGCACGATCGAGGCGCTACGTGACGCGTGTCAATCATCGGGTCAAGCAACTCGTAGTGACTCGCGCCTCGCCATACCAAAATCTGAAGAAAAACAAAGTTCATATTTTTTTCATGCGTTTTTACGTTTTTAAATGATATTTTTAAATGATATTTTTTGCACTAACAAGATATTGACCGCGCAATAACACAATAATAACAGCGCACTAACAAAATAATAACCGCGCACACATATTCTCACAATTTAAAAATGTGTCATGCAAATCTCCTAGTTTAAAAGACAATTCGTGCATTAATTATATTACTACAGCGGTCAACCAGCGCCGTACTCAACTCTATGTCGATATTGTCGCAATTCTATGTCGCTACACAACTCAAAATATGTACTACACAGTTCGACTACATTTATGTACCATACTCAATTCTATGTCGCTATTGTCGCAATTCACAGTTCGACTACATTTATCTAACCCACTCAAAAGGTGCACTACACAGTTCGACTACATTTATCTAACCTACTCAATTCTATGTCGCTATTGTCGCAATTCTATGTCGCTACACAACTCAAAAGGTGCACTACACAGTTCGACTACATTTATCTAACCTACTCAATTCTATGTCGCTATTTTTGTTTGCTAACCTACAAGGTTTTGACATAACGCATACGCTTCGTAAAAATGTACCTGCAAGATGATCGATCAAAGCGATGCTCTATCAATCTCTCTCCTCCGCGACGAACCGGCAGAGCTTCACTACTATTTCTTCTCTCCCTCTCCAACCCTCTCTTGTTTTTTTCTGGAATTAAAATGAATTCAAAGATCGATTTTTGGAGTTCTAGTTGAATCGGCGGCGTGAACTCGCCGAACTTCTGTCGCCATTCAAGCGGCGATAGCTAGTTGGACCACTGCTGTGGTGGCGATGGTGGTTCCTATCGCCAGTTCAATCTGCGTCGAGGACATATTTTTGTAAGTTTTTGAAACAACTATTTATTTTTGTAAATATCTTTTAAAATAATATTATTTTTTAAAAAAATTCATGATCTAGATTGGTCGCATATAGTTGATATGTGGTAGTAGTAGATTTAATCTATTGTTGTTTTGGTATGTTAACCTAGATCGAATCATTTGGATGGATTGGTTTAGGCACTGATTGATGAGATTAATCGGCTCGCGATAGTAGATGGGTTTGCGCAGGAGGTATGAGTTGAAAGCACTACATGATTACCTGCGCTTGTTCACGGTCGCATTGCACAATACCCCTACCGGACGGGATTCCACCACTAGGGTAAACTGTGATGTGGGGTCGTATGGAGCCAACAAATTGGTTTTTGTGGGTCCTATTCTTTTTGGAAACCTCATGCGCTAATCAATGTGACTGATAAATGAAAAAACATGTTGATCAGATTGGTTCAAAATTTGGTTAATGTGGTTAATCTGATGAATTTTCCTGGTGCGATTTCGTGAATTAGATTAATGTCCCAAAAAAATTGTTGGTGTTTTATATAGGATTACATGTTCATATCACCTGACAGAATTGGATTATATGCATAACTCTTTTAGTGAGGATTGATGTGAATAATATGGCTCATTGCGTATGTGATGCATGTATGATTTTTCTTGACATGCGCATCATGTTGAATTGTAGTCATGGGGCTACATGTTATTGTATAACGGCTTGTATGCCGACATATAATGGTCGATATTCTCATATGTAATTTATTACTAATTGTTAGGAGTAATAGCTTAGTAGATGAATATGGTGATCTCAAGCATGATGGCTTGGTGGACAGAAAATGTGGTGATGAAAATTATCATGTTAAGGGCCATACTATGTCACAGATTAATGTGATTATTTATGAATGTTTATCTACATTCATGTTATGCTATTGTTCATATTTTGGTCATTAGATACTTTTGACATGATAGAATAGTACACCTCAAGAAAAATTAAGTAAAACTTGATGTCTTTTCAATTGCTTACTCGTCATAGCTTTGATCGTTGATTGGTAGGTCCACCAAACTAAGATGTTGTTAACTATTTTAATAATATGGGGTGGGTGTCGAACATTCACATGCATAGTGTTGGTTTAACTTAACAAGGCTATCAAAAAGGTTTTGGGCCATGGAGCATAGTATTGGCGGCCAGGGTATATTGATGTCACCCAACAAATAAGAGTCATATGAGATATGATTATCAAGTGATTGTTTACCTACGTCACTATGTCTCTAGCAATGATGTCAAAGCTCACTAGGATTTAGTGAAATGTGGATCTTGAACCCACTATATGTAGTTAGAGGGAAACTTGGTTTAAAACATATAGTGGGAGTATCTTTTGTTAAATTGTTTAATAGAATATTTTACATAAACGTAGTGCTGAATTTTTGCATATACATATTTTCTGTTATAGATCATGACACCTAGTACTCCCTCCATACCCACTGTTAACTTGCGATCTATTCTTGAGAAAGAAAAACTAAATAGAACAAACTTCATTGACTGGTTTCGCAATTTGAGAATTAGTCTCAAACAAGAAAAGATGAAATATGTTCTAAAGGGTCCTTATCCCAATGAACCAAATAGAGATGCTACTCGTTTTGAAAAGAATGTTTATGAGAAGCTTTGCAATGACGCGGTTGATGTACACTACCTTATGCTTGCCACAATGAGCTCTAAGCTTCAGAAGCAATATAAGACCACAAATGCTTACAATATGATTGTGTGTCTAAATGATATGTTTTAGGACCAGGCAAGGGTAGAAATGTATAATACCTCCAAAGCATTATTTTCTTGCAGCTATCAGAAGGTAGCCCAGTCAGTCCTCATATGATCAAAATGATTGACCACATTGAGAGCTTAGGAAATCTTAGTTTTTTCCTTAGCCAAGAGTTGGCTACTGATGTGATTCTTTAATTGCTCCCTGCGAGCTTTGAACCTGTCATCTTAAAATTTCATATGAATGCATGAAGAAGTCATTGACCGAGTTGCATGCTATGCTTAAGAGTGCCAAGGAGAGTATAAAAAAGAGCTTTGATCATGTGATGATGGCTCAAAAGACTACTAGCTTCAAAAAGGGTAAGTCTTGGGGCAAAGGAAATAGCACACGCAAGACTCAAGATGAGATCGCGGGTCTTAAGGCCAAGCTCAAGAAGCTCAAGCTAGACCCTAAGCCTGGCACTGAATGCTACCATTGTCATGAGACTGGGCATTAGAAGAAGAATTGTAAGAAGTACTTGCCAGAGCTAAAAAAGAACAAGTGAAGTAAGACTTCTAGTTCAGGTATAAATATTATAGAAATTAATCTTGCTACTTCTTCTATATTTTCTTGGGTATTTGATACCAAATTGGTTGCTCATATTTGCAATTCGATGCAAGGCTGATAAGGAGTAGAAGTTTGGCGAGATGTGATGTTGATCTTCGTGTGGGCAATGGAGCCAAAGTTGTCGTGTTGGTTGTTGGCACATTACCATTATCTTTACCTTTAGGATTAGTTTTAAAATTAAATAATTGTTATTATGTTCCAGCTTTAAGAAAAAATATTTTTTTACTTCATGTTTAGGAGCAAAAGTTTAGGAGTTCAGAATAAAGAACAATTGTTGTTTATTTTATTTCAATGATATGCTTTATGGTCATGCTCCATTGGTGAATAGATTATACGTTTTGAATCATGAAGGTGTTCATGTCTATAACATTAATGCTAAGAGGCTTCAACCTAATGATTTGTGTTATCGATACGAGATCGGACAGTAAACTTGTAGGCATCCCCGTTCGGATGTGTCAACCACCGAGGGTGCAAGGAAGAGACTCAACAAGAATCACACACAAAAAGGATCGTACGGATGTATTGCATAGGGCCATATGGGTGGTAGAAGTTACAATTAGCCTCCTCCCTATTTACAAGGTGTCCTATTTATAGAGGAGGATGAGATCAGTGAAGTTACATCGCTCCCCCGGCTTAGCTTGCTCTGGGGGTACTTTCGTCCATCGCGTCAAGTGGGTCCTGCCACCTATATTGGTGTCGACGGAACCTCGCCGTGTGGCTACCTCGGACAGGGTTCGGGGTGGATTCGCCGATGTGTTGCGCCTCACCGAGGTTGGTTCTCGAACCACATCTGGGGTCGGTCCACGAACCTCGTCCGGGGTGGATCTATCCGAGGTGTCATGCCTTCACGAGGTTGTCGTCAGCTCGAGGTAGGGCATGAATGTCATCTATGTCATATAAATGAGAAGCACATATGAAGCTATATAAAGATGATCATCTAAATTCATTTGATACATATGAATCTTGTTTACTTGACAAAATGATAAAGACACCTTTCACAGGTATAAGTGTGAGGGCAAATAACTTATTGACCCTTATACATACGTGTGGACCAATGAACTCAATGGCCACATGTGGTTTTCAGTACTTCATAACTTTACTCATAACTTTAGTAGATAAGGTTACATCTACTTAGTGAGACACAAGTCTGAATGCTTTGAAAAGTTAAAGAAATTTCAGAATAAGGAACATAATCAACATGGCAAGATGATTAAATTTCTACGATCAGATCGTGGAGGTGAATATTTAAGCCATGAATTTGGTAATCATCTAAAGTAATGTGGAATTGTTCCACAACTAACTCCGTCAGGAACGCCTCAATGGAATGGAGTGTCCGAACGATGGAACTAGACATTGGTTAATATGGTTTGGTCAATGATGAGCTAATCTAATATTCTATATCAAACAGTGTTCCATCAAAAGCGGTAGAGAATACACTATATGATATACGCACTGGAAGTGTCCTAGATTGTCTTTTATTAAAATATGGGGTTGTGGGGGGCATATGTAAAATGTTTGACGTCTGATAAGCTCACGCCCAAGTCAGATAAATGCTTCTTTTTTTTGGTATCCTAAGGAAACTAAAGGATATTACTTTTATAACCGGAATGAAAATAAAGTGTTTGTTGCCTGAAATGATGTCTTTTTGAAGAAAGAGTTTCTTTCAAAAAGAGTTGGTGGAAGCAAAATGCAACTCGAAGAAATTTGAGAAAGATCTTAAAATATTTCAACTCCTACAGAACCTCTAGAGGGTGAATAAAATATCGTAGAACCTGTAGAAGAGGTATAAGCCCCACGTAAATATAAAGGGCCATGTCAATTGCCTATAACGTATAGGCATAATATTTTATTATTAGATAATAATGAGCCTAGGACTTACAAGTAAGCGATGATGACCCATACTCTGATAAATGTCTTGTCATGAGATCCGAGGTAGAATCCATGTATGACAATCAAGTTTGAAACTTAGTTGATCCATCTGATAGTGTTAAAACCATTAAGTGCAAATGAGTTTTTAAGAAAAAGATAGATATAGATAAAAATATTCACGATCATACAACATGATTGGTTACAAAGGGTTTCAAACAAATTCAAGATGTTGACTGGCCCGTCACTGTGCTCATATTTATCCGCATCATTCTAGTTATTACTACATATTTTGATTATGAGATATGAAAAGAGATATCAAAACAACTTTTCTAAATGTGTATTCAGGAGTCGCTATGTTCTGCTGGGAACCGCTACCGACTTGTGGATCAGAAAAGAATTTTCGGGTCACGACCGATTACGTATGAACCTTCAACATCACACACTTAATAGTTTGGAATAAATGTTTGAATTGGATATGTTAGAGGTTTAAATTGGATTATAATCTGTACATGGTTAGGAGTCTTAATGAGTTTCTAACGTAAGAATCCATTAAGGGTTCTTTATAAGGAAAGACATAGGAGCTATTGGGATGATGTTGCATCACCTACCAAAACTCTAGTCACCTCCTCTCCGAAGGCCTTGCCTTGCGCCCTGGTGCTAGCACATCGGCGCACTAGTGCTAGCACATTGGCGTATGACGTTCCACTCTAAATGTGTGGATACCGTAGATGTACTACTGCAATCGATGCTACGCTAATCGAGGTCGATCCGTGATTTACGTAAAGAACGTGAGATGCTGCTGGAGGAGATGATCGATGGCCAAGGACGTTGGGTGATCGACTAATCCCACTATATCAACGTGTGCGACGTTGAACCGGGTTGATCCAACTCTTCTTTTGTTGTACTTTGCGTCTAGTGATAACGATTTATATCCTCTTACTCGTATGATTTTTTGATTTACGCGCTAGTATATACGCTCATATCCTAGCAGTTTCGTCGATGGTTAGTACGTTTAGATAGTGCGCAGCATTGCATCATTGTATCCGCGCGTGACACCACGCAGATCTACAACAAAGTTAGTCTAATCTATTTTTGCCTCCTAGGATGCACTCATGCTCTAAGAAAAGCTCCCTTTTATCCAACCACCTTCCAATATGCCGGTGACAGATCGGTGTAGAGATAGGATACTTTTCTGAAGGTAGAGCCCTGGCCAGCGCAACCTTATCTCTTAATTAACTCCTCCTGTCACACTCCTAACGTAAAGCACCAATACAAAATGGAACGCCTGACTACGCAGCTGTGGTTGTGCTCATCTAAACCCCAACTAAACAACTTACGTAAAGCCTGCAATGCAAAGTCGTAAAAGCCAGTGACAAGATCAGCAACCTTGTCATATGAAGATTTACAAATCCGTCTAATTCATCATCCGCTCTTCCATACGTACGTCTCCAATTGTTCGAGCTTAAAAGTTAAAAGCCATGCATGCATGGATGCATCAGCGTCATGCATATGGACCGTTGTACAAGCACCACCTGTTGTTGCTACTGTCATTGTGATATATGGGATCGATTCGTCCATCAGTTTGCCTCCTTGCCCCGGCACAGCTTAACCAAGACGTGCCTTGAAGATTGCAGGTTCATTGTATAAGATGGCATCAACAATTTTTATCAATTATTTCCCCATTCAACAGGGGTGGATTTGGCAGTTGCACGGGTGCAACTGCACCTCCAAATTTTTTTTGGCAAAAAACCAGGTATATGATGAGTATATTACATATATGTACATATACATTGAACTAAATACTCAACATTTGCACTCCTTCAATGTTTTTCAGCACAGTTGTCACTGAGTGCAGTGGCAGCCTATATCATTTCCTAGTCCATTAGTCAATTGGCCCAATCGGCTAGTCACCAAGGAGGAGGCCCACGCGAGCAAGCACTGCAGCTAACCCTACCGGTTGTCTACGGGTATCGGCGGCGGCCGCGGGTAGTTGGTAACGACGGACGCCAGGGAGCCGAGCCAAGAGACATCGGGAACAGGGAGAAGCCGAACGCCGGGAACAAGGCAAGAACTCTAGGCATGCGGTGCCCGACGATTCACATATTTTTTTTTTCCTTCACTCCGTGTCGTTGACTCGTCGTGAAATCAAATTAGTGATTAGTGTAAATGTGTAATGGTGTTCCGGCTTTGTGAAATGTAGAACCACCGTTATCTTGGGAATGGAATCCAAGTTTTCTCGTGTGAAAAATATGTAGAATATTAGGAAATAAAGAAGAAGGTTGTAAATTTGATGTCTTTATGGGATAGAGCTAGGAAGGACAAGCTACGAAATGTACGACCAATACTTGAATGATTGTTCGGATATATTCATTCAGCGCTAGTTTTTTTATAAGATAGTGACAATGATGTAATAAACTGCTTTCAAGAGACGAAGAATCGTCATGTGATGTTTATTTTTTTCTAAAATATTTGAGATTTCGGTTGTAGTCCAAAAAAATATATAGTTTGTTACATTTGAACTTTCGTGGTCGTACCCCTATCGCCTAAATTCTAGATCCACCCCTGCCGTTCAAGACCACGGGAGTTCCTCATCGTCATCCAGACATGTAAATCAATCCCGATGGGCTAGGTACTCGGATTATCCAGATTTTTAACTTGAGATTCAACTCGCTTAGGAAGCAAGCATCAGCAATATCTCCAGCGCAATCTCCAATAACAATAAGCTAACCACCAAGTGTACATTAGTTTTTGGTTTAGAATTCAACTCGCTTAGGAAGAAAGCATCAGGCCATCAGCAAGCCATGCTCATCTCAAGGGGATTCATCAAACTCAAACCTTATCCTCTATGCTTTCAATCATTTATTAGTTATGACATTGCACAAGAAGAAATATATATGCATGGCAAGTCAAGTGCTCATCAATAGTAAACCTAGAGTACTTCACAAGACTTATTTGCATTTCCAGATTTTGTGCACGTTGTCTTAAGAGGGCTAAATCGGTTGGCATGCAGATGTCTCATAGGGGTTTTAATAGGCTTTGCAGTACATTGGCCGGTACGTGACAATTGGCAAGAACTATTTTTCCGGTGCAAATTATGTGCCTCTGAGGCCATAAACCATATACGTACTGCATGTATGGTACATCCGCTCACCAAATTTGTCACATCACTCATGGGCTTATGACACACCGTGCACCCACGTAGCAAACGGCAAAGGCAATTATCTCATAGGACAAACTATGAGATATCTCAAGTCCAGGGACGGAACCACCGTGGGTGTTTGTAGGTGCTCGAGCACGGGTGTCAGATCCGGATTTCTTAATTCAGAATCCTCTGTGATAACACTGTGTTATTCTCTGGATCAGTAGATGGCACTCACAGATACATTGCTGAATCATTTCATACATGACGTAGAACCATACCATTCATTAATTTAGCACATCAGAGTTTACATAGACCGCGTCGAGTCAAGTTTTACAATACGGACCGAACAGGCCAAAAGACTACATTACAAAAGCGGAAGCGACAACGGAAACAAAAGGGGGTGAGAACTCATCTCTCCACAGACAAGCGACTAGGGAAACTCGTGTGCGTCCGATATTACCTAAAGACTCAGATAATATAGGATGCACGCGAGAACCAACGGAGTCAGCTGGACTGGGGCGAGATTAGAACATCTAAAGACTACACTATGCTTCATCATCTCCCGGACCTCCAACTTCTGGATCCTCATAGTAGTCGTAATCTCCGGGATTTCCTGCTTCTGAGGGTTTTTTTTTGGGGGGGGGGGGGGGGAAGAGAGAGAGCGAGGATGAGCACAACTTCTGTGCTCGCGAGCCAACACACAATGCAATAATATACATGCATGGCTAAACAAGGATGGCTCGGGTTCTTTTATTTGCTAAAGCAATATTTTCAAATATCATAATTACAAAGTCTTAGCACTTAGCATTTTAACAAATTGTATTTTGATAAAGAGAGTAATTGTGCAATATTTAATAACAGCAGAGGTTCCCTCCGTCGGAAACTCTATCCATGCTTAATTTGATAGGGGTTACCCCCATATATTATCATCACTGAGTCTGTAAACTCAGGGAAAATCCAACCCAGGGCTAGGTGAGCCCGTCACAATTTTCATACCACCCACAAAAGTTTTTGAAATAGAACTAACTCAAGTTAAGTTCCCATGTCCGCCTTTGACCGTAGGCGCGACTGTTTAAACAGTTTATAACTCTGCAGAGATTGTACGCTTTACCCACAAGAGATAATCGTCTTGATATGTACACACGTTTCCATAGACATGTGAATCAAGGGGAGATCATCACAAGGCCTTTACAATGCATCCAGCAGTATTAGTTACACCCGCTAAGGTTTCGTCTTCGAAGGGTTACGTCCGTTTAGATCCGTTAACCCTTACCTAGACCCCCTCTTGCGCCCTCTTAACGACTTATGTCGTGCGCCCCAACACCCTTCGCCACAGAGGCTTACAACGTCGCAGGACATCTACCTGGTGCAACTCGTACTGAGGGATACAAATTATTTAGCCAGGTTTGTACTTTACAGACTTATGGTTGTACTTGTTTTACACAGGAGGTCATAACAAGATTAAGTCCTTAGGGTCGTCTGGGCGGTTCATTCCACATTCCAATCGACAACACAACAGTCCTTGGGCTACATTAGCACCCACTGTCATACCATCCATTTTACCGTCCACCCAGACGGGGTTATAGCAATTTAGAGTTGTGAGGAGTAAAACCAAAATTACCACATTATCTCAGTCATGGACCACCAATGACTGTCCAAACCATTTTCATGTTTGAAGAGATGATGATTGGGACATTTTAATGTCCCGGTACTTAAGCAAGACTATTATGTCGGTTAAGCACAACCTATAGCTAGTATTTACCATATAGTTACTAGGGTGACAAGGATTAATGGATTCAAATTGTCAAGGATGGCATAATAATTAATTAATCATCAAATGGGTATTTAACTACCTTAAGTTTTAACATACGTTTGCTTAAAGAATTAAAGCATGCAATTTGCTATTTTTAAGAGAATATCATTTGCATAAAATGTAGGATTAATATGATCAAAGTGTTGACCCACCTGGGATATAGGCTAGAGGATCTTGATAATCTTGGGCTTGATCAATTTGGGGATCTCTGGCGTCTTCAAATCATAGTCGGACGTACGTACCGAAAAAAGGCACAGGCAAATAAAAAGAACAAATAAATATAAATGAACAACAAATAAATTTTAAATTAAACAAGACCTATACCATTAGCAAGATCTTGAATTTACAAATTTTTAGAAATTTATTTTATAATTTTTGGAGTTAAAATGGGAGAGATACTAATTTTTAAAGTCTTACTTTTGAATTAAAATAGAAAAGAGAAAATAAAAACCAATAAAATGAACAAGAGCGGCCCATGGGGCAAGAAATGGCCCGCCTGCAGTGGGCCGAACTCAGTACATGTGGCGAACGCGCACACGGAGTGCGGCGCGACCAGCGGGCGCCGCCTAAAGGTCGAAGGGGCGCTCGGGCGAGCAGAGGGGGGGAGAACAGGCGGCGCGCGCGCGGGAGAGGGGCTCGAGCGCGGCGGCGGCGGGCTTGTCCGGCGGCGGCGGCAACGGCGGCGCCGGAGGGAAATGGTGGCGCACGGGGCTCACCGGCCGGCAAGGGGAGGACACCAAGCGGCGGCGGCCGCAGCTTCACGGAGGTGAGTTTCGGCCTCTTTCTTGCTCTTCTTCTTCTTGCTCGAGGGAGGGGGAGAAGGAGAAATGGGGGGGAGGGGAAGGGAGGGCATCGGGGCGGGGGCTTTTATAGCCGGGGAGGATCGGGGCTCGGAGGGGAGGAGGAGGGGTCCGGGCGGCGTAGCGCAGGGGGGGGGACAAGGGGCCGAGGTGCATGGGGCTCCGGCGGGAGCGAAGCCGGGACGCGATGGGCGACGGGTGAAGAGCGACGTGCACTAGCGAGCGGGACCCAGCGAGGACGGGTTGGTGGGAAAGACGACGGGTGCAGCACGGTGTGGTCGGGACGACATCAATGCTGGTCGAGGGAAGAACAGGAGGGGAGAGATGAGGGTGTTACAACAGGCTCTCCTAGCTGGACCCCTAAGACCCGCTACCACCATCTTAGGATTTGGTGACCAGTGAGCAGTGCCGCACCGACTGGTCAGGCTTGGCCGCTTGGGGGAAGAAGACGATGTGTCAATGTCTCCTTACCTAGGTGGCTGCCGGCTGGGCCATCTTGGGCTAGCTTCGGCTGCTTGTTGGAGTTGGAGGCCCATTAATTAAAATAGACAGAGGCAATCGGGCAAGGCAACTAGTGGTACTGGCCTGGGCGACAGCCGACAGGGCCACACGCGAGCGAGTACGCGATGGAAAGCAAACAAGCAAACTCTACAGACTGACGAGGCAACCGGTGGCGGCAGTGATAGGCAACCTCGGTGGCAACCGGCGACGACTAGACGGGAGGTGTGGAGCCACAGAGGGCGAGGGCACGCCGACACGGCTTGGAGTCAAGGCGTTGTGTCGCGGGTGACCAATTGGGCGCAGCCTGGGTGCTCAGTGCACGATGTGCGAGGGGCGGGCTCGCTACGCACGTTCGTGCGGTGGCACGGCATGCTGGCGCTGACGCAGTACCAGACCGCAACGCGACAGTGCAGCCGTCATCACGGGTTGGCGCCTGGTAGGCAGAAGGTGGGTTGCCGACTACGTGCAAGACTACAAGCAGAAGGCAGGCGGTTAGCTACATGCAAGACTACAAGTAGAGGGGACTATGAAAAGAGGAGGGTGTTGGACTGAAATGGCGACTAGAGGGAGGTGAATAGGAGCTCAACTTATTTTTCACCTTGATCGGATTCAACAAAATTTTCTCTCCGATAGCTATGAAGATCAATAAACAAATACAGCGGATGTCTTGTATTGAATCCAATCAAAACCCCAAAGCACACAACCAAAAATGCAAAAATACGATGGTGAACAACAGCTGTGAACAGCCCTGAAGAACAGTATTGGTTATACCGGAGAACAGTAGCGGTATTATTGGATGAACAGTAAAACCAGCACAATGAACAGGAACATCTAGCCAAAACCAAAATAAAAAATTAGCACAACTTTTGATTCACAACTCCAAACTTCATGAAACCTGAAACATATCTTCTCTAGGATATCAGGAACCTATTCTAGTCAAGGATTGTGAAGATCATTGCCAAAATTCTGACCTTTTTTTTTTGTTTGAGTGAAGGTTGCTTCAAAACTGAGTCAAAACCAAAAATATGATCCAAAAATATGCTCGTGAGTAAAAGATGATCCTAGATGCATTCCCACATGTCATAGCAAGCAAGATCCAGGCCAAAAACCAAATAAACAAAGAAAGCCCCAAAATCATAAAGAGAGAGCAAGAACGAGTAGAGACTCATCTTGAGAAATCTTACTTGAATTGATTTAAGATTGATGTTGGTTTATAGGTACTCCATCCAGAAGGACAAAAGCTCAATACTTGAGCACACAATCAAACCAACTCTCTAGAATCATAACTTCTCCACTTTCCTCTCCCTAAACACAAACTATGGTTTCTTCAATGCAAGGGTTGGAACGTGCACAACTAGCACCCTCCTCTATTTATAGTGGAAGCTAGCTTCTAGAGAAAAACATCTTAATGGGCACCCGTTAAGTCTACACACAAATGAGTTTCACTTACGCACGCATTTCAAAGCGTTGTCTCTATCTTCTTTTGATCTAAACCACTTCTCCTTGCGCCATCTTGCACTGCGGTAATCTTCATGAAGCAATTTCATGCTTCACCACATGTAGGTTGATCAAGGGCTCTTTTCATATCGGCAAGTCTCTCCCATCCGGCTCCCACCAAAACCACCATGACACTTACACCAACCCCGCGCCGTTTGATGTAACCCGTCGCACCGAACTACCCGTTCGGTCATCCTTGTCCATTTTGCACCATGCTTGAGTCCACTGACCTCCCCCCGCATCTTTGATCATTCTGGACCTCAGCTCTCCAAGCCTAGTCCCGATCATCCTCGCCGTTGACCGTCGTTGACCTCCAAGCTTCCTGCACAACTATAGACCAAGAAATCGATTTCGAAAATAAGTTCTTTGCAACTTGACCCACGTTAGTCAAAACATGCATCATGCAACACATATGCACTGAAACCCATGAAATTGACCTAACCTGCAAACATCGCCGCCAAACTGGCCAGCAAACAGAACAAAACCGGTAATACCGCTAGTAAACTCCGGTCCTACCGCACTGCGGTAGTACCGCTCAAGAGATGTGGTCATACCGATTTTACTTGATTGAAAGGCCTACGGCCACCTGATCGAAAAGGGCTATGTCCACCTGGTCCAAAAAGGCTACGACCACCTGGTCGAAAAGATCTACGACCACCTGGTCGAGAAGGGTTACAACCACCAGGTCGAAAAGGGCTACGACCACCTGGTCGAAACCGGTGAACAGATGCAGTCAGAGCGTGCTGCGATAATACCGCTCCTCAATTGCGGTCAGACCGGTTTTACTGAACTTTGCCGAAAACGAGGGTTTCAACAAACTCTCAACACTTTTGCTAATTCTATCATCATCCTAAGATCATAAGTATATCCCCATGATATCCATAGAGGGCAAATCACATTCCCAAATGTGAGCTCACTGAATTTCTTTTGTCATTTATGAATGTGTCAAATGGAATGAATAGACAATAGCAAATTTGTTTGATTGCTGGTGTTGACTTGTTCATAGATTTGCAAAAATAAAGAAGCTAACTTTGCACAATTATTTATCAAATAATGCAACTAGCAGCAATCCTCGAACCGTATAGAGCACAACTCAAGCAAAGAAGGCTCGACATGAATTTTACTTTGTTTTGTTTCTATATACGTATGAATTTAGATGGCAAAAGACTGGTAGATATATTTTCGTATGATTGTCTTATGTTACCTTTGACACATTAGTACCACCTCTATTTTCATCCCGACTTCACCACTACTCAAGTCTAACCCATAACACTTTTTTTTGCGAAACACGTAGTACAACACATAGACGCCTACACACACGCACAACACCACACACACACGCACTCACACACACAACGCCTACGGAAGACTGAATGAGCGAAACTTGACGAAGAAATGACGAAATCACCACCGGCGCCTCACTTGTGACACGCAGGGCCAAACCTAGGGTTTGAAGCCTGGTGGACTGGGGTACAACACTTGACTTCGCTCTCATTTCCTAAAGGGCAATAATTGGATGTACATGCGGCGGCAAAACCTTACATAATTTGAAAAATGCCATTGAATATCTTGTTGATAGGTGGTGTAGGGATCTAATTCATATGTTAATCTCTCAGTCGATAGTGTTTAAAAACACGTCAGTTATCGTGGTTTTTCCCCCAATTTCACCTCTCCCAGGGTACTGAATTAATTCTATGGTTTTTCCCCATTTCAAGCTCCTTGCGTGCACATTTGGGGTGATTGTGCCATTAAGATTTGCAATGACAACAGCTGGAATGGTAATTGCGCGTAATGATATTTTGCCTGCTTTTCTGAAACTCGATTGTTGCTTTTTTGTCAGCGTGGCTGCTTTCCGCAACTGATCAATGATTTACATACGTGATGCTTGCTCGCTGGCTACTTGTATCTCCCATGCTTAATACTCACCAGGTCATTAAGATAGGGTCCATATTGCTTGTTATAAATGCCACAATGTTTAGTGCTAGAGGAGGTATTAAGCTGGGCTCCATGTTTCACTAAAAAATAGCAAAAATCCACTTCTCCACCAACCACCCCTCTCTCCACTTTTCCCGACGCTCGCTCGATCCCCTCCCTCTCACCGCCCCTCTTCCCATCCACAGTGTTGCTTCACTCCCGTCGTTCCTTCTCCACTACCGCCCCTCCTCTCTTCTACTGCTTCCTCTCCAACCACGACACCGCCCGTCTCTCCAACCACCGCGCTGCCTCGCTCCCGCTGCTCCATCTCTAAGCACGGTGCCAACCCTCTCTCAACACCACTGCACCGCCCTCTCCAACCATGGTGGTCGGATCCGGTGGAGGAAGCCATCAAGGACGCCATCCCTGTTCTCACTTGCAGATTGCGTCACCCTTCTCCAACACTGTTGACCTCTAGGCGTCGTCTTCGAGCTCCAGGAGGCCAGATCTGGCGGCGTCCGACGGTGGCGTGTCCCTACCGAGGTCCAAGCGGCTGGATACCTTGGTCGGATTTAGCGGCCATGTGTCCCCACTGAGCTCCAAGCGGCCATATCCGGCGGTAGCCTCGGTCTACGATGTGTTCTCCGGCCTCCCTTGGCCGGATATGGTGGTTGCTGCTGTTGATGACGCTTTTTCCCCTTCTCCACATACCTTCATTGCCCCTCCATGGACTCGCCCTTCCCCAGCATCCCGATGCCCTTTCCCTTAGTGGCAACAACAACCACCGGTGAGAAAAGAGAGCACACTATTTTTTTAATTGCTTAAGGCCGGCTTCAAGCTATAGCCGACTTACAATTTTGACCACAATATTTAAAGTCGGTCATAAGGTAAGCATTATGACCTACTTTTTGCCATCATTGTGGATGTCCTAACTGTGTGATATATTTAAGATGGGACCACACCATTTGGATTCTTTATCTTTTACCCAAGATGAAGTGAAAAATATCCTGTGCTTGGCCCCCTGGCGTGGGAGCCATCTCCATGGGGATTACGTGCTCCACGTCTGATGTGTATATTGTGCATTGGACGCACACTATAGAATGCGATATTTCGACGTGTCGAATCCATGCTTATAGAAACTGCCGTGCGATCAAAACCTCGCACCTCAGCAGGTGAAGTTGGCATAAAGTAGAGAAATTTTGCTCAATTTTGATGCACAACTTGGGTGTCGAACTGCCAATGGAGATCTTGCTTGACTCCAAAAGTACCTAAACTATTGATGCATGGTGGAATTCTACGTCTCTACGAATAACAAATACACCAAAAACGACAACATGCGTAGGAAAATAAGGACGCCATCTGCGTCATTCTGAGATTCTTTCCTCCTGGACAGGCGCACCTGTCTTTCAGGTGTACTCCATTTTCTACGTATAGTGTTTTACTCGCCCATTCGCGAAGCACTTTGAGAAGCAATTCTAAAATATAGGAGATCCAAATCTAAGACGATGCTATGGTGGTATAAAAGTGATGGTTCGGATACTCAACTGAACAGGACATTTCAATCGGGTTCCAGATTTAACTGGAACATTGTCCAATATAATGGAGATAGCAGAGAGAGAGGTCGATAGGTTGTCTAGCTCGTCACAGACACGTTGGCATCGCTGAATAACTAAGGTGCAAAAAAGAACTAGTCTTTGATGGATTAATCCATTCATTCGCGATCCGAAACGAGTGTCTTAGGATCACGCTCAGGTCGTTTTCTTCCCATAATATTCTGCACATACGAGAGTGGAATTCAGACGAATATAATCTCTGTCAACTTTTCAGATCTTGCGCCCGTACTTGGGGACAAGGAGGCCCAACTTGCAGTAATCCACTAATCCATTTGGATTAGAGATAAATCCCCCAGATTAATTTGTGGTGTAGCTTGAAGATTGCGCCCAGTACTGGATCGATGGGTCTCATTCTCAGCTGAGCTCAGAAACTTCACCTCGATCCCATGTCTCATCGCATTCATCGATCTCCTCTCACTAATCTATCCATGTCAAAACTTATCCTCCCAAAAGCTCACAATCTCCTCAAAAACCTTTCGGAGGAAAGACTGCCTTGCACTAGCACGGTTTGACAGAGGAAGGGAAGCTCCTCTCCTCCGATCCTTTGTTGTCGGCCATTCTTTTGTTGAAATTCACAGGGGACCAGGGAGTGCTGCCTGCCTCGCTCTGGTGGATTACTGAGCAAACCGGCGAATCTCTGGACGTCGGCAGGCATTGAGCAAGAAGCTAGCTCCCTCGGGCCTCATCTCGTTCCTATATAGGCTAATATGCATGCTGCCTGCCACCAGATCGAGTCGGCCTGGCCGGGCGTAGGCACTAACTAGGCGCAGCTCGGTTGGACGTGAACAAAGCGCAGCTAGCTAGCTCCTTCGATCGATGTCCGCACCGGACACCCACCCCACCGAACAGATCGTCAAGATTTGCACCTCTTGCGGACTTGTTTTTCGCCACCTACCCACATGAATTGAACACTGCAACTACCGCGTCCTGCGGCAGGCGGACGCGGCAACCGGCAAGAGCTAGGTACTCAGGCACCGCGGTGGAGCATCTCGGAAACAAGGCTGCGTGCGCTAGCCGCGCCCACGGTTTTGTGGACGTCGATCGATGGCTTATGGAGGAGTATATCAATCCAGACATGATGATCAAGGCGTCGGTGCCAACGCTGATTCCAAAATCGCGCGTGCGAACTTGTACACGCCACGTATACCGGATGCATGTAACAAGACGTCACGCTCAATGTGACCTTATTTTGTTCTTCAAAGCACGCATCATTGTTCGTTGCCCCCAGGCGCCAAACACCTGCGAATTCACCAAGATCGTGGGGCATCCGAGTACACAGCTACCCGGGAAGAACAGGCCGGCCAATTGTCTCCCCTTAACTGCGAGCGGTCCTTTGTTCATATTGCAGAAGACCGTTGCTAATTGTCAAGTACTACCTTCATTAGCCTGTAAGTTTTTTGCGTGATTTTTTTTTGTCATCCCTCTTGTCCGCTTCTCCAAGATTCATCCACCAAGGACAAACCAATAGAGCTCAGTGCTCACCTGTGCCCACCTCAAAAGTCACCGTGGAGCTGGTTGGCCCGTGTTGGCGGCGACTGGCGCACCGGCGGTGGTGAGGACTAGGAGAGGACGCGGTGCACGTGGAAGGAGGGTGGCGATCCAAGGAGGCAAGGAGCGCAGCGCGAGCAGAAGCTGCACCCTACGTGAGCAGAGCAGGAGAGAAAACTCCGGTAGCGTACAGATATGCGTGAGCATTAGGGCTCACCTAGGCTGTTCGATTGGCAACAAATGGTCTGGATCAATAGTATATAGTGTCATACTACAGTAATAAACAATGAAATCGCTTGCAATGTTTTCATAAGCACGGAGAAATCTTCACGGTTTCTACGGTGCTTTGTACAACTGTAGCTACAGTACTTCTCCCCTGGTACTGTAGAGAACCGATTCTGCTACGATAGCAGTTTCGTGAGGTTTTTACGAGGTTTCAAGTTGCAGGTTTCATGACGTTTCAAAGGACCCGATTCTGCTAGCTCGATAGCAGTTTCGTGAGGTTTTGCGAGGTTTCAAGTGGCAGGTTTCGTGACGTTTCAAGTTGCAGGTTTCATGAGGTTTCAGGTTTCACTGATAGGATTTCATAAAGGTTTTATGGGGTTTCAGGTTTCATGATGCTTTATGGTTTAGGTTTCATGACGTTTCGGATTTGAGGTTTCATGATGTTTTCGCGTTTTGTGAGAAGAGTTTCAAAACGGTTTCACGAGGTTTTGATGTATTTTGTGATAAGTTCCATGCAAATTGCAAGAAAATTCAAAAAAAGATTCAACAAGTTTCAGAAGAAAAAAACAGGTTTTAGCAAAGTTTCACACAAAAAGATTCAAAAATCGAACAAAATTACACAAGTTTCAAACATGTTAAGATGCACTCCTATCCCCAGTCAGTTGTTGCACCGTCGCCGCCCGGTCGGGAGCCGCGAGTCCACACCTCTGTTTCCTGCCGCGAGTTGTGGCTCCTCCTGCCATGCTTCCTCTGCCTCCGGTGACGAGCCGCACCATCGGCTCTCCGTAAAGCAGTGCTTCCTCCTCCTTCGGCCACGAGCTACGGCTGCTCCTCTAGCCTCGTCGCCTTTGACACCTGCAACGAAT
The DNA here is from genome assembly GCA_036346255.1 of Ampelocalamus luodianensis. Taxonomy (NCBI): domain Eukaryota; kingdom Viridiplantae; phylum Streptophyta; class Magnoliopsida; order Poales; family Poaceae; genus Ampelocalamus; species Ampelocalamus luodianensis. The sequence goes on along the minus strand of CM070617.1, from coordinate 25,168,693 downwards.
CGTCCTGTCACCTCACTGCGAAGCTTTGCCTCCTCCGGTTGTGAGCCCAGTGCCGCCTCCATCGGCTTGCACGACTTCTCGATTCCTCCACCAACCGCCTTAGATATGAGCGAGCGAGAGGGAGGGATAAGATGACTGGATCGAGAGGAATAAAGTGAAAGGAAAGAGAAAACGAAGAGATAAGGTAGAGATAAGACGGGCACGAGCTATACCGTTGATTCGCTCGATAGTGTTTTCTAGTATTTATGTTTTGGGCCGTACTTGCGCTTAATCGGGCTTTGCTCCAATCGACTTGAGCCAGGCCATATATAGCGAAACGTTTTTGAGCCGTGTGGATGGAATCAGGCCGGGACGTCGGAGTCTTTTGGTGGCTCTTGTAGGCCCCAGCTGGACCATAAACATCAGATGATGCCTGTTTTTGTCCGTAGATTGGGCTTTAACGCCCGAGGATTACTTCTCGCCCATCAATATCCGTGGTTTTTCTAGGAACAGGTACACACACATTTGATCTAAAAAAAGGTACACACACATTTTCACTTTCGGAATTTCGAAGGTTCGCCACTAACGTGAAACGCCAACGATTTGCTGGGAAATTATTAGCGTGAGAGAGCAATTTTTGCCAAGTTCTGCCCATCAATGGAAGTGCGGTACAAGTCCAGTTGATAAAATCAGACCGCAAACCGAAAGGAATAGACAGTTTCACGAGGAAATCATTTGGATCAAAGCACGCATATTACATAGCCACGTACGTTACGAAGTACACGTCGATCGGTTCACCACTCTGTTCGCGGAAACTACCAGCGCCCGAGCTACAACATTTGGAACTGTAGACGTACGATACCTAAACACCACAAACGACGACTAGAACGACATGGATCTAGTCAAGCCTAGCAAGCTTACATATACTAGTAGCAGCATTTTATTCTCCGGCATTGATTCCTCGTACGGGAGACGCGCGCAAAGGCACCTTAGTTTATCCTGCACAAGAAAAAAAAGGTTGTAACATGTCAAAAACCGGAGTTTTTGGAGTTTTTTCTCCCTAAACGGCACTTACACGACTGTTACACGACGTATTTGCTAGAGTAGTTCACCTCGTGTGCTATTTGTTTATCTTACGCGCTATTTGTAAATATGACAACTTGACTCGTGTGCTATTTGTTTATCTTACGCGCTATTTGTAAATATGACAACTTGACCGTATAGCTATAGCCTGAACGAGCCTCATACCGCTATGTGTTATGTCTGCATGGCCACCGATCGGACATGATCTTATCTGTATGGCCACAGCCTCATACCGCTATGTGTTATGTCTGCATGGCCACCGATCGGACATGATCTTATCTGTATGGCCACAGGCCGAACGAGTTTTGCGCCACCACATGTTATGTCCGCCCAGCCACCGTCCAGATGTGACGAAGGAATCCGAAGGGCTTGGCTGTCCGCAATGCGGACGAGGGAAAATGGGCGGTGGTCGGACGAGGAAAAACAGGCACGAATGAGGAAAAACGGGCGGTGGCCACGTAGACAAGGCAGTCCGGGGTGATGGTCGTACGGACAAGGCTTGTACAGGCTACAGACGACCGAAATTACACATGTGACAACGTGAGGCTCGTCTAGACTGTCATATTTGCAAATAGCACGCGAGATGAGCCACTTTTGCAGATACGCCGTGCAACAGTGCCGTTTAGGGAGGAAAAACTCCAAAAACTGAGAACAACGCGTGCAGAACGATCACTGCGAAAATTCTACTTGCGTTTCTAGAGCGAAATAGAGAGTTCTAATTTCTTTCGTGGTCTGATATATACTACTAGCTAGTATGTATGGAGACGTACGAGTTGCAGTTGACGCTGGGGCTGATCTTGTAGGGCAGGGGGACGTTGCACTTGGAGGGCAACGCGGCGGCGCGGGTGATGTAGGGCCCGCCGGAGGCGCCGTTGGCGACGTTCTTGAGGCAGCCGCAGATGGTGCGGCGGTCCGGGGTGTTGTTGGCCGCGGCCAGCAGGCTCTGGATGCCGGTGCAGCACCCCCGCGGCACCGTCCCGCCCGACTGCACGTACGGCAGGCACGGCATCAGCGTGTTGTACACCGCCGAGCACGATATTTCCGCGCGCACCGCGGTCGGCGGCGCCACCACGGCCACCACGAGCACCAAGGCCAGCGCCAGCGTCGCACTCGTCGGAGCCATATGGATCTCACGCAGTGCCGCACTAGCTAGCTTAGCTGTGTGTTATGTTAAGTGATGTGCGTGCGCTAGCTTAATTGTGCGGAGAAAATGAGAGCTGCAAGGGGGTCTATATAGTGGAAGGAAGGTTACTTTTACTGGGGTGGTTGAGTGCATTTAGGAGAGGAGTTAAGAGCGCGAGCTGGTAGATGGCTGTGTGGTTAGGACTTTGGACTCAAGTAGAAGATGTAGCAGTGAGACTTGTTGTTTACCAGACGTTTTTACTCGTTCTGAATATGGACTATGCTGCACTTTTTCATTGGAACTTTTGGGCGTATATTATTTCGGATAGCTTACATCCAACCAAAGATCGATCGTGTGGATTTTTTTTGGCTCATCTATCACGTTTTTAAGTGAAATAGCAATAACTGTTTTCTGTGAATGAAATGTTAAAAATGATAATTCTACCATACAAAAACATCGTGGCAGACCGCCTGCCGCTGACCCAGAGCATGGTAGGACACATGACGACCTCCCAATCCTCAACAGACAGCCTATATGTAGGTAACTTACCGGATGGGTTAGCGGCAGCCGTCTGCCGCGGACTAGGTGCGTGACAAGATGTTATTTTACCATTTTGCTTTTTACGGTTATTTTTGCTATTTTTACTAAAAAAGAGGCTGAATTAGAAAAAGAACTCGTGCAGCGCATGCACCACACTCGATCACTCTAGCCATACAAAACTTCTGTGATGAAGAGACAGTGAGTTAGCTAGCCATTTCAGGTCTGGTTAGTGGCCAAGAGGTCCGGCCGGTAGGGGTCGCCCGCTGTGACGAGTGACCAGCGCATGCAGGCCATCTGTGTCCGAGAGGAACAGGATCAACCTGTACGTACGCCCCATGCGGACATGCCATGTTCACTCCACCGGATGAGCCGTGGAGCACTGCTCTGTGTCACAGCTTTGCAGAAATACATGAGTAGTGGAGTACATGTTTTAGTATGTCGATTCCTTTTGTTAATAGCTTTGCAGAAATACATGTCCTATTGTGTGTTTTATTAGGCTATTAGCTGTTAATTATAAGATTTTGACACGCATCCAAGCAGACGTAAATTTTACGAGTCAGGGCATATTTTTGTGACAATAAAAGTATAACTCTTGGCTTATGCATTAATTAGGGATGTACACAACCATTACATTACTATCAGCTAAAAGCTTAAAACAAAAAAGATCAAAAGCCAACAATGACAAACAAATTATCATGCAAAGGTTAGCCTAAAAACAAGACAATCTAACCCCGCCTCCGGGACCAATCAGGAGATCGTCACACACGAACAATAGTTGCGCAGCAAAGAGGTGATGATGGACCAGTCTCTGTAGCGACGCCTCCAAGAAGTGATACGACTCACATCGTCGTCGTCGGATCCAACCAGCGAAGGTCAGATCAGGAGTTTTCACTCCAGAGCTCAAGTACCAGTTCTTCAAAGTAACGCATTCAAGAAGATAACGCCGCTCAGGTCGACGTCGTTGTCGGATCGTAGGACCGGAAAAGCGACTAAAGGGGGGTGAATAGGAGCTTAAATTCTTTTTCACTTTGAATGGATTAAACTTGTAAATCACTTCAATAGCTATGAGAGCTATGAAGATCAATGATTTAGCATAAAAGAAGTCTTGTGTTGAATCCACTCCTAACCACCAAAGCTCAGCAAACAAAATCGAGGAAGTGCTGAAGAAATCAGAGAAATCGGTACAACCGTAGGCAAACGGGCGGTTGTACCAATGTTCGGTACAACCGTAGGCAAATGGGCGGTCGTATCAATGTCCTTGAAACAGTCCAACGACGAAAACTAAAAGTGGCACAACTTTTGATTTACTTGGTCAAACTCCATGAAATTTGAAACATATTTTCCTAAGGATGTCAGGAACCTATTTCATGCGACGATCAAGAAGATCCACATCAAAAATTTATCTTTTTCAGTTTTATCGAAGGAAGGTTCAAAACCGAGCAAAAACAAAAAAACTCGATCCAACACTTGCTCGTGTGAGATGGATGATCTAGATAATCATAGGTGTATTCCCACACATCACAGCAAGGTAGAAGAGGGCAAGAGATCAATCAAAAACTCACGGATCAAAGAAAGCCACAAAATCATCAAATAGAGAGGATGGACACAAAAATGAAATAGAGACTCATCTCAAGAAGTGATACTTAGATTAATTTGAGATAGATGATTGTTGGTTACAGCCACTCAAACATGGAGGACAAAGCTCTATCCAAAAGCACATACTCAACCCAATCCCTAGAAACCCTAGCTCTCCTCCTTTCTCCCCAAAACCCTAAAACACAAAATAGGGTTATCAAATGGTCAAAGGGTCTAAGTGCAACCAGCACTTGGTCCTATTTATATTGGAGGCTAGCATTTAGAGAATATTCCATTAGGGCACCCATTAAACCCTAACACACAAATGGGTTAACACACGCATGCATCTCAAAGCGCCGTCTTCATCTTCGATTAACCTAAACCGCGTCACCATGCGCCGACCTGCGCCGCGATTTAGCTAAAAGTTACCAAGGCGGTATTTGGTGAAATTACCAAAATACCCTTTCTCGATCTTTCTCCAAAAGACCAAGTACAATCCTCGTGAAGCAATCCCATGCTTCGCTACGTGTAGGTTGATCATCAGCTCCATGTCGGCAAGTCTCTCCCGTCCGGATCCCACCAACACCATAGCACTTGCACCAACTCCGCGCCGCTTGATCCAACTAGTCGCACTGAACTGCTCGTTCGGTCACCCTTGTCCATTTTGTACCCCGCTTGAGTTCTCTGACCTCACCCGGCATCTACGATCGCTCTGGACCTCAGCTCTTCAAGCTTAGTCCCGATCCTCCTCGCCGTTGACCGTCATAGACCTGCAAGCCACATGCACAACAATAGACCAAGAAACTAATTCCGGGAATAAGTTCTTTACAACTTGACCCACGTTAGCCAAAATATGTATCATGCAACACATATGCAATGATCAACATGAACTTGACCTAACCCAAAATAAATCTCCAAGAGATTTGACAATCAGCTCAATTCATCCCACAAGCGGTACTACCGCCACATATCCACGGGTATTACCGCAACGCGGTCATACTGCTCAAAACACTGTGGTCGTACCGCTCCTCGGAGAAATCCCAAAATCTCCTAAAACAACTCCTCTGGAAAATCCATACCGCTCACAAGTGGTCACACCGATATGCGGTACTACCGCCAACCAAGGCACAATCGTACCGCTCCAAGAGAAAATCCACACTCCAAAACAAGCCTTCTGGAAATTTCCAATCACCACACAAAGTCCGGTATCACCGCATCGTGGTACTACCGCCACTAGCCCTACGGTACTACCGCTCCATTTAAACGCGCTAAAGCCTTAGAACTGAACGCCCTGCCACGTGAACGGCACAGATCAACGTGAACGTTCAGACCACTTAACTTGCGGTAGAACCGCAACCTCACATGTGGTCATACCGCTCTGCGGTAGAACCGCTCAATACACGTCGGTACTACCGTTTTACCAGACACTTGCTGAAAACTCCATATTTTAACAAACTCTCAAAGCAATTGCCAATTATTACATCATCTAAGATCATGAGCATGTCCACATGACATCCCAAATGTCCTCATGACATCCACACGGATCCAACCAAACGAAGGTCAGATCAAGAGTTTTCACCTCGGATCGAAGGTATCAGCGCTCCAAGATCACGTCACAGCACGATCTCATCACTGGACCTAACCAATGAAGACCAGATTGCCAAGACGAAACATCCCGGTAGACGAACAAGGGGTACGTGTGAAACCGCATTGACTATATGACAGAAGGATCGAAGGGTACCGAGCCATATTCTTAGCCCCTTTTCTCGACTGATTTGATGCAAAGTCATCACGTACCGCTAGCCCGTGAGTGAGCATGGAGTACGTTTTCTTTAATGGCCAGCTTGGGATGTGACCTCTGCGATCGAGCGTAATGGGGCTGCAGGCGACTGTTGGCTGGCCTCAGATGCTGCCCTTTCCTCAGATTTGGATCTGCGAAGCTTAACACTTGACACTGTGCGAAGCGTAATGGGGCTGTAGGTGGCCAAGAATTTATGAAGCTACGAGCAGCGGCCATGTGAGAGCCACTTGATCACATTTACAGCGGCTGCTGCTCGGTCTGCAAGGCGCGCGGCAGGAGGCGTAAATGCCTCCGGGACTTACTCGCTAATCCCTGTAGCTGCTCTGATCGAATATGGCTCTGCTCAGCTTTTGATTTACTGCATGTCGTACTCAGTCGCGATGTTGGACGCAATAGCGTACTCCTGGTACTAGTACTGTAGTGTATGGAGTAACTTTTGTTAATAGCAACTGTGCGACGAAATGACGAATGGTATGGTATGGCACATTGGCACTGCTAGAGGAGCTAGCGTGTAGTCAGGTGTGATGTTGTTCTTCAGAATGGACCGAAGTTTGTTGGCAGGTGAAAAATAACTAGGCTTCTGCTGCCGTACTGCATCATCATTCATTTCAAGAGAATTACTCGGGGACATGCGTTAAAGTTGCCTCTCCTTTTCTACCCAGATTTCTAAGTGTAAATCATACTAAAACTAATACTGCCGACAATGCATGTGTAAAAAAGTATCTAGATTGGCCACACAAAATTGGTATTACTATATTCATTGTGAAATGTATTGTCATAATAATATATGTGATATGTATAACAACATAGTATTTTGATGGAATTTAGTTGTTAAAGCGGTGCGTTCAATATTATATCGATGTCCAAAACTTGGAAGAGTGGGGGTGGTTTTTGTTTCTTTTCTGTTTTTTTTTTAATGAAAAAAGTCTACTTACCTTCCTCAACTACTAGGGTGGTTCGTCTAATTAACCCTTTGAAATATAAAATCAGGTATTATGCACTCTAAACTACGCAAAACCTAAATAGACGAACCACAATATTTGAGAGGGTTAGGTAGACCTTTTTTCCTTTCTAACATGATGCGTGATGTAGGATGGAGAAGCCGTTTGGGAAGAAAAAAATTACTGATATGTATCTATTCCTAGGTGTCAATGTCTTTGAACTTACTTGATTCCATATATTTGCCCTTATATATAGCTGAAAACATCAAATCCACTACGAGAACATCAACATACTTCTGTTCTTTCTCTCACTGGACAGTTGAATTGAAGCCAGAATGGGAGTGGACTGGAGAATTCCTTTTTTTTTAGAGGAAGACGGGAGGATTCTAGGAGGCTGTCTCTCTCTGAAAAAAAGCTTCACTGGGCCCGTTAAATAGTAAAATCCAGGCCTACATTAGGCCCAATATATTTCTGAGTCCGAGATGTGTTTTGGGCGCAGGATTGGTCTGAGACAGATTACAGCTCGTCTGACTGTGGGTGTGGCTGCGGGCTACGGCCTTATTGCGAGGTCCTCCGCACGGGGCCTCTCACTTTTTGGGTTCACCCGGCGCCAGCAGTACCCTGGCGGAGACGGCGTGGCGTGTTTTCCTGACGATTTCGCCGGCAGGCAGGTCGCATCTGTCTCCCTGTTCCACCGGCCGGCCTGGCATCTCCAGCTTCTTGTCATCTGTATTCTGTAGTATGTACAATGTAGCTGTAGCGCGCGGTTTGCCCCGTCCAATATGTGTTGTGCTGAACATTTACAACCTTTTCATTTGGTGCGTGTTGGCCTGTTTGGTCCTAATCTTTTGACGATACACTGTGCCAACATCATTTGTAAAGAATGTAACTCGTGGTATGTTTTTTACTTTAAAAAGATAATATTTTTTTGAAAACTAGTTAAGTGTGGGTACGTTTCTACGAAACATCTCATGTTTGTGTGTATCAATCAATTTTACAGATATCATCTATTTCAATTGGATTCAATCGTGACACATAAGAACCTAAGCAAATAACAGTAAGCGATATTGCATAACAAAAAAAAGGTGTAACTCCGTAGGCACATGCCATGTAGCATCCGAGGAAAAAATTATAGCCTATACAAGAAACTAACAAGGACAAGCAATTTGCCAGAAATTTTCATGCAAATTTGAAGCTTAGCCTCAACCATGCATCACACCACAATAATCAAGGAATTCACAGAACAACCACACATGCACAAGGACATACGCTTTCATATCCTAGATTGCAGTACCAAGTTAACATAATAGGTTCAAATCTCATGATAAAGGTTGACACCACAATTAAACAACCACTAATCATCTAACGCCGGTTCTTCTCCTCCCAAGTTCTTCTCAAACATGATTCTTACCAACTCTGTGTGCTCAAGCGACGCAAATTGAAACATAGACAAGCTGGTTGGGCCCGAAAATAGGTAAGTCCAAACTACATTGATCCATTGTAATAATTTAGCTAACATACACATAGCCTTCATCTGCTCTTCCCACCAATCAACATCAGCTAAGATGGTATCAGTTGAAGGATCCCTTCCTAGATTGGAGGCATTCTCATTCAATGTATTCCACATGACATAATAGCACTTCAAGATATCCCACCTATTTTTGAATTGCTTGCAGTTGAAATCCCTCTATGTGCGTTCATTGAACTTGGTCATAAGGTTATAGTACCCTTCGTCATTCAGATATTGGGATGGTCTGTTTTTCGTGGACTTATTCAAATTCTATAAACATCATATTTGCGACTGCATCCCAAATTACTTTGTTAGACTTGTTTTTTTCCATCTATAAGTATGGATCATAACAATAATCATTGGGTGCAAATAACCAAATACACAATCTGAACATACACCATCTTTGGCAAACAATCATATAAGATTGTAGAAGTTTTTGTAATATTTTCCAAACTGCAATTACCATTGCTAGTACCTTCCTTGTTCTTGATAACAGAGATACCATGTATATCATCCCAATATCCAGATAGCGGTACATGCAAAACATCTAATCGCCAAACAATATTTCTATTGATATGGTTCAATGTCCGTGTGTTGTTATGGATAATAAAAATATTACCCTAGCACGTTGAGCCAATGCCCCAGGCTCTAGGCCTGGCTTGTGCCAAGCCCTCGATTTCGTCGGGGCGCTCAGTCGAATGGTTTACACTGTATTATGCAGGCAGCAAATGGTTTTCAGAGTTGCAGGTGGGTCATCACTTACATGAAGTATGACCACTTAGTAAGCTCTTGTGCCCTTCTTTGATAACACTCGTGTCTCCGTGGCATATTACTCCTCTAGTGATGTTGTCATACTTCTGAATGGAGTGACTAATCGGCAAGTTTCAGTGTGGAAATATATTAGAAGAAACATGTTCTGAAGAAGGTATGGACTAATCAATCATTAGGCAATAGAAGTAAGAACTCACCGGCACTCCGTCAGGAAAGCAGCGCCAAAAGAAATTTGGACGAGGCTGGCCAACGCCATCCTTGATCACATCGGTCAGGACAGCGGTTATAAGCGTAGAAAACAGAAGGTCTGCTTAGCCATATACATGTCAGAACTGACAACCATGAACGAAGACACCAGGCACATGCAGTGGTAGAACAAGAGTGGTAGTGCAAGAACTTGCCTAGTATGGCATGATGCAGGTCATACACATTCCTCCTCTTCATGTATATTCCAGTGAAGATGATCATCGGTTTGACGACGGCGTATATCTGCGCCATTGACGAGCAAGGTTTAATCCAGGGAAAGGTACATGTATACACACATGTTTGATTGGCGTAATTAGAAATGAGGGTAATCTTTTGCAGGGAAGGTTGGCGTACCGACACAACCTAGATGGGCACCGTGTTGTCCTTCATGGGGTACCAGAGGGTCGTCGTCATGTCTTCTCCGACGAACGGTGATACGGCTCTATCAAGTTAAGCACCCCATCTATCAGGACAAGAAGAACAAGCACGATCCAGTCGAACAAGTGCAATCTTGAGACTTTGGTTCCATGAGTTTTCAGGTATGGATGCAGAGCTCCCAAATGAATGGTTGCCGACGGTGCCGTCGGCGGCGGCATCTTCTCCTGAGCAAAAGAGGGAATTCAAGCATCCAGCTCGGCGAATTTCTTGGCAAGTTTGTGACTCTAATGCATACGTAGCATGCACACATGAACAGAGTAATGGAGGGAGAGGAGGGGCTACTCACAGAGGAGGAGGAAGAGAGTTGCTTCCTGCACGGGCAGGAGGACGTCTCAGCAGTGGAGGGTCGATTTAGGGCGAGGTAGTGTTCCGGCCGAGGATGCCGAGGTCCACTGTTGAATATATGAGCATTTTTCGAATTACTTTAATCTATAAATGTACTAGATAAATCATGGAGAATACTATAGCCATTTTCACAAAGCAGGTATACAAAAACACTATAGATATACAAATTTCTAGAAGGACTGAAACTAGCATACCTATCTCAGTGTTCAAGTAAACAACAGATAATAAAACTAGGTAAACAACAAGTTCGAGATAGGCATACCCAGATCCAGCAGAAGTAGAAGCAGGAGTCTTGGTGAGGTCGTCGTTAGTCATGGCGTAGTGAATGTAGCAGAGACCTTCGTGGATGTCTTGGTGATTATGGATTTTCACCGGAGGAAGTTGTATCCATGGAGGCGGTTGTGGTTGCCTCAAGCCAACCGGAAGGGCAAGGCAGAGTTCCGTCATCTGACTTTACGACAGCATCTTCGTCGGCGACCACCGGAGGAAATAGGTCGTGGCTGTCTACATCGGGAGCGTGGGAGAATTTCGACATGACAACCAAGCTAGACGTACAGGGAAATCAGGCACCATATGCCTTTTGCAAAATTTATTGCTATGAATTGTCCATAAGGTCTACAGGTGGAATGTGGCACTTGCTTAGACATGCTATAAGATGTCGAGTCAAGTAAGGATTAGTGATGAGTCAGAGCAGCTGTAGTACAACCTCAACGGTATGGGATGTAGCTGGTACTACTATGCTGAGGTAGCCCGTCAATCTCTCTATCGTTTAATTGCTTATGAGGATTTACTGTTAGGATTTGGGGAGTCTACTGCTTTTCAAACTTACATTAGGACTACGTATAATTCTTGATTTTTTGCCGTTTCTAGACAAACAACAATTAAAGGTCTAGTAAAATATTACAATGAACGTCGTAATAAAATAAAAGAACTATTTAGTATATGCACATTTTTGGTGGCCCTGACCTCGGACATATGAAGTGGTCGGGCTAGAGAGGATTATCTTAGTGTAGTTGCTTATTATTTTAATGACGACTAGGTAATGGAGAAAATAATTATTGGTTTGAAATTAATTGATGTATCACACACATGTGAGAATATTGTGGACTGTATTATCAAACTCATGGAAGACTTTGGTCTTACACTGCAGACTGTATTATCAAACTCATAGAAGACTTTGGTCTTACATACAAAATATTCTCAATTACTGTAGACAATGCCGCTTCGAACTCTAGGGCCATGGATATTCTTACTTCGGTGTTGAGTACATATGTCGATTCTTTCTTGCTACATCAGCGATGCACTTGTTATATTATTAACCTTATAGTCAAATGTGGTATGAAGAGATTGAATCCATATCTTAAATCTTTTTGTGGTGTGATATATTTTTGAATAATTCTAACATAAGAATAGCAGCATATAAGAACTTTTATAGGGCGATGGGTGTACGTCCAAAAAAGTTCAGTTTGGACATGCTGGTAAGATGAAACTCTACTTGCTTGATGCTTAAGAGTCTTTTACCATATAAGAGCAATTTTTCTATTTTTATTCAAACGCACTATCAGAGCACTAACAGTATTATACTATTCACTGAGCAACATTGGTTCGTTACTGAGAAGATACTACAGTTTTTAGAAAAAAATTAAGAGGCCACTGTTGCTTTGTCCGCTGTCTACTATCCAACATCTCCTATCATTGTGTATAGTATTTTATAGATCGCTACTCAATTGAAAATATATGAAAATGACTTAGTTTTATGTGAGGTTATTGTTGCCATGAAAAGTAAATACCTTAAATATTGGAGAGAAAACCCTTTCCTATATGCACTTGCATTTGTTTTAGATCCTATAGCTAAAATTGAAGTATTTGCTAATGTACTTGATCTTCTTAGTGATGCTACACGGCTAGACTATACTGACTATTTTGCAGAATTTCATTCTCGATTACACGAGGTTTACCAAAGGTATGAAAATAAGTTCCAGGGGGTTCGCTTGCAACGACCTCCAGTAGCCCTCGCCACAAGTAGCAAGACAAATATGTAGGGCAAGATCTTCGGTGGTTCTTCCTCTAGATCCAGGTCTTCTTCTATAGCACCACCTGCTCAGCTAAGAACAACCCAAGGAGTGTGGAACTATCCACCTATCTGGACAGTGATACGGTAGATTTCAACTCAGAAGGCTTCAGAATTTTGCAATGGTAGCAAGCCCAAAAGTTAACATATCCCGTGCTATCCATACTCGCATGTGATGTATTAATTGTTCCTATCTTGACGGTTTATTCTGAGTCTGCTTTCAGTCTTTCTAGAAAAATATTGGAGGAGAGAAGAACAAGACTCACAAGTGAGATGGTGGAGATACTTCTAACTATGAAGGACTGGGAACAAGTTGATTCACGAATACAACACTCTGTGAAAAATCTAGAGTTATCGGAGGTATTCAAAAATCTGTACCTAGACAACGATACATAGAACAAAGTTGTATGTAGAGCTATAGATTGTACTCTTTTTCCTTTACCAAGGTTTTCTCACGTTGAGTTTTTATTTGGTAAATGTTTTAACGAGGCAACAATTTGAACATTAATAAAGCTCTTTATTATATTTTCGATATACTTGTCTCATTTTTTACAATTTTCATATCTATTTCTTAATTCTACACATTTTTCTGATTTTTTTTTAAAATTTTTTCAGGCCTAACGGGCTAAGTAGGCCACAACGGCCCGTCGCTAAATGGACTCGGGCTAGCCTGGAACGACACAGAAGTCCATCGGGCCATGCTTGTGCCTCCTCCTCGGCACATGGGCCGACACGACATGACCATTTATTAGTCGGGCCATGATGGGTCGTACTGAGATGGGCAGGGCCGCATCGTGCCCATGTAGGGCCACCCATTTGGCCAGCACTAATTCGACCAGGGCGGCCTAGGGCATAGGAACGTTTCACTCATCACTACTAGAGTTTTTTTTAATAGTAAAGATACTGAAGTATCAGTTTTTAATATAAAAACTATATTTTTCCTAAGCTACACAATAAAAATGACAGAAGGCATATTAAGACGGTTATTTTGACGAGGCTTTAATAATAAATCCTTTTCAAATAAGATTCTTAATTTAGCAGAATTTGTAGCACTTAGATTTTATCTTTATATGTAGTTAAATTATTTTTTAAGAAAATACTATTGTAAAACATGCTTTGGAAAATACTATTACTTTTAATTACTATAGTATATCGTCTATTACTACAAGGATTATGATTTTTAAAATAATATTATTTTAATTAATAATTATAAAATTAAAGACCGATGAACACTTTTTGTCAGAACTACCCGACAAATCTGGGCAGCAGCACGATCATAGCCATAACTTTTAATTGGCTAAACCAAACTTAGCGTTCTTTATCAATCTAAAAAGGTTATAAATATTTCTACAATAACCTAGTTGGGTGAAAACCCTGAATCTGTCATTAATATAATCATATTTTAAAAGACAACTTGACAGTTCATTCTCGTCAGGAAACCAGAACAGCAGGGAAGATCATACCATAACTTTTGATCCGTACGTCGGAATTTAGTGTTCTTAGCGGCTACCGAAAACTAAGAACAATACCTATATAACTCTAGGAAATGGACATCTCAAATTCGGTCTCTAAGAACCCGAAATTGGCCACGCAACAATCTGAACAGATCTAAAATTCTACAGCAGCCATTCAATCTAATCCAACTAATCTAGTTTCACATCTAAACATCAACCAACGGCAGGGAAGACCTCTCGTTACCCTTGAAGACCCTTAGGAAGACGCGGATCAAACCCCCACGAAGAAACCCGCTCTCCTCTCCCTTAATTCGGCCAGCAAAACCCGCAATCTTCCCTTCTCCTTCCTTCACGAACACCGGCGGCGGGGAGGGGCAGCTCCAAGGGCAAAGGTGACCGGCGCCTATGGCTGGAGGTGGCGTACAGCAGGGAGGAAAGGTGCGGCCTGGGCAGGGGAGAGAGCAAGTGGCTGCTTGGGGGGGAGGGGGGAGAAAAGGGGAGGGGTGCAGCCGGCCTAGAGTTAAGGGGAGTGTAGGGCGCATGGGCTTGGGCCTTGGGCGCCTCCCCTTTCTTGGCCCACACATAGCCGGCGACCAGACTGGTCTAGCCTCTGGCCCAAGTTCTAAAGTTCCCTAAGAAACCTTAAATTTTTAATTAATTTCTTCTCCCGATTAAATTCTCTCTAATCGAAACTCGGAGTATTACCCAATCCTCCTGCGTTGTTACAGCGGGAGTTATTCAATACATCTCCGGTTCCTTGAACAAAGCCATGCAGTACAAAAGCGTCCTTGCGATATCTTGCCGTCGGCCCAACCAGCCGAAAGCGTACTACTCTCCTTGCCGATCAGGTCGCCAGGAAAACCCGTCCACAGTTGTGCGCAGTACACAGCGTCATCCTGTCAAAGATGCTAGTACAACGAGGGAGCCTGTTTCTTCAGCGCTGCAACAGCAAACGATCGAAACACCTCGCCGCACGTACGGCCGGCGCCCAAGGGCGGGACCAGGCCTCCCCTCTTGGCCATAGCCCAGAGCTAGCGACTCCTGACCCGACGGCGGTGTCGCTTTTGCACGCCCAGCGAGCACATGGCAGCAACAGGGTGGTCAACCGCGACCTCTCCCGCTCATGTGCGCGGCGCGGCGATCGGTCCAGGCGGAGAGGCCGGAAGCGCGCGTGCAGCGTAACGCGCAGGCTCCAATTAACCACCTGCACAGGCAATGGCGCGCAACGGGACACCACACGCTGCGCGCGCCCGGCCGGGGCGCCTTACCCTCGCAGGATTTTGCACGGGAGAGCGACGCCATCGCTTCGCTTGGGCCTCGCGCCATCGGACCATTAATGAACGGAAGCCCCGGTCGTCAACCGCGCGGCCCACCAACCACATGCATGGCCGCGCCATCGATTTCTCTTCGGTTTGTTGTTACCTTCCTCGCGATCGATCCTTGCCTTTGGACGTTACATAACTACTCAACTACTTGCTGGCTCCTTTTTCTTTAGAAAATTGAGCAAGACGCCTACAGTTTGTTTTCTCACATGATTGAACCCTGGCGTTTCGCGACATGTTTAAGCCAACATGATTCTCCCAGGCAATCATGAAAGCACCGAATGGACATGAAACGTTTCAAGCGTTAGCTAACAGCCATGATGGTGTCGAGGCGGTTGGAGAAGAAGATATGCATGGTACTACTAGCAGATTCTCTTTAGAGTAGGCATGATGTTTCATTCTTTCGGGATTTACAGAAATCTCTTTTTGTTTTGTGTGTGGTGGTGGGGGTGGGGGGACCTGCAGAAGATGAATTCCCTGAGCTTAAGTCACCATCACGGCAAGATTTTGTGA
This sequence comes from Ampelocalamus luodianensis, assembly GCA_036346255.1. Classification (NCBI taxonomy): domain Eukaryota; kingdom Viridiplantae; phylum Streptophyta; class Magnoliopsida; order Poales; family Poaceae; genus Ampelocalamus; species Ampelocalamus luodianensis. Next base: position 25,152,981 of record CM070617.1, on the reverse strand, counting down.
TCCGTTTTGGTGTGCTCCCCACATGGCTTCTCTCTCCCTCCTTCGAGCAGGTATCACATCTTCGGTGCATGGCATGAATAGAATAGCTCCAAACTGTTATGTTCTCATCCGCAGACGAAGAGAAACTATTCAAGACACAAAAGAAGGTTGGGAAAGTACAAAGTTTTAAATCTGGAACATATTTTGTCACACTAAATCGAATAGCCAGTACGATATTTACGAAAAGAAACATTGTATTGACTTAGAATTCAAGATCGACATACATTTAACGCACCCTATATACTTCCTACATAGCGAACACATGTGACAATATGGGTCTGTTTGGGACGAGCTTCGGCTTTGGCTTTTCGTTCGAAAAAGCTGAAAGCTATCCCAAACCAGAGGGTTTTTTCCACCGGCTATTTCAAAAGTCGAAAGCTGCGTTATACGTGAAAAAGCCAAAACCGCCGGGACAGCTTCCCACTCCCTCCATTTCTACTTTACCCCAAAGTTGGGAGTAATTACACGCTTTTTGCTATTGGACAAACCCCTCTCTTGCGCCCCTCCTCCTGCGCGCGCGCCGCACCGCCCTCCTCCTCCCCTGATGCACCGTCGCCTCTCCTCCGCCCGACGCGCCGCCGCCTCCCTCATCCTCCCAACCCAAAGACCGCCTCGTCCTCCCCGCCCCGCCGCCTCCCCTCCTCTTCCCGAGCTGCCGCTCTCCTCCTCCTCCTAACCCGGCACCGCCGCCATCACCGGCGACCAGAACCCTATCCCCAAGCCATTTTTTAATTTCCTTTTTTTTCTTTTTTAAATTAAATGTTTTTATAATAATTATTTATTGTAATTAGTTATGTAATAATTATTTATTATATTTATTTATGTAATAATTGTAGTTAATTACATTAATTGCAGTCTATTGCGTTAATTGTTGTTAAATGCGATCAATTGTGGTAGTCGTCGTTAATTGTGTTAATCGTTGTTAATTGCGTTAGTCATAATTAATTGTAGTCAATTGCGATAGATGTCATTAATTGCGGTAATTGGAGCGTTAATTGTTGTCAATTGCGTTAGTTTGTCATCAATTGCGGTACTTGTTGTCAATTACGTTAATTGTCATCAATTGCGTTAGTTTGTTGTTAATTATCATCAATTATCGTTAAATGCCGCCAATTGTGTTAATTGCCGTTAAACGGTATCAAACAAGCCATTACTTGTCTCAGGAGCATTTCAGACATTTTCTATCTCGAGAAACTACAGCCATCCTACCTAAAAGCCAGACAATCAAACACCAAACATCTTCAGCTCAACCGTTCAACTCTGTAGTCGTGCCAAACAGGTCCTATATAGTTGAATCATAATTTTCCAATACTTGATGATGGTTTCAGACATTTTGAGTTCATCAAAATTGAACACTGCACATTGTGAAAGTCCAAGCTCAACTGTTTGTTTTGCAAAAAGACAGAGCTTGCTCTAGCTCAAAACAAATCCACCACTACGTACCCAGAATCACAACAGAACATCTGGGCATGGGCTTACTCGATCGATAGAAAAAAAAAGCAATTTTTAGCATGAAGCTGCTTATAATGCTGGGAATCATAATGCTTCCAAGATAAGGTGAATCAGCCAATGACAACAGATTGGCCGTAATGCCCGGGCGGCCATGTGCAACTAGCATGGCGTGGGGCCACGAATTGGATGGTTAATTAGTCACCGATAGGCTGTTGCTTTTTCGAAAGCGTGAAGCTTGGCACGCCTGTTATCTTTGAAAGGCACAGATTATGACCGTAAAGCTAACCGCAATCTTGTTATCTTGTACTCTTACGTGATTAAGAGCATGTATAATGGTATAAACGATTGCTGTCTGTAATGCTCTTCATATCATCTATAGACAAAATTAAAGACAACTCATACAATGAATTATCTTTAAGTTATGTATATATGACCCTACAAACTATACAGACAATATGGATACAACAACGAAACAGCCGTCTATAAGGGCCTTATAGACTATCTGTTGCATGTCAGACAGCTTTATTATCTTTTCTTATTCTCTCTCATCCACATCATTAAAAATCTTATGTGGCAAAGATTATAGACTGCTGATGTCATCCCACTGTATATGCCCTAAGAAAACATTGATAGTTCGAGGGCATCCGCAATGTGCGGCAGGAAAGGGTCCTAAGGAGGAGAGAGGAGGATATTTTTTCATTTAACTTTTTCCTAAAAAATGCTCGTCTTATTTCGATTTTGGACCAGAGGTGGCGCCATGACTCACGGCGCCGAGAGAGAGCTGGCGCCATGATCCGCAGCATGACTCACGCCGCCGCTACGGTGGCGGCGATACCTGCGCCATGAGTCATGGCGGTCCGTGAGTCAAGGTCCAAAAGAAATAAGACGAGCAGGTATAAAGAGTTTTAACGAAAAAGGTTAAATTGGAGGATTTAGGGTCGACTCTATACATTGTAGGGGAATAAAATGAAGTCGGTCCTTGCTAGGAGCGGGCTTGATTGAGGTCCGTTACTAAGGTATAAAAACAAGACGTGGGTCCCACCTGTCTAGTAACTTGTTGCCATCGCCGAGGGAGCCATGTTGCTGCCACGGTTGCCGAGGGGTCACGCCATCGCCATTGCTGAGCGAGTAGCACCGCCAAAGAGTCACTCCGCCGCTGTGGATGGGGTCGAAGCAAGGGACCACCTATCGGATGGAGCGAAGGAATGATGGTCGCCCACCACCCACCACGCTGAGAAGGGAGCCGGGCCGCCGCCCGATCCGGCCACTAGGAGGACACAGGAAGGGCGTCGCCGCTAGATCCGGCATGATGCCACCGGATCTGGCCGCCGACATCGTCGACCAGAGACGAAGAGGCTGAGGCCTGTCGGAGAGACCACGACGCCGCTGGATCTTCACGAAGGAGGGACACCGATGCTCAATCCGGCGAGGGACATGACCACCATTGGGTCTGGAGGGAGGAGTGGCACTGTGGTGGAGGCCGGAGGCCATGGAGGAGAGAGGACGGCACCCAGATAGGTTCCATACATTACCTGAAATAGTACTAAGTCACGTCAACCGACCTTAGGATCCATACGAGTCCTATAAGTTGAAGATGCGTTTACTTGTTCTTTCTGCCTAGAAGCTGTCAGCAATTTATTGAGTGTCCAGTGTATGCAGGAAGTGTAAAAGTTTCTCCAGGATATCTTTGTACCTGCCACCTTAATGTAGAACTATTAGGCACGACTACTTTGATGAGTTGAGATATGTTCTGTATTAAGAAGGGAAGCATGAAACACAACACAGTGTGATTGTCGTCGATCCAAAGAAAAGATGCTAAGACTAAAATCAGCTAAACAAATGAATTACAACGTGCAGACCATGAATAGCATGTAAACCGGTGCAAGGCACCAAAAGTCTCTTTCCCATTTGGTGAGCCACTAAGCAACATTTCCTGCAGACCGATCTATACAGGAGGATGGTTACATTGACTGATTGGCATATAAGAATCAGGGTAGGTTTGGATCAAGAGATGCGTTATTGCAGCCACCTGTCGCTTTGCCACATGGCGCAGATCGATGAAAGAACAGTAATCCGTATGAACTACGAAGGGAAGCAGAACAAAAAGATGACCCTCAGGTTTGTCAGAGCGAACGAAATCTTGGACATATATGCCTGCGTGCGCATGCAGTATGCCTGCAGTTTTGTCTGACGAGTTGGGTTTTTATACAACTTTTGTTCGATCGATCGCTTCCCTACGTGGCCATGTTGATGCACGTGAAGTTCAGAAGTTGTGAACCCTTACAATCGCCCATGAATAATTGAATACGCTCTACCTCATCTGCGTACCATATAAATCTGAACTAATCATCGGGAGTTGGATGTAGTAGTTCCAGGGACGGAGATGGGCCTCGGGCCGGTTGAGCAACGGCCCGAGGCCCAGGAAAAATAGTAATGGAAATATTTAGTAATTATATCCAAAAAAATAGCCCACAGTGGAGAGGCCCGATGCTTACCGGCCGGCCCGAGACAGCCCAGGCGCCAGCAGCCCAGCACCCCTCCCTCCCGAGCGGCCGAAGCAAAGCCAGGAGCCAGGAGCTGCGCTCATTAGGTCATTCGCAATTTCGCATTCCCCAGGCTTCTTCTCAATTCCCCACCCTCCCGACCTCTGGCCTCCTCCCGCGGCCCGACGCCACGGACCTCTGGCTCCTCCTCCCCGGCAGCGCGCAGCCTCTCCTTCTAGCGCGCCGCGCCGGCCGCCGGCTCGGCGAGCAGATCTGCGCCGCGGCCCGGCGCGCGCGCGCCGGTCATTGCCGCCGGTTCGGCTCGGCGCTCTCCGCTCCCGCCGCGATCTGCGCCCCGGGCCTCGGCGCTGCCGCGGCGCTGCGCCGCCCGCCCAGCGCCAGCTCTCTTGTCGGCGTCGCCGCTCCCCTGTGGGCTCGTTGTGGCCGCGCGGCTTGGCCTCTGGCCGCCGCGCTGTCGCCTGTCGGTGTCGCCATGTGCCCGTGTCGGTCTTGCGCTGGTTGTTGCGCCGTTGTGGACTTGCGGTATTGCCTGGCCAAGCTAACTGGCGTTACTACTTACTAGCAAAGCAAGAAAGCCACTCAGCCGGGAAGGTGATTAGGTGAGGAGCCGAGGATTGTATATTTGTATGAGTAAATGAGTTGTAGACTTAACTACTTAAGTACTTAATAGTCAATACTTTGGCAATTGGTATAACATTTTGGATTGTAGGAGTAAATGAGTTAATTAGTTATGATTTATGACTTATGATTTATGAAGTTATGACTTATGGGTATGATTCAATGTATGACATATGACAGTATGACAATGTATTAACTTTCTATTTGAATATTTTATGTACTAGAATTAGAAATACATGATGAAGAGGATAAAGACATTGGCATCTTATTTTCCATCGCAATTCAATCAAACTCCGGAAACAATAGGAATGGGAGGTAGTAACGCCCCACAAAACAATCCCCGTGTTGTGCTTAATCCGGATGACATTGTTGCCGATCCCGGGCTTCGAAAACCAGTTGAGGAGCTGAATGTGGACATTAGGGATGCCGCTAGAAGGGAATATTTGCTATTGGGACAATAATTAGCTATTATGGATTATATTGGGGATAAACACTTCATCGTCCTTGTTGATGAGTCTCGAGATGCATCTATCAAGGAGCAAATGGCTTTGAGGACGCGTAAACATAAACTACCTCATGCTAGTGGTATGTTACATTCTTATTTCGTAAGTTGCATTAAAAATAACGTTGTGGTCTTGTGTCCCTGATTTACATATGCAATTTTTTTACATGTTGCGATTCTCTTACTATTGTAGATGAAGAAATGATAGGATCAAATGAATGAAATCTTTGTTAATTAAGCAAAAATTACCTCGTGCTAGTGGTATGTTACATTCTTCTTCTTTTTTGTTATGTTTTATCTATTTTGTCATATCGTTAAACATCAAATTCAAATTTTATTTCGATTGTGCATTTGTGTCGTACTTTTGTTATACCTCAGTGTTGATAGTATTTGATGTTAGTTATAGACTTATAGCCCTTTAATTTTGTGACCGAGTCTCTCTAAAATCCTGACTCCGCCACTGTGTAGTACTATAGTAGTAGTCCTTGAGGATTCCCTGGTTTGTGTCCAATCGGATGTTTCTTCCATATTTTTCATACCCGACACACAGAGATCTCTGGTTTACTTTATCCGATGGCTCAATCTTCAATGTACTCTTTTCTAGCATACAAATAGTAGGAAAAGTTAAGCCTTTTTAATTTACAGGAAATCGACGGCCGGCTCCGAGTATTCGGAGATTATCCAACGAAAAGTGCTTAACTGAAGAATGCAAGTTTCGAATCTCTGAAAGCTCTCACTACCGTTGGAAAGGGAAGGCATCGGTTTAGGACGGTTGGTTGTCATTTGCTCTCTTTCCGTTTCTCACATTAATCTACAGGCAACTTGTTCAACCATCACTAAATTAGTGGTTTACTTTAGAGCCATTGCATTAAATCAACTGTAAGACCTCTGACACCTGCTTGTCATGTTACGTAAGGTCTTGCAAGTTTACCACAAGACAGCCCATACTGCAGTCGCAACGTATGGCGCCCATCCACGAGAACACGCGCGCGTGTGGTCGTGTGGATCTCCAATAATCCACAGGCAGGGTATCGTGGTTCGTATGCCCACCTGGTTCACACAATTAATCACATGATTATTAAGATGACCCATTTCCCCTTCCCACCCGCGAAATTCATGGCCTATAGCTTGTGAGAGCCATGTGGGCATGCAGATGCAAGCCGCGCGATGAATTGGACCCCATCCTGCACACACAGGAGCAGTTGGTGTCTCCTTGTGTTGTGTGTGCAGCGTCCGGCGAGCACTTGCATGTGCGCCTGATTCCAATGATTTGTATGTGTTAACTGCCGTCGTGGCTCGTGGTCGGCGGTGGCTCAGGGCCAGGGGAGGATACGCAGTACGTCCCCACCTCCCCCTCTCTTTTGTCTCTTTTTCTCTGCCGTCCCACAAAGTAATTAACGATTCCAACTGCCAGGGGCACTGACGCTTCGCCTATATATACATGCGCCGGGCGCACCGCTCTCTTCACAGCCAAGCAACCATCGATTCCTAAGCTGGTCGCTTTAGCTAGCTAGCTAGCTAGAAAGGTAGTGTAAGACGCATCAGCTAGCTTCCTCCTTGCAATGGCATCCGCCAATGTCCTGCTGCTCCTCTTCTCAGCCTTCTGCTTCCTTGCCCGGCGAGCCGCCGGCGACTACGGCTCGTGGCAGAGCGCTCATGCGACGTTCTACGGCGGCGGCGATGCGTCCGGCACGATGGGTGAGTTCATAACACTTGGTGATCATAACAAAAGAAACAAATAGCAGGCTGACACGTGGTGCAGACCACCTCACCGTCACGGTCTGCATTAACTGATAAACGCGCCTGTATCGTGATGTGCTGCGTTTTGGCAGGCGGTGCGTGCGGCTACGGGAACCTGTACAGCAATGGGTACGGCACCAACACGGCGGCGCTGAGCACGGCGCTGTTCAACGACGGCGCGGCGTGTGGGTCGTGCTACGAGCTGCGGTGCGATAACGACGGGCAGTGGTGCCTGCCGGGCACCATCACCGTCACCGCCACCAACTTCTGCCCGCCCAACTATGCTCTGCCCAACGACGACGGCGGCTGGTGCAACCCGCCGCGCCCGCACTTCGACATGGCCGAGCCGGCCTTCCTCCAGATTGCCCAGTACCGCGCCGGCATCGTGCCCGTCGCGTACAGAAGGTGAGCCAGTTAACTTGTCGCGAGTCGCAACTGTTTTCAAGTTGAAACTTTGGAGCCCGTGTCGGTCCGGACTAACCCGGACTCCACCATGTTCGATCGATCGGGTCAGGCCATCTTAGGTGAGCCAGCCTGCAGATTTGCTTGGGTCTCTGTTTGTTTCCGCTGTAGGCTTATAGCCATGCACGCATGATTACGATTGACGGCAACTTGACTTGCTGTTTGGGAATAGTATTCTACTAGGCGTCACATTGTCTTCCATGTTACTCGAAGGCGATCTTGCGAGTTGCATGATCGAATCACTACTGGCTAACTTTGGCTGTCATATGCCTGAACTTTTACAGTTTCACTGAGGTTTGAATTTTAACTGATGGCGCTGCAGGGTTCCCTGCGTGAAGAAGGGCGGGATCAGGTTCACCATCAACGGCCACTCCTACTTCAACCTGGTGCTGGTGACCAACGTGGCCAGCGCCGGAGACGTGCAGTCCGTCTCGATCAAGGGCTCCAGCACTGGCTGGCAGCCCATGTCGCGCAACTGGGGCCAGAACTGGCAGAGCAACTCGTACCTCGACGGCCAGAGCCTCTCCTTCCAGGTCACCGCCAGCGACGGCCGCACCGTCACCAGCAACGACGTCGTGCCGGCGGGCTGGCAGTTCGGCCAGTCCTTCGAAGGGGGGCAGTTCTAGCTTGATTCTGCAGGGTGATGATGGGTTTTTCTCTCCCCACCGGCAGAAATGTCCGTGAATCGCGTTTGGAGCTTGAGCAAGAGAAGGAAACCTCTTCGTTATGGTAAAGAAGAGGCTTTGGCTATTCTGAGGCTGCTTATTAGCACCCGCTTAGGCCTTTCCTTTCTCCCATAGGACAGTAGAGATAAATAAGTTATGGAGTTGAGCATTTTCTGCATTATTGTAGCCTTGCTTTAAGAATTGCAAAGGCAGTTTGAGGATATTGTAGAACTAGAGGGAGTGATGTCTTGACAGTCATGTAACTTTTGTTGTTACATTGTAGCCCCCGAATCCGGTCACATGGAGTGGGAGATGTTTGTGGGGTACACTCGAGCTACTGGGGCCATGAACTATGCTTGGTTATGGTGTATGTATATGATAAGTTTGCGATTTGATACTCAGTTGTCCTCTGTCGCCTTATCAACTCGTGACGACTGTAGCTTGTAGGTCGGTAGCTGAGTGGGCAGTACGTTTTACGAGTATACCTTCTGTAGAGGGCGAAGTTTTCACAGCTGTTTTACTCAAACTTTCGTCAATTGCTCTAGAAAAAAAACTCAAAACTCTATCAATTCCTTTATGTTGGAGATTTTTTTTCCTGAGGTTTTATGGTGGAGATTTGAAGAACTTGGAGGCAAAAATCGCAGAAGGGGCAGCCTATTGGCCATGGTGGACTTTGTGTATGTAACACGGGACGAGCCGTTATTAATTTCAGCTGTCCGCTTCTTTGCAAAACTTGAGGCAGGCCAGTTCTGAACGAGTCATGTAAGTGGCCCATATCTATCCCGGAGCAAAGTTTCTTCTTGGACTTTCAGCCCATTAGCAACCCTGCCCATTAGAACATGTGTCCACAAATGCAATTCTGATGCCGTCCGGTGGTCTGGACTCTGGAGCGAAGGGAGTTACTAATTTCTTCGTCAAATGCAGTGGATGTGAACTTGTTTCTGAGTGCAGGGAATTTCCGTACTGATCTTGTCGCAGAGACATCTCCGAGATGCTGACATCATTCGGCTGGCTTCCTATGTTTCCGAGTTTGGGGTTGTGAAGTGTGATCGTAATCCCTCAGATTCACAAAAACTATTTGATTTGGTCATCAATACGGTCCTAAAAAGTAACTTTAACTCTAATTACTATTATAATATATTTGTAAAACTCGATAAAATTATAATATCATGAAAGTATTTTTCGAGATGAACATACACATATGATTTTCATGTATCTAATTTAAATATTTAAAAAGATATTGGTAGCTAATATTTTTCAAATTCGACTCTACGTATTTCAAAACGACTTCTTTTTTGTGAATTAGAGGGACTAGTAGAGGCAGCGTGACCTTCCAGTAGATTTCTTCTCTCTCTTGTATGCTAAATAAACGCAAGTCGATGGATCTCAATTATGTCGCCCATACCTAACCAGAGAACTTTACACACACTAGCAGCAAAGAAGTCATCTAGTAGCCTGATTGAATTCTAAACTTCTAACTGAAATTGATGGCGACTCCAGACTATGCACTGCAGGATAGCTGAGGTTTAACTCTGTTATTAGCATCTTCTCATTTCGAAGATGTCCTAGTCCGTTAGTCCACTCACACGGACAGGGGAATGTTAGTGATATATCTTAGAGGTAATTATAGAGATGATTGTATCGTTTGTATGTTTATGAGCTTTTGAATAATATGTTATTGTCGCTTGAATGAAATATTATTTATATTTGTTAGACCATGTTGCCAGATCTATTATATTTTAGTTGATGAATAATCGACAATGTTGATTACTGATGTTAATTGAGGCGTGTGATGTGTGTGTGGACTTATATCGGTCAAGTTGAGAAGAACTTGTGCCCAAAAAATATGGTGTTATGGTCTTTGCATGTGCAGGGTAACTCGAGGTGATCGTGGTCTACGGCGGTGACCGAGGGTGGCTTGGTGTGAAGTCATGGTCCAAAGGGTCAAGGATGCTAGAGAAGATGGTTGGGCTCGAGTTGAGACGCGTGGAGATCAAAGATGGATGATGTGTGTTGGAGCTACGGAGGTGCGTCCGGAGGCTACGATACGTGACAATTTTGGGGTGTCCAAAATTATGGTCCGTAATCCGGAGGCTATGATTAAATGGTTTAAGACAAAAGCGTGCAATCACTTTTGTTGTTCATAGAACTAAAGCGAAAGCTAGGTTTTTAGAGGATTTTTATGATGATTTTAAATCTGTTTCACGTGCCAGTATGAGTAATATTTCAAATAGTTCTCGTTCAGCATTGCCTGTATTTCAAGGGGTAGTTGGGCAGGTTTCTTTTTGGCATTCTGATCGCTCACACACACATGTTTTTCTGGTTCTAGTTTTGTTGCTCCTATTCATCGTGTATCTCAGTACTGGATTCTTAAATCTTATTTTACTAACCCTAGTACTATGAGACCGATGCTTCCTATGATGTGAGAACAGTTGACGAGGTTGAAGAACATGAGCTTGATTTGGTTCCAGTCTTTTATGTCATTGTTTGATTGGAACACCTGATGGTTCTTCACTTTCTTTGATGGCTTCCAAGAGATTTCACTTTCTGAGAGACCATGTGGAAAAGGTGATGTTGCTCTCCACCTTGTTGAGTTTGAATTATAGATTGTTTTTTTATTTATTTATAAAACCGCTTGATTCTTCATGGTTTGCTCTTTTGCGAAGTGAGTTGGGTGTGTTGCATCCTATGGACTTATTCTGAGGGGGAGCTTATTGTTTAAATTTCATAAGCTTTGTTTATTATACTTGTAAAACAATTCATCAAGTCCAAGCCATTGAAATCAAATGAGTTGTAGAACTCTCGCTATCATATTTACTCATATGTTGTGTAGCTTTGATCATGACTTGTTTTAATTAATTTACCACATTCGAACTAAAGTATGACATGACGGAATACTTTGACTAGATTAAGTATAGTTATTACTTTGTAATGTTCAATGAAAAGGATTAGCTTGATTGTGAGTCTTATTTTAAATCTTGGCTGAGGCTCGTATGTTTCTTATTGCAATCCTTTTTGCTCACTCAATTTGGCATGTTATATATAAAAAAATGAGGAAGAGTCAATTGCAAAGATGTATGCTTCAAGCACGCCATACATATATATGTATCTCTATAAAAAAAATGCTCAAATGAAAATTGTATGCTTTAAGCATGTCATACATATATATGTATCTATATAATACAAAGAAAATGCTTAAATGAAAAGAAGTATGCTTCAAGCATGCCAACAGTGAAAAAAAAGTATGCTACAAGCATGCCACATGCTTAAGAATTGAGTGTGGAGCAATAGGTTGCTATATGAGACTGCTAGCTCATCTAGATTTAAAGTTTGCTTCACTTTTAGGCTTTAACTTTTCATTGTGATATCTTGTTGTGTTTTCTATAATCGGTTTGGTCATTGTTGAGATGCCTGTCATTAATTTAAATTGTTTAATCATTCTAAAGACTTGTTTTGACATTGCTATATAGTATATGACTTTATATGATCCAGATAGCTCTACTAAAAAAAGATGGCTTGGTTACTTTCATAAATCAATGCAAAATAACTTGGATAATCTACAAAGCTTCTTGATTTTTACTCTCATTGCTCCTTCTTAGAATTATTCTTTCTTTGATGCTTCGTGATGAGTACATTGCCAAAGGGGGAGAGAATTGAGTTAGGAGGAGAGATTTAGAAGCGATTTGAGATTTGTGGCTTAAAATGCTTTTTCAGCTTCAGTTCTTCACTTATATCTGTTTTGAAGCTAATTCATTATGCTATCTTGAGGTGTTGTCAATGTATTCATCAAGAGAGATTGTTAGACCATGTGGTCAGGTCTATTATATTTTAGTTGATGAATAATTGACAATGTTGATTACTGATGTTAATTGAGGCGTGTGATGTGTGTGTTGACTTATGTCGGTCAAGTTGGGAAGAACTTGTGCCGGAAAAAGATGGTGTTATGGTCTTTGCATGTGCATGGTAACTCGGAGGTGACCGTGGTCTACGGCGATGACCGGGAGGTGGCTTGGTGTGAATTCATGGTCCAGAGGGTCAAAGATGCTAGAGGAGACGGTCGGGTTCGAGTTGGGACGCGTGGAGATCAAAGATGGATGATGTGTGTTGGAGCTACGGAGGTGCGGTCCGGAGACTACGATACATGACAATTTTGGGGTGTCCAAAATTATGGTCTGTAATATGGTGTGAAAGCCCACATATTGGGCCCTATAACTAGTGGGTCGTACGTGAGTGATAAGGGTTTGGAGACTACTGTTTTCCGAAGGGGTGCAAGTGCTAGCATGATTATATATAGATGCTGGTGGCGGCTGCGCAAAGTGAGCCACGTTTTGCGAATTAGGGCCGGCGGCTGGAATCACGTCAAAGAGCATGAGGTGCTGGCAGCTGTAGATGTGAAGTGCTCACGGCTGCTGTGGAGGTGAGTCTTTGGGTTGTGTGTGTGCTGGCCATGTCGAGGGATCCTTGGATGTGAGATTTTGGCTAGGATGTGATTGACGGTGGCTGTTGAGTTAATGAAAAAGAATTGTCGTATGAGCTTTTGGTGGAAGTGCATGCCATGTGATTGATGCTTGTGCTGTTGGGTGATTAAGAGCATGTGAAGAAAAATATTTTTTGGCATTGAGTTAATCCGAGAGACGTGCTATTGGTTGATTGATTTGACGGCGCTAGCATTTTTTCTCTGCCGAATTTTTTACTCTCCTGTGCGTGTACAACGACGCTGTTGCTTGGAGGCGGCTTGACTTGTGCTGTCTTCTGCTACGTGGAACGAAAACAATACCGACGTGTTATCACCGGAACACAGCTGTTGTTCTTGATCGAAGCAGAGCTTTGTGATCCTTACCGACGAGCTTTTCGTTTCAGATTGGTTAGTAAGTTCATGTTCTTTCTTAATTGCTTGTTGTGCTGCTACTGTTCATCTCATATAGACATCTAACTAGTTATACCTTGCGCATTGACATATACACATCAAACTAGTTATTCCTTGCGCATCTAGACAGAGGAATTCCTGCTATTTGTTATATACTAGGAACGCTGCTAGTTGATTGCTTTTAGGGTGCGAAAAATCTTTCACAATCATTCACCCCCTCTGATTGTCATTAACGATCCTACAATATTGATTGACAAGTATATGACTTGTTTGTGAAACTCTCTTTTATGTTTATGATGCCATTTTAAACATCTCTGGTCTTATGTTACTATGTGAGACACTTAATGATTTATGATAACACATGTATTGATTGATAATCACGTTTCATTAATCATGGATATGAGATATCAAATCAATAATGTGGACATATATTATAGAACATAGTGTTGGATTAACCTGCTTTGACATAGTGTATGTGGGACCCTTATACCTGTGTTCGTCATGGTTTTCTATATGTGAGCGATCGAGATGAAACTTGTCCCTCCTGTTTTAACAAGTGAGCTGTCTCTGGCCCCTCGATGTGGTTTGGATCAAGGAAGTGCATGATCATACCAAATATGGTTAAGGAGTTAACTACAACTAAGTAATCTACTCAAGATCGAGTGAATAATGGAACTATCATAAGAAAGCACACATCTCGCCTTGAGTTCAATCTGATATTGTGAGGCAAAGGGATCAGCACATGAGCGTTATAAAGGTTTGTCTGATACGATCGTGATGTGTATTCAGGAGTCACTGTGTCTTACTAGGAACCGCTATCGACTTGTGGATCGAAAAGGAGTCTCCGGGTCACGGCCGATTACGCATGAACTTATAGGGTTACATACTTAATGGGTTGAAACAAACTAGTCCAGATTGGATCCATAAGAGGCTTAAATCAGATTATAATCTGTACGTGGTTAAAAATCCTAATAAGTTTCTAATGTAGAGATCCATTAGGGTCTCTTTATAAGGGGAGGCGTGGGCCTTTTGGGAGGAGGTTGGACCACCAATCGAAACTCTAGCCGCTACCTCTCCGAAGGCTCTACCGTGCACGCTGGCGCTAACACACCGGTGCATGGTGTTCTACCTTTAGACGTGTGGATACTATAAAGGTGCTACTGCAATCGTTGTTGCGCTGATCAAGGACAATTCGTGACGTACGTAGGGAACGCGAGAGGTTGTTGGAGAAGACGATAGACAACCAAAGACGTTGGTCGATCGACTACTTTTACTACATCGATGTGCGCAACGTTGGCTGGACTAAGCCAACCCCTTCTTCCGCTGCACTACGCATCTAATGGTAACGATTTATGATCTTTTATTCACATGTCTTCCTAATTTACGCGATATTTTTTTTTAATTACGCGCTAGTGTAGCCTCCATTGGCCCGTTAGTAATGACTGGTTCACAGTTGGCTGAAGCGCCGCAAAATTGGCAAATTGTTGTTGCAGTTAGGCCGTTTGTGTGGATAACGATGGGGGAGATATGCTAATTTTGGCGTTTTAAAGGTGTGGGAGTCCGCATGTTTGGTACGTTGTCACCAACTCACCATCGTCTGAATATGTTAGTTTATCTGTCGTTTTGCCAGTGAAAATTCCAAGATAAGTATTTGAAGGATTGGACGGTGAAATTGATTTCTAGCTATATGGTTCAAGAGTAGAGCATTCAGTTAGGTTGCATAGACTTTTGATTGATCAACCAGCGAGCTTCAAGTCTGACACGCAAATATGTTCCAATCCAACGACTCCACCAAACTCTTCGTCTTCCTCCGAGCAGTATCCATCTAGCATTCTAGCCATTGCTAATTTGTACTAGCCTCCTATGAATTATGATTGTCAATCCTACTGGCTGACGAAGAAAGGGCGGCTCTGGCAGGCAGTCTGGCTTCATGTGTTTTCAACTAATGTGCAGTTCAAGTATGGAAAAAAGGAAATCAAACAATAGCACAGCAGGTTCCTAGGCAATTACCAGATATGGCTAGATTATGGCGTAAGTAAGCCATCAAGATCCCATGCATCTCCAGTGCAGATTTGGCAGGACGCACGCAGTAGGAAAGTATAAGCTCAGCAATTTGTGTGCCTTTGTACACCTGGACTGGACTGGACTGGACGACGCGCCGGCCCTGCGGTGTGCTCCTCCCCGTGCAGAAAATGATGAGCCTTGGCGACTGCTTGCGCGGCCACGCCGCTGCGCCTGACACCAACGGGAGCAGTGCCGGAGCTTGAAAATTTTGAAGGTGCGTTATTACTGATACTAAAAGATAGGATAAAAATGTTGAAAATATGAGTATTTTTTGAATTACTTTAATTCAGAAATATACTAAATAAACCTTGAAGAATACTGTAACCGTTTTCACAAAACAGGTAGACAAGAACACTATAAATATACGAATTTCTAGAAGAACAGAAACTAGCGTACATATCTCAATGTTCGAGTCAACAACATATAATAAAGCTAAGTAAACAACAAGTGCGAGTTAGACATACCCAGATCCAGCGGAAGAAGCAGCGGAAGTAGAAGCAGAAGTCTTGGTCATGTCGTCGTTAGCCATGGCGTAGTGGACGTCGTGGTAGTAGTTGTGCAGATGTAGACGTAGTAGAAAAACAGATGAAGCGAGCAGTCGTGCGAACGCTCCCTAAAAACCGTATTCGTCCTCGCTCGTGGCACGCCTGTGTACGCGCACACCCGCCCGCATCACACGGCGAGGCGAGCGAGCGAGCGCGCGTATGTATTGGCTCTCTCCAATTCCACAAAAGAGTTACCACGTTCCACCTTTTAAAGTGGTGTAACTCTCATTCAACTCTTCATACAAGAGAGTTTTAGCACATGCACATGAATCTTTGAGATTTTTTAGGAATTAATTAGAATTAAAATTGGGTCTAGTCCGTATTAATTCCAACAAAAAAAGACGGTAGTTAAACAGTTATCGGTTGATTGAATCTTAGCGTAAGGTAAACTACATATTATGAATATTATATTCACACTGTGCCGAAAATTCCTAGATAATTAGTTGGTCTTTCTCTCTAAGTTAATTGAGAAAACAACTTATTATATGCACCCTAGCTGCTCCGCCCTGGCCAAGAGACACTTTGCCTGCGCGCCGGGCCAGGCCACAGTTTGTTGGACCCCAACAGATCCATTAAATTTTACGCGAAACAAACAACAGACGAACAAGTACAATCACCACTCACGCAGAGGCAGAGCTCTCACGTCACAGATTTTTGCCTCCCGTCCACCCTCCTCCGCCGCCCGCCTCTCTCAGAAGCGCCACCGACTTCGTCTTTTTTCTCTTGCGGTGGTGGTGCGTGGGGATGGGGGAGGGCGGGACGGCCGGGACGGTGGGGGCGCTGGCCCTGTCGGTGGTGTCCTCCGTGTCGATCGTCATCTGCAACAAGGCGCTCATGAGCACCCTCGGCTTCACGTTCGGTGAGCGCCGCGTCGCTTCTCGCGCTCTAGTTTCTTCGCGTCTAGTTTGTTCACGGAATCATGGTAGGAACTAGGGAGTGTTTGACACCACGAGCTTCCTGTGTCTCCAATGCCTGCGATGTACTAGCAGCGACCGTGATCCTTTTGTTATTAACGGAGACGTTGATACGAGTTTGGAGGGATAGAAATGAGTTTGCACACCAGGTGTTCTTCGAATTGCTTGAGCGAAGTGAAGACTAGTTTGTGTGAAAGATGAGCATAGCGCGCTGTAGTGAACTTGAACTTTCACTAGATTTTTTTTGAATGGAATACTTTCACCAGATATGACGATGCAAAATTAACAAGACTGTTCTGATTTCTTTCAGCTATTACGCTGACAAGCTGGCATCTCCTGGTGACATTTTGTTCGCTCCATGTGGCTCTTCAGATGAAACTTTTCGAGAGCAAGGATTTTGATCCCAAGGCAGTAATCGGATTTGGAATACTAAATGGCATATCTATTGGTTTGCTTAATCTGAGCCTTGGATTCAACTCTGTTGGCTTTTACCAGGTTGGTTTACTTTTTTGAAGTTCAGACCAATCTTGCATCTTTCCGTTTTTTTTTTTCTATTTCGGATGAACATATTCATCTTTTGCAAATGTTACCTGTTAGAAGTTTTCAAAATTTAATTTCTGCTGGAAATTTAGAAGTTGACTTCAATGTATGTTTCATCTGAATATCAACACAGTACAGTTGACTACAAAACAATACTACTACAATTTCCAAACAATAAAATGATGGTGAATTTAATGTACTCCTGATTTGATTAGGGGATGATATGACACCACTTTAATTGGCACTTTGATCTAATCATATCTGCTTTAAAGTTTATTCTCTTCTGGAAATGCATGCAACCAAGCTTTTTAAAAATGTTCATCATCTACAGATTTCAAGTGTTTGTGTTGTCAGTAGTTCTCTGCTTTGTATTAGCCGTCTCACTCTATAAAATGTATCAGATGACCAAGCTGGCAATAATTCCTTGTACTGTATCATTGGAGACTCTATTCTTCAGGAAGACATTCAGGTCCGATCCGAGTTTTGCTTTATCATATCACATATGGCAAAATCGTCAACTAATAAATATCTGATCCTTGTTGGCACTCATAAGAAATATGACAATCATCAACTAGTACATGGTTTTTGAATATTTGAAGTGCTGAACACCTGCAGGCCGCAGGTCTGCAGCCCTAGCCATTATTCTCGCCATTCAATAATTTAGATCACAAATTATAACGATGTTTGTCTTTGATGCAGCCGGAGCATCCAAATGGCATTGGCAATTCTTCTGTTTGGTGTGGGTATTGCAACAGTGACAGACCTTCAACTAAATCGTTTGGGATCTGTGTTGTCTTTACTTGCTGTTCTTACTACATGCATTTCACAGATTGTATCCTTTGAACAATGATCGTGACGTTTAATTTAGTGTTCTTTCTACTAGAAAATAAAATGACATTTGATTTATTTTCTTTATGGATAAAAATGCAAACTCACGGTACTAGCTCATAACATCTGCGAGGTGATATTTGATTGATGAGATGGATAGTTGTCATTCTCTGTTTTCTATTTTGATATCCATATGCCTACACCTATATCAGTAAGTGTCAGGCATAAATTTGGTAAAGATATTTAGTTATTACCATGACAAGTTTTTTTTTTTGGAAACTTTCTTCTTAATATCAACAATGACATCACAGATGACATTACTTTGGTGTTAAACCCCATTTTGTTTATTAGATAATCTAGATTCTTCCCGCAGTTCAGTACTGTAGTTGCCAACTTGTCATATTTCCACTGGATTAATTTGCATTAGCTTGGTTCATCCAAAATCCTCAAACATTCTTCATTACTCAAATTCAAGTAACAAACTTTATATGATAATCTACTCTCCATTTTATTAATCAACTGTAATTTGTTTGGATGCATTATTGTCTATTGAATTAAGGTTTGTATCCATCTTTTCTTCTGCTATTCTATTTTTCTTCCCTGTAAGAACTTAATCAATTCTGCCAGATGACAAACACAATTCAGAAGAAATACAAAGTTTCTTCAACTCAACTTCTATACCAATCTTGCCCATACCAAGCGCTGACTCTTTTTGTCGTCGGTCCATTTCTCGATGGTCTTCTTACTAACCAGAATGTATTCACTTTCAAGTACACGCGCCAAATCCTTGTGAGCATTTCTTTACCCGACAGGTCGGCACTCCTTTTTCTGAATTACTAATGTGTTTTTATCCAATAATTTATCTATTTATTATATTTTTCACAGGTATTCATCATCCTTTCATGCCTAATATCTGTCTCTGTGAACTTCAGTACATTTCTTGTGATCGGGAAAACTTCTCCTGTAACATACCAAGTACTGGGTCATCTGAAAACTTGCCTTGTCCTTGGTTTTGGATATGTTTTACTTCACGATCCATTTAGCTGGAGGAACATAGTAGGGATTCTTGTTGCTTTGCTAGGGATGATATTGTATTCTTACTTTTGCATGATGGAGAACCAACAGAAGGTCCTCGAATTGTCAGCTCCGCTGTTTCATACCCAGGTTATCATACTTTTCTTCTAATGCTATCCATCTGGCCATCAAAATGATAAATTGCAGACTTGCAGTCATGTTTACCACTCCTTTTATTTCCAATCAAGGGACGCTAACCTTTTTCTTAGTGTAGCCCCTCAGTCCTTACGCATTGCCTAAATCACTTTTGGCTCATCAACCATGTCCATGGCAGGTGAAAGAAGGTGAAGTAGACGCTCTTCTCCTGGTACAGAACGGGTTGGCTAAAGTTGTCGATGGTGTTGTGACTAAAGGACCGGTTTGGAGCTCTAAAAGAGATTTGGATGCATGACCATCCTCTGCATTCACGGTACACCGCACTGTTCTGATGGCATTAGCATGGGTTTCGATCTGAAGCAACCGCTCCTACAGAAGGACAAATGACAATTCGATGTCTCTTGGAACTTGGGCTTACGTGAAGCAGAAGAAGCAGAGCAGTTTACAGTAGCATTTTTGCCCCGGTCACTGAAAAAGATTAGATACTCAACGTGCTCATTCACTTCAGCTTCTGAACTCTGAATGTCCCTTGAAGTGCATCTTGTATTATGCTGTCATTAGTGACTATCATGACAAAATAATTACAAAAACATTTGCATACTATTATACTATAGAGAATATTTGGTCTCTGAAATATGATGTTCTGTTTGATGCCTGAAATCTGTATGTTGCAATGTCTGTTCCTCGTGAGGATCTTCCTCGCTCAATACATTTCGTCGGCTCTTCGTGCCTTTCCCGGAAGTAGGGGTGAAAACGGATCGGATAGTTTCCGACCGATTCGGACAAAAATGGATTCGGAATGTCTCAGATCGGATTTTTCTCGGATAATTTTCGGATCGGAAATGAATTCGGATTTTTTTGTCGGAAACGGAAACGAATACGGTAGGCATGCTATCCGACGGATACGGAAACGAATACGGATTATCCGGATAAGACGGAGTCCGGATATCCGGATTTCGGCCCAAAAGTGGATTTCAGCCCAAAAGAGAAAAGGGGATTTTAATTGATTTTTGAATTTCAGAAAATGCAACAAATCAAATAGTCTTTTAGAAAATAACAAATAGAGTTCAAAAATCCTATAAAAAATCATAGAAATTCGTTGAATTATTTTTAACTTAATAAAATTAATTCTAACTTAAAGTTGGTTTTTATTTTTGTATATAAATCATTTTAAATTTCTAAAAATAGGGAAAACCTTTTTAAAATCCAGAAAATTCAATAAATTAATTAAAATTTTCTTTTTCACTTTAAATCCAATAAAATCCCAGAAAACTCAATAAATTTTATTTTTTACATTAAAAAGTAGAAAAATAAATAATTGACTTTATTTTATTGTTTTTTTTCCTTTTTAACCAGAAAAACTCTTTTAAATCTTAGAAAATCTAATAAAATAATAACTTTATTAATTTTATTTTTGGTAACATACTTTGGGATGTTACAGTCATTTGCGTATAGATTAACCATCCAGTCTAATCGATGTTAGTGTGAACTAAATTTTATATATATGATGAACTAAGTGTGAATGCATGATGACTTTGTAAGTTATGACTTATGAGCTAAATATGGTAAACTAAGTGTTGTATTTGTGATGAACTAGTTAATGTAACTTACTAGTGTCAATGTTATGTGTGGTTGCTAAAAAACAATTCATGAATATTTACATCAAATAAATTAGTTATATGTTTTCGTTAATTTCTGGCATACAATTTAAGGGGTTTTCATGTTCCGAAAAATATCTGTGATCGTATTCGTTTTGATTCGTATTCGATACTATCCGTATTCGTATTCGTATCCGGGGTATTCGTATTCATATCCGGATCCAAAAATAATATGAAAACAAATATGACAAAACCATTATCCGTCCATTTCCGATCCGTTTTCACCCCTACCGGAAGGATAGCGTATATCGTGTTGCACGGAAAATCATTTATACGCCTTGCTTATGAACCCCGTGACTCAAATATCCTCTCTGATAACTTGGACCGTCGATCGAATGGACGAACGGCCAGGATGCTTTACCGCTTCTTGCCACCAGGCATATAAGGGCCACGTGTGGCGAAAACCCTAGAGGAAGAGGAGTACTCGGCGGCTTCGGAGTTCGCACCAGCCGCCGCCGCCGCCTCCCATCCATCGGCATGGTATGAACTGATCTCCTGTGCTCACACCTCGCATGACGCGATTCAACGTTGGTTTGACCCGTTTGATCTCTGCGTGCGCAGACCTTCAAGCGCAGGAATGGCGGCCGCAACAAGCACGGCCGCGGCCACGTGAAGTACATCCGCTGCTCCAACTGCGCCAAGTGCTGCCCCAAGGTAAGGTGGATCACTTTGCCGTAGTCCTCTTCCCTTTCGCGCGAATCGCCTGATCTGTGTGTTAATTTGGGTGGGTTTCTTGGGTGGCTCAGGACAAGGCGATCAAGAGGTTTCTGGTGAGGAACATCGTGGAGCAGGCGGCCGTCAGGGATGTCCAGGAGGCGTGCGTCCATGATGGTGCGCTTCCCTTTCCGCTTTTGATTTCTGCTTTACAGTTTAGCTATGATTCGAGATAGTAGTACGCAGTACGCACGGTGGTTTTGCATACGAGCGTACGATCCCCCCCCCCCCCCCCGGGGGGGGCATCTATTATGATCCTCTTGCGAGTTTAGATGTATTGATCTGTTGATGCGTTGATGTCATAATTGACATCTGTTTCGTTGCAGGATACGTCCTCCCCAAGCTGTATGCTAAGGTGCATCACTGCGTGTCCTGCGCCATCCATGCTCACATCGTCCGTGTCCGCTCCCGTGAGGCCCGGAGGGACCGCAGGCCACCGGAACGCTTCTTCCGCCGCAGGGTACATGCTCCTTACCTTGCTTCATACCAATCAGATTCCTTTCGTTTTGTAGTTAGTTTGCAGTGTTTAGTTGGTAGCACATACTAATTTAGTTTATTTGTCCACACTGCTTGATGAGCTGCCTTAATCCTCGTATGCATATCAGAATGATGCCCTGGGTCTGTTTGGTTCATGGCCCCAATGAACCAAGCCAAAATTTGGCAAAAAGAACATTGTTTGGATTGCGGCCAAGCCAAATTTTGGTGATCGATTTCCTTGCCATTGGATTCCTCGCGTGTGATATTAGATTTCATTGGCGTTACCAAATTTTTGTTGGCATTACCAAATCTTGATAGCAAACCAAACGATAGCCAATTTTCATTGGCATTACCAAAATTTGATTTGGTTCATGTTGGTAACAAAACCAAACAGGCCCGGAAAGTTTCATATTTGTCACTAAAAGTACGCACATAGGGATATCTGCCCCGATGGAATCATAGTGCTTGTGGGATGAACCAGTCCCTAACATTCATACCGTCCATTTCACAGTTGGCTGACAGTCTACATCAGTGGCGAAGCCTTGTTGAGGCCAAACAGGGCCAAGGTATACACATGGCCCATCTAGGTACTTGGTCCGGTATTTGGCCCACTCTAACTATTGAGCAGAGCAATAGGCAGTGAGCACTACACCACTTCATGGCTTCTTCTCCATGGATCCCTCACAAACTCACTCTCCCTAACTCTTCTTCTTCCCTTTTTCCCCAATGTGCATCCTCTCTCCATAGCAAGTAGGACACCAAAATTCTCTCCACGCTCTCCCAACTTGGATCCGCGATGCTCCAGGCCTCCGGCAGTCCAGCCAGTGGTTGTGGCCAGCAGGCAGCAGCTTCTTGCCGTCTCGTCATCTCGGAGCTTCCAACAAGGCAACAAGAAAGGGGCTTTGCAGAGTTTTCTAATCATGCTTGATTGCTTCATCTCTTAATGCCATAGTATCATGTAAGCCAAGAAACTTGTTTAAATTTCTTATAAATTGAAGAGCCAAGGCTGATTGGGGCTTATGCTAATTAGGTCTTAATTTGGGTAGGCATATTCAGTTGACGCGCGGAGTGCCCAATCTTTCACGGTACGGTAAAACTGTAAAAGTGTAGTAACACTCCGGCGGTAGTGTAGTAACGAGCTTGATAACGTGGTTGAATTGCACTAGATCAGCAAGAACCGAAGTAGAAGCGATCATCCGTGGTCTCTCAAACCGTGAACAATGGATTGATCACGAATTAGAAGATCGAATTGTATAGATTTGGTGGACAATCTCAAGAACATAATGTCCTTGATCTGCGCCAACTCTCACAAACCCTAGATGGGGAGACCTCAGGAACACACGCGCGACATGGCCACCAAAACCACCGCTGATTTTCTGGTATTTTTCTGAATGCAAAAACGTCCCTCCCATGCACTCGTGCTTTCCATGCAGTTGGACTTCACGTGCTTGCATCCTTGCGCATGCGGACGGCTCCCTCTTAACCTCCTGTTGTACGCCGCATGCCCTGCACTCGGCCTACTCCCATGCGCCGCACGCACCGGGTTTTCTTCCCGTCTGCCTACCTCCCTCGCGGCCAATACATGTTCTTTCTCTTTTCCACCCATTGAAACAACACCAATATGACATACAACCTCAGGTTGTGAGTTGGAAATATAACCCAAAATTGAAGTACCACTTCGGGCCGTATCATAAATTGATTAAATTCCTCCATGACTTCTTTGTTGATTTAGCACTTGTATAATTGTTATTGTTGAATGTCAGTGGGCAATTGTCCTCTTGGCTTTTTGCCTCACGCTACGCCACTGATCTACATGTTTAACTGATCATTCAGGATGGGAAATGTCCGATGTGAAGATATTTTGTGCTGATTTACTCAAATATTTTGCATATAATGATTGTGAAATGCTGAAATCTTGGTGAGATTTAGTATATCGGTAGCTCCCTTGACTATGGTTTATCTGTACTGTAGTTGAGTGCTTGGGCTATCCATTATTCTAGTTATTCCTGTTAGTGGCATTACTACCCTCCATGTTGCATTTGAACGAACCAATAGCGTGCTCAGATGTGCTCGAAATCACTCTAGGAATGCCCAAAATCGCCCACCCACATTGTCAGTTGTCATAAGCACAAGCATGCTTGTGCTGTTAGGAATGCTGATTTTAATTCATTGTTACTTCAATCCACTTCTTACTGTACTTCTATTTCTGTTGGAACATCTTTTTTATGTGATCTTGATCATGCCATGTGATGTTGTGGTGGCCTTGTGGCTGATACTAGTTGCCTCTTATTTTGCAGGAGGAAAGACCTGGGGGCCAAGGTCCTCGTCCTGTTGCTGCTGGCGGCGGCGGCAGTGCACCGGCTCCCAACGTTGCCCGCACCTGATTTTGCTTCCCAGAGTGCTCTGCTTTTGATCGGTCTATTACCTTAAAAAATCTGTCATGATGCCAATATGTTGAACTTTACCTAGGATCTACCTATTTTTTAGTATCGACTTGAAACATGACCATCTTTTGCCTTACCTGTTACATTTTCACTGCCTAGAGTGAACCATGTATTGCCTAGGGGTGGAAAAAAAAGCTGTTAGTGGGGCTCATTGGCTTAGTTTAAAATTGCTCTAATTACACTTGTTAATTAGTTAAACATTAAAATGAGTCAATTTCGAATGAAATTGGATTTCGTTCTGGCTCGGCTCGGCTTGTTAGCCCGGTTCTAAAAATACTTCTAAACTATAAATAAAATAATATTAAATCAATATTTGTCAATTTCGGAAAAAACTCGGTGTGTCAATTTCGGGAAAAGCTCGGTATGATGAGTTCCTGGTTCGATATCCACCCCTAGCATTGCCCTTGTGGCTCTTGTGGCTCTCTCCTGGTTACCTCCAAAAGATGTTCATGTAATGGGTGATCCCTGATCAGTATTTACTATCACCTTTTTTTCAACGAAGTATTTACTACCACCTGATGGATTCAGGTTCGTTTGGTTGTCTCATGCTTGGCCCAACTTATGTAATTAAGGGACCTTACTTTGACTAACTTTGGCCCAACCCTTGCTCCAAGATCAGGCTGCCCAAGCCTGGATAATTGGGCACATCCCAGGGTGCCTGCATGGCCAGGATGCTGATGACTCATAAATCATGTATTGAGTTTGCTTGGAGTAAGTGGTTTCTCCTGGTGTGTTGTGTTTCGTGAATTGCAGCGGCCATATTGTTGTGTGACTGAGGGGCCGTGTCCTTTTTAAACCAGGTGTATTTGTATTCGAGGGGGTGTTAACGGAATGGTGTATTTTAAATTGATGTTGAATAGTGTAGAGAGCCAGTGGTTTGGAAAGACATTCCTGTCGACCCGCGGGACAAAAATGAAGAGGATGCTATTGAGACGAAGCTATTATGAGTAAAACACAGTAAATACATATTTAAATTTTATATATAATCTAAATTGATATATAAATTTATGAGCAACAATGTTAAAATGATAGATACATTAAACATAGTATATTAATTATTGATAGTGTGTTTTGAAAATCCAAAAATATATATAAGTAGTAATCTTATAAAAAAAAATTAACTAGATTAATGTTAACAGGTGTACTGTGGGTACAGCAAGCAGAGACGGTGCTCTGGCCTCCTCGTGCTCCTACGATGGATCCTACACTATGCCGGTGCACATAAGGGAAAGGGTTTTTGTGTCAGACGTTTCTCTGTCTTCTCTGATCCCCCTACTGTTTACATGATATCATCGCAAACCATGCACCGAAGTTGGTAAGATCCAACCGTCCAGGTAAAATCAGACGGCCCTGTGTCGTGCCAGCCACCCACCGCCTACGTACTCCCTCCCCCAAGCTACGCAACGTTTCAACTCCGCCACCTTCCTCGCATCCTCGCTTGTCCAAGTCGTCGTTCGTCGTGCCTCCACTTTCCCACCAATTCTCCCCTGCGATTCCGAACCACGGCCTCCATCGGGCCCGTCCACGCAACGCATCTGACGGCCGCGGTTGCTCCACGACCCCTCCCAGTCCCCATCGTTTCTTAAAACCCACGCAACCACCACCAGCCTGGAGATCAAGCACCTTCCAATCTAAGGTCTCCCGTCTCCCCCACCCCACCACCAGCCGGCCGGCGGCATGACGGCGACGTCCAGGGCCCCGCGGCGCCCCCGCATCCGCGCCCACGCGCCGCCGCCGACCCCGATCCGGACGGCGCGCGGCGCACGCTCCGCCGCGGCGGACGAGCTCGTCCTCGCCGAGTTCCTCGAGGCCTCCCTCCGCGTCCCGGACCTCACCCTGCCCCGGAAGAAGCGCTTCCACTTCCCCGCACCTCCGCTGGTTCCGGACGTCCCCGCGCAGGCCCTCCTATCGAGCGAGGAGGCCGCCTCGCGGACGGCGGTCGACGCAGCCTCGGAGGCCGGCGCGTTCCGCGTGGGCGGGGCGGTCGAGGCCGGCGAGGTGCGCGCGGCCATGGAGGCGGCGGAGGCGGTGTTCACGGCGCCGGAGGAGGTGAAGCGAGAGCTGGGGAGGTGGTTCCGGAGGAAGGATCGGATTGTCGGCGAGGAGTTGTACTGGTTCCGGCCGGTGAGCTCGGGCGTGGATCGGGTGCTGGACGCGGCCTTGCCCAGCGGCTCCACGTACGAAGTGTTCAGGTACGTACTAGTAATTTATACTACCGCCTTGTAGTAATTTTTGTCTCTTTCCTTCCTCGTCACCTATTGGCAGATAGACTATCTAGCTAGCTAGCTACAAACAAAAAGAAAGTTTTTGAGCATTTTTTTGTAAGCGGAATTTGATCTTAAAATATTCAGAAAAATCAAACTATATACGGTGGATCGGAGTACCGGACTGCGTTCACAGTGTCTGCATTTAAGTATCGTCTAGCTTTACGAGCAGCAGGTTAGATTTCTAGTGTGGTGGCAGGTCAGTATTCATCTTGATAATCCTGAATCTGAATGATGTGAGATCAAGAGTGGTATAGATGATTGACCATGAGGTCATTGGACAGCTGCTAACCTGTTATTTGCCGAACGGTTTGGTGCATTGGTGACTTGCTCGATTGACATTAAACATGTTGAGATAGATCATAAGAGGATTTTTTTTATGTTATCGACTAGTACATGCTCCTCTAGGATCCACCGTCCATCTTGTGGTGGGGATGTGTGCATGTAATTCTTCTCACCTTGCAATACATTCTGCTAGCGTATTGGTACATTTGATATATAGATTTGCTATTTTTAAGTCGTCTAAAATTTTTTAAGTTTAAATCAATTGTTGTGACCATTGAATTTGTGTAGAGATTGATGTATCATATGATTGGATATTGATCTATAGATAAAAAACATAGTTTATGCTTAAAAAATTTCAACTACCTTATGAATAGACAGTCCCTTGATATATACGGTCCACTATCTGCTGTCTCTTTGCCATCTGACATGGATCCACCTCGGTATCACGCGA
Source organism: Ampelocalamus luodianensis (assembly GCA_036346255.1). NCBI lineage: Eukaryota > Viridiplantae > Streptophyta > Magnoliopsida > Poales > Poaceae > Ampelocalamus > Ampelocalamus luodianensis. The sequence goes on along the minus strand of CM070617.1, from coordinate 25,125,778 downwards.
CTCAAAGCCGCTGCAGAGAGGAGAGAGGGTTCATTTCTCTCCCCTCCACCATTATTCTCTCGTCACATCTTGATCTGGCACGGCGCCTTCCTCCTCTTGCACCGCCCAGATGTGCGGTGGCAATGGTGAGCACGCTCCAGATTTGGCGTTATGTGCGGTGGCGCTGCCCGTTCCTAGCGGCGGTGGCGAACGGCTTGCTGCGGCGTGCCTCGGCTTCTTCCACATCCGCCGTCGCCCTTACCTCTTCCTCCAAGGAGGCTTAGATTTGGACTCCGGCGCCCTGTCCACGGCATAGGTCCCACCGCGCATCTGTCCAGAGCTGGTTACGGTGGCTGTGTCCCATGGCGCACCGGCAAGGTGTCGAGTCTGCGTGCTAATGTCGTGTTCTGGCCGGTGACCAAGTCCCACGCAACTCGGCCTAGATCCAAATCTGGAGTCGGCTCTGGCCGACGACGAAGGTCAAGGACACGACGGACACCGCAAGGCATGGGGCACAATGTGATGAGAGCGCACTTCGACGAGCGTCTTGGCGCACAAAACACGACTGTCCAGTCCGGCGCGTGTCTCGGCGTTTGCCTCTTCCTTTTGTCCAAATCGGGAATTGATTATTTACCCATCGTTTAGGCGTGTTTCAGTATTATACCCTCATTACCGATGTGATAGTTTTTTACTCCCACTTAGTTTGAACCTTGATTAAATACACCCCTTTGATTATTTTAATCATTTTTGTCGTTTTTAACCATGCGAAAAGACAATATTGCCCCTTGCTCGAAACCCATTTCCACTCGATGTGTCACTGTTCTCGTGTCAGTACTAGTCTTTGATCTCCCTTTGTTGTTCCTTGCCTTGAATTCAAAATCCAAGGTCCAAAGATATACTACTACAGAAAAAGTCATTACAGACGGTTCAAAATTGTCATCACAGACGATTTTCTGAACCGTCTGACTTTATGGGTCTGTGATAATATGAGGTCATCACAAGCGGTTTTAACTGTGACGAGGATCTAATAATCCTCATGTTATTATTTTATAATCATGTAATATGACGTCATATGATATACCCCTTAATATTATAAGGGAGGAGTAGGTTAGGTGGTCGTAAGCTCTCTTACGACCACCCCCCCTAGTCGTAAGTATTTCTACGACTATGGTGTAATCGTAAGTCTTGCTACGATTACGTTCGGTTTTAAGTCTTTGTACGACCAGTACCCAGTCATAAGCTCTTTCAACAACTACCCCCTAGTCGTAAGTTCTACTACGACTAGCCCCGTTACGACATCCTCACAATTAGCTGGGTCCACCCGTCAGAAGACCCATTTACTAGTGAGGATCTGAGCAGTCAAATTACGTAGTTATACCCGAAATAACTACAGATAATACTCCACTATCTCTGATTGGTAACCGTTGGACAACGTGGGGAGATTACTACTCCGGTAATTACTCTCATTATTACAAAATAATGAGCGCCTAATTGACTTGGAACGACAACCGCCCCAACAACATAGTATAAATAGGTGCCTCTTGAAGATAATGGAAGAGGCTTTTGGGAGAGGCAGTCAGTAGCAGAATTACCGCAAGTCTTTTCACTGATTGTAATCAGGATACCCAATACATTACACAAGAGTAGGGTTGTTATTCTTATTGGAGAAGGCCTGAACCTGTATAAAAATTCCCGTGTCTCCCTTGTCTGCGTAATCAATTGTGGAGACCCCCCGAATCAAATAATCTTTACGTAAGATCGGTTCTAAAACACCGACAAACTGTATATGAAAAAAGCTATCACAGACGAACAATAACCGTCTGTGATAGTCAATTATCACATATTGTTCTTGTTCAGAACCGTCTGTGAAAATAGACTATCGCAGACAATTTTTTTGGTTAAAACCGACTGTGATAGTTTTTCTATTGCAAAAAAACAAATTTTGAGCTAAACCAATTAATTACTGGATAGCAGTTTTCAAGGACAACACCAAAACATTTCGCCTCCCGCGCACACGTCCAAAAATTTCCGCCCTCCCGTGTTGCGAATCACAGACGGTTTCAAATAAAAACCGTTTGTGATATTTTAGTAATATCACATACAGTTCTTATTAAGAACCATATGTGATACTTCACATTAAAAACCGTATGTAACTCCCTGATTTTTATCATGACTTAAAAACCGTCATGGTAAAATCAGGGATATACTTATTAGACGGTTTTAATACAAATCTGTGATGAGTTACTTATCGTAGACGATTTTTCATAAAACTGTCTATGAAGTATCACAGACGGTTCTTATTAAAAACCATCTGTGATGGTTCTTGTTAAGAACCGTCTGTGAGTATCACAAACGGTTCTTATTTAAAACCGTTTGTGATAATGATGTATCACAGACGGTTTTAGCCATTACTAGTAACATAGACGGTCACGTTTGTAAAACTGTCTTTAATAATTATAACACTGACGGTTTTCAGAAACCATGTCGTGACGAGGCGTTCAATATATCCTTTTTTGTAATAGTCCAATATAAAAATTCCCGAATTTTTCCTGTTCATCTTCAAGTACATTTTTGGAGCTTTTGCTGTGGGCTATTGCAAATTGTGGGGAGGATGTTCGACTTCAATTTTTTTCGTAAGAAACTTGTACTGAAATCGAGGTTCTTCTTTCATGTCCCATGTAACGAACATGCAAGGTCTTGTACTTCAGGGGGATTAGTACTGATGTTAAAACGGAAGATGTGCCGATTAAGTGCTCAATCAAGATGTTCTTTTCTTTTCTTTTTTCGTTACTCGAATTTTCTGAAAGTTTGGGCATGTATCAAAATCCCCCCTTTCTTGTTCCTAGCAATCTCCTGCATTTTATTCTATTTACAAAAAAAAAATGTTCTGTGTTGGTGGCTTGGTGCTCGTGAGATAGAGAGATTTGCCATGTAATCCTCATGTTACTTTGGGGAAATATTCATGTCCTATTTTGGTGCTGTGTAATGCTGATGTTGATTCGGAGCTCCTCCATTCCTTCATTCTTTTTGTTTTTGCTCGAATTAGACGTGGAGAGGAGTTGTTCTTGGCGTGTCCTCGTTGCTGCTGCTGCTGCTGTCCATGTTGGAATCTCTCTTTTCTATCATGTGGCTTGACCCTTTTCTTCTTTATAAGTTTATGGTTTAAATGACACTGTTACGCAACGAAAATAGCAAAAATAGTTTCTCTCCCAACAAAATGGCAAGAATGACACCCTTGTCACGCTCAAAATGTGTGGCAGGGGCGCCATCTACGGCAGCCCACCTGCCGCGCCTGTGCGGTGGGGGCACGGCAGGCAGAGTGTCGCCTAATAGGATGTTGTCACGTGGCTAGCCTGCTGCACGGTGGGTGCATAGTAGGTCCCATGCCGTATATTTTGAGAGTGATAAGAGTATTATTTTTGCCGATTCATTCATAGGAGGTTATTTTTGTTATTTTGGTTCAAATCGGCATTTTGAGAGTGATAAGAGTGTTATTTTTGCCGATTCATTCATAGGAGGTTATTTTTGCTATTTTGGTTCAAAATTGCACTAAATGAGGAAAAAAAAACTCCCTTTTTCTACCGTTTGAAAAACAACTAGGTGAGAGAAATACGGAGAGATACAATAACAACGTATAGATACGCGCAGATCTCAAAGCAAGGTGCACGGTGGATGGTGTGGTAGCACATGCTACCGGTAACAGAGATGCGTTTTTGGAGATAGATCAGCCTAGTAAGCACTAAGCACATGTATTGCTCTGGTGAAAGAGATGGTCACAATGATCGAAACATTCATATCCTTGATCGAAATAGTTGGTCAAAATGAATTCTGATTCCACAGGGATGGAAGAAAGGTTTGCCCGAAAACTAGAATTAGCACTAGAAAGAAGAGCTTGTGTAGACTGCCCCAGCCATAGGCACGGAGTGGAAGGCCCACAAGGATACAAAGAAAAGTGACACTGCCGGCAACAAGATGAAACTCAAGATACGTTCCCCTGCTGATCGCTGAGCTATGCGTGGCAATTGGCACATAAAAGAGTGTCTCGTTCGCCCAAAACCAATTTGTTCAAGAAACCTGCTAAGTATAGCTAATAATCTCCGAATTCAGGCGACTGTCGTATTTTCTTTTTTGAAACAAGAACTGTTATGTTTTCATAGTGCACAAGCCATCAGAACCTATCTTTTAGATGTATATGTTTCTCCACTACTCACTCATGACAAGAACATCAAATGAATACCCTGATAAGCGCATTGGGATATGACTTCAAAATGGATTTCCTATGTCCTGACATGACATCTCCCACTCTTGCTAGGGAGAAGATGGAGATTGTTGCATCGAAAATGGAGGATCTTGCAAAATGTGTCATCAGAGTTCTATCTGATAACGTCAAGAATCCTAAAGATTCCGCTCTGCCTAGAGAAGCCCCATCAATTCTGTGTCTGACACTATATAACTGTAACGAGTTGAAAACACGCTGGAGCGAGTTTGGCAGCTCTGATCCTCCAAACTCGTCCGCTTTGAGCATCCACCTCTCTGGACGCGATCAGGAAATTTATCTCCGGAATCAGGGCGGGTCAAACTTTTTCTGTTTGCCAGCTGGCTCTATGCTTGTTACAATTGGCAAGCAGATCCAGGTATCATGCTAAGTTATCACTATATACTTTCATTACGCCTTGCTGTCGAAACTAAACTTGTTAAGAGGCTCAAAATTTTGCCAAATTAAATACCTGATCATAATGCAAAGTTTGGCCCATCTATGCCTTGAGCTGTTCCAAGTGTGAAGTATGGGCAGTACTTGCTGTGAACTGAAACCACTTTGGCCCATGTATGCGCTTGCGCTAACGCTCTGTTCAAAGTCTGAAATATGACAGTGTTTGCTCTGAACTCAGGAATGGTCCAGTGGGGAGTTCAAGGGCGCTGTTGGTGAGATACTATTTGAGCTGACTGATGAACCAAACCGGTTCATTTCCCTGGAACTCCTGTACTCTCCGGGAGACCTGCATCTTCCTGATGTTGGTCGGCACGCTAGCTGCATTGACCGTCCCAAAATTGTTTCTTTCAGGGACCAGATTTTGATTGCTCTGGTTCTGCTGGTTTTGTCCTACCTCTTCTGGAGCTAAGTGTATCCAGACTGCCTCCTTTGTCATGGTGCAAGCTTAGATTACCAAGAAGGCTTATTTTTACAGCTTTCTTGGACCAAACTGCCTGTCCTCCATTAATTGATCATGGAGAAACACTAAAAAGATGGCGGTGATGACAGGTGGTTTGAATATTTGGTTTGTTTCAGATTGTTTTGTTTGTTAATAAAGAATACAGAAAAAAATGAGTACATACTACTGCGATTAGCTCATCCCGGTTGAGGAAAATGGGATGTAGTGGATTTTGATTGATTGGTTTGTAGATTGAGGCTTGAGGGTGTCTCTTTTGATATTGAGTGGTTGGTTTTGAAGCTGAGATTTTCTTTTATTGTCCATTACTAAATTATGTATGTAACATTGTAGTATACGAGCTTGTTCATGTGGCATGAGTTGAGGAAACCGTTGCCACGGCCTTGTAAAATTGTTGATTCATACCTGAAAGGAAGCTTGTATTTAAACTACAGTGTTTCCTGTACTTGTTGCTTCTCGTTGTCCTCGTACTTATTATCACCTGAAATGATCATGCTGTAGACCGTAGCCTATTCGGTTGCTTTGGCTACAGTTCCTCTATGTGTCGGCCCAGCATGTGATGATTCTCCTCCCTCCTTATCAGATGGCTCAATTCGACCTGACACCATTATTACCGTGAACTCATGGCGATAGATTTCCAAAATACATGCCTGTCTCGTCATGTCTTGCGCCGTTTGTGTTAGCCAAAGAACAAAGAAGCATGGTTACAGTGTGCTTCTCTCGTGCAGTGTGCTTCAGTTACAGTAGCTGCTTACTATCGCGGAACCACGTCTCCAAAGTACTTGAATGAATATGTAAAAACAAAACAGCACTTCAGATCAGACTAGTCATCCGTCCAGTAAGACGGTAATGGGCTGCCGGTATCGTCGGAAGATACGAAGAGATGATGGCGTCCGGTGCGGTGCCGATTGTACTGTAACCACCACCCTCTGACTTGTAACGGGATCGCGGGGTGGCCTCGTGACAAAACGGAGGTCCAAATGAATTGAACGGCCACCTGCAATGCTCCTCCTCGAACTGCAGACAAATAGTCTTCACCAGTTGCAACTTGTACAACTCGTCTCGCGCCACTGCCACGAGCCCACGAGGATACAAAACGGCAGGTCCTTTTCTTGTCAAAAGCATCCTTGAATCTCCCGGGGCCCAACCGTCCATGCAGCACGAACTACAGATGTACTCTGCCCAAGCCTAAGCTACTCGTCCTGTAGGATCCAAGAAAAGGATGCATTTTTCTTCAGATTTCGTGCGCATTGTCACAGCATATCCGTCGCGCTTTGCGGGCTTTTTCACGGGTAAATTCTAGCCGGTTCTTTAAATCTTTCTAGCGTATATAGCACCGGGCCGGCGCTCACCTGAAAGAACGACGTGCGACCAACCACCGTCCTTCGTCTTCGTGTCCGGTAATATCTGGGGCCTTCTCTCATAATTCACAAATGTGGCTAGGACCAAGGGCCTAGCTAGAAGAAGGGTCATCCCCACGGGCCCCACAGGGCTACAGCTACAGGACCTGATGCCAATCTCTCAACCCCCACCCTCATGTTCATGCATGCTGTGTAGTAGTGTCTTGCTAATCATTGCAATCATTGGCACCATCTTTGCTTCTTCCAATCCCTCGTTTCTTTGTCTACTCTACTTACTTTTTCTTTTCTTTTCTTTTCTATTCTTTTAGTTTCTTTTGTCATGTCCTTCTGATCCTTGATTTTTTTAACACCATGTCAAAGCAAAGAGCAAGGAGGCAATGCACATTTTGTTCAGTTCACATCATGCCGTCATGGTAACTAGACCAGTGATGTAGTACACTATTACGCCGTGTGATGAGTAAGTAAACTCTACTGTCTTTGTCAATCTGGTACGGTGGGCTGCTTCGTGATGCCGTCCTCACTTTTGCGGCGAGAGCGCAGCTTCTCACTTTTGCCTGGCAAAAGAGAGATGTAAATCAAGGGCACCGTCATGTTGATGTGGTGGTCACTCTGGAACGTAGGTGGTAACATTTCGAGTTGGTACAAAAAGGGACACCATTGAATTGCCTCTGCAAAAGGGCCCTGGTAGCTGCAAACTTACGCTACACATTCAGTTGAGACATGAACAGTTCACTCTAAAGGAGTAGACAGGTCTTTCAGCGGTCTCTTCAGTCTTTTATCTGCTGAAAACGCCGCTAACTTGTTCCGGTTTGTTGTAAACAATGCATTAAAAATAGACACACGACACAAATTTTACATGAGAAGCTCTTTAAGAAGGAAAAAAAAACCACCAACGAATAAAAACAACAAGAGATGTTTACGATAAAGTTAATTTTGTTCTCTATAGGCTATAGGGATATATTTATAGTAGTATATGAAAGACTCTGTATAGAACTAGAACTATGAATTAGACTAGGAAACTCAATTCGTGTAACACTCAAACTCAACAACCTCCACCTTAGACAAATTCCTCCTATAGCCAAAATAAAACTTGATCTCCTCGAAACAAATTAGCATAAACACCTTGTGCGCCGAACGTTCATAGGACTATTGAATAGTATCAACTAAGTCTAGTCTGAGAAAAGCTCAAACTTAGTAGTAAGAACTAGCTTTGTCATCATATCAGCTAGATTATCATGAATACTTATCTTACTGACTTTAATATCACGTTGAGTAATGACACCTTAAATATAATAATATCTGATATCAATGTGTTTCGTTCCCTCACGAAACATTTTATCATTCATAAGACAAATAGCGCTTTGACCGACGCAGTATATTGTAGTGCAAAACGTATTTCCACAAAGCTTAGTAAACAAACCTCATAGCTAAACGACTTCTTTGCAAGTTTCAGAAATAACCATATACTTAGCTTTTGTAGTGGACAAGACAACAATAGCTTGTAGGCTTGTTTTTCAACTAACGGCACATCCTCCAACATTGAACACATAGCTAGTAAGAGATATTCTCTTATCCAAATCTCAAGTAAAATCTGAGTCCACATAACCAATGATTATATTTTTAGTCTTTGTCAGGATTAGACATGTATCTACTAACAACACTTAATAATTGACATAAATCGGGGAGAGAATATACTAAAGCATACATAAGTGAAACAACAATACTGACATACGGAATTATAGACATGTACTCAACTTCATCATTTGAAAGTGGACATGACGTTGAAGAAAGTTTAAAATGTGCAGCTAATAGAGTATTCACCAATTTGACCGTATGCATGTTGAAACGACGAAAAACTTTATCAATATACTCTTTCTAACCTAGGTATAATTTTTCAAACCGTCTATATCTGGTAATTTTTGTATCAAGAATCTTCTTACTGCACCGAGATCATTCATCTCAAATTCACTGCTCAATTGTATATTCAACTTAAAAATTTATGACTTATCTTTTGTAGCAATTAGCGTATCATCAACATATAGGAGCAAATAAATAGCTGGGCCATTAACAGTCTTTAAATAAACACAGCTATCATAATCAGATCTTTTGAAATCCTAAGAGATCATAAATGAGTCAAATATCTTGTATCATTGTCTGGGTGATTGCCTCGGGCCATAAAGAGGTTTCTTCAACTTGCAAGCATAATTCTCATTTCTCGAAAAGATAAAACCTTTCGGTTGCTCCATATAAATGTCTTCTTCCAATTCCCTATGTAAGAACACAATTTTCACATCCAATTGCAGCGAATAACATTCTTATCAATTAGCAATTTGACCAGCTCCCGAGTGTCATTCTTCTTAAGAGATTTCATCTCATCATGCATGACAGTCATCCATCTCCCTAAATCACTAGAAGAGGTAGCCTCTGAATAAGCGAAAAGTTACGTAGTACCTTCAATTTCTTCCACCACAATCAAAACATAAGCAACAACATCAGCTTCTGCAATCAATCTCTAGGAAGTTTGAATATTTCTTTCAGATATATTAGCTACAAAGGAATGTTGTGGTGGTTGAAAGACAATAAGAACATCATGTATGTTATCCTTTTTGGCTTCTGCTATAGATCCTAAATCAATAACATGATCCACCTGCACGCTTGATTTCTGTGGCTTCTCAATGGAAACATTAATAAATGATTTATCATGTAATGTAACAGATTCATCAAAAGTAACACTTCTGCTAATAACCACCTTTTTAGTTTTATGATTCCACAATTTATATTATTTCACACTAGGTTTATGACCAATAAAAATACACTTAGTGGCTCTAGGCTCTAATTTACCATTATTAACATGAGCATAACTAGAACAACCAAATATTCTTAAATTTGAATAATCTACTGGAGAACAAGACCATATATCAATTACTAGGTTGGGTGACCGATTGATCAAACAACAAGTAGTGGACATGACTTCAACTCAATAACTCCTAGATAAGCTGAAGTTAGATAACACGAAATATACTTTCTTTATAATAGTTCCGTTCATGCGTTCGGCCTCACCATTTTGCCGAGGAGTACTTGGGGCAGTGTAATATCTCACAATACCCTCTGATCTGCATAAAACTTTAAATTCTCTAGAATAGGACTCTAAGCCGTTATCAGTATGTAGCTTCTTGATATGTTTGCCAGTTTATCTTTCAATCATAATCTTTCACTTCTTGAATGTCTTAAACACATCCGATTTGTATTTCACGAAATATGGCAAAACTTTTCTTGAATAATCATCAATAATGGTCAACATGTAACCAACACCCCAAGATACGGAACACGGGATTCTTCCCGCAAATCAGGGTGAACATAATTCAATATGCCTTTGTAGAGTGAATTGTTGTGCTGAACTTCATCCTCTTTTGCTTGCCGATGACATAGTGTTCGCAAAACTTCAACTTATCGATGCCAATTTCATTCATATGCCCTAGACGCATATGCCAAAAATCAGTAGCATCAGAATCAGATGATTTATTTGAGGCAACAACAGCATTAGCTGAAATTATAGTACCCTGCAAATGATATAAGTTGTCAGCTTTTATATTACCTTTCATCACGACAAGAGAGCTTTTGAAGATCTTCAAAACTCCACCTCCACTTGAATACTTGTATCTTTTAGCATCAAGAGAATTAACGAGATATATTTCTTTTCAAACCCGGAATGTGTCGAACATCCGATAAAGTTCTAATGGTGCAATATAATATCTTGATCTGGATAGAATCAATCCTTGCAATCTTGCATGGTGAATTATCACATATCAACACACAACCACTTGGTGTGGCTTCATAATTCACGAACCAATCGCAATTCAGACTCATGTGGAAAGTGTAGGCTGTATCAAGAATTCTCTCATCACCGGTTTTAGAATTACAGGCAAAGGCAGCAAGAACATCTCTATCAAAATTTTGCTTAGAAAAAATGGTGGCTCTAGCATCATCCTCTTGTTGATCCTTCTTAAAATTGTTATTTATTCTTTTTTTCTTTACCCACCAGCACTCAGATATATCATGTCCATTTTTCTTGCACAACTTGTACCTGCCTTTGGATTTCGATCTGCCTTTATAATTTCTACTCGATCTTTTGCCTTTTGAATCGTCGGTTGAACTCCTCTCTTGTTGTTTGCCACGAACAACCAGGTCTTCTGCATGTGAATTTGAACTTTCATTCGAAACCATAAGTTTGATCTTTTCCTTCACATGCAATGCTTTCTAAATTTAATTAAATGTAAGATTATCTTGGCTATATAGAATAGTATCTCTAAATGTAAAGTATAAACTAGGCAAAGAGGAGAAAAGAATAAGACCCAAATCTTCATCATCATATTTTACCTCTATAGACTCAAGATCCGAGACAATTTCTTTGAGCCGCCTTCCGCCATGTTGTGTGAATAAGGCTTATGCTTCAAATGCATCTTACTGGTCAAATCTTTGGTCATACAAATCTGCTTCAATTTCAACCATAGTGCGGTGGCGGTATTCTCATTCAAAACTTCTTGCAGAATATTATTTGATAGATAAAAATGAATCCGAGATAAGGCCTTACGATCTTTTCTTTGATTCTCCTCAAGAGACCATGCAACAGACATCTAGTCGATCTCCAATAAAGCGTCATCCAAATCGTGTTGTACAAAAACAGGTCGCATCTTGACTTGCCATAGAGAAAACATCGTATCTCGATCCAGCAGCGAAATATCATACTTCAAAATCGTCATGCGAAAGAAAATCTAGTTCTGCTGGTACAATATTGTGTGAACGTAGCAATGCTTGTCAGGATCCCTGGTACACTTTTTGTATACTCGAATAAAAGGATGTCAATTTTTCCGGATGACGTCCCAAAGCAACAAGTTCACCTCGAGTTTGATGTTGAACAATTGTTTTTTTTGCTATTTCCTTTGTCGACTCTGTTCTGGTCGTGTGTGCGATAGCTTTTGTAGATGGTTGGCAGGACGAGTGCTCTATGTGACTCCACTTCGACTTCGGCTCGGACAAGGACTTGGCTTCGGACTCGGCACGAAGAAATGTGCGACCTTCGCTTCAAATTCGATGAACGACTGCAGATCAATACGTCGATTTGCCAAGCCATTGAGACCACGATAAAACGTTGTAACGATGCTGACCGGATGTCATCTGTGCTCTTATATCACTTTTGTAAATAATATACAGAAAAATAGAAACGTGATACACAAATTTTACGTAGAAAACTCTTTCAAGAAAACCCACGAGCACATGAAAACAATATTACTGTATAAAAAGATATTTACAATAAATCACTTTCTCTTTCCTATAAATTTAAGAGATATATTTGTAGTGATCATGAAACACTCCGTATAAAACTAAAGCTATGAGTTAAGACTCAATGCGTATCGCACCACCAGGTTAATTGAGCTCCTTGTCTGCTTGTTTTGTTACTGCCTTTCCTGCTCTCGGATGTGATGTCTCAAAGTTAAAGCCCCTAACTGACTAATCACTGGGCGCCACTGAAGACCTCCGAGAGCGTAGTAAATGCCCGATATATATAGCTGCAGCTTGCAGCTGCAGAGCCTTTTGTCAGGCTTGCATGTATGCATGTAGGAAGCTGCTTCTGATCGCGGTATTTGACACTGGATGGCAGAGCATGCACTGTCGAATCTCGAACCTGTGAAGTGATACTTCTGGTAGTTGGCAGGGTTGAGCTTAAAACAACCCACTCGACCTTTGCAAGAACTGTAACAAATCACAGCGATTGCAGCACGCACCATGCATGCATACTTGTTCATGGAACAGAAATGGCCATACGCTGGTAAGTTCAGTATTTCTATCTGCAGTGTTGAAGCTGTAAATCGGGAGACAGACTGCGGTGTGCCCAGCACTGTTGATTGGCTTCGAATTCTATCACTTCTGGCGGACCCTAGCCGAAGCTTCTTCGAACAGTAACCCTGGATTTCTTATGCACAAGATAGGCTGAAGGATCGATACAGGAAGCTTCTACTGTTCAGCCACACTGTGCATGCACATACACGTTGACTCGAGAACCATGCTGAAGAATGGGACGCAGGTTGTGCACGCCGTACGAATTGCGTGCAGATTCAGGAGGTGCAATAGGACCGAGGGCCGGCAAGATGGATGGACACACTGGGTATTCGCGAACAAAGACCCTGTTCGGAAGTGAGGAATTCTGCGGGGAAAAATTCCATTAGCCTATCCCTTAACCGAACTTTCTTTTCCTCTAAAGTTCACGTAAACTTTCAACTGAACTCATCTGGACGTACTGTTCAATTAATCCTTCGAATCAACGCAGTTAGGTTTGAGAAATGCAACAAACATTCGGGCATTTGAACTCGAATCATGCCTCCCTCGCATCAGATGCTGCAGATTCAACGTCTGTTCTCATAGTTGCATGATGTGAAGGCGGTGGTTGTTTCCAATCATGCCGTATTGTTGTTATATGCTGCAACATTTGCAAAGGAGCGAGTAGTGAGCTAGCTAATGGCCATGCAAATGGGGCCTCGTTTGCGACCCTACGCTGCATGGGGACAAATGGAGTGGTGCTACAGCTCCTAGAACCATTTAAGGGGTATCCCATGTTCTTGTGGGAGGAGGAGGAGAACGTCAGAATGATCTGATCCTATTTGTCCTTGATCCCCGGCGATATTTAAGATATCAAGGGGCACACTTCACGTGCCAAGTGAGCTTCAAGCTCAATCCAATTTACTTAAGATCCGCCGATATCTGGTGCTTGTGTCTATTAGATGCTATCATGCATGCATGAAGGTTTTGGTTTGTGTGGTCCATATATTGTATAATGCAGCAGCCTCTAGTACGACTCCTTGAGCTAAAGACTCATCCTGAGCAATCATTCACTAAGATTGTCATTGGTGCATTGGTATAGATACAAAGCATATGATTACTTATTCAGAATTGCTATACAATTGTCGAATGATTTTTTTTTTGTGCAAATCATTCAAATTTCTGACCTTACGGTTTGCTTGGCGATTCGTGCTCCGACTAGCGAGGACGTCTTCTTCGGCGGCGGCGGCGGCGATGACGAGTGACAGGGGGTTCACCATATTAGTGTTCGGATCCATCAGGGCCTCAGGGGTTGGCTATCGAGGGAGGGGCTCAACGGTGGGTGGCGGTGCGGCGAAGCGACGGGGGTTTGAGATGCAAGTGGCGAGGTTGGTACGGGGCGGTGGGAGGTGGGTGGGACGGGGAGGAGACAGGGAAGATAGGGTTCCGGCAATGGGAGAGGAGCTCGTGGAGCGGGCCTCGTCGGCGCCAAGGGCAACTAGTGAGGTGCGGCGGCATGAGGTGGGAGACAGGGCTACCAGGCTAGGGGACTTGGATTGATCTGGCTTGTATAGAAATGGTCAAATGGGGGAGGGGCACAACCGTTGGATTGAGATCGTCCGGTTGGGGAAATGGACTGATTTTGTGGGATTAAATGAGCCAAAAAAAAAGATGATGCGTAGATTTAAATATTTTACCAGATTATATCTATGCTAAGGAAATCAACACCGGCATTTGTCGTCTACTGCTTTGGAGAGATACTTAGAAGCAAAGTTATCGATTCCATTCAGAAGGTTATTCTCGTTTTGCTATTGGAATCAGTGTTGTAAAAATCGGTCGTGACGACCGATTAGTCGGCCGTTTAATCGGAATCGGCGGGCAAACCGTCACGTATATATGAATCGGAGCACAGTTAACGCTTGTGAACGCTAAATCGGCCGTATTATCCGATTAGTCGGCCGTTTTCGTATAATCGCCCCGCATAATCTGCATAAATGGACGATTAATCGACCTTCACGACCGTTTTTTACAACAAGAAATCAGCAACACGTATAAAAAGATTGTCTCACAGAGCATCGTCCAGTCGTGGTTCTAAATCAACACTACTAGTAATTGATGAAAGTGAGAGTGACAAGGAGTTGGTTGCCTTCAAAAGGATTTTCTTGCTTCTGATGAACCCGAGACTGAAGTGTCTAGTGGTGATGTTGTGCTTGACAATGATTCAAAGTAACTGATTCTCTTGTGGTTGTGGGTCATTTTGTGTCTTTAAATTTCAAACTTAATTCTTTTGGTGGTCGTCTTGCCAGTGTGTTAAGTTAGTCTAGTCTATGTGACAATGCATATTTTTAATCTATTATCTAAACCCGTTGCAAGTCGTATTTTGATGTAGAACTATAATAGTCTGTCGATTAATCTTGTTATCTTTTGAGTTAGTAATGAAGTTATCATGTACAATTAAAATGGTGATATAAGTTTATTTGATAGTATTGACAATATAATATGTTCAAATATCTCAGAAACTAGCATTATGATCAAATATATGAGAACGTCAAATTGTCCGTATAATTCTATCCGTCCGACAACCGTACTCCGTTTTTTACAACACTGATCGGAATGGATCCGGTCCATTCCACCGTGGGCCCGTTAATATATATACCCAAAACGGTACACGTAATGGACTGTATTTGCTTGAGTGGAGACAAGTCAAGATATCTTTTATTCACCGTGGGCCCCACACTTGCTATTGTCCTAAGTTGCCAAGACCTAGAGGCGCACTCTGAGCCACTCATCGAAGTCATCTCTGTTGGGAAACCATGGGCCTGACCCTGCAGTCGGCCCATTAGTGGGCACCCCATCCCAAACCCTAGCAGAGTCGTAGCCTATAAATAGAGGGTGCTATTCATTGTAAAGGATTGATCGATGAAAGAAGGAATAAAGAGAAGCAAGACGTCCCCCTACATCTCTGTGTTCAATCTCTTATTCTGTTCTTGTGTTCATGCATTGTTCTTACGATTCTGAGTTTGTCTACGAGGTAATCGCTCGGACTGGACTCGCCAGCGACGGTTCCTCAACACGTTATCAGCACGATCGACTCTCCTCGCATCGAAAAGGTAACCGTCGATGAACGACACTCGTAGATTGAATCGTTTTTCTAGATTGCTTTCAATTCTGTAAATTTGGCTTTCTAGATTGGTTTTCTACGGTGCAAATCCGCTCTAATCTACCGCGAGCCGACTTGAAGTCGCCGGCCAAGCCGATCGGTGGATTGTATGAAAGAGTAGATGATGATTGTACCGTAGGTAGTAGATGCAATCGCATGAAAGGCACCATATGCATGGCGCCGCCTGCAAGCGGCTGTCACTACCTCCGCGACACGTTACCGGTCGGCATAGTCCGCCATCACGTATCGCCACGGAGACAACGACAGTGCCAAGCGGCAAGCACGCACATGACGGCATGAAGCCGCGCCTCCGTTGCAATCTTGTACATTACACCGGATTACATCACATCGCATCGCATCTGCACATATGAACAGTAAAAGAAGAAAATAAAAACGACGCAGGCACCCGTATGCCATCGTGTCGCCCGCACGCGGCCGCGCCGTTTGCATCATTGGCCCGAAGCCGCGTTGCCGGCCACCCGCACGTGACCGCGCCACCCAAATTGCGCCTACCACGCATGCCGGAGCCCGCAGCCTCCGTGCACCCTCCCCGCCGGCCTGAAGATCATCGGGTTGTCGTAGTATCGATGTTCGCCGGGTGAGCATATGAACAATAATAGAAAAAAAGGGATGGCCGAAGGCCTTGTAGAGCCGACCGCCGGCGTGAAGCGACCGCCGCCCGCAACAGCACCGCCGGCATGGAACGGCCGCCGGAGAAGAAAAAGGGAGCAAGGGGGGTCGCCGCTCGGCCGGCGGCTGACGGCGCCAACGCTCCCGGACCCAAGGCGCCGCTCGGCACACGGTACCGCCACGCCGCCCTACACCGCACTGCTCCCGCCGCCGCGCGCCGCGTCATTGGCCGCCGCTACCGCGCGCGTGCCCGCGCCGCCGCGCCGCAACGGCATTCCGCCCGCAAGGCGCGCCCACCCGTCGCAGCCCACCACCCGCCGCCGGCAGCTCGCGCCCGAGGCGGCGCCGCTCGCCGGTGTTCGGGCGGTCGTCGACCGGCGTTTCCCGGCCGCCTCAGCCTCGGAGAAGCCGACGTTCGGCTCGCGGCTAGTGCCGCCGTCGCACTGGCACCGCACGCGCCCGCCCGCCGCCGGGCCTCGAAGCCCCCGCCGCCTGCCGCCGCGCGCGCGCAAGCAGACCACTGCGCGACGTGCTCCCGCGATGAGCCGCCGCCAACCCCGGAAAAGGGAAAATTTGGAAAAAGGGGGGAAACCCTACCCCACCCGCGCGCCTCTCTAGTGGGTCGAAACAAGAAACGGCCCAAAGAAAGAAAAGAAAAAGAAACGCACAAAAAAAAGGGAGGGAAAAGAAAAGAAAAGGGGAATTGGCACAAGGACCCTCATGATTCTGAAAATTACGAGGATAAGTATGCGGTGATGAAATTTTGGTATAAGGTCTTTGTAATTCTGAAAATTACAAGAATTTTTCGCGGATCTGGAAATTTTGCGGAAAACCCCCTGGAATTGGGTAATTTACAGGATTATGCATATTCTTGCAGAATAACCCTTTGGAAATTTGAAATTACACACAAATTTTCTCTAAACTGAAATTTTGCGTATTAACCCCTGAAAATTGCAGAATTTACCGAAAATACCTTTTCTAGCAGAAAATGGTCTCGGGAATTCAATTTTTGAATCAGTTTTTGCATTTGAAGCATGTTTATCTTTGTTATTGTTATTTCTATGTAATTTATTTATTGTATTTACTGTTTTTTGATTATCTGTGATTATTTATATTGCTTTTAATCACTGAAAATAGCAGTAAATCTTGAAAAATGCATAGAAAAATACGGGAACACGAACATGGAGTTCGAAGAGCATTGTGAACATGCTGCTCCTGATGGTCGGTATTTCCGTTGTTCTGACCCTGGATGCTGCCATTTCCTGTGCGGGTGTTCACCATCTGCTTGAATTTCCAAAGACTTAGGAAAGGGAAGAAAGGTTGTACTAAGGGGGAGTAAATTTATATTAGCCCAAAAAGCACACAAAAACAAGGCAAAGAAACAAATTTTTCTTTTGCAAGTAATTCTTTATTTTATCCAACTGATTATGGCTACCACAAAGGTTAGTAGCTCATAATTCGCAGGCTAATTGAACAACTAAAGGGAAAGCAAATATCTAAAATGGTGGAGGTAAACATCTATGGGGTGGATGGGGTGTAGTCGGGAGTTGCAGTGCCGCTTGGCCCTTTTTTGTATGAGCCAATTCCTGCCTTCACGCTCAATCTCTCTTCAGAAGCTTCTAGCCTCCCTTGAACGAGGTGCGCTCGTCCGTGGTGTTGCCATAGGCGTAATCCATCGCCTTGGCTAACTCCACTGTGGGTGATCTCCAGCATATCCTCATTCTCGATCGAGTCAAGGCACCGCCTAGTCGAGTGGGGATGTGCATGGGATAGTCTTCGAATGCAGATATCCGAAAATGGGCGTCGTAGGTGTAGCGAAGTCGGCCAGACGGCTTCTCTTGCCGCATCTTGATGCCGCCTCGAAAGTCTCCCGACGCATTGGGCGTCGAAGATGTGGAAGGATGTATCCGCGCTAAGTTAGAGTAGAGGATAACCTCCACTCTCAGTAGCTCCCTTCGTCCCACGATATACTTGTATCCTTGGTATGTGGGTCTCTTCGTGAAACTCGATGTCGTGCATCATCTTCCATAGGATATCCGCCCATTCTCCTGCGTAGACTCCATGGGAGATGCGGGTCGATCTCTCGGCCATCTACAATTTTAGAAAGGACAAGAGTTTAGAAATCTTTTAATAGAGAAAGGAAGAGTAAGACTCGGAAGACGGGTAAATAGTTTGTAAATTTTTGAAAAATAGTCCTTAATGGTTTTACCAATTTATCGTGGGCCATGACCTACAATCGATATGGCCCGATACTTTTGTCGAACCCGGAACGAAGGATCCCGAATTCTCGTGTTCAAACACCATCCAGATTTCCAGTGTACAGATCTCACAAAAATGAATATCACATTCATATCACGAAACGTAAATGGTATTAAATAAATAATTGTTTAATACAAATGAGTGCGAATAACAACATCAAATGTCAAATGATAAACAATGGAAATAACAATATAGTGGAGCCACACGATAGTAGCAATGTTGGCCATGAAGGCCTACTCGTCCGGTCCTCACCGTCAAGATAGAAGCCTTCTCACGAATAAGATTTATTCAAGAAGAGGAGCACTACTACCGTGTCGCAAGTCACACCACAATATTGAATTTAAATGCATGCATAAGGAAACAAGTGAGTATGGCGGGGTTGTTTTGCATAAAGCATTTTCGATTTGAATAAGCATAGTAGTTTCTAAGGCAATTTTATACTATGGATAAAATCATATTTTGAAATAGTAATGATATAATGTGGATAACCTCCAATGATAAAGTGAAGGATCCCTCCTAACACTTGGCTTCCCATTAAATTTTCATAAGGATTAACCATCCTCAACATTTAGTAAAGCATTCTAAAACCAAAAACAATTTAACTTTAAGTGGCCCCGCTAGCATGTCCATGATCATGACGCGCTATTCGAATAGTTTCTACTCGCGAGTTGGTACAACTTTACCCACACGAGGTGACATGCTCGTTATGTCGGCCAATTCACGCTCCAGTAGGCGTGTGATCGAGCAATTACCATGAGGCCTTTACAATGTTTTATCCTAGTACATTCATGCCCGCTAAGGTTTCGCCCCTTTGATCGACCGTCCTCCTAAGCCCTCTTGCGCCAAGTGGAATAAAACGTCTAGCCGACACCCACAAAATCACATGACATAAATATACTAGGACATCACAAATTAGTTAGCCAAATCCCGCCCATACAGACATGTGGTGGTACGTTATGGCATAGCAATAAGCGGCTCAAAGACCGGTCCTCAATTGACTTAAGGCGTCATTCTTACAACCCATGGGCCTTGATCTTAACCAGATCAAACCCGTGCATAAACTCGCACCCACCATTCGACCATTTCGCCCAAGTCCAAACCCATTTTGATTTTATTTTGAATAAAACTTCATTTTTAAACTCATGTGGTAAGACAATACCACCATGTCAAGTTTGAAAACAATTTGTAGAAATCGTGTAAACCCTCCCAAATTCTCGTAAATGTGGACTAAGCTTGGCTAAGCATATATTTGAATTTTGGTAATATCTTGCCTATGGTATCAAGGTAGTCGGATACAACATTCAAATTTGGCCATACAATAACATATGGAATTAACTATATGTAAACAGATATTAAAATATTTATAACAACATATGCATGCAATAAGGAATTTAAAAACTGAAAATAACTTAAAATAATAGGGCAATATGGTCAATGGTGTAACTTGCCTTGGTCGATGTCTTGAAATTCTAAATCTTGTTTGATCGAACTCTCCGAGTCGTCAAGTCTATCTGTAAAATACGACAAATTCAATGCAAATTCAAATAAATTCAAAAACATAGTTCAAATCAACTCCAAACTGAAATATTTTGGTTTAGTTAGCTAGATTATAATTTTATATAAATTTTGCAATTTGAATCACCCAATTTGGAGTTCATATGCAAAAGTTATGAATTTTTGAAGTTTATATCTAAATCTGAAATTTTATTTTATTTCTAGAATTATTTTCCCATCGAAAATCCATTTATTGCGCAATGATTACGTCACCACTGTGATTTCGGGATTTAAAAGAATTAAAATGAATCGGCAGATGGGCCCCATGAGTCGCTGACTCGGCCCATGTGGACCAAGTCCACCGAACCTTGGAAGATCTCGCGCGGTGGACCAAGCCACGCGAGCGTGTGCGTGGCGCTGACCGTGCGCCACATGGGCAGACACGCAAGTGCGAGGGTGAGGTGGCGCCGAGGTGGCAAGGCCACGTCAGCCCGACGGTGAAAGTGCCTCGGCGGCGAGCTTGCCGGCGTTTAGCGGCGCTCCCGCGAGTGTGGGTGGTACTAAAGAAAGAGGCGGTCGCGGGATCCGATGCACTACCTTGGGAGGCGGGCAGGCGTTTTGGTCGTCGGCGGCGAGGTTCGGCGCGCGTTGCTCGGTTCGGTGAAGTAGCGACTCCGATGATCCTCCGTGGCGTGGGTGCGTGCGAAGCCGCGGCGATGATGCGATGACGAGGATGTGGTCGGGTGGCGGGTGGCGCTTGACGGCGCGGGAAGATGAAGAATGAAGTTTCGGCCGAAGAGCTTCAATCTCAGATTCCGGTGAGCACGAAGGAGGAAAGGAGAAGTGGATGATGGCGTTGGCTTTGGTGAAGGAATGCGCACCGGCGCCTTTATAGGCGCCGGGAGCTCTAGAGCGGCGTGGAGGAGGTGGGGTGTCGGCGGCGATTTGCGGCGTTGGCGAAACCGTCCGGAGAAGAGGGAGAACATGGGGAAATGCGGCGGTTGCGGACCGGTCTTGTGCACGCACTCACGAAGAGCGGAGCGATTGGCAACTAGCCGTTACAAGCTTGAACGTGGCGAAAATGGCGGCGGTTGCGCGGCGGCGCGAGAAGGAGAAGGCGAGGAAGACGACGACTCGTGGTCGTCCGATTTTCAACGTACGGTCGAGATTAGATTCACGAAGCGGTAAGTGACTTTCGGGCGCAGCCGTTGGATTAAGATCCAATGGTTGAGATTAGACCGAGCGAAGCGGTAAGTGCGTTTTGGCGCGGCCTTTGGATTAAGATCGTGCGGCTCACGTTGATGATGGCATTCGGACCGTGCGGTTGCTGTGAAAGATCTTGACCGTCGATGCATGATCCAACGGTCAGAAGAGAAGCAGAGGCGTGGGTAACTAGTAGCCGTCCGATTTAAATCGGACGGTGGGGGAGGATGAGAGGCGGAGTGCGCGAGTGCGGGCGGTGGGCGATGCGCGTGTGAGGTTTGGGCGAGGCGGTGGGTTTTACCCAAAGCCATTTTTGATTTTCTTTTTGATTTCTCAATTGTTTTAATTCTGTTAATTCATTTAGGCTTTGGAAATTAGCAAAATACTTCCAAAAATTATGGAAAAATTCACAGAAATTCCCATACTCATTCTGGACTTAATAAAATTATTTCCAACTATTAGTTGGCTTTTAATTTTGTAAATAAATTTGTTTTAGCTTTAAAATATTTATGAAAAGCTTTTGAAAATTCAGGAAAAACCACAAACATAAATAAACTTTTAAATTTTACTGAAATTAGAAATTTGGGCTGTTACATAATGGTTGCAAGCTCTAGGAGAGCAAAGCATTAAATTCTTATTATGAATCCTGCAAGACTTATTTTTCCGTCTTTATAATAGCAAGTTATGTTCTGATATCTGAAGTATTTTATTTATGTGTTGCTTGCTTTCTGCTACATATTAATGAAGTACATTATATTAGAACGCGTGTGGCGCCCTATGGAGGAAGTGTGCTTAGCATGTAGCGGCACAACGAATACCATCCTGAGAGAAACAGAAATTTTTTCAGTCGATCAGCAAGAATGCTGGTAGTCTTACGACAGTCGCAGACAGCGATACTTGTATAATAGGCTCAGGAAAGGCCATAATTATACTCCCAACGGGCACAACTTTGGTCATTGAAGAAGACTTGTTGTACCCAGAATCGACTAGAACTCTCAAGGATATTTGCGCTAACAGTTTCCATGTAGAGACTGAAGAAGAGTATGACACATAATACCTGCTCATTACAAAGCGTGAAGAAAGTAAAAAATAACATTAGAATATCTTCCTTCATATGAAATTGGGCTATACTACACTAATATTAAGGCACCTGCAGCCTATACTGCCTTGAAAATCGTATTTAGAAGCTCTGAACTTACCTATCTCTAGCATGATAGATTATGCCGCCTAGGTCTTAGAATGATGAGAAATATAATTAACAATTCTCAGGGACATAATATCAATGTAAAGAATTTCCCGAATCCAGAAGATTTCGTATGCCCTGCATGTGCCACCGGGAAATTAATTACTAGACCTTCTCTCTCAAAGCGAAGGATGAAGTCCTCGCATTCTGGACCGTATCCAGGAGACCTTTTATGTCCTATATAGCCCCCGTAAGGGTAATTTTAGGTATTTTATAGTGTTCATCGATGCTTCCTCGGAATGGTCGCGACGTATGTTTATTGTCTCACGAGAAATCATGCTTTTGCAAAGCCAATCTCGTAGATAATTAAATTAGAAATATTTTCCCGATCATCATGAGAAGTCCACCGAATGGACAACGCCGAGAACTCACTCCAAAGCATTTGATGATTATTGCATGAAAATGAGAATTAAAATTGAGCATTTTGTACCGCATGTTCGTACCCAGAATGGACTAGCAGAACTTTGAAGAATTGTAATTTACCAACTACGTGTTGGGGACACGCATCCCGCCGCAAACAACTCTCATCAATTTTAGACCATCGGCCTATAACATCCATCCACCTATGCAACTAGCGCAAGGGTCAGCACCGAAAACTACTCATCTTCGCAGGTTTGGTTGTAAGGTTTATGTACCTATACCATCACCGCAGCGAACTGCAATGGGTTTTTTCCGAAAGTCTGGGATATACGTTGGTTATGAGACAACATCCATAATCAAGTATTTGGACC
The DNA here is from genome assembly GCA_036346255.1 of Ampelocalamus luodianensis. NCBI lineage: Eukaryota > Viridiplantae > Streptophyta > Magnoliopsida > Poales > Poaceae > Ampelocalamus > Ampelocalamus luodianensis. Next base: position 25,102,736 of record CM070617.1, on the reverse strand, counting down.
CTATGACTGGAGATTTGTATAATGCCCGATTCGCTGATAGTATATCAGATGAGTTTAGTTTCCCGTCATTAGGGGGAGGAAATCAACCCCTGATAATAATGTCGGGAAATAATTGAAGTCTAGAAGACAATTGAAATCCAGAAGATAATTAAAATCTATGCATATGACCCGCGCACTAGTGAAGCAAATAGAGAAGTCCAGAAGATAATTGCAGTCCAGAAGATAATTGAATTGAAGTCTAGAAGACAATTGAAGTCCAGAAGATAATAGATTTGCAAATATTAGCAAATCAACTGTCATACCACTTTAGTGATTTGAAGAGCGTGACCAAGTAGCATTTGCCTGTACGCAATGCACCGGAGAGGGTTGAAATACCAATGAAGGTATCCCTAATCCCGTCCAGAGGCCTCAGAAAAGGACGAGAACTCCGGCCCCTCGAATCCAAAATAACCGGGGACGCCTGGTGAAAAAGGATAAGAAGGACTTGTCACAGCCGATCACCGAAGTGCCCCAGAACCAGAAGGGAAGCCAGTTGAGACCTGGTATCGGTGTGGAACCTTCAGAAAAGACATACCAGAATTGAACATCCCTATGAAGGAAGACATCAGTATGGATGTGTGCGCACACATCGGAACTGAAAAACTAAAGGGACTTGCCCCGCAATAGAAAGCAGCGGTGAGCAAGTAAAAGCATTAGAAGAATCGCCCCTTGAAGAAATAATTATAAAATTTATGACATCGGGGGAATCTTTGAATATGACAACAGCCAATGTCGACATATACTTTGCAAAGAAACTTGCCACAATCATCAATCTTGATTCGAGCTCAGATCGCTCATTGAATGAAAGAAAAGATCAGATTGAAAGAAGGTGGCCGAATTATTCTCTTCGAATAAAAGAAGGGTGTTTGGGCCTGTAAGCCGTATACCTCCCCTTATGCACCCCGTAGGGCATAAGTGGACATTTGTTCGAAAAATAAATGAAAAGAAGTAAGGCTCGTTGCATAAGGTTTCATTGAACATCCAGGAGATGGTTATGAAGAAACCTATTCCCCGATCATGGGCAGAACCCCTTTTAGACATTTATCTCAATGGCAGTGAACTTGAAGTTAGAATTGAAATTGATGGATGGGGTACCAGCATACCTTTATGAAATATTGGATTTGGACATTGAAGATGCCTGAATGTATCAATGTCCCGAACCAAGATAGAGCAAATAGAAATATGTACAGTGTGAAACTCAGAAAGTCATTGTACGAACTTAAGCAATCAGGCAGAATGTGGTATAATCGCTTGAAGCGACTTTCTATGTAAGAAAGGCTACACGAACAATGAGAATAAACCACGTGTATTTATAATGATGATCCCAGAATGGATTTTGTATAATCTCAGTGTATGAAAATGATCTGAATATCATCGGAACCCTGAAGGATATTAGGAAAGTAAGCTCTTACCTGAAGTTGGAGTTCGAAATGAAAAGTTTGGGTAAAACCAAATATTGCATAGGCTTGCAGCTTGGGCATGCCCCTAAAGGGATATTAGTACATCAGTCAACCTACACTCAGAAGGTGTTAGAAAGGTTTGATTTTGAAAAGGCATACCCTTTGAAAGTGCCAATGGTCGAAATATCTTTGCAACAAGACAAAGACCCGTACAGACCTAGAAAAGAGGGGGAGGAAGTCACGGGACCGAATTCCCATACTTAAGTGTGATAGAAACACTCATGTATTGAACAAAGCGTACTAGACCGGGCATTGTATTTGCGGGAACCTACTAGCAAGGTATAGTGCAAAACCTACCAAAGGCATTGGCGTGGAATGAAGGACATCTTCCGATACCTCTAAGGAAGCAAAGAACTTGGTCATTCTATAGAAAGAACCAAGACCTAACTATGAATGACAATGCGGATGACGGGCACTGTAGGACCCGCATACAGCCAAATTGCAAACATGCTATGAATTCATATGTGGTGGAACTGCAATTCCGTGAAAATCGTCTAAGCAGAGTCTTGTATCGACTTCGACGAACCACTCAGAAATAATAGCATTGTATGAGGCCTCACAAGAATGTGCTTGGCTTCGGCGGATAATTCACTACATCCAGCAGTTATGTGGATTGAATACCGCACAAACCCCCACTGTTATCTATGAAGATAATGCAGCCTGTGTTGCACAAATGCAGATGGGTTATGTGAAGAATCTTCTCACAAAGCATATCAACCCCAAGTTCTTCTATACTCATGAATTGCAAAAGATGAATTCACTAAGTCATACTAAGTCATGTGAGAATCTTGCAGATTTATTCACTAAGTCACTTGCAGCGTCTAACTTTGAAAGATGCATATGTGAATTGGAATGATGAGACTTGAGAGAAGTGCAGAATTCAGGGGGAAAACCTTCACGAACTCATTATTAAAGCTTGATCATGAAGATCGAGTACCCAAAGAATAAATCCAGGAGATTAAATGAAATTGGGTGGATTGTACTTTTTTTTCCCCTTGATGAGTTTTCCTGAAGTTTCTCGGCTAAGGTTTTTAATGAGGCAATTCGTGCATCACAGCAGAACGTGTATCATGTACTCTTTCTCTAAATTTTTCCCACTGGATTTTTATGGAGTTTTGACGAGACATGGACATAAAGGATGGGTGCCCAAGGGGGAGTGTTGGGAAACCATAGGCCTGACCCTACAGTCGGCCCATTAGTGGGCACCCCATCCCAAACCCTAGCAGGGTCGTAGCCTATAAATAGGGGGTGTTATTCATTGTAAAGGATTGATCGATGAAAGAAGGAATAAAGAGAAACAAGACATCCCCCTACATCTCTGTGTTCAATCTCTTATTCTGTTCTTGTGTTCATGCATTGTTCTTACGATTCGAGTTTGTCTACGAGATAATCGCTCAGACTAGACTCGCCAGCGACGGTTCCTCAACAATCTCCAACCCCTCTACTCTCAGACGCTACAAGCCACAGGCCCAACAAAATTAGCAGCGCCAAGCCGCCGACGGCGAGGCCGCTGCCGCCGGATCCCACTCCATCTGCTCCGCCCCCACAGGTCTATTGCACCTTGGAGCCTGTAGTGCCGCAATATCTACTCTGCCCTCACACACTACAAGCCATCATGGATTTGATTCAAGTTTTCTTCCCCAGAATCATTCTCCTCGCCCGAGTTCGCGTCAATCTCCTCGCCGTCGCCAGTCCTCCACCACCTGTTGTGCCTACCTCCACGATCTGTCACCATGAAGCGTCGCTGGCTCGTTGCTTCATCGTCTTCCATCGACCGGTACCGGAATCGACACCCGGAACGAGCCGAATTGACCGGAGTGGCTGGTATTAGAGCCGGAACGATATGCAGGCTGTGCTGTAGCGAAATAGCACGTACGCCATATCGAAATGATATTGATAAGTTTGCTGGCAAGTGAAAGCGTTCTAGTACTACTTTTTAGAAGTGAGTTCTTTCCTTAAGGCCCTGTTTGGTAGAGCTCTAGATTCTCATTTTTCAGATTCTGCTCCTGATTCTCTGATAATCCAATTCTCTGAGAATCTGGAGCTGTCTGTTGAAAGCGTTTGGTTGATAGGTTGGCTCCAAAAACCATATGAGGGGGGATTAGAGGCAAATAGACCATGTTACCCCTGGTTGTAATAATTCAATTGTATGTGTCTTTCTCCTATGTATTTGTACACAAATTATAGAATTTTTTCCCCTAAATTTCTTTAGACCATGTGAATATATATACATTGTATCTATACACAATGCCAGGTTATATTGTATTTACATTTCATGATGAATTACAACTGTGTATAAGCAAATTTTGTATTGTTCACACTGCATCTCAAAGTTAAAGAAATGGAAATTCTCAAATGGAACACAAATTTGTCCTGGCATACTACCATTCGAGAACTGAACCGAACATAAGGATAGAGCGACATTGCGATAAAAATATAGCATTTGCCAGAATGGTTTGCACACAAACCTGGAAATGACATCTAGAATAAACATAATGCGCTAGATTGTTTTCTTAGGATTAGGAGCTAAGAAAATAGAGATTAGAATGTATTCAAATGATAAGTCCGTAGCAGCCAACTAGTGATTTTTTAAGTCAAACAGAGCATCGGGTCATACATTCAAACCAAATAAAACTAACACCAGATTGCGTGGGAAACAATTCATACATGATACATCCCACCAGATGGAGTCAAGTGGCAAAAGGGTGGAGACTTGAAACCAAATAAAATTAACAGATGTTTGTTTCCTTTCCTCTCATTCGTTCGGGGCTACCCATACAGTAAATGCGGTTAATTACATACCGATAAACAACCAAGCTCACATATACAACGGGGAACAATGCCGAATCCAGGCAAAGATAAAACACAATTGCAAAGCTCACTTGCAAAGCTATGATAACAGGCTGCACAACTGTGTATAAAAAAATTTGTACTGTTCACGCTGCGATAGATGAAGCTGGAGATATCACATTCATATCATATAAGTATTCACGTATGAAGTTGTGGATTCCCATTGTACTGTAGTACTCCTGCTTCTTGCATCTGAACACCTCAACGTACCTCCTGCCCATGTTCTGCCTGTTGCGATGCAGTGCAAATTCAGCCTGCATGGCCGACGGGAAGACAACAAAAGCCTCACCGGAGAAGCGGCCATTCTTGTGAACCAGGAGGCAGTCCACTATGTCCAGCCCAACAAAGAACTTGCAGATGTCAAGGTCGCCGTCGCGATCAAAGGAGCCACGTAGACGGACTCGAAAGTTTTGGATGCCATTGTTAACCCCTGCAGCACCAGCTAAGTTGCCGCTATAGGGCTGGTAAAAGCCGCCACTGCCACCGCCGGTGCTGCTGCCCATGGCTCCAAAATAGGGGGGCTGGTTCCATCATCCTGGCCCTCTTTGAGACATCCAGTGGACTCCCTACGGTCACTGCGAAGTATGGATTCGATTCCATTTCATAAAAATAACCCAAATATAAAAGCAATTGCTCAAAAAATAAATGATCTACAGAACATATTAATGTTTGATAGGTAAACAGAATTGAAATGCGACTACACTCATTGATAGAGCATCCATCACTTGAACCCAAATAAAGTATGATTAGAAGTAAATGGTGCCCATGTTATGACTGGTATTAGCTTCCTGAACAGTCAAAAGCTATATTTGAGTACAACAACATGATGGTTCTATATTGCATTTAATGAATCGAGCTGAAACTTACAATTAACAGTTCATAACTTCATATCTAATCTAAGGGGACAAAACCAGTCAAAGTGGATACTTGTCCAAGTCATGAGATTTAATTGCAGGGAACAAGATAAACTAGATTGACATGACATTGGGTAGCAACCTTTGCTTGATGACGGTTGGATGGGATATCTAGAATTCAGGTATCTCTTACCACTGCAATTCGTTTGACCACTTTTAGTTAGCTTTGAATAAGATGGCTAAGACCAAATTTCGAATTCATCTTCCAAGGGTTGTGTCAAATGCAAATTCATACAGGTGTTTTGTTTTGAAAACTAACTAGACGAGTCACCACAGGCACATCAGGCGGAGCTAACAGTTAATTTCCCAATATCAAGGTGGGGGGATCAAAGACCACCCCCAAAAAAAAGTAATTCCCCAATGATTTCCCATAAGAAATAGGGTCCGCCTAGGAGATAAAGAGGCTAAAATCCCAGCAAGAAGCACCTCTGTCTGTATGTAGCGCAACAACCTGATCCCATAGAATGGAATTGATGAAGAAAACAAGTAGTGATTTACCTTACCCGTCCGTTGAAGGCTAGGCTAAAAGTCTAAATCAGATCAGAGAGGGGAGAAACTAGCAGAGATAGGGTAGTAGGGAGGGGGCTTACGCGGTGGCCGTACATGGGCGGCGGCGAAACCTAGCGGAGCGAGAGAAAGGAGGAACTTGTCTTGAGATAGCCCAAAGCCAACTCAACGAATCACGAATGGTAACCGCGTTTCCTCCGTACCAAGGGAAGGGCAGCCGGTTGGTCCTGTGAAAGAGAGCATCGCCGAGTCCCGGAGGAGGCGCAGTCGAGTCCCAGCGCGATACGCCTTGTCGCGAGAGCACACCGGGAAGAAGCGAGGAAAAGGCGAAGGGGTATGGGAGGGGAGCGCGCCGTGGGATTTCCAAGGGGGTAGTTCAATGGCAATTGCGGGTAAATACATCAAACTTCCAAGGGTAGTTTCGTTTTTGAAGGTTGGATTCTCACGAGAATCTGCGGGAAGACAGCTTCTTGTTGCTAGTTCATTTTTGAGACAGCTCCTCGCGAGAAGCAGAATCTGATAGTTTTGAGAATCAGGGCGTTTGGTACGGCTCCACGAGAATCGATTGAGAAGCTGAGAGTAGAATCTGTACCAAACAGGGCCTAAGATCTGCACACACGCGCTTCTCATTGCTGGGGAGTGGAATCTCCAGACTACAATACAATGCACAGTTCCTCACGTATGAGTAGAAACGTACGTAGGAGCAGTAGGATTGCTCAGTGTTTCTTTTTTTAGGCTTTTTTTTTGTCTGCAACTGTTATTGCTGCTGTCCCCTAGCTACTTACGCTGCCCACACCCGCGAGGCTCAACAAAATCCCAAGGTGTAAAAGGCATTCACGAACACAAACAGCAAAAAAAAAGCCTGCCCCAAGCGGCTCTTATCGAAGGAGGAACTGTGCCGTACCAACGTAAGAGAGAAAAGCACCGGAAGCAGATTATCTGAGCTATGACAGAGAAGCACAGTGATATGTATAAGGTGTTTCTCTTCACTGTCTAATCCAAAACAAACGGCCTAGATCAAACGGTGTAGTATTCAAGAATGAAAAGGATTTGGAAGAAGCCTCACCAGCATCATTGTATTGATCCTCGTATATATAGATTGCAAACATGTCTGTTAGACAGGAATATGCGGCTCACGCATATTCCGGGATTGCTCTCCCTTCCTTATCTCCCGGGATTGTTTCTATAAACCGGTTGGTTATGATTTGGAAGGGAAGTGCCTATATATGTAACCCATGATTATTCAATCAATCTATTGCGTGATTATTCCAAATACTTTACGCTTTCATGGTATCAGCGAAGGTTGCTCCTGTGTGACCTCCCTCTACCGCTTCCGCACCGCCTCCCATGGCGCAGGACGATGAGGCCCGTCGCCAGCAGGAGGCCGAGGACGTGTGCCTCCAAGCCGAGCAGGACGCCCGTCGCGGCAACCAAGCGCGTGCCGATGCCACGCATCAACGGGAGGAGACCGCGCGCTTGCTTGAGGACGCAACCGCGCGCAACATCGCCCTCGCCGACGCATCCGCCGTCGCCGCCCTCCACGCGCAGGCCGTGTCCGTCCTCAACATCCGCGCCCTCGTGCCGATCATCCTCGACCTCAACTCCTCGCACTACTCCAAGTGGCGCGGCCTCCATCTCGTCATGCTCGGCAAATACGCCCTCACCGACCACGTGCTCTCCGACGACTCCTTCTCCACCCTTGCGCATGGGGACGCATGGATTGTGTTGTCAAGTCTTGGTTGTTCGGCTCTATCTCTCACGAACTTCTTGAGATTGTGATGACCCCAGGCTGCACCGCGCGCATCACTTGGGTCGGCATCGAGCAGCAGTTTCTCGGCAATCAAGAGACTCGCGCGTTGTACTTGGATGCGGAGTTCCGCAACTTCGTCCAGGGCGACCTCAACATCTCCGATTATTGCCGCAAACTCAAGAGCATGGCTGACACTCTCAGTGATTTGGGCGAACCGGTCGCCGACCGCACTCTTGTTCTGACCGTTCTTCGCGACCTCAATGAGAAGTTCTCCTACATGACGGCCTTGCTAAAACGGCAGAAGTCGTTTTCCTCCTTCATTGAGGTTCGTTCCGACCTCCTCCTTGAGGAGATCACGATGGCCAAGCCGGCGCCCTCCCCCTACTGCCCTAATCGTCGCTGCCTCCAGTGGCGCGCGTGCCCCGGCCACCCAGGCACCAGCAGCTCCTCCACGACGTCGGGCGGCAACCGCACCAACAATCGTTGTCGCCGCAACAACCGCTCCAACACCTACAACAACGGCAATAGCGGCAACAACAGTGTCAACTCCGGAGGCTCGGCTGCCCCGTCTAGGTGGCCCTCCTTCTTCAACCCCTAGACGGGCACAGTGCAGGTGTGGCCACACACCGCTTCGCGCCCCCCCAGCGGACCAAGGCCGGGCACGCCTCCTCCTCGGCCAGTGCGCTCACCTGCCAAGAATAAAGATGCGCGCGGCAGCGCCCTTCCGGTCCGGGCGATCCGGGCTTCTCGATCGCGCCGCCGCCCCGCCGTGGGGTACCCCGACACTCTTAACGCCGCGTACTTGGCGCAACAGCAACAGTCGACGCTACCGCTTTCAATGTCATTGGTTTCTATCTATACAAGATTACAAAAGATATTATCTGTTTATGAACAGTAACTGGCCAGCAATATCTAAACTAGCCATAACTGAAGATGTGATTTGGTGCATGAGATCTCAGTCGAAGATATTTGGTGTATGTGAATCAACACATGTTAACACACCCCCGCCGTTGCAACGTTGGTTCGGCAGACAGAGAGATCGTCGATAGAACAGACTGGAACGAAAGTCAAGAAACAATGAAGACAATAGTCCCTTGGTGGAGATGTCGGCGAATTGGGACGTGGAAGGACCATGAAGAACACGGATATGTCCCAAAGCCACTTTGTCGCGCACAAAATGTAGATCAATCTCAATGTGCTTAGTGTATTGGTGAAAAACTGGGTTGATTGTAATGTAAACGGCATTGACGTTGTCGCAAAAAACAACGATGGCTTTAGACAAAGGACGTCGATGTTCATGAAGGAGCTGTTGCAACCAGGTAGCTTCAATGACGGTGTTGGCAACGGTGTGATATTCGGCCTCTGCATTAGAGCGAGAAATAGTATTATGGAGTTTGAAAGACCAGGATACGAGAGCCTCACCTAGATAAATGCAGTAACCGAAGGTGGAACGCTGTGTGTCGGGGCAGCCAACCCATTCGGTGTCGCTGTAGGCAACCAAGGTGTCCACCAGAGAAGGAGTGGTACAAAGACCATAGGAAAGGATGCCTTGAACATATTGAAGAATACGTTTGACCAAAAGAAGATGACACTCACGCGGATCATGCATATGCAAACAAATATGTCGGACAACATAAGCAATATCCGACGAGTGAAAGTAAGGTACTAGAGAGCACCAACAATGTTGCGATAAGCAGTGTGGTCGGTAACAAGAGGACCATCAGTTGCACGCAACTTTGGTGAGGTATCAATAGGAGTAGATGACGGTTTGCACGAAGCCATACCAGCATGGTCAAGTAGCTCAGCGACATAGGAAGCTTCTGACAAAAAGAGATCTGCAACTGATCTAGAGATGGTGATACCAAGAAAGTAGTGTAGATCACCAAGATCGGTCATGGTGAACTCTGAACAAAGAGAGCCAATAATGCGGTAGAGAAGAGCGCCCGATGACGTAGTGAGAATAATGTCATCAACATATAACAGAAGATATGCAGTACTAAGGCCACTCTGAAGGATGAAAGGGGGGGGGTATTTGACTTGGAGCAGGAAAAACCAAGAGAACTAATAAAGGAGGCAAAACGATTGTACCAAGCGCGAGGAGCCTGTTTGAGATCGTAAAGAGAATGGTTCAAACGACAGACATGAGAGGGACAACACTGATCAATGAAACCCGTCGGCTGACGATAGTACACTACCTCAGAAAGGTGTCCATGGAGGAAAGCGTTCTTGACGTCATGCTAATGAATGGGCCATCTGGGGGAGACAACGAGGGAAAGCACCGTACGAATGGTAGCCGGATTAACCACCGGGCTGAAAGTCTCATCAAAATCAATGCCAGGCTGTTGTGAAAAAAAACTTATAAAACCCAACAAGCCTTGTAGCGTGCAAGAGTACCATCAGGTTGAAACTTATGCCGATAAATCCATTTGCTAGAGACAATGTTGAACTTGGGAGGAGGAGGCACAAGATCCCATGTAGGGTTAGAAAGAGAGCTTGAAATTCATCCACCATGGCGGAGTGCCAATTTGGGTCTTTAAGAGCCACGCGGACGAGAGAGGAGAAATATCGGAGGAGGCCGTGACATGCATGTTTAATTTCTCACGAGGCGGAACACGAAGACTAGACTGGAGATGTGTGCTATAGGAGTGAATTTGTGGTAAACCGACTATTGTGGCAGAAGAAGATGGGCCTGCAGCAGATGGAGAAACTGTTGTGGACTCGTGGCAGGATCAGTGGGATGTGCTGCTGCGGCAAGAAGCGAGGCTCCACGGTAGGGAAAAAGATAGCTGCGACAGGAGGATCAGGGAATGCTGCCGCGTCGGATGGGAAGGCAACTGCTGCTGGGAGAGCAGGCACTATCGCCGCAGGAGGAACAACTGCAACGACGGGAGTGAAAGGGCTCCCGCAGGGTGAGTGGGTGCTGCCACGGTAGGCAGAATTGCAGCTGCAGCAGGGGGAAGAGCTGTTGTGGCAGGAGCGATTGGGGCGGTGGGAACTGCCACAACAAGGAGGAGAGCGACATCATCATTAAGATATGTGGTAGGTTAATGAGGAGCAGGAGGTGGTGAAAGAAGAAAATCATACACATCAACGAATGTGGACGAAGAAGAAGCAAAGGGAAAAATGGTTTCATCAAGCACCACATGACAGGAGGTGATGATTCGACGAGTTGCGAGGTCCATGCAGTGGTAGCCTTTGTGGTTGGGAGGATAGCCAACAAAGACACAAGGGACTGAATGAGGAGCAAGTTTATGAGCCATGGTTGCGGAAGTGTTGGGATAACAAAGACAACCAAAAACTCGAAGATGAGAGTAAGACGGCAAAATATGGAACAAAGCCTAAAATGGTGTGGAGAAGGCGATGGTTTTGGTGGGAAGACGATTTAGGAGATAAGTGGTCGCATGGAGGGACTTGACCTAGAAAGCAGGTGGCATGCGTGCTTGAAAAAGGAGTGAGTGAATGATGTTGTTCACCATGCGAATAATACGTTCAGACTTGCCGTTTTGTTGAGAGGTGTGAGGACAAGAAAACTGAAGGTGCATACCGCGGGAAGCAGCAAACTGGTGGAGAGCATAGTTGTCGAATTCACCACCATTGTCACATTGAATTGAACAAAGAACAGTGGAGAATTGAGTAGCAATATAAGCAGAAAAATTGGATAGAACCAAAAAGGTTTTGGATTTGAGACGAAGAGGGAATGCCCATAAGTAATGTGTGAAATGATCCAAAATCACTATAAAATACTTATAACCGAAAATACATGCCACTAGCGATGTCCAAATATCACAATGAATTAACTCGAAGGGGCGAGTCGTACGACTTGTAGACTTGGAAAAAGGTAAGCGAACATATCGACCTAATTGAAAGGCATGACACAAATGGTTGTCGTTTATTTTTGTAGGACACGAAATAGCTGAAGCGACAGCAAGATGGTGGAGGGTCAGACGACGATGCCAAAGAATGGTGCTATCGGTGAAAGTGGTAAGAGCTTTTGGTATGGTAGACCGGAGAGGATAGAGCTCACCTGAACTATTGCACCTGAGAATTTCGCTCTTGGTCCAATGATCCTTCACAGAAAAATCATGAGGGTCAAATTCGACAGCATAATTATTATTAGTTTTAAATTGACGAACATACATGAGATTTTTAATCAAGTGAGGAGTAACAAGGACGTTTTGAACGTAAAGAGGGCGAGTGTGAGAAGGTAAGATGCATTGGCCAGTGCTAGTGACATGAAAAGTGTGACCATTGCCGACCATTATGCCGGGGCATCAGGGAGATGCACATGCGGAGGGGGAGCTTTGAGGCGCGGGCTGAGGACGTTGAAGGTAGGACAAAGATGGATGGCTCCAGTCCATGGGTTGCAGAAGGTTGGCATGGATTGCCCGCCTTTGGGGCCTTTGCCCTTTCCCTTTCCATGTTTGCCGCCGTTGTTGGTGTAGGAACCACCAGATTGGCGGCAACTTTGTTACCAACGGGTGGAGGGTGCCACTTTGGAGCACCAGAGGAGGGGGTACCCCCACAGTGAGCACTATGACCAGCACCGATGGATGAATCGATGAGGAGTACCGTGACCTGGGCAAGCTGATCACCATGGGTGTCCTTCAGTTCCCTAAGGAGGAGGAGAGACCGAGCCTCTATGAAGGTCGGGAACGATTGCATCATCAGAAGGAGAGAGGACAACATCTGAAACTTTGGATTCATCCCTTTAATCATGGTGAGCACCAAGCTTTGGTCGCTCACTGCCTATCCAACATCGCATAATGCGTCGAAGATGGTCTTTAACTTGAGGCAATAATGTGTGGCGGACATATCGCCTTGAGCAAGGTTGCTGAACTTGGCTTGGAGGCAGATGGCACGGGTGGTTTTGTTATCCCGAAACATGTTCTCGATCGTCATCCAGGCGATGGCGACAGTAATGGAAGGCGCCATGATGATGTTGAGGATCTCAGGAGAAATAGAGCTGTAAAGCCAAGAGAGCACAATGGAGTCACAACACTTCAGCATCAAGAACGCGGGAGGTGCCAGATGCTTGGAGATGATCCTTGAGAGTGAATTTGGTGACCGCAACCTCAAAGAGAGTGCGCCACTTCGCATAGTAGAAGATGGAGAGCTTGAGGGTAACCGGGACTAGGGTTTTGATGTTGGCACAAACGGCCTGCGTCCAGAGTTGTGGGTGGGCGGGAGCGGCATTATCGCCCATGGTGACGTCGGCGTCCAAGTAATGGCGCTGGCAAAGGAGGGGATGGTGGCGCATGCGGCCGAGAGTGGGCGCACACGAAGAGGAAGGCGATGCGGGTGGCCGGGAGGTGGCGTGCAGCGCGTCGGGTGGGTGGTGTCTGCGGTCAGGAGTTGGTCACACATGATGGGAGGGCGTGCGACCGGGAGTCGGTACGCACAGGGGAAAGGCGGCATGTGCGGCCAGGAGTTGGTGCGCTATGCATCGGGGCAGCGGAGATGACGGGTTAGGGCAACGTGATCGCGTCTGATACCATGAAAGGATTTGGAAGAAGCCTCACCAGCATCATTGTATTGATCCTCATATATATATATATATATATATATATATCAAACATGTCATTAGTTTCTATCTATACAATATTACAAAAGATATTGTCGGTTTATGAACAGTAACCGGTTGGCAATGTTTAAACTAGCCATAACCGAAGATGTGATTCGGTGCATGAGATCTCAACCGAAGATATTCGGTGTATGTGAATCAGTACACGTTAGCAAAGAACATAATAAAATCGTTACAGTGTATTTCACTACAATAGACATTTTATTGTTTCTACAATATTACTATAGCACTATTGCCAACACTATTTATACATACTTAAATCACTATTTAAATAGTAATTACACTAGGGGAATCCAGATCTGAAAAGTACCATGAATTCACAATTATATTAGTATCGAACTACTGAGTTTTGGCTAAAATAGTGTCGTTGGCGTGCGCAATAGCAAAACTAGTCCCCACGCGCATCAAAGGTAAAAAAGACACCTTGTCCGTGCCCTAGAGGACCGGATTTGTCGAGAATGCGACACATGGCGAATCCAGCCCCAGGGGCGCGAAAATGCCTCGTCCGACCCCTAAGGTTGCGGAAATACCTCGTTCGCCCCCCAAGGGCACAGATTCAATCTCTTCCAGAAAAGTACTATTTGTAGGAATTTCTAAATATAGCAAATGAGCTCCAAAACTTATGAAATGTTTTGTGAAATCTCCTGACATATTATACTTGCTTGTGTAATGTTTCCAGAATTTTATACATTTTGTATTTGTCTCAAAAATTCCTTTAAGGCTAATGTGTGTAGGAATTTCTAAATATAGCAAATGGATTCAAACAATTATGAATTTTTTTGTGATGGATCCTGACACATTGTGCTAGTTTTGTAATTTATCCAGAATTTTATACATTCTAAATAGTTCTCAAAAAGTCCTTTAAGGCTAATGTTTGTAGGAATTTAGAAATATAGTAAGTTAGTTCCAAATGTTATGAAACTTTTTGTGAAGTCTCCTGACACAGTTTTATTGATTTTTTAAATTTTGTCAGAAGTTTCACATTCTGGATTTTGCTCGAAAATTCCTTTAAGGCTAATATTTGTAGTAATTTCTAAATATAGCAAATGAGTTCTAAAAATTATAAAATTTTGGTGAAGACTCCTGACACAATGTGCTTGCTTTTGTAAATTTTCCAAAATTTTATATGTTCAACATTTTTCTCAAAAAATCTTTTAAGGCAACTGTTTGTATGTAAATGAAATAATCGATTTGAGAACAATTTCAAAAACATGTTCAAAATATTTTTCACATTTATTCTCAGTGTAATATCAAAAAATTGTAAACATGGCCAGGTGGGGTATTTCCGCGCCCTTGGGGGCCAAACAAGGCATTTCCGTGTCCCTGGTGCAGGTTCGCCATGTGCTGCGTCATCGGCAAATCTGGTCCTCTGGGGCACATGCAATGTAATTTTGCATTTGATACGTACGGGGGGCTAGTTTTGCTATTGCACACACCAACAACGCTATTTTAGCCAAAAACTCTTGAACTAGTTGATCGATACTAGAATGTCAAGAAAGAAAGGAAATAAAGAGCTGTAAAACGTTTACTTCATACATGTTGACTTGTGCAGTGCTTGAGAGGCAAACTTTTCCCATTGCGCTTGCGCTTAAGAATTTGAAGAAAAAATTTAGCACGATAAAATCGCAGTATCAAGTGGCTTAGCTAAGGTCATATTTTTACCAATGCTTAAAGTATTACCGTAGGATTGAGACAGCAATACAGAATACTGCACAACATACAGTGAATACGTGCCATTTATTGTATCAGTACTACTGTTTGTATACAGTTCCGTAATGTACAGTTATGGAGAGGAAGGTACTGCGCATTCAAGAAACAACAGGCAAAGGCTCAAAATTAGTTGCCCGTCAAATATGGGATTAATTCATGTAGCACATCAGTCTCGGATACTCGATACATCATCTACAAGTCTTCAACTAAACTAATAAAACGGGTCTACGACGTACAAATAAACAGTAGTCACTGCTACCTCCTGCATGTCAAAGGATGCATGCAACCCAGTACCAACATAATCTAACAGCTTGGAGAATTTTTACTGTTCAAGCTTAGACTAGTCACTAATAATCTCAACAACAGTCTTTACCAGGATTGATTTCCAATTTACTTCTACACCCCATACCTTATCTGTTGTACTGTTTACTTCTAAACCCATACCTTCTCACAGGTGTTAAGGCTAGAGCAAGTACTACACTACCAGCAAGGTAGAGAGAAGAACAGCATGGCTTCGCAGTCTTGGAGAATATTTATCATATTCATACCCAATTTAGGATCATTAACAAGAGGTCAAGAGCTAATTAAGATTTTCAAGAAGACAACCCTTGGCACAATGGGACTCGTTGGATTCAACGCCACGCAAGAGTGCATCGCATTTGCATGAGCTCTGCTACAGCTTGATGTCCGCGAGGCTGGCCCAGATATGCTCGAACACCTCGACGATGAGGTCGTGGTACTCGGCGGCGTTGAGGGACAGGTAGCACGCGAGGAGGTCCTCGAGGTCGGCGGCGGTGCGGATGCCGTTCTCGGCGATCATCTCCTCCATCGACTCCTGGAAGTCCCTCCTCGGGTCCCGCGACGACTTCACCACCGCGAAGCTCTCTGCCAGAGGCGGCTTCGTCCGCGCCGGCGAGCGGGCGGTCGCCGGTGGCTTGGATTTCTTGGACGACACTACACGGGGCGTGTTCGCGCGCGTCTTGAGCCGGCGCGCCGATGACACGGACCGCCTCGGTTTGACCTTGCTCTGTTCGGAGACAGGAGCGGTTTTTTGGGTCGCGTGCGTGAGGACGTCGATGTGCTTGTCCTCCAGCTCGTAGCCATCGTGTTCTCTCCTCGCCGGCTTGGTCACAATCGGCGGGAGCAGCACCTTGTCGGGTTTCTTCTTGGTCCGCAGGTCGATGATGATGTCCGTGGCGGAGGTGATCACCTTGCCGTCGAGCTCGTCGTCCGCGGGGATGGTAATCGTAGGTTTCTTGAGCACTTCACCAGAGTTGTCGTCGTCGTCAATGTAACCGACGAACTTGTCGCGGCGGCACGGCGGAGTGTCGGGCGCCTCGACCACCATGAGCTCGGGCTTGCGCCCGCAGCGGCAGCCGGTGGACACCGGCGAGGACACCACGCTGCTGCCGCTGACCGACGGCGCCAGCTTGACGGACCGCCTCCTGTGCCGCCTCTTTGACCGCCTCGGCGGCGACAGCGGCAGCGGCGGGAAGTGCGTGTCCGAGGCCTTGGGGTGGAGCGGTGACCCCACGAGGTCGCCCGCCCGCGGCGTGTAGTAGTAGGACGTCCTGTGCGGGAGCCAAGCGCCGTGCCTCGGCGTGCTCGGCATCCGGCAGGCCCTGCCCGCCCGCGACACGGCCATGGACGCCTGCGTGACCACCCCACCGGGGCTTGCGGCGCCCACCCCGCCCCGGGCGGCGCGCATGTCCCGGAGCTTGAAGAACCAAGCGTTCGGGATCATGTCGGACAGCCGGAACTTGCGCCTCCCCATGGCTGGTCTCTCTCTGCTGCTCAGTGGCCACGCTAGCTACAGAGCAGTGTGTGTGTGTGTGTGTGTGTGCAATTAGAGGAAGAAGAAGAGCAACAACAAGAAGGCTCGTGTATGCTATGTTTGTGCTGCGTTTTGGTGGTTTGCTGCTGTTTTTCGCGTACCTTGCTCTGTACGAGGAGGAGCAGGGCCGGAGGAGGACCAGGCAGGGGAAGGAGATGGCGATGAGCATGGGAGAGCAGAGCACAGCAGAGTAGGAGGGCAGAAAGGGCGGGGGAAGGGAAGGAGGAGGAGAGGGGGGACGTGAGGCGGCTTTTGTCCTCGCACTATCTCTATGCGGAGTGGGCCCCACCTCGCATGGCCGATACCGGAAGGCACGACTCAGGAGTTTTGGCTGATTTAGCAACTTTTTTACGTGTAATAGCAAAGTAGCTTCATCTCATAGGAAATTGTAAAAACGATACCGTGGTACGTTAGACAGATCACCTAAGCGCTCCTGGTCCGCTATGGCTTCTTATATTTATTTTGTTTTTTTTTCCTTTAGTGATTAGTGTGTGCTAGACAACCTTTCGCAGACTAAATCTACTGCAGGTTCCTGCAGCGTTTGAGAAACACGGTACGTGACCACGTGAAGGGTTGTCGCGGTCCGAATGCACAGTAAGTGGCATGCCACGGTCCGGGAGTGCGCTAGGTGGTCTGTCGCGGACAGAGCGTGACAGTTGGCTTCCGTGTATTGAGAGCGCCGTAGGGGATATACGCCTTCTGTTTAACCTACTGTTTAACCTACCGCGGTACCAATTTTTAAATTTAGTATAGGGGACTACATTTTCTATTTCATTTTTTTAAAATGTCTGAACCAGCAAAAACTCCTCGACTCAGAGGATCAGAGAGAATCGATTTCATTTCTTGGTGTTGCCTGAATTATGGACCCCATTGCGTTGCAGATTCCGTTCCTATATGAATAAATGGCTATTTTTCTCTTGTGACTTTGTCGATGTGACAGTCTTTAAAATTGCAGGGGATAGAGGACGGGAGATGCAGGGAGTGTTGGTCGGGGATTGGGCCTGCACGTAGGATTAGATTGGAATGGCTTGCTTGTTTCCCCTTCGTCTCTGCCTTCTTTCTCATCAGCCTTTAATCATCCGTGTCAAAAGCGTTTTTGTCCGGGAGCTGTTGTTTAATCGTTTTATTTCCATCACCTGCAAGGCACCGAGCAGTAGTAGTTCAGCACTTGCGCGGCACAGCGGCTTTCGCAATGATCGGCCAGATAGTCCGTGCGCATGCACGCGTTCAGAACAGAACGAAGACAGTATTAGAGTGATGTGCCTAAAGACGATTCACGCTGATCGTGTAAAGTCTAAGTTGGTCATTGTTGTAAAACTAGCAGTTTTCATAAATATTTAGAACTAATTTCAATATAAATTACGATAATTAAAGTATATTCTTAGCGACATTTAAATGACAGAAATATCATATAAGCATGCAATATCTTCATGTCAATTAAACATGATAAAATGCTTAAAAGTTAGATTTTAACAACAAAAGAAATCAGCATAATGCTCAGATTTAGATTGTTCGTTTATTACTCTCAGATGTCGGGACGCTCAAGATAAAATCTTAGCCTTCTCGTCACTCTTGTCTAAACTTTTCACTAATTAGACATGATAAAATAAATCAGGCTTTGAGCTGAAATAAATGCCTTACTATTATGACAAGGACAAGTATTGAATTATCTCAAAGTCACAGATAGCGCTAAGCACTTTTAGCCAACAAAGAAACCATATATACCACAGTGCAAAACTGAAATCACAAATAAGCACTTATCTTTCTTTCTTTCAGCCAAGAAAGGAACAAGTATGTCACAGTGCAATTAGAGATTAATACTAATCAATTTCACTCAACAGAGAAGCAACCGAACCATACCAAATTGACATAGCTATGACAATAGAGATGAATCAACAACAGTATGCAATCAACAAGCTCAAGTCTGATTTAACGCTGTCAATCCAATTTCACAAGTGATAATCATCCTCATTGAGCATTAATCCAAGCCCACAACAGAACTAAACCGAGTCTCCCAGTACTAGTCAAAATTACATAATATAATACAACTAGTACTACACACTTAGCAAGTAATGAGACACTGAAAACATATATCAAACTCATGGAGCGGATGGCGCTCGAAGCCACCGAGAAGAACTGGGCAAGGCACTCCAAAAGGCACCGACTCAGAAAATCAATCCCCCGTTGTGCTGCGTTGAACGGACGAGGTCGTCGGAGATACAATGTCAATTCATAATTCGGGACACAACAAAGTTGCGAAGTCGAGGTACAGAGAATACCGCATAAGAGCTAACCACAGTGCACCAGCCAAATACACCCACGGAGCACCAATCACCAAAACCGAAAGCCTTCTCCCACTCAAGATCAAGCCAAAAGTTGACTGGTTCCACCTCTAATTGGCGCAAATTGAAACCCTCACCGCACCTCAACAGAGAGGGAGAAGCAAGAGGGAAAACCGAGATGTGCAAGGAAAGGGGAAACCAGTCCTCACCGCCGACGGCGTCGGGTTCAACCACGGCGGCGCAGCAGCTCTCAAAGCCAAAAACCCGAAGCTCAACCGGAGGAGGAGGAGAACCACACAAAGGGGGGGGGACTCACTGATTTCGAGGATGAAGAAAGGAGAAGAAGCCGGCCACCTTAAAAGAAGAGAGAAGAGGAGGAGGAGGCCTGGGGTGTCGCTCCAATGGCCGGCGCTCATCGTGCCCAAGCCGCCTGCCCGAGCGCCCGCTTCACACGCGCCGCCGCCAGCCAGAGTCTCAAAGCCGCGCGCCTCACTCTGTTCTGGTCTCCAACCTTATCCTCCACTCAGCTCAATGACAGGTGGGCCCAACAATCCCTTTTCCTTTTTTCTTTTCTCAAAATAAGAAATTACCTAATAGTCCTCAGAGATACAACAGTCATGGGCGGCTTTTGGGGCAATGGTCGTCAAATCTTGAGGTGCAATGCAATGCAATCCCTGTCGCATGGCGTGCCACGTAAGCTCAATCGGCTGGATGGCTTGGAGAGCTTGGCTTCCCCGACAACGTAGTTCAGAGTTCAGACATGCTGGATGGATGCCTGCCTGCCTGCCTGCCTGGATCAGTGGGTCAACTGACCGTGTTATACAGCTGCAGTCCGCGCGTGTGATAGTGCGATACAAATGTAAGTAGGATACCACCTTGGTTGCAACAACTTCAGCTATTTGGGCAACCTGTGTCTCTGTGTATGGCCGAGGCCCGTTTGGAACGTAGGATGTTTGTTCAATTCTCACAGGATTTAGAGAAAGTTTCTGCATTCCAAAAGACCTTGGATGGTGCAATACCTGGGGTACGAGAGTAAGTTGGATATTAGAAATCATAGAACGGAGTTTCGGAGTATGACTTCATGTCTTTTTAAGCAGCTGTCAGGTGTATACGTTACTATGGGGGGGTTTAAATAGTATCTGATCGTAAAAACCGAGTCCTCGATCCTATGTTTAAACGTTGTGAGAGGATTGATGGCTGCTTAGTGCTTAGCGATCAGAGGGTAAAGGTGGTCCTGACTCCAGTCCTGAGGTAGATACGTACGCGTGCATTCCTTTGCGCCGTGGACAAACACAGCTGCAAAAACGTTGATCAAAACCATACCCGATATGCTTAATAGGCACACACACACACAAAAAAAAAAAAAACACATGAGAGCTGCATAGACGAGATTCTAAGTTTCTATACCAAGCCAACCACCATGCATTTCGACCGTCTTAGGCAAATACTACTCCATAAACTAAGGCGTCGGCAATATAATACTCCTAGATAAGCCGCGTTTTCCCCTGCGTTGTATATATATCCCGCTGCACGGGGGCAAGGCAAGCAAAGCAGGCAACGACGCCTCATTTAGCGCGCGCGGACGCGTAAGATAATCTCGAAATCAGCCGCACGGTTCGTCGGCGGGGGCAGCGAGTACGTGGCCCGCGAGTTTATTTTTTCCCGGCATGTCGGGCGTTGCGCTGATCGCCACCTTACCAACTAATCCCATTTCCACCCCCCGTGCCCGTCGAACTTTGTTAATCGCGTGGAAACAAAAACACGGCAGGATCTTGGTTTCCCTTGGTGCGAAAGCTGTGCCGCGCATCCTGACAGGAGACGCCATTAGTTTAAGCTCCCTGTGTTCCGTCCTGCCTTCTTTTCCGGGCTCCTAATTACTAGATAGTGTCGCTCACTGGCTAGTCGTCAGCGGATTTGTAGTAAGATATTAGCACCATCCTCCTTTGACAATGGAGGCATGCATACAGGGCGTTGCCGTGCAAGTTGCATCAAGGATTAGCAGTTCGCACTGTAGCGAGGCCTCGTTTGGACCGTGGAGATTTTTCCTGATTCTTGTGCAAACTGATCTGTTTCCTATTAAAAAAATTGTGCAAAATTCATATGAAATTTCCGCGTTCAAACGGGCAATGAGAAAGGAATGCATGGCAGCATCAAATACATGCTCTTGTTTTCTTTGGGATACAATCAGTTTTTGTTTTGAGATTGATCGTTCCCTTTCCCTTGATGGCCTGTACGTGATCAGTCGAGCTCGGCGGGATACGGACACGATCAGCGCCGCAGTACTGCCGATCGATGCTGCTGCTCTCCATCAGATTCAGATCCATCCACCGGTGCTTTTCACAGGCCATCATGAGGCTAAGGCTCTGTTTTGTCACGAGATTAGCATGTCCTAATCAATCGCTGAGCAAACCAGTTTAAGTACGCCGAGATCAGCCGAGCAGGTGGAAACAGTACCGGCGTTGTAGTACACGCACATGAAGGTATACGTCTCGGCTGAATTATTAGTGTATTGTGCCCGTACGTCTCTAGCTCTTTAATCGGTCCCGGCTGCTGACATGATCGTATACCTGCCGCAGTACACAACAAAAAATACGGACGCTTCAGGGTGACGGAAAGCAACTAGTAGCTAGCAAGTGTCCTGAGCTGAGCTCCTGGCGAGTGATGGTCCTGGAGATTAATAAATGAGATTTTGATCATGTTTTGTGTGCCCTAATGGGTGGGTAGCGTACATAAAAACTGGATCTAAAAGAGATCGAATTAAGCTGGCTCGGTACATATATCACGAAAAAGTAGGATTAGTAGCTTGTACCTCCCACCATCCGTACCGGGTTCTAAGCACCAACCGTGTTGAATACATATATGGCTGGTACTACACTGCATTACTGCTACTCTCGATCTTTAACGTGCAAATGGTGGGTGCTTTCTTGCTGCATTTGCGCCTTTCTGGTACCAAAATGGATATAATTTCTCATTGCAAAAATGCAAAATATGAATGCTTTTGCTGAAGTGGGTGTGAGTATGTGACGACGTATAGTAGCACACTGCACAGACGTTTACTTGTGTACCAAAATGTACTAGTACTAGTAGTTTGCCATTCGCTTAGGCGAGGATAAGCCCAGTTTGTGACCTTGACCTGACGTGACAATGCACGTGCGAGGCTCATAAAAGCAAGTGGAAGACCCGGAAGTTGCCAAGGCCGGAGAGAGAGAGAGAGAGGAAGGAGAGGAGCTGAGGACCGCATAGATCGACTCGGGATCATGCTGTTCAATGACAAGGACGCCGCAGCGAAGCCTCTAAGCTCCCGTTAACTTTCTTCTCCTCCTCTTGGAGTCCAGCTCATGATGCCAGTGGTCCATTCTATATTAGACTGCATTCTTCTTGGTCGCGACCATTGAGGTGTAGTGTAGGTAGGTTAGTCCTTAAAAAGATTCTCGACCTCTTGTCAGTTGTCATTAACATCTACGTTGGATATACTGGCCTACTGGTGCTCCCATTTTGCGTACTGCTGCATTGTCACTGAGCTTGTACTAGTACTTATAATTTTTCCTGAACCCTGATGATGATAGAAAAGGATTGGACATGTTGCATCTTATAGCTTTGGTTTGGTGTCAAGAGCCCTACAAAAGGTGCATGTCATGGCGCCATGATTATTTCAGCATTGATGCTACAATTTGATGGGGAATAAAGCTGCATAGGGGCAGCATTGCTATGAGGCCATCATCATGGAGATTGCGGCACCTGAGGTCCACAATGGTTGTTGCCTTGTTGGATCAATCCCTTTAGTTCAGCTCGTATTTACGGTGGCAATATGAGGGCGTGTTCAGTGGTCGGCCCAATTTTCCTTTCTGCCAAATGTTCTCTCTTTTCAAGGATTATCAAGGTTCAATCTGAAGACATCAAGTCACTTAACCAATGTCAATTGCACACTCGCAGTGTCCAATTTAAACACAAAATACTGACAGCAACTGAATCCAGTGAGGATTTATTGTGAGGGGAGATGTTAAGGTCTTAAGGAACATATTGTGCACAGCATCCGAAAAAGATGGTATTGTGCACAGATAATTGGTGATTCTAGCATTAAAATAAGACATAGATCATGACAGATTTTGCTCCCTAGAGCATAATTCGCCCCAGTCCGAGTTAAATTCAGGTCTGCTCGGGGCTCTATGTGTTGTACTTAGCGGAAGTTAGGTCAAGCAAGAAGATTAAACAACCATGTCTATAATTACTGTTGTGCACACGGCTGGGACTTCACAAGCGAGGGTGAGGTTGTGAGTAAAGCTCAACCTGGAATTCAGTTACTTCTTCAAATGGGATCATCCGACTACGACAGCAGGAAAGCATAATGAAACTCATGAGGAATAGCCCATATTAAAAATCAGAGTTGGCAGGAAGACTAATGCTTCCAATCTTACAATGTTGAAATAAACAATTTAGAAGCAAGAATTTCGAGCTATATATAAACAACATCAGTTATCTTTTGAAAATCTTCAAAGCTGGCTCAACCAAATACGATTTATGAGTAGAACCAGATATTGTTATACTTATTGTGGGTATTCAACAATTATTTTCCTTTAGCTTCTGACTTCCCTATTTCCATCAGGAGAACAGTCCTCCACAAATATCCCTTCATGTACACATCAACTGAGCCAGCCACGCTGCCGCAATCTTTCCTGGCCAGACACAGCGCGGGAGGCGCGAGGCAACGCTCAATACCGTACTCTCGTCTGAACTTTCGTGGCCGTGGACCGGTATTTCCCTCTCGTTTCAGCAGGCTTGCCTTGCAACACGTAGCCTTGTGACCGCCACAAAACTGCATTGCATGACGTTGTTCATGTGCACCAAATGTCCCAACACATATAAGTGATGGATTACTTGCCAAGTTTCTTACTTGTGGAGAACAACTACCTACCTGCAACCATGGCCATGAGGGCGCTTCCACTGTCCCCCTCTCAAAGCTCCTCATTTGGACTTCACCAAAGCATATCATCCTTTAAGCCTAGCAGTGGCAGCTTCAGATCAGTTAAGGCCTATGCAAAAGCAAATGAGGAGAACGGCAACAGGCAATCCTTGTTTGGAAGCATCACAGAGGCGCTAGACTTCTCGCAGGTCCGGTCAGAGAAGGATGCAGAGCTGCTATTGCAGAGCTGCTATATGAAGCCGGGGAGTCCATCAAAGCTGAAGGAAAGATGACAAGGGAACAGGTATTTATTTAGACACTGATGCACAACAAGTGTGGATCAATAATGTTAATACCAGTAATATGATATTTTTCTCAATGTTGTTTCTTTTGGTTGGATTTGCAATGAAGTATGCAGCGCTTCGGAGGAAGATTGGTGGCACCTACAAGGATTTCTTCAAGTCATATGTTGATGGTACCTGAACCTGATCTACACCTTCCCCCATTACAATAACTAAATGCTAAATGGATAGCTAGCTGCATGTTTAATACACTTCTCAGATACTGCATGAGCATGACTGAATAAGTTGGTGCAATACTATAGATATATATACTGCTTAAAAGATTCTTTCAAACAAAGTTTTCCTAATCATTCTTTTTTGAGCAAAAGAATGTAAATCATGTTAATGACCAGCCAAATTGGTTCCGAATGCAGTTGAAGGGCAATACGTGGAGGAAGGTTGGGTGGACAAGACCTGCAAAGTTTGCAAGGAGGACACGAGGGGGGCGCCCAGGCAGGTTGACAAATTAGGAAGATATGTGCATGTGGCATGCTTGGAGAACTCAAAATCGACCAACTTCTTTTCCAAACTATTCGCCAGATGAACTTTTATTGTACCATCAAAAAACATTGTTTCACTCATGGATATATAGATGCATAGACTGTGTTGTAGCCTAAAAGGATTAGAACAATATTATGTGTTCAATTTTCCATATGGAATGGTATACAAGGAGCGTGTGCACATACCATAAATCAATTTCTTCAATCAAGTAAAGTAGCTCATGAACAAAGACATGATTTAATAAAGGTCTGAACGAACAACTGAACATGTTATTACATATCAGCACAATAATTTACAAAAAGTTGACACTCTGAGCTATCTATTAGTTTATGCTCTAGCTCAACAGAAACTCAAATAACCAGAGCTACTATAGAGCTAGCTGATTCTGTTTACCTAATGCTCTCGTTAAATGATGTGTTTAGAAGTCCCGTGAGTTAACCATGGACAGATAGACCTTGCTTCTGATGACAGTGCATCCAATCTTAAACCCTGGCATCACTGTAAACCCAACACTGATCTTCTCTTCTTCTGTGGTCATCTTGGCTGGTATACTTTCCATGTGTTTCTTTCGAAATTCAACACCACTCCTGACATAGAACATTTCAGCTCTGGGATTTGAAGAACGAGCAACAGTGAGCAACGACCATACATATCTTGACATTCTTACAAATGCCTCGTATAATGGTGTCCTTGGATGACCACCACTCTTGACAAATGCTCTATGATCCAAATTTCCAAAGAACGAATCCTCCATACTCTGGGGCACAGCGACTAGATACTTTGCTCGACAAAATGTCCCAAAATTAGAATATGGGGCTTCCATAAGAGCATCAATTGGGTCTCTGAAACCCATAATATAATCAAAACAATCCACAGAAAAATAGTCCCCTTTGTCCCCATTAAACATTATGCAAGCAAAATACGCCTCAACAGCATACTTCTTGTGAGCACTTTTCTCATATACAACAGAATTATCGATTGGACATGTCAAGAGGTCTAGGTTCCATCCAGAAACTTTCATCCAACCGATGATGAGTTTAGCAAAATCATGGATAGACTTTGATGAAAGCTCAAACAGTTCCATGAACATATCCATTGATACCTCCCCCCTGATTGTGTAACATCCTTCTCTGTGCAACGCCTTCGCACCAATCTTCTCCTTCAGTTCCATGCTTTTCCTTTCCAGCGCGTCCAACTCTGCTCGCAACCAAACAATTTCAGAGTCTTTCTTGAAAATGGCACCCTGCAACTCCACTGCCAACTTCTGATGCTCCTGAATTCTAGAGCTCACATAACACTGGTACATTGAGCTGCTCCATTGGTTCACATTAACATACAAATCCTTTAACTCAGCAGTCTGCTCAAGCTCCGACGCAAAACGCCCATCGGCGATCAAAATCTCTTCAGGGTCATATGGCACATGTGCTTGCTGAACCTTGACATAAGCTGATTTAAGATCAGAAATCGCGTCGAGAAGCTTCTCCACAACCGCTTCCCCATAACGGACAGAGGAACTTTCGGAGAGGCTCTCATGGTCAGATACTTGATGCGGGTGGACCTTCAGGTGTGCACCGTCTTCACTGCTCTCCGCGGTGACGTTGCTGTTGGCCTTCGGCTTCTCGCGGACGGCCGGCGCGACGCCGACGGAATGCACCTTGCAGATATCCGAGATGCGCGAAAACAGACCGGAAGGCGTCCTCTTCACCTTCCCCGTCGCCGGCTCCATTCCAAGATTCCGTCGTGCAAGACGAGACAGGGCAGCTTCCGGACCCCAGAGTTCTTCAAGCTGTTTGAGACAAGAATTCAAACACGCATGGATTCCAAGAAGAAAGGTTGCGACTTTCTAAGAGATTGAATTCGATCAGATCAATGCCAAGAACACGATAAAGGTTTTGGGTTTAACCAATAGTCAACCAGGAGAAAAAAAATCAAAATGCCAAGAGCACGATAAAGGTTTTGGGTTTAACCAATAGCCAACCAGGAGAGAAAAAAAATCAAAACAAGACTACAATCATATACTCGTTACAGTACCTTTCAGTGGCCGGCTCCGGAAGCTCCAAGAACGGCGGCCATTCTTGCACGTCTGCACGGATCCAAGAAGAGAAAAGCCTGCAAGAAAAAGCTGCAGCGGGAGTGAGGTCGTGCAGAAACTTCGAGAATCCAAGTGATGGGAGTCAGTGGGAGCAGAGGGGTAGATAGAGGGTTTTGGGAGGCAAAGACCTCGTGGGCTCCAATGGAATCGAACAAGAAAAGGGGTGGATCGAGATGAGGAGTGGGAACCACCTGGGTGGATTTCTTTTGTAATCCCGAGACGCTAAGGATTTGAGAGATGCGGCCGGCCAAAGGAAGCGGGCTTGAGAAACCCTAATCTCGCTAGCTGCTTGGCGCCTCTTGGTTGTCTGGAACCTTTATTTATTTATTTTTTAAAACTTTTTTTAAAAATATTTTAAAGATATCTTTTTTCTAACTCTATTTTCAATTCTGACTCCTTTAGTTACACCATAAACAGTAGTATGATCAAACTATGCTATCACGCCACCGACTGCGATGTGACCAAACTGTGCTATCACGCCACCAACCCCTTTGGACGTGTCCGTTTTTGGCTTAGTCCTGTCATGCTACTCCTCTTGGTGTAACAGCATAGTTTGATCACACTGCGGTCTGTAGCGTGACAACACAGTTTGATCACGCTATGGGTCATGGCGCGACCAAAGGAGTCAAAAAATTGGTAATAAAGTTAAGAAAAAACTATTTTTAAAATAACTTTTAAAAAGGATTAAATAATAAAAAGAATTCATAGTTGTCTCTGACTCTGTAATACCATCAGCAATGTGTTGTTTTAGCTGGTTCAAAGAAGAAGAGAAGATATTGAATCAATTCAATACATTAGAGGGATCAATTCCAAAAAAAAAAGAATCGGATCTACATATGAGTCGATTCAAAACATTAAACAACTCATATGGGTCTAGTTATGAAAGAGTGTGCGATTAAGAGAGAATATTATTTTTTTGTGTTTTTTTAATATATCATGGGTCCCAATTATTTGTAAGAATTGGATCTGTACATTAAAGAAAAAATTATCAGTTCTCTAAATACTTAGATATCATATCTTTGAACCAGCATGATTCAGTACATTAAATATGCCGTAAGACTGTAACTGCTCGTCTCTTTAATTTGGACTCTGTAACTGCAGATCTGACTTCTGGCCTTCTATTCCAGATCTTACCATGGGGATAGAAGGGGAATATTCAGAGGGGGTGTCACGTTGCAATAAAGAAAAGTTTTTCGGCTGGTGAAAATTGATTTTGGGAGAGGTACAATGCTTGAATAGGTGTTCAGTCTTCAGTGCCCTCTGAAAAAAAGGGTGTTCAGTGCCATTCAAAGTCTATCCTTTGTAGACTATGAAATATAAATCTTGAATGATAAATTAATTTTTCTCGAACGACTCAATTTGTTGTGCTCGGCCCATACTTGGTCTAGAAAAAAGATCATGAATTGCACAATCAAACAGCTTTGCATGGTTGTGCAATAAACAACCCAAAGGTGCTTAAACTTTAAAGTATACAAACTACAAAGTTCTTGCTAAACACCTCACGATTTGAGATAAAGTAATGCCATCTATGCATGGTCTATGTGTAAATCTAACAATGCAAATACTCGTGAGATAAAGTAATGCCATCTATGCATGGTCTATGTGTAAATCTAACAATGCAAATACTCGTGATTAAGCACTCAAATTAATTATGTTGCTAGCTAGCGCATGTTTGCATGTGATGCCACTCCTTAATGCTCGTATTGAGACTGTCACAATCATCAACATGCAAAAGCAAGTGGCAACGTGAGCTATAACGATTTCTTTACGATTCTTGGATGGTGTCAGCGAATTCCCCATGAGATACGCTCTGATTTTCTCTTGTAGCTATATCGGCAATAGAATCAAGAATTAGTTTGTTTTCTTATCGAAACGCGATCAGGAACTGAATTCAAATCGCATTGCACTTATTGGAGTCTATTTCCTTTCCAAATTAAACTTATTCGAAGGTAATGAGCATCGGAAACCAACTAACAAACAAACTCGGAGCACCCCAACTCTTGACTCATATCTTCAACCGTACGTACGAACCCTGCTCGCACGCAGCGATCTGATACGTGCCACAACGCGCAGCAGCGCGAGCCCGTCAAAGTCCCACTCCCACCGATGGTTGAGTTCAGCAACCTCGAGGTATTCCTCAGCGCGGTCGCGCTCCTTGCGATAATATTTGCCATCTTCTGGGCTGTGCGTTGCGCCATCGGCCGGCGCCGCACCGAAGCAAAGGAGGTCACCGACGGCGACGGGAAGCGCAAAGGGTTGCTGAACAAAGAGGTCGTGGTCGACGTCCCCAGCGGCCAGACCGCGGAGCCGAAGCGCGATGAGCCGCTTTGCGCGATCTGCAAGGCGCGGCTTGCGGACGGGGGCCAGTGCCGGCGCCTGCGGGCGTGCGGGCACGTCTACCACGCGGACTGCATCGACCTGTGGCTCGAGAGGAAATCTACATGCCCGCTGTGCCGGGCCGGCGTCGTTGTGTGAGCGGTGAGCCGCGCGCGGCCGTTGTGATCGAGGTGATAGGGTGGGTGCAGAGACGTGCGTGCACGGGTATGTGCATGCACCGCCGTCCGTGTGCACACCCGGCCGGCTATATTATCATCTGCGTGCGTGCGGTCAATTTGGCTACTTACATAGGTCATTAGGCTCGTTGGTATGTATTACAGTAGTAGAGCAAATTATTTTCGGTTTCGCTATTGAAAATTTGTTTCGCGTACGTGCACAATTTTGGAATAGATTTTCCCTTAATGTTTCCCAGGCGTTAGGTTGATCTGTATGTGCAGCAGCCCATAACGAAATCTTTTTTCGGAAGAGTGTCTCTATATCTACTACTTCAAAATTAGAGTCAGTGGTCATCCATCTTCCCCTCTCCCCACCCACCTCCGCTATGAATCGTCCCACCCCAATTGCCCATCTCTCAATTCCACAGGCAGCCATGCCCCAACCCAACGCCCAACCGCCCACCACTTCTCCTCCCTATTAGCCATCACCGCACGCCATTGCCCCTACCTTGTATGTGCTTGTCAGATCCCAACTCGGAATCTGACTAAATCAAATAAAAAACAGAGTGAAACAAAGAGGAAACCAAGATAAACAGCTAGAACCCTAAGAGCTAAGAGAAACTAGATGTGGCATAATACTTTGGATGCCTTTTCTATTCCATTTTCTAGCTTATATAGCTAGCAACTACATTGTTCTGACAAAAAGCATCAAGTGAATTGATTCACCTATGGATGTACTGTTTATAGTAAGATAAAATAGCTAAAGCGAAAAAGACAATACAGTAACTATTATGTTTAAGCTGAAGCGTTGATCTCTAACTGAATCGGTATCAAATAATCCCAGCCCTCTATTCTTCTTTATGCGCCTTCTTCTGTTCCCTGCTGCTGACTTCTTTAGAGTTCTTCAAATTAGCAGTCATGACAGTGCCACCCTCCTCGCATCCACGCCACCCTCCTCACATCCATGCCACCCCGCCGCTTTGTCCCGCTGCATGCACGCAACCTCCTCTCCCCTCATCTCTTCCCCTTCATCCACTCTCTCCCCTCCCATGCCACTCCTCCCGTTGCTGCCTCCTCCCATCGCGCGGCTGCAGAGGTCCCGTTGCTTCTCGCATCTACACCATCGTCGCCCAACCACTCCATCCCGCCTCGTCCAGCCCAGCCCAACTGTGCCCTACCCCCCCCCCCCCAAACTCAACTTTCCTCGATTTTGTGCCCCACCCCTACCGCCGTCGTCTCTCTTTGCATATGCACCAGCGCTCCACCTCCCGATCCAGCAATTTGGCGGTGACAAAGGCTGATCTAGGCCCCGACCCCCAGCATCCACATCGGCGTCACCGGCTTGAGCTACCCCTCGACGAGGAGCCACTCGCCTCGTGCTGCCACCACTACCTTCGTTGTTAGGCTCCTCTCCGCTGAAGCGAAGCCGCCACCTGTCATCCATGTCGTCGTCCGCCACACCCTATCGAAGGCGGGTTACAGGTGCTCATCGTGAAGACATTCCATCTACCAGGTTTCTAGTTGACCCCTCCCACTCTTGCCTACATGCATTCACGCCTCCTTCGCCTGCCTGCCCGCATTGGCTTGCGGCTTTTTATCTTCTAGGTTGGTTCATCGATGTGGTTCTTTACTAAGTCCTTTTGGCACCTTCAGTATTGTGGGTGTTAGAGAGAGAGAGAGAGAGAGAGAGAGAGAGAGAGAGAGATTTGCTTCCATCGATCTTGAATTGTGTTAGGCTTTTCGGTGCCCATCGAGTCCAGATTATAGTGTTTATGCGAGGGTATTCTTGTAGGTTACTATGATTTTTACCTATGGGGAAAGCATAAGGAAATCTAAATCAGTTGATGGATGATTCTCAAGAACAGTGCAGCGTTGTTATTGATTTGACATATCAATATTCAGTACTCGTTGGTCTATATTGTGCTCTTGTGTGATAGAAAATGAATTAAACATTTTATGTTGTGGTAGTAGTACCTTCCTTCGTAGACATGGCCATTGTTGCGTAGTTAGAACTTCAAAATACAGTACAGAATTTGTACATGCTTGGCCCAAAAGACACAAAAGTATTTTAGCGTAAGTTGTGGGGATCCTTCTTTCCCCTAGAAAAATAGAGTGGTGTATTTCATCTCAAATGTACTCCAATTGTGGTTACAGTTCAGATAAAAGTTCAGCATGTTAATGATTAAATTATTTGTGATAGACAAGCTTCCTTGTTCATTCATAGTTTTAATTCAGTTCCATGTTTTGAAATAAAATAACCAGATGGTTTTGTCTTAATCGAATCATCTGCCATGCACAGGTTGTGAGAAGCTATCTACAATATATCATGGAAAGAACTTTGCTTAAGCCACCCGCTCTTCGACCACCTGCCAAGGGGTAGTAGCATAACCAGCTGGAGGTCTCCCTCCATGGCTCCAATGCCTCCAATGCCGCAAAGTCATCCCATTAAAATGTCGGCATTCGTCGGTCCGCAAGAAATATACAATCCTCCTGTTACACTTGCGCACGATGGCTTCAGATCATCATCGATAGTTGCATTTCATGGGCCATCAAGAGGGGGAAATAGGTGTGCTTGTTTCATCACCAGATCGATGTTTGAGAAATTCACTGAGAAAGCCATAAAGGTCATCATGCTTGCGCAACAGGAGATGTGAAGCCTAGGCCACCACATAGTTGGGAGTGTGTAGATTCTCTTGGGCCTCATCGGAGAAGGCACTAGTATCAGCGCAAAGGTGATCAAATCCGCTAGCGTAAACCTCAAGGATGCACGCGTGGAGGTGACAAGATCATTAGGAGGGACCCCGGTCTTGTTCCTATTGAAATCCCATTTACGCCATCTAGAAAGAAGGTTCTCAAGTCCTCGCTTGAAGAATCACGCCAACTAGGTATGTCAGACAAGATGTTCACGCGATCTTAGGGTCAATTTTAATAATTGAGGTTAATTTTTGTAGTGCTTACTTTTGCTAAGTAGGAACTCTACCATTGTACAAGAAAAGATAATTCTTTAATTCTGATGCACTTCAATTTATTAGCACAAACAATTCCCTATTTAGGATTTCTTTTTGAGTTCTTATACGAGTGATCTAAACGACCACTTCTGCAACTGATGGCTAAGATTGTAACTGAGTAAAACTATTTGAGTATGGTCTCACTCCTCCATGTAAAACTATACTTTTGCCTTGATGTTGTCTTTAGTATTGCACATTGTTTTTCCTTGTGGCGTCTTCGGTTGAAAAAAAAAACTCAGATTGTCAGTCATTTTTGTAGCACTGAATCCCTTTATATTGTCTAGGACATAATTACATTGGATTTGAACACTTGCTTCTCGGGTTGGTCCGGGAGGACAAAGGTACAACAGCCATTATACTTCAAACCATTTAAGCTGGTCCGGTGGCATACGCTGTGAGATAAGTTTAAGAAAGTTAGTTGATTAATTTCTGTCCAAAAGGTGAGTCTTATCAGTTTTTTCTCATTTTATAGTCATAAATTTATCTTTCCTCTTAGGTTCTTCGAATGGTTTGTGAAACCACTGAAGGCCAAACTGTTAGTGCTACAGTTGGGGGCGGGACCAATGGATCTAAGATGCCCACTAAAAGCATCTAGACTGTTAAAAATAATTTTGATAATTAATGATAACAATATATTAAGAGACTAACATGTATGCTAAGATGTCTTAAAGGTTTAGTCCCAGATTATAGATGACAAAATGGAAATAGCAATGCAAGGACAATAAAGGATTGATGTGGCTCAAGGTAAAGGTAATATATAGCATAAGGATCTTTTTATAGTTTTTACTGGTCTCGGTGTTTGGAGAAAAGACCAGATTTGTAGACTAGATGTCGTATTAT
Organism: Ampelocalamus luodianensis; assembly: GCA_036346255.1. NCBI lineage: Eukaryota > Viridiplantae > Streptophyta > Magnoliopsida > Poales > Poaceae > Ampelocalamus > Ampelocalamus luodianensis. The sequence goes on along the minus strand of CM070617.1, from coordinate 25,069,635 downwards.
AAATAGGGATCATGGCTAAAAGCTTGAGGATCTATTTTTGTGCCACCTTGATCAACCAAATGTCATGCATTGCATTCAATATTGCATCTGGAAATTGTTCAGTAGAAATCGGTAGTATCGCATCTAAGAAATAGTAGTATCGCAGTGCGGTATGACCGAATTCTAGTTGGTGGTACGTATTTTTCAAAGATCATGTTTTTCGGGTGTTTCTTCAATCCTGAAAATCGGTATGATCGCATCTTCTGAGCGGTATTACCACAGTGCGGTAGGACCAATGTTTACATAGCGGTATGTTTTCTTCTTCCAAAGAGCTTGTTTTAGATATTCTTTTATCATCTAGAAATCGATAGTGTTGTTTTAGCCGAGCGGTATTATCACTACGCGGCAGTACTGGACCTTGTGAGTGCGGTAGTACCGTACCTTTTTGTATTGGCTAGTTCAAAAGCATTAAATGAACAGCAGTCGACCATTGAATAGTGGGTGCGGTAGTACTGGTTTTCTACAGCGGTACTACCGTATGTGCTGAATTTTTCAGGGAATTTCTTCAAACGGTCGGATTTTTTGTTCGGGCTATAAATACTCCCTCACCAGCACAAAGCTCAGGACATTGACCTCATTGAATACATTTGAGCCTTTAGTGCACTCTCCTATACTCATTTGATCATATTTCATATTTTGAGGTAGTTAAGAGTATTCAAGTGCATATACCTCATTAGTTAATCTCCTAGGCACTTGATAATCTTCAAGCAAGTGTTGTAATTTATTACTCTTGGTGCTTGCTGGCACCTAGACGACTTGGAGAAGGTTTGCGCAGTGATCTCTTCAAGAAGAGTGTGAAGAGGCCCGACAACATTTGTGATTAGTTCGGTGGTCACTATCTCCAAAGTAGAGGAAGAGCAACCTTAGTGAAATCGAGGTATTGTGGCTTAATTCATGGAGCCGGTCCAAATTATTTAAACTTACCTCAACGTGGATTAGTGAAGACCGATAAGTCTTCAATACCATGGGAAAACATTGATTGTCTTCATTGCGGTTTTCTCTTTTGGCATTACTTATTCCGTATTTATATTTCTAGCTCTCGCTTGTGTATAATTGCTTAGTTAGAATTGTTTTTAGTTTAGCCTTGGGGTGCCCTAGCAAAATACTTGAATTTTATATCTTGACTTGTGCTAAAATCTTCAATTAGATCATACTTGTTGAAATTGCTAATCAAAGCACAAGATCTTATAGAAATCTCCTATTCACCCCCTTCTAGTCGGTCATCCTTGATCCTATACCCACACTTGAGGAGTACAGGACTAATCTAACAAAATTGGCAGAGAAGGTACTATCTTAACCTCATTATATTGTAACACAATTGAGAATGTACTAGAATAATTACCGGTAAATCGATCGTTTTCTGTAAGGAAAGCTAGATCCTGTTGTCGAAAGGCAAAAGCAGATTAAGCACGTAGTGCAATGGGCAGACAGACAAAGAACAATCCCTGTCTAATTGGAGAGCCTGGTGTTGGAAAGATAGCTATTGCGGAAGGGCTTGCTCAACGCATTGCTAAGTGGGATGTGCATGAAACAACTAAAGGGAAAATGGTTTGTCCTCATTCTAATGGCATCTCTTGAGTTAAATGTGTTGCAATATTAACTTTCGAGTTTTGTTTTAGCTCTATATCGGTTAGATTTCTTGCTTGCCTTCTTTTTGCATTATTTATCATGTTTATGGTGTTCAGTTTGGGCATACCTGTGTAGCTTTCCTGCTTCCATAGACTGACCAACATTGACCATTTAAGCACTATGAGATAGTGAAGAATTAGCCTACCTAATCTTTTTGGTTGGCTATTTTCAAGCCGTGTAGAATAACATTCAAAAGAGTGATAGATCTGTTTCCCTTCTTCTACACCCATTCTTCTTTCAGTAAAATTATCGCTGTTTCATAATTATAGTACAGTTTTTCTTTCAGTAAAGTTCACAATTTTAAGCTTTGTTTGGACAAATAATGTAGGGAACTTTTTGTGTTTGCTTGGGGGTTTATTAAGATGAAAAGAGAAAACTTTCCTTTTTAAACAACTAGACATTCATTCAGATTATCTCTACTACTAAAAAGGACTTGGTGGTCATCCATCCTCCCCGACCTCACCCACCCTATCCATATGCTCAATCGAAATAGAAAGTTTGGAACATCAAAAATATAATATAGGAGTTCCAAAATGGATGAAGTATAAGCATCAATTCGAGAACTGACAGTAAAGGGATTGGAAGTTTGGAATTGACAATACATTTTTGTAAATTGTACTTAGCCATGAGTCTCGTCTTAACGTGTTCTATACCTACAAGCATGATTGTATAGTTGCAATCAAATGTTTCGTACTCTAAAGTTTGGTTTTTCGCTGCAACACCATCTGCTATTGCTTCCCGTGTACCGTTGTCAGGCTCATTGCCCTTGTTACGGTGCACGTGCTGTCAACACTCTACTGCCACGCCATCCGTGCTCACCGGTGGCGCTGATGTAGGATGTGGGCGACCGCGGCCAAGCGGAAAGAGATGGAGGAGCTCCTCACTGGGATGGCTCCCTAAAGTTGCTAGCGGCGGTGGTAAAGGCCAAGAAGACAGAGACAGTGGAGGATTGGCGATCACGATGGTGCCGGCTAAGGAGCTCGGCGAGGTGGAGAAGAAGATGTTGGAGATCTTCTACGACACCAGCTTCTAGAGGAGCCCATCGCAGCGCAATAACAGGAGTTGATCGGCGCTGCCATCATATGGGCTTCCTGATTGCTAGTTTCTTGGCTTCTTTCCTTCTCTTGGAAAAGAGAAACAACTCTTGTGATTAATTGCAACATTAATATTGTGTTGGGGTGCTAATTAGTTGCTTTCTGTGGTACAAATAACTTGAATGGAGCTAAAATTATCTTCTTTACTGTGAAATGCAAACCGCATGAGCAAGTCAAAGAAGGAGGAGGATGAGGACTAGCAGCAGAAGAGGGAGAACCATGGCTTATGCAATTGCTATGCTTTTCAAAAAGGCAAGTTCAAACATGGAGTTTCCTGCAAAATTTTCCTACCATGAGCATGTATATTCCCCCGCTTGTGCGTCTTCAAAGGTATTAGAAGATAATCACTAGGAATGAACGTTGTGCAAATTACTACTCGCGTTGCTGGTGCATGACCAAAATACAGTGTGACAGATCAATTGTTAACTATAAAATGAGTATCATGTTACTTCATCAGAGTGTTTCTTAATATTGCCAATGTTTTCTCTCATAGGAATAGTGTGATAGACATGGGGTGCTATTGTGTGCTTGCTCCTGAGATGAGAGCAACGTAAGAGAGCTAGAAGGGTTGTTGCATAAATGTGATAGTGTGATAAACTTATAACAGATCAAGAATAAATGCTCGCACCTTCTTTCAGAGATTCTTATAATTCTCGTGAAATAGTTTTCTCAATCATAATATCGTTAGGTCTGCATTATGTGGGTTTTTGGTTAACTATTGCCTCAATTTTTTTAGGCTAGTGTTATTTTGATAACACTCTTTGGTTGATGTGGTTTCAAGTCAATCTATAATGGTGGGTAGATCATTTTGTGGTGGAACTAGCACTGCGAGACACTCCTGTTCACCAACAACAAGGTGAGGCCTTTGTCACTAATCTTGGTTAAGTTTAATGGGAATGTGTCTATTCCGTAATTGGTGATATGATCTGTCATGTGTGGTTGGCGATGAATTTGGTTTCTTGACACGGTTACGATATACTTGCTCAATCGCTATGCTCATTGATATTATTTGTTCTTCGGATCAGAATTGGGCATTTTTTTCTTTTTTGTTGTCACTTTCACTGCAAGTGCAATCCGTGTACTGAAGGTCTTAGTTGTATAGCATCAAGGCTCTAATGATATGGTTGCTTAAATGCTACGAAGTTGTGGGGACCCCGGTAATTATCTCCATAAGACCGAGATTAGACAAGGTCTTAGGGACATAATCACGGGTCTCCGGTAAATGAATTCCAATTTAACCCTATCCAAGTGAGAGGCTTAGCCGAATACTAGAGCCTCAACGATCATGTGCGCCGCTGCTTTGCGAGCGCTACATGATTGTCGATTCTCTTTCGATTCGAAGCACTACACTTAGTGAGTTAAATGGGGATCCATTAACAACGAGTATGACTTATATTGGCTCCCAAGATCAACGACCAATATACTCATACCCTCATCCAACGTTGGTTACATCCATACAACGCATACAACAAGAGATAAAAAGACATACTGCATAGTAGTTAAGTTTACAGTTTGTTACATACGGCCGACCGGCCAAATTCAAGTAAAGTATCAAGTAGCGTGAGTAAATAGATAAAGCAAAAGACCAGCAGTGGTATGCCCATCACCCATCGGCAACCGACTGGGGGTTAAATGATAGCACACTACTCATTAGTGTCACCCAAGTCAACACTAGCGAGATCGTCATACTCATAATCTTCCTCACCTGAAAAGGCCAGCAAACATCTGGCTGAGTACAAGTGTACTCGCAAGTCTTACACAAATAAAAATAGTTATGCATAAGGGTCATTCAAAGGATGGCTCATATTGGTTTAGTTTTGCGAAAGAGACGCAACAATTAACATCCTACACATACTAGTTTTTCATGTGCCCATTTAAAATCAGATTTGAAGTAGAAGTAAAACATATAGTAAAGCATTTCAGTAATAAACAATTGAATCATACAAAGACCAAAGTGGCAGCCCACTTTGATGTACTAAACACATGAACATCCCGTTCATGACAAATACCAAGTTCAACCACAATTTTAATTAAAAGTCTAGCAATAAGCAGCCACATATTTCAAGCGGTCGTCCATAACCGTGGACACAGCTATTCGAATAGATTATACCTGCGCAGGGTGTACTACTTTACCCACACGACTTGATTAGCCCGTGACGCCTCGGATGCCTCAGAAAATAGCATACTTCCTATGGTATGCCGTGGAGTAAATCAAGATATAGTCATTTTAAGAAGAAAGCCCTATTGAGCTAAGTCCCCTTGTGAGATGGTTCCTTGCCTAGTACAAGCGTCGATAGCACTTGCTAGGGGCTCACAAGTTATATTGGACATACCGATGCAATCAAAACAAATAAAATTGGTGCTCTCTTACACACTATAAAGGATTACATCGGCTCCTAAGGAACATAGGATTTCACGGTCGCTATGCCCTTACACCACCAAGGACTTAACACAATAAAACCCTCCCCTACTTAACTATACGGCACCCATATACGCGTATGGCAAAGACGAGTGTTGCTTGAACAAAGAGTACCCAAAGTTCGGTCCTTAATTGTCCAGACAAGTCCTTCCACTTACCCAATGCTCGTGCACAAAGCACCATCACTAACCAACACTTGTCCAGACCAAAAGCTTATTTAAAAATGACAAAATTTAACTCATAAAACAGCTACAAGATCTGAAGTATAAATCATAAAAATGAGAGTTGTGTTTATCCCAAAACCGTCGGGTTATTCTGACGATCGAACTACCGTATCTAGACTTGCATGGCTAAGAAATTCTATAACCCATAATTCACACATCCTATCTTAAGCATATAGGAGTTGGCATAATTCTAGATTAACCTCAAGCATAGGACATAACTAAACTACACATCACAAAAATATTGACATAATCAAAATAGCATGCAAGCAATTATCATTGCACTAACTTAACCAAAACTGGGATCAAATATGATACAAAAGACAGTTCAAATGATGCTTGCCTTGCTGGTACAGTAGATGCTCACTCTCAGTAGCGTAAGTGTCGATATCAATATGCTCGGGATCTATATAATTATAACATCAAATAAATACCGAGAAAACAACTCAAAAATCAAAATGCTCAAAAATGCATGATTTTTCTACAGTAGTTAGGTTGTGATTTTAGATGGATTTAGGTCAAAGAATTTTTCCATTTGGAGTTATGAATTGGAAGTTATGCTATTTTGAATTTCAGGTTTTATTAAACCTTAAGTCATGTAATTTAATTATTTGGCCAAAATTTGTAGAACAGTGGTGGGGTAAAGGGTTACATAGGTAAATAGGTAATATTAATACGAGTTCAGAATAGTTGAGTTTGTCCCATTTGGAGTTCTTATGATTTAGTTATTGATTTTCAAAGTTATCAACCTTTATAGTATAACAATAATGTAATTAAAGATTATATTCTCCCAAAAAATAGTTTCTGTGACAGAGGTAATATGGAGACCATTTTTAGAATTAAGTTCAATGAAAATGAAAATTATCAAAAGTGGTCTCACTGTTTTTGGAGTTTCCAATAATTACTTATGCATTTTTGAAGTTATCAGTCATTTTTCTATTGTACAAATAATGGTTTTAATGGGTTAATCTCCAAATAAAGCTCTCTGCTACAGAGACAAGTTTGAAACTAATTTTAATATAAAGTTCATTAAATAAGAAAATTATCAGAAGTGTTTTCACCCATTTTGGAGTTAAAATGATTTAGTTATGCATTTTAGAAGTTATACATATTTTTCAGTGTATGAATTAATTCATTTTCAGAATTTCTTAATCGCTAATACTTTTCTTATCGAAGGCTGGCAGCCGACGACGCTGACGGCGGGACCAGTGATTAGTGTGTTTTCTAATTTAACTCGGATTTGAAATCCTGACCTGACATGTGGACCCGCCGTCAGTGACTCGGTCCACAGAACTCGGTCCACGGGTGCGAACGGTGCACGGGGTTTATTGCCTAGGCCCACATGTCAGTCACTCCACTCTACGGTATAACCCCGCAGTTTTCTGTGCACGGGACCCACGTGTAAGTGACTTATTACTACGGCTAAGACATCAATTAAATGCTAATCCAATCATTAGGCATTAATGGCTGTTATTTGCCGTAAGCGGACAGCCTCTGAGCTGCCGCCGCACGACAAGGCGCCGTGAGGTTGCCCGGCGGTTCGCCGGCGCTATGCGCCACGCACGGAGCCGGCGAAGACCGCGATAAGCCGCAATAGTGCTACGCGTCTCGAGAAGTGGTGGCGAGTGCAGGGTGCCCTACACCGTCGGCCAGCCGGAGCTAGCGGCGGCGGTGCTACGCAAAGTGCAAGCAAGATAAGGAAGCTCGCAGCGACAAACAAGCAGGTGCCAGAGGTCCTAGGGAATAACTAGGAGCTACCTGAAGCTAGGAGAGGGCTCGAGGAAGCTTGGAGCAGCTGGAGGCTTGTCGGTGTCGGAGAAGAAAGTAGCGGAAACCCTGCTTCACGTGGAGAGATGGCCCTGAACAAAGTGGTGACAAAAAGGATGGTCTGAGTAGCTTGAGCATCACATGGGGAGGCTAGAAGAGCAAGGAATCGACAAAAGACTCACCAGACCAAGTGGGAGAGGAAAGGTTGTCCTTGGGCCGAAAAGAGGAACACCTTCAAATTAACTCGATCCTGTCGTGCATTGCCGAAACCAAGTTAGGGGTTTTGATCAGTAAACTAAGGCATATAAGGTGACGCGGTGGAATGTGGACCATACCTCCCGGAGACAAGAAATGGCTCGAGGATGTCACTCGGTGCGTGCCCAGGCAGCGCCGAATGGCACCAAGGTGGAACCAATGCTACAAGTCATCGCAAGAGCTAGGGTTAGCAAAAATGGAGAAGGCATGGAAGGTAGAAGTCGAGGGCACCGGTGTTGAGAAGCTTACGAGAGATGAGCTCAAGAAGCTTCCTCTCCTCTGTCAACCGAGGAGAAGTGAGGGGAAAGGAGGGCTTGAGGTGATAAAGCCGAGAGGCGTTGGGGGTGGGTGCGGTGTGCAGAGGAGAACGCGGGGACAGCAGCAGGCGCGGTGAAGTGACAGGATCGGGCGACGCCGCGTGCGTGAGGAGTGTCCGCGAGGGTGCGGCGGGAGGTTGAAGGCGATGCCGACAAGCGGCCCGCGATGGCGGCGACTTAAGGTGCGAGGGGTAAGGCCGCTACGTGGTGATTTTAGCCCGTTAGATCGAGATCGAGCGGATGATATTGGTGGAGCATTCGGACGGGTCAACAGGATGGCGAGATCGCAGTTGAACCTTGATCCGACGGCTGCATGTGATGGTGCGTTTAGGAGGTTGGGTTGAGCCGGTTCACCTGGGTCGGACTCGAGCCCGGGTGTGGTTCAGGCCCGAGGAACAGTACCAGGGTTTGACTGAGGTTTAAAATAGCTACTCTACTTTGACTGGTGCTTCATAAATAGAAATAAATTTCATAAAATCATGAAATAATTTGTGGGGGTTCCTGGGAAGATATAGTTCCTATAAAAATTATGAAACCCCACTATTCATATTAAAATTTGTGACATTTAAATTCAAACATGTTGTATGTCTATGAATGTTGTTTGAATTTTAATTAGGTTCAAACTGTTCCCAAAAATATTGGAAAAATTATATTTATTCATGAAAACTAATGTAGTATTTGATTAAATTGGTTTCAGATGATGATCACAATTTTTTTTATCACTGATTCGAATTGAAATGTGAATTTTGATGTGTATGTTCACCCCAAATTAGATTTTTCAAGTACAATATATTATGGAAATGTTTTGAATTTGATAATGCATGTTAGTGAAATACATATTAATCCAATTTAATTAGTTGGGGCTGTGACAGAAGTGCAGCAAAACCTTCTATATATTGATTAGGTTTTTCATTCTGGTGATGTAAGCTTAAGTCCTGCATGCGACATATCATAACATTTGTTTATTATGTACTTGCATATTCCAATGTATGATTGCTCTCACTGGTTCTGCTTGTTAGGCACGGTCATCTTTGATGGTGACATAATTATATACATATCAATGCAAGAAAAGTTTCATTTTCTAATGTGAAAAGAGCTCTTTGTGATGTTGTTCACTTGCAATACTCTCAAGCTTTATTTGACACATGAATCACTTGCAATAAACAACAATGTATACTTCAATGAAATAATTTGAACATTCTATGATTGCACATTCAAGTGAATAGTATGTTTGAGACACAGTTCGTGCTCATTGAATAGAAATATTGGTGCAAAGTATGAGTTTCTGTTGCAACGCACGGACACATGACTAGTGTGTACAAATATTTGAGTTTGAAAATAATGTTCCGGGCCTTTTTGGATACAAAGTATTTTTGGAGTTTTTTTTATATAATATCACGGTTTCTAAAAAAACATGATATAAAAAACTTTGAGGTGTTGGATACAACAAACATTGTCATTTTACAAACCGTAGTATCACAAATACCATGGTGTTTTTGGAGTTTTTAAAAATCCACTCAAGTCTTTTTTTTTCCCCAAAACAACGCTTGTCTGTTACATGTGACGTGATGCGGCCTCATCATGCATACATCAAAACCGTGCATATCTGGCCGTCTTAATCATCTCATATGTGATATTTTCCGTATTATGCTATATACTCACATTGTACTACACATCCAAGAAGCATTAACATAAGTGCCTTTTATTTTGGAAACTTGATTCCAATTTCCAATTATCAAATTCAAAATTATTAATTTTAGAATAGAATCTAGCTATTTCAGTTTCTAGGTAATTTGTTAAATTATATTACAAAATCATTTGAACCAATCAAGTTGTTAAATTCCGCTTGTATTTTTGAAAGCTTGATCTAAATTAAACATTAAATTTAATCATTATCATTACCCCTCCAGAGAAATACTACATTAAATACTACAACATCTAAACACACCTTGGTTTTTCTTAAAACTGCAAGAAACAGTGGTTTTTTTTCTTAAAACTACAAGAAACAGTGGTATTCATAAACTGTAGTATTTTATGGATGATGCATTGAAAACAATAATTTTAAAATACTGCAGTTTGTAAATACTTTAACATCTAAACGAGTTTTTGGCCTAAATGGCACTGTTGCGTCTGTTTTTTTTCTTTTTGCAAAAGTAGCAGCTGCCGAACCGTATTGCCGAAAATATCACCACAGAGTACCGGTACCCGACACGTGTGCAATACCAGGCCTCCCGCGCCCGGATTTAATTTCTGCTGCACCTCCTAGCCCAGACGCCTCTCGTGCGAGCACATGTTAGCCTCCGGCCGCTCGTGGCCCAGACAAGCTTGTCCGTACATCCCTTGTCCGGACACCGCCTTGTCCGCATTGGTGGTGTTAAAGTTTGGAGCCTGTACAAAAATTCCGCCCTTCGGTGGCAACAACTCGTTTGTAGGACTTAGTAGTAGTACACGTTTGTTCTTACTCTTAGGCTCATAGCTCCTACTGTCATTGAGACTTCATTACGAACGCACTACTCAGCAGTAGGATCTGATACATGTTTCAGTTGTATGCGCGCATGGCAGTCTCACTGTGCCAACTTGCGTAGAGGAGGAGCTAGGGTTCACTGCTGCCATAGGACGATTCACCGCACCTTGTCCAATCGCCCGTGCCCTGGATGCACGCCCGTGTTCTTTCCTTGTGAAAATTTCGCCGGTTTGCATGATGATTGCTGACAAGGTGCAGTGAATCGTCCTGCAGCAGCAATGAATCGCTAGCTCCCCCTCTACGCAAGTTGGCATGGTGAGGCTGTGAGAGTAGCCATGCGTGTATACGAATGAAACTTGTATCAGATCCTACTGATGAGTAGTGCGTTCGTAGTGAACTCTCGATGACAGTAGGAGCTATGAGCCTATGAGCAAGAACAAATGTGTACTACTATTAAGTCCTACGGACGAGTTGTTGCCACCGAAGGGCGGAAATTTTGTGCAGGTTCCAAACTTTAACGCCACCAATCAATGAGTATATACATGTGTAGCCGTTCCTTGCTAGGAGTGTATGAAAGGCCCATATATATGTGGCTGCTTGCAATATGAACTATCACGTCACTTCACGTGTATCACACGATGACGTACGTGCGCCTTCTGTGCAAAACGGAGCATTGGTTCTAGGGACGGAGACTCCGGGCCACGGGCGTGCGGACGAGTGACGTTCAGGCCACGGACGAGCGATGGACGAGCGATACACGGCGAGTTTGGAGCACGATCGTGCGGACAAGGCAGTGTTCGGGCAAGGGGCGTACGGACAAGCTTGTCGGGCAAGGGGCGTACGAACAAGCTTGTCCAGGCCACGGGCGACCGAAGGCAGACACATGTTCGCACGAGAGACGTCGACTAGGGAGGAGCGGTGAAGATTAAATCCGGACGCGGGAGGCCCGGTATTGCATACGTATAAGGTACCGGCACGTCTGTGGTGATATTTTCAGTACTACGGTGCGGCGGTTGCTACTTCTGCAAAAAAAAAACATGAGATTGTCATTTAGGAAAAAAAAATACTCCATCCAAACAGGGCCCTCAATGGGTAAACATAACCAAAGTTCGGCCCTGACAAGTACTTCAAATGGACAAACCATGGGCCGACCTAACAATCTTATAGGTTTTGTGGACAAAAAGCCCACTACTTTTCCCCCTCTCTTTTCAGAAAACTAGTCCGTTTCACTTTTCAGTCCAGATCGCAAAGCGATGATTTTTAAAAATAATATATTTTTTAAAAAGAATTACAAAAATAACTAGTCGAACAAGAAAATTATAAAACTAGGCCTCCATCGTCAATTCGCTAATTCAATTCAATTGGCGATAAGGACCTATCGCCAACAGAAAAGGAGCCAGACCTCTGTTACCAATTGAAATGACGATATGACCTCTATCGCCGATTGAATTGGTGACAAAGACTTATCCAGTAGCATGCGCCACTTCAAACAAGTGCAATTTAGGGATTCAGTCTCTGTCGCCAATTCAATTAGCGAATTGGCAATACAGAGCTTAATTGGCGGTATGACCATGTTCCATGGATGACAAGGTCCCTGAATTGGCGACAGAGATCTAGTTTTATAATTTTTCCCTACTATTTATTTGGGTAATTCCTTTTAAAAATTATATTATTTTTTAAAATATCACAAAAATGACCGCCCCACCCATACTACAAACGAGAAAAGTATGCAATACGTGTACCCTGCGTTCCACCTTACCGGCCCTCGCAGCCCCTCTCCATCGCATGTGGCAGACGAACCCGCGGTGCCGTGCAGCCGCGACTCAGTCGGGCCGGGATCCCCTCTCCCGCTCCCAGACCCAACACCAGACCATATCGGTCTCTTGGCGTGGATCCTGCGCTCACCGCTCAGTCATCGTGCCACTGCCACCCCCACAAATCCGGCTTTTCTTTTGTGGTTTTTGTGCGCTTTCCTTGACTTGTTACCATGGCCTGCCACACGGCCAACGCTCTCCTCCCTCACAGCCATTGGATGACATGAGATATCACTGTAGTATGTGTGTGTAGGAGAAGAGATCCAACGGTTATGGGGAAGAGCCTCACCCATAGAATTTTTTTCCGCTGCCCTGGCCCCTGGCCGTGCCAAATTGCTGCACGGTGCTCGGGTATAGGCCCAAGACTGTACGGAAGTTCTTCGCAAGTGAAACTATCAAGGCTGCACTTGGTTCTTGTATAGGACTGTTCTAGGAAGTCAACCAATCGTCCTTTTTTCAGCGATGCACAGTCATGATTCATGCAATAGGAGATTACAATTAGTTGATTGCCTCAAGCCAGCCCTCAAATTTGTTATTATTAGAATCCTTAGGCTGATTACAACATCTAAGCTTCATTTAGTCTTAACCAATCCATTGCCCCTGGCCGTTGATCAACTATTCTTCTGCTATCACTTTTGTTTCAAATTTCATTAATTTACTGTCAATCAAGTGACGCGTGTGGATGTCTGGCATTTTAGTTTTAACAATACAATCAGGTATTGGTTGTATATAAGTCAAACCTGCATGTTATAAGTAACTGAGAAGCCCAAAATGTCCTTAAAAATAAAAAGGTCAGACAACCAGATTTTGTTTTAGAACCAGAGAGCATACGCTCCGGTTCCATTTTCATTAAGAAAAAACAGACAACCAGATGGCACCGCACAAATCAACCTCCCCACTGATTCATCATCCTGAATAACATGATGCATGTATTTGAAGTCAGACCTAACCCATAGTAGCATTCCTCAAATCACAAATCATCACTCATCTGCAACTGTACAACTGGAGGGACTGAAGCTCCCTTTTCCCGAGATGGGGCATAGGCTCGAATTGATCTCTTGGGGGATAAGATGGCGACATTCATTTCAGCTTTCGCCGACAGAGACGCAAGTTGACAAATTCGATTTTATCCACAATTAACAATCACATGAAGACTCTGGGAGCTCTATAAATTACCATTTTGGATAATTACAAAACCTTGCAAGATGATGAATTGATAAGGATTGGGCGGGACCAAGCAAAGGTGGTAAATCAATTACTACTAGGCCGGTTTGGCTCGGCACGCCAAAATCACATTCAAGCTTCAGCCCGCTCGATCTATCCTAGCCAAATTATATTCACATCATGGCCTGATAAGCCTTACACTTATTTAATGATATCTGACGGTGGATCCTTCTAAATGACGAAACTGATAGTGAATGCAGGTCGCTGTTGCTAACAATACTTAATTTTTTTGCTTCGCCATGAACAGTCTTTTATTACATCAAAGCACAATGAAAAAATCCACTTTATTCTACTCCGTTGCCACTTATGAAAAATTGAGACAAATCAGATTCAGAACTGAAGCCCATACTCCAAAGCATGTTGTGTTACAACTTGTCTGATGTAGCTATTCACCGATGTTCCAGCTCTCCGCCTTCATCGCTGGTCAAGCTGGTGCGATAACCATCGAGGAACACATTAAAGTGACTGAAGTGAGGGAGACTAACAAAGAAATTTCAATTGGCGTTAAATCGAACATTGCCATTTCTGGACGCACGCAGGTTTGGGTGGCCACTGCCCACGCCGCAGAGCGCTCGCCCACCCGTCTGCGCTTTGCGGCTGCAAAATCGACAGGTAAGATCCCCGGAACGAGGAACGAGCGGAGGCACCGCCTGTTTCAAAAGCAAGGTTGGTTCTCTTGTTTTTGTTTGGTTTCCAGGGAGGCAGGGAGGGATATTTATTTGCTTTTGTTCAGGTAGAGGAAGCCTGCCTTCACTAGGATTGATGGTGATACTGACCAAATTATCCCAGTAAAAATCAAACATATGCCCCGTCTACATGTTTCACATCGTTCTGTCTACTTTTCCTCTTTATTTGATATTTGACTCGACGCCTCGACGGGATAGATAATAGACTAGGAACAACGGTTCCGTCCGTGATTCCACTTCTGTTATGCCCTTTTCAGTTTATGTTCCTTTCCTACTGCGATTTGTTTTTGTTCCGTTCTGCGTATCTTCGTCAGCTCTTGAATCTCTCTCGGTGAGCACAACCTAAATGCCAAATAGCAGCCGATTCAATAGCTTGTGTTTTGTTGCTCGTATGTCTCTAGTTTGATCTATATGTGTCATCCAGACTAAATCTAGCCAGACTGAGTGGATGCAATGTTAGGTTGTTTGGTTGTCTGTTTCTGGAGGTGGACAGTTGAACCGTGCCGTCCAGGCTGGCCCGAGGTACGGCACTATTGGCCTGGTCCAATCACGGCACGGCCTGCACTATTTAAGGGTCAGGCCGGCACAGTACGATATCCTGGGCTGCCATCCTGCACTATGGGCTAGCATGAATATTGTCGAGCCCCGGCCTGGCACAACCTATTAGGCTCGTTTATTATATATATATGATTTTATTTTCAATGTTTAATACTTATATTATTTTATTTTTAAGTTTTTTAATTTTATATAGTTCAGTTTATAAGTATATATAAATTTATTTTGGTTTTTTTAAAAAATTATATATATATTTTCTAGGATTGCTTTTACATTTTTTCATGTCTTATGGGATAAATGACAAAGGTTTTAATGAGGCAGCCATTTGAACGTTAATAAAATTCTTTATTACATTTTCAATATGCTTGTCTCATTTTTCTATTTTTCATATGTATTTATGAATTCTACAAATTTTCCTATTTTTTGGATTTATTTTTATTTTTTTCAATTTCGGGCCTAACGGGCTAAGTGGCTCGGAATTGGCCCGTCGGGCTAAACGGGCTTGGGCCAGCATGGCACGACCCAAAAGACCGTCAGGCCCTGCCTGGGCTGCCTAGCCGGCACCGCACGGGCCGTTTAGTTCACGGGCCAGAATGAGTCGTGTCGGGCCGTACTGCCTATTTGGCAAGCTCTATCTGTTTCTGTTGTGTCAAACTGTGCTAATATCTTGTTTGGTTGACTGTATTTGATGAAATGTGCTCACCTCTTCTAGTGGGTGGTGAGAATACTCATGTTTGAGTTGGACAAAGAGAGGAAGAAGGAAAGAGAATGACAGGTGGGGTCTAGTGGTCAGTGGGACAAAGAGAAAGATCAGAGGAAGGAAACAGGGGAAATTGGGCAATGGCTCGGGTGCACAGTGTCGACGACCGACGGTGGCACGAGGATCCTCCAGGTGGTGGTGGTGCGGCCGGGGCGACACGGAGGTGGCGGCACGGGTGCATGATCGGGCGACGTCGGCGGTAGTAGACACGTACGACAAGGGTGTTCATGATGACAACCACATAGGGCCCCCACTAACTAAGGGGCTCATTTTCGGTCTAACCTTGATTATTAGTTGGTTAATTGATTATTAGTTGGTTAATCTTGGTATTAGTAAAAGTTATCTCCTCAAGCAAAATTAATTCTTCCCTCGTTAATTCTCATTTTGATGTTGCTGTCACTTATTGTGAGTTTCTTTGTGAGTTCATGGTCTCAAACACATCATTTTTCCTCTCAAGCTTGTATTGTTGTCTTATACTCTTGATTTTTGTGCATCATCGTCATTGAGCTTTGGTGTTGCATTACTTATTCATCGCAATGGACCATTTGTGTTGCGTCGGGATCGCTGGGAACCATACGTGCATGGTTGCGGTTGCGCTTAGCCATTATTCTTAAATTTTTAATACCACTCCACTTATTATTGCAATTCTTTCTTGTATTGTGCATATATGTGGTGTTCTATTTTTTTACTATATTTTCTAGAAATTAACTTTGATAATAATGTTGTGAGGTCATGTCGTCAGTTTTAATGTTGAGTATGCTTTCTTAATAGTAACATCGACAACATTGATGTTCATTTTCTTTATATACAGTGCACGACGATAATTTTTAGCACAAGACCCCTAAAATTTAAGGTACGACCCTAGGGGGCAGCTCAACGGCGCTCAAAGGAAGTAGCGCAAGCATGGGCACGATGGCGGCACGAGGGTCGCGTTGGGTCCTTCGAGGAAGCCGAAGGGTGACCGAGGCGGCGGGGTGACGGCGCCAGTGTCGGAGAAGAAGGTGGCGAGACTCCACGGCAGTGCATTGATCGAATCGAGAGGGGGAACCGGTAGATAAAGGTCGGGAACACGTGATGACGCGGTCTACTCGACTCGAAACTCACCGGAGAAGGAGATCGGACGGGGATGGTGCGGCGGCTAGAATGGTAGAAGATGACAAAAATCCGGCGATGTGCTGCGAAAATCAAGAAATTGATTTAAGGGAATGACTCAAGAAGGTATAGAACACGATATGACGCGCTCAAAAGTGCAAGAAATGGTCCATAGCGGCGAAACGGTGAGACAGGGAGGGGGTGCGGCTGGCGGCGGGGAAGGAGCTCCTCGCAGCGGTGTTCCAAGCGATGCAGGGTGAGGGCACACGGGCGCGACATGGGCTGGGCAGCTCAGCGCACATGGTGCGGCGAGAGTAGGCACAGCGCGGGAGGTGAGCCAAATCCACACACTTGGCCAGCAACTGAATGAGTCGAACCTGGCTTACGAGGAAGCTCGAATCGAGCGTTTCATTTAGATCAGGCCCAAGAAGGAATCTTGCATGAGCTTAGCCAGGCTCACTCACCTGACCAAGCAATCAAAGACCCTAAAACTTGTATCTACTCATGTGTGACCAGTGGCGGACCCAGAATTTTCAGGATGGGTGTTCGAAGTTACAAAAAATTCAAATTGACATACTTCTTCTTTATTTTTCAAAGCTCTAATCTCTACAATTTGCATACATACAAGATTAAAGATTCAGAACCACAATTCACTTTAACTCATTCACAACCCGCTGTTGTAGGATCAAGAATAACCAACTAGAGGGAGGTGAATAGGAGGTTTTTAAATTTAATTGACCAATTTAAACTTTCAGCAAAAGAGTTGGACAGAGCAGCTTAGTAACAGGAAGACAACACTGAATTTGCTACTCAGGACAGAGAAGGTAATGTTAATACTAGGTACAATTCTAGCTAAGCACAACAAATACAATAGAGATGCTAGGATTGTAAAAATGGAAGGTAAAGACGAGATATAATGACAGTGAAGACAATGAAGTTTTTCCTGTGGTATCGAAAACCAAAGTCTTCACTAATCCACGTTGAGAAAGCTTGAACCAATCAAGTCGGCTTCACAAATCAAGCTTTCCCTCGATTTCACTAGTGGTTGTTCTCCCTCCACTCCGGAGATGGTGAACACCGAACGACTCACAATTGACACCGAATCTCTTCACAATCTTCTTGAAGAGCTCACGTGCAAACTCCTGCCAAGCCGTCTAGGTACTGGCAACACCAAGAGTAATAGGTCACGATTTTCGCTTGACAATACTCAAGTGCAATGGATCAAGCTAGAATGAATACACTTGAGATCTTGCTCAACAACCTCACAATGAATGCACATGTGTAAATGAGGTGTGGAGTAAATACTCTTGGCTCAGGGATGTTAAAGTGTAAGCACTAACTTTGTCCAAGAGTAGGTGGAGGGATATTTATAGTCCCCTACAACAAATACGACCGTTGAGACCAGATTACAAGAAACAATCAGCACAAACGGTAGTACCTTCATTGGATGGCCGGTACTAACGCACCATTCCAAAATGGTCAGAAACGGCTAGCGCAGTTATGCATTAAATGTTCTGACAAAGCCGTTGCAAATACGACGCGGTACTACCGCTAACTAACATGCGGTAGTTCTGTTTTATCGGAGGTTCCGATCAAAAGTCGGTACTTCCATTCAGCTTGAGTTCCAAGAACATCAGTACTAGAAATATCGTACCGCCATTAAACCATCGGATAGACCGGGATTGTGGTAGTTTCGCGAGTTGCACTCTGGTACTACCTTTCCTCAAAAGATCAAATCAACTCCGAAAAACACACGTTCTGTAAAAAACGTACCGCTGAAAATTTCAGATGTACCGGAGTTGCGGTAGTTCCGCTGGATGTACTGCGGTACTACCGTTCCTTGAGAGAGCAAACAAACTACGAAAAAATAAGTGTTCTGGAAAAACGTACCGCACAAAGATCGGTGCTACCGCTAAACGGTAGTTCCGCAATTAGCGACGGTACTTCTGTGTGTATAAAAGTGACCAGAACAGCTCACAAAGAAGGTGTCCAAGTGGACCCAAAAGCATTTTAACTTTTTCGGAATAAGAGTTTTGACCATACGACTTTGAACACTATCGAACAACCCAAAAGTTCTGCGGTACTACCATTGAGTGGTAGTTCCGCCAAGTACACTACTGTACTACCGTTCTTCCTGAGAAAAACCAGAAATTTTTTCAACACAACCTCCAAATGTATGCATGATCCTAGATTGATCCATTGTGCTTAAGAACATGCTATCAAGTTACTAGTTGTGATCCTCTTAATAGTACGACATTTTAATCTATAATCCGGTCTTCCAGCCAATTCTCTTAAGACCGGTAAAATAAAAAAAAGGATCATGAACTACTTGTACCTGTCTTTGAGCCATATTGATTCTCGTGACGACCTTTAGCATGCATCTCAATAAACCTCTTTTTAAACACTCAATAATCATGTTAGTCACATATAATATATTGTCATTAAATACCAAAACACTTTTTAGGGGTCTAGATGCTTTCAGCATGCTCACCATACAGGCAAACACCACCACTCCACCAGGTTGCGGCGGCCAGAGCCCAGACGGGGAGTCGGCCTCACCCTCGGTCCTCGGGGGTCGCCGACTGCCTAGTCGCTTGGAACCTCGAACGTCGGAGCAGGCTGGCGAGCAAGCCGCCGCCGCGCAGTGCCCCTCTGCCTCCAGTCCTTGCCTTCGCCTCCTCGGTCCTCCCCTTCTCGGCTTCTCTAGTTCTTCCCAGCCCCGTGAGTTCGTGTCCACGACGGCACGACCCCGCCGACCCGCACGCTCGTTGCCTGCACTTGCCGTCGCTGCCGCGCTCAGGATAAGGATGGAGTCATGGAGATTGAGATTGGAGAATGGAGATTAGGGATTTAGGTTTGAGACTTTGAGTTGCTGGAGAGTTCGACTTTTGACGAAATGGACTTAGCCTTGTAGAGATGCGTTTGGGCCTTGGGAGTTGGGTGGCTGCGCAACTGCGTGTGTGTCCGTCAATCCTCAGACGCGACAGTGGGCTGGGCTTGGATGTGAGGCGCGACCGCGAGCGACACGCGTGGTGCCCTGGTGCGAGGCTACGATTGTGACGGCGAGGCGCGAGCGAGACTGAAGACGCTACAGGCTGATTTAACTTAACTTCAGATATATACATGTATTATACCCTATGTACACAGATTTTTTGCCCAAAATTTTTGGGTGTTTAGCTGAACACCCATGAACCTAGGTGGGTCCGCCCCTATGCGTGACAACCCTATACAGGCAACTAAACACACTCATAGAGAACTCAAGTTGCAAGCATAGGTCAACGAGATATTACAGTATGAATTGGATTGTTTAGAAATGTTCCAACAGGTGAACTTGTTCTAGAATCCAAGTTACAGATCGTTTTAAAATCGACTGACTCGTATCCTTCGTTGCTGTCAAGGATGCAATTTGAGTTGGACTGGGAGACCAGATGCAAAGCAAGGCCAGAAGAGAGCCACACCGGTTTGAAAAGGTAGCGATGCATCGAACGCAGCATGACATATTGACATGGAACACCACCCGGGGGTGCAAACTTCCTTCTTTCCCAAAAGCGCAAGCGCCCCAACCTGATTAGAATGGATTGGTGTCCTCTGACATTTCATGGTGAACAGTACTATAACATTCGGTAGATCTGAGTCGTTGGATATGAGAAGAGTGGTCCAGATCAAAAGCTACAGTGATGCTACTGTGCTCTTGAAAAGTGCTTATGCTACAGTGTTTTTTGCTGCAATATTACTACAGTGTTTGAGAAATAGTGCACGTCTTGATCTTAGCCGATCATTTTTGATCCATAGCTCGTACGTAATGTCATAGTACTGTTTACCACATGATATTACTATATAATATCAAAGGATTCGTTTCGATGAGAATAGGGAGGTCAAATTCGGCAAGCTCTCAACAATTAAAATATTTAATTTCTCAAAAGGAACACAAGCGCGCATGCACACAAAAAACAGCGCGTGATCCCAGAAGCTGCCATTCTGCCGAAGCCAAAAACCGCGAGTTGGTCGGCAAGCGGCGGCACAACGCCTTCCTGCCCAAAAGCCGGCGGCGCCGCACGGGGCAGCGCCTGCGCATCGTTTGAATCGAACACTTCGCATGCACTCCCTCTCTACCCATAAAACATTTCCACCACCTGCCTGCGGCCGCTAGGCGTTACCGTGCAGTGCACCCTCCGTCTCTCTCTCTCTCTTTCTGTCGCAAATCATGTTTTTGGCCAGAAGAATGCAGAGGAAAGGCTGGCAGCTGGTCCCAATCGCTCGCGTAGGGCTGCTTGCTTGGACGGACCCATCAACCACCCAATGATAACAAAAACTGAAAAGCGCCAATGCATCCCGGTTGCTTGTTTCTGTTACGTTGGATCACGGAGTGGACGCAGACCCGGGGCCCATCAGTAAGTAAATCAGAACAAATGCGCCGCTTTCCATCCGAAACCAAACAGTAGCGCAGACGTCAGAAAAATAAGGAATTCTGTTTATCCCGTGGCGAAGGTTGCAATCCAGAAATGAGCCAATGCAGGCGCAAACAAATCCCTTTTTTTTTTTCTTTGTGTTTTTTGAGCCAGCAAAGTGTAAAATTTGGTTGGATGGACGGAATTGCATTGAACCAGAACTCGCTATACACAGTTGATCAACCACTCACCAATTCATTCACCATTCTCTCTCAATCAAAGAATCGCGACAGCCTGAACAAACTTTGTACATGAAGGGAAAATTCTTTTCTGAGCGTATCCTATGATGCCATCATGGCCGGAGGCACCACGCTGGCGGCGGGGCACCCAGCGCCCCGCTCCCCGTCGGCGGCAGAAGCGGCCGCCCATCGCCGGCATATCCTGCCGAGCGACGCGGCCTTGCGCCGGGCGCGCTCTGTGCCGGTGCCCATCAGCTCCCATATCGCCCACTCGACGCCGGGCACGGCCATGACCAGGGTCACGGCCTGCGCGCCCAGGCGCCGGCACAGCAGCACAAGCGCGGCAGTGGCGTTTTCCCTGGCCCACTCCGTGCCGCGCCTCATTTCGGCCACGAGACGTGCCACGGCGCCGTCGATGTTGACGATCGCCTCCGCACCTCCGCGCTTGGCCAATGCTGCTAGTACCGCCACGGCTGTCTCCTCGCTAATCGCAGACAACGCCACCTCAGCGACGCCTGCATCCACGAGCTTCCCGACGTTCTCCCTCTCGCCGGCCAGTGACAGCAGCGCGGCCAATGCATCCTTCTTTGTGCTCGTCGGGGCGCTGCGCACCAGATGCACCAATTTTTCCACGACAGATGGGTTCCTGCCGAGCCTGCGGCGGTACGAATGCACGGACGCCAAGCTGAGCACGGCGGCAGCGGCGTTCTCCTTCGCGCGCCACGTCGCACCGGAGTTCATGATGTGGGCGACTGCTTCGACGGCGCCCTCGGCGTGCATGATGCGCTTTCTGTTGGCCTCGAGAACAGAAAGGTTGAGCAGCGCCGTGACGGCGTTGAGCTGCAGCCCAGCGTCCTCGGAGTAGAGCAGGGGCACAAGCAAAGGCACGGCCCCGGCCTCTCCGACGAACGCACGGTTGTCTGAGCCGCACTTGGAGAGCAGCCGGATCTCGTGCACGACGCGGTTGGCCGCGTCAGGGGAGGAGGAGACAGAGAGCTTCTTCACGAGAAACGATGCCGTCATGCGCGCCGCCTCGAGCGCGGCCTTGTTTGCTGCCACCGCCTGGGCCGGCTCGCTCTTCCTGGCCTCGCAGCTTTCCATGGACACAGCGTTCTCCCGGCACCACTTGGAGATGAGGTTCTTGAGAGCCTTGTTCGGCACGAGCTCCAAATTTGCCAAGACCTGCCCTGTCTTGGGGCACGTTGACTTGCCGGAGCCGAACCACCGGTCGATGGACTCGCGGTCGTAGGTCTGGCCGCTAGCGACCACAACGGGGTCGCGCATTAGATCGAGAGAGATGGGGCACCGAAAGTCCGGAGGCGGCGCCGGCTGCTCACCGTCTTGGACCTCGCTGTCCGCCTTGGAATCTGATGGTCGGGGCGTGGCGCTGAACAGGACGCACTTGGCGTAGCGGAGGAGCCCGACGAGGGCGATCATGGCAGGCGTCCATCTCTCCGAGGCGCGGTCTCCGATCTCCCGCTCCAGGCTCTCGATCTCGTCGCTGCAGTTCGCCGGGTCGTTGATGCCCACCTCCTCCAGGATCTCCTCGAGCCTCTCCCGCTCCGGCACGATCTCCCGCTCGATTTCTTGTATCACCGACAGCACGCTCGCCTTGAGCGCCTGCTCCGCCTCCGCGGCCGGCGAGCATCGCCGGCACTGGCGCGACGCGAGGGCGAGGAGGTCCATCACGTCCTCGGCGAGCCCCAGCTCGACGACCGGCAAGAGGTCGAGCAGCGTGGCCAGGTCGTGGTGCAGCTCCCGCAGCTCTTCGTTCATCTCGTCCGACTGCAGCAGCAGCCGCATCCGGCTCCGCGCGGAGCAGTCGGCCACGACCGCCTTGAACCGCTGCAGCACCAGGAGAACCTCCCGCAGGCACAGCGACGCCGACCGCGGTAGGTCCCCCGCCGAAGCAGCGCACAGCAGCAGGTCGTCGAACGTGGCGGCGAGGAGCTTCGACCTCCTGGAGATGGACGCGAACGCGGAGCGCAGGAACGGCGCGGGCGTCTCGACGACGGACAGGTCGCGCGCCAGGCGGTGCAGCGACCGGAGCAGCTCCCCGTCGGACGGCGACGGGGGCGGCAGGAACGCCGAGGAAGAAGGGCCGGAGGAAGACATCGCGGAGGCCACCACCGCTCTCGGATTAGCCATTGGCGCAGCAACCTAACCTAAAGAAGAAGGAGGCTGGTTTAGTGGAACGACCCAACGGAAATGGTGGTATACGCAGGCCGGCGGAGCGGGGAAGAGAGAGAGAGAGAGAGAGATAGAGGTTTATAAACGATGGAGGAGGGGAAGCGGTAGCCGGTAGGCGTGGCGAGTTGGTTGAGAGCTGGAAGGAATCCCCTTCCCGGAGTTTGCTTTTCGGTTTATCAATTGTGATTGTTATGCATCATGTGCTTAGTTTAATGACGATGATGATAACCTAGTTTATGTATTGGGGGCAGATGGCTGGAAGCGCAGAGTCGTGATCTGCTGGCCGTTGGATGAGGCGGTGGACGGCAGGGATGGGAAATGGGTGGGGGAACACCGGGTTGGATGGATCTACTTGAATAAGTGATGCTGACTCAGCTCTGGTTTTTGATCGAATCGCGTCGCGGCTGCGGCGGCTGGGGCTGGGGCTGGGGCTGGGTAAAGAGTTAGAAATAGTGCGTTGACGGCCGACAGTAAGGGCCAAAGGGGTGAGCTGAGCACACGAGAATGAGATTGGCTTCGATGGGAGGACAAGGCGTGTAGCTCGCGAGAATCCAAAGATGGCCGCAAGCCCGCGATGCTAATATTTTTGTTCTCCCTTTAGACCCCTCAAAATGATTTCCCAGAATAGACCTTTGAAAAGGATTAGCGTAGAGAACGATATAATTTCTTAAAAAATCTATGGTTTTCATTTTAAAAGGGCAGAAAACGACGTGGCTATATATTTTCTTCGCAATTTTTCTAACATTATCTAGATAAATCAAGAACTGTTTCCCTAGGGTTGGTAAAGCGAAACGGGCCCACCCTAGCCCATTGAGTGCTCTACTCATGCCATTGACATCATACCCTCTACTGAAATTTTCATTCAAAAAATACCCTCTAATGAAATAGATTTTGCAAAAAAAAAAAAAACGGTTACACTTAATCTTTTGTCCTTTCACCCCTCTTCACAGGTCATCTCCGTCTTTTGCCACATAAGTGGGTTCGGTGCTTAAGGCTGGTTAGAGCTACGAGAGAGCAGGAATGAGATTTGTCAGTTATCATTTTTTTTTTGTTGATAAGGGCAACTTGGGACGTGCATCATCTACCATCACTAGTAATGTCACGAGTGAACAGTGTCATTTAGCAACAATCTAGATTGTGATTGCACTGTTCACTGTTCACTGTAGTATCACTGTTCACATATGATACAGCGACAGTAGTGTTATCACTTTTCAGTGATACTGTAGCACTTGATCTGAACCATTCTTTCTAGATCAGACAATTCAGATCTATAAAATGTTATGATACTGTTCACACATGACATTCCAATTGCACATTATCCAGACATTTTCTAAACCGGTGATAGTTACCGATTTGCTCGTTTTATGCACGTCGATCATGCTAACAATCATGACGATAAGATGGACACGCGGTCTAAATTTTACAGAACATCCTTCGAAAGTTACAAGCAGGTCTGACAAGGTCTACAGGGCCTGTAAAACAGGAAAGTAATTTCCAAGTAACAACGATCTACGGAGGACAATGCCATATGGAGCAAGTACTTGCCATTTGACTCCATCAAATTCCAAGTATTCCAAGTGCTCGATGCCATACGGAACAGGCCACGGCCGGACGAAGGCTTTTGACCCTCGATCCGGCAGTTCGGCAAACTGCAACTAGCAAATTTGGCAACGTGTTCATGTAGACGACGATGGCCTGCGCGCAAAGCGCAAATCCCTATAGACGCCAGCGAGAATTAACAAGGTTTTGCGCAAGTGCAACGAACGGGGTTGGGTCAATTCCTCAACTCGGTTCACGTGCGCGTTCTTTTCGTTAATCGGCGGGAGGGGAGGCGACTGCTTTTTACCTGATTTTTCTAAGCAACGCGCTCAAAAATTACGGTAGACAACCTACCGCATCCTGGATATACTGCAGGCCACGCGACGGCTGCATGACGCTTGGCAGACAACCTATCGTCAAACTGGGGGCACGGTAAGTCATATACTACTAACTAGAGACGCAGCAGATGGCCAGCGCACGTCACCTGTTATGCCCTCAGTTAGTGGCAGGTGACTTTCCGAGCGCCGTGCGACAGCCACATGGCCTACCGTGCCACGTGGCCTACCGTTATTTTTTAGCACAGTTCTGGTGAATTTTTTGTCAATTTGTTTGCATGTTTTTTATTTTGCTATTTTATCGCGAAATAGTGTCATTTTAGCCAAAAATTCTGATGATGTTAAGTGGTCTGTGGCAGGGACCAGCACCGCACTCAGCACCACTTAGTACTCCCTCCGTCCCGCAATATAAGTCCTCCTTTTGAGAAACGATATCCCATAATATAAGTTTATTGAAGGAATCAAAGTATAGTTATTGCGATATTTCTACTCTATATCCTTGCTTTAATGCAGAAAAAATGATTGATTAGTTGTAGTGTGCCCTTTAATATGAGTATGTATGGTCCAATAACATCTTTTTTTAGATCTAGTACTTTCTTGATCTGTGCGAAAGGTGAGTTTGAACTTATATTCCGGGACATAGAATACTCTTTGCGTTAGCCTAAACCATGCTCCATTTGACCTGGCATTCCTAGCCAATTGAAATAGGCTAGGAGTACCGAGTTAAGAATGGCACGGCCGGTCTCGTTCTAAAGCCAGCACCGTAACTATGCTCCATTTGACCTGGCATTCCTAGTCAATTGAATCAGGCTAGGAGCACGAGTTAAGAATGGCACGGCCGGTCTCGTTCTAAAGCCAGCACCGCTTACAGCTGTAGGCAACAGTCTTTGATGATCAACTTTACAAGGCTATAACTAATTCATAACAGTGATACTTATCTGACTATGGACCCACGCTCATAAGTGACATACATATAGCAAGTTTAGTGGCTAGTTCTGCTAGGTGCTGGCTGCTGAGACTTTCCGAATATCACCGTATTTTATCGGAAAATTGAGCATTTTCCACCCTAAATATCCCATTGAGGATTTGCCATTGAAATGATTTTTCTTGATGAATCGCCACTCCAAAGTCCAAAATAGCTGAGATTTCTCTCTCTCTCTCTCTATGTATTCTGGTATTTTTTTAAAAAAAATTTGTTGCCCAAAATCATATGTGCAAAGACAACTTTGCCCCTCAACTTCCCAAATCCGCTGACCCCAATTCCTCTCCACATCGCCACCGGCGTCCACTCCAAGGAGGATGTTACACGGGCTCAAGCGCCGGCCGAGCACGCCCTGGTCGAAGCCCGGAAGCAGCAAGCACGAGGTGTCCACTACGACGATGGTCTTCGGCTCACTTGGTCGAGCTCGTCGAGAGCATTCCGGGTCTGTGGCACCACGCTCGTGCTCCATGCCATGCCATGCGCCGTCGTCGACCTCTCTGCTGCGCGCTCCAGCTCCTTGGCCCACGTCCTGACCACGAGCTCGCTGACTCCTGCTGTACCCTCTGTTAGTGATATGCCATAAGAGGGCAATCATGAACGTCGAACATATCTGGAAAAATATGATAGCACAATCTGAATAAATACATTTTATTGTCGTTGACACACTGGGATGTTACAGAATCGATACTTGAATCTGAATAATAAACATGAATATGATGATGTTGTTATTACATAATACGTGTGTTATCTCTTTTATAGCTATCGAATAAGTGACAGTTAATGTCGCTAAAGGCATCTCTAATCTTTACATATATTTTTTGTTGAGCCTTAAACCGTCACGTCTCCTAGCTAACTGCTTTAAGTTACCAGATACGTTAGTAACCGCTTTCACGTTAATCATGTAGGAAACTGTTATGTCTCCCAACTAGTTCGCTCATCAAGGATTGCCTAAAATCATATAGCTGGTTGGATGGTGTCCATAGCTGATTATCTCATGACTCAAACTAGTTTGATCGTAGTAAAGGGTATTAGACTTCCTTTAAGTACTGGTTATAAGTCATAACCGTTATATAATTAGCCTCTAATATGTGAGCTTATTTTGACAGAGACTCTGATTTTGACCGAAAATGTTGACTTGATCAAGAATCCTCATCAACGGAGATGATTTTATCACGTCTATACTTATGAGTTATAGAATGATGGTGAAGATCTTTAATAGTTGTATGATGTTGTTCTAAAAGAATCCCTGGTCAGATGTCACTAGTCGAGACACTAGTGACTTATAGAAAATCACATATATTGATTGATAACAATGTTTCACCGGTCATAAATATAGAGGATATCGAATCAATTTTGTGGGCACATGTTAGAGAACATGATGCTTGATTAACCTACTTTGATACACTATTGAGATTGTTATGATTCTATGTGTCATCAGTTGGTCTCAAACAATGATGATGTATAATCCTTAAACCTGAGACCAGGATAATTTCCAACATGTGTAACAACGCACTTAGAGGTTACCAAACGCTACCCTGTGATTAGGTAGTTATAAAGATAGCTTTTGAGTATACAATGAAACACGCGAATAGATGTGACTGGTCAGATATGATATTTGCCCCTCCTAGCATAACAAGAGAGATATATTTGAGCCCCTCGATGTGTTTGGATAAAGGAAATGCATGGTCATACCACAAGTGATCAAATAGTTGACCACACAAAGTTATCCACCACTAGATCGAAAAAATATTGAACAACTCATGGATACCATATATATCACCTGAAGTTAGACCAGATATTGTGAGACAAAAGAAGAATACACAAGCAACTCGCTTAGTCCGACCAGATATAAACTAGCCATGAGTTGGTCGTACATGATCACAAGCTGGTCGTAACCAGACGCGAACTGATCATAAGGAGTTACAAACTGGTTGTGAGTGATAAAGATCTGGTCGTATATCATATTGCATAAGGTTTGTCCGCTTTGATTTTTATGTGTACTCGCAAATCGTTGTGTCCTGCTAGGAACCGCTACCGACTAGTGATCGGAAAGGAGTTTCTAGGTCACGGCCGATTACGCATGAATCTACAAGGTCGTACATTCAACAGGTTGGAACAAACTAGTTCAGATTGGATCTGTTATGGGCTCTTTATAAGGGGAAGCGTGGGGGACTTTGGGTTAAGTGTTGTATCACCCACCGAAACCCTAGTCGCCACCTCCCCGAAGGCCTTGCCATGCGTGCTAGTGTTAGCACACCGCCATACGACATTCCACCCCGGGACGTATGGATACCGTAGAGATGCTGTTGCGCTGATTGAGGACGATCCACGACTTACATAGAGAACGCGACAGGCTATTAGAGGAGACGACGGTGGCCAAGGACGTTGAATAATAGACTATGACCACTACATCGATGCGCACGACGTTGGACCACTACTACAAAAAGGCTAATACTCAATGCCTCATCGCAGACGGTTAACCAAAACCGTCAGTATTAAATGCAATCACAGATGGTTTGGGTTTAGCGACCATGTATATTACTTGCTACGGAAAAAACCATATGTGAAGAGGTAATATCACAGACGATTCATATTAAAAACCGTTTGTGAAGTATCGACGGTTATTAACAAAAACCGTATGTGATATTACTAAATATCACAGACAATTTTTTTTTTATAAAAAACCTTCTGTGATACTTCACAGACGGTGTTTAATACAAACCATCTGTAATAATTAACTTATCACATACAGTTTATATTTAAAATTGTTTGTGATATTTCGTCGTCCCCTTATATCTCTCTAGATTTAGCCGTCCCTTTTATTCAAACTTTCAAACCGAAGTGGCGTCGCAGCCTCTCAACTACTCCAGATCGGTTCCGCTACCCAAATTCCCTTATATATACTGCTTGCACGAGCCCAACTACTCCAGATCGATTTCGCCGCCTCCTCGGCGCCGCCTCCTCCAAACCATTGAAGCGCACCATCCCCCTACGACGCCGACTACCACCGTGAGCTCCTCCGCCTCTGGTTGTGACGCCACGATTCACTGTAGAAGGCACTCTTGTTGTAAGAGTGTCTTCTAACAACGGTGACGCTGCCGCCGCCTCTCCTTCATCGTCGGTGATATTCCTCATCTGATCCCCTCCCCCTCTCTTTCTTGATGCTTGGATCTGAAATTACATAATTATTGGATGGCTAGGGTTTCGGCTATGTAAATCTTGATGTTTGTGCGTGCGAAAATTAATTATTAATGCATCTAGTTCTTGTGATGATTGATTGATGGCTAGGGTTTCGGCCATGTAAATCTTGATGTTTGTGTGTGTGAAAACTAATTGTTTATGCCTCTAATTCTTATGATGATTGATTTATGGCTAAGGTTTCGACCTTTGTTAAAATTTATATTTTATTACAGGATGAAGACATGGCGCTAAAGTCTATTGCACGATGATGATCTCGTTCTCATAAATAGACAGGCTTTGGTTCATCTTCATTATTTGATTGCGTTGTTTTATAACGCAATTAGAGAATGTTGATGAACTGAAGGATGTCTATTTATGCGTTCACCATCTTGTGATAATAGACTATCACACGATTCTTAACTTAGAACCGTTTGTGATAAGAGTTATCACAGACGGTTCAAAAATCATATGTAATGCTCTTAGGGTATTACTGTCACATAAGCACAGATGGTTCAGAAAATCATCTGCGGTGATGTTTTCAAAACCTTGACGCATGCCGCATGGAGGAGACGCACCACGCTTACGAGGCGGTCTGCCTCATCAGATCTCATCAATCTGTCCAAATTCATGCCGTCGAGGAGTCATTTTGGAGGCGGCGGTCTGCCTTGGAAACATGCTCAGGGCATCTCCAATAGTTAGAGACAGCATTGTCTCTAACATATGTTACATTATCTTTATAGACAACATCTCCAATAGACAGTCTCTAGTCCAATCTCTAACACTTATATTTTATAAATTTTCTTTAAAACGGGCCTACATGTCAACTAAAGTAAATTAATGTATCATGTCTTGTTTCGCGTGCACAATCGTCTATTTCTGATGTATCATGTCTTGTTTCGCGTGCACAATCGTCTCTTCAGAAAGAGACGACATGTTCTCTCTCTTCTCCCCTTCTCTCCTCCACGTAGGATTTTGTTGACGTGGTATAGGTAAGAGACGACAATAAATGCACTATTGAAGATACCCTCAGGAGGCGGCAGAGAGCACGATCTGGCCACGCTAGTTTGGGATAGGGGGGCAAAAAAGACATTTTACAAGTCATTTTGGGCCAAAAAAAAAACCGGAATACGGCAGGAGTGACAAAGTGCAGCTATTTCAAACTTTGGAGTGGTATTTCATCAAGATTTTTATTATGGCAAATCCTCACTCTCACATCTCTACAGTGGCATTTAATCAATCTCCCCTATTTTACCAAGTATAGCTCCTTTGCAATTGATGGAAACTTTCTCAGAGCTTTAATGCGGTCATAGTTAAAATACACATGTACTGCCACTTATTCATATCTAGAAGAATACTATATGTTTAATGATTAATTCATGGATATTTCCCTCAAAAATTAATTCATCGATACGTTCATGCATGTATAATCTAATCTCTGGTTGGGAGGTCCTTTCATCCATTTTCCTCTGCCTATTAATCCTTCTGTTTTGTTATATTTGTCCATAGCCTTGGGAGTATTTGTTTCAATATATTTGTCTATTGAAGATCTAGAGTGTAGTTATTGCAATTTTTTTCTCTCTCTACTCCTACTTAAATGCTTTCGAAGAGGTTAATTGATTATGGTATACCATTTAATATGGGTATGTATGGTCACTTCTCATTAAGTATGTGTTAGATTTAGTGTTTACTTTGTTATGCACATGGTGAGCTGTGGACAAATATAGTGAAACGGATGGAGTATAAGGGAACATGTTGCAAAAGAAAGTCAGCAATTCCATGTCGTTGTCTTCTCCTGTGGTCCTGTGTCTATATTAATTCTTGGAGACATATGCCAATTAAATTAAGGACAAAGCATTGGGGAAACACAAAGATTAATTAAGAGTGCAATTAAATAAAACTATCCTCTTTTCTCTATTTATTTGTTCCGCAGAATTCCTGCATCAAAACACGTACGTTACTTATCTTAACAACTACACTTTTCGGCTTCTTTAGAAATGATGGTACTTCTTTTTGCATAGTGTTGAAAGACATCATTAAAGTTTGTAAGGAAAAATAAAACGAACGAAAAGACGTAGGCATCTGGAAGGAAAGAAATAGGAGGATTTTTCAACATCAGCGAAATGACGCGATTGGGACAGTGACGATCATCAAAGAAGAAGCTAGAGCCTAGATAACAAGTGGGGCGAACAAGCTAAAAGCCTACTTACCGGTGGGAGGGGGGCCGACGTCCTGAAGACCGCGAGCGCATCGGTGGCTTAAGGGAATAGCTCCGAGGGAGATTTTCGAGGAGTGACTTCTGTCTTTCATCTGCTGTTTTGGTTTTGTTTTTGTATCTTCTAAACCTGTTTTTTTGTCTACCTATTTTTAATGCATTAATGGTAATGCTCTTGCCATTTTTAAAAAAAGAGACGTAGGCATCGCAAAATTTTGGTCCATGCAATGTTGCACCTAATCTATCATTAAGACTAGTTAATCACAGTCAATTGAACACCTAATCATGACAAATGTGCGCATGCATTTCTTCATTTATAAGATGCCATCAGTACTTAAATCAGTAGAACTCGTACCTAATGCAAGCCATCAATTAGACAACATCAGAGAAAACGATGGTTTGTAACATCCATGCATATAAAAACAGCGAGCCAGACAGCCAGTCCCTCAAGAAATATATGCAGAAGTAGTCAGTAGAACCATTCCAAAGTTCCAACAAAATGATGGGTGATCTACCCTCAATTTTTTAACGCTTCGGCACGTAACAGCCATCCAATGAGATTCCTGCTAATCAGGGACGGAGCTTAGGCTGGACCAACATGGATCCTAGCCCCCCCCCACCCTCCCGAGTCCCGACGCTGGCTGCTCCCCCTCCGCCTCCCTCCCGACGCCTACCCCCTCCGCCTCCCGTCCGCCTCCCTCCCGAGTCCCGATGTCGGCTACTCCACCTCTGCCTCCCCCCTGCAGTCCCGCCGGCTGCTCTCCGCTGTCTGCCTCCTCTCCCTGCTCCTCCCCGACCTCCTCCAGGAGTCGCCAGTTGGCCTCCTGCCGTCATCATTACCCCGACGCGGTGACGCCACCGGCAGCTCCTCCTCCTGGACCCCTTAGGAATTTCCTCAAGCTCCGTCACGGCTGCTAATCCATGAAACCCTCCCAGAAAATACACACAAAAATGATTCGGTAACTACAGTACCAACTATTCCCTGAAAAAACGACAGTACCAACTTACAACTATGCTTATTCTCGCTCGTCTGATTCCTCTTGTTCTTTGCATCTCTGTTCAGTGAACACTCTGTTCAGTGAACAGAAAAAAAAGCATGAAAGCTTGCACTGAAACAGCTAAGGAACAGCTTCCTACGCTTCTGACAGATGTATGAACGAGAGAAGAAGCCGGGCACGGGCCGACGTCGGTGCATGCCCAAGCCAGTGACGGGTCCTTAATAGCAGAATGCTTTTGTAGCCATCACCGTATCAAACGCCAGGGTGTCATGGATACACTGACACTACTGTTAGGTACAGCAATTGGAGGCGGAGAGGAGATCACGCATGTACCCTTCTAAAAAAAGATAAAGGAGCTTGAGCACTTTTCTTTATAGCTGCAGCAGCCGCCGTGCTGGACTACTAGTAGTGGTAGTTGCAAAGCACGACGCGAGCCACATTTTAGCGGTAGAGAAGTGGAAATCGACGCAAGCCGACGAGCGCCGGCGAGCGAACCATCGAGATCGAGACGACACGGGACGGGAGATCGCTGCGACGAGTAAATGGGAGCGGGCAGGCAGAGGCAGCGCGGTGGAGCCGTTAAGCTTTTGAGTGCGTGCCTGGCCTGCCATAGCAGGGAAGGGACACATATCTGGGGCTAGCGGATCGCCTCAGTTTTTGTCCACTGGATGTCAGCATGGGGCCACGGCCAATGAAGGGCGCATTCAGTCCGAGCTAGGTCGATAACTTCTGCCTTTGGCCGCTCCGTTCGACCCGCCTCACCTCCGCTCCGCCCACCGTTTGGAGAAAAACCGAGCCCACACATACTGATCTCCTCTCCCCTCCCCTCGCCGGTTTTGATCCGATGCGCGCTGCCCTGCCGCGGCGTACGTACCGGAGACCATTTCATTTGAGCAACCCAGCCATGCGTGCACGGCATAGTCCAAACACGGCACGCTACACCACGTGACAGGCCGGGCCAGTATGGCCCGCACGATGGGCCAAGTTGGGTCTGAGATTGCGCCCGTCGAGCGACACAATATGGCATGGCCAGTTGGGTTGTGCTCAAGCTAGCTCAGCACAAAAGAGGTTCAATCCTTCTCCTGGCCCAATCCCTCAGCCTGGCCCAACCCTTCCCTTGGTCTGGCCCAATCCCCCCGACGTGGCCCAGCTTTTCCCTCTAGCCTAGCCCAATCCCCCACCGCCCAACCAACCCCATCCCATATTCCCCCTGACCTAGCCCAACTTCCCCGCACAGCCTCCCCCATCCCCAACCCCCCCCCCCCTCGACTTCCGAGTCTTGGCTCCCAACCCAATTCCAAATCTTCACTCCTCCAACCGCCTCCCTCCCTCTCACTCTTCACGCGTCATCGGCCACTGCCCTCCTTCCACTCCTCCAACTGCCTCCCTCTCTCTCACTTCACACACGCCGACCGTCGCCGCCCTCCACTCCGTCAGCAGCCTCCCACCCTCTCCCTCCTCATGCGTCCTCGGCAGCCTCCCTTCCTCCACTCCTCTAGCCGCCTCCCTCCCTCTCTCTCCTCACGCGCCGTCGACCGCCGCCCTCCACTCCTCCAGCAGCCTCCCACCCTCTCCCTCCTCACGCGTCGTCGGCCGTTGCCCTCCCTCCACTCTTCCAGACTCCAGCCGTCTCCCTCCCTTTCACTCCAACAGCCGCCTCCCTTCCTCTCACTCCTCACGCGCCGCCGGCCGCCGCCCTCCCTCCACTCCTCCAGCAACCTCCCACCCTCTCCCTCCTCAAGTGTTCTCGACCGCTGCCCTTCATCCACTCCTCTAGCCACCTCCCTCCCTCCCTCCTCACACACCGTCGACCGCCGCCCTCCCTCCACTCCTCCAGCAGCCTCCCACCCTCTCCCTCCTCACACGTCGTCGGTCGTTGCCCTCCCTCTACTCCTCCAGCCTCCTCCATCCCTCTCACTACCCACGCACCGCCGGCCGCCGCCCTACCTCCACTCCTCTAGCCGCCTCCCTCCTTCCAGTTGCCCTCCCTCCAACCGCCTCCTCTCCTCCCTCTTCACCGCTATCCGAGAGGACGAGGCCATGGCAAGAGGGAGCGGGCGTATGGTCGTACGGGCATCTTCGTCTTCCTTAGCAGCGGCAGCCGTCGTCTTCCTGGGCAACACGGTCCTTGGCCTCGTCATCATCAAGGTCATCGACTCCCTCAAGACCAGGCCTAGGCCAGCATGGCACGACGGCGGCCCGTCGTGCCCTGGGCTTTGTTGGAGGCAAGTCGTGTCGACACGACACGGCGAGGTGGATGTGCCTCACTGGCACGACACGATGCGCCAAAGCACGTCGTGCCCGTGTCGTGCATATACACCAAGGGTGTGTTTGGCTGTCTGCATGTCCCTAGCTTGGTCTGTATGGATCATCTAGGCTGAACCTAGCTAGATTGAGTGGATGCGATGGTGGGTTGTTTGATTATCTGTTTCTGTTTGGTCAGGCTATGCTGAGATGTTATTTGGTTGGCTGAATCCTAGCAGAATGTGCTCACCTCTTCTAATGGCTGATGAAAATATGAGATGTTCGGTTTTCTTCCAACAAGAAGCTCATAAAAATTCTTTTTCAAAAGACTATGCAAATAAAGAAAATTTATAGCATGACAAGCGGGATTGATTGCTTCCACCCAAAAACGATCGGAAGTGTTTTACTCATCAAGTATTGTCCTAACCATCTCAATTAATGTTCAATTTTTTCTTTCTACAACTCTATTTTGCTCTGAAGTGTAAGTAGTAGAAAGGTCACGCTTTATTCTAAGTTCACCATAAAAATCTTCAATTTTAGTATTCTTAAACTCAGAGCCGTTATCACTATGAATTTTTTTATTTTAAAATCAAATTTATTTTAAAACCTTTTAGCAAAACTTTTAAAAATATCGGAGATTTTGGCTATATCATGTATATTTTGAGTAATCATCCACAATGACTAAACAATAGCTATTACCCCGATGCTCTTATAGGTTGTTGGTCCAAATAAATCCATATGTAAGAGCTCTAGTGGCCTAGAAGTTGACATGATACTTTTGAAAGGTTGAGAATTTGCAACTTGATTTCCGACTTGATAAGTACTACATAATATATTTTTGTCAAACTTTACATCTTTCAAGCTAACTACTAAGTCATATTTAAAAAAAAAATTAAGTTGAATCATGCAAACATCAGCTAGCCTTCTATGCCAAAACCAACCTAAAGTGGTTTTGCAATTAAACAAGTTTTCAAACAAGAATCATTTGGAGAGAAATCTTCCAAATAGAGATTACCAAATCTAAATCCATTGATTTAAAGAGTTATTATTTTCATTTGAAATTGAAACATTTGCATGAGAAAAAGTGCAAGTTAAACCAAGATCATAAATTTGAGTAACAGATAGTAAATTAAAATTAAGTGATTCAACTAAAGACACATTAGAAATGAAAAGATCATTTGAGATAGCAATTTTACCAAATCCTATTACATTTCCATTGCTATTGTCACCAAATGTGATCTTGTCATTTACTTTTCTATTTTCAAATGCGGTGAACATTTTCTATTACCGGTCATGTGTTGGGTATAACCACTATGAAATACCTAATGTTTTCCACTGGTCTTGTAGTTCACATATAAAATAAGAATTAAGTTCTTTTAGGTACCTAAATTTGTTTGGATCCTTGGAGGTTGGTGACTAAGGGTTTGGGCACCCAAATGACATTCTTTTTTGTGTCTAAAATTGAGGTGCCAATGAATTTAGCTGTAATCTTACCATCTATAGATTTTCTAAGTATATAGCATGAATATTAAATGCTATAGGACTTAGTTTTAGCAATTGAGCATGAATTTTGCAAATGTCCTACACTACGACATTTATTGCAATATTTTTTATTTTTTTTACAAATCTTGCGGGTTTGTAAATTTGCTTCTTACCTTTCTTGAGAATAAACCCAAGTTTTTATTTATTTAATGAGCACCTTTGTTCACTCAACAACTTGTCAAGAGTAACTTTTCTCTTGAAACATCTTTTCAAGCTTTTACTTAGGTTGGTGACTTGCTCTTTTAATTCATTATTTTCAACAATGAGCAATTGATCATAAGATGTAACCATACTAGATTTTGAATCAATGTTTGAATAATATAACATGTCTAATAAATCATCACAAGAGGTAGAAGTACTAGTTATTGAAGTAATATTTGAAATGACTTATACTCTAGGCATCTCATTTATTATATCACAAGTAATTCCAACATTTTAATGAGATTTACTAATATCCTTTAGAAGGAGTGAGTCATGAGCTTCCTTTAGCTTCTCATAAGAGTCTTTTAGAGAGAGATACTATTTCTTTAAGACCTTAAATTTTGATTTTTCTTTTCTAATGTATTCATTCAATTCTTCAAGCATATCCATTAATTCATCGTATAAAGGTTCATTATCATTAATAGATTTTACCTTGTCTCCTTTTGTCATGAGGCATGTAGGAGTGGAGAAGAGTGACGACGTGTCGACGATCAAGACGTCGATCTTACAAAAAGAAAAGGAGAGAGTGACGTGGAAAATCTAGGGTAATAATGGGATTGCTCCTTTATTAGTATGAACTGGGTTTTTACATGAGATGCCTCCTGACTAGATGATGAAC
Source organism: Ampelocalamus luodianensis (assembly GCA_036346255.1). NCBI lineage: Eukaryota > Viridiplantae > Streptophyta > Magnoliopsida > Poales > Poaceae > Ampelocalamus > Ampelocalamus luodianensis. The sequence goes on along the minus strand of CM070617.1, from coordinate 25,032,630 downwards.
TACTCCTGTTTACACTGAGAACACTACTCGCTATCTTACAACACCAGACTTAAAACACGAATCTAAGGTCTGTGCTTCAGTCTGATTGCTTTCCTCTTTTTCCCTCGTCCAGTCCATGCTTCATCTTTAAATAGCTCATGAAAAGGTGGCAGTTACTTCTGGAGAAGATGTTTGATGTGAAGCGTTGCGACTGGTCGGAGTTAAGTGACGGTTGATAGAGAGTCAACCGTTCGGCGATTGTATGTCTGAGAGGTACAACCGCAAGGTAGTTGTTTAATCAGTGCTTCTGGATAAGAAACGTCGTATGGTATGGAATATGCACATGTTCCATTTATCACACGGTAGAGAATATACCTGAAATCAGTTCCAAGTATCAGTTCATACATTTTACGAGCAGTTCTCCTGGTCGGGAGCTTGGCATAGGCCTTCATCCAACCAAGGTACCCATTGTGTAACCTCTGGAATCTCTACGACCAGTGAGGTCGTGCACCTCAGGGGTTACGACCATGAAGACATATGGTTTGTTATATATTAAGAATAATACATAGAGGTTTTAATCCTCATCACGACGCTTCCTTGATAGCAATGCCAACAAGTCCTCTCTTCTTTGAGGATCCTTCGTCATCGGAGTCAGAGTCTGAATGCTCCTCATCAGAGTTCCATTCTCCAACACAAGCTCCATTCTTATTATCTTTATGAAGCTTCTTGAAAAGCTTCTTCTTGCTGTTGAATTTCTTCTTCTTTGATGACTCGACCTTGTCATCCTTCTTGTTTCAGCAATGAGAAGTATTGTGTCCCTTCTCATCGCACTCATAGTAATAAATATTTCTATAGCGTTTGTTGTCGTTGGAGAATTGCCACCTTTTGCTCTTGTCAAAATTAGCACTCAGATATGAATGTTTTCTCATAAATTCCTTCATTTTCCTCACAAGGCGAGCAAACTCTTCTTCAGAGTCATCTTGTTCTTCCTCTACTTCATCACTTGATTTCGCTTTTGTTTTGAAAGCGATAATCTTCTTCTTGGAGGAGGATGGCTCCAAAAGCTCCTCCTTGTCCTTCTTGTACAACTCATTTGTGATGAGGTTACCTAAAAGACCAGTTGATATCATTCTTGATAATTCGGGTAAAGAAATAGAGTCACCAATGTCTCATATTTCTCCAATAGAGCCCTAAGCATTTTACGCACAATATTAACATCAGTTAGATTAGTGTCTAAGCCATTGATCTCATTTACAATGTTGTTAAGACGAGAGTACATCTCGGTTATATTTTCATGAGGCAACATGTAAATGTTTCATATTTGATCCGAAGCCTATGCAATTTGGCTTCTTTGACCGTGGATGTTCTCCCATGAATTTCCGAGAGCGTAGTCCATATCTCAAGAGTGGTTTCAAGGTTTCTCACTCGATTGAACTCATCCACGTTCAAAGCTCCAAAAAGAGCATTCATAGTTTAAGCATTGAGGTGGGAGTTTCGTTCCTCAAGATTTGTGGGATGTGTAGGATCAAGTGCTATAACGAAACCCTCACTAACAATTCTCCATATGCTTGGGCTCGTGGCCTTTAAATAAATCGACATTCTTATTTTTCAATAAAATAATTTGATCCATCAAATAGAGGTGCCTTGCCTATTGACATACTCTCACTAGCCATCCTTTCTCTCATAGACGGTTAAGTCTAAATAAAAGAGTGATCAAGTTCTGATACCACTTGTAGGATCAATGATGACTGACTAGAAAAAGGTGAATAGGAGGTTTATAAAATTTTTGTACTTTAATTAATAATTTTAGCAAGAGATATCTAACTAAAGAAATCTAGCACAATTCAGAAGATATATTGCAAGCTTTTATCAAGACACCTCAAAGCTATGTCAAAACTAAATACAATTCTAGCTAAAGCAATTTAACACAAAGAAATGGCTAGAAAAGTAAATTCGGAAATAGTTATGACAAGAGAGAGAAATACAATGGAGACAAGCGATATTTTTCCTGTGGTGTCAAAGACTTGCCGGTCTTCACTAATCCACGTTGAGAAAACTTGAACGAATCAAGTTGGCTCCACACAAGCACTTCCCTCGATCACTAGAGTTGCTTTTCCTCCTCTCCAGAGATAGTGAGCACACAACCAATTCACAATCGTTGCCGGGTCACTTCACAATCTTTTTTGAAGAGATCATCGTGCAAATCTTCTCCAAACCGTCTAGGTGCCAGTAAGCACCAAGAGTAATAAACAATAGCTTTAGCTTGAAGAAAACAAGTGTCAAAAAGATCAACAAACGATGCAATGCACTTGAATGCTCTCAACTACCTCAAAATGAGAAATATGAACAAATGGGTAGTAGAGAGTGCACTAGAGGCTCAAATGTATTTGATGAGGTCCAAGATCCTGAGCTTGGTGCAGGTGAGGGGGTATTTATAGCCCCTAATCACAAAACAAACCGTTTGAAGCAAATCCCTGAAAAATTCAGTACTTGCGGTAGTACCGGTGTAGAAACCCGGTATAACCGCACTTACTATTCAACGATCGATTGTTGTTCATTAAATACTTCTGAACTAGCCGTTACAAAAAGATGTGTACTACCGCCCTCACAAGGTCCGATACTACCGCAGAGCGGTAGCACCACTCAGCTAGAGCGGAACTACCGATTTTCAGAGGATAAAGAAACAAGAAAAACACCCTCTCTGGAAATTACATACCACCATGTAAACATCAGTACTACCGTGTTGCGGTAGTACCGCTTAAGATATCCAGTCATACCGATCTTCAATGGAGAAAAAACTCCCAAAAACACGCTTTCTGGAAATTACGTACTGCCAACTAGAATCCGTTCCTACCGCTCTGCGATAGTACCGCTCATCAACTGCGATCATACCAATTTTACTGAACAATTTTCCTAGATGCAATACTAAATGCAATGCACAACACTTGGTTGATCAAAATGGCACAAAATAAACTTTCAAGATACTAGCTATGATGATGAGGACATCTCTACTATGGATACAATGGTGCCTACACACATAACTCATCCACAACAAGTGTTACAAGGACCACTTACTCGAGCTCGTGCTCGCCAACTTAATTACTAGGTGAATTAGTTCCTAGGTTTATATATTCCTGAGAATAGACCGCTACCTAATACAAGTGATTTAATTGTGCTTAGAAACATGAAAAAAGACCAAAGAGAGGCATGTGGAGTCATGGACATGCATGGAAAGCATAATAGAGGTCATCACGTCACTTTGGGTTTGTGCCAAGCAAGAGTTCGAGTTGGGCTCGTTCTGGATTCGAATTCGGACTATTGCGATAACACTAAATTCAAACGGCCGTAACTTCTTCATACGGACTCCGTTTGGGACGTTCTTGGGCTTCATTGAAAGCTTATCAAGTCTCCTTTCCAATAGATCCAACCTCATCTTCAAATTCCACTAGAGCTGACCACAATCATCAAAAGAGTCTGCGTCTGTTTTTTAGCCCGAGTCAAAAGGGTGCTGCGACACCTCCACTTAGGCCCATGGGCCTTGTAACCCTAGGGGCGTGTGTCCACTTCCCTGGCCACCACCCCTGGTCATCTCCCCATATAGGATTCACCGCCTCCCTTTGCTAGAACTTAGATTTCGTTGAGTTTAGGTTTAGTCATTGTGCAAACTTCTGTTCTGCAGTTATGTCGGACGACCACCTGTCAAGACAGCCTTCGGGATCCCACCTTTGTTTTTCAATACCATCTACACTACAATCATATTCGCAATATCAGATTGCCTACATCTTATTCGTGCTAGTTCTTTTATTGCTCGCAGGAATTGAACCTCGTGTTCAGGTTGATCGCGCTTCCAACAAGGTCAATAACGTCTCGGAGTTGGTTCAACAATTGCTAAGGCGCAAGCGTCGTCGTACGGTTGTAGTCGGATTGCGAGAATCACTTCCACCAAAATCGATAGTTATCAATCTCATCGAAAGATCGGGCACCCCGCCTACATTACATGATCTCTCTTTATAGTATGGCATCTAGCCTATAAATCCAATCTTTTCTCCAAACACCGAGACCGGTAAAAACTACAAAAGGATCCTTAGGCTATACAATATCTTTGTCTTGAGCCATGTCGATCTTTTATCATCTTTGCATTGCTATTTTCATGTCATCATTCAAACTCCGGGACTAAACCTTTAAAACATCTTAGCACACATATTAGCCCCATAACACATAGTTGACATTAATTACCAAAATTATTTTTAGGGACCTAGATGCTTTCTGCATGGCGCGAAGACGAAGACGGGAGTGGAGAAGGTGAGCAGATGCATCTCTTGGCCAGCACCTGCGTGCGCTGACCTTGGCTAAGGAGCGAAGCTCGATTTGAGCGTTTCCCTCGGGCGAGGCCCAAGAGGTAATCTTGCATGCGCTGAGCCTGGCTCGCATGAGCAAAATCTAGCCTCTCACATGATCAAGCCATAATTAAACGGTCATAATTAATTAGGCTTAATTAAATACTATTGATTAATTACTCATAATTAATTAGGCTTGATTAATTAGTCCTAGTTAGTTAGTCTTAATTAATTAGTCATAATTAACTCACCATAACTAATTAGACCGCCCTTGGAGATGTCAGACTTGTCGTCGGATTTCTATGCGAAGATGTTGTGGAAGCGCAAGTGTCTTGCCGAGAGGGCTAAACCCTACCCTAATTGTTCTATGAAGGATGCTTGGTACCAACGGAGTTTCCACGCCCCGTATGTGTGTGCGAAGAACTGGCGAAGACCATTCGGTCCATATACCCGATGACCGCCGCAAGGCGCACTACACGTGCGAAAACATCCTCGTAAGTGAATCTTACACACACATCGATTTTTCACACCTTACGTTGCATTCCACATACCCCTAACTTCACCGCGCATAATGATAGCCCGAGATGAATTGCAACTTCTTCCAATGGATCGACGACCCGGACATGTACTATAGATGTTCATCTAGCAGAAGTACATATTCAAGTACGTGAAGTGAGCTGAGACCTTCGAGCGATGGAAACCTTACATAGCCGAATCTATTGAAGTGGCACCGGTCGACAAAGGAAGGCTCCTGCTAGTGAGACCGGCGGCCATCCTAACGCTCACCGTCGCCCTGGCACACTCCAAATCGAAGAGGTAAGTAATATTCAATTTAAATCCTGATTATTGGTTTCGCCTTATGTTGTGCTAACATCATTCAATTTTCTAGCCCGTCTCGTAGAACAAGGTTGGCTTCGAGACTGACCGCTGCCATGGGCTGTCAGGAGACAAGGGAAGGGACCGATGGATTGCCAAGACTAAATTTGATCCTCCTTTTTTTGATTCCAAAAAAGCTGCATGTGTATCGTAGGTGTTTTCCGGTTTGGTTATTCATACAAGTTGTCGTTTCTAATGCGTGTAACCAAACCTAGGGGTGAAAACGGATCGGATAGTTTCCGATCGATCCGGACGAAAACGGATTCGGATTGTCTCGGATCGGATTTTTCTCGGATAATTCTCGGATCGGAAACGAATTCGGATTTTTTCCGAAACGAAACGAATACGGTAGTCATGCTATCCGCGGATACTGAACGAATACGGATTATCCGGATAAGACGAAGGCCGGATATCCGGATTTTAGCCCAAAAGAGGATTTTGGCCCAAAAGAGAAAATGAGATTTTAATTGATTTCTAAATTTCAGAAAATGCAACAAATCAAATAGCCTTTTAGAAAAATAGCAAATAGAGTTCAAAAATTCTAGAAAAAATCACAAAAATTCCTTGAATGATTTTGAACTTAATAAAATTAATTTCAACTTAAAATTGGTTTTTATTTTTGCACATAAATTATTTTTAATTTCTAAAAAAATAGTAAAAACATTTTTAAATTCTAGAAAAATCAAGAAATTAATTATTTTTTCACTTTAAATCAAATAAAATCCCAGAAAACTCAATAAATTTTATTTTTTACATTAAAAACTAGGAAATTAAATAATTAACTTTATTTTATTATTTTTCTTTTAACCAAGAAAACTCTTTTAAATATCAGAAAATCTAATAAAATAATAACTTTATTAATTTTATTTTTGGTAATATACTTTGGGATGTTATAGTCATTTGTGTATAAACTAACTATCTAGCCTGATCGATGTTAGTGTGAATTAAGTTTTATGGATGTGATAAACTAAGTATGAATACGTGATGATTTGTGACTTTGTGAGTTATGACTTATGACTTTATGAGCTAAATATGGTAAACTAAGTGTTTTATTTGTGATGAACTAGTTAATACAACTTGCTAGTGCCAATGTTCTGTGTAGTTGCTGAAAATATGAACAATTCATGAATGTTTGCATCAAATAAACTAGTTATATATGTTTGTTAATTTCTGGTATACAATTTAAGGGGCTTTCATGTTCCGAAAAATATCCGCGACCGTATTCGTTTCGATTCGTATTCGCTCTGTATTCGTATTCGATATTATTCGTATCCGTATTCGTATCCGATGTATTCGTATTCGTTTTCGAATCCGAAAAAAATATGAAAACAAATATGGCAGAGTCATTATCCGTCCGTATTCGATCCGTTTTCACCCCTAACCAAACCCTGTGCGTCATGTAATTTGCAAATTACATTGTGAAGTCTCTCAAATTTTATTTCGAAATTTCAATTTCAATTTTTATTCCCTAACTTCACTTGAAATGAAAATAGATGACGAACTTCACATGGAATGTCGATGGCACTTGGGGGTGTCCGTGCCCCTGGGGCCGGACATGGTAGTGTCGTGCCCCTGGGAGCTGTACTTGGCTACGTGGTGCGACCACGCAGCTCCGCGGTGCCATTTTTCGCTTTGATCGTGCGAGGGGGCTAGATTTGCTAAAGCACGTGCCAACAGTACCAAAACAGCCAAAAACTCTATAATTAAGAGACTCAAATAGTCACGTGAAACCATTTAGGCAATGACGGTGCCTAGTGGAGGCCATACGGGGCTTTGCCCGCCTTGGATTTATTAGTTGGCCATAGATATGTATGTTTCTAAGTCTATTTGCTCTTTGGGCAATTAGTTAATTGGTCATTTTTTATTCTACCGCCATCATTTCCTTTTCTCTTAAAGCTTTAGCATGTGCAATATGGTCTCTATTGTCTTGCAACGGAATATAGTGTTTGTTAGCGATTGTCATTTTCCTTTTTTTTCCTTAAAGAACTCTCGGCCGGCGGGTCTTCTACCAGCCCGGCAAAATAGCAATTGCCATTGGACACCTTTTTTTAGCCACGCTCCGCCACTGCATTTATGAGTTTCTTACTACTGTCAGTAGCAACAATTCTGATTACTAGTTGAATGTCTCAGCTGTTGCATTAGTTTCACGTTTGGAGTCTCTCTCAAGTAAAGGGTTTCACGTTTGGAGAGGGGACAGTCTGTTACCCTAAGTCCAAACGTGTGGGTTTAGCAGGACCAACCAATCTACCTTTGTATTTTAGCCCGTCTAGTTAGCACGTAACTGCAACTGATAGCAGAACAGGAACAAAGTTTGATCAGTGATCACGCGCACATATATAATGCTTTTAGGAGTTACAAATCACATCAGTGCTTCTAGAAGGCATGCGTTAATTAATTTAACACCCTCTTGCATTGCATGTCCCTTGTGATGCCATGGTTAGCTTGCGACAGGGACGTCAGAGAACAAATTATCATTAGGGAATTAGGTCTCATGTCCATGGTAGGCCTACAAATGGTGCTCAAATTGAGAAAGGACACTTGGTTCCGGTCCAAATGAGCCGATTGCGAAAGATCAACAGTCCGATTGATTGCTTGTGCAGCGCACTTGAACGAACTGGAGTTGGGTCCGGAGCTGAGAGGAGGGAACACTTTCGATCATTCCATCGGCGACGTGCCACCAACATCGCATGCACGTCGCGGGTCCATCTCTCCCTAAAGCGCCCAGCGCAGGGGATTGACATGATTGCTCCTTTTAATGTCAGACTGGGACGTCCAAGTGATAAGCGAAATCAAGTATCAGTTGGACTCACTTATGAGCGACATAATCTCGCTTAATTAGCTAGGTGTATTAAAACTTCTTATTTGATCCCGAGAAGAAAAACATCTCATTTATGAGTCAGTACTCAAAAGGTAATAGTAAAATTTGCAGAAGAAAGTGAAGACGGTACCTGCAACCTGACATATGCATCCAAAATTGGACAGAACGAGATACTAGCACGACGTTATCCATGTTGCGTTTGCATATGGAGTACAGTTTTCTCACTACTCGAGTACGTGCGATAGCTAGGACCAGAGTTTGTCAGATTGGTCGTGCCGTCTGGGCTGATGTGAAGTACGAGACTGTTGATCTGATTCAGATACGTCACGGTACGGCCCGAACTATAGCTGGGTCAGGCCGGCACAGTACGCCCGAACGTGCCGTGGTTCGGTCGGCACCTCGGCCGGCACAACGACCACAACGAAGGATGGGAGGAGGCTGGGCGGCGGTAAGGCGCAAGGCAGAGTTGGGGCGCGACGCGGCAACTGCCGCAGGAGACCAAGGCGTGGGGGGCGGCTGGGGTGCGGCAAAGCGAGGCGGTCGGGACGGAAGCGGGAGCGACCGAGCGCCTACGCGTGAGTTACTCTTATCCCCTGATCAGGCCGAAAAGTAGCCGGGTCGGCCTGGCACGACCCAAGGTGCTGACGTGCCATGCCTGGTGATACGACCCGACTAGTTAACTAGTGGACGCGTATAGACGGGCCGATCTTTCACGGCACAGAGACGACGAGTAGCAGCGCCTTCTCCCTGTTCTTGTGCGCAAATAGCACAAATAATCCAACCGAATTAATTAAAGGATGAGTACACACTACACAGTAGATAGTACAAAATCCTAATCGACTTGGTGTATTTCCAGTTGCACCCTTGCCCTCCCACGAACAGTAGCTTTCCCACGGCAATCTGCTCAGCAGGAAGCAAAGAACATATGGTCTTGGTTCCTTGTATCCAGCAGCAGCAACGAAGATAATCCTTGGATTGGCACTCTGATCTCCTCAAGAATTAGTGAAAATTCACCAAAAACAGACGCCGATGCAATGATAGATTAGTTCGGGATACCCTGTGAATCTCCAAAAAAATTAAACGCCCCTTCAAGCGACAGCAGCTCACGTCCTTCTTGTCTTCTATCAGCATCAGGAATCAGCAATCAGGATATGGAGATCGACAACAAGATGCAGAACAACCGAACCATATAAAGTCCAAAGACCCTATGCAACTACAGAAAAGGTCATCACATACAGTTCAAAAACGTCATCACAGACCATTTCGTGAGTTGTTTGAGTTTATGGATCAGTAATGACATGAGATCATCACAAACGATTTTTGAACCATCGTGATACAGACTATCACAGACGATTTGTAAATGAAACCGTCTATGATAGCTGATGTATCATAGATGGTTTATAGATAAAACCATCAGTGATAGCTGATATATCAAGACGATTTGTAGATGAAACCGTCTGTGATAGCTGATGTATCACAGATGGTTTTTACTAAGGAACCATCTGTGATATTCTTTTGTATTACTAAATCTATTTCTGTTTATTGTCTAGCCATGTCTAAATGAGCAATCAACATAGAAAAAATTTCTAAATGCAACCAATTAACCATCTCCATACCTAGAATCAGCTAACACTAACTCTGATAATCTAAAGGGTACCTACTCAAAATATTATAGATAATAAAAAATAAAAACTTAAATAGCAATGTACCAACAAAACTGTGGATCTAGTTAGCTTTGCAAAGATTTATGATATCAATACAGGAGATACTAGACTACTAAAAAAATTCAAAAGATCAAGCCCTACACTATTTCTTCATCTGTGAGTAAGCATTCATCTGTTCTAAAAAAAATTATTCTTGCATCTGTATCTTTGAAGCTTCTATTTTTTTTCCCCAAAAGATCAAGCCCTACACTGTTTTTGCACAAGTATGAAACCCCCAGATAAGGGTACGCCGAGGATAGGGTAGAAGATGCCAACTGATCTCGCCGGGGAAGAAGCCATGTGCGTCGGGGGAGAAGCCGTGTGCGCTGGGGATGAAGAGGTCTCCTATTTATGAGAACGAGATCACCATCGTGCAATAGACTTTGGCTCCATGTCTAAATCCTACAATAAAATATGAATTTTAACAAGGGCAAAAACCCTAGCCATCCATCAATCATCACAAAAACTAAAGGCATCAATAATTAATTTTCACACGCACAAACATCAAGATTTACATGGTTGAAACCTTAGCTATCCACCAATTTCATAATTTCGTATCCAAGCATCAAGGAAGAGAGGGGAGGGGATCGGATGGGGGATATCACCAGCGATGAAGGAGAGGTGACGACAGCGTCACCATTGTGTCACGACGATGACACTGCAGAAGACACTCTTGCGACAAGAGTGCTTTCTGCAGTGAACCGTGGCATCACAACCAGAGGCGAAGGAGCTCACGGTGGTAGTCGGTGTCGTCGGGGGACAGGGCGCTTCGATCAGTTTGGGGGAGGCAGTGCCGCTTCGGTTTGGAGGAGGCGGCAAAATCGATCTGGAGTAGTTGGGTGCGTGCAGGCAGTATATATAAAGGGGATTTGGATAGCGGTACCGATCTAGAGTAGTTGAGAGGTCGCGCCGCTGCTTCGGTTTGAAAGTTTGGGCGGCGAAATATCACAGACGGTTTTTAATACAAACCGTCTGTGATGAGTTAATTATCATAGACGGTTTGTATTAAACACCGTCTGTGAAGTATCACAGACGGTTTTAAGAAAAAATCGTATGTGCTAATTTTACGACAATATGTTTTAACTATAATTATTACTACTGAAATTATATTTGAATATTTGCTAAAATCGCTAATTTTACGATAAGTAGTTCAACACATGTGCAAAGAACTTAGCGTACTCATGCCTAATTCTATAGTCATCGCTGTAGAAGACGACGTAGTCGCCCCACCCTTCCGTCACGCCACAGCCGGTGCTCGTGCACCGGTAGCCGTCCCCCGGTAGCGCCAACACCCGGCCCTGCTCCCCGGCCATCTTCTTCCACATCGCCTCCCAGACCGCGTCCGCGGTGAGCCTCCGGAATCACTTGTACTCCCGGTTGGTCCTCTTGCACCCGTCGTCGGCCGACTCGCTCTCGACCTAGCTGATGCAATGCTTCACAACGTCACGCGCCTCGCCGGCCGTGTAGAGGAGGAGACCGAGCACGTAGACCACGGCCCTGTGGCCAGCGACGGACGCCTGGTCAAGGCACCCGAGGCCGCGCTGCATGTAGTGGTGCACAAAGACGAACGTGAGGCCGACAATGAAGCAAGCCTCCGGGTTACCGGCGCCGCCCAGGTGGTTGGCGACAGCGAGGTAGCGCTTGTTGTCCAGTCACTTCATTGCCTTCTCCCGCTCCAACGCCACGCGCCTCCCCACGGTGTGCTCCTTGGACATCTTGTACATGGCCTTGCAACTCTAATATATGTACACAATTCAAGACGTCATAATTACTCCATAAGAAAAAACTAAAAGACCAAATTAAGGGTGTTGTTGCTAGTCAGATTAATGGCATATTTCTCTAAAAAATAATATAAAAACAATAACATGTATACATGTATGGATTGGTTGCCACTACAAACAGTAGTATATATAGACTGCAGAGGTCAGCAATGCGCTGAGGAGAGCTCATGACCACGGGACCGACGATGTTGATGAAGACATCGTGAGGAAGAGCGACGGCGATCACACACCTCCTCGCCTTGGTCCTCGCCGTCATGCTTCGTGTTTTCACCATGGCGCGTGACAGTCTGTGAGTTTTCAATACCGTAGTGGTTTTTTTAACTCTATTGGTTGTTGATTGAGGGTGCGAAAGAGAGTAGAGTTATGTGGGGATTCATCTTCGGTGGCGGATGATCATTGTTTTAAAACGTATCACAAACAGAGACGAGAGACGTATTGTAACGTTGACGCATGAGACGAAGAGACGTATCGTGCGGGAGCCGAAGCGGGTTGAACATATCACTGACGGTTCCAACCACAAACCGTCGTGATACAAAATTATCACATATGGTTCTTGTTAAGAACCATTTTGAACATATCACAAACGGTTATATTTAAAAATGTTTGTGAAGTCTGCAATAATCATTGACGGTTTTTGTTAAGAACCGTATGTGAATTATCACAAGCGGTTCTTATTAAAAACCATCTGTGATATCTTGTGTATCACATATGGTTCTACCCATCAGTAGTAACATAGACGGTCGCAATTATAAAACCATATGTGATAATTACAACACTAATGGTTTCTGGGAAACCGTCTCTAATGAGGCGTCCAGTATTGCTTCTTTTGTAGTAGTGCAAGAGCACCATAACCCAAGAATCAAAGGAAATATCACACGTAGGGATGGCAATAGGGTCCCATTCCCCATTCCCCGACGGAGAATTCACCCATTAGGGGACGGGGATGTGGCTATTTCTTCCCCACGAGAATGCTAATATGCAAATACAATTCCCTATCGGATGAAGCGGGGATGGGGTCATTCCCCTACTCCCCATCCCCGCTACCCGCATGTGTCTCCGATAAGACATGTAGGCCACTAGCCCACTACCACACAACTCAATAAGGCGATAGCTAGATAATCTCATTTGCATCCTTTACTTTCTAGATGTAATTAATCAAAAAACATTGTCATTTTAGTATTGCATGCGGATGTTCATACTCATTTTATAACGTTTTGGATCTTATTTTCTCTTCTTTCGGGATCCAACTTTCGAGTATGAGTTCCCGTGGAGCCCTGATAACCCGATGAGGACAGAGAACAAGGGAGAATAGCACCCGAGGACGGGAATGGAGATGGAGACGGAGAATTTTTCGTCTTTCGGGGATGAGGGTGTTCAGCCACTCCCCGACGGAGAATGACCCGTTGTAATCCCTAATCACACGTGATCAGCCCACAACTTCGACCAACAAGATCGAAACAACGTAGTACGGGATGAACTCGGTCAGAATTCATAAAGACAGAAACCGATCTGCCTTTACATGGCGCTTAGGCCCTGGCTTTATATGCCATACACACGCACCCAAGACTCTTAATGAACCGACTCGGATTCCACTAGGAAACCGACACACTCAAGACTCCCTAAGAAAACCGACTTGGTTTTCAAGAGAATTCCGGTTTTATGCAGAACTCTCGGAAACCGGCCGTACTCCTTTCTATACGCGTTTATAAAGCCGGCGATTACAGCTCCTCGGAGCACTCGCAAACAAATAAACAAATTTAAGAAAACAATCCTAATTAGAGATGGAGAGGAATTCGGATCTGGCCAACCAAAATATTAGTATTTTCTTAGTTCAGACTTTCATTGACCAGTACGTGTGCTATATATAGATAACAAAGCAGCCCTTGCGTTATTTACTTTCCTTTCCTTTCCTGTTTCCACACGTATGCATGCAATCCTTTCCACGTAAACAGCACCAGATTCCTTCCTTTCTTTGGCCTAGGCATGCACTGGTTTTGCACTTCTATGCTTCTTTCACCAAAATAGCACTATCAACTTCAGAATTCAGGTGAGATTCACAAACCAAACTGGGTGTTACTGTTGGGGCCGTATCACGGCACCCCAACCTACGGATCGACACGGCACGATCCGATTAGCTGACAAGTTTAATTGGATCGGGCCGTTCTGGCCACTAGATATGACTAGCGTGCCAGCCAAAAACAGCCCGACGGCGCCGCGAGGGCCATGTGCCGGTGAGGTAGAACATGACGTGCCACGGCTGCTCTATTATTGGTGGAACAAAATCCTACGCGTCAAGACACCTAATTCAGTAGTACTCCTACGTGCAAGGCGCAACTTGCCAATAAACTAAAGCGAGAACGCACAACGGCACGGCACAAAGAACCGGTCGCGTCGTACTGCAATTTATCAGGGCCGGGGCCGGGGCCTGGGCCTCGCATGCGCTCCGAAGAAGTAACAACTCGTGCGCGCGCCAGGCATGTGCCACATGACATGCATGTTACTTCCCGTACGCATGTTGCGGCTTGCAACCATGTTTTGGAAAAGGGAAACGGAAGCGAAAGGAAAGTATTCGTGTGCGTGATTCGTGGATCGGTGGATGGAAGATTGGAGGCCAGCTACAGGCACAACTGGAGCCCAAGGCTGCTGCTGCTACTGCTACTGCTGTTCAGCTGGATTCCGCCTGCACCCAGAGGACACCCTGGTGAGTGGTGGTGACGTAACAACCCCAAAAAAAAAAAAAGATGGTATCCAAAATTGCAAGCGTTGCAAGTCATCGTCTTGTCCCTGTGGCTGGTTGGCGTTCAGATCGACTGATCGAACAAACACATGCAGATCGTGCTCGATCCAGTCTTTGGGCGCTCGCAAGTCGCAAATGCCGTCAATGGAAAGCATAAGGGTTTCTTATGATGATTTCTTCTTGTACCACATATCCTATTGACTTTCTGTAGATATACTCCTGCAAGTCTGCAACTTGCACGAGTCTCGATTCTTTGGGAGTTCGTAAGTTGCAGCAAACCGCCGGTGCGCGTAGTAGCTAGCTCATGAAAGAAAGCCTTGCAACTACGTGCTATGTATTTGTTTAGGATGAAAGCGCGCTGCACCGCGCCGGTGTTCGCAAAGTGTTTCCAGAATAGATGTAGTTTTTAACTTTTTTGACGTAAAGTGTAGTTTTTAACTAAACACAAAGAATTGTATTAAAACATTTTATCTTCACCTCACAAATTTATGTAGGGAAAGCGCAGCTTCTACTTTTTATTGCAGTACCTATGGGTCTCATGGCTAGACAGGTGGAAGTGGACCCTAATCGTTTTGGTAAGCAACTTCATGCATAGATCAATCAATTTTACTGAATTTTGGCAGGTTTTAAACACATGGAGTCTGGGTACAGAATAATCATGAAGAATTCAGGTGCGGGCACCATGCAATTGACTAACCAGGATAGGGGTACCATAGAGTATTAGTAACTTAGTTCATTTTGTGCATAGGTAATTGTAAGATAGTAATTGTCCAGGTCGTCGTAGCCAGTCTGATCAATAAGTTAAACATTTGGCATATTCTTCCAAGCATTTGACCATGCAATTAGTTTTTGAATTGTGCACAAGCTAGTTCCGCAAGCCGAAGAATAAGTTCAACATTTGGCAGGCAGGCCTCAATAAAAAAAACTTCCAGAATACCTCAGATTGAAGTTCACGCATTACTCTATACATGTCTAGCAATACGAACAGCTTTTCAGGAGACCTTTTGCTTTTAGTAACATCATCTCCAAAACTGAGAAAAGCCACAACACTATTTTGCTATCAATTCAGCAAAACATTGGTCCTTGTTAAAGTTCACACCATCAAAAATCTGATCACAGATGTTTCTTTCCCCTGCTAGTAGTAGTTTCAGCATTTTGAAAAGCATAAGGTGTCAACTTGATTCTTAAGTCTTAATTGAACATACACAACATGGGCCTATTTTCAGAGGGATCCTCACCACAATTCGCATAAAGTGGATCCAGTTTCAAACTTTAGCCTCCAAAGCCTCCCATTGCATCTTTTGTACATCATCTTTACTAAGCTTCTCTACTCTAAGCTTCCGAAGGCTCATTTCTAGTGCTGAACCACGGGAATCTCTGAAGAAAGAGGGCAAATTTAGCTTGATTTGTGCACAATTATGGTGTTAAATAACTTCAATTAGATGTAAACGGAAATTGATAAAGAAAGTAGAAAAACTTGCCATAAATGTGGAACCATAATCCAAACCTACCTGTAGATTTTGTAGCACGGCTGCTGATTTCCAGCCTGAACCAACTGCTGAACTATGTCGTTCATGAGTGGCAATATTCTAGGAGGAATTAATGTTGGGGTCCTGTTACTCCTGTATATAGCAGTCTCCAAGCTTTTAGAAAGATGCTCAGAATGGTTAGCATTCGCTTGATCAACCTTAGGGTCATCCCTTGATAGGCGATCGGGATCAATAGGTTTGCTGAAAGAACAGATAAAACAACATAAATTAATTGTTCTTGTACTGATATAGGGGAAATAAACATGAAGATAGTTCAAGTGTGGGTGTGCAATAAGAACTGAGTATCATACCTGTACGTACTCATCAGCCGCCTAAATTCCTCTTCGATTTTCAGAGTAGACTTAGCTAACAGATTGTTGACATGATTCAGAACTCCTTCAGTGCTCTTGAAGTTCTTATTTGAGGAAAAGAAGCGAATGATTTCTTTCAACAGATCCACTGCCTCCAGGTAGCTCTCTAAATCCTCATGGGGACCCCTCAATATCGCTGCCTCAGCCTAAAGCTCGAAAGCAACATCTACACAAACTTAGTAAAGCTGCCAGAACTACAGAGTCTGGACATGAAACTTTACCAACTCAAATCCAATTTTTAGCTTCCCAAACTACTATATTCGTAATGAGTTAATTAGCTACCAATTTATATAGAAAGATTCTAGAAAAATAACAATCTCTTCATAAGAAGTGGTACAACCATCTAACAGTAACCCAAACTAATGTCCTAAAAGTGCTAAACATATTACTCAATGGATCTCCTAAAGAACAGAAGCTTGTCAGAGGTTTTTTGCCACTGAAAAAAATATTTCGCCAGCGTTGAACCTAATTAATGGCTTATAGATTAAGTCTGCAACACATTTTAACCCAAGCTAATTAACTCATCATCTGTTCCTGCACAAAATTCGACAATTCAACAAGAAATCAGTGCAAGTCCCCGGCGCACATTTGGTACAGTCGATCCCCTCCAGATCCACACAATGCCACAACCTCTTCCAACCCAAACACATCAAATTCACCAGTAAACTAAGATAAAATATTGGCAATTCCATGGGGGATTAGTGCACGCACCTGGCGGACAAGGCAAAGTTGTCAATACCATTCCGGTACTGGCCATATCGGTCGGTATATACTGTACTACCACCTAAAGCGATGCGTAAAGCTCGAAAACCACGACACGCATCGCCGTGTCCATGTCGGACACGGGAAATGGAAATACACGGTCATCGTATCCGGCCTTGTGGATATGTATGGATTATGGAAAATTGGAAAGTGTAATCGTAATGTTACGTTCCTGTCGCGATGCATCAATACCGCTACCATACGTCGCGTGGAATTGATAATACCGTCTATTGAACTATATGTTATATTTGATAGTACTACTATGTATTTGGAATAATGCTACAAGTGATATTTGATATGCATATAATTAAACAAATATATACTTATAAATATATATACTCGTATTATTATATTAAATCCGAAACGGTACGCCAGTATGAACCGGTATCGGAACGTACCATTCCAAGAACCAAACCGGTATGGCCTTCGGTGTTGGAATTAATACGGGTTTGGCCCATTTTTAATTCTAATTAATTTCTGAAAAATCCCAAAGGCTCATGTGCACATGCTAAAACTGTTTAGTCCCATATGGAGAGTTGAATGAGAGTTACACCACTTTAAAAGGTGGAACGTGGTAGCCCCCTTGTGGAATTGGAGAGAGCCAATACACGTGCGCGCTCGCTCGCTCACCACGCCTCGTCGAGCCGTGCCGTGCGTGTACGCGTGTACGCAGGCGTGTCAGGTGCGTGCACGTTTTTCTTTATCTATTCGAAAATCGAAACGCACTGATTCGCAGTTAATGGCATTAACAAACGGCTAACAGTAACGGTTCAGTTACCAGTGAGTAATGTCGACTATTTCTAGCCTCTTCATTTTTGCTATTAAGTAGAACAGAGCACTGTTTCAAAAACCGCTAGCAGTAATGGCTGCGATTACTAGTGAGTAATGGCGACCGTTTCTAGTCTCTAGGTTTTTACCATTATCTGGAACAGAGCACTGGTTCTTCTCTATTCAAATACTCTCTACGAAAGACTACAGGAAACCACTAGTTTTTGTTGCTGTCTCTGGCGATCTCCATCCCGGCGAGGCACGTGTACGGTTACACCGGGAGAGCAGGCCTCCGGAACCCTCGTCTTCGAAGGCTTGCACGAGCGAGGACGAATAATGTTTTTGGGGAGCGTTCGCGCGACTGCTCGCTTCTTCCTCTTCATTCGATTCTCTGCTACGTCTACATCAACTGCACGACTACTATGACTACGCCATGACGAACGACAATCCAGTCAAGACTCCTGCTGTTGTTCTGTTGGATCTCGAGCTCCTCCTGCTGCTACTCCTTCTACTGAATCCGGGTATGCCTATCTTGCACATATTTGTCGGTTAGTTTTTTTATCTGTTGTTAACTTGAACACTGAGATAGGTATACTAGTTTATGTCCTTCTGATCTTAGTATGGCTATAGTGTTCTTGTTCATTTACTTTGTGAAAATGACTAGAGTAATTTTCATAATTTATCTACCGTATTTCTGGATTAAAGTTATTTGAAAAATGCTCATATCTTCAACATTCGATACGATATTGACTACTTTGGGACAAGGTCAAACTGCGAGAGAATGCCGTCCACGGCCTTGAGTGTCTTGTCGATGCTCTCATGTGCCATCCAGATCATATGCGTCCTCACCTGTAACCCAAATTCAGAATCATGCAGGCTGTACATATCAGTCTATCTCAAATTTTGTCGAATCAAACAGAAATGATTCAAATGGGGAGGATGGGATGGGGACCAAGGTGGGGCGCATGGCGGCTTTGAGTGCGGAGAGGCGGTGGTCGATGGAGCCTAGGATGGTACACATGCCCTCCGTGTTTCTCCTGGCTCTTCTGCGGCGAGTCGCGCAGCATGGTTGCCCCCCGCGTGAGCGCTTCCATCGTCTGTGGCAGCGCTTCCGCCACCGCCATACCTCCCCAACCGCGAAGGCCCTTCCAAAAGCCTCCTCCTCACGGATCAACACGATATTTCTCTTCACTGGAGGAGGTCGCAGAGATCTCGAAGAGGCGAGAAGGATCAGAAACGTGGGTGGTGGGGAAGGCCCTTTTGGAAGCTTCTAACAGGAAGGAACCGTGCGACGCCGCAATGGTGAGGCGCAGTTTGGTGGTGGTCGTCGGCGACGACGTCAGGTGGTAGTGGGGAGGATTCAGAGGAGGGGGAGCTAGTGTGCGTGGCGCGGCCGAAGGAGAGGAAGTGGACGCGGGTAGCGAGGGAGGGGGATGAAGTGGAAGCTGCACTGGGAAGACGAATGGTGACGGCGAGGGCAGGGGCGGAACTGCATGGGATGACCCGGTATCACAGGACACCGGGTCAAAAAATTAGCAGAGATTAGCTCATATATACTATGTGCGCACTCCTGGTTCAAAAGTTGTGCACCTCGGTTCAGCCCAATCTCTGGTCGGATGATGCATTTTTTCCAATATTTACTGCATAAATTACTACTTAGTACATTGTTACTTCAAAATTATATATGTTGTTATATGTATGGTGAAGTGGTGAACCTCGGTCATTTTTGTTCTAGTTCCGCCCCTGAACGAGGGAGTCGAGGGAAGGGAAGAGACATGAGCAGTTTGGAGACTTCGACCCTACGCGAGAGGATGATAGAAGGAGAAGGGAGCACAGTGGCCGGGAAGGCACGTGCCGTCGCACGACTGGGAGTGCTCTATCACCCGTTCGCCTGATCGGACGGGTCCACACACGTGAAGAGGAGACACGCTGCGTGAAGGAAAACCCAGGGACAGTTGTCTCCGCGTGAGTGGGAGGAAATGGCCGGGAAACAGAGGGAGGGCTCATTTCTAGGCGCAATAAGGAGAGGCACATTTGCACTGCGCTGATTAATATGCGCGCACGCCGGCACTCATGCGTTGACGCTGCGTTTCTCAGAGTTCAGTGCTGTCGATGTTGCCTGTTACGGAGGCTGAAGGGTCAAAAAGTTGAGATTTGGGGATGAGACTGAAAAAGCGCATCACAACAGTATGGAGTATGGATGGAAACCGGCATAATCCAATAAAGACTTTCGGGCCTGCAGAAAACGCTCTAACGCTTTTCGTAACTTTAAGGTAAAAAAGACGCCCTTGTAGGCTTTCCAGTGAGGCCTAAATATTGTGGCAAGGCCATACTAAAGAGGCTAGCCTTGTTATTTTTCGCGGCCCATCTGGACAGCCCAAATCTCATCACACAAGTCACTCTGGCTTGATCGGGCCGGACTACTTTAACTACTCATCTACCATACGTCCATACCCCTAAACCATCCCTCCCGGCCCGTCTCCCGGCGGCGGCGGCGCGCGCGGTCACCGACATGCCACCGTCGCCTGCCGGCCTGCATACCCGCACCACTATCCCACAGGCCACAGCTGCCGCGCGCCGCGCCCCTTCGCTCTGGCCGCTGCTTCTATACGGTGCCCCTCTGCGTTTCGGTTCCGCCGTGCCGTGCGTGCCAAATCCCACAAAACGCATGCACCGTCGAGCCTTCTCGCGCGCATGCGGCCGCACGCCCTCCCCGGTCTGAAATCACGAATCATGGTAAACCTCAAGCGTGGCCAATTTGGGGTGGTTACCACGCGGACGTGTAGCTTTTGAGAACTATAATCATCATCGTGTACCGTACACTGAATCTGTCCTGCCATCGACAATAATATTTTCGCACAGCCCATAAGCTCCGGCAGTACTAGCAAGGCTATAGCTGACGCACCTATAGTAATGGCAGCCTGTAAGCCTGTTTCTGCTAGCGATTCAAGCATATTTATCGGTACCATTCTGCATTCCATGCGGGTTTGTCTCTTGGAGTGAGACATTTCGGTACCAGCTTGTACTGATGTACTATTTCAGAGTTTAAGTTTAAAGTAATAATATATATTTATAAGTATATATATATTTAATTATATGCACACCAAATTTCACTCGTAGTATTATTCCAAATACATAATAGTAGTATGATAAAATATAATTACGCAGCTATAGCCGGTATTGATCGGTATAGGAGCTGGTATGACTGGTATTGACCGGATCGAACCGATATAACCAGTATCGAGGCCGACACGGAACGCATGATTGCTTTGTATCGGTTTAGGTGGCGAAATGGCACATACCGATCGGTACCAGAAGCGGTATTGATAAGTTTGAATTCAAGTCCGTGCGTACGATCCCGGATAGGCTGCAATAATACAGAGTCGTTCCGGCAACGCAAGCTTAGTCCAAGGAAAAATAATTCTGCTTTGCAAATCTTACACCCAGTAACGACAGCAGTTCCCAACATTCTATCGCGCAATTATCAGGCAACGTTGACCTATTTGGAGTTGAGCTAACTAACTAGCCAGACTGGTGGGTGAACGGTCTAGTTTAGACAAAACGATCATGAGCCTGGGATATACGTGACTTTCGCAACCAAGAGAATACGATCACGTTTTGTACCATAGGAATCTTTCCGGTGGCTGAGCTTGAGCAAGGCCATGGCCTAAGGCCAATACAGATG
The DNA here is from genome assembly GCA_036346255.1 of Ampelocalamus luodianensis. Lineage (NCBI taxonomy): Eukaryota > Viridiplantae > Streptophyta > Magnoliopsida > Poales > Poaceae > Ampelocalamus > Ampelocalamus luodianensis. The sequence goes on along the minus strand of CM070617.1, from coordinate 25,011,284 downwards.
CGTAACGCTGCAAGTGCTAAATACAACGTAGAATTTGTAGCCTTTAAGAATTCAATACCTTGATATATTGCTTGTTCATGCTACCAAAGTGTCTCCATTCATATTTCAATAAGACAACTACCTTCTCATTAAGTGCTAGTTTTCTAATTGCAGCAAGACCATGTATTCCGCACTTCACAATAAAGCTCTCACAAGTAACTAAAAATCAAAATCTTTAGTGCCTAAGCAATATACTACAACATAGAAGGAAGGCAAAATACTACAACATAGAAGGAAGGGGCATCGGAGGAGGAAGGGTCGAGGGACGCCATGCGCTAGTGGGCTGCGGCCACTTCTTCGGCATCCACTCGAGGTCTCATTGCGCGTGGACGTGTCATGCTCCGCTGGCCGCCGCAGTGCCACGTCGAGGTCGTTGATCACTTGATCTTGTGGCTTGCCGCTTGCACTTCACCGTCAAACGAGGCGAGGAGGGCGACACCGACAAGCATGGAAGCTTCAGCTATTGACCAGTGACTATTGAGCACAGCTAAATCTAAATCGATGGAGATCGGAGAAGAATTGGGTCATGGAGTTGGGTATGTCGTCATGGTCTCACGGACTACTGAGCATAGCTTGGTGAGGAAGAAGCTGCCAAGTTAGAGCTGAGTGGGCCGAGTTAATGGGCTTCTGGAGATGCAAGGGTGGTCATCTAAATCTAAATGGCTATGTGATACATGAGCCTAAATCCTACTATTCACTTCGTGCTAATAAAACAAATTCAGGTGTGTGTGTGGGGTCATGGCATGGCCATGTTGGCCCAAAAATCCTCCGCCCCTGAATCTTTCAGGGCTTAGGCCTCTTAGGGAAAATCTGGCCCGTTGAACTTGAACAATGTCGTGAAGCTTCTACACTGGCCAGCTATTGGTCTGCACCCTTGCTCTTGGCCTTCCGAGGTCCGGCGCACGTGCGCCGTGCCCACAAACTGCTGTACATGACGACGACTACTGCTGAATTTTTACCTTTGGTGGTAGATCTCAGGAGCGGTACATTCGATGCCTTCGACGAACTCACAATCGCCTTACTCCGTGATATGAAGTGATCCATTGGTCAAGGCAATGAATGTGCCGGACCGTACATGGCTACATGCTCCGCATACATTTGTGCACGTGCAAACAGTTTGTTCTCTTCCGTGACTCCGTATTTCATGCGACGTACGTCGGCCGATACGGTTTATTCGAGTTGTTACATCACTTTTACTCGTGTTGGGTCTGTGGGCCTATGTCAAATCCTGGGTACTAGAAAAGAAGAATAACCATCTTCGGTAGGAGGAACACATGCGTCGAGCCATCGATCAGCAGCAGCGTACGTACGTACGTAGGTGACACCCATCAGCACTCTACTGTTGAACCACATGGCCTGGGGCCTTGGGCCAGTAGGCAGTCGAAACTAAACGAGATGCCTTCCCTTCCCTGCCCATTTGCCAAAGAGGACCCGAGATAGCTCGCTACTCTGATGGGACGCAACCTGGAGGTTCCGTCGGTTCTCTTTCCGCGGACGATGTACCCACCGCGGTGGGTGGGGGTGGCTCGTTGGTGGCCTCACGTTCGGACGGACGGCCGGAGAGGACGGGTCAATGCCGTGCATCTACAAGGACGTCGGAGTTGTCACCGTGCGCGCGTGCCAGATCTCGCGCGCTGGCGACGTCCGCGCGAAATTTTTACTGTTTTGGCCGCGTAGCATAATTTATTTTGAAAGTAGCTCCATTCGGAAGTAATTAGCGGAATTAGCTCGTGGGACTCGCCGATACGAGCGCGGTTCATCGCTCCCCGCCCCGGCCAACCCGCGGCGCCACCTCCGCCCGGCCCGCCCGCCACCTCACTCTCTCCTCTCGCCTCTCCCGCCGCACGCCCATGCGCCCACCCTCCCATGCCGCACGGCCCCGTGCGCGCGGCCCTCCCATGCCGCACGCCCATGCGCGGCCTCTCCCATGCCGCACGCCCCATGCGGCGGGCCCTCCCATGCCGCACGCCCATGCGGCGGGCCCCATGCCGCGACGCCCCATGCGGCGGGCCCCATGCCGCACGCCGCCGCATGAAAAAAGTTAAATTGTTTGTTGGTTTAAAAAAATGTTAGTTAGGTTACCGCATGAAAAAAATTAAATTGTTAGTTAGGGTTAAAAAAATGTTAGTTAGGGTTTTAGCGGACATGATGAGAAAAAAAGTTAGTAAAAGTTAGGGATTAATTAGGTTAGTTTGAGGTTAGTTAATTAGGTTAGGATTAGGGTTGCAAGAAATTTTAAAATGTAACAAACGATTTTAAAAAATTACGATTTGCTTAGCCTCTTGACATCGTGTAGTTGGTCGTCTAAATTTTTCATAATTTTATACATTGAATCGCAGGATGGATTCGTTAGCGATGCGATAAGAACACATTCACCGGATCCTCGCCACTAACTTTTGATTGCAAACACGCGGCAGAGGTCGTGCCGGGCGCGCGCAATTGCACCAAAGTTTTTGGTTTTTGACCGTTTTGTTTTTTTTCGCTTTTCGTTATTTGTGTTTTGTTTTAACCACCTTACGCCACGTCGTGTCGCGATCGATGTTGTCGATGTCATTCGCCGTCGTATTTTTCTCCGTTTATAAACCCGGCGTGTTACGAATCGATCATAAGCGCGGCGCATTCGATCTTGTCGATCGATCTCATTCGCCGTCGTATTTTTCTCCATTTATAAAACGCGCCGCGCTCGAATCGATCATAAGCGCGGCGCATTCTAATTAGCTGTCGATTAGCAATCGCTTAGCATTCATTTTGGTAATTACGTAATTAATATTTGCTTATTGAAATTTATAGCGTTTAGATTTTGCTAACTACTTACTCAGATTTGCAAAGAATGGCACGCACTCTACCACCCCTACTTGAGGAGGCATGGGGCGCCCAAAGATCATTGTCATGCTTGGATCGGTGGCGATGGACCACCAACTCGTGACACGGGGACCAGGGAGGCGTGGCGTTGGATCTAACGGTTTGTTCCGAGGCGTCAAATCGGGTGATTGCGTTCGCGCATCTCGAACATGGGGCGAACCTCCGATTGATGCTTGCCTTCTTTCGCCTTGGTTGATCGTTGGCGGCGGAGACCCACACGCCCACTTCGGTGGGGAGATGGCCGTGACTCGCAAGACGTCGGCTTCATAACCGGCTGCCGTGCGAGGCCGCGCGATTGTTCCCCGCCGAGGTCCGTGGGTGGAAGGCGCGTCTCCATCATCGCCGGGCATCCTATCCCCGAGCAAGTATAAGGGCATCCCGCACGCTGGTCGCGAAATTTCATGCATTGCCCGGATAACGCACCGGAGGAGGTGGTTGGATGCCACCTAATTGCATATTTGTTATTTTTATTCGGGTGGGTCATGTTCCCTAGCACGCAGGGGACTTGGTGTACCCGAGTTATATTCACCTGCGGAGTCCATCGTGGGCGCCGACGATGAGATGTGCCGCGATGCTGATTGGGGTTGGTATCTTGTGTGCTACATATCGCGACTTTCGGCGACGCTTGTGCGTCGCGACGGGAACAGAGCCCGTGCTCTCGGGTTGCCACACGCTATTACGGTGTGGTCGGGAGCACTTTGTCGTAGGACGGCCGCGTTCCGGTCTCGAGTCCACCCTTACCCGCACACACAACATTTCTATGGTTGGGCGGACGAGGAGGATCCCGTGGAAGGCCCGACCATGGGATCCCGATGGACTGTGGCAGTCTTAGGGTGGGCTAGGGGCAGAGCGCGTCGCGTATACCCCGAATTCCACAACAATTCGAGGCCCCGCACGAGGACGACGTAATATGGGCTCCTTGGACGGATGTCTTCGTGCAGGCCACGGCGCCCGACGGTCTGAGCTTGCTATGCCACCAGGATGAGGCGTACTGGAGGACAACTTCTCATCTGGTGTTCTCCCATATGGTTGAGCCCTACAACCCTCAACGGGTGATGAGGCGCCCGATCGCACGGGAGACTCCCCCTGCTCTAGGGCGACCGCTTCCGAGGCGTAGTCACTTGTAAGTGTAATGTATTGCTTAATAATATTGTAGGTCGTTTACTCATGTGTTATTACCCTACCATAATTTGTTGATTTTGTTTGACTTTCAGGCAAACGAAGAAGGGCCGCAAGAGCGACGACTGGCTTCAGACGCAGCAGCCGTGGGTAGATGCGTGGCAAACGGCCACTGATTCCGTTTTGCAGGAGGCACGGCCATATGATGAAGGGACGTACGACACCCACTTGGAGTGGTACGTACGGCACACGCGGACGAGGTTGACAGCGCCCCACCGCCCGCCCCGAAGATCCTAGCCACGCGAACGCTTGGGCTTGGGCGGACCCGCGCCGCAAAGACGCCGTGGCGACTCGATGACGTTGAGCACGTAGTACAAGAACCACCCTCGGACTTAGGATTAACTAACACAATTTTGTTTGTTGGTAGCGGTGGACCGTTTGCGAGTGTTGTGGAGCGTGGGCGGGAACTCGAGTGGGGTAGTAACAACACGAGAGAACACCTTGTTACGGTGATTAAGGCGATTGTTGATGATGTTAATCGGTCGCTCGCAACATGAGCCGTGGAAGGCCCAGCGATGTCGACTGAGGCATCGGACGGAGCGTCGCCACGCACCTCACCCCTCCATCTTCCGTCCGAGCGAAGTCGACCAGTAGCGCGAAGAAGACGGCGGCGGATCGTCGCGCGATTCCGACGCAGGACTCTACGCCGATGCCGTCGTCGCCACGGAGGGACCCGACTGGCGAGGCCGTCGTCGTCGCGGAGGACCCTCGCCGACGCCGTCTTCGCGGAGGACCTTACGCAGATGCCGCCGTCGTCGCGGAGGCGGGAAGAGGACATCCTGCAAAGACGAGCGTGCAACCCGCACCGCGGATGTCATCCCAATTCTCCCTCGCGATCCGACATTCTCGGACAATTTCCGATGGGCGTCTGGCGCCATGGTGCGATCGGGCTACACCGTACCCTATGCGGCTCACCCCGCAAGGTGAAGCGTACCGGCGGTTACCCAAATCGTCTCTCAAGGTGAGCCGAGTTGGTGGCCCTCCACGGATCATACTACGGATCCTAATGCTTGGCTCACCGACTTGTTGTCAACGCCAGTCCCGCATGTGACGCCCCCCGTGTACAATGACACGGGTGCTGAGGAGGCCCGACACGACCGCGGCAGAACCCACGGTCACCGATAGGCTCACGTTCCCACAGAGCGCATTCGTCGAGACCTATGGGCGGAACACGACGCGGAAGGGCGTTACAGGTCCTATGCCGTGCTTGATGGCGAGAGCGTGAGGAGTAGTACCAAAAGAAGTGTATTATATGTTGTAACTTGTACTTCAGTTATGTATTTGAAATCCAAGCCGATTGTGGTACATGAGATTGTTTTCTTAAGAATTTTTATTCGTTCAGAATTTTTATCGGTATTTGGTGTAAGTGTATTGTTTGTACCAATCAATGAACGTAGAAATTCCCCACGTAAAAATAAGAACACGCTTGAGTATTGTTTGTACTAATCAATGCGGCGCTACATGTGCGAAGACATGAAACAATACATGGCATGTGTGGAACTCTAGCTAGTCCCACCACTAATCCTAACATGCCTTAGAGAATTTAACTTCTTTGGGTGTATTACATTGTTCTCTGGAGTGCGGCGTGGTTGTTTTCCCTTCTGTCGCATACGAAGATGGTTGTTGCATCCTTCTTTTTCTTGTGAGCTGCCTCCCGGACTTTGAGCTCCTGCTCTTGACGCTTGATGGCTGCTTCACGCAGGCTTAACTGCTCCCTCCTCCTAGTAAGCTCATCCTCCTTACCATTTAGACGGATGTGGTCCACGCTGACGCGCCGCTCTTGCTCCTCCCTGATTTTTCGGACCATCTCGCGCTCCTGAGTCATCTTCACAAAGTATTGGCCTTTGTTTTCCAACGCCTGTGGGATCTTTCTTGGCCATGCTGGGAACTCCTGATCCACCCATTCGATCCACTTGCAAGGCTACGTGTATAGTGGCATATGTCATGGATCAGGTTGAGAAAAGATAACGAGAAACCAAGGATTTAGTTGTCGTTCTTACCACGAAGTCGTTGTCGGATCCGGGCACGTGAAGTACCTACAACCGTAGTGTTGGTCGGATCGAACCACACGGACAGATTGTCCTAAACCCGCAATGGCACTTGGCCGCTCATGCCACTCGGGGAGTTGAGTTGGGTCGGTCCTCCAGACGACATTGTTTGGAAGTTGAATTAGGATGGGAGGTGAGCGAGATGTCTTGTGGTGAACCCATAGGAGGCCTTTATATAGCGGTTTACGTAGATGCGGTGGGCGTAGTCTACGTTGGGGACGACATGAGAATCTTTTCAGAATCAAGAGGACCAATAAATGTTCGTACAATATCATTTATTGCTTCAGAGCATAGTACGACCTACACGCGCATCAGTGCAGAACAAGGTGCGGACTCATTTTCTTCTTATTTTCTTACATTTCAAACACAGACCCATATTTAGGTGGCGCGACGAAGAAGGTCTACTCGGGCGGTTCGAATGAGTGCCCATGAGTCTTGCATAGCTCGCACCTTATTGCTCTTGGCGATCTCCACGTTGGCTCGCGTCCATGTCGTTGCGGATGCGCCTTGATCGACGTCTCCCACGGCACGGATGCCGCGATGCTTCATTCGGTGACCACTTCATCGCGCCCGCCATATGTCCTCTGTAGTGGCCTTCCACGCCGCACGAGTTGAACCGCCGTTCCAAGTATCATACAGTGTCGTATGTCGTAGTACTCGACGTATACATGCTACAAGATTGATGAAATACAAGACATGCGGCATATACGTGGGAGCAAGGCTTGTGGAGGAGTTGAGGCTTGTTGCAGAGCAAGCGCCACATCGCCTATGGTGCAAACATGCTTAGGTCACCTCTCGTGTGGCCACGAACGCATTTGTCCCGCAGCGGACCTCGAACTTCCTCCTCACGCCATCCATTGTGATAGCCACATGGGATCGAGCCTTGGTAATCTTCCCGTCCATGTAGGCAAGGGTAACCTCCGAATCTCGTTTCCCTTCGTCCAAATGTCGCTGGCCATCATTGCCCGATTGACGGTAACCGACCGTGCGATTCCATGTCTCCTCAATAACGGCGGTGATGGGCGTGGCACGAACCCTTTCAACACACCGTTGTAGACCTCGGACATGTTGGTTGTCATGATGCCGCATCGAGCACCATGGGTGTCGTGAAGAAGGGACCATTTCTCATAGTCGGTGCATGCACGCTTATCCACTCGGCGAACTCGCTGCGATGCGGTGGGCCGAACCTTCCGTTGCACGCTTGGTTTCGACCTCAAGCTCCCTTGAGACGGCATCGAACTTGCGCTCGGTTCTCGCAGCAGAGCTTCTTGAACTTCTTCATGAGGTCTTTGCTTGGCGCGTGTGGAAGTTTGCGCCACATGCCGCATGCACCAACGCAGCGCATGTCGTTCCATTGGTACGGCGGGCTTGTACCGATTCGCATTGTGCGCAGTGCGGACAACAACCCGGCATGACGGTCGGTTATGAGGCACACATTGGTCGGTCCCTTACAACATGTTGCTTTATGTTTAGTAGGAACCACAACCAAGCGTCGGTGTTCTCATTCTCCACAATTGCAAAGGCAGCCGGGAGCAACGAGTCGTTCGCATCACCGCAATAGCGGTGAGAATGGTGCCCTTGTACTTCCCGCAAGGAAAGTACCGTCCATAGTTAGGACGGGACGGCGGTGGGAGAAGCCATGGATCGCCGGGCCAAATGCCCGTAAGACTCGATCAAGGATTAGCGAATGTGGGTTGTTCGATGGGTGGGCTGTCTACCCTATTGACGCATGTCCCGGATTAGCATCCGCAACTGCTTGAGCATTCTTGGGACTAGGTCGCACGCCTCCTTGTAGGTACCATACAACCCTTCGAGGACCTTACGCCGCGCCATACCTTCATGTAGCTAACGCCATAGCCTATTGTATTTGCTACGTTAGCCATGAGGACCTTCGGCGAAACGGTCAAATCGGCGACAACTACATGGCTTATGATGCTTGCGATGTACGCGGAGGTTACGTTCTTATGCATTTGCAATGGCTCTTGAAGCTCACATGTGTGATCTGTCAGGACTGTGATGCGGAAGGCTGTTCCCGCCCCAGGGAATCTCTGCGCACGGACTTTGCCAGGGCAAGAGCTAACCACGCACTTAACTACGTAAGTGTCAGGATTAGACCTGCAGAAAGATAATGGAAGGCAGATAATAGTTAGTGCGACTGACTGTACATAGTTAAAGGTACAACAAATAACGTACAAACACACCTGTAAACTCGGTAAGTCCGACAGGTCTTCACCGCGAAAGTCACGATAGCTTGCCTGGCGGCAGCCTTGTGTGGGAAATGTTGCCCCACAAGCAGGGTGTCCGCATCGAAGGCCCACGAAGACTCGTGCTCTTGGGCAAGAACAAGGGAAGAGGCCGCTTGACAATCCAACAGACTTGGAACGTAGTCGGTGTCGGCCGAAACAATGCCACCGACGATACCTCCCTCATCGTCGGCTTCCTCCTCGCTGGATTGCGAGTTAAAGTTCGCCTCATCTTCGGTGGCAGTGCCCTCGGATGAGCCCTCGGATATGGCATCGACAATCTCGTGAAAATCAACACGTGCACGTCCCCATTTGTCCACACCCTCATTCGGTTCGAAACTACCTGAATCTCCACGATGTGGAGCATACTCCCTAACGACATCTGGGGCTCTGGAGAGCTCACTCGTCGTCAACAAACCAAAGAGGGGGAGAAGAGCGTCGCTGCCTCCCCGAACGCGCCCCTGCGCGGATTGAGTAGGATAAACAAAATGTACATACACCATGGGTCGCCCATACATTGGAGCGTGAGGATTGCTAACGACCGCATGTATGTGCCCACATGGCATCGCTAGTCACCTTCGTAAGGCCCCACGATATATGGCGTGTGGTGGGACCGTGGGCCGTGACCGCCTCTATTACTATCTTGTTCCTAGCGACGCGTGCGTGTCGAGCGATTCGAATGCACCGTCGAGATCGAGCAAATCGGCGTGTGCGGGTTGGGAGCGTTGACGGAAGCGCCGCGGTGGACAAATCAACTCCGTCGGACCCGCACGAGCGTTTCCGTGGAACACGTAAAGTGTCTCCATTTCGACGAAAACAAAACAATATTTAAGCCTAAACACACCATTAAAGTAATACGATTGTTGATCAAATTAACTTACCGCTACGCCGACTTGGCAGATGGTAAGTTCAGAGCGGAGGCACCTCGTAAAGAGGGAGACTTTCCGAGAGGAACGATCGACCGAGTGTGCGGTCGAGCCTTTAAATAGCCGCACCATAGGGCGAGTCCCTACCACGCCGCAGAGGGGAGTCCCTACCGCGTTCGCGGGGGGCAGTCCCTCCCTACCGCGTTCGCGAGGGCGAGTCCCTACCGCGTTCGCGAGTGGGCGGTCCCACCGCGTTCGCGAGGGGGTGTCCTCCCACCGCGTCGCCCGAGGGGGCGGTCACGAGTCCCTACCGCGCGCCGCCGGCGCGAGTCCTCCTCTCGCGCCGCTAGCGCAGCGCAGTCCCGAGTCCTCCTCGCCGCGCCCGCCGGGGGCAGTCCCTACCGCGTTCGCTAGAGGGCGAGTCCATCCCTACGCGTCCCGCGGGGGCGAGTCCCCACCGCGCCCGCGAGGGGCAGTCCTCACCGTCGCCCGCTGAGGGGGCGAGTCCTACCGCGTTCGCCGAGGGAGAGTCCTGTGTCCTCCCTACCGCGCCCGTCGAGGGGCAGTCCCTACCGCGCCCGCCGAGGGGGCGGTCCGTCGCGAGGTCCGCACTGCGCGTTCGCGAGGGGCAGTGTCCTCCTCACCGCGTCCGCGAGAGGGGCAGTCCTCGAGTCCCTACGCGCCCGCCGGCGCGAGTCCTCTCACCGCGCCCGGTAGGCTGTATAAAGATATGCACGATACTAACAATGGAAGCTACTCCAGCTGGATTCATACAAAAATGATCTATAGGAAAAAAGATATGCATTTTATAAGTTTGCTACATTTCCTGAGAAACAGTGTTAAGTTCACTTCTTTACTAATTTTGAAATTGGTTTTGTAGGGTTCATCATGGCCAACAATTATTTATCTATTTAACTTCAAGTTATAAGGAAGCAAACAAAATTGGAATCATGTAATTTGGAGCTAACATGACAAACATATGAAAATGAGAAGACCCTAACATATTTCTGTTTTCGGGACAACACCTTCTGAGATTTTCTAACTCTCATCCAATTGTAGTAGCTTTTCGGTGCTTAACATCTAAGAAAAGTTTAAAATTGTACACATTTTATTACATTTCAAACATGAACCTAATGTTATGATACATTTGAAACAGACATCTTAATTAAAATTATTTGGGCACATTATGCTTAGGTAAGCACGACTCTCCAAATGTGGACATGACTACTCTCGCAAAGCACGATGTGACAACACTCCGCCCGCCGCTTTTTTGGATCGACATGATAACACTCTACCTCCTCTCACTTTTCGTGCGAAAAGACATGACTCGCAAACGTTGACATGACTACTTTACGCAAAGCGGACGTGACAACACTCTACCTTGTCGACTTTCCATATCGACATGACATGACAAGACAAGGCGTGCATAAAAAAATCATTCCATTCCAACTAGGTTGCTTATAAAAGGGGTGGAGGATACCAGGAGAGAACAATACACAACAAAACCCAACACTACAAAGACAACTTCCTTGACCACGCCGAGATGGACAAGAGGCGAAGAAGCAATGGGACAAGATGACGAAGCAATGGGACGAGATCGTGCACCGCAAGGGGCAGCTGGGAGATGGAAGATGAAGCAAGGGCTCTGCGGCCGGGTCAGGCAAGAGACGCGCGCCAGATCGCAGCTCTCCACAATGAGGCTAAGGCCAAAGAGGCCCCGCAGAGCGGCAACCCCACCGAACCCTCCAACCGAAGCGCTCGCAAAGACCCACCACGAGGAGGAGACGCCGCCCTGTGGTGCGAGGACCGTGCAAGTTCTTCAAGTCCAAGCATCCGCTAAGCCTAGGCATGCGTTCATCGGGTTGTACAAACTACTCCTCGACTATCCCGATCGTCGTTTCGACACGAGAAGTTATCGTGGCGGTAAGATCTCGTTACGATATGTTTAGTAACTTTCCTCTTTGAAAGTGCGCACTAACAACCTCTCCCATCTACTCGTAGTCCCGGATGCACTATGTGACTACCGCAAGTGGATCGACAGGAGATCCACCCGCATGACCGGTGGACTCGACTTCTACGAGTGGAATGACAAAAGATCACACGAGATCCGGAGGAGGAGCGCCGCAACGACGAGCTAAGCGAGCGTATCGTCGGAGGCAGCTCATCTCGAGGCATGCAATCGCAGGAACGCGAGGCTCGCGAGGCGGGCGCGACAAAAGAGGGAACTTGCGGCCAAGGCCAAAGAGGCTGCGAGGAGTCCAACAACGGCGGGCAAAGAAGGAAAATGGCCCCGCTCCACGCGATGGTCCGCCATTCCGCACTAGTCGCCCATCGAATGTCGAATTTATTTCAATTCCAAAAAGGCGCATATGTATCGTAGAGTCGGTCGGTTTGTTGCATCGTGCATGATGTTGTTTGTTATGCACGTAACCAAACCCTTTGCGCTGCAAGCCCAAGCTTTATTATAAAGTCTACTTTAATTCGCAACTCGCATTAACAACATGATCCCAACTTCAAAACGAGTTATGCAATGTCACGCCGTACCAAATGGCGTGACAAATGTCTAATATGCTTGAAAATCGATATGCTTATCAATCATCATTTCAAATTACTACAAAAAATAAAGAAGCAAACAAAACTATCACGGGAGGTTGCACAAAAAAGTTTCAAATTTTCCTATATTTTACGAGGGCAAGTACACACGTAGGAACCAAAATATGTGTACAAATATAGTAAAACAAAATCGCATAACACGCGATACTATATGGCTCACTCGTCTGAGCCACTACTCTCTCCCTGCTGCGGTTGCGTCCGCGTGCGCGGCCTTGTTTTGCGCCGAGCATGACCCGTCGAATACGTCCACCGGTCCGAGAACGCGCGTGTCGGTTCGGAGGGTATGGAGATCGTTGAGGTGGAGGTGGACCGATGGTCGACTCGGAGAAGAGCACGGTAGGCGTACATGTCGTCGTGATCACTGGGGAGAAGTCCGAGGAATTCATCCACGGTGGAGGCATCCAACTCGGTGCGCGGAGGAGCTCGCTTTGGACGCACGATGGGGCACCGAACCCGAGGAGCTCGGCTGCGACGACGGTGGGGCACGAACTGGAGGAGCTCGGCTGGGGCGTCGGTGGAGCACCGAACCGGAGGAACTCTGCCCGGAGTACGCTAGAAACCCTGGCTGCCACTGATCGTCCCCTAGTGTTGTGTACTGCTCCCTCGCACGAGCTGGGAGGCCCGTATCCTCATCATCGATCGGCGTGAATCGCCGTCACTCCCCCGGAGGCGAAGGCGCAAGGCGGAACGATGTTAGTCTGAGTAAACACTCGGGCGTAAACTAAGAACCCCGTACCTCCGGATGTGCGGTCACGGATGACCGACGGAGCGCCGATTGGATGCATGCTTCCATACGGAAACGCTATGACGTCACGGACTCCCTAGGTCGTGGTGACCCAGCGGGTGAGCACGGCCCCCCCAGTTGATGGGCGTCGTCCCTCGAACGACCGCGGCTCAAGTTCTTTACAATTTTCTTCATCTCCGCCGAGATGTGCTTCAAAACTTTTATACCGGTGGGGTTCTATCGAAATTTCTTGAGGCGTCGTCCGATGCGCTCGACGCGGCGCCCCTCTAATGCGATGACATACGTAACATGTTCATTAATGAAAGGTACGACTCAATGAAACCGAACCGAGGTGGTAGGTGTCGATCGCCGTCCAAGTCGGAAGCGCTGTGGACGATCGTGACGCGGCGCGGAGGCTCGTGGTGTTGCGTCGGCGTGTCACCTCCTCTGCGCGCTCGGAGGAGAAATGGTCGATCTTGCGCGCGTTCGTGGCACGTACCACTCCATGTGCGCGCGACGGCACGACTCACGGTCGTCGGACGCCGCCACCCCGAACATCCACATGGGCGCGTTCATCCATGCCGAAATCCGGCTGCCGCATTGCAATGGCGCCCCTAATCGCCCACCCCACCTTGTTTGCTCGCATTTCAAGAGATTAATGTTAGAAAATAAGACGTAAGGACGCAAACAATAGTCGAATTAAGTTTGACTCACGTGTGTACGGCTCGATCCAGGGCTCGCGGTCCGGGGCACGATCGGTACACCAAATCGTCGCAGACACATGCTGCGGCGTAAGGCTCCACCATATGCGAATACCGGTGACAGTCGTCTTCCACGATGGTATGTCTGGATGCATTGCGAGGATATCCGTCGCGGCGCTATATCGGCAGAAAGTAGGATGCCATGGACACCGATGATGTCGCTCGTGCAACAACTCGAACTCGTTGTGGTACAACGAGTAGCACCTCGCCGGTCTTGCGCCGCGGCGCAAACGGCAGGCAGCCCACCGTAAGCCCATGGTCGGCGCGTCTATGGGGTCATGTGGGCGGGTCCGTCTATAGTGTGCGGGTGCGCGCTCTCGATGGTCGGTCGCCCAATAGGAAGTGCTCCCAACTCCACAGTGCAGGAGCACGTAGCGGATGGCGAGTTGGAAGCGGTGCTACGCGCGCGCGGCGCCACACAACCCCGTATGTGGCGCAAGGGCGGTGATCCCAGTATCTTGAGGCATCGGCCCGACCGCGTCAACCAAAGATTGGCGATTTGGATGAAGTGGGTTCATAATATCGCCCTTTGTGGTTGGAAACATGACCCAACCAAAGAGCCGGAGAAGGTAAGCAATGAGGTACGTCCTAACGACCTCGTCGGGTGTGCACCGCGCAATTCCTAAAGCGCCTCACCATGCCCGGGACACCACGTGCACCCTCCGGAGAGATTGGCCAAAGCGCCGCTCAAGCTCGCCTTCGGTCCCCACTCAGGGTCCGGAACAAGCGGCACACCGGATCGGAGACCGATCAACACCGACACATCTCGTAGGGTGTTGTCATCTCACCCCAGAAAGTGGAAGGTGTGTGTCTCGGGCCTCCACTGTCAACAAGTGCGACGACAAGCTGCCGTCTAGGGTGAACCCGCGGCCAACGGAGACCATCCTCGCAAAGGGCAACAAGCCCGTCTCCCGAGGATCGGGGTGTAACGCTCGTCCAGCGCCACCAGTCCCTCCCGCCCGAAGTGTCGGGCGGAGGGCCATCGCGTCGCCGTGAGCCACGCTTGCACCGGTGGTCCTCATCGTAGAATTGGTCTAGTAGCTCCGGAGACACATGCCTACCAACACATGGATAAAGAACATTAGTGAGAACTTCATGTTCTCGCAATAACAAACTAAAATTCATCTAATTACACCTAATCACATTGCTAAAATTAGCTAAAAATATAGTCGAAATGAAATGAACTTCAACTTCTCTCTGCTCCCTTCTCTGCTCTGCCGGGATCAACTGCGATATGAAATTTGTGTGCTCGCCTTATCGCACTCTCCCATGAGCTCTTTGAAATGAACAAGTGGTCGATCGACATATGAAATGAAGCTCTCTCCAATTTATAGCGAATCTTTATCCCGCGCCCGCAAATTAAGCCATAAATGTAGGAAAGTGACATCGCTTTGGTGCAAATGCGAGGAGGGCCGCCGCTCGCCTTCTGAGAATCAACACATGGCGAGGTGGAGGAGGGTCTGCTCAAACAATCAACACATGGCCGGATGGAGGAGGGCTGCTCAAACAATCAATAGCCGGTGTGAATCGGTGTGAAAAGAGGAAGGGCCGGTTCAAAGCTTTGTACAATCAACACGTGGTGCTTCGAGGGCTGGTTTAAATCTTTGATCAATCAATAAATGTTACTAAGGATACAGTCATACTAATTAGCGAAAACATAATTGAACGAATAAAATTATAAAAAATTAAAACATAATTGAACGAATAAAATTATAAAAAATTTATAGAAATAAGTAAATGGTAGTAGAATGCCACACAAAAAAAATTTCATAATTTTTTAAAATCATTTAATATATTTTAAATTTTTCGAAATCTATCCATACTAATTAACTAAACTAACTACTAATTATAATTAACTAACCTAACAACTTACTATTTATGGTGCGCATGGTGGCCATGCGGCATGCAAGCAAATAGGGGTGGGCGCATGACCCCCATGCGGCATGCAAATAGGGAATAGGGGTGGGCGCATGGCCCCTATGCGGCATGTAAATAGGGGTGGGCGCATGGCCCCCATGCGGCATGTAAATAGGTGGGCGCATGGCCCCCATGCGGCATGCGGGGGAGAGAGAGAGGTGAGAGGAGAGAGGTGAGGTGGCGGGCGGGGCCGGGGCGGAGGTGGCGCCGCGGGGTTGGCCGGGGGCGGGGGAGCCGATGAACCGCGCTCGTATCGGGGCGAGTCCCCGCCGCTCCGGTGCCGGGGTATGCCCTCCGCGCCCGTTAACGCGGCACGTCTCGCATTCGCGGCTATTTCGCTAATTACTTCGAATGGAGCTACTTTTGAAAATAAAGTATGTTACGGGCCAAACAGTAAAAATTTCCGTCCGTGCGGCCGGGTACGCCCGAGCCGACCAGGCGTCGCCGCCCCCTGTTCCCTGATGCGGTCCACCTGCGTCCGCATGCGCCCCGAGCGCGATAGGACGGCGAGCGAATAGGGCATGGGTACAACGTCCAAATGATCGAATCGGGGAACCAAAGGAATAACGACGTGTGACGCGACAAAGCCAGCGCCTAATTTAACTGGAGAGCACACGATTTGGCATATAGTACTGGTGCTGTAATTGTGCGCACAATCTGCAGCTCTGCACTGTTTTTATTTTGACAGTTTGTAAATGTTAGAAACATTGGTGGGCTAGGTCGAGATGGCCTGATTTTTCCCTAAAGAAAACGAATGCAATTATTGATTCACGGCAGCTTACAAATTTCTGCTCCGACGTTTTTTAGCGCTTTGTAAGTCACAACCTTGGGTTTGTCTGCGAATTGTGCTCGGCTGACATATATAGCTTTATGACCGTATGGATGGACCACGTACGTGCCGGTTGCATACTTGCACTCCTAGTTCTTTCACAGTCTGCATGTATAAAGAGGGAGCTGTAAAAACAAAAACAAAAAATTCAGTGGTTGAAAGGCAGCAGTAAGCAGTAAGAAAGGGGTGATGACAGTTGAGACAGTCTTGGGAGGAGACACGTGCTCTGACACTGCGTAGTAACCGTCAGATCGAAAAGGAAATGATGAGATTGTGTTTCACAGCCCTGACAAAAGTATAGTAGCGAATTGTAGCATCATCACTATTCGTGAATGTTGTATCATCACTGTAGCAGTTGAATTGAGTCGTTTTTCTTGAACCCGACGGTTCAGATCTGTCGAATGTGATGCCAATCCGTCTTGGGATGCCTGACAGCAGAGTCCACTAACCAATGCGTGTCCTTTCCTCGCATTTCCTCACGCAAGTCTGAACTTGCTCTTCCCTTTGGAGTTTGGAGTCAATTACTCCTATTTGCCCATGGAAGTGCCATGAAAAGGCCGGATTTAGCAGATATTCAGATCCTTAAGGTACGTGGTTGGATGGAACATTTGAGAGATGTTTGTTCATGGGTTAGCAGATCACACGATGTGACCCACTGACCCCTGGTTTCTCCTGTTATTTACCAGGCTTTTGAAACTAGTTACATTTTTAGGATAATAGCCAAACATTGTGTTTCATACTTTGGTACGCCAACTTAATGCCCTTTGTTGGAACGGATCTTGGCTACGGTCTATCAGGTACTTGCAGATGAAGAAATGTGCAAAATCAGAGGCTAGGCTTGATATGTATGTGAACTAGCTAATTGCTGCTGGATTTTTTCCCCCAAGAGTCGTTAGTTCGTTACACATTACTGCCTCAGGTTAATTTGTTTCTGTGCAAACATGGGACGTCATGCCATGCCTCGCGTGTGTTCTGATAGATCTGTAAGAAAAACATAAGCATAAACTTTTAGACAAGATTGTTTTAGCACATATTTGATTCGATCCTTGATCACTTTAAGATACATACCTTAATCACATCTTGATCTATACGGTATCTTCACCATAGGGTACCTATTATATAGTGTTTTCTCTCGTCTCTTCCTTCCTCGTTAGTATCTTGTTGATGATTAGAGAGCCGGATAGATTTGACGAGGATTTAATAATTTTAAATTAATTAAGTTATTTATCTGTGGAATTATAAATAATAATATCACTTATGCAACATTCAAAGGTACCTTTCAATATTAACAATGAGGGAGATCATATTCACCTAGTGGTCGTAAGTTTTTCTATAATCACCCATTAATCGTAAATTTAACTACGATCATCTCATGGTCGTAAGTCTTACTACAATCAGATCATCTACGACCACCCTATGATCGATAAAGCTTACATGCATGTGTGCCCAATCGACTAGAGACATTTGTGCGCTGTGTTTAATACACGCAATAGTTAATATATGTCGTTATTCCTGTAGATAACTATACGTATTAAATTTCTGTCTCTGACATAATCGTAAGACGACGTAGGGGGATATATCACTGACAATAACTACCCTTAAACGTGCGCATTGTATCAAACGATAAGACGCCTCTCGTCGTGGACAACTGTCACCCCTTCATACGCTATATAAAGAGTAAAATCAGTTGATAGAGAGGGACAGAGGATCAAGTGATCAAACAAACAAAACAGACAGGAGAGATTAGTCTTAGTCTTCAGTAACTTCTCTCGTAAAAATAATCAATGCAACAACATAAGAATATGGTTATTATTCTCTCAGGAGAATGACTAAACCTGTATAAAATCTATTTGCCACAATCAATACAGCAACCAAAATGTTCGCCACAATGAGTTGAATCACGCTGTCCAGGATGCCCTCGCGCTGCGTCCACTATGTGCACTCATCGCGTCGCTTCCCCGGCGTGCTCCAGTCATCCCCTCAATGTACACTAGCACCGCCTGGGTCCCCTCCGCCCCACGATCATCATCTTCTCCCCTTCCCCACTCGGAATCACTTGGAACGGCCGTGCTTCCGTCACGTTCCCCGCGTCAGTCGTCGCCTTCGTCCCAACGCTTCGGCCAACCCAGAGGTTCTCCCCCCACGGACGACAGCGTCACGCCGTGTTCCAAAACACCACAAAGTGTTTCCCCCAATCAATTTTGTGATTCTCCCACAGGATCTCACGCCGCGATCATCTTCTCCCGCTACGGTCGAAAACCACTGCCGCCGCCACTGCTTCCACTCCGGTGAGCTTCCCTCCAATTCCCTTCTCCAGGAGCGTCCTCTCACCTCCCCGACCTCCTCCCACCACTCACTCTGGCCCTCCTACTTCCACAGCGATGCCATCACATGAGCTCAACTGCACCGCCTCGGGTCCTCGTCGTTGGGTTGCCTCGGTCTATTCCCGTCTTCACCAACCGGTCGGGCAAGCTCTCCATCACCCATAGATGCTCGTGTGCGTGCTAATTTCCCCGTTTAGCCACCGGTAAACCGTTGTCACCATCGGCACGCATGTTGCCACCGTCGTGTGTGTGCGCTTCGCCGCCCCGAGCTGCGTCGCCGCCTCCCCTGGCTCCCTCATCCCTCCCACAACCCATTTTTGAGGTCAACGTGGACCCCCCGCCGTCCTACCACCGTCAGCGAGCAAACCTTACCTCTGCCGTGCCCCTCCTATGTTCTCCTCTTCTATTGTTCTCCTCTTCTATCTGTCTCCCTCTGTTCTCTGTTGTGTGTGGAGATGATTCCATGGCAGGTGGGCCCAATTAGGAGGTAATTTCACCTGAAGCAGTAGAGAAGGTAACCAAATACAACTCATTCAACCTCATCCTTCAAACAAAACATCATCTTGAATCATCTCGTGTCACCTAACCAAACAAAATCGTGTATCATATCATCCCACCAACTAAACACACTATTGATACAATCATATCTAGGATCATTCTATCCATTATATCTAGGATCATTCCATTCATCATGTATCATCTCATCCCATTCATCCTGATTCAAACACAACAAAACACATCGTACTAGAACGTACTCACGGTGTACGTATGGCGTGTGTGCCGTGGTGATGTATGTATTTGCAACGGCAAAAAAGAAACGAATCCATGGATGAACAGTGCACACGCACAGTGGAATCTAACACTGGTTATGTGCTCCTCTCACACTTGACCCAAGAAAAACCAGCTCCAAGCTCCTAGATAGTCAGAAACGGATCCATGGATGAACACTGCACACGCATAGTCGAATCTAATACTGCTGATGTGCTCCTCTCACACTAGACCCAAGAAAGACCAGCTCAAGCTCTTAGATAGTCACTACCCACTGGCCACTGCCCCATATCTGCACCTCTCCCTTGGACCACCAGGCACCAGCTCGCCTTGGGCCCCTTGGTGTGTTTAACTTCTGCCAGTACCACAGGCTTTCCGGGGCGCGTATGCAAGCTGCTGCTCCTCCATTGGCCTATATTTCCTCATGGGTGAGAATATTTGGTATCTTGGCGAGACCAATTGACGTCGATCTGTAGTAGGCACCGAGCAATCATACACAACTAGAAGTGAAGTGACGAGTGAGGCGAGGAGGATGCAAAGCTATAATAGAGGGTACGTTGCCACTGTGCCTGCCTGCGTGTTCTTTTTTGTGTGTGTACTGCTCTTTCTTGCTGATGTAGTATTAAATTCGATCGATCGATCTAGTAGTAGTCTTGTCCAAGGGAGCCGGGCTGGATTCCGAGAGATCTGACGCGGCTACAGTGGCGAGTGGGAGGGCTGCAAGACAGTGAGGCGCACGTCCCTCCGTGCCGGCCTCTGCTTCCGCGGCTTCCTAAATTTGACCACTTGGTCAGCTTCCGCTCTACAGTTGCTGCGGCTTCAGGGGCTTAAAAGGAGCGGTTTTGGGAAGCGCTCATGGAGAGTTCCCGGGGGAGGTGGAGATGGAGTGGCAGATCCATGCTAAAGTTGGCGGTCTTGTGCTTCGCTGTGGCAATCTCTCTGTGCTGCGTTTGCTCCTGGGCTTGCAGTGGCAGCGGCTGCAGGGGGACTACTGTGCTGCTCCGTTTCGGTAATGAATTAAGCGAGCTATACTCTTGTGCACTTGTTTACTTCATTTTGGTAACTTAGCTTTCAGTGACAAGCTCGGCTAGTACTAGTTGCTTTGCCACCTCTCAACACACACTATGTTGTCGTCGAGGTTCATATATACTCTGTTGCATGCTGATGTGAGTTCTTTCTTCCTGCAACTGGAATGTACAAGTTCGCTGCAGGCTTCAAGCCAAAAAAAAACCCCAATATTGATACTTGTTACACTGCGTTATCATCTTTAGACCATGCTGGTTGACGTGCTAACCACTGTGTAATAACTTCCGTGCCCTAGTTTCTTGTACAGATTTCGGGAGACCAACAGCAGCATCTTGCGCTAATCAGGTGTGTTTGCATCCCCTTCCCTATGTTTACTTTCTTCTCAAAACACACAAACCGCTGCGTCTCTGAGAAATGCCCGTGTTAGTACGTTGCTGCTGCACACCGCCGGAATGCACAAGGTTTCCGACGGTTCGTGCAGATCATCGCTGCTTAGGCCTCAGCGCATGTTAAAGGCCATCACAGTGCCACTGCGAAATGATCAAACGACGCGATTTGCTGATCTTGATCTGTTCTGCATTCATCTTGAATCCTTGATGCGCCATGACATGTCGAAATCCACACAGCAAAATGCAAGCACACAGGGCCCGCCATGGCAGGTGCACGCTGCAATCCCCACTAACTTGCGCACACAGGCACAGCCGTGCCAGCTCACGGCCCCCTCCGACAGCCCTTCAACGCCGGCGGGGCCCATCGCATTTTGACCATACGTCGCTGCTGCCGATCCATACAGCGTAACGTAACACCGTGCCCGACAGCGATACGTAAGCGGATTTAATCCATGCCCATCCTCTCACTGGTTCGTGGTTCATGCTCGCAGGAGTGCTCGAGATCAGGCGGGCAATGGCGGAGGCGGCGGCGGCTGCTGGCGGAGGGGCCGGGGTCGTACCCTCCGCGGTGCACGTCCAAGTGCGGCGACTGCAACCCGTGCTACCCGGTGCACGTGGCCGTGCCGCCGGGCGTGCCGGTCACCACCGAGTACTACCCGGAGGCGTGGCGGTGCAAGTGCGGCAACCGGCTCTACATGCCATGAGGCAGGATGAAATAATGCCTACTTGTTGTTGACCAGTGAAACGCGCGAGGAAGGAAGGAGGCAGACGCCCGGTGGTGAGCGCACCGGTCAGCTACCGAAGTACCCGTCGCGTCGCGCGTTAACGGCTGGCCCCATGCACGCATTATTGCTCCGGGCCGGGTGGCTCCATGGCTGTGCCGTGGCTGTCGCCGCGCACATGGGTGGAGCAGCAGGGCGCGCGTGGTGGTGACCTACTGGGCTGCTGGGCTGTGGCAGGGCTCTGTGCCTGTGCGTGTCCTCTCTCCGTGCCGCTGGAATTTGCACGGCCCTACCGCGAGGCGTCGAGGCATGGGGTTGTACGGCGCGTGCAGAGAGGCGCGGGAATAAATTTACAAAAATATCATCCGTACTGCACTAAAAAACCCACGGCAAAGAGGCCTACCGTCAGGTAACCTCCCACGAAATGGGCGTACAAGTGATGTGCGCTGACTACCTACCTTGGTTTTGAGCACGATACGAATGTTATTTTTGTTATTTCGTTTACATGTGGAGTGAGACTATTTTTCCTATTTCGCTTAAGAACAATATCATTTTATCAAAGAAGGTATCTAGAAAGTACTTGAGTGTTTTGTTGCTAACTCATGCAAGGAGGGGCTTTCTGCTCCCGCACGTGTCCAGATAATCTGTTGATATGTTTTTCCCTTCTTCTCTTCTGTTCGGTCTTGAAATTTGGAATTGAAATCCCACAGAATTTTGGGATGTGACGATCTTCATGACATGTATGGTATGTGTTGCTGCGTGTTGCGGCATGGAACAGTTCTATTTGTTTTGTAAGGTGCGTTATGAAGTGTACATGTATTTCTAGTCCCATGGTGTGTTATTGTGCGATGCTATTTGCATTTGCGTGCCGAAAACGAGAAAAAAACAGAGAAGGTTTCTAGTTCAGCACGCGCTGACGCCAAAACTTAGTGGAGTTCATTTGGAGAACCCGACCTTAGCAGTGTTGGGTTCAAATCATGGTGTCCGGTGAGGTTTACGAACACGATGGTCTTGTATTTTCGGACCGTGGCCTGTCGTGGAGTGCAAGATTGACCCAGATACATGGGCTTGCTCTGCCCGGGAGGCCTCGATCGGCTTAACCCGTTTCTCCAGGCCATCCAGATCGGCCCAGATAAGACTCAACTAGGGAGCATGTGACACACATTAGCCATGCCGAATAAAGCAGTGGTTAGAGAAGCACACGACAAGAAAAGGTTGTAACTATCCAGCCAAAAGATGGCAGGCAGCGTTGTTTGGTGGAGATACACCCAAGTGGCCAAGGCAAGACGAACTAACCAACGAAAGGGAGGTGCCATTTTACCACACATTAGTAGGTTGCCCGCGGTGGCGAATCCAGAATGAAAATAGAGGGTAGGCTCAAATAATTAAGCTAAATTGACATAGATATAGTTTTGTAGTTTTGTGCAATCCAAATTCATATATAAATAGAAGTGAAAGAAAGCAAAAAAAAAAAAAAAAAAAAACAACGAAGGTATCTCACTCATGAAAAATGCATCCTATAAGTATGCTTCTAGTGAGTAGCGATATGTTATTTGTATATCAAAATTATCAAAATTAGTGATACAAAGTGTAAAATTCATCACTACACAAAATACAAAACTAGATAAACATCAAGTCATCTTCACTCATCAACAAGAGTAACTGAGTAACAAAAATTAATATCCAATCAGCTGTCGGTGTTGGCAGATGAGCAGAGTAGAATATCATATCCCCTTTCGGCCTCCCAGCTCTCCCACCTCAATCTTCCTCGGGTCTCGATAGTCGGTTCAGCTCCTCGCCTCCCTAGCTCCCCTACCTACTGGCTAGCATCCAGCACTCCCTCAGTTGGCGCCCAGCCTGCTGCCGCCTATGGGCAGTGGTCAAGCTTCCTCGCCGTCGCCGTAGATCTGCCCAACTGTGGTCGAGGCGTTGAGCTTCCCCACGCGGCCCGCCGCTGGCGCTCGACCCGCCGTTTGCCGTTGTGCTTGAGCTTCCCCGCCGATCGTTATCACTAGGGTTTCTCCTCTCCGCTTCTCGCCTCTCAGGCTCAGCCATGTGCGCACTCACTAGGTCCTCTTTCTCAATAACATCTGGTACTAGGGTGGGGTGATCAGGTGATGTGAGGATTGTTGCCATTTTGAGCCTTGTGGACTGCTAGTTGAGGCATGTGGGTAAAGTGTTGAAAAAAGCCCATCTTCTAAGTTCTAGTCTATTCTTCCCTCAAGAGTCACTGAGTTTGGGGCAAGCTCGACTGCCTTCCATAGCTGCTATGGCCAATCGTTGTCGGGGAGGAGGGGGGTATGCTTACGGCGCCGACGAAGGGTAGGCTCGAGCCTAATGAAGCCCCCCCGTTGAATTCGCCCCTGGTTGCCCGTGCGTTGCAACGGAAACATATATTTTGAACAAAACGATTTCCATATTGTGTGAAACGTATGTACAAAATTGAAGCTTTCTGAATCGGCTCCCACTGAAAATTTTCAATATTCAAGAATGCAAAACAATTGTAGTTCCATGGCTCAATTTTTTTGAACAAAATCTCAAACTGCAGTTCAAAGCAAGCAGAAAACACATAATTATATTGGAAAAATTTAAGCACACATTTGAGGTTAGATCCAACAGTTGTAATAACTTAAGTCATGCACACATTTGCAGTCAGAACTCAGAACCAATGATGTATTTTTAAGGTAAATCAACCATAACATGACCATGAATGAACTGATTCCGCGTATCATCGTGCCCTACAACCTACGTACAAGGTCTTGAATGGATTGATTCTATAGCTATTTCTTGAGTTCTATAGAAAAGAAAGGAAAACTATAATGTACATTAGAACAACAAATACATTGGAGTGGGAGCTTGGGGTTTGGGCGGTGTCTAGTATACATTGCCTAATGCCCACTACAACAGCCGAGTATGGACTCCCATTTAGATGTTAGCTAAACAAGACAAGGAAGCAAAGGAGCATTTCCAAGTGACAGTTCATCTCTCCACTGAATTTCTTGAGCTCCCTGACAAGGCTAATGTGAAACTACTTGAAGACCTTGTGTGTGGCAGCTGGATCACAAATACTTCATTGTTCCCATTGACATCCATTAGCTGAACACAAACACCACCATATCATAAATCAGAAGAAGCACTAAAGCAGAGTTGTAGCTTTCTAGTAGGTAGAGAAGGTGGCAACAAAGCAAGCAGGAAGGATTTAAAAGATATACCAAAGATTGATGTTGCCTTTCTAATTGCACAAGTAAACTGTCTACCTTCTATGTCCCACTTTTTTTTTCCCCAAAAGTGAGAAAAACATTCGAAAAAATAAATAGACATCAATGCAGCATTACTATTTAGACTAAACAACAGTGGGAGGACGAGGCATAAAGAGATGACATGAGCTGATAATATATATATATATATATATATACACACACACACACACACACTGATTTGGGTGCTAAGGTGCTAATGCCAATATTGGCTGTTGGATCCGGATTGAACAAACAAGATAATGTGGGCTCCCACATCCAATCCACTTAATCATTAATGCGTCTTCATTAAACACCCTGCATGCTCCCACCTCCAAGGTTGTTCAATCCAGATCCAATGGTCAAGATTAGCATTAGCATCTTAGCACCCAAATCAACATTAGCATATATATATATATATATATATATATATATATATATATATATATATATATATATATATATATATATATATATATATATATATATAGAAGTTTTTCCTACTCCCTGGTGTAGTTACTCCTATTCGTATCTCATAACGTAGGGAGCATCTTGCGCAACCGAGAGTATGTATGTGTAGTACACAAGTATATAAGACTATCTAGGTGGTATTCACACCTTTCGTGGGTGGTATGTACAATTTTTTGACATACTCCTTTTATGTGACATACTCCTTTTTATGTGCGAATATGAAGGTATTTATAAAATATGCTAAAAACTATAGACGCTTTTGCAATTTTTTTGCGCGGTTCACATTGGAGTATCTTATAATTAGTATATGAGTATACCCAAAGTGATAAAAGAGTATGTCAAGTTCTTTTAGGTGGTATATCAAAAGTGGGAGTAACTACACCCGGGAGTAGAAAGTATTTTTCCTATATATATATACAGTTGGCAATAGGGCTACCAAAAGATAATAGACAGTTGCTGCTTCTATATATAATCGAAATCCATTTTCCAATTCACGCATCAAGAGAAAAATGCACGAATCGAAATCCATATGCCATTACTCATGGATTGGCCAGGTTAGCATCTTGCCATGAGACCATCATCTCCAATAAATCCATGGTGAAGGTTTTTTTTATTTTAACTGCATGGCATATTTAAGGAAAGAGAAAATGCATGCACTGTAAATGCAGAAGCAAAAGGGATGTCAAAAAGAATATTTTTTTGGTAGATCAAACTTGCAAATTACTGCAATGGTCTCTAAATTAATCACAGATCGCTTCACCTTTCTACCAAAGTCACATTAGCATTCCTCAAACTCTTCAATTCATATCATCATTCCTCAAACTCTTTGATGCACATCACCTCGCACTGGCAAATTTACCCCCAAAACTTCAGATCTCCCATTCACCTAAACTTAAAGCACATCACCCACAACCCATCTGAAAATTTTCAGTTTCAAACCTAGGGAGCTACGTGGAAGAGCGGCGACAGTGTTTGCTTGTAGAAGTTGTGCTGGAATCGGTCAGCGAGGTCCTTAGGGAGGAAGGCCAGGACACAACGGTTGAGGAGTGCCTGCACAACCACGCCTTTCTCGGCGGCCAGCACGTTGGCATGGATGGAGCCGACGTGTTCTCCATGTTGTCACGGAGGTAGAGGAGGGAGTTCTCGTCCCAGTAGAAGCTCCACCCATGGTCGTCGGGGCAGCGCTCGCAGCACACGGGGAGGGTGTTCGTGACGACGATGACAACCACACGTCGGAGACCACGCTAGACCACGCGTCCCATAAGCTCCTCGTCGAGTTGTGCAAGCATCCTCGGCGTCATCATCGAACACTGGATCTGCCGTGTGTGGGGGACCGCCTGTCTCCTCCCCACCTTCGCCGCCGTAGTCAGCGATTGGAGGAAGAAATATGAGGCATTTTCCCCCCTTCCACTTCCGCTTGCCGATGGTTCTTCCTTGATCATGGCAGCATCCAGTGTGATGGCAGAGCCCGATCAATGCGCAACACCTCTCTCTGCACGGTGAGATTGAAGGAAGAAGGGGATACAAGGCGGAGATGGGAATGTGAGATCCGCCACTGCGTTGCTTGCTGCTCGATTCTAGAGGCCTTGTCGTCGTCCGCTCAACGTTGTGAGTTCAGATTGACCTTCGCCTTATTGCCATCACTGATCTCGCTGCCATAGTGGTCACCGACGATGAAATCGACTAAGACATGGCTGTTTGTGCTTCTCTTCTTTGCAATGGGGTTCATGATCTGAGAGAGAACGGAGAGGAGAGGGAGAGATTACCGTCCGAAGAGTTGGAGGAGCCGGCCATGGCGGTGGTGGTGAATCGGGGAAGATGAAGACGTGGCGGCGGCTCCGGATCCGGTGAAGAAGACCGCGGTGGTGCTTCCCGTCGCTGCAGCGCCAAGCCCTCAGATCGGTTTAGGGTTTGTTGGTGGGTCTGGCGGCGGCACGATGAACCTCGTCTTGCGTGCCGCCCCGGCCCCCACCTCTCTTTTATATGGCGCTGGCGACAGGGCCCACCACCAACAATGGACGCCCGATCGTATGCTAGTCAAGGGTGGCATTTGGCCGTTGGGCCAAATGCCTGAGATCACACTAACATTCTCCCCCTTGATCTCAATCTATACTTTATCTTTAATTACTTTTGACTTTACACATTCCATCACAGATTAGTGCATAGAACATGTCTCATCGTCACGGTCAATCGTCGATAGATTTGACAGTTACAATACACCTCTCTGTTTTGAAATAGTTACTTTAATCCTTTGGACCATCTTTTAGTCCAGAATCATAGGCTTTCCTTAAACCCATGCCGCTACATGTTCTCTCGAATACGTTGGGTGGTAAGCCTTTAGTAAGCGGATCCGCTAACATCTTTGCGGTACTTATATGCTCAAGACTTATGATTTGATCCCGAACTTTATCTTTCACAACATAGTACTTTATGTCAATGTGTTTGGCAGCACCACTTGACTTATTGTTGTGGGCATACGCTATGCGGGTTCATTATCGCAGACAACTTGAGTGGTCTATTGATGTCGCCAACCACTTTTAAACCGGTATGAACTTCTTTAGCAGCCCACCGCCCCGTAGCCTCATAACATGCTACAAACTCGGCATACATTGTGGACGATGTAGTGACGGTTTGCTTTGAGCTTTTCCATGATATAGCTCCTCCAACAGAGTGAACACATATCCGGATGTAGACTTTCTATCATCTCCCGCAAAATCGAATCAGATACCCCACTATATGGAGTGAATCGATCTTACAGATGTCATCATGAGGCCTTTTGTTCCTTGCAAATAACGCAAGACTTTCTTTATCAATTTCAATGTTCTATTCCGTGATTGCTCGAATCGCTAAGTAACCCAGTAACAAACGCTAAGTCGTATGCGTACACACTTGAGCATACCGCAAGCTTCCGACACCAAGCATATGGAACCGATTTCATTTGATCGAGCTCAGATCGTTCCCGGGCATTGAAAATCCCATATATCTGTCGCCTTGACTATAGGTGCAGTGAAGGACTACATTTATGCATACAAAATTTCTTTAAGACTTTCTCTATGTATGCCTTTGTGACATCCCAATATCCCCTTGTTTTATCCCTGAATTTCGATCCCTAGAACGAACGAAGCTTCACCAAGATCTTTCATATCAAAGTTTGAGGACAAAACTTCTTAGTCTCCAAGAGCGATCGACATCACTACTTGCCAGAGGATATCATCCACATACGTGATTAGGAAGATAAACTTCCCATCTTTAAACTTTGCATAAACACAGCTTGTCCTCTACATTTTCTTTAAACCCAAATTTTCTTATTGTATCACAAACTTCAAGTACCATTGTCTTGAAGCTTGCTTTAACCCATAAATCGATTTCTTTAGGCGGCATCCCATTCTTTCATTTCCTTCCACGACAAAACCTTTCGGTTGTGCCATGTAAACATTTTCCTCCAAATCCCCATTAAGAAATGCCGTCTTTACATCCATCGATGTAACTCTAAATCATAATGTGCTACTAATGCCATTATGATTTCAAGGAATCTTTACATGAGACCGGAGAAAAGGTCTCATTGTAATCAATCCCTTCTCTTTGCGTAAAGCCTTTTGCCACAAGTCGCGCTTTGTATCTTTCTACATTCCCTTGGGAGTCAAGCTTTGTCTTGTAGACCCATTTCTGACCCTCTGCTTTGGCTCCTTTAGGAATATTTTCCAAGTCCTGCACTTTATTAGTCTTCATGGATCTCATCTCCTCTTCCATGGCCTCAAGCCATTTTGAGGAATTTTCGCTTCATGGCTTCTTCAAATGAGGTGGGATCATCCTCCATTTGAAATTCCTCTGTATGATAAATCGATAATCATCCAAATAGCCGATCTTCTTACTCTTTGAGACCTCCTCGGGGCCTCCTCATCCGTACATTTTCTGCTTGAGGTCAGTTGCTCCCCTCATCCGTGGCAATGGGTTCTATAGGATCCTCAAGAATAGGTTCCTCATTCTCATTCATTGTTGCCACAGAGGAACAATAACAGTGTCCGGCACCACAGTTGTCTTGCACCGTCGGGCAAATGGCAGTGAGGTAGTGTGAAGAATGGCTCTTGAATCATCTGAGTGGGTGCATACACCCGCTTCTCTTCAAGGTCAATCTCACGAGCTACCATACTTCCTCTCATCATTTCATCCTCTAAGAAGACAGCGTGTCTCGCTTCTACAAACTTTGTGTATCCTGTCGACAGAGAAACGAAAACCTTTGACTTTTCGTGGTAGCCAATGAAATGGCAACTCATCGCTTTGGGATCAAGCTTCCCAAGGTTTGGGTTAAATACTTTAGCCTCAAGCAGACTCCCAAACACGTAAGTGGTTTAGTGAGGAACTCTTCCGTCCACAACTCGCATGCGGTGTGTTTTGGGCACCGACTTACTAGGCACTCTGTTGAGAATATGAATGGCGGTTTTCAACGCCTCCATCCATAGACTCAATGGCAGTGTGGAATAGCTCATCATACTTCGCACCATATCCATCAGGGTACGGTTGCGTCTTTCAGCTACTCCATTTTGCTGAGGTTCGCCCGGTGTTGAATACTGGGCTACTATACCATTTTCCTGTAAAAACCTTGCAAAAGGTCCAGGAACTTGTCCATATGGGGTATGTCGACCGTAGTACTCCCCCCCACGATCAGATCGGACTATCTTAATCTTTAAATCGTGTTGGTTTTCAACTTCAGCCTTAAAAATCTTGAATTTATCCAAGGCTTCATTTCTTTCTTTGATTGGATAAATATATCCATAACGGGAGTAATCATCCGTGAATGTTATGAACGAGTCATATCCATCCACACTTTTCACAGGAAAAGGTCCACAAATGTCTGTGTGAATAATTTGTAGAATTCCTGTGCTTCTTTTGGCGTCTTTCTTAATTTTCTTTACATATTTTCCTTTAATGCGATCTCAGATTGTTCTAAGTCTGAGAACTCTAATGGAGGAAGAATATCATTCTTAACTAGTCTTTCTATTCTCCCCCTCGAAATATGGCCTAAACGACAGTGCCATAATTTCGACGACGCATTTAGAGTTCTCTTTCGTTTCCTGTTTACATTCGTAGACGAGGATTCATTCACTTTATCACACGCGACGTTCCCATTATCGCATACGACATTCACATCATCACTTAATGATAACAAATAAAGCTCATTTTGTAAGATGGCAAGACCAACACATTCTTTATTAAACATTATTTCACACTTGCCATTTCCAAAATGACAATCATATCCATCATTGTCCAAACATGAAACACTAATCAAATTCCTCTGTAAAGAGGGAACATAAAGAACATCTCTAAGTAAAAGAGTGAAGCCATCAGCTAGCTCTAATGAAAGATCGCCAACGGCTTCAACTTTAGCTTGGACTCCATTTGCGACTTTAATGCATCTTTCTTTTCTTTGCGTATTCCTCGTCGAACGGAATCTCTGCATATTATTGGCAACATGAACAGTTGCACCTGAATCAATCCACCAAGTAGATTTTGAATATTGTACATACAGGGACTCATTTATGAAGGTAATAATGTTCTCACCTTTCTTTGACATAATCATTTTCAAGAAATCGGACAATCTTTCTTGTAATGTCCCTTTTCTTGCAATGAAGACACCGATCTTTGTCTCATCAAAACTTATTCTGTTGAGGCCGATGAATGCAGAGGCTTTTCCCTTGTTCTTTGAGGAGAAGTTATCGTTGAAATTCCTTTTCTTGTTGTCCTTCACATAGTTGATAGAACCACCATGTGAGGATTTAAATCTTTCCTCCTCTTGCACACACATAGCTATGCATTTTTCTAAGTCCCATTTCTGGCTGCATATTGTAATTGACAACAAAGGTGTCAAACTTTTCTCGCAAGGAAGCAAAATCAAGTGAATAAGGAACTCATCCTTGAGAGCCAAATCCATTGGTTTAAGCTTGATGCCAAAGTTGCTCATCCTCATATGTGCTCTCTTATGCCACCGCCAGAGTACCTTTCTCTCACAAGTCGCTTAATCACCGTGTAGCGTATGTCTTTGAAGAGCCAAGAATTGACTCTTTATTTTCTCAAGGTACTCTGTGACAAGTCACACTCTGCGATTGAGCCAACAATTGCGTGCTCAATCGTGTTCTTTATCACAACCAAACATTTCTTGTTGGTGTGGTCCATTTCTTATGCTCAAGGTCATAAGACATCCGTAAGGGAGCATGATCTCTCCGTTTTCTCGCCAAGCAAGATCATCCTCATTTTGATCCTCACCGTGCCATAGGCTCGGTGGGACGTCTTGAGTGAGGACCCACCACCTCAACCAAGATAAACGCTAAGTCTATCTTTTCTTCCACTCTCCATAATTATCTCCTTTGAGAGTGGGATCTCTCCGATACAACTCATCAAGTTGTATCCCACGAAAAGTTTCAAATAAAGTGAGAACGTAACATTAAAATCATATGTCTTATTTCCAACGTTGGTCAAAAATACGACATACAATTTAAATCAACTTTATCTATACATTAAATCTACATCACCGTTGGGCAGAAATAGAAATAACGCATAAAAACATCAATTAAAAATTACAATACTGTTATTATCAACGTTGGTCAGAAAATAACAATACCATAATCTTCTGAAAATTATCTC
Organism: Ampelocalamus luodianensis; assembly: GCA_036346255.1. Taxonomy (NCBI): domain Eukaryota; kingdom Viridiplantae; phylum Streptophyta; class Magnoliopsida; order Poales; family Poaceae; genus Ampelocalamus; species Ampelocalamus luodianensis. The sequence goes on along the minus strand of CM070617.1, from coordinate 24,979,628 downwards.
TATTTTTCCAAAATTAAATTCTCCCGTTGGATCGAATTTAATAATGAAAATTAATCAACATTAACTTTTGCAGCGGAAACTGTAATTATTCTAAAATAATTCATAATCAGAAGCATTCTTACTGTACTCATTTAATCTATGGAAAAATAACACGTTGGTGCAAAAAATTTCCATAAATTTAATTCAAATTTCATTGAAATTCAATCATAAAATGCTTCTGAAAATTATAACTTTCAATTTCTCTGAAAATTACTGTGCAAAACATCAATCCGGCCCACAGAGGCCCAAGCGGCCGGCTCCCATGCGCGCTCCACACCACAAAGCCCATCGGCTCGCTTCATCGGCCTCGCGCCGATCTCGGCCGTCCAAGCGATCGGACGGCCCCGAGCAGCCCCACCCCCCTTAACCCTAGAGCCAACCGGCTCCCCTCCATCCGAAAAGGATCAGCCCGAGCAAGCGGCGGCGCCTCATGGCGGAGGGGAGGGCGCGACTTTCGGCGGCGAAGCGAGCAAGACGGCGGCTCGCACGGCCGCGCTGGCGCCGCGGCAGCGGGCGGACCGGAGCGAAGCGAAAGGCTGGCTGGTCCGCGCGCGCGTCCCATGGCGCTGGTCCGGGCGGGTCCCCATGGCGCCGGTCCGGCGGGTCCGGCAAAAGCATGCGAAGGTGAAGCGCCGGCGGCAGATCAAAGCGGCGGCGCCATAGGTGCCGGCGACGAGGAGGCGGCGCCAGCCGGCGCGCGACACCATGGCGCCGGCGGCCGCAAGAAGGCGTCGGGCGCTTGCGACACCGCGAGGAGCCGGCGGCGCGGTAAGCGGCGGGCGGCTTATCAAAACGCGGCGCCGCGACGGCGCGCAAAAACCGGTAAGCCCGAAACCCCCTTTGCCCGTGGCTCTGATACCAGTGTTTGTGCTTCTCTTCTTTGCAATGGGGTTCATGATCTGCGAGAGAACGGAGAGGAGAGGGAGAGATTACCGTCCGAAGAGTTGGAGGAGCCGGCCATGGCGGTGGTGGTGAATCGGGGAAGATGAAGACGTGGCGGCGGCTCCGGATCCGGTGAAGAAGACCGCGGTGGTGCTTCCCGTCGCTGCAGCGCCAAGCCCTCAGATCGGTTTAGGGTTTGTTGGTGGGTCTGGCGGCGGCACGATGAACCTCGTCTTGCGTGCCGCCCCGGCCCCCACCTCTCTTTTATATGGCGCCGCGACAGGGCCCACCACCAAATGGTGGACGCCCCATCGCAGCGTTATCAAGGGTGGCATTTGGCTGTTGGGCCAAATGCCTGAGATCACACTAACAATGGCAATTCGGGTGGCGATGGTGGGGAACCATGCAGCATGGCGGGGGATCAAGATGGGAGGCTGGGAACATGCGAATTGGGTTTGAGAGAGCAGGGGAGGTGAAGTGTTGATAAAGATGGCAACCGATAAAGATGAGATTAGATGCTTGTTCGCTCATGATGGAAAGACAGTTGCCCAGACGAGGAAGGTAGTGAGGCGGTTCCAAGGACATGCACGGAACAACGATCGTCGGTGGCGAGGTGGTTCCAGGGACACGCATGGAGCATGATCACCCTGCGGTTGTTCAGGGTAAACTCGTTTTTTTAATTAGTAGAGAAACAGCACACGTGGCCATCACCTCCTGAAGACGAGTCCAACTCCGAACAGACGTGGCGCTCGTGAACGACGCGCCGGCCTCGGCACACGTCGGCCTCTGGCTGATCCAGCACGACGTACTTACGGTCGTCGAATTTTTCCCCTCAATAATACGGCTCGCGGCTCACAAGAAAGTGCCTCGCCTCGTCTGGGTGGCGTGGAAGGCACTAACAGGATACATCTCACCCAGCCTTCCCCATTCTCGTTTTTCTTCCCTCCCGTCATGCTTCATTTGCCCTTTTGCTTTCCGTTTTCTCCTCCGGCTACTAGCTCGCACCGGCGAACAAGCCGGCAGCCGTTAAGTAGCACTTTGCTTTTTCGCCTGTGTGTTTTGGAGGAATTACATGGATGCCATTGGGCTTTTGGGGCCTGTTTGGGTAATTCCCAGTGGCAAATGTGCTAGTTTTTTTTTTGGGTGTGTGTTTTTCAAAAGAAGAAGAAGCGGTTTGGGTGTGTGTTTTTCAAAAGAAGAAGAAGCGGTTTTATGTGTTTCAATGAGCACAAGAAGTGCAGAGTGAACTCTTCGCATTTTATAGGTTTGTCAAGCTCTGGCTGGTAAAATGCAAGTTTCCTAAGTTTATCTTAAATGTTGTGCTAATCGAAAGAAAAAAATGTTGTGCTAGATTAGACTTGTACAAAATACAGCACAACCTAGTGCTACGATCTAAGCATAGCCAAGAAAACTGCGAGTTTTTGGCGGATACGGCCAGTTTGCAAACCGTATTTACACTTCTGACTATGCGCAGAAATGACAACGAGGCGCGCGTTAGCTCGCGCCCAGGATGCCGTGCCGCCACGTCGCGCGTGGGCGCGCCCGCCCTGGTCCCACCACCGCAGCGCCACCCGACCGCCATGTCGCGTGGGCGCGCGCCCACCCTGCGCTCGCACTGTACCGTGTTTTTTTTTTCAATTTTTTTTTTTTCAAAATTTTTAGAGGTAGAAATATTTTTAAATTTTTTTGCTACAGTGGCAGGTGCGCACACTCGCACCCACCATTGTAGCATTTTTTTGTTTTTTGTTTTTTTAAAAATCATTTATGCATATTTTTTTGTAAGAATTTTTAAATATAGTAAATAGGGTCCACAAATTATGAAATTTTTTATGGAGCCTTCTGACACCGTGTACTTGTTTGTGTAATATTTTCAAAATTTATCCATTATGAATTTTTCTCGAAAATTCATTTAACTATATTGTAAATAGGGTTTCATCATTTCATGTGACTTAGAATGTATTAAAAATGCTGCATAAGATATGCTGCATTTCAACTCCATTGGAGATGTCTGAAGGAAGGAAGAAGAATTGTCACTCTCGTACAACATCCCAGCGGCAATCCAATATCATCACTGCATTAGATGATATTCTTTAATACTGTATCCAATATCATCACTGCATTGGATGATATTATTTAATACTGTATTGTACCACAGGCTAGATAAACTTGTACATGAACCAACTGAGGGAAATGCGTGGCATGCAGATCATATAATGATGTACCGTAACCTCCGACTCGTGTGCGTTTCGAAGGCTACGGTACATCGTTATATGATCTGCACGCCATGTATTTCCCCTATTTGGTTTATGTACAAGTCTATCCAGCCTGTAGTGCGATGCAGTATTAAAGAATAGCATCTACATTAGGGTTTCATCTTGCATCTCGAGCTTGTCTGGCTCCCTCTCTACCGTGAAGTGGTAGGGTCTGTCTCCTCGTAGATGGCTCTTCGAGTAGACGGTGGCCTTGACGCGCTACATTTTCTTGCCGTACTTGTTGATATTGAAGCCATTATACTCTGGTCGGTGGATGTAGCCCAAACCTTGAAGTATGCACCACAACTCTGCACAGAAACCTCCCCTTCTTAGCGCAGGTGTTCATGAAACACATCTAAATTTTTTTGAAATTAAGAAAAGATAAGTATCCAATTTAAGCCATAACATTTTCCTACATGCGACTAACAACGTTAATTACCACTAAACTAATTCATTACTACTAAATTAATTCATTACTAGTCAACTAACTAATTACAACTAATTAATTACCCCTAAACTATCTAATTACGACTAGCTGACTAAGACTGACTAATTATGACTACGGTAATAACGGCAAAAGCATAGCACAAATTACCTGCCCTTCGGAGAAAGTAATCAATCAGCCATTCGGGGGAAGTAATCAATCAAGGCCAAGCGACGAGCGAGTGCTAGAGTTCGGTATTTATAGCCGAGCGGAGAAGGACCCTACTACAGAAAACGTTATCACAGACGGTTCGGCACTGTCTGTGTTTTTGTACGTCTATGATAACTGACGGTTATCACAGGCGGTTAAAAAACTGTCTGTGATAAGTCACAATACAGACGGTTATAGTTACCAACCGTCTGTAATATACACATATCACGATGGTGTTATAGTTACCAATGATCGTAATATACACATATCACGAGCGGGTCATATAACACCGTGCGCTCACATATCACGACGGTGATAATCATGAAAATGCTGCGATATCCATATATCAACGGCGATATTTACGAATGATATCCATCTATCACGACGGCGATAGTTTTGAACCGTTTGTGATAGCTCTTCAACATAACTAGTTTAATTTTGATTTTCGCTAGCCTCGTGAATTGCTAGCCATGCCCTCTCAAAACAAGCAGCGTAAAATAGATACATTACGGATGAATCAATCATTGACACTCAAAGTGATCATTTAACTCAAAATCAATTCGACACGAATATGTATCAAATATTGTCGCTAGAGTTACAATTGAATTACAACTATTCAAAGTGAATTACATTAATGAATCATTCAAGGTCGTTCAGCGGTGTTGGAGTAGTGAAACTCTCCGTTGGCGCTAATGATATCTGTCATGATGAAGGTGCAGAGCTTCCCTCGAACATCCGAGATCTCTCTCTGAACGAGTGAATCTAAATCTATATTGAAGCTCTGTAGCTAGCAAGAGTAAAGTAGTAAGCATATATATTTAAATTTATAATTAGGAAATAATTATTGCGAGATTGACCAACCTCGGGATCCTTCAACTTAGTACTCATGAGAATTTGCATATGATGACACTGCAAAAATAGAATTACATATATAGGTATAGTCAGTTCGAGACGCATTATTACGAAGTATGATATAGAATTATTGTGTTGTAGCACGTACCGGAAATCGTGTCCTGTGATTAAATGTGGCGTTCGTTCCCTTGTATAGCCCTCCCTCGACAATATAGGAGATGAATGACCTACATATTTCCAAAAAGTTAACCTCGGCCATTTCAAACGAAGGAAGACTACAATGGAGTTATGTATGGAGGAAATAAGCACACCTGTCGAGTACTCCTTGCACAAGGGTGAAGTCGTGGCTTTTTTTGATTAGGGAATCAAGGTATAGTACCTGGTTCCTCTTTGGTATAATGACTAAAAGGATCCAGTAGTGCCTACTCATGTATGTCGCTTGAGTCATTAAACCTAAGTTCGTGTTGCGTATAAAGTACAAATGAAATTTGTATAGCAAGTAGTGAAGCACTTACTTCTGGTTGTAGGGCACCATTATGTAGTCCTTGTCGTTTTGAGCAAGCAATCCTGTTGTTATGTATTTCTCAATGTAGGATGCGTTTGCCAAGATGGTTTGCTCAGAGACCACGTGTGGGTCGAGGAAACCCACCGGTTCTTTCAATCGCCGGGCATTTTTAATCATGTATCTATACATAAGCAATGAGTTGTTATATTCGGTATTACGTGAATGTAGAACTTGATTGTACACACTTACAGTGTCCAACATCGTAGAAGTGAGGCATCGAGGGCTTTGAGATTGAATAGGTCGAATAAGTCGTCGAAGCCCACGACGAAAGGTGCCGGCTCGTGGAGGAAATAGTCCTCCGTGTATCTGACGGTGATTCCATCAACGCACCCTTTCTCTTTGGTCTTGTGCAAGTACCAAGTATGCAAACTCTGACAACCTAATCCAGCGTAGGCCAATACTGTGGTGGTCGCCAACGAACTTCCGAAAGAGTATTTCTTAGGGTTAGGAGGCGGAAGCGCCTTAATGTTCTTCGATTTCGATTTGTCCTGAACGACTTGCCCGCTACGCGTCCTCCTGTGAGACGACTCGGCAACCGATACAGCGACACGCTTTTTTGTTCGTTCGGTGTCTTCTCCACGGGAACTGATGAGGCGGGCTTCTGAAGCGAAGGTTGAGGTGTAGTCATGGAGGGTCCTGTTGGAGAGGCATGGTCGTGTCGAGATAGTTGGGGTGGAGTCATCGAGGTTGAGGCGCATCGCAGGTCCGGGCGATGTCCTTCTTGGGTCCTGTTGGAGAGGTATGGTCATGTCGAGATGGTTGGGGTGGAGTCATTAAAGGTTGAGGCGACACTACAGGGTCCAGGGCGATGTCCTTCTTGGGCCACTGGATAAAACTGTACACGCCATCCCCTAGTGTTTTGATGTCCTCGTTCGGGCGAATCTCCAGGGGACGGCCCTAAAATTGTCATGTACCATGTCCACCTGGACCCTGGCATAACACTGCGCCACCTGGGCACCGTGCTGCACTATCCCTTCCTTGCATGGATACGCCACCCCGCCTTGACCTCAATAGACATCCCAACCATCCTCACTTGGAGCGTGCAGTGCGTCGGCTCCTACAAAACGATACACAATTAGCTAAGGCGTTCTATAGGTCTATCTTTGGAGCATTCTAGAGATGTACATTACCTTGATGTTGTCGATAGGTAATTGGACGTCATCATGTTCATAATTTTGCGTGGACGCGACGCTACTCCGATGTTGAGGAGGACTGGCTCCTAAAACAACGGGGCGGCTTGCGACTGGTTGAGGAGTAGGAGTTGATTCACTTGGTCCTGCAATCTTGCTATCTTTTCTTCAAATTTTGCAGTAAGCACCCGTTCTCTTCCTTCAAATTTTGTAGTAAGCACATGTTCCAACTTTGTGTCGTACTCGGTCTTGGATCTCTTCTGCTCCTATCGTGCGATGAGTCGTGCGGGAATCCATCCTCCAAGATCGTTAACCCCTTTGCCTCGCATGCGACCCGGGTGCTCCTTGTTTCCCAGAGCCGTAGATAGTATATCCTTCTCCCTGTCTGCTTGGAAGGAGCCTACAGAACACGCGGAACTCAATTCTTGCTGCAAGAGGTCATCATGTTATTATAGACATTACGAAGTTATGGACTTATTAACAACTAGGTAGTTCGAAGACATATTTACCACACGGTTGGCCACATCCCGGTCTGCCGGGTTTGTGAAAAAGATTTCGTCCGAAGACGTGACTGATGCCCTCGCTCTTAACCAAGAGAGAGCGCGCATGTCTGTGATCTCAGCAAATGACCTTGTTTCGTTCTCGTCCTCCGCCGCCCATTGCGTGGTTTTACCCGCGTACCCAGCGGTGCCGAGTTTGTGGGGGTGAGTGTTCAGTGTCTGGAGAGCCTTGTGCGTCGCACTTTCCTCAAGAAATTCGGCCGTCGTCTTCATTTGCACAAAGGCATCCCATATATCCCGCGATAAGAATTTATACGCCGTGAAGGGCGTTCGACCCGTGATCACGTACTTCGTGACAAGCACGCTTTTGAAGGTCTTCCACGCCTTTCCGATCGAGAGCAACGCCTGCTGTTCCACGCGCGCCAAGTCTGCGTCTGGGAAAGTGAACGATTTTAAAACTTCATCCCACAGCTCGCGTCTCCGATCAGCCGACACAGTGTCCCAGCTCAGTGTGGTGATGGGGACCCGTTCCCTTCCAAGTATCCCGCAGATGGTCCGGAATCTCGCCGCTACTTTGGGGGACTCACAGGGATCCCATTGGCATTGACCTTCGTGACGGTCATTAGGCCCGGAGGAATTTTCGATGTTCCTCTGCCATCTCGCGTACGTACCACTTTCCTCGGAGATCCAGACGCATTCGGCGACGTCGATGACGGCTGCGAAGACGGTGGTGCGGACGCCATGTCGCTTACTTGCTATCTATATATGCACGAAGCAATATGCTTAAGCTCTAACTGACCAGATTCAAGCAGATTTACTCAACTTAACCGAAAATGATGCACAAACGTAATATATAAAGAAGGATTGATGATAGTTTGTGCTCTCAGAAGGAGAGTTGCAAAAGAACAAGTCTTTGCCATCTCAATCCTATTATCTATACTCTTCATTAAATGAATATGATAGTATAAATTCAAACTATGAGCTCTAAACAATACTTTGCTTAACTGTCAAATGATCTCAACTGTTACCGAAAATGATCTTAACTATCACATTCAATCTCAGTATAAGACAAAAGTTCATCACAGAGCGAACTAGAAGAATCGGAATAACTAGCTTTCAACCGAAAGTAGCAAATTAACAGTATATCAAATTGACAGTAGCAAGTAATACAATAGAGCTCAAGAATGAACTAACTATCACATTCAATCTCAATATAAGACAAAGTTCATCACAGAGCATGTCAACAAAGCCCACTGATCAATTTGCAATATCTTTAGTACTAGATTCAGTTCACATATTATCAAAGACTATCAAAGTCAATATATCCACCGGGACAAATAGTAATATAGGAATACTCACAGAGAGGATGCCGCACAACAACTCACGGTGCAAGGAGGAGGCCGGCAGGGGAAGGAGGCCGACGCGGGAGGAGGGAGGCGCGGGAGGAGGCCGACACGGGAGGAGGGACGCGGGAGGAGGATGGAGCGGGAGGAGGCGGCGCAGCAGGAGGACGGCGCGGGGAGGAGGCTGTGCAGAGGAGGAGGCCGACACGGGAAGAGGCCACGCGCCGAGGCGAGGCAGCGTCGTCGATGTAGGGGCGCGCGTTGGGTCTTACGGCCGGGAGGTGAACAGGCGAACCCTAGAGGAGCGAGAGAGCGCGCGAGAGCCTAAGGCGCGGGAGAGGAAGTGACGAGTAAAGAGTAAAACCCTAGCGGTGCGCTTTTTATAAAGGATATCACAGACGGCTCTATTAAAGCACCGTCGTGATAAGATATCATAGACGGTTCCTTTAATGGAACCGTATGTGATATCTTATCACAAACGATGCTTTAATAGAGCCGTCGTGATATAATATCACGACGGTTATTTAATAGAACCGTCGTGATATCTTATAACAAGCGGTTCCATGATAGAGCCGTCGTGCTATGGCTCTCATTCCTTCGTCTCCGCGCGAGTGTCTCTTCGTCTCTGCTCCACTTTACTACTTCTTTTATATAAATAGACAACCCTTATCAAAGGGATTTCTCACGAACCTCCTTGATCATCCCATCTCTCTCCATAAATTCCAAATGGCTTCTCTCTCGTCTATTTGTAGTGGCCTACATTTTGGTTGTGTACTCGCACCTCTCTGGTCGCAACCTGACCCAAGCTGCGAACAAGGCGTCCGTTCGTAATGCAATCCGTTGTAGACCCTCCCATCTACCGGAGACCATAACGGCGATCATCTGTCGATTGGAGCTCCTCCTCCAACAGACTAGTGCGAGGCTCTCTAGCATCCGGCGAGTAAACCTCGTCGTGGAGATTGTCCTATGGAACTATTTGGTCCGCACCGAGGATGCAGCCCAGAGAGTCGAGGACGACCTCGACATTGCAGGAGAGCGGGTCCGCCTAGCCGAGACTGTGGAGACCAGGGTTGATGGCCTCTGGGCCATATGGGACTTGTTTACGGAGTCCGAACATCTACAAGAGGAAATTGAGCGTGCAAGGTCACAGGTGGAGGCGTTTGGTGAGACGATCGATCCCGCCCCACCAAGCAAGCGAGAAGGCGTACGAAGATTTGAAGGCTAAGATAAGATCGCTCATCCATTTTTTATCGTCTGTGATGTAAAAACTATAAGGCCAGTCTATTGTCTGTGATGTAAAACAATATGATCTTTTTTATCGTCTGTGATGATATGGTCTTTTTTATCATCTATTTATTACTGGGTAATTCATTTTAGTAATTATTTGCGCATATACATACTCTGTACGCTATCACAGACGGTTGAATGAAGAACCATCTGTGATAATATCCTCATCACAGACGGTTCCTCTCACTAACCGTCTGTGTTGAACTTATACAGACGGCTCCATGTTGAACCGTCTGTGATATCCTCCATATCACAGACGGTTAGTAAGGAGAACCGTCTGTGATATACTCACATCACAGACGGTTCGTCGATAAAGACGGTTCTCCTTACTAACCGTCTGTGATATGGAGGATATCACAAACAGTTCCACATGGAGCCGTCTGTATAAGTTCAACACAGACGGTTAGTTAGAGGAACCGTCTGTGATATACTCACATCACAGACGGTTGGGAATAAGAACCGTCTGTGATATGCCACCCCTATAAATATAAAGACCCGAAAGACCCCCTGCCCTAGCGCCTCTGATCTCTTCTTTGGAATAGAGGGGCTTGAGAAGCTTTGCTCTGTGTTGGCTGAAGGAGGCTTGTTTATTTTGCTTGCCTTGTTCTTGGTTGTGGGTTGCCCTAGCAATTTATGGCTATTTGGCTTGCATGCTTACTTTGTGAGGGTTGGCTTTGGTGGTAGCTCTCGGTTTGGGTGTTGTGAATGAGTGTTTTGTTTCGGCTGTGGGTGTTTTGTGAGTGGGATAAGCTTATGGGGGATGTGCATTTCGATTGTGGTTCTTCTCTTGCCCGTCCACTTAAGTCTCACATTGCAATCGTGGCCCAAGGAGAAGGATGTGAGGAATCTCGGGATATTAGGAATTTTCGTCGTGAGCTCTGAGGGTAACGATCTTTAACTCTTTATATTTATTCTAGGTTTATCTTTAATCAATTTTAGTGTATTTGGTTAATAGGAGGAGTAACGTATTTGCAGTTTATTAATATAATTTAACACTACTAATTGTTACGTGCGTAGCGTAGATGGACCAAATCGATGCACGGTGCGAACCGTGTGAGTGAAGAGTACATTAATGGCGTGATTGCTTTTAAAAGAGCCGCGGAGCAGGATATGTTGAATAAGGGGATAGAATTTATGTCTTCGTCCATGCATTGATTGTGGTAATCAAGATTTTTAACAACCCGCGCAGATCGTAGGGCACTTGATTGAAGGGTTTCAAAAAGGGTATACATGTTGGACCGACCACGGTGAAGAGCGAGAAGTTAATAATGGCGACACAGGAAGTTAATAATGATGACATCGCCGAGGAAGTCAACGATATGCCGGATGTGGACTGTGTTTTTGATGATGATAGGTCGTACGATGACAATCTGGATCAGATGCTACGCGATGCGTATGAAACTACAGTGAGAGAGAGTTTTGTAAATTCGAGCGCTTAATGGAGGACTCGGAAACCTTTGTTCCTGGCCGCAAGCCGGAATACATAAGGTTGTCAACCGTACTTGAACTGCTGAAATTGAAGGCGAGCAATGGTTGGTCCGACAAGAGTTTCACGGTGTTGTTAGGTCTCCTAGCGGACATTCTTCCGGAGGGAAACATGTTGCCCAGCACCACCTACCAAGCCAAGAAGGTTCTTTGTCCATTGGGAATGGAAGTAGAAAGAATACATGCATATCTGAACGATTGTATCCTGTATCGTAAAGAGTATGCAGACTTGCATGTATGTCCCGTGTGCAAAGCATCCCGATACAAGCGTAAGAATACTGCTAAGATGAAGCAAGGATCTCTTGCTAAGGTGTTGTGGTATCTGCCTGTGATCCTACGTTTGAAGCGTTTATTTGCGAACTGAAAGGAGGCAAGATTGCTGCGTTGGCACTCAGAGGAGCGTAAGAAAGATGGAAAGCTAAGACACCCTGCCGATTCTCGCGATGGAGAAACTTCGATCGGACCTTCAAAGAGTTCGGTGCGGAACCGAGGAACATAAGGTTAAGGTTGAGTACAGATGGAATAAATCCTTTCGGTAACATGAGCAGCCGACATAGCACTGCCCGTGAATCTATGTATGTACAACCTTCCTCCTTTGTTGTGTATGAAGCGGAAGTACATTTTGATGTCACTACTTATCAAGGGCCAAGCAACACGGGAACGATATTGATGTGTACCTAGCACCACATTGGATGATCTTGTGACACCGTGGAACGAGGGGTACAAGTATGGGATGCGCATAAACGAGAGAACTTCTCTTTACGCGCCATGTTGTTCTCGCACTATCAATGATTTTCCCGCCCTTGGTAACTGTCGAGCTTGAAGACGAAAGGAGCCAAAGCTGTCGCGACCGCTTAGATGCTACGAGAGTGTATGGTGAACAACTCGTGCAAAAGCGTGTATATGCGTCACCGTAGGTTCCTTCCCGTGAGTCACCCATACCGCAAGATGAAGAAACAATTCGACGAAAATAAGGAGGACAGTTCAGCTCCAAGGGCTTTTGGAGGGAAAGAGGTCTATGATATGGTTAAGGATATCGATGTTGTGCTTGGGAATGGACGTAAATTAAAAATCCGTAAGAAGAACATCTAGAAGAAGCGGTCAATTTTTTGGGACTTGCCTTATTGGGAGCACTTAGAAGTTCGTTCATCGCATCGACGCCATGCACGTGGAGAAGAATGTATGTGAAAGCTTGATTGGTCTCTTTATCAACATTAGTGGCAAAACAAAGGATGGTGTTAACAACGGACTTGGTTGATATGAACATAAGGACCGAGTTAGCATCGAAAGAGACCGATAAGGACGAACATACCTTCCACCGACTTGCTACACTATGTCCAAGGCCGAGAGAATGAATTGTGCCAAAGCTTGCATGGTGTTAAAGTCCCGTCCCGTTACTCCGCTAACATTAAGAAACTTGTTTCTATGCAAGATTTGAAATTAATTGGTATGAAGTCTCATGATTGTCATGTTACGATGACACAAATGCTTCTGTTGCAATTAGTGGTATCTTGCCGAACAAGGTCAGTGGCAATCTTGAGGTCGTGTTATTTCTTCAACTCAATTGCTCGAGAAGGTCATCGATCCCGAAGGACTAGATGCTCTACAGGCCGAGGTGGTGACGACTCTATGTCAACTTGAGATGTATTTCCCTCCGTCATTTTTCGATATCATGGTCCATCTCATTGTTCATCTTGTGGAAGAGATAAAGATATGCGGTCCTGTGTTCCTACGTCATATGTACCTGTTCGAGAGGTATATGGGAATTCTCAAGTCCTATGTACGGAATCGATCTCGACCGGAGGGCAGCATCATCAAGGGTTATGCAACCGAAGAGGTCATTGAGTTCTGCGTCGACTACATGGCTCAAGTGGAACCGATAGGTGTGCCTCTATCTCGTCATGAGGGAAGGCTGGATGGTATCGGAACCATCGGAAGAAAATCAATCACTCCCGATCTGGATACGTACGCTCAAGCCCATTTCACGGCCTTGCAATACATGACCCAAGTGTCCCGTACATCGACGAGCACAAAGACATGGTACGCCAACGTAATCCGCACGGTCGGAGGTTTGGATCACGAGAGCACAACCGTCGGTTCAACGAATAGTTAAAGGTGCGAATCATGACTAGGAGGTCATCAAGTGATGATACGCTATGGTTGGCAAAGGGCCACAATTTACAATTATCACATGGCAAGGATACGACATAAATGGGTACACATTTTATACGGCACTCGGGATAGGAAGAGCACTGATCCGAGCACGGTGTCCGTATAGATGCATTTAGTACCGATGGGCTGAGGAGCTCGTACTATGGGCAAATAGAGGAGATATAGGAGCTCGACTACGTGCTTTTCAAGATCCCCTATTTCGGTCTTTGTTGGGTCCATCTCCACAGTGAAGGTCGACAAGCACAGCGTCACTACCGTGGACCTCGATCGTGTCGGATACAAAGACGAACCATTCGTACTGGCTAACCAAGTTGTTCAAATCTTCTATATAACCGACCCGGTAAATAAGAAGCGTCACGTAGTTCTTCATAGAAAAAGAAGGATTGTCGGAGTTGAGAATATAGTGGACGAGGAAGAATACAATCAATTTGACGAGTTGCTTCCTTTTGGAGAGGGCATCGGGCTCGAGGAAGAACCAATGAGGAAGCTAGCTATATGCGTCGATCATCATGAAGGGCTATATTTTAATTAAGAAATTACTCCATTGTAATTAATTTATTCCATAACATCATGTGTTATGGACTTGTAATATGTCGTACGTATATTTTGATGTCAACGTGGAATTGTAATCGCTCCTGTCCTTGTGGACCGTATATTTTGGTGCATTAAAAATTCATTTAATTTGGAAAATAGTCCACCGCACCACCTTTCTAGAAACCTAAAAACTAAAATTTTATGGCAAATAGTCCAACACCTTTGCAAAGAAACCGGCATACTCATGCCTAATCCTGCGATGCGTCATCGCAGAAGACGCGTAGTCGCCCCACCCTTCCACACCGCGCCGGTGCTCGTGCCGGTGGCCATCCTCCGACAGCGCCACACCGGCCCGGTGACGGCCTTCTTCCCACACGCCGCTCGACCTTGTCCGCGGCGAGCCTCAAGCACCGCTGCACTCCCGGTTGGTCTTGGCCGCTCGCACCGCGGCCGGTCGGCTCGTCCTCGACCTGGCTGATGTAGTGCTTCCCAACGTCGCGCGTCTCGCCGGCCGTGTAGAGGAGGAGACCGAGCACGTAGGGCGTGGCCTTGTGGCCGGCCACGGCCGCCCGTTCAAGGAACATGAGGCCGCGCTGCATGTCTTGGGGCACGAAGACAAGCCCGAGGCCGACGATGAAACAAGCCCCCGGGTTGCCGGCGCCGGCCAGGTGGTTGATGACGGCGATGTAGCGCTCGTTGTCCTGCCACTTCATCGCCTCCTCTCGCTCCAGCGCCACGCGTCTCCCCACGGCGCATTCCTTGGACACCTTGTACAAGGCCTTGCAACTCCAATATACGTACATACAAAATTCAAGATGTTAGAATAAATAGTAGTACATATGTACGTATTTTGTAGATATAAAGATGTACGTACGTTAATCTTAGGCTACATAGGTCCTCCATGGGCTGAGGAGAGCTCGCGGCCACACGATATCGACGACAACATCGTGAGAAAGAGCGGCGATCACCGACCTCCTCGCCTTGGTGTTGGCCGTCATGCTCTGCATGCTCACCTTGACGATTGCTGCGTGTACGTACTCAAAACCGTGAGACGAAGAGCGATGGGAGGAGTTTAATCTTCGGTGAATTATTCCGTCTTATAAAGAATTAGGAGTAACTGGCACGTGAGACGAAGAGACGCATGTATCGTTGGCGTGCGAGACGAAGAGACGGTTCTGCATTGGTGAGATGAAGAGACACATCGCGCGGGAGACGAAGAGGTAGGAAAGAAATATCACAGACGGTTCTACCTTGGAACCGTCTGTGATAATACTATCACAGACGGTTCTTTAATATAGCCGTCTATGATATTAGTATATTACAGACGGTTCTACAATTGAACCGTCTGTGATACTTCACAGACGGTTTTATTTTCAAACCGTCTGTGATAAGACGTACTCATCACAGACGATTGATATTACGAACCGTTTGTGAAGTACCACAGACGGTTCGTAAAATAAACCGTGTGTGATGAGGAACTATCACAGACGATTCTTATTACCAACCGTCTGTAAAGTATCACAAACGGTTGGTAATAAGAACCGTCTGTGATGAGGAGCGTATCACAGACGATTCCAAATGGAACCGTCTGTATAAGTTCAACACAGACGGCTCCTTTGGAACCGTCTGTGATGAGGTGTCTGGTATGACCTGTTTTGTAGTAGTGGGAGTCGCGGCGTTGGCGCCGGGAATTCCGTAAGATTTGGTGCCAGAATTTCTGGACGAGGCGACAGATGTGCGGAGAAGGGAGGAGAGACGGTGGGATAATGGACAAAATTTCATGAAATCATTCCAAGTCACATGAAATGATGAAACCCTATTTACAATATAATTAAATAAATTTTCGAGAAAAATTCATAATGGATAAAATTTTGAAAATATTACATAAGCAAGTACACGGTGTCAGATGACTTCATAAAAAATTTCATAATTTTTGGACCCTATTTACTATATTTAAAAATTCTTACAAAAAATATGTATAAATAAATTTTTTTTTAAAAAGCAATTTTTTGCTACAGTGGTGGGCGCGCGCCCACTACTGTAGCAAAAATTGTTTTTTTTAAAAAATATTTCTACGTCTAAAAAAATTTGAAAAAAATGAAAAAATTGAAAAAAAAACACGGTACAGTGCGGGCGCAGGGTGGGCGTGCGCCCACACAACGTGGCGGCCGGGTGACACTGCGGTGGTGGGACCGGGGTGGGCGCGCGCTCGTGTTGCCATTTCTGCGCATGGTTAAAAGTACAAATACGGTTTGCAAATTGACCGTATTCGCCAAAAATTCGAAAACTACTGATCTATCCCATATGAGATGTTGTACCAGTATAAGGGCATCCGCAAACTTACTCTAATTTTTTCGCTTCACCTCTACATCTTTTATAAACAGTATTAGAGAACCATTCCAACGCATAGTCATCTTTTTAGTACCACTTTGCTTTTTGGCCTGTGTGTTTTGGAAGAGTGACATGGATGTCATTGGGCTTTTGGGTAGTTCCTAGTGGCAAATGTGCTAGTTTTATGAGTGTGTGTGTGTTTTAACAAAATAAGCAGTTTTACGTGTGACAATGAGCACCAGCAGTCAACTCTTCGCATTTTTTAGGTTTGGCAACCTTCTGGCTGGGCTAGTAAAATGCAAGTTATCTGAAATGTTGTGCTAGATTGGACTTGTACAAAATATCCCAAATGTGTTTAGAACTGGTATAGAGATGTTCCAGCATAAGAGCATTCGCAACAGTGCTGACTCTAGTTTCTTAATTCACGTCACTTCTACACACTGTACTAAAATAGCGGACATAGCATCCGTCGCGGTAGCGGGGTCTAAGTGCTACCGTGTGGCGTAGCGGTTCAAAATAGTGGATTGCGATATAGAGATCGTTATAGAGGATATAGCTGCTGCTATTGTGGTGGTAGCGGGCAATAAAGCGGCTGTAGCAGCCGATATAGCTTTTTTAGGCAATGTTTCAAGTTGTATATACGGATTTCTTGAAATAGATATGCTCTTTATGCTCATATCTTGGGACATAGTATCTATTCTATCTTAGTTTCATACAAGACATAATTTAAATTAACTCAAAATTATCACTATTATTTAGAATATGCTACAGAAATATAGTGCCGTACGCTATTTAGAGCCTTGCCTCTACATCACTTAGAAATAGTATTAGAAAAAAAAATTCTAATGTATTGTCTCTGGACATTAGACTACTCACCTTTTTCTTTTAATTTATTATTCATAGTGGCCACACTTGTCAGTTTTTTTTTAACATATACCACCACTTTCCCACCTTTACCCTTTCATCCTCGTCCTATTGAAGCTAGTGATACAACCCCAAGTGCTACTATGACATTGGTTCGTAATGCGGCATTGCAAACTTATGTTGAAGTTGTTTTGCCTGGAAGAAAGAAGACGACTGAGTGGGAGGATGTGGAGGATGGCAGAGAGAAGGATGAAGCTATAGAGCCTAGAACCAAGGAAACTCTAGAGCATGACAAGGGCTTGTGGGAGGCGACACATGTGAGCAAGCAGACGTGCACACGACCAAGGCCAAGCGGCACATGAGCGGGCCGCTTGCGTGGGAGCCGAGTGGGGCGCGTGCTTTGGGAAGATGCCATGCGGAGCAAGGAAGGCAGCCGAACATGCGGGCATGGGCTGCAAAGTACAGGAGAAGGCCAGGCGTGCGACGCAAGGAGATTGGGTGGTGTACGGCGCAAGGGCGGCGTGAGGATCTTGGAGTCCGAATTGGCAATGACATCGGTGTTCCAAAATGAGATCTCCAAGAGTCCGAATAAGTTGCTTTGTAGTGTATTCTGAAATTGCATGTTTCCTTTTAAATGAAGAGTCCGAATAGGAGTTTTAGATTGAGTTAGTTTTGGTTTTAACATGGGAGAATCCAAAATCTATCTTTGCTGTTTTTATCTTTTAGATTCCGAATTAGAGAGTCCTAATTGTGTGCATTTGGGACATTGAGTATGAGTGGGACTTTGTGCTGAATTGGAGTCGGCTTCGGTCAGGTTAGTGCATGTGTGTGGAGCTGGTTTCGGCCGAAGTGTGAGGCTATAAAGCCAAGTGCCAAAGGCCATGTAAAGGGAGAAGTAATTTTCGCTTGGAATAAAAATCAGAAAAGCCAATGTTTGGCACCAAGTATCGTGTGCGTGTGGGGATGAGAAAAAAGAGGATTGTGCTGTGAGTTTTCAGATTCGAAGAGAGAATTGTTGTTGCGCAAGCTGGGACTATCCTTGTTCTCAAATTGTGTCGAAGGTCTTGTTCTTGCAATTCATTCTTTTCAGATCGGTTTGTGAGTTCTTCGTTTGTGGTACCGTGAAAGATCGGGTAGCACATGTTCCAACTTGCCATCCTACTAGTTAGGCCATATCGGGTGGTATCAGAGTCTCAGTTGCTCACGGTATCCTACTGCTGTAAAGATTTGCAATGGTGGACGTGGAGGAGATGAAGCTAGTCATCCAATTCAGCTGGAATTTGGATCAATGCGAGGAGGAGCCGCACCCAGGAAACATCTTCGTTCACCGGTGTCGAGTGGGGAACACTGATTGTGCCATGATGATCGATCAAGGAAGCTTGACTAACGCCGCAAGCCAAACACTTGTGGACATATTGGGGCTGACCACAACACCGCATCGAAGCCTTGCAATTTGCTTTGGTTGGACCGGTACATCCTAATCACCAAACAGGTGGAGGTAAAATTTTCTTTGGATGGATATGCTGCTGCGGTCACTTGTGATGTAATTCCCATGCATATGCGAGCGTGTTCTTTGGTGATTGGCACATATTGGCTGACCGAACAGAAGATATGGAGAGTTGCTTCACGTCCCGTCATGCGGCTCTCTTTTCCTTGGCGAGGAATGCACCGGGAAAGTGTATCTTGGACTATACCGCAATACTTTGAAGATTGATATCGGCGTGACAAGGCACAAGATGACACAAAAGAGCAAGGGCGGAAGCAAAAAAGAGAAGAAACAGGAAGAAGAGAAGGAGGCCAAAGAAGAGAAGAAGATGGCACAAGAGGCCGCCATTAATTCTACCCGTGTACAACAAGAGAAGGAATCCTCTAATGGCGGTGACACTGACCAGGCGCGGCGCCAGGGGGGTGCCTGTGGTGCACAGGCACCCCCAAAAAAAATTACAATTTTTTTTAATTAGATATATGTATGAGTATTTTTTAACTAGGTATATGTATGAACAAAAATAGAACTATTTTGCATATTATTAGTATGTATTCAACAATCTGCAAAGCACTCATACAACTTGGAAAAGACTCCTCACTGAAGAATGATTGGCCAAAAAATACATGTTATGGTGGGAGTCTTTGAGTCATTTGACTTTGTTTTCAATGCACATTTGATGCTTGTCATACTTGGATGCACAGATAAGTTGTCTCAGTCTTTGTAAAAGAGGGACCAAAATATTATTAATGCTATGGCAATTGTTAATTTGGCTAAGGATAGAATACAACAAATGATGTATGATGGGTGGAAAGAATTTCTTCAAGAAAAGGTAACATCATTTTGCATTAAATATGACATCAAAGTTCCTAAGCCGGATGGTAGATATATACCTTATGGAAGATCATCATGTTTTTACCCAAAACAAACAAATGGTGATCATTTTAGAAGAGAAGTGTATCTTAGTATCATCGATAATGTTCTCCAAGAGCTTGACAATCGGTTTGACAAGGTTAATATGGAGTTGCTTGTTTGCATGTCCGCTTTAAATCCTCTGAATTCATTTGTTTCTTATGATTGTCTTACCAACTTTTATCCTAATGATTTTTCAAGCACGAATTTAATAAGAGTTTTTTCCAACTTGATAACTTCATTGATGATATACGAAGCGATGATAGATTTAAGAGCCTAAAGAATTTCGGTGAGCTTTCTACTAAATTTGTTGAAACAAGAAAGCATGACATTTACAAGTTGATGTGCTTGCTTCTCAAATTGGTATTGCTTCTACCGGTGGCAACGGTGAGCGTTGAAAGAGTATTTTCGGCGATGAATCTTGTGAAGAACAAGTTGAGAAATAGTATGAACGATCAAGTATTGAATGATTGTTTAGTCACCTTTATAGAGCGAGATATCTTCTCGAAGATTAGTGATGATGATATAATCAAGTGTTTTCAAGGAATGACATCGCGTCGTGTGGTATTGTGATTTTAATTAGCTATTTAGGACTCTTTTATTCATGTAAGATTTTATTTGAACTATTTGTATTGCATTATTAACTAATTTTGAACTCTTTTGTGTAATTGTATTAGACTTGTGAAATTACATATGTGTCATATAAGATTTTTTTTAGCCTTAAATGTGCACCCCCAGTGCTAAATTTCTGGCTCCGCCACTGACACTGACAACTAGGCATTGATATCGGCGTGACAAGGCACAAGATGACACAAAAGAGCAAGGGCGGAAGTAGAAAGAGAAGAAACGGGAAGAAGAGAAGGATGCCAAAGAAGAAAAGAAGATGGCACAAGAGGCCGCCATTAATTCTACCCGTGTACAACAAGAGAAGGAGTCCTCTAATGGTGGTGACATTGACGACTAGACACTACAAGATGGTTTAAGTATGCTGGCCAAGAAGGTTCGGTTTGATGACACGACTATCATTGAGAAGGGACAACGTAGCAATGTGTTCAAATCTGAATGCACGACCAGGAACTCATTATTGATGGAGATAACTACAACAACGTCATCAACAAGGAGTTAGTGCAAACTCTGGGTTTGTCAATGTGGCGGCATCCCCATTCGTACTATGTGCAATGGTTGCACAATATCGGTAAACTGAAAGTGACTCACCGTGTCATAGTTCCTTTTTCAATTGTTGATTATGAGGACAAGGTGGAGTGTGACGTCGTGCCTATGCACGCATGTCATTTGCTGTTGGGGTGTCCGTGGCAATTTGATCGTAGTGCTACACACCAGGAGGGTCCAACAAATAGTCTTTGGTGCATCTGGGCAGATTTTATACACTGTGTCCTATGTCGGAGAGCACAATTCGAGCTGAGAAGATCATTGTTGAAAACGCGGCTGTGAAGATTACCCTGAAACCGAGGATGGTTTCGCTTGAAGGGGGGAGGATGATACGACCACAAGTACTACTACGACATTGGTTCGTAATGCGGCATTGCAAACTCAAGTTGAAGTTGTTTTGCCTAGAAGAAAGAAGACGACCGAGAGGAGGATGGGGAGGCCATCCGAGAAAAGGATGGCACCTAGAAGCGAGGAAACCCTAGGGCGTGACAAGGGCTTGTGGGAGGCGGTGCATGGGAGCAAGCGGATGTGCACACGACTAAAGGTACGGGAGTGAGGCGAAGACCAAGCGGCACATGAGTGGATGTCTCGATGTGAGGAGTGGCAACATTGACTGCTTGCGTGGGAGCTGACTGGGCCACGTGCTTTGGGAAGACACCATGCGGAGCAAGGAAGGCAACTGGGCATGCGGGCTTGGATTGCAGATCAAAGGAGAAGGCCGGGCGTGCGATGCAAGCAGATTGAGTGGTGTGCGATGCAAGGGCTGAGTGAGGAGCTTGGAGTCTACATTGGTTCAGTATGGGTTCGAATAGGCAATGCCATCAGTGTTCCAAAATTAGATCTCCAAGAGCCCGAATAGGTTTCTTTGTAGTCTTTTCCGAAATTGCATGTTTCCTTTTAAATGAAGAGTCTGAATAGGAGTTTTAGATTGAGTTAGTTTCAGTTTTAGCAAGGGAGAATCCGAAATCTATCTTTGCTGTTTTTATCTTTTAGATTCCGAAATAGAGAGTGCTACTTGTGCACGTTTTGGACATTGAATCTGAGTGGGACTTTGTGCTGAATTGGAATCGACTTCGGGTAGGTTAGGCTGCTCCTAATGCTCCACTTTGGCTAGTATTTTAAGTCTGCCATATAGGTAAAAAGATGATATACACCATAATTAATGAAGAGAGATAGTACTTTAGTATTTAATCTGGATACCGGTTCGGTCTTGAAATCCAACGCAAAAAGTGTGAGACGTGTGGAGTTGATTTCGGCCAAAGTGTGAGGCTATAAAGCCAAGGGCCGATGGCCATGTAAAGGGAGAAGTAATTTTCGTTTGGAATAAAAATCAGAAAAGTCAATACTGGCACCAAGTATGGTGTGCGTGTGGGGATGAGAAAAGAGAGGATTGTGTTGTGAGTTTTCAGATTGAAAGAGAGAGTTGTTGCCTTTCGCAAGTTGAGACTATCATTGTTCTCAAATTGTGCCGAATGTCTTGTTCTTGCAATTTGTTCTTTTTAAACCAGTGTACCATCTTTTCTTCTTCTTCCTGCTCCCGCTATCCTCCCCGTCCACACCATCTCCTCTCCCTCGCTGCTCCCCACCACCCCTCACCATCGGTGGTGGTTGTCCTCTCTCCCCCTCGGTCGACCACATTGCCTCTGCTTGCCATTTACCACACCACCTCACCCTACTTCACCTCCGTCGACTCGTCGCAGGAGGCTGAATCCAGTGGCCACAGCTCAGATATAGCCGAACCCAAGCCATCGACATTCATATTTGGCCAGATCTAAGCTTGGGCTTCTGGATCTAGCCGTCTCCAACTCTGGAGTCGTCGGGCGTCACCGAAAAAGGTTGTCGTGGAACCAACAGTGTGCGTTACCATCTCGGTCACACAACTGCTTTTACATTGACCCCACAAAACCATATCGTGAAAGGATGGCTCTGCTTCAACAGAGTTTTTTTGTTGTCCCTCACCCTTGTTCGCGTGGCAGGGCGGAAGCGACGACTCACCCTTCGAGCACGCCTTCCTTTCTTCCCTATGTCATCCAGGTAAGTTAATTCTACGCGAATAGCGGAATGACATACATGGACTATCGGAGCGGAGATGCCACTCGAGGCTTACATTACAAGATAGTCTCCCTTTCCTTTCTTCCCGTCTTGGAACGGTAGGGTAAGCCCAGCCACAACTTCACAGCTGGCCCATGGGCCTGGAAGCCAGCGAAATTCACCTGTCTAATCTGTAAACACCCATCCAATCCAACAACCTCTAATCCCGTGGAATCCGACAGCGTTAGGGGCAAAAACTCAAGCAGAGCCCCCGTTACCTCAACACGACAGCTAAACGGCCGCCCACCATGCTGTCCCTCCCCTCCCTTCGTAGCGGGGGAGCGCGCCGCCGTATAAACTTAAGCTAAGAGCGAAATTAGAAGATTTGGAGGGATCAAAGCACAAAAGTTCGGCGCCACCCGAGAGGGAGAAATCTGAGAGCACGGCCTTCAGAGCCCAGAAATTCCAGAAACTAGAGAAGAACAGGCTCCCAGGGATCGGCCTCCATTTGCTTCGCCAGATCGAGTCCAATCGATTCGCGTGGCGCTGTTTGGGATTCGCTGCACTTCCTCGGGCAGTTCTTGATCAGGTACTGCTCTTCTTACTTGAAGAGATCTGTTTGCGCGTAGTCATCGATTTCACTGCGTTTGGGTAGAATTTGTGCGCTTTAGGATGTTTCTTGTAGGGACTCTTGGCTGTTGATGATCTGCCAGGACTTAGCTCTGTGTAGGCATGAGTTAGATTTTGCTGCTATTGTTCTGCAGAATTCAAAAGAGAGCATTTTGTCTTAACCCAATCATCAAACATGGTTACTCCGACTGCCTTGATGTGCTGGTTGTACTTGTGTGCCTCATACTAGCCTAGTTTGATCGATAGCATTGGACCACTTAATCTGATAGAATTAGTTTGATGTAAGATGTTTACCTAATGTTCTCCAAGGCTACTAAATTTGGGCTTTTCATTTGAGCTCTTAATCTCCTTCTGCATTACACGTATATGTTTTAATTCAGTTTGTTCTTCCCGCTGACAGTTGTTGATCGGCAGAAGACTTGGGAATGCAGAAAGATGTGCTTGCACAACAAGAAGTTATTATTTCGTGCAAACAAGATCCGAGCTTCCTTCAAGCTTGTATTGTGGGGCTCTCATGAGAATGTGCTGCATACTGATACCGTTCCTCCTTTCCGTCTTTTGAAGCACACTAGATCGAGGGACTCTATATTTGTACACCACCACCTCGGTGAAGGCGGTTAACATCTGCTGCATTCATTAGGTTTACTGTGCATATACTGTTATATAAGTGGTTTGTGGTGTTTGTTCTTATACTCCGTTCACATAGCTTGATATGATGGATGGGAGGAGGACTATCTTGATGAGCCGTTATGAAATTGGGAAACAGTTGGGACAAGGAACATTTGCAAAGGTGTATTACGCCCGTAATCTTACAAACGGCCAAGCTGTTGCTATAAAGATGATCAACAAGGACAAGGTCATGAAGGTTGGGCTTATGGAGCAGATAAAGAGGGAGATTTCAATAATGAGATTGGTGAAGCATCCAAATGTCCTGCAGCTTTTTGAGGTCATGGCTAGCAAGAGCAAGATTTATTTTGTTTTGGAGTATGCTAAAGGTGGTGAGCTTTTCAACAAAATAGCAAAGGGGGGAAAGCTTAGTGAGGATGCTGCGAGGAGGTATTTCCACCAATTGATCAGTGCTGTTGACTATTGCCACAGTCGAGGTGTTTATCACCGTGACTTGAAGCCTGAAAACCTACTCCTGGATGAGAATGAAAACCTTAAAGTCTCAGATTTTGGTTTGAGTGCCCTGGCTGAGTCCAAGAGGCAAGATGGTCTCCTCCATACCACATGTGGAACCCCAGCTTATGTTGCGCCTGAAGTGCTTATCAGGAAAGGCTATGATGGCGCAAAGGCAGATATATGGTCTTGTGGAGTAATTCTGTTTGTGCTTGTGGCTGGTTACCTTCCTTTCCATGACACGAATCTGATAGAGATGTATAGAAAGATTTCCAAAGCGGACTTTAGATGCCCTCGGTATTTTTCTGCTGAGCTGAAGGAGTTTCTACATAAAATCCTCGATCCAGATCCAAGTACTAGGATTTCAATCTCAAGGATAAAGAGAAGTGCTTGGTACAGAAGACCGGTTGAGGTAAATACAAAGAAAAATGAGGCTGAAACAACAGACAACACCTTTTCAGGTGAAGCTACAACCTCAGGTTCGACAGAATGCAGCACTTCTGAGGGAAATCAAGGGTCATTAAGCCTTCCAAACCTGAATGCATTTGACATTATCTCTCTCTCAACAAGGTTTAATCTATCTGGGTTTTTTGAGGATACGTATGGTCTCAGGGAAGAACAATTTACCACCAGGCAGCCTGTAACAACAGTACTTACAAAACTGAAGGAACTAGGCAAACGCTTGAAACTAAAAGTTAAGAAGAAAGAAAGTGGAGTCTTGAAGTTCGCAGCACCGAAGGAAGGAAAGAAGGGTTTTCTTGAGCTTGATGCGGAGATTTTTGAGGTTGCTCCTTCTTTCCTCTTAGTTGAGTTGAAAAAGACCAATGGGGACACTATGGAGTATCAAAAGCTGGTGAAAGAGGAAATAAGGCCAGCACTCAAGGATATTGTTTGGGTGTGGCAAGGTGATCAGCACCAGCACTCACAGCCAATACTGCAAGGAGAGCAGCAGCAGTCACCGTTGCCACCACAGCAGCCACAGGATCAGTTGCAACCATCGTTGCCACGACAAGAGCCGCAGGACATGTATGAACCACCCTTGCCACCACAAGAACCGCAGGATCAGTTGCAACCGCCAACCCCTCCGGACCACCTGAAGAGCTAGTTAACAGCCAACTGGTAATTCTAATGTTCTTGTCACCCATAATTCGTAGTTGTGTCTTTCTTTGCCTGTTTCTAATTCTTCTGGAATTGTAAAGCTATAAGCCTGTATGTACTACAGAAGTGCCATGTACTTCAATTTTGGAATATACAAGAAAGTACCTCTGGATATCAATCCAAAATTCTGGAAAGAAAAATAACCATGGACTAGCACTATTCAGTTGTAGAAGTTTTTGATGATTGGAATGTCTTTGTTCTTTGGTTTCCTCTTCTGTCTCATTGCTATGAGCAGATCTAGAGCTCTGCGCTTTGTCTTTTATGTCCTTATTTTAGGTTTCTCGCTGGAAATTTTGTTGACTTCTCTGTATTTCTTAGAGTGTGTTTGGTTTGGTGAATCAAAACATACATGTATAGGATAGTTCTGAATATGTCCCCTTCCCTATGTTTGATTGAGTGAAACGAACCAACTCATTCTGGATGGGGTCATACAAATTCTAAAAATATTCCCTAAATATGTTGTACCGAACGATTCCATAAAAATAGACAAACCATGCGGTACAGGGACGAGTGCATCCCCTCTGTTACTCCCTCTCCCTCTATATATATGTCACGGATCAGTGGGCTATGCCAATTAGTGGATAGTTAAAATAATTAATTTAGTTAAATACTCCTTTTGTAATTAAGGTAAATTTAATAACCGTGCTAATATTTTAATAATTAATCGTGCTAATACTCCTATATATATACAACTCATTCAACTTCATCTCTCAAACCAAACATCATCTTGGATCATCTTTTACAATCTTATTCATGCAACAAAACAAAATCTTGAATTATCTTATCACACTAACCAAACACACAAGTTATACCATACCATTTAGGATCATCTCATCTATCATGTACCATCCCATTCTATTCAACCTGGTTCACCCAACCAAACACACCCTAAAGTGTTGGAATGGAACTCATCTCTATTCCAAAGGACCAAATGTCAAGATATACAAGTTATATGTACATGTAAATATACACAGAACACCCTATACAACATACCTAACACCCCTCTCAAACTCATGGTGGATCAACAACATTGATTTTGGAGAGGTAGAAACTATGCGGAGCTCTAGTCTATGCCTTGGTGAAGAAATTGGCTAACTAAAGCTCTGAAGTCATATATTGAAGAGAAATAACTTGGTCTTGCACTTGCGATCTCATATACAAAGTATCTACTCTAATGTGTTTGGTGAGCTCATGTTTCACTGGATCTTGAGCAATACAAATCGCGCCAATACTGTCTGATAAGAAAGAAGTCGGTGTAGAAACTGAAACCCTGAAATCCTCAAGTAGCCACCAAAGCCAAGTGATCTTAGCTGTCAACACCACCATGGTTCGCAACTCAGTCTCAGCACTCGAACGGGAAACGACAGTCTGTTTCTTAGTCTTCTAGGCAATCAGAAAGGAACCAAGGAAAACACAATAGACAGAAAGAAACCGGCGATCCTTCTGATCGTTAACTCAGGTCGCATCAGAGTACACCTAAAGGTGCAAGGAGCTGGAGCGAGGAAAGAAAAGACGACTACTGATGGACTCGCGAAGATATCACAGAATACGAAGAAGGTGACGATAGTGGAGCTAAGTGGGAGCAGAAACAAACTAACTCATAATGTGAACTAGGTGAGAAATATCAAGTCGGGTGATCCCAAGGTAGACGAGGCTCCCGACAAGATGGCGGTAGCGAGTAGGATCCTCAAGAGGCTCCCCGTCAGTGGGTTGAAGGTGAACGAATGCTCCATAGGAGTGTCCACCATGTGCTGATAAGTGAGACAAGTGCGAGCCAAAATATCCTGAATGTACTTCTCCTGAGAGAGGTAGTAGCTCTCAGGCGTAGAAGTGACATCAATCCTAGGAAAGTAGCGAAGAGGACCCAAATCAGACATCAAGAACCGCTCACTGAGACGCTCCTTCACAAAGTCAATGTATTAGGATTCGTCCCTAGTAATGATCATATCATCTATATAGAGAAGGAGGAGCGTCCGACCCCGAGGAGAGGTGTGTACAAAAAGGACAATGTCGTGATCACTGGTGGAGAAGCCGACAACAGTGACAACAGAGGAGAAGCGGTCAAACCAAGCATGGGGGGTTTGCTTGAGCCTATAGAGAGCGACTAAGGCGACAAACCATACCATTAGGGAACGAATACCCAGGGGCAGTTACATGTAGACCCCCTCACGCAACTCGCCATTGAGAAAGACATTCTTGACGTCCAGTTAGGAGATGTGCTACTGTCAAACAGAGGCCACAACAAGAAGAGTGTGAACAGTAGTCATGTGGGTGATAGGAGCGAAGGTCTCATCGTAGTCATGGCCATGCTCCTGCTAAAAACTACGCGCCACAAGATGAGCCTTGTAGCGCTCAAGAAAACCATCTGAGCGGGTCTTGATCTTGTACACCCACTTGCACGTGATAGGAGTGACACGCAGAGGTAAGGGCGCAAGATCCCGAGTGGTAATACGCTCCAAATCAGCAATCTTCTCAGACATCACGAGGTACCACTTAGAGTGAGCAGCAGGCTCATGGTAGGTCATAGGTTCAGAAAGAGCAGCGGCTGCAAAGTCATAGTGCTCAGGAGGCCTGACAGTGCGACAATCACGAATATCATATATGGGAGGAAAAGGCATAGCAGGACTCAGCAAGGATGGAGAAGAAGAGCTAAGAATAGGGTCCAGCAAAGGCGGAGGCTCAACTGGAGAAGAAGGAATAGGCCGAGGACGACGAGAGTAGTGTAGGGAAAAATGTGGAATCTCAACAAAAGAGTTGGAAGGAAACTCCGACGGAGAGTGAAAAGGTGGAACCAGAGGAGAGGGAAGCGAAGAAGGTGGAGGCGGTAGCAAAATAGATGTGGAAAGCCGAGGGTCAAGAAAAGTTAGAAAGGAGATCGACTCGACAAGAGAATCTGAGCTGACGGTAGAGATACGAGGGTAGTAAGGTCGGGACTCATCGAAGGTAACATCCCGAGAGATCCCCATTCGGCGAGCAACAAGGTCGTAGCAGCGATAATCCTTATGCTCAATACTATAGCCAAGAAAAACACACTCAACTGACTGAGCAACCAGCTTGGTGCGCTCACGAGGTGGAAGAAGGCGAAGTAGACACAGTTGAAACAACGAAGATGATTGTACTCTGGAGCCTGACCGTAGAGACGCTCGATAGAAGTGGAAGACTGCATATTGATGATGAAAGTAGCGGTGGAGACAGCCTTAACCCAAAAGTGATGTGACATAGAAAAGGGAAGCATGAGAGCGCGAGCTGTCTCAAGCAAGTAAGTGACGATGCTTACGCTCAGAGACACCGTTCTGAGCGTGAGTAGCAGGACAAGAGTACTGGGTATGTGTACCCTATTCAGTGAGAAAGCGATGCAAAACAGTAGACAGGTATTCACCGACAGAGTCAACACGAAACACACGAATGGTCGGATTAAACTGAGTGCGAACTATGGTGGCGAATATCTGGTAAATAGAGAGAACCTGACTGCGAGAGGACATAAAGTAGATCCAAGTATGATGAGAATAATCATAAATAAAGGTTACATAGTATCGATGACTCTCTTTCGAAACGAAGGGAGCCGGAACCCAAAGATCAGAGTGAACAAGATCAAAAGGACGAATAGAAACATAATCACTAGAGGGATAGGGGAGTTGTAGCTACTTGTCATGCTTGCAACCCATACAATGTAAAGAGGTGTCACAAAAACAGACTCAACAACACCACAACCTACTAGTGACGACAGACGCGATCCACATAGATGACTCAAACGATGGTGCCACTAGGCGAAGGAAGCAATAGAGGACGCAGTAAAAACAGAGGCAGTGGTAGTGACTGATTGGTTGGTGGAGACAGCAGAATGGAGGTGCAGCCAATCAAGCTCTCAAAGATGTTGCAAATCATGGCGTCGAGGGCCAGTACCAAGCAGAGTTCCCGTGCTACGGTCTTGGACACAACAAGAGTTGGACTCAAGAACAACATGACAGTTGCGATCAGTGATCTCACCAACCGACATAAGCTGCATAGTAAGCTGAGGAACATGAGAAACTGCAGGAACATGAAAGGAAAAAGTGGAAAGGGTTGTTAGAAATTAATCTTGTTGTCTAAGTGTTTTACATGTTAATTGAATTTGGATGTCAATTGCATGGTAGAGTTAGTGGAGCTAATGACCTGCTAATTAGTTAACAGAGTAATTAGCTAGTGCATGTAGTGGAGCTAGTGCGTGTAGTAGAGGTAGTGGCCTACTTGAATGTGTTAGTGGGGAGGTTACATATCATATTATAGCTATAAAAAGCATTGTAACCAATATATTTCATGGGAAGAAAAGCAATAGAGGAGAGAAAAACAAAAAATGTTGTAGTGCAGCACCAAATTCTTTTTGTGTTGTGTTATTCGTCTTCTACTCCGATGAATTGAAAAAACAAGTGAAATAGTGTGTCCACTGTGTTCTCTGCGTGTTCTCTTGGGCTCTATCCCAACAATTGGTATCAGAGCTTAGGTTGTGATTGCCCAAGATCATGACGTAGGAGAAGTCGCTGGAAAGTGGCGTCACCCACGACGGTGCGACGTTGAGGACGTCGGCGAGGGAGGGAGTTGTGACCCTCCAATACCCCACGTTCATAGAGAGCAACTACGGGGTGTGGGCGATGAAGGTGAAGATCATCATGCGTGCGCAAGGAGTGTGCGCGGCAGTGGAGGGCGAAGAATTGGCCGATGAGAAGAAAGGCCAGATGGCTTTCATCGCCATAGTCCAAGCCGTGCTGGAGGCCGTTGTGATGGTCATATCCGAGGAGACGACAAAGGAGGCTTGGGATGCTCTCAAGGAGATGCACATCGGTGAAGACCGTGTCAAGAAGGCGCGTGTTCAAACTCTCAAGAGGGAGTTTGAGCGTATCTACATGGGGAGTCGGAGACAATCATTGAGTTCACATTGAAGCTCACCACCATGGTCAACGAGATACAGGCTCTCGGTACCAAGGTGGAGGAGAGCGCCGTCTTGGAGAAGCTCCTACGCTCCGTCCCCGTAGATTCCTACACATTGTCGGTACCATTGAGCAATGGAGTGATGTATTGGCGATGTCAGTGTCGGAGGCCATCGGACGCTTGAGGGCTTACGAGGAGAGCTTGAAGGGGCGACGACGCGACAAGGAAGAAGGAGAGCACCTGCTGCTCACGCGCGCCGAGTGGGAGGCCAAAGCCACCGAAGAAAAGAGGAGCAGCGAGGGCTCCGGCAGAGGTACCAAGAAGAATGGCGCGCGCGGCGATGGCCGTGGCCAAGACAGCGACAAGAAGAAGCACCGCGGCAAGGTCGAAAAGTCGAAGATCCAGTGCTTCAATTGTCAGGAGTTCGGCCATTTCGCGTCCGAGGGTGATGAGTCGAAGAAAGAATAGGCGTATCTCACTAATGCCCAAGAGGACGACGAGCCGACTCTCCTAATGGTTGTGGCATGCGAGCATGTCGTGGACGTCATGATGCTGAAGGAGGAGAGCGGGAGGACGCTGGACGATCTGTCCGTCGCACTCTCTGATGTGACCATGGAGGCAAAGTAGGTCAATCTTTGGCCCTTCGAGGCACAGGCTGAGCTAGAGGTCGCCAAAGCCGAGGCCGAGCGGCTGCGCGAGGAATTGGCCATATCCGAGGCAAGGCCGTGCGCCGTGTTCAATGAGAATGATCAGTGCAGGCTGGATGTTGAGAAGTCGGCGCCGCATGTGTCGACAAGGACAAAGAATGCATGTTACTCCTCGATTGCATAGGCGCATCAGAGGAGGAGGTGAATCGGGCGCGTTAGGAGAACACCAAGCTGCTGGAGTCGTAGTGTGTGCTCTGTGACGAGGGCGTCAAGGAGGCGCTGGGGATCGCTAACGCCTGGCTTAACGACATCATCGCCGAGAAGGATTGCGTGCTGTAGAGCCTTCGGCAGGAGTAGCTCAAGTAAGGTACTCACAGTGCTCAATGAACCAGTGCAAGTGGAAACGACGCTGGGTGCGGCAACATTGGCAGCGACGCCAGCCGTGATGGCGTCGGTAGAGAAGCGCAAGGAGCAGGGGAACATCAAGCTTATGTTGGGAGCTGGGGAGATGAGTCCCGTTTGGTACCTCGACACAGGCGCATCCAATCACACGACCGGGTTCCATGAGATGTTCTCTAACCTGGACAAGTCGGTTCAGGGGTCAGTGAGATTTGGCGATGGATAACACGTGGAAATCAGTGGCTGTGGTGTGGTACCGTTCAAGTGCCAAACTGGTGAGCACAAAGTCTTAGCTGATGTTTATTACATACCTAAGTTAAGGAGTAATATAATCAGTTTGGGCACCTCGATGTGCATGGCTACAAAACAGTGTTGGAAGAAGGCATTCTGAGCATTTATGATCAAAAGAGAGTTGCTGGCCAGGGCAAATAGTCATGGAATCGACTATACTTGCTTCGACTGGGCCGCACCCAGCCGGGTTTTGTCCTAGCAAAATATGGTGTGAAGGAAGACAAACTATGGAGCAAGGTGAAGAGTATGCAGAGTCAGCAAGAGGCTGATGCAGCTGCACTGTGCTCCAGAATGCAGTTGTTTCAAAATGCAGTTGCACATATAGGTGGTGATGTGTTCACTTTGTTGTATGAGACTACTCCTACTGTAGGTGTTGCATATGGATATTGGCCTGACCCAGGGCCCATGACCCCGCCGCCGTCGCCGACGGTGACGAGTCTAGTGGTGCCATAGGTGGCGGCATTGCCGACGCCGTGAACTACAGCACGATATGCGGAGAGCCTCATATCTGCAAATGAGCTGGCGGGCATAGGAGAAGCAACAAGATTAAGGGTGTGATTGTTAGAAATTAATATTATTGTCTAAGTGTTTTGCATGTTAATTGAATTTGCATGTCAATTGCATGCTAGAGTTAGTGGAGTTAGTGGCCTGCTAATTAGTTAACAGAGTAATTAGCTAGTGCATGCAGTGGAGCTAGTGACCTACTTGAATGTGTTAGTGGGGAGGTTACATGTCATATTGTAGCTATAAAAAGCAATGTAACCAGTTTATTTCATGGGAAGAAAAGCAATAGAGGAGAGAAAAACAGAAAACGCTGCAGTGCAGCACCAAATTCTTTCTGTGTTGTGTTATTCGTCTTCTACTTCGGTGAACTAAAAAAACAAGTAAAAGAGTGTGTGTCCATTGTGTTCTCTTGGGCTCAATCCCAACAAGGGTGCTTTGGCCTGCAACAGAAAGAGATATATCATCTGCAGTCTGAACAGTGGAAGGAAGAGCTGTGGGACTCACAGAAGTGAAGTGGATAGAATCTGGTATCATATGAAAGGAAGCATCAGACTCCAAGATCCATAGAGATAATATACCAGACGAGAGAGGAGGCGGAGGCAAGGACGACTACTTAGAAGCAAGAGCCAAAAGAACAAAACCCGATGAGTCTGAGGACGAGCCGACACCGAGGCACTGGAGTAGGGAGATGAGCTGTTGTGTGGTATCACCGGAGGAGCCCTGGCCAGAGGCACTAGCTCCTGAGTGGAAAGAACCTCCATAGCCCTTTGGTGTATGGCAACCCCGGTGACCCTAGTCCCTCCTCCACTTGTAGCAGTCTTGATACCTGTGGCTATCAAGCTGACAGTAGGTGTAGTGGAGACCCACAGTAGAGACAGTAACCACTGGTGCCGCAGGAGCTGGAGGGACCATGGCCGACGTTGAAGGAGTCGGTGCTGAAATAGACAAGACAACCCGCATCTGAGTCGCGCCATGGTCATGATGTTGGATCGCAAGAAGGCTACGATAGCACAAACAAAAATTTACCGCGCAACCAAGGAACCACCGCAAGTAATAGATCACGAGATTACCACTAGACGCGCCGACTCGTAGCCGAAGTAGAGCCGATGTAGAGAGTTGAAGCAGTCGTAGTCGTACTTGCCGCGCGCCTTCTCCTCCTACTCCGATGAACGTCGCGAGTCGCGGATTGTCCTAGTGCTGATGCTTTGCAACAACACCTCCAAGGTATCCACACGTACGGGGCAGGGACACCACGCGCAGGAGTGCTAGCGTCGGCGGCGTGGTTGAGGAGAGCGTGGCTATTAGGGTTTCAGGATTTCTTCCAGAAATATTGATCGATCACCATACTTCATGCCACCGCCCCTCTATATATAGGCATCCATAATGGGTCCTGAACAGGAGGCCCATTAGGAACTCGTGGCCTATAAGAATTCGGATCACTATCCAAATCAAATCCTAGCCTTTTAAGTGTGTGGCCCTATAGGTTCGTGTGTAATCAGTTGTGACTCGAAAACTCTTTCCCGATCACGAGTCGTCAGCGGTACCTAGCAGCACATAACGATTCCCGAACACACACAGAATATATCGGACGAACCTTAATGCAATATGATCTACGACTGTGTCCTTATCACTTACGACCAGCTCGTACTTAGTCATGACCAGTCCATAATTAGTTACAACTAGTTCGTAACTCCTTACGACCAGTTAGTATCTAACTACGACCAGTTTGTAACTCCCTATGACCAGTTGGTGATTATGTTCGAGTAGTCCATGACTAGATCGCATCTCTATACGACTTCAACCAGTCTACGACTTCGGCCAGTCTACGACTAGTTCGCATCTCCATACGACTTCGACCAGTCTACGACTTTGGCCAGTTTTCGACCCGGGCACTGAACGACCTGCTTGTGTATTCTCCCTTTGCCTCACGACATCTGGTTGAACTCCAAGTGAGATGTGGTGTCAACCATGGATTGTTCAATACTTTCTCGATCAAGTGTCGAATAACTTCATGTGGTCGACACTTCGACCACTTGTGGCATGGTCATGCACTTTCTTTATTCGACCACAACGAGGGGCCCAGAGACATCTCTCCCGTTATGTTAAGAGGGGCAAATCCCATATCCGACCAGTCACATTCCTCCGCATGTTTCATAGCATACCCGAAAGCTACCTTTATAACTACCCAGTTACGGAGTAGCGTTTGGCAACCCCTAAGAGTGCTATTACACATGTAGGAAACCATGCCGATCTCAGGTCTAAAGATTATACATCATCATTGCTTGAGACCAACTAACGACACATAGAATCATAACAATCTCAATAGTGTCTCAAGGTGGGTCTTATCCAACACTATGATCTCTAACATGTGTCCATATTATTAGTTTGATATATCCATATCTATGACCTGTGAAACATGGTCATCAACCAATACATATGCTAGTCTATTCATATGTGTCCTCATATGTTTTTTCGACTAGGGAACGTTTAAGAATAATTATCGTAGAAATACATAGTTTCACGATCAAGTCACATACTTGATGATAAATATTAACGATATAATTCTACGAACAAGATAACACATTATCCAAAGTTATGAACATAATGTAATATAATCATCTCTATGATTGCCTCTAGGGCATATTTCCAACACATGAGTCTCCTCAGCGCGAACACCCACGAGGGCCTCTGCCAAGCTCGGGCGCGGGTGACGAGTCAGGAATTGAGCACGCATGGTCTCGAACGCAGGCTGGAGACGCATCAAGAAGTCGTAGAGACAGTGAGTCTCCTGGTGATCTCGTAGCCGCACACAGCAGGGACAGGTTTGGCAGACATCCGGCCCTAGAGAGTTGAGCTGACGCCACACCTTTGACATATGCTGGTAGAAGTTGTCCACGGTGGCATTTAGCTGCCGAAGGGAGTGCGCCTGGTGCATGACAGAGAGATACATAGCATTACTCGTCGGCTGGTAGTGAGCTCGGAGGCGCTCCCACATCAGCTGAGTCGTCGGTAGCTCCATCACATCCATGGAGATGGCCACATGCATACTACCCACTAGGATAGCAGTAGCACGAGCTTCGACATCCTGCTATCTCTTGTAGGCGTGCAGCTAAAACTGGTAGAACTCCAGGGCTTCCTCCATAGCAACAGTGGCGACCTCCTGAGTAGCCTGATCTGCACCAGTAGCAAGAGCAAACAGAACTGGCAACGTAGGGCGAGGTGGATAGGGGTGCTCGCTGGTGAGGTGACTTCAGAGGCATTGGCTATTGAGGTGAATTCTCGCGTAAACTACTCACTGCTCACTCATGGATATCTTAAAACTGAGGGGAGCGAGATGACAAAGGAGCCACTGGCGGTAGCCATTCGAAGTAGAGGGGTGGTCCGAAGTTGGCCGTAGGGGAGTCCGAGGGGCGGCTGCAGGGGCCCAAGGTCGGGGTGGCCCAGGCGTCGGGATCTGGAGTGGGAGTGGCCGGATCCAGA
This sequence comes from Ampelocalamus luodianensis, assembly GCA_036346255.1. NCBI lineage: Eukaryota > Viridiplantae > Streptophyta > Magnoliopsida > Poales > Poaceae > Ampelocalamus > Ampelocalamus luodianensis. The sequence continues at coordinate 24,944,029 of CM070617.1, read as the reverse complement.
GCTGGGGCGCTAGAGCTGGCCAGATAAGGGCGGTGTCAGGATTCGGAGCTCGCCGGGTGGCGGTGGTGGTAGGGGCGTCGCCAGATCTGGGCAGGAGCGACCGGATCCGAGGAGGTAGCTCAGGCGATGGTCGCATGGGCGCGAGGCAACAGATCCAGTGCGGCGGGCGGGTGAAGCAAGGAGTCTTGGGCTGATTGGCCGGCGGCGCGGCCGCGCAGCGAGGAAGCTCGGCGTCGAGGAGGTCCGGGTGACGACAACGGGCTCGGGAGGCGCATCGAGGAGGGCCATAGCGGCATCATGGAATACCAGTGATTTGACCTCTAACTGAAGCCAACTGTATAGGAAAAATACTTTCTACTCCCGAGTGTAGTTATTCCCACTTCTGATATACCACCTAAAAGAACTTGACATACTCCTTTATCACTTTAGGTATACTCATATACTAATTATAAGATACTCCAATGTGAACCACACGAAAAAATTGCAAGAGAGTCTATAGTTTTTAACATATTTTGTAAATACCTTCATATTCGCACATAAAAAGGAGTATGTCACATAAAAAGGAGTATGTCTAAAAAATTATACATACCACCCCTAAAAAGGTGTGAATACCATCTAGGTGGTTTTATATACTCGTATACTACACATACATACTCTCGGTTGCGCAAGATACTTCCTACATTGTGAGATACGAAATAGGGAGTAACTACACCCGGGAGTAAAAAAAAAAAGCTTCCTCTCTCTCTCTCTCTATATATATATATATATATATGTATATGTATATGTATATATGTATATGTATATGTATATATGTATATGTATATATATATATGTATTATGCTGAGTGTATTACGAAGTAAAGCATGAATATAAATTGCTATTCAAATGATTAAAAGATAATTAAAAATTAAAATATTCAAATAATAATAAAAACAAATATTAAATAATAAAACAAGATATTTGCTGAGAGATTTTATCTCTTAGCTCAGAATATATTCACAAATATATAGGATACCAAAACTGATTTTGATATAAGATGAATGATATGCGTTCTAAATATTCAAAGTTTATGTATTGAATATGCTTTTGATATTTATGAGTATGAAAGTGATATATATAGTGGTTTAAACCACCAAGTATGCTATAATTTGTAATTAGTAATATTCTGATTTGGTGAATAGTATTCGTGAATAGTGTGAATAGTATTCGTCAATAATGTGAATAGTATTTGTGAATAGTGTGAATAGTATTCGTGAATGATGTGAATAGTATTCGTGAATGATGTGAATAGTATTATGAATAGTATTTTTATTTTTATTTTTATCTTTATCTCAGGATCTTGCAGGTTGGCGAAACCAATATGACGGCCGGTTTTGTGCAGAGGTTGTAAAGTCCTACTCGGTACTCACTATATTTCTTGCTAATTTGCTTCAGAAGTGGCTAAGCTTTTTCTTTAAACGTTCTTAGTTATGGTCATATGAGGTAATTTTTATCGTCACTCCGGCAGTTCCACCGAAGGAACACTTCTCTGCCTAATGTTCACACCACCCACAGAACTCTGCCCATCTAGGGAATTTACAGAACCACCACTGAGGGTCTCCTATAGAGTCCTTAGCATAAAACCTTGCCTCATATGAATAAACTAAGAAAACTCAAGAATATTCAAAACCACTTCATTTCCACAAACATAGCTTACATATGGTTTTCCTTTGGAAACCAGACGATTAACAACAAAGATAGAGGTTACCTTGTGCAGAGAATATTACGGACTACTGGATGGATATATTTTTACAATGAGTCTTACTACTAAAAGAGAGCACTCTTTGTGGAAGGCTAATGCTAACTCTTGCTCTGTGTTTCTCTTTTCTTCTTCCTCCTTTTTTTTTTTTTCTTCGGCTGATGATCTCCTTTTATAGTGTCGAGAGAAGCTGGAAGAATCGTCTCCTGAGTCTTCATGAGCCTCCAACCTTTATTTACTTAAACAAGTACCTAGGCTATTATAGCCTTAAAACAAGGTTGCTAAACCTTTACAGGACGACAAAGAAAAATAACACAAAACATAATTCTACCGACACTTCATGATAGATTCTTAGGTAGGTAGAACCTATCATTTAATGTTACATGATGTCGTGGTGATTTTTCTTTTGTTTGAGCTCAGCACCACGTTGCATAACCCTTTGGCTTGGTAAAGACAAATATGTGTCCTTGGTATGAGTGACTCATAGTACCTTTGTCGGTTCATTGTACCATGGTGCACAATTTTCTTGTTTGGTAAAAATGGATCTTTGATTTTATCCATATTCCTTTTTCTTCTTACTGGTGTCACAAGTATGAGCTGGCTTTCATGAATCTTCTGGTGAGCGCATGGATTATCTTTATTTGCTGATATAATTAATCTTCTGGTATATGTATGAATTGGAAATTTCCTATTCACATATATGAATCTTTTTAAATGATATTACCCCATCAATATTGGCGTACCTTCGTAGGGTTATCTTCAATATTCTTTTAATTTTGGGATTGCCCATGTCCAGCAATATCCATAATTTCTATATCTGATGTTGATATATCAATTTTTTCATCAATTGCCTTCTTGATTTCTTCAAACTTAAAATTCATTTCATTTCTTATATCTATTAATATTTCTTCCTTTATATTTTTCTTCCATTGCGAAGATATATTCTCGAATTTTCATCAATCTTCAAGTCTATATATGATTCGTCTAAAGGATTTGTCCTTTGACTAGACATTCTTTATATGAATTCTTTTTGATGTCTCTGTATTTACCAAGGGTGAAGACCAACGGTTTCCTTATTTTTAATTTTCTATAATTTTGGATATAATTCTTGGCGGTGGCTCCATATAATAATTTACTCCCAATATTTTTCTAGCTTGAGCCATAGCTTCATCAATATTTGTGTATTTCTTCCAAGATATTCCTCTGTTAATTTTGAATCTATTTTTGAGCCACTATTTCTTCAAATGATATATATATTCTGGTATTCTCCTTCAAATACCACATATAAAGTCTTACATTCTATGGTCTCCCAATTCTACGATATTGATATTGTCTCATTTTTATATGAAAATATTGGTAAAGGTGTTTAATATTGATAACATATAGCCTTTATCTTCACGTTTATTATTATATTGGTACAGAAATTATCAATATACATTCTTGTATTTCATCAATGATTATATGGTCTTTTGGCTTAAATTTATATGAATTTGGTGGGAATATTTTGAGCTTATTATCTCCAAAGTGAAAGATTCTATCCCATTATAATTCATTGTCTTCTTCATACGCAAAATGAAATAGCATGTTAGGTGTTTTAATATCGTGACGCTTCATAGTTTGTTTGTTCAATATTTGCACATAATTCGTTTTTATTTTTATTTAGGGAATATATTGTTTTGAAGATTAACATTAGAAATTTCTAAGTTTTCTGAATTCGTGATGAAGGGGTCTCTGCGCTTTCGCTCTTACGAAATATTATCTTGATATGGAATGAATGTGATTCCTTGTTCATGTATAATTGTAGTCGTATTGATTGTTGTAAAAATCTAAGACCAATTATCATGTCTTCATTTATCATTGATAAGTCTCTTATTGTAATTTCATCTATTATATATTTTGTATCATTTATATATATTTCAATATTATAAGCCAAATTATTATGGACCTTTTTATTCTGACATATGTAATACCTAAATTTTATTCGAAAGGATTAGTCGGTAGAAATTAATTAAATGGGAGGAGGGTTCTTTTAGTAAAACACCAAATCAGGAAATGAGAGGGGTTTTCCGCGTTTTAATGGGCAACTGGGCTTGGGCCTAGGCCCATGTGGGGTGGCCAGGCCAAGGGAGGGTGCCACTCCCCAAACCCTAGCAGCCCCTCTCACCCCCTCCTCTTTCCTCCCCATTCGCCGCCACTTTTCCCCACCTTCTCCACCCCCTTGTGCTCCTCCTACCTCCCCTCCACCTCCATTGCTGCTGGCCAAAGGAAGAAGAACCTCCATTGCAGCCGGCCAAGGAGGAAGAAGAAGGAGAAAAGAAGAGAAGGGAGAAGAAGAGGGAGAAGAGAAGGAAGAGAGGAGAAGGAGGATCATCTTGGGGCCTGCTCATCGTCGTCCAGCACGTCGTCAAGGGTGACGGGTTTCTTGTGTTGAGGATGGTCATTAGAGGCGATTGCTAATAGGTTGATTGGATCGGTTAATTTCTGTTCTCTGTCCAATTTTGTCCAGTAGCTTGCGCGGCCGATTTCATGTGGTTAGAAGCAGAATTAGGAGTTTGGATCTCCTAGAGTTGTAGATTATGTTCTTAGCTTTCAGTGGCCACCAAGATCACCCAAATCCGATTAACGGTCAGGAAGTTATGAATTTTTTAGTATCGCTGCTCTGTTATTCTGTCAGTTTTGAACAGTCTGTAGAAAATGGGATGAATCTGCTAGTTAAAGTCAAAATCAGAGGACCTCAATATAACGAAAAATGTAGGTAATTTCCATACCTTTTCATAGAGATAAAGAACACGAGATTTGGACTTCCGTAGCAAAAGTTATGATGGTTTTAGCGTACTGTCCAGAGAACCCGACGAGAATTCTGTTGTCTGATGATTGGTTTGGTAGGGAAGTTAAGGGCAGAATCAAAGGGCTCCCAACTAGGTTTATTTAGGCAATTCAATTACCTTTTCAGAGAGTCTAAGATCATCTTAATTGGACTCCTAAGCAGAAAGTTATGTATTTTAGAATTTGGCTGTTTTCAGTGAGCACAAAACGATCGCTAGAAATTGGAGGTTTGTTAGCGCTTGAGAGTTTAGTGAGATCAATTGTGTTGTTATTTATGCTCTTGGTCCAGCGTGTTGGTCTTAGATTGGGATACCTTTATGTTCAGGTGGGGAGCGGTTCAGGGCAGCACCCTCTTGGCGTCCACGCTCTCGCATGCAGTTAAGGCAAGTATTCGGGCTATTGTATATTTATGCTTGTATGCCGTGATGTTTGTGTCGTGCTCATAATAGCTATGCATGGATGTTATGGTGATGAGTTCCAATTTATCTTGGTGAATGCAAGTGCATTTGTATGATTCGTGGTTGTGTTCGATTGGTCATGATTGTGTGCTTCTCGATATGTGGTAGCATAGTGAGATGGTTGGCTTGATGTTGATTTAAGATCGATGGATGCTTCATATATGTCCATGCTCTATTATTATTATGTTATTACTGTCTTGTGGTAATTTGATGATGATTAAATGATGAGCATGTGCATATTGAGAGCATATTGAGGCTTAGTCACGCGGTGACCAAGCATGTTTCCTTTGAGATCCCGTCATGAATGTGGCGGGCGAGATCCACACTCGAGGAGTGTGGGCTTGAGGTCCCATTACTTGCGAGTAATGAGCAATTGGTCCCTGTGCGATGCGCATGCGAGCATGCATGAAATAGCGGCGACGGTTGCTTACTCTGCATTACGGTGTAATGCACACGAGAAGTTAAAGATAAAGGATCCTTGAGCATTGCATTGGTTGCATTTCATAAGTTAAAAAGGCTATGTTTAGTGTTGTGTTATTGTGGATCATTAATGCTATGTTTGTGTTCTTGTTTATAGCCTTGTTGGTACTTCTTGAGTCTTTGGGCTCACTCTTGCTTTAATGTATTTTAGGTACCAATGGCGGGATCGACATGAATGGGAGGGAATAGATGATGGATGCACGCACTACCTCACAACATTAAAGCAATTGTCATTTAGCTTCATATAAGAATAAATAGATCTGAGAAATACCCATGGTTGTTTTATGATTACGATTATGGTTGTGAGAATAGTGTTAATTTGCTTACATTCATATGATTATCCCTTATGCATGAGTGAATTGGATTATGAAATTATTGTTAAATGTTATGTTTACTGTTAGAAGCTATGGATAGTTTGAGTTTGAGTTAAGCTGTAATAATGAGAATAGAAAGTTATGTTTATGATATTATTCTACGCTTGAATGAACGATTATGATTATATTGATAAATGCCTTGATCAATTGTTGGAACCTCAGTATAGTCGACTATACAAAGGAGGTTTTGTCGAGATTTTGTAATTGGTCTTAGTTTAGCTCAGTTTAATTTAATTTTAGTAGCATTCGGGCTCAATGTTGGTGGGTTATTCTGATTGGTATCGAGCGAGTGTAGGTCCGTGGTGACTAGATATAAAAAAATTTGCTAATGTTAATCAACTTAAAAGTTTGACACACTTGAGCACTGATGGGATGGGGATGGGTCAATCTTTGCATTTACGTTCGTTATATCGTTTTGATTATTCTTGATATGAATTGAGTTTGGCTGCTTATTAATTAATTATTATGATTATTATGAGTGGGATTAGTCGTTGTTGAGAGGTTAAGGTCGTGGTTGTGACCACAGGCTTTACCGAGTTACACCACCGTTAGTGGAGTGGGTATAGAGAAGTGCTGCAGAATATCTTGAAATGCAGTGTCGATGGCGAGAATCTTTAGAAGAGTTGCTCTCTTCCACGAATTTGAATTTGGTCAACTCTTAACCGGTTTGCGATTGATGAGTTTCTTTGAAATGTTTGGAGTGTTTCCTTTGGCTTAATTTGCCCAGTAAATCAATTATTGTTTTTCCCAACCGTTGAGTTATTCTCGTGATTGGTGAACTTTGCTAATTGTCAAGATTGACTTTTGTAGTGTTGGTTTTGTTTTCTTATTGGAAAGCTTGACCTATTTATTAAGCTTGATGTTTTAGTTAATGAAAGTTTCCTTTTGCAAGTCCTTTAGTTCATGAAGGCTTTGACTCAACGTATCACTCTTGGGTATTTTGAGCGTTGAAGATTAATGGTTGTGCTATGAGTTTCAAGTTGAGTCCGCGGTGTGTGCATGATCGATCTTAACTAAGGTCCTTATCAAAGAAAGTTGAATAAGTGGAGGTTGTCCTTTGGTGGTTCTTGATGAGTTGTGACTATGAGTACGACAATAATTAGTTGGAATCAATAGAGTTATTAAGAGGTGTGGTATTTTGATGAATTAGTGCGATCGTTAGGATTGTGGAATCGGTAGATTTATTGGATAGCATGGAGTAATGTATCTCTATGGATTAGCTTCCTCATTAGTGATGGTTATGTTAAGAATGTGTTTGAGCGATGCTTTAGAGGATATCAGTTGGAAATTTTAGTAAACTAGTTACTTGATGATCTTACATAATTGCTAGATTGAAACGTGTATATTAGATTAGACGAGCGTTGAGGTAGCATGTTGTGAAACCTGTTATCTGAGCGATAAGATTATTAAATGTTGACTTTGTGTTTATAGATGGTTATGTGACTACAAGCGAAGTAGGACCCTATTTGTGTACATGATACATACAATTGACAAATGTTAATGACAGTTGGAGCGGTGTGAGTAACACTAATGGTTGAGTGGATGAATGAGTAAGTGGCCTCGATAGTGTGCTGCGAAAGTATCATTTGATAGTATGAACTAGTTAAAATAGGTTTGTTTCAACCTTTTTGGCTTGTGTTTCTTTTGGAGAAATTTATGATGGGATAAGAGGCTATGATGAGTCTCACTAAGAGTGTATTATTACATTACTAATGTGATTGTCGATGAAGGGATTATGATGATAATATTGAATGTTTTGTATAAAGGGTGGATCGCTCGCGGATGTTGATTAATTGAGTATGTGCTTGTAAATACTTATGTGATTTGGAGAGGAAAATAGGTAGCAACTAGATCTCATAATGAAACTAGTCGATATGATAATGGTTGGAGTACAACTATTGTGTGCTAAAGTTTGGTGTTGAGCATTACTAAAAAGTTGCAATGATATGATGTAATAGGAGGCTTATGCTCATCTAATTGTGAATTAAATGGTTGATAATGTGACCTTGATGAAAGGGTTATGGTAGGAGCTTTTCAATTGTTTAGTAGACCCTTCTAAGTTTAAGAGGTTGATGTATTGATGTTGTATGGTTTTGGTATACACTCGTTTTGAAGATGGGATGAAAGGATAGTATGGGAACTTTTGGTGAAACTTTGGGGCTTTCTAATGGAATAGTTGATGATAAAGATTCGTGTGTAGAGTATATTATTCTTGATGTTAGTAAGATTATCTGCAAGAAGTTGCGACATGAGTTATGTGGTGGTGAGTTTGTTTGAGCAAAGTGACATGTTGAAAGATTTATTTGGTTCCTTAGTGGTACTGTGATTTGGGTTTTAAGAGTTTTCCTAATTCTAAAAGCGGTGTTTTATTCTCGTCGAGGTTTGTTATTCTCGATTGTGGGAAGTCGCCCTCAACTATTGATCATATCTTTTGGTTTCGAGAACAGCTTTATCGATTGTTTCTCTTGATCTTGTAACTCACTGTAAGTGGTAACGTTTTCCTTTGTGCTGAGATTTATTTCTATTTGCCTCTTCTTCCAAGAAAGGGTTAAGCGATCTGTATGTAAAGTCTCGTAAGTAGTGTTTTGGCATCTAGACAGTGGTGGACTAGTAGATGGTTTGGTGAACCCTTAGATGTCGGGTTGTCGAGAGGCACGGAGTAATAAATCGATTTATTAGAATAATCCTTGGAGAGGATTTGAGTTAAAAATATTTGTCTTTAGAGCTATGATTTAGTTATGTCGCAACTAGTAGGACCTATAGCGAGATGTAGTCCAAGATTTGGTGTTCTTTTTGACCGAGCATTAGAATTAGCAAATATGGAAATCTGGATCAATTTATTAGAGTATCACAATTTGGTAGTATTGCGAGGCTATGAGAGTTAAACTTGATGATGTGGTTTAATGAGAGTGTGATTATAAAGTAATCGAATCGTCATGTCAATTAATGGGATAATGGAAAATGTTGAGAAATGTCAAGAGTGATTTGGCTCTACATGTGTAATCTTAGAGAGTTATAATCCTTGTAATGGTTAATCGGTCAAGAAAATATTTTCATGATGATTTTAATGAGTGAGTATGTTGGAATTGTGGGTTTATAGGAATTAATATGAGAATTTCGTTGCAAGAGTCTTGGAGGTTAAATTTGGGCTTTGCATTGTTGTGCTAGAACTTTGAAGCCCATTGATAATGTGAAAAGTAGTATAAGGGTGGATTTGAGCAGTGAGATGGTCATTGATAGAAATATTTTTATGAAATACATGAGAATATGTGATGTGAATTCGAGTTGTCCATTCTTGAGGATTGAGGTAACGTGATTACGTGTGAAGATCCATTTTGGGATGCATCGAAGTTATCTATCAAAGTAATTATGTCGATAAAGAAATTCGGTTAGAGAATGTTTTGTGAGATCTTGAGTCCCTTTTCAAAGGTGTTGACAAGGTGTTTTGATTTGGGTTTGGCGTTGAGATCGCCAAGTTAATAGTAACAAGTTAGTGTTGTGCGATGATTGGGATTGCATAACTTGAAATTTTGGTCTTAAAGAGAAAGCATAAATTGATGTGTCCTCAAGAAGTGAAACGCTTTCCTGATTTTCGTTTAAGTTCTATGCTGTTGACCATTGTCTTTGTAATATCCCGTTTAATCATTTGAGTACATAACAAATTAGGTAAAATAATTAAAGAATTAATTCAGATATTAGAGAGAAAAATAGAGGTGGGCCTTCGGCCCACGGCCCAAGAGGAGGGACGGATGCCCTTAAGAAGTACCTACCGCACCCTGCCCTCAGCCGCCTCCAGCAGCCCAAATACCTGCGCAGCTTCTACCTTCTGCGCCTGCATGCCCTTGCAGCGGCCACACGATCATTGTCCATCCCGGCGGCATCCTCTCTCCTGCCGCCCACAAGCAATTTCTGCCGATGCATGCTGCATGTAGCTTTCGCTAGCAGTTGCTCTGCATGTGCCCTATCTTTTTTCCTATGCCACCGAGAGAGAGAGAGAGAAAATGAAGCAACATTTACGTAAGGATTGTGATCCGTGATCTTGCATGCATTAGATGGGATGGAGAGAGATTGGCTTGTGTTACTCTACCGATTTTACGTCTTGACAATGTAAAGAGCAAGAAAAGATTAGGAGGGAAGGGAAGGAAAAGCGAGGATTATATCAGAGTTTTGGCGTCCGTCACGTGGTAAGGATCTAGTTTTTCCTCTCTGTTTTCTAATTATTTTAGTAGCGATTAGAGTCTAGATTAGAGGGGAAGTAGCAAGTGTTCGTTAGGGAAACAATTAGTAGATCGGGTTAGTCTGCGATCTTTGTGTACTTTTTTTACGGGTAGTATAGAAGCATAATTTGAGAATTTCATATACTAGAGAGTTGTAGAGAATTTTGATAGCTTTCGGTAGAATTTTTATTCATGTCAACCCGATGCATAAATCGTGAGATATGAATTTTATAGTTCTGCTGTCCGGTAGGGTTTGTCGTGTGTTGACAGTCTGTAGTAATTAGTAGATTAAAAATAGTAGGTGAGTTAATCCGGGAATTTGGTAAACATGAATGTTGTAGATAATTTTTAAGTGTTCGAGCCCAAGAACATAATTTTGGGAAGAGCGAAGTTATGATAATTTTAGTCTTTGCGACGTGGTAGTGTGTCTAGTAGTTTTGAGGTAAAAGGTCGGTTTAGCGCGAGCATGCGATTCGGTTAGAATAAAGTGTAGGTGTTGTAATGTATGATTTTGAGATGCGTTTTTGATTGTTTGTCCAGGGAGTGTGGTCTCGTGTGCGTTGCGCGTTTCGCTCTTGACGTCACAAGGATAAGAGGCAAGTACATGGTAGACGGTGGTCATTGGTTGATCAACGTATGCTTTACCATTTATTACCTTTAAATTGCTGTATTTTTACTTATTTAATTGCAAGTAATGTTAATGGTCATTATTTATTCCTTATTGTTGGATATAATATTGTTGGACAATGGTAATGTGGATGAAACTATGAATAATTGTGCATTCATAAGCATCATTGCATATGAGAAAGTGATCATGTTGATCACGACTCCGGAGTGGAGGAGGTCCCGATCCTTGAGGAGGACGGGCTTGAGAGTGTCATCAACGGGTGAACACTCATGCTATACCGATATCGTAAAAGAAGTGCATGTGGTCATGTAGTGTAGACATGCACGTAATGAAAGGTAGTTGATGATGAAGTATGTGAATAAAGAGACAATTGAATGATTGAGCATGGGAATAAAGAAAAGAGAACAATTAATGTTAATAATGATATTGTGTATTGTTGATTAAGCAATGTACATTGCTTACTATTGTGCTTGCTGAGTCGTGGACTCACCCTTACTCTACTGTTATTTTTAGGTGATCGTTGACGATGCTTCTCGGGAAGGGTTAGCACTTGGAACACTTACACTCGGTTATTTGATCACTTGTCATGAGAAATCTTTGCCTTGGCATGATGGTTTATTCTATTAGGACATGAAAGACATTCAATAATCCTAGATGATTGATTAGAACTTGTTTATTCATTCCAAAGAATTTGTTCTTTTAGTTTTGTGCCAATTTTGGATTATTATCTTGCTATGCTTCTAGGGTTTAATTAATTATGATGGTCAAGTCTTTATTCATATTATATTGTGCCTCGTGGACGAGCTTTGATAATGAATTACTTGTTGTAATTTTATTGTTAACTGATGTTAAAATTAATAGTTAGGGTAGTTTAGTGGCATCCCAGGCTCAGTGTTGGGCTGGGGTGTTACAGTTGGTATCAGAGCGGGCTTTAGGTCCGTGGTGAATAGATTTACAACTTAGGTAACCTAAAATTGCTAAAATTTGTTTTAGGACTAGTAAAATCAACTAAAATTTGCTAATGGTTAATTAACTTAAAAAAAATTGATACACTAGTGCACAGTAGGATGGGTATGGGACGAATATTGCTTTTACACTTTTGATATGTTGTATTATTGATGTATGAGTTGATGTTGGTTGTTTGAATATATTGTGGGTTGTTGATTATGGTTGGTAGTCGATGTCGAGTGGTAGAGGTTGTGGCTGTGGCCATGGGCATGGTCAGGCTGTACCACAGTTCGTGGTATGGGAATAGTGATGTGTTTACCTCGGGTAAACTAGTTAAAGGTGTTGAGGATGGGTTTCTTTGGGAAGGTTGTTGTCTTCCTTGAGTTTGCATTGGTTATTCTTGTTGCAATTGTGGTTGATGAATTTTCTTGGGTTAGTGGTTATAGTGCAGTTGATGGGTTTCGATTAGTCTTTATTGGTTCCATTAAGCGATTATTTGTTCTTAGGACTATTGCATTGTTTTTGCTTCTTGTGAGAGTTGTAAATTGGCAATTGATCTTTTCATGGGGGCTCTACCTTTCTTGTTGGGACTGGTGACTCTTTTATTCGTTTGGTATTTTGGATAATGAAAATTATCTTTTACAAATGTCTTTGAAGAATGTTTTGACTCTACGTATTTCTTTTGGAGTAGTTAGAGTGTTGAAGTTTAGTGCATCTTCTTTGGGAAAGAAAGTGTCAAAACTCTTTTGTAATGTTTTATTGTGTTAAGTGGGAGGTTGTAAGCGTAGAAGATAATTGGTATTGTATGGGATGTCAAGTTGGGTCAGTAGCGTAGAGCATAATTAATCTTAACTAACATCTCTGGAAGTGAGGTTGATTAATTTGATGTTATCTTGGAGTAGTTACAAGATGAACTCTGATTAAGGGTATGTCCTTACCTACTAGGAATCCAGGAGTTACTAAGAAGTGTGAGACATTGATGAATTGGTTTGATTATTAAAATTATTTAGTTTGCTAAACTTGTTGGATTATTTGGTCTCAATGGATTAATCTAACTGTGTGTAAAGGAAAAGTTGGGGAGATGCTAGATTATTGTTTTAGTGGAGATTAATCTTGGAGTTATCTTATCTGTAGATACTTGGTGATCATATATAGTTGCTAGATTTACATATTCCTTACTATGATTAATTGTTAGAATTGTGTACAAAAGATCGGAGGGATTTAATATTGGTGGATCTAGAATTTATGGGGAGAGGTTCTGGATAGTTATTCTAGCAAGAATGATTGGATGAATTTGGTTGTACCGGCGTTGAGACTTTTGATCGATGGAAGGCTACGATTCTGGAAGTTTTATTGGGATTTTGCACCAAAATCTGAACATGAGGAGGAACAGTTGAATATGTGTTTATAAATATTCATGTGATTTGCAAAGAGAAGTAGGTAGCAACTAGATTTCATGATGAAACCAGTCGATAACAACGATCGTTGCAGTGCAATTATCGTGTGTTGAAGTTTGGTGTTGAGCATCACTAAGAGTTGAACTGATGGGATTTACTAGGTGGCTTATGTTTACATGATTGTGGAGTTGTCAGATGATTGCATGTCCTTGATGGAAGGGTTTTGGTAAAACATTTTAAGTTGTGTAGTAGATCACCTCTAGAATAAAGTGGTTGTTGTAGTGAGGTTGTAAAGTTTTGGTGGACTCTCAATTTGAGGATGGGATGATAAATTAGTATGAAACAATCTGATGAGTTTTTGAGAGCTTTATAGTGGAAGAGTAGACTATAACGATTCTGGTTAAGGGTGTATTGTTCTTGATATTACTAAGATTGTCCACAAGGGATTGTGACTTGTGAGGTGTAGTTGATTCTTATAGAAAGAGAGTGAGTTTGATCGTATTTCGTGGTGTCACTCAAATGGAATGTTTCGAGCTTTGCATTCGTGATCTTTTGGAGTTCATGATTTATGTGGTAGCTGAAATAGGTTTGAGCATAGTGACATGTTGGAAAGTTCTTTTGGTTCTTGAGTGATTCATGTGTTTTGGTCTTAAAATCTCTTCTGGTTTGAGTTGGCAAAGTGATGTTGTAATCAAAGAAAATTATTTTCTTTGTTAAAGGAAAGAGTGTAGTATAAGTATTTAAGGTTTGGATTAAGTTTTGTAGCTTGCAATTTATTAAAGTGCGTTTGACTTTTCAGTTGTTGCCGCTTAAGGGATTCTTGAGTTTCAATAGCAATGTTTTATTCTTATTCGTTGAGGTTTGAAATTTCTTCTCGTAGGACATGTGCCCTCAATTGTGGTCTCATCTTTTGTTTTTCCGAGATCATGGTTATTTGACTATTTCTCTTGGTCTTGGGTCTACTACTAAGGGTAGACGTTTTTCTTATACTAAAAATTGGTTTTATTTGCCTCTTCTTTTGAAAAAGAAAAGAATAATCGATTTGTTTTACAAAACCTTAAAGAGTACATAGTGGTAACTGGTTAGTAGTGGTCAAGTATATAATGTTGTGAGACTTTGGGTTGCAAGTTATTTGAGGAGCATTGGAGGATGAATTGAATTTGTGATATAAATCTTGTAGAGAATTGGATCCAAAAAAGGAATGATGGTCGTTGAAGCAAAACTAATTATATTGTTACAACTAGTAGAACATATGGCGAATAATGATCCAAGAACATTTGTTCATGTTGGTTAAATATATTGGAATTATCAAATAGTTAGGATATTGCGATTGTGTAATTTGCAATGTTGTATAGGTGAAATTGAATAGTGTGGTTTAGTGAGGGTCCAAGATTAGTGAAGTTAATCATTTTGGGCAGTCAATTGATTAGTGATGATTGCAGATATTATTGATTAAGGATATTGTTTGGATCGTGGGAATTTTAGACATCGAATATGAGGATTTCCTATCAAGTATATTAGAGTTCATTGTTGGAGTCTTGGAAGTTGAATTTGGGCTTTGCATTTTTTATGCTAGCATCTTGGTTGCCCATGGTTGGGTGGAAAAACAAACAAACAAACAAGTTGGGTTCCGAGAGTTGTGGTGATGTCTGATAGGATTCTTTTGGTTGTGGTAAATGTGTGTACCAAATATTTTAAGGTGTTTAACCTTAGAGAATTGAGGTTGGGGAGATTCTAGGTGAATTCTATATTGAGGTGCATTCGGAATTATTTGTCAAAATAATTCCTTTGGTATGGGAGTGGACTAGAGTATCTTTTGTGTTAGTAGAGTCTCTCCAGATGGGTGTGGTTGTTGCTCTTGGGTTGAGCATCGCTTTGAGTTTGCCAGCTAAGAGGAATGAGTTAGGGTGATGATTTGGACTCCTATGACTTGAGAGAATGTTTATTCCTAAAATGAAGATCGAGGAAAAAGGGTGGTTTCTCGAGTAGTGAAGTACTCTCTTGGATCTTGTTTGAGCTTTGTGTTTATGGCGAATGCTAGTTGCAAATTAAGTTGTTTTATGTTGGTGCGTAGTCTTTTTCTGGTTAAGGAAAAAAATGGTTGTTTTGGGCATTCGAGTGATTTTCGCATTTGGCTAATGTGGTTTATTTACAAACGACCTACTTGGGAGGTGGAAAATGTTTTCAAGATGATACTTCGATTTTGGATTTAACTCTTTTGGAGGGGAGTTGGTAATGCGTGGTTGCGATGGGAATCCTTCGTTTTTCAGTTGGGTTCTTTTTGTAAGAGGATTGGTTTAATGCGAGTTGTTTGTGCGTCTCTTGTTAAAGGAGATGTTCCTTGCAAAGGTGAAGTGATTGATTTTGAGAGAGGGAACCGGAGTTCCGTGTTGATTGTGCAGCTTGTTTGGTTGGGTACCAAAGTGAAGGTTGGCCAAAGGTACATCGGTTTGTTTCTGAAAGCGGTGGGGATTTTGGGAAGATAGCATATCGCTAGGACCATCTCGAGTTCAGGCGTGGGGTATACCGGTTGTTGGGGGAGTACTTGAGATATTCGAAGGTTGAGGTTTTGTTACAGCCGTTGACCAACGAGTAAAACCGTAACTCTGAGTCCCATCCGATGCGTATTTTGGAGAAGTCGGAGCAAGTGTTGAGGCACAAGACGTTAGTATACGTTAAGGTGTTGTGGTCACATCAGTCCGAGCGAGAGGCGACTTGGGAGTTGGAGTCTCGCATGCGTGAGCAGTGTTCAGAATTTTTCAAGTCGGATACGCGTAATTTGTTGTCTATTTCAGTTGGGGTTGTTCTTTCAAGTAGAACGACGAGAAGAATTCGGGGTCGAATTCTGTTTAAGGGGAGTAGAATGTAATATCCCGTTTAATCATTTGAGTACATAACAAATTAGGTAAAATAATTAAAGAATTAATTCAGATATTAGAGAGAAAAATAGAGGTGGGCCTTCGGCCCACGGCCCAAGAGGAGGGACGGATGCCCTTAAGAAGTACCTACGCACCACGCCCTCACCACGCCAAAGCAGCCCAAATACTGCGGCTTCTACTTCTGCGCTGCATGCCCTTGCGGCCATACGATCATTGTCCATCCCCAGCCGCAGCATCCTCTCTCCTGCCGCCCACAAGCAATTTCTGCCGATGCATGCTGCATGTAGCTTTCGCTAGCAGTTGCTCTGCATGTGCCCTATCTTTTTTCCTATGCCACCGAGAGAGAGAGAGAGAAAATGAAGCAACATTTACGTAAGGATTGTGATGCCGTGATCTTGCATGCATTAGATGGGATGGAGAGAGATTGGCTTGTGTTGCTACCGATTTTCTGTGCTGACAATGTAAAGAGCAAGAAAAGATTAGGAGGGAGAAGGGAAGGGAAAAGCGAGGATTATATCAGAGTTTTGGCGTCCGTCACGTGGTAAGGATCTAGTTTTTCCTCTCTGTTTTCTAATTATTTTAGTAGCGATTAGAGTCTAGATTAGAGGGGAAGTAGCAAGTGTTCGTTAGGGAAACAATTAGTAGATCGGGTTAGTCTGCAGTACTGTTGTACTTTTTTTACGGGTAGTATAGAAGCATAATTTGAGAATTTCATATACTAGAGAGTTGTAGAGAATTTTGATAGCTTTCGGTAGAATTTTTATTCATGTCAACCCGATGCATAAATCGTGAGATATGAATTTTATAGTTCTATTTGTCAGTAGGGTTTGTCGTGTGTTGACAGTCTGTAGTAATTAGTAGATTAAAAATAGTAGGTGAGTTAATCCGGGAATTTGGTAAACATGAATGTTGTAGATAATTTTTTAAGTGTTCCAGAGAGCCCAAGAACATAATTTTGGGAAGAACAGAAGTTATGATAATTTTAGTGCTGCGACAGCGGGTAGTGTGTCTAGTAGTTTTGAGGTAAAAAGGTCGGTTTGACGCAGGCATGCGATTACGGTTAGAATAAAGTGTAGGTGTTGTAATGTATGATTTTGAGATGCGTTTTTGATTGTTTGTCCAGGGAGTGTGGTCTCGTGTGCGTTGCCGCCGTTTCGCTCTTCAGCGTCACAAGGATAAGAGGCAAGTACATGGTAGACGGTGGTCATTGGTTGATCACTGTATGCTTTACCATTTATTACCTTTAAATTGCTGTATTTTTACTTATTTAATTGCAAGTAATGTTAATGGTCATTATTTATTCCTTATTGTTGGATATAATATTGTTGGACAATGGTAATGTGGATGAAACTATGAATAATTGTGCATTCATAAGCATCATTGCATATGAGAAAGTGATCATGTTGATCACGACTCCACGGGAGTGGAGGAGGTCCCCGATCCTTGAGGAGGACGGGCTTGAGAGTGTGTCATCAACGGGTGAACACTCATGCTATACCGGTATACGTAAAAGAAGTGCATGTGGTCATGTAGTGTAGACATGCACGTAATGAAAGGTAGTTGATGATGAAGTATGTGAATAAAGAGACAATTGAATGATTGAGCATGAGAATAAAGAAAAGAGAACAATTAATGTTAATAATGATATTGTGTATTGTTGATTAAGCAATGTACATTGCTTACTATTGTGCTTGCTGAGTCGTGGACTCACCCTTACTCTACTGTTATTTTTAGGTGATCGTTGACGATGCTTCCTGGGAAGGGTTAGCACTTGGAACACTGCTTACACTCAGTTATTTGATCACTTGTCATGAGAAATCTTTGCCTTGGCATGATGGTTTATTCTATTAGGACATGAAAGACATTCAATAATCCTAGATGATTGATTAGAACTTGTTTATTCATTCCAAAGAATTTGTTCTTTTAGTTTTGTGCCAATTTTGGATTATTATCTTGCTATGCTTCTAGGGTTTAATTAATTATGATGGTCAAGTCTTTATTCATATTATATTGTGCCTCGTGGACGAGCTTTGATAATGAATTACTTGTTGTAATTTTATTGTTAACTGATGTTAAAATTAATAGTTAGGGTAGTTTAGTGGCATCCGGGCTCGGTGTTGGGTGAGGGTGTTCTGATCTTCGCAAAGTTGAGTTTGGCTTTATCTTTGGTATGTGTGGTTCTTATCGATTCGGAAAGAATAATGAGAAATGATGGATTTGGTTATTGAGTGATTTTCCTTTGGTGGGCGTGGTGTTTAATTGCAAATTTTCTAATTTGAAGGTGGAAAGATTTTCGTGATAAATCTTGATTCTCGAATTTGACTCTTTTAGTGCAGAGTTGGTAACGTTTGGTTGCGATGAGAGTCCTTCATTTTCAGTTGGGGTTCTTGTTGTTTTGCTAGTAGATGACAGGTAGAATTTGGGTGAATTTGTTTTTAAAGGGTATAATGTAATACCTAAATTTTATTCGAAAGGATTAGTCGGTAGAAATTAATTAAATCGGGAGGAGGTTCTTTTAGTAAAACACCAAATCAGGAAATGAGAGGGGTTTTCGCGTTTTGTGGGCAGCACAGGCTTGGGCCTAGGCCCATGTGGGGCTGGCCGGCCAAGGGAGGGTGCCACTCCCCCAAACCCTAGCCGCCTCTCACCCCTCCCTCTTTCCTCCCCATTCGGCGCCACTTTTCCCCACCTTCTCCACCCCCTTGTGCTCCTCCTACCTCCCCTCCACCTCCATTGCTGCTGGCCAAAGGAAGAAGAACCTCCATTGCAGCCGGCCAAGGAGGAAGAAGAAGGAGAAAAGAAGAGAAGGGAGAAGAGAGGAGAAGAGAAGGAAGAGAGGAGAAGGAGGATCATCTTGGGGCCTGCTCATCGTCGTCCAGCACGTCGTCAAGGGTAACGACGGGTTTCTTGTGTTGAGGATGGTCATTAGAGGCGATTGCTAATAGGTTGATTGGATCGGTTAATTTCTGTTCTCTGTCCAATTTTGTCCAGTAGCTTGCGCGGCCGATTTCATGTGGTTAGAAGCAGAATTAGGAGTTTGGATCTCCTAGAGAGTTGTAGATTATGTTCTTAGCTTTCAGTGGCCACCAAGATCACCCAAATCCGATTAACGGTCAGGAAGTTATGAATTTTTTAGTATCGCTGCTCTGTTATTCTGTCAGTTTTGAACAGTCTGTAGAAAGTGGGATGAATCTGCTAGTTAAAGTCAAAATCAGAGGACCTCAATATAACGAAAAATGTAGGTACTTTCCATACCTTTTCATAGAGATAAAGAACACGAGATTTGGACTTCCGTAGCAAAAGTTATGATGGTTTTAGCGTACTGTCCAGAGAACCCGACGAGAATTCTGTTGTCTGATGATTGGTTTGGTAGGGAAGTTAAGGGCAGAATCAAAGGGCTCCCCAACTAGGTTTATTTAGGCAATTCAATTACCTTTTCAGAGAGTCTAAGATCATCTTAATTGGACTCCTAAGCAGAAAGTTATGTATTTTAGAATTTGGCTGTTTTCAGTGAGCACAAAAGCGATCGCTAGAAATTGGAGGTTTTGTTAGCGCTTGAGAGTTTAGTGAGATCAATTGTGTTGTTATTTATGCTCTTGGTCCAGCGTGTTGGTCTTAGATTGGGATACCTTTATGTTCAGGTGGGAGCGCGGTTCCGGGGCAGCACCCTCTTCGCGTCCACCGCTCTCGCAGTTAAGGCAAGTATTCGGGCTGTGTATATTTATGCTTGTATGCCGTGATTGTTTGTGTCGTGCTCATAATAGCTATGCATGGATGTTATGGTGATGAGTTCCAATTTATCTTGGTGAATGCAAGTGCATTTGTATGATTCGTGGTTGTGTTCGATTGGTCATGATTGTGTGCTTCTCGATATGTGGTAGCATAGTGAGATGGTTGGCTTGATGTTGATTTAAGATCGATGGATGCTTCATATATGTCCATGCTCTATTATTATTATGTTGTTACTGTCTTGTGGTAATTTGATGATGATTAAATGATGAGCATGTGCATATTGAGAGCATATTGAGGCTTGGTCACGGTGACCAAGCATGTTTCCACTGAGATCCCGTCATGAATGTGGCGGGCGAGATCCCCACACTCGAGGTGTGGGCTTGAGGTCCCCATTACTTGCGGAGTAATGGGCAATTGGTCCTGTGCGTGCGCGCCGCGAGCATGGAAATGCGGCGGCGGTTGCTTACTGCATTACGGTGTAATGCACGAGAAAGTTAAAGATAAAGGATCCTTGAGCATTGCATTGGTTGCATTTCATAAGTTAAAAAGGCTATGTTTAGTGTTGTGTTATTGTGGATCATTAATGCTATGTTTGTGTTCTTGTTTATAGCCTTGTTGGTACTTGCTTTGAGTCTTTGGGCTCACTCTTGCTTTAATGTATTTTAGGTACCAATGGCGGGATCGACATGAATGGGAGGGAATAGATGATGGATGCACACTACCTCACAACATTAAAGCAATTGTCATTTAGCTTCATATAAGAATAAATAGATCATTGAGAAATACCCATGGTTGTTTTATGATTACGATTATGGTTGTGAGAATAGTGTTAATTTGCTTACATTCATATGATTATCCCTTATGCATGAGTGAATTGGATTATGAAATTATTGTTAAATGTTATGTTTACATTAGAAGCTATGGATAGTTTGAGTTTGAGTTAACTGTAATAATGAGAATAGAAAGTTATGTTTATGATATTATTCTACGCTTGAATGAACTGATTATGATTATATTGATAAATGCCTTGATCAATTGTTGGAACCTCGGTATAGGCGACTATACAAAGGAGGTTTTGTCGAGATTTTGTAATTGGTCTTAGTTTAGCTCAGTTTAATTTAATTTTAGTAGCATTCCAGGCTCAATGTTGAGCTGGGGTGTTACAACATATCTGTGGATATTTCTGCTTTATTATCATCTATTGTTTGAACAATATCAGGACATTTTATGAGATATTTGCTATGGATGATATTTTTTGTACATCTGTATCTACTAAAGCTAATATTTTAAAAATAATGTTTGGCTTTAGTTTTATTTTTCTGGGATTCTTATTCCCAAAACATCTTTAAAGGTAATTTTACCATATATTTATTTTCAAGATTAGTTATTGTATTATTTAAGCTGGGTTATTTTAGCCCTTTGTTATCTTTTAATATTATAGTTTGTTCTTTAAACTCAGTATTTTCTAAAATTTCTTCTTCATGTGGCTTATTTATTTGATTGTTTAGTTCTTCTATTTTAACTTCTAGATTATTTATCCTGTTTTCTAATATTCTAACTCTATTGGACAATATTCTTTCTTCCGATTCTAACTCTATTTCTTTTTCCAAATTTGATTTTTGCCTTTAGACATGAAGAGCATGCTTGTTTTAGACATAGACTACAAGTAGCTCTATTTTCTTGACTTGGATAATATATACAAAGGCACATTTTATATTATAATCTCCTTTTCCTTTGATCCAATCATGTTCTGACTTACTTGGTCCATCATTTCAACTCTTAGACCAGCTAGTTCATCTATTAAATCTAATTCATCATTGCTTGACTCATATTCTTCTTCATTGTTCTCAATTTCTTCTGTTTCAATTATTGAATATATTGATTCATCATCCTTTATTTGATCATCACAAACTAATATATTTTCATTTATCTGTCTATGATTAAAACTCTTTCTTGTTCTTCATATTTACTAGAATATCTTTTCGATCTTTATTAGGACATGTTGTACTTAAATGATCGGGAATTACATATAAAACATCTACAAGTTTTATCATAATTCTTTCTAGGATCATAGCGCTTACATTCCTTTTATGTAAATATGGACTTCTATTATCGATCTTTTAGAAAGAATCTTTTCTTAGTCTTATAACCTTTATTACGAGGTTTTCGATATTTTTATTTGTAGATTTCTCTTCTCCATAAGTTAAAGGTATTTGGACTATCTTATTACAAAATTATAGTTTGCATATTTCATAGATCTTTGAGCTTGTATACTTGTACATATCTTTTTAATTGTTTAAAGACAAAAGTTATAGCTTGAGATATATTAAGGACTGAACCTTGAGTTTCTTTTTATATTCTTCATATATCATACTTCCTAATGGATCGGGTAATTTGTTAAAATATCTTTCAACTATACTTATGTTGTAGCCTTGTTTGGCGAGAGTAGCATTATATAGATAATGTTGTGAAAATTCTTTTATTCCTTTCCAATTGGTTAATGTTAATTTTTCTATTTCTTTTAACCTTTCATTCTGTAAAGTAGTATATCCTAATTCGGATCTTCTGCTATAATAATATTTGATATCATATTTGCAAAATTATATGGATTACTACTGCTCTTTTAATTCTTCATAAAGACCATGATTTTTCTACCCATTGTTCCCATAAAACTTTTCTGATTCTCTAGAAATGTTTCTAAGTATGTTATCATATCTTCAACTTTATTTCCTATATTGTGCTGATTTTGCATATATTTTGCACTATTAAACCTTTCCATATGCTTATAATATTTGGCCAATCTATAGGGTCATGTGCAGCTAAGTTAAGAATAGCACCATCACTTTTATAATTTTGGAATTTCACTTCTTTTCAAACTCTCTTCTTTTGATCCCATATGTCTATATTGTCAGGGATATAATTATATGTATAATCTTCTTTTCTCGCGGCCAAGTTCTGCCATTCTAGATGGTCTTTCCATTTCTCCTTCATTTTGAGTGAACTATCCCCATATCTTCTTTTCTTTCTGTTTCTACTTCCATGGCTTCTATAGCATTATCTAAATTATGTAGGCCTATCTCATCTAAAGAGTTTATAAAATCATTGTTATGTTCAGAGGCATTTGTAATTTCTTCTTCAATGCATATTTCATTTTCTAATTTATTTTCTTCTTCATAGCTTTCTAATAGTAATTTTTCATTTGTTTCCCATTGCTCTTCTTCACTTACTATTTGTTCTGTTTTAGTATCTAACTTTTTTACTTCTTTATTATCATTTTTTAATTCTGCCTTACTGGTACATTTATTCTTATTACTTTGTATTTTTGCATTTTTAATTTCAATTGCTAATTCTCTATTCTTTTTTAACTTTTTTAATCTGTATATTTCTCTAGAAAAATATATTTCTTTTTCTCTTATAGCAGGCCAATCACATTTCCAAGTATTATTATATTCGTTTTCAGCTTGTTTTAATTTGTTTTCACAATGTTTTATTTCACTATCTAAGTCTAATTTTTCCATAAATTCAGACACACTGTGTCTTCTATTATCTTCAATATCTTGTTGGATATAGCGAGTCTAAATCGTCTAAGGCTCTAGTTTTATAATTTGTAAACCTAATACTTGTGCTTCCATTATTATTTTGATAACTTATATAATCATTGGGTTGTTTTAAAACCTTATTTTCTATAAAATTACTTATATTCCATTCTTCTCCTGCCCTTTCTTCAGAACCAATTTTTAAGGGACTCATGAATTTTATTCCTTTGGATTGCATTTTTCAATTCGTCATTTACATTTA
This sequence comes from Ampelocalamus luodianensis, assembly GCA_036346255.1. Lineage (NCBI taxonomy): Eukaryota > Viridiplantae > Streptophyta > Magnoliopsida > Poales > Poaceae > Ampelocalamus > Ampelocalamus luodianensis. The sequence goes on along the minus strand of CM070617.1, from coordinate 24,920,554 downwards.
CCTTATATTTAGATCCACTATTATTAGTTAATCTTCCTATGAATTCTATGCTTACTAATAAATTCGTTCCTTTAAAATCTTCATATCCTTTAGTTTGGAATCCAAAACTCATTTTTTCTATGAATTCTTTTATAGGCATCATTAAATCTGGAGCTATATAAGTTATTAAATTATTTTCATTCATATCTCCTTCTATGAATCCTAATGCCGCTTTGTTTATTGCGTCCCATCTTTTATCTAATAAGGATATTAAGACTTTTGTTCCTAATTTTTTCCTTGTCATACCTTTTATTCCTATAATATACATTCCTTGATGTATGTATTTATAACCTGAATATTTTAACCCATTTTCAATTTGTTTACTCACAATTCTTAATTCAACTGGTTGTGTCAAAACACTTAATTCAACTTCTCTAGATATTCTATATAATCCAGTTTTGCTTTCAAACATACCCATACGATATATCTGCTGAGGTTTTATTTTTCTTAAAGTATCCTTTTGATATCTTTCTAGATCTTTTCTATATGCAATCTCTTGTAGATTATCAATATCTTCACTTTTACATTTTAACTTGTCTATTAAAGTTATGGGTCTAGCATCTTTATTTACTATTTAGTGTGTTATCTCTCTCATGAAGTCTTTAGATAAGTCCATCTTTCGAATTTATAGCTTTGGAAGATGTAACTAAACTGATGAGGCTAGCACAATTTCTTTATTTCTTTCTTGATCTCAATTTTATTCGAATTCTTACTAATAATTGAAGAATAGTATTATTTTGTCTTATTATTACTTTAGAATCTTCTTTAGGTGATTCGTAGTTGGAGAAAGCGATAGGATGCTCAAGATATTTTCTTTCTTGTAAAGCTTCTTTGTATTTTAACATATAACTTCTGAAGGGTTTATTCTGCACTTTATATTGATATTATCTTTTGTATTGATATTTTTCCCAGAAGTGACTTCTAGGTTTAAATATTTTAATTTTTCAATGATGTTAAAAAGATAATATTCAAAGTTACTGTTCAATCAGAGTCTTTTCACAACCTAAACCTCTGATACCATTAAGAGGTTTATGCTGAGTGTATTACGAAGTAAACTGCGGAATATAAATTGCTATTCAAATGATTAAAAAGATAATTAAAAATTAAAATATTCAAATAATAATAAAAACAAATATTAAATAATAAAACAAGATATTTGCTGAGAGATTTTATCTCTTAGCTCAGAATATATTCACAAATATATAGGATACCAAAACTGATTTTGATATAAGATGAATGATATGCGTTCTAAATATTCAAAGTTTATGTATTGAATATGCTTTTGATATTTATGAGTATGAAAGTGATATATATAGTGGTTTAAACCACCAAGTATACTATAATTTGTAATTAGTAATATTCTGATTTGGTGAATAGTATTCGTGAATAGTGTGAATAGTATTAAATCAATAATGTGAATAGTATTTGTGAATAGTGTGAATAGTATTCGTGAATGATGTGAATAGTATTCGTGAATGATGTGAATAGTATTATGAATAGTATTTTTATTTTTATTTTTATCTTTATCTCGAGGATCTTGCAGTTGGCGAAACCAATATGTGGCAGGTTTTGTGCAGAGGTTGTAAAGTCCTACTAAATACTCACTATATTTCTTGCTAATTTGCTTGAAGTGGCTAAGCTTTTTCTTTAAACGTTCTTAGTTATGGTCATATGAGGTAATTTTTATCGTCCTCCAGGCAGTTCCACAGAAGGAACACTTCTCTACGGCCTAATGTTCACACCACCCACAGGAACTCGCCCATCTAGGGAATTTACAGAACCACTTTGAGGGTCTCCTATAGAGTCCTTAGCATAAAACCTTGCCTCATATGAATAAACTAAGAAAACTCAAGAATATTCAAAACCACTTCATTTCCACAAACATAGCTTACATATGGTTTTCCCTTTCGGGAAACCCGACGATTAACAACAAAGATAGAGGTTACCTTGTGCAGAGAATATTACGGACTCTGGATGGATATATTTTTACAATGGAGTCTTACTACTAAAAGAGAGAGCACTATTGTGGAAGGCTAATGCTAACTCTTGCTCTGTGTTTCTCTTTTCTTCTTCTTCCTCTCTTCCTTTCTTCGGCTGATGATCTCCTTTTATAGTGTCGAGAGAAGCTGGAAGAATCGTCTCCTGAGTCTTCATGAGCCTCCAACCTTTATTTACTTAAACAAGTACCTAGGCTATTATAGCCTTAAAACAAGGTTGCTAAACCTTTACAGGACAACAAAGAAAAATAACACAAAACATAATTCTCTGACACTTCATGATAGATTCTTAGGTAGGTAGAACCTATCATTTAATGTTACATGATGTCGTGGTGATTTTCTTTTGTTTGAGCTCAAGCACCACGTTGCATAACCCTTTGGCTTGGTAAAGACAAATATGTGTCCTTGGTATGAGTGACTCATAGTACCTTTGTCGGTTCATTGTACCATGGTGCACAATTTTCTTGTTTGGTAAAAATGGATCTTTGATTTTATCCATATTCCTTTTTCTTCTTACTGGTGTCACAAGTATGAGCTGGCTTTCATGAATCTTCTGGTGAGCGCATGGATTGTCTTTATTTGCTGATATAATTAATCTTCTGGTATATGTATGAATTGGAAATTTCCTATTCACATATATGAATCTTTTAAATGATATTACCCATCAATATTGGCGTACCTTCGTAGGGTTATCTTCAATATTCTTTTAATTTTGGGATTGCCCATGTCAAAGAATATCCATAATTTCTATATCTGATGTTGATATATCAAATTTTTCATCAATTGCCTTCTTGATTTCTTCAAACTTAAAATTCATTTCATTTCTTATATCTATTAATATTTCTTCCTTTATATTTTTCTTCCATTGCGAAGATATATTCTCGAATTTTTCATCAATCTTCAAGTCTATATATGATTCGTCTAAGGATTTGTCCTTTGACTAGACATTCTTTATATGAATTCTTTTTTGATGTCTCTGTATTTACCAAGGGTGAAGACCCAACGGTTTCCTTATTTTTTAATTTTCTATATTTTTGGATATAATTCTTGGCGGCTGGCTCCATATAATAATTTACTCCCAATATTTTTCTAGCTTGAGCCATAGCTTCATCAATATTTGTGTATTTCTTCCAAGATATTCCTCCTGTTAATTTTGAATCTATTTTTTGAGCCACTATTTCTTCAAATGATATATATATTCTGGTATTCTCCTTCAAATACCACATATAAAGTCTTACATTCTATGGTCTCCCAATTCTCTGATATTGATATTGTCTCATTTTTTATATGAAAATATTCAGAAAGGCTGTTTAATATTGATAACATATAGCCTTTATCTTCACGTTTATTATTATATTGGTACCAGAAATTATCCAATATACATTCTTGTATTTCATCAATGATTATATGGTCTTTTGGCTTAAATTTATATGAATTTGGTGGGAATATTTTGAGCTTATTATCTCCAAAGCTGAAAGATTCTATCCCATTATAATTCATTGTCTTCTTCATACCTGCAAAATGAAATAGCATGTTAGGTGTTTTAATATCGTGACGCTTCATAGCTGTTTGTTCAATATTTGCACATAATTCGTTTTTTATTTTTATTTAGAATATATTGTTTTGAAGATTAACATTAGAAATTTCTAAGTTTCTTTGAATTCGTGATGAAGGGGTCTCACCACGCTTTCGCTCTTCTGAAATATTATCTTGATATGGAATGAATGTGATTCCTTGTTCATGTATAATTGTAGTCTGTATTGATTGTTGTAAAAATCTAAGACCAATTATCATGTCTTCATTTATCATTGATAAGTCTCTTATTGTAATTTCATCTATTATATATTTTGTATCATTTATATATATTTCAATATTATAAGCCAAATTATTATGGACCTTTTTATTCTGACATATCGTGGATATTTCGCTTTATTATCATCTATTGTTTGAACAATATCAGGACATTTTATGAGATATTTGCTATGGATGATATTTTTGTACATCTGTATCTACTAAAGCTAATATTTTAAAAATAATGTTTGGCTTTAGTTTTATTTTTTCTTGGATTCTTATTCCCAAAACATCTTTAAAGGGTAATTTTAATATATATTTATTTTCAAGATTAGTTATTGTATTATTTAAGCTGAGTTATTTTAGCCCCTTTGTTATCTTTTAATATTATAGTTTGTTCTTTAAACTCAGTATTTTCTACAATTTCTTCTTCATGTGGCTTATTTATTTGATTGTTTAGTTCTTCTATTTTAACTTCTAGATTATTAATCCTGTTTTCTAATATTCTAACTCTATTGGACAATATTCTTTCTTCTGATTCTAACTCTATTTCTTTTTTCCAAATTTGATTTTTTGCCTTTAGACATGAAGAGCATGCTTGTTTTAGACATAGACTACAAGTAGCTCTATTTTCTTGACTTGGATAATATATACAAAAGGCACATTTTATATTATAATCTCCTTTTCCTTTGATCCAATCATGTTCACAGCTTACTTGGTCCATCATTTCAACTCTTAGACCAGCTAGTTCATCTATTAAATCTAATTCATCATTGCTTGACTCATATTCTTCTTCATTGTTCTCAATTTCTTCTGTTTCAATTATTGAATATATTGATTCATCATCCTTTATTTGATCATCACAAACTAATATATTTTCATTTATACTGTCTATGATTAAAACTCTTTCTTGTTCTTCATATTTACTAGAATATCTTTTCTGATCTTTATTAGGACATGTTGTACTTAAATGATCAGGGGAATTGCATATAAAACATCTACAAGTTTTATCATAATTCTTTCTAGGATCATAACGCCTTACATTCCTTTTATGTAAATATGGACTTCTATTATCGATCTTTTAGAAAGAATCTTTTCTTAGTCTTATAACCTTTATTAAGGGTTTCGATATTTTTATTTGTAGATTTCTCTTCTCCATAAGTTAAAGGTATTTGGACTATCTTATTACAAAAATTATAGTCTGCATATTTCATAGATCTTTGAGCTTGTATACTTGTACATATCTTTTTAATTGTTTAAAGACAAAAGTTATAGCTTGAGATATATTAAGGATTGAACCTTGAGTTTCTTTTATATTCTTCATATATCATACTTCCTAATGGATCGGGTAATTTGTTAAAATATCTTTCAACTATACTTATGTTGTAGCCTTGTTTGCGATAGTAGCATTATATAGATAATGTTGTGAAAATTCTTTTATTCCTTTCCAATTGGTTAATGTTAATTTTTCTATTTCTTTTAACCTTTCATTCGTAAAGTAGTATATCCTAATTCGGATCTTACGCTATAATAATATTTGATATCATATTTGCAAAATTATATGGATTACTACTGCTCTTTTAATTCTTCATAAAGACCATGATTTTTCTACCCATTGTTCCCATAAAACTTTTCAGATTCTCCTAGAAATGTTTCTAAGTATGTTATCATATCTTCAACTTTATTTCCTATATTGTCTGATTTTGCATATATTTTTGCACTATTAAGCCTTTCCATATGCTTATAATATTTGGCCAATCTATAGGGTCATGTGCACTAAGTTAAGAATAGCACCATCACTTTTATAATTTTGGAATTTCTTTGCTTTTCAAACTCTCTTCTTTTTGATCCCATATGTCTATATTGTCCAGGATATAATTATATGTATAATCTTCTTTTACGGCCAAGTTCTGCCATTCTAGATGGTCTTTCCATTTCTCCTTCATTTTTGATGAACTATCCCCATATCTTCTTTTCTTTCTGTTTCTACTTCCATGGCTTCTATAGCATTATCTAAATTATGTAGGCCTATCTCATCTAAAGAGTTTATAAAATCATTGTTATGTTCAGAGGCATTTGTAATTTCTTCTTCAATGCATATTTCATTTTCTAATTTATTTTCTTCTTCATAGCTTTCTAATAGTAATTTTTCATTAGTTTCCCATTGCTCTTCTTCACTTACTATTTGTTCTGTTTTAGTATCTATCTTTTTTACTTCTTTGATATTATTTTTTAATTACATTCTGGTACATTTATTCTTATTACTTTGTATTTTTACATTTTCGATAGCTAAATCCTTGTCCTTTTTTGTTTTTCTTAACCTATATAATTCTCTAGTAAAATAGATTTCTTTCTCTTTTATTATAGACCATTCGCTATTGTAGAATAATTATATTCTTACGCTAGATATTTTAATTTGTCTTATAATATTTTATTTCACTCTCTAGGTCTAATGTTTCTATAAAATTAGAAACACTAAGCTTTCTTTTATCTTCGATATTTTTACTATTACTTTTACTCTTATCTGTTAAGGTAAAAGGTCTATCATCTTTTATTAAATAGAGTGTATTTTCACTTCTCTTGAAGCGATTAAATAAATCCATCTTTCCAATTTATGGCTTTGGAAGATGTGACTAAACTGATGAGGCTAGCACAATTTCTTTATTTCTTTCTTGATCTCAATTTTATTCGAATTCTTACTAATAATTGAATAATAGTATTATTTTGTCTTATTATTACTTTAGAATCTTCTTTAGGTGATTCGTAGTTGGAGAAACCGATAGGATGCTCAAGATATTTTTCTGTTTCTTGTAAAGCTTCTTTGTATTTTAACATATAACTAAGAGAGAATCAAGGTTTTAACTTCTTCTAATAAATTCTTAATTTTTAGCACTTCTTGATCTAAGTCTTTTGGGTTTTCTAAAGATCTTAAAGTTTTAGCAGAACTGCTAATGAGTAAAGGATCAATCTTCTTGTATAATAGAGCAACTTCTTCTTTAATATAATCACTGTTTTGAATATTTTTATTTTGTTGTATCTTACCTTCTTCTAATATTTGTAAGACTAAATTTATATTATTATTTATGAGCGAATATTTGTCGAATAATTGACTGTGTTCTTTATGTAACTTTTCTAACTTCAATTCCAATTCGTCTTGTCTTTTGCCCCAAGTTATATAAAAGTTATAAAGAAGATCAACAAGCAAGTTTAACTGGCTGTGTTGAGTATGCCAACTATGTTCTTCTGAAGGGTTTATTCTGCACTTTATATTGATATTATCTTTTGTATTGATATTTTTCCCAGAAGTGACTTCTAGGTTTAAATATTTTAATTTTTCAATGATGATAAAAAGATAATATTCAAAGTTACTGTTTAATCAGAGTTTATCAATAACCTAAACCTCTGATACCAGGTTTAGGTTATTGAAAGACTCTGATTAAACAGTAACTTTGAATATTATCTTTTTATCATTATTGAAAAATTAAAATATTTAAACCTAGAAGTCACTGGGAAAAAATATCAATACAAAGATAATATCAATATAAAGTGCAGAATAAACCCTTCAGAAGTTATATGTTAAAATACAAAGAAGCTTTACAAGAAACAGAAAAATATCTTGAGCATCCTATCGGTTTCTCCAACTACGAATCACCTAAAGAAGATTCTAAAGTAATAATAAGACAAAATAATACTATTCTTCAATTATTAGTAAAATTCGAATAAAATTGAGATCAAGAAAGAAATAAAGAAATTGTGCTAGCCTCATCGAGTTTAGTCACATCTTCCAAAGCTATAAATTCGGAAAGATGGACTTATCTAAAGACTTCAGTAGAAGAGATAACACACTCGAAATAGTAAATAAAGATGCTAGACCCATAACTTTAATAGACAAGTTAAAATGTAAAAGTGAAGATATTGATAATCTACAAGAGATTGCGGACATAGAAAAGATCTAGAAAGATATCAAAGGATACTTTAAGAAAAATAAAACCTCACAGATATATCGTATGGGTATGTTTGAAAGCAAAACTGGATTATATAGAATATCTAGAGAAGTTGAATTAAGTGTTTTGACACAACCAGTTGAATTAAGAATTGTGAGTAAACAAATTGAAAATGGGTTAAAATATTCAGTTATAAATACATACATCAAGGAATGTATATTATAGGAATAAAAGGTATGACAAGGAAAAATTAGGAACAAAAGTTTTAATATCCTTATTAGATAAAAGATGGGACGCAATAAACAAAGCGGCATTAGGATTCATAGAAGGAGATATGAATGAAAATAATTTAATAACTTATATAGCTCAGCATTTAATGATGCCTATAAAAGAATTCATAGAAAAATGAGTTTTGGATTCCAAACTAAAGGATATGAAGATTTTAAAGGAACGAATTTATTAGTAAGCATAGAATTCATAGGAAGATTAACTAATAATAGTGGATCTAAATATAAGGTAAATGTAAATGACGTAATTGAAAAAATGCAATCCAAAGGAATAAAATTCATGAGTCCCTTAAAAATTGGTTCGAAGAAAGGGCGGAGAAGAATGGAATATAAGTAATTTTATAGAAAATAAGGTTTTAAAACAACCCAATGATTATATAAGTTATCAAAATAATAATGGAAGCACAAGTATTAGGTTTACAAATTATAAAACTAGAGCCTTAGACGATTTAGACTCGATTATATCTGAACAAGATATTGAAGATAATAGAAGACACGAGTGTGTCCAATTTATGGAAAAATTAGACTTAGATAGTGAAATAAAACATTGTGAAAACAAATTAAAACAAGTGAAAACGAATATAATAATACTTGGAAATGTGATTGGCTGCTATAAGAGAAAAGAAATATATTTTCTAGAGAAATATACTGATTAAAAAGTTAAAAAGAATAGAGAATTAGCAATTGAAATTAAAAATGCAAAAATACAAAGTAATAAGAATAAATGTACGATGAGTGAATTAAAAATGATAATAAAGAAGTAAAAAGTTAGATACTAAAGCAGAACAAATAGTAAGTGAAGAAGAGCAATGGAAACAAATGAAAATTACTATTAGAAAGCTATGAAGAAGAAAATAAATTAGAAAATGAAATATGCATTGAAGAAGAAATTACAAATGCCTCTGAACATAACAATGATTTTATAAACTCTTTAGATGAGATAGGCCTACATAATTTAGATAATGCTATAGAAGCCATGGAAGTAGAAACAGGAAAAAAAAGAAGATATGGGGATAGTTCAGTCAAAAATGAAGGAGAAATGGAAAGACCATCTAGAATGGCAGAACTTGGCGCATGTAAAAGAAGATTATACATATAATTATATCCCTGGACAATATAGACATATGGGATCAAAAAGAAGAGAGTTTGAAAAAGCAGTGAAATTCCAAAATTATAAAAGTGATGGTGCTATTCTTAACTTAGCTGCACATGACCCTATAGATTGGCCAAATATTATAAGCATACGGAAAGGCCTAATAGTGCAAAAATATATGCAAAATCAGCACAATATAGGAAATAAAGTTGAAGATATGATAACATACTTAGAAACATTTCTAGGAGAATCTGTAAAAGTTTTATGGGAACAATGGGTAGAAAAAAATCATGGTCTTTATGAAGAATTAAAAGAGCGGTAGTAATCCATATAATTTTGCAAATATGATATCGAATATCATTATAGCGAGAAGATCAGAATTAGGATATACTACTTCTGTAATGAAAGGTTAAAAGAAATAGAAAAATTAACATTAACCAATTGGAAAGGAATAAAAGAATTTTCACAACATTATCTATATAATGCTACTATCGCCAAACAAGGCTACAACATAAGTATAGTTGAGAGATATTTTAACAAATTACTGATCCATTAGGAAGTATGATATATGAAGAATATAAAAAGAAACTCAAGGTTCAGTCTTAATATATCTCAAGCTATAACTTTTGTCTTTAAACAATTAAAAAGATTTGTACAAGTATACAAGCTCAAAGATCTATGAAATATGCAGACTATAATTTTTGTAATAAGATAGTCCAAATACCTTTAACTTATGGAGAAGAGAAATCTACAAATAAAAATATCGAAAACCTCGAATAAAGGTTATAAGACTAAGAAAAGATTCTTTCTAAAAGATCGATAATAGAAGTCCATATTTACATAAAAGGAATGTAAGACGCTATGATCCTAGAAAGAATTATGATAAAACTTGTAGATGTTTTATATGCAATTCCCGATCATTTAAGTACAACATGTCCTAATAAAGATCGAAAAGATATTCTAGTAAATATGAAGAACAAGAAAGAGTTTTAATAATAGATAGTATAAATGAAAATATATTAGTTTGTGATGATCAAATAAAAGATGATGAATCAATATATTCAATAATTGAAACAGAAGAAATTGAGAACAACGAAGAAGAATATGAGTCAAGCAATGATGAATTAGATTTAATAGATGAACTAGCTGGTCTAAGAGTTGAAATGATGGACCAAGTAAGTGTGAACATGATTGGATCAAAGGAAAAGGAGATTATAATATAAAATGTGCCTTTTGTATATATTATCCAAGTCAAGAAAATAGAGCTACTTGTAGTCTATGTCTAAAACAAGCATGCTCTTCATGTCTAAAGGCAAAAAATCAAATTTGGAAAAAAGAAATAGAATTAGAATCAGAAGAAAGAATATTGTCCAATAGAGTTAGAATATTAGAAAACAGGATTAATAATCTAGAAGTTAAAATAGAAGAACTAAACAATCAAATAAATAAGCCACACGAAGAAGAAATTGTAGAAAATACTGAGTTTAAAGAACAAACTATAATATTAAAAGATAACAAAGGGGCTAAAATAACTCAGTTAAATAATACAATAACTAATCTTGAAAATAAATATATGGTAAAATTACCCTTTAAAGATGTTTTGGGAATAACAATCCCAGTAAAAATAAAACTAAAGCCAAACATTATTTTTAAAATATTAGCTTTAGTAGATACAGGATGTACAAAAAATATCATCCATAGCAAATATCTCATAAAATGTCCTGATATTGTTCAAACAATAGATGATAATAAAGCAGAAATATCCACAGATATGTCAGGAATAAAAAAGGTCCATAATAATTTGGCTTATAATATTGAAATATATATAAATGATACAAAATATATAATAGATGAAATTACAATAAGAGACTTATCAATGATAAATGAAGACATGATAATTGGTCTTAGATTTTTACAACAATCATCTGGACTACAATTATACATGAACAAGGAATCACATTCATTCCATATCAAGATAATATTTCAGAAGAGCGAAAGCGTGGTGAGACCCCTTCATCACGAATTCAGCAAAACTTAGAAATTTCTAATGTTAATCTTCAAAACAATATATTCCCTGAAATAAAAATAAAAAGCGAATTATGTGCAAATATTGAACAAACGACTATGAAGCGTCACGATATTAAAACACCTAACATGCTATTTCATTTTGGTATGAAGAAGACAATGAATTATAATGGGATAGAATCTTTCACTTTGGAGATAATAAGCTCAAAATATTCCCACCAAATTCATATAAATTTAAGCCAAAAGACCATATAATCATTGATGAAATACAAGAATGTATATTGGATAATTTCTACGTACCAATATAATAATAAACGTGAAGATAAAGGCTATATGTTATCAATATTAAGCAGCCTTTGAATATTTTCATACAAAAATGAGACAATATCAATATCGAGAATTGGGAGACCATAGAATGAAGACTTTATATGTGGTATTTGAAGGGAGAATACCAGGAATATATATATCATTTGAAGAAATAGTGGCTCAAAAAATAGATTCAAAATTAACAGGAGGAATATCTTGGAAGAAATACACAAATATTGATGAAGCTATGGCTCAAGCTAGAAAAATATTGGGAGTAAATTATTATATGGAGCCAGCCGCCAAGAATTATATCCAAAAATATAGAAAATTAAAAAATAAGGAAACCGTTGGGTCTTCACCCTTGGTAAATACAGAGACATCAAAAAAGAATTCATATAAAGAATGTCTAGTCAAAGGGACAAATCCCTTAGACGAATCATATATAGACTTGAAGATTGATGAAAAATTGAGAATATATCTTATAATGGAAGAAAAATATAAAGGAAGAAATATTAATAGATATAAGAAATGAAATGAATTTTAAGTTTGAAGAAATCAAGAAGGCAATTGATGAAAAATTTGATATATCAACATCAGATATAGAAATTATGGATATTGCTGGACATGGGCAATCCCAAAATTAAAAGAATATTGAAGATAACCCTACGAAGGTACGCCAATATTGATGGGGTAATATCATTTAAAAGATTCATATATGTGAATAGGAAATTTCCAATTCATACATATACCGAAGATTAATTATATCGAGCAAATAAAGACAATCCATGCGCTCACGGAAGATTCATGAAAGCCACTCATACTTGTGACACGATGAAGAAAAAGGAATATGGATAAAATCAAAGATCCATTTTTACCAAACAAGAAAATTGTGCACCATGGTACAATGAACCGACAAAGGTACTATGAGTCACTCATACCAAGGACACATATTTGTCTTTAACAAGCCAAAGGGTTATGCAGCGTGGTTTGAGCTCAAACAAAAGAAAAATCACCACGACATCATGTAACATTAAATGATAGGTTCTACCTACCTAAGAATCTATCATGAAGTGTCGGTAGAATTATGTTTTGTGTTATTTTTCTTTGTCGTCCTGTAAAGGTTTAGCAACCTTGTTTTAAGGCTATAATAGCCTAGGTACTTGTTTAAGTAAATAAAGGTTGGAGGCTCATGAAGACTCAGGAGACGATTCTTCCAGCTTCTCTCGACACTATAAAAGGAGATCATCAGCCGAAGAAAAGAAAGAGGAAGAAGAAGCGAAGAAAAACACAGAGCAAGAGTTAGCATTAGCCTTCCACAATAGTGCTCTCTCTTTTAGTAGTAAGACTCCATTGTAAAAATATATCCATCCAGAGTCTGTAATATTCTCTGTACAAGGTAACCTCTATCTTTGTTGTTAATCGTCGGGTTTCCCGAAAGGGAAAACCATATGTAAGCTATGTTTGTGGAAATGAAGTGGTTTTGAATATTCTTGAATTTTCTTAGTTTATTCATATGAGGCAAGGTTTTATGCTAAGGACTCTATAGGAGACCCTCAGTGGTGGTTCTGTAAATTCCCCTAGATGGCGAGAGTTCACTGTGGGTGGTGTGAACATTAGTCAGAGAGAAGTGTTCCCTTGGGTGGAACTGCTGGAGTGACGATAAAAATTACCTCATATGACCATAACTAAGAACGTTTAAAGAAAAGCTTAGCCATACGAAGCAAATTAGCAAGAAATATGGTGAGTCAGAGTAGGACTTTACAACCTCTGCACAAAGCCAGGCCGTCATATTGGTTTCGCCAACTTTGCAAGATCTGTGATAAAAATAAAAATAAAAATAAAAAATACTATTCGTAATACTATTCACATCATTCACGAATACTATTCATATCATTCACGAATACTATTCATACTATTCACGAATACTATTCACATTATTGACGAATACTATTCACACTATTCACGAATACTATTCACCAAATCAGAATATTACTAATTACAAATTATAGCATACTTGGTGGTTTAAACCACTATATATATATATCACTTTCATACTCATAAATATCAAAAGCATATTCAATACATAAACTTTGAATATTTAGAACGCATATCATTCATCTTATATCAAAATCGGTTTGGTATCCTATATATTTGTGAATATATTAAGGCTAAGAGATAAAATCTCTCAACAAATATCTTGTTTTTAATATTTTTTATTATCATCTATTGTTTGAACAATCAATATCGTGATTTTATGAGAGCTATGGATGATATTTTTGTACATCCTGTATCTACTAAAGCTAATATTTTAAAAATAATGTTTGGCTTTAGTTTTATTTTTACTGGATTCTTATTCCAAAACATCTTTAAAGGTAATTTACATATATTTATTTTCAAGATTAGTTATTGTATTATTTAATCAAGTTATTTTAGCCTCTTGTTATCTTTTAATATTATAGTTAGTTTTTAAACTCAGATTTTCTAAAATTCTTCTTCATGTGGCTTATTTATTTGATTGTTTAGTTCTTCTATTTTAACTTTAGATTATTTATCCTGCTAATATTCTAACTCTATTGGACAATATTCTTCTTCTCCGATTCTAACTCTATTTCTTTTTCCAAATTTGATTTTTTGCCTTTAGACATGAAGAGCATGCTTGTTTTAGACATAGACTACAAGTAGCTCTATTTTCTGACTTGGATAATATATACAAAAGGCACATTTTATATTATAATCTCCTTTTCCTTTGATCCAATCATGTTCATACTTTACTTGGTCCATCATTTCAACTCTTAGACCAAATAGTTCATCTATTAAATCTAATTCATCATTGCTTGACTCATATTCTTCTTCATTGTTCTCAATTTCTTCTGTTTAATTATTGAATATATTGATTCATCATCCTTTATTTGATCATCACAAACTAATATATTTTCATTTATACTGCTTGATTGTTCTCTTTCTCTTCATATTTACTAGAATATCTTTTCGATCTTTATTAGGACATGTTGTACTTAAATGATCGGAATTGCATAAAACATCTACAAGTTTTATCATAATTTTTCTAGGATCATAACGCTTACATTCCTTTTATGTAAATATGGACTTCTATTATCAGATCTTTTAGAAAGAATCTTTTCTTAGTCTTATAACCTTTGAGGTTTTCTTATATTTTTATTTGTAGATTTCTCTTCTCCATAAGTTAAAGGTATTTGGACTATCTTATTACAAAATTATAGTTTGTATATTTCATAGATCTTTATTGTATACTTGTACATATCTTTTTAATTGTTTAAAGACAAAAGTTATAGCTTGATATATTAAGGACTAACCTTGAGTTTCTTTATATTCTTCATATATCATACTTCCTAATGGATCGTGTAATTGTTAAAATATTCAACTATACTTATGTTGTAGCCTTGTTTACAAGAGTAGCATTATATAGATAATGTTGTGAAAATTCTTTTATTCCTTTCCAATTGGTTAATGTTAATTTTTCTACTTTAACCTTTCATTCTGAAGTAGTATATCCTACTTGATCTTCGCTATAATAATATTTGATATCATATTTGCAAAATTATATGGATTACTACTCGCTTTTTTAATTCTTCATAAAGCATGATTTTTTCTACCCATTGTTCCATAAAACTTTTTATGCATTCTCCTAGAAATGTTTCTAAGTATGTTATCATATCTTCAACTTTATTTCCTATATTAAATATTTTGCATATATTTGCACTATTAAACCTTTCCATATGCTTATAATATTATCTAACTATGAAATACGTGTTGTTACATATACCATCACTTTTAATTTTAATTTCTTCGCTAAACTCTCTCTTTGATCCCATATGTCTATATTGTCCAGTATATAATTATATGTATAATTTTCTTCCGCGCTGTTCATTCTAGATGGTCTTTCCATTTTCCTTCATTTTGACCTAACTATCCCATATCTTCTTTTCTTTCCTGCTTTTACTTCCATGGCTTCTATAGCATTATCTAAATTATGGGCTTCATCCATCTAAAGAGTTTATAAAATCATTGTTATGTTCAGAGCATTTGTATTTTTCTTCAATATATCATTTCTAATTTATTTTCAGCTTCTAATAGTAATTTTTCATTTGTTTCATTGCTCTTCTTCACTTACTATTTGTTCGCTAGTATCTAACTTTTTACTTCTATTATCATTTTTAACTCACTTCATGTACATTTATTCTATTACTTTGTATTTTTGCATTTTTAATTTCAATTACAATTCTATTCTTTTTAACTTTTTAATCATATTTTCTAAAAATATATTTCTTTTTCTAAGGTCAATCACATTTCCAATTATTATTCTTTTCAACTTGTTTTAATTTGTTTTCACAATGTTTTATTTCACTATCTAAGTCTAATTTTTCCATAAATTCATAACATCGTCTTCTATTATCTTCAATATCTTGTCAGATATAAATCGAGTCTAAATCGTCCAAGGCTCTAGTTTTATAATTTGTAAACCTAATACTTGTGCTTCCATTATTATTTTGATAACTTATATAATGTCATTGTTTTAAACCTTATTTTCTATAAAATTACTTATATTCCATTTTTCCTTTCTTCAACCAATTTTTAAGGACTCATGAATTTTATTCCTTTGATTGCATTTTTCAATTACGCCATTTACATTTACCTTATATTTAGATCCACTATTATTAGTTAATCTTCCTATGAATTCTATGCTTACTAATAAATTCGCTCTTTAAAATCCCAGTTTGGAATCCAAAACTCATTTTTTTCTATGAATTCTTTTATAGGCACTATTAAACCGAGTATAAGTTATTAAATTATTTTCATCATATATCCTCTATGAACTTAATAACGCTTGTTTATTAGGTCCCATCTTTTATCTAATAAGGATATAAGACTTTTGTTCCTAATTTTTCCTTGTCATACCTTTATTCCTATAATATACATCTTTGATGTATGTATTTATAACTCAATATTTTAACCCATTTTCATTTGTTTACTCACAATTTTAATTCAATCGTTAAAGTCAAACACTTAATTCAACTTCTAGATATTCTATATAATCCAGCTTTTGCCAAACATACCCATACGATATAATCACGAGGTTTTATTTTTCTAAAGTATCCTTTTGATATCTTTCTGATCTTTTCTATGTCTGCACTCTCGTAGATTATCAATATCTTCACTTTTACATTTTAACTCTATTAAAGTTATGGGTCTAGCATCTTTATTTACTATTTCGAGTGTGTTATCTCTCTCACAAGTCTTTAGATAAGTCCATCTTCCAATTTATAGCTTGGAAGATAACTAAACTCGATGAGGCTAGCACAATTTCTTTATTTCTTCAGCCTCAATTTTATTCAATTTTACTAATAATTGAAGAATAGTATTATTTTGTCTTATTATTACTTTAGAATCTTCTTTAGGTGATCTGTAGTTGAGAAACCGATAGATGCTCAAGATATTTTTCTGCTTCTGTAAAGCTTCTTTGTATTTTAACATATAACTTCAAGGGTTTATTCGCACTTTATATTGATATTATCTTTTGTATTGATATTTTTCCGTATGACTTCTAGGTTTAAATATTTTAATTTTTCAATGATGTTAAAAGATAATATTCAAAGTTATGTTCAATCAGAGTTCTTTTCACAACCTAAACCTCTGATACCATTAAGAGGTTTATGTCAGTGTATTACTAAGTAAAATGATAAATGAAGACATGATAATTGGTCTTAGATTTTTACAACAATCAATACAGACTACAATTATACATGAACAAGGAATCACATTCATTCCATATCAAGATAATATTTCAGAAGAGCGAAAGCGTGGTGAGACCCCTTCATCACGAATTCAGCAAAACTTAGAAATTTCTAATGTTAATCTTCAAAACAATATATTCCCTGAAATAAAAATAAAAAACGAATTATGCGCAAATATTGAACAAACAGCTATGAAGCGTCACGATATTAAAACACCTAACATGCTATTTCATTTTGCAGGTATGAAGAAGACAATGAATTATAATGGGATAGAATCTTTCAGCTTTGGAGATAATAAGCTCAAAATATTCCCACCAAATTCATATAAATTTAAGCCAAAAGACCATATAATCATTGATGAAATACAAGAATGTATATTGGATAATTTCTGGTACCAATATAATAATAAACGTGAAGATAAAGGCTATATGTTATCAATATTAAACAACCTTTCTGAATATTTTCATATAAAAAAAGAGACAATATCAATATCAGAGAATTGGGAGACCATAGAACAAAAGACTTTATATGTGGTATTTGAAGGGAGAATACCAGGAATATATATATCATTTGAAGAAATAGTGGCTCAAAAAATAGATTCAAAATTAACAGGAGGAATATCTTGGAAGAAATACACAAATATTGATGAAGCTATGGCTCAAGCTAGAAAAATATTGGGAGTAAATTATTATATGGAGCCAGCCGCCAAGAATTATATCCAAAAATATAGAAAATTAAAAAATAAGGAAACCGTTGGGTCTTCACCCTTGGTAAATACAGAGACATCAAAAAAGAATTCATATAAAGAATGTCTAGTCAAAGGGACAAATCCCTTAGACGAATCTGTAACACCCCAGCTCAACATTGAGCCTGGAATGCTACTAAAATTAAATTAAACTAAGCTAAACTAAGACCAATTACAAAATCTCGACAAAACCTCCTTTGTATAGTCGCCTATACCGAGGTTCCAACAATTGATCAAGGCATTTATCAATATAATCATAATCAGGTTCATTCAAGCGTGTAGAATAATATCATAAACATAACCAAAACTTTCTATTCTCATTATTACAGTTAACCTGAAACTCAAACTATCCATAGCTTCTAACAGGTAAACATAACATTTAACAATAATTTCATAATCCAATTCACTCATGCATAAGAGATAATCATATGAATGTAATCAAATTAACACTATTCTCACAACCATAATCAGAATCATAAAACAACCATGGGTATTTCTCAGCAGTCTATTTATTCTTATATGAAGCTAAATGACAATTGCTTTAATGTTGTGAGGTAGTGCGTGCATCCATCATCTATTCCCTCCCATTCATGTCGATCCTGCCATTGGTACCTAAAATACATTAAAGCAAGAGTGAGCCCAAAGACTAAAGAAAGTATCAACAAGGCTATAAACAAGAACACAAACATAGCATTAATGATCCACAATAACACAACACTAAACATAGCCTTTTAACTTATGAAATGCAACCAATGCAATGCTCAAGGATCCTTTATCTTTAACTTTCGTGTGCATTACACGGTAATGCGAGTAAGCAACCGTCGCCACTTACCCATGCATGCGGCACGCACAGGACCAATTGCCCATTACTCGCAAGTAATGGGGACCTCAACCCACACTCCTCGAGTGTGGGGATCTCAGCCCGTCACATTCATGACGGGGATCTCAAAGGAAACATGCTTGGTCACGCGTGACCAAGCCTCAATATGCTCTCAATATGCACATGCTCATCATTTAATCATCATCAAATTACCACAAGACAAGTAACAACATAATAATAATAGAGCATGGACATATATGAAGCATCCATCAATCTTAAATCCACATCAAGCCAACAATCTCACTATGCTACCACATATCGAGAAGCACACAATCATGACCAATCGAACACAACCACGAATCATACAAATGCACTTGCATTCACCAAGATAAATTGGAACTCATCACCATAACATCCATGCATAGCTATTATGAGCACGACACAAACAGTCCCGGCATACAAGCATAAATATACAATAGCCCGAATACTTGCCTTAACGTGCGAGGCGGTGGGCGCGAAGAGGGTGCTGCCCACGGAACCGCGCTCCCACCTGAACATAAAGGTATCCCAATCTAAGACCAACACGCTGGACCAAGAGCATAAATAACAACACAATTGATCTCACTAAACTCTCAAGCGTTAACAAAACCTCCAATTTCTAGCGATCGTTTTTGTGCTCACTGAAAACAGCCAAATTCTAAAATACATAACTTTCTGCTTAGGAGTCCAATTAAGATGATCTTAGACTCTCTGAAAAGGTAATTGAATTGCCTAAATAAACCTAGTTGGGGAGCCCTTTTGATTCTGCCCTTAACTTCCCTACCAAACCAATCATCAGACAACAGAATTCTCGTCGGGATCTCTGGACAGTACGCTAAAACCATCATAACTTTTGCTACGAAAGTCCAAATCTCGTGTTCTTTATCTCTATGAAAAGGTATGGAAATTACCTACATTTTTCGTTATATTGAGGTCCTCTGATTTTGACTTTAACTAGTAGATTCATCCCATTTTCTACAGACTGTTCAAAACTGACAGAATAACAGAGCAGCGATACTAAAAAATTCATAACTTCCTGACCGTTAATCGGATTTGGGTGATCTTGGTGGCCACTGAAAGCTAAGAACATAATCTACAACTCTCTAGGAGATCAAACTCCTAATTCTGCTTCTAACCACATGAAATCGGCCGCGCAAGCTACTGGACAAAATTGGACAGAGAACAGAAATTAACCGATCCAATCAACCTATTAGCAATCGCCTCTAATGACCATCCCTCAACACAAGAAACCCGTCGTTACCCTTGATGACGTGCTGGACGACGATGAGCAGGCCCCGAAGATGATCCTCCTTCTCCTCTCTTCCTTCTCTTCTCCCTCTTCTTCTCCCTTCTCTTCTTTCTCCTTCTTCTTCCTCCTGGCCGGCTGCAATGGAGGTTCTTCTTCCCTTTGGCCAGCAGCAATGGAGGTGGAGGAGGTAGGGAGGAGCACAAGGGGTGGAGGAGGTGGGGAAGGTGGCGGCGAATGGGAGTGGGGAGGAAAGAGGGAGGGGTGAGAGAGGCGGCTAGGGTTTGGGGGAGTGGCACCCTCCCTTGGCCGGCCACCCCACATGGGCCTAGGCCCAAGCCAGTTGCCCACAAACGCGGAAAACCCCTCTCATTTCCTGATTTGGTGTTTTACTAAAGAACCCTTCTCCGATTTAATTAATTTCTCCGACTAATCCTTTCGAATAAAATTTAGGTATTACATTCTACCCCCTTAAGCAATTCGACCGAATTCTACACGTCATCCACTAGCAAAACAACAACAACCCCAGCTGAAAATGAAGGACTCTCATCGCAACCAAGCGTTACCAACTCGGTACTAAAAGAGTCAAATTGAATCGAAGATTTATCACAAAATCTTTCCACCTTCAAATTAGAAAATTTGCAATTAAACACCACGTCCACCAAAGGAAAATCACTCGAATAACCCAAATCCATCATTTCATTATTCTTTACGAATGATAAGAACCACACATACCAAACATAAAGCCAAACTCAACTTTGCGAAAGACAATGGTCATGACATAGAACTTAAGCGAAAATCGAAAAGCGATTCACTTCTTGAGGACACATCAATTTACAGTTTCTCTTTTAAGACCAAAATTTTCCTCAAGTTATGCAATCCCAATCATCGCACAACACTAACTTGTTACTATTAACTTGGCGATCTCAACGCCAAACCCAAATCAAAACACCTTGTCAACACCTTTGAAAAGGGACTCTGAAGATCTCACAAAACATTCTCTAACCGAATTTCTTTATTGACATAATTACTTTGATAGATATCTTCTGATGCATCCCAAAATGGATCTTCACACGTAATCACGTTACCTCAATCCTCAAGAATGGACAACTCGGAATTCACATCACATATTCTCATGTATTTCATAAAAATATTTCTATCAATGACCATCCCACTGTTCGAAATCCACCC
This sequence comes from Ampelocalamus luodianensis, assembly GCA_036346255.1. Taxonomy (NCBI): domain Eukaryota; kingdom Viridiplantae; phylum Streptophyta; class Magnoliopsida; order Poales; family Poaceae; genus Ampelocalamus; species Ampelocalamus luodianensis. Next base: position 24,899,260 of record CM070617.1, on the reverse strand, counting down.
TTATACTACTTTTTTCACATTATCAATGGGCGTTCAAAGTTCTAGCACAACAATGCAAAGCCCAAATTTAACCTCCAAGACTCTTGCAACGAAATTCTCATATTAATTCCTATAAACCCACAATTCCAACATACTCACTCATTAAAATCATCATGAAAATATTTTCTTGACCAGTTAACCATTACAAGGATTATAACTCTCAGAAGATTACACATGTAGAGCCAAATCACTCTTGACATTACTCAACATTTTCCATTATCCCATTAATTGACATGACGATTCGATTACTTTATAATCACACTCTCATTAAACCACATCATCAAGTTTAACTCTCATAGCCTCGCATAATACTACCAAATTGTGATACTCTAATAAATTGATCCAGATTTCCATATTTGCTAATTCTAATGCTCGGTCAAAAAGAACACCAAATCTTGGACTACATCTCGCTATAGGTCCTACTAGTTGCGACAACGAAATCTGTTAGCTCTAAAGACAAATATTCTTTTTAACTCAAATCCTCTCCAAGGATTATTCTAATAAATCGATTTATTACTCCAGGCCTCTCAGACAACCTGACACCTAAGGGTTCACCAAACCATCTACTAGTCCACCACTTGTCTAGATGCCAAACACCACCTACGAGACTTTACGATACAGATCGGTTAACCCTTTCTTAGAAGAAGCGGCAAATAGAAATAAATCTCAGCACAAAATAAAACGTTACCACTTACAGTAGTTACAAGATCAAGAGAAACAATCAGATAAAACTGTTCTCGAAAACCAAAAGATATGATCAAAGTTGAGGGCGCACTTCCCACAATCAGAGAATATCAAACCTCGAACGAGAATAAAACACTCGCTTTTAGAATTAGGAAAACTCTTAAAACCCAAATCACGGTACCACTAAGGAACCAAATAAATCTTTCAACATGTCACTTTGCTAAAACAAACTCAATCACCACATAACTCAAGTCGCAACTTCTTGCAGATAATCTTATTAACATCAAGAATAATATACTCTACACACGAATCTTTATCATCAACTATTCCATTAGAAAGCCCCAAAGTTTCACCAAAAGTTCCCATACTATCCTTTCATCCCATCTTCAAAGCAGTGTATACCAAAACCATACAACATCAATACATCAACCTCTTAAACTTGGAAGGGGTCTACTAAACAATTGAAAAGCTCCTACCATAACCCTTTCATCAAGGTCACATTATCAACCATTTAATTCACAATTAGATGAGCATAAGCCTCCTATTACATCATATCATTGCAACTTTTAGTAATGCTCAACACCAAACTTGACACACAATAGTTGTACTCCAACCATTCTTTGTTATCGACTAGTTTCATTATGAGATCTAGTTGCTACCTATTTTCCTCTCCAAATCACATAAGTATTTACAAGCACATACTCAATTAATCAACATCAAGCGGCGATCCGGTCCTTTATACAAAACATTCAATATTATCATCATAATCCCTTACTGACAATCACATTAGTAATGTAATAATACACTCTTAGTGAGACTCATCATAGCCTCTTATCCCATCATAAATTTCTCCAAAAGAAACACAAGCCAAAAGGTTGAAACAAACCTATTTTAACTAGTTCATACTATCAAATGATACTTTACATAAAGCACACTATCGTGAGGCCACTTACTCATTCATCCACTCAACCATTAGTGTTACTCACACCCGCTCCAATGTCATTAACATTTGTCAATTGTATGTATCATGTACACAAATAGGGTCCTACTTCTGTTTGTAGTCACATAACCATCTATAAACACAAAGTCAACATTTAATAATCTTATCGCCTGTACAACATGGTTTCACAACATGCTACCTCAACGTTCGTCTAATCCAATATACACGTTTCAATCTAGCAATTATGTATGATCATCAAGTAACTAGTTTACGAAAATTTCCAATCTGATATCCTCTAAAGCATCGTTCAAACACATTCTTAACATAACCATCACTAATGGGTAAGCTAATCCATAGAGATACATTACTCCATGCTATCCAATAATTCTACCTGATTCCACAATCCTAACGATCAGACCAATTCATCAAAATACCACACCTCTTAATAACTCTATTGATTCCAACTAATTATTGTCGTACTCATAGTCACAGCTCATCAAGAACCACCAAAGGACAACCTCTACTTATTCAACTTTCTTTGATAAGGACCTTAGTTAAGATCGATCATGCACACACTGCGGACTCAACTTGAAACTCATAACACAACCATTAATCTTCAACGCTCAAAATACCCAAGAGTGATACGTTGAGTCAAAGCCTTCATGAACTAAAGGACTTGCAAAGGAAACTTTCATTAACCAAACACATCAAGCGAATAAATAGGTCAAGCTTTCCAATAAGAAAAACAAAACCAACACTACAAAAGTCAATCTTAACAATTAGCAAAGTTCACCAATGCGAGAATAACTCAATGGTTGGGAAAAACAATAATTGATTTCTGAGCAAATTAAGCCAAAGGAAATACTCCAAACATTTCAAAGAAACCCATCAATCATAGCCGGTTAAGAGTTGACCAAATTCAAATTCGGGAAGAGAGCAACTCTTCTAAAGATTCTCGCTATCGACACTGTACTAAGATATTCGAGTAGCACTTCTCTATACCCACTCCACGAATGGTGGTGTAACTGGTAAAGCCGGGTCACAACCACGACCTTAACCTCTCAACAACGACTAATCCCACTCATAATAATCATAATAATTAATTAATAAGCACCAAACTCAATTCATATCGGCAATAATCAAAAGCGATATAACGGAACGTAAATGCAAAGATTGACCCATCCCCATCCTCATTGCTCGGTGTGTCAAACTTTTAAGTTGATTAACATTAGCAATTTTTTTATATCTAGTCACCACGGACCTCTGACCCGCTCGATACCAATCTGTAACACCCTGACTCAACATTGAGCACGGAATGCTACTAAAATTAAATTAAACTAAGCTAAACTAAGACCAATTACAAAATCTCGACAAAACCTCCTTTGTATAGTCGCCTATACCGAGGTTCCAACAATTGATCAAGGCATTTATCAATATAATCATAATCGAGTTCATTCAAGCGTGTAGAATAATATCATAAACATAACCAAAACTTTCTATTCTCATTATTACAGTTAACTCGAAACTCAAACTATCCATAGCTTCTAACGATGTAAACATAACATTTAACAATAATTTCATAATCCAATTCACTCATGCATAAGAGATAATCATATGAATGTAATCAAATTAACACTATTCTCACAACCATAATCGAATCATAAAACAACCATGGGTATTTCTCGTGATCTATTTATTCTTATATGAAGCTAAATGACAATTGCTTTAATGTTGTGAGGTAGTGCGTGCATCCATCATCTATTCCTCCCATTCATATCGATCCGCCATTGGTACCTAAAATACATTAAAGCAAGAGTGAGCCCAAAGACTCAGCAAGTATCAACAAGGCTATAAACAAGAACACAAACATAGCATTAATGATCCACAATAACACAACACTAAACATAGCCTTTTTAACTTATGAAATGCAACCAATGCAATGCTCAAGGATCCTTTATCTTTAACTTTCTGTGTGCATTACACCGGTAATGCAGAGTAAGCAACCGTCGCCACTTACCCATGCACCTGTGCGCGCACGCACGGGGACCAATTGCCCATTACTCCGCAAGTAATGGGGACCTCAAGCCCACACTCCTCGAGTGTGGGGATCTCGGGCCCGTCACATTCATGACGGGGATCTCAAAGGGAAACATGCTTGGTCACCGCGTGACCAAGCCTCAATATGCTCTCAATATGCACATGCTCATCATTTAATCATCATCAAATTACCACAAGACAGTAACAACATAATAATAATAGAGCATGGACATATATGAAGCATCCATCAATCTTAAATCCACATCAAGCCAACAATCTCACTATGCTACCACATATCGAGAAGCACACAATCATGACCAATCGAATACAACCACGAATCATACAAATGCACTTGCATTCACCAAGATAAATTGGAACTCATCACCATAACATCCATGCATAGCTATTATGAGCACGACACAAACAGTCCGGCATACAAGCATAAATATACAATAGCCCGAATACTTGCCTTAACGTGCGAGAGCGGTGGACGCGAAGAGGGTGCTGCCCCTGGAACCGCGCTCCCACCTGAACATAAAGGTATCCCAATCTAAGACCAACACGCTGGACCAAGAGCATAAATAACAACACAATTGATCTCACTAAACTCTCAAGCGTTAACAAAACCTCCAATTTCTAGCGATCGTTTTTGTGCTCACTGAAAACAGCCAAATTCTAAAATACATAACTTTCTGCTTAGGAGTCCAATTAAGATGATCTTAGACTCTCTGAAAAGGTAATTGAATTGCCTAAATAAACCTAGTTGGGAGCCCTTTTGATTCTGCCCTTAACTTCCCTACCAAACCAATCATCAGACAACAGAATTCTCGTCGGGATCTCTGGACAGTACGCTAAAACCATCATAACTTTTGCTACGAAAGTCCAAATCTCGTGTTCTTTATCTCTATGAAAAGGTATGGAAATTACCTACATTTTCGTTATATTGAGGTCCTCTGATTTTGACTTTAACTAGTAGATTCATCCCATTTTCTACAGACTGTTCAAAACTGACAGAATAACAGAGCAGCGATACTAAAAAATTCATAACTTCCTGACCGTTAATCGGATTTGGGTGATCTTGGTGGCCACTGAAAGCTAAGAACATAATCTACAACTCTCTAGGAGATCCAAACTCCTAATTCTGCTTCTAACCACATGAAATCGGCCGCGCAAGCTACTGGACAAAATTGGACAGAGAACAGAAATTAACCGATCCAATCAACCTATTAGCAATCGCCTCTAATGACCATCCCTCAACACAAGAAACCCGTCGTTACCCTTGATGACGTGCTGGACGACGATGAGCAGGCCCCGAAGATGATCCTCCTTCTCCTCTCTTCCTTCTCTTCTTCCCTCTTCTTCTCCCTTCTCTTCTTTTCTCCTTCTTCTTCCTCCTTGGCCGGCTGCAATGGAGGTTCTTCTTCCTTTGGCCAGCAGCAATGGAGGTGGAGGAGGTAGGGAGGAGCACAAGGGGTGGAGGAGGTGGGGGAAGGTGGCGGCGAATGGGGAGTGGGGAGGAAAGAGGAGGGGTGAGAGGCGGCTAGGGTTTGGGGAGTGGCACCTCCCTTGGCGGCCAGCCCCACATGGGCCTAGGCCCAAGCCCAGTTGCCCACAAAACGCGGAAAACCCCCTCTCATTTCCTGATTTGGTGTTTTACTAAAAGAACCCTTCTCCCGATTTAATTAATTTCTCCCGACTAATCCTTTCGAATAAAATTTAGGGTATTACAGAATCATATATAGACTTGAAGATTGATGAAAAATTCGAGAATATATCTTCGCAATGGAAGAAAAATATAAAGGAAGAAATATTAATAGATATAAGAAATGAAATGAATTTTAAGTTTGAAGAAATCAAGAAGGAAATTGATGAAAAATTTGATATATCAACATCAGATATAGAAATTATGGATATTGCTGGACATGGGCAATCCCAAAATTAAAAGAATATTGAAGATAACCCTACGAAGGTACGCCAATATTGATGGGGTAATATCATTTAAAAAGATTCATATATGTGAATAGGAAATTTCCAATTCATACATATACCAGAAGATTAATTATATCAGCAAATAAAGACAATCCATGCGCTCACCAGAAGATTCATGAAAGCCAGCTCATACTTGTGACACTAGTAAGAAGAAAAAGGAATATGGATAAAATCAAAGATCCATTTTTACCAAACAAGAAAATTGTGCACCATGGTACAATGAACCGACAAAGGTACTATGAGTCACTCATACCAAGGACACATATTTGTCTTTACCAAGCCAAAGGGTTATGCAACGTGGTGCTGAGCTCAAACAAAAGAAAAATCACCACGACATCATGTAACATTAAATGATAGGTTCTACCTACCTAAGAATCTATCATGAAGTGTCGGTAGAATTATGTTTTGTGTTATTTTTCTTTGTCGTCCTGTAAAGGTTTAGCAACCTTGTTTTAAGGCTATAATAGCCTAGGTACTTGTTTAAGTAAATAAAGGTTGGAGGCTCATGAAGACTCAGGAGACGATTCTTCCAGCTTCTCTCGACACTATAAAAGGAGATCATCAGCCGAAGGAAGAAGAAAGGGAGGAAGAAGAAAAGAGAAACACAGAACAAGAGTTAGCATTAGCCTTCCACAATAGTGCTCTCTCTTTTAGTAGTAAGACTCCATTGTAAAAATATATCCATCCAGAGTCTGTAATATTCTCTGTACAAGGTAACCTCTATCTTTGTTGTTAATCGTCGGGTTTCCCGAAAGGGAAAACCATATGTAAGCTATGTTTGTGGAAATGAAGTGGTTTTGAATATTCTTGAGTTTTCTTAGTTTATTCATATGAGGCAAGGTTTTATGCTAAGGACTCTATAGGAGACCCCTCAGGCGGTGGTTCTGTAAATTCCCCCTAGATGGGCAGAGTTCCCTGTGGGTGGTGTGAACATTAGGCCGTAGAGAAGTGTTCCCTTCGGGTGGAACTGCCTGGAGTGACGATAAAAAATTACCTCATATGACCATAACTAAGAACGTTTAAAGAAAAAGCTTAGCCACTTCTGAAGCAAATTAGCAAGAAATATGGTGAGTACCGAGTAGGACTTTACAACCTCTGCACAAAACCGGCCGTCATATTGGTTTCGCCAACCTGCAAGATCCTGTGATAAAAATAAAAATAAAAATAAAAAATACTATTCGTAATACTATTCACATCATTCACGAATACTATTCATATCATTCACGAATACTATTCACACTATTCACGAATACTATTCACATTATTGACGAATACTATTCACATCATTCACGAATACTATTCACACTATTCACGAATACTATTCACATCATTCACGAATACTATTCACCCTATTCACGAATACTATTCACAATTATTCTCGAATACTATTCACACTATTCACGAATACTATTCACCAAATCAGAATAATACTAATTACAAATTGTAGCATACTTGGTGGTTTAAACCACTATATATATCACTTTCATACTCATAAATATCAAAAGGATATTCAATACATAAACTTTGAATATTTAGAACGCATATCATTCATCTTATATCAAAATCAGTTTTGGTATTCTATATATTTGTGAATATATTCTGAGCTAAGAGATAAAATCTCTCAGCAAATATCTTGTTATATTATTTAATATTTGTTTTTATTATTATTTGAATATTTTAAATTTTAATTATCTTTTTAATCATTTGAATAGCAATTTATATTCCGCAGTTTACTTCGTAATACACTCAGCATAAACCTCACTGGTATATATATGTATATATATATATATATATATATATATATATATATATATGTATGTATATATATATGTATATATGTATATATGTATATATATGCAAATAACACCCCATACAAAGAAACACCGAGGAACCTCACTGATTAGTCGTCAAAGTCATTCGTAGCTGGCATGGACTAGTGGCTTCAGTTAGAGGTCAAGTCACTGGTATTCTGTAGCAACTGCATCTATCTCATCAGTTCTCTTTCTTTTTCTAGATTGCTGTTATCTGCAAATTAGCAGGAGAGTTAACATTACCATTTGCGGAATAAAGTTAAAGTGAGCAGAAATATGAGGCCAAAAGACAATGATTTTACTAAAAATAGCCATGCTTCTTTATTGTTCCAGAGAACCTGTGCAAATTTTGAATAAGTTATGATTAGACAAGTGATTGAAATTACACTACCTCTGAAGTAACTAACAGGGTGGCCCGCATATTTGTACGGCTAGATTGGTTTCGAAGATAGTATAAATGATTAAGAATATATTTATATATCTTGTAGGCTATTTAGATTTTTAAGATATCCAAAATATTGAAAATGACAATAAGCTTGAAGGAAAATATAACCTGGGGAACGTAATTAAAGTATCAGTTTTGATGAAAGAAAATCATTGAGTATGATAAGTTGTTGCAGTTCTTAGAACCTAATCTCTCCATCATGCATAGATTATGTAGCTGCATGCCCTTATTCTTACTCTATTAATTTTTTTCAAATTGTACGCATGCACATGTATCTCTATTTAATCTCAAGCAATACGTTGATTATGTGTATGGCAAATTATCTTATTAGCTTATATGGTATTATAGTATTTTGCTCACGCATACACCGATGCACCATGCACGACCTATCTTAAACTTATCTTTCCTCACATGTCGGCTGCCCCACCGAACCGTGTGTCTTCTATATCTTCTCGTCGTCATAGTTTTTTTGCTTCAACGTCCAATAGTAAGTTAAAATCTTAATCGATCTATCTCAAGTGTTGTCACTTTCAATGCAATACTTTACCACATAGTTATTTTCTACTTATCCCCAATTATTGTTTAATGCTAACCGTTGCAATATCAACATGCATACACATGCAACCGTCACCGATCCTAGCTGGGGACACGTGTCATGCTTTCTCCAGTGACCCCGTACGTATTCCCTACGACTGTGCCCTCTCTACTCCAAGATTTTTGCTTCTCTACCTCTGTACGCCCGCGTTTCTATTCGTACGGATGCATACATGTACATACGCATGCATGATGTTATACATGCTCGATGTCCTCTTCTCTCATGTTTGTCGCTCCTCTTCTTCAACGTTGGCCAACTCAACGTTGTGGCTTCCTCATTAACCGCGATAACCTCCCATCTTCACCGATGTCGACATATTTGCTTTAGTCGTTGTATAATAATATGGAGAATCTTTTCACCATCGCTAGACGGCGTGCCCCTCACCAGTGATGGCCCCCTCCTAGATACTCGATGGCCCCCTGTCGTCTATAGCTCGTCTTAATTGTAAAACTTCATCTCCTCTCTGCTAGGGCTGCCCCATCATTGAGCTTCTTTGGTCACTAACTTCTTCAACAACGTTGACGCTCACCACTTGTCATCCCGACCCTTGGCTCCTTCAACACTAGACTTTCTCTTCAATGGTTCCAGCGAGCAGCACGACATTGTTCTCATTGAACGTTTAAGGTGAGCAGCACAACATTGCCCTCATCTCCGTCGTCGACACATGGGCTCTCCGCTTCCCCGTGGGTTAATGTTTTCTTGTAGGACAGATCGATGTCATTGCACTCTTTCGTTATCTCCTCCGATACCATTCATGCTATCCTTGCTATAACTTTTTTATTCAAAATTTTTGTTATTTTTATTTTTATTTCATAAGAAGAAACAATAGAAACTACACTCTTTCGTGGTCTCCTCCGATACCATTTGTGATATTCTCATTATAACTTTTATTTTTATTCAAAATTTTAGTTATTTTTTATTTATATTCCATAGGAAGCAACAATATAAATACATGACCATGAGAGCGAACGTGATGGTCTCTTTTGTGTCTCCTTCGATACCATTTGTGCCATCCTCGTTATAACTTTTATTTTTATTTAACATTTTAGTTATTTTTAGTGGAGTTCGTGTACAAGTCAAATTGCTAAATTTATTTAATTTATCCTGATTTTTTTTGTTACTTAGGGATTTCACTTTGGAATTCGTATGAAATGAAACTACATTTTTTCTTTTATTCTGAATTTCTTCTTTTTCTTGGAATTCGTATATGAACCCAATTGCAAATTTTTATTCCGAATTATAGTTATTTCGATATTTTACTTTGAAATTCTTATTGAAATCAAATTGCTAATTTTATTTTATTTTAATCTGAATTTCAATTATTTTTTGTTGGATTTCATACACAAATCTAATGACCAATTATTGTTTAATTTTTGTTCCAAATTATAATTTTTGGAGTTCGTATCAAAATCAAATTGCTAATTTTTTATTCTGTTTTTAGCTTCTTTTTTTTTGTTGGATTTCGTATACAAGTCTAATTGCTAATTTGTTTATTTTTATTCTGAAATATAATTATTTAGAGATTTTACTTAGGAATTCCTATGAAAAATGGAATAGCTAATTTTGTTTTATTTTTATTCCAAATTTCTGTTTTATTGTACTTAACATGGATATTTTCTTTTTATTTAGACCGTTATAATCTGGACCCACCACGATCGACGGTGTAGATCTTTCTCTTTTTGCACCGATTAATATGGGAGTTTATAGCCCTTAAGAGTGAACATGGTGGCTTATTTTGGCGCTGCTTTATTAAGATAACTAGCAGGGTGGCTCGCGCATTTATGCAGCTAGATTTGTTTCAAAGTTTGTATAAATGCTTGGGATTATATTTACGTATCTGGTAGGTTATTTAGACTTTTAAGATATCTGAAACATTGAAAATAGCAATAGAAGCTTGAAGAAAATTACAACTTGAGGAATATAATTGAAGTATGTACTTTGATGTAAGAAAATCATTGAGCATAATAACTTGTTGGGGGGTTCTTAGAAACTAATCACTCTCTATCATGCATAGATCATGTAGTTGCATGCCCAATTCTTATTCTATTAGCTTTTTTCCCCCTAAATTGTATGCGTGAACATGTACCTCTATTTATTATCAAGCAATACGTAGATTATGTGTGCGATAAATTATCTTATTAGTTTACGTATTAGAGTACTTTGCTCATGCTATACCGATGCACCATGGGCAACCTACCTTGAACTTATCTTCCCTCACATGCTGCTGCCCCCACCAAATCGTGTGGCTTCTATCCCTTCTCGTCATCATATTTTTTCTTCAACCTCCAACAGTAAACCCAAATCTTGATCGATCTCTCTCGGCTGTTATTTTTTCCAATGTAATACTTTATCATATCGTTATCTTCTACTTCTCCCTAATCATTGCTTAATGCTAACCACTACGGCATCAACACACATACACATGTGACCATCGCCGATCTTAGCTGGGGACACGTGTCACGCTCTCTCCGATGACCCCGAGCATATTCCCTACGACTGCATCATCTTTACTCCAAGCTTTTTGTTGCCCTGCCTCTATACGTCTGTGCTTCTATTCATACGGATACATGCATGTACATACGCATTCATGATGTTATACATGCTCGACGTCCTCTTCTCTTGTGTCGGTCGCTCATCTTCTTCAACATTGACCAACTCAATGTTGTGGCTTTTTTACTAACCGCGACGACCTCCCATCTTTACTAACATCGATATGTCTGCTTTAGTCGTTGTCTAACGATATAGAAAATCTTTTTGCCATCGCAGGCGACGACGTTCCCTTCATCAGTGATGGTATACTCCTAGCTATCTGATAGTCCCATATCGTCCATAGCTTGTCTTCATTGCACAGCTTCATCTCCTTTCTGCTAGGGCTTTCCTGTCATCGAGCTTCTTTAACCACTAACTTCTTCAATAACACTGACACTCGCCACTTGTCATCGCGGCCCTTGGCTCCTTCAACACTGGACTTTCTCTTCAATGGCTTCGGCGAGTAGTACGACATTGTCCTCATCTCCGTCGTCGTCGCCTCGACTCTTCGCTTTCCTGTGGGTCAATGTCTCCTTTAGTCGTTGTCTAACGATATAGATAATCTTTTCGACATCGTCGGTGACGTGTCCCTCACTAGTGATGGCACGCTCCTAGTTACCTGATGATCCCATATCGTCCATAACTCATCTTCAATGCAAAGCTTTATCTCCTCTATGCTAAGGCTTCCCTATCATCGAGCTTCTTTGGCCACTAACTTCGTCAATAACACCTTACTTTTTATTCCGAATTATAGTTACTGGAATTCGTATCGAAATCAAATTGCTAATTTTATTTTATTTTTATTCTGAAATTTAGTTTTTTGTTGGATTTCGTATACAAATCTAATTTCCTATTTGGTTATTTTTTTATTCCAAATTATAATTATTTAGGGATTTTACTTAGAAATTCATATGAAAATAAAACTGCTAATTTTATTTTATTTTTATTCTGAAATTCAGTTTTATTGTACTTGACATGAACTCTTTTACTTAGGAATTCATATGGAAATCAAATTGCTGATTTTATTTTATTTTCATTTCGAATTTCAGTTTTATTGTACTTAATATAAACTCTTTATTTTAATCTAGACCGTTATAATCTGACCCATCACGATCAATGGTGCAGATATTTCTCTTCTTTTCCCGATTAATGTGAAATTTTCTAGCCCTTGAGAGCGAACGTGGTAGTTTATTTTGACTCTGTGTTAATAAGATAATAGATTTATAGATTTAACATGTGATAAATGGATTACACTATTTGCAATTGCAATTTTCTCTGTAGCCAAGGAACTGCTCTTAGCTCTTCTCCTTAGAGAAATACAAACGACGGCCAAATTTTCAAGGGAAATTTTGATAAATGCCACCGCAAAGTGTCCGTTTCAGAGAAGTGCCATCGCTCATTTCGATATTCGAAATATGCCACTGCAAAGCTTAGAAGATCATACAAATGCCATTACTGAGGCTTTTCCCCATTTTCCATCGATTTATACACTGTGCTATTCTTATTTGGACTCTAATGCCCTTGCGTCGCGTGACATAGGGACGGTCCCGGCTCCCGATCCATTCCCCCCATCGTCTTCTACCTTGGCTCAGTGGAACCCCTTCCTCCGTGCGCCGCCGTGGAACCCTAGCTCCGGCCGCCTGCGCCATCCCGACGGCTCCACCCTCCGCGCCCGTATCCTCCTCCCGTTCGCACTCTTCTTCTCCTCCGGGGCATGGAACCCTAGTTCCGACCACTGCGCCATCCCGACCGCGTCCTCCTCCCGTTCGCACTCTTCTCCTCCTCCGGGCTTGGAACCCTAGTTCCGGCCGCCTGCGCCATCCCGACCGCGTCCTCCTCCCGTTCGCACCCTTCTCCTCCGGGGCTTCGAACCCTAGTTCCGGCCGCCTGCGCCATCCCGACGGCTCCACCCTCTGCGCCCGCGTTCTCCTCCCGTTCGCACTCTTCTCCTCCGGTTCCCAAGCAATGGCAATGCGCAAGGCAGTAGGGAGTTCTATGAAGTCATCATTCTCAAGCTCCAGCCGTACAGAAGGCAAAGAGCTTCCACTCGTCGAGTGCCCATCCTGCAAGATCCCCGTAATCAAGTTGCGTAGCAATACAGTCTCGAATCCAGGGAGAATATTTTACAAGTGCAAGAACAATATTCCAGTAAGTACAATATCTTGGGTGTATTTGTTTTAGTCTGCAGTAAGTCTCCTATTTGTGTTCTTCCTATTTGTGATGGCTGTAATTTATGCAGAATGATCCTGAGTGTTCGTTTTTCAAGTAGGAGCGTGCTTATGAGCAATACTTGAAAGAGATGTGCACAATTTCCATGAAGAATGAAGCTTCGGATGGACAACAGTCTTTTGTGGCAGAAATGGATAGGCTGAGTAGTGTTGTGTGCCAGCTGAAGGAGCATAATTACGAGCTGGTTCAACTTGTGTGTGAAATGAAGAAGCATAATGCTCAGATGACTGCTGTCATTGAAGATTTCAAGGAGTATAGAAGGGGTTGTGATGATAAGCTAGTAGGGTTACATGCTTGCATTGTAATATGCATGTTTTGTTTACTTGTGTGTATCATCTGCTATTCTGGAATGAAATGACGAATGTGACGAATGCTTGATGTTACTTGTATATACAATCTGCTATTCTGGAATGAAATGCTTGATGTTATTATTTGCTTTCATTCCAAATGCTTTCATTCTGGAGTGAAATTGACATGCTGCTTCTTTTATAGGGAACTGGAAACATGCTTGATGTTACTTGTATATACAATCTGCTATTCTGGAATGAAATTCTTGATGTTATTATTTGCTTTCATTCCAAATGCTTTCATTCTGGAGTGAAATTGACATGTTGCTTCTTTGATAGGGAACTGGAAACATCCCAGTTTTTAGTACTCTCTGGATTATCTGGAAACATGCATTATCTAATCATACATAACCAGTTAACCATACATAAACCGGTTCGACACTTAAACGATACATAACCTGGTTCGACACTTAAACGATACATAACCCGGTTCGAAAGACAACCATACATAACCCATCATCGACAATTCATCATACATAACCAGGAAAAAGCTAAACAATCATTTCTGACAACTTCTTCCCCTTTGATGGACCCTTCTTAGGGATGCCTTTTTGCTAGCTGTAGATGGATCTTTCGACCTCTTAGCAATCTTTTTCCTAGCAGCAGACATGGCCTTCTTAGGGGATGTTCTTTTCCTGAAATAATATGTAGGGAAGTATGCAGTTAAAGTGTAAACACACAAGATTGAAAAAGGTGGAAGCTTGCAAGTGATAGTAACTCTTTCTCTGTTGTTGTCCTTGATTGTCGTCTGCATCACCCTCTTCTTGAGCAGGAGGTGGAAGCTTGCAAGTCCTTTCCCAGTGTCCAAATTGCTTGCACCTTTTGCACATAACCCTTCTTTTGCCAGGCTCAAGACATCCCCTAATCCTAACCTTTCTTGGCCTACCAGCTTGCTTCCTTTGTTTAGGTGGGTGTACTACGAATCCCAAATCCACTTTTTTTCCAGGTGGATTTATCAGTCATTGGGGGTATAACACCAGCATAATAATAGTCATGCACATATGACTCTATGTTACATCCCCTCATGTGGCAAATGAAAGCAATAGCATGCATGCAAGGCCTGCCAGACACTTGCCACCGCCTGCAAGAACATTCTTGCTTGTTAAGGTCTACAGTGCGCTTTCTTGGATTGGATTCATTCTCCAGCAAGGTGACGTCAGCAACCAGATCTTCGCTTCTAGAGATATTGGCATTCCCTAACAACCTACTCTTAGCATGCAAATCCTTTAGCACAGATGGTAGGATGGAAGTATTCAAATTCATGCCAATGACTCTTCGGATGCTAAACTTAGTCATAACCATTTCCCTTATACTGTCAACAAGCTCATCAACATTCAAGCCTTTAAATGGTTTTATCTGTTTGTTGAAACTTTCCGAAATATTGTTATTGACATAATCCACTTTGCTAGCCTCAGAGAATCCACACCTATACCAGATACGTGGATGGTGTATCTCTAGGTACTTTATAGCTTCGGGGCTTGCTCCATATATCTTTGCCATGTGGAACTTGAACCTGTCTTCAGTGTATGCCCTTGCAGCTGGGTACAAGTTATCCACAAACACTGGGCCATGGAACTTTTTCATGAAGTTTGAGTACAAGTGTCGCATGCATTCTCTATGTTCACACGGAAAACAAGAGCAATGAAGTCTCCAATCCCTTGCATGCATCACTAGATATGACAAGCCCTGACGAGGAACCTATGGCTCTATGCAACTGCCTCATGAACTATTCCCAGTTTTCAGTACTCTCTGAGTCAAAAACTGCATAAGCCACATAGAACAACCACTTGTGACCATCTATGGATGTAGCAGATGCCAATTGGCCCTTGTACCTACCATGGAGGTGAGTTGAGTCCACTCCAATGTAAGGTCTACACCCAGCTAGAAAACCATCTATGCACGACTTCATTGCAACAAAGACTCTACGGAACATCATGTTATTGGCGTGCTTCTTCAGATCAATCTCCACTATACTACCAGGAGACTTTTCCTCTAGCTCAACTTTGAAATTGAATAAGTTCTGAAAGCTCTCTTCGTACTTACCATGGATGTGATCGAGAGCCAGTTTCATGCCTGCCCAAGCCTTGGAATACCTTAGCTTGATGTTGTAATCTCCTTGTAGCTTGCTTTGAGCTTCTTTAGCAGTAGCAGTTGGGTTGGCCTTCAACCAGTCCCCAAGTCTATCCGCAACCCAGCCCTGAGTAGCCATCCTACCGTCTAAAAGCTTGGTGCTTGAACACTCATGCACAAAGGGTAGCTTCTTGATCTGCACAAGATAAAACACAAACAAAGTTAGAAGGGAAACACACAAATAATAGGTTATTCACAAAAGTAAGTATACGAAGGGCTGCATACCATTATAGTACGCCCATCCGGGAGCCTAGAAGCATGTATGCGCTAGTTACAGTTCTCACCTTTACACTTTGCTATGAATCTTCTAGTGTCAGTTCTTACATTAGAAAGCTCAAAACCTGTCTTGACAGCGTAATGTCTAATCACTTTCCTGAAGGTAACCATATCAGGAAACATAGCCTTCTCTTCTATGTTAGGGTTCTCACGATCATATGCTATGACTACCTCGCAGTCAACTTCATCATTTATTTCAGCTTCAACAGGAACAGCAGCCTGATTGGCCTCATTAACCTCATTAGCCTCGTTAGCCTCACTAGCCTCATCAGTTATATCATTCTGCTGTGCTGCCGCATTAAAAGGAACATCATACATGTGCTCATCATCGACACCTACGTACTCATCTGGATCATCACATGGATCATCAGGTGGCTGGGCTTCAATGTTGTTAGTGCTCTTACTACCAATTGCATTTGCAGGACAAGGTGCATTCAAATTGGTTTGACTAAGATTATTTGAATCGTTGTTCAACTGTGCCTCACCACCATATGTCATTGCTACGCCATGGTCGAATACTGCTACTAAAGTTGAAAATGCCTCTCATCCTTGTACATGTCAAACATACCAGGAACCTGAGAGTCAGACACAAGCCTAACATCCTCCCCCTTTTTCCTGTCAAAGTACCACACAGTGGGAGTCTGTGATTCGCCCTAGAAAACCTCACTAGACAAGGACACCATCAACGATTGCATGGTGCAACGATTGGATTCGAGGACCCAATTAACTGTTCTGCCCTTGGTGTACAATTTCCTACCATCCGGTTCTTTCGAATAGAAGGCTTCAACTTTAACGTCTACTCTAAATGCGTTATTTGGATCAATCATATTCAGAAAAAATACGAAATAAGAACTCCAAATGCACTACTGGATCGAGTTCAAGTGAGGAATTAAGCACTCCAAATGCGAGGTACTGGATCGAGTTCAAGTTACTTACCACACTGGAGACCCGGGAGGGAGAGGCACATCCATCTTCCTTTAGCTTCCGCTTCCTCAGGCGGCGGCGCTGGGATGGCCACTAAATAGCGGCGGAGGGCCAAGATATGGCGGTGCAGGAGCTAGGGTTCCATGGCGCGCTTTGGACAGAGCCGAGGTAGAAGATGAGGGTGCGGGTTGCGATTGGCGACGGCGGGATGGGCTACCAAGGGTGGGGGTTGCGGGCCACGGCGGGATGGCGCAGGAGCTAGGGTTCCACGGCGGCGCACAGAGGAATGGAAGGGGATTGACTAGCAGTGGAAATGGATCGGGAGCTGGGAGCGTCCCTATGTCACGCAAGGAGGCAAGGGCATTACAGTCCATACGAAAATACACCGGCCCGCACAGTGTATAAATCGATGAAAAATGGGGAAAAGTCTCGGTAATGGCATTTGTATGATCTTCCAAGCTTTGCAGTGGCATATTTCGATTATCGAAATGAGCGATGACACTTCTCTGAAACGGACACTTTGCGGTGGCATTTAGACATCCATGTGAAGCAGGTCAATAGAGAATTCCAATTTCCACTGGTTGGTTAACGAAGAGACGTAACTTTTCTGGTTTCAGAGAAGACTTCAAAGTCTCCGCACAATAGGCCAATACTATGGTCAAAATGAATTCATGTCTTAATAGCTCCAACTCAGTTCCTAAACACGGTTCTGTTCAGCTCACCCCCACCTTCTCGCCGGCAGCGACGGGTGAGGGCGAGCTGCATCGATGTCCACCGGCAACATGAGCAGGGATGTCGAAATGGACGAGCTGCTGCGGGTAATTACCTTGATCTGTCTTAAGTCCCATTCTTGTCGTTCCACTGGGGGATGTCAGTCTAGGCTATGCTCATGTAGTTTTAAATTTCTTTATACTGGCATGCTGTTAATCTCTATGTGTAAATGTTTTGTCTTTGTTATGCACTTAGGGTTTCATGGGTTATTTTTAGCATATTATCTAGTACATAGCAAAAATTCAGTAATGCTAGCTCTGCGATTGCACAGGTTATGTTAGTTTTTACAATTTCCGCTGGTGTGTACAATTTGGTGGGGAACATGATTTTCCTGTTGTATCTAAGGATGCTGAATATCTTAATTTTTTGATCAGCCTGTCGATTTGTTGCACTGCACATCGTCTCAATTCTCTCTCTTTTTTGAGACCCATCGTCTAAATTCTCTCGTCCCATTACTAAAGTTGGTCTGAGGGATTCTCCCCCTTTGTCCAAGTGCTGACCTTCCGTGCGTTCCCGGCCCGCGCTCTTTGCAGCAATCACATTCAGGCCAAGGAGAGGGGTCGTCGCAGCATGGAAATGGTTCACCAGCAGAGAACCCAGCACTGAACCTGGCGAAATCCGAGTCAGATCGGATAAAAGCCTTCTACCAGACGGTCCTTTCGGTCATCGTCGTGTTCATCGTGGCGGCTCCGTCAGGCTACAAGGATATGAAACCGCTCTACTCGACCACAAACCACACGAAAGTTCACCTCAGCAACCTCCTAGTCGCCGAGGGGCTCTGCATGATTGTCACCTTCATATGCGCCATTATCTTGATGATGTACGAATTCTATGCCTACCACCATGAGCAGCGAGGCCGTGGCAGGTACAGGGATCTCACTGTCCTCGTAGCAATCACCGGCACGATGCTAATTGCGACCGACACGGTCCTGGTCGCCATCACGAACAGGGGAAACGCCGTGCTCTCGGTTCTTCTCGTGCCGGTGCTGCTGCTAGGTGGCGTGGCCGCGCGCGCCGGAGCATGGATGGAGAACCCCGCTGCGACGCAGGGCAGCGAGTACGATACGGCGATGAAGAGTAGCTTTGATCTTGCCACCGTTGGTACAATTGCTGCCTTTACTCTGCAGGGGACCATCGCCTTCAGCTACCTGAAAACGCCCCACAAGAAGGGCAAACGTGACCCGCCGCTGGACCTCGCCGTGTGCTACGCCACGTCCACGGTCTGCCTGGTCGCGATGATGGTTTGCGCCATGCCGCTGGCGCTTCTCCCCGGCGACAAGCTGAAGGTTCTCGTCGGAATCGTCGAGAGGCTCAGGCACGTCCTGCTTGCCTCTTTGGCGCTGATGGCGCTGGTCGTCTCCGTCGAGTTCTTGGACGGTTTCGTCGTGCTCTCTTTCTTCCCGGAGGCCATTGCGTTGGTCCTGTACTGCGGCGTGGAGTTCTGCTCGGCACGCCAGCCCCGAGAAGGCGGGAGCCGGCCATTGCTCGACTTTGTCTTCCGTGTGGTCGCCACCGTTGGATTCACACTCATGACCGGGCTGTACGGGGCGTTCCTCGGTACTGACCACTACAGCGTGTACCTGAAGGCCGCCATGTTCGTGCTCCTGCTAGCAGTTGTGTCAAGCCTGAGCCGTCTGGCGATCCCGTTTCACTTGCCTGACAATGACATTGGAGGAGCTCTCGAGGTCGGCGTTGCAACCGTGGTCCTCGCCTTCCCCGCCGTCGCGCTTTTGCTTGCTTGTCCGTTGGTGCTCAAGGCCTTCCTCGACCTCTACCTGAATCGCTAGTTTTTGACAGTGTTTGGGGAGCTAGCATTAGCATTATTTCTGTCCCTGGTCTTCCCATGGCCATGTATGTTGTCTACTGAGTTTTTTTTTATACGTAGTCTTGATAGCATGGGATGTAGGAGATGAACGCACGCGTTCTGTGGCTCGAATATTATATGTTCCACATCTTGAAACCTCACTTTTGAAGGCCTCCCAGAAAGAGTAAAGCTTATGATATGGTTACTGTTCTTTTTTTGCTGTTAAATTTGGTTTTCCAACATAGGAGCTGTTTTAAAAGGTGTTAATTTGGAAGAAAATAATTCTTCATTTGGCATCTTTTTATTACTCCTTGTAAAGTTAAGGCTTCTCCTCCTCCTCATTTACCAGTGTCTTCACTGGAACCAGTGACAACTAACAGCAGACAAACACCATACCCAAGGGGCGGCTCACTACCGCCTTTTTTTGAAGAACTTTTCATGGCAGCTTTTAGTAGCTAGGATTTGGCAACTGAAGGATCACTCACAATCTCCAATTCTCCATCATCGTGTTGATGTCTGCAAACCAAAAGACGCACCTACAGTCAAGGTAGTTAGAATCGCGATCCTACTCTTAGAATCTTACGATTCTACGAACCCACGACAGCCTGTCGATCCAAATCGCATCGTGAATCGGAATCGTAGAATCGTAGTAGAGTCGCGATCCAAATCGTAGAATCGCGTAGAATCGTAGAATCGCAGAGTAGAATCGTGGTAGAGTCGTTGGACAAAAAAATTGCATTTTTGCAATTTTTATTGATTTTTTAGAGGTCGGGGTTTGATATTTTATTTTAGAGCAAAATTTATTGATATTAATTTCGAGAATGAAACTATAAATATCGTATGGTAATACTAGTACAAATATCTATATTATGACATGAGCAATGTTGAGCTTGATAATGATAAGCTATTTTTATTCTGTATGTCTAGTCGCTTTTAAGGAATATGCAAGTGTTGCAATTAAATATTGATTTACAAAATTGTGAACATTTCTCATGTAATTGTAGTAAACTAGTCATGGTCATTGGTTGTTCTCCGTAGTTCGAACTATATCACCTATCATGTCGATCATTATGCTTTTCTCACACGATAAAAAGTGCTTTGTCCTTTTTGGATTATAAGTAAGTGGTAAACCATATAAGAATCATACAAACTTATAGTATAGATATTAAATATGTGTATTTTTACAATTCCGTAGAATCGCCGATTCTACGATTCGATACTACGATTCGATCCTACCGGAGGCAAATCGATCCAACTTAGGATCTCGACTCTAACTACCTTGCCTACAGTAGATGCAACCTGAACTGGGACAAGAACAACAATAATCTGAAAAGAATGATAACCCTCTCAAACAGGCCGGCTCCATTTTTCGTATTCTTGTCAAACAACACCAAGCATCAACAGTACCACTGCCTTTATCCAGAGATGGTCATAGATTGATGGAGCAACTGAATTCCCAAACAGCTCAAATTTTGTCACATGGCTATTTAACGCTTCAGATCTTCACGAATTCCAAGCATAGCTAGACTAGTCCATAGGCCGCTTTGATTTGTTGGACTGGGAGATGGAAAAACCAGCAAGCACCAAGATGTTTCGTTGTTAAACAGAGGAAAGTTGAAAAAACGGGGCCCACACAAAGCAAAAACGCGCAAGAAGCTTACTATTACAAGGCAAAACTATTTTTTTGGATAACGTGGTATCAGTGCCTCTCTCATCCGATCCTCATTTCTCGTCTTCAGGCATTCCTCCGCTTCCCCGTTGAGAGTAATAGCAGTACCACACAGCCTCAATGGGACTCGAGGGGCTCGGCCACCAACCACACACTCGCGCCTCCTCATCCACTCGACACAGCAGCGAGTGGCCAAGCAATGGAGCTCCGCGAGCTCAGCGCCACGGGCCTCCTCGTCAGCCCCATCGGCTTCGGCGCCTCGCTGCTCGGGCACGTCTTCGACGACGTTCTCTGCGCCGTCGCCCGCCGCGCTCTCGACCTTGGCGTCAACTTCATCAACACATCCTCGTAACCTCCACCACCACCTCTCTCTTCGTTTCCCCCACCTCCCGTGCGAGAGGTGAGATCTGAGCCTGCGCCCCTTCTCGCAGCGACGGCGGGGAAGGGGAAGGCCCTTGTAGCTTTAACCCAAGATTTGGTAACTCTGCCTCGTTGGTTCGGCTTGCAGATTGTGAATGAGACTATTCCGACGCTCCAGAAGATCAAGGAGTAGGAGGAGGAGGGGAGGGTTACTTTATTGTTGCGGTGTTGTTGCGGCAAAAGCTATTTTTTGTTACAACGATGTGTTTGATTTGTTTTTCTCTTCAGATGTTTCCTCCTTTTTTTGATTGTCACGACAATTTTGAGATGTTGAAATGTTGCATGTGTTGAGCCCCCAAATTCTTTTTGTTGTGATGTTGAAAAAAATATTGCGATCGTTGAAAAAATATTGTAAAACCAATCCTTCACCGTTTTACTGTTAAAAGTGTTCTTCTGCATATGATATTTTTTTGAGATGTTGAAATGTTGCATCGGGTTTCTTTGATATGTTGTAACCTTCCCATCACTTTTTCTTTGGCGGACAAGTTCTTTTTGTTGTGATCATTAAAAAAAAATTACACATGATGAAAAAAAATATTGCATCAGAGCGTATGACAAGAAATCTCCCATCGTACGTTCGAATGATAACTGCTCCCATTTTTTTAGGTTTCGTCTTAGAACTTAGAAGGCCAAACGGATCTATCTGCTCCACACTTTCCAAGTCTAGAGCATCAGTCGCCTCTTCTTGTCTCTAGCACAAAGCCACATTAATGATGTGTGGGATTCTTTTTGGATGCCTGCTTCAACTCCAATTATTGTCCTATATGAATATGAGGAACGAGAACTACTTGACCAAGGTGTCGGCACTAATTGAGTACCGATTGTTCCTCGATGTTGTGCTTCTGATGGTCCACAACGAGTAAAAGCGAAAGCACTTCAAGGATTGTTAACCTTGCCTTTAATCTATCTATCTATCTGTCTATCTATCATTATCGTCACCATCTTATTAAAATAGAAGAAAAAGAAGACTACGTTCACTATCAAGGGTTATAAATTCACACATTAATCAGAGGAAAAAGAGAAAGATCTACATCGTTAATCGTTGTGAGTCCAGATTATAATGGCCTAGATTAAAAGAAATAGTTTATATCAAGTACAATAAAAAAGAAATGAAATTCAAAAAAAACAAAACAAAATAAATAAGATTAGCAATTTGATTCTCATACGAATTTTTAAGTAAAATCATTAAATAAATATAATTAAAAGAAAGAGTCCATGTCAAGTACAATAAAAATAACTAAAATTTGAATAAAAATAAAATAAAATAAGCAATTTTATTTTCATGCGAATTTCTAAGTAAAATCACTAAATAAATATAATTTAGAATACAAATTAAACAAAGATTAGCGATTGAATTTGTATACGAATTCCGATAAAATGAGTGAAATTTAGAACAAAAAAATAAAATTAGCAATGTGATTTCCATATGAATTTCTAAGTAAACTCCCTAAATAAATATAATTAGGAATAATTTTTTTTAAAAAAAATTACAATTGAATTTGTATATGAATTCAAACAAAAAAAATAACTAAAATTAAGAATAAAAAAATAAAATTAGCAATTTGATTTCCATAAAAATTCCTAAGTAGAATCCCTAAAAAAATATAATTTAGAATAAAAATTAAAAAAAATAGCAATTGGATTTGTATTCTAATCCCAACAAAAAAATAACTAAAATTCGGAATAAAAATAAAATAAAATAAAATTAGCAATTTGATTTTGATACAAATTCCAAAGTGAGATCCCTAAATAACAATAATTCAGAATAAAAATCAAAGAAAAAAAATAGAAATTGGATTTGTATACGAATTCCAACGAAAAATAATTAAAATTTGGGATAAAATAAAAAGAAAATTTATAATTTGATTTATATATGAATTCCAAAGTAAAGTCCCTAAATAGCTAAAATTCATAATAAATTAAATAAATTAGCAACACGATTTGTATACGGACTCCAATAAAAAGTAACTAAAAATAAAAGTTATTTTGAAATTTGTTCTTCCATTGCACTCAATTATTTTGAATAAAAATAAAAGTTATTTATAGAAGCCACAACGTTGATTTGGCCAACGCTGAAAAAGATGAGTGACCAACACGGGAGAAGAGGACATCGAGCACGTATAACATATTGCATGTGTGTGTGTATACATGCATACACCCAGACAAATAGAAGCACATACATATAGAAGTAGAGGAGCAAAATGCTCGAATAGAGATGACGTAGCCGTACGGAATAGGCTCGGGGCCACCGGAGAGAGCATGTTGGGCATCCTTGACAGGGATCGACAACGGTTGCACGTGTATGCGTGTTTGGTGTCTATGTGGTAGAGTATTGTATTAGAAGAGGTAATAGCTAAGAGATAGATCAAGAATTGGACTTGTTGTTGGATGTTGAAGAAGAAAAGTTGTGGCGGCGAGAAGAGATAGAAGATAAACGGTTTAGTGGAGCAGCCGACGTGTGAGGGTAGATAAGTTCAAGGTAAGTCACACATGGTGCATCGATGTATGTGTGAGCAAGATAATACAATACCATATAAAATAACAAGATAATTTGTTGCACATGTAATCATCATATCGCGCTTTAGATTAAATAGAGGTACATGTGCATGTATATATTTTAGAAAAGAGTAATTAATGGAGGAAAATAAGGGTAGATAGCTACATGATTCATATATGATGAAGAGTGGTTACGTTCCTAAGAACCTTAACAACTTATTATACTCAACAATTTTATTCCATCAAAGCTCATACTTAATTACATTCCTCAAGTTGTATTTTCTTTCAAGCTTCTAGTCATTTCTAATGTTTATATTTTGAAGTATCTAAGTTATACTATTTGATAGTATAAACTTTGAAATAATTTTAGTCACGCAAATGCGCAAGCCACCATGCTAGTTTCTTTAAAAAGAGTAATTAACGATGGATTGCTTTTCATTGTAGTTTTTCTAGGGCTTCCTATTTTCGAAATGAAAACAAGAGCAAAATCGGTACTGAAAGCAAGCATCAATGCGGGTTGCGGGACTGTATTAAGTCCTTCATTCCTTCCGGTTGGATAGTCCAAAATGGAAATAAACCTATTTGTTGACCACCTGTTTAATACTTAGGCATGAAAACTATCATGCTACGTACCATGTTAGAACAACTAGCGCCGAAACACGGACAATTGTACGGGCAGATACTACATATGGGTATCTATATTTAATACTATGAAGTTGTATTTGTCAAGCAATTCTAATCTCTACTTCTACCTTAGATCAGACTAATATGCACTGCTATAATTTGTTCCCACCAAAATAAATGGTCCATATCTTTTTTTTTCTTCGAGAATTTCTAGCTTTCAAAATAAACGTGGAAATTCATTTTAAACAATGTTTAGCAAGATAGATAACTATGTGAAGCTAGTGTCGAGGTTTGTATCTCATAAGTCATACCATCCTAATTACTTCAAAAATGCAAGCTCCATTTTTTTAAGGGAAAAATTTTTAGGTCAGAGTTCGGGTTCAACGTGGGCCTGAATATATACTGGTGTCGACAGTTGCAGGATCAAAGGAGGCTGGTGAGGGGCGGTGACTATATATGGGATGAGGTAATCTGACCATGAGAAAAATGTGATTTATAGGTAAAGCAAAATCAAGCAACTTACAAATCAACAGTCCCAACTCCCAATAAAAATGCAGAACGGGTCGTCTACAAATTATTTCACTTTTGTATTGTCTTAACACCAAGAATTGATTCATCCGTGCATGAAAAATACTTTTTTACAGGAAGCTGAGAATAATGTACTCCTATATAGTATTAGTAATAATGTTTAACGAACAGCGACAGCCACTGAGCACTTACAACGAAACCACAGCGATAATACATTTTTAACAACAGATGATATTCGTTGACTAGACTACAGAGTCTCAAGTCTTCGTCCTCTCCATTTCCCCGTCCCCTCTTGTGAGAAACCCTGTCGATTTGAGCTTTTCGTGGATCATCCGGAAGATCACCCCCATGGCAACAAGCTCCTCTCCTTTTGAGGTACAGAAGCAAATCCTTTCGTATATCTTGCTTTGAATTCTTTGTTAGGATCAACCTTTTGCTGGAACTTTGTGTATCTACAAGAAAGATCTTTTTTTCATGTGTTCACCAGGGGATCTATTCCATTTCTTTGGCTCTTCCTTTTTTTTTCCCGCGAGAGATCTCTTTGCTCTTCCTTGACAGATCCTTTATGAAGGTCGTCAAACGATAATAGATCATCTCGCAGCATGGTTTATTTCCGTGAGATCTGCAACAAATTTTAGTTGAACAAGCTGTTTCAATATGCCCTCATGCATCTTGGCAAATAATATCTTATGAGCTAGGGATGTATTCCCCATATAAAAACTCCGTGTTTTATTTCATGAAATAATTCCATTGTTTCATGACAGTTGTTTCCTTAGGCAAATCTAGCCGTCATGTTTATGCTATAGTAGTCAGATTTTTTTATTTTTTATTGTAATCATCCGTGCTTTGGAACTTAACAGCAGAAGCTAAGTTGTTTTACCAGTATATTGGCACTTCTGTTCAGCCAATTTTATAATCATATCAACAGATCTGTCGAAGTAGTTCCAGTTTTTTTATTATTTATTTCTTGCTTTTGTTAATGAGATTTGTAAATTAATGAATCAACTGATGTTATTGTTATAGTGTTATATGAATTCATCATTGTGTCTGTGTTGGACGCAGTACACACGCCGATTGGTGTCGACGTGGCGTTGAGTGGCACAACCGACTTTGACTTGGTTTTCTTCTCCGTTAGAGACTCTTATTTTCTAGCCTATATATATGTACCTAACGAGGATCTAATAATCCTCAATTAATTAAGTTATTTATCGATAATGCCTGCTATAGATAATAATATCTTTACACACCATGGTTATTAACGTGGTAAGGCGAGGCGACCTACCCCTTCACACCTTTGAAGCGGTAAGGCGTAAGGTGAGTTGACACCTTACTCACGTCCTAAGGTGACAGTGCAGAGCGGCCGCAGAAGATCCCGGTAGCAACACGCTCGATTCTCGCGCGAAGATCCCGCCGCCGCTTGCCCCGCTGCCCGCTGTCCCTTTCCCCCCGCCCGCTGCCGTGACGCCATCGCCACTTCGCTTTGCCCGCCTCCCTCCACGCCCCATCGCCTACGCCGCCTCCTCAGTCCTCCCTCAGCGTCGACCCACGTCGCGCCGCCTCCCCTCCCCCTCTTTCTCTCCAGCTCTCCCTCTCCGCCCTCCAGGCCCTTCTCCCGCGCTGCCGCTGCCGCCTAGGGTTCCGGGTGAGTCTTCAACTCTTCAGTCTTCGCCCTCTCCTCTTTCCCCTTCTCTCTCGCGGGCTCGAGTTGGGTCTAGTAGCCTCGCGCTTTAGCCAGCAACCCAGCACAGCCGGTAGTCTAAGGCATCGCCTTAGGCCTTCCTTACGCCTGAGCGACGCCTTAGAGACACCTTTCACCTGAGGCGGACGCCATACGCATGCGCGGCAAGGCGGCGCGACGCCTTGAACCCCGACGGCGCCTTACCGCTTAGGCGATGCCTTAAGGACGCCTTAATAACCATGTTACACACCCTTCAGAGGTGCCCCTTATCGTTAATGATAAGGGAATATTATAATTACTTAGTGGTCGTAAGCTATTCTATGACTGTCATATAGTTGTAAGATCTCTACGACCACCACGTGATGTAAGTTTTACTATGATCACCTCATGGTCGTAAGTTTTACTATGGCCAAGTTAATTACGACCATTCTATAGTCGATAAAGCCCACAAACATGTGGGTCCAATCGACTAGGGACCTTATGTGGTGTGTTTAATTATATGCAGTAGTTAAATATGTGTTGTTATCCTTCATTGTAATTGCACGTGGTAATCTCTGCCTCCGGCATAACTGCAAGGGGAATATGAGAGGTTGTTTCTTCGACAATAACTGCCATCAAAACGTGCATATTTCATCAACCGTTGAGGCTATATAAAGGATGACGTCGGTGGACAGAGGGACAGGAACAACCAAAGAACAAGACATGAGTCATTAGCCTTAGCCTTTGGTGACTTCTTTCTTCTTGTACACACGATCAATATAGAAACACAGATAGAGTTGTTATTCTCTTAGGAAAAGTCTAAACCTATCTAAAAACCATGTGTCTCATCTTGCATAGTCTCGATCAAGGAGCCCCAATATTTATTTTATAAGTTCGATATTAAAACATCAACAGTACCCATATAGTCGCATAGTTAGATACATCGAAGTTTCTTGTGCTTATAATTTCTCCCCAAATAGTGATTTTTGCCTTCGTGTGTCCGTGGTTTCTCCTGCAAGGGTTTTTCAAGTAAAATCAGCGTCTCCTAATCTTTTGTTCGTGCTATTTTGTCGTGTGTTTATAACAAGTAGTATCAAAGCTCGAGTTCGAAACTGTCGTCGATGCCCCCGGGAGCAGGCAACTCCTGATGATGGCACCTGTGCAGCATCCAGCGGTGTGGCATCAAGGCTGGCCATCGCGCGGCACCAAGATGCAACATCACACGATGTTCATGCAGCAGGCAAGTACCTTGCACCAAGACAAAGCATCGAAGGCAATCTATTGAGGGCAGCGATCGCGTGGCATCCAGGCGGTGACAAAGAAATCTCGATGTCATCACCACCCGATCAACCTCGTCGTTGTTTGCCGGTGTGGAGATCATGTGTATGATCCTAATCTTAGTGTTGAACAATTGACATCGGTGTCGAGGTGTTTGGGGTTCAAAACCTCGGTTTAGCAAATTGTCGGATTTGCTATCAGGCTGGAGGTGGTCTAACCGGCCCTAGGGGCGGTCTGATCATCTAGAGGTTGGCTATCAGACTGGCCAGGGGTGGCGATCAGACCGTCCAGATGTGATAGTCAGACCGCCATGGTTAGCAATGAGAGCTTTTGGGGGATTGTGCACCAAATACTTGTGCGGGAGTGTTTGCGTCAGGTCCCATTGAAAATAAAGACTATATGCGAAACTAGATAGAGTTTTGCCGAAAAGTCCAAGGAGGTTGTTTTCTGGGGTTTGGGTTGTAGTCTAACCGACCGATGGCCGACAGTCAAACCGACTAGGGCGCGATCATGCACAATAAGGTGTGATGATCTTGTGGAATTGACCAAAGCATGGGATTCAGTGCACTGGTGTTGCATGATGCATGTTTTGGATAACGGGTCAAGTTGCGAGGAACCTGTGCTCGGAATCGATTTCTTAGTCTAGTGTTGTGCAGGTGGCTTGGAGTCAACTACGGTCAATGACGAGGATGATCAAGACTAGGCTAGAGAGCTGAGGTCCAGAACGACCGAGTATGTTGAGTGAAGTGGTTGGACTCAAGTATGGTATAAGATGGGCAAGAACGACCGAAAGGAAGTACGGTGCAACGGGTTGCATGAAGTGGCTCAAGGGTCGGTGCAAGTGCTATGGTGGTTTCGGTGGGAGCCGGATGGGAGAGACTACCAATATGAAGAGAGTCATTGATGAACCTACGCGTGGCGAAGCATGAGATTGCTTCACGATAATTGAACTTGGCCTTGGAAAAGGATCAATAATAGGTATTTTGGTATCTTCATCAAAATATCGGGTTGATGACCTTGGAGAAATCACAGCGCAAGACAGTGCAGAGGAGAGACGGTTTAGGTGAAGAGAAGACGAAGATCATGAAGAGACGGATGCAAGAGACCTGGATCATCATCCGCTTTGAGAAGCATGAGTGAGTCTAGACTTATTCGGGAGGTCAATTGCACAGACTTAGACTTTGTTGTGGTTCTGAATTATTGAAGACCTAAATTTGTTTCTCTACTTTGTTGATAGCTGTATGTTTTGACCTGCTGGTGATTTGCTCAATTTGGCTTCGTGGGAAGCATTTGGAGAAGACTGTTCTAGTCTACTCGCATAATTTGGCTTCATGGGAAGCTTTTGGATAAAGATTGTTCCAGTCTTACTCATTGAGATCAGCCTATGGACTTTCGAGGCTCAAGATCTATTGATAAATACTTATTTCGAGAAGAATTGATATTCCAGCTACAAGAGTAAATTCGTCTAAAGGTGGAGATTGTTAAAGTATGATATGAATTTGTTGTCGTGTCTATGCTGGACACGGCACACATGTCGACTGGCGCCAAATGTGGCGTTGAATGGTGCAACCGACTCTGGCTCAGATTTTCTTTCTTCGTTAGAGACTCTTATTCTTTAGCCTATATATATGCACCCCTGTAGTCATACGGTTAGATATGCCGAAGTACTTCATACATATACTTTCTTTCCAAATAGTGATTTCCGCATTTGTGTGTCCGTGATTTTACCCGCAAGGATTTTCTACGTAAAATCCGTGTCCCCGTTGTTTTGTTCATGCCATTTTGCCGTGCATCTTATAACCGTTACGAACCCTTCCCAGGGAAAAAAATTGATGGAAGTTGATTTGCTAATTCAACAATAGGAAAGGGACTATGTGACAATCTAGATCCAAATTTTGTTAGTCGGACATGCCAGTATTCACTAATACGGATGGATCATGAAGTTGGTACGATCTTGTAACAGGGAAAAGAAAAGTAACCAACAAAAACTTAATTCTTGTCAAATGTCAATATAATATTTGTGTTAGGCATTCCTGACCTGGATAGTTCTGATTTCCGATAGTTAATTAAGCTTGTTGATTAGCATTCTGTCTTACAGCATAATTGATTTCTGTTTGATACATATCTGGCATGCATTCTACTAGTGTGTTAAGAGCATAGCCAAAAGTTTAGGAATCGACTTTCTTGCAGAGTGTTCCCTAATCGACATCAGTTCTGAAATAGCTTTAAAATTTGGCATCACAATACCATGGAATTTTGTTGAAGTGAAATAGTATATGGGATTAACTGGTGAATGAAAGTTTTTCTCCCCAGAATGACCAAGAGGAAAAAAAGCAAAGGCAGGCAACAAAGAAGACGTTGAAGAGTGTAATGTTGCTCGCTGAAGCCTTCATTGCAATTGCAACTGGCATACTGACCGCGGCTTTCTCAGCAGGCAAAGATGTCAATCTGCACCGGCACGTCCTGGCTGCAGGCGGGTGCTTCCTGAGCATCACTTATCTATGTGCTCTCCTGCTGGTTTACTTGAAATTGTTCTTGTCAGAGTACAGGCAGCTGCACAGATGGCACATCCGGTTCCTCCAGCTCCTCTGTGTGATCAGCGGCGCAGCGCTGATCGCAACGAACTCCCTGCTTTTGGTACTCATCAGCGAAGGGAATGGCTTGCTGTCGCTCAACCTGCTGCCCATTCAAGGCATCGTCGGCATGCTCGCGTACCACGCGACGCCGACGGAGGACAGCATGCGCGACGAGGCGTTCGAGGCGCAGATCAAGAGCGGCCGCAAAGTCGCCCTCTTCGCCGCTGCAACGGCCTTCGCCGTCCAGACCACGCTTGTCTTTGGCCACCGCAAGGTCCGCAACAACTCCAGCTTACAGGCGCTGAGCTATCGGTTCGACCTCTCGGTGTCCTTCCTGGCGTCGGCGCTCAGTGTGTTCCTGGTCGTGGCTACCTGCATGCCACTTGGGTTCAGGACCGAGGCTGCAAGGGACTATGTGCTGTCCATTGTGAAGTACCTGAAGGACGCGGTCATATCCGTGCTCGCGGTCACCGCGGTGACTCTTGGCCAGGAGTTTCTTGGTGGCGCTGCAGTGCTCACTCTCTTCCCGGAGATCACCGTAGCTGCGATGTATTATGCTGTGAACCTGTCCGCCGACGAGACGGCCGCGCAGGACCAGCACGACGGTGCGGACCACAAGATGGAGATGTTGCCGACCGTCGTCGTGGCGACGTTCGGCTTCGGGATGCTCGGGGCGGCTTGCGCGGCGCTGCGCGGCACGCCGGAGTACGACATGTACACGAAGACCCTCGTGTTCACCTTGCTCACTGCGGTCCTTTCCAGCTTGGGCCGAGTGGCCGGGCCGCTCTGCAACTCCCGTCGTGACAAGGGCTCGGCGACGTGGGTGGGGCTCTTGAGCAACATCCTCCCGATTGTGGAGATGCTGGTCGCCGTCCCGCTCGCGGCAAAGGTCGTGTTTAATTTCGTCGCCGTGTCGTAGCACTTGTGGCATGTCCAATAGTGTACACACGCATGTTGTTGTTACCACTTACAGAATTGTACCTGGAGGTGCTTATATGTAGTAGTGTGTGGTGACCTCCTCTTTTCTCACTTTTAGAACTCCTGTGTGTATATTTTTGGCACATCCGAGAGACCGAGATTATACTAAATAGCATCAGCTTTATGCTTGACTTACTGCTGCTTGCTTGCTTTTATAGGTCCATTTCTTGGCTTACACACAGAGTAATCTCTATTCAATCTTATTTCTGTATCTGAACAACCGAACTATGCCTTGTTATGCACCCAACCACAACCAGCATCGAAAAAAAAACTCGCACAACAACATTCTTGCAGAAATAATGATTGCCAGAATGAACTTAGCAGCAAAAGAGATACTGAAATGGAAAAGAAGGCTTCTGTACAACCTGGTATAAAGGTGTTTATGCTAAACAAGGAATGAAGAGATTCAGATAGGCTGGGTTATTTTTACAAACTGGATCACGACAAACAAGCACAGCCAATCAGCCTGTCCGGTAACAAGGCTTGTTTATGGGGCTGTCAATTCATCGAGAATAACCCATCAAAGAATCGAAAATTAACCATCTAGTTCTCTGTTTGGAACGCGGACTTTTTTCTTGTTCCTACGGAAAATGCACTGGTTCCTGTAAAATTTTCGTACGTCCCGAAAAGGCCCATAACAGTTGCTTGTTGAGGGCCGTTTGTGCTTCCTGTCTGATCTAATCTTTGATCTTTTTTAATACATTTGCAAGCGAAGCACTGTGATAACCAGAAAAGAAAACCATTAACCAACCTATGTATCACCGAAATATAAATCCACACTAGATCATTTCTTTTCACCAAGCCATACATTTTCCCCAACCAGTGAGAAGTAAGAGCAATTCTAACAACTTCGTTAAACACCAGGTTCACAAATTGTGCACATTAAGGTGACCAAAAACGGGTGGTGGCGAGGCTCGCCCTCGACCAGAGGCGGATCCAGGAAGGGCTACTAGGATGCACAGGACACCAGGTCTTAAATCATTTTTTGTAGATATATCTCATGTATGAATAGCACTGAACACCTCTTAGCCAAATGAAGGACACCAAACATTTGATCATTTTCATTTTGGATCCGTCTCTGCCCTCGACGCGTAAAGGGTGACATGGCCTCGGTGTGTGACCCTGTGGAAGCCGAATATAACGGCGCCGAGAACCCTCGCCAGCATACGGCAACGCGCTCGCTCCGCCTTCCCTCAACAAGTACCGGTCGGTGCGTCCCCCTGGGTGCGAGTTGGATTTGGGGTTTGGCCGCCGGGTGCGTCCGTACGGCGTGGCGGTGCGGTGCGGTGCGGGCAAGGAAGATGGGAGCGGGCCGTGCAGAGACGCACAATTCCACGTGCCGGCAAACATTGCAGCGGGACGAGAACGCGCGGGCGCTCGTGGAGGTGGAGGGCAGCGGTGCCCCTCGGCCGACGAGGGAACGGTGTGCGGCCGGCTACGGAGTACGGACGATAGCGGGCGCGGCAGCCGCGCTGCGCGGTTCACGAGAGTCACTCACGATCCTGGGCCCGGGAGCGGCGGCACGCGCGGATTTATTGGGCTGGAGTGGCTGAGGCTCACTAGGCTTCATCCAGTCGTTGGGTGGATTGATGGGCTGTAATTTGGTGATGACAACTGGGCCGGCTGTCGGCCTGTCTGGATCAGAAGAAAGTGTCCGGAATCGGAAAAAGGACGCCGCACTTCGGTCTCCGACGCCCAATGCTGCAACCACGGTGGATGATCCGCAACATGTACGGGTCACGTGGACAGGGCTAAGGATTTATTGATCAGCACAACTTGTCAGAAACTAACTATGATTATGAACGGAACTTTCTTCGCCTCAAATGAATTGGAAAACGCTCGAGTTTGTTGAGCGCCGTGTGAGATGAAGAGGACCGAGTCCCGTACATGAACTCCTGATCCGCTGTTTCC
The DNA here is from genome assembly GCA_036346255.1 of Ampelocalamus luodianensis. Classification (NCBI taxonomy): domain Eukaryota; kingdom Viridiplantae; phylum Streptophyta; class Magnoliopsida; order Poales; family Poaceae; genus Ampelocalamus; species Ampelocalamus luodianensis. Next base: position 24,865,573 of record CM070617.1, on the reverse strand, counting down.
GCCCGCTTCCTTTTGGCACACCTCAGCGTGCCATCTATATATGGAGAACTTGCCATGTAATGATGAACAATTATTACATTACGCCTTGAACGAGCAGAGCAGGTCCATTGCGCAACAAAGATAATAAAAGTGACAGTAGCAGGAAGGTGAGGCATTACTGTTCCAATCCGTGGTAGGTTGACACCTACATATGGTCCTGATGCAGACTTCTTCAAATACTAATCTACTTTCGCAAGGGGGGTTCTAGCGAAGTCTGACTATTTCAGTGCAATTTAATTTGTAACACCTAGAAATCAAACAATGATATCCTCAGCTGCACTTTCAACAACTATTTTATGAACCGAACTGACTAGCCGGCACAACCTTCGTCAATGTAATTAGCCAAAAGGCCTCGTAAAAAAAAAACAGATACTGTAGCTTCTACCGCTGTACTAACTTTGGGTTTTTTAAGCAAGACCCTATTATAGTTCAGTTGGGTTGTCGGTTTCATCTATTTCTAGGACAAATGGTAAGTAAACTGCTACATACTTGCAAAGTTGCCGTACGTACGTGCTTCGGGCGCGCATATCCTCAGCAGCTTCTCTTCCCGGGTGTGCTATTCTATTCAGAAAAGTAACACAGACATGTACTGTTGGCAAAACTTGCTTTTTTAGAACACGCAGGAGATCTGCGCGCCTTTTGCATCAAAACGAAGACAAACAAACAACAGATTACAGCAAAAGTACACGGTAGTGCTGCAGCAGCAGCACACAATCCACCCGAACAACCTGAAGAGCTAACTTGCAGCATAAACATCTACCACTACCACCACTCAGCAACTTATGATATCAGGCTAGCGATGCCCGTCGCCCCTGCTTCCTGCCATAGAGCGCACTCTTGCTTGATCTCCTCCACAATCCTTGCGACTGGTTTAGTCTCATTTCGGAACACTCTGGAGTTCCTTTCTATCCAGATGGCTCGCATTGTTAGAATCACAACTAAAACTTGTTTAATTAAGCATGCATCTTTGCATTGGATAACTGGCTAGTACGTACGTAAGGGATCGAGGGTATAAATGGTACTCGAGAACCGGACGATTATTATTTATGAGAATGGTCCATCCGTCCATGCATGTGCGTTAGCGGCTCCCCCGCTCGTGCCGGCCATTCGGTGTGTACATACATCCTGCAGTGCTCAACATAGCGCGCGCTCGGCTCGATCGTTAGCAAGCGTACGTAAGTACGAAAAGTGACAGCCAACCACCAAGCAAGACCCGTTATATAAGACGTTGCGTCGTTTCCAACTACATATACACCATACACTTCCAGTCTGCAACACAGGAGTACTTTCCACAGACCTATCCCGCTCGTCATCAGAGAGAGAGAGAGAGAGAGAGAGATGCCTCCCAACGGCGCCGCACAGCTGGCGCGGCCGCAAAGCCCTCTCCGGAGCATCTTGCCGCAGAGCCCCCTCCGGATCAAGCAGGACGGCAAATTCTACGAACGGCTCCTCACCAAGGAGAGCTCCGCGGCCAACCCCTCCTTCCGGTACTGGGCGGAGCCGGGCTCGGTGCCGTTCGTCTGGGAGTCCCAGCCCGGCACACCCAAGGTCGACCTCTCCCGGATGGCCGCCGGCGCCCTCCCGGCCATCACCCCACCCCCGTCGTACCTGCTCCGGCACGGCAGCAGCAAGGTGGCCACCGCCTCACAGTCACGTCCTCCGAAGAGCAAGGCAAAGAGCAAGAAGCGGTACAGGTTCAAGCGGATCAAGATCGGCTTCATGGCCGGCATCTTCCGGCTGCTCACCCTCGGGAAGGTGTGGCGGCGGTCGGCGCCGTCGTCGGTTCAGGTCTCGTCGTCCAGCCGGTGGCTGTTCTCTTCGGTGGCCGCCACCACCACCACGATCAGGAACCCGCGGCCCAGAATAGTACCGTGATGTGCTCCGCGGCGCGCCGCGACGATGGTTGGCCGTAGACGGTAGATCGCTCTCAGGTGTGGTACCGTCGAAGGGATTATAACAGGATAAGTGTGGTTTGTTATGGTTGCGAAAGATGTCAACAAATTGTGTGTGTGCAGATCACTTGTTTAGCGTTGTGTCTTCAGCAGGCCGACCGTTTCTTGTTGCCTAGTGTCGTATGGAACTTATTCTTGTGTTGATTGTGCTTACAGATGGGAGTTCACGTGTTTGGAACCTTTCGTTAATGTTTTGTTGTTTGGTTTTCTATTATTTACGGGGTAAAAAGGATGCGTGATATCATTATTTTGCTTTTCCGGTTTTGCTAATTAATTACCAGACGAATGTTGTTTTTAAAACGTAAGTTGAATTTTCTGGCAGTTGGATGTGCTTAGAGATGCGTGTGCTTCAGCTGTTGGATGTTGATTTGATGGACAAAATTTTGAATTATATATTGCCGGAATTTTTAGTTGAATCCCTTGGGTGCGTTACTGTTTATCCTATCATTAGCACAACTGCATGCCTTCATTGTTTGGTTGTTCGTACCAAGTGGTACATGTAGGGGGTGAAAACGGGTCGGATACGGATATATATTACTTTTCTCATATCTTAACCTATATTTTTACCTTGGATTCGGAGTTAGATACGAATACAGATTTTTTGGGATACGAACACGGGGCGGATGCAGGTCGGATTCAAATCGGTCACAAGTAACTTGACGGGTAGTGTACACATAAAGAAAAAATATAACTTTACCAACGAAAGTGACAAATTATACTACCTATTAGAGAATTATTTAATCTACTTAACAACATAAACATAATCAAATATAAATTCATATTATATATTAGTCAATGACTAGAAAACCATAGAGGGTACAAAAGGATAATGATGTTTATCAAATATCCTATAAAATACGGATATAGATCAGATATTGCTCTTCCCATATCCTAACCCTTATTCCATGAGATTTTCTGAATATGGATATAGATAATACCGGATGCAGACCGGGACAAAATAAATGATACCTTTGGCGGATTTTTTTCGGATACAACATCGGATCGGGCGGGAATTACCCACCCCATTTTCACCCCTAGGTACATGTATAGATTGGTTCAAGAAAAAAGTTATCCATGTGTTTGGTTGCTCGAATATAAACATCTCATCGTAGACGGTAAAATACAAATTTATGAAATATTCTCTCTACATACTGAATCATCTCATTCATAAAAAATAATGGAACCACATGGTACAAGACCATCCCATCTCATTCAAGTCCGTCCCACCAACCAAACACACCCTAAGAGAATGCCCCGAGGAAATAGTAGTATGGGCTTTAATTAAAGGGGAAATTTGATATATGCCATTGCAGAGTGTCCAAATCAGAGAAATGCCACTACAAAGTGACAGCTCCAAAAAATACCATTGTAGACATAACTTGCTCAAAAAAATACCACTAGTATACATATTATGTCAGTATTGGACCAAATTGCCCCTACCATCTCCCTTCTAACTCCTCACACCTATCTTCTTTATCCAATTTTCCCCATTTTTAGAGCTGCGTCCACACATCACCATCAACTGCATCCATCTTCACAATTACCTCCTCGGTTGCAACCGTAGCAACCACCAACATGGAGATGGAACCAAGAGGTGGCCGCCATCCATGCCACCATCTCCAAGCTGCCATCGCTAATCTCGTCCCCCGACGCCGACGCACTGTTCACCACCCTCGTCGTCGTGTGTGCCCCACCGAGCCCCATCGACGTGGCCAAGTTGGGTCCGGAGGACCGGAGGATGCAGGAGGACCTCGTCCGCCTCTGCTCCGACGCCGAGGCGCGGCTCGAGGCGCACTAGACCGACACGCTCGCTGCCCTCGATGACCCGCTTGACCACCTCGCCTGCTTCCCGTACTACGACAGCTACGTCCGCCAGAGCGAGCTGGAGCACGAGCTCCTGGCATGCTACGTGGTGCGGGGCCTCGCCGCACCGACGCTCGTCGCGTTCGTCGGGTCGGGCGCAATGCCGCTCAGCTCGCTCCTGCTCGCTGCGCGCCACATGTCGAGCGTGGTCTTCGACAACTATGACCGGTGTGGCACGACCAACGACCGGGTGAGGAGGCTGGTGCGCGCCGCCAGTGGCGACAACAAGGGTAGTGTGGGCGTGCGCATGTCGTTTCGCACGGCCGACATCGCGAAACTGATGCGTGAGCTCGCCGCGTACGACGTCGTCTTGCTGGCGGCACCCATCGGCTTGGAGGCAGAGGAGAAGATCTGGGTGATAGTGTCGCCATGGATGAGCTTGAGACATGCGAATGTGAAGAAGACAGGGGCAATAACGTCCAATATTTGTGAAATATGTAGATCAGTGGCATTTCTATGAGCAAGAGATGTTTGCAATGGCATTTTTAGGAGACATCACTTTGTAGTGGCACTTCTTTGATTTGGACACTCTGCAATGGCATATATCAAATTTTCTCTTAATTAAATTGATTAACTCTTCCTCTCCCGACCTCTGGTTTGAGCTCCTTTCCCCTCTAGGTCACCGCCACTGATGACCTCGCCTTGCTGCCTGGGGCTCCTTCGCCAGGCTACCTCGGAGCCCCTCCGCCTCCACTGTCTACATTGGTGTGTTCCACTCACCCTGCTGCTGCTTGAGCTCCCCTTGTTCTTGGCCTCCTTCGTCCCCAGCATCAGCGCCCCCTTTCTTCCCCACCGTCGATCATTGTGCGCTGCTGCCAGCCCGCCACTACAACAAAAAGGCTAATACTGGACGTCTCATCATAGACGGTTGACCAAAACCATCTGTATTACATGTAATCACAGACGGTTTTGGTTTAGAGACCATCTGTGTTACTGGCTGCGTTAAAAACCGTCCGTGAAGAGGTAATATCACAGACGGTTCATATTGAAAACCGTCTGTGAAGTATTACAGATGGTTCTAAGCACGAACCGTCTGTGATAATTGTAGACTTCACATATGGTTTTAAATTATAACCGTCTGTGATAATATCGCTTCAGCTCCCCGGTGAGTTTCTTCGTCGCCCGATGAGTTTCTTCGTTGCCCGATGAGTTTCTTCGTCGATGTCATCGCCAATGCGTATCTTCATTGCATCAATGCCGATTCGGTTCCCCGATGTGTCTCTTCGTCTCACGCGCCGAATTTATTCCTTTTTTTATAAAAATGATCATCCGCCATCGAAGATGATCATCCCCACATATAACTCTACTATATATACTTTTAAAGCAGAAATGACTCCCTCTTCTATTTTCTAGTCGCCGGTATTGATGGCTTACCTAGTCATACCGTATGAGCACCTCTTTGGCTGTACGTTAGCGGATACTGCAGAAGGATACTATTTCAACAGTGTCCTCACTCCTTTGTACGAGGATTTGCCGGAGTAGATGATGGCCACCTTTCGTCGTCTTGACATCCTCCTCCGCCGCGTCTTCCAAGTGATCTCCCACTTCTGACGAGTTAACCTCATCATCGACGTAGTCCTCCACAATGATGTTGCATGTCTCGAGGAGGCTTGCCGTCACTTGGACTGCTTAATCGAGGTGGTGGGCAACCGAGTTGACCATGTCGAGACCCATCAAGCAAGGGAAGAGAGTCTATGGGCTCAATTCTTTTTTATTCAACAGTCCGAGGTTCTTTGAGAGACACTCGAACATACTCCGACTGGGTAGTGGCTTCATGTATCAGCAATAAACCATTACTTGATGACAAGTCCAATTACCTATCAACGGCATCCAGGTAAGTAGATGTCCACGCGCTCTTCTGGCAGCTATGCTTCTTGAACTTATAGGCTTGATGAAGTTACCCATGGTTGTTGTCTCATCCTCCTCATGATGCTGTGTGGACGACCCCCTGAAAGTGCCTTGGACTACGAACTATATATATATATATATATATATATATATATATATATATATATTTAAAGTTTTAAAGCACCATCGCTTGAAGACTTTATAGGGAAGAGTCATCACAGACGGTTTCATTTACAAACCATCTGTGATACATCAGCTATCACAGACGAGTTCATCTACAAACCGTCTGTGATAGTCAACTATCACAGACGGTTCTGAGTTAATAATCGCCTGTTATATTATGCATCACACACGGTTTGAAAACTATCTGTGATGACCTCATATCATTAATGACCCATAAACTCGAACGGCTCACGAAACCTTTTGTGATGACATTTTTAAACCGTCTGTAAAGACTTTTACTGTAGTAGTGCGCGTCTGTGTTGACCGAGCCACGACGTCGCATCCTCTAGCTCTCTCTACCCTCCAGCAACCCATTTTGGTCATCATTGCCCCCTTTCGTGCCGTCGCTCGCTGTCGAAGTTGCCTCCCGAGCTGAGCGCGCCACCTCCCCTGTTGCCTCTACTCTCTCTCGCTGTATGTATCACCAGTGCCCCCAACCAAGTTATTTGGTTAATTAGAATTAGTTAATTAGTTAATGGATATTGCAATTAAAAATTACATTTTTAATTAAGTTAATTAGTGAATAATCTAATGTGACTAATTCAGGTAATTATATGTTAATTAAATAATTAGTGTGTCATTAGCATTTAATTTAAAAGGGAAATTTAATTAGGGAGCAAGTTAAAATTTTCAATCTTGCTAGTATTTCAATAATAGCTAGGCCCCACTTAATTTCATATTAATTAAATGGAATACTGCTAGGTGTTAGTTAAAACTAATTAGTAGGTAATTAATATTTATTTTAAAATTTCAAATATCAATTAGTGTTTAATTAAAATAATTAATCCAGTTACATGCTTCAATTGTAATTTAGGTTAAAGATTGTAATCTTGCCAATATTTCAATAACACAAGGTCCCACCTTTAATTAGCAATTGAATTTTAATTAAGTAATTAGTGATTAAATTAAGGTCATTATAATGAGGTAATTAGATTTTAATTAAACATAACTAGAGCTCCATTAGCATTTAATTTAAAAGGAAAGCTTTAATTAGGGATGATGTTAAAATATAATTTTTACATATATAATCATCCCAATGACCTATAGATCCTAGGACTTTGTTAAAAACAAACAATAACAAATTAATTAAGCTTCGTGTGTTCTAAATAAAATTATAACCAGTGGTTCACTTTAATTATTGATTAGTTAAACTGATTTCTTTTGCTAAATACTACATTGTCATTAAATCAGAGTTAATTAACTTACTAAGGTTTAATTGACAGTTGGGCCCTCATTAGATTTTTATTAAGTCATTATGCTAACTAGATCAATTAGTGTACAGTTACCTACAACAAGTAATTTAGCAAAATAATATTCATAATAATAATAATGATAATATGTCAATGGCTTGCATTGTTAGTTAAAAATAAAAATAACAGAGTATAAAAATAAAAATAAATAGTAGAAACATATACACTTACAAGTATGCACTTACTAATTATTGATTAGGTAGAATAATTAATTTAGATGAAGGATGGCTAAGAATTGTTGAGGTGTACGTCATTGACACATATGACCTATACATTAATTAATAATAATAATATCTAGTTAAATGCTACATTTGTGATCAATTTTGGACATAACTATTTTGCTAGTAATTTAAATTACATCTAGGACCCACTTAGTTAGATGATTAACCAAAACTTGTTAGTGATGTATAATAATCATGGATAATCAGTGTAACTAGGGGGTAATCCTGAGATCCATTAATGTATCATCAGTTTTGAAGGTTTAATTAGAAGTTCTGTTAGGCTAAAATTTTGTGTATGTGTATGTCAAATGACACGTGGACACGTACTAATAGTTGATTTAGTAAGAAGATTAGTCTAGTTAGTGACTCATTAAACGAATAGACCATAAGTCGTTAGTAAATACTATAATTGAAAATTAACCTAATATAATTGGTGAACTTTAGTGTATGCACGACAGTTGGGCCCTTCCAATGTTAGTTTTATTGTACGTTAATTTTTTAGATATTGAGTCACTAATGGGAGGACTCAAAACCATTATGATTATTGCAGATTAATCAGGGTTAACCAGTAGGAGTAATTAATTGTCAATCACAGTTAATGAGTAATTCGTGGTCTAATTAAAATTAGCTGTTAATTACAATAATCTAGGTATGACATGCCGGCCACTTGGGTACATTTCTAATATGAGGATAAATCAGAATTTAATTAAATAGATGGCACAACATTTTAGTCATTAAAGTAATCATTCAATTAATTGATAATTGAACATCAAATGGTAATATGTCACGGGGATCCTAGTGATGTAAAATCTAGAGTTAGTCTGGTTAGCTAAAAGGGCATCTATCGCATGTGAACCCTCATACCTACCAATAGTTCCCACCTCTCATTCATGGAACTTCCTTGATAAATACAAAATGATAACAAAAGGGATCATTAAATGTAACACCCCGGCTTAGTAAAAGCCCAAGATGTCACCTACAAATATTAACACTATAAGGTTCTATCTCAAACTCAAGTATTTCTACCTTCTAGGCGTCACGGTTACACATTCAACAAGGAGGTAATCATAATTTCAGCAAGCTAGTTAAATGTAATTCAATTATAATTCGATCTAAGTAATTATAAAAAATATTACAGATAGATTTCATTTAAGGGAAAACAACTACTATGAGGAACTAAGGGAACCATAACTTATTCGGTTATTACAATGTCTGAAATAAATGAATCATGAAATGTAGTGAAGTGCTTCTCAGGTGCAAAAATCCATGTTTTACTTTCTCCCAAAGTACGTCATCCTCAACGTTCACCTAAACATTAAATAAACAAGCGTGAGTCTAAGACTCAGCAAGTACAAATAAACGGCATACGAAACCTCATATCAATGACAAATCATTCTCATTATACAACATATGAAACTTTAAAGCATTGACAGATCATTCTCCTTATCTCAAATACATAAGTAAATGTCATGAATGCAAATCATGCAAATGACTCCACTTCTCTTCTGCATATACCGGTATAGCCGAGTTTAACACCCGTCGGTGTTCACTTATGCCTGTATTCTCAAAATGTGGGGATCTATTGCCCATATGAAGAATTTTTCATACAGGGATCTAGTTGCCCATATTGAAAATATGGGGATTTTAATACCCACTCCCATGGGTTAAGCATGAATGCTTGAAATGAATGAAATAAAATAAAATATATGCCATACTTTCCAGTATGATCATCAATTACGAAAGTATATAAACAACCGGATGTACTTATCATCCACATGAATAATCATAACCACAATCATATAACCAATTTGTACCACCAAATATCCACTATTACTCTAAAATGTAATTGCCTTTCAGTTGAAATGACCGAAATAGACTGAAGGTGATGTCAATCCCTAAACCACTCTGCGTACAATAAACAACCCACTAAAAACAAGCCAAAGCAGGCAAAACAACGATTAACATACAACGCTCCTACTCGTACTCAAAACCACAATTCTATCCTGACACTGAAACTAGCATAACTTTCAGCTCCCATAACGAAAGAAGATAAACCATGCCATTCTGGAATCCTTAGACAATAGCCTACAATTTCCGAGGTGATCAAAAGATCAGATTACTTTGTCTAAACCCATGTTTTTACTCCGAAGACATATCTGTCATCTTCGGTAACACCGACTTAGAAATTCCATAACTTTTAATTGGTTCATCCAAAAACAGTGATCTAAGACATTATAGAATCCACAAGGAATTGTCTACCATAATAAATTTAGGCCAAGTTTTCTATTCTGCATTTAATTTTGCAAACTTAACATTTTTCCCCCAACACAAAGTCAGAATTAAAATGCATACTTAAAAATTTCATAACTCCTATTTTACTTGTCTAAAAATTGTGTTCTTGGTCGCTCCGAAATTATCACAAATTTATCTATCTATTTTATGCAGATCAAAATACCAAATTCATCCATTTTACAATTTTAATCTATATAACCATGCCTGCTACCAGAAACCAAAGAACTGAATAGGCAATCGGATTGCAAAAAAACATAACTTTCAATCTATACATCCAAAAATCGTGATCTAGAACACTATAGAAAGATAATAAAATTATCTACAAATCTCTAGGAGACTACAAATCCAAATTTTACAATTACGGAACCCAAAACTACAAAGCAATACGATCAGCAAAAAACCGATCTGCTACCCAAAACTTCAGTTATGTCCCCTTCGGTTATTAAATCAGATCTAACAAACCACAGCTAATAATTGCATGAAAATTGGTAGGAATATAGATACACAAGTTATCTACAATCTGTAAAAAATTTAACCCAAGCCGTGATCGTTTCACCACTCAAACAGATCACCTACCAACACTGCTTTGTGCTAAAACTGCAGTAGTCCCGGCTGATAAAAACCCCTCTCAAAACTGGTGCTCCTCTCATCTAATTCTCAATCCAACCATATAAATCAAATAGCAATAAGTCAAGAATACACTGACCAAGTTTGAATCTGATCGGATGACGTCTGATACTCCGATCGATGTCTTGATGAAGATTGTGCAGGATAAGTGGCGCTGGATAGGGGGGAGAAGGGGGTCACGGCTGGAATGTGGGGAGAAGGGGGGTGGCGCATGGGAGTGGAGGGATTAAGGTTGGCTACCCCCTCCCATGTGGCCAGCTCCCCACTTGGGCCCGACACCATGGGCCGAAAGCCCATGGTCCAGGTTCTATTGATTATGCAAAATTCCCCCGAAACAACTGCTAAATCCACTTTTTCTAAATCCATCCTCCTTTCTAATACACTTTTCTCTCTTAAATATAATCAGGATATTACATTATAAGCTAGATCTCACCTACGAGTCATGGTAAGGTGTTCTCAATGAAACGAAAGTAATTCAACAACAAATCAAAGTCAAGTTGACTCCATCTATCATCAGCCACTATTTGCTTTCAATAGAAGAGAAATTCGTAAAATGAATAAAGATCAGTAGATCCTAACTATATTAACGCAATCTCTCCCATCTGAATGACTTAAGGGGAGTATTCCTGAGAATATTCTCTCCCTTTCTTGGTCCAGAAGTTCTTCACCGGTGAATATTCCGACCCGATCTCTCTCGTCCTAACTCCTAATCAAATAATTCCCGATCCTAAATTCATCTAACCTCCAGGTCTACACCTGTATACCAAATGTATGAATAATGGGATTTATTTGAGTTTGTCTGAATTCTTTTCCTTTACTTTAAATGCCTTTGAATTTATTTGGGTTTCAGTTGGTTGTTTTTAGGCATTCTTGCATTCAATCATATTTTGTGTAATTAGGCTTCGAAGTCCTGGAGGAGCAGCAATTCGAACAAGAACAAGAACAAAACCAAGGTTATCAAAACATTGAGCAATGCGAGTAAACACTTTAATCGTTTTGCACCTACATTTTGAATGCAATTATATTGTTTTAAATTATGAAATTGCATGCTATACTTTTATTCCAATGATGTTGTCTTAGCTCGTAGTTAATACCTTAATGTTAGTTGAGCTATTAAATTTCAATCCTTGAACTTGGACACTACCTTTTGTCGCCCTAGGAATAATGGTATACTTAATTAGTCATTATGTATCTAGTGTAATGCTTAGATACAATGACATATGGGCATTAATTTGCCCCGACATCATTCAAACTTCAAAACTGGATTTGGGCAGCCGAGGTTGGATCCTTGCTGGTATGTTGAACCTAGAAAGGATTTTCAAATGAAAATTCAAAAAATATTTTAGACTTGGGTGGGTGCAGATAAGAGCACAAAAGTTGGTAATATGAAATCACCGCCCAAGTCAATTAAGGATCGAATCTTGTGATAACCTCTCGGGCACTAACAGTGCAACCACAAGTCTATAATGGGTACGACCTAACTAATTAATTTGTTTCACCTCAATGTTAGTTTCACCATCCGGCGTAATGTGGTGTGGTTTTAGACACAAAGAAACCACACAACGCAAAAGGGGGTGTCCGGAGGGTTGTAGCCTATGACGGTTGAAACCTTAGCGGGTGGAGCTGCGTTGGGGTGGGGCATTGTAAATGCCTTGTGATGATTTTCTTGGCCTCGCGCCTATGGTAGCGTGTAGACTTTATAAGATGATCGTCTCTTATGGGTAAAGTTGTACGACCTCTGTAGAGTGAAAACTATCTGGACAGTCATGCCTACGATCATGGGTGATGCGCGAAAACGTACTTGATTAGTCTCAACTTTTATAAAATAATTTGTGGATGGAATGTACTATCGAGATGTAGCCCGATGACTTGATTTGTCCTGGTTGGAACCAGTGGAAGGCGCGGGTTGTACCTCGTGGCTTATTTGTCCCGGTTGTAGCCAGTGGAAAGGTCGGGTTGTAGCCTGAGTTATTGATTTGTCCTGTTTGTAGCCAGTGAAACGTGTGGGTTGTATAGCTCGAGGAAAACATAATATTGAGTGGTTGGAGCCGCTTTATAATATGTGGAGGTTGGAACATTCACTAGTATTTTACAACAATACTCAATTTCATTAAAACGTGTGTAGTTAAAATGCTAGGTTTCAATATTTGTCTACTACTTAATCTATTTCAAGAGTGGCTTTATGCAAACAAAAGAACCTCAAGCTAGCTATCCCTTTGATCAGACTTGCATCTATTATAACTGTATGTTGTGTGTTGGCTCGCGAACTAAGGTGGTGTACTCACACTCGCTCAATATTATCATCCAGTGAGAAAAAAATAGGAAGGCTCCGCGGGCGCTTAATCGTGTTCGACAATACTGGAAATCGAGGAGACCAAGAACTAGGTCGCAAGCTCTAGTCGATTGCATGTGGGCATATCCTAAGGGTCCCACCTGTTGTGTTATTGATTTCGTTTCCGTTGCAATTATGTATTTAAGGTATTAGGCCCAATCGGCTCCTGTGTAAGTTAAGTGATCGTACGACATATTTACGTATTGTTTAATTAATATTATGCATAGCTTTACGTTGATAAGATATGTGTTTAATATTCAATAATTTAATTATGTGAACTAGCTACCGATCCATAGATTGTATACACAAAAGGTTCCGGGTTGTAAATCCGGGTCCTGACATGTAACGTACCTCATACGTGCAGACGTGCTAAACTAGTGTGGTCACATACCACCCCATATGGGCAATTACAGAAACGAAGGGGGGGACTTATTACAGAGCATGAACAGTCCATTCCCCCTTCAAGTACGTTTGAAGTTTGAACTGCGTGGCAGAAATCCACCTGGCATTGGCAACAGAAGGAAATGTTAGGTGATGATCATCGTCGAATCAAATGAAGATGCAGCACATATACCAAGTTTTATCGAGTATGAAGATCAATTGCTCTTCTTATGCTGGGGAGATGCAGGTTGTTCATCTATGCGTCTCGATTACATGCATGCATGATGGTTTTTGCGATGCAGAAATGCTTCAGACACTCGCGCGGTGACTAAGGGCGTTTGGTACAGCTCCGAATTCTAGCTTCTCGGTAGGAGTTTGTGGAGCTGAGCCAAACACCCCTAGCTCTCAAAAACCAAATTCTCGGTGCAGGTGAGATCCAGAGCTGAAAATGAACTAGACCCGTGGAGCGACCTTGGGTTGATTCTCGTGGGGAGCAGTCGACTCGAAACAAGAGTGACCCTTGAAGTTGCTGGTTATTACCCACAAAATGCCACTCGGTATACCCCCAACCTCCCATCTGTTCGAGCACCCTCACCTGATTCGCATCGATCCCCAACTCCTCATTCCACCCGGAGCAGGAGAGCTCGGCGGCGTCTCGCGTGTAGCACCTGTCGTCCCACCCCGCCCCCGGCGTCCACGGCGCCGACCGACGACTACGGAGACCTCGGAAGCATCCCCGCGCGCAGCTCATCTTGTCCAGGTATGCCGCCACCGCCCTAACCCTAATTTCGTCGCTGCCGACATCAGCCCCAGCAGCGGCCGCCGCCCTCAGTCCCAACCACTGGCACTGCCCTCGGCCCCAATCGCTGCCTACCACCCTCACCCCTAGTTGATTTTATGTTGGGAGATCTGAGCTTGAAGGGGGCTTGTATATCGTGCCCAGATCTGGAATGAATATGTACAGCGCTATGCTAGTTGATGCTGAAAATATTCAAGAGTTATACCAGCTCGTATAGCTCGTATCGTTCAGCTCTCCCTATTTTGTCTCCCTCCTCTTTGCCTTTAGCCCTAGGGTGGATTGATCTGTAATAATCGTTTTGGAATGTGCAGACTCATGCGTATATCCTTGAATCTGTGAATGTAGCAGAAAATTACCATGTAATTCTTTATCAATGTTATGTGAAAGAAGGCATAGCATCAACGTTTGACCATTCTGAGTGTCAAAAAACGAAGTGCTTGATGATTTTTTTCATGCATCTTGAACTATTCAGTATATCACATATGTATAGCTTTCAAGTTTAGTTTTTTCATCTGCACTAATCAAGAATGTTTTTGTTAAATTTCCTGCACCCTTAATTGATCTAGTGAGTGTAGCTCAGTCCATTAGTTTCACTGATGAAGAGGATAATATGATCTAGGAGCTGCACTTATCTGTTCAGTCCTTATATGCTGTAGTGAATTTTAGAGGTGTGCCACCTAGAATTCACTTTTTTTTTCTTTGGCTAATGTCTAATAACAAAGTTCTGACTAGAGTTAATTTAACCAAGAGGCAAAATGTACCAGATAAAACTGAATTAGTTTATCACCTCTTTTTTTAATGTGTGGTGGCAAAAGCTATTTGGAGAGGCATGTCAGATATTTTGGGTCTTCCAATTGGAAATGACTTTGAATCAGCGGCAAAGTGGTGGATTTGTAATAAAAATAAGTTGACATTGAATATGCTTACTTCGATTGTCTTCTGGTGCTTGTGGAAGGAAAGAAATAACATGTATTTTCGACAGGCACAATGGTGTGGAATGCAGGTACTTTGGAGGAATGGTGTGGAATGCAGGTACTTTGGAGGAAGATGGCACTGATGGCTTAGAAATGGAGGGTACTCTGCCCGGGTACATAAGAGGAGCAGATGGATAGCTATATCTATCAATTGAAGTCCAAAGCGGAGCTTTCCGAGCCTGAAGTGGAGATGAATTGGATCAACACTGAGAAGTCCCTGGGACTGGAGCGCTGTGTGAAGATTGACAAGATGGTGATTGGAAGCAAAGTTGTGGATGGTGAAACAAAATGGAACTGAAATGTGCTTAAGTGATGTTCTGTATGGTTTGAATAGGTGATAGGGGCGGTGCTGCCGTGGTCTATTCCTGTGTCTTTGCTCTGAGTTGGATTGTATGGATAAAAGCCGAGAAAACTGTAAACTCATTTGGTTTCATTAATAAATGGAACTGGGGTGGTTAACACCCCTATTTCTAAAAAAATGTGCAGCTATTAAACAAAAGGTGCATGTGTTCTAGTCAAGTGAAAAGTGTACTTGTATAAAAACAAGAAGAAATTTCAACTTCACAGATGAGGAAGAAACATGGATTATGTTGACAAACTAATTTGAATGATTCAAGATTCTGAGTGATACGAGATTATGTTGTGGATAGGTATTCAGAAAACATACTTGGCAGGAAGTCTTGTTACTACACAAACAAAATGGCCTAATCTGTTGTTGTTTTTCGTTTTGCTTACTGTGTTCATCCAGAATGGCCTAATGTATTGTTGATTCAGTGATTCTGTAGTTTTAGCATTGTTAGTAATTGCTACTGCTAGTAAGCTCATGTGTTTGTGCTCAATGAACATGAGATTTTCCTGCCTAGTGATTTGTGTAGCAAGCAAGCACTACAAGACACAATTGAAATATTTGTACAAGGGGTAGCTTGGTCTATTTGTCTCTAATACTCTCTCATATGGTTTTTGGAGTCAACCTACCAGCCAAACACTTTTAACAGATAACTCCAAATTCTCAGAGAATCAGGAGCAGAATCTGAAAAATAAAAATCTGAAACTCTACCAAACAGGACCTAACTGATACACCTGGAAAGTATGTCTGTCCTGGACGGGCCTGGGGTTCGCGCAACAAATTCCATCACGTCCTGGTCCAACTCAGTAGCTCTTTTCATTGAATGGAAAGAAGCTTGTAGGGCGTGATACATAGTAATATACCGACACTCCGATGGTACCCCTACATGTTAAGTCATTCAGCGGCAATCCAGTATAAAAAGCCTGTAGTGCAAGACCGCTACTTCTGAATTTCTGATAGATCGAGCCCATACCGTCGGCCAACACAACCAATCTTGACAACGCTCTTGCAACAAACTCAATGTTTAGGGCAGTTAACAACAGGATCTCCTCGGTACCCGTTGTCCAGTGACAGTCTGTCCCCATGCACAAATACATCTATCTACATACGAGTAACTCGTACTTGAATTTTACTTGGTTTATATATGCTGCAGTGTTCCTATTCTGGACCCGGCAGTAAATTAGCACATCATCAGAAGTTAACGACCATATATGCAATGCACGCACGCATTGCACGTAGCCAGGATTGACGCTTAATTAACCAGCGCGCGACAGCTTATATACAAAAGTTGTATCTGATGGCCAACTAACTGGTACTGCGCACTGCACAGTCGTTCTCGAGAATTCTGTTCACTGGGACCCAATCAAGACTTGGCGCGAACTGGAATTAATCTTCAAACATAAATGGAAGACCAGCGGCCGAATCATTCCTGCTCGTTACACAAAGAGCAGATGTTGGGCATGTTAACGTGCCTGCTCCAGTCGATCTCTTGGCAGGTAAGCTTAAGTCGTGGGAGGTCGTCGCGACGTCGCCATGGGCAATTCAAGGTGCGCCGATAGGCGTTGAATTAAGCTGGCGTTGGATCGACAGAACGCCCGTACGTACGTACGTGCTGCCGACGGATATGCCATTAAGATCCGCGACCACCACCAGCAGGTAGTAAACTCACTGATTGCTCAATGCAAGTTTTTCAAATCAGAAATCTATATATGTATCTCCTGACCAGACAAAATTGCTAGCTGGAGTACTGTAGTAGTAGTAGTAGTAGTATAGTAGATCCATTCATGACAGTAGATTTGCTTGTCACCTAAGGGTCAATTAGCTTCAAGGTTCGGTTAACTGGCCTTGGCTAAGTTGAGTAGTTGACTATCGACAGGAGTTAAGATACAGATCTAGTAGTCACAGATCATGCATAACCAATTAGGGAGTAGGGTTACTAGCTATAGCTAGGGTAACTGTAAGTGATGGTTTGTCGCATTTGGCTGATGAGCTTAATTTGTAGGAGTACGTCCTTTGACATTGTGTAGAGGACTAACAAACATAGTGACGGAATCGGATTTTACAATCCAGAATTCTCTCATAACAGTACTATATTATTCTCTAGATCAGTAGATAGTGCTCACAGAATACATTACTGAATCATTTCATACAGATTCGCGAACCATACCATACATTAATACAACTATTTAGGGTTCAAATAGACCGCATCAGATCGAGTTTACAATAGGGCCGACCAGGCCAAATGAGTTCATTACAAAACAGCGGAAACGACAACGGAAACAAAAGGGGTAGAGCACATCTCGCCACAAGCACGCGACTGGGGAAACCAATGTACGACCGATATTATCCAAAGTATTGGGTAATATTGGTAGTACACGATGATGAGGACATGACCCCTATGGATAAAACCATATTTGCTATGCTTACTGTTCCAAGTATTAGAGCTCGTACGCTTCACTTAAATTATCAGGTGAGCTTGTTTTTAGGAGTGTCTTTATATTATATGAACTATATGATGCTACCTAATGATGAAATATATATATGTGCAGCGTCATGTCACTTTTGGTCCAAGACAAGCAAGCAGTTCGAAATGGACCCGTTTGGAATCGGTTCGGCCTCGGAATCAGCACGCAACACCAACTTAAAACAGGCATAACTTTCACATACGGGGTCCGTTGGAGGTCCGCGAGTAATTGATTGAAAGCTTATTTCGTCCTCTTTCCAACGGATCCGGTCTCACCTCCGAATTCCTTCTGGACTGATCGCAATCATCAAAATAAGATGTAATATCACTTGTTTGGACCAATTTGGGCTTTGTAATCATACTGAACTTGGCCCATCTGCTGGCGGCCCACTTGGGGGGTGTGGTTACTGTTCACATGAACAGTAACCTGCGAATTTAGTCCTGCCCCGCTGGTTCTATTAGATGTGCGGCTCCCCCTCCCCTATATAAGGAGGTCGCACCCCTCTAGTTTTTCTTGGATTTTGTTTATGTTTAGTTTGCCTTCGTTGCAACTTGTATCTTTTGCGTGTGTCGACTAGACCACCCAATTAAGATCCTTATTCAGAATCCCAACTCAATTCAAATATTTCAATTCCTATTTGCAATTTCATATTACTTTATCTTGTTCTTGCGTGCTTTTTCAGTGTATGCAGGAATCGACCTTCATGGTCAGGTCAACCGGGTATTCGTGCACGGTTGATAACGACTTGTCGAGCAGTTCAGCGATTGCGTGGTTTCGAGCCTTGCGAGTTCGTAGTCAGGATCGTGAGAGTTGAGCGACTACTACCGAACGTATCGTTCTCATCGAAAGATCTGGACAACAATCGGACCTTCGGGTTCATCACACGAGTACCAATTGAGTCAGCTAGACTGAGGCGAGACTAGAACAACTAAAACCTAAACTACTCTTCATCGCCTCCTTGGCCTTCGACTTCGGGATCCTCGTAGTATGCATAATAACCTTGCTCCATAGGCTCTGAAGGGTTTTTGGGGGAAGCGAGAGTGAGCACAAATAACTGTGCAAGCGAGCTAACACACAAATGCAATATTTATACATGCAAGACTTAACAAGGATAGCTTAGGTTCTTTTATTTGCTCAAAGCAATATTTTTAAGGAAAATTTGATCATATACCCTCCCCTGAGATGGAAATTCAGGATTTACCCTCCTGGCCCACATGTCATTGACCTATGGTGACCCCACATGTCATTGGGGTGGGAGGGTAAATCCTGAAATCCTGAATTTCAAGGAGGGTATATGATCCAATCCCCCTATTTTTAAATACAATAGTTAGAAGGTACTATCACTTAGCATTTTAACTAAATCACATTTTCTTAAAGAGGATAATTGTGCAATATTAATAACGGCAAAGGTTATCTCCACCTTACACTTATTTTTTATGGTGGTTACATCCACCTATTAACATCACTGGGGTACTTTCACCCAGGGAAAACCAAATTCAGGTTTACATCAACCTGACACGTTTTCATCCCACACACAAAGTTTTATAAATAGAACTAACTCATGTAAGTTCCCATTCCCGCCCTTGACCGTGGGCACGGTTATTCGAATAGTTTGTACTCTGCAGAGACTATACACTTTACCCACAAGAGATAATCGTCTTGATATGTACACACGCTTCCTTAGACATGTGAATCAAGGGGAGATTATCACAAGGCCTTTACAATGCACCCCTCAGTGTTAGTTGCACCCGTTAAGGTTTCATTTGAGAGTGGTTATGCTCACACACCTGCGTAAACCATGCCCCCAAACCCCCTCTTGCGCCACACGGCGACTTATACCAGCATCCCGACCCATGTCCATGACGGCTTACGCCAGCGACACAACTCGTGGGTTACTCCGATGGTGCAACTCGTATTGGTGGATACAGATTAGTTGGCCAGGTCGACACCATTATAGACTTGTGGTTGTACTATTTTACATTGAAAGGTCATCACAGGATTAAGTCCTTAAAGCCATCTGGGCAGTTCATACCACATTCCAACATTCCACATACCAACATTCCTTGAGCTACATCAGCACCCACCACCATCATACCATCCGCCCAGATATGGTAACATCAAGTTATTAGGGTTTTGAGAGGTGAAAACTATGTTATCTCAAATACACCAGTCATTTACCCACGATAACTGCCCAAAACAAGATCATGATTTTATGAGATGATGATTGGGGTAATTAATACCCCGGTATATAAGTAAGTCTAGCATGTCATTTAAGTACAACCTATAACTAGTATAGTTACCACATAATGACTAGGGTGACAAAGGTTAAGGGATTCAATTGTTAAAGGATGGCATAATATTTATTTTAATTATCAAGTTGGTACTTAACTACCTTAAGATTTGACATACATTTGCATAAGGAATTAAAGCATGCAATTTGATAATTTAAAAAAAATATAATTTGTATAAAATGTAGGCTCAATATGATCAAAGTATTGACTCGCCTAGGTCTAAGGCTAAAGGGTCTTGATATTCTTGAGCTTGATCAAGTTGGAGATCTCTTGCTTCTTCGAATTCTATTCGGACGAACGTGCCGAAAAAAAACAAGCAAGGAGAACAAATAAATACTAAATGAACTCCAAATTGAACAAAGCTACTACTATTAGAAAGATCTTAAATTTAGAAATTTTTAGAAACAAATTTCATAATTTTTTAAGTTAAAATGAGTGAAGACGGTAATTTAGAATTCTATCTTTTGAATTAAAAAGAGAAAAGGACAAAGGGGGAGAGAGAAATTCGCTGGTTGGTGGGTCCCAAAATCCAGAGAGAGGCGCACGGACAACGCGTGGTCAAACCGCGTGGAGTTACTATGTGGCCCCACTTGTCATTGAATCTCAGGAGACCAACTGAGTTAATGCACTCATTAACTCACTGTCGGGTTCACTTGTCATTGAAATCCCAGCAGCAATTAATCCACAGCCATTAAACCAGATTAATTAAAGCTAATCAATGGCTAACCATACAAACTGTTGAGGAACCGTCGCTCGCGAGTCCAGTCTGAGCGATTACCTCGTAGACAAACTCAGAATCGTAAGAACAATGCAAGAACACAAGAACAGAATAATAGAATGAACACAGAGATGTAGGGGGCTTCTTGCTTCTCTTTATTCCTTCATCAATTCATGAGCCTTTACAATGACTAGTACCCCCTATTTATAGGCTATGACCCTGCTATGGTTTAGGATGAGGAACCCACCTTGGGCCAGGACTCCCGGTCCTGGGTTCGGTTTCTTAACACTCTCCCTTGGGCACTCATCTGACATGTTCATGTCTCGTCAAAGCTCCACAAAAACCCAGTAGGGAAAATTTGAAGAAAAAGTACATGAAACACGTTCTGCTGTGCTACACGAATTGCCTCGTTAAAAACCTTAACCGAGAAACTTTAGAAAAACTCGTCAAGAGAAAAAGAGTACAATCCACCCAATTTTATTTAATCTCCTGGATTTATTCTTTGGGTACTCGATCTTCATGATTAAGCTTTAGTAATGATTTTATGAAGATTCTCCCTCTGAATTCTGCACTTATCTAAGTCGCATCATTCCAATTCCACAGATGCATCTTTCAAAGCTAGACGCTGGAAGTGACTTAGTGAACAAATCTGCAAGATTTTCACACGACTTAGTATGCAATACTTTAATTTCATCCATCTTTTACAATTCATGAGCATAGAAGAACTTGGGGTTGATATGCTTTGTGAGAGGATTCTTCACAAAACCCATCTGCACTTGTGCAACACAAGCTGCATTATCTTCATAGATAATAGTAGGGGTTTGCATGGTATTCAATCCACACGATTACTGGATGTGGTGAATCATCCGCCGAAGCCAAGCACATTCTCGTGAGGCCTCGTAAAATGCTATTATTTTCGAGTGGTTTGTCGAAGTCGATACAAGACTCTGGTTAGATGATTTCCATAAAATTGCAGTTCCACCACATAGGAGTTCATAACATGTTTGCGATTTGGCTGGATGCGGGTCCTACAGGTACCCGTCATCTGCATAGGCAGTCATATAAAGGTCTTGGTTCTTTCTGTGGAACAGACCAAATTCTTTGCTTCCTTGGAGGTATCGGAAGATGTCCTTCATTCCCTGTCAATGCCTTTGGTAGGTTCTGTACTATACCTTACTAATAGGTTCACGACAAATGCAATGTCCGATTTAGTACAGTTTGCTAAATATATGAGTGCTACTACTGCGCTCAAGTATGGGAATTCCGGTCCCATGACTTCCTCTCCCTCTTGTCTAGGTCTGTATGTGTCCTTGTCTTGCTGCAAGGATCACCCGACCATTGGCACTTTCGAAGAGTATGCCTTTTCAAAGCCGAACCTTTTCAACACTTTCTGAGTGTAGGTTGACTGATGTACTAATATTCCTTCAGGGACATGCTTAAGCTGCAAGCCTAAGCAATATTTGGTTTTATCCAAATCTTTCATTTCGAACTCCGACTCTAGGTAAGAGCTTGCTTTCTTAATATCCTTCAGGGTTCCGATGATATTCAGATCATTTCCATACACTGAGATTATACAAAATCCATCCTGGGATCGTTGTATAAATACACAGGTATTATTCTCATTGTTCGTATAGCCTTTCTTGCATAGAAAGTCGTTTCAAGCGATTATACCACATCCTGCCTGATTGCTTAACTTCGTACAATGACTTTCTGAGTTTCACGTTGTACAGATTTGTATTTGCTCTGTCTTGGTTCAGGACAGGGATATATTCAGGTATCTTCATATAAATATCTGAATCCAATATTTCATAAAGGTATGCTGGTACCCTATTCATCAATTTCACTTCTAACTTCAAGTTCACTGCCATTGATATAAATATCTAAAGGGAGTTTTGCCCATGACCGGGGAATAGGTTTCTTCATAATCATCTTCTGGACGTTCAGTGAAACCTTGTGCAACAAGCCTCGTTTCTTTTTATTTCTCTTTCGAACAAATACCCACTCGTGCTCCACAGGGTGCACATGGGGAGGCGTGTGACTTACAGGCCTAAACACCTCTCTTTTATTCAAAGAGAATAATTCAGATTCTATTGCCTTCTTCCAATCTTCTCAATCTGATCTCTTCTTACATTCAGCGAGTGATGCTGGCTCTAGATCAAGATCGATGATTGTGACAATTTTCTTTGCAAAATAAATGTCAACATTGGCTGTTGTCATATTCAAAGATTCTCCTGAGGTCACAAAGTTTATAGCTACTTCTTCAAGGGGCGATCCTTCTAATGCTTTGACTTGCTCACCGCTACTTCCAATTGCAGGGCAAGTCCCTTTAGTTTTTCAGCTCCGATGTGTGCACACACATCCATGCTGATGTCTCCCTTCATGGGGATGTTCGATTCTAGTATGCCTTTTCTGAAGGTTCCATATCGGTGTTAGGTCTCAACTGGCTCCCCTTCTGGTTCTAGGGAATTTCGGTGATCGGCTGTGTCAAGTCCTTCTTATCCTTTTTTCACTAAGCGTCCCAGGTTACTTTGGATTTGAGGGACCGGAGTTCTTGTCCTTTCAGAGACCTTAGGACGGGATTAGGGATACCTTCATTGGTATTTCAACCCTCTCCGATGCATTGCTTGCAGGCAAATGCGACTTGGTCACGCTCTTCAAATCACTAAAGTGGTCTGGCAGTTGATTCGCTAATGTTTACAAATTAATTATCTTCTGGACTTCAATTATCTTCTGGACTTCTCTTGTCTTCTAGTTTTCTTTATTTGCTTTACTAGTGCGCGGATCATATGCATAGATCTCAATTATTTTCGAGACTTCAATTGTCTTTGGGACTTCTCTTGTCTTCTAGACTTCAATTGTCTTTTGGACTTTTCGTGGCTTGCCACGTGATTTCCCGATATTTTCATCAAGAGTTGATTTTCTCCCCCCAATGACGGGAAATTTACCTCATCTAATACACTATCAGCAAATAGGGCATTATGCAAATCTCCAGTAATAGGGTCCAAACACTTGATTATGGATGTTGTCTCATAACCAACGTATATCCCAGACTTTCGGAGAAGGCCTATTGCAATTCGCTGCGGTGGTAGTATATGTATATAAACCTTGTAACCAAACCTTCGAAGATGAGAAGTTTTCGGTGCTGACCCTTGCGCTAGTTGCATAGGTGGATGAATGTTATAGGCCGACGGTCTAAAATTGATGAGAGCTGCTGCGAGTCCCTAACATGTAGTTGGTAAATTATAATTTTTCAAAGATCTGCTAGTCCATTATGGGTGTGGACATGTGGTACGGAATGCTCAACTTTTAATTCTCATTTTCATGCAATAATCATCAAATGGCTTTGAAGTAAATTCTCCGGCGTTATCCATTCTGATGGACTTCATATGATGATCAGGGAAAATATTTCTACTGTTAATTATTTGACGAGGATTAAAACATGTATGTATTATTTTTAATACATAACAAACCATACGTCTTCATGGTCGTAACCCCTGAGGTGCACGACCTCATTGGTCGTAGAGATTCCAGAGGTTACACAGTGGGTACCCTGGTCGGACGAAGGCCTGTGCCAAGCTCCCGACCAGGAGAACTGCTCGTAAAAGGTATGAACTGATATTTGGAACTGATTCCAGGTATATTCTCTACCGTGTGATGAATGGAACACGTGCATATTCTATACCACACGATGTTTCTTATCCTGAAACACTGATGAACAACCACCATACGGTTAAGTATCTCATAAACATGCAACCGCCGAACGGTTGACTCTCCATCAACCGTCATTTAACTCCGACCAGTCGCGACACTTCACATCAGACGTCTTCTCCAGAAGTAACTGCCACCTCTTCAATGGCTATTTAAAGATGGAGCATGGACGGAGCAAAGGGACACGGGCATCAGACTGAAGCATAGACTTTAGATTCGTGTTTTAAGTCTAGCATTGTAAGATAATAAGTAGTGCTCTTAGTGTAAACAGGAGTAGTTCACCATCTAGTCAGAAGGCATCCCCTGTAAATCCCAGTTCATACTAATAAAAGAGAAGTCCCATTATCTTCCCAGATTTCCCACATCATTTTCTCCTTTTCTTTTCGTAAGATCGACGTCTTGATCGTCAACAATATTATGTCCCTGTGAATTGTCAATTATATCTCTCATTATCCTAAGACCTAGACGACCTAATCTATCATACTAGAGATAAAAAAGTTTGGAGCTTCTAAATACGGTTTTCAGGGCAGTATAGGCTGCAGGTGCCTAATATTAGTGTAGTATAGCCAAGTTTCAAATGAAGGAAGTCGTTCTAATATATTTTTTTTCTATTTTCTTCATGCTTTGCCATGAGCAGGTATTCTTTGCCATACTCTTCTTCAATCTCTACGTGGAGACCATTAGCGCAAATATCCTTGAGAGTTCTAGTCAATTTAGGTACAACTAGTTTTCTTCAATGACCAAAGTTGTGCCCATTGAGCGTATAATTATGGTCCTTCCTGAACCTATTATACAAGTGTCGCTGCCTGCGATTGTCGTAAGACTACCAGCATCCTTGCTGATCGACTGGAAAAATCTCTGTTTTTCTCAGGATGGTATTCGTTGTGCCGCTAACTACTAAGCACACTTCCTCCATATGGCGCCACACGTGTTCTAATATAATGTACTTCATTAATATGTAGTAGAAAGTAAGCAACATATAAATAAAATACTTCAGATATCATAATATAACTTGCTATTATAAAGATGGAAAAATAAGTCTTGCTGGACTCACTCGTAAGAATTTAATGCTTTGCTCTTCTAGAGCTTGCAACCATTATTCAATAATTCAAAATTATGTTTCAATTACAAACAGCAGGTTACTATAAAAACCAAGTTCAATGCGTGCATTAGATCGAATCGGCGAAGTATTCAGGAACTTCTGCCTCAATCTTCTCTATGGCGATCTTCTCCTCTTGGGCAACTACGGCTGCGGCCGCTGCGATGTCCAAATGAGAGGTGATGGGGGCTGCTACTGGGATGTCCACATCTATAAGTGCAGCTAATGGATGTAGACCCTCTATGCCTGCAATGGCGAGGTGTACCACATGCTGTTATTTGCCCTTCTTCTTAGACTGAAAAGCGTCAATAACGTGTGACCCACGACTTTACCCTTCTTGCCCCTCTTCTTCGTGAGAGGCTTCATCGCCTTGTAGCTGCTAGCATTGGCTTCCTAGCCAACATTGCTACTAGGTGGCTGTGAGATATAGTTCTTCCTTAGAACATCATCTTGAGCTTCCACAACTTGTATGATGTCAATTAATTTTGCATACTCTATGTAGCCGTCTTGACGATAGTTGCGTGCGGATTGCACCGCATTCGGGTGAAAGGTAGAGAGAGTCTTCTCAATCTTCTGCTCATCTGTGATTACATTACCACAAAATTGAAGACTGGTACAAATTCTGGCCATGCTGGGACAGTTTTTTGAACTCCTAGTTCGTGATGCCAGTCATCTTCATATTCATGCAAAGAGTTCATAGGATTACTGCTGGTAATCTACATAAAATGGTTGCAAAATTCTCATAATACTATTCGAACTTCCGATTCGTGATCCCGTATTTTTCTATGCATTTTCATGATTTACTGCTATTTCAATGATTAAAAGTAATATAAACAATCACAGCTAATCAAAACAGTAAATACAATAAATAAATTGCATACAAATAACAATAACAAAGTTAAACATGCTTCCAATGCAAAAACTGATTCAAAAATTGAATTTTCAAGGCCCTTTTCTGCTGGAAAATAAGTTTTCGGCGAATTATGCAATTTCCAGGGGTTGAAATGCGAAATTTCAATTCAGAGAAAATGTTCGTGCAATTTTTAGAATTTTCGAGGGCCTTTTTTTCGATTTCTATTTCTTTTCCGATTGGGTTGGCCTTCATGGGCTGGCCTTCTTGGCCTACGCGGGCCCAACCGACAGCCTTCTTGCTTTGGCCCATTTGGGCCTTTCTCGGTCGGTCAAAAGGGGGTGGGGTAGGGTTTCCCTACCCCCATGCCTTCAGGTGGCGGCGGCCCCTTTGGAGCTTGTGGGGTGCGGCCGGCTACTGGCGGCTGGGTAGGTGGCCATGGGCGGGGAGCGGCGGCATTCGACGCTGCAAGCGCGTGGGGGAGCCAGTGGTAGGGGTAACGCTGTGCGGTGGCGTGGATGGGGCGGCGCCATGCGGCGGCAGCTCCAAGGCCATGCGGCGGCAGTGGCTCCAAGGCCATGCGGGCATGGCTTCAAGGACATGTGGCATGGCGGCTCCAAGGCCATGCGGCGTGGCTTCAAGGCCTCCGGCGGCGTCTCTAAGGCCATCGGCGGTGGGAGCTGCGCATCGGGCGCGAGGGCCATTGGGCCAGGCTGGTGTGGTGCGAGGCGGCCGCATGCAGGCGCAGTGTGAGGCGGCTGTAGGTCGGGGAAGACGGGCATGGCGCGGGATGGCCCCAAGAACCGGCGGCGCGAAGAGGCGGTGCGCTACTGGCGCAAGTGGGCCGGGGAGGTGCGGTGCAACGGCGAGTGGCTTCAGGCTGGAGGCGGCGCTCCTGTGCGGCGGCACGGCCGCGTACTGGCGGTGTGATGGCGCGGGTGCGCGTGGTGCGGCTTCGGACGGTCGGCACGCACATGGAGTAACGCGGCGGCGCGGCTTCAGGCCGACGACCGACGCATACACATGTGGCGCTCGCATAGGGCAGCGCGGCTTCAGGCCGACAGCCGGCGCAGGCTCGAGATGCATCCATGCATGCCTCCACGCGTGGATTTCTCTCACACGTACAATCAGAAAACCATCTCCTATTTTCATGTGTCCTTTCCTCCTTGGTTTCTGTTTGACGCATGAAGCAGCCAAACAACGTTTCCTTTTATTAGTGCATGGATGCAACCCAACATTTCCTTTTATTAGTGCATGGATGCATCAACATTTCCTTGTCTCAGCAAACACAGCAGCATGCATGTATCAACGGCGCACAACGAGGCTTTGCACGGGATGCCACCGACGCTGTGCCTGTGTGGAGGCCGATGGTGGCATGGCTGTGCGGGGTCAACGATGGCGCGCTCACGTGTGGCGGCGTCGCGTGCAGGCGGCGTTCAGGCCAGGCAGGTTTCAGGCCGGTGCAGCCACATGCAGGCGGTGTGGTGGCACGGCACCCGCACATCGTTTTTCTTTTGCTATTTATGCAAGAATTGTGCAATCATCATCTGTTCTTTCATGCAACCACCGATCGGTTTGGCCGGCGACTTCAAGTCTGCTTGCGGTATGTTAGAACGGATTTGCAACTTTCAATCTACGGTACAATCGACATCCACTTTTTCATACAATCTACCGATCGACATTGTGCCGGCGACTTCAAGTTGGCTCGTGGTAGATTAAAGCGGATTTGCACTGTAGAAAACCAATCTAGAAAGCAAAATTTGTAGAATTGAAAGCAATCTAGAAAATACGATTCAATCTACGAGTGTCATGCTACGACGGTTACCTTTCGATCCGAAGAGAGTTGATTGTGCTGATAACGTGTTGAGGAACCGTCGCTGGGGAGTCCAGTCCGAGCGATTACTTCATAGACAAACTCAGAATCGTAAGAATAATGTAAGAACACAAGAATATAATAATAGATTGAATTTAGAGATGTAGGGGGCTTCTTGCTTCTCTTTATTCCTTCATCAATCCATCAACCTTTACAATGACTAGTACCCACTATTTATAGGCTACGACCTTACTAGGGTTTAGGATGAGGAGCCCACCTTAGGCCAAGACTCCCGGTCCTAGGCCTGGTTTCTTAACACAAACCAGGATTCAGTGGAGTTAGTGACGTACACAACTGCTGTATGGTTTTCGGACACACAGAGGGAGTCCCGAGCGCTCCCGGCCCTAGGCTTGTCGCCGGCGGAGGGAATCACAGCGGCGCTGGGCTAAGCCAAAAATGGAGCACCCAGAGGTCAGTCGGCGGTGCACCGGAGCGGTGGTGCGGCGAGGTTTGGCGGTGACGGCTCTTGGGCGAAAACACCGGGCAAAAATCTGGCGGCACCCTTGGCCAAAAAGCGTGCGCACAAGAAACTATGGGGCACGAGGGATATACCGGTGCCAAAGATGACGACGGGGAGGAGCGGAGGGAGGCCGGCAGCGAGGTCCCAATGTGGTGGCGGTGCTCCCTTTGCGGTGGGGGCAACCTAAGAGGAAAAGGGGGCTGGTGACAGTTGGAGAAGCTCCGTGATGGCGACAAGATGCTCAACGAGGAAGGGATTGGGGCGGGAGTTATCAGAGGCGACGCGGCGGTGGAAAGCATTGAACTGGCTGAAAGTAGGGAAGAAGGGGCTCTAGCGAAATCCTATAGCCAAAAGGAAAATTGAGAGGGGGAAGGAGCTCCTTGAGGGTCGGAACACAACATGACGTCGGCGGGGCAGAGAGGTGCTCACCGGAGCGGCTAAACGACGATGGGGGCGCAGCGGCTTGAAACAGGAGCGTTGCGCTTTTCTCGGTGGCTCTCGGTGATATAGGAAAACCAACGTGGGGAGGGGGAAGAGGGAGGTGCAGGGGCTTCTTTAAAGCCGAAAGGGGAGGGAGAGGAGCCGTGGAGGGCACTCGGTGGCGGCGTATGAGCCGAGGGCGGCAATGGCAGCGGAGCCGGGGGAGAGGGAGAGAATCGTGGACGGGACAGGGTGATGGCAGGCGGAAAACCGAGCGAGATGACGCGACTGAGGCAAGCTTCTGGTGCGCGTTGACGTGGCAGTGATGGTAGACAGGCGCGGAGGCAGGGGAACCGGGACGGGACGGCTCTGGCGCGTGCTCCAGGGGCAAGGCTCGGCGCTAGGGCTGGGATGGACCAGGGGAATAAGGAAGGGGCGGGGATGGGCTGGGCCAAGCCCAAGAGAATTTTGAAAGAGATTGAGGATTTGAAATCCTGAGATTTGAAATCTTTTGAGGAAATTTTGAATTAGGCTTTTAAAATCCGACAAACTTTGAACTTAAACACAAACTTTGAAACTTTTCAGAGAAACTTGAGTTAAGCTTTTGCAAACAAACGAAACTCTGAATTTACTGTTCGTAAATTGAAAATGGGTTGTTACACAGAGCAAGGCCCCCCCTGGAATGGGACTTGTGTGCATAAGGGACACATATGTGATATCCATGCATGCATGGTACTGCCTATTACTGCAGACGCCCACATTTGTTTCGTCGGATTGGAACAACTTCGGATTTACGTTTCGCATCCTATCTGTAGGCTCCATCTTACGCTAGTAATCAGTTTGGTGGACATTAAGAATTTGTCCTCTATGTCACATGCAGTGAGTACACTATGCAGTCAGTATTCACCTAAACTAGATAGCTAGGAAGTATAGCAGTATTAACACCACGAAGACAGATCATTATGGTATACTTTGGCTTGTGATATCCTCCAGCAACCTAGCTAAATTAGAAAGTATGTAGGCGTATAGCAGTATTAACGCCACAAAGACTTCTCAGGTTAGCACTTTTCTAAAAGCTCAATTCTAGTCGGCGGCACGTCAAATAAACCACCTGGCTATTGGGAAAACGTACACATCCATAAGCAAATGCGTGCAACCAATTAGCCCAATCCAGTAAAAAAAAAATGCACTAGTCCATTCAAAAGGAACCACAGATCTGTATGTTGTCATCGCTACAAATTACTCTATTCGTTTAGAAACATACAACGTTTGGGAAAACATACAATCCAACTTTTTTAACTTTAATTATTTAATATATAAAAAGTTCTTTTATACTAGTCATATGAAAACTGTATCATTAGATTAATCATAAAAAATATTTTTTATAATATAATTTTACATTAATTTATGAACATATTTAGATAAAAAGTAACATATTGAAAATCGTATCAATGTCTAAAATATCGTATAGTCTTGAACAAATAGAGCAGTACACAGCAAGTTTGTTGGAATGGGAACTGTTGTGAAGCTAGCTCAGCGTTTGTTAATGGGCACCTTTTTGGTGCATCTCACCACCACGAGAACCAATTAATGCATGGCAGGAGTAGCTCATGAATTGATCGTACCGTGTAGACGTCGCTGTGAACATGCTACCCCCATGCGCGCGCGCACTTAATTCTGATCAGTACCACCGTCTTCTGGAGACAAGACGTACGTTGGTGGGGCTCAACGCTCGCGAGCTAGCTCGTCTTCAGATTCGAGGTAGCTAGCCGTGCAACACAAATTAAGGTAAAGCTTCGGATTCTTATTTTTTAGATTCTACTTTTGATTTTCTGAGAATCCACTTCTCTGAGAATCTGGAGCTATCTGTTAAAAGCGTTTGGCTGGTAGGTTGGCTTCCAAAACCATATGAGGAGGATTGGAGGCAAATAGACTATGTTACCCCTGGTTGTAATAATTCAATTATATTTGTGTCTTTCTTCTATGTATTTGTACAAAAATTATAGATTTTTCCCTTAAATTTGTTTAGACCATGTGAATGTATATACGTTGTATCTTTGCACAATGCCAGGTTATATTGCATTTACACTTCATAATGGATCACAACTGTATATAAGCAAATTTTGTACTCCGCCGGAGCACCGGCGCCGCCCGCGGCCTAATCTCCACTGCTTCGTCGGCCTCGGTCCCAGGGAACATGTTGTCCATGTGTAAACACTCATGGACCGGACCATCAAGACCAACTCAGCGGACAAGGGCGAGGAGGAGAAAGCAGTCTGAACAATTAAACAAAACTGCAGAACCAGGAGTCGGTGCTGTGCATGTGTAAACACTCACGGACCACAAGGATGTTGTATATCTCTTAGCTCATTATCAACAGACCTGTCATTATATGGTGCAAAGAAACAAAATGGGTTCCAATTACACAGGTAAATCCAGAAGAACAAAAGGCACCAAGTGTCTGAAAGGAGAACTGCAAATTACCATACTACGACACTAACACTATTAAGCAGCATACATTGGACACGCAGGGCAGAACTCACTTATTAGTACCTACTAACCAACACAAAATCACCATCACCGAGAACCCGCGCCTCTTTTTGTCCTACAAAGTTCTCCCGTCCAATGGCCTCAACGATCCGGACAAACTCAACCCTCTTTTCAAGAGAGAGAGAGGAACATATGGTAATATGAAAACAGGCCTCACCAACCCGAGCTGAGACAGGGCAGTGTTGAGGGCAATCGGATTTGGTTGGCAAAATAACCATTTCATCAGAGGCAATAGCTTCTCATTTAGCACCACATTCTCCCCTTCGTACATGAGATTGTGCATGAGACCAGGGACAAGGTTGCTAGCTACAGACATAACTCCAGTTGAGTTACTTCCTGTGTTGCCTATCACTTCAATTTTAGTGCCAAAGCAGTTCACAGTATGCCCAATGAGCATGATGTGTTCATCCCAGCTCATAAGGTGACCCTCTCCTGCAGTTGCTCCAACTATTATACCATCGGCACCACCATCTATTTGCATGTTTATCAAAGAATCGTATGCTTCAAGGTCAAATCTTCCATCTGGCAAATAGGGGGTTTTGACCGCTGTGATTACTCTGAGGCTTTTAATATCACTTGACGATGTCCTGCAACTTAGACAGAGAAGGATCAGACAAAAGAAGCTGATGTATCAAAGCCCTCAAATACTTGTGTAAACGGTAAGATCCATGTGAATCATGAGACAACTAAGCTATAAATTCACCAAGCAGGAAATTTGCAGTTACCATCACCATGATTGTACATGATCATTTCGTTTAGCAGAATGAACTGAAATTACAATTCAAATACCACTTAACCAAGCATATAGTTATTTTCATATTTTGTCCAGCTAAGACAGTTTAGACTAGATTCTTCTAGCTACAACAACTGCCACTCTGATTGAGATAATGGATGATTCACCAAAACTAGGTCGGTTTCACAGAAAATTTGGCTTAATAAAGGAAAATAACAAGAACATCTTGTGTTTCTCTATTGAGTAATTCATTATTCCTGGACTATACCTGAACTTATCATGATTCATCAAGCATGTCCAATCACAAAATCATAGCCAAAGGGAGGAGTAGGGAGGGCAAGGGGCAGGGGGACGGAGGCGGCGCACTGATGTCGGCCGACGAACAAGAAGGAGACGAAGGGAGGAGTAGGGAGGGCAAGGGGGACGGCCGGATCTAGAGCTCTACCTTCACAGGAGTCGGCCGGTGGTGCTCGGGGAAGCGGCGGCGAAGAAGAAGGGGGAGCGGCGGCCTCTAGGGTTTCCTCGGTCGGCGGTCAGCGTCTTCTCCAGGCGGTGGACTCCGGGTCTGGCTGTGACGCAATGGAGGACCGGCGGGGTGCACACGGGAGCCAGATGCGGCGCGCTCGAGGTCGGAGGCGATATCGCCTCGGTCACCTCGGTCGTGAGAGAGGACGGGAGGAAAGCCGAAGCGTCGGCGTCTCGCGGAGGGACTCGATCACTCGGGGGGTAAGTGGATGGCATCGGCGGGTAAATAACCTTAACTTCAATAGGTATTTTTCTTCTATCAAGTTGGATTCTCACGAGAATCTAAGGAAAGACTGCTTCTCCTCGTTAGTGTATTTTTGAGATAGCTTCACGCGAGAATCAGAATCGAGTGGTTTTGAGAATCAATGTGTTTGGTATGGCTCTATAAGAATCAATTGAGAAGTTAGGAGTAGAAGTTGTACCAAACAGGACCTAAGCTCTCTGTGCTGCGTAAGCGTGACTGCGTAATCCTAAACTATAATCGTTTGAGTCTATTCCACTCTTACTCGATTACAAGTCACTTTCTTCAGAAACACTACAAAATTGCATTTTGTGTGGTTCAAAAGTCTTATAGATCAGGCTGCCTGCAAAATTTTACGTCAGGGGGATTCTATTTGACATTCTGTTTGATGGCCTGGCATAGAATAGCAACCAGTCGGATGCCTTTTTTTTAGCAGGCCAGTCGGATGTCTTAGCTAGAAACAAAAGGC
Source organism: Ampelocalamus luodianensis (assembly GCA_036346255.1). Lineage (NCBI taxonomy): Eukaryota > Viridiplantae > Streptophyta > Magnoliopsida > Poales > Poaceae > Ampelocalamus > Ampelocalamus luodianensis. The sequence goes on along the minus strand of CM070617.1, from coordinate 24,832,025 downwards.
TGCATTGGGCATTGGGTCCTTTAAAGCTTTGAGCCCAGGGCATGGAATACTTTGCCCAAAAGTAAACGGACGTGCAATGGAATGACATGGAAGGCCCATGACTTGCATCGAAAAAAGAAAATTACGGTGATGCAAAAAAAAGCCCACAGTTCCCCCCCCCCCCCTCTCCCCAAAGAAATACAGCCCAATATCTCTCCTAAGAAATACGGCACAGTATTTCGTCCCTTTTTCTATTTTCTGTTGAGAAATTGTCCCCTTCTTTTCTCTTGCAAGCTAAAACCGGATTCAAATCTTAAGAAATCGTATTGAACTAACGGACGAAACTGCTAATGTGAAACGAATTTTTAGAAACTGAATGAGTAATTTTGGAAACTACTTGGACATATATAAAGTCATAAACACATTCTAATTTAGCCTAAAAATTCGGTTTTGTTCGTTATCATGTGCCTAAACGTAAGTCGAATTTTCTGACGTTAGATGTGCTTGAGATGTGTGTGCTTCTATCGTTGGATATTGATATGAAGGAAGAAAATTTGACTAATCTCTAAAAAAATCAAACGCCTATTGTATAGACATCCACACCTCGAAAAAAATCAAGGATGAATCCCCTACATGCCACTGATAAAGTGCATAATTCTTTATATACCACTTAATGTGCGACTGATCCACGTGTCAGCCAGACATAAATAGCATATAAGAGCATCTACAATAGTTTATATCACTTGTTACTAAGGGATGGACACATCAGCATTTAGGTGATGTGGATGAGAGAATGTGAGCTTATTTTTAGATAAAGAAACAAGCAAGTTTACCAATACACAAGAAACAACAAAATAACTATTGGAGACTTTCTTGTTACCTAAAAACCTATTTTGTGTATAACAATTAAAGTAAGAATTAAAGTCTTAGATATATAAGCTCAAAAAATAATTTATTAGAAGACTTGTTTCTTTTTATTAGATTGAGTACTATCCCTCTTTATAACAAGCTAAAAAATAAACTATTACAGATACTCAAAGGAACATACGAAATTTCCCAAAAATCAATGGGAGAAGAACAGAAGACCCCAGCTGGCTTCCCGAATGACACTGAAAACTTGGAAACTGGAGATGTTGTAACTGATACGGTTAGTCACAACTCACACGTTAGGGAGAGAGAAAATGGCGTGGTGGTTGCGGCAGATGCATGCCTAGGTAGCTTCGTCTTTTCAACAGCATTTCATTCCCTTGACATGAGCAGAAACACCAGCAGGGACACACGAGGGAGGGAGAGAGCCAAGCCAACTAATCGAGTCAACCTTCACTTGCCAACATTTCTTCCTCACCTCTCCTGCCCATTTATTTACTACCAATTGTACATGCTTTAGGCCCATCCCCCTCATTAATACCTTGCCTTTTAAGCACTCTTTCCTTGCAATTCCAAACTTTACACTTCTATACCTCTCGATCCCCTTCCTCGCATTCTCTTGTGCTTGCTCATCTCCTCGCAAGCACAGGAGAGCATGCCTCAATGTCCACGGAAAGGTAAGAGGCCACCACATGTAGATGCTGCTTAATTTCAGTTAATTTCCTCCTCTTTTGTTCCCAGGTTGCGTCTTTTTTTTTCCTTTCAAAGATCTCGATGTCTTATCTCCAAAAGAATCTAGGAAGCGCTTCTGTACTATTCCTTTTGCTCGAAAGGTTAATCAAGAGATAAAAAATAGTAGTGCGTGCCTTTTCTTGTTCTCATGATGGTTAGAATTTTACCATTGTGGTTTGCATCGCACCCCTTGATCCCCCTCCTTACTTCCATGCAACAAACCCTAAATAGCAACTCCGCCTTTTGGACTTCCCGCAGGGAGAGACTCGATGAGATCGGCAAGAAGATCAAGCGAGAGCCTGACGCCGCCGCAGCCGTCGCCGGCGTCGTAGTCGCCGCTTCACCGACTGAGCACCACGACCCCCGCCGCCTTGGCCTTGGCGGCGCCCTGAACACCGTGACCCCGTGCGCCGCATGCAAGCTCCTCCGCCGGCGCTGCGCGCAGGAGTGCCCCTTCGCCCCCTACTTCTCCCCGCACGAACCCCACAAGTTCGCCGCTGTCCACAAGGTCTTCGGCGCCAGCAACGTCTCCAAGATGCTCCTGGTACGACGGACCCAACAATTTTGAAAGAGATTTTTTTTTTTAAAAAAAGAGACCTGTATACTCTGTGTGTGAATGGCTTCGGTCGGTGCATGTGTTTTAGGAGGTGACCGAGTCGGAGAGAGCCGACGCGGCGAGCAGCCTGGTCTACGAGGCGAACCTGCGGCTGCGTGACCCGGTGTACGGCTGCTTGGGCGCGATCTCGATGCTGCAGCAGCAGTTGAACGCTCTGGAGGCCGAGCTGGAGGCCGTCAGAGCCGAGATCTTCAAGCACAGGTACCGGCAGGCCAGCGCCGGCGCGGCGGGCCTCATGGACGACGTCCATGCTGCGGCCGTCTTCGCGGCTCCTGCACCGTCGCCGGTGCATACAGGGGACGTGGTGTCGGTGGCCGAGGCTGGCCAAGAAGTCGCAGCTGGCCCCGGGGCGCCGGGGATGTCGGCGCTGTCCGCGGTGTATGCTACCGGACAGCCATCAAGTACTGACGACTACAGCTCCCTCAACACAAGTGAGCATGATGCATACTTTGGTTGACATGCATGGATTCATTTAACATTTTGGTGAGATCACAGTTAAGCCGGGGAATAAACCGTGTGCAAGTTTAATTATATATATCTTTTCTAGAAATAGATATAGCTGTGGATATCTTGATGAAAAAAAAATTGTCCAGTGGATATATCGATCCTTAACTTTCTTGTAAGTGTTCATTGTGATTGGTTGGTTAATTTATTTGATTGAGTGCATGCTTAATCTTAAGCTTAAGGGATTAATGTTTGGTTCAAGATTAGCAGTCAGCAAAATTAAAGAAACTAATTGACACTGCATCTGCATGTATATATTTAATTTCAACCTGATTAACTTGATTAAGCAATATACACTGATGGTTTGTTACGCGTGTACTGAATATGATCCGTCATTTTCTTCCTCTTTGATTTCATGACCTTTTTTTCAATGATTGATATGAATTTGCGTATAAGCTAGCATGTCCATAGCAGTACAGCATTATAAAGCTTCACCACTTTCTGCTCTGTGCAGTAGTTCTATTAGCTTGGAAATGAAACCTCTAAGAACTGGTCATGTGCACCAAAAGGGTGTGCATTGTTTGTCTTACACTAGTGTAGATATGATGTGCATGGATGCATATCAATCTGATACTACTTAGTCATGTCGTTATCACTGTTCATTTTGTAGTCCATGTCTTCTTGACATATGTAGGTAATTGATCATTTTGCTCGAACTGTACATGGATAGGACAAATCACAGTCTACAGAACTTATGATCATAAGGAAGCAACACAACGAAGCTACTATAGCACATACATTTCTACACTCCATATACTTTTATATTTGATTTTGTGCAATGCATATAGTATTAGATGTTATATAAAATATGATTGATGTCCATTCGTTTCTAACGAGCAGATCATCAAAAGATTTCTTTTCCTGTAGCGCTAAAATGATCGAGGATTTTTTTTCATGCAACCTTTTCAATCTAGTGCTGGAAACGTTTATTCTCATTGCTAAGCTGAGCTTCTTTCGCACATTGTGCCATCTTATACAGCCTTCAATTCACCTTTGTCATTTGCATAGAGGACGCATGCATTCTTTGGTAAAAGGAAATAGAGTGGATTCTAGGATCTTTGATCCCCTATTAGTTATCATCAGCGAAGTTCCTTTTTAGATCTGCATTGGCCGACATATTCTTTTTTCACATGCTCATATTTTTTGTATTGTACGTTCCTCTGCTGAAGTCTGAAGACCACGTACTAGTAGTGCAGAGAAGAAAAGACTTTTATATACAGGTGCATGTGTTTTTTCTTAATTATACAGCCTTATTGCATGACCAAGTAGTACATTTTTTTTCGCGAGGAAGTGGCGATAGCTGTTGTAACTTAGCGATTGAGGTATACGCATTCTTTTAACCATTTCCTTTGCCTAATATACATGTGTTGTCCCAGTAGAAAGCAATGTTTTGGCTCTTTGCATGTATATACTGCACTGAGTTGGCTCTTTCATCATGGATTGGTTGTCAAACGTCAATGACCAAGGCCAGCTGCTAGCTAATTGAATTACTAAAAACTGTAGGACGAGGGGGCCTTTCCTTGGCGTGCAGAGTTTGCAGCTCGTACTTGTTGAGTTCCAAGTTGGTAAAGTAGCTACAGGCACTCCTCACTCTTGAATAAAATAGCAACACCAGCACGGCTTCTAGGTCCAGGATCCATCTGTGCGACAGTGCGAGCGAGAGACTTCGCCCTTTCCGAGAGAGAAATAGAGAGCTTTGCTGTTCGTTAGTTTATTTATTTCCGATGTGTGTGTGTGTGTGAGAGAGAGAGCAAGGTTGGGTTTGGGTTTGGGTGGGAATTTCGTGTGTGGCCTGTGTGGCATGTGATGGGATTTGGTCCACCGTCGTGCTTGCTTGACATGGCGGGCATCCTGCTTGTCTGCACTCAACACCAATGCCGATGCTTAAAAGTTTTCACTAACCTCGAAACCCAGCACAGAATGCCAGCCAGCTTCCTACTTGTACTATTGTACATCTCTACTTGCACTAGTACATAGGACTAATTACATTTCCACGGACATGATATGCATGCATGTTACATTACCATGCATGCGTTTCATATAGGTAGAGAGGATGGCAGGAAAAAGAAATGCGGAAGCTAACTGACAAGAATCAAGGTTGATTTGTGTTCAGAATCTGGGGCGGAAATTTCAGCTGTGACTGCGTGAGCTACTGAACTGCATTTGGGCTGCTTGGGCATGTTGATGTCTCAGTACAGACGCTTTGACTGGTCGGCGGCGCAAAGGTGCAAGTACGCTCTGCAGATATCACCTAATTAAATTAAGAGAGTGTCTATTTATAAGATGATTGAAATTTTTTTAAGTATAAGTCACTTGTTGTGATCATTGGATCAATATCTAATCATTTAAGAAAATTTTCAGACAACTTAAAATTATCAAAGTTAAATTAAATCATCGTGTGTAGCGAGTAGCGACGAATAATGTAGCAGCTCCATTGACTAGGAGCTGCCGACTGCTGCATGCACCAATCTTGAGAAGCTGCACGTGGTCGTGGCAGCTATACGCGACCTTCGATCGTACCACTGCTGCATGTCTGGTGACTGGTGAGTTGAGTACACAATTACGCATGGCATGCATTGCTACCTTTCATCGCCCTTGATTCACCAGTAGTAATATTTTGCTCCCAAAACACGTGAGATCGCGAGTCTTGCTAACTGGAGCCAAGAGAAAATGTGGACGCTACCAACGGTCCGCCGGCTAAGCCATGGTCACTGAAATGCCAGCGGCCCATTAACTGTTGAGGAACCGTCGCTGGCGAGTCCAGTCCGAGCGATTACCTCGTAGACAAGCGTAGAATCGTAAGAACAATGCATGAACAACAAGAACAGAATAAGAGATAGAAGAAGAGAGATGTAAGGGGACTTGCTTCTCTTTATTCCTTCATCCATCGATCAATCGCTTACAATGAATAGCGACCCCATATTTATAGGCTACGACCGCTAGGGTTTGGGATGGGCGCCTACTAATGGGCCGATCGCAGGTCAGCCCATGGTTTCCAACACTCCCCTTGGGCACCCATCCTTCATGTTCATGTCTCGTCAAAACTCCATAAAAACCCAATGGGAAAAATTTGGAGAAAGAGTACATGATACACGTTCACGTGATGCACGAATTGCCTCATTAAAAACCTTAGCCGAGAAACTTGGAAAACTCGTCAAGGGAAAAGAGTACAATCCACCCAATTTCATTTAATCTCCCGGATTTATTCTTTGGGTACTCGATCTTCATGATCAAGCTTTAACAATGAGTTCGTGAAGGTTCTCCCCGACTCGCACTTCTCTAAGTCTCATAATTCTAATTCACATATGCATCTTTCAAAGTTAGATGTCAAGTGACTTAGTGAATAAATCGCAAGATTCTCACACGACTTAGTATGCATTACTTTAAATACGCTCATCTTTTGCAATTCATGAGCATAGAAGAACTTGGGGTTGATATGCTTTGTGAGGACTCTTCACATAACCCATCCGCACTTGTGCAACACAAGTCGCATTATCTTCATAGATAATAATGGGGTTAGTGCGGCATTCAATCCACATGACTGCTGGATGTGGTGAATCATCCGCCGAAGCCAAGCACATTCTCGTGAGGCCTCGTACAATGCTATTATGTTCGAGTGGTTCTTCGAAGTCGATACAAGACTCGCTTAGATGATTTTCATGGAATTGCGGTTCCACCACATAGGAATACATAGCCTGCTTTGCTATTTGGTTCGTATGCGGGTCCTACAAGTACCAAGTATCTGCATTGCCATTCATAGTTAAGTCTTATTTCTTTCAGAGAATGCACCAAGTTCTTTGCTTTCTTAGAGGTATCTAAGATGTCCTTCATTCCCCGCCAATGCCTTTGGTAGGTTCTCAGACTATACCTTGCTAATAGGTTCACGGCAAATGCAATGCCCGGTCTAGTACGCTTTGTTCAATACATGAGTGTTTCTATCACACTTAAATATGGGAATTCCGGTCCTAGGACTTCCTCCCCTCTTTCTAGGTTTGTACTGTCCTTGTCTTGCCGCAAAGATCTTCCACCATTGGCACTTTCAAAGGGTATGCCTTTCCAAAGCCGAACCTTTCCAACACCTTCGAGTGTAGGTTGACTGATGTACTAAAATTCCTTCAGGGCATGCCCAAGTCAGCAAGCCTAGGCAATATTTGGTTTTCACCCAAATCTTTCATTTCGAACTCTGACTTCAGGTAAAAGCTTACTTTCTTAATATCCTTCAGGGTTCCGATGATATTCAGATCATTTTCATACACTGAGATTATACAAAATTCATTCTGGAATCATCGTATAAATACACAGGGTTTATTCTCATTGTTCGTGTAGCCTTTCTTGCATAGAAAGTCGCTTCAAGCGATTATACCACATTCTGCCTGATTGCTTAAGTTCGTACAATGACTTTCTGAGTTTCACACTGTACATATTTCCATTTGCTCTATCTTGGTTCGGGACATTAATACATTCAGGTATCTTCAATGTCCGAATCCAATATTTCATAAAGGTATGCCGTACCCCATCCATCAATTTCAATTTAACTTCAAGTTCACCGCCATTGAGATAAATGTCTAAAGGGGTTCGCTTATGATCGGGAATAGGTTTCTTCATAATCATCTCTGGATGTTCAATGAAACCTTATGCAACGAGCCTTGCTTTTTTATTTCTCTTTGAACAAATATCCACTTATGCCTTACGGGTGCACAAGGGAGGCGACGCTTATGTGCCCAAACGCCCTTCTTTATTCGGAGAGAATAATTCGGTTTCATCGCTTCTTTCAATCGATCTTTTCTTTCATTCAACGAGCGATACAAAGCTCGAATCAAGATTGATGATTGTGGCAAGTTTCTTTGCAAAGTATATGTCGACATTGGTCGTTGTCATATTCAAAGATTCTCCCGAGGTCATAAATTTTATAGCTATTTCTTCAAGAGGCGATTCTTCTAATGCTTCTACTTGCTCACCGCCGCTTCCAATTGCGGGCAAGTCCTTTAGTTTTTCAGCTCCGATGTGCGCACACATCCATGCCGATGTCTCCTTCATGGGGATGTTCACCTGCACGCCTTTTCTGAAGGTTCCATACCGGTGCCAAGTCTCAATTGGCTCCCCTTCTGGTTCTGGGGCACTTCGGTGATCGGCTGTGTCAAGTCCTTCTTATCCTTTTCACCAGCGCCCCTGTTGCCGGATTCGAGGACCGGAGTTCTTGTCCTTTTCTGAGGCCTCTGGACGGGATTAGGGATACCTTCATTAGTATTTCAACCCTCTCCGGTGCATTGCGTACAGGCAAATGCTACTTGGTCACGCTCTTCAAATCACTAAAGTGGTCCGAGATTGATTTGTTAATATTTGCAAATCTATTATCTTACGGACTTCAATTGTCTTCTAGACTTCAATTCAATTATCTTCGACTCGTAATTATCTTCTGACTTCTATTTGCTTCACTAGTGCGCTGGTCATATGCATAGATTTTAATTATCTTCTGGATTTCAATTGTCTTCTAGACTTCAATTATCTCCGACATTATTATCAAGGGTTGATTTCTCCCCTAATGACGGAAACTAATCTCATCCGATATACTATCAACGACCGGGCATTATGCAAATCTCCATCATAGGGTCCAAACACTTGATTATGGATGATGTCTCATAACCAATGTATATCCCGACTTTGAGAAGACCCATTGCGATTCATTGCGGTGATGGTATAGGTACATAAACCTTACGACCAAACTGCGAAGATGAGTAGTTTTGGTCTCGACCCTTGCGCTAGTTGCATAGGTGGACGGATGTTATGTCGGCAGCCTAAAATTGATGAGAGATGCTGCGAGCAGGACTGCACGTCCCCAACATGTAGTTGGTAAATTACAATTCTTCAAAGTTCTGCTAGTCCATTCTGGGTGCGGATAAGTGGTACAAAATGCTCAACTTTAATTCCCATTTTCATGCAATAATCATCAAATGCTTTCGAGTAAGTTCTTCGTTGTCCATTCGTGGACTTCATGATGATCGAGAAAATATTTCTAATTTAATTATCTGCGAGATTTAGCTATGCGAGCTTGATTTCTCGTAGACAATAATCATACGTGCGACCATTCCGAGGAAGCATCAATGAGCACTATAAAATACCTCAAATTACCCTTACAGGGGCTATATAGGACCGCAAAAGGTCTCCCTGGATACGGTCCAGGAATGCAGGGACTTCATCCTTTGCTTTCAGAGCAAAAAAAGGTCTAGTAATTAATTTCCCGGTGGCACATGCGGGGCACACAAAATCTTCCTGATTCGATAAATTCTTAACATTCATATCATGTCCCTGTGAATTGTTAATTATATTTCTCATCATCCTAAGACCTAGACGGCACAATCTATCATGTCAGAGATAGAAAAGTTCAGAGCTTCTAAATACGGTTTTCAGGACAGTATAGGCTGTAGGTGCCTTAATATTAGTGTAGTATAGCCCAATTTCATATGAAAGAAGATATTCTAATGCTATTTTTCACTTTCTTCACGCTTTGTAATGAGCAGGTATTCCGTACCATACTCTTCTTCAGTCTCTACATGGAAATTGTTAGCGCAAATATCCTTGAGAGTTCTAGTCGATTCTCGGTACAACAAATCTTCTTCAATGACCAAAGTTGTGCCGTTGGAAGTATAATTATGGCCCTTCTGAGCCTATTATACAAGTATCATCGCTTGCGATCGTCGTAAGACTACCGGTATTCTTGCCGATCGATCGAAAAATTTCATTTTTCTCAGATGGTATTCACAGCCGCTACATGCTAAGCACACTTCCTCCATAGGCGCCACACGCGTTCTAATATAATGTACTTTATTAATATGTAGCGTAAAACAAGCAACACATAAATAAAATACTTGATATCGAACGTAACTTGCTATTATAAAGACGGGAAAATAAGCCTTGCAGGACTGATAATAAGAATTTAATGCTTTGCTCTCCTAGAGCTTGCAACCATTATTCAATAATTCAAAATTCTGCTTCAATTACAAACTGCAAGTTTCTATAAAAGGTCCGAGTGCAATGCGTGCACTGGATCTAATAGGCGAAGTATTCAGGAACTTCTGCCTAAATCGGCTCCATGCGCGATCTTCTCCTCTTGGGCAGCTACGGTTGTGGCCGCTGTGATGTCCAAAGGAGGGATGATGGGGCTGCTACTGGGCTGTTCACATTCATAAGTGCAGGTAATGGATGTGAATCCTCTGTGCCTGCAATGGCGAGGTATGCCTCATGCTATCATTTGCCCTTCTTCTTAGACAGGAAAACATCAATAATGTGCGACGCACGACCTTACCCTTCTTGTTCCTCTCATTCGTGAGAGGCTTCATCACCTTGTAGCTGCTAGAGTGGCTTCATGGCCAACATTGCTACTAGGTGGTTGCGAGATGAAGTTCTTTCTTAGAATATCATCTTGAGTTTTTGCAACTTGCATGATGTCAATTAATTTGGCATACTTCATGTAGCCGTCTTGACGATAGTTGCTTGCGGATTGCACCGCGTTCGGGTGAAAGGCAGAGGGTCTTCTCAATCTTCTGCTCATCCGTGATTATATTACCACAGAATTGAAGACTGTTATAAATTCTGTACAAATTCTGACCATACTAGGTCAGTTCTCCGAATTCCTGATTTGTGATGCCAGTCATCTTCATATTCATGCAAAAAGTTCAAAGGATTGCTGCTGGTAATCTGCATAAAATGGTTGCAAAATTCTCACAATGCTCTTCAACTCGTGTTAGTGTTCGTATTTTTCTATGCATTTTTCATGATTTACTGCTATTTTCAGTGATTAAAAGCAATATTAACAATCACAGATAATCAAAACAGTAAATACGGTAAATAAATCGCATAGAAATAATAATAACAAAGTTAAACATGCTTCAAGTTCAAAAGTATGAAAAAAATGGATTCCCGAAGCCCTTTTCTGCTGAAAAAATGATTTTTCTACGAAATGCATTTCAAAGCGCGCCACGAGGCGGCGCGAAGCGCCGCTACGGCGGCGGCGCCGGTGAGGTGGGGCGCTACGAAGCGGCGGCGACGGCGGTGGCCATTGCGGGAGCGCGGGCGGTGCGGTCTTTGTCGCGGCCTTGCGGGGTCGGAGATGTCGCCTGCGGCGGCGGCGAAGCGGCCGGCGGCGCGGCCGGCACGGCATGTCGGCCGCGGGCGGTAGCGGTTCGACGGTGCCGGTGCGGCGCACGCGGCCAAAGCGGCACGACGGCCGGGCGCGATTCGACGGCAGCCGCAGCCGAGCCTTCTTCCTCATTCCTTTACTTCATGCCATGGCGCAGTGCGGCCGGCGCGGTGCAAGGTGGTTACAGGCCATGGACGGCGCACGCAGCAGCGACCAGAGGGCGACGGTACCTTTACGGGAGGTGGCCCAGCGGCCACTCCGGCAGGCGCACGGCTTCGGGCCGACATCACACGGCGCATGCGGGCGCCGCGAGATTTTTTTTTACTGTTCATATGTAATCACTGTTCATCCACGTTTACTGTTCATGCGCATTTACTATTCATCCGTGATACTGTTCATGCGTGTTTACTATTCATCCGGGATACTGTTCACGCGAGATTACTGTTCATCCGCGGTTACTGTTCATACGCGATCACTGTTCACGTGTACTTACTATTCATCCGTGATCGCTGTTCATCCACGACATCGTTCACCGCGACATCGTTCATCCTCAACCATCGCTCCCACGCGACATCATTTATCCGTATATGTATGCGATGCAAAGAGGTGTAATACGAGATTGCAATGGGGCGCGGCTTCATGCCGACATGTGCATGCTTGCCGCGTGCTGGCGGCGTGGCTCTGTCGTTGCATCCGTGGCGATACGTGATGGCGGACTATGCCGACCGGTAACGTATCGCGGAGGTAGTGACAGCCGCTTGCAGGCGGTGTCGTGCACATGGTTCCTTCCATGCGATTGCATATATTACCATACGGTACAATCATCATCTACTCTTTCATGCAATCCACCGATCGGCTTGGCCGGCGACTTCAAGTCGGCTCGCGGTAGATTAGAGCGGATTTGCACCGTAGGAAACCAATCTAGAAAGCCAAATTTGCAGAATTGAAAGCAATCTAGAAAAACGATTCAATCTACGAGTGTCGTTCATCGACGGTTACCTTTTCGATGCGAGGAGAGTCGATCGTGGTGATAACGTGTTGAGGAACCCGTCGGCGAGTCCGGTCAAGCGATTACCTCGTGACAAGCGTAGAATCGTAAGAACAATGCATGAACAACAAGAACAGAATAAGAGATAGAAGACAGAGATGTAAGGGGGACTTCTTGCTTCTCTTTATTCCTTCATCCATCGATCAATCGTTTACAATGAATAGCGACCCCATATTTATAGGCTACGACCTTGCTAGGGTTTGGGATGGGGCGCCCACTAATGGGCCGACTGCAGGGTCAGGCCCATGGTTTCCCAACATTAACAACGCCGTTCTCGGTGCTAGCTAGACTCGTCAGGTGGACCGACGCGCGCGGCGGTAATGAACTGGGCATGCATCTGAAATGCTAGCTTGAATCAATGCGGTGAAAAACGGCCGACTCAGCTGATTAATCGGTAACGGTGTCTAAATATAGGATAATCGGAGTGCTATTAACGTCAAAGAATGATTAATTGACCAGAGTGCTGTTAACGTCGGCGAATGATTAATTTACCGCATAATCCAATTATTTGGTTGTTTTCCCATTTAATCATGGAAATAGCTTATTGTTACCCATTAATTATTATAAATTAGTTTATAATGTCGTGTAATGTTGTTCATAGTATGTATCACATGGATGAAGTACAAACAAAGAGATGTAAACACATGGCAAATGATGTTTTGGGTAAATAAAAAATGTTTGTAATTAATTTTAATATAAATAAATAATAAGAACACATAATCGTCCATTAAATTCTAATTAATCAGTCGTATTACTATTAATCGTTTAGCGGTACCATCCATCCGTCGCCGTCGCCTGCATTAGTCCGGTCCAGTTAACATTACCGCATAATCCAATTATTTGGTTGTTTTCCCATTTAATCATGGAAATAGCTTATTGTTACCCATTAATTATTATAAATTAGTTTATAATGTCGTGTAATGTTGTTCATAGTATGTATCACATGGATGAAGTACAAACAAAGAGATGTAAACACATGGCAAATGATGTTTTGGGTAAATAAAAAATGTTTGTAATTAATTTTTAATATAAATAAATAATAAGAACACATAATCGTTCATTAAATTCTAATTAATCAGTCGTATTACTATTAATCGTTTAGCGGTACCATCCATCCGTCGCCGTCGCCTGCATTAGTCCGGTCCAGTTAACATTAGACACAGAACTGTTATGAACAAAAAAAAGTTCAAAGAAAAAAAAAAACAAATATGTTGAGAGTGGGATTTGAACCCACGCCCTTTCGGACCAGAACCTTAATCTGGCGCCTTAGACCAACTCGGCCATCTCAACATCTGTTGAAGACTTCTCACCTTATTTACTAGTACTTGTTTGTTATATGTACTAGACCAAACAAATATTTATAGTCAAGAAACAATCTCGAACCAAACGTGACGCTGGATGACAATTGATAGCCGACTGGCGCTATTCAGAATCTGCCCCCAAAAAAATGATAACACGGCGCATGATTCACTCTCCAACTCCGTTTTCACTCCAGTAATATGTAAGTGTAGGCAATATACGCTTATCCCTGCTTAATTATCCTCTTACCATTGTTTGAGCTATACTTTTGCACCGTATGAAAACAACATGTCTTCGGTTTGTCTTCAAAATGGAAAAAAAAGATATGCTCAACGAAGGATCTTTTTCCATATTGGGCCCTTGTAACTTCGTAGTTGGGCTGCCTCACGGCCTGACCAAACAGTTATGGGCCAGCTTTTAATCTGTGGTGACAGATGTCTACTTCACAATTGGTCCAACGCTCCTCTCTCAAAAATAAGGTAAAGAGCCCAACGCAACCTTCACATTCATGTTATTCGATGGAAAGAAAAATCTTTTGTCAGCTCATCTGGAGATCCTAAGGATCAGCCCGTAATAAAACGATGTAATTAGCTTTCCAGACTAGGGAATTAAACGATCTCTTCAGAAAGTGGAGAGAGGATAGCTCTGACCACAAGCCTGCTCGAGCCATGTGTTTCGTTCTTGAATGAAAACTGATCATTTTTTTAGATATACAGTGGAACGGATAAGGCTAATGTAGTGCATTCTCTTTTCCAGCCAAAAGTGAATCCCTTTTCTCCAAATATCTGGACCATCTCATCACTAATTCACTATCAACGTAAATACCTAGCATTTTGTGCTCTACATTCTTTTGTAGTATATCAATTATGCATATACCTCACTTTCATCTTCTTCTTTTTTATGTATATAAGGAATTTGTTAGGGAAGAATGCAAAGCAACATCGTTATACGCACACACAGCTAATGGCATTACAGAGCATCGGCTAGCTAGCTGCTAGGTGAGCATATTAACTGGAGCAATAGACTTGAAACAGAGAAAAGTATCGATCCAAGTGGTACATCCGTACATACGGCTAGCTAGCAGGGGTCGATCTGGTTATGATCCTCGGTCACTTTCGATAAGATCACTACGCTAGCTTTCAGCATTGGCCGTATATGTGGCCGCATGCGGCTGGAATACTTGCTAGTACTAGTTCTTAGGCTTAGAGATAAACACAAAGCTGCACATACAAAAATTGCATCGTCGCGGTGAAGTCTTGTACGTTGGCACGACATAGCAAAAGCTCAAGCTCGAGAGTTGTTGACGCTCTGCATGCGTTACAAGTGGTCGCCAACACTACGGACGCGCCCGACGTAATGACGTAGATTGTGCACGTATTATACTGAAGAGCATGAATTAAAATATCTTGCTTTTTTTCGTCTTCTAGAAGAGTATCTAATCTTAGCACTCTGCCTCGTCGATCCACCTAGCACCTAGGTCTACTAATACGAGAGATCGTGGTGGGGCCTACTACTCCTCTCTCGCAGAGGTGCAACAGAGAAGGCTAGTTATTGTCTAGCTACGGCCGGGAAAGGACAGCCAAAAAGCATCCCCGCCGATAATTTTGTGGAGACAGCACTTGGATCTGCAAAAAGGCCACTTCGATCCATCGATCTTTTCTTCTCCCAAAGTAAGAACACAGATGTACCGATACGGCATCACACCTGCATCAGCGTGATGCATACGATTGCATAGAATCACCCGGCCAGGCATATATATACATACTGAATCCAAATATGTATATCTATTAATTGTACGTTGGTTCACGGCTGCAACAAGAATACATGTGTGGTTCCAGAATCGTTGCAATCAAGGCTTTGTTTAGGGCGACCTGTTGGACTGTTCAGTTCGTCGATGTGCTCAGAACTGGGCCAACGCGCGCGCCGGCTAGCTGCCAGATCAGTTAAGATCGAACTGACTGAAACACGCACACGTAAACACGCCCGATGCTGCGCTGCAGTGCTGGTGCTGCTCTCTTCTGATTGCTTGCTAGCTAGCTCTTCCATTTTTCTTTTTCTTTTTTTTTTACCAGACGATCAAGTTATTGACGCGATCGTGGCGTCACGGTGGCGTCACCGGCCCCGGGCGCCCCCACGACCGCTGTCGGGGCACGTCGGCATCCGAATTATTCGACATTCAATGTTTCGCCTAAATGCTTGACCCAGAGGCCAGAGCGAGCGAGCGGCAGGACCGCAGGAGTACCGGCAGATGCACTGTGGACGGGCTTGTTTGCCCGTCGCCTTTGCGAACTAAATGACCCACGGTCTAATGTACTCCACGTGCTTTTGCGGATCGTAGCAGAGTCCGAGCGCGGCCGTTTTCAAACAAAAAAGGAGAAGAAACGCAGAGCATATTCCGCTTTCTCATGTCTTTCGCAACAGATCAACGTGAATACGTGATCACCAACTTAAGTCGTCCCGACCTCCCAAACTACACCAACCGGGCCACCGCGCCGTACAGAACGACGTCGTCAGTCGTCACGGTTCACATTTTTCGCAAAGCTGGCTCACGCCCAAACGAGTCGTCGTGAGCCGTGGCTCGCGAGACGCTTTGCCATGGACGGCACGGCACGGGCGGTCGCGGGGCTAATTACGGCGCGCTTCCGCGTACTAATTGGCTCGAGACCGATGCGCGCGGCCGTCCAGCACTATAGCCGGCCGTGCCGTCTCGGGCGAGCAACACAACGTTGCCCGTGCCGGGTCGTCGCGCGGGCGCCTGCCCTTGGATCGATGGGCAGAAAAACCATAATTACGGTGCGTTTTGCTCCTGTCGGGTCAGGCCGACCGTTGCTTTCCTTCTCTCCTCGCGCGTTATGGCCTGTGTTGCGTGAGTGAGTGCGCGTTAGCTCCATGCTATTTTCTGCTCGTTTCGTTTCTTCAGTCCTTTCCCTTTCCCTTTATGCCTCGTGAGTGATCAGAGTTCATACCACCTTTCCTTCGCCTGTACTCATGCACGCCTCTTTCTCCCTCACTCTTCACGCGCGCACGCGCAAGGAAAGGGTCCGGCATTTCCATCGATTGGTCCGGCCACTACACAATGTTTCCCCCTCTTATCTAACTATCGTAGCTCTTCAAATCTTTTTCGGTCTATAGGACTTCTTCACCGGCCGGTAACATAAAGCGCATGCATGCACCAGTTTCATCCACACGATACAGTCTCGCGATTCGTCACTCTGCATGTGAAAGGTTAGGCTACGTGCGGATTAAAGGCAAATGCAAACAGATCAACGACTGATATCACCAACTCGGTCGGTACTACACTGTAAAAGGTTGAGGCGTTCACTCATCCGCTAAAGCTAAAGCGAATCGTGTGATCACGTACGTAACTTCCATCTTCCTTGATCGTTGTGAACTAACTTACGCGCCACCCGTGCCGTGCCGTCTCTTTCCCTCGTACTACTACTGATGGATGCTGGTTCCTGGGCGTGCCTTGGGCGTTTTTTCTTCGGAACTGGACCACCCCGGGCGGCCACATGCGGTCGAGCCATAGCGGGAGAAAAGAATCGAAATCTCCAAAGTCGCAGGATCGATCGAGAGGAGAGGTGATCATCAACCGCGCGCGTCATCTCGTACGCCAGGGCCCGGCCGGATCCAGGCGTACCATTCAGACGGTGGATATGACTCGATCGCTTTGGGCCCATGTGCGATTGGCAGAGTCGCAGACGACCGACGTGCTGATCCTAGCCGACGCATGCGCAGAGCTGTTGCCGCTCAGCGCTCAGACTCCCTGTCCGTGCACAGTTTTTCAGCCCATGCTCCGTGCAATGCAGACAAGTTGTTGGCCGCCCGGTTTCGTCCAAGGACTAGCGTTGCACGCCCTTCAATTAGCACTACCTCTCGTCCAGTTCAACATGGATCTATTCATTATCAAGGACAAAGCTAGCTACTAGCTAGTTTGGTCCGTACGAAGTTGAACATGGATCAGTGATCTCTCAGACTCAGCTAACTACTTCATATCTGTGCATTTGTTCATGCTAATAGGAGACGATCATTCTCCTCTTTTGCACCAAGTACATTTCGGGACTCTGTTTCCTGTCACGACAGGGCGAGCCGAGCCATAACCGGCACTGCCGCTAGTTCCAGAAAAGCATCGCCGCAGAAAATCAATCGAAGTATGCCCATTATCTGACGTCGCTGGTTGCAAAACCCGAATCAAATTTCTCCAAGTGACGTCTCGGATTTATCCCGCCGGGAAATTAAGGAGGCGAAAGGGATCCATGGATCCCGAGCGAGATTTGCGTCAGGTGATGTGATCGTGTGAGGCTCCGGTCGAGAACAACGCACCCTGCTGTGTGAAAAATATTGATGATGTATACATGGCTAGGCAAAGGAAATGGTGAGGTGAGATTGGTTCATCTCCAATTGTCTTATTCTTGTGTAAGGCAATAATTGACACACCAATATGATTTCATCACGAATCGGAAATTAGTCTCCATGTCATGTGATGCTAATGTGTACACATTTCAAAATCAACTCATTATTCGAAATATTATCATTGAGTGGTTAAAATGGGTTATCCGATTTTTTTGGTAAGTGTTTAAAAACCCATGGGTCTTGCTAAATTCAGAGCAAGCATGGTACGTACAATACAATTAGCTAACAGCTGCTAAGTTCCTGACAGTAGTACAACAACCCCTTTTAAAAAAACAGTGCTACAGAAACGCTGCAGCAGTTACAATAAATATTAAACTAGTAGCCAAAAGAAATATAAAACAGTAATACAGGTACTATTAAAATTTCTATTTATGCATGTTTTCGTTGTTTCGTTGTTAGAACTAGAGAAAATTCTCGCACACCTAGATATCGTAACATATGTATTTGTTACGTAACCTTATTGCTTTTCGAAAATACAGTTGTATATATTATATAATTATAGTAGTTGTAATATCTATACAAAATTAATCTGTACCGTTATAATATGACCCTACCAAAATAAATGGCATAGAGCTTTTCTTTTTCTCTCGATTGATGAGAGAATTTTTTATTTATATATGACTAATCTACACTGTTATAATCTGATCTCACCAAGATAAGTGGTGTAGATCTTATCTTTTTCCCTATATTAAGGAGAGAATTTCTAGGAACTTTGATTTTTATGATTTAAGGATTATTGTGGGGTTTTCTAGACCTCCAAAGCGTAGTAGGTGTCTCGAATATCACGAGATGTTTGTGGATATAACTGTGTTTTATTGTTTGATTTAATTCTGCCTAACTACCTAAAATATTTCACTTGATTTAAACTGCCTTAAGATTATCTAAATGTAAATCATTAGAAGATCCATAATTCTTTTTTTTACAAAATTTGTTTTTTGTTGAAATTTCTATATAGTGCATTGGATAATGCAGCTAATAAAGCTGTAATAGTGGACAATACTAGTTGTGCACGATAAAAGAAAAACGGAATGTTTGTTCCAGTACATTGCTCCAGCTGAGTATATTGGCGTGAAATTCGAAACTAGCGTAGTACTCAATTGGTACTCAGGTAATGGCTATCAAGCAGGCGAAAAGAATGTGCATGTGAGCAATTTTGAAAATTCAGTGATAAGCGGCCCATCTGGATTCCTTTTCACTGTGTTATACATGCTTCCCTCGCGCGAGATGATAGTAATGCGCCTTTCGCGATCGAATGGATGCTAATCCTTTCTCACACGGCTGGACATTTTGGATGACAAATATGCATTTTCTCACACAAAAGTTTCCATTTGACATGTCCCCGTGTGCTGTGCAGCTACCTGAGATATTTCGTTTGCTGACGGCATGCTTTCAGCAGCAGCATTGCCGACTCTAACCCGACCATTACCAAGCAACAGGGAGAGACGAGTATAATCATTACATCCACGAACAAAGATGTCCAACTAACTACACGCAATCGATGACAAATCTGCATTTACAAATGGACAGTGAAGAGCGCACACTTTCACTTCGTCCCCAAACCTTTTTCGCGGGCTATTGCCTTCTTTGCGGATTCTCTTCGAGCCAGGCATGTGCATGCACAGGACGCATGTCATGGACTTCGCACATTTGCCTTCGCAACAACCACCGCCATGACCTCCATCAACACAGGCACCCCATCCACCACAATAACTACACTGCACCAAGCATCCATCATTCCATGATCTCCCAGGCAACCATTTATACTGTAGCGAGCAGCCAAGAACTTGAAAGAGGAACAGGAGATTGAGCTTAATTTGAGCGTGTACATTGGCTCCATCAGCTCGATCGTAGCAGGAAAAGACGTCTTATCAACTATGTAAGATGCCGCTACAAATTAATATGGATTATGGAGCAGTCATTGTGACAAGATTCAAGTTGATCTGTGACAGTTTCTAAGTGAGTCCAAGCTCAAGTGAGTGATCGGACGGACATCACCGACGTGGGGGGTGTTGCAGTCTCACCGATCCGGCCAACCAACCATACAAACCATAAATGAATTAGCTCACCAGAAAGATTGGGGATAGCTAGCGCATCCGGCAGGGCTAGCAGAGTGATGGATCTGCAAGTTTTCGGCGAATAAATAGCATTTGCCCATCCAAGTACACGAGGAAGATGGAACTGAACTTTGCATTGCATTGGCAGTGTGCCATCACACGACATGTGAGAGGACCACGAGGGGCCGATGATGGACCCACCTGTTGATATATGTAATCCGAATTTTCAATATGGTCGAATTCAGACATATCATATTAGCGAATTAGTTGTTATATTAGCGGATTAATTTCTTACTTGGACTCCAACTCCTTTTACTCTCTTTATATATCTCTTCTAAGACGCACGAGGAGAGTTGATGCCTCATTGTAATTCCCCTACGTATTGTAAAACACTCCTCGTATAGTGATCATCGCCGGTTGACGCCTGTAATTTTTTCCCGTAAGGGTTTTTCACATAAAAATTTATGTCTTTTTTGCCTCTATTTATCTAACAAGTGGTATCAGAGCATAGGAGATTAGGGTTTTGTTACGAACCCAATTGGATGAACACACAAGAATACCACTCAATATCTGTATTACTCAAATCCATCAAGTATTTGGAGATACAAATAGGGAAATTGGAAGTAGGAACTAGCAAATGGACTGGACTCGGAGACTAGGAAGATAAGAAGAAGCAAGGGACGGGGAATGGGAGGAACAGAGATTTGGGGAAGCAGTAGCAGTTGGAAGAAGATGGAACTAAGTCTCAAGAGTTCTTCGATGCCGTCCTGGTTCCCTTGCTCCTGCCCTTTGTAGTATCAGCTTGTTTTCCCCTCTTACCTCCTGGGCCCACAGCCCACAAACGAAACCCAAACCAAGCCAGACCTAGGCCGGTCTGTGACATTCCTCCCTCCTTGAAATGCGGCTTGTCCCTAAGACGCTATGAAGAAACTATCAGAATTGAGCTAACCACCAAATAATTGATTGCTTCTGGACTAACGTGGATCCCATGCTCTGCATCTCTGATGGTGCTTGTAACTTGTAAGTCATCCATACATATCTCGAGCTCAACACCACGCTTCTGCTGCAATATTATGAGAAGGTGTCGCAACTGAACTTTTGAAGTTTCCACTGCACTAAAAACCTCACTGTACACCCGATCTTCAGGAGTGCACCACATAGCATCGATTTCTTGTATACCATCTTTGCCTAAGTTGCAGCCATCCTGAGTGACATTTACATTCAGCTTTGATAAGAAAGGTAGGAGTGGCCACTGGAATTCCTGGTAAGATCTGACATATAGAAGTAAAGCACCAACAACAACAAAAGGGAATTTGTTCAGAATCTTGTAGTAAGCAGCTAGTAGGAACAGGGAAATAGCAATTCCACCAACACCTCCAATGAGTAATGGTCTTCTGCCAAGTCTGTCAACCACAAGAACTGCTGCTCCAGTTATAATCAGCTTCCGTGAGCCAAGAAGAATTGATACACGAGTAGCATCAGATGCTCCAGAGAATCCAGCACTATGAAGGATTGTCGTAGTATAATATAACACACTAGGTTGACCAGTGACCTGCAGAAGAACACCAAGCAAATCTATCAGCCGTGCATAGTGATCTTCTCCAGGGGTAATGCCAAAGTCGCTCTTCATGGACTCAAAATATTGAAAGCCTTCGTCTACCAAACCAGCATGATTGCATGTAGTCAAAATTGTGAGGAAGGGAATTCGATCAGGATATATGCATTTAGCAACCATCTGGTCAAAGAGCTCAAGTGCCTCTCTACCGTGTCCACGCTGCCCAATGGCTGAAATCATGGCATTCCACGAGACAGAGTCAACATTGGGCATCACAAGGAACACAAGACGAGCATCCTTCACAGCACCGCATTTAGCATACATGGTTAGAAGTGCATTTCCGCAGAATTGCTTGCCTCAAAACCACCTTGCACAAGATGTGCATGGGCCGCTTTCCATGCTTGGCGCCCCAAGTTCACCACACGCGGCTATTGCACCACCATAGGTGTAATCACATGGCTTGACATCCTCAGCCCTCATCTGGTTAAACAACTTCAGAGCATCTTCCACTAACCCTCTATGGACAAATCTTGAGACCATTACCATCCATGACAACTCATTTTTACATGGCATCTCCATAAGCACCTCAGCTGCATTGTCCAAACAACCGCTCTCAACATGCCCTGACAAAATGGTTTTCCAAGAAACGACATCCTTCAGTTTCATACTGTAAAATATCCTTTTCGCAACAGCAAACTTCCCACCCTTCGAGTACAAGGTCACCAACACATTGTTAATAGGCAAAGCTGCCTCAGGAACAAAATCTGGCTGCAACCGAATGATATGCCCATGGACGGACTTCCCATGCACAAAGAACTCAACATTTGCATACGCACTCAGGACGCTAGTAAATGTGAACTCATCAAGTGGCATCCTTTTCAACACCATCCTCCTGAACAGCTCGAACACCTCTACACACATTCCCGATTGCACATACCCTGAAATCATCGCATTCCACACGACATCGATCTTTCCATCAACCTCCTCAAAAACTAATCTAGCAGCATCAACATTGTCATTACTCACCGAATCCAGTGGCGCTCCACTCCAGTAGCATTTGAGGGATGGCCCAGGTGTTGGCCGTTGCTCAGCGTTGCCCATGGCTTTGTCTTGCTCGGGAGGTGGCCAGGGCGACTTCAACTGCAAGCCAACTCGATTGCAGATGAACGAAGGCCATGGTGTAGGCCATAATTCCTCTCCACTGCACTTGATCTCCACTCGCGAAGGCGGCGGGCATCGTTGCCACTCGTCCCACTTCATCGGTGGTGGCCACAGCACTACTGTACTCCTGATAGGCATTTCATCGAATAGCTGATGCGCACCCAACTGACAGCAGCATGGTTTGGAGACATGCTCGTCGCCCAGGTCGATGGAGTGGACGTCTACGCCGCTCGGTGTGGAGGTGAGGACACGGGTGTCGTCACTTACCAGAATGGTGACGACAGACGGTTCGGGGCTGGTGATGGCGATGCCAAGAATGCTGGTTGTCGTGGGTGGAGTCGGAGCCACCTCTTGGGGATAGGTTGATGGCACGTCGGTGTTGCGGCGCGACACGCCGTTGAACACCGGTGGGGTCACGGTGTCGGCTGGCGATGTCGAGCGACCGGCGAGGAGGCGTTCACGGGCTCCACATGTGCCGGAGGGCTGTGGTCGCGCCCTCGAGTAAGGGCACGGCGCGACCTTGGCGTGGCGGCGTTAGGTCGGGGCCCGGCGTCGAGCACTTGATGGCGACTCGGGGTGTGGCGTCTTACGCACATGGAGTGGCTGTCGCCACGGCGTGGTCCACCGCGGTGACCCAGGTGGCCGTCGGCGCGGGCACGGGTAGTGGCAAGGCATGAGCGGGTGCTCCTGGGGGCTGGACGATAGCCTTCAAGCCGACCGCGAGCTCGTCCATCTGACTCGCTAGGTTTTCCATCTCCAATGTCTGCTTCTTCACGGCAGAGATCAACTGGCTCAACATCGACGTACACCGTGCTTCGCTCTCCTTCTCGGTGTCAGTCATGGCCACCTCGGAGCACAACATCATCAGGATTGAAGGCTCTGATACCAATTGTCACGAACCCAATTGGATGAACACACAAGAATACCACTCAATATCTGTATTACTCAAATCCATCAAGTATTTGGAGATACAAATAGGGAACTAGCAAATGGACTGGACTCGGAGACTAGGAAGATAAGAAGAAGCAAGGGACGGGGAATGGGAGGAACAGAGATTTGGGGAAGCAGTAGCAGTTGGAAGAAGATGGAACTAAGTCTCAAGAGTTCTTCGATGCCGTCCTGGTTCCCTTGCTCCTGCCCTTTGTAGTATCAGCTTGTTTTCCCCTCTTACCTCCTGGGCCCACAGCCCACAAACGAAACCCAAACCAAACGGACATAGGCGATGCATGGCGAGTTTTGAGAGATATGATAAAAAAAATAACAGATCCAATCCGGCGCCACTGTCACGCGCGTCGTGCCTTCGCCTCGATCGGTGCTCCCGTCGCGCATCGCTCTCGTCTCGGCGCATCATCCACAGGCGTCTTTGTTGCTCGTCATCCGTAGCCAGCGTCCTTTGTTTCCACGGTCCGTGCGAGCGAGCGATTGAAGCCACCGAGACCAGCGCGCGTGCGGACAAAGATCGACAACGCGCGCGGGAAGCAGCTGCAGCCAGCGTGTGCCTCGCCTCGATCCGCAAGCGCCAGCATGCAGAAAGAAAAAGCGGCGCAAAGCTCGAGAATGATAAGAGGTGCGGTCGTTTTTGGGTAGTAGTTTTCTAGAAAATTTTTGCAACCTCCACCGAGGAGCGTACCTAGAGATCCGAAGATCTTACAAAAGAGGTCGTGTTTTTTTTTGCTAAGTTTACACATATCAGTACCAACGATTTTATGATTTATTTCATATGACGACTTTGAAGTATGATCTTCCACTCCTGGGTCGAGACACAAGATTTTCGTTGTGGTAAATCAAGATGAGAGTTGTGCTAGCACAGATGAATTTGGATGATGCATTAGAAGGATTTGAGAAATAACCTACCATATGGACTGTAGATGGGAAGCGTAAAGACCGTAAGGTTTTATCTCAGATTTACCTTCATCTATCAAATAATATTTTGCAGGAGGTTTTGAAGGAGAAGACATCTGCTGCATTATAGCTGAAGCTGGAACAAATTTGCATAACAAAGGATCTCACTAGTAAGATGCATCTCAAGTAGAAGTTGTACTCTCATAAATTGCAAGAAGAAGGATATGTGCTTGATCCTCTTTCGGTGTTTAAGGAGATCGTTGCCGACCTAGAGTCGATAGAGGTAAAATATGATGATGAGGATTAGGTCTTATTCTTTTGTGCTCCCTGCCTAGTTTTTTCTTCTAAATTTCAGAGATACCATATTATATAGTAGAGATACTCTCACTCTTAATGAAGTTTATGAAGCTTTGCATGCTAAAGAGAAGATAAAACAGATGATACCTTCTGAAAATTCAAGTTCGCAAGGAGAAGACTTGTTTGTTCAAGGCAAGCAAAAGGAGAAGAACTCAAACAATAGATCTCGAGACAAAAGTTCAAACGACTACAAGAACCGGTCGAAATCTAGAGGCAAATACAAGTCGTGCAAATATTGCAAGAAAAGTGGGTACGACATCTCTGAATACTGGAAGTTGCAGAATAAAGAAAAGAAAACTGGCTACTATAGGCTAAAAGGTAAACCAGATGATGAAGGTAAAGTCTCCCTTGCTGCTGATGATAGTTTTGATGGAGAAGTTCTTGTTGCCTTCGCTGGATGTGCTAAGACCAATAATGAATAGATTCTTGATTCCGCATGTACCTTTCATATGTGTCCTAATAGGGATTGGTTTGCTACCTATAAACCTGTTGAAGGTGGTACTGTATTGACGGGTGATAACTCATCTTGTAAGATTGCAGGAATTGGTTCAGATCAAGATATTTGATGGAATTGTCAGAACTTTGACAGATGTGATGCACATTTTAGATTTCAAAAGGAATATCATCTCTTTGAGTACTTTTAATGCTTAAGGTTACAAGTATTATAGTGAAGGTGGAGTTTTGAAGGTATCAAAAGGTTCTCTTGTTGTGATGAAAGCTGATATTAAATCTGTCAATCTGTACCATCTACGAGGTACTACAATATGAGGTAATGTTGCTATAATTTCAAGTTCATTATCTGATTCTGATGCTACTAATCTTTGGCATATGCGTCTTGGGCATATGAGTGAAATTGGTTTAGCAGAATTGAGCAAGAGATGACTTCTTGATGGACATAGCATCGGCAAGCTAAAATTTTATGAGCATTATGTGTTTGGCAAACACAAGAGGGTGAAGTTCAATACTTCGGTTCATACTACAGAAGGTATTTTGGATTATGTGCATTCTGATTTATGGGGACTATCTCGCACGCTATCGCTAGGAGGTGCTCATTATATGTTAACAATTATTGATGATTACTCTAGAAAAGTGTGACCGTATTTCTTGAAGCATAAATCAAAAGCATTTTCAGCATTCAAAGAGTGGAAGACTATGGTTGAAAGGCAAATTGAAAAGAAGGTAAAGAAACTTCGCACTGATAATGAGATGGAATTCTATTCTAATGAATTTGAATCGTATTGCAAGACTGAAGACATTGTTAGGCACTACACCGTTCCCCACACTCCTCAACAAAATGGTGTAGCTGAGCGTATGAACAGGATCATCATTTCCAAGGCTCGTTGCATGTTGTCAAATACAGGTTTGCATAGTTATTTTTGGGCTGAAGACGCTTCCACTGCTTTCTATTTTATTAATCAGTCACCCTCTATTGCAATTGAAAAGAAGACTACAATTGAGGTATGGTCTGATTTCCCAGCAAATTATTCAGAATTGAGAGTTTTTTTTGTTGTACTTCTTATGCTCATGTTGATAATAGAAAATTAGTGCCTAGAGCTGTTAACTGCATCTTTCTTGGTTATTAAATCTGGTGTTAAAATATATAAGTTGTGGAATCCTGAAATAAATAAGGTTGTGATTAGTAGAAATGTTGTCTTTAATGAATCTGTTATGCTTCATGATAAACTGCCTACTAATGTTCCTGTTGAGAGTGAGCAGAATTCAAGTGTTCAGGTGGACCACTTTGTTGGTTTAGATGACACATCAGATAAGAAAAATATTGTTGTTCATGATGCACCTATTATTGAGCAGTCACCACAACGATTCATTGCAGTTGACAGGTCTAGGAGGGAGATTAATTCACTCAAGCAGTTGATTGAAGAAGCTAATATTGTTGCTTATGCTTTGAGTGTGACAAAAGAAATTGAAGGTAATACATAACCTTCATCATACTCTGATGCTATTAACTCCACTGATTGTAATAAGTGGATAACTGATATGCATGATGAGATGGAGCCACTTGAAAAGAATGACACTTGAAAATTAGTGAAATTGCCAAAAGAAAAGAGGTATGTTCGTTGTAAGTGGATTTTCAAAAGAAATGAAGGTATTTCTCCCACTAAACCAGCAAGGTATAAAGCAAGGTTGGTTGCTAAAGGTTATAGTCAGATTTCAGGTATTGATTTTATTGATGTCTTTCCCCAATTGTGAAACATAGTTATATTCGCACTTTACTCAGTATTGTTGCTATGCATGATTATGAACTTGAGCAATTAGATGTTAAAACTACATTCTTATATGGGGAGTTGGAAGAAGATATTTATATGGACCAACCTGAAGGTTTTGTTAATCCTGAAAAAGAGCGCATTGTTTGTAGATTAAACAAATCTCTTCATGGTTTGAAGCAATCTCTTAGGCAGTGGTATAAGAGATTTGACTCCTTTATGCTCTTATGATTTTAAGCAGTCTGATTATGATAGTTGTGTTTATTTAAAAACTGTTAATGGTTCAATTTAAAGACTGTTAATGGTTTAGCTATTTATTTGCTTCTCTATGTTGATGATATGTTGATTGCCGCAAAAGATAAGTCAGAAATAGCAATGGAGTAATGAATTTGAGATGAAGGTCCTAGGTGTAGCGAAGAAAATTCTTAGCATGGAGATTATTAGAGAGAGAGGCAATCTGACAAGTTATACCTTAGTCAACAAGGTTATATTGAGAAGGTCTTTCATCGTTTTAATATGCATGATGCAAAACTAGTGAATACTCCATTAGCTTCACATTTCATATTATCTTCGGCCTTAAGTCCTGAGTCAGATTATGATATTGAGTACATGTCTAGAGTTCTATATTCCAGTGCAGTTGGTTCTCTTATGTATACCATGGTTTGTTCTCATCCTGATTTATCTCATGCTTTGAGTGTTGTTAGTAGATACATGGCTAATCCTGCAAAAGAGCATTGGAAAGCAGTTCAGTGGATTTTTAGATATTTGCGTGGCACTTCTAATGCTTGTTTGTAGTTTGAGAATTCTAGAGATAAACTTGTTGTTATGTTGACTCTGATTATGCTGGTGATTTGGACAAGAGGAGATCTCTCACAGGTTATGTTTTCACCATTGGTGAATGGTGGTTGTGTTGTTAGTTGGAAGGCAAGTTTACAAGCTACTGTTGCCTTATCTACCACTGAAGCAGAATATATGACTATTTCTGAAGCTTGTAAAGAAGCTATTTGGCTGAGAGGTTTTTACACTAAGCTTTATGGACATAATTCTTGTACTACTATATTTTGTGATAGTCAGAGTGTTATATGCCTTACAAAGGATTAGATGTTCCATGAGAGAACAAAGCACATTGATGTGAGATATCGCTTTATTCGAGGTGTTATTGCTCAAGGTGATTTTAAGGTGCCCAAGATAAGTACTCATGATAATCCAGCTGTTGTGATGACAAAGTCAGTTCCTGTTACTAAGTTTAAGCTTTGCTCAAGCTTAGTTTGTGTTATAGTTTAGTCCTAGAGACTAGTTGACGCATGGTGATTTTTATCTTATTGTGGAGTTATTTTGGTGATTGATGATTATTTATTATGCTACAAGAGTAAATTCATCTCAAGGTGGAGATTGTTGATATATATGATCCGAATTTCCAATATGTTCGAATCCGAACAAGCCATATTAGCGGATTATTTGCTAAATTAGCGGATTAGTTGCTATATTAGCGGATTAGTTTTTTACTTAGACTCCTAGTCCTTTTACCTCCTTTATAAACCTTTTGTAAGTCGCACGGGGAGAGTTGACGCCTCATTGTAATTCCACTGCGTTTTGTAAACACTCCTCATATAGTGAACATCGCTGGTTGACGCCTGTGGTTTTTTCCACAACGGTTTTTCACGTAAAAACACATGTCTCTTTTGTCTCTATTTATCTAACACCACCTGTGGAAAAACATAGAAAGATAGAATAGATCGGTTTGGCTCCTGCCAGCCAGATTATCAGGCTATCTTTACAATGAAGAGTAATTATAATTTGACACTAACTCCGGTTTCCACATGTACATGATCCGGTTGTCGGCAGGTGTCGTATCAGAGTTTGATACATTTACATTCAGTTAGAGATTGAGAAGGAAACAAATCACATCATACTATACATTGTTTAACACCCTCCCTCAATCTAAACTGCCATTGTCAGGTTCAGATTGCGCCTAAATAATTCCAGGTGCCTAATTGTCAGAGCTTTTGTGAAGCCATATGCAATTTGGTCTTGACATGGAATAAATCGAATATTCAAGACTTTGCGAGCAACCCGTTCTCTAACAAAGTGAAAATCAACCTCAATGTGTTTCATCCTTACATAAAAAACAGGATTAGCTGACAAATAAGTCGCTCCCAAATTATCACACCAAAGACATGTAGCTCACCCTTAAAACACACCAAGTTCGCCAAGTAATGATTGTATCCAAACAATCTATGTCGTTGTATTGGCAAGTGCTTTGTACTCTGCTTCAGTACTTGACCTTGACATTGTTGCTTGTTTTCTAGCAATCCAATATACGAGATTTGAGCCAAGAAAACAACAAACCCTCTTGTAGATCTTCTGTCATCTGGACATCCTGCCCAGTCAGTATCTGAAAAGGCACTAACAAGAGTGGATGTTGATCGCCTGGTCATCAAGCCCATAGTGGAAGTGTTCTTGAGATGCCTCGGTATTCTCTTAACTGATGACCAATGATCAGTCGTTGGAGCATGTAAATATTGACATACCTTGTTTATTGTGTATGCAATATCCGGTCGAGTTAGTGTTAAGTACTATAGAGCTTCGTCAATATTGCGGTAGCTAGTTGCATCAACCGTTCCAAGGGAGTCACCTGTTTCTACAGAGAGCTTCTGTGAGGTTACCATAGGTGTAGTAACCGGCTTGCTATTATTCATCCCAACATGACCTACCAGCTTTGGAACATACTTGGTATGATTTAGTACTAAACCTTCGTCATTCTTCTTCACTTCTCACTACTACAGAAAAGGTCTTCACAGACGGTTCAAAAATGTCATCACAGACGGTTTTGTGAGCCGTCTGAGTTTATGGGTCAGTAATGATATGAGGTCATCACAGACGGTTATTAACTCAGAACTGTCTATGATAGCTGACTATCACAGACGGTTTATAGATGAAACCGTCTATGATAGCTGATGTATAAACCGTCTGTGATGCAGACTATCACAAACATTTATTAACTCAAAACCGTCTGTGATAACAGGGGCGGTCCCAGCAGTCGGGCAAGGCTGGGCAGCTGCCCGAGGTAGCTAGCGCCCGGTGACCCCCCTTGCCGGCCACTGCTAATCCCTTGCTTCTTCCCACTGGCGCCAGAGGCCAGCGCCATCTTCCCTTTCCACTCTAGAGTCCAGAGGAGGAGGCCACGACCCAAAGGAAGGCCTACGGCCCATGCCTAGCTAAGCCCATCTCAATCTCATTACACCTCCCCGCTTCCCCTAAATCCCCAATTTGTAAAACTCCAATCTCCACTCTCTGTCTCTCCAACCCTAGGCGGCAGGCGGAAGGCGGCGACAGCGCCGGCACCCGCCACTTGGCACTCGCTGCACTCCGGTAGGGGCAGGGTGAAGGCACGGGCCGACGGGCGCACGGCGCGTCTGCAACTGCGAGCGATGTCAGAGGGCTGAGAGGGGCGCGCGTGAGGGGAGCCAAGCAGTGATGCCAGTGAGGCACCGAGCCACTGAGGTGGGACACGGGTGGCACCACGGTGGGTAGGCGATGCGGCGTGGGTCGGTGGGCGGCTGGCAGCTCCACAGCTGAGCGCGTGAGGCATGACGGCACAGGGGGCAGGTGGCTCTACTCCCAACCCCAGCGTCGCCGTGTCGGTCGTCATCGACATTGTGGAATGTGGAGGTGGCGGTGCTTCCTGCTCGGCTGCTCCCTGGTGCAGTATTGCTAGCGCAGCTGGGCTCTGCACCTCATTATGACCTTCATACAACAAAAGGTCTATTATCTGATTGGAAAGCAAAAACGACTAATTGAAGCATTATGAAACATTGTTTAATTTGGTTAAATTCAAGCCCAGTTTAGGATGCATGAATTTTATAGGAATTTAGCATGAATCAGTACGCATTTCATCCTTGTCTTTTCCATGAGTTCAATATGAGTCTCATCCTTGTGTTTTCCATGAATTATGATATGAATAATGAATTAGTTGTTAAAATTGAATTGGACAGAAAGATGTTGAAGAGATTATATATTATGATATCAATACTGAACTGTAGTGCTTGATTTTGAATGATTATTTAATTGATTAGAAATGAATTTGAAGAGATACTTTAGCAATGTCGTATATTCGTATTGTTGCGATTGCAATATAGTTCGCAATGTCCTACCTCTATCTCATACATGATATATCTCTATCACAGCTTATGCTTGATTTTGAATGATTGGTTTTTTAATTGGCTAGAAATGGATTTGAAGAGATACTTTAGCATAGTTTCTTCCCCAAGTACGGTGTTAGTGGAACCGTTGCACAAGCACGGACTACTGAAGCAACAACAGGTGGCGCTGCACAAGAACAAGCAAATGGAAGCACGACAATGTTATTAGTGAGGTATTTCTCAATGTCCCACCTCTATCTTCACTTGTTAATTCCATTTAGTGTCATATAGTCGTGTTGGTGTGATTGCAAAATAGTTTGTATATGAGTTTTTTTGCTTTTGGGTAATACTGTTTAGTCCACGCGTGACTCCGCTATACCTAGAATTTAATCCTAGGTTCGCCATTGTGTGATAGCTGACTATCATAGATGGTTTGTAGATGAAACCGTCTGTAATAACTGATGTATCACAGACGGTTTTTAAATGAAATTGTCTGTAATAGCTGAGGTATCACAGGCGGTTTGTAGATGAAACTGTCTGTGATATATATTCTCTATAAAGTCTTCAAGCAGTGGCTGCTCGTGCCTTTAAAACCGACTTCATATATATATATATATTGTCCGTGGTCCTCCAGCCACTTTCAAGGGATTATGATGAGGATGAGACAGCAGCTACGGGCAACTTCATTGAGCCTGCAAGTTCAAGAAGCATGGCTGCCATGAGAGCGTAAGGACATACAATTACATGGATGTCGTTGATAGGTAATTGGACTTAACATCAAGGAATGGTTGGTTGTTGATACATGAAGCCACTTTCCAGTCGGAGTACCTGCACATCCATGCCACTTTCTGAACATGGTGTGGACGCGCAGGTACTCCGACTGGGAAGTAGCTTCATGTATCAGCAACCAACAATTTCTTGATGTCAAATCCAATTACCTATCGACGACATCCAGGTAATTGTATGTCCACGCTCTCCTGGTAGCCATGCTTCTTGAACTTGCAGGCTCGATAAAGTTGTTCGTGGCTGTTGTCTCATCCTCCTCACAACCCCTCGAAAGTGGATGGGGGACTCCGAACAATATATATATAATATATATAAAGCCGGTTTTAAAGGCACAAGCAGCCACTGCTTGGAGGCTTTATAGAGAAGAGATCAGGAATGAAATGGTAGGACGTACCTGGGAAGCAAAGGAGGAGAACTTGACCGGCATGAACATGTTTACATATACAAAGGTGAAATAAATGGCGAGATACATGTGAAGAGGTGTTGTAGTAGTTTTTGACTCATTTGGTATTGTTTTGGAATAGAATACGCACCAATTAATAAATAATTGATGATCAGAGGCACAAGCTAGGTAAAAATTCTAGAAATTTGTATGTTATTTGTAGCTTTGCAAATTAGCTTAACCTTTACAAATCTGAAAAGTTAATTGCAGCTTTCAAAAGCAAAATACCATATAGAAACATACCATAAGATTAGTTACATATACAAAAATTTATATGTGTACAGACTGATGTTTTGCCCCATCCGAACCACATCCCATGTAAGCCAACCAAGCACAAAGAATCGGCATCAATAACCCTCAGTATACATCAGAGAGCATTAACCAAACCCACCATTTTGCCTCATTCATTTTTGTTAATCTGAACCCACAGCATGAACCAAGCAAGATGCACAGAATGCACATACACCAATAGCCCTCAGTTTACATCACAGAGTAAGGGGAGGGAAAGCGATAGAGAGTAGAGGGGAGTAGTTACCTCAGTGCAACGCAATACCGGCGGCAACACCTCCATAATGCATTAACATACCTCCATTTCATTTATCATGCTTAATCAATAAATTAACCCACATCAGTAAATAATCAACTCACATCAGTAAACCAAAACAAGTTCAAGCATGAAACTAAAATAACAGAAAGAGGAAGTGGGGGAATGGGGGATTGAGTCCAGGGAAGAGGAAGCGCCAAACAACCGGGCCGAGCGCAAGGAGGCACAGGGGTCGGGGAGAAGGCGCGACTCGGGCGGAGTCATCGATGTCGAGGTAGGTGGAGAGGTAGCTGGGGTCGCGCACGCCGGGTGGAGAGGCCGAAGAGGGGAAGGCAGATCTGGCGGTGGGGAGGTGGATTTGGCTGGAGGGAGGTCAATTGGACATCGATGGCGGCGTCGAGGTCAAGGGCACTCGGGTGGGGAGGGAAAGGGAGAGAGTAAGGGCGTTGGGGAGTGACGAGTTAGGGTGTAAACCTTAGCGGTCTCCTACTAATAAAGAGTGATACTTGTCTCTGATGGTTCCATAATAGAACCGTCTATGATATAGAACCATCTGTGATATGAGACATCATGTTATCATGTATATATTTACATGACATGAAGAAATTACATGTTTATATGTCAATTTTTTTCATTTAAATACTGCTGAAAATTTAATTTAACTATGATACATATCACAGATGGATATTTGTTCCACTAAACCATCTGTGATATATGTTTTGAGCATATTATCATGTATATATTTACATGACATGAAGAAATTACATGTTTATATGTCAATTCTGTCATTTAAATACTGTTGAAAATTTGTTTTAACTATGATACATATCACATACGGATATTTATTCCACTAAACCATTTGTGATATATAGTTCAACATATAATATAGTAACTTCACCTCCAAACTATATTTTTTTTCTATTTTGGAATTTACATATAATATAGTAAACAAACTATATATAGTGGCATATAATATAGTCTCTTCTTACGAAGATTTTAAAAAAAATTAGAAACATAAATAAACAAAGTTTTTCTAGTGGCGGAGGTAGGCTGCTATCTTCGTCTTCAAAACTTCGTAGGCGGTGGCGTTGGCATCGGACGGTTCGTGATCATCAGCGAACGAAGCCCGAAATACATCCACCCGCTGACGTGCTAGTTCGAGTGTCTCCCGAAGACCATCGGACTGTTGAATCAAGAAGAATTGAGCCCATAGTGTCTCTTCCTTTGCTTGAAGGGTATCGGTATGGTTGACTCGATTGCCTGTCGCCTCGATTAAGTAGTCCAAGTGACGACAAGCCTTCTAGAGACGTGCAACGTCGTTGTAGAGGACCACATCGATGACGCGATTAACTCACCGAAAGTAGGAGATCACCCGGAAGACACGGCGGAGGAGGATATCAAGACGGTGGATGGTGGCCGTCACCTGCTCTGGCAAATCATAAGAGAGAGGAGTAAGGACACTATTGAAATAGTGTCCTTCCTCAATATCCACCAACGTACGGCCAGAGAGGTGCTCGTACAGTATGATTAGGCAGGCTATCTGTGAGAGCCGATGGGCGATTTAATTTGTAATGCTTAACCTTTCCGTTGGCCCTAACATCACAAATCAAATTTCCTCGCTCTCGGTGAAAATGTACGTCCCAGAAATGCAGTATACATAAATTGTACAAAAATAAGCATCAATGTCATACACAAGATATTACATTACCGAGTTCTTCATAATTTACACATATTCAACATACGCTGCACTTCATACAAAAGGTTAAGTTTGCAGCGGAAAAACATTAGCCATAAGATGGCAGTAACAAAAGCCAACCAGCTGCCCTTACCCACAAGGCAACCAACCAAAAGCGCACAGCTAGTCGTCAAAGTCGAAAGCGAAATCGGTCTCACACTCGTTAACCCCTTGGGGGTCAACCTCCTCTGCAGCAAATAGACAATGCAGTTGAGTACACTAATTGTACCCACAAGACTTACGATTAACTAACCTTTACATAGCTAAATGCAGGCTTGATTTAGTGGAGATGGCTTTAGTGTTCATTTCAGCATAAAGTAGCATCTTATTTGCAATAGTTAAATAGATCGAAGGCAATTTATCAAAATAGTTTTTAAATTGATCAAATATTAGTGAGACAACAATTAATAGCATAATTAACATCCTAGAGGTGACTAACCCTAGCCACCACATTAATAGCACGAATTACCCATTCGTACCACCCAATCTCAAGTTTTATCAAAATTTTATAGTCTAACTCTCGAAAGACCTTCCCAAGCATGTCCATAACCAAGGACTTGGCTATTCGAATAGATTCAAACCCTGCAGGGGTGTACAACTTTATTCACATGTCATATTTTTCCTTTTGTCACCGGATAAAGCACACTTCCGAAGGTATGCCGGCAGAGCTAAGTCATACGATACGTTTTCTAATGGAGTGAGCTAATTAAGAGTCGCACGTATGGGGGGTTAACCCTAGTGAACCGCCCATTACGGGCTCCCACTAAGGACCCATACGTTGTGTCAGACACATCGACCTTAGAAAAGGACCGATGATCCTGGGTGTGGAGAACCTAGAAAGGAACCCACCCCTCACACACGCCCAACACAACACAGAATATTTTTCTCCTACATCTACCACCAGCAACTCATTAATTAACACATTCCAGAGTACTAAGTCAAGAGAGGACCCATATGACCCTCATGTGGTTGCACACAATAATACTTGGTTCAGTGTAATAAGATGTTCGATCCTTGTTGACTTAGGCATAGAACCACACACCCGAAAATCACACCATCATCCATATGCCCGAGTCTAAATCTTTTTGCTTTCAGTTTTTTTTGGTTTTTTCAAATAGAGTACATACATGAGTACCCTGAATCAAGTATTTAAAGTGATGTTGTATGACCATTGCCGAGACGATGATCCCCAGACTATCGTTCTAAGCATGGCTAAGCGACAACAACTCGTATACTAATATAAAGTGACTAGAGCCCATCAAACAAGCTCTAAATCACAGCGAATATAAACCTAGGTTCAGTGGTAAGGGATGGATATTTACCTACAGTTCAGGTAACTATTTAGGTAAACTATCACGAACTACGAAATAACTTGTCAACATAGCATGCATACATAAAGTTGAAATTAAAATATTAGCATGCGCAAATAATGGGATCATCAAATGAAAGGCTGCTTGTCTTGCTAAAGATAGTCTTCTTGCTGCTGAGGATCACTCTCGTCAATACCTAAATCGTCGTAATCTATCAATTGAGCAAAAGAGCGAATAAGAATGAATAACACCAAAAATATCAAAATTAAATTTTATCCAGCTATGCATACATCATAGGTAGAAAATGACGTATAAATAAATTTGGGTGAAAGTTTTAGTACAAAAGGAATTTATTAAGATTTTCTAGGAATTTAACAAGTTAAGGCGCAAATGCGTAATTAGCAAATTTTTATGAAACAAGGACATGAATCAAACTTAAACCAGGTTAAAAGTACAGGAAAATTAGAATTAACAAAATTAATTTCACCGGATTTAGGATGAAATTATTAGGAATTTTGAAGTATAACCCATTTTCTAATCTCTCTTTACTAACCCCTACACTAATCCCCTATTTCTCTCTCCACCTTATCCCCTATTCAGCCAAAAACACCCAAGTGGCTTGCTCCTTCCCCACTCTCTCTTTCTATTCCCATTCTATTTCTTTGCTTCTCTCCCCAGTCAAGCCCTGGCTGGATCCTCCCATGGCGTTGCCCCCTGGACTATGCGTCGCCACTGCCTGCTTGCCTCCACCGCGCCTCCTTGGTCCCGGCTGCACCCTCGGCTCCTCCCCTTTGTAGCCCTGCACCTGGCTCAAGCCCGCGCTTGTCCGCCGTTCCCGTCGGCCCGACCTCCGGTCGTCGGCGCCTGGCGGCCGCTCCTCGCGTGCGAGCCCGGCTCGGCCCTACGCGCACCGGCTCGACCTACTGTGCCTTAACCCCCCTCCCTGAACTCCCTGTTCTCTAATAAAATTGCTTACTTTAGTTATTCTTTGATTCAAGTTGAGCAAGACTGAGCTTTTGATACTTTGTTGATTTTGACTAGTGATTATAGATGCTAATGTCTGAATGTTGTGAGGGAGGTGGGTGCCACTGAGGTTACTGAATCACTGGTATACAGAGGTACTACTCCCCCTCTCAAACCCCTATCTCTACTTCCTCCCCTCTACTGCTCTGTGATGAAGAATACTGAGGGCTAAAGCTACAAGGGTTAGTGCATAAGGGGATTTTGGGATGTGCCAAGAAATGGATGAATAAAGTTGGTTGGCTCGAAAAGACATGTTCTTGATTTAGCACAACAATGGTGGGGGAAATAAGGGTGGGCTACCTGTATTGGTTCTGGTCGGTTAGAAATGGCAGCGGGGTGGTCTTCCTCCTGCTGGTCTCGGTGTGGCCCTCGGTGGTAGCTGTGGTTCAAATGCCACTACCGGCGTCGCCTTTGCTCTTCGGCTTCTCCTACAACCTGGCTCCCTTCTTCCTTCCCCGTGCTGCTTGCCTCCTTCTGCTTCCTTCCTGATGTGGTCTTGGGCTTGGGGTGCAGTGAGTGATGGATGATGGGGATGTTACTCTACTCTTGTGGGTTGCTTGCAAGCAATGATGGTAGAACTGAGCTTGCCTTGTGGTTCTTGCTTGCTCGCGGTGGGTGGCTTTGCTCTGGTTGTGCTTGGCTTCTCGGCCTTGGGGTGGGACGATGTGGCCACTGATGCTGGTGAGCTGAATGAGGCTTTTGGCCAAGGGGGATGGCTTCGGTTGGGACCTATCCTTGCCCTGAGCAAGATATTTGGGGGGTTGCTCTTATCCCCTACCGGTGCACTCCCCTTTTACCATGGCTCCATCCTTTTTACCATGCTCCTATCTCTCTATACCCTACTGCGAACTAGAAGCTTCCAATGCTTATAGTACCTTGTGATGCTCCGACTGAGGGTAAGGCTTAAGCGGCAAAAGGATAACGACGGCTTCGATAGGTGGGGCCCGCTCGTCAGCGGCAGAAGGAAACGACACGGCTGTGTGGCTCGAGTCGGACTCGGGTTCAATCAAAAGAAGCGGTCTAGCCAAGTCAAAATGGTGGTTCGGTCAAACCAGGTCGGAACAGACGATCCGAACAACAACGACAGATCGGACGGTCCAAATAGGTTGAGCTAGGGTTAGGATTTTGATTAGGTTTTGATTGAAACTCAACTAGTTTGACTAGGCTACTAAAAATAGTAATAAATTTCTAAAATTTTGAAAATTTTTGTGGGTGTTCTCAGATTCGTTTAAGACTTAGGAAAAATTATTTTGGCCACTTTTCAACTCCAATTGTCTAAAACAAATTCCTTTTTAAATCTGCTTTAGCAACTTAGCTAGGATTTTCATGAGGTCAAAATAACTTCTAAAAATTTGTGAAAAACTATATTAATCTGTGGTAAATAATCTGGTATTTTATAAAATTATTTCAAAAAAAAATTATACACGCATTTTTTGGAAACAATTAGAAGCTTGATTTCAAGTCAAAAGTTTGAAATTTAAGGCAAACATAAGTGTTTTTAACAAAAGTTTTTGAAGTTCTCACACTTTTATACATTTGAAACACAAACCTAAGTTTGGAATGTTACACTATCAATGCCGACGATAAGGAAACAGAAGAGGGAGCCATTTCTGCTTTAAAAGTATATATAGTAGAGTTATATGTGGGGATGATCGTCTTCGATGGCGGATGATCCTTTTTATAAAACAAAGAATAAATTTGGCGCGTGAGATGAATAGACGCATCGGGGAGGTGAAGCGGCATTGGTGCGATGAAGAGACACATCGGCGACGAAAAACTCATTGGGCGACGAATAAACTCAATGGGGAGCAAAAGCGATATTATCACAGACGGTTACAATTAAAAACCATCTATGAAGTCTACAATTATCACAGTCAGTTTGTGTTCAAAACCGTCTGTGATACTTCATATACGGTTTTCAATATGAATCGTCTGTGATATTTCCTCTTCACATACGGTTTTTAACGCAACCAGTAACACAGACGGTCTCTAAACCAAAACCGTCTATGATTGCATGTAATACAGACGATTTTGATCAACCATTTGTGATGAGATGTCCAATATTAGTCTTTTTGTAGTAGTGTCTATACCAAGAAAGAAACTTTGTTCTCCAACTTCAAGGCAAAATCTTGTCGTAAATTAGAGAGAAGTTTTGATATAGCTTCATTTGAGGAACCAGTGACTATGATGTCATCAACATAGACCAATATAAAAATAACAGTTCCACAGTTATAGATAAACAGAGACATGTCAGCTCTTGAGGGAAGAAAACCCAGCTCTTGTAATTTATCACTTAACCTAGCATACCACACATGGGGTACTTGCTTGAGCCCATAGAGTGCTTTATCCAATCTGCACACATATCGAGGGAAGTTCTTTGATTCATAACCAGGTGGCTGCTTCATATAAACCTCCTCTTCTAGAATGCTATGCAAAAACACATTATGTACATCAAGTTGTCGAAGCTTCCATCCTCTAGATACATCTATTGATAATATGAGGCATATTGTAGCTAGTTTCACAACTGGACTAAACTTATCCTCATAGT
The DNA here is from genome assembly GCA_036346255.1 of Ampelocalamus luodianensis. Lineage (NCBI taxonomy): Eukaryota > Viridiplantae > Streptophyta > Magnoliopsida > Poales > Poaceae > Ampelocalamus > Ampelocalamus luodianensis. The sequence goes on along the minus strand of CM070617.1, from coordinate 24,792,709 downwards.
CAACACCATATCTCTGTTTAAAGCCTTTGGCCACTAAGCAGGCTTTGTATTTGTCAATGCTTTCGTCTACTTTCTTTTTCAGTTTGTACACCCACTTGCAATCAATCAAAATTTCCCATGCCATGGAGGCACCAAATGCTAGGTGCATTTTTTATGAGAGCTGCATACTCCTCATCCATCACCCCTTTCCAGATTTGATCTTGAATAGCTTCAAAAAGTGATGTCGGTTCAATAACAATATTATATGCATACCGTATAGTGCCATTAGTATACAACTTTGGTTGCATGATATTGTTCTGAAGTCGTGTTTTTGTCACGAAGAACCTCAACATGTGCCACATCATCAGGGGAGCCAATGTCTGTAGTCGAGAGCTCAGGCAGTGACAAAATCTGTCGTGGCTGCGAGGAGTCCTATTGCGGCTGCGAGGGCGATCTTGGCGATTGCGCTACTACTGGAGTCACAGGATCCACTTGATGCCCATCAACTTGCTACTACTGAGAATCACCAGAAAACTCAAGAAAAACAGTTTGCTCATTAGACACATTACCACCCCCCGTCATCTGAATTGCTAGGAAGTTTGAATGGTAATAAAGGAAGAAGAGTGTGCTTGTCGATGAATTACTATCGATATTTGTGAGTTAAATGCTAGGGATACGGCTCTCGAGATCACACAAAAAGAGACAAATTTTTTAGACAGGTTCAAGCCTTCTCCGGAGAGAATAACAATCCTACTCATGTCTTCTTGTATTGAATGAGGTTACAGAGCACAACAAGCTACCAAAACTAAGAAATATTGTCAACGGCTTATGTTTGTGTGTTTGTCTCTTCTCCCCTGTCTGCTAGCACCACCCTTTATAGAGCGTTTGAAGGGTGGCAGTTGTTGTGTGTCAGGAGACGCACTAACGATTGTTTGAATACGCACGTTGATGACAGTTATTGTCAGTGAGACATTCTCCTTGAACATTCGCCAAGTGGTTATTACCAGAGACGGAGAGAGGTGTGTGCAGTTATGTCAAAGATACATACGTACACGTGTTGTATTAACTACCACGTATAGTCGAGCGTGATGTATAAGGTCCTTAGTCGACAAGACAGGGCCTACGTGTCTATTTGTTAGACTTATTGACCAGCAAATGGTCATGTTTTAACTAGTCCTAATAGGCATTACGACCACGGGGTGATCGTGACCTGAACTGGTTGTAGCCTGACCTGGTTGTGGCAAGCATCACTTACCAGGGGTATATCAGAGGGCTATTAGAATACCATTTACAATGAATATTATAGACACAATAACTTTGTTAATTGAGGATTATTCAATCCTTGTTAGTGCTCATCAAGCCAACGAGGTCATGATAGATGTGTTTGAGCAACAAAGGGAAAAACTCCTTCGTCAAACACTACAACATGAGATATGTAGACTCGGCCAATTGAAAGATGTAAACATCAGTAACCTTTGTGAAGAGGATTGTATCCTAAGAACACACATTGGGTGGGCCGAAACAGGAGTTTCCTTCAATTAAAGGGTTGTAAATTCATCCAACATGCACACTCAAAGATTTTTAAGAAGTAATCATGCATCTTTCCAAGAAGTCGCTCCAAGGGAGTAAAGGATTTAGTCACTCTACTAGAAATACGATGGATTAAGAAATTGGCTATTTGGAAAGCTTCATCCCAAAACTTGAGAGGCGTAGAAGAATAAGCAAGAATGGTAAGGCCAACTTCAACAATATGTCGGTATTTTCTTTCAATTACACCATTTTATTGATAAGCATAAGGGCAGGAAACAAGATGATCTATGCTAATATGCTTAAAGAATGTATGCAATTTTTTGTACCCTCCTCCCCAACCAGTTTGCATACATATAATTTTCCTATTGAGGAGTCTTTCGACATGTGTCTGAAACTAAATAAAAGTTTCTCAACATCAGCCTTGCTTTTGAGAAGACAAACCCACGTGAACTTGCCATGATCATCGACAAAACTCACAGTATTTGAAACCCCCAAAAGATGTGATGGCTAGCCCCCAAATATCTGAGTGAACAAGTTCTAAAGGAACAGTGGAAACTTTATTTGAAATAGAGTAAGGCAACTGCTGGCTCTTGGCCTGTTGACATGCATCACAAACCTATACATGTTCTGAACTACTAATGCAAGGAATATTATTTTATCTAAGAACTTGTTTAACAACCAGAAAGGAAGGATGCCCTAATTAGCTATGCTACTGTTCTTGAGTTGTCTTGACAGTGGAGAAGAAGCATTTTTTTTGCTGTGGTAGGTATTGCCCTAACAGGATAGAGGCTGCCCTACATTCCCCTCGATGAAGCATCCTCTTTGTTGACTGATCCTTAATCAAAAAAATGATTAGGACGAAACTCAAGAAAAACATCATTATCAGAAGTAAGACGATGGACTGAAAGAAGATTTCTAGAAGTTTGGGGAACATGAGGAATATTGTTGAGATGTAAAATTTGGTTTGGGGTTTTAATGTTGGGGTGACCAATGTACTTAATAAGCATACCTGATCTTCTGGCCTTTTGCACCTGATCACAACTAGTATACTTCTCCTTGAAAGTAAGCTTGTCGAGGTCAGCAGTGATATGATCAGTAGCTCCTGTGTTAGAGTACCACTGATGATCCACACCATAGAAATTTGAGGATGTCGCATCAGTAACATGGTTGTTATCATCAAATTGATACAGATGATCAAATCTGTGATAGCACTTCATAGCAACATGACCTATCTTGCCACACACTTGACAAGTTGGCCGAACACCTTCGGAGTTGTAGTTGTTGCTGCCGCGCCCACACCCATCACCTTGACCTCAGCCGCGGCCACCAAAGTTGTTGCGCATCCACATCCATGCCCATGCTTGCTGTCTCCCTGATTGTGCGCCACCATGTTAGCCATGGACTGAAACCCGGAGTTCTAATGCTCAAGCCGATTCACAAAACTCAACAGGTGAGCATACAAATCGATGAGACCGATCGAGTCATCCCTGATCATCACTGATGTGACCAATGGATTGTAGTAAGAGTCGAGGCCATAGAGGATGTAGGAAACCAGTTCCTCATCATGAAGAGGGCAGCCAGCCACTGCCAACATGTCAGCAAGGATTTCATCTTGCCAAAATACTCCGCAGCGGTGAGATTCCTTCTTGCAGGTGTTGGAGAGTTCCATGTGTATTTGCATTGTCCGCGCCCTGGATTGGGACACATACATGCGTTCCAGAGTGGGCCAAACATCGGCTGTAGTAGTCATGAACAATACTTATGCAAGTGTCTCCGAAGAAATAGATGATAAGAGAAAACTGAGCACAAGTTGATCTTGTTGAAGCTAGAGTTGGTAGGCAATATTCAAGACTTAAGAAGCTTCACCTTTTGTAGAAGTTTGTGTGATTGTTGTGGCCGGAGCGACGTTCGATCCATTGCAGTATCCCAAAAGTTGCTATCCACATAGGTAAGGCAAAACAAGTGCCATCCAGAGAAGAAAATTCTCTCGGCCCAACTTGATATTGATCAAGTGGTTGAAAGATGGTGTCGGCGGGAGATCGGCCAACACGTTGATGCTACCGCCGAACAAAGTGTTGGACATCCCGAAACCAGCCGCGGCAGAGGATGTCGACGTTGAGGAAGTCATGATGTTGTAGAAGAGGATTGATCTTATACCACGTGGAGAAACAGAGAAAGAGAGAATAGATTGATTCGGCTCCAGCACACATAACCATGGTGTCGGGCATATTATATAGGCTATCTTTACAATGAATGGTAATTACAATCTGACACTATCTCCGATTTTCATATTTACATGACCAGAGTTTGATACATTTACATTCAGTTAGTGTAGCATTCCATTTTTCCGTTGGTAAATAGTAATTGCGGTTTGTCCTTTGTTCTCAAAGCTCAATTTCAAATTTCAGTTTCAACTTTAAAATCTCAGGTTTCAAATTCAGTTTTGATTTCCCTTCCCCCGCCCTTTTCCCTTGGCCCGAACCTCCCTTTGCTCCTTCTCTTGCCTGAGCCGCGCCCGTGCGAGCGCCAGGACGCGCCCTCACTGCACTGGTCTGCGCCTGCTCCCTCTGCCACCCGTCGTGTTCTCCCCTGTCCGCGTCGCACACCGTGACACCGCGCCTCTGTCAGCGCCCTTTCCTTGTCCCTTCGCCGCACCTGCTCCCCCCGTCAGCGCTGTGCACGCCCTGGCCGCACTCTAGAGCGCTGTGACGCCAGCGCCATGCCCTGGCTCACCTTCTCCTGCCCCATCGCATCACCAGCAATGTGCCCGCGTGTTGCGCTTTGCGCGCGCACCTGCGCCTGCTCCCACCTACTTTGGCCCTAAGTCGAACCATGATGCCATTGCAGTGCCCTACTCGCCCATGCTGCTACCTGGGGACGCCACGCCACCTCCAAGCCTCAACAGCTCCATCCCCCCTCTCTTGTTTGGCTATAAGAAAGCCCCTGAGCCTCCCTGTGCCCTCCCACTTTGCTTCCCCTCCCTGTTGGTAAGTCTCCACCAAAGAACGCTCACGCTCCCATTTTTCGGCCGTGCCACCCCGCCGTCATATCGCCCCTCTGGTGAGCCCATTCCCTGGCCAGCCCCGTCATCGCGCATCCTAAGCGCCGAGGAAGTCTTCCCCCACCCCATGCTCCCTCCCCGCCGTCGTGGACCTCCACCGCCGCCACCCTCTCTTCTCCGCCCCGGCCGCTCGTCGTCGACCCGCTCCGAAGCACCTTTGGCCTCCCCACTCAGCTTTGTGCCCTCCCCGTGGCCGCGCGTAGCCGTGCGCGCGCTACCCTTGCCGTTGTGCCGCCGCATCGTTGCGCTGCTCGCACCTCTCGTGCGTCGCCGCCGCCTTCAATCGCGCACCGTGCGTCGCCAGGCCTTCTTAAGAGCCACCGCTGCCTCCAGTAGGGCCGCCACCCTCGTGGGGCCCCATTTCGACCGCTTGCTGACTGCCACTCGCCTTCGCTCGCCGACGCCGGCGATGCACCTGTGCGCCCTTCCCCTAGCTCTCCTATTTCTCTCGTGTGCTTACTCTCCATCCCTTCCTCTCTCTCAATGAACAAGTGACCCCACTTGCCAATGGTCCTTGGCCTCTTCTCTCTCTCCTTGTCTCTCTTCCAGGTGGGCCCACAATGTCATGCCCTCAATGGCATTGTGGTAAAATACCATAACAGTGAAATCTGAAATAGTGCATTTTTCTTATTTTCATCATTTCATGTAAAATCCGACTTTCGGATGTTCGTTCTCCCTCACACGAACTCGGATTCCGTCGATTCTTGTTTCTAAAATTTTCTAAATTCAATATCTTACTTTTGGCAGTGGTTTTATTTGATTTGGAGTTCATTTGTTATTTCTTGTGTACTTATTTGTTCTTTTTGCTTCTTTATTCTTTTTTCGGCTCTTTCGTTCACACAGAGTTCGAAGAAACGGAGTTCTCCAACTTGATCAAGCACAAAACTATCAAGACCCTCTTGCCTTTAACCTAGGCGAGTCAATACTTTGATCATATTGAGCCCACATTTTATACAAATTACATTCTTTTAAAATAGCAAATCGCATGCTTTAATTCTTTAAATAAATGTATGTTAAATCTTAAGCTAGTTAAATACCAACTTGATGATTAAATAATTATTATACCATCATCTGACAATTGAATCCATAAATCCTTGTCACCCTAGTAATTATATGGTAACTATACTAACTATAGGTTGTACTTAAGCGACATACTAGTCTTGCTTAAGCACCGGGGTATTAAATACCCCAATCATCATCTTTCAATCATGAAATTGTTTTGAACAGTCATTGGATGGATTTGATTGAAATAATTGAGTTAAATTGGTTTTACTTCCCAAAACCCTAACTTGTTGTTACCGTCTGAGCGGATGGTATGATAGAGGGTATGGTGATGGGTGCTAATGCAGCCAAAGGAATGTTGGTTTGTGGATGGTATGTGGAATGAAGTGCCCAGATAACCCTAAGGACTTAATCTTGTGATGACCTCCTAATGTAAAACAGTGCAACCATAAGTCTATTGTGTTGACCTGGCTAAATAATTTGTATCCATTAGTATGAGTTGCACCAGGTAGATGTCCCACGATGTCGTAAGCCTTTGCGGCGAAGGGTCAGGGTGCACAACGAAAGTCGTTAAGAGGGCGCAAGAGGGGGGTCTGGGTAAGGGTTGACGGGTCTATATGAGCATAACCCTTCTCAGGCGAAACCTTAGCGGGTGTAACTAATACTGAGGGAGGCATTGTAAAGGCCTTATGATGATCTCTCCTTGATTCACATGCCTACAGAAACATGTGTATATATCAAGACGATTATCTCTTGTGGGTAAAGTGTATAGTCTCTGTAGAGTAATAAACTGTTAGAACAACCATGCCTACGGTCAAAAGCGGACATGAGAACTTAATGAGTTAGTTCTATTTATAAAACTTTTGTGGGTGGGATGAAAAACTGGTCGGGCCCACCTAGCTCGGAGATTGGATTTTTTCTAGGTCGTCGTACCCAGTGATGTTAATAGGTGGAGGTAACCACAATCAAAATAAGCATAAGGTGGAGGTAACCTCTACTGTTATTAATATTGTACAATTAATCTCTTTAATAAAATACAATTTGTTTAAAAAGCTAAGTGATATGATTTTCTACTTATTGTAATTAAAAGCATTGCTTTGAGCAAATAAAAGAACCCGAGTCTTCCTCGATAAAACCTTGCATATATATTTATATTACATCTTGTGTGTTGGCCCGTGAGTACGGAAGTTGTGCTCATTCTCGCTCTTTCCCCCAACCTTCAAAAGCTGCGGATCCCGAACATTACATATACTACAAAGATCCAAGCGTTGAAGGCCAAGGAGATGATGAAGCGTAGTTTAGTCTGTAGGTGTTCTAGTCTCGCCCCAGTCTAGCTGACTTTGTCGGTACATGTGTACAACCAATATTATCCAAGTTCTTGGATAATATCGGTCGTACACGGGCAACTCCAGCCGCTTGCCTATGGAGAGATATGCTCTATCCACCTTTTGCTTCCACTGTCGTTTCCGCTACTTTTGTGATGTAATCTTTTGGCCTGTGCGACCCTTAATATAAAAATTGACCCGATGTGGTCTATGTAAACTCTGATGTGTTAAATTAATGTATAGTTCAGGTTGCATCATATATGAATTGATTCAGTGATGTATCCTGTGAGTGATATCTATTGATCCAAGAAATAACACAGTATTTTTATATGGAATTCTACATGGTAAAATCTGGATCCGACAGTTAGAGATTGAGAAGGAAACAAATAACACGACCTACCCGGCCCCTCCTTTAATGGTTACCTGTGCCTCGTATGCATGTCAGATCTTCATGTTCATGCATGTAAATCATACTATACATTGTTTAACACGACCTACCCTGCCCTTCCTTTAATGGTTACCTGTGCGTCACATGCATGTCAGATCTTCATGGTCATGCATGTAATGTGATGGCAAAAAAGGAGCTATACGTTCAGTTCTTCGTTAGTATGGATTGGACGCACTCTAACATTGGACGCACCAGTGATGTTGCTGTCGGAAGGGATGGGTCAATGTAAATAGCTGGGGAGCGAGTGCTCCAGGTAAATGAGCTGCCTTATCTGGTCAAGATCCTGAAAGACAGGTGGTGATGCATTTGGACGTATCCAGAAAGGTCACTAGATTGCCGCTAGATGGGCACAGTCTTGAACATTTCTTCACTAGATCTTTCATGGGCCATAGTACTGTAGCTGTCGAACAGTTGATATCTAATGATATCACCCTGCGCAAAAGAGGCCACGGGTGTCGGAGGTTAACCAGAGGAGCAGTTCATCTCTTCAGTGGTCCTATCATGGACCAAGCCCGGACACATACTTCGCGAAATATGGAGACTGCTACGGCAAACTGAAATCTAGGGAATTCAGTACTGACATTTCCTGGACGAGATTTTCTCCGACGCAGCGACGCTTCAAAGTCACAGTATCTATTCATCGACAAAATAGATATGAACAAGTGTATATTATACCTTTGAACTATGATCCGAGTTCAAAAAACATATTTAACTATAAAACCGTTCACTTTACACCCTTGAACTATTGAAACCATAGCAAATCACCCTCTCACCCTAAACCACCCCGGTTTTAAATGATGTGACATCAACGCTGGCACAGTTTCGCCTCGTCATAGCTGATATGTCATAGTTGAGGTGCACGGAGAACAGGGTGGACCGAGTCCATGCACGGGTGCGCGTGGACCAAGCCATGGCCGGACCCACTTGGCAGTCAAAGGAGGGGGGAATTAAAAGGGGCTACAGGGAGATCCAAAACCGGGCCAGGCAGGGGAGGACATGGGCGCGCACGGCTCGGGCTCGCCGCCAGCAGAGGGAGGCGCGGCGACGTTGGCAAGGGTAGGGGTGGGACGCCCAGAGGGTGGCGGCTTCAAGGGCACCGGCGACGGGACGGGCGGCGTGGCTGTGGAAGCGGCGCGGCGGCAAAAAGCGGCGCGCGGCGCTCGGGCCATGTGTGGCGCCGGCGATGGAGTGGCGCGGGGAGGAGGGCGGCACGCGCATGAGCTGCGCCTAGGGGTGAGGAGTCCGACGGTGGGGTCGGAGGAGTCTTGGGGGTGGCCGAATCGGCGGGGCGGCGGTGGTCGGAGGCGGAGGAGAAGAGGTGGCGGCGGTGGAAGTCCTTGGCGGCGGGGAGGACCAATGGAGGTGTGGGAGGGCTTCCTCGGGCCTTGGGGCACCTCGTGACGGGGTTGGCTGGGGCAGCGGCTCACCGGAGCAGCCAAACGCCGGCGAGGCGGCACGGTGGAAGGTGGCACGGCCGAAAACCTTTGTTCCTCCCCAAATCTCTCTTCCTCTCCACTCTCTCCTGGCGCCGCTCGCCGCCTCTGGCCGCCTCCGGGTTCAGCCCATGCTGCTCGCCGGCTCCGGCTCCTCCCCGCGTCCATGCGTGCCTCCTCTTGGCTTAATCTCTCCCTCTACTCCTCTCCCTATTGCTCTGTGATGCGATGAATTGAGAGCCGGAGTGCAGCCCGCATGTGCTTCAGGTACAGGGCAGCATCGATGGTGACGCCATGGAGCCGGGACCGAGCGGGTGAGCCATGTGAGAGGAGGCGGAGGGCCATGGACCGGCGGCGACAACACTGGAGAGGGGAGGAGGCGGCACCATGAAGCTTCGGACGAGCCAAGAGAGCCATGCGGCCAAGAGAAAAGCAAAGAAGAGATAGAACGAGAAAATAGGGGGAAGAAAGAAATAAAGAAGAAACTTAACCTGTAGCACCTAAGAAATAAAGAAGAAGCTTAACACTGTAGCATAAAGGTGTTGACGATGCACACATGAAATTGCTAACGAGGCGAAACCTTGCCAGCGTGGATGCCACGTCATCCAAAACCGGGGTGATTTAGATCGAGTGGGTGATTTGCTTTGGTTTCAATAGTTTAAGAGTGTAAAGTGAACGATTTTGTAGTTGAAGATGTTTTTTGAATTCGGGTCATAGTTCAGAGGTGTAATATAGATTTATTACAACAAATGACACTCCAGGTTTCCTCGTCCTAGACGGATTGACAACTGTGCCTACGAACAAATACTTGCGAAATTGTTATGGATAGTTATTGAAAGGTACAGTACTATCAGCTTTGACTCCATCTCATGTAAATGTACGGACCTACCAATCGATCACTGGGCCTTGTACCTGGCAATTTAGTTTGTACACATATACAAGGATACCGTAATCGTGATCCTAATTAGATCGGAGGTTCTTCAACAGGATAGTGAATCTGATTCTACCAAAAAAAATATTTTTTAAAACCTATATTGTATTTTAACACTTCTATAATTTTAAAATTGTACTTTTACAACTTTTGTTTACCAAAATGTAGTGCAAAGGAAAGATCATTCTTTATTTATGCAAATTATAATGGACGTGAAGAAATAAAAAGTAAAAAAATACAATGAAATGAAAGAGACATATGCAAATAATTATTTACAATAAATCACTAGAATCAGTAGAATTGAGTAGAATCGTATGAAAATTTTGATCACGATTCTACAATTTTTTTGTTAGAATCGTAATAATATTAATATTTTACCAATTAAGATTTTACTTAGGATCGGATCGGTCCGGTCAATCTAGGTCGTAGAAACGTAGGAACGTATGACTAGAATCGAGATTCTTACAACTGGCTACCTGAGTAACAGTACTCCATACCACTAACATGGTGGAATAACAGCCAGAATTTATCACTAAGAAAATAAAGATCAAGAGATTGAATATTGTCACTACTAGTGCTACATATTCCTGACTTTGCATTGAATAACATGGAAGAACCACTGTAATGGACTACTGAAAATGCAGTGCTTGCATACTCATAAATAAGTCTATATGCAAGTCCAAACAGATCATTCATTGTTACTTTCATGCACTAAATGCGAAATCCAGCTCCACGTACGTACTACTATACTAGATATACTATACAGCAACCTCTCCATACTAGATATACTACTACGGAAAATAAACAAATGATCAGTAAGTATCAGTAGCAAAGCCAAGATGAAAACCTGATTTTCTCTCAACCACTCTTATACGCATAATATATGCAGTGAAAGTGTCATCAGCCTGCACAATATCTACTCAGAGTACAGCTTTTCCTGTATCCCCCGTGGGATCAGTCAAGAAACCAAAGAAGAAAAAACAAAGATCAAAAGAAACAAAAGCTACATCGCCCAGAGGAAGATGCTTGTGTATGGCCACTAAATTAATCGACTTAAGAAGCGCTCAGATCAGAAACTTCTGAGGCCTCCTTGTTACCACCTACAAAGTTAGCTAAGCGGGCAAGGCATGGTACCCTTACTGGTAGCCTCCCGGCAAAATTGTGAGACCGCGCGTAGAGGACAGTGCAGAGCAGCGTGCCGACGGCGCACGTGGAACCCCAGATGACGAACGTCTCCTGGTAGCAGCTGGCGCCGGTGCAGGTGTGGCTCCCCTGCGCCCCGGCCTCCCGCTGGTAGAGGAACGCGGCGAAGTAGCCGAAGCACAGGGAGCCCACGGGGATGTTGGTCACCAGTACGTTGTGGTTCACGCCGAAGTTCTTGGTGCCGAACAGCTCGCTCGTCGCGGACACCGCCACCGACGTGATCGCGCCCGTGCACGCGCCGATGATGGCCGTGCTCATGTACAGGAAGAAGTCGCTCGGGTTGAGCAGCAGGAAGAACGCGCCGGCCATGGGCGCCATCAGCGATGCCATGGACGCCGTCCTTGATATGGAGTAGCCACTTCTGCGCAAGTGAACAAAAAATTTAGTTAGCAGCTGGGAAAACATTTAATCGGACAAACATAAACAAGATTCATTCAACTCTACATAGAAAGTAGTAGTCGGCACGTCATTAAAAAAGACCGCATGGATCTTTGAGACTAACTACAGAGAGTCTTTGTGGCCTCCAAGATCTCAGGATACTAATCAAACAAAAAAAGCTAGTTTCAGTATTTTAATTACGAAAGTGTTTGAAAAGAATGATCGCTTACTTCGCGGAGTAGTAGTCCAAGAAGGACGGAAGTAGGCGGCCAAAGAAGCCAAACGAAGACGACAGGGAGACCAGAGTGGAAGTCCGCTCGAGCCCTCGCGACTCGGCAATCTGTCCCAGGTTGTTGAGGAAGACCAGACCCAGGGTGCCACTGAACATGTAGCTGAAGAAGTAGAGCCAGAAGTCCGGGTTCCTCAGCAGCCGGAGGCCGCCAATCTCCTCCTGGGGCTTCTCCGCGACTCTGTCTTCCTCCTTGGTCTCGACGTCAGCGACCTCGATGACGACGACCGTCTCCACGGCCTCAGCCTCGTCGGTGCCAAGGTCGTGGATTCTGTTCTCCCGCTTCGCCTCCCATATCTTGTTCATGCTCTCCCGGATCTTGAGAGCCGCCGGGATGAGTATAGGCGTGGCCAGCAGCACGATGAGGCTGATCATGTGCTCCGTGGATGACAACCCATTGGACGTCGAGCCTATGCTGCCGACCACGGCGCATGCTCCTGTCGCGAGCGTGATGGCGAACATGACGAGGAATGCCGCGTCCGTGCTCGCCTCGCTCTTGAGGTCGACCACCCTGAGGGACGGCGCCACCACGACCGTGACGAGCATCGGCACGACGGCATTGAGGAGGAGGTACGTCTTCGCCTTGGAGTTGGCCAGGCCGGGTATCGTCTCGGCCAGGCTCGTGTACACCTTGGCGCTCAGGCCGAGGTAGCTCGTCGCGAGGCTCACCGCGACGCGGCTGCTGGACGCGAAGTTCTTGATGCAGAGGAGGTAGCAGACGGTGTTGATCCAGCAGATGCCATTCCCGGCCAGGGCGGTGAGCACGAACAGGTGCCAGTACCGGAGCCCAGCACTGTCCAAGAACAGGTACTGGATGCCGTAGCCGACGAGGCCGAACGCTGCGCCGACGAACGCAACGAGCCACAGGGGCAGGTACAGGGCGGCCACCCCGGAGAACCAGCCGAAGAGCTTGCCCGCGTCGGACGCGAAGGCGAGGAAGTTGAGCTGCACCTGCGTGATGTGCTTGAGCTCCTTGAGCTGCGACGAGTACACCGGGAAGTCGGAGTTGGGGCCGTTGATGGTTTGGAGCCAGATGCTTCCGACCAGGCTCAGCCAATGGACCGAGGAAGGAGAAGGCATGGTGAGGGTCTTCTTTGGTGGTAGTGGCACGAGATCTGCAATGGTTTGCTAGGTATTTATGCACTTCTGACGGTTAAATTAACCGGAAATTAAATGGCCGATTGGGATGGCTGCGGCTGCAAGCTCGATATGTGGTTTGCTGTTAGCCAGTATGGGAATCAGCCAGTTAGGCCATTAGCTTAAGTGCACTAAGCCAACACAATCGAGGCAACAGTGCCTTGGGCCGAGATGTTACTTTCAGCCGGTGCGATCAGAACGGAGTGAATTCAGACTGAATTAGTGGCTTGCAAGATTTTCAGTTCTGCCGCAGCATTGACATCTGTTACTGTTGTTTGCTGACTAGGGAGTAATGAATAATGACCAATGGCTGTATCTAATTCCTGGCCCGAAATACTCGGGGCTGGTTACGGTTACCCTGCAGCCACGACGGAGACATCAACAGGGGCTCCGGGCTCACAAGCAGAGTTACTACTGACTTGCCGTGCTCATAGACGTCACTGCCCGTCATTGGAAGATAAAACGAAATCAAACACTATGATGGGTCGATAACTAGGTGTACATTTTGTGACGCCAGTATGTTTAGCAACAAAACTAGAAGTTTACGAACTGTAGTGCTTGTGTAGGTAGGGTTTTTTGGCCTAACGTAGTGCATATGTAGCGAGGGTTCTTGGCCTAATTCGGGTGACCTAATCCGAATACGAAACATGAACCGAACCTGAAACAGAATGCAAAGATCCACTTGACAGAATAGTAAGTCCTAATCGATTCAATTCGTGAGAGGGGAGGGGAGGCATTCGATCCTACCGCTCGGGATGGATTTGTTGGCGTATGCGAGGTGAACACATTTGTCGGATCCCTGCAACGAGGCACACGAGGTGCTGTTGCAGCGATTCTAATTGTCTGCTCACACGAAAGTTAGATGAGACCGAAGACATGTTGTTATAGAATGGAAGAAAGGAGAAGAAGAAGTGAAGAGTGAGGTGAATGGCTGCCAAAGCATTCATATATAGCCTGTGGCTAAATTGCAATTGGGTTCAAGGATATTCACGTCCGCGAGGTAGCTGGCCTGAGGAGGAATCATTTGGCAGTGTTGCGTGATGTCTTTTAGATTTTGTCCCGACTCGTCGGGTCACATCACTGTACAAAAGCTAACTCGTCGGGTCAATGACTGCGCAAAAGCTGACTCGGCGGGTCACATCACTGCGCAAAAGCTGACTCGTTGGGTCACGTCGCTTGCACGGAACCAGGAGTACATTAGAATCCGAAGACAGAGGCACATTACACGTGGTCACATGGCATGCTAGTTCGGCTAATTGCTTGAGTCATCCTTGCTACTATTACGGTACAGTACGACACAAGCATTCGGACTATGTAAGTATACATACATGCCTTTGGGGATAGTAAAAACATGGCGGGTAGGACGAAGGACTACTACGGAATGGCCCGACCCATCTGCGAGGATCGGGCCATTTTCCTTCCTTGTGAGCTCGGCGTTGAACTCCTCGCGGCCTCTTTGGTCTTGGCTACTATTTCTCTTTTTTCGCGCTCCTCTCACGAGCCTCGCGCGCCTGCGATTGCACGCTCGAAATGAGCTTTTGTCTCCGACGATACGCTTATTTTGCTCGTCGTTGCGGCGCTCGTCCTCCGGATCTCGCGGGCCTTTTGACATCTCACACTCGAAGTCGAGTCCACCGGTCATGTGGGTGGATCTCGTGGTCGATCCACTTGCGGTAGCCACATAGCGGATCCGGGGACTACGGGTAGATGGGAGAGGTTGTTAGTGCATACTTCGAAAGAGAAAGGGTATAAGAACATATTGTAACTCGACCTTACCGGCTGTCGATAGCTGCGTGTGTCCCAACAGCGGTCGGGATAGTCACAGGAGTAGTTTGCACAACCCCAGTAATGCATGCCCAGGCTTAGCCGGTGCTTAGACTTGAAGAACTTGCATGGGTCTATGCACCAGCAGAGGGGCGGCGTCTCCCCCTCTGGCGGGTGCTGCGGCGAACGCTCGGTTGGAACGTTCAGGATGGGGTTGCTGCTACGGGGGGCCTCACTACGGAGAGCTGCCATCCTAGCAAGCGCCTCTTGCTGGACCCGGGCCGCAGCAGCCCTTGCTTGGTCGTCCCGCTCCCCAGCAGCCCTTGCTAGTCCGCGGATCTCTTCCCATTGCTTTGTCATCTTGTCCCATTGCTTCTTCTGTCTCTTGTCCATCCCGACGTGGTGAAGGAAGCTCTTGTGTAGTGTTGGGTTTGGTTGTGTAGTGTTCTCTTCCAGAGCAGGTCACCCCCTTTTATAAGCCCCTAGGGGTGGTCACGGTATAGTTAAGTTCTGGTGAGTAGCCTACGAGGTAGACTGCTGTCTTATCTTTCTGAAAAGTTTCTGGCGAGGCGGAGTGATGTCTTGTCTTTCTGAAAAGTTTCTGGCGAGGCAGAGTGTTGTCTTGTATTTCTGATAAGTTTCTAGCGACGCAGAGTATTGTCTTGTATTTCTGAAAAGTTTCTGGCGAGGCAGAGTAGCGTCTTCATCACCGAAAAGAGGCGTTCAACTGTGTTGTTCGTGCCCGCCGAGGCCTCGGCCGCGCGCTCGAGCGCTCTCAACCGGTTCCACGGATGGTTCTGGAACAATCGAAATTTGGTTACTCAACCCTATGGCAGAGGGTGGTTAATGTACTACGTGCTGAACATACCGAATCGTCACGCCGTGATGCACGGTGCGCGTCCATGCCCAAGCCCAACCGTTCGGCGTGGGTAGGATCTTCATGTCGGGCGGGGTGCTCGGTCTCGTTCGCATGTGTTTATGCGTACCACTGCAGATACGTGCCGTAAGTCCCTTCATCGTAAGGCCGTGCCTCCTGCAAAACGGAAGCAGTGACCGTTTGCCATGCATCTACCCACGACTGCTGCGTCTGAAGCCAGTCATCGCTCTTTCGGCCCTTCTTCGTCTGCCTACAGGTGGAACAAACACAACAAATTATGATACCGACATAACATATGACTAAATGACCTACGATATTATTAAGCAATGCAATGTACTTACAAGTGACTGCGCCTCGCAAGCGGTCGCCCTAGAGCTGGGGGGATCTCCTGGTGCAGCTCGAACTGCCTTATCACTCGTTGTGGGTTGTAGGGCTCGACCATGTGGGAGAAGACTAGATGACAGGTTGTCCTCCAGTACGCCGCATCCCACTGGCATAGCAAGCTCAACCCTTCGGGCGCTGTGCCTTGCACGAAGACATCCGTCCAAGGAGCCCATATTACGTCGTCCTCATGCAAGACCTCGAATTCGTTGTGGAACTCGGGGTATATGCGACGCGCCCTATCCCTAGACCACCCTAGTGCTGCCACAGTCCATCGGGATCCCATGGTTGGGCCTTCCACGGGATCCTCGTCGTCCGCCCAACCATAGAAATGTTGTGTGCGCGGGTAAGGGTGGACTGCGCGGCGGAAGTACGGCCGTCCGACCGCAAAGTTCTCCCAAGACCACAGCTGTAATAGCGTGTGGCAACCCGACAAAGACGGGCTCTGTTCTCGCGGCGACGCCGCTAAGCGCCGCGACAAGCCACTGATATGTAGCACGCATGCGGTGAACCCCAATCGCATCTGCGCACGCGTCGTCATCGTCGGCGTCCACGATGGACTCCGCAAGGTGAATATAACTCGGGTACACCATGTCTCCCTGCGTGCTAGGGAACATGACCCACCCAAAATAAACAACAAATATGCAATTAGGTGGCATTGAAACCACCTCCTCTGTTGCGTCATTTGGGCAATGCATGAAATGACGCGACCAGGCATGCGAACGCCTTAGACCTCTCGGGATAGGATGCCCGGCGATGATGGAGACGCGCCTTCCGGTCCACGGACCTCGGAGGAACAACCGCACGGCCTCGCAACAGCAGCCCGGTAATGAAGCTGACGTCTTGCAGTGTCACGATCATCTCCCCCCTCCGGAAGTGGAACGTGTGGGTCTCCGACCGCCAACGATCAACCAGGGAGGAAAGAAGGCAGACATCGATCAGGAGGTTCTGCCCCATGTTCAGCATGCGAGCGAACGCAATCAGTCCAGATTGACGAAGTCTTGGAACATACCGCTCGTCCAACGACCAAGTCTTCCTCGGTCCCCGCGTCACCAGAGTTGGCGGTCCATTGCCACCGATCCAAGCGTGGCAGCGATGCTGGGCGTCCCATGCCTCCTCAAGAAGGGGTGGTACAGTACGGGCCATTGCTGCAAATAGACAACAAAGAAATGGTTAGTGAGATCTGGCACGCACGTAACCTCAAAACGCATTAAGAAAATTAATTAGGTATGTCATTGCCTAATGTAATCACAATGTCAGAACGCGCGCTGCGGCTATAAAAAATGAGCCGCGGGCGTTCGTTCATATATACGCAGCGCGAAACAAACAAAGAAAGACCTGATGTGACGCGATGTGACTTCGACGTGATTTAAAGAGAAAAAAACAAAAGCGCTTTTTTACTTCCGGTGGAAAGCCACGCGCGAAGCGTCCTCATTGCATGCAAAGACGCGCGCGTGTAACCGACGCGCTAGCTACCGCGAAATACCAGGGGGGGGGCCTGCTGCTGCGCCGCTTTGTGTATGCGACACACGGCCGCACGAGCCGAGGCGGGCAGCTGCCGCGAAATAAGGGGGGCTGCTGCTGCTAAGCTCCGTGCATGCGACACGTGGCCGCGTGAGACGAGGCGGCCAGCTGCCGCGAATTTAGGGGGGGGCTGTCGCTGCGCATCTCCGTGCATGCGGCACGCGGCCGCGCGAGACGAGGCAGCGTGACACGATATGACTTCGACGTGATTTAAAGAGAAAAAAACAAAAACGTTTTTTGCTTTTGGTGGAAAGCCACGCACGCGGCGCCCTCGCCGCATGCAAAGACGCGACGCGTCTAACCGAGGCGCCACCGCCGCGAAATAGGGGGCTCGCTTTGCTGCGCGCTCGAATTTTTATAATTTTTTAATAATATTTCATATTTTTTTAAAAAATTCTAATTTTTTTTTCAATTTTTATTTAAATTTTAACTTTTTTTAATATTTTAAGTTGTTCTTCCTTAAAAAAAAAATGAAAAATGGGGGGTATTGCCGCTTAGCGCGGGCACTGACTGCCGCACCGGGCGGGGGGTGGTCGCCGCCCTCGGTACCATGTAGTAGGAGCAATTGTTTGAGTCATTTTGAAATTTTCGTTTGAACGGGGCTATTTCTGAAATTTAAACTTGCTACAGGGCCAAATACGCAAAAAAATTCATTTCCCGGAGATTCAGCTCAGTTGTCGACGTGAAGGGTTTGCCGCCATACGGATCAGTTCAGCTCATGTTTAAATAGACTGAACCACCTGCAGTGTGACTAATCTCTGGATCTGAACCCATGGTTAGTTATCTTCTGACGGTCACGCTCAGGCCACTTTTGCCTTGAAACATCGCCACTGCTGCCATTAGGCAGCAGTTCTGGTATCACGCCGCGTAAGGTATGGTTAACTCGCCCTCGCACGTATGTCCATTCATTTCTGGCCGCGCTCGCAGCTGCGGTTACTATCAGCTCACCTTGGCGCCATTAAAAACTGAGACCAGATCACAATGATCGGTAGGAATCGGTGATATCAGGCTGCATCAAAACGAGGCATGAACTCGTGTACTTATTTCTAACCATGTCTGCGAGAAGCCTGAATCTAGCACTCGCGGTCAGGCCACAGACCGCCTTCAACCTGAAGCTGAATCACCGTTGCCATTAGGTAATGGTGACATCAAAACGAGGCATGAACTCGTGTACTGATTTCTAACCATGTCTGCGAGAAGCCTGAATCTAGCACTCGCGGTCAGGCCACAGACCGCCTTCAACCTGAAGCTGAACCACCGTTGCCATTAGGTAATGGTGACATCATGTCATGTGGCGAAGAGCCTATATCCGGGACTCCTGTACGGAGTGCAGCCTGACCATACCTGAGACCTAATTCTCTGCGTTTCTGCATGCAGACCACCTTCGAGTTGAAACTGAATTGCCATTGTCGTTTGGTAAATGGTGGCATCGTGTTGGGCTGTACTAACAAATGGAAACGTATACACATGTCCAAAACGCTTTCCAAGATTCCCAGAGGCTAGGGCTGGCATTCAGATCACCTTCAGGTTCAGAACAACCAACTTCATGTTTCTTTGGGGGGGGGGGGGGGTGGATCTCATCTGATGAAACATGAAATTTACTATTTTACTCCAGAACTGCCTTTTTCTTCTGCGAATGAAAAATAACATGGAGAGATCAAAACTAGGCCAGTAAGCTTGGTCGGACTTTAGTCGACACCATTAGAATATAAGAACACAAACCACATGATAACACTCCAAAAGCAACTACATATTCGGTTGCGCTGTCATTTAGGCACTATTTCACAGTCTTTTCGGTTGAATCTCCAAGGAGGATCCATGTGCAATCTTAGCATAGTGATGTAGGCTTAACTGGCTCACAAGGTCATCCCACATTCAGAATTCAGGCCAGACGAGGGGAAATTGCTAAGATCTTCAGTAGTGAGACACTGGCTCAAACAGGTAAATGTTTAACCAGTCTATCATCTACATGCTGCTTAGCTGCTAGCATGAAGAAACACACTTTATTTTGAGAAGCCAGTTAGGTACATCAAACTTAACGTTCAAAAGTATTTCTTTATAAACAGAGCCAGACAATCTAGTTAACAAAGGAGTGGCAATTTCTACTGGGACATCTCAAAGGTGTGGTCAAGATTTAGAGCATTTACATGTTTGTGAGCAAGATTTAGGTCCTTTATACGTGCGGTCATGATTCAGAGTTAATCAATCATCTATTCTTGCGTTGCCTATTATCCCAGGCAATTTGGGAAAGAAAAGAGGATAGGTTGGCCCGCTGCAAACCCTTGTTCACAAATGACCTTACTGAATATGACGCTTCTCTTCTGAATACTGGAATTTCATGGAGAAACTACATTGGTAACACACTGCAATGCACTGCCCACTTGTTGTGAAGCATTTTCTACAAGCAGAGGAAAAATCCTGCATACGTTTTAGTATTCAAACTAAACTTCAACAATAGAGAAGAGACAATAGTTCGACACCGCATTGACATCAAGTGGACAGGGAGAATACGACTGAACGCGGCTGCCGGCAAGGAGGGGAAGCCGTTCCCGGCTACCGGCGGCCAACGGCAGGCGGAGAAGTCCGCATTGTTCGGGCAGGTTTGCTTGGAGTTGGTTGGGCTTTGCCGCTAAACGCCAAACTGTTGCGTGGGATGGGCCCAAAAATCGACCGTGGTTAGTTATACCCAGTGGCCTTCACATTTTGCGCTCGGCCTTCCTAGCAGAATTGCTGATATGGGATTTAAACTTTTTACGCCTCGGCGTAGGTAGCACAACCATTTACATGGGCTTCGTATTTTTTACGTCTCGGTATATACAGGCCAATTACTGATTGGATGACCAATTTCAACGAGAATGTGGTTCATCTTTTTTTTTCCCAGGGGTACATAGTAATCCATTGATTTTTATGGGTGTGTTTGGTTGCCCGCGTAGACTTAGCCCGCACTACCGGATGCAACATTTGAGGTGTTTGGTTGCCTTTATGTTACGTCGGGCGAGGCTTAGCTCGTGCAAATATCCCTCCCGGGCTTGGCTTGAGGGAAACGCACAAACCGAGCTTCGCTGCCGAGCTAGGCTAAGCGGATGCAGGCGTGCGCGCGTAGATAATGCAGCTGCGCACCCCACATGTGCATGACCCAACGTTAGGGTTACCACTGGCCGCCCTTACTCCATCTGTGCCGCACTCATCCTCGTTGCTCTCACCGCTCTCTGCCTCGACCTTGCTCTCGCCTCCGTTTCTCGTGGCGTCCCTCCTCCACCGAGCATAGAGGTAAGATCGGCGAACGGTGGCCCAACGGGGTACCCGACGCTCCAAGGCCCCGGTTCCCCCTCTCGTCCTATCCCCCCTCTCCTATCTTGAGTGGTCGTTGGAGCAGGAGTGATCGGAGTAGCAGCACTATTCGAGCTCTTTGTAAGCTCGCCGCTCTCCGACCCGACTAATTGCACATTAAAAAGGGGGTGTTATGGCATACTAGTCAGAAAATACATAAACAATTAAAAGAGGTCGTTATTTTTTATCTTGAGTCTCTCTATCCACTCTGCTGGAGAGGTAACAACCAAGATCCGAGGACCATCGACCTTTTCACCAAGTTCCCAGCGCAGATTATCTTGATTCTATCCCTGATATCTTCAGGGGAAAGGGCTGTAAAAAAGACTTTAAGGTTATAAAATAATTAACTAAAATAAAATTGACTGGTCGGAGTTTTTCAGGACTTACGTTCCGAAGAATCCCTGGTCGTATCATCCCGACCAACGTACCAAAGCATGGCACATTCTCGAGACTTCAGAGGACTTACTTGGCGTGAGGAGAAATCATTCACCACGTGCCACGAAGTCAGACCTCTGATGCTGAGGAGGTAGATTGCATCAATCAATCTCTCCACTCTTCCCTCCTTCTTCGAGGAGGATCACCATTATGGATTCTCGACTGCCACCCGACTGGCAAAGCAGAGACTGTCTTCTTTGCTTATTGTTATGTAGAACTAGTTCTTCTTCCATGACGACCATGAAGACTTAGAATACATCCGAATGTACTCCTTCGCTTTCCCATCGGAGAGGTGCAAAGCGTAGTCCCCGGGCGACGCCGTCGATTTTCCCGACTTCGCCATCTTGTAGAAGTACCTAAAGACCTCCAAATCTGGCGAAACCCCTAGATATGCTTCACAAAGATAGATGAAGATGCTAAGATTAGCAATCGAATTGGGGGCTAGGTTTACCAGCTCAACTCCATAGTAATCGAGAACTTGGGAGAGGAACGGGTGCGCTGGTAACCTGAACCATCACTCGATGTAAGCGAGAAAAACAGAGATTTCTCCCTCATTGCCGCTGGGAAAGTGTTCTCCGACCGCTGATCTCTAAGGGATCAAAGTCTGGTCGAGAAGCATCCCGCTCTTTTCCATAGCCTTGAGCTTCTTCTCGCTCAAATCGGAAACCAGCTAGTTTGAGATTGGATCCGACATTGTTGGTTTTTTGCGGCAAGAAGATGAAGGAAAATCGAAGGTGATTCTGAGAGCGTAAAAACCCTAAGGTTTTCCTTTAACTGCAAAAAGGAGTTACTCGAAGCCCAATAGACACAAAACTCTTCGGTTTCCTAGACAGTTCCTTAACTTTAAAGTGAATACAGACTACCTCGTTACACTCGCCATTAAATGAAGGGTTTCCTAATCTAAATTCTATCGAAGGAAGGTCATATTACATATTCACTTAAAAGTTCAAGGGCTAGCTGATGAGGATTAAAAATTCCTAAATACTATTCTAATATTTAATTAAAGACCACATGACCCTTAAGATCATAACCCCCGTGGTCTACGACCCCTGTAGTCGTGAGAATCTCAGAGGTTGCTCTACGAGTACCCTGGTCGGAGAGGCATTATACCTATTGCCCACCAGATAACTATTCGTAGAATCTTTGAACTGGTTCTTGGAACCCGTTTCCAAGTATATTCTTGATGTGTGATGAATGAGATACATGCCTTATTTTCCTCAAACCACATGATGCGTTTCGGTCCTAAGTCACTGATAATAACTGCTACATAGTTTTGTCTCCCGTTCACACTAACCGGCGATCAGTTGGCATTTTGCTAACAACAACTGCCTCCCCGACCAAATGCGTTACTTCCAAAAGGTGTGTTCTCTAGGAGTAACTACCACATCTTCATTGGTATTTAAAGGTGGATGCCGAACAAGCAAAACACGGGCAATTGGATTCATCTAGAAGACAATTGAAGCATACTGAAGCACAACAAGTAATATACTCGGTGTAATTAGGGCTAGTTTGGTGCCTTACTAAAGGCCCCCTCTGTAAAAACCAATTCATTGCAATAAAGAGCAACTCTATTCTCCTCCAATAACTCTTGGCCATGTTCCTCGTTTTATTTTGTAAGATCGACAACTTGATCGACGTTCTTCAGCAGGATCGTGAATCGTAGGATCGATGTAGAATCTAAGATCCTATCTGATTCTACTAAAGAAATATTTTTAAAATTCTATCTTATATTTTAACATTTCTACAATTTTAAAACTGTACTTTTACAACTTTTGTTTATCAAAATGTAGTGCAAAGGAAAGATCATTCATTATTTATGCAAATTATAATGGACATGAAGAAATAAAAAGTAAAAATGCTATGACATGAAAGAGACATGTGCAAATAATTATTTACAATAAATCACTAGAATCATTAGAATTGGATAGGATCATATGAAAATTTTGATCACGATCCTAATTTTTTTGTTAGAATTATAATAATATTAAGATTCTAGAATCGTAATAATATTAAGATTCTACCAAATTAAGACTTTACTATAGGATCAAATCGGTCCGATCAATCTAGGACGTATGAACGTATAACTAGAATCGAGATTCAGACAACTGGCCATCTGCCTAATATTACTCCATACCACTAACATGGTAGAATAACAACGAGAATTTCTCATTGGGAAAATAAAGATCAAGAGATTGAATATTGTCACTACTACTGCTACATATTCCTGACTTTGCATTGAATAACATGGAAGAACCACTGCAATAGACCACTGAAAATGTAGTGCTTGCATACTCATAAATAAGTCTATATGTGATATGGTGTCGGCTCTGAAACTTCGAATTCTCAAGAGGGGATACGAGTGGATACGTACCAGGGCAAGAACACAGGGGATAGCGACAGGCGAAGGATGAAGTATAGCCCTCTTGGTCGCGGGTGGGTTCTTCCTCAGCCGTGACAGGAGGCTCTGATGCTTCAAGTTTTAAGAGAAAGACTTCTTTATTGCTTGCCTCCCTCAATTACAAAGATTGGTCGCTTTATAGCAGCGTGAGGCTAATAATAGTTCCAAACAAACGCTTCTCGATCTTCCTTATCTAATAAAACTTTCCAAATATAAAGAGTCCTAAATGGATACATCATCTATTACATTGCTGCTCATAACCTGGAATGCGACTCCTTGATTCTTCTTGAGTCGACTGTAGGTCTTGCCCGTAAAGGAATCCACAACATTCCCCCATCCTCAAGAATTAGCTTGTCCTCGAGCTGAAATGATGGAAAACGTTGACAGAACTCTGCCAGAGTTTCCCATGTAGCATCAGTCACGGAACATCCCTCAATTGAACCAACAATTCACATGTGCCACGATTCAACCTAGAACAAACTATCTTGGCTGGAGTTAACATTGATCTGCCATGAATGATACCAGGCAACGATACCATGTATGTTGGAGGGTCACCTCGAAATTCCTTAAGAAGGGCGACGTGAAAAACATCATGGATACAGGAGCGAGGTGGAAGGTGCAATCTATAGGCCACCGATCCAACTCATTCTAAAATCTTGAATGGCCCATAATAATGCGGCGCTAACTTTGAAGATGAACGATCTGTTACTGATACAACTGCTCGATGTTGAAGCCGAAGCCAAACCATTGGCTGACTTGAAACTCAACATCCGGGTGTTGTTTATCATGATGGTTTTTCATATGAGCTTGAAGTCATTCCCGTATCTCCTATAAAAACACATCTCTTTCTTTCATTTGTTGATCGACAACTGCAACACGTGGCGAACCATGTGAATAAGTCCGGAGCGAGGGAGGTTCGTGCCCATAGACAACACGAAACGGAGTGTCTTTTAGTGTTGTTTGAAAAGAGGAGTTATAACAGTACTCAGCCCATGTTAACCATTGTTCCCATTAACGAGGACGATCACCCACCAAGCATCATAAATACATGGTAATGATACGGGTTGACCACCTCGGTTTGACCATCGGACTGTGGGTGGAAGGCAGAACTCAAATGAAGTTTGACACCTGTGAGACGAAACAACTCAATCCAAATATTACTTGTAAATATCGAATCACGATCACTGACGATAGATGATGGCATGCCATGGAGGAACGCGATGTTGGTGAAGAATGGACGAGCCATAGAACTTGTTGTATATGGATGTCCCAAAGTAACAAAGTGTGCGTATTTAGAGAAACGATCGACCACCGATAAAATAACTAATTTTTCACTGACCTTTGGCAATCCTTTGATAAAATCCATGGAAATATCCACCCATACCGAAGTAGGAGCCTCGAGGGGTTGCAATAACCCCAACGGGATGGAGATGTCCGGTTTTGTTTTTCTGACAGATCGCACAATCACCTATGAGATCAAGCACCTTACGGTTCAAGGAGGGGTGATAAAATGTGGCTCGTTTATGATGAAGTGTTTTCTGCACCCCCCTCATGGATCAAATTGTGCCCCTCTGATAGTATATGTGGCCACCAGGCCGAAGTATCGTGCACAAAAATTTGCCCATTATGAACCAACAAGCCATCCCCATATGTCCAGGCAGAGCCTGTTGAACCCTCCTCCACCTTGTCACGCAATGCGAGTAGCTCTATGTTTGTGGCGACCTCCTATCGTAAGCTGTCGAAAAGAGCAAAGTGTGGTGCTGGCAGAGCGTGGAGTTCTAATTCCTCCTCACAGCGGGAGAGAGCATCGACAGCTGAGTTCAATTTGCCAGGCCGGAATTCCACACTAAACCATATCCAAAGAGCTTGCTAACCCAATGGTGCTGTGGTATGGTGGAAAGGCGTTGGTCCAGAAGAAACTTCAAGCTATGGTGTGATATCATGGGGATATGATCACTATCTTAGAATGATGATACAATTAGCAATGGCGTTGAAGGTTTGTCGAAACACTCGTTTTCAGTGAAATTCAAGTTCTGTCAAGCAGTAGGTAGTCTGATTAGCCAGGACTTTGGCCAAGAGGCTAGCGGTCAAACCGACTAGGAGGCAATGGTCTGACCGGCCAGAAAGGTGTTGTTGAATTTTAGGCCGAGCCAAAAATAAAGGGTGTAGGTAAGAGAGGGGATTCTTCTACACTTGGTCTCATAATTTTTGGAGCTTCGAGTCAAAAGTTCTATTCGTTTGAAATTTTCAGAGAGGTTTTGTATTTCTAGGGAGGAAATTTGGCTAGATCCCTAGGCTGGGTGGTCAGACCAGCCAGGGGGCTGTCAGACCGGCCATGGGTGACGGTTTGACCGATTTTGCCCTGTTTCGCTGGCCAGCTTGGCGACGGTGTTTGTTGGTTAGGTCAAATTAATGGATTTCAGTGCATATGTGTTGCATGATGCATGTTTTGACTAACGTGGGTCAAGTTGCGAAGAACTTGTTCTCGAAATCGATTTCCTTGGTCTATTGTTGTGCAGGAATCTTGGAGGTCAACAATAGTCAACGGCGAGAATGATCGGGACTAGGCTTGAAGAGCTGAGGTTCAAAACAACCGAGGATGCCGGGTGAAGTCAGTAGACTCAAGCATGGCGCAAAATAGACAAGGATGACCGAACAGAAAGTTCGATACGATGGGTTGCATCAAGTGGTGCGGGGGTCGGTGCATGAGCCATGGTGGTTTCGGTGGGAACTGAATGGAAGAGACTTGCCGATATGAAGAGAGTCGTTGATCGACCTACATGTGGCATAGCATGCGATTATTTCATAAAGATTGGACTCGATCTTTGGAGAAAGATCGAGAAGGGGTATTTTCGTAATTTCACCTAAATACCACCTTGATGGTTTTTGGTTAAACCGCGGTGCAAGATGGTACAAGGAGAAGTAGTTTAGGTCAAGAAAATATGAAGACGACGTTTTAAAAAACGTGCGTGTGTAAAACCCGTTTGTGTGTGGGCTTAACAGGTGCCTGTTTGGGTTGTCTTTCTAGAAGCTAGCCTCCACTATAAAAGGGGAGGGTGCCGGTTGTGCACCTCCCAACCCTTGTAGCCTAGAAACCCTAATTTGTATTTTAGGATTAGGAAAGGAAAGTGGAGTAGCTAGAGTTTTTGAGAGTTGGATTGATTGTGTGCTTAAGTGTTGAACTTTTGTCCTCCATGCTAGACTGGTTGTAAACCAACATCAATCTCGAATCAATCCAAGCAAGATTGCCTCAAGATGAATCTATTCTTGCTCTTGCTCTTTCTTTTGTAACTTTTGGATTTTTGGCAATTCCTTGGTTTTCCTTTGGTTTGGACTGGAATCTTGCTTGCTGCGATATGTGGGAATACATCTAGGATCATCTCTTACCTATGAGCAACTTTTGGGATCGAAGTTTGGTTTTGCTTGGTTCTTGTACCCTTCTTCCCTCATCTATGAAATTCTCACAACCTTGGTTTTCATCTTCACAATCGTCGATTGGAACAGATTCCTAATCTTCTTGATAAGCTATAGTTGAAATTTGAGGGGATTTAGATCATCGAATCAAAAGTTGAGCCGATTTGTGATTTTGAGTTTGTGCTGATTTTACTGTTCATCGGGCAGGAGGTCAAACCGTTAGGCCAAAGGTTAGACCGCCCATGGTGAGAGGTCTGACCGTCTAACTCATTGTGAATTGAGTTTTGGGTGATTTTGGCAGTTTTGCTTTGGGATTTCGATTGGATTTGGCCATTGTTAAGAGGTAACTTAGTCAGAGGGGTTGCCACCAAGCCATAATCTGACCGCCCAAGAATCCCCGCAATGCACGTACTGACTTTGGAGTTGGCCATTGTTGCATGGCTACGACCTTACTAGGGTCCATAGAAACGCCCTATCTAGAGATGATATGACCTAAATAGGCAATAGATTTCTCACCAAAGAAGCACTTGGATTGTTTAAGTGCTAACTTGTGATCCTTTAATATTTGGAACACTACTCACACATGTTGAAGGTGCTCCGCCCATGGCGAACTGTAAATCAAGATATCGTCAAAGAAAACAAGGACAAAGCGGCGAAGAACTGCTTGTAACACCTCATTCATAAGAGTCTAGAAAGTTGAGGGTTCGTTGGTTAGCCCAAAGGGCATAACAAAGAACTCAAAGTGGTCGTGGTGCGCCCGGAAGGCTGTCTTCTCAATGTCTGCTTCATGCATGTGCACTTGATGATAACCACTGCGGAGATCAAGCTTGGTGAAAAAGGTAGTCCCATCTAATTCATCGAGAAGCTCGTCTACAACTAGTATTGGAAATTTGTCTTTGATAGTCTTGTCGTTAAGGGCTCGATAATCCATGCAAAACTGCCATGAATCATCGTGTTTTTTGACAAGTAACACCGGGAAGAAAATGTTGAGGTACTTTTTCTTATAATGCCTTGTGCGAACATCTCGTCACATTGTCGCTCAATCTCATCTTTCAAAAAGTGTGGATACCGATATGGGTGCACTGTGATTGGTGTCGTGTTAGGTTATAAGTTGATGCAAAGATCTTGGTGCCTCACCGGTGGAAGGCCGTGTGGAGGTTCAAAAATATCGCTGAATTCCTAAAGCAGATCACTCAGGAGGTCCCTAGACGCCATGTTGCGCACAAACAATTGGCTCAGTTGTGCTGCCAACCCATGCCATGTGACCTGTTGGCCCGTCCTCCAAAAGGACATTGAGAGAGTTTCAAAATCTCAAACAATTGGTCCTAGCGTCCTTAACCATTGAACCCCCAGCACTATTTCAAATCCCTCCAACAGTATTGCGAAGCAATCTATGTGGAATTCTTCTTGGTCGATGATGAGAGGTACAACTTTACAAAGGCCTACGCAGTTCACCCCGTTACCATTTGCCACAGCTACCTAAAGACCTTGCTTGGGTGAGACAACCATGCTGAGTTGCTTTGTTGTTTCCTTGGCGACAAATGTATGTGTGGATCCTGAATCCATGAGGGCCACAAGCTGATGTCTGGCTAATTGGATGCTGAGCTGCATGATGCGTCCCGAACGTATGCCTATTAACGCATGTAGAGAAATCTTTGGGCCAGGTACATGTTGGGACCTCGGATCACTGAATCCGAACCCTCTGTGTATTCTGAACTAGTCCCTGATCAGTAGCGAGTTCACACAGTGACATCACTGATGATAAACATATCTAGACAACGAAATGACGATGAAGCATACAAATTAATATTACTTAGTAGCAAAAGAGCCTTACGGGAAATGTATGCACATAGTATTCATTCAAGGCAGACAAGAATATATTTGTGCCAAATTTGCAGAAAGCAGTATTGACAGTAAATACAGTAGAGAGATTGAAAAGCATGATTGAAAGATTAATACAAAAGTAAACAAATTCATTGAAACAACTAGTGAACACCCCCGTTCACTTCCCAACTATTCCAACCAAACCACCAGATCGCTTCCCACCCAAACCATTCCAACAATTTTTATGAAAATCTACCCTTCGTGTAAAATCACCAGGCATTGTCTATAACCGGGGACACGTCTATTCGAATAGTTTTACATTCTGCAGAGGTTGTACAGCTTGACCCACAAGAGATAATCATCTTATAATATCAGACATTTCACGCTTCCATAGGCATGCGACTAAGTGATTATCACAAGGCTTTTACGAAGCTTTGTTTTATCCCGGTTTTGCTCGCTAAGGAATCGCCTCGAACCGGCCCCCTCTTGCGCCACTTAACAACCCAAACAAAACCGAAACAAAGCATTGCTAATTACTCAGTCAGGTCCACCCCATAAATAGACTTGTGGTTGTACAGTAAGGCCTAGATCAATAGCGCACAAAGTTAAGTCCTTAACGGCTACTCAGGCGAGGCAACCACATCCCAAAATCATCTCCTTTACTGCACAATCACTCGCCTGAGTATAAATCTTTTTCGTTCAACCCGACCAAATGGCAACCCTCGCCATGGCTCAACAAACTTTTAATAATAGTGACCGCGCCACAATTCCATATTTTATTAAGTCAAATTTATACATATGAGCATGTGATCATGAATCCTATCGGATAGCTAAAGCATGGTTAAGCATATATGATACCCAAGGTGGTACTAAAATATGTCCAACTAAAATTAACCCATCCTATGGTGTTCAAGGGTACATGTCATTCAAATTTTCCAATGAGGCATAATGGCAATTGGGTAATTAGCTATACCTGAAACTATTTTTATAAACTAGCAATGCATGTTGATATAAAATAATATAATTTTATAAATTGGGTACGACATGATCAAATATCCACAACTTGCCTTCATTGAAGAGTTGAGATGCTTCGGTCGTCGTGTCCAAAAATTCTTTCGAAACGCCAGGATCTATACATGCAAAAAGAGCCAAATAAATAAAATAATTCCAAATAAAATCTAAAAGTACCAAATAAGCACCAACAGAAAGATACTGAATTTAGATGAATATAGAAATTTGAATCGCTCGAATTGATGCTCGAATGAAGGAGAAGAGGCTATCGGAAGTTCGAAGACACATGAAATGATGAAAATCAGGATTTTTGGAATTATTTTCTAAAGGAAAATCATTTTATTGTGCCGGCTGACGTCAGCCACAGGATTTAAGATTTCAGCCGAATTAATTTTCAAAAGGAAAATCGAAAAATGCCACATGGACATGACTGGGCGGCCACATCAGTGAAGGAGGCGACGTGGTGCCTAGGTGGCGGCCACGTCACGCCGGCGAGGGAGCGGTGCATAGGTCCCCAAGGTCGCCGGCGCTTCGTGCCACGACGACGAGTGCGAGTGGCACCAAAAGAACGAGGGATGCAAGGGGGATTTGGTGTGCACGGTCTCGACGACGAGGCTCAACAGAGTTGCCGGTGGTGAGTCGAAGAGTGGCGACGAGATGTGGGCGAAGGCGGCGTTGAGGCTCCAGTGGGTCTCCGGTGACGTGGAGATGCGCACGGGGTCGTCCTTGCGAAGCCATCGGAGGTGACCAAGATGGCCGAGGGGCTTCAACGGCAGCGCGAGCTTCAGCCAGTGAGTTTCAACCTCAAAATACGGCGCACATTGAGGGAGAGGGAAGAGGGGAATGGGGGAAAAGAAGGAGGAGGATCCTGATGCGCCTTCTTATAGGGCCCCAGGAAGGTCGAGGAGGGAGATTGTTATGGCGAGCTCTGGACATCCGTGCGCTTCAGCGTGACGGGAGCAGTGAGGTAGAGAAAAGGAGGGGAACGAGCGCGGCGAAGTCAGGGGGTTTTAATGCGCGCGTCGAAATGGGCAAAAGGGGTGGGATTTGCGTCGGGGACGGAGACTTTTGTCGCGGCGGTGACGCGTGCGAGCGCTGGTGGCATGGGCGAGCAATGGGAGGGAGACGAAGGTGGTGAGGGAGGTCGACGGGTGGCCCACTTTGTCGTGCGAGAAAGCGAGAGGCGAGGAAGCAGTGGCGCTGGGTGGCTTGGGCTGGGAACTAGGTCGAACAAGTGGGAAAGAGAAATGGGCCGAAGAAATTCGGCCCAAAAGCCGGAGGGAGAATTAAAATAGGTTTTTGATTAAAGAAATACAAAAAAAAAGCAAAATGGCTTTTAGAAAAAAGAAGATAAGGTCCAAAAATTCAAGAAAAATACCCAGAAATTCGTTAAATAAAAAGGGACTTAATAAAAATATTTACAACTTAACTTTTGCTTTTAATTTTGCAAATAAAATTTTTTTTAATTTTGGGATAAAACGAAAACCCTTTTTAAATTCCAGAAAATTCAAGAAATGGCTTAAAATATTATTTTTGACTTTAAGTCCACATAAACTCAAGAAACTTATATAAACCAAATTTTTAATTAATTTAAATTTGATTAATTCAAATTAAATTGACTTTATTTTCTAAAATATCAAGTTAAGCTTTAACAATTCAATAAAATTAAATGGTTATTTTTAAATTTTGATAATTTTCAAAAAGCCTTAAAAATAGGGATGTTACAATACATCCTCCTCATCTTCTAATTCCAGAAGAAAGATGCCCTTCATGGAACATTTGTAATCTCGGTGAAACTTTTTCGGACAATTGAAGCATAGTGCTTTGGCACGCCGATCTGCCATCTCTTCTCTAGTTAATCACTGGAATCATGACCTTGGCGCTATAGCTACTAAAGCTGTCTGTACTGACGTGCCTTGCAAATTCATGGTTGTTGCCGATGCTACGGCAGACTAAGTGCTTGTTTTGGGGGGCGCTGCCGGGATTGGAGTTGTTGTCGAAGTCCTTGCTAGGGCTGAAGGCTTGTATGGTGGTTTGGATTCTGGAGGATTGAAGGCATTGTTCATATGAGCGAGCTAAACTCATAGCGGTTTTGCTGATTAATCCTTGATTGCATCCGTTTATTTTTGCATGGTAACTGATAGCCATGCAACGTATTGATGTTTCAGTTTTCTGTTTGCATAGCTGTACGCATTGACATTTCAGTTTTTGTTTGCATTAGTACGTAGTCATTGATGGCGCTAATTGCCTCAACGTGGGATGGTGCTGTAGTGGCTGTAGGTGCATGTAGTATTTAGTTTTGCAGTTACTCTTTTGGCTAGTATAAATAAGAGAAGAAAAACCAGGAAAAGCTGTGTGGTTTAGTAGCACCAAAACTTTGTGTCCCCGGTGTTGTCACGTGAGTGTTCCAGGCGATCGTCCGAGTTGACAAGTGGGCTAACAATTGGTATCAGAGCCTGACTACCATGGCCTCGCGATCCCAGTTCGGCTCACGTACTTCGCCCCAGGAGCGTGGACGGAGCAGGGCACGAAGGGGAGGACGTGAGCAGGTGGTGCA
Organism: Ampelocalamus luodianensis; assembly: GCA_036346255.1. Classification (NCBI taxonomy): domain Eukaryota; kingdom Viridiplantae; phylum Streptophyta; class Magnoliopsida; order Poales; family Poaceae; genus Ampelocalamus; species Ampelocalamus luodianensis. The sequence continues at coordinate 24,760,478 of CM070617.1, read as the reverse complement.
GGAGCGCGTCATAAGGGAGACGACGAGATCGGTCGTCTACCCCATGCTGACAACGACGAACTACACCGACTGGGCTCTCGTGATGAGGGTGAACTTGAAGGCGCAAGGACTATGGGTGGCAATCGATCCGGCAATGCCAACTAGAGGGAGGACATGATGGCCCTAGTAGCCATCCTCCGAGCCGTGACGCCGGACATGCTGTCCACGTTGGCTATGAAGAACAAGGCCAAGGAGGCATGGGATGCCGTGAAGATGATGAGGATGGGTCTAGATCGCATCCGCGAGGCAAATGCGCAACAACTGCTCAAGGAGTTCAAGGACATCCAATTCAAGGAGGGAGAAACGGTGGGCGAATTCTCCATGAGAATTACAGGCCTCGTCAACCACCGTCGAGTCCTCGATGACACGGTGGAAGAAGAGAAGGTAGTGAAGAAATTCCTTCACGTTGTGCCATCCAGGTACACCCAGGTGGCAATCGCGATTGAAACGTTGCTTGATTTAAGCACGTTGTCACTTAAGGAGTCACCGGTTGGCTTTGAGCTGTGAAACAATGATACGGGCATGATGACACCAGCAGTACTAGTATGTGGCTGCTCTTATCTGAAGAGGAGCCAACAACAGTTCTTCGCAAGGAGTTCGAGGAGTGGCTCATGCGCATCAAGAAGAGGGAGCAAGGCGACAGCTCCTCTGGTGGTGATAACCGTTATTGCGGCAAGCCATGTTGCCATGGGCGTGGAAAAGGCTGGCATGACGGCAAGGACGGTGGCTCGTCCGGTGTGCGCCGTGATATGTCGCGGGTTCAATGCTACAACTGCGACAAGTACGGGCATTACTCTAGGAACTGCCGCAAGCTGAAGCGTATCGAGCAGGCCCACCTAACGCAAGACAACAATGATGAACCTACACTTCTCATGGCGCAGGTGTGCGCGCTCACCGAGGCTTCCGTGGGCGTAGGCACTGACGTGGTCCTTAGCGAGGTGCATGCGCAGGTGCATCTAGGGTACCTGGACACCGGTGTCAGCAATCACATGTCAGGGTGCCAGGCAAGCTTCGCAGAGATGGATGAGGGCATCACCGGCTCCGTCAAGTTCGGCAACGGCTCGGTGGTGGATATACGCGAGTGTTGCACCGTCCTGCTCACCTGCCGGAACGGGGAGCACCATACGTTGATGGGGGTGTACTACATCCCATGACTGCGAAGCAACATAGTGAGCCTCAGGCAGCTCGACGAGAACGGTTACGAGACGCTCATCCAAGACGGTGTGCTCACGATCCGTGACCGGCAACGTCGCATACTTGCTCGGGTAAACCACACTCGCAACCAGCTCTATGTGCCTACCCTCAACATTGCACAAACCGCACGCGCATCGAGCATGGGACCCGGTAGCGTGTGGCAACGCGCGGTGACACGGTGGAGTGCAAGCGCCAAGGGGCGCGTGCGTGGAGTGGCGCGACGGTGGCCGCACGCGACGGTCTACATGACATGTGCGGAGGTGACGCGCAGAGCGCGCAACAGCGGCGTGGAGGGTGACAATGCCAGCGGCGCAGCGCTTGGCGGCGCGGACGCGGCGGCGGCCGGGCCAGCAGCGGCGGCTGCTGGAGGTTCACGCGGAGGTCCCGCAGAGTGGCGGTGCGCGGTGGCGATGGGGGCGGCGGCGGGCTCGCCCCGGCGGCGACGGCGGCGGCTCGGCCCATGGCTCACGTGGCGAGGCTCCAGGCGCGGCAGCGCGTTGGCACGACCTCAAGCGCACGCAGGCACGAGGAGCAGCGACTATGCGAACACATGGCACGACGCCAGGCCGGCGGCCAGCGGCACGGACATGGCGCGAAGGGCACGACAAGCAACGCAAAGAGCGACGTGGAGGCCTCTCGGCGGCGCGGTTGGTGTGGGCGGCCAACAGGGCGCGCACGGGCGGTGCGGCGAGCGCCGGCAGGGCCGCACATGGGAGCGCACGTATGGCGCATGTCTCAGTGGTCGGTGGCACAGCACGGCCGAAGCACGGTGCCGCCACAGTCGGGGTGCGACACCGGGCGACGCACGGCAGTCAAGCATATACTCCGGTACATTGCTGGTATGCGGAGCTATGACTGTCATTACACGAAGAAATTGGAGGGGCCATGGTTTGTCGGCTATAGCAATAGCGATATGGCCGGTGATGTCAACGACGTCAAGTTCCAAGAGCTGCGCATAAGGATTGGCATCGTCGAGATCAAGAAAACGCATCAAGGGGATGTTTGTTGATTGATCCTTGATTGCATCTGTTTATTTTTGCATGGTAACTGATAGCCATGCAACGCATTGATGTTTCAGTTTTCTGTTTGCATGGCTGTACGCATTGACATTTCAGTTTTTGTTTGCATTAGTAGTCATTGATGGCGCTAATTGCCTCAACGTGGGATGGTCCTGTAGTGGCTGTAGGTGCATGCAGTATTTAGTTTTGCAGTTACTCTTTTGGCTAGTACAAATAAGAGAAGAAAAACCAGAAAAAGCTGTGTGGTTTAGCAGCACCAAAACTTTGTGTCCCCGGTGTTCTCATGTGAGTGTTCCACGCGATCGTCTGAGTCGGCGAGTGGGCTAACAGGTTTGTAGATTTGTTGGATTTTATAGTTCGACATTGATGCGCAATGGATTCTGCAACCCTTCCGCGAACAACCCAACCTGTTGAGTGGTGAAAGGGGCTCCGTGCGGTATAAGAGAGCCAGCAATTTCTACTAATAGTCCTCCACCGAGCCAGTCCGACAAAGTTGCGCCAATTCGCCAAGGGATTACTTCGTATTGACGGTCCAAAACGTAAATTGACAAAGTGAGCAAAACGAGCCCATGAAAGTAATCTTTCGTCTTGCTCCAACTGATAATACCACTGCTGGGCCACCCTGTCAGGTGTCACGATGCCAGTCAAACCTTTTCTTCTTCTAGGGATTGCTGGCCCCGAAAAAATTGCTCGCATTTGTTCAGCCACGGCAATGGATCTTCTTCACCATCAAAGGTTGAAAATTTTAATTTATGATACCTTGGCAATCTCCGGTGTGCCTCTGAAAAATCTTGGTACTGGGCAGCAGGGTGCAACCAAGTATGTTGGACAGGGCCGCCGGTCTGTGCTTCTGTCCGAACCACTTCCGCCGATTGAGCATCTTGTAGCCAAGCGATTGCGGTATGGTGTTCATTGGACTAGTTCTTAAGTTCACCGATGTCGCCCAGGATCTGCTGTTGCTGTTGTATTAGTTGGGCAAGCTGCTGGCCCAGAACTTCCATCGTGATCGGAGTAGTCATCGGGATCATCGGAGCTGGCTTTGATACTAAACTGATATGGTGTTGGCCCTGAAGCTTCGAATTCTCAAGAGGGGATACGAGTCGATACGTACCAGGGCGAGAACGCAGGGGATAGCGACAGGCGAAGGATGAAGTATCGCCCTCCTGGTCGCGGCTGGGTTCTTCCCTGGCCATGACAGGAGGCTCTGATGCTTCAAGTTTTAAGAGAAAGACTTCTTTATTGCTTGCCTCCCTCAATTATAAAGATTGGTCACTTTATAACAGCGCCCGGCTAACAATAGTTCCTAACAAACGCTTCTCGATCTTCCTTATCTAATAAACCTTTCCTAATTAAAACCTTCCTAATATTAAGAGTCCTAAACGGATACATCATCTATTACCTTGCTGCTCATAACCTGGTGCGACTCCTTGATTCTTCTTGTGTCGGCTGTAGGTCTTGCCCGTAAAGGAATCCATGACAATACGCAAGTCCAAACAGATCATTCATTGTTACTTTCATGCACTAAATGCGAAATCCAGCTCCACGTACGTACTACTACTAGTAGCCCGGTGCACGCATTGGCGCGCTGAGGCAACATTACAATGAACACATTTCGGGGAGATATCGAGGATTCTAGAATATGAAATATATGTGTAACATGCACATATTCAGTATCAACATCCTAAGACAAAAGCAGCAGCAACATTGATGTCTAGTAGTGGACTTATGGCAACAGTCAGGTAAATGAGCACAGTCCAGTCAATTTAATAGGCACTTTCATCTATAAAGTTTGGACAATAGCAAAATATAGAAGAGCTAAATCATATTAGTATTTTTGGCTCAACTACTAGAGTTTTTATCCATGTTATGTCTGATTTCTGCTAAACAATGTGAAATGAGTAATCAATTTGTTTAGGGATGCTAATCTGCAACATAAATGAATATGTATGTTTTTGTAGTTGTTGTGTTTTTTATAGTTTATTTTGTTCCTCTTTTTTTACATAAAATCACACCATTTTTTACATAATTTAATTTATGTAAAACTAGTATATAACTTATGTAAAAATTCAGCCAAAAATGAAAATCTGATAAAATAGTACTTGATGAGGGGAAAGAACCAGTAATCTAATCTTGAATCTAGATCCGAGAGCATCAAAATTTGAATATATTTAGGAATAAAAAATGTCACCTCCGCCTGCACAATATCTACCCAGAGTCCAGCTTTTCCTGTATCCCCCGTGGGATCAGTCAAGAAACCAAAGAAGAAAAACATGGATCAAAAGAAACAAAAGCTACATTGCCCAGAGGCAGATGCTTGTTTATGGCCACTAAATTAATCGACTTAAGAAGCACTCAGATCAGAAACTTCTGAGGCCTCCTTGTTACCACCTACAAAGTTAGCTAAGCGGGCAAGGCATGGTACCCTTACTGGTAGCCTCCCGGCAAAATTGTGAGACCGCGCGTAGAGGACAGTGCATAGCAGCGTGCCGACGGCGCACGTGGAGCCCCAGATGACGAACGTCTCCTGGTAGCAGCTGGCTCCGGTGCAGGTGTGGCTCCCCTGCGCCCCGGCCTCCCGCTGGTAGAGGAACGCGGCGAAGTAGCCGAAGCACAGGGAGCCCACGGGGATGTTGGTCACCAGGACGTTGTGGTTCACGCCGAAGTTCTTGGTGCCGAACAGCTCGCTCGTCGCGGACACCGACACCGACGTGATCGCGCCGGTGCACGCGCCGATGATGGCCGTGCTCATGTACAGGAAGAAGTCGCTCGGGTTGAGCAGCAGGAAGAACGCGCCGGCCATGGGCGCCATCAGCGATGCCATGGACGCCGTCCTTGATATGGAGTAGCCACCTCTGCGCAAATGAACAACAAATTTAGTTAGCAGCTGGGAAAACACTTAATCGGACAAAAATAAACAAGATTCATTCAACTCAACATAGAAAGTATTAGTTAGCACGTCATTAAAAAGACCGCATGGATCTTTGAGACTAACTACAGAGAGTCTGTGTGGCCTCCAAAATCTCAGGATACTAATCAAACAAAAATAAGCATGCTAGTTTCAGTATTTTAATTACGAAAGTGTTTGAAAAGAATGATCGCTTACTTCGCGCAGTAGTAGTCCAAGAAGGACGGAAGTAGGCGGCCGAAGAAGCCAAACGAAGACGACAGGGAGACTAGAGTGGAAGTTCGCCCGAGCCCTCGCGACTCGGCAATCTGTCCCATGTTGTTGAGGAAGACCAGACCCAGGGTGCCACTGAACATGTAGCTGAAGAAGTAGAGCCAGAAGTCCGGGTTCCTCAGCAGCCGGATGCCGCCGATCTCCTCCTGGGGCTTCTCCGCGACTCTGTCTTCCTCCTTGGTCTTGACGTCGGCGACCTCGATGACGACGACCGTCTCCACGGCCTCAGCCTCGTCGGTGCCAAGATCGTGGATTCTGTTCTCCCGCTTCGCCTCCCATATCTTGTTCATGCTCTCCCGGATCTTGAGAGCCGCCGGGATGAGTATAGGCGTGGCCAGCAGCACGATGAGGCTGATCATGTGCTCCGTGGATGACAACCCATTGGACGTCGAGCCTATGCTGCCGACCACGGCGCATGCTCCTGTCGCGAGCGTGATGGCGAACATGACGAGGAATGCCGCGTCCGTGCTCGCCTCGCTCTTGAGGTCGACCACCCTGAGGGACGGCGCCACCACGACCGTGACGAGCATCGGCACGACGGCATTGAGGAGGAGGTACGTCTTCGCCTTGGAGTTGGCCAGGCCGGGTATCGTCTCGGCCAGGCTCGTGTACACCTTGGCGCTAAGGCCGAGGTAGCTCGTCGCGAGGCTCACCGCGACGCGGCTGCTGGACGCGAAGTTCTTGATGCAGAGGAGGTAGCAGACGGTGTTGATCCAGCAGATGCCATTCCCGGCCAGGGCGGTGAGCACGAACAGGTGCCAGTACCGGAGCCCAGCACTGTCCAAGAACAGGTACTGGATGCCGTAGCCGACGAGGCCGAACGCTGCGCCGACGAACGCAACGAGCCACAGGGGCAGGTACAGGGCGGCCACCCCGGAGAACCAGCCGAAGAGCTTGCCCGCGTCGGACGCGAAGGCGAGGAAGTTGAGCTGCACCTGCGTGATGTGCTTGAGCTCCTTGAGCTGCGACGAGTACACCGGGAAGTCGGAGTTGGGGCCGTTGATGGTTTGGAGCCAGATGCTTCCGACCAGGCTCAGCCAATGGACCGAGGAAGGAGAAGGCATGGTGAGGGGTCTTCTTTGGTGGTAGTAGCACGAGAGCTAGGTATTTATGCACTTCTGACGGTTAAATAAACCGGAAATTAAATGGCCGATTGGGATGGCTGCGGCTGCAAGCTCGATATGTGGTTTGCTGTTAGCCAGTATGGGAATCAGCCAGTGTCATGGGCCGAGATTAGTTGCTGTCAAGATTTTCAGGTCTGCCGCAGCATTTACATCTGTTGCTGTTGTTTGCTGACTAGGGAGTAATGACTGTATCTAATTCCTGGCCCGAAATACTCGGGGCTGGTTACGGTTACCCTGCAGCCACGACGGAGACATCAACAGGTGCTCAGGGCTCACAAGCAGAGTTACTACTGACTTGCCGTGCTCATAGACGTCACTGCGATCATTGGAAGATAAAACGAAATCAAACACTACGATGGGTCGATAACTAGGTGTACATTTTGTGACGCCAGTGTGTTTAGCAACAAAACTAGAAGTTTACGAACTCTAGTGCTTGTGTAGGTAGGTTTTTTTGGCCTAACATAGTGCATATGTAGCGACGGTTCTTGGCCTAATTCGGGTGACCTAATCCGAATACGAAACATGAACCGAACCTGAAACAGAATGCTAATCCTAGTTCTATACGGATCCTACAGAATAGTAAGTCCTAATCGGATACAATTCGTGAGAGGGGAGGGGAGGCATTCGATCCTGCCGCGGCAGTCGACAGAAGTAAAATTTGTGATGTTCAGCTTGCTGCGACAGATCCAGCTGACAGTGCAAAGACCATTTCCCGGAGATTCAGCTCAGTTGTCGACGTGAAGGGTTTGCCGCCATACGGATCAGTTCAGCTCATGTTTAAATAGACTGAACCACCTGCAGTGTGACTAATCTCTGGATCTGAACCCATGGTTAGTTATCTTCTGACGGTCACGCTCAGGCCACTTTTGCCTTGAAACATCGCCACTGCTGCCATTAGGCTGCAGTTCTGGTATCACGCCGCGTAAGGCATGGTTAACTCGTGTGAGAACCCGCATAATTAAGCTAAGCTAATTTAGCAGTAGTTTGTAGTTAAGCGTTAATCTTTTCGCTAAGTTCTTGTCTTTGTATTAGCTCATTCATCATTCATTCATTTCATTGTTATAGCATTCATTTCAAACGAAACCCTCCTGGCCATTTCACCTATCCATTTTCGTAACCGGTGTAGCACAGCCCAGTAATTGAGCCATTTCCCTTGTACCATCTCTACACTCTTCCCTGTTTATCCAAGCCAGCACAACAAGCACAGCCAGACATCTCCCCCCCCCTTCTCACTTAACCCTCCTGTTCCCTTGCCTTATCCTGAGTCCAGCCGATCCCCTTCCAGAGCCCTCCACTAGATTCATTCACTCCACATCACTGTCTCTCCAACCCCTTTCTTCGCCAGAGCCCAAAGGAGCCAGAAGCAAGGTGCCAGGGAGATTGGAGCAGGCAAACAAGGACGACGCCGACGACAGCCCGAGGACCGCAAGCAACCACCGGAGGACCTCACCCAGGTCATCAAGAAGGCGACCCTCCCCCTTCACTGCCGGCAGCCACCACTTCATCATCCCAGATTTCAGCATCAACCACAACCTCTCAAACCGACCGAACCTCCAAGCCTCAGGTAAACCCTCTCCAAACCCCCCTTCAACCATCAAGGGTAAACTTGCAAGAAAATCACACCTCCATCAGTACCCTTCCAACATGCATGAGCTTCATCACAACTCATAATCATCTCATCATAAGAAATTAATTGCTGCTTAGTTGGATTTGAGTAGAGAGGGCAAGAAGAGAGTAGAGGCCTAGAGATAACTGGGTAGCAGCTCCTAGTGCTGTGTAGAAGCGCCGGCGGCCGTAGGCCGGGCCGGCCGCGAGGAAGAACCTAGATGGTGCTGGCCTTCGGCCGCACCAAGGAGGAGGAGGCGCAAGGAGTGGAGCAGACCGAACCATGGAGGAGCAGATCTGGGGAGGTAGGAGCCGTCGGTGAGGCGGCACTGAGAGGGGCGGCGCGGTCTGGGACCAGAGCTGGCGGCGGCAGGGAGCTGCAGTGGGAGGTGCTGGCGCCAGGTAGAGTGGGGGGAAATGGACCGGGAGAGTGGAGAGAAGAGGAAGAAGAACCAGCGGCCAGAGCAGGGGAGATGCGGCTGGGAGTGGAGGTCAGGGAGGAGTTCGACCGGGGAGAGTGCGCACCGGGAGATGGGATTAGGAGTAGAGGGAGATAAGAAGAAAGGGAAGAAGGAGCTAGAAGAAGGAAAGAGTTCGGCTGGGAGGAGTTCGTTTGTGAAGTGAGGAGAGAGAAGAGATTAGGTTAGAAAGAGAGGTTAAGGTTAGGATTAGGGTTAGATTAGAGTTTTAACTCGTGTTGGTAATTTTCAGAGAATTAGCGAAGTAGATTATATTGTTTTATGCTAGTAGCCTGAGTAGGATAATTAATTTTGTTCGCGTTTAGCTAATCTCTACGTAGTAGAATTGTATCCAAGTTTTTGTTGAATTGTTAGTGTGATCGCTAGTAGTAGTCTAGTCGGCACGTAGATGCCTTGTCGTGTTGATCCCGTTGTTATTGTACCGTGAGGTCGGCCGCGACGGAAAGTGCTAATCGAGCGAGTAACCTAAGATCTGTCTAACTAAAATCTATTAATCCTTATACTACTAGTATTTCCCAAAGCCAGCAGTTTATTTATTCTGCCTTGTGCGTACTATCGCTTTATTTCAGAGGACGATCCCACGCCGACAGGAGTAGTTAGTCCGGAGTTCTTCATCGACGATCTCTTCCGATTCTGCGAGCAGTGCGATCCTCTTGAACATGAATCTAGCTATTTTTAATCAGAATCGATTCACTATATTATATACAATATTGCATCAAAACTATTTCTCAAAACTCAAAACACTTAAATGAGGATGATGAGGAAAGAAAGGAATGTTATGATGAGTAAGGAATGAGAAAAGATGATGTAATACTATGGTTGGTAAAGGGGCCCGTGGCAAGGAAGAGAGAGGGCAAGAGGTGGGACCCTTTACATATGGGTAAAATATAAGGACCAACAACACTCTTACTCGGTCCGATGTCGTATTTGAGTACCAACCATTTTCCCGCTTCGACGGCGTAAAATGCTACCTTGTTACGTAATTATATTCTCCACAACGGACGCACATTGGAGTGTTGGGAGCAGAAGTGAGCCGCCCCAAGGGGGAGTGTTGGGTCTTTGAAGAGAGCCGCACCAACCAACATTATTGAACTCGGTGGAGGCGGGCGCGCCATGACACCGACGGAAAATAGTGGGTGGAGACTTAATCACGTAACTGAAAACGCTCAGATTCTCAACTCAAGTCGCATCAAAGGAAATGCGATGAACCTAGCGATATAGAGCTCCGAATAGCTATGGGTAAAGTGGTACAAGCTCTGCAGAAGCTATATCAAATCATGAATTCATGCGCCTCTCCGGATTGGAGTCTACGGAACCGCTAGGGTCTTTCTTCTCTCCGAGTGACTAGTAGTCTTTTAGAATAAAATTTTGCCACCTAGTGTTTTGTGGAGTTATTTTTTAAAAGAGATGAGTTAGAAAATGAAGGAAGGAGCAGAGATGAGTCATAAGTGCATTTTTGCTATTAATGCTTGTTTGAGTACATTAATTTGTACTCAACCTGCTAGTATTCTTCTTTGTAGATCCTAGTCCTACGGAGTCATCCCGAGTGGGACGAGGAGTTGCAGTGTGATGAGGCCACAGGAGGCGAGGGCGTTAGCTACGAGGAGCAGGGCGAGGTGGAGCCCGTATCCGACGAGTGGGACCTTTAGGAGACCTGTACCTCGGGGCATGCAAGAGATGAAGACTAGTCCTTTTGTAGCTGTTTAATTATTTGTAATAAGAACCATAGCTGCGTGGCTACCACTCGTAATAAAGATGTGCGCTATTAGCTTATTGTTCGCTACGCGACTCTGGTAAGGCTTACTATTTGTTGAAATGGTGTTCTGCCGTACAGACAAATAGTAATCCGTTTGCTTAAGTGTGATTATCCTCTGGGATAATGACACGGGGCGCCGCAGCTGGTATCAGAGCAATAAGGTTAGGGCCACGCTAATAACCTAGTAACTGTTGTAGAACTTAAGCTTGCCTCTCTTCTTGCTATATTGCACTAAGTACTCTATTAAGTCTTGTCTTCATGTCATTTTCTGTTCCGGTTCTTTTCAAAATTATTATGTTAAAATGCTTATCTGTCTTAAATTCGCACTAACATTAATTTTAAACTAATTCCTTTGCAGGATGTCTAGGGTCAGACTTCCGTTGGACAGGGTTCGAGGGGAGCATGTATTGATACTAGGGAAGATGCTTCAGCATCTTGGGGCACCATTTCCAGTTTTTTTTCAGGAGTTGCGAGCTGAGGATAGTGTAGCTGTCATAGGAGTTACAGTTACCGGGATTCCTATGAACCCGGCTTATTATAGAGAGTATGTCGAGGAGTGGCGTACCACAGAGGATGTTTTACCCCTGCAGCTAGTAGCCCATAGAGCCATCCATGCCCTTCGGTCCCATTTTAGCGATCAGCTTAGGGGATCTCAGTTTGGAGGGATACCTCCTATAGTTCCGCATTTGTTTAGGAGAGCAAGACGGTCCTCTACCTATTACTAGTTACCCCTACCCGCCACCTTCCTCTCGCCTTAGTAGCTTTGAGGAGATACCACCGACATCAGATTTATAGCCGAGACGATGTTATTCCATGCTACTAGAGGGGCTTTGTCCAGAGCTGAGGAGAGCTCGGAGTTCTGGCAGCAGCAGTCAGTGGCCTTACAGCACTCTTTGTGCCACCCACCACCCCTACCCGAGATGACCCTACCTACCATCCTACCTATCCCACCACCACAAAGCGCCGCTTATCCCACTGCTCCAGCGCCGATCCACCCCATGTTCCACCACCCGCACTCCCACCACCTACATCACCCCTGCACTCGCTTGATGATCCTGTCCCGCCTTTCCAGTTTGCTCCCATACTGTGCCTGGGCTTTACGGTTCCCTCTACACAGCCGTCCCTCCCTTGTACTCCGACACACTTGTTTCTTTTCCGCCATCCCTGGGAGACCTAGGCGAGGCCTCCGCACCTATCCCAGATTATCCACTTCCTCCCCGCATGAGGCCTGAGTATCATAGCCATCGTATGAGTGTGCATCCGGGCCCTGCCCGAGACTCGCTTAGTGGGTGATCTCTTCCGAGCTTTCTTTGGAGACCCTAGTGCGAGTCGTGTTGCTGGAGGAGTCAGCCCTAGCCGCACAGTAGAGGATGAGGAGGAGAGTGATCCATCCGAGGCCCCTTAGGGAGTGTGACCTAGGGTAGGTTAGGTTTTAGCTGGAGGTTTTCTTAGTCGTGTTTTGCTGTATCATTATCTTGTACATTATGTATGTCTGTTCCGCTGTATCAGAATCTGCTGTATAATTATGTTTTATCAGTCTTTCAATTTGGCAGTTTAATCCAAGTTGGCAGTGTAGGATTGGGTGCAGCAATATAAGAGTAGCTTTTCATGCCCGGGCTAGAGGCATGGAGTAGAAGTCTGGCATGGATCCGCTTTTCAGCCTCTGGAGAAGTACGACCATATCCATAGAAATTTCTTATCTGCTCTCTCTCGCAATGTAATGGCCCGTCACCTTCCCGCTTAATAACTAAATATGTAAAGAGAATGAATAAAGGTGGCGATGTAAAAGTATGACTTATCCCTTTCGCACTTTAAATTTCCGAACGAGTGGTTCGTGGCACTCCGAAGCGCAGTAGCTCGCGCACTCCGTGAGCGAAATCACGGCGCACTCGTGAATGAGTCTCGCGGTCCCAAACACGTGGTTTGGGTGGACTCGAGCCACTCGAGCGCACTCCGCACGTGGATCCGTGGTAGTATAGGTTGCACTCGTGAGGCCGGCCCGAGCAGCCCTGTGCCTCGTGGATCAGGCGGCTCTGAACGGATCTCGGCGTGGATCGAGCACGAGAGTCTCGTAGTATAGGATTGGATCTTTTGCATATCCTTGTTTTCGGTGTTAGTTGCCATGTGTGTATATTAATACAACTCACCGCGATTAGCTTCTATCACATGAATGTAACGCTTTCTTATCTACTTCAGTGTTGCTGCTTAAGAGCTAATAATTTGTTAACCATCTGGCGTCTTAAAAAGAAAGTGCTACCAACCTACTCACTAATGTAACCCTTTCTGCACCTCCCACAGATGGAAGGTCAAGGTAGTGAAGATCATGATTTGGGACTGAGATTGGGGCTTATGCCACAAGACCGGTCCTCAGAAAATCCACAAGTGAACCTCAATGAGCCAACAACCGATCAACCTCAAGCTATCGCAGCGCTGTGAGCTAGCCAACTACCACCTATCGAGCAATCGATCCCATAGGAGCAATGACTCGATGTGATCGATTCTCGAAAACTCGTAAGAGAGGCACAAGAAAACCGAACCGCTTTATGGAAGCCCCATGACCCGAGTAGCACCTTCTACCTCCCAAACAAAGACGCGGGTTAGTCTAGGGATTTTCCGCATCGCCTCCTACCTTTGCTAAAGCCACAGATCCTCTTGATGCTAGTGATTGGTGGTAGAGATAGAGAAGAAGCTTGACACGAGAGGATGCTCCGATGTGGAAAAGGTACGGTATGCAAAGACACCGCTTGAATGGGCCAGAACTACCAGGTGGCTTAATTACAACCGCAACTGTGTCGATGAGCAACCAATCACATGGACTGAATTCGCATCGCGATTCATCAAACCCATGTACCTACGGAAGGATGGAACTAAAGAAACGTGAGTTCGAGCCTTAACCGAGGTGGAAAAAGATGATTGATTATCTTAGCGCTTTAATGATCTTTCCGTTATGCCCCAACCGATGTTGACACGAGGAGAAGAAGATAGAAAATTCATGCATGGGATGCACCCATATCCAAGATGCTCCTCACAATCCATAAAATTATCGAATTCCAAGATTTGGTCAATAGAGCTATCATATTAGAAAACGAGCACTCCAACTTGCTGATGAAGAAAGAAGAAAGAGGGCTAAAACCGACCATCGTCCCTCACCTTCCCACAGATTCGCCCAAATATGCTCCAAAAAGCCTCCACAGAGATATGGCCCACCTAAACTAAGAGCATTCAACCCAAATTTCAGAGCCCTATAGCCCACAGCGACAAAGGCCATAGCGGTGAGATGTGCGAAATGTAGAGGAAGCCACTGACGAAGGACTCACTGCAGGCAGGCACGGATGCATGCTTTAATTGCGGAGATCCGACACCGCAAAGTAGAATGTCCTTCATACAAAGGACATCCGGAACCCCACCACAGCAAGATATGTACCCAAAGTACGCCGACTTCACATCAAACCAATCGCTGAGTCACCACGGGTAAACCACCAACACCGGAGGAAATGGTAGAGGAGGACAAGCACGCTCGACCCATGTGAATGCGGATCGATTGAGAAGCAATCGATGTGGTAACGGCACGTTATTACTTCCACCCTCTGCGGGTATCGCTTTATTTGACCGAGCAACCCACTCTTTTATGTCTCGAGATTTATAGATGAGAATAATCTATCTAGTGAAACATTGGGAAAACCCATGGGAGTTAGTACGCCAATGGAATGATTGAAGTAACCTCACTTAGGAAGGATCAAAGCTATTATTATCCATAATGTCAAGTTCCTAGCTGATCTCTTCATAATCAATCTAAGCGCCTAGAAGTAATTCGGGTATGGATTGGTTGTCCGCGCATGGGGTGAATATAGATTGTGAATCTAAGCAAGCCTCCATTCAAAACTGATGGATCAAGAATACAATATATAGGGACTAGAACTCACCAAGATCAGCTAACCTTAACTTGGCTAGCCTTCAAGTGAAAGAAGTGAAAGACATACCAGTTGTAAGGGACTTTCCGGATGTATTCTCAAGAATTACAGTATGCCCTGGAGAGAGATAGAATTCACTATCAACTTAATCCGGCACCGCACCAATCTCCAAGAGACCGTATAGAATGAATCCAAAGGAATTAATAGAGTTAAAGAGGCGGTTGGATGGATTAGAAGCTAATGGTTTTATCGAGAAAGCACGCCACCTTGGGGAGCCCCTGTATTGTTCGCCAAAAGAAGGACTGAGGAGTCGATTATGTACTGGATCACGGAATTAAACAATGTCATCATCAAGAACAAATACCCATTGCCCGAATTGATGATCTATTTGATCAATTAAAAGGAGCACGGTATTCTCAAAAATCGACTTAAGATCGTGGTATCATCGATCAAAGTCAATCCCGCGACATTGACAAGACAAACCTTTGTCTCCGGTGATGGGCACCATGAATACACAGTGGTTCCTTTTGGATTGACCAATGCCCTCGCTATATTCATGAACCTAATGAATAAATTGTTCATGAAACATCCGACAAGTTTATTGTTGTCTTTATTGACGACATATTGATTTATTCTAAAAGTGAGGAAGAACACGCACATCACCTCATCGTTGCCTTAGAAGTCCTCAGAGAAAACCAATTGTTTGCAAAATTCAAGAATGCGACTTTTGGTTAGACCAAGTGTCATTTCGGGACATGTCATCTCCGAAGAGGAATCAAGTAGATCCTTCCAAAATTGACACACTATCTCATGGAAGCGCCCAACGAATACCACAGAACTGAGTTTCACGGGATTCATGGATACTACAGAGATTCATCAAAGGGTTCTCGCAGATAACATCACCTCTCACAAAACTTCTAAAGAAAGACGTGAAATACGATGGACGTAAGCTTGTGAGAAAAGTTTTCGTGAGTCGAACAACGCTTAACCACAAAGCACCTATCCTAACCTTGCCTAAGGAGGGATTGATTATGTGGTATATTGCACGCATCAAGTATGGATTAGGATGCGTGTTAATGCAGATGATAAAGTCATTGCATATGCTTCCAGACAATTAAGGCCCCATGAGCAAAACTATCCAACTCATGACCTTGAACCGGGAGCGTGAGTGTTTGCTTTGAAGATCCGGAGACACTACTTATATGGGTCTAAATGTATATTGTACAGTTGACCACAAAAGCCTCAAATACATCTTCACTCGTAAAGAATCGAATATGAGGCAAAGGAGATGGCTAGAGTTAATCAAAGATTATGATCTAACCATAAGTTATCACCCCGCAAAGCTAATGTAGTAGCCGATGCCCTCACAGAAAATCTCAATGCCATCACTTTTCTATTGAAAACCATGCAATCGAATCGATCCTAGCTTTGGCCAAAATGAGTATAGAAGTGAAGACTACCACCTCGAAGCAACTATTTCACCATGACATTCCATCCCACCCTTCGAGATCGATAAAAGAACAACGGTATGCCCGATCCATTCATCATTGAGAAATCGAAGAATCAAATCAAAGCCAACCTTCCGAGTTCCAGATAGATAACCTGCATTCCTCGGCGACAATCCGTAACTCGTGTCCCGGATCATCCTCAAATTAAAGAAACTATTCTGCGGAAGCACATGATACCCCATATACTTTACACCTGTAGTACAAAATGTATCGAGATTTGAGGGAAAATTTTTGGTGGCCAAATATGAAAAGAGGAATAGCAGATCATGTAAGCCTTTGTGATACATTCCGTGAAGGTTAAAGCAGAACATCAACACCACCGGATTGCTACAAATTTCTTAGAAATACTGTAATGGAAATGGGAAGATATTTGTATGGATTTCATAACAGGCCTTCCCATGACCATCAAGAAGAAAGACGCAATCTGGGTTATTGTGGACCGTCTCACCAAATCGGCCCACTTTATTGCCACTAATCAAAAGTACTCGATCAACAAGTTGGCAGAACTCTACATAGAAAGAATAGTCACACTGCACGGAATTCCAAAGACTATCACCTCAGATAGAGGATCTGTCTTTACCTCCGCATTTTGGAAGAGCTTACACAATGCCTTGGGCACCACACTTAATTTCAAGATACCTATCATCCATGCAGATCGATGGTCGATCGAAGGGTAAATCAAATCTTAGAGGACATGTCGCGAGCATGTGTGCTGAATTTTGAGATTCTCGGAGAAACACTTAGCACCGCAGAGTTCGCCTATAATAATAGTTATCAATCTAGTATCCAAATGGCACCGTATGAAGCACTCTATGGCGAAAGTGTAGGTCACCCATTTGTTGGTATGAAGTTGAGAGAAACCTTGTTAGGACCTGAATTAATACGGAAAATGATGAGAAAATCCAGTTAATTCGGAACGCCTCAAGATTGCCCAAGATAGACAAAAGAGCTACGCCGATAAACATAGAAGAGACCTTCAATTTGATGTTGAGATTATGTCTATGTAAAAGTATCACCTATGCGTGGATGCGCAGATTTGGACCGAAGGAAAGTTAAGCCCACTGTATGTTGGACTGCTCAGACTCTCGAGCGTAAAGGCACCTGGCATACCAATTGAGTTACCAAGTCAATTGTCACGAGTACACAATGTATTCCATGTCTCTCAACTCGTAAAATGCCTAAGGAGCTGTCTCACCACATAACAAATTTGGACATACCCTTACAAGACGACTTGACTTATGAAGAGCGCCCATTGAAGATCCTGCCACCAAGACCACAATTAAGAAATCGGACCATTCGATTTTGTAAAGTACAGAGGAAGAACCACTCACATGAGAAGCTACATGGGAGAAAGAGGAAGAGATGCGCAAGCTCACCCTAACTGCTCAAGTGAGGATTTAATTTTGGGTGAAATTTTTCTAAGGGGGAGGATGTGAGAACCCGCATAATTAAGCTAAGCTAATTTAGCAGAGTTTGTAGTTGCTGCTAATCTTTCGCTAAGTTCTTGTCTTTGTATTAGCTCATTCATCATTCATTCATTTCATTGTTATAGCATTCATTTCAAACGAAACCTCCCGGCCATTTCACCTATCCATTTTCAGAATCGTGTAGCACAAATTCAAGAATTGAGCCATTTCCTTGTACCATCTCTACACTCTTCCCCGCTTATCCAAGCCAAGACAACAAGCACAAATGACATCTCCCGCCCCTTCTCACTTAACCTCCTGCTCCCTTGCCTTATCCTCGAGTCCAAATGATCCCCTTCCGCAGCCCTCCACTAGATTCATTCACTCACATCATCTGCTCTCCAACCCCTTTCTTCGCCAGAGCCCAAAGGAGCCGTAAGCAAGGTGCCAGGAGATTGAGCAGCAAACAAGGACGACGCGACGACAGCCCGAGGACCGCAAGCAACCACCGGAGGACCTCACCCTGTGTCATCAAGAAGGCGACCCTCCCTTCACCGCCAGCACCACCACTTCATCATCCCCATTTCAAAGATCAACCACAACCTCTCAAACCGACCGAACCTCCAAGCCTCTGTAAACCCTCTCCAAACCCCTTCAACCATCAAGGGTAAACTTGCAAGAAAATCACACCTCCATCAAGCATTCTTCCAACATGCATGAGCTTCATCACAACTCATAATCATCTCATCATAAGAAATTAATTGTCGCTTAGTTGGATTTGAGTAGAGAGGGCAAGAAGAGAGTAGAGGCCTAGAGATAACGGGCAGCGCTCCTAGTGTTGTGTAGAAGCGCCATGGCCAGAGGTCGGCCGCCGCGAGGAAGAACCTAGATGGTGCCGGCCTTCGCCGCACTCAAGGAGGAGGAGGCGCAAGGAGGGAGCAGATCAACCATGGAGGAGCAGATCTGGGAGGTAGGAGCCGTCGGTGAGGGCGCACTGAGGGGCGGCGCGTCTGGGACCAGAGCTGGCGGCGGCAGGAAGCTGCAGTGGGAGGTGCTGGCGCCAGGTAGAGGGGGGGGAATGGACCGGGAGAGTGGAGAGAAGAGGAAGAAGAACCAGCGGCCAGAGCAGGGGAGATGCGGCTGGGAGTGGAGGTCAGGGAGGAGTTCGACTCGGGAGAGCTGCGCCGGGAGATGGGATTAGGAGTAGAGGGGAGATAAGAAGAGAAAGGGGGAAGAAGGAGCTAGAAGAAGGAAAGAGTTCGGCTGGGAGGAGTTCGGCTGTGAAGTGAGGAGAGAGAAGAGATTAGGTTAGAAAGAGAGGTTAAGGTTAGGATTAGGGTTAGATTAGAGTTTTAACTTCGTGTTGGTAATTTTCAGAGAATTAGCGAAGTAGATTATATTGTTTTATGCTAGTAGCCCGAGTAGGATAATTAATTTTGTTCGCTTAGCTAATCTCTGTATAGAATTGTATCTCAAGTTTTTGTTGAATTGTTAGTGTGATCGCTAGTAGTAGTCTAGTCGGCACGTGTAGATGCCTTGTCGGTGTTGATCCCGTTGTTATTGTACCGTAGGTCACCGCGACGAAAGTGCTAACTCGAGCTAGTAACCTAAGATCCTGCCTAACTAAAATCTATTAATCCTTATACTACTAGTATTTCCCAAAGCCGCAGCTTATTTATTCTCGCCTTGTGCGCATTTATCGCTTATTTCAGAGGACGATCCCACGCACGGCTGTGAGTAGTTAGTCCGAGTTCTTCATCGACGATCTCTTCCGCAGCTGCGCAGCAAGCGATCCTCTTGAACATGAATCTAGCTATTTTTAATCAGAATCAGATTCACTATATTATATACAATATTGCATCAAAACTATTTCTCAAAACTCAAAACACTTAAATGAGGATGATGAGGAAAGAAAGGAATGTTATGATGAGTAAGGAATGAGAAAAAGATGATGTAATACTATGGTTGGTAAAGGGGCCCGTGGCAAGGAAGAGAGAGGGCAAGAGGTGGGACCCCTTTACATATGGGTAAAATATAAGGACCAACAACACTCTTACTCTGGCCGATGCCGATTTGAGTACCAACCATTTTCCGCTTCGACGGGCGTAAAATGCTACCTTGTTACGTAATTATATTCTCCACAACTGACGCACATTGGAGTGTTGGGAGCGGTGAAGTGAGCCGCCCAAGGGGGAGTGTTGGGTGCCGAAGAGAGCCGCACCAACCAACATTATTGGAACTCGGTGGAGGACTGGTGCGCCATGACACCGACGGAAAATAGTGGGTGGAGACTTAATCACGTAACTGAAAACGCTCAGATTCCGAACTCAAGTCGCATCAAAGGAAATGCGATGAACCTAGCGCATATAGAGCCTGTAATAGCTATGGGTAAAGTGGTACAAGCTCGCAAATGCTATATCAAATCATGAATTCATGCCGCTCTCCCGATTGGAGTCTACGGAACCGCTAGGGGTCTTTCTTCTCTCCGAGTGACTAGTAGTCTTTTCTGTAATAAAATTTTGCCACCTAGTGTTTTGTGGAGTTATTTTTAAAAGAGATGAGTTAGAAAATGAAGGAAGGAGCAGAGATGAGTCATAAGTGCATTTTTGCTATTAATGCTTATTGAGTACATTAATTTGTACTCAACCTTGCTAGTATTCTTCTTTGTAGATCCTAGTCAGGGAGTCATCCCGAGTGGGACGAGGGAGTTGCAGGTGCAGATGAGGCCACAGGAGGCGAGGGCGTTAGCTACGAGGAGCAGGGCGAGTGGAGCCCGATCCGACGAGTGGGACCTTTAGGAGACCTGCACTGGGCGTGCAAGAGATGAAGACTAGTCCTTTGTAGTGTTTAATTATCTGTAATAAGAACCATAGCCTTGCGTGGCTACTACTGTAATAAAGATGTGCAGGCACTAGCTTATTGTTCTGCTACGCGACTCTGGTAAGGCTTACTATTTGTTGAAATGGTGTTCATTGCATGCATAAATAGTAACCGCTTGCTTAAGTGTGATTATCCTCTCGATAATGACACGGGCGCCGCAACTCGCCCTCGCACGTATGTCCATTCATTTCGCCGCTCGCACGCGCGTTACTATCGCTCACCTTGGCGCCATTAAAATCGAGACCAGATCACAATGATCGGTGAGGAATCGGTGATATCAGTCGCATCAAAACTAGGCATGAACTCGTACTTATTTCTAACCATGTCCGCGAAGCCCGACCTAGCACTCGCGGTCGTGCCACTGCATCGCCTTCAACCTCGGTCAATCACCGCTGCTATTAGGTAATGGTGACATCAAAACGAGGCATGAACTCGTATCGATTTCTAACCATGTCCGCAGAAGCCTTAATCTAGCACTCGCGGTCGCCACGACCGGCTTCAACTCAAGTGAATCACCGCTGCCATTAGGTAATGATGACATCAAAACGAGGCATGAACTCGTACCGATTTCTAACCATGTCCGAGAGAAGCTCGATCTAGCACTCGCGGTCGCCACGCATCGCCTTCAACCTCGGTCAACCACCGCTGCCATTAGGTAATGTTGACATCGTGTCATGTGGCGAACAACCTATATCCGGACTCTGTGCGAGTGCAGCCGAGCATACCGACCTAATTCTGCGCTTCGCCGCATTGGACTCTGCGCTTCGCATTCGCACCACCTTTGAGTTGAAACCGAATTGCCATTGTCGCTTGGTAAATGGTGGCATCGTGTTGGGCCGTACTAACATCTCTCCACAACAATGTATCTACAATAAAGCAAAAGGGTGAGAGCACATCTCTCTACAGCAAGCGATCGAAAAACCTGCAGCGCTCGATATTACCTAAAGACTTAGATAATATAGGATGCACGCAAGCACCGGCTGCAGTCAATGGATTGAGGCGAGACCGTGACTAAAAGAACTAAACTACTACTCATCATCTCCTGAGCCTCCAACTTCTGGATCCTCGTAGTAGTCGTAATCTCTCAGATTTCCTGCTTATGAGGGTTTTAGGGGAGAGAGCGAGAATGAGCACAACTTCCGTGCTCGCGAGCCAACACACAATGCAATAATATACATGCAAGGATTAACAACGATGGCTCGGGTTATATTATTTGCTAAAGCAATGTTCCATTCATCATACGGTAGAGAATATTGTTGGAATCAGTTCATACCTTTTACGAGCAGTTCTCCTGGTTGGGAGCTTGGTTTAGGCCTTCGTCCGACCAGGTACCCATTATGTAACCTCCGAATCTCTACCAAGGAGGTCGTGCACCTCGGGGTTACGACCATGAAGACGTATGGTCTTTTTATATATATTGAAAATAATATATAGAGGTTTTAATCCTCGCACCAGCCCCCGAACTTTAAATGAATAGGTCGTGTGAACACCTTTCTTCCGATGAAATCTTATCGGATAACGCCATTTAAATGCAAGGGCATTTGAAGCGTTTGTATTCACTTTAAAGTTGAGAACTTGCTTTGGTAATTAAAGAGTTTTTGTGTCCGTTGGACTTTTTTTTTGTAACTCCTTATTACGGTTGGAATTCATGAAGCCTATAAAAACTCCTTTGTAGATTAGGGTTTTTTCACTTCCTGCTTTCTTTCTTCATCTTCCGAGTGAAAACTGCCTCCGATCTCCTTTTCTTTTCTCGCCCAAAAGAAACCCAACCATGTCGGACCAAATCATCAACTGGTCGGTTTCCGACCTGAGTGAGAAGAAACTTGAGATTTTGGAGAGGATCGGGATGCTCCCCAGCAAGGACGTGATTTCTTGGAGATCCGCGGCCGGAGAACATTCCCCAAGTAATGAAGATGGAGAAATCCCAATTTTTTTTTGCATACATTGAATACAGATTTAGGTTACCGATTCACTCCTTCCTTCCTAAAGTCCTGGAGTATTACGGAGTTGAATTGGTGAATCTTGCTCCCAATGCTATCGCCAATCTCAGATCTTTGTTTACCTTTGCGGCGCATTTAGGATTCCAGCAGATCTGGATCTATTCAGGTACTACTACAGGATGACAAAGTCTGTGAAGACGATTGGGACGCCTGGAGAGTGCACCTTGCGTCTCCATGATGGAAAAGCCGATGAGTATATTTTCATGTACTCAAAATCTTCGTGGTCGTCGTGGAAGAAAAGCTGGTTCTATATGAAGATCACGAAGAAAGACACCTTTATTATTCTCGTAAAAGGCGGTCGAGAATCCGAGATGGCGCCTCTACGTAAAAAGAGGGAAAAGTAGGAAAATGGGTCAAGCAATCAAGCTTTTAGTGTCAAAGGTCTAACATCTTGGCATGTGGTGAAGGATTTTTCACACGCCGTTAGCCTCGTGAATGCCCGAGCACATCGGATGCTCTCGTACATTGGTCGTGATAATACGACCAGAGATTCCAAAGATGGTAAGTCATTTAATGATTCCGACAGTTTACCTATCCTAGTTGATTATTTTGTATCCTTAAATTTTTTATATTACCTTTATGACTTTATCTTCGATGATATTAGAAGTCAAATCAAATGATCATACGAGAGCTCTAGCGATAAAGCTAGCTTTCCCGAATCTTAGCGGTGTGTCCGCCAAGAGAGAATTGAAAGACTTAAGGTAAGAAAATCAACCACTGCTTATTTGTTATACATATTATTTCGATCGGTATACCATAAATCATCTTTGATGTGTAGTCGGTTGGGTTGAGAATCAATGAGGCCATCAAAGATGTGAGCCAATTGATGATCCAATCCCCTTCGACCACACAGATGTCGACCTTCAGAGGTAGGTGACCGAACATAAATAATATTTTAGACAAATTATGTTCATCGCCTAACTATCTCCGATGATGAATTCAAAGGTTGTCATACCTTCCAAAGAAGGTCATCGAGGACCCTCCAAAGGCCTCATCGAGGCCATCGCTTTGGAGGTCGACGAATCTACACCCACCGATCCGTGATCGTGACCTTATCCTCGACGAACTAGTCGCGGATATCGCTTCGATTTTCAATCGGTGGATGTGCGAGATCTAGTCAACCCTACCGTTTAGAACCGTGAAATCGAGCTGACAAGAAGAGGAAGGCTAGTGCAACGAACTTTGCTTCGATGCGCTACAAGGGTAAATTCGTAAAATCAACAAGGTACATATATTAAATGAAGGATCGATTATACATACCTTGGATCTTCCTTACCTTCTCTCTTTGTTTTTTAGATCTTCCGTGTTCTAGTCGTGTCCGACCAGAGCACCCCTCAGAAAAAGGCTCCTAGGGAAGAAGTGGTCGTGGAGGTTCCTGATCAGGATACTCCTAAAGCTAAGATCGCACGAGGATGAAGTAGTAAAAGAAGCCCCGGCAAAGCTTCAACATCTGCTCAGGATCCTCTAGTAATCCTTACTCCTTCTCCGGAGGTAGTCATCCCCAGAGACCCTCAACATGTTCCACCTCCTCCAGGAAATACTTCTCAGGTTAACAAATTTCCTTTTTCTCCCCGATTTATCGAGGATAAGGAACTTGATGAAGCCTGGGGAAAGATATCGGACCTTCAAGCTGAGATTGGTCCAAATACAATCTTCTCCGAATATAACGAAATGGCAATTTGGGTAAGTGTTCTACGACCATCCTTACAACTCTTTCTTTTTGAAGTTTCTCTGGAAACTTATCAAAGAAAGAGATTTTATTTTTGTAGCACATGGTCGAGAAATATCTTTGTGGTCTGAGGATCGACTCAATAATAAAAACTTTGGAGCAGAAGCACTCCGATCTGAGAAGTAAGAACATTTCTCTTTTTGACCTCCTAAGTTTTATTATCTTGTTTCTTCTTATAGCTTAACCTCCTCTTTCTATCATATTTGATAGATTTAGAGAAAATTAAAGAAGAGATTATGGCTAAGGAAGCCATAATAATAAAACTGAGGGAAGAAAATCAGGATAAAGACCGATCGATCGAGCATGCGATGACCAGACAAAAGGATGTTTTTGACTCTTGTGAGAAGAAAACCAAAGGTAACTGGTCGTAGACTTAACCAGTGCTCAATGACTCCAATTTTAAAGAACATATTAACTTCTTTTATCCACTCGTGCAGAAAAAACCCAAGCACTTGAACGAGCGGAGAAAACCCTCAAGTTTGAACGTGACCAAGGGGTTGAACTCGATCGGAGTCTTGAAGACAAAGTCAAGGCTCTGAACAAGATGCTCTTCGACCTGGGGTCGGGAACGCAACTGCCTATTCTAAGATATCCTTCAGAGAGAATCAACTTTCTCGGTTATCAACTTGAAAATCTCAAGGAGGTAAACGCTTCTTCGAGATAACCATGTCAAGACAATGAAGGAAGCTATCGCTAATGGAGTTAGTGTCGCTTTAGCTAAACCAAGGCTTCCACCCATCCGTTAATCTTAAAGCTATGGAAGAAGACTTCGACTGCTTTGAAAGTGAAGCAACAAAACTTCTCGAGGAAGTAAGACCTATCGGAGAAAAAGTTGTCAAGAGATGGAAGTTGGTCTCCATCACGCAGCGACCAGTTTGTTGGTCCCAACAAGTAAATGAATGTAATATTAGACTATGCAAAATGGAACTTACCTTTTATCAATGAAAATCCTGTTTTGTCTTATCAATGTTGTTACATACTCATATGTCTCCTAGCCCCCGATCGCTTATATTAGTAGATGAACCTTACTAAAAGAAAGCAGTAAACCAAGAAATTGAGTAATAACAATGACCATAGTAGAGTGTCGATAATGTGGATGACAACGATCCAGTGAATACTAGGAAATCATGTGGTGGAACCAACGAACGATTTCAACTAGTCTAGATCTTGTCCATTATCAAGTCCTATGAAATACCAATTGTAGACGTAAAATAAAACAAAGACAGGACTTCTTGATAAGAAGATATGCATGAAGGACGATGCAAAAAATGAAATGAAATGAATAGATAAGTACCTTTGTTTAGAAACTATTCGGATGCAGTCGTATCGAATCTCAAGAATTGAAGATTTATAAAATATTTCGCTAAACGTGCTCATGCTCAAACCGATCGCAACAAGATCGAGGAAAAGGACCATCACTAGGAAGCTCCTTCCAGCAAGCGTGACCACGTGCGGAGAGGAGAGACTTCGACCAGGAGGCTTTCCGTGTCCGACCAGTGGCCAAACTTGAGTAGAACAGAATGTTGAAATAAAATAACAGTCCTCAAATTCAAGTAAAAACGAAAACCATATAAATTGTCTGAGTTGGAACTCCTTATACTCGTATGTTTCTTTTAAGAAAAGAGTATTTGGTTGTGCGTGTGTATCATTGAAGCAATGATCACGACTAAAACCGGCTGTGGTTTGTGACATTTAAGTCAACAACCATGAGTATTTGAGATCCTATGGAAAGGAATATTGGAGAGAATGAGTGTCTTCTCCAACCAACTAGCAACAATAAAGGTATACGACCAGATATGACGAATAACGAGTATAAACAACCATACTTATCATTTTTATTTGTTTGTAAAAGAAAATGCATCTTTATTGAAATATGAAAGGAAATGGAATACATGAAATTAAACATAGAACTTACGCAATTGATCAATATTCCAAGAGTTAGACAAAACTTGCCCGTCTGTCATAACTAATCGCACAGATCCCGGCCTGCAACTCACCACGGTGTATGGACCTTCCCATTTGGGTGAAAGTTTGTTGCACCGCTTGGTTCCGAATTTTCAAAGAACAAAATCACCTATAGCTAGGGTCGCGAGGTTGCACCTACGATCGTGGTACGGACGCATGGCTTGGTTGGTAGATTGTCGATCGTAGCAAAGCTTGATTTCGCCATTCTTCAAGGAAATTGATGTCGCAAATCGCTGCTCACACCGATCATTTCGGAAAAGGAATCACTCGAGCGTAACCAATTTTAAGTTCCGAGGAAGCATGGCTTCACTCGTAAACCATAAAGAATGGTATTTCACCTGGTCGCACGACTAGTTGTGGTACGAACGACCCATAATATAGAAGGAAGTTCTCGAACCCAAGCCCCTGATCGTTGAAGTAAGCGGTTGTAACAACCCAAATTTCAATTTCATTGAAAATAAAGTTTAATTATTTTATTGATTTTTGTGGAATTTTTAAAGCTTTTCCTTAACTAAATGAAAGCTAAAACAAAATGATGTGCAAAATCTATTACCGATAATAGCTGGAAATATTTTTCTTAAATCCTAAATGCTCCAGAGAATTTCGTGAATTTTCCCATAATTTTGGAATTATTTTGCTATATTCTAAAGCCTAAATGATTTATCAAGATTTAATTAAATCAAATCAAAAGAAAATCCTCAATAGTGTTTGGGCCGAAACTCTCTCGGTCCGGCCATTCGCACGCCACCCGCCTCCGCGCCGCCTCCTCCTCTCGGCCGAATGCAGGTCCACCGTCGCTCTCTCTCGCACCACTTGAACTCACAACCGTTGGATCTAAACCAACGGCCGAACTCCTCGATGCATCTGTAAGGTCCGAATGCTCTACTTCAATCGGACCGCCGATCTAAATCCAACGGCTAGCGGGCATCGCGAACTTTCCTATTTCATCGCATCGTCATTCAATCATCGCACCGCTAGATTAAAATCCAACGCCACACCAACCCCAACTTACCGACCAGATGTTCTATCTCTACCGTCCGATCAAAATCGGACGCCCAGCGTCATCGTCTTCCTCACCTTCTTCCCGCCGCCGCACCAAGAATCGCCGCCATTAAAGCCCACGATCGAGCTCCGCCCGCCGCTTTCTCTTCCCACTCCTCGCCGTCGGCGCATTGACTACCCCGCATCACGCCGCCCCACTTCCGGCCGCTTCCCTTTTCTCGCACACGATCGCCGAACGTCGCCACTACGCCGCCACGCCCGCGACACGATCTCCACCACCCGCCTCCTCCGCCTTATAAAGGGAGCACGAGGTGCCCTCGCCATCAACACGCCGCCACCACCCGGCACCTTCACCTTGCTCGTAGCGCCAAATTTCAAGTTTCTTCGCGGCGATCGCAGAGCTTCTTCTCCGCTCCCGACGCCACCGAGCTCATCCGCCCCGCCGACCACACCATCGCCACCACCGCAACGACGCGGCCGAGCTACCATCCACTTCTGAGGATCACCGAACATTTACTTGCCGACGATCAAATTCGCCGCCAAACTCCGCGCCGACGACCTTTCCGTCGGCTCCGCCGCTGTTTTGGTAACCCCGAGTTCGCATCGCTTCCTCTACATTATGCACGCACTCACTCGACTCGCGCGGCGTAGAACGCCGCGAGCCGCGCCGCGCTTATCGCCACACCGACCTACGTGGCATAACCACGTAGGCGCCCAGTCGGCGCCACTCGATGCCAACGCCGCTGGGCGCCACGTGGTGGCCACCTCACCACGCCCACCCCTGAGCCGAAGTCCGTGGACTTGAAATCAAAAGAAAATCCTCAATAGTGTTTGGGCCGAAACCTCTCGGCCCGGCCCATTCCTGCACGCCGGCCCGCTCCGCCGCGCCTCCTCCCTCGGCCGGCGAGGGGTCCACCGCGATCTCTCTCGCACTACTTGAACTCACAACCGTTGGATCTAAATCCAACGCCGAACTCTCGATGCATCTGTAAGGTCCGAATGTTCTACTCAATCGGACCGCTGATCTAAATCCAACGGCTAGCGGGCATCGCGAACTTTCCTATTTCATCGCATCGCTTCAGTTATCGCAGCCGTTAGATTAAAATCCAACGCCACACCAACCCCAACTTACCGATTCAGATGTTCTATCTCTACCGTCCGATCAAAATCGGACGCCCAGCACATCGCTCTTCCTCACCTTCTTCCCGCGTCGCCGCACCAAGAATCGCCGCCATTAAAGCCCACGATCGAGCTCCGATTCCGCGATCTTCCCACTCTCCCTCGCCGTCAGCGCGATTGACTACCCCGCATCACGCCGCCCACTTCCGGCCGTTTCTTCTCGCACACGATCGCCGAACGCCGCCACTACCGCCGCCACGCCGCGCACACGATCTCCACCACCCGCCTCCTCCGCCCTATAAAGGGAGCACGAGGTGCCTCGGCCACCGAACACGCCGCCACCACCCGCACCTTCACCTTGCTCGTAGCGCCAAATTTCAAGTTTCTTCGCGGCGATCGCAGAGCTTCTTCTCCGCTCCCGACGCCACGAGCTCATCCGCCCCCGCCACCACACCATCGCCACCACCGCAACGACGCGGCCGAGCTACCATCCACTTCCTGAGGATCACCGAACATTTACTGCCGACGACCGAAATTCGCCGCCGCCAAACTCCGTCGCCGACGACCTTTCCGCCGGCTCCCGCCGCTTTGGTAACCCCGAGTTCGCATCGTTCTCCTCTACATTATGCACGCACCACTCGACTCGCGTGGCGAGAACGCCGGCGAGCCCGCCCGCGCTTATCGCCGCCATCGGACCTACGTGGCATAACCACGAGGCGCCAGTGCCGCCACCTCGATGCCAACGCGCGTGGCGCCACGTGGTGGCCATCACCACGCCCACCCCTCGAGCCAAGTCCGTGGACTTGAAATCAAAAGAAAATCTCAATAGTGTTTGGGCCGAAACTCTCTCGGTCCGGCCCATTCCTCTGCACGCCGACCCGCCGCCGCGCGCCTCCTCCTCTCGCCATGCCAGGGGTCCACCGCCGATCTCTCTCGCACTACTTGAACTCGTCAACCGTTGGATCTAAATCCAACGCCGACCTCGATGCATTCGTAAGGTCCGAATGTTTACTCAATCGGGACCGTCGATCTAAATCCAACGGCTAGCGGGCATCGATAACTTTCCTATTTCATCGCATCGCTTCAATCTATCGCAGTGTTAGATTAAAATCCAACGCCACACCAACCCCAACTTACCGATTCAGATGTTCTATCTCTACCGTCCGATCAAAATCGGACGCCCAGGCCATCGCCTTCCTCACCTTCTTCCCCGCTGCCGCACCAAGAATCGCCGCCATTAAAGCCCACGATCGAGCCCGATTCGCCGCTTCTCTTCCCCACTCCCCTCGCCGTCGTGCGCATTGACTACCCGCATCACGCCGCCCACTTCCCGCCGTTTTTTCTCTCGCACACGATCGCCGAACGCCGCCACTACCGCCGCCACGCCGCGCACACGATCTCCACCACCCGCCTCCGCCCTATAAAGGGAGCACGAGGTGCCTCTACCATCGAACACGCCGCCACCACCCGCACTTTCACCTTGCTCGTAGCGCCAAATTTCAAGTTTCTTCGCCGCGACGCAGAGCTTCTTCTCCGCCTCGACGCCACCGAGCTCATCCGCCCCCGCCGACCACACCATCGCCACCACCGCAACGACGCGGCCGAGCTACCATCCACTTCTGAGGATCACCGAACATTTACTTGCCGACGATCGAAATTCGCCGCCGCCAAACTCCGCCGCCGACGACCTTCCGCGGCCCGCCGCGCTGCTTTGGTAACCCCCGAGTTCGCATCGTTCTCTCTACATTATGCACGCACTCACTCGACTCGCGCGGCCAGAACGCCGCGAGCCCGCGCCGCGCCATCGCCGCCACCGACCTACGTGGCATAACCACGTAGGCGCCAGTCGCCACTCGATGCCAACGCCGCGTGGCTGCCCACGTGGTGGCCACCTCACCACGCCCACCCCTGAGTCGAAGTTCGTGGACTTGGTTCATGTGAACCGGTCACCGATCGGGGTCACATGTCGAAAATTTAATTCATTTATTTTAATTCCCGGAAATTCATCACATGGCGTCAAGATTGCGCAATAAATAGAATTTTCTTTAAAAATAATTCAGAGAATTCAATTAAATTCAGATTTTGTATTAAACTTCTAAAATTCATATCTTTTGCATTTGAACTCCAAATTGAGTGGTTCAAGTTGCAAAATTTGTCTAAAATCATAATCTAGCTAACTAAAGCAAAATATTTTAATTTGGAGTTAGTTTGGTCTGAGTTTTGAATTTATTTGAATTTGAGTTGAATTTGTCGATTTTCACGTATAGACTTCGACGACTCAGGAGAGTTAGATCCTTCCGATTTAATTAGAGTTCCAAGACTTCAACGAAGGCAAGTTACACTATTGATCATATTGTTCCTATTGTTTTAAAGTATTTATTTACTATTTACAATTTACAATTGCATGCATATGTTTATAAAAATATCTGAATATCCTGATTTCGTATATAGTTGTTCCAAACTCCTTGGTATGGCCAATTTGACTATCAAACCTGAATACCTTGACACCTTAGATAAAATTTGTCAAATACTTAGCCTTGCTTAGATAATATTTACAAATTTGGGAGAATTTAGTCAAATCTTTACAATTTAATTTAAAATGTGTTTCTGTGGTAATGTTTTAACATGAAAGGTTTATAAAGGAGTTTTTACTCTAAATAAAATGAAATGGGTTTGGACTTGGCGAGATGGATGGATGGTGGGTGCAGTTCATGCACGGTCTAACTGTTAGATTACACCTGTGGTTTTAAATTGAAGTCGCTTGAGCCGCTTAGGACCGGTCTTTGAGCGTATTTTGCTACGCCTTACTGTACCACCACATGTCTGTATGGGTGGATTTGGCTAAATAACTGAGTGTCTCAAAGTGTTATTTGTGCTATGTTGTATGTGTGGGCGTTGGTCGACATTAGTCCCACCGGCGCAAGAGGGGCTTGGGAGGAAGGATAGTCCAAAGGTAGCGAAACCTTAGCGGGCATGAATACAGAGGACACCGCTTTGTAACGCCTCATGATAATTGCTTAGTCACACGCCTAAGCGTGCTTTGGCCGACATTAAAAGCATTTTATCTCGTGTGGGTAAAGCTGCATAACCTCTGCAGAGTGTAAAACTATTCGAATAGCGCGTCATGATCATGGACATGCTAGCAAAGCCACTCTAAGTTAGAATTGTTTTTGGTTTATAAAATGTGTTCAATAAATGTTTTAGGATGGATAGTCCTATGGTAAAAATTGGGTGGTTAGCCATGTGTTAGAGGATATCCTTCAATATTCAACTAATGGAGGTCATCCAATATTCGTTGTCGCTTTGTCACCGTTTTTATTCGAATTATTAAAATTGGTCTTACAAAAGTATTAGCAATATAATCGAAAATGCTGTTTATGCAAAACAACCCGCCATTACCTTTGTTTACCTTATGCATGCATTAAACTTTCTATATTGGGTGTGACTTAAGAGCACTGTAGTAGTTCTCACTCTTCTTCGAATAAATCTTATTCAGAGAAGACGTTTCCCCACGGTGAGGAACTTGATGAATCAAGTGCCCCCGCATTTATTGCTGTGGCAAGTCGTGTGGCCTACTACTACTACTCTTCCGCTATGTTATTTCTTTTCTTTGGCCGCAGCCCTTTTGTAATAAACTTTGAATTATTATCAATAAACTCGTGATATGATTGTGCTATCACCTTTTGTTTAACCGTACACTAGAAATCCTGGACTAGTGTATGAACACAGAGAATTTGGGATCCTTCGTTCCCAGGTTCGACACTGGTCGAACACTCGTCTTTTGATTCCTTGCATTATGATACCATTGGCCCGCTCAACTGCTCCATTACTCTGTGGACTGTGGATGAGCAACAGAAGCGAAATGTATCTTAATACCTAGTTCTTCACAGAATTTCTGAAAATTGCTGCTCGAGAACTGGGCACTGTTATCGGTGATTATACGACTAGGTACACCAAATCGTGTAATCACGTTGTTTGTTAAGAACCTCTTGGCGGCTTCAGTTGTAATTTTTATAACCGGCTTGGCTTCGATCCATTTAGTGAACGTGTCAATCATGACGAACAGGAACTCAAAGCCCCCCGGGTGCTCTTGGGAAAGGTCCCAGAATGTCTAGTCCTCAGGTTGCAAAAGGCCAAGAAAGAGGAATTGTTTGCAAAGCTTGAGACGGCTGATGTACTTGTCGGCCATGAAAGCGACATTGCACGCGCCGTCACGAGCTCTTTTGCATCATGAAGGCGATTGGCGAGAGTATCCTTGCCTAAAGGCTTTACAAACCAAAGTTACAGAGGAATGATGAGCTCCACAGACTCCTCCATGAATTTCGGCTAGCAATTTAATGTCATCCGAGCGAGATATGCATCTCATCAACACTCCGTGAGATCCTCGTTTGTACAAGGTACGTTCAATTAGAGTGTATGATTTGGCTTTTCGTGCTATACGATCAGCCTCTATATCATCTTCTGGAATGAGGTCATGCTGAAGATAATTGTAGATCGATGTCATCCAATCTCTACCGTGATCGTGATGGCGCCAACCATCATCGACCTGTGGAGCATCCATGTTCGCAGAATCAAGGTGTAGAATCTCCTTGCGAACATCTATGTCCTCGGAAGGCTCGACTACCGAGGGTGAATCGAGTTTCTCAAGAAAAACTCCAAGCGGGACGGATGCCCTTGTGGAAGCCATCCGGGCCAACTAGTCTGCCAGAAAGTTTTCCTTTCTAGGAATGTGTTGGATCTGAAAACTGAAGAAATGCTTTTCGAGTTTCCATAGTTCCGCCAGATATGATGACATCTTGGTACTAGAGCATTGATACTCTTTCCCTACTTGATTCGCTGCTAGTTGAGAATCGCCTTTCACTAGCAATATGTGAATCCCGAGCGAACGGGCTGCTCGAAGTCCTGCCAGTAAACCTTCATATTCTGCCACATTGTTAGTAGCAAGAAAGTTTAACTGGATAACGTGCTTTATTTGTTCGCTAGTAGGGGAAATCAAGACGACCCACCTCGAGCCATGCAACATCAAGGAACCATCAGTACATTGTCCACTCGCCGTGGTGCTCGTACTTGGGCCCTTGGGTGGGTTCGGGTTTGTCGATTCGCAATGAATTTCGCTATTGCACGGGACTTGATTGTTGTTAGTGGAACAACATGGAGATCGAACGCCCCAAGCTCAACCGCCCATTTTGATATTCATCCTGATGACTCTCTGTTTCCTAGGACTTGACCAAGGGGATATCCCGTAGGCACGACCACTTTGTGGGCCTGAAAATAATGCTTTAGTTTCCTTGAAGCCATAAGGAGACCATAGAGCAACTTTTGTACCTGCGAATACCTTTCTTTTGGTCCATGCAAGACTTCACTTACGTAATATATTGGTCGTTGACATGGTCTCGTTCTACGAACAGCACACCACTAACCGTTTGTGGCGTTGCAGCCACGTAAATTAGCAATGTTTCTCCCAATCTTGGAGAAACTAAGATTGGGGGACTCGTAAGGTACCGTTTTAATTCTTCAAAAGCGCTGCTTGCTTCTTTAGTCCATTCGAAACTCCCATGTTTCCGGAGAAGCTTAAAGAAAGGTAGTCCTTTTTCGCCTAACCGTGCTATGAAACGACTTAACGCTGCCATACAACCGGTTAATTTCTGAACTTCCTTCTTTGTGGTTGGATCGTGCATCTGATCGATGGCGGCGATTTTTGTTGGATTTGCTTCGATGCCTCTAGCCGAAACTAGGAACCTAAGAAGCTTTCCCGACGAAACTCCGAACACACATTTCTCTGGATTTAACTTAAGGTTATGACGTCTTAAGTTATTGAAAGTCTCTTGTAGATCTAGAATATGATCGCCAACGTTGATGCTCTTTACGACCAGATCATCAACGTAGGCTTCAAGATTCCGACCTATCTGAGGGCTAAAAGTCTTTTGCATCAACCTTTGGAATGTTGCACCAGCACTCTTGAGACCAAATGACATTTTTACATAATAGTAAGTACCATATGGAGTGATAAAGGAAGTTTTCTCTTCATCTTGTTTACTCATATTGATCTGGTGGTACCCTGAATAAGCATCTAAAAAACTTAACAACTCACACCCGGAAGTAGAGTCTACAAGTTGATCGATGCGAGGAAGGGGAAAGTCATCCTTCGGATAAGTTTTATTAAGATCTGTAAAGTCAATACACATTCGCCATTTCCCATTGACTTTTCTAACCATTACAGGATTGGCGAGCCACTTTGGGTGGTCGACCTCACGAATGAACCCAGCTTTGAGAAGCTTGTCAATCTCCGACTGGATTGCTTCTTTTCGATCAGATGTGAAACGTCGTAGCTTCGCTGACCGGTTTTGTTAGGTCAGAGCTAGCCTATGCTTGATCACCTCCCGGGACTCGGGCATGTCGGGACACCGCGGGCGAATACGTCCTGGTTAGCTCGGAGGAAGGAGACGAGCGACTCTTCCTATTTAAGGTCGAGTCCTGCTCCGACCAGTATCTTGGCACCCTTTGGAGAAGTACTTCCGTCGAGTTGTACCTCTTTTATCTGGTCAGAAGGTTTTGGTGTCATCTTCGGTCTTGAATTTTTTACCTGCATGTTAACGGTGTTAGTTCCCCTGGTCGGGAGTTCATCGACCAGTTCTAAACACTTCCGATCGCATGCGTAGGCTATCTTCTGATCGCCTCGGACCGTGATTACACCTTTTGGTCTGGTATTTTCAAACTCGATAACGTGTAGTGCGTGGCTATCGGGAACTTTGCTAAAGCCGGCGACCAAGAATTGCATTGTATGCGATCTCAAGTTCACCACATCAAATGAAATTTTTACGTCCGGAAGTTGTCGGGCTTTCGAACGTAACCAATAGGGACAAGTGCCCATTGGCTTAGCGGTAAACCAGGAACTATGCCATGAAAGGCATATTTCACGAGTTTTACCTTGGATTTGGGAATCGCATGTCTTCCAAAGCACTTGAAAATAAAATATTCAAAGAACTACCCCATCTATCAAGACCCGATTAACCTTGCGATTATTAATAGTAGACTCAACGACAATTGAAATCTACCGGTCGAGCCAAGGAATAGGCGTCTTCTTTCTTGAAGGAGATTATCATTTCCGACCACCTTGAAGGTTTTACGCGATCGAAGGTTCGAAGGTTGACTTCTCGCTCCATGGCTTTGGTGGCGCCGGACTCGATGAAGAAGATCCACCAAGATCACATTGACGGTGTGTTGAGGTTCTTGGTACTCCATTTCTTCGTCACCATCTTTGTCCTTCTTGGAGCTTGTTTCTCGAGTTCTTGAATCGACGGAGTGGACCTTACCGCATAATAACCTTCCGACTTCTTTTGCGCGCGACAATTGCGCAAGTCGTGTCCGCTTGCCGTGAAGAGGACACCATTTTTACTTTTCTTGTAATCATTGGTGGAGCCACGCCTTGCTATGACCAAGATAATCTTTTCTTCCTTTGAAAATTTTTCAGGAACAGCAAGAACCTCTTTGTCGTTGGCTCTGCCATGCTTCTTTCTCTTGAGAGTCTTCTTTTGTTTCTTTTCCGTCCTATCTAAGCCAGGTTGGGGAATTTTATCCTTTCGATCAATAGCTTCGTTCCACTCGACCGCTTCACTGGTCGTAGCGTACTTGTCAGCCATGTCGAAAAGCTCGATGGTTGTTCGTGGAGGATGTATAGCTAAATCCTCCGTAAACCTTCGATTTCTCAATCCCGCTTTGAAGACTTGGATAACGGAAGATTCTGCAACCTCCGGTATTGAGTTACGAACTTGGCTAAATCTTTTGATGTACTGTCGGAGAGTCTCGTTTGATTTTTGTCGTATTCTATGGAGATCGTCTTCCTTTCCAAGGCGATCATACGTACCCTGAAAATTTGCAATCAAAAGGTCGCAGAGTTGCTCCCAAGTATACACGGACCCGACCGGTAGGTTAAGCAACCATGATCGGGCTGATCCTTCTAATACCGTAGGAAGATAGTTTGCCATTACATTTTCATCACCACCAGCACTCGATAGCGGTGGTGTATATCTCGAGAAATTCTAAGGGATTTTGGGTCTCATTGAATTTATCCATATTGGCCGGTTGGAACCTATTTGGCCAACGTACAGCCTGGAGCCTTGCTGAGAAGGCTCGACATCATGTGATAGTTTTGTGGCACCTTCTTTGAAAAGGTGCCGGATTATAATCGGTTGGAGACCGATTTCTAGGAACTGATTGTCGGTGCTCCAATGTCCCGATTCAGTCGTGGACGTTAGTAGAACGCCTCCGACCTCTTGCCTGGTTCAGGTGATGTCGGAGATCACCTGGTCCAAGCAATTGCTCCTCTCGACGAAGTGAGGGTGAGGATTCCTGGAATAGTCTCCTTCCCTCATGACTTGTTGGTCAGAATCATCGAGGTGGTCGCAGTGTCAATTGATCCTCAACACGACCATGCAGGCCCCTGCTTCGGGAAAAATGCTGTGATGAAGTCATGGTTTGACTTTGCGGGTGCCTTCGTTCCCGATATGCTTCTGTGCGCTGCATCGTCTGTTGAATAATCTCCGATACTTGACCTACGAGTTGGGCAAAACCTGGAGTCTCTGCCAGGGCAGGGTTAGAAGTATTTAATATATCTCTAACTCGCTGCAAGTTTTGGATTGTTACCGAAGGTCTCGAGGGATTTCTGCCAGAAGAAGGTGTTTGATGGCTTACATCCTCCGACCTTCTGGTCGATCTTGCCTGGTCCCTTACATTGGTTGGGGGAGGATCAGGCGAATTAACTGGTGAACGTCCACCAGTTCTGTCACCTCGGGCATTTGGTGCTTGACCGCCCGTACCATCTCCATTAGGGCGTGGTGGCGGGCAGCGTATGTAGGACCGTACGGCATTGTGATCCGTATCTCGATCGCATTGACCTCATGCTTCCAAAGGCGATCCTCCGATGAGCTTCCGTCGTGAATCGATGGAGAGCCTTCGAGCTTCTGAGAAGCTTCCACGACGAGAGCGATCGGTGATCGGCGACTTCGAGGTTTTCGGAAGGGTCTCAACCTGATCCGCGAGTCGCCGATCGAATGCTAAGTTTTATCATCCCCACTTGGTTTATGACCAAGGGAGGTTTCATTGACACCGTCACCAGGTGTCGATTGGCTCCTGGAATTGCTAGAAGCCGTCGGTGAGTACCTATCAACCATGATTGCATCAAAGGTATATTGAGCCTCGGGTTGCGGTGTTGAATTTTCGTCACCTTTTTGCCGGCCGAAGGCCCGGCTTGTCGAGGCTTTGGGTGTTCGAACTGGTGGAAGCACTTCTCCAAACCGCCATGCGATTGTAGCGGTGTGTCTTCATCCATCCGATCGACTTCGCGATTTACGCCTGGCGGCCGTACAGAGAAGGATGATGAAGAGATTCCGTTTTCCTCTATGGCGCGCATGCATGCATCCATGTCGAGGTCGGCGTAGTCCGCCAAGTCGAACAAATTTTCTTCATCCCAACTTCCCGTCATAACCGCATCTGTGGTCACAAACGGGAATGGACAAAGATTTGATGAGCAGAGAAATTCTTCTGAGATTCCACGCCGCTCCCCACGGTGGCGCGGTATGCCGGCGATCAAGACGCCGATCTTACGAAAATAAAAAGGAAAAGTGGCGGGAAATC
Source organism: Ampelocalamus luodianensis (assembly GCA_036346255.1). Classification (NCBI taxonomy): domain Eukaryota; kingdom Viridiplantae; phylum Streptophyta; class Magnoliopsida; order Poales; family Poaceae; genus Ampelocalamus; species Ampelocalamus luodianensis. Next base: position 24,722,931 of record CM070617.1, on the reverse strand, counting down.
TCGTGAAATAATGGGGCTGCTTTATTTATATGAACTGGGTTTACAAGGTATCCTCTAAGAATCCGCTTATTCCCTTACAATCTCGGACCTCACACGAAACTATGGCTTGTGTTCTAGTCCGATGTCTATGTCTTCTGTCCCTTCTTTCTTTTTCCTCTTGATCCATCAGTTCCATCTTTAAATAGCCCTTGAAGAGGCGCGATTACTTCTAGAGAAGACGCCGATGTGAAACGATACGTGCGTCGGAGCAGCGACGCTGATAAACAACCAATCGTTCGACGGTTATATGTATATGAGACATATAACCGCATGGAGGTTATTCATTGCTGTGTCTGGATAAGATACATCGTATGGTATGGAATATGCACGTGTTCCATTCATCACATGGTAGAGAATATTCTTGGAATTAGTTCGTACCTTTTACGAGCAGTTCTCCTGGTCGGGAGCTTGGCTTAGGCCTTCGTCCGACCAGGGTACCCATTATGTAACCTCTGGAATCTCTACGACCAGTGAGGTCGTGCACCTCAGGGGTTACGACCATGAAGACATATGGTCTTTTTTATATACATTGAAAATAATATATAGAGGTTTTAATCCTCGTCACATAGTACTCCATTGATTTTTATGGGTGTGTTTGGTTGCCCTCATGGACTTAGCCCGCACTACCGGATGCAACATTTGAGGTGTTTGGTTGCCTTTATGTTACGTCGGGCGAGGCTTAGCTCATGCAAATATCCCTCCCGGGCCTGGCTCGAGGGAAACACACAAACTGAGCTTCGCTGCCCAGCTAGGCTAAGCGGATGCAGGCGTGCGCGCGTAGATAATGCAGCCGCGCACCCCACATGTGCATGACCCAACGTTAGGGTTACCACTAGCCGCCCTCACTCCATCCGTGACGCACTCATCCTCGTTGCTCTCACCGCTCTCTGCCTCGACCTTGCTCTCGCCTCCGTTTCTCGTGGCGTCCCTCCTCCACCGAGCATAGAGGTAAGATCGGCGAACGGTGGCCCAACAGGTACCCGACGCTCCAAGGCCCCAGTTCCCCCTCTCGTCCTATCCCCCCTCTCCTATCTTGAGTGGTCATTGGAGCATGAGTGATCGGAGTAGCAGCATTATTCGAGCTCTCTGTAAGCTCGCTGCTCTCCGACCCGACTAACCGCACATTAAAAAGGGGGTGTTATGGCATACTAGTCAGAAAATACATAAACGATTAAAAGAGTTCGTTATTTTTTATCTTGAGTCTCTCTATCCACTCTACTGGAGAGGTAACATCCAAGATCCAGGGACCATCGACCTTTTCACCAGGTTCCCCAGCGCAGATCATCTTGATCATATCCCTAATATCTTCAGGGGAAAAGGTTGTAAAAAAGACTTTAAGGTTATAAAATAATTAACTAAAATAAAATCGACTGGTCGGAGTTTTTCAGGACTTACATTCCGAAGAATCCCTGGTCGTATCATCCCGACCAACGTACCAAAGCATGACACATTCCCGAGACTTCAGAGGACTTACTCGGCGCGAGGAGAAATAATTCACCACGTGCCACGAAGTCAGACCTCTGATGCTGAGGAGGTAGATTGCATCAATCAATCTCTCCACTCTTCCCTCCTTCTTCGAGGAGGATCACCACTGTGGATTCTCGACCGCCACCCGACTGGCAAAGCAGAGACGATCTTCTTTGCTGATTGTCATGTAGAACTAGTTCTTCTTCCATGATGACCACGAAGACTTAGAATACATCCAAATGTACTCCTTCGCTTTCCCATCGGGGAGGTGCAAAGCGTAGTCCCCGGGCGACGCCGTCGATTTTTCCGACTTCGCCATCTTGTAGAAGTACCTAAAGACCTCCAAATCTGGTGAAACCCCTAGATATGCTTCACAAAGATAGATGAAGATGCTAAGATTAGCAATCGAATTGGGGGCTAGGTTTACCAGCTCAACTCCATAGTAATCGAGAACTTGGGAGAGGAACGGGTGCGCTGGTAACCTGAACCCTCACTCGATGTAAGCGAGAAAAACAAAGATTTCTCCCTCATTGCCGCTGGGATAGTGCTCTCTGACTGCTGATCTCCAAGGGATCAAAGCCTGGCCAAGAAGCATCCCGCTCTTTTCCATAGCCTTGAGCTTCTTCTCGCTCAAATAGGAAACCAGCCAGTTTGAGATTGGATCCGACATTGTTGGTTTTTTGTGGCAAGAAGATGAAGGAAAATCGAAGGTGATTCTGAGAGCGTAAAAACCCTAAGGCAAGTGCACTCCGGAGATTTTATAGAGGTTTTCTTTTAACTGCAAAAAGGAGTTACTCGAAGCCCAATAGACACAAAACTCTTCGGTTTCCTAGACAGTTCATTAACTTTAAAGTGAATACAGACTACCTCGTTACACTCGCCATTAAATGAAGGGTTTCCTAATATAAATTCTATCGAAGGAAGGTCACATTACATATTCACTTAAAAGTTCAAGGGCTAGCTGATGAGGATTAAAAATTCCTAAATACTATTCTAATATTTAATTAAAGACCACATGACCCTTAAGATCGTAACCCCCATGGTCTACGACCCCTGTAGTCGTGAGAATCTCAGAGGTTGCTCTACGAGTATCCTGGTCGGAGAGGCATTATACCTATTGCCCGACCAGATAACTATTCGTAGAATCTTTGAACTGGTTCTTGGAACTCGTTTCCAAGTATATTCTTGCCTTGTGATGAATGAGATACATGCCTTATTTTCCTCAAACCACATGATGTGTTTTGGTCCTAAGTCACTAACAATAACTGGTACACAGTTTTGTCTCCGTTCACACTAACCAGCGATCAGTTGGCATTTTGCTAACAACAACTGCCTCCCCGACCAAATGCGTTACTTCCAAAAGGTGTGTTCTCTAGGAGTAACTGTCACCTCTTCATTGATATTTAAAGGTGGATGCCGAACAAGCAAAACACGGGCAATTGGATTCATCTAGAAGACAATTGAAGCATACTGAAGCACATAAACTAATATACTCAGTGTAATTAGGGCTAGTTTGGTGCCTTACTAAAGGCCCTCTGTAAAAACCAGTTCATTGCAATAAAGAGTAACTCTATTCTCCTCCAATAACTCTTAGCCATGTTCCTCATTTTATTTTGTAAGATCGACAACTTGATCGACGACAGTTCTTCAACAGGATCGTGAATCGTAGGATCCATGTAGAATCTAAGATCATATCTGATTCTAACAAAGAAATATTTTTAAAAGTCTATCTTGTATTTTAACACTTCTACAATTTTAAAACTGTACTTTTACAACTTTTGTTTACCAAAATGTAGTGCAAAGGAAAGATCATTCATTATTTATGCAAATTATAATGGACATGAAGAAATAAAAAGTAAAAAAATGCTATGACATGAAAGAGACATGTGCAAATAATTATTTACAATAAATCATCATTAGAATTGGGTAGGATCATATGAAAATTTTGATCATGATCCTACTTTTTTTCTTTAGAATCGTAATAATATTAAGATTCTACCAAATTAAGACTTTACTATAGGATCAAATCGGTCCGATCAATCTAGGTCGTAGAAACGTATGAACGTATAACTAGAATCGAGATTCAAACAACTGGCCACCTGCCTAATAGTACTCCATACCACTAGCATGGTAGAATAACAACCAGAATTTCTCATTGGGAAAATAAAGATATTGTCACAACTACTACTACATATTCCTGACTTTGCATTGAATAACATGGAAGAACCACTGCAATAGACCACTGAAAATGCAGTGCTTGCATACTCATAAAATAAGTCTATATGTGATATGGTGTCGGCTCTGAAATTCGAATTCTCAAGAGGGGAAATGAGTCGATATGTACCAGGGCAAGAACACAGGGGATAGCGACAGGCGAAGGATGAAGTATAGCCCTCTTGGTCGCTGGTGGGTTCTTCCTCGGCCGTGACAGGAGGCTCTGATGCTTCAAGTTTTAAGAGAAAGACTTCTTTATTGCTTGCCTCCCTCAATTACAAAGATTGGTCGCTTTATAGCAGCGCGATGCTAACAATAGTTCCATACAAACGCTTCTCGATCTTCCTTATCTAATAAAACTTTCCTAATTAAAACTTTCCAAATATGAAGAGTCCTAAATGGATACATCATCTATTACATTGTTGCTCATAACCTGGAATGTGACTCCTTGATTCTTCTTGAGTCGGCTGTAGGTCTTGCCCGTAAAGGAATCCACAACATTCCCTCATCCACAAGAATTAGCTTGTCCTTGAGCTGAAATGATGGAAAACGTTGACAGAACTCTGCCAGAGTTTCCCATGTAGCATCAGTCACGGAACATCCCTCAATTGAAGCAACAATTCACATGTGCCACGATTCAACCTAGAACAAACTACCTTGGCTGGAGTCAACATTGATCTGCCATGAATGATATCAGGCAACGATACCACGTATGTTGGAGGTCACCTCGAAATTCCTTAAGAAGGGCGACGTGAAAACATCATGGATACAGGAGCGAGGTGGAAGGTGCAATCTATAGGCCACCGATCCAACTCATTCTAAAATCTTGAATGGCCCATAATAATGCGGCGCTAACTTTGAAGATGAACGATCTGTTACTGATACAACTGCTCGATGTTGAAGCAGAAGCCAAACCATTGGCTGACTTGAAACTCAACATCCGGGTGTTGTTTATCATGATGGTTTTTCATATGAGCTTGAAGTCATTCCCGTATCTCCTATAAAAAGACATCTCTTTCTTTCATTTGCTGATCGACAACTGCAACACGCGCCGAACCATGTGAATAAGTCTGGAGCGAGGGAGGTTCGTGCCCATAGACAACACGAAACGGAGTGTCTTTTAGTGCTGTTTGAAAAGAGGAGTTATAACAGTACTCAACCCATGTTAACTATTGTACCCATTAACGAGGACGATCACCCACCAAGCATCATAAATACATGGTAATAATACGGTTGACCACCTCGGTTTGACTATCGGACTGTGGGTGGAAGGCAGAACTCAAATGAAGTTTGACACCTGTGAGATGAAACAACTCAATCCAAATATTACTTGTAAATATCGAATCACGATCACTGACGATAGATGATGGCATGCCATGGAGGAACGCGATGTTGGTGAAGAATGGACGAACCATAGAACTTGTTGTATATGAATGTCCCAAAGTAACAAAGTGTGCGTATTTAGAGAAACGATCGACCACCGATAAAATAACTAATTTTTCACTGACCTTTGGCAATCCTTCGATAAAATCCATGGAAATATCCACCCATACCGAAGTAGGAGCCTCGAGGGGTTGCAATAACCCCGACGGGATGGAGATGTCCGGTTTTGTTTTTCTGACAGATCGCACAATCACCTATGAAATCAAGCACCTTACGGTTCAAGGAGGGGTGATAAAATGTGGCTCGGATATGATGAAGTGTTTTCTGCACCCCCTCATGGATCAAATTGTGCCCCTCTGATAGTATATGTGGCCACCAGGCCGAAGTATCGTGCACAAAAATTTGCCCATTATGAACCAACAAGCCATCCCCATATGTCCAGGCAGAACCTACTGAACCCTCCTCCACCTTGTCACGCAATGCGAGTAGCTCTATGTTTGTGGCAACCTCCTGTCGTAAGTTGTCGAAAAGAGCAAAGTGTGGTGCTGGCAGAGCGTGGAGTTCTAATTCCTCCTCACAGCGGGAGAGAGCATCGACACCCGAGTTCAATTTGCCAGGCCAGAATTCCACACTAAAATCATATCCAAAGAGCTTGCTAACCCAATGGTGTTGTGGTATGGTAGAAAGGCGTTGGTCCAGAAGAAACTTCAAGCTATGGTGTGATATCATAGAGATATGCTCACGATCTTAGGATGATGATACAATTAGCAATGGCGTTGAAGGTTTGTCGAAACACTCGTTTTCGGTGAAATTCAAGTTCTATCAGGCAGTAGGCAGTCTGATCGGCCACCTTTGGCGGTCAGATCGGCCAGGACTTTGGCCAAGAGGCTAGTGGTCAAACCGACCAGGAGGCGATGGTCTGACCGACCAGAAAGGTGTTGTTGAATTTTAGGCTGGGCCAAAAATAAAGGGTGTAGGCAAGAGAGGGGATTCTTCTACACTTGGTCTCATAATTTTTGGAGCTTCGAGTCAAAAGTTCTATTCGTTTGAAATTTTCAGAGAGGTTTTGTATTTCTAGGGAGGAAATTTGGCTAGATCCCTAAGCTGGGTGGTCATACCAGCCAGGGGGCGGTCAGACCGACCATGGGTGACGGTTTGACCGATTTTTCCTTGTTTCGTTGGCCAGCTTGGCGGTGGTGTTTGTTGGTTAGGTCAAATTAATGGGTTTCAGTGCATATGTGTTGCATGATGCATGTTTTGACTAACGTGGGTCAAGTTGCGAAGAACTTGTTCCCGAAATCGATTTTCTTGGTCTATTATTGTGCAGGAAGCTTGGAGGTCAACAACAGTCAACGGCGAGAATGATCGGAACTAGGCTTGAAGAGCTGAGGTTCAGAACAATGGAGGATGCCGGGTGAAGTCAGTAGACTCAAGCATGACGCAAAATAGACAAGGATGACCGAACAGAAAGTTCGGTACGATGGGTTGCATCAAGCGGCGCGAGGGGCGGTGCATGTGCCATGGTGGTTTCGGTGGGAACTGAATGGAAGAGACTTGCCGATATGAAGAGAGTCGTTGATCGACCTACATGTGGCGTAGCATGCGATTGCTTCATGAAGATTGCACTCGGTCTTTGGAGAAAGATCGAGAAGAGGTATTTTGGTAACTTCACCTAAATACCACCTTGATGGCTTTTGGTTAAACCGCGGTGCAAGACGGCACAAGGAGAAGTATTTTAGGTCAAGAAAAGATGAAGACGATGCTTTAAAAAATGTGCGTGAGTAAAAACCCGTTTGTGTGTGGGCTTAACGGGTGCCTGTTTGGGTTGTCTTTGTAGAAGCTAGCCTCCACTATAAAAGGGGAGGGTGCTGGTTGTGCACCTCCCAACCCTTGTAGCCTAGAAACTCTAATTTGTATTTTAGGGTTAGGAGAGGAAAGTGGAGTAGCTAGGGTTCTTGAGAGTTGGATTGATTGTGTGCTTAAGTGTTAAACTTTTGTCCTCCATGCTAGAGTGGTTGTAAACCAACATCGATCTCGAATCAATCCAAGTAAGATTGCCTCAAGATGAATCTATTCTTGTTCTTGCTTTTTCTTTTGTAACTTTTGGATTTTTGGCAATTCCTTGGTTTTCCTTTGGTTCCGGGCTGGAATCTTGCTTGCTGCGACATGTGGGAATACATCTAGGATCATCTTGATCATCTCTTACCTATGAGCAGTTTTGGGATCGAAGTTTGGTTTTGCTTGGTTCTTGTACCCTCCTTCCCTCATCTATAAAATTATCACAACCTTGGTTTTCATCTTCACAATCGTCGATTGGAATACATTCCTAATCTTCTTGATAAGCTATAGTTGAAATTTGAGGGAATTTAGATCATCGAATCAAAAGTTGAGCCGATTTGTGATTTTGAGTTTGTGCTGATTTTACTGTTCATCGGGCAGGAGGTCAGACCATTAGACCAAAGGTTAGACCGCCCATGGTGAGAGGTCTAACCGCCTAACTCATTGTGAATTGAATTTTGGGTGATTTTGGCATTTTTGCTTCGGGATTTCGATTGGATTCAATAAAAGTCTTCCGCTATGCTTGTACATTGATCTTCATATCTCTCATAGTTATTGGAGTGAAAAACGTGTTCAATCTGGTCAAGATGAAAAAGAGATTGTGCTCCTATTCACCACCCCCCTCTAGTCATCATTTCGGTCCAACAAATGGTCTGTACGAACAATAAAAGTTCATCCCTAGAGATATGGTCGCCAATGACGAACAGCTTTGACTAAGCCAATGACCTCCCTCTTGTATGCTGCCAATTTTGCGTGATGTGGTGCGACAGGCCGACTGATTAGGGCAATCAGACGATCCCCTTGGTGAAGTACCGCACCCATGCCGCTACCTGATGCATCGCAATCGACTAGAAAGCGTTTGGAGAAATCAGGTAATTGCAAAACCGATGCTAATGTCAATGTTGTTTTGAGTTTTTGAAAGGCTTCTACGACATCCGCGGACCATCGAAATGCCTCTTTCTTAAGTAACTTAGTCAGAGGGGCTGCCACCAAGCCATAATCTTGAATGAATTTTCGATAGTACCCGGTCAGTCCCAAGAATCCCCGCAATGCACGTACTGACTTTGGAGTTGGCCATTGTTGCACTGCTACGACCTTGCTAGGGTCCATAGAAACGTCCTATCTAGAGATGATATGACCTAAATAGGCAATAGATTTCTCACCAAAGAAGCACTTGGATTGTTTAAGTGCTAACTTGTGATCCCTTAATATTGGAACACTACTCACACATGTTGAAGGTGCTCCGCCCATGGCGAACTGTAAATAAAGATATCATCAAAGAAAACAAGGACAAAGCGGCGAAGAACTGCTTGTAACACCTCATTCATGAGAGTCTGGAAAGTTGAGGGTTCGTTGGTTAGCCCAACGGGCATAACAAAGAACTCAAAGTGGTTGTGGTGTGCCCGAGAAGGCTGTCTTCTCAATGTCTGCTTCATGCATGTGCACTTGATGATAACCTTTGCGGAGATCAAGCTTGGTGAAAAAGGTAGTCCCATCTAATTCATCGAGAAGCTCGTCTACAACTGGTATTGGAAATTTGTCTTGATAGTATTGTCGTTAAGGGCTCGATAATCCATGCAAAACCGCCATGAATCATGGTGTTTTTTGACAAGTAACACCTCGGAAGAAAATGTTGAGGTACTTTTTCTTATAATGCCTTGTGCGAACATCTCGTCACATTGTCGCTCAATCTCATCTTTCAAAAAGTGCAGATACCAATATGGGTGCACTGCGATTGGTATCATGTTAGGTTATAAGTTGATGCAAAGATCTTGGCGCCTCACCAGTGGAAGCACGTGTGGAGGTTCAAAAATATCACTGAATTCCTAAAGCAGATCACTCAGGAGGTCCCTGGACGCCATGTTGCGCACAAACAATTGGCTCAGTTGTGCTGCCAACCCGTGCCATGTGACCTGTTGGCCCGTCCTCCAAAAGGACATTGAGAGAGTTTCAAAATCTCAAACAATTGGTCCTAGTGTCCTTAACCATTGAACCCCCAGCACTATTTCAAATCCCTCCAACAGTATTGTGAAGCAATCTATGTGGAATTCTTCTTGGTCGATGATGAGAGGTACAACTTTACAAAGGCCTACGCAGTTCACCCGGTTACCATTTGCCACAGCTACCTAAAGACCTTGCTTGGGTGAGACAACCATGCTGAGTTGCTTTGTTGTTTCCTTGGTGACAAATGTATGTGTGGATCCTGAATCCATGAGGGCTTGTAACATCCCAAAGTTCTGTTACCAAAATAAAATAAATAAATATATTATTTTATTGGATTTTCCAGCTGTCAAATAATTTTTCTTGATTTTCTGTAATTTAAAAAGAGTTTTCATTGTAAAACAAATCAATTATTTAATTTCTTGGTTTTAAAGTCAAAAAGAAAATTTGTGGAGTTTTCTGGGATTTTATTGGATTTAAAGTGAAAAGAAAAATTTTAATTAAATTTTGGAATTTTCTAGTATTTAAAAAGGTTTTTCCTATTTTCCAGATATAAAAATAATTACTGTTCAAAAATAACGGCCAACTTTAAGTTGGAATTATTTTTATTAAGTCAAAAATAATTCAAGGTATTTTTGTGAATTTTTCTAGATTTTTTGGACTCTATTTGCTATTTTCTAAAAATCTATTTGATTTATTTAAAATCCGAAAATCAGGGAAATCATTCGGACCGTCCAAACCTCGTGAACAGTAACTTTACAAGACAAGATGAACAGTAATTTCGAAAATAAAAATTTTGAAAAAAAATAATAATTTAAATTAAAAAAAATTCAAATTCCCGTTGGATCACCCATCCATGTGCTCCAGATGACGCTTAACCTCCAAGCCAATGCATGTGCTGCCAACTCCCCTTTTCATTTCAATTGAATATTCCTCCTCATTTAGTTTAATATTCCTTCCATTCTCTCTCCTATTCCTCTTCTTCCCGAAACGTTTTTGCTCTGTTGTTTTTATCCGTTCACTCATGGCAGCACCATTAGAGGCTCATGAAGCTTTCAAAACCCAACATTTCCTCCCCAAATCTTCGCGCAATCAAGAGCATTAACACCCCCGGCCATCATCTCCTCCATTACCGGCCATTAAACCTTTCCATAACCACCCCAATTCCCGAATCACCGCTGTCGTGCCGTTCAAAGTTTCTTGCGCCCCACGAAGCCGTTGTCGCCCTTGCCCTATAAATAGCAGCACGGGGTGCCCCTCCTTTCACTCATCCCATACCCATCACCCTTTTCGCCGGAACCTCGCCGGAGCACCGCCGCCCCCGTGCAACACCGTGCACCACCGTGCGCTCGCCGCCGCCGCCACCGGCCACCGTCCGCCGTGCCGCCACTTCCTACGGCCTCGTCACAAGGTGAGCAATCATTTTTGTCATTCGCCGATCACCCTTTCCCTTCCTTTAGTCGGCACTGCCATTTTTTCCTTTCGTTCTTGCTTGCTGTTCGTAGTTGGAAGAAGATGAACAGTGAACGACTAGATAATTTGTACATACACATTTTATTCCTTCTAAAAATCTGTTCTCCCTCATACAAACTCCAAATCCGTTGATTCTTCTTCCTAAATTCATCTAAATTCATCTACTATTTACAGTATTTATTTCGTAATTTTTAAAATTTATTTATTTTCTGTCATTTATTTGATCCATTAATTATCCCTCCTCCGTTCTCTCTCCTCGGCCACTCATTTCCCGAGCCGACCGTGTCGCGGCGTGCCCCTCGGGTCTCTCTTCATATCCCTGGAATTCGCCCCTCTATCTCGCCTCAAGCAAAAGTTTTCCGCGAGCGACCGAACCACCTTCTATCGTCATTTCCGGTGCCGTCTTTGATCCCCCGACGACACCGTCCACACCGTTGGCTTCGCCTCGCAACGTTCTACGCAGTGCTACTTTCCTTTTCTCCAAAACACCCCGGCTCACCGATGCTACTATTCATCCGACAATATTTTGCGCGCCGCCGCCGCACCGGACCTTCGCCGGCGACGTGACCACCACCAGTGGGTCCGTCTTACTCCCGGGATTCCATTTTTGTGGTTCATCAGCCGCCTGTCCTTTCCTCTCGCCCGGCATCGCCATTTCTCCATCACTGTTTGTTCACTGCATGCAAGCTACAGTGCCATGCATGAATAGTACTTTATGCATTCATGTCATTTTCTACAATTTCGTTCTCCCTCATACAAACTCCGATTCCGTCGATTCAAATTCCTATATTCATATAAAGTTGATACCTTCCATCCAGTATTTATTTTATAATTTTTGGATTTTATTTGGATTTTATTTGAGTATTATTTGAATTCGGATCGTTTACACGTATAGATTTCTACGACTTCGGACGACCGGATTTCGACATCGTTTGAGAGCAACGAGTAATCAGGCAAGGCAAGTTATACCCTTGATCATATGGATCCCATTATTTCAAATTATTTATATTATGTTTTAAATTATTACTGCATGCTTATTTATATCAGTAATTTGAATTCCTGCTTTAAATGTATAGTTATGCCTAAAATCCTTTGTATGACCAACTTTGATAATTGAAGCAAATATATTGTCACCATAGATAAAACCTAGTTGATACTATAGTATTAACTAGAACATTTTGAGAAAATTCATGCTTAGCCATGCTTATAGACCAAACATGTTTATTTTGGGAATTTCAGCCAAAAATCAATTGTTGTTTAGATGGTATCCATAGCATCGGTATGTCATGGAAGTTTATGACTTTGAAAAATGAAATAAATGAAAATGGTTTGGACTTGGGCATAATGGATGTTCGGTGGGTGCAAGTTTATGCACGGGCTCAATCGGGTATGGTTGAGGCCCATGGGTTTTGTTGGAAAGTTGTCCAAGTCAGTTAAGGACCGGTCTTCGAGTGTATGAAGCTATGCCATACCGTACCACCACATGTCCTCAGTGTGGGGAGTAGGACCTGACTAATTAATCTGCAATGTTCCACCGTGGTCATTCCCTACAGATGCAATGGGTAGTCATGTTATGACTTATACTAGACCCACCTAGCGCAAGAGGGGGCCCGAACCCGGAGGTCTTTATTCCAAAGGGGGTGGCGAAACCTTAGCGAGGGGTAACTACGGTGGAATGGCGCTTTGTAAAGGCCTTGGCACGTGCTCTAGACTGCTTACCAAAGGTAGTGAGCAGTGACATAGATATACGCCGGACAAACTAGAGAAGTCTTGTCATATGGGTAAAGCTGTATAACCTCTGCGAGTGTAAAACTATTCGAATAGCCGTGTCGCGGTCATGGACATGCTAGCGTAGCTGCTCAAAGTTAGACTTTGGTTTTGTTTGAAAAGACTTCTTCAAAACGGTTTATCCGGATGGGAATTGGGCGAGGAGCCATGTGATAGGAGGGTATCCTTCACCATTCATGTGTGAATGTTATCGACTATAAAATTGAGAATTTTATAAATTTTAGTTATAAAATAAGCGCTTTGGAACTTAGTACAAGTATTTAAAGAAAATCTCGCTTTATGCAAATGACCTTATAAGCCATCCTTTGTTACATCCATATATGCATGTCATTACATTTACTTGACGGGTGTAACTTGCGAGCACGGAACTTGTGCTCATACTTGCTTTATGCAAATAAAATTTCAGAGGAGAAGGACTTTGCTACCAGTGTGGATCTCAACGACTAGGCCGCTACCCCAGTCGATTGCCTGTGGCAGATTGCTGGACTCTACTACTTTTCGTTTTCCGCTGTGTTCTTTATTGTTGGATGTAAGCCTCTTTGTAATAAACTCTGTTGATTATTAATAAAGTTGTGATATTAATTTTTTTTACCATATTTGTTTACTGTGTGAACTAGCTACTGATCATGGGACTAGTTCAGAAATGCACAGAGGATCTGGGATATTAATCCGGATTCTAACAGGGCCACAAGCTGATGTCTGGCTAATTGGATGCGGAGCTGCATGATGCGTCCCGAACGTATGCCTGTTAACGCATGTAGAGAAATCTTTGGGCCAGGTACATGTTTGGACCCCGGATCACTAAATCCAAACCCTCTATGTATTCTGAACTAGTCCCAGATCAGTAGCGAGTTCACACAGTGACATACGATGAAGTATACAAATTAATATTACTTAGTAGCAAAAGGACCTTACGGGAAATGTATGCACATAGTATTCATTCAAGGCTGACAAGAATATCTTTATGTCAAATTTGCAGAAAGCAGTATTGACAATCAAATCAGTAGAGAGATTGAAAAGCATGATTGAAATATTAATACAAAAGTAAACAAATTCATTGAAACAACTATTGAACACCCCCATTCACTTCCCAACTATTCCAACCAAACCACTAGATCTCTTCCCACCCAAACCATTCCAACAATTTTTATGAAAATCTACCCTTCGTGTAAAATTATCAGGCATTGTCTATAACCGGGGACACGTCTATTCGAATAGTTTTACATTCTGCAGAGGTTGTACAGCTTGACTCACAAGAGATAATCATCTTATAATATCAGACATTTCATGCTTCCATAGGCATGTGACTAAGTGATTATCACAAGGCTTTTACAAAGCTTTATTTTATCCCGATTCTGCTCGCTAAGGATTCGCCTCGAACCGGCCCCCTCTTGCGCCACTTAACAACCCAAACAGAACCGAAACAAAGCATTGCTAATTACTCGGTCAGGTCCACCCCATAAATAGACTTGTGGTTGTACATTAAGGCCTAGATCAATAGCGCACAAAGTTAAGTCCTTAACGGCTACTCAGGCGAGGCAACCACATCCCAAAATCATCTCCTTTACTGCACAATCACTCGCCCGAGTATAAATCTGTTTTCGTTCAACCCGACCAAATGGCAACCCTCGCCATGGCTCAACAAACTTTTAATAACAGTGGCCGCGCCACAATTCCATATTTTATTAAGTCAAATTTATACATATGAGCATGTGATCATGAATCCTATCGGATAGCTAAAGCATGGTTAAGCATATACGATACCCAAGGTGGTACTAAAATATGTCCAACTAAAATTAACCCCATCCTATGGTGTTCAAGGGTACATGTCATTCAAATTTTCCAATGAGGCATAATGGCAATTAGGTAATTAGCTATACCCCGAAACTATTTTTATAAACTAGCAATGCATGTTGATATAAAATAATATAATTTTATAAAATGTGTACGACATGATCAAATATCCACAACTTGCCTTCGTTGAAGAGTTGAGATGCTTCGGTCGTCGGGTCCAATAATTCTTTCAAAACACCGGGATCTATACATGCAAAAAAAGCCAAATAAATAAAATAATTCCAAATAAAATCCAAAAGTACCAAATAAACACCAACAGAAATATACTTAACTTAGATGAATATAGAAATTTGAATCGCTCGAATCAAAGCTCGAATGAAGGAGAACATGCTATCGGAAGTTTGAAGACACATGAAATGATGAAAATCAGGATTTTTGGAATTATTTTTCTAAAGAAAAATCATTTTATTGTGCCAGCTGACGTCAGCCACAGGATTTAAGATTTCAGCCGAATTAATTTTCAAAAGGAAAATCGAAAAACGCCACGTGGGCATGACTGGGCGGCCACGTCAGTGAAGGAGGCGACGTGGCGCCTAGGTGGCGAGGAGGTGGCGCCACATCACACCGGCGAGGGAGCGGTGCACAGGTCCCCAAGGTCGCCGGCGCTTCGTGCCATGATGACGAGTGCGAGTGGCACCAAAAGAACGAGGGATGCAAGGGGGATCTGGTGCGCACGGTCTCGACGACGAGGCTCAACAGAGTTGCCGGTGGTGAGTCAAAGAGCGGCGACGAGATGCGGGTGAAGTCGGCGTTGAGGCTCCAGTGGGTCTCCGGTGACATGGAGATGCGCACAGGTCACCCTTGTGAAGCCAACGGAGGTGACCAAGACGGCCAAGGGGCTTCAACGGCAGCGCGAGTTTCAGCCAGGGAGCTTCAACCTCAAAATACGGCGCACATTGAGGGAGAGGGAAGAGGGGAATGGGGGAAAAGAAGGAGGAGGGGTAGGGGCTCCTGGTGCGCCTTCTTATAGGGCCCCAGGAAGGTCGAGGAGGGAGATTGTTATGGCGAGCTCTGGACATCCGTGCGCTCCGGCGTGACGAGAGCAGGTCTTTTGTCGAACCCGGGAACGAAGGATCCCAAATTCTCTGTGTTCATACACTAGTCCAGGATTTCTAGTGTACGATTAAACAAAAGTGATAGCACAATCATATCACGCATTTATTGATAAAACTTGAGTTTATTACAAAAAGGGCTGCGACCAAAAAGAAATAACACAGCGGAAAAGTAGTAGTAGTAGGCCACACGACTTGCCACAGCAATTATGCGGGACGGACCTATTCATCAAGATCCTCACCGTCGGAAAACGTCTTCTCCGAATAAGATTTATTCGAAGAGTGAGCACAACTTCCGTGCTGCAAGTCACACCTAATATAGAAAGTTTAATGCATGCATAAGGTAAACAAAGGTAATGGCGGGGTTGTTTTGCATAAACGGCATTTTGATTATATTGCTAATACTTTTGTAAGACCAATTTTAATAATTCAAATAAAGACGGTGACAAAGCGACAACGAATATTGGATGACCTCCATTAGTTGAATATTGAAGGATATCCTCCTAACACTTGGCTAACCACCCAATTTTTACCATAGGACTATCCATCCTAAAACATCATTGAACACATTTTATAAACCAAAAATAATTCTAACTTAGAGTGGCTTTGCTAGCATGTCCATGATCATGACGCCGGCTATTCGAATAGTTTTACACTCTGCAGAGGTTATGCAGCTTTACCCACACGAGATAAAATGCTTTTAATGTCGGCCAAGGCACGCTTCAAGGCGTGTGACTAAGCAATTATCATGAGGCCGTTACAAAGGTGTCCTCTGTATTCATGCCCGCTAAGGTTTCGCTACCTTTGGACTATCCATCCTCAGGAAGCCCCTCTTGCGCCGAGTGGGACTAATGTCCGACCAATGCCCACAAATACAACATAGCACAAATAACACTAAGACACCACAGTTATTTAGCCAAATCCCGCCCATACAGACATGTGGTGGTACAGTAAGGCGAGCAAAATACGCTCAAAGACCGGTCCTTAAGCGGCTCAGGCGACTTCCAATTTAAAACCCCAGGTCGTAATCCCAACAGATTAGACAGTGCATGAACTCGCACCCACCATCCATCCATCTCACCCAAGTCCAAACCCATTTCATTTTATTTAGAGTAAAAACCTCTTTATAAACCTTTCGTGATAAAACAATACCACAGGAACACATTTTAAATTAAATAGTAAAGATTTGACTAAATTCTCCCAAATTTGTAAATGTTATCTAAGCAAGGCTAAGCATTTGACAAATTTTATCTAAGGTGTCAAGGTATTCAGGTTCGATAATCAAATTGGCCATACCAAGGAGTTTGGAACAACTACATGTGAGATCAAGTTATTCAGACATTTTTATAAACATATGCATGCAATAGTAAATTGTAAATAGTAAATAAATACTTAAAAACAATGGGAACAATATGATCAATAGTGTAACTTGCCTTCGTTGAAGTCTTGGAACTCTAAATCGTCGGAAGGATCTAACTCTCCTGAGTCGTGAAGTCTATCACGTGAAAATACGACAAATTCAACTCAAATTCAAATAAATTCAAAAACTCATATCAAACTAACTCCAAATTGAAATATTTTGCTTTAGTTAGCTAGATTATGAATTTAGACAAATTTTGCAATTTGAACCACCCAATTTGGAGTTCAAATGCAAAAGATATGAATTTTAGAAGTTTAATACAAAATCTGGAATTTAATTGAATTCTCTGAATTACTTTTCTAAAGAAAATTCTATTTATTGCGCAATGCTGACGCCAGCGATGAATTTCCGGGAATTAAAAGAAATGAATTAATTTTTCTGACATGTGGACCCTACTGGTAAGTGACTCGGCTCTCGGTGGACTGATTCCACCGAGCTGAGGGTGGGCTGGTGCGGTGGACCGGACATGCGGGCGCTCACGTGGCGATGAATGGGACGCCACGCATGCACCACGCAAGCAGGGGAGGGTGAGGTGGCGCCTGGGTGGCACTGCCATGTCGGACCGGCGACGGCGGCGCTCGGAAACCAACAAAGACGGCGAACGGCGAGGTTCGCGCGGCGATGGTGGTACCGGTGTGTAGCTAGGACTATTGTGAACTGTTGGACTAGCTCGGGTGGTCAAGGTGGGCGGTGGTGGCGGCGGCGAGGTTGAAGCGGCGGAGAGGTTCGGGTGTTGGCGACAACGCGATTCCGGCGGCGTCCTGGCGAAGCGGAAGTGAGCACCGGGTGCGCGAGGAACTGACGAAGCCGTTGGTGGTGGCGGCAAGGACGGAGCGTCGTCGAGGGCGCCGGAATCGGGGAAGAAGGTGATCGCGGCGGAGGAGCTTCACGAGCGATTCGGCGATGCTAGGCGTGTGAGGACGAATGAGTGAGGAAAGGTGGGAGGAGAAGCGCTACCATGGCTCCTTTTATAGGGCGGGGATGACCGAGAGCGGTGGCGATGCGAATTTCATCGCGGCGGCTTTACGGTGATCGTGGATTAAAGCGATGCGGAGAAGGGGAAACAATGAGGTAGGGCGGCGGAGACGGTGAGTCGTGCGCCGCAGCGGGAGATCGCGCGATTGAAGGCGGCCGTTACGAGTTCGGCGTCGGGTTTTAATGGCGGCGCGCGAGGATCTCGCGAGAAGACGGCGAGGAAGACGATGGCGAGGTACGTCGATTTTGATCGGACGATTGAAATA
This sequence comes from Ampelocalamus luodianensis, assembly GCA_036346255.1. Lineage (NCBI taxonomy): Eukaryota > Viridiplantae > Streptophyta > Magnoliopsida > Poales > Poaceae > Ampelocalamus > Ampelocalamus luodianensis. The sequence continues at coordinate 24,705,001 of CM070617.1, read as the reverse complement.
GAACGCGTGAACCGGTAAGTGTGAATTGGGCGCGGCCGTTGGATTTTGATCCAACGGTCACGATAGATCGAGGAGACGCGGTGAATTAGTAAAGTCACCGTGCACGTGGGTCGTTAGATCTAGATCGGACGCCATCGACCTCGAGGTTAATAACGTGCGGTGGATGTCGGTCGTTGGATCCAATCCAACGGCCGAAGGTGATGGCGCGCGCGAGCGGGCGGCGCTAGCGGGAGGATGTGGGCCGAGCGGGTTTCGCCCAAACAACTGTTGGAAGATTTTGTTTGATTTCGATTTAATTAATTGCCGATAATTCATTTAGGCTTTAGAATATAGTATATTAAGTCCAAAAATTTTGAGAAAATTCACGAAATTCTCTGGAGCATTTAGGATTTAAGAAAAATATTTCCAGCTATTATCTGGTAATAGATTTTGCACATAATTTTGTTTTATCTTTCATTTGGTTAAGGAAAGGCTTTAAAATTTCACACAAATCCAATAAAATAATTAAACTTTATTTTCAATGAAATTGAAATTTGGTCATTACAAACCTACCCCTTAAAGGGAATCTCACCAGAGATTGGACTTGGTTAGCAAAAGATCGGGGTAGTTGGCCTTGAGTTCTTCTTCATTTTCCCATGTGGCTTCGCTTTACGGATGGTGACTCCACCGCACCTTATGCGATCGATTATTCGCATTCGGTAACACGCTCTGCGTCATCCGAATTTTAATCGATCGCTCACGAGGTGAGATCTTCTTGAAGGTCAAAGCTTTCGTAAAGGTATGGTCTTCCGGTTCGCAGCATTTCTTTAATTGCGACACGTGGAAGACGTTATGCATCACGACAGGCTTCGCGACTCTAGCCGATAAGCTACTTCTCCACGTTTGCCAAGATCTTGTATGGCCCAATATACAGGTGTGAGTTTACCTTTTGTCAGGAATCTCTTCACACCTGCAGTGGGGTTACTCGAGATAGACAACATCTCCTACCTCAAAGCTTAATTCCCTCTGGCGGTTATCGGCATAACTCTTTGTCGGGATTGGGCCGCTTTGACGCTCTGAATAGTTTTCACTTTACTCTCGGCTTCTTTGATCAACTCGGGTCCAAGGAGTCGACTCTCCTACCTCATCCCAAAGGAGCGGGGTTGGCATTTCCTACCATCTGAGCTTCAAATGGAGCCATCTCAGAACCGGCTTGGTAACTATTATTGTATGAGAATTGCATCGGCAGATCCTTGTCCCAACCTTTTCCGAACTCTAAGGCACGGGCTCAAGCATATCTTCAAGAACTTGATTGGTGCGTTCTGTTTGACCATCGATGCTGGGATGATACGTGCTAAAATTGAGTCAGTTCCCAAGGCTTCATGCGGACTTTTCCAAAACCGAGAGGTAAATTGGGAACCTCGATCGACACAATCTTTTGGGTACTCGTGCGTGCACGATCGGCCATGTACAATTCGCTAGTTTACTACTCGATAAGTGGTCTTGAGGGAATAAAGTGAGCTACTTTAGTTAACGGTCAATTACCACCGGATGGAGTCATATCGATTGGGTCTCGGGAGTCCGGTGATGAAATCCATACCAACTTCTTCCCACTTCCACTCGGGAATTGGTAATGGTCGCAATGCACCGGTGGGTCTTTGGTGTTGTGCCTTAACCCTTTGACAGACATCACAACGGCGACTTAAGTCGGCAATTTCACGCTTCATCTTGACCCACCAATACTTTTCTTTAAGTCTGGTACATTTTGGTGCTCCCGTGATGGATGGAGTATGGCGACTCATGAGCTTCCTTCAAAATCGAGTCTTTTATCTCTTGTCGGTTAGGCACGGATGCGTCTCCGAACCACACTTGCCCCTTGCTCATCTTCAGAGAAACACAAGCTTTGCCTCTTCTCATATTCTTCTTGATTTCTTGGATATCTTCATCTTCTAATTGTTTTGTTCTGATCTGATCCTGAAGAGTCGGTTGAACTTCTAAAGTGTTTACACAACCTTGGTTGACAATTTCCAGATTCAGGTGCTTCAGCTCTTCATACAGCTCTGGCTGATTTTGTTGCACCAAGATGGTGTTGCAATATGCTTTTCTGCTCAAGGCATCTGCTACCACATTGGCTTTGCCCGGATGATAATGGATTCCGAGATCGTAATCTTTTATCAGTTCCAACCATCTTCTTTGTCGGAGATTGAGCTCGGACTGCGTGAATATGTATTTCAGACTTTTATGGTCCGTGAAAATCTCACAGCGGTTACCAATGAGATAATGCCGCCAGATTTTGAGCGTGCAATTGCCGCTTAACTCCAAATCATGAGTCGGGTAATTCCCTTCGTGTGGCCTCAAGCGCCGGGTGCATAAGCTACAACTTTGCCTTTCTCGCATCAAGACACATCCGAGGCCTTGGCGGAGACGTCACAAAACATCTCAAAATCTTTGCGGATGTCGGTAAAATTAACACCGGTCTTTGAGACTAGCCTCTTTTTCGCTTCTTGGAAGCTTTCTTCACAGCGCTGACCATTCAAACTTCTTTTCTTTCTTGAAGTTGAGTCATGGGTTTGGCAAGTTTAGAGAAACCCTCGATAAACCGACGATAATAGCCCGCACCCGAAAACTTCTCACCTCGGTGATGATTTAATATTTCGGTCCATTCTTCGCTTCAACCTTGGCGGGGTCATCGCAATTCCTCTGCGGATACAATATGTCCAAGGAATGCAACTTGACTTAGCCGTAATTCACTCTCACCGAATTTGGCATAAAGTTGGTGCTCCCGAGCTTGTCTAGGATCATCCGGAGATGCTCTTCATGCTCTTCTTCGTTCTTGAATAGATGAGAATATCGTCAATAAAGACGACCACGAATTTATCTAGAATTCCATGAACACCTTGTTCATCATATTCATGAAATAGGCAGGGCGTTGGTCAATCCAAAGGACATTATCGTGAACTCATATAGTCCATATCGGTGGTGAAGGCGTTTGAATATCTTCCTGGCCCGATCTTCAATTGGTGATAACCGGATCTCGATCGATCTTTGAGAAAATACTTGCTCCTTTAACCGATCAAACAAATCATCAATTCAGGCAACGGGTATTTGTTCTTGATTGTTACTTCGTTAAGTGATCTGTAATCGGCGCACATTCTCATGCTATTGTCTTTCTTCTTGACAAATAATACCGCTCCCCATGGTGAGGAATCGGGTCGAATGTACGCTTTGCCGCGCTCTTCAATTTGCTTCTTTATTTCGCTAACTCATTGGTTGGCATGCGTAGGGTCGCGAAATCGGAGTGTCCCGGGGACTAGATCAATTAGGAACATGATGTCCCTATTCGGTGGCATGCCGGGTAGATCATCTGGAAAAACGTCGGGATACTCACGTACCATGGGTATATCTTCAAGTTTCACTTCCTTCAATCTGGTGAGTATGGAACTTCCTCTGGTGCGGGTCTCAGGTTGGAATTCAACAGACACACCTTGTTCATTAGTGAGGGTGATGGATCTATTGGCACAGTCTATTTGACCGTAGTTTTTGGCTAGCCAGTCCATTCCAAGTATTACATCCAAACCTTGGGAGTGTAACACTATCAGATCTGCTAGAAAAGTTACTCCGAATATCTCGAGAGTGAGATTAGGGCATAGAGAACTGGTTCTCATTTCTGAGCCCGGGGAATGAATTATCATAGGAGTGGCTAAAGAAGATATAGGTAACCCATATTTTCCCACAAACTTCTATGACACAAAAGAGTGTGAAGCTCCGAATCAAATAGGACATATCTTTGATCTTGAATTAACGAGGAACGCATCGAGAACAACATCCGTGTCTTGCTGAGCTTCCTCGGCGGTGACATGGTTCACCCGCCCTTGGTGAACCGCCTCACTGTGCAGTGGTGCCGCCGTAGCTTGAACTCGAGGTTGGCCTTGTTGGTGCCAAACCTTGCGCTTCTTCGGGCATTTATTGGCATAATGCCCGTCTCGCTGCAATGGAAGCACGTGACTCCGGAAGCTGAGGAGGTAGAGTGCTTCTGCTGAAACTGCCCTCCTGATGAAGTGCCACGGAAGTTGGAGGGGTTGGAGCGCTGTGGCGGTGCTAGAGTACGAGACGTGGAAAATTGGAACTTCCCACGTTGCTGCGGCTGCGGTGTGGTGATGCGAGGTTTGGGCAGACCTCCGGCGTTAAACCTCTGGGCGGCCATCCTCCGCTTGCGGTTCTCCATTTCTGCGTGTTTGGCCTCGTGCCTGATTGCTTTATCCACCAACTGCTAGAAGTCAGTGAAATTTTAAGAGATAAGCTGGACAGAGATATCATCGTTTAAGCCTTCCAGGAACCTTTCTGCTCTGTCCTCATCTCGCGCTACGGTAGGCGTGGCGGGCAAGTTAGTTAAAGCGGTGAAGGTACTCATTCACCGTCGGTTGCCTTGTCGAGCGCGTGGAACTCCTTCTTCTTGAGCGTCATCATCCTGCAGGGATATGTGCATGACAAGCTTCGCACTAAGTCGCCCATGTGATGGGTCGAGCATCATTGTGTGCGTGCAAGAGTTGTCCCACCATTACGATGCGGGGCCATTCGGTTGGTGAGAGGCAAACAGACCTCTCACGGTCGTAACACCGACTAATGTCGATTTCTTTCCAATAGCCCGCCGCTTGTCGGCGTCCATTGGTTCAGTACTATTTGAGAATGTCGGCGGACGCATCCTCATAAACTCAGACATAGTCAGCCTTTGGTTATGCGGAGGTGGAGCCGAGCTGCTGCTGCTGTAGCGGCCTGAGTGTTCTGAACATTCTGCAGTGATTGGGCAAGAAGGTCAATCAGATGGGTCTGATTCGCCATCATCTGGCGCCAGTCGGGTCCTTCTGCCGGCGGTGGTGGTGGCTGCGAAACGTGGTTATCCTGGTGATCCGCCTGATCATTTCCTTGTCCGTTGGCACTGCTGCTGGCATTGCCGTTTCTGCGGGTGGTCACCATCTGCGGGATCCTCCAAGGATTTAGATAAGATGGTGGAAATTCTAAGGGGGTAAATCTAAAATAGCCCAAGAACCAATAAACACGCAATAAAGAACCAACTTTTCAAAATAATTCTTTTATTCATTTATTTTATTAATGGATTATGGCTATCACATGGGTATTTGAGAGCTCATAATTCGCAGCTAAGTTACGCACTAAAGAAAAAGTAAATATCTATGGGGTGGATGGGGTGTATTCGGGAATTGTGATACTTGCCTTGGCTTCGATTTGTAACTAGCCTCCTCTTCGATCGCCTTGATCCTCGCCGTATACTCTAAACTATCCGGTAGTACGCAAGTCGCCCAAAGCGTTCCCATAGGCGTAGTCCAAAGGCCTTGTCGAGTCCACAGTGCGTCAACTGGGGAATCTTCCTCCTCGGTGGTGCGGAAGACACCGCAAGTCGGTTGGAAGATGCATCGGAAATAGTGAAACCGGTGCCGTTGAGGTGGCGGTCGTAAGTATGGCGAGTCGACAAACCGCTTCTCGTTGCATCACGAATGCCATCGTGAAGGTGTCGCGTCCGGATCGGGCGTTGAAGGTGTGGAAGACGGTGTTTGGTGACAGTCGGAGTAGATCGTAACTTCCACCTCCGAGGCGTCGTTCTCCCACCTTGTACCAGAGCCTCAAACGTTGGCCTCTTCTTGTAGTCCAAGTCCGCATCACTTCCTGCAGAAGTTCGGCCCGATGTCCGCAATGATTTCGTGAGAGATAGCGTCCCATTTCGACCATCTACAATTTTGGGAAAGAGACGAGTCAGTAACCGTTTTAAAGAGAAGGGTTGAGAGATGACTCTGGATAAACTCAAAATAATTTTAATTTTTGAAAATAAGTCCTTAAGAACATTGTGGGGCCACGACCTATAGTCGATATGGCTCTGATACCACTTTTGTCGAACCCGGGAACGAAGGATCCCAAATTCTCTGTGTTCATACACTAGTCCAAGATTTCTAGTGTACGATTAAACAAAAGTGATAGCACAATCATATCACGCATTTATTGATAAAACTTGAGTTTATTACAAAAGGGTCTGCGGCCAAAAGAAAAGAAATAACACAGCGGAAGAGTAGTAGTAGTAGGCCACACGACTTGCCACAGGCAATCGTCTGGGGACGCAGCCTATTCGTCAAGATCCTCACCGTCGGGGAAAACGTCTTCTCTGAATAAGAATTATTCAAAGAAGAGTGAGCACAACTTTCGTGCTCGCAAGTCACACCCAATATAGAAAGTTTAATGCATGCATAAGGTAAACAAAGGTAATGGCGTGGTTGTTTTGCATAAACAAAGATTTTTGATTATATTGCTAATACTTTTGTAAGACCAATTTTAATAATTCAAATAAAGACAAGGACAAAGCCCGACAACGAATATTGGATGACCTCCATTAGTTGAATATTGAAGGATATCCTCCTAACACTTGGCTAACCACCCAATTTTACCATAGGACTATCCATCCTAAAACATCTGTTGAACACATTTTATAAACCAAAAATAATTCTAACTTAGAGTGGCTTTGCTAGCATGTCCATGACCGCGGGACGCGTTATTCGAATAGCTTTACACTCTGCAGAGGTTGTACAGCTTTACCCACACGAGATAAAATGCTTTTAATGTCGGCCAAAGCACGCTTCCGAAGGCGTGTGACAAAGCAATTATCATAAGGCCGTTACAAAGCAGTGTCCTACTGTATTCATGCTCGCTAAGGTTTCGCTACCTTTGACTATCCATCCTCGGAAGCCCCTCTTGCGCGGTGGGACTAATGTCCGACCAACGCCCACATGCAACATAGCACAAATAACACTAAGACACCACAGATTATTTAGCCAAATCCCGCCCATACAGACATGTGGTGGTACGGTAAGGCGTAGCAAAATACGCTCAAAGACCGGTCCTTAATCGACTCAGGCGACTTCCACTTAAAACCCGGGTCGTAATCCTAACAGATTAGACCGTGCATGAACTCGCACTCCACCATCCATCCATCTCGCCCAAGTCCAAACCCATTTCATTTTATTTAGAGTAAAAACCTCTTTATAAACCTTTCGTGATAAAACAATACCACAGGAACACATTTTAAATTAAATTGTAAAGATTTGACTAAATTCTCCCAAATTTGTAAATGTTATCTAAGCAAGGCTAAGCATTTGACAAATTTTATCTAAGGTGTCAAGGTATTCAGGTTCGATAATCAAATTGGCCATACCAAGGAGTTTGGAACAACTACATGTGAGATCAAGTTATTGGACATTTTTATAAACATATGCATGCAATAGTAAATTATAAATAGTAAATAAATACTTAAAAACAATGGGAACAATATGATCAATAGTGTAACTTGCCTTCGTTGAAGTCTTGGAACTCTAAATCGTCGGAAGGATCTAACTCTCCGGAGTCGTCGAAGTCTATACGTGAAAATACGACAAATTCAACTCAAATTCAAATAAATTCGAAAACTCAGATCAAACTAACTCCAAATTGAAAAATATTTTGCTTTAGTTAGCTAGATTATGAATTTAGACAAATTTTGCAATTTGAACCACCCAATTTGGAGTTCAAATGCAAAAGATATGAATTTTAAAAGTTTAATACAAAATCTGGAATTTAATTGAATTCTCTGAATTACTTTTCTAAAGAAAATTCTATTTATTGCGCAATCTCGACGCCAATGATGAATTTCCAGGAATTAAAAGAAATGAATTAATTTTTCTGACATGTGGACCCCACTGGTAAGTGACTCGGCTCTCGGTGGACTGATTCCACCGAGCCGAGGGTGGGCTGGTGCGGTGGACCGGACACGCGGGCGCTCACGTGGTGATGAATGGGACGCCACGCATGCACCACGCAAGCAGGGGAGGGTGAGGTGGCGCCTGGGTGGCACTGCCATGTCGAACCGGCGACAGCGGCGCTCGGAAACCAACGGCAACGGCGAACGCGAGGTTTCGCGGCGATGGGTGGTACCGGTGTGTAGCTAGGACTATTGTGAACTGTTGGACTAGCTCGGGTGGTCGAGGTGGACGATGGTGGTGGCGGCGAGGTTGAAGCGCGAGAGGTTCGGTGTTGGCGACAACGCGATTCGACGGCGTCTGGCGGCGTAGTGAGCACCGGTGCGCGAGGAACCGACGGCCGTTGGTGGTGGCGAGGACGGAGCGCCGCCGAGGCGCCGACCGGGAAGAAGGTGATCGCGCGAGGAGCTTCCACAGCGCTCGCGATGCTAGGGCGTGCGAGGACGAATGAGTGAGGGGAAAGGCGAGGAGGAGAAGCGCTACCCATGGCTCCTTTTATAGGGCGGGGATGACCAGAGCGGTGGCGATGCGAATTTCATGCGGCGCGCTTTACGGTGATCGTGGATTAAACCGATGCGGAGAAGGGGGAAACAATGGAGGTGGGGCAGCGTGAGGCGGTGAGTCGGCGCACGTTGTGCGGGATGCGCGATTGAAGGCGCCGTTACGCAGTTCGCGTCGGGTTTTAATGGCGGCGCGAGGATCTCGCGAGAAGACGACGAGGAAGACGATGATCGAGGTACGTCGATTTTGATCGGACGATTAAAATAGAACGCGTGAACCGGTAAGTGTGAATTGGCGCACCGTTGGATTTTGATCCAACGGCCACGATAGATCGAGGCGACGCGGTGAATTAGTAAAGTCATCGTGCACGTGGGCCGTTAGATCTAGATCGGACGGACTATCGACCTCGAGGTTAATAATGTGCGGTGGATGTCGGCCGTTGGATCCGAATCCAACGGTCGAAGGTGATGGCGCGGGAGCGGCCGAGCGCGAGCGCGGGAGGATGTGGGCTTAGCCGGTTTCACCAAACACCGTTGGAAGATTTTGTTTCGATTTCGATTTAATTAATTGTCGATAATTCATTTAGGCTTTAGAATATAGTATATTAAGTCCAAAATTTTGAGAAAATTCACGTAAATTCTCTGGAGCATTTAGATTTAAGAAAAATATTTCCACTATTATCAGTAATAGATTTTGCACATAATTTTGTTTTAGCTTTAATTTGGTTAAGGAAAAGCTTTAAAAATTCCACAAAATCCAATAAAATAATTAAACTTTATTTTCATCCGAAATTGAAATTTGGGTCACATAAAGAAAGTGAGCGAGAGAAAAGGAGGGAACGAGCGCGAAGTCCGGGGTTTTAATGCGCACGTCGAAATGGGAAAAAGGGGTGGGATTTGCGTCGGGGACAGAGACTTTTGTCGCGACGGTGACGCGCGCGAGCGCTGGTGGCATGGGCGAGCAATGGGAGGGAGACGAAGGTGAGTAGGGAGGCCGACGGTGGACCACTTTCACGAGAGCAGAGAGGCGAGGAGCCGCTAACGCCGTGTGCTTGGGCTGGGAACTAGGTCGAACAAGTGGGAAAGAGAATTGGGCCGAAGAAATTCTGCCCAAAAGCCGGAGGGAGAATTAAAATAGGTTTTTGATTAAAGAAATACAAAAATGCAAAAATGCTTTTAGAAAAAAGAAGATAAGGTCCAAAAATTCAAGAAAAATACCAAGAAATTCGTTAAATAAAAAGGGACTTCATAAAAATATTTACAACTTAACTTTTGCTTTTAATTTTGCAAATAAAATTGATTTTAATTTTGGGATAAAACAAAAACCCTTTTTAAATTCTAGAAAATTCAAGAAATGGCTTAAAATATTCTTTTTGACTTTAAGTCCACATAAACTCAAGAAAACTTATATAAACCAAATTTTTAATTAATTGCAATTTGATTAATTTAAATTAAATTGACTTTATTTTCTAAAACATCAAGTTAATCTTTAGCAATTCAATAAAATTAAATGGTTATTTGTAAATTTTGATAATTTTCAAAAAGCCTTAAAAATAGGGATGTTACAATACATCCTCCTCCTCATCTTCTAATTCCAGAAGAAAGATGCATCCGTTTATTTTTGCATGGTAACTGATAGCCATGCAACGCATTGATGTTTTAGTTTTCTGTTTGCATGGTTGTACGCATTGACATTTCAGTTTTTGTTTGCATTATTGATGGCGCTAATTGCCTCAACGTGGGATGGTGCTGTAGTGGCTGCAGGTGCATGTAGTATTTAGTTTTGCAGTTACTCTTTTGGCTAGTATAAATAAGAGAAGAAAAACCAGGAAAAGATGTGTGGTTTAGTAGCACCAAAACTTTGTGTCCCCGGTGTTCTCACATGAGTGTTCCAGGCGATCGTCCGAGTCGACGAGTAGGCTAACAATTGGTATCAGAGCCTGACTACCATGGCCTCGCGATCCCAGTCCGGCTCATGTACTCCGCCCCGGGAGCGTGGACGGAGCAGGGCACGAAGGGGAGGACGTGAGCAGGTGGTGCAGGAGCGCGTCATAAGGGAGACGACGGGATTGGTCATCTACCCCATGCTGACAACGACGAACTACACCGATTGGGCTCTCGTGATGAGGGTGAACTTGAAGGCGCAAGGACTATGGGTGGCAATCGATCATGGCAATGCCAACGAGAGGGAGGACATGGTGGCCTTGGCAGCCATCCTCCGAGCCGTGACGCCGGACATGCTATCCACATTGGCTGTGAAGAACATGGCCAAGGAGGCATGGGATGCCGTGAAGATGATGAGGATGGGCATGGATCGCGTCCGCGAGGCAAACGCGCAACAACTGCACAAGGAGTTCGAGGACATCCAGTTCAAGGAGGGAGAAACGGTGGACGAATTCTCCATGAGAATTACGAGCCTCGTCAACCACCGTCGAGTCCTTGATGAGACGGTGGAAGAAGAGAAGGTAGTGAAGAAATTCCTTCACGTTGTGCCATCCAGGTACACCCAGATGGCAATCGCGGTTGAAACGTTGCTTGATTTAAGCACGTTATCACTTGAGGAGCTCACCGGTCGGCTTTGAGCGGTGAAACAGTGATACGGGCGTGACGACACCAGCAGTACTGGTATGTGGCTGCTCTTATCCGAAGAGAAGCCAACAATAGTTCTTCGCAAGGAGTTCGAGGAGTAGCTCATGCGCATCAAGAAGAGGGAGTAAGGCGACAGCTCCTCTGGTGGTGATAACTGTTATTGCGGCAAGCCATGTTGCCATGGGCGCGGAAAAGGCTGGCATGACGGCAAGGACGGTGGCTCGTCCGGTGTGCGCCGTGACATGTTGCGGGTTTAGTGCTACAATCGCGAAGGCACGGCATTACCCGTGAACCGCCGCAGCCGGCGTATCGGCGTGCCCACCTAACGCAAGACAACAATGACGAACCTACATTTCTCATGGCGCAGATGTGCGCGCTCACCAAGGCTTCCGTGGGCGTAGCCACTGACGTGGTTCTTAGCGAGGTGCACGCGCAGGTGCATCTAGGGCGCGACGAGGATGCCCATGACGACGCTTGGTACCTGGACACTGGTGCCAGCAATCACATGTCCGGGTGCCAGGCAAGCTTTGCGGAGATGGATGAGGGTGTCACCGGCTCTGTCAAGTTCGGCGACGACTCGGTGGTGGATATACGCGAGCGTTGCACCGTCCTGCTCACCTGCCGGAACGGGGAGCACCATACGTTGATGGGGGTGTACTACATCCCATAACTGCGAAGCAACATAGTGAGCCTCGGGTAGCTCGACGAGAACGGTTACGAGATGCTCATCCAAGATGGCGTGCTCATGATCCGTGACCGGCAACGTTGCATACTTGCTCGGGTAAACCGCACTCGCAACCGGCTCTATGTGCTTACCCTCAACATTGTACAAACCGCACGCGCATCGAGCGTGGGACCCGGCATCGTGTGGCAACGCGCTGTGACACGGCGAAGTGCAAGCGGCCAAGGGGCGCGCGCGCGGAGTGGCGCGACGGCGGCCGCGCACGCGACGGTCTACACGACATGTGCGGAGGCGGCGCGCAGAGCGCGCAACGGTGGCTCAGCGCGCGCCGTGGCGCAAAGACGGGCGGCGACACTCGGCGGCCAGTGGGGCCGGCAGTGGCTGCTAGAGGTTCACGCGGTGGCAACGGCGGCTCTGGCCCTGGGCGACGCACGACGGCAGCATGGCCTATGGCTCACGTGGCGAAGCTCTGGGCGCGACAGCGCGTTGGCACGGCCTCAGGCACACGCAGGCACGAGAAGCAGTGGCTATGCGAACACATGGCACGACGTCAAGCCGGCGGCCAGCGGCACAGACATGGCGTGAAGGGCGCGACAAGCAACGCAAAGAGCGGCGCGGGAGGCCTCTCGGCGCCGCGGTTGGTGCGGGCGCCAACGTGGCGCGCGCAGCGCGCGCGCAGCGCCGGCGAGGCCGCACGGGGAGCGCACGATGGTGCACGCCTCGCTGGTGGTGGCACAAGATGGCCGGGCACGTGCCGCCACAATCGGGGTGCGACACTGCGGCGACGGCGATCAAGCATATACTCCGCACATTGCTGGTATGCGCGAGCTATGACCGCTATTACACGAAGAAGTTGGAGGGCCACGTTTGTCGTCTCGAAGAATAGCGACATGGCCGGTGACGCCAACGACGTCAAGTTCCGTGAGCCGCGCATAAGGATTGGCATCGTCGAGATCAAGAAAATGCATCAAGGGGATGTTTGTTGATTAATCCTTGATTGCATATGTTTATTTTTGCATGGTAATCGATAGCCATGCAACACATTGATGTTTTAGTTTTCGCTTGCATGGTCAGACGATTGACATTTCGCTTTTGTTTGCATTAGTAGTCATTGATGGTGCTAATTGCCTCAACGTGGATGGTGTTGTAGTGGTCGAGGTGCATGTAGTATTTAGTTTTGCGCTACTCTTTTGGCTAGTATAAATAAGCTAAGAAAACCGTAAAAGTCAGGTGGTTTAGCAACACCAAAACCGTGTCCCGGTGTTCTCATGTGAGTGTTCCACGCAATCGTCCGAGTCGGCGAGTGGGCTAACAGTTTGTAGATTTGTTGATTTTATAATTTGACATTGATGCGCAATGGATTCTCGCAACCCTTCCGCGAACAACCCAACTCGTTGAGTGGTGAAAGGGCTCCGGCGGCATAAGAGAGCCAGCACTTTGCCGATAGTCCTCCACCGAGCCACCCGACAAAGTTGCGCCAATTCGCAAGGGATTACTTCAGACGACGGTCCAAAACGTAAGTTGACAAAGTGAGCAAACGAGCCCATGAAAGTAATCCTTCGCCTTTCTCCAACCGATAATACCATCACGGGCCACCTCGCCGTGTGGTACGATGCCGCCAAACCTTTTCTTCTTCTAGGGATTGCCGCCCCAAAAATTGCTCGTGATTTGTCCACCCACGGCAATGGATCTTCTTCACCATCAAAGGTTGAAAATTTTAATTTATGATACCTGGCAATCTCCTGTGCCTCGAAAAATCTTGGCATCGGGCGCAGGTGTAACCCAAGATGTTTGACAGTGTACGGTCCGCTTCGTCGTAACCACTTCCGCCAATTGAGCTTCTTGTAGCCAAGCGATTGCGGTATGGTGTTCATTGACTAGTTCTTAAGTTCACCAATGTCGCCAGATCTGCCGTTGTCGTTGTATTAGTTGGGCGAGCCGCCGCCCGTAACTTCCATCGTGATCGAGTAGTCATCGATCGTCAAGTGGCTTTGATACTAAACCGATATGGCGTTGGCCCCAAGCTTCAATTCTCAAGAGGATACGAGTCGATACGCACTGCAGAACGCAGGGATAGCGACAGCGAAGGATGAAGTATCGCCTCTTGGTCGCGTGGGTTCTTCCCCGCCATGACAGATGTTAGCGATATACGGCGATATACGTGAACAGTGTCTTTATCCTCGCATACGCGCCTTCCACGATTCCAGCGCCAGATTGGGTACGGCATGAATTTCTCGGATTATCTCTACGCTTAGCTATTCTATCTTTGGCAATGCATGCATGCGTATCGCGTGATATACCTCGCTCGTTGTTGCCTTCTTCTCTCTCATGTAATCTATATATGTAACCAATCTCGCTATCTGAGATAGTTGTGTGAGTATCCTATTCTTGCACGCCTCATGGTATCACGAGATTCGGTTCGCCGCGGCCTCCGCTCCGCAAACTCTAACGCCGCTTGCCGCCACCGCGGCCGCATGTGGCCTATTCTCGATGCGCATCGGGCGGGCCGTCCGACACGGGCCGCTCCACTTCAAAGCTACGACGTCTTTCTTGGCGACAACCTCCTCTCTCGTCTTCCAAACGGCAAAGATACGTTTCGCCCAAAGGTCGAGGCCGAGTATCGCCGCCGCCAATGCAAAGGGCCGAGACATCTTGGCCGCGCCGATTACTCATCGAGCTTCCGCTCGCCTAACGCGCTACGATCGCTTCATCGCGACAACATTAGTGCGATCTATCTCTCCACTAACCTGCAGCATCAACGCACCAAACACATTGAGATTGACTTACACTTTGTTCGGGACCAAGTAGCTACGGGCCGACGTGTTCTACATGTGCCTACCTCCTCCCAAGACGCTGGATATCTTCACCAAGGGTCCGCCATCTTCCTCGCTCACGGAGTTCAGTTCAGTCAACGCCCGCTCCGCCCCGCTTCATCATGGGGCGTGTTAGCATATATACGGCGTATATACGTGAACAGGTGTCTTTATCCTCGTACATGCGTGTAACACCCGAATTTTCCAATGTTGCAAGATCTTCACGTGATCAAGAACCCAACTTCAAGCTTTCCGCTTTGCTCAAGGATTCGCTTTCCCAAAGCACCGAGCTCTTCCTCCCAAAATCTCCCTAACCCTAGCCCTCCTCCCTACCCCTCCCTAGCCCGGCCACATGCCTCGCGCCGCCGCCGGCCGCGGCCGACGCCCAAAGCCGCGCCTCTCCCGGTTCTCTCCTCATGCGCCGCCGCGGCCGCGCGACGCTAACGCCCGGCCGCCGCGCCGACCCGCCCCATCCCCGCGCCCGCCTCGATCGCCGCAGCCTCGCGCGGCTCGGCTACCCTCCCGGATCCAAAGCTCTCCGCGGCCTTTAAAACCCGGCGCTCCCGCCTCTCCACCACCCCTTCTTCCTTCCCTTCCCGAGCAAGAAGAAGACCAAGCAAGGAGTCCGAGGGACTTACCTCGTGAAGGCATCGTGGTCGCCGCCGCCACCACCTCTGGGTTCGCCGCCGCCGTGAGCTCTCGGACCCCTTCTTCCCGTGCACCGCCTCTCTCGGCCGCCTCCGCCGCGCCCGAGCCCTCCTCTCCCCGCGCCGCCGCCACCTCCCGCTTGCCCTCCCTCCTCGCCCTTCTTTTCTTTGGCCGAAGCATGCCGCACGCACACAAGGCCGCGAGCCTGCGAGGCTGGGCCGCAGTCAACAAAGGGCGGCGCGGTTTTTTTTTTTTTATGATTTTCTTTCCCTTTTCTTTTTTCTTTTTTTTCAAAAGAGGGGCTTCAATTATTTATTTCTCCCTCATTTTAGCTCCAAAAATTGTGGTTTTTGTTTCTAAAAATTTCTAAAATCAAACTCTTTCTTTTGGTACTAGTTTGGTTTATTTTGGAGCTCATTTGATGAGTTTTTGTTATTTAATTAATTTATTTGCTCGTTTATTTCTTTTCCTGCATTTAACCGATCGCGAGAGTTTGGAGAAGCCTGAGACCCCACTCGATCAAGCTCAAGAATATCAAGATCACCTAGCCCTAGACCCAGGCGAGTCAATACTTTGATCATATTGAACCTACATTTTATGCAAATTATGTCCTTTTAAAGTATCAAATTGCATGCTTTAAGTTCGTTATGCAAATGTATGTTAAACACCCTAAGGTAGCTAAATGTCAATTTGATGTTAATTATTAATACACCATCCCTTGATAATTGAATTGCCTTAAACCCTTGTCACCCTAGTAAATATATGGTAACAATACTAGTTTTTAGGCTATACTTAAGCGCCATGCTAGCCTTGCTTAAGTATCGGGGTATTATCTACCTCATACATCATCTTTTAAAAATGAACATGGTTTTTGGGCAGTCATTGGATGTAAATGACTGAGGTGGTTATGATGTTGTATTTTCCTATCTCTCAAAAACCCTAAGAATTGCTTATCACATCTGGGCGGATGGTATGATGGATGGTATGTTGGTGGGTGCTAATGCAGCCCAAGGAATGTTGGTTTGTGGATGGTATGTGGTATGAACCGCCTGATGGTCCCTAAGGACTTAACTCGTGATGACCTCCCAATGTAAAACAAGACGACCACATGTCTATAATGGTGTCGACCGCTAAATAATTTGTATCCGTTAGTATGAGTTGCACTGTGCGATGACCCGCTACGCCATAAGCCTTTGTGGTTATGGGTTGGGGTGTACGACTTACTGTCTATGTGAACGTAGTCGTGTGGCGCAAGAGGGGTCCGGGAAAGGTTGACTGGTCACGTGAGCGTAACCCTTCTCAGTGAAACCTTAGCGGTGTAACAAATATCGTGGATGCATTGTAAATGCCTTGTGACGATCTCCCTTGACTCACATGTCACGGAAACATGTGTACATGTCAAGATGATTGTCTCTTGTGGGTAAAGTGTACAACCTCTGCAGAGTGTAATAAATCTGTCAATAGCCGTGCCTACTGGCCAAGGGCGGACATGGGAACTTGCAAGAGTTAGTTCTGCTTATAAACCCCGTATGGATAAATGTGATGGGTCGTGTGACTCGTTTTGGTTTTTCCCCGGTGGATGTACCCTGAGATGTTAATGGTGGATGTAACCGCTATCAAAAATAAGCATGAGGCGAGGTAACTCTCATCATACAAATATTGCACAAGTAATCTCTTTAACAAATGCAATTTGGTTAAAATGCTAAGTGATAGGACTTTTTAATATTGGTACTCAAAATATTGCTTTATGCAAATAAATGAACCCGAGCCATCCTTGTTAAGCCTTGCATGTATAATATTGCATCTTGTGTGTTGGCTCGCGAGCACTGTAGTTGTGCTCATCCTCGCTCTTCCCCAACCCCGTAACCCGCAGATCATGGAGACTTCGCCTACTACGAGGACCTGACGCCAAGAGCAAGGAAATGAAGAGGAGTAGTATAGTTCTTGTAGTCTAGGTCTCGCTCACCTCGTTGGCTCACTGGTACTTGTGTACCTCCTATATTATCCAAGCCCTTGGCTAATATCGCTCGTACACCTAGTACCCTAGTCGCTTACTGTGGAGAGACTTGTTTCACCCTTTGCTTCCGCTAACGCACTCGAGATTTTGTAATGAACTCATTTGGCCCGATCGCCCTATTGTAAACTCGACCGACGCGGTCTATTTGAACTCGATGCTTGTATTAATGAATGATTTGGTCTACGCGATGTATGAAATGATTCAGCAATGTGTACCGTGAGCGCCATCTCATCGATCCAGGAATAGCGCAGCCTTATCACAGAGGATTCTCGATTACGAAACCGGTCCGACAGAGTCGTATCGAGCATACGACCGCATTTGAGCCTTAGTTAGATTGGTCGTTGCCTAAGGACTCGAGTCCTATTTTCAAAACCTAAGAAAAGCTTTGGCAAAATATAGCGTAGTTATTGCTCTCACTCATCCCTCTTAGTTCTTTACTCATCTCTACTTCACTTGAGTTTTTACTATGTTGTCGACTCTCCCATTTTCAAAATGTTAGATGGCCACACCGTTGTCCGCTGTCGTGGGACTTTTTCTCTCACTGAGAAGACTTCGAGAGTTCGTGGAAATTCTTCACCACCGATGCAAAGACTGGATTATTGCCGCCACCTATCTTCATGGGCCTAAGACTCTGATCTTGGACCAAGAGTCCCGACCATGGAGGTTTTCCTCTATGCCGAGAGGTGAGTTCATCGCCACACCTTCGCACTGTGATTCCCTGCAGCACTGCTCGGCGCCCAAGACGCAAGACGCCGCTGCACACCACCGAGCCGATGCACGAGGATCTTCTGCCGAATCGCCTTCCACTACGCTCGCCTCCGTGAAGGAGAATTCGACCGAGATCTTCGCCGCCCCGTTGGTGTAGTCAGGCTTAGTGTAGGTTAGCTAGTAGTGCTTGCTAGGTAGTCTTTTGGTTGCAAGCACTTTCTTTATCCACCTTTTGTAGGCGTTGTGTTTTGTATCTCGTGTCATGGCTTTGCATGGCCTATATGTTGTGTCCTAGGAGTCATGTAACACTTACCCCCTAATATTAATGAATTGTAGCCATTCGGCTTTGTATCGCATTTGTGTTGTTTGTTCAATTTGATTTCTTTCTTCGTGTGTGCCTTAGAGGCCAAGTGAACCTCATATACCACCCTCTCTAGTTCTAAGCCTTAGCGCTTCACATGGCACCAAGGAGAGCCGCTGCCCCACCGTGGTGCTTTCGCAGCAGCCGTGGAAGAGGCCGTGGCTATGGCCGTGGTCGTGGACAAGACCTACCTCCCCACCGCTGAGCATCCAACAATGGCACAAGTTATGCAACAACAAGCCCAAATCCTTCAAGCCTTGCTCGCTAATCAACAAGCAGAGCAGCCGCCGCCACTCTAAGCCGGCAGATTTCTCAGACAAGACCTCTTACCTTTGCCTCGCAGATGAACCCCGAAGCGTAAGATTGGCTCGTGGATACCGAGAAGAAGCTTCGCCAGCCCGATGCTCGAGGAAGACAAGGTGGACTTTGCCACTCACCGCTTGAAAGGAGCCGTTGCTGGTGGGAAAACTACCGCCGCTCAAGGTGGTGAAAGCCCAGTGGCACGAGAAGAAGAAACGAAGCGCCGCATCCGTGGATCGAGATCGCAGGATCTCGCCATCGTTGAAGCAATTGCTGGCATACCGACGAGACCGCACCGCATGGCAGCCAATCTCCGAACGAGTTCAAGACTGTCTTCAGACTAACTTTGTACCGCCGTACAATGAGGCTAAAGAAGAATGAGTTTAGAACTCTCAAGCAAGGTCAAATGACAACAATGAATATCTAACCAAGTTCAATCACTTGCTCGCTACGCCCCAAAGGACGTAGCCGATGAAGAAGAGAAGATTGACCGCTTTGTGGAGGGAATGCGTGGGGACATGAGAAGCTAGCTTATCCTCCATGATTTCTAGCTTCCACCACTTGATCAACAAGGCCTCGTGGCCGAAAACGAGAAGAAGATCGCGGAAGTTAGCCGCAAGAGAAAGATGGTATTCGAAGCCGCAAGGTGGCTTTCCTAAGTCAACATTCTCTGGCAGCTCATCTTTTAAGCCAGTGTAGTTTCTCCACAAGGAACTCAAGCTCCAGCCCGCTGCATCAATGGGAATGGTTTCGATCCTTCGCCTCACGGACACCGCAACAAGCAACCCAAAGACTCATCTCCATTGTTTCCATCAGGAGTGAGAGGACACTTCGCCAATCGATGCCCTCAACGCCGTAACACTCCCGCGGTTCAACTCAGAGCCACACCACCAAGGTCAAACATCGCCCAGCAGAACCATCGTGCCCCGCAAGCACCTAGATCTACTCGACACCAAATCGCGCCATGTGAACCATGTCACACCGAGGAGGCTCGTGAAGCTACAGGAGTTCGATGGGCACGTTCTCTCATAAATCGCATCAAAGACAAGTTTTGTTTGATTCTGAGCTTCACATTCTTTATATCAAGAAAATTTGTTGAAAGGCTTGTTGCCAATCTTTAAGCTAAAGAAACCCGTGGTACTTAGTTCACCCAGGGACCCTTGACTACTATCTTAGTAAGTCCCCGAGCAGAGATTGCTATGGAAAATTCTCGATTCCTAGCAAACCTCTTAGTGCTTCACCCCAAACTCTGGATATCATCCTAGGGATGGATTGGTTGGCCCGATACCAAGGAATGATAGATTGTGCCAATGTAAAGGTGGTACTCACCAAAACCCGGCACCACAATAAAGGTTAGTGTAGACCGCTCCTCGTGTTTGGATAGTACAATCCATAACCTCGAGAAGGTGACTCGAAACAACACCGTAGTTCAAGATTACCCTAAGTTTTTCCAGAAGAATTGCTCCGGCATGCCACTGCATCGAGACATAGAATTTGTGATCAACCTAAAGCCGTGAACAGCCCCTAATTGCCAAGAGGCCATATAGGATGGCGCTTGATGAGCTTGAAGAGCTTAAGGTACAAATGGAAGAATTACAGAAAAGGGATTTATTAGACCTAGCTCATCCTCGGGTTCGCCAAGATTTTTGTAAAGAAAAGGATGGCACCGCCGATTGTGTGTGGATTACAGAGCCTCAATGAGGTGACCATCAAGAACAAGTACCCTTGCCCCGCATTGATGATCTATTCGATCACCTGTCAGAGCAACAAGATGTTCTCCAAGATAGACCTAAGGTCGATACCACTCAGTTAAGATTAGGTCGAGGACATCCCTAAAACAGCTTTTACCACCCAGATGGCTTGTATGAGTTCACAGCTATGTCGCTTGGCTTGACAAATGCGCCACCTACTTCATGAACCTTATGAACAAAGTATTCATGGAATACCTGGATAAGTTTGTTGTCGTGTTCATAGATCTACATCTTAATCTACCCAAGACTAATGAGGAACATGTCAACATCCGTGATTTGGTCCCGGAGAAGCTTAAAGAACATCACCGTATGCCAAGTACAAGCAAGTGTGAATTTTGGCTTCAAGAGATCGATTTCCTCTGACATATCAGATCCACTGGAGGAGTCGCGATTGACCCATCCAAAGTAGAAACGGTGTTGGGATGGAAACAACCAACCTCGTGACCGGCGCGAGTTTTCTGAATGGTCGGATACTACTGACGCTTCATTGAAGGATTCTCCAAACTATCCGCACCAATGACCCACCCGCCAAGAAGGAAAAGAAGTACGAATGGATGTAAGCTTGTGAAAAGAGTTTCCAAGAGTTGAAGAAGAAGTTAACCATCGCACCAAGTGTTAGTCTTGCGGACATACACAAGGACTTTGAAGTCTATTGTGATGCTTCGCGCCAAGGTCTTGGTTGCGCATTTATGCAGGAGGAAACGTCAGAGCATATGCATCCGCATAACTCCGCCCACATGAAGACAACTATCCAACTCATGATTTGGAGTTAGCAATGTAGTGCATGCCCTAAAGATTTGGCGCATTACTTGATTGGAAATCATTGTAATATCTATACGGACCACAAGAGTCTTAAGTACATTTTCACCTGCATGCACCTCAACCTCCGACAAAGGAGATGGTTAGAACCGACATGATTACGACTTGATGTTCATTACCATCCCGGGAAGGCTAATGTAGTGGCCGATGCATTGCCGTAAGTCCTACCGCAATAATGTTGTGGTTCAAGAGTATCAACCTGAGCTTTGCAAGGAATTAAAGGCACTTAACCTCGAGTTAGTAGAACAAGGCACCTTAACAGCTATGGAAGTTCAACCAACCTTGGAAGAACGAGTCAAGACCGCTCAGAAAGGACACCCTGGAGTTGACAAATTTAAACATCTCATGGTCAAGGGAAAGGCCTCAAAGATGGTTGAAGACCAACAAGGTATCCTATGGTATGGGAAACGCCTCTTTGTTCCCCACCAAAAGGAGCTCAAAGAATTGATTCTAAAAGAAGCCCATAGCTCAAAGATACACCATACACCCGGCAAAGACCAAGATGTATCAAGATATGAAGATTCTATATTGGTGGCCGCGAATGAAAAGAGACATCGCCGAGTTCGTAGCTTGTTGCGATGTGTGCCAACGGATCAAAGCGTAACATCGGAGACCCGCAGATTGCCGCAACCACCGCAAATCCTCGCGGAAGTGGGAAGAAATTGGAATGGATTTCATTATCGATCGCCGAGAACCAAGACCGGATATGATTCCGTATGGGTCATAATCGACATATTAACCAAAGTTGCCCATTTCATCCCCGTGAAGACCACCTACAAGGGAGATAAATTAGCCGAGTTATACATGGCTCAGATTGTATGTCTACATGGAGTACCCAAGAGGATAGTCTCTGATCGAGGTTCTCGCCACCTCGCATTCGGGCTAGTCTCCATGATGCACTTGGAACTCACTTGAACTTTAGCACAAAGATATCATCCTCGATCGATGGATGCATGTAAAGGGTAAATCGATTCTTGAAGACATGCTTGGGCTTGTGCTTTAGAGTTTACCGTAGACTCGGGAGAGATGTCACCGTATGCGACTCCGCCACAACAACAAGCTACCAATCCAGCTTTGAAGATGTCCCGCTTGAAGCACTCTATGGGAGAAAATGCGTAACTCCCTTGCATTGGTCGAATCGGAGAAGGTTATATCTTCTGACCGTATACTCTCAAGCAAGCGTAAGAGAAAGTCAAATTGATCGTGAGATCGCTTACAAGATGCTCACCCGCAGAAAAGTTATGCCGACAACCGCCGAGAGAGTTAACTCGGGTTGGAGATCATGTATATCTCAAAGTGTCACCCTTCGCGGAATGCGGAGGTTTAAAGTGAAAGGCAAGCTTGCGCCAAGATACATAGGCCCGCTCCCAATCACCGCCAAGCGTGGAGAGGTAGCATATCAACTAGAATTACCGTAAAATTTGTCGATGTCCACAATGTGTTCCATGTTTCACCAAGAAATGCCTCGAGTACCAAGAACAAGCTCCAATTGAAACAATCGCCTCCGTAAAGACTTGTCGATCCGTAACATCCGATCAAGATTCTTGATGTCGTGGAGAAGCAAACAAGGCGCCGATCATCCGCTTGTGCAAAGTGCAATGGAGCAACCACTCGAGAGAGAAGCCACGTGGAGCGCCGAAGATCAACCAAGTTGGATTACCCTACCGTTTCTCGAGGAGCTCGAATCTCGGGGTCGAGATTCTTTTTAAGGTGGGTAGATTTTGTAACACCCGAATTTTCCAATGTTGCAAGATCTTCACGTGATCAAGAACCCAACTTCGAAGCTTTCCGCTTTGCTCAAGGATTCGTTTTCCCCCCGAAAGCACCGAGCTCTTCCTCCCCAAAATCTCCCTAACCCTAGCCCTCCTCCCTACCCCTCCCTAGCCCGGCTTCGCCATGCCCTGCGTCGCCGCCCTCGCCGGCCGTGCCGACGCCCATAAAGCCGCGCCTCCCTGCTTCTTCTCGTGCGGCGCCGCGCGCGCCGCGGCCAACGCCCGCCCGCCGCGCCGACCCGCCCCATCTCGCCGCCCCGCCGATCGCCACAGCAGCCCGCCGCGCCTCGCTACTACCCCGGATCCAAAGCTCCTCCGCTGCCTTTAAAACCCGGCGCTCCCGCTCCTCTCCACCACCCCTTCTTCCTTCCCCTTCCCGAGCAAGAAGAAGACCAAGCAAGGAGTCCGAGGGACTTACTCCGTGAAGGCATCGTGGTCGCCGTCGCCACCACCTCTGGGTTCGCCGCCGTGAGCTCTCGGACCCTTCTTCCCGTGCACCGCCGCTCTCGGCCGCCTCCGCCGCGCCCGAGCCCTCCTCCCGCGCCGCCACCTCCCGCTTGCCCTCCCCTCCTCGCCTTCTTCTTTTTCTCGGCCGAGCCCAGCGCACGCTGCTGGGCCACGAGCCCGCTGACTGGGCCGCAGTCGAACAATGGGCTGCGCGCGTTTTCTTTTTTATGATTTTCTTTCCTTTTCTTTTTTCTTTTTTCAAAAGAGGGCTTCAATTATTTATTTTCCTCATTTTAGCTCCAAAATTGTGGTTTTGTTTCTAAAATTTCTAAAATCAAACTCTTTCTTTTGGTACTAGTTTGGTTTATTTTGGAGCTCATTTGATGAGTTTTTGTTATTTAATTAATTTATTTGCTCGTTTATTTCTTTTCCGGTACGACCGATCGCGTAGAGTTTGGAGAAGCCGGAGACCCCCACTTCGATCAAGCTCAAGAATATCAAGATCACCTAGCCCTAGACCCAGGCGAGTCAATACTTTGATCATATTGAACCTACATTTTATGCAAATTATGTCCTTTTAAAGTATCAAATTGCATGCTTTAAGTTCGTTATGCAAATGTATGTTAAACACCCTAAGGTAGCTAAATGTCAATTTGATGTTAATTATTAATACACCATCCCTTGATAATTGAATTGCCTTAAACCCTTGTCACCCTAGTAAATATATGGTAACAATACTAGTTTTTAGGCTATACTTAAGCGCCATGCTAGCCTTGCTTAAGTATCGGGGTATTATCTACCTCATACATCATCTTTTAAAAATGAACATGGTTTTTGGGCAGTCATTGGATGTAAATGACTGAGGTGGTTATGATGTTGTATTTTCCTATCTCTCAAAAACCCTAAGAATTGCTTATCACATCTGGGCGGATGGTATGATGGATGGTATGTTGGTGGGTGCTAATGCACCAAGGAATGTTGGTTTGTGGATGGTATGTGGTATGAACCGCCTGTGATGGTCCCTAAGGACTTAACTCGTGATGACCTCCCAATGTAAAACAAGACGACCACATGTCTATAATGGTGTCGACTGCTAAATAATTTGTATCCGTTAGTATGAGTTGCACTGCAGATGACCCGCTACGCCATAAGCCTTTGTGGTTATGGGTTAGTGTACGACTTACTGGTCTATGTGAACGTAGCCGTGTGGCGCAAGAGGGGTCCGGGAAAGGGTTGACGGTTCACGTGAGCGTAACCTTCTCGTGTGAAACCTTAGCGGTGTAACAAATATCGTGGATGCATTGTAAATGCCTTGTGACGATCTCCCTTGACTCACATGTCTACTAAACATGTGTACATGTCAAGATGATTGTCTCTTGTGGGTAAAGTGTACAACCTCTCGCAGAGTGTAATAAACTGTTCGAATAGCCGTGCCCACTGGCCAAGGGCGACATGGGAACTTGCAAGAGTTAGTTTCATTTATAAAACCCGTGGGCGGATAAAATGTGATGGGTCGCCGTGACCTCGGTTTTGGTTTTTCCCGGTGGATGTACCCTGTAGATGTTAAGTGGTGGATGTAACCGCTATCAAAAATAAGCATGAGGCGAGGTAACCTCATCATACAAATATTGCACAAGTAATCTCTTTAACAAATGCAATTTGGTTAAAATGCTAAGTGATAGGACTTTTAATATTGGTACTCAAAATATTGCTTTATGCAAATAAATGAACCCGAGCCATCCTTGTTAAGCCTTGCATGTATAATGTTGCATACTGTGTGTTGGCTCGCGAGCACGGTAGTTGTGCTCATCCTCGCTCTTCCCCAACCCCGTAACCCGCAGATCATGGAGACTTCGCCACTACGAGGACCCGACGCCAAGAGCAAGGAAATGAAGAGGAGTAGTATAGTTCTTGTAGTCTAGGTCTCGCTCACCGTTGGTTCGGCTGGTACTTGTGTACCTCCTATATTATCCAAGCCCTTGGCTAATATCGTTCGACACCTAGTACCTCGCCGCTGCTCGTGGAGAGACTTGCTCTCACCCTTTGCTTCCGCTAACGCATCGAGATTTTGTAATGAACTCATTTGGCCCGATCGCCCTATTGTAAACTCGACCGACGCGGTCTATTTGAACTCGATGCTTGTATTAATGAATGATTTGGTCACGCGATGTATGAAATGATTCAGCAATGTGTACCGTGAGCGCCATTCATCGATCCAGGAATAGCGCAGCTTTATCACGAGGATTCGGATTACGAAACCGGTCCGATAATGCGCCTTCCACGATTCCAGCGCCAGATTGGGTACGGCAATGACCTCTGATTATCTCTACGCTTAGCTATTCTATCTTTGGCAATGCATGCATGTGTATCGCGTGATATACTCCTGTTCTGTTGTTGCCTTCTTCTCTCTCTCTCATGTAATCTATATATGTAACCAATCCTGGCTAATACAGATAGTTGTGTGAGTATCCTATACTTGCACGCTCTCACAGGAGGCTCTGATGCTTCAAGTTTTAAGAGAAAGACTTCTTTATTGCTTGCCTCCCTCAATTACAAAGATTGTGTTAAGAAACCGGACCCGGCCAGGAGTCCTGGCCCATGTGGGCACCTCATCCACCGTAGCCTATATATAGGAGAGGGGGACCCCCGACCAATGTACACGTTCATTATTTGAGAAGAGCAATAAAGAGAAGCCTGCATCCCCTCTCATACCGTGTTCATCTATTGTTCGCTCTGTGTTCTTGTATTTGTTCTTACGATTCTATGCTTGTCTACGAGGTAATCGCCGGATCGACTCGCCAATGACGGTTCCTCAACACGTTATCGCGACGATCGACTCTCCTCGCATCGAAAAGGTAACCGCCGATGAACGACACTCGTAGATTGAATCGCTTTTCTAGATTGCTTTCAATTCTTCAATTGTTGCTTTAGATTGTTTTCTACGTGCAAATTTGTTCTAATCGTCACGCGAGCCGACTTGGAGTCGCCGGCACAATGCCGATCGACAAATTGCATGAAAGAGCGAATGTCGATTGTACCGTAGATTGGAAAATTGCAAATCCGTTCTAACCTACCGCGAGCAGACTTGAAATCGCCGGAAAATCCGATCGGAGGTTACATGAAAGAAACGATGTCGGTTGCACTGTATTACATCGCATTGCATTGCATACATGAACAGTAATCGCATGGAAAAAAAATTATTAGCGGCCTGAAGCCGTCGGAACTGCGTTGGCCTGGAGTCACGCCGCAAGGCCGCCGACCTGCAGTGGCGCCACCGCTCCACCCGTTGCTGCCTCGCCGCACGAGGCCGGCACCGTTGCACGTGGCCGGCACTACCGCTCCGACCCGAAGCCGCCAGCACGAGCGCACCAAGCCACAGACGCCACGCGCCGCCAACGGCCTCGGCCGCCGGCCCTCCCGCAGAGCGCGCGCGCCGGATGGCCCGCGGCGCGGGCCGAAGAAGGAAGCCGCGTTGCGCCGCTTCAACCCGACCGCAGCTGCCTCGCGACGCCGCTGAGCCGCCCGTGGCCGAAAGCCATCGCTGGTCGCCGCCGAAATCGCGTGGCTTGGAGCCGCCGTCGCACGACCGGAAGCACCATCACGCCGCGAGCCGTGAGCGCCCGTCCGTCCCTCGCCGCCGCATCGATGGCGCCGCCGCGCGCGCGCGCGCCGCCGCCGCTTCTACCCGCGTGACGCCGCCGGTCGCGCGCCACCGGCCGCGCCGAGCACACCGGCGAACCGGTGCTCGCTGCATCGCCGCTCGCCTCGCGCGCCACGCCGCCACCTTGAAGGCGCCGCCGCACCGGCCGCCGCATGGAGCCGCTCGTGCCCGCTCGGCCGCCTACCGGCGCCTCCGCACCGGAGCCGCCGTCCGCGCTGGCTACCGCTGCGCCGTTTGAAACCGCCGCCGCCGCCTCGGGCCCCTCGAATCGCCGCAGCCTGCCGCTCAAGGCGCCGCCGGCCCGGCCTCGCGCTGCTGGCTCGCGAAGCCGCGTGTCGCGCTCCCGCGAAGCCGCCATCGTGCCATGCGCCCGCGAGGAGCCGCCTCAAAAAATAGGAAGGAAACCTAATTTTGACCCTCCCTATTTAACCGCCGATGGGCCACGGATATACAAGCGGCGTAAGCCCAAAAAGAGAAATGAAAGTCGTGCCGAAAGAAAGAAAAAAAAAGGGAAGTTTACGAAAAAAAAAACCCTTAAGATTCTGAAAATTACGAGGACAGTTACGCGTATAATGAAATTTTGCAGAAAACACCTCAGAAGATATGAAAATTACGCGCAAATTCTCTCAGAACTGAGATTTCGCGTTTTAGCCTCGAAACTTGCAGTTTTCACCGAAAAATCATTTTTTCTAGCAGAAAAGGGCCTCGGGAATCCAAATTTTTTGTATAGTTACGCGTTATTGTTATTTCTATGCAATTTATTTATTGTATTTACTGTCTTGATTATTTGTGATTGTTTATATTGCTTTTAATCACTGAAAATAGCAGTAAATCATGAAAATGCATAGAAAGATACGGGAACACGAACCTAGAGTTCAAAGAGCATGGTGAGATTTTTGCAACTATTTTATGCAGATTACCAGCAGTAATCCTTTGAACTTTTTGCATGAATATGAAGATGATCGCATCACGAATCAGAATTCAAGAATCGACCAAGATGGCGTAATTTGTATAGAATTTATATCGTCTCCAATTCGTGGTAATGTGATCACGGATGAGCGTAAGATTGGGAAGACCTCGCTACCTTTCACCCGAATGCGGTATAATCCGTGACGAACTATCGTAAAGACGGCTACATGAAGTATGCCAATTAATTGACATCATGCAAGTTGCGGAAGCTCAAGGTGATGTTCTAGGAAAGAACTTCATCTTGCACCACCTAGTAGCAATGTTGGCCATGAAGCCCACTAGCAGCTACAGTGATGAAGCCTCTCACAAATGAGAGGAGCAAGAAGGGTAAGATCGCAAGGTCGCACATTATTGATGCTTTACGCCTAAGTAGAAGGGCAAATGATAGCATGAGGCATACTCGCCATTGCAGCATAGAGGATCCACATCCATTAGTCGCACTTATGAATGTGAACAACCCAAAGAGCACCCCATCATCCCTCCTTTGGACATCGCAGCGCCACACCGTAGTCGCCCAAGAGGAGAAGATCACAGATGGAGCCGATTTGGCGAAGTTCCTCGAATACTTCGCCTATTAGATCCAAAGGCACGCATTGCACGCGGACCTTTTTACAAAAACTTGCAGTTTGTAATTGAAGCAGAATTTTGAATTATTGAATAATGGTTGCAAGCTCTAGGAGAGCAAAGCATTAAATTCTTATTATGAGTCCTGCAAGACTTATTTTCCCGTGTTTATAATAGCAAGTGACGTTCTGATATCTGAGGTATTTTATTTATGTGTTGCTTGCTTTCTGCTACATATTAAGAAAGTACATTATATTAGAATGCGTGTGGCACCCTATGGAGGAAGTGTGTTTAGCATGTAGCGGCACAATGAATACTATCCTGAGAGAAACAGAAATTTTTCCAGTCGATCAGCAAGAATACTGGTAGTCTTACGACAGTCGCAAGCAGCGATACTTGTATAATAGGCTCAGGAAAGGCCATAATTATACTCCCAACGGGCACAACTTTGGTCATTGAAGAAGACTTGTTGTACCCTAATCGACTAGAACTCTCAAGGATATTTGCGCTAACAGCTTTCCATGTAGAGATCAAGAAGAGTATGGTACAAGATACCGCCATTACAAAGCTTGAAGAAAGTGAAAAATAGCATTAGAATATCTTCCTTCATATGAAATCGGCTATACTACACTAATATTAAGGCACTGTAGCCTATACCGCCTTGAAAACCGTATTTAGAAGCTCAACTTTTCTATCTCGGCATGATAGATTGTGTCGTCTAGGTCTTAGGATGATGAGAGATATAATTAACAATTCACAGGACATGATATGAATGTTAAGAATTTCTCGAATTAGGAAGATTTTGTGTGCCCCGCATGTGCCACCGGGAAATTAATTACTAGACCTTTGCTCAAAGCGAAGGATGAAGTCCTCGCATTCCTGGACCGTATCCAGGAGACCTTTATGTCCTATATAGCCCCGTAAGGGTAATTTTAGGTATTTTATAGTTCTCATCGATGCTTCCTGAATGGTCGCACGTATGTTTATTGTCTACGAGGAATCATGCTTTTGCAAAGCCAATCTCGTAGATAATTAAATTAGAAATATTTTCCCTGATTATCATGAGAAGTTCACCTGAATGGACAACGTCGGAAAACTCACACCGAAAGCATTTGATGATTATTGCATGAAATGGGAATTAAAATTGAGCATTTTGTACCGCATGTCCGTACCCAGAATAGACTAGCAGAACTTTGAAGAATTGTAATTTACCAACTACGTGTTAGGGACACGCAGTCCTGCTCGCAGCAACTCTCATCAATTTTAGACCGTCGGCCTATAACATCCATCCACCTATGCAACTAGCGCAAGGGTCAGCACCGAAAACTACTCATCTTCGCAGGTTTGGTTGCAAGGGTTATATACCTATACCACCACCGCAACGAACTGCAATGGGTCTTCTCCAAAGTCTGGGATATACGTTGGTTATGAGACAGCATCCATAATCGAGTATTTGGACCTTATGACTAGAGATTTGAACAATGCCCGATTCGCTGATAGTACATTAGATGAGGTTAGTTTCCCGTCATTAGGGGGAGGAAATCAACCCTTGATGATAATATCGGGAAATAATTGAAGTCTAGAAGACAATTGAAGTCCAGAAGATAATTGAAATCTATGCATATGACCCGCGCACTAGTGAAGCAAATAGAGAAGTCCAGAAGATATTTGCAGTCCAGAAGATAATTGAATTGAAGTCTAGAAGACAATTGAAGTCCAGAAGATAATTGATTTGCAAGTATTAGCGAATCAACTGCCAGACTACTTTAGTGATTTGAAGAGCGTGAATAAGTAGCATTTGCCTGCAAGCAATGCACCGGAGAGGGTTGAAATACCATTGAAGGTATCCCTAATCCCGCCCGCAGGCCTCGTAATAAAAGGACGAGAACTCCGGTCCCTCGAATCCGGCAACCGGGACGCCCGTGAAAAGGATAAGAAGGACTTGTCACACCAATCACCAAGTGCCCTAGAACCAGAAGGGAAGCCAGTTGAGACCTGGCATCGGTATGGAACCTTCAGAAAGGCATACTGCACTGAACATCCCCATGGAGGGAGACATCGCATGGATGTGTGCGCACACATCGGAGCCGAAAAACTAAAGGAATTGCCCGCAATTGGAAGCAGCGGTGAGCAAGTAGAAGCATTAGAAGAATCGCCCCTTGAAGAAATAGTTATAAAATTTATGACATCGGGAGAATCTTTGAATATGACAACAGCCAATGTCGACATATACTTTGCAAAGAAAATTGCCACAATCATTGATCTTGATCTAGAGCCTGTATCGCTCGCTGAATGTAAGAAAAGATCAGATTGGAAAGATTGGAAAAAGGCTATAGAAGCAGAATTAATATCTCTGAATAAAAGAAAGACGTTTGGGCCTGTAAGCCGCACGCCTCCCCATGTGCACCCTGTAGGGCATAAGTGGGTATTTTGTTCGAAAGAGACATGAAAGAAGCAAGGCTCGTTGCACAAGGTTTTATTGAACATCCAGGAGATGATTATGAAGAAACCTATTCCCCGATCATGGGCATAACCCCCTTTAGACATTTATCTCAATAGCAGTGAACTTGAAGTTAGAAGTGAAATTGATGGATGTGGTACCAGCATACCTTTATGAAATATTGGATTCGGACATTTATATGAAGATACCTGAATGTATCATTGTCCCGAATCAAAACAGAGCAAATAAAAATATGTACAGTGTGAAACTCAGAAAGTCATTGTACGAACCTAAGCAATCAGGCAGAATGTGGTATAATCGTTTGAAGCGACTTTCTATGCATGAAAGGCTACACGAACAATGAGAATAATCTCTGTGTATTTATACGACGATCCCAGAATAGATTTTGTATAATCACAGTGTATGAAGATGATCTGAATATCATCAGAACCCTGAAGGATATTAGGAAAGCAAGCTCTTACCTGGAGTCGGAGTTCGAAATTTGGGTAAAACCAAATTTTGCCTAGGCTTGGAGCTTGAGCATGTCCCTGAAGGAATATTAGTATATCACCAACCTACACTCGTAAGGTGTCGAAGGTTCGACTTTGCAAAGGCATACCCTTTGAAAGTGCCAATGGTCGGAGATCTTTGCAAAGAAGACAAAGACCCGCATGCACCTAAAGAAGAGGGGGAGGAAGTCCTGGGACCGGAATTCCCACACTGAAGTGCAATAGAAGCACTAATGTATTTAGCAAACTGTACTAGATCGGGCATTGTATTTGCCAGGAACCTACTAGTAAGGTATAGTGCAGAACCTACCAAAGGCATTGGCAGGGAATCAAGGACATTTTCCGATACCTCCAAGGAAGCAAAGAACTTGGTTTACTCTACAGAAAGAACAAAGACCTAACTATGAACAGCCATGCAGATGACGGGTACCTGTAGGACCCGCATACAGCCAAATTGCAAACAAGCTATGAACTCCTATGTGGTGGAACTGCAATTCCATGGAAATCGTCTGAATAGAGTCTTGTATCGACTTCGACGAACCACTTAGAGATCATAGCATTGTACAAGGCCTTACAAGAATATGTTTAGCTTCAGCGGATGATTCACCACATCCAGCAGTCATGTGGATTGAATACCGCGGAAACCCCCACTATTATCTATGAAGATAATGCAGCTTGTGTTGCACATGTGCAGATGGGTTATGTGAAGAATCCTCTCAGAAAGCATATCAACCCCAAGTTCTTCTATGCTCATAAATTGCAAAAGATGAACGTAATCAAAGTACTGCATACTAAGTCATGTGAGAATCTTGCAGATTTATTCACTAAGTCACTTCCAGCATCTAGCTTTGAAAGGTGCATACGTGGAATTGGAATGATGAGACTTAGAGAAGTGCGGAATTCAGGGGGGGAACCTTCACGAACTCATTATTAAATCTTGATCATGAAGATCGAGTACCCAAAGAATAAATCCAGGAGATTAAATAAAATTGGGTGGATTGTACTCTTTTTCCCTTGACGAGTTTTCCCGAAGTTTCTCGGTTAAGGTTTTTAATGAGGCAATTGTGCAAAGATAGCGTAACATGTTTCATGTACTCTTTCTCCAAATTTTTCCCACTGGGTTTTTATGGAGTTTTGACGAGGCATGGACATAAAGGATGAGAGCCCAAGGGGGAGTGTTAAGAAACCGGACCCGGCCAGGAGTCCTGGCCCATGTGGGCACCTCATCCACCGTAGCCTATATATAGGAGAGGGGGACCCCCGACCAATGTACACATTCATTATTTGAGAAGA
Source organism: Ampelocalamus luodianensis (assembly GCA_036346255.1). NCBI lineage: Eukaryota > Viridiplantae > Streptophyta > Magnoliopsida > Poales > Poaceae > Ampelocalamus > Ampelocalamus luodianensis. The sequence goes on along the minus strand of CM070617.1, from coordinate 24,672,386 downwards.
GCAATAAAGAGAAGCCTGCAGTCCCCTCTCATACCTGTGTTCATCTATTGTTCGTTCTTGTGTTCTTGTATTTGTTCTTACGATTCTATGCTTGTCTACGAGGTAATCGCTCGGACTGGACTCGCCAGCGACGGTTCCTCAACAGATTGGTCACTTTATAACAGCGCCGGGCTAACAATAGTTCCTAACAAACGCTTCTCGATCTTCCATATCTAATAAACCTTTCCTAATTAAAACCTTCCAAATATTAAGAGTCCTAAACGGATACATCATCTATTACCTTGCTGCTCATAACCTGGTGCGACTCCTTGATTCTTCTTGTGTCGGCTGTAGGTCTTGCCGTAAAGGAATCCATGACAATACGCAAGTCCAAACAGATCATTCATTGTTACTTTCATGCACTAAATGCAAAATCCAGCTCCACGTACGTACTACTACTTAGTAGCCCGGTGCACCCATTGGCGCGCTGAGGCAACATTACAATGAACACATTTCGAGGAGATATCGAGGATTCTAGAATATGAAATATATGTGTAACATGCACACATTCAATATCAACATCCTAAGACAAAAGCAGCAGCAACATTGATGTCTAGTAGTGAACTTATGGCAACAGTCAGGTAAATGAGCACAGTCCAGTCAATTTAATAGGCACTTTCATCTATAAAGTTTGGACAATAGCAAAATATAGAAGAGCAGTCATATTATATGTATGGCTCAACTCTAGAGTACATATGAAGTCTATGCCAAAACTAATTCAAATAGATAATCAGGTATGCACAAACTAATCTGCAAAGAGAAAATAAAATGTTTGTGAAGTTGTAGACTGACTTTGTTCATACGGTTTGCATTTGGATCCCGATTGTTGAAGCCAAGATGAAAATCTGATTTTTCTCTCAACCACTCTTATATGCATAATATATGCAGTGAAAATGTCTTCAGCCTGCACAATATCTACCCAGAGTCCAGCTTTTCCTGTATCCCCCGTGGGATCAGTCAAGAAACCAAAGAAGAAAAACAAAGATCAAAAGAAACAAAAGCTACATTGCCCAGAGGCAGATGCTTGCTTATGGCCACTAAATTAATCGACTTAAGAAGCACTCAGATCAGAAACTTCTGAGGCCTCCTTGTTACCACCTACAAAGTTAGCTAAGCGGGCAAGGCATGGTACCCTTACTGGTAGCCTCCCGGCAAAATTGTGAGACCGCGCGTAGAGGACAGTGCATAGCAGCGTGCCGACGGCGCACGTGGAGCCCCAGATGACGAACGTCTCCTGGTAGCAGCTGGCGCCGGTGCAGGTGTGGCTCCCCTGCGCCCCGGCCTCCCGCTGGTAGAGGAACGCGGCGAAGTAGCCGAAGCACAGGGAGCCCACGGGGATGTTGGTCACCAGGACGTTGTGGTTCACGCCGAAGTTCTTGGTGCCGAACAGCTCGCTCGTCGCGGACACCGACACCGACGTGATCGCGCCGGTGCACGCGCCGATGATGGCCGTGCTCATGTACAGGAAGAAGTCGCTCGGGTTGAGCAGCAGGAAGAACGCGCCGGCCATGGGCGCCATCAGCGATGCCATCGACGCCGTCCTTGATATGGAGTAGCCACCTCTGCGCAAATGAACAACAAATTTAGTTAGCAGCTGGGAAAACACTTAATCGGACAAAAATAAACAAGATTCACTCAACTCTACATAGAAAGTAGTAGTTAGCACGTCATTAAAAAGACCGCATGGATCTTTGAGACTAACTACAGAGAGTCTGTGTGGCCTCCAAGATCTCAGGATACTAATCAAACAAAAATAAGCATGCTAGTTTCAGTATTTTAATTACGAAAGTGTTTGAAAAGAATGATCGCTTACTTCGCGCAGTAGTAGTCCAAGAAGGACGGAAGTAGGCGGCCGAAGAAGCCAAACGAAGACGACAGGGAGACTAGAGTGGAAGTTCGCCCGAGCCCTCGCGACTCGGCAATCTGTCCCATGTTGTTGAGGAAGACCAGACCCAGGGTGCCACTGAACATGTAGCTGAAGAAGTAGAGCCAGAAGTCCGGGTTCCTCAGCAGCCGGATGCCGCCGATCTCCTCCTGGGGCTTCTCCGCGACTCTGTCTTCCTCCTTGGTCTTGACGTCGGCGACCTCGATGACGACGACCGTCTCCACGGCCTCAGCCTCGTCGGTGCCAAGATCGTGGATTCTGTTCTCCCGCTTCGCCTCCCATATCTTGTTCATGCTCTCGCGGATCTTGAGAGCCGCCGGGATGAGTATAGGGGTGGCCAGCAGCACCATGAGGCTGATCATGTGCTCCGTGGATGACAACCCATTGGACGTCGAGCCTATGCTGCCGACCACGGCGCATGCTCCGGTCGCGAGCGTGATGGCGAACATGACGAGGAATGCCGCGTCCGTGCTCGCCTCGCTCTTGAGGTCGACCACCCTGAGGGACGGCGCCACCACGACCGTGACGAGCATCGGCACGACGGCATTGAGGAGGAGGTACGTCTTCGCCTTGGAGTTGGCCAGGCCGGGTATCGTCTCGGCCAGGCTCGTGTACACCTTGGCGCTCAGGCCGAGGTAGCTCGTCGCGAGGCTCACCGCGACGCGGCTGCTGGACGCGAAGTTCTTGATGCAGAGGAGGTAGCAGACGGTGTTGATCCAGCAGATGCCATTCCCGGCCAGGGCGGTGAGCACGAACAGGTGCCAGTACCGGAGCCCAGCACTGTCCAAGAACAGGTACTGGATGCCGTAGCCGACGAGGCCGAACGCTGCGCCGACGAACGCAACGAGCCACAGGGGCAGGTACAGGGCGGCCACCCCGGAGAACCAGCCGAAGAGCTTGCCCGCGTCGGACGCGAAGGCGAGGAAGTTGAGCTGCACCTGCGTGATGTGCTTGAGCTCCTTGAGCTGCGACGAGTACACCGGGAAGTCGGAGTTGGGGCCGTTGATGGTTTGGAGCCAGATGCTTCCGACCAGGCTCAGCCAATGGACCGAGGAAGGAGAAGGCATGGTGAGGGGTCTTCTTTGGTGGTAGTGGCACGAGATCTGCAATGGTTTGCTAGGTATTTATGCACTTCTGACGGTTAAATTAACCGGAAATTAAATGGCCGATTGGGATGGCTGCGGCTGCAAGCTCGATATGTGGTTTGCTGTTAGCCAGTATGGGAATCAGCCAGTTAGGCCATTAGCTTAAGTGCACTAAGCCAACACAATCGAGGCAACAGTGCCTTGGGCCGAGATGTTACTTTCAGCCGGTGCGATCAGAACGGAGTGAATTCAGACTGAATTAGTGGCTTGCAAGATTTTCAGTTCTGCCGCAGCATTGACATCTGTTACTGTTGTTTGCTGACTAGGGAGTAATGAATAATGACCAATGGCTGTATCTAATTCCTGGCCCGAAATACTCGGGCTGGTTACGGTTACCCTGCAGCCACGACGGAGACATCAACAGGGGCTCCGGGCTCACAAGCAGAGTTACTACTGACTTGCCGTGCTCATAGACGTCACTGCCCGTCATTGGAAGATAAAACGAAATCAAACACTATGATGGGTCGATAACTAGGTGTACATTTTGTGACGCCAGTATGTTTAGCAACAAAACTAGAAGTTTACGAACTGTAGTGCTTGTGTAGGTAGGGTTTTTTGGCCTAACGTAGTGCATATGTAGCGAGGGTTCTTGGCCTAATTCGGGTGACCTAATCCGAATACGAAACATGAACCGAACCTGAAACAGAATGCAAAGATCCACTTGACAGAATAGTAAGTCCTAATCGATTCAATTCGTGAGAGGGGAGGGGAGGCATTCGATCCTGCCGCGGCAGTCGACAGAAGTAAAGTTTGTGATGTTCAGCTTGCAGCGACAGATCCACTTGACAGTGCAAAGACCATTTCCCGAAGATTCAGCTCAGTTGTCGACGTGAAGGGTTTCCCGCCATACGGATCAATTCAGCTCATGTTTAAATACACTGAACCACCTGCAGGGTAACTAATCTCTGGATCTGAACCCTTGGCTAGTTATCTTCTGACGGTCACGCTCAGACCACTTTCACCTTGAAACATCGCCACTGTTGCCATTAGGCAGCAGTTCTGGTATCACGCCGCGTAAGGTATTGTTAACTCGCCCTCGCCCGTATGCCCATTCATGTCTGGCCGCGGTCGCAGCTGCGGTTACTATCAGCTCACCTTGGCGCCATTGAAAACTGAGACCAGATCACAAGGATCAGTAGGAATCGGTGATATCAGGCTGCATCAAAACGAGGCATGAACTCGTGTACTGATTTCTAACCATGTCTGCGAGAAGCCTGAATCTAGCACTCGCGGTCAGGCCACAGACCGGCTTCAACCTGAAGCTGAATCACCGTTGCCATTAGGTAATGATGACATCAAAACGAGGCATGAACTCGTGTACTGATTTCTAACCATGTCTGAGAGAAGCCTGAATCTAGCACTCGCGGTCAGGCCACAGACCGCCTTTAACCTGAAGCTGAACCACCGTTGCCATTAGGTAATGGTGACATCGTGTCATGTGGCGAACAGCCTATATCCGGGACTCCTGTACCGAGTGCAGCCTGAGCATACCTGAGACCTAATTCTCTGCGTTTCTGCATTCAGACTCTGCGTTTCTGCATTCAGACCACCTTTGAGTTGAAACTGAATTGCCATTGTCGTTTGGTAAATGGTGGCATCGTGTTGGGCTGTACTAACATCTCTCCACAACAGCGGTATCTACAGCGAAAGCAAAAGGGTGAGAGCACATCTCTCTACAGCCAAGCGACTGGGGAAAACCCGTGTGCGTTCGATATTACCTAAAGACTTAGATAATATAGGATGCACGCAAGCACCGACAGAGTCAACTGGATTGAGGCGAGACCGTGACTAAAAGAACTAAACTACTACTCATCATCTCCTGAGCCTCCAACTTCTGGATCCTCGTAGTAGTCGTAATCTCTCAGATTTCCTGCTTCTGAGGGTTTTAGGGGAGAGAGCGAGAATGAGCACAACTTCCGTGCTCGCGAGCCAACACACAATGCAATAATATACATGCAAGGATTAACAACGATGGCTCGGGTTATATTATTTGCTAAAGCAATGTTTTCAATTACCAAATTCCTATCACTTAGCATTTTAACCAAGTTTCATTTTATTAAAGAGAGTAATTGTGCAGTATTTGTATCAGCAGAGGTTATTTCCACCTTTATGCTTATTTTTTATCGGGGCTATCCCCATTTATTAACATCGCTGAGTACGACGACCCAGGAAAAATTCAAACTCAGGGCTAGGTGATCTGCCACATTTTTAATCCGCCCACAAGGTTTTTTGAAATAGAATTATCTCTAGTTAAGTTCTCATGTCCGCCTTTGACCATAGGCGAGGTTGTTTAAACAGTTTATAACTCTACAGAGACTGTACACTTTACCCACAAGAGACGATTAACTCGTTGTCTTACATAATTCCTTGGTCATGTAGTCGAGAGGTCGTCACAATAATCTTTCTAAATATCTTGCCCCTTCCATCATTTCACCCATATGGGGTTGCACCCATACGTTGCGCGGGATGTCCACCTCAGCGACTGGCGTAGCATGGCTACACCTCAGCGACTGGTGAACTTCACCCTTGACTCGGTGTCCCATTAAGCCGGACGTATCCAAAGCTTGCGCCCCTTTATCCCTCTAATGAGATGACTTCTAAGGTTTGATAAATTTACTAAGTCAAGTCGCAATTTTTGTAGACTTGTGGTTGTACTTGTTTTACACGGGAAGTTATGACAAGATTAAGTCCTTAATCCATCTGAGCGGTTCATACCACATACCCACCATTCTCGTGCAACGTCAGCGCCCACCACCTTACCATCCGCCCAGATGTGGTAAAAACAAGTTATTAGGGTTTTTAGGAGTAAAGCCAAATTATCACCAATATCTCAGTCATATCCCTCCAATGACTGCCCAAAATGATTTCATATTTAAAGGGATGATGATTGAGACATTATTGCCCCGATATTTAAGCAAGACTAGCATGTTGCTTAAATACAAGTTATACTAGTTATTTACCACATAGTTACTAACTAGTAACAAGGATTAAGGGATTCAATTGTCAAATGTGGCATATTAATATTTAATTATCAAGTTGGCATTTAACTACCTTAATATTTAACATACATTTGCATAAGGAATTAAAGCATGCAATTTCGTATTTTAAAAGAACATAATTTGCATAAAATGTAGGATCAAAATGATCAAAGTGTTGACTCACCTTGGCTATAGGCAAGAGAGTCTTGATAATCTTATGCTTGATTAAGTTAGAGATCTTCCACGTCTTCAAATCGTATTCAGACGAACGTACGGAAAAAAACACAAACAAGCAAATAGAACAAATAAATACAAAAGCAATAACAAATGAACTCCAATTTAAATAAGACCTATGCCATTAGCAAGATCTTGAATTTATAAATATTTAGAAACAAACTTCACTATTTTTGAAGCTACGACGAGGGAGAACGAGACTTCCGATGATTGAATTGGAAGAGAGAGAGAGAGAAATGGTGCACGGTACAGTGCATAGACCGAGTTCATGCGCACTGTGCTTGGTCCACCAGGGGCTTCGGCTGCCACAGAAGGGCTCAGGCCCACCTGTCATGTGAGGGGGAGGGGCAAAGACAAGGGGGCACAACACAAGCAGAGAGGCAGAGGAGCTACGGCGCGTGCGGCTCGGGCCTGGGCACAGGCTCGCCGCCGGTGACGGAGGCGCGGCGCCACGAGGGCATCGGCGGCGGGCGGCCATGCTGTGGAGCAGCGGCTCGGTGGAAGGCAAGCGGCGGTGGCGCCACGGGCACGCGGGTGATGCGGCGGTGCAGCGGCGAGGGCGGCACGCGCACGAGTTGCTCACGGGTGCGGGGAAGCCGAACGGGTGGTCGGGGAGGCTCGGGGACGGCTGAATCGGTGGGGCGGCGACGATCGGGGCGGGAGGAGAAAGGGCGCCGGTGGTGGAGGTCCTCGGTGGCGGGGAAGGAGAAGGGTGGTGGGGAATGGAGTGCTCGGCTCCGGTGGCTCCTCGTGACGGGGTCGGTGGGGTGGTGGCGGGGCCAGAGCGGTGAGGCAACGGGGAGGCGGCGCGGCCAAAACAAAATGGGAGCGGGAACTCTGCTCTTGTGCTAGCTGGGTGAAGGAGGAAGGGGCAAGGGCACGGGGAGGAGAAGCAAGGCGAGGCAGCCAGGGCTTTTTTAGGCGCGCCAGGGGGCAAGGGAGCTGTTGGAGGGGATAGAGCGCCGGCGGGAGCGGCGGGCACGTGGGATGGGCGGCTCTGTGTGGCGCAAACCGGCGGAAGCGGCGAGCGCGTGGGATGGAACGGAGCGGGAGCGGCGGGCGCGCGGGCGGTCAGAGGGAGCAAGCGGCAGAGGTGATGGGAAAGCAGGAGGCGGCGTGCGTGGCAGAGGCGCTGCAGGCACACGGGACAGGCACGGCGGGAGTGGCGGGCGCACAGGTGCTGCCGGCCGGGTGGGGAAGAAGGGGCAGGGGGAGTGGACCAAGGCGAGCTGGGCCAGCCCAAGGAAGAGATGGGGCTGAGCCCGAGAAAGAGAAACGAATTTGAGAAAAAGATCTAAATTCGAAAAAGGAACTATTCGTCGTTTTCGAAAACGGGATGTTACAGTGGGGATTTCATCTGATGAAACATGAAATTTACTATTTTACTCCAGAACTGCCTTTTTCTTCAGCGAATGAAAAATAACATGGAGAGATCAAAACTAGGCCAGTAAGCTCGGTCGGACTTTAGTCGACACCATTAGAATATAAGAATACAAACCACATGATAACACTCCAAAAGCAACTACATATTCGGTTGCGCTGTCATTTAGAGCACTATTTCACAGTCTTATCTGTTGAATCTCCAAGGAGGATCCATGTGCAATCTTAGCATAGTGATGTAGGCTTAACTGGCTCACAAGGTAGCCCCACATTCAGAATTCAGGCCAGACGAGGGGAAATTGCTAAGATCTTCAGTGGTGAGACACTGGCCCAAACAGGTAAATGTTTAACCAGTCTATCATCTACATGTTGCTTAGCTGCTAGCATGAAGAAACACGCTTTATTTTGAGAAGCCAGTTAGGTGCATCAAACTTAACGTTCAAAGGTATTTCTTTATAAACAGAGCCAAACAATCTAGGTAACAAAGGAGTGGCAATTTCTACTGTGACATCTCAAAGGTGTGGTCAAGATTTAGAGCATTTACATGTTTGTGAGCAAGGTTTAGATCCTTTATACGTGTGGTCATGATTCAGAGTTAATTAATCATCTATTCTTGCGTTGCCTAATATCCCAGGCAATTTGGGAAAGAAAGGAGGATAGGTTGGCCCGCTGCAAACCCTTGTTCACAAATGACCTAACTGAATATGACGCTTCTCTTCTGAATACTGGAATTTCATGGAGAAACTACATTGGTAACACACTGCAATGCACTGCCCACTTGTTGTGAAGCATTTTCTACAAGCAGAGGAAAAATCCTGCATACGTTTTAGTATTCAAACTAAACTTCAACAATAGAGAAGAGACAATAGTTCGACACCGCATTGACATCAAATGAACATATACAGATATGAGGAATTTAGTAGCTCCTCTCTCTCAAACAAAAAAGGAATTCAGTAGGGGGGGGGGGGGATGTGCACCAGAGCAATGTCATCTGGAAGGTGGCGCCCAAGACAAATTGGCATCTCGACCTCGCCTGTGGACAGGGAGAATACGACTGAACGCGGCTACCGGCGGCCAACGGCAGGCGAAGTCCGCATCGTTCGGGCAGGTTTGCTTGGAGTTGGTTGGGCTTTGCCGCTAATCGCCAAACTGTGGTGTGGGATGGGCCCAAAATCGACCGTGGTTAGTTATACCCACAATGGCCTTCACATTTTTTTGCACTCGGCCTTCCTAGCAGAATTGTTGATATGGGCTTTAAACTTTTTACCTCTCGGCCTAGGTAGCACAATCATTTACATGGGCTTCGTATTTTTTACGTCTCGGTATATACAGGCCGATTATTGATTGGATGACCAATTTCAACGAGAATATGGTTCATCCTTTTTTTCAGGGGTATAGAGTACTCCATTGATTTTTATGGGCGTGTTTGGTTACTCGCATGGACTTAACCCGCACCACCGGATGCAACATTTCAGGTGTTTGGTTGCCTTCATGTTACGTCGGGCAGGCTCAGCTCGTGCAAATATCCCTCCCGGGTCTGGCTCGAGGGAAACACACAAACCGAGCTTCACTGCCGAGCTAGGCTAAGCGGATGTAGGCGTGTGCGCGTAGATAATGCAGCCGCGCACCCCGCATGAGCATGACCCAACGTTAGGGTTACCACTGCCGCCTCACTCCATCCGTGCCGCAATCATCCTCGCAGCTCTCACCGCTCTCTTCCTCGACCTTGCTCTCACCTGTTTCTCGCGGCGTCCTTCCTCCACCAACCTTGCTATGTAGTACCTATGACCCACCCTTGTTAGTTCCATGAACTGCTCTAGTTCTATGCTGGTTAGAACACCTGTTTTCAACTGATTTTAGTCCTATTGTCGATCATACTTGGTAATTTTCATACTTATTTCAGTTCTTGCATGGTGATTTGTTGAAATGATAAGGAAACGAGTACCCTGATCATATGCATGTACTCTATATGCGATGTTGTTCATTTGAATCTGAAGCATTAATTTTTATCTGAGCATTGCATCCTTGGTCGATGATGGTATGCCACTGGAGGAGCATCCTTAGGATGCGGCAACCGTGGCATACATGCATGTAAACTTGATGCATGCAACTGTGATTGCAATGACATTGTGACAACGCCATCATGAAATAATGATATATTAGTGTTGTGTTTGGTTCATAGTTGGATGACTTGGCACGTAAACGATAACTCCTAATCGTGAGGGGTGCAGGTCTAGTTAATGTCATGTGTGCTTACATGCTTGCTATAATTAGAAGAGCTAGAGCTAGACAGTCCACACCTGTGATTACGTCCTATGGTAGAAAGGGACATAGCTCGGCAGTTGAACCTACAATGGATCTACAATTTAGATGACACACATTGTTTGGAGCAGCTTAGGATGAGGAGGGCCCCCTTTTTTCATCTATGTAATTTGTTTCGTGTAAGAAAACTGCTATGAGACAACATTAATACATGTATTGAGGAACAAGTTAACATGTTTCTCCTAGTTGGCCACAACTATAGGTTTAGGGCTTTGCAGCCAATATTTAGGAGATTGGTTGAAACCATTAGCCGATACTTTCAGGAGGTTCTCTTTGCTGTTGGGGAGTTGTGCAATGAGATGATCCGGCCACCCTCCACTGAATCCCCCCCCCCTAAAATTCAAACAAATAGGAGGTTCGATCCCTACTTAAGGTAAAAAATATACTTTTATAGACTTTACTAACATTCAGTTCACAATCAACTTGAAGAGAGATTTGTGCTGGCCTAAATTGCTTCCATGTGTATTAGGACTGCATTGGTACAATTGATGGGACCCATGTGCTCGCAAGGGTTCCTACAAAAGTCTCGGTAGCCTTTAGGGGTAGGAAGGGCACTACTATCCAAAATGTCATAGCTGTTGTTGACTTTGATCTTAAGTTTACTTATGTCCTTATCGGTTGGGAAGGGTCGACCCATCATGCTCTTATACTGCTGATGCTTTGGAGAGGGACGATGGCCTATGGGTCCTTCAAGGTATACTAGATAATTACGTAGAAGTTCATGCTGGTTAAAATTTTCTCACACCTATGGTAGTGATGTTAAGGGTACTTTATCATTTGGTAGGCAAATACTACCTTGTGGATGATGGATATGCTACTTGACCGGGCTTCCTTCCACCATACCGAGCCACACGGTACCACTTGAGGGAGTATGGTGAAAGGAATCACCCTCGTAATGAGAGGGAGTTGTTCAACCTACATACTACTGTCTTAAGGTCTCGGTAGAAAGGGCATTCGACACGTTCAAGAACCGATTCAAGATTGTTTACAACAAACCTTTCCACCCATTCAAGATCCAAGTCAAGTTAGTTCTTACATGTGCTATCTTACACAATTGGATCCTTCAATATGGAATGGATGAGTGTCTCCCACTAAAGGTGGAAAAAAAGCTCAAAACTCGCGAACCAGCTCGGCTCATTAAGGGCTTGGCTCAACTCGGCTCGAACTCGGTCCCTTAACGAGCTGAACCGAGCCAGCAATTTAGCTCGTTTTCTTAATGAGCCGAGTTCGAGCTGGCTCGCGAGTTGCTCGTTAAGCTCATTAAAAACCAGCACAGTTGAGCAGTAGCACCAGGCTAGCCCAACCCAGCAACCCTTAGTCGGTCCAAGGAGGTCCAAGCCCCAAGCTATGATCTCTTGACTTTTTGAAAATTTTATTTGGTTGATTTTCCTTTTTAGCGAGCCTAACAAGCCCTAAGCTGTGATCTCTTGACTTTCTTAACGAGCCGAGTTCGAGCTTTTTAACAAGCTGAGCTGAGCCTGGTATTCTGCTCGTTAGCTTAACGAGCCGAGCCGAGCTCGTTTTCTTAACGAGCTTTACCGAGCTGAGTTGAGCCAGCTCGTTATCCACCCATATCTCCTACCAGAGTCCACATGGGATACAAACCCTATTGATGAGGAAGGCCACAATGACATTGCACAAGATAAAAGGGCATGGGCTCAGATGAGGGATGACTTGGCTAGGAAGATGTGGCGGAATAGGGGGTCCTCTCATGTGTGATGGTGTTGCACTTTGCCATTTGCATCATGAACATTTGCACAATGAAGCATGAACTGAGACTAATGGTTGCATGCAATGATGATAATTTTCATCTTATTTCCAACATTGTATCTTTTTTCTAGCATTGTAACTTATCCCTACAATGGATTTTTAATGTCTAGTTGCATGCAATGATGATGATTTCCATCTTATTTCCATCATTGTATCTTATTTTCAGTATTGTATTTTGTTTCCAGCATTGTATCTTATTCCTACAATGGATTTTTGTGTGTGCTAACTTGGTCCTTGCTACACTAAAGAGGGTGGCTGACTTGGGTGATGATGTGTGTGTGGGGGGGGACGATGGGCAAGGGGGGTATGGTGGTCAAGGAGGTAGGCACGCCCTTCGCTGGACAAGTCCAATGTCTAGCTTCATGCTTTGACGCCTAGTTGAGCTCATAGGGCAAGGTGTTAAGATTGATAAGGGGTTCAAAGAGGTCTACTTTAACCAGGTTGCCAGGGCTTTGACTGAGGACATGGGTGTTGAGGCCAGTGGAACTCAAGTGTACAACCATCTTCGCAAGTGGCGTACAAAGTGGGTGAAGATCAATAGGATTAGAGACCTTAGTGGGGTACTTTGGAATGACAACCTCTACATGATAGGCTTGTGAAAAGCACTATAAGGGACACATCAAGGTTTGTCAATGGCCAACATGTCCACTTAGCACAATGCTTGCTTGTCTCTAACACTAATATACTTATAATCTTATAGGACAACCCCAAAGACGTTGACTATCTCAATGTCCTACTGGAGAACTATCTCCAGATGGCCACTATCTTTGGTTCTGGACAGACCACAGGAAGGTATGTCATGGCCTCTAATGAAGCTCTAGAGGTTCCCTCTGAGGTGGTTGATACCTCCTTCAAAAAGGTATCAAAACTAAACAACTACTAAAGGTGTGTCATTTGGTGATGGGCTCGGAGGTGCTAGTGGCGCTACTGGTCTTGGAGGTGCTGGAGGTGTTGTTGGGTCTACTGGTGGTGCTAAATGTAGTGGCAAAGATGGCTCGAGCTCACGTGTGAAGAGGAAGAGGACTCCCCTTGTGTCTGAGGAGGAAGCTGTGATGTTTAACAACATGTCAGATGTTGTTTGTGAGATAACCAATACCATCAAGTACACCATGCATGCAGAGTGCCATCCCGACCTGTACAAGGCTGTCATGGATCTACAAGGCTTTGATGAGGAGGCACTCTTGGCTATAAGCCTGGTTTTTATCCAAATGAGTGAGCCTAGACGTGCGATGTGGGTTAGTTCTTACCTTGCTGCTCACAACTCCAACTGATCCTAACTAACTAACTATTTGTGGATGATGAACATCCCTGAGGTGGTACTTTAAAACCCCACCTATTTTGTAAGTACATTTAGCTATACTTCCATCACTGTTTTAGGCCAACAACCAAAATATGAATCTGTGGACTCCTGTCATGTTTTACCCAAGAACTCATGTACTGTTTTATTTTTGACATGGATGATTTCCAAATGAGCGAGTCTATCCTGTGAGGTCAGGTTGGTATTCAGTTAGCTTAGCTTTACCAATTCAATATTGTTGTTAGATTTGTTCAGTCACAGATGACTAATTTGTGAGCAAGAATCATAGATAACTAATTCAGATGAATAGTACTTGTATCTGCATTTTATTTTACTTATAATTTATGAGTGAGGTATGCTCCACTTTACTTTTTTTTTGCATAATGTATTCATAAATCACATGCAGTTCGAATTGCAAATAGTGCAACCAACAAAACCTATGGAATATTGGCATACTACTATTTGAAAACACATCAACAATATTGTAGTTACTGAGCTGACAAACTAGAGCATTTCAAGGATATAACTGCACAAGACGTGGTTTATAAATCTTAAATACTTGTCTGATCTTGTTAGTGCTTACATGTTATTGATGAAACAATTTTAATAGTAGATGATGAGGTTATGAACTATCTGCCTAGTTAAATGTGGCAATTAATTGAGTTAGACAACTTGTTGTCTTGAACTATAATACTATATCATCTATAAGGTGTAGCATCCATACATTTTATTTGGCCTTGTTGTCGTTTATGTGAGCTACATGATTGTTAATTTATTCAATCTTGTGATGTAGACAAAAAAATGTCCCATGATTTATGTTCTATAGCAATGATTTGAGAGTTGAGATATATCCATGATTCCCATATGATCTATGTATAATTGTTGAACAGGATTTTGGATGCGATGAGAAGTTCCTCATCACAGATGATCGGGTCAGCCACTTGCTATCAACATATAACCAAGACAGACTTGCATGATTTTTGTGAAACTAGAAATATAAAATTATTTGAATAGGTATTGAGCCTGTAACATTAGATAGGTAGTGATACCAAATGTTGATGCTTCGTGCAGTAGTTGATTGAATAATATTGTAATAGTTGAGAAAATGGACTGATGTAGCAACGTCTGATTCCTAAATTTCAGAAGCCTGACCCTTAGTGCATCCCTTTTCTATTTCTAATAGATTATAGTATATAGTCTATAATCATGTCTGCCTTTAGAAAGGACATTTTGCCTATTGCTGATATTCTCCTTCCAAATGTTTTTTACATGTATCATTGTATCCTTCAATCCATTTATATAATTACTCTTTTCATGATAGTGAGTTATGCTAGCTATGCTCCTTTCAACAATTGCTACAATCTCTTTTTTATTTGCAAGTCCCTTTACAATACATTCTAATGTTTTTGGGCCATCCAGTTGTTCAATCCAACCAACCAGATTAGTTAGGATTACACATCTATACATCAGGCTACCATATAGTTTGGCTTGTCGAAGGATTGTAAAAAAAATAGCCAGGACACAAAGAAATTAGAAAATCTTACACGTTCATAATGCGGCACAACAAAATTGTAAAAGTGATGATACTCCATTTGTCTGCTTTGTAAAAAAACTTTTCCATTCATAATGTGGATGACTAGAGTATAACTATCGTAGTTGTTAATCATACGATCCATATCTTAATATCAATATGATTTGTAGGATGACAACTAAAAGTTATAAGATGTTTCTATCAGTTGGTTGGGGAGAAAATTATGCAGAAAACATACTCTAATGGCTAATTTGTGGCATAGTCATGTCCTTAGCTATTTTTACACCTGTCGACGATCGAGTCATCGATCTTACAAAATGAAATAGAGGAAAATGGCAAAGACTTCTTAGGAGAGAATGAGACTGCTCTTTATTGATATGAACTAGGTATTATAGGGGATGCTCTCATAAGGCGGTGGACTAACCCTAATTACACTTGATGTACTATGCTACTGATTGTATACAATCATTTGTATGCTTCTGACTTGGCTTGAATCTGACTTGAGTTGTGGTCGATCTCAGATGTTCTATGTCTGATTGTCGGTAATCAGGATTGTAGATCTAATCGAATTGGAATGCCTTTGATCCTCTGTTCTTCTCCTTTGAGTAGTTGACGAAGGGGTGGTAGTTGCTCCTTGAAGAGGCGCCTATTGGAACAATCGCGACTGGTCAGAAAGAGGCGGCTGTTGGTAAAGTATCAACCGTCGTGTGGTTAATGTCAGCGACTTAGAGCTATGATTCGTCACATGGTTTGGAACGGATAAGGGACATGTTCCATTCGTCACATGGAAAGAATATACTTGGAATGGATCCGAGTGTCAGTTCATAGTTGCTACGAGCAGTTACCTAGTCGAGGATTAGGTACAAGATTTCGTCTGACCAGGGTACCCATGATGTAACCTTTGAAATCTGTATGACCACGGGGGTCGTTAGCCTTAGAGGTTACGACCACGAAGTCGTGTAGTCTTTTATTTATGTATTAGAATAATATATAGAGATTTTAATTCTTGTCAACATCCAACTCAAATGTATCCTACCCACTAGAAGAGGTGAGCATAATCTGCCACATGCAAGCAATCAAACAACCCAATATTACATCTAGTCATGCATCTACTATCCTAATACAGCTAACCAAACAATATCTCAGTACAACCTAGCCCAACAGAAACAGACAACCGAATAACCCACCATTGCATCCACTCAGTCTAGCTCGGTTCAGCTTGGATGACCCATACGAGCCAAGCTAGGGGCACGGACAACCAAACACACCCTATAAGGCCCGGTTTTATTTGCGCAGTCTCCAAAATTAAACTCTGACCATTAATTTTTTAGGATATATTGTTAGCAACTAAAAAATTATATTTATATGAAAGTACTTTCAAATACGAATTTTATGGTGCCATTTTTTGTGCAACTAAACCTATATAATCTTAGCTAATGGTTGGTGAAACATTACAAAGTTTGAATCTCGATAAGAGAGGGTTAAATGATTGTGTAAGATTTTTCACACCTAAAATTGATCAACCAGCAGCGTCACAAAAATCGTGGCAGCCACAGCTCACACGACAATCTTTTTCTTGATTAACTCCATATCGAAGTTTTTTTCTAGTACATGCTCTTGATGACACAACAGCAAAGCACACCTGCCTCTCGTCTCACACAGACCTACGCCCTTGCGTTCACCTTCCACGTGAACCGGCAGCGCGTGTAGACTGGTATGGAGGAACAAACAAAACCCGCACGCACCTTTTCACTACTACAGATGCCGAGGCCGAAGAAAAAACAACTGAGGTCTCTAACTAATCTCCTCTGGGCAATGCGCTTGACCTGTCCTTCTCGCCCGCACGGACCGAGGACAGAGAAGCAACCTCTCTCCGTGTGTAGATGTCTGCTCTCTATAGTTGCTGTTGTTTTCAATCTATTCTTCTCTCTTCTCATGGCGATGCCTTGAAGACGCAACAACAAAACAACGTCTGCCTCCACTCACGTAATGCACAAAAAAACCTCACATGCAAGGACCCCAACACGTGACCAGCATCTATACAGCCGTAAGCAATTTTTTGAAAGTCGCCGCTAGCACATGGAAAATCAGCGTCGTTGTGCACGCTCGGGAGATGAACGCTCGGGAGGATAAAACACCAACAGCCGCCGCCACACCAATACGTTTCTTTCTTAGAGATATTCACGGCCCCCTAAAACCCTGCCGTCGCCAGCATATTTATACCCTACAGCTCATACACATGAGTAATAAACCTAGAGCCTCTAACGGGCTTTTCGGCGTTGGCACATAACCACTCACATGCGGCCCACTAAAGTCCTAGGGCCCAATACGTAGGCTTTTACACCAGATTACAAAACCAATTTTGGACACCCTAAAATTATCACGTGTCGTAGCCTCTGGACCGCACCTCCGTAGCTCCAACACGCATCATCCATCTTTGATCTCCACGCCCCCAACTCGAGCTCGACTGTCTCCTCCAGCATCCTCGACCCTCTGGACTATGACTTCGCACTAAGCCATCTTCCGGTCACTGCCGTAAACCACGATCACCTTCGAGTTACCCTGCACATGCAAAAACCAAACCAACATATTTTCCCAGCATAATTCTTCCTAACTTAACCGACATAAGTCCACACATACCACACGACTCAAACAACATCAGTATCAAACAATGTCAATTATTCATTAACTAAAATATAGTAGACTTAGCCACATGGTCTAACAACATCTTAAAAAAAATCAAGAGAGGGAGTGTGGTATAGCCTCACTTAAAAAGAACTGTTGGACCGAAATGACAACTAGATGGGGGGTGAATAGGAGCACTATCTCTTTTTTATTTTAATCAAATTCAACTTAATTTTCACTCCAATAGCTATGCAAGCTATGAATGTCAATGTACAAGCATAATTGAAGTCTTGTATTGAATCTAATAGAAACCATGAAGCACAACAACCAAAATCACCGAAAACTCAAAACCAAGTGAGTTGGTCGGTTGGACCTCTCAATATGGGTGGTCTGACTGGTGGCCTGGCGATCTGACCTCGCACAGGGGTGGTCTGACCTCCAGCTCAATAAACAGTAAAATTAGCACGAAGATAAAATCATAAATCGACTTAACTTTTGATCCGATGATCCAAATCCCCTCAAATTTCAACCATAGCTCATCATGAAGGTCAGGAGCCTATTCCAATTGACAATCGGGAATATCAAAGCCAAAGTTTCATGAATTACATAGATAAGGGAAAGCAGGCATAAGAACTTAGGAAAATCAAACTTTGATCCCAAAAGTTGCTCGTGGGTAAAACATGATCAAGATGATCCTAGATGCATTTCCATATATCACAGCAAGCAAAATCACAGCAAGAAATCAAAGAATCATCAAAATCCCAAAAATCACCAAAAAAGATAGCAAGAATAAGAAGAGACTCATCTTAAAGGAATCTTGCTTGGATTAACTTGAGATTGATGTTAGTTTACAACCACTCCACCATAGAGAACAAAAACTCAATACTTGAGCACACAATCAATACATCTCTCACAAACCCTAGCATCAACTACTTCAAAATCCCTAACATACAAATTAGGTTTTTTTTCTCTTGGAAGGACTTGGGAACTCCACATTTGGACATCCCATTTTATAGTGGAGCCTAGGCTGAGAGAGAAGACTCTAACGGGCACTTGTTAAGCCCACACATAGATGGGTCTACACTCACGCACACTTCTCAAAGCAGATGACGAACCGGACTTCTCAATTTCGTTTCTTTGTGATCTTTATCTTCATTTGAAGTTACCAAGGCAGCATTTTGGTGAAGTTACCAAAATACCCCTTCTCAATCCTTCTCCAAAGACCAAGTCCAATCTTTATAAAGTAATTTCATGCTTCACCACATGTAGATTGATCAATGACTCTCTTCATGTCGGCAAGGTTCTCTCATCCAGCTTCCACCGAAACCACTATGGCACTTGCACCTACTCCGTGCCACTTGATGTAACCCATCGCACCGAACTTTTCGCTCGGTCATCCTTATCCATTTTACGTCATGCTTGAGTCCACTGACTTCAACCGCATCCTCAATCGTTCTGGATCTCAGCTCTCTAAACCTAGTCACAGTCATCCTCACCGTTGACCGTCGTTGACCTCAAAGCCTCTTACACAACAATAGATCAAGAAATTGATTCCGGGAATAAGTTCTTCGTAACTTGACCCATGTTAGTCAAAACATGCATTATGCAACACATATGGACTGAAACCCATAAAATTAACATAACCTATGAAAATCGCCGCCAAGCCGTCCAGCGAACAGGGCAAAACCAATTAGACTACCACCCATGGCCGCTCTAACTGTCCCCTGGCCGATCTAACCGCTCAGTATAGGGACTTAGCCAAATTTCCTCCCCAGAAATCCGAAACATCTCTAAAAATTAAAACGAATAGAATTTTTGGCTTGAAGCTCTAAAAATTATAAGATCAAATGCAAAAGAATCCTCTCTCTTGATTACACCCTCTATTTTTGGACTAACTCCAAACTCGAAAGTCACCTTTTTGGCCGATCAGACCGCCGCCCATGACTGGTCTGACCGCCAGCCTTTCGACCAAAGCCCTGGCCGGTCTGACCGCTAGCCAGGCTGGTCCGACCGCCACAATGGCTGGTCCAACCGCCTACTACCTGACAGTATCTGAATTTTGCCAAAAATACATGTTTCAATCAAACCTCAACATCATTGCCAATTATATCATTATCATAAGATCGTAAGCATATCCCAATAATATAAAAAAAAACAGATGAAAGAAATCGCCAAAAAGAACTGAAACCGGAAATAGCATGATTTATTGAGCTTTCACTATTCCTCTAAAGTACACATTCATTTTTCAGTTTTGTACAGCTCCTCTGTTATTATTGCTGTCAAGCGGCTCCGCTGCTCCTCCGTCGTCACCTCCTGCGTCTCCCTCTTCAATCACGTGCTTGTCGACCGGGCGCTTACGAAGGTAGAAGCAATAGTGCACGCCCACCCCTGTGAGCACGATCAGGCACGTCACGTCGACCACCCCAAAGATGACCACGACCTTGGTGAGCGCGGCGTTAGCGGCGCGGTCATCTTCTTCGTCGTCTTGCCCGTAGTTTCTTCCTTTGCGAACCTTCACCCAGTAGCTGTACCGGTGGCCCCCGCCGATCACCTCCCTGGCCCCCGCCGTTATCTCGTAGTGCGAGCACACGCCGTTGACGTCGCCCGTGGCGTTGCCGGCGCTGCCCTTCACGTAGAGGGCGGCGACGCACGAGCAGTTGCGCATGCACAGGTCCACGCACTGCTGCGTCGTCACGTTGACCAGCGGCGTGGCGGTCTTGAGCACTGTGGTGATGCCTCTCATCTCCACCATGTACTGTTCCTCAGCGCTGGCCGTTGCGTTGCAGACGGTGCCGCCCAGCGCCGGCCAGACGCCGTACGCGGAGAAGTCTTTGCAGTTCCCGGCCACGGAGCAGACCCCGCTGGCGCCGCAGGCGAGGGGGAGATCGCAGAACACCAGCGCCTTGTACGAGGCTCTGAACTTCTTGTGGCGGTGGTCGAAGAAGTACAAACCCAGGTCGCCGTCGTCTCCCAGCGCCAAGAATCTGACCGGCGATTTCTTTACCACCGCCGGCGAGATTTGCGCGACCGGTCTTCCACGCCGGTCGAGCATCATGAGCCCCGACTGGTCCATTCTCGCGAATGCCATGCTCCGGTTGTGGCTAGGAGTGAGCTCCCAGTAGGAGTACCTGGTTTCTCCGAAGTAAATATAGGCGGCGATCTTGTCGCCGTAGAGCACGAAGCAGTAGAACGCCGAGGAGATCTTTGGCAGGGACGCGGTAAGGTACGATGGTAACGGAAGCCGCTGGCCCGGCAGGAGTTTGTCCGTCGGTTTGGTGAAGCTTTGCCATACCGTATGGTTCTTGGCGTCCAGGAGAACGAGGTTGCCGGTACTGGAATTCAAGTGCAGAGCCTGTACATGTGCCAAAGTAGGAGGGAAACAAAGATTTGAACATTCAGTTGGTTAATAGCTCATTCCAGAGGACAAAGCTAGGGGGCATATGCCTTCATGTAATTCATTCTGGATAGAAGTGTACAACAGTTCCCTGTAGATCACGTAATTCAGAAAGCCTATATAGCAGCTAATTTATTACTACTCCGGTACTCCCTCCGTTCCAAAATAGATGTAGTTCCAGAATGTTCCTATTAAACTTTTACAACTAATATACATATAAGTATTTAGGTTGATCATATGAAATGCGTTTAATTAGTTAAAGCAATTTACTCATGATATATATGTTTCGTTGTACAATGTGAGAAGAAACACCAGTGATTATAGTGCGAATGTGACCATTGAACTGCAAATTCCCGCATTAATCAGAGTAAAAAGTGAACAATATATCTATATTGTTTATTTTGGTAGGCCCGTATTATAACGGTGCAGATTAATTAGATACAAAGTAGTAGCAGATAACTAGATATTATACTTCCATAGTGGCGGACGCACCATCGGTGCACGCAGGGGCGCACGCCCACCGGCTCTAGCCACCGCACCCCTAGAAACCCCCCTACTACCATCTCCTCCGACTGGTCCCATCCATGGACAAAGCACTGGCCGGCGGCACAAGCAAGCAAGAACCAAGAACAAGAAGGAAGGTGCACTGAGGAGCAGCCATAGAAGGGAAAGGACCAAATCTTTGAAGAAGAAGAAAGCAAGGATATTTGGGCCATTTCGGCCATATTCTTTCCGTAATCCAATATCATAGGACCCATTTTCGCACTTAGTTACACTAGACCATGCACCAATTCTGACTTGAACCCGACTCATCAACTCAATCCCTAATTCCCCATTCCCACACCCCAAATCCCTAATTCTATCCCATTCACAGCACAGCTCACCTAGGGCGCGCACGGCCGACAACGATGGTGGGGGTGAGGCGGCGAGCGGCCTGCAACTAGCAGAGGCGCGAGTGCCGAGCAGGCGAGCCGCGGTGACCTTCGGCGCGCGCGACCGACGGCGACAATGGGGGCTAGGGCCCTCCGCAACTTCGCTAGTTGGGGTCGATAGCCCGACAGCGTGCTAGGCTGCTATGCCAGCCTCAGCACGCCTAGGCAGTTGGAATTGGGGCCGACCGAGGGCGAGTGCGAGGGGCGAGAGGCCTACGAGCTGCTGCCGAGCTACGACTCGCGAGGCGCGACGTGGTTGGGCGCGTGGCCAGCGGCGGCGCCAGGGGCTGGGGGCGAGCGGCAGCGCCACCACACCAAAGACCAAAGACGACGGTGAGGCAGTTGGCAGGACGCGAGGACGCTGGAGCTGAGGAGCTTTAGGGGTTGAGGTAAAGTTGACAGTGGAATGATTTAAATAGTTAGAAACTTAGAAACTTAGAAATTGGAATGTTGAGATGATGTTGTGATGTTGTCTACTTGTCTATTCTAGTTACATGTACTTAGTACTCATAGATTATATACAATTTGTTGTATATTTATAAAAGATGGACAAACGAATTTTGCATAGTTATTTCTCCAACAACCCAAATACCAGTACTCCTCGAACCAATGAGAGCACAACTCAACCAAAGAAGCATCGGATTGATTTTAATCCGGATGACACCATTACCGATCCAGCATGTCGCATACCAATTGAAGATTATACCAATAAAATTAGAGATCAAGTGAGGATGGCATATTTATTGAAGGGTCCAACTCAACCAATTGACCATGTTTTTTCAAAAAAATGATGGATTGTTGGAGATCCTTTCACGCATCATGGTTCAACAAATTTGATTGGTTGGAATATAGCGTGTCAAAGGATGCACCTTTTGTTTCTATTGCTTTCTTTTCAAGAGTCTGTCGCATCCCCTATTATTTTGGCAATGATGTATTCACAAAAGTTGGGTTTGTTAATTGGAGGAAGGCTTTGAAAAGTTTGAATGATCATGTCGGTGGACCTAGTAGTATCCATAGCTTTTATAGGCAAGCATATGAGGATTTCAATAACCAAAGATTTAGTGTGTCACATAAATTAGATGCTCATGATAGGCAGACCAAATTGCATATAAAATCCGTCTAACTGCTTCTCTAGATTGTGCAAAATTTCTCCTAATGCAAGGTGAAGCTTTACGTGGACATGATGAATCTGCTACTTCCATTAATAAGAAAAATTTAAGGGGTTGGTGGAGTGCTATAAAGATAAGAAGGAAGAAGTGAAAAAGGCATTTGATGTAGCTCCTAGGCATTGTACCATAAATTCTCTATGGATTCAAAAAGACCTTGCAAAATCTTGTGCAAAAGAGATCAATCAGGTGATTATAGGTGAGATTGGAGATAATAATTTTTCAGTGCTTATTGATGAATCCCGAGATGTATCAATAAAGGAGCAAATGGTTATAATTGCGAGGTTAGTAATTGGTTTTATATTTTTAATCATACCATTTATGCATTGTATATCCTAACTTTCATATCTTGTGACATGCAGATTTGTTAACAACCGAAAGAAGGTCATGGAAAGGTTTCTTAAACTTGTACATGCCAAAGAGTGCACTTCTGCTGCATTGAAGGCTGCATTGCTTGGTGTGCTTGCAAGACATGATTTATCTCTTTCGAGGCTTCGCGGACAAGGATATGATGGAGCTTCAAATATGAGAAAAGAATTTAACGGTTTCCAAAGACAAATTCGAGATGAAAATCCATGTGCTTTCTATGTCCATTGCTTTACCCATCAGTTGCAATTAGCGGTTGTCACCGTCTTAAGTAGTGTCAAAGCTATTACTGATTTCTTCAATTATGTTCCCCTAATAATGAACGTTGTTAGTTCATCTTGCAAGAGGATGGATGCTTTGATCAGGAAACTAGCCTAACTAGACCTGGAGATACTAGATGGGGCCCACATCACAAAATCTTGCTCTGTTTGTATGAAATGTGGGAGGCAATAGAGGAGGTGTTAGAAATTGTGAGCGATGATAGTCGTCAACCATCTAATTCTGGTGGAGCATATGGTTTGATAAGAAAAATGGAAAGCATTGAATTTGTGTTCATCTTGCATTTGATGTTGGACTTGTTGCGCATTACAAATAAATTATCACATGAATTCTAAAAGAAGGATCTAGACATTGTTCATACCATGGGTTTAATTATGGATGTGAAAAAACTTGCAATACATGAGGGATAATGGGTGGGAGTCATTGCTCGAGCGAGCAAAAAGCTTTTGTGAAGCAAATGGCATCACGGTTCCAGATATGGATGAAAGCATCCCAATTATGGGTCGAATGTCACGTCGAGGCCATACAGTGACTCAAGATCATTTTTATAGAGTTGACATCTTCTACATGGCTATCGATGCCACTAAGTCAGAGATAAACCATTGCTTCAATGAAGTGTCTACAAAGCTATTGATTTGTATGTCTTATCTTGATCCAAGGAACCCATTCTCCAAGTTTGATGTGGACAAGTTTACACGACTTGTTCAGATTTATGCTGATGATTTCACCATAGGTGATCGTATATTATTAAGAACTCAGTTTGAAACTACATTCTCAATGTTAAGAGAAGTGTAGAATTCCGTGGGTATCGTGACCTTGCAAGGCTCGCCAAAAAGATGGTTGAAACGGAAAAAACAAAACCTTCCCATTAGTCTATTGTCTCATTGAGCTAACATTGATTCTTTCTGTGGCAACGGCATCAGTTGAAATAATCTTTTCGGCAATGAAAATTTTCAAAACAGACTTGCGCAACAAAGTATCCTATGAATGGCTCAATAACTTGATGGCGTGCTATGCTGAGCGAGAGATATTCAAAAGCATTGATGATGAAATAATCATGAATCGTTTTCAACAAATGAAATCTCATAGAATGGACTTACCTCCTGCTCCTAGTCATAGCTAGCGTTTTTGCAGCATGTTCCATTTCATTTTAATGTTTGTAATTAGTCACAATTTTTTATTGTCTCACTAATTTTGCTACTTTTGTTCTACAGATTGCTACTCGCCCGTATTTATGGGCACTCAGACTGTTATGTTCATTAGCCAGATGCTACCTTAAGTGTATTTTATATTCTCGCTTTGTCTCTTATTTATTTATATATGAATTTGGATTGCATTAGACATTCAAATGTATTATGTATATTTCGTACGGTTTTATCATATTAGCTTCCTCTCATGAGCACCCCCTCTATTTTTGTCTTGCATACGCCACTGCTTCCATGACAAATACAACTATATATATTTTGGATATAAAGATCTATATAGTATCAACCCATGCAATTATATATGCGGTATTCCCCACTAGTTATTAAATTCTAAAGAATTTTAAATATGTTTTCATGGCATGAAAATCTCTCTTCCGAGACACCAACATGTTACAACATACCCAAGACGAGCAAAACTAGGCACCAAAGAAGGAAATAGGAAGGATTAGAGGGAACCTCTAACTCAGAGGTAACCTCCTAGGTTGGACACTGATACTCAATCGACAAATGAAAAAAGAGAGAGAGGACCCACTTGTCAAAGAGAATGGGGAACGGTTGAGATGAAGAGTGAGTGTGTGGCAAAACGGGTTCCATCTTAGAGGCTATAAAGATTGTAGATGCTCCCCGTCGCTACGTGGGAAAAAACCCCATCATTGGTTGTTACTGTTTTACTAGTCGGAATCCCTAAGTAGTTGGACCGTTATTAGATTGCCCACGGAGTATTTATACATTTACGTAGATAGCTCAGGAAATTATTGAAGCCTTATTTTTTAATAAGATTTAAATTTAAACCCTATAGTTTTAAAAATTCTGGTTCCACGTCCTTCCCGCGCTTTTATGAAACACTTGGTGCGCGTTACCCTTCTAGACCACGTGTGTTCCAATTTCGCGCCTTAAAATGAACTTTCTTTTTCCAACCCTTCTTTCACCACATTTTCCTAGTGCATCTTTCATTCGAGGAATTATTTAGCATTTGGAGAATGTATAAGATCTGGTAGCTAGTTCATGCTTTCTAGCAATATATTCTCAATTCATATTTCTCAAGGATTATTGTACCGATGGGCGATGGCTTAGGTTCAGTACCGGGCAGATATACCAAAAAAAAAAAAAACCGCGGATGTAGAATTGTAGACACGCGTACAACCGCGGATGATTCCTACTGCCTCACGCTCGACCATGTCCTGACGCATGCACTAGGCATCGCACATCTCTAGCTTCTAATCCTATCAAATCTGCAAAGCCTAGTTTTTTCCTCCTCCTAGCAAGTGCAAAACCAAGCCAGGAACGCAAGATCCGTGCAAACAAACGATTGAGAACAATGGAAAGAGAAGACGAGGCATCACCTTGGCGCCTCGCTCTTCCGTGGCGGACCAACCGACGGCCTTGGCGCCGTCCGTCAGCCGCAGCTGGCCGTCCCTCGTGAGCTGGAGCTGGCAAAGGGCCTGCACTGCGAACTTCTGGACGGAATGATCCGAAGCCCATACCGTGACGTCACCCAGGAGGACAACGAGAGAGCACAGGTACCCTCCCATGCCGGCCTTCACGCTCACGGCGGCGGCGAAGCCAGGCTCCCGCTCGTCGACTGCGTCGAGCACCGTGGTCTTGGCGGCGAAGCCAGGCTCGTAGGCCGCAGGCAGAGGCACGGTGAACCGGGCGCCGAGAGGGATATCCAACGACGAGAGCGCGATCTGGAGGAGGAGAGCGACGGGGAGCAGCACGAGCCAGGTGGTGCGGCTCATGGTCGCTGTCGTGTTGAGTTTGGGAGAAAAGAAAAATGGATCGAACTCAATTTGTTTTCCTTGCAGGTGCTTGTATTTATTCAGGGTGTGAAGACTCGAGATCGGGAGAGGGGATTTAGCTCTTGGAATTAATTCGGTGGCAGAATTAGTGTAGGAATTCAGGGTTTAGAAAATGGTAAGATGGCCGTGACAGCTAATGGCAGTACCCTGCCTGGAAACGAGAAATGAAATGTGGCACAAAATAAAAGATAGTCGTGTCCCACTGAATCCTTTGTAGATATATAATCAAATTTTAGTATTTTGAAAGGATTTCTTACGTCCAAATTGACGAGAAATGGCATTACTGCCCCTCAGATGTTGGCAGTTTTTTTTTTTTGAAGTGTGGGTGTTGGGAGAATTATCACATAATAAATTAATTTAAGATATAGTACTCCTCAACCCAACAAAGAGTTAACTGTCAAAATTGAGAATTAATTATAACATACCTTTCTCATCGGCATTTAATGTTTGCAAAGATTTGCTCATTAATTAGCTATATGAATTGAGTGCACTGAAGTAGAGTGACGGTATTGTAGTTGTCGCCTTCTGTATAAGGAGAAAGAAACGTGGCGTTAGATCTATCCTGTCCCGTGTATCTTCTCGAAGAATGACGAAAGCGAAGTGCTCGGTCGTGCGAACTGTTCTGTCCCTGGCCTGCGCCTCTTTTGCACGCTTTCCTTTTTTATACTCATTTCGTTCTTTTTTTTACTTAACACAGTTGATTTTTTACGGTCTTTAAAATGTGATTTTGATCATAGCTTTTTATAACTTTTACATTAAGATGTATTAATAAAATTATAATATTATGAAAGTATTTTCAACGACAATTCTAATGATATAATTTTCATATAGCCAATCTAAATAGTTTTAAACTTATTGGCGGTCAAGTTTGACCGTAAAAAGTCAACTGTATCAAATAAAAAAGAACGAATGGAGTACTTTGCAAATAAATCAATCACCAATGCAGAAGTGCCTGAAATTTCATGGATGGGCGGACTCGAATCAGATATTAGGCTACTTCACTAAAACTAAAATTTGAGTAGTTTCATGGGTTTGCATCACGATGTCGTGACCGTAGAGAAACAATTGGCCATTGTTGTACCAGCATAGGTAAAAGAAAAGGACATGGTGTACTTGTAGTTACAGCACGACGACAGCCTTGGAGGGTATGCTTACGTTTCCCGTTGCTTGTAGATGGTAAATCGTTTATATTTAGCAGCTTATAATTACTAGTAATAGTTTTGCATGGTCAACCTCATTTTAAAAAAAGTCGACGTTTGTCTGGCAAACATGGTTATTGTTTTAAACGATTTTTTGTCCAGGACACAGTGGGTTCACTGATTCAATTTAACGTGTACATTTTCCTGACTTCATGTACGTGTCCTGCGGACCTGCGCAGTAATACTAAAAAAATGATCATAACCAGATCGAACAAAGAGTTCAACTCACCCGGATTGAATTGGAGTGGCCCTTTAACTCATTGGTGACTTCCTTTTCGTAAGCCCCGGCTGGGCCCGAAGCCATGTCTAGAGCCTGCGAGGCCCAACACTCCAATAGCCCAAGGACTGGTTTCACGGGCCCAAGATGATCCGCACCGAACGTCAGCCCTGCATGTAATTTGCTCACGTACAGGTGATCCTCCTGGCCCACTGGGTCGAGTCGCTATCATTCCCCACCATCAGTGTGCCGGTGGTAGTGTACCAGTCAGGCAGGCCCGTTAGAACAATAGCGAGAGTTTAGCGACTAAGGCTCCTTTTTTTGGTTGAGTGAATCAAGATGAATGGAATTGGATGATATAGGATGGATGAAATCATCCTAGATAGGATGATCTAAGTATTACGTTTGGTTAGTGGGATGATATGATACATGAATTTGTTTGGTTGGATGAACCTCTCTGTCTCTGTGAACCTACCTCCAGCAACCTCCATCTAGGGCCCACCTGTCATCGAGTCAGAACAGAGAGACACAGACAGAGAAGAGAAGAACAGGGGAGGTGGCTGGGAACCAGAACCGAGGCTAGATGCCGGCAAAAGAGGTGGCAGCGGCGGCTTAGGATGGTAAAAATGGGTTGCTCGGTGCAAGACGACCACAGGGGTGGTGGAGCCGTGGCCAGGCGAGCACAAGAGCGGGCGCGCGCGGTGGAGCGGGGCGGCCGGCGTTGGAGAAGGAGAAGGGGCGACGGCGTTTGGGTGGATGAGGGGTGGAGCTAGGGGGAGCATGAGCATCACGGGGATATTGGGGACTCACCGAACCCGATGGTGGCGATGGGGAGGAGTCGTGGTGGCTTGGCGACGGAAGCCCGAGGCGGCGGCACTAGAGAAGACGGGAGCTTGGTTGAGTGAGAGGGGAAGGTATGTGGAGGTGAGGGGATACTCTTGGTGAAGGAAATCGGAGGGGAGATCACCGGAGACGATGCGGCGGTGCGAGCGGCCATTTTGGCCGTGATCGGGGAAGAAGGGAACTCCGGCGTGGTGAGGGGAAAGATTGCTCGGGCTCCGGAGCACAAGGTGACGCAGGTGGCGAGGGGGGGAGCTCACCGGAGCAGCGGTGGCGCTATGGTGGCGTGGCGGCAGAGGCAGAGCTAGCGCTCCTTCCCTGGTCTCGCTCGGTGAGAGAGGAGAGAGAGTGAGAATGACAGGGAGGAGGCAGACCGATAGGACCGACGAGATAGAGGCGACGACGTAGCTTCGAGAGAGCGCAGTGCGAGGGAGCGCACGCAGCACGACTGCACGAGGAAGGCGATGAACGGCGTGGTTCACTCGATTTTGTCGAACGGGATGGTTTGAAATCTAACAGGCATATTCGCTTTCGTTGGATCACTCGGTGCGGAATGGTTTGGTGCGATTCAGTGAACCAAACACGCGTCTCGACCATTTCCCGAACCGGATGATACATGTACCATCTCATTCGGTGAAAACGCACCCTAAAAGAAGAGGTTTCCTGAGAACCATCACAGATTCTGGACATTAACAACGCGCAAACAGGGTTTCCATCTGCTGGTACAGGCAAGTAGGCAACAGCAACTCAGGAGAAGGGGAGAATCCAGATACCAACAGAATTATGTGTTGCAAGTTCGTAACAACAATCTACTCCAGAGCAAATCATGTGTTGCAAGTTCGTACCAACAATCCACTCCAGAGCAATGTAATTAATCATTTATGTACATCAACAACGCTCTACCTTCTCTGCTTAACTGAACAGGCAGCACCCACGAAATTAACAAATGTAACCAAACATGTAAACGAGGGAATGGAGATATACAGCAAATGTACATCGAACCAAGTAACCGACCAGAAAAGAATCTGACGATCACCGCCAATCATTTCGAGAAAACCTATTTCTTTCCACCAATCATAGGTTGATTACCATTTGAGCTACCCAAACTAGTGGGTCCGCCCATCTTATTTCCACCACTTAAACTCTTCAAGTCAATCAAATCACTGAATAAATTATCAGGTATGTAGTACGGCTTGCTTGCTGCTGCTGAAGAGTCTTTTTGTTGTTGATTCCCTTTCATTTGAGCTTGACGCACAGTTAGTCCGTTGGTCGGTGGAGAACCCACTAAACTGTACCGTTGCATTGGCTGGGTGGCTGAAGGTGGCACGTATGCCATTGCAGGAGAGGTATATGAAGCTGAGGGAGCTGCATAGGTGGCTGCTGGGGCAACAGAAGCAACAGGAGGGTGTGGTTCTTGGTAAGCGGCTGACTGGAAAGGATTAGAATTGATACCTGGAGGTGTAGCCCATGGTGGTGCTGGATAGCTAGATGCATATACTAGAGGCTGAGCTGGATATGCTCCAGTTTGTGCCCAGGGTGCAACATAGTTGCTATTCTGTGGAATATATCCCAGGTTTGTTGGATGCGGCTGGTAGTTTGAAGGATATTGTCGCACACCAGAAGGATTTTGTTGCCCATCTGTAACTGCAGGTCGCCGAGGTCCATTTTGACTCTGCGATGAAGAATCTGTAGAAGTGTCATCGGTAGGGCTGCACAAGGTGAGGCTTAAAAGGTTGATCATATCCTCCTCTTTTGTTTGAGTACTACTACTGACAGGAGCTGGATCAAGAGGAACCAATGCATTGCTTGCAACAGAAGATGACGATTCTGAACTTGCCAGGTCAATGGGTACAAGGGCAAGGTCCCCAATGCTAGATGATGTCTCATCACTAATCACGGATTTGTTTTTTCTGCAGATGCATAAAGCATGAAGCATTAATAACTGTGCAGGAAAGTGCATCTGGCATGCTACAGGCTACTTCAAAATACCTTTGTGCTAGCTGAGCAAACTCATCCTCCTCTTCATCAGGAATGTCTATATGTGCAACAGGAGGTGCATAGGGATTTGCTGCCGGATTCTCTCTCGGGGCCTCAACTGTCTCTCTTACAGGTGCTTCAACTCGCAAATGAGTACCAGAAACCATGGCATCATATTTTGAAAGTACAGTTTGTAAGTGATCATTTATTTCCAGTCCTTGCTTTAGTAACTGCTCGTTCCTAAACAATGTAACAAAAGATCTCAAATATCATATTGTGTGCTAACTGCAGTGCTATGAAATATGATGTACACACAAGTTACAGTGAATATGAAAGAACAAAGGGGAGTCATGCAATACCAACGCAGTACAAAGAACATGGGGCAGTAATAACTACAGAACCATATATTGATAATGTTACCCTGTTGAACTGACAAACTGCATGAGCTTTTGTTGATTTGAGCGACATTGGCTCACGAGATCTGTGATAATTTCATCTTTAACAGCCTGGGTTCAAAAGAGATTTAAGAGGTCATTTATCAGCATAAACTATAAGAAATCTACAATCAATTAGTGCAGATGGTCACAAGTTAACAATTTTAGAGTTGAGAATTTTTTACTACCGTGAGAACAGATGGGTTCAAAGCATGCACCATATCGTTCAGTAGTTCTGTCACATTTCGGATATTATTTAAATCCCCTAAACTGTAATGGCAAAAGGGGGAGAAAAGTTAAAATCACGAAATGAGTAACTGGGTGATAACTGAGCAAGTCAAATGAGTCCAATACACTAAGAAAAAGGACATAACCTCAGAGTCTCGCCATCAGAGGACATTCTCTCGTTCAGACTTCCCACGGCATATTTGGGTGAACCATAGGTTTGAGAATTATTTGTTGCAGGAGGAGTAAATATTGGTGGGGCATCTATGGGACGTCTTGGGAATGCTACACCTCTCCTCTGTAACAAATTTTCACAATTCGCACATATGGTTACATCTAAAAGAATTTATTTCCCCAAAAATAAAAGAGCATAATCACATGATCCGCGTATGTTGGACAGAGGACATGTTTTTGGAATCATATCAAGTTGGAACATGGCACAAAAGATATTTCTACTTCCTAGGGAACAAACAGGAATTAGTTGCATACCTTTACTTCAAGATATGCCCAGTGATATTGCGGGTATTTACATCGAGGTCCACCAAATGCTTCTTGCCATGAATCTAAAAGTAATAATACCTTATCCCTTACTTGCATATCATTCTGAAAGCAAATTCCAAACAAGAAAATGCTTAGAATCTTAGCACAGACATGAGACATGTTCAGTATTTAGCATGTACTCAGATTTAGGAAAGGAGAAGGGCAAGTAAAAGTAAGGAGAGGGAGTAAAGAAACCTTCTTCTGGATAGTTTTAACCATTTCTTGCAGAACATGCTGTTCAGAAACTTCAGACTGAACATATTCACCGCAGTTCTTCATCATTGTCTCTAACAGCTGCATCAATTTTGTAACTAATATGAAAAAGATAAATAGCATCTTTGAATCTTATTGTGTACAAAAGTATTTCTCAAGCTAAGATCTTTGTAAGAAAAGTAATAACATAGAAATTTATGCAACCAAAAAATATTTTTTACAATGTCCATCATGGCATAATGGAAGTGGAAGTACATACCGTCAAAGCATAGAATTGAACCTTCAGGTCCTTGTTTTGCAATCGCTTCTTCACTGCCTTTACCACACCCTTTGTTTGCCTGATTCAGATGTTTAGAAAGTAGCATGTTAAGAAAATAACTACTTGGAGCAGAATTTTTAAAAAAATTATGATAGTATAATTGGAATCAGAATATCCACCTATCACTTAAGTGAAATTAAAAGGAATGTAATCAAACATTTCCAGTCCAGATTCCTCCAGGAAGAAAAGGCTAAACTGCATGCTAGGTACAAGTCCAAAACCCATGCACCAACTAATCACCATACAGTTTCAACTTTCAAACAAATGTGAGATTTCAAGCTGATTATGAGTCTACCTCAATTCTCAACAGTCGACAGCATAGGACCTCCAGGACGTCTTTAACATGAATAACCATGTAAAGTTAGACAAAGTTAGCATCATGACTTTTGGTAACTCACTAATTCTTTACCATGATCACAAATTCCTCCAGATTTTATTTTCATGATCAGTACGATTGACTGTAATAAGTTCACAGTAACCTCTAAATATTCCTACCCTAGCTCTGACCCCTATGAATTTTCTCAATCTGTTTGCTTTCTTCAGAGCAGAGTCACAACCATGAGCCATCCACCGTATGCAAGTACAGTTCATGATCAAAAGGGCTTTCAGCAACAGCTTGGGAAAGCGCAAAAGCCGAGCTCATGGTAGAGGTTAAAAGTTAAACTGCATCCGGTTCACCACAAAAAAAAGCATTCGATCCTACACCAAGGCTGGCCTAGAGACCATCCTGGTTCTGCTCCAAATATGCATTCTGTAACGGCGTCCTCTTATCTTAATGCCAAAATCAACCAAAATTTCGGCCAAAACGAAAAGCAATTGAGCCAGCCAACAGCCCAACACCCACTAAAGCCTAAGCAAAGACCAAAACTGTCCAAGCACCGCACCTAATTTCGCAAGCAGGAACCGAAACAAAGCGCGGGCAAAGAGGGATAAGGCGTGGGGGAAGGGAGGGAGTCAGTGCGATCACCAGACGTCGGCGTTGATGATGTCGCAGATTTCGAGGTTGACGGCCCAGTCGGGCCCCATGAGGAGGTGGCTCGTCGCCTTCTCCACCCGCGACGCCGCCTGCAGCGCCGGCGAGGCCGCCCGCGCCACCACAGCCCCCGCCGGGTACATCGCCGGAGGCCGCGGGCGAGAGGGCAGCTAGGGTTTCGGCTCCCCCGAGGAGGCGAGCACTAATTATGCCGCTGGTGCCGTTATTAGCGAAGGGGGCTTGTAAAAATCTGGTTCTGTTTCACTCTCTTGACGAGGACGGGAAGGGAAGCTGAAGCAGACGTGGATGTGGATTATGAATTGGAAGAAGAAAGGAAGTGGTTTCTTTGTGTAGCTCTCGTGATTTGGCAGATACATGACAGGTGGTCCCTGCCCCCACATGGTAAGGTCTCGGAAAAGGATCTAGTTCGCAGAAATTGGGTTTAAGCAGTTTTGGTCTACGAGTTTAGTCTCTCTCTCTCTCTTCCCGTCGTCCAGCACGTTTGAAAATTTGTACTCTCGCATAAATTTCGTAGAAAACCAAATATTTAGCGAAACATAGTGTTTTGTTTTGTTTCACCTAATACTCCTATAGAATTTCCGTATTTCAAATGAGCTCATACTTGTTTTTTTTTTAAGAGGAAGCCTTAAACGTATGTCAAGCTGAGTGCAGATATGATTTAGTTATACGGTGCAAATTACATAACGGATTGTCTATAGACATCATGAACCGCTAGTACTATCTACACTGCGACGTAATTGGATTGGATGTTTTCGTTTGGAGCCACTTGTGGCCTTTGGTCCATTTGCTTGAAGTCGACGGACGCATGCATCAAACTACTCTCGTTGCGTGCCGCTTCTTTATGTGATACAACAGCTAACCACTCCTCCGTAGTGGCAGCATCGAAAGCATCGAAAGATTGCTGAAGCTAACAAACAAAATATATCATTTAATAGCCGATTAGTACCACGACTTAATCTTTACTACTGCGACTTAATCTTTATTCGCGCGTCCCGCGTCTTCTCCATCCTTTCTCACGACGATTTCCCTATGTGCCAGACCTTCTCCATCACGATTCCTTCGTATGACGCCCCGCCCCCCAACACCATCCTTGTGTACGCCCTCTACCATTGATGTCTTGTTTATCATTGTTGTCAAAGCAATATGATGCAGTGTTTGCCACCCTCATGTCGTTCTTCGACCCGCACTATCGCAGTTACTTCCGGTACTCCATAGACGAGCTCAAGCTCCTCCGTCTTTGTCGTCATGAAGTTCGCAGGTTATGCGAAGCTCTGGGATCACAACCCCAAATCAACCTGACAACTCGTTGTTTCACTGCCCACCAGTCGCTTGACGAAATGTCATGTTCATTATTTTATGATCTGATTGCTCTCACCTCTCCTCGACATCTAATACCACTCTTGCTCTCCCTTCTCACAATGGCAGAAAAGGATGCAGCGGTCAGGAGGGAGTGACACGGCCACACGATGTCGGGAGCAAGCAAGCTGAGGGCGAGGGACATGCGGCGCAGGCGCGGCTGGCCGAAGGCGAAGGCCACACATGACGCAAGCACAATAGGTTGAGGATGGGTGCTGCCGGTCGGGGGTGCGCGCAGAGCAGGCGCAACTGGCAGGCTTACGGTGAGATACAGCTCCCCATCTCTCTGTCTTTACTTCTCTGTGTGGGCATGTGATACGTCCATATTCAATCGGGGTACTGTTAATAGGTTTGTTGTGAAAATTTAAGAATTGTTAATTTCACTAGCTCTTGTGATGATTGTGCATGTGCTTCCATTTTGGATTGAAACAATACAAAAGTTAACATGATATTAATTCATTAACTCGTAAAGTTTTATCCCAGCCAGCTAATATTACTTAATATTGAAAGCGTTTGATAAAATATTTATTGGGACGATGTGTGCAAGTAGTTCGAAGGACGCTTGCGGTAGCTGAGAGTTGATTGGAAATTTAAAGGCCGTGAACATAAGCTGATGGAAGAAAACAATGTCCATGGCTTATTTATCAGCGCTTGCCAGTAAGATCTTCAACAGCTGAATTTGTTTAGTGATATAAAAATGAAAGCTCTGCATGTCTGATTACCACAACCAATAAACGTGATGATGCATTTGCTATATTTTCATAATTGTACCATATTTGTTAATGATTCATACAATCATACCTTCCAATTAGCACAACACATGATGCAACCTTTTGCCTATCAACTAATTTGTTAACTCTATCTTTTATAAATTTGTATAACCTTTTAGTATATATTTTTTATCCGTAGCAACACATAAACATTCAGCTATTGCAATATAAAAGGCATTACAGGTCGGGTTTAGCAGCTGTTGCTCTGGATGACACGAAGAGAGCGTCGGTCAAAAACCAGAAGAAAGCAGCCTTTCCGCCATGGATTCCAGACTCCAGAGACGTGCTTCTCATGGAACCTGAAGTCCTGAAGGGTGGTATCCCGTGGGCCCTTGCAATAGTGTCTTTTGAAGCTTGGTTTGGGCTTTATTGTGACGGAACAGGCCGAGCCTACCTGACATGGGCTGCTCCTCCCACTTCTGCTGCTCCATGCGCTTAACCTCTTTCATGTCCTTTCTCTGCTAAAAAACGAGATTCTTCTGCTAAAAAAACGAGATTCTTAGCAAAAATTAATCGAATCTGCTTTTGATGAAAGGTATTTATTCACTTTATACAATATTATACGCAGGTAACTAATGTATCACCAATAGTACACAACAATGGCCGGCGGCAACTTCCTTACACAAACACACAACATAGCCCCTGGCATCTAATGATCCACACAATCTCTCTACGATCAGAACCTGAAGCAGAGGAACGTTACAGGGCAAGCAGTCTTGTTGCTGTTGGGCTACAAACAATTACAACATTTTGATTGATCTAAATCTTTACTTGCTAGCTGGCTACGACATGATTGACTTTGCCGCTGATGGAGATCATGACGTTGGAGGCAATGGCGATGCTGCTCGTGATCACGGCCAGAGTGACCATTGTCGCCGCCAATGCCTTGTCCTTCCTCTTTGCTATTCCGTGAACATCTCTGCAAAAATTTCCAGGCGTTGGATTCAAGGAAACGTGATTTCTCAAAGTTTCTTGTACGAGAATATAAGCTATTAATGGCGCACCTGAGAACAATGGCGCCAGGGAAGATCAACGAGATGCAGACCGCGAACGTCGACCCGGAGTACTCGAAGAGCGTCCAGATGCTGGGGATGGCGATGGCGAGAGCGTAGAGAACCGCCATGAGCACGGCCGTGAGGGACACGAACCGGCGCGTGTCCGTGGCCAGCGGGCGCCGGCCCGGGAAGAGGAGCTCGTCGACGTTGACCCGGAGCGAGAAGTGGAGGAGCGGGAAGACGAGCACGAGGTGCAGCGCGTAGCTGAGGCGCGCCACGTCGTTGAGAGCCTGCGGGACGCCGGGCCCGGAGCTGCGGTCGAAGTTGGCGAGCAAGTCGGCCATGGTGGCGTCCCCGAAGAGGAGGAAGCCGAAGAAGCCGACCGCCGCGTAGATGACGGCGCAGAGCACGAGAGAGATGCGCACGGCCGCCTTCATGTCCGACGTCTTGCTCAGCTCCGCGCGGATAGGGTGCACTGCATCGAGCAAGCCACATGCCAGCATGCAGATATTGAGTGATCACACGCCCAGCGCATGCATATACGGACATGCTACTACTATTATGGCACGATGTGATACCATTGAAGTGGAAGGTGAAGGCGACGACGATCACGGGGACGGCGGTGAAGAGCTCGAACGGGGAGGAGAGGCGAGAGAAGTCCGGAAGCATCCGCGGCATCTTCGCCGTGCCGGTGAAGAGAGCGTAGACCGCGATGCCTAGGATGATGAGCATGAACAGCACCGCCAGTAGGATAGACACGGCCGATGTGAACCTCAGTGAATCTGCGTGTTGTACCAAGTTTGTGAATGAATATGTAATGGATAGGCAACCACAAAACAATTTTTCTACTAGTTGCGCTTATGCGGTTATGCTATTGAAATTATGTTATTTTTAATGGGGGTGTCTAGGCAACATATGAGTACCTTTTCATTTGTGAGTACTCACATTTTGCGCCATACGATTTTGATCTGACCACCTAAAAAATGAATCACAACGTTGTCTTCCACCCTCCCTCATTAACCATTGGTTGTTTATTTCCTAACCCATTAACAGCCCATGTAAGCTATTACGTTATGGGCTTGTGGGCTACAAGAAATAAATATGTCCAATTTACACACATGTATTAAAAAATACATATATATTATATAAATTATATAATTTAAAATAAGTAAAAACTGTTGAGGGTTCATGTAAAATAATTTGAAAAATGATGACTTGTTACATTTATTAATATAAAAGAACCCAACAAAAACAAATTTAACATAAAAGACCAATCTATAGTGAAAAAAATTGTATCATATATATTATATTATTTTTTATATAATATAAAAATATTTTTACATATATTACATTCTGTAAATTTAGTAAAAATGCAAGTAAATTATTTTTACATCAAATTAACTTCTTTTAATGTAAAACACGCTAACACAAACAGATAACTACTAGAGCTACAAACACATAGCTCACAACTACAAAAACACATCCACTAATACTTCTATGAGTGACAACTAACACAACACATCCACAAAATAGTTAACTACTACTACTACCAAACCTTAACAGAACACGATATTGACAAAGATGTAGACTGCTACTACAACTACACTACAAGCAAAATCACAAAAAAGTCAAATTCACAAAATTGATTACCCTTATCATGTTGTTCACCCGAGAAAAATCACAAAAAAATTTGAAAACAAAAGCACACAAAGACAACATGATCACGTAACATATTATGGTGTAATTTTTTTTTGAAGGATCATATCATGGCATGATTAAATGGCATCGATGTAGTGACCCATTCCACTCGCGCTTGTCCTTGACCGTATTTTTTGAAGAATCATATCATAGCTCGCCCTTAAAAAAGGATCATCGATCTTGGACGCATGTCAAAATGGCTTTTTGAAATTCGGATGGTATCTTATCACACCACATAATGGGTCGCCGCTTTTGGTAGGATCCACGCCTCTATCCATTTTACACTACGAGATGACCACATGCACAACGCGTATCTCCAAGCCCCATCCAACGGACGGAAAATTGAGTACTCTCAACCAACTAAAATACACGAGTACCATTTAGCAATCTCCATTTTTAATTAGGATGGTAGGATAAACTTACACCTTGTAAAATTAATTTACAACTTTAGGAACGCC
The DNA here is from genome assembly GCA_036346255.1 of Ampelocalamus luodianensis. NCBI lineage: Eukaryota > Viridiplantae > Streptophyta > Magnoliopsida > Poales > Poaceae > Ampelocalamus > Ampelocalamus luodianensis. The sequence goes on along the minus strand of CM070617.1, from coordinate 24,633,804 downwards.
TTTCAAAACTTCTTTTTCGGTGAGCTCGATGGGTAAAGATCCCTAGAATTGCTACACTCCATCGGGTGGATTTGTCCAAATATGAGTCATTCTTTCTTTTCTTAGAAATTATCTGTCTCATATCGGATTTGGAGGGAAATTAGTTTACTTTTTAGGACGTTGCCTCCTAGAAGTGGCCAAATGGGTCGCCACCAAGGCACGACATCATGGTCTGATTCGCATACTCCACACGCCCCGCACTGCTCATAGGTCGTGGCAGCACTACCATTAGGCCCGTTCATTATATATATATATGTAGGACGTCTGTTTCGTACTCCTGGGAGTACATACTCCCACTTTCAATATACAACTTAAATGGATATATTATACTTCTTTATTATTTTCAGTATACTTAAATACCAATTATAAGATACTCCAATACGACTTGATTGAAAAAATTTCATTGGAGCTCTTTATTTTTGCTATATACTCTTTTTCATATATAAAAGAAGTATATACACAAATGAATTTTTTTCGTAGAACTCACTTTGAGGTATCTTATAATCATTATTGGAGTATACTCAAATTGATAAAGAGGTATCATCATACGATTTAAGTGGTATATGAGAGGTGGGAGTACGTACTCCCAGGATTACCCCAAAGTGAGTTCCATGAAAAATTTCATGAAAATCCACTTTTTATACCAAAATCCGTGTAAATACTTCTTTTATGTATGAAAAAGGGTATATAGCAAAAATAAAGGGCTCCAATGAAAATTTTCCGATCAAGTCACTTGGAGTATCTTATAATTGGTATTCAAATATACTAAAAGTGATAAAGAAGTATAATATATTCGTTTAAGTGGTATATTGAAAGTGGGAGTACATACTCGGGAGTACGAAACGGTGTATATATATATATATATATATATATATATATATATATATATATATATATATATATATATATATGAAAATGGTATGGTACTCTCTGGAGTACGCATTCTCACCTCTCATATACCTCTTAAATCGTATGATGATACCTCTTTATCTATTTGTGCATACTCCAATAATGATTGTAAGATACCCCTAAGTGAGTTTCATAAAAAATTTCATTAAATTCCACTTTTTATAGTAAAATTCGTGTATATACTTATTTTATATATGAAAAATTGGTATATAGCAAAAAAACAAAGGGCTCCAATGAAAATTTTCCAATCAAATCACATTGGAGTATCTTATAATTGGTATTTAAGTATACTGAAAATGATAAAGAAGTATAATATGTGCGTTTAAGTGGTATATTGAAAGTGGGAGTACATACTCCCGGGAGTACGAAATGGGTGTCATATATATATATATATATATATATATATATGAAAATATATGAAAATGGTATTGTACTCTTGGGAGTATGTACTCCCGCTTCTCATATACCACTTAAATTGTATGGTGAAACCTCTTTATCTATTTGAGTATACTCCAATAATGATGATAAGATACCCCAAAGTGAGTTCCATGAAAAAAAATTCATGAAAATCCACTTTTTATTGCAATATTTGTGTACATACTTCTTTTTATATGTGAAAATGGTATATAGCAAAAATAAAAGGCTCCAATGAAAAATTTTCAATCAAGTCGCGATGGAGTATATTATAATTGGTATTTAAGTATACTGAGAATGATAAAGAAGTATAATATATTCGTTTAAGTGGTATATTCAAGGAGTACATACTCCTGAGTACTTAAATGGGTGTCATATATATATATATATATATATATATATATATATATATATATATATATATATATATATAAGTTTTATTTTCATTTCTTAAAATATTTATAGATTTTTTATAATTTTTATATGTATTTCTGAATTCTACACATTTTCTTTTCTTTTTTTTTTTGGAATTGTTCTGGTTTTTCTGGTTTTTTCTTCAAAATTTCTAATTTTTTTAGTTTTTTTTTCCTTTTTTTATTTTCGAGTTAAGTGGGCCATAAACAACCCGTCGCCCAAACGGACTCGGACTAGCACAACACAGCACGAGTGACCTTTGGGCTATGCTTGGGCCGCCACCTAGGCACGTGGGACAATACGGCCCGTTTCGTTCGCGGACCGTGCCTGGTCGTGCCAGTGCCGTGCCACCCATTTGACCATGTTTTTTCTCTCTTGAACACCAAACAAAATAGAATTTGAAGCAACACATGTGTTCTATAAAATAGAGTCAAAGATGAAATACCAATCTTAATGCGAATCCAAACACCAACATTGTAGCAAGTTCCCCGTATCAAAACAATGTAATGAGTTTGTAGATAAAAACTAAATCAAATTTAGGAGGAGTTACGTGTCATAATTTGAGTAAATCTACGTGACGGAGTCAAGTAGTAACTCCAGTGGATATGCACCACAGCTCGATCTCTATGAATCTGTTTTGAACAATGTTGTCATGTTTTGCGATTGCAACTCTACTGGTTGTACACTCCTCTCACTGTGGAAACTGGGAAGCAATCGTCCCTCACTGAGCGAACCACGACATAACCAAAGATGCAGCACGTGGTGCATGTCCTTCACTGATATAAAAAAAAAAGCGTGTATAAAACGACACGACACCGGAGCAATCAGCAGCCACTTGCTAGTCGCCACGTACTCCGGCCCCGCTGGAATGCTGACCTTTAGCTTTAGGTTCGCATGTACCACTTCTCTACTGCTACCCAAAAAAATGAAAGGAAAGTACTACCAAAATTATACCCATCTCTTAACTTACTAATAAAAGGAGTTTACCCGCGTAGCGGGACGATATTCTTTCTCCCATGCACGCGATTGGTCTCTCCCACCCCTCCCAAATTTCTCATCGAGGCGTACCAACATATAGATCTAACCTGACAGAGTCGAGGTCTCGCCCCGCCACCCCATGACTCACGAATGTACCTATACCTCACTTCTTCCGCAACCACCCGAACCTTTGTCGCCCCACTTCTTCTTCACATGCACGCACCAAAATTCATTGCCATCACACTCCTTCCTGTCTTGCGTTGCGACTCGCCACCTGCACATGTTCGGCATTCGCTTCGTGCCTCGGAGATCCCGACCCCTTCCGACACTCAGTCTGCAGGTTGCAACGTCGGCGTGCACGAAGATGAGGGGATCCGACAGCGTAGAAGGCGACGGCGCGGGGAGGTAGCACCGGTGACAGGAGAAGGTAGCGGGGAGGGGAGGTAGCATCGTGGGATGTGAGAAGGCACCGGGAGGAAGAAAGGAGAGGAGGCAGACTTAGAGGAGAAGCGGCGGCGCCGGGGAAAGGAGGGGAAGCAGTGATAGCACATGAGGAAGAGGTAGACACAAAGGTGTCCTTCCCTTGCAATGCAGTCATCTCGAGCTCACCGCACCATGACCTCTTCATCCTAATACTCCCCTGTGTCATCGTCACCTCCTGCTACACACTGGCCGAGCAAGCATCATCTCATCCTCCTTGCTTATCACCACGACGACACCACCGTCACCTCCCCTGGTATCTCACCTCCTCACCGCAATGTGCCTAACGATGGCTGAAGAGACCAATGACCGTGAGAATCGAGTCGTGACTTGGGTTTAGGGTGGAAGAAGATGGCTATCAACACGTAGTCCTCTTCCTTGTCAGCCGACAATGGTTGAAAATGGGCAACACGTCAGGGAGGAAAGTCGGCATCAACTTCAACTTCCAAAGATAAACAATTTATGAGCTCAAAATTTTAATTTCCGGGTAGTAATAGTAGCAGCAGCAGTTGATACAATAGGCGGAGTTAATATTTCTGTTTATATGTGTGAACAAAATTGATATTTATTATACGATTTAGGATCCCATCTGCTAATATGTATGACTCTCTTTTGGAATTATGTTGTAACGTACTGACACTCTACTGGTTAAACCAAATGACTGAAAAGGACGAGAAAAGCATCCGCGTTTTTTTTCGAAATCACTATTTTGCGGCCGCCCGCACCACTGAAATCGCACAGACTCCCTCCCGCAGCGCGACATGTCGAAACGGGATGCACCTAGACGGCGACGCGTGGAGAGTTCCTGTTGCTCGACGAGGAGGAGGACCACAAGTCGGGACCCGACCTTGTCGCTGCCTCCCGTATCGCTTCACTCTCACCTCCCACTCCTAAGCTTCCTCGCCGTGTGCCGCCTACGCGCGTCGCCGCCCACGCCACCGCGGGGCCTCCTCCTGGTTCCTTGACACGACCACCGCGTACATCCCAGCGCTTCCTCCCGCGCGTCGCCACCGCGCCGCCGCGCCTTCTCCTTGCCGTCCGATGCGACAGCAGCAGCCGCTCGCGCGCGCAGCCGCCACCTGGAGGATGAGCTCCGCGCCACCGGTGGAGGTCAAGCCGCCGGAAGGGGAAGGTTTATGCCCTAACCCTAACTTTTGAATTTTCTTGAATTAAAGTCTATTTTTCTTTGAAATCCATCAAAACCGGTTGAAATTATCCGAATCGAAACTTCCCGAGTTGAAAGTTTTCCGGAAATGAAACTTCTCCCGAAATTGAAACTTCCCAAATTGATTTTTTTTTTCCCGAAACCGTGTTGGAAATTTTCGCTTTTTCTTGTGTTCCTGCAACTAATGGGGAAGGGGGCAGTGGGAAGGAAGAGGCGGGCCGCCATGCGGTGCTTTCTGTTCGGCATTTTTTTTTTTGGCAAAACAGTAAGATAGGATTACAATTAGTTAGGGTCTCTGTTCATGCTCTAGGGTGTTCCTCTTATCTCCAAATCTTTTCCCCGATAGAAAATGATTCTAGTTCGGGCACTGGATTTCTTCGGTTCGAGCATCAGGGCATATAGGCTTACGTACCGACACGCTTCCGAAGCACGAGAGGAAGGAGAATCACCGCGGCTGCCACCAGCACCACCTCCCGGCTGGTCCAACTTGCGCTATGACTCGCCACCGCACATGTTCGGCGATTCGCCGTGCTCTGAGATCCCGACCCTTCCGACACTCATCAGAGGTTGCAACGCTCGCAGGCACGAAGATGAGGGGATCCGACAGCGTAGAAGGCGACGGCGCGGGGAGGTAGCACCGGTGATAGGAGAAAGTAGCGGGGAGGGGAGGTAGCATCAGGGACAGGAGAAGGCACTGGGAGGGAAGAAAGGAGAGGAGGCGGTACCTTAGAGGAGAAGCGGCGGCGCCGGGGAAAGGAGGGGAAGCAGTGATAGCACATGAGGAAGAGGTAGACACAAAGGTGTCCTTCCCTTGCAATGCAGTCATCTCGAGCTCACCGCACCATGACCTCTTCATCCTAATACTCCCCTGTGTCATCGTCACCTCCTGCTACACACTGGCCGAGCAAGCATCATCTCATCCTCCTTGCTTATCACCACGACGACACCACCGTCACCTCCCCTGGTATCTCACCTCCTCACCGCAATGTGCCTAACGATGGCTGAAGAGACCAATGACCGTGAGAATCGAGTCGTGACTTGGGTTTAGGGTGGAAGAAGATGGCTATCAACACGTAGTCCTCTTCCTTGTCAGCCGACAATGGTTGAAAATGGGCAACACGTCAGGGAGGAAAGTCGGCATCAACTTCAACTTCCAAAGATAAACAATTTATGAGCTCAAAATTTTAATTTCCGGTAGTAATAGTAGCGTTAAGAGCTGATACAATAGGCGGAGTTAATGTTTCTGTTTATATGTGTGAACAAAATTGATATTTATTATACGATTTAGGATCACATCTGCTAATATGTATGACTCTCTTTTGGGATTATGTTGTAACGTACGGCCACTCTACTGGTTAAACCAAATGACTGAAAAGGACGAGAAAAGCATCCGCGTTTTTTTTCGAAATCACTATTTTGCGGCCGCCCGCACCACTGAAATCGCACGGACTCCCTCCCGCAGCGCGACATGTCGAAACGGGATGCACCTAGACGGCGACGCGTGGAGAGTTCCTGTTGCTCGACGAGGAGGAGGACCACAAGTCGGGACCCGACCTTGTCGCTGCCTCCCGTATCGCTTCACTCTCACCTCCCACTCCTAAGCTTCCTCGCCGTGTGCCGCCTACGCGCGTCGCCGCCCACGCCACCGCGGGGCCTCCTCCTGGTTCCTTGACACGACCACCGCGTGCATCCCAGCGCTTCCTCCCGCGCGTCGCCACCGCGCCGCCGCGCCTTCTCCTTGCCGTCCGATGCGACAGCAGCAGCCGCTCGCGCGCGCAGCCGCCGCCTGGAGGATGAGCTCCGCGCCACCGGTGGAGGTCAAGCCGCCGGAAGGGGAAGGTTTATGCCCTAACCCTAACTTTTGAATTTTCTTGAATTAGAGTCTATTTTTCTTTGAAATCCATCAAAACCGAGTTGAAATTATCCGAATCGAAACTTCCCGAGTTGAAAGTTTTCCGGAAATGAAACTTCTCCCGAAATTGAAACTTCCCAAATTGATTTTTTTTTTCCCGAAACTGTGTTGGAAATTTTCGCTTTTTCTTGTGTTCCTGCAACTAATGGGGAAGGGGGCAGTGGGAAGGAAGAGGCGGGCCGCCATGCGGTGCTTTCTGTTCGGCATTTTTTTGGGCAAAACAGTAAGATAGGATTACAATTAGTTAGGGTCTCTGTTCATGCTCTAGGGTGTTCCTCTTATCTCCAAATCTTTTCCCCGATAGAAAATGATTCTAGTTCGGGCACTGGATTTCTTCGGTTCGAGCATCAGGGCATATAGGCTTACGTACCGACACGCTTCCGAAGCACGAGAGGAAGGAGAATCACCGCGGCTGCCACCAGCACCACCTCCCGGCTGGTCCACCAGTACTGCCCGAACCACTCCGGCAGCACCCCGACGCGCGCCTTCCCGCCGCTCGTCGTGCCGGACATCACGTCCCCTGCAGCAACACTCACCCAATCCTAGGATATCACTCGTCACATCGCACTAACACACACAAGTGCAAAGCGAGCGAACGGTACGAATTGCTTGCGCGCCAGCTCAGTTGTGGTTGTGTGGTACTACTAGTGCGTTACCTATGATGATGAGGTAGACGGTGAGGGTCCCGATGGCATTGAAGACGACGAAGACGTTGAGCAGCGCGGCCCCGGCGCGGCCGAACGCGTCGCCCATCAGCGCCGCATACGACGGCCGGGCGCGGGTGTACCGGAGCATGAAATCCACGCCGGCGTTGGCAAGGAGCGCGACGCCCACGATGAGCGCCACCGCGGGGGCCACACCGAACACCCGCATGGCCGCCGGGATCGACATGATCCCGGCGCCCACCACGGTCGTCGACACGTTGAACACCGCGCCGAGCATCGACGCCGCGCCGCCGCCCCGGGACACCCCCGCGGCTCCGGCGACGTGCTCCGGCAGCAGGAGCGCTTCCGCTGCCCCGTCGTCAGCCATAACGGGGGGGCACGAGTTCTTGGATACCATGGTCGATATGAAGAGAAGGGGATTTTAATTTGGTGCGCGTTTGCTTCGGAATCGGCGGCTCGAGAGCGTGTAAACGTGGTGAGAAAACGAAAGGAGGTCGAGGACTGTGCGAGATAAGAGCTGAGTCAGATGAGTGAACGGAGGTCGACGGCCTAAATTATTGGTGCGTGGTTGTGGGAGGGAGAAGGGGAGAAAAATTATGGACCCGGGTCCTTCGAGGACCCCTACTCTACGTTGGACACTTGGAATTACAAATCTCAAAGCAGCCCCACCAAGTTGTCTTTGTTGGAATTAAGCCAAAAACACACACAAATTTACCCGTAGATGCACACTACACAGGGAGACATACACATAGAAATGCTACTGAACTTATGATCAAAACACGCAAGTTTTGTGAGACGTAACGGCGCCTTGTTTTCTCTTTGTTCTATTATTCTCACAACTCCAATGAAATAAACTTGTTACAATGCTTTTTATAGCTACAATATGACATGTAACCTCCCACTAACTTATTCAAGTAGGTCATTACCTCCACTACATGCACTAGCTAATTACTCTATTAACTAAAAGACATGCAAATTCAATCTTGATTATTCCTAACCATCTCCTCCTAATCAAGATGGCTTCACAACAGCGTCGGTTCGTCGTCGGCATTCACCTCCACGAGATGCGCATGCATGTTCTTCCTTCTTCTTGCGGCACTCAGAATCAAAACACGCATAGTTGTTATAGTTGTAGCGTTTTACTTTAGCCTTGTCGAATTTACGATCCCTACGGCTTCAGCCACCATTGCCATTAGAGCCGTTAGGCTCGCCATCTCTATTCTTCGCCAATTGGGCCTCCCACTCGGCGCGCGTAAGGAGAAGATGTTCATCGCCGTTGTTGCCGCTCATACCGCGTAGACGCTCCTCATATACCTTGAGATGGTCGATCGCTTCTTCCATCATTATTGTTCTCAAGTCCCCAAATTGATTAATAGTTGAGACAATATGCAGGTACTTGCTCGGAACAGCATGGAGAAGCTTCTTCACGATGTAGCTCTCCTTCATCTTGTCATCAAGACCGCGAATCTGGTTGACGAGAGTGACTCTCACGGTGAAGTCGTCCACCGACTCTATTTCCTTCATCCGCAAACCCTCGAACTCACTCTTGAGGGTCTGCACGTGCGCCTCCTTGACGCGGTTGGTGCCGAAGTACATCGTCTTGAGCGTGTCCCATGCAGCTTTCGTCGTCTCATTTTCGACGAGTAGGAGTAGGGTCTCCTCCGGGACTCCTTGGAAGATGGCTGCAAGGGCCATCTGATCTTTGTGCTCATCAATGTCATTGGCCACCACAGCTTCCCAAACACTTTGGACCTTTATGAACACCTTCATCTTAATTTTCCACGCACTGTAGTTACTCTTGCTCAGAGTAAGGTATTGAAGAGAGACGCTACTTTCTCTTCCTGGTACTCTCGACGGACCACCGTCGGTAACGATGGTGCGGCTCGATGTCAACTCGTCACCGGTGACACCACTTCCCGGAGAGCACGATATGATCTTGGGCATACACAGATCAAGAACTCAGACTCTGATACCAATTGTTGGAGCCAGGAAACACACACAAATTTACTCGTGGACGCACATTACACGGGGGAGACTCACACATAGAAATGCTACTGAACTTACGATCAATACACGCAAGTTTTGTGAGGCGAACTCGTTTTCTCTTTGTTCTAGTTACAATGTTGTTTTATAGCTGCAATATGATATGTAACCTCGCCACTAACTCATTCAAGTAGGCCACTAGTTCCACTACATATACTAGCTAATTGCTCTATTAACTAAATAGCATACAAATTCAATTTTGATTATTCCTAACAGTCTTCCCCGTCTTCTCTCCCTCTCCCTTCCTCTCTCCTCGCGTGCTCTCTCCCTATCAGCGGGCGGAGACTAGGGGCGGACGGAGGAGGCGGCGCGGCCTCTTGCAAGCCAGAGTTAGGGAATAAGGGCGGCTTGGGCAGTGAGGTCCAGCCGAGGCGACGCTGGGGACCGGTGACGGCGCCGCCACCAGAGCTAGGGAAGAAGCATGGTTGCGGCGGATAATTTGGAAGGCTTAACCGCTCTCAAGTCAAGCTAACAAGTTGCATACAACTCACAGCTCATCAGTAGCTTACTCTCTTTTTTAATACTTAGAATCAGATCCCAGTCCCACATGTATTATATTCTTCTACAGATCAATGAAGATCATGTCGGACTTAATGTCAAATCTAAATGGACCAGAATCAATTACCGGTTCGCTAATCTGGCCATCACATAATCTCAACTAAGCTACTAGCCTACTATTGCCCAAAAGAAGAACTTCAACAAAATCAATGAAATATCCTATAGGATTAATTACATTGTTCGTCCCTCAACTCTTGCACTAGTTTAATTTTTATTCCTGAATTATAATACCGGGTAAAACGCGTCCTCAAATTGTCAATACCGCGTAAAAAATATCCTTTCGTCCGTTTTTGAGTGGTTTTGACCCGTGTTTGACCCACGTGGCACCCACGTGGCTTGTCTGGTCAGATAAAAAAATGACAACGACACTGATGTTGTCCGAGCTCTGCCGCGCCAGCGCTAGCTTGGTCAACAGGATGGCCGCCTTGGTGCACGCCTTGTCAACCTCGGCGCTTTCGGAGTTGGCGCCGCGCGACGCGCGCCGGGGCTTGCCGCCATCGTTGTCGCCCGCTGGGACTAAGGTTGGACGTTGGACTCGACTGCTCCCCATCGCGCCGCATGCAGCTCCGGAGACAGGCTCGCACCGGTAGGTGGGCACCAGGCACTCACATGCGAGCAGCCGTGGTCGTCGGACACCCCGAAGAGGTGGTGGCCAGGGAGGAACCCTAGGCGGGCCGACACCGAGTCCTCCATGTCCCGTCGGTGCCCGCACACCTACATCACGCCAGACTCGCGGCTCCTCTCCCGTCCTCCTCGTCCGTCAATGTCTCCCGCCATCGCCGCCCCGCCGCCTCCGCCACTTCTCGACGCTTCTCCGACCACGCCGCCACCACCCTGAGCCGCCAGATCTCCATCCTCCGCCACCGCATCGCGCGGCTTCCGACGTCGCACTAGGCGCCCTTCCTCTTCACCACCTCGCAACAAATCTCCGGAGCCATAGGTGCAGGCCGAGGGGCGCACGGGCGGACTTCACGGCGCGGCGCGGGGGAGCCAAGTCAAGGGCCAGGGGCGGTGCGGGGAGGCGCGCTAGGGCGAGCACGCGTGAGTGGGAGTGGCGCAGCCGAGAGAGAGAGAGAGAGAGAGAGAGAGAGGCTAGGGAGAAGAGCAGGCGCACGGGGGCGAGGAAGGAGCACGGCGGCACCGGCGGTCGGGCGCAGCGCCGGCTGCACAGGAGGCGGCTCCAAGGACCAGGTGCGGGCCAACTGTGGGAGCACCAGGCGGCGGAGGCGGCAGGCGGAGCGGCGTCCGGAGGGAGGTGGCGGCACCATCCTTTTGGCCAGAGCCAAAAACTCCAGAGAGATAAGTAAAGAGAAAAGCAAGGAGGAAGAAAGAAAGAAAGGAAGCCAAATGCTTCATTCGGTTGGAAAGATAAGGAGAGAGAGAACCAGAGGGAGGGAGCTCCTAGGAGCATTAGAACAAGAGCTCCAGCGAGCAAACAAATGGAGAAAGCAATGGAGAAGAGAGAGATGAAGAGAGGAGGCGGAGGCGTGCTACACTGCCGGCCCGGGCCGTTGGATTAGATGCGGTTCCACGTGGGTCAAGATCGGTCAAAACCGCCCAAAACGGACGAAGGAATATCTTTTGCGTGGTTTTAACAGTTTGAGGATGTGTTTTGCCCGATATTATAATTCAGAGACGAAAATTAAACTAGAGCAATAGTTGAAAGACGAATAATATTCTTAATCCTATCCTATAAGAGAAAATGAAGTAGTGCAACATTTATTTTTGCATGCGAACTCACCGACACGGCGGCGGAGCACGAGCGGCAGCAGAACGACGACGGCCGTGACCAGCATCACAAACTCCCTCCCCGTCCACCACCGCGCGCCGAACAACTCCTGCAGCACCCCGGCATGCTCGCCTCCTCCCCCTGCGCTCCCGGACATCACATCCCCTGCGACGATCAAGAACGCGTCTAATTAGGCGCGCGTAATGGATAAATGCGCGCATACGGATATATCTCAAAGCAGCGCGTCCTCGCGTGAGCTTACCGATGATGATGAGGTAGACGACGAGGGTGCCCGTGGTGGTGAAGGCGATGCAGACGTTGAGCGCGGCGGCGCCGGGGCGGCCGAACGCGTCGCCCATGATCCCCGCGTACGTGGGCGGGCCGCTGGCCCAGCCCGTGTACCGCAGCATGAACTCCACGGAGGCGTCGGAGAGCACGGCGACGGCGGCGATGAGAACGAACGCGGGGGCCACCCCGAGCACCCGCATTGCCGCCGGGATCGACATGATGCCGGCGCCGATGATGCTCGTGGACACGTTGAACACCGCGCCGGAGACCGACGCCCCGCCGCCGTGCCCGCCCGAGAGCTCCGGCAGCAGCGGCTCGTCCACCCCGCCGGCGCCGGCGCGCTTTTCGGTGCTCGCCGGCGGCGTCATTTTCGGGGGGCTCTCAGGCGTGTGGACGGCGCGTTCGTCGGGAGTACTTAAATTAGCACAAGCCCCATGTGTTGATTCGGGAGATTACTCTTATACCCTTTAAATGGTGGAGATGATTACGGGAGAAGTAGCAGTTGGTAGGGGGTGTAGCATGGTAATTCCGAGCGGGAGATATACAACCGGACAGGCAAAGGTGATAAGATTGGAGAGGGAGGGTGGGAGGATGGTGCCTGGTGGTGTACTTGGACGGGAATGCGGCCCGGATTCGTGTTTTACCGGATTCGTTTAGCAGCCGCCACTGCCCATGCCCATGATCCTGACGATCCATCGAATAATTCGCATTTTTGGCATATGGCAGGCAGCAAATACCACTTTGGCAACCAGTAGCAACGAATTTGTCACGCGGGGATTTTTCGCAACACGATGGGTGCCGGGGGGCGCAAGTTCCCTTGAAATTGAACTAGAACCTTGCGCACGCGCCTAGTGGACACACGGGTATATATTTATCAACTTCGGCATTGTTTTAGTGGAGGGTTTTAGTATATGCATGTTGTAAAAACATGTACGTGGTATCTGAACAGGTGCATACGGTATTAAGATAACCAAGAGATGGAAATGTGTACAGTACTGGTATAAACTATGCATGAATAAAGCTTGAGATGGTATGTAAAATGTGGATAAATGTGTATGGAGTTCACGCTGTATGCTTTGCGCGCGAAAGTTAACTGGTAGCAACAGCATGTACTGTTATCCTAAAGGGTAAAAGGAGGGAGGTTTGGAGCAAGGACAGAGGGGCCACGTCGCCTCTTTTTCCTTTGCCGTCAGATTTTCCACGGCTGCTGTTGCCGACCATTGGATCTTTCCTGTGTTGCGCTCGCCTGCGAGACCTTCGTCTCATCATCATTAGCATTAGGCCATTAGCTACCACCACTTGCCTTCCCTGTTCCCTCCCAGAACTCTCTCCACTCCAATCAATCCCCCAGGACCCCAACCCATTCCCCCGACCTCCACCTCCCAATCCCATAGCATCGCAGCGAATCTGTCACCTCGTTGCGAGAGAGCGCCGGAGAGGGAGAGGGAACGGCGTCCGCGCCGACCTCGCGGGCTCCGCAATGGCGGGGAACGACTGGATCAACAGCTACCTGGAGGCCATCCTCGACGCGGGCGGCACCGCGGGGGCATCTCGGCGGCGGTAGGGGTCGGCGGCGGCGAAGGAGCGGCCGCGGGCGCCGGTGCTGGTGCCGGCTCCGGGGAGAAGCGGGACAGGTCGTCGCTGATGCTCCGCGAGCACGGCCGCTTCAGCCCCACGCGCTACTTCGTCGAGGAGGTCATCTCCGGCTTCGACGAGACCCACCTGTACAAGACCTGGGTCTGGGTAAGCGTCACCTCCGACTCCATCGGATAGCGCTCTCGTTTTTTCGCTAATCGCTCAAGTTTTGGTGTGATTTTTTGTGATTGCTTTGCACTTTTTGTTGTTTAGGCAGTGGCGATGAGGAGCCCGCAGGAGAAGAACACGCGGCTGGAGAACATGTCGTGCAGGATCTGGATCCTCGCCAGGAAGAAGCAGCAGGTATATGCATGTTCTGGTTAACTAAGAAATATATTAATGGCTTAATTTGCTCATCTTTTTGCATGCTTAGTAATATAGCTTTACCCACCAAGTTGTGCGCGTAGTAAGCTTTTGGGCAATTATATTTATTTTACCTTGTGTCTCTTGGGGAGTTCACTGCTGTTGGTCTATTTCTATCAGTTCTACATCTTTAGATCTAATTAGGTTGTTTTATCATGTTAGCTGTTCAAGAAGAGCGACACTTGCCACTTGCTCATCATAATTACAGAACACGAAAGTACAGAGAGCCATTTGGCCACGATAACATCGTTTATGAAAAAAAACTCTCCGAACTGATAACTTGCTTCTTGTTGGAGCTATCACAGCGTTTCTGTTCTACTTCTCTCATTTAAAACACAACGTCAATACGTGGTACAATTGATCTGTAATATGTCTAAATCAAAGTCATCATATGTTGCAGGCTCACCTACTCGAAAGAGAATCTTTAATGCATCATCACCTTCAGGTCAGTTCATACACATTCCTATCTCCCTATAATATATCTTCATATAAATTATAACCCACTTATAAACAAGTTTTGTTGAATCATCATCACGCATGTAGTAGGTGTTTACTTTTATGTATTTACATTGGTCTCACTTGCAGAATGTGGATGTGGAGAACTCATATTACATAAAAGAACAAACTTTCTGGCACACCACCAATAATCCCATCAATCCACCTGCCAAAAAAGGCACAACATATTAGTAACAAAACAAACTGGCCTACCGATTATTTTAGTCAATGCTCTACCTCTCTCTTTTCTTCCCTAATATATACCACACTCCATTACTTACTCCATACTGTCTTAATGTATTTCTTCGTTGACGTTTACCTGTAGATTTCTGTTAATTGTTCTGGCTATTCTTTCATCTTTTTTTTTGGCACTATATGTACAGCATATTTCGTACATGCTTCTTTTGCGAATACATATCATTATATTATCGATTTGTTTATGTCATGGCTGTATTACATGGGTACATTAATGCAGTTGTCGTGCTACATATGAAAAGTGCTTAAAATCTGATTCGCACAAAGATCTACATCATTGCTTCATCTGTTTCTGTACATATATAACAGTTCTTGACATCACTGAAAGATCGATTTTATATCTTTCCGAATATGAGCATGCAAAGTCTACATGTACATATATCTTAGGGTCAATGCCAATTTTCTCACATCCAAACCTCACAGGTCACCTTTGTTCTACAGCTCAAAACCCGGTTTATCTGGTAATGCAACGCCCTCTAACAATATAAAAGAACACCCAGATGAGAACACCTCCCAATACATCAAAGGTATAGTGTTGACACTTGCTTATTCATACATAACATTTGCAAGCTGTTGTACATATATAGCTTCTATCATAACGTTTTGCTTTCCATTTTATATGTCAAAAAATATAGACCGCATAGTGCTGTTGCACAACGTCTGTTCGGTCTCTACATAGAAGATCTACGCCCACTTTTGCAGACTGCTGTGACATAGCTCAGACATTTTTTTTACTTAGTCTACAGGCCCAGTCTATGGGCTGCATCATATTCTCAGATATGTTGTGATATTTTCGAAACAAATAGCCGTATTTTGCGTGCAACCCTACTTAGTCTGGAAACTTTTGTACCAAAAACAATGCCCACTAATGCTTGCTATTGCCTATGTTTCAATTTGTCTTTACTTTTCCTGTGCCGTATTTGCCGCTGCGCCTAATGTTATAGTTATTATGCATGCCAACATTTAGGTGATACTAAACTCTCTAATATAGTTGACAGACAAAATGTACGGTACTATTTTTAAAAAAACTTTATTTTCCCTATCAGCCTACTTATGCTATCTAGCAAAAAAAACCTTCTTACAATGCGCCATTAGTGTAACCATGCTTTGCAAATATCATTATTAAAGTGTCTCGGCGCAAGAAATGCGCGCAGGCTGCTAGTGTTCTCTAAGGCCGCCTCAGTGGGGTTTCAAAGGGATTTCATTCTCATTTAATGATACGTCACATCAAGAAATTTGCTTAGTTGTCAAAGTATTCATGAGGAGAGAGAGGAAGAGGGTTTCATCTAGGTGAAACCCGCTCACACCTATTACCTAGGCAATGAAACCCGCATTGAGGCCGGCGAGTTTCAATCTCATGCCCTCGGGATCACAACTTCATGCACATATTAACTCCCGCAGTTTGACTTGGAAACAGTGAAATGGAACTCCCCACTGAGAGAGACAGTTTCATTTATCATTCCTAGTCTGCAAAGCTGACGTGACAGTCTTAGTAACTGGGAAGTGAAACGCACCATTGAGACTGGCCTAAGTAAGAGGCGGAGCCGGTCCAAAAAAATTTAGTGAAGATCATGTGCACCCCCACATAAAAAAAAACTGTGAACCCGGGCATCCTTTTAGCCCAGCGCGCCCCCACGCGCACGCGCCTGGCGGCCCAGTAGGCAACAGCCGCAGCCTTGCGCGCACGCGGCTTCAGCTTGAGCGCTTGGCTGTTGGCCCACGCAATGCGAGTAGGCGAGGCGACACCAGCTTCTGTCGAGATTCTCAGGCCGAGAACCCGAATAGCCACCGAGTGAGCCACGGGGTGTAGTTGGAGAACAAACGCGGAGAAAAGGAAAAGCTACGCTACCCACGGCCACCGCCCGCCCCTCGCCTGGACGGCACCACACTGTCCCGTCCACCTCCGTGAGTCAAACGCAGCCTCGTTACCTCGCTTCCGGTTTGGCCCACCATGCAGTCTCGCTATCTGCACCTGCCATCTCGTAGTAGTAGTAGTATAGCTAGATCAGCCCTCGCTTTGAGGTGTGACTAATTACAGTTGCTTACGCAATCACACACTAGCAAGGAAGGAAGGAACATCGGATTGAACTTGAAGTGAAACGAACAAGGCGAGTTAGGTACCGCTCCTCTGTTCGAAATGACGATGGTTGTTATTTTCATCATATGTTACATGATTTTTCAACTTGATGATTGTTTTTTTTATATCTTATGCTAGGGTTCTAAACTTAAAATTTAAGGTTTTTTGACATTGGAATTTCACTTGATAATTTTAATTTATTTTGTTCTTTTTTTTACAAGTCATTTAGGTCGAACGATATATTTTACCAATGTCGACTATCTTTTGTTCATAATTTCGCCCTTAGTTGCTTCATTTTTCTACCATGAACCAATATTACAAGTGAATTTCTTTATCTTAGTAAGCATTTTGATCGCTACTATTTTATCATTGTATATGTCATTAGTTATGTTGAATTATTGATACTAAAAGTTGCCGGATTTATTACTATTTAGTACTATGATGATTGAAAATTATATATGTTGTTATATGTATGGTGAAACGGTGAATCTCAATCATTTTCGCTCTAGTTCACGCCTAAGATATATAAAAAGACATAAGACTCACGTGCCTCTCTCTTTCGAGTTACTCTAACAAGTATCAAGAGTATCGTACCAATACCAAGATATGGCCGAACATCGACATATAAAGAATAGAATGCGCCGCCACCCAAAAGACTACATGATGTCTTGAAATAAACCATCTCACATGATTTGTGATTCAATTAGTCATCACCATTAATGTTCATATACTCTGACCAGAAGTCACACGTTCTTTGGTAGGTATATGCTTTGAAGTATCTCTACCAAGTTATGTCATGTGCATTTTTACTATTCATCTTGGTAGTCATTACTCATTACTAATTGCATTTTCAAATGCGCGTCCCACATCAGCATTTTTGCTAACTGTTCGCAAGCTCGTTGGTCCAAAGGAAAAAGGGGAAACAAAAGTCCCATATGCACGTAACTTTTGATTGTTAGAGAACAAACTTTTTTCGAACGGTAAGGAAAACAAAGCTTTGCATCTCGTCATTGTAAAATGTATGATGTATATGCTTGTTTGCTTACCATGTTCTTCATTAGAGACCCGACTGCTGAAAGAGTCTTCATTAGCAAAAGCAAGAAGCAAACAAATAGGGCTTGACGAAGAAAACTGCAGAGCACATCGACAAAAAACAGTTAGCATGATCAACTGACTAAACACAAAATTAACGAACATGAACAGCGGCACTGAATACCAACCACACACAAGAAGGAGGCCTACCTCCTCCCCAGAAAAGAAGCTACAGAGACCCTGAATAAAATCGAAACAATTAGGGCCAAAACTAAAGCAAAAAAAAAAGGGGGGAAATCCCCACATCCAACTAATCAAGACACAAATCCTCTGCCCACCTCAACCAAAATCGACGACAAGCAATCCAATCGGCACGGTCGATCACCACCGTAGATGGCGCGGGAGGTCGGGTGGAGAGATGATCTAGGGTTTGGGCTCAAATGCGCCCACTGCATATCAAAGTCGGTGATGGAGGAGACTAACGGAGTATCCACCGGAGACCTAGGATGGCCGGGATGCTTGCAACTTGCTGGAGATTCGCCGTGAGCTAGAATTGTGCCGCAGTGCTAGTCGCCTAGGATTTTTTCTTCAAGGAATGGGCGTGGGAACGGAAGAAGGCACAATTGACGACGATAAACAGGAGATGATGTGTCCACCCTAAGAAGAGAGCATTCTTGCCTCCTTTTATATAGAAAGATTGATTGGATCGACGATATGGTTTACTCTTATACCCTTTGAAAATCTAGCTTACAGCTTACTCATGTGTATTATTATTCGCTCTCTTGATCACAGCTTGTGTTGAGATAGCTAGTTTCTTCTTGCTGTTTTTCAAAGAGAAGTTTGAGTTTTTGGCTTAAATGATATTGTTTGCATGTAAAATAACAAATCTAGCCCTATTTGGACATCAAAGAAGAAAAAGGTGCCATGGAGCCCCGGTATGTGACACGAGGTGGTCCGTGCTTCGTGGACCGACATGCCTCATCCACGCGCCAAGCGGCCGAACCTCCTCGTCGCTCACCAGGCTCGGACCCCAAACTGCGCACGAGGCCCAGAGCACCTCGTCCGCACGCTAGGGCGCAGACATGCCTTGTCCACGTGTTCCCGACCTGATGCCACCGCGGCGCGGCCCGTGGAGGGAATCCACCCCACCGCCCCATTGCCCGTCGATCCCCGGATTCTCCTTCCCGCCATGAAAAATTATACCGCGTTGTCTTGTCGCACGTTGTGTCCCCGTTGTTGTGCGGTTGGTCGAGTTCTTTCGCACGGATATAAAACCCGCCGCGACATCGCCTCATCCTCCACCCCAAAACCATTCCGCTTGCCGAGAGAGAGAGAAAGAGAATCGAGCAAGCGAGAGGTAGTAGCGATCGGCCGAAATTAGTTTCAATTTCGTGCCGATTTGATAGTGTTTAGAGTAGTGTTTAGCGATCGCATTAATAGAGAGTTCGACGTCAAGCATAGATTTTCTAGAGGAGGTAATTTTTCCCGTCCTCACTATGTTTATGAACTGTGTAATTAGTGTCAAATTAACTAGTCATAATTCATTATTCGTAATTAATTAGTTGGAGTTATTCGTCAGAGTTAATTAGTTGCAACTAAATAGTCATAATTAATTAGATGTAATTATTTAGTCGTATTTAATTTAGTTGCAATTAATTAATTTAGTCATAAATAGTTAGTCAAAATTAATTAGTTGTAATTAATTAGTGGTAGTTAGTTTGTTATAATTATTTGGTCGTAATTAATTTAGATGTAATTAATTAGTCATAATTAATTTAGACATAATTAACTAGTTGTAATTAATTTAGTAGGATTTAATTAGTCATAATTAATTAGTCCAAATTAAATAGTCGTAATTAATTTAGTGATAATTAATTTAGTCATAGTTAATTAGTCGTAAGGATTACTAGTTTTTTTTGGCAGAAATTTAGTGGTTCTTTTTATTATGCACTGATACCTGGATGTCGTTATTTTGAGGAGGTAGGGAAGTGTAGTTATTTTGGAGAGGTATGGAAATGTAGACTAAATAGTGCATTTAGTGTGACCTGTTTTATTTGAGTGGGTACAGTAAAGAATGATGAATTGCTCGTAACATATGCATTGGGTTGTTGTGGCTTTTGGTAATGTTCAACATGCAAGACTTTCTTATGTTTTATGACGACGGTCTTGTAAGGGGCAGATCGGATGGATTGGACATGGAAAGATGTCAGTACAAGGTGGTTCAGGCAGAGAGCCTGGATGTGATGAATATTCATGAGCTGAGGAGCTGCATCTGGAGGGAGTTCAACACGAAGACAACAACGAAGAAGCTTGTCATCGAGGTGATCACCTCCACGAATAGGGGAGGGTAGGACATATGGGAGTTATACAAGGTGAAACTAAGCAGAGGTCCGAACCAACTGATGTTGAAGAATCAGCGGATGAGTTGTGGTTAGGGGTGTGCTATACTTTCTTCCTATTTTGATTCTCGTGAAGTGTCCTTCCTTCCTACAGCTGATAGGGCAAAAATGTTGTTTTGATGATCCCTATGTAGAAAGCCATTTTTCTAGTATTTACTAGAAAATTTGATCCTTTCTTTTTTTTTCCCTTCAGAGGGGAAAGCTGAGCTAGAGGTTTCACCGATAGCACTTCCTGCTCGGTGGGCATCTCCTGCTCCTCTTGGTTGACCAGGTCTGCAGCTCCTGCCTTTCTTTACCCTTCCGCTTTTCCTTCAACCAAGTGATGTCTTTCTATAGTGGAGATAGTCGCACGTAATGACAGATCACGGCTATATTATTAAAAGCTTGCGGTAAGAAGGGGTTTCATTCTAGTGCCTAGAAATAATATTCCAAAGCTTTTGTATGCTCTCCATTGCTTGTGTGTATAAATCCTATATTATAGAGTACAATGCATCATAGACGTATGATCATTACCCTTCAACCGGGTTATTCTATTCCACTTCTAGATAGAGAAAACACTAAAGGAGAATACTTAATAATGCGACCAAACATTTATACAAAACACCTATCCCGAGCACACGCAAGGGAACCTTAGACAGGCAAGTGGAATCCAATCCACGAAATAATTTGATCCATGGATAGCACCGTTGCAGACTGCTGTGACATAGCTCAGACATTTTTTTTACTTAGTCTACAGGCCCAGTCTATGGGCTGCATCATATTCTCAGATATGTTGTGATATTTTCGAAACAAATAGCCGTATTTTGCGTGCAACCCTACTTAGTCTGGAAACTTTTGTACCAAAAACAATGCCCACTAATGCTTGCTATTGCCTATGTTTCAATTTGTCTTTACTTTTCCTGTGCCGTATTTGCCGCTGCGCCTAATGTTATAGTTATTATGCACGCCAACATTTAGGTTATATTAAACTCTCTAATACAGTTGACAGACAAAATGTACGAACAATGTATTTTTTTTAAAAAAAACTTTATTTTCCCTATCAGCCTGCTTATGCTATCTAGCAAAAAAAAAAAACCTTCTTACAACGCGTCATTGCTGCAACCATGCTTTGCAAATATCATTATTAAAGTGTCTCGGCGCGCAAATGCGCGCGCAGGGCTGCTAGTGTTCTCTAAGGCCAGTCTCAGTGGGGGTTTCAAAGGGATTTCATTCTCATTTAATGATACGTCACATCAGCAAATTTGCTTAGTTGGCAAAGTATTCATGAGGAGAGAGAGGAAGAGGGTTTCATCTAGGTGAAACCCGCTCGTCACCGTTACCTAGGCAATGAAACCCGCATTGAGGCCGGCGAGTTTCAATCTCATGCCCTCGGGATCACAACTTCATGCACATATTAACTCCTGCAGTTTGACTTGGAAACAGTGAAATGGAACTCCCACCGAGAGAGAGTTTCATTTATCATTCCTAGTCTGCAGTCGACGCGATGATCTTAAGAATCGGGTGTAAACGCACCATGAGAATCAAGTGGGGCGGAGCCGGTCCAAAAAAAATTAGTGAAGATCATGTGCACCCCCACATAAAAAAACTGTGAACCCGGGCATCCTTTTAGCCCAGCGCGCCCCCACGCGCCCGCGCACGCGCCTGGCGGCCCAGTAGGCAACAGCTGCAGCCTTGCGCGCACGCGGCTTCAGCTTGAGCGCTTGGCTGTTGGCCCACGCAATGCGAGTAGGCGAGGCGACACCAGCTTCTGTCGAGATTCTCAGGCCGAGAACCCGAATAGCCACCGAGTGAGCCACGGGGTGTAGTTGGAGAACAAACGCGGAGAAAAGGAAAAGCTACGCTACCCACGGCCACCGCCCGCCCCTCGCCTGGACGGCACCACACTGTCCCGTCCACCTCCGTGAGTCAAACGCAGTCTCGTTACCTCGCTTCCGGTTTGGCCCACCACGCAGTCTCGCTATCTGCACCTGCCATCCGGTAGTAGTAGTAGTATAGCTAGATCAGCCCTCGCTTTGAGGTGTGACTAATTACAGTTGCTTACGCAATCACACACTAGCAAGGAAGGAAGGAACATCGGATTGAACTTGAAGTGAAACGAACAAGGCGAGTTAGGTACCGCTCCTCTGTTCGAAATGACGATGGTTGTTATTTTCATCATATGTTACATGATTTTTCAACTTGATGATTGTTTTTTTTTATATCTTATGCTAGGGTTCTAAACTTAAAATTTAAGGTTTTTTGACATTGGAATTTCACTTGATAATTTTAATTTATTTTGTTCTTTTTTTTACAAGTCATTTAGGTCGAACGATATATTTTACCAATGTCGACTATCTTTTGTTCATAATTTCGCCCTTAGTTGCTTCATTTTTCTACCATGAACCAATATTACAAGTGAATTTCTTTATCTTAGTAAGCATTTTGATCGCTACTATTTTATCATTGTATATGTCATTAGTTATGTTGAATTATTGATACTAAAAGTTGCCGGATTTATTACTATTTAGTACTATGATGATTGAAAATTATATATGTTGTTATATGTATGGTGAAACGGTGAATCTCAGTCATTTTCGTTCTAGTTCCGCCACGCTATAAGATATATAAAAAAGACATAAGACTAACGTGCCTCTCTCTTTTCGAGTTACTCTAACAAGTATCAAGAGTATCGTACCAATACCAAGATATGGCCGAACATCGACATATAAAGAATAGAATGCGCCGCCACCCAAAAGACTACATGATGTCTTGAAATAAACCATCTCACATGATTTGTGATTCAATTAGTCATCACCATTAATGTTCATATACTCTGACCAGAAGTCACACGTTCTTTGGTAGGTATATGCTTTGAAGTATCTCTACCAAGTTATGTCATGTGCATTTTTACTATTCATCTTGGTAGTCATTACTCATTACTAATTGCATTTTCAAATGCGCGTCCCACATCAGCATTTTTGCTAACTGTTCGCAAGCTCGTTGGTCCAAAGGAAAAAGGGGAAACAAAAGTCCCATATGCACGTAACTTTTGATTGATAGAGAACAAACTTTTTTCGAACGGTAAGGAAAACAAAGCTTTGCATCTCGTCATTGTAAAATGTATGATGTATATGCTTGTTTGCTTACCATGTTCTTCATTAGAGACCCGACTGCTGAAAGAGTCTTCATTAGCAAAAGCAAGAAGCAAACAAATAGGGCTTGACGAAGAAAACTGCAGAGCACATCGACAAAAAACAGTTAGCATGATCAACTGACGAAACACAAAATTAACGAACATGAACAGCGGCACCTGAATACCAACCACACACAAGAAGGGAGGCCTACCTCCTCCCCAGAAAAGAAGCTACAGAGACCCTGAATAAAATCGAAACAATTAGGGCAAAAACTAAAGCAAAAAAAAAAGGGGGGAAATCCCCACATCCAACTAATCAAGACACAAATCCTCTGCCCACCTCAACCAAAATCGACGACAAGCAATCCAATCGGCACGGTCGATCAGCTCACCAGAGATGGCGGCGGGAGGCGGGTGGAGAGATGATCTAGGGTTTGGGCTCGAAATGCGTCCACTGCATATCAAAGTCGGTGATGTGGAGGAGACTAACGGAGTATCCACTGGAGACCTAGGATGGCCGGGGATGCTTGCAACTTGCTGGAGATTCGCCGGTGAGCTAGAATTGTGCCTGCAGTGCTAGTCGCCTAGGATTTTTTTTCTTCGAAGGAATGGGCGTGGGAACGGAAGAAGGCACAATTGGACGACGCATAAACAGGAGATGATGTGTCCACCCTAAGAAGAGAGCATTCTTGCCTCCTTTTATATAGAAAGATTGATTGGATCGACGTATATGGTTTACTCTTATACCCTTTGAAAATCTAGCTTACAGCTTACTCATGTGTATTATTATTCTGCCTCTCTTGATCACAGCTTGTGTTGAGATAGCTAGTTTCTTCTTGCTGTTTTTCGAAGAGAAGTTTGAGTTTTTGGCTTAAATGATATTGTTTGCATGTAAAATAACAAATCTAGCCCTATTTGGACATCAAAGAAAAAAAAAAGGTGCCGCGGAGCCCCCGGTATGTGACACGTAGGCTGGTCCGTGCTTCAGGGGACTGGACATGCCTCATCCACGCGCCAAGCGGCCGAACCTCCTCGTCTGCTCACCAGGGGCTCGGACCCCCAAATCCGTGCACGAGGGGCCCAGAGCACCCTCGTCCGCACGCTAGGGGCGCAGACATGCCTTGTCCACGTGCCCTGACCCAGATGCCACCTGTGCCGCGTGCCTGTGGGAGGGAATCCAATTCCCACCGTCCCATTGCCCGTCGCATCCCCGGGATTCTCCTTCCCCCGCTTGCGGAAAAATTATACCGCGTTGTCTTGTTGCACGTTGTGTCCCCGTTGTTGTGCGGTTGGCCGAGTTCTTTCGCACGGATATAAAACCCGTCGCACATCGCTCTCATCCTCCACCCCAAAACCATTCCGCTTGCCGTAGAGAGAGAGAAAGAGAATCGAGCAAGCGAGAGGTAGCGCGATCGGTCGAAATTAGTTTCAATTTCGTTGCCGATTTGATAGTGTTTAGAGTAGTGTTTAGCGATCGCATTAATAGAGAGTTCGACGTCAAGCATAGATTTTCTAGAGGAGGTAATTTTTCCCGTCCTCACTATGTTTATGAACTGTGTAATTAGTGTCAAATTAACTAGTCATAATTCATTATTCGTAATTAATTAGTTGGAGTTATTCGGTCGTAGTTAATTAGTTGCAACTAAATAGTCATAATTAATTAGATGTAATTATTTAGTCGTATTTAATTTAGTTGCAATTAATTAATTTAGTCATAAATAGTTAGTCAAAATTAATTAGTTGTAATTAATTAGTGGTAGTTAGTTTGTTATAATTATTTGGTCGTAATTAATTTAGATGTAATTAATTAGTCATAATTAATTTAGACATAATTAACTAGCTGTAATTAATTTAGTAGGATTTAATTAGTCATAATTAATTAGTCCAAATTAAATAGTCGTAATTAATTTAGTGATAATTAATTTAGTCATAGTTAATTAGTTGTAAGGATTACTAGTTTTTTTTGGCAGAAATTTAGTGGTTCTTTTTATTATGCACTGATACCTGGATGTCGTTGTTTTGAGGAGGTAGGGAAGTGTAGTTATTTTGGAGAGGTATGGAAATGTAGACTAAATAGTGCATTTAGTGTGACCTGTTTTATTTGAGTGGGTACAGTAAAGAATGATGAATTGCTCGTAACATATGCATTGGGTTGTTGTGGCTTTTGGTAATGTTCAACATGCAAGACTTTCTTGTGTTTTATGACGACGGTCTTGTAAGGGGCAGATCGGATGGATTGGACATGGAAAGATGTCAGTACAAGGTGGTTCAGGCAGAGAGCCTGGATGTGATGAATATTCATGAGCTGATGAGCTGCATCTGGAGGGAGTTCAACACGAAGACAACAACGAAGAAGCTTGTCATCGAGGTGATCACCTCCACGAATAGGGGAGGGTAGGACATATGGGAGTTATACAAGGTGAAACTAAGCAGAGGTCCGAACCAACTGATGTTGAAGAATCAGCGGATGAGTTGTGGTTAGGGGTGTGCTATACTTTCTTCCTATTTTGATTCTCGTGAAGTGTCCTTCCTTCCTACAGCTGATAGGGCAAAAATGTTTTTTGATGATCCCTATGTAGAAAGCCATTTTTCTAGTATTTACTAGAAAATTTGATCCTTTCTTTTTTTTTTCCCTTCAGAGGGGAAAGCTGAGCTAGAGGTTTCACCAATAGCACTTCCTGCTCGGTGGGCATCTCCTGCTCCTCTTGGTTGACCAGGTCTGCAGCTCCTGCCTTTCTTTACCCTTCCGCTTTTCCTTCAACCAAGTGATGTCTTTCTATAGTGGAGATAGTCGCACGTAATGACAGATCACGGCTATATTATTAAAAGCTTGCGTTAAGAAGGGGTTTCATTCTAGTGCCTAGAAATAATATTCCAAAGCTTTTGTATGCTCTCCATTGCTTGTGTGTATAAATCCTATATTATAGAGTACAATGCATCATAGACGTATGATCATTACCCTTCAACCGGGTTATTCTATTCCACTTCTAGATAGAGAAAACACTAAAGGAGAATACTTAATAATGCGACCAAACATTTATACAAAACACCTATCCCGAGCACACGCAAGGGAACCTTAGACAGGCAAGTGGAATCCAATCCACGAAATAATTTGATCCATGGATAGCACCGTTGTGGTAAAGGTCGTAATTCTAGAGGAATCATTACCGCAAGGCATAGATGGGGAGGTCATAAGTGCCTATACCGTAAAATTGATTTTTGACGGGATCAAAAAGACATCTGGTAGAATCGTAACCATAGAATACGATCCTAATCGAAATGCATACATTTGTCTCATACACTATGGGGATGGTTAGAAGAGATATATTTTACATTCCAGAAGGGCAATAATTGGAGATAGTATTGTTTCTGGTACAAAAGTTCCTATATCAATGGGAAATGCCCTACCTTTGAATGTGATTTGAACTATTGATTTATGTAATTGGAAGTAACCAATTATGTTTACGACGAAACCAAGAAATCGATCGCTGATCCAATTTGACTACCTCTACGGGATAGACCTCAGTAGAAAACTATTGAGTAACTGCCCTAACGATATGGATGAATCAGTTCAAGGAATTTACTCCTAACAAATTCTTATAGGATTTCTGGTAGAATTGGAGAGCATCAAGTATAAATACAATACATAGCCCTTTTCCTTAAAAAAAAATAGTACGGGGATGATGTCCAAAATAGAAGACGCGGGAATAGGAAGATTTTTCTTCCTATTCTTCGGACTGGTTGACGTACCCAACACGACATGCTCAACGCAAGACTAGGACACGAACGCAGATGCAGTGAGCACAGAGTGACTCAGACGAGTGAGCCATATTGAAGCTCGTAGTGCACCATTGTACTTCTTTGCATTGCGCGTGTACTTGCTTCGTATCGGTCCTTATGTAATCAGATTGTACACATTATGTGTGTATATATTCATGATGTTGTACTCTTATGTGAGTATGTGGTAATCAGAGGTCTTTAACTATCAACAACTAAATTTTTATGCACATAACATGATAAGGGACAATTGCATTACAATATTCAACATAGACCCAGAACATCACACTACAACAATACAACAACCTGAGTATAAGTACTATATTTTTCGTAACATTACAATACCTAAATTTGCATGACAATGTCGTTACATCTTTTCACGCCATCTTTCTTAGGAAGAACTGACCACACCCTGCCATGCCACCTATTCAGACCGAATTGACCGCGCAATGCTAGGAAACTTTTTCAGACCGAACTGACAATCCGAGCTAGTTTTTCTAAGTGAGTAAATAGCACTCACCAGTCGTCCCACTTTTTTAGACCGAATTGATCGTACACTGCTAGCATACTTTTTCATACCGAATCGACAACCCAGACTAGCTTTTCGCACCGAGTAGACACCACTCACCAATAATCCCACCTTTTCAAAATGAATATACCACAAGCTGCCACACCACCTCTTCAAACCAAATTGACCACACCCTGCGACTACACCATTTCAGATCGAAATAACAACACGGCCCAGTCTTTTGCAGCTAGTAGTCACCACTCGTCAACAATCCCACCTTTTCAAAACTAATTGACCACACTCTTCCACTACACTTTTTCAGCCCGAAATGACAACATGGACCAACCTTTTGTAGTGAGTAGACACCACTCACCAGCCATCACACCCTACCATTCATCAGAATTTCCACCCTCAACACTACATTGTATCCATTTATAAAAGGAGGAAGAAGAGAGCCGGAGGAGAACACTACGACACTATAGCCGACACTTTACTCTAATTTGTTTCGCAAAACAGAGAGAAAGGAGAAAACATTACGTCGGTCTTGGAGATGTCGGGCTACGTGGAGATGCCGTGAAAGCGCAAGTGGCTTGCTGGGAAGGCTAAAACATGTCCTGATTGTTCGATGAAGGATGCGTTGGTACTACGGGAGTTTCTACAACTGCAGTGCAACTGCGAAAAACCAGTTTGGATCATTCAGTCCATACGTTTGGCACCCGGCGCCCGGGCGTACTACACGTTCGAGAATATCCTCGTAATAGAATCTTACACACACATCGATTTTTTCACATCTTATGTTGCATTCCACATATCGCTAACTTCATTTGCACATAATGAAAGCCAAAGATGCGTTAGTACTGCTTCCAATGGATCGATGACCTGGACAAGTACGACATGGCGTTCATCGAGCATAAGTACATGTTCAACTACATGCTGCCACCACAGCAATACAAGCGCTGGAAACCGTATGTACGCGACAGCAGGGAAGACAACGCACCGGTGGAGCCTAGGAGCGTCAAACAACAAGTTGAGGACGACCGAGCCAAGCGCGTGCGCGAACAAGGGGAAGGCTCCTGCCAGTGAGACCCGCGGTCATCCTAGCGCTCCTCGTCGCCCAGACACACTGCAGATCGAAGGGGTGATTTATGTTCACTTTGTATCCTGATTATTGATTTGGACTTTCGCTCTACTAACATCATTTCATCTTCCAACCCGTCTCGCAGTACAGGGCTGCCTTTAGGACTGGGTGCACCCGCGGGTCTACAGTTGACAAGGGGAAGGTACCGATGGGCCACCAAGACTAACTTCGTTCCGATCCACCTTTTTTCGATTACAAAAAGGTGCTCATGTATCCTAAGTGTTTTTCGGTTTGTTAATTTGTGGATACAATCGTTTCTAATGCATATAACCAAACCCGACATATAATTCACAACTACATTATGATGTCTTTCAAATTTAATTCCCAAATATTCCATCTATTTCAAATTTCGTTATCTTTTTCTAAACAAATCGGTTATGCAGGCACTACAATCGTGACAAAAACTCGGATTCCAAATAGGACGCATAAAATTATGTGCTTTTCTTGTATGCCGATGTTCTCTGTATTATTATATGTACCAAAAATGGTCCAATCCGCACCATATTTGTTGTGTATTTTCTACTATAGCTTGTACATATTGTACTCTATTTATATGCGCAAATCAGTAAAGGGTGCTGGAAACCATGAGCTTTCCTTGTATGTTTGACTTTCAATGTATTATCACATGTTCGAAAAATGTGTAAAGTACTCCCTTTTTACTGATTAAGTTACCGAGGGAGAAAGGAATTCGACCTGAGAGGAATTCAGCTCAAATAAATAGCAAATGAACTTTTTAAAAATCCAAAAAAATTCTAGAAAATACCTTGGAACCCGAGAAAATCAGTTTTGAATTTAATTGAAGTTTGGTTTATTCATATTAAATTATTTTCTTTGTTGAAAATTCAAATTAACCTTTTGAAAATCTAATAAAATTCAAATTGTTCCTTTAAATTTTGATAATTCCGAAAAGAAGCAAAGATTAGGATGTTACATAGATACTCCAATAAAATTCAAATTGCTCCTTTCAATTTTGATAATTCCAAAAGGAAGCAAAAAATTAGGATGCTACATAGATATTCCCACTAAATTTTGTGGCAATCGTGAGCTATCGGATGCGCCTCCTAGTGTGCGCTTTTAAAAAATAAATTAGTCAACATTTTTTACTGAGTTCACATGGGGCATCTAGGCCACCGGCATGCGGACTAGGGGAGTCTGCCCTCTTGTGCGCGGACGATGACACATGTTGCCTACCGACGACTCTCCAATGTTATTTTTGAGTTTGCTCTCTAGAGAAGGCTAGATTTGTTATTTCACGCGTAAACAATCTCATTTAAACCAAAACTCCCAGAGGTTTTGAGTAGTGTCGGTCCTGATTCCTAACCCAGCCAACATAACGGAGCCGAAGCAGCGTTGCCTGGCCTTAATGCTGGATTCGGTCTCGTGACATTGATGGCCTGCGGACAAGGCTCCGGAGTTCGAATGTCAGCCTCGTCGCTGGACCTTCTTCTTGTTCTCATACCAGTCGGTCTCCTAGCCGATTAGCAGTTACGCTCGACCTGGCAACTTGGAGATAGGCCCAATAACAGTCTGAACCAGCCCATAGTTAAACTAATCGGCGGGAAGTTAGACTTATTAGAAGACTTTCTCCGGCTCTCCCCTCCCCTTCGCGGTTGATTGCCCCATTGGGGAGAACCCGCGTGAGTGTTGGAAGCCTGGAGGCGCTGGAGGAGCGTGCACGTGTGGCGGTGTAGGGGCAAACCCTCCCATCTTTTCCCGGTCTTCTCCACGATTCCTACGCAGTCAGAGGCTCGGAGTCATCTCCATCTCCCTACTGGTGTACCGCTGACTCTCTCTCTCTCTCTTTTTTTGGTACCTCTAACTTGTTTCCTTGCTCCTGTACACTACTAGTTTGTTGAGATCAATCATGGAAGCCTGGATGCACTTAAGCCTCCAACCAAACTCTCAGGTACTATATAACACTTGTTATGTATTGGGAATCTAAGTCCGGTGTCACGTAGCATCGGTGCTATAAAATTTGTTTCCTTGTACACTAGTAGTTTGTTGAGATCACTCGTGGAAACCGTTATCTTGGGGACGCGTGCTCTCTACTCTCCCCAGGTAGCCATCAATCTTGTGTTGCCTGCCTGCTTCACGACAGTCTGCTTTAGTGTGGGCAGACTGCCGTGAAGCTCCCACCTTTTGGGCTTCTCGTCGCGCAACTCAGTCCCGTGCTTCCCGGGCCTTGCCGTCTTCACCCGCCTTTTCTTCCCTGCAATCAAAGTCACATCAAAAGAAGGAGAGAGAGAGAGAGCAAGCAGCGGCCAAATTTGAAGCTTCAAACAAGAGACGACAGCGAGATTGGGTGGCTAGGGTTTCGTACCCCGTGAGCAACAGTAGCAACAACGCAGTTCGGCTTCCCCATTGGACCGCGAACTCGAGGGCATTCCGGCGGTGCCTCCGGGTTGGTGGAGAGGGGCACTGCAAAGAAATAGGGAACCAATGATGACTACTGGCAAGAAAGAAGGGGAAACCGAGGAAGGCAAGACGGCGGAAAGGAAAGGGAAGGGAATATCCGAAGAACATCAGAACAACGAAAAACAAAGAAATCATGCCGGCAAAACCAAGGATGAGGCAAATCCGCATAGATTCGCAGAGGACGAGTTCTCAGTCGCACAAAAGAAACGTAAACACAAAGAAATCGCGCAGGCAAAAACCCAGGAGGAGCCAAACCCGCACAGATCCATAGAGGATGAGCCCTAGTTCGCACAAAAGAAACAATGCACGAAACAAGCAAAGGTCGATGGTGAATCATCCCCAAAAGCATGCCTAACCGATGGGGAAAAACAATAGGAAAGGAGAAGGTGGACAATCAGTGGCAGCAACCGGAGCAAAGCAAGCCACCAGGCGATGCTGGTAGTGGAAGTAGGAGTGGGGGAGGGGAAGGGGGAAGCGAGGGCAAGGGAGGAGGCATTTTTGGGAAAGAGGAAGGAGCTGGGGGGAGGAGGGCGGTGAGGAAGGAGGGGGTGATGGGGAAAAGCGATACGGTATGCGCATCGACACGCGAAAGACCGAGGCAACCGAAGAATCCAGAGAGGAGCATGGCAGAATGCGTGGCAAGCGGAGCGAAGTAGGTAGCACACGCGGAGAAAGCCTCAGCCCCAATCGGATTTGCAGGGACAGAGAAGCGTCAATCCGACGGCCAGAAAAAAGCTGGGCTACGTAGCCACGCTGGCTGGCTCCCAATCCAGCCCCTTTTATATAAAAGGATCGATGGGACGTTAGAAGACTTTCTCCGGGTCTCTCCTCCCCATCGCGGTTGATTGCCCATTGGGGAACCCGTGGACAGGTCGATTTGCCCGAGTGTTGGAAGCCTGGAGCCTGGAGGAGCGCGTGCATGTAGCGGTGTAGGGGCAAACCCTCCCATCTTTTCCTGAGATTTTTTTTAAAAAATAATCTAGTTTTTATTCGAAATTACAATAATAATAAAACTTTTTTCTTTCTACAGGAATAATCATCTGTTGGACGACTTGGTCCAAGTAGCTCAACCGTTGAGCGACTTGGACACTTGTCTTTCAACGGTTGGTTTTAGTGTACAGCTTACTCAGCTAGCAGTGTATGCATTGTGCCCGTTGGGTGACAAGTGTCCAAGATCATTCCTGTAAAAAGAAAAAATATGATATTATTATTGTAATTTTGAATAAAAATTAGATTATTTTTTAAAAAAATCCTTTTCCCTGTCTTCTCCACGATTCCTACGCAGTCAGAGGCTCGGAGCCATCTCCATCTCCCTACTGGTGTACCTCAGACACTTTTTTTTTGTATTTCTGACTTGTTTTTTTTGCTCCTGTACACTACTAGTTTGTTGAGATCACTAGTGGAAGCCTGGATGCACTTAAGCCTCCAACCAAAATCTGGGTGCTATTTAACAATTGCTACGTGTCGTGAATTGAAGTCCGGTATCATAACATCGGTACTATAAAATTTGTTTCGTTGTACACTACTAGTTTGTTGAGGTTACTAGTTGAAACCGGGACGCGTGCTCTTTACTCTCCCCTGTAGCTGTCAATCTTGTGCCGCCTGCCTGCTTCTCAGTGCCCTCGCGCAAGCACAGCGAGGACGACTTGGCCCTGGGAATTCAGACGCCTCCCTGTCTTCAACGCCCGCCGGTTTCGTCTGACCGGGGGGGGGGGAGCATTGCTTTATGGCTCGCCTACGACGTATGAGTACGTACACTGCACACTGGCGATATACTTGCCATGCCTCCAAGCTTGACTGGTTCTCCGGTGGTGTATCTATCTCTCGGGCGCAGTAAGCACTTCTTCAAATTGTGTTGGAGTGATGTACTGATGTGTGAAGCCTGACTTTTATTCGCTGACTAAGACTGTGCCGTCCTATGAAGGTAATACTTAGCTCCCAAGGACAGCTTTTGTTTCGGTGGCTCGAGCCAGATACTTTGATGACGGTTGTGTCATTCGCCAAGATTTCGAAGGCCGGTTAAGTTTAGCTACCTGCTGCTTTCCCCAAGCTCAGGTTCCCCGCCTCTCCAACCCATCACGAGTTCAGTTCGGCTTCTGCCGTGCCCCGAATCTGATCATTTGAGAGGCTTTTCGTCTGATCGATTCTCACGCGGGGTTCAGTTGTTCTTCTAGAGGCTTTGCTATGATTGGCTTCTCCTTGCCGTCCAAGAGGTATGCTCGCCTATGCCATGGCTGTACTTTCTGCCCCAGATTCTTTTAAAGAGAACGGGAGGGGAGACCCCTACCTGTATTTTTCATTAAAATCACGTCAACTGGTACAGAAAGAATGTCAGCCTGCAACGCTTTGGTCTTTGTGCGGCTCCTCACCAAACCGAGTTGTCTGCACGCTGACACAACCAACGTCGAAGCCACTTCTAGCGATTCAAACACCTTCTTATTCCTCGTCAGCCATATTCCAGCCGAGGGAATTGACTACTTATCACATATTTATTTGACATTTGATAAAATAACAGAAAGTTCACGATAATATGCCACATCTTTTTGTTGACTTTTGTTGTGCTATTTTCAGGTTTTTAAATAGAATTTTTCTTTTTGCCTTTTTTTTTTTACAATTCTTCTTCCTCTTTCTGGCATGGCCTATCTAGGCGACCTCCAACTTCATCCCCGTCCTCCTCCTCCCCTGCTGCCTCTTCTTCTTCCTCTTCCCCAACCTTAGCGTCATATTCTTCCCCTACCTTAGCACCAACCAAGCCCACTACCTCCCCCTCTGCTCCCCCCTTGGCCTCGACGGCATCCGCGAGGAGCACGTTCATGACGCCATACACCTCGTACACCTCGACGTCGAACTCCGCGGGGAGCCCAACCTTCCTCCTCGCGATGGTACCCATCTCCCAGTACCTCCAGGAGGCGAGGTTCTCGACGACGATGGGCCACTACTGGAATGCTTGTGTCGGTAGCTCGCCCAGGTCTGGCCATGGCCAAAGGACGGAAGAAAAGAAGAGAGGCAAATAAGTTATTTTACGTGCAAACAAAAAGAAAAAAGGAAAATCGATTTAAAAACCTGAAAATGGTAAAATAAATAAATAAATTGGGCAACGAAAGATGTGACATATTATCTATTATCATGAACTTTCTGATACTTTACCAAGGGTATGTTTAATTATGCACCTGTTGGGTTCGGTGGGGATTCATTTTGTGCCTATGATTTTTAGGTTGAGAAGAGGAAATACCTGCTCTGCTACAATCAAGGGAACTTGCAGATATTGTTAATTGTTTCCACTTGTTTTTGCATGATTGGAGTTGAAACGGATTTTTGATCTGCTGAATTACCGCTTGAATAAATGTCTAATTAGCATTCGAATGATTTCTCCAGATAAATCAGTCACATTTTGGGAGCGTCAGGTCGAGATTGAATGGTCCAGCTCGCTTCCTCCGATCATATACAGCGAACCCCTTCCAAGCCCGTCGCTTGCTGCCCGTGCTCATCCTCTCCCACACCGCCTTGCCGGCGCCGGCGATGGCAACCGGCGCTCCGCCGCGCCTCTTCCGCGCTCCCCCGTGCCTTCTTCTTCGCCTCCAGCGACCTCCCCCACGACACGGCCGCCGCCTTCGGCGATGGCACGCGGCTCCTCCGGCGAATCTCCTTATTGTAAGGAAAAGAGGGGGCATGCGGGGGCGAGCCGGCTTCGTGTGATGGCGCTTGCGCGCGATCTTGGCTTCACCGGACACGGTGGCGGCGCTCCCGCGCGCGCAATGGACGCGATGGCGGCGGGGTCGACCTCACCGGTGATGGAAACGGAGGCGTCGCGGGCGTGAATCTTCAAGCATATCCCGAGGTCAGAAAATCGACTGATTTCTCAAAAAAAAATCGACATATTTCTAGCAATTCCGTAAAATTTATCGGTTTGGCGTGATATATTTAGTTGAGTTACATGATCGAATTCTTCAGTGGTCACTCCGCAAGCTGATACATACTACCTATCTTCTTAATAGTATATGATACCAGAACAAAATGTGTGGCGTGAGTGACCGCAAATTTGCAGAATTTGTTGCGTCCAGTACTTCAATGAAATTCTTTTTAAGCTTCAGTCCAACCCAATATATCTTCCGTTCATACTATCATAAGCATATTCTGCTTCCACTAATATACCGTTCTATCTCCATGTTACTTTTCATAAATGAATAAATGGCCATATTACATTCAATTACAAATATTCAGCCCACTTGAAGTCAGAAATCCTGGATTCTAACTCTCATTTTTCACTTTACAGCAGAATGCTACAGTCCTTTGGAAGCCAGTTCAAGTTGATCATCCTCTGTTCGTTCGTTACCGCAAGCACAATTTTCAGTCGCGTCCTAAATGGGTCAGTGTGTCACTGAGGATGACATAGAAAACATAGCCTGTTCAGCTCCAGACTCACCAATTTTGACTGAATATCATGTCTCAGTTCCTTCTCTTCATGATGGACTAATGCAAGGGACGGTCCGTCATGAGAGACGGCTTCTAGATTTACTTAAAGCCACCCCCTCGGTGCATTGGCTAGAGAGCATCAATCTATGTTCCCCACTGACAAATTTTCAGCTACCATCTACTGGTGTCCGCCGCTATCTCCATATTCACTTCATCAGAAGAGTCAACTGGAGTTCAGTCTTCACCATATGCAAGAATTGTCTCAAGCATCCTCTGAACATTGCTCTCCACATATGGCTGCTCTGTGTCGCTGCCTCTGGTGCCATGCTAATCTTGCTCCTGCTAGGACTGCTGAACAAGGCATTCCCTTCGAAGCCCCTGAGACACCACTGGGTAGAGATCGACAACCAAATCCTCAACGCTCTCTTCACCCTCATGAGCATATACCAGCACCCCAACCTCATCCACCACCTTGTTCTCCTCTGCCGGTGGCGGCCAGAGGACGCCAACAAGTTCCGAAAGGTGTACTGCAAATGACGCCCACCGTCCCAGCGAGCCAGCGCACATATCCTTTGTGGTGGCTCTCCTCCATGTCACTTGCATCTCCCAGTGCATCGTGTGTAGCCTGTACTGGGCTACCCCAGCAGATCACGCTCTGAGTTTGCCGAGAACTTCTTCTTCATCCTCGGCATCGTCACGCCGGTTTGTTGCCGGAGTGTACACAGTGTACAGCCCTCTAGGCAGAGACGGTGACGCTGCCTCCTACGAAGGAACCAAGCAGCACTACACAATTGAAGTCAAATTGCCCAAATCAAGAACGGTGGTCAGCGACCCCGTGTGGGCAGGAATCCTTCTCGACTGCAGGGAGGACCCCGCGGCGTGCTACCTCTTGTTCCTGTGCACGTTCTGCGTGTTCGGCTGGAACATGGAGCGGCTCGGTTTCGGCAACATGTACGTGCACACCGCCATGTACCTGCTGTTGTGCGTCGCGCCGTTCTGGGTGTTCATTATCATGGCGCTCAACATCCACGACCGTCGGCGCCGCGGGGATCGTCCTGTGCTTCTCCGGGCTACTGTACGGTGGGTTCTGGAGGATCCAGATGAGGAAGAGGTTCGGGCTGCCCGGGAGCAGGTGGTGCTGTGGGTCGGCGTTGCTGACGGACTACGCACAGTGGCTGCTCTGCTGACCGTGCGCGCTTGCGCAGGAGGTGCGCACGGGGAACCTGTACGACGTGGGGGACGGCAGCTTCTACGAAAAACTGACGGACGGTGGTGATGTGGAGGGTGGGTCAGGATCGACGGTTGCGACTGAGGTGCCGGTCTCGACGGGAGTGCAGGAGGGGAATACTGTTGCTGTCAAACTCGCGGTGGATGGGGGAATGATCCCACCGGTCCAACCGGTGATAAGAGTCTGGGGAGAGGGAAGACGGTGGTGCAGAAGTTGTGGCAAATGGTAGCATGCATCCAGCTAAAAAAATAGCGCACAGCTAAAGGATGTTATGGTAATGGTATGCAAAAGCTGTCGAATCAATCTTCTTTTTGGAAGATTGAGATCATCTTTTCAATATTATGCTCTTGTTTTGTCATGTTCTTTTCAGGTCGTCAGTCGTTAGTCCAATTTTATTCAATTCAGCTACTGTAGTACAGATGTCATTTTTAGCAGTTCCATGTTAAAAGGGGAAAAAATAGAAAGAGCAGGCAGAGTCTATTCTTGGTTACTATGATGATGAAGAAATATAATATCTCCATATTGATGCCAGAAATTCAGAACTGACAAAACATATTGTGCCACTACATGAAACCAGATTTTTTTTTAAAAAAAAATCAGTAATTCCGCTCTCCATCACTAGTTACTATTTCATTGTAAAGTTTAAGCCTCTGCTAGAAGAATAATGCATATCAGTAACTTCATAAGGAATTAGTTGGAGCCAGTTCAAAAGGAGATTCTTGTCCATCCCATGGTAGCCTTCGGCAATCTCAAGAACCCCTTTTCAAGTGTTTTTTTGAGAGAAAAGCCCCTTTTCAAGTGTGAAATGTCTGACCTCATGAACTGCTTTAAAGTGAATCGATGCTGCATTTGCTTTATTGTTCACGGTGGAGAACAAAAGTTGCCATTTCTTGCAGAAAAGAGAAAGGTACGGATGCAACTATTTAAGCTCCAGGATACACAGACATCTCTACTTCATAACTGTGTGAGGAGAGGGTACACAGTAGAGTAGTCTCTTGCTCTACTCTCCGACAACCATGGCTGTAAGTTGTAATCAGTTTACACAACAGTACAGTAGATACGTATATGTATTGCCGTACTGCAAATAGATCGTAAATATCATTCTCGACAACTTAGCCTGAAAGTTCATTTTATGGCCACAGGTAGTGGAGTTGAAGGTTGGAATGCACTGCGACAGGTGCATCAAGGCGATTAAGAAGGCGATAAAAACGATTGATGGTAAGCCTTTGGTCCACTCAATTCTCCTTGTACAACGATACAAAAAATGAGTCATTTTCCGCACTTACATAATTTACCATGCTTCTTGTGTACATATGTGTAGATATGGAGAGTTATCAGCTTGAGACGGAGATAAACAAGGTCACTGTGACAGGAAGTATTACTCCCGAGGAAGTAGTCAAGGCTTTGCAGAAGATTGGGAAGACAGCAACTTACTGGGGTGAAGACTAAAGCGCTCGCAGTTAGCTTGTTAGTATTAGCTCGTCCTTACCATGGATATAAGGAGCTATTTACACTGCACTACTGCAGATATAGTAATTGCAGAAAGATGCTCTGAACTCCCCACTGCTTGCTCTCCCTGAACAGTTGCTTGATCTTATGGACTATGGCGTTGCCGTGTTAGGTTACCTGCTCCGCTGCTCTGTGATGCGCATCTGAATTGATTGCAAACTCCAACTTTTGCACGTCCTCATGGGGAATATGTAAGGTATGTCTATCCAAATTCAGAACATAACTAAGGTAACTGTGCCTAGCAGTATTCATTGACCATTTTCTGGAGACAACACATGTAGTGATGCTACTTTGTCATTGGTTAGCATATCCCATGGAGAGCACTACGAGCGTGAAATGCTGTGGTTTACTGCTGCTGCTGGCAGCTCTACTCGGCTTGCGACCTGCAACAGTTGCTTATCTTTCCCATTGCTCTGATCATCATTTCAGATCTCTGAATTTTAGGATGTTTAAGTATCTTTCATTGGAAACTCTATTGCGCGATAGTCTTACCGCGCACACGGTTCGCTTCCATCTTTCATTAGAACAGCTGTAGTGTTCCATCTTTAGGAACAGATAGGTGTCAGCTGGATGCGATACTAAGGTAGATAGATGCCGCGTGAATGTCAGATACTTGATTCAAATGGCAGGAACCCTATTGATTGATCGATACTATCCGTGGTGGCTACCTCGAACCATGCCACTCCTTATCCGTCCAGCAATCGTAGAGGTAGCAATATGGCCCCGCCGGCACCCTCGATATCCAAGTCACGAAAGCTACGTTTATGTCTGAAAAAGGAAAAGGGACATCTGTTTCTAGTAGGTGCAATCCAATCACAAACCGGTGTTAACTGTTAAGAGCAGAGGAGGTAGTTACAGCACCTTCTTCGACGACAAGAAACGGGAGTCGAATTTTTTTCAATTTAGCTTTTTTTTCGTAAAAAACGCACATTTATACCCCTGCTAGTCTTATTTCCAGTTTTGGACCCAGGAGGTCGGCGCCATAACTCACGGCTCCGAACTAACACAGCTCGGCGCCGTGAGTCATGGCGCCGAGGTCCCGAACCCTAGCTCGGTGGCCACGCTGGCTGCCCCGGTGGTTAGGGTTCGGGACCTCAGCCATGACTCACGGCGCCGAGCTGTGTTAGCTCGGCGCCGTGAGTCACGGCGCCGACCCTCTGGGTCCAAAACTGGAAATAAGACTATCAGAGATATAAATGTGTGTGTTTTACGAAAAAAAGGTTAAATTGAAAAAAAATACTGAAACGGGAAGCTACAATCAGAACACTTGTCGTTGTCGGTGCATTGATAAAGATGATAAAAACCCGGAGATTGATAGATACACATAGAACCACGACAACGAGGACTGGTTCTTGGTTCAAACCGGCCATTTTGACAAGAAAAC
The DNA here is from genome assembly GCA_036346255.1 of Ampelocalamus luodianensis. NCBI lineage: Eukaryota > Viridiplantae > Streptophyta > Magnoliopsida > Poales > Poaceae > Ampelocalamus > Ampelocalamus luodianensis. Next base: position 24,594,470 of record CM070617.1, on the reverse strand, counting down.
ACCGATCGTTCGTTCGTTCGTTCTGAAGTTTCTTTTTTCGTGGGAAGGAAGAACATGCATGCATGTATGCAGAGACAGCTCGGCTGGCAATGACACGCTTGTTGCTGTCTCTGCTTGGGAGGCATCTTCACAGAAAGTTTTCTTCGCCCCTGTCGCAAAGAAAAATCAGCACCGACCTGATACTGCCGCAGTGAGAAGACTAGACAGCAGAAAGAGGGGACTCCTGGTGTTAGAGAGACCAGAGGGTCCTCCAAAAGGGGCTCGGTTGTTGACTATATGTATTACTCAAAGAAAAGTCATCCCTTGTTACATGGTGAAGAGAGCTATTTATAGCCACCCTATAGGGCATCTAAATTTACATTTGTATCCCTAGAAAAGTACTGTAACCGTAGGGGCTGCAGGGGCTTTTATGCGCCCTACATGTAGCCTCTGGTGCACAGTATGTCTTCCTGGACGTAGCCTATCCGGGGAGTGCACCCGGTTCACCGTTCCTGTTGCACTTGTACCCTCCGCAGAGATGACCCCTTGAGGTCCTTCGCTGGCCTCTTCAGGGTTACTCCAGAGGGTCTTCGGGACTACTCCGGAGGGGAGGGTCTTCGGGACCACTCCGGAGGGTCTTCAGGATTACTCCAGAGGGTCTTCGGTACCCCTTCGGGTAGGTCTCTGGGGGATCCGTGCTTCGCCGGGTTGTGGGGCCGGTGGGGTGCCCCTACGACAAGCCTCTCGCGGTCGAGGTCCTGCTTCGCCATGGCTGAAATCGCGCCCTTCTCCCGGAGGGTCCAGACACACCGTCCCCTCAGTCGTGGCGAAGCATGTTGCTTGCGGAGGATCTCCCGGCTCGCGGACCATGTTCGCTTGGCCATGCCTGGGGCGTCGTGCGCCTTAATGGCTCTGGGATGCAGTGCACCGTGACGGTGCCTAGCGTCGTCGTGCGCCATAATGACGCTAGGGCGCCGTGCGTCGTAATGGCGCTAGGCGTCGTGCGTCGTAATGGCGTCGTAGCCCATAACGGCGCATCCTCGTATTCCGCATCACGTGATTTGGTGACATATGGCGCTTGGTGGGCTGGCTCAGAGGGCTATAAGTAGCCTCCCCCCCCCGGGCCCGTTCTTTAGGTGCTTCCCTGGTTCCCTGTTGTGCAGTGCTCTCAACGTGTGCTTTGGTTGCGCGGTTGACCACGTCTGGTGCTTCGGATATGACGAGGCGGACTAAGGAGGTTGTAGGGGAGGCGTCATATACGAGCGATCTTGGGAAGTCAATCGTGATGGAGTCGGTACTCCAAACGCTTGTCGAGGAGGGCAAGCTGGAGAATCTGTCGAAAGTCCGCATTCCCGGGGCGGAGATGGTGCCATCCCCTCGAGCAGATGAGGCGGTCGTCTTCGTGGCTTTCTTCAACGCCGGGCTCCGGATCCCGTGCGTGGACCTAGTTAAGGTCGTACTCCAGCTTTACGGTGTGGAGCTGGCACAATTGACGCCGAACTCGATCGTGGTGCTGAGAGTTTTTGAATGGATGCTTCGAGCGGCCGGAGCTACCGGTGAGGGCCGCGTTTTCGCCTTCCTGCACGACACCCGCTGCCAACCAAAGAAGAACAGCACCGGTGACACGCTAAACTTCGGCAGCGTTAATTTTCAGCCGAAGTCGTAGTGTCAGATGTATTTTCCCGCCCCGACGGCGTGGAACCGTTGGGAGACGGCTTAGACGCGGAGGTGGTTTTACTATACGTCCGCATTGGGGGATGGTCTGCAATGTCGCGGTGGGCTGATATAGCCAATCGCCAGCCCCAAGATTGTACTCACCGCCAGGGAGGAGGCTCTTCTACGCCTCCTTCTGGACGCGACGAGGCGCTTCTCCATGCGCGATCTAGTGGAGGAGTTCTGCGCCTTCGGTATCTGGCCCCTGGCCAAGGATTGGAGTGTTGAGCGTGGTGCCCCGGTGTCCGAGCACCTGACTCTTAGTGTGAAGGGGCGCGAGGGTATGATTCTTGGCTCGACGCTCCTCATTTGTGTAGTTGATGGGGCTAGTTCTCTTTTTTTCTAATTCTCTTTTTTTCGCAGTCATGCCCATCACTGAGGCGAGCCGCACAGCGGAGGTACTTCTGGGCCCGTATACGGGGGAGGAGCACTCAAGGCGCGGCCTGGTTGTGCGGGAGGGGCGGCTGAATTGGGCGTACGCTGCCTTGGTTCGCCTCTCCGAGCGCCCCGACCTGGATGCCAAGAAGAAGAAACGTGCCCGCACGACCGAGGTTGACCGGATCGGGCCGATTTTGGTAACCCCCCTGACCGTCGCAGGACCCTGCGACGCTGGTGCGGCCTCGCGTGATGCGGGGTATATGGGGCGACTGTCGAAGAAGCTCACAGCGGATCCCTCGGACCGAACAGAGCTCTCAGGGTCGGCTTCTAACGCTGCACCCTCCGACCCGCACGCCGCTTCGAATGTGGGGGACAGTCCTGTCGTGTTGGCTGAGCGAACCGCATCGCAAGTGTGACAGGCGGTTGGTTTGTTTGACGTGATGGGGCTCGACGCCGACGAGTCCTTCGGCAGCGGCACCCCGTCGCACATTTACGGGCGCCATGACGATATCGACTTGGAGATACCGCTGACGCCGCAGATGCCGCGTGGTAAATCCCCTCGCCAGTCCTTTGGCACTTTTTTTACGTTGCTTATGGTTTGTGTTTCGCAGTGGACAGTGACGTGCGGGAGGACGGAGCCGGTGACGGTGGCTCCACTCCAGCTGCTTCTGCAGGGAGACACTCGTCGGAGCCTGCTCCGGCTGAATATCGGGGCACTGTGGACTTAGGACCGATGTGCCGTGCCAACTTCCGGATCAACGAGGGCGCATCACGAGTTTGCGGGGCGGTCGCCGACTTCGCTGCTCCGCCTCTGCTCCAAGAGCTTTTCTGGAGGATGCCTTTGGCAGACATGCTCCGGGGCATCGAGGCGAATGCCGTCAAGGTGAGCCCGGCTTCCGGAGGGATCCCTTTTTTCGCACTTGAGGCTTCGTTTAATGGTCACGTTTTTGCAGACCGTGATGTTGTCGCGGGCCCTTGACGATGACATTGCATCGGGCTTCGCCGAGGTCCAGAAGCAGCTGGAGGATGAGCACGCCCGAAACGAAGTGCTCAGCGGCGAGTACGACTCTCTTGCCCTTAGGGTGCAAGCCGTAGAGGAGCAAGTGGGTGTCCTGCAAGGCGAGAAGGAGACGCTCGAAGAGGAGGCCAGGACAGAGCGTGAGCTCTCGACCTCCATTGGGCTCGCTACTTGGCAGACCATGGAGGTTATTGAGGGGGGTGTGTCTCAGCTTGGTGCCATTTCTTGTTTTTTCTAGATTAAATTAAAAAGTTAGTTTATTTGAGTTTTCTGAATTTTATTTGGATTTTAAGTCTTTTCTTGCTTTTTCTAGATTTTAGAATTGGTTTTTCCTTCGGTTTGAAGTAGAAATCTATTTTGTTAGCAAAATTAAAAGCTAAAGTATAGCTAAAGTATTTTTATTAAGTTCTAAATAATTTAATGAACTTTTGTGAATTTTTCTAAAATTTTTAGACTCTATTAGCTAATTTCTAAAAGTCTTTTTGCTTTTTTGGGATTTCTTTAATCATAAATCCTTTTAAATCCCCCTTAAGGCTTTTGGGTTGAATTCCTTCTCAGCCCGCTTTTCTTTTCTCCCTCCGCAGCCCGCTCCAGCCCGCTCCCGCGTGCGCCGCGCCCCCCCTCGCCTGCCAACCGTCCGATCTTGGATGGACGGCTCAAATCGCGTTCGCGACTCGGAGGTCCGATCGCCCCACTCATCGTGGACCGTTCGATCAAAATCGAATGGCTCCCACTTTGCCCGCGTTTGCGTGCCTCTCTCTCACTCTCGCTAACCAGTGGGCTGGCCTTATTAGCCCCCTTCGTCTCCGCTGTCATCGTCTACCTCCGGACCCCCACCGTCGCGTCCGCGCCGCGCGCGTGCACGCGTTTTGCACCGGCCGCGTCTGCCCCGTCGCCGCCACCCTGACACACGCAATAAGTGCGACGTGCTCCACCGCACTCATTGCCACCACCCACGCGTGCTCCTGTGTCCTGTCACCTTCGCACCGCGCGTGTCCCTTCGCCGAACCCCCACCGCCGCAGCACACCGTTGAGCCACCCCCCTCTTTGGAGCTCCCCGTGCCTATTTAAGGTGAGCCTCAGGAAGCCCTCGAGCTCCTCCCCCTTTCCCCTCACTTCTCCCTCTCTCTCTCTCGCTCTCCTCCGACTGCAATTGGAGCTCCTCGCCGCCGGCCATCGAAGCTCGCCGCTGCCGTTTGCACCGCCACCGAGCCTTCTCCGTCACCTTCGTCACCACCTTCGGCCGCAAGAACGCGGGCTTCACCATGCGCACCTCCTCTTCCTCTGGAGCCCACCGGAGCTCCTCCTCCGCCTTCAACCGCTGTCGCCGCCTTTTCTTCCTTGCCGCCAACGACCTTCCCGTGACGCCGCGTCCTCAAGACCGTGCGCGTCGAGATCCCCGTGAGCCCCTCTTCGTGTTGGTGTCCTCACCGCTGGCCGCCGCGCCGCCAATCGCCGACGAGGGGGGTGGCGGAGCCTAGGTGTGCACCGAGGCCAAAGGCCATGCGTGGTGTCTTGTTTTATACACTCGTGCCTTCGGGGGCCTCGGTGTGCACCGGGGCCGGAGGCCATGCGCATTGTCTTATTTTATACACTCATGCCTTCAGGAGGCCTCGGTGTGCACCGGGGCCAAAGGCCATGCGCGGTATCTTATTTTATATACTCGTGCCTTTGGGGGGCCTCGGTGTGCACCGGGGCCGAAGGCCATGCGCGGTGTCTTATTTTATACACTCATGCTTTCGGAGGGGCCTCGGTGTGCACTGGGGCCGGAGGCCATGTGCGACGTCTTATTTTATACACTCGTGCATTCGGGAGGTCTCGGTGTGCACCGAGGCCGAAGGCCATGCGCGGTGTCTTATTTTATACACTCGTGCTTTCGGAGGGGCCTCGGTGTGCACTGGGGCCGGAGGTCATGTGCGACGTCTTATTTTATACACTCGTGCATTCGGGAGGTCTCGGTGTGCACCGAGGCCGAAGGCCATGCGCGGTGTCTTATTTTATACACTCGATCCTTCGGGAAGACCTCGGTGTGCACCGGGGCCGAAGGCGGATCTTTGTATATGGCATGGATACAAAATGTCCAAAAAAATGTTACATTTGCTTTCTTACAAGCCCGCCTTGCTTGAAGGAGTGGGGCTATTATCCGGTCGCAGCGGGGGCCTTTACAGTGCAGTTACTAGGGATAGAACTTGCGGAGACTTTTTGCATTCCACGTGTGGTCGAGCTGTTGGCCTTCTGGGGTGGCGATGTAGTAGGATCCTGCCCTTGTGCTTCGGGTTATGATGTAGGGGTCCTCCCACTTGGACTGCAGCTTGCCGATTGTTGCGAGGTTTGCCACCCTTTTGAAGACCATGTCCCCTGGCGCGAGAGGGCGTGCTCGGACTTTCTTGTTGTGGGACTTCGCGACCCCTGCTGCATATTTTGCCATACTTGATATGGCCTGCATTCGATGCTCCTCGATTAGGTCCACGGAGATTCCCCGGCCTTCTGGGTTGTCGACTTGGCTTGCTCGGAAGGATTTCGCCATGAGCTCTCCCGGGGTCATCGCCTCGTCCCCGAAGAGGAGCTTAAACGGATAAAACTTGTGGCTCTGATTGGCGACGTCCGGAGTGCCCACAAGGCTTTCTAGAGCTCTTCAGGCCACAACCCCTTTGGCAAGCCTACCAGGCGCTGTCAACAAGTTGCCATTTGCCCTTTCGACCACCCCGTTGGATTCGGCGTGCCCAACAGATGCGAAGCATATGGTGGTTCTCAGGCCTTCGCAAAATGTCTTGAAGGCGTCCAGTCGAACTGGGTGTCGTTGTCGGTGACAATGTCGCGGGGCACCCCGTACCTGCAAATGATATTCTTCCATACGAACCGCTGGGCCACCACCGATGTTATTTTAGGGACCGGCTCAGCTTCCATCCACCTGGAGAAGTATTCGATGGCGACGAAGGCAAAGCGAATGTTGCCTTTTGCCGCTGGGGAAGGCCCCAATAATGTCGAGCCCTCATCTTGCTAAGGGCCAAACTAGGGGCAGGGGCTGCAGCGAGATAGGTGGTGCTTTTGGGTTGTGGCTGGCCCATTGACACTCTTAGCAACGCTGGATGAGGTCTTCGGCGTCACGTAATGCCGTTGGCCAGTAAAGGCCCTGCCGGAAGGCCTTTGCCACGATGCTCCGCGGGGCCTGATGGGCTCTGCAAGGTCCCTCATGTATTTCCCTGAGCATGTCCCAGCCTTCTTCTTTGGGAGATGCCGAGGAAGGGGCGCAAACGCCCCCTTGCGGTCGTCGCCCAATGAGGCGGTAATTCACGCCCGATGCACGAGCCGCTTTGCCTCGATCGGGTCCTCAGGCTCCCCGCTTGTGAGGTAGGCGATGATGATGTCCCGCCAATCTGTGACGTCGATGAGCATCACGTGGTGTGCAGCCCCTTGTGCTGCTTGGGCCAGGTTGCCATTTTCAGGCTCAACCCCTTGCGCTTCGGGCGGAGCCCCTTGCGTTCTGGGCGGAGCCCCTGGTGCTTCGGGCGGGTCACCTTGCGCTGTGAGCACGGCGGAGGGCTTGGTCAGTATCTCGTAGAAGACCTCCGGCGGGGGGGCCTCGTCGGAGCTGGCCATTTTTACAAATCAATCAGCAGGTTCGTTGGCACTTCTTGGGACCGCCTGGAAGGTGATCCCGAGGAAATTTTTGGAGATGGCGCGCACCGCCACTAGGTATCGGGCCATCTCGGGGTCTCTTATCTCAAATGTTTTGTCGAAGTGTCCCGCCATGAGGCGGGAGTCGCTTTTTACAACCACGCACTTGGCTCCCAGCGCCTTTGCGTTGCGGAGGTCCAGGAGCGGTGCTTCGTATTCTGAGGCATTGTTTGAGGTGGGAAAGCTGAGGTGTGCCGCGTGCGAAATGCTTCGACCGTCCGGGGCGACGAGGATAGCCATTGATTTCCCTGGGTGTGGCTTTCCTGTCGAACCCTACGGACGGTGTCAACTGTCGTAGTGAGAAGACTAGACAGTAGAAAGAGGGAACCCCCGGTGTTAGAGAGACCGAAGGGTCCTCCGAAAGGGGCTCGGTTGTTGACTATATGTATTACCCAAAGAAAAGTCCTCCATTGTTACATGATGGAGGAGGCATCTAAATTTACATTTGTACCCCTAGAAAAGTATTGTAACTGTAGGGGCTGCAGGGGTTTTTATGCGCCCTACATGTAGCCTCTGGTGCATTGTGTGTCTTTCTGGACGTAGCCTATCCGGGGAGTGCACCCGGTTCACCGTTCTTGTTGCTCTTGTACCCTCCGCAGAGATGACCCATGGAGGTCCTTCGCTGGCCTCTTCAGCATAACTCCGGAGGGTCTTCAGGATCCTTCAGATGATCTTCGGGACCACTCCGGAGGGTCTTCGGTACCCCTTCGAGTAGGTCTCTGGGGAGACCTCCGGAAGATCCGTGCTTCGCCGGGTCATGGAGCCGGTGGAGCGCCCCTACGACCCTCGATATCCAAGTCACGAAAGCTACGTTTATGTCTGAAAAAGGAAAAGGGACATCTGTTTCTAGTAGGTGCAATCCAATCACAAACCGGTGTTAACTGTTAAGAGCAGAGGAGGTAGTTAGTAGTTACAGCACCTTCTTCGACGACAAGAAACGGGAAGCTACAATCAGAACACTTGTCGTTGTCGGTGCATTGATAAAGATGATAAAAACCCGGAGATCGATAGATACACATAGAACCACGACAACGAGGACTGGTTCTTGGTTCAAACAGGCCATTTTGACAAGAAAACACCGATCGTTCGTTCGTTCGTTCTGAAGTTTCTTTTTTCGTGGGAAGGAAGAACATGCATGCATGTATGCAGAGACAGCTCGGCTGGCAATGACACGCTTGTTGCTGTCTCTGCTTGGGAGGCATCTTCACAGAAAGTTTTCTTCGCCCCCGTCGCAAAGAAAAATCAGCACTGAACTGATACAAACGTTTAGCAGGGGGAGAGCTGAATTTTCACTCGGTGCACAGCGCGTTGTACGTTTATATGCTGAGCTTTTAGATCTCGATCGTTGCTGCTCTGGATGTTAGCAGTTACGTCTCACAGTTTTTGCACAATTACGTCTTTTCTTAGGAAGCATGCACGTACTAGCATAAAAAGAAAAACACGGCAGGAACAATTTGTCAAGACTTTGTCGTGTGCGTACTGCGTACATGGTGGACTGAAAGCAACTAGCGACACGCCAAGTATCACTGTTGTGCCGCTGGCTTCGGGTTTCCGACGAGTGAAAAAAACACAGGTGCGAGGAATAAAACTTTTTATCCCTGCATAATAATAATGTATTTATTTAAGAGAGGAGAACTCGAGCTCGAGTCGGCTAACCCACTACCAATGTGCTAACCAACTGCCCGAGAGATTCCTCGAGCGAAGAACCAACAAGTAATTAAGAACACGCACGTGTGATCATCGAATCAAAAGAAGAACATGTAGTAACACCTTCCAAGAGAGATTGGGGAACAGAAACGTTCTTCCTTTTCTAGTAAAGAGACGGAGGAGAAGACGTTCCAAAGGATGACAACCGATGAATATAAACACAGCAGTATGAAGTTTTATGGCTCATCGACACCGTATAGAAACGTCAGCCCGTGGACCCATCAGTCCACGGCCACAAAATGGAGTAAAGATTGAAGAACAAAACGATGGATCCTTCTTACATCTTGGTGCCAACAACTTACGAATAATCATGCATAACACCTTAAGTCAGCTTCAAGTCAGTACAGTTAAAAAACCACAATAGGTGAGAATATCCAGAAACGGAATTTATACACTGAAGAAAGGCTATATATACATGGGTTTCAGCAAGAACAAGATTCCATATAAGAATCCACAATTTGTCTGGGTGGTGGCTGCAAAGAACACCAACATTTTGTCCTGATGACTTGGTCGTGCTGAATGGTCTGTTAATAAGTACTGCTTGACAGTAATAATCACGGGAACATTTGCGCTCCGAATGCCAAAAATGGGAAAATGGTGAAAACTCTCATGAGCTGGACTTGGGGATGTTTGAACGAGGTAAAATTCATCTTGAATGTAACATTTACTGATCAAGAACAGAATCATATCAGGAACGCTGAATTTCGAGCCAGATAGTCACTACTAGACTACCAGTAAAAGATCAAGCAAAACACGTCAGGTGGAGTCTGAGGAACGTACTCAGCGGATCCGCATCCCAGGAACACGTCCCCAATCAAGCCCATGCTCAAACTAAGAGACTATTCCAAACAAAATGCCTGCTCTTGCGTCCTACATCTTGACTACTTCTCTTGAAATCACATGGCCTCATATCATTTCTCTCAAGAGTCACATGCCTATTGAATCGCCTACTCATTTTCAAGTAGCTAATTAAGTTAGTTCGGTTTCAGGTTTAAGCAACGAACCTGGAGCTGATAGTATAAATTCCTCCATATGAACAAATTGTTTCCCGTGACTCCTTGAATAAAGAAGAGGTTGTACGGGCACACCTGTATACTCCGTATAGTTTTCTATAGATTGCAGCATCCTATTTTAAAACCGAAATTTCTCGTGACTTCTCGTTAGACAGTGCAGGTGATGAGCCCAGTGCAATTTTGTTGAACTAGTTGGCTGCCCGCTCATTTGTGTGGCTATTTTTTTCTTCAAATTTTGTAGTACTTTTACTATATATTATAAAAGAAAGAGTTGGTAGTGGCAGTAAGTTTGTCATCTATCACATTTTCTCCCTACCTTTTGAGTTGGTATGATAGGTGAGTAGCATGATATTATCCTCCTCTTCGCTGTCGCCACCTTGGCTTTTCGCTTCCTATTGATCATTGTCTTCTTGTATGATAGATCGACGTCACAACACTCTTTCAGTGGTATTCTTCGATATCATTCATGTTATCTATGTTATGACCTTTAAAAAAAATCTTTCAAAAATTCATTTTTTTTATTGAAGTTCGTATACAAATCAAATTGCTAATTTTATTTAATTTATTTCAAATTTTAGTTATTTAGGGATTTTACTTTGGAATTCATATAGTAATTGGATTGCAAATATTCTTTTTTGTCTTTTATCCATAATTTTAATTAGTTTTTGTTGGAATTTGTATACAAATCCAATTGCTAGTTTTTATTTGATTTTTATTCTAAATTATAATTATTTAGGGATCTTACTTTGAAAGTCATATCGAAATTAAATTGCTAGTTGACGAGGATCTAATAATCCTCATTTTACTATTTATCTATAATTGAGTATTATGTGTAAATATGACGTCAGACAGCTATCGTGTATACCCCTTACTTCCGTGGGTATACTTTTCTATGACTACCCCCATAGTCAATCAATCAGGTGGTCGTAAGCTTTTCTACGACCACCCCCATAGTCGTAGGTTCTCCTATGATTACCACGTAAACGTAAGTCCTCCTACGATTACCTTTGGTCGTAAGTCTTTCTACGACCAGTACCCAGTCGTAAGCTTTTTTACGACTACCCCCTGGTCGTAAGTCCTTCTAGACCAGTTCTGCCACGACTTCTCCACAGATAGCTGGGTCCACTCACGAGTAGGCCCTATTAACTGTGAGATCTGAGCAGTCAAGATACGTAGTTATTCTCTGGAATAACTGCAATTAACTCACCATTATCTCTAATTGATAACCGTCAAGCAACGTGGGGATGTTACTACTCAGGTGATTACTGCCATTATTACGAAATAATGAGGCGCCCCCTGACCTAGAACGACTACCTCTCCACATACTATAAATAGACATCTTTCAGAGAGAATGGGGGGACAGGAGACGAAGAGACTTCGGAGAGGCAATCAGTAGCAGTATTAACGCAAGTCTTTCCACTAATTGTAACCAAGATACCCAATACAATACACACAGGAGTTGGGTTGTTATTATCTTTGGAGAAGGCCTAAACCTGTATAAAAATCCCCGTGTCTCTTTTGTCTGCGTAATCAATTGTGGAGACCCCCGAATCAAATAATCTTTACGTAAGATCGGTTCTAAAACACCGACACTAGTTTTATTTTTTTTGTTGGAATTCGTATACAAATTCAATTGCTATTTTTATTTAACTGTTATTTTAAATTATATTTATTTAGGGAGTTTACCTAGGAATTCAAATGGAATTTATTTAAGGATTTTACTTAGGAATTCGTATGGAAATCAAATTGCTAGTTTTATTTTTTATTCTGATTTCTAGTTACTTTTTTTTAAAATTCGTATACAAATCTAATTTCTAATTTATTTAATTTTTATTCCAAAATATATTTATTTAGTGATTTTACTTAGGAATCATATGGAAATCAAATTGCTAATTTTATTTTATTTTTATTATTCCCAGTTTCAATTATATTTGGATTGTACTTGACATGAACTCTTTCTTTTAATCTAGACCCACCACAATCAACAGTGTATACCTTTCTCCTTTTTCCTCCGATTGGAATTTCTTGTTTTGAGAGCGAATGTGGTGTCTTCTCTTTCTTCCGCTTTAATAATAATAATAATAATAATAATAAAGATAGATAGATAGATGTGTTATTTAGATATATGCCACTCTAAAATAATCGGTTTTGAAATATACCACTACAAACTTTTTTCTTCAAAAAATGCCACCGAAAAGTGTCAATTCTTTGAGATATGCCATTATGGACAATATAAGACCATAATATCCTAACTTCTTCCTCCCACCTCCTGCTCTCGTCAATGGCTTCCATGGATACCAGCAATCCATCCACCCCCAGACGCCTTCCTCTATCGCACCCTCCTACCAACCCTCTCCAGATCTGCTAGCTTCTTGTCGATCCACGCCGCGATGGACTCCCTGGAGCAAAGGAAAGGAAACCAAAATATGGTAAAGAAACAAAATTGGTACGGGCTGGGATCTGGAATAGAATGGTCGAGAATTCCTGGTCGTCGTACTCGGTACTTCTCCTTGGTGGGGAGATAGGTGTCCTTGGTGGGGGTCCCTTGGTGGCGTTGACCTTGGCGAGGGCGATGTCCTGGCCTTGGAGGTTAAGCTGGGCAGTGGCGGCAGTGACAGCGGTGTAGTCAAGGGCGACGGTGTAGAATTCTACCATGATGTGGTGGCGGGTGGCGCGCGAGCTTCTTTGGCGCATGGGGGACAACGAGGCAATGGAGTCGTGTGAGCTTCTTTGGTGCAGTCTGAACGTGGTATGTCCTAGCTCCGCCACTCACCGCACCGTCCTAAGGTCTGCATGTCTCTTTTCTCTTTGCAACCATGGATGAAGAAAGGGGAGGGAGGAAGAAGAAAGTAGGGGTGGTCTTAAATTTTTCATAATGGCATATCTCAAAGAATGGACACTATGTGGTGGTATTTTCTGAAGAAAAAACTTTACGGTGACATTTCTCAAAACTGATCACTTTGGAGTGGTATCTATCTAAATAAATCTAGATAGATAGATATGCAACTTTAATAGGAGAACGTGGTGCATGGGGCTTTAAAAGTTTCCTGATCGAGGGTCATGTTATGCTTCTCTGGAATGTATATATGTTATGACTATATAATTTATAAACTATAAAACCTGGTCATGCATTTGTTATAAACTATTAGATATAATCCTTTGTTCAGACCAAGTATACAATCATTTGTACACTTAGAGCATGTTTGGTTGGTGTCCATACTTTGTCCCAAAAACTGTGGCAAATTGTGGCATGCCACACATTTTGTGACGGATAAATCGTTGGCCACAACTGCGACAAGTTTTGGCACAAAAATGAGTGTACAATGAGTGGATCAGATGGCTAAGAAAGTGTGGCACGCCACAATTATAACATCGAACCAAACACTAGATTCGTTTGCTCAAACCTTCCTAAGGCAAGTGCGGCGATGTTTGGCTTCTAACCAAACGCCCCTTAGATTAGTACAGGTTTCCCAGTAAGTAAATACCACTAGTGATCAATGATAAAAGAGGTCAAATCCACTTCCACTCCACTTTACCAGCAATCAGAAACATCTAGAAAGATCAACAGGCCGGGTGCAACTTTACAGTTCGGTGATCCATTGCAGCGAATACTAGGAATGAAAATGCGAAACTCTGCAAAGCAATTGATAGGGATAAATATAGTTCCAAAGTGAAGAACAAACCATAAAAAGCAGACAAGAAAGCATCCGTCAGGGACAAACCAGTGCCATGTATAAGAACATAGCTCCAATTAGTTAATTAAATCCAAATTATAGTTCAGTAAATCTTGTGCTATGTCCTGTAGCTTCGATCATTTTTTTTTACCTCAGTACTAGTTTAAAACTAAATTAGTTTTATTTAACCAAATCCATCTGATTTAGTACCCAATAATTCCCATTGGAAGTTTTGAGCAGGTCAAAGAAACGATCCATGACCACCAACCCCTCCGTTCACCCAAAATCATACCCGAATCGACACCCGCGTGACACGACGCCGGCCACGCCATCACCACGCAGCGGTAAAGCTCGTCCCCTAGTGGTGGGTATCGGCCGTCAGCACGTCGCACAGGCGCTCGCCCATGCGCCTCCAGTCAAACCCCACGAGCTTTGACTGGTCAACGGTCAAAGTTTCAAACCTCTATATATCCTTCCTCCAGTCCGTCCAAGCAATCCAAACGATCTCCTCTCCCACCACCGCGCCTCCTCCCCACCGTCTCCCTCCCTCCCTCTCCCGTGCTAACCCGAACGTACACGCCGGACACAAGCACACTGCACCGCGGTTTTGAGTTTTTTCCCCGATGACTACTTCGTCGTCCGGGAGCATCGAGACGTCGGCCAATTCGAGGCCAGGCTCGTTCTCGTTCGCGAGCACGAGCTTCACGGACCTCCTGGGTGGCTCCGAGGCCGGCGGCGGTGCGGCCGGCGGGGTTTCCAGGTACAAGGCCGTGACCCCGCCTTCCCTGCCGCTCTCGCCTCCGCCGGTGTCGCCGTCGTCCTACTTCAACATGCCGACCGGCCTGAACCCGGCCGACTTCCTCTACTCGCCGGTGCTCCTGACCTCCAGTGTAAGCAAGCACACGAATGATCCAACTCCATTGGCACCACGTCATTGCCTTGTCATTTTTTTGTACGCAGCCGTGCGGCCTTGGCTTTTCCCGTTATATTAGGCGTGCAGCACGTTCGAGGGATCGAGTAGCACGTACGCATCACACGTGGTTAAGTTCAAATGTTCAATGCTAACGCCGTAACGCGCGTGCGCGTTTTGCCCGTTTCAGATCTTCCCGTCCCCCACGACGGGCGCATTCGGGTCGCAACAGTTCAACTGGAGGCCGGAGGCGGCGGCGCCGAGCGCCGAGCAAGGCGGCAAGGACGAGCAGAGGCAGCCGTCGTACTCCGACTTCTCCTTCCAAACGGCGCCGGTGAACAACGAGGCGGCTGCGCGGACGACGACCTTCCAGCCACCGATTCCACCGGCCCCACTGGTGAGATCAGCACCCATCCGTTGTTCCCTTTTCGAGGGTTCTTTGCTGACTTTGTCCAAAAGAAACTAGGATGCTATTTTCTTCTTCATTCGGCTTTACACAAATAGACGGCACCTGTCGTGGTGTCATGTCACGAACTCACGATCTCGTAGCTAGTCGTTTCTGTTTGTACTACTTGTCAAAACCCAAACAATATACAAGAATCTCTAATATCCTCTGCGACACTTCAGGGCGAGGAGGCGTACAGAGGTCAGCAGCAGCAGCCATGGGGATACCAGCAAGCTGCAGGCATGGACGCGGGTGCCAACCCGGCGGGCTTCGGCGCGGCGCCGTTCCAGGCGACCTCGTCGGAGATGGCGCCGCACTTGACGGCGAGCGGCGGGTACAGCCAGCCACACTCGCAGAGGCGGTCGTCGGACGACGGGTACAACTGGCGCAAGTACGGGCAGAAGCAGGTGAAGGGGAGCGAGAACCCGCGCAGCTACTACAAGTGCACCTTCCCCAACTGCCCCACCAAGAAGAAGGTGGAGAGGTCGCTGGACGGCCAGATCACCGAGATCGTGTACAAGGGCACGCACAACCACGCCAAGCCGCAGAACACGCGCAGGGGCTCCGGCGCGGGCTCGGCGGCCGCGCAGGTGCTGCAGAGCGGTGGCGACGCGTCCGAGCATTCCTTTGGAGGGATCTCAGGCACGCCCGAGAACTCGTCGGCGTCGTTCGGGGACGACGAGATCGGCGTATGCTCGCCGCGGGCTGGTAAGGTGGGCGGCGACAAGTTCGACGACGATGAGCCGGATTCCAAGAGATGGTGAGTACTGGATTACAATTTTTTCGCGCTAAATTGTATAGTTGCATTCTTGGAGGAACAGGGGAAATTGAATTGCTATTGGCCTAATTTTCAGGAGAAAAGACGGTGACGGCGAGGGGATCTCCATGGCTGGCAACCGGACGGTGCGGGAGCCGAGGGTCGTCGTCCAAACCATGAGCGACATCGACATCCTTGACGACGGCTACCGGTGGAGAAAGTACGGACAGAAGGTGGTGAAGGGCAACCCGAACCCAAGGTAAGAACCAAAGATTCAATTTATACCTCTCTGGTGTAAATTAAGCTTCTTCCATCAGTGTGATCGTGCATGTGTGAGCTTATACTGATCGTGCATGGTGTCTTGTTGCTACAGGAGCTACTACAAGTGCACCACGGCCGGTTGTCCCGTGCGGAAGCACGTGGAGCGCGCGTCCCACGACCTGCGCGCCGTGATCACCACGTACGAGGGCAAGCACAACCACGATGTGCCCGCCGCACGGGGGAGCGCCGCGCTCTACCGCCCCGCGCCGCCGGCGGACAATGCCGGGAGCAGCAGCCTCCACTACCTGCCAAACCAGCAGGCCATGACCTATCAGACCGGTAGCGCCAGCCACAACGGCGCCGCCGGGACACAGCACGCCCTGAGACCCGACGGGTTCGGCAGCCAGGGCTCGTCGTTCGGTCTGAGCGGCGCGCCGATGCAGGCCGCGGGGAGCAGCTTCGGCTTCTCCGGGTTTGACAACCCGATGGGGTCGTACATGAGCCAGCAGCAGCAGCAGCAGAGGCAGAACGACGCGATGCACGCCTCGAGAACCAAGGACGAGCCCAGAGAGGACATGTTCTTCCAGCACTCGCTGTACTGACCGAATAATGGCAGAAATGGCGAAAGACACGACATGATGGAGTTGTTAATTGTAAGATGTTTTGTAATTTAGGGGCGTTGTTGTACCTAGATAGGCTTAGACACATTTGTTTATTTGTTTGGAGGCCCCATGGTTGCAGATGGCTGCAGAAAAGGGTACCCTTCCTTAACACGCGGAGAGGAAAGAAATGATGTAGGATACACAGAAGTTAGGGGGTTTAAGCAGTTTTGGTCTGTCATTTTTTTTTCACATAGAAATATGTTGTATTGAAAATTGATTTACAAAGTTCCTTTTTCTAAGGATTACAGCTCAATTACATTGTTCAAGATTACTGGGCATTTGTGAATTTGTGATATGTTGGGCTGCAGATTACTGGCGTGTTGAATCTTTACTCTTAGCAATACCGGATTATCAATATCAGGTACAACCCGTGGCCATCTTGTAGTTCGACAGACTTTTCAATCGAATAGAACATACGGGATAGCAACAGTCCGAGTTCAAGGCTCCTTACACGGCTACACCTTGTCAGATACACGCGTAACCCAAAGGCGATAGATTGACACGTCTACGGCTACTTCTAATGGAGAGAAAGCAACAAGAATAAGTAGAACTGGTCAGCAAGTTGTACTTGAGTGAGTTTACCAGCCATACAAGGATCTGACCGTGGATTTTGACCATATTTCATCCTCCTCCTATCTGAAATTCCATTTGACCGTCTGCCCAAAAACAAGCGAACGGGGCAGACTCTGAACAAGGCAGTGCAGGTCAGCCATGCACCACGAGTGTAATAAATCGATCATCAGGACTCGTACGCGGTAACCGAGGTCAAATTTTGTTTAACGCACTTGAGCAGTAGACTAGTAAATCTCTGGGTGTCGGAAGAGTCCTGGAGGCTGAATCACTTGACTGCTTGCCTGACTGACTGCCTCCATGTTGGCTTAGCTAGAAGCTCCGAATGTTGCTACGTTCATCCCAACGTGGCCAACGAACCGGCCGTATACATTGCCTCCGCAATCCACACGGCCACTCGCTGCGTACGTGTTCCCCCGCACCCGCGGCACGGGCATATCGGTCGGGTGCGCGCGCGCGCGGAGGATTCAGCACTCGCGCGGGCTTCATAAAACGGCGCGGAGATGGCTAGCCGCGCGGCGCTGCCTCACTTTCGGACGGGCATGGCATGGCACGGCACTGGCAGGACCGAATCAAACAGCAAAGGTCGCTGCTCCTTTCCCTCTCCGCGCGGCCTTTGTTCTGCCTTTTGCCCGATGGACCCCTTCTGGCGACGTTGATACGGTCAGGTTCGATGCCTTGGTCTGGCAGCTGCTGCACAGGCAACTCGGTCGCGGATTTCGCACCTGTTGCGGTCGTATTTGACACGGCCGGGCCTATTTACTGACTGAGTCGAGCGATGGATCATGGATGGGTCCTCAAATGGACGGTAGATGCTAGAATTCGGTGGTACATGGTTGAAGGTTTTGTCATAGCTAGTATACTGAGTGTTGTACTGTGGAATCTATACCATGTACACTATATACGTGCTTTCTATCATCCGCTTGCCTATGACTTTTGTACGAACTTACCGTGAGCAAAGCTATTCGTGTTTCCTCCGAAAAGACACAGAAATGGAGTAATCAGGGAGGTAGCAAGCACTACTTGGGGTTTTACTCCAGAGTGCCACTATCAGATTGACTTGACCATTTCTAGGAGCATATAGTTAATCTGAAAGCATTGAAGAAACATGGAGTGGTAGGACGCAGGAGTAAACACTGAGAGGACGATCGATGTTTTTTAATAGGCGGGGCGTCGCTTGTACGACTGACAGTCTACGCACATGTTAGTGCTGTACGAGCTTACCATGCCTAATGTCGGAATGCCAGCACCAATGGTTAGAGCATTTTGACTTAACTAAATTAATAATGCTAACAGTAGTACTCTCAGATCGAGTTGAATATCATTTTCTTTCAAGTGGCAGGTGTGCTATTCACAATTTCACATGGATTTTGTATGAGAACGGAACTGCTCCGCAAAGGCGCTAGAGCAATTGGGAAGGTTGCTTCTGAAGTTTTTGGAGTTAGAGGCAGATAGGCGCCATGGACAAGTAGATTGGATGATGGAGGCTGTTAATACTCCCTTTTGGTTTGGAGCCGTGAGCTCTCTTTTGGTTAATGCATCTGTAGTTGTGGGTGCAGTCCAAACATGTAATCCTGTTTAGTTTAATCAGTTTGTTAATTTTTTGTAATTATGTTTTCTTTTAATAGAAATAGGGTGCAAACCTATTATATAAAAAAAGTCGTACCGAACTATTCTTTCAACAAAAAAATGGAGTACAATTTGTTGTACTACATATTTCAACTCAAAATGATCTGCAAAAGCCATGAGAGATCACATAGCTTTATTTTATGTGCATCTTAGTTTCGCCTTTCATTTTAAGAGTACAAGGACACGCATCTTATTCACGCCACACACAGTACGTGTTCACTACACACGGTTGGAATTTTTATGGAGGCTCTAGGACCCCACGGATTGTAAAAACGTATTTTCTCACTACACACGTGTATATTATAATTAAACCTGGTGAATGAACAGGTGTGAGACGAGATTTTTTCAATTTATAAAAACACATTTATCACTAGTCTTACACGTGTATATTATAATTGGCCGCGGGCTAGGGTTTGGGACCTGCCATGTGAATGAACAGGTAGGAGTACGGAAAAAAAAAGGCTAAATTGAAAAAAAAAATTCGGTGTGAGTACCCTGAGTAAATAAGTCTCGTCATGTTAGACCTAAATGGGTAAACATGGACGACACCCTTGTTCTCACCGCTATGCCGCTGGTGGCTGGTCTGTCCTTCAGTCTCACCTTATTTGAGGGCACCTTAAGGTTATAGGGCCGCCTCCTGTCCACTCAACTAGGTCCGTATACATGGTCCAAGATAAAAGGTACTATTACTGCGCTCAGTCCAACAAGGCCCCTAGGCAGAAGCAACCCGGCCTTTTCCCTCCCTTTCCAAGTTCCAATCCTAGCTACCAGTAGTACATCGATAAGGTTTAGAAATAACATGCACAATGATAATATCAATCGGCATCGCAAGAAGTTTAATGATTCTAATAGAAGAAAAAAAATATTTTGTCCTTGTTATGCTATGAGAATTTCTCGCGTTGATGGGATCTTTATGCAAGCACCAGTAATCATGAGTCATGACCAAGGTTGTCAAGGTTCCTTGGTAAGATTCTACCCGATTCTACTAAAGAAACGTTTTTTTTAATATGTCATGTATTTCAACGTTACTATATTTTTAAAATTACACTTAGAACTTTGTTTACAAAAATGTAGCGGAAAGAAAAATCATTTGTTATTTATGCAAATTATAATGGACACGAGGAGATAAAGATTAAAATTTTACAATTAATTAATTATAATAAAATCACTAGAATTGGGTAGGATTGCATAAAAAAATTTGATCACAGTCCTACAGATTTTTTTGGTAGAATCGTAATAATACTAAGATTCTACCAAGTTAAGACAATACCTAAGATAGGATCGGTTCAATCACCCTAGTATCGTATAAATGTAATATCGAATCGAGATTCCGACGAACTTGGCCGTGACACCAAAATGGCTCACGAAAGCACGTACAGACATCATGTTGTATTCACTTCGTCTGATCCAACCAACCAGGGACGGAGGATTGGCTCGGCCAACCTGGGCCGTGCCCCCCCCCCAGCATTTCAGAAAAAAAATTAACAGCATGTATGCAGTCCACAACCAACCCCAATTTGGTTAGGTCAGGTCCATCTAGAAAGTCTCGTTGTTGCTGCTTGTTACTAGTTACGATACTACCCAGCGAGACAATAACTTCAATCGTGCGGCGGCAGGCGGTAGCGAAGCACGCAAGCATCAGACGAGGCGGTGGCCGCGGCCGAGCCCGGTGGCGACGACAGACGCACAACCGATGGTCGGAGAGCCAAGTTTGTGCGCCACACAGCCAGGTGAGTAGTGTGCTTTTGAATTTTATTGATGCTGCCTTGTCCTATTTGATTTTTATATTTCTTAGAAAATCTAAAAGATTTTGAAACATCTTTTACATTTGAGAAAGAGATTCATAACTTACGCTCTTCATTCCCTAAACTTGGATCTGCCTATGGTTGCAACTTTGATTTTATTTCCCCTGTTGTGTTTGCATTTAAAAATAAAATAAACTGCATAAATCTTGAGCAGTAGGATATTGCAGTAGCAGGATGTTGTAAAGCAAAATACTACACATTAATGAAGGACGTTTTTGTTTGAAAAGTTTCAGTGAACTCAACCAAATCTCTCTGTACAGGTTGGGACTCTTACAGTTATTCTGTCTCAATTTTCCCCTCATCTCCCGAGCAAAAAACCGCTCAACCCTTGACATCACTATACATGCATGTGTCAGGGGATCGAAAGGTGAGAAGCGGAAATGCGTTCTCTCGTCGTATTCACATCGGAAGATCAGAAAGAAAACCAAAAAAATAAGGGAGGGGGGAGAGCTCTTGGAGCTCTCTAATCTGAGGGCTCCTCAACTATGCTCTCGAGCTGCGGCCGCCACACGCCGACCCGGCAGCCGCTCCGCCGCCTCCGGTGGGCACCCGACGCGGTCTTCTCAGACAGCAGCTCCATCAGGTAGTTGTCCTGCTCCGCCGTGCTCGCGGCCGTTGCGCCGCTGCTCTTGGGCTGGTGGCTCGGTCGCTTGCTCTTCTTGGAGCACGGCCGGCTCTTCTTCCCCCTGTCGGCCGGCACGGTCGCAGAGGGGATGAGGAAGTAGATGCGGCCGCGCTTGAGCTCGGAGTCGGGCGACACGATGACGAGCTTCTTGGTGGGGCACCCGACGCCGGCGGAGGACCACGCGGTGGTGAGGGTGTGGTTGGGGTGCGCAGCGAGGACGGCCGCCGCGGTGATCTGGCAGCTGAACTCGTCGACGTGGCCGCTGAGGTGGACGATGCGGACGACGTCCAGCGCGCCGCAGGGGAGCACGCAGGCCAGGCAGCACCGCAGGCTGTTGCCCATGTCGTCGTCGTCGTCGTTGGTGGTGATGGTGGTGGTGCCGTTCGATCGATCGCTTTAGGTGTAGCTTGGCTTGTTAATTGGTTGCTGTTTGTGTTTCCTCCTTGTTTGATGGGAGTGGCAAAGGCTAGCAGTGCCTATATATAGCGCGCCAAGTGGAGCTGGGGTGTCATCACAATCATAACTATCTTGGTGGCTATTAAAATGTATAAAGCTAAAGTTACAGGTAAGTATGCTCGGTTTGGGCTGCATGGTGTGGTTCCTAACAGTCTAACACAACGCATAAAACTCTCATATTGTAGACTTTAAATAAAACTTAGGTTTGAACTTCTCCCTATTTGGTAGGCAGGAACTTAGGAATTTCATAAGGAACAGTTCAATTCTTGCAAGAATATGCTGAGCTGTACATTTCAAAATCTCTTGTTGGATGATGCACCATGTTGTAACCAAAAGGGTAATTGATCATGACTCAATTTTCTTATCTAGTTACATATAGTACAAATTTTACAAGCAGCAAACTTAATACAACAACTAATCAAAATCTAAATAGCAACAGAGTTCACCGATACAGGCTTATTTGTTAAGTAGAACACGAGTGTTGTTTTCTCCTTGGCTATTCGGGTTTTTTTAAAAAAGAATCCTTGGTTATTCCTGTGGAGATGTGCCCTTGTGGGTCTAGCATTATTGATGGAATGAAATATGGGAACCTTTTTTCCTCAACTATATCTAGGCTGTAGGACAAAGAAAGGCACCACGCATCATGTTCTCTGGGCCATGCTTTTATTTTAGTGCTCTGCTTCACTGGATACGTGTTCTCTGGTTTCCCATATATTCATTTGGAGGTATCTCTACTAGTTTTCACTATCAATCCAAAAACCGAGATGGCAGTGTGTTAGATTATTAGACCTAATAATTTGAAACTGTTAGGATATTAGGATGGTCATGCCCTTTGGTCTTAAGCAGGAAGTTGCCACGAAAGAGCCGTTTACAATGATTAGGAATAATCTTCCTAGCATTACCTGTTATGATTCTCATGGAGAACATTCCTAAATCCTAATGGCTAATAGCATAGGGAAGAGGATGGTCAAGGCTCAAGAGTAGATGTTAATTAGCACTCTAAATTCACATGATGTTCATATGATAAATGTGGTTGTGATGACACCCCAGCTACATTTCCTATGGATTTTTCTGCCGTGTATCACATTCACATCTTTTAGTTCGAAAATGCTTAGCTACACCTTTATGACGATATACATTGTTGGTGATATTCCTTTCAAAAAAATCACTGCTAGAGATCTCAAAATCTAAGCACCAACCAAATCGTTGTATACACGCATCTCGATAGTACGGAACACGGATCATATGGGAAAAGTAGATTGAACTTGCTATTATCTAGACGGAATAAGGTTCTTGTCTTATATTAACTAGTGCTAAACAAACAATCATAGCATGACCTTCCTGGCCTTCGTAAGAGAGCAAAAATTTGAGTTCAACCATAAACATGTTACATTTACATTTTTAGTACCAGATGGCATCGAAGCAATACGCACACGGAGGAATAATTCCAGACATATACTTGCCACAAATGGAGGAGGGATTACCTGATGAAAAGATGTCACCATGACATTCCCCAAGCTCCAGGAAGCCACCAAGATTCGAGGTCGAGGCTCGTAAAAAACGTTCGGGGTCCGGAAGTTGCCTGGTGCGGATGGCACTGCGCGCGCACGGTGACCAAGTGGGTGCATCCTCTCGCTGAACCGGCCAAATCCGCGGCTAACCGAGAGTCGAGAGCGCTGTGCTATGGTGCTCCAACCCAGCGCGACGAGTTGGCGGGCATGCTACACTTGGCTCGGCACATGTGCCGGCCGATTTCGCCACCAGCGAGCAAACGGCTGCGGGACTTTGCGCGAACCGCACGTTCGCCGCGCTGTAGCACGGCCGGGTCGCATCCGGCGTACGTCTCAGTGGCTCAGTGCCGAGGATTTTGGGCGGGCGGCATGCGGCCGGGCGGGGGAGCAGCCAGATCTCTGGGGAGCTGGTGTTTTCGGCGGTTTTGGGCGCAGCCGCGTGTTGGGCTGCACGTCTGCCGCCCCTCCCCCGCGCCGTCGTGCTACGCACGAAACTCTGGTGCGTCCGTGCGTGTGTAGCTGCGGGGAAGGAACTGCGCTTCAGACTCGTGGTCCGATACATTGGCTAGATTTTGTTCGGAGATCGGATTGCCCGTATGCATGGGTAATCATCAGGCCGGGCACGCAAACGAGCCGAGTACCAAACGAGCGTGATGTAGGCATGTAGCCATCCAGGGTAGTCCATGTCATACTTGAATGGCTGGACCCCTGGACCTAACCCCGATTAAAGATGGTACAAAGAAAGAAAGGCCAAACCGGAGCAGGGCATGACCGCATCGCCTGACTCGAGCCCATCCTGAGCGTAGGCTCTCTTACTCAAGAACTTTGTTGAGCTTCCTGCACCAACTCTCGATAAAAAGCTATAACAGAGTAGTTAAAAAAGTGTAATAGAGTATCATGGATTACACTTTATATTTCAATAAAAAGGGGCATTATTCCACGTCGTTTGCTTGCAGCGGGCGTCATTGTCATTCTCCCTCTGGTGCCGATGTCTTCACCACCACCACACCATCCAACCTTAGCCTCCGATGACCAGATTGTTGCCCCTACCACCGCCACTTCTGCCACGTTCGGTAGCTTTGTCAAACGTCGCGCCCCATCATCCCCATTGCCCACATGCTGTTCCAAAACCTAACTCAACCCGCTACTATCGTACCCCAAAATTACCTAAATCGACACACGACCTCGATGCGAGCATTTTTCGCCATCGACCTTGCCTCCCATTGATGTCATCACTGGGCCAAACCCAAGAGGAATGTACACTTGCCTACCAATATCTACCAATATCGATCGCATATTGCTACTTGAATCACTTTCTTGCTATTGTGTACAAACGGAAGCAAATCCTCTGCCACTTCATAGCAATGTCACAGCAAACAGCGCCGTGACATTGTTTTGTAGCTGTCGGATCGAAAAGCGACGGTCGAGATTGAGATCTGGCACTGTAGCAATATACTGTAGCACCAGTGTTGTTTATGAACATTGTAGCAATCAATCTCGTCCGTCGTTTTCGATCCGATAGCTTAGATTCTCGAAACGTTATGGTACTGTCCCCTCTAACATTTCTAGTGGAATGTTATGGGATGCGATCCCGTGTACAAACGGCCTATTTACCCAATTTGATATCTTGTTTCAAACATCATACTTTGAAAAATACCATATTTACTGAATATACCATATGAACAACCCTGTATCCGACGGTCTACGTGACAACCGCGCAGATATAGCAGGAATTTCGTTTCAACTTGCAACAAATGTCATTTACGTGCAGCTGCCCCGCGTCCAGAATCCAGATTCACGAGTGTGAAACCTTAGCCCACTGACTAATTCGTCTCTTACCTGTCAGGCTGGCGCAGGTGAGGCGTGACCGCGTGAGTGACAGATGGACTCATGGAGGTGCACGTGCAAGGGTAGCACCCGTAGCTGGAGTCTGGAGAGGAAGTAGCGAGGAAGCTTCGTGCACGGGCGCTCGGGTGTATACTCTATCCAACCGCACCGTACCGGCACCGACCGCCTCGGCATCCGTCCATCCACCATATCTTCAGATCAAATCCATCGTTTCCTCTCCCAAAATAAGGCCAAATCCATCATTTGGGCCAGGCAGGCAGGCACGCACTATTTTATCCGCCTCGCGTGGAGTAAACTGATCGATCCACGCTGCTGGGTTCTACATGTGGCAGCGGCACTGGCAGAGTGGCAGGCAAGGCAAACCAACCTGGCAAATGTCAGAATTGGGAGTACACTGGCATTTGGCCCCATGTGGTACTTCTGGCTTCTCACTCGTACCGCACAGTACGTGGACTTGTTTTAGAGAAAAGACTGACGAGCATTGAACTGTTCCGATTTTTTTTCCTTCTTTTTTGAAGTGATAAAAGTCCGGTCCTTACACTTCATACTACCTGGATCTCTCGTTCTGTCCTATGAAATCTGTCGTTGGACTTTGGATATGTTTATTGGTGGTCCAGAGATCCGTTGGTGAGACAGCATATTTAGGTTCTTGGAAAAGAAAGTGAATATTCCTGCGTTGGATGGTTGAGGCTTGAGAACTGGATTCGCGTGGCAACAACAGCAGGCTAATGCACGGTGGCTTTATTTGATTGTATGCGTACGATTATTTGATTGTATGCGTACGACAGATTGAGAGGACAGAGGCCTGTTGGATACCTGCACTGTACTTGAATGAACACCTGAACGGGCAGAACCTACGCGCGAGACATCCATTTCTCAAAAGTTAGAACCGTGGCGTTGAGCATAAAGCGATCTGACTCTCCACGCACGCACGGTCAGTTTCGCACTTGCCAAATTCTTCTCCATACGGTTTCTCTTCCACAAAGGAAAGGGAGCGGTGCATTGTTCCATATAATGCAGCTAAGAGGAAGGAGCCAGGGACACTGCATGATACCACAATTTCACAACTTGTCCAATACTCTGCGAAGAACATCTGTGGCACGTCGTACGTGGTTGCAAAAGTATATGCAAGAAAACATAGCTCGCCAGGAATGAATGAGAAAGATTAATTAGTGATTAAACCAGAAGAAATACCCTCTGAAACATAAGGCCCTGTCCCACAAACTAACGTTGCATCCAGCCAACAGAACTTCATATGTAATCCGGACTCACCCGGGGTTCGAGTCCTAGACTCGGCGAGTGTCTCACCCGGTGCGGTTTGGGTGTGTGGATGTGTGTAGGTGAGGGGGTGTGTGTAGGGAGTTAGTTTGAAGGCACTGAGCTGGGGCTCAGTTGGTAAAGGAGAACTTTAGGCTCTCAACCCGCCACGGTGTGAGCGCTAACTCCCGTTGGTCGCCTCGCGAGTGAGTGCTCTTCTTCTTTAAAGTTGTCTGGACGGAGAAATCCCAGACCTCAAAAAAAAAATCCGGACTCATAGTTGTGTTTGTCACAAGTGACATACCTGGCCCCAGCCAGTCCACAAGGAAACTATAGTTTCACAATGAGTAAATACCAGTCGTGTACATGCTTCAAAATTCGATTGTTTCCTCTGTTGATGTACAAGTAGTATGTTTACTCTGGAAGGGTATAAAAATGGCTTTTTGGCCATAACATTGAGAAACAAGAAATGTTGAAATCAAAAGCTTTGCTTTTCAAAATTTCCTGTTGTCCAACAAATGCAATACGGCGGAGCTTCAATCTTGTTGTACGAAGACTTTCTCGTCTATATGCCTGTACTGTGAAGTGTACCATCAAAGGAAGTTGTTCCTTCCGTTGAATGACCACAATCAAATAGGCCATTGACTATGTCTGGTCACTTGATTGGTTATTGCTGTCATCCACATTCTGTACTTCTGTCGTGCCACATTCTAACAGTGGCATTTCAGGTGAGTTCGAAATCTCAGGAGAAGGTAGCTCTTTCTTACTAGTCTGCACGCCTGTATGCCGTGCAAGATCAATCCATTGCTGCATCAAACATAGCTGTCAATAAAGACTAAAGAAACGTAGAGTGCAAGTATTTCTATGGAGCTGACTAGTAGACTACAGAAATCAGTCCTTTAATTGTAAGGTTTTAATTCGTGTCCCTGAAGATATTCAACAAAAGTTTTATCAAACAGAGAAGCTGCTTAAGGAGGATTACTTAATGGTAGACGATTTCTCTCTTCACCTCAGTTAAACAAGTATCAGCTGGACATCAGAAATGGCATAGTTGAACAGGCAGAAGAAAAATGTCATAGTTGAAAAACAAGTGAATGGACAAATTTATCATATAAACCTCATTTGGTGGTTTCAATAGAAAGTTTAAAACTCGGGGGCCATCTTTGGTCCTTTGCTAAAAAATAAGAGTTTGTAAACTTAAATTTGTTTGTTTAGTTCAAACAGATTGAGGATGCATCTTGAAAACATTATTAAAAAAAAAAAATACAAAGTGCAGAAGTAGCGAACCTGTGTTCCCCAGTATGAATTAACTGTCCGTGCAGCAAAGGACAACAGGCTAGCAAGGAGTGGCTGATTATAGTAGGCCATCAGATCCTCTCCTAGCCGATGCTCCACCAGACCAGCAATGACCTTAACATATTTACTGGAAAAAGTTAGAAATCTTGCTAAAAATGCAAGGGGGAAGATGAGTTGCAGTTAATTTCGTGATAAATTACTGGACAGGCTAATTCATCAGTGAGTAATTGATAGCATATGAGCTGCAGTGGCAAGGCCTCAATTTGCCTTTAACTCCTCCATTCTCAGCATGCTATATTGCAGAGCATTTTAATCATTGCTACCATGTGCCCTGATATATACAACCACAAACAAAATACATCTTCGTGATTACCAGAACCACTTAAGCGAACAAATTTTCAAGTTAGAATTTTATAGCAGTATACATAATTACATGTACAAATCTAGAATCTAATCCCTTCAGTTGAAATTACACAGATGATCTTGATGAAGTACCTGATATCGCAGATTTGCTGATGTGCCAAGGAAGAAACTATAAACAGCCGCTGATTTCCAGATGGGAGATCTTTTGCGTCCTGCTTCCATACTTGCAGAAGGTCTCAAAACTTGACGAGCAGCATACAAGACATCTGAAGCAACTCCAGCTCCAATACTAGAAATGTATCCAACACCAGCAAGTTTAATACCACCCATTAGCACCGATGCAAACCTCTGGTTGATGTTCCAATTCTGCCCCGTAATACCCTTTTGGAATGCATTATCTGGCAGTGATCCCAAAAGCGCTTTGACAAGCTCCAAGCTCTCACCAGAACCATCATCAGCAATAGATAAGAGCGAAATAGTAGGAGCAGGAAGCCACACTGTAAAGAAGTCAACAACAGAACCTCTGATTGTATCAGTAAGGACATAGTTGATCTCTTCAAAAAACCGTCCTTTCCGTTTTTCATATTGTGCTACGAGAGTGGTAGTTATTGATATAGCCTCTTCGATGGCTAATCTATGCAGGAATTTGGGATCTGCTAGTAATCTTTCACGGAAACCCTGCACAAAATGATCATTTTCAACGATTTCACAATGCAATAAATTATCCTACCTATATATCAGCATCATCAATTGACATTCTTTTGATAATCAAGGAAAGCATATACTTCAAAGCAGTAGTAATCGGTCAGTCATTAATGCATAAATAGAAAACTATGAGGGAAAGGAGCAATAGATAAATACTACAATAGCTGCTTACTTGGAATCGGTGAATCAGTTCAGCCATAACAGGATATTTTTCAAGGTCAAAAAAGTTCTGCAATATCTCAGGAGAAACTACACCAAGATCTATTCCTTTCTGGAGATCCTGTGATAATTCAGAGCAGAAAGTTCCGTTAGCTCAAACATAAGAAAATACGATGTAATCAGAAAAGAGGAACTGCCTGATCGCACCAAGATATTTTACAGTATTAATAACTTTTAAAGAGTTCAGTCACTGTTTGATGAAAAACCACTCGTTTTAATGGCTCCGCCAATCAAATATACAATTTCTTCACTGCTGGTTTAAATTATGCCTTTAGACTAACACCTCCATTCACAGCATGTTACAATTAGTAGGAGGCATAACACAAAAGAGCACTCAATGTATATTGAGAAAGAGCAATTGATAACCTGGGGTAAAGCTTCACGCCTCCTACCAGCGGCATTCATAACTCTAGCAATTTCAGCACGGTCAAAGCAATTTCGACTGCATGGCTTGGCAGCAGAATACCACAAGAAATCAGCTACAGGGATTTCACCTTCTCTCCTTATTCCTTGCCTC
Source organism: Ampelocalamus luodianensis (assembly GCA_036346255.1). Classification (NCBI taxonomy): domain Eukaryota; kingdom Viridiplantae; phylum Streptophyta; class Magnoliopsida; order Poales; family Poaceae; genus Ampelocalamus; species Ampelocalamus luodianensis. The sequence goes on along the minus strand of CM070617.1, from coordinate 24,565,474 downwards.
TCAGGATCAAGAAGTATCACAACTTGTTTTTTCTTTTGCATCTTTTTAGATATCCTGGCAGGAACACCAATTCCTCGTGACCCATATATAACATGGCATGCACTGGTTACAACAACGAGCATCCCTGAAGGATCTCCATTAGTAATTTCTTTCATTATTGTTTGGGACATGGTATAATCATCAACTACTCTTGCCTGTGCAGATAGATATGAGCTTGGGCCAAAAGGAGATCCACGAGTTGATGAAATCTTGTCTATCAACGATCGACCTGAGATGGATGTAAAGCCAGAAATGAAGCCTGAGCCAGCTGGAGGAGCATACAACTTTCTTTGTGCTTTTGAAAGGCCACTGATTCCCTCTGCTTGGACAGTTCTTACCACCTAGTCAAGAAATGGATTAGATATTTTTCACCAAATAATGCAGAGAAAACTAAGCTATATATTCAACATATTGCATATCAGAACATTTCAAAAGCACAAAGAAAAATATTTGGTGAAATAAGGGGTGTAGAATAGGTGCAGATTCAGCGGGTAAAAGCACTATAATACACAATACAAGAAAAGGCTTGCCAGTGGGAATAATGTAAATCAATATGAAATGACTACGATGTCACAAGTTTACAACCTCAGAAGTATCAATGAATAAGATTTATGATGATAAAAGTATGCCTGAATTGATCACATGCAATCTTGCTGGACAGTGTTAGTAACAATTATGGATTACCTCAAGTGGTGTTCCACAGGCAACAAGCTTGATTCCATTATCACGACAGTAATTCAACAGAGGTTCATACTCCTGCCAGCGCTCTGGTGCCCAGTGAGATGTGTACAACCTTAAGTTGTTGCCATCAATTCTGAAAAAAGCATAGGCTTGTTAGAAGTTCATCAAAAGGGAAGTATTGGAAGGCTTATAAATTGCAATTGCTCTAATAGAAATACAATATTCCCCAAAAAAGGTGAAGGAGATTATCAAAATCAGGGCTTCAACTTGAGCTTAGCCTGCATGGTCATGATAGTAGTAGTCTAGTAGATACGGAATAATTATTGCAAATCCTCAAGGGATGGTCGTCTAGAGTAAAGCATTTCACTGGTGAGGTTGTTACAATATATTCTTAGCTGTCTGGCAGGGCCCCACAAAATTTAGCTTCCTACAATTTGATAGAGCTTTAAGTAATCTCACGGTTTTGCTAGAAGCAAATAAGCAGAACATATTCCCCCACTTCTCTGTACCTATCAAAATCAAACTACGGTCTAACAAGCACTAACTGCATTTGAATTCAACACGATCAGGACTCAAAATCTCTAAACACAAAGCTTCGGACACATCACGACAAGAACCCACCCTGTATATAGCTCAGCTAGATTTATCACAGCCAGCAGACTGGTAGAATTCGTTCCATTACCAACCTCCCAGCCATGAACCGGTTGAGCTGCTCCTGGAGGTCGCGGGGGAAGGCCTCGAGCGCAACCGAGACGCTCCTCCCGGCCTCGCTGCACCGGGCGGCCAGCTTCCTCACGATCTCGAGCTCTAGCACCCTGTCGTCGCGGTCCGGCACGAGCTCGGCCTCGCCGAGGTACACGACCCGCGCGGCCATCAGCTTCTCCCACACCCTCCCACGAGCGTCCTTCCCCACGGCCTGCGGCTCCCCGATGACCGTGGCGTCGTACACCCTCGACAGCGCCGCCGCGTCGGCGTCGAGCTCCTCCGCCGGGGGCAGAGCCGGAGCCGGGGCCGGAGAGGCCGGCTGCGGTGGGGCCGGCTTCTCATCGTCCGCGGCGGAGGCCGCGAGGGGGAGGTACTGGAGGGCTGTAGACGCCGCGACTAGGGACGGGACGAGGAGGAGGAAGTCGCGGCGGGAGGCAGCGTTAGCGGCGCAGAGGCTGCCGCGCGATGAGGAGGAGGAGGCGGGAGCGAGAGGCGGTTTGGTGGGGAGGAGGGACTTGAACCTGAAGGCGGCCGGGTGTCGGGATGGCGCGTGGGGCAGCATTCTCCCCGTGCCGAGGCGACACCGTAGGCGCGACGCCGACGCGCCGGCGGCGAGGGGGAATGGAGGGAGTCTAGAGATGGAGCAGCCTGTGGCCGTTGGGCGTTGGCTTCTCTCCTATTCGTTCGAAGTGTTTTTCCTTTCAAGGCTGCAAGGCAGGCGGTGTCGAGGCACAGTTCGAAATTTCGATTAACTTATAATAGACACGGCAAAACGCCACGAGATTTGTTAGTTACTGATTGAAAATGACGGGGTATTATGAGATTTACTAGAGGATAAAGTGATAAAGAGACACCGGTGGACGGTGGTGCAAGCGCAATTTCCACTGGACAGTAATTTTTCGCAAACAAAAGAGAAGAACAAGTGGAATATACGGCTGCTTTTGCTGGACGCATCATGATGCAGAACTGCGCAGGCTGCTGCAAATCTAGTTTTTTTGGGGGGAATTTGTTGCGGTGGACAGCGGTGAATCCAAGATTTTCAGTACGAGTGTTCGAAGTTACAAAAATATTTTTTAATGTAAAGTATAAATATGTGAATAGCAAAAAAACAAAGTATAAATTGATCTACCTAGAGACAACATCTCAGTTAATTTAGAGAAATTACAAAATAATTAAGAAAAATGCAATCTAACTCGACACTACTTGGAAGCGAGATACAATGTCATCATCCTTAACTTGCACAAAACATCCTCGCTTAAGAAATGTAACTAAACAATCATTCAAGTGTTACTCTACCATCATATTCCTTATTCTATTCTTCACATAATTCATTGAAAAAAAATATTCTCTCAACACTAACAGTTGCTGCCGGAAAAGTCAACACCAATGTGAGAATCAACCACTTGCTGCCTTGCCGCTCGCCGCTCCCTGTGCCTGCACTGCCGCCTACGCCGGTGGCTACTCGGCACTTGCCCGCTACAGTGCTCCCTGCCCCGCCGACCATCGCTGCCATGACTCGTCGGCCGCTGCTGACAGCACCCTCCATCTCCGGCTCGTCGCTCACCTGTTGCCCCGCCCCTTGACGGCCTGCGTTGCGCCTTCCGTCTGCGTCGTGTCGGGCGCCGCCGCCACAAAGAGACAAAGAGATTGCAAGAGAAGTTAGGGTATGGTCGTGGGGCATAAGGTGTGTGTGTGGGCTTGGCCTGGCCACTTGGGCTACGTCGTGATGTTTTCAGTTGGGTCGTGCGTAGATAGAGCAAGATTGGTAGAGGGGATGGGTGGGACATGCTGAAACGGACTTGATGTTGAAACACGTATTTTTGAGTCCACTTATTAGTATATACACCTAATATACCTATTATATACTGAGTTTTTTGCCAAAAAAATTAGATGTACATCTGTACACCCATGTCCTTGCTGGATCCGCCCTTGGTGGTGGAAATTGGGTTTACTTTCCATGGCAGAGTTCGAGTGGTGGCGGTCGCTTTTGTTTTTTCCGTTTGCGGCGGGATCTTGATTTATGAACCTGTGCACCTGTTCATTCCAGGGAGCAGAAGGCCGAGAAGAAATCTTCGTCAAACAATACAGAAGGAGTCACAAGTATAGAAGGGACAAAAGATGCTACGTGGAGGAGGACAAGAGCATCTCCAATAGCCACCTCAATGTCTCTTGCTTGCCATATTATTCAAAATTCTACTCAAAGGAAAGATGATATGAAGAGAGAATTTATCATCTTTTATATAAAAAAATTTTGGCATACAAACCATCGTAAATAGTGTTTAACGAGAGAAATTGTGTGAATGATTTTATAGATAAATTACTAAAAATATTGTCTGTAAAATTATTGATAAATAAGTTAAAGTCTTTAGAGATAATTCTAATAGACAAACTATTGTATATTCCTAAGCGCCCTAAGCAGCGGTGCCGATACCGATGCCTCCAAAAAGCGCCACCAATAGGTGCCAAACCCAACTAGTGGTTCACGAGCATGTCCAGTCAGCAGCGCGCGAGATGGGTGGCTGACCTTCCGCGCAAACGTGGCTCCTTGTGCCTGGTGCTGCCCAGCATGACATCAAGCCAAATCCTTGTACATCACAAAGCCTTTCAGTCGTTCTACTGGTGTGTATATATAGGATAAGATGTTGAAAGGTAAACAAAGGCGTGCATATGGTAGCTAACAGGTAAGCGCAAGCCTGCAATCCATCTGAATTCTGAAAGACAAAAAAGAAATCTCGTGTACATAGTTCTCTCTCAGGAAGCAGGGGATTGTACAGAAAAAAACTCAACATTACAGTGGAGCCCAGGGTGGGGAAAAAAGACTGGGAAAAATAGATGTGTTGGTTTTGTGATCGTGGGTTGATTCTTTCTTTCCTGGGAAATTTTCAGGTACACAACCGGAGACAATCATCTCCAGAAAAAATCCTTGACCCGATGCCCCTTGGGGAGTGAAAACTGTCTCTGCACATATAGCCTAAACCGCCGATTTATAACACCATTCTCAATTCTGTAATTGATATTGATGCTGCAGATAAACGGATCAAAATTCACAAGTATATTTACACATCCTACTTCAGCTGCTCCTGCCTGCGTATCCTTTTGTTTCTTCTGCTGCCTTTGCCCATATACTACCAATATGATCCGAGTATGCAACCTGCACATTGCAAAAAATCAATGATGAGAATTTTAACCAGCTTTGCCATGATTACACTTATTGACTACTGCGAAATGCATTGCTGATGACAAGAGTATAGCAGGGAATTTTGCAGCAAAAAGAAATACGCGATAGCAGTGAACCTTGATGGAATTTGCCAGCAAGCTCTTTCTCTGATAGTGTTCGAAAGGAGATGGTATCCCAACAGTATATTGTATCCCAAAACATAAAATGTAAAATCTCTAATTAAAATATCTCGTTGGTTCAATTTTAATCAGAGACTAAGCATAATATTGGACAATAATACATTATTCATGATATATCATAATTAGTCAACAAAACAATAATTAAAACAATGCACAAAAAGTAGTCTTAATCATAAAAAAAATGCACTGAAAATAAAAAGAAAAGAAAATGCACTGTTTCAGGCGCCCAAAGGAAATCAGCCCAGTCCACACATACGTCCCAAACTGTGCGCGCGGCCCAAAAACTCATTGCACCGGCCGAAAACCATGAACGCCGTAGGATCTTGATCGTGCGGCTGAGGCTAGCGCGAGTTTCGGCCGATCCGAAAAGACGACAACCCTCGGATCCGATCGGACGGCCGAGACGAAATCTTGAGCAACATAAAATCCCGGAAAACCCTAACCCTAAAATCATTTCGCCCCTTCCTCTCCCCCGAAAAGCAGAGCTTCGGCACCACGATACCCGAAGGGACTTCGGTGAACTCCAAAAGATGTAAGTCTCCGCCGCATCTAAATTAGGTTTCCAAAATTGGGGTCTGATTTGGGTTTGAGGGCTCGGGTGATACTGATTTGGGAGAAAAGCTTCGGGAGGTTCCGATTTGGCATAAAATTCTTAAATCCCCTCCTTCTAAGTGCTAACCCGAGCCTCTAACCCTTTGATCTAAACCTTTAATCACTAGATCTGGGCAAATTCAAGTTCGGTTATGACTAATTTTGGATTCAACATGAGACTAGGGGTGCTCTGATACCAAATGTAGGCATAAATCTAAGACTAAACATGAACATTAACCCTAGTTCTGGAAGAACACCTAGCTAAAACTTAGAGCGGAAGCGGATTTGTGCTTACCCGAACTTGACGATGCCATGAGGGTGGTCGATCGGTTGAAGAAGATGCGTCGGATCGTTGATGGAGTGCAGTGTAGGCGTGAGGAGGTCGTCGATGGTCGTAGAGGAGGTCGGTGAAGTCGCAGCGACGACGGGCTCTGGTCTTCGTCCACCTTAGCGCTCGTGAGAGATCGGGTGTGTACGGGACTGTTGCGGCCTTGAATCAACTATCAGCACCAAAGTCTGCCGAGTGCCCTTGATTCTTATAGCGCTAGGTGACCGGGACCCAAACCAAAAAATAGTTGGCTGCGCCTCCGATCAGGGCGCGAGTGGAGAAGTGGTCTCCCTGGAATCTCGGGACTGTTAGCCGAGATCAACCCAACAAGGAGAAGTAGCTTCCAGAGCCAGGAATGACGCCTGCTGCTCCGGCAGCAGCCTCTGCGTGCTTCTTAGGCTCGGAAACGGTGATCTGGGCGAAGTCCGGGGATGCCTCTCTGGAAATGACCGGGGCGTGGGGAGTGGGGACTGGCGCGAGGTCATCCTCATCCTCGCCGTGCTCGTCAAAGAATGCATCGTGGTTCGCGGCGGTGGTGGGAGAGGAGGCGGTGGACGAGGGGGAGGGAGGGGGGTGGAGCAGGGGGTCGGTAGAGGCAGCGGCTGCGGCGATGGAGGATGAATCGAAAGCGAGGGTTTCTAGTTCCTCGTCGGCGTCAGAGCTGGCTGCCGTCGAGGACTCGGCGGCCATCATTGCCGCCGGCGGCGGTTAGGGTTGGGGAAAAGCGAGATCCGGTGGGGAAGCCGTGGCGGAGTCGAGTCGGGGGAAGGAGAAAGGTGAGCGTCGTGCCGTCGTGATACGCCGCGAGACGCGAGTACACCAACCTTTTCGTATCGTACACTCAATGGAAGGTGCAGTCAAGGTAAGCATCTCTTTCCTTGACTTCGACAAGATTACATAGCGTCTCCACTGTAGTAACATAGTTGTGCACAAGAACAGACCCTCCCTTCGAAGCTCCCCTCCGTCCGGACCCCCTACATGGCTAAACTCTAGACCCCAGCATCCACGGCACCAGCCGCCCGCAACACGTAAGGAGGAGGTTGTAGAAGCATGGAGTGTCGAGCAGAGGTCGAAGAGGATGTTGTTGCTTCATGGTCGTGGGCTCGTGGGCTTTATTCAATTAGGCTTGGCTTGCTCAGTCTATTAGAAGACACTGTCCATAGCCTACAATCGTACTGTATTTTTCTCACAGACTCACGAACTCCTTTGCTCCTCACTCACTCATGTCTCCTTAGTGCTCTCCTCCTCTAACCCTAACCAAGTGGCGGTGGGCGAGGCGAGGTGTAGGCGACGAGCCGGTGAAGCAAGCCAACCAAAGGTCTTTGGTTTACGCTACGACTCTGCTCTACCTAAAATTTAGTTATGAGTCCTGTCCCTAATTATGCAGGACTGTTGGGTAACAATAACACAAAAAATTCGAACAATTTTATAGAGAAGAATGGTGCGCGTATGAGATCTACAAGAACTACAAATCATCGAAAAAAACATGCTCAAAATAAATCCACATAACCAGAACGCCATTTACAGCATGCTGTAAGCAAAAGGATAGTAAAGTGCATTGTAATCGCAGTTGTACTTAGAACTTTAGAAGAGCATGCCTTATCCAACCCTGACTAAAATAAGGTTCAGACTTCAGACATAGCATGGACTGTTGGTCGCCCTATTCTTTGCACTGGTGTTTAGATGCGAGAAGTAGAAGAGAGGAGAGGGAGAGGGTACCGTCGGAGGTAGAGGAGGAGCCGGCCATGGAGGAGCAGTGGTCGACGAAGACTGTGGCGGATCCGGTGGAGGTGATGGCGGTGGATCAATCCCGTCGCTGGAGCGCCCCTCTCTAGATCGGATTAGGGTTTTGGGTGGGGTTTGTGGCGGCACCGGTCAACCTCGTACTACGTGCCGCCCCGGCCCCCACCTCTTATATGTGGTGGCGCGACAGGCCCCCTGACCTATTGGTGGGCGCCCGATCGAGCGCGAGCAAGAGGGTGGTATTTGGCCGTTGGGCCAAATACCTGAGATCACTCTAACATTCTCCCCCTTGATCTCAATCTATTCTTTGTCTTTAATTACTTTTAACTTTACACATTCCATCACAGATTAGTGCATAGAATATGTCTCATCGTCATGGTCAATCGCCGATAGATTTGACAGTTACAATACACCTCTCTGTTTTGAAATAGTTACTTTAATCCTTTTGGGCCATCTTTTAGTCCAGGAATCATAGGCTTTCCCTTAAACCCATGCCGACTACATGTTCTCTGAACACGTTGGGTGGTAAGCCTTTAGTAAGCGGATCCGCTAACATCTTTGCGGTACTTATATGCTCAAGACTTATAATTTGATCCCGAACTTTATCTTTCACAACATAGTACTTTATGTCAATGTGTTTGGCACCACCACTTGACTTATTGTTGTGGGCATACGTTATCATGGGTTCATTATCGCAGATACAACTTAAGTGGTCTATTGATGTCGTCAACCACTTTTAGACCGGGTATGAACTTCTTTGCGATTCACCGCCCCGTAGCCTCATAACATGCTACAAACTCGGCATACATTGTGGGCGATGTTGTGACGGTTTGCTTTGAGCTTTTCCACGATATAGCTCCTCCAGTGAGTGAACACATATCCGGATGTAGACTTTCTATCATCTCCGCAAAATCGAGAATCAGTATACCCCACTATATGGAGTGAATCGATCTTCGTATGTCATCATGAGGCCTTTTGTTCCTTGCAAATAACGCAAGACTTTCTTTATCAATTTCAATGTTCTATTCGAGATTGCTCGAATCGCCATAACCGGTAACAAACGCTAAGTCGTAGGCGCGTACACACTTGAGCATACCGCAAGCTTAGACAGTGAAGCATATGGAACCGATTTCATTTGATCGATCTCATCTTGGTTCCTAGGGCATTGAAAATCCCCATATCGTCACGCCCTTGACTATAGGAGCAGTGAAGGACTACATTTATGCATACTAAATTTCTTTAAGACTTTCTCTATGTATGCCTTTTGTGATGATCCCAATATCCCTTGTTTACATCGGTGAATTTCGATCCTAGAACGAACAGAAGCTTCACCAAGATCTTTCATATCAAAGTTTGAGGACAAAACTTCTTTGTTTCGATGTGATCGACATCACTACTAGCTAGTAGGATATCATCCACATACGTGATTAGGAAGATAAACTTCCCATCTTTAAACTTTGCATAAACACGTTGTCCTCTACATTTTCTTTAAACCCAAATTTTCTTATTATCTTTGTCAAACTTCAAGTACCACTTGTCTTGAAGCTTGCTTTAACCATAAATCGATTTCTTTAGCGGCATCCCATTCTTTCATTTCCTTCCACGACAAAACCTTTCGGTTGTGCCATGTAAACATTTTCCTCCAAATCCCCATTTAGAAATGCCGTCTTTACATCCATCTGATGTAACTCTAAATCATAATGTGCTACTAATGCCATTATGATTCGAAGAATCTTTACATGAGACCGAGAAAAGTCTCATTGTAATCAATCCCTTCTCTTTGCGTAAAGCCTTTTGCCACAAGTCGCGCTTTGTATCTTTCTACATTCCCTTGGGAGTCAAGCTTTGTCTTGTAGACCCATTTACAGCCTACTGTTTTGGCTCCTTTAGGAATATTTTCCAAGTCCCAGACTTTATTAGTCTTCATGGACCTCATCTCCTCTTCCATGGCCTCAAGCCATTTTGAGAATTTTCGCTTCTCATGGCTTCTTCAAATGAGGTGGGATCATCCTCCATTTGAAATTCTCTCTATGATAAATCGATAATCATCGAAATAGTGATCTTCTTACTCTTTGAGACCTCCTGGGCCTCCTCATTTGGTACATCTTACATTTGAGGTCTTGTTGCTCCCCTCATCTCGTGGCAATGGGTTCTATAGGATCTCAAGAACGGGTTCTCATTCTCATTCATTGTTGCCACGGGAGGAACAATAACAGTCTTGGCACCACTGTTGTCTTGCACCGTCGGCAAATGGCAACGAGTAGTATGAAGAATGGTTCTTGAATCATCTGAGTGGCGCATACACCGCTTCTCTTCAAGGTCAATCTCACGAGCTACCATACTTCCTCTCATCATTTCATCCTCTAAGAAGACAGCGTGTCTCGTTTCTACAAACTTTGTATATCATGCGGACAGTAGAAACGAAACCTTTTGACTTTTCGGGTAGCCAATGAAATGGCAACATCATTTGGGATCAAGTTTCCCAAGGTTTGGGTTAAATACTTTAGCCTCAGCAGACTCCCCACACACGTAAGTGGTTTAGTGAGGAACTCTTCTGCCCACAACTCAAATGCGGTGTTTGGGCACCGACTTACTAGGCACTCTGTTGAGAATATGAATGGCGGTTTTCAACGCCTCCATCCATAAACTCAATGGCGGTGTGGAATAGCTCATCATGCTTCGCACCATATCCATCGAGTGCGGTTGCGTCTTTCACTACTCCATTTCTTTGAGGTTATTGGTGTAGAATATGGGCCACTATACCATTTTCTGTAAAACCTTGCAAAAGGTCCAGAACTTGTCCATATGGGGTATGTCGACCGTAGTACTCCCCACGGTCGATCGGACAAAACAATAATTAAAACAATGCACAAAAGTAGTCTTAATCATAAAAAAATGCAATGAAAATAAAAGAAAAGAAAATGCACTTTTTGAGCGCCCAAGGAAATCAGCCAGTCACACATCGTCCCAAGCGTGCGCGGCCCAAAACTCATTGCGCGGCCGAAAACCATGAGCGCCGAGGATCTTGATCGTGCGGTGAGGCTAGCGAGTTTCGGCCGATCCGAAAAACGACAACCCTCGGATCCGATCGGACGGCCGAGACGAAATCTTGAGCAACATAAAATCCGGAAAACCTAACCTAAAATCATTTCGCCCTTCCTCTCCCAAGCGAGCTTGGCACCACGATACGAAGGGACCGGTGAACTCCAAAGATGTAAGTCTCGCGCATCTAAATTAGGTTTCCAAAATTGGGGTCGATTTGGGTTTGAGGCTCGGGTGATCTTGATTGGGAGAAAAGCTTGGGAGGTTCCGATTTGGCATAAAATTCTTAAATCCCCTCCTTCTAAGTGCTAACCCGAGCCTCTAACCCTTTGATCTAAACCTTTAATCACTAGATCTGGGCAAATTCAAGTTCGGTTATGACTAATTTTGGATTCAACATGAGACTAGGGTGCTCGATACCAAATGTAGGCATAAATCTAAGACTAAACATGAACATTAACCCTAGTTACGGAAGAACACCTAGCTAAAACTTAGAGCGGAAGCGGATTTGTGCCCGAACTTGCGATGCCATGAGGGTGGTCGATCGGTTGAAGAAGATGCGTCGGATCGTTGATGGAGTGCGGTGTAGGCGTGAGGAGGTCGTCGATGGTCGTAGAGGAGTCGGTGAAGTCGCGGCGACGACGGCTCGGTCTTCGTCCACCTTAGCGCTCGTGAGAGATCGGGTGTGTCGGATCATTGCGGCCTTGAATCAACTATCGGCACCAAAGTCGCGAGTGCCCTTGATTCTTATAGCGCTAGGTGGCGGGACCCAAACCAAAAATAGTTGGCTGCGCCTCCGATCGAGCGCGAGTGGAGAAGTGGTCTCCACGGAATCTCGGATGATGGCGAGATCAACCCAACAAGGAGAAGTAGCTTCGAGCCGGGAATGGCGCTGCTTGCTCGCGCGACCTGCTGCGTGCTTCTTAGGCTCGAAAGCGGTGATCTGGCGAAGTCCGGGATGCCTCTGGAAATGACCGGGCGTGGGAGTGGGATCGGCGCGAGGTCATCCTCATCCTCGCCGTGCTCGTCAAAGAATGCATCGTGGTTCGCGGCGGTGGTGGGAGAGGCGGTGGGCGAGGGGAGGAGGGGTGGAGCGGGGGTCGGTGAGCGGCGCGGTGCGCGATGGAGGATGAATCAAAGCGAGGGTTTCTAGTTCCTCGTCGGCGTCGGAGCCGGTGCCGTCGAGACTCGGCGACCATCATTGCCGCCGGCGTTAGGAGTTAGGGAAAAGCGAGATCCGGTGGGAAGCCGTGGCGAGTCGAGTCGGGAAGGAGAAAGGTGGCGTCGTGCGTCGTGATACGCCGCGAGACGCGAGTACACCAACCTTTCGTATCGTACACTCAATGGAAGGTGCGATCAAGGTAAGCATCTCTTTCCTTGACTTCGACAAGATTACATAGCGTCTCCATTTGTAGTAACATAGTTGTGCACAAGAATGGACCCTCCTTCAAGCTCCTCCGTCGGACCCCTACATGGCTAAACTCTAGACCCGGCATCCACGGCACCACGCCGCAACACGTAAGGAGGAGGTTGTAGAAGCATGGAGTGTCGAGCAGAGGTCGAAGAGGATGTTGTTGCTTCATGGTCGTGGGCTCGTGGGCTTTATTCAATTAGGCTTGGCTTGCTCAGTCTATTAGAAGACACTGTCCATAGCCTACAATCGTACTGTATTTTTCTCACAGACTCACGAACTCCTTTGCTCCTCACTCACTCATGTCTCCTTAGTGCTCTCCTCCTCTAACCCTAACCAAGTGGCGGTGGGCGAGGCGAGGTGTAGGCGACGAGCCGGTGAAGCAAGCCAACCAAAGGTCTTTGGTTTACGCTTACGACTCTGCTCTACCTAAAATTTAGTTATGAGTCTGTCCCTAATTGTACAGGACTGTTGCAGGTAACAATAACACAAAAAAATTCCGAACAATTTTATAGAGAAGAATGGTGCGCGTATGAGATCTACAAGAACTACAAATCATCGAAAAAAACATGCTCAAAATAAATCCACATAACCAGAACGCCATTTACAGCATGCTGTAAGCAAAAGGATAGTAAAGTGCATTGTAATCGCAGTTGTACTTAGAACTTTAGAAGAGCATGCCTTATCCAACCCTGACTAAAATAAGGTTCAGACTTCAGACATAGCATGGACATGGCATTTTTCTCCAACCTCCATAGCTGTTCTGCCAAAAAAAGCATTAGGCACATGCAGCATGGCCATAAAGAAAGACAGCAATCATCAAGTGATAATTAATCTCAGAAATGATTGCATGTCCAACTACTTGTCTGAAATTCTCCTCCAATTGATCGGAGCTTTGGGAGTGGATCGGAGTTGTTGTTTTGTCCATTTGTTGTTCTCACCTGCCGTTCCTAACTCGAGAAGAGAGACACCAGATAGATATCCTGACGCATTGCAGGCTGGTCGTGGAAGACCTTGGATGCACCACGTAGCCAACCTACCTCATGGCCGGTCCACGACGGCGAAACGCGAAGCCTGTAAAGTTTGAGCACAGTGTTTTTCTAATGTCATTGTTCAGAGCTCATGTCAACTGTTGAAACAAAGCGATATTCATTATTTTTCTCTGAATGAATTCAAAAGAACTTCATTCGGTTTAAAACTTTCAATAGAGAGGAAGCGTTTCATTGTTTCATATGGTTCAGGCTAATGCGATAGACTTTGATCAATACCAAATTACCAATCTCTTGGGGTAGCTGTTCATGGATGGGAGATTGAGAGTTCGTTTCACGGCGGCTGAGGTGTTGCATATGCACAGTCTTAGCTTCCAAGTTCATTTTATAAAAAAGCAAGACCAGGCACGAGGCACCTAGAATTGGACTGAGCAATCAGATTCGGTGACATTTTCATCGTCAGAAGATTGATTCGGAAGATTTGTTGGAACAAATATTGACGCTTGCAATATAGGCTACCAAATCCACCTCCTTAGTACGAAAGTCGTCACAATCCGATTCAACTGTATAAGCACAGGCATATATAATGACAAAGCTCAATGTAATAGATTTATGCTGGCCAACAATTCACAGGGCAGGAACAAATATTAGAAAAAAAGTGACAGTTATCTCCTAATCATTGTGTTTCAAAACCAAGTTCCTTGGTCCATAAGTTTTAGCAAACTATGATATGGAAAGGGACATATATATTTCTCCCAAGCTAGCTTATGATTGTGGCAGATTAACTGATTACGAGATAGATGGTCAACAAACACTCCTGACCCCTGCACCGTTTGAATTTAGAGATGCATGTAGAAGGATCAACGGGAGCAAATCCTAAATCAGAGCAGTAGACCGCAGGCACAGAACACAGAACCATACTTCATTTGCATCATACAGTAGTTCCTCCCGAAATCACAGATCAACAGAGTAAAGTTTCCCTATTCACTTGTTCGTGAAAAATCTGCTGTTCCATCGACAAGTATTCCCCATTTATGGACCGTCGAATGAATCATAAAGTACACAGATTCGATGCACAATAAGTAAATAACCGAATGAGATGACAACAAAAGCACGGTGCAAACACGGTTTTACAGAGAAGCGTGTGGAAGAAGCACTGGCCTGTTTTGTGAAACCACCGCGCCAACGTGGGCAGGCCAGTGGGTGCACCAAACCATCCGCAGGGTTGAAACACACGAACTCGGCGCAGGCACTTTGATGGCTGCTGCAAAACCTTTTCTCTCCATGCAAAAAATCAAAACCTAATCGACCAACCAGGGCAGCAACATGACAGACACTTGAATCCTGCTCTTTTGAAACGCTATATATACCGTCGCCTCACTGTGGAAGTCTCATTGCCAACCCGGAAGCCTTCAGGCGAAAGCTACTACCCCTCGTTCGGTTTACGGTGCGCGGACGGACGCCAACAACAACGCGGCAACACTCGAACGGCATGGCGTCGTCCCGGCTGCTCTTTCTGCTCTCGTGCAGCTGCCTCGTGTTCGCCTTGCTCGCCAACGCCGAAGTGCACCACCACGACTTCGTCGTACGTGATCATATATATACTCTGCCTCTCCTAGCAATGGTATTGCTGTTTTGGATACAGTTCTGATCGTTTGCGTGCCATGTTTGTGTTGGGTGGCGACGACGGATTAAGGTCCAAGAGACACCGGTGGAGAGGCTGTGCAAGACGCATAACATCATCACGGTGAACGGGCAGTTCCCGGGGCCGACGCTGGAGGTCCGGGAAGGCGACACCCTCGTGATCAACATCGTGAACCAGGCGCAGTACAACGTCACCATCCACTGGTACTAGTTACTTTGATTTGCGGTTTCGCACGCGAGGCATCTATCGGGCTCCTGATCGATCACCGCGAATGGTAAATGCGCGCGCTTTTTAGTAACTTGAGTTCTCTCTCGTGTCTGTGCACGTATGGCGCGCGACGCGACATGTATGCAGGCACGGCATCCGGCAGTTCAGGACAGGGTGGGCGGACGGCCCGGAGTTCGTGACGCAGTGCCCGATCAAGCCGGGCGGCAGCTACAAATACCGCTTCACCATCCAGGAGCAGGAGGGCACGCTGTGGTGGCACGCGCACAGCTCCTGGCTCAGGGCCACCGTCTACGGCGCGCTCATCATCCGCCCAAGGGAGAACAAGACCTACCCGTTCGCCAAGCCCTCGCGGGAGGTCCCCATCCTGCTCGGTCTCGACTCTTCCCTCTCCTCCATAGTTTTTTCGAATCTAAGTATCTAACCAACGATCAGAACGTAACAGGCTAACAGTGACCTGATACTAGATCGTTACTACTGTCTGAATGAAATGGCACTGACAATCTTGACGATGATGCATGGACGGACAGGGGAATGGTGGGACGCGAACCCGGTCGATGTCATCCGGGAGGCCCAGAGGACCGGTGGTGCACCCAACGTCTCTGATGCGTTCACCATCAACGGCCAGCCCGGTGACCTCTACGACTGCTCCAAAGAAGGTACTAATCTCACGTGCATGTCAGTCTGCATGACACACACCACGGTCTCTCTGTAATGTGACACACCACTAACAATGTAACAAGGAACTGTATGCGCGTTTTGATCACATTTTCGTAGGATGAGACGAGATATCACCATTATAAAAACATGCTTTTAAAAGAAACTCAACACACATCTCAACACATATCAAATGGTTCGTTTGCTGCGCAGTTTTCTAGCAAAACTCAACTCGCGCTGGCGAGACCACCGCTATCGTGAACCACGAGCTCTTCGTTCATCAACTCGCACTCAACCACGAGGATGACCCGATGACCGTCGCCGACGCGCGCCCTACACCAAGCCCTTCACCACCTCGGTGCTCATGCTCGCGCCGGGCCAGACCACCGACGTCCTCGTCACCATGGACCAGGCGCCCACACGGTACTACATCGCCGCGCGCTCCTACGTCAGCGGGCAGGGCGTGGCATTCGACAACACCACCACCACGGCCGTCATCGAGTACGACTGCGGCTGCAGCAACGACTTCGGCCCCACGATCCCGCCGGCGTTCCCGATCCTCCCGGCTTTCAATGACACCGCTACCGCCACCGCCTTCACCGCGGGCATCAAGAGCCCCCGGAAGGTCGAGGTCCCCGGGCCCGTCGACGAGAACCTCTTCTTCACCTTCGGCCTCGGCCTGTTCAACTGCATGCCGGGGCAGCAATGCGCCGGGCCGAACAACACCCGCTTCACGGCCAGCATGAACAACGTCTCCTTCGTCTTCCCGCAGATCTCCTCCCTCCTCTATGCGCACTACTACGGCATCCCCGGCGTGTTCACCACCGACTTCCCGGCCTACCCGCCGGTGCAGTTCGACTACACGGCGCAGAGCGTCAGCCGCGATCTGTGGCAGCCGGTCCCAGCGACGAAGCTGTACAAGCTCAGGTTCGGCTCCGTGGTGCAGCTCGTCCTGCAGGGCACCAGCATCGTCACGCCGGAGAATCACCCCATCCACATCCACGGCTACGACTTCTACATCCTCGCGGAGGGCTTCGGCAACTTCGACCACAAGAAGGACGCCGAGAAGTTCAACCTCATTGACCCACCCCAGCGCAACACCGTGGCGGTGCCGGTGAACGGCTGGGCGGTCATCCGGTTCGTCGCCGACAACCCGGGGGTGTGGCTCATGCATTGCCATCTCGACGTGCACATAACCTGGGGCCTGGCAATGGCGTTCCTGGTGGAGGATGGGTATGGCAAACTGGAGGCTCTGGAGGCGCCTCCAGTTGATCTTCCAATGTGCTAATTATCAGCACAAGATACTGCGTTAAGAACATGGAAGCCTGTTAATGCTGTATTTTTCAGTTGCTGCGTTTTGGGGGATATTTTGTGATCTTGAGTACTAGGGGGATTGATTTTTCAGCTCGGTTTTGAACTTGCCCCTGTAAATTTATGTAATTTTCAGTGATTTTCTGCGTATTATTTGGGAATAAATATATATTTTTTTTGTAGCAAGTGTTATTCAAGCTACCACTGCAGAAGTACGAAGCAAATTGAAATGCTAATCCTGAAGAAAAATGCGAGATCAACGACTTGTCGCCATTCATATGTTGAAGTTATGAACTAAGCAAAAGCTACTCAAGTACAGTAAGAAAGAAAACATAAGAGACAAGATTGCAATTTGCAAAGGTTCTTCTGGTAGTAGAATCACAGTTCACAACCCGTAAATTCCTTTCCCATCAAACATTTCCAACTCCAAGAAAGCCGAAAAAATTCTTATAAAGTGCCCAAGTCTTAGGAAAGTTTAGGAAAATTCAGTCCCAACCATTAGACAATACCTAGAATAACTCTTAAGGCCGATATGGCCGCAAAATTTGATCGACTCTCTTCAACACAGGTCCAATAGAGCAAAGTTCTACTCCATGTTCCAACTTCCAACATACAAAAATCAAGAAATTTTGGCACACGGCGTTAAGGTTTGATAATCGTGACCGACTAGTAAAATATAGCTTCAGAATCAGACCCCTGCCTTCATTACCAGTGATAAAATCAGACACTACACAGATGACTATTTGCAAACCACACATTCCTTTAAACTGCAACAGCAAGACCATCAAAATCCCATTGATTGATACAATTTTCTACAGGTAGGCAAACGAAATATATATTACTCCATGATTCAACATAATATATGACAATGCTGTGCAAACATTAATCTCAATTCTCAACAGACATTCTCGATCACAGCCAGGTCGACCACCACAGAACTACTCTTACAGTCAATTTCAGCATCAATTGTGTTCAGCAAGCTATCTCAATCTACATGATCCAGTAACTGTCAGACATATCATGGCCATGGGTAGTTCAAAGTTCAAACAGGCAAGAACTATGAAACCATCATCATAGTTTAGACTTACAATACTGTGATTGCATGTTTTGAGATAAGAATATATTTATGCAAGACTTGATTCAACAGGAACTACACAGAAATTCACGATGGCAATCGGGGATTCATAGTTACTTGACGGAAAACAATTTTAACATCATATCGCAGGAAGCACTCTTTAAATTATATATCCTGACACATTTACAGCCAAATCTATTCCTTCAATGCTCTGGGCAAACAAGTCGTTAATCTTCTTCAAATCCATGCACCAAAGAGAGAACCTAACAAAGCAATGCAGAACATGTCATAACTGCAGCTAAGCACATTCATTAAAATGTTAATGGGGTGCGGTGCACTCACTACAGTAAACTAGCATTTTAAGTTCTGGACAATTGGACATACATCTAACCGTAGGAACGAAACAGGCTGTAAATCCTTTGTTAATTTCGTTTGCTAACATAAAGCTTTGTTGTATTAGAATGTACTAGTTGTTGTATTAGAGTGATCGAAGAACCATAAATCTGTCATGATGCTCAATTGTTTCAAAGAGCACAGGGATAGTACATGCTAACACTTTGACAGTGGTCAGTCACCACGTCCGATCAAATCTAAGAGAACTTAGAGAAGTACAACTCTTGCAGATCTCTGCATAATTCGAGGCACGGATTAAACCAAAATCAGATCTGCATATCCATAACTACTCGCAATTAAGTAGCAGCGGAGTGAGAAGCAATTCGCTACAGTTAACAAACCAGATCTATACCAATTCTGACTCAAAATAAACTCGACGAGCCCAAGAACCCCACCAGATCATGCGCAGCCTCAAAACCCAGATCCGGGCGACGCGAGGAAGGAGAGCAGCCTGTTGGTAGGGTTGCCATTGGACCCAGCGCTCGGATCGTCAAGGAAGAGGTCCTCGGGCATGCGGAAGGCGCCGTGCACGGCGACGATCGCGCCTCCGACGAGCAGCCCGGAGATGATGAGCGAGGCCACGGAGGTCAGGAAGAAGGCGAGCACCGACGCGACGACGAGGCCGAGCAGCGTCTCGCGGTCGGTGAAGGTGCGGCCGAAGAGCACAACCGGCTGGTCAGAGGCGCGGAAGACGTAGAGGAAGCACCAGGCGCCGAGGATGCCGAGGAGGACGAGGAGGGAGACGGGGTGAGCGAGGAGCGAGGCCGCGAGGGAGAAAGCGACTACGGCGGCGTAGTTGACGCGGAAGTAGCCTAGGTTGCGGCGCAGGCGCGAGGTGGCCTCAGAGAGGGAGTCCGGCCGCGAGAAGGCCGTCCGGTCGAGCAGTTCCGTCCACGGGCGGCGGTCCGCGAGCGAGCGCCGTGCCGTGTCAGAGAGTCGGCCGAGGAAGAGCCGGGAGGCCGGCGTGGAGAGCGGCGCGTCGGAGAGGCCGGTGCCGGAAGACGGCGCGGAGCCGCCGCCGCCTGAGGCGGGGTTGGTCACGGGGAGCAAGGGCGGCGTCGTCGGTGCGGAGGCCATGGCGTTTGTTGTGGACTTGTGGTTGTGGGGAATCAAATGAGTCGGGGTTGATTAGGCCGTTAGGAGACAGCTATTTTATGCTTCCGCAGACTGGTGGTTCTACGCCCGTCTCCACTTCACAACAGTGGGTGCGGGACTAACTTGGGACCCACACGTCGTTGCTTTATCGCTAGTGGGCCGAGACCTAACCTCAAATCGGCAGGCCGTGCTGTCAACATATGTTGTCACACTGCGCCTTGGTTTGGGCCCGGAGCCACCATGCGCGGGCGGGGCTGCCTATTGCCTAGTGCCCTGCAGCCCGAGCCCAAGTTGAGGAGTCCGCCTCCCTGCACTTTCGCGTCAATCACGCCATCTCCGTCCCACTTTATCACCAAAACCTTTCCGCTTTTTTAAAAAAACTTTCTGTCTCGACGTGACACTGACACCCAATCCCCACTCCCTTGCCTGTGGCCCGACCTGTCAGTGAGAATTTAAATCCTCAGCTACTCCCCGAGCGGTGTTGCCGTCTGCATTTATGCTTCCCCACCGACCGATTCGTCACCCGCCTTCCCCTAATCCCCTTCCTTTCTTTCTCATCTCCCAAGGTCACCGCAGTTTTACCCCTTGTTACCACCACCTCCACGTCTTCATCCGACCGTTCACCCGATCAACCCACTCTCCCATCCACCGCCACCGCAATTTACCCCGCGGCCGGACGGTAAATTTCTGAACCAACGTTACAATTTACATCGGTGCCACCCCAGCACAGCCAGTGAGCGCTGAACTGAGCGGCCAGTCCATCGTTGTCGCTGTCCGCCAGACCACCACCGCGTCTTTCCCCCGCAACCACTCGAAGGACCTCCACGGCCGCACGGCGTGAACGCCAAACCCTAGCCCAAACCACACGCAAGGTCGCCGGGAGAGGCTTCGGGCGACGGATTCCTCGCGTAGCCTATGGCGGAGGACGGCGAGGAGAAGCTGCTCGCCACGGTGCAACACATCGTCAAGACCCTGGGCCGCACCGACACGATGACGGAGGACATACTGAAGGTCTTCTCCAACTATGACGGCCGCCTCTCGCTCGACAAGCTCTACGCCACGCGCGCCGCGGCGGCGGCGGCCGGAGGTGGGGGTGGGGAGCACTCGATGCCGGCCTCGCCGCCGGTTCCGCCCCCGCCCGCGGTGCCCTCGGCCGCGGCGGCGATGCCGCCGGTGACGTCGCTGGAGCGGACCGTGCGCACGCTGGACCGGCAGATCTCGCAGTTCGTGACCATGGATAGACTGATATGGGCCGACTCCGCGGACGCGGACGCGTTCCTGGAGGCGGTGGACGACCTCATCGGCACCGTGCAGGAGCTGGACGCGGCCGGGACCAACCGCGGGCTTCTCGACCGCGCCGACGAGCTGTTGAGCCGGTGCATGGCACGGCTGGA
The DNA here is from genome assembly GCA_036346255.1 of Ampelocalamus luodianensis. Classification (NCBI taxonomy): domain Eukaryota; kingdom Viridiplantae; phylum Streptophyta; class Magnoliopsida; order Poales; family Poaceae; genus Ampelocalamus; species Ampelocalamus luodianensis. The sequence continues at coordinate 24,544,793 of CM070617.1, read as the reverse complement.
GGACGAATTCCGGGCGCTCATCGAGCGTCCCGACGACGCGGCGCCGGCGGCGCCCGGCGGTTTCGGGTCTGATGAGAGTGAGAACGAGGACTACGACGCGGACGACGGTTACGGCGACGAGCCAATCCCAATCGCCAAGCCGGTCTCGGACTTCGACGTGGTCATCGACGCTCTCCCGCCGGGGTCGGTCTCCGACGTGCACCAGATCGCACGGCGGATGGTGGACGCGGGCTTTGGCCGCGAGTGCGCCGAGGCCTACGCGGCCGCGCGCCGCGGATTCATCGACGAGAGCATCGCACGCCTCGGCATCCGTTCCCGCACTGCCGACGAGGTCCACTCCTTATCATGGGAGGAGCTCGAGTTCGACATTGCTCGATGGATCCCGGCCTTCAAGATGGTGTTCCGCATCCTGATCCCCAGCGAGCGCCGCCTCTGCGACCGTGTCTTCGACGGTCTCGCCCCCTATGGCGACCTCGCCTTTGTTGCCGCAGTTCGCACCCAGGCGCTACAGCTTATCTCATTCGGCGACGCAGTTGCTTCTGCCAGCCGCGCGCCAGAGCGCCTCTTCCGTGTCATCGACATGTACGAGGCAGTGCGTGACCTCCTCCCTGACCTCGATCCTGTCTTCTCTGATCCCTACTCCACAGCACTTCGCGCTGAGGTCTCCGCGGTATGCAACACCCTTGGTTCCTCTATCAAAGGTATATTCATGGAGCTGGAAAATCTCATCCGCCGTGACCCAGCCTGTGTTGCGGTGCCTGGTGGTGGCATACACCCAATCACTCGGTATGTCATGAACTATCTCCGAGCTGCATGTGGATCAAGACAGACACTGGAAGAGGTGATGGAAGGTGACTTGGGTACTGTTGGCGGGGCGGCTATTGCTGTTGATCCTGATCGCCCCACTTCGTCACTTGCCGTGCACATTGCGTGGATCATGGATGTGCTTCACAAAAATCTGGAAACCAAGTCTAAGATATATAGGGACCCGCCGCTTGCTTCCATCTTTTTGATGAATAATGGCAAGTACATTATCCACAAGGTGAATGACAGTGAGCTTGGGATTTTGCTTGGTGATGAGTGGATGAAGCAAATGTTGAGTAGAGTACGCCGGTGGAGTATGGAGTACCAGCGCGGGGCTTGGGCAAAGGTCATGTCAGTTCTGCAGACAGGAGGTCCTGGCATTGGTAGTCTCCCTGCGAAGGCCATGCTGCAAAAATTGCGGATGTTCAACGGCTACTTGGAGGAGATTTGTGCGGTGCAGTCCGAGTGGGTGATCGTAGACGAGCAGCTGCGTGCGGATGTTAGGGCAGCAATAGCAAATTCCGTGATGCCTGCATATACGGGCTTAATTGCGAGGTTGAGATCATCTCCAGAAGCTGCGCGGGACTTGTTCATCAAGCATAGCCCAGAGGATGTCGAGGCATGCATCCAACATTTGTTTGAAGGAGTTGCCAAGTGATTAGTTAATTATAGCATGATGCTGCTATAGCTGTGATTTTGGTGTCATTTCTATTATGGCGGATATCTGAACACTGGCAATGATGACATTCTGGGTTTGATGGTATTATGCCTTAAGGTTGGGCTTTATATTAGATGAGCAAATCATGGGTTGTAGGTGTTTCTGTATCAATTGGTAATGGTAAATCTTATTTGCCATGTTATAAGTTCCTTTTTGGCTTAATTGCTCGTTTGATTTCCACAAATCAAGTGTGCTGATTGTGTGTATTTCAATTACTTGTTTAGTTACCTTCTTTCAAAATCAGCGTATGTGCTCAAGTGATGAAGGAGACGCATCTATTTCGATTTCAGATCCATCAGGCTTTAGCTACTGTGATATTGTGTATGACCTAACTTTTATGATTAACAGTAATAACTAGTAAGAGACTAAGAGCCCTATCATAGAAAGCATGGCGAGCTAATCTGCTTACTCTCTCTTGTGTGTCGATATTTCTCCTGAATTATGTTTACATCGATATATAATCTTCATTATTATTATTTATTCCATTTGTGAAATAAACTCTCGTCATAAAATTGTTAGAAAAAGGTGTTATGGATGAGGCTATAATTAGGAATTTTGTCACTTAGTTCAACTTTTAAAAATTCAGTTTTGTTAGCACAGTTGAAAGAAGATAAGGAAAACTGTGTTAATAAATCAGGCATAATCTAAGATTGACTGAGGTTCCTTGTTCAAAATTAAAATATAGAATTTTAGGCTCATGGAAAAATGTTTCTGGGTGAAGCAGTATGGAGCAGCCAAGCATGTAGCAAATGCTTATTCCTGTTTGATCACCTGCGAATTGACTATTTTATATAAAATAACCTGCTGCCCATATGGGTAGCTATCCCCACTTACATGTGGTGCATTACGCATTGCACGTACTACATCTAAAATGTGGAAACACTATAGATGCACAGCTACCAATATATAGTACATACCTGCAAATTTCAAGAGTTCAATAACTAATTGAGATAACTAAAAAAGACAAGTTACAGTACACACAATTTATGAATATATATGTGCACTAGTCTTTTGAGTACTGCAACTATGGATGGATTTGATCTTAATCTTTGCAGGTATGTAGTACATCCCTGAATTTTATCACAATTTTGGAACAGTGCATCATGTACTTTTGTAAAAGATGGCACCTACCCATATAGCAAATCTGCGCTTATTTTTTTAAAACTTATGTGCTATTTGTCAGAGCTTGCCTTTTAGTTTTCAATAACTTGCTGTGTTGGTTTCAAGAAAAGTCAAAAGAGTGCAATTGCCGAGAAATAACGCGTTGTAATTATATTCTTCAATGAAACTGTTGGATGTTGCTATCCTGATGTAAGCTCCTTTGACCCTCCAACAAACAGCTTTATTATTTGCTGAAATTATGCTCTGGCTTTGTCCACATATGCACAACCCCTTGCCCCTCTTACATAATTGGTGGTCCGCTAAGATTGTGTATTATTTTAGAACATCAAGAGCTCATTTTCATGGAGATGAGGTTGTATGTATCTCAGTGCGACAATTGCTAGACAATCTTTTGCATCCTCTATTTCGAAATCGCCTTCACGGAGGTATGTTTTGCAATCTCATTTCTCAGAACGTTAAGTATGTATTATGAAATGTTTGAACTAGTCAATTTTGTCAGCTGCAGATGATTGGACTGGATTCCACCATCCTCTTCTATTACTTGCACTGCAGACTCAGGAGGTCCATATATTCACAAAATTCTAGATCTGAAGAGACTTAAGCTAAGACTGGTTACTACCTAGCATTGATGACTGGCATGGAGGATACTCTGCAAGCACTGGATGATCTGATTTCCCAGTTCCTTAGCTTGGATCGGTCCCTCTGGACCAGCTCTGATGATGCTAATGCCTTCCTAGAAGCTGTGGATGAACTAACTTCCACCATCCACAGCCTTGACAACACCTCAGCGGACCATACCCTCCTTGAGAGCTTTGATCACCTTCTAGAGCGTTGTGCCTCGAGGCTTGGAGACGAGTTCCAGCACCTGATTGATACTTCTGGTTTCGATGCCAACAGTGATTACCACAATATCAAGAAAAACCATAATGATGATGACAGCCACACCCTTGTAGCACTGCCAGTTAGAAACTTTGACATCATCGTTGATACCTTACCAGAGGGTGTGATCTTTGAGGCAAACCGGATTGCAAGAAGGATGGTTGCTGCTGGTTTTGGTAATGAATGTGCTGAGAACTATGCTGCTGCACGCCGCAACTTCATTGATGAGAGCATTGCCCGCTTTGGGGTTCATGCTCACTTGGCAGAGAAGTTCCTGCCAGCATCGTGGGAGGAACTTGAGACTCAGATCACGCGCTGGATCCCTGCAATCCGTGGTGTGTTCCACATCTTAATCCCAAGCGAACGCCACCTATGTGATTGTGTTTTCGAGGACCTCACATCCTACAATGGCCTTGCCTTTGCCACTGCTTGTGAGCCAATTCTTCAACTCCTGTCCTTCGCCAAATTTATTGCAGCTGCTGGACAGAATCCGGAGTGTCTCTTCCGCATAGTTGACATGTATGATGCCGTAAGTGATATACTTCCTGTCCTTGAAGAAGCCTTTGATCATGAGGTAACTATTCTTCGTGAGTGCCTTGGATTGTCAATTAAGGGCATCTTTACGGCTTTAGAAAATCTGATACGCCGTGATCCAAGTGAGTCTTCTCCACCAGATGGTGGAGTACATCCGATAACAAGGTATGTAATGAACTACCTTATGGCAGCATGTGTATCTCGCCATACTTTGGAAGAAATGATGTTGTTGGAGTTTGGTTGTGCTGAAACATGTCCAATAGACCCTGACCGTCCAACGTCATCACTGGCAGTCCGCCTTGCTTGGATTGTGGATGTGCTCATGGAGAATCTTGAGTCCAAATCCAAGGTTTATCGTCATGTCCCTCTCAGTTGCGTGTTTCTAATTAACAACGGGATCTATATAACCAAGAAAGTCAATGGTTGTGAGCTTAAGGTCTTGCTGGGTGAGGATTGGGCCAGGGTAATATCTGCAAAGGTTCGCCGATGGGTTTTGGAATATCGACATGCTACCTGGGGGAAGGCTGTCATGATACTTGAGATGGACAAAAGGTTTGACAGCAATGTTAATGTTACGATGCAGAAGCTGAACCATTTCAATGACTTTGTGGAAGCAGTTTGCCAGGTGCAGTCACGGTGGGTATTGGTGGAGAAGCAGCAAGCAGTGGATTTGAGCATTTTGGTGGAGGATCTGGTCATTCCAGCCTACAGGGATATAGTTGAGATGTTAAAGGCAACAGGGGCCGGAAGGGAGTCATATATGCGACCTGAGGATGTGCAGTCACAGATTCAGCAGTTGTTCAAAGCAATGGCCAGGTGATGGAGTGTGGCTCTTCTGGCTGCTACTGCTGATTTGTGTTTAATGTTTCTCAGGGAGAATAGTGTAAGGTGTGTCTCTGCAACTCTGTCACCTGTATTATTTTCACAATATATGTGTTATAGTGGTTATGTTTTACTAATTAGGATCATGTGAAGTCCTGTAGCAACTGATGCTGATATACTATTGTACTGATTTAGTCAGGTTTTTTTATCTACTATAATTAAAGAGAAGTTATGTTCACTATTAAACTTTCCCCATATATGAACAAGCATTTAAAAATAGTGGCCAATATGTATGCCACAAGTTGTTCTTCAACGATTGATTTATAATCTTTTTCATGCTGAATCCATATGAGTTTTCTGTTTATTTATTTATATTGAAGGAATTTGAGGTCCGTGTTAACCTTTTGATTAGGAGGGATCCTTAGTTGGACCTACAACATTTTTGTTTAAATATTTAAAAAATATGCAAAATTTCCTTTCAGCGTTCTCGACTAATACTATGAGCCATTGCGATTCCATTTCTTCCCCCACCCCACCCACTGTAGCCCCACTGTAATTTCCATTGTGGATCACATGTCTGCACTCTGCAGGAGACCCACTGTAGGAGGAGCTGCACTCTGCAGGATCACATGGATGATCCATATTAAATTGAGTGTACTGTAAAATAGCTCTAATACAAGGAGGAAAACCTTATTTGAGTTTTTTTAACCCTTATTTGCGCATTTGATTCATTAAAACTGTGGAATAACGTTTTTCAGTATGTAATCAGTTGCTATCCTATAAACCCTCTCTGTTGGGTGCACAGCATCGTAAAATACATAGGATGACACATTCGTGCGTGTAGGAGTCAATGCATTGCAAAACAGTCCGACCTCTCTGAGCCCAGTCCCACAACATCCTTGTGTTGTCTCTGTAAATCCTGTTATCATGGCAAACCTTTGGTAAGAACTGCTATGATTACAAGAAAACAGTCAAGGTTGACATGAATAAATAGCAAACTGATGCATCTGCCTTTTGCCATTAAGTTGTTAGCTGTTTAGTTTTCTGCCAGCTTATAGTTGTTGGCGGACAAGTTTAGCACCGTGGTGTTTACCAATTCTTCTTTAGCTAGGATTAAGAGTTAATACGCTCTCTTGGTGTTTTGCTTCTCAACTTCAAGTGATCTCTTACAAGTGAATGCATTTACTAGATAAATTGTGAATCATGACATTAATGCAAAACCTTGCCATATTTAGGAGGATCATCAAGGATCTCCATGAGAGCTTCGTATGCATCCAAGTACACAATTTTGCTTCCATTGAGTGAGCCTTGCAACGTTGGAAGTAACTTGTGAAGTTTAGAGTTGTCGACCTGGGCATCCTTGTTTTGCTCATCCACACATGCCCTCTCATCCCCAGGGTCTCCACTCAATGTGTATTGGCTTGGTGTTGGGCCTGCATCTCGGACTATGGGCCTAGGCGAGCGATGGGCTTTGCTGTCGGTGGAGTACAAAGGCAGTGGGCAGCAATCGCACAAAGGGGGATCGAAGAAACATTGAACCTGAAGACTCTCTTCTTGCCACTACTGCTCTTCTTCCTCCGCTGGTTTCTCCCCCAACTTCCTCCCAATCCTTGCTTCCACTTCTCTGCTTTGTAATTGGTTCATCTAGTTGGGATCCCAGTGCTTGTACTGGTGTTTGAATTGGCAATCAGACTTTGTTTTGGTGTCGATTTATGTTCAATCAATCGGGATTGTGACAATTGGTATTAGAGCCTTCAATCCTGATGATATTGTGCTCCGAGGTGGCCATGACTGACGCTGAGAAGAAGAGCGGTCTGCAACGCGATGTTGAACAATTGATCGCCGAATCGAAGAAGCGGACATCGCAGATGGAAGATTTGGCCGACGCATGAATGAGCTCGCGATCGACTTGAAGGCCATCGCCCACCGCGAGTACCCGATCATGCCTTGCCACCGCCGCAACCGCACCGACGCCACCCTTGCCGTTGTGGACCACGCCGTGGCGTAGCTACCCACGCGCAGAGGCGATTCGCCGGATCGCCACCAAGTGTTCGATGAATTGCTCCAAGACGAGACCGCCTCGCGGACATCCGCTTCAGCCGGCGCGCCGGGTCCTCCTCGCCGCGCCACGCTCGACGCGCCATCACGACCGAACCACACGCCGTCACCCTTCGGTATGTGGCGGCACCGGCGTCTCACCTCCACACCGAAGCGGCGCCACCTTCCACTCCATCGACACGGGCGACGAGCATGTCCCCAAACTATCTTTGTTGTCGGTGGGGTGCACGCAAGCCGCTCGATGAAATGCCTACTTGGAGTGCGGTGGTGCTGCGCCACCACCGATGAAGTGGGATGGCGGCAACAATGGCCGCCACCGTCGCGAGTGGAGATCGAGTGCGATGAGAGGAATTACGGCCTACACCATGGCCTCTGTTACCGCAATCGAGTGGGCCTACAACGGAAGTCACCCCGCCACCTCGGGCAAGACAGAGCCATGGGCGCGTCGCGGCGAGCCAACACCTTGGCCATCCTCAAATGCTACCGGAATGTAACACCACCGGATTGGCGGGACTTTGTTGGTATCATAACTCGCTTGTTATCAACTCGACAATCGGTTTCATTGAGGAAAACAATCGCCGCAATGCCGCTTGTGCCCTCATGGCGATCTCGCACTAAAAGCCAAAGTGCTTCGTGATGGCCGATGGATCGAGGAAGAGGCGCCATCCTTGTACCAAAGGACATCGTCGACATTAAACTCGAGACATCATACCTGCGGATGCACGCCTCCTTGAGGAGATCCTTTGAAGATTGATCGACCGCTCGACCGGAGAATCGATCTTGGCCACCAAAGGTCCTAGTGATGGTGTCTATTCCGTTCAACGGTGAAGCAAGGTGAGATCAAGATGTTGTGATTGCCATCGGTGTTCGCACTTTATTCGGAAAGGTCGCACACCTTGTTGACTCCATTAACCAAGTTGGCGATTCGAAGGTCTTGAGAGTAAGATCATCCGCGACATGGCGGTGCTCGGACCGCACTGCGGCGCGGTGGTTGCCTCTTCAAGGTGGTCTTGGTGTGCATCGATGGAATCGAGCGTTTGCTGCGTCTACTCCTCCAAGTCCAGTAAATGGGGCAAAATCGCCTCGGCGGTGGTTCAATATATGGTTTCGAGATGAGGCCGAGCACCCTTGTTGGTAGTCGTCACCACCGGTTGCTTCATTGTTCGGGATGACTTTCTTGAGTTTGATTTGGATACGCAGAGCCTAGCTTTGATTGAGAAGCCGATGGCGATTATGGTCCTAGCAGTTATTTTTTCGATCATGCCCACAAAGGGCGGTGAGCTTGGCCTTGCCATTTTGACAGACCACAATGCCCAATTGTGGGAGAGGAAGGCCAGTTTTGGAGGTCTTGCTAGGTGGGTGCTGCAGAAAACTGTTCAACTGGGCGAGATCCTTGGGCTGGGATCTTTAAACTTGTTAGAGATATATATGTATAGTGTGTTATTCCCCATTGTTATAAGGGGTTCTTTGCATATTCACCACATGTACTTGTGTATATATACTGACCCATTGGCCCCATATTGAATACAAGCGCTATTCATAACATGGTATCAAAGCGAACCTAGGGTTTGTTTTCGCCGGCGCCGACTTCACCGCTTGTCTGGACCCAAACTCGGCGCGTCTTGCCTTGGCGTCGCCTCCACCACCGCTGCCTCCGTCGTCGCCTCCGCATCACCGCCGACGACGACTCCCACCTCGGCTGCCTCCTCGTGCAAGGTCGCGCGCGCGCGCCGCTCTTCTTGCCTTGGCGTCGCCTCACCACCGCCGCCTCGTCGTCGCCTCCGCATCACCACCGACGACTCCTCCCGCCCCGGTTGCCTCCTTGCGCAAGGTCGTCGCCGTGAGGACGTTGCTGCCGGCCGCTCCGGATCCAGGCTCCCCGCGCGAATCCTTCCGCCGTGCGGGTCGCCGCTCGGATCCTCTTCCTCGTCGCGCGTTGCGTGAGGATCCCGCCGCCGCCGCGCTCGGATCCGGACTCCTGCGCGGATTCCTCCGCCGTCGCGGTCGCCGCCTTCGGATCTCACCGCCGCCGAAGCTGCCGCCGCGACGCCGCCGGGCCGCTCGCCGCCTTGCGCTGTCGCTGGAACCATTGAAACGCCGCCGCCGACGCCGTCATCGGGCTAAGGATTGTCGACAACACACGCGCGGCGTGCCCACGCCGCGCAGCGGCGGAGGAGGAGATCCGGCTCGCTTCATTGCTCAGCGAGCATCGACTACCTCGCGGCACCGCCGCCGCTGCGCGCTCTCTCCACCTTGACGAGCCAAAAGCACACGCCTCTTCGCGAAAGTTCCGCAAAAAAGAAGACCGACGGGTGGTGCTCGACACCGCGACACCCACCACATGACCGGCGGGAGTTCTTCTCCGAGCGTGACTCAGCGTTCGAGGCTCGGCTGTTTGAGAGCGCCCGCGTGGAAATCAAGGACGACGCTCGCTCTAGGATCGGATGGCTCGATTCTCACAGGAGACACACAAGACTTAGGGAGAATGTTGGATAAGTCTCGTGTCGCTTTCGTGTCGGCTTTTTGTGTCGCTTTTGCTTTTGTAAAGGACAAGATCCTTGATGGTTGTTAGCATCTCAAGGACAGATCCTTGATGGTTGTTAGCATCTCTAGGACAAGATCTTGACCAACATCTAGGACAAAGTTGTTAGCATCTTAGAGGACAACATCTAGGACAAAGTTGTTAGCATCTTAGACTAGCATCTTGGCATATGCTTGGTGAGTAGCAAATTATAAATATGTATACCCAACCCTTAGGTTGGCATGACATTGTGTGAGAAATAAACCAAGAAAAATTTGCCCCATCTCCAAGTGTCATCCTCTCCATGAGAGTAAGGATCTTGCTATCACCAAGAGCAAGAGTCCAACGTGTAACAACAAAGAAGTCCGCCTTGGCCTTGGCGAAGAACCTCAGATTCCATGAGCGCAGCAAGCACATCCGCGAGGTATCACTTCATCGGAGTTGCTGGACGAGTATCCGCCAACTACATCAACACCCAAGACCACCGACTTCGACCAAGTCTCTTGGCGGATCAAGTTCCGTGAGTTTCGCGCCAGATCGGGATGGCTCGATTCTCACAAGGAGACACACAAGACTTAGGGAGAATGATGGATAAGTCTCTATGTCGGCTTTTTGTGTCGGTCTTTGCTTTTGTAAAGGACAAGATCCTTGATCAAGTTGTTAGCATCTCTAGGACAACATCTTGACCAAATGTAGGACAAAGTTGTTAGCATCTTAGAGGACGGCATCAAGGACAAGTTGTTAGCATCTTAGACTAGCATCTTGGCATATGCTTGGTGAGTAGCGATCTATAAATATGTATACCCAACCTCAGTTGGCATGCCATTGTAAGAGAAATAAACCAAGAAAAATTTGCCCCATCTCCAAGTGTCATCCTCTCCATGAGAGTAAGGATCTTGCTATCACCAAGAGCAAGAGTCCAGCGTGTAACAGTGGTGGTCGCCCTCCATCCGGCGGTGGTCGTCCTCACTGCTCCTACTGCAATAAGGTCGGCCACATTGAGTCCTAGTGCTATAAGAAGCAGCGGCATCTTTCTCGCCGTTCTTCTACTAGCACTGGCACTGGTGCTTCTACATCGACGCTGCATCGACTTCTTCAGCATTTTTTTCATCGAGCAGAGATAGCCGGACTTCGACGCCGCTTGCCGCCGTGTTCTCCTCGGCGTGTCTCGCAGCTCGCATCGACTCTTCGTGCATCGAGAGACCACCTCCACGATTAGGTACCTCTCCGTGGATTCTTGATTCGGAGCATCTTTTCACATGACTCTCGATTCTTCCACTGTCTTTCCTTACACTCCTTGATTCTCCCGCAAGATTCTTACTGCTGATGGTACATCTCTTTCTGTCTCTGGTCGAGGACCTCTTAGCAACTCCTCTTTTCATGTTCCTTCTGTTGCTTATGTTCCTCGCCTTACCATGCGACTTCTTTTCTGTGGCGACATCGATCTTGGTTGTCGGGTCATTCTCGACTCGACTCTTGTTGTGTTCGGGACCGCCACACGGAGCTCTGGTTGGTTCGGCCTCGGCGCTTGACTCACAGCGTCTCTGGGAGTTTGACTCGCTTCACCTTCCTTCCGCTGCTACCGTTGCCACTAGTCTCTCAGCTTCTGCCACCTCGCCTACCATCTCTTTCCAGCAGTGGCATCACCGTCTTGGTCATTTGTGTGGATCTCGTCTGTCGTCTTTGGTTCGTCGTGGTCTTCTGGGGTCTGTCTCAGGAGATGTGTCTTTAGATTGTCAAGACTGTAAGTTAGGTAAATGATTCAGCTTCCTTATCCTCATAGTGAGTCGTTGTCTCAGCGTCCTTTTGATCTTGTTCATTCGGATGTTTGAGTCCTAGCTCGCCGTTTGAAAGGGTCATCGATATTATATCATTTGTATAGATGATTTTTCTCGCTACACTTGGATATACTTCATGTCTTCGTAGTGAGGTTTTGTCTATTTATAAACAATTTGCCACTATGGTCCATACACGCTTCTCCACCCTATTCGTGTCTTTAAATCGACTCATTGGCGAGTACCTCTCATTACTCGCGTAGCTTCCATCGAGCAAGGTACTCTCGCCGTTCTCCGTCCCGTGCTCATGCTCGAATGGTGTTGCCGAGCGCAAGCATCGTCATCTCCTTGAGACACTCGCAATCGATGATTGCCGCCTATTCCACCTCACTTTTGGGCCGAGGTCGTTTCCACCGCCACCTATCTCGTTAACATCCACCTCTTCTCGCTTCTTGAGTGCGATCCTCGTTGAGCGTCTTTGTGGTCTTCTTCCCGACTACTCGCGCCTTCGTTTGCTTGCGTTTGCTATGTTCTCTCGCCTCGAGAACGTACTCAAACCGATCGCCACCGTTGAGTGTGTCTTTCGGGATCAGATCTGCGAGCACAAGGGATATTGTCTTTGGGATCTGTTGGTCGACGGACGCGGATTTCTGATGTGACTTTCGACGAGTCTCGCCCCTTCTACCCACGCCCTACCTCTCCTTCGCCTTGGCTTCCTCTGTGAGTCTCGTCCTTTGACCTTCCGGATACACCTATATCTGTCTTGCCCTTATCCACCCGCCCCACCGAGTCTCCACATATTCCTCCCCGTGGCCTCTTCGCCGTTGTCGCCGCTGATTCGTCTCCTGCGCGCTCCTCCGCCTCCCACTACACTCGTCTACACTCGTCGACCTCGTATTGAGGATCTTCCGGTGAGCCATCTTCTCCGATGTTCTATCTTCTCCGATGATCCATCTTCCCCGATGGGTTATCTTCTCCTCCTACGCTCCGCGATCGTCATTCGATTCGGCCTCCCGCCTGCTTTGGTTTTTCCGTGCGGCTACTCTTGAGCCTGCCTCCTATCGTGATGTTTGTTACTCATCCCGAGTGGCGGTATGCTATGGCCGAGGAGATTGTCGCCTCGAGCGCATTGGTACTTTGGATCTTGTTCCTTTCCATCTCTCTCTCGTCCCATCACGTGTAAGTGGGTCTATAAGATTAAGACTCGCTCGATGGCTCTCTTGAGCGCTATAAGGCGCGTCTTGTTGCTCGTGGCTTCCAAAGAGAGCATGGTCGTGACTACGACGAGACTTTTGCTCTGTGGCTCACATGACCACCGTCGCGCTCTTCTTGCGGTGGCGCCTGCTCGCCATCGGTGCTGCTTTCACTTGATGTCAAGAATGCCTTTCTTAATGGCGAGTTGTGTGAGGAGGTCTACATGCTTCCGCCACCGGGTATTCTGCTCTCGAGGGCATGGTCCATCGCCTTCGCGTTCTCTCTATGGCCTTAAGCAAGCCCTCGTGCTTGGTTTGAGCGCTTTTCCTCGTGGTCACTGCTGCCGGCTTTTCACCTAGTGATCATGATCCTGTGCTCTTTGTCCACACTTCGCCTCGTGGTGGACTCTTCTTCTTACGTATGTTGATGACATGATCATTACGGAGATGATTTCAATACATTGCCTTTGTCAAGGCTCATCTTAGTGAACGATTTCTTATGTCGGATCTTGGTCCTCTTCGTTACTTCCTTGGGATTGAGGTTACTTCCACTCCAGATGGTTTCTTTATGTCCCAAGAGAAGTATATTCAGATCTTCTTGATCGCGCCTCTCTCATCGATCAAGATATCGTTGAGACTCCCATGGAGCTCAATGTTCACCTCCGACTCTCGATGGCGAGCCTCTTTTCGATCCGACTCGCTATCGCCATCTTGTTGGGAGTCTTGTCTATCTTGTCATTACTCGTCCGGATATCACTTATCCCGTCCACATTCGAGTCGGTTCAGATCCGCTCCCACTGTGTCCACTACACCACCTTCTTCGCGTTCGCGATACCTTCGTGGGACCATCTCTCACCGTCTTTTCTTTCCACATTCCGATTCGTTCTGACTTCAGTTTATTCGGATGCTACTTGGGCGGCGATCCTCCGATCGTCGGTCTATCTCTCGCATCGTGTTTTTCTTGGTGGTTCTCTCATTGTCTGGAAGACGAAGAAACAGACTGCAGTGTCCCGTTCGAGTGCAGAGGCTGAGTTGCGAGCTATGTCTCTCTTGACAGCAGAGATTACTTGGCTACGGTGGTTACTTGAGGATTTTGGTGTTTCTGTCACTACACCGACTCCTCTCTTGTCCGATAGTACAGATGCTATCAGTATTACCCGTGACCCTGTGAAGCGTGAGCTTACCAAGCATATTGGTGTTGATGCTTCCTTCATGCGGTCTTGTGTGCATGATCAGGTGATTGATCTTCAGTATGTGCCTTCAGAGCTTCAGATAGCGGATTTCTTCACGAAGGCTCAGACTCGCGCACAGCACGGTTTCTATCTCTCCAAACTCAGTGTTGTTGATCCACGTTGAGTTTGAGGGGGGGTGTTAGAGATATATATGTATAGTGTGTTATTCCCCATTGTTATAAGGGGTTCTTTGCATATTCACCACATGTACTTGTGTATATATACTGGCCTATTGGCCCCATATTGAATACAAGCGCTATTCATAACAAAACTTGGGAGGGAAGATATATGTGGTGGGGTTTGCTGAGGATGTTAATGCCATCTTTCTATGGACGGTCATTGGTGTCTTCATGGTCCAATTTGAATCAATGCACTCCAGGAATTTTTTTGCAAGGAATGCCTTGGCCACCTACTTTCCCTACTCAAGTTTCTATATTGCAGGCATGGGCATTGGTGGTGGAGTCTTTGGAACTGAAATGTTGCCCAATGCTGTCAGTGTTGATACAAGTAATATGGAGCTTAAACCTCAAGGAAGACTTTCTGTTACTGTAGCAAAAGCAACTTCTTTGATGAACAAGGAGCTGTTTGGTAAATCAGATCCATATATGATTCTGTATGAGCGTTCGATGTTCAAGGTCAAAACAAAAGTCATATATGACAACCTAAATCCTGAATGGAATGAAACATTTCATCTGATTGTCGCAGATAAGGAAACCCAATTTGTCATCTTTGAGGTTTATAATGAAGACAAACTTCAGCAAGATAAGAAGCTGGGTGTGGCTAATCTCACTTGTGGCTACTCCCCAGTGCAACCAATCTGGGTACTAGACAGACTACTTAAGGTGCTCCATGAAGCATTTCCTGGTATATACATTTGGCTACGGATTGGATACAGTATAATTGCTGATGCAGAGGAAAAGAGTCTCATCATTCCAAGCAAGAGTGAGCTGATTGAACCTACTAGTGATAACACAGGTATTGGACTGGCCTTCATGGCTACGGCAAAGCGGTACAGACTTGTCCACACAATGCCTGCCCCCATGAGTATGGAGAGGAGAATCATATTGAAGTCTTTTGGGGCTGAATTGATCCTGGCTGGCCCACTTCTGGGAATATAAGGAGCTGTCCAAAAGGTGGAAGAGATAGCAACCAAGACACCCAACTCATACATCTGTCAACAATTCAACAATCCTGCCAACCCAAATATTCAGTATGAGACAACTGGGTCTAGAATCTGGAAGAGCACATCAGGAAAAATCGATGGCCTTGTTTCTGGCATGGGAACAGGTGGTACATTAACTGGAGTTGGGCGATACCTCACAGAGCAAAATGTGTGCCAGGAGCACAGAGAAGTTGCTAAGTCACAGCCGACACAAGGGGTGGTGTTCATCTGCTATCACGGTGGTGTCTCCATGTTGAACAACAGAAGCGTGGTGGAGGCCCCATTCAGTTCAAATAGGGCATTGGTTTCTTCATGTTTCATGGGACCCCGGTGGTTTACATGGCAGCGGCTTGGGGTCAAGGCGAATCTCAAAGAGGGGAGAATGTCATGAACCAGTATTGGCTTGGTGTTGGGCCTGCATCTCGGACTATGGGCCTAGGCGAGCGATGGGCTTTGCTGTCGGTGGAGTACAAAGGCAGTGGGCAGCAATCGCACAAAGGGGGATCGAAGAAACATTGAACCTGAAGACTCTCTTCTTCCCACTACTGCTCTTCTTCCTCCGCTGGTTTCTCCCCCAACTTCCTCCCAATCCTTGCTTCCACTTCTCTGCTTTGTAATTGGTTCATCTAGTTGGGATCCCAGTGCTTGTACTGGTGTTTGAATTGGCAATCAGACTTTGTTTTGGTGTCGATTTATGTTCAATCAATCGGGATTGTGACAGTGTGCAACCAAATGGCGGAAGACCTGCCAAGCAACAATTCCTGCACTCCGGTTTAGGGAAATCAGAGAAGAGTTATGCTTAGTTTCTACGTTAGAGAATTGGATCAAAATAGTTTAGTAGAAACAACTCAGACAATGTCTATTTTCACCTTGACATAAACCTGTGCCATCCGGACCACAGTTTCTTGGTATTCACCAATGTCCGTATTCCTCCTCTTTGATGAACGGTAGTAACGTGTAAAATCATTGGTTCCTGAGCTGATAAATATCAGAGAGTTGGCAATGATCCTGGAAGCCTCCTTTTCCCCAGCATTGTTCCTGAGTCGGAGGTAGTCCTTGAAGAGGTCCACCTGCTTCGACATTGGCAGAGTATTGGACAGGTGCGACGTCTGGTCATCGAACCCTGAACCTGCCGATGTGAAGTTCACCCCTGTCATGACATCACTGTCGGGCAGCTTCTTGTCCAGGAATGGTGGTGAGAATTCTTTGAGCCTCAGCTTCTCATTGAGGAGGTCTGGAACAAGCCGGCCATTAGAGAACCTCCCTGTCGGCTTCTTTGCTGGGAAGTCCCTCCCATAAGGAAAATGGTTTGCCATAGCCAAAGTCGGGATATGATTGTTGTTGCCAATGTCAAGAACGGAGTCACGAAGATAGCCGAGAACGTCGGCTGAATTCTCTTGGAGGTAGAAATGGCAGTGGAAGAGAAGAGGAGCACTAGGAGAAGAACAGGGTGTGCCATCAGAAGGAACTGCTTGCCTGGGTTTTAATGCTCCAATTGGTTCTTATTATATTTCTGGAGGGGGCATGCACGCCTAATAAATATGGGAAATATTGAGGTGATTCGGTGTAACTAATGTATATCTTCTGGATATCAGCTCTCTAGCATCTATTGCATGAATTTAATGTCCTTTTCTTGACACATGATTTGGTTGTTTTCGGCAGAATTGAAGAATCTGTATCCTACTCTAGATGGACCGAATGCAAGTATTTGTTGGTCACCGAACTGTGCAGTGTGCAGAGTTTGGCACCAAGCAAATGCGTTTTTGGCTCATTTAGCCTCATTTTGAAACGAAATAGCAAAATTAGTCTTCCGCAAACAAAATGACAAAAATAAGCATCCCTTACCGCACTATTTTGTCGCGGAACCAACATTCCACGCACCCAGATCGCGGCAAGATAGCGTGCCAGCATGCAAACCCACGCGGCACCCATCCTACCGCGGTCTGGGTACACAGAATGTCGGTTCCGTGGCAAAATAGCGTGGTAGGACTGCTATTTTTGTCATTGAGGCTAGTTTTGTTATTTCATTTAGAAATAGGCCATTCCAGGCAAGGACTCCAGAGCAAGCATGCTAATGCATTGTATGGTAGTAGTAGTACTATCGAGCTTGGAGTAACTCCACTGCGTCTATATGACATCTGCTTTTCAGATGTGTGCTGCCAAGTTTGTATATGATGTGAGCATCCCAATATGGTTTCCTCAAGTCAGGCAGGTAATTGTTTTCGTTCTTATGTCCGTGTGTTTGGATGAAAAGGTTGTTCTGGTGGTATGCATGATACTCGAAAAGCTAGTCATGAACTCATGATTACCCTTCAAAGACTGAAACAAATCATTTTTATTTTTTGATTGGAACAGAGAAAGTAGTATTGATATATATGCTACGAGAGATATACAGATCAATATTTGATGTGAGACGGAACTGTACGCCATATACACGACGATAGATATATGGATGATGGATTTGTGGTATCCCTGTTGTCTGTCGATGATTGGTAGAGATTATGATGGGTTGGTCAGGAATCGGGACAAATCGCAAATTCACGGGCTGTTGGAACGTAGAATCCTTCCGGAATTTTCGTTGGTGACACAGTATTAAGAAATATGATTTCCTGCTGCACTCCAGAGCGGGCCTTCTTGACGGCAACGAGGATTGATTGATACGGCTGGTACATAACTGTCTAGCTAGCCCCGTTCCACATGTAACCGGCAGGCAGGCAGAAGCAGGTGTCTGCTACATGTACACTTGCATCTGCGTGCTAGATCAATTAGTGGGCAATAGACCTGTGCAGAATTTTTGGTTTGGTTAGACGTCATCCTGGGCGAGCACACCGCATACGTCCGGACCGAGGGAGGCAGGCAGTGCACAAAGCGCTACCCTCCCGAACAATCCCCTATTCCCCTTGTCGCGCACCTCATACCTGAGCGGCTGATCCTGGGGTGGCAGTGTGGCACAGCGATAGTGGGCACGAGGACGCCATGCCGGCGGTGCGCCATTGCGCTCGGCACAGACCCGCGTTCCTTCCCTGATCTGGCTCGGGCGCACGCGCACCACCGGCGGACGGCGGATAGTGACGGGATCGGGCTTCGGCTGACAGACGGCCCGTGGGTAGCGCGGGGCATGCGCGACTGCGCCGTTATTCGGTGATCGCGTCGGCTCCCATGCGATGATCCGTTTGTGGGTAGCGCGGCGCGTGGAAGGCCCTCCTCGCCCACGGATTCGAGGTGAGCGTACCGCATACGTCCGGAGGTCGCTGTACTCGAAGGCCAGTGTCGACTTGCCCCCACCTCCGCGCTTGCCTCCCAGTCCCACCCGCGGGCACCTAGCAGCGTTTGTTCGTCTCGGCCCGCTGATTTCAGCGCCCACCGCCTTGCGGCCTTCCGCCTCAATAGTTTGTGGTGCATTTTCCACCCGGGCCTGCGTTCCCAGGAAGGCGGTGGCCTTTACTCGACCTGGACTGAGTTTCGCGAGCCTTGGGCGCGTGCGACTTGTGCCTTTCTGGTCGCGCCACGGCACAACTGCACGAGCTTATCATGTCTCTGGGCTGATACTAATACTGGGTCGGTCCACGGAGAACTCGCAGGCCAGTATCGACGATTGATAGCCAGCCCATGTTGGGCATCTGAAAGGGGAAAACAGTTGTGCACTTAGGTGGCATCATGATTCATGAACTAGTTCTCTACTTCCGTTTCTTCACTTGTGTGGTTACCCTGCGCCCATTATTTATTTCTCCCCATTACGTGATGGCAGCTAGCTCCATGCATGCACCGATGATATTTCGTGCTATCAACGTCAGAATCCGGTTGATGATATTTCCTTGCTGTGAATCTAGTCTGACTTTTCATGTATGCACGAGGAAAGCAAGTTCGAATTTTGAGCCAGGTTCATGTCACATTTTTGGGGTATGAAATAATGGAACCAACCAGTGGATGAATACGTAGACCATTCACGATTGAGGGGTTTTACCGTCATTGAATTTTATGCCGTCTAACTAAACCTTCACCACATATGGCGCCCCCCCTATGGCGTGTAAAATGATTTCCCCCCTTGCAATTCTTCTCTACGTGTTTATTAATTCATTAGCTGACACATCCATATTTAATTAATTTGAACCAGATGACACTCCCAAAGTGTCCAGATTAGTTTGATCTCCCATACTTTATCGGTTATTAATTTTTCTTGATAATTTTCTCCTCTTCGTATATATACATACATGCACATTGAATCTGCACAAAACGTCGATGCCGACGTCAGCATAAAAAAAGGGTCATGCAACTTGTTTTGCCATGCCGATCGGACCCGATCAATCAGAAACCTCTCCATCGAATTCAAGTCCAGGCTATATATATGAGCATCAAACGTGATGAGAAATCTAAGCTAGTTTAATTCTGACATCAAGTTTAAAAAATAACCCTTTTGGATTCACTAATTCAAAGACATAATATATCATCATGTATGAGTATAACCACATTTTGACTCCTATTGGACCGGAGATAGTAGTTTTCTGATATATCGAAGGAACGGAAATGCTTCCCTTACGATGCTATTCGTCGTACGCGTGTATGACAACTTGGCCGTCCGCCCCTGGCCACCTACCTGCACCGGCCGCCCCCTCCTCCTCCTGCGTTTCCTTCTCCACCCGTGCCCGGCCATCCCCTCCTCCGCGCCGGCGCCGCCACGCCACGCCATCTCTTTCTCCTTCGCTCCGGTCGAGCCGCCAACCCCACGCCTCCTCGAGCACCCGCCAAGGCGCGCGCGCCGCCGCCGCTGCGCGCGCGCCTCCGACGACTGCGCGCGGTGGCCGCCCGGCCGCCACGTGCCTCGTAGCGCGTACGACGATTTTATCGTTGTGTTTATAGCAGGACTCATCGAAGGAAAGGCTATCCTTGCATGGTGGAATCCTCGTTCGAATTGCAACCTACTTCTAGAATGTGTTTGGTTGCTTGAACTGAACAATCATATCCTGGATGGTGGGATATAAATTTGAAAAATATTCTCTCTAGATGGTGAACATATCATTCTCCTAGAACAATAGAACTACATGGTATAGGATCATCCCATCTCATTCAACATCATCCCACCAAGTAAACACACCCAAATGATCGACTACTTGCTCGATTGGTCCAATTCTCATGGGTATTTTGGGGTTTCGCGAGCTATAAGCTCCATTCTTTTAGTTTCAGGAGGTGCATACACTTGATCTACAAACATTCATTGGCCAAAGGCTAGCTAATTCCATTGCCCCATATGTAACTACGAATTTTTGGCTAATCTAGCGTGGTTTGGTAACGTATTTGCAGATGTAACAATGGTTTTTCCGTATTTGCAAAAATAGCACTGTTGGCGTACGCTCACTGTGCGCCAACGTGGGAGGAGATGGCACATGGCCTTGGCACACTCCCACCGTGCGCCAGCCTGCCTCGGTCCGCCGCATGTCCCTGCCAGCCCGCTCGCTGCCATGTCACCCATGCCCTCGCCGCCACCTCACCCGCTGGCACAGGGTGAGCCTGCGCCAACCGTTGGCACACACTCACCGTGCGCCAGTGCACGGTAGTTAGGGCGTTAGTTAGGGTTAGTTAGTTAATTAGTTATGTTAGTTAGGG
Organism: Ampelocalamus luodianensis; assembly: GCA_036346255.1. Lineage (NCBI taxonomy): Eukaryota > Viridiplantae > Streptophyta > Magnoliopsida > Poales > Poaceae > Ampelocalamus > Ampelocalamus luodianensis. Next base: position 24,524,372 of record CM070617.1, on the reverse strand, counting down.
TTAGAGTCGTTAGTGTTAGGCTGAAATTTAGAAGAATTTTAAAATATAGCAAATGAGTCTAAAAAATTATAATTTTTTTGTGGAGCCTCTTGACACTGTGTAATTACTTGTGTAAATTTTTATAATTTTATTCGTTCAGAATTTTTATTGCTATTTCGTATAATTGTCATGTTCGTACTAATCAATAAATATAGAAAATAAGCTCCAAAAATTATGAATTTTATTTTGAAGGCTCCTCACGCAGTAGACTTAATTGTGTAATGTTTTGACAAGTTTATATGTGTTCTGTTATTGTCTCAAAAATTTAGGATTTAGGTAACACAAATTTTGATTTTATGTTTCAGAAATTAGGGTTTCATGATTTCATGTGACTTGGAATGTATAAAAAAGCCGCATTACAACTCCATTGGAGATGTCGATATATAATATGGCGCTGGAGTACACACATAAACCAAAATATGTGTACAAATATAAAAAACAAAATCGCATAACACACGATACTATATAGCTCACTCGTCCGAGCCACTACTCTCTACCTGCTGCGGCTGCATCCGCGTGCGCGGCCTTGTTTTGCGCCGAGCATGACCCGTGGAATACGTTCACTGGTCCGGAGAATGCGTGTCGGTTTGGAGGGCGTACGGAGACCGTTGAGGCGGAGGTGGACTAGTAGGCTGACTCTGGAGCAAAGTCTAGTGGGCGTACATGTCGTCGTGATGAGCCATGTTGACCTGGGGGACACCTCCGAAGAATTCATCCTCGACGAAGGCTATAAAATCACTCCAAGGGTACGATGCCTGCAACTCTAGCCGCGCAGATGAGCTCTGCCCTTGGACGTACGGTGGGACATAGAACCAGAGGAGCTCTGCCCGTGAACATACGATGGGGCAGCGAACCTGGAGGAGCTCTGCCTTGTGTACGCTAGAAACCCTGGCTGCCATTGTCTGTATCCTAGCGCCGTGTGCTGCTCCCTGGTAGGAGTTGGGAGGCCCGTATCGTCATCGTCAGTCGACGTGAACTGGCCGTCACCCCTACGACCAACTGAAGGCCGCAAGACGAAACAATATTAGTACAAATAAACACTCTAGACGTAAACTAAGAACCTCACACCTCCTGGATGTGTAGTGTAGATGACCGAGGGGGAGCATCAGTCTGTGTACCGGGTCCAGACAACAGAAGTGATTCATCCCGACGGACCTACGGCAGGAGAACGACATGATGTTAGCGGAACGTAAGGCATAACCAAAAAAACTGAACGTAGATTTGTACATAGCGACTTACCTCCGCGCCGACCTGGCCTGCGGATGACCGACAGGGAATTCTACGATGCCTGCCAGACTCGCTAGGTCGTGGTGACCTAGCGGGTGAGCATGCCCCCCCCACTTCGTGCTCGATGCGCAGGATGTCGTCCGTCGAACGACCGTAGCTCAAGTTCTTTACTATCTTCTTCATCTCCGCCGAGATGTGCTTCAAATTTTTTTTATATCCCGTCGGGGTTCTATCTGGGCTGCGGAGGCCATCCTCCAATGCACTCTGGATGCGATACGCCCACTCTAACTATAGTGATATACGCAATAGGTTCATTAATGAAGAGTACAAATATCATCAACAACCAGACAAGAGGTTGTAAGTGTCTTACAGTGTCGTCACGCCGCAAAGCGCTATGACGGTCGTACGTGCGGCGGAGGCTCTCGTGGTGCGTGTGTGATGTCACCAAGTCCGAGCACTCCGGTGGAGGGATGGTGAGTCTTGCGCACGTCCGTAGCACGTACCACTCCAAGTACGCACCGTACATCTCAGGGTCGTACGAACGCTGCTCATCCCAGACATCCATGTGCGCCCTATTCGTCCATGTCGTAGTCCACTACTGCTGGTGCATTCGCTAGTCATAAATATGTCCACCCGTCCTCGATTGCCTGTATTTTTGGAAGGATTAATGTTAGAAAAGAAGATGTAAGGACTGCAAACATTACTTAGATGAAGTTTGACTCACATGTGTACGGCTCACTCCAGGAGCCTGCGTCCGGGAGGGCATGAGCTGATACCGACCAAACTGTTGCATACGTGCTGCGGCGCATAAGGCTCCACCATATGTACGAACACCAAGTGGCAGTTCATAGTCCATAGTCCTACGTCCTGGATGCATTGCACGGATAGCCCATGCGGCGCTACTGTGTGCAGGAAATCATTATACCATGGACATCGGATGATGTCGCTCTCGTGCAACGACTCGAACTCATTGCGCAGACGGGCAGTAGTCCACCGAAGCCCATGGTGGGCCCGTCTACCTGGTCATGCGGAACGGGGTACGGGTGCGCCGCTATCTTGATGGTCGGCCGCCCAACAAGGAAGTGCTTCCAACTCCACAGCTGCAGGAGCACATAGCAGACGGCTAGGTTGGTACTAGCGGTGTCGCGCTGCGAAGCGTCACACAACCCCCGGTATGTGGCGCAAAGGATGGCTGATCCCCAGCTATACTGAGACATCGACCCAGCCCCTGTGTCAACCAAAGGCTCAGCGACGCAGATGAAGCTGGGGTAAAAAAAATCGCCCTTTGTGGATGAAAATAGAACCCAACCAAAAAGCTAAAGAAGGTAAGCAACGAGGTGCATCCTAACGACCTCGTGAGGTGCACCCTGCGGGCATTTCTGAACTGCCTCAGCCAAGCACGGGGGACGCCACATGCACCCTTCGGGAGAGGTTGGCCAAATCGCTGCTCCAGCCTGGCCTTCCAGTCCACACCCGGAGGGCCCGGAACAAGCGGCTCACCCTAGACCGGGAGACCGGTCAAGAACGAGACGTCCTGCAGGGTGACCGTCATCTCACCCCACCGAAAGTAGAAGGTGTGCGTCTCGGGCCTCTACCTATCGACAAGTGCCGACAGCAGGCTAGCGTCTAGGGTCAACTAACATCCAACGGAGACCATCCTGGCAAAGGGCAACAAGCATGTGTCCTAGAGGATCGAGACGTTGCGATCGTCCAGCGCCCAGCAGTCCCTCCTCGCCCGAAGCGCCAGGGGCGGAGGGCCATCCGCTTCAGCGGTGAGCCACAGCTTGCACCGATGGTACTCATCGTAGAAGTGTTTGAGAAGCGCCGATAGGGACATGGCTTGCAACACATGGAACAGAGGGAATACCAGTGAGAAGGTGTCTAATGACCATAAAAGATTGTAAATTAATTGCAGAGTAGTTTTCGTGGGGTGATGAGCTATATGATAAGCTAGCTTAATTAGATTATGCTCCTCTGTTTTTCGGTGAATGCATTTATTATTATTTGATTTCGCTTTATGGCCAAACTAACACTACAAATTAATTAATTACTACTAATTATATGTGTGTGTGTTCATTACATGGTGCATGCATACTTGAGTACCTATTTTCTAACTAATTAACCTCGCCAGCAGTGCATGCATTGCATGTCATTTTTCTTAAGTAGAAATTACGGATTTACAACTAATTATTTATGTAACATTAGGTAAATAGGCTTCTAATGAAGAATTTATGAATAACAACAAAATTGCTACGCGGTTAATAAATAATTTACGATCAACCAAGTCTAACTACTTAGGTACGTAGTTAATAAATAATTTACAAACAACAAAAAATCGATGAAGATAGAAATTACCTACTAAATTGGCTTATAATGACAACATTTAATAATGCTAAAATGTCCCCGGAAATATAATCAGCACATAGAGTAACCGAAAGAGAGAATGAGCGAGCGAGCGAGTGACTAACTGCGAAATGAAATCGCTTTCGTTCACTCACTAATTTATAGCCGGGAGCGAAGGAGGTTTTAATTTGCATGCAGCATGCGGGCAGAAAAGATTACAGTGAATAGATTGATGAGATGGGATGACAAGACGGGGGAGACACCGAATGACGGGTGACAAAGAATCTTCCTTTCGGTGGAAAAGGAAAAGATAAACACACACTTATACGAAATAGCGAAAAAAATTTTGAACGAATAAAATTATACAAAATTTACACAAGTAAGTACACGGTGTCAGGAGGCTCCACAAAAAATTTCATAATTTTTTGAACTCATTTACTGTATTTGAAAATTCCTCCAAATTTTAGACCCTAACTAACCTACCTAATTACCTAACTAACCTAACCTAACCAATAACTAGCCTAACACTAATTAGCCTAATTGGCTAGCGCATGGTGACCATGCAGCAGTGGCTGGCTAGCGCATGGCCACCGTGCGCCAGCGGCTGAGGTGACGTCGAGTGGGTGAGGTGGCGGGGCCGAGCAGGGTCGGCGACTGAGGTGGTGTGGCTGGTGGGCACGCGTTGGCGGGGCCAGCGTTAGCGCACGGTGGCCGTGCGCCAATGCCACATGTCGTCATCTCGGGAGTTGGCGCACAGCCACCGTGCGCCAACGGTGTCATTTTTGTAAATACCTTTTTCATATGGTCACATCTGTAAATACGTTACAAAACATGCTAGATTAGCCAAAAATTCATGTAACTACTGCCAGGAGCAAAAACAGTCCTACTATACGTACGATCATATAGCGTACGATACTCGTATGATCCAACGTGGCACGTGAGAACCCTCTCTCGACAAGTCTTTGGTCCCACTTGGAAATCAAGGAATCCAATCCCAGCCCAAGCCTAGGATGATAGCCTCCATTGATCTGAGCCTCTCTCTTGCCATCATCCTCCTGCTTGCCACAGCCGTCACATCGATTCTTGTCGCCGCATCGCACAATTACCTTGCTTGGTCCCACTACTGCACTACATTCGCCCGCAACCACTGCCTCCTGCATTTGTGTTGTGCAGCGCCATTGGACCGCTAAACCAGCATCTATTCCTAGGCCCGCTAAACCAATGTCCTAGCCCTAGGTCATTGGGCCACTATACCCATATGCTCAACTACATAGCGACAACCAAGGGGTCTTGGGCCAACTCCCCCAAAAGAATAGCCTAACAAGTGGGTACACCCTCCTTATAAAGCGTGTTATCTCATCCCACAACTGATGTGGGACTATCCCAATAAATCTCCCCTTACACATCGGGTGTGCTCTGGCAACCGTGAAGCCTGAGATGTATCTGTGATACTTGTACTCTGATACTAATTGTTGCACAACGCCATCAGACCGCTAAACCAATGTTCGATCCCGTGCCCGCTAAACCAGCGTCTTAGTCCCAGGTCGTAGGGCCGCTATACCTACAAGCTCAACTACAGAGCAACAACCAATGGGTCTTGTGTCAACTCCCTCCAAAAGACTAACCTGATAGGTGACTAAACTCTCGCACTTATAAATCGTGCTCTATCTCATCCCACGACGATACGAGGCTATCCCAACAACTCGTCCACAACCCCGAGGCCACCACCACCTCTAGTTGGAGTCATTTGAAACTCCGCCCATCCTTGTCGAGCTCATCACTATTGTGCCATGGATGCGCTATGATGGGCAGAACTTGTGCTCTATGGATATGCTCGGGTGGTGCTTGTGTTTTTAGTTAAGGTATTTGTTGTTTATTGATGGCCATAAGCATTCCAATAGCTTGTGAAGAACATATCTCATGTCTGGATGAGAATAGCCTTCATCTTATTGATATTACTTCGTCATGTACAAGAGTGATTCACATAACTATAAATAAATATGTGTTGTGGCATTCCAAATATGATCTAGATTTTGAGTGGATGGACAAATAAATGATTCTACAAAAGATAAAATTCTTATTTTCAGGGAAAAAGGATTAGTGAAGCTGTTCGTGAGGCAAAGTTTAGTTTAGAAGCTATACAGATTGGATGAAGACAGGGCATAAGATAAACTATAAGATCGAATTTACTTGTAGTTGTTATAGATTACATGAGAGTGAGAAGGATTTGGATTGTTGGTTTAGGGTTAGAAGGCAAAGAAGAGTGTTAGACCATATGGATGGGTCGTGAATTTTGATGATGAATTATTAACATTTGGGTTGCATTGTAATTTACGGTTTTGAAAGTTTCGGTCGTTCCGCCTGGCTACGAGTACTATTTAGTTTGAGTATTGGGTATTGCATTTTCGAGTGATGTTCGCTACGAGTACTGTTCATTATGAGTGCTGTAACTCCGAGAACTATTTTACTATTCTTCACGAGTACTGCATGGTCGTTGTCGTGAGAAGTTTCGATCGCTTCGTAGGCGTCGAGGCTTCGAAGTGCTCGATGTTCAAAGCTACGATGTCGGTCGATGTTGAAGCTAGCTATGTCGATCGAAAGTCGAAAGCTACGGTCGGTGAAGGTTAAGCTACGATGTCGATCGAAAGTCGAAAGCTACAGTGCGTGGTCGGTGGTCGAAGGCTACAAGAACGGGTCATGGACATCATAAAATTGGTCGTAAATTTTCTCAGAGTGGTCATAGACCATGTAGAACTGGTCGTAGACCTTGGAAAATTGGTCGTGGACATCATGAAGTTGGTCGTGGACCTTCTGGATATGGTTGTGGACTTGATGGATGATCTAGATAGTGATTATTGATGGTTGAGAGTGTGTGGACTGATATTGGTCAAGTTGGAGAACTTGTGCTAGAAAAATACTCTTTGGTCTTTGTATGTGCATGTTGGGCGTGAAGACGATCATAGTCAATAACGAGGAAGACCGGGACTAGGATGGGGAAATCCAAGGTTCATGCGGTCAAGGATGTCACAAAGTGGTCAGGCTTATGCTGGGGTACGCGGAGATCAAAGGTGGATGCATGATGCGCGGAGAAGCTTCGGAAGGTGCTATCCGGAACGCTTACGACACGTGAGGAGATATGGAAGGTGTTTTATATCTGAAAAATTTAGAGATATTGGAAAACCCGTGTTTAGAAGGGTTTCGGGTCCCTTGATTTTCAGAAGAGATAAGATTTTGTGCCGTGTTTGTTAAGGACACGGTTTAGGACTCTAGCCTATAAAAGGAGGCAGATGTTAAGAGTTCTGTGTGGTTTTTGCGTAGTTTTTCGTGACTTTGCATTGAGTTTTTTTGCTAGGGTTTGAGGGGTGCCGTTAGAGCACTTTGTAGCAGCAGAACAAGATTAAAAAATAAGAGATCAGATTTATTCCAAGAAATTCTTGTTCTTGTCGCGGTGTGTTTCTCTGAGCATCGTCTTAGATTTGTTCCTATTCAAGCAGTGCATGGCGAGATAGCTCTTCTTCGTCGACTTCACTGTCTACGTTCACGTGCTGTGTTGATCACCTAATTGTTGCCAACCACATCAGGAGGTTGAGAAGATTAGCGCACGGCAATTGAAGGAAGAAATCGTGATAATCATTCACCCCTCTGATTGTTGTATTCGATCCTACAAAGAGTTTATTAGAAGTTGAAAAGCCACCATTCTGGAGGGAGGAGGGAGAGTAGCGGAGGGAAATTGGTGGGGCATCAATGTTGGGCTTGGATTTGGGCTTGAAGCACAGGGAGGCTTGCGCGGAAACTGCATGTCATATGGGAATCGTATCTCTCCATCATCGTGTGTGAAGCATTTCTCCAAATGTCGCCAACTGAATAACATAGACTAATATAATAGTAGTACTTCTGTACTTGAATTGGGTGCAATATGAAAAAGGTGGATGCATCAATTTTTTGGGAACAACCTACTTAAGGACACTATTAGGTTAGACAAAGCTTCCATGGACATCCATCCACGCATGCATGCATTTCACTCTCGATTAAAAATGGTGCAATATATATACGAATTAACACCACGATCGAATACCAAACGATGCTCACATTGCTTATATATTTTTCTACTACCAAGTGGCTAAGGATTGATTTACTAATTCTTCTATCCATGTACAACATGCTAAAGAAACTTTGCATCGATATGTTTGACGTCATATTAATTAGTTTGCCATAGATGACCGATGCTTCAAGCTGCTATATATGTAAGGCCAAATTCAACAACATGCATGTCAACATGGCTCCTATTTTATTGCCTAAGACCAAGAGGCACATCAATTTAGCTCATTCCATTTTAATTTTTGGATATACCTCCCTAATGAATTGCTCAAACCAACTACCACTTTTAGGCTTTTTACTCTCCATATATACCACCCATTCATTAGAAACAAACCTCAAAAGGTCAAAACACTCCCATCCCCTAACTGAGCTAACTATTCCCAGGGCCAGATCGATCTCCAAAGTAACCCTAAACTATCGCATCTGCTTACCCAACCACACAGTAACGAAAGCAAGTAGATGGCTTCCTAAAGAAAATTAACTATTTAACTTGCAACCATCCACCTCTCGTCTCGCATGACACACATAACATCTCCAAAGCCTAGAACGCTCATTATTAATCCTAACTTCTCTTAATTTCTTCTCTACAGACATAAAAGAACTCAAGGCTCATACAATGCCGTACACAGCTGCACGGCCGTCGCCGCAGCAGCACAGCCGGATCGGCGCCGGCGGTAAGGCCTTGGTGGCGTGCGCGGGGCACGCGGCGGTGCCGGGCGAGGTGGCGCGGTACCACGATCACGCGGTGGGCGAGGGGCAGTGCTGCTCGGCCGTGGCGAAGGCGATCGCGGCGCCGGTGGACTCGGTGTGGTCGGTAGTGCGGCGCTTCGACCGGCCGCAGGCGTATAAGCACTTCATCAAGAGTTGCCACCTCGTGGACGGCGACGGCGGCGCGGTGGGGTCGGTGCGGGAGGTGCGCGTGGTGTCGGGGCTTCCTGCCACGAGCAGCCGCGAGCGGCTCGAGATCCTGGACGACGAGCGGCGCGTGCTTAGCTTCCGGATCATCGGCGGCGAGCACCGACTGGCCAACTACCACTCTGTGACCACCGTGCACGAGGCGGCGTCGGCGGCAGGGCCTTTCGTGACCGTGGTGGTCGAGTCGTACGTGGTGGACGTGCCGCCGGGGAACACGAACGACGAGACGCGCATGTTCGTGGACACCATCGTGCGGTGCAACCTCCATTCGCTGGCGCGCACGGCTGAGGAGCTCGCGCAGGCAGTGCCGCGCGTCAATTGATGCCCGCCCGGCCGGACACCACGTTTGGCCGCCGTTTTTTTTGGGTTCTCTTGTTTCTTTATTGACCTCTTCTGCTAATTTTCCTCTCTTAATTGGTAGATTAGGGAATATATAGTTTTTAAGGCTTTTTCTTCAATTTCGTCCTAGTCCCGTTTGGAACACAGAAATTTCGCATCAAACAGTTCAATTCACGCTGGGTTCGACAAAAATTTAAGTGTTCCAACGGAGATTTTTCTTTTTTCCTTTTCTACATAAATGTACAAAGTACTAAATGGATATATGTCGACACTTGCCCATATATGTGTATATTTTTACTACATTCACGGATTTTTTTAGTGGAATGTTTGGAAATATTTGATGGGTGCAACAAATGTGTGTTGACTGTATTCTTGGCTAGACCGCCCGAGTACGCGCGTACTAATTCATTAACAGCTGCTTTGGTGAAACTTAAGTGGATGCTGTCGATAGCGATAAAATCCAACATGAGATTTGTTCTGGCAATTATAGTACAGTGATCAAACTGAAGAAATGTATGCGCGTGGTGATCCTGGACTCCTGGCCTGGCTTGAGAAACAGTTAAAGACAATGTAATTTTAATTTTAACATCAAAGCTTCAGGTTGTAAGACCAGAGCCAGCACATTGCTTACCAAAATTAAGTTACTACTCCTACCACTCGGTAACAAAATATGGTACATGCCATCTTTTTTTTGCAATACTGTCGGATCGAGCTGCTAGGACCTCAAGCTTAATCAACCCCCTTTGCTACTTTTGTACATTATTTACTGAGTTGCCAATATAAATCAGAGGTTTTTTTTCTATAAAAAAACATACAATGTTTCTAGTGTAATTCGAATCTTTCCGACAGAATAAATAACCGACAGAAGTAGCTAGCAAGATAATGGACACTTCAAATACTATTAGAGCATGTACAATACAGGTGCTTAGAAAGGTGCTTAGAGAGGTGTTTAGCAAAGAAAAACTGATTTTTCTTACTACGTAAGACAGATAAGGTGCTTATTTTGTAGCATCGATGCTTAATTAGGCACCGATGCTTATGCATATGACTATATATAATTAATAGATAATACTATTGACGATGATTAAAATCTCTACATATAATCAATGATCATATGTCTTCATGGTCGTAACCCCTAAGGCTAACGACTTCCGTGGTCGCAAGGATTTCAAAGGTTACATCGTGGATACCCTGATCGGAGAGATCTTGTACCAACTACCCGATCAGGTAACTGCTCGTGGAAACAATGAACTGGCACTTGGACTCGATTCCAAGTATATACCTTCCATTTGATGAATGAAACATATGTCTAATCACTCCAAACCACACGACGTTTCATGACTCTAAGCCACTGAAAATAACCCTCATGTGGTTACATCATTCCCTGATATCAACCACCGAACGGTTGATACTTCACCAACTGCCGCTTTGCTCTGACCAGTCGCGACACTTTCAACAGCCGTTTCTTTAAAAAGTAACCACCACCACTTCATCGACTACTTAAAGGAGAACACAAATAGCAGAAGGAGGAGGGATCCAGTTCAGGAGATCAACAGGCAATTGAATTTCATCTGAAGCAATAGTATAGTAGGCAATCCATTAAGTGTAACTAGGGCTAGTCCACTGCCTTGTTAAGGGCAACCCCTGTAAGGTTCCAGTTTATATTAATAAAGAGCAGTCTCATTCTCTCATAAGAAGTCTTTGTCATTTTCCTCTATTTCATTTTGTAAGATCAACGACTCAATCGTCGACAACTATCATCTAGGCACCTACAAAACAGATGCTTGCATAGGAGAAAACGACTTTTACATAAGTATTTGATGACGTGGTTGTATTATCTTTCTTTAAGCACTCGTATATAAGCATCTCGTATTGTACATGCCCTTAGGGATTAAAGGGTTATCACTGTCAGCAAAATACCAATAACCGTTAGAATTTTTTATAAATCTTGTAGTGCTGGTTCCAGGAGGACTGATGTTGGTTATAGGGTGCCCTGAGTTACCACACCACATGCCCACCCCCTATGGATTTTGCAAGATTTTGTCTGTTTTGGAAATTCAACGACACAGAGAACTGCTTCATATGTATGCACTACAGGTGTTCGTTTTTATTTCTAACGGCCAAAATTTGTCAGGGATCATAGCCTGATGGGTTGCCGTTAGGCATTACCCGGGGATGCCTAGCCAGGGATCAGGTACTGTCCCTGATGGCCACCGTCAGGGGTAGTATCCCTGACGGTTATCCTAGACAGGGAAAGGCATCCCCAACGCCCGGAAGAGAGGTGCGTCCTACTGCTCTCATTCCTGATGGGACAAGTCAGATGGCTGAGTTCACCACCTAGTTTGCCCAGCATTGCACCCTAAAAGAGACTTCTCACGAGTTAGGTTTATAGGGATTAGGGATTTCGAATTTCCAACTGCAGAATGCGGATTAGGTAGAGCACGTGCACGCTATCGTGCGTTTATGCTTTGACTCGCGAGTTGCGTCTGTAGTTTTGGAAACGTGATGAACAAAAGTCATAATAGTAGTGCTGTTGGAAAGTAAGCGAGCGAATGCACAGCGCATTGCGTTCCACCAACTGCAGGATGTGTCTAGTCTGTGATACGCTAAAATTTTGATGCCTGAATCAGATGTTGCGTCTTGCATTGTTATCAAGAGAAATCTGAAAAGTCATTGCACCGCTCTTCTGTTAAGGTAGGAGTGCAGCCAAATAGCCGCCCCTCAGAAACAGAATTCTTAAATTTGTGTTTGGCTAGAAAATTATTTGAACTTTTGATTGATTGATTTGAACTACGGAAACGATAATCCCGTTCCCGTATGGTTATAAGTATAACATGTAGATCGATTAAATTTCGTTGTGGTAACTATTTATACATCATAAAGCCTGCTTCCATATATAGGTTGCAAGGAATTTATCTTTCTCAGGGAGAGGTCGATCGATTATGTTGGCGTTGGGATTCCTCGGGATGCGTACATGGCTTTCTTCATAGGATCGATTAGGTTCCTATGTGCCGAGGCCATTTGGAAAGCTCAGGCACCACTGAAGTGCAAAATTTTTATCTGGTTAGCAATTCGGCAACGGTGTTGGACAGCTGATCGCCTCAGGCACCGAGGATTGCAAAATCACGGAGCTTGTGTTTTCTGCGGACATCAGGAAGAAACCATTGACCATCTTTTGGTAGGATGTGCTATGACAGCGTAGGTCTGGGCTGCATCATAGCACAGACCAGTTCACCTTGTTCCCTACCTACCAGCCCTCCCTTCAAGATTACTGGTTGGCAGCTAGGAACTCAGCACCTAAGCACCAAAGAAAGGAAACAGATTAGGGTATCATTCTAGTCTCCTGGATGATCTGAAAGGAGCGTAATCAAAGGGTCTTCAACAACATCACTGGGTCGACCAACTTCTGAGTCTTGTTATATAGGAGCACCGGCAATGGCGCATGGCGGGTGCTCATCGCCTAGAGGCAGCCACGCAGCAGTAGTAATTCCTCTCTTTTGTCCGTCTTTTGTCAGTGGCGCACACTGTACCCCATAACTAGGCATTGTCTGTTGGGTTTCTCTTTGTATTGGCTTCGGAGCGAGGCTCTAAGAGACTCGTCATTCAGATAGCCTGTACCTTAGCCTCTGTTGTTTCTTTGCTTCGTCTAATGAAATGATGTGTTGCACATCCTGAAAAAAAGAAGAACAGTGTTTCCTAATGCTCAGAATTAGCGAATTTGTTTGTCTCAGATCCTGTGATGGCTTCATGGAGCTCAATTTTCAGTGCCTCTAATCAACCTGATGTTAGAAGGCCTAGATCAAGCAGCGGTTTGCTGCAGCCAAACCAACAAACTCCAATATGAACAATTGAAATATCCGATAAGAAATATCATGTAGTGTATATAGTGTAAGAAATGTTTCCAGCATTGTATTGGGTGAAGTGGGCAAGATACTGACAAAAGTACTACATTTTTTAATTACGATAATGCCATCACAACACAGTTACATTTTATTTTCTGCCTGCAAAAGTCTCATTCAGATGAAGGTAGAATAACTGCAAGAGAGTTCACCTGAAACTTACAAATTTATCATGAAAAAAATGAGTTTTGGGTGTTTTAACTGACAAAGGCACCGTTGAAACTTGAAAGTGATCAAGTAGTCTGGTGTAGTATATTCCTCTTCAATACCCAAAAATAAATTCTGAAAAAAATTACTTATTTAGTGGACATTATTGTTGTGTCATCATAGTGTAAAGATTTATAGAGCCATTTGAGCAGGCATACATATAATTTGTGATATGAAATGAGGGATAGCTTTCATTCTTCTAGTCATAGTTTGGAGAACTGAAATCCTTAAACTACTCATTCCAAAATTGCAAACCTGGGTGCATGTGTCATTGGATGACTTCCTGTTCATATCCCTTACAGATTGCTACATAACCTACAACTTAGATCCTTCCTTAGAGTACTGCAAGTTCCACATAACGTATTTACATGAGTTTCTTTCTCTTTCAGGTTTGACCTCTATAAGCTGATATATGAAATGTGCAAAGAGTATATAGTAGATTCAAGGGGAAATGCTTGTGCTTTTCGGATAATTGTAGCCATGGATTGCTGTCTGAGTAACTTATACTGAAACCTGCAGTTGTACCAAAAGCTGAATCAGTCTTGATCCTTGAAGTAGACCATTGGCTGTCACTGTAGGGTGACAAACTCTCACCCAGGAAGATACAGCCTTTGCGGTCACTGATCAGAACCAGGGATAGAACGTGATCTGTAAATTTTGGCAGTTTCCCTCCATATGTACACTTCTTGACAGTGTATTTCAAGCCCTCGAAGCTTTGTGCCTAACCTGCGGGTGTGTACTTTGCTTGAATACAATCTAAGCCTTAATGTCTGGAATGTAGGAATTTCATAGGGATTATATCGGAAATCACTTGTGAGAGCGGATGTTCAATTTTCTCTAAAATTCCTTTGGAATTCACATGTTCCAAACTATGGATATCATGGGGATATGCTCATGATCTTAGGATGATGATACAATTGGCAATGTTGTTGAGGGTTTGTCAAATCACTCGTTTTCTGTAAGTTTCGTAAAATCGGTATGACCGCATTTGAAAAGTGGTATTACCACAAGTGGTCGTAGCTGGACATGATCGTAGTTTTTTGTACCGAGTGGTCGAAAGCACAAGTACTATTCATCGAGTGCTATAGCTATGAGTACTGTTCATCAATCACTGCAGCTACGAGTACCGTGCGATCGAAAGCTATGAGTATTGTTCATCGAGTGATGTTGCTATGAGTACTGTTCATCGAGTGTTGTTGCCCCGAGTACTGTTCATCGAGTACTGCGTGGTCGTGGACACTGGTCGCAGACAGTGATCGTGGACTCCGGTCAGACAGAGGTCGTGAACACTGGTCGCAGACGGTGGTCGTGGACATTGGTTGTAGATAGTGGTCGTGGATGCATGTGTTGTTGTTGTGTGTTTTGATTAACGTAGGTCAAGTTGTGAAGAATTTGTTCCCGAAATTGATTTCTTGGTATATTCTTGTGCAGGTGGCTTGGTGGTCAACCATGAGGGAGATCGGGACCTGGTTAGGAGAACTAAGGTCCAGAACGATCGTGGATGCCGGGTGAGATGATTAGACTCAAGCATAGTGCAAAATGGACAATGATGACCAAGCGGGATAGTTCAGTGCGACTGGTTGCATCAAGCGGTGCGGCCGTTCGGTGTGACGGGTCACATCAAGCGGCGTGACAGTTCGATACGACAGGTCACATCAAGCGGTGCGGTAGTTCGGTGCGACGGGTTGCATCAAGCGGCACGGGGGGTAGTGCAAGTGTCATGATGGTTTCGGTGGAAGCCGAATGGGAGAGACTTGCCGACATGATGAGAACTGTTGATCAACCTACACGTGGCAAAGCATGAGATTGCTTTGAAATACGTGCGTAAGTGAAACCCGTTTGTGTGTGGGCTTAACGGGTGCCCGTTTAAATGTTTTCCTCTATAAGCTAGCCTCCACTATAAATAGGGGAGGGTGTTGTCTGTGCACTCTCCAACCCTGGTACGAGAAACCCTAGTTTGGTTTTAGGGAGAACAGAGGGAAGTGAAGAGGTTAGGGTTCTAGAGAGTTAGATTGATTGTGTACTCAAGTGTTGAGCTTTTGTACTCTAGGATGGAGTGGTTGTAAACCAACATCAATCTAAAATTAATCCAAGCAAATTTCTTCAAGTTGAGTCTCTTCTTGTTCTTGCACTCTGTTTTGTGCTTTTGAGGCTTTATTTGATCATTTGGTTTCTGGCTTGGATCTTACTTACTGTGACATGTGGAAATGCATCTAGGATCATCTCTTACCCACGAGCAAGTTTTTAGATTATATTTTGGTTTTGACTCGGTTTGAAGCAATCTCCACTCAAACCGAAAAAGGTTATAATTTTGGCAATGATCTTCACGATCCTTGACCGAAATAGGTTTCTGACATCCTAGAGAAGGTTTGTTTTAAGTTTTGTATAGTTTGGAGTTATGAATCAAATCTTAGACCAATTTGTGATATTGCGTTATGGCTGATTTTACTGTTCATCTGAGAGGTCTGATCGCCCAACTCATTTTGTCTTGAGTTTTCGGTGATTTTGATCTGTTTTCTTCGGGGAGTTAATTGGATTCAATACAAGTCTTCCGCTATGCTTGTATATTGATCTTCATAGCTCTCATAGCTATTGGAGTGAAAATTGTGTTGAAATTCAATCAAGATGAAAAAGAGATAGTGCTCTATTCACCCCACTCTAGTCGTCTTTTCGGTCCAACACAAACATAACCTCGATGGAATTGCTGTTTGACTGTGCTCTGTACTGGCCAGTGTTGTCCTTGCAGCCACATGACACGACGACGATCTGAGGTATGATTGGTGGTGTGATTAAGCGCCTGACATGATTAAATTATGTAGCTAGACGAGTGATAACAAGAAATCTGGCATAGTTGGATTCGGGAGGACTAGAGCTGGGCATTGGGCCGTGCCGTGCCGGCCCGGCCCAAGCCCGCCGTGCTTCGGGCCACGTCGTGTCGTGCCAGCTCGGTCCGGTCACCCCGCCGTGCCGTGCCGGGCCACCTCGCCTCCGGCCAGGCCCAGGCACGACCCAAAGCCTGTCGTGCCGGGATCGTCGTGCCAGCCCAAGCCCAGCCCTAAGTAACTATAGAGCGGCGCGTGGGGAAGGAGAGGGAGAGAGAGGGAGGTGGTTGGAGGAGTGGAGGGACGGGGCGGCCGACGGCACGAGGGGAGGGAGGGCGGCGATCGGCAGCGCATGGGGAGGGAGGTAGCTGGAGCTGGAAGGAGGGGAATAAGAGAATGTGATTAGGGATTGGGAATTTGGGAGCCGAGACTCGGGAGAAGGGGTTGGGGATGGGGGTTAGGAGAGCTCGAGAGAGATGTTGGGCTAGACCGGGTGACAGAGGGGGGTTATTGGTTGGGCTAGATTGGGTGGCAGAGGAGGGTTATTGGTTGGGCCAGGCCGGGATGGGAGAGTGATTGAGCCAGGCCGAGAGAGGGAGGGATTGGGCTAGAACGGGAAGGTTAGGCCTATTTCGTGCCAGGCCGGCCCAAACATGGTCCAATTGATCGTGACGTGCCGTGCCGCCCAACGGGCCGCATTCTCAAGCCCAGTCCGGCCCGCAGTTCATGCCGTACCGACCCGGCCCACCACGTACCGTGCCGTGTCGTGCTTAGACCGTACCGTGTCGATCGTGCTTTGGGCCGACACAAAAAGCACGGCACAAGTCCCAGCTCTAGGAGGACTCAATCTGACGACACACAGCTGCTGTCTGCGTCAGCGCCTGCGCCACGCCGCCTGGTCTCGCAAGTCGCAACGCGCCAAACAGCCCTCCGGTCTTTCCACGTCGGTTGCGCGGTCACTAGGGACTTGGGAGTGCCGTGCCGAGCCGTGCGTTTGTTTAGACTTTGTGTGAAAAGCCGAGAGCGGCAGACCAGATCACCAGACCGACAGACAGGCTACCGACGAGATGGCAGCGGCGGCGGCCAGAGACGGCGGTGGTGCCCGTGGTGGACTCGTCTGCGTGACGGGCGGCAGCGGCTTTATCGGGTCGTGGCTCGTCCGCCTCCTCCTCGACCGCGGCTACATCGTCCACGCCACCGTCAAGAACCTCCGTAACACGTTCTTTCTCCTCTCTGCGCAGCACCTTAGTCATTTGCGTTCATTCACAAGATCGAATCGAATGAGAGCAAGATTTTGAGTTCTTGCAGAGGACGAGGGCGAGACGAAGCACTTGCAAGCTCTGGGTGACGCGGACACGCGGCTCCGGCTGTTTCAGATGGACCTCCTTGACCCTGCTTCCGTCAGGCCGGCGGTCGAGGGCGTCGACGGTGTCTTCCACCTAGCCTCCCCTGTAATACTGCAGCCGACACAAGATCCCGAGGCAGTTCTTTCTTCATGATCATTCCACGTTTGCATAGTTCACAGTCAGTCCCCATGGCATAGCTTAAATAGGCAGTTTTAATTCTTGTGTGATGCTTCTGCTGCTTGCAGAATGAGCTGCTGCAACCCGCGGTGAACGGCACGCTCAACGTCCTCCGTGCCGCGAAAGACTGCGGAGTCGGCCGTGTTGTGCTGGTTTCGTCGCAGACTGCTATGGTGCCAAATCCCAACTGGCCTGCTGATAAGGTCATACAGGATGACTGCTGGGCCGACGTTGAGCTCCTCAAGAAACTTCAGGTACATAATGTCAACATGTACATGCCACATAAAGAGAAAGTACACTTTAGCAGCATGAAACTTGTGCAATTTTGCTTCCAGCAGATTTGAGGGACAGCTATAAACTGCCCAATTTGCAACTGTATTCTGTAGATACACAGGAAAGTGTTAAAGAGTAGTCAGTGAATCACATCGCCGAACTTATATTTAAGTGTGTTGATTCAGACATGAGAGATTGAGAGTGAATTTAGGATGCCTGAGAACTCGATGCAGAGATATTTTGATCAATTATGTCTACATATCTGGGTAATTTTAGTTAAGTTACCTTCTTATGTTGACGTTATTTGGTAACTGTCGCTGTTGCCTGTTAGTGTTAGTAGCAGAAATAAACTACAAGACCTTGTAGAAATAAACTGCAGATATAAACACCAACCCCTTGTAGAAATAAACTGCTAAGTCCTAACTGTACATGACAGATGGGGAGAACATTTTTGCAGAAGCGAAGTAGTGCTATTTTTCTTGCTTATTTTGCTTGTAGCAAGATCTGAGATGCAATCATTGATGGTATTCTGAATGCGCAACAGGACAGCAGCACCTGATAGCTACATAGAATAGACACCCTGATTGCTTCATCGATTCTACCGTGGCAGATGTGTCCCCTAACTAGTAACTACTTGCAGGATCCAATTTAGATACTATTTTTCAAGTCGTGCTAATTTCTTCTCTTTGAGGCGCAGCTTTGGTACAACGTATCTAAAACACTGGCAGAGAAGGCTGCATGGGACTTTGCCGCAGAGGAGGGATTGCAGCTGGTTGTGCTCAATCCAGGGTTGGTATTGGGCCCAATGTTGACACCATCAGCTACTACTAGTCTCCGTATGCTGATGCAGCTTCTGGGAGGTCAGTCCTTCACAACACCACATTGCACTTTGTCTTCTGTTGACTTGCAATGCATCAGGCTATATGTAATTTCTATGAGTGCAAACTACCCAGGCCAGAGGCTAGACATGGACGCGTTCTACATTGGCTGTGTTGATGTCAGAGATGTGGCACAGTCTCTGATAGTGCTTTATGAGAACCCATCGGCACAGGGACGCCACTTATGCCTGGAGTCCATTGAACGTCTGGTTGATTTCATCGATAAACTTGCTAATCTTTACCCTGAATTCCCGGTCCACAGGTGATACATCTGTAGGCAACACCATCTTTCCATCAGATGCAGTGTTCTGCTCTTGCTGATTTCTTCTTTTCACATCAGAATCCAGGAGGACAAACAAGGCTGGGTGGTGAGGGAAAAGGTTGCCTCCAAGAAATTGATCGATTTGGGTGTTAGTTTCACCCCATTCGACAAAACCATCAGGGACACCGTGGATCGCTTGAGGAGCAAAGGACCCATCTAGCCTGTGAACATACCCTTTTGTATGCCAGGTTCAGAAACTGTTGTGACAGTTTTTCTGCTCAATAAACTGCCGTAATGCATGTTATGTATATGTGTATATGGCCCATGTGTGTATACGCCCATGAGACTCATGAGCTCTAGGGTTTGTAATGTAGTATATATACTACAGTATTCATCTAATATGATTGAGAAGTTAGTTATAACATGGTTTCAGAGCTCTGATATCTCCTTCTCCGCCGCCTTCCACCGAGACGCCTCGTGCGGCTCTGCTCGTGAGGAAGGGAGGAGGACTGCGCCGCCCTGACTCCGAGAGTCCGAGTCGCCGAGCCTGAGCCCTGCCGCCGCCGCCCCTGCCAGCGTGCCCGAGCTTCCTTCTCCCGAGCATGGTCTTCCTCTGAGCTGCGCCTGGTCTTCCGTCGAGTTGCCGCCTGGTCTTCCTCCTCGACGAAGTAGCGCGCGGGGCTGAACCGACCGCGCTCGCGGAGCATCAGCGACGACTTGTCCCGTTTCTCCCCAGCGCTAGCGTCTGCTCCATCGCCGAGCCGCCGCCTGGTCTTCCGCCGAGCCGCCGCCATTGCGCGCCGTCTGCTTCCTCTGCTAGGCTCCTAGGACACCAGCCACTCACACGAGCGCCAGAAGCTCAGATTCTGCTTGGAGCTGCAATAGTTTGGTTTGGATGTGTGCTGTGCCGCCTGGTGGGAGTAGAGTTTTGGATGGTTTGCTGTGCTGCCTGGTCGGGCAGCCTCGGTCCTCTTATCTGAGCTGTGCTTCTGTTCTGAGCTGAGCTGAGACGTGTTTCTTGTTCTCCGACGCTGAGTGGTGAAATGGCAGATGGTTTTTTTTTTTTGTTTCCCCTCATTCTCTTGGTATTGGAGATGCTTTTCGGCCTCAGATATCAAGCTGGATGGCTAGAATTATCGTGAGTGGTCGTCATCGGTTCGCATGCTTCTTCGGTCTATTGGTCTTCTCTCATATATTACGGCAGAGCCTTCGACTGAGAAGACTGATGTGAAGGAGGCTACTGCATGGCGAAGTGTTGATGATCGTGTTATGGGTATCTTATATCACAGTGCCGAAATCTCAATCAGGATGGATTTTATTGATCTTCCAAGTTCTCACAAGATGTGGGAGTATCTTCAGCATCGTTATGAGCAGACCAGTGCGGTGCATCGCTTTTCTCTTCTACAAACTCTTCATGATTTGTGTCAGCACGAGATGTCTATTGACGGGTACTACAATTCTTTCACTCGTATTTCACGATAGCTGACCTCTATGGTTCCTCTTTCCTGTGCTAGATGTACTGGTTGTGTAGGCAAGGTGGGTCATGATGTACAGAATTTGATGTTCACCTTTGTTATACGCCTTCGCTCAGAGTTTGAATCTAGTCGAGCTCAACTACTGGGACGTGCTGTTCTTCCAACCATGGAGGAGGCCTTTGTTGCGTTGATTGTTGAGGAGACTCGACTTCGCTCGTTGTCCTTTGTATTGACATCACCTTAGTCTGTTCTTGCAGCACCTCGTCAGGAGGATTATCAGCCTAGTTCACTTCCTGATGCTACATCCAACCAGACTTTATGCCCTTACTGCAAGAAGCCTGATCATCCTGTTCAGAGGTGCTACCGACTTCATCCAAAGCTGCGACCTGCATCTCATCATCGCTGTCGTGGTGTGATTGCTGCCACCACTCCTGCATCTGTTGGGGATTCTGCTCTTGCCACTCAGTTGCGTCAGCTTCAGTCCCAGCTTCAGGCTCTTCAGACTCAAGTCCAGCAGCGGTCTTCATCTGATGCCCCTCCTAGTGGGTCTGCTAGTCTTGCTGTAGCCTCTTTTTCCGTGTCAGGTACTAGTCTTCCATAGGTTTTGGACTCTGGAGCTTCTTTTCATATGACCTCGGATAAGTGTCACATTGCATCATGTCGACCTGTTATGGATGGTTCCTGTGTACAGACAGCTGATGGTACCTCATGTCCAGTCACTCATTAGGGCACTCTCTCCACTACTCATTTTACTGTTCCCGATGTGTCATTTGTACCTCAACTTTCTATGAATCTTATGTCTATTGGTCAGCTTGCTGATATGCACTACTTTTGTTGGGTTTTGTCGGTGTTTTAGAACCGATCTTACGTAAAGATTGTTTAATTCGGGGGGTCTCCACAATTGATCATGCAGACAGAAAAGGCACGGGGATTTTTATATTGGTTCAGGCCTTCTCCAAATAGAATAACAACCCTACTCCTGTGTGTATTGTATTGGGTATATTGGTTACAATCAGTGGAAAAGATTTGCGCTAATATCGCTACTAATTGCCTCTCCGAAAAGTCCTCCCAATAGGTTTTTTCCCCATTCTCTCTGAAATATGTCTTTTTATAGCATGCGGAGAGGTGGTCGTTCCAGGTCAAGAGACGCCCCACTATTTCGTAATAATGGTAGTAACCTCCTCACGTTGTCTGACGGTTATCAATCAGAGATAATGGTGAGTTATCTGCAGTTATTTCAGGGAATAACTACATACATTGACTGCTCAGATCTCACAGTTAATAGGGCCCACAGGTGAGTGGCCCCAGTTAACTGTGGAGAAGTCGTGGCAGGACTGGTCGTAAAGGGACTCACGACCAGGAGGTAGTCGTAGAAAAGCTTACGACTGAGTACTGGTCGTAGAAAGACTTACAACCGAAGGTAATCGTAGGAGAACTTACGATTACATAGTAATCGTAGAAGGACTTACGACTATGAGGGTGGTCGTAGAAGGACTTACGACCACCTGATTGACTTCTCTCTTACCACTGTAAGGGGTATGCTCAATAGCTGTGTGACATCATATTTACCCATAATACTCAATTACAGATAAATAGTAAAATGAGGATTATTAGATCCTCGTTATCTAGCCCCCTAGTTTCAAGTGAAAATAACTTACTTGGTTAAGGAGTCATAGATGTTCTTACGACCACTAGGTGGTTGTAGGGTAAAAGTTGAAGGAAAAACTCTTCAATACGTGTTTCATTTGACCAGAAATATACTTGGTCACGGAAGTTTGAAAAATCTCATGACTACGAGGCAGTCGTAGAAAATCTTAAGACTATGAAGTAATCATGGTATGGTGGTTAGAAATAAAACCTTTCCGATTGGTATTTCTTTTGACCAGGAATATACTTGGCCAATAAGGTAATTTCGCTTGAGGTGTGAAAAGAGTCTCGGTTTTCTCGAACAGGCAGATTTAAAAGGATCTGTCCGTTAGAGCAATTCTCGAAGCGGTGGGAACCGTTGAGTTTCCACGGCGTTTTATTTCAAGCGCACGGTTATAAAAATGATCGCAGGGGTGACTTTAGGGTTCTTACCTTTCCCCAATTCACCCTGACTGTTCATCACATTCTCGCCTCCTCCGCCGCCAGCAAAAACTGTGTGCTTTCTTGAAGCTTTTCCAAATCCAACTCTCCATTTCGTGAGAAAAGATGACAAGGATCGTCTTTGAGTGGGATGAATCGGAAATGGATACAACAAAGATGAACGCTTTGGTTGCTGCCGAGAAGATTCCCGAGAAGGTACTCGTGAAGTGGATTTTGGCGGTTGGACAACACTGACTATCGGGGGAGGATGGTCAAATCCTTGTCTTCCAGACGTACTGTGAGTGTGGTCTCCGATTGCCTGCTCACCCTTTTCTCACACTTGTGCTCGAGTACTTTGGGGTGAAATTTGTGAACCTTGGTCCTAATTCCATCACAATGTTAAGCGTGTTCGTGTATCTATGTGAGGCATACCTGGGGATTCCGGCTGACCTCGAGTTTTTCCAGTACTATTACGGGATGGCTCGACAAGTCGGAATTGCTAGGAGTTGCGGTCTGAAGCTCCACGACGGGAAGTTGAAGGAGTATATTCAGATGTTCACCCGGTCGTCGTGGCCAGGGTAGAAGAAGAAGTGGTTCTACTGGGAAGTCACCGAGGAAGACAACCTTTCATTTATCGGAAATGCCGCTGAGAGGATTTCTTCCTAGGATTCGACTCCCAAAGAACTTGACCGGATCGCCCCTATATTCAAGCTATCAAAGACTTGAAAGTGGGGGGACTTACCAGATGGCACGTGGTGAAGGATTTCATCACGCGCCGCATTAGTCCTCTAAAGAAACGAGTTCCTCTCATATGGAGGTACTCGGGGAAAGAAGACCCGATCAGGGACTGCAAGGAGAGTAAGTGAAATTCCCACTTTTGACTCTGGTTTTAGTTAGTCCCGATCTGGTCTGTTGATCACACTATCTGTTCGCACAGATCTTTCACAGGCGGAGATTGACGCCCACGTCAAGCTCATCTGTGAGAAGAGTTCGTCAAGTGTAGTAGCTCCTCATATTCTTGCGGTTTTGACCGCAGAGGAAAAGGTGGAGGGCCTAAAGGTAATCGAAAGTCGATTTCGTCTTTTGGCCTTTATAGTCGTAACAAAATTTACAAATAGAGGATTTGTCTTAGAAAAAACTTACGACTATGAGCTGGTCGTAGAAGGACTTACGATCAGCGAGTGATCGTAGAAAAAACTTACGACCACTTTTAGTAATATTCTCTCTTTCTGATCTCAACAGAAAGTAGGTATAAAAGATCGCCAAGACAACGACGCGGAGGTCGTGTTGGTGGTCATCGGGGCAACGGCACAAGCGGAGCAAGCGAAAGCTCCTCCAACCAAAAGGCATCGACTTGTAAAGGTCGGCGACAAAGGTGGCGCGAGCTCGACTCCTTATGCTCCCTTCGCTCAATTCGCTGCAGATATAGCAGCTGCAGAGAAGGCAAGGACAGAGGAGGCTGCCATAGCCCTTAAGCGCAAAATCCCTAAGGCCAAGGTACCCTTCTATTATGACAGCAAGATTTTCACAGTTTCTGCTTCTCGTGGCTTTGTAAAGCAGCTAGAAAAGGAGAACTGGAAGAGCTTCATGTCTTTTGTGAAGGAAACTGCCGCTCCAGCGGAACCTGAGGTCGAGGAGAGCAGTGCTCTTGAGGTGGTCGAGACAGGTCTCGGCCACTTGGGGAGTCAGAAGGGTCATGAAGCGGTGACTCGGATTGAATCTCAACCAAAAGAAGTCGAGAAGACGTCGAAAAAATCTTCCGTTGTGAAGGTTGCTTCCAAGTTCCTGGTTAGATCCAGGACACAGAGGTAAGTAAAAAAACAGAAGTGTAAGAACGACATTTTACCCTTTGTTTTTCACAAGTTAATTTGCTCTCTCTTTTGTGATCTCATGTTCTACGATATTTTTGGGCCGATGCGGTTTCTATGTCTGTCTATCTCATTAATATGTAGCCATCTTCTCGCCTTTAGGGAAAGTGTCCTGGAGAGCTCTTGTTTTCCACTCCCCCACGGTATGACCATCTTCGGGTTTTTGGTTGTACTTGCTATGTTCTGCTTCCGCCTCGTGAGCACACCAAGTTAACAGCTTAGTCTGTTGAGTGTGTTTTTTTATATAGTCTTGAGTATAAGGGCTATCGTTGTTATGATCCCTCTGCTCGGCGTATGTGCATTTCTCGTGATGTTTCTTTTGTTGAGAATCGTCCCTACTTTTACTCTTCTACCACTCGGTCCTCCTCTCCCACTGAGTATCTCTCTTTTCTTTACCTTCCACCCATTGTTTCATCTGATACACCTCTTTCTGTGGAGTCCTCTTCTCCATCTTCAGTCATATCACTGTTTCCTTTACACTATACTCGTCGGTCTAGGGCTCCTCCTGATACTCAGCCTTCTACTATTTTCTCCTCTGATGGCATGGCTAGTACTGATTATACTCTTTCTAATGATCCTCCACTGGCACCGTCATCTCGGTATGAGCTTCGTGATCGTACTACTATTGCTGCTCCTGACAGATATGGTTTTTCTTTCTATTGTTATTGTGCCTGAGCCTCACACTTATCAGGAGGCTACTGTTCATCCTGAGTGGCAGCTAGCTATGGTTGAGGAGTTGGCTGCTTTGGATCGTACTAGTACATGGGATATTGTTCCTTTATCGGCTCATGCTGTTTCTATTACTTGCAAGTGGGTTTTTAAAGTTAAGATCAAATCTGACAGTTCTGTTGAGAGATACAAGGCTCGACTAGTTGCTCGTGGTTTTCAGCAGGCACATGGTCATGATTATGACGAGACATTTGCTCCTGTTGCTCATATGGTAACGGTTCGTACTCTTGTTGCTGTGGCTGCTGTTCGCTCTTGGACTATCTCTCAGATGGATGTAAAGAATGCTTTTCTTCATGGTAACCTGTAGGAGGAAGTTTATTTGACACCACCCGATGGTGTTGTGGCTCCTGCTGGTCATGTTTGTCGCTTTTGTCGTGCTCTTTATGGCTTCAAACAGGCTCCTCGTGCTTGGTTTGAGCGGTTCAGTTCAGTTGTGTTAGCTGCTGGTTTTTCCCCGAGTAATCATGATCCTGCATTGTTTATTCATACATCTCCACGTGGTCGTACTATGCTTTTACTCTATGTTGATGATATACTGATTACTGGAGATGACAAGGAGTATATTGCTTTTGTTAAGCAACGACTTAGTGAGCAGTTTTTGATGTCGGATTTGGGTCTTCTACGTTATTTTCTGGGGATTGAGTTTACTCGCACATATGATGGCTACTATCTATCTTAGCAGTGCTATATTCAGGATTTGCTTGCTCGTTCTGGTCTCACTGACAGTCGGACAACTGCTACTCCTATAGAGCTTCATCTTCAGCTTCGTCCTACTTATGACACTTTACTTGAAGACCCTTCTTGTTATCGTTATATTGTTGAGAGTCTTGTCTATCTTGCAGTAACACGTCCTGATATTGCTCATTCTGTTCATGTGCTCAGCTGGTTTGTTTCTGCTCCCATGTCTGTTCAATATACTCACCTACTACGTGTGTTGCGCTATCTACGAGAGACTGTTGATCGTTGTCTCTTTTATTCTCGGTTGAATCGACTTCAGCTTCATGCTTACTCTGACTCGACTTAGACGAGTGATTCTGTTGATCGACGATCTATCTCTGGCTATTGCATATTTCTTAAGTCTTCGCTTATTGCCTAGAAGTCCAAGAAACATACTGCAGTTTCACGTTCCAGTGTTGAGGCTGAGCTTCGAGCGTTGGCTACTACTACTTTAGAGATTGTTTGGCTTCATTGGCTCGTAGCTGATCTTGGTGTGTCATGTGGCACTCTTGCATCTCTTCTGTGTGATAATACTAGTGCTATACAGATTGCTACTGATCCAGTGAAGCATGAGCTGACTAAGCACATTGGTGTGGATGCATCTTTCACACGTTCTCATTGTCAACAGAAGACTATTGCTCTTCGGTATGTGCCCTCTGAAATTCAAGTCGTTGATTTCTTCACCAAGGCTCAAACTCGAGAGCAACATCGCTTCCATCTCTCCAAACTCAATGTTTCAGATCCTCCTGACCCATGTTGAGATTCAAGGGGGTGTTATGGCCCATATGTATATATGGCCCATGAGGCCCATGAACTCTACAATATTAATCCAATATGATTGAGAAGTTGAGTTATAACAATGCAGACATGTCTTCCTGATCAATAATGTTTGTTTTCCATTGCTTCTCTGAATAGTTTTTCTAATTGAACTGAAAAGTGGAAGAACAAGGAACCAAACATCATAAAGCAACAAGTGGAAAAGCTAGAAAAGTGAAGTGGATAGAAAAGAAACAAAAGAATTAGTAAAACGGAGAGTAAAGAAAAGAAAGGAAGAAAAAAGAAGTGCATATCTGAAATCTCTCTCAGGCTCCACCCCTTTAATAGTTTGGATTTGCTATTTCTAAGTCGCTTGAAATTTTATGAAGTTTAAGTCAATTGTTGTAATCATTAGATTTGTGTAGAGATTGATGTGTCATATAATTAAACAATGATCCAATGGATAAAACATGTGACTTATGTTTAATAAAATTTCAGTCACCTTACAAATAGATAATCCTACCATGCATCTTCATTCATTTTTCTGAAAGAACAGAAAAATGCCACCCTAAGCTAGATGCATAGGTCAAAAACTAAATCTTCAGATATATAGTCATCAACATTAGTGACAGAGCCCGTAGGAACAGCTCGATTGTGACATCCGGCATAAAGCCATCCGATGTTCTTGATGAGAAATCGGAGTGCGGAGTTTTGGAACTTGGAATCGTTGAGCCCCACAGCATCAAAAGAAAAGGCACTCTTGCAAGTGGCAAAGCTTCAAAGTTGGGTCACTTGATTGGATACGCCGGCCTGAGTGACCTGACCTGAAGCAACACTTCTTGAAAACTTCTCTCCCGCGCAACCACGGAAAGGGATCATCGAACAAAAGCTGCCTTCCAGCAGATCAAGAGCATCTCCTCCTCCCTCTCCTTTCCCCGACAAAGAAAAGCATATCTCGCGCATAGATGCACACATACCTAGCCAAGCCTGAAACTTAAAGGCGGCGGGTTTTCTCCATTGCCATGGCTTCCCAGCCTCTTCTTCCTCACACCCTCGTCTTGTTCCTCGTCCTGCTCCGCCTCTCCCCGGCTTGCGCTGCTAGGAGGGTCTCGGTGTCAGTCTACTACGAAACGTTGTGCCCGTTCTGCTCCGGCTACGTCGTGAACGACCTTGCCAGGATCTTCCATGACGGCCTGTCCTCCATTGTTGACCTCCGCCTCGTCCCTTTCGGCAATGGCCGCGTCTCGCCCGACGGATCCATTACCTGCCAGGTCTGCCTTCCCTCGTAGCCTGCGTTTCTGACCCATTTCTTTTATGCGTCCTCTTTCTTGAAAGGGAATTGCTAAATGGTACTCGAGTGTTTTTTTTGTTTGTGAGTACTCAAGTTTTTTTATCCATGTTATGCTTGGTGATTTCTCTCTAGACAATGTGATAAATGAGTAATCAATTTGTTTAGGGATGTCGAGAGCTGCAACATAAATGAATATGTATGTTTTTTTTTGTAGTTTTTGTTGTGTTTTTTATAGTTTATTTTGTTCCTCTTTTTTACATAAAATCACACCATTTTTTACATAATTTAATTTATGTAAAACTAGTATATAACTTATGTAAAAATTCAGTGTCTAAAAAATAGAGTACTCCCGGATAAAATAGTACTCAGATGAGGGAAAGAGGCAAAGTGATCTAATCCATTGAATCTAGATCTGAGAGTTCAAAATTTGAGTACTATTTAGGAATAAAGCACTCAAGTACTCTCTAGACACCTCCTTCTTGAAATGGGTGTCCTTTTGCAATAATCTTAAGCGTAATTTTGTGATAGTTGGGCTACTGGAGTGCGTTTGATTCTTCTCGTTCAAATGTATTATTTGGACGATGAGAACGTTGGTGACATTCGGTACTGCATTGCATATGAAACTGGCACACTGCAACTAGTCAGCTACCATCCCGTTAATCGAGTGCTAAAGCAACTGGGAAATAATATGATGTTTGTAGTGCCTTAATACTTTGAATTCAGTGTATCAAGCTTTTCTTCACATATTGCGAAACATAAATTTTACAATTCGTACATCAAGGGACTGAAGTATTTACCTTTGCTGCATGTATGCTTCTGTTTGCTTACTCTAGTTGCTCGATTTTGCAGCATGGGGAGGATGAATGCCAACTCAACGCTATAGAAGCTTGCGTGATCAGACTATGGCCTGATGCGGTAGTGCCTTGAACAAAAAAAAAATGGTTCTGATAATTCAATATCCTATAATTTATGTTTCAGTGTGTGATGATTCAGTTATGTGATGTACTGAGTACTGACATTTTATCAATCCATATATGATAAAGCTGCCAAGCCCATTCTAAGATCAATTAAATTTAAGGCAGTGCATTAAGTGTTAGTATGTTTTCTTCTGAATGCAGGAACAGCATTTCCCTTTCATTCGTTGCATTGAGCATTTAGCTCTGACTCAAAAATGGGACGCGTGGCAGTCTTGCTTTCAGGAAACTGGTCTGGCCTCTCAACCTGTTATAGATTGCTATAACTCAGGATACGGCAGGCAGGTGAGCTATTGGCCTTCCTATCGACACTGTCTTCCTATTGCAGTTGATACTTTATACTTCTCTCCCCTACTGTTTTTTTCTATAATTTTTTTTACACCTTATACTTTCTACTAATGTATTGAACTATCAGAATTCAAAACTACTGATTCTTTTACTTCAAAAGGAAACGAAGTAGTTCTTAGTGGTAGCAAATGCTGTTTTAACAGTTCCCATGAACTACATAATCATCAATCATGCCCTTCAGTTCCTATTGGTGGTTGTTTAGATTCTCAAATCTCAACACCATGTTGGATGATGACTCAATTACTTCTTTTTTTGAAACATTGACTGCATTACTTTTGTAGTTGAATTCAGAAATTTTCAATCTGGAAACACTTTATGGTATGAAAATTCACCCCAAAAAATGGATTTGATTCTTCCAGTATGCTGAAGATTTGTGCAGAACAGTCATATAGATATGTTCCTTGAGTTGTGATAGTAATGTGATAATAAATCAATTAAATGTGCAGCTTGTACTCCAGTATGCTGCAGAGACGAATGCTCTTCAGCCTCCTCATCAATTTGTACCTTGGGTGACCGTGAACGGGAGACCCCTTGGTGATGTAAGTTGCAGCTTTTCTGAAACTGAAGAAGTTCTATTGTGTATTCATAAATCTAAGTCTAATTTAGAATTTCATGACAATTTTCTGCAGGATTACATGAATTTCGAAGCCTACATTTGTGGCGCTTATGATGGCGAACTTCCAGAGGCATGCAAGGGGAAACACCTGGCAATTGCTCAACACACGAAAACAAGCCGAGGAGACAAGGTGTGCCCAGCTAGCAAAACTGTCAGCTAATTCACGAACGAGAAATAAATCTTTCGATGAACCGAAGAACTCTAAGTTAGAATTTTGTTTTAAGAGGTTCTAAATTTCTACCGTCCTACTAGGTCTAGATGTATTCTGCAGTTAGTTGAACTAGTAGTGTTGTGGACTTGCAATAGGAAACATCTAGCTTCTACTGAAACAATTGCAATGAAGGTTGATGCGTCTTGCATTTGCAAGACAAGAATTTGCTCTCAGTTCTAGGAAATCCGCTTTGTTGAGAATCTACGCGTGATTTGTAGTTTTGCTTTGCACATTTCATTTCACATTCTTCTATTCACAGAGACATGCCTGAATCCTGGTTCCTGATTTGTTTACATATTCTTATGATCCAGAGGAATCCACATGAGCTGGCCATTGCACTTGTCTTTTGTATCGCCCTGTGGTTCTGATTTCTGAAGCGCCATTTCGTCAAGATCAAGTGGAACTCTTCAAAAGCAGATCGAGCTAGCCCAGTAAACTAACAAACAGTAGTAACACCATACCAAAACAGACAAATTGTATATCCCTTGAAGTTCCCTTTTTTCTGTTCTTTGTTGCTTGTCAGAAAAAAAAAGCTGAGTAAGTGTCATTCACTGACCCAGATCAGATCAGGAGAGTCACTCACACCTATTGTGGTATTGTTCTTTTAGGCCTTTTATACAGAACAAGTTCTGATACCGTAAACAATAAACTGAGAACCGGAGTCTTCGAGGTGGAATTGTTAGCGTGAAGTGCTACGAGCTCAACTCAACGCGAGCAGCCGAGATTTCCACTCCGCATGATCCCACACATTGATGGATTGCCCCTGATCAGATCTGCGGTAGCCGGCGGTGGATTTTGCCGGCATCGGCATGTGTAGCTGTAGTACGTACGTGTGCAATACTCGAGCAAAAAAAAATTAGCCAGGCCGGACGTGCAATAGTTGTCAGAGGAGGGCGCGCGGCCAAGAAAAACGGGCTCGCAGACCGTGCACGACGCGGAGGTGGCACTGTAGCATTTTTTTTTTTTGAACCAGGATTAGACCCTGCTTTTATAAAGCTCATAACCATCCGGTACTTACATCACACTGGGGATACCAGCTGAAAACAAAAGCACAAAAAACTAAAGGCAGAAGCATTTTCAACCCCAAGTCAGCCTGAAACAAACCAGTCTACAAAACGA
Source organism: Ampelocalamus luodianensis (assembly GCA_036346255.1). Classification (NCBI taxonomy): domain Eukaryota; kingdom Viridiplantae; phylum Streptophyta; class Magnoliopsida; order Poales; family Poaceae; genus Ampelocalamus; species Ampelocalamus luodianensis. Next base: position 24,493,376 of record CM070617.1, on the reverse strand, counting down.
CATACAGCAAAGTCTATCCTATTCCACCCCTGCAAAACACAACCACCCAGTTTTCAAGCTTCTTCAGCAGGACTTCTTGCTTGCAACGCTCCTCCCCTTTGCTTAACGCCAACCATCGCTGCATACATGACATAAAATGGAAAATGACTTCATTTGGATGCTTAGGGTAATCCTTCTCAAAAATCATCTTATTTCTTAGTCTCCAAAGCGTCCAAGTCATTGCTGCAAAACTGATAAAAGAAAAGTTATTTTTATTAACACCCCTCACGTCAATCCAATTACAATGGAAATCTTCAAGCGAGTTTGGATTCCTCTTCCAACCAAAAGCTTCCCTACAACAGGACCAAACAAACTTAGCAAGAATACAGTTAAAAATAACATGGTCTGCATCTTCTAACACCCCACAAAGAATACAATTCACTTCCCCTTTCCAATTTTTAGCCCTTAGTTGATCCAAAGTCGGAATTCTATTATGATAGGTTTGCCAAAGGAAAATTTTAACTTTTAGAGGGATTTTACAAGACCAAAGTTTTTGCATTCTATTATCAACAATCCCACCAAAAGCAAGTCTTCTATAAAGAGATTTCACTGTAAAAATACCTTTGTTCTCCAAACACCACATCATACTATCATTTCTATCCATCAGAACCACCCCTCCTAATACAGTTTTCAACTGACTCCACTGATAACTCTCATTAGCCCCAAAATTACGAGCAAATTTAATATCCCAAGAATCATTTACGAAACAGTTAGCCACCCTGATATCAGGCTCAGCACAAATACCAAACAAACCAGGAAAGCAGATTTTTAGAGGACAATCACTCACCCAAATGTCATGCCAAAAAGAAATCAGTCTCCCATTGCCTACCTTAAAGGAAACACCCAAGTTAAACAGAGGCTGAACCTTGCTGATGGATCTCCAAAATTGGGAACTCCTAACCGAGGAAGCCTTTCTGAAATCCCCCTGGGGGAAGTATTTAGCCTTAAGAATGCGAAACCAAATCTCATCAGTGGCCTTGCTCAGCTTCCACAACCATTTGCAAAGAAGACACTTATTCAACAGGCTAGTATTAAGCACCCATAAACCTCCAAAATCAGTTGGTCGACACACTGCCTCCCATCTAATCATATGATATTTAAACATATTACTTGCACCTCTAAAAAAAAACAAGATCGAATAGAATCCATTTTTTTGTGGCTTTCCTTGGTCAGATCATAAAACCCCATGATGTATATTGGTTGACTACTAAGACAACTATTGGTTAAAGTAAGACGACCTCCTGAGGAGAGCAAGTTATTTTGCCAACCGTCCACTCTTCTAGTCATTTTGTTAAGCACACCTTCTATCACCCTGCTATTTAACTTCCTTTCCCCAATCTCCATACCAAGATAAGTAAGAGGGAGTTCCCCCAACTTGCAGTTGAAATTGTTGGCTACTTTGGTGGCTTGCTCAGCGTCCAACCCCAAAACATAAACCTCACTTTTATGGTAATTAACTTTCAAACCAGACATCCACTCGAAGCAGTATAAAAGAAACTTGAGATTCAAGATATATTCCTCTTCACATTCAATCATCAAAACAGTATCATCAGCATACTGAAGCACAGTAACACCCTTAGGAATTAAATGCGAGATTACTCCTCTAATCAACCCCTTCTCTTGTGCCTTGTAAACTAACTCAGCTACAACATCTGCTGCCAGATTGAAAAGCAAAGGTGATAAAGGATCTCCTTGTCTCAAACCCCTATGTGTAGTAAAATAAGGACCAACATTACCATTAACATTGATGCTCACTTTACCTCCTTGAATGGAACTCATCAACCAATCTATCCATTTACTAGAAAAGCCTTTGCCTTTCATTACCTGTTCTAGAAAATCCCAACGGATCTTATCATAGGCTTTCTCAAAATCCAACTTCAGAATAATACCCCTTTTTTTTTATATCCTTAATTCATGCAATATCTCATGTAGAGAAACAATTCCGTCCAAAATACTTCTGTTTTTAATAAACGCTGTTTGACTTTTTTGAATAATCTTGTCAGCAATCTTCCCTAATCTTACTGCCAAAAGTTTAGTTAAAATCTTGAAGCTGACATTGATCAGACAAATTGGTCTGAATTGTTTGATAGAAGAAGCATCTTTAATCTTAGGGATCAAAGTAATCACCCCATAATTCAATCTTTTTATATCTAACATCCCTTTGAAGAAATCATTAACAAGATCCATAAAAGGTCTCTTCAAAATGTCCCAAAATTTCTTATAAAACACCGTTGGAAAACCATCTGGCCCAGGAGCAGAATCAACTGGCAAATTATTAATAACATGCAGAACTTCCTGTTCAGAAAAAGGTTGTAGAAGAATTTTATTCTCAGCTTCTGTAACTCTTAAACCATCTATCCAAAAATTACCATCCAGATGCACTCTCTGATCCCCTGCCGCCCCAAAGAGAGATTTATAGTAACTATATATATGTTCTGTAATGCTTTCCTTAGATGTTAACACTTCCTCCCCATCAACCAAACTGAAAATGAAATTCTTCCTTCTCCTACCATTAGCACAATTATGAAAGAACCTAGTATTTGCATCACCTTGGAGTAGCCACTTCTTTTGCCCTCTTTGCTGCCAATATCTTTCCTCCATGTCATAAAGTTTTTCCAACTCGTTCTCTGCCTTATACCTTTTAATCCAATCCTCAACCACTAACTGATCCGTCTCAGCTTTCCTGTCTAATCTGTCCAAATTATCCAAAATATGCTTCTTCTCCCTTCTACTTTTTCCATTTATGTTAGCACCCCAACCTCTTAGAAATTGTCTAAGAGAAGCCAAACAACCAGTCCATTTATCCAAGGAATAACTATTCTCAGGAACTCTCATAGTAACTTCATCCCATTTGTTCAAGACCAACTGTTTGAAATCATCCTGCTCAAACCATTTATTCTCAAAGAAAAACCTTCCCCTAGGAATCATATCCTCTCCTCCTGTACTTAAAATAATAGGATTGTGATCAGAACCAACTCTAGTCAGGCTGTAAGCAAAACAAAGAGGATAATTGACTTCCCAAGCTGTTGTAACCAAAATCCTGTCCAGATTCACCATAATGGGGCAAACTTGTTTATTAGTCCAAGTGTATTTAGAGCCACTTCGCTTTATCTCCATTAAACCATTTTTATCAATAAACTCATTGAACCGATCTATCAACCTGTAATCAACTTTTGCAGAACTTTTATCCTCAGTTTTCCTGATGAGATTAAAATCTCCTCCTAATACCATAGGCAAAATGGAGTTCTGACATTTAAGGTTTAGTTCCTCCAAAAACATCTGAGCCTCCCCATGATGAGCTGGACCATACACAGTCACCACTTCCCATCTGAAGTTAATCTTCTTGTGTCTCACAACCATGCTAACAAAATATCTCCCCTTATCACAACATTCAATATCCAGGTTGTCCTTCCTCACCCCCATAAGAATGCCCCCTGAGTGACCTTGGGCCGGAATCCAATCCCACCCAAAATCACTATTGCCACAAAGTGCCTTCAACTCTCTGTCAGTAAAGCACTGCTTAATTGTCTCTTGCACCCCCACCACATCCAGTCTCTCTTTATAAATCATTTCTTTAAGTTGACCCCTTCTAGCTGGTTTACCCATTCCTCTGATATTCCAAAAAAGACACTTCATGAATTACCTTTTCTGTGAACAAACCTGCCTGATTTATTCTTCCTTTTGTTTTGTTTGTTAGCCTCATAATCATTGACCCCCCTAATATCATTGTCAACAACCTCCAGAGTCGAAATGCTGTCAGTCATCACCCCACAATGATCAGACTTTTCTTTCTGCATCTCTGCCTTAGCAATAGCAGCTCTTACTAGCTCACTAGCTTGAAAAGCTGTAATAACATCTTTAGAATCTGCAGACTTATGACCCAAAACAATCCCACAAGAAGAAGCAATATTTTCTAAATAACTAACAGATGAATTATTCAGAATAGTAAAAGGATTAGAATTACCTTGACTTTCCAAGTTCTGAATAGACTTCAGCATGGATGCTTTCGCTTGCATAGGAATACCCTGATCTTGAATGCGAGTGCTTCTCCTAATCGCCACCTGAGGCTCTTTGAACCTGGTTCTACCCCCTCTCTTCTTGGACAAACTCCATTCATCAGTCATATCACTCTGATTTGGAACATGTTCAGTAACTGCTGAAATCTTTTGCATAACACCCCCCAAATCTTGGTGAACTGCAGGCAAGTTATATTCTTTATCCACCAGAGCTGTTGTAACCTGAAGATTTGTAATTAGCCTCCCCTTAGGTTTAGTATCTACCTTACTCTGTAGTTCTAAAACCTTGTTGCCTTCTGACTGATCAACCACAGATTTACTGTTACCCTTGACAGGAGTCTTAAGAAAAGGCCACAAAGTTGCCTTCATGTAAGAAGGTCCATCTCTGGTGTGCACAACAATTGCATCAGAAGGACATTGAGATTCCAGAGCAGAATCAAGAACATTCCTTTCAAGTTGGTCATTATGTTGCAGGTGCACATTACCATAAGAAACAGGCTCTGAAACCCCTTGACCCAAATCTGTAGGATAGCTGAAAGCAAGAGGAACCACAGCCACAGCCAAATCAGTAGGTGAGACTTGTGTGATTTGATTATCCTCCCTCACTGTATCTGACCCAGAATCTCCCTCTCCAGATACCCCCTCAATACTGTCCATACCTTTATTTTTATTCGATCCACCTCCACTTTTCTGTTCTGAACTCTGGACTGTGTCTCCTTCACATTTCTCTACCAATTTCTCCCATTCCGTTTGATGATTACTATCACTGGACTCTTCCTCATCGTCATCATCCTCTTCACGCTTCTTGCTGTGATGTTTGGGTCCAGTTTCACCATGATTTCCTCCTTTCTTCACAAGAGCAATTCCTTCTGCTTCAAATTTAACCTCATATCCCACTGAGTTGATAAAAATCTCTATGAAACAATTGATACGAGAAGGATCACGGCAAGAAACCTTAACCCTCACAGGATCCATTCTCAACAAACTGATGGAATCCACCTCCATTGGTTCACCCACCACACTAGCAAACTCTTTGACAGCTATTTCAGTTTTCGCAGCATTAGGGATTCCATACATTTTTACCCATGTGGGGATCAAAACCGACGAAGCTGCAGGGTCAATATTAGATTTTAAAATTTTAGCTTTAATAGAATGTAACGCCATTTCAACACCCCTGGTTTTAGACCAAGACTCCAAGAGCTCTTTGGATGGAAACACTACTGCATATTCTTGATCAGAAATCTTGCGAACTCTCCAGTCCCAATTGTCTTGTATAAGATGCTTCAGTTCAACTTCAATTTTCTGAACCGAACCAACCCCTTCCTTTATCTCAATTACACCCGAAGCCGCTTGTTGATCAGAAATTTGAACATCAGGCATATTAAAGCTATAGAACCCCTGATTTGGAATTCCAAACCCAAAAAGTCGGAGACCCCTTTGACGTTTCTCATCTGGACAACCAGAAGTCCAATGTCCTGTCTTCTTACATTTGTAACAGACCGGGGGATTAGTGCATCTCGCTTGATGATGGCCAGATTGAAGACATCGAAAACAAGTACCTCTATCCTCATCACGAAGAACCCCAGTATTAGAACCAATATTTCCCCAATTTTTTTTCGATCCTCTCCTTTAACAACCTTTCTCGAATCTTCCAATGAAGGTTCAGGACGAGACGAAGCAGATCTAGTGTGAAATCCTCTCCCGCCTAAGCCCCCTCTGCCCTCAGTAGTTCTAACAGAATCATCCCTACGACTCCCCCCTTCACGATTCGAATAATCTCGCCGAAAATCCCCTTCCAAACCCTTGGAGTGATCAGAAAAACCTCTATCTTGTCCCCCAAATCCACGAAAATCTGAACGACCTCTACCAAAAGAGCTCAAATGCAAACCTGCTTTTGGATTGCCCCCATGTGGATTCTCTTGGAATCTTCGTTTCTGCTCTTGAACTCTTCTCAACCGCTCACGGAGATCATCTTCCTGCAACAAGTCATCTTCTTCCATCCACTCCTCCGGGGCGTGTCTTTTGCCCCCCGCCCAAGGACGAACGTCCTCCGAGCGTCTGGGGAGTCTTCCTCTTCCCCGATCCATCTTCCCTTCTCGGACTACCTCAGCAAAAGAGCGGCTCAAAGGCTCTGGATCTGAAACCCTCCGAACCACCCGAGCACCAAACCCTAATCGCCTGACTTCCCCTCTCCTCGCGATGTAACCTGGCTCCCCCACCGACGCAAACTTAGGAATCCAGCGCCAGGAGGCCACAGGAACCCTACGCCAGGAATGAACAAAGAGATCCGAGAGAGTCGTGCCAAACCTATGGGCCGGCCCATTGCTATTGCCATGGCGAAAAAAATCTTCTCGAATTTTCGAGTCTTGACTCACCCGATCAGCGCCACCCACCGGAAGATCCACCACGTGTCGCGCCCTCCCATCTGCGATGACGTCGACAGGCGGCGCGTGATCGCTCCTCCCTGCCACCGCCATTGTTCGCTCGCCGCCAGCAAACAACTACTCTTGTTTTTTCTGTTCTCGATCCAGTCATCCTCCAGGCCGTTTTTTTGGGCATTTCCCGCACTGTAGCATTTTCTTTTTTCCTTTTTCTTTTTGTTTAAAAAAAACTAGTACGGTGACCAGCGCATTTGCACGGCTAGATTTGTTTTAAAGTTTGTAGTGATAAATGATATAACTTAAATGTTTCAGAATATATTTACGTATCTTGTAGCTATTTAGATTTTTAAGATATCATAAACATTAAAAAATGACAATAAAAGCTTAAAGAAAAATGCAACTTGAGTAACGTAATTGAAGTATAAGCTTTCATAGAAGAAAATTATGAGTATAATAAGTTAATCACTCTCCATTATGAATACATCATGTAGTTGCATGCTCTTAACTCTTTTCCATAATGTTTGCGTGCACATGTACCTCTGTTAATCTCAAGCAATATATTGATTATGTGTGCAACAAAATTATCTTATTACTTTACATGGTATTAGAGTACATTGCTCACAAGTACACCGATACACCATAGACAACCTACCTTGAACTTATATTCCCTTACATTGATTGTCCCACCGAACCGAGTATCTTCTATCTCTTCTCCCTACCATAATTTTTCTGCTTCAACCTCCAATAGCAAACCTAATTCTTGATCGATATCTCTTAGCTGCTACCATTTTTAATACAATACTCTACCACATAGTTATCTTCAATACAATACTCTACCGCATAGTTATTTTCTACTTCTCTCTAATTATCGCTTAATAATGATCATTGTGATATCTACACATATATGCATGCAAATATCGTCGATCTCTGCCGGGACACCCGTCGCACTCTATTCAGTGGCCCCAAGCCTATTCCTTACCGTTGCGCTATCTCTACTCCGAGCTCTTTGCTCCTTTGTTTATGTACGTCCATGCTTCTATCCGTAAGATGTATGCATGTATATACACATGTACGATGTTATACATGCCCGATGTCTTCTTCTCCTATGTCGGTCACTCCTCTTCTTCTACGTTGTCTAACTCAACGATGTGGCTTCCTCGTTAACTGCGACGACCTTTCATCTTCACTGATATCGGTATATCTACCTTAGTCGTTGTCTAACATTAGGGAGAATCCGCTCACCATCGTTGGTGACGCCATGTCACTCACCAACGATGGTATGCTCCTAGCTACCTGATGGTCACATATCATCGATAGCTCGTTTTTAATCCAAAACTTCATCTTCTATCTGCTATGTCTTCTCTATTATCGAATTTCTTTGGCCATGAACTTCTTCAACAACACCGATGCTTACCATTCGTCGTCATAGCACTTGGCTCCTTTGACTCAGGTCTTTCTCTTCAATGGCTCCAGCAAGCAGCACAACATTGTCCTTGTCGAATAGCTAAGGTGAGCAACATGGAATTGTTCTCATCTTCGTTGCCGTTGCCTCGACTATTCGTTTCCTTATGGATAAATATCTTCTTGTAGAAGAGATCAACGTCATTGTACTCTTTCGTGGTCTCATCTGACACCATTCACGATATCCTCGTATAACTTATATTTAATTTATTTAAAATTTTAGTTATTAAGATATTTAATTTGGAATTCATATGGAAATCAAATTACAAATTTTCTTTTATTTGTTGTCCCTAATTTCAATTATTTTTTTATTAAAATCCGTAAACTAATCCAATTGTTAATTTTTATGCTGAATTACGGTTATTTATATATTTTACTTTGATTACTATGCAAAGCACTGGAATGACCTTGTTTCAGAAGTATATTTCAGTGACTTTGCAGTTAATTGGTCTAGTGTTCGCAATGTTATGGACATGAATGCTGGTTTTGGAGGGTAAGAAAAAATAATAATTTGAGCCTTTATGCAATAGACTCATTGATTATTCCATAAGCCATGACACTATCTTCCAATTTTCAGGCCCTCTGCTTGATCCCTGTGAAGTTTTTTGTCCTATGTTTCCTGAATGCTGTTAGACTATTAGTTGGTTCATGCCCTGATTGTTGATGTGTAAAGGTACTGGACCCAGTGCCCATCATTCCTTCTGGAATAGCTTTGCTTGTTGAAGAGATAGCGTGATCTCGTACTAACACATACTCTCTAAATATTGAAGAACTTGCATGCCACAACCGCGGTATGAGTTCAGATCTCAGACTTTGTTTGGGGGCTGCTTGCCCCTTTTGAAGAGAGGAGCATACTGTTCACTGTTGTTTAATTGTTTTCAACAATCGATTTTCACAAACCTTGGCTTAATTTCTTGGAATGCTTAAGTGACAGCGTATCCGATTGTTATTTACTAGCTAGCAATGCTTTCTAGGCCCAGATTGTAGGTTGGAGGCTAGCTCGCTGAAATTAAGGATCTAACTTTCTTCAAAGGACAGACGATATGTTTACACAATTCCTATAGCCGATATTACTTTCCCTCCAAGTATTTTTTCAAGTATCCATCTTTTCTTAAAAATAATGATCAACATAGCCAGATGCTTCGTTTCATGGTGAGATATTTATCAACGTTGCTTTCTTAAACCAGATTTGCGACATCACTCATTGATCGACCTTTATGGGTTATGAACGTTGTACCCTTCGATCAGCCATACTTTGCCTATCATTTTCAACAGAGGTTTGATTGGGGTATATCGTGACTGGTCTGAATCTTTTAATACATATCGACGAACCTATGATCTTCTTCACATGAGTTATCTCCTTCAGGGCCTCACAAATAGGTAAACAACCGTGTTTTGATTCTTGAAGAACTGTTATTGTTTATATTCTAACATTCTCTTCTATACTAGAACAAGCAAGCTTTATGTCTATGCTTTTGTATTTTAGGTGTGATATCATTGAAGTAGCAGCGGAAATTGACAGGATACTTAGACCCAGTAGATGGTTTGTGTTGCAAGACACCATAGAAGTGATTAGAAAGACGGGCCCAGTTCTTCACTCTTTGCATTACAAGACTGCAATTGTGAAGCAGCAATTTCTTGTTGCCACCAAGGGTCTCTGGCGCCCTGACAGTACAGGTTCTTAGTCGCCGTGATTCCTGCTTCTTCAGATGGTGTCATTGGTAAACAAAAATTACACCGATTCTTTAAATTCTGATTGCATCAATTCTTAGTATAGCATAGATGACACACCGATGCCCCATATCAAGGATGTGTTTGTTGACATTTTCACGGTTTGTTTGCGTTTAGTGCAATTTGTCCTTTGAGTTTGCTAGCTGAAGTTTTTTTTGTCACGCAAATTAAACTCATGGCTATAGTAATAGCCAATAGGTTAGTGCTAACAAGTTTGTAGGTGGATTTTGGAAGCATGTCTTGTAGGATTATGCTACGGTGAATTCTGCATACTTAGCAATAAAAAATTTACGTTGCCTTGCAAAGTAACAACTTTGACTTCCCAACTGTTTACTTTGTTGCTCCTTAGTATTGGTTGTCTTTGGATATTTGTAACCACCCCAGGTTGAATCATTTGTTCAGAGTCGACACTCAAGATCATGTACCGATCTGAGGCATGGAGCTAGGTTCATAGCTGCAACATGCTACACTTGGGTTAGCCGAGTTTGACTTTAATAGGTCAGTGTTTGATTCATTGTCGTACTTGTGGTATGCCGTCCTTTCATAACCATGTGTTTCACATATTATAGACATAAATATTAACCAAGTTTTGTCATACTTATGGCTAAGAATTTATTGGCCATAAAAACTATGACATGCCACACATTACCACAAAATTTTTGGTAAAGTGAGGCTTTCAACCAAATATGACCAAAATCTTTACTGAAATACTGTGCTTTTTGCCGAACAATGGTTTTAATAAGCACTTGTGGTATGCCACACTTTATTAACCAGTGTCTCACTATAGCTTACCGCTTACATCTGAATAGCAGCTGCGCTAAAAAATAGTTTGACCAGTCAGATGAGAGACAGGTATACATCTAAAACGAGCGTACTACTCCAGTAAGCATCTAACCGTGCTAAATGACTTCCCTACATTTTCAGGTCAGCATCGGTCGGACAGCCGTGGTGGAGAAATGGGGTAGGATTCAAGGACCGGAGCCCCGTGAGTGAGACCGTGACGTTACATTCGTACACGCATTGAAATTGGGTGGTTCAGTACGCGGCACCATTTTCTTGTGAACCGATGTCCCGAGGTAAAAGTCCCCGAGACCCCGACAAATCGATCGCTCCGGCAGTGCACGGGCACCGCTCGGGAGTCGGGAGCGGCTGTACGTGTGCCACCCGCGCGTGCGTACGTGCCTGTCGATCGATCGGTGCCCGCCCGAGGTGACGCTTGGTGAAATGGAGAACCACGCTACGGCCGGGGCCAATGGCCTCCTGGGCCAGAATTGCCGCCGGCTGGCCAGGCGGATAGCTCACCTGCAATGGAGCGATCGGGCACGCTAGCGCGGAACTGCACGAAGACACGGCCTCACCACGAGGCGCGACGCGTACGTACGGTCGCGCCTACGTGCGTTCCTGACGCCTATGTAGCCGTCTACGGTTATGTCGCATGTCCCGGCTGTGCTAATTGAGCTCGCAGAGTAGTCCTGCTGATGCATACACGCAAGCCTGTTTGGTTAGTCCTGTAGGTTGGACGTACACTGTGCATGCATGTCTATCGATGGGTAAACTTTTATCCTATGCCGATCAAGTCAGACTGCGCGCGAGCCGAGGTTCGGCCTGTAGCGTACGACGACTACGACCACACCGTGCGATCGAGGACCGTGCAGGCCAGAGCCATGGACGCCTACACTGTGGATAGCCTAATCGCTTGCCAGTCCAACGGCGTGGCAACTGGATTTGCTGTCCAACGGTCGAGTTTGATTTCCACCAGTTATGTATTTTTTTTTAAAAAAAAAATGCCACCAATTCTGTGTTGGATGGGTTAACCTCTTGTGTCTTAAAAAGGCGCTATGAGCAAAGGTTTTTTTTTTTGAAATAATATTATTTTAAAATAATTATAAAAATAAATAGTTGTTTTTTTTTTACAAAACTAGTATATTCCTGTCACCATTCCAAATGGCGAGAGCAGCCTAGGTAATGGTGACAGAGACACATTGCCAGTCCAACTACGCTAGGGACCTCTCTATCTTTTTTTTACTAACTATTTTTGAGCACATCTTTTATCGACAAATGACAATGATATTACAGAACATTCAGCGCAACGTCATAGCATCTTTTGTCGACAAATGACAATGATATTACAAAACATTAAGCGCAACATCATGGCATCTTTTTTCAACAAATCATAATGATATTACAGAACATTCAGTGCAACGTTATCACCTAGTTTTTGATAAATCAAAGTGGTATTACAAAACATTGGGTACCACATATTTCAACAAGACGAACCTTTTCCGTGGCCACGACCTCAACGTCCGCCATGTGGATCGCATCGAGTGGAGCGGTCGGATGAGATCCTCGCGGCGACGTCTGGACTACCGATGTCTCCTTCGTCCTATAGATTTCTCGTAGGGTATTTCTTAAAGGTGTACCCAGACTTCCTACAAATTGAGCACTTCTTCATATGGCTCCCGGCTTCTGCTTTATCCATGTCGTTCCTGATGCGCCATACCTGTCGTCGGCCAACATTTCCCTTCATCATATCAATGTCTACGCCCCAGATAAGTTGCTCTTATGTCGAATGGCTAGTGAAATGGCCAACCACGCTGTAACAATACAGCTCTGCACTCCAAATTTGCATCACCTCCTCCTTGTTAAAATAATTAGAGAGGTACTGGCTGGGATGTTGCGCTACCATCAAACATGCGGTTATGACATGGGAGTAGGACCTATGCAGAAGAAGAGACTTGTTGCAAGTGCATACACAACTAGCACGGTGCAATGTGCACTCGTGGGTGATCCTCCCGCGGTTCGTTCCGCGGTGTCTTTTATCCCTGCACAGTATCTCAAATCGAAGCTCTCTTTGTACCCATCTTGAATGCCCGGTGCATCTCACCCTTCTTGTTCTTCTCCTCCATGTACTTGGTTACCATGGCATAGTATAGTACTCTGTCATTTGCCACAACGAGCGACGTGTTGTTGCTTCTGTCAACAAAGTAATTTGTGGTACTACGAAAAAATGCCTCCACAATACCAACCAAAGGGAGGAACCTTGCGCTGCACATGACCCAGCTGTGGCAATGCTTCGGAGGTCTAGTTAGCACTTGTAGTAGTCTTTTTCGCTGCCTCCCATCTTTGTGTCTAAGTTCGCTCATCCAGAATATTCCAGAGTACTTTAAACTTTTGTTGTTGGTTCTAGTTGCACAGCCGCTTGAACAGGTTTATAAAGTCCTTATTGCAGAATTACTTGTAGAAGTTTTCACCCAAGTGCCTCATGCACCACCTCCTCTACAGATTCGTCCATAGAAGTGGTTCGTTCTCTCCTTGTTGTAGCTGAGTTATTGCGCTCAGCAGGCCCGCATGCCGATCATGTATGACGTGTACGTTAGGATGGCCCTGTACAACATAAATCCTCAAATTCCTTAGGAACCACAGCCAGTTGTCCGTGTTCTCGCTTTCAACGAAAGCGAATTCCATGAAAAGAACTTAATTATTCCCGTCCGTCGCTATTGTAGTCAGTATCTGGTCCTTGTACTTTTCAGTCAGAAATGTGTCATCCACGCACAAGATTGGACGATAGTGTCGAAATGCATTGATGCATGGACCAAAGACGAATAATGTTGGCTTTAGCACCCTCTTATTGCCCAATTTCGGATGTGTGGAATCTTGAATGTTGACATGAGTGTCGGGATTCCTGTCTTGTATGACTCGGAGTAGCATGGGGAGGTTGTGGTAGGAATCCTCAAATGTACTAAACCTTGATTCCAATGCCTTCTATTTTGCCCTCCACGTCTTAGCATAACTAATTGTGTATTAGAACCTTGACTCAATCGCCTAAATGATGGATCATAGTTCAAAATCTAGATTATCCACGATCTCACCATACATGATGTTGGCGATGAAGCCCAATGATAGGTTCCTGTGGGGCTGCACTGACTCAGCGATGACACATGTGTGAGGGACTACTATAGAGCATTTTCAATAGATGTCTCACTTAGGCACCCTTCTATGTCGCACTCCACTTCTAGCATCTTGGGTTAGACTTGATGATTTTGAATGTATGCCGCACCGACAAGGCCCAGAATTTGACAACCCCCTGTATGGCCTCCTTACATTTGTACATAACTCCTTGCCTGGCCTCGCTCTGGTCGTACTCCCATGACACTCGGGAGCCTTCATTAATGACGAGGTTATCAAACCGGTATGTGTTTCACTCGGATGGAACCACCTGCTGGTCCACAGCATCCTCATCATTGGATCATTCATTTTCTGACAATGCCATGTCATCCTGGTCTTCGAGATCCATCCTTTGCACTAGGGCTTGCAACCCCTCACCCTCGTCAGCAAGCCCACTAGCTTGCCTGACTGAAGGAGCTTTTTCCAATGGTCTTCATCGACAGTATCAGCAACTCCCGGGCTTTCAACCATTGTGTGCGCCGCGCTGTGGCTAGAGTCCCCGACTTCTTCGGCATTACCACCCCCTTCTTGTTTAGCCGCCGATGCAGGAGTGGGTGAAAGATCTAGATCTGCCATTATATATTTTGGGGGAGATTGAAGGATCTAAACTCTTATGTGTTAAAGGAGTTTTGGTGATTATTGACAAACCTATTTATGAGACTAACACTCTTATTATTATACCATGATTAGTCTCAGCGTGGATATAAAAAGAAAAATCCAAACAGGTATGCATTCATAATGACAAATAATCTTGTGAGACTAATACTCTTATTGTTATATCATGTTTAGTCTCAGCTTGGAGATAAAAGGGAAAATCAAAACAGGTATGTTCATATTTATAAATCTTCTATATTGCTATATCTCATATTTAGTCTCGGTTGGATATAAAGATAAAGATACAAGAGGTATACATTCTACTTCTTCTTATTATATCTTGTTGCATTCCTCGGATCCAAAATATAAGGTAAACTCGCCAAAAAGGTTAACTTGGATATGTGCATATGTTTCCAGTACACATTTGTGTATGCACACATTTAGGGGGAGTTCATTCTATATTTTGTTGTTTCATTAGTATTGATCCATATTCTCTTTCTACATATATTTGAGATCCTTACTTTGAAACATATTCTTGAATATATTTAACTTGTGTAGTTAATATATTCATATGAGTATATGAGAGCATATGAGACTTGTGTAGTTCATAGATGCTCATATGTCCTTGAATATATTCAACTGGTATAGTTAATATATTCATGTGAGTATATACAACTTGTGTAGTTTGTATACACTCACATTTGGTATATATAACTTTTGTAGTTTATATATATACTCTTGTTTATCTCTATTCAATTACTTGTTATTGAAGTGGTTATCATCAATTACCAAAGAGGGAAAGATTGTGGTATCTTTTTCAAACCATTATGAGTTAATGGTATGATGTGGTAATTAATGATAATCATATTGTGGAACTAACTTTCTCCTTGAGTTTGATGAATAGGTTGAGTTCCTTATGGTTGAAGACTTAAGATGACATCATGTGTTGACAGTCATCAAGTCAAAAGGAGTTCCATCGTGAGTTGGTGGAAGTCAAGAAAATGGAATCATCATGTGTTGATGATATACAAGACAAGATCCCGAAATGATCAAAATCCATCATGTGTTGATGGAGATCAAGGGGAGAATGCATTATGAGTTGATGCATGACAAGACTTGAGATGGAAAATGTCATCATGTGTTGATGAAGCATAAAATCAATGACCCGGACTTGAAGTAAAGATGTGCGTCATCAAGCTTCAAGTGGTTGCGCAAGGCAAAGGTATGACAAGCTAGGGCTAAGGATGTGTTCCTAGTCTTTTACCGGTCTCAGTGTTTGGTTGGGAGACTGGATTACTAGTATAGGTTGTCGTACTATTAAGAGGGGTCTTGATTAGTAGCTTGAGTTAGTCATGTGTTGATAGCTCAGTGTGTTTGATCTAGCTCAACTTAACATGTTGTCAATATTTGCGAATGTGTTTTGCAAATAGTTGTGGCTCATGGACAATTCTTGTAGCATGTGATTTTAGTTTGCAAATGTGTTTTGCAAACGGCTTAAGTCCATGTACCTTATTCCTTGTGGCATGATGTCATTTGTTTGTGAATGTGTTTTGCAAACAGCTGAGGCTCATGTTCAAATCCTTGTAAGCATGGGACTTTAGTTTGCAAATGTGTTTTGCAAATACCTTAAGTTCATGTACCTTTTAGTTGTGGCTTTGATTCTAAAAGTGTGCAAATGTGTTTTGCAACTTGTTGAGAATCTTGCCTTCATGCCTTATGTGCATCTGGCATCAATTTACAAATGTATTTTGCAATTGAGTTGTTCTGTTGAAAGCCAGTTTGTGCTTATCTCAGGCGTTGCGGTAATACCGGCATGTGTTGCGCGGAACTACCGCTGTGTGGTATGACCGGTGGTTCCTTGGTGGAACTACCGCACCTGTTGAGCATGTGTTGCTCTAAGGTTGCTGCTGTTGAAGAATCTAGACCCGCCATTATGCGTTAATGGGGTTTTGGTTATTAATGATAAATCTATTTATGAGATTAACACTCTTTTTGATACATCTATTGTTTAGTCTCAAATGGATAAAGAGATAAAAATCAAATAAGGTATGCTTTCCAAATGACAAATATTTATAAGACTAACACTTCTATTGTCATACAAATTGTTTAGTCTCAGTTGGATTTAAAGATCAAAGAGGTATGCATTCAACATCTTATTATATCTTGCTGCATTCCTCGGATCCATTATATAGGTTGAACTTCACCAAAAAGGAAAACTTGTATATGTGCATATGTCTTAATTATACACTCGTGTATGCACACATTTAGGGGGAGTTCAATCTATATCTTGTGGTTTCATTAGTATTGATCCATATTCCTTTGTTCACATATATTAAGGATCTTTACCTTGAAACATATCCTTGAATATATGCAACGTGTGTAGTTCGTATATATTCTTATGGGCATATGAGACTTGTGTAGTTCATATATGCTCATGTATCTTTTGAGTATACATAACCTTTGTAGTTTATATATACTCATACCAATTACATTCAATTACCTATTATTGAAGCAATTATCATTGATTACCAAAGAGGGAAAGATTGTGGTATCTTGTCCCACCATTATTGGTTAATGGTTTGTTGTGGTAATTAATGACAATCACCTTGTGGAACTAACATTTTTCTATGAGTTGGTGAAATAGGTTATGTTCCATGTGATTGAAGACTTCGGATGATGTCATGAGTTGATCATCATCAAGTCAAGTGTTTGAAGAAAAAGAATATCGTCATGTGTAGATGATATCAAGAGAAGAACATCATCATGGGTTGATGATATTGAAGTGAAGAGCTTGGAGTAAAGGAGATGATCATGAGTTGATCATCAAGACAAGAAGAATCCATCATGTGTTGATGGAAGTCAAGTGAAGAGTGCATCATGAGTTGATGTATGTCAAGACTTGAAGCAAGGATATGCGTCATCAAGCTTCAAGTGGTTGCACAAGGAAAAGGTATGACTAGCTAGGGCTAAGGATTTGTTCCTAGTCTTTTACCGGTCTCGGTGTTTGGTTGGAGACCGGATTGCTAGTATAGGTTGTCATACTATTAAGAGGGGTCTTAATTAGTAACTTGAGTTAGTCTTGTGTTGATCGCTCATTGTGTTTGCTCTAGCTCAACTTAACATGTTGCCTATATTTGCGAATGCGTTTTGCAAATAGTTGTGGTTCATGGTTATTCCTTGTAGCATGTGACTTTAGTTTGCGAATGTGTTTTGCAAACGGTTTAAGTCCATGTACCTTATTCCTTGTGGCGAATGATTCTAAAAGTTGGCAAATGTGTTTTGCAACTTGTTGAGAATCTAGCTTTCATCTTTTATGTACATGTTGCATCAATTTGGCAAATATGTTATGCAAATTGAGTTGAGGCAAATGTACAAAGTCATTTCGATCTTCTTTCGATCGCGACCACCGTAGCGATCGGCCTGGTAGCGGATCGACCGCCATGGGTTGGGCGGTCTGACCGATTTTCGTGTGTACCGGCCGTAAGAAACGGTACTACCGGGGTGCGGTAGTACCGGAAGTTTGAAACGGTACTACCGGAGTGCGGTAGTACCGATATTTGTTTGGCGGTATGTATTTTCCAGAAGAGATGTTTTCTGGTTTTGCTCGGTGCTCAGTTGAGCGGTCTGACCGGCCATTGGTTGGCGGTCAGACCGATTGTGAGTCCAACGGCTAGTTTTATAGCCGTTGGCGCTTGGGCGGTCCGACCGGCCATTAGTTGGCGGTCTGACCGGTTTTGTCCAGATTCTCTGGAATCTTTTCTCAACGGCTAGTTTTTGTGTGTGGGCTATAAATACCCACCTTGGCTGTGTGAGAAAGTGTTGCTGGTGCCCCATTGAGTTTCTTTGAGCTAAGAGCAAGCCTCTCATACTCTTGTGTGCATGTGTTGCACTTAGTGAGTGATTGAGAGCAAACCCTAAGTGCATGTGTTGCATTAGGCTGTGGATTGCTTATCCATAGAGTTTTGGCACTTGATTGGTTCAAGTGAAAGTTGAGTCTTGTTACTCTTGGTGTTTGCCGACACCTAGACGGCGTGGAGGCGTTGTGCGTCGGTGATCTTCTCAAGTGAAGCTTGTGAGAAGACCCGGGCGATTTGTGAGTGGCTTGGTGCTCGCCATCTCCGGAGCGGAGTAAGAGCAACCCTAGTGGATTGAGGTGATAAGTTCAAGTTGGAGTCGGTTCAAGCGGTTGAACTCACTTAGAGGTGTTGGTTCGGTTGGAACCGGTCCAAGTGGTTTGGACTTACCTCGGAGGTGTTGCCTCGCGTTTTGGAGCCGATCCAAAAGGTTGAACTTACCTCAACGTGGATTAGGGGAGACCGGCAAGTCTTCGATCACCACGGGAAAAATATCGTCGTGTCAATTGTGGTTTGCATTCTAGCTTTACTACATAGCAATTTATATTCATAGAATCAAATTGCTTACTTGTGTGATTGCTCTTATGTACTTAATTGTTTATATCATTGGTTAATTGCTTTCAAGTCTTTGCTAAAATTGCTCTATTTATTATTGACTTGTTTTGTTGGTGCACTTAGTGAACTTAGTTGATTTAGGCTAAACCGAATTGATTTTTAGCTTCCGCATTAGAAATCGGTTTTAGCTCATAAAAGTTTTAAAACGTCTATTCACCCCCCCTCTAGTCGGCCTCCTCGATCTTACAGCTGTTGCTCAAGAAAAATGGTAGTACCGGCGTGTCTTAAGCGGAACTAACGTGTGGCGGTTGTACCGGCTCTATGTGAGCGGAACTACCGCACATCGACTGTACCGATTAAGTGGCGGTACGTGTTTTCAGAGAGGCATTTGTTGCTCTCTAGGAAGCACGAAAATACCGACGCTTTGTGCACGGTATGACCGGTCTAGCGGAACTACCGTTCATATGCTAGCGGTACGTAAATTCCAGAATACATGTTCTTCTTGCCCTTAGCTGAAATTTCGAGCATGTGTTGCTCTTTCGGTTTCGCGGTAATACCACAATGTGTTGTGCGGAACTACCGTTCATCGGAACTACCGCGTATGGGTTGGCGGTAGTACCGTACCTTTTCTCAACGGCTAGTTTTATAGCCGTTACTGTGCTGATTCCTTTTTCCAACAGCTAGTCTGGGTGTATAGACTATATATACCCACCTTGGTCGTATGGGACAAAAAGGCTGGTACCCCTAGACATTCTTTTGAGCTAAGAGCAAGCCCTCTCTAGTATTTGTGCATGTGTTGCACATAGTGTGGCTAGAAGGCAAACCATAAGTGCATGTGTTGCCTTAGGTAGTGAACAGAGTGTTCACTTGAGCTTAGACACTTGTTTGGTTCAAGTGGAAGGCTAAGACCTGTTACTCTTGGTGTTTGCCGACATCTAGACGATGTAGAGGTGTCGTGGTTAGGTGATCTTCTCAAGTGAAGCTTGTGAGAAGACCCTGTGTTTGTGAGTGGCTTGGTGCTCGCCATCTCCGGAGTGGAGTAAGAGCAACCCTAGTGAAGCGAGGTGTTGATACCTCGGAGGAAGGCTTAATTTGTGGAGCCGGCTCAATTGGTTTGGGTTTCCCTCAACGTGGACTAGGAGAGACCGGCAAGTCTCCGAACACCACGGTAAAACATCGACGTGTCTTTGTGGTGTGGTCTCTATTGTCTTACTATTGCATTTACATTCATTGTGTATGGATGCTTGCTTTATATTGTGCAATTTATATACCTTGTATTAAATTATTTATTCATTGTATATGATTGCAATAGTATCATTTACATTGCGTAAATTGAATTGCTTACAAGTCCATGCTTGATTGAGTATTATCAATAGACTTGTTTTGTTGGTGCACTTAGTTGAACCTAGTTGATTTAGGTTTTAATCGTGCAAAACTGTATTGTTATAAGCTTCCGCATTAAAAATCGGTTTTAGCACATAAAAGTTTTAAAAACGCCTATTCACCCCCCTCTAGTCAGCCTCCTCGATCTTACAGTGAGCTTGGCATATGCCTGAGCCAGAAGGACCAAATCCCATCATTCCTCACTCGCCCTACGTACATATGACTACCATGATCTTGTTCCCTTGAGCTGCACTAACTTCCAATATGTGCCCTGTGATGATCGGTTCGTAAGGTAACTCAATCTCAGATCATACACAACATGGTCCAAATCGAATGAGTGGAACAAGCACCGCATCACAGTGCCCCATGTGCGCTGCTATGGTCTTGTTAGGGGTACGGTCGCCGATTGGAAATAACGCAAATCAATCCCCTCGGGACCCTCAAGAATAGTCCCCTAACCGTAGCAAATTTTGAAGTTAGTGGCGTCCGACATATTTGATGTATTGTACCGTAAGCAAGATTTCACGATTAACCACATATCTAAAACTAAACTACCAATTGAAATGGATTATGTACAACATACTACACGACGTAACCATACATCTAAAACTATGTAATCCATTCGGTTAAAAAAATTACCTGAAAGGTGGGCGATCGGACGGGCAATGCTTCGATAGTTTCTCTCCTCCCCTCTACTCCTCCCTGCTCCTCTCCCTACCCTTCCCTCCCCTCTCTCTTTTTTTCTGAATAAAAGTGAGTTATGCTAGAATTTTGGAGTCTTTTATAGGATAGATTGTGTCGCTATTTAGAATGACGACAGGGACTTACGGGATCCTATCGCCATTTGAAATGGTAGTTTTCCAACATTTTTATATTCAAAAATTTGGGATCTTTATCGCCATTTGAACTAACGATAGGTCACTATCGCCATTTGAACTAACAACAGGGACATCTCTGTTCTGTTGAAGCCCCTGTCGCCACTGCCAAGGCTGCTATTGTCATTTGGAATGACGACAATAGTCTAGTTTTGTAAAAAAAAAATCAACTATTTATTTTTGCAATTTTTTAAAATAATATTATTTCAAAAAAAATCATGAGCAAAGTAGGTTGGTGTACCGTTGCTATCTTAATTAACAGTTCCATTTTAGTAGAGGATACGTGGTTTTCTAAATCTAATTCTATTTTAAGTGTTAAAAGTTAAACTTAGGTCAATTTGAACTACTATATGCACTCATGTATGGTTTATTTATATTTCGTGGGTAAAAACTCTGTGATAACTCCATTAATGAAATATTGTTGTGCTAGTTGTTCTAAAACATTAAATTGCAAATTAGCTAATTTCTGGGTCAATTAATTTTAACTCGAGAACACGTGATCACCAACTTAATTTATGTAGCGCTTTCATGAAACATATATTCCAATATCTAACAAATATTTACCGGACGCCAGTTCATAGCATTTCATGGAAAAAATATGGATGATTATATATGTTTTTTTAGTCTAATTTTAGATCGGCAGCATTTCGTGCCATTTTTATGCATGGCCTGGTCAGCACGACGACACGTCAACATGCAATTAATCGTCCTGGTACAGGTAGTTAAAACTACTGCTCCATGTTTTTCTTGGCTAAGTGTAACTTAACTTATTGTATTCTGTTAATTAATTACAAAATGATGTTGTTTAATTCGGTATTTTGGCTCAGCATGTATAATCATGTAGTGAGTAGTGCTTACATGCTTCACACCCCTTCAATTGGAGTCGAAGAAACTAGCTTGAAGCACTTAAAAGGGGTAAGTAGAGATGGAATCCAAATCGATTTGTGCTTAAAAATTTATGCAATTCTCAAGGGGTGAACTGAGATATTTGCCAAGTGCATAAACATGATGAATTTTAGATGAAAATGTCTATGCTAGCTTTGAATGAATTGTCAAATTCACAATGCAACATAAGACACACAGGATCTACAAATTAAATAGCTTTTATCCGATAAGTTTTATGGATCAACTATCGGAGAGATTGTTGAATCAAATTGTAGCAATACAAATTAATTTACTAACAAATCTTGGATTCAAAGTGTTTAGCAATTAAAAGTTTTGCTGTTATCCATTGTGCACAGTTGTACTACTTACTGTTATGGGCTAAGCACTAATCACATGAAAGATATATTTTGAGAAATCAAATTAATAATCCAATTTTTATTCAACTTAATTTTGACTGTACAAGATAAATTAATTGAAACAATACGAGAACCAGATTTATTGCCTTTGGCAGATTATTTGAAGTACGAGAGAACGTAGAGGATAGTACATGCTTCAACAAAAATATTCCTGTGCACTTTTTTGATATCAAATTATTCGTATGCACTTGTTCATAGATAAATGCTAGGAAACGTCCTTTTATAATGCTTATATTGAACTTTCGTATGAACCATTTGTCTGCTAACGTTGATATATTCGTCTAGTTCTGATCTAGGCTTAAAGTGATCTGCACATGTTATCATACCGCATAATTTGAGTAAAATAATAGGAAATCATCTCAATCTGCCCCCACTTTTATTCCTCAAACATTGAGTGCTCGGTGGCTGGTGCACTGAAGAAAGCATCATTCTAACTTACGTAGCTTCATCAAACTTTGGACTAATGGTTATTTTATATATATATATATATATATATATATATATATATATATATATATATATATATATATATATATATATATATTCAGTACTGCAACACATTCATATCGGTATATATCTATGAGAGCTACAAAAGAAAAAACAAGCAACTTGAATTATATTTAGCTACTGTTTATTGTGCTGATTACAAAATATAATGAAAGCACAATAAAATGCAGGAATACATGTCAAACGGATTTGCATAGTCATATGCAGTTTTTTTTCCCCAATTAATGGGGGCGCTGATGCATGCAAATGGAATAAAAGTTTGCGAAAACATGTAAAATAGAGGTGCATGCTTCTTTGCCTTCTTATAACTATTAGCATGTAGCAACTACTTTAGGAATTAATACATGAACAATTTTGTTCGGGAAAAGTAGACACATCCTATGCTCTTATCTCCTAAAAGAATCTTTGACAAACAAAATGGAGGTGCTTGTTGATTAGTGGGAAACAAGAACAGACATAAAATAGTCCTGCTTGCAAAATAAGTATATATAAATTACCGATAACTAGTGATTTTATAATTGTTCTAGACATGCATTTACACTACTGTAGCAGTACTATTAATTTCTGAGACGGCCGACGCTGTCATTACAGTGTAAATCAAAAAAAATAGTTATTCTCCTTTTTCCCCGAAGAAAGGAGAAAGCATATGAACGGGAATCTACCCCCGAGGATGCACAGTACACCCGTATTAGGACTCATGAGCTGTTCAATTGCCAACGAAACGGTTTAGATCAATAACATATACTTAAATCCGTGCAATACTTCCTCCAGTAAAATGCTACTACAGTATTTTTTTTCCCTCTGCAGTGCTACTGTGGAGCGATGTAGCATCAGACTCGTAAACTGTTGCTGCATGTAGAGGGCGCAGACCTGCGCCAGTAAACCTACATGTAGATCGGACTACGAGTCAACAGTAGCCAAAAAACAAATCTTAAATACTATGATTGGTAAGCGAGCAATAAAATAAGCAGGAAGATCTTCGTCCCTATACCTAGGCTAGACATTCAGCCAACTGCATGCATCTGCGAACCACGATTAATTAGGTTAGCAGAAAGGGCTACCCAACGCAGAGATGCTACATGTACAGAAACTAGATGCTACATGTACAGAAACTAGGAGCGATATTCATTGTCGATTGAAAAGAGAACAATGAGATCAATTGCTACAGTGCTTTCTCATCAGCTGCTATCACTGTAGTGTTTTCACACAGTGTCCTCCATATTTACCGCAGGAGATCCGGATCTTGTCGGGGCACCCTTTGCTCTGCATGTACAGGGCCTGACCAGAAACCAATACTAAATTGATAGGTTGAGGAAGCAACATAGTGGTAGATTGGTTGCCTCAACTTTAAGAACAGGAAAAATGCTTGTGTTTTCCTGCTCGATTGGGAACATCAGTATATTATTCTTGTGCAAAAGCTGCAAGCTTCTGTTTCTTCTCCATACCAGCATCTCCTATGCTTACACAAGATACTCATATATAGTTACAGCTTGCAGATTGATTAATGAATATGCACCACTAAATTGCAAGATCTATTTGAAGAGTGAAGAGAACAAGACACTTAGACACCAATGGAATATGGAAGCATGCCGGCAAGAACTGCAGTTACCTATTTATGAGCAACAACACTGACATATAGATCAAATTATATATTATAAATGTATTGTAGGGTAGTACAAGAAGCATCCAACATATATTTATGGATGACTAGTCACTGAATAGAAAAGCAACAGTATGATTCTTTGCTGTCATATAGAGCAATATTTAGGTTGTGTGCAACCTTGATGTAGAGATTGAGAGAGTTTTTCACTTCCATTATCTAAGATATTATCTAAGATATAGAGCAACATTATGAGCAGGGACGGCAATACAGTGTTCAGATTAATTTATGCCCTAGACGTTTGTTGCTCATGTTTTAAACAGCAACTAAGATCCAATTAGCAGTTTGCGGTTAGTTTTCTGGTACCCACCGGAGCAGCTAATAAAGAACAAAGCGACGATATATATGATGGATGGTGGCTTGTACGTCTGTGTATACATACAGTAGTACGTACAGTACACACGCTGGTGTCTAACCACAGGTTTCAAAATCACAACACAATCATCATCGATGAAGAATCCAACATTACCTGTACCCCTGAAAGATAATTCTCCCGTACCAAAGAAAAGTATTAATTAGTCGAACATCGCATCGCTGATTATAACGAGCTAAACACACTCAACGCGCTTTTATTAACAGATTACTATATTAGAAAGATCGACTAATTGGACATCGCCCCCATAGACGCGCTGATGGAGTGATGGGAGCGTGCTACTTGATTATACACATACATGCTACTACTGTGGGTAGATAGATAGGCACAGTTAATTGCATGAAATTAAGTTTCCAATAGTACTACAAGTAGTTTACGCATTTGTCTTGCCCCATATGGCGCAAGCCAGGGCCAATGCATAATAACTTCAGACAAAACCTGACATTTTTTAGAGTTGAAAGCAAGCAAGCACACGGGGCGCCTGTGATCGATCGGTCAGGAATCGGGAGGAGTAGGTCGCTCTGCCCGGCTGCAATTGCACGGTGGGGCCGGACGCGCGCGGCGGAGCAAAGGCGCGGCAACGCGAAAAAAAAGTGGGGAAAAAACGGGTGATGGCACTATGGCAGGCAGGCGGTTGGCCTGGCAATGGCATGCATGAACAGCACGCTACAGTGGCGAGGGAGAGCTGAGAGAAGACGAGGGGCCGGGCCATGCAAAGGACAAAGGAAGCGATTCATAGGCTTTCCTTTTTGCTCCCAGGGCCCAGGCCAAGTGCGGACATGACCGAGCCTCGCCTTGGTCCACCACTCCTTGCGGAGAAAGTGAGCGAGAAAGGCTAGCTAATGCTAAGGCTGGACACTGTTCATCTTCTTCCTCGATTGCTTGTATATTAGAAAGGAAGCAAATTGTTAGTTAGGTGATCACACATAGCAAGTATATATAAGAAAGGGCTCATATGATGTCAGGAAAGAATGCTATTACAAGGCAAACAGTATGCGTATCTGCCAGCTAATGACAAGACTAACTGTGCTCACTTGCCATGCCTGGGGCATGGTATCTATGAATATAAATGCAATTAAAACAGGGGGAAAAAACGGAATGAAAAATACGTGAGAGAGAGAGAGAGAGATCGACCATGAATGTAAAGAGACAAGATCGACCATGAATGTAAAGAGACAAGATCGAAGGAGAGAGGAAGAGAGGACGCATGCAAGCAACACATTGATCAGGGCTCAGGACTGAGTGACTGGGTACCAAAGGAGCGCCCACGCCCATTGGCAGACCCAGATGCATGCGTGCATCTGAGCTAGAGAGGAGGCCGGCACGAATCAAAGCAGTGAGAAAGAGAGGGCGGCAGTGTGACAGTGAATGAGAGAAGAGTAGCGCACGTGTGGTCAGAGACCGAGCGCCTGCCATGCCGTGCCATGGGCCTTACTCTCCATCGAGTCCATCCGTAGCCTACAGTCCCATCCAATCCGCCGGGGACCAGTGCAGAGATCTCCCCTCCTCCCCCCGCTCTTTTCTATTTAAGGCGCTCCGGACAAACCCCTCCCGCGTGCATGCCTAGCCCTATCAGCTACCCCTCTCCCCTTCTTTCTTTCTCTCTCTCCCTTCCGCTCTCGCCATTACAAACCGGCAAGAACTGATGACTGACACATGCATCTCTCTCTCTCTCTCTCTCTCTCTGACGATCTTGGGCACAGATTTCTGCAGCTGTGCCTGTGCGTACGAGGAATAGGAAATGGTAATGGTCAAATGGAGGATGGTGTATTTGGAATTGGAGCTAGAGATGGGCCGGCTGGGGAAGAAGGCCGGCCGGGGACTGTAGCGCGTGCCAGGACCGTGCTCGCATGTGTGACAGACAGGGAGGACGCACCGCCATCAATGCAGGCCTAGCTTCTGCCTGTATCCCTCTCCATTTGCACAGTCCATCCTAGGAGAAATACCATTCATCGAGTGCTGCAAAAGTGCAATTAAGCAAGAAACCGAAACTACAGTAGAAATATTATTGTGTGCAACAAGAGATTGGATCGCAATGGACGTGTGAGTGCATCACAATATATATAGCTAGCTAATTAATTTAGAAAGAAGTGTTGCGATGATGAGAGGAATTAAAAGACTTGGGAGACTGATCAAGCTGAAATATATAGCTAGCTAGGAAGTCATTAATATGACCTCAAATCTCCATTTCTTTACCAAGGATATGTATGGGATCATGAACAAACAGCAGTACAGATCAATTCATTTCCCCCTACTACTCCAACTGATTCTTGCCATGTACTTACGAACCTAATTAATCAGAAAAAAGGGGGCTGAAAAAGGGAAGAAAGAAAGGAGGCGATGAACAAAGAAAGAAGCAACAAAGCATACCAAAACCAGAAAGCTCAAATCTCTTGCGATGCGGAGAATGATAACCAAATTAATGGACAAGGTTTGCAGGTCTACTATACTCAAGAGGTGCTCGGTGCAGTACTGACACTCCCTCCAGCTTGAGCGGCGGACGCAGCTGCGGCGCCACCGTTGCCCCCGTCCCCGCCTCCCGCGGCGCTAGCAGCAACAGACGAGCTCGACGGCTCGGCGGCGGCGGCCGTCTGCGCGCGCTTGCGCTTCTTCTTCTCGTAAGGGATGCCGCGCGCCTTGGCATGCGAGTCGCGCACCTCGCGGAGGTAGATCCGGACGGCGCGCGCGGCGAAGGGGTTGGACTCGGGCGTGCCGCCGCTCTCCTCGTAGGCCGCGCGCAAGCGGCCGATGAGCGCGTCGAGGGACCCCCACGCCTGGCGCAGCGGGCACGGGCACGGCCCGGGCGGGCTGGGCTGACCGTAGTACGCGCACCCCGCGGCGTGCACCTTGGTCTTGCCGAACTGGTCCAGGTACCTGAGGAACTCGATCACGTGCGCCCCGCTGCACCGCGCCAGCGTCAGCGGCGGCCGGTGGTTCCGCAGGTACTGCAGGAACGTGTTCCAGTCCCTCCGCTTCTGCGACTCGTACCTGCTCAGCTGCGCAGGCGGCTTCTGAGGCTCCAAGACCGGCGCTCCGGCCCCGCCGCTGCCGCCCGCGCCCGATGACGGACCGGGGCCGGAGGAATCCATGCAACAGCTAGCTAGCAGGGACTAGGGAGAGCTAGCGCGCGGGCGATCGCGGTGAGTGGACGCGCACTGGGCGGGACTAAAGAAGGAGATCTGGGGGCCGGGGCTCGATGGGGTTGGATCGAGATGGGACGTTAGAAAGGGAATGGAAGGGAGCGGGGCGGGGAGAGCGACGGGGAGCCGGGAGGGATGGAAGGGGAGATGAATGTTACTGAAGTGGAGCGGAGGGGTGAGGCTGATGGGAGCCACGCGGGCCATTCACGTGGTGGCCCCTCGTGCTCAAACACTTCTGATTGCATCGATTCTTCGTGTAGCATACATAACACACAGTGGCCCCATATCAAGGATGAGTTTGTTGACATTGGCTCGGTTTGTTTGCATTTAGTGCAATTTGTCCTGTAGGATTATGCTTCGGTGAATTCTGTATACTCGATCACCAATAAAAATTCTACGTCGCCTTGCAAAGTAACAACTTCGAGAGCTACCTTGCTCCTTAGTATTGGTTGTCTTTGGATATTTGTAACCATCCCAGGTTGAATCATTTGTTTAGATTCCACACTCAAGATCCTGTACCGATCCCAGGCATGGTCGAGCTAAGGGGTGTTTGGATCATAACCACCATATGCAAAAGTAAAAATCCTTAAATAAATATAATTCGTAATAAAGTTAAGAAAAAAAATAACAATTGGATTTGTGTACTAGTTTCAACAATAAAAAAACTAAAGTTCGAAATAAAAAATAAAATAATGGTGACCTTCGGCGTTGTTGGAGAGAAAGACCGGAGTAGAAGGAGCCAATGGCTATAACGATGAGGGGTGGGCGTCAGCGTTGTTAAAGAGATCAATGGCCTAAGAAGCTAGATGATGAGGAAGCCATGGCAGGGAGAAGATGAAGCTTTGCATCAAAAACGAGCTATGGACGATATAGGGCTATCGGGTAGTTAGGAGCGTGTCATGGCTGGTTAGGAGCACAGCGCCACACGTGATGGCGAGAAGATTCCTCGTATCGTTAGACTGCGTTAGAGTAAACATGCTAACATTAGTGAAGATGGGAGGTCACCGCGTTTAGTGAGGAAGCCACAACGTTGAGTTGGTCAATGTCGAAGATGATGAGCAACCAACACAGGAGAAGAGGACATCGAGCACGTATAACATATATACATGCATGCATCTGTACGAATAGAAATACCAGCGTACAGAAGTAGAGGAGCAAAGAACTCGGAGTAGAGATGACATAGTAGTAGGGAATAGGGTCGGGGCCACTGAAGAGAGCGTGATGGATGTCCCTAGCAGGGATCGGTGACGGCTGCATGTGTATGCGTGTTTGATGTCACAACGGTCGTCATTAAGAATAATTGAAGAGAAGTAGAAGATAATTATGTGGTGGAGAATTGCATTGGAAGAGGTAGTATGTAACATCCCAAAGTGTTGTTACCAAAATAAAATAAAATAAAGTTTATGTTTTATTGGATTTTCTAAAGTTTGATAGAGTTTCATTGCTTTATTTGAATTTTTTAAAGTTTCAAAGTCAAAAGTGAAATTAATTTGGAGTTCTTAAAGTTTTATTTGGTTTGATCTGAAAAATAAATTCTAATTAAATTCTAGAATTTTCTGAGATTTTAAAAGCTTTTTCTTAAAAATGTTAAAGCCAAAATAATTTATTTTGAAAAATTAATAGCCAACTTTAAGTTGGAAATAGTTTTATTAAGTCCAAAATAAATAAGAGAATTTCTGTGAATTTTATCATAATTTTTTATTTAATTTGCTATTTTCTAAAACCCTTTTTATTTAATCGGAATATCTAAATTTACAAATCAATTTAAAATCAGAAAAATGCCTTTGGGCCTAAACCTCTCGGCCCATCCCTTTTTCAACCGCACTCGGCCCACTCAGCCCAGCCCACTCGCCGCTCCACCCCGCCGGTCCCTCCTCTCCACCGTCCGATTTACATCGGACGGCCACCACTGCCCCACGCCACCCCGCCTTCCGCATTGTTGGATAGAAATCCAACGGCTCGCCTCTTTCTTCTCCCCGCGGAGACACGCCCGCCACCTCCATTCTCGCCCGCGGGAGCTCCATCCAACTGCTGCCTCCAACCGCCTCGTCTCCGCGCGACGTGCGCGACGACCGCACCTCCACCGCCTCCATTCCCCACCTTCTCCCTCTCTCTTCGCGCCCAGTTCGTCCGCGCGCCTAACCGCCGCCCGAGCACGATCTCCCGCCTACGGCCCCCTCCGCCCCTATAAAAGCAAGCCTCGGCCGCCCCTCTTCATGCCAACGCCGCCTCCACCAACCACTTTCCCTCTCCCCCTACGAGCTCGCCGCAATCGGCGTTTTTCTGTCATCGGCCGCCAACTACTCCGCCGCCCCCAGCGCCGCCACCACCGCCGCCACGTCCTCGCCGATGCCACCATCGACACCGCCTCGTCGCGGCGCACCCGGTGCGCTCGTCGCCTTCGCCGTAGACCCGCCGCATAGCCGCGCCGCCTTCGTCCCGAACGTCGTCGCCGCGTCTTGAGCTCACCGGCAGCCATTTGCCACACCCGCTCGCATCCAAGGTGCGCACCAAGACAGAGGTCTGCTTGTTCTTTTGGTATCATTCACCCCCGTCGGAGCGGCGCCAAACGCCGGCGAACTCGAGCCCGAGCTGCCGCCACCATTGCCTACGTGGCCTTGCCACCTCACCTGCCACCTCACGGCCAGGTCAACGCCACGCCTCCTCGCTCGCGTGTCCGCCCACGTGGCACGCCCGCGTGGCAAGGTCCACCACCCCTCAGCCTCAAACACCCGTGGACTTGGTCCACATGAGCCGTGAGACCGACATGTGGGTCCCACATGTAGGAAATTTCTTTTAATTCATTTAAATCCCGAAAAGCAGCCACTGACGTCATCTTGCGCAATAAAGCCATTTCCCTTTAGAAAAATAATTCCCAAAATTTAGAAAAACCCTAGTATTATCATTTTATGTAATTTCAAACTTCGAAAGCTCATATCTTTTGCATCCGAACTCCAATTGAGCCCATTCAAATTTCTAAATTTATCTAAATTCAAGATCTAGACAACTAAACCAAAATTATTCAATTTGGAGTTAATTTGAATCTTGTTTGAATTTAGTTTGAATTTGGCTTATTTTCACGTATAGATTTCAACGACTTCGGAGAGTCAGATTTCGACACCGTTTGAGAGCAACTATTTGAGCAAGGCAAGTTACATTCTTGATCATATTTGCTCCCATTATTTAAAATTATGTTTCAAATTATTACTGCATGCTTATTTATATTCAACTATTTAAATTCCTGTTTTTAAATTCATAGATATGTCTAAATCCTTTGTATGGCCAATTTTGATAACTAATCAAACATATTGTCGCCCTAGATAAAAACCTAATTGATATAATAGTATGAACTAGGATCATTTGAAAAATATTGTGCTTAGCCATGCTTATAAACCACATATGTTCCATTTGGAGAATTTTAGCCAAAAATCAACTAGTGTTCAAATTGTACCCTTGACATTGGTGTGTCATGGGAGTTTTATAAATGACTTTGGAGAATGAAATAAAATGATGGTTTAGACTTGGGCGAAGTGGTTGTCTGGTGGATGCAGGTTATGCACGGGCTCAACTGGGTAGGTTGAGGCCGAGGGTTCTGTTGGTTGTCGCCCAGGTCAGTTAAAGACCGGTCTTCGAGCCGCATCTTCCTAAGCCACATCGTACTATCACATGTCTTGTATGGGCAAGACCTGGCCGATTAATTTGCAAAGTTCCATCATGGTCGTTCCTATTGATGCGGTGGGTAGTCTTTCATGACCTTTGTTAGTCCCACCTGGCGCAAGAGGGGGCCTGAACCCTATGGACGGTTAGTCCAAAGGGGATGAAACGTTAGCGAGGGAAGACTATGGTGGAATAGCGCATTGTAAAGGCCTCGTGATTATCACTTAGTCGCACACCTTCGGAAGTGTGTCAGACGGACATTAAAAGTTGATTATCTCTTATGGGTAAAGCTGTACAACCTCTGCAGAGTGTTAATCTATTCGAATAGCCGTGTCCACGGTCATGGACATGCTGGCAAAACCACTCAAAGTTAGACTTTGATTTTGATTTAAAAATATTTTTGTAAAACAATTTCGTCACTCAAAGTGGGTTGAAGCCCCGGGTTGGTGCCCGTGTTTATGTTGGTGTTAGGTTGGTGCCTACACTATCTTTATCAATTCAAAATAAATTTAAGGTATTATAAAACTTGAGCTTTTGAACTTAGTATGATATTTAATGTCAAATGCTGTTCTTGCACAAATAACCCTATAAACCTTCCTTTGTTACATCCATGTATGCATGTCATTCTGTTATTTGACGGGTGTAACTTGCGAGTACGGAAGTTGTGCTCATACTTGCTTAATGAAAACAAATTTTCAGAGGAGAAGGACTTCGCTTCAGGTGTGGATCATGACGACTAGGCCGCTACCCCAGTCGATTGCCTGTGGCAGATCAGCTGGATTCCACTACATCTTCATCGTCTTCTGTTGTGTTTATTTAATGTTGCCCTGTAAGGCTATCTTGTAATCAACTCTGTTGTTATTTAATAAATTTTAGCGCTTATGGTTGTGTTATCACATTTGTGTACTGTGTGAGCTAGCCACTGATCATGGGACTAGTTCAGTTATGCACAGAAGATCTGAGAAGTTAATCCCGGGTCTTACATAGTAGCAGAGAGAGAGATCAATAATTGGGCTTGTTGATGGAGGTTGAAGAAGAAAAGTTGTGACGGCGAGAAGAGATATAAGACACACGGTTCGGTGGGACAACCAGCGTGTGAGGGAAAATAAGTTCGAGGTGGATCGCCCATTGTGCATTGCTACTCAATACCATGTAAACTAATAAGATAATTTATCACACACATAAATACATAATCAACGTTTTGTTTGAGATTGAATTTAGGTACATGTGCATGCGTATATTTTGAAAAATAGTAACTAATGGAGGAAGAATTGGGGTATACAACTATATGATCCAGGTATGATGGAGAGTAGTTACGTTTCTAAGAACCCCAGTAACTTATCTTTTTTTTCGAGGAAACGGCAAGAGTGCCGCTAATGCATTAAAGGGAGAAAAACGTATCAACAGATGTTACACAAAAGCATAAGAAGGAGAAAGAAAAAAAGTTGACTAAAGACACAAAGGGGAACCAAAGGGTTGCCAATTAAAGCGAAAGGAACCACAATACGCAGAGGAGAGGCTCCCCTGTTTAAAACACACCTGCGGAGTGAGACACAATCTCGCCCTGCAAACAGGCATGAAGCTTTGTCACCCCGCTGAGCGCCCATGCCCGCGCTTCCTCCTTGATTATGGCCAGTAGCCCTACTTATCATACTCAATGATTTTCTTCCATCAAAGCTCATACTTGATTATGGCATCAAGATTTTATTAGTCCTACTTGACATCATATGTCTCAATGACAAATCATGAAATTCTTCCATCAAATAATCATTACTTTAATTAATTATGTTCCTCAAGTTTTATTTTCCTGTCAAGATATGTAGATATATTCTCAAGTTTCTAATTTATATCATTTTATACTACAGACTCTGAAATAAAATTTAATCGTGCAAATGCACGGATCACTCTGCTATTTCATGTCAAGTTCAAATCAGAGGGAGGCGATATACATAGTCTGGGTTTGTTTGGTAACTTTGGCTGGATAAAGATTCATGGTTCAAGGTAGAGCCGCTATCACCATACCAAGTGTAAGTCCAAGTGAAGAACCGTGAATGTGAAACGAAAAGAAGAGGTAACGGAACCCTACGACTGAACCTTTCCAAGGCTTGACAGCTAGCTAGTTTTAACGTTAGGTTTATCATAAATCAATCTTGTTCGGTTAATTCGAATTTGTGGTAATGTCCATCCCACGTAATGCAAAAACCGTGGCTTTCTTCGTGCATATCGCGTGCAGTTATGCGCACCTGCTAACGATGGTCTCCCTAGCTAACAAGGAAAATAAACTCAAATGTCTCTTTTATGAGTTTAATTTTCCCCTTAGATGTAAGTGTGTGGATATCATGAGGATATGTGCACGATATTAAGATGATGTTACAATTGGCAATGACATTTTTGGATTGCTATTTTCTCGTGTTTTCGGCAAAAGTTCAAAGGTCGAGTTCAAAGCGTCCGACCGCACGGGAGCGGGCCGATCGCGAGGCGATCGTCGGCCGACCATTGAATGGCGGTCTGACCGGTTTTGTGCTGTTCATTGATTTAATTGTAGAATTGATTGTTGGGATAGATCATATCCATATTTGAATTGCATATGTGTTGCATATTGCATGTTTTCACTGACGTGGGTCAAGTTGTGAAGAACTTGTTCCCGGAGACGATTTCTCTGTCTATTGCTGTGCAGGTGTCTTGAAGGTCAATGACGGTCAACGGCGAGAGGATCGGGACTAAGCTTGGAGAGCTGAGGTCCAGAACGATCATGGATGCCGGGTGAGGCCAAATGGCTCAAGCGTGGCGCAGAATGGACGAGGATGACCGAACGGGCAGTTCGGTGCGACGGGTTGATCAAGCGGCGCGGGGTCGGTGCAAGTGCCTTGGTGGTTCCGGAGGGATCTGGACGGGAGAGACTTGCCGACATGATAAGAGCCGTTGATCAACCTACACGTGTCGGAGCAGGCGTTTGCTTCGACTGGATTGGACTTGGTCTTAGGAGAAGGATCGAGAAGGGGTATTTTGGTAATTTCACCAAATACCGGCTTTGTGACATATGGCTAAACCATGGCGCGGGACGGCGCAAGGTGAAGTGGTTTAGGTCTAGAGATGATGGTCTCGGCGCTTTAAAAAGCGTGCGTAAGTGTCCCGTTCATGTTGGGCCTTAACGGGAGCCCATTAGAGAAACTCTTCTAGAAGCTAGGCCTCTCTATAAATAGGGGTGTCTTTGGACAAGCCACCTCAAGCACTTCATTTGCAAACCCTAGTTTGGTTTAGGGACTTAGAGAGAAAGAGAGAGGCTTAGGGTTCTAGGGAGATGAGTTGATTGTGTGCTCATGGATTGAGCTCTTGTCCTCCTTGAGGGAGTGGCTGTAACCAGCAACATCATGATTCAATCCATGGATGATTATCCAAAGATGTGTCTCTTTGTGTTTTTCCTTCTCATTTTATGATTTTGAGTCAATCTTTGATCTTTTGGTTTTTGGTTGATCTCTTGCCCACTTCTATCTTGCTGTGATGTGTGGGAATACATCTTGGATCATCAAGATCATCAATCTCCCACGAGCAAGTTTTAGATCGTGTTTTCGTTTTTGCTCGGTTTTGAACCTTCCTTCGGTAAAACTGAAAAAGATCAAAACTTTGAAGTAGATCTTTTCGATCGTCACTTGGAATAGGTTCCAGATATCATTGGGAAGTTGTGTTCCAAATTTGGTCAAGTTTGGCCGTGTAGATCAAAAGTTAGATCGATTTTCGGTTTTGAAATAGTGCTGAAATTCGCGTTCTGTGCTGATTTTACTATTCACGGTCGACCGCTCCGTGGCGGTCGACCGTCCATCTGATCGACCGCTCGTAGCCGGTCGACGCTCTGCTCATCAACACTGCTCATCAAGTGAAAAATTGTGTTTCGATTGTTTCTTCCGGGGTTTGAAGGAAATTCAACATAAGTCTTCCACTGTGGTTTTCTATTGATCTTCATAGCTCTCATAGCTATAGGAGTGAAATTTGTGTTGAATCTAATATTTAAAAAGAAAAATTTGGTTAAGCTCCTATTCACCTCCCTCTAGTCGCCTTTCCGGTCCTACAAAGTGTGTTTAATTATGGCCGTCGTTGTAGTTTATGGTGCGTGAATATGAGCACTATGGTGGATTATATATCAAACTATAGTTATTGTATTAAAGGAGAAAACAAACTACGTAGTAGAATCCGAAGCCACGGAATAGGGGGAGATTTTTTTTTTTTTCTGGTTCATGCAAATTCTACTGATCGGATGGCAGTTATACATCAATACATGTACCTCAGAATGATGGGCATTACTCTCTCCTCTACATTTGGCAAGTTAAAACAGCAGCCGTCCACTGCAAGAGCGACAACTCATTCTGTTTCCATTTCCTTTCTTCTGACACGGATGTGAGGTGTTCCTGTTTACCATACAAGCTCAACTGTTCAAATGTCACTTTCTCAACGTATTTTTTTTTTCTAATTTTGACCTTCTAGTAGTATCTAAAGAATTATTGGATGAATCTATACGAATGAAAACTTCTTTCTTAATATTATTCGTAATTATATAAAAAGAGGGGTCTAGCATTTCAAGACAATGCCTTGTCTTGTCTGATCGACACAATTCGGATCACAATTCAACTGGACGGACAGAAGACACTAAAACAAAATAAAGGAACAGAAATGATATTTTCTTTCTATTGTTATCCTAGTAATTAATTCGTTTTGCTAATGATTACCTAGTTTCCGGGGGTAATATTTAGGCAGATCAATTTTCGAGGGACATATACAGTGGTTTTGATTATGTAGGTCTATTTTCACCAATAGATACGACATAAATCTCCAAACAAGATAATGACTTATCTTTCGGTAACTGCTCCTCTAGACTCCCGATTTTCCTAGTTTGTCCAACCAAAGTTTAGCCATGTTCTGTTTATTTTGGCTACCGTTTGTACTTTGGATCGTATCAGTTTGGCTTGCCCTGCTAATTTGGCAAGTTTTGACTGGATTCTTGGTAAATTATGGCCAAAATATTTGTTGCAGCAAAAGCTTTCACCAAAATTTTATTGCAAAGTTCTGCTCCCTCTTCCTCTACAACATGTGGTTCATGTTTGGCAAGCCAAAATTTGGTTAGTCAAAATTTTGACTGTTGTTTGTCCTGTGACAAATTCTTTTGTTGTTGTTTTTTAGTTTTTTTAGAGTACACGATGGACAAACTCACGCGCACACACCAGACGCATGTCCACACACACATGTGGATGCGTTCTTAACACACGTCTAATCTAGAGCAATGACCGAACCCTACAAAGCGCGTGCTCAGCTGCTGAACGCATCTACGTATACATATACTATTTCCAAAGAAATAAAATCCAATGAGACGCTCGTGCTAAGCTAGAGGAACGAACGCGGACGGGCTGGGCGAGCAACAACGGCACAAGCCGGTTCTCGTGACCAATTCTTTTGTCACACTATGGCTGCGAAAACTGTATGCAAGATTAGTTGAAAACTGTGTATATTAATTAGAGCAACTCCAATATTTTGCACCCATCTAAGGAGCTAAGGTAGGATTAGGGGAGATTCAGAGTTTCTCGCATATTTCTTCACCATGTTTAGCACTCTGTTGCCTCTAAAGTATATACCTCTAAAGTAGGATCTAAAATAGAGTAAATATAAGAAGAAAAAAATCATCGCCCTTGCACTCTCTCTCTCACCCACATTTCCATGGTAAGTGGGCATCCACATTTCCATGGTAAGTGGGCATCACGGCATGTCCCACCCATGCTTAGAATTGGTTCCAAGCTTGGCACATCGGGCACCTCTGGAACCGGTTCCAAATCTCAATTCTATCTCCTCTCGGTAGTTGGTACCTCCAAGATTCTACATTAATTGAAGGTGCGGATTTGCTATTTGTAAGTTTTTTGATTTTGTGTTAACTCTAAGTCGATTTTCTTGGACTTTAGGTTAGATTTGAAATGCATGTATCTGATTCTAGATCGATCCAACGATTTAAAAATACGACTTATCTTTACTATTATAAAAGAAAGACTTGATAGTGGTGAGCACATCTTTTGAGTTGATAGGATCTTTTGTGAATAGATATACATGCATAAGTTATTTAAAAGATCTTATGTAGATAATTAAATTATCTATGCTTGTGGCTTGTGATAAGATTATATATAACTAACTTTTATTTGTGGGATAATTACCTTATATATAATGATTTTCTAAGTTACTTATATTATATTTCTTTGAATACCATTGTAACGCATGGTCACTCGGCTATACTTAAGCATAAGTCACCTTGGAGTTAGGCATCCCCTTGCAGTTGCTCTATACATGCCTACCTAGCTTGTATGTTAAGAAGCACATACGAGATAGGACCAGCTGTATGCCTTGTCAAACAGATGTATATGGAATAGGCAAATATATTATCCAGGAAGTGGATAGTATTCGCATTTGGAGCTGATCTGAAGAATAGCCGGCTCGATCGGTCGCACGTACGGTTAATTTCGCTGGTGCAAGAAATGAAGGGGCGGCTCCGGAACTTGGAAGAGTTCAGGATCAGTATGATCATGCATGCGTACAGAAAATGAATGGATCATCTTATAGCTAGAGCTGGCTGTAATGAAAGAAAAAATTGTTACTTGGTTATATTACAGATGACTGTAATATCATGCTGGTTCTACAATTTATATGAGACCAGCGGCAAGTCATCTAAAGGAATAACACAGAGGCAAGTATCACTAGGACGCGCACACACGAGTAGAGCTCGTCCCGACCTCTAGGAAGGAAACCTATCATGTTACGGCGTTAGTACAAATCCCTATAATCAGTAGCACCATCATGCACAGTTAATGGAAGCGGTTGCCAGCCAGTTACAGCTTCTAATTAAACAGTCTTTTCTCGAAGTGGTGACTTATTGAACAGTCTTCCACTCTTCCTTGCAGGTTGCAAATTAATGAATGACCTAAGCTAGCTAGTACTCTCTACAGTTCTAACGAAGCTAATTGCATGCTGTCAAATCAACTAATCAGTAATCGCCCATTTGAGCTTTCGTTTAATCGACAGCTTCTGCGCTTCGCCGGTGGGGACAAAGGCGGGGCGCAGATGCATCGAGCGAAAGTGGGGGCAGACAGCTGGACGGGCGCGCAGGCCGCAGTGGGATCAGAATTCAGAGCTAGTTTGACCCAGTGCCGGGCGACGCCGCCTGAGGTCGCTGTTGTGGGCCGGCCTGACCGTCGCCTCGGCGAGCCCAAATGCATTGGTCTGACACGCCGCGCATGTTCATCGACACTAGCCTTCGTCGCACGGACGAAGCAAATGATGTGAGGCGGACAGGAGAGCGAGAGCTACAGTCGCAGGCTAGGCTAGCTATAGCAGGCAAGCGCCTTTCGATCGATCGGGTGATCTGACTGATTCCTTTCAGATCGGTGCCGGCGTCCACAGTTCCATTTGCTTCTCGCTGTTCTGCTTGCAGGTTTCTCAAGTACTACGTACGTCCTGAGCACAGTTCACCGGCATCTGATTACATTACACACATGGGACCGTGCTTCACGGTCAATGGAATCTATCGAAGCCAGGACCCACGACGAACAATCGTTTCAGACGTCAATTAGTGGGCTTGTTTGCGAATCGGCCGCCTACTGGGAGAACATGTAGTGGGCCGGGCTCGACCAATACCACATGGAGAGACGGAGAGTATTTCGGCCCGAACATACAAGCCATCCTCTTGTAATTCAGGGATTTTTTTTTTAAAAAAAATATTATTTTAAAAGATAATTACAAAAATAAATAGCTGCCCCAAAATTGCACAAATGGCATCTTGTCGCCAGTTCAACTGGTAACATAGACCCTGTTGACGCCCTGTCGCCATCAGGGTATGGAAGCTACATGCAGATTAGGTTCTGAGGTACGTGTAGTTCTGATCTTCATACACTCAATCGTGGTCTGAGTATTTTACGTGTGGTAGCGTTTGTTCTTATTCATTTCGATGCAGGTTGAGAGCGGCAGGCCTCCTTCTACTAGAGAAGATGGTGAAGATGACGTGGAAGGACGACCAGGATCACGATCCTGGTTGTACGTCTAGGCGTTTTTCATAGGATCAGACCCTACTGATGGCGCTGGTTGACCGCTGGAGGCCAGAGACCCACATGTTCCACCTTCCGTGTGGGGAGATGGCGCTGACCCTTCAGGTTGTCAGCTTCCTAACCGGGTTGCCCTGCACTTGCTCCCCTATGGCGGCTTACGACGTCCCAGCCACGTGGCGCACGGACCTTCTAGCGAGGTTCCACGATGTGCTGCCGTCAGGCAATGGGTACACGGAGTTCTGCAGCCCACACGGGCCGACGTTGAGGAGGATCTGTCAGTTCTACGTAAGTTTTCTTGCAGCCCGAGCGTATGGCGGAGAATGCAGGCGCCGTCACTGTTAGGAGGCACTTCGAGGCCTATCTGTTGTGGTTGTTTGGGTGGGTCTTATTCGTGGGGTCCCATAGTGATAGCGTTGACAAGCACTACGTCTGAACGAGATTCCGGAGTACGCCTGGGGTCCGGTCGTGCTGTGTGTGATGTACTGCGCACTGTGCGACGCGTGCCACCGTGCCTAGGACAGATCCGTTCTCTCCGGATGCCCGCTACTTTTGTACCTATGGTCCTTCGAGTGCTTCCAGATCGGACGACCATAGCTAGACTTGTCAGCATACGCTCTCAACTTGTACACCGAGGGCGACGATATGGATCGACCGACCATGGGCACGGTGTGGTCCCGCCGACGGGTTAGTTTCATAATCATTTATTATTTTTTGTATCGTAATCACAATTTCGTGTGCTAAGTTTTTGGGGTTCTATTACACAGGTCACCTACACGCCGATCAATTCGCAGGGGTCCTACCCGGAATACGTTGCAATGTTCGATTAGCTGGCGGATGACCGTATCATCTAGACACCGTACATCCAGGAGAGGGTGGACGCATGCACACCCCAGGGACTGTCGATCATGTGCACGCGAGACTACGTGTACTAGTACATGCGGATGGCTTGGTGCATGATGTCCTTGTGGAGGAGTACCAGGTGCAACGGGTCATGCGGCAGCTTGGTCTGCGGCAGGAGGTCCCAGCCCTGTGGGGAGGGGACGCGGGTACCGACGCACGTCCATGCGTAAGTTCACGCTTTACTTCTTTCGTACAATGTGCATTACGTGCCGACCAAATAATTGTCTTGCTGTCTACAGGTACACTAGGAAGGGAGTGCGTGGCATGATCTCTTGGGAGGACAGGATGTCCTCTTGGGTTACTGCTTGGCTCGGCGCACACGAAGGCCTCATCCTATGTACGTATGCTCCCTATGACCCCGAGACGTACCTAGAGTACATGTAGTGGTATGCCAGTCGGACGAGGCTTCGCTGTGTCCGGGTCGTGGTCGACCCACCACGGCATGAGGCTGCGACGTCCGACACGTACCCTACCCAGCCGGACTCCGCTTTCCACCTCTCGTACGTATTGAACGGTCCTTAATTCATATTTAATTTACTAGATTTAGATTTCCAAACTTGTTGTTTACTTTTGCAGATGGATCTACACCGGGAGATTCTTGAGTTGGCCACCTATGCGCATCACATGACGCCAGGGGACACCAGAGGGGTCCTGCAGCGGATCATACAGAGGGCGAGACGAGGCATCCAGGTTGCGACTTGTCACATGTCGAGGGACTCGGTGGACCGACCAGTGTAAGGATGAGGGGTCAGCCATGGTGGTTCACGGCCACGGGCTCCTGCCCCAAACATGGCAGGCATGTCGTCGTGGCACCGTGGTGGGAGCATAGAGGGATGCCCTTAGCGAGTGCATGCATTTCAGCCTAAGTGGAACACCTACTAAAAGTGCTCTATAGTGGTCCCTTACACATGCGCCATTTCTGAGTAAGTGCAATCCCACCGAAACCTATCGTCAGGTTTCATCACCAATCTCATGTACGATGAGATCGTGGATAATATA
This sequence comes from Ampelocalamus luodianensis, assembly GCA_036346255.1. NCBI lineage: Eukaryota > Viridiplantae > Streptophyta > Magnoliopsida > Poales > Poaceae > Ampelocalamus > Ampelocalamus luodianensis. The sequence goes on along the minus strand of CM070617.1, from coordinate 24,451,936 downwards.
GATTTTGAGCCACGGTCCATAATTCGGGTGATTGAAGCAAGATTTCATTATACAATCAGCTATGTCAAGGCTTAGAGGGCAAAACAGAAGGCATTAGAATCAAGGTTTGACACGTTTGAAGATTCCTACCACAACCTCTCCGGGCAACTCCGAGTCATACAAGATAGCAATCCCGGCACTCATATTGACATTCAAGACGCCACGCATCCGAAGTAGGCCAATAAGAGGGTACTGCAGTGAGCATTCTTTGTATTTGGTCCATGCATCAATGCATTCCGGCACTGCCGTCTAATCTTGTGTGTCGATGACACATTCTTAACTGGGAAGTACAAGGGGCACATACTGACAGCAATAACGACGAACATGAATAATCAAGTTCTTCCTGTGGCATTCGCTTTTGTTGAAAATGAGAACACAGACAGCTAATTGTGGTTCATGAGGAATGTGAGGATTTCTGTTATGCAGGGCCGTCCAAACGCATGTCTCATACATGATCGACAGGCAGGCCTACTGTGTGCAATAACTCAGCTGCAACAAGGAGAGAACGTACCACTTCCATGGGTGGATCTGCAGAGCAGGTGGTGCATGAGGCACTTGGGTGCAAACTTCTACAAGCAGTTCTGCAACAAGGACTTGATGAACATGTTCAAGCGGATGTGCAACAAGAACTAGCAGCGTAAGTTTGAAGCACTCTAGAAGATTCTGGATGAGCGGACCAAGATGCACAAAAGGGAGGCAGCGAAAAGGCCCACCCCAAGTGCTGACCAGGCCTCGAAGCATTGCTACAGCTACCCACAGATGCTCCCAGATTGACGAGGAGGACGGGGCGCAGGTGAAATGCTTCTCAGACTAGATTGAGCACGAGCCTAAGGAGAAGTGGTCGCTGCTACATGACAGGGGTGGTGCTCGATATGATGTCATAACAACAAATCTAGCCGAGGTGTACAACTGGGTCATGCGCGGCGCAAGGTGTCTCCCTTTGGTTGGTATTGTGGAGGCAATTCTCCGCGGTACGACGAACTACTTTGTTGACAGAAGCAACAACGCGTCGCTCGCCATGTGAAAGCATCTAGGCCTCTAAAAATTGTTTTGGTATTTAATGACAATGTGTTTATGGGACTAATGTTATTATTGAGTGTTTACAAAGGTTTAGTCCCAGTGATAAACACAACTACAAGGAAATGCATGCTTGAGGACAACATGAAAATCAATATGGCTCAAAGACAAGGTACAAATAGTTTAGGATCTTTTCTGTTTACCAGACTTAGGAGAATTGGTTGGGAGATCGGATTATAGGTTAAATGTCATACTATCAAGAGGGATCACAACTACTAACTTGATAATATGTTCATAAGCACAATGGATCAATCTAGGATCATACATACTTTTGAGGTTGTGTTGAAAAGAAATCTCTTGTGTTTTTCGAAATATGGACTGTTTTGGCCCCCTAGCGTCTCGTTAATTCCTAAACTAGCCCCCTTAGCGTCCAAATTCCAGTTCTAGCCCCATGACAGTACCTAATGCCGTGTCGGTTGGCGGCATGTAGGTCTTTGCCATGCCAATTGGCAAGACCAACATGTTCGACGATACAAAGAAGATGTAGTTTGCCGCTCAAACGGCAGCGACATCTTGGCGCCGGTGCGAGCGCGCGTGGCGGGGCGGGGAAGCGCGCGCAGCGCCGCGTGGCGGGTGAGCCGAGATGTCGCCGACGGAGGCGCAGCTTCTTCCGCTTGCCGTGCGGTGCGGCAATGCGGTCCGGCGAGCGAAGAACTCGCTTCTTCGCTGTCTGCATCGCAGCAAGCGCCGAGGGGCTAGAATCGGAATTTTCGCGATACAAGGGCCATTTCTGGAATTACGTTGCTCTGTGAGGCCATTTGGGTCCAGACTTCGTGTTTTTCAAGTGGAACGGTAGTACCAAAATATACTTGGCGGAACTACCGCTCAACGGTAGTACCGCAGTGTACTTGGCGGAACTACCGCTCAATGGTAGTACCGCAACTCCTTTTAAAGAAACTACCGTAAAGTCTTTGAAGTGTTCCAAGTCGTGTGGTCAAAACCCTTATTCCGTAAAAGTTAAAATGCTTGTTGGGGTCCACTTGCATACTTCCTTTGAGAGATGTTCTGTGTTTCTTTTATGCGGTAGTACCGACGTTCAAATTGCGGAACTACCGCATGACGGTAGCACCGACCTTTGTGCGGTACATTTTTCCAGAACACTTGTTATTTGGAATTTGTGTGCTCTCTCAAGGAACAATAGTACCGTAGTACTTTTAGCGGAACTACCGTATCTCCGGTACATCCGAAATATGTGGCGGTATGTTTTTTACAGAACGTATGTTTTTCAGAGTTGTTTTGATCTTTTGAGGAACGGTAGTACCGGAGTTCAACTCGCGGAACTACCGCATTCCCGGTTCTTCCGATGGTTAAATAGCGGTACGTTATTTCGAGTACTGATATTTTTGGAACTCAAGAAAACAGAAGTACCTGCTCTTGATCGGAACTTCCGTTAAAACGGAACTACCGCATGGTAGTTGGCGGTAGTACCGCACCGAATTTCTAACGGCTTTGTCAGATCATTTAATGCATGTCTGTGCTAGCCGTTACAGGCCGTTTTGGGATGGTGCGAGTAACTGACCGTTCAATGATGGTACTACCGTTTGTACTGTTTTTCTTTGTAAATTGGTCCCAACGGTCGTATTAGTTGTGGGGGACTATAAATACCCGTCCACCTGCTCTTGGACAGAACAAGTGCTTACACATTGACATTCTTGAGCTAAGAGCATTCACTCCACACCTCATTTACACTTGTGCATTCATTGTGAGGTTGTTGAGCAAAACTTCAAGTGCATCCATTCTAGTTTGATCCATTGCACTTGAGTGCTGTCAAGCAAAGATTGTGATTTATTAGCACCTAGACAGCTTGACTGGAGTTTGCACGTGATCTCTTCAAAAAGATTGTGAAGAGACTCGGTGCCAATTGTGAGTGGTTCGGTGTTCACAATCTCTGGAGTGGAGAAAGAACAACCATCAGTGAAATTGAGGGAAAGCTTAATTCGTGGAGCCGGCTTGATTAGTTCAAGCTTCCTCAACGTGGACTAGTGAAGACTTAGGTCTTCGATACCACGGGAAAAACTTCATTGTCCTCACTGTGATCATCTCCTATCTTTACCTTCTGCACTTACATTCTAGCTCCTTTACTGTGATTTATTTGTTTAGTTAGATTTGTATCTTGTATTGTCTTTGCTTCACTATCTTGAGTTTCTATTTAGTTCTATTTTTTTTTCTAGACTGCTCTGTTAAAACTGTGCTACTGAAAGTTAAATTTTGGTCAATTAAATTTAGAAACTTCCTATTCACCCCCCCTCTAGTCGGTTATCCTTGATCCTACACCATGGCAAATGACAGAGTACTCTATTCCGCCATGGTCACCAAGTACATGGAGGAGAATAGCAAGAAGGGTGAGATGCACCGAGCATTCAAGATAGGCACAAGAGAGAGCCTCGCTTCGAGATAACGTGCAGGTATAAAGGATGCCGCGGGACGAACCACGAGAGGGTCACCCACGAGTGCACGCTACGCCGCGGTAGTTGCATATGCACTTGCAACAAGCCCCTTCTTATGCATAGCCCTACTCCTATGTCATGGCCGCATATTCGACGGTGGCGCAGCTTCCCGGCCAGTACCTCTATGACTATTTCATCAAGGAGGCAGTGATGCAAACCTGGAGTGGAGAGATGTATGGTTATGCCTTGGTTGGCCATTTCACTGGCCATCCGACCTAGGAGCAACTAATCTGGGCCGCGAACATTGATAGGCTAAAGGGAAAGGTTGGCCGGCGATAGGTACGATGTATCAGGAACGACATGGACGAAGCAGAAGCCGGACGTCGTACAAAGAAGTACTCTATTTGCAGGGAGTCTGGGGACACCTTCAAAAAATGCACCACGAGAAATGCTTAGGAGGAAGGAGACATCGGCACTCCGAATGTCGCCGCGGGGACCTCATCCGGTCGCCCGATTCGAGGCAGTCCACATGGAGGACGTTGAGTTCGTGGCCACGAGAAAGCATGAACATTAGTAATATATTATTGTTGTAACGTCCCCAAATTTTCAGAGTTTTTAAAGATTTTCAAAATAAAAATAACCATTCAGTTTTGTTAATTGCTTAAGCTTAACTTGAAGATTTTTGAAAATTCGGAGATTTAATATGAATAAACCCAACTTCAACTAATCAGGTTGGTTTTGAGTTTGTTGGGGGTTCTTTGGTTTGGTTTTCCCTTTTCTCCTGCTCAACCCGCGCGTCCGAGCGTTCGTCCCTTTGTAAACCATTCGATATGAATCGAACGGCCCAGCCTCCTTTGTACGTTCGACGGTCCGAACGTTCTTTTCTTTGTGAACCCTCCAATCGTGTCTGAACGGTTCGATCGTGTTTTCGCGTTCGGCAGTCTGAATGACCTAACCTTTGTAGGTCGTCCGATCTGAATCGGACGACTCCTTCTGCTCTGCCTCTCTGAAGTCTTTTGGCCTTGACCAGTCTAACCTCGGCCACCTCTTTCTTGTTCAGGACCTCCCCTAGGACAACCTCTTCCGTTTGATCTCATCCTTTGGATCTCCTTCATTGGATCTCGTCATTTGGCCTTTGTCCTCAAGACCTCCTTCCTTTGGACCTCCCTGTCCTCAAGACCTCCTCCTCCTCCTCCAAAGACCACCCTTTGGATCAAGATCACCCTCTCGGTCTTTTTACAAAGACCACCATCCAGTCAAGACCACCCTTCCCTTAGGTCACGACCACCCCCTTGGTCTTTTTTCGAAGACCACCCTCTTGGTCTTCTTGCAAAGACCACCCTCTCGATCTTCTTGTAAAGACCACCCTCTCGATCTTCTTGCAAAGACCACCCTTTTGGTGCAGCCACTCCTTTGGTTGGACCACCCTCCTAAGTTTTGGCTAGCCCCACCTGGCAAGCCTTGCTCACTTTCTTCTTTCTCCTGTTGTGTCTCTGCTGCAGCGAAAGTCTTCGCGCATTAAATGTTGTTGTGTCGCATTAAATGCTGTCTCTTCTGCAGTACTCGTTTCCATCTTTGGTCTCCTCCCTTACCTGCCCCAATCCTCTCCCTCACTTGCCCCTATCGCGTGCATTGAATGCGGTGTTCTCCATTACTTGCCACTGACTCCTTCCTCAGGACCTCCTCGCGTCGATATAAAGCACCAGAGAGCTCTCCTACCTCTCTTGTTGTCCCTGTGCTTTAGACCCCCCCTACAAGCTCATCCTCCTTTGTTCAAGCTCTTTCTTGAGTGGTTCAAACTCCTTTATCCGTTTATTCTCTGTAACATTTCTTTTGGCTTTGGTTTGGTGAGTTCTTTGGTCTTTATTTGGTGTTGCTTTATTTATTCGACTCTTCTCGTACGTGTAGATTCCAGCTACTCTGAAGAGTTCGTGGATCCAACGACCTCCATCGAAGACTCGCAACTCTACAACGAAGGCAAGTCATAGACCATTGATCATGTTAAACCTATGTTACAAAAAAAGTATATTGTTTTATCATAAACATCCATGGCTAGTTGTATAAAAGTGGTTTTTAGAAGTAGTTAAACAACCTCTTGACAGTATGACTCCTTGGAAAATTGAGAACCACATGTTGACATGTATCCTTGGACATCCGTAGGATGGGTTATTTAGTTGGACATAGTTGAATACCAACCTCGACACGTATTATGTTTAGTCCTGCTTTAGCTTGCGTTGGTCTCGTTTTCTCATGACTCAATAATGTTAAACTTGACTAAATGAGCTATGGAACTGTGGCAATGCCACTGTTGTTAAAAGTTGTTGTGCCAGGACTAGGGCGGTCCTTTGGCCGGCTTGAACCCAAAATATTTTATGCTCGGGCGAGTGGCAGGAAGTGAGCGTGGCTGCGTAAGCACAATAGGATGTGGATAGTCTCGCCTGAGGAGCCAACTAAGGACTTAACCTTACGCCATTGATCCGGGTCATTGCCATGCAACCACATATCCAGGATGGGATAGACCTGACCAACTAATTAGCAATGTTCTAGTTTCGGTTCTGTCTGGGTGGTTGAATCGGCGCAAGAGGGGCCCCAGAATGACGAAACCTTAGCAGGGAATAATTGTGTAAGGACAGACCTTTGTAAAGGCCTTGACATGTACTCTAGACCGCTTACCTAAGGTAGTGAGCGGGGGTACCGACGGGTGCCTGACCGGCTAGAGAAAATTCATGTCATGTGGGTAAAGCTGTACACCTCTGCAGAGTGTAAAATCTATTTGAATAGCCCCGTCATCGGTTATGGACATGCTCGGAGATTTCATTCAAGGGGTTGACTTTTCTCAAAAAGAGTGGTCGTGGTTGGTTTTGAGTGGTCTGGTCGTGATCAGGGTGATCGCGAGTGGTCTGAGTAGTGCTCGTGGGTGCTCACGAGTGGTAGTGGGTGTCCACGAGTAGTCTAGGAAGTGGACAGGGTGTCCATGAGTTATTTCAAAGAACTTGTTTACTTATGTATTAACCTTTCAATTTGTGCCTTGCAATCTATTTAATGTAATTTCGATCAATATTGCTTTTCTGTAAGCTAATCCTACAGCCATCCTTTGCCAAGCTTTGCATGAATATTATTGCATATATTTTCCCTATGACTTGCGAGTACATTCAAAAATACTCACGGCTTGCGCCCTCTGGTTGATCAATCTCGAAGACCTCCCTGGGAGCTCCGAGTTCTTTGAAGACCATGCGTGCTAAGGGACGTTCCACCACTCAATAGCCTGTGGGCATGTCGAATTGTCTCCATGATGTCTTTTGTTATTCGCTGCAAGTGTTCTTTTGTTGTAAGCCCTGCGTGACAACTTTGTAACAACCTTGACCGTAAGGCCTTTTGTTAATAATATTAATTTGTCTGCTTCATCTTTGAGTTTGTTGTATGGTTATGATCACACAAATGTTGATCTGTGCGAGCTAGCATCTGATCTTGAGACTAGTTCGGTATGCATAGAGGGTCTCGGAGTTGTTCTACTTAGGGATCCGATAATTGCCAATGTTCTGAATTATTATTTTGATTTGAAACAAATTAAGTGTTATGACGTTTTGCTAAATGTTATGTAATATCAGTGTAATTTGTCGTAGTTTTGATAGTAATGACAAATTCATGTTTGATTCCTTACATAATATGCACTGAATGTAGATGACCAATGTTAGGCAAGAGATCATTTCTCCAAAGTTCTCCACCGTGTATGAATTCGTAGACGCATCACAATATCCTTTACCTCCGTACTTACCAATCACTGATACCTCAAACGTCCTCGCAAAATTCTTCAGAAATTCATAGCGCTAGAACGACATACGACGATCACTAAATGTTATTGCGAGTGTAACAGATTTTGTACCATTCTAAATCTATGAAAATCATAAACAGACTAAGCTGATTAGGGTTTTAGGTTGTTGTCGCTAATTCAACTGACGATAGTAACCTGGACTGGCGACAGGGGGCAAGAGGGTTCCTGTTGCCAGTGTTGTCGCCAGTTGAACTGATGACAGGAGGCTATTTGTGTAATTGTTTGGACCGGCTATTTATTTTTGTAATCATCTTTTAAAATAATATTATTTAAAAAAAAATCCATTGAGGCACCGGAGAGTAATTTGTTGGGCTGGAGGTACGCCTGTTAAAACCTAAAGCCGAGTTTGAGCCCAACCTCACAATGCCAGGCCTAGGTTTTGCCCAACTCGGTGTTGATAGGCCTGATGTTCAAGCCTGAGCCTATAATCAGGCTGGGCTACCATGAATATGTCCAGTTGTAGGAAAATTGTTTCCTGCCAAATTTATATATTCCATACGGGCCTCAGTTTTTATGCCTGTGAGATTAGACCCTATTCAAAGCATAACAAGTACCATTAACTTTTAGGCCCGTTTAGAGTGCATAGATATCACAGGATTTCATAGGATTCAATTTAATTCCCGCAGGAATTAGGAAATATTCACGTGTTCCAAACGGGCCTATATTGCCATTGATTTTAAAAAAACTTTTTGTCTTGCGAAATTTGGTTCAAATTCGGGAGCTGTCACTGGTGTGTAGTGTGAGTTTTCACATGTGAGAGTGCACAATCGTAAGCACCGTTGGATTCGAGGGGATCGCGGGGACAACGGCGAAGTGGCAAACTACTGAACACGGCAACTCGGATAGCACCAGCGCAGCTACTAGCCGCTCGCCCGCTCCCTTCGTGGCTTCGTCTCGTCGCCGTCCCCCTCCCCCTCCCCTCCCCGCGCGTGATGCTTCGTCTTCCCACTCTCCTCCCCCTTAAACCCTCGACCCCGACCACCGGCTTTAATCCCACCCGCCGCGACCATCGACGGTATTCCAGGCGCCTCCTCGCGTCCCCCACCCCTCCGCCGCCGCGGCCGCCACGACCTCCCAATCCAACCCAGGAAACCCCCAAACCCGAACGCCGCACTAGCCGCCAGAATCCAGAGGAGGCCGCCGCTGCCTTCCCCACAACCAAGCCCCGGAAACCGCGCCGCGGGCGCCGCAGCGAGGCGGCGGCCGTGGAGGACTTCGTCCGCGGCCGCCTCGAGCAGGTCTTCGCCTCCATCCGGGAGCGCGACCCGGAGATCCTCGAAGGCAAAGGCGACATCCTGAAGCGAAAGGAGGACGGGGAGCGGATATCCGATGAGGAGGAGCGAGGGGATCCCGGGGAGGAAGAGGGGGAACAGAAGGCGGTGGTGGAGGAGGAGGACCCGAGCTGGCCGCTGGACGCCGACGTCGGGTGGGGGGTCCGGGCGTCGGAGTACTTCGACAAGCACTCGATCAAGAACGTGACGGTAGATGGGGTGGAGATCGATTGGGAAGGGGAGGCCGATGAGGGCTGGGTCAAGGAGATCAACTGCTTGGAGTGGGAGAGCTTCGCCTTCCACCCCAGTCCCCTCGTCGTCCTTGTCTTCGAGCGCTACAACCGGTAAAAATCATTCGTCTCTGTCTAGTGTCTAGTCGTGAACCATTGGCGATTATGTTAGGAACAGAGTGCGAATCCAATGTGCTAAAACAGGCCACTATCGTGATGTTTTGTGCTGCCTCAGAAAAAAGAAGAAGTATTTCTTACTTTGCAGGATGCTTTGATAATTTAGTATTGAAGTGTGTCTAATTTTGTGCTTCGTAGGGCTATTCACAATTGGAAGTTTCTTCAAGAATTGGAAAAGGCTGCTAAGGTATACTGGAATGCTAAAGATCGGCTACCTCCTCGGGTATGTGTGAATCATATCGTGGTCACTACTGGATTAACTCTGGCAAGATTGTTCTGGTGTTTTGACAGATGCTGAATTTGATTGTGTGTTTCAGACCGTGAAGGTTGATATGAATATCGAGACAGACCTGGCGTATGCCCTTCAAGTTAAAGAATGCCCACAATTATTGTTCCTCAGGGGAAACAAGATCTTATACAGAGAAAAAGGTTAGTCCCATTTGCCGTAAGAGAAGCAGCATCTGTTAATCCCATATTTTTGTGCGCCTTTGATATACATCAAGTTCAGTTATGAGGTTGGTTGTTTGAGGAACTAAAGGCAGCAATTGGTAGGTTGCACCTTTTAGCCATGCTTGCTATTTTAACTCTGTGAAATATCCGCTCTGGCAGTATCTGATTCTTTTCCTCACTGACTGAGTTTACAGAGATAAGAACAGCTGATGAGCTAGTTCAAATGATTGCCCATTTCTACTACAATGCAAAGAGGCCATCTTGTGTCAATCCTGATGACATTGCTCCTCCACCATTCTAAGTTATTGAAAACAAGTGCTGAGATAGTGCCTTGTTCTCAACTTTTGTGCTATAGTAGCACTGTTATTACTCCCTAGTAAGCTTTTCATCCAATTCTTAACCTATTACCTGTTGAAAACCGGAGTAGTGCTGGTTATTGTTCTCTTTAACATTTGATTATTTGAATTTATCTGATGCAGGAGAGTGTTATTAAATTCATCTTTAGGAAAAAGAGGCTCCTAGTTTGATGATTTACCTGGATAAGATGCCAAAGAGGACATTGTAGCTGTGATGCTTGATGTCTAAAATGTATAGCCGGAAGGGAACTAAGAGAAACATCTCTTCAATGGGTTGTCTCAAGTTAGGAAGGCGTGAACTGAACCTTGTACTTCGATATGCACGCAGTCTTTTGTAATGTAATCAGACGGGACACAGATTATCAGTTTTCGGTACTGATACCCTAGATAGGATAGTGTTGAGTGATAGCTTGATTTTCTTCATGGATATATTATTGAGAACATTACAGATTCGGTTGGAAACTGTTAGGGTTGATCATAATTTTACTCCAGTGATCATAACAAGAGCTACCAACAAAAGTTCCAAAACAGAACAATCACTCCTGTGAACTATACACTGCCGTATTAATCTGCTCCTACAAACAACCCTGGATTGAACACAGCAAATCTAGGCACATGATATCGACGAGGAAGACGACGATGCAATGCACAACGCCGGTGCAGCTGCCGCCTCGGCACCACGGCTGCGCAGCAGCTGCGAGATGGCGTCGTATCCCATCGTCACGGCCATCTGGAGCGGCGTCGCGCCCCTCCGGGTCTTGGCATGGACGTCGGCGCCCATGTCAAGCAGCAGCTCGACGGCCTCGGCGCAGCCGCCTTCCACAGCGAGGTGCAGCGGCCTGTGCCCTTCCACGTCCTCACACTCGATGTCCATACAGCCTGAACCGGCGAGCAAGGCGATCACATCGCAGTGCCCTTTGATCGCGCCCAAGTGGAGCGCCGTCAGGCCGTACTGGTCGCGGCCGCGGACGCCGGTGCGCTTGCTGAGGAGGGACTCGAGGTTCTGGAGGTCGCCTCGCCTCGCCGCTGTCATGACTAGCTCCCACCGTTCCAGGATGTCCACCACTTCTTGCTGCACTCAGCAAACAGCATTGTCGTTACATTCTTAGATAATTTAATTTGAGGAGTCGAAATTGGAGGCAACGCTTCTTGCAAAACAATACTACAATGAGAATAGCACTGTTTGTTTGTTTGATATCCAGTCATGCAGGAAACACTCAAGCAGCATTGTTTGATATGCAGGGTTGCGCATCTTAGACGTACAGTAATGCTTCTTAAAAAAAAATCGACACTGGTCCGTGGATAACGTCATTTTGTGGAGCAAAGACGATTATGCATTTCAAGTGGACAATAATGGTGCTGCACTACTATAACGTCGTGCTACTCCTTCCATGATTCACGAGCACAAGGACGCAAGGTCACATAAGCCAAGCTACGTACAGCCAGCTTGTCCATGGCGTGATGCCCCCTAACGGCCTAACCTCTATCTGTTCTGTTCGTTAGTGATCAAACCAATCAAAATCTTAATGTTTACCGCTACAATTACTTCACTTTTGTCAGGCCAAATCGTTGTTACGATCTATGACTCGTATTGGTAAAGACGGTTTGCTCAATTGCTCCTAAGGGTTGTTATTAGGGACTGTCTATTCATAAGTCGTATGAAATTTTCTTAAGTTTAAGTCACTTGCATCAATCTCTACACAAATCCAATGGTCACAACAAGTGACTTAAATTTAAGAAAATTTCAGTCGACTTAAAACTACCAAGACTGTTGTTATTATCATGAATCTTTGTCTAATTAAACAAGCAAACATTTGAATTCCCTGAACTAAGAACAGGACAGTTAGAAGGACAAAACAGGTAGACTCTAGTAACTTACGTAGTCCTTCTCCCGCGCCACGTCCAGCGGAGTCCTCCCACGCACGTCAGCCGCCGCGGTGTCGGCGCCCATGTCCACCAGCGCTGCCACCGCCTCCGCCTCCCTGGCCGCGGCCGCCACGTGCAGAACCGTTCTCCCCTCCCGGTCACGCGCTGCCAGTGCCAGCGCCTCCGCCCCCAGCCTCCTCACCTCTCCGCAGTCCCCCCTCGCGGCCGCCGCGTGCAGCGGCGCCCACTGCTCGGCGTCGGGAACCGCCGCCTCGGGCTCGAGAAGCGGCAGGAGGTGCGGCTGCCGGCGCAGGATGAGGCGCACGGCCGCGGCGTCTCCGGCGTCCGCCGCGAGGCGGAGCAGGTAGGGCCCGCCGAAGAACACGCGGAGGCGGATGACGTTGGCGCTGTTGGGGCTGGCGGCAGAGTCGAGCTGCGCCGCGGAGAGGGAGGAGAGGACTAGGAAGCGGTCGGCGCGGGAGCGGGGAAAGGACGGGGGCGCGTGCGGCTGCGGGCGGAACACGACGCGGAGGGAGGCGGAGGAGAGAGGCTTCACGGCGCCGCGCGGGGGGCTGACGAGGAACTTGAGCGGGGAGGAGGTCTGGACTTTGAAGGCGACGGGGAGGGAGGGGTGCAGGGAGCGGAGGCGGAGGTCGGCGCGGCACTTGGAGTTGGGCATGAAGTCGATGACCACCTCGTCCTCGGCCACCTCCAGGAGCTGCTCAGGCGCCGGCGCATCGGAGATTGTGCTGGTATTGGCGACGACGGCGGCGGTTGTTGGGGAGGCTGGTTTCGTGGTGGCCATTTCTTGCAAGGTAGAAACTAGCAGGAGTGGAATGGAGCAGTGGAAGCATGGAGTGGTGGCTGGCCACCTAGGACGACGCTTTTGATGTCACGCTGTATAGGCATGGAGGGAATGTTGATTTTCTGTGCCAATGGTGGCCTGGTGGGTTGCGGGAATAAGCTCATGGACCGGCGGTTGGTCAGTTGGTGTGCTCTTCACTTGTTCGGTTGGTTAGTTGATTAGTGAAAGTTTAGTGTTTTACATGTTTAGAATAGAGAATTGAGCTTCGGCTCAGTGGTGCGCTCTGCAGTGGGGCAGGTCATTCACCCGTGATCGAGCCGGGGCTCGGTCTAGGAATTTTGAGGACTGAGCTGGGTATCAGTTGGCACAAAGGAGTTCCCATGTGCGGCCTCGTGAGTATGATTTTTTTTTTCTTTAATGTGGGCCGGATAAAAAAAATTCAAACCAAAAAAATATTTAGAATAGTAAAAGGTGCTTAGAAGATTGTGTGATATGTCGTCCGTTATCCATTTAACAACCATCCCTCTAATACAAACCTATCTTCTTATTGATAGTTATATGTTTCCACAACGAGAACCGTGTAAGTATCGGCGTTTAAACAAGCATTAAAATTCTACCGGAGCCTTACAAGCACATCTTCATTTTAGTTTGTTCTCTCTCCAACGTGACAAGAAAATTGAGCATTTAACATTAAAGTATTGCCTATTGGAAAGGCTATCTTAGGAATGGAGAATAAATAAATCAACTACATAAAAGTTGAATACAAATATAAAGATCTAAGGAATAGAATACAGTTAAAAATAGTTTCTTAACTAAACTCATTTCTATCGCATGCAAATTTTACGACGCTCAACTCAAATTATAACCCTACAGGTGGATCGAGTTCAGTTGCTCCAAGAAGTGGCCACAGCGTCGCCGGCAGTCCGTGCCGATTCGCTGGATCCCGCACGTCCCTTCAATTGGCATGATAAGGTACGGGACAGCAGAGAATGATGGAGCGGGGCTACGGTCCAGCACGAGCTTTAGTACCAGCCTACCACACGTCCCATCAGAACGGGTGGCAGCAAATCACGCCGAGGACGAGCAATGGAGCGAGCAAAACACCGCGCACTACAGTGCCCTCGTGAAGGCTCCGACAGTACACCATCGACCAGCGCGCGGCCTGCGTCGTCGCCCAACGATAATCTGGCCCGCTTGGCGAGCCCCCGCGGCTCGTTGGACTCTAGCCATGTGCCGCGCCTTGGCCGCTGCCCTCCCCGTCCCATTGCCGTTTGTCGCGCACGAATCGGCACGGAAACGAGGATTGGCCGCTTCCGCGGCTAACGCGTGCGCCCGCATCACATCCAAGAGGGTGCTGCCGCTACCCAACAATTCTGCTTCCCTGGTTTTATTATGCAACCGTACTTCGTGTGTAAGCAGTAGAAATCTGCTTGATGCTAGTTTTAACTCGGGCGCACCGGTCCAGCTCGATCTACGACGTGCTATCAGATTCAGATAGGACGTGGAAGAGTGAACATGTCATGAATGCATGCTCCCACGTGACGCGAAGAAAAGAAAGAAGAGAAAAGTTGGGACGCGGGATGATTGAATCCATTATCTCCAACATTAGAATGTTTTAAATAATCTTTTTTATTCTTAAATACAATAATATATCTATATTTTTATTTTACAAAAATAATCATATGTCGCTCCACCGTTGGGCGACCGTAGAAGTCGTCCAACGGTTAAGCGACAAGTGTACAGGTCACACCCACGGTTGAGCGACTTATGCTAGTCGTTGAACCGTTGAGTGACACATCGACAAATCGAGCACCGGTTGGACGATTTAAAATAAGAATATTATTATTTTATTAATCTAATGAAAATAATTATAGGGGAATAAATGATATTTTTTATAGGTAATACATTTAGCAAATCATGTTTGTAGATTGTTTTTTTAAAATAAAATGGTGGTGACAATATTGTTTGGTCCGTTTTTTTCTAGATTCTGAAGGGTACAAAATCTATTAGACTCACAATAACATTTTATGATCGTCGTATGTTGTTGTAGTACGGCAAATTTCTGAAGAGTTTTATGAGGACGTTTAAGGTAGTAATGATTCGTAAGTAGGAAGGTAAGTGATATTGTAAATACACCATGGAATTCATACATGGTGGAGAACTTTGGAGAAATGACGCAACGATAACAACACGACAGTTGATCCAAGAAAGAGGTTACATGGCACGCAGACTAACAAACCAAGGACGGTACATATCGACTAGTCGCTCAACCGTTAAACCACTACTTGCTGCCAAGTCGTCAAACGGTTGAGTGACAGATGTAGGAACGATTGGTAAGTAGTAAGGTAAATTATATTACAATGCACGAGTGAATTCATACACAACCATGTCACAGTAACTATGAAGCAAAATACGTACACAACGAATACAAGTGCACAAAGCGCAACAAAGACACCCTACTCGTCGCCCGCTACACCACTCGCAGCACATCCTCCATTGTCGCCATGTCCCACTCCCGTTAATGCCCGCCTGTACAACCCCGCTTGGCCCTCCTTAGCGCAGGGTGTCGGGGCCCCGACAGGGGGGGCGGTTAGGAACCCTGCTGACCGTGCTCCCAAGGCTTCGGGGGCCGACTCCACCGGTGCCTGCGTGGCCACTGGGGCACCACTGAGCTGTGACCCAAAAATAACCTCAACGGGTGCGGGTTGAGGTGCTTCCCTGACCTCCCCCGGGTCGTCTGCGAAGAAGTCATCCACATCTTGCGGTGGCTCCTCATGCGGGGAGAGCTCAACTCCCGGTTGGGGGCGCGAAACCTGTAGGACGAATATTGTTTATACGTGCAATATATCAACACGAACAAACCTGAAGAGACGAAATGTACCTTCGGTGTGGGCCATGGCGCGCGTCCAAGTGTCATACCCACCTTACCCGCCCTATCCGAACATGTGTGGGAAGAACGGATACTGCCCTGACGCTGCCGAGCAGGGGTCCAGGAACGACGGAGGTGGCGGTGGCTGTGGGTAGCCACATGCCCACCCTGAGCCTCCGCCCTGGCCCGACGACGGCGGTAGTGGGAACGTGCCCGCCCTGACCCTCAAGGCTGGTCAAGCGCTGGCAGGGCACGTTCATGTGGCCCCCCAGAGCCTCCTGGCTGGGCTGCAAGACGTGTCGACGTGGCCACCTTCGGGACCATCCTGCACGACGTCAGGGTCAAGGCATGCCTCACCGCACTATAGACCCGACGGAGAGCCTGCAGCAGCTCGTCACGCGTGGCCTTCGCACCGTGGGCGACCCTGTGCAGGATCGACCCGGAGTCCCTCGCAATCCCAGCGGTGATGTCCGTCTATAAGGAGTACATGAAAAGCGTCAAACTTGTAATTGTGGTAACCATACTCAAATATTTCGAAACACGAGAGTACCAACCGCGAGGTGCATGTTCCATGTGAAGTGTACAGGGTACGCGTCAGTCCATGCTGGTACGTGAGCGGGGGGAGGGTCGACGACATGCACCGGCCTGGTGCGTGTCTGCGGAGCGAACCAGCCTTGGAACTCGTCGTACACGCTAGGGTCGTACGGGGCGCCCTCCTGCATGTAGTCCTCGAGGGCATCTGCCGAGCGGCTCGTCCTGCATCCACCTCACCTACTCTGCATGCGAAATGTACCACTGCAATTAGAAGTCATCGTAACAAAACTAAAAAAATATATAGGGACATGTGTTGTGTGTAACTCACGCGTGCACCGAGTCGGGCACTCGACGCCCGACGGGGACTGGAACAACCTGGCGGAGGCCGAACGGCGCATCACCCTGTGCACCGCGATAGTCCTCGATGAACACGTTGAAGATGAGCTTCTTCCGCGTCAGCTAGTACGCTGGTTGCGCCAGCACAGTGAGGATAGCCTGGCAGGAGCGCGGTCCTCCATCTCCTGAGCAGAGTATGGCTCCCAACGCACGTCATGAGTGGTGAGGCGGTCAAGCTACTCGACGAAGTGCTCATACACACGTGTGACCTGCACGTGCGCAAAACTATGCCTGCGAGCCAGAACAGTGGTTACAAAGGATGACCTGTAATACAACTAAAGTAAAGATACAAGAGGGTACGTACCCGTCTATGGTACCAAAGGGACCGTGCGGTCGGTCGGTCCACCGCACCCCCGTGGTACAGGTCTGTGCGGTACGGACTGGTGTCGAGCAGGATCGGCCATCCAAGGGGGAAGCGCTCGAACGACCACAGCTGCAGCAGGAGGGGATAGCCTGTGAGGACAGAGGTCGGCCTCGTCCTGCAGCATGCCTCGCACATGCTGTGGTACGTTGCGGCAAGTACGTTTGATCCCCAACCGATCTGCACCTCGTCCCCATCAGCGATGGCCCTCGCGTACCACACGAGGTGGGCGTTGACAGAGCCACTATGGCTGTTGGTAAATAGTACCAGTCGAATAGCCACAGCAAGTACGCATCAAGGTGCCACGACACCTGGTACTCGTCGGCCTCTGGGTCCATCCGCTTGACCTGTGCACAAATAAATAATTAGTAAGCCCGTCATATGGTAAGGATAGTGCATCGCTAAATAGAGAAAAATGATAGTATATGTACCCAGAATTGCGAAAGCCACCGCAGGGGCGGACCATGCCTCTGTCACGCCGGGAAGACGTAGTACACTACCACGGCGTCGGTCAGAAGTACCCCCTCAAACCTGCCCAGCAGGTCATCGCGCCAGTCGGTAGGCGCGTCCGATGGGGAGGCAGCGACTCCCGAGATAGGCAGGCCGACCAGCACCACGACGTCTTGCAGAGTGGGGGCCATCTCCCCCGTTGGGAGGTAGAAGGTGTGCGTCTCAAGCCGCCACTGGTCCACCAGAGCAGTCAGCAGTGACCGGTCAAACGGAACCATCGTGATCACTCTGGGGCGGTCTAGACCTCCCGTCCTCCTCGACCGAGCGTTGTCCTCGTCGGTGGCCTCCACCATCCGCGTGAGAGGTAGAAGGCTGGCATCGCTCAGCCTGCAAAGCACGAATAAGTAAGTACATTGCGGACATATGATAAAAAGAAGTGCCACAATTTGTAAACAAATATGTCTCTCTAACGTGGGTCTAGTCTCCAAGCCCGTCGGGGTGTCCGTGTACGGACCACCCTGAACTCAGTCGCCTCGTCCCCTCCCTTAGGACGCGGGACACGACGCCTGACGCGGTGCTGCGTGTCGACGCGCCAGCCCAGCAAGCTGAAAGGCCAATCGGAACCACCAAGGTCACAAGCCATACCTGCAAATCAATTTCAAGCTAGCAATTACAAAACAATTAGTGGTTTAATTATTTATAGCGTAGCTCTAGAAATTCTAAAATTTTAGTTGCATTCTTACATAAACTGCATATTCCTCAATATATATAGCCATAGCCGCATTTTGGTTTTAGAGTTTAGGGTTTCAGGGTTTATGGGTTAGGGTTAAGGGTTAGGGTTAGGGTGTGAGGTTAAGGGTTAGGGTTAGGGCGCATTACAACTATTAACAACTAAATTGGAGTTAGTCCTATGACTATACTATTCACAACTATTAACAATATACGATATACCCGACACAACTACCCATCTAATGATTTTAGTTGCTAACCTATCATTGTTTCGAAAGTAAATCTACAAAGAAATGCAGGAACTCACCGTTGTCGATGCACGGACCTCTCCTCCTCTCTTTCCCTCCCTCTCCCTCTCCTCTCTTTCTCTCTCCCTCTTCTCCTCTCTCTTTCTCTTTCTCTCTCTTCTCCTCTCTCTTTCCCTCTCTTCTTCTCTTTCCCTTCCTCCTCACGGCTGCTCTGCCTCTATCTCGAGCGAACGAGCGAAATGCCAATGACCGGCGCGCGGGCGGGTTATAAGCCCCTAGTCGCCCAACGGTTGAGCGACTACTCTACTTGTCGCATAATTGTTGGGCGACTTGATCCGAGTCGCTCAACGGTGGAGTGATAGAGATTATTTCTGTAAAAAAAAAAAAGGAGGTATATTATTGTATTTTGGAATAAAAAAGATTATTTTAAAAAAAATCTCCAACATTATCTCCAAGTTCCAACAATATTCTTAATCCATTAATTCATATATCTCTACTACTTAAAAATACGAGTTGGTGACGGTCCGTCCAACGGTCCTCCTCAAGCGGTAGAGATATCACTAACTTGGTTAAGTAAGGGTAAAGAGAAAAAAATACATTAACTATACTCTAGATTCCACTAATAAAGCGGTATATTGAAACACTTACTTTCGAGATCGGATGATGCGGTTGTGTGTTTTCATTAGCTCGTACCACAGAGTTGGCGAAATCGATGATAAGTATCTTGCACATGAGAAATTTGAAATAACCTAAAAATCGGATTTCAAAAGTTTTGAAATCTTTTGTTTAATTCAATTTCTTTCCTTTTTAAATCCTCATCCCTTTCCTTTCCCCGTTGGAAATCCGTCTTTACCGATCAGTGGCGCCTTCTCTCGCCGCCTTCTTCTTTCTTCCTCCCGAGCCTTGATTAATGACCCTAAGTTAGGGTTTGTGTTTCAAATGTAATATTATGAGGATAAATTAAAACTTTTGATGCCTCATGAAATCATTTGGGAGTTTACCAAATTTTCCCTAGCAATTTCCATTTTCTAGAATCATGTTCTTGTGAATGGAAGTTGTTGTCAACAAAATTCTGAGAGCCTTTTAAAAGCCCTCGACATCCGTTGGATCGGAGGCGAGATTACGAACCGCTCCCACGCCACGCCCACGCCACGCCCACTTCCCTCCTCTCCTCTCCGGTCCTTAGTCTCAAGCGCGCACTCCATCCTCCTCTTCCTCACGCCTGCCTCCGCCTCCCGCCCCTATCCTCGGCTCTCACGCCGCCTCCCACTCGCGCCTCCCGCCCGCACCTGCACCACCCGCCTCCCGTTCTCCCACCGCCCTCCCTCCCTCTCCTCTCACAGTGCCCACCCGCAAAGCCCGGTGCTATTCGCCGACTCGCCGACGCCGCCGCCGGCCGCACGCCGGATCGACCGCGCCGCCGCCTCTCTCCCATCCAAGCCGCCCACGCCTCTATGCGCTAGATTGACCCGCATCGACCGCCTCTCCCACCGCGCGCCCACCTCTACCCACCCATGTCGAATCTAGCGGTGCCTGGGACGACGGCGACGAGACCTCTGATGAGAGCCTCGGCGACGACGACGCTAACGCCGACGAGGAGCTCACGGCGTCTCATATGGCAAAGGTGGTGGGGTTTACAACAACCACCACCACCACCACGGCGGCAAAGCAGATGCAATGAGCTTAGGAGCACGGGTGGGCCCCAAGGGACATACGGGGCACTCGCGGCGGCCAGTGGAGATGTTCGACGCCGCATCTAGCGCCTCAAGCGCGCCATGGACCTTCCATGAAGCACCGCATTCTCCCAATGACCTCCGTGTCCGCTTCCTTTCCTTTCGCCCCTCCTGGATCTCTCGATTGGTATGCGTGCGGCTTGTGGATGCATGGTGGTTGTGACGATGGTGTACGAAATATATAGTCTGTGTTCTTCAGAGCGCTGCACAGCACAATTTCTATGTAATGTGGTCGATGATTGTTTGTCCAAAGGAAATGTATGGGAACTAAGGGTGTAGTGCATTTGAGTCGCACTCTATGATCTAGGCTTAAGTTTGCGGATTTTTGTCGTTAATTGATGTTATAATGCAATGTTGTTGGTTGTGAGAAACTTGTCGACGCAGAGGTGAACTCTTCAAGATTTCAATTAAGTTTGGATAAAAGAAATCTCGAAATTGGCAATGCTCATTATCGCATTAGAATGAGAGTAACGATGGCTAGGTTTGATAAACCTTTTGAAATGCCTGTGGAAGTTGCTTGCATGATAGGTTGTCACACTGGTGGGTTAGATTATTTCAGGCATTCTTGCTGACAAGCCTTTAGAATTTTTCACATGTATTTTCCATTTCAGGTTTACATCAGTTACAGTTTGGTGAGAGTTGGTTCGATTGTTTCAGATGTTCGTACGTCTTTGATTCTTTTAGTGACTGTGATGTCTCTTTAGGTAATGCTTATTGAGTAGCTTATGAACGACATCAAGACGTATATCCATCTCAATTAATATATTTCCTTATTTTGCATAACAATAACTTTTCTCGGTACTTTAATACTTACGTAGTAGTCAATTTCGTATGTAATATTCACCAAATCATCTTCTCTTATACGTAAGTTTCATAAATCATGCTTCGCTCGACTTGTCCGAGATGTCCTCTGACAGAAGTATGTTAAATCGATATTTCAATTTGCACCGGAATATCGTTTCGAAGCTTTAAATATAATAGATTTGGGCTAAAATGTTAAAGGTTTCACTTTCAAATTTAGGGCATACATAAGGAGCTGGTCTCTTACATAAAGAATGACAAAGCAGTGATACCACGACGGTGCACTAAGAGAGGTTAATTATTTTGTACCTTTGATTGCTATGAGCTTTGGTGGTAGGTTTCTAATGCCGTGATTCTTAACTGCGATAAATTTGGAGTTCTTTGCTATTGACATGCAGTCATTCATAGCATGCAGGCAAGCTCAAGGATTCTATCAATCTAAGGTATGCACATGCCTATTAGTTTTACACAAGTTATGTGAGAAAACTACATTGTGGCTTATTTGATGCGAAGAGAGTGGTACAATTTATGTAATTCTCCTTGGTTGGAAAATATCCTTATATTGCTCGCTTCAAACAGATATTTGTGGTGAGCATGGTCCCTATGGAAACACTACTTTGAAGGTGGTGCAACCTCGGCCTTTGATGTTGGCTCGGTGTATGACATGTCCAATCATTGTTGAGGATCTTGACCGACCTCATCAGATGCTTGTGGAGGTAATGATTTATGATTCTGCTATTGCTTGTTCTTTGTAATCTTATTTTCAGCATGTAACCGCTGCAGATGCTTTGCGAGGATAGAGGCATCTTCTTGGAGATAGCTGACTTCATCAAAGGACTTGGATTGACCATCCTGAGGGGTGTAATGGAAGCACGTAAAAGTAAAATCTGGGCACGCTTTACTGTTGAGGTAATATAGCTAAATGTCATTTCCATCATTAAAGCTATGAAATGATGCTGATGATCCTTTGGCATTGCAAGTGAATGGATTTATATCGCTTTCACATCTCTCAATAGGCTTACACATATTTAGATGACACACACAAGATCGAAGTCATGGAAAGATAGGAGAGGTGTATGTGAGTTACTAGAGTGGATCCGGTGATTCATTTACAAAATCATTTGGATCATGCGTTGATACATTGTAGCGCCAAAAGTATGAAGAAGATTCACTTACCAATTCTTGACCGAACATATATAGTGTTGATAAATCGACCCATAGATCATTCAATATTTTTCAGAGATTATTCATCATCTCAAGCACACGACCGCACTGCGCTCGACGCCGAGTCCGCCTACCTCGCACTGGTTTCATTAATTGAAATCGGAGGATTTAAGCTCCTCTAATAAAAACAATCTCAAGCACACATACCCAACCCATATCTATGCAACATCCATGTCACCTCCAAAGAATCAGCTTCTAACTACTATTTTATTCATTGCTAGATTTCTTCAAAGATTAACCTATTAGCACCATAACCAATAATTCCACCTCTTAGAGATTTAGTATGATCCTTCCCGTTTCTTATGTGGGAAGCATCCTATGGCATCTAATTGATTACTAGATGGCAGCATGTTCTGGACCCATCATGATTTGCTTACAGTTTGGTAGTAGTAGCAGCTCTTTTTGTGCTTTATAGGAGTTTCTTGTCCGATATCTCTGGACATTCATGATGAGTTGGATGACACTGGATACAGGGAGCCGTTGATCAAGTTGCCAAGCAATACAGCAAAGTCTGAACCTATGATTCAACCTGGCCCTAGCTCCTCTTCTAATAAAGTGATCAGTGCAACAAGTACAGATCAGAAGGACTATTCAAAGTCATTAGGGTATCAAACAACCTTTTATGCACATAAAAACGGTGGTAAGAAAAAAAAAAGTAGCTAAAGAGATTAAAAAGAAAATACTTATGCAGATTGTAGTGTTAAATGCTTGTTGTATATTTCCAGCTGAGAGCCAATAATTGATTAGCTATGCTTTTATTAGGCACAACCAACTTTAAACAATCATTGCGTGCTGATTTGCCTTGTGAAAATTCTACTCTACTGGATGCTGATGTTTTTACCAAAAAAGCTTCTTGTGTATTTTAACTTTAGTAGTTTTTTATTTGATTCGATATAAATATAGAACTGATCAATCAAAGTATGAGCTCCAGAATGATAGTTGATACTTTTGAGCTTCCTTAGGCAACTTTGGTAGTTGACGGCATTATGCTAGCTACATCTGTAGTGTGTTGTATTTTTTTTATGTATGTGGGTTGCATTATACATTTTTCAGTAAACTATGGATTTTGCATACATTATTTTGGGATAGTAATTTTACCCTTTTGTAGCACAATTATGTTTTCTGGTTGCCCTATCCCCATTCAATGTACTTATTGTATCTCATACTCTCAAAGCACAATTCATATTCAAGAATTTTATGTTAGGTTGTTAGCTGCATATATTTTATCATGATTTTCAGTTCATGCCATTATTTTCTTATGTCTAAAGAGGAATGTGCCACATCTTTGCTCATCTATTGGTATCAGGGAATATTCAGCTTGAACAATTTACAAGTGCAATCTTAATACTTGCTCTTACTATTTCTAGAGAAACTGCTCAATTATATTGAACTACCCAAGCTGATGTTTACAACTAAGATGTTTGTAATGCCACCACCCGATAGGTACTGAGCATCATTCTTCAGAAATATAGCCACAATGTGTTTCAAGCTGCCAGGAAGTTGTGCCATTGTTGCCTCCAATTGCAGATCGATTGATGCAAATGCAGATCCTGCTTGATGCTGTGTAGTTGATTTATATGATATGTATATATATTGTCACGATACTGCCCTATCGTGACATCAATGCAATCAGAATTCTTGTTATATATGCTTCTCGCATGCAACATGTAATTATGGACTTTCGAAAACTGTATAAATTGGCTGGCAAAAGCATATTCAAATGTCAACATCATATGAGCATTGTCCATTGGATTTTTGGTGTTTTGCTCTACCTTATTTTCTTTTGAAGAATGCATTTGTTGAAGTGTCAAATCAGAAGTAGTGGTTGACGAGAATAAATATGTTTTCTCGTAAGATCTTTGTATTTATTGGTGCTATGTTGTTCAAATGTACTCTATACTTACCAAAATTGATTATAATGCTCAAGAATTGCGTATGTGTTAAGCATATTGCTTAGAAATCATTGGTGTAAAGTATGAGTTTTCGTTGCAACGCACGGGCATATGACCAGTGCGGATAGAATGGAAACATTGCCTGCTCTATTTGATGCGTGCGTGCATGCATGCAGCATGTAGGATCAAATTGGTGCCCACTCGCGCAGACTAGTGTAACTTCACGGCTTCGCACATCTCTTTACAAAAGGTGTACATTCATGCATCGTCAACGCTTGGGGATCTTGAAATGTTTATCCACCACGGCAACATAGTTCACTATGGCAACTGTTAGCTTATAATGGAGTAAGTATGATTGGATTGAAAACGTACCATCAAAGCGTTTGTAGTCCAACGGTTAGGATAATTGCCTTCCAAGCAATAGACCCGGGTTCGACTCCCGGCAGACGCAATCAATTTTTTTTTTGCTTAATCACTAACTTGGTTAGATTAACCCTTATTGAGAAATGACCATACAAATCTCATACAACCCACAACCATTTAACCTCTTCTAAATCATTTAAGTAATGGTAGAGAAGAAAAAAAATACAATAACTATACTCTATATTCCATCGATGAACAAACTTGGTTAGATCTACACTTACCAAGAAATGACCATACATTTTATTAAATGACAACCCAAAATCATTGAACTTCTTCCAATGCATTTAAGTCTTCTAATGCATTTAAGTAAGGGTAAAGAGAAAAAAAAATACATTAACTATACTCTAGATTCCACTAATAAACAGGTATATTGACACACTTACTTTCGAGATCAGATGATGCGGTTGTGTGTTTTCATTAGCTCTCGTACACAGGTTGGCGAAATCGATGATAAGTATGCTGCACATGAGAAATTTGAAATAACCTAAAAATCCGGATTTCAAAAAGTTTTTGAAATCTTTTGTTTGAATTCGAATTTCTTTCCTTTTTTGGAAATCCTCATCCCCTTTCCGCTTTCCCGACGCCAGCAGTAATGCCCCAAATGTAATATATGGGAAATCCGTTTCAAATTTTTTGCATTTTCAATCCTTGTGAATGGAAGTTGTTGCGCCTTCTCTCCGCCGCCTAGTTACCTCTTCTTTCTTCCTCCCGACGAACAATTGGTGCATAAAAATTTCTGGAAAATTTATGCAATTGCTCATCTGCTCGAACCCGAGCCCGACTCGATCCCGACCGAACCTAAACCTTAGCGACTGGCTCGACCGCACTACCGCTTCAAACCCGAGCCCAACTCCGGCCGAGCCGCCCACCGCGCTCTCTTCCTCTCTTCCTCTCACTTACCCGCGGCCCTCGCTCGCCGCTGCCCCGCGCCACGCGCTCAGCGCAAAGACTTCGCAAGCACCGCCACCGCCGCCAGCGCATGCATGCCGCTACGCCAAGTCGCGGCCACCTCGCCCTCTAGCTACCTTCACTCGCGACTACCGCTTCTACAAAAAGCCGCTGAGAGCTCATCTCCTGCTTTCTCCTTCTCTCTGTCTTCTTCTCCACCGAGCTCGAGTTCGTGAGCACCCAGCGCGCCTCCGAGTGTTCCGGCATCTGCTATCCCGACCGGCCGATCACGCCACGGCGTGTTACACATCCCGTGAAGCAAACCCCAAGTAATTTCGTGTTTCATCGCTCGAGAGCTGCAAGCATGCCTTCTTCTTCAACTCCTACTGAATCCGCTTTTCCGCGCCGCTTCTTGAGAGCTCGATCTCGATTCCTACCTTCGTAAGCATCCTCTGGTTTCTACCTTTCCCATCACTCACACGCTCTCCTTCACTCGTGTCCTCGCCGACGGTGACCACCTTGCGCCGCCGCAGATCTCGCCGCCGCCACTCCTGCCTCACCGCATCGCCAAGCACATCGGTGAGTTCTCGTAACCCACCGATGCTCATGCGCGCACTATTTTCCGCCCTCTCTCTCTCGCGCCGCCGCCTTGTCACTTCCACGGCCGCCGCCGTTGGCGTCGCCGCCCGCCACAAGACATCTCCGCCACCCCGAGACCACCTCTAGGTTCGAGAAACCGTAGGCAATCCGTTTTGGCCCTGTTGCCACCTCGCCGCACTCCATCGTTTGCTGCTGCTCACCCCTCGCCGCCGCGCGCCTCGTCTTCTTCTTGCGCCCTTTGTATCGGTGATGGGGCCCACTCCCTTAAGCCAAAACTTTAGCTGCTAATCAATCTTATGAATGTCTATTAGTTCACTCACATGCATTAACAAAGTTGGAAGTTAAGTTTTGAAAGAAAGTTAGACACTAGTTCTCTGTAGTTTTTCTCTCGTTGCCTGTGAACCAAATGGGTGGAATGCTACTGCTTTTAGATTTTGTTAGTACTTGATGAATCCCTGAAGAAGTAGTGTTTAGCAAAGAAATTATTTAGTTAATAACTCTAGGTTTCAAACTCTTGTTGGAATGAATGTCCAGAGAAGCTTTTTAGTTGAACAAGTGGTGTTGTCAGTAGGTTTTTGGTTTTGCTATGATAGTGTAGTAAGGCCATAGAGTAGTAACATGCTGAAAATTAGTTAGCCTTACATTTTTTTTATGGTGTGGTGCTTAGGAGTGTTAATAGCTGAGTATCAGTAAAGCCCAAACTTAGTTAGAAAACTGCTTAGCATCTTATAGTTGGATGTTTAGCTAGTCGGTGCTCCAATAACATATTTGTAGGTCTAAATGAACTTATAGCAGTAATAGTTGCATAAAATAGCTAGCTAATTAAAATGTGATAATATGTTGTAGCTAATAGATGTGCACACAATCACCATCAAAGTCCGCTAAGTTTAGAACATACAAGAGGATTGATTTTGACCGTATGGTTATCTTAGAAAGTTTAGTTTGGGAAGATCAATCACAAGAAATCCTATCTAATTTAAATAATCTCAATCGGCTAAATTGTTATTCCTATTTTAATGATCTATCTTCGTGTTATTGTTTTTGGATGATTTTGAGTTTTGGTTATTATTGGTGTTATTCGTTCTATATCGCTTTTTGCTCGATCGATAGATTGCGATTTATCTTGTATCGAGAGTGAACCTCCAACAAAGTTGATCATTTTGAGCAGCAGCAACGTGCAAGCGCTTGATCATGCCAACCTTTAGTTTCAAACTAATATTTTGTTTGCAACTTGTATGTATGCATTGCTATTTTGTGTTAAAATATGGTTAGTGGGCCCTGTTAGTTGCATAATCGGTAGGCAAATGATATTCCTCTACTACCTGAGCCTAGGTTATTTGCTGTGAGTAGAGATCGTTGGATGATCTCTTGTCACTTAGTAGATACGATTTCAACCGCTAGACATGCTTAGTATCTAGAAATGGGCGGTTATCGACTTAGCCTGTAACCTTGATCACACAAAATTATTATAACTTTTGTTTCAGATTTTTGCTATGTTTAATTGTTAAAACTAAAACTGAAAATAAAATGATTTGGACTTGGGCACAATGGTAAGTTGGTGTGATCTGTTGGTGTGATGGAATAGTGCCCAGTCAATTAAGGACCGAACATCTTGTGAGTGGATTTTTATCCAGCAATTTTATGTGTTAACCACACTAGAGTATATGGGACCTCTCTTGACTTAGTACTTTGGCGTGTATTGGCTCCGGTCGCAGGAGGTCGCAGGGAGGGATGGTGTTGGGAGCATGGTAGTTGTCCGAAAAGCTTTATCCCGAGTGGGTAGTTGTCTTTTCGGGTTTACCATGTCGTCAGATGGATTTCTATCCATACGGCGCCTCGGGTTAATACACAATATTGGAAAACGTCTCGTGAGGACTTAGCCGTACAAAGATACCTTCAAAGTGTGTTTTGGCTTAAAGGCGATCGAGTGTGGGTACAGTGGTACACCCCGCGCAGGTTAAAACTATTCGAATAGCCTCGCCCTAGGTTATGGACACGCTTGGATAAGCTTTTCAAGAGTTAGACTACAACCTTTTAATTAAAATTTGATTTGTGGTACGAATCAGTGATTCGTGCTATGTTGTGGTGACTATTGGGATAGTCACTTCTGTGGTTACTTGTATCTATCTTTAATTCGCAGATTATTTCAATAAAGAAGAATGAATTGCAAACTTGCTTTTAAACTGTATTACATTATTGTAAATAAAGTTGGCTTTATGCAAATGAAACATATGGCCTTCACTGATAAGCTCCGCATGTAGCATATGTATAGGTCTTGTGATGCTAGGACCGCCACCGCACCGCCTCGTGCCTTCGCGCCGCAATCGTTGACGACTGCCGCGCCACCTCACCACGCCCACAACCTTCCACCGCCTCCACCTCACCCTGCCATCTTCTCTCTCCCGACGCCGCCTTTCTTCCCCGCCAACCACGCCGCGCGCGCCATACCGCTGCCGCCAGCATTTCCTGCTCCCACCGCCTCAACCTCGCCCTATAAGAGGCCCCGAGAGCATCCTTCATCGCCTTTCCCCCTCCGCCACCTCCCCTTCACTCCTTCCTCTCCAGAGCCGGCGCATTTTGAAGAATCGCCGCCGCCACTGTTCTTCTTCCCCGACGAACCCGACGCCAATTCTCCGCCTCCGTCCACCCAACCTCCCAATCGAGACCACGGTAAGCTTCGCCTCACCGCCGCCTACCTTTCCCCCACCATCCTCCACCCTAAAACCCGCCGGAACATGACCGGCACCGCTCCTCTCCGCCGCCTCCTTCACGGCTCACGCCGCCCCACCACTACACGCCACCCTAAGCCCCACCGACGCCTCCCCTGGCCTCCCCTTGTCCCATTGATGCTCAAGCATCCCTCCCTTTTGCCCGTGCGCCACCCTAGCGCCGCCGCTTTGTCCCCTGCTCCGGCCGGCCGCCACCCGCGCCGCCACCCCATTCCAGAGTCTCATCATCCCCGGCAAAGCCCAAAAATGGAACCACCTTGACTCTCTGATGCTTCCCGCACCACTCCCACCCGCCGCCGAGCGCAACTCAAGGCCGCCCGAGCATAGGCCTTTAAGGCCCAACCATTTGGGCCATGGGCCAACAGTAAATGGATCGACCATTTACTGTTCACTCAATTCGGTCCAAACACTGTTCATAGCACAGTGATTTCATTTACTGTTCATTCCGAAAAATAAAAACACTGTTCCAAATCTGAAAAATAAACAGTAAATTCTTTTACTGTTCATTTTCATCCGAAAACAGTAAATCCTATTATTGTCCACTAACTCATTTTCACATATGAATAGTAAAATAGTACTATTCACCATCCGACGCCTTTTCGCCCAAAACCCTAATTTGACATTATATGTCAAATTTGACCGCCTCACCGCCCAAAACCCAATCACTGTCCATTCTTTTAAATCAGCCCAAACACTGGCCATTATACAGTAAACCCATTACTATTCATTACCCCAAAAATGGTTTGTGCCATTCATATCCGTCCGAAAACAGTGACCCTAATTACTATTCATGGCCGAATCTCATTTATGAATAGTGGTTCGGATATATTCACCTATTTTAGCCTTTCACTATTCCTTTGCACAGTAATTTATTTACTGTTTATCTGAAAACAAAAACACTGTTCGCAATCCGAAAAGTCCACTGTTTATTTCAGCTGAAAATCGTAAACCCTATCTACTGTTCACTTCAAACCAGAAACACCGATTACAATCATTATTCACTGAACCATTGTCATACATGAATAGTAAAATGGTACTATTCATTATCCGACACCATTTTTTTTTCCCAAAATCCTAATTTGACATTTTATGTCAAATTTAACCATTTCGAGCCCGTGAGTCCAAATCTCAGCTCCGTTCAACCATATGAAACTCCAAATAAATACATGTCATCACACACCACCTTTCTTTTATGATTCTTTATCCATTTATAATATTTTTGTTGTACTTGGATCCAAATCTCAGCTACGTTCAATCCAATTAAACACCAGATAAAACTCCTGCCATCTCACACCACCTACCTTTCTTTGTGTTCCTTTTCTGATTTTATTTACTTGCATGTTGTTCCCAGCTCATTCCTTGTCGAGCCGGATTTTATTTGAATTGTTTTATTATTTTGTTTCTCGTTAGGTCACAACTTCAACGACCAAGCTCCAGAAGACGCAGGACAAGACCAGTATCCGGAAAGCTTTGTGCCAGAAGGCAAGTCGCATTCTTTGATCATTTTGAACCTACATTTCATACATATACTTATTATTTTTAGTACTGTATTTGTGCCAATTACTTTAAGTATTGAAATAATATTTTAGAATGCCATGACAATTAGATAAATCCTAAATACCCCACAAACAAACCCACCCAACTCTTGTAGGCCATATTCACCTTGACAAGTTTAATTTATATAGAATACTATAAATAACTTCATCACCAAAAATGTGTTCATCAATCAAAAGCAAGTATTGGCTTCTCGCCAATGGTTTTGTTGCAGAGTTGAGGGTTGTGTCGAGGAAGTTGGGCAACCCAATAGACTTGGTAAAAGTGAGTCATCAGTGAGATCTGGAGGTGGACAATCACGAGTTAGTGTTGGGCCATCACCTCACTAGATGACAGATAAGGACAAAAACCTTGTGCCAAAGTAACAGACATAGAAACCGCTCAACCACAAGCGTGGTCATTACTCCCTGGCTAAATACACTGCTCTCCCGATTGAATATCTACATGGAAAGGCGTGTGCTCTTGTATGATAGAGCAGCGCGGAACTGGGGTGTGACAGGAGTGGGCCGGAAGTGGACACTCGGTAGTCTACACACATGCGGTATGGGCCCATCAGCCTCGGAGTGTGGATTCCACTAACGGTTAGTGGTCTCCGAGTCAGTAGAGTACGAACCTCTGGGTAGAGACTAGAAAGGTTGAGCAGTGAAAAGGCTTTGTTATCTCAGCTCAGTCGCACGCTAACGTGTTGCGTGTATATGATCTGACAGTACGAGCTGGAGATATCTTGTGGGTAAAGTTGGGCAACTCTGCAGAGTGAATAATCAAAGGTATTCGAATACGCCGTGTTTCTGGCTAATGAAGCTGTGTCAATGGGTGATTCCAGTACAAAGGCATAAGTAGAGTTTTTGAGATGTTAAGTTGATGATTGAGGTTGTTGATAAACCCCTGATGCTATTACTTAATATTGTTTTACTGTTTACAAATTATTTTAAATGCAAAGTGCATGCACATATGCCACGTATGGTAAGCCCTAACCATCCATTGAACTCCTTGCATGTAATTATTTAGCATTTCCATGCGGCTTGTTGAGTACGGTGGTAATACTTATTTTTGTAATTTGCAAAACATCTACAGAAGAGGATCCTTGTGAGCAAAAATTTTGGTGGGCCCCAAAAGGCAACGACTACTGTTACTAGTTCTCGACTGCGCTCAAGTGTACCTGTGGTTTGAAGTTCTTTTGTCTTGTATTATATTTAACTTTGGGCTTGGATGCCCGTGTCAGGTCAAAATAGGTTGTTAAACCTTAGCTTTATATATTAAAAGTCTGGTTTTTGTTGCAATCGGAAGGTTGCTTTAGATACTATTTACTTCGCAACTGTACATCCTGAACGGTTGCGAAGAGTTTAGCGGTCCCGAGAAACGGGGCTGTTACAAAATTGTGTGCGACGCACAGGAATCAGGAGGTTGGCACGGCGCGCGAGGGTGTTGTGCTACATGATGAACAAGGAAGAAGACGTGGCTGTTCAGGACATTCACGTGAAAGGAGACGTGCATGGTGCATGGAATTGGGTCAGACTTCGGTTGGCTCGGCGAGCAGAGCATGCACCAGGAGTCAGGTTGGAAATAATCTTCTCACGTGCAAAGAAGACGAGCCTGTCTCTTTTCAATCTCCAGATCAATACGTGACCATCCAGGAGTGTAGCTACCATACGATTGGATTGGATTGGATTGGATTGAGATTTACTAGAGAGGAAAGTGGCAACTAGCGACTAGAAGATCAAGCCAAACCGAACAGGAGAGTTACTTGGTTGTTTCAGTTTGGAGATCACGTTGGGCAAGGAGATGCCGATACAAACTGGGGTGCCAAGGGATTGGATCCTTCTGCTGCTGGCCCGAGGGTCCCTCCGTGATGCACGCCAAACAACCGATTAACTCTACCTTTATTCTTCTAGTCGGTTTTGTTGAGTTTCTCTGTAAAACCAGTGACTTGCCCTTAAAACCAATCTTGTTCGTGCTTTCATTTACGTGATATGTGTGCGTGTGTCTGAGATGTAAAAGGATCACATAGTGTGCTGGGTCGGTTTGCTAGGGAACCTAAGTTCGAGTCTAATCCGAGTCGGCCTTAAGCCATTATGTGCGTGTGTGTGGTAGGTGCTGCTGCGCCGCTATATAATATAAGCACAGGGGTACACCGTACGCATCATTGTAGAATAGTAGAGGGAGTTTTAGTTATCAATTGAAAATACGTGCGTGTTTCGGTCATGTGCTGTAGGGTGAATCCCTGTGTTGCCAATCAAGTGTTTCTCGTCTGGACTTTGTATTCGCTTCGTAGATTAAGAATCATTGTTCTTGGCTTGCGCATGGAATCCTTGTGTTCAACTCATCGATTCGTGACTTAGATGTGTTTGGTTGGTGAGATAGGGTGGTACAGGTAGGATGAGATCGTTCAAGCAGTCTGTTTGGTTAGTTGTATGAGATGATATACGAATGTGTTTAGTTAGTTATATGGGATGGTACGAGATTGTGTTTGGTTAGTTGTACGAGATGATACACGAATTGAGTTTAGAAATCGATTTAAATTTAAATTCAATTTTGAAAATAGTTTGTCATTATCCGAAAGTGCAATCTGGTAGTTGAATGTCTACAACTAATTAACCTTTTAATATCCTTAGGCTAATTACTTAATTACTAATTATCCTAATTAAAATGTATATATACTAATTATCTTAATTAAAATGTATATACACTAATTTACAACATTGATTAACTTACTACTAACCTAATCCGGGTTTTAGTGCTAACTGGACTCTAAAGTCACCTCTTTAACAGAGTGGATCCACATGTCATGCATCCATAGGCGAAGGTGAACGAGGTGGTTCACTTGATTTCTTCGAACCAAGTGGTACAACATTTCAGTGGAATATTCCCTTCGGTGGAATGGTTTGATCCTAGATTCAACGAACCATCAGGTACAGGACCACATGATTCAACGAACCAAACAGACCCTAAGTTGTTGGTACGGTTCCGTGTGCTTGTTGATCGATGTTGTTTCTTTTTCACGAGATTGATTCAACGTCGTTCTACTCATCGTTGTTGCTGTTTAACCGCGAAAGATCGGGCAACTTTGAATTTAATATCGTCAAGAGTTTTGATCCGCCTTATCATGGACAAACATAGAGAAACAGGGGAGTACCTGCTAACAATTCAACGATGCTTCCTTTCTCAAATGACACAGAAGAGATTGTTTAGTGCCGATGTTTTAGCCCCCTGCTTTACCCCTGTGTTTCTGCTTTACTGACTACTGTCGCTTCTTCAGTGATTCTCGAGTCTCTCCATCAATACCAAGAGCCGGTTGCGGACCCTGCTGCTCTTTTTGACGCAAGATGGTTGGGCTCACGCTCACCTGGTCACCTGGATGGAAACAACAAACGAGGCCTTATTTTTCTTCACCCTCATCTGGGTTGGGCCAAACTGATCCGTCTCCTCTCAACCACAATGGGCCGAGAACACGAGATCACCTGCTTATGGTACAAATACTGAAATACGATTCGACTCAGCTTTCACTTGCTAGTCTGAGTGTCTGAACACTCTGACCAGTATAGGGACAGCGCTAATACCATTCCCATCATCCCATGTGCTGGAGCAAAAGCCATGCCGATCGATCAGGATCGGTAAAATTGTTAGACGTTCTGACAACTAGGTGACAAGTCACGCATCAGGATTGTCTTTCACACAGTCCCGTTCCGTTCACTCCTTTTCTCACCCGCTGTAAGAACAGTTGACAGCAAAAGTTCGGTAAGAGAGAGGCGATCTTGCCATCAACGCCATGATATATAGACACCTCACAGCTAAACGCTCCATTCTTCCGATCAGCTGTTTGAAGGTTAGCTAGGACGTCCTAGTTGCTGCGTGGCAACAGCACGTCACATGCCTGTTTACCAAATAATTTCACTGCATTAGATGGGCCATGCCGCAGCTAAGGTCCAAGCAGAAGCTTTTGCAGCCTTTTCATCTGCCTGGCACGGATTGGGGCGTTGGAATGTCCGCAGATCTAAACCAGGAAATCAGCAAGCTGATGGTTTCGCTACGAAGCTAGATCTCGCCGTCGATTCCCAATCCGGCAATTTGCACAATAATGTTAGCATTGCGTGACATTGTTATGCAATGTCAGTGGATTTGCCTGGCACCCACCGTCACGTGAACGGGGAATGCAGCAAAACAAGATAGCATACTGTCGACAGGATACGGATCCTTCGCATCACCACCGTATAAACAGTAATTTTGCTGTAGCACGATAGTGTACAAAAGAAACACTATAGATAAAATATTGCACTGTAACATCAACCTCATCCGTCCGCAACTAACTCCTTAATCGAGCAACAAGCACACATTTCCACCTCCTAATTAAAACCTCTCCCAAGGTAGAGTACGTCGTCAAGATTCACTCACTAGTTCTTGCATCATCACTGGAAGTGTGTCGAAACTGTCAAATATAATACGATCTCTTTGGAGTTGGAAACGAGAGAAAAAAAAAACAGGTTACAACTCGGAAGACTTTCCCACATGTACTGTGTACATGGAATTCCATGTGCATTGTGCATCATTCATTTTCTTTGAGATTCGTGCTAGGAAAGTGGGTGGAAATGTAATCTGTATCTGTACAAATATATATATCTATCTCCATAAAAATCTCCGTCGACTCTCCCTCTCTCCTCATTCTGAAAGCGCAATTTCTTAAAGATTTGAAATTCAACATCACATGAACATTACAAATCATAAAAACCGTCCAGATGGAAACCCGAAATGGAAATGGAAATGGATCCGGTCCAGATGCAACAAACCGAAAAATCCAAAGAAAATTTTCATACTGAAATCTCATTCACACCAACATGAACATCCTATTTTTGTACTGAAACCTCATTCCCTCCAAAAAATTTGAAATGTTTGAACATAAAAACCAAAAATGTTACAAAGTCCAAACAAAGTTACAAAATGTATACCGAAAAATATTGTGAACTCAAAACAAATACCTCACACTGTTAAAAAAAATCAAAATTTGAATAGCCATTCAATCATGCCATGTGAGGAGAGGAATTTTTAAAATAATATTATTTTAAAAGATATTTACAAAAATAAATAGTCGCTCCCAAAAATTACAAAAATATATCACTGTCGCCAGTTCAACTGGCGACAGAAACCTATCGTTAGGTTCCTGCCGATAGGTTCCTGTCGCTAGTTGAACTGACGACAGGAACCCGACTATAAAAACCCCAAAAAATCAGTGCGGAAGTCATTTTTATTCCAGAAAAAAAACAAGAGAGAGTTCGAGAGGGAGAGAAAAAATAGTAGCGAAGCTCTGCCGGTTCGTCGCGGAGGAGAGAGATTGACAGAGCATCAGTTTCGATCGATTATCTTGTAGGTAAATTTTTCTAAAACTATGTACGTTACGTCCAAACCTTGTAGGTTAGCAAACAAAAATAGCGACATAGAATTGAGTAGATTAGATAAATGTAGTCGAATTGTGTAGTACATATTTTGAGTTGTGTAGCGACATAAAATAGCGGCAATAGCGACATAGAATTGAGTATGTTAGATAAATGTAGTCGAACTGTATAGTACATATTATTAGTTGTATAGCGACATAGAATTGAGTATGGTACATAAATGTAGTCGAACTGTGTAGTACATATTTTGAGTTGTGTAGCGACATAGAATTGCGACAATAGCGACATAGAATTGAGTATGACGCTGGTTGACCGCTGTAGTAATATAATTAATGCAGGAATTCTCTTTTAAACTATGAGAATTGCATGACACATTTTTAAATTGTGAGATAAACACGGAGTAGCTGCTTAGGTCGAAAGAGCAATGAGATAAACACGGAGTAGCTGATCAAGCTTCATCGCCAATCTCATGTACGGTGAGATCGTGGATAACCTAGATTTTGAGCCACGATCCATCATTCGGGCCATTGAGGCAAGATTCCAGTACACTATCAGCTATGCCAAGGCTTGGAGGGCAAAACAGAAGGCATTGGAATCAAGGTTTGGCACGTTCGAGGATTCCTACCACAATCTCCCTGGCAACTCCGAGTCATACAAGACAGGAATCCCGACACTCATGTCGACATTCAAGACGCCACGCATCCAAAGTGCCATAATAAGAGGGTACTACAACGAGCATTCTTCACCTTTGGTCCATGCATCAATGCATTCCGACACTGTCATCCAATCTTGTGCATCGATGGCACGTTCCTGACTGGGAGGTACAAGGGCCAGATACTGACTGCAATAGCGACGGACGGAAACAATCAAGTTCTTCCCGTGGCATTCGCTTTCGTTGAAAGCGAGAACACGGATAGCTGGTTGTGGTTCCTGAAGAATGTGAGGATTTCTGTTGTGCAGGACTGTCCCAACGTATGCCTTATACATGGCCAGCACGTAGGCTTGCTGCATGCAATAACTCAGCTACAGCGAGGAGAGAACGTACCACTTCCATGGCCGGATCTACAGAGCAGGTGGTGCATAAGGTACTTGGGTGCGAACTTCTATAAGCAGTTCCGCAACAAGGACTTGATGAACCTATTCAGCGCTGTGCAGCGAACGGCAGCGTAAGTTGAAACACTCGGAAGATTGCGGACGATCGGACCCAAACCCATAGAAGGGAGCGCGAGAAGGGCGCCCAAGCGCCGACGAGGCCTCGAAGCATTGCCACAGCTACCCACGAGCGCTCCTAGTGTCACGAGGAAGACAGGGCACGGTCAAATGCTTCTCGGTGGATTGAGCACGAGCCTAAGGAGAAGTGGTCGCTGCTACATGACAGGGGTGGTGCTCGATATGGTATCATGACAACCAATCTAGTTGAGGTCTACAACTGGGTCATGCGCGGCGCCAGGTGCCTCCCTTTGGTTGGTATTGTGGATGCAATTCTCCGCGGTACCACAAACTATTTTGTTAACAGATGTAGCAATGCGTCGCTCGCCATGGCAAATGACAGAGTACTCTATTCGCTATGATCACCGCATCTACTCCGCCATGATCACCGCATACATGGAGGAGAAGAGCAAGAAGGGTGAGATGTACCGGGCATTCAAGATGGGCACGAGGGAGCTTCGCTTCGAGATAATGTGCAGGGATAAAGGACGTCGCGGGACTAACCGCGAGAGAATCACCCATGAGTGCACGCTACGCCGCGATAGTTGCGTATGCACTTGTAACAAGCCCCTTCTTCTGCATAGGCCCTGCTCCCATGTCATGGCCTCCTGTTCGACGGTGGCGCAGCATCCCGGGCAGCACCTCTCTCACTATTTCACCAAGAAGGCGGTGATGCAAACATGGAGTGGAGAGATGTATGGTTACGCCGTTGTTGGACATTTCATCGCCATCCAACACAGGAGCAACTAATGCGGGCGCGGACATTGCTAGGCTCAAGGAAAGGTTGGCGGCGGCAGTGCGCGCATCGAGAACGATATGGACGAGGCAGAAGCCGGACGTCGCACGAAGAAATGCTCCATTTGCAGGGAGTTTGAACACACCTTCAAGACATGCCCCACGCGAAATATTCAGGACCAAGGAGACATCGGCATTCCGGACGTCGCGCGGGGACCTCATCCGTGCCCGACCAGAGGCGATCCACATGGGAGACGTTGACATCGCGACCGCGAAAAATATTATTATCAATGTTACGAATTATCATTTCAATTAAGTGTTATGGCGTTCTGCGCAAGTTACGTAATATCGGTGTGTATGAATTCGGCGAATCGCAATATCACTTACCTTCCTCTTTACGAATCGTTCATACCTCAAACGTCCTCGCTAAATTCTCCAAAATTTATCGTAGTAGAACAACATCGACGATGATAAAATGTTATTGCGAGTCTAATGATTTCGATCGTTTAAAATTTATGAAAATAAAAGTGGAATATGCAAAATCAAAAATTGGCTAAGGTGAGGTATGTATCGCCGATTGAATGGCGATAGGTTCTATCGCCAATTGAGCGACGATTGATTTCGCGATAAATACCTCGTTTAAAATTCAACTAACGATAGGTTCTTGTCGCTTGATTGAAGCGGCGAGGACATATTTTTGTAATTTTGGGGAGCGACTATTTATTTTTGTAAATATATTTTAAAATAATATTATTTTTTAAAAAAATCGTGAGGAGAGAGGAGAGCATATGTATTTCACTCATCAAATACAAGGTCTTGTTCCCACTTTTAGATTTCCATCTAACGGCACGAAAAAACTTTACAAGAAAAATACAAATAAAATTTTTAAATTAGACAAAAGTAAATCTAGGTAAACCCTACAAATAAAAAACAAATACAAAAATAAATAGAACTAAAAGTTACAGTAGAGTTTTACTAAAATTGTACATCACTTGATACTGTAATTTTAAATTTAATGAATAAATTTTTTTTAAAACAACTAAAAATTAGAGAATCCGTTTTTTCTTTCTTCGTAACTACCCTGTCATTGCTATATTTTTTCCTTTGTTCGTAGCTACCCTGTCGTTGCTTCTAAGCATGGGTTTCGAAATTCCAATAGTAGGTTGGCTAGTTCGGTGGTTGCCAGGTGACAGTCATCGCAGCGCAGAGACAGTCCAGGCCAGGGTACACATGAACGAACACACCAAAATGCGCAAACGAAAACAAATGTCCATCTCGGTCTGAAAAATCTTCGTTTCCTTGTTGCTTCACCGATTGTGATGCCGCTGTAGCCTGTAGGTAGGGAAAAAAGCCGGCACGCAATAATTTGACTGTGCAAACCGGACTCTGATGCTTACAAATAAAGCCAGCCGTATTGGACCTATTGGCTACTGTCATGCTGTTCTCGAGTACCAATTGAGTACCCTGTCTGAACAAGCATTTCATGGTACATGGTATTGGCACCTTCCATTAGCGTACACAAGCAAGTTAGGTTTCATTTTATTGAAGTTAACAAGACTTTTAAATACTTTACCTTCTCGCTCAACGGAACAAAGATTTTACAATTTTCCACTAAGGTACCGTTTAGAACACGGGAATTTAAGGACTCGTTTGAAACACAAGAAATCGAAAACGCATGGATAGGAAAAACACATGAATTGAATGTTATGTCCACTGGAATCCTGAAGGAAGTGAAAAGGCAGGAATTGTATAGAAATATTGTTTGGATGCTTCACAGGAATTTTGAAGGAAAATGTTTCTTGATTAGAGAGAAGATGTGAGAGAAAGAGTGTTGTTGCCTTGGACTTGTTAAAGGAATTTTAGCACGCGGTTTGCGCTCATGTTTAGTATATCCTCCAAATTTTGAAGGAAAGGAAACCCCATAGGAATTCCTTGGCCATTCCTATGTTCCAAAGGCTCTCGTACGGAAAATCCCCAAAATTTCTTTGTCCCAAATGAGCCTTAAGGGGGTATAAAACAACCTCTCTTTTTTATTATATGATACTCTAGTCCATGTGCATCCCAAGTTTTAAATAGTGGTGCCATACAGATAGGTTTGACCCACTTGGCAGTGTGGTGGGGCTGGATTGAATGGGTGGAGGTGAGGAAGAGCTAAGCTCACATGTTTGTCATTAAGTAACAGCAGCAGCAGCAGGGGTACATGGAGAAACATAGACAAGAGAGAAAAGACCCCCGCACGCTGGGGCGGCTGGGCCATACTGTTTCCACGAATCAGCACCGGACACCGCGTCCTCCTGCCACTGCCTGACTCCTATACCGCTCCTTGCATTAAAGCGAAACAAAGCAGATCCTTCCATTCGCTAGCGACGCCCTACGTTTCAGTCAAATTGCACGATGCTCTGTCACCATGTTCATAATTTCCTCCGTTTCATACAAATTCATAACGTTCGGTAAAAGCTATGGTTTTTCACCGTTATAGAACTAGTCTCTATTTAGATCAAGTAAGGAATGTTTTCGGTGCAATCTCACTTAGGGTGCGTTTGGTTGGGTGAATGGGATGTGATAGTACAGGATGGGTGAGATGACCTTGGATGAGATGATATAAGTATGATGTTTGATTGGTGGGATATGATGATACATGATTTTGTTTTGTTGGTGGAATGAAATGGTCTTAGATTTCAAGATGATGTTTTGTTTGATGAATGATGTTGTATTTGGATTGCACTAAACTTTGGGATGTTATGATATGTGGGGCTCGCATGATATTTTTTGCACTAAAAATATATCAACAGTGGTCTTGTTTTGTTGATTAAATGACAAAGAACACAACAGTTCAATCGGATCGTAAATTGGATACTCGGTTTAGAAAATATGGTCATTTGAAGCTCGTAAATCAACATCGCCACGTCACCAAGCGCCTTGGAACTCGAGTGAACGGCATGGTTCGGGATTTTTTTTTCCGAACGGGAGGATACAATATAAACATGGAATATTTTCATTTCTTGAACCATCTCATCCCAAATGGTTTGGTTCCATTTAACCAACCAAACACATGAACGAACCTATTTCCCGTATCGGATGGTTTAGGACTACTCCATTTAACAAACCAAACACACCCTTATTCTCCGAGTGTACTTTTATGCACCATTTTGTACGAAACCAACCCGAACTTGATAAGGAAGTGAATAATAATCCGTGGTCTAGTCAACCCAATTTACCCTGTTAGGCTCAACCGAAAACGAACCTTACTCGCCCTTGGCCCGACGAAGGTTATGCTTAGGTGGGTCTAATATCCACTATTCCTTTCCTCGGTCATTCCGCCCCAATGTCTAGCAATAATGCCACAACCCTTAGCCTTAGACACCACCCTATCACCCTATTGTAATGTCCCCTTCAATAATACAAGTACATCACGCCAATCCTACGCTAATACATACTCCCTTGTTCAAAAATATACGATATTTTAGAAAGTATTCAGTTAAATTTCTTTAATTTTGAGCACTAATATATAAAAACTATTTGTATTGATCATGTAAAAATGATATCATTAAATTAGGCGTGAAAAATATTTTCATAATATAATAATTTTATATTATTTTATGAACATATTCATATAAAAAGTAATAGTTAAAGTTGCATGTTAGAGACTATGTCAATATCCAAAACATTATATATTATTGAACAGTGAAAGTAATACGAAGAAAGAAAAGGCAGTCAATAGCACATAGCTGTAGTTGACCTTTGATACTGTTAAAAAAAATTCGACCACTAATATTATACCAAAACTGGACTGAAAACAACTTACAAGAGCCCACACTTATGTGTAAGACAAACCTCCAACTTCCAAGGGGTACAAAGGAAAAGGAGCACTCCCCTTCAAATTCCAAAACCAAATCCAAAACGAAAGCGAGCCAAAAACTCTAGGGCCACACCGGCGCCCAACCCGCACCCTCAAAC
Source organism: Ampelocalamus luodianensis (assembly GCA_036346255.1). Classification (NCBI taxonomy): domain Eukaryota; kingdom Viridiplantae; phylum Streptophyta; class Magnoliopsida; order Poales; family Poaceae; genus Ampelocalamus; species Ampelocalamus luodianensis. The sequence continues at coordinate 24,410,730 of CM070617.1, read as the reverse complement.
TGAAAAACGAACAAATCCACCCCCCCCCCCTCCGGTATCCCTCATCCATCTCCTCCCATGTGGCTGCCCTGGGTCAAGACGCGCCCTTCCTCCCCCTCCTCCGCCGCCTCCGCCTCTTCCTCCACCGCGCTCTCCGCCGCCTCCCCGCGCGTGTCCTTCTCGTCCCCCTCCCTCAAGGACCTCCAGGCCCTGCTCCTCTCCGACCCCGCCGCCCCCTCGCCCTCCCCGCCGCCGCCGCACACCGCGCCCTGCTCCCCCTCCGTCCGCGTCTTCCACCGCGTCCGCGTCGCCGCCTCCGCCCTCCGCGCGCTCCGCACCCTCCAGGCACCGCCCGGCGCCGCCGCCGCCGAGGCCGACCGGCGCGTGGTGCTCTACTTCACCTCCCTCCACGTCGTCCGCGCCACATATGAGGACTGCCGCGCCGTGCGCGCCATCCTGCGCGGCCTCCGGGCCTCCGTGGACGAGCGCGACCTCGCTATGGACCCGCGCTACCTCCAGGAGCTCGCCGCCCTCCTCCCGCGCACCCGCCGCGTCGCCCTCCCCCAGGTATTCGTCGGCGGCCGCCACCTCGGCGGCGCCGAAGAGGTCCGCCGCCTCCACGAGTCCGGCGAGCTCCGCCGCGTCGTAGCCGGCGCCGGCGGCGCCTCCCTCGCCGCCTGCGGCCGGTGCGGCGGCGAGCGCTACGTGCTCTGCGGCAGCTGCAACGGCAGTCACAAGCGGTACAGCCTCAAGGGCGGCGGCGGCTTCCGCACCTGCGCCGGCTGCAACGAGAACGGCCTCGTCCGGTGCCCTGACTGCTCCCCGCCGGCCGTCTGATCCAGATCCAAAGGTCCCAACCTAATAACTACTAGATGTTTAATTTCGTAGTATCAAACTCAAGATAAGAAATGCGTTGTGTGTGTAGCTGTTACTCCTACTACTTTGTTAGTGTAGTAGTGTTTGTTATGTGACAGTGGCCGGCCAATTGGTTGGTAGTTGCAAGTTTTTAGCTTTTGCTAACCAACGTCTCTAATGGTGCATTAGGATTCAGTAGAAGAGTTGTTTGTTTCCTTGCTTCTTTGGCTACTCTTTTTCTCTCTCTCTTAGCTAAGCTATGTTGGAGGCAGATCGAAAGTATGGATCAAGGTGTGTTTGATACTCCTATTTTAACTTTGAGTAAATGATTTTTAAATGTTACCAGTTGTTAAGAGAGATATAAATGTAGTAGTAGATGTGTGAATTTTACTGTGAGGTTCCATCATGTCTGAGGCATGAGCTAGTACTTCCTTGCATTGGCGTTTTCAAAACGCTCACCCCGTTGATCATTGAGTTTGAATGGTTGGTGTCTTGTTGCTTGTTTACGGAGGCGTACCGTTGAAGTTTATAGAAAGCTGCTGCTTCTGCTTGTCATACCTGCTTGAGAGGACACTGGAGTATTACGCCAACGGTAGTGCATAGCTGCCACGTTCGGCGAAAATCATATGGCTGCTGCACTGCACTAGAGAGCTCCGCTTCGCTGATGAATGCGATCCGATTGGTGAAGTAACCGTTGGATCGGACAAGTTTTGGAAGCTCAGCGTACAGCGTACTTAACTCTAAAAACCATTCAATTGGCGAGAAATTATGTGGAAAGGTAACCTCATTGATAGCACCCCTTTTTCGCAAGCGGTACCTTTCAGGTTCGGTTGGGTTCCCGGAAAGATCCAAACCGGACATTGAGATTTGAGACCGATGCTTCTAGTATGATTGATTCTTCTGCTAGTGAGGCCGCTCCTCGCTTCCATTCCACGCCCTGAGATCTGAAATACCAGCGAGCGTCTGACTGACTCGAAATGCACCAGTGTTCTTTTTCTTACCTCACCGGCTCCCACTTTATGCGAGCTAAAGGTCAAGTGACGATTACGACGAGACATGTTGGAACCTCACAGTAAAATTCACACATCTACTACTACATTTATATCTCTCCTAACTACCGGTAACATTACGATGGGGCAGCAAATAAATCATGCGATGCTTACGCCAAATTGCCACTTGGAGCCGGCACTACACCTGTGCGTTTGACGGGAGGACGCCAAGAGGGGCGCAACGTGCGCTGATAGCGGCGCACGGCACGGTCGCCACCAGCTAGGCAGCCAGTGGCCGGCCGCTCGGCCTGTTGCGCGCACGGAGGCTTACGCTTGGCTTCAGGAGGAGGGAGCTTGAGTCGAAGCTTGAGCAGCGAGGGCGCAAGACCCACGTGGTGGGACTCGGCAATCTCCCCCTATTCCCATCCAGTCGCGCACCATGCCACCGTGCGCCCCCCCCTATTCCCGTCCAGTCGCGCACCATGCCATGCCACCGTGCGATGCAACGTGCCGCGCGCTGTGCGCGTGGAGGGGCCGCACCTTGACAGCCTTGTTGCGGCTCCGGGCTCCATCATTGAACCAAGTGGTCGCGTCAGAGCACTAGTTATTAGTACCCTCATCCTGTTGCTCTGCTCTCACCTTTTCCTTCTCCCTTTCCTGCTGCCTGCTGATTCGTGCAAGGTGAACAAAAAATGTTTCTGGGCCCTGGAGAGCGCAAGTTTCGTATGAAACCGTGGCCAACACCTCCTCTGCCCATGCCGCTGTGTGGTTGAGGAAGGAAGTTATGAGAGGTAGGGCGAAACTACGGCTTGATGGCTATATCAGCCGGCGCAAGCTTCTTAATAGGTCCACTGTTTGTCGGCGATGAGGCTAGGCGACTGCCCAACCAGCACCAACGGTGGTGGCTCCGCCTTTGCCCCGCGGGACTTGGGTCGAAGGTTCAGGGACTGTCCTTACTCCTTCGCACTTTAACCCTCGCCATGAAATGGCCCAGCAGCTGTTGAACAGAGACATTACTGTGCTCATGTAGTAATGTGCTTCACATCTTTGTGCCGCGTTTGTACGTTTACGCACGCACGAATGGTGGCTTAGCCGTAGCCTGTGGTGCCAGGAACGCATTTAACTCTGAATCGAGAATAAAAGCATGCAAGAGCCCGAGAGCCGGCCATTTACTAGGCTCTTCTAAACACCCTTCCCTGTCCTACGTACTGCTTGTGTTTTGTGCCTGTGATCACCACAGGTAATTGACGTTGCAGTAACAGAAGTACTCCAGATAGCAGTAACTTGTTGCAACCGTACGCATTCAGCCGATGAGCCAATGGGCCATCATCTGTCTAGGAATGGCAGTTTGGAGGCAGGCACTCGCAGACGGGCCACAGGTTGGGGAAAAGCCCCACTTGCAGCGGCCGTCGACGTTGCCGTGGTCTCGGCAGGTCTCCCTGCACTTGTGGGTGTGCGTGCAGAAACTTGTACTGTTTGAAGCATGGCACTATAGCAGCAACGCTGATAGAGAGGAGAGGGATGCTCACTGGAAGCGAGAGCACAGAGCAGTCTTCAAGCCTCCATGGCAGAAACAGGAGAATGTAAACCAATTAAAGTAGATAAACTCAAGGAATGCAGCAACGGTGTTGTCCTTTGGGTCTCCTTATTTGGTGAGGTTATGTTTTATTTTATTCCCTTTTATCATCTTTGCATGGATTGTAGCTTAAAAGCAGAGGTCGTAAGGCCAAGAGAGAAAATAGGAGGCTGAAAGACCTCGAGGTCAAGCGGGTAACCCGAGCCGTTTACAGGTCAGAAGAAAGCTAAACCTGTCCCTAGATTTTTAAAGAAAGAACGTGATGCAAACATGACAGTAAACAACCTATAATTTGTGCGGTTAATCTCTGCTTTAGATTCATAGTACTTCTTCATAATTACTTCATCCATACTACAAAGAAGCAATGAAGAATTGATAATCAGAATTCATGCAAAGTCGCAAAGTAACTATACGATTATTCCGTACAAGTGCATATCTTGGCATATAGTCAAGGCAAATCGAGTGCCTGATCCAAAGCTACAGCTGCTCCAAATAACCACATTGCTTTATATGGTGTGCGGTTTCATTAGTTCTTGAAAAGCATGTAAGTACTGCTCTGTTATCCTTGAAACCAGACTTACACATTTCCAATACACTCTTTGCTATGTGGTGTTATCAATTCCTTTGTATCGGTAAAATCTTCGCCACTATCTTTGATATAATCTCCGACACTTTTTCAATACAATATCTTCTACCCATCATCCAGTTGCATTTCATACTATATTTCTAATAACCACCGCAGTGAAAAACAAAACTAAATACATATGCTCTCCCTAGCCATCGACCATTCAATCATAAATCCAACAAAAAAAACCTTATTTTCACGTAAAGTTCCCACTTTTCCTGAAATGCCACTAAAAATTTGCTCTTTCCTCCGGTGTGCTCTTTCCTCCTGTGCCACCGGATGAGATTTCATTGCCCTCTCATGCCACTTCCGTTTCCGTCGCCCATTAATTCAACTCGCCGTTAGTGCTCTGAATCTTGTAAAAAAAATTCAGTAATGACCAAACTACCCACGTCTGTTATCTTCTTCCTTCTCCACAATACTCTCTTTTGCCCAACTGGATCGGCCGCCCCTACTCATCCTCTCCCACCTACCCCTCCCCCCTCCTTTCCCACGCCTACAAGAACGCCCACCCCAACATCCTAGGATCTCCTCCTCCATCGCGGACGCGCAGCGGCCAGGGGTCGATGCGGCTAGGGGCGTGGCAGCGACGCGCTCCGGTGATTACGGGGTTGAATCGACGGCCGCATGGGCATGGCTTCGAGATGGGGAAGCTAGAGGTGGGCTCGGCTTGGCCGGGAGCGGCCCAAGGCGAGCTAATGAAAATGGTCGGAGTTGGCGCCATGGAGAGAGGAGGGCAGAGAGGATATATATATACAGAGAGAGCAAGAAAATGGAAGAGGAGCTAGTCATCACAGAACCAAAGCACAAACCAAACAAGATTTAATAACTAATGCAGAGACACTAATAGCTAAAGATTGGAGCTTGGGGTTTGACCTGGCCGCGGACCCGCGGTGAGCCTTCTTGGCCTCGAAGAAGGCCTTCACGACGAGCTCCTCATTGAAGATGAGGTGGCGAGCCTGGGAACGGGCGAGGAGCTTGCGGGTGTAGGACCCGTGGCACTGTAGCAATCCGAGACGGGTAGCGGCAGGTCACATGTAATCATAATTTGTAAGAGAAATATGAAAGAAAGTAAGAAAAACTATTGTTATTTTGGTGGCATATTTTTTTGGGTATTTTGTGTTTGCATGTGTTCGTCTTCGGTTTAGGTTAACAATTGGTGTTAGAGCTTGAATTTTTTATCTGTGTATGTTCAAGATCATGCCGCACTCTCTGAGAAGTTATGTTACCGGTGACGAGACGACGTCGGGTGTGATAGAAAAGGAGAGTTCCGCTATCTCGTTGCATTATCCGATGCTCACGAAGAGCAATTATATGGGCAATCAAGATAAAGGTGTACATGTGCGCTCAGGGAGTGTGGGACGCAGTCGAGGACGGCAACGTCGATGTGCGCAAGGATTAGATGGCCTTAGTAGCCATCTATGGAAGCATCCCGGAGGAAATACTCTTCCTACTAGCCGAAAAGGAGACGACCAAAGCTGCGTGGTAGGCGTTGCTCTGATGCTGAGTCAAGTCCGAAGAGTTGAGTCGTTGAGGAGATGTGACACCGTCTTGAGTCGAGTCCAGAACGTTGAAGAGATGTGTTCACCGTCTTGAGTCTAGAACGTTGAGAAGATGTGTTTGCCGTCCTAAGTTGAGTACGAGTTGGGCAAGTCGTAGTTGAGACCGACTGCCTCAATGAGTAAAAGTCCAAGACGTGTTCGAATTGTACCACTGTCTCTGGACGAGTGTGAGCCAAGTTGAAGTCGAGCCTAACTGGCAGCCACTACCAGAAAACAGGAATTTCCCGAGTGTCCAAAACACTTGGGAAAATATGAAAAACACTCGGGAATGAAGTTTCCGAAGGTCGACCGTCGGGAAAAGACACTCGGGGCCATTTAGTCGGGGGAAACTGGTTTCCCGAGTGTTCTCGAGAGTTACACTCGGGAGAAATAGCTTTCCCGAGTGTTAGAATTTACACTCGGGAAACACCAACTACTCGGGAGAATAGTTAGCACAACGGGTTCGACAGCGTAACAGAATACTTTCCCGAGAGTCCGTTGAAAAACACTCGGGAATCAAGTTTCATTCCCGAGTGTTTTTCAACGGACACTCGGGAATTATGTTTCAAGCCCGAGTGTTTTTCAACGAACACTCGGGAATTATGTTTCAAGCCCGAGTGTTTTTCAAGGAATAACACTCGGGAAATAGGTTATCAGCCACATATGAAACATGCTTCTCGGCAAATACTACTCAATTTTATACATACAATACGCATTTTATATAATGTATATTCCACCATAAGGCATCACCAATGCACAAATTATTACATATATAGATTTGACAACAACATTGACATAATATTCAAGTTCACAATACAAAGTTTACATATATAGATTCGACATCCAAGTAATACAACTTTCACATATATAGATCCGACATCCAAGTAATACAACATTGACATGTATAGATCTAGCATCCAAGTGGTACAATTTCACGGAGTGAATGCTTAGTACATCCATGGACTCTTATTAATACCTTTTGATCCTCCTTAGACTTGTCAGTGAGTTGATATCTTCCCTTTCTTGCATGCTTCCAAATTCAGGAGACCGAGTGCTCCATCAGTTGTAGTGAAGTTATTCACTCTTATTATATAGGCCTGGATGGAAGGCATACAAAAACGAGCTGACATTGTATTATTAGATAAGTGAGGACTGCACACGCAAGAAAAGGATTCAAGAAATGGCCATAGCATACCCACAATTGTCCTGAACATTGTAATTTGTTTAAGGATGTAAGTGGCTAAGTGAAAAGACATGTTTAGAAGCACATTCAATATTGTGTTCTGCCATTCAATTCAATGTAGTGCTCTGTTGGTACTTGGTAGTGATGCTCTAAATGGAGCCACTGATGCTCATGTAGGGTATATCTACATGAATTTTACACCCTAATGTATACAAGAGAACTAAAGCAACAACGAACTTACTTGCAAAGGAACAACCTCCACCTCGTCATCTGTATCATCACAATCAATTGCTATAGACTGTTGAGCAACAACAATAGCGATCTTCTCATCCTGCAATCACCAAATATTTTTTGTCTCGTGAAAATATCAAGTTCAATAGAAGACCAAATGGGAACATGTAGTCTAATAACATGAAGAATGTATAAGGCCATTGAGTATTGACGGTACTATAAAGTGCTAATGAGCATTGAAAGAAAAACATAAGCAAGTAATTTCTGGACTATATTTTAGTTTATCAGAGACAATTTCACATAATACATGTGATAAATCTCAAAAAACAAAAGAGAAAGGATGTGTTGACGTATCAATAGATTTTCCCTTCGCTACTAGTCTACTAGACTTATCAAACTAAGGATGTGGATTCAGACATACATATTGATCTGCTTACATCCTGCTGGGAACCTGCCGGCCTGATGCCTCTCTTCTTCGGAAGAGCAACCAACCAAAGCGCCGGCGGGGTGGAGCCCACGATGAGTCGGGCCGGTGGCGGGAGCAGCTGGTGGAGGCGGTGCCATGAGAGGGGCCGAGCCGGGGAGAGAAGCACGGCTGAGCGAGCCACTGCTGCTGCGGCAATGGTGGCTAGGGTTTGGGCCGTCGCCGCTGCCGGGAGAGGAGGTACGCGCGGGAGGAGGAGGGCGGCGGCTGCGGGCGAGATCTGGATCTGGATCCGGGCGATGTCGGCGGGGAGGAGGAGGTGGCCGTCGGGGAGGAGTCGGAGCCAGACAGTGCTGGTTGGAGCCCAAGGGAGGACCCGCACGTGGGCCAAGAGGCATAGAGGCGAGCCGAGCAGCGGCGCTGGCCACCAGGCCGTGCGGGGAACAGATGGGAGCAAGGGCGCCGACGGTAGCGACGCGGTTGGGGAGGTGGCAGTGGCGCCTTGGAGCAGGGGCCAGACGCGGGCCGCGTCGGGGCAGCGCTGTGGCTGTTGGCAGTGGGCGCTAGGAGACCGAGCCAGTGGCGGGCGCCGGGGAGGAGGAGGACGGTGGTGCTGGAGGAGGGACGAGGCGGGTGGCGCTTGGGAGGAAAGGGAGGGGGAGGAGGGAGCTGGGGGGGGGGAGGCGCTACGGCGGTGGCAATGAGGAGGAGGGGGGAGGTGGCTACGGTAATGAGGAGGAGGGGGAGGCGGCTACGGACTGGGGATGTAGGGTTAGAAGAGAAAAAGAGGCGTGGCCGGGGAAAAAAGCGGCGTGACGGAAAAAAAGGGTCCTGAGTGTTTCCATTTCGATGTACTTGGGATTATATATTGTTTCCGAGTGTTATGGGAAACTCTCGGGATTTCTCTTCCCGGGTGTCCTATGAAACACTCGGGACCTGCCCGAGTGTTTTCGTTCAAACACTCGGGAAATATATAGGCACTTGGGGAAAAAGTGTTTTATGGTAGTGAGCCGAGTACACGAAATAATAAGTACACAAAGATTAGGGAGTGATTGTTAGGTAATCTTTGTTTAGTATTAGTTTCTGTTTTGTGCTGCTTGCCGCATCCGAGCATTGCAGCAATCCGAGTACTGTAGCAGCAGTTGCATGTGCCTATAAAAAGAGGCCATATGTAATCAGATTTTGTAAGAGAAGAGAAGTATGAACAAGAGCAATAGAGAAGAATAAGTAAATCAGAAAAGCTGTTATTGTTCCGACGGTATTTTTTTTTTTGCATTTTTGTGTTCGCATATGTTTGTTTTGATTTAGGCCAACAATTGATATCAGAGCAATGTGAACAATTGTTGGCCAACATTGGCTATGGAAACAGGGGCGGGAGAAGAAGAGGTGGGAGAAGGAAGAGCGGAAGAAAAGGATGACGGCCATGGCAGAAATGAAAGAGGGAAGAAGAAGGGCAATAATATGTTTTCCCGTCCAAACTAACGGTCCAACTCGTGGTCAAGGAACGGCAGTGGCAAAAAAAAAAAACAGAGAAAGAGCCAATGGCACTAAAGATATCAGGAAAAGTGATAAATTTGCATAACAAATAAGTAATTTTATCCAAATCCAAGGTCAGAGGAAGCTGGTGGATAAATTTCATAGCCAAAATCTACTTTCTGGCCACCACCATATATAATACCACTGTTTAAACATAGGAGAAGAAGAAATGAGAAATTACACGTACAAAGAAACTTTTCGCACATGGACACCACATCACAAATAACCATTACGTGTCACAAATATATACCACAAATAAGATCGACTGGGGTAAGTACTACTACTAAGTACGTAGGCGCTACAGATTTATTCCAGCTGTCAGGGGATCAGAGCATCCGTATGTGCATATACATGCGCAACTTTTGCTCTCGTGGCAATAGCCAATCTCACCTTAATTAGTTTCTTTTAGTCTTGAGCTGCGTCAGCTTCGCGGCCATGGCCGGCATTGTCGAGACATCCTGCTTGCCGCTCCTCCTCTCCCTGCCAACTCTCGGGCTGCCACTGTCCGTTCCCAGCCCGATGGATAGCTTGCTCAGAGCCTCGCGTGCATCAGTGCAGTACTTCTTGCTCGTGTCGAGCAGCGACGACACGCCCCACCCACGGCTCTGCCATTCCTCACGGCTCCTCTTCTCTCCACGCGGCTGTTGTGCCAAGTCACGACGGCCACTGTTGGTTTTGTCGTTCTCCTCCTGTATGGCATCACGTAGGGTAGTGCTCCTGCGGCTGCGGGTGGCGGGTGAAGGCGCGTCGGCTCCGGCGCGAGGTGTTGCGTACTGCGCCGGGCTCCTGAACCCGCAGATCGCGGGTTTCGCGCTCCAGGGAAATAACACCATGAGCCCGCAGGCTCTCGGGGACATCTGCTCGACGCGCGCCTCGATGTTGAAGCGCGGCACGAGCTGCACCTGGACGGGGTCGTCGCTCTGACGGGACGTCGGCCGATCCCTGTCGTGGTTGAGGCGCGTGCCGAGTCGGCGCCAGTGTTTCCGGTGCCTGCCCGAGGATGACGCGGCGACGGCGCCATCCGTGGCTGCGTGGGCGTGGCAGGACCGGTCCTTGACGAAGCTCGTGCCGCGGCCGACGAAGATGTCCTCAAAGCGCTTCGACGTGACCCGGTAGAACGAGCCGATCCGCTCGGGCAAGGAGATCCTGTCCAGGGCGTCGGAGAAGGACGTGTCGTCGTCGTCGCTGCTCGCCTCGCTGGCCGCGTTTCCGTAGCACCAGTTCCTGGCGGGACACGGCGGCCAGCGCCCGGGCGGCGGCTTCGGTGGCGGCGTCTCCTGCGCCTTGTGCACGTCCCTCCACGCGCTGCTCTTGGGCACGCCCGGGGAGCTCTCCCAAGAAAACGGCACCTGCGTGCGCAGCGGCGACGCGTTGGGGCGGCACCGCAGGCTGGGCGCGTCCGCCGAGGCGCAAGAGCGGGGCGGCGTGGGGAGCGGCGAGTCTAGCAGCTGCGGCAGCTCCCCGTCTGCATTGCACCGCCTCTCCTTGGGGCGCTTGGTGATGATATCCATGGGGTTTTTGTTCCGGCAGGGACCCAACTAGCTAGGTAGGGCGTACTGTTCGAAAGCATGCATCGATCGATCTCCGGCATGCAAGACGTATAACTGTATAAGAGTGCACGCGAAGACTGCCGCGAGGTAGGTGAAGCAATGCTGCCACTGCATGCTCTTCGGCGAAAAGTGGCACTAGGGGCGGTTGGGCCGTAGCTTCGTGTATGGTTGTCTTGGGAGTTTTGCCCCCTCATTGGCTCGTTCCCGTGAAGGTGCTCGAGGACGAGGGCCTTAATGGCGGAGGTTGCCGAAAGGTAGGCGAGGGAAGGGAAGGAAAAACAAGACAAAAGACAGGATCTCGGTTTTGCGACGTAGCCTCATGGCGTTTTTCAAGAAAGTTTACTGTTTGGTTATGAAATGCACAGTGCAAATTTGGCGCCGGATATTCAGAAGGGGGTCACTGTTATTTGAAGGCTTATCGACCGAGAGGGCATGCGACTAAATCCTAAGAAGTCCACTAATAAAATTGTTGGAGATTTTCTAAATATAGTATATGTATTTTTGGCATATTCTATACGAAGTTTTTTTTTTGGCTTGGAAAAGAGAGAGGTTAGTGGCTTGGTAATTAGCCAGAATGGTTAACAAATTGTGCACGTGAATGTGCAAGATTTTGTGTGCTGATGAACGGTTACCAAATGACAGTGTGATTGCACGTGATGTGCATAAAAGGCTACTGTTGTTTCAGAACGAACTGTATATTGAGTTGCATACATCAAACAGTTCACCCAAAAGCTTAAGCTGATGAGGAAATGTGGACAATTCATTTATACTTCAACACTCCCCCTCACGTGTAGGCTCCCTTAGGTCTAAGACGTGGAATAGAAGCGGGCTGCAATTATTATTTTTAATTGCACCAACCGGGTCTTGAACTCAAGACTTCTTGGCTTTGATACTATATTGAGTTGTATGCACCAACCAGTTCACCCAAAAGCTTAAGCTGATGAGGAAAGGTGGACAATTCACTTATACTTCAACACTGTATGCATCTGTTCGACAATTAAGCATTGCTTGATGGCAGTCATTATCTAGCAATTTTTTTTGAATGAAACCGATAGGAGTGCCGCCCGTTATATAATAGAGAAGGGGTGCAACGAGAGCCACGAAGTACGAGAGATTAAAAAAAGTCTTAATTACTAAGAATTGAAAAGCTCCAGACACTTGGCCCCCGCCAGGTACCAAGTTCTTCCCTCCTCTTTAATCGTCGCTAGGAGATTTAAGGGTGTGGCGGCTCTATTGTTGAAGATTATTAGGTTTCATTCCTTCCAAATTTCATATGTAGTAAGGATCAGGATCGTTCTCCTGGCTTTCCTAGGGGAGCATTTCTTCTCCGCTACGTTTGACCACCAGTCCAAAATATTTGTGCTAAGGGGCCAGAGTGATGGCTGTAGACTATCAGTTCTCAGCCAGTCCGCCATAAGCTACTATATTTTTCCGGAGAAGCGACAATAGGTGAAGAGATGTATGGCCGATCCCGGGGTGTGTCTGCATAGGGGACAATATCTCTGGTTGGGCCACCTCCTAGCTTCCAATCTGTCGGAGGTCCAGAGTTTGTTTTTGTATTGCCAGCCAAGCGAAGATTTTGCATTTTGGGGTTTTTCTTTTCCAAAATTATCTAGCAATGAAACATTGTTTGGTGAAGAGACGTGTCCTTTGGTGGTAATCATATGGCCTTATGCAATAAGAAAACAACTAAAAGTTCTACTGAGGTCATGCACGCTAACCATGCAAGAGCACGTCCATAATGAAATATAAAATCTCATGCTCTAATATTAAACAGTGCACAAAAAAATGTTCTGCTACTAAGAAGTTAAAAAGGGAGAGATTATTAAGCATGCATGAAAATTATATGGCCGTTGGCCGGTTGAATGGCACAGAAAATGCATGTGCAGTGCGTGAATTAAGGTTTTCAGCCTTGAGCATGCACTAAATCATCAGACCATTCTATTGATTGGTCTACACATTTACAAGTCCCAGCATGTATACGTACATGCAAGCAAACGACACATGCAGCAATCATGGCAATCCCTGGGCTAGGCAATCAACCTCTCCCTATTATGCCAAGTAAACATATACTTCAAAACAAGTATGTACTAACAAGGAACTTCTTACTTGAAATGTTAACCTCCATGGTAAGTAAGATTGCTATTATGCCATACGCCTTCGAAGTGATCCGACTTGACAAATACAAGAACACACCTTCATCGCAACAAAATAAGTCTTAAGATTGTTGGTCTATTATAAGGTCCGAAGGACGTGTTGGTTCGAACCTGGGCGGCAAATCGCCTGGACGGGAGCGACCCTGGAAGCTGCCGCTAGTTTTTTTGGTTGGCTTTCTGTATCGCTGCAAGGCCTAGGCGACAAAAAATGAGTGTCTGGAAACCGGGCTGCTCCGTCCACTGTTGTCATATCTTCAATTTATCCGTCTCATACATATACTTCCAACTAAACAACTCATCATACATACTTTTAATCAAACAATCTATCTTTAAATTTGTCTAATCAGATAAAAATCAGACTACTTCGAGGCATCACTTCTTGCCGGACATGTTGTCTAAGCCTCCAACCAGACACGAAAAAAATGATCTATTATGCTGTTAGTGGATGTCGAGCCATAGTCATTAGCCACGCACAAGACACGTGTTGGCAATGTGAGGCTGCATCAGGCATACAACACAACTTCTTTTCAGAGACTCGCACAGCGAAACATTTGTCTATTCTACGGATACTGTTCGTTTAGAGGACGATTTCGGTTGGGAGAACAAAGACCACAAGTTGAAGGCCCATCTCGTATTGCAACAGTCCGAGCCTACCAATAGATAGAACTGGGCCTACTAGAGAAATAGGCTCCTAAAGACCTAAACCCTCGCTACAACTTGCGAGATTCCATTCCCACTTCTCGCCTCAAACCCCAGCCATGGCGATCGCAGCGGATTCCACCGCCGGTCAATCCCCGAACGATGGACCCCACGAGCCCTCGGAGGAATCCTGCAAGGCCCCCGACCAACCTGACCACGGAGAGGCCAATGGGGGCCACTCCGACGTGGAGTACGAGGAGGACGGTGGTGCGGAGGAGCTGGACGGGCCGGCGGCGGAGAGGGAGATGGTGCAAGCCGTGTTCCGGCGCCTGTCCACCGATCCGGTCAGCATCCGCGTCCACGACGTCATCATCAAGGGCAACTCCAAGACCCGCGACGCGCTCATCGAGGCGGAGGTCGCCGACCTCCTCCGCTCCGCCGGCACCGTGCAGGACCTGGTGCGCGCCGCAAGCCTTGCCAATGCGCGGCTGCGCCGCCTCGACGTGTTCGACTCCGTCTACATCACCCTTGACGCCGGCCCGCCCGAGCTGCCTGGCACCACTGACGTCGTCGTCGAAGTCGTCGAGGCGGCCAGCCCCATCGCTGGAAGTGTCGGCTGCTTCTCCAAGCCGGAGGTGAATGAGATCTCTGCTTTGTTCAATCGGTTGTTCACTTGTTCATAGCAGTGGGTGATCATTTTCGTGTATAATTGGTTGGTCAGAATTGGGTGAACAACTTTAAATAGTTATATGCGTTGAGCAACTATTGGTGCTACCTGGTTTGCGTATGAATGTAAATTTAAACGTCACGAACTATTGTCAAATACGCACTTAGTTCGTTGTTTGTTCAGTTAGTGATGTATTAAATAAACAAGGTTGTGAGGAATTAGAAACTTTTAAGAACCCAGCGATGCTACGTTTTAGATTTGGTACTGTGTGTATGCTTCAGCTATTGCTTTGCTGACATATTTTGGTACTAAAGTCTAGCATATAGGACTCAACGTTAACAACCTAAAAGCAGAAGAAATGAAGAATGCATTGAAAGACTTGATTAACACATGCTTCGCATATAAATCGCATTCAATATCTGAAATGTTTCCATACATGATGCTTATCTTTAGGCAAGACCATGGTCACTTGAAGGATCACTCAAACTGAAGAATCCGTTTGGGTACGGTGACATCTGGGATGCTTCAGGAGCATATGTGTGGGACCAGTCATCAGCGATTGGCATTGGAGTGTCCCTGCCAAGATTTAAATCAATGCCAACACCCCTGATGGCTCGGGCATCATTACTATCTCAAGATTGGTTAAAAATTTCATCATACAAGGAGCGTCTTCTTGGCTTTTCATTTGGTTTGCTTTCGACCAGGCATCATGACTTGTCTTATAATCTGACATGGCGTACCTTAACTGATCCCTCACAAATGGCATCAAAGTCCATAAGAAGGCAGTTTGGGCATAATCTTCTTTCTGCGTTAAGATATACATATAAAATTGATCGAAGGGATTCACAACTCAGGCCAACAAAAGGACATGCATTTGTCTCAACTTCTCAAGTTGGTGGTCTATGGGACAGAAAAGGATTAAGATTCTTCCGCCAGGTTCTTTCCCAACCAGCTTCTTCTGTTTAATCTACTATGCAAAGTTCATGCCTATTTAACTTTGTTTCATCATTGCTTTCTTATTTGATGAACATATACTACCTACCAGGCTACCACTGAGTCTGGTATGTTAGCTGTAATGTTGTGAGTTACCTGTCCAGTCTCTCGGAATGAGCTTTATACTCTTGTACTAGTATTACTATTTGGTCACTGCACTATTAGAGTAAGAGTGTTTTGATGGAGACTGTTAGTACAGTGAATAAGTACTTGTCTGTAAAAGCATATGGAGTGGGAAGTGTACAAGAGTGAGGGGTCCAGGATTTAACATTTTTTTCTTTTTTCTCTTAATAAGTTCTATTTGGCAGTGGCAATATAGGATTGCAATTAGTTATCTTACCCAAAACTCCCGTTGTTCTAAAGTGATTTTTTTTGGATGATGGTCAGGGGCAATAACTGCAAGGATGAGAACAAAGATCAAGATTAGATTGATATGACTGTTTTTTTTCTTACCATGGATTTGAATAAACATGTTATATGTTGACAGTTAACTATTTT
The DNA here is from genome assembly GCA_036346255.1 of Ampelocalamus luodianensis. Taxonomy (NCBI): domain Eukaryota; kingdom Viridiplantae; phylum Streptophyta; class Magnoliopsida; order Poales; family Poaceae; genus Ampelocalamus; species Ampelocalamus luodianensis. The sequence goes on along the minus strand of CM070617.1, from coordinate 24,395,288 downwards.
AAAGAATTTCTCATCTTATATTAAGACCATTTTCTGTTAATAGATCATGCCCTTGAAGACGTAAGATATTGCCAAATCTGTCCTTCCACTTACAACACCACATCCCAATAGAGGGCATGACCAACCATCCCGAGCCACATTATGAGCAGTTAGCCATTAATCCTAATATGTTCCCACTTGTGATTTCTTGATAACGGATTAACAGCTCCATTTTTTTATTAGAGCCCTTAATTAGTTTAAGTACTGTTAGAATAGGTTGGATCTTGTTTGTGTTGTTTTAATTTTACCTATGTTGTGGTTATCGAACTTTAGGGATGAACAAAGGTTTTTAATCATGTCAGTTGGAGAAATGCAGTAAAATAAAGTTGAAGTTGCCAAACAAGGCCTAAGAGTCAAGACTCAGATGGTCGTACTAACTGTTAGCGCTTCAGATGAAGTACTTATCAGCTGTAACTACTGATTGCCTTCTGCTATTCCTTTTCTGTAAATTGAGAAATCATTACATTTGATCTAGTACAGAGAGGTGAGGTTTCAATAAGTCAGCTACTCAATGATGGTATCAAGAGCCATTGGGTATGTAACACCCATGAGCCAGACTGTCACAGATAATATTGTACATTCTAACCAGTGCCAATTAGGCAATTACTGATTTTGCTTTGTGCAGTACCTCCATGGTTTGGTAAATGTCTTTAAATGACTTTGCTGGTGTTAATATGTAGTAATTGCAAAATTTTGAGATTTTTTGGCATTTACATGTGTTGGAAAATCATGGTGTTCATGTCGGCAAATTTAACATGGATGACTTATATTGAGTATAGCATGAGGCTGAATGCACATACGGCTGACGAAAATCATGTATATTCAGAATTTTGGTACCCAAACTACCACATTATTATTTTTTCTGTCATCAATGTATGTGTTTGAAGATATTTGGGTCTGACTCGATGTGACATAGTATCATGTGGCAACCTTTGTTTTAATTTTGAAAGTAAGACACACATATTATGCCCGTCTGTTTGGATATAGAAATATCATTGCTTATTTTTTTATTTTTGCGAGGAGCAAATGGCTGATTTTTCTTTATATTTTTATATTTTTTGCGAGGAGCCAATTGCTGATTTTGGCCACACACACACAGGAAATTATGTTAACAGTGCACAATATGGACAGTTTAAGCTTTGCATGTAGATGATTTTTTGTTCTTTTCACATGATTGGTGAAAACCTAAAACTCAGGTCACCTCATCACCCCTGTTCTGTTTACCATATGGGTTGCCTACTTGCCCATGAGGTTAGTAATTGCTATGTTCTCAAAAGAAGAGATCAGTAATTGCTAGTGTTATCCTGACAGCTGCATATACGTAACCAAGAACTAGGGTGGGGGGTGGGAAAAAAGTTCGTTAGTGGGGCTCGTTGGCTCGGTTCAAAATTTATCCAATTACACTCATTAATTGGTTAAACATTGAAATGAGTCAATTTCTAATGGAATTGGATTTCGCTCTGGCTCTGGCTCGGCTCGTTAGCTCGATTCTAAAAATACTTCTAAACTATAAATAAAATGATATTAAATCAAACTATATCAATTTCGAGAAAGATCGATAAGATGAGGAGTTGGCTCGATATCCACCCCAGGGTCCTTGTGCCTCTGTTTTGAGTGCATTATTTAGTGTATAAGTACGGAGTTCCTCTCAATCAATTTCCAGATAGAAGTATATTTTGTTAATATATTCTCTTCGAGCATTGTTTTTTCTTTGCTGCAGGAGTTTGATGTTCGCGGCGCTGTTCCATTCGGCTTTTACAATACTGCCCTCAATGTTGGCATAGCAGCCGGGGTGATTCTACCGCTGGGCAGAGGATTTATGGAATTATCTTCACCTGTACCTGATAGATTTTACCTTGGAGGTCATTCTTCTCCAGTATGCAGCCTTGGTGGGCTATCATCTCTGTTGGGTTTCAAAACAAGAGGAGTTGGCCCAACAGAACCACGGAGATTTGTCCCAAGTGAATCTGTTACGGATGACTCCACTGTCTTTCCACGGAGGGATTACTTAGGCGGTGATCTTGCTGTCTCTGCGTTTGCTGATCTATCCTTTGATTTGCCCCTAAAGTTATTCAGAGATGCTGGAATACATGGTCATGCGTTTCTTACTGCTGGAAATCTTGCTAAGTTGTCTGAGAATGAGTTTAAGAACTTCTCATTTTCCGAGTTTCGGTGCAGATTCAGGAGCTCTGCTGGTGTTGGCATTATCTTGCCAACTAAACTTTTCCATGTGGAGGTATATCTCTAGATGTTGTCAAAATTTTCACTGTACAAAAGACTGTGTATGTTTGTTTGGTGACTAATCCATTCTCTTGGGCTTTCATTTTCCCAGATAAACTACTGTTATATTTTGAAGAAATTTGAGCATGATCGTGGAAAGACTGGAATTCAGTTCAGCTTCTCCTTACCCTCGTAGATGCTTGCCCCTTGAAGAATATTTTGCCCGATTGCAGTGAACCACTCTGTTTTTCTCGCTGAATCAGCTGTTTAACAAGTAGGAGACCAGTTAATCCATTATTCATTTGGTCTGCTATACTATACTCGTTTCTTAGCGTGAGAAATGGAAGGCCTAACAGACTGTTCGTTACTAGTCGAAGACACCTCTTCTGGAAGAGTTTACTGTTTTGCAGTATTGCCCTGTCTTAAAGATGCCTCATTGGCTCAGTTGAAACCATCACTCATATGCAGGTTCTGGAATTGTGATGGTTGATAGAATAAAACATATTGGCAAGAGTTTTGCACCATGGAAATCCTGTACTTGTACGCATGCTTTATTCTCTGAACCATTTTTAATCGATACTGATCTGCCCAATGAACCCATTTTGCGTCTGTTTGGTCGGGGTGAGGATAGAAGCCTGCGCGCGACTCCGTTCGGGAAAAGTTAACTGCACAACTCATCATGGTTCTTCCAGTCCGCCGCCTTCAATCCTGATGGCTTGATTCCCACACCCTCTAATGTATGCTTGCCTGCCTTGAATCTTGATCCCCTGAAGCACTATCATTAACAGGTAGCTTCATTTGCCACCTTTTGCTTTGATTCCCAGCTAATGTTTGCTGATTAGCATAGGATTGTACTCCAAAGCTCATTGTGGAAGGCTGACACCTTGGATTTAAATTTCGAACTGCTCATAGAATAACAAGAAATCCAATTCACTCTACAAGAAACGATCAATTATTTCTGGAACGTGCCTACATGCTACCACTCTCTCTGACAAGAGGACAGAATTTAGAGGTCAAACGTGTTGAAACTTGAAAGAAGGCGAAGAAAAAAGTGTCCATTTCTTCATCAGGAATGTGCAGCTCCAGTCGACAGGTAAGCATCCAGCTGCTCGTTTTGTTGCCGAGCCAGGAACCTTACGCAGATGGGCGGCGTCACGTCGTACATCGCGAGCAGCGCGTACGGAATGGAGAAGAGGCCGTCCCCGCATATCAGCCCGGACGCCAGCACCGGCGCGAGCACCTGCGCGCTCTCCCTGTCCTCCCTGTTCCACAGGAACAGTATCAGGCTCCCCACGCACATGTCGATGGACACGGCCGGGACCAACAGGAACGACACCGCCATGCCGGTGACGCTCGGGATGTACTGCTGCGCGCGCCACTTGCCGTGCGCGGCCACCTCCCGCAGTGCGCAGACGGCCAGCGCCAGCACAAAGAAGGCGACGCTGATGCCAAGGCAGTGCTTCGGCAGCTCGAGGCCGCCGGCGCCGAGCACGGCGATGGCGCGGTAGATCTTGGCCAGCGGCGCCTGGTAGCTCTTCTTTGGGTTCATCTCGTAGAAGTGGTGGAAGACGGTGAAGACGACCGGGTTGACGACGCAGCCGATCCCCGTGCCGATCACCTGGCTGACGAGCGTGGCACGCGGGGAGGTGAGCGTGAGGTACCCCGTCTTGAAGTCGGACATGAAGTCGGAGGCGGTGGAGACGACGGACGACACGATGCCGCAGATGACGAGGCTCCCCACGACCCCGCCGTTCTTCACGCCGATCCACGACGCGAACAGCAGGATCACCAGCTTGTTGTACTGCGCCGAGAAGTTGGTCTCGGCGACGCCCGTGCCGTAGGCGTTGCAGAAGGCCAGGAGGGGCGCGAACACGTACGCGGCGGCGACGTGGTAGTACCGCACCTGGCCGTAGATGTGGGGGATTGCGACGGTGGAGAAGGTCGCCAGGAGGGCGTAGCCGCCGATGGCGAAGGTGCTCGGGATGTGCTCCCTGAGGAACACCTGCGTCCTGCGGCGGTCGTCGAAGCTGAGGACCTGACGCGGCATGGCGTCGACGTCGGAGAAGGACCTGATCGTCTCCGCCGCCAGTTGGTGGTGGCGCATGGTGTGCATGGTCCTCAGCGAGATCACGACGAGCTGGAAGATGCCATCGCCAAGAATCATGGCTACGGCGCCGAAGACCTGTTCGATCACAAAATGGATTCGATCAATTTGGTGATGTGTATGGCCATCATCGATAACAAAATTGATGCATGGTCCTCGTAATCTGATTGTTACCTTGTACCCGTTGAGGCCCTTCAAACTGCTTTCCTGGACATCGGAGTCGTACCAGCTTCCTCTTTTGCTTCGGATGTACGGCCACATGAACCCCCAGGAGATGATGGACCCGGCGAGCATCGAGATGTTTATCAGATAAGGGCTGATCATCCCGACGCCAACGAAAGTTCCGTTCAGATTCATGTAGAAACTGCAAGCATCAGGTACGCAGAAGTCATTCTCAGCGTCGCAGAGTTTTTATTACCGTCAGGCCACGACACAAATCTGAATTCAGTTCTTCCTCTAAATTCAGTTCTTCGGTCAGTCCGAATGCAACTTGCATCAATGCAATGTGTGAGATTCGCGTCCTTAATTTTGTTGACTCTTACCCTTGATCAAACGCATGGAGTCCGAACGTCGGGAAGGCAGTGAAGCCGCAGTTTGGTCCTCCGGTGTAGAACCACTGGAAGACCGACCAGAAGAAGCTTCCCAGGCACGATCGGAGAACGAGCGACACTTGCTTCCTGTGATCACAAACAGAGGAAAATCAATTGCTCCACCTAGTAAATTAAGCGTTCGTCGCATTCACAACACGACCATTGGCTAGCTAGCGATCTGCGCTTACTTTGCTTGCTTGGCGCCTTGAGGGGTGTGGAAGCTGTTGATGAGGTGAGCCGTGGCCGAGCCGCTTGGAAACGTCAACCGGTGGCGGATGATCATTGTCTATATATTAACCAGTACGATGGTGAAGGCATCAGAGAGCTCAATTATTAGGTGGCGCAAGTCATCTTTTTTCCTCCTATCTTTGGTAATCGATCGGTACGTACCTTCCTCATGGGGACAATGGCGAGAAGGCCAACGAAGCTGACGAGGAAGAAGTAGGCCATCGTCCGACCAAGCGCCGGCTCGCTGACGTTCGTGCCGGCGGCGTCCGCGGTGCTGGTCTTCTCCGCCGTTCTCCGGTCCATGCCCAGCAAATACGACCCGAACCCTCCTAATAACACGTACGTTCCAGCAATAGTCAGACGATGAATGGTGAAACACGCGCAAAATCAAGGAAATGTACGTCGCGTGCGCACCGCTGTAGGTCATGCTGGCGCAGGCGACGACGCAGGTCTGGACGACGGCGTTCTCCTGGCGGGTGAAGGGGCGGTGCGGCGCGCCGAGCTGGCCGAGCAGGCGCGTCCACGCCTTGAGGAGGAAGAAGCCGAGCAGGCCGGCGGAGATGTTGAGCGACGGGATGATCCCCGACGTGAACACCAGGTTCATCATCACGCCGCTCAGGGCCGCGCCCAGCACCAGGCTCGCCACCACGGCGCGCACCGTCACCTGCTCCGTCCACGCCGGGATGGGCTTCGCCTCGAACGCGCGCTCCGTCGACGGCCCCTCCCGCGGGTCGCCGACCGACTCCATTCTCCTCCTGTGCTAGCCGGCCTCTGCGGAGGATCCTCGGTACGATCGAGTTAGTGGCCAGCGCATGTACGTTGATTGCGCGGCTTGTGCATGCGATTGATTGTTTGGACGAGGAAAGGGAGGAATGAACGAGAGGCGGGCAGGCTACATGTTCGGCTTGTGCGGTTACTATTATTGACATGGCAATGGTCTGTCAGAAAGAAAAGGACATGATGGTATCAGTGCTTCTCTTCAGAAGAAATAATTTCCATTGTCGAGAATCTTACCGAAACCATTGTCTTCCTATCCTGAAGGCTGAAGATATCTGGCCTGATTGAGAATTAGTTTTGTTAGATGCTGCTCCTTGTCCCTCTTGTCATTGGTTTGTGTAATGGGGTAATTGATTATGACACCTCAAAAAAAGGTTGGTACTAAGATCAATGCATTCCTCCATCATCTTGTTTGATTCGAGGCACCAACATCGTCATATCGTCCGTCATAGCCATAAATACTGGTAGAGAAATGAGGAATAATGTCATCCCACAAAAGCAATGAAATGACCACATGATGGGCAAACAACCTCAAAATGTTTCCACCAGAAATCATGCATGGTATGAATCAAGTGGCACATACATAAATACAATGCAAATAATTAACACGACAATTTCCATTTCTTGTATAGCCATTCCAACGAGAGCTAGTTTACAGCAGAATAAACAGAAACAAAAATGGACAAACAGAAGAGCGGCTACACAGTTCTGTCTGTTGTCATGGGCACCACCAGGGGTAGACAAGCTAGGAAACGTCCATTTATCATGAAATTTATTTTTCTCATACTGCTGTACACATGGATTTTCTAAATAACTGTCTTATGATATTGCATAGAGACGTGTTGAGCCAACAAATTAACCAACTGATCCCTCAAGCTTCAGGTTCATAAGTGCATCCACCTCCTGCGCAAACTCAAGAGGAAGGTGGTCGAAAACAGCTTTGCAAAATCCACCGATCATCATTGCAACAGCCTTTTCATGATCTATGCCTCTTTGCTGGAAATAAAATAGCTGGTCCTCTCCAATTTTGGAAGTGCTCGCCTCATGCTCAACACGGCCAGAAGTGCAGCCCACCTGTTATCATGCAGGTTGGATCAAAATGATGGTGCAAATGTTTTCTGCTGCACTACATTGAAATGAGGGCACTGAATTGGTAAAAAAAAACTCGTAGAAAGCGCGTCACCAGGTGCCTTAAAAAAACACTGGTGTGCAATGAATAGAGTAAACAAAATGGAGCTATCTCTGGTGTGCCTTAAAAGAATTTTTTTTAACATGCCGAGTTCATTTCGAGATGTAAATACAGTACTGGAGTATGCAGCGCATGCCCGGGAAAATGCGCTCATGTGTTCCTGGAGATAAGGGACCATCAAGCATAACCAACTTATAGTTAAGGGCACAACAAGAAGCATCAAGATAACAAGATTAACTATTGAAGCTAATTGATTAACCCAGAGGTAAAAGGAAGCATTTTAAAGGTATGAATAAACAGAAAACACAATAAAGTAGGGAAAAGTGGAGTTACAGAGGAATGCACGATATTAAGCAATAAAGTTAGCTACAAAGATGCATTTAGCATGGATGTATATATAAGATTCTGAAAGCGGATGTATCTCTGCTTACAAAAATGCAAGAGAATTCAACATTTGCATTGTATATACCGTAAAAGGATTGAACTTACAAGTGTGAAGGGGAACATTACAAAATCTACAGCACTGAACTAAACAAAAGTTGCACTGATTATATGGCATCGTAATGATGTTAACATTCCAATAAAAAAAAATGAATCACTGAGTTGTTATACAAAAGCAATTTTTCTCTTTATCTCTCAGTCAATGCAAGAATTTTTACCGTTTTTCAATTTACTGCTTTACTAAATGTGCTTTTAGTACACATGTATGGCAAGAGATTTTATGAGGTTACATAAATTACTAGATCAATAGTTTGATACTTTTATGAAGTTACCTTGCATGTCAACAAAGCTTCAATGGAGAGAAACTTAATGAGAAGTGGTGACTAAGGACTAAAGAGATTAATGGTATCCTCAAACTTACCAAATTATCGAAGTCCTTTAAATCCCGTCAAAGTTTAGCATACAGAATGTTTCAAATTTGTACCAGCTACATAGGTACCTAGTCTACATATGCTTCGTGTCTTTTCCAAGAACAGTAACTATCTACAAATTAAGTACAGACTACAACGGAGTAACAGCTTGCCTTATGACTCTGCAATTAACCTTTCATGCCAAACCAAGAACAACAAAGGCATAATCAAGAAGCAGACGGAAAATCAGGTTACCTGAATGGTGGGATAGGTGTTGGCGGCAGCATTATCCCCAATCAGCATTGAATCACACTGTGAAGAATTGTAAGCATTCTCTGCACCTGCATTCATTTGAACCAGCCCACGGTAGCAATTCCTTGACTTCCCAGCCGAGATGCCCTTAGATATAATTCGGCTGCGGGAATTCTTCCCCTTGTGGATCATCTTTGTCCCTGTGTCTGCCTGCTGGCAATCCTTTGTCAGAGCAACCGAATAGAACTCTCCAACAGTGTCGTCCCCAACAAGCTCCACACTCGGGTACTTCCACGTGATTGCCGACCCTGTCTCAACCTGTGTCCATGAGATCTTCGAGCCCCGCCCCTTGCACCGTCCCCTCTTAGTCACAAAATTGTAAATGCCACCTTTCCCCTCCTCATCACCAGAATACCAATTCTGCACCGTGGAGTACTTAATCTCCGCCCCCTCTTCGCACACAAGCTCAACCACCGCCGCATGGAGCTGGTTGGTGTCATATGATGGAGCAGTACACCCTTCCAAATAGCTAACCGAGCTCCTCTCATCAGCCACAATTAGAGTCCTCTCAAACTGCCCGGTCTCCTTGTCGTTGATCCTGAAGTAGGTCGATATCTCCATGGGGCAAACCGTATCCTTGGGCACGTAGCAGAACGACCCATCACTGAACACCGCCGAATTGAGGGCAGCATAGTAGTTGTCGCCCGGGGGCACGATGCTTCCGATATAGCGCCTGACCAGGTCCGGGTACTCGCGGATGGCCTCGGAGATGGAGCAAAATATGACGCCCTTGGCCATGAGCGCCTCCCGGTGCGTTGTGGCGATGGAGGTGGAATCTATGACGGCGTCGACGGCGACGTTGGCGAGGCGCTTCTGCTCGCCGAGTGGGATACCGAGGCGGTCGAAGGTTTTGAGCAGCTCCGGGTGGACCTCGTCGAGGCTGTTGAGCTTGGGCTTGGTCTTGGGCGCGGAGTAGTAGCAGATGGACTGGAGGTCCAAAGGTTCGTACAGGTTGTCGCTCCAGGTGGGCTCCGCCATGGTCAGGAAGCGGCGGTAGGCGGCGAGGCGGAAGTCCAGCATCCACGCCGGCTCCGCCTTGAGCTCCGAGATACGGCGGATGGTGGCCTCCGAGAGCCCCTTGGCGATGGAGAAGGACTCAAAGTCGGACACGAACCCGTACTTGTACTCCCGCTTCAGCAGATTCTGCAGCGCGTCCGACTCGTCCCCCGCCTGGGACGACGGCGACGGCTTCTGCGGGCCCGTCTGCACGGCCACCACCGAGAGGCGGCCGCGGCGCGCTTGCACGCAGCGGCGGGAGCCATAGGACGGGTACCCTACCCCGAGCTTGGAGGTGAGGGCGCAGGGGGAGAAGAGGGAGGCGGAGGAGGCGGCGGCCATGGTGCGGCGGGGCGAAGTGAATTAGGGATTGATGGAGAGACCGTGGTGAGAGAAATAAGGGGGTTGTTTGTGTGGGTGGAACCGTGGCACAGGCGTATGGTGCGCGCGCGGAGGTAGGCTCGGGAAGCGGGGAAATGAGTCCGGCGTTGGTGGGCGCGGCCTAGGGAGGGTTCTGCCGGAGTGGGCGGGGTCGTGTGGCGGCCGAGAGGCGGAGCACGGCACTGGATGGGGTCCCGACGCGTGGCGCTTTTGAGGGAAAAGCGTCGTGATTTTGTTCGAAATCGCCCATTTCTCCCAACCGCAAAGGCGCAAACGCAACGACAAAACCACCTCCGGGACAACCCAGAAGGGCCGCACTCTCGCGGACGGATCGTGAACGTCCAGAAGCGATCTGACGGTGGGAGCGCTCCTGACCCTCCGGATCTCAGGCTTGCGCTGCGGATCGAACGGAACACTCGGCCGTCGGATCACCCGCCACGCGGTGGCTCCCCTCCAACCCGCACTTTTATCCCTTTTTGTAGTAAATTTAGCTTTCTCATCATTGAAAAAAAAATAGTAAATTTTGTTCACCACGGTATTGAAAAAAAATGGTATCACAATTAGATAGACAGGCGGTACGCGATAGAGTATGTGACAGGTTGCCACAGTCTGGTTCACAGTAGTGTTTTATACGATATACTATTTTTTGTCATTTCATTTACCAGGGACTAGTCTTACTATTTCCTAAAAAAAAAGGATAAATGAGGAAAAACTCCCAAACCGCACTCGTTAACCCGCCTCACTTCTCGCCTCGCTTCCCATCGCATCTGGTCTCGCTCCAGCCTCCATGGCCGCCGCCTCCCTGCTCCGCTCGCTCTCCCGCTTCTCGCGCCGCGGCTGCGCGAGCGCGAGCCCGAGCGCGTTCTACCACCACCACCCTTACTCGCCGTTCTCGACAGCGGCGGCGGCCGCGGGGGATGCGGTGGGCAGGGGGTTCGCGGGGCTGGGGCCGACGGCGAAGGGGGAGAAGGCGCGGGTGGTGGTGCTGGGGACGGGGTGGGCGGGGTCGCGGCTCATGAAGGACCTTGACACGGGCGGTTACGAGGTGGTCTGCGTCTCCCCGCGCAATCACATGGTGTTCACGCCGCTGCTCGCCTCCACCTGCGTCGGCACGCTCGAGTTCCGCTCCGTTGCCGAGCCGCTCGCGCGCATCCAGCCCGCCGTGTCCAAGTCCCCGGGCTCCTACTTCCTCCTCGCCCGCTGCACCGCCGTTGACTCCGACGCCCACACGGTGAGCCACCAGATTATTGGGTCGGGGTGTGTGTTGATCCTGCCAGATGGCGTCGCTTTTACAGATGTGTGTGCGGGGAATGTGTGTCCCCGAGATTCTTGGAGGAATGCTTAGAGTGCAATTGGGCTAGTCTTGTGCATAATTACTTTTGACCTTTCTGAGGATACGAGTGATTTGGATGTGTGGTATTAGTTGGATGGAGGAAAAGGAGGAATATTGGCTTTACTCATCTGCATCATGGTCCATCCAGCATGTGCTGTATGTCGATCAGTCTATGGCTCTATGCTAATGGAATGGTTGGTCTGCTGCCTTTGGCCACAACATGGAAGGAGTTCGTCATCAATTCCGTCTCATTTATGACTTGTGTGGATTTTTTTTTTTTGTATACTGTACCAGCCTTTGAATGTTTTCCCTTGAGCCAGACTGTTTACATAAATACGGGGAAATCAGCTAGAAGACAGTGCGACTTGTTTATATTCATCCATCCTTCGTCAGCTCTTGTATATTTACATATTTACAGTATGCACATGAGACTTCTGTATCATTTCACTGGTTCATACTGTAGGATTGAGTAGTATGGGAATAGCTTCCTAAATTTACTTCACAACCTTTGCTGGATGATTTATAAGATTCAATGTGCAACTTAGACAATTACCTTGGTGCTGCATGGATCGGTGTCTTAAGTCTAACACTGCTGAACAGCCCTCTTACTGTAAGACAAGTCGCCTCTGCCCACAAAAAAGGCATGATCCTTCACAAATGTTTGCCATTTAAGAGATATTTAGATTGCAATCTTCATTTAGTCTGTGCACATTTACTTGGAGGGATTAGGGATATTACATGAATCTTCCTGTACCGACATGAGTGTTTCTCTGCACTGTTTTTCCATCCATTTATTCACCCTCCTTTTGCCTTTAGATTGATTGCGAGACAGTTACTGAAGGTGAGAAAGATGCCTTGAAGCCGTGGAAATTCAAGGTTGCGTATGACAAATTGGTCTTTGCGTGTGGAGCTGAGGCATCAACTTTTGGGATACGTGGTGTTACTGAACATGCAATCTTTCTTCGGGAAGTTCACCATGCTCAAGAGATTCGCAGAAAGCTTCTTCTTAACCTGATGTTGTCTGATGTACCTGGTATGCCTACAGTAACATGCTGCAACTCAAGATATTGTACTAGTACTTATGTAGTATTTTACGTTGCTAATCACCCTTCACTGGCACAAACTCATCAGCTGTTACTTTTACACTTCGTTTCTGTACATAATGATTTTTTTACATAATCCGTCCTTTAAGTGGATGCAATTGCACATCCTTATTCCTTAGTACTTTTTTAGTTCCTTTTTGTTTAATCAAGTATAATCTAGAATAAAACTATTTCATGTCTGATATACTTGGTTCCCAGAAGATACCTTGTGTGCTCAAGCCTTATATCCCCTTGATTATCACTGACAGAGTAACACTATTTTGTTAAACAGGAATATCAGAGGAAGAAAAGCGCAGACTATTGCACTGTGTTGTTGTTGGTGGTGGTCCAACAGGCGTTGAATTTAGTGGTGAACTTAGTGATTTCATCATCAGAGATGTTAAACAGCGTTATTCACATGTGAAAGATTATATCCATGTGACCCTGATTGAGGTTTGAGCAGTTGCTTTTCTAATTTGGTCTCTCTTTAAAAAAACTTTGAGCATACTTAACTGCTATTTCACCTTTTCATCCCAGGCAAATGAGATATTGTCGTCCTTTGATGTTCGCCTCAGGCAATATGCTACAAACCAACTAATTAAGGTTAGTAATCTTTGTTCAGTATCTAGTGTCCTATGGTCCTACCTTTTCTATCCATCATGGGCCTAGTCTTTGAAACCTGTAGATTTCCAAAGATAGCATGCTGACAATCACATAACATATATGGTTGTAATGAATTTACTAATAGGTCGCATATCATTTTTTTCTGATATTATTTGGAATATGAAAAATCAATATGTCCTCGTATGTTCATCCACCAGTCAGGTGTTAGGCTTGTGCGAGGAGTTGTGAAGGATGTACAGCCCAACAAACTAATCCTGGACAATGGAGAGGAGGTTCCTTATGGTTTGCTGGTATGGTCTACTGGAGTTGGTGCTTCGCAATTTGTTAAGTCGTTGCCATTTCCTAAGTCACCTGGTGGAAGGTATAATAGATTGGTATGACCATATAATTATTTTTGCATATGTGCATCATATACTGAATGGGTTGTGATTGTCTGGACCTAGGGTCATGTAACCGGTCCCGGGATGGATCCCGGCCAGCCGCCGGTACCGGTTACCGGTCAAACTGATTTTTTCCGAATGAAATTCGTTCAAATTTGATTAAAAACCATTCGAATTTGAACAGCCCGGGATTACCGGCCGGGATCCCGTATCCCGGGCCCCCTCCGGTAAGCGGTAACCGGTGGTTACCGGCCGGGATTTTAATCCCTGGTCTGGACACAAGCATCTTCTGTACTTTGAGAGTGGGGAGCATGTGGTCTATTTCTGAATCAGTTGCATGGCACCATAAGGAGGTTCTATATTAGATAATAAAATGATTGCATGCCTAATATACGGATGCGACATGTCTACACCCTAGGATCTTTAATAGGTTTTGTGCTGTTTGCAGGATTGGTGTTGATGAGTGGTTACGCATTCCTTCTGCTCGGGATGTGTTCGCTATTGGTGATTGCAGTGGATTTCTTGAAAGCACAGGCAAGGAAGTTCTCCCGGCTTTAGCTCAGGTAATTTCATGCTTGATGCAATCAAAGAATCAGAATGTATTTGTCCAGCTATTATCTCAAGCCTCAGGGTATTTGGGGCTTTTGTAATGTTTCCTGAAGTGCGAGAAAACTGGGTGGAATAGGAGCACAGAAAACTAATTGAACAGATAAGTTATGGATGTTTGGCCATGGCATAAACCGCATCTGTTTGTAATATAGTTTCAGTTTTTCTAAATAGAATAGTAGACACATTATCGGCTATGCATTTCTATGATTTAGTTATTTTCTCTTTTGGAAGAAATGTATGCCTTTTGGTAATATATATTCTGTTCCACTTGTACTCTTGAACAGGTTGCCGAACGACAAGGCAAGTACCTCGCTCGCTTGCTCAACCATGCCATGAAAGCCGGAGGAGGTCATGCAAACTCTGAGATCGAGGTTGATCTAGGTCCAACCTTCGTGTATAAGCATCTAGGGAGCATGGCAACTGTTGGAAGATACAAAGCTCTAGTCGATCTGAGGCAAAGCAAGGTTGGTTGCTGTTTCATTCTTTTTAAACTTTTACAGTTCACTAACTGCTCAGGAGTCAACTGTGACTGTCTTTCTATTGTCAGGAGTCGAGAGGGCTATCTCTTGCAGGATTTGTGAGCTGGTTCATCTGGCGCTCAGCATACCTAACTCGTGTTATTAGCTGGAGGAATAGGCTCTATGTGGCTATCAATTGGCTGACCACGCTCTTATTTGGCCGAGACATAAGCCGTATCTAGGGTGTCTATCTGCAGAAGTCTGAACTCTGAACAGTATGAGTATGATACAGCACATAGGCCACGGTCACTTTGCTCCTTTTTTTATGTTCCTCTTTTCTCTTTACCCCCATCAGTCTTGTCGGCTACGTGTAAGTTCCAAATGCACAATTTTTCTAGTTAACTCTGAACAAATCTTATGGCATTTGAGGGTATACCAATTACTTGGATGTACACAATGAGTGTGTAATTCTAGAGCAACTATAGTTTCTTGCTCATGGAAGAAATCAATTTCCGGGAAAATCCACTGCGCTGACTTCATGCGAAAAAATAGATGCAAAACCAAGAGAATGAAAAACAACATCGAACAGACCAGTACACGACACTACAAAGAAACTGGCGCTTAAACTCCAAATCCAGGTGTATTTTTAGAGACTCCATTTCCAGTTTGCTGCTGTTGATTGGTGTCCTCTACCACCTGTTGCCTGAACAACCAATAAGAAGCGAAAAATATGTTATTGAAAATACTTCTATTGGAGGATAAATGAGCATGAAAGATCAGGCTATGTATCTTCTCAAGCAACAAAGGCAAATGTTCACAAGTCCATTTCCAGGGTATTCATGTTTTTATGTTCAAAGGAGCTTCTTTGGATCATAAGCAGTCCACAAATGATAAGCTGAATGCCTATTATTTGACAGTAGACAAGAATGACATTGCGTTGCATGCACATTTGGGCATTCAATTTATGAGCAGGGAAATTTCATCCGACAACGACCGTTAAGTTTCCTCCGCATACATGGCTTGACCAATAACTTATAATCTTAAACTAAAGAGTACATACTACGGAGGAACAAAACAGACAACCGTTTCAGTGGTACCTAGTAAACAAAATAGAGAGAAGAAACAACATTACACCACAACACAGCAGATATCACCGAAAGAAACGAAATGCAATAACTGAAATCAGCAAAGCACACCATGAGAGTCTATAAAAACACAGCAACCGAGAGGGTTCAGTTTATCCTTCGCCTCTTATTCCGTTGGAGGCCTCCACCATCCGCATCCAAAGAACCCAAGGCATTGCTCCTCCCCCTCCTCCTCAGGGATCTTGAAGACCCTGCATTACTAGGCTCTCCTGCGCTCTCTGAAATACCAGCGTCCCCCTGTATCACTGCAATGGTGCTCGAGTTTGATGCTTGGTCTGCAGAAGGTGCTGCAGCAACATGAGTTCCGTCAACTGTTGGCTCGGGATTTGGAGGATTCGATGATGAAGCCGATGCTCCATATTGGCTAGGCGCAGCTATCCTTCTAAGGTCACTCATGGCAGTTGCCAATCTTTCCGTGTTTGCAAGGCCAATAAGGGTAAGTCGTTGCAATAAATCAATTCCTTCAGGTAAAAGCGGGCTCGAACCATGTCTGGATGGATCTGATGCATTATTTCCAGGCAAACCACTATCAGGGGCAGTGAAACCACCATCAGGAGGGTTATCTGCTTCTCTCTGCAACTGTCTTGCTCTCATCCTTGTGGCCAATCTACTTAGGGGACTAGTGTGTTGAGCAGTATCAATTATTTCCTGCGCTGATTCAGGTGGCCCTTCAAACCTACTCACACTATTCATGATCTGCTGATCAAGAAGGCGCCTCCATGATGACAATATCCCATGCGCCTCACCAAGCCTTCTTGAGATCGGTCGCAAATGGTGGAACTGCTGCCTGAAGCTTTCAAGCCGATTTCCATGTGGCCTTGGCGGGATCGTAGGACCTGGTGGCTTCCCATCTTCCACAGCCTTCTCTGCGTCTGAACAGGGATTCCCCCTCCCGTATATAGGAGTAATATTCACCTCCGTCACCTCGCCTTTGCAGACTGGACATTCCTTGTGGTTGGAGTAAACATTAAGCCATTGGTACAAGCAAGGCCAGCAGAAAAGATGGCCACAGGAAGTGACCACCGGCTCATTGGCCATCTCAAAGCATATGTTACACTCAAATGTGGCAGCACTCTTGCCCCGCTCCTCCTCCGACTCCTCCGAGGCACCTACTTCCATGCCATCCCCGATTACCTTATTGTTTTCAACAGTATCATTTGCTGGCTCATGCTGGGGCACCGGCACTGCTGTGTCCTGCCCTACGGGATGAGCCTCAGAGCTGAGGGGCGGAAGGTCCGACCTAAATCGCCTCGTGCGGAGCCACCGGCTTCCAGTCTGCTCGAGCAGCCGCCTGTACCGGGCAGCAGTGTCAGGGAGGAACGAGGAGGAGGCCGTCGACGACGATGGCCGGTCCTCCCAGCCCAGCAGTTCGCTGGCTCGCACCAGCGGCGGCGGAGGCTGGAAGCCGAACCCGAGGTCGTCCGGGAGCTCGGGGATGACCGGAGCCGGAGGCGGCAAGTACGGTAGGTGCCCGTCCAGAGCAGGCGGGTCCTCGGGGTGGTACGAGGAGTACACCTCCGGGGGTGGAGGAGAAAGGTCAGCGCGAGGGGGGGAGTACGGGGGGTGCGGGGGCTCCGGCGGCGGCGGGGCGTCGACGGAGGCGGCGGAGGAGGAGGGCGAGGATGGCATCGGGGTGCTGAGGGCGAGGTCGGAGCCGAGGTCGGAGCGGCGCGGGCGCGGGGCGCGGGGGAGGCCGAGGTATAGGTTCAGATCCATCCTCCTGCTGCTCCCCGCGGCCTCATCGGCGTCCATCCGACGGCGAGACGCCCCAGAACCCGCCCCCGATTCCTCCAGATAACACCAGGCCGCCGCCTTCCCACCTTACCATGGCAGGACGCCGCAAGAGGCAAACCCTATCTGGGGCCGCGGGCGCGGCGCGGGGCGTCGGATCATAGATGGGAGGATTGGTAACGCGCCCTCGCCGGTGCTGTTGCAGAGGGTTAGCAGGCGGTAGCGGTGTGAGGAGGCGGCGGCGGCGGAGAGGGGAGCGGGGGCGGGGGATGGGGTGGGGAGACCGAGGAGGCGGCGAAGAGAGCGAGGGTAGTAAAGCGGTGCGAACGGGTGGTGCCTTTTTATTGGCCATTGCGGAAGAACAGGATGCCACGCAGGTAAACAGCTGGTTAGAAAACGCTTAACCGCAAATCATTTTACTAACAGTTGTTTTACCCGCAAATCACATGGGCATTTTTACCGCAGCAAAAGCTACAGTGGTGCAATCACGTGCTGTGTGGTTCACCAGAGTGTTTAAGTGGGTATGTATAATGCGAGATGCTTATATACGAGTTTTTAAAGAAAAAAATATAGTCGTATCATCAAACATCTATGTAAAAATCATTTCCCCCGGTATAAATATCTTTTATAAGTACTTAGATGATTATATTATCTATTAATTATTTATAACTATATATATAAACGTATTTTAAACATTGATGTCTAATCAAACATCCACACTACAAAATAAACACTTTATCTATCTTAGGTGGTAAGAAAAAAACAGTTTTTCTTTGCTAAACATATGCATTATATATGCTCTAAAATGGAGGTCAATAATTAGTTAAGCGCGTCTAAACGTAGCAAGATGAAAGTGGAGTAAACCGTAATGTGAAACGAAGCGTGAAATCCATGCAAATGTTCACATTACATGCAGTTCACTCCTAGCACAATGATTATGTTACGACAACTTTTACGTTGCTCAACACAAAGCTCAATATAAATCGTGCTACTGCAGACGCTGCACATCTCAACACAAAGCTTTGCCATCAACGAATTATTTCATTCTTATGGTTTTCGCCATCTCTTTTCAGCATCCATTTCGTTTAGGGATATTTGCCAAAATGACACATTTTTGTTCCGCCTTCTATAAAATGTCATTAAGTTCAATGCAATAGATTATTTGCTATAGCTTATATTGACACTTTGTTAATTTGTCCTTTTTGAATATTTAATTCATATTTTCAATTTAATGACACTGGGTCACATGTGAAAGGTCGTTTTTTTCCCCTCCCTGTTAGTCAGTATCACCCTTCTTCTCCATCATCTGTTCTTACTCCATCCAAGACATCCCACCCCTCCCTTTTTTCACTCCCCCGAAGGAATGCCATACAACAAGCCACTAGCCATCACGTCCATACTAGAGAGGCAATGAACTGTCGTTGTGCGAGTGGCAGCAGTTGTAGCAGATCGGCGCAAGTGTTGGCGGTCATTGGCAGCAGGCAGTGGGGCGGGCTTGGGAGATCTGGATGAAGAGAACGAATTGGAAGTAGGGCAACCAAAATCCCCGAAGTTTCAACAAAAATTCACAAATCGATGCAACCAATCACAGCAAGATGCAATTTTCAAGTAAGTCGGAAGTTGAGCAGCTAAAATGCCCAAAACTCCAAGCAAAATCCCAACGGATTTTGGTCCAGGACCTCATCCATGATTGCCACAAAGTGGTTGTCCTTGAGGAAGCCGATGTCGCGATCGAACGCCACGGGAAGGTCCTGGAGCTTCACCTCCGTGCATTTTTGCAGGCACACCCATAGTCCCTTGAGCCGTGCGAAGGCGTCCACGGCAACCCGCCGGAGCTCGTCCACCTTCTCGTTGACGGTGTGCTGCGTCCACATCAGGTTCTGGTGCGTGTAGGGGATGAGCACCCAGTCTGTGAGCGGGTAGCTGGCGCCGCCGACGACCCAAGAGCTAGAAATCATGCCGACGGCGACACGTTGGTGCAGGGCCGGCTTGTCGAGCACCTGGTCGTCAGGCATGGAGCCCGACTAGTTGATGCAGACGCCAGTGAAGGCGCCGTCAAGGCCAACGACCCCCTGAAGGGTGATGGAGTAGGTCTTCTGGTTGCGCTTCGTGTGGCAGTGGTTGAAGTAGGTGGCGATGGAGACCTTGGGTGCAATGCGGATGTGGGTGGGGTACATGGCACCGATGACCCCTGGGACGCCGGCAGTGGCCTCGAAGCGGACCTTGAAGGCGGTGGCCATGGCCTGGTCGGGCCACTGGAGGAAGCAGGGCATGAGGAGTTAGCGGATGGCGTTGTAGGGGAAGAACCGAAGAATGGTGTGGCACACGGGGGAGGGGAGCGACAGGCGCGGCGTACTACGAGCTCACTGATCTACTGGAGGCGTTCAGTTAGGGGCTAAAATGGCTTTTCGCACTTGGGGCAAGGGCTATTAAACCAAAAATATGAATTAAATATTCAAAAATAGCAAATTAACGAAGTGGTAATATAGACTGTGACAAATAATCTATTACATTGAACTTAATGGCATTTTATAGAAGGCAGAATAAAAGTGTGACATTTTAGCAAATTTCCCTTTCGTTAATAGTATAGCGTCACTGTAAGTGAAGGGAATCAAGTGATACAGGAAGGAGGCATCAGGTTCGACTCCGACAATACTGTACTTCCTTTTCGTTGATTGCGACACAAATGTCATGGAATATCTTGGGCGACTTTAAATTTTCATAGTTACTATTTCCTTTCACTCGGTGACTAGAGATGGTTTCATAGTAGTAGACTAGTAGTGCACCTCATCTTGCGAGAGAGAGAGAGAGAGAGAGAGAGAGAGAGAGAGAGAGAGAGAGAATCTGAGAAGAGTTGCTCTACGTGCTCTCGTTTTGCCTGGATGCCTCCATTCTCTCCAGCAGCAGAGTTCAACCAGAAAGGGCAGTTGCTCATTGTTGTGGACTAACAATGTCAAGAATCTGCAATACAGAGGTAACAGAACGTAAAAACGCCTGGTTTATGATCTTATGAAATTAACCAGGAATATCTGATGGGACAAGAAGACCAAATGCCAAGCCCAAGTGAGATGGGTGAAAGTGAAACCTTATTGGTGAACTGTTGAAAAGCTTGTCCTACCATCACTTTCTCCAATTCCTACAGATGAATATATGTGGGGGCACACATGAGAAAATAAAGAAACGTGGTAAAAAAAAGGAGAAAAACTATCAATTCAAGTGACATGGGTCCATTTGGAGCTTCTCAACCATCCAATCAAAAACCAAAGTCATGATGAAGGATGGAAATAGAGGTGTGCGGCCGAGGTAGTTCGATGCTCGCCGAGCAATGAAGCAGTCGGATGCTCCTCCTCCTCCGCCGCGCGCGTGGGCTGGCCGCGTCGTGGTATCGACAATCCTAGCCCGATGACCGGGCTTGCCGCGGTTGTAGCAAGAGTCGCCCGCGCGGCTCTTGCTTGCTAGCGCGCCGCTGGGCGCCCACGGTCATCACCCTAAGACGTCCTCGTGCCCATGCTGGCGTCTTTGCGCGGCTTGCCGCGCTTGCCACGCATCGCGTCGCTGTCGTGGAAGAAGGCTCCTCTTCTTCCTGTCACCTTGGCCGGTGACCCCTCCCGAGAGTGAGGAGCTTCCGCCAATGGTGACGGGTCGAGAGAGGCGTGGCTCATCACTATTGACGACCTTGAGGCGACCTATCGCCTCCTCGTCGACATCGTGGAGAGGTCCAGCAGAGACCGGATCGATCGAGCCATCCGCTTGTACTTCTGGGACGCAGTGAAAGAGCTTCTCGGCGCCTCTCTCTCGCCGTAGGTGTCGTCGCCGAACCGTACCAACCGCAGCAGAGTGTTGAGACGAGAGCAAAGTCATCAACGCCTCACCGCTTGAAGGCGTGGTCTCCCACTCCGCGCGAAGTGCTGCGGTGTGGACTTGCGGCGCGCCGCCTGCCGATGCGCGCCGCGGCGATGGCGTCCCAAGCCTCCTGGCGATCGCTTGTTGGAGAGCGAAGCGCATCTCGGGCGGGGCTGCGGCGATGAGGCATCCGGCGCCGTCGATCTCGTCGTAGTCGACGCCGCCGTCACGGGACCGCCTCCCATGTGTCGCACTCGAGCCTCACCTTCATCACCGCGACCCACTCGGCGTAGTTGGCCTTGGTGAGGTAGGCCACCCACCGCCGGCGGCGCCTCGACAACGACACGGAACCCGTGGTAACCACGGTGACGGTCCGGGAGAGAACCACGCCGCTCGTGAAGGCGCGCTCTCTATCGACCCGTCGCCGCCGTTGTCGTGTCGCGCCTCCTCCGTGAGCGCCACCGCCGCGGCGCGCCTCTCTAGAGCGCCACCGCCGCGCGCGCCTCCTCCAGAGCGCCATCAGCGCGACCGCGCCGCTCGAGGCCGCAAGCTTCGTGGGCGGCGCGGCGCCATCGCGGCGCCTCCGCCTCGCCTCCTCTCCGGCTCAAGGTCGCGTCGGCGGCTGCCATCGCCAGAGATGGAGCTGCTGCTGCCGCGCGCAGACCTTGACTCTGCTGCGCGCCGCGCGCATCTGACCGCCGCGCCGCCGCCGCTTCCGCCTCATGCTGGCTGCCGCCCGGCCGCGCCGACGCTTCGGCGCCGCTGCGGCTGCGGCCTCTGCGCCGCTTCTTCGCGCTGCTGCGCGCGGCGGCTTCGGTATCACGACGCCGCGTGCTCGAGGCGATCGAACGCCGAGATCGCTCTGCGGACATGGCGCGTTGCGGGGTGTTGCGTGGAGAGAGTCGCCGACGAGCCGCCGCCGTCTCGGAGAGGAGTGGCGTGGGCAATGGAGCTGCCTGCACGGCTGGGCCGCTGCTGAGGCCGAGAAGGAGATGAGCAGGAGATGCTCAGCTACAGGATACACAAGCTCGATACCACTTGTTAGTCATTGGACTCTTGCTTGAGGTGATAGCAAGATCCTTACTCTCATGGAGAGGATGACACTTGGAGATGGGGCAATTTTTCTTGTATATTTCTCTTCACAATGTCATGCCAACCTGAGGGGTTGGGGATACATATTTATAGGGCTAACCAGCCAAGCATATGCCAAGCATATGCTGGTCTAAGATGCTCTGTCCTAGATGCTCTGTCCTCTAAAGCTAGTCCAAAATGCTCTGTCCAAAAGAGATGCTAACCGCCAGTCAAGGATGCTGTCCTTAAAGGGCGGCAAAAGCCAACACAGAGACTTATCCATCATATTATTCTCATGAGAAAACTTGAATTTCTCACTCGCCTTCATCCTGATTGTTGGTTTTGGATCAGATGCACTAAGCTAGGTATTTGCACGAATGCATGTGCTATTTGAACAGCACAACAGAAGATATGAATCCAAACATACTTAACTTGTTAAGGGAAACTTAGCAATTATCACATGAGTGAAGAATTACCTTTTCTGGTTCTAAAGAGCCATCAATCTTAAACACCATTTTCTGTAATTCAGGGTCCTTCAGAGCATCTCGGATCTCATTGAATTCCACTGGTAAGAATGTAAAAATCAAGTAAAAAGCTACGTGAAGATGATTTGTGTTGTTAGGATTAATGAAGGTACAATGGCTATCAGTCTTTATCGATTTGTACAGAGAGGAATGGAGAACCAATATATTACACTTAGGTAGCATGAAGTCTTTCTGCGCAATTGAACTCCTTAGTATTATCCTTCCTATAATATACACACTAATATTTTGGATCGAATTGAATGTTATTCAGGCCAGGTTTATGATCAATTATTTCTCCTTACTATTCTGAAGTATGAAGGGCTCAGCATCAGTACCATATTACCATGTCATTTCATGTCAACCATAAATGTAAAATATACTGTAGGATCATTGGCACTTGAGCGCAAAACCCATTATGAAGTTGAAATTTGTGTTCTTGGGAACTGAAATGTTGGCACAGCAGTATAGCACTAACATTGTAACATGTTTTGAGCTGTCCAAATGAGGTCAGTGATCAAGTTAAAAGGCAAACAAATTACTTGTTAAAAAAAACAGATAAAGTTCTATTAAGAGCCGAGGCAAATGTAAGAGAATTAGAAAGGCCATGCTACTATCCTTTTTTGTTGGCAAATAATCTACATGAAACATTGACAATCTTGTTAAGACAACAGCCTGCAGAGCGTATTACATGTAAATAAATAGTCAAACTTGGTAGTAAGGTAGGCCATACCTAAAGACCTTAATTTATTCTTGTCAACAAGCCAGCTTGGATCCTCAACTGCAAGAGCTTTCGTAGGGCACAGCATGTTTGGAGATTGTGTGGGGCACATTGTGTCCAGTGCTACAGAGCAACAGTGAAGCTTACAATTAAACAATTTATTGCCATTCATAGATTCATAATGAAGCTATATATAGCATTCCTAATCATATTTTAGAGAAACTATTTTAAATTCTTTTGACAGAGTCTACAACTGGAGGCAGCGGTGAGTGGTGAGTCAAACGAATATTCATAGTAGGTAACTAGGTATATAATATAATCTATTAAATCTGAGCTGAAACCAACTTTTAGTGAAAACATCAAATGGAAGAAACAGAGAAATTACAACAAAGATCAGTATGTTGTATTTTACGTAAAGAGGGAAGCTGATCCTTGTCATTAGCACAATTTGTTCCATCTTCCAGTGACCCGGAGCTCCTTGCTGAAAACAATAGAAGGCACAGCTATAAATCCCTCTTAAATTGTACTAACACAGAACATCTTACAATCTAATGCATGGGCTGAGATAAAGAATTGGTTAAGCCCTTATATTTGGGCAAGCAAAATGCTCCGGAACATTTTTGAGACAAAACTAGTAAGCACGTTTTCTTCCTTTAACCGAACAAGTTGTCTTCAAAGGGCGACTAAAGACAGAGGCTATCAAGAATAAAAGTAAGTCTGTAAATACCAACACTTGTTCCCTGATTTCTTTGAAGTAACAAAAGTTATATTCACATTCAAGGGCTATCAAGTTGCACGACCAATAGGGGCAAGCAATTGCGATGAAATAAATACTCAAGCTCCTTTCTTGCATAGTTATGTGGGACCCTCAAAAACAACAGTCAGATTTTCACCTCCAATTCCTTATATAACAGGACTTTATAGCTGCTGTAACAACGGTAATGAGTCCACAATATGTTAAGAAAAGCAATTGTCTTAAGAGTTGCTTTCAAAAGCTAGAGCACTTACTAACTTCCTCCTGCATCGATGACTTGATAATTTCTTCCTGAGGCGTTGTCTTTTGGCAAAATTCCTCTGCAAATACAGCAAATATTTAGCATCATACAGTATACACTGGCTATCCAGAATGAAGGGATTTGAAGTGACCAATATTCATATAAGGAAGCTTGATATTATATAAATGATTATTATATCTTGTAAGAATGTGTTTAGTGCTGTTAAACCAAGAAAAACAATCTAAGTTGGAGGTCAAAAGGTTACCACAGTATATAAGCATTCCATGCTACTCTGTAGTCTTTGTAAGAATATGATACGGCACCACCAACTACTACCGCTTTGGTTTGTGTTCTTGATTCACAATCTTAAGTCATCACATCAATTGCTACGGTTGAGAGTAAGGAAAAGAAGATGGAAGTAATGAACAAGAGAGAGGAGGTGATCGGCCATGAAAAGGAGACCGAAGCGCGTGCACAGAAAATTACTTGGAGTCGTGGGAAGGATGGAGTGTTTCGCATGTTGTGTGGGCCAAATCATATGTGCGCACACGGCCAAGAGAGGAGTGAACCGTGGACGTCGTGTGAGAGGCGTGTGGCGCAAGGGCAGCATGAGGGGTTGCATGTGGTCCATGGGAGGCCGAGCGTGCGGGCAGCAAAGCATGCGGAGCCAAGGTGGAGACCAAGCGTGTGGGCTGCATGCCATGTGGAGACAAGGAGCAGGCTTAGCACGCGGGATGCATGGGCCTACATGAGCACCAAGGGGCAGCCGAGGGCGTGAGATGCATGGGTCTACGCGGTTACCAAAGTGCAGCCGAGGGAGGGTGGTAGGTGTGCGGCGCAAGTATGGCATGAGGAACTTGGTCCAAATCCGAGTGGGGGAAGGAACATGGGTGGCAAGGAGAGCGTAGCACAAGCCGGGAACGCAAGAAAGCCGAAAAGGAAAGAAAAGATCTTCCACGTTGGAACTATGGAAGTTCCAATCGGATTCAATTCCGAAATTGAGAGTTGCTGTTTTTATCCCTTAGTTTCTGAAAGCTAGAGTCCAAGTCGGATTCAATTCCGAAATTAATCTTTGCTGTTTTTATCACTAAAAATCCGAAAGTTAGAGTCCAAGTGGTGTACGTTTAGTCTTGGAATACGAATTGCATGTTTCCTTTTTAATTGAAGAGTCCGAATAGGAGTTTTGGATTGAGCTAGTTCGGTTTTAGCAAGGAAGAGTCCTCGTTGTGTGCATTGGAGTCGGTTTTGGCCACTTGAATCCGAGTGGAACTCTTGTGCGTGAGTTGGAGTCAGCTTTGGCCAAGTTGTGTGCGTGTGTGAGGTTATATAAAGCCTAGGGCCGGCGGCCATGTAAGGGGACAGAAATTTTATCTTGAATAAAACACAAAAAAGCCATGATAGTGTTATGGCGCATATGCTTGTGCGCGTGATTTTGAGGAATCCATCTAGGGTTCATCTTGGTTGCTTGGATTCTTGTTGTGGTGCAGGGATTCATCCGCTGGAACGAAAGTTCCATGTCTTCCTGATTGAGCATTGTGTGTGTTCGGGTGGGAATTCATCTACCTTGTGTTGGAGTTCTGCAATCTAAGAAAGAGGGTTGCTGTTCTTGGAGGAAGTACCGTGAAATATTGGGCAAAAACAACTGGTTCCAGCTATTCAACTAGCTGGACCGCATCAGAATGTATTGAAGAAATTCAGTGTTGATTTTATTTCTTGCAAGTTGTATTGCTTTGACAATTGAACTACTCTCTTATCGGACAACAAATTTGTTTATCAAAAGCATATAAATTACATCCAAGTATTGTGGATTCAAAATGCCGAATACTAAGCATCCGTTCATGGTTCATGCCCATCACTTGAATAATGTACACAAATGCATAATGATATATCATATATGATTTGCATGGAAACGGTCCACTAATCTTGTGACCCAATAAAAATGGAAATCTCAAGCTATCATGGGCAGTAATTACTGTTCAACCGGGGGGTACTGTTCATGTGTCACTGTTTGCCACGGGTGTTGTTTGCATGCGGCTAGTTAGTTAAAGATTAGATTGATTCGGTTAGTTTGTTCCTTTAAATTAGATATTATTTCTTAGAAGCCAAGTCAAGTCATCCTATAAAAAGGATAGCATTGTATCTTACTTAATCAAGCAAAGATGAGTAAACAAGTTCCTAGTCTCTAAAGTCCAGTTATGGTCGTTCCTTTGACCGGCTATTCTAGATCTATTCCTCTTCTAATCGGTGACCTCCTTCACCTAGTGCCGTTCTACTTCAAGTCGTCGCCGTTCGACCTCCTTCCAACGGATGTTTACCCTCCCGATGTACTAACGTACATCACACAAGCAGAACAAGATGTTGAAAGAGGCCAACGTGTAATGTTCGCAGAATGTGGTCTACATCAGTGGCATAGCACTTTGATGCCCTTTGTGCTGCAGGGGCACCAGACCCCACAGAACTTCTACACTCTTTAAAATTAAAGCATTTGCAGGACAAATTAAATTTTCCACAGAACGACACGGACTCACCTGCTAATATTTGGTTCTATCACTGGTCTCTACCGGCATTTTCTTCTAATCTCAAATGAAGTGAAATAGACATCCTCACCATTACAAAAGTATCAGTGTATCACTTTGCTAAACTTGCCAAATATCAAAAGAAAAGGTGCACTCACAAACTTGGAGTGTGATTAGCACTGGCTATATTACCTAAAAACATTTCATGAAGTGTTTCCTCTAACAGATGCTCTTCAAACTCTATTCAATCTTTCTTCAAAAGATTCCCTTTATTGAGCTATATTTTAATCGACCAAAGTAAATGGGTATGGTAAGATAATGAACAATAAGAAGAATAGCACTGAAGTACCTTTGTGATTTTTAAAGCATGCCATGGAGCAACTGCACAGGATAAAGAGACAGCATATTAGGTCCAACTATGTTTCATAAAGGAGAAAAAATAGGCAAAAAAAAGTTACTACTTATGCTTTCAGTTATTCGACGGTACACATTCAATAAGTTCAACCTTGATGTATCACTTAACAGGTAACACAATATGAAACATTCATGTAGATATATTTAGTATAGTTCTTTTACGGTGTCTTAAAAGCTTACAATGAGCTCAAAATGAGGGCATGTGAACAAGTGGATGACATGAATAATTATGAACAGTGATACAGCAGAATATCAGACAAGAAATTGAAGAAATCATAATAAAGAAGAAGGGATTAAGAAATACCAAATATGGTAGACGATAAATTGCATATAATTATCTGACATGTTCAGTTACATCCTTAAGTTATAAGCTGAAGCATTCTCAATCTCAAGTAATGCTATTGATTGGCATAAGCTAAAATGTACTACAGTAGCAACACGAGCTAAAACCAAATTTGTGGTATCAGATTCAGCGTTCAACTTTATATATCTTGCAGATAACACCCTCATCCTCATGTATATGATCTTTTCATTTGGGAATAGTTGCAGGTATTTGCTTGTTGGATATACAGTAATTCTCATATTGTATGCTTCATCAATTATTTCTAAATTTCCACCAACCATAAGCTAATCATCAAGAATTAAACATCAAAAGATTAAAAACCCATCAACCCCATACTAAGTTATTAATATTATGCTAGAATCAACGTGTTATGTGCACGATACTACAGCAAGGGGCTAGGTGCAAGCGCACAAGGCTGCGTCGTGGGCTAGGTGTGTGAACAGTACCATGGGTACGGTAGCGACATGTGAACAGTACCCATTGGTGCTGTAGCACGCTACTTTCCGTACGCGTTGATTGGTTTTCTAGAATAAAGAATAGTTAGTTAGGTAGATTATTTTGGAATTCCTTGTCTATATAGTTATTATTAGGAATATGATCTTATTTATTAGAATATGATCTTATTTATTAGGAATATTATTTTTAATAGTTAGAAAGATTAGATTGGATTGATAGATTTCCTTACAGATTATTTCTTAGGTGTCAAATCGGATTGTCCCTCTAAAAAGGATAGCATGTATCGATTATCAATTAAGCAATGAATAAACAAAGTTCTTAGTCTCTCTTCCTTCTCTTCAACTAAGCCTCAGAGCCTTGGCGGTGGCATGGGCAACCGATCAAGGGCGAGTGCCCTACCCTCGGTCCCTGGACCCGTACCCAACCAACGTTCACAACATTTGGTATCAGAGTCAACATCATGGCTTCTACTACCGAGCTATCCCTACTAAACAACCTGATGGAGTCGATGAAGACGGCGTTGAAGATGATGCTCCAACAGATTTCGCCCACCCTATCGGAGGAGTTTGTCGCCCTATGTTGCAGCTCGAGGACGAGCTGTTTCACCGAGAGAGGTGTAATGTTATGGGCGTGGTACTGTTTGTGCGTGCTATTCACGTGAGTGAACAGTACTTGGTACTGTAGCATCAAGATTGGGAAGGGATTGCCTTTCTCAATAAAAACATCTATTTTCTTAAATAGTTGATTAGTTTCCTTGTATAGAGATTAATTAATTAGAAATGTTATCTATTAGTAAGGAAGATCATTTATTAGTTAGGTTGGTCATCATTTAGATTGATTTTATCTATAATTATTAGAAGAGCCCTCTATATAAAGAGGTATATTGTAATCGTTGGCATGAGGCAAGAAAGATGAATTAATCTAGTCTCTCTCCTAAGGTTCTATCATCCCAGTCTATAGTCTACTCTCTCATCCCACCAAGCCGATGCTGTCCGGCTTTCTTCCTAACAATGTTTACCCTATTATGAAATAAAGTTTATTACACAAGGGGATATTAGTTTCTTAACTGATAGCATGTATGAACTTGTTTATGCATCAGCATGCCTTCACTAACCATTAAGCTTACTTAGTTACTACCAGCTTATATTACATATTCATCTAAGGATAAAGAAAAGAGTTACTTTGTGACATTTATATTTGGTAATTCCAAAGATAATGTCCTGAATTAGCAATGTCGCAAGAAAAGGAATAAAGTGTTATAACAATAACATGGCGAGTAATTGACTTCTGCCTCTGAAATACAAGATAGCATTAGCTAAACACTACTGATGCCAATAACCCAAAAGAGCTTGGCGCTGCAACTGACACCAAATATCAAAAGAAAGGCTTGTTTCTTCTCCTGTGATATTAGCGTATCTCATTTTGCACCTTGGCTTCTGCACCAGCAGCAACCAACCAACTCAAACCCAGCAGCTATCAAGAAATCCCAGGTCCTACATGCCATTGCAGTTTACCTCACTGAAATAACATTATAAAAGGTCTGTTCCTCATCAATCTGTTCCCTGAACCCTGGCTAATCCATATTCCATTTTTTTTCAAGCAATAAGCTAATCCACGATCCTCAACAAAGAAATTGCAGTAAAATCGTACCAATAGTTTTCGTTTTCTAATTTAGCTAGTGGCATGACCGAACATCAAGAAATCTAATCGATATAGCAAAGGAGATCCTCGTATACTGGCATGCAAAGCCACGCCTCAATGCTATCTTCAGCAACAACTTATACACAAAGAACGAACGATGAAGGCTGATGACTCGACTCACTAGGGCGTGCGGCAAGAGGGGCACTTGTACTTGGACGGCGCCTCCTTGCACACATCGCAGCTCGCACCACCCATATCCCGACGGGGCGGATCCACTGTTGGGGCTTGTTGGGGATCCGGCCGCCGGACCCCAGGTACCCCCTTAGCACCGGCGCTGGATTTTTGGAGATGCCGGCGGTGCAGCACCGGTAGAAGACAGCGGCTGGTCGGCTGGAGGAAGAAGACGACTTAGTGGCGCAGTGAGCTTGGTATTGGGCCGTCAAATACCTTATGGGCCGGGTAGTTTTTTGCTTGTTGGGGACTGGAGGCCCAATTGGTGGAAGACTACTCTGCTGCCTGCACTCGAATCCTAGACGGGACGCAGTCACGCAGAGGCAGGGAGAAGCGGGGCACGGCAGCGTCGGCAGGCAAGGCGGTGCGGCGCGGCGTGCGCGTGCGGGCGGCGTGAGTGTCGAGTGCGTCACCGCGGACCGCGTCCCAGCGTCCGCAACAAACAGGCAACAATGCGAGCCTCTCTTCTAATAAATTTATGTATGAATTTGGATGACAAAAAACCGATAGATGTATATATTGTAGCTTTGATATATGAGCATCCCCTCTATTTTATCCTGACTTCATCGTTGTCCCGGCCAACTCCCCAAGACCTCTTACCGGTGAAATGCCGGGACCCGGATATGTAAATCTGGACTCTCTGTGTATTCTGCAGTAGTCTAGGATCACGCTGATGCACACAATGACAACATAGATGAAATATCATTCATTCAACGAAATAACTAAAAAAATAGCAACTTATTATTAAATAGCGGCAACATACCTTATGACCGATGTTTACATAACTTGTCACACATGGCTTAACGGAAGAAAAAAAAACTCTTGTAGCGAAAGTAAAATCACTTGTGGCGCCCATCCAACATGCCCACAAGGAATCAAATGGAAAGCGCTTCCTATTTCATATAATCTTCGAGTTATTCCTCGTAAAACTATGAGTTTCCGAGTTCTTTCTCAACAACTGATCAATAATATATATAGCCGTGAGTACATAGAGTACCCAGCAAGTTGTAAGGATCAGCATGCAATTAATATTCATGTATAGCTTGAGCAAAAGAATAGTTGTATGGTTATTTTTATAAAATAAATATTGACAATAAATTCAGTAAATATATTGTAAAGGGTAATTGAAGAGATATAATAAATAACTAAACAATTATTTTGAAACAACTAGTGAACTACCTGTTCACTTCCCAACCAAATCACTATCCAAGATTTTTATGAAAACGTTATAGGTCGTGTGAAATTCTCAACTATTGTCCATAACCGGGGACACGGTTGTTCGAACAGTTTTTTAACACTCTGCAGAAATTGTACAGCTTTACCCAAAATATAATCAGCATATAATGCCCGTTTGACATACTTTCATAGGTGTGCGACTAAGTGATTATCACAATGTCTTTACAAAGTTCCGTCTTAACTCAGTTCTGTCTGCTAAGGTTTCACCACCAAGTCAGGGGTCCCTCTTGTGCCATGTGAATCTATCCATCTATCCTGGAACCCCACACCACCACACGACAAAACTAAAGTCAATACATTGCAAATTAATCAGCCAAGTTCGTCTCATACTGGATATATGGTTGTAGAATATGACCTAATTCAATGGCGCACAAGATTAAGTCCTTATTAATCACTCAGGTGAGACTATCTCATCCCAATGTGCACACAACACACCTTTTATTGCACGATGGCTCGTCTAAGCATGAAACCATTTTATTTAACCAAGATCAATGGCACCCCCCTATCATGACACAATAAATTTTACAACAGTAGCATCGCTCCACAATTCCATATCTCATTAAGTCAAGTTATCATATTTATTCTCGTGAATAAGAAATCATCATACAACTAAACATGGAAAAGCATATCTATGTCAACCCATGTTGGTATTACAGTTATGTCCAACTAATAATAACTCAACTTATCGTGACAATGGATTTATGGTATCCAAGCTAATCAAGGTGGCATAATGTCAAGTAAGTAATTAGCTACTCCTATAAAAATAGTTGATATAAAACAATACACTTTTGCAGACATAGGTATAATATGATCAAATGTTACGACTTGCCTTGGCCTTGCTCAATTACCACACTTTGTTCTTCGAATCATGCTACTGCTCCTTAGAAATCTTTGTCTAGACGAGAGAGAAAATGAACGATGCAGAAATAAATTTTAAAAACAAATAAAATCCAAAATTAACAAAAACCTAATACCGAAAGAGAGAGCTCGATTTTATATGAATTTAAGAAAAAGAACAGATCAATCGGAGTTCGAATATAGGAGAACGGGCTTTCGGAATATTTAATTCAAAGAAAAAGAGAGAGAAAACACTATTTTGGGAATTTCGATATTTTTGGAATTTTATTTCTAAATTTTTTTGATTATTGCGCTAGCGAGGATTTTGATTTTCGATCAAAATTATTTTATAAAGAAAAAGATGATGGGGTCGCTGACATATGAGTCCACTGTCTATGGATTGGGTCCACGAAGCTGGCTCATGGCGCACAACAGACTAGGTCTACAGAATAGTGAACCTACAGGTGGGGTCCATGTAGTGGTGACACGGTCCACGATGGACTGGGTCCACGCGGCGGCTAGGGCTTGGCTCGGCCACGCAAGCGTCACGCGGTGTCGAACCCGGGAGCGAAGGATCCTGAATTCTCTGTGTTCAAACACCAGTCCAGGATTTCCAGTGTACACAGTCTCACAAAAATGAATATCACATTCATATCACGAAAACGTAAATGGCATTAAATAAATAACTGTTTAATACAAATGAGTCTGAATAATAATATCAAATGTCAACTGATAAACACAGCGGAAATAACATAATAGTGGGAGCCACACGATGCGCCACAGGCAATCGTCTCGGTCAGAAGGCCTACTCGTCCGGGTCCTCACCGTCAAGATAGCGATCTTCTCCGAATAAGATTTATGCAGCAGAGTGAGCACTACTACAGTGCTGCAAGTCACACCCAATATTGAATTTAGATGCATGCATAGGAAACAAGTGAGTATGACAGGATTGTTTTGCGTAAATGGCATTTCAGTTTGAATAAGCATAGTAGTTTCTAAGGCAATTTTATACTATGGATAAAATCATATTTTGAAATAGTAATGATATAATGTGGATAACCTCCAATGATAAAGTGAAGGATCCTCCTAACACTTGGCTTCCGCCCAAATTTTCATAAGGATTAACCATCCTCAACATTTAATAAAGCATTTTAAAACCAAAAACAATTCTAACTTTAAGTGGCCTGCTAGCATGTCCATGACCATGACGCGCTATTCGAATAGTTTCTACTCTGCAGAGTTGGTACAACTTTACCCACACGAGGTGACATGCTCGTTATGTCGGCCAATTCACGCTCCGTAGGCGTGTGTCCGAGCAATTACCATGAGGCCTTTACAATGTTTTATCCTAGTACATTCATGCCGCTAGGTTTCGCCTTTGGGTGACAGTCCTCAGGAAGCCCCTCTTGCGCCAAGTGGGAATAAAGCGTCTAACCGACACCCACAAAATCACATGACATAAATATACTAGGACATCACAAATTAGTTAGCCAAATCACGCCCATACAGGACATGTGGTGATGCGTTATGGCATAGCAATAAGCGGCTCAAAGGCGGTCCTCAATTGACTTGGCGTCATTCCTACAACCCATGGGCCTTGATCTTAACGGATCAAACCGTGCATAAACTGCACCCACCATTCCGACCATTTCGCCCAAGTCCAAACCCATTTTGATTTTATTTTGAATAAAACTTCATTTATAAACTCATGTGGTAAAACAATACCACAATAACAAGTTTGAAAACAATTTGTAGAAATCGTGTAGACCCTCCCAAATTACGTAAATGTGGACTAAGCTTGGCTAAGCATATATTTGAATTTTGGTAATATCTTGCCTATGGTATCAAGGTAGTCGGATACAACATTCAAATTTGGCCATACAATAACATATGAAATTAACTATACGTAAAGCAGGATATTAAAATATTTATAACAACAAATGCATGCAATAAGGAATTTAAAACTGAAAATAACTTAAAATAATAGGGCAATATGGTCAATGGTGTAACTTGCCTTGGTCGATGTCTTGGAATTCTAAATCTTGATTTGATCGAACTCTCGAGTCGTCGAATTCTATCTGTAAAATCGACAAATTCAAATTCAAATTCAAATAAATTCAAAAACATAGTTCAAATCAACTCCAAACTGAAATATTTTGGTTTAGTTAGCTAGATTATAATTTTATATAA
This sequence comes from Ampelocalamus luodianensis, assembly GCA_036346255.1. NCBI lineage: Eukaryota > Viridiplantae > Streptophyta > Magnoliopsida > Poales > Poaceae > Ampelocalamus > Ampelocalamus luodianensis. The sequence goes on along the minus strand of CM070617.1, from coordinate 24,361,224 downwards.
ATTTTGCAATTTGAAACACCCAATTTGGAGTTCTTATGCAAAAGTTATGAATTTTTGAAGTTTATATCTAAATCGAAATTTTATTGAATTTCGAATTATTTTCCTCTGAAAATCCATTTATTGCTCAATGATTACATCAGCTCTGATATTCGGGATTAAAAGAATTAAAATTAAATTCGGCGGTGGGCCCCAAGTGTCGGTGATTTCGCCATGTGGACCAAGTCCACCGAGCTTTGGAAGATCCGCGCGGTGGACCAAGCCACGCGGCGTGTGCGTGGCGACCGTGCGCCACACAGGCGGACACGCATAGCCAGCGGTGAGGTGGCGCGAGGTGGCAAGGCCACGTCGGCCGACGGTGAAAGTGCCTCGGCGCGAGCTTGCGGCGTTTGGCGGCGCTCCGCGAGTGTGGGTGGTACCAAAGAAAGAGGCGATCGCGGGGATCCCGATGCACTACCTTGGGCGGCGAGCAGGCGTTTTGGTCGTCGGCGGCGAGGTTTGGCGGCGGCGAGCCGGGTAGCATAGCGAAGGCGTTCGGCGGCTCCCAGCGAAGTGGAGAGGACCACCGTGTTCGTAAGAAGGTGTTGATGCGAAGGAGGCAGCGGAGAGGATGCGGCGGCGTCACGGCGGCGAAGCGAAGCTCAAGCTTCATGGTCGCCGACGATGAAAACTCCATTCGGGCACTAGAGATGAAAAGAGTGGCAATGGTTGGTGGCGTCGGGGCGGTGGAGAATTGCGCAGGCCGCCTTTATAAGCGCCGGGGTGTTCGGAGCGACGTGGAGAAGGTGGGGTCGTGCGCGCGGTTGCGGTGTTGTGGGCAAGCCGGCGCGAGAAGAAGGAAGGAGGTGGGGATCGTGTGCGGCGATCGTTCGGCCTCGTGCGCACGACGCGGGAAGTCGGGCGGTTGGGATTTGGCCGTTGGCGAAGCTCCCTCGTGCGCGGCAATGGCGGGCGACCGTTGCGACGCGAGGAAGGAGAAGGCGAGGAAAACGATGACGTGGAGCCGTTGGATTTAGATCCTGCGGTTGGGACTTGGTGGAAGTAGAAGATCGTGGAGGAAATCACGGCGTAGGATTTAGATTGAAGGGTTTAGATTAGAAGGTTTTAAGTCTCCGAAACGGTACGAAGATCTCGCCGTTAGATTAAGATCGCACGGCTCCTATTGATGGTGTCATTCGGACGGTGCGGCCGCTGCGGAGATCTTGATCGTTGATGCCAGATCCAGCGGTGGAGATAAGACGAGGCGCGTGTGGGAGGCGCGTGCGTTGGATTAAGATCCAACGGTGGATGAATAAGGTGAGAGAGAGTCGCGGTGGTGGTACATGCGGGCGCGTGGGAGTGAGTTTGGGCGGAGCCTTTGGGTTTCGGCCCAAACACTGTTAGAGATTTTCTTTTGCTTTTCTATTTGTTTTAATTCTGATAATTCATAATAGCTTTAGAAAATAGCAAAATACTCCAAAAAATTATGGAAAAATTCACAGAAATTCCCATACTCATTCTGGACTTAATAAAATTATTTCCAACTATTATGTTGGTTTTTAATTTTGCAAATAAATTTGTTTTAGCTTTAAAATATTTGTAAAAAGCTTTTGAAAATTCAGGAAAAACCACAAACATAAATAAACTTTTAAATTTTACTGAAATTGAAATTTGGGCTGTTACACGCGGCACTAACTAGAACGGAGAGGCTGAGGTGGCTCCCAAGAGGTACTAACATGGCTGCCACGTCAGCTTCAATGGCGGCGACGACTCGTGACCCTATGATCGCTGGCGATTGCCGCCACGGTGGAGCGCACGAAGAGTTGCAAACGAGAGAGCGATGGGATGTTAGAAGACATGGTTTAGTCACCTGGGTGTGAAGCAGTGGCTGGCGGCGAGGACAAAGGCGACGACGAAGGTTCGGCTGCGGCAACGAAGGTGCTCCGGTGAAGACGAGGCAAGCACAAGGTAGAATGTGGGACAACAAAGACGGTGGAGGAGATAATGTCACCGAAGCTCCTCCGACATCGATGGAAATGGTGCCGGCGACACTCGAAATCTGACGAAGAAGAAGACAAATTGCGGGGAAGAGAGGTAGAGAGAGAAGCTGGTATTTTCAGTGAGAGGATGAATGAGAGGAGAGGCTCACGGTGCTTCCTTTTATAGGACAAGGGGACACGGAGGAGAAAGATCGACGGCGGAGTTAATCTTCAGGGACGACGGTGTTTGTGCAAACGCTGCGTAAATGCAAGTAAAGGAGGGGAAACAGCTGGATGAATGCAATATCTTTAATAGCTTTAATTGTGCACGATCAGGGGGTAATAGCCGTATTGAAGAGCTTGCGGGCGCACAGTAATAGCGGCGTGAGGAAGAAGATGACGAGAGGAGGACGAGAGGGTTGGTGAGCGGGCTCAAGCTGCAGCGAAAGGGAGAAGGGGGACCTTGTGGGCGGGGCCCAAGTGTCGATGAGGGAGAGGAGGGGAGGGATGCGTTGGGTTGGGCTGCGCGAAGGAAAAAAAAGGGAGTGGGCTTTGGCCCAGACGGTGATGGAGGAAAAAGAAAGAAAAAGAAAAGGACAAAGAGGGTGGGTCAGGCTGGAAAAAGAGGGAAGATGGGTCAGAGAGAAGGATTTCAGCCCAAGAAGATTTTGAGGAATTTCGCATTTCAGAAAATACATGAAATCCAAAATATCTCAAATAAATAGCAAATGAACTTGAAAAAAATCAAAGAAAATTCCAGAAAATACATTTGAACAAGAGGAACTCAAATAAAATAGCTTTGAATTAATTGATGTTTGATTTATTCATATTAAATTAATTTTATTTCTAAAATTTAATTTAAGTTTTAAATAACCCAACAAATTTCAAATACTTCTTTTTTTATTTTTGATAACTCAAAAAAGGAACAAAAATTAGGATGTTATACGAAACCAACGCAAGCGGCAAGAGTGCAAGACGTTTCGGGGGCTTTGTGGCTGTTGCGGCCTGCGGGCACTAGTACTATAGTCTATAGCGGTGGAGGAGTACGGGTGCTGGCTTCTTAGAGCATCCACAATAGTCCATGTCACTTGTTACTAAGGGATGGACACATCAGCATTTAAGTTATATGGAGGATAGATAGTGGGAAGAGATGATGAGCTTGTTTCTAGATGAAGAAATAAACAAGTTATTGATATCAAAACACAAGAAAAACAAAATAGTTGTTGGAGACTTACTTGTTACATAAAAATATGTTTTGTGTATAGGAATTAAAGTATTAGATAAGAGCTCAAGAAACAATCTATTGAAAGACTTATTTCTTTTTATTAGATTGAATACTCTCTTCTTTCAATAACAAAGTAAGAAATAAACTATTGTAAATACCTCGTAGGACTTAGTTTGAAATCTGGACTCCACTGCGGCCGGCGGGGCAATGGGCGATGGGGCGCCCTATAGGTCTCCGATAGGCCTGGGACAGCAACTGGTTCGCAAGTATCGCTCGCCCGGTTGCGCGGCCTACGGGCCTACCGGCCTAGCCTTCGTATGCGGCTGCAAAAGAATTGCCCTAGCTTCTCTTAAAAACAAAAAGAAGAAGAATTGCCCTAGGCCCCTAGCCTGTGTAAGAGTGGCCCCGCGGCATGGATCACCGACCGTATCGTACGGATCCCATCGTTCGCTACGGAATGGTTCTTCCGTGAATCATCCTTGCATCAATTCACCCATGTTGACACACGGAAGCGAAGCAAATCAAGCAACCTCTTGTAGACGTTTTGGGAGTGAGGAAGTCCATGTTTAGTTGTCAAATATATATATGGCTTTTCAGCTTGGGATGCATGCACCGATGGCGTACATTGCACTACATCATTAGTCCATTACGTATTTGACCTGGTGATCTTTCGCTTGTGCTGGTCTTTATTAAAAGCTTTTCTGGCTGGCTACACAGATTTTATGTATGTTCTGCTCCGCTTTACTCGTTATTTCTCCAAACATTGAATAGTTACGTTGTGGTACCCGCTGGACAAGTTACAGTGTCGAGACTCTAGAGGCTCTTTGGTTTCCTATTGTTTCTCACTAGTTCATACCTTTTGTTTCTCACTAGTTTATAAAAAGTTAAACTGGGAATAAAAAGGAATGCAGAGACGATCGTTTTCCAGGTAGCATCATGAAAACAAGCGGTTTCCTCGCTCAGTTTGTATATTTCAAATGAGAAATGATTCACCCATGCTCAAACCACTCCAAAAGTCCAAAAAAAATAATCACAACCCAATGCAAGGCACACACCAACAAACAAAGCTACCGAACAGCAACCATGGACAGCAATCTTATATCCGGTACCGAACCAGTGGATCCTTGAACTGAAGCCGCTCGTGATAAACCCTCCACGCATAGTCCTCCAGCGAAAACGAGTGAAACCTCCACCCGTCCCCATCACCGCCGGCACCGTCCGTCTCGTCGTCGTCGTTGTCGCAGCCCTCTTCTTTAGCATCGGAGAACGGGACCAATGGCGAGATGACATTGTCCAAGGACAGAGTGATCAGCACGGTCACTGACAAGCGGCCAGGCTCGCCGTGCCCGTCCTTGGGTGCAGAAGTGGGGCGAGCCATCCCCCTCACTTTCTTCAAATTGCCATTGCTCCACACCTAGCACGCGTGCCAAAAGAAGCACGGCATAAAAAGATAAGTGTTACTGCTGCAGTGCTGCGTAAGGAGTAAAAAACAAACAGACATGATATGATGGTCGCTTTGTGTTTACAAAAGCCGAGATCTTTGACTCTTTTTATGCGTCTTTATGGATTCCAAACCGAGTAGTGGCCAGTGATGCAGACATGGGGCCTAATTTACCTTATTGGATCCAAATTGAGTGGTGATACACGACCTACTTTAGAAAAAGATACCATTGCAAAAAAAAGAAAGAACGATGTTCTTGCACTGTTGCACACTGGCACTAGCACACATCTAGTAGATATAAGCACTAACTAGCATCTGTATTTTAACTAACTCAAAACTACAAAGAAAAAAAAAGTAGTGCATTTGTAATATGTGCTATTGGAAATTTCAATTGAAATGAGCATATAATATCCTATGATTTGCAAATTGGTCAAGTTGAGAGATTTACACGCAAGTACCTGAGCAATGTCGCCGATGGTGACCAGGAGTGCGCCGTCGCGCGAGCCTACGGTCGTCCACTCCCCGCCGTTGTCCATCACCCAGCTCGCCGGCTCCGCCTCTTGCTCCCACTGGCAATGGAGGCCCACTACGTACGGGTACGCCTTTGCCTTTCCGGCGGCCGGAGGCGCCGCCTCGCCAGCGGCGACTTTGGAGACCCACATCAGGCACCTCGCCTTCCTCCTCCCCTCCGGGAACGGCTCCTCCCCGAAACCCGCTTCGGGACACCCAGACAGCAGAGCCACCACCCGCATGCCCACATCCCTCATCCGCCGCGCGTACTCCGCCGCAGCCGGGAGCGCGTCCATCCCCCCCTCGTCAACGTCGAACACCATAGCGGGTTCATCGGCGCCGTCCGCTTCTTGCTCCTCCTCCGAGAAGCCGAGCGTGCAAAGGTTGGACGCGCGGCGCGCGGACGCGTCGACAAGAGAGAGCTCGGCGAGCGCGGAGGATGGTAGCTGGGAAGGAACGCCGTGGCCGACGAGATGGAAGTAGCCCACGTCGGCGGCGTCGCGAAGGGGGCGTGGGTCGGGGGACTCAAGAGAAACAAGAGTCGGAAGATACGGCATGGTTCTAGATCGGGCGGGGAGCGGTGAGCGGAGAGTTGGAGCCGGCGAGGAGAGGAGCAGGCGGTGGAGGAACGCAGAGAGCGCGGCGTCGGTGCCCCCCGCGGCGGCGGAGGGGAGCGGCTGGTGATTCGACGGCGTTGGCGGAGGAGGGCCTGGGAATATGCTTCCTCCGGCGGTGGTACCAGACATGGCGGCGGCGGCGGCGGAGGAGGAGGAGGCAGGCATGGTGTGGAGACTGGAGACGGCAGGACCGCAGGAGCGATGGACTCGGAGTCGAGGAGGCAAACACAGAGGTTTTTTGGTGGGAAACGCGTGTGCGTGTGCGTGTGCGTGTGCGTTTTAGACGGTGGGAAACGTGTGTTGGTTGTTGTACGGCGTTTGGATCGTGGGAGAGGAGGCGTTCGATGCAGCAATGTATTTGTTGGTCTGGCCGTGTGGGCCCTGTTGCTGAGCGAGTGGTGGGCCACTTGAGGGGATCGCGCCGACCTAGACCAGTGAAGCTGGTGGTGGCCGGAGCAACGCTTACTACAGACCCTCGACCAGTCCCCCAAATCACTAGGTTCTGCTTCGTTTGCTTTTACTCCTATCAATTATGCAAAATTGTTCTTGGGAATTTCTATAAGATAATTTTGTTATTCCTCTGATTCTGTGCGACTATGAAGGAATGGAAATGAGATCGTTTCAGTTCACTTCTTTGTACGTGGGACGTTAACCTTTACATTTAGCCAGACAATCGGTGGTCACACTGTCGCTGCACAATTTCACGTTATATACCAGGAAATTACAAGGACGGACGGAATAAAAAGGGCGAGTAGCTCTCCGCAGCGTCTGACTGAGATGTCTACTCTGACTTTTTGAGGTGGGGCTTCATTTCTGCTACGGTTTAGCAGGGGAATGCCATTCTCGTTTAGCTTTAATCGCTGTGAAAAGTTCTCCTTGTTTCAAAAAAGAAACGGTGGAAAGTTCGGAATACATGTGCAATGACATCTGAGAAGTAACTGCAGAAAGCAACCATTGGCGTTAGATGTTAAGAGCCGTTAAGACAGAGTACTGCACTGGGACAAGATATGTACATTCACATTAGTACTAGCCTACAACCTTCCCTCTGCCCCCAGCACAAATATCTCGGATTGGTGGACTAACGTGGCGGAAGTGACAGATTCCTCTGGGAAAACCGGGACAGCGACCATGATGTTAATCCTATTTGAGATATGGAAGAACGAAATGCTTGAATCTTCAACAACAGAGTCGCCGCACCTCTGGAACTCTTTGCGAAGATCAAGGAGGGAAGAATTTGGTACCTAGCGGGGGCAAGAGTTTGGAGCTTTTTAATACTTTGTAATTAAGGCCTTTGCTTAAATTTATCTTGTACTTTGCGACTCTCGGTTCCGCTCCGCTCCTTTTCTATTAATATATCAGGCGCGGTTCCATTAAAAAAACATTAGTAGTAGTATGCAATCCTAGTAATAAGTGGATAATCTCCCCTCTCTCTCAGTAGTAGTAGCATGTAATCCTAGTAATAAGAGGAAAATCTCTCTCTCTTAAATAAGATTATCTTTGTAGCGCTGAACCATAGACATCGATCAACATTGTTGATCTATCAACTAAATCAAGACGCTTCGTATCTCCATTGGATGGAGAGGGCACGAGACATGGAACTTCACCTCTCTCTGAATTCGATCCTGGCATGTTGCGAGACTTTTGGTATACGATGCTGGTCCAGACCAGACGACTTGAGCCGTGGCTTTGCGGGGACATCACCGTTGCCAAGACCTCGGCGGAGATAGATACACGATCTGACGAGGGCGTCGAGGCACTTCCACTACGCATCGGTGGAGGGGGCTGCAGCGGTCGTGACGTGGTCGTCGAGTGCATATTTGCACAAGGCGACCTCAAACAAACCCCCCGCCACTGTGAGTGGTTGGCCGCTGAGAGGTCAAGACTGATCGGGATCAAGGTTTTGATGCTGGCCACGGCGGTGGTGGGTGGGAAAGAAAAGACGCTCAAGATCGGTGCTCCGACACCATGAAAGCTTCCATTGATATGCCAGTAGTATAATAAATAGTATAGGAGCGATAAGCGCTGTGCAACCGAATCGGTTGTGATACATGCAATTCTAGCACGACACTCTTCTTTGCCTTTTCAATTATAATAGCGGAATTTCCCGCGCAATTCTAGATAATGCAACGTATTAAATTTGTTATTTAACTCTAGAGTTTTATTTGTTATACAATTGTAATATATAGAGTATTTATACACGATTAATCTACACCATTACAATCTTCTCTTTTTCTCCCGATCAGTGAGATGATTTCTAGAAAATTTGCTTGTTTTTTATTTTATTTAAGGGGTATTGTGAGATTTTATATAACTCCACAACGAAGGAGGTGCCTTAAATACCACTTGTTATTTGTAGATATATAGATTACCATCGAAATGACGTGATAATGCCTTTTATCACTTTAAATAAATAAATATATATATATATATATATATATATTTTGCGATTATGGTGCTTAAATTATAGAAATGTGTACCAGTACATATTATTGTCAACTTTTAGTGCCTCGTTAGAATCGTGTTTAGTTATTCTCAATCATGTATTTGCTATTGTATCGTCCATGTATGTCTTAGTTTCGGCACCTAAAGAAAATTGTTGCTTTTCGTGATCGGATGGGCGATATCTGAGAATTAAGTGTAGTTGTAGTTCTCAGAGATGAGATGCTGGCCTCCAATTAAAAATGAATGTACAAATCTGTTTTATCATTTTACGGGAAACCTTCCCCAGGAAACAAGCTTGCCGACAACGACGTGACACTCCATTTTTGACGGGGTTTAGTGTTAGGTCGGAGCGCATCTCAATCTTTTTCCTTCAATCATGTCATGTCCCGTCGAGACCGTCGTGATTCTGCTCACTGTGACGCGCTTGCATATATACTCATCGAAAGGAAATTTTCTCGACTGCATCTGCATGCGTCGTGGGTCGTTGGATCCTGGCTGACTGGCCTCCTTATTGAGCTCTACGTTTTGCCCTGCTCTCGGTCGGTTTCAATCCCCAGCTCCTCTGTATTACTCTCCCATTGAAACTGAATGTTCTCAGAGGATTCTGAAAACTCGGCTTCGTTCCTGCAAGCAGCCTAGATCGCCCAGCAGTCCAGCACGAAATCAACAACATTGCTTCAAAAGACGAAGAAGAAGAACAAAGAGTCAAGAAGACGGTTAGCACTTTTTTCAGAGTATACGCCGGACGCACTCATGTACACATATCACACGTACGTCCACATACGTGGATGTATTCTAAACACACGTTTAATCTAAAATGGATGCTAAATTTTATGAAATACAGATATACGCTTTGACTACCGAACGATCACGACTTGCACGTGTGTTAATCCCCGGTGAGACGCGCTTTGACGGTTAGCACTTAGCAGCACCGCGCGAGGAACAGGCCGAATACCTTTACCACCGGTGTGTTAGAAGACCTTTTGTCAACAAGGCCCAGCCTATCTAACTAATGGACTGGATGAATACTAGAGCACCCATCACCTATTGCGCTTTGCGCCAGGAAGGCCGACATGTACGCTAGTCGCTAGCGGATAGATGAATGGAGCCTTGGGCGAAATCAAAGTTAGCTGGGGCCGGGCCCATTGGCGTAATAAGGCCCCAAGCCAGACTCAGGTTAGACTGGCTGTGTTGAGCGTCTTGATTAGTAGATCTCTACCTCTAAGCAGAATACAATTTATTCCACCCTGATCCCTGGCTCCTAAATGGATTCGCAATTCACGTAAACTCTCTCTCTCTCTCTCTCTCTCTCTCCAATTTAGTTGCAACAAGGAACTTTTTTCTGGAGCTTATATATACACTAAAACGCACAGGGCACACAAGTTGGCTTATATACAGGGTCCACATGACGCATGCTAGAGTTACAATGTACTACCAATTATCAACTTACAAATAAACCAAAGCTGAAGGATCGTACCTAATCGCCCTAAATAGACAATGCTACAGAAAACGCACCATGCCTAACCCGCTCCTGTCGCTTAAGCTAAACCTGCGAACGAACCCTCAAGCAACCTCGGCCGGCACGCACGGTTGTTGCTTTACTTTACTCAGGCAAAAGCCGGCAAGTTTTTTTATATCTCCAAGTATCTATAATTCTATATGCCAGATCTTCACATGAAACCAAACTGCTGCACATAAAAAAAAAACCGTACCAGATTAACCACACCAACAGCTGCAACTTGCGAAGAAGCGCACTCACCCTGTCACTAATCCACCGCAGCGCCTGTCTAAGATTCTGAAAGGAATCACTACTTGACCTGAATTTATCGAGATAATCAGCATGTAATCTCTGGATTCCGGGTGGTAGTACGTCTGATTCTGATCACGTCAAGTCGTCAATACATAGCTGGTCCTCTTCCTATGCTGAAGATGAAACTGAAAGGAATACAAGGACCCGTCTTTTCTTGAAGGTTTGCGCTCACGCACGCGGTTGGGGAAGCCTACTTGCTAATCAACCCGGAAGCCCGTGGTCCTCGACGCATGACGGAGGCCATGTCGTTTACAAACCACCGTGCGATTTGTCTTCAGGTTTCATCCCGGATGGTTACAAACGCAACTATCTTTGTTCTGGCTGCATCCGCCCCGTCGTCAATCAATTATTGCCGTGATTAGCCGGCCCTAGTTTCTCTTCTGTGCGATGATGGGTACGTACATGGCATAATATTAAAACCAGAAGATCGGAACTCGGAATGCGATACTGAGCTGCAGAAACGCGATTGAACAGTATGCTCTGTGATGCTACGCTTTCTGGAATTATGTCAACGCGCATATATCACTCGTCAACTAGCATAGCATTGCAGGTGAAGACCTGGTCCTTCAAACAGTCGAACTACTGACCAGCCAAGCCAATGCCTACTCGAAAGACACTGGAGACAAAAACATGATGAAGCCATGCAATCCACTGGAACAACCCACTCATAGACCGGGAGCATATCTGATTCCGTGCAATAGTTCGTGTCTCCACTACATCAGACACGAGCGGTCGAGAGCGAACTGTATTTTATAACGTGAGCAAGTTCTCTGAACCGAAGACGAGTGGAAAAGGCAGAGATCTCTCCATCCATCCCTGGACCATTGCAAGAACACAAGAGGAAACAGTTAACACTCCACCAGGGAGAGAACAACCAGACTGGAATAAGAGAAGCAATTCAGATTCCTCACGATTCCACTTGGACTACCAGCTCGGACGGAGAGCCACGCTCGCTAGCTGCAGTCGCCCTCTGATTTGTCCCAACCAACGTCGACGTTGGTTGCGTTTGAGAGCACGACTAAAGCCAAAATCATCTCAGGGCTGGGCTTCAAAAGCGAAGGAAAATTCGATCTACTAATGAAGTGCCGGTGCAGGGACATCACTGTTATTGCAAAGAAGATTTGAGACGATGCAAATTATTTTCTGGTAGGTAGCCAAACAGCTATAAGGCGCCAAAAATGTTTATGGAGATCACAGGAGGAACAGGGGCCGATACAAAATGGCATTGGTGAGGGTGGCGACTAAGTGGCTGATAACGATGGCCAGCAAGTGCAAGCAATGCAACAGGCTTGTCATTGGCTCTGTACTGTGTGGACAGCAGGCCAGTAAGACTTGACAGCAGTTTTTAACTCCAAATTATTGCGTTAGATTCTCAACGGCTTGCTGTCCGAGGAAACCTATGCTTGGCACTTCAAGCAGCGAGTTCGTCAGGTTTTGAGTGCTCGATCAGCTAGCTTGTTCGAACGGAAATGGCCGGCGAAAATGTTGTATGGAGCTAGCACGGTCTTATGATTGTCCGCCTTGATCGGTTTCGAGTGTTGATTCCAGATCGGTCTTGTGATGGCACAAGCGTGCATGTCATTGGAACTCTTGAGACTTGGAAGAAGGCGAACAAAAAATAGAGGAAAAAGGTGTGCTCCGAGGCTGCCGGAAATACACACATCAATTTCCATTCAGCACAGCTAAAGCGTCGCCCCACGGCAGGTACGGTGGTGCCTTGCCTTTTTTTATATATATATAACAGAAGGAGACAATTCGGATTTCCATTAATAGAGACCAAACTGGTTTTCAGTACAGGAAAGACGACAGAGAGAAAGAAAGAAAACAAACTCTTTTTTGACCACCCCTCGACTTGTCACATGAGCTGGACGAAGCAACTGAGTGAAAGGGCGATCAAAAAAGAAAGTAGACTAGCTACAGATTTTATCATCAACTTTTTATTACAGCCAATCTTCAGAACTAGCTAGACCAAAAGTTCAGGCGCAGTTTTTTTTTTAACAAGAATAAACCCAGCTTTTATAAAAAGCTCATCACCAGTTTTACAGTCAAAGACAGAACAAAAAGGGCAGTAACAAGCTGGGGAGACCAGCTTACTAGCTAAGCAACCAGGAGAAACCAAAAGATAACAGACAGCCCACAGCAAAACAACTTTAAGCCAAACAAGGATAACACCTACTGAAACCATTACAAGTCAAACCAGAGACACAAAAAGCTAAACCAAAAGCAGACTAAGGAAGACAACTAGTTCTGTCTTGAAGCGCAAACGACCTTCGTCCAATTCTCCATTCGCTCTAGAAGATTCACAAACAAGCTTCAGCCGCTCAGAGTTAGTGAGGAGGATTCGCCATCGTTGCAAGCAAGTTATGAGTTTGAATATAACTTCAATTGGACATTTAGGGAATATCCTCTCAATAGTCCCTTTGTTCGTAATATTCCAAAGAGTCCAGGCAAGAGCTGCAAAACAGAGCAGACCAAAGTTATAATCATTAGCACCCCTTTTATCAAGCCACCCTAAATGAAGATTAGCAAGTGAGTCTGGTACTCGATCCCAAAGAAAAACTTCTTTGATACAATACCAAGCAAATTTAACCAAAACGCAATGAAAAAAACACATGATTAGTATCCTCGATAACCCCACCGAGAGCACAATTTACTTCTCCTTTCTACCCTCTAAAACTCAGTTGCTTTGCTGTCTGAATCCGATCTTGATAGGCCTGCCACAAGAATATTTTCACCTTCAGATGAATTCTGCTGCTCCACAATCTCTGAAGTTTCCAACTAGTCACCCCACCAAAAGCAGAATGCCTATATAAAGACTTGACTGAAAAATACCCAGATTTATTAAGACACCACTTCATTCTATCTCTGTCATCTGTTAGAACCACCCTATTTAACGTATGTTTCAATCCATCCCATTGCAGAATCTCCTCACTCCCAAAATTTCTGACAAAATGAATGTTCCAAGCCCCTTTCTCACAGCAATTAGCTACACTCACCTCAGGATCCCCACAGATCTTGAAAAGCTTATCAAACCTAACTTTCAGGGGACACTGATCAATCCACACATCTCTCCAAAAAGAAATAGATTTGTCATCTCCCATAGCATAATTCAACCCACAAAGGAACAAATGTTTTACTTTATGGAGAATGTTATGTTCAAGAACTGAGAACCTTTAATGAATTTGGTAACCCAGAAATCCTTTTTTGGAAAATACTTAGCCTTTAAGATTATAAACCACAAATCATCCCTAGCCATCTCAATGTTCCATAACCACTTACCTAACAAACAGTCATTAAAAAGCCTGGTATTAAGCACACCTAAACCGCCAAAATCTTTTGGACGACACACGCTTTCCAATTAACCATATGATACTTAAATTTCTCACTAGCCCCTCTCCAAAAAAATCTAGACCTTACAGTGTCCATTCTCTTGTGAATCTCCTCACTCAACCTATAGAACCCTATGATATAAGTAGGAATACTACTAAGACAACTATTGCCCAAAACAAGTCTCCCTCCTGAAGACAAAAGGTTACTTTTCCAAGTCCCCAATCTACTTTCAAGTTTGCCAATAATCTTCTCAGCTGCTTTCTTTCTTACAACTCTATCCCCAATAGGAATCCCCAAACATGTCAAAGGAAATTGGCTTAGTTTACAGTTTAGCCTACTTGCCACATTTTGAGCTTCTGCATTGTCCACCCCAATCACAAACTCTTCGCTCTTGTGGTAATTAATTCTCAACCCCAACATCCATTCAAAACAATACAATAGGAACTTCAAGTTAAGAATATACTCATCCTTATGTTCAACCATGAGGACTGTATCATCAGTGTATTGAAGAATAGAGACAACCCAGGAATTAAATTAGACACCAGCCCTTTAACCATACTGCCCTTCTGAGCTTTATATATGATTTAAGCCAACACATCGGCTACAAGATTAAACAACAAAGGAGACAAATGGTCGCCTTGCCTTAGACCTCTGTGTGTGGTAAAATAGGAACCAACAGAACCATTAACATTAATACTCACTTTACCCCCTCGCACTGCATTTATCACCCAATTAATCCATTTCCCAGAAAAACCTCTAGCAAACATAATAGATTCAAGGAAGTTCCAACTCACTTTATCATAAGCTTTCTCAAAATCAAGTTTAAGAATTACTCCTTGCTCTTTGGTTACTCTCATCTCATGTAAGATCTCATGCAAAGATACCACCTCATCCAAAATATGTCTTCCTTTGATAAAAGCAGTTTGGCTCTCATTTATAATCTTATGAGCCACATTCCCCAATCTGACAGCCAATAACTTGGTAATAATCTTGAAACTGACATTCAGTAAACAAATTAGCCTGAATTGCTTAATGGTGTTAGCCTCCTTGATTTTTGGCACCAATGTAATAACCACAAAATTTAATCTTTTCAAATCAAGATGCCCTTCAAAAAAAAATCATAGATGAGCTTCATGAAAGACCGCTTAATACACCCCCAGAAAGACTTATAAAAACATGAGGGAAAGCCATTAGGACCTGGAGCTGAGTCTCTACTCAACCCTTTAATAGCCTTCCAGATTTCATCCTCAGTAAAATCCTGAACTAAGCTGATATTGTCTTCCTCAGAAATCGTGTGATTATCCTCCCAGAAGTCTGTGGCAATATCCACCTTAATACTACTATCTTTACCAAAAAGATCTCTATAAAACTTGTCAATATGGTCTCTAATATCAGCTTCTTCAGTAAAACATCCCCCATCATAATCTAACTTACAAATAAAATTCTTTCTTCTTCTCCCATTAGCACAACTATGAAAAAACTTGTATTAGCATCCCCTTGAGTTATCCATTTGGCATCCCCTTTATTGCCAATATTTCTCCTCCATATCATACAGATGTTCCAAAACTCTCTCCACTATGTATCTTTCAAACCAATCAATAACACTTAAACCATCCATTTTGCTTTCAGATCCAACTTATTCAGGACTTCAAGATAGTTTTTCATCTCAATTCTAAACTTGCCATTCAAATTGTCACCCCAGCCTCTTAAGTATTGTCTTAAAATAGCCAGACCCCCATTCCACCTATCTAAGGAATAGATATGATCAGGCATCATTTGAACAATCTCCTCCCATTTATGAAAAACCACCTCTCTAAAATTGTCCTGACAGAACCACTTTTTATCAAAGAATAATCTCCCAGACCTCCTCACTTTATCCCCTCCAGTGTTCAAAACTAAAGTACAATGGTTTGACCCAATCCTAATCAAACTAACAACAAAACAAAGAGGAAATCTGGCCTCCCATCTAGGAGAAACTAAAATCCTATCCAGCTCCACCATAATAGGAATAGCTTGCTTATTTGTCCAAGTGAATCTGGCACCACCCCTTTTAATCTCCATCAAATCATTATTAGAAATGAAACTATTTAAACTGTCCATCAGATTGTAGTTAATATTACCTGAACTTTTGTTAGAAGCTTTCCTAATCATATTAAAATTACCCCCTAATACCAGAGGGAGAACAGAAGATTGAACTTTATCATGCAAATCATCCAGGAAAACCTGACTTAAGTCATGATGAGCAGGACCATAGACAGTCAAAACTTCCCATCTGAAATTACTTTGTTTGTGTCTCATGACCATACTTACAAAAAATCTCCCCAGATCACCCCTTCAATTTCTAAGTCATCTCTTCTCAGTTCTCACCCCCATCAAGACACCTCCTGAATGTCCATTAGTAGGGATCCAGTTCCAACCAAAATCGCCATTTCCCACCAGATCATTGAGCTTCCTTGCAGGAAAATCCTTTTTAATTGTTTCATGCACCCCTATCACATCTATTTTTCTTTGATAATCAACTCTTTCAATTGCCTCCTCCTGACTAGTTTACCCAGCCCACGAATATTTCAAAAGAGAAACTTCATATCTGAGACTTTCTGGAAGTAACCTTTCCTTTTTTTAGCCTGTTGCTCACCTTTTTACTCAATTTAAAACCAACTGCACCCCTGGAAACATTATCAATCACTTCCAGCAAATCCTCTTTACCCTTCATATCCTCTGTGACCTCTCCTTCCTTTGGTAACCCATTCTTAGAACTATTTTCTAACTCAGCTTTAGCAATAGCAGCTCTAGCTATTTCTTGAGCTTGCATAGCTGAGATAACTTCAAGAGGGTTTTCAGAATGAGTTCCCAAAGAAACACCACAGGAAACAACCACATTTTCTAGATAACTACTGGAAGCATTATTAAGAATATTAAAAGGGTTATGACCAGAATTACCTTGAGCTTCTAAATTTTAGATGGACTTCAACATAGTAGCCTTTTCATGCATAGGAATGCCTTTGTCTTGTATGCGATTGCTCTTCCTAGTAGGCAACCGAGGTTTCTTTACCCTACTTTTACCCCTTTCCTTTTTGTTACAATCCATTCCTCAGCTACAATTTCAGGCTCAAGTAACTGGACTTGACTTTTATCTCTTGAAATATTTTTGCTAATCTCCTTGCCACTCCCAGTTCTAACTGAAACATTATCATCAGACATTAGATCCACTTCAAATTGACATCCCCGAGACACCCCACCTTTACCTATTATACTAGATTGAAGTTGATTGCCAACATCCTTTTGACATGCTGAATTCCCCTTCTTAGAAGATGATCCTTCACCAGCAATTGTTAAACAGGGCCACAAAGACGTAGCCAAAAGCGTAGGTCCCACATTGGTGTGGACCACTATCTCCTTAGAAGTAACTTGGGATAAATCCTTTCCACCCTCAGAGTCTACCCCTTCAGATTTGTCAGGTAAATCTTCGACCTCTTTCATTTTGTCTACCAACTCCTCCTGATGAGAAGAAGGAAAGTCAGATTCACCAAGGGGAAAGCTGAAGGCAAGTGGTATTACTGGAAGGATTTGGTTATCATCATTCAAAATCATAATCTCCTTGCCTTGCACAGATCCCTCAATGTCCGAATCACTCTGAGATTTGTTTTTTTTTTTTTGTCTTATGAGACTCCCCCCACTCTTGTGATCAGAATGATGAGTATCTCCTCCAAACTGTTCAACCATTTTCTCCCATTCTGTCTTGTGAGTGCTTCCATTTGAATCATCCTCATCGTCTTTATCCTTCTTTTTGTCCTGAGATTTACGACTTATGTCTCTAACCACCCATTGCTTCTTTTTCTCCACAACCCCTTCTGCCTCAAACCTAAGATCATAACCCACATTATTAATGAAGATATCTACAAAACAATTTATGATCGCAGGATCTCTACAATAAACCTTAACTCTAATTGGATCAATTCACATTAGACTGATTTCATTTACCTCAATTGATTCTCCCACAGTGCTAGTTACTTCTTTAAGAATTTCTGCAGTTTTAGCAGCATGAGGAACCCCAGAAATCTTCACCCAGACAGGAATAAGATAGGAAGAGGCCTCAGTATCTAGGTTAGACTTCTCCACTTTAGCTTTAATAGAATGTAAAGCTAATTCCACCCATCCAACTTTAGATCAAGTTTCTAAAATAGTTTTGGCAGGGAAATTAACTGTATAATTAGATTTAGTCACCTTCCTAACCTTCCGATCCCAGTTGTCTTGAATCAAATGCTTCAACTCTGCTTCAATTCGTTGCACAGAAGCCACCCCATCTTGAATACTGTAACATCTGTAATTTAACCCTGTTCTTCAAATGTGTGAAAATGAGTATAATTTAAAACTTTTGAGCATGTATTGATTTCCTGGAATTTTTGTTTAAATTGTTGGCTTTAAAATTTTGAAAACAATTGAAAACATACAATCCAAATTATAAACACCAAGAGAAAAAGAAGTCAAAAACTCATGATCATCCTCTGGAAGTATTTTTCCTACCTTCCTATCTTTCCTAGTAACCTCTCTGCAAAATCTCACAATTTTTAGATTTTGTTTGCTATTTCAAATGAGCAAGTCAAACTAGTTTGAATTCTGATCAACTCCTTGGGACAGCAGCTTGTGAATTTTCTTGGGAATAATGCAGTGCATAAAAATTCCTGGAAAATTTATACAAGGTTGTTCTCTGTACCAGGAAGTTCCCATAAAAATTTCGGAATTTTTGGAGCTTTGGAGCTACCTCTAAAAATTCCCCAAACCTTCTCAGCCTTTTGAAAATCAAATCTAAAATCACTGTTCCTCGGGCTCGGACCTGACCTCTGGCTCGAGTCCGACCGCATCGCTTGGCTCAGCCGCACCGCCTAGCTGCACCGCCCGAGCCCGATCGTTGTCCGCCGTCCGATGTGAATCGCACGGTCCACACACGCTCATCTAATCGACCTGTCCGAATGCACCCATGGATCTCGACCGTCCATTCTAGATCGAACGATCGACCTCTTCTTGATCGAGTCAGACCAAATCTTTGAACCGCACCTGACCCCGACTCGCGCCGCTTTGTCACCGTCGCTGACGAGTGGGTCCCCCTTGTCAGTATCGTCCTCGTCTTCTCCGTGTCTCACCGGAGTTCACTGGTGATCGCACATGCGTGCCACGCAGCTCGTCGCTGCCACCTCGTGGACGTGTGTCCGGTCGTGGCATGTCGCCGGGTCTTCATCATCTCACCGCACCCACCCATTCCTCGTTTCCTTCACTCTATCGCTCTCTCCGCCCATTTCTTGGTTCCGGCCGGAGAAGAAGCCCGCGACCGCACCACCGTGATCCACGCTCGTCGCCGCCTCCATTTGCCCAGCCCGGGTCCTTGGCGTCCAGTGAATCGCCAGGGGTGGTGTCGTCGTCTCCGCCTCTGGTGATCTCGGTCCCGCGAACTTCCTGGCGTTCTAGTAAGTATCATGCTTCGGTGTTTGGTCCCTTAGGATCGCATTCCTTCACTAAATCTAACGGTGGCTTTACTTTGTTCTTTGGTGCATCACCGAGGGCGTGCGACCGGTTCTTCCCCGAGCTCGGCGATTCGCCGCCGCAGCGATTCCGACCGTCTCAGACTTTCTTCATCGTCGTTGTCTTGGGCGTATTGCTCCTGGGCGGCGAGCTAGGCGCACCTTCCGAAGCCTCGCCGTCGCCGTAGCGTCTTCTCGCGTGGCCGTGTCTTCTTCTCGCCTCCGTTCGCGCTTGACTCGCCGGCATCCTCGAGTCCCGTGTCGCGTCATCGAGTTCGCGAGGTCTTAGCGAACTGAAGGTATAACCCACTCGTCGAGACCCTCGGTTTGCTAGATCCACTGTGCGGCCGCGCCGCCGTCTTCGTGACCGCCGGTGAGCCGCCGGTATCGTTAGCTCTAAGCACATCCTTTAGCACTAATTTCCTTCTTAGCTGTATCACTGTCACGTGGACCCCTTCTGGGTTAAGTGTGTTTAGAAGTATTAATCCAGCCGTTTATAATCTTTTGAGTCCATGACATGTGGGCCCTCTCGGCCGGTTAAGGTCTTGCGTAAAGTAGCAAAATACGTTTCTGTTGATAGCAGGCGTATTTTCCGATGTTGTTTAGGTTGATGCGCTTGGTGAATGAAGGCGTATTCTCCAAATCCGCCGGCGTCACTCATGGCCGGTGAGTCAAAGTTGACTCGGTCGGCGCCCTCACTTTCGACCCCATCGGTCGATGACCGTGGCTCGCTAAGCGTCGGTAGGAAAAGGTTTCAATACTTTTAGAATTTCGAATTGATTTTCTTTTACTTTGTTAATTCGATTAAACTTAGAAAATTCATATCTAATTCAATTTTGTCCAAATCAAGTGAAACCAATTTTGTAAAATTTCATTTTTAGTGTGCTATTTATCGAATAAGTTTTAGATGTGTCTCTGTTCATAAATTTTGATAAATAATTAAAATGATGCTTTTATGTATTGTTAAACTTAGAAAATTCTTCATAACTCCATAAATATTGTTCTCTGTTTCTAAAATTTTGTAAAATCATGCTCTAGCTGTTGTGTGAAATTTGTGCTCTTTGGATTAATTTGAAGTTTGGTTATTGTCGGTGTTATTTGTTCTTATTTGCTCGTTTTGCTTGATCGATAGATTGCATGCGATTCTGGTATTATCAGTGAGCCTCGGCAACATATTGAGCAACGACAACGAACAAGCGGTTTGATCATGTTAATCCTTTTATATTCAAACTAATATTTTGTTTGCAACTTTTATGTATGCATTGCTATTTTTGTTTAAATATGGTTAGTGGGCCCATTAGTTGCATAATCTGCGGGCAAATGATATTCCTCTACTACGAGCCTAGGTTATTTCTTTGTGATTAGAGATCGTTGGATGATCTCTTGTCACTTAGTAGATCGATTTCAAGCGCTTAGACATGCTTAGTATCGGTAGAAATGGGCGATTATCGACTTAGTCGGTAACCTTGATCACACTAAAATTATTATAACTTTTTGTTTCAGCATTTTTGCTATGTTTAATTGTTAAAACTAAAAGCGAAAATAAAATGATTTGGACTTGGGCACAATGGTAAGTTGGTGTGATCTGTTGGGTGTGACTGGAATGGTGCCCGAGTCAATTAAGGACCGAACATCTTGTGAGTACCTGTTATCCAGGCATTTTTGCGTGCTAACCACACTAGAGTATATGGGACCTCTCTTGACTTAGTACTTTGGCGTGTATTGGCTCCGGGTCGCAGGAGGTCGCAGGAGGGATGGTGTTGGGAGCATGGTAGTTGTCCGAAAAGCTTTATCCTGAGTGGGTAGTTGTCTTTTCGGCTTTACCATGTCAGCGTATGGATTTCTATCCATACGGGCGGCTCGTAGTTAATACACAATATTGGAAAGCGTCTCGTAGGACTTAGCCGTGCCAGCATACCTTCGGAAGTGTGCTTTGGCTTAAAGGCGGTCTGAAGTGTGGGTACATTGGTACACCCCTGCAGGGTTAAAACTATTCGAATAGCCTCGTCCTAGGTTATGGACACGCTTGGGTAAGCTTTTCAAGAGTTAGACTACAACCTTTTAACTAAAACTTGACGGGTGGTACGAATCTGGGATTCGTGCTATATTGTGGTGACTATTGGGATAGTCACTTCCAGGTGGTTACTTGTATCTATCTTTATTTCGCTGTTATTTCAACATTAAAAATGAATTGCCAACTTGCTTTTAAATGTATTACATTATTGCAAATAAAGATTGCTTTGTGCTAAAATGAGCCATCTGACCCCACTCAAATAAGCTTTGCATGTAGTTATGCAGTGTCCGCTAGTCACACGTCTGTCTTGCAGTACAAAAATAATTTTGTACTCATATGCTTTTAATAATATTTTTGTTGCAGAGGAGGGGTGAGCCCCAAGGGCCTTACTTCTGTGAGATGTGCGGGTTCTGGGACGACTAGCTTGACGGTCCGGTTGGTTGCCTTATGGGCTAAGACACACTGATTGGCTTTTGTTTATAGCCATCTTATGACACTTTTACTTCCGCTGTTTATTTAGTTATCTGTTGTAATTTGGCCGGTCGACCTCTGTTGTAATAACTCTACTGTGTTGTTTACTGTTTAGTATTGTGATGTTTGGACTCTATGTTAGAATGGAATTGATGCATAATTTTGTGATGAGGTGTGCATATTGCAATTCTGGGAAGTATGCATGTCTCGAGGCTTAGTTTATTTGATTTGTGATGCTTGGACCAGGTGGTTGGTTAAGCATTACAAGCCAAATAAACTGGGGTCCTCACAAATACTAAGCACCCCAATTGCTGCTTGTTGATCAGAAAGTTTCAAACACGGGACTTGAAGACTATAGAATCCCTGACCAGGAATGCCAAAACCGTATAGTTTCAACCCCTGAATCTTTTTATCCTCAGGACACCCCGAAGTCATATGGCTAGTCTTTTTGCACTTATAACACGCAGGAGGATTCGCGCATCTTGCTTGGTGATGCCCTGATTGCAGACACCGAAAACAATTTCCTCTATCTTCTACACTTAAAACCCTAGTATTCGGTACAATCTCACCCCAACCCTTTTTCTTCTCTTCTCCTTTGCCAGTACTCCCTGATTCTTCCCATTTAGACGTGGATCTAGTTTTATCAACACGAAAAGAGCCTCCTCGAGCCAAAAACCACTCCTAAGATCTCATCTACCTTGATTCCCTGTGTTCAAACCCTCATTTCTAATAAGATTTCCTCTACCATGGAAATCCTCTTGTCACCCCTTAATTTGATCAGAACCGGCTTGATCCAATACCCCAAAATTCCTAGGATCAGCTCTAGATCTATCAGAACCCAAAGGAGGTTCAAACGAACCTGAACGATGCATATCCCCTTGGAAATCTGCCTGAAACCTTTTCTTCTGGTTTTGCACCCTTTGTAACTTCTCCCTCAAATCATCTTCCCCCATAAGGTCATCTTCCTCCATCCATTCTTCTAGAACACTCCGTTTACCCCCAATCCAACCTCGAGAAGAATCCCTAAAACGCCTCAGAGGACAACCCCTTCCTCAATCCATCCCACCTTCTGCCACTACTTGAGCAAAGGATCGACCTAGATGAAAAGGATGGCGATTTTGTCTAACCACCCTAGCTCTAGCCCCCAAGTGACGGATTTCACTTGAGCGAGCGAGGAACCCTAGCTCACCCAACACCACTTTCTTTGAAACCCAATGCCACGAATTTGCTGGAATCCGCCATCACGAGTGAGAGTAAATATTTGCAAAGGAGGTGCGTACCTACAGGCCAGCCCATTTGGCCCAACCAAACTGTCGGTGGTCTCAAAAGCACATGAACCCTTGATCTTAGCTTCCAAACCCTTAGCTTCCACGTGTTGCAACCCACACGGATCAACTCCGACGAGCGATGGTGAGAGACGTTGATCTCCGAGTTCGCTTGGGAAACCGCGACCTCAAGAAGCTTCCCCGCTTGTCAAAGGTCTCGACGTCAAATGAACTGCCATCACCGGCACAAATCGATCACTCCTGGTATCGGAGATCGGAGAGAGAAAGCTGGGAATATCGCTTGACACGAGGCCCGTCGCCTTCCTCGAAAACTTCTCCGCACCGCGATCGCCGCGGACACGGGGGACACCGCCTTCATTTCCTCCAAAACCATCACCATCTGCATGCAAATCTAACATCAGAAAAAGTTCAGATGCAATTCACTCTTTAGACCAGCTTGATGCAATTCAATCTTCAGACCAGCTTGAAGTAAACTACCAAACCAATTCCTCATCATCATCCATCAATCCTTACGACCATTGGTCTCTACCCATGTCTTGAATTATAAACTTCAGATGACACCCTGTCTAGTAAATTGATTCTCAACCGAAGAGCTTCTTTTGCCTCCTCCTTTGACTACAAAATTGTCCATTACTTTAACCAAGAACAGATAGCAAAAATAAGAACAATGGGATTATTAGGTATGATATTTTCAAAATAAGCTGCATTACGAGCTTTCCAAATGACCCAGATCACCCCAGCAATTCCAGTCGTGACCAATTTCCTAACCCTTGCACTAAAATTGTCCAACCAACTCCCGAAAAGATGCTCTACAGTTCGGGGAGAAGAAGTGAAACCAAAAGTAGCTTTCAGAGTATTCCAAATAAAATATAGCCAAAGGACATTAGATGAAGAGATGATCAATGTCCTCTGCATGATCACATAATTAACATTTCTTATCCCCTTCCCAACCTCTTTTCAGCATATTATCATTGATCAAAATGCTCCTCTTGAGCATTAACCAAATAAATATTCTAATTCTCAAAGGTAGCTTAATCTTCCACAAGAACTTAAAAGGGAAATGGGCATTACACATTTTCAGAGCTTTGTAGAAAGAATTAACAGTAAATTGGCAATTAGATGTTAACTTCCAAACAAGTTTATCATCCTCATCGACCAACTTAACCTTCTCACAAAACTTATGCAATTTCTTCTATAGTTCCAAGGTATCCCCCCCCCCAAAAAAAACTCTCCTGGATCTTAAAGCATACCAACCTTTGTTAAAAATATCACCAACAACTATATTTTTGCTGAGAGATAGATTGTAAAACCTGGGGTATTTTTGAGCTCAAGTAGTGTCTCTCAACAACACATCCTCCCAAAATCTAGTATAAGCCCCATCACCAATTTTCTACCTACAAAACTTAAAGAAAATGTCTTTAATTTCCCTTCGATCAGACCAAAAGAAAGAATCCCCTAGCTTGGCAGTAATCTCAGACATAGTTTTAGAACCCAAATACTTGTTTCTGAAAAAATCTTGCCACAACCCCTTTTCATTTTCCAATTTACATAACCATTTTCCTAAAAAGAGACACATTCATAACCTCTAAGTCCAAAACCCTAGCCCACCCTGATCTTTAGGCATACATACTTTGGACCAATTAACCAAATGATATTGTCGGTGTTTTAGAACCGATCTTACGCAAAGATTGTTTGATTCGGGGGGGTCTCCACAATTGATCACACATACAGAAAAGACACGGGGATTCTTATACAGGTTTAGGCCTTCTCCGAAGAGAATAACAACCCTACTCCTGTGTGTATTATATTGTGTATGGTGGTTACAATCAGTGAAAATACTAAGGCTTGAATTCCGTTGATTGTGTACGCCCGATTGTCTTGTATCAATCGACCTCTGCCCTATTATCTCTGACTGAAGCCCTTTTATAATGCGTGGAGAGGTAGTCGTTCCAGGCCAAAAGACACCTCATTATTCTATATAATAGACGTAATAATGGTAGTAACCACTAGAGTAGTAACCCCTCTACGTCGCCTGGCAGTTATTTGCCAGAGATAATGGTGTATTTCGTGCTGTTACTTTAGAGAATAGCAGCGTATATTAACTACTTAGATCCTGTAATCAATTAAGCCTATAGACAAGTGGACCCAATTAATTACAGGGTTATCGTAGCTGAACTGGTCATAGAAGGACTTATGGCTAGGGGGTAGTCGCAGAAAAGCTTACGACTGGGTACTGGTCGTAGAAAGGCTTACGACCAGATGTGATCGTAGAAGGACTTACGATTATGAGGTAGTCGTAGAAAAGCTTACGATTATGGGGGTGGTCGTAGAAGAACTTACAACCACCTGGTTGGCTTCTCCCTTAAGACTATAAGGGGTATATCTAATAGTCGTATGACGTCATAATTACCTATAATATTAATTATAGATAAATAATAAAATGAGGATTATTAGATTCTCGTCATATACTTTCTAGTCCTCTGACTAGATTGCCACAATAATCTAGCTCTAAAGAAATTCATTCTCCTTACAAACCCCTTTTAGAAGTCTATTAAAAGATAACGTATAAAGAGAAACATTACTCAAACAAGAATTAACAAGGGACGGTCTTCCCCCAATTGACAACATTTTTTCTTGCCAACAACCAAGTTTTGCTTCCATTTTATCTTCAATATTTTTCCAATCCTTGTTCTTAATTATTTTTTCATCCACCATGACCCCAAGGTATTTAAAAGGCAACAATCCAACATCACAAGTCAAAATGGTACTATATTTTGTCTGTTTATTCAAGGCCTCATCAAAATAGTAAAGCTCTCTTATGAAAGTTAACTTTAGTTCTGACATCTGTTCAAACAAACACAATATGAACTTGAGGTTTTTTGCACACCCAAAATCATCTTGCATAAGGAAGATGGTATCATCTGCATATTCCCCCAGCCCATCCTGATCTTTAGGCATACAAACTTTGGACCAATTAACCAAATGATACTTTCTAGTCCCCTGACCAGAATGTCACAATAACCTAGCTCTAAAGAAATTCATTCTCCTTGCAATCCCTTTTGGAAGTCTATAGAAAGATAACGTATAAAGTGGGATATTACTCAAACAAGAATTAACAACGGTCAGTCTCCCTCCAATTGACAATATTTTCCCTTGCCAACAACCAAGTTTTGCTTCCATTTTATCTTCAATATTTTTTCAGTCCTTGTTCTTCATTCTTTTTTATCCACCATGATCCCAAGGTATTTAAAAGGCAATAAACCAACATCACAAGTCAAAATGGTACTATATTCAGTCTATTTATTCAAGACCTCATCAAAACAGTAAAGCTCACTCTTATGAAAATTAACTTTAGTCCTGACATATGTTCAAACAAACACAATATGAACTTGAGGTTTTTTCACTCTCAAAATCATCTTGCATAAGGAAGATGGGATCATCTACATATTGCAAGATGGCCATGCCATTATTAACAAAATCATAAATGAAACCTGTAATCAAACCATGCTGTTGAGCTCTTTCAATAAGTAAAAACAGAGCATCAACAACAATATCAAAAAGCAAAGGGAGAAAGAGGGTCGCCTTGCCTTAAACCTTTGTGAGTAGAGAAAAAAGGCCCAATGTTATCATTAGCTTTTATAGCCACATGTCCCCCTCTAACTACATTCATTATCCAATCACACTAAGTATCTAGAAAACCTTTCAACTTCATAACTTGATGTAAAAAGGGCCATTAATTTTATCATAAGCTTTTTCAAAATCTACCTTAAACAAGATCCCACTTTTCTTCTCTTTATGCAAAGCATTCAGAGTCTCATGAAGCATTAAGACTCCTTCCATTATATATCTACTTTTTATACAAGCTGTCTGATTAATAGAAACAATAGAACTAACAACTCTACTTAATCTGTTCATTAAAACCTTTGTCAAAATCTTAAAACTCACATTCAACAGACAAATAGGCCTAAATTTCTGGATTTGAGCAACCTCTTTAAATTTAGGTAGTAAAGTTATTATACCATAATTCAGCCTCTGAATATCCAACCTACCTCTATGAAAATCTTCCAAAAGATTCATCAAATAAAACTTCACCAAGTCCCAAAGCTGTTGATAAAATTCAGCAACAGTGGTGCCTTGTTGTCGAAAAGTACATTGCAACTGTGTAGTTTGATTCAGCTTATGTAAGAATAGAGATCTTTTACGGTACACTCAATTTAATACGAGTAGTTCATCCCTTTTGATCCAATAATTTAGATTAGTTAGGATTTAGTTATACTACACCTGATAGTATCAGTAGTATAATCCCAGTAGGGGTAGAATTGTAATCGCTTATGTGGGAATCGCATGACACAAGAGTAATGTTTTCAACCCTAGTTGAAAAATCCATAATAGTCTCACGAAAAAAATTATAAATACAAAGAAAAATTTATTATGCCCTTAACAAATCAATGATCAGATTTGATTTATACTACAACCATATAACTATCGGTAGAATGTACCATAAAATTTCTCAAGAAGTAATCTCGCTTGACTGAATATTTGTCACGGCTCTTCCTCACCAATGGAAGTAGTGGTGATGTATTCCGACCTTTGTTTTGCAAAATAAAACGTGCTCCTAGACGTGTTCGCGAGATGATCTAGCGATGACAGGCTCAGGAGAGTGAAAATTGATTACGAGCATGTGGTGGTGCAAATCGCACCAAGATTTCCCCTATGGTAAAGATTGCGGACCTGCTCCTAACTCATTAGGTTATAAATTTTACAGACAGGAAGAGTTGTATATTATGAAGAAAAATAGGAACAATATTCTAATCTAAACCATTAGATCAAAAGAATATACGGTCCATATTAAATTAAGTATACCGTAAAATAAAACTCATATTGTATGTGCCTTGTGTTGGAACTACTAACGATAAGTTCATAAACGTGGGAAATGTTTCGTTTGAAAATTTTATTTTCCTTAACTGACAAGGCAGTTAGAAAAAAATCAGGAGACCAACGATCTAGATCTACCGTCACCAAAGATCATATCATCCTTCGGTATAATTCGAGGCAGGGTTTGACCAAGCCTACGCTGGCCACGTCGACAGAGCGCGCCTTCTCCGTTCGATTACGTTGTGGTGCTTTTCTGCCGTCCAGATTCCGAGTCGTTTCGTTGCTTTCGTCAATTGTCGGTCGCTGCGTTTCTCCGTCTCCACCGTTTTAGGTTTGGGTTGCCACGTGCATGCTGATCCGTCTCTTCGATTGCCACACGAGCGCCTCGGCTGGGCGCGTGGCGCCGTCGGGCCCGTTGTCAATCGCCGCTGTGTTTTTCCTTTTACTGCGTCTCGAGTGACCCGTCTTCGGCGGCGGTCGTGAGCTTTTGTGTCTTGGCTACTTTGAGCGCTCCATCACCGCCGCTTCTTGCTACTGGTTGTCTCATTGGCTAAAGCCTTCGCCTCGCTATAGTGACTTTTCGTTTAGTTCTTAGCTTCAGTGCTGCATCTTCGTCCGCTTCCTTCGTTGTTGCTTCCCGCTGCATTTCGTCGTCTTTGTGCCTACTTGTTCTGCCGCGTTTGCCTCATCCCCTCTCGGTTTTTCCCCTTGTGTCGGTATTTCCCTCAGTCTGCTATCCCTCTACGGTTCTTATTTGTGGATTTGGGGTTTGATAGCCTTTCCCGTTTCGATTTGTGCAATCGACCATCGCCTTCGCCCCTCTGCCACTCCGGATTTCTCTCTTTGATTTTGGGCTTACTTCTTCTGTGTTTTTTGCGTTTTTCTTGTCTTACATTTCAATCTTACATCCAGAGTTGTGTTTGTCGCCACCAGTGCTCTTCGGTTTGACGCAGATTTCGGCCCAGGCTAGGCATCCAGATTGTTTTGGTTTCTCTGACGGCCAGTCGCCACGTCCCTCTGCGGCTCCGGATTTTCATTTTTTTCTCTTCGGCTTCTTTCTTCTGTGTTTATCCCTTTTTCTTGCCTTACATTTTTATCTTGCATCCAGATCTGTGTTTCTGAGCATCACCGCTCTTCGGTGTAGTTGGAGGCAGACTTCGGCCCAAGCTAGACATCTAGATCTGCATTTCTGGGCATCACAACTCTTGTCTTTCTTAGGCTCTGTTGCTTCGCCAGTTTTCTCTACCTAGAACAAGATGGATGCTTCTGGCTCTTTTTCTTGCCTCATGTTTTCGGTTTTCCCCTTATGTTCTTATTTCGATCGCTTCGATGGCCTTCGTGTGTTCTGATTCTTTTTTACCTTCTTTGCAGAACGGTTGACTTGTGCTCGCTCACGCTACGTCTGTGCTGACGCTGCCCTTCTTTCAGGTATGTGCATTCCCTGCCTTTTTATGTGCTAGATGCTACTTGGTGGGTGCACCGTCCTGTGTTTTTGGCTGATTTATTCCCCTTTCCGGGGATGTGGTCGATTCGGCCACTACCTTACGATGCGCCTGCAGTATCATACCGATCTCGCTGATCCGTGTACGCATTTGGTCTTTGTATGTTTTTATTTTGAGCGTATGTTCATACGTTCTTTTCGTGTTTCGTGTTTATGTGCCCCTTATCGGTTTGTTTGCTTTTTTTAATCCCAGTATGCAAGTTGTCTTGCCACTAACAGATCTTCATTCTAGATTTTTCTACGGCCCCCATTTACTGATCTATATGCATATGAGTCTGCATCTTTGATGGACCAGATTCTAAAGATATTTGGGCGATCAAATGCTGGAATTGTTGTGACATCTAATTTTACTTGATTCGATTATTTCGGATGTGTTGTGATTCTTATTCTTTGCACCTCTCTCGCCTCCACCGTTCTCATTGACATCAACTTTAATGATTCGTGCTCATACTACGTGCTCAGATATATATCGCATGAGATAATCAGCGTTATTACACATATTACCATTCATTTTGCATTATAATGCACCTCGTATGAACAACGACCAACATTTCCGCTATAGCATTTTTTTCGCAGTATCTCCAAATACATTCCTATATCTAACTTTACTCGCATTATCGTAGAGAACAAAGGTCTCTCAGGAGGTACAGCATGCCGTTCGTATATTTCGCCAAACATACCTAAAGCAGCAGCAATTACATCAAGGTATGCAAACCGTATTTGTACATACCTTACCACATAAAAAAAATACTTTAGTTCTCTTATAGCTACACTACTGCTTATTACACATTTGTACATAAAAGAGATGTTATTTACCTCTTTGCTCTTAAAAAAACAGCCTTCAAACAAAGTTTCAACCCGTTTCACGTATTGTCCTCCGTGATCAAACACGTACTGCTCAAATTACCCTGAAACAATACGAAGACAAGACACTCAAAGACATACTTGATATCAATCCATTCGATTTCTGTAACAGCCCTAACATAGGGTTTGTATTTCAAATGTAAAATTTTGAGGAGAAATAAAAACTTTTGTTGTCTCTTCAAATCATTTGAAAGTTTCTACATTTTTCCCTAGCAATTTCCATTTTCTAGAATTAAATTCTTGTGAATGGAAATTGTTGTCAGCACATTCTTAGCCTTCAAACTTGTGATCATCCCCTAGGAATATTTTTCCTGTCATCTTGACCATCCTATCTACCTCCTGAATTATTTCACA
Organism: Ampelocalamus luodianensis; assembly: GCA_036346255.1. NCBI lineage: Eukaryota > Viridiplantae > Streptophyta > Magnoliopsida > Poales > Poaceae > Ampelocalamus > Ampelocalamus luodianensis. Next base: position 24,331,013 of record CM070617.1, on the reverse strand, counting down.
ATTTTAGATTTTATTTGCTATTTCAAATGGCCAAGTCAAACTAGTTGGAAATCTGGTCAAACCCTAGGTCAGCATGCTTGTGAATTTTCTGTAGAACAATTCAGTGCATAAAAAGTTCTGGAAAAATTACACAAGGTTATCCTCTGTTCCAGTAAGCTTCCATAAAAATTTCGGAATTTTGGAGCTCAGGAGCTACCTCTAAAATTCTCCAAACTCTCTCAGCCTTTTAAAACTCCAAATCGGTATTCAACGTTCCTCGGGCTCGAACCCATGCCCGACTCGAGTCCGACCGCGCCACTTGACTCGGTCGCGCCGCCTAGTTGCACCGTGCGACCCCGATGGCTGTCAGCCGTCCGATGAAGATCGAACGGTCCACGTTGCGTGCGCAACGGACCTGTCCGAATGCATACACCAATCTCGGTAGTCCATTTCGGATCCAACGGTCGGTGCGTCTTGATCGAGTCAAACCACCGGTTCGCACCGCTCGTCGATCGGCCGCGATGTGGACCCTACCGTCGAATCCGCCTCGTCTTCTCCGCACCTCACCGGGCTCGTGGTCGTGCGCGCATGCTTGCCACGTCCTCGTCGCTGCCACCTTTTTGTCCTCGTGTCAGCCCGTGAAGCATCGCCGGGGTCTCATCTACCCACTGAGCCCATCCACTATCTTTCGCATCCATTCTCGTGCCTTCTCCGCCCAAATCTTCTTCTCGGTCGGAGAAGAACTTCGGCGATAGCGCCGCCGTTCGAGCCGCCTTGAGCCGCGGATCGCGCTAACGTGTTCCTCTTGCCTCGCGCCTCCATTTTGCCTATTCCGGGTCCTTGGCGTCCGGTGAATCACCAAGGGCGGTATCGTCGTCTCCGCCTCCGGTGATCTCGGCTCAGCGAGCTCATTTGCGCTCTGGTGAGTCCCTCGCCTCGGCGCTTGGTCCCTCGTGATCGCAATCCCTTTCTAAGTCTAACCGTGAGCTCCTTTCTGGCCTTGGTACATCATGGTGGGCGTGCGGGCGTTTCTTCTCCGCGCACGGTGATTCGCCGCCGCAGCAATTTCGGCCGCCGCGGAGCTCCATCGTCGTCGTGGTCGTGGGCTTATCCTTCCTGGAGTCAAGGCGAAGCTGGTGCGCACATTCTCGAAGCTTCTCATCGCTGTGGCGTCTTCTCATGAGCGCGCACTTTCTTCTCGCCTCGTTCGCCCGACTCATCGCGGCATCTCGGTGGTCGACCACCGCCGTCATCGGGTTCGCAAAGTCTCGTGAACCGAAGGTATCACTCGCTCACTTTGAAACCCTCTAGTTCGCGAGATCCATCTGCGGCAGTGCGCGCCGTCCCGTCTTGCGCCGGTGAGCGCCGGTGGAGTTAGTTTAGCGCTAATCTTATTTGCTTTGAGTCTCGACTTGTGGGCCTCTCTGTTAAATCACGTTTAGAAATCCTCTAATCCAACCGTTATATTTCCCTCGAGTCAACGCCATGTGGGCCCATCTTGTCGCTTGTTGGTTGTGTAGCTCGTAATCGTTTTCTCGTTGGGAAACGTATTTCTTTGTGAGTAGGTTAGGTTTACACTTTGGTGTCGAGACGTATTCTCGAATACGCCGGCGTCACCTTGGCGAGCAACTGCAGTCGGCACCTCACCGCCCGCCATTGTGATGGTGGGGCTATTGGTCATGGGTGTGAAATGGAATTAGTGCATTATAGATTTGGTAATGATTTAGTATTTACGGTTTATGTTTTTGTTGTTGAGTTAATTCAATTAAACTTGTAAAATGCATAGCTAATTCAATTTTTATCTAAATCACGTGAATCGAGTCTTTGTTAATTTTCATTTCAAATGTATTATTTACTAAAATAAGTTTCATCCAGTCTCAGAGTAAAAATCATTAATTAATAAAATGATGTCTTATGTATCTTCTAAATTAGAAAATGTATATCTCTTTCAATATTTGTCCAAATCCAGTGAAACCAATTTTGTAATTTGTCATTTTAATGTACTAATTATTAGGATAGGTTTTATACACTATTTCTGTTCATGAAAATTTGTTAAGTAATTAACTAGTGTTTTGTTGTGTTTTAGCTTAGAAAAATCATAGAAAGTTCTTAATAACTTAAAATGAATTGTTCTCTGTTTCTAAAATTTTGTTATGTCATGCTTAGGCTCTTTGTGAAAAGTTTAGTGTATTTTGTTATTGTTGTATGGGTGAGTTTTGTGGTGTTTTTCGCTCTTATTATTTGTTATTTGTTCTATCGTTAGGCTTCGATATTTGCGGCAACCACGAGAGCGATCCGTGCAGCCTTGAGTTGAGCATTCGAGCAACAGCGGCGGGCAAGCGGTTTGATCATTTTATCCCGGTATTTTAAAGTCTAATATTTTGTTTCAATCGTATGTATGCATCGCTTACTTTGTGTTAAATTGGTTAGTTAAATCTTTAGATGCATAACTTTGAGGTAAATATTTGTCCTCTACTACGAGCCTAGGTTATTTTTCTTGTGATTAGAGTTCGTTGGATGAACTCGTCACTTAGTAGATTCTGAGTTCAATTTGCTTAGACATGCTTAGCTACAGGAATCAAGGCGGTTATCGACCTTAGTCGGTAACCTTGATCACACAAAATCTATTATAACTTTATGTTTCAGCACTTTTGCTATGTTTAATTGCAAAACTAAAAATGAAAATAAAAATGATTTAGGACGGGCACAATGGTAAGATTGGTGTGATCTTTTGGGTGTGGCGGAATGGTGCAGGTCAATTAAGGACCGAACATCTTGTGAGTGAATTTTTATCCGAGGCATTTGGCGTGCCAACCACACTAGAGTATATGGGACCTCTCTTGACCTAGTACTTTGGCGTGTATTGGCTCGGGTCGCGAGGAGGTCGCGGGAGGGATGGTGTTGGGAGCATGGTAGTTGTCAGAAAAGCTTTATCACGAGTGGGTAGTTGTCTTTCGGCTTTACCATGTAAGCGTATGGATTTCTATCCATACGGCTCGTAGTTAATACACAATATTGGAAAAGTCTCGTAGGACTTAGTGTGCCGACATACCTTGGAAGTGTGCTTTGGCTTAAAGGCGATGAAGTGTGGTATGCGATGGTACACCTGCAGAGGTTAAAACTATTCGAATAGCCTCGTCTAGGTGATGGACACGCTTGGGTAAGCTTTTCAAGAGTTAGACTACATCATTTAAATTAAAACTTGATGGGTGAGTGCGAATCGGGATTCGTGCTATTGTTGTGGTGACTATTGGGATAGTCACTTCTAGGTTGTTTATCTTTCGCTTTTGTTATTAATATCCGTCTTGTTATTTCAATCTTAAAAATGAATTGCAAACTTGCCTTTAAACTGTATTACCTTATTGCAAATGAAAATTGGCTTTATGCAAATGAAACATATGGCCTCCACCAAATAAACTCGCATGTAGCTTATGAGCAGTGCGCTAGTTCACACGTCGAGTCTTGCGGGTACAAAGGCAATCTTTGTACTGGGTGCTTTGCTTAATGTTTTTGTTGCAGAGGAAGAAGGTGAGCCCCAAGGGCCTCATACGTGAGTGTGTTGCCGATCGTGGGCGACTAGACTTGGCGGTCGGTCGGATGCCTTGTGGGTTGGAGGCACGATTGGCTTTGTTTATAGCCATCTTATGGCACTTTTGCTTCATTATCGTTCGGTTTATTTTGTATCTTGGCACTGTCGGCTTTTGTGCGTAATAACTCTACTATTTGTTTATCTTCCGTTTGGTAGTGTGATGTTTGGACTCTATGTTTGGAATGGAGTTGATGTCTAATTTTGTATGCCGAGGTGTGTATCTTGCTTTCAGGAAGTATACATATCTCGAGGATCGATTTATTTGATTTGTGATGCTAGGACCAGGTGGTTGGTTAAGCATTACAAGCCAAATAAATTGGGGTCCTCACAAAGTTGGTATCGAGCCATTCGACCGTAGTAACTCAAGCATAGTCGTCCTTAGGATATTTTGAAAGTCTTATTTTCAAATTATAAAAGGTTTATGAAAACCTAGGCGATTCTCAGATTTTATTCCTTACCTATCTTAGCTTTCTACTCTCATCTTACTCTAATTTAAGTTTTGAAACTTGGTTTCTCTCTTCACCTTTCAAAAGATAGTTACTACTGGTGGAATTAGTGCAGGAGAACCATGAAGTTTAATCCAACTAAAACTTGTGGGGATAATAGGGTAAGATGTAAAGGGAGTAGTTATGTGTCTGATTTTCTTTGGTGAACTTTATCCCGCCTTGTGTTTGTTTACGGACTGCTTTCATGAATTTTGGGCTTTCTTGCTCTTAAATTTGTTGCTAACTTGTCTTAGTAAACAGGATGGCGGGAGAGCAGCGTGGCGGTCGGCCAAAGAGTGGTCATGATGAGGAGCTTTCCTCCTCCGACCATGGTGAGGTGCTCGCTCGGATCGGCGAACCGCATGGACGAGACGCGCATCTTGGAGGTTATTGCTAGGAATACCTCCACTCCTGCCGGTGGTGGCGGCCACGGACTCATGGGGACTTGCGAGTTCCTCTGCACGCACCGCCGACTTACTCCCGCTCGAGGACCCTCTCGATGCGGATGATTGGTTGCGCATGGTTGGCGAAGCTCAACATAGCTCGATGCCGAGCACAGATAAGGCGCTCTTCGCGTCCCACGGCAAGCGCGGCACTCTCATGGTGGGAGAACTATCTCGCCATGCGCCCGCGAGCCATGTGGTCGCGTGGGAGGAGTTTAGATCGACTTTCGTCGGGCCCACATCACGGACTACTGATGAAGTCAAGAAGAAGGAATTCCTCGCGCTCAAGCAAGGGCGCAAACTGCGTGATTTGAGTATTTATCTGAGTTTAATCATCCGCTCGTTATGCTCGGGAGGTGGCCTCGAGATGAGGCTAGCGGGAGAAGTTTATGGATGGTTTGTCAGGAGAGCTGCGGGACGGTGTCTATTGTGGACTTCCCGACTTCGAGGCCTTGGTTGATAAGGCCATTGTTGCCGAGCACAAGGCAAAGCGCTGGGTGAGTCATAGCGCAAATGGGAGGCACATCGTCTACTCACACCGCCTCACTCGTCCTCGGTGGGCGGCACGATGGCCCGTTCTTTTGCTCCACCGCGCCGAGGCCGCCGTGCACCAGCTCCTCGCCCACCGCGGGCGTGTTTCACCACGCGCGCTGCGATCCAAAGCGAGGCGGCCTCCGCAATCCGGCGGCGAGATTACTTATTTTCGCCGCCACAACAAGGGCCATTATGCGAATGCACGCCTCGAGTGTTGCAGAGACCCCTCGCCCTAATGGAGGGCGCGGCGAGGGAGTGGTCATCTACGACGGAAGATGATCCGAAGCCCGTGGTGCGGCGGCGGTCGAGTCAACCACCTTTGGTGAGGAGGCTCGAGGCGCGGATGTCGTGATGGGTACACTTCTTGTTAATTCTCATCTGCTGCGGTATTATTTGATTACGAGCATCGCATTCTTTATTTCAAGATCATTTGCTGCTGTTAGTGGTCTTCACTGTGTTCCTTTGGGAGTTCCTTTGCTCATCCGCTCTCGGGTGGAAATGAGAGCGATCTCTGATGTCGGGATGTTCCTATCATAGTCAAAGGAGTGGGGTTTTGGCAAACCTTATTCGCTCGATTCGGCGAGTGCGGATGTGATTCTTGGCATGGATTGGTTGTCCCAACACTGGGCAAATCGATTGTGCCGGGAAGATTGTCTATCTCACCACCCTTCAGCGGCGGTCGCTTTTTCCCGCGGTGCGGGGTTGCACCTTTGTGCACTTGAAGCGAAGCCACTTGCAAATTCGGGATATTCCTATAGTATCGACTTTGTGGATGTCTTTCCGAAGACTTGCAGGATGCCTCGGTTCGGGATCCGGAGTTTGTTATCGAGTTCTTTGCCGCATCGCCCGATTTCAAGGCGCCGTGTCGAATGCCTCCCAATGAGCTAGAAGAATTGAAGAAGCGACTTGGTGAGCTCCAAGCAAAGGGTTTCATCCGCCCCAGTTCATCTCCTTGGGGTTGTCAGGTGATCTTTGTGAAGAAGAAGGACAAGACTTTGCGCATGTGTGTTTATTACCGTCCGCTCAATGAGGTGACGGTGAAGAACAAATATCCTCCGCCTCGCATTGATGATCTTTTGACCGGTTATGCGGAGCTCGGTGTTCTCCAAGATTGACTGAGATTGGGATATCATCAAGTCGGATCGGTGAGGATATTCGAAGACGACTTTCACTACTCGTTATGGTGCATGCGAGTATACCGTCATGTCTTTCGCTTAACCAATGCTCCGGCATATTTCATGAACCTCATGAACTCGGTATTCATGGAATATTTGGATAAGTTCGTGGTGGTTTTCATTGATGATATTCTTATCTATTCCAAAGCGAAGCGAGCATGCCGAGCATCTGAAGGTTGTTTTGGGCAAATTGCGGAACATCAGCTATATGCGAAGTTTAGCAAATGCGAGTTACGGTTGAGGAAGTGGCATTCTTGGGCCATGTTCTTTCAGCTGGAGGCATAGCTGTGGATCCCAGCAAGGTCAGCGATGTTCTATCTTGGGGTCACCAAGTCGATCATCGACGTGCGGAGTTTTCTCGGTTTAGCGGGCTACTACCGCCGCTTTATCGAGAATTTCTCCAAGATCGCAAGGCGATGGTGAATTGCTCAAGAAGGACAAGAAGTTTGTGCGGTCCTCTGCTTGTGATGAGAGCTTTGGGAGCTCAAACAGCGTTTGACTTCACTCAGTCCTTACTCTTCTGATATCCACAAGAGCTTCGATGTTTATTGCGATGCCTCTCGTCGAGGTCTTGGATGTGTTCTTATGCGGGAAGGCAAGGCGGTTGCCTATGCATCCAGCGATTGAGACCACATGAGCTCAACTATCCCACCCATGATTTAGAGCTTGTCGTGGTTCATGCACTCAAGATTTGGCGGCATTATTTGATCGGTAATTGTGGAGGTGTATTCCACCACAAGAGTTTGAAATACTTGTTCACCCAACGGATCCGAACCTCAGCAGAGGAGATGGTTGGAATTGATCAAAGATTATGACATGGGTATTGAGTATCATCTGGCAAGGCCAATGTGGTTCTTGATGCACTTAGCCGAAAGGTGTATTGCAATACTCACGATGATCCAAGAGCGAGAACTGCACTTCTTGCGAGTTTTGGCGTCTCAACTTGGGTTTGGTTGAGCATGGCTCCTTGTCGCCTTGGTTGTGCAACCAACCTTGGTGGATCAAATCAAGTCGACAAAGAATCGGATGATGGTGTGGGTAAAATCAAGCGAACATCGAGAATGGATCGGCCAAGTGTTTCCACGAAGATGAGCACGGTGTTGTATGGTTTGAGCGGCGTCTGCGTGGTCCCAAAGGTCCCCGAGTTGCGGGATTTGATTCTCAGGAGGCCCATGATTCGCCTTTGTCCATCCATCCCGGGGCCACTAAAATGTACCAAGATCTGCGTCAGAAATTCTGGTGGACTCGCATGAAGCGCGAGATTGCGGTTAAGTGGCCGATGTGACATATGTTGTCGCGTCAAGGCCGAGCATCGGCGTCCAAAGAGTCTTCTTCACCCTTGCCTATACAGAGTGGAAGTGGGATCAGAGGCATGGACTTTATCACTGGTCTACCCCGTACTCCTGCCGGGAAGGATGCTATCTGGGTTGTTATCGATCGATTGACGAAGGTAGCACACTTCTTGCCAGTACTTACCACTCTCAGTGTTAGTCGATTGGCAGATCTCTATATCTCCCGCATTGTGAGCTTGCATGGTGTGCCACGAACGATTGTGTCAGATCGTGGCTCTCTTTTCACTTCCCGACTTTGGCACAGTCTACAGGAGGCCATGGGTACCCGTCTTACTTTCAGCACCGCCTACCATCCTCAGACCGATGGTCAGACAGAGCGGGTCAATCAGGTGCTTGAAGATATGCTCCGTGCTTGTGTTCTTTCCTATGGGAAGAATTGGGAGAAGTGCCTACCACTTGCCGAGTTCTCCTACAACAACAGCTTCCAGGCTAGTCTCGGTATGGCACCATTTGAGGCCTTGTATGGACGGCGATGCAGGACACCTCTAAAACTGGTCAGAAACTGGTGAAAGGCAGTTCTTTGGCCCAGATTCCATTAATGAGGCCAAAGTCAAGTGCAGTTGATTCGTGAGCACTTGCGTGTAGCTCAGTCCAGGCAGAAGAGCTATGCAGATCGGTGTCGCCGTGAGTTGAGTTTCCAGCCCAATGACTTTGTGTATCTCAAAGTCTCGCCTCACGAAGGGACATCGTCGTTTGATTGTCAAGGGCAAGCGGCTCCTCGATATGCTCCGCCATATCGCATCATCAAGAAAGTGGGAGCCGTTGCATACAAGTTGGAGTTGCGGCTACACTTGAAGGGGTGCATGATGTTTTCCATGTGTCACAATTGAAGAAGTGCCTCGTATTCCAGTTGAGGAAACACCATTGGAAAATATCGATGTGCGAGAAGATCTGTCTTATCGTGAGCGTCCGTTCGTATCCTCGAAGAAAGTGAGCGCAGAACAAGGAACCGTGTGATCAAGTTCCTTAAAGTTCGGTGGTCAAACCACTCGAGGATGAAGCCACTTGGGAGCAGGAAGATTGTCTCGAGCGATTACCCATCATTCTTCTCCCAGTGATCGAGAATCTCGGGCGAGATTCTGTAAGGGGAGATTTGTAACAGCCCTAACTTAGGGTTTGTATTTCAAATGTAAAATTTTGAGGAGAAATAAAAACTTTTGTTGTCTCTTCAAATCATTTGAAAGTTTCTACATTTTTCCCTAGCAATTTCCATTTTCTAGAATTAAATTCTTGTGAATGGAAATTGTTGTCAGCACATTCTTAGCCTTCAAACTTGTGATCATCCCCTAGGAATATTTTTCCTGTCATCTTGACCATCCTATCTACCTCCCTGAATTATTTCACAATTTTTAGATTTTATTTGCTATTTCAAATGGCCAAGTCAAACTAGTTGGAAATCTGGTCAAACCCTAGGTCAGCATGCTTGTGAATTTTCTGTAGAACAATGCAGTGCATAAAAAGTTCTGGAAAAATTACACAAGGTTATCCTCTGTTCCAGTAAGCTTCCATAAAAATTTCGGAATTTTTGGAGCTCAGGAGCTACCTCTAAAAATTCTCCAAACTCTCTCAGCCTTTTAAAACTCCAAATCAGTATTCACTGTTCCTCGGGCTCGAACCCAAGCCCGACTCGAGTCCGACCGCGCCACTTGACTCGGTCGCGCCGCCTAGTTGCACCGTGCGAGCCCGATGGCTGTCAGCCGTCCGATGAAGATCGAACGGTCCACGTTGCGTGCGCAACCGACCTGTCCGAATGCATACACCAATCTCAGCCGTCCATTTCAGATCCAACGGTCGGTGCGATACTGATCGAGTCAAACCACCGGTTCGCACGCGTCGTCGATCGGCGAGTGGACCCTACCTGTCGATCCGCCCTCGTCTTCTCGCACCTCACCGGCTCTGGTCTGCGCGCGCATGCTTGCCCGCGTCCCGTCGCCGCCACCTTTTTGTCCTCGTGTCGTCACCGTGAAGCATCGCCGGGGTCTCATCTACCCACTGAGCCCATCCACTATCTTTCGCATCCATTCTCGTGCCTTCTCCGCCCAAATCTTCTGCTCGATCGGAGAAGAACTCGAGCGTAGCGCCGCCGTTTCTGAGCCGCCCTTGAGCCAGCGACCGCACCAACGTGTTCCTCTTGCCTCACCGCCTCCATTTTGCCTATTCCGGGTCCTTGGCGTCCGGTGAATCACCAAGGGCGGTATCGTCGTCTCCGCCTCCGGTGATCTCGGCTCAGCGAGCTCATTTGCGCTCTGGTGAGTCCCTCGCCTCGGCGCTTGGTCCCTCGTGATCGCAATCCCTTTCTAAGTCTAACCGTGAGCTCCTTTCGCCTTGGTACATCATGGTGGGCGGCGGGCGTTTCTTCTCGCGCCACGGTGATTCGCGCCGCGGCAATTTCGGCGTTCTGCGGAGCTCCATCGTCGTCGTGGTCGTGGGCTTATCCTTCCTGGAGTCAAGGCGAGGCTGGTGCGCACATTCTCGAAGCTTCTCATCGCCTGTGGCGTCTTCTCCGCGAAGGCCGCACTTTCTTCTCCGCCTCAGTTCGCGCCGACTCATCGCGGCATCTCAGGTAGTCGTCAAGCCGCCATCGGGTTCGCAAAGTCTCTGTGAACCCGAAGGTATCACTCGCTCACTTTGAAACCCTCTAGTTCGCGAGATCCACTGCGCGGCCGCGCCGCCGTCCCCGTGCGCGCCGGTGAGCCGCCGGTGGAGTTAGTTTAGCGCTAATCTTATTTAGCCTGAGTCTCTGACTTGTGGGCCCTCTCTGTTAAATCGCGTTTAGAAATCCTCTAATCCAACCGTTATATTTCCCTCTGAGTCACTGCCATGTGGGCCCATGCTGTCAGTTGTTGGTTGTGTAGCTCTGGTAATGCGTTTTCTCTGTTGGGAAACGTATTTCTTTGTGAGAGTAGGTTAGGTTTGCACTTTGGTAAGCCGAAGACGTATTCTCAGAATACGCCTTCGACGTCACCTTCGGCGGGCAATCTGCTGCGTCGGCACCTTTATTTGGGCCCATTGCCGATGGTGGGCTAGCTGGTGTGGTGTGAAATGGAATTAGTGCATTATAGATTTCGGTAATGATTTAGTATTTCTGGTTTATGTTTTCTGTTGAGCTGTTAATTCAATTAAACTTGTAAAATGCATAACTAATTCAATTTTTATCTAAATCACGTGAATCCAGTGCTGTTAATTTTCATTTCAAATGTATTATTTACTAAAATAAGTTTCATCCAGGTCTCTGTAGCAAAAATCTGTTAATTAATAAAATGATGTCTTATGTATCTTCTAAATTAGAAAATGTATATCTCTTTCAATATTTGTCCAAATCCAGTGAAACCAATTTTGTAATTTGTCATTTTTAATGTACTAATTATTAGGATAGGTTTTATACACTATTTCTGTTCATGAAAATTTGTTAAGTAATTAACTAGTGTTTTGTTGTGTTTTTAGCTTAGAAAAATCATAGAAAGTTCTTAATAACTTAAAATGAATTGTTCTCTGTTTCTAAAATTTTGTTATGTCATGCTTAGGCTGCTGTGAAAAGTTTAGTGTGTTTTGTTATTGTTGTATGGGTGAGTTTTGTCGGTGTTTTTCGCTCTTATTCGCTGTTATTTGTTCTATCGTTAGGCTTCGATATTTGCGGCAACCACGAGGCGATCCTGTAACAAAGTTGAGCATTTCGAGCAACAAAGCGAGCAAAGCGGTTTGATCATTTTTATCCCAGTATTTTAAAGTCTAATATTTTGTTTCAACTGTATGTATGCATCGCTTACTTTGTGTTAAATTGGTTAGTTAAATCTTTAGATGCATAACCTGTAGGTAAATATTTGTCCTCTACTACCTGAGCCTAGGTTATTTGCTGTGATTAGAGTTCGTTGGATGAACTCTCGTCACTTAGTAGATTACGAGTTCAATTTGCTTAGACATGCTTAGCTACCGGTAGAACTGGGCGGTTATCGACCTTAGTCGGTAACCTTGATCACACAAAATCTATTATAACTTTATGTTTCAGCACTTTTGCTATGTTTAATTGCAAAACTAAAAATGAAAACAAAAATGATTTAGACGCGGGCACAATGGTAAGATTGGTGTGATCTTTTGGGTGTGACTGGAATGGTGCCCGGGTCAATTAAGGACCGAACATCTTGTGAGTGAATTTTTATCCTGGCATTTCGGCGTGCCAACCACACTAGAGTATATGGGACCTCTCTTGACCTAGTACTTTGGCGTGTATTGGCTCCGGGTCGCAGGAGGTCGCAGGAGGGATGGTGTTGGGAGCATGGTAGTTGTCAGAAAAGCTTTATCACGAGTGGGTAGTTATCTTTCGGCTTTACCATGTAAGCGTATGGATTTCTATCCATACGAGCGGCTCGTAGTTAATACACAATATTGGAAAAAGTCTCGTAGGACTTAGTCTGTGCCAAAGATACCTTCGGAAGTGTGCTTTGGCTTAAAGGCGATGCGAAGTGTGGAGTACGATGGTACACCCTGCAGGTTAAAAACTATTCGAATAGCCTCGTCTAGGTGATGGACACGCTTGGGTAAGCTTTTCAAGAGTTAGACTACATCATTTAAATTAAAACTTGATGGGTGGTACGAATGGGATTCGTGCTATTGTTGTGGTGACTATTGGGATAGTCACTTCTAGGTTGTTTATCTTTCGCTTTTGTTATTAATATCCGCATCTGTATTTCAATCTTAAAAATGAATTGCAAACTTGCCTTTAAACTGTATTACCTTATTGCAAATGAAAATTGGCTTTATGCAAATGAAACATATGGCCTCCACCAAATAAACCTGCATGTAGCTTATGAGCAGTGTCCGCTAGTTCACACGTCAGTCTTAGGGGTACAAAGACAATCTTTGTACTCAGGTGCTTTGCTTAATGTTTTTGTTGCAGAGGAAGAAGGTGAGCCCCAAGGGCCTCACTTCTGTGAGCTGTGTTGCCGATTCGTGGACGACTAGACTTGGCGGTCCGGTCAGATGCCTTGTGGGTTGGAGGCACGCTGATTGGCTTTGTTTATAGCCATCTTATGACACTTTTGCTTCCGCTGTCGTTCTGGTTTATTTTTGTATCTTGGCCTGTCGGCTTTTGTCTGTAATAACTCTACTATTTGTTTATCTTCCGTTTGGTAGTGTGATGTTTGGACTCTATGTTTGGAATGGAGTTGATGTCTAATTTTGTACCGAGGTGTGTATACTGCTTTCTGGGAAGTATACATATCTCGAGGATCAGTTTATTTGATTTGTGATGCTAGGACCAGGTGGTTGGTTAAGCATTACAAGCCAAATAAATTGGGGTCCTCACAATTTCCCAGTTAAGCTCTACTCCCTGTCTTTCCAAATACATTATTGTTTATCTATTACCGGTCTGTGCTAAGTGATTCAACTATCTCTTTGTGCAGCGTAATGGTCTAGAATGCATTGTAACAATCTCTAGACTCAGCCCCGGTCAAACATGGTTTTTTTTCATGCAACAAGTGCAGCAAGAAATCATTGCCAGAAGGCACATCATACCGATGCTCTTCATTTCATTGCAGAGCTGCCAAGCCAAGGTACTTTTACTGTCTGTTCTGACCATAGCTTTTTTAGTTACAATCTACTTTCTTACCTGCACAACTCCCTTCATGGTAGATACAAGCTCTGTGTCATAGCCACTGACAGTACAGCGGAGGCAGAATTTATGCTTTTTGGAGATATTGGTTAGCCGGTGGTTGGTAAACAAGTAGGCGTAGTCCTTAGATCAAGCCGTGGAACAGACCAAATACCACCTGAAATTGCACAAATTGTTTGCACGAAATACGTTTGGCACATCAACATAACCGAAAAAAGCTTTCATGGTCCAAAAAAATCTTTCCAAGTCAACCGTGTTATTACAGCCTTTGGAAGGCAAGCTGTCATTCCATGGTTATACCATTCAGTACATATTGCAGCATCAGATTCTCAACCAACTACTTATATTGAAGACATCCCATTTGAAAAGTCTCTAGCTCCTGAGGTAATGTGTATCTAATCATATGATTACCTAACATAGTCATGTGCATCCATCTAAACTCGGTGAACAGCATACGTTACACTATAAGTAACTCAGCAAAATAGTTTGTTCATTGCCTTGCAGAAATCATAGGCACTATGTCTCATCTTACACCAAAATTTACTCATCTGCTACATCTTCTGACAGTACATATATCTATTTTTACATACTGCAGCACACACTCCCGCTTCGACTCGACTGTCTATCACCGAGGGCAAAAGAAAAAACAAGAGTACATCGTTCTTCATACTAACTATTCTATTTCTTTTATCTAAACCACAGTGTCATTACTAACATGCTGGTTCTATGATATGCTCAGCTTACAAACGACGCATGGTATAGCCAGCTCCCCAGCTCCGCTCAAAAAAGGCTCTTTGATGTAGCAACAGCTTCAGATTAGGTCAATGCAGTTCCTATCTTTCTCTATACAATCTTTGCCTGACCTGCAACCCATCTATAAATATGTTTAATGGAATCGTATAATTTGTTTGCAGAATGTTAATATACAGAGCACAAATCCCACCAAAGAACATACTTCTCATGACATAACTGATAATGAAATCAATCCCACTGCAGAAAGAAAGCACAAGATATGTAGGTAAACAAACTTATCGACCTGTACATTACTGTACTGAATGTTCACCCTCCGCGCCATTTCTACGTGATATATATCCAACTTTTGAACTTGCTCCGTGCTGCCTCGGTATTAGCTCTTCGTTCACACTCTACTTTAGATTCATTAACATTATGTAAACCATTCTTGCATCTGCTTTGGTACTTTGACCTACTATATACTGTAGCTGCTTTGTTGGAAGATTACATGTTAGCACATATGAATGCATTATAGCTTGTCTTATGAATATACTTGACAGATACATTGATGCAATCACGATTCTACAGGTGTGAAATACCTAAAATCTACTGCATAAAGAGTTATGCACCGCTGATTCAGTAGTTTGTTTCCCCAGTATTTTACCTGCACGTATAAGGATCTTTCGTATCACTTAAAACTCTGTTCATACGAAGTTAGTATTCTAATTATGCTCATTCTGCAAACAATACAGGCTACATCGTAACATTAATAATCTTTTTCCACATCAAAACCTCACCGTTATTTTTCTGCAGATCACCTCACGGCTCATCAACCGATTGATAGATGCCAGATTCGGTATGCCAATTTACTTATCCACATTTAGCTCCTCCAGTCTGTTATATGTGAATTCTAAAACGCCTCTCTTCACGTTATCTACAACAGGGATGTAGAGCTTCCGGTTAATCTGCGCATCACCTATCCAGGCTCATCCCGTATAAGCCTGTTTTTGTAGACTGCGATGACACACTCCGGCCAACTTTTGTCCTTACTCAATAACTACAGATCCACTTTATGTAATATGTAGTATCCGGTTAATCTACGCATCACCTATCAGGCTCATCCCGTATAAGCCTGCTTTTGTAGACTACAATGACACACTCTGCCCAGCTTTTGGCCTTAATAACTACATACCCACTTTATGTAATATATAGTATCGTAAAACATCCTCTAATATTTCGTAGACAACTACATGTGCTGTATGTACAGTCCACGTGCTCTGCACTCTTCTGTAATAGTGATGGTACCTGTTAATGTGCACTATCATCTATGTTTAGGTTTTACTTATTTTCCCTTGCTACATACTGCATAAAACAGCTGCTGAAACAGTAATTGCACACGCCATCTATATTGCAATCATACAGACAAGTAACAATCTATCCTCACAGAATTACAGTCTTTTATAGCCCATTATTTTTCTTAACAGATTACCTACACTGTGCAACATAGATAACAAGCTTTCACTGCGCGCCATGCGACGCGCACGGGCTACTAGTAATGTAGAAATCACGGTCACATCGCTGCAAGCTCTTTAGTTCCAGAAGTCTCAAACCGGTTGCTGGCTCGACGTGTGCTAGCGCACACAGTCAGAAATCTGCTAGAACTCCACGTATCATATATTCTCCCAAATAAAGAAAACGGGAGAAATCAAGGCCCAACTGTTCCTTCTGAAACATCACCATGTAAATATGTAGTTGTGTCATGCGTATGCATCTTGTTCTCTGCTCCCTTGATAAGCCAATCTGTCCTTAAGTTATCACGTTCTCCGTTGACCATCAGGATATGTATAGATCATTCGCAATGAACCATGTATATCAGCTCATCGTCCAAATCGATTCTTCATTAAGTCTGCTAAAGAAACCAGTTTATTGTAATTACACAAATTTACTAATTTCGTGGAAGAATAACTAGTAGTATTTAATACCCGTGCTGCGTATATACGTAGGACTCGAATCTAAATTAATGTAGTCCATCGATGATGTGATGTACCACGTTTCTCCATGCCTCGTCTGGCCGAGTCTGGGAGCCTTTGAATTGGCAAGGAATAAAAATCCTTCCTTCCAATCCACCCATCCATCCATTTAACCTCGCTTAGTTGCCAATTCAACGCCTGACCAAGGAAGAGACGGGGGAAGCATCAACAAAAGATGGCTTCCCCTCACCAAACCCGCGGCCCCCGCTGCTGAATCCCAGGCCCGCGCGCCAATCCATAAAGCCTCCTGACTCGGCGATCGATCCAAGCGATCCGCGTACGTGCAGAGCGAGCGAGTGGGCCGTAGCAAGCTGCGGGCGCCATGCACTTCGCCGGCCGGCGCAAGTCGTCGCTCGCGGGAGCGGGCGTGGGCGCCGGGGCTGACGCCTTCGGCCCGTTCGTCGCGAAGCAGGCCGTGTCGTCGCTGCGCAAGGGCGGGCGGCTGCCGGTGTACGTGGCGGGCGTCTTCTTCGTCATCTTCGTCATCATCATGTACGGCGAGGACATCCGGTCGCTCACGCTCGAGCCGCTCGCGCGGGCGGGGCCCTCGTCGCCGCCGGCGGTCGTCTCGGGCGGCCACGTCGCGCGCATTACCCCCCGGCGCGACATCTCGTCTACGGAAAAGGCCGCCGTGTTTCCGCGCGACGACGACAAGCCGAAGCCGAAGCACGCGGTGACGGAGACGGCGGCGCAGGGAGTCCGGAAGGCCGCCAGCAAGAACAAGAAGCCAAAGAAAGCGAAGAAGCCGAGGAGGCAGCGGGCGGCGAAGAAGACGGTGGCGCCGGCCGTGCTGAGCGTGCCGGAGACGTGCGACCTGTCCAAGGGCGAGTGGGTGTTCGACAACGCCAGCTACCCGCTGTACCGGGAGGAGGAGTGCCAGTTCCTCACGTCGCAGGTGACGTGCATGAAGAACGGCCGCCGCGACGACACCTACCAGAAGTGGCGGTGGCAGCCCAACGACTGCTCCATGCCCAGGTACACACGCGCGCATGCATACACTTCCAAATTTGCAGTAGAAACGTATGGAATATTGCCTCTTTTGAAGGCTCAGACCGCAGGCATGGAATAGCTAGCTGGACGTGCATGCATAAACGGTAATTTTCCCCCTTAATTTTGAAGGTTTGACGCGAAGCTGTTCATGGAGAGGCTCCGGGGGAAGCGGTTCATGTTCGTGGGGGACTCGCTGAACCGGAACCAGTGGGAGTCGATGGTGTGCCTGGTGCAGTCGGCGCTGTCGCCGGGGAAGAAGTACGTCACGTGGGAGGGCCAGAGGGTCGTCTTCCACGCCGTGGTTCGTACGCCGCCGCGTCCCTTCCCCTTTTAGATTCGTGCCGCGGAGGATAACCGGGACTGGGTCCCACGGCTGCTATAACTATCAGCACAAGCAGCAGCCGTTTTCAAATATGACGTGTCTGTCGTTGGTGGCGGCTAGGTGCACCAATTTCGCATTTCTTTGGGCTTGTTTATCTGATCAGGTCAAATGATCGGCCTCGTTCTTATCAACAGGAGTACAACGCGACCGTGGAGTTCTACTGGGCGCCATTCCTGGTGGAGTCGAACTCCGACGACCCGAAGATCCACAGCATCCCGCAACGGATCATCAAGGCGGAGGAGATCGCGGCGCACGCCGACAACTGGCGCGGCGTAGACTACCTCGTCTTCAACACCTACATCTGGTGGATGAACACCGTCAACATGAAAGTCAAGTATGTACAATGCACATCTACTGACCGACTTACGCATGCCGTGCCGTGCCGTGCCGTGCCGCCAGCGACGCCGGCGAACGAAAATCGCACCATTTTAATTTGATGTACGTGGCCGATGTAAACAGCGACGACGCTGACACGCAGGTTTTCTGGTGACCTTTGACCAATTCGCAGGAGAGCGGCCGGGCAGAACTGGGAGGAACATGACGAGGTCGTGAGGATTGAGGCCTACAGGAAGGTGCTGGCCACCTGGGCGGGCTGGGTGAACGAGAACATCGACCCGGCGCGCACGTCCGTCTTCTTCATGAGCATGTCCCCTCTTCACATCAGGTACGTACCCTAACCTACCTTTATATTTCTCCTAGTTTTCTATTACATTCCATCATATAGTTTCGAGTTTTAAACAAAAGCATTCACTCGCTCGAGTAAGGCAGTAAGGCACGATCACGTAGGTACGCACGCACAATTGACCGATCATGTCGTGGTGCCAGTTTAGTTCTTAACGTACGCTACGTGTGTGCGAACGCCAAGATCTCGAAACTTTTGGCACACCAAAAGGTACGCACTCATGGTGATGGTGGTACCCTCCTCAACGAAACGGCAACGCGTGGTGCGCGACTGCGCGTACTGTACCACCGCGCCGGAGATCGATGCGCGCGTCAGGCTGGAGAGAATTGTGGTACGACATGGATTGGTGGTGCAGTGGGCGCAATCGCCAATCGGAATGGGGAGGGAATGGGATTCTCTGCTTTGGTGCAGTACATACAGACACGGTAGTGCATTGACATTAGAAGTTATCTTCACCATTAAATCAAAAATCAATTGTTACAGTGCCTTGCGCGGGGGATTGGATTGGACGCGCTGTCCAAGCCAAGAGAACGGGCGCGTCACGCCGAGCCGAACGGTCGTTCGGAACTTGGAAATGTCAGACCTAGGGACGCGGGCGTGGGCACGAGCACAGCTGCATGCTCTGTTGAGATGGCCGTAGCTATGTGGCCTTTTTGCGTGCAATATTGTGTCGAGCTATTAAGTCATGAAACTAGATACAAACGTGCAACATCGGTGTGATGCGATGCGACTCGTGAGCATTGGATGGAACACATGGATTCGTGTTGCCCGGCCCATCGGTTTTTTAACCGGACGTGGTCCTACAGCATATACAGTAGTGAACCAATTAGGATGCGAGTGTGCCCTTTACACATGGTTTGGCATTTCAGGCGGTGCATAATGGTGGAATAAAATACAGAAAGTATGTGTTGTGTGTATCTTTAATGCAAAGATCGAGAGAGATTTTATTTCTTCTATTATCTAAAAAAGTATACCATTATCTTTTTAAAAAAGTACAGAGAGTAACCTAGTCACACGGAATGCCACCGCGGAATACAACCACAGCTAGCAGAACCAGACTAACATAGTTGCAATGCAAGCTTAAAAATACTAATTAACGATCCCAAGGGTTAACCACAGGTTGCACAGTGCATGTCGTGATCAGTAGTTCTACTAGTATCGCGTTATGTATGCACAGCACAAATGATGAACAGGACTTTTTAGATGTTAATTACTTGGAGTGGAATCTCTTCCTTTTCTCGAGTACTCCATGCACTTTATGCGGTCAAGAATGTGTGCGTCACAACACAAACGGACTTACCAGAACGCAAAAATCCAACGAAAAGAGGTTCCTATCGGGCGAGTACGTATTACTGTATAGCTCGTTGTCCATGTTGCATTCTGAAAAATTAATACTAACTTGATAGGACCGTAGGGTGCATGGGGTACGTATGGTTGTGTGCGCCTGTCCGGTCACATGGGCGGTCGAATTATTTGCGCATGGATCCGAGATCGAAGCTTCCGCGCGATTTTTATTTGGCCGTTGCGATCCGTGAGTGAAATCCCATGATGCATCAATGACCAGCGACGTATCGTGGTTCGTGATGGGGTACAAAAACTTTACGCGGTCAAGAATTACCGGAATTTTAGGATCTTGGAATAGAAAACACATTAAGCACAAGTAACCAGGTTATCTAATCCGCTCTGCCACGTTTTAGGCTTAAAAGCTGAAGGTGGATTCGAATCTGGTCATCTGATCTTAGATACCACTTGGCATCTGACGTTTTTGCTTTTCTTTTTGCGCAGCTCAATTCAGTGTTCTTTGGTGTTATATTGAGTGGACGTATACGTTATACCAATTGTACTCCATAGTTTAGCCTTACAAAAAAGAAGATAGTTCAGATCACACATAAGACCTGTTCATACATGAATTTGTGCCTAGCTATATACTTAACAATGCCAAATGAAGGACCAGAGATGTGGCACGCTAGTAGGATCAAAGGGAGGGTTGTGTTGGTTACCTACCGCCGATGACAATAAGCATTGATAAGGATATGTTTGGCATGGCCCGGGGATGACGCCTTACGAAAGCTCACCTAAAGCTTTTAGGAAAAGGGATGACTAATCCTGAAACTGATAGAGATGTTTAGGTCCCGTGAAGCAAACCGCTTTGATTTGCCTGAGTATTTTTTAGTCAATGATTCTCTTTAGTAGTGTGTGGGAAGATAAGGAGCAACCGGACAAAACTGCCATGGTATAGTTCCGGTGAATGAACGGTACGTTTTCCACATATGTTGTCACTTCACTTGTCAATAGCCTGTTAGAGAGAGTAGTAGTATCGAGAAACTACTAGTTTCCTTCTTGAAGTGGGAAGATCAATCAAAAAGAAAACATCTATTAACTGTCCATATCGTTTGGCCTGTACTCCAGCTATCTCGAAACTATTGACTGTTTCTGTGGGGATTGAGTGCACGAATGAAGCACCAAGCTTGGGGTTGCAGACATGTCACATCAAACGATGCATTTAAGGTTTAGTCAACCGAGGAATAATAACGATCCCCGCACGTGAAGAGAGCGGAAGCAGTAGGAGGCAGATCTGGGAGGGTTTTCCCCTCGTTTAGTGCGATTTTGAATTGAAATAGTAAAATAGTTTTATCTTAAATGAATTGTTAAAATTAACACCAGTATCACATTCAAAATACACGGTAAGAAGGTCTATCGTGTCTCTACCGTGTGGTAGGTCATGTGGCGGCCTCCCATTCGGCGAGTGCCGGTTTACCGTGCCACCACCGAGCGATAGGTGGTTTGCCGCATGCTCACCGAGCGGTAAGAGGGGTTATTTTTGCTGTTTTTTTGTTGTGAAACAGTGCTATTTTAGCGAATAACTCTAGATCTACTAGTTGTTTGTGATCACCACCAGCAGCATTCATGGCAAATTTAACTAACCGGTTTTGTTCAAGAAATGGCTGAACCTCAGAACCCGTCAAACTTGGCAATCAACTACTGTAACATTCTACATTCTCATTAGTCATCACGATGTCATGTTGATGTACTTGTGTGATCAACTCATCTTGATGGTTTCTTTGAACAGCCCGCAGGTCTGGGGCAACCCTGACGGGATCCGGTGCGCAAAGGAGACGATGCCGCTGCTCAACTGGCACGGCCCGATCTGGCTGGGCACGGACTGGGACATGTTCCACGCGGCGGCCAACATCACCCGCGCGGCGGCGCCGCGTGTGCCCATCACGTTCGTCGACATCACCACCATGTCGGAGCGGCGCAAGGACGGGCACACCTCCGTGCACACCATCCGGCAGGGCAAGGTGCTCACGCCGGAGCAGCAGGCCGACCCGACCACCTACGCAGACTGCATCCACTGGTGCCTCCCCGGCGTGCCGGACATCTGGAACCTCATACTCTACACCAGGATACTGTCCAGGCCAGGACGGGTATAACAATGGGAAAAAGCTCTATTAGAATTCGATCGATTCATAGTACCTCATAGCTGGGGCTGGCTGGCTGGTTATACATCGTACCGAATAGAAATTTTCTTCTTCTTTTCTTTACATTCTTTCGATCTGGCCTTTTTACCTGTCAAAAGTTGCCTTTGTTTTTTGGGGGTTAGGTTAAGTGAAAAGAAAAGAGATACCATATGGCTAACGGATGGCCATGTATGCATGCACATATGCGCTGTAAGGTTCCTGATCAAAACTGTACATTGGGGAAAAGTTAAAGCGGAAGAGATGAACAGGTATGGTTTACAGAAATGGACAGTCGCATGCGTCCAGCTGCAGTGCAGAGTCGTCGTGGGGTTCCTCTCTACGCATTAGTTTGTTTCTGTGGCATGCATGACATATAACATCTGATAGGTGGTTTTCTTCGTGTTCTTTAATCTTTGTTCCTTTACATGGGGGCAGATCAAAAGGCAATGGGGTGGGAGGCTCTTTTAGGTGATCATTTCATTGTAAAGCTCGACGATCTACCGGAAAAAGCACCACTTGATGGAGCTACTAGTGATAGCATTACAGGTGTGTTGGCTTGATGGACTGGTAATCCAGGATTGGAAAAGACCGATGCTGCCTTTTTGCGTTCTTCGTGGTAGGGAAGCTCGCGCATCTCTCTTGTCCTGACCAGATGTTGCGACAGGTGCCACACGCAAATGTGGAGTTCCCATACACGAGAGGCGCAGAGCCATGATGAGAAAGGGAGGACGGAGCTTTTCTTTCTTGGTGAGATAAAAAGTTGCTATAACTTGCTAGTACACCACGAGCAAACCAATCTCAAGGAGTACTGGAGTAGCCCTGAAACTTGATATCTGAACTCCGAAGAGAGATGATCGAGGCTGTACTTTCAGGAGCAACTGAACTCGCATGTAGTTTGATGATGGACTCGTGTGACTATACACAGTACAGTACTACCTCAGCAGATCAGCCTCGATTAGTGCCTCAGACCGGACGCGAAGCATGCATGGTCCTCAACAACGAAGTACGAGTACTAGGTAGTAGAATGGAACACGAAGATACGCTTCGTACATCAACTGGACAAATCGTTTTTGTTTTGCCGGGCCGGCCAAAGCACTTCATTAAGAGAGAAGTTCAAAAGTACAAAGGAACAAAGGAAGAAGGACAACAAAATGTCACCCTCTAGCTCTAGGTTACATCATGCTAAGCTAAATCCGGTTCTTGTGCTACCGGCGCTTCTCCAGACCTAAAATTCCTCCCTGATCATCCAACAAACCGCCTCCGGCTGCTTGTACTGAGCTGTCATGGGTGGGTACTGTTTACGTGCATAAACAGTACATATGAGACTGTAGCATCACACACTGTTCATACTGGGTCCACAGGTCAATTAGTAGTTAGAAATAGAGATAAGGATAATTAGTTTCCTTGTTAGTTGAGTTTATTTTTTTAGAGATCTATTCCATCTAATAGATATAAATTTTTTTGAAATAGAGATTATTTCTTCACTACCGGACTCAGGCACTTTGCCGAGTGCCTCCGGCACTAGGCAAAGGCACCTTTGCACTCGGCAAAGGCTTTGCCGAGTGCGACATTCGGCAAAGAGCACTCGGAAAAAAATTAATCGGCAAAGCATCCTTTGCCGAGTGTATTTTTTCGGGCACTCGGCAAAGGCTTTACCGAGTGCCGAGTCAGCACTCGGCAAAGAAAAGGACCAGTTACGGCGCCGGCCCTGTTGACGGCCGCTTTGCCGAGTGCCAACCCGGCGGCACTCGGCAAAGATTTTTTTTTTTTTGAAAATGTCTTTGCCGAGTGTCGGAACGACGACACTCGGCAAAGGTTTAAAAAAATTGAAAATTCTTTGCCGAGCGCCGCAGGGCCTGGCACTCGGCAAAGTTTTAATTTTTAAAAAATTCTTTGCCGAGTGTCATGGTCATGACACTCGGCAAAGGTTTAATTTTTTTTTAAAAAAAAAAATCTTTGCCGAGTGCCATGGTCATGGCACTCGGCAAAGCCGAAAACCGGGATTTTCGGTGCCCACATTCCAGCTTTGCCGAGTGCTATGACCATGGCACTCGGCAAGGACCTATTTGCCGTGTGTTGCACTCGGCAAAGTGATAAAAGCTGCGTTTTTATTTGTTTTTTACATTCCATCACGACAAACAAATCCATCCAAACATATATCAGATCCATCACATATATATCACATCCATCACATATATATCTCATCCATCACATATATATCACATCCATCACATATATATCTCATCCATCACATATATAACAATAAGTGCTCAAGTCCATCCAAACAAATCCACAAGTTCATCACAGTCGACAAGTGCATCATAAGTATATCACAATCCATCACCAAGTGAACAACAAATGAAAATACAACTACCATTCATCTCAAAGGTGGCCACTGCGACTGTGGTGAAGGAAAAGTTCCATCATTCGGAGGCGCATGAGGTGGATTATTCGAACCCGCCGATTGAGGCTGCACAAAGGAGAAGAAATTGCATGTGAGACAAGATTACATTAGATACCTAATCTAGGAAGGTAGAGGTCATACAAGCAAAGCACAAGCGAAAGCAAATAACTTTCATACTCACGGGAGTAGTGCGGTGCGGACGCGCGAGGCGGAGGTTGAGCGAACAGACCCCACCGCACAAGCCCGTATGTTGCCCAAGACCTTGTAGGAACTCCATCATGTCCGCCAAGCTCTGCGTCTGGGCCTGCCGCTCGCCCGCTCGGCCTCCAGCTGGGCCAACATCCTCTGCCGCTCGGCCCGGTCGGCCTCCAGCTGGGCCGACATCCTCTGCTGCTCGGCCTCCAGCTCCTGACGTTGCCTCATTTCTTGTTCCAGTGGGCTGCAATATTTCACCCAATGTTTGATAATACAAAGCTAATAAAGGTGTGTAAAGATCAATGTACGACGAGTAAAACAGGAATAACCTCGAGTGCGTCGACCCGGTGCTGTGCAGCGTCTGCCGTGGGCGTATGGCCGGGCTCTCGCTCGTGCTCCGTGCTCGGATCTGGGAGAGAGATGGAGTAGAGGCCGTGTCTATGAGGTCGCCGCCAAGCCGTAACCGCCCATGCTTCTTGCCTTGTCCCACCTCATGACGATCTCTCCATCAAAGTCACGGTGCTCGGATCATGGTCCGCCCATGGACCGACCTTGCCGCCGACGTGTACTCACTGATGCGGGTGTGGGCGCCGGGTTCGTGTACGCCTCGGGCGGGTCCTCCAGGTTGAAGGAGACGTCGGACGTCGCCTTGCCCTTGTGGGCCATACACCATGCCTGGAAGTCCGAGCAAGGCTGGGCACTATGTGACGCCGATCGCGAAATACAAACAAGATAATTAGAAATCGTGCGAATTGAGCGTCACAATAGATAAATGAATTCGTGTACCCATGCTTGTTTGTATGCGGAGAGGCCGCGTCGCCTTGATGGTGTCTTTGGACCTTGCATCATCAAACGACGGTCCCGGGCATCACTGTGCATCCGAGATACTCCTCCGTGAACCACTTGTCCACGATCATCGCCAAAGACTCGGGATCGATTGGCACCACCGGGAATCATCTACACGTCATCAAGTATTTGACATATAAGAAGATCAAATTAAAGCGTACTTAATCTCAAAACGAATCAATATTAATGTTCTTCATCTACCTCAACGTCATCGCTCCGGTCGTCATGTTTCTTGCGTCTTTCTTGGTGACCTTCTCTCCAAGCGACCCGTGGTAGCTTACGATGGCTGGATGCGCACCTCGTGATGCATGTCGGTGATGAGTTTTACGAGCTTTGGTAGCCACCGTCCATACGGCCTCAAATCCCGATCGCATCCGAAATAAGTGCGCATACAAACGCGATGTATCCATTCATTATTTCAAGAAAAGTCCAATGAATGCGATGTATTGAGCAATGTTGTGCGAGGGAGACTTACCCAAAACTCCGCCTTCACCCGCGCCGCCTTGTTGGGGTACTCCGCATCGGGGCCGACGACGTAGTGGTCAAACGAGTAGGCCGGCTCCGCCTTCCCGGCGTACGTGACAATGCCGGGGTAGTGTTGCCTGCACAGAAGACCCAGGATGCCATTGGGGGAGCGTGCGCCACCACCCGACACAACCACCCAGTTCCTGCACAAGTGATTAAGAAAAATTATTAGTTTCTCTTTTTTTTCAACATATCATATGAAGTAGTGGTGACAACATCTAAAGTTACTTACTTTTGCCCTTCGGGGCGAATCACTGGGCGTCGGTGAGGATGCGGAACCTGAGGGAGGCTCGCGGGACCTCGCAAGTAGACACCCGAAGAGGCAGAGGAGGAAGCGGAACCCGTGCCTACCGCCTCGTCGTCGTCCTCGTCCGCCCCCTCCTCCTCGCCCGTCTGCCGAACCAGCTCCTCGTCCAACTCGTCCACGGGCGCCACCTCCTCCTCCAGCACCTCCTCACGCGGCGTGGGAGGAGACGGCCCCCTCCTGCGGCCGGCGGTCCTCTTCCTCCTCCTCCTGTCCGACCCCTCCGCCTCCTCCCCCGCAGTGCGTGGTCTCTGGTAAAGCGAGGACACGTTACGACGGTTCCCCGCCATCTTTGTTCACTCACCTGCAATTAAAAAGAATAAGCAAGACGTAATTAGAAATAGATGCAAAATGAACATAACATAATTTCCAAAAACATAGTAATACATGTATTAGAAATAGATGCAAAATGAACAAAACATAATTACAAATAACATAGTATTACATGTATTAGAAATAATCTTCATGATTGGGGTTAGCTGGATCATAGGTCTCGTCATCACTATCAACATTGTCCAAATCATCAACACTATCCGAAGGAGGAATGTTGTCTTCATTGTCATTGCCTAAACGTAATCGCTCAAGCATTTGTAAGTCCTTCACATTTCGCACCTCGTCTCCAGCGTCCTCGTCATCAACCCTTTCATTGTCTACTTCCATTCCTATCGCTTCGGTTAAGTCTATCTCAAACCTCCCTTGTAGGCCCTCTTCTTGAA
Source organism: Ampelocalamus luodianensis (assembly GCA_036346255.1). Classification (NCBI taxonomy): domain Eukaryota; kingdom Viridiplantae; phylum Streptophyta; class Magnoliopsida; order Poales; family Poaceae; genus Ampelocalamus; species Ampelocalamus luodianensis. The sequence goes on along the minus strand of CM070617.1, from coordinate 24,304,581 downwards.
AGAACTCTCCATCATATGTGTTTGGGTTGAAGTTGTAATCTTCATCGTTTGGGACAGGTAGTTTACCGTGTGGCGATACCTTGTGCACAATAGCCCAACCCTTAAGATGCTCTTTGTCTTGGCACGCGTATGGCGTATAATAAACCTGGACGGCCTGTTGAGCCACAATGTAGACATCTTTTCCTGGATAGACGGAATCCTGTTGAATCTCGACTAGCCCAAGATTAGGGGTTCGTCTCGTTACTCCAGGATGAAACCAGCAGCATTTGAATATGACAGGATTAAGAGGTTTGGAACCATAGAATGGAAGTTCGTAGATTTCTTCAATTCTTCCATAATAGTCGAGGCCATCGGTCTGCGGCGTAAAAACTCCATTGCTTGTGGTTTTTCGATTGGTGACTCGCTCGTAGCTTGCGTGTGAAAACGATATTCATTCACGCCATAACCGAGTAAATGACTTGACCCTAACGACACACCGCTTGCAACTTTGTCTCAACTCGTCACTTATAGACGATCGGTTTGGGCACGCAAGCTCAAGCGGGATAGATCGTTATATTATTTGAACATACGATCAACTTGGAATGTCGAACTAAGCACGAGCTAAATTGGACAAGACTTCTGTTTGAACCAAGAAATGAAATCGGGCTCCACGGTCCCGCACTCGTGAAAGAAGGGTATCGGTTTCTGCGGGTAGGATCCCTTGATTCATGCCAGGATTGACGAAGAAATTCACGCACCAACGAGAAACAAGGGGTTGGACGAAGAAACAAGGAGTGACGGCGTATTGAAACAAGTTCGTTGAGAACTTACCCAATGAACAATTGCACCTCGACAAGGTTGGTCAACACATATAGCATGATCTTTGCGCCACTCTTCATTTTTCAATTGCTTAGTGGTCGATGCACTTGCGCTCCCGAGTTGCCCTTGGAAAAGGCCGAGGTTCGATTCATTTTCGCCAACATTGTAATGAGGAGTGGATTATGAGCGCTAGGAAGGTTCTCGGTGTAGTATTTCTCGTGAAGTTTGACACCTCCTCCGAATGTATGCCTCGCCATGGAAGCCTCAATTTTGGCTTTATTTCTACATTTTGGGCGAAGAGTCTTGAGATATCTCTCGATTGGATAGCACCAACGTGCTGCGGGCCCCCATACGTGCCTCATACGGAGGTGCACAATCAAATCTTTGATCGCCAAGAAAAACCGGGTGGAAAGATCTTCTCCAACTTACGAGCAACACGGTGCCACTTTTTCCAAGTCATCAATGACGGTCCGAGATAGCTCCTTGGCACAAAGTCGGCGGAAGAAATAGCTCAACTCGCCAAAGACTTGCCACACATGCTCGTGGACATAGCCTCGAACCATCAGGAAGAAGCCGCTCAATCCATATGTGGTAGTCATGACTCTTCATCCGTTGATTCGCAGAGTGCCTAAGTTCACTCCCCTCTTGATTCATTGCATACCCATCGAGGAACATTAGCGTCTGGATCCATTCAAGTACTTCCTCCTTTGGTCCTTTTTCAAGACGAAATCGGCCTTAGGCCTTCTCCATGTCTTGCCGCGACTAGGAGGTGCATCTCTTGATTTGGTCTATCGCATAACGTTGCGAGTCCACTCTAGCCTTAGGGTTGTCCTTAGACTTTTCGGTGTCCATGAGTGTTGCCCAAAGTGCCTCAATGACATTCTTTTGATGTGCATTACATCAATGTTATGTGGCGGAAGAAGGTCATCGAAATAGGGAGCCTCGTCAAGCCCGACTTATGAGTCCACATATGTTGCTCACCATATCCCACAAAACCACCTTCTTGATTGGGCACGAGCATCTATGTGAGCATGAACCTCGGCACCGATCATAATCCGCGGTGCGGTGCGTCACTACGACACCTTTCGTAAAGTTCTTGATGTCTTGTCCGAATGGATGGTCAAGAGGAGGAATTGACGATGTCCGTCGAACGATGAGTACTTGCCACCCTTGTGCAACCAATGGAACCTCACACCTTCCTTGCATATCGGGCATGGGAACTTCCGTGAACACACCAGCAGAATAACCCATACGCCAGAAGTCATGCAGGAGTAGTGGTACCAAACGTGCATTTTGAAGCTTGTCTTTGTAGCTCGATCGTATGTCCATACCCTTCGTCCCAAGCACGGACCAATTCATCAAACACGGCTCCATGAACACACCCATATTACTCCCGGGTGTCAGGAATTATCAACGACAAGAATACGTTATGTCGTTGAAAGGAGACGCCGGGGGGGAGATTGAGGGGGATAACGAACACGGGCCAACATGTGTATGGGGCAGCCATCGGTCCATAAGGATTGAACCCATCATTGCGCGGGCGACACGTACATTGCGAGCCTCATCTGCTTTCTCACGATGTTGTCCATCAAAGCGGGTCCATGCTTCACCATCGGATGGATGTACCATCTTGTCAGGATTGTACCGTTTGCTATTTTTGTGCCATGTCATCTATTTCGCGGATTCCTCGGTCATGTATAACCGTTGGATCCTCGGTAGGAACGGAAGGTACCGTAGGATTTTCACGGGGATCGTAAGCTGCCTCTTCTGGCCATCACCAGAGTCTACCTCCAGGTACCTAGAGGATTTACACTTCGGACAGTACTTTGCATCCTTGTGTTCTTTCCTAAATAGGACGCACCCCTTCGAACAAGCATGTATCTGCTCATACGGCATCTTAAGTGCACGAAGGAGTTTCGTGACTCGTACATGCTCTTTGGCGAATGTGGCCCTCCGGCGTGGTGCCAATCACGGTCAACATCTTATCGAAGCCTCTCGACTCAGTTTAACTCGGACTTCAACCCCATTAAGCGCCCAATGGCATCCACTTGAGACACCGTTGACCAATCGTGAAGGGGTTTCGTGCCGAGTCCATCATGTCGTAGAACGCTTTGCGCGGTTGCCTCCATCTCCTCCTTCTCACGCCCTCATCGAATCGTCCTTGGTGAAAGTCATCTAACATGTCGCTACCGGCATCAGCATCATAAGCCTCGACGCGTGGTCTCACCACCTCTCTCTCATACGATGGACTTCACCATGGTGGACCCACCGGTGTAGTCGGCGTAAATCCATTCTTCAAAAGATGTTTACCCATGTCCACCTTGTTTACCCTTCTCCTGTTTCCACATTTGCTGCAGGACACAAAACTAGACAATGTCCTTTAGCAGCCTTGCCAAATGCACGGTTCAAGAAAGCATCGGTCTTGTTCATCCATTCTGTGGTGTAATCACTTTGACTTCTCCGGCCCGTGTACATCCAATGACGGTCATCCATCCTCTAACATAAGTATCAGCGAGTAATGTAATCATCAATTGCATCTACGTGATCTACGACCATGATACGAAAAGAGGGGTTATACCTAGGGTGGCGGTGGAGTCAGGCTAGCGGGGGTCGTGGCGGGTCGGTGCGATGAGGCGACGTGTGCAGGAGACCGACGCGGCGGCGGGAACTCGACTTCGGCTCGACGGGCTCTTCTCGCAAAATGGAACAAAATACTGTCATTTACAAAAAAAAATCGGCAGAACCTCCCCTACACGGTGAGGTTTCCAAAACCTGCAAAAAACAACGGCACGATGGCCGACAACCATATATACAACCACAACCACAACGTCGACCTATTATGTTTTGATAATGTCATTGATTGTTGTCACTACTGCCCACTATGTTGCGAACTCGCAACAACTCTTGATCATGTCTTATACTGAGAATCAAACTTAAGTTAATTAGCTGATTAAGTAACGCGAAGAAATTAATCTATCGACGACAGGCCGGTCATTCTTTCTAAAAGATTTCAAATGTCTTAGCTTGCAATACACATAACAAATTTGATCCTGCTTCTTGGACCAAAGATATGGCACCAAATTATTATCTGTTGTGTCTTCACTACATATTCTAAAAACAAATTGTCCCTTAGATTGTCTGCCAAACCAACATAAGGTCATTTTTGTCACCCTCAACCCTCAAATTAAAACCCATCGGTTTGTTCCAAAAATAATAATTAAGATGGCATAAGTCATACGTGACGTGATCACCGGGCAGGCGCAGGGGGCGGCGGGGGCGGCGGGGGCGGCGGCGTGGGCGATGAGAGGCGCGAAGGCGGCAGGGAGATGTCCTGGTTTGAAAGCATCGTACGTGACAACATGCACGAAACCTTCTCAAATTTTTATCACAGCCTCCACATATGATATCATGACATCTCCACGGGTTTCATAATTTTCGGACGTTGTTTGCTTTTTATAGAATTTAAAAACACTTCGCCCGCAAGTTCACGGTCATGTTTCGTCAACAAGATGTTCGAAATTTCGGGTCCGTTCCTGCATACGGCCTCACACTACACTCAATAACATGACTATCATTTTTTGAATCATTAAATTCCATTATTCGATGCACGTGCAGTTCAAATTTGCATTTTTCGAAATAATTGTAGTAAATAAAATAAATTAACTAAGTATAACAAAAAGCCACAAAAATGTACCAAATCCTAACATAGAGTACCGGGTACTGTAGGAGGGCTGCCAAAAAAATTTGGAGGCAAAAAAAAAATGTTTGCCGAGTGCCAGGGCACGACACTCGGCAAAGACCCCCTTTGCCGAGTGCCACACAGACGGCACTCGGCAAAGATGGATTTTGCCGAGTGCCAAACGGCCGACACTCGGCAAAATTTGACGTCGGGCGGGGACCGTTACCTCATGCCGCCTTTGCCGAGTGCCCTACTTTGCCGAGTGTCTAGCACTCGGCAAAGGTTGAATGTACCGAGTGTTAATATTTGCCGAGTGCATTGCCGAGTGTTTTTTCTTTGCCGAGTGTCGCACTCGGCAAAATATCGATTTACCGAGTGTCCGCTATTTGGCACTCGGCAAAGCTTTTTGCACTCGGCAAATCGGCTGTGTCCGGTAGTGCTTATGGGTCAAGTCGGGTCGTCCCTATAAAAGCGACACATGTATCCATTATCAATCAAGCAAGAAAGATGAATTAATCTAGTCTCCCTCTTAAGATTCTATCATCCCAGTCTATAGTCTAATCTCTCATCCCACCAAGCTGACGCCACCGGCCTTCTTCCTAGCGATGTTTACCCCATTATGAATTAAGATTCGTGATATAAGCCAGAAATATCCAGGCATTCCTCTCCTTCCAGATTAGCCAGTGCACCAGGATGCGTAGCGTGTCAAAGGCTGTACGAGAATCCTTATGAAAGTCTTGCCGTGCCGTGCTGTGCACCACCAGTCCTCTGCAGTGGTGAAGCTCGATGTTGGATGTGGAAACCTGGCCTCTATCCATGTCGCGATCACGGTCCAGACTCGGTGATCGAAAGCACAGTGCACGAAGTGCGCGAACAGATGATGAGTACATGTCTCTTCCTCAATTCCACACTGCACGGGTTGCTTGATGTGGCCAACCACGGCGTTGTAAGTTATCGGATTTAGTCTGATCGGCATATTTAAGGGCAATGCTTAACGATTTGACCGGCCGCCTTCCATTTCGATCTTACAGCAAGTACAGAAAAAATGTTATTCTGGAGTATGCATATGCAGTCACAGGTCTAGAAATCTGTCTGTTTTTGCCAACATATAGGGTGCAGAATTGGGTTGTCAAGTACCACAAAAGCTTATAAGCGGAAGAAAGAGAGATTTTTTTGGGATCTCAGTGACTTGCTACTTGGCTACAATTTTACTGCTAGGCCTGCCCAGTTGACTAAAGGTCCTAACTAATATTCAGGCTTGTTCAGTCCGTCCCAGTCTACAGTTTTTTTTAACAAAAAGAAATAAAGCAGTATAACATGGATTTGAGGCTACGTTTTATAAAATTTTATCGAACACATCAAAATGGTTTGCAGCAGGAAGATGGACGCCTGGCTTTGGTTCAGGAAAGATTAAAGAAAACGCAAAATTCTCAGTGTAAATTGTGGGCCGGCTGGTCCGTAGCCGCGTGGACAGGCCCGGCCCGCACCAACGACCGGAACTCGCTTAACCTAGGGGACGCGAACCGCGGCTTGCCCCCAGTCCACCGCCGCGGCCGTCCTATAAAACCCTGCCTTGCCCTCAAGTTCCAAATGCCCCAGCGATTCCTCGAGCTCCAAACAAGTATGATGTTTGTTAATCTTCATCTGAAACGTCTCGCAAGTCCGCTTCGATTATTCGCTACTGTTGCCTTCCACGCTGCAAAAGTAGTAGTTGCAGCTGTGTGTCCAAAATCTGAACTCACAGGATGGGATTGTTGTTTCGTTTCTGCTGTAAATTTTCTTTTGTGTTGTTGTTGTTACACGCGTTTCTACTATTCGTGACGACAACATTATCAGGAAGGACCATCGAGATCTAAGTCGTTACCCTTATTTTCGCGGTTGCCCACGTCAAGCCAGCCAGCTTTGCAGCAGGGGCAGGATCTCATCTGTTCTGCTCCTGCTCAATCTTGGAACTAGCTTTCCATGGCCAGATATTTCCGAGTCTGACATTGAAATCCCTGACCTGGGGGAGCTCGAAGACATTCCTTTTTGCCTTTTTGGGTGTTGTTAGGCTGCAACCATTGTGAGAATCAGCACTGTGTGGTCGTTTGGTGCTGTACTGAAGAGTTACCAACTGCATATGGCAACAGGGTACAGTGTATGGAAATCAATTTCCGCATTATTATTGATTGATTCGTAACATATTGATTACTAACCATTTAAGCAGTACGTTAGACAATACACATAGCAAAGGGCAATCCGGCCTAGATGATGATTGATGACAGGAAGGTGGTGTACAGAAACCCATGAATAAGATCTTACTCCTTTGCGTCCACAACTTATTTGAATGTTTGAGTATAAATAGGATCCGGCGTCCAGCGGCCAACTGTTCGCAGCCGAAACTGTCGAGCCGAGCTCAAGAAGCTCATCACTAGCACCGTCCGGGTGCACGATCAGCCCGATAAAGTAGACGCAGTCTGTCCTCTAGCCCATTGCTGCCCCAATCGCCACCTCCAGCTCTTCTATGTTCGAACCTAACACAACAGAATAGAGCTTAAGATGTACTCCACTTTCATGGACCTTTAGAAATCTGTTAGATGATTTTTTTAGTTTTATTTTGAGAACCCCATCTTACTCCGCCGTCATGGGTACATCCACCAGCACGGTGTAGTCCCAGTTCATAGCGAAGATGGAGTCGCGGTTGATTGAGGTCCACCTCGGTCGTGTACCCGCCGTTGTTCTTCATAACGAAGATGGAATCGCGGTTGATTGAAGGCCCCGGCGACTTCGCCGTGGTTTTATCTTCGTTTGCGTCGACAGAACTAGGGGGGTCGGGAGTCGGGAGTCTGCACTCGGCAGAAACAAGCATTGCCTGTAGGCTGTAGTCCGGTATTCCCCTCTGGTTTGCAATTGGTTGGGCCTCATATAATATAAGTGCCTTGGCCCATATCCGATTTCTTTGTCCGGCCTCACCAAACGGTTTATAGCCCAAAATATGCTAGCAGCGATAGCTCGAATTCGCTTTCTCCCGCCAAAAAAAAAAACTCGAATTCTCTCTCATGTGAACACAAATAAATGGCCAGCTGGACAATCCGAGAGATAAGTACTCGTGTCGTCGGTGCAGTGACTGCACTTTTAAATATTTTTTATATATATTTTCCTTCATAGTGGGTCTTACACATGTCAAATATTATAAAAAACCCCGCCCACATCCCACTTCCCACTCCCCACCGTCCATCACGACCGACGGTTCCCTCTTCAACTCCCCCTCCCCACCGACGGCTCCCTCCCTTTCCCTCCTCCTTGAGCTCGCTTCGTCGGCCTCCATCTCCATGAGCTCGTGTCGCCGCTCGCCATCTCCTCTCGCCGTCCATCCATCTCCTCAAGCTTGCGTCGCGGCCCACCATGTCCTCGCGGTGCCACGCCATCTCTTCAAGCTCGCAACATTGCTTGCCATCACCTCGCCCCTCTGTCACCGATCGGCCAAATCCGGCCAGCTTGTGTCTAGATCCGGCTGGATCAGGCGAGATCCGGCTCAATGGCAGTGGGAGGCGGTCAGATCCGACCAACACCGCTTTCTTCACCAACCTGTAGTTGTTGTCACTGTCGTCTCGGTGGTTGTTGTCCTGGTCGTCGTCACCTTTGCGGCCATGGTGGTGGTCGCCCCAACACCCAGGCCCACAAAACGCATGGGGAGAAGACGATCTCCATACAACGGGCATTGAAGTTGTCTTCTTGTGCCTTGGTTCGCGCGCCGACGCCGACTACAGGAAAGTTGACGACCTCTCCTCTCTCTCTTCCAGGTATGTACAAATTCTAGCTGGCATGGGCTATGGACGACCTACGTGGAACCATTGAGCATGGCCTTAGCGTCACCGTGTGAAAACTAACTGATGTACAAATTAACTAAGAAAGGAAAAATCAGTTCCCACCATGCTCTAAAACCCTACCGGCAGGGACGGAGATTAGTTAGAGCCAAGGTGGGCTCTAGCCCCCCCAACAATTTGTTAAAAAATATAGTAACTTTGAGTATGTAGTAGCATTTAGGTCTATCAATTACTTAATCCTTCAAATGATCATCCCCATTGTCGCAACTCCAAAAATCCCATTAAGTTCGAACCAATCTACTTTATCTTCTTCCTCACTAGGCCATGAATCACTGACCTAATTTTATTTTCCTACTCTGCAACAAGTTAGCCTAATAGTTTTAGTCGTTCACTCATTTTGGTAGCTCAGTTTAGTCAGTAGCTAATGCCCATCACCACTACTTTACTTTGCATTTTTACTCGTCGCCTTCGGCTCATATTGCGACAAAGTGTGAGCGGCAAAGCCACAAGACAACTAGATAAAGCATTGCGGCGGTCGACGGAGCACGAAACATCCCTGCACAACTAAAGTTTGGAGTGGTCGAGTAATATGACCATCAACCTAAGAAGTGGCTGATGCTTTATGGCGTCATGCGTTTCTTCCTCCTCCGTTTTTTAGAGTAAATATATACATACATCTTGCTGAGACAAGACAGTTTATAACCAAAATACGGACAAGATCTACCTAAAAAAATTTATGGTTATAAATTCTACCATGTTATAGTAACATGATTTAGCATTAACCTTTGGCCCCCCTTGAGATTTGGCTCAAGCTCTGTCACTGCCTACCGGCACAGCCAGCAGCAGGTGCAAGGGAATGTGGCCGCTGGTCGGCGAACCGGTTCCGAGGCGGAGTCGCCTTGACGTCGCACAGTACAGTTCCCAATTGAGCATTGCGAGTGGCAGGGTCATGCATGATCAGACGGCTTCGCTTCCGAAGTCTGGTTTGGTGGCTGCCGTGGGAAGCGAACCCCGGCACACGGACAACTGGGCCGCGACCGCAGCCACGAGTCCACGCACTCTGTGGAAGCAGAGCCCGCACTACGGCAGGGACTTCACCTTCTTGCCCTCCGCGTACTCGCCGAGGCATATCGAGCACTACGCCGTGTCGTCCTCGTCACTGGGCGACGCCACGGGACACCGGTACAGCGTCACGGGCAAGCCTGCAAGCGTCGAGGCCGACCACTGAGGAGGAAACGGGCGCCGCAGCGGATGAGGGCAGCGTCGCGTTGGTGTTGTAGCGGTGGCACGCCCAACGGAGGTAGAGGCAGACAGCCACGAAGCGAACGATGATGAGGAGCGGGACGCCGCGGCCGCACACGGCGAAGTTGCTGTCGTCGACGTCACCGTAGCACCACTGCAGCAGCTGCGACGCCTCTTGTGCACTACTACAAAACGGATATTTCCCTACGGTCGAAAACCGTCAGGTTTCATTTTCCTGACAAGTAACTGTCAGGAAAATCCCCTCAAATCAAGGTGATCGGGAAAATCCAATTTATCTGATGGTTAATAGTAAAAAAAATGGTTGCTAATGGTTTTTTTTTCTTCATATTTTGTTGACGGTTTTGTGAACCGCTCATAAGAAGCATTTGGTTGACTGGTATTCATCGTCAATAAAATTAACCTGACGGTTTTTTTGCCCGTCCATAAAATAAATTTTGCCGACATGTAATAACTGTCAACAAAAATAGACTTGACGGTTTTTGCCCGTCAGTTATCTAGTTTAATTAGCTGACGGGACCATTACCGTCAAGCAAATTAAACCTAACGGTTTTTTGCCCGTCAGTTTGCGAGTTTAGCTCACAGGACCATTACTGTCAATCAAATTAAACCTGATGGTTTTTGCCCGTCAACAAATTATTTTTTCATAAGTGTCATAACCGTCACCAAAATGACTCCATCCCTGTCAGCAAAATTATAATTCTGGTAGCCACTGCTAGCAAAAATTGTCAATTAGTTGATCACATATACACACACTAATATTTGATTCATACACATCCATTCATCATATAATCCACAATACAAATCCATACGTCATATAATCCACAATACACATCCATGCATTACTCCATACACAAATAAGAAGTTCAAGCTTATCATTTCAAGCCCAACACTATCCATGAGGTTCACTTGCAGAAAGCAATATTGTAATCTGCACAAAAGATATCTAAAAGTCCAGTACTACCACAATACACCTAAAGACCAATATCACATACAAGTTATATAAGTCCATCTAAAAGTGCAGTAATACCATTCATGTTCAACTATTCAAAAGAGCTAGCAAGATATCATCAAAGTTCATGTAGACAATTAGTTGCATCTATCGTGGTCGATGTTGTTGGTATCATGGTTGTTGTCGCCATTAATGTCAGCATTGCAGTTGTCGCCATCATTGTTAGCATCGTTGCCATTAATAGCATTGTCATCCGGTGCTGAGCCCACATGAGAGGATTCAGTCCCAATCCTAGTCCCTTCCTGTAAGGTGAATAGAGTGTGCCAACATTATGAGTATGCCATGTGATAGAACACTAAACATGAGTTCACTCGCTCGCTGCTGCACTGCTTGTTGTCACTTTGACACACCAAAAAGTATTAGTGTCTAGTCCAAATTAGTCCTCCAAATGATAGAGGTTTGGACAACCTTGTAACTTTTATGAGATATTGTTTGTAGTATTGGCAATAATTTTAGTTGCTAAGTATTCTTATATGTGATTGTGCAGATGTTTCACGGTGTAGCATCTCTGGTGGTGGTTCTTCACCCATCTTATGGAAAAGCATCTACATTTGGAAACTTTACAAGATTAGATTTTTGGCTTTCTAGCTATTTCGATCAATATCAGTATGTCTCGTATCGATTCAATTAATTGCAAACATATACATTAAGATAAATCATGATAAATGTTTAGATTATTTCACTATTGTTTATTGGTCATACGTCTGGTGACAATTCACACCACATGAATGAAATGCACAAAAATGGATGATGAGCTACAGCCTGTAGGTGCCATTTAGACTGGCTACAGGGACAGCTTACTTAGGCAGTCACATTTGCTTTTTATGGGCTCCTCAGGTTATCAAACCATGGTAAATAATCAAGCTAACACTAATGGACAGCTCAAACCCATCCATGCACAGTTCATATATATTTTATAGACCTAGGGTTTGCCCAATTAATAGAGAAACATAGTAGTAACATTAATTTGTAAAAGTTGTATACAGATGCTCCAATAAATAGGTAACACATACACATGCCCTCAAAAAGTCAGAATCTCCCATAATTTAGAGGAGTTTCTTGCATCAATAGATGTAGAAAAGCAGACAGTAAGACATGTAAATAGAACAATGTTTTAAATGTCAGATGTATCCGACAATCTTGTCCAAAACCCTGTTTTTGAATAAATCAGATAGCAATTAAGATTGTTTGTAAGCCTTATCAAGATCGTACATTTTTGGCCAAGTTTTGCAATACAAAATTTCATAATATGGGTGTTCTGAACCTACTGATTCTAGAAATTAACATCTCCCATGCACCAATTCGCATTTGCAAATGCTACCTAAACAAATTCATTGAGGCTTACATATCAGCAGGTAAGGGACAAGTTTAGGCAATTCCATTAGGATATTTATACCTGAAGACATGCATTTTATTGGGGAAAATGGTTATATTACTAGATTGAACTCAGAATGATCCTTCCAAAACCAGCCCAACACATGCATATACATGCATGGACACTCACTCTTATTGTGATCCTTTCAATATAGGTAATGTTCTCACTAAATAATCAAGCTAGCACTAATGGACAGCTCAAACCTATCCATGCACAGTTCATATATATTACCACAATCAAGCTAACACTAATGGACAACTCAAATAACATTGGATGTAAATTAATGTGTGTATTAATAATGTTACCACGATCATTTGGTGGTGAACTTCTTGTGTCCGAACTAGTTCTTGATTATGTCAGACCACATTACGATATGAGGTGGAATTGGATAGCCTAATATTTCTTGATTTAGCTGCTAGTAGAACTTCAGCCTTCTTGACAGAACCATTCCCTATTGGTACACGACCATGGGGCAAGCCACCATTGGTGTTGTAAAGTATTGCTCCATCAAGTGGTTGCCACTCCCACAGTCCCACTCACCATCTGGATGTTGAGCACTCTGGCAGCTACAGAGTAATCATCCTAGAACAAAAGCAACATTTCATATGATTTGCATTCGTAGAAGTTGAGTTCACTTGAGTTGTGTACAAACATAGTAGAACTTACAATGCGTTTTTGTGCTTTTTGCTGCATATTGGACCACTGCTGCCAGTACTGTCCACATTTTTCACACCAGACTTCATTACGGCATATGTCTTCAGGCATGTAGCATTTTCTGATCCAAACTTGTGTTCCTACAACACGGTGAAGAACACAATTAACCCAATCAAATATGTGAGGAAGACATAGTATATGTGAATTGAAGGTGAGCAAAGTGCAAATATGAAAAGAAAATTGGTACTCTCCATCTAATGCATTGTCACAACCTACTACCTTACAATATCCAAAAGCGAAAAAGAGAGATGGAACAACATGTATAATATACCAAGTATTGTTGAGTTTTCGAGTATGATCGTGGGCTTGATCGGTTTTGAGCAACATCTTCAGATTTCAAGCATGCCTCCTGACCTCTCTTTCGTTTTGTCAAGAACTGGTCACCTTCAACTAAACTTGGTGCACGATCCAATAATTGTGTCGTGTGATCAATCCATTCATTAGAGGGAGCTCTACCACGCTGCCAGCCAATATACATCCATTCATGGTCTGCCATTAAATAGTTCTGTGTTCAACAACTTGAATATGTTAGTTATAAATTTATTTGACACCAACATGACACAATTAAGTTGGTTATATTATCTGATACTACATATCTTGCATATGTACTATATGAATATCATATGATGGTATCTCCAAATAAGAGAATCTGCACATAATTATTAATTCAGCAATCAACACATGACGTTGTTTATGAGATAACTCCTACGTAAGACAAGTACAAATTTGGTCCAGCGTAACATTGCATTTGCAACAAAAGGATATAATTTTAATTACTCACATTACAATATTTATTACATATTATGCATCATTCGAACAATACATATTAGTAAAATCATATAGGTTGGAGCTTACCAATACCACTCAGAGGCAGTGAGACAGGCATGGAGGTGGCGGGTGCGGCCGGAGATGGCATGGAGGTGGTGGGCGTGGAGGTGGCGAGCATGGACGGAGATGGCGTGGAGGTGGCGTATTGAGGATGTGGAGCTAGGGATTTCGAGAGGAGGGAGTGGTTGCGGCCGGAGATCGTGTGGCGGTGGCGGGCGCAGCCGGAGATGGCATGGAAGCGGCGGGGGCGGCCGGAGATGGCGTGGAGGCAGTAGGCGCGCTCGGAGATGGCATGGAGGCGACGCACGGATTAGGGATGTATGGAGCTTGCTAGGTATTTTGACAGGAGGAAGGGACTTTGATTGCTGGGCAGTGAACACAGGTGCGCGATCTATTTTTGAAGGATCTAGACCCGCCATTATGTGTTAATGAAGTATTTTGGTGATTAATGACAAATGCACTTGTGAGACTAACACTCTTATTGTTATATCATGTTTAGTCTCAGCTTGGATATAAAAGCAAAAATCCAAACAGGTATGTATTCATTAATGACAAATCTATTTGTAAGACTAACAATTCTATTGATTATCTATTGCTTAGTCTTGTTTGGATATAAAGATGAAAATACAAGAGGTATGCATTCTACTTCTTCTTATTATATCTTGTTGCATTCCTCGGATCCAAAATAAAGGTTAAACTCCACCAAAAAGGTTAACTTGGATATGTGCATATGTTTCCATTACACATTTGTATATGCACACATTTAGGGGGAGTTCATTCTATATTTTGTGGTTTCATTAGTATTGATCCATATTCTCTTTCCACATATATTAAGGATCTTTACTTTGAAATATATCTTTGAATATATTTAACTTGTGTAGTTAATATATTCATATGAGTATATATAACTTGTGTAGTTCGTATACACTCATATTTAGTATATACAACTTGTAGTTCGTATATACTCATAGTATATATAACTTGTGTAGTTCATATATACTCATATTGCTTTATATTCAATTATTTGCAATTGTGTTGTGGAACTAATATGTGTGCTAAGATGTTTTCAAGGCTTAGTCCCAGAGTTTGAATGATGACATGAAAAGGAAATGCAAAGATGATAAATGACTAACATGGCTCAAGACAAAGGAGTCATGCATTGCATTTCGAAAAGCTTTTGGAAGAAGTTCAGTGGAAATCGGTATGACCGCATTTGGTAAGCGGTACTACCGATGTGCGGTAGTACCAGAGTTCATGTGGCGGAACTACCGCGTAGCGGTATGACCGCAAATATGTTGGCGGAACTACCGCAACCCGGTTGTTCCGTTTGTTATTTGGTGGTATGTATTTTCCAGAGAGCATGTCTTTTCGGCAAAATTGGAAACCCTGCAATCGGTAGTACCGCTCCTTCGTGCGGTACAACCGGACCAAGCGGTAGTACCGCAACTTGGTTGGCGATAGTACTGGTCTAGGATTTTCAACGGCTTGTTTAGAAGCATTTATGCAGGTATATCTTGTTAATTAATGTTAATGACATTGTGGGACTAACATTTTTCATGAGTTGGATGAATAGGTTATGTTCCAGGGTGATGAAGGCTTTGGATGGCATCATGAGTTGATTGTCATCAAGTCAAGATTCAAGAAGATGATGCATCATGTGTTGATGCATATCAAGATCTCGAATAAGAGATGATCATGAGTTGATCATCGAGTCAAGAGAAGACTCATCATGTGTTGATTGAGGTCAAGTAAAAGATGCATCATGGGTTGATGCATATCAAGACGATGACCCGGACATGAAGCGAGGATGTGAGTCATCAAGCTTCAAGTGGATGGTCAAGGCAAAGGTATGACTAACTAGGGCTAAGGATGTGTTCCAAGTCTTTTATCGGTCTTGGTGTTTGGTTGGAAGACTGGAATGCTAGTATAGGTTGTCGTACTATTAAGAGGGGTCTTGTCTAGTAGCTTGAGTCTCATCATGTGTTAATAGCTCAATCTTGCTTGCTCTAGCTCATCGTGGCATGATGTTATTATTTGCAAATGTGTTTTGCAAATAGTCGAGGTTCATGCATTTAATCCTTGTAACATGTGACTATACTTTGAAAATGTGTTTTACAAATGATTGAAGTCCATGTACCTACTCCTTATGGTATGATCTAAGTTTGCAAATGTGTTTTGAAAATGTTTAAGATTCATGCGTATTCCCTTGACATGGTCTAAGATTGCTTGTTGCTATTTCTTTGGACTTAGACCATAGTAGTGGCTCTTTTGAGTTGTGCTTTTTTGATTTGATCAAATGTGTTTGAGATCAATCAAATAGGTAGGTTTTGTAGCCCTCTGAATAAGTTTTCAATAGAGTCCAAGATCACTCAATTCCGACATCGGAGTCAAAAGTTATGACCTTTTTACCGAGTGTCGTCTGTGCTGATTTTGAGCTGCGGTATGACCGCCATGAAAAGAGTGGTATGACCGCCCAGAACGGTAGTACCGGCCATTGTGAGTGCGGTAGTACCGCACCAAAGTTTTAACGGCTTGTTTTTGAGCTGTTATTGCACCCTTTCCGACCGTTGAGTCAAAAACGGTAGTACCGGCCCCTGTGAGTGCAGTATGACCGCATTTCGGATGAGTTTGCTGATTTCAGCTTCCAACAGCTAGTTTTTATGTGTGGGCTATAAATACCCACCTTGGCCGGTTGAGAGACAACTTTTGGCATCTCATTTCACTCTCTTGAGCTAGTGTGAGCTTCTCCTCTCAATTGTGCATGTGTTGCACCTTGTGAGCAAGGACAGGGGTCTCTAGTTGCATGTGTTGCATCTAGAAGTGGACTTCGTATCCACTTGAGCTTGTGCATTCGTTGCATGTGGTGAGAGTCATGCAAGGGGCTTGGCTTATTACTCTTGGTGTTTGCCGACACCTAGACGGCGTGGAGGCGTTGTGGTCCGGTGATCTTCTCAAGTGAAGCTTGTGAGAAGGCCCGGTGTTTGTGAGTGGCTTGGTGCTCGCCATCTCCGGAGTGGATTAAGAGCAACCCTAGTGG
Source organism: Ampelocalamus luodianensis (assembly GCA_036346255.1). Taxonomy (NCBI): domain Eukaryota; kingdom Viridiplantae; phylum Streptophyta; class Magnoliopsida; order Poales; family Poaceae; genus Ampelocalamus; species Ampelocalamus luodianensis. The sequence goes on along the minus strand of CM070617.1, from coordinate 24,288,072 downwards.
AGCGAGGTGTTGATACCTCGGTGGAAGGCTTAATTCGTGGAGCCGGCCCAATTGGTTTGGGTTTACCTCAACGTGGATTAGGGGAGACCGGCAAGTCTCCGATCACCACGGTAAAACATCGTCGTGTCATCTTGTGGTTTGCATTCTTGAGCTCTACCATATTGCAATTTACATTCATATAATTAAGTTGCTCATTCATTGTATATGAATGCTTGCCATGCTATGTGTTATTTACATTGCTTAAATTGAATTGCTTACAAGTTCATGCTTGATTGATTATTATCAATAGACTTGTATTGTTGGTGCACTTAGTTGAGCCTAGTGGATTTAGGTCTTATTTGTGCAAAACCGTATTTGTATTAGCTTCCGCATTAGAAATCGGTTTTAGCGCATATAAGTTTTTAAAACGCCTATTCACCCCCCTCTAGTCGGCCTCCTCAATCTTACAATTTTTTCGTGCAAATAGGCCCACATGTCATACTCAGATCTGTTTGGACAGTCCGATTCCGATCGAATGAATAGTAACCAAAGTGTTTTTTCAGCCTTTTTGCAAAACTTGATATTCAAACTACTATAACTTTCACTTGCTAACTCTAAATGGAATAATTCTTTCACCTAAATTTATATAAAATCATCATCTATCTACCGTAGAAAATTCATGCATTTTTGAGCAATTTGAGTTTTTAGGTTTTTATCGGTGTTGATTCGAGAGATAGAGAGGAAAGAAAAGAAAAGAAAAAGGAAATAATCCAGAAAAAATTAAAAATTAAATCCAAAATTTCAAGAAAATTACAAAAAAAATAATAAAATATTTTTTGAATTTAATTAAAGTTTATTTTATTCATTTAAAATATTTTTCACGTGCTTCGCCTGGGCCTCACCGTCATAATTAATTAGTTAGTTCACTAGTAATGAATTAGTCTAGTGGTAATTAATTAGTCGTAATTAGTATAGTAGTCATCATTACAGCATATTAAATAAGTGCAAATGAAGTACTGGTGGCCGTGCAATAACCTATAGCACGGTACGCCTTGTCCATCAGCCGTGTGTACCGAGTGCACGAGTCCAACCCAGGAAAGTACGCAGTGAAGTGCGTAGTGGAAGGATGCCCTAGCAAGGTCAGCGCTCATGAAGCAAAGATCTTTAGCTTGGTCTTCACAATCAAGGAGCTGATCAACCACACTTGCGAGCTCAGCGAGCCCCTATGGCAACATCGGAACGTGACTTCTGCATATGTTGCAAACCTCATCACGCACCTAGTTAAGGCGGACTTGTCTGTCTACTCCAAGATGATGATGTCAGATGTCATCAATCAGGTTGGTTATTCAGTCAGCTACAGCAAGGTCCAATGAGCCAAGTAAAAGGTCATCGAGATCATGTACGGGATATACAAAGAGGAGTATAACCTTATGCCGAGATTGCTTCACCAGATTGATGAATCAAACCCCAGCACGTACATAAACAAGCTTGACAGTGAAGATGCTAGAAAAGAGCCCAACTGCTTCATACTAGACCGGGTGTTCTGGGCTTTCGCTAAGGCCATCGAGGGCTTCAAGTTCTGTCGTCCCGTGTTAACGATGGATGGCACTTTCCTCCCGGGAAGGTACGAGGGCATCATCCTCACCACGGTTAAAAATATAGATAAATAGAGAATAAAATTATATGACCAAAATAACTTAGTTCAGCTTATTTGGAGTTCAGAAATATTTCCTATGAATTTTCGAAGTTAAAAACATTTTCTAGTTTGAAAATAATTCAGTTAAGGATCAATTTCCAAAAACTATGTTTTGTGGGCTAGAGACAAGTTTAAAACCTATTTTGAAATATAGTTTATTTATAATAAAAAATATCAAAATTGGTTTCACTTGATTTGGAGTTGAGTTGAATTAGATATGAATTTTTTTAAGTCAAATGAATTTTCAGTGGATTCGGATAGTCCGATCGAAGCCAGGTCTGGTCGAACGGTCCGATCGACCAAAAAAGTGATGTTCAGACGATCTGCACATTCCAAAAGTGATGTTTGGACGGTCCGAATGTTACCAGGATTACTGTTTGAACTTCAAAACCCTCAAGTTTGACCGAGCTAAAATTTCTAACCTTGCTTTTAAAGATTTATTCTTCTTATTTTAATTCATTAACAACAAATGCTTTTAGAACTTGGTTTGAATTTTCATGAGGTAGTGGAGAAAAGGATTACATAGATAAATAGAGAATAAAAATATAAGACCAAAAAAGGAAGAGTAGCTGGCCAGAAATGCCAAAAATACTCTTTTGATGTGTCGCGCGTGCGACATCAATTTTTTTGGCGCGGACGACCCGACCACTTAACGTGATGGTTGTAACCATCATGAAATACATTGTATTGACAGATTTATTATAACCGTTAGGAAAATTGGCATTTTGGTGAGGGGGTTACTATTCCCGTGACCAAAATAGTAAAACTTGACGGTCATTATGGGCCCGTTAGCGTAATTCGTGTAAAACTTGACAGTCGTTGCGGGCCCGTCAGTGTAATTCGTGGTAGTAAGGTTTTCTCCATTTTCTAGTAGTGGCGCTGCCATGCAATGCGTTGCACACGGCTCTCTAGTCTCAGCAACAGTGTCAGTTCCTCCTTTCTTTGCTACGGTCAAACAAAACTAATACGCACGTGCGGTTCACTGCACGTCGTGTTTTGTGGCTTTCGTCGGCCGTGAGCTCTCTGGCGCTAGTGGGTGCTCAAATAGGCGATCTACTCGAAGTGTGATCAAGGTGGTTTTAAGCTTTTGGCACCCACTTTTTGCATCTAAAGTGATTGTTTCCTTTTCCAGGTTTGACGATGGCTAGTCTAGGAATGTGCCAGCGACTGTTCGATTCATGATTTTTTTTTAAAAAATATCATTTTAATAAAAAGTACAAAATTAAATAGTTGATTTTTTTTTTTTTTGCAAAATTAGGCTATTGTCACTAGTTGGAATGACGAAAAATGATCGTTGCCAGTTCAATTGGCGAGAGAGCCTTGGATTTTTTATTTATCTGTATAGAATTTAAGCGTAAAAGTAAGTACTATTTTATTTAATTTTGTACTATTTTTGTTGGACTGCTTATTGCTGACCGCTCCACTCTAGCGTTCGAACCGCCACACAGCCCCAACCAACTAAACTACCACCACCAACGGCGCCGCTGGCGAAGACAATGCTGTTGGTTTCAAGAACAGGATAAGTTACATATTACAATTAATTGGAAGCGCGACATAATAAGAAAAAGAATCAGATAGTAATAAGAAACAATATTAGCACAACATATTTTTAAGCAAAGCGTCGTCACATAGTTTTTTGAAAAATCACAATGATGTTACAAAACATTCTAGTACAATGTCATCACATGGTTTTTCGACAACACAACATCATCACATAGTTTGTGGATAAATCACAATGACATTACAAAACATTCAGTACAATATATTTCGACAAGACAAACAATTCCAGTGGCCGCTACCTCAACGTCCACCATCTCAACCTCCACGATGCCCTCCTTGAGTGTGTCGGTTGGATGGGGTCCCCTTCGGCGCCATCTGGACTACCGACCTCTCCTTCATCCTGTGCATTTCTTGTAGGGAATTTTTTGAAGGTATGCATGGACTCCCAGCAAATTGAGCACTTCTTCGTACGACACCCGACTTTTGCTTCGTCCATGTCGTTCTTGATATGCCATACCTGCCCCCGGCCAACCTTTCCCTTCAGCTTAGGACTGTTTGTGGCCTAGATCAGTTGCTCCCAGATAGGATGACCAGTGAAATAGCCAACCACGCCATACTCATACAGCTCTGTATTCCAGGTATGCATCACATATTCCTTGGTGAAATATTGGGAAAGATATTGACTGGGATGCTACACCACCGTTGAACATATGGTCATGACATGTGAGCATAGCCTATACAGAAGAATAGGTTTGTTGCAAGTGCATATGCAACTAGCGCGGCGTAGCGTGCACTTGTGGATGATTCTCTCGCGGTTTGTCACGCGACGTCTTTTCTCTCTGCACAGTATCTTGAAGCGAAGCTCTCTTGTGCCATCTTGAATGCTCGGTACATCTCACCCTTATTGCTCTTCTCATGTATGTACTTGGTGATTATGGTGGAGTACAGTACTCTGCCATTTACTATGTAGAGCGACGCGTTGTTGCTTTGGTCAACAAAGTATTTTGTAGTACCGCGGACAATTGCCTCCACAATAGCAACCAAATGGAGGAACCTAGCGCTGCACGTGACCCAATTATACACCTCGGCTAGATTGATTGTCATGACACCATATCGAGTACTATCCTTGTATGTAGAAGCGACCATTTCTCCTTAGGCTCTTGCTCAATACAGTCCAAGAAGAATTTCACCTACACCCCTGCCTTCCTCGTAACACCAGGACCATCTGTGGGTAATTGTAGCAATGCCTCGGGGTCCTGGTCAGCGCTTGTAGCGGCCTTTTTTGCCCCCTTCCCTTCTTTGCACCCCGGTTCGCTCATCCAGAATCTCCCATAGTGCATCAAATTTTCTATTTTGGTTCTGGTTGTAGAGCCGCTTGAATAGGTTCATCAAGTCCTTGTTGTGGTGCTGCTTGTAGAAGTTTGCACCCAAGTGTCTCATGCACCACCTGATCTGTAGATCCGCCCATGGAAGTGATTCGTTCTCCCCTTGTTATTGTTGGGTTATTGCACTCAATAGGCCCGCATGTCGATTATGTACAACAGAAATCTTCACGTTACCGAGAAACCACAACCAATTGTCCGTGTTTTTGCTTTCAACGAATGCGAAGGCTACGGGAAGAACCTGATTGTTGCCATCCGTCGCTATTGTAGTAAGTATCTGCCCCCTTGTACTTTCCAGTCAAAAATATGCCATCCACGCATAATATTGGACGACAATACTAGAATGCATTGATGCATGGACTAAAGGTGAAGAAGGCTCACCTCAATACCCTCTTCTTGTCCCACCGCAGATCTATGCCATCTTGAATTTTATCCATGAAAGTAGGCATCCATTGGTTTCCTTCTATATGAATATGTTTTTTCACACTCAATTCAACTATTAGTGGAATATATCACACTGACAACACATACAGTTAGTTTGCAGTGCGTTGTTTCATGGAATCCTCCAACTTTTGCTTCATAAGTCCATATATAATCAATAAAATGTTGGTAGGCTCCCAATGCGTTGTTGGTAAATATTGTGCCTTTCACATATTCATTTATGGTACTTTTTTCTATTTCATAAAAAAGGTATCCTCTCATTGCAGTCAAAGATCACATAAGAAACAACTAACATGAGACATACCAATTGCTCGTACTGCAGATCATCTGTTCACAACATGCTTACATGTTGTGTTAACGATTCCTCTTCGAATTCCAACATTGCCAGCGTGCTTTCCTACTTCCATACATTAGCTACTTAGAAGTGAGGTACTTTTTTCAACTAATGTTCACTAATTATCTCTTTTGATTTGAACACCCTTTATCCCGAGATTACTTAGATTTAAGGTTTATACTTTCATAGATAGTTATTGAATATTGAAAAATATCACATTGTCAACGTTTTGTTGTTGTGCCTGCGAATGACCTCAGATTTAGTGACATGTTAAAATGAAACCACCACATACAAACATGCCAAAAGTACGCAGGAAGCAACGTAGTCAGATTGTTAATTTAGTTTCAGTTTTCTTGACATGAAACCACCCCTCAGATTATCAGTTGTTTCTTAGTTTCAGATCGGGACTCATGTAAAGTGTTTGATCAAACTAGCTACCTTGGGGTCCTCTTAATAGGCCAGATCTGCCACATTTTACACATTTATGGTCTGAACCTTTACTATTCTGGCTATACTATACTTAGTAATATGTACAAGTTAGAATGGAAGATGGTGAGTTTTTGCACAAGTATGAATTCCTATTTGTTATATTCGTGTTTTGCTTTGCACAAATATAGCATATGCGCTATCCTATGTCAGATCATAATGTTTAGAACGAAATTGCTTCGGTTGTAAGTTTGCCATCCCTCTACAATAGCCACAACCCCGCTAAATGGCCAAATGGCACGGATTAACTTCTAGTTTCTTGGTAAAGGAGCGATAGTAACAAACCGCAGAAGGGAAGCAGCGAGTGTGCCAAATTACTCAAGCCGATGCAAGAAAGTCTACGTAGGTGCTGCCTGTTGCAGAAAAGCAACGCTATATACAGCTAGCAGGCACGCATCGCCCAATCTCCATGAACAGCACATGTTCACGGACAGAATGCCCTGTCGCCCGGCTTTTCGCGCAATTGCCATCATCATTACAATCATCATCTTGTGCAGGGTACATATTCTTTACCGCTGCATGTGTCTATCGCTATCAAATATACATCGAAATTAATGTAAACTTTCGAAATTCAAATAACTACCTGTCTTCTGATAATCGAACATCCTTCGTATGAATCTTTTGACACTTTTAAGGGTCAAGACAGTGCATGTACCCATATGTACATGTGGTTTTGCATTATTTAGGATATGGTTTGCGACAAATTAAACTTTGAGAATGGCGGTAGCCCCTACCTATCGATTGTTCCTTCAACTTATTCAGCTTGAGTGCCCCAACAAAATACCAACCTAGCGCCAGACAACACCACCACGAAATGTCGAAAATGTACCCCGACAATGCAATTTCACGGAAATGTCCAGAGGATCTGAGCATAGCCCTTCCTAACCTCTTTATCAATTTACTGCCTATCTAGAGGATATATATATGCAGGGACGGAGATTAGTTAGAGCCAAGGTGGGCTCTAGCCCCCCCAACAATTTGTTAAAAAATATAGTAACTTTGAGTATGTAGTAGCATTTAGGTCTATCAATTACTTAATCCTTCAAATGATCATCCTGCTATCTGCAACTCCAAAAATCCCATTAAGTTCGAACCAATCTACTTTATCTTCTTCCTCACTAGGCCATGAATCACTGACCTAATTTTATTTTCCTACTTTGCAACAAGTTAGCCTAATAGTTTTAGTCGTTCACTCATTTTGGTAGCTCAGTTTAGTCAGTAGCTAATGCCCATCACCACTACTTTACTTTCTGTTTTTTACTCGTCGCCTTCGGCTCATATTGCGACAAAGTGTGAGCGGCAAATCCACAAGACAACTAGATAAAGCATTGCGGCGGTCGACGGAGCACGAAACATCCCTGCACAACTAAAGTTTGGAGTGGTCGAGTAATATGGCCATCAACCTAAGAAGTGGTTGATGCTTTATGGCGTCATGCGTTTCTTCCTCCTCCGTTTTTTAGAGTAAATATATACATATATCTTGGCATTAACCTAGCGCATTTATTTACTCTATATATACATATATACATATATGTATATATTTACTCTAAAAAACGGAGGAGGAAGAAACGCATGATGCCATAAAGCATCAACCACTTCTTAGGTTGATGGCCATATTACTCGACCACCCAAACTTTAGTTGTGCAGGATGTTTCGTGTTCGTCGACCGCCGCAATGCTTTATCTAGTTGTCTTGTGGCTTAGCCGCTCACACTTTGTCGCAATATGAGCCAAGGCACGCAAAAAATGTAAAGTAAAGTAGTGGTGATGGGCATTAGCTACTGACTAAACTGAGCTACCAAAATGAGTGAACGACTAAAACTATTAGGCTAACTTGTTGCAGAGTAGGAAAATAAAATTAGGTCAGTGATTCATGGCCTAGTGAGGAAGAAGATAAAGTAGATTGGTTCGAACTTAATGAGATTTTTGGAGTTGCAGACAGCAGGATGATCATTTGAAGGATTAAGTAATTGATAGACCTAAATGCTACTACATACTCAAAGTTACTATATTTTTTAACAAATTGTTGGGGGGGCTAAAGCCCACCTTGGCTCTAACTAATCTCCGTCCCTGCAAATAATCCGAATGATTCACAGGTTGTAAATTCGAAAAATTAGGCAGCTTAGATTGTTTTTTTTCCTTCTCCAGTAGTTTGCTGAGCACATGGACATGGAAGGAAGAGATCCACTGGTTGAAGGACCCAAGGGTTGAAAATCAAAGTTTTTTTTATTTAGAAATTAGCACTCCGGTGTTTCCTAGTATCACTTTTTTTTTCCAATGATAATACTACCGCTTAGACATACACCGAGAAACATATAGTGGCGATACATTCCTAATTTATCATCCCATTAATTAAGAATTTTTTTTAAGATACACTCAATTTAATACGGATCGTCCATTCTCTTTAATCCAATGATTCGGATTAGTTAGGATTTAGTTATACTATATCTGGTAGTATGAGTAGTAAAATCCCGATGGGTGTAGAATTATAATTGCCATATGGACATCACATGCCACGAGAGAAATATTTTCAACCATAGTTGGAAAAGTCTATAATACTCTCACAAAAAAATATAAATAGAAAGAAAAGTCTATTGTACCTTTAACAAATTAATGACCAGAATTAATTTATACTACCATCGTATACTACTAGTAAGATGTACCGTAAAATTTCTCTTAATTAAAGACATGTTTAATAGGTTTGTCGGAATTTCCCATGAAATATTTCAATTTCTGCAGAAATATGAGAAAATTCTCCGGCTCATATTCCGGCCGCCCCCACGGAGATAGAGCCACGGCACGGCTGGGCATTTGGGCAATCCGTGCGCTGCCAAGAACCCTATACCAGGTTGGCAGCTAGCTAGCCGGGCTGCAGCAGGTCTCGGCGATCGAGGCATACCAGCAGCCTATGTCTTGCCTACATGGCTACGTAGAGTAAGTAGTTTAAAGCCCTAGGGCATCAAATCGGCCGCTACGTAACATAGCACCAGATCACCAGTCCTGCCAAAAATCTTTGCCTCTGATCACACGGGTGAGAGTCGCCGTCCTCATTAATCGAACCCTTTATTCTCGCACAGTCCAGTTCCTGCAGCCTGCAGGCATGATCTACTGCGTACACATGGACAGCGTACGTGGAGCCCACGCTCGAGGCCGGCCGGCGATCTGTACAGTGTCGTCCAAGCTTCGATCGGCTTCCTAGCTTAGCTAGTTAGATCTGATCATTCCAGAAGCACGCGGACCATGCGTCTGTGGCCAAGGCAGGAAATGCATGCTACGAGGTAGTACTAGCTAGGACAAATTAGTTCTAACCCTTGTTTGCGTATGCTGACTACTGTACCATTGAGTTCGAACGAAATTGTTAATGAAAATACCTGCAGCTAGCAGCCAAGCAGAATGATCTTCTCCGCTCCACTATTTGTTGGCCGCGCGCAGTACTGAACTACTGATGCTGCACGCGGCCGGCTAACATGAATCAAGCTAGGATCATCTCCGGCCGGATGCAGTACCTGGATATATACCCTGTATACTCATAATATATAGGTATGTACAAGTGTACAGAACATACATTTTCCTATGTCAAGTATACAAATAGGTAGAATCACGGACGCAATCGATTAGTTAGAACAACGAAATAAGAAGCAAACTAACATACAAGTTCTATTTAATTAGTTAGAACAACGAAATAAGAAGCACACAAACATACAAGTTCGATCAGAGTGCTAGTTTAAGCTAGTTCGGGATCTTCATGACGTTGAAACATGCATGCATGCAAATAAAGAAAGTCTACCGTCTGTGATCAAACTGATCAACAGAATGACAGAACCATGCATGCACCGAGAGAAACAAACTGCCTTCCCAGGACGGCAGTACATTTGAGCTAATTAAGCTAAGTAGAGGAACTAGCAGCTACGTACGGGCGGACGAAAGTAGCTAATAAGATCCGTGTACATCAGTCTCCTCGCCTTGGAGATTACACACGGAGTAGCACGCGGCGGCAGACTCTTCGTCAAAGACGCAAGAAGGCAAAGGAGGCAGCTCGTGAGCACTACTCATCTGCCCTGGGCCTAGATCAGCAAGGACTTGCACCTGATGAGCCCCATTGTAATAGCTCACCACCTCCTGGACGGGAATTCCTGGAAGCTGCATCGTAACCTCGTCATCTGCACCACGGCCAGCAGCAGCGAACTCGTGGCAGCCTTCCTCGTGCTGCATGAGCGCGGTCTGGTGTAGGCTGACCTGCACCTTGAGGAACTTGACGTAGTGGATGGCCTGCTCGAGCATGGAAACCGTGTCCATCTTGCTGCCGCCGGGCACGAGGCTGCGGAGCACGCGGAAGCGGTCGCTGATCCGGTGCCGCCGCTCCCGCGCAGCCACACTCTGGGGGTCCGTCGAGAGCTTCGCGCCGGAGCGGCGCCGCCCGCCGCCCCTCATCGGCCTGCTCTCGCCGAGGCCGACCGGGTGCTGGAGGTAGGGCTGCGGGTGGATGGGGAAGCCGCGTGGGTCCTGCGTGTTTTCGTAGTAGTATGGATCCATAGCTAGGATGCGCGGCTAGTTGTGTCACCACTGTGCTGATGGTTTCAGCCCTAGAGCTATGTGTTGGGGGTGGAGGCGATGTTATATATATATAGGAAATTGCTATAAAAGTAAATAACTTCCAACAGTTTTTTTAAGTCAAAACTGTCACTTTTCTGTTCGTTAGATGTGCTATATAAGATTCGTGTTGTTGATGTGTTGTAAGAAGAATCATAATAGTTGAATTTTTATTCGTCTAATAAACTTTGAGATTTGCAATTTTTTCTATCTGATGAATTGAGTCTGAATTTATTATGATTTTTTATTCGGAACATAACAGGTTCACCATATTGTCGTATTTTGTTGTATATAATTTTTTTTTTGTCTTTGTTTTTACTCAACCTCTCAAAGTACATATGAAGAACATAACAGGATCACCACATTGCCATATTTTGTTGGTATATAATTTTTTTTGTCTTTATTTTTGCTCAACCTCTCAAAGTACATGTGAGATTTTAAATCATGTGATGGAAATATAAGTTAAACCAAAATTACATAAATAATTTACGATAATTAATGTATAATGGAGTTGTAAATGAACTTTCAGAACGTGATAGTTTTTTTATAGAGAAAACAGTCGAATTCTGTGTGTGTGTATAGGAAAATGGTATGGTACTCTTCGGAGTACGTGCTTCCACTTCTTATATACCACTTAAATCGTATGTAGATACCTCTTTATTTATTTGAGTATACTCCAATAATGATTATAAGATATCCCAAAGTGAGTTCCATAAAAAAATTTCATCAAAATCCACTTTTTATAGCAAATTTTGTGTATATACTTCTTTTATATATGAAAAAGGGTATATAGCAAAAAACAAAGGGCTTCAATGAAAACTTTTTCAATCAAGTCACACTATCTTATAATTAGTGTTTAAGTATACTGAAAGTGATAAAAAAAAGTATAATATATGTGTTTAAGTGGTATATTGGAAGTGGGAGTACATACTCTGAGTACTGAAACACACACACACACACACACACACACACACAGATATATATATATATATATATATATATATATATATATATATATATATATATATATATATATATATGGGTTTGCTAATTCACATGTGACTGAAAATATCAAAAATCACAGTCGATTTGCTCACCGTTGGATCTTGTGTCGCGATTCATCTTCTCCAACGGCGTTCTTATCCTCTCCAATGACAGTGGTGGCGGCGGCCGGCGGATCAGGACATGGGTTCAACCGTTTAGGGTTTGGGTTCACTAGTGCCCCCTGGGCTTAGAGGGAGGCTGGAGTGGTGGTAGCACGGTAGTGAGCGGCGAAGGGGCAGCGGTGGCTCCGCCTCGGCCGCGGGGTGGTGGTCGCTGGAGGGCGGTGGGGACAAATAGAGCTGGAGTGGTTAGGAGGCGGTGACAGATCTAGCGGTGGTAGCCGTCGAAAACGAGGAAGAGGGCGGCGTGGGGGCATCACGCCGAAGAGGAGTTGGAAAGCAGTGGCGACATCAATTTGGAGGGGAGGAGGAGGAGACAAGCGGTGGAGCAGGAGCTTGCCAGCGGGCCTACCGTCGCCAAAGGTGGTGGGAGAAGGCGGCGGCAAGGTGGGGTGGGTGGGGTGGGGATAGGGTTTGGTTCGTGGGGATTTTACATGAGATGGGAAATTGAAGGGGATGGTTGGATCCAAATCTGACGGTCAGAATAGGTGACAGTGTTTTCTGAAAATTAATTTCAGGCTACTATGGTATAGTCGGCCCCTACACATACAATGCGTAGGATCGTGTGGAGATAATGGGGATATGATCCGAATCTTAGTGTGCTAAACAATTGGCAATAACATCAAGGCATTTGGATAAAACCTCGAGTTCAATAAAGTTTCATAGTGTGGCAAGCTGAGGAGGTCAGACCGGCCATGGTGGTAGTATGACAGCCCACTGCCGGCGGTCTGACCGGCCACATGCGGCGGTCTAACCAGCCGAAATTTCAGTTTGTGAATTTTGGAAATCGACTAAAAATCACGTGCGTAGGAAGGTGAGAGGATACATTTGCCCTTGGTCTCATTGCAATTAGAGTTTACAGCCGAAACTAGAAAGGGTTTGAAAATTCCAAAGAGGATGCAGTCTCGGGACCTTGGATTTTTTTTTCCCGAAGTCCCAGGAGGTCTAACCGACCATTGGTTGGCTATATCTGTTTCATGCCCATAGGTGGTGATCAGATCGGCCATGGGTGGCGGTCTTATCGGCAAACTCTGCTTCATGCGCTGGGAAGACGATGAATTTCATGGCATTGGTCATAGTCATGAGTTTCAGTGCATATGTGTACAAGGATGACCGAACGAGAATTAAGTTCAGCGCGATGGGTTGCATCAAGTGGCGCGGGGGTGGCCCAAGTGCCATGTTGGTTCCAGTGGAAGCCGGATGGGAGAGACGTGCCGATATGAAGAGAGTTATTGATCAACCTATATGTGGCGAAGCATGTGATTGTTTCGTGGTGATTGGACTAGGTATTCGAAGAAGGATCAAGAAAGGGTATTTTGGTGTTTTCACCAAAATATCGGTTGATAACCTTTGGAGAAACCATAGCATAAGACAGCGCAAGGGTAGAGGGTTAGGTCAAGATAAGATGAAGATCACGAAGAGATGGATTTGAGAAGCCCGGTTCGTCATCCGCATTGACAAGCATGCGTGAGTGTAGACTCGTTTGTGTGTGGGTTAACGGGCGCCCGACAAGGTTTTCTCTCTTGACCTAGTTTCCACTATAAAAGAAAGAGGTGCATGATTTGCACCAAAAGGCTTGAGCCTTCCAAGGAGAAACCCTAATTTTTGATTTGGGGAAAGTGGAAATACATGAGGCTAGGATTTGAGAGAGATGGATTGATTAAGTGCTCAAGTGCTGAGGTTTTGTCTTTCATGGTGGAGTATTGTGAACCAACATTCTCTTGAATCAATTCAAGTAAGGTTTGCACCAAGATGAGTTCTCTCTTGTTCTTTCTCTCTCTTTGATGTCTTTGGGATTTTATGTGTTTATTTGGTTTCTCTTAGATCTTTTGTTATGATTTACCTTGCTAGGACGTGTGGGAATCCATATAGGGTCATGTTGACCATCATCCACCCACGAGCAAGTTTTTGGACCAAAGTTTGAATTTCCTCGGTTCTTGTGCCTTCTCGATCTCATCCAAGAAATCCGTGAAATCTTGGCTTCAATCGTCTCGATCGTCGATTGGAATAGATTTCTGACCTTCTTGATGAGCTATGGTTGAAATCTAAGGGGATTTGGATCACCGGATTAAAAGTTATGTTGATTTGTGATCTTCGCGGGCTGCTATTCAGACAGCCGGCGGTCAGACCGCAAGACCAAACGATCAGACCGGCCAGGCAAGTTTTGCCTTGGGGATTTTCGGTTTCAACTCAAGATTTTTGATGTGCTTGTGTTTCTAGCCTTCATAGCTTCCATAGCTATTGAGTAGTGCTCCTATTCAACCCCTTCCTCTAGTCGTCGTTTCGGTCCAACAGATCGCATGGGAGCTTATAAGCACATGCAGAGTACTTCAATTTGGGTGATAAATGAAGACCTAACTTGTCCACTTACTGTATGTGATCTCAGATTTAGCAATATCGGATTTTTCATATTTGAAGGGCCTGCCAGGAGTTTAGGATTTGATCGCCCCTTTTTCTTAAGTAAAAGGTTGTGAGTTCTGTCGTTCAATTAAATTAGAAATAGAGGTTTACAAGCGACCACGAGTGCCATATATACAAAGCACCCAAAATTACTGGATGCAAGAGGAGGCGGCCTAGCGGTTCAACAGAAGGGGGAAGACCCTAAGAGCCTAATGGCTATGAAAAACCCTACATTGTTGCTCTGTCTCCTCCGTCTTGCCACTTCGTGCGTCGTGGCTGATTGATTCTGGGAAAACTCTCCTGTTTCACTCTTTCCAGATGTTCCAAGTGGTGTAGATGACTAGACCATTGAAATATTTTGCCGCCTGCTTCCACCATTAGACTACGCTGTCAAAGTAAAATATGGTATTAGTGACAACTAACCGGTTCTAGATGGTTTTCTGAATCATGTGTGTGTCCATTTGCACTTCTTTCTCTATAGTGTCTAGGCTATTATTCAATGTTTCCTTCTAGTCATAGGTTTGAGTTGAATTTAACCTGGAAAATTTAATTAAGAAAATTGTATGCATGCAATTTACAAACCTTTTTGTACTAAAAGGCACAATCTTGATCGATCCCTAAGAAAAATGACGAAAAGTCAATACTCAATACTCCTAGCTTCTTGAAGTACACAAAGTTTTTGTCAATTGGCCTGTTCTACTTTCTGGTGCATATTCGGTAGAAAACTTTACTCGGTGCTACGTACGTAGTACGGCAGTCCATTTATACGGTAAATATGATGATGTTGGCAATCAACAGATCAAAAACACAGGCTTCACGGAAGAGGTACACGAAAGGATAGTGCGCTCACTCTACTTTCTAGCCACGCATATATGTACAGTGAGCGATCGGATCAAGTCCTCTATGGCTTTGGTGAAAAGAGGGCCTAGGGTTTTAGGAAACCGTACATCCTTTTGATCAAGCGCCTTTGTGAAATACATGATCACATGATTGGTACCTGTGTCACATCCACCTTGTACAGATGACCACCAGGGAGGCAACACATCCCCGGAGATGGAGGCAAAGAGACAGCATAGAATATTGCTCATTTATTCGTTTCTTGCTTCACCTCCGTTCTCTTCGATCCCGTTGTTCTACCTTAAAAAAAGAGTGCGCACACCAACCATTTTCTTCAGATATATGTTCATTTGAGATATATAATGATCGCGCACCATACATGTAGATTTTTTACACCGTGTTTTCGTGCGTATTGTGTCTATGTATGCACACCAGCTTTTATTTTTTTTATTATCTATTTGCAAGGCGACTGAATTTTTATTAAGTATAAGTCGTATGTTTTATATATTAAATCGTATCAATCTCTACACAAATCCGATAATCACAACAATTGATTTAAACTTAAAAAAATTTTAGAAATAGCAAATCCGTTGTTTTTTGAAATGATCATACAATTAACCAACTCAACTATAACTGATTTGTACTTTTTGCTACCCAGTTTACAATAAGGCGCATCATTGGATTTGACGTGCTCAAGCTTCAAGACATCCAATTCTTATCACTAGAGAATGAAGTTATAGCATTTCGAGAAATTGTTGAATCAAAGAGGGACCCGTTCCTAAGGTCCAATCGTGTGCGAGTACAGTTTCTTGGAAATAGAAGCCCCTGCGCCATGTGGTACGCATGTACGTAGTTCTATTCTATATGCAGGAACAGTAGCGAGCCGCGTAGTGGGGTCCACTATATCGATGAGTATTCCGCGCATATCTTTGGCCCTGGCATTCAAGGCTCTCGAGATCTAGGAACGACAGCTACAAGTCAGAGAGGTTCTCGTGCCTTGCCCGTGTACCTTGAGAGCAGAAAGTAGAGGCAGTCACCTCACGAGCTTAAACAAAAGCAAGCTAGGCAGAGGCCGGAGCTACAAGGATGGAAACATCGAGATCGCCGCGCATGACTAATCTTCTCTTCAAGTGTTTTTTCCGTAAACTATATGCTTATATAATTCCCTCCAGTATGTGGCTAAACTTGTGAAGAGATTGATGGGAACCCGTACACACACGTAGGAACAAGCTACTGACGCAAATCGTAAGAGAAGCTCAATTTTTAGTCTAGCTATGGTCTGTTTCTCGTGCGACCGGGGACATTGGTTGGAGATGTCGTGCGGTGCCAGCTGAACTCATTAGTCAACCAACTGTTATTATATAATCGCCATTATACTTGGGAGGTGATCTTAATTTCGTCTTGGGAAGCTTTTAGTTCCCAATTGGGAACGCCTGCGGCAATACCTACTGCGTACCGAACTACTACCGGGCATGGTACTTGACAATAAATAGTTCGTGAACGGTCAGTGCTCGCGGCCCCAGTTCCCAACCGAGAACCCGGATACGTACGTACGGACCGCGTCGTGTCAGGCCGTGAAGAGATTGCCATGTGACATTCGTGTCATCGTGTGTACGCTCTCCCTAGGATTGCGTGACTAGAGTGTGAGAGAGAGTGAGAGGGAGCGATGCGATGTGGCCGGCTGAATCGCTGACGGTTCTGCAGTTAGATAGAGTAGCGATCTGGCCCCCTACCTGCTCCTGCAGTGCCGTCTCAGATCTGGGCAGGCGCTCATGAGCTCATGATAGGAAGGAGGGCAAGAGTGGCGCGGGCCCCGTCCGCGTACGTGCCCGTCTCGTCTTTCGCGTCACCGCACCGCACCACTCCCCCCCGTTTCGTGTCTAGCTCCTCCCCTGTATCCTCACGCGTCGGTTTCTCGCTCCGCTCGGCTTCGCCTCGTGCCGTACCGACTGTCGCGTGCAGTGCGTGTGTGCGTGCGTGCGTGCGGCTGCCCGTCGGTCGGTTCGGTCGCTCGCGCATGCAGCCGCGCGCGTTCGTGCCTGGCCACCACCGCCCGGGTGTGGAACCACCGATCTAACCCTGTATCACATCCCTGGCTCGGCGTCCGGCGCAGAACGTTCATCGTCCGACCCGCGCGTGCGTGGTGAAATAGTCGTGGGCGCCCGGGCTCAATCACGCGCTCTTTGGCTCTGGTATGTACGTCCCGTGTGGCCGTGGCCGTGGCCGTGTGTCTGACGCCCTGCATTTGCCGCATCAACCACGCATCGACCATGCATCTCCTCTTGCAGGCGTGCGTGCCCCGTAGTACACTACACGAGTATGGGATCACTGCTTGCGTACGCCAGATAACATGTGTACGCAACAACTACACGCGCATCCAATTCAACACTAGCACATCACGCAAGTAAGAGTTTTAACTTCTTTTTGAGCAGGTCATGGAATTCATAAACAGAATTGAACAGAACAGAACAGAACCAAGATCCAAACCTAACTCCAATTGGAATACGAAACATGGTCGAGGATTACTCTATATCATTGTGAGACCTCTGTAACATACGTAACGTGCGTATTTGTTTTCTAGAATTTTACACCATAGCGTCGCTGGGGCTTGGCTCCTGCGGTCAAACTCGAAACAGGTGGTTCGTACTAGGCTGTCTAGGCATTGGGATTTCTCTGCGATGTTCTCGTCGTAACTCGAAAGTTTTGTCTCCCACTGACCTGCCACCGGCCTTGCCGTCTTGCCGCTGCCCAGACACTAAACCCGCGACTTCCTGAGTGACAGGGTCGCATGGATTCTCATTGCAGTCTAGACTTCTATGCCTAACATTCTCAAATGAACAAAAGCGTCTGGACATAAGTTAGCACCCCCACGGCCCCACCATGTGCTCACCATCAGAGAGCATACCACACTGCCTTGTGGGCCTAATTGTTTCGCTGGTCCCACCTGTCAACTGCAAATATAAACAACGTGCTACCATCCGGCGTCGGCGCGAACCATGGTAGCCGTACCAAATAAATTATGCTGTTATCGAGTGAGTAACAACAGTATGTGGGCCTTGGTCAATTGAAGGCAAAGTATTAGGTGCACCAAACCAGACACCATGACTAGTGTATATTATCTCTTAAATTAAATGAATCTTATATGTCTATATGAATGATCCACTAAGTTTAAGTTCAATCAATACTATTTTTCTTAATGTGCCACGTATATTGTTTAGGGCCACAACCAAATGCTGGGTTTTCTTCGTGCCTTACGCGTTGCAGCGCTAGCAAAGTTGATGTTTATGCTTCTTAGAAAACCAAATGCCCATACGGCATTTTAAGCCAATAAATATTTCACCCGCTATTGTACGTAACCTTTAAGTTATATATGATTGAGTACTTTCTTTGTCCCACATTAAGTAATGCTTCAGATTATACACACAATAAGATATAATAATCTTTCAAATGTTTTAGGCTGGCCACGTGAAATTGTATCGGCATACTTTTCATCACATGTATTTTTTAGCATTAATGATTTTTCTATAATCTTCACTAAATAATGGTTATACGTTTTTTTAGAGTAAATAATAGTTATAGTAGCTTGTTGAAGAATGTGAAACTAAAAAAAAAAAGGAAAAATTGCTCTCGCAACACTACTTTTTTTTTGTGCTTTTGCTCTAGTAGCACCTTTTCTTTTCACCTCGCTCAAAGAGCACTAAATAGCAGACATGGCTTGTCTCAAATATGAAAAAAAAAAAAAAGAGAACCAGTTTGATCGATGGAGTCCGATAAATTTTTATACCAGACAAAAAAACTTTGGATTTATTTAATTTTCATCCAAATTCAAATTTCAATTCAAAATTTAGATAAATTTCATCTTTACATTTGAAAAAAAATCAAATTCAAATTCAAAAAAAATTCTAAATTTTTGCCAAAATTTTCGATAACCGGCGATAACTAGTTCTAACGGTGGGGTCTGATAAAATTTATCCACCGATATAGTTTTCCCAGGCCTCAATAGCATTATAGACATTTTGGCCCCTACATGCTCACCTCCCTTACATCTTCTCCGATCCTCTCTCATCTCCCTGACCCCTCTCTCCATCTCCTCAATTGATGGACGACTTCTCTCCCCTGGTGATCATGTGTATTGTCGCCCCCCCCCCCACACACACACACTTTCTTCTCCCTCGCCTCGTCCTTCCAGTGCCCCCACCCGGAGTCCCCCTTTCGGACCACCTCGTGCACCGCTCGCCATGGCAAAGAAGCGTCAAAACCAATACCTAATTACTCAGAGAAGATCGGCGTCGACCTACCCCTTGACCCAGATCTGGTTGTGGCCATTGCTGGTGGCGGTTAAATCTCGGTGGCAAGGTGAACAACAAGCGGTGGCCAGATTCGGGCGACGAGGCGGACGACTAGCATTGGTCGAATCTGGATGGCCTGACGAGGTCGAGGAGGAGGTAGTTACCGCGATTTGTTGAAAGTTCGATGTAGATGAGGAAGATGAGGTAGTCAGAAGATGAGACAACCGGACTTGGGAGAGAGGAAGAAAAAGGTGGAGGGGTAAAATGGTCCAAAAAATTGCACAGTGCGATTTATCTGAGAGAGTACATCACACTCACACCACCCACACGCGCGTAGGCATGGTAATGGGGACAAGCCCAACCCAAACTCAATCCCAACCCGCAGTGACTTCATAGAATTTAGAACACAACCCAACTCACTTAAAATCCCTTAGAACCCAACCCACATGTCATTTGCACCCAACCCAGCCCAAACCACTTCCCTCGTATGGGTTTCAACCCATTTCCTGAACCCACTACTACATCCAACGTAGGCCTCCTAATCAAGCACTATCCTGAATACTATCCCGAATCAAGCTAGGCCTCGTAATCAAGCTCTGTCACCATTCAAATTACACATGCAATTTCTTAGGAGGTTTGTTTCTATCAATGATAACAGCCAAACAAAAACATAACCATGCACACAACTCAATGCCCAGAAATGTATCAACAACAACATGTTCCCACATTCAGATCTTCAATAATGAAAATGCAAATGGTAGATATACATGTTCCTGGAATTTATGAACAACTCGTTATTCAAGTGCTTTCTAAACAACTCATTCAAGTGCTTTCCTAGAATCATGGTGACAGAGCTCTAACATCTACAGAACGACAATTGGGTTATCCATGATCAACTCCCAAAGAAAACATGTCCATCTAGGTCCTTGCAGGTAGGATAATATCTAGCACGAGCAACTACCATTTTTTTCCTGCAGGAAAAAGCATATTAGTAAACAGTTGATATACACATTGATATATGTCATTATAGCATAACTAAAGGGATCCCATTTCCAGGTACAGGAAATGGGTTCAAGGGAACTACAATTTACCATTTTGGGATCAATTTTTCGTCTGACTCATGACCTCAGCAAATGGGTCACCATCATTGTTGAGGGAGAAGTTCAGAAAATGTGCATCCTCTTGAAATAGCTCATCAAACAGCGACACAAGATTTTGGATGAATGAGTCATGAGACAGAAGAACCAGCAAAGCAAAACAAGAAACATACTTTTGGGTAGACACAAAGTTGATTTTCCACCTACCGACTTTGCTTGAACCTTACTGAGATGCAATTCTAGCTGGTGAATAGATCACAACCTGCTAATACACAAGGATAATGTAGCCATTTTGTGAGACAAAAAGGTTCCCAAGTAGCTAGTTAAAATGCATATATTGAAACAATAAAAGACATCATACATCCACAGAGTTTACATATCTCTCCACCGTAACCCTTTTGTTCAAAACTATACTCTACTTATCCTTGTGCCTAGAGGCTTAGATTGTGTACCAACAATATAGGTTTCACTCTCTGTAATGTAGCCATTTTAGAACTGATCCTACGTAAAGATTGTTTGATTCAGGGAGTCTCCACAATTGAACACGCAGAAAGAATGACAGAGTAATTTTTATACAAGTTCAGGTCTTCTCCAGAGAGAATAACAACCCTACTCCTGTGTGTATTGTATTGTGTATGCTGGTTACAATCAAGGTAAAGTATAATACTTGTACTCCCGATTGTCCTCCTTTTATCATCTCTGACTGAGCCCTTTAAATAGTGCACGGAGAGGTAGTCGTTCCTCCAGGTCAGAAGGCGCCTCATTAGTCCATGTAACGGACGAAATAATAGTAGTAATCACCGTAGTAGTAACTCCTCCACATCGTCTGGTAGTTATTTGTCAGGGATAATGGTGCGTTATGTGTAGTTACTCCAGAGAATAACAACGTATATTAACTGCTTAGATTCCCTAATCAATAGAGCCTACAGATAAGTGGACCCAATTGATTATGGGATGGTCGTAGCTGAGCTGGTCATAGAAGAGCTTACGACCAGGAGTAGTCGTAGAAGGACTTACGACTGGATACTGGTCGTAGAAAAACTTACAACCAGAGGTGATCGTAGAAGAGCTTACGACCAGGTGGTAGCCGTAGAAGGACTTACGACTGGGTACTGGTCGTAGAATGACTTACGACTAGAGGTGATCGTAGAAGAACTTACGATCAGGAGGTAGTTGTAGAAGGACTTACGACTGGGTACTGGTCGTAGAAGAACTTACAACCAGAAGTGATCGTAGAAGAACTTATGATCATGAGGTAGTCGTAGAAGTGCTTAAGACTATAGGGATGGTCGTAGAAGGACTTACGACCACCTAGTTGACTTCTCCCTTAAGATCACAAGGGGTATACCTAAGAACTTTATGACAGTATATTTTACAAATAATAAAAATATAGATAAATAATAAAATGAGAATTGTTAGATCCTCGTCATCTAGCCCCTCAACTTCAAGTGAAAGTAACTTACTTGGGAAAAGAGTTGTAGATCATCTTACGATCACGAGGTGATCGTAGAATGATGCTCGAAGGAAAAGCTCTTCGGCGTGTATTTCATTTGACCAGAAATATACTTGGTCAAGAAGATTGTTGGAAATCTTCTGACTGCAAGGTGGTCGTAAAAAACCATACGACCACAAAGTGGTCGTAGTATGGTTATCGAAAGTAAAGCCTTTCCGACTCCATGCTACATTTGACCAGAAATAGACTTGGTCTAGAAGATAATTTCGCTTGAAGTGTGAAAACAGACTCGGTTTTCTCAAATGAACAAATTCAAGAATTCCAACCGACTTTCACAAAGCTGTCTGTTGGGGACTATTCCCAAAGCGGTGACAACTGTTCAGTATCCACGGTGTTTTGTTTCAACTGTGTGGTTATAAAAACTCACCGCAAAGGTAATTTTAGAGTTCTTACCTTTTCCCCAATTGCTCTAACTGTTCATCGAGCTCTCGCGTTCTCCGCCGCCAACCAACTCATACTCTTCCTTGAGACTTTTTCCGAATCGAAATCCCACTCCCTTGAGAAAGATGGCCGAAACTGTTTCCTAGTGGGCTGAATCGGAGATGGATGAGGTCAAGATAGAGGCTTTGGTCATGTCCGAGAAGATTCCGGAGAAGGTACTCGTGAAGTGGATTGAAGTTGCTGGGCAGCATTGGCCGTCGGAGGAGCTAGGGCATATCCCCGTCTTCCAGGCGTACTGCGAGTGCGGCTTGCGGTTGCCTGCCCATCCCTTCCTCACACTCGTACTTGAGCATTTCAGGGTGGAATTGGTGAATCTCGTTCCCAATTCCATTACGATGCTTAGTGTATTCGTGTACCTGTGTGAGGCGTACCGGGGGATTCCAGCGGACCTCGAACTCTTCCGATATTACTACGGAATGGGTCGACAAGCTGGAATCGCTGGAAGCTGCGGTCTGAATCTCCACGACGGGAAGTCAAGGGAGTGCATTTAGATGTTCACCCGGTCGTCGTAGCCGGGGTGGAAGAAGAGATGGTTCTACGGGAAGACCACTCATGAAGACAACCTCTCTTTTATAGGGAATGCTACCGAGAAGATTCCCTCATGGGATTCGACTCCTCAAGACATTGGCCGGATCGCCCCTACATTCAGGCCATCAAGGACTTGAAGGAGGAGGGGCTCACCGGATGGCACATGGTGAAGGACTTCATCATACGCCGCATTAGCCCTATGAAGAAATGAGTTTCTCCTATGTGGAGGTACTCAGAGGCTAAAGATTCGACCAGGGATTACGAAAATGGTAAGTAGATTTCTACTTTGGCTCTCGTTTTGGTTAATCTCAAACTAGTATATAGATTGTCCTATCTTTTTGCATAGATCTTTCACATGCTGAGATTGATGCTCGTGTCAAGCTCATCTGTGAGAAAGCTCCACCACATGTGGTGGCTCCTCAAATCCTAGCAGTTTTGTTCGCAGAGGAAAGGAATCCTAAAGGTAATCGAAGATCGACTTCGTCTTTAGGATTTCATAGTCGTAGCAAAACTTATGACCAGGTGGTTTATCATAGAAAAACTTACGACCAATTATTTCTTTTTCTGATCCTTGCAGAAAATAGGCATGGAAGACCGCTAAGACGACGCGGAGGTCGAATTGGTGGTTATTAGAGCAAGGGCGGAGACGGAGCAAGTTAAAGTTCCTCTGACCAAAAAGCGTCGGCTCGTGAAAGTTGTCGACAAGGGTGACACGAGCTCGAGCCCTGCTGCTCCGAGCAAGCCTTTTGCAAAAGTCGCTGCAGACATGGATACTGTGGAGAAGGCAAGGGCGGCTGAAGCAGCAGTAGCTCTTAAACACAAAACACCCAAGGCCAAGGTACCCTTCTAACTAAAGCAACCACTACGAATTAAAGCTTTGAAGCTCAACGCGTAACTCTTGCTTCATTCGCTCATACAAACTAAAGCAACCACTACGAATTGTTTGACGCCCAAAGACTTTAATGGTTGGTTACTTGGATGCCATCTAGTCCTTAAAGTATGGATCCTCAAATTTCTGAAACGGAACCCCCGCATGGATACAAAACTTAGTAATTAGCTCACTGGTTTTTTGAGCATCAAAGACAAATGAACCTTGTGGTGGTTGTTTCTTGATAGTTGCTAGAAGCCTCTTTCTATTAGAATTCTCAATTGCTGGGCACGACCGGCAATATGATTTCTAAGACTACTTGTTCTAGATTTAGGGTTACATGTCAACCTCAATTGGTAGTATTTGCACACAGCTTTTGGAACACCATCAACAACTAACAAATTCTGTTCAAAGTGTTCCCAAACTTTTGCTCTCCGATGTGGATTTACTAGTGACAGCTCATCTCTGTAATCACCAGTACCCGAGCAGTCCGACACGTTTGCAGACATGTTTAGAATCTATTAGTTACCCAACATTTGCAATTCCATTTGGAGATCAGTGACAATGAGATTCAACAAACGATTACAATCAAACATACAGAAAAAGAACTAGGCCATAACTAAAATATATACAAATCTGTAAAGTCTGTTGTCTTGATTGAGTGTGGCATTCAGGTCTGTACTGTGAAAGCTCCTGGTTTTGGGGAGAATAGGCAAGCAAATTTATAGGACCTTGCCATCCTTAGGGGTTGAAGTAAGTTTTTAAGTTACTTTGCTTCCCACGTTTTTCTTTGAAATTCAAAATTGCATGCATTGAGATCTGCATCTTTCATGGTTCAGATCATAACTGAAGAACTTGGAATGAACCTTGAGAATTTTGAGCCTCAGATGTTGGGTACATGCAAAAAGGTATTGATGAGGATCTAACAATCTTCATTTTATTATTTCTCTATAATTCTTATTATGGGTAAATATACCGTCATACGGTTCTTAGGTATACCCCTTATGATCTTAAGGGAGAAGCCAACCATGTGGTCGTAAGTCCTTCTACGACCACCCCCATA
Organism: Ampelocalamus luodianensis; assembly: GCA_036346255.1. NCBI lineage: Eukaryota > Viridiplantae > Streptophyta > Magnoliopsida > Poales > Poaceae > Ampelocalamus > Ampelocalamus luodianensis. Next base: position 24,263,466 of record CM070617.1, on the reverse strand, counting down.
GTCGTAAGTACTTCTACGACTACCTCATGATCATAAGTTCTTCTAGGATCATCTATGGTTGTAAATTCTTCTACGACCAGTACCCAATTGTAAGGTTTTCTACGACTACCTCATGATCATAAGTTCTTCTACGATCATCTCTGGTCATAAGTTCTTCTACGATTACTACCCAATCGTAAGTTTTTCTACAACTACCCTCTGGTCGTAAGCTCTTCTACGACCAGCTCAGCTACGACCACCCCGTAATCAATAGAGCCTACAGACAAATGGACCCAATTGATTAGGAGATCTAAGCAGTTAATATACGCTGCTATTTTCTGGAGTAACTATACATAACGCGCTATTATCTCTGACAAGTAACCGCCAGGCGACGTGTAGGGGTTACTACTCCAGTTAGGGGTGGAAACGAGCCGAGCCGAGCCAGGCTCGTTCTGGCTCGGATGAACAGTGAGCTCGGCTCGGCTCGGCTCGTTTCAGAAACGAGCCAGGTGGGAGGCTTGGCCCGGCTTGGAACCAAGCTCGAGCCAGCTCGATCGGGCTCGTGAGCCAAACTCTAGATGTTCGATGTTCCTCCTGGGTTCTTTCTCAGACAAGCAAAACACATTCACAGCAAAGCATCACACATTCACAAGCACAACAAAGAACAGATTCACAGCAGCCAGCAGGGCCTCTCCTGCTCCTCCATTACCGGCTGTCGCGCCCTCCCGCTTCGCATCTTCTGCATTGGCGTCATCGCCGGCGCCGGGAGAGGGGTAGAGGGCCACCACGTTCCCCACCATGGCCCACCCGCACGGCGCGGCACATCCCGGCCTCCACCCGCAGCTCCATGCCTCCACCTCCACATAGTGCGTCGCTCCCTCACGGACTCCGCCCACGCCGGGTCGGCAAGGTCGATGCCTCGACGGGCATGCCTCGGTGGTCGACGAGGACCAGGCTACGGCACGCGACGACGGGGAGGGAGCGGAGCGCAGAGGAGTGGAGAGGTGGGAGGTCGTCGGGGAGGTCGGCGGGGAGGCAGTCGGAGACGAGGGAGATGGAGGGGAAAGGGGAGCGTGGGAGGCAGAGGCGAGCTTGAGGATGTAGATGGGATGGGATCCGGCGCCGGGGTGGCCGGGTGGGGAATTGCTAGGCAGAAGAAGTGAGGGGGTGTGGGGAAATGGCGAGTCAGTGGCGCCGTAGGGACATTCTCCATCACCGCGGGGGGTGGTGGCCGTGAAGGAGCGACGGCGGTGGCCGGCGGGTGGAGGTGCTGGCAAGGGCGGAGGAGGACCAGCCACCAGGCGGTGGGGAAGGATCGGGGGAGAAAGGGGATCGAGGGAGGGGAATGGATCGGGATGGGGGGCCTCGGGGGAGAAAGGGGATGGGGAGGGGAATGAATCGGGGGGGGGGGGGAGAGAAAGGGGGGATCGGGGCCGGGGGTTATAGGGAATTAGGGATTAAGGCAGGTAGCATTGCGGCTGGACTGGGCCTGGGCCGAGCCAAATGTGGCTCGCGAGCGGCTCAGCTCGTTTTCTTGGCGAGCCAGACAAGCGGCTCAGCTCGAAAATTCACGAGCCCGAGCCGAGCCGAGCCGTGACGAGCCCAAGCAGGCTTGCGAGCCTCGAGCTTTTTTTCCAGCCCTAACTCCAGTGATTACTACCATTATTACGTCCGTTATATGGAATAATGAGACGTCTCTTGATCTGGAGGAACGACTACCTCTCCGCGCACTATTTAAAGGTTCCAGTCAAAGATGATAAGGGAAGGACAATCGGGAGCACAAGTATTATACTTTACCTTGATTGTAACCAGCATACTTAATACAATACACACATTAGTAGGGTTGTTATTCTCTCCGAAAAAGGTCTGAACCTGTATAAAAATCCCTGTGTCGTTCTTTCTGCGTGATCAATTGTGGAGACCCCCCGAATCAAACAATCTTTACGTAAGATCGGTTCTAAAACACCGACAGGTATGTTCACCAGAAGGCTGGTAGGATTTTATATCTTCACAAGTGATTAATTGAATTGTAATATTCTATGTATGTGGAAGTTTGATCAGACTGTTTCAATGCAGTGCTAGTGCTAAGTGTTAGTCCTTGGATATAGAATTATGAGAACTATTGTTCTTTTGGATTGCAACCTATGTATGTAGAAGTTTGATCAGACTGTTTCAATAGTCTAATGAGACTCCTTGTGCAATGCAGGTGAATGTATCTAAGGATGACAAGAAGTCCATTAAACATCTAGAAAACTAGAAAAGATGCATATAGTCGAGAAAACTAGAAAAGATGCACATTTAGAACCTCTTTTATGTATGTGGGAGAAGGGTTCGGTCATTTTTCTCATCCCAGTTGTGAAGGATGACCGGATGAGGATAAGAAATAGCACCTGACTGTGGGGGCAAAGGAGATCCGGCAGCGGGGGCACATGGCAGCTGGCGGCGACGAAGATCGGGGGAGGAGGAGGAGGGAGTCGACATCGGTAGAAGAATGAGTGTGCGGTACCGCGCAAAGGGCTAGAGTTCTTCGCGATAGAGATGGGGGGGGGGGAGGAGGAACACGGTGGCCGACAGCGGCGGAGAGCGGGGGAGGAGGGGGTCGACGGCACGTCGGCGGTGAGGGAACCCTAGCCCCTCACCCGGTCGCCCCTCACTCCCTCAGTCACGCCCTCACGCAGTCATGCGGCAGCCGGCTTGGGCTTGCCCTCTTGGGTCTCGGCCTCTCGACGGCACCGTGGGGGAGGTGGAGGGACTCGACGGCGTGGTGGCAGAGAGCGGGGGAGGAGGAGGGACTCGACGGCGTGAATGCGTGATGCGGCGTGACCGCGTGAATAGGTGATGCGGCATGATCGCGTGATGCGGCTTTTCCTCTCGGGTCTCGCCTCCCCCACCCATTCCAGCCCACCCAGTCTAAACCATGGGTTGAAACCGTACCAACCTGAAATTTCTTGACCCAAACTAAACCGAACCAACTTGTTTTCTTTGCAAATCCAATCCAAACCAAACCATTAGCTGCCTTAAGCCATTAAAATCCATCCAAAGCCAACCTGAATTGAAACCCAACCCGCTCATCCGTTCTAATCCAACCCATTACCAGGGCTACACGCGCGTGTGTGCGTCCCTTACGCATGTTGGGAATTTATGGAAGGCATCCAAGGCCTTATAAAGTGTGGCCACACGCTTTCTCACTGAATGTACATGCGTGTGTACTCCTAAAATCAACAGACACCAGCGTCAAATCTATGACTTGAACCCTGGTGGGCTGGGTGTACACCCACACGTCTAGCCATCTGGTCACATGCCACCTTCCTGCATAGTGCTATTTTAGCAGGTGGCATGTAGGAGTGATATGTTTGCAAGGTGACCGGAAAAAGTTACGTGAGAGCAATATTCTTTTTTAAAAAAGGGAGATCAATTTCTACACTAACAGGTTGCTATCTAGAACACGTTGAGTTTTTTTTAAGCTTGCTTCCCGTCACTACAAAGAAACTAATGCCTAGGGGCGGAGCTACGGCTCGGATGGCCGGGGCAATGGTCTAAGGGGCAGATCAAAATCGCTCTGTGAACGAGCATGCTACGTAGGCACGAACCAGGGGTGTGCATATTTCGGCTGGGCTGCCCGAGGCCCCTGCTGACGCCTCCAATCTTGCCAAGGCAATTGAGAGCACCGATTTTGACTTATCAGATATTGGGGGTTTCTTGTGAAGGAGCTGCGCATGCAGCATGATCCTGCTGGAGTTTTCTCAAGTTAAAATCTCAGTGTGTCCGAGAAGTTGTAATAGAGTTGCAGATGGTATAGCTGCTTTTGGGCCGAGTCTGGTTGAGGAAGGTTCTAAGCTATGGCTGAACCAGTTTCCTGACTTTGTAATGAACTCGGTGACCGACGATTTGTTCAGGAATATCGGTTAATGAAAGTTCACTTCCATAAAAAAGAAAGAAAGAAACTTTTTCTGAACAAAATTCGAAAAAGGTGCATGGTACATTTACTTGTGGTGATCGAGATGGATGTTAGTCCTCATAGGTTCATCTACACCAGACGGGAAAACCACTTTGGCTTTTGAAGACCGACGTTTCCTAATGCCAAGTGAGTAAGTTAGCTCCCTCCTCGTCACATCATGTACCATCTATTCCGTTAATCCGTTGTTACTATGCGTTTGGCCTTTACAGTGTGTCGCTGGCTCGCTGCCGGCAGATGGATATTTCTATTTTCTCAACATGGGACAGCAAAGACGTGATCAGTCTTAACGTAAAAGCAAACTGTCAGTTCCAAAGTAGAAAATTTCACGGAGGTATTTTACAAAACACAGCAAATTCTCTCGAACCCCTTGACATTCTCAAACACATCCACAACTTATGGAAGCATATTTTCTTCAAAAAAAAAGAGAAACTTATGGAAGCATAAATTTTCTTCTTCCTAACATATTAGTACGAGCGTAATCAAAGAACTACCCATCTCCCGCTACAAATTCTTAAGACTTATTCAATGTCTTTGAGTAGATTGTGGAGAGTTGGACACGGTGCTAGATCCACCCAACCGAGTAAACCGACTCCACCTCGCCAGCAATTTCACAAACGTGTGACGACGCCGGCCGGGCCCAAGTGCCCAAGCCCACCACGAGTGACCAACCCCACAAAACTCCGGCGGACCGGACCGGACCGGACCGTCCCGTCCTATCCGCAAAGGCGGGCGGATGGGCGGGTGGGCGGGCGGCACGAGACATCCACCCCAGCCGGAGCCAGCCGGTTCCCCACCGCCCTGCACCTCCCGAGAATCCAAAGTTGTACTTGGGGAACGCCCCGAGCTCGCAGAAATCTTACTTGCGAGAGAACTCCTCCTCCAACTACTGCCCCTCGCATCCGCTCCCCCGCTCGTTCCCTCGCCGGTTGCTTCTCCGGGAGGGAAGGAATTCGGGAAGCCGGCCTCCCACCCATCGCAAAAGCCACGCGACACCAACCTTTCCCTCCACCCGTCGCTTTCGCCTTTTAACCCAACCGAATCGGTGGGTCGGGGAGGTCGGGGGGAGGAGGGCATAAAAGCGCTGGGTCGGCGACGATGGGCGGCGGCGGCGGCGGCAGATCAGGCGCGAGGGACGGCGAGGGCGAGTGGGAGGTGCGGCCGGGCGGGATGCTGGTGCAGCGCAGGGACGACGACGCGGGGCCCGCCGTCAGGCTCAGGGTGTCCCACGGCGCCGCCTTCCGCGACGTCGCCGTGCCGGCCCAGGCCACCTTCGGTACGTCGCTTCTTTTACCCGCGCCCCTTCGTTTGGTAATTCTTGTTTTATCTTGTACTTTGTTTGTGGCGCACACTTGATTACTAGTCCTGGCCCATGGTAGTCAACTCATCAGTGACGGTGATCGAGTTGAGGTTTCCTGACCAGTTCGATTTTGAGATGTAGCCATGCAATGTTTTGCCTGGCAAGTGTGCGACGAATAGCAACTCCCACTTACAGCGGTGGGCGGTGGCTATGCTCGGTTTGCTTAATTTCATTGAGCTTGGATCTTGACCGATCAACCGGCAGTTTCGTCAAGTAGTACTTTATGAAATCGCATCCTCGTGCTTTCCACGAACCGAATTGGATGGATAAACAAATCTAGATTAAGAACAAAAATGCCTGCATACGCTGCTGGCCGATGGGCCACGGGCCTGCTCTGGTAACTTTACTTTGTTGGACCGTGGCAAGCAGACGTACATCGGTACATGGCGACAAAAGATCAAAAATTTTAAGTGTCCTTTTAGCGACCTGTCTGTGTGACTGCTTCTTACAGAGTGATTAATCCCATTCGTTCACCATTAAGACAACAATTAATCAGTATTGTACCTTTGCACTGATAAACTTCTGTTCAGTTATGAAGATCATGAAGATCAATAGGAGCCCATACCGACTCACCTAAGGTAGCTGTGTAATTTACTACTGCTCTTCACCAGCCTGAAGAAATTGAATTTTGATAGTGCATCTGTACAGAGATTAGTTGTAGAAAGAAGCTTTATTGTATAGAGGTTTTGGACTAACTTGCAAAAACTGAGTATTGTTTCTAACTTGGTTGCTTGAAGGAGCTGAATTCCAATAACCTAATCAGTGATTTATTATAATATGTATTGTGCATGAAGGTGAATTGAAGAGGGTCCTTGCCCAGGCTACTGGCTTGGAGCCTGAGTGGCAGAGGCTCTTCTTCCGTGGGAAGGAGAAGAGTGACAACGAGTTCCTACACATAGCAGGGGTCAAGGATGGAGCAAAACTGCTACTTCTTGAGAAGCCTGCCCCTGCCAACGCGGAGCAGATCAAGCCAGTGATGATGGATGAGAGCATGATGAAGGCTTGTGAGGCTGTTGCGTGTGTCAGAACTGAAGTTGACAAGCTCTCTGCCAAGGTGAAGGAACAATACTTTTCCCGCCTTGTAAGACTTTGATGCTTCTTGTAACCATGGTGCTAATGCAGTTCTTTTGTTTTCTGTTCTATCATTAGGTGTGTGATTTGGAGAAGAGTGTGCTTGCCGGGAGAAAGGTTGATGATAAAGAATTTGTTGTCTTGACAGAGCTGCTTATGATGCAGCTGCTGAAACTTGATGGCATAGAGGCAGAGGGAGAAGCAAGGGCACAGAGGAAGGCAGAGGTACAATGGTTATTGAACATTTATTGCTGCTATTTTTGGAACCTGATTAGTCACAAGTTGTCGCAAATTCTACATGTTCAATTCGAACACTTAACAGGGCTGAAATATTTGTGATGCGAGACTGTCGAGATATTATTTTCTGTTGATATACTAGCCATGACATGTTCTTTCTCAAAGAACTCCTAGTGGATGTAGTTGCCAGGGATTGTAATCCTGCTGTTGATTAATAAAGCCCCGGTGATTGCCCTAAAAAAATCATTTGTGATAGTGATATAATAACCCAGTACTAGTTAGCTCCTGATGGTACAGACAGTTAAAACATATCTATGAGAAGGGGGATTTCTCATACTAGGTAATTTAGCAAGGGATTTCTCATACCAGGCACAGACAGTAAAAACATATCTATCCTGAGAAGGGTGATTTCCCATACTAGGTAATTTAGCAGGGGATTTCTCATACCAGGTAAATCAGCATCCTGCAATGATAAAATTTGTTGGCGACGCTTTTAGGACCTTGGTTTAAAAGCCTTGAAAAGATACATGTGTCATGTCTACCATTTTAAGCTTGCCATTCGGTAGCTTCTCTGCTATGTTGTATCAATATTTATTGCTGTCTCCACAAAGTATGTCTCTGACCCTTCATTTTGGAGTATTTCTAGATTTTTATTTTGACCGGGCCTTCCCTCTTATTGGAAGGTTAACTGTCTGGGTTATGGGCAGTAGACAAGGCCCAAGGGGTTTGCTTGGCTTGGCCAGCTCCACATATAAGACAGTTCGCTGTGGCGTAAGTTTGTAGCTCGTAAAACGAAATTGCTACTAGTTTGAGCTTAGTTGATGGCTTCACATGGAAGAGGGACTCCAACTAAGTAAGCCCTAAATTAATGTTGCTGTGTGGTCCGAACTTCAGTTTGTAAGCCCAAACTAGCTGAAGCTGAGGACGAACAAATGCTTGATCTGATGCTGGATATATCCTTAGGCATAAATAATTCCTTGGTGTTGATTTAAATTATCAAGGTAAAAAAAATGTTGGTATATTATGATAGTTGGCCAAGGGTGAAAAACTACATGTAGCTTTTGTGCAGTGTTCTTTGTTATTTTTCTTTTGTTGCCTTAACTTAATTTAAAAGAATAAGACTGGTGAAAGGGTCAATAGATGTAGGATGTTTTGAAAATGCAATTGAGCCAAGATTTCATTGACAGTAATATACATATTGAGGTGTACTGTGAGATGAATGGTAATTGGTAACCAAGGTTATTAAGTCGTGAAGTCAGGTCGAGTCGCAAGAGGGGCGACTTGTCGACTAGTCGCGACTAGCCACGAGCCCACGACTAGACCCTAGACTAGGAAGTATTTAAACAGGGCATGTAATATACTAAGTTGTAGCAACAATTAAACACATATACATATTGTACATCATGAAATAAAAAGAAGAACATAAGCATGGTGATGAGTTGATGACTTATTTTGATCCTGACATATCTCTCTTGATGAATGTCTTTCTTTGAAATTTAGAAGCAACACCCTGGAAGTTGAAGGAAAAAATTCTGCAAATTGTAATTAACAAAATATTGATAATATGATAGCAAGTAAATAACACAAGTACATGACAACAAGTAAAAAATGTAACATAAAAGGAGTTACATCACAACATCACATTCACACAGCAAGGAAGATATCAAGATTCAAGACAACAAATAAATACGACACTCATCAGCCATTAAACATAAGTGCATAACTTAATAGGAAGCAAGTTCTGAATGACAAACAACGATAATTGATAGCTAGGACATCGAATTGCTAAGTTATGTCTGAAAGTAGCAAAAGTAGGCACGGTGATCATTCATGATTCAAATCAGCCATCCAAGTCATCACCAATTCAAACACACCCTCTTCGCGACTTGCTCCACCCACATAAGGAGTAGATGGTGGAGTCTCGTCATCGTCCAATTCTTCATCAACCACAAAAGTATCATTCTCATCATCATCTCCACTGCCATGCTCCAGCTCATCAATATTACGAGCAATCCTTGACTTTGAACGTCGATCATAAGTGATATGAGGGCCTATGGGCCGATCACTAGACTTGCTAGCATCACCATGAGCTCTCCTAAGAAGGTTGCGACCTCTTTGACTGCACGATGTACGAATGGTTTCATCAACATGAGCCCAAGTTGGACGATCAACGCCATCAGTACCGCCTTGATGAACCGGTTCAACATTGATGTCGAACCGTTCATTATCCCATTGAAATTCTTCTAGGATCAACGGGTTAGATTTCTTTCCTTTAGAGCCTTGCTCACGCAGCTTTTGGACCCTACTTGCCATTTTTCGGTTGTATGAAATGTACACCAACTTATTCAATCTCCTGTGCTCTATGGATCTGCAAACACAAAATACAAGAAGCATGTCAAAGGCGGCTGCGATGAACATAAAAGCATCAAGTTGACTAGTAAAGTAGTTATACTAGTTACTTACAAATGAAAATGTACTCCAATTGCGCTCGCATTTGGATGCCAAACAACAGACTAATGATTCGCTTTGCTAAGCATTGGAGCTCATAAGCAAGCCCACCATATGCAGCACACCAAAGAACTACAAAAGATAATGCAATTCAAAGTTCAAACATAAAGACCCAGTAAGGAGAAATTAAGAAATTATTGTACTTATTTACTTATATTTACGATGACTCTTTTTCTTGAGATCTTTGTTGACATTTTCTTTGTGAAGCAATCACCTTCTATTCTCTCATAATCATCAGCTTGCTTACTTATCTTGCTTTGTTTACCATCATCGGTCTTCATCTTCCATAGCACATCGTTGAACATCCACCGTACCCTTGTAGCAAGTCTTTTATTGGTTTCTTTAATACCAAAAAACTTATTTGGATTCAACAACAATGCTTCCCAATATGACTTTTGCTCTATTTGGTTGTCCCACCGCTTGTCAACAATTGCTAACACGTCATTGAGTAAATCTTGCTTGTGTTGCAAAGCTTCCTTGATGTCTGTCTTTGCAACATCCATGGCCATCCAAATCTCGGGCATTGTTGGCCTCTTATCACCATCGGCAATCCTCAAATCAATAAGTGGTTGTGAAGCTCTCTTGCAATTTTCCACTGAATTCCAAAACGACATAGAAAACACAATTCCTGCAGCCGCCTTCCCTAGTTCTGTGATAGACAATGTGTTCTCATCCCATTCTTCACTAACAAAGAGTCTTTTGAAAACTTGCCAATGCTTGAACATACTGGCCAAGGTGAGGAATGGTGTAGCAAAACGAGTTGCTGCGGGTCTCACAAGATCACCACCACCGGTCTTATTCCTCATTGCATCATGAATCCTTCCATGCTTATAGATAAATCTGCATACCCTCTTTGTTTTAGTAATGTAATTGTTGAACTCTTCTATCTTCCCAATGTCCTCCAGCATAAGGTCCAAGCAGTTGGCAGCACAAGGGGTCCAAAATAAAGTAAGAATCCTCTCCATTAGAATTCTGCCCGCTACCTTATAGTTAGATCTATTATCTGTGACGACTTGGACCGTATGTACCCAGGACCATACTGCTCTATGGACTCCATTAGAATCTCCTAGCTTCTTGAATTGATAGCATTGAATGGTATATGTCGTTCTTGTAGAAGAAGTCAGCTGCATGATCATCGACAATTTGTTGTTCTTGCTTTGTCCTTTTTGTGCAGTGCTCAAGCGTAGGTTGAGTAGTGCTCGAGCTGTGCCTCTCAGAAACAACAACTTCTGGTGTCTTTCGAAGCATATTAGCAACTGATTCGGTAATACTTCTGTGGCAGCCACGATAAAAGAAGCCACCGATTGCTTCCTTTTTGCAGTTGTCCCATAACTTCGTTGGACCTCTTCTTCAACACCATCATCTCCTCCATCTTCAGCTTCATCCTCATCTAGCACCATGGCTTTGAATTTACCTTGAATTCTTCTTCAACTAGTCCAGCATCTCTTTGCTGATTTCTACGGTTGCCTTAGGACATTTCTCCACATCATTGTGACCCCCAACAAGGTGTCACTTCAATCTTCCCGCTCCAGGCATGGACTCTCGTCGCAGGGCGTACATTGGAGGAGATCATTTCTCTCTAAATATGACCAGAACCCATAGTTCCATGCCAGGTCTTTGGACTTAGTTAGCCTTCCGCCAAGGATCATTGGATGGATCATAAGGCTCAGCGCCAGTGGCTGCAGCTGCAGCCACTTGTTGGTCAGTGTCTACGATGGTACCTGCAGATGGTCAAATGGAGATGTGAAATTGTGATATACCATGGGTACCCAACAGATGAAATCATGCTACTGGTGCTACTACCATGCTGCTATCCTGCTACTATTACATGTTGGATGTTGCTGCTGCTGCTACTACAGTGCTTCTGGTGCTATTATGCTGTTTCTGCTGCTACTACTAGTAGTCTACTACTACTACTGCACAATGTAGTACTCAATACCCACACACCACACTAAATCAGAGGCCAGAGCAGAGCAGGCTTAAAGCAGAGGAGGGCAAAAGCACAGAAAAAACAGAGCACTAGCAGGAGATGAAGGACATGAGAGCAGAGCAGAGCAGAGCATCAAGCCATCAACTTCACAATGTAGATGACTAGATTTGGAAAAATCAAGCGCATCAGACAGGAGAGGAAGGAGGGGAGTGGACTCACTAACTGGCATCGGGTGGCGAGCGGACGAGCTGGTGACGAGAAGGGGATCTGCAGCTTCTCTACAACACGCGAGTGCCGAGGAGGAGGTGAGGAGGAGACCATAGCTAGATGCCTAGCCTGTCGGCGACCGACGTCGTGGCCAATGCCAACGGCGGCGGCAGGGGGCTAGGGCTCAGCTCGCCCCTCGCGTTGCTCCTTGGGCTCCTAGCGGCGGTCGAAAGGCTCAATCTGCTAGGGTTAGTGGCTTTATATCTCTCAAGTCAAGCTGATAGTGGGCCAACAAAGTCGGACGACTAGACATGCTCGATTAGTCACGGCTAGTCGCCGACTAGTCGGCAAGTCGAGTCGCTGGCTCCAGTTGGCAGCCTTGCACCAACTTGTCGATTAATCTGTGATTAGTCGGCGACTTAATAATAGTGATGGTAACACCAGGTCAAAACACAACTTTAGTTTGTCAGCTTAACAGAATCTTTATTTTGTCTAGGGTAATTTTTGGAATCTTATGTAAACACACACAGTCGGTTTAGTTGCTTGACCGTGATATAATTTTTATGAACTTTACCGGTATGCCCATCTGACTATGGGGTTGGTCCCTATGGGCAAAATCCTCTGACATGCTCATAAAATAATGTCAGCGGAGATCCTTGTGTACGCACCAAGCTCACAAAACTGATAGCTCATATACCGTTTGTGTTGATCATCTCAGGTGCGCCGAGTTCAGAGTCTTGTGGAGACCTTGGACAAGCTGAAGGCAAGAAATGCGAACCCCTTCAGTGATCACAAGTCTGTTTCAGTGACGACACAGTGGGAGACGTTCGATAACGGCATGGGCAGCTTGAATGCGCCCCCACCTCGGGTTTCTTCCACACAAATCAACACTGACTGGGAGCAATTTGACTAGCCTCAGATCACGCTTTCTTAATGTATCGTGTAACTTGATTTGTGAGATTGGTATCTGCATTCCTTTCACAGGCGCGAAGTTGCTGTGTACATGCACGAAGTTTGATGCCTTTTGCTATTCCACTGCCTGTGAGATGCTACCAATGATACAAGGTGAATTGCTTCGCAGATCTGTTAGGCTTTCAAATTTTAGTCTACACTGGCCATGCCATGTGGTAAATTATGTCTTGTTTCTGCTGATAGTAAGTAGTAACATCACATGTTGGTTCTCTGGACCAGGCGTCCACCCGTGGCCGTGGACGCAGTCTACAGCTTTGAGTTATTCGGAATTTTAGTTACTTAAACAATGCTAAATCGCAGCCTCCATTTCAGATGTATTCAGTTAAAACTCTGCTCAATATACACAAAGCTATGCTTGAGAATCCAGGGGCGGAATCAGGACACGGGCTATAGCCTAGATTTTACTAGGGTACCCCTTATATATGCCTAGCAAATTCATGTGCTACAGTACTGTCCAGGGTTAACTTGCGTAGGGGCCTAATTCTTGCTACTAGACAAAGCCCAAAATAGACAAAGCCCATCAGCCCACAGCACCACACGAACCCTACTGGCTACTGCCCCCAAATCGATCGCCCTCGACGCAGCCAAGCTACTGCCTCCCCACGCGCTGCCACGCACGCCGACGGCCGACAGGCGACCAGGCGAGGGGCAACCAGCAGTCCAGCACAGAGGCGCAGCCGCGCGGGGGCATGGACGCAGTCACGCAAGGTCGCAGCAGCTCATTCGATCTCGATCTCGATCCGGTACTCCCTACTCCTCAGTCCTCCCTCCCCTTTGATCCTTAATCCTTTACCCTTCTGCGGAAATGAACGTCATGTGCTTTGCAATTTCTATTAAGGAATTATCGAATTAATGATTCAACATAAAGAGGACCAAGATATATTTGCAAGCATTAAAGATAATAAGATTTTAGAGCGTTTTTATGGGACGAGGCCACGTAAGAAAAGCTTCTTGCTAGTGGTAAGTTTTGTTCTTACGAATGTATCCTCGCCTCGCAGCTTTCCGCGAGGGTACGGATTCCTGTGGTCTATGATGGGTTGTCCCCTACCGTACGTATTCTCACGTTGTCCATTATGTGTGGGGTTGAAAGAGATACTTCAGTTCTAATAAATAATGGTGCTCACACAACTTTTTATTTACTTTTCAAGCCATGTTTGATCTACTTTTTTACATTGTCTTGTTATAGTTCTGATTCTTGTCCTACTATTGATGAAGAAATGAAGGGCTAGGATGAGAGCAAATCTTCAATTGTATCTCTGCTATGCTACATTGTTTATGGTTTTCATGCTTTTCTTATTATGTTGTAGGTTAAAGCACTTAGCTAAATTTGCATTTCCGACATACTTTTGTTATGTCATGTCGTGTGTGTAAATTCACATTAGTTCTTAGACTATTAGCCTGTTAGAATTTAGTCCGATGCGTGATAAAATCCTGGATTCATCACTGTTTCAGAACAGCCTGGCAATGGCCGCATCAAGAAAACTTTTACACATGGTTTTCACGAAGTTTACACTAGACTTAGGTTTCCACCTAATATTTACCCATTAAAGAAAACTCGATTTTTTTAAAATAAATGAAGTGCACATATCTGTTGCAATTGTTATCTTGCATTATACCTCCTCTCTCTTTAGGAATGATCTGATGTTCATATCCAATTTAGCAGCAGCGCTGCAACAAATGCTTCTACCACCACTAACAAAGATAGCTGCTCCATTCCCTTGCCGCCTTCAGCTACAATTGAATGGTGACGCCTCTAGCTCCCATGCCGGCCAGCTGGTGGTCCACCGTCTCTTCCCCGACCGCGCCGCCCCAGGCGCCGCCCCTCGCCGCCCCATGGCGCGTCACGTCGAACCTCTCACCGTCGCCCCAGAGCGCGTAGGCCTCCTCCCCGTGCGCCGCATCGTCGCCGATCTTGAGCTGGTCGTCGGGCATGCGCAGCGGGACGACGAGGCCGACGCCGAGGAGGATGGCGCTGGTGACCACGACGTTCCACGCGACGACGAAGAGCGCGCCGGCGAGCTGCTTGCCCACCTGCGCGACGCCGCCGCCATAGAAGGTGCCGCGCGTGCCCGGGACGTGGGAGTGGAGGGCGGTAAGGTCCGGGGTGGCGAGGAGGCCTGTGAGGACGCCGCCGAGGAGCCCCGCGACGGCATGGGTGTGGAAGACGGCGAGGGTGTCGTCGACCTTCTGGAGGAGGGAGGACTTCTTGTGGAGGATCATCATGGTGAGCCACGGCACGCTGCCGGCGCAGATGCCCATCAGTATCGCCGACCATGTCTGCACCAGTCCTGTGTCCAACACAAAATACAGACCAATTGCTGCTATCAGTGCACTTAAATAAAAAGAGACAAGACAACTAAAAAATCGCGTCCATAGCATTTCCCCATTTCATTTATCTTAGATATAGTAATGCATTACATGATGGACGTGCTCTCGCGAGTGCAGTGTGTGACGGATCAACTCCGCAAAATAATTTAGTTTGATTAATAGATCGAGTAATCATCTGGATTTGTCTTCAGCCAATTATTGGGCTCACGCTGTCGTGCATAGCGAGAGCCCAGAAGTGGTAAGCTCGTCAGGCGAATGAGTTCTTGAGCATATTATTCGAGCCAGGTATCCTTAGAATATTTAGTGTGCGATTTCATTCTAGATCTTCTGATTCAGTTAAAAAACTTACAATACCCAAATCGACGATCCCATGCATGAAATCAGCCAGCTAGCTTGCTTTCACGGACGTGAGCCGAGCCGGGCTCGACAAGCTAGTAGGCTGGCTCTATGGCCGGAAGGGCATCACTACATAAGAAGCAACAGCAGCACTGCTGCATCGACGAACAATAGAACATAAAGCATTTGCCTTGGCTCCTCTTCCTTCCTGTTGCTCCCCCTCCCTAAATTCCATTTCTCTGATTTTCCAGAATAAATTGCTTCTCCTAAGGTTGTCATAATCATGATTTTGAAACGGATCGGAGACTCCGGTTGGATCGTGGATCGAATCATAGAATCTAAGATTCAACCCGATTCTACCAAAAAATATTTTTTTTTCACTGTACTGTGTATTCCAAGAATAATGTGAGTGTTTATTTGGTTATTTGACATCTAATTTGATTGATAAATGTCTAAATCGTAGTTTAGATTCTATGTCATTCAGAGCTACGGCTAGAATATTGATTCTAACAATCTTACTATTACCTGAATATTTTACATAAAAATAAAATAACTAAACAATTAAAATAATTTTTGTTATTTCAAATCTCTAAATCTTAATGTATAACCCACTAATTACTTAGTATTTATCATACAACTTGAATTGAGGGATATGACACAACTAAACACCTAAATCTTTTATAATTTGAGATGATATATGTTTCTACACAATTCTACGAGTAAGAGCGCGATTCTATTAGGTATGACTCAAGATATGATTTAGATCGTATTGGTGTTGTAGGATTGTACGATTCTACTATCAGAATCACAATTTTAACAACATTGGCTTCTCCTTTTCGGTCTATTTACTCTTCCGAGTCTTTGCTTCCATTTCTACCCAATTTGTATCCCAACTACTTGTATCCTGTATTAGATTTGATACTATATCTCTTGGGGTCGGCGTTGATTGGTGTTTATCAAGTTGGATCATAAGTTCATACCAAATGGTATCAGAGTAGTCAATTTGTGGAATCCTAGCACGGAGGTGGTGTGGGAGACACATGGTGGTTGCAGGCATGACCAGTGGCTTGATGGTGAGGCCTGTGAAGGTTGTGCCCGCCAATTGTTTGATGGTTGTCCACTCGCAATATCCAGCAGCAGGCGGCATCAAATCCCATCTTCAGCGTCACAATTCACCAGGTTCTCTATCCCATGACTGTAGAGGTACTTCACCAAATTTTTTATCCTTATGGTGTTGTGGAAGCCATGGAAACATTTCGGGGAAAAGAAGATGTGGTGGTCCTTGTCAACTATGCTTCATGTCATGGTGCTACCCAAGCTTTGGAGACTTTGCAGTGCCGAAATATCTATGATGGCTGTTGTCAGCTTGATGTCAAGTATGCACCAGTACAAGAGCAAGAAATGGGTGATGCTCACGCAGCTCACCACCTGCTCGACAACTTGTCTACATGCAAGAGTCCGTGTGAGGCAAGCACGCTATGCGTCGGACTTTATCATGTGCTCTACCCCGTGACTGAGGATATGCTCTATCAGATATTTGATGCATATAGTGTTGGGCAGAAGATGCAGATGTTCGAGAGTTTGGATTACATCGAGGCCTTTGTCTCATTTCGGCCGCATCAGGATGCAGCGCGGGCTCGAGATGCCTTGCATGGCCGGTCATGCATCTACGACGATTGTTGCTACCTCGGCAGTCAGCATGTTCAGCCAGCACCAGCTTCTGCTTCCAGTCCAGCGTGGCGTCGCGACGCGGTGGCCTCGGCGCTGGCCCCTGAGGTCGTCATGTCGGCCCTGCTCACTGCACACCCGAACATCATCTCCACCACCGCCAATGAGGTTCCGACCGTGGTAATTGTTGTTCCAAAAGCAGAAGCTACCATCAACGGCGGAACCAGGAATTTTGAAGACCCAAAGCGAGGGCTGATCTGCTGTGCTGGCTCGGTGGCTTGCCACGCCGCACCGAGTCTCAGCCTCCGCCCGCGTCGTGCCTCAGCGCTCTCCCGCACCGCAGCCCCTACTCCGAGCCTCGGTAGTCGACTAGTCGGCGCCTCACCGTTCCCACGCCGCGCCTCAGTGCTCGCCCGCGCTCGCGTTGTAGGCTGCAGTTCACAGCTGCACTGCACCGTAGCACCCGCCCTCGCCCTCGCGTCGCGTCGTGGCCCCTGCCGCTGGAACTAGAGTCTGGAGCTGAAGGAATGGGGAATGGTTAGGGAATTAGGGTTACTAAATCATCTGCATTTTATTGGGGATTTGGCTTGGACTGCAACTGGGCCGACAACAGCTTGCACTCGTGGGTCTCGGCCTACACCCGCAGCGGCTGTGCGCCTGCGCCCTCATGGCTCCATGGTGGCTTGGCCTTGGCCGGGGGTGGGGGGGGGGTCGTCGAACTGGACACGCTTGTGCTCACCAGCTGTTCGATGATATGCTCCGACGACTACACTAGTGTACTGTCGCCCGCGTTCACACCAGATGCGACTTTGAGTTCTCCCTTGACCATCGCCCTGCTCGACATCATCATCTCCAACCCCACGCTGCCCAGCGCAGACATTCTGGTGCGTCTTGACATCCATAACTTTATCGTGTACCAGCCATTTGATGAAATGCGCCTGTGCACCAAAGTCGACTCCGAGGTTTGGCCATGGCTGAGCGTCGAGCCAACGATTGTCATCGCTCCCACCAGCCAGGGTGATGAGCTTGTTCACGTTTGTCTCCTCAGTTTGGCCGATATGATCGCAAGGTGCTCAAGGAAGCATCCGAGGAGGGTACGGTGGTACTGTGGCCACCACCAATGAGGTGGGTTGAGCGGCAACCATGGCTGCCGCCTACACAAATGGATATCGCAGGAGACTGTGCTCAGCTGTAGTCGACACCATGGTCAACGTTCATCTGCTACCGTGGTAGCGTGCAACCGAAGCAACAATGGCCACCACCACCTCGCCGTGTTGAGCAACAAAAGCGTGGTGAGCTCCTTGGTAATAGAGCATTCTGTACTGATAGCAATTAGGAAGTGGTTTGCTGGACAATGCTATTTTCTAGGGGCAGTATGTTGTATGATGATGACGATAAGGAAGCGGTTGACTAGACAATACCAGTTTCTATGAAAAGCAGTAGAATGAGGCTATCGCCTTGGCCACCGCCCCTCAAAGATAATGGGATCGAGCTTCCTCAATGTGATTAACATAATCTGTTCATTCGTGAGGCAACATGCCACAGTTGGGATTGTATGATTGATTGTTCTAACAAACTGCTGAAGTCGTGTATATCCACGCTGATTACTGAGTTTGTTCAATGCAAGAATGACAAGGGCGGTGAGAAAGATCTTATGGATAATTTCATTGAGGACGATTTAATGGTTGAGGTCCTGAAGATGCTAAGGTTAGTTTCTTGGTCTAACTTAGATCACACAAACTTGATATTAGAAGTTGTGAAACTGCATGGAAAGATAGCGCTTGAGTATAAGGCGGCCAAGAACGAATTTTCTGAAGGGCTCTACATTCAGTTAGAAGCTCTAGAGGCCATCAGAAAGTTACTGGAAGCAAAATTCAAGGAACGGCTTTTATTAGTGGCAGAATTCATTGCGATGGCAAAGACTGAGTTTTATCCTGATGTCATGGGCTGTGAACTGTGTACGTGCTACTGCTACATGAGGATTCTTAGTGTTGGTGTGCAGTTGAGAGCATTCTCTGATGTATGCTACTGCGAGCTGCGGAGCACAGAAGAAGGTGGCCGGTCTCATTCCAAGGTTGTGCAGGACACAACGAAGATGGGCAGGCTTGGTGATGAACGATTTACTTTTAGCATCACGGAACTACAAGTACCATGGGATCCGGGTGCTACTTGCATCAGCTTGAGGATAAGCCGAATTTCAACGGGGAGCCTGCCGGGGTGGACAAGCTAGTGGGCTGGCTCCGTCGCCCAATCGGCTGAGAAGGGCATTGCTACATAAGAAGCAGGCGACAACAAAAGGCATTTGTCTTGACTCCTCTTCCTCCATTCTGCTCCCCTTCCCCAAATCCCCTTTCTCTGATTTTCCCGTCTAAATTGCTTCCTTTCCAATCTATTTGCTCTTCTCAGCCTTTGCTTCCATTTCTCCCTAATTTGTATCCTGTATTAGATTTGGTACTAAATCTCTTGTGCTCGGTGTTGACTGGTGTTTAGCAAGTTAGATCGTAACACTTGCAGTCTTGCACTACTGTACGTTATATAACCAAATCACACTTGTTTTAATCAGGGAGGTCAGTTTTCTACTAAGATTCTACAATTCAAACAAGAATTTGATACCTGCGCCGGCGGTGATGCAAACCAAACCAGTCATCATGCCCTGCACCGCGCCGATCACGGAGGGCTTGCCGAAGAAGATGACGTCGAGGCAGGTCCACGTGAGGAGGCTCGCCGCGGCGCTGACGTTGGTGTTGAGCACCGCGACGGACGCGGTGATGTTTGGGGCGTACGGCGCGCCGCCGTTGAACCCGGCCCAGCCCAGCCACAGCAGCCCGCCGCCGGCGATCATGAGCAGGATGTTGTTCGGCGAGAACCTCTCCCTGTCGCACTTTAGCCTCGGGCCCACCTGGCAGAAATGAATCGCACCACGTGGTTAGCATTGCATCGAGATTTGCGTGATGTAAATAATGCACCATAGTGTTCCTAGATTCTCCGGGGTGCGTTTGTAGCAGCTCATCGATGTCCTACATTAGCTTCTCGTTTCTCTTGATGATATACTCCATTAGTTCTGCAGTTCATGCATGTGCAACTAATTGACATCTGCAACTGGTATTTACTATTTAGCAAGAAGCGTTGCTATCACCCGAGCTAACAGATTTGCGAGTATGATGAAATTGCATCAGATGCCAAAAGACTTGAAGTAGCAGTTCATGTCCTACCAATACGAACACAATTAATGCTGTAACGCATGTTCATTTCTTGCTCAATTTACGCATGCGAAAGTCTACCGATGACTCCTTGCTCCCACGTGCCACAGAACTGTTCACCCTCACCACGAGTCCACACGTCTTATGTACGGGCGCGCGTACCTGCCGCCTGTCCTGGCCCAAGCACCAGAAAAGTAAACCAGGCGGCTCATGACTCTGACCGAACCACCACAAGATGTAACGAAAAATCCACTGGCCAGAATCCGCAGTTTGGCACATCCGTACCGTACGCACGTACCCAGTAGGCGGCGGTGAAGCCGGCGACGCCGGAGGAGAGGTGGATGACGTATCCGCCGGAGTAGTCGATGACGCCCCAGTGGTAGAGGAAGCCGCCGCCCCAGAGGCTGAAGGCGCAGACGGTGTAGGAGAGGAGCAGCCACAGCGGCGTGAACGCCATCCACGCCTTGATGTTCATGCGCCCCAGCAGCGACCCGGCGAGCAGCACCAGCGTGATGGCCGCGAGCTCGAACTGGAACAGCACCAGCGACGCCTCCGGGTAGTAGGGCTCGGTGCGCGCTGCCTCAAGCGCGCCGCCCCGGCCGTAGTGCGCCGTGGCGGGGAAGGACGCGCGGGCCACCAGGAAGCTCTCCGTCAGCGCGGGGCCGGCCTTCCCCCAGAACGGCAGCAGGCGGTCGCCGAACGCCATGCGGAAGCCGACGAGCACCCAGACGATGAGCGTGGACGCGTAGGCGTAGAGCGCCATGAAGGCGGAGTTCACGGCCCACTTCTTCTTGACGATGCTGCCGTAGAGCACGACGAGACCCGGCATCGACTGGATGCCGACGAACGTCGCCGCCGTCAGCTGCCACGCGTTGTCGCCCTTGTTCAGCCACTCCGGCACGGCCGTGAGGGCGGGCATGTACGCGACCGGCTGAGGCGGCGCGGCCATTTCGGTCTCGGTACGTGCACGGTAACAAACTACTCTCGCGACGTGTTCGATGCAGGTGCACCGCAACGGGACGCGGCTCCTTGGCGCTGCGCGTTTAATAGAAGCACGCGACGCGAGTGATCGGTGAGCCGCATGAACAAATGGCGGGCCGGTTGGAACCCGTGGCCTGTGGCGGGTCAACACGGGCAGCCCAGGTGGCCCATATTCGGAAGCGTTCCGTGTGCGTTTTTTCTTCTGCTTGTTTTCCCCGTGATTTCCTCTGTATTTCTTCACGTTGTTAATTTGGTATACTTCGGTAGCTGGGTATGTTGTTTTCTTAGCTCGCATTGTTGTATTCTTCCTCCTGTTGCCGTGGTAGCATAGCATACACTCCTTTTTCTTTTGACCATTTGAATTTTGAAGCACATGTCATTGTGTTTTGCCACTTCAAAATGGGAACTAAAGATAATACTGTTACTACTTGTTTTCACTTTTTAGCACCATTATGTGATGTTCATACTTCACAGCAAGTTATTACAGTAGGTCTATAGGAACCAACTTTATCTGTAAAGTAGGTGCAATAAGATGATGGTTAACCCTCGCAAAAATAAATAGATAAATAATAAGATGATGGTTAATACAATTAATCTTACTATGTGGCTGGTTAAGATTACATTAACCACCATCTCTCTATATATATATGTAGCATGCTGGGTAGCTAACAAATATACCATTAAATTATACAGCAATTGAGGTAACCATAAGTCAGGAAGAAAATATAAGACTACTCCGTAATTCCGTATTTCCTTGCCCATAACGCTGAAAAGCTTGGAACACCTGGACCGAGTTTGGTAGGATGGGCAAATCAAGCACCGATCTAGAGTGAAAGGAGGGAGGGGATCAGGAGACTACAACTGCCAGAAGGGGATCGGGGGCTTCGGGAGGATTGGGGAGGTAGGGGGATCGGGGACTTGGGGAGGATTGGGTTTGGAGCGACTGCCTCCTGGACGTGCCGAGTGGATCGGAGACACTGGGCCTACGTGGGCCAAACGAGCTGCCCGAACGGCTTGTTTTTTTACTGAAGATAGGGGTTTGACTCGGTTCGAAAATTCACGAAAGCTCGAGAAAGCTCGAGCAGATTCATGAGTTTTGAACTATTTTTTCAACCCTAACTACAAGGTAGAAGTTCCTAGTGCATAATGTAAAAAAACAAAACAACAGTAAAAAAAAAAAGCAAAATGACCTCACAAGGAGTTAACGACATCAACGATTATAAAAAGTTCATCCCCTTAATTTTCATTAACCAACTAAATTAATCTAAAAAACAGCAACAGAAATTCACCAGCATCACATCAGCAAATTAAAGCTAAACATCGAAAGAAACATACATAAAAAACCGCTTGAACGATCAAGCAACCCCTTCCTGTCTTCTACAACTGAATGGTAACGCCCTTGGCTCCCATGTTAGTCAACCGCTGCTCCACCATGTCCTCCCTCGCCGCGCCGCCGGCAGCAGGGGCAGAGCTCGGCCTCGGGCTTTCCGGGCAATAGTCCGAGGTTCGGCAATAATGGCAGGTAAAAATCAGAATGAGAAGCGTATTTTTGACAACTGAAATTTGATGTTAGGCCGAAATGGGCCAGCGCTGGCTTCGCCCTTGGTAGCCCCTGTCCTCGCCGTCTCCTGGCGACATGTCAAACTTCTCGCTGTCGCCCCAAAGGTCGTAACCCTCCTCCCCGTGCGCCGCGTCATCGCCCCTGGCCCACTTCTTCTTGACGATGCTGCCGTAGAGCACGACGAGCCCCGGCATCGACTGGAGGCCGACGAACGTGGCCGCCACCAGCTACCACGCGTTGTCGCCCTTGTTCAGCCACGCCGGCACGATCGGGCATGTACGGCCAGGGCTCCGGGAGCGACGCCATTTTGGTGGACGTTACGTGCATTGGCTCTTGCTTGAGGCTTGGAGCGAGCGAGCGATGGAGCGTGAAGTAGCTACCAACCTGGTGGCTGGTGATGGGCATTTTAGGGTGCGTTTGGTTGGACGTATCAGGCTGAACGGGACCATCCTGTTCGGAAAATGAGTGTGTTCAGACGTTTGGTTGGTTGAATGGTACCAAATCATCTAAGATGAAATGATTCAAGAAATAAGAATATTCCCTCAATATGTTGTATCATCCCGTTCACAAAAAAACGTCGAACCACGCGATTCACCTTCTCTCCCGTGAAATTTTGGCATGGTTGTGCCTTTGTTTGGTGACGTGGCGGCTAGCTATTGGTTACAATTAATGCATCAATAGTTTGATTTACGAGCTTCAAATTATCATATTTCCTAAATTGACTATCTGATTTGCGATCCGATTGAACCGTTGTGTTCCTTGTCATTTTATCAACAAAACAAGACTACTGTTGGTATATTTTAGTGAAAAAAATAATATATATCATGCGGGCCCCACGTGTCATAGAAAGGAATAAAGTTATTATTTTATTGGATTTAAAGTTGAAATTATTTTTATTAATTTCAAAATAATTCTAGGATTTTTTTTTGTCAATTTTTCTAAATTTTTGGAATTTTTCGATTTCTTTGCTATTTTATAGAGCCTGAATCTGTTTGGACTGTCCAATCGGAATCAAACGGTCTGATTCTGATGAGACGTTCGGACCGTCCAAACGTCTCCTCTGTCTGGGCCGTCCGATCAGATTCGGACGGTCAGATCAAAGGAGATGTTCGGACGGTCCGAACGTCTCCTTCGATCGGATCGTCTGATTCCGATCGGACGGTCCGAACAGACCTGGGCTCTATAAAATAGCCAAAAAACAGCAAACAAATTCAAAAAATCTATAAAAATTCACAGAATTATTTTGAACCTAATAAAAATAATTTCAACTTTAAATCCAATAAAATAATAACTTTATTAATTTTTATGACACGTCAAGCCCGAATGATATATATTCTTTTTTGCACTAAAATATTTTATTAAATTTTTATGTAATTTTCTTGAGAAAGGAAGAAAAGAAAAGAAAAAAATTATAACCATCCAAATACAACCTTATTCATCAAACCAAACACCATCTTGAACCATCCAGAACCATCATATCCAAGCAACCAAACAAAATTTTGTATTATCTTATCCCATCAACCAAACACTATACTTGTATCATCTCATCCATGATCATCTCATCTATTATGTACCATCCCATCCCATTCACCCTGATTCATCCAACCAAACGCACCCTTAAATAGCCGTGGCTGAGATGGTGATGCATGGGTTAATGTAATGCAGGTTGGGTTTAATTATGTTTAGGCCAGAGCTTGGAGACGAGCTCGTGAGTCGTGACGCGCGCTTGCACAGATGAGAGGTGGGGACGAAATGTGGGGATCATCCTAGTTTTCTTCCTTAATTTTTTTTTTGTTTTTCTCCATTCTTTTCTTGAGCTTATTTTGTGCTTACTTCAATACTTCTTTTGTAGCAGTGTCTCACCCCTGGTACTGTCTAGAAATACCTAATAAGCATAGGCACGGGAAAATAGACATGTACTGATGTACATAGGCTAACATATGGCTATACTCCGCAAGAAGGGAAATATCCTTCACCATCTTCTATATATATGGTCCTAAGAGGGCATGTAAGGGGATGCTCTCTGTCTCATTTACTGCTCAATACACTCTGCTCTCATACCTTCGACTCCATTGCTTGGTCTCTTCATGACAGATGGTATTTGCTATCCATTGTCTAGTTTTGTAACTATGACTACTTCTATGTCAAGTGATGTGCAAATGAACTGCTGAAGTCAACCGAGGCAGTACGAAATACGAATTAGTAAACATTAACAGTAAGGCACTAGACTAGGAGAACGGAAGCTGGTAAGGCAGTAGCTCACCGCACATGGATATAAATTTACTAGTACATTAAGCATGTCCAGCACATGTATCTTTGCTCGAACAGCTACTTGGCGGATTGCAACGAGGTAGCTTCTTAGCGGACGATTTCCAATGTTGGCATGGGCTTGGAGCTTTCATCTTAGATATATAACTTTTAATTGGCCAACTTTCAACTCAAAAACTTTAAAACTTGAATAGAAATTGAAACTTTCAATTGAATAAAAGTGATTTCAACTTCCAAATTGAAATCGCAACTTTCAACACGAATTTAAGATGATTCAGCCTCGGCTACATCCAGTGGCGGAGCCAGGAATTTAGAAAACCTAGGGCAATGGCTGACTGGCCGCTCGTTGCGACGTGTCCCCTAGCTCCCACGCGGGCGCGTGTCTGTGGGTCCGCGTTGCGCCTCCTTGCTCCTTACTTCGCCCGTGATGCAGCAGACAACCGCCGCTCGGTGCTCCCTCCCTCCCTCGCCCTCGGGTCGGGTCTCGCTGCCTCAATGATTTGGATAGCGGTGTCGACTATTCTAGTGGCCAGGGGGTGATTCGTGATTGGGTGGGGACCGGGGATTCATTAGGGTTATTCCTTAGGCCTATGTTTGAGGGCCTTAGAACCTGACCCATGTTAGCACACGCCTGAATGAACCTAGGCGGCAAACCCCAAGAGCCTCCATCTCCCTCCTCCCTTCTTTGTTCTCTCCGACTCCAAGCTCCATGCCTCTCCCATGGTGACCACCCACCACTGATCGCCGCAGCTAGCCCGCAGGCTCCGTGGTGAAACAGCGAGGATGTCATCCTCCATATCATGAAGCCTCAAGGCCCACGCAACGGCATCTTCCTCCTTGGCCCCGCCTCCTTCCATGGCACGGGCGGGCTGAGCAACTAGCAGCTGGCCGGGCACCTGGGGGGAGGTGTTCTGGTCTTTGGGAGACCCAAGGCGGCTGCCCCAGCTTGCCCCGACGGTGGCTCCGCCACTGGCTACATCTGAAGTTTCTCTTCAGTGTGGGGGCGAGGTGTTGGTAGTGGCGGAGGTGGCACTGGAGCCAGCGGCAATCGAAGTCTGTAGAGTTTCGCAGAGGAGGAGATGCCGTATGGAGTGAGGACTTGGAGGCAGCAGAGGCGGAAGTCACCGGATACCGGCGAGGTAACTAGGGGCAGCATGCATGGTGCCAAGCTAGGTAGTACAATGCGCGCTTGGGGGCAAGGCGTACGTAGGAGACAGGGTGGGGGATTCGCTTGCACATCAAACGATCCACGTTGAATATCTCCCAGTCCAACAGCAGATGCAGGCGTCCGCTGGATAAGGAACCAGAGGGGGTGTGCAGAATAGGGAAATGGTATCTTTGCTGAATAATTTATTTCAAATAACTTCTACATTGTTCCCTTCGTTAGTACTTGTAAGGAGGTCAAAGTAGGAATATTTGTCTAAAGAGTTCTTTGGCAGAATCAAGCATAACAAGAAATACTTGCAGAAATTAATGAGTGAAACACTTGACTGAGTTAATGTCTATGGTATTCTAATTTTTCGCATCTCTGTGCTGATCTACAGCAGCAGGTTTTGTCCTAACCAGGTAACAGCAGGGGAGGTGCAATTCGCATCTGGATTCTGGAGATTGGTCCCACGAGATCACTCTTTAGTATATTCCCAGTTCAAAGATACTCGAAATGGAGACCAATCTCTTTTCTCGTAAAGAATTGCAGCCTCGCAGGTCGTGTGACGAACTGGGGATTGGATCACAACGGGTACTGTCTGTCATTGGCATGTCATCCTACTAATCTTGTAACCACAACTTGGATTTTGTGAGTTGTATATTGCACACAAATGCATGTTGTGGTGAAGATCAAAGCACCAAGTTAGTTAGGGGTAATGATTTGCTGCAGAATCCAACACACTATGCAAGTGTGAATCTCGACAAGGAGTTCACAAGTGATTTGGTACGCTCGAAACTTGCCAGGTTACTGAAATGCTGAGAGGTATGTTGTGGAGATCATGAGAGGTATGTTGTGGAGATCATGTGATGATTTTAATCTTAGTGTGTTGAACAATTGGCAATAGTGTTGAGAGCTTGTTGTAACACTCGTTTTCAGCAAAGTTCAGTAAAATCAGTTTGTCTACAATAGAAAAGTGGTTTTACCGAGTGGTCGAAAACTACAAGTACTGTTCATTCAGTACTGTAGCTACAAGTATTGTTCATCAAATACTGTAGCTACAAGTGTCGGGTGATCGTGGACAGTGGCCGTGGGCACTAGTCATAGACATTGGTCCTGGACACTGGTCGTAGACTTCATAGAACTGGTCGTAAGTCTAGTAGAATTGGTCGTAGACCTGGTAGAACTGGTTGTGGGTGATCAGGTTCGTGTTTATTGATAGATGAGAGTGTGATGCATATTTTGGATAACATGGGTCAAGTTGTGAAGAACATGTGCCCGGAAATGTTTGTTTGGTCTATTGTTGTACAGGTGGCTTAGAGTCAACTATGGTCAACGACGAGGAGGA
Organism: Ampelocalamus luodianensis; assembly: GCA_036346255.1. Taxonomy (NCBI): domain Eukaryota; kingdom Viridiplantae; phylum Streptophyta; class Magnoliopsida; order Poales; family Poaceae; genus Ampelocalamus; species Ampelocalamus luodianensis. The sequence continues at coordinate 24,236,413 of CM070617.1, read as the reverse complement.
CCTGGGCTTCGTTAGGAGAACTAAGGTCCAGAACAGTCGTGGATGTCAGGTGAGATGGTTGTACTCAAGCAAGGCGCAAGATGGACAAGAACCATAGAAGGCGAAGTTTGAGCAAAGACCTTTGTGAATGTATGTGCTCATGCCTCATCAATTATGTGAATTGATGGTTGTGCATATCGTGCGGTGCTACGTAACGGTTTGCTTGTTTGTGATGATTGTAGGACACCGGAGCTAGGTCATGTTGAGGCGGACTAAATCGGGACTAGGTTAGGAGAACCGAGGTCCAGAACAATCTAGGTGGTTCCGAAAGATGACTAAGACTAGCGGAGTGGTTACAAGCCGAAAAGACAAGGAACTGGAGTGGAAGCTACTGGTGATGAACATGACGGGCAGCGACAAAGTGGACCGAGACTAGACTCAGGGAGGAGTTGAGGTCCAGACTAGGCTCAGGGAGGAGCTGAGGCCCTGAAAAGTCAAGAAAACCGGGTGCAGTCATGGTGAGACATGTGGTGCATCAAGTGACTTGGTCCCGTTGCAAGCGAGGACGGTTCGGTGGGATCGGACAAATAAGAGGCTTGGTGGGAAGTCATTGGTGCCACATGGATGATGATCGAGCACGGCAGTTCGGTGTGACGGGTTACATCGAGCAACACGATAGTTCTGTGCGACATGTTACATCGAGCAGCGTGATAGTTCTGTGCGACAGGTTACATCAAGCAGCGCGACAGTTCGTGCGACGGGTTATATCAAGCAGCACAACTTTCGGTGCGACAGGTTGCATCAAGCGGTGCAGGGGTCGATGCAAGTGAAACCCGTTGTGTATGGGCTTAACGGGTGTCCATTTGAGATCTCTCTAGAAGCTTGCCTCCACTATAAAAGAGGAGGGTGCTAGTTGTGCACCTCATAACCCTGGTATTCTAAAAACCCTAATTTGTGATTTAGAGATAGGAGAGGAAAGTGGAGAGGCTAGAGTTCATAAGAGACGGATTGATTGAGTGCTTAATTATTGAGCTTTTGTCCTCCATGAGAGAGTGTCTGTAAACATACAATCTCTCTAATCAATCTATGCAAGATTTGCCTCAAGATGAGTTATATCTTGTTCTTGCTTTCTCTTTGATGCATTTGAGATTTTTGGTGTTGCTTAGGTTTTTATTTGAGATCTTGCTTGCTGGGATGTGTGGGATATAATCTAAAGTCATCTTGATCATTATCTAGCCACAAGCAAGCTTTTGGATCTAAGTTTGGTTTTGCCCGTTTTTTGTGAAAGAAATGTCATTTTAAGGGTTTTACTCTTGAGGATTTTTGGCTTAATTCTTCACGTGATTGAGGGTGTTAGGACGTATGAGAGATCATGTTTAGCCATCTTGAATTTATTCCTCCCATAAAATTCTCTCAATCACCATTTTTGTTTTTGGCCAGTTTTAGAGTAACCTTCACTCAAACGGAAAAATGTCAAAATTTTAGCAATGATCTTCATAATATTTGATTGGAATAAGTTCCTAACATCATAGAGAAGATCTGTTTCAAGTTTCTTAAAGTTTGAAGTTGTCGATCAAAAGTTGTGTCAATATTTGATTTTGGTTTTGGACTGATTCCCCTGTTCCTCGGGTTGTTTTTACTGTTCAGTCAAAGCACTGCACATCAAGTACTGTTCATTATCTGTACTATTCATCAGCGTTTTTTGTTACTGTGCTGGGGGGTTTGGATTGAATTTAATACAAATCTTCTGCTATACTTGTATATTGATCTTCATAGCCTTTATAGTTATTAAAGTGAAAATCGTGTTGAATCCAATTAAAGAGAAAAAGAGGTAGTGCTCCTATTCAACACCCCTTGCCCTCCGGTCGCCGTTTCGGTCCAACACATATCTACCTCCGTAGTCCGTACGGCATTGCCGAATTATTAACTTACCAGGTTAAGAGAAACTTCTATAAGTTATCAGAATAAGGGAGCCGATTACAGCGTTTCATACCTTGCAAAATTGCAATAGAAAGAGCCTTGTCACTTGAGGGACAAGAACCTAGCTTCCTGGATCCGGCAGATTGGAGCTAGTTGAACAGACCCAGTGCATCACTTAGGTATTTGGGAGCCCAGTAATTTAATACGACAAGGGACCATACTTGGTACGCTAATGCAACATCAATCTTGGGAGTAAATGAATGAAAGAAAAGGAGGCTGCTTTACACATCCTGAAGTGGTCAGGTTAGGAACTACGCAGTTTGTAAAAAGTATGTAATGCTAATTAATAAACGGGCCAGTGGACAGATTTTGTTCATACCCATGGAAGCAATCCTACTTACAAGGTAAAATTTTCTCACAAACTTGTCAATAATCCTTTTACTCGTCAGGAGTTCTCATGATGAAAAAACATCACACTAATCCTCCTTTGAGGCTAACATCAAAAAATGAGGCTACCAGCTAGGAATGATGTTAAAGGAACGGTCAAATTGTCATCCAGTTCTGTGCTGATGGGGTGTGACTCTACGAGTGTTGCAGCTACAGAGACCCCAAGGAAGCCTAAAGCCATGTATACCAGTTTTCCTCAATAAAACCAAAAGTGTGGAAGTAATGCATGTACCTGAATAACATGGGAGCGAATGATTCAAACAAAGTACATGCAACGGAAAATTTCGGTAACAGGTCTCGTTAAGTAATTACCCAATTGAAGCCAAGAAACCAGCCACTGCCATTGCTATGCTTCCTGCATATGACTTGTTGGGGTTGTAAGGAAGCTTTGCTTTTCCTAAACGTCTCCCCACTACGTCTGCTATACCTGGAAGTGTATAAAACAACATCAGCAATGGGGGAGCAGCTAAATTATATCTCATCTTTAGAGTACGAAACTAGTTGGAATATGAAGAGATAGAATGATTTTTCTTTCATCAAGCAAGGGGAGGGATTCCCAATCACTGTGTGAAGGAGCCAGAGAGTTATGCTGCATACAACAAATCTGTTCTAGGATTTATAGTGCCAACTGCAGGTATGTGAACATACCATCTCCAGCGCATAAGTTGCAGATAAGTGCTATAGCAATTGGAGACGTTCTCCATAATACAGAAGTGGCAAAAGTTATGGTAGTAGCATAATACAGTGGGCCCTTGAGAAGTTCCCTGTGTACAAGAGAAATGCAATTACAAAAGAATCATAATCTGAAGCAGCAGCAAGCAACAATTAATATGCAATAGAAAAGGAAGAACAGGAAAATCTGCAAAAATAATATGTATATTAAATGGCCAAAGGTTGGTATATCTAAGTGTGCAACCTGTAGTCTCCAGACCGACTCATTGATTTGACCATAGCTTCATTTTTCACTACTCCTAATCCCAGTAGAAGCATCCTTATAATATTAATCCCTGGTGCTAGCGCAGCAAGGAATGGAGCGTACCTTCCCGAGCTGCATAAAGCATTAGTATTGAACACCAAGATGATGATTTTACGTCGACTGGAGCATTTCAGAATCTTATTACCTGAAAAGAGGCCAAAAGAGCAAGAATACCATCCCAATAGTTATATGCACAAGTTTCCTATTGAGTTTCTGCAAGCAAAGAAAGGACATTTATCAATACAAAGTCTATGTAAAGTTCCAAATTTCAATAAGAAAATGACACTCTTCCAACACTTCATTACATGGTTCGCTATATTTAGTTGCCAAATGCACTGCCTTAGAAAAGAGAAATGGGGATTTCTTTGGACATTTCTTCTGCAGTAAGCCAATAATACCTCAAGCCCTCAAATTTTTCATAATTGATTTAGTACTGCTACTACGATTAACTGGATATATATATAAGGTTGTAGTTGGCCTAAAAGGCCACTTGTTCCAGGTGATCAACTATGTATTTCCAGTACCCATAAGGCCATAACACTTGCTTTGTTCTTCTCACATGCTAAGTTATTGAAACAATTGTGTTTAATTTAAACCAATGAACTTCTTAAAATGAAGAATACTTTAGCAGCTGCTCACATAATATATTACTATGGAACATCCAAAACAACATTAATGTATTTTTTTGTCCATGTGCATTACTAAATTGTTTTCTCCAACTTAAGTATAAGGCATGCATTAGCAAAGCTTAACAGGAGGGAAGACCAAACATATGTATATGCCTCCAGACGGATTCAACAAAAGTAATGTGCTGTGCACTCCAAAGTCCACAAAATGAAACCAACATCAAAAGCATATGGTAACTCATGAGCTAACACTGACCCATCCGAAATTAGCCTAGCATAGTTCACACCATGTCCCATTGTGTTAGCTGTTGTGCGTTAGTCTACAAGTGTTTGTATTACACTGAGTGCCTACCCTAAGTGTCATCTGGAGTCAACGAGTTAATGACAAACTGACAGCCCATCTCACATCAGCCTAGAATAATTGGCAAACAGGGTGGACTGTGGAGTTAGCCCAAGGGTTCATGCACTGGGCTTTTGTTGGGTAGAATACAATTCATTTTTCACTCTATCTAAATGTATTTAATAACAGATGGTGGACTCTTTCGCAGGAATGTTTTATAAGGTAAAATTTTTAAAATTTTGATGTACCAGAACGAGGCATCGAAGGGCTCTATCCTTTAATTCTCTAGTTTGTGTCCTAAAGGACTGGTTGAAATAAGAATCATTAGCAAGAGCAACCGAACAAATGCAATTGAATTAAAAACCAGTGCATAGTTATTTAATTCTTATCACCAAAATCAGATTTAGCAGTATATTTAATACCTTTAACAATATTAGCAGGATTTGTAGATATCTTCACAACCCTCAATACCTCATATGAAACATCTGAGTTCTCAAAGTATCTAAAGTAGCAGTGTATACCAGGTTATCAGAACTGTAAAATTTCATACATCCATGCTACTAGGTTATCAGAACTGTAAAATTTCACACATCCATGCTACTTAAAAGTTACAAAATAGAACACTTCATTCACAGAATTCACCATCATATCTAAGTAAACCCTTTGTTTCTTCCTTTCTGTTTCTAACTGAAAATAGCTAGACTTCAACTCAGCATGTAGAATTAAGCATTTTCTTTCTACAAAGGGCTATTTGTATGGAAGTCGGCTATGCATTTGTCAATAAATTTCACCTGAAATATCCTATATCAGAGTAAATCATTCAACATACACCTCTCTGAATGGCACACCTAAGTACCTAATACTTAGCAATGTAGACCTGCAATGTGAAACTTGAATAGTAGTTTGATACAAATTTACAATACTTCACTGCATCAATACTCCCAACTTCTTAAGACAAGCACCGATAACTTGATTCGGCGGCACTTAACAGGCAAACTTGTACTTCAGAGAAGTACCACTCAAAGGATACACTCGTTGATACACGAAAACTTGACAAAATATATGAAACGACTTCAACTCTGCCTGTCTCGTCATACTCCACTCATGGGAAATCAATGTACTAATTCAGTAGTGGGCTAGCGGCCTCCTTACAGTTAGCATGTTAGTGTTACATATAACTTTAATACTACTACTACTAGTACACATGCTAAGACGGAGCACGCATCTAAGTTCTCGAAACCAGTGAGTCACTAGACGCGGCCACTGACACGCCAAAGGAGCGGTTAACTGCATTTCGGGCAAGGGAAAGGGAAGGCGCTGATTGACCTGGTCAAAGACGCCGCGCTTGGCGAGCTCCTCGAAGAAGCGGAGGAGGGCGAGGGCGATGCCGGCGGTGACGGCCGCGGACACGAGGTCGTGGGCCAGGCCACCGCCTTCCGGCGAGATCCCCACGGCCATCGTCGTTGCCCTCCGGCTCCGGTCGGCGGCGCAGCGGCGGCGGCGGCGGAAGCGGAGGGAGGGCAACGCGGAGGAGGAGGAGGTGGCCGCGGCGGCGTCGGTGGATGCGGAGATAGGTTTCGATCGGAGGCGAGGGTCGAGCGGGGAAGAGGAGGGCAGCGGGAAGGGATGGGCGTTGAGACTGAGCAGCGTTTCGTCGCGGGTCCAACAAACTGAGAGTAACACGAAGACGGAAGACTCGAGAGCGAGGACTGACGAGTGAACTAGTGAAGAGAAAGGGACCGTAAAAGGAAAATTTGATCATATACCCTCCCCTTAGATGGAAATTCAGGATTTATCCTCCTGGCCTACATGTCATTGACCTATGGTGACCCCACATGTCATTGAGGTGGGAGGGTAAATCCTGAAATCCTGAAATTCAGGGAGGGTATATGATCCAATCCCCCCCCGTAAAATGGGAGACGGAAGACTCGAGAGCGGGGCCTAGGAGGGGGGGTTTTTTTTCCCCGAAATGGCGCATTTGCGTTCCCTATTTATCAGAATGGTAGATCTCAGAATTTTCACTGTAGCACCTGCCACCACACGCTACGTGCGGTGACACTGTAGCATTTTCTTTTTCCATTTTTTGAAAAAAAATTATTTACGCATAATTTTTGTATGAATTTTTAAATATATAGAATAATATCTAAAAATAATATTTTTTTTGTAGAGACTCCTGACACAATTTACTTGCTTGTGTAATTTTTTTAAAAAATTTATCCATTCTGAATTTTTTCTCAAAAATTATTTAAGTATGTTGTTTGTAGGATTTTTTTAATATAGAAAATGATGTCCAAACATTATGAATTTTTTTTTGAAGGCTCCTTAAATAGAGGAATTGATTGTGTAGTCTTTTTAGAATTTTATATGTTCTGAAAATGTCTCAAAAATTAAGGGTTTAGGTCTCAAAAATTAGTGTTTTAGGTTCGGAAATTAAGGTTTCATTATTTCATGTGACTTGGAATGTGTGAAGTTTAGTACTATATGGACCACTCTAGGTAAGAGACACTCTTAAATGACACTCATTAAGGGTTTAGGCCAACGCCAGGCCTCCCTCCTCCTCACGTCTGTCGCCTCGTCGCTGATGTTCCCTCTTGCCCAAAGTGTTGTGCCTCGACAACGCCTCTGGAATTCCCGGCGTTGTGACTACTCTACGAATTCCGGGATGGAATGCGAATAGCCTAGTGAACTATTTTATTTAGTTCCTGTACTGATTGATGGGCAGCGTAAAAAGGGTAACTTTGATCGTGCCTTTGAGCTAATGAGTAAGATAATGCATGAAAGCTTTTTACCAAATATTTACATATACAATGTTGAGATTGATGTATTTTGCAACAAAGAATGGATTTAAGAAGCTTACAAGGCACTCTGGGTGGCCACTACTATTGGTACAAGCCTAGTTCACCACGCAGACCCTTAGTGAACCATTTGTTTAGTTTCTTAGTACAAGCCTAATTATTGATGACAGGTAGATGCCAATATTTGCAAGGAATGTAATACAATGTATTGAAAAGATTGACAATAGAATCAAAACAGTCATCTATTAAATATGACACTTTGTGTGGTACAATTAAATGATGGTATTTCCATTTACATACAATTGGGATGGGATGCGTTGGCAGGTTAGGCCATGCTGGGGGCAGCAGCATGACAGAGTGTTTTTGCCATGCCGCGAACCCTTAATGAACCGTTTGTTTTCCTTCCTAACAAATGATGGTATGATTTTATGTGACTTGGAATGTGGGAAGTTAAGTAGCAAATGAAATGACGGCATGATTTCATATTCACCCTAGATAGTAATAGTAGTAGTATTACTCCAATCGTGCTCATATGAGACCAACTTAACTCCTGAAAGCCTTAATTGTCAGAGTTTCTAACCCCTCGGAGCAAACATAGAACTTCTTTTAACATCGTTGTAATAGTACACGACTAATATTACTAACTGTTTCACAAGGCATGCCATGGAGAATAGAATCGAGCATGAAGATAGTGGCATCCACGTTCCCACCTCTAGTGCTTGTCCTACTACATCTTGCGGTGTTGTTGTAGTACAGATTTGAAACAGGTCGGAATGTTTGCAGCAGGATGGGACTAAGGGAGTTCAAATTCTACCACTACTGTTGTAGCAATCTTACTGGGTGAAAAACTAAAAACAGGGGCCACGTTATTCACTACCAAAATCTAAATAATAGTAGTATAATTAGTGCTACTCAGAGCAAAAGAAAATAGTATGGTACCCAAAATTTAAATAATAGTAGTACGATTACTACTATTATGGGAGTTCAAATTCTACCACTACTGCTATAGAAATTTTACTACTGCAAGTAGTGGTTCATGTGGTACTAAACTGCACACATTCCAAGTCACATGAAATAATGAGATCCTAATTTTCGAAACATAAAACCCTAATTTTCGAGATCTAAACCCTTAATTTTTGAGATATTTTTAAAACATATAAAATTCTAAAAAGAAATTACACAATCAAGTCTATTATTCAAGGAACCTTAAGAAAATCATAATATTTGGACCTCATTTTCTATATTAAAAGAATCCTATAAACAGTATACATAAATAAATTTTTGAGAAAAATTCAGAATGTATAAAATCTTGGAAAAATCACACAAGCAAGTACACTGTGTCAGGAGTCTCCACAAAAAAATCATTATTTTTTGAACTTATTTTCTATATTTAAAAATTCATACAAAATTATACGTAAATAAATTTTTTTAAAAAGAAAAAATGCTACAGTGTCACTGCATGGTGGTCGTGCGGTGGCAGGCGCTACAGTGCTACCACCGCACGATGGTTGTGTGAAAGCCTTGTTTTTTTTTAAAAAAAAAAAAGAGGAAAAAACCACCACCGCACAGCCGCCGTGCATCAGAGGGGCAAGTGCGCGGGAGGGGAGGGCCTGCCGCACAGTGGCCGTGCGGTAGGAGGCTATTTGCAAAAAAATGGAGGCCTACCATTCTTGTAAATACAGGACGCAAATGCGCCATTTCGGCCAAAAATTCCGGAGAGAGGATAGAGGATAGAGGGTACACACATCATGTATTAACGTACTCATTAGAAAGTGCCTAGAGTTTAAACTTAGCATAATTTTGAATGCTCATTATAAACATACTCCAGCACAGTTGAAAAAAACCTGTTATACTCTGATACCCCTTCTTATGCGTAGCAGCCCTAGATCAGATCAGAGTTTGTGAGGAAAAACACTAGTGTGCACAGTATGAAGAACGAAATAGATGAATCTCGTAGAGAGAACCAAATAATGGCGACGAAATAATCACAATGAGAGAGAAAGATTTGGCGAAACCAACCGTAAATTCCTTAAACACAACCTCAAAAAAGTATAAGGGATTGTCGCTCTCTCATAACTCTTTCGAACCTTTTAGGATCATCAGATTCTTGTTCTATACAAGAATCTAGCGCTAAAGAATAACATAGCATCTAATCCTCTCATACACCTTTTGCTTTCGATGAGTTGGTTTGTGGCTTGTGTCCTCCATAACCACCCCTTATAACTTTATATAGGAATCCTAATCAAAATAGCATTAGGATAAGAATCCTTGTAGAACACATCTCTAAGTCCTAGTAGGCTAGGATATGAGTCACTCATACTCTACAATCTCCACATTGACTCATATCCATTGAAGTCACCGTGCTTCTCTAAAAATTCGCTACAAATCAACTCCATTATTTTTGTTTTCCTATTTTTTATTTTTCCTCCCACCTTTGGGAATGCCCCCACTACAGAGGCTCATGCACATACATCACCACAATGTATGTATCGATGTCTAGGCTAGCCTACCTGAACCCTCCACTTGAGAGTTCCTTTTGTTGTGTAGTTTAGTGAATCACACATCATGTTCCTATAGCCCTCTATGACATAGGTTTGTACCATCTCCAAGCCCCACCTGCTCGTCAGTATTGTGTAGTTTGTCCCACCATGTCTTTCTTTTTCTAACAGCTCGCACATTCGCCTTTGCGTCTGCTAAATTTTGCAACATTCTTTGTAGTTCCACATATAACTGCATATGAGATCTAAGCACCTACCGTTGACGATATAGTTTCTTTCTCCTGACTAGGATTTTTATCAGACCTCCCATTGGTTGCTCTTCTCTTATGATTACACATTAATCAATATCCTCCATTGCTCCGAATACTTTTCATGATTACCTGCCCTTTGCAAGTAACTCGCATGACTCCACCTCGAAGTGATGCCTCGGAACCTTTGAGTTCAAGCGACCTCACAGATATTATATTCTTCTCAAGCCGTCAATGTGTGATGTACTCTATTATACATCACCAATATAATTGTTTCTACCTCAGTAATTACATACTCCTTGCAATTCGCTAAGTGAATAGTTTCATGTGTAATCTTTATTCTTTGGCTACCGCTACTGAGTATGCACCTTTTATTTCCTTCAAACTTGGACAGTCTTTTATCATATGATCTTCCTCGTCACATAGATAGCACACACGTGTACCTTTGCTCTTGCTCTTCTTCTTCCTGTGACTTTTGTTTTTACTTGCAACATCTATGTCAGTCAATGCTTGATCACCCGAGGATGAAGAATCTGATGACTTCTTAAAGGACTTCGTCTCCAATAGATATGACACTGCCTTATTGAAATTGAGAGTATTTTTTTCGACGAGAATATTCATCACCAATTGCTCACATAATAGTGGTAGAGATGACGCCAATATGACAATCTTGAATTGCCGTTCTCCTCAATTTTCTCAACCACACTAGTCAATTGTGTGATAAGCTTGTTGAACACATTGAGATGGTTAACAAACCATATTCCTTTCTCGATGCACAACCTGTACAGTTTTCACTTCAGCAACCATCAGTTTGTCAGCGACTTTACCATATACAATTTTTGTAAGTCACTCCATATTTTCTTCGATGAATTTCCTTAATCACCAAGTATTTTACCTTATCAGAGAGACATACAAGAATCTAGTGTTAAAGAATAACATAGTCTCTTATCCTCTAGTGCACCTTTTGCTTTGGATGAGTTGGTTTGTGGCTTGTGTTCTTAATGACCACCCCTCTTGGCTTTATATAGTGTCCCTAGTTCTCTTCTAAAAGAAAGTAGGAATTATAACCCTAATAGGATTAGGATAGAAATATTTGTAAAACACATTCTTAAGTCTTAGTAGGTTAGGTTGTGAGCCACCCGTATTTAACAACGAGGAAGCTAATCAAAGCACGGTATAAGAAGGCCGTGTGACCATTTATATCTTATGGGTCGTTTTGGAATTATGTCGTTTTAATACAGTACTTTAGTTGGCAGTTCGGGAGGCTCATCAAGATCCTAAGTTATTTGTTCTTAATGTAGTCGGATCTGCCACACTGACATGCCCATGGTTCAATTTCCCCTTCTGTGCACAAAAGTTTAGAGGTCACATAGCTAGAAATAACATTTATTTCCTAAAAAACATTTCTTCCCTGTATCCCTTTACTTCCCATAACTAAATACCTTTCAACTACTAATTAATTTTGAAGATGAGATAATGAGATGAAACAAATGGAGTCGTACTGTGCATACGTGGTTCTTTAAAACTATCCACGCAGCCGTTTTGCGCCGATAAACAAGAATGGCAAAAGTCGATATAAAAGAAAAATGTAACGGCAAAGGTCAGAAGAATGGGCGCAACTACGGTTTCCCACTGTACGGTCCGATGCAACACCCGACAAAGAATCATGTAATTTTTTTTTTCTGCTTACTGCAACATATCAAACAATCATATGCAATATTATCTCAAAAATCTCAGAATCAACACAAACAAACATTCTCACAATCAAAACATCACAACATCCTCATAATCAAACACACAAACATCTAGAGGACACCAACATATCAAAAAAAGATGCAACATCTCAGAAATTTGTATGCAATATTTTTTTGTCCGTATGCAACATTTTTTTCTCACGGTTGCAACATTGCACAACATATCAAAAACTAAGTACTCACCCCGGCGGAGCAGCTGCCTCCTGGCGGCCTAGGACGGCAGCAGGCCCACGGGGAGGAGGAGGGCCGGGCGGAGCTGGCGGCCCCAGACGAGCTGTCCGCCATCGGGGACGGCGACAGGCGGGGGGAGCAGCTGCCTCTTGGCGTGGGTCGGCGTGGTCCAGGAAGGCGAATCCGTGCTGGGGGCGGCGGGAGGTGGAAGGGGAGCAACCAGCGTCACCGACCAGGCGGGAGGGAGGCGACAGGCGGGCGGGAGGGGAGGCGCGAAGTAGGCGACACTCGTGAGGTAGAGGAGGGAGAAGGCGACCGGGTGGGAGGGAGGCAGGAGCGGTGGCGGGGAGGAGAGAGGGCGGCCGGGAGAAGGGGAAGGGGAGAGCATGGAACAAGGGGGAGGCAGAGGGGAGCAAGGCCAAGCGTGAAGACTGAAGACAAGATAAGGCAAGAGCGACGGGATAAGACGAAATGAAATGTATTGTGGCGTCTGTGCACACTGTTCATATCAGACGCCGGCCCATATCAATATACAAGGCTCCAAAACATAGACTCACCAACACGAGCGCCCAATGCACCGCGGTGGAACTAGAATTTCTTCACGCCACATACGGAGCCTCCTCTGCTGCCCTACCTGGCCGGAAGGGAAGGTTGTGTCCCAAGTTTACTTGGGCTTTGCACTCATAAATATTCATGGCCGAGCTGAATCCTAGGCTGCAATAGGCCTGGATCAGTCTGTCATTGTTAACATGTATAGTGGGTGTACCATGCATGACAATGTATTATCTTCATTTGATTTTTTTCTATGGCGTTTCTTTCCTGTAATCTTGTATAGTTAGAAATCTATCTGTACATATCTGTACATATGAATATATGATATATATATATATATATATATATATATATATTGAATCAATGGAATATCGTCGTTGTGTGACTCAAAAGCGTTTGCCGAAATGGCGCCTAAGCCAACGCTCGCTGCCTGCCGCCGTATTTCTCCATGTCACCGTCCTCCTCTCCCTGATCACCGACCAGCTTAGCGTCATCGCGGCCGCCGACACCACTCTGCTAAGCGGCAGAGCGCACGAAATCCCGGCCGTGTTCGCCTTCGGCGACTCCACGCTCGACGCGGGCAACAACAACCGCCCAGGGGCGGATTCACTGTTGGGGCTCCAGCCCCACCTCCAACTCCAAACGCAGCCAGCAGCAGGCAGCCGAGGAGCAATGCACGCATGCAGGTTGGCTGCAGATTCAGTCCGGAAAATAATTCTATAGGATGTGGTCCACAACTTAATTAATATGGATAACTTTATCATGTGACATGTGTCCTTTTACGAATCTCAAAACGCACAGCCTCATAAATCACTGATGCAAATTTTCATAAATTGAATAATGAAGGCTATTACATCACGTTTCGAGATTCGCGAAAAGACACGTGTCATACAATAAAGTTGATCCACATCAATGAAGTTGTGAACCAGGTATTCTATAGTCCGTCCAGTCCAGTCCAGTCCATGGGGCTTCGTCTACGCATTGCTGTCGCGCAAGCGGGCGTCACGTGCATTACTCGGTGCTCATTTCTAGCCAACAGCACAACAAAATTCTAGTGCAAAAATTAGACGCTAAGCTGGTAATTCACCACTTCATGCGTGGGGCTGCTGGGCTGCTTCCTGGGCCGGTCGGAGCTAGTAGTTAAAGCCTAAAGGCCCATCCTGATTTGAGGAATGAGGACGGCCGGACGGTTCATATTTCTCCTCTCTCGATCGATCGCATTTCGCATGGCACAGCGGCTGAGCGGCACATACGCAGAGCGGCAGAGAATACAGATAGGGCGCGACTCGGGAGTCGGGAGTTGGGAGTCGCAGCGATTCACCGGGACGGCGACCAGAGGGCAAGGCGGCGAGCCGGCGACCGCTACAGCCAACAGGTAAGGTAAGGCATCCAATTTGCAAAATTTGTTTAAATAGAGAGTAGAGATGTTAGCCAATTTGTTTGATTGATTGTTGTTGACTTGTTAATAGATTTGCCAAAATAGACAAGGAATTGTTGCACAAGTATTTATCAAAAAAATGCAAGTACCAGTAGTAACCCTCGAACTAACGAGGTCACAAAACAAGCAAAGAAGGCTCGACATGATTTTGATCCCATGAAATTATTACTGGTTCAGCATGTCGCAAACCAATTGAAGATTATCACAATCAGATCTGGTGTCTTAGTGGTATGTTTCGTTTTTTATGTTTATAATTATTCATAATTTACTATTGTATCACTAAACTTGATATTTTTTATCTATTGGTTGGTATTCTCATATTTACAAGTATTTAGAACATACATTCCATTAGTCAGGTACCATATTTATTGTATTTACTGATTTCACTTTGTTTTCACTCTATATATGTCTATATTTGGATGATAAAAAGACTAATAGATGTATTTTTTTTTGGTATGCTTATCTCTACTTTCATCCTAGATTCGCTACTGTTGCCGCCCGTTGGATGCCTCCCGTTGCAGATGACGCTTGCAGCGGTGCGGCAGCCGCCGAGGACCCAGGGCTGCATAGCGGAACAGAACGCGGCGGCCGAGAGATACAATGCCAAACTCCAGCGAGTGCTCACCAAGTTCCAGTCCGGCTCACCCGGGGCGAAAGCTGTGTACGTTGACATCTACAGCCCTCTGATGGACATGGTCGATCAGCCGCAAAAGTATGGTAAGGACAAGTTGCAAATCCATCCGATTGCGTAATTGTATCGTTGTACAAATTCAGATTGCCACACATATGCATAAACTGCCTGGGATCTTTATGACTGCGATGTTCAACGTTGCACAACAACAAGTCATTTAGTATTGCAGAAAAACTAATCTCTACATGCTGTGAGATTTTGACAACATTTGTTGTTCCTTTCGATCCTTGGTGTACCAGATTTCGCCGAAACCACCAAGGGCTGCTGTGGGACTGGACTGTTGGAGATGGGGCCTCTATGCACCGACCTGGTCCCGACTTGCTCGACGCCATCCCAGTTCATGTTCTGGGACTCTGCTCATCCGACGCAAGCCACCTACAAAGCAGTCGCTGACCACTTCCTGCGAACTAACATCCCGCAGTTCGATGATTAATTCTGGCTTGATTATACCACACTGTTATAAATAGAGTACAGTGTCAAAGCTAATAATAGCATTGAGATTTGTAAGCATTGTGGCAAACACAGATATGGATACAGAAGGTTGTACTAAAGCTCTAGTCAATTCAGAGACAAAGCCAAAGCCTGTTAGAATATATGATCTGCGAAACATGTTTACTACAGGCTCTAGGTTATGAATCAACAGAAACTTTAGGTCAGGTATAATTGGAGCCGTAATACTGGTGTTTGGTATACCGTCCAGTTCATACTCCTATATCTAGGCTGTTTGGTAATTCATCACTTGATAAACGTTTGTATAGTCCTATACTCCTATACAGCTATATAACACACACACACACACACACACACACACACACACACACACACACACACACACACACTCCTATATCGCAGGTAAAAGCCTGACCAAGCCTAGTGAAGTTCATACTCTGCACTATCATACATTTGCTGTCTACAATTGTAGACCTCCGTTCCTCGTTTCCCTGAACTCCACAAAAGTAGCACTGCGTTGCATCAACAAGTCTGCAAATGTCGCCCTTTGCACCTGTCATATTGAGCAGCTCATCATAGTTGTGGTCAATGGTGACGACAAGAAGGGAAGGAAGAAGAAAGAGCTTTAGAAAAAAGAAGACGGGGAGGAGAAATAAGCCGACATGATTGAGAAAAGGGGTAAGAACAAGGGGCATTTTCTTGTTTTCCATCTTCATATGCATTTGAGGATTTGAAACGAATGGTTGTAATGTACGCTACTCGTTGCATTGACGTGACGCTTCGATGGATTGGATGCAGGGATGCGATTCATAGCCTTGTGCAATAGTTTTTGTTTGTTCTTAAAGGTGCCCCGTGTTCTGATTTCTGAATGCTACTAGTACCAGGAACCTGGTTACCCTAACCAAGCCAACATGTACATGTAACATGTCAGTAGGGAAAAAAATGGTCCTCCAAATTCATGCCTTCAAGTGAATAAATTCTGAAGCTTCTGTAGTGGAGTCAAAGTTGTTATTCACTTTAAGCAAATCACGGAGCTACGACAAATCTGTGATAATTCTGAGAAATTCGCACAACTTCAGCTTTGTTACAGAGTCATTTCAGGTGAAACATTTTTTTTTGCAAGGGTAAAGCATTATTTACAGGAGGGGGATCATGTCTCCAGAAAATTCTTAGACAAATATATGATTGACAATAAGACGTGAAATTTTCAAGCGGTTCTGTCTATTTAATAACAGATTAATGGAAGTAGGGTCTCTTGACATCATTTAAGACCAGACATTTTCCAGATTTTCCCCAAATTGAGAATCTGTCCACCTGTTGCCAATGAGCTCCCGTAGCTCAATCTCACCAGGAAACCTCTGCTCAGATAATTTTGAGAAAACCTGAAAAGTGGAACAAAGTTCACTAGCATTAGTATAATAATTCCAGATGGGCTGCACAAGAAAATCAGCTTTGGATAAGAAAAATCGGGAACACTTTAAACACGATAAGCATAAGTACCAAGTAATCCTGAGAAAGATTGTATGTTCACATTAAGGGAACAACTACCACTGCAAAGCAGCTTTAGGGAACACACAAAGCACTCCATTATTTTAAAACATGCTGCACTCTTGATTATTACTGACTAGAAGATCTCACTACCTCTTGGTTCATTACCTTTGCAGTAGCAACCCTATTATGATTACTCGATTCTATCACTACACACAGTAATGCACAACAAATTGCACAATTTGATAATGACTGAACCATGAACAGCAAAATGAGTGTATTCATAGGAAACATACCAGCTGTCCATTGCAGTAAACTTCAAAAGCACCAGAACTTTGTAGAAATGACTGAGCAAAATTGCCAAACAGCCAGATTGTTGCCATGGTTCCAAATCTATTAGCACGCAGTGAGTAGTACCATGGAGGCGGAACCATTCCAAATCTAGGGAAAATCTGATCACCAGCCATTAATGTTGCCATTGCTCCAACTTGAAGAAAAGGTACAACTTTGCTGAGTGCACGTTTTGGGAAGGGTGGAGGGTAATTTTCCAAGACAACATGAATACCAGGAAATGAAGTTTCCAGCATCCGCTTCATATTCATTGCAGTTCCCCTGCAGAATATGACTTGAAATTATTGGTCTAACTTACACATTAATTCATAGCAGGGGTAACAAACTAACAATGCAATGGCAAGAATATTTAGTACATTAAGTTCAGAAACAAACTGTGATAGTTATAGAATTACAGAAACATCATAACAGAAACTATAAAATGCTTTATTCTATAGAATTTTCATTAAAACATGTGGATAAGAAGGTTTTGCCCCAACATACGCAGAAACAAATGTTGGTTTAACTTCATTTGTACGGTCAAGAGAAGATACATTCAGCATAGGTATTGTCAATCTATTGAATTTCCTCTTAGTTACAGAAGGGTATGCAAGTCACCTCTTCTTTCTCTCATTTCACCTTTCCTAACATGACCAGTAGGCACTACAAAGGTACAAAAACCACAACTAAAGTCCACAAAGAAATATCATTATTATTTCATCATTTTCTTCTCCTGGAACAAATAGTTGTGCATTTGATTTACCGTTTTACCAGCCTTCCACAGCGTATAATAATCCAACAGCATAAGTGGGAGCAAATAAGGTCAGGAAGGAGAGTTGGAAGCATTCCCAAGTGGATAGCCCATGCTGTATGGACAAGACATTTCTTACATATAAGATGTTCACAACAGACTAGAGAATATGAAGGAATGGGTTAAAATTCTGCATTCTGACTCGACAGTCAAATGGTAAACGTGTGGAAAACTGGGAACCCGTAGAAAAATAAGAGAACTAGTTTGTTAAACTCCATGGGTGGTATTCTCTCTCATCATTAGATTTTCTCTTAAAAACACATCCAAAACCTATAAGGCATTCGGCTCAAGACCCCATGCCTTGTCTTGAAACATCACATAGAGATTATTTCTAAAATATCTTCTTTTGGCCAAACTGAACTGCAAGAGCCAGTTGAGCAAGGTTCGGAAAAGTCATCTAGGAAACTTCTTCACTCCAGTTGAAGACACAAGAAAGAATATTTTTTTACCAGAGCCTCTAATTTATTCAGTTCATTCCAAGTATTCATTAACCCCCATCAGAAATCTTATGGACGTCCCCTCAATTTCCTGAATTCAAACGAAAGATCCTTCTTTTTGTAGCTTCTCCTTTTCTTTCAGTTTGGTCCTGATGGGAATAAAATGACTGAATTCTATGTGTGATGCATCATGATTTTCGGCAATACCCTTTGCCAAACGGCAAGATCAGTAGCCAGTAACTGCGACGAAATCGTAATAGGAAGCAGACCATATATGAAAGTGCATCGTAGTGTTAGAAGACAACCATCAGCCACTATTAGTATTGTATTCAAAGAAGACAGCCAACAGAAATACAAGATAGAACTTGTCACATCATTCCGGCTCTCTTTAGATCACCTACTTCTCCAGACGTTGGTCCACTACCACCATGACGACACATTTGAGATTTGAGCTCATGACATCAGTTCAACAAAGAGAGGCTTGGTTGTCATGTGTTGGGCAGTGAGTTTTCTACACTAATCGAATTTCAGACAGGGGCTAACTCTGGGGCCTCACAATAACTTTGGACAGTAGTACTGAAACGCTAGATTTCAGTATGGTCAACAGCCTTAACCACAGATATGTAGGTAAAACAAATCTAACAAAATCTCTTGGATTTGATCTCCGGTCACTGACTACTACCAACAGTAATGATTCCTCCAAACCAACTAAACCAATCTAGCGAAGCCAGGATACACATGGATTTACCTATACGAGCAGGAGGCGCAGAACTTCAGCTCGACTGTGGTGGTGCCGTAGCCAGGTCCATCCACCTGCGACTCCTAGACCAGAGACAGCGGGGGGAAAGCACATGAATCGTCTTGCTTAAACTAGATCGGGGGTCGAATTGACACTGGATCGAGCGAGAAGGTTCGACTTACAGCCACCTGTGCGGAAGCTGCGGCGTCGGCGGAGGGGTCGTCGCGCTGGAAGGCGTCGGAGGCCGGCTGGTGGTGGCGGTCGTCGGGCTTGGGAGCCGTCGGCGTCTGCGGCGCGAAGAGGGTGACAAGGTCGGAGCAGAAGAGGAGGATGGGGAGGCCCAGGAGCACGAGCTGCACGCGGTCCATGGCGGCTGCGCTGCTCTGGTGTAAGCCGCTTTGCTCGGCTCGGCCTTAGATGTCGGAAAAGCAGGCAGGGAAGGGGAAGAAGGGAGTCGACGACAACGACCACAGGGAAGGCAAGGAATTTTGTGTGACGCGCCGGGACAGGCTCCCCTAGGAGAAACGGTGGAGCCGTGAGTCCGCCACGGGCAGGCAGGCCATCGATGTTGGCCCACAGCTGATACGCTCGGCCCGACGTGTCTACCTAGGCTTGAGGGCCCAGCAATTAGGGTCGCCTGGCCGGCTGGCCCGGCCCAACGAGACAAACACATCCAAACTCCAAACCGTGCTGTGCTCTTCGACAAACGCATCGAGCATGCGAGTGACGATACAGAAACAGAATTACGACACCGCTGCCGCTAGATCGAATTCTTACAGCACAGATCACGAGAAACCAAACAGTGTGCAGGAATCGCAGGCTCACACGGGCTACTGCAAACGCGCTGTACCACGGGCGTCGGCGCAGCAGCACGACGGCCACTTGCTCTACTGCTCCACATGATTCACATTGTACAGGCGCAGCAAACAACTGCAAGTTTGTGCTACGCGGTCCATTCACCCAGCAGCTTGTGATGGGGAGAAGAGTGGTAATACAGGCTGCAGAGCGACTCCAATCATCATTTGAGCCCTTTTAAAATGGCCGCGACCCACCCGCGCGCTGCGGCGGTGCGGCCGAATTCCATCCGGCTGCAATGGCATGACGCTGATGGTTTCGTGTGAATGCAAAATCGCTACCGCGCGCTCTGCCGGGCAGGAACAGTGATCCTTTTTATTACGTACGCACATGACATGACCGGCTCGTTCTGGCGGACAAGCGAGTGCCACCACATCGAGATCGAGTCCTTTTTAACATAGACTTGCCGAGGGATATAGTTTGATGGGAGCCCTGCCTACAGGCTACAGCTCTCACCCTTTTCTCGATGCGAATGGGAGATACAACGGCACGTGTATGATGATGAATCTTACATCTCACTAGTATGCCGATCAGACAGCTTGCCTGTTTGTACCGTTCGGGTTTAAGCACCTGCCACGTTCCCGTGGTTCAGCAAGGAGCTGTGCCTGAGCCAATCATTAGGGAGGGGACCCATTGGCAGAGAAGGGAAATAGGAGAACAGGCATCCAAAGGAGAAAGTACACAAACTCACAAAGCAAAAA
Source organism: Ampelocalamus luodianensis (assembly GCA_036346255.1). Classification (NCBI taxonomy): domain Eukaryota; kingdom Viridiplantae; phylum Streptophyta; class Magnoliopsida; order Poales; family Poaceae; genus Ampelocalamus; species Ampelocalamus luodianensis. The sequence goes on along the minus strand of CM070617.1, from coordinate 24,216,167 downwards.
AGCGCTGTTTTGATATGAATAACAAAAACTAGTCCACCACGAATAAAATGGTAAAAACGATACCCTGTCGCGCTCCCGTGCGCGGCAGGGCACCTGCCGCTCTCCTAGTGAGCGACAGGTCATCTTACCTCATGTGGGCACCTCAAGCACCTGTCGCGCACGAGGAGAGCGGTAGGGGAGGGTGCCGCACACGGGAAGAGTGGTAGGGGGCTTTCGCACGCAGGGAGCACAGTAGGGGACATGTGTCGCCTACCAATATATCCACGGTGCCATTTTGTCATTTCGTTCGCATGGCACTAGTTTTGTCATTTCAGGTCAAAAGAGTGTTTTAGCCAAAGGCTCATCACAAAGTGGAGCCTCAGCCAGCAGAATATTTTTTAAAATAATACATTTTTTTTTTTTTACAAAACTAGACATATGTCACCAATTGAATTTCAATTGACGACAGGGAGGCGATAGGGACTAAATCCCTGAATTACTCTTATCTAGAGGTGACACATGCCACTGGAGAAGTCCCTGACGCTAATTCAATTGTTGATAGGAAGCTGTTGTCAATTCAATCAGTGACAGAAAGCTGACGCCAATTCAATCGGCGACAGAGGTCTGATTTTGTAATTTTCTTTTTTAACTAATTATTTCTGTAATTTTTTTTAAAATGTATTATTTAAAAAAATCTCAGCCAGCAACAAGCAAATCAGCAACTTGCTGCTTTTAAGCAAAAGTTCAGTCAGTTTGCGACAACGGACTAGTTTCGTAAAAAAAAAAATCGAATATTGATTTCTATAGTTCTTTTTTAAAAGTGTTATTCAGAAGAGAAAAAAAATCTCAGCCAGCAACCAGCAGCTTGCTGCTTTTAAGCAAAAGTTCGGTGCAGACCAGAGGGGACTTTGCTCTCACCAAGATCCATTTTGCATAGGAAGGCCAGTGGTTAGTTGACTGTCACCTGCTGGGAGCACCCTCCGTACGCCCATCAGTGCAGGTTTGGCTTCTTCCTACTGGAGATGTGAGTACGTGACTGCTGAACCCTTTTGCGTCGTCGTGTTGATGCTACTTCGCTGCCCAGAATGGCCTTGCCGTGCAGAATCTAGCCGCTGTGCTTTTGAATTTACCCCCGTGGGATCCACGGCGATCTTTCACTGCTGCTTTTCGGGATTTCCCATTATTTGTCTCGCCTTTAAATGTTTTTTACAGGGACCTTTAAATGGTTTTTCTACTATTTGTATTTATTTTGAATGCCATTGATTTAAAGTCTCATTTTGAATTTGCATTTGATATTCTGTCATTGATTTAAAGACGAGCAAATAAAACAAAAATCCCCACACAGTTTGCGTACTCGTTTCTTTACCGGGAAGTTTCACGGATCACAGGTTGTATTCCATGGTTAAAATCGAAGCGCGGCCGGCTTGCTTTTGTCGAGCAGTCGTTGTCGCCCCTTGTCGTCGGGAGCATGGCTAATTAAGCCGGATCTTGCTCCGCCTTGCCCCTCAGTGCTTCGGATATATTACCGTCCTGCACATTTGAGCTTACCCGTTAGAAAGCATGGGAGGGGTGAGGGTGACTAGATGTAGCACGCACATAGATTGTCTCTTCCCAATTGGAAGCGTACCTAACAAGGCTACGTGACAGCTGCACAGGAAAGGCTTTGGCTTTGATTTTTTTAAGTACATGTCGGACACATACACACCCCACATACACATCTAGAGCAGAGATCGTGCAGACCTCACGAGGTGCGGGTTCGCGCTGTGACCATTGAAAGTACCTGCGAGTGCGTGTACTATTCCTACCGAAATTCAAATTTATTGGTGAGACCCTATGGTCAAATCCTAGACCGGTCGCTTCGCCCAACTGCTAGCAGACCAAGTGAGCTACGCTCGCTCCTCGGCTTTGGCTTTGGCTTTGATCTTAGGATGAAGTTGAGGGCAGCGTCGTCGTCGTTGCTGTAGTGTGATTCATGCCAAGTTCCTAACTGTATTGAGGTTTGGCGCGAGACCGTTGAAATTTATCAAGAAGCTTCTGATGGTAGTTGCAACAGCCCTGCACGGATGTGCTGACTGCTGAGATTTCTCGCATTTGAACTCGTATCTTTCAGACAAGACAGTAACAGCTAGCATAACCTAACCTACGCCTTTAAATGAAATGAGGCAGAGCTCCTGACATCTTTTTTTTCTTGAAAAAACAGATAGCGTAACATAATTCTCGTCTACCGAATGGCTACCGGTTGAGTGGTAGACAAGGTAAGGCGAAGAATGATTGCAGGTTGCACAGTGCGCGCACACACACACTACGTTCGCGAATTCGGCGTCTTGTCCCGCAGTGTTTGGTGATCTGAAGACAATAATACAACGTCTTAAACACGATTTTGACAATCTCTGACAACGAATGGTATCGCATGAGTCATGACCGATGAGAATCTCAGATATTCTTTTTTAAAAAATAATATTAGTTTAAAAGATAATTATAAAAAATAGTCAGAATTTCTTTTATAAAAATAATTGTCTATCGTCATTTGGAATGGCGACAAACATCTATTTACTGTCAGTCGCTGTTCCAACTGTCTGTCCTTATTTGAACTGGCGATTTGCATCAAAAAGTGTGCAAATCGGCAGTTGAAACGGCGACATGAACTGGCTATATAAACCCCTAAAATTCGGTGAAAAAGTCATTTTAATTCTGAAAAAAGAGAAGAGAGATAGAAGAAAGCGGAGGAGGGGGAGAAGAGACGTAGCGAAACCCTACCAGTTAGAAAGACGGAGCAGCAGATCTGGTCGTCTATTTTGCAGGTAAATATTTTTATAACTTTATACCTAAATTCGAAACCTTGTAGGTTAGCAAATAAAAATAGCGACTTAGAATTCAATGGATTAAATAATTTTAGTTGTATTGAAGTGTGTATCATTTTAGCTGTGTATAGTTTAGTTCGTTATATAGATATTATTTATCTTGTAGTACTCGTGCGATTTAGAACAAATCCGCAAAAATACTAAAAAAACTTTGTAGGTTTTTATTTTTACACGACAAATATTTTGTTAATGCCGAAAATACTTTTTAAATTAGGAAAATAGGAAGGCACCTCTAAAAATAACAAGATACCTATTAAAAATCTATAAAAATTGCAGATTAACTAAATAGGGTATGTAGAGCTTAATCAAAATAATCTCAACTTAATTTTGGTTACCATTTGCGTACGATAAATATTCTGTTAATACCAAAATATTTTTTTAACTAGAAAATAGTAAGACACTTCTAAAATTTCTCTAAGAAATCCAGAGTAGGTACATAGGATATGTAGACCTGAATTAAAATATTATAAACTTAATTTTTATTTCTATTTATATACGGTAAATATTTTGTAAATGCTGGAGATAATTTGCAAACAAGAAAAGTAATAAGATACCTATAAAAAATCTATAAAAATTATAGAGTAGCTAAATAGGGCATGTAGAGCTTAATCAAAATAATCTCAACTTAATTTTGGTTTTCATTTGTGCATGATAAATATTTTATTAATGCCGAAATACTTTTTAAACTGAAAAAATAGCAAGACACCTTTAAAAAATTTCTAAGAAATCTAGAGTAGGTATGTAGAGCTGAATTAAAATATTGTAAACTTAATTTTAGTTTTCATTTGTACATGATAAATATTTCATAAATACTGGAGACACTTTTTAAACAAGGAAAGTAGAAAGATACCTATTAAAAATCTGTAAATATTGCAGAGTAGCTAAATAGGGCATGTATCCGAACTTAATTTTGGTTTACATTCGTGCACGCTAAATAATTTGCAAAAAACAAAAATAACAAGGTACCTTTAAAAATTATATGAAAATTCCAGAGTAGCTAAATAGGGAATGTAGATGTTAATTAAAACATTGTGAACTTAATTTTACTTTCCATCTATACACGGCAAGATACCTCTAAAAATTTATATGTCGATACAGATGTGTGCATATCAGTTTCCTATGTATCACTGATCGTGCAATAATTGAATTAATTAGATATGTCGCTTCTTATTACTTTTTGTATATGTTTCGTAATATTTATAGTGTATGCACTGAATTTTCAGGTGTGGTGGACCCAGGATACGCTACGCAATAGCCGTACGAGTTGCTTGACCCAGTCATTGACGTGCATCACCGTAGCCGCCTCAGTACCATCCTCCCCATGAGGACAAGGCGGCGATTGAGCTTGGTGCGTTGCGGCTACGCACGCCCATGAGGGCATAGAGAGTGGACCCACGTTGAGTTCTAAGGTATGTTTCGTTGTGACTTTCGTGTGCACAATTGCGGTCTGGCTACTTTGGGTAGACTCACATTTGTTCTTAATCCTTTCGACGCAGTTTGAGAGCGGCGGACCTCCTTCCACTAACGAAGATGGTGGAGTTGACATGGGAGGACGACCAGGACCACATGGGCAGTGGTTGTACGTCGAGGCGCTTTCCGTACGACCGGTGCTTCCTGACGGTACAGGTTGACCGGTGGAGGTCAGAGATGTACATGTTTCACCTCCTGTGTGGGGAGGTGGTGCCGATGTTTCAGGACGTGACCTTCCTGACCGGGTTGCCATGCGCGGGCTTCCCCTGGTGACGCATGACGTTCCAGCAAAGTTCCTTACGAGGTTCCAGGGGGTGATGTCGTCCAACAGCAGCTATAGGGAGTTCAGCAGCACACACGGGCTGTCGCTGCAGTGGATCTGCTAGTTCTATATAAGTTTTTGTAACTCTTATCCTCCTGCTTCAATTGATTTGTGCAACTTAATGATGTATATATGTCTTCTTATGTCCAGAGTGTATGGCATAGGGCATGCCTAAGTACATGGTAAGGAGGCACTTCAAGGTCTACTTACTGTGGCTATTCAGGTCGGTGATGTTCCTAGGATCCCACGGCGACAGTGTCGATAAGAACTTTATCTGGTACGCAAGCCAGTTGGCGGACCGGGAGGTAGAGGAGATCTGGCCCTATGCCTGGGGCCCGGTGGTGCTATGTGCGATGTACCGTGCCCTGTGTGACCCATCCCACTGGGTTCCGGACAACTCGAGCCTCTTCGGATGCCCGCTGCTTCTTCAAATGTGGTCCTTCGAGTGTTTCCAGATCGGATGACCACAGCTGGACCTGGGCGCCTACAAGATCGCCATGTACGCCGACAACACCGACGTGGACGGGGCGACCATGGGTACGGTGTGGTATCGTCGATGGGTAAGTTTTCTGAACATTTGTTCTTTTTTCGTAATGTAATTCAATTTCTTGTGCTAAGTTTTCGTTATTCCATTCGACAGGTCACATTCACTCTGATCACTATGCACACGTCCTACCCGGACTACATTGTGATGTTCGATTAGTTGACCGATGACAGCGTTATCTAGGCATCGTACACTCTCGATAGGGTGTACGCCCATGTACCCTGAGGCATATCGAGCCTATGCACGTGAGACTATGCGTACTGGTACATACGGAGGTGCTTGGTGCACGATGTCTTCGTGGAGGAGTACCACGTGCACCGGGTGATGCGCTAGTTCAGTCTGCGATAGGAGGTCCCAGCCCCCTGGGGGTAGCGGGTGGCGCCGAACGTCCATGAGTAAGTTCGTGTTTTACTTTTGTCATACCATCTGCCTTACGTACCTACGAAACAATCATTTTGCCTTCCACAGGTACACTAGGAAGGGAGTCCCTACTACGACTTCCTGGACAGACAAGATGTTCCCTTAGGTTCAAGGGTGGCTCCACGCCTTGAAGGAAGTCATCCAAGAGGATACTCCCTACGAACCCGGGATGTACGACGAGTACATCGAGTGGTACTCTAGTCGGACGAGGGTTCGCCATGTCAGGATCGTGGACGACCCACCATGACACGAGGTCACAACGTCCGACACATACCCCACCTAGCCAGACTCTGCATTCCATCATGTGGTACGTATTGAACGGTCCATACATATTATTTGCTTCGTAATTTTTGGTTCCTAACTTGTTAATTACGTGTACAGGTCGATCTACATTGGGAGATGCACCAGTTGGCAACCTCCGTGCATCGTATGATGCTCGAGGAGCGCATCAGCATGACAACGTAGGAGATTAGAGGGGTCATGGACCAGTTTGTCAAGAAGACGAGATGAGGCATCGAGCGGGCATCCTACCGTAGGCCGAGGGAGGTGGTGAACCCACCTGTGCATGGACAGGGGGTGAGCCATGGTGCATCACGGCCCACGGCTCCTCACCTGGACCTGGATGTGGGTGGGTCCTCGTGGCACCGTGCTGGGAGTACCCCTGCACAGTTCACAGGTCAGCATGAAACACTCACGTTTAGTTATTTATTTTGAACTCCACTAGGTACTAACGGTAATTTTCTCTGACAGGTCCTGAGTTCCACCCGTAAACATGGTGCGAGTACACGGAATGGTCTGGTACCTTTGTGCGACCAGGTATGTCTATCTCGTTTGTATGCATAACATACTATTTCATCATTTTTGCCATGTTTACTTGCATAACATACTATTTCACAACTCATATACCCCCTTTGGGAGGAGGAGCTGGTGTTGCACGAGGAGTCACGCTCCAGGGACTTCGATTTTGGCTAGGGTAGCAGTGGGCCTTCGCACGGTGAGAGCAGCCAGGTCTCCGTGGGGACTTCACAGCTGCACGGTGCGCCTGGAGCGAGCCAGCCGACGTAGTACCCTCTCGCGACACCCCCTCAGGCTACTCGTGCCAGTAGGGTGCCTCAACCGTCAGAGCCTTTGACCTACTCGTAGCAGCGCCCGTAGCTGCCCTGGATGAGGCCAGGAGCCACACATAAGGTACGCCCAAGAGGGCCCACGAGTAGATATTTGTTCTTGTAAATATCAATTATGTTATGTAAATATAAATTTATGTATAACTTACATTATGCTAGTCTCATGTTCAATACTACTTGTTCTTGTGTCTATGAATAACCACGTAAGGTAGTCAACCCAGGCATAGAGGAAATCGTACTCCAACTTCACGGCAATATTTCGTTACAGTTTTTATCTTCATTCCAAAAATGTATTATCACATGTTCCAAAAAAAATTACACAAATTTTTACACATGAAATCATGACGCAACACAGCCGGGGAGGGGGTTATTATCACACGTACCCCGAGCAAATATGACATTCTTTGTTAATTTGTTGGTTTAATATGGATGAACCAACTGAGCCAAGACCCGTGGCTAGATGTACCACAGGTTAGATAAGTTTATCCATGAACCAATTGAGGGAAATACTTGACATACTGATCATATAATACCGTACCATAGCCTTCGACCATAATATAGTATTAAATAATGTCATCCACATTGAACCGACAAATTAAAAAAGAATGTCCTATTTGATCGGGGTACATGTGATAATATATGTCTCTGTTGGATGTGTTGCGCCATGATTTCATGTGTAAAAAAACATGACGCGCAACGACTGGTTACGTGCATTAGAAATTACAACATGCACGAATCAACAAACTGGAAAACACCTACGACACACGCGCGACTTTTTTGGAATTAGAAAAAAGTAGGATGGAAATTAGTCTTGGCGGTGCATCGGTCCCTTCCCTTTGTCGTCTGACTGCCCGTGACGGTGGCCAGTCTCGAAGAAAGTCCTGTTCTGCTAGACAGGCTGGAAGATTGAATGATGTTAGCAGAACGTAAGGTGAAATCAACAATTAGGATACGAAATGAACAACACTTACCTCTTCGATCTAGAGTGTGCCAAGACGGCGGGAAACTCTAGGACCACCGTTGGTCTCACTATCTGGTGCCTTCCCCTTGTCCACCGGTGCCTCTTCAATAGGACCAGGTACATAAGGTTTTCATCGTTGGAAGATCTCAGCTCGTATCACATAGTTCAACATGTATTTCTACCTAATAAACGCCTTATCGTACATATCCAGGTTGTCGATCCATTTGAAGAAGTTGCAACGATTATGCATGGATGAAGTTAGGGATATGTGGAATACAACGTAAGGTGTGAAAACACGATGTGTGCGTAAGATTCGCTTACGAGGATGTTCTCGCACGTGTAGTATGCCCGGGCGGTGGTGGCCGGGTGTGTGGACTGAATGATTTTGGTCAATTCTTCACACACACATTGTGGCGTGGAAACTCCGGTGGTATCGGCACATCCTTCGTAGAACAATTCGGGTAGGGTTTAGCCCTCTCGACAAGCCACTTGCGCTTTCGTAGCATCTTCGCGTAGAGGTCTGACGACGAGTGCGACATCTCCAAGGCTGACCTAATATTTTGCTCTCACTCACAGAACAAGGTGAGTCAGTTTGGAACAAATAGAATGGCAAAATACATACCTGTTAAGAGAAATGACGTACACAAAGACGCAAATATGATAACACTACTCATTTACATAAAATGACAGTCCCCTAACATGAAAACGGTATAATTAATTACAACACATAATGACGCCTAGACGAGCTCAGTCCACTGGGGTAATCCTTCATGGAGTGGCCAAGGGTCTTGCATATCTGGCATTTCCTCACGCGGCTTAGGCCCTCATGTTGGCTGTCATCCAGGTCGTTGCGGAAGCGCCACGTTTACCGTCGTCTCTTCCCAGTTGCCATCAAGGCTATGTTCGGGCCCCATTTCACCATGTCTGGCCAAAGATTCCTATAGTTCACATCCATGCTATACGAGTGAAACTCAGCACTCCATGTCCCGAAAAGATGGTTCATGTCGTAGTACTCGGAGATGGATGGTGTAGATATCTGCCTGACTTGCGTGCACGCCTTGTACACATGCGAGCATGGCTTGTGCAGGAGCTTCGGTTTGTTGCAGGTGCATGTAGCCACATCACCGAGGGTGCAAGCTTGTTTCCTTTCCCTCCTATCATGAATGTTGGCATATTTTTGCATCAACCAGATCTCGTACTTCCTCCTCAGGCCAACGATCACTCGAAAGTCATACATACGAGCTTTCTGCATCTTCTGGTCCATATACCTCTGCGTGCTCTCAGGCCACTGTTTCCCTTCTTCCAGTTGTCGCCTCGCTGCAGTAGCTCTATTGACGAAGTAACCGACCGTGTGAGTCCAGGTCTTCTCAATAATCGCAGTGATAGGGAGGCACAACACACACATTTTAGCACACTGTTGTATACCTCGGACATATTGGACATCATAATGTCGTACCTCACACTGTCGATGTCATAAAGTTGGGACTATTTCTCCAACTTACGAGTGTGGAGATTAATCCATTGGGAGAAACTGATAGAGCTCATAGATTACCCTCTTGCGCCGTGCTGTCCGTCCTGTGCCTCTGGAGGGAATTCCTTTGTATGCCTTGTAGTCTGATGTCTAAGGTCTGCCCAGATGGACTCAAACTTCCGCATCTGATTTTGCATGCACAACACCTTGAACGTCTCCATTAGTTTCTGACTATGGAACCACATGAAGAAGTTCGATGCAAGATGCCTCATGCACCACCGAGTTTCCGCGTCGTTCCACTGGTACGGGGGTTTCGTCCCATTCTTTGTGGTGTTGAGAGCGGACAACAACTCAGCATTGCGCCCTGTGATAAGGCATACGTTGGGTCTGTCTTCCACAATTGCATGCTTGACATTTACCAAGAACCACAACCAACTTGATGTGTTCTTATTATCTACAATAGCAAATGCAATCGGAAGAAGCTGGTCATTCACTTCGCCTGCCACCGTGGTGAGAATGATGTCCATGTACCTCCCAGTGAGGAAAATGTCATCCATCGTGAGCACCGGACGACAACATTTGAAGCCCTCTTTTGCCTGAAAGAAAGCTCACAACAAACGGTCCAGCATGTAGCAGTTAGGGCCTCCATTAGAATCTTCACTTTCCATCTTTTTTATGTATGTACCAGGGTTTGCTTCGGCAATCTGGTGGAGCATCCTTGGCATAAGGTTGTACGCCCCCTCATATGTCTCATACATGTTCTCGATCACTTTCTGCTTGGCTCGTCGGACCATGATATAACTGACGTATGGGATAACCAACAAGATTGACGACTTATGATAATCTTAGGGGAGACAAACACATCCTCTGCAACTAGGTGGCTGATGAGGCTCGCCACATATGCGGAAGTCACATTTTGATGCTATCGCAGCGGCTCACTTAGCTCTCAATTAGGGATGGCAATCATGCCCGATTACCCGTGTGTCCGTAGGCGAATACCCTAATGGAGGCGGGTATGGGCATCTTTCTTTGTCCACGGGCATAGAAATGGGCACAGTTCATTGCCCATCGGGTAAACGGGCGTGGGCATGGGTAACCTCCACTTGTGCCCGCTTCGCCCGATTACCCGCAACCTACACTGACAGGTGGGGCCACTATCTAAAACCCTAGGGTCGATTTCACTCCAAGTCCCAGGCTCCCAGCTCGTAGTGTCCCACTTCCCAGTTGCCAGAAGCCCTATCCCCACGTGCTCTTCCTCAGTCCTCACTCTTCTAGTCTTCCTCACGCGCCCCCATCCCCACGCGCTCTTCCAGATCTTCCTCCGGTCCTCCCCCAGTTCCCTCCTGGCCAATCGCCACCCCCGTCACCCGTCCTCCTCCCAGCCAGCCACTGCCCCCGTCCTCCTCCCAGCTAGCTACCCAAGAACTCCAGATCTGCCGCCCTCGTCTGGAACTCGAGATCCGGCCAGCCGCCCAAGAACTCCTCATATTTGTCCTATCGACTTGGAGGTAAGTAGGGTCATAAATTTTCTTGTATACTACAATTTCTTTCTATGGGTTGCCTGCCTCCTACTGGACCATCCGGGTCTCCCTGGCATGGACGGTTTCATCGACGCCAAGCGCCTCTCTGCCGCCGCCGCCACCCTCGACAACGCAATGGAGCTGGCGGAGGAGAGCGCCGCGCTGGCCTGAGGCGCTAGCGAGGATCTAGTCTGTCGATCGCTTGCGTTTTCCATACGACGTCTTGTGTTCTTACTTGTTCATGTGTTTTTGCAAGCGTCACTCGTCTGATAGATGAGTACTGAAACTATGATTGAACTCTTGGTTGTTGCTGTTACATAGATTCTATGAATGACACAGTAGTTTTTGTTGGTTCATGCCTTTACAATGATGTTTTTGAGATTGCAGTGGGTTGGTTTAGAAATTAGAACCGATATCCCATCTTGCTTTTACTATAAGTATACATGGTTTTGCTTGTTGGTGTTACCCGGATGTAAGTTGCAGTGAAGATTCAGAATAATCAACATGGATTGATCGATTTCTCTTTTATCTATTCTTTGTGCATAATTTTTATGAATTGTTTTTTAGCTTGTTACTATTTGCAATCTTGCGCTGCAAATGCAATTGCCTTGTTTAGTATATGTACCTTCCTTTGTGGATTTTCTTTATACTGTTAGAAATGATGATTGACATCATATATGATATCCAAATGAGTGTTCAGCCTTTAGTCTTAACATGGTAGTGTAGGTGTGTAAGAAATGCCAGTATGTATCAACTAGCTGGGCCTTTTTTGGTCGATATTAGCAAGATTACACAGTGCCTGTGGGCGATGGGTACCCACGGGCGGCGATGCATTGTTCCTGGGTAAACGGGCATGCCCGCGGGCGACGGGCATGGGCGAGGTTCTTTGCCTGTCGTCCTTTGCGGGCATGCCCATGGGAGGAAATAGGGGTCGCGAGCATGGGTATGGGCGAGCACTACCCATACCCGCCGTGCCCGATTGCCATCCCCACTCTCAATTGTGGTCGATCACTACCTTGACCATGAAGACTGAGCCAAAGAACTTCGCCCTGTGAGCGTTGACCTTGCTAAGGCAGCCTTCCAATAGGCACTTCACTGCTTAATATCATGGGTTGGACTGATGCACCCGATACACATGACTGATAGACAAGACGTACTATGCTATAGCTTGCTGCACGCCTACCTTGTTAGGGAAGTGCTGCCCAACCAACAGGGTGTCAGTTTAAACACCCACTGGGAACCTTCTTCTTGTGGCAGTGCGAGTGGCCGCACTTCGAGGTCATCAAGTCTGGATGTCACGTAAAGCACATCCGATGACACAATTCTGCAGGTCAGACCACCACCTTGGGGTGCTCCTCCAGCTACCATCCGAGCCTAGGTGGGCATCCTTGTCAGACTCTGACCCGACCGACTGGTTCGGCATAAACTCATGACAGTTAATGTGGGCCGACTACCATTGTTCCGCCCCCTTTTTTTGTATAAAATTATGCGCAAGTCTTCTCTCATAGTTTTCCTCCGAAACAACACATTTCGTGCTGCGGTTGCCCGCTTCCTGAGGCATCAGCATCATCAAGGTTTGCTGGCACCCTGTGCACGAAATTCACGTACACCATCTGCTTCCCGTATATCGCTGCCTCCGGCTGGGAAGCAATCTGAATGTACTTGCCCCATGCAACGCTACTATTCACCTTTAGTAGCTCCCATACGCCCCCTCCCATATTCGTGTAGGTGATCTCCTCGATAACAAGCTTCTTCGTTGTTGCCTTCGTGTCAAACGCCCCCCCGGATGCAGCTCCTCAACTCATGAATATTCATTGCATTGAGCAACCCCGCTCGGACCACCTTGTACTGGTATGTCGATAGGTTCGACCCATCGGGTCTGCCTCGTATGAGACCGTCGCTATAAAACACTTGCAAGTCCAATTTACTGTACAAAGTATAACAAATAGATTGCACTACGTAGTCTACATTTTCCTACTCCAGAAAATAACCACAATTAACAACTTCATGTTATTAAGTGCATTGTAAAAAAACTACAAAATTACATACGAATAATTAATCATGGCGAGTTAATTACGACTAATTAATTAAGGCCCATTAATTAAGACTAACAAACTATGACTATATAATTAAGCCAAATTAATTATGATGGAATTAATTAATGGTTTTAATGTGAGACCCCGGTTTATTTAGCTTGTAATGCTTAGTCATCCATTGACTCTGGCATCACAAATAAAATCACCGTGCCTCGGGAAAATATATACTTCCCAAAATTACAGTATACACACCCTTTTACAAAATATTACATCAATTCCATACAGCACACACATCCAAAGCTTAAACTTTACAAGCAAAAGACATACATAATAGTTATTACAAAAGAGAAGCCGACCGGCCAAGAACAAGCTAAAAGAGTTCATCAACAGCAAAAGCAAAATGCCATAAGATGGCTATAAACAAAATACAACCGGTTTGCCATACACCCACAAGGCAATCCGACCGGGCCGCCAAACTAGTCGTCCACACCGCAACAAAACTCACAAAAGTCGGTCCCTTAGGGATCAACCTCCTCTGCAACAAATAAGCAATGCAAATGAGTACAAAAGTGTACTCGCAAGACTTATGAGTAACAAACCTTAATACTATTATATGCAGGCTTTAATCAAAGGAGAAGGCTCAAGGTTCATTTTCAGCATAAAGTAGGTTTTATTTGCAATAGATAATATGTTGAAGGCAGTTTTAACAATCTGAGTTTTATTTGCATAAATAACAGTGAGACAATAAAGTAATAATCATAACGACATCCTGGAGATGGCTAACCCAATAGTCATCACATCAATAGCATAAATTACCCATTCGTACCATCCCCATCAAGTTTTAATTAAAAGGTTGTAGGCTAGTTCTCACAGGGTGTATCCGAGTGTGTCCATAACCTAGGACGAGGCTATTCGAATAGATCAAACCCTGCAGGGGTGTACCAATGTACCAACACTTCAGACCGCCTTTTTGCACTAAATGAAGCACACTTCCAAAGGTATGCTGGCACGGCTAAGTCCCACGAGACATTTCTAATATTGTGTATCAACTACGAGCCACTCGTATGGATAGGAACCCATACGCTTACATTGTAAAACCGAAAGTCAACTACCCTATAGAGGTAAAGCCTTCGGACAACTACAATGCTCCCAACACCATCCCTCCTGCGACTCGGAGCTAACACACGCCAAAGTGCTAAGTTAAGAGAGGTCCCATTTCCCTCTAGTGTGGTTAGCACGCAAAATGCTCGGTACGGTGGCGCAAGTAACTCGGTCCTTAATGACCCGGGCACCATTCCAGTCACACCCAAAAGCACACCATGTTACCATTATGCCCAAGTCCAAATCATTTTGTTTTCAGTTTTAGTTTTCACAAATAGACAAGGCACAAGATGCTAAACATATGCAATAATAAGTTTTGTGTGATCAAAGTCATCGACTAAGTCGATAACCGCCCAATTCTACCGGTAACTAAACATAGCAAGCATCATATCGTAAAGGCAATAAAAAGACCATAAATCCTTCACCGAGCTCTAATTCACCAGTGAGGATAATACCCTAGGTTTGTGGAAGGGGTGAACAATTTCAGGAAAACTATGCATTGGGATTAACTATCTCTAAACGACAAAATTAACTTTGACACAAAGAAGCATGCATACTTAGTTTTTGCAAACAAGATATTAGAATTTAAAAGTAATGAGAGCAATATGATCAAATGATGCTACATCTGCTTGCCTTGTTGAAGATTAATTTTTTGCTGTAGAGGATCACTCACGCAATCAACACAATCGTCAGAACCCATCGAAAGAACGGGAAAAATCCAATAAAAACGAAAAACACCAAAAGAAACTCAAAAACCAAAGTACTCCAAAATCCATGAAATTTACACAGCAACAAGAACATGGTTTTAAACAAATTTAGTAACAAGAATCATTTGATTTGGATTAAGTATGCAAAAGATATGGCCTAAACAATTTCTTTTAGCCTAAAAATTCATATTAAATTAATTTCGGGTACTGTTCATGGCACAAATTTTCAGAAAGTTCTAGAATGTGCAAATTTTATGGTAGGAAGAACATGGCATTCTAAGAACAACAAAACTGAGTTTACTCAATTTGGAGTGAAAATGAATTACTTATGATTTTTCTAAGTTATAAAACTAAAACATATCATTTTTCAGAGGTACATACATAAACAAAACCTATTCCAAATTAAATTATACTCATAGAGGAATTTTACAAGCTTGAGTTTGCCCAGTTTGGAGTTATACATAAAAAGTTATGCATTTTACAAGTTTTAATTGATTTTCTGGAATATTAAATAATGGCTGAAACAAGTTAATATTGTTTACAAGATTTTCTAGCGTAGAACAACGTCTAAATGTATTTTTAGATTAAACTTTAGTTAAACAGGAATTTAACCCAATTGGAATCATCTAAAAAGGAATTAAAACGAATTAGTTATGACATTTCCAAGTTTAAAACGATTTTCAGTTTGCAAATAAAAGGTTTTTGGATTTACTGGTAATCAACCCAACAAGGAAAAACCTGGGCCGTTGATCTTGAATCCAACGGCCCAAACGCTTGAGCCGAATGGAACGCGTAATGCCCAACCCCACCCCACCGTTGGATTAGATCCAACGGTTCACCGCGAGGAGGTCCTCGGAGGCCCAATCGTCCCAACCAACGTGGACCGCAGATCTAAAGATGAGTGGCCTACAGCGAGAGCTCCGGTCGGAGGTCCGAACGCTCGCGCCATTCGAGCCGCAGATCAAGAGATGAACGACACAAAAGGATCGGAACACAAAGAACTCTAAACGCGCCGAGGAGGTCTGGCCCGTGAGATCAAGATCTAATGGCCCAGAGCTGAGGGGAGGTCCTATAGCTAAGTATTTAACGGAGGAGATCCTGAATGGCTACGATTAACACGAGGAGATCCTGGACGACCCAGATCTCCAAAGGGAGGTCTTGGACGGTCCAGATTTACACGGAGGAGGTCCTAGGTGATAGGATCTAAAGGAGGAGGTCCTAAATGACTAAGATCTCATCGAGGAAGGTCTTAACGGTCAAGATCTCACTGGGAAGGTCCGCAAAGATAAAGCCGTAACGGAGGGAGGTCTTAACGGCTCAGATCTTCAATAGGAGGTCATGAACGGTCAAGATCTACCTAGGGGAGGTCCTGAGGTTTTCTTTGCAAAAGACCAAGGGGTGGTCTTTTGCAAAGAGAACCCCGAGGGAGGTTCCGAAGGTTTTCTTCGCAAAAGACCAGGGGGTGGTCTTTTGCAAAGAGGACCCCAAGGAGGTCCCGATGGTGATTTTTACAAAAATGACCACTGGGTGGTCTTTTTGCGCGGAGATGATCCTAACGGCTAAGATTGAACCAGGGAGGTCCTAAGAAGTTAGGATCTAATCTGGGGGAGGTCCTGGCGCTAAGGTTTTTACAAAGAAGGATCCTACGGTTAAGAGCTAATCCGAGGTGGTCATCAACGGCTGAGATTAACCCTAGAGGTCCAGGGACTTATCGCATTTCCGGCACAGTACAGAACTTCGCGATTTGTTCGCCGTCTTGCCGCCGGCGACCACGGCCACGACGGCGCGAACCAAATGTACCAAAATGTGTGTAATACTATTGCGAACCTATTGAGGGTACTTTCGACGGCGGAGCTGGCCTAAAACGCCGGCGAGCCGGAGAGGGGCGGAGGAGCACCTACGGTAAAAACCGAGAATGGCAAAAAGCTTCACTACGACCTAATCTAACGGGTGCTCGAGCTCTAGGGGGCTATTGCGAACTTACCAGGGCACAGAGGAGGTCCGAGGGAAGTCGGGGAAGTCCTGGCGGCGGAGACCAACGCCGGAGCTGAAGATGACGAGGACAAGAGCTCCTAAGTAATAATAGAGGCGGAGGATGGTAAGGATAGCTTCGCGACAATCCGGAGGAGGTCCAAGAGCCATCAATTGCCCAAGGGCACTCACCGGAGTTGGGGAAGATAGAGAAAACCACCTACAACCGAAATACGCGCAAATCCAATTCAAGTTGCTCCTGTGGAAGCAACCCAAAATGGAGTTAGGGATAACAATTAGGAGGTTAAGGAGCTCAAAAGGATACAAAAAGAAGGGAGAAAGAACCACTGGAGAACCAAAGACACCACGGAGCTTCGCGGGCAACAATGGCTGATTTGGGTGTTTTCGGTGGTTTGAGCTCAACAAGTAATGGAAAGCTGAGAGGTGTTGTAAAGGAACTCATGGAGGGGTTTGGGGAGCTTTATAAAGCTGGAGAACTAGGGTTACGCAAAAACGGAGGCCCAAAGGTGAGCTCGGTTCATGGTGCTGCCATGGACCAACAGAAATGATGGGGGCAAGTGAGGGGCACGACTTCGGCCGAGAGCACTAGCGCGCATTTAATGCCAAGAGAGAGACGTTGATGAGGACAAGCTCGAAATGACAAGGCACAACTGCTCCCTGCCATGGCTCGCACGCGCGTACGGGCGCGAGAGGAAGAAGAAGAACATAGGAGGTCGACGGGGTGGTCGTGAGCCCTAAGATTAGAATCAGACGGCTCAGAGCTGCTCGAGAGCTCCGGAGGTTTAGAGCAGCAGGGGAGGTCGTGAGCGTTGGATGGAAATCCAACGACCCACACACGTGCGCTCAAGACCAAGCCCGAGTGCAGCTCCTGGACTGGGCTCGGGTCCAACTCGAGCCCGAGTCTGACTCAAACCTAGGGTTTAGATTTTAGGGTTTTAAATTGAGCTGGACTTTGGGGATTTGTTTAAGGTAGCAAAACAACTCCAAAAATTCTGAAATTTTTACAGCAGCTTGCTAACTTAGATATTGACCTTGTATAAAATGTTCAAAGGTTATCATGCAGTGAATTTTCCTCCAAAATTTTTGCAAGGTGCTGAGCTTGGGTTTGACTGAAATTCAAACAGGTTTGACTGACCTCTAAATATATTCAAACAATTTCAAAAAATTGTGAAATTTTTCAGAGGAGTCACATACCATCCCTAGAACTTAGAAAAAATATTTCCAGAGAATGATCACAAGGTTTGATAAGAAAGTTTTTGATGGACAAGGTTTTGGTCAAAATGACTTGTGACTTTGTATTTCCATAATTCCTTTACAAGAATGTTTCAGAATATACAGGAAATATAAGATGTAAGAAAAGTTTTTAATTTCTACACATTTTCTTACATTTGAAACACAAGCTAAATAGTTGGGATGTTACATTTAATTAAGCCTAATTAAGTAAGACTATTTAATTACGTTTATTTAATTAGGGTTAATTAATTTGGACAAATAGATAGAGATTAATTAATCACGACCATTTAATTACCACTAGATAATTAGGACTAACTAATGAGTACTATTTAATTAAGCGTAATTAATAACGACTTATTAATTATGGTTTATTAGTTAGGACTATTTTAATTATGACTAACTAACTGTGAGTAATTAATTTCGCCTAAACTAAATACGACAAATATTTATGACTAATGCATTACTACTAATTAATTACCATTAAATAATTAGAACTAATTAATTATAGGTATTTAATTAAGCATACTTTAAATAATTTGGACTGTTTTAATTTCGACTAACAAACCGTGACTACAAAATTACAACTAACTAAATATGAATTATTAATTACGACTACATTAATTACAACTAACTATTTTCATAAATAAATTATGACTAATTAAATACGACTAATTAATTACAACTATTTTGAGCGCGACTAAATATTTACGACTAACTAACCACGACTAATTATTCACTACTACATAATTTAACACTAACTCCATAGTTAATAAACATAATGCATACAAGAAAAAAATACATCATCTAGAAGATCTTGACTTGATGTCGAACTAATTCTACCAAAACAACCCCTAATCATTTCTCTAAGTACTCTCAAATCAGTGGCGAAATTAGAACAAATTTCTAACGATCGCGTTTCCTCTCACCCGAGCAATTCTCTTTGTCTCTCTACGCAGAGCAGAATGGTTATGGTGTGGAGGAATGAGAGCGCATCGCTTAGTTTTATAGTCGTGTGAAGGCCGACAGCGAAGTGACGGGATGGAATCCAATTCTCTCCCACGCCCGAAGCGCTGGGTTTTTCGTGCATGCGGGGATTACCGAGAATTCGGGGACAGTTGAAAGCACAAATTTCCATTCAAAACGTGAAAAAAATCACACAAGGGAGCGTCCGTGCCTCGGGGGCCAGCCTAGGGTAGTGTCGTACCCTTAGGGCCCGGACTTGGTAATACCGTGCCTGTGGGGTCGAATTTGATGGTGCTATGCCCCTGGATGCCGAACTTAATGGTGCCGTGCCCATGGGAGCTAGACTTGGCCATGTGTGTACGGCTCCGTGGTCTATTTTCGGCTAGGATGGTGCGTGGGGCTAAGAGCATATACAATAGTTTGTTTATTAGTTTGTTACTAAGAGGAGAGAGAGTACTCAATCTAATAAAAAGAAATAAGTTTTCTAATGGATTGTTTATTGAGCTTGTGTCTAAGATTTTAATTGCTACAAATGTGCATAATTCTTGATGATGAGTAATGAAGTACAACTTTGTGGGCTGCATAAGTAATAAAGTACAACTTTGTGGCCTGTATGTTTTAGCTCATTTATCATATCAATAATAAAGTCGGATTGTATAAATGATCGGATGGATATTTTGTTTTAAGATAGTGGGACCCACAAAACGTGTTTTTAGGTAATAAGTAAGTCTCCAATAGAGTATTTGGTTGTTTCTTGTGTCTTGGTATTAACAATTTGATAGTTTTTTATCTAGAAATATTTTTATCTTTTCTTTTCATCTTTTTTTTTTTACATCACCTAAATACTGATATGACAACCTTTTATTAACAACTGACGTGTCGTGCTGTTAGAGCATCTACAACAATACACGTCAGCTGTTACTAAAGAGTAGCCACATCAGCATTTAGGTGATGTGGAGGAGAGAGGGTGAGGAGAGAGAGTGAAGTTGTTTCTAGATGAAGAAACAATCAAGTTGTTGATACCAAGACACAAGAAATAACAAAATAGCTATTGGAGACTTGGTTGTTACTTAAAAACACGTTTTGTTGATATCAAGAATCATCATGCACACTTGTAGCAATTAAAGTTAGATACAAGCTCAAGTAATAATCTATTGGAAGAGTAGTTTCTTTTTATTAGATTGAATACTCTCTCTCCTCTTAGGAACAAATTAAGAAACATACTATTGTAGATGATCTTATAGATGCTCTAAGATTTAATACAACGCGCGCCAGCCAAAAACTCGCTCGTATCGTCCTGGTCGGCCTAGGCAGCTAGGCTAAAAGCTGCCGCCCACGCGCCTCCGGCTACGCGTCCCCAGCGATCCCTCTATACGTAGACAGTTACTGCTGCTCTACTCCCTCTCACCCTCTGCCCCTCGCCTCTCTCGGTCTCTGCGTGTAAGCTGTAGTCTCCTTCAATTCCTTCTTCTCCCCCTCCAGTTCAGCGTCCAATGCCGCACAAACCCTAGCTCCCCGTCTCTGATCTCGCGTGGCCATGGGCAACTGCTGCCGCTCGCCGGCCGCCGTCGCGCGGGAGGACGTCAAGTCCTCGCACTTCCCCGCATCCGCTGCGAAGCCGCACCAGCCGCGGAACGGCGCCGCGGGGGGCGGCGGCGGGCAGAAGCGGATGGCCGTGCTGGGCGAGGAGGGGTGCGAGCTGGTCGGCGGGATCGACGACAAGTACATGCTGGACATGGAGCTCGGGCGCGGGGAGTTCGGGGTGACGTACCTGTGCATGGATCGGGACACCAAGGAGCTGCTCGCGTGCAAGTCCATCTCCAAGCGGAAGCTGCGGACCGCGGTCGACGTGGAGGACGTGCGCCGGGAGGTCGCCATTATGCGCCACCTGCCCAAGAGCCCCAGCATCGTGTCGCTGCGGGAGGCGTGCGAGGACGAGGGCGCCGTGCACCTCGTCATGGAGCTCTGCGAGGGCGGCGAGCTCTTCGACCGCATCGTCGCGCGGGGGCAATACACGGAGCGCGCCGCCGCCAACGTCATCCGCACCATCGTCGAGGTCGTGCAGCTCTGCCACCGCCACGGAGTCATCCACCGCGACCTCAAACCCGAGAACTTCCTCTTCGCCAACAAGAAGGAGAACTCGCCGCTCAAGGCCATCGATTTCGGCCTCTCCATCTTCTTCAAGCCCGGTGAGTCTCCCGGAATCGAGATCCGCTCCCAATATGGGAGAATTGCCCACCGGCACTTTTGAATTTTTGTGCGCTCTTGCGGGATCTGTGGGTTTAATGGGCTGTTCTGGGTGGAATGCTGGGTAGTGGACATCGCTATAGCTAAATGCAATTGCTTGCTGTGTAATCTGAAAAGAATTAGGTGGTTCTTACATTAGGAGCTTCGGATTCTCGGAAATAATTTGGGTAGGATAGTGAATGTAACTGTCGCTATACAGTAGTCTTGGTACTTCAATTTTCGAAGGCAGGATTTGGGAGTGACAAAGTGGACACTGTTTATGCCATCGCCTTTGCTAGGTATTTCGATGGAATTGGTGGTCTTTCACAGAACAGTAGTTCAATGGCGGTCCTTTTTTGCCCCCTTGCTATGGTATTTGGATGGAATTGGCAATATTTCACAGAACAGTAGTTTAATGTCGGCCCGTTCTGCAACTGCATTAGCCTCGATAATTTGGTTTGCTGAAGATCGTGCTGTGGGTTCAGTGATTGGTACTTTAGGTCCAGGATCTAGGATGTTTGTAGTGCGGACCTACTATTTTTAGGATTTGGAAGAAACAAGTGGTGGCGCGATAGTTGTTGCTAAATTTAGTTATTTTGCACCGCATACAGTGCTATCAGTACATTCATTTCTTCAGTATGTGATGTGAGTTCAGTGGGCTGTACTTTGGGCCGGGAAAGGATATACCACTGAAATTATGAGGATTTAGGAACTGCTGGTTGTACGCTTTGGGAAATAATTGTTACAATGCAGGTAACAGTATCTAATTTAAATGCAGTTGCTTACTACCGCAGTGGTGACTATGGTACTTGACTTACATACCAACTTATCCAGTCGGTTTACTGGTTGGGACTTGGGATGTAGATAAGTAAGATAAGCCTTGCGTCTACCACGATTATGTTGTGGGTGAATTCTCCTTCTGTTTAGGTTCTTCTCATCTTGAGTCTGTTCTTTGTTTTCCATAGGGACAACTGAATATTCTGTTGTTTCTGTAGACAATGTTACTAGGTAGCAGCATGTCCACACTCCACACAAAAGGGGCTGCTCGGAAATTCCAGAAGTGTTTTTTTCTTTTTGTTTGTGGAATTCTTGTAAATTGTGGAGTTACATTGAAATTGATTAGTACATTTCATGAAAATTGAGGAATATCACATTCCACCATTGCTTATGGGATATCAGTGCCTCAACATTACCTTAGCATCAAGAGAAAGTGTTCCCCTTTTTTTTTTCTCTTAAAAGAGAGAATGAAGTGCAGTCAAGCCTTGCAAATGCTGCCATTCCCCCTTTACAATGTTGCTAATTACAATGTTTAGTTAAAGAAAAGAAATATTTGGCGTGATGAGCCTGCAGGCTGCTGCTTGTATTTATAGAATGAGATCGATCAATCAGATCGTACAGATTTTGTTAAGCAATCGCTAATCACAGCTGTTACCGGATTCTACGTTAACAGATTGATTCTACATTGGTTAACAATCGCAAATTACAGCTGTTACCGGATTCTACGTTAATAGATTGATTCTACATTGATTGCAATCTGTTACGTATTCTAATATGCCCCCTCAATCTGGACCGCTATGTACAAGGTTTAGATTGCGTCGAAAACGATCAAGAGTCTGCCGGGTAGCTGGTTTGGTGAAGGCATCGGCAAGTTGGTCATCAGACGAGATGAACCGGACATCGAGGGTTCCTAGAGTAACCTTTTCACGCACGAAATGAAAATCGATCTCGATGTGTTTTGTGCGGGCATGGAACACCGGATTAGCCATCAAGTAAGTTGCACCCAGATTGTCGCACCATAGCACTGGTGGTAGAGTTTGGACGACGCCTAGCTCCTTGAGAACCGATTGAATCGGATAACCGGTGTCCGTTTATAACGCTTTGTATTAGGCTTGGTGCTTAATATTGAGGCGATGGTTGTTTCTTGAGCTCAGGAGACAAGGTTAGGACCAAGAAAGATGGCAAAGCCGCCGTCGACCGTCGGTTGTGCATGCGCCGGCCAATCGGCGTCGATGAAGATCTTTGGCGCGTTGATGGGGATTTGCGAAAATGCGATCCGGTATCAATTGTGCCCTTGACATCGCAAAATGCGCGCGGCGCCTCGGTGAACATCGCCGGTTGCGGCGGTATTGACATACCTTGTTCACGACAAAAGATATATCGGGGCGTGTCAATGTGAGATCACGCAAACCGCCCACCATCTGCGGTATTTGAAAGCATCATCGATATTGAGGATATGGCGCGATCCGCGCCAACTTCTGCATCACGGACATCGGGGTTGATGTTGCTTTACAATTCTCCATGCTAGCACGATGAAGCAAATCAAGTGCATACTTGCGTTGGGTTAAAGACATGCCCACGAATTGTAGCGGCTTGAGGCCAGGAAGTATTCCAATCGCCAAGATCCTTGATGGAAGCGCCACGGACAAAGCTGGACAAGATGATCAAGCGGCAGAGTGGACGGCAATGACAATATCATCAACATATACCAGCATAAGAATGGTAATGACACCTTGAGCAAAGATGAAGAGAGATGTATCTGCTCGGGATGATGTGAAGCCGAGTTGATGAAGCTTGTTGCTGAGGCGGGCGTACCAGGCTCGGGGAGATTGCTTCAAACCGTACAAAGCACGCTGCAACTTGCATACATATGTGGGGTAGCGTGAGTCCTCGAAGCCGGGTGGCTGCTGCATGTAGACATCTTCATCGAGGAAGCCATGAAGAAATGCATTGTTCACGCCAACTGCGTAAACCACCACCTGAGAGGCGCCAAGAGAGGACAAGCGAGCGATGCGAGCTTCACATGGTGAAAGTCTCCATGTAGTCGAGGCCATGCTGCTGAGTAAACTCGCGAGCAACTAATCGAGCCTTGTGCTTATCAACCGAGCCGTCCGGAAGATGCCGTTTTGAAAATCCATTTATTGCCCACAATGTTGGTGCGGGAGGGCGAGGCACCAAAGTCCACGTCTGATTCTTGCAAAGTCGCAGAGAACTCATCTTCCATGGCCGCTCGCCGGCGGGCTCGAGAAGAGCGGCAGCGGCGTCGGTGCGGCGAGAAGGCCGCGGCGCTTGGGATCATAGCGCACCGTGCCGTCCGTATACCTCTTGGGCACCCGCAAATTGTCCCAGAAACGGGTCGTCATCGAGTGGGCCGGTGGAGGAGCAACCGGAGCAGAAGCGGGCACTGGAGAGGCTGCTGGCGGTACGGCGATGGTGGTGGCGTCGGGGACACCAGGCGCTGCGACGGGATCAACTGGAGAGGACAAAGCCAGAGAATCCTGAGCCGCAGGAAGCACACCCTCGTCGTGGGCCATGGAGGAAGTCCCAGGCACGCTCGTGGGTGAGGTTGGAGCAGCGGGCGAGGCGCCAGGTTGGGGCACGGACGAGGCGGGGGGCATGGGAACAGTGCCACGCATGGTGCCCCCGCTATGCATGTCAATCGCAGTGTCAGGAACCTGCATGCATGAAACATCGGCTGCTTCGGCCGGGTTAGTAGGCAGCATAGACAGGTTGTAATTGCGCATATGGGCATTCTGTGTAGCCGGCTCGTTATCAGGAAAAGAAACAGGATTAGCAAGAGCAGAGACATCGACGGAAACACCAGGAGTGGCAAACGGGAAAACCTTCTCATCAAAAATTACATCCTGGGATATGTAGATGCATCCGGAGGTTCTGTCAAGACACTTATATCCTTTGTGCATGGGGCTATAACCAAGAAACACACACATCTTAGAACGGAATTCTAATTTGTGTGGATTGTACTTACGAAGACATGGCCAACATGCGCATCCAAATGTGCGAAGAAAGGAATAGTCAGGCACTATCTGGAGAAGGCAGGTGATGGGAGTGGTGTTGTTGATGACTTGGCTTGGCATCCTATTGATAAGGTAGCATGTCGTAAGAAATGCTTCATCCCAAAATCGCAAAGGAAGAGAGGAGTGTGCTAGGAGGGCAAGGCCGGTCTCAACTAGGTGACGATGCTTACGTTCGGCCACCCCATTCTGTTGAGACGTATGTGGACAGGAAACGCAATGAGAAATACCAACACGTTGGAAATATTTATGTAGGCGATGATACTCAACCCCCCAATCGGATTGGATGGCTCGAATTTTGGTGTTTAAGAGTCTTTCGACATGGTTTTGAAAAGCATAGAAAATGGTTTCAACATCAGACTTGTGTTTCAAGAGATAGATCCAACAAAAACGACTATAATCGTCAACGAAACTAACATAATATTTGTATCCCCCGGACGAGGGAAGACCCGGACCCCACACATCGGTATGCTCTAACTCAAGAGGCATTGTGGAAACACGATGAGATGTATTATAAGATAGTTGACGACTCTTACCACGCTGACAAGCATCACAAACAGAGAAATTAGAGTTTGATGAACACGAGAGTTTATTTGCCCGAACAATGGACTACACTACATTATTTGAGGATGGCCAGAGGCGATGCCAGCGATGTGGAGAGATCTTGGCAAGAAGGCGGCAGCGAGTAGATGAAACACGGCTAAAGCGGAATCGAGTAGAGCCCATACGGCTCCTCTTGTGAAGAATGGTTCTCTTCATGGCCTTGTCCTTAACAAAAAGAGTCGGTGAAACTCGATAAAGACATTGTTATCGGAAACAAGTTTGTGCGGAAAGAAGGTGTTTCTTGTCGAGGAACATGAAGAATATTCTTCAAGAGCAATGAATCAGTAGAGCCGGCTATTTTAGAGTGGCCTATATGCGAAATTGACAAACCTGCGCCATTTGCCACCTGGACTTGATCTTTGCCTCTGTAGCGCTCGTGCATGGTCAGACGTTCCAAGTCGCTAGTGAGGTGGTCGGTGGCACCCGTATCCATGTACCAATGGTTGTCGTTGTGGCCGTGGCTGGTCGAAGCGGAGTTGCCGAAACAGTAGTCGTCAGGCTGGTACACCTGGTTGAAACGATTATGGCAGTTGAGAGCCTCGTGCCCATAGATCTTGCAAATCTGGCACCTGGGTCGGTAGCGGCCGCCACCGCGACCACGACCGCCACCTTGTCCCTGCTGCCCGCTGCCTCCACCAGTGCGCCCACCCCCACGACCGCCATTACCGTCATGGGAGCGAGAGGCCTGCCGTTGGTGGAGTTGCCTTGGCGACCCGCGAGTTGGCGGCGTCGTGTACTCCGGATGCGTGTCTTTGGTCTCCGCGACCATCACGATAAACGTAGTCATAAAAATCGGTGAGCGTTACAGGGGTATTGATGACGGTGAGCGACGCCACGAGTGCATCGAACTGCGGACCGAGACCGACGTGGATGTAGTCGATGATCTCGTCGTCGTCCAGAGGATGGCCGATTGTGGCTATCGTGTCGGCGAGCTCTTCATCTTGTGAAAGTACTCGGCGCCGTCATGTCCTTCTTGTCGTCTGGGGCGGTGGCAAATGTGGCGGATCTTGGCGACTTTGCGCGAGAACATGGCGTGGTGCGGCCACTTTGAGCCAGCGTGTTGCGGCCGATCATCGCCGGCGATGTCCTCGGTCATCGAGGAAGCGGCGTGCTCGGGACGCGGCGATCCTGCGCCACCAAATCAGTAGGCGGGGTTGGAACACATGTCGGCGGTTTCGCCGGTTCCCTGGGTGATCGTACGGGCGGGTGCAGCAGTAGTCCTGTCAAGGTAGCCATGGAGATTCTGGCCGGAGATATTGGGTAGAAGGAGGGTCTTCCAAAGGAGGAAGTTGGATCGATCTAGACGGATGGGGCTGGGGCTGATGGTAGACGAGGCTAACACGTTGGCGGAAGGCTGAGAAGCAAGTGCTCCGGGGGCGCCAGATATCTGCAGGCTTGAGGTGGACAACATGGCTACGGAAAGAGATAGATCGGATCGAGAGCCTCAGGCTCTGATACCAAGTTAAAGAAAAGAAATATTTGGCGTGATGAGTCTGCAGGCTGCTGCTTGTATTTATAGAATGATAGTACAACAGATCGATCAATCAGATCGTACAGATTTTGTTAAGCAATCGCTAATCACATCTGTTACCGGATTCTACGTTAACAGATTGATTCTACATTGGTTAACAATTGCTAATTACAGCTGTTACCGGATTCTACGTTAACAGATTGATTCTACATTGATTGCAATCTGTTACGTATTCTAATATGTTTTTTTATTTGCAATGCTTGTAGGGCAGGCGTGCCTATTATGCAAACAAAACTCTAGTTTCATCCTGTCCTTTCTTATGCAATTGTTCTTTTTCTTTAGGTGAAAAGTTTTCAGAAATTGTTGGAAGCCCTTATTACATGGCTCCCGAAGTATTGAAGAGAAACTATGGACCGGAAATAGACATATGGAGTGCAGGAGTTATCTTGTATATTTTATTATGTGGAGTTCCTCCATTTTGGGCTGGTAATTTTTTTTTTCCGATGCCTTCTTTGTCATAGCTTTACTCTCTCCTTCACAAAACCTTACTTGTAAAAATTGCAGAGACTGAACAAGGGGTAGCACAAGCTATTCTTCGTGGAAATATCGATTTTAAGCGGGAACCCTGGCCTAATGTTTCAGAAAATGCTAAAGATTTAGTTCGACGTATGTTGGAACCTGATCCAAAGCTGAGGTTAACTGCAAAGCAGGTTCTCGGTATGTTACATGTGCTAAACAAGCAGGCACACTGATATGCTACTTGCCTACTTCCCTCCAAAAATTGTTCAGTTCAGCAGTCATTAGTTACCGTTGCATAAAACTCCACTCATTTTCTTTCCTGTTTTGTCCAGCAATATAGCATTGTGATGGAGTCTGATTTGATCTGACTAGTTTTCTATTTATTAAGGTGGTCACCAGATATGCATAAATTAAATTGTCGTCTAATGGGGAAAGTATATCTGAGATAGAACTATTCTAATTCGATGACATGTTAAGCACTTAAGCTAGCCCCTGTTGGCCAATTTTAACTTCTCCCCTAAAAGAAAGAACTGTTATAATTCAATGACATGCTAAGCTATACTTGTATTTGAGGTATGTTTTTTGGCAGTTTTGTCGTTTGGTTTTCATTGAGTTGTGCCTCTGCCCTTGTTTTGTCTCTCTGTCGTTGTTGATGTTGTGTACTTGTGTATTGAGGGTGTTTTTTTCAAGGTAAATATATATGTGTCCTATGGTGACTCAACTTGACTCGGCGACTTAATTACTATGCAATAAACATTAATGTATCTGAAGTAATTCATTTTCAAGGTTTTCATGTACTACATGCTGTGTTCCATTAAACCCAGAAGCAATAATATTTTGTTCAAATACTAAGACATGTTAGTTTGCTGTGTAAATCTAATATGAGTGCCATGGTTATTAAGGCGTCGCTTAGGCGACGCTTAAGCGTCGCCTAGGCGGTCCCGGGGTGTCAAGGCGTCGCCCCGCCTTGCGTCGCCCCCGCCTTGCGTCCCCTGCTCAAAGCCTTTGGTGGAGAGGGAGGTAGAAGGAGAGAGGAGAGGAGCCGGGAGCTTATCTGGATCTTGGAGTTCGTCGACAAGGTGCCTCATCGCACGATTTGCGCCGGCTGTGGATCCTCCTCCGCCGAGCCATGTTGGATCGGGCACTGAAGTGCGGCCTCGTCTTCGCGCTCAGCGGCGGCGTGGATCCGGCGTCGGGAGGTGGGCGGGCTCGATGTGGCCCGGCGGCGTGGATCCGGCGTCGGAAGGTGGATCTGGCCGGCGGTGTTGGAGATGGGAGAGAGCGCGATTGAGAGGAGGAGAGGAGGAGGCGATTGAGAGGAGAGGCGAGCTGCGCTCTGTTGTTGTTGGGCGGATGGGGAGAGAGTTGAGGTGGCATGATGGGTGGGCGAGCCGCGAGTTTGCTGACCTTTCTTCTCCTCTCCTTTTCTTTTTCTTTTCTTGCCGCTGAGTGTAGCAGCGTGTCGTCGCCTCGACCTCGTCAAGCGTCGCCTCGGCCTCAAGCGTCGCGCATGGCGTAAGCGGTGCCTCGCCGCCTTGCCTCGCCTTAGCGCCTTAATAACCTTGATGAGTGCTCAAGATTTTGATACATGTAATCTTGTATTTTCTTGCCTTCCCTGCGCTCCTCCAACCTCTTAATGCACCTTTTCTATCATGTTATTGTATGAACTTTGATAAATTGGAGTGGCATAATTTGGTAATATGGTATTCATAGTGAGGCCATTTAATGAAAGGTAGCCTGTATGTTCTGTCTGCTTTGAACATCTTGTAGAATTACTTGGTGTCTGTCATCGACTTCTTTTGGTGTATGTTGACGAAATATGACAAACTATTGTTATATGTAAATAGGAATAAGTCCACTTTACCCCCCCCCTAAACTATAGTCCGAGTCCGAAAAACACCCTAGGTTGGTTTCATTGGTGGTTTTAGCCATGTTAGCAGCCACGTCACTGGTTTTGGCTTACGTAGTATCTGAATTAGCTGGAGCAGATAAAAAGAAGTAAATTTTATACATGGTTCCCACATGTCAGTCACATCTTTTTCTTCATTCCTCTTCCTTCTCTCCCATTCTCTTTCTTCTCTATTGTTCCCGATTTAGGAGAGGCCCGCCCACCAAGTACCGTCGGCGGCGACCACCCTACCTTGCCACCCCAGCGCCGCCACTCCTTATGCCTCTCTCTCTATCCTGCCCCCCCTCTCTATCCTCCCCCCTCTCCTCATTCTCTCTCTAGTCTCTCCACCATCCATATCTCTCTCTGCCCCTGAGAGGACGAATCAAGGTGGCTCGCGACCTAGGAAACGAGACAGCAGCGCAGCGGTTGGTGATCTGGAGTGGCGGGATGGACAGTTCTCGACAGCGGAGGCACGGGGGAAGAGAGGCACCGCCTCCAGATCTGACCCACTAGCTTCCATCCTCAGTCGTCGTCTCTGCCATCCTCGTCGTCTCCAGCGTCGCCACCACCACCTCCTTCCTCGCTGCCTCCCTTCCCCCTCCACAAGCCCAAGCGGGACTGTCGTCAAGGACCGCCTCCACTAACTCCATCACATCCCCATGACCGTCGTCGTCGCTGGTATGTTGAGTACCACCCTCGCTCAGCATGCCGCCATAGATCGCTTCTCCGTGTCCTGGAACATTCTATGCGCACACTCTCGCCTACGTTTCTCGCTGGAATCCGCTGATGCACTATTCATCTTCTTCGTGCCCGGTGACTCGTCATCGCCTCGTTCCAGCTGCCTCCATCCACTTCCGTGCTGTAGAACTCCTCCATCCGCTTCACCGTCTCCGAGAACATGCCAAGATGTCGCTGATGCTACAATTCCTCCGCCGAGTCTCACCGTCGCCACTTCCTCTGCTCATACGCCTACAGGAGCTGGTAGCAGCCCATCGCTGCACTGCGTCGGTTTTTTCTCCAGTGCTCTGACTCGTTCCTTGAGGCCTGCAATTTCTGCCGTAATGTCTGTTTTGAGCTCTTCCATCTTGAACGTCATGGCTGCCGTGAGGTCGGCAATCTGTTGCGTCAACGTCGACATCTCCGAAGTCCCAACCATGGGCTCTGTTACCAAGATGTCACGGGCTCGATCTCGAGACCGTAGATTGTAACTATGCGTGGCCGAAGGTCGCCCGAGGCGATCGTCGGAATCCGTCATGAAGTTCAAAGACAAGATGTAGATAGAGGGATACTGGAAGCAGGGTAGAACATAGAAGAATTGAGTTTGAGGAGATAAACTCTTGTATATCCCTTCAATTACAATGTATCATACTTATATAGCAATGCTAACTGAACTATCTTCGGAAACAAAAGCAATTAAGGAAACTAAACAACATGTTCGTATATGACTACAATTCTTATCTAGTCTTCCTTGGTTCCTTTAGAACCTGTTGTCGTATTTCCAGAGGAAGCTGGAACCGAGTCTGAACCCAAGTCGACTTTATCAGCAACCGAGTCTGTCTTCAATGCAGCAACTGTATCCGATCCAGTTATACCAGTTCCCGTGCTAGTACGGCGGTGTCTCCGTGTATACGTACCACATGATAGTATGCTAGATCAACGAAACATGTACATGTGGATGCCACGTCATCCAAAACCGGGGTGGTTTAGGGCGGGGGTGATTTGCTCTCCGGTTTCAATAATTGGGGGTGTAAAGTGAACGGTTTTGTAGTTGAAAGGTGTTCTTTGGACTCGGGCCATAGTTCAAGGGGGGTAAAGTGGACTTATTCCCATGTAATTTCAATTGAAAATATCAGTGCGAAATGAAACTATACGGGCTATTGCCTCTTGTAAATACAATTGAAAAATATGTTATTGTTGAATATTCATCCAATCTGAAGTATTCCTTATTATGCCCTAAGTACTGACTTGTTTGTGATGTGGCTTCAGGGTCAGTACAGGTTGCAAGCACAAAATATAGTTAAAGATACACATACATTATATGTCTTGATCTAATCTGGCTATCTGGAAATCTGAAGTGTGTTAGACATAGATATCTTACAAATCTCTTTATCTGATATTAGTTTTGTGCATTACGGTTTACGGTTTACGGAATCTAAGCATGGCAAATTCTCATTTAAACTTGGTCAGGTAGGGTAGTTGAAATTCTCCATTTAATGCTTATGCTTTGAACCAGCTTCGTTTACTTCAGAGTCTTGAGCTGTTTATCAGACCAAATTCAACCATCATGACGTGCAATATTATTGCTTAGGCTTTTTTATATATATATAGAATGTTTGTTCTATAACTCTGTCAATAAATGTTTGGGTCAAAATGCTGGTCCACTTTGTAGCTTGATGTTACCTGAGGCTCATATTCTTTTTGAGTGTGGCAAGGTCTTCTTAAGCATCAATCTTGTCTTTTTTTTGCCAGTATTTCCGAATTCTTATTAATCTGCTTTTCCCTTAGTTTTGGTAATATGGTGTAATTAACTTCTTTATTCTTCTTTTGTTCCTTTTCTATGAGGAATATTGACATCATTTTTTTTAATCACAGAGCATCCTTGGCTTCAAAATGCTAAGAAAGCTCCAAATGTTCCTCTTGGAGATATTGTAAAGTCAAGGCTCAAACAATTTTCTAGGATGAATAGATTCAAAAGAAGAGCTCTAAGGGTATGTACCTTGCTCATTTAAATTTTCATCCTGGCCTGGTGCTCAATTTTTTCTCAAGTCTCTGCCATGGCAATTTACAGTTGACTGGCAATAACTGGTGTATGATTTTTTACTAGGTCATCGCTGATCATTTGTCTGCTGAAGAAGTCGAGGACATAAAGGAGATGTTCAAGGCAATGGATACTGATAATGATGGCATTGTCTCTTATGAAGAACTGAAAAGCGGAATAGCAAAATTCGGCTCTCATCTTGCGGAATCAGAAGTGCAGATGCTTATTGAAGCTGTAAGTATTTCAAAGAATTAACCTTCAATCCCTGTTTTTATTAAAAAAACAACTAAGACAAGAGTTCAGTGTTTTTTTAGTCTTTAGAAGTTCCATAGGTGGTTAACAAAGCACCTGTTGGGAGAAGTCAAAAGATATGATACAGCAAAGAACAGCATTGATGAAGGCAATATCACCTAAACCGTATTGAACCAACCATCACATCCTTCTCTTAGTGCCTCAGGAGTAGTTGCCCTCCTGGCTTTAAGCAACCTTCACATTTCCTGCTGAGATCCCAAGTCTCCAAGTGGGCAAGAAATGAATAAGGACAGGAGACACAGGGCTATCTTGCGGGAGGAATTCAATAAAAGGAAAGACTGTATAACGAATAAATTAAGTCAAATGCATATCTTTCATTGCCATTCTCCACTTCATAAATTTTCAATATTGAACGCTACATCAACCCACAGCTACCAAATGTTCCAAGCTCCTGCAATGATTGATGTGGCTCAGATGTTTCTAGGACAACTGCTAGGCATCCTGCGCCACACGCAGGTATTACTGTTCATGTGCAGTACCCACGGTATTTTAGCAACCGCGCATTGTGCATGCCGGCCTCGCGGGTGCATTAGTAGTTGGGAAATAGAGATAAGAACAGTTAGTTTCCTTGTTTGTTGGGTTTACTTATTTAGAGATATATTCCATCTATTACAGATATGTTTCCTTGGAAATAGAGATTGTTTCTTATGGCTCAAGTCGAGTCATCCCTATAAAAAGGGAAGCATCTATGCATTATCAATCAAGCAAGAAAGATGAATTAATCTAGTCTCCTCGTAAGGTTCTATAAGCATGTATCCCTATAAGATTGTTTCTGATGGATTTATTGCTTTTTTCTATCAAAAGTGTTGGCCCATCGTCAAGGAGGATGTCATGGCGGCGATCCTTAAACTGGGGAATATGACCGACAATAATTTTCACCTTCTGAACCAAGCCTTCATCAGTCTGTTGCCAAGGAAACCGAAGCCGCAAGGTGCTAGCGATTACCGCCCAATTAGCTTGTTTCATAGCTTTGCGAAGCTCTTCTAGAAAATCCTTGTCCGGAGGTTGGCCCCAGAGCTGGCCAAGGTCGTTGCTCCCAACCAATCGGCCTTCATCACTGCTCGTTGAATTCAGGACAATTTCTTCCTCGTAAGGCACTCGGCTCGCTTACTGCATCAACAAAAGAAGTTGGCTTTCCTTTTCAAGTTTGATATCGCCCAAGCGTTTGACTTGGTTTCTTGGCTGTTCCTCCTCGAGATCCTTAGGGGAAAGGGTTTCGGCCTAAGTGGTGTGCTTGACTTTGCATCATGTTTTCCTCCTCCACTCGTATCTTGCTGAACAGGCAGCCAGGTGGCCCTATCTGGTATGGTCGCGAACTACGCCAAGGAGATCCTCTGTCGCCGATGCTCTTTGTCATAGTCATGGACGTCCTTAGCCTCCTCTCGTTGGCCGAAATGTCCTCTCTTCTCCAACCGCTTGGAGGTCTAGATGTGTGCCTCATCGGCTATCTCTTTATGCAGACGATGCGTCCCTCTTCCTCTCCTCGGTTTCTTCGGATTTGCATACTATCCGCACTGTCATTCAGGTTTTCGAAGAAGCCACGGGGTTGACAACCAAAATGGCCAAGAGTTCGATCGCACCAATCCGCTACTCAAATCAACAACTTAGGCTTATTTCCGATGAGCTCCATTGCACCCCAACTGGCTTCCCTTGCAAGTACCTGAGGTTGCCCCTCCCCGAGGAAGCCAACTAAGAGCGATTTTCAATCGCTTTTGGACAAGGTTCACGTTCGGTTGCAGCGATGGCAGACTGACATGCTATCACAAGGAGGTCGTCTAGTCCTCGTGAAGGCGGTTCTTACAACACTCCCCATCTACTCTTTCATGGCACTAGTCCCCCCGGGTGATCAAAGAAATCGGCAAACGACGCTGGGCGTTTTTGTGGAAAGAACCAAGTCGGTGGCTGGAGGTCATTGTTTGGTTGCGTGGCCAACGGTCTGTCGTCCAACACGTTGCGGGGGTTTGGGTCTGCTTAACCTCCGAGTCCTCGGCCACGCGCTCCGCATCAGATGGCTCTGGCTCCAGCGGACTTCTGTTGTCCAACACATTGCGGGGGTTTGGGTTTGCTTAACCTCCGAGTCCTCGGCCACACGCTTTGCATTAGATGGCTCTGGCTCCAGCGGACTTGGCTTGAGAGGCCATGGTAGGGTCTTTCTTCTCAAGCCAGTTTCACAGAGCGCGCCATGTTCCAGGCGTCGCCGATGCCTGGAAGTTCAACTTGGTTCATAGGTTGAACGATTACTTCTCAAGTCTGGGCACGTTTCCTTACGCTGGTGGGGCTGTGCCAAGGTATGCCTGCAGGCCAGTCGTCCCTGGAGAACCACTGGCTAGCCACTCGCCATTCCGCCCTGAGGAACCGCCGAAGATGTCTCAACTCCTGCATCTTTTAGAGATATATGTATAGTGTGTTATTCCCCATTGTTATAAGGGGTTCTTTGCATATTTACCACATGTATTTGTGTATATATACTGGCCTATTGGTATCAGAGCGAACCTAGGGTTTCCGTCGCTCCGCTTGTCGCCGCCGCCGTCCTCGGATCCAGGTGATCGTCGCCTTGACGTCATCTTGACGTCTCCGACGAGAAGCCGCCTCGCCTCGGCTTGAGGCGCGCCGCTCGTCGCTCGCCGGCTTCCTCCTTTCGTCGCTCGGATCGTCGCGGTCGCCACAGCTCCGCGCCGTGGCGCGTCGCTTCGAAGCGGGCTGCTCTCGTCACCCGCCGCCGCGGGGAGCCGCTCCACCCGTAGCTCCACCGCCGCCGCGGAGCCGCTCCACCCGTAGCTCCACGCGCCGCGCGGGAGAGCGCGCGCCGCCGCGAGCGCTCCGCGCACCGTCTCGTGGTCTTCTTCGACTACTCGCCGCCAAATGCATTTGTTGCGTTTGCTATGTTCTCCTCGCCTCGAGAACGCACCAAACCGCCGCCCGATCTGTTGAGTGTGTCT
Organism: Ampelocalamus luodianensis; assembly: GCA_036346255.1. NCBI lineage: Eukaryota > Viridiplantae > Streptophyta > Magnoliopsida > Poales > Poaceae > Ampelocalamus > Ampelocalamus luodianensis. The sequence continues at coordinate 24,180,935 of CM070617.1, read as the reverse complement.
TTACGGGATCTGATCACGAGCACAAGGGATATCGGTGCTGGGATCCTATTGGTCGACGGATGCGGATTTCTCGGGATGTGACTTTCGACGAGTCTCGTCCCTTCTACCCACGTCCTACCTCTCCCTCGGCTTCAGCTACCTCTGTGGAGTCTCTGTCCTTTTTGACCTTTCCAAATACACCTATATTTATCTTGCCCTCGTCCACCCGTCCCACTGAGTCTCCACATATTCCTCCTGTGGTCTCTCCGCCGTTGTCGCCTCCTGTGGCTCCTCAGGCTCCTCCTCCTACTCTCGTCTATACTCGTCGACCTCGTATTGAGGATCTTCCAGATGAGCCATCTTCTCCTGATATTCTATCTTGTCCTAATGATCCCTCTTCCTCTGATGGGTTATCTTCTCCTCGCTACGCTCTCCGCGATCGCCAGTCGATTCGGCCTCCTGCCCATTTTGGTTTTTCTGGTGCAGCTACTCTTGAGCCGATCTCTATCGGGATCTTGTTACTCATCTGAGTGGCGACATGCTATGGCCGAGAGATTGTTGCCCTCAGCGTCTTGGTACTTGGGATCTTGTTCCTTTTCCATCTCGCTCGTCCCATCACGTGTAAGTGGGTCTATAAGATTAAGACTCGCTCGATGGCTCTCTTGGCGCTATAAAGCGCGTCTTGTTGCTCGTGGCTTCCAAAGAGAGCATGGTCGTGACTACGACGAGACTTTTGCTCCTGTGGCCCACATGACCACTGTCCGCACTCTTCTTGCGGTGGCGTCTGTTCGTCATTGGTCTGTTTCTCAGCTTGATGTCAAGAATGTCTTTTTTAATAGCGAGTTGCGTGAGGAGGTTTACATGCTTCCGCCACCTGGGTATTCTGTTCCTGAGGGCATGGTCTGTCGTCTTCGTCGCTCTCTTTATGGCCTTAAGCAAGCCCCTTGTGCTTGGTTTGAGCGCTTCTCCTCTGTGGTCACTGCTGCTGGTTTTTCAGCTAGTGATCATGATCCTGCGCTCTTTGTCCACACTTCGTCTCGTGGTCGGACTCTTCTTCTGTATGTCGATGATATGATCATGACAGGAGATGATTCTGAGTACATTGCCTTTGTCAAGGCTCGTTTTAGTGAGCAGTTCCTTATGTCGGATCTTGGTCCTCTTCGTTACTTCCTTGGGATTGAGGTTACTTCCACTCCAGATGGTTTCTTTATGTCCCAAGAAGTATATTCGAGATCTTCTTGATCGCGCTCTCTCTCTCTCGTGTCGTCTTTGTTGAGACTCCTATGGAGCTCAACGTTCACCTCCGACCCTCGATGGCGAGCCTCTTTCTATCCGACTCGCTATCGTCATCTTGTTGGGAGTCTTGTCTACCTTCTTCATTACTCGTCCGGATATCACTTATCCGTCCACATTACGAGTCGATTCGTCTCTGCTCCCGCTCGAGTCCACTGACCATCTTCTTGAGTTCTGCGATACCTTCGTGGGACTATCTCTCGCCGTCTCTTCTTTCCACGCTCGATTCGTACAACAACCGAGCTTATTCGGATGCTACTTGGGCGGCGATCCCTCGATCGCGGTCTATCTCGCTTCTTGTGTTTTTATTGGTGGTTCTCTCATTGCACGGAAGACAAAAAGCAGATGCAGATCCCGTTCGAGTGCAGAGGCTGAGTTGCGAGCTATGACTCTCTTGACGGCAGAGATTACTTGGCTACGGTGGTTACTTGAGGATTTTGGTGTTTCTGTCACTACACCAACTCCTCTCTTGTCAGATAGTACAGGTGCTCTCAGTATTGCCTGTGACCCTGTGAAGCATGAGCTCACCAAACATATTGGTGTTGATGCTTCCTTCATGAGGTCTTATGTGCATAATCAGGTGATTGCTCTTCAGTATGTGCCTTCAGAGCTTCAGATAGCGGATTTCTTCATGAAGGCTCAGACTCGAGCACAGCACCGTTTCTACCTCTCCAAACTCAGTGTTGTTGATCCACCATGAGTTTGAGGGGGGGTGTTAGAGATATATGTATAGTGTGTTATTCCCCATTGTTATAAAGGGTTCTTTGCATATTTACCATATGTACTTGTGTATATATACTGGCCCATTGGCCTCATATTGAATACAAGCGCTATTCATAACAGCATTATCCTCTTTTCCTGGATGCTTTGGAAGGAGAGGAACGAGAGAGTGTTCAATCAAGTTTCAGCTTCGGTCGAACAACTTCTGTACAGGATTTGTGAGGAGTATCGCCACTGGCGCATGGTGGGTTCTCATCATTTAGAGGCGGTGTCAGCCCCAGAGTAGTCTCTTCTGTTGGTTCTCATTAGTTTCTTGCTTGGCTTCGGTCGAGCCTAACTCTACTTTCTACGCTCTGTGCTTTCGTTTTGTAATCGTTGTTGTTTGTGTTTTCTCTTCTTAATGGAATGACGCCCAATTATTTTGCGCGTTCTTGAAAAAAAGGTTGTATCATCTCAATCTATAGTCTAATCTCTTATCCCACCAAGCCGATGCCGCCTGGCCTTCTTCCTAGCGGTGTTTATCCTGTTATGAACTAAGGTTCGCGACATCTTGCATCCTTAAGTAGGCCATGATATATGCCTCTCCCACGTTCCATTGTAGTGTCAATATCCATCCGACGCATCATACTTTAGTAAGGCTTAATATTGCCCAGTTCATTCAATCAGACCAGCAGTTTAAAAAACAAGGGACACGTAGGAGGAACTGCGCGTTTTTGAAATTAAGGTAGGAGATGGGGCTCGAATTCATGACCTCAACCGCCGCACCTAATTGCTTTACCACCACAGGGCCTTTCCCATCAGATCAGCAGTTGTGCTTGTCCATTTCCTTCCGTTAGTTGTTCTGATTAGATGCTAACCTATTGTTTAACATGTAAAACACTGTATCTGGTAAAGATTTGGTGCAATTACTTGACTTAGCTCATTAGTTTCCTGGTGCATTTTAGACTCACTTTACAAGTTGATGTGTTTGACATTCCTTTCCAGAATAACATTGAAAATTCCCAATGGATATTTATTCTAGTTCACCACTTGGCCTAGGTTCATGTAACTTGTTTCCTTCTTGCTGACAAAGGCTAGGGAAGCAAGCATTGAGGTGCATGAATTTTTCTACATTGTACTAAAGAAGTTATTGCATCTCTCTTTGATGTTCACCTTGGTAATTGCCTTATCTTCATCAATATTTCCTCTCCTATCATTGGATCATTCTTATTTTGGGGCCTAACTGAAGACCTCCTTGAGTGATGCCATCGCTTAAGTTTTTCTTTTTCTTTGGTGGACTGATGTTGACTGATTTTGGGGCCTAACTTAAGACCTCCTGGTTGTATTAATATAATAATGTGACACAGGGAGGGCGGTAGTGTGATACAAGAGGGATAGATTACAGAATTTGCAACTATGGCTCAGCTTTGATCTGATTAGCATGTATGTCATACTCTGTACATTTTTAATTATTATCTGTTGTTTGCAAACAGGTGGATACAAATGGTAAGGGAGCACTAGATTATGGCGAATTTTTGGCTGTCTCTCTTCATTTGCAAAGGATGGCAAATGACGAGCACCTTCGGCGGGCCTTCCTATTTTTCGACAAGGATGGCAATGGTTATATTGAGCCTGAGGAGCTCCGAGAGGCTCTATTGGACGATGGAGCAGCTGATAGCATGGAAGTGGTGAATGACATATTGCAAGAAGTCGACACTGATAAGGTGGTGATTTATATCTAGTTCAACCATTATTTTGGTTCTCACTTTGTGTAAGTAAATATCTGCTTTATTTACATCTGCAGGATGGCAAGATTAGCTATGACGAATTTGTAGCAATGATGAAGACCGGTACAGATTGGAGGAAGGCATCACGGCATTATTCCAGAGGAAGATTCAACAGCCTTAGCATGAAGCTAATGAAGGATGGGTCCTTCAAATTGGGCAATGAGTGAAGCACTCTTTTCCTTCTCACGATTATTTTGCGTGGAAATTTAGATAGGTGGACCCCCTCCGCCATTGGCTTACCTGTGTAATTAGTTCTCCCGGTATCACTGACAAGCGCGCACTCACTGAATGTTGTACCAAATGCTGTGCATCTGCTTCCCCCCTGTTTGATCCTATGGTACCTGATGCTAAGTGTTTTACAATGTTTTTCCGTGTTCAAATGCAATTTGTTGATTTGGCGTCCTAGCCTGTAGCAAAATTCATTGTGCACTTGCAAATGCGGAATGTGCCTAATAAACGGTATCCGGTGTGATTTGAACCCTACCCAACAACATGCTAACAAAGGAAAAGTTACGAAACAATCTGCACGTAGTACACCAGGTACAAATAATATCGGATGCTGTTCTATTTGCACCCAATTTGTTCTGACCTGATGCTCTCGTAATCGAGAAGTCTGAGACTGATGCTGCAGGAATTCAACCACGTGCCAAAATTCCTGAGAGTAATGCTGCATCAAAAGAGGTGTACCATGCTGGAGAGCACCACCGGCCGCATCAACCGTGGAGCATAATTAAGATAAGGTTAACGTAGTCGAATTCCGGGAACAAGATTAAGCTGGGAAGCACACGTCTCTATTTAATAAGCATCCCGGGGTCAAAAATAACAACAAATGCATCGATCCCAATTCTCTCGTCACCTCCTTCCCTCCGATCCGCCGGAATAAATCCATGCGCGCGCGCGACCCTGCTTTCCGCCACGGCATAATATATATCTGTTTTAAGCGGGCGGCTAGCGTCGGCACGTCTATAGTCGATCTCAACCATTTGATCTGGCACAATAAAAATTAGAGGCACAACCATTGTTTAGTAAATCTACAACAAATCATCATCCGATGCAACAAAAAATATTGTGTTATAACACTGCAACATTCACTCTCCAGACGCAACAAATCATAGCAAATCGCAACAAGGATTACTAGAGTGTGCAACACAATCTCATTTTGTTTCACCATTCCATGGCAACCAAGATGTTGCAACAAAGCAATAGACTCACTGCAACAAAAAAATCTCGTGCAACAAATTGTTCAACATGCACAGTAAAAAGGCAAAAAAATTAAAATTGAAAACTATCGATATAACAATAGAGAAAACCAATCCCAACAAAAACAAAAGATTGCTGCAATAAATTGAAAAAGCAATCAAAACACCTACAAATATTTGTAGCAATATGTTGCAACAACAAGAAACAACGATCGCAACAACTCGATTTACCAATTGCAACAATTCTGACTCCATGATGGGAAGACAAATTGGCGACCGACCCACGCCACCGCCTTACGGCGAATGGAACCAACCATGGGACCCGCCAAGCTGTTGCAATGCTTGCAGGAAGCGGCGGTGGAGCTCCGGCACCCAGAGCACTGCCGCTGCTTCCGATGAGGCTGCGATTGACCCTCTTTGTCTTTGTCTTTCTCCTTGTCCTTAACGTCCATATAATCATTTTCCTTGTGTCTCTCCGTGTCACTGGTAGCCTTGTCGTCGCTGTCTCCGATCACTATCGAGCTCACTGCGGCCGTGGTCAACGATGTCGTAAGCTCGACGTGCTTCTCCTTATTGAATGGGTGGAACGCTTCGCCAGTCTTCTTGGCGTTTAACGCCACCGACTTGCACAACAGGTCCCGGTAGATAGAGTTAAAGGAGGTGTGGATTGTGAAGAAGAAACTGGAGAAAATAAGACTGAACGTCTTAACAAGTGGTGGAGAATTTATATATGGTGAGAAAGAGTCGGGACCCCGAGTAAAGGAACCCCGAGACCCTTTGTGCATACTGAGCTAGTCCCAAGATCAGCAGCCAGTTCGTACAGTTACAACATAGATGAAATCATATCCGTACAACAAACTTAAAGATGAAGCAAACCAAATCATATTTATAGAAACAAAAGACCTTATGGTTAAGTTTTTACAAGGGTCTGCCACACCGGGCTTACAACGCAAGAGAAATTGCAGCGGAACAACACCAAAACGCGGAGGCCATCCGACAAGCCCATAGGCTATTGAGTGGAGAACGTCCCCTAGCACACCTGGTCTTCGAAGAACTCCTCCTCAAAGAACCCTGAGTTCTCTGGTTCTCCCTTCTCTGCTGATTCAAACAGAGGGCATAAAACCATGAGTACTTTGAATGTACTCAGCAAGTCGTAGGAAAATATATGCAAGTAATATTCATGCAAGGCTTGACAAGGTTAGCATTATGGTTAATTTGCAGAAAGCAGGGTTGATTGGAAATACCATAAATAGATTGCAAAGCTTAAGTTGAAAGATTAATGCATAATTAGACAAGTTCTTTGAAACAGCTCGTGAACACTCTGTTCACTTCCTAGACCACTCCAGGACCACCCGCGAACACCCTGTCCACGCCCTGGACCACTCATGAACGTCCACGACCACCTCGTGAACGCTCACGACCACCTTTTTGAGAAAAACTACCCCTCGCGACATAGTCACCTGGCATTGTCCGTAACCAGAAACACGGCTATTCGAATAGTTTTACACTCTGCAAAGGTTGTACACTTTCCTACATAACATGACTTCTTTAGTTGATTTGGCACTCGTCAATACCACCACTCACTACCTTAGGTGAGCAGTCTAGAGAACGTGTCAATGCCCTTACAAAGCTTTATTCTAACTAGGTTCTGCTCGCTAAGGATTTGCCTTACTGGCCCCCTCTTGCGTCGTTCCCAACCCTAACAGAACCGACTCAAAGTATTGCTAATTATTTAGCCCAGTCCACCCCATAAATGGACTTGTGGTTTTACGGTATTGCCCAGATCAAGTGCACAAAGTTAAGTTCGTAGAGTCTACTCAGGCGAGACATCCTCATCCCAATGTTCTTCCTGCACTCCCTTTACTACACGATCACTCACCTGAGTATGAAATCATTTTGGGTTCAACCCAGCCAAATGACCACCCTAGCCAAAGGCACAACAACTTTTAAAAGCAGTGGCTCTGCCACAATTTCATAGCTCATTAGTCAAATTTAACATTCTTTGAGTAAGGGATCAAGAATCCAGCGTATAACTAAAGCATATCTAAGCATATACGATACCTAGGTTGGTATTACAGTAATGTCCAACTAAAATTACCCATCCTATGGTGACCAAGGATACATATCAACATATCAGTTGCAATTTATAAAGGAGGCATATTGTCGAGAAGGTATTTAACTAGCTCCCAAAACCGATTTTATATAACTAGCCATGCATGTTGATATAAAACAATATGTTTTTATAAAAATGAGTTCAACATGATCAAAGGTCAACGACTTGCCTTCGTTGAAGAATTGAGCTACTTCGATAGAGGCTGTTGGGTTCAAGAAGTCTTCCGCAACGCTGAAATCTACACGTGCAAACAAAGCCAAATATGCAACTAGATAAACTCCAAATAAAGACCAAAGAACCTACCAAAATCAAAACTAAAAGAAAGGTACAGAGTTCAGATGAAGATAGGAGCTTGAACCACTCAAGCAGGAACTTGAACGGATGAGGTTGAGGAAGGAAAGGAGAGAGTGATGAGGGAGAAACAACAAGGGAGAACAAAAGGGGTTCCCAGGTGCCTAATATAGGCGAGGGGAGGTCTAAGGAGGGAGGACGGCGTAGGCGTGCAACGGGTACAACAGAGGACACCGCATTCAATGCGAATGATGGGCGCAGATGAAAGAGGGAATGGAGGCAAGTAGGGGAGGAGACTAGAGGGGGAAACAAGTACTGCGGAAGCGACAACATTTAATGCGAGTCGACGTCATTTAATGCACAAAGACCTTTGCGGCAACATTGACGTGACGAGAGGAAGGAGAAGATGAGCAGGGCTGACGGGTGGGGCTAGTCAAAACCAAGAGGGAGGTCCCGAGGAGGAGGAGGAGGTCCTGAGGAGCAGGTGGTCTTTGAAAAAGGGGAGGTCATGACCAAGAAGGGTGGTCAAGGGGATGAAGACTATTTGATTCTGATCGGACGGCTCGTAAGGATTGGGATGTTCGGACCGGACGAACGCGCAAATGAGATCGAGCTGTTCAAACACGATCGGACGGCTCGCAAGGATTGAAGGTGCGGCGCGCTAGGAGGAGGATTAGACAGAGAGGAGAAAGGAAGGGGAACTCTAAATACTAGAGAATTCCAGTAACTTAGGATAAACCAAACTGAATTAGTTGATGTTTGATTAATTCATATTAAATTGCTTTTAACTTTTAAAAATCTCCAAGTTAAGCTTGAACAAATCAACAAAACCAAAGGTTATTGCTATTTTGAAAACTTTCAAAAAGTGTAATGCCTTGGTTTTTTCGAGCCTTTTTGAAATTTTCAAAGTAAAAATAGTTTCCTTTCCTCTGTTCGTACTGGTTCTTGGTCACGACCTCCCCGTAGGTCAAGACCTCCCCCCTCAGTTTGGACCTCCTTCTTGGCCGCTCCAACGCGCCAATCCAATCTCCTGTGCCCTCCTTTCTTCTGGATCGCCCGATCGTGTTGGACGGCCAGATCGTGTAATAACCTTCGGACGGTCCGAGCGTCCAAATCATTTTGCACCGTCCGATCCAAATCAGACGGCTCCCTCTTTGTAATCTCCTCAAGACCTCCCTTGACTATGTGCTCAGGAGCACCCTCTTTTGCAAAGACTACCCTCTCAGTCTTGACCACCCTTTGGTCACGACCTCCTCTTTTACAAAGACCACCCTCTGTGGTCGCAGCCGCTCTTTTTGCAAAGACGACCCTCTTGGTCGCAACCACCCTTTTTGCAAAGACCACCTCCTCCCGCTGGACCTCCTCCTATGACCACCCTTTTCGATTGGACCTCTCTCTTGGTCACAACCTTTTCCTTTGACCTTGACCAACCTTTTTGTTTAAGCTAGTCCTGCTCACTTTCTCCTTCCTGTACGTTTGCTGCAGAAGTCTTCGAGCATTAAATGCTACTGTGGCGCCTTAAATACTGTCACCTCTGTTGTACTCATCCCCCCTCTTGTATCCTCCCTTACCTGCCCCCATCCCCATGCTCACCTGCTCCTGTCACTCTATTCTTGTCACCCAGTTCTTCTACCTCCACTATAAATAGCGCCTGAGGGAGCCCTCGTTCCCTTTTGCACTCTTTGAGCTTTTCTCTCAACTCTCCATTCCTTTCTTCCTCACCTCCGTTCATCAGTTTTTCCGATGTTGAACCTCGTCACCTTCAAGCCCCATTCTTCCCCGTGTCCAGCGTCGCTGAAGTTTGTCGTCGCCAAGGAAGCCGCTGGAGTTCGTCGTCGCAGAAGAGCTCGTTGGAGCCTACGCCGTCGCCTTATTGTCATCAGGAAGTCCAACGGGTCCGGTGCAGCTCGCTGTCGTCATAGAGTTCGCCGGAGTCAATGTCGTTGCCGTTCATCGCTCGTCGTTCTTCCTAGCCTTCTTCTCCGCTCTCTCTTTCTCTTTGTTCTGGTGAGTTTCCCGTACCCCATTTTTCTTCTTTGCTCTTACGACCACATTGAGTAGTCGTATCTTATCTTATCCGTTCAGGATCTCCCTCGGGTCATCTTGACCGTTCAAGATCTCCCTCGAGTCATCTTGACCGTCCAGGGAACCTCCTCGTGACTCGTTGAACCTGTTTCAACTAAGTCGCTTAGGACATCCCTCCGACCCTTTGGACCTCACACCCGCCCGTCGAGCTTGGTTCGACCAGCTCGTTGGACCTCCTTCCTCCAACTCTTTTGGACCTCCTTCCTCCAACTCTTTGGACCCCCCTTCTTGAGTCTAGTTTGCGCCGTCTTCTTTTGAGTTATTTGATTTGGATTTGATTTGGATCTTATTTGGTCTTTGTTTGATCTTGCTTTATTCTAACGTGTAGACTTCGGCGATTCCGAGGAGCCTGAGTACGCTGAGGACGTGGACCTTCAAGCTTTTGACCAAGGCAAATCATACCCTTGATCATATTGAACCCAGTATTTTAAATTACATACTTTCTGTTTCAAGTTATTACTGCATGCATATTTCAATTCAAGTACTTTAAATCCCAGCTTTAACATGCTAGCTATTCCTATTGCCGTTGTACACCCAAACTTGAACGTCCTCTGGACCACCCTTGATGCCTTAGTAAAAGCTAGTTGATACATTAGTATGAACTAGAACTAGTTGCAAGACTCTCTGCTTAGCCGAAGTTTAGCTCAAAAATATTTGATTTGGGGAGATTTAGCCAAAAGCTCAGCACTGTTTTAAATTTTGCCATGATATGGTCAATACCATGGAGTTTGCTGAAATGTTTTAATGTGGTAAATAAAATAAAAATTAGTTTGGACTTGGGCAAAATGGATGCTTGGTGGGTGCATATTCATGCACGGGATCGATCTATTTCTATGGTCGAAGCCCAGGGTTCTTTGGTGGTCGCCTAGGTCAGTTAAGGGCCGGTCTTCGAGCGTTCCTTTGCTACGCCATATCGTACTACCACATGTCCTGTATGGGCAGGACCTTGCTAATTAATTTGCAATGTCTCACTGTAGTTGCTCCATCCGGTTGTGTGGGTCTTTCATGACCTACTTCTTTACATTCCCACACGACGCAAGAGGGGGCTAGGAACTCCGCGGATTTCTATCCAAAGGGGACGAAACCTCAGTGAGAGATGGCTACGATGGGATGGAGTTTTGTAAAGGATTTGTCACGAGCTTTAGACCCTCACCTAAGGTAGTGAGTGGTGGTACCGACGGGTGTCAGACAAACTAGAGAGGTCGTGTCGTGTGGATAAAGTTGTACAACCTCTGCAGAGTGTTAAGAACTATTCGAATAGCCGTGTCCACGGTCATGGACATACTGGCAAAGCCACTCCAAGTTAGATTTTGCTTTTTTGCTTTCAAAAGACTTGCTTAAATATTTTGGATCTCTATCCAAATGAGTTTTCGGCGGACAACCTTGTGATAGGAGGGTATCCTTCACATCTTGTGAATGATATCTCACTATAAAAACTTGTGTTCAGAAAATAAATTTTAGTATTAATTTATCTGCTTTGGAACTTAGTACAAGTAATTGAAAAGAAACTTGGTCTTATGCAAATCAACTCTATAAACCTCCTGTTGTTAATTCTTGCATGCAAGAATCTGTTATTTGACTGGGTATGACTTGTGAGCATGGTTGTTGTGCTCACTCTTGCTTTGTTGAAAAGTAGGTGAGAAGATCTACGCTGAGGACCAAGAGGTCCTGAACGACTAGGATTGGAATTTTGGACACTACTAGCCCCCTAGGCCACTATAATTTCCAATCTATCCCCCTTACCTTCGAAATTCTGTTTTTAGCCCCTGGACGCGCCTGCTGCTCTCCCCGACAGCAGGAACGCGTCTGCTGTCGTCCCCGACCGCAAGAGTAACCTGCTGCCGTCCCCAACCGCAGCAGGTCGGGACACTATAACACTGTAGCATCTCTTCCCAAAAATCTATTTAAATATATTTTTTTGCAGAAATTTCTAAATATAGAAATTGAGCTAAAAAAATTATGAAATTTTTTGTGGATCCTCTCGGCACAATATAATTTATTTTGTAATTTTTTCAGAATTTTATAAGTTATGATTTTTTTCTCTAAAATTCATTTAAGTATACTATTTGTAGGAATTTTCTAATATAGAAAATGAGGTCCAAACATTATGATTTTTTTCCAGACTCCTTATATAGTGTACTTTATTGTGTAATTTTTTCATAATTTTATATGTTCCTAAATTGTCTCGACAAATTAAGGGTTTAGGTCTCGAAAATTAGGACGAAAGGTTTCAGAAATTAGGGTTTCATGATTTCATGTGACTTAGAATGTGGGAAGTTTAGTACCACATGACTACTCTAGGTAAGAGACACTCCCTCCTCCGCACATCTGTCGCCCCGTCACTGCTGTCCCCCCTTGCCTGTAGTGCTTGCTTTTATGGCAATTGTTTGATTGAGTAATGGGGCTGATGGTACCAGTAGGTGGCATAGGTGATTTCATTGGTGTTTCCAATGTTATCGTCAGCAATGTCAAATGGACATTCATCATCTTCAGCAAAGAGTGTAGGGTGAGCAAGTGCAAGTGATCGTTTGGTACAATATTATTGTCAGCAATGTCAAACGACCATTCATCATCTTTAGGTTGATCATGATCGACTGTTCCGTTTTCATTGTACTCTCTCATGTTAACCAAATTGTGCTCATTAGCTTCCTTCTTAAATGCATTGTACTGCAAATGATCATTCTCCCCTGGATTATTGTTTCCAGTTTGTAGTGGTTCTTCAGCAGCAGCGTTGACTAGCACACGGTATGGGCATGCACCTTGTACCTGCAGAATGAACAAATATGGTGACTGGGATACGATAGTAATAGCAAAACCATATAGGCTTCATATGGAAGATAATTGCCTGAAGCCTTCTGTTCCCCTCTCCATATGTGATATATTACATTTTGTATCTTTAACTGTGAGATCCCTTGAACTGTTGTTGGGATTGCGATGTATCCACCGGTGGCAAAAACAAAATTCAATGATCAAGGGCCACCTTTCCCACCACCCATCATCCCTCCTCCGCACATCTGTCGCCTCGTCCAGAATTCTCGGTGCCAACACTTCCGGAATTCTCGACGCCAACGCCGCGGCTCCTCCTTTGCTCAGCTTTAAATACCGAACTCTCGCAGTCGCTCTTCGCTCATCTCAATTGTGTTTCGCTTCTCGTTCTGGCGCTCATCGCTGAGGACTCAGAGAACGTAACATAATTACTTTTTTGGGGAGATTAAGTATTTGCTTGCTTCTCATCGCTCATCGTTCGGCCTTTTTTTATTGCTTACCCCCGAAGGGCAGGTAATTTGTTCGGATGCTTTTTTCATTATTACCGTAGTTGTAGTTATTAGTCAGCTAGTCATAAGTAGTTAGTATAGTGGTAATTAATTAGTTGTAATTAGTTAGTTTACTGGTAATTAATTACTCGTAATTAGTTAGTTTGCTAGTAATTAATTAGTATAGTGGTAATTAATTAGTCCAGGACCCTGTCGAGGAGGCACCAGAGGAGCCCAGGTTTCGCCCGACGGAGATCAGCGATCATCGTAGCTTCTCTCGTCGCCCCGAAGCACTCCATATTCAAGAGGTGAGTTACGTACAATTCGCGTCCTGATTTTCTATTTGCCCTTTCGTTATTCTAACAACATGCAATCGTCCAGCCCGTATCGCAGGACATGGGGGACTTCAACACACAACACCGACGTGGGGAGTCATGTAATGCTTGTAACGCTTCAAGTGTCGTCAATTTTATGTATGAACACGTACACTGCAACTCCATTGGAAACCCTAATTTTTGAAACCCTAATTCTGTTATGAGTACTTTGTGACACCTGCTAAAACTTGTGCTTGGCCATGAAAAAGGGTTCCTAATATGTCTGGTCCAATTGTCTGTTTGGTTAATAACTTATAATTTACAGGAAGGGGTCGTAAGTAATTCGTATCTTTTGTATATGCAGTAAGTATGAATTTATATGCATTTGAAGTATGTATTTATATGCATTTGAAGTATGTATTTATATGTATTTAAATAGACCAGACATGCGAAGCGTCACACAACACCCTTGCCGGTGGAGGCGCATGAGCGAATCAATCGGGAGTCGAGTCGAGAGATTCGGCACGCCATAAAAGCAAGCACTGCAGGCAAGGGGGGACAACAGCGATGTGGCGACAGATGTGCGGAGGAGAGAGTGTCTCTTACCTAGAGTAGTCATGTGGTACTAAACTTTCTACATTCCAAGTCACATGAAATTATGACACCCTAATTTCCGAAACCTTTGTCCTAATTTTCGAGACCTAAACCCTTAATTTGTCGAGACAATTTCGGAACATATAAAATTATGAAAAAATTACACAATAAAGTACACTGTATAAGGAGCCTGGAAAAAATTCATAATGTTTGGACCTCATTTTCTATATTAGAAAATTCCTACAAACAGTATACTTAAATGAATTTTAGAGAAAAAAAACGTAACTTATAAAATTCTAAAAACATTACACAATAAATTACGCTGTGTCGGGAGGCTCCACAAAAAATTTTATAATTTTTTAAGCTCATTTTATATATTTAGAAATTCTCGCAAAAGATATATTTAAATGGATTTTTTGGGAAAAGATGCTACAGTGCTACAGTGCCCCCGACCGCTGCGGTAGGGGACGACAGCACCTTGCTACTGCGGTTGGGGATGGCAGCAAGCGCGTTCCTGCGGTCGGGGACGGCAGCAAGCACGTCCAGGGGGCTCAAAACGAAATTTCAGAGGTAAAAGAGCTAGATTTGGAATTACGGTGCCCTAGGGGCCTAGTAGTGTCCAAAGCTCCTACGATTGCGCCCCTAGCCGAATGCCTGTGGTAGATCGGGTGGTCACAAACTCTTTTGCTTCCGCTGTGTATTTTGCTCTTAGCTTAAATGTCTTTTTGTAACAACTTAAACTATTTTGTTAAGTGGCACTTTATGGTTATGGTATCTTTTGTGTCGTACGTATATATCCTATCGTTGTCCTTGTCGTGCTACTGCTGCTACTCGCACCGCACCCTACGTCCATACCATTATACCAACTATCGTGGAACACCTGTGCAGCATACACCGCCGTAAAAAAAGTGGTTGCAAGTGCAACTATACAAGGTGGTCAATTCCACGTTAGAGTAGTGGCAGAGTCAGCCATGTGAAGTTCGATTACATTGAAGTCACCACGACTATCACAGGATTCACCCCGCTATCCACGGTGGTCAATTCCACGTTAGAGTAGTGGCAGAGTCAGCCATGTAAAGTTCAATTACATTGAAGTCACCACCACTATCGCAGGCGCTCCACCCCGCCGTAAGCGCGCGCGGACAGAACGATGTGCGGCGGTGTCCCCATGCCGTGCCGGCCGACGTCAAATCAAGCGGAAAAGCGGGAGCCCACAACGTGCGAGTCCGCGCGGGAGCCCCGAGCTGAGCTGGCGCTGGCAGCGACCGCGCGGCCGGCCCGTGGGCGCGGCCCAAACGGATGGTGCCGAAGCCGAAATGAGACGAGACAAAACAGAGTGCGCGCGCGGCGCGCACCCAAGTCGGCAGCGCGCTCGTGTCTTGTGCGCATTCCGTTCCCACGGACCGCGGCTGCGGCGCTGCCTCGAGTGTAGCGTGCACTGCACCTGCAGCCTGGCGCTACTGCTGGTCTGCTGCCACCGGCGGACGCCGCTCCTTCGTGAAGCAAGCCACGCGGCGCTGGACCGATGAATATATGGCCTGTTTGGACGGTTTCGAGTTTTCGCTCGAAAAAACTAGAAATCAATTCTAACGGACGGATTTCTTCGGTCATTTTTGAAAAAACCGAAATCCGTTTTTAGCACGAAGAAGCCAGAAGTCGTCATGAGTTAGCTTCCCATAATTTCAACGGAACGAGATTCCTAATTTACCACTAGAGTTGGACCACGTAAATAATCATAAATCTCACCCCTCAAACACCTCCCTCACCGACCACCCGAACCCTAGTGCCTCGGTCTTTGCCCACACAGCCGCCCACCTTCGCCCGCTCACACACCTCCTCCTCCTCCCGCACCAGTGCTGACGCCGTCCCTCCTCCCTCCGTCTCCCGTGCCGTCACCGCAGTCCTTCTCCTCCGACTGTTAATTGCCGTTAATTGATATTAGTTGTCATTAATTGTTGTTAGTTGTCGTCATTTGTCTTAGAGGTATTACAGATATTTTTCAACTTAGAGCTCCAACTAATCTACCTAAAAAAACATACTGTCAAATACGAAACGTCTTCTTACAGGTATTACAGATATTTTTCAATTTAGAGCTCCAACTAATCTACCTAAAAAAATATATTGTCAAATACGAAACGTCTTCGAGTAAGCCATTCAGCCGAATTGAAAGGGCTTTCTAAAAAAGCTGCAACAGTCGTCACGTTGAACCGCTTTGCGCGCGGGATCGTGCCTATCTGCTTGCGGCTGTGCGAGTGACGTAATAAATGAGGCGCAGACGGGGATGGCTGTGGCTGGGAGTAACTAGCGCTGCCCCCTCGGCATGCAGACAAAGCACGAGTTCGATTAGAGAGCATGTGCCGGCATGATCTTTTGCCCTTCCAACCAGTTGTGTTTACGTGATAGGTCGGGACGGGCAAACATGGTTTCCCCAATCATGTTAGAACATGTACAATGGGTTTATGTCAGCCGTCTATAGCATTTGCCACATAGGATTTTTGCTGACGTGGATGAAAGAGAACGAAGAGAGAGAATATTGCTGTCTATAATCCTGCAGCCGACTGTAGCACCAAAACCAAGAAAAGCAATAAAGATTGTGTGTTATCTGTAATCCTATAGCCGGCTGTATTATCACAACCCATTGTATGAGCTGTCTTTAGTGTTGTCTATAGGTGACATGGATAGTTGCTATAGACAGCAGCTGTCTATACCATTGTACATGCCCTTAGTTGGCTCGCGTAAGACAGGCTACTTCTTCTAAGCAATCTAGATAGCATTGAACCTCGATGACAAGAAATAACTTCCGGCCAACATAAAGATCCAGCAACCTTTTGCTAGTACACGACGTTAATGGAAGCCGAGCACACGTACGCAGTAACGGTGGAGAGGGGTCCAATCCAACCCAACCCGGCCTTGATCCCACGGCTATCATGTCAAATTATCGAGACAGAATGATTGACCCGGAGCGTTTGATTGCTAACTGCGAAGGTTGGCAAAGATTTGTTGGTGTGCCACATCCTTTCTTCTTAATTAGAGACACAAGGCATTACATTCGTTTCCGGTCCTAAATACTAAAAGCATGTACAATGAAGGTGCTTAAGGAGATACTTAAGAGAAAAAAAAACCGGGTTTATTTTTCTAGCCGACGTGACCTCAGTGCTTCCAGGGAGGAAGCGCTGCTTCTTTTTACTTCGATGCGTGGCCGATGCTTACCGCAGATAACTAACTTTTCTTCGAACGGATGCCTGACCGATGCTTGGAATCGCTGGTTGCATAGGAGAGAGAGAAGGACTAAAAGCCACCTGCATGCTGGAGAGTGAAAGCGACCTGGGGAGAAAAAGTCACAACCACCTACATGCAGAAGGAGTGAAAGCGACCTGGGGGAGAAAAGTCACAGCCACCTGTATGCAAAAATAAAAATGTACTTATGTACTCATGTTAATCTTTGCATTCACAAATAAAAAAATCATTGTATGCTACGCTTAATGTTAATCTTTGCATTCATAAAAGGCAAAATAAATAAATAAAGGCTTTGCATTGAAGATCACAGATGCTTGTATCAGTGCTAAGGAGGTAGTTGGACCATTTAAGCACATGTATGGATTTACTTGCATTGGAAGAGATAGTTTTTATACAAGTGCTTAATGATGTGGCAATACCCTCTCTCTTTAAGCACATGTGCATAGGCACTTTGCATTGTACATGCCCTAATAGGGTTGCTTCTCCGCATGTTTTCTGTAACAGCTCAAACGGTAAACAGTCCGAACATAACGAATACAATCTTACTCCACAACTAGTTTAGCGGATAGTTATAGAAAGAAGGAACAAGCATATATTTGGTTCCTCGACTCCTCACTTCGTTTAATTTTCATCCCTCATCTACAGTACTATGTAAAATGTGTCATCTAACTGTCAATACTGTGCAAAAGAAATCCCTTCGTCCTTTTGAGAGTTATTTTGTGCCACGCAGGCGTTCACGCTGCCACAGTAGTCTCTCTCTCTATATCTCTCTCCCCCTTTCTCGGCAGCTTTGGTGGTTGCAACCGGGGTAGTGGTGGCGTCAAGGTCGAAGGCGAGGGAGGTTTTGTGGAGAGGGTTTGAAAAAAAGGCACATGCATCCATGACGAGGCAAGCGGCGTCAGGGAAGGCGAGCAAGCAGGGGTGGTTGGGGTAGGAGTGGTTGAGGAGGAGGGAGAGCCGGTGATAGTGGGTTTGGACGACATCAGGGTTGTAGGAGGTGGGGATGGCAGAGTGGTTGATTCGAGGCCGAGGATGGCATAGGGGTCGGGGACCTCGGAAGGTAGGCGCCGATGCTGGGCGACGAGGAGGGCGGCGGCGGCGGCAGCAGCAGCAACCAAGTCGTCGATGTCGGGGGTGCATGGGTCATCAGCGAGGGCATGGGAAATGAACTGCTTGCAACCCTTGAGGTCCCGCGCCATCTGGAGCTTCTCGGCCATGCTCATCCACTGCTTGACGAAGCACCATGCGATGACGAACGAATCCATAGGCTCGCCGTCGTAGGGGACACTGGGGAGAGAGCAGGGGATTTGACTAGGACATGGGAGATGGAACGGGGCCTTGTCATGTAGTTCCTCCCCTGGCGCCAGCCAACACCACAGTGAGCTCGTGCCACCCCAAATTCCCTTTATCTCGCTACCACATCAAATTCTACCGAACCATTGCCTCTTCCTCCAAATTTATTACATCATTAGCTTATACATGCCTCCCATATCCCCCCAAACCCTCACCCGAGCTCTAGTTGCTGCTCTTTACTGCCGGCGAGCACCCACACCTCCCTTTTTTGCCCTCGTCATCGCTGCGCCCCGCCGTATCAAGCCATTCTCATCCACAGAAACTGTGTTAGTAGCACCGCCTAGAATCAATGAGTTTGTAGGACACTTCCTGCTTCGTGTCCCCAACACCGATGGCTCACCGTCGATGCGTGTAGTGCCCCTAGTTCTATGACTCACGTTGTTAAGCCACTACGGCCCATCCCAAGCCAAGATACCATCATGGATGGGTTCCCCATCTCCCCTACATGCTCTCAAACCCCTCCTGAACTCCTCTATTCCCTCATCCGTACCAGATCACCACCAGAGCTCGCCGTCGTCAAGCGACCACTGTGGCACCATGGACCTCGCCGTCACTAGCCACACATGTGCCACCATGCACCAAGACTGCACCACAGGAGGTACCCCCCAAGGTAGTGACGTACTCGTGCGCTCGTCGTTTGGGACTGGATACCGCCGGAGTTCGCCACCAGCAATATCCTTTTCTCACGGTTGCCACCTTTGCTTTCCATGTTCCGGCCACCACCGACCTCCCCTTCCACACAAGCTGCTACAAAAGGGATAATAATGCCCGGGAACATGCCGTGCTTACCGTGTCATCGTTGCCAGCTGTTGTAGCCTGTCGCCCGCCTCCCTTGCTTCTGGGAGAGAGAGATAAAGAGAGTACGAGGAGGAAAAAGAGATTATGTGACAGCCACATGGGCTGAGTCAGTGATAGACTAAGATCCGATGCGGATGCCACGTGGGACAATTAGGGTTTTATTGGGTCAAAACTATGGTCAAATAGGTTGAGGAGTAAGATTTATCTGGTATTGAGAGATGGAGGACGGGTTGTACCTGGTTTTACAAATTGAAAACAAAAATTAAATGAATGAAAAGTTAAGTGACCAAATATATACTTATTCCTAGACAGAACATAGTTGAATTATCTATGCTATGGGATAGAACAGATGACCCAACCGTAGCAAACAAACTCTAGCATGATCCCCGACAACTGAAAAGTCACATCCATTGCCATAGAGCTACTCCTACCTCTCACTGCCGCTAGTATCTGTTTTTTGGTTTATCCCAAACTTTTTTTTTGTCCTTCTCAATTCTCATCACTAAGAGTCCATGATTGCAGCTAGCCTTCCATGCATGCATCTGCCACTAAGTCGGCACTTACAGAGTCCGTAGCTGTTGTTAAACGCTAAGGCTACGCTAGTGCGCAATTAAAAAATTTCTACTGCGTAAACTACAAAGCCACACAAGTAAAAGATCATAGATCATTACCACTAGACGCGTAGTAAAGCGTAAGAAGAGTTGGAGTAGCCCAGTCCAACATTACGAGCATCAATGTAGTGGAAGTAGTCGATCGTCCAATGTCCTTGGCCGCTGATTGTCTCCTCCAGCAACCCCTCGTGTTCCTTACGTACGTCGCGAATCATCCTCGATCAACGTAACAACGTTTCTACGATATCCACAGGTGTACAGGTGGAATGCTGTGCACTAATGTGCTTGCACCAGCGCGCACGACTGGGCCTTTGGGGAGGAGGTGGATAGGGTTTCAGTGGGTAGCGCAACATCTTCCCCAAAGCCCCTCACGCCTACCCTTATAAAGAGCCCCTAACGGATCCCTACGTTAGAAACCCATTATGACTCTTAACCATGTACATATTGTAATATGATTTAAACCTCTAACATATCCAATCCGAACTAGTTTATTCCAACCCATTAAGTGTGCGACCCTGTAGGTTCATGTGTAGTCGGCCGTGACCCGGAAACTCATTTTCGATCCACAAGTCGATAGTGGTTCTTAGCAGGATATAACGACTCCCGAATATACATAACAATCGTATCAGGCAAACCTTTATAAAGCTCATGACCTGACCCCTTTGCCTCACGATACCAGATTGAACTCAAGGCGAGATATGTGTCATCCTATGATCGATAGCTCGATCCTTCACTCGATCTTTTAGAGGATTACTTAGTTGTAGTTGACACCTCAACCATATTTAGCATCACTGAAGAATCTAGACCTGCCATTATATATTAATGGAGTATTTTGGTGATTAATGATAAATCTTATTATGAGACTAACACTTCTTCTTGTCATCTATTGATCAGTCTCAATTGGATATAAAGGTGAAAGTCAAACAGGTATGCATTACCAAATGATATATCTATTTATGAGACTAACATTTCTATTGATTACCTTGTTTAGTCTCAGCTTCCATACAAAAGAAAAACAGGTATGTTCATAATGATAAATCTATTTGTGAGACTAACTCCTCTATTGCTATATCATGTTTAGTCTTAGTTGGATCTAAAGATAAAAAAAGGTATGCAATTCTACATATATTCCTATGTCTTATTGCATTCCTTGGATCCAAAGTATAGGTTGAACTCCACCAAGAGTCTAACTTGAATATGTGCATATGTTCCTACTACACATTTAGAGGGAGCTCAAACTATGTTTTGTAGTTTCATTATTATTGATCCATATTCCTTTGTCTATATATATTTGGAATCTCTACTTTGAAACTTATCCTCGAATATATATATATAACTTGTGTAGTTCATATATATTCATATGAGTATATGAAACTTGTGTAGTTAATATATACTCATATCTTTGTGGTTTCATTAGTATTGATCTTTGTGATCTACTTTGAAACATAACTCTTCAATATATATGTAACTTGTGTAGTTCTTATATACTCATACCAATCTATTCAATTATCTGAAATTGAGATGATTATTATCAATTACCAAAGGAAAATATTGTGGTATCTTGTCCCACCATTATATGTTAATGGTATGTGTGGTAATTAATGACAATCACATTGTGGAACTAATATTTTCCATGAGTTGGATGAATAGATTGTGATCCATTATTGTTGGAAACTTTGGATGACATCATGAGATGATTGTCATCAAGTCAAGAGAAGACCCATCATGTGTTGATGGAGATCAAGTGAAGAATGTATCATGTGTTGATGCATGACAAGATCTCGAAGAAGAAAATTATCATGAGTTGATGATGTTCGAGATGAGGAGATGATCATGAGTTGATCATCAAGTCAAGAATTCGGACCTGAAATGAAGATGTGCGTCATCAAACTTTAAGAAGATGAGCAAGGCAAAGCTACGACTAGCTAGGGCAAAGGATGTGTTCCTAGTCTTTTACCGGTCTCGGTGTTTGGTTGAAGACCGGATTGCTAGTATAGGTTGTCATACTATTAAGAGGGTCTTGACTAGTAGCTTGGGTTAGTCATGTGTTGATAGCTCATTATGTTTGCTCTAGCTCTCATTAACATGTTGTCTATATTTGCGAATGTATTTTGCAAATGATCGAGGCTCATGGTTAATCCTTGTAGCATGTGACTTTAGTTTGCAAATGTGTTTTGCAAATGGTTTAAGTCCATGTACCTTATTCCTTGTGGTATTGATTCTAAGAGTTGGCAAATGTATTTTGTAACTTATTGAGAATCTTTCCTTTAACCCTTGGTTGAATCAATCTACAAATATGTTTTGCACTTTGAGTGGGAGTTTCTGATAAGTCTGTTTGTTATCAGAAACATCAGTAGTACCGACGTTGTTTGGGCGGAACTACCGCTTGTGCGGTAGTACCGCAGTTCCTTGGCGGAACTACCGAAGTACGTTTAGGACTTGGTTGATTCTTTGGTTCGATCGGACTTCGTGTCTGGTCGCTCTTGTGCTTACGGTAGTACCGGTGCCTTTGTGGCGGAACTACCGCGTAGCGGTAGCACTGGTGTTCCTTTGGAGGAACTACCGCACCTTGGATGTACCGATTTCTGTGCAGTATGGAAATTTCAGTAACGTTGCATTTTGAACTTGGTTTGCTTTGAGGTGGCGCGGTAGTACCGGCGTTTTGTGCGCGGTATGACCGGCTCTCGGAACTACCGTTCATATGCTGGTGGTACGTAAATTCCAAAACGTGTGTATTTTAGTCCTTAGCCACGATTTTGAGCATGTGTTGCTCTCTCGGTATTGCGGTAGTACCGAAATGTGTTGTGCGGAACTACCAATTATCAGAACTATCACGTATTAGTTGGAGGTAGTACCGCACCCCTTTCCAACAGCTAGTTTTGTAGCCGTTGCTGTGCTGATCCTTTGCTTCCAATGGCTAGTTTGTGTGTGCGGGCTATAAATAACCTTCTTGGCCGGTTGTGGGTGTTGTTGTTGCTGCCACTTCCCATTCTATTGAGCTAAGAGCAAGCCTTCTACTCCTATTTGTGCATGTGTTGCACTTAGTGAGGTTTGAGAGGCAAATCCTAGTGCATGTTTTGCATTGGGTAGTGGATTGTGTATCCACTTGAGCTAAAACACTTGATTGGTTCAAGTGTAAGTCGTAGACTTGTTACTCTTGGAGTTTGCCGACTCCTAGACGGCGTGAAGGCGTCGTGCGTCGGTGAGCTTCTCAAGGAGATTGTGAGAAGACCCGGGAAGTTTGTGAGTAGTGTGGTGCTTACCATCTCCGGAGTGGAGAAAAGAACAACATTAGTGGATTGAGGTATTGGTTACCTCGGAGAAAGGCTTAATTTGTGGAGCCGGTTCAATTGGTTTGGACTTCCCTCAACGTGGATTAGGGGAGACCGGCAAGTCTCTGACTACCACGGTAAAACATCGTTGTGTCCCGTGTGCTTCTTGTGTTTAGCCGTCATATGCTTTACTTTGTGCAATTTACATTCCTTGAATTAAATTGCTTGATTATCTTTGTGCTATTTAGATTGTTAGAATTAAATAGATTACAAGTCTTTGCTTAAATTGCTATCCTTTTCTTTAGACTAGTATTGTTGGCGCACTTAGAAGGGCCTAGTTGTTTTAGGTTTTAATTGGAAAAACTGTTTTGATATTAGCTTCCGCATAAGAAAAGGTTTTAGCCCAAAGAATTTTAAAACCGCCTATTCACCCCCCTCTAGTCGGCCTCTTCGATCTTACAATGACCATACACTTCCTTAATCCAACTACATCGTGGGCCATAGATATCTCTCCTGTTAAAGAGTTGGGATAAGTTCCATCTTGATCACTCATATTCCACCGTATGTTTCATAGTAAACCCGAAAGTTACATTTATGATTACCCATTTACGGAGTAGCATTTGACAACCACTAAGTAAACTATTACACGTGTAAAAAATCATGACGACCTCAGGTCTAAGAATCCCATATACACTATGTATCAGACCAACTGATGACACTTAAGAATATAACAATTCTCACAGTGTCGCAAGGCGGGTCAATCCAGCACTATATTCTCCAACATGTGTTCATATTATTAATTTGATATCTCATATCCATGGTTGATGAAATGTGATCATCAATAAATACATGTATTGATCCATAAATTATAAGTGTCCCACATAATGATATAAGATCATGGATGTTTAGAATGACATCATAATTATAAATAGAGAGTTTCACGAACAAGTCACATACTTGCCAATCAATATAAATGATATTTCATTCAAGGGACGAAATAACATATTATTCAAAATTCATAAATATAGAAGTGATACGATCATCTTTATGATTACTTCTAGGACATATTGTTGATAGTAGCTCCAAATATTGCCATAAGCTAACAAAGTGACTCCGTAACATCAATCAATGTAATACCACTTGCTCGATGTAGAGGAGATCACGACCGATAAACAACATGGCACGCGTAGCGGCAATACGAAAGTACTAGTTAATAACGGTGCAAAAGGGGCAATATATGATGTATGTATCACTCCAAAAAGTTCAAAACTTAATTATTTGGATATGTCATGGCGAACTCCTCTTCTGCGGCAATTGCCTAGCTATGTCTATTGTAACCAATGTCTTTCCTCCATTGCCCCCACTATACCATTCTTTGTTTCACCCTTGATCTCTTTGCCCGTACCCGTATGCGTCATTGCCCTTAACGTTGATCATCACTCCCATGATGCCTAGCTACACATCCGGTCCATTTCCCATTCACCATCAATCTGAAGAAAAAAATAAATATAGGGTTGAGTAAGGATGAATCCTAAATTGAGATTGGACTATTGCTCCAACTTAGAGTAAATAATCAAGTGATAGGAAATTGTATTTTATATAAAATATCCAAATGCCTTTGGGTTGCAATAGATCTTGAATAGAATTTCCCTTTATAATTGAGTATGATGTCACACTAAATCCTTCATACTAACCGTATGAAATTCATTGTACACAAATAATTATCAAATTGCCACCATAGTACCTGCCTACCTATTTATCCACAAATAATTAATACTAAATCTAGAAATCCATAAAAGTTTGCATTCGCTTAGCACCATAGGGAACTATAACACAAGCCATATACGTACACATGTGAAGATGATCCTATTCTCCATGGAAGATCCCTTTTTAGGTGAAGATGGTGAACCAACCAGACGACCACCATCATCACCAACTGCAATATATAATGCTTATAAACAAAACAAGCGCATGATGAGCAACATCTTATTGAAAAGGACAAAGTACTCATTTGCACCTGCTTCGCACTATCGACCTTGTCAAATTAGTGTTAATCCCTTTAATTGTCGTCATAGAATACCTGCAGTCAAACTATTTAACTTTACCAAACAATATCTTTATAAATATTTTGATCACTATATGAAAATGATATGAGTAAACATATTTGAAAAAAAACTTCTATAATATTGTAATTTTATTAGGTTTTATAAATATATTACAATAGAAATATGTGGTCCAAGTTATGTGTGAAGACCGTGTCAATGTCCAAAATGACACTTATTTGTGATTTGAGGGAGTATTTTTATTTTTATTTCTTGTTTTGCAATCAAATTTATAATTAGGCATCTTATTATACTTTTAAAGGTGTTGCTAGACAAATTTTAATTTTTTAATATTATCTAGTCATAACATTTTAATATTTCTCTGACCTCACCAAATTAATTGTTGGATCGTGCTATTGTCTTCTGACAAAAAAAAAGAGCTCAAAACTAAGGTATGGGCAATCATACTTGGAATCGGATCTACCAATTCTGGATTTCTTTCGCACTATTTCTTTGGGGTTCTGATTGCTTTCCGTTTTGACTATATTGATTAGGATCTTTGACTAGGTATATAGTTTCAGTCAAGAAAAGTTAAGATATAATTTTGTTTAGGGCCCTCTTAGCCAATGCCCATCTAGTGCCTTAAACTGGGTCCATTTAACCTGGTTACGCTTTCAACCAGGGAAAGAAATGCTTTATTTAACATAACTGGTCGTCGACCAATAACACCCATTGACAACTAGTAATGGGTAATAACCAACTTCTCCGACCAGTGACTATGCGTATAACTGGTTGGAGTCATGACAGTTTACCACATGAAAGTTTAATCGATAGCCATGTTTGAACTTGCTCTATTCTCAATTTGCGCCATTAATGCTTTATTTTCCTTCTCAAGAATTTCAACTTCTATCGGAGAGTTTGGTGCATTTCATATATGATATTTTCTCTAATCTTTCTGGACTAACAAAGTTTCTAAGATATTTTATTATTTTATGGAGATCTAGAAGTAGATATGAATGAATACAAATGCAAAATTCTACTATAATAAACAAATAGGGTAAAAAAGTGGCCTTTTATATCCTCTTGATGCTTAAACAATAGTTCATTGTACTTTTGTTGAAGCTAAATGCATTCCTGGCTCCTTATGTTTAATTCTACGTAAATTTTCACATTTCATTCTTTGATCTTCACACGTTCTGTGTTGGTCTCTGTCAGCTGATCAGTTTTTTTTTCCTCAAGATTAAATTCTAGTTCTCTAATATTGTTCTCAGCCGACGATACTTTGTATTTAAGTTCATTGATTTTTTGGGTAGAAAATATCGTTGCCTCTTTAAGCTCTCTACAAAAATTAAGAAGATAGGATGAATAAGACAATAGATAAAGTAGAGAGTAAACTATAAGTTCTTGACCTTTTCAATTTTGCATTCTCTTCATCCTTATTTGCATTTGCTCTAACAAAAGAATCCATCCTTGTAAATATTTCTTTTTGTATTCTACACAATTCAAGTTGTAAGCATTAGAATGTTCTATTTACCTCATTAGAAGTTACTTTGAGATATAAAATTTACCTTGTTGAATAGATACAGAAGATTTTCAGTTAAACTACTATGCTCAACACTGGTTGGGATAGTGGTCTGGTCAGTTTCTTCCCTAACAGAACTGGTCAGATCTTCTTTTTGGTTGTATTCCGGAGTTGGACGCCATATTACTATAACACTGGTCTCCGGCGTGAAAGTTATTTTAGAAGTAGAAGCTCTCTCCTGAAAACAAACAAAAGAAGTTTTTTACAGAAGAAAATTTGGTTCAAAACCAAGACTAGTTTTATATAAAAGATAATATACTTACCAAAATCATCGGTTCGGGCCTTTGATCTTGAACAACAGTTTGGTCAGTGGATTCCTTAACCATTGTCGCAATAGATTCAGTACTGGCAGGATCATGCCCAACCACTTCATCAGTTGCTGTTGCAACTTCCCCTTCTTTGACAGTGGTTGGAGCCTCCTTGACCACATCTATGCTTGTGGAAGTTGTTATTTCCTCAACGGTGGTCGTAGCCTTCTCGACCACTTCATCAACAACATGTGTTGACTCCTCGGTAATGATGGTCAAAGGCTCCCTGACCCCCATTGCTTCTGTTACCGCTACTGGAACTTGTTTGTCCAGTGGATTAGGAGAAGGCACTACTCTTCTCTAACTTGCTCAACTTGTCCTTGTACTTCAGTAGCAGTAGGAGAAGTGTCCGGTGGACTATCATAAAATAGATAAGAAATAAATTTGTCGTCTATATAATAGTTCACAATCAAAAGACTATAAGTATTACAAAGACTTCATTTACTTGAAGTAGATGCCAGAACCCCCTCCAGTGTCCAACAAAGCACCAGTAATCATAAAAGTTGGACCACCACTCTCTCTTTCATCAGATGAGAACTTGAAAGTAGATCCTGGTGTTTTAGGTCTTTCTAATTTGACAAAGGGGGCCTCCTCATCTACAAACTCTTTCCCCTCTCCCTAAACAACTATGAAAGGATGAGGGATATGTCGAAATATATATTTATAAGGAGCTCAAAGATGTCTTCTTCGTACCTGGCTAACCTTAGTAGCCTTAGCTAATTTTTCCTGTGCATGCGGTCTATTGTGTATACGTTTAGACCAAATAGCAGAGGCAATAGAAGCAGGGGTACTAGTTAAGGGCTTCCCGACCACTATCTTGGAAGGGTCTGAGTTGGTATCTTTGGCCTTCTTAACAACATGAGCTTGGCTACTTGAACTAGTATGGAAAGGAGGGCAAATCAGTAAACAAGATCCAAATCTTAAGAAATTTTCTAAGATTAAAAGATTATTTACCTTAGTTCGCTCGCTCTGACAGTAATTGGAGCCCCAATAAGGCTAACTAGTTTCCTCTCAAGTGGGACAGACTCAGAGTTATCCTTAGCATCTCTCAAGATCTTAGATGGCCAATCTAAAATTTGGGCATCTCACAGTACAAAAAAGAAAACAACAAAATTCTAAGTAAACAAACCAATTGCTTAGAAACAAAAATTCAATTGGGGAATAGCATATACCTTCAATCTAATCCTTGGTGGAGTCGTTGGATTCCTCAATGTCACATGCCAAGTGAACCCATTTCTTCAAAGGGCTTACCTGGTGCTTGAGTAAGTCATGAACATTCTTACGACCAGTAAGACCGCTCCCTACCATGGTTGTGATTAGTTCGACCACCCTCTTCTCCTCAACAGTTAGAGTAAAATCTTTCTCCTGATCTCTATCTTTCTTCGTCCAAGATGGAGGTGTCTTTTTGGTTTATTGTAGATGACTACCTTCTGGGAGATCAAAATAAAACCACTCTTTGTGATAGTCGCGTCATGAATCCTTAATTGGGAGAATGTGGTACTGATCGGTGGTTTTATGATAAAGTTTGAAATAGACAATACCACATAAACCCTGGCTCCTATTGTTGGGAGTGTATTGATACAAATGGCGAAAAAGATGAACTGGGGAAGGGGGTGCCAAGAAAAGCTTCGCAAAGATGTGCGAAGACTCTAAGAATCAAAATAGAATTCGAACCCAAATGGACCAATTCAAGATTGTAATGCCTAAGAACATCAGCTAGAAAATCGCTTTCAGGTAAACGAAAACCCAGGTAATGAAAGGGTTTCAATAGAGGAATACGACCTGGATTTGGAATCGGTTCGATGTCTTCCTCTGCTAGATTCCATTCGATTAGAGTCTTGATTGGAATGAAACCTTGATCCTTAGTAATTAAATATGCTCCTCTGAAAGAATGGATTTGCTCAAGATCGCCATGGATGAGATTGGAAAAGCATAAGGAAAGGGGAGGGAGTTTCAAGGAAGACGAAAGGATAAGGTAAAACTTAGAAGAATCTTTATACCCTTTATCTTAAAACTGCTTCCCCACTTTCAACATTAAAATCATGAACATGTCCTACTTAATCGGACATGTGGTTTGATCAGAAGAAAAAAACCTTTCTCTCTTCCATATCCATATTAAATGACAAATATGATTAGAGAGGGAAAATGTTTTCTTGAAAATTGTTTCAAGGTAAAAAGCCTTAAGAAAATATTTTATTTACTCAAGGCTTGGGGGCTAGCTGATGAGGATCTTTGACTAGGTATATATTTTCAGTCAAGAAAAGTCAAGGTAGAATTTTTTTTAGGGCCGTCTTAGCCAAGACCCATCTAGTATGTTAAACAGGGCCCATTTAACCTAATTACCCTTCCATCTAGAGAGAGAAATGCTTTACTTAACATAACTAGTCATCGACCAGTTAACCTGTTGATGACTAGTAAGGGGTAATATCCAACTTCCTCAACCAGTGAATATACATATAATTGGTCAGAGTCATAACGGTTTACCATGTGAAAGTTTAGTTGAACACGTGAAAGCAGTTAACGACTGTTATGACATGGTGCAACAATTGATAAAGGACGCAGCAGTTCAAGACACAAGGAAGACTCATGCGTGAAGCCAAAAGACGCCTATTATAGCATGAACAACCACCCCTTAGATATAAATCAGAGAGGCTGCGTGCCTCCAAAGATATAATATTGTTCTTTTCTGTACTTCTTGTAAATTCAATGTCACGGCAATAAAGTCTATGAGTGTGTTGTTGTCCTTTTTATTATTTTCATAAGTTCGATAGAGGGCTCATAATCCTGTGCATCGACATATATAGTTAAAAAAATAAAGTTTCTTTATTGTTGTTACAATATTAAGATCAACACAGAATTGCAGGAGCTGAAGTTGTCATCATGAGATGTCTTGGCTCCGCTTAGCATTATAGTAGGATATGATAATCTCATTGGGTGGAAATGCTTTGAGGTGCTTTTCTGTTTGGTTGCCTACCTTTTCAAAACCATGTGGCAAACGGAGATTATTTTCTTCTAATAACGAAAAAGGACAATTAATAATTAAATACCATAGAAAAAACATAGTTATGATTTTCCAAGCTTAATACTACTAGATTTTCACTGATTCTGAAAATAGTTTTAGACACATACACTACTACAAAAAGGTACATACTCGACGCCTCATCACAGACGGTTGACCAAAATCGTCTATATTACATGCAATCATAGACGGTTTTGGTTTGGAGACCGTCTGTGTTACTAGCTGCGCTAAAAACCGTCTGTGAAGAGGGCTAGATCACAGACGGTTCATATTGAAAGCCGTCTGTGAAGTATCACAAACGGTTCTTAACACGAATCGTCTGTGATAATTGTAGACTTCACAGACGGTTCATGATACGAACTGTCTGTGATAAGTATAATATCACAGACGGTTTGTATTAAAAACTATCTGTGATACTAGCTTATCACAGACGATTTTTATTTGAAATCATCTGTGATTCGCGAAAATTTTTGAACGCTTGCGCGGGAGGCGAAATGTTTTGGCGTTGTCTTTATATATTATACCCCCCCCGCTTTGTCTTCCATCAGTCTCTCCCTCTCCCCTCCCCACGCCGAGCTTCGGCGACCTCCCTCGATTCCCCGACGCGGTTTGGCGAGGAGACGCAGCCAACGAGGAGGATGAGGAGGAGGGATGTAACACCCCAAATCTCAAAGAGCCTGGAATGCTACTGGAATTATACTATTCTAGCACAAACTACCAATTTTTGGCAGAATCTTCTTTGTTTAAACAGCTATACTGAGAGTTCAACAATAAAACATGGCCTTTAACAATATTTCTCATAATCAAGTCTACTCATTCATGCATGATAATCAAATGAACATACCAAGACTGGCAACCTCATTATAACAAATAATCAGATACTCAAACCAAAACCATATATGGTGATAACCAAACAGTTTATTTATTTCTAAATTGGTGCTAAGTGGCAAACGCCTTAAGAGTGTGAGGTAGTGAGTGCAACAACTTCTATTCCCTCCCATACATGTCGTTCCTGCCTCTGGTACCTAAAACACATTAAAGCAAGGGTGAGCCTAGAGACTCAGCAAGTATCAACAAGACCATAAACAAGAACACAAACATAGCATCGATGATCCTCAATTAACATCACACTAAACATAGTCATTTAACTCAAGATATGCAACCAATGCAATGCTCCTTTGAACTTTATCTCTTTTCGCATTTTACCGGTAATGCGGGGTATACAACCGTCGCTGTATACCCTTGCCTGTGCCCTCTGGCACAGGGACCAATAGCCTATACACCACATGTATAGGGACCTTTGCCCATCATCTTAATGATGGGGACCTCTTTGTTCATTAGCCCACATTCCACGAATGTGGGGACCTCAAGCCCGTCATCTACATGCGGGGACTCAATCAGTATGTGCTTGGTCACCACGTGACCAAGGCACCTGTATGCTCTCAACATGCATATGCACCATGATAATATTTTCCTATGCAGGAATACAACATATTCTTATTGGCACGGAAGCAATAACAACATGCGGAAGAACCTTTAACCATAACTAGCAGTCATCAAAATAAACAGTAACTCATCTCATAAACAGGCATGCATGGCTATACAATCAAGATACACCACAATCATATCATGCAAGCATACATATATTATAGCCCGAATACTTGCCTCAACCGTGCAAGAACGGTGGACGCGACGAGGGTGCTGCCCCTGGCACCACGCTCCCACCTGAATTTTAAGATAACCCAATCTAAGACCAACATACTAAACCAAGAGCATAAGAACAACACAAATGAACTTGCTAAACCCCCCAAGTGTTTCCCAGCTTCCAATTTCTAGCGATCGATTTGGCGCACGCTGTAGACAGTCAACTTCTAAAATACATAACTTTCTGCTCAGGAATCCAAATAAGATGATCTTAGACTTTCTGAAAAGGTAATTAAATTACCTAAATAAACCTAGTTGGGGAGCCCTTTTGATTCTTCCATTTACTTCCCCTACCAAGCCAATCTACAGAATATCAGAATTTACGTCGGGTTCTCTGGATAGTGCAATAAAACCACCATAACTTTTGCTACGAAAGTCCGCATCTTGCGTTCTTTATCTCTATGAAAAGGTATAGAAATTACCCATATTTTTCGTTATATTGAGATCCTCTGATTTCGTCTTTAACGAATAGATCAATTCAGATTTCTACAGACTGTCCCAATATTGACAGATCAGCAGGACAGCGATACTAAAAAATTCATAACTTTCTAACCGTTAATCGGATTTGAGCGTTCTTGGCGGACAATGAAAGCTAAGAACAAGAACTACATATCTCTAGGAGACCAAAACTCCTAATTAGGCCTCTAAACACATGAAACTGGCCGCGCAACATTCTGGACAGAATTGAATATTGAACAGAATTAATCCGATCCAATCGATCTAATAGCAATCGCCTCTAATGACTATCACACATCACAAGAAACCCTTCGTTACCCTTGATGACATGCTGGACGACGACGAACAGGCCCCGAAGAAGATCCTCCTTCTCCTCTCTTCCTTCTCTTCTCCCTTTTCTTCTCCCTTCTCTTCTTTTCCCCTTCTTCTTCCTCCTTGGCCGGCTGCAATGGGGCTTCCTCTTCCCTTTGGCCAGCAGCAATGGGGGTGGAGGGGAGGTAGGGAGGAGGAGGTTGGGGCACCGGTTGGAGGAGGGGAGGGGTGAGGGAGGTGGCGGTCACAATGGCGGGAGGTGGGGAGTGGAGGGGAGGGGAGATGGGGAGGGGGCGGCTAGGGTTTGGGGGAGGGGGTGGCGCCTCCCCCCTATGGCCGGCCTGCCCACATGGGCCAAGGCCCAGGGCCCGAGTTACCAACTAAATGCGAAAAACCCTCTCTCGTTTCCTGATTTGGTGGTTTTCTAAAAGAACCCTTCCCCCGACTACTTATTCTCTCCCGATTAAATCCTTTTGAATATATTTTGGGGTATTACATTCTACCCCCCTTAAACAGAATTCGACCCCGAATTCTACTTATCATCTACTCGCAAAACAACAAAAACCACAACTGAAAATTAATATCCAACAAGTTGTACCCGACATGAACAACTTTGGTTAAAGCTTGATCATGTGAGACTACCTCCCAAGTCTCTTCTCGCTCAGATCGACGCGACCATAACACCACGACGTAACACGCCGTCTGAACTAACACTCAACCCGGTACTCCAGGTACACTCATCAGACGAGACTCGAAGGTAAGGTCTTACTCGATGGTCAACGTTGTTAACGAAACCTCAAACTCTGGATCTCCCAGGTGCTCACTCACAGCAGAACAGACAATACGTTACGTACTCCGCGCACGGACTCGAGACAGTCCTAGCGATACGCCAACTAGCGAAAACAACCCAATGTACCTTGGGGCAACCCCGCCCCAGTGGTACCGAACCACGCAACAAGCGCATAGAACACAGAACTCGTGTTCCACCTTTTAAAAAAAAAACTCCTTACTAAAGCAAGGATCACCTCCTTTAACCAGAAACACACAACATAACTCGCTTTAAACACACTCTTTTACCGACATAGCCCAACTGAAAATGAAGGACTCTCATCGCAACCAAACGTTACCAACTCGGTACTAAAAAAAAATTTCAAATTCAGTATCGAAGGTTTATCACGAAAATCTTTCCACCTTCAATTTAGAAAATTTGCAAATAAACACCACGTTCGCCAAAAGAGAAATCACTCGAATATCCAAATCCACCATTTCTTTTATTCTTTCTGAACAGATAAGAACCACACATGCCAACATAAAGTCAAGCCCAATTTGCGAAAGACATCCGTCATAAACTCATAGCTCATACAAGAATCAGGAGAGCGTTTGAGACTGAGGAACAATCTTTTCTCAATTTCTCCTTTAGAAATAAAATTTCTGTCAACTTTTTGGAATCCCGATTCATCGCATAACACCCTAACCCATCTCTCTTAACTTGGCATTCTTAACGCTATGCTCAAACGGAAATACATCAACCACACCTCTGAATAGAGGCTCTATCGACCCCACAGAAACAATACTCTAGTCAACTCCTCTACCGACAGAATTACTTTGATAGATAACTTCTCATGCATCCCAAAATGGATCTTCACACTTAATCACGTTACCTCAATCCTTAAAAATGAACAACTCGAAATTCACATCACATATTCTCATGTATTTCATCAAAAGTTTTCTATCAATGATCATCCCACTATTCAAAATCCACCCTTATACTTCTTCTTCACATTATCATTGGGCGATCAAAGTTCTAGCATAACAATGCAAAACCCAAATTTAACCTCCAAGACTCCTGCAACGAACTTCTCATAAAGAAGATAGGGAAAACCTCTGATTAAAATCCCTAAAATTCTCACACTCCATACATACTCGCGCACTAACATCAACATGAAAACATCTTCTTGACCCAATTATCTTTATAAAGATTCTAACTCTTAAAGAGTTACTTACTAAGTCCAAGTCTTTCCTAGCAATAATCCAACCATCCCGTCTACCTCATTAGTCACTTTAACGATCAGATTGCTTCGCTAATATTACTCTCATTACAACACCATCATAATTCATCTGCACAACCTTTGCATGGTACTCAATCGTGACACTCTAATACATTGATCAAGATTCTCATCCTTTCAAAAATTCTAATGTTCCACCCGAATTGAACAATGGATCTTGGTTCACAAATCTTCATAGGTTCTAATAGTTGCAATAATGCAATCAGTTTAGCCTCAAAG
Source organism: Ampelocalamus luodianensis (assembly GCA_036346255.1). NCBI lineage: Eukaryota > Viridiplantae > Streptophyta > Magnoliopsida > Poales > Poaceae > Ampelocalamus > Ampelocalamus luodianensis. The sequence goes on along the minus strand of CM070617.1, from coordinate 24,146,348 downwards.
GCAAACATTCTGTACAAATAAAATTCCCTCCAAGAATTACACACGAAATTAGTTCATCCTTCACTGCTCCTCGATTAACTTACAATCCAAGATCTCACAACCACAATGAATAAACACTTCGAAAACCACTGTGAAACGAATCGGTGGATCCTTCCTCAGAAGAAAAAGCAATGAAGACATTTACTGCTTGAAGTAAACACATGATCAAGAGAAATAGTCACTTAGGCAAAGAACTCGAAAAACATAAGAGAAAGTCAACAGTCGAGGGCTCAAACCCTACTGAAAGCGAATACCAAACCACAAAAGAGAAAAACGTAATGCCCTTTCAAAATTGATAAACCCTTATGGAACAATTGCATAAGGTTCAAGCACACTCAAACAAACTGCAAAATGCGAGACGATTTAAATCTCAAACACTTATACTTCACTCCTTCCTTTAACAAGGAAAGTTATTATCTGTGATTACTACATCACTTTGCTAGCTTAAACATGATAGGCTCTTAAAACCCAAATCCCTGGAACCACTTAAGAACCAATAAAAAGCTTTCGACATGTCACTTGCTCGAATCAAACTCAATCACCACAATACTCAAGAGGTCCAAATAATCACAACCGCAAAACTCGAAACACTTTTACTAAATCTAAATTACGAAAGACGATCATTTTACTTTACTTCTAAAAGAATCATCACCACACACACAAGTCACCATCTCTCGCAGATAATCTTACTAACATCAAGAATAATACACTCTGAACACGAATCTTTGTCATCAACTATTTCATTAGAAAGCCTCCAAAGTTTCACCACATTGTTTCATACTTCCTTTTCATCCCATCTTCAAAACGAGTGTATACCAAATCCATACTACCTCACTACATCAACTTCTTAAGTTTGGAAGGGGTCTACCACCCAATTGAAAAAGTCCTACCCAAATTTTTTTCATCAAGGACACATTATCATCCGATATTTTCATAATCATGTGGGCATAAGCCACCTATTATATCATATCAATTCAACTTTTAGCGATGCTCAACATCAAACTTCAACACACAACAGTTATACTACAACCATTGTTGTTATCAACCGGTTTCATTATCAAATCTAATTGCTACCTACTTTCCTTCTCAAATCACATGGATATTAACAAACACATATTCAACTGTTCCTCCTCATATTTGAATTTTGGCAAAAATACACTAAAACTTCACAAATCGAAATCTTTTATCGATCAAAAGTCTCAACAACACTATAACCCAATTCATCGTGTCATCCTATATAGAAGAACCACATAGAACTCCTCCCATAAATTCTAGATCCACCGATATTCAATCCATTCAACCGGTTGTACACAATTCCAATAACTAATCATACTAGTGAATATGTAAATCTAGCATTTCCTTTAGTTTCCCTTTTCACACATTTAAATTAATCCATGGGAACCAAAGAACCCAACAAGTTTAGCAACCTAACGATTTTTAATGACCAGACTAATTCATCAATGTTCCATACTTCTTGATATCTCTTTTGACTCCACATAGGTGTGGACATACTCCGAGTCACTACTCATATACAGTTCATTAAGAACTGGTAGAAGACAACATCAACTTAATCAATTTCACTCCCAAAGACACTAGTTAAGGCTAATCATGCACCTTGCCACTAATCCAACTTGACATCACAACCGCTATCAATTATCTCGCATACTTACAAACTCTCACTTAACACAACAAATTATTGCAAAAGAGAGTTGACACTCTCTTTCTCTATGAAGAGGGTCTAAATTTCAACACTCCATCTACTCCAAAAGAAATAAGTAGAATCAAAACTTTATTCAATGAACTTTGTGAAAGATAATTCCCATATCCAAAATACCAAGCACAGCACCGGTCACCTTCATCAACAGGAAAGGTAAGATTCTCAAGAAAAGAACGTTCGCAAGTCGCAAAGATAGCTCACACTCGGCAAGTCAACAATTGTTTTGTAAAACAAAGATGGACCAATTACAACCAAAACACTAACAATTTGTTTTATTACAATCTACGACTTAACCAAGACACGACATAGTCAAAAGAATTTTGATGCTTCCTCTCATAAAAGAGAAGTATCAACTTCGAACTCAAATCCCGAAAAGAGTGCATGGGGGCCAAAACTTTCTCACGTTGTAAGGACAAATAAAATAAAGCTTCCATTGACCAAAGTTCCAAGTAAAAGATCAATCTTATAGACCATCTATGTTTAAAAACAGCAAAACAACTCGTCATTCGGGAGAACAAATGTTTGCTTTAAGGAGCCAACAACAACCGATGAACACTCATCAACTGAAATAACCACTAACCCAAGAGAATTCATCCACCGGGTCAGACCAAGAATAACCATTCCAACTCAAGGAAGACAATAACCTTCCCAAAGAAACCGGATGGTGGTGCAATCCGCGACCTAAGGCTAAAACCACAAGCTTACCCTCTCATCATCTACTATCATCAAATATAACAATCTTAAAGGCAACCCATAAGTATTCATACCCATTTCACATCGAAATGATCAAAGCAATACAACGAAACGTAAATGCAATGCTTGACCCATCCCCAACTTATTGTGTACGGTGTGTCAATTTAACAATTTATTTACCACGGACCTCTGCCGCTCGATACCAATCAGTAACACCCCAACTCTCAAAGAGCACGGAATGCTACTGGAATTATACTATTCTAGCACAAACTACCAATTTTGGCGAATCTTCTTTGTTTAAACAGCTATCTTGAGAGTTCAACAATAAAACATGGCCTTTAACAATATTTCTCATAATCAAGTCTACTCATTCATGCATGATAATCAAATGAACATACCAAGACTGGCAACCTCATTATTACAAATAATCAAATACTCAAACCAAAACCATATATGGTGATAACCAAACAGTTTATTTATTTCTAAATTGGTGCTAAGTGGCAAACGCCTTAAGATTGTGAGGTAGTGAGTGCAACAACTTCTATTCCCTCCCATGCATGTCGTTCCTGCCTCTGGTACCTAAAACACATTAAAGCAAGGGTGAGCCTAGAGACTCAGCAAGTATCAACAAGGCCATAAACAAGAACACAAACATAGCATCGATGATCCTCAATTAACATCACACTAAACATAGCCATTTAACTCATGATATGCAACCAATGCAATGCTCCTTTGAACTTTATCTCTTTTCGCATTTTACCGGTAATGCGGGGTATACAACCGTCGCTGTATACCCTTACTTGTGCCCTCTGGCACAGGGACCAATAGCCTATACACCACATGCATAGGGACCTTTGCCCATCATCTTAATGATGGGGATCTCTTTGTTCATTAGCCCACATTCCACGAATGTGGGGACCTCAAGCCCGTCATCTACATGACGGGACTCAATCTTGTATGTGCTTGGTCACCACGTGACCAAGGCACTGTATGCTCTCAACATGCATATGCACCATGATAATATTTTCCTATGCAGAATACAACATATTCTTATTGGCACGGAAGCAATAACAACATGCGGAAGAACCTTTAACCATAACTAGCGATCATCAAAATAAGCAGTAACTCATCTCATAAGCAGGCATGCATGGCTATACAATCAAGTTACACCACAATCATATCATGCAAGCATACATATATTATAGCCCGAATACTTGCCTCAACCGGTGCAAGAACGGTGGGCGCGACGAGGTGCTGCCCCGCACCACGCTCCCACCTGAATTTTAAGATAACCCAATCTAAGACCAACATACTAAACCAAGAGCATAAGAACAACACAAATGAACTTGCTAAACCCCCCAAGTGTTTCCCAGCTTCCAATTTCTAGCGATCGATTTGGCGCACGCTGTAGACAGTCAACTTCTAAAATACATAACTTTCTGCTCAGGAATCCAAATAAGATGATCTTAGACTTTCTGAAAAGGTAATTAAATTACCTAAATAAACCTAGCTGGGGAGCCCTTTTTATTCTTCCATTTACTTCCCCTACCAAGCCAATCTACAGAACATCAGAATTCACGTTGGGTTCTCTGGACAGTGCAATAAAACCACCATAACTTTTGCTACGAAAGTCCGAATCTTGCGTTCTTTATCTCTCTGAATAGGTATAGAAATTACCCACATTTTTCGTTATATTGAGATCCTCTGATTTCGTCTTTAACTAATAGATTAATTCAGATTTCTACAGACTGTCCCAATACTGACAGATCAGCAGGACAGCGATACTAAAAAATTCATAACTTTCTAACCGTTAATCGGATTTGAGCGTTCTTGGTGGCCAATGAAAGATAAGAACAAGAACTACATATATCTAGGAGACCAAAACTCCTAATTCGGCATCTAAACACATGAAACTGGCCGCTCAACATTCTGGACAGAATTGAACATTGAACAGAATTAATCCGATCCAATCGATCTAATAGCAATCGCCTCTAATGACTATCACACATCATAAGAAACTTGTCGTTACCCTTGACGACGTGCTGGACGACGACGAACAGGCCCCGAAGAAGATCCTCCTTCTCATCTCTTCCTTCTCTTCTCCCTTTTCTTCTCCCTTTTCTTCTTTTCCCCTTCTTCTTCCTCCTTGGCCGGCTGCAATGGGGCTTCCTCTTCCCTTTGGCCAGCAGCAATGGGGGTGGAGCGGAGGTAGGGAGGAGGAGGTTGGGGCACCAGTTGGAGGAGGGGAGGGGTGAGGGAGGTGGCGGCCACAATGGGGGGTGGTGGGGAGTGGAGGGGAGGGGAGATGGGGAGGGGGCGGCTAGGGTTTGGGGGGGGGGTGGCGCCTCCCCCCCTATGGCCGGCCTGCCCACATGGGCCAAGGCCCAGGGCCCGAGTTGCCAACTAAATGCGAAAAACCACATCTCATTTCCTGATTTGGTGGTTTTCTAAAAGAACCCTTCTCCCGACTACTTATTCTCTCCCGGTTAAATCCTTTCGAATATATTTTGGGGTATTACAAGGGACGCGTAGGTGTTCCATGTCTGCCGCAGGAGGTAGACTGCCGGAAGGTACGTGTATATCCCCAAAACATACACAATTTGTTGATTGTTTGATGATTCTTATTTTATTTGTACCTAATGCCGGAGCGCCGCCGGAGGTTTTCAGTCGTCTCTCCTTGCCGACGAGCTTGAGTCGAACTCGGACAACATGTAAGAACGGCTTGTGATATGCTGGTGAGGTACAGAGAGAAGCAGTGTTGAACCAATCCAAGAAGCCGATGAGTTCTTCAGGAGCTTAGAGGCACATATGGTTTCTAGCTAGTTTAACTTTGTAAATTTATTCTTTTTTTCCCATTCGAAGATAACGTTGTGAAACCTTTTGGTTTCCCTTTCCTATAATATGTTTGCTATCAGAATTTTAATTGGATTTTAGTTGTCTTGCTAGATGTTGCATATGGAAACTATTGTCCAACAATTGATTGGTTTTGCTCAAAATCTGATTTTTTTTTGCAATAGAAAAAACTATCACAGACGGTTCGGAACAAGAACCGTATGTGATAATAGACTATCACAGACGGTTCTTGTTCAGAACCGTCTATGAAAATAGACTATCACAGACGGTTCGTAACAAGAACCGCTCAGTGATATAAATATCACGAGCGGTTCTTGTTACGAACCGCTCGCGATAGCTTTACAAACAGTTTGAAAACCGTCTGTGATGACTCATGTCATCACTGACCCATAGACTCAGACGGTTCACGAAACCATCTGTGATGATGTTTTTGACCCGTCTGTAAAAACCTTTTCTATAGTAGTGACAATATAACACAAGACATCACCGCAACCACAAACTAGTCCTGGCCAATTTGGTTTTGAAAAAATAACTATATTTTCTTATTCCCACCGGCCACACCGCCATGTCCTGTTAGCAAATGTGGTGTGTATAAAAAAACTGTATGTTGAATATTTGCAAAACACAATTCTTCAAACTAATTACACGTATAATCAATACGTACAGCACTCAACAGATTTCCTTTGACTTCACTCAATCATGGCGGCAGAAATGTTTGGCTCGCACGACTGCTGTGAGTTGAAAATTTCCGGATGGCAGGAGCATATGTATCAAATCGCGCGCCGTGTGCACGTACGTCATATCATCGTGGTGTACATGAACAACTGACTGCTACGCTCGAGTGGACTTTCCAATTAATCGAGAGTTATCATCGCAAAACTTCATATATTTTGTACAAACTATCGTAAAGTTTTAGATTTAAGATCTAATTTCATGAAACTCCAAATTTAAAGAAGTATGTTATCACAAAACTATAAATTTATATAAAATCTAGAGTTTTGTGATAATATAAAAGTTTTATAAAATTGAGTCTTAAATCTAGAACTTTACGATAGTTTATATAAAATATACAAAATTTTGCGAAATTTGCTCATTAATCAATACGTGCTCGCCACATCCGATCCGTGGAATTTTCGAGGCCGAGAGCGACAGCGATATCGACCCTTAGTAGTCGTAGTACATTTTACAACCGAGACCAGCTGCCTCGCTCCAGTGGTCACCCAATCACCATCAGCCCATGAACCGCAACGAATCCCCAATTCCCTCACTAAAAACACGTTTCCGGCTTCTGGCCCTGTGAGGCTGTGACCCAGCTGTGCGCCCCCGGCTAACCAGATCAGGGTGAATTGGGAAAATAATCCTATAGGGTCTGGTCCACAATTCCATCAGTGTAGATCTATTCCACCACGTGATACGTGTTTTTTCACGAATCTCAAAGCATGACATGCTAGTTTTCAGTATTTAATTCGTGAAAATTCACATCAGTGATTTATTGAGCTATGTGTTTTGAGATTCGTGAAAAGACACATGTCACACATGGTGGAATGGGTCTACACTGATGGAATTGTGAACCAGGTCTTATAGAATTATTTTTCGGTGAATTACCCACGGAAAAGGCAAATTAAACAAAGCAAAACGATCCCCTTTTTTTTTTGCCTCTCTCTCTCCTTACTTTGGTTATATATACCCCTCTCGTCGAGGACTCGTTGAGCGAAGGAGCTGAGACACAGAGACACGGCTCATCAGCTAGCTAGTTCATGAGCTAGCTAGTTCATCACTTCACGGTTGAATTGTCCCAGTACGTGCGTCAATTCATTCATTATTTTTCGGTGTGTCGTGTTATTCGTGATCTCATGAGTCATAGTAGTCTAATAACGCATTCGAGGTGAAGTACTAGCTAACTAATGTCCATTCCTCCCTCTCGCCATCCATGCACGAGTCGTCGTCACTAGCATTCCCACGAGGCCATGACTCCTCGTGCTTTTGTCCCGTTTCTTCTCCTCGTGATTCATATAGCTGTACGTCCCCGTCGTGTTTTTCTTCTTGGCTTGTGCTTTTATTTTGTAAGGCACGAGATCGATCTAGGCGCGCGTCTTGCATGCATATATACGCCTCGCACGTTTGTAACTGTAGGTGGTAGTAGCTACCACTGTAGGTTAGATAGACCAGTTGCTTCTTTTTTTTTGGGCGATTTTTAATTACTCTTTTACTGTTGCAATATAGGCCGCATAGCAATGGCGGACTGCATGCAAGAGTGGCCGGAGCCCGTCGTCCGCGTGCAGGAGCTCGCCGAGAGCGGCCTGGACGCCATCCCGCGCTGCTACGTCAAGCCGCCGTGCGACCGCCCCGTGATGCAGCTAGCGGCCGACGTCCAGGAGCACTCAGACGTCAGCATTCCGGTCATCGACCTCGGCGAGCTGCTCTTTGAGGGCGGCGGCGCGGCGGCCGCCGAAAAGGGCGGCCTCAGCAACCTCACCGAGGCCGTCGCGGCGGCGTGCCGGGAGTGGGGGTTCTTTCAGGTGGTCAACCACGGGGTGCGGCCGGAGCTGATGCGCGCGGCGCGGGAGGCGTGGCGCGGCTTCTTCCGCCTGCCGCTCCCGGCGAAGCAGCAGTACGCCAACTCGCCGCGGACGTACGAGGGATACGGCAGCCGGCTCGGCGTCGAGAAGGGCGCCGTCCTCGACTGGGGAGACTACTACTTCCTCCACCTCTGGCCGGAGTCCGCCAAGAGCCCGGCAAAATACTGGCCGACCAATCCTGGCATCTGCAAGTATGTACTCCCGGCCTTTTGATTTTCCAGATTCTAGCTAGCCCATGTGCATATGTATCTGAGGTTCTTGTGGTTACAGATGTATTTGTAGTACTACATCGAATTTCTTTTTAGAAAGAGTGGGTGTGATCGACCTGTGCATTATTTGACACACTTTTGGATTAATTGTTTCTTTTATTGATATTGTTCTGCTATTAATCATTTAAATTGAATTCCCAAAAATGCATGTTAGTCCAGTTAAACGTTTTAGCATAATTTTTTTCTAAATAAAGCATTTTTATTTTGCTCCATATATTCTATATATGGTTTTAGCTATACTTAGTTAACTAGACTTGAATAATTTTTTTTTTTTTTGCGAGGAAAATTAACACTATGTGTTTATCTACTTGGTACAAGGGTTTTTTTTTTTTGTACTACTCAGCAGTACATGTGAAATTAATTGTAAGCATGTCATGTAGTAAAATATTCTGGGACAAAATAGGAGTAACTGTTCAGAATGACATACTGCGAAACTTACCCAAACATATTTAATTCGCTCAAAAATATATGTATATATATCCAAGTTTGGTCAGCTTTTACACGAGGAACAGTGTACTGATTGTCAACTATATATAAATTAGGGACTGTCTATTCATAATGTGATTTAAATTTTCTTAAGTATAGTCATATTTTTAATCCATTAGATCAATATCCAATCATATGATGGATCAATCTCAACACAAATTCAATGGTCACAATAATTGACTTAAACTTAAGAAAATTTCAAGCGACTTAAAAATATCAAATCTTTATAAATTAACGTAACTGTCCCTGATCATGGCCACTGTTCCAGCCATTACTATTCATGTTTGTTTTTCTTATTCTTTTTGTGCCTAGTATTAAAATTACTTTTTTGAAAATTTTATATACTAGTCATTGCTAGATGCTTAATTGTGACACATGCATGGATAGAAGTAATAACCATAGTTGGCCAGTCTAAAACCTATACAAATAGGTTGTAGAAAAGGAGGTTTATTTCAATCGCGCAACTCTCACAACATGGAATCCAAAACGTGCATGCAACGAAAAGTAGGTGGAGGGTGCTTCATGCAAAAGGCCCAGAGAAAGAGTGACTACTATTCAAGATAGCAAAGCATAGTAAAGAAACCAAGGCTCGGTATTTTTTTTTATGGCCTCAGACTTCACCTAGACAGCCTTAAAGAAGAAGACAAGACGCCACATATCCAACCAGCGTTGAACGCAAGGCAGAGGCTCAAAGTCCCCCGTGCCCTGAGCTTGGCTCAGGCCCTCGTGAGAGCCATGTGTTGAGCGAGGCTCGAACGCACGCGGGTTGCCAATTGAGCACCGCTCAGTTATCAAGGCTCGTACTTAATTGGCCATGAAACAGATTTTTCCACGCTTGTAGTACTAGTAACACAATGATATTTCTACACGCCCGTCAGAGTACTGCTCCACCGTCAAGAAAAATCCGGATCCTGGTAGTGTGAATTCGCTAGCAAGAAAACTGTACAGATGATAAAACATTTACCATTAGTGATAGCTTATGCTTATGTATGTGTACGTACAGGGAGTTGTCGGAGGAGTACGGGCGCGAGGTGGTCAGGCTCTGCGAGCTGCTGATGAAGGCTCTCTCCGTGAGCCTGGGGCTGGACGAGGCGCGCTTCCAGGAGGCGTTCGGTGGGGCGGAGTGCGGCGCGTGCCTGCGGGCGAACTACTACCCGCGGTGCCCGCAGCCGGACCTGACGCTGGGCCTGTCGGCGCATTCCGACCCGGGCGTCCTCACCGTCCTCCTCGCCGACGAGCACGTCCGTGGCCTGCAGGTCCGCCGCAGGGACGGCGAGTGGGTCACCGTGCAGCCCGTCAGCGACGCTTTCATCGTCAACGTCGGCGACCAAATTCAGGTAATTAAGTACTAATCAATTACCGTGCGCGCGCGCGTGGTGCATGCATGCATCATGCATGTGCTGTACTGGTTTCTAGAAGCAAAATAGTACTAGTAACTAGTGGCATTACTGAATCGTGAATTCGATCGTGACCATGACTAAGTACTTGCCACTTATACCTAGCTGTAAACATATACGTATTGTTCTTGTCGGTACGCACAGCTGGTCGGCCTGTACCCTCTCCCGCGCGCCTTTGAAATTAAGAATTTCTGCCTATCTGGATAACTAACTAATGACTAGTTAATTAGGAGTGAAACGATCGGATAGATCATAGCTACGCCCGGTCAGCAAGAGGAAGCTAGTTCCGGAGTTGACTTAGACTCTTGCGACGATCATTCGCGCAGCTCGCACGCCATGAGAGCACACATGCGTGGACGGTGAGCCTAATCATAAAATGTATGCGTGGATTAATTGTGATTGCTACGTTAACGTAGCAATTTTCTGGGTGTCGGTTTGAAGGTACCTCGGACAAACATGTTACGGCGAATCATACCACGTACGAGCCACCCAACCGCACATGCACGGCCGATATGATTCATACATATCAATATTCCATGTGCATGACTGCAATCTAGCTATACATAGCTGTACTCTAGTCTCTAGTGGTAATATTTTTCACATGTATACTCTTTCCTCGGCGATATATCTGTTAATAAATTTTCTAAGATGACCTGTTAATAAATTTTGAATTAATTTGTTCTTGTAACTATATAAACAGATACTGAGCAACTCTGTGTACAAGAGCGTGGAGCACCGAGTGATCGTGAACGCCAAGGAGGAGCGCATCTCCCTCGCGCTCTTCTACAACCCGAGAGGCGACGTTCCGATAGCGCCGGCGCCGGAGCTGGTGACGCCGGACCGGCCGTCCCTCTACCCTCCGATGACATTCGATGAGTACAGGGTGTACGTAAGGAGGAACGGCCCCAAGGGCAAGGCGCAGCTCGAGGCTCTCGAGGGCCAAGACATCATTACTGAAAATAATTAATTAACCGCATCAATTCAACGGTAGTTTATCGGAGCTAGCTGCTAGCTCGGTCCCCATGTATAATCTGATTGAAATAACACATGCTTGTACGTACAAGCGTACTTAAATTATACTACTTATACATGTGATCGATGTAGCTAATTAAACTGCATTGCGTGCTCACCCTTGTATACGTACGCCTAATCAAGGGATGCAAATATATATATATATATATGCCTAATCAAGGCATCTAGCTTGTTCCATCATGCATGTACTTTAATTTGTCTTACGTACAACTGGAGTACTGAATTAATGTTGAGAACCACCCCATCGGTGCTTGCATGCATGCATGGTTCAAAATGTATCGAGCTTTCTATCTGGAATATTGTTTGAGATATCTCCGAATATATACCGTACACTGCACACAGTACTGCTTTAATTTGGAAACACACGTCACATGTTCATCACATCTGTCTAAAAACGGATGAAGCACCTGCATTGGCCTTTCCAGTTCAACTGCTGCGAGATGCATGTTCCTAACTTCCTATATATATATAGACTACAGTAAAGTAGCAACCAATCAGTTCTCGGTTCTCCAATGGTCGATCGATAGGTCATAGGTAGCCAGCTACCAGCAAGCTAGCTATATATCTACCGGAGTAGCTAGCTAGCAACAAGTTGTGACTTTGTGAGAGGTGATAAGACATTTGCTGCTCCAGAAGTAAGCTACCCACAAGTTGTAAAAAGACGGCCGCTACTACTTGGAGCAGACACACAGCTGGTTGATAGAGGCAGTGTGAAAAGCAGCTAAAGTTAGGCAACACAAGTCCACAAAGACACAGAATAAACCAAAAAGGGCATCCACTTTACTTGGTTTCTGCTTACGCTGATAGCTAGCTAGCCGGCCGACAGGTCATCAATCAGCATGTGTTTTAATCTTGACTCGATCACCACTCACCACTCATATATGCTAAGCTGAATGCTTGCATATATATCCAGATGCCCAAGTGGAAATCAGTCTTTCCCCCCCAAAACGCATGGCATTTATATACGCACGCATCGTGGCTACTAGCTAGAATCGCAAACTATCGTACTTTTCACCGTTTTTCTGATCAATTTGTCTCTGCAGAGATTGAAAGAAAAAATGACCACAGTCGCAAGTGTGTGCGAAGGAGTTAAGTATTTTATGTCAGGGTGTGGTGAGGGTGCAAGGAAAAGAGACTAAGATTTGCAGGACGGGGTGCCCTATCTAACCTTGCCTACAGTTCCATTCCATTCACCCAACCTGTGAACAAGGGTAACTATTCATACTTCAACGTTTTAGGGGCTGTTTGGTTCCGAATCTGACGCCCAACTTGCCTGGTCGGGTCTCTCCCTGGAACCTGCCGGCTTGTGTTTGGTGTGGTCCCTGCATCAGCTGCGAGGCCAGCGAAATGAGCGCTTGGGAGCAGCGCTGGAGGCAGCTAGTTTATCCACCGTTCGTTTTCTGATCTATCATTCTATTTTTCATTCACTAATTTTATGCACAGCCTTTAAACCAAACAACTTATTATCAGGTTTACTTAACCAAACAAAAATCATCTACTTTTCAGACTACCTCCAGTCACCACTGAGAAATACCGTGTAGTCATCATCTGTTGAGTCAAGAAGTATCTTGGCACGATCTGCAGCATTAATTGAAAGCGTACATGGTCAGCGGCTGCTAGCACTCCGAGACAGAGAGTTGGATTTACTCTGAAAATGGAATAAAGTAAGCAAGGATAATGCCGACCATGCACCCTACACGTGGGAATGCAGCTAGCAACAGCAGAAACACTCATGTGAATTAGAGTAGTAATCGTTTGATTAAACCAAAATACATCTTGCTAGATAGTCTATCTCGGACGCAAGCATGCGCCCAAGTGCACGGTCCAAAGCCCACCATGGCGCCTATTTATTAAGCTATACGTGTTGTGCATAATACACCATGATATATATCCAGATTAATTTACTCATGGTCAAGAGGTCAACTCGTATGCGTAGTGTAAGTAAACTCTGCGTCCATTTAGCAATTAAATCCCTGGGAATTCTCTGAAGAGATTGGTGTTGTTTATTGATCGTTTTTGTCAAAAGGTGACAGGTGGATTCTTTTTCAATGAACTAGTAGGATAATTGAGCTTTTTTCCCTAAAAAAGAGCTAATTAAACCATGTTTCTAGAAGGAAACACCATTGAGTGTTTGATTTGCATGAATTGTCAAAGGCGTCGATAGAGGATATATTAACATAGAGGCTTGAATTGTTAATTAACTTTGAACTGATTAGTTCCTCAATCAATGGCTATTATCGAAGGCCTTGAAATGGTACTAGTTTTTATATGCGAGGAAATTGATTATTTGCGTATCTTGTGGTTTCGATAATTTAGGACTAAGTTCCATGCAATTGATATTTTGCCTCATCTTTGATGCGCTCTTTTTTTTTTGCCATTTTTGCATTTTTAAAATGAATTTCAGTTTATTTTAGTCATAACCCCTCACGCGAATAGAGCAAAATTCCCTCCCGGTCGTGATTGGCTGACTATGTGGTTGGGTCTCCACTCCCCCCGAGCCCTCTTCCTCTCGTTCCCTCCTTTCTGTCAACCAAGGCGGTCACTGTTTTCCCCAACTTTGGCAGCGATGACGTAGACTCGGCTCGAAAGCATATATCCTCTGGCACGAACCCTGAAGCCCAAATCGATCCCTACTCCATCTGCTATCCTACCACAAATCCAACTGGGGGGAGGTCATAAAACATTGGAAAACATTACATTCGGCCGATTCTTCGGGTACTTAACAAAGCTCTTCCCCGGGTTGCTCTTCGTCTTCAAAACGAGTTGCTCTTCGTCTTCAAAACGAGCTCCACCACCTTCTCTTGTCCGCACACAGGGCAATCCACAAGGGGCAACCAACTCTTCTCATGCCACGGCAACGACACCGCACTCCTTCTAGACCGTGCGGAGGAGCTACCCTGAGACATTGCTAGGGATGTAAAAAAAATTCGAGCTTGACGAGCTATTCGAGGTCGGCTCACTTTAGACTCGATTTGAGCTCGGCTCGAGCTCTAAACGAGCCGAACTCGAGCTGGGACACAAGCTCACGAGCCTAACGAGCTCAAGCTCGAATACTATGGTTAAATCTCGACTTAACCCTTCTCAATTTTCCCCCACACATTACTTTCAATGTTAAAGTCTAGTTGCTGAGCTTTTTAGGTAAGCTTGAGCTTTGGCTGAGCTTTTGTATGGGGTATCATGTTAAAGTGTAGTTCCCAAGCTTTTACTAGCCGAGATCGAGCTTACTCGAGTTTTGACCAATATTTTGTAGGAGGTATCATGTTAAAATGTAATTACCGAGCTTTCTCGAGCCGAGCTCAAGCTTTGGATGAGTTGAGCTCTCGGTTGGAGCTTGTATCGAGCTCGAGCCTAGCAGGCTGGACTCGCTTGAGCTCAGCTCGCTTACTGCCCTAGACATCGCTTCCTTGGTCGCTTGCTATCTCGCTAGAGTCAGAAGAGGAGAGTGAGAGAGAGAGATGCAAGCACTGACAGCGCCACACTCCACCACCTGCATTTTGCTCTTTTTGTGTGGGGTTATGGCCAAAAGAAATTGAAAACCATTTTAAAATGCAAAAATGAAAAGAAAAAAAAAACAAGGGGCACACGGGACAAAAATTAATTTTGGAACTTAGTCCCAAATCATCAAAACCACGAGTAAAATGGTCCAAATGATCAATTTCGTCTTTATTTGCTGATCATGGACGTTACCTTTCGAAAGTTCCCCATCCTTGTGTCCTTGAGACATAATAACGAGATCATTGAAATTCCTCCGTACAAAAGGCCAAAATTTAGAAATTGGGCCTTACCTTTCTGGTGTCCTTGAGACATAATAACACAAGGTTGCCGTCGCTCCGGCCTTTGAATGGTAGGCCGAACCGAGTAAGCCCATATATACCAGGCCTGAAACCGTGTTGTTACATACATTCTTCAATTGGAGCCCAACAAGCTATTTGCGAGCTCACAAAACATCCAAGACTGCGCATGGAGAAATAGTTGGCAAACACTCACAGACAAAATGAATCCTATAAATCCCATCTAGATTCTAGACACTGGGCCCATCTGACAGCTACTAATTCCACAAAAGGGATTACTCGAGAAGATTATCATAGACAGGTACTGAATTTTCACCCAGCCACCTTGTGAAAATCTGAACCTGTGACTGAGTTGTGACCTCTGTTATATTATGGGCTACTGAAGTTGAGCTTCTGTCCTGTAAATGAAACTTTTATTTACCAAATGACAAAAAAGTGTACCAGTCAAGTTGAGAGCTCCTGTTGAGGCATGGGACCAGTCTTCATGGGCCCACATCTGTCTTTAGGCCCAAAGAAACCACAGGTCCACAGGAGAGAAGGACATTGTAACTTTTGTTTGGCTTTATGTATTTATTTTAAACGAAAGAGGGGGAAACGGTAAAATAAAGTAAAAGTAGAACGCATCAACATCAGGAGGGAAATGTAAAAGGCAGTGGTCTCGGTGTAACTTACGGGCATGTCTTGTCCATTCTTTTCTGCTCTTCCTTTTGTCCTCAAAGTAAACCGCAGCTAAAGCGACCGAGCCGTGGTGCAAGCGGGAGGAGTACATTGCACATCACGCCACTCCTGATTTTCCTTCCAAACCTCACCGAATTAATTGCAGTCGGGTTCGTAGTGGCACGGACGGAGGCGTTGTTTTCGCCTCACATCTCGCTCACCGCTCGCGGTTTTTATTGTCATCAGGACGAACAGAATCTCGTGGATTCGGTTGGGTTTCGACGTCGTTCTCTGAACACGGCCGGGAATCGATATGCTCCGCGGCGGCTCCTACCGGTGGCTCGCTGCAAAAGTTGCTGCTGGAATGCAGTGCAATCTTGGGCAATAGTTGATTAAATTAAACTGAACTGGTTATGGCTTATGATGCCAACATTGCTTCTATGATTCTATCTGTTTCAAAATTTCCAAGAATCACTCGTAACAATGCTTTGCTTCGTAGCATCAGCCTTGCGAAATATGTTGAGGCGATTTATGAACCGCTGCTTGAGTCCTCCCTTTCTGCAAGAATCTCGTGCTGGCCGTTGCAGAATGTGAGCCACCGATCGAAGCGCAGAGATGGCTCTAGAATCTAGGATCGTACACGGACCAACCTACCTACGTACTCCAAACTCCAAAGAGATCACCGGTTCACATTTTCACGCGCTTGGGAATAGATTCTCTTTTGCCTCCAAAAGGTACTTGGATGGATCACAAAAAGGTGAACACACTAATTAAGCAAAGGACTCGATCACATTACTTTGATCATTTCCTGCGAACTTTTTTAGGACGAAGTTATTTGATCCTCTTTTCGTCACTTTCCCACGTACTCCTACTAACTAGGAAATGTGAGTGATACTGATTAGTTAGTATGAAATCACCTAGAACAATCAATGCTAAAAATAAATTATTTACTCATAAGTCATCACCAATCTCGGGACCAAATTAAGTTGAATTAGTTCTCTTTCTCTGAGATTTCTTCAGTCGTTTAGTGCCGCGCTAGTACAATTATTGTTCTTGTGACACATAATTTGCTCCTTGATTGAGATCTATCTCAGAGTTGCTTCATTTCATTTTTCTATGGGGGGCTAATAAGCCTGTGAGCTAAAATGAGCTAACTATTCTGATCAACAGAAAAGAACTTTCCCCACAACTACCGTGGCCACGAATTCTCGCTTTCTGATCGATGTCCTGTCTGAGGAAGGTGCGCCTAACACCCTCTAGATGATGGATGAATTCATGATCCTTCGTGGAACTTTCGTTCGGTGGTCTGTTTCTGTAGTCAGTGTTTATTGGTAAGCCTTGCTGTAGTTGTTATTCGCAGGCTTCTTTTAAGTTTTAAGCAATTAATAAGTCTGGAATTTAGCCATCATCATTATATACTTGTGCATCCAATTCTTGCTTTACCACTCAGCAAGTGGCTAATGTATGGTACGGTCATCATTAGATGAAAGTTTCTGCTATACCGAAAAATATCCTGGCGAGCGACCTTATTTGCACAATAATGCGTTGATGCATGCATACTTGCTTGCTGTCGTATGGAGTATAAAACCATACTTCATGTTACTATGATGTAATGAACTCTAGCTGTTAATTAGATGTGACGCGTGCTTGCATTAAAAAAAAAGGGCAGGGAAATGCAGTAGTACAAGATAACACACATCACCTGGTAAAAATACCAGTAATGCTACCTTAGAAGTTTGCTTTACGCTTAAGAGCAATGTTCATACCAGAGTACCATGATAATGACAGCTTGATAAAGTACACAGTGTGTCAAGACAAACTACAACAAAAGATAATATAGTCAATGCTAAGAGGTGTGGTTTCTTTCTGAACTTTTTAAAGATTTGAGGCGCAACAAAGATAATTTGGCTATGGATTTGTTTAAGCCCTCACAGAACCTTGCTTTAGTAGTCCGGCTACTCAATGTTAAGCCAAAAAAATAAAAATAATAATAAGTAGAGTTGTTTTGGTAGACTTGTCGGCGATGACTCCATACAATCCTAGTCCTAGGCACCTGAAAATCACTTGACCAGTAGCAGTAAAATGCTGACAGAATGCAACAGTTTGCATGCTACTACAAAACAAGTATGACCATCGTGTCAGTATTTAACTCATATACCAACACCACCACCGCCATGCACGATGCAGCACATAGCACGTGGTACTGCTACTCGGTACTCGTACCAACGAGGCAGCAACAACGCAAACAACAAAGCGAAGGAACAGGCACGGCCTTGAGGACGAGGAGACGGGAACATCCCCACGGCCAGGCCAGGTGGTAGCACTACGCCATCCATCATTCCGGGGTGTGCATTTGGTAATTGGCGTGCCGGCCGGCGCAGAGGATCCCCACCCCCAACAAATCACGAAAAAGTGGCGAGGCCCAGGGGTGCAGCGCAGAGGTGAGGTCCAGACTTCACTGGGGAGCGGTGAGTGAGGTGAGGTGAGGCCGCCGATAATAATGTCGCCCGCGCGCGCGCGCACAGTGGATGTGAGGTGGAGGCGGGGAGCCGAGTGGTGGAACCGTGGAGATGGGAGTGGGCTCCCCCGTCGCCCCGACCACCAACCGCGCGCGCGACGATTGCCAACCGGAGCGGCAGCGAAAAGGGCGCGGTTGCCTACGCTACGGGCAGGCCCGCCGGAACCGGACCCGCACGCAGGGGAGTAGGGGACCCACGCGGAGTCCTCACGCTTTTTTCCCCAACGTTGAAAAGCCAAAAAGGGTGCACCCCCACACGCCACGGCGTAATACAAGCAAAAAATTGCATATTAGCCCTTTATTATGTTTGGAAGTGTCGTGACCACCCTATCGAATCTTTGTTGGGTCCTTGTGGTCTAATTTTTGCACACTCGTGCCTATGGATGCAAACAGAGCGGATAGTTTCTGTCCGTCCGTCCGTCTAAATGAATTCGGATCATATTAAGTGGATATATAGATTTTTCTCGTATTTCGGAGTTGGAATCGGATAGTATTTGCCGGATACGGAAACAAATTCGGGATGGATGTATCTGTCGGATTCGAAGCTATCCGGTAACTATCCGGCCCATGGGCCATGGCCCGTAGGCTGGCTATTCCTTTCCCAAACCTCAACCCTCAAGTAGTCAGATGCCACCGCCAAGACCTCCCTCCAGCGCAGTTGACGTTCGACGGGCCTCCCTCATCGCCAATAGCCCAAGACCTCCCTTGACATCCCTCGCCACCGTCGCCAAGACCTCCATCAGGGCCTCCGGCACCATCAACCTCCTATAGCCATCTATCTCCGTCGGCTGCCACTTTCCTTCCTCACCACCAAGATCTCCTCGTCGGCTCGTCGCCGTGCCGTCGACATCCCTCGTGGTGCCGTTGCCGTCGAGACATCCCCCAGCGCCGTCGATCTCTGTCGGCACCATGCGGCAACGTCATTAGTCCCCGCTAGATGTCGTCTCCCATTGACCTCTGTCGATTGTGATGTGCTATGTCTGTGTGCTACTCACCAACTTTTGTTATCAGCTTTTATCGATATGTTTATGTCACTATGCCCTACTCAGCCTCAGCCTACCCATTATATATGGTTAATTTTGCTTGTTGAACTGCTAATGTAGTTGCATTTTGCATATGTGGTATGGTTGATTGATGATTACATGCGTGATATATATGGTTCCTATTTTCGTATCCGACTAAATATTTGTGTCCGAGACTACCCACATTCGACTCGACATGTATTCGCTTCGTATTCGTGACCAAGACTATCTATATTCGTGTTCGTATCCAGCACTGTCTGTATCCTACTCCATTTCTGAGAAAAAAAATGGAATAGGATATGGGATGGCTATATTCGTCCATATCTGTTCCAATTGCACCCGTAGTCTCCACGGTACTCCAGATCAAAAGGGCATATAATCAATGTTTTATTAAGATTTTTCATCAAAAAATTGTCATTAAATTCACTTGCCTTAAGCAAGGAATCCCAATTTCCATGTTGTTAGAAATAAGAAAGGTCTGATCACAAATTTCTAAGGAAACACTTTGTGAGGAGATCAAGGTTTGAACTAGGTAAGAGAAAATAGGTCTGCTATACTTCTTAATTTTATTAAGATTATAACACCATATACAAAGTTACATTTACAGTTGCCCTAAGTATATTAACCATCAACTTAATATGTGCAAGTAGTCCTTTAACCCATGGGAAGCTGGTTTATGGCCAGATGGCTAGGCGTACGGGTGTGCACCTAGCCTATCAGGGTTCAAGTCCCATACTTGACATTGATGTCGGTTATCTTTAGAAGTACACAACGTGTGTGTTCAGTGAGAAAATATGTGCTAACAATCCGTAAGACCTTGGGTGTCTCCGAAAATTTCCAAACGTGTGTAGGAAATGCACATATATATGTGTGTTGTGTACTTGTGTGTTGAGTGCATCTTGTACTTTAAAAAAAAAGTCCTTTAACCCGTAGTGGTATGTTTCACGAGCAAGGGATGTGTGGAGTTCTTCCAATCAACAAAACCGGATGAGCTTAACTGTAATATCGGAACCGCCAGAGGGGCTGAAACGCAACTAAGGCAAACTTTTATGCGGACGCGCAACCTTCGTGATCCTATGCGGCCTCTTGTCTCTTTCTTCTGACTTCTTTGCCTCCTCCTCCAGTCCTCGCCTCGTTCTCTCTCACTCGCAGACCTGACTTGCTTCGCTTCCAAGTTCCAATGGCGACGCAACTGCTTACCTCACGACGCGCGCCACGGGCTTGAGCACCGATCACCGCCGCCCGCCCCGCCCCACCCCGCGCATGGCGGCGCCGGGCTTGGACGAGATCATGGCGTTCCTCACCGAGAACGGCTTCGCGAGCGCCGCCTCCGCCCTCCGAGATGACGTGCTGGCCCGCACCGCCGACGGGGACGCCGACTACGCGGCCACATTAGATCCCCAGCTCCCGCCCCTCCGTCTGCCTGCCTCCGCCTCCGGCGGTGGCGGCGCGCCGGCGCCTGCAAGCCCCGGCTCCAGCTCCAACTCGGCGTCCTCCTCCGCTTTCGTCAGCATGCGCTCCTCGCTCTCAGGTAGTCACGGCGCAAGCCATTTTTTTTCTCGTCATCGTTAAGCCCTTCTCTTCTCGGTTTCCGAGGGTGGCGGTTGTGTTACTTGTGTATCGCGAAATCTCGATCTGTGCACCAATATTTCGGCGGCTATGGTTAGCTTTGGGCCCAATTCGAAGCTGCCGGATCAAAGCAACTATTTTTCTACGCAGATGATTTTGATGAAAAAAAAAATAACTTTTGATCTTAGTAAAGGACTGGTTAGACCCCTCTCCCTTGGTTCGGTTCACCAGTGGTACTGCGGTACTGCCTGCCAATAAATTCTGATCTCCCCGCCTAAATTAACAATTTTGATCCAAATTTTGATCCTTTTCTCTTTCGGAGATTAGGGCTGCTGAATCCATATGGATTGTGGTCGCCGCCGCACTCGAACTCGGACGCGTCGTCATCGGAGTTGGAGTTCGGCACAGCGCGCCAATACGACACCACCGACCTCTTCTTCCAAGAAGGTTGGCTCTACGATGACCACCTCTTCCATAGCAAGCCGGACGACGACGATGGCAAAGACAAAGAGGAGGACAAGTTTGTTCTCGGTGCTAACGGCAGCTCAGGGCGGATAGAAATGGGCGTGCTTAGTGCCGGCGACGACCACCGTCATGAACACGTCGGCAATGACGGCTGTGAGGGGTGCGCCGAGGTGTACACCTGCTCATCACCGCTCTGCGGTTGCTGTGGTGGGGGACTGAAGAATGAGGAGGGGCTCGAGGTGGTCAAGGATTCTAGCTCCGCTGTGTACGGGAGGTACAAGATCATGGATGACCAGACCGAGATACTAGACGAGTGTGGCATGGATGTGTTTCAGCTGAAGCATAGTGTTGTGCTCGAGTGCGATTTGCCAAGAGATCCTGGGCGAAGAGATGAGTGTTTGGAGCTGAGTGTTGTGGAGAAGGAGCTTAAAATGCTCAGTTCATTTGATGCTGATGCTGATGCTGACGCTGACGTTGTTGCGAGTAAGCACTTCTGAACTCCGAAGCCTTCCACTTAAGTTTCTTACTAGTACTCCATTTCTTGGGAATCTTATTGTACTAGTACAGTGTAAAGTTTGTCCGCTTTAACCCACTTTATGCCAATGAAGATAATGTGAATTTATTTATTGGGTTTAATGTAGTGGGGAAGGGGGGGAAATACAACATTCAATAGGGTGGGTACTGTTGAGTTTTTTAGGTTGAATTATGAAAAGCTGAACCTCTGCTGCCATTTTGTGGATACACCATTAAATACACAAAGAGCAAAAAATTATGTACTAGTCAGTGGTAACTATTTTCAGTAACATTTTGAGATTTACAATATTGCTGCTGTTACATGATTATGCTTCACATGGATTTTCTCTGGGAATTTAAAAGAATAGAATTTGCCCCCTACTGTTCAATTGGTTACCTGGCTTTGGTTAACCAACAGCAATAATGGAAAATGGCCTTAAAAATATAAGTTCCAAAGAGAACATTTTTTATCATTATGTATGATACAGCAAGGTTGAAACTATTTTTGGATCAATCATGTTAAAATATTGTTTGTTGTCCAATAGTTATATGCACTGATGTATATGTAATTTAATGCCTGTTATCCACTTATCCTGTCTATAGATTTTTTTTAAAACAATCTGTCTAAAGGTTTTCCTTTGCTTGCTTGCTGGTTTGTCCGTTGGTTTTCAATTCTAATGCTTGTTGTCTTTCATAGGTCCAAGACTTGTACATGATGTCGCGTACAATGTAGAGTTTGATGATAGCGTTGAAAAAAATCTGAAAAGCAGCAGTGACAACGAATATCTGAAAGAAGGTTATACCATACAGCCTTTCCCTGAGAGTGGTGATCCTGATGACGCCTATTTGTTTGGAGATATTGGGCCAATGAATACAGATGTCCAAAATTCTACTGCTCTTAAAGCTGAGGAAGAAGACCCAGAGACAAATATTGATCTGGCCCTCTCTGATTTCCGCCGAGAATATGAGGTATTTGAATTGAGAATTGTCCACCGCAAGAACAGGTTCACAATCAAATCTTGTTTTTCCTTTATTTTATTGTTGCTAAAAATTTAATCCTTATGCTCATATAGTAGGCATCCATTGCAGGACTGGCTTTGAAGAAAACAAAGATTTCCCCATTGTCTTGAATTCAGTTATAGCAGGCAGATATTATGTCACTGAATATCTTGGCTCGGCTGCATTCAGTAAGGTTGTGCAAGCACATGATCTTCAGACAGGGACGGATGTTTGCCTTAAAATAATTAAAAATGATAAGGATTTCTTTGATCAGAGTTTGGATGAGATAAAGCTCCTGAAGTTTGTGAACAAATATGATCCATTAGATGAGCATCATGTGTTGCGCCTCTATGACTACTTCTATCATCAGGTATATCATTTGAGAGATACAGTTGGCTAAGATACTCCTTTTGCGTTAACACCATACTGCATTCTACTTGGTTGTTTGGAACCTAAGCAGGTATCTAAAGGGATATACTCTAGGTCTCTAGCAATATCTCAAAAGGATATACTGTCGTAATATACCATTTTATTTCGATTCATTTACTTGAATTGCTTCGATACATGTTTGATGGTAGGGTCTAGTGAAATTTCTGTCTTGACCTTGCATAATGCTGATTTCTGACAGCAAACAAATACTGACAGGAACACCTTTTCATTGTCACCGAATTACTGCGAGCAAATCTGTATGAGTTTCAGAAATATAATCAGGAGTCTGGTGGTGAGGTGTACTTTACATTGCCTAGGATACAGGTATGTTCAACTGTCCTTTACTGAGTTGTTCTCTATAGTTGTCACATACTGAGAATCTCATAGGGGGAAAATGCCCATATGTACACATTTACATTTCACTCTGTAGTCTGCACCTTACTCAAAACCATTTTAGCTTGCTGTGTTTAAAGAAAAAAATGTATAGTAGTTGGATCCTAACTGATCGTTTTCTCAAAATGATAGTGTTGCCGATAACGATTAACAGTTTGAGTACAACTATAATTCACTCATGATTCATGAAAGCTAGAAAGCCCTGGTGAAACAAAAGTTTCCCTTCCTTTCAGGCAATAGCTCAGCAATGTTTAGAGGCTTTGGTATACTTGCATCATTTAAGGATCATTCATTCTGACCTGAAGCCAGAGAATATCCTTATCAAGAGCTACAGCAGATGTGAAATTAAGGTCATTGATCTTGGAAGTAGTTGCTTCTTGGCAGACAACTTATGCCTGTATGTCCAATCACGTTCTTATCGAGCTCCTGAGGTCATTCTGGGCCTGCCATATGATCAGAGGATTGACATTTGGTCTCTCGGTTGCATCCTTGCTGAACTATACACTGGTGAAGTAAGTAATTTTTGTTGACTTGATAGTTTTAATTTTGTATATATATTGACATTTTAGCTATTTTAAGCTCATAGTGCTCTGTGGTCATATCAGCACATTGCATCTTATGAAGGTTGCAACATACTGGATTTAATAGTATGTTGGCATGTTATTCTTCTTTGTTGCCTAAATGCTATGGCGGTATATAGCTCCGACTTGTTCTTCTTTGTTGCCTAAATGCTATGGCGATATATAGCTCCGACCAGAAAATAGAGTTTGACTTTCTATGCTTGAGTAAATTTGAATATTATAGACACGCGTGTACTGGGGAGTTGGGGGTTGAGTAGTTTTTTCTGTTTTTTTTGGGGGGTGGGGGTACATAGGCTATTATAACTTCAAGTTAAATTGACACAAACATAACATAATGCTGTTTTTTCTTGAAAAGAATGATGTGCTTCTAGTTGTTTTAGCATTTCAAAGAAGCAAACCATCTAGTCATAATTGCTGACTCTAACACATAACAGGTACTATTTCCTAATGAACCAGTGTCCATGATGCTTGCTCGAATGACTGGGATAATTGGCCCAATTGACATGGAAATGCTAGCATTGGGACAGGAGACACAGAAGTATTTCACTGATGATTACGACCTTTTCACCAAGAATGAGGTACAATTCATTTCTTCTTTGCTGCTTAAAAAATGCTTGAGTACGGAGTCATATGCTATAAGAGTATTCCATGACCACTTAATCTCATGAATAGCTTCTGAATTTTTTTTGTTTGCTTTTCCAGTTCTCCTTGTATGGCTATATGACTTTTTCTATTTGAAAGAACTAGCCTTGCTTGTGTCTATTTGAATTTCATCGTGCTCATCTCCATCCTTGCTGGTTATAGCACAGTAAACACTAAACACTCCTATTCCTTGCTTTATTTGTATCCAGGAGACAGAACAGTTCGAGTATTTGATCCCAGAGAAGTCCTCTTTGCGACATCACTTACAATGTCCTGATCCCAAGTTTGTTGATTTTCTATCATATCTGCTGCAAATAAACCCCAGGAAGAGGCCAACAGCCAGTGAAGCGCTACAACATCAATGGCTTTCATCTGCCTACTAATGAGGAGCCAACTGGTGCTCCCCTACTTTTAAGGGTGCTTTCCTTACATATAAGGATGGATTTTCAGTTGCTTATAATTTGGAGCCTAAAAAACTTGTCAAAAAGAAAAAGTTTGATTTTCTGAGAGTTCCTTGTGATATGAAAGTTGTAGAAGGATTTACCTCTGTGGTTGCAGGCTTGCTGAACTAGCCTGTGGCACGGCTTCGTGGTTTGTCTCTCGGGGCAATTCCTGGAGTAGCAGCCCTGCTTTGCGGGCTAAGATTCATGAGTGTATGTAAATATGAGATTTTTTTTCCTGTGTATCTGTACAGTTGATACTTACTCTTCTAATCCATCTGATTCATCAATGATAAGATAATCAAATAACTGTGGAGGTTTCATTAGTGGTGGCTCTATCTTTGCTGTGGCAATGACCCTTTTCTGCTGGGATTGTATTCGTTAAATGCGCATGAACAGTATTGAAGGATATTAAGAACATTCACCGTCTGTAAGAACAAGTTTCTCTCATTTTTATCTAGTAAATGTTTGTTGATAGAAGTAGTGCCCGCTGTTAATGTAAAGACTGGAATTGCAGCGGCAGTGCTTCATGTTTTCAGATACCAGGGGGGGGGGGTTAATTTTTCGATGCATTACGCCTAGTTAAACTGAGGACTTTTCCTTCTCCTTTCATTCCTTGAAACAGGATGCAGCACCAGAGAAAGGCTTGTAGCGGTATCTACAACTGGGAAAGTACTGAGATCACTCTACACCAGTGCTTCTATTCGTACGGATACATACATGCATATACACATACACGATGTCTTCTTTTTTCCCGTATCGATCGCTCATCTTCTTCGATGTTATCCAATTCAACGATGTGGTTTCTTCACTAACCATGATCACCTCATATCTTCACTGATGCTGATATGTCTGTTTTAGTCGTTGTCTAACGATATGGAGAATCTTCACACTATCGTCGGTAACGTCGTGTCACTTATCAACGATGACACGCTCCTAGCTACGCGATGACCCCATAACGTCGATAGCTCGTCTTCAATACAAAGTTTCATCTCCTCTCTACTAAGGCTTTCTCATCATCGAGCTTCTTTGGCCACTGACTTCTTCAACAACGTCGATGCTCATCACTCGTCATCACAACACTTGGCTCATTCGACTCTAGCCTATCTCTTCAATGGCTCCAACGAGCAGCGCAACATTGCCTTGTCAAACGACTAACTGTGCGTCTGGTTGGTGAGATGAGGTTGAATGGAATGAGATGGTACAGCTAGGATGGGATCGTCCTGGATGGGATGGTACAACTAGTATGTTTGGTTGGTTGTATGGGATGGTACGAGATTGCGTTTAGTTGGTTGTATGAGATGACACACAAATTGAGTTTACAAATTGTTTTGAATTTAAATTCAAATTTGGAAATAATTTTGCACACTACAGTGTCTTCCTTTTATTTTTTTCGTGTCTGGGAGCTTCGTTGCGCGAGCGCGAGAGCCAACGTAAAATGTTGAACTGCATGATTCAACCTTTTTGTCGAATGGAATGTTACAGAATAAAAGCAGAATATTCCCTCACATGAAACCATCTCATCCTGTATCGTTTGGTACCATTCATCCAACCAAATGAGTGGATGGCCTCATATCATAAACGGAACCATCTTGTTCAGCCTCATACCACGAACCAAATGCACCCTAAGGTGAGCAATATGGAATAGTTTTCATCTTCATCGCCGCCGCTTCGGCTCTTCACTTCCTTGTCGATCAATATCTTCTTGTAGGACAGATCGACGCTATTGCACTTTTCCGTGGTCTTCTTCAACACAATCTGTGATATCCTTATTATAACTTATATTTAATTTATTCAAAATTTTATTTATTCAGGGATTTTACTTTGGAATTCACATGGAAATCAAATTGCAAATTTTCTTTTATTTTTTGTCCCAAATTTCAATTATTTTTGTTGGAATTGATATACTAATCTAATTGTTATTTTTTATTTGATTTTTGTAACGAATTACAGTTATTTATGGATTTTACTGTAGAATTCAAATCAAAATCAAATATCTAATTTTATTTTATTTTTATTCCAAAATCCAGTTATGTTTGGTTGAAATTCGTATAATAATCCTGTTGCTATTTTTTATTTGTTTTTTATTCTGAGTTAT
This sequence comes from Ampelocalamus luodianensis, assembly GCA_036346255.1. Classification (NCBI taxonomy): domain Eukaryota; kingdom Viridiplantae; phylum Streptophyta; class Magnoliopsida; order Poales; family Poaceae; genus Ampelocalamus; species Ampelocalamus luodianensis. The sequence continues at coordinate 24,119,166 of CM070617.1, read as the reverse complement.
ATTTATTTAGGATTTTGTATGGAAATCAAATTGATAATGTTTTTTTGTTTCAATTTTTAGTTATTTAAGTATTTTAGTTTGGTTGCAAATTTTACTTTTCTTTTTTTATCCCAAATTTCAATTATTTTTTTATTGGAATTCACATACTAATATAGTTGTTAATGTTTTTAGAAAAATTATTTTGAATTACAGTTATAGGGATGTTACTTTGTAATTTGTATTGAAATCAAATTTCTTATTTTATTTTATGTTGAATTCTGAATTTCAGGTATTTGTTTTTGGAATGTGTATACTAATTTATTTTTTGTTTAATATTTATTCTGAATTAATTTTATTTAGGGATTTTACTTAGGAATTCATATTGAAATCAATTTGCAAATTTTATTTTATTTTGTAATCATAATTTCAATTATTTATGGATTTTACTTTAGAATTTGTATCGAAATCAAATTGTTAAATTTATTTTTTATTCTGAAATACAGTTATTTTTTGTTGGAATTGGTATACTAATCCAATTGTTATTTTTTGTTTAATTTTTATTCCAAATTTTATTTATTTATCAAATTGATAATTACACTTTATTTTTTATTCTGAATTTTAGTTATTATGGATTTTACTTTGGAATTCGTATGGAAATCAAAATGCATTTTTTTAATCCCAAATTTCAATTGTTTTTTATTGGATTTCATATACTAATCCAATTGTTATTTTTTAAAAAAATGCAGTCATTAGTGATTTTACTTTTGAATTCGTATCAAAATCAAATTGCTTATTTTATTTTATTTTTTATTCCGAATTCCCGTTATTTTTTTGTTTGAATTTGTATGCTAATCCAATTACTAATTTTGTTTAATTTTTATTCTAAATATGTTTATCTAGGAATTTTACTTCGGAATTCATATCAAAATTAAATTGCTAATTTTATTTTATTTTTCACTCCGAATGTCAGTTTTTTTTGTTTTATACTTGAGATGAACTCTTATTTCTAGATTATACTTAACATAGACTCTTTTCTTTTAATGTAGATCATTTTATTTTTTTCTCTTTTTTCACCGATTAACATGGGAAGCTTTTGAAAGCGAACGTAGTAACTTCTTTTTCTATCGTTTTAATAATATAATAGACAGATTATAAGGCTCGAACGTGTTATCCATAATCAGTTATGCTTATCGAGCTTAGGCCTCTGTAAAAATCAGATGGCTAGATTTTATAAACACATGATTTTGGTGGAATGGTGATACAATTCCCTGAACATTTCTTTCTTTCTTTCTTTTTCATTTTTTGAAACTATTCCCTGAACATTTCTGATGGTGTAAAACATTGATAGACCCATGAACTGTGCATTAGACTATCTGGACTGTTAACAATCAAATTTTACAACAAAAGGTGATATACAACAATTGATGTTAAAATGCTCCACTACACCAACACAAATCTGACATTCTGCTAGATTACAATTCCTTTACCTTCAGACGTGGCAATTCCGTATGAACAATGACTTGATTTTATCTGGAAACCTAAACGAATATAAATAATAATGTACAAGTGCTCTCCCTTGAGGGTCTTATGGCGTGGCAGGCACTTGAGCCTTCATCTTTCTAATAATTCTTATACTGCCTGATCAGTTTGGGGGATCCCATGCTTTTGGAACCATTCAGGCATATGAAACCTTTCGTACAACGCTGGTCTCACATCTCTCTGGCGCGTGAGATGCTTCAGAAGTGGAAATATAACCTCCATGAGCTAAAAATTTTAAACAAGCCAAAATCAATAAAGCTGTAGAAACTAGAAGACCAGAACCATTAAATGATTGATGCTCATTAGCAGTTACTTGCTCATCAGAATGCTGTCCAGCTGAAAATGGAACACAAGGTATTCCATTCAAAGGCTGCAGTATGAAACTGAACGGATTGTTGTCGACAATGACGGTTCTACAGAAATTTTTTGACAGGCAAGAAAGATCTTTCACATGCTCTCTGTATTCCCTGAAATTGTGCACCCACTTATATCAGAAAATGAACCGGATCACAAATGTAATGGTCTATGTTATTGCCAAACAAGTAATCTATGCATTAGCAGTCAGGCTTGCACCAATACCATAAAATGATAAGCAAATCATGATCAAATGAACAGTGAGTGGACATAGCTGATAGACATGCGTGAACAGAAATGTGCATAGTAGCTAAAGCAAGCACCATTAATTCGTTACTAAAGACTTGTAGAGGGCACCCTTGCACGTAGTGGGAATATGTAATGTAACATAAATTTAGAAACTAACCCATCTGACAACCCTAAGTTAGTAACTACTATTGAGTTGTATGCACCAACCAATTCACCCAAAAGCTTAAACTGACGAGGAAAAGTGAACAATTCACTTATACTTCAACACTCCTCCTCATATGTAGGCTCTCTCAGACCTAAAACGTAGAATAGAAGTATGTTACAATTATTTTTCTTTAATTGCGACAACCGAGTCTTGAACTCAAGATCTCTTAGCTCTAATACCATATTAAGTTGCATGCACCAACAAATTCACCCAAAAGCTTAAGCTGATGAGGAAAGACGGACAATTCACTTATACTTCAACAGCTACTTGTCATTTGCCACCTTTTGCTGTGTTCTACACCAACCAAGCAATCGTTTATCGGTAGAATGCAGCCTAAACAATTGAAGAAGCATGTATCTCCAAGGCTCAAAAAAAAAAGCCCAAGAGAACTGGTCAATGAAAGCAAAAGTTATGGGGTGCGTTTTCTTTTTTCGTTTGAATTGGTGTTGGAATGCAACAGGAAGAGTATGGATGGAGAAGGGGCAGTGAATCCCTTCAATTCTGGCCATTGGATTATTTGGCCAAGGGTTTTGATAAGAGAAAAAAAATTATATGCCACTGCAAAGTTCCCGATTCCTGATCTACCACTAAAAAAACGCTCTCTTTACATACCACTACATTTCACAAACGTTACATTTTTTTGCTACTGTCGTCAACTCCGTTAGATTTTTCCTGTCAAATTTTTTGCAAAATGCCTAAATTACTCTCGTCGTCTTCCTCCTCCACTCCCCTTTGGTGCCATCTCTTCTTCCCCAGTCATCTGTGTCGCCACCTCCCACCTCCCTACTCCTCAACTCCTCTCACCAGACTCCCATCATCATCTCTTCCCCCCCCCCACCTCCCTCCTCTCCTCCTCCCACCCGACTCCAACCTCCTGCTCCCGCAAGCCGTGCCCCAACCGCTCGTCGAACCCACCCGCCGCTGGCCATCCTCCTCATCGTCGGGGCCAGATCTGTCGATCCTAGACGTTGTCGGCCTCGTGAGCTCAGATCTAGTGTCCTCTTCATTGATGTCTTCAGGCTCGAGTCTTCTTCCCCATCTCCGATCAAACCAACACCACCGCCGAATTTATCGTCCTCAGTGAGCACCTCCGCGATTCTTCTAGCCCAGAGCATCACCTCCACTCCCTCTACCTCTTCCCCACTTCAATTCGGCCATCAGACCACCATAGCATGCCGCCACCGCCGCCATCTTCTTCCTCGAGGCCGACCACTGCCGCCCCACCCCCACTGACCATCTCTTGTTGTGCCACTTGCACCGGCGAGCTCCCCATGTCGTCGCATTACTGATGCGTGCGCTTATTCTCGTGGAACGCCGCTGGTTCTTTATCGCCATTGTCGTCCCCATCTTCGGCTGCCGCCGCCGTGCACCTACAACGTCGTCGTCCATCGTCTTCCTGAGGTCGCACTAACCCATTTTGGCCGTCACCCGCGCCTCCATTCACAGGTGTCGCCACTGTCTAGAGCCACACGCCATGCCTCTGCTTCCTCTGTTCTTTGTCTGCTCAAGTGCAAGGGCAAAATCGTCTTTTCATAGCCACTTCACAACTTGACTAGTCAACAATGGCAAAAACGGTCAAGGTTTGAGAAATATAGTGGCATGTAATGGAGAGAGTGTTTTGTAGTGGCAGATCAGGGACTTAGGAACTTTGCAGTGGTATATAAAAATTTTCCCCTTCTTTCGATAAAAGGTAGATGTTGCAAGAATTCTGGCCGTTGGATTATTTGGCCAAGGATAAAATCCTATACATTACAGAAGATCATACATCAAAATTCAAAAGTTAAGATTATGTAAGAATACTACATTCAATGAATAATACAGAACCTTCAGCTTTTTTCCTTGGGGAAGTTTTCCCATGGGGAATATAGAACCTCAGTCACAAATTATAAATAATACTAGCATGCGCCTTTTCCACCTAAAGAAAGTGCTGGTTTACAGATAGCCTTCAACTGACTAATTTGGCAAACACATCAGAAAGCAAAGTAACGGTCCATATACATCAAGATGCAGCAGCAGCAGCAACAAAATGGTACAAAATCATTTGTATCTCATAGGAAAGTTTGTGTGTAACTTACGTAGTAACAGTTGATGGGCGATAGAGACGGAGTTTGAATCTACTGTGCACATCTATTCTATCAACTAAAGGTCTTGCATAACCTGAGGAAAAACATGGACAGGTGAGGTGAGGACGTGAGGTTAAGCTGATTGGGTTCATGTGCTGAATGAAGAAATATAATAGCAGACAGCATACCTTCCAAACCTGCTGTAAAGAGAACAAGATCTGCAAATTCACTAGTTTTCTGCAAGAACTCATGCAGACCAGGACGTTCAAAAACGGTAACATGATTCACCTTCTGCTTTCCTTCAACATCCTTTACAGTTTACCACAGAAAAAAGATCCTTTATCAGTAGTGATTAAAATGCTTACACAAATGAAGTAGCAAGAGCAGAAGTTTGGTACCTTATCAGTGGATATGCACTCCATGTCAAAGCAATGTAGTCCTGCTTCAATAGCTTGGGTTCGTACAATAGGAGGAAGACTAGATGACTCATAAGCAGAAACTAAAGTCTCATCCAAGTCAAGCACTACCTGAAAAGATGGTCCAGATATTTTCAGAAATGATGAATGAATAGCTTTAAGGAAAAATTATTAAAGCTGATTTCATTTCAAAGGTGACTACGTATTAGGTAGTAGTGCTTAGCTTTAACACAAATATCATTTCAGTTGTCTCTATTTAAGCTCATCAGTAAGAGATCCAGGTTCTTCATCCGCCCAAACTAAATGTGCTTACAAGAAACACTGTTATGAGCAAATGTGCCAGTGTAACAAACCACATGTTGATCCATCTATCATCAGCCAAATGCATTATCTATCTCATAATTTATCTCCAATCACAATGCTAGTATTGATGTCAGGCTGAAATATCTACTCATCTACACATAACAACCGTGACAAGCAGTATTTAAAAATCATCTTTCACAATTTCACTACAAAATCACAGACAATATATTGCCCCTATTATGTATTTGTCCCGCTAACATAACGATGTTGGGATATAGAAGCACCATCCTATAAATTCTCTAAGCAATCTAGTATGGAGATGAGATGTATGCAATTGTCTACTAACACAAGCCCTGGTTTTGGAATTGCAGCACAACGAATTGTCCATGCTCGTAAACCAATATGATGACTTCTTATCACCCAACCCCCAAAAGGCCTGCTCCACCGTTCACATACTAATTCAGCTGCCAAATAAATCAATCAAACGGCCTGAATTAAGCAGGCAAAACGCCCAATTAACTCAAATCAATCACTCCATCTAATCCCAATCACCCACGAAGACCAAAACAGGCTACAATTAGATCAAGAACCGCCTCCTACATCCACCGCTCTATCCAAATGAAACCCATATCCTTTCGTAGGTCACCATTTTTCCTCTGCCCAGGGCACCAATAGCTGCAACAAATCCAACTAAAACCGAATCTTTCGTACCGTGAGGCGCTCCAGGGGCTCAGGCGGAGTCGTCGGGGCAGGGGCCACGTCGGCTGGGATCTCCGAGTGGAGCGGCATGAAGGCCACCTCCGGCGACGGCTCGGAGGCCGCCGGCGCGGAGAGGAGGGGGTAGCGGAAGCCGACGAAGGAGAGGAGCTGGGCGCAGGAGGGCGTGCCGCGGAGGATCTGGAGAAGGACCTGGAGGAGGAATCCGATCCACCCCACCACCGCCCGCCACGCCTGCGCCGCCGCCTTCCCCCGCTGCTGCTGCGCCGCCGCCGCCGCCGCGGTCGGCGAGTACACCTCCGCTGCCGCCATGGCCTCCGGCAACGGGCTGTCGCGCCACGTGGAGCTGGGCGTGCGGAAGGGGAGGAGGGGGCTAGCAATGGAGAGGCGAGGCCGGAGGCAACCGGAGGGAGGAGGTGGTCGGTCTTTGTGGCCGCGCCCGTGTACGTGTACGTGCCCTGGTGTAGTGGTGTTTTGTGCTGGGGTGGGCTTAGCGGGACAGGGGATTGGTGATTGGTGGTAGATTTGGTGGGCCCAGTCGTCAGGGAGATTACGGCTAAACTTGGCGAGCTGCCGGGACTAGTAATAATCATACGTGCACACGGAGTTTTCTCCTGTTTATTTATGTGCGTTTCTGGTTGTCGGCTTGATGCTCTTGTCGTCTTGCTATTAGCTTTGTTGTGACGAAAATATCGGTACAGTAGTGTTGACATAGGTCTTATTTAGAAATAAATCACATGTTTGTCAATTCAATCAGGTTTACTTGATTTCTGTAGTGTATTTTGCCATCTGCTAAGTTTTAAACCATCTTAGATTAAGATACGAGTTTCTTTTGCTTCACTGATTGTACACTACATAAAATTTAGACAATTATAAATGAAATCGTCCTAACAATTCAAAGCAGTGCTAGTTACTTGTAAGAACAACTAACAAACGCCTTCTGTAGTGTGCTAAGAAATTGTTGAGTTGAGAGCAGCATAAGAAAGTTAAGAGGAATGATAATTGCAATCAAGTAATTTTAAGTTGGCATAAAAGATTCCCCTCTCAAAGATGCCATGCCCTGCAACGAAGGCATGCTTTCTCAATATTTCTTTCTTGATGATCATACCTAAGTAGGCAGGCCGCTTTGATCCCCTTTGTGTTCTAAGACAATGAAAACGAAGTGGGCCATGCTCCTTGAATTTGGTTTGGTCAAAGACACCTAACCAAAGCCGGCCAGCCGGCCAATGCGGGAGACAAAAGGACCTTATCTGGTTGGGTTGAAGTAATGACCATCACGTGTTATTTAAAAAGTAAAAGAAAAACACAGAAAATGACCCCTATAGTATTCATGTTACTGTTTAGACAACTCATTCTCTGAAATCTTGAATCAGGCTACTCAACAGACGTGTACGTTGATGGAGGAAGTTTTCGTGTCTTGCATGGTAGCTGTCATTCTTTTGCTCTTTCTCCAGGGTAAATAAATTTAGAGATAGGGCCTGACTTTGGATTTTGAATTATGAGTGTATTGTCTGTGGTGCATGAAATCATTAATTTTGCCATACTCATTGTCGATACATATTCGCCAAGTTCCTCTCCATTTAGAGTTTTCTTGATTTTCACTACTTTCAGTTTTTTTTACTAGTGGTAATGAACAAAACCTAACGTTAATAGAGAAACTCAGTGTTACATTTGCTAAGACAAAGAAAAAATGACAAGTGACAGGGGTGAAATCCTGCCTGTCTGCCATACAATGGCGTAGATATATCATGGAGAGGGAGTTGGGTGTTTAAAGAGAAGTTATCAGGGGCTAAAGTATTGAATTGCTTACTCCAATTTTTAGTGCGGGGACTTGTTCAAATTTTCTAGTAGCACAAGGCTAATCTAGCAATTTGGACTAAAAATACTTCTCAGTCCTCACTAAACGTATCCTGCTTGCCTACATCCTCCGACCACTCGTAGCTGGCTGGCTGCTTTGGAATTTAGAACAGATCACTAAAGGTATCCCCAATACACTTCTGATGTCACGCCCTGTATGAGTCCAAAAGTTCACCAGGATACGCCTTATGCATTGGTTGTACCATCCTCTACTTCGTCTCGGAACACGAATATAAGGCCAACTGTGACCTTGGATTACACAAAAAAAATATTGTATAAAGGTTAAAATTACAGAACTTATCAGTTTATCTATTAAAGCGGATAGTTTTTACTATCATATTCGTACAAAAGAAGTATACTGTAATAGGTATTTTTGCGACCACTACTGTTTCCGTCAAGAGTTCAGAGTAGAATATTTGCTTTGTTTATCTATTGTTAATCCGTACTTATGCTCCAAATTACAGCCATGCTAAGACTTTATTTGGTTGAACTAAAATTCCGACTCATCCACGTAGATATGCCGAAATTTTAATTTTAATTCTCGAACCATCTGCATAAATCCCAATCGGAGAATAAGCTTTTTAAACAAGTTCTACGAGCATGAAAAGATGCTCGAATTGTTTTGTTTAGCTTTCCTTGGTTGCGTTGCAGCCTTGCAGATTCGTTTGGCCTGACAGGTTGGATCTGGAAAAAAGACGCAACGAAGGGGCAAAAGCGGTGAGGTGGCTTATCAGATCAGTCAGGTACCTACTCCTGTCTCCCGAAGAGAGAAGAACTGGTTTGGCGAACTTTTCAACGCAGCTGCAGATTGGCACCAATACTTTCGTAACATCTGCTCAGTATAGTAGATTCTTTGGCTAACTATAGCAACAAAGTACCGGCCTTTTTCTGCAGTGAGCAAAATCGCAGGAACGGGGCATATTGCAGGTGCTACTGGGGTTTCTGTCAGTAATCACCTTTCCCAACCGGTCATCTTCAGTGAGCTACACCATCACTCCGTCATAATGTGTACACTGATATCCACATCCAGTGATGACAAAACTGGCAATGGTAGCAAAATGGTTCCGTCATGCCGGTGTGGGAACCACGTCAGTGCATGAAACTGATATTGGTAAGAGCTCGGAAACATAGCATGGACGTGTGGTTATGAGAGGCGTGCGAAGCCGAACACATGTGCACGCCGTGCACCGACGCCACAAGTACAATCGGCCGCCGCCGAATGCTTGAGCCACACAAAAAAAAAAGGCGTTTCGGGACTGGACCGTGCGGAGCAGACGTAGGCGGAATGCAGGCGCTGGGCCTGGGCCGCGCGTGCAGCCTCTGCCATTTCTGCCGCCGCCGCACCGCCTCACCCTCTCCTCCTCACAGCAACAGCAAAAGCGGCAGAGTCGCGTGCGCCAGAGCTGCCGTCCAGTCCGCGCAGATCATGGAAGCCAGGCAGGGGGAGGCGAGGGTGGTGACGCTGCGGGCGGTGGAGGCCACGCCCGAGTCCTTTGCGCCGTTCGGACAGGTCGTCGCCGCCTCCCCCGACGGCGACCAGTTCGGCCCCCACGATGCCCAGCTCGACCTCAGCCGCGGCATCCCAAGGTCAATATACGAGTACAATATTCCTTCAATTCCACGCAAACTAGTAGAAGAAATCAATCCTCTATTACCTGGACTAGACTAAAGATTCGGACTTTTTTCCTGTCCTCTTTCGCAGGTTCTACATCATGAGGCTGGAGAACCGGTCGCTCAAGTTCTCGAGCATCACTCACCATGCCAGCGTGACCCAGTGCCTGGGCTCCATCGGCGGCCAAGATTGGTACCTCGGCGTGGCCAAGCCTTTGATTGTGGACGGGGCGCCCGAGCAGAGTGGCCAGGATGGTGGTAGGAAGCCCGTGCAGTCGCGCGCTGGGCACTATTACCTGCCTCCCGATCCAGCTGAGGTCTGCGTCTTCCGTGTTTCTGGTCCGAAGTTTCTCAAGCTGCACAAGGGGACCTGGCATGCCGGGCCACTGTTCAAGGCGGACGCGGTGGATTTCTACAACCTGGAGCTCAGCAACACCAATGTGAGTGTTAGGTTGTTGGACTATTAGTAGTTCATTATTGCGTTCGGTGGCGGTGATACTGGGAAACAGCGGTGCCATCTGGCTTCTGATTAGTTCTAGTTTGGTAGCTTTGCAGTGTCAGCAAGTTATATAATTGGACTTCGGTTCTGTGTCTTCCTAGAGCCTGATAGATTTTTAGCAAGCAAACTTATTGGAAACATAAATTTCACCGATCTTTAGCACCAGTGGCACTGGATGATCTTGGTTGCACTGTTATCAATCAATACAGTACTCGATAGTAAGTGTGCCGAAAAATCACAACTCTAAGAAAATAGTTTCTTTTACAGTTGCTCCTATGCCACTGTAGAAAATACTGAAGTTGTTGCCTCCATTTCAGAGATTTCATCAAGCAGTCCATGATATTTGCGTTTTTGTGCTTAGCATCTACAGTAGGTGCTAAGTGAACACATCACATCTCTCTTCACAAGATCATTGCTAGCTACTTTTACTCCAACCCTTTAGCACCAAAGTCATATATTTAGCTAGACTAGTAGGGTGCCCGCACGTTGCAATGGAACCCTAAAAGAGAGTGATACATATCAGCAGAAGAGACAGGACCCTAAACCACATAATAATAAATATCAATTTTCTTTCACACACATATAAACTGAAACATCAACTCCGTCTATTGTATCACCTGCTGCTGCTACTACCCGGAAATTAAATTTTTGAGCTCATAGATTGTTTACCATTGGAAGTTAAAGTTGATGCCGACTTCCCTCCCCAACACGCTACCCATTTCCAGCCATTGCTGGCCAACAAGGAAGAGAGTTACGCGTCGACGGACACCTTCTTCCACCCTGAACCTAAGCTGTGAATCGGTCTCACGGTCATTGGCCTCTGCAGCCCTCCCCAGACACACCATGTCGAGGAGGTCTGAGGACCGGGGGAGGAGGCGGTGGCGATGTCGTGGTGGTAAACGAGGAGGAGACTGTGACGCTTGCTTGGCCGGCGTGGAGCAGGAGGTGGTGGCGCAGGGGAGGATTATGATGAATAGGACGCGATACGGTGGACTCGAGATGATGATGCGGCAAGGGAAGGATACCTTCGTCTGCCTCTTCCTCGTGCGTCGTCGCTGCCTCCCTTCCCTTCCTCGGCGCCGCCGTTTCTCCTCCACGGTACCACCACCTCCTCTCCTCCCTTCTCTCCCGGTGCCTTATCCTGCCTCCAATGCCATCTTACCGCGTCACCGCCTACAAGGATTGTATTTACCAATTGCTCACTTCACAACTACTACACCAACATGAGGCGCGCCGCCGCACTGCCACAGGTCTACCGCCTTGCCGACTGCTCCCTTGCCACAACCACGCCGTGCAGCAGATGCAGCTCCTCCACCGACTGCATAAAGGCCGGCTCCGGCGGGTCGACACAGAGACATAAGGGGTGGATTTGTGGTGGTCAGATGAAGACTGGAGAGGGAGTAGATGGAGGCGTGCCACATCTGGATCTGAACGCCAGGAGCTCGGTAGAGACGCGTCGCCGCTAGATTCAGTCGCTAGGATCTCGGTGGAGGCGCGCCGCCGTCGATTCCGGACACCACCGTCGGCTTCCGTCACGAGAGAGAGTGCATCCGCGAGAGAGAGGACCGACGTGGTCATGGAGAGGTCATCACGGTGAGCCGGTGAGGACGGGTGGGAGAAGTGGACGTGTGGGAGAAGAGGTGGGAGACTGGGGAAGAGGATGGATAACCGGGTAGGGTGGAAAGAGGAGATCGTGGGAGTTGGCCTTTTCGGTTTTCCCAAAGATCGTGAGAGAGGAGTTGTGGGCCGGGCGAGGCACCGATGGTTTTAGAGAGAAGCAAGCGCTCCCGGTCATGGGTCGACCTCTCGGTGAGTGGAAGAGAAGGGGCGAGCGTTTTTTATAGCAGGAGAGGGAGTGGGATGATTCTTCCCGCTGCGCAGGGGTAAACTCCTTTTATTAGTTAAGATTAGAAAGAAAAATGTTCAACTTTCTAACCTTAGCATCAACTTCCGATGTTTGCTTCGGTGTCATGCAATTTAGGCTTAGCACCCACTCCTCTATCCGTTGGCATCGGTGCCAAGAAATTTCTCTCACCTCTAACGTTGCCAAGCAGTTAACGATGAGTTTGCAATTATGTACGCAGTTCACTTAATAGCCTACCTGCCTTTCAGATTTCACCTATGTGCTTTTGCTGGCTTGTGCGTAGTGTCATACTCTCATATATGCAAGTCATTGTGGATTTTGGCTAACTAATTCAGCAATCACTTCAAAAGAAGGAGGAAAAGTCATGTTGTCTTACTAGTGAATAGACTTGGTTCTGTTTATCTCTGACTTCTCTGCGTGTTTGATAAACTTGTGTCATCATCAATAAAGCCCGCGTTCAGTCCATGTGCTAGCTAGAGTGGTCATCTAATCTGCTCTAAGTGAATTATTGCCAGGTGGAGTTGTAAAACTACCTGACAGTCCTAGATTGCTAGTGTTTCTAGAGTTGAAAGCCTGGTAGAGTCCTGTTTCCCTGATGTCAAGAATTGATGGTCACCTAATCTAAAATGAGTTATTGTCTGCTGGAGTTGGAGGCCAATCACAGATCTATACTTGCACTCTACTTTTGGTAAGGTGCAAAATAAGTTGGATATTTGTTTTAGACCAAAACAACTCAATACAGTGTACTAAAAAAAATTCGACAATGTAGTTGATCTGCCAAGTTTGGTGGCTATCCCCCGTATAAAAACTTGTTTATAGTACACATTAACGAGAGGTTTATCAGCATTTCCTTTTTCAGGAAAAATATCAGCATCTCATTAGGATGTGACTTATGTTACTTTACCATGCCATTTCCACAATTGGACTTAAGCTAGACTGCTATTAGACAAATTACAACTGTTGTGCTTTTCAGGTTGGCGAAATATTAGGTGAAGATGTGAATCTGGTGCAAATTCCATTTTCATTAACTTAGAATCTTCAAAACACTTAATGTAGGGAAGGCTATGTTGTATGTCTCTGTAAATTTCAAGATCAAACTCAATCGTATTCAAACGATACGAAAAAAGGACAAAAAAAAAACTTGCTGAAATAGTGTTTTTACTTTTTACCGTTCTAGGAAGTGTTGTCTTTTTTGTATCTCACAAATATGATTTGAGTTTGATGTTGAAATTTTGCATTGACATACAACATACCATCCCCTGCATATAGTAAAAAAGGATTTTTTAGAAACTTCTGAGTCAGGTGAAAATGGAATTTGCACCAGATTCGTATTTTCACCGAATATATCACCTTTGAAGTTAGATCAGAATATGGCATTTGGTCCACTTGCCTTCACTACAACTTCCATCTCACAATACTTCTGCTTTTGCAGGTTGTCGATCACACTACACACTACTTCGAGAAACATGACGGGATAACCTTTGTGATTGAGGATTGAAACGCATTTCGCAACCTGTGCACAGAGGTGAACGTACCGCTGATCATACTTTGTATTCTGAGTTTGCAATAAACAACCAATGTGTAAATGTAATGATGTACAAGGCACATATGAGCTGCTTATTGAATTTTTAAAAATTTGGCCATCTGCTGCCACATTAATTGTAAAAATAGCCCCTCTGACATCGTATTTGCGGAACTGACCCCTGACGAGTGCGGAAGCACCTGAGGGCAACATGTGGAACATCCTGCGCTCGGGGGGCGCGGAAAGCCGGTGGCCAGCTCGGAAGGCTGGACGCCCACGGATGAGTATGAGTGGCGCGGTGCGGAAGGTGGCGAGTTCGGACGCCTTCTGCGCCACCGGAGCGCAAGAAGTTGTCGGGCACCTTTCGCGCCACCCGAGCGCAGGAAGTCGGTCAGTTGTCGTGCCACCAGTCGGTGAGTTGTCGTGCCACCAGAGCATAGCATGCACACGCGTCGGCCTGCTCGCCCGCTTTGAGAGAAGAAAATGCAAATGCATGCATGCAGCGCATGCTCTGCGCGAATGTGCAAATACATGCATTTGCAAATACATGCATTTGCATTTAATGCAACGCATGCTGCGCTCTGGCTGGCGCGGGAGCTGCTGGAAGCCCCACCTCCACCTTTCGCGCTCGCCCGACCTGTCGCGTTGGCCACCCTCCCCCCACCCCCCAAGCGCGGGATGTGCCATGTTGAAAGCATCTAGGCCTTTATAAAAATTGGTTTTGGTAATTAATGATAATATGTGAATATGGGACTTATGTGTTTGTTAAGTATTTGCAAGGTTTAGTCTCATTGGTGAATATGATCTTGAAGATGCATGCTAAAAGACAACGTGAAGGTAAATATGGATCAAAGTTAAGGTACAAGTAGCTTAGGACCTTTTTACATTTTACCGGTCTTAGGAGAAATGGTTGGAAGACCGGATTATAGGTTAAATGATGTACTATTAAGATGGATCATGTCTAAGTAGCTTGATAGCATGCTCTTGTGCTTTGAGGATCAATTTAGGATCATGCATGCATTTGAATTTGTTTTTGAAAAGCATCCGATGCTCTGTCAGGATAATCGGTAGTACCGGCGTGTTAACGCAGTACTACCGGTCAGAGGTACGACCGGGCTTGTAGTGTGGTTCTAGCGCACCCGATCGTTCCGTTTAAAAGGCGGTATGTTTTTTTTTTCAGAGAGCTGTGTTTTGGGGATTTGGCGAAAACCCTCAGAGCGATAGTACCTATGTTCAAAAGCGGAACTACCGCACACCCCCGGTAGTACCGATTAAGTGACGGTACGTTTTCTCCAGTAGAGACCCTTTTGGGATTTCTCGTGGAACGGTAGTACCGCTCCCATCGGGCGGTATGACCGGGAAAGCGGTAGTACCGCATATTACTTGGCGGTAGTACCGCTCTGCAAATAAAACGGCTATATCAGTGCATTTAATGCCTTCCATTGTAGCCGTTACAGAGTAGTTGGTGAAGTGCGGTAGTACCGCATGTTACTTGGCGGTAGTACCGTATTTTGTTGAAAGTTAGGGATTTCCTCCTAACGGTTATAATTGTTGGTGGGAGTATAAATACCCCTCCATCTGCTCAAGCACAGGGTGCTAGACTACATTGAACTCATATAGAGCCTTGTGCATTCATTCCACACCTCCAATTCAATTGAGCATTCATTGTGAGGTGTTAAAGCCAAAACTCAAGTGTATTCATTCATTCTAGATTGATCCCATTGCACTTGTGAGTTGTCAAGCGAAGGCCATCGATTTGTTACTCTTGGAGTTTTGTCGAACTCCTAGACGGCTTGTACGGCGCTTGTACGGTGACCTCTTCAAGAAGGTTGTGAAGAGGCCCGATGCCGAGATTGTGAGTGGTTCGGTGTTCACCATCTCCGGAGCGGAGGAAGAATAACCAATAGTGATCGAGGGAAGGCTTAATACGTGGAACCGGCTTGATTTGGTCAAGCTTCCTCAACGTGGACTAGTGAAGACCGGCAAGTCTTCGATACCACGGAAAAAACCTTCATTGTCTTATTCGTGGTTACTTTTTGTCTTTACTTATTCCACATTTACAATTCTAGCGTTTATCTTGTGTTAAATTGCTTAGCTAGAATTATATCTAGTATTGACATTAGCTCTTTATTGTAGTAAGTTGCTTGATAGTTCCTTCATTATATTGTGTTAGGAAGTAATTACTAGAACTATTGTACTCTAAGTTTAATTTGGTCGATTAAATTTAGAAACCTCCTATTCACCCTCGCCCCCCTCTAGTCGGTTATCCTTAATCCTACACATGTGTTGCCCTCAGGTGCTTCCGCGCTCGTCAGGGGGTCAGTTCCGCAAATACGATGTTATGAGGCTATTTTTGCAATTAACGTGGCAGCATGGGGCCAAAGTAAAAAAGGCGAGTTTGTGCCTTTGTTTTTGTGTGAAAAATTAGGCACACCACCGCCTCCCGTGGTAATACTCAAAACTCATATCGGTATGAAACTGGGAAGTCTTGGCAATGAGCATTATATTTGACCATGATATTGGAAATGTGGATAATATTTTAATTCCAGTTTTTATTATGAGGCAAAGATCACTTAAAACTACAAATCTATAAAACGATACTAACAGCAGGTAACTCATTGCACTTCTAAACATACTTAATAACAGGTTTATAACAGAATAATCTGGTCGTAGTACTCAAAATATGGTTGTACGACCAACTCACGATAGGGCTCGATGAAGAACAAGAAGCAGTGCAGTCTTGAAGCAGAGCAGATCGTTGATGATGCAGCGTAGAGAGCGGTCGCGCAGATGCACTGCCCAAAAAACCTTATTGCCGTCCCATGTAGGTGAACTCTGCGACAATGGTTGGAGATATCCGATCACCCTATTTCCCGATGCACGCCGAGAAGAAAAGACGGCTTGGTTCAAACAACACAACCCTCCAGCACAAGAGAACAGAGAGAAAGAAGAAGAATCATTGGAATAGAAAAATCAGCCTTGGTCTGGATGTCTCCAAATCATTTTAAGGGTCAAGTCAATTACTCTCTAGTAACTGCTCATTATAGCACACATTAGAACACTGGTAACTGCTAATTCAAAACCAATTAATGATAATTAAGCAGTCTTTATCAGATCCTGATTACACGTTGGTCTTCAGTTTCGACTACTGGTCTACAGCTTTGACCACGCTATTTAGATCACTTTATTTTGACTACAATGTTCAGACCACACTAATCCGTGGCTTCGAGATCTTAGAGTGATCTAAAGAAATCTTCAAGGGAGGTCCAAGAGGATCTTCCAAAGAGGTCTAAGAGGACCACAGTATTCCGACTACACTCTCTTGGAGTGATCCGAAGAAATCTCTAAGAGAGGTCCAAAAAGATCTCCCGAAGAGATCCAAGAGGATCACAGTGTCCCGACCACACTCTCTTGGAGTGATCCGAAGAAATCTCCAAGAGAGGTCCAAGAAGATCTCCTAAAGAGGTCCAAGGGTGGTCTAAGAAAGACTCTCACTGATCATATAGAACACTTGTTTCGACCATACTATTCCGACCACACTGGTCTTATGGACCACTTGTTTCAACTATAGTGTCCCGACTACACTGGTCTTACGGACCACTTGTTTCAACCATAGTGTTCCGACTACACTAGTTTTATGGACCACTTGTTTGAGAGAGAAATGCACGATTAGCAAAAAAAAAACTAAATTATACATGCTTTAGAATTCTAGGAATGAATGGGCTTTTACAAATAAGGGTCCAATCCTAACACATGATGTGTTCTAGAACACTCACTCAGACTAGGTTGAGGTCAAACCTTGGGTTTTCCTGGTATAAAGGAATACAATCGACGCGAAGATATCGTCAGTAGCATGAATCGGGCGAAACAGAAACGGTGACGAAACTTAACCTGACCCTTTGGCCCGTATGTAGATCCTTCGCCACCAACCAAAGGAAGTCGAGAGTCGAGACTTGGGTTGCGCCATGCCGATTTGGCCGCCGTTTGGACTTGAGGCTCCAACTTTGATCGACCGCGGCTATGGATTTGGACACTTTTCCGCTGATTTGGCCGTGCGCGCGGCCGCACCCCGCACAGTCGCACATGAGCGCGCGGTCATTCATACAATCATACAGACATACACGGAGGTTAGCGTGACCATGCCCAGGTCTTAAATATAGGAAAAGTATTTGGCCTCCGACTCTTTTGGCTACACGTGCCACGTTTTCACGCCTCCATTACGCTCGATGCAGCCTCCCTCGACATCCATGTCTATCCGGCCGTCGCTCTATTCGTGCTTTGGTGAGAGCAAAAACGAGCACCCGTGCCGATTACCCGCTGCTTACAATAAACTAATGAGTTAATGTACAAGTAGGCAAAAGCAATAATAGAAGCAAAAGCACACGACACGAGATGAGATGACGAGGCGGGACGGACGCCAATCCTCCGTGTCCGTTGGCTCAGCTCGACTAAACAAGTGAAACAACCGCCTTTTTAGTTGTTTCTTTCTCTCCACCTCCCACTCTCTCCACTCTCCCCCATCCCTGATCGGCCAAAAAGTGGATGCTCCAGCAAGGAGGGCGCCATCATCATGGTGAGGTCTCTCGGCAGGTACTCCTCCATCAAGGATGTCACCTACAGGTTCGAATTCGATGCTTCGGTTGCTATTGTTCCCACTGGTTATGGTTCTTGGATCGACAAACTAGCAAATTCGGTTTTTGATCCTTTCTAGTTGTAGGATAGGTATTTCACTGCACTTTTGTTGTTACCCTTTTCCTTTCCTTTTGATGCGGTGCGCAGTTCTCCACCAAGGAGGAACTGCGTCTTGGTAATTTGATTTGGATGGAATCCAATTCCTAGGTCTGGCTGATGGAAAATTGGTCCTGAATCATTTACTTTGCCCAAGCCTGGCTACTGCCGCCTTGCCAAGAACAAGGGCAAGTGTGATCAGAGACTACCCCAATTCTTAGTAAACGCAGCCAATTCTAGTACGTCTAACTGTTACAACTAACGAAAGTAATAGGGTCAATGAGAAATAGAACTCGAAAGAAATTAAGCTTCCTGTTGTGACGTAATTATCGTGCTTTGGCCTTAGTCCAACATTGCAGATTTGCAGCCTCGTTCTCTGCATTGCATCTTTGCGTCTGTCTGGCTTCCCTGACATGCTATCTGTCACTCACTGGCAGCTGTGGATACTGCGGTTACGCGCTGAACCTGAGCTCCTCGACGCGGAACACGGTGAACATCGGGTCCAAGTACGGCAAGCAGCAGGCCCGTACATTAGCAGGAGCAAGGTGGGCAACTGTTTAGGGCCCCCAAAATTACAGGGCCTCCAAATTTACACTAAGTAGTAATTAGCAATAGTTCAAGTTAATCCAACGTAAGGCCCATGGCCATCTGCCATGCCCAACAGCCTGCTTGGGTCCTTGACTCCTTGGCTTCCCATTCCCATGCGTACAGAGAATTGACCGGCGACGTTTTGTTTCCCCGTGCGGCAAAGCAGAAAAATCAAGTCATTGGTCGTACATTTCTTGGTAGAACAGAGAATTTAGCTAAAACAAAAATCTTGTGCTGTATAGTAGTGCTAGGACTGCACTACGCTTCTACGGCACGCCGACGCCGACGCCGACGCTGAGAGCCTGAGAGGCTAATAATTTACGATCGCAATCGCATCTGGGCAAGGTACGCATACGACTTTCAATCATCCCCAATTGTTTATTGTTGTATCTTGGATAGATGAGATTAGTCGATTAGATAATCTGAAAATTCGTGTTATAATCAGGGAATCGGAGAGGAGATTTGTTTATTTCATTGATCTTCATCATGTCTTCTAGAAATAGGAGGTATGATTCTGGTCATGAAAAGCGTAAGAAGAAACAAAGATTAGAAGCTGCAGCTCAAACTCAAAGGGGTGCTCTTGATAGATATGTTGTGAAAGAATCTCAGTTTACTTCTCAAAATCAAACCCCCAATGCTAATGTTGGCGAGGGTCATGCTGAAGATGCTAGAAACACAGTAGAAGTTGGGGCTCATACTGCAGAAATTAACAATGAAGGCACCGGACATGTTGATGAAGCCCATGCTAGTTTGGATGGATCACCAAGTACTGAAAGTAACAACGACAACAATAATTCTTTCCAGCCTGATATATATGATCCAAGATATTGGGATTCACTTGATTCTAAAATGATTGATATATTGGTGCTGAAGGGTCCTAAAAGAGATTTATCTATTCTTAAAGGTCCTAAAGATAGATTTTCTAGAAGATTTTCTGCAAAATTTTACACTAGAGTTCTCGCAAATGGCGAAACTTGTGACTGAGAATGGCTTGTATATTGCAAACCTCTAGATAGAGTATTTTGCTTTTGTTGCAAATTATTGAGAAAGGGGCATGCAAAAGGACAATTAGCAAACGATGGATTTAGTGATTGGAATCATCTTGGCATTAGACTTAAAGAGCATGAAACTAGTTCAGAGCATGTTTTGAATATGGCTTCTTGGTATGAGTTGCGCCTCAGGTTGCAGAATGATCAAACAATTGACAACGTTGCTCAAAGAGAAATCCAAAAAGAAAGGGAGCATTGGAGAAAAGTTTTGTTCAGAATTATCTTGATTGTAAAATTTCTTGCAGCACATAATCTAGCATTTCGTGGCAGTAATAGCAGATTGTACCAAGACAGCAATGGAAATTTCTTAGGAATGGTTCAGATGCTTGCTGAATTTGATCCTGTTATCCAAGAGCATGTTCGACGCATCACCAATGATGAAATTCATAAGCATTATCTTGGTCATGGCATCCAGAATGAGTTAATAAATTTGCTCGCTGCTGCAATTAGGAGTGAAATCATTAGAAAGGTAAAACAAGCAAAGTACTTTTCGGTTATACTTGATTGTACTCCTGATGCAAGCCACCAGGAACAAATGTCTTTGATCATAAGGTATGTTGATATGTCCTCAGATTCTGTTTGCGTTGAAGAATCCTTTTTAGGATTCTTGGAGGTAAATGATACAACTGGGCAAGGATTGTTTGATGTCTTACAGAATGAATTGAAGAATCTTGACCTTGATATAGACAATGTGAGAGGACAGGGATATGACAATGGGTCAAATATGAAAGGAAAACATCAAGGGGTACAAAAGAAACTTTTGGATATAAATCCTAGAGCTTTTTATTCATCTTGTGGCTGTCACAGTCTGAATCTAACATTATGTGATATGGCCAAGTCTTGTGGTAAAGCAAAAGATTTTTTTGGAGTTATACAACGCATCTATACAACATTTGGTAAATCCACTAAGAAATGGCAGATTCTTTTGGATAACATTACTGGATTGACACTCAAGCCATTGTCGTCTACTCGTTGGGAGAGTCGTGTTGATAGTGTTAAGGCTATAAGGTTCCAGATGCAAGAAATAAGGGAGGCCTTACTGCAAGTGGCTGAAAGTGATGATGATCCATTGACAAGTAGTGAAGCTAAATCCTTAGCAGACAATGAGCTTGGTAGCTTTGAATTTTTAGTGGCAATACTTATCTGGTATGAACTATTATCCGATGTTAATTTGGTTAGCAAGCAGCTACAAGCAAAGGATATGGTTATTGATACCGCCATTGAGAATGTACAAGAGCTAATATCCTTTTTCAATAAGTACAGAGAAACAGGCTTTTCAAAAGCATTGGAAGTTGCAAAAGAAATTGCACTAGAGATGGATATTGATCCAAATTTCCGCACCAAACGTAAAATCAAAAGAAAAAAACAATTTGATGAGAGCCCTGATGATGCATCTTTTGCTTTGCAATCTGCACAAGAGTCATTTCGGGTTAATTATTTTATACCTGTTGTTGATCAAGCCATATCTTCACTTTCTAGGAGATTTGAACAATATCGGGAATTCCAAAATACTTTTGGTTTCCTGTTTACTTCAGATAAGTTGTGCTCCTTGGATGATAAAAGTTTGCTTTCTTCTTGTGTCAATCTAGAAGTTGCACTTAAGAGTGGAGAACATTCAGATATTGATGGAAGAGAATTATATGTGGAGTTAAAGTTCATCCAAGATCATATTGGCAAATCTATGGGCCCTCTTGATATTCTGAAGTATTTGAAACAGCATGGTTCTTTCCCAAATGCCATTATTGCATATAGAATTTTGTTAACCATTCCGGTTACTGTTGCATCTGCGGAAAAGAGCTTTTCTAAACTCAAGCTATTGAAGTCCTACTTGCGATGTACAATGACACAAGAAAGACTCAATGGGTTGGCGACAATAGCACTTGAAAATGATATCTTGGAGATGATCAAGTATGAAGATATAATTGAAGATTTCATTTCAAAGAATACTAAAAGAATGATGCTTTTCAGCAGGACATAAGGTCAGTTTGTTGCTTGAGTACTACTTTTATTGTTTTAGCATTAAGATTTGATATGTTCTTAGTAGTGTAAGAACAACATATATTTTGAAGCTTTATAATTAAGTAAAAATATGCTTTTGTTATATTATTTTCTTGAATTTTAGGGCCACATCGCGTGTTTCGTTCAGGGTCCTCCAAATCGTAGGTACGGCCCTGGCAAGCAGATCAAGAAGGGCGTCGTCTCCTTCTTCGCGGTCGACGAGAGCCGGTTCACGCAGACCGACGAGGTCAGCTGCGTGCCCTACTTCCACTCGAGGCGCTCCTGGGGCCTCTTCAGGAAGAGGTCGCGGCTGCTCTGCCGAAAGTGCGGCGGCCGCATCGGCACTGCCTACGAAGAGGAGGGTTCCACTCTGTCTGCGTGTGATGGTGGCTCGGATGACGTGCGCACGAGCTCCGGTAGCAGCAGCAGCGCGTCTAGCCAGAAGAACTACGTGATCAAGATCAACGCGCTGCAGCCATCATCAGATGATGATTCTGCTGTTGTTCCCTTCACCCTATGACGACGATACGAATTATTGCAGTGTGAATGGTGATCGCAAAAAGCGAAAATACAGTGAAGAAACTACAGAGAAACTACAGCGAAGAAACTACAGAGAAACTACAGCGAAGATCGAACCATCTTGCTGTTTGCGGTATTTTTCATTTCCTCTGTGAATTGGTGGTAGTGTATACTGCGACATGGTCGTTGGATTTTGTTTCTGTTAATATTAGAAGATGGCAAAGTTTGCTGTGTGTAAGTTGATGCCATAGCGCTTGTATTATGTCACGAAGTTCACCATGGTTGCAATTTTGAGTCATCTTGTTTGGTGTGGACATTCAGGTTAGAGTCTGTTTGGTGCTCCATAAATAAACACATATCATTATCTTTTTTCGACACTAAGTAGATAAGGTGAATAATAATTCCGCTTTTTTTTTTACGTAAGAAAAAAAATTTGACGTGAAATTCCGCTTATCAATATGACTTCTTTTATGTAGCCAGCTCACTGGGAATTTGGAGTTGGGGGAACGGCATGAATTTATACAGTCAGGGCTCCAGGTGAGTTCATACAAGTAGTGCCTCAGTTGGATGACATGGTGAAGATCACCATACGAACCTAGAAACACCATCTTCTATTCCACAAAATTGGAGATGCAACAAGCAAAAGGGCAGCTCCTTTTCTAAGCAAATTGTAAAACTGAAAATTTTACTGCTCAAAGAATCATTATCATTGTCATATACAAAGGAGCTCTTTAGCTGCAGCAGTACAAATGTCAGGTTTCCCTATTTGCTAAGAAACATACATACATCCAGAGATAATTGAATAACATGTTGTAATAATCAAATCAAACAAAAAAGAATGTGAAAAACAGTGAATACAATTGTCATAGTTTACACTGTCATTCCGCTTTAAGTGGCTATTGAGATGCCATTGGTGTATTCTGCAAGAAGTGTCTGAATAATATTAACGCTTGTCGAGGTCGGTGAAGTGGAACCTCATGCCCTGCGCCTGCTATGGTGACGAGAGTTAGTCCTTTGTAAACTTGACTCCAACCTCCAACCTGCAACACCAGAGAATACTTAAGTTCAGATTGAAATGGTTCTTTCTGCTCCAGAATTTGCTCAATACAGTGAATAACTAACCTTTCCATGGTCATACCAAGGGTGCCAGTTGACCAGAGTTGGAAGCTTGAGAGCGTCTATCGAGTACCTCGTTGCAGTTACTGGAACTACAGCATCTGTATCCCCACTGTGAAAAAGTGATACATTGTCATTTGTGGCTTGAAATAGTTTCAGAGACTACTTCAGAATTGGATAATAATTAAGGAATTTTCACCCCTCTGATTTCCTTTCAGTGGGTGGTGGTCACAATGATTGGAGAAAAAAATACCCATTTATATGAAAATCTAACAGCAATATAAAATGTAAAAGATACTATAGTTAGTCCTATAGAGTGCCTAAATACAATTCCAGAACTCAGAATAGAGATGGGATCCATGTTCAACTGATAAAAACATACATCAGACATGCAAAAGAAAACTCAGTAAATGGCTGTCATCCAAAATATGTAGGAAATGTCCAAATGCATGAGTTCTAGCACTTACCTAAAAACCCATATCCTGATACCAGCTGCAATTAACTCTTGGTAAATAGGAAGCATAGATTTCGGGAATCCGCCCAGTAGGATCCGACAATATCGCTGTAACAAATAGGGCAAATGAGTATACATATGCCTAAAAATGGAACAGAACTTTAAAGGTATTTTTTCAGCTACAATCATGAAGACCTGCAAGTTTTCCAAGGGTATTGAATTCCAGTAGTGTTAGCATGTAACGCCATCTGCACTTCTGGTCGATTGTAGTAAATATTTGCATATCGATGGAAGAATTGGTGGCGATTCCCAATCGCATCGGACCCGAAGTTGCGTAGAAATCTGAATCATCGTGATCGGTTCGACCACCTCGCCGCAACCCATCGACGGATTGCTCCATCTCCGGTTTCCACCTCAGTAGTTCCACCGCCGCAGCCGTCTCTTCCACCGTAGCTTGGATGGCTTCGCCCAACCTCCAACTTTTGAGGGCTTCACTCGCGCCATGATCGCTTTGGTCGGTTCGCTAATCGAAGATCCATCTCTTGCGATCGAATCAGGCGCGGGTTCGATAGCGTGGAGGATCCAGATTTGAGAGGGCTCGATACCAATTGTTACCAACCTTCTTGCAAATACTTTGCTTCACGTGTTCAACAAAGAAAATCTCATACAAGTTTGATGAAGTATAAAGAGGACGACTGTAAGGAGGTGAGATATTGAGAAAGGGCAGGGTACAAGAGGTTCGAAGTTACATCATCCATCATTCTCTCAGATACGGTTTACCGTGCTTTATACCCCCAGCTATCTGGTCTGCATGGTGGGCCTTCCTATCCATATTGTCTACGTCGGTGCCCAATCATCTGGTCCACTCTTCTGCCGGAAACCATTTGCTGCGTTCTCTGGATCGTTTACTCACCCGGCCTGTCTTCCCGTCCGCAAAATGGTCCTGTAGCCCATCTGGCAATGTAACAAAGAACTACGTGATCAAGATCAACGCGCTGCAGCCATCATCAGATGATGATTCTGCTGTTGTTCCCTTCACCCTATGACGACGATACGAATTATTGCAGTGTGAATGGTGATCGCAAAAAGCGAAAATACAGTGAAGAAACTACAGAGAAACTACAGCGAAGAAACTACAGAGAAACTACAGCGAAGATCGAACCATCTTGCTGTTTGCGGTATTTTTCATTTCCTCTGTGAATTGGTGGTAGTGTATACTGCGACATGGTCGTTGGATTTTGTTTCTGTTAATATTAGAAGATGGCAAAGTTTGCTGTGTGTAAGTTGATGCCATAGCGCTTGTATTATGTCACGAAGTTCACCATGGTTGCAATTTTGAGTCATCTTGTTTGGTGTGGACATTCAGGTTAGAGTATGTTTGGTGCTCCATAAATAAACACATATCATTATCTTTTTTCGACACTAAGTAGATAAGGTGAATAATAATTCCACTTTTTTTTTACGTAAGAAAAAAAAATTGGCGTAAGAAATTCCGCTTATCAATATGACTTCTTTTATGTAGCCAGCTCACTGGGAATTTGGAGTTGGGGGAACGGCATGAATTTATACAGTCAGGGCTCCAGGTGAGTTCATACAAGTAGTGCCTCAGTTGGATGACATGGTGAAGATCACCATACGAACCTAGAAACACCATCTTCTATTCCACAAAATTGGAGATGCAACAAGCAAAAGGGCAGCTCCTTTTCTAAGCAAATTGTAAAACTGAAAATTTTACTGCTCAAAGAATCATTATCATTGTCATATACAAAGGAGCTCTTTAGCTGCAGCAGTACAAATGTCAGGTTTCCTATTTGCTAAGAAACATACATACATCCAGAGATAATTGAATAACATGTTGTAATAATCAAATCAAACAAAAAAGAATGTGAAAAACAGTGAATACAATTGTCATAGTTTACACTGTCATTCCGCTTTAAGTGGCTATTGAGATTCCATTGGTGTATTCTGCAAGAAGTGTCTGAATAATATTAACGCTTGTCGAGGTCGGTGAAGTGGAACCTCATGCCCTGCGCCTGCTATGGTGACGAGAGTTAGTCCTTTGTAAACTTGACTCCAACCTCCAACCTGCAACACCAGAGAATACTTAAGTTCAGATTGAAATGGTTCTTTCTGCTCCAGAATTTGCTCAATACAGTGAATAACTAACCTTTCCATGGTCATACCAAGGGTGCCAGTTGACCAGAGTTGGAAGCTTGAGAGCGTCTATCGAGTACCTCGTTGCAGTTACTGGAACTACAGCATCTGTATCCCCACTGTGAAAAAGTGATACATTGTCATTTGTGGCTTGAAATAGTTTCAGAGACTACTTCAGAATTGGATAATAATTAAGGAATTTTCACCCCTCTGATTTCCTTTCAGTGGGTGGTGGTCACAATGATTGGAGAAAAAAATACCCATTTATATGAAAATCTAACAGCAATATAAAATGTAAAAGATACTATAGTTAGTCCTATAGAGTGCCTAAATACAATTCCAGAACTCAGAATAGAGATGGGATCCATGTTCAACTGATAAAAACATACATCAGACATGCAAAAGAAAACTCAGTAAATGGCTGTCATCCAAAATATGTAGGAAATGTCCAAATGCATGAGTTCTAGCACTTACCTAAAAACCCATATCCTGATACCAGCTGCAATTAACTCTTGGTAAATAGGAAGCATAGATTTCGGGGAATCCGCCCAGTAGGATCCGACAATATCGCTGTAACAAATAGGGCAAATGAGTATACATATGCCTAAAAATGGAACAGAACTTTAAAGGTATTTTTTTTTCAGCTACAATCATGAAGACCTGCAAGTTTTCCAAGGGTATTGAATTCCAGTAGTGTTAGCATGTAACGCCATCTGCACTTCTGGTCGATTGTAGTAAATATTTGCATATCTTTCAGTGCAAGGATCATAGGCTCTCGACAACCAAGGCTGTGGATGGCAACATGACATTAGATATAGAAAACAATATGACAAAGGAATATCTTTTTATATACATATAGGCATTGAATCCAGTCAAAAAACTTTGCTAAGTAGATAAATGAGAACTGGAAAACAGGACTACTAGTTCTAACTTCTAAGGTCATGTGAAGTACAGTAGCAGTTCGGATATCTATCCACTATAAAATGGGTGATACAATTATACCCACAGTTCAAGCAGTGCCAAATGCCACAGTTATGCGCTCTATGCAAAAACATATAAAACCAACAAATGGAATATGGTAATAAATAAATTGTAAATTTTCTTAACAGAGAATCTATTTATTTCATTCATTACCTTATTTTTTTATTGATTTTCTGAAAAGTTGTTTTCTTTGTGCTTGACCGCAGCTGCTTTGCTCTTTCTTTCTTAACCACCACAGCTAAAGCCTAAAAGCTACCTTGAGAGTTGAGACTGAACTAGCTCCTCGTTCAATGTCCTCTAAAAACAAAAATAGCTCTTCGTTCAATGTGTTTAAAATAACAAACCAATTAGGATGACAACATCAATTCAGTTAATCTATCTAATCTGTTTAATGTCATTTGGATCTAAATGGAGATATGATAATGCATCATGTCTGATACTTCAACAGATCTATGAATGATGCCTGTCATTTAACAGCATTTGATGATTGACAGTGCACTGCTGTCTGCTGATAGTATCTTACGAATGATGCCTTGATGTAAGAACAGAACTGTATCTATGAAACCAAATCGGAACAAGATCACTTATGAAAAGTAAAAAAAAAAAACTCACATAGCGTCCTCCCAAGCCAAGTTTGAGGGAGGCTGTGTTATTGCAGGGCTTTGTATACAGACTATAAGGGTCAATATTGCCTTCTTCGGAACTAGCTAGGTTCAGGTTCTTGGCACATTCAGGAGAAGGGTGCTCTGAGGAATCAAGCACGCATGTCGCCTTCAAGTTGTGATAAGTGCTGTCAGAGATCAGACCATGAGTCCACCAGTACTCAAATGTACCAAGATAGTCATGGTAGTCATCAGTAACAGCGTTCCCCACCTTAAGTTTCAAGAATTGCAAAAAAATTCAGAAACTATCATGCACATACTAAAACTAGTACAAGCAAAACATGGATTTCAATGATATACCAAGAATCCTTTGAGATTAATTGTGGGGTTCTGAAAGCCCTTGTTCTTTTCGTATATGAGCTGGGCTAATTGGGGAACATAGTGCCCTGCAAATATCAAAGACCAAACAGCCCATTCAGATCAGGTCTTCCATCCAACAAAGAGCCTGAACTGAAAATTCAGAACTTATCACATACAAAGTTTACCTGCATAGCTCTCTCCAGCAATGTAAAACTCCCTGTACTTGTACTGTGGGAATCTCTCCAACCAGTTCAACAGAAAAGCATAGGTATCCAGTGCTACAAGACAAAAGCAAGTGACAAGAAGTTGGTACCTGAATCAAGATTAATCACAGGACAGTGGGCAACTCGTACAAGATTGGCCATGAATCAGTTACCTGTCCTCGCATCTCCTGCGGTGTACAGATCCAACGTCGTGTTAGAGTACGAGAACCCCACGCCGGCCGGCGACTCCAAGAACAGCAAATTGGCCGCTGCAATCACCAGCAAACACACCCGAAATGAATCAGCTACTCCCCACAATTACATTGGAGCATCTCCTGCTGTTTAATGGAGCTCAAGAACACACGTTGCAGATTACACACCCTTGTTCCAAGAATTGGGGTTCAGGTACAGCGCCTTCCCGTCCGGCCTGATCCGGAAGGGGCCAACCTCCTCCGACGCGCCGTACCCGACCGACGAGCACCCGGGCCCGCCGTTGAGCCACAGGACGAGCGGCGCGATGGGCCCGGCCGCCGGCACCGCCTCCACGAGCCAGTAGAAGAGCGCGCGGCCGCGCGCCTGGTTGACCGTGACGTAGCCGGAGTACTGCGAGAACCCCACATTGGGCGGCTGCCCGGGGAGCTCCCGGATCCGGTCGCTCTCCTGGTAGGCCAAGGCCGCAGCCGCCACTCCCACTAACACTAGCAGCACCAAAGCTGAGACCTTGTGAGCCATTGGGAACAGGGCAAGCTCCAATGGCCGGACTAGTAGCCCCATGCCTAGCGGTACACTAGCAATATAAGCCCCCAAGATCTTTAAAGCACTGGGAGCCGAAGCAGTGGGGCTGACTGACACCTGAGGCCCTGAGCTTGCACTTGCTAAGTACGCAACACACACTGCTGCTGCTGACGAAAAGAGCGCGAAATTCAGGACCACCAAGAAGGCCGGGTTGCTTGCATGGATTTCAGCGGAGCTTGATTAATTTGTGATCCTTACGCCACCCTCCGCCTCTCTCATTGACCAAAGACAGCTCAAGAACTCAACCCGGGTTCCCTCGAAAACGCTAAAGAAATAGAACGGCGGAGGCAGCCAATCTCATTCCATTCTGACCAGCGCCGGACAAAGGTGGTGGGTGTGGGAAAGTACAAGCAAAATGTGCCGAGATTTCCCTTCCCTTCGCGCCGCGCTGATTGATTAGGAGTAGCAGTACAGCTCAGGGACAGAGAAAAGGCGGATCAGATCGCGTACCGGCCGAAGGAAGGATCGCAAGATTAGGTGCGCGCTGTGCGCTACAGATCGGGCATTGCTGCTAGTGGGGGTGTCGGGAATAGTATAGTCAAGTGGCGGCGGTGGTGGTGGTGGTGGCGGCGAGTGCGTGTGAACGGAGGTAGAAGAAGCTGAAATGGGCACATGGGATTGGAGGGAAACGGGGGTGGCGGGAGGTGGCGCGCGGCAGCAATAATAATTCGCGGACGCATCTGCCGCAGCAGCGGCGCCCGCGTCCGTCGCGCTCGTGCACGCGTGAGAAAAAGGACAAAGGCACGCGGGCGGGCTAGCTTGAAACGTGAGATCGTGGGGCGTGTGAGCGGTTTGTGGATTCTGAGGAGCTCAACAGCGCAAGGATATACTGGTTGCAAGGGCATTTGCCTAAGGACGAAATAGAAATTTCAGTTCTACTACCAAGTATACGTTGTTAGTACAAATTAAATCTGATTATTGGTTTATTAAAGGTGTAACATATTTTTCTTTGCATTTATAATTCTATTCGTGAGGGTATTATGAATTTTTCCAACTATGATTAAAAATATTATTCTTGTGTGGTGCGATCTCATATGGACAATTACAATTCTATCCTTCGGATTCTACTACCCATACTACCCGATGTAGTATAATTAAATTCTAATTAATCTAAATTATTGGATAAAAAAATAGACGTATTAAATTGAGTGAAGGGTAAAAGAGATCGGAAGAAAAAGGAAAGGTGAGAGCTAAAAACTCTTGCTGGTGTAATGTAAGCAAGGCTTTGGAGACTATGATAATGACGAGGAGCAGCTGTCTCCCAAAAGAATGATATACTAGTGACTGCCGCATCATTGCATCACGCAGAAAGCAGAGATTGTTTGGGGACCCCCACATTACATATCTAGACCGTTCAGTTTTAAACTCTTATCCCCTTCTCTTTTTGAGCTCCCTATCTGTCTTACGTTAGGGTTGCAAGCTACACCGCCCAACGAACTCATTTGCGCTCAGGCGCTGAGTAGGTTTGTCCCGTGTTGGCGTGTCGACGTGTCGACAGAATGCTGCGACGTTGAGGGAAAAAACAGCATAGAAAGTTTTGCCAGAAACAATTCTACGATATTCTCGTGTTCCAAATGGAGTTCATAACAATTCCAACGCTGTGGGTAGAAGATCTAGAATGTTACCAAACGTTTTGCGGTAGAACTCCGAATTACCACAAGTATACTCATGACGGGGAATTGATATTTTATCCTCTCCTTAGATGCGTATTCATATTTTACTCTCCTCGATGTAATTGATTTTTTACCCTTCACTTACTATGTTTCTTGAATAAATACGCTCTTTTTATTATTTTATTAATATTCGGCCGTTTTACCCGTTTTTGCTATGTGAAAATATATTGTCCATTCCATACGCATCTCCTCCCTTCCATGTGCATCTCCTCCCTGTTCCATTCCATTCCTCCTCCCTCCCATTCCGCTCGCGGCAGCGCCCTTCCTGCTCCTCCTCCTCTACAGAGATGCCCCCCTGGCGGCCCTCTGCCTCGTCGCCTCCCGCTCCACCCCCTCCTCTACACCTCCGTCCCCTAGTCCTACGTGCCCCCACTCGTCCTCCCCGGTCCCCTCCCTCCGCGCCTGCCGCTGGATCATCTTCTCTGCGTCGCCCCACCACCGTCACCACTGACCGCTGTCCGTCGTCCCCGAGTGGCAACTCCTCACCGTCACCGACGCAGTGACCCCACCCGATTGGTCCCCCCCGGGCGCCATGGTGCTCACCCTCACAGACCAGACCCGCTTCGGCTTTCGCTCTGTTTGCCTCGGTGCTACCGAACCGACATCGAGAAGCAAACGGAGACCATGGCGTCGCAAAGAGGAGGGCGACGACGAGAGGCGGTGTGACTACGGGGAAGGGGTCGGCAGCTAGGAGGATCTGAGGAGGAAAGAGAGAGAAAGGAGGACCCACTGCGTTCTTGCCGTCGCCCACCCCCACAGCGGTGTGCGCGGTCGCAACTCTCCTGATGACATCGTCGCCGACTTGGCCCAGCCCGAGTTGTCTTCTCCGACATCACCGCCCCGGACGCGCTCCTCGCCGACCTCTCCGCCCACGCCTCCGTCTACTGCCTCGCCAGATCTATCCGGTGAATTGACCGCCCCTCCCCCTCGGCCTCCACTGCGACAGCACATCGTCTTCCTCTTCCCCCAACAAATAGCGGTGCACCTCTGATGGCCACGACGGGGGTCCTCTCCACGAAGGCAACAACGGCGGCGACAACCACTCAGTGTCTCAAATTTGGCAACCTCCAATGATTGTTTTGGAGTTTTGTACTTGAACTAGGTGGTCTGTAAGCTTGTTCTCTGAATTGTTCTGATGGCCAAGAACTTGACCAAAATTGTGAATTGAATTAATGTGTTGATGGCCAAGATTGTTCTCTGTATTTCAATTGTGAACTAAATGTGTGTGTTTGAAGAATTGTTGTATGCAATAATTGTTTACTGAATCGTGTGGTTTTCTTGGATGTAAAAGGCAAGAAACATGTGTGATTTCTACATGAGTAGCATCGACAAGGCTGGTCTGGCAGTCGGAGATGGACCAACAGCGTGGCGGCAACGACGATAGCGAAGACGGTGACGACGGTGGTGAGGAAGACAATAGCAACAACTCACAGTGAACAACAGTGAGGGCAACAAGGTTATTTCGCGTGACCAAAACAGGAAAAACCATTGGATATTAATAAAATAATCAAAACGGGGTAAATAATCAAGCAACAGACTAAGAGGATGGCAAGATATCAATTACATCAGAAAGGAGTGTAAAATCTGAAAACACATCTAAGTGGAGAGTAAATAATCAATTCTCCCTACTCGAGATGTCTTGAGCAAGCATGCTTCATGCTGTAGCATCAGTGACAAAATTTGCAGAACCTCCTTCTTAGTTTCACTTAGAGCATGTACAATAGACTTATGTCAGCTGTCTATAGCTTTTGCCATGTAGGATTTTTGCTAAGGTAGTTGAAAGAGAATGAAGAGAGAGAAAGATGATATCTACACTCCTGTAGTCGACTGTAGCACCAGAAACAAGAAAAACATTAAAAGATTGTGTGTTGTCTACAATTTTATAGCCAATGAATTACTACAACCATTGTATGAGTTATCTTTAGTGCTATCCATAGGTGACATAAAAAATTGTTATAGACAGCAGCTGTATGTACCATTGTACATACCCTTATATTACATTCTATGCGACCTTGCTAGCTGGTAAGAAGCGAACTATCTATCTGGAAGTCTGGAAATGCCTCTAATATGAGGTACTGTCTGATGCTCCCAATACAGCACCGAAAACAGCTGCACTGAAAAGGCAATTAACTTGCCATATCCGATTCAGGCTCGATGGCAGAACGCGCGCAGTCCCTGGCGAACCATCATCTGCGCGTAGAACTCGGCATGCTCCTGTTCAGGCATCAAAGTAGCCCAAAAAAGTTACTATCAGTAATGGCTTGATCAAGGCTTAAAGCTGTGGTAGGCTAGTAGCTTATGTGTTGCCTCCAACTGAAGTTTGAAATGGAAAATACGTGCGCCGACTGCCGAGCTATTCAAACTAAAGGAGGATGTGAGGAGCTGAGACTGGAGAGAGGGTACCCTACCTTAACGGCGACAATGACAAGCGCGGCGCCTTTCTGTCGAGACTCGTGGAAGAGCTCCCGCGCCGCTTCAGCGGTTATGGAGGGCATTACCTGCGGCAGGGCCTTCTCCACAAGCTTCTCAGTGTGGTGGGCGTCGTCTATAGCTGTCACCACTTCCAGAGCCCCTCCTGGCCTTCAGCCTTCCTGTGTCTCCTCCTGCATGCGTACGTGCAAAACGAAATGTAAGAACGCAGAAAGATCTCAGAATGCAAAGCTTATCTTACGATTGCTATCGCACGGCGAAACAAAATGCTGATTTGATTCAGTGCGAGAAAGAGGATTTTTTTTTTACGTAGAATTTTTTTTTGACGTAGGAGAAAGAGGATTAATTCTTTCTTCCCCATGACATCACCGAAAGCAAATTAAAGGCTAGCTAGGGAGCGGCACCTTCTTGTGTCACGGGAAGCGTGTCGAGCTGAGGCTGGTCGAAGGCCGGCCGCTCCAGCACCGCACCGCCGCCGCTCGCGCGCGCCACGGCTGCCACTGCCTTCCCCCGCTGCGGCTGAGCTCGCTAGTTCACGGAGACGTTCGAGGGGAGCGCTGTGGATGCGGTGCTCGGGAAGGTGAGCGCAGTGCACGCCGCTGCTCGGCTGCTGATAGCCATGGCGGGCGTCAGAACAAGATATCCTGGCGTCTGGCAGCGACAAGGCTTTTCGTGTCAGGTTCAGGCAATGCATTCATTGCGATGGAAGCAGAGAGCGTGTGACGATGGCAGGATTTACTCAGGATTGAACGAAGAAAGTGCCAAAAGAAAATGTCAGGATCGCGACATCAGGTCGAATGTTTGAGAAAAATTTCCAGTTTGTAAACCTGTGGCTAGCATTACAGATCTGGCGAAATGGGAGGTTCAATTCTTGAAGTCTTGCTCTTCGTGCTGCATTCTTCCGCTTTCGAGCCATACGGAGCACAAATAATCAAAAGGCAACCACAAGAGCAATGCGATTTGAGCTAAGAGTCCAATCATAAGCAGAAATAGACAAACAAGTAGTATTACAAGTGTACAAATTACCAGAGCCAGCCCCCCCGCGGCGCGCGTTCGCCACGATTATGAGTTCTCACACACCACATTGGCGGGCTATGACCAGATCTTAATTTCTGGCCAGGGACGAACGGGACTTGATGAGAGACCATGTGGAGGTCATTCCTTGTGTGTGATGAGTAATTGACATTGGTTTAGGTAAGTCGAGTTTGGTTTGAGTAGTTCGGAGTCGAGTCGTTGCGTGGCGCAGTTAGGCTCGATCGGACTTTGGTCAAACTTGGTCGTACGGGATTAGGTTGCATATTCTGTTTGTTCGACAGGTTTGGACTTCGGCATGGTAAGTGATGGTAGTTACGCTTTCATGTATCGAGCGGTGCTATTTGATGTGTTTCTTGTCTGTGTGACCGCAAGACATCGGGTGAAGTCGTGGCGAGACACGGTGGACCGGACTAGGCGCAGGTGGCGCTGAGGTCAGAACGGTCAGGATGTGTCGAAGACGACGTGGACTCGAGGTGGTTGCGAGGCATGCAAGACAAGGAGCGTGGTGAAGTCGTGGCGAGACACGGTGGACCGGACTAGGCGCAGGTGGCGCTGAGGTCAGAACGGTCGGGATGTGTCGAAGACGACGTGGACTCAAAGTGGTTGCGAAGTCGTGGCGAGACACGGTGGACCGGACTAGGCGCAGGTGGCGCTGAGGTCAGAACGGTCGGGATGTGTCGAAGACGACATGGACTCGAGGTGGTTGCGAGGCGTGCGAGACAAGGAGCGCGGAAGCTTCCCGGAAGGTGCAGGAGGGGCGAAACGAGAATTTCGCAAGGCTGCACAAGTGGGAGCGGGCTCCGTTTGGACTTAGCGGGCATAACGGGGTGGAGACCCGTTAGCCGTGGGCTATAAATAGGTTGGAGGGGCTGCTTGTCCAGGTGAACACTTCAAGGGATTTTAGGGTTTCCTTTAGTCAAAAGAGGTTTTAGAGTCTGCTTTGGCTTTAGGTTTTAGTGGTTGAGAGTTGTTGGTGGAGGCGAGTTGTGTTCCTCGTGTCCCCTTCATTGGGTTCTTGAAAGACTGTGTATCATTCCCTTTCAAGCATGTATGGGTTGTGTTCTTGAGTTGGAGAGGGAGAGGATGGTTTGACGAGCTTGTAATCTTTCTTGTTCGATTGTCCTTGCATATTGGGACGTATCTCTTCGTATCTCACTCCTGATTCAATGAGTGGAAACCTGAAGTTTTCTTCTATTCATGCTCTCTGTCCTTTCTGTTCTTGTTCTCCTTTTTGGTTGATTCCTGAGATTTCCTGTTGTAAGTTTTTGCTTGAATTCTTGCTATGATCTAACTTGCTGCAACATGTGGGAACCCATCTAGGGTTATCTTGATCATCAATTACCCACGTGCAAGTCTCTAGATTAGATTTCGTTTTTGACTCGGTTTTTGAACCACCTTCACTCAAATGGAGAAATGTCTGAACTTTGGCAAGGATCTTCACGATCGTTGCTCGAAATAGGTCCCTGACATCCTTGAGAAGGTGTGTGTCAAGTCTCGTGAAGTTTGGAGTTGTGGAGCAAAAGTTAGAACAATTTTCGATTTCGAAATCATGCTGAAGTTCAGTTTTTTGTGCTGATTTTACTGTAGCTACGAGTACTATTCATTTCGAGTTCTTACTACAAGTATCAGAGCATCGAAAACCGAAAATCGTAGCTTCGAGTACTATTCTTTCGAGCCCTATTCTTTATCGAGTACTGTTCATCGAGTTATATTCATTTCGAGTTCTTGCTACGAGTACTGTAGCAAGACAATGTAGTTTCGAGTACTCTTTTTTCGAGCACTGTTCATTTCAAGTACAAGCTACGAGTACTGTTCATCGACCACTGTAGCTTCGAGTACTGTTCATCAGGTTGTCTCCTTGTGTTTGTGATTGTTTCTTTTGGGGTTTTGATTGGATTCAATACAAGTCTTCGCTGTGCTTGATTGATTGATCTTCATAGCTTTTATAGTTATTGGAGTGAGATTCGTATTGAATTTGATTTAGGAGAAAAAGAGTTTGTGCTCCTATTAACCCCCTCTAGTCGCCTTTCCGGTCCTACACTTGATGAGTTTTGGGTCTTGGAATGTTCCAGAAACAATACATACCAAACGCCGGTAAGGATCCAGAACCAAGCATAATGCAGCTATTCCCTCCAAACCAGAAAATCGCAGTTACGTTTCTTCAAATAAGACGAGCAAAGTACACCATAACAAAAACAAAAACAAAAACAAAAAAACGCAAAAGCAACCACGAAAAGGAGAATGGGGAATAAAATTAGAGACTTGATAGGCAACATGTGGCAATTGTCCCTGGAGAAGTCTCCATGCTTCTACACGAGAAGGCACAGAACACTATGACAGCAGCAAACCAGCATGGAACGGAAGGCCAATTCATATTTTTATACTGTATTCCAGTAAACGAATTGTCTTGGTGCAACATTTTACAATATAAAGTAAATACAAAATGCATCATGTATACTCAATTTTTATCCATGTCGTAACAGCTCATGAGTCATGACAGAAAAATCAGAAGTTCCTATGTACTGCATAGATGCGCAATTTCTCAACTAAAACAAACCAACTTTAAGTGGGACTTCAAACCACTTGATAATTAGCAGTGACCAATCGAGTCCTCTGTGAAAACTTTGAAGAACTACCTTCTCTCAGTGGGCGAATGGCAGTAACCTGAGACAAGTATTTGCAGGAAACCACAAGAATTATAAATTGAAGTGGAGAACATCAAATTAGATAGTTGTATCAGCTCAGCCAAAGCAGAACAGCACGCAATGATTCTATGAATGGTGTGATCATAGTTACCGGATTCGCTATAAAACCCCGCGAATCGCGAACCAGATTCGTCGAACCCGAACCGGTTTAGGGTATGGGGTTCGTGTTTGCTGTGGAAATTAGAAGAAAAATTGGTGAACTACGAACCCGAATCTCGTACAGCGGCTTGGACGAACCATGTTTCCGGTAACTATGGGTGTGGTACAAAAAATATCTGAAAGCCCATGTATAAAATGCCTTACAGCATCATTTCATGACTAGAAGTATTATACATTTTCATTGATTAATTCTGTAGTTTAAAATGTAGTGTTAATCTCTTTTCAAAGTGCTGCTGTGCCTAAAGAAATGATGAGTGAAACAGTTTGAGAACAGTGTTGTACTGTACAATGGTGGAGATAAAGCAGAGTGAATATTGTTGAGATCTAATGGTGGAGATAAAGAAGAGTGAAATATTGATGAAATATTTAATTGCAACGCAGAGTAAATCAGTGTTCTAAAGGCCAGTAAGAGGGCACCCCACTGTTTGGTGCTTAAATGGTAAGCGGGTGGCTATGCTACCTTCTCGGAGAAAATTGGATGCCAAGGGCCAGCAGAAGCTGGTTGACAGAATTGAAAAAAAAACTTGGCTGCATGGAAAGGAAGAGGCATGCCCCTGAGTGGGATTTGACCACACAACAGGTGGTTTTTTATGTCATGTTGGGTAAGGTGGGTAGGGTCATAAACAGCAAACATGCAAAGCTCTACATAAATAGTTCACTGGTCGTAAAGCAGTCATATTATTCATTCAAAATAGATTCTACAGAACAACCACCATGTTGGTGCCGTAAAGCCAACCAACATTCAACTCAGCACATAGCTAGTAAAGTGCTGCGATACAGCAAAACACCCATGCAAAATTCTACACTCCAAGATGTTATTCTCCCCCTCAATAGTTCGTAGGGATGCAATCGGAGCGGATAAGGGCGGATATCGCTCATCCCGTATCCTATTATGTATTTTTTCTCGGAAATAGAGTTGGGACACGGACAATGCCGGGTATGAATACGAATGCGGGTAGTCTCGGTCACGAATACGGAGCGAATACATGTCGAACCAAATACGGATTGTCTCGGTCACGAATATTTAGTCAGATATTGCGCGAAAATAGAAACCATATATATCGCACATATAAAGATCAATCAACCATACTACATGTCCTAAATACAACTACATTAGCAATTTAGCAAGCAAATTTAATTACATCATACTATCATGATGGTTAGTTAAAGTAGCAGTAAGTAGCAAATCATAGTGATAGCAATACAAAAGATGTCTAAAATGTAACTAGCCAACTATATAACTAGGCAGATACAACATATACAAAACCTACGGACTAGTAGCAATAACTAGTTAGGGTTACATAGAACGTTGACTGGTAGCAAGTCTATAGCATCCCAATTTTCGAGTTTTTCAAAATCTTTTATTTAAAATAATGTTTTATAAAATATTTCATGATTTTCAAGAATTTAACAAAGCTTAAATAGAATTTTTAGAGATGAAAATAATTTAATATGAATAAATCAAACATCCATTAAATTCAAAATTATTTTATTTAATTTCCTTATGTTCAAAAGTATATTCCGTAATTTTTTCGAGTTCATTTGCTATTTTTCTTAGCTTATTTGGATTTCCTGTATTCCTAAAAAATAAAAAATAATTAAATACTGGAAAACCACGCGGGCCGATTTCTCTTTCCGGCCCACTAGGCCTATAGTTTACCGGATATCCGGAACAGTGTTTACAGATACCAAGGACCGGTGGAAAAACCGGTTGGCGGCCGGTAACAATAACCGGCCGGTTACTGGAAAAACCAGGTGAATTTTGAAAACTGAAATTTGAATTGAGGATGTTTTGAAACCGGTTACCGCCCAAAACCGAAAAAACCGATTAAAAAAACCAGAAAAATAGATAAAACCGGTTATAGGTAATTAGCAATTGGAATAATGCAAATATTAATTAGAAAATGTTTAATGAAGCAACAATTCTGATACATAAGGTCTAAAATAGGCTTATTTAGCTCATGCAATAGGTAATATATAGGAAGCGCAATAATTCAAGCATATTTATTAGAGTAATAATGCAAATATTAATTAGAGGATGTTGGGACTTGCTCATACAATAAATCAAACATATTTAGCTCATACAATAGGTAATCTAGTACAAAAAGGCCTAAACCAACCTAAGAAGTGCATTATGCAGTCATAATTCAAATTTAAATTTGAAATTTTCGGCCGGTTTTTTTCAGACTGGTACCCACCGGGATTTTGATCCTTGACAGATACTATCCGATAAATTATCCAGATAGCTCCAAATCCGACAGATAGCTCCATACCGAACCCATTTCTGGCAAAAGCTATCCAAATATGATATTCGAGAAAAATCTCAGATATCTGGTTTCATGCTCCGAATTTATTCGGATGGACGGACGGTCGGGAACTATCCGCTCCGTTTGCACCCCTAATAGTTCGGAGGGCACTAGGGAAAAGCAGGGAACAAGCAAGTATGCATGTATGATCCACTGAGAAATATGATATAACTAACCTTCAAATCACTGAACGTATTTGAAGCAGAAAATCCAACAGAAATGGGAGAAAATGTCGATGGATCAGCTACGGGGACAGCAAACTCCATGGAACCACTGCAAATGAACGAAAAACAAGTGTTAGCAGCACCATGGGGATAAACTGAGTGATATTTTAAAAAACATATTATTGAGAAAACATATACTTCTTGTACCTGCGGTTGGATTGATCAATAAGAATAATGGACCATTCCAACACTGAGTTTCTTGAGTCATATCTGGATGCAAAATAAATAAAGACATGAGAATAACAAAGGTACGCAGCTATTGACTAACTGGATGGTGAGCAGGAGAAACTTTCATCCAACAAAATCATTTTCAAACAAAATGAACAGTAGCACAAAATTTTATAAAGCTGCTTAATTTATTATGCTACATACAATATGAAACGAAGCATTCAGCCATGTTAAACAGAGGCTAGAGGCTATACATCACTTTGCAAATTACTACTTGTTAACATGAACACCGAAATTTGTGCTGATTATATCCAAATGGTACTCTGACTGCAAAGAGAATTCTTCCTGTGCTCCACTTATCTTATATAACCTAAACTTCAAGTGCTCACTGAAAACTTTTGCAAGTTTTTTTTTGGTTCTTTTCTTTCAGATGAACTGTTTAAAACTTTTTAAATTACAGCTATTAGCATTATTCAGGTACAGGCCATTCTTGGACATGCATGTTACCAGAGTATTTAAGACAAGACGAGGGAGTTGAAACATTACTTCCACTCTCCATCTATCTGTCTAACACTTGGAGCCTCCCTGAGTGCAGGCAGAGGGATAGAGATGACAACATTGTGCAAATCAAACATCTGCGAAGCTTCATATTCAATGCTGACATCGATTCTATTTCCAGACACTGAAGGCCAGCAATTGACTGCAAGTTGCAAAAACAGGTTACACAAGTAACTTGTGTAACAAATTAGCAAGCTACTTAAAGCAAACAGTTGAAGTTTACCTGCCAATGGCAGAGATGACTCATTCAACCCTTGGATTCTCCATTTCACTAGAGGTGTTTCATTCTGACCACTGGGGAAAGGCCTGCTTGAATCTTTTGCTCCCACAATTTGCTGACTGTTGAACAACTCTTTGTTAATATTAGGGTGTGTCTTGAAGCTAAGTCCGGGTACATCTTGGTTCTCAATCTGTAAACCATACCAAATATAGGAAAAATTTAGACCTTCAAATTAAAACATTTAATTCGGACAAGTGTCGTTAGCCAAACAAGCAGTGCTTGCAGGTAAGTGATTCCTAGTTCCTACACATGTTGCTCCAATAGCAGGAATACGGGCTACAAAATAAAGTTCTAATCAATTTGTCTATCTCAGAAAATCTCGTGGTGTAGTAGTGGTGAGATAGCAAAGATTTGTATCATCTAATTAGGAACAAATAAGAAGAAAACTTGAGATATTAATTAAGAGAAGGATTTAACTATCATGAATGCAACGATTCAGATCAAAAGTTCTGCTTTATGGAAAGCAATGTAAAACAATTCCCAAGGGAGATTGGTTTGTGTGGCCTATGAGATATCTAACCAGACATTTGGATCACTAGTGGTATCAATGAATACAGGAAAGGGTTGAGTTGTATAAAACAGTGTGACTCACTAATATAAATACACGTGAGCACACACTTCATGCAAATTCACCTTAAAAACAAATTAAGAGATTGTTTTGCTTAAGTGTCTGAACGTTCCAAACAAAAGAGTCTAAAGTAGTAAGAATGTAGAAGATA
Source organism: Ampelocalamus luodianensis (assembly GCA_036346255.1). Lineage (NCBI taxonomy): Eukaryota > Viridiplantae > Streptophyta > Magnoliopsida > Poales > Poaceae > Ampelocalamus > Ampelocalamus luodianensis. The sequence goes on along the minus strand of CM070617.1, from coordinate 24,078,184 downwards.
CATAAATCAAATATAGAAAATGACCTGCAACTGAATAAAACCATCAGTGTCATTAAGAACTTGGAGAGCAAGGGTTCCTTGAATATCAAAATTACTAACTCCCCCGTCCCTTTTAACAGTGGCATTGAGCTTCTCTTCAATTGTCACTGTGATAGGATCACTTGGTGGAATAGATGACGATCTTGACTGAATTGCACTTGGCTGAGTATCATCAAGAATGGCTTCTCCTTCAGCTTTCAAAGACTCTAGGAACTGGTTTGTCTTCTGTGCTTTGCTTAGTTTCATACCACCAGGCACTTTAGTGGGAGCAGGAACAGGAGCAGATGGACGCCCTATACAAATTCCACAAGCAGTCAGGATAAATTAATAGCCACACAGCCATTATACCATATCAATATATAGCTGTCTGATCTCTCCTCTAGCCACACCATCACCATAAAAAAAAATCTGCTTTACTATATGAAGTCACGTGAGATCGCAATAAATTGAATGGAAATATGTGTGAACATGCAGATGTTTCTTTCTTGCGACTACTAGCTTTTTCTTTGATAATTTGTTGTGAATCAGAATAGCATTGTAACTTTCGAACAGAACTTTCACGTGACTACGGGATTTAATGAGATAAGTCATAAGTGTGAACTAAGACGCACATTTGCTCTGCAATTCGTTAGATAATTACGCTTCTTACTTCATGGCACTTGGCAGGCTAGAGATTTGGCAAATCTAAGCGCCTAACAAACACTACTTTGTTACAAGCAGAATCATGTATATCTTATATAAGCAAGTAATGTTGTCAGGAACTCAGGGTCAAGATCCCAGGCAGAATCCTTTTTTGTTTCATAGGATCAAATCGTAGAAACATGACAATAAAATTTTTGTAAAATATGATTGATTGATATACAATCTCATGCTGCACAAACGTTAATTATATTTCCCTAAATCATTAGGTTTTTGTATGAGTAGCACAAAAAAAATGCCATAGAAAATTTAGTGCCAGTTTGTGGTTGTTGTGCTGTGCTTTACTGGCAGAGCTGTGGAAAATTTACTGTTACAGGAATCTTACCTATTCTAGTAAGATCATCTGTTATGGCTTAAGAAATGTGCTAAAAAGATGCATTTGTAGTTAACATATCAAAAAGTAGTACAATAAAACTATGGATTATAAGACACCACAATGCCAAACTAAGCCATAGCTGCATTTCTAAGCGAAGTATAATATTTAGCATGCAAATCTTTGTTCAGACTTGCTGGTTCAAGTTGTTGTAACCTTGCATCTTGCCATCTTGAGTTACAACAGTAGCCTATCATCTCACAGTCACTCAGTCAGACCCTACAACTATTGCCTCATGCTAGAGATGTGCTCTTGTAAAGTTGTAAAAATTGAGTAAAAATGTGAACATCTTCAGGATAAAAGTATAGAACCAATTGCAAGTGCCAATGGGATCATGAGAATGCTTTGAACCATGATCCTACTTGATTTCAACTCCACTGATGATTCAGATTGGAAATGAACTAAGGCCATGCAATTATATGATACTGCTCCCTCCGTTTCACAGTGTTTGTCCATGGTCTCGGGAGTCTCTATTTCAAAATGTTTCTCCATTGTGGAAATCAAGGGCGTAGTTATTGCAATGTTTCCACTATCTACCCCTATTTAAATGCTTTGGAAGAGGTTTTGTAGTATGTAATTTAATAGGGATATGTATAGTCATTTCATTAATTTTTTCTTAGATTTAGTGCTTCCTTGTCTACGCACATGTTGGGATGTGGACGAATATTGTGAAAGGGAGGGAGTATGACCCAGATTGAATCCAAAACACCATTAATTATTTATGTACAAATAAATGGTGGAATTTGGAAATGCTGTTATCAGATACCAATACTGCAAATTGGTACCATAAATATTAACATCAGCGTGAAAATAAAACAATATGTTACTACTTACTAATATAAAAAGATGTTTCCATTTCCACATATAGGCATTTGTTTTAGTACAAACCTTTGGCCTTGTGAGTGAACGAGTCCATATCACCAAATATAGGATCAACCCCTGGACCACCACCTCTAATGTTCATGTCATTAAAGCTGTTCGGAGTTCTAAGGGGACCAAATCCTCCTTTGTCAGTCTTGCCTCTATCAATCTGCATAATTTTTTTTTATATAAAACCAACATAAATTTTATTTTGCCAATATAAGGGGGCCTAAAAACAGGGGAGAAATTCTCATGTAATGCAAAATGCAAGAACATGTTTTGTGTTCAAGGAGTAGGTTGGACAAACCTTGTTTTTCTCAATCTCAGTAACTTTCTTCCTCATGACATCCTTAGTTTCGTTTATTTTGCTTTGCATGACCAGCTTGTGCAGCTTCTCTTCATGGCTCTCCATTTCACAGTATTGTTTAACTTGTACAACAGTTACATTTTCCTTGTTTCCAAGAGAAATGGCTTCATCGAAAGCAAATATAAGTTCAAATGCTGCCCTACAGACTCCTCCCTCATCCAAAGAGGGGGAGTATTCTGGTACCTTTATACATGTTCAAGGAAATCACTGCATTGAATTGACTTATAAAAAATGAATTCTATAACTATGCCCTAAGGAAGGACAAATGGTCACAATCTAGTGATTGCTATGTTGATCTTTGTTCCAAAGCAAAATTGATGTGGAGTTGCTAACATTTTTTTTCTTTTCTGGAGATGACTACTTTTTTAGCAATAACCTAGCTTTTGATAATAGTAATATAACACAAGTGAGAATAGGATACGAGTTTGGACAGCAGCCTCAATGTCTCCAGATCTTCAAGAATATTACTCTGCTTATTTGTGATGAGTAGCAGATACAGCACTTCAATTGGTTGATAAACATAACGAACATTTTCAGTCTCAACATAAGTATGTTGCTTTCCAGTTCCAACCAACTTTGGAAATGCTGCAAGCAGTCCCTCAATCCTTATTCGAGACATGTCAACATATTGTCTTGAAACAAGTGCTGCAGTTCAAGAAGTACAAAGATAACCATTTTAAGTTCTTTAATAGTCATAAAACAAACACTACGGCAGAAAAAAATGACAGTATCTTGTTCTTGACATCAAATCAGATGAATTATTAGTGTAGAACTATATATTACACCTGGTCAAACGCCGGGCCGGGCTTGAAAAGTCCGGTCTCGAACAGGCAGGCCCGAGCCTGGCCTGAAAAATGCATTTTCCATTTAAAAATATTATTTTAATTCTTTTTTGGAATAAAAGTTAATAATTAATTCATTTTGAGAACAAAAATTGTTTTTAATTGTTTTAATTGCATTTCATTGGGCTTTCGGGCTGGAATTCAAGTCCCAAGCCCAGCCCGGGCCACCCATTAATAGGTCTACAGTATAGATGCAAACCTAGACTAAAAGGTCCATAAATTTACTGAACAAAACTTAGTGCAGAAAGTTCATTTAAGTGTTGCTGTTTTGGCACCAACTGTACACTCATCTATATAGCAAAGGATGCCAAATGGTATAGCTACCAAACTTATATCGCGGTTTTTTTCTTTCCCTGAAAGAGTTATAAGAAGACCACATCTCATTTGGGAATCAACAATAATATAAGACTTTAGTAAGTGGGGAATTTCAAACCAGCTCACCTTTTCCAGACTTCGATATTATAGAAGCTGCAAGAACCACCTGTGTGTATATAAAAGAAACAATCATTTCTTCTGAATACCATAGCACAAAAGCAGAACTACTTATAATGAACCAAGAATAATGTTTATTCTTTCACAGTTTCACTGTAATGCCCTTCCAGAATTTCAAGAAGACCAGAAGTAAATCAGTTTATAACATGGAAAATGCAATAATTTAACATCGCAGAACAACAATTTGAATCAATCAGTCATACCATTTTCAATGGCTTTGTTAGTCCCAGGAACTACCAAAGCCAAGTCGACAAGCTATAAAACTGCAAGAGAGAAACTAATTAGTTCCAAAGCAAACAAGCCATGCAAGACAACTGAAAGAAGTAATTCGTGAGAACTGCGAATGCACAACTGTTGTGGTCGTTGGTTGGGTACGGGTCCGAGGACCGAGGGTAGGGCACTCATTCTCATCTAACCGCCAGCAGGGCTCTTTCCTGTCGAGGTAGCGAGGCTCTGAGGCTTAGTTGAACTTTTGATTTCTAATTACTTGATTGATAATGGATACATGCTATCACTTTTATAGGGACAGACCGACTTGACGCCTAAGAAATAATCTATAAAAAACCTATCAAAGTATCAATCCAATCTAATCTTTTCAACTATTAAAAATAATCTTCCTAATAAATAAGATCTTATTCCTAACAATAATTAGACCCGCGGTACTGTTCGCATGCCTTCTACGACATCTCACGTCTTTCTCCATAACATTACACCACTCGCGGCAAGGCAGCTTATCCTCGAGCTGCGGTGGTGGCCATGGTTGAAGTCCTCGGTGGCCCCATGTTGACAAGAGTATCCAGTATCGGCGTCGGTTCGCTTGAGAGCAGATTAGCGACACTCCGACATATAGCGCCCAAGGAAGAAACGCCTTAACATGTTGTGGCATTAAGGAAGACGCCGGCAACATGGGCAACCGGTATGGGGAAGCAGTGACGTCTGTATTACCACGGAGCGCGATGATGGCGGGGAGGACGCGACGGTGGCGTTGGCCTCTCAGTCGTTGCGCTCTGCATCGCCTAGGGCACGGTGTCGGCCGGCCGTGCGGAAAATACCACCGCCGGATACGCAAACCTCCTCGCGAACGCACGTCGGTGCAGCGCGCGCGCGTTCGTTAAGGAGGTGTTGGTGACAACGGCCGGAATGGCATTGTTGGCGGTGCTAGTTCTAGAGGTGATGGAAATGGCGGCGCAGCCATGTTGGCAACGACAGGCGTCACCTCCTTCTGCTCCATCTTGACCAAGGTTGCAGCCGACGGGGTTGCCGTCAAGGCCAGCGGATTGGTGGAACATTCCTTGCTCTCAGTGTGGCTTCTCTCCTCCTCTAAAACACCAAACATCTCAATCATGTGACCCAGCATGTTACTGATTGTCATGGAATTGAAACCCTTGCTGCCCGACATGGTGGAAGGGGCAATGATTGGCTTTGATACCAAATGTTGTGGTCGTTGGTTGGATACGGGTCCGAGAACCGAGGGTAGGGCACTCGCATTCATCTAACCGCCGGCAGGGCTCTTCCCTGTCGAGGTAGCGAGACTCTGAGGCTTAGTTGAACTTTTGATTTCTTATTGCTTGATTGATAATGAATATATGCTATCCCTTTTATAGGGGCAGTCCGACTTGACGCTTAAGAAATAATCTATAAAGAAACCTATCAATCCAATTTAATCTTTCCAACTATTAAAAATAATCTTCCTAATAAATAAGATCTTATTCCTAACAATAATTAGATAGATAAGGAATCCTAAAATAATCTACCTAACCAACTATTCTTTATTCTAGGAAAAAAATCAGCAGGCATGGAAAACAGTGCGCCACATTACCGCCGGGTACCCGCGGTATTCACGTGCCTTCTATGGCGCCTCGCCTTTCTCCATAACACAACTATTAAGAATACACAGAGTAAGTTAGTCGAGAAATAAAATGCTTTTTATGGGTTTCCAGCACATATCCAATAGGATTTGACAAACTTTAACTATACAAAATACTCTCCTTTCACGTGTTGCACATACCAGAGAATAAAAATTGCATATTAAAAATACATTCATGAGATCCAGATTCATCTGAGGCAAAATCACACACTAATAAAACGCAATAACAAAAACAAACGGGAACAACTGCATTAAGGTAACCATTACGAACATAGGTGAAATCAGACGTATTTTCCTAGACCAAAATTTCAGAAAACTGATAGACGTCACTCAAAATAACGCCAGCCCTTACGACATTCACTGTGATGAAAAATGCAGACATCCAGGTATCTACAACAACTATACGCAAAACTTTCACACCCATACATACCCACACCACAAAACAATATGATCTGAAATGCCTAACCAAACAACTAAAAACTCAGGCTTTATTCTCCCAAACGAAAAATATAAAACTCTCAAGCTAAATCTTCCACACAAGTCAGTGATAACGTATATATATACATATCAGAATACCAGATCCGAAACATACTGCAATGACAACAGAGAATGTCATCCAAGCTGCACGATATGCATCACAACTCGCAAACCCACACAATCTTCGTACTCCATGCACGAACCAACCCACCCAAACGATCCGGCACGCTGCGGAGCCGCTACGAAAACAGCATGCAGATCGACACTAGCATTTGCAAGCCGCAACCAACCAACCACCGTGAACTCCAACCCACGAAATTTCAATCGGGAAAACGCGCCCCAAAAAACAACAAAAAGATACGTCTCGCAGACGAATTACATATTCACAGATCTGAGACGCGGGGGCCGGTTGAGCCGTCAGTGGCGCGACGAGGACACGACTCGAGATCGGATCCTCGGATCCTGGCGCACACGACGTGTCAGCGCAGAGGCAAAACAGAGCAAGTCCTAGAGGGCGCAGGGAGCGGGGGAGGTGGTGGTGTGCAACGAGAAGGGGAGAGGAGAGATGCGCGCCTACCTCAGATCCGAGAGGGATGGAAGGAAGGGAGGAGCCGAGGACGACGACGAAGGTGAGCTCGAGGGGTTCGAACTATAAAAACCGGACCGGTGATCGACCATTCGACCCGGTCGAGTCTCGTCGAGTCGAGTCTCGGATCATCGTATGTTTTTAAATTTAATATATATACACATACATTACAAAAAAAAGGGGAAAACAGTACAAAAAAAGCAACAATAATTAAAGAATCTGAATTCTGAACAACAAGTTAAGCCAACCAAACAGGGACATTATAAGCTCACATAATAATGGGATTATTCAATCGGTTGATGTTGTAGTCTATTTTTCTTCTTTAAATGAATATATTTAAATATACTTTAGTTCCTCTCACATCCACATTCACCGTATGTTTGACTTAATACATAAATTGCACCAGAGGGAGGCGGCGCCATGGGGAAATGTGGGCGGAGCAAGCTCCAGGAGGAGGAAAATGGAGAAAAGAGAAATGAGGAGAGAAGAAATAAAGTGAGGAAAAAGCAAGAAAGAATTAAGCCAAGATGTGGTCCAGCCAGCTCAGAAGATAAGGTGGAAAGAGACAGAAATGGAAAAGGGAAGAAAAATAAGAAAAAAAAGGGAAAATTAAGAGAAAGGTAAAAATAAAAATTTTAGGGAGAATTAGTAGCCGTAGCTTTCGCAGTAGCATTAAGCCCCAGAAATATTGCGTGTCGACACTGTGAATTTGTTAGACCGAATAAATTTTGCAAATCACGTGCGATTAGATAGCAGTAGATCGTCGATATAAAATAAAAGCTGGGAAAAATACGTGAAATTTATCTAAGGCTATATAGCGAAATTAATCACCGGTAGAACTCATTAAATTAGACAACTTATCTGAAGCGTTAGAAAATAATTTAAGCAAGATAAAATAATTAAGCAACACCGGTGTAAAATCGATTAGGTATTTATTTACATGCGTAAAATTGAATAGACTTAGTTGTGTGCAGGATTCGTGTAGTATTTTATTTTCGCACGATAAAACGCGAGTATAGACAACCTCGACCCTAGAACCGACAGACTAGAATAACCGCTGTTGGGGAGTGCTAACCTAACGGGGGATTCGGAAAATGTTATAAAAGTTAAAATCTACTAAAAATAAAATCAACCGATTAATGTACGCATAATAGCACCAAAATCAACTAAGTATTTATTTATTTATTATTCGTGCTGCCGTATAATTACAGAGGACAATCCAACGCAGACCGGAGTAGTTGATCCGGAGTTCTTTGACGTTGATCTTTTCTACAACTACGAAGGTAAGCTTATCTCTTGAACATAAATATAGTTATATTAAATGTAAAATGTATATTGTTGTATCATATATGTACATGCATCAAAACTATATCTTAAAATCAAATCGGATAAAAGAGATAAAGATAAAAGAGATGAGAAAAGAGAATTATTAGGATGGTAAAGAGGGCCTTGGCAGGAAAAGAGAAGAGAGAAGAGATCGGACCCTTTGCATATGTTTAATATATAAGGATCAATAAAACTCTTACTCGGATAAGAGGTCGTAATTACAGTGTCAACCATTTTTTCGTTTCGACGGGCAGAACATGTTACCTTGTTACGTGACTATCCTCTCCACATCGGGTAACTAATATGTGGGAGTGGGTGGGTCTGGAGGGAGAACTGACCCAACCCAAGGCGATATAGTACCGCATGGTGGGGTGTTGGGTCTGGAGGGAAAGCTGACCCAACCAACATTACAGGAACTTAGTGGATGAGGAGTTAGCACCGACGAAAAATAATGGGTGAAGACTTAATCACGTAACTTGGAAACGTTTTGTATTCTGAAATCGAAACCGCGTCAAAGGAAATGTGGGAGACCTCATGTAAAGAGAGCTCAGAGTAGCTATGAGTAAAGTGGTACAAAGCCTGTGCGATGCTATATATCAAACCATGAATTCATGCATGTCTCCTAGATTGGAGTCTACGGTGGCCGCGAGAGGTTTATCTTCTTATCGAGTGACAAGTAGTATTTTTAATACTAAAATTATCCACTCAAGTTTGATGAATTATTTTCCAGAAAGAGATGAGTAGAAAATGTTATAATGAACAGAGATGAATCATACAGTGCATTTTTGCTAATATTACTTGCTGAGTACACTAGTACTCAATCTTATTATTATTCTCCTTTGTTAGATTCTAGTCTGACTGGGAACTATCTCGAGTGGGATGAAGGACACGCAGGTACCGAGGAGGCTACAGGAAGCGAGGGCGCTGACTACAAGGGCCAAGGTGAGATGGCCACCTTATTTGACGAGTGGGACGAGTAGGCGATCGGTGGAGCAAAGCAGGAAAACGAGGGGAATTCTATTCCCCGTTGTAATTAAATACCTATAATAAAGACCTTAGCCTTGTGCGACTAAATGATAGAATAAAGTACAGTTTCTATCTTATTGTTATGCTACGTTAACTATGGTAAGACTTACTATTCGTCGGAGCGATGTCCTACTAGGCAGATGAATAGTAATCCATTTTGTTTAAGTGTGATTACCCTCCAGGGTAATGACACGGAGCGCCACAGTACGTATGATTGCCCTGTTGCTTCAGCACTTCAGGCTCAGCTGTTCCTGTTCAGCAGACAGTAGCCTACGCCCAAAGGCCAAATCGCCTCGCCTCCTGGCTCCTTAGTCCTCCCAAAGGCCAAATAGCATCGCCTCCTCAGTCCTCCCAGCAGAGCAGATCAAGCACAGAGCAGCCAGAGACTCCCTCCTCCTCGCGACCTCGCCTCCTTGGTAGCTCTCGGCGTCCCTCGGCCAGCCCAGTCAACCACCACGGTGTTGACCCACCCCTCGCCTCCTCCGGGTTCCCCCTCCCTCACGCACGCAGCATGCCCACGCGGCCACGCCCAAATTGCCTCCTGGCTCCTACTACCCTCCTCCTCCTCCGGGCTCCGGCTGGACCGGCTCCCACGCCCGCTACCGGTGGCGACGCGACGTCGCGGACCGCGGTGGCTACTGGGTGGCTCGCTTCCCTCAGGTCAGGTGCATCGTGCTTCTCCTCGCTCGATTGATTTGGAGAAATGGGGAATTGATTGGCGAATTTTGGAACGGGAACAACAGGGGAACGTGAGGACGTGGGTGGATGTGAGTTGGGCTCGGGCTTCGCTGCTTTGGCAAGGGCAAGGCCACACGCTTTGTTCCCACTTCCCGTCCCTCTCGGTCACTCTACTTAGTGCTTATTCTTCTTGTTTAGCGTAGCCATGGCAGCCGGGGAGCCAGAGGATGGACTTGGGGTTTGGGACGGGGGTTCCGGATGTTGGCGGAGGGTGGGCTTCGGCCTGATGAAGCCCCCCGTTGGATTCGCCCTTGATGTGTCATACGTTCTAATTTTTTTGAGACGTGTGGCAGATACGGCATGTTAACATTTTTTGAGTGTTTTACGGGCAGGGAGAAGTTCACGAGGGGCCACATATAGTTGATTTGAGCAGTTTTTTGCAGACTACATTGTATCACCCGAAGCCGGACAATCTTAAAATCTGGGAGGTGTTGCATTAGCTTACATGTGGCTTCTCGTTGGACCCAACATTGTATGTTGTCACTGTGAGATGTATGTGGAGCTGTTTGCTAGAAGTGGTCTGTTGGGAGTTGAGGCTGATGGAGCAAACAAAGTCACGACAGACATATTTGGAAGCGTGCAAACGCTGTGGCTATGAATGAGTTTTGGTGGTGCAGGCGTGTCCGAGTACACTTGGTAGTGCTCATAAAGTGGGGGAGAGTAGTGCAGGTGCAAGTTGAGGATGGTGGGATAGAGGATGGTGGTGCAGATGCAGTTGTGACGGCAGACAAGCATGTCAATCTCAGTGGACAGGCAGACAAAGTGGACATTGAATTCATAGTGGATGACTTGAAGCGGGAAGATCGGAGGGTTAGGACTGAAGAACAAGCATTGGAAGAGGATGATGACTGTTTGGAAGATGATGATATTCCCAATGTGTCGGTGCTTGATGCTCAAAATAGACATGACTCAGGGGGTCTGGTTGTGAGTGATGGCAATGATTCCCGGTGGGAGTATGGGCAGAATGTGGTGCGTGTTGATGCATATTTGCAGATAAGTCAGCTCTGCGGGATGCTATCAAATTATGGGCGATGTCAATGCAAAGACAGTTTAAGGTCGTCAAATCACAGCGTCCCGCTCAGCAGACCCCCTGATCCATGTCATTGTCACATCCGCCATGACACCCAATAGCTCCACCGCCAGACCAGGCGAGTAACTTGACATGGCAGTGGGCATTCTCGTCATACCAATCCCCAAAAGGAGGTAATGCAGTAAACATTGTGTGTATTATTGTACGTATTATCGCAACTAACCAAACTTTCATTTCAAACCGCAAGTCCACCGACGTCTCAATGGGCACCTCACACGTCTCAGTGGGTCCCTCCTATGATGATGCCCACGCCAGGTACTTGCCACCAGTTGTTGGTTTTTGCCATGATTGAAAACTTACAAATACATCGAGTATTTAACACTTTACTCTTTTGATAACCAGGTACGCATCAGTCAACGCCCTTGGTATGCACATTGTAGGATCAAGGATAACCGACTAGAGAGGGTGAATAGGAAGTTTCTAAAAAGATCTACCAAATTAAACCTTTAAGCACAATCAAATTAACAAGGTTGTCTAACAACAAGATGATAGGACAATTTAAGCTACTCAAGACAGTAAGGAACTGATATCAGAACTTGATGTAAATCTAGCTAAGCAAAAACAAGCACACAGGAAGCTAGAAATGTAAATGCTAAAAGTAAATAGAGGAATTAACCAAAGTGAAGACAATGTAGTTTTCCCGTGGTATCAAAAACCGAAGTGTTCACTAGTCCACGTTGAGGAAGCTTGAACCAATCAAGCCGGCTTCACGAATTAAGAATTCCCTCATTTTCACTAGTGGTTGTTCTTCCTCCGCTCTGGAGATGGTGAACACCGAATCACTCACTATTGACACCGAGCCTCTTCACAATCTTCTTGAAGAGATAATGTGCAAACTTCCGCCAAGCCGTCTAGGTGCTGACAGCACCAAGAGTAATAGATCATGATCTTCGCTTGACGACTCTCAAATGCAAAGGATCAAACTAGAATGAATGCACTTGAATTCTTGCTCAACAACCTCACAATGAATGCAACAGAGAATATGAGGTGTGTAGTGAATGCTCTTGACTCAAGGATGTAAATGTGTAAGCACTAACTCTGTCCAATAGTATGTGGAGGGATATTTATAACCCCAAGCCAAATATGACCGTTGGGACCAGATTACAGAAACAAATCAGTACAAATAGTAGTACCGCCATTGATCGGCCGGTACTACCGCACCATCCCAAAACGGTCAGAAATGGCTAGCGCAGACACGCATTAAATATTCTGACAAAACCATTGGAAATTCGGCGCGGTACTACCGCCAACTATCATGCGGTAGTTCCGTGTTATTGGAGGTTCCGATTAAGAACTGGTACTTCGTTTAACTTTGAAGTCCAAAAACATCAATACTAGAAACAATGTACCGCTTCTTATTTCGGATGTATCGGGGTTGTGGTAGTTCCGCGAGTTACACTCCGGTACTACCGTTCCACGAAAGATCAAACCAACTCCGAAAAACATATGCTCTATAAAAAAATGTACCGCTAAAGATATCAGAAGAACCGGGGATGCGGTAGTTCCGTTATAAGCACTGAGGTACTACCGCTTTTCAAGAGAGCAAACAATCTCCGAAAAACAAGTGTTCTGGAAAAAAGCGTACCACGCTGAAGTGGTGCTACCGCGTTGCGGTAGTTCCACTGAAAGATCTAGACCCGCTATTATGTGGTAATGGAGTTTTGGTGATTAATGATAAATCTAATTAGGAGACTAACATTTTTATTGATATACATATTGTGTAGTCTTATTTGGATATAAAGGTGAAAATCATGAAGGCATGCAAGTGATTAAGTGATTAATGACAAATGCACTTGTGAGACTAACACTCCTATTGTTATATCAAGTTTAGTCTCAGCTTGGATATAAAAGCAAAAATCCAAACAGGTATGTATTCATAAATGACAATCCATTTGTGAGACTAACAATTCTATTGATTATCTATTGCTTAGTCTCGTTTGTATATAAAGATGAAAATACAAGAGGTATGCATTCTACTTCTTCTTATTATATCTTGTTGCATTCTCGGATCCAAAATATAGGTTAAACTCCACCAAAAGGTTAACTTGGATATGTGCATATGTTTCCATTACACATTTGTGTATGCACACATTTAGGGGGAGTCCATTCTATATTTTGTGGTTTCATTAGTATTGATCCATATTCTCTTTCCACATATATTAAGGATCTTTACTTTGAAATATATCCTTGAATATATTTAACTTGTGTAGTTAGTATATTCATATGAGTATATGAGAACTTATGAAACTTGTGTAGTTCATTGATGCTCATATATCCTTGAATATATTTTAACTTGTGTAGTTAATATATTCATATGAGTATATACAACTTGTGTAGTTCAGTATACACTCATATTTAGTATATACAACTTGTAGTTCAGTATATACTCTTGGTATATATAACTTATGTAGTTCATATATACTCATGTCACTTTATATTCAATTATTTGCAATTGTGTTGTGGGACTAATGTGTGTGCTAAGATGTTTTCAAGGCTTAGTCCGGAGTTTGAATGATGACATGAAAAGGAAATGCAAAGGTGATAAAAGATTGACATGACTCAAGACAAAGGAGTCATGCATTGCATTTCAAAAGCTTCGAAATGCGGTAGTACCGGCGTTGTATGCGCGGTAGTCTGCCGCATGATGTACCAATTTACATGCGGTATGAAAATTCCAGTAGCATTGCTTTTTGGACTTGGTTTGCTCTGAGGTGGAGCGGTAGTACCGGAGTTCATGTGGCGGAACTACCGCGTAGCGGTATCACCGCAAATATGTTGGCGGTATGTAAATTCCAGAGAAGGTATTTTTCGTATTTCGAGCCTCTGAAATCGGTAGTACCGCGATCGAGAAACGGTATTACCGGAGAGCGGTATTACCGGATGCTAGTTGGCGGTAATACCGCACCTTCAGTAATAGCTTGTTCAAAAGCATTTATGCAGGTATATCTTGTTAATTAATGTTAATGACATTGTGGGACTAACATTTTCCATGAGTTTGATAAATAGGTTATGTTCCAGGGTGATGAAGACTTTGGATGACATCATGAGTTGATTGTCATCAAGTCAAGGTTCAAGAAGATGATGCATCATGTGTTGATGCATATCAAGATCTCGAAGAAGAGATGATCATGAGTTGATCATCAAGTCAAGAGAAGACTCATCATGTGTTGAGTGAGGATGCATCATGGGTTGATGCATATCAAGACGATGACCCGGACTTGAAGTAAAGATGTGCGTCATCAAGCTTTAAGAAGATGGTCAAGGCAAAGGTATGACTAGCTAGGGCTAAGGATGTGTTCCTAGTCTTTTATCGGTCTTGGTGTTTGGTTGGAAGACCGGATTGCTAGTATAGATTGCCGTACTATTAAGAGGGGTCTTGTCTAGTAGCTTGAGTTAGTCATGTGTTGATAGCTCATTGTGTTTGCTCTAGCTCAACTTAACATGTTGCCTATATTTGCGAATGTGTTTTGCAAATAGTTGAGGCTCATGGATAATCCTTGTAGCATGTGACTATACTTTGCAAATGTGTTTTGCAAACGGTTGAAGTCCATGTACCTACTCCTTGTAGCATGATCTAAGTTTGCAAATATGTTTTGCAAATTGTTGGGATTCATGTATTTTCCTTGGCATGGTCTAAGATTGCTTGTTGCTAACTCTTTGGACTTAGACCATGGTAGTGGCTCTTTGAAGTTGTGCTTTTGATTTGATAAAATGTGTTTGAGATCAAATCAAATAGGTGGGTTGAGTAGCCCACTGAATAAGCTTTCAATAGAGTCCAAGATCACTCAATTCCGACATCGGAGTCAAAAGTTATGACCTTTTACCGAGTGTCGTCTGCTTGAAAATCGGGTGTGGTAGTACCGCCAGTATAATCATGAGTAGTACCGCCCCTTGTGAGTCTGATACGACCGCAAAAGGTCAGAATGGCTAGTTTTTGGCTGTTCGTCTCCAAACGGCTAGTTTTTGGTTTGGGGCTATAATACCCCCTGGGCGGTTGAGAGACAACCTTTGGCATCCCATTGAGTTCCTTTGAGCTAAGAGCAAGCCCTCTACTCCCATTTGTGCATGTGTTGCACTTAGTGAGGTTTGAGAGGCAAATCCTATTGCATGTGTTGCATTAGGTGGTGGATTTAGTATCCACGAGAGCTTTGACACTTGATTGGTTCAAGTGAAAGTTGGAGACTTGTTACTCTTGGTGTTTGCCGACACCTAGACGGCGTGGAGGCGTTGTGCGTCGGTGACCTTCTCAAGTGAAGCTTGTGAGAAGACCCGGGCGATTTGTGAGTGGCTTGGTGCTCGCCATCTCCGGAGCGGAGTAAGAGCAACCCTAGTGGATCGAGGTGATAAGTTCAAGTTGGAGTCGGTTCAAGCGGTTGATCTCACTTAGAGGTGTTGGTTCGGTTGGAACCGGTTCAAGTTGTTTGGACTTACCTCGGAGGTGTTGCCTCGCGTTTTGGAGCCGATCCAAAAAGTTGAACTTACCTCAACGTGGATTAGGGGAGACCGGCAAGTCTTCGATCACCACGGGAAAAATATCGCCGTGTCAATTGTGGTTTGCATTCTTGAGCTTTACTTTGTGCAATTTACATTCATTGTATAATTGCTTATTCATTGTGTATGATTGCAATAGTATTATTTACATTGCTTAAATTGAATTGCTTACAAGTTAATGCTAAATTGATTATTATCTTTAGACTTGTAATGTTGGTGCACTTAGTTGTTTAGGCAATAATTGTGCTAAACCGAATTGATATTTAGCTTCCGCATTAGAAATCGGTTTTAACGCATAAAAGTTTTAAATTGACTATTCACCCCCCCTCTAGTCGGCCTACTCGATCTTACAAGTGGTATCAGAGCTTGGTCTCTCATTTATTAGACTTAACCGTCTAGAGAGTAAAGGATGGCGACTAGAGATTTAGTGCACCTAGGTGAAGCACCAAAATTTGATGGCACAAATTATGCACATTGGAAAATCCGTATGTCATGTTATTTTAAGGCCATGGGCCTAAATATATGGCGGATTGTAGATGTTGGCTTTTCTCCTCCATTGGATAGTCTTGATCCAACAATTGAGGAAGGGAAATGCTTACATCTCGACGCTCAAGCAATTAACGCTTTATTTAGTGCTTTGAGTGTAGATGTGTTTGATGCCACATGCGATCACGAGAACGTTCATGAGATGTGGACCCATCTTCAAGAATATTATGAAAGGTCCACTTCCACAAGTAATGATCGCATAGAGGAATGGACGTCGGAAGAAGAATGCTCAACTTCTAGCTCCGACGATGATGACATATCAACTCCATCCACATCAACTCATTGCCTTATGGCTAAAGGTAATAAGAAGGTAAATAATGATGATGACAATAATCCTTCTTATGATGAGTTGATAGATATGCTAGAAGATCTAAATGAATATTTAGGAATGGAGAAATCTAAATACAAAGTTTTGAAGAAAGAACATGTCTTACTTCAAAATAATTATGATGTTCTAAAAGATGAACATGAAAAGCTCCTCCTAAATGAATATACTAGCTCCAAGGTGGATATAGGTGTAACATGTAATCTAATAGATGATTTGCCATGCATAGCTCCTATTTCTTGCAATTCATCTAAAGTTAGCATATCCACATCTTGTGATGATTTAATTGATATGCCTTGTAGCACTTGTGAAAATGCTACTATTTCCTCTATGCTTGTTGAAACTAACCTTGTAGAGGAAAACAAAAAGCTCAAGGCCCAAGTCACAAATTTGAAAAATGACTTGGATAGAAGCCACAAAGGGAAGACCATTCTTGATGATATCTTGAGCAAGCAACGAAGCTCAAATGACAAGAGTGGAATCGGCTTCACTCACATGAAGAAAAGAGAGAATAGCAAGATGAGACACAATCAAAGACACAACAAGAACATCAAGTGCTTTGATTGTCATCAAAAGGGTCACCTCTCCTCAAAATGCCCTAATAAGGAAGATTACAAGAGAGGACTTGGCTTCATCGAAATGAAAAAGGTGAAGTTCATCCCAAAGCAAAAAGGAAAGAAATACTCAAATATCAAATGCTTTGGATGTTATGAAAAGGGACACATTGCTTCCGTGTGCCCTAACAAGGTAAATAATTTAAATGATATACCTTGTTGTTCTAAATTAAATGCTTCGATTTCCTCTATGTCTTGTGAGACTAATCTTGTAGAGGAAAGTAAAAAGATCAAAGATATAAAATGCTTTGATTGCAATGAGAAAGGTCACTTTGCCTCAAGTGCCCTATCAAGAAAATGGACAAGAGAGGATTTGGTCTCACCGCCAAGAAGAAAGTGAAGAGTCACCCAAAGCAAAATGGAGATCAATTCAAAATTATCAAGTGCTTTGGATGCAAGAAGTTTGGACACATCGCCTCGGTATGCCCAAATAAAAGGATGTCAAGCCAAGACATTCAATGAAGAGGCAAGATGGCAATGAGCAAGATAAGAAGACATCAAGGGAAGTAAAGTCCTACTTGCTACAATTGCCGGAAAAAGGACATTTTAGTAAGGAATGTCCTAAAGGTATCTCTCCTAAGCCAATTATTTATAATGATCATTATGTGCTTAGGAAGGATAAGAATGGCAATATGTTTGCTAGAATTGTTAGTTCACCTAAGACTATTATTAGAAGGGCTATTTGGGTGCCCAAAAGTATTGTGACTAACATTCATGGACCCAACCATGTTTTGGGTACCAAATGCGCTTAAATGATTAATAGGTACTTGGAGAGGCATTGGAGACTTGGCTTATTCATGAAGAGGTGTATTCCACCATATGTCAAAAATTGGAGCCAAGTATGAGGATAATCAAATCATATCATGAGCCAATGCTATTTCGGTAACAAGTACTTACATTGAAGTATCTAGACCCTTTACCTTGTGTAGGTTGCATTTCATGAAAATCTTATAAAAAGGGTGTTCTTGCTCTTGTGCTTAATCTTGATTATTGAAATCTTGAGCAAGTTGGAAGTGGCACATTAAGGGGGAGTGCTAAGTCATGATCATGTATATCACATCCCTATGTGTGCCCAAATTAATTAAGTGCTAATAATATTTTTCAAAATTAAGCCATTAAGCCAAAAGTCAAAATTTGAAATTATTAGTATATCCTTTGAAAAACTAGTTGCAAAATGTATACAAATGCATTTCAAAGGTTTACCAAAGGTTTTGGTTCGAGAAAAACATATTTTAAATGAAAATGAGTTTCTAACCAAAATTCTAGAACTTAGAATCTTTATTTGACCTAAACTAGATTTTTATGTAAAATCTATTATAAAAGGAATTTGATCTTCATCTCAAAAGGAAAATCCTAGAGTTGGCTATTCTAAACATTTTTAGTATTCAAATGATTTCCAAAAGACCAACTCATCAAAAGTTATTTGATTTTGAAACTCATCCAAAATCCTAGTTTGACCTAAGTAGTCACTTTCGAGCACTAATGTGAGTTTAGCCAATTGAGCCTAAATTATTCACATGAATAGGTCCATAATGGTATTCATGACTCATACACAAAATTGGATGTTCAAAATTTCTTCATTTGCTCAATTTGGATCTTTTTGCGAAAAGTCTTGAAAATGCAATTTCATTTCCAAAATAAAAAGCTTAATTCATAAAAACTATTTGATAATTGGTTTTCTAAAGGCTAGATAAGTTGGAAATGCTCCAAATATCTTTATTTGGATGTTTGTGTGAAAGTTTGGAGCAAAATACAACTATTCCCAAAATTCCCTGATCAATCCTTGAAATCCCAGGAAAATCGGAACTACCGGCAGTATTCCTGCGGTACTACCGCTTTGCGGTACTACCGGTATTTGACCTGCGGTACTACCGATTATCCTGACAAAACAACCAATCTCAATTCTTTCAATTCTAAATCTATTGTGGTTGTTTCCCAAAGTTAATTTGATCTGTGGTATCCTTGCTAGCTACTCTCAAATACTTTTTGACTCCATATGCCATTTTGATCTCATTGTGATATATTTATCATTCAAATGGTATTCTTTCAAGTGGTAGCTCCTTTTGATCATCTTTGATCTCGGCATGAGAATCATATGTGTTTGATTCAAGTGATATCATCTTGTCCTTACAAGTGGTATTCTCAATTGATATCATCGTACTCCTTCACGTTGTATCTTTTAAGTGGTATCTCTTGTTCTCATTCACAAGTGGTATCTAACTCTTTCCATGCCGATCAATTCTTTGCTTACCAAGCTCTCCCCGATACCTAATCACTTCTTATCCATGTGGTCTCTCCGATACCTCAAATTTCTTGATGTCGTTTTTCAAGAGGTATCTTATCCAAGTGGTTTCTCGATGCGATATCTTTTCAAGTCTTATCTCTTCAAGAGATATATCTCAATTGTATCAAGTGGTATCATCTTATCTCAAGTGGTTTTTCTCTCTATCTCTTCTCTCTATGCTTTCATTAAAGATCTTAAAAAGAGAAGTTCAAGCACCTTGAGATTGCAAGACCCGTCGACGCATGTTTTCCACAAGTGGTATCAACATATGGATTTACAAGTATTATCTACAAGCAAAATTTACAAGTGGCGTCGAATTATAGTATCCACAAATGGAGTTTAAAGAATATCTTTCGACAAGTGGTATCTACAAGAAGTCTCTACAAGTGGTATCTACTTAAATTGTTCAAGGATTACCTTACGAGTGGATACACATAAAGAAAATGGGGGATAATGCTTTTGTGTGTCAAAAGCAAAGATAAGTGGACGAAGAAATCCTTTGTGTGTCAAAGGAGTGGAACCTTTGTGTAAGGGGAGTTTTCCTAAAATATTTTGAAAAGTTTTATTGGAAACCTTTTAGTTTTAAAAATTGGTATACTAATATATAGGAAAACTAATTTGAAAAGACTCCCTTATGGTTTCGCTTTATTTTAGATCTTTTGGTGTTTATGCCAAAAAGGAGAAAGTTGATTTGGATCAATTTATTTGGATTCTCTCTTATGAGTTCACCCTATCTTATGTTTAGTCCAAAAGTGAGAGAATGCTTTTGGAGAACATAAAAGAAATTTTTTTTAGGGAGAATGTTCTCACCTTATATCTTGCGTAGATCATAAAAGGGGAGAATATTTCAATGATCAAAACCATATGAATTCTATTGCCTAGCTCTATGGTTTTTACAGAGACTCTCTTTTGGCTTAAGATTTGTTTTGGATTTTTGGTGTTTAATGCCAAAAGGGGGAGAATTTGTATGAGCTACATTTGGATGTTCTTATTTGATATCTCTTGTGATGCCTTAAGTGATGCCTTAAGTAGGAGAATTCTTTCTCTAAGTTTTGTGCATGCATATAGTCAAATATGCTTTCTTTCTTATCATATGTTGACTTATATCCAAATGTTGCTATTAATGATGGATTTGTCATCAATCACCAAAAGGGGAGATTGAAAGATCTAGACCCGCTATTATGTGGTAATGGAGTTTTGGTGATTAATGATAAATCTAATTAGAGACTAACATTTTTATTGATATACATATTGTGTAGTCTTATTTGGATATAAAGGTGAAAATCATGAAGGCATGCAAGTGATTAAGTGATTAATGACAAATGCACTTGTGAGACTAACACTCCTATTGTTATATCAAGTTTAGTCTCGACTTGGATATAAAAGCAAAAATCCAAACAGTATGTATTCATAAATGACAATCCATTTGTGAGACTAACAATTCTATTGATTATCTATTGCTTAGTCTCGTTTGTATATAAAGATGAAAATACAAGAGGTATGCATTCTACTTCTTCTTATTATATCTTGTTGCATTCTCGGATCCAAAATATAGGTTAAACTCCACCAAAAGGTTAACTTGGATATGTGCATATGTTTCCATTACACATTTGTGTATGCACACATTTAGGGAGTCCATTCTATATTTTGTGGTTTCATTAGTATTGATCCATATTCTCTTTCCACATATATTAAGGATCTTTACTTTGAAATATATCCTTGAATATATTTAACTTGTGTAGTTAGTATATTCATATGAGTATATGAGAACTTATGAAACTTGTGTAGTTCATTGATGCTCATATATCCTTGAATATATTTTAACTTGTGTAGTTAATATATTCATATGAGTATATACAACTTGTGTAGTTCAGTATACACTCATATTTAGTATATACAACTTGTAGTTCAGTATATACTCTTGGTATATATAACTTATGTAGTTCATATATACTCATGTCACTTTATATTCAATTATTTGCAATTGTGTTGTGGGACTAATGTGTGTGCTAAGATGTTTTCAAGGCTTAGTCCCGGAGTTTGAATGATGACATGAAAAGGAAATGCAAAGGTGATAAAAGATTGACATGACTCAAGACAAAGGAGTCATGCATTGCATTCAAAAGCTTCGAAATGCGGTAGTACCGGCGTTGTATGCGGTAGTACGCACCATGGATGTACCAATTTGCATGCGGTATGAAAATTCCAGTAGCATTGCTTTTTGGACTTGGTTTGCTCGAGGTGGAGCGGTAGTACCGAGTTCATGTGGCGGAACTCCGGCGTGGCGTATCACCGCAAATATGTTGCGGTATGTAAATTCAGAGAAGGTATTTTTACGTATTTCTCGAGCCTCTGAAATCGGTAGTACCGCATCGAGAAAGCGGTATACGGAGAGCGGTATACGGATGCTAGTTGGCGGTAATACCGCACCTTCGATAATAGCTTGTTCAAAAGCATTTATGCGGTATATCTTGTTAATTAATGTTAATGACATTGTGGGACTAACATTTTCCATGAGTTTGATAAATAGGTTATGTTCGGGGTGATGAAGACTTTGGATGACATCATGAGTTGATTGTCATCAAGTCAAGGTTCAAGAAGATGATGCATCATGTGTTGATGCATATCAAGATCTCGAAGAAGAGATGATCATGAGTTGATCATCAAGTCAAGAGAAGACTCATCATGTGTTGAGTGAGGATGCATCATGGGTTGATGCATATCAAGACGATGACCGGACTTGAAGTAAAGATGTGCGTCATCAAGCTTTAAGAAGATGGTCAAGGCAAAGGTATGACTAGCTAGGGCTAAGGATGTGTTCCTAGTCTTTTATCGGTCTTGGTGTTTGGTTGGAAGACCGGATTGCTAGTATAGATTGCCGTACTATTAAGAGGGGTCTTGTCTAGTAGCTTGAGTTAGTCATGTGTTGATAGCTCATTGTGTTTGCTCTAGCTCAACTTAACATGTTGCCTATATTTGCGAATGTGTTTTGCAAATAGTTGAGGCTCATGGATAATCCTTGTAGCATGTGACTATACTTTGCAAATGTGTTTTGCAAACGGTTGAAGTCCATGTACCTACTCCTTGTAGCATGATCTAAGTTTGCAAATATGTTTTGCAAATTGTTGGGATTCATGTATTTTCCTTGGCATGGTCTAAGATTGCTTGTTGCTAACTCTTTGGACTTAGACCATGGTAGTGGCTCTTTGAAGTTGTGCTTTTTGATTTGATAAAATGTGTTTGAGATCAAATCAAATAGGTGGGTTGAGTAGCCCACTGAATAAGCTTTCAATAGAGTCCAAGATCACTCAATTCCGACATCGGAGTCAAAAGTTATGACCTTTTACCGAGTGTCGTCACGTGGCTGAAAATCGGGCTGTGGTAGTACCGCCCGTATAATCATGGTAGTACCGCCCCTTGTGAGTGCAGACGACCGCAAAAAGGTCAGAACGGCTAGTTTTTGGTCGTTTCGTCTCCAAACGGCTAGTTTTGGTTTGGGGCTATAAATACCCCTTGGCCGGTTGAGAGACAACCTTTGGCATCCCATTGAGTTCCTTTGAGCTAAGAGCAAGCCCTCTACTCCCATTTGTGCATGTGTTGCACTTAGTGAGGTTTGAGAGGCAAATCCTATTGCATGTGTTGCATTAGGTGGTGGATTTAGTATCCACGAGCTTTGACACTTGATTGGTTCAAGTGAAAGTTGGAGACTTGTTACTCTTGGTGTTTGCCGACACCTAGGCGGCGTGGAGGCGTTGTGCGTCGGTGACCTTCTCAAGTGAAGCTTGTGAGAAGACCCGGCGATTTGTGAGTGGCTTGGTGCTCGCCATCTCGGAGCGGAGTAAGAGCAACCCTAGTGGATCGAGGTGATAAGTTCAAGTTGGAGTCGGTTCAAGCGGTTGATCTCACTTAGAGGTGTTGGTTCGGTTGGAACCGGTTCAAGTTGTTTGGACTTACCTCGGAGGTGTTGCCTCGCGTTTTGGAGCCGATCCAAAAGTTGAACTTACCTCAACGTGGATTAGGGAGACCAAGCAAGTCTTCGATCACCACGGAAAAATATCGCGTGTCAATTGTGGTTTGCATTCTTGAGCTTTACTTTGTGCAATTTACATTCATTGTATAATTGCTTATTCATTGTGTATGATTGCAATAGTATTATTTACATTGCTTAAATTGAATTGCTTACAAGTTAATGCTAAATTGATTATTATCTTTAGACTTGTAATGTTGGTGCACTTAGTTGTTTAGGCAATAATTGTGCTAAACCGAATTGATATTTAGCTTCCGCATTAGAAATCGGTTTTAACGCATAAAAGTTTTAAATTGACTATTCACCCCCCCTCTAGTCGGCCTACTCGATCTTACATCCACAACAAACATGTCGGTACTACCGTAAGAGAATGACCAGACCAGCTTAAACATTCGGAGTGTCTATGTGGACGATCCAGATTAAAAGAAAAGTTCGGACCGAAGGTTTTAACCACACGATCCGAGAAACTTTCGGACGTTCCGAACAAACATCGGAGGTATCATTACAAGGATGCCGGTACTACCACTCGAGCGGTAATTCCGCAAAGAACACACCGGTACAACCGAAAACTTCTAAGAAAAAACAGATATGGGCAAACAACACAACTCCAAAAGAATGCATGATCCTAGATTGATCCAATATGCACAAGAACATGCTATCAAGCTACTCATTATGATCCATCTTAATAGTACGACATCTAACCTATAATCCGGTCTTCTAACCAATTCTCCGAGACCGATAAACTGAAAAAGGATCCTAAACTACTTGTACCTTGTCTTTGAGCCATATTGGTCTTCATGTTGTTCTTTAGCATGCATCTCTATGTTGTTATGTTCATCACTAGGACTAAACCTTTTTAAACACTTAATAAACACATTAGTCCCATATAACATATTATCATTAATTACCAAAACACTTTTTAGGGGCCTAGATGCTTTCAATCACCCCCTTTTTGGTAATTTGATGACAACCCAAACAGTATGTGAGAAGAATAGGTTTTTTTGAATATACCATCTGTTGTGAACCAGTTGTATATTCTAGTTGTGACTTAACAGAGAATAATTCTTGCATTAACCTTAAAAAAGGAGTAGGAGAATTATTTGCTTGTTAAAGTCATATCAAAGAAAGCTCCCCCTAAACATGTGCATATAAAATTGAAAGAGATTTGTAAGCACATGAAGATATGGAATAAAAATTTGAGGAAGTTTCTTTTGCATGTTGACACTTGAAAGAATGACAGTTATTATAGATGACCAAAGATCTAGATTGCAAAGCATAATACTTGTCATAACAAAATAATACCAAGTTCATCGGTGGCAACATCAATCAAGGTACTATATATAAGTCCAACAGCATAAGCAATAATAATATAACCATTACAAGGCACAGAGACACATAAAATTCTAGTCTTATATTCTTCTCCCTTCTTTTTTTTTCTTGTCCATTCAGATTTCTCACCCTTCGGCATCAAAAGAAACCAAAAAGATTATGTAGTTGGGCTCCGAAAACTTGGTCTGAATGAGGTTGAGCTGCATCCTGAGCTTCAGGAGAAGATTGATCTTGAACAAGGACAGAGCTGGTTCTTTAGGGGAAGGTGGATCTTGAGCAATGACAGGAGCTGGTTCTTGAGGGAAGAGGATCTTGATGAGAAGGTGGAGGAGAAGGAACCCGAGAGGTCGAGGCTGCAACAGGATCTCGAAGAGATGAGAGAGGAAGACGACGTCGTGTAAAGCGCTGAGGAGTAGTCAAGATACTCTTAATAGAAGCCACACGCTCTGACAAGGCAGCCAAACTATTTTGAGTCTCAATTCTGAATTCTTGCTGAGTATTCCTTATCTCTTGTTGAGAAGCCCTTATCTCTTGCTGAGTGCTCTTAATCTCTAGGATAGCATAATAGATTTGAGCAAGAAAGACTTGTCCTTCTTCTTGAGCTGCTGCTCCTGGAGCATCTTTTTGAGCATCTTCCTGAGTAACTGCCCGTTGCTGAGCTTGTCGAAGAATATGGGCTGGAATTGGAGGACCCTCCCTAGGTTTGTATGCCTTGTGGGGAGAACCCAAACCTCCATGGTACTCAAACTTACTTAGGATCAATGCCATGATATATGGAGCATAGTAGATTCGTTTGACCCTATCCTTCTTTGAGGTAGCTATACCTATAATCATAACATCTACTATATCAAATTTTCTCTCATGCATAATGTTGTCAATGATGTTCCATCGGCCCAAGTGGGGCTGGCGATAGGAACGGGGACAGGGTCAAGGGCGTGGATATGGAGAGGGGAAGGGATATGGACAGGTAGATCATTAGTACCGTGTGTGGTATACTTTTTATTTTGTGCCTTAGTATCAATGTAGACGATGGGATTGATGTACTCCTGTATGCTTTAAAATTCCGCACGTTACACCGTTTCTTGTGGTTCTTGGGTCCCTTAGTCAACACCGCGACGGTAGGGCATGCAACGTAATTCTCAGTCCTACCTCCTCCAGTTAGCACCGCGATAGAGGGTTATGCTACTCAATTCCATGTCCCTCCCTCCTCGTCAGCATTGCGACATAAGGGGCTTACTACATGAATCTCGCTATTACTACTAGACATCCTCCCCTACTTAATGAGAATTGACAACAGCATCCCGCCTCCGTTTCACACCGAATAGACAACACTCTGACTGGTGTTGTTTAGACCGAAGTGATAACACTCTATCATTTGCTTTTCAGACTGAAATGACCATACCATGTCACATTTTTAGTCTAAGTTGATAACACGCACCAGGTTTCCTTGTGAATTGACAACTCGTTGAGCTATCATGTACCCAAAGATTCCTTCTGGCGGATGCGAGTGACTTCCATTCACCAAAATTACTTCCTCAACGCTACACCCTAACCGTCTATAAAACCAAGGCATACTCCACCACTACAGGCAAGACTCGATTTGAGCTAGTTTGGAAAATAGGGAGAGGGAAGGGTGAAGAGAGGCAGAGAAGGTCACTCCGCCCGGTTTGGGCTTGTCGGACTACGGGGAGATGCTCTGGAAGCGGAAATAGGCTGCCAAGAAGGCACAGACGTACCCTGATAGTTCTTGCAAGGATGCTTCTATACCACCAAAGTTTTCATGCCCACAGTGCGACTGCAGTAACACGACATGAATAATTCAATCTACACATCCTAGTACCGTCGCACGGGCTTACTACATATTGTGGGGATTGCTGCATAAGTGAATGTCATACATCGATATTTCACATTGCATGTTGCATTTTAAATATCATAAACTTTATTCGTACATGACAGACGTCATAGTGTTGCTACTTCTTCCAATGGATCAACGGCCCGTAGAAGTACACAAGGCATTCATTCAACATAAATACATGTTGAACTACGCAGTTGCGCTTGAGGCCTTTACCCGTTGGAAACCTTACTCAATCGGGAGCGAGGAAGACAAAGGAAAGGCACCGATGGTCCCTGATACCCCTGTTGCACTAAAGATTATTCTAGGCAAGGACAGACCTAAAAAAGACCTTTGGGTCAAGTACTACGAGGCCTACACGAAGGCTCGCGCCACAAGGGGGAGGAGTAGGACGTATGACAACAAACTTGATTTGATTTTCATTCGTCAAGTATTTTCCTTTCGAAAAGGTGTGTTTGTATCGTAATAGTAGTTTCAGGTCGAAGGTTCGGGCATGTATCCATTTGTATTGTAGGAATAGACAGGTAAATATATACACCTAACCAGACCCTACGCGCCATGTAATTCAGATCTTGATGGTCAAGTATTACGTAAGGCCTGCAATCTCATCTTCATTGCTCCATTCTTTGTCTCACTCAAAGTGAAGCTTACAAAATATTTTGCCAAATTTTG
This sequence comes from Ampelocalamus luodianensis, assembly GCA_036346255.1. Lineage (NCBI taxonomy): Eukaryota > Viridiplantae > Streptophyta > Magnoliopsida > Poales > Poaceae > Ampelocalamus > Ampelocalamus luodianensis. The sequence continues at coordinate 24,051,261 of CM070617.1, read as the reverse complement.
AGTTATTTGTGTAAAAACTTAAAATGGTGAACATCCACGTAAAATTATTTAAACATGATTTATTTACAAACAATTGCAGTCAACAAACTTTAGTTTTTTTTACAACTAACAACTATTATGTGATAATCTTGCCTAACCTGGGTTGAGTCAAATTGCTGACTCAATCGCACTAGCTAGCGAGCGGTGCTAGTTGAGCCACGGTGCTGGCAAAACCCTAGTTGTCTATTCGTTGTTCTAGTGCATTGCATTCGATCGCTCGTTCATTAGTTGTTCGTTTGTTAGTTTGCACGCTTGATCATTCAGTGCTAATTAATTATAGATCTGGAAACTCGAATAACCTTTAAAAACTTTTCCTCAGGCATCAATTGCATTGCACCATCTCTTCTCTAAAGGAATCAAGTTTTGGAGAATTAATTAAAAATGGAATTGTCTGTGCACTCTTGGAGTACCCATTTTTCTGTAGGAGGAAAATGTTTTGGTCAGAGAAAAATCATAAGTATAAATAATTTTCAAAATAACATATCCCCTGGATTCCTGCTAACTATTATAACTATACCAACTAGTGGGGCACAATTTTAGCAGAAAGAGCATTCCAAGCAAATAGGGGGATTTTGGTTTCAAAAATAATTTCAGAAATTATGTTTTTACAAAAAAGGTCCAACGTTTGGTAACTTTGCAAAAAAACCCATTATGCTTTGGACATTTTACAAAATAGTCCTTATCTATTTTAAAAATCGAAAGGAGCAAAAGTAGGGGCCTCCTTGAAAAATGTTTTTAGGATTAAAAATATTTCAAAATCGGCTTTTGAGAGCTCCAATGAACTACCAATACTATCCTTTGACCGTCCAAGTTTTTCCAAAATGCCACGAGAAGTGTTTTTACCTTCTTACCAACATGCAAGGTATGCAAAACATATTTGCAAACTTAGATCCGTAAAGTGGCAAGAGCTCAATTAAACCAGATTTACACCTTTCACAAAGTTCCTTAATATATGTGGAAAGAGAAAAAGAAAAATAAATTAGAGATTCCTTATGAGAGATTTATCATTAATCACCAAAACTCCATTACCACATAATGGCGGGTCTAGATCTTTCACAAGAAGCCTAGAGATTCCTTAGGAGAGAAGCCTTACATGTCAACAAAAGCACCATGGCCGGCTAGGTCGTTTGCATCTGCTCATTTCGGCCAAGGTGAGCTCATCCCTCTACTTCTCATCTCCTTCTTTCTTGATTCATGGCTCATGCTTTTCATATTTTGCCATGGAAAGGGAGAGAGTTAGGACTAGAAGGACAAGAGAAGAAGGAAGTCAAGCCATCAAACATCTCCTAGTCATCATCATCACCACCATCGCATCTATTCATTATCACTATCATCAAGCATAGTCACTTTGTATCAAGTTGTGTATCAAGAATGCTATATAAAGTAAAAAAAAAATGTTTAATGACGCTTTATGTGATAGATGTGTTCTGGATGCTTAGTGTATTCTAAAAATGATTTGAGTAACTAGTATGTGTAGGTTTCATCTCATATTTCTTTTATCATCATTGAGCTATGTATCATGGATCTTGCATAGTATCAGGTTCTTATCATTTTGCCAAGTGATCTTATAGCAAAAATATGCTATTCATTAATATGAAATAACTAGCATGTATATGATTTCTATTTTCAGTCTTGCAATAGAACATCATGTGTAACTCTTGTATGTTGTATAGGAGAACAAGGACATGCTAAAATGTGTATGAAATGTATAGCAAAACTCAATTTAGTATTTTTATCCATCCTTGCTAAGCTAGTTAACATCACCAATGTTTTTGATTTCTCATTTTAATCATGTCTTAACATATGAAATTAAGGACACCATCGTATTAGTGTGTGGGCTGTCAAGCCAAATCTTGCAAAATGCGATGCGAGTATTTGAGCATATCATACATCCATGTTTGTAGACATCATGCTTAGGTTTAGCAAAATGATTATCAGGTTTAGCAAAATGATTGTCCTGGATTTGACATGACAAATTGTGTGAGCATCCATGCATGCATCTAGACATCATCAATTCAAGACTCTGCCATTCACATCGATACATGCATCCATCTACCCATTCCCCTTCATTCAAGCATCATAAAGAAGTGGCCAAATAGGAGATAGGAGCTATAGGTAGAGGAAGACCAAACTTGGAAGGCTAGGTGGTCGGTCGGAGTTGTAGCAGTACCGAGCACCACACCATCTCACTGTTGGTGGTGGTTACCAACAAGTTGAGGGGTGACGTTGAGGATTGGACGAGGGTCTACCTAGATCCAAATCCACCAAAGCAGAATGGGGAAGTAGGAGTCTGGGATCTCCTTGGCAGGGTCGTGGGCAAGGAGGCCAAGGCGGTGGCGCCATGAGAAGAGGAGTAGGAGGAAACAAAAGGAAACCAGGCCCAACGACATGCGCCGGGGAGGGCTCAGGGGAAGCTCGTGCTGGCGAGCCGGTGAGGTCGGTGAGGGCAGCGATGCCTTGGGCGGAGGCGACAGATGAGGAGTGCAGAGAGAGAGAGAGAGAGCCGAGAGGGAAGGAGAGGTGTGTCGCGTGCGTGTGTTGTGTTGTGTGTATTGGGCTAGTGGGTCGTGTGTGTGTGTGTGTTGGGTCAGATGGGCCAGCCTAACTGAGTTTTTTCTTTTTCAAACCCACTTCTACTTCAGAAATAATCGCAATAAATTACACACAAGCACATAAATTATAAATAAATAAAACTGATAATAAATATACTTGAATCACTATTCCATCCAAGTTGTATTGACCCATTTTATCATTAATTACTTATTAAATTCTAATAAAAGAAGTTTTTTCTTCTATTTATATAAAAAGGAAATCCGTGTCTTATATAATTAAATATTTTCTTGCTTTTCTCTTTCCTTTTCTCCTTCAAACCCTTAGTCTTTTGGGGGAGAGTGCCATTCATTAAAACGATAACATAGACGTGTAGACTTAGAATTGATATCTGCATGGATTTCCATTTGGTTCTTAGTTCTTATCGGACTTCGTTGGTATTTTTCAGGAGCCGGAGCATGGGAAAAGTTCTTAAGTTCTTATCGAACCTAAGCCTCAATACTCCAATTTTTCGTATTTCTTAGGCAAGTTCAACACCTTTGATCATACTACTTTGGATTTAATTTTAGTATCAATTACTTGCCATCTATTCTATGTTATCACCTGCATGTCAAATTTACTTTATAAAATTCTGAATCAATACGATATCTGGATTGGTTATATGATGATCACTAGTATGGATGGTAGCTGGAATCACTGATATGTGTTTATAGAAGTGTTGTGATTCCACAACATATGGGATTATCATATAAGACTAAATAACAACTGTCATAAGGCATTCAAACGTCGTTCAATCATGCTGACCACATACCTGATTATCTGGGCTTTCCCAAGTAATTGTTCCAAATGATATATCTCTGGGTTCTTCTTTGAAAGTTAGATGGTGGAAGCTGCAGCTTTTTGCCAGAGGTATACTCCGATGGAACATTGGAAATGTATAGTGAACTCTTGGTCTTGGCCACGCACTAAAATAAGTATGTGTATCTAGTCGACATTAAAGACTAGAGCTGTTTGTGGGTAAAGTAACGCACCTCTATAGAGAGTAAAAATGTGACTGCCACTTCCTGATTTCGGGTAGAAATTGAGTCACGACAAGAAATGGAACTACTAGAGTTCTGCCTGTGGTGTCTCGTGAACAATAGAGAATTCATAGTTAAAAACTTGATCAGTTTGACAACAGTTGTTTTAGAAAACTATCTAGCACATTCTCAAGGACGTGAGTCCTTTACTAGTATAGGTTAGGTATAATTGGATAGTTAGAGCATATAATTATTGGCTTGCTATGGTTGAACTCGTTGAGTATCTTATGTACTCATCCCTATATTATAATTACCTTTGTTAGACTTTGGAGAGTTTGATCTTGAGAGTTCCGTTGCCGAGGAGCAAGACAGAGGTGATCCACAGTGGCAGATGGAAGAAGCCCAAGTGGATCAGGACTTCGATGGTTCAACCTTCGGTGTCAAAGATGAAGCTTGTGAGTCGTGTAGTGGAAGTAGCTTTTGTCAGCCTTGCGTGGCGAGTATAGGCATGAACTTGATGTTTGATGCCATGTATCCTGAAAACTTTATGTTTAATACTATGTTCTAGTGGTAAGATAACTATAAGACAGCTACTATTGCTTCTCTGCGATACTCTAATGTGCACACATCTCGTAAAGTTATACTTTATCCGGTGTGTGTCGTAGACTGACATGCTACCCAAGGTAGTGGCATGTGTGGGTCGTCACATATTCATAAACAACTCTTCCAACCATTTAATTTTGTAAAATTAAAGTTAAGTTTATTTTAATTATTTCTTTAAATAAATAGCCTATTGTCGTCGGGTGAGAAAGTGACTGGGCTCAGTCGCCGCACTGCTATGCGACTAGCCTCAGTCGCGTTCTAGCTCAGCTACTGTTTCTAGCACGAGCCTTGGTTGTGCCACTAGCTCACAACTGAGACACGTGGGCTCAATACCATTTCTGTCGCGCGACTTGGCCTTCAACTTCAGCTAATTGCTGGGCCACCAAGAGATTGGGCACAGTCGCGCGGTGGCATGACGATTGTGGGGGGTTTTGTAAAAATATTTAAAATGTGGTTTATTTGTGTAATAATTTAACAACTGATTTATTCAGAAAAAGTCCCATAACACATTTATGGGTGGGGTCTGGGTGGCGAACTGATCGAGCTGGACCACGTTGCGGTTGGCTGCGGTTGCTCGTTTCTCTTCTGCAGGAGCCAGGAGCACAGGACCCCACGAGAAATAAATCATATGAGACCTCTCCACTGTAGACCCTTAGCTGGACCCATTTTAAAACCATGGCACATGGTCGTTGATTTATTCCAGGGGCGGAGGGCCCGATAGGGCTAGCTATGGCCCAAGCCATACCTCAAATTTTTTTTGCAATGGACCCCCATATACCCCTCTATACAATAGCCCAATAACATAAACCCAAACCCTAGTCTCTCTCCTCAGTCCTCAATTTTTTTTTCCCTTGAGACTCTAAGAGCGCGGCGGGCGGCGACGAGGAACTGGGGCTGGGGAGGCGGGCGGGGCGGGACTCGGCCGAGCCACTCGGGTCTCGGAGGCGGGCGGCCGGCGAGGTGGCGGGACTCGGAGGCCGAGGCGGCGGGCGGCGGCGCCGCGGTAGGCGCGGTCGCGGCGGGACTCGGCCGCCACTCAGCGTCAGGAGGCGGGCGGCCGGCGCGGCGGCGCGGCGGGACTCGGCCGAGCGCCGAGCCACTCGGGACCGGGAGGCGAGGCGGCGGAGGCGGCGGAGCCACTCGGGAGGCGGGTGCGATGTCAAAACACGTTTGATCAATTTGAGAAGTGAAGGTTGGGAGCCATTATTTCAAGAAGCTAAAGCATTTTGTGAGGCAAACAATATTCTCATACCAAATATGGAAGATGCAGATGCCAAGATTTGGCCGTTCAAGAAAGGAGGGAGAAACAATATCACTCAAGATCATTACTTCCGTGTTGATACCTTCTATCTTGCTATAGATGCTATTACCAGCGAGTTGGATCATCGCTTAACGAGGTATCTTGAGAATTGCTTGTTTGCTTTTCTTGTCTTGATCCAAGAGATTCTTTCTCTAAGTTTGATGTGGATAAGCTTGCTCAAACTACGGAAATTTATTATGAGGATTTTTCCTTTGATGACCGCAAGGCTATAAAGATCAACTAAAGACATTTATTATTCATGTAAGAAGGCTTGATGAGTTTAAAGTTTGTCACAATCTTGCAAGTCTAGCCAAAAAACTAGTTGAACTCGAGAGGCATATTGTATTTCCACTTGTCTATCGCCTCATTGAGTTGGCATTGCTACTCTGGTGGCGGCGGCATCGGTTGAAAGGGCTTTCTCAGCAATGAAGATTATCAAGACTGAATTGCGCAACAAGATGTCCGATGGATGGCTTAATGATTTGATGGTGTGCTACATTGAAAGGGAGATATTTAAAGGACTTGATCTTGAAAAAATTAAAAAGATGTTTCAGAAAAAGAAAGATAGGCAGATGCAATTGCCTAAGTCTCCTAGACGCAATTAACAAGATTAATATTGGTATTTCTCATTTGATTCCACTTGTCTCTTTTGTGTTGTCTACACTATACATAACAATATTAACTATGTTTGCTCTTTCTTTGTGCGATTATTTTCATTACTATGCTCTACAAGGTTATATGTTAAATTGGTGATATATTATTGTGATTCTTCAATTTTTGGAGGTACTTTTCAATGTCTTGCAGTATTAAATATCTTTGCACTTGGATTATTGTTGATAGGTCTGATTAGTATTATAGCTTGAATGGTATTGCTTTCGATCCGCCCCACCTTATTTTTTTTCCGTCCTCCGCCACTGATTTATTCTACCACGTGATTTATTCTACCACATTCTACCACGTGTCATAAAATTGATGAAATCTAATAAAAGTCTAAAAGTGACAGGTATCATAGGATTTTCTTCCGATTCAACAGGCTTGACAAAAGTGTCAATAGCCGAGGTACCTACTATTTACCCGCACAAAGTTTCTTCGTATGAAAGCAAACGTGCGAATGATTTTGAACTGTACGATTTCAGAATGGTCAATCTCTAGGTTTCGCTCAACCTTCGTTAGGTGAGAGCGAACGGTTTCAGACAAATTTCCTTGTCTGCCTCCGTGTGAAGTTTCTTACCCCATGCATCTAATCGTTAAATTGAAGTAGCGATCAATGGGACTCACGTTTAAATGACTCAACCACTTACAGGAGGAATGGTTGGGTCGGAGATCGCACAACCTGTAGACTGGAGAACAGCAAGCTGAAGCTGTTTCTGCTTTCCCTGACCATTGCACGCCTAGAAATCCCACTACTTTATTTAAACCAACCATTAATGGCCTGTACATCGTCCTACTGAGTGTCTAAATACATGCATTGCATGAACGCTCATGTATCTTCCTAGTTCCTACCATCCTATGAAGGGTTTCTTCCAGTTTTAAGTTCATATGATACTATTCATCATGCTAATAGTAATTTTTGCTCTCTCCCTACGTAAATACCAAAAATTGCATTCTCCACAGGCCCTAGGAGGCCGGACTCCCCGCCACGCGCTACGTGTGAAATCCGGACCCCTAGGGCACGGATTAGGCCGAGTTCGGTCTCTAGGGGCACGGACCTGGAGCCATGTAGGGGTGGAAACGAGCCGAGTCGAGCCGGCTTGAGCCTGGCTCGCCCAAGCTCGGGTGAATAGTGGGTGCGGCTCGGCTCGGCTCGTTTTGGAAGCGAGCCAGTAGGGTCGATCGGCTCGGCTCGGAACACAGCTCGAACCAGCTCGCGAGGGCTCGCGAGCCGAGCAACAAACGCGGGTGTGGTGGTCGGACTTGGAGACGTTCACGATGACGAGGGGGTGGAGCTTGAAGGTGAGGTCATCTGCTTTGGAGCGGCGCGCGCGCGAGGCGGTCGGCGGCGGTGGCGTAGCGTTGGGCGTAGGAGACATTGCCCTTAGCATCGAGGCCCCCGCAGGAGGTCTTGTACCCGAGGCTGGTGCGGCGGCGAGGTCGCAGGCGTAGCTGACGGCCTGACGTTGTCGCCGACCTTCTGGAGTTCTAGTCGGCGAGGTTGGCTGACGGCTTGAGCACACACCACTGCTTCTCGAGGTACTAGACGCCCTTGGCTGATGTGAGCGTGCCGCCGTTGCCGCCGCAGAGGTTGAGCTGGTACTTGGGCTTGCCATCGTAGAAGAAGATGCCCCAGTGGCTCGATTTTTCAACGAGCTACAAATGGGGCTCAGCTTGGCTTGAAAATTCACAAGCCCGAGTCGAGCTGGCTCGAGCCTGTACCGAGCCGAGCAAGCTCGCAAGCCTTGAGCTTTTTTCCAACCCTAGAGCCATGGACGATGCCTCCCTGCCACGACATCGTGAGAGGAGTGAAAAAACGTATTAAAAAAAATCATTTCTAACACTATTTGATACTATTTAAAACTTTTAAAAATATGTTTTTTTGGATTTTTTCTTTTCTTTTTACCTCGCACTCGCACATGTACCAGAAAAAATTTCATAAATTTTTTTCACATGAAATCACGACGCAGCACAGCACACGTAGCTTCAAACATGGGTGTCAACCGTCACCATTACCGGTTCGCCACTCTTCGCAACCCTCGGTGGCTCTGTGAGCCGATGGACGGTGCATGTGAAATACTATTTGACAACGCGACAGCGGGCAGTAGGCCCACCACCACATCGTCAAATAGGCGTGTGATGTGATGCGCCGTGATTTTATGTGAAAAATTTTGTGAATTTTTTAGGTACATGTGATAATACATTTAAAGCTGCGAGTGCGAGGTAAAAAAAAAAAAAACTAAAGAAAAATATATTTTAAAGTTTCAAATAGTATAAAATAGTATCTACAATGATTTTTAATCGGTTTTTTCACTCCTCTCACGCAACTCGCGGTGCCATGGCAGGGAGGCATGGAGGCGCCGTCTGTGGCTCCAGGGCACGGTAGTGTTATCTACTGTGCTATCTACGGTACGTGACATGCGGTGAGGAATTTGACACCTTAGGGTATGATAGAGGATGCTATTTTTAATATTTACATAGAAAAAGTCAAATTTGCTATTAACACGGCGAATAGCGACACATGAGCCAAAAACTCAGTTCCTTCGAGCCATCAAGACGCATAGGCTGGTTGCAAAGCCCAAGGCGTCAGCCTACTACCCAACCACTGAGGCGTAGTCTACGGGCTTTGGTAAACAGGATCTACGGGCTTTCGTGACACTTAGCCCAATATTGGACAGACCCAAAGTTTGGGTGTAGTCTTCAGGGCTTTGGTAGACAGGATCTGAGGCCGAATTTAGGTTAAGTCTTAGTTTGGACAATGTTACAATAAAAAAGCTTAGTTTAGGGTTGATCCGTTGATGTCCAAATGTACGTTTAGATTTCTTTATTTCACTATGTATTTTTTTGGATTTTTTTAAATAATATTAATTTAAAAGATAATTACAAAAAATAGCTAATTTCTTATATAAAAATAAGTGTCTGTCGCTATTCCAATTGACGACAGTATCCCTGTCGCCAATTGGAACAGTGTAGAGAGGTTCCCGTAGTCAATTGAACTTGTACAAAATTATCTGATCCATTTAATTCTATATTGCTATTTTTATTTGCTAGCCTACAATATTTCAAATTTATATACAAAGTTGCAAGAGCATTTACCTGCAAAATGAGTGATCAGATCTGTTGTTCCGTTTCTCTCTCTCCTAAGTTTGGAACCGGTAGGGCTTAGCTACTTCTCTTCTCCCCGCTCCTCTCTCTCTCTCTTCTCTTTTTTCCGGAATGAAAATGATTTTTCCACCGAATTTTAGGGGTATTCAACCAGCGATTTGCACTCTTCAATGCAAATTGGCAGTTGAAATGACAACAGGCAGTTGGAACGACGACTGCAGTAAATATGTGCATGTCGCCATTTGAAATGACGACAAACACCTATTTCTGAAGAAAAAAAAATGATCATTTTTTGTAATTATCTTTTAAATTAATATTATTATTTTTTTAAAAAAAAATCTGTTTTCTTGTACATCTAGTTGTTGTGCCTTTTTTTTCTTCTTCTTCCCCGGCAAGCTACTCACTGGAATTTCTTTACCTGTGATGGTTTTAGCGTGTGTCTCCTGTCGGACCTACTCACCCGGATGATAATAGCAATACCCTCCGGAAAAAATCAGCACTGGGCTGCTCAGTTGGGGATAATAGCAAAAGACAGCCATTTTTATGCGCCTGGACGTGGAAACTTTTCACTGCAGTTCAAAACCGTTTCAGTGCTGTTGGCTCCATTTTTTTTAGGGGCAAACTACATAGTAATACTGGAATAGTATTAAAAGTTGGAAAATAACATCGGTGCGATGATGATATGTGGGCCCATGGCCCACTCGTCATCGTCACATGCAATATCATTTTCCAATTTGCACATAAATAAGATGTCACTGAGCAAATTAATCTCTTTTAATAGAAGCAACCAATGCTCATGAATCATGATGAGCGAAAGCCCCTGAATATTTCTGTCCAGATGCCTTGGGAGAAGTTATGCACCGTTCATTTCGCATCCTAACATACCAAAAACTAACTGCACAACACAAGAGGGAGGAAAATAAGATACATTGATTCTTAAAAAAATGCATTAATGGTAGTACCGGAAATTGCATAAGTAACATCGCAAAAAGTTAAAATTAAGGAATAATATCGCAATATAACTTGACTGCTAAATAACACCCAAAAAGCTAAGAAATACGAAAAATAACACTCTAAGGGAATATTCTACTCAGATTTTCCAAAAGACACTATTGCCCCCTTCTCCCCCCACCCCCAACTCCAGTGTCTCATCTTGTCATCTTTCTCTACAGCAAGCCAAGCCAAGCCAAGCCATGCCCCACCTTCTCTGGCCGTGCCACCACCGGAAGCCGCATCACTCAAACGTGACACGACATGGAGATTGGCGGTGGCGGCGCGCTTGGAGAACAGCAGGGGCAGCGATGCGCTTGGAGATCGGCAAGGGCGGCAGCACGGCTCAAGGAAGGCAGAGTAGCTCAGCCGGAGAAGAGGGAGAGAGAGTGAAGCCGGAGAAGAGGGGGTGGAAGAGAGAGGGCAAAAACACCATTTTACGGTATGAGTGTTATTTTTCTGATTTTTGGCTTTTCACGGTGTTACCAGACAGTTAACTACAAATACGGTAAGTACTGTTAGAATAGGACTCTTGTATATGGTTTATAGTTTCCTTATCTGTATATGGCAACCCCCTTTTGTACTCCCTATATATATTGCCCATTGGACCTCTTGAATAGATGAACACATTATTCATAACATGGTATCAGAGCTAGGGTTTCTAACCTAGCTCTCTTTCCGCTTCCGCTGCCGTCGCCGCCGCCCCGTGTTTCCGGTCGTCCGACGCCGAGCATCACCGCTGATCCGAGGCCCTCCCGCCGCCGGATCCGTTCGTTGGTCGGCCGCCGCGCGCCGCTTGTTGGTTGGCCGTCGACGCGTCGTCGCCGCCGCCGCCACGCGAGCGCCTCCTCGCTCGTCGATCGCGCGCGCCGCCACGGATTTGCCGTAGCCACCGCTCCGTCGTCATCTTACATTCTGAGGCCGCGTCGTTGCCGCCGCCGCCACATGATCAGGAAGCCGTCGCCGCTCGTTACCGCCGCCGCGCTGTCATGCGCCGCATCTGGGAACCCGACGCAAGGCCGCCTCCTCGCTCTGCCGCCTCCTCCGCTCGTTGGTCGGCCGCCGCGCCGCCGCTTGTTGGTCGGCCGCCGTCGCCGCCGGCCACGCGAAGGAAACCCTAGTTTTTTGGTTTCCTTCGCGGCTCTTTGGTTCCTTCGGCGGGGCGTGAGGTAACAGGCCGTTTTCTTCGTGAGCTGAAAAAAAGCAAAAAAATAGTACGTTGTTCTAACCGCCGCGCCGCCCAGTGCCGCCTGTTAGACTTCGTTGCCTTGGTCGCCGCGCCGTCCAGCGCCGCCTACCAATGGCCATTTCCATCATTGCGATCCCATTCTGGAACAAAGCTTCATGGGACGAACTACAGGTGTGGTCTTCACTCATGGAGATCACACTTGATGGTCTCCGCCTGGGGACATGTTCTGTGTGCGACCTTGTCGCCGTCGCGGTTGACCTCCTCCCAGACGACCTATACGCACCTTCTACAGAAGATGAGGGCATAGCGAGGCGAGTCGGTCGCCGCCCGGCTGGCGATGAGGCCTTCGGTATGCCATGGGCGCTTTTGGCGCGGTGTCTTGTGAGGCCCGTGTTCGAGCCATCACGGTGGTCGATGTCGGCGACTCCATCGGCCGGATATCGTTGGTCTGCGTGCCACTCGTCGGATCCGGGACTACTTGCGCGGCGATACCGTGAGCGGCGATGCTCGGTTCTTTTCGCTCAGCGTGAGTTGGAGGCGCCGCCGAGATGACTCCTCGTCGGCGACTTCTTCCTAGCCCTAGCGGTCTCGGCGCCAAGTGGAGCGAGCTCGCTTCTCCGCTCTGTCGAGTGTCATAAAGTGCGAAGGCGGATCGTGATCGCCGCCTTTATGATTTCGTCTGCCGTCTGCGCCCGAGTTTGAGCTGTCGGGCTCGTACTGCCGAGCCGCTCACCACGGCCAAGCGATTCAGAGGCTCTTTCGACCGTCTTTGAAGAGCCGGCAGTAGGTTAACATCACGATTTGTTCGTGTGCTTGCTACTTCTTCTTCTTCGACTACCGCGGTTTACGCCGACTACGAGGATCTTCTCGGTTATGCTGTTTGCTCGCTTTTGCACCAGCGGGTTGAGTGCAATTATTGCAGAACTTCGACACGACTACGGCGTTGTGTGGTGCGCAAGCGAGAACAAAGCGCGTGGTATATGACCCTAACTTAGGGTTTGTATTTCCAATGTAAAATTTTGAGGAGAAATAAAAACTTTTGTTGTCTCATCAAATCATTTGGAAGTTTTCCAAATTTTCCTAGCAATTTCCATTTTCTAGAATTGAATTCTTGTGAATGGAAATTGTTGTCGCAAGTTCTTAGCTTTCAAACTTGTGATCATCCTCTGAAATTATTTTCCTATCATCTTGACCATCCTAGCTACCTCCCTGAATTATTTCACAATTTTTAGATTTTGTTTGCTATTTCAAAAGAGCAAGTCAAACTGTTCCAAATTCTGGTCAAACCCTTAGGCAGCAGCTTGTGAATTTTCTTGGGAGAAATCTAATGCATGAAAATTCCTGGAAAAATTACACAATGTTTTTCTAGGTTCCAGTAAGCTTCCATAAAAATTTCGGAATTTTTGGAGCTCAAGAGCTACCCCTAAAAATTCCCCAATCCTCTCAGCCTTTTAAATCAAATTCTGAAAACACTGTTCCTCGGGCCCGAACCCAACTCAGGCTCGAGTCCGACCCGCACCACTTGACTCGGTCGCGTCAACTAGCTGCACCGCCTCGCTCCAGATCATTGTCGACCGTCCGATGCAAATCGAACGATCCTCGTGCGCGTATGCAATCGGCCGTCGAATGCATACATAGATCTTGGCCGTCCATTTGAGATCCGGCGATCAGCGTCTTTTGATCGAGTCGGACCAGCTCATCGCACCGCGCCGACTCGGCTCGCGCGCTTTGCTCTGTCGATTGCGGCGGGCCCCATTGTCGGTCGTCACCTACCTCTCGCTCGAAGAGTGAGTGCGGCGGCGGCATGCATGCGCGCCACCTCGCCTCGCCGCCCATTCTCGGTTTCCTCGCGCTTCACCTCGGCGCATCATCATTGCTAGCCCATACCCAGTGCGGCGTGTCGCCGTCACCTACCTCTCGACTGCGCTTTTTCTTCCTTGCGTCTCGGTGCGAAGCTCGCCTCTTGTTTCCTCGCCCTCGTCCCTACTTAAGCTCACCCCAAGCTCCCTCTTCCTTCTTTAGACACCATTAAGCAATCCCCTATCACCCATTGCTCCTTTTGAGCTCAAATCATAGTAGTGCTCGAGCTCGGTGCTCGGCCAGTGCACGCCGCCGCCGTGTCGGCACCACAGCCAGTGAAGCTCATCTTCTCCTTTCGCGTCATATCGTGTTCCGGATCCTATCATGTTTTCCCTCGGCTAATTTTGAGTTTCACTCGCGAGGGCCGTTGAATTTAGGTGTCCCTCTTCTTGGTAGAAAGTTGGGTTCTTCGTCCTCAACTCGGTGAGTTAGTTCCTAGAGCAATTGCTCGCGCTAGCACCATCTAGTGCACTCACTCGAGCTATCTCCGTCTCTCTTTTCCCTATTTTTGCTCGGGTTGCTCCTCCTCGGTGACCCCTTGATCGCATGGCGGTTCTCGTCGCCGGGCCATCTCGGCGACCTCTTGAGCTCCGCGTCATCCGGTGAGTTCCTTGTAACCCATCGATGCTCATGCGCGCGCTGGTTTCATCATATTCCTATATGGCGCGTCGCCCCTTATCACCTCCACGGCCGCCGTATGTTGTCGTGCGCCGCCTGCAGTGCCGCTCAAGTCACACCACTGCCACCCCTAGTTTCCATTCACTCTGGGTGACCCATTTTGAGCTCACCTTCGCGCGCCACCACTCCACCGCCGGCGACCACCGCGCTCGGATCGGCCGAGACTCCCTGTTCTTCCTTGAGCTCCTGTTCTTTGTTGTGGACGATGGGGCCCACCTCCCTGAAGCTTTGTAGTTAGCGCTAATCATGCTTTCGATTGTTCATTAGTTCTCTCATTGCATGATCAAAATTGGTATTGGAAGTTTGAAAGTATTTTAGTGTTGTTCTCTGTAATTGTTCCTGTTGCGTTTTATTGTGATAACTAAATTTTAGCTTCATACTTATGCTTTGGATTCTTGTTAAGTCTTTGGTTGACTCCTTTTGTTGTGTGGTTAGCATGAAATCATTTAGTTAGTATCTTTAAATTTCAAAGCTCTTGTTGTCATGTTTGATCATAGGGATAGTTAGATGATCATGTTGTTGTCTCTGTACTTTTGATTTATCGGTCAGTAAGATTTGGAGTAGTAGCATCGTAAGTGTGATAACCTTCCTATATGTTGGTGTGATACTTAGGTGTGTTAGTAGCTGAATTTTATTAAAGCCCAAGCTTAATTAGAATTTTGTTTAGCATCTCATAGTTGGATACTTGACTAGTTAGTGTTTTCAATAGCTTCTTGTAGGTTCGTGCTCTCAAGCGATAATGGTTGTTTTAGAGTAGCTATTTGTTTTTGATGTGTTAACTTGATGATTAAATAATAGATGTGCACACAATCACCATCAAAAGTGCTGTCGAAAGATTAAAACATATAAGAGGATTGATTTTGTGGTTAACTTTGATAAATAAGTGAGTGGGTAGATCAATCACTTGAATGCATGTCTATTTGAATCATCTCTGAGTTGCTATTTTGTTATTCCTTTTGTGATGGTCTAGCCTCTGTGTATAAATTGGTATTTGTTTTTATTATTGAGTTTTGCGGTATTATTCGTTCTTATTATTTGTTATTTGTTCAATCGTTGAAGCTTGACATTTGCGGTAACCACGAGAGCGATCCTCTGCAGCGAGTTGAGCATTACGAGCAACAATGAGCCAGCAAGCGGTTTGATCATGATAATCGGTATTTTAAAGTCTAATATTTTGTTTCAATTTGTATGTATGCATTGCTTAATTTGTGTTAAATTGATTAGTTAAATCCGTAGTGCATATCTGTAGACAAAATATTGATCTCTACTACAGAGCCTAGGTTATTTCTTTGTGATTAGAGGTCATTTGGATGATCTCTTGTCACTTAGTAGATCCGGTCATCTTGCTTAGACATGTAGCTATCGGTAGAAGCTGGGCGGTTATCGACTTTAGTCGGTAACCTTGATCACACAAAATCTACTATAACTTTATGTTTGACATTTTTGCTATGTTTAATTGCAAAACTAAAAGCGAAAACAAAAATGATTTAGACTTGGGCTGTGGTATGATTGGTGTGATCTGTTGGGTGTATTTGGAATGGTGCAGAGTCAACAAGGACCGAACATCTTGTTACTGAACCAAGCATTTTGCGTGCTAACCACACTAGAGTATATGAGACCTCTCTTGACCTAGTACTTTGGCGTGTATTGGCTCAGGGTCGCAGGAGGTCGCGGGAGGGATGGAGGTGGGAGCATAGTAGTTGTCAGAAAGCTTTATCTGAGTGGGTAGTTGCCTTTTCGGCTTTACCATGTAAGCGTATGGATTTCTATCCATACGAGCGGCTCGTAGTTAATACACAATATTGGAAAAAGTCTCGTAGGACTTAGGCATGCTAGGCATACCTTGGAAGTGTGCTTGGCAAAGCGATGAAGTGTGGGTACATTGGTACACCTGCGAGGTTTAAAACTATTCGAATAGCCTCGTCCTAGGTTATGGACACGCTTGGCAAGGTCTTCCAAGAGTTAGACTACAACATTTAAATTAAAACTTGATGGGTGAGTGCGAATGCGGGATTCGTGCTATTGTTAATGGTGACTATTGGGGTAGTCACCTCTAGGTTGTTTATCTTTCTCTTTCGTTAGTATTACCTTTCTTGTATTTCAACATTAAAGCAATTGCTAACTTGCCTTCAAGCTGTATTATATTATTGCAAATGAAAATTGGCTTTATGCAAATGAAACATATGGCCTCCACTAAACAAGCTTCGCATGTAGCATATGAGCAGTGCGCTAGTTCACACGTCGATCTTGCGGGTACAAAGACAATCTTTGTACTCGGTGCTTTGCTTAATGTTTTGTTGCAGAGGAAGAAGGTGAGCCCCAAGGGCCTCACTTACGTGGTGTGTTGTCGTTTCGTGGGCGACTAGACTTGGCGGTCGGTCGGATGCCTTGTGGGTTGAAGGCACAGCGATTGGCTTTGTTTATAGCCATCTTATGGCACTTTTGCTTCATTGTCTTCCTTACATTATTTGTGTATCTTGTAGCACAGTCGGTCTTTATGCTGTAATAACTCTACTATTTGTTTATCTTCCGTTTGGTAGTGTGGTGTTTGGACTCTATGTTTGGAATGGAGTTGATGTCTAATTTTGTAACGAGGTGTGTATCTTGCTTTGCAGGAAGTATACATATCTCGAGATCGATTTATTTGATTTGTGATGCTAGGACCGGTGGTTGGTTAAGCATTACAAGCCAAATCAATTAGGGTCCTCACATGGACGATCAAAGGGGCGAGGAGGCCCTTCCTCGGCGGGAGGACAGACCGGCATGTCGGGACCTTCTCGAGGTGACTCATTCAGCAATTTTGCGAGCTCTACTTTGCGGCTCTCTCACGGCTCGGCGAGTGCGCGATCTAGCTCGAGCGTCTCCTCCAGTACTTCTTGGTTACGGATTACGGTGCCTCTTTCCACATGACACCGGACTCCACATCTCTCACGTCGATTGGACCTCCTGTTTTTCCTATCTCTGTTCAGACAGCTGACGGCACTCCTTTGTCTGTCAGTTGTCAGGGCACTCTTTTGTCCACTGATTTTTCTGTTCCAGCTGTTTCTCATGTTCCCGACTTACCATGCGCTTTCTCGGTGGGTCAGCTCACCGATCTCGGCTGTAGGGTTGGTTTTGACTCTCACTCCTGTTTTGTTCAGGACCGACAGACAGGGACGGTACTTGGGACTGGCCGGCGTCGTAGAGATCGTTAGGGTCTCTACATCCTTGATCGCCTCCACTTTCCGTCCACTTCAGTTGCTCCTATCACCTCTACGACTACTTCCATCGCCACTGCTGCCACCACCTCTGGAGTTTTTTCGCAGTAGCATCACCGTTTAGGTCACTTATGTGGGTCCCGTCTTTCTTCATTAGTTCGTAAGGGTGTTCTTGGACGTGTTACTGTTGACACGACTATGTTTTGTCAGGGTTGTAAGTTGGGCAAGCAGCTACAACTTCCTTATCATTCTAGTGAGTCCTTATCTTCTCGTCCTTTTGACTTAGTTCATTCAGATGTATGGGGACCTGCGCCTATTATCTCTAAAGGCGGGCATAAACTTTATGTGATCTTTATTGATGATTATTCCCGCTTTACATGGATTTTCCCTATGTCTAATCGAGGTCAGTTTCTTGCAATCTATCGTAGCTTTGCAACGATGGTTCGTACTCAGTTTGATTCTCCCATCCGTACTTTTCGCTGTGATTCTGCCGGCGAGTACTGTTCTGGCGCTTTTAGACAGTTTCTTTCTGAGCAAGGCACTCTTTACCAGTCTTCTTGTCCTGGTGCCCATGCTCAGAATGGGGTTGCTGAGCGCAAACATCGTCATCTGATTGAGACTGCCCGCACTCTTCTCCTTGCCTCTCACGTTCCACCACAGTTTTGGGCTGAGGCTGTTTCTACGGTTGCATATCTCATCAATATGCAGCCCTCCACTGCTCTTAAGGGTGTCAGTCCTATAGAGCACCTCTACTCTCGAGCCCCCAAGTACACCCACCTTCGTGTTTTTGGTTGTACTTGTTTTGTTCTGTTGCAGCCTCGTGAGCGCACTAAACTGTCAGCCCGGTCAGTTGAGTGTGTGTTTCTTGGTTATAGTTCTGAGCATAAGGGTTATCGCTGGGATCATACGCTCGACGGATCGAGTTTCACGAGGCGTTGTCTTTGGCGAATCTCGACCTTTCTTCTATCGAGATTCGGCTCCTCCTGTTTCCACCGTTGAGTCGATTTCATGGTTGTCTCTTTCTGACTCTTCATCCATTTCTCCACTATCACAGTCTTCCCCTGGTTTGTCCCCAGTGGTTCCTTCTGTACCTCCGCCTCCGGCGCTGCCTCCTGCAGCACCGCCTCTTGTTCCTGCACCACCACGCCTCGTTTCTCGGTATTCACTACTCGGAGCGTTCTTGTCCTTTACGGTCTCCTCTCACGGTATATTGCGACACCCACATCCGATCCTCGATGATGCTCCTCGTTCGCCCGCCGTGACCGGACATCCGCCGACCTCCTAATCGTCTTGGATTTGCTCAGATAGCTCATGCTCTCTCGTCACGAGCCTAGTTCTTATCGTGAGGTGCTCCTCATTACGAGTGGCGACTCACTATGGCGAGAGGAGCTTGATGCTCTTCGACGTCTGGAGACTTGGAATATTGTACCGACACTGTGCATGCTCGTCCGATCACGTGCAAATGGGTGTACAAGATTAAGACCGATGCGATGGTACTATCGAGCGCTACAAGGCTCGTCTTGTGGCTCGCGGTTTTAGTGAAGTATGGTCGTGACTACGACGAGACTTTTGCCCTGTTGCCTATATGACCACCTGTTCGCACTCTTGTTGCGGTTGCTACGATCGCGGTGGTCTATCTCTCGACTTGATGTTAAGAATGCTTTTCTTAATGGTGTTTTGCATGAGGAGGTCTACATGCGGCCACCCAGGTATTTCATTCTCGATGGGCATGTCATGCGTCTTCGTCGTGCTCTTTATGGCTTTAAACGGGCTCCTCGTGCACGGTTTTGCGCGTTTTACCTCGGTGCTTCTGCATCGGTTTCTTTGTCGGTTTCCACGATCTGCTCTTTTGTCCATACCTCATCTCGGGGTAGGACACTGCTTCTTCTGTATGTTGATGACATGCTCATCACTGGTGATGATTCCTCCTTCATCACCTATGTGAAGAAGCACCTCGATGAAGCAATTTTTGATGGCCGATCTTGGTTCTCTTACATACTTCCTTGGGATTGAGGTCTCTTCATGCACGAGGGCTACTACCTCTCCCGAAGTATGTCCGGATCTTCTTGACCGGTGCAGTGCAGTGACACTCGCATGCTGAGACTCCCATGGAGCTATCCTCGGCCGTGTCGCGATGGCGATCCGCGATATCGTCATCTTGTTGGGAGTTTGGTGTACCTTGTGAGTACTCGTCCGATATTACTTATGTTGTTCATATCTTGAGTCGGTTCATGGCTTGTCCTACCCATCTTCACTCTGATCACCTTCTTCGTGTTCTTCGCTACTTGCGCGGGATCATCTCTCGTCGTTTGTTTTCCCTAGCTCCACCTCACTCGACTTGAGCGTACTCCGTCGCGACTGGGCTAGTGATCCTTCCGATCGTCGTTCTCTTTACGCTTCTGTGTTTTTCTTGGCTCTTCCACGATTGCACGGAAGACTAAAGCGAGCTGCGATTCCGTTCGAGTGCAAAGGTGAGTTGAGAGCTATGGCGTGATGTGGCAGAGATTGCCAGTGAGGTGGCTACTTGTAGATTTTGGAGTGCACGTGATAGGACCTCGACTCTTTTGTCGGCGATGCAGTGCGTCAGATTGCAGGGGACCCGTGAAGCATGAGCTCACCAAGCACATTGGCGTGGATGCTTCATACGAGTAGCTCACAGGTGCAGGAGGGAGTACTTGCTTTACAGTTTGTGCCATCAGAATTACAGGTTGCTGACTTCTTCACGAAGCCACAGACTAGGGCACAATATTTGTATTTTCTCTCCAAACTCAGTGTGTGTGATCCACCATGAGTTTGAGGGGGGGTGTTAGAATAGGACTCTTGTATATGTTTTATAGTTTCCTTATCTGTATATGGCAACTCCTTTTGTACTCCCTATATGTATTGCCCATTGGGCCTCTTGAATAGATGAACACATTATTCATAACAAGTACGATATCATTTATCTAAATCTCAACGATTGAGATGTCCCTGACCTAATTTTCCCTCAATGAAATGTTACGGCAGGTGTAAGGGAGTGTACCACCGTTGGAGTACAAGTCAAGCAAGCATGCAAGAGGCATGCCGACCAACCGCGGCTGGAGATGCAAATGCTAGTACGATGGCCTTCGTAAGAATACAAAAGGGGGGTTTATTTTCCCTGTACTAAGTCATAGCCAACTACAGGGCCAGCAAATAGGACCAGCCTTAACTTAAGCTACACATGTATCGTCCATGGTAGAAGCGTCAGGCATGGCATTGGCAATCATACATGGTAGAAGCGACGGATCCGGGAGAAATTAGGCCCTCTTCTGTTCACCAACACACATAGTAGTTAGCACCAAGGATCAAAGAACCAGTCCCGGCTAATTTTCCGGTCGCTGGCCGAAAACGGTAACCAGCCGATTACCGGAATTCTCAAGTTTTTTTGGATGAAATTTGCTCGAATTTGATTAAAAATCATTCAAAATTCAAAAATTAGAATTTGAACTTGCAAAACTCGGAAAAACCGACCGGGATTTTAGATCCCGAACCCCCGCCGGTAGCCAGTAACGCGTTTACCGGCTGGTTATTTTTTTTCCCTGGTTAGCACAAGGAAGCAATCTACATTGAAATCATACATGGTCTAATCAGTATCTTATGTCCAATCAACAACCTTCAGAAATGGCATTGTCAAGCATAGTGCAACACTCCTGTAAAAATAAAAAAGAAGCATAGTGCAACGATATAATTAGCATTCTTAGATTCAGTAAACACCTTCAGGAATCTGGGCATGCATCACAAGGGGAAAGTTCAATCGTACATAACTGCATAGCACTGATAAAAGAAATAAGAGTTTAGTAACAAGTCCAAGCCAACCGAAAAAACTGGAAGCAGCCAATGAACCAAGTAGCAACCCAGGAGGCCATGAGGCATCATTCCATTACTCAGAGGCTCAGAGCCAGAGATTCGGTTTTCATAGCAAGCACATCCAGAACATATGCATATATCATGATCAGTAAAAATCCATATCTTACATTTAAGCATCCTAGTTAATAATAGCTGAATCCAAATCTCATATTGTACACTAAAAGCCAAGCACACACACTAAACATCATCTCATCTTGCACCCCTTCATTTTTCCTTCTCTTCAGCATCAAACAACAATCCACAGAGAGAAAAAAACCTCTGTCTGTAAACAGTCACAATTGTCTCAAATCAACCACGGCAAATCACACATCTACGGAGGGTTCAACCTCTAGAGAAAGCAATCTAAATTAGAGAATACATAAAGGAAAACGAAGCAACCTAACACTCATAAGGCCTTATGTTCATTTGATCATATCAGGGAACAGGGACATCCTTCAGTGAGGCAGGATCCACCTTAGGAGGGTCTGAATGGCGTCTTGCTCTTTCCTTCGGCTTATCTGCAGGCACAACATTTGGTTTGTCTGCAACTGGGAAGGACAAGCGCTTCTTTACCAACGAATGGACCAGAGGCACCCTCTCAGGAACCTCAAACTTGTCGGTCAATAGACTGTGGTACCGAGACTTTGCCCTTGCAGACTGTGTGGATTGCATGTAGCTGGGGAGAGCTGGTGTGCTTGTTAGGCTTGCATCATCCCGGACCGAGGCTCCTCCTGTGCTCTGCCTCCTTGGGCGCTCAGAGCGTATGCTCGTGATGCTCCTCAAGTCATCCTCCTTGTAGAGCCAGCTATCCCTTGGACTTGCTGGTCTGATCTTTCCTGCAACTGAGGGGCCTTTGATGGGGGAGTTGATGGTGATTGCCGGCTCGGTGGACGGCTTGACTTGTTTGGTGTTGTAGGTCTCTGGATTGAGATGGCACGGGGTACAAAAGTTCGAACGGCGCTAGTGCTGGGGTTCTTCGTCAGAGCACGGTCTTTAGGATCCTTGTCTGAAACCATTCGGTTCTCCCAAGGCCTTGCTGTCACCCAGCGTTCCATCCAGCTCCAGCCCCAGTTCGGATTCCCTTGGTCCGTGAACGTCGGTGTCATAGTTCGCCAGAATTCCTCCACTGCATGAGATAAGAGAAAGGGAATTAGTGAAATAATGAGAAACACAACTACATCTGTTAAGAATATCAATATAGCTACAGTAGGTAAGAACAAGGAGCAAATAACAAGAAAAATAATATGCCATCAAAGGAAACCAAAGAGGCAACTTGCCTGGTGAGAAAATGCATAGGCAAGTGCTCTTTCTCGCCTTAGTGCAGCTTCTGTCTTCATCATTAGGCTGGCGTCAGCTTGCTCTTTGGATTGATGGCTATGATCCCAGTCTTCATCAATCTGTCAAGAAAGTTAAATAGTATAGCAATGTCAGAAATCTGTAATGTTAAAACTGTCTTATTCTATTATTGCAGAATTTTGATTACGGCAATCTGTGTTAATGTGACTGTTATGTTTTAACTACTTCTGTAATATAAAATATATATAATGCCCAAAATATATCCCATTAGCGATTTATGCTCGTAGAATACAAACAAGAAAAAAGTTACTAAAGATGAAATTAGGAGCTTAGAAGGAATATATCAAATGGAGTGCTCACCTTCATTTTCTCAAGTTCCCTTTGATGCTTTAACTGGAGCTGCCTTTGGAGGGCCTGTTTTTCCTCCTCCATCTTCACCCTTCTAGAATAAATTTGAGTTTGAACTCTTGTCATTGTTTGTGTGCAATGCAAGGTGTGGGCAGTTTGACGTTTGACAGCATTTCCATCAACTAGCGACTTCAACCTTACAAGCCCTCTCAGTGCCCGCAGTGCTCTCCTTGCCTAAAATATATATTTTTGCAAATTTAGTAACCACTTAATGTCACATAAAAAGAGAACTAAACAAAAGATATATAACTCATCAAGTCCCATGATGTTCAATGTAAATGTTTTCTGTTGCTCGTGATCTGTGTCACTTTGACTTTTTTCAGCTATTATATCAGCATCAACGTATTCTTATGTGTAACAACATTGGAAACATCAGACAAAAAATGTGTGAAAATGACCAACAAAAGCACAATCTTGGTGGTATTCCGAAATGGACAAAGCACATAATGATGCATCAGACAGCAACTCTCTACCAACCAAATCAGATATCTTACAAAATCTTAATCCATAACAGGCTGATGACTTATCTGCATGCTCTCAAATGCCAATGGAAGCTCAAGACAGAGACCCGCACCAATCAAAACATCTGATTAACTTTTTTTGGCATTGCTAGAGCAAGGACATCAATATAGGTAACATCAGCAAGTAAAATTGTCCCACAAGTGCAGTTCATTACCAGATAACCCCTGAAGGCGGTCTGAATCTTGATAGTGGCGAGTTCTTCCTTTGAATTAACAGGCGTTTTTGGTGTGGTCGTGGTGGCTGCTGTGAGGCGGACAACCTCAGCAGCGGCCTGGGCAGCGACGGCAGCAGCTTCTGCAGCGACAGCAGAGGCAAGTGCAACAGAGTAGGCATGCTTGTTCTGCTCATTTTCTGTTTCAACTGGCTTGACATCTTTGATCTCCTCAGATTGTGGCTGAGTAGGCTTTGTTAGCAGAGGCGGCTGTGGCGGTGGAGCTACTGCAGCAGTCCCTGACACCGTTGAGGTCGACGGATCGGATTTCTTCGACTTGCCAAACGGCCATTTCCTCCTAGATCTCGACTTGTCCGCCTTCTCAGTCTTCATGATAGCCAAAACACATATAGATTGAAATGAGAAAAGTTTGATGACAAATGAAGTATTTTTTTCTTGGGAAGTAGGGCTTTTGGCATACCTTAGCTTCCTTCCCATCTGGATCAGAGGAGCTGAAGACTCTCTTGACAGCACTAAACCACTTTCCTTTCTTACCCATTTTTTTTGGAATTCTTTTACTGTGTCTTCAGCTGAAAGTGCAAGTACAGACCAAAGGTTCAGTACACCAATGTCTGAAAAAAGCAGTGAAAATCATACACTGACCAGCAAAAACTAAGCTTTTCCACAGAAACCAAAAGTTTGACATGATCGGCCACACGAGAAAAGTGTGTACACTAATCTATTTTGAGATCAGAAGCTCCATCATGTGTTATTCTACAGTCGCACCTCAATCAATCAAGCACCCATGTGTAGAAATGGATATAAGCCATACCAACAGAAGAGCAGCTCTACCACAAATCGACAACAAAATCAACTCCGAGCTGCGGAGCTATCAAGCAGGCAAAAAAAAAAAAAAATCGATCTTTACCGCGAAACCGCTAGAAAATTTTAGGCACGCCAAAGTCTTGGACCGAATCGAGTACAAAAACAGAAGGAACTGAACTCCCAGGCGCAGAGTTAGACGATAAACATCAGATACCATATTTGGCCACAACAAGGGCACAATTCTTCACCATAAACCACAATTTCTCACAAAATACGCATCTTTTGCACACTAAATTATCCTACTTTCGCGCGTTGCCCTTCTACACTCCATCAATCGGGCCGTGAAAAAAAAGGCAACCAACTAAAAGAATCAAACACGAACCGAAACAGACTGAATTTTACCCCCAAAGAAACCCTCGCAGCTGCGCCTGAAGCCCTTTCCACAATTGCACCGCGAAATCAACTAAGCCGCACCTCAAACAAAACGACCAAATAGCACAACCAAGAAGAACCAATCACGGGGACGCAAAACCCCAAGAAAAGATGCGATTTTTACAGCGAGAAAGGCAAGCTTTCACCTCAAAGCAACCAACCGCCGAAAGCCCTCACCTTCCGCAGCCCACTGAAGGCGCCAAGAAGCTAATTCTACCCGTCCGTCGGTCCTCGGAAGCCACCGCACGTATCTCTACCCCCTCTACGGGTCAGATCAAACCCAAGACCGGAACGGGGAGCATTTTAGGCAGAAGAAAAGATGGGAAAGAAAGAAAAGGCGCCCAACCTTTTTTACTTTCCTCACCTCACCCGTCGAAAGACGCCGCTTTTATCGGCTCACCGCCCCACCTCACCAGTCACCCCCGCAGCACGCAGAAGAATTGATTCCCCACCACCACCCCGGCTAGGACGAAGACCCCACCCTGTTCACCACAGCCGGTACGCGGGCCCCCGCTTCCAGCCGGGGACCACGGCGAGCTGCAGCAGGAGGTGGGGAGCGGGGCCCACCGAGGGAGGGTACGACACGACGACGAGACGAGACGGGCCGCTCCCCTTCTCTCTCTCTCTCGTCGCGCACGGCGTCGTCACGACTCACGACCCCGAGCGCCAGCCGAAAGGCGCTGTCCCCGTCGTGCCTTATGGAAGCGGGGCGGGGGTACGGCCCTGTCGCGCTCCGCCCCGCGTGCCGTGGACCAGTCACAGGCGCAGCAGAAGACGTTGCTACTACTACTAGTAGCCAAACCGCGAGCGCTGGTACGGGCGGGGGGGGCGCAGGACGTCGTTGGTGGGAGTGGCCCGGCCCACACGTCATGGACGCGTATCTAACCTTGCGGGAAATGCTCCGGCACCGTGCGTGGGTAACCGATGGCAAGTGCGTACCCCCAGGTCTGCGTGGCCCACATGCAAATGCAATAGATAATCCTTTGCTTCAGTTGAGGTGGGGCCGGGCCCACCTGCACCCGTTTCTAATGCCGTGTTAAATGAGGCATTTACGCCTGATCACACAGCGTTCTAAGGTTGGGAAGGCTTTGTTCGGCTGTTTTTACCAGCTTTTATGCTGCGTAAACTGTTAACTGCTCTTGGCTTTTTGTTGTAACTTCTGCAGTTTTTTTGCCTGCCGTTCTTTTCGCCGTCTTTTGAGAGGCAGAGGGATGATAAAACGAACGGATCAAACGGGTGGCGATGGCACGCCTATTATGATTATAATAGTGTTGGTGTCAGTGACAGCGACAGGCTCTGATGAGATGCGATCCGTTACTTGTGGTGGTTTTCTCACTCTGTGTGCCCGCCTTCATGCGGTGTCCTGGATCTTGGTGGGGGAGCGGCCATGGATTTGGCCTCGGTTCCTGGTGCGCTCGCACGTGCCGAACGCCAGATTGGGCAGCCGTCCAGCCGCTTTTACCCCACGGCCGGGATCGCCTTTTTCACCGTACGCCGACGACCGAACGGCTCTGCGCCTTTCGATCGCCACAGTGGGTGCCTAGTGACTGACTGACTGGTGAGTCAGTGCTCCCCTTGTATCGCCACGCCGCGGTGAAAGATCCACGAGCGTGCTAGTTACCGTCAACTTTTTTTTTTTTGTGTAGTGTAGTATCTGTATACGACTATGTATTCACGCGTCGTCTTGAACAGAAGTACTAGCAGTACTTGTATAGTCGCTCGTCGTCTTGAATACCTGTTGGTAGCTGGTAGGTGTCCTAAGTCCTAACCTATGTGGCCAATCATTGGGAGTTCCTAGCGACCTGGCCTCGGCCCATTGGATATTGGCGGTACAATGGCGAAGTTGGTGTGCAAGTGTGTTTTTATGCTACTGGGGAAGTGTAGTAGTAGTACAATACTAATCTTCTAGGAGTATAAGTATGTGAGCGCGTATTGATGTCAACGCAGCGGATCACTGCACAGTTTGATTCTTCCATTATTGGGGAAACCACACAAATATTTCTGATAATCAGTTCTGGCTGCGATGATGATTCCTCGGTTGATGATTGGTCAGATACGTGTGCTGATACGTGTTTTTCGTGTCGGAATCATAAGCGGTCGTTCAATATTTTAAATAAAAAAAAAAGCAGAATGGAGAACAGTAGGCAATGCATGGAATGCTGATTAGTACTCCATCTTGTACGGTAGGGGTCAGATCATCGGGATCTCGTCTTGATGACGCTAGGAGAGTACAAGCAGCTAGCTTTGAGTTTTTGACTCATATGATACTATTTACAGCATTAATAGTAATTTTAGTTTTCTCTATACGTTAATACCAAAAATGATACCCTCCGTTGTGCCCTAGGGGGCTAGACTCCCCACCACACGTCACGTATGAAATCCGAGCCCCTGGGTGTGGTCCAAGCCGAGTCCAAACCCTAAGGACACGACAGAGAGCACTGCCGTGCCCTGAAACCACGGAGGTGCGAGTCCGTGCTAGGGAGGCACGGAAGTGGCAATGCCTACCGAGAGGAATGGAAAAAGGAGATTTAAAAATTATTTCTAGCACTATTTGCCACTATTTAAAACTTTTAAAAATATTTTTTTTTCTTTGGATTTTTTTCTTATTTTTTTACCTCGCACTCACAGCTTCAAATGTATTATCACATATAACTAAAAAAAAATTCATATTTTTTTATATGAAATCACAGCACAACACAGCACACGCAGATTCAACACATGGGTATCAACTGTCACCATTGCCACCCTTCGCAGCCCTCGGTGGCTTGGTGAGTCGATGGACGGTGCATGTGAAATACTATTTGACGACGCGGCGGCAAGTAGTAGTACACCATCACTAATGTAGGATCAAGAATAACCGACTAGAGGGGGTGAATAGGCGGTTTTTAAAACTTTAGTCAAAAAAACATATTTTAGCAATTAAAGCAATGAAGTATAATTTCACAATTCAAGGCCTAAATAATCTAAGTCCTTCTAAGTGCACTAATCACTCTAGACTAAGCTAAACAACCTAATCAAGAGACAAAGTTGCTTATAAAATTAAATGCACTAAGAGAAGAGAAAAGGGGATAAACCACAATATGAAGACAAACGATGTTTTCCCATGGTCTCAGAGATTTGCCCGTCTCTCCTAATTCACGTTAAGGAAGCTTGAACGAATCAAACTGGCTCCACATGAGCATACCCTTCAATCACTAGAGGTGGCTCTTCTTCACTCCGGAAAGGTGAGCTCCAACCTTCATAATTAACCGAATCTTCTCACAAGTTTCTTGAGAAGATCACCGATTCACCTTCTTCAAGCCGTCTAGGAGATGGCAACCTCCAAGAGTAATAAACCAACAATGCTTTGCTTGAAGATGCTTAAGTGCCATAAGAATCAAACACAACTCAATGCACTTGGAAAAACCTCTACAACCTTTGCAAGATGGAACTTTAGCTCTCAAAGAGTAGTAGAAGAAGAAAAGGGCTCAAGAGTGTTCAAATGAGGTTCTCAAGAGTCTCTTTGCTACTGGGGGTGAGGTATTTATAGCCTCCACCCACTCCACTAGTCGTTGGCACACGTGACTGTGCAAAAACAGCAAGCCCGGTCAAACCCCAGGCACATGGCCGGTCAAACAAGACTACAATGCAACGGTAAACTCTGCAGTAATCATTGCTATGGAATCCATCTGTTATGCTAGGTCTAGTCAGTCTGCCCACTCAAGGTCCAGTAAGACCGGGTTCAAAAGATTTCCAAAACGGAAAAGACTTACTACTGGAAAAGCTGTGTGAGAACCCGCGTAATTAGCTAACTTTTTTTTTCAGTAATCGGTGTTTAGCGGTAATTAATCTCGGCTTAGCAGTAAGCTAACGGTAGTTTTGCGATCGTCGTTAAACTTCTAGTTTGTCGTCAGCGTTGGTTTAGTGGGTTTCGTTTTGTGAGCATCACATCATCGCATTCATCGGTGCACAGTAGCATCAATCATATTAGATTGCACCTTCCATTTGCATTAGAGAATTAAGTCAATTGTAAGCATTGCCATAGAAGTGCATCATCATCTCATATCATCTAGTGTTGTTTAAATAGTTACATCTTAGATTGGTTTGCAAAGCAATAAAAATAGTACATCTTGCATTGCATATCGCCGAGCCCTCCTTGTATCCTTGTTCTTCGATCGCCGAACCATCAAACCCCGGTGTCGTCCTTGTCATCCAAGAAACCTGCACGCATACCACTCTCCGCCAATGTGGTTAGACAGAAGCAAGCCAAAGTATTATTAAAGTAAAGATTGCCGTCAGTCTCCCGAAGTGCAGCTGAATACTCAGAGCAACCAGAGTAGTCGGTCCCTTGACGATCAAGACACCCAGACCAACCGGAGTTAGTCGGCTCCTTGATCGCCAAGATATCCAGACCCCCCTAGGTCATTCGGCACATGTCACTTCCGTGGGCCTCATCACTCGGCAATATTAGAATTGATGCCCACATTTTATCGAACTACCTCAGTCAATATCCGAAAACCAATCCAAAGCCCACGTTTGGACCCAAGGTCCATAAGTCAACAACAGTAGAAGCATCATTTGGACCGGAGGTCCATCAGTATAGCACAACTCAGCAGTAGTACAGAAGGCCAAAAAGATAGAGCCATGCTCAGGAAGAGAAAGATCCCACAGCCAAAGTTTCCCTCATATGTTCTCACCCTCGGTCAGAGCCTCACAGGGTATTTCAAGCCTTCCGATTTCAGTTTACATCAGGGCAACAAAGGGACAGCGGCTACAGTAGGAAATCAGTAGAGAAGATCATGGTAGAAAGTGAATAGGGTTTTAGTAAAAAGGGGAAGTCTCAGGCAAGAGATAAGGGCAAGCCTCACAGCCGAACATCCCCCCTGCCCAAAGCCTTCCTTATCCTCACAGCCAGCACACAAATATCACAATCCTCACTCTCTCCCAGCCGAAAGCCACACAAAGCAATTTCCCTCAACTGAAGGCCACCACCAGAGGAACAAGGAGTCCAGATGGCAAGAAGGCAAGGAACCAGTAAGCAAAGCAAGATCAAGCTCAACCAAGCACTCCAAACCACCATAGCCGCAACCCACATCAGTAAGGGAGTACAGGAAGACCAAGGGAGCGTCAACGACGGCTTCAAACCGGCCAGGACACCAGGACCGCGTCGACAGAGACAAGAGCCCGGAGGATCAACAGCACCCGAGGCTAGTTCACTGCCAGCCGAAGCCACCCCCCTGTCCTAAAGTCACATTCACCGCACAAGCAGCAGCACAAAGCCCAGCCGTAGCAAAGAGCACCTCCCCTCCCATGTTCATCCCATCTCAAGGCCAAGAACAGAACCACCAGGAGCAAGCAAGGCAAGAACAAGCCATCACCAAATCAAAGGCACAAGCATCCCACTGCCATCCTCAAGGTCAAGCCACTCCAAAGCATCAAGGCAGCCCGGAGGTGAAGCAAGCTCAGCATCCTCACCATCACGACTTGCAAGCACCGAGGCAGAAAAGGAGAGCACCAGCTTGACGCCGACGCTGCCATCCTCCTCTTCCCCAATCTCAGAGCCCACAAAAGGTAGCACTAATACACCCTAGGTTGCTCAATCATGTGCGTCTAACACATCTCAGAATTAGTGCATCACTTAGATCCCAGT
Organism: Ampelocalamus luodianensis; assembly: GCA_036346255.1. Lineage (NCBI taxonomy): Eukaryota > Viridiplantae > Streptophyta > Magnoliopsida > Poales > Poaceae > Ampelocalamus > Ampelocalamus luodianensis. Next base: position 24,020,950 of record CM070617.1, on the reverse strand, counting down.
CTTCCAGCACAGAACCCATATACCATTTAGCTCTCAGAACATCTAAGTATCATCATAGAGCATGCAAACATGAATCTCAGTTCATCACATCACCGTAGCAGCATCAACATCTAGCTCTCAGAGCTTCAAGTTTCATCACAGAGCAGTAGAGGATAGGACTAGTGTTTAGGGGGAAGTTTTACCTCGGACAGCAATAAGGCAAGGCCACCATTCGAACCCCTTTCGACCTGCTCGATGCATCTGCATCGCAAACCGAAATCATCACTTCATATGCATGTTAACTCTGCACAAGTTGTTTCTTAATAAAGGGGGGGAGAGTAGAGAAGCAGGAGCGAGCTAGGGAGAGGCGTGGGCGCTGGCGGCAGCACCGAGCCGGGGCGAGCTGGGGGCACCGAGGTCGGGCCGAGTGCCGGCGGCCGGAGGCCGGGCCGGCAGGGCGGCGGCGGGCCAGAGAGGAGCCGCGAAGCATGAGGCGACCGAGGAGGCCGTGGGTAAGCAGGCGGAGCCCCCTTGGAGAGGCCGGGGCGAGCCGAGAAGAAGTGGCGTGGACCGGAGCCGGGCCGGGTCGGAGCGTCGAGCCGGGGACCGAGCCGAGGTGGCGCTGACCTTCGGTCGCGCCGAGGGGAGAAACGCAGGAGCTAGAGGTGGGGGCGAGCCGGTGGCGCTTGGGCGACGGCGGACCAGAGGGGCGGCGTGGGGAGAAGACCAGAGAGGCAGCGTGGGGAGAAGACCAGAGAGGCGGCAACGGCGCCAGAAGGCCAGTGGTGGCGGCGCATCTGGGAGCTGAGGGAAGAAGAAGGAAACCAGAGAAAGGGGAAGAAGCCAGAGGGGGCGGTTCGGATGGGAAGTGGGAAGGAGCTAGGGGAGAGAGAGAGAGAGAGAGAGAGAGAGGAGAGTTTAGGAGTAGTTAGAGTTAGGAATCTAATTAAATTGTTAGTAGTATGGATTGATAATCTGATTTCGGTATTCGCTTAATCTGATAGCTTGTATTATCAGATGCTATAGCAGTGCTAGAATGATTAACTTGATCCCCCATAAGTTTATTTGAGAAGGTAGTTAGCTTCGTTTGCCCCCGATTAATCTTTGTAGCAGTAGACGTATACTTGGAGAATTTGATCTGCTTAGTGGTTGTGATCGCGATTGGTCTTCTAGTTTAGAACGTATAATGTGTAATTCGACAGCTCGGCCCTGTAGTTGTTAGGCCGTAGATCAGTCATGCATGGGAAGTGCTAACAGAACGAGAACCCAGAAAGTGTTGTTTAACTTAAAATTGTGCTAACATTATAGGATCTATTAACCTATGTACTACTAGTATCACCCAAATTCAGCTGTATATTTATTTTTGCCTTGTGTGTCTTTGTCGATTGCTCAGAGGACGATCCAACATCGACGGAGCGGTGAGCGAGAATCTTGTCAACACCAACCTTTTCTACAACTTTAAAGGCAAGCGATCCTCTTGAACATGAATCTAGCTATTTTTAATCAGAATCAGTATTTACTATATCATATACAATATTGCATCAAAACTATTTCTCAAAACTCAAAACATTTAAATGAAGATGATGAGGAAAGAAAGGAATATTATGATGAGTAATGAATGAGATGAAAGATGATGCATTATTATGGTGGTAAAGGGCCAGGGCAAGGATGAAAGAGGCAAGAGGTGGGACCCTTTACATATGGTTATTATATAAGGACCAACAACACTCTTGCTCGGTGGAAGTCGTATCTAAGTACCAACCATTCTCTCATTTCGATGAGCGAAAATCTTGCCGATTACGTAATTATGCTCTCCACAGCGGGTAAGTATATATGTGTGCGTGTGTTATGTGAAGCGGCGCTATAGCGCTAGGTGGAGTGTTGGGTGCAGAGAGGATGAATCGCCCAACCAACATTATCGAACTTCGGTGTTGGCGGTGCGCAGACCGACGGAGGTAATGGGTGGAGAAATTAATCACGTAACTGGAAAGCGTTACGTATTCCGAACTCGAAGTCGCATCAAAGGAAATGCGATGGACCTAGCTCATATAGAGCTCGAATAGTTATGGGTAAAGTGGTACAAGCTGCGCAGTGCTATATCAAATCATGAATTCATGCCAGTCTCCTGGATTGGAGTCTACGGGAACCGCTAGGGGTCTTTCTTCTCTCCGAGTGACTAGTAGTCTTTTCTGAATTAAAATTGTCACCTATTGTTTTAAAGAGTTATGTATTTTGAGAATCGAGATGAGCTAGAAAATGAAGTAAAGAACAGAGATGAGTCATACGATGCATTTTGCTATTAATGCTTCTTGAGTACATTAATTTGTACTCAACCTTGTTAGTATTCTCCTTTGTAGATCCTAGTCAGGCTGAAACTATTAGTGTTGGACGAAGGACTTGCAGTCTTGATGAAACCGCACGAGGCGAGGGCGTTGACTTTGAGAACCGAGGTGAGATGGGCGTACCGACTCTGGCTGGGACGAATTGAAGATCGATGGAGTAAAGAAAGGGGCGAAGGATTTAATCCCATTGTGCCGCTTATAATTACTATGTAAGAACCATAGCCTTACGTGGCTAGCGGAATAAAAGGTACGTTTCTATTTTATTGTTCTCGCTACGCTAACTCGTAAGGCTTACTATTCGTTGGAATGGTGTTTTACCGCATGCAGGCGAATAGTAATCCGTATGCCTAAGTGTGATTACCCCAGGGTAATGACACGGGCGCTAGAGGTGGTATCGAGCAATAAGATCGCCACGCTAATAAAATAGAAAGCGTAGCAAGAACTTAGATGTGCTTTTCTTGCTCGCTATATGGCACTAAGTATTTTATTAATCCTTATCTCAACGTCAATTTTTACTTTGGTCCCATTTCAAAATTAGTATGTTAAAAAAAAACTTACCTCTTCTTAATGGTGACCTTCCTACTAACGTAGAACCATTAGTCGCGAAGGTTGAAGTTGATCTTAGTTCGAGAGAGTGCGGGAAGCATGTGCCGTCATAAGATTCGTGTTGTTAGTTCTGCTAAATAATTTGCCGGGCTAGCAATTAGACATAGGATAGATGCTTTGAAGGCTATAGGCGAAGGGGTATCAATATAAGGTCATAAGTTTTCATCTTTGGGGTTAGAGGCATGGAGTAGAACTCAGTGTGGACTGTTATTCCAATATCGGGATAAGTATGGGCCATACCCATTAGCTTCTTACCTTTCATCTGCCACGAGAATGACCGTCGGCATCTTAAAGTAATCGAGAACTACTTAAGGAAAGTAAAGGATGGCCGACGGTGTGAAAAGATGACTTATCCCACTCGCACTTCAATTTCCGAGCGAGTGGTTCGTGGCACTCGGCGTGTAGCTCGCGTACCAGGAGCGAAATCTTGGGCGTGCTCGGGAATGAACCTCGGCGGTCCCAAACACGTGGTTTGGGTGGACTCGAGCCACTCTCGGCGTGCACAGGCACGTGGATCCGTGGTAGTGTAGGTTCGCACTCGCAGGCAAGCTCGGCGGCCCGAACTGTGGATCAGGCGGTCTTGAAGCAGGATCTCAAGCGTGGTGAGCACGAGACTCGGGTAGAATAGGATTTGGATCTTTTTGCATCTCCTTGTTTCTTGGTGTTATTTGCTTCATATGTGTATAGAATAATACAAGTTACCTGCGGTTAGCTTTCTTCTCTATCTCAAGCTATTGCTAAAGAAGATGGAAGGTCGAGGAGGCGAAGAACGTGAATTGGAATTGCGATTGGGACTCACGCCGCAAATGCGATCCACGAAAATCGGCAGATGAACTTGATGAAGTCGAGATCCGGTCAACCACAAGCTACTACCATACCAGAAACCAACCATCTACCATCAACCACCTTCTTATAAACCTCGTCCATGTATATCGCAACAGCCACCACCAACATATGGATCACCTCAACAACGACCCTTTAACCAACCTTTTCAGATCTCACAAGCCCAGCAGTAACCACCACCAAGATATGAACCGCCTGGGCCAAGAATTTTCAACCTATCCTTTCATAAACCCATAGCCCAATAGCAGTTTGTTGCCATAACTCGTGGTTGTGCAAAGTATCGAAGTTGCCACCTGACGAAGGATAGCATGATTGTTGAATATCAGATTAAAGGATTATACGATTGTGTATATTGGATTGTTAGAAACGCATCGTGGTGAGATATTAGATTATAGAAATAAATTATTATTGGATACTGGAGTAATGAATCGCTGGATGTGGAATGGTGGAAATAGAAAATTGTTGGATATTGAATGTTTGATTATAATTGTATAGTATTATTGGATTATCGAATATTGGGCTAAAGAATATTGAATTATGGAACTAGATGATTGTGAATATTGGATTGATGGACATTGGATTAGTAGGAATACATGATTATTGAGTAGTTGGATTATTATTGAGTATAGAAATGAATGTTGACTAGGGATTATGTGAATATACTTATCGGATTATTGGAATCAAGAATATTGGATTATGAAGATAGATTATGGTTGAAGACCTGGATTGTGAGATTATATAATTGTTGGAGTTGGATTATCGATTTCATCATTATTGGATTATAGAAATGTATCATGATCGGATTATTAGAAGTATATTATTGTTAGATTATAGAAATATCTTTGTTGGATACTAGAATATCTTGATGTTGGATTATAGACGTATATCTTGTTGCAAGATAGAAATAGATCTTGATTGGATTATAGAAATATGTCTTGGCGGATTCAAATGAATTTTAATAATTTTGAGAGTTAGAAATGAGAAATTGATCTAGTGTGGATTTGGATTGAAATACGAAGCGATTGGAGTATCGTAGCAATTCAAGATGTAAATTTTGGTGAATTGGTTGAATCATGATAAATGAGTAAATTTTGTGAATTAATCGAATGATTCGGTTATGTTGGATTTATTAGATATAATTGAGTAATGAAATAGGATTTGGATATATTGTTGGTAATCGTGGGAAATCCTGTATTGATAATATGATCGGGTTTAGATAATGAATAAAGAATGATGTTGGATTAGTATAGGAAATTATAATTGGAACTCTGGTGCTTTGGTTGGATTACCAAGAAGTGATGGAATTGAGAAAGTAAATGAATTAATAGTGCTCGATTGATTTATAGTGGTTGATGGAACTAATCGGACAACCGGATCAAGTTGAATTCATGGAATATGATTACCTGTTGGAATTGGATTTAGATGTATTTTCGATGAATGATCGAAAATCTAGTATTGACAATTCGATCGGTATAGGTAGTGAATAAGAAGCGAGTTGGATTATTATAGTAAGTTGTGATTGGAATTGGTGTATTGATTAAATTATACGAATTAATGAAATTGGCGAGTTAATTGAATAGTAATGGGTGGTTAATCTACAATCATTAGTGGATTAACAGAAACAAGGATATTGTGGATCTATAGGTATAGTAGATTGATTTGGACAGGATGGATACTCATGCACAAACCCAACAGATAAAGTTACACCCATTCCTGGTGCCAACCCATATACACATGCCAACGGTGAAGCCCACAATTTATGACAACAATGACCACTCGAGAGATCAACAAAGATCGGTGAAACATTAAGAAGAAGAACGAGGCCTTAAGGTGCACAATCCGACGGGAGTCGAAACCATCGGTCAAGAATTCAGAAGATCTATTCATAGCAACCGCATTGGAGGGATCACCAGTCAGTGAAGCTACATGGAAAAATGACGAAGAGCTATGCGGAGTCTTCCCCAAAACTATCCCCCGGAGTGATCCCAATTTCGGGGACGAAATTTTCTAAGGGGTAGGATGAGAACCGCGTAATTAGCTAACTTTTTTTGATGTCGGTGTTTAGCGGTAATTAATCTCGGCTTAGCAGGAAGCTAACGGTAGTTTTGCGATCGTCGTTAAACTTCTAGTTTGTCGTCAGCGTTGGTTTAGTGGGTTTCGTTTTGTGAGCATCACATCATCGCATTCATCGGTGCACGAGCATCAATCATATTAGATTGCACCTTCCATTTGCATTAGAGAATTAAGTCAATTGTAAGCATTGCCATAGAAGTGCATCATCATCTCATATCATCTAGTGTTGTTTAAATAGTTACATCTTAGATTGGTTTGCAAAGCAATAAAAATAGTACATCTTGCATTGCATATCGCCGAGCCCTCCTTGTATCCTTGTTCTTCGATCGCCGAACCATCAAACCCCGGTGTCGTCCTTGTCATCCAAGAAACCTGCACGCATACCACTCTCCGCCAATGTGGTTAGACAGAAGCAAGCCAAAGTATTATTAAAGTAAAGATTGCCGTCAGTCTCCCGAAGTGCAGCTGAATACTCAGAGCAACCAGAGTAGTCGGTCCCTTGACGATCAAGACACCCAGACCAACCGGAGTTAGTCGGCTCCTTGATCGCCAAGATATCCAGACCCCCCTAGGTCATTCGGCACATGTCACTTCCGTGGGCCTCATCACTCGGCAATATTAGAATTGATGCCCACATTTTATCGAACTACCTCAGTCAATATCCGAAAACCAATCCAAAGCCCACGTTTGGACCCAAGGTCCATAAGTCAACAACAGTAGAAGCATCATTTGGACCGGAGGTCCATCAGTATAGCACAACTCAGCAGTAGTACAGAAGGCCAAAAGATAGAGCCATGCTCAGGAAGAGAAAGATCCCACAGCCAAAGTTTCCCTCATATGTTCTCACCCTCGGTCAGAGCCTCACAGGGTATTTCAAGCCTTCCGATTTCAGTTTACATCAGGGCAACAAAGGGACAGCGGCTACAGTAGGAAATCAGTAGAGAAGATCATGGTAGAAAGTGAATAGGGTTTTAGTAAAAAGGGGAAGTCTCAGGCAAGAGATAAGGGCAAGCCTCACAGCCGAACATCCCCCCTGCCCAAAGCCTTCCTTATCCTCACAGCCAGCACACAAATATCACAATCCTCACTCTCTCCCAGCCGAAAGCCACACAAAGCAATTTCCCTCAACTGAAGGCCACCACCAGAGGAACAAGGAGTCCAGATGGCAAGAAGGCAAGGAACCAGTAAGCAAAGCAAGATCAAGCTCAACCAAGCACTCCAAACCACCATAGCCGCAACCCACATCAGTAAGGGAGTACAGGAAGACCAAGGGAGCGTCAACGACGGCTTCAAACCGGCCAGGACACCAGGACCGCGTCGACAGAGACAAGAGCCCGGAGGATCAACAGCACCCGAGGCTAGCTCACTGCCAGCCGAAGCCACCCCCCTGTCCTAAAGTCACATTCACCGCACAAGCAGCAGCACAAAGCCCAGCCGTAGCAAAGAGCACCTCCCCTCCCATGTTCATCCCATCTCAAGGCCAAGAACAGAACCACCAGGAGCAAGCAAGGCAAGAACAAGCCATCACCAAATCAAAGGCACAAGCATCCCACTGCCATCCTCAAGGTCAAGCCACTCCAAAGCATCAAGGCAGCCCGGAGGTGAAGCAAGCTCAGCATCCTCACCATCACGACTTGCAAGCACCGAGGCAGAAAGGAGAGCACCAGCTTGACGCCGACGCTGCCATCCTCCTCTTCCCCAATCTCAGAGCCCACAAAAGGTAGCACTAATACACCCTAGGTTGCTCAATCATGTGCGTCTAACACATCTCAGAATTAGTGCATCACTTAGATCCCAGTCTTCCAGCACAGAACCCATATACCATTTAGCTCTCAGAACATCTAAGTATCATCATAGAGCATGCAAACATGAATCTCAGTTCATCACATCACCGTAGCAGCATCAACATCTAGCTCTCAGAGCTTCAAGTTTCATCACAGAGCAGTAGAGGATAGGACTAGTGTTTAGGGGGAAGTTTTACCTCGGACAGCAATAAGGCAAGGCCACCATTCGAACCCCTTTCGACCTGCTCGATGCATCTGCATCGCAAACCGAAATCATCACTTCATATGCATGTTAACTCTGCACAAGTTGTTTCTTAATAAAGGGGGGGAGAGTAGAGAAGCAGGAGCGAGCTAGGGAGAGGCGTGGGCGCTGGCGGCAGCACCGAGCCGGGGCGAGCTGGGGGCACCGAGGTCGGGCCGAGTGCCGGCGGCCGGAGGCCGGGCCGGCAGGGCGGCGGCGGGCCAGAGAGGAGCCGCGAAGCATGAGGCGACCGAGGAGGCCGTGGGTAAGCAGGCGGAGCCCCCTTGGAGAGGCCGGGGCGAGCCGAGAAGAAGTGGCGTGGACCGGAGCCGGGCCGGGTCGGAGCGTCGAGCCGGGGACCGAGCCGAGGTGGCGCTGACCTTCGGTCGCGCCGAGGGGAGAAACGCAGGAGCTAGAGGTGGGGGCGAGCCGGTGGCGCTTGGGCGACGGCGGACCAGAGGGGCGGCGTGGGGAGAAGACCAGAGAGGCAGCGTGGGGAGAAGACCAGAGAGGCGGCAACGGCGCCAGAAGGCCAGTGGTGGCGGCGCATCTGGGAGCTGAGGGAAGAAGAAGGAAACCAGAGAAAGGGGAAGAAGCCAGAGGGGGCGGTTCGGATGGGAAGTGGGAAGGAGCTAGGGGGGTAAGAGAGAGAGAGAGAGAGAGAGAGAGAGGAGAGTTTAGGAGTAGTTAGAGTTAGGAATCTAATTAAATTGTTAGTAGTATGGATTGATAATCTGATTTCGGTATTAAGCTAATCTGATAGCTTGTATTATCAGATGCTATAGCAGTGCTAGAATGATTAACTTGATCCCCCATAAGTTTATTTGAGAAGGTAGTTAGCTTCGTTTGCCCCCGATTAATCTTTGTAGCAGTAGACGTATACTTGGAGAATTTGATCTGCTTAGTGGTTGTGATCGCGATTGGTCTTCTAGTTTAGAACTTATAATGTGTAATTCGACACTCGGCCTCAGAGTTGTTAGGCGTAGATCGGTCATGCATGGGAAGTGCTAATGAGCGAGAACCAGTAAAGTGTTGTTTAACTTAAAATTGTGCTAACATTATAGGATCTATTAACCTATGTACTACTAGTATCACCCAAATTCAGTTGTATATTTATTTTTGCCTTGTGTGTGCTGTCGATTGCTACAGAGGACGATCCAACATCGACGGGAGCAGCTGAGCAGAATCTTGTCAACACCAACCTTTTCTACAACTTTAAAGGCAAGCGATCCTCTTGAACATGAATCTAGCTATTTTTAACTGTAAACTGTATTTACTATATCATATACAATATTGCATCAAAACTATTTCTCAAAACTCAAAACATTTAAATGAAGATGATGAGGAAAGAAAGGAATATTATGATGAGTAATGAATGAGATGAAAGATGATGCATTATTATGGTGGTAAAGGGGCTGGGGCAAGGATGAAAGAGGCAAGAGGTGGGACCCCTTTACATATGGTTATTATATAAGGACCAACAACACTCTTGCTCGGTCGGAAGCCGTATCTAAGTACCAACCATTCTCTCATTTCGATGAGCGAAAATCTTTGCCAGACACGTAATTATGCTCTCCACAACGGGTAAGTATATATGTGTGCGTGTGTTATGTGACGGCGCTATAGCGCTAGGTGGAGTGTTGGGTGCAGAGAGGATGGCGCCCAACCAACATTATCGAACTCGGTGTTGGCGGTGGACCGAGCGAGGTAATGGGTGGAGAAATTAATCACGTGTCTGGAAAGCGTTACGTATTACGAACTCGAAGTCGCATCAAAGGAAATGCGATGGACCTAGCTCATATAGAGCTCTGAATAGTTATGGGTAAAGTGGTACAAGCTGCGCAGATGCTATATCAAATCATGAATTCATGCCGGTCTCTGGATTGGAGTCTCACGGAACCGCTAGGGTCTTTCTTCTCTCCGAGTGACTAGTAGTCTTTTTCGAATTAAAATTGTCACCTATTGTTTTAAAGAGTTATGTATTTTGAGAATCGAGATGAGCTAGAAAATGAAGTAAAGAACAGAGATGAGTCATACAAATGCATTTTGCTATTAATGCTTCTTGAGTACATTAATTTGTACTCAACCTTGTTAGTATTCTCCTTTGTAGATCCTAGTCCGGCGAAACTATTAGTGTTGGACGAAGGACTTGCAGTCTTGATGAAACCGCACGAGGCGAGGCGTTGACTTTGAGAACCGAGGTGAGATGGGCGTAGGCTCGCTACTGGGACGAATTGAAGATCGATGGAGTAAAGAAAGGCGACGAGGGATTTAATCCCATTGTGCCGTTTATAATTACTATGTAAGAACCATAGCCTTACGTGGCTAAGCGGAATAAAAGGCAGTTTCTATTTTATTGTTACGCTACGCTAACTCGTAAGGCTTACTATTCGTTGGAATGGTGTTTTACCGTCTGGGCGAATAGTAATCCGTATGCCTAAGTGTGATTACCCACAGGGTAATGACACGAGCGCTAGAGTCGATCGTGCTACTTAGATGGGAAGTGCGGTCAATCAGAGATTATACCAATGATCGATCCAAAGATGGTAAAGTAGGTAGCAATACGCAACAACACCCTTCTCTGAAAAAAGCTGACCGCACCAAGGAACCAGAGGTCCGGTCAGTCCGGATACTAGAATAAAGAAGGGTTGAAGCCAAAAAGAGAGTCTGAAAAAAGGTGACCACCCTACTCAAACCAGGGGTCCGATCAGTCCGGGCATATACTTGCGGCCAGTTTGGCCAGCAGAATTGCAAAAAATGAGCTCTCTGGAAAAAGTTGACCGCCCTACTTAGACCGGGGGTCCGGTTAGTCCGACCCTTCAACTGTGGTCAGTCCGGCCAAGAAACAAAGAACAGATAAATTTGTGGCCAAAAGAACATTTAGAACTCCAAGATTCCACCAAGTGAGTTTGAGCATTGTGGCGCGCTTTGCTATCAAGATACTAGCTGTTGATCCCTCTTCATAGTATGGCTGCCCACACTAGCAATCCAGTCTTTTATCCTCCACACTCCTAGACCGGTAAAACTATGAAAAGATCCTATTCGACAAGATAGCTTTGCCTTGAGCTAGACGATGTTGATAACTAATACTTGAGTACCTTTAGTGCTCTTTATCTTTATCCGAGATTAACCCTTTCAAACACTTGACAAAACAAGTTAGTTTGCAATTGATGGTTGTCGTTAATTACCAAAACACTAAAATAGGGTCCAGATTCTTCAACCGGTCGCGGTGCAGGCGATGAGTACATGCGTCGCGGGTGCGGCGACGGCGATAGTACACCGCACGGTGACGGTGTACTCTTTCGCCGTCGCGTTGTCAAATAGTGTTTCATATGCACTGTCGATCAACTCACCAAGCCACCGAGGGTTGCGAAGTGTGGCAATGGCGACAGTTGACACCCATGTTTGAAGCTGCGTGTGCTGTGTTGTGCTGTGATTTTATGTGAAAAAATTTATGAATTTTTTTTTCTGGTACATGTGATAATACATTTAAAGCTGCGAGTGCAAGGTTTAAAAAAGACTAAAAAATCCAACGAAAAACATATATTTATACAGTTTTAAATAGTGTTTCAAATAGTATCAAAAATAATTTTTTAATTGCCTTTTTTCCATTCCTCTCGGCAGCCATCGCCACTTCTGTGCCTCCTTGGCACGAACTCGCGCCTCCGTGGCTCAAGGGCACGACAGTGCCCTCTGTCGTGCCCTTGGGGGTCGGACACGGCTTGCTCCATGCTCTAAAGGTCTGGATTTCACACGTGGCACACGATGGGGAGTTCAGCCCCCAAGGGCACGGTATAGGATGCCATTTTTAACACTAACGTAGGAGGAGGACCAAAATTGCTATTAGCGTTGTGAATAGAGACATATGAGCCCAAAAAAAAAACTCGCTAGCCTTACTTGATAGTGAGTACAAAAGTACAGACAACAGGGCAGCCAAACGATTTCATCGACAAAAGAAGTGTAGAAAGGAGATGAAAATGGAAGGCATGCAGCATGCTTGAGTTGGAATCAACCAGACAGTGGGCCCTATATTCAATCCTTTGTCCTTACAAGTTACACATCCTCTTTTAGAAGAGTTGTTCATAGCGTCAATGCGTCATATTCAACAAGCGCACTAGGGATAAGTCTGATTTTTTATTTCCATCGTCTAGATATCTTGCAAGGAGAAAATACCAAATAGTTCAATATTTTACACCACATGCTCAAAAGAAAATTATTTGACGTCTTTTATTGGAACCGGCGCTCTAGGAATGCAGCTCAAGGAACGGAAAACTGAATATACAAAACACGTTAGGGCTGGTTCTATTTCTATCACGTCTTCAGAATAATATCATGCCCCCATGATGCATTAGCTGAAATGTTCGAATAGTATAGTTTCTCTCTCTTGATTCTCCAACAAAAAAAAGTCAAAACACTTCATTAATTATTTGTCCATTTTCCTCAACATGAGTTCACGTCTCACTTACATTCATAGCACCCTTGTTTTGTCCCCAGTCTAACGGCATTTTATGATCAGAACATCGTAAAAACCGCGGAAAAAAACACGCGAAAGGGCCCAAAGCAAAACCACAGTCTTCACAACCATCTCATGGTACATTCAGATCGGAGTACAGTCCTGGATGGCCAGATGACCAAGCATGCTGCATGCGTATGAGCGTATCCAACCACCTCTCCACAGTCCACACACACACAAAAGGGAGAAACTCATTGGATGATCGGCGCAGGAATGAGTAGGTAGCCGAGGGCGGAGTTTTTGGTTTAAATGGTGTTGTTTGGACCTGAAATAGCAAATCTAATTGGATTAATTTGTTCAGTAACACCATGTTGAGGTAGAAATTAAAAAATAACATCCAATGTGAGGTTCTGATTTTTGTAGGATGTTATTGAGCAAATTGCCCCAGTCTAATTCCATCCAGAAATCAAAGTCAAAAATAGCACCGCGGACTCACATGCAGGCGATATGTGTCCTCGTTCGTGCTACGGGTGCACGGACCCCCTCGTCCCCTCTCCTAAAGAGGAGACTTCCGACACGTGTCCTCGTCCCCTCTCTTGAGAGTCCCACGGTCTTGAGGAGGACTTCCCTTATCCACACGCCAGATGAAGGGACTTCCATTATACTACTAATTTGTTATTACTAAATTGGTTATGACTAAATAATTAGGACTGACTAATTACGATTAATTAATTATGACTAATTAATAACAACTAACTAACCGTGAATAGTTAATTATGGATAATTAGCTATGACTAAATTAATTATGGATAATTAATCATGACTAACTTGATTAGGACTAATTAATTATGACTAGTTATTTATAACTAAATAATTACAACTAATTAATTACACTAACTAATTAATTAACCTTGCCATGTAATTAATTACCATCATGTAATTAATTACACATGTTTAATTAATCCTTGGTTTAATTATGATTAGCAAGGATTAATTAAACTCGTGTAATTAATTAATTCACTAGCAGCAGCAGCACGGATGAGGATTAATTAACATGTGGCGCAGATGAAAATTAATTAATTAAACATGTGTAATTAATTACACTATGGTGGTTAATTACATGACTAAATAATTACACGATGGGGTTAATTAATTAACCCATGTAATTAATTAGTCATAATTATTTGATCATAATTATTTAGTTATAATTAATTAGTCAAAATTAATTTAGTCATAATTAATTAGACCTAATCAATTTAGTCGTAGTTAATTAGTCATAATTAATTTAGTCATAACTAATTATTCATAATTAATTAGTAGTAGTTAGTTAGTCGTTGTTAATTAATCATAATTAGTTAGTCATAATCAATTTAATCGTAATTAATTAGTAGTATAAGGGAAATCCCCTAGCCTGGCTCATGGACGAGGGAAGTCCTCTCCCTAAGAGCACAAAACTCCCCATGAGAGGGGACGAGGACACGTGTCGGAAGTACACTCTCTAGGAGAGGGGATGAGAGGGTCCGCGCACCACAGACGATGACATATGTCACCTGCCGACGAGCCTACGGTGTTGTTTTTGATTTTGATCTTCGAAAGAGACCGCATTTGCTATTTCGCATACAAAAGTGGAATTTTTGAAATAATTTTTTTAAATTTTTTTTTTTACAAAACTAGGTAGTCGTCTCCAAAATTGTAAAAATAGGTCCCTATCGCCAGTTCATCCGGCGACAGGCTCCTATCACCAGTTGAACTAGCGACAGGAACCCTGAACAGTGGAGGGAGGTTCCTGTCGCTAGTTCAAGTGGTAATAGTTTTCTAGGAATTTTTAAATATAGTAAATAAAGTAAAAAAAATTACGAATTATTTTGTGGAGCTTCCTGATATAATTTTCTTGCTTGTGTATTTTTTCATAATTTTATGCCTTCTGAATTTGTCTACAAAATTCATTTAAGTATACTATTTGTAGAAATTTGTACATATGACAAATGAGGTCCAAAAATATGAAATTTTTGTGAACGCTTCTTACATAGTGTACTTATTTGTGTAAGTTTTCTAGAATTTGTTATGTTCTGAAATTATCTCTAAAATTAACAGTTTACATAATCAAGTACACTACATCAAAAACCTAAATTAAGAATTTTGTAGACAATTTCAGATCATATAAAATTATGTAAAAACTACGCAAACAATTAAACTATGTAAGGAGCGTTCACAAAAAAATTCATAATTGTTGAACCTCATTTGGTATATGTACAAATTCCTACAAATGATATATTTAAATGAATTTTGGAGACAAATTCAGAAGGGATAAAATTATGAAAAAATTACACAAGCAATAACATTGTATCAGGAAGCTCCACAAAAAAAATTTGTGATTTTTTGAGTTTATTTACTATATTTAAAAATTCCTAAATTTCTATCGCCAGTTGAACTGGCGACAAAGACTTATTTTTGTAATTTTTTAGACAACTACCTAATTTTGTAAAAAAAAAAATTGAAAAATCTACAAAAGTGCAAGGAGGGGGGGGGGGCGCCTAGTTGTAGGTAGGGCCATGGAGCTCATGTGACAACAGGTAACGCCAATAATGCACCACTACAAACTGTTTGGTGGTGGGCTGCGCCTCCTCGATCCACATGGATAACGCAGCCATCTGACAGGATGCTGATGTGGGGCATGCAGAGCAGTGACGTACGGCACAGCACATCACATCGCATGGCGTCGCGTCGCATGGGTTCTTCTTCCCTTCTGCTCCCGCTGCTGCTGTTGCTGTTGCGAGGTAGTTGGGCGACAGTATCACACCGGTATGGGGCTGTGATGTTAGGGGGTTACCATGGTCTAACACTTAAAGCGGTACCAGCTTGCTTGTAGATATATCAGTCCAATCAAGTGGCCAACCTCTGCTGCGATGCTGCCAAAAGAATGGTGATTGTCGCTTTGATGAAGCAAAAGAACAGGGATGGATGCTTTGATGAAGAATCATTGTTCGTTTGATTTTGATCAGGTGAAAGATGGAGAGCACTAGTATCCTGGTAATCATGATTTGATTGAGGTGAAAGGCATGCGTGCATTGGAGCTGAACTCGAGTAGTGTTTAATGTAGGCTCAAAATAGTCTCAGATTGGTCCCTAAATGGGCCGAAATGCTTAAGCACAGAAAATGGGCTGAAATACTTGTTTGCAACGTTAATAGAAACAATAACATCAGAGAAGTCAAATGCATGGCCTTTCCATCAGTGAATCAGGAAGGATCAGAATCAATGGAACTTGTTGCTGGTTACACACTGTCCAGTGACACACACACACACAAAAAAAAAAATCCTACTCCAACCTTTCAATCTCACACCCGGGTGAATTGACTCTTCGTATACCAAGTATAATACAGCTATGAGCACGTTTAGCCCCCAACCAGTACAACACTCCTATGTTTTTATACCACACCAACCGGCAAAACAGTTACACGAGAAAAGATCAATAACTCCCTATGATATGATCGAGCCACGCTACTACTGCTCATGGGTTGATCAGTGACCAGCCTCACTTCTTCCACATGCCGCTGATCCGCCTGAGCACGTTGCCATTCTTCCTGGCCGCCGCGTCGTCGTCGACCTCGTCGTACAAGCCCGCGTACTTGCCGCCGTCCAACGATTCGCTCCGCTCCACGAGCTTCCCGTTGCCGCCCTTGCCCACCGTGAGCAGCGCCATGGCGGTCTCGGCGGCCTTCCTCCACTGCTCGGCCTGCACCCTCAGCCGCCTCAGCTCGGCCTCCATCTCCCTCTTCTTCGCCGCCTCCGCCGCCGCTTGGGCCTCCGTCTTCAGGGGGACCTTCTCGGACTCGTATTGCTGCAGCTCGAGCTTCAGCTGCCCGTTCTCCTGCAGCGCGCCCTGCAGCTGCTCTTTCAGCTCGTCCGCCGCGGTGTCCGTTCTCGTGTCGGCTTGTAGCTTCTTGTTCGCGTCCAGTGCGCGCCTCAGCTCCGAGTCCTTATCGAAGAGGCTCGCCTTGAGAAAAATGACATCGGACTTGGCGCTCTCGAGCCAGGCGGCGAGCTTGCCGTGCCGCAGGTCGGACTCCGTCTTTATCTGGTCCATGAGCTCGTACGCGCACTGCGTCTCCACGGTGCTCAGGATCTTCTCTTCTTGGAACCTGGCCTCCAACGCCGACCTCAGCTCGGCGGTCTCCGAGTCCGAGCAGTTGCAACTATGCTCAGTGGCCTTCGCTGACGTCTCCGCCATCTCCTCCTCGAGAGCCTTTACATTGGCGCGCGACTCCTCGAGCTCCTTGACCACGAGGCTGAAGGAGTCCATCAGCTTGGAGCCGTCGGTGAGCAGCGAGTCGATGGTGGCCCGGCTCGCCTCCAGCTGCTGCTTGCACTCCTCGTGCATGGCGCGCGCCTGTGCCTTGGCCTCCTCGCTCGCCTTGAGCTTGACCCTGAGGTCGTCGATGGTGGAAAACGCCTCTACCACGTCCTGCTTGCGGTCGGCGAGGGCCGCGGCGGCGAGCTGCACGCGGAGGCGGTGCACCTCGCCCATGGCCGCGACGAGCGCGGCCGAGTCGGCGGCGTGCTGCTTCTGCATGGCCTCCAGCTCCGATTGCCACGAGCGGTCGCGCTCCTGGGACAGCCGGCGCAGCTCGAGGATGCGAGCCTCCTCGGCGGAGGAGAGCTCGGCGAGCTGCGCCTCGGAGTCGCGGACCTGCGCGGACGCCGCCGCGGCCTGCGCCCTGGCCTCCTCGGCCTCCTGCAGGGCCCGCTTCTTGGAGAGCTCGGAGGCGAGGAGCTGCTCCCTGGCTTTCTTGAGCTCGTCTTGCAGCTGCGGGAGCTCGGGCTCCAGCTCCGACAGCTTCGTCGGTGGCCTCCTTTTCTGGTGTTTGTATACCACAGGAAGACAAATGCTGACAAGATTAGTGGGGGTACAACAGTCTCCGAACTCCAATCAACAAACTCGTGATTTCCACATAACATTATTAGCCAAGGATTACTAGTGGTGAGTTTTAGTATCGGATAAGATGGTTTTGCTGCGCATTACCATTTCCCCCATTTCCATCATTACTTAACTTTGTAAGACTTTAATTGGTACTTTGGCTTACATGTTAGGCATTGAAGCAAGGATCAATGACAATGCTGCTGATAGTTACCACCTTTTTTATAGTGCTTACAAGAACACAGTGGCTAAAATATTGTCAGTCAGTCAGTAACCTTGCTTTCCAGTTGATACTTCGGGGAAGAATTATGTGACCATTAACTAAAATAATTATGTGAGCAAAAAAAGAAGGAATATTTGTGCTATCGAAATGTGCTTAATTAGCCGGCCTAATCTTGTGGGTGTTTGTTAGGATTCAGGAACATAATCAATACAGAGAATAAATACCGATGTCAATTATGGTCTTCCTGTCTGAAACAAGAGTTCACCTCAGTGTTTGCCAAATCTACCTAACTTGCACTTACTCGGTTGATTCCACATAGTACTAGTACATGATTACTAGAAGAATTGTTAATGATCTTGATTGACCTGTTTTCTCAGCACCGAAACGAGTTTCAAATTTCTCTTTGCAAAAATCTGCTAAACAATAAATACCCGGAGCACTTATTTTAGCTACCAAACACCTGTCTGTTTCAGTGTAAATTGACAGTGTGTTCCATCAAGAGAAAGACAGAACAAGAGCCAACTACTACTAATTGAGTAGGTGCGAACATTTAAGAACAGCTAGAGCGATCTTGTAAACACTTGTAACGAACTTTGGATAGAAACTGGACAAAAATTCCTTTCATATGCCAGAACAGATGTGCTGCTACCAAACGGCAATACAGAAAGACTATTTTGAAATGGAGTAGCTCATCAAGTAAACCGAATAGAGAGCCGATATTTGTGCCAATTACCTCTCTTTCTGCGCTCATGGTCAATCGGCGTTCCACCTTCGGACTTCGCCCGGTGGGCGACTTGGTCGACGGCCTATCGGCGGT
Organism: Ampelocalamus luodianensis; assembly: GCA_036346255.1. Classification (NCBI taxonomy): domain Eukaryota; kingdom Viridiplantae; phylum Streptophyta; class Magnoliopsida; order Poales; family Poaceae; genus Ampelocalamus; species Ampelocalamus luodianensis. The sequence goes on along the minus strand of CM070617.1, from coordinate 24,002,673 downwards.
GGAATCCGGGCCGGCTACCCTCGTCGGCCGGCTCTTGGTTCCCTGGGGAGACGTCCGAGTAGGGTGCTCCAAGGAACCATTCCTTCATGCCAAAAACACATCAGCAGAATCAGAAACCACAAAAATCACAAGGCAGGCAAGCTCACACTAAAGCAGGTTACCTCATGGTTGTATTGCTGGAATATAGCTTGAGAAAATGCATTTTGTTTAAGGATAGCATGACTACGACAGGCAAAAGATTTCAGTGCCTCTCTTCATGTCAAATGCAGGCAAAAGAAAGCTTTTCTTTGGGAGACTTTAATCCAATCGAGCAGAACCAATTCAAATTTCTGATGAGAAAGTAAACTACAGAGTAGTGAATTTTTGCTGAAACCGCTTGCGGAAAGAACGAAATGGATCAAGATTTCAGGTCAAACCAGATGCAAAGAAACAAGATTTAATGGGGGGGACAAAGAATCCGAGGCCGAAAGGAGCAAAGAGGCCGACAAGAAGTGAAGGGGGAGCAACCGAGCGAGACAGGAACCGAGAAAAGGGCAACTGCATTTACTTGATCTCCCGGTACGCAAGCACGGGATCAAAAAGAGGGGAGAGAGGGAGCTTTACGGATGTGGTTAGCAACAAGTGGACCACTGCTCCTTGGCGCCGAGCTCAAGAACGAGACAGGCGTTGTCCATGGAGCTATCTGCAAACAGTCACGGTCACATGCAACCTTGATTTGAAAACTTAGTCTCTTCTTGGCTCCAAAAAAAAAAAAAAACTGGAGGCAGACAGATGGTGGCAAGGAGGAAAGTGAAGTTTAGAGCATCCCAATCGCGTATTTCCATGTCACGGATCGCAATTAGCGCGATCAATGCTATAGCTGCAACTGTTGAGAGCCTCTGTTTTTTTTTTTGACGTAAAGAGCCTCTGTTTTGCTCCCCTGGGCAGAGTATAAGCAGTACTACTTCCAGGTGAAGAGTTTCTGCCTCTGAACTTTTGTGAGGTGGTACTCAATTGCTCATACAACTCGTAACATGGGCTAGTAGCGAAACTGAAGACCAGACCAGGGGAGTTGTGCATTAAGAAAACCGATGCATGCACATTGACTAAATCCCGATTCAACGGTTGAGGATGGAGAGGAGAATCAGCATCACAGAATTGGATGCATGGCGGAATAAACAAAGCATGTATGCAGCAATCATCAAATGGCACATGGAATTTAGCATAGAAGGGGATGAAACGAAACAAACCTTGTCTTGGCTGTCTGCATTGCTATATCTTTATTTCAGAATTCAGAGCCACACTAACACTGGCCACCTACAAGAAAGCTGCAACGGGACAGGAAAAAAAAGCGGTCAGTAACCTCTCTCCCAAGAAAGAGAGGGAGAGAGAGAGTGGGAGGCCAAGAGAAGCTATGCTATGGCGATGGAGGGAGCTCTTTGTATCTTCACATGAACAAAACAACTAAATAATGGCAATGCAGTGCAGTGCAGCATTTGTTGGCTGCTTTCTTGCTTGCCCCTCTAATCTGGGACTAACTAGTACTCCATTCACTTAGCCAACCACAAGGACAGCAGTGTTGGTTTTTAATACTAATCGGAATCCTTAAAATGGGAGAGGCATGATGAGGGGGTGAGCAATCCGATTTTTTAAGCTTTGCCACGAGCGGTGATGGCGCTCATGATCACTACTGGAAGCCTACATGGCCCCTTGGAAGATAACACATTATACACACACCACTACAACCACCGGATTTAAGGCTGGAGAAAGGTAGGCCTGAAGCAAGCAAAAATCCACAACCCCACGGCTTCCCCTTTTGTTTGCTCTCTCTTTCAGCTTACTCAACTCCCCCACAAAAAGCAATGGCGTCCACACTGCTGAATCATGCATGGTGCAAAAGTAGTTGGAGGAGCTAGCCAAGACGACAACTACGCCCAAATACACACCACCTTTTCATTAATACAAAGCACAAGAAGATCCGAGAGAAAAAACACATGCTTTATCTTAGGTTTACCTCAGAATAACTAATTAGATAGCCACATACGTATATGAGCTGGGCTTCAGATGATTGGTGGCGATGAGACAAAACTCAAAAGCTAGGGGACGATCCAAAAGCTTTACAGCTTGTATCTGGATAAATAAGTAAGCTTGTCAGCAAACCTAAGCAGGTAGGTGTTAGACTTGGGCATACATCAGAGGAAAAGCAAAATTGGAGATCACTTCACTCCAACGACGAACGCATGCCGAGTTGCAAAACTAACTCCTCCCTTTTGGACCAATTCCAATGGGAGGTGGCAAGCATTTGGGGGCTGATTGGATCATGCCATGCATGATGCAAGCACACATGATGTGAATGTCGAGGACATGGGAAGTGAAAGAAGAAGCCTCACCTCACCGATCCGGGGTACGAGCTCAGAATGGGTTGGGAGATGCCTTCCTTCTCTCTCCTTTGGGTAGCTTGGCCTTCATATCGCGCTTTGGGAAGCCATTGCCGTAGGGGAGACGGGTGTAGGGGAATCCGCACAGGGAAGTAGGATGCCATGTTCTTTAAATGAGGAGGAAAAGGAGAAGTCGTGACGATTTCAGAAGGCTGCATGGGAACAGAACAGCGAGAGGAAGAACAATCATTTATTCGGTGTTCAGGTCTCTCGTGGGGAGAAAATCAATGGGAATGAAATCTTCAGAGTTTTTTTTTCTTCTAAATGGCACTGTTCCGTGTCGTATTAGTGGAAACGACTCTCATCACGCTGCATTTGCCAAAATGGCAGCCAGACGCATCGTGTGCCGACACGTAGCCGCGTTTGCACGACTACCGCCGGACACGTCTTGTCTCGTCCGGACGCCCCTCATCCGCACGGTCACCGCCCGGATTCCCCTTGTCCCCATACCCTGAGACGGTGCTCGTGGATGCATGCAGGCATGTCCCGGCTAGGTGGAAGCATGCATGTCCGGGTCGTGGCCGTGCGGAGGCGCCGCGTCCGCACGGTGACCATGCAGAAGAGGGAATCCGGGCGGTGGCTGTGTGGACAAGGAGCGTCTGGGCGGTGGCCGTATGGAATTACGCACGTGACGACGTGAGACTTGTTCGGGCTGCCATTTTTGCAAATACGTTGTGAGAAGAGCATTTTCCACTAATACGACGTGGAACAGTACCATTTAGGCCAAAACCTCTAAATCTTCATATCCGTACTTGGTTTTTTTCAACGATATTTTTTTCTGAGATTTCCAACACTTACTGATATTGATATTGCCGTTGGGGGTCAGGGACATGTGTTGAGGCTGCTGATCTTGGATAACAATTCATGCTGGCAATTGGGGCATTTTTTTTACGATGCGTACACACCACACGGCTGCGTGTACAGTCCGATCAAAGGTAAAAGCTTCTGAAAAAGAGAGAGCATGATGTGCTAGCAGTACTTTCGAATGGCAATTGGCAAACACAGTTACACAGCCCGGCTGACAAGTGACCAAATTGTAAAATCACCGGATGATCTGTTAACCGCACGGTGAATCGTGTTTCTAACGTTTTACTGCCGAGAGAACGGCAGATCCACACATTTGTATCGTAGACTCGTAGCGCCGTGCATGCGGAGGAGTCCCCATTGGTACGAAACGGTCACGCGCTCGGGCGACATGGAGATGGAGACCAGGCCTGCCCAGCTCGCGTCCGTAACACGACGAGTATCTTACTTTTGAGCCTGCCCGACGCATGCATTCCAGGCCACTCCGCGCGCGAGCGGGACATTGGCTAGAGTTCAAGCAATGCGCGCGCGCGCGTGTAGCAGGCGTGGTTTTGGTCCGACTCGCACGCCGCACGCGGCATGCTTCGCCGCGCGGCCGGGTAGGCGCCAAGCGGATGGGAACGGCATGTGAAGTCGTCACGTACTCGCACGTGAATCGCCTCAGAAAGATAGCGCCCTTGGCGTCAATTTACCGGAAATAAATTCCACGGGGAGTGTTGGATCCCCCACCCCCTCTCTCGGTCTCTCCCCTCTCTCTCCTTGATCCAACGGTGCGAGGAGGGCCCGACGAATGTCCTCCCTGTAAAATTTATTTCCCAATTTACCCGTCGACCGTCGTCTCAAGTGAAATCTGCTCCAGCTACATGGTTCTACCTCCGGCTACATTTGTTGGAGAGTAAGGCAAAACTAGAATAATTATATGCAAACATGCACATGATCAATCGAATAATTGTTGATTTAATGATATGGTGAGATATAGGAGATCATAATCTATATTTACACTAATTGGAGACTCTCCTATAATTCCACATGTTAATCCTAGTAGGGTAAAAAAATTTATAAATTCCTACATTAATTGAAGAAAAAAATAACTTAAAATTATCACGTTAATCGGATAAAAAGAAAAGATCTTGACTATCCATTTGCCAAAAGTAGCCCAATGTAAGATTAAGTATAGACAAGCATACAGTTCAAATAAAGAGTTTTACATAGAACCATAAAAACATAGGCTCTCTAGTACCGAATCGAACTCAGAAAAAAAGAAGTTGTTCAAAACCGAATCAGACTGTGAGAAGCGGTGGCACCAGACAGCCTGCCATACAGATACATGCATGCCGAGACATGAAAAAGGAGGGGCCCACTATTTTGTTTATACAATTTCCATCTCGTGCTTTTAAGATTGTACTAAGATGTGTTGTTTGATTAGGCTTAAGGTAGATTAGCTAAGATTTTATAGTTCTCATAAATAACTCCATCACAATTTGTCTACTTATTTTACACGTAAAGGACAATCAAATGGTTAATGCATCAGTAGATCATGCATCTTACCATGGTTTAGATGATGTTTCGTTTCTTCCTCTGTATTTACTCATCAATTCCAATTAAATAATGATGCCTTCTAAGAATTTCGTCAAGCAGCAGAAATAAACAAGAGAATCAATTTTGTCAAAGAAAATTTTGAACCCCCTGAAAAACACATGTTCATGGTTGTTTGACTACCATCCAATAAATTTGTAGGAAATCATGTTTTAAATTTTAGGTCCCCGTATCTTACCATACTATTCAAATTTCTAAAATAATTCTGATATATAAATATATGTAAATTCGGAGTAAAATTTCCCAAAAAATGTATGTCTCGTTAAAATTTACATAAGTTCACATTTAATAAGTCCAAAAATTATTGTATTTAAATATTTATAAATTTGGTTCCCAGTATCTGTAAAGTTTGTAACAACTTCCAACAAAATTGTGGTATCCAAATATATGTAAATTCTTAATCAAAATTTTCAAAAAAAAGTGGTATCCAAAAATATGTAAATTGCAAATAATTTGTTTAAAAAAATTAGAGGTATACAAATATGTATAAATTAGGAATCAAAATTACAAAAAAAAATGTACATGGCAGCCAAATTTTTGTAAACTAGGAATAAATATTTTAATATGCATATGGTATCAAAACATATGTAAATTTGGAAACAATATTCCCAAAATTTGTTGCGACATTCAACTATATATGAATTTGGAGCTAAAAATTCCAACAAAAAAAATCATTAGTTAACAGTTGTTTTGAAAGGTATCATTGTTAACTTGGACATCTTGGAGGAGGCACACCTGAAGATTTTTTTAAAAAATAATCCTTTTTTATTCTGAAGTACAATAATATACTTCCATTTTTTTTTACAAAAATAATCCTCTGTCGCTCTACCGTTGGGCGACTCGTATCAAGTCGCCCAACAGTTACGCGACAAGTGGAATAGTCGCTCAACTGTTGAGCAACTTAGACCCTAGTCGCTCAACCATTGGGCGATTAGGGGGCTTATAACCCGCGCGCACGTCGGCCATCGGCATTTCGCTTGTTCGCTCGGGACAGAGGCAGAGCAGCCGTGAGGAGGAAGGGAAAGAGAAGAAGAGAGGAAGGGAAAGAGGAGAAGAGAGAGAGAGAGAGAGAGAGAGAGGGAGGGAAATAGAGGAGGAGAGGTCCGTGCATCGACGACGGTGAGTCCCCTGCACTTCTTTGTAGATTTACTTTCATAGTAGGTTACCAACTAAAATCACTTGATGTGTAGTTGTGTCGAGTATGTCGTATATTGTTAATAGTTGTGAATAGTATAGTCATAGAACTAACGCTAATTTAGTTGTTAATAGTTGTCATGCGGCTACAGCTGTACCCTAACCCTAACCCTAACCTCTTAACCTCATACCCTAACCCTAATCCCTAAATCCTAAAACCCTAAAACCGAAATGCGGCTATGGCTATATATATTGAGGAATATGCGATTTATGCCAGAATGCAACTAAATTTTTAGAATTTCCAGAGCTACACTATAAATAACTAAACTACTAATTGTGTCGTAATTGCTAGCTTGAAATTGATTTGTAGGTACGGCTCATGACCTTGGTGATTCCAATTGGCCTTTCGGCATGCTGGACTGGCGCGTCGACACGTAGCACCGCGTCAGGCATCGTGTCCCGCATCCTGAGGGCGGGGACGAGGCAACTAAGTTGGGGGTGGTCCGTATGCAGACAACTCGACGGGCTTGGAGACTAGACCCACGCTAGAGAGATAGGTTTGCCTGCAAACTGTAGCACTTCTTTTTATCATATGCTGCTATATCCTTACTTCTCCGTGCTTTGCAAGCTGAGCGGTGCCGGCTTTCAACCTCTCGCGTGGATGGTAGAGGCCACCGACAAGGACGACGCTCCAGTTGAGGATGACGGGGAGGTCCAAGCTGGCCTGGAGTGGTCACGACCGTTCCCGTTTGACCGGACGCTGCTAATAGCTCTGGTGGATCGGTGGCGGCCTGAGACGCACACCTTCCACCTCCTATTCGGTGGCCCGGTGTACTTATATTTGTTGTGTACGTATTTTACTTCATAGTTATTATGACATGGTTATGTATGAATTCCCTCGTGCATCGTAATATAACTTATCTTACTACTTACCAATCGTTCCTACCTCCGTCGCTCAACCGTTAGATGACATGGCAGCAAGTAGTGGTCAAACGGTTGAGCGACTAGTCGATGTGTACCGTCCTTGGTTCGTTAGTCTGCATACCATGTGACCGCTTGTTGAATCAACTATCGTGTTGTTATTGTTGCGCCATTTCTCCAAAGTTCTTCACCGTTTTTTGAACTTCGTGACGCATCGCAATATCACTTACTTTCCTAGTTATAAATCATTGCTACCTCAAACATCCTCACAAAATTCTTCAGAAATTTACCGCACAACAACATACGATGATCACAAAATGTTATTGCGAGTCTAAAAGATTTCGTACACTTTAGAATCTACAAAAAATAAAAAACGGACAAACCAACCTTGTCACCACCCTTTTATTTCAAAAAAAAAAACAATCTACAAACAAGATTTGCTAAATGTATTACCTACAAAAATAACATTTATTTTCTCACAATTATTTCCATTGGATTAATAATAAAATAATATTATTATTTTAAATCGCCCAACCGGTGCTCGACTTATCGATGTGTCACTCAACAGTTCAGCAACTAGCACAAGTCGCTCAACCGTGGGACGACTTGTACACTTGTCGCTCAACTGTTGGGAAACTTCTACGGTCGCCCAACGTGGAGCGACAGATGATTATTTCTGTAAAATAAAAAATGTAGGTATATTACTGTATTTTGGAATAAAAAAGGATTATTTTAAAAAAATCCATTAATGTTTGCGTTAGAAAGAAAGAAAAGCTTCAAACAATAAAAAAAGATTAATATGCCATGATACCATATTATTTGCATGGATCTCTTTTACGAAATTGTTTGTTTGATACACTTTCAAATTACATGGATTTACGTTTTGCATTCTTTATCAAAGATTATTTAATTTTATCAATATTACCCTCACAACTGTGAGTGGGGAGAAGCACTCTCATAAGCCAAGTCACCCATATTTTAGTTGTACTTATTGTAGGATGTTCCTATTCATTTGTTCGTTGAAATTGGAAATAAAATCATGTAACACTCATGCTTTAAATTTTTATGTGGAAAAGAAAAAACTATGCATGAAACAAACTCAAACACCGATTGAAAATGAAAAATATATGAAGTTTTTTTTTATTAAAAATGCAATTAAAAAAAGAAATATACTATTTGAGCTGTAGCACCCTGGCACATTAGTGATGGCTTCTCTGGCCCAATTATGGGCCTGTTTGGTATGGCTCCAACTCCTAACTTCTTAGTTGGAGTGGGTGGAGCTGTACCAAATGGGGTTACTCCACAAAATTTTTGGAGTTGGAGTAACTGAGAGCGGAGCAGCCCGTAGTGCAAATTTTGGGAGCGGGTAGAACCTTGCTCCAACTGAGAAGTTGCGGACCAACAAAACAAAATACCCTTTGGAGTTGAGGATAATTACCCGCAATATGCCACTCAACTACCCCATTCCATAGCGCCGCCCCCCTCCCCCCAAACCCTTCGCCTCCCTTCGCACCAATTCGCCTGTTCGCATCCCTGCGCAGCCTCTTCTCGCCCGTTCGTAGCAAGGGGACGACTAGGGCGGCGGGCGAATCCTCCCCAACGGCGACTCCTCCTCCAGAGACCTCTTCTTCCCCGGCCCGGTCCTCCGCGCGATCTCTTCGTCCTCTCTTCCCCGGCGACTCCACCCCGGTGATACCCCCTTCGTCCGAGCCTTCAGTGAAGGTTTGCACGCCGCCTGCTCCTCCCCCTTTCCCTCCCAATACTCAACTCCTTCCTTGGTCTCCCTCCTCACCTGTGGCCACCCCTCCCCCTGTAGCTGCCCCATTTTTTCTTGGTTTTATTTGTTTGGATTGTGTAGATTAGTGTGAAATTTTCAGACTGTTGCGATATTGACAGTAGAGGACATGTTGTAGTTGATGTTAAATAATTTTTTTTGCATGAATTTCACATCTGAGTGGGAGGAAGGCCAATGTGGAGCAAGATTGGCCGTAGAGGATAAGGACTTGGTTCACAGATGCCTAGCCATTGCATGCCTAAACTCATGTGAACCGAGCTGTTGGGATTCATGTCTTCTGATATTTGGAATGTGAACTTGCCAAAAACTAATGTTTGCATGTACATTAGAGTTGTTCTGATGCCTCTGTGTTGTAGGTTTTTATCATTTCAGAAGCCTGAAATTTGGAAAAGAAAATTGCTTGGTTCTGATGTCATTGCGTTATCCAAGCATTGTACTGTCTGTATGATAAAGCTTGTAGATTTTTATCATTTCAGATGCCTGTATTTGGAATGTGAAGTTGCTTGGTTGTGATACTAGTGTGCTGCTGCCTAGTCCTAACTTGTTTGTGATAATAGGATATCAATTTATGGTTGTGATAACAGGATATCAATGAAACTTGTTTGTGATAATAGCAACTCTACTACTGAAACTTGCTTTGTTTTGATACTTATTCCTGTATGCTTGTCTGATTTTTGTTTCTTCGATTTCTATCTGCAAACAATTTATAGATGAAAGAACAACCTCCTTGGTTCTGATACTAGTGTGTTGCTACCATTCTAGTCCATTTTATATATTGTTTGCTTGGTTCATATATATTATTTGCTGCCTGATGCTTGGTTCTGATGCAACTCTATCCATTTGATTGGCTGAGCTAGTTTTGCATGTAAATTGTATTGCATCTTTGTTTCATTTGCGTCAATTTTGATGGAGATTTCCAGAATTTCTGAAGATGGTGCTCTGAATGCTTGTGAAAAATAAATACTATCTGGTGCTCTGAATGCTTGTGCAATACATCTGGTTGGAGTGGACACAAGAATATTCTATTGTACTGTCTTTATGCTCAAGTTTAGGATTGAATTCTCAGTGCAAGTTACATGGCTTGAGTTGCATCTTTGTAAGTCATGTCTGGTTGAAATGTTGCTAAAAGCATTAGGGAACATGGCATAGAGATGACTGGGAAAGCACAGGGGAACTCTTCTTTTATAGTGTTGGCCAGGAACTATCTGAGGTTTATAGCTAGAGACAAATACTATCTGAGGTTTATAGCTAGAGACAAATACTATCTGAGGTTTATAGCTAGAGACAAGTGTGCAGTATTGTTGGCACAGACGTGTTTACTGAAATATTATACTTATAGCCATGTCTGAGTATTCATCTTACTGGTTATTCTTATGCCCCATTTACATTTTTTAGCTGAATTAATGGTTCTGATCTGGGATGCCACATTTACACTTATTGTGATGTGGTTAGTTAAATTGATGTATGTATGAATGTTACAATATGCAGATGGCAAGTTCTGCTGAGTGGAATGATGAACATCTTAAGGTAGTGTGTGAGTTATTTGCCGAACAAGTTAGGATTGGGAACCGGCCAAACACACACTTGAACACTGTAGGATATGCCGAGGTAGCTAAAGGGTTTAAAGATATAACGGGTCTCGAGTACACTAAGACACAATTCAAGAATAAATGGGATAAGTTGAAGTCCGAGTACGCCATTTGGAAAAAACTCACCACAAGGGAGACCGGTTCTGGCTGGGACAATGAGAAAGGCACAATTTCTCAACCCCTTCCATGGTGGAAGAAAGTTAACATAGTAAGTGTTGTTTCATTTATTCCACTTTGGGCAGCAGTATGTACTTTTTATTTATCCTAATCGGTGTCCTATTTTTTCACAGGAAATTCCTGGGGCAATAAAGTTTCGCAAAAAAGGTCTTCAAAATGAAGGCCTTCTAAGGCAGATGTTTGAAGATATCACCAATGATGGTGTTGATCATTGGTCTCCGGCAATGGGTATCTTGCCTCAAACACAAATTGGGAATACTCAATCTGTCAACCTTGATGCTGAGAATGACATTGAGGAGATGGATGAGACTGAGCTTGACGAGGAGCCTCCCTCCAATGGCAAAGGCAAGCGAGTAGCTCCTGCATCTATTGGGACGGGCAAAAAGCCTAAGTCAAGCACAGCTCAAGTTTTACAAGACCAAATAATAAAGATAGCCAACATGGCCGAGAAATCCCAATCATCATTGGAGTCATTTGCAATGAAAGATGACCCTTGCTCCATAGATGTTGTGATGAACTGGGTGGAAGAATGTGGTGCCTCTCGAGGTAGTGATGAGCACTTCATTGCCACTGAGTTGTTTTTGAAGAGGGAGCAAAGCCAGATGTTCAAAACCTTGGGCACTCCACAAGCTCGTTTTGAGTGGCTTAAGAGGAAGTACAAGAAGGAGTATGGGAATTGATTATGGCATGTTGCAATATTGTATGAACGTTATGTTTGTTTGCTTTTTATGTTAGCTTCCTTCTTATGTTGTCGTATTAGCTCATTCGCGAACCATGATCTATCTATGTAATACTGATAACCCTATGTTGGGATATTGTATGAACTTTATGTTAGCTTGCTTCTTATGTTACCTTCTTATGTTGTCGTATTAGCTTGCTTCTTATGTTACCTTCTTATGTTGTCGTATTGTCTTTTTATGCTTGCTTCTCACGATGGTGATGAAATGTACAGATGTCGTCTTGCGAAAGTGATAGCGATGAAGAGAACAAAACTAGAGAGAAGATCATGCGAGCAAAGCATGCCATGGATGTCATTTCTCTAGCCGGGGCATCCATTGTTGCGGAGTACTATTCAACCTACATGGACAAGGCTGAAACGCGGACTTCACGCCTCAGTGGGATGGGTTGGTTGAAGGGAACATTGGCTACTCCAGGAGAGACTCATCGGATGCTTCGTATGAACCAAACAATCTTTTTTGACCTACATGACTTGTTGGTGAGTACGTATGAACTCAAACCTACCAAGAATATGAGTACACTAGAGGCACTTGCAATCTTCTTATGAGTATGCGGTGGAGGTGAATCGAATAGAAAAACATAGAACCGGTTCAAGCACTCGGGTGAGACCATTAGTAGGAAGTTTCAAGAAGTACTAGAATGTGTGGTTGCAATGTCTGTAGATTATGTGAAACCAAAGGATCCAAACTTCTCCACCATCCATAGTAGGATTAGAGATGATCGAAGGGCTTGGCCACATCTTAAGGATTGCATAGGTGCTCTTGATGGGACTCATATACGTGCAACTCTTCCACTAGAACAACAAGTGAGATACATTGGAAGATCCGGAAATCCCTCTCAGAATGTGTTGGCAGTTGTGGACTTTGATATGCGTTTCACTTATGCATCCATTGGTCAACCAGGGGCTATGCATGACACAAGTGTGCTATATCATGCATTGAGAGTAGACCGAGGTGTCTTCCCACATCCTCCATTGGGTAACTATCTTTGCTCTTGGATAAATTACTTCTTCCTAAAATATGTATTGTCATTAACTTTTATATTACTTTTGATTCAGGCAAATATTACCTTGTTGATGCCGGCTATCCTAATCGATCAGGGTACCTAGCCCCATACAAGGGCGAAAGGTATCACGTTCCTGAGTTCCACAGAGGTGTCGAACCAACTACTGCTAAGGAAAAGTTCAACAGGGTACACTCCTCTGTGCGTAACATAGTTGAGCGAACATTTGGTGTATGAAAAATGAAGTGGCCAATTCTACTCAAGATACCAAGCTATCCAATGACCAAGCAAAAGATGATTGTTGCGGCTACTATGGCCCTCCACAACTTCATACGTGAGCATGGTAGCGGGGATTGGCATTTTCGTAGGTGCGACCGAGATTCTAACTATGTGCCTACCATTCCTTTTAGATACCAAAAATATGCAATTTCTCAAGATGCTTTGGATGAGTCAACATCACAATCGAATGATCGGTCTATGGATACATTTCGGGATGAGCTTGCTACTGGCATAGCTACTTCTTGGTGACTTGGTATGGTATGAAAATGAGTTAGCAAAGATAATATGACCTCTCATTTAATTTCTATCGGAGACGTATGTTAGTTTCTGTTATGGACTTTTGTTAGTTTCTGTTGGTGACTTCATATGTTTGAGTTTATGGATATGCAGACTACAACAAACGCATTTTTTTTCATGCACACGATTTTTTTTACTCTCACATGCAAATTTGGATGGACAGTAGCTAACGCATTTTTTTTGGTCCATGCACACGATTTTTTTTTACCTCAAATTTATTTTTTATCCAACGGCTTTGCAAATCCGATAATACAACGGTTAATCTTGGTGTTAGTCAGCCCAAATACCAAGTAAACAGTAAAAAGTCTGAGAAATATACAAGTCACAAAACAAAGGTTACTCTCGTCTTTTTACATGGATCATTCTGATTCATGGAGTGGGAGCTGGCTTCCTAACCAAACACCTCCTCAGACTACTCCAACTTCTCAGGGGAGTGGATCCAAAAGTGAAGCTGGAGTTGGAGTTGCTAAAACTTAGAGCGGAGCTATACCAAACAGGGCCTATGTGTAGTAGCGCCTCCCTAAAAAACAATATGTAGTAGTGTAGGCATTATTCCCATTTGGAGAGTTCGGATACACCTTGCTAGAATATATAATATCCTCTTGGATTTACATTTAAAAAACTGAAGAAATTTCTGATTTACACGGAAAAGGCTGGCACTTGGCTTCTTCATTGTCTATCCATATTGCACTTACCTTGTGGCTGCACCTTACCAATCGAGAGGAAATTGACGAAAAATGAAAAATAGAGAAGGCAAAAGAGACATGAAAGAAGTTTCCATCGGAGTGAATGGATAAACATTCCGGTAAAAAAAAAAGTGAACGGACAACCGAACACAGCATATTGTTATATTTTTTTGTATAACAACCTTATTACCCATAATAAAAACTAGAAGAAAATAGTACCAAATAGATGTGTTAGTCAGTGTAGTGAAAAACGGTCTTGGTGGCCGTTTAATTGTCTGTTAATACGGTGACAGCACCCAAAACGTCATGATTAGAAGAAACGGAGGTTAAGTCAATTAACGGGTTAGAACGTTTAATTGACCGATTACAGTGATTAATCAACTGTTTCCCGTTTTATTGGGTGACAAATCCGGTTAATTGTCAGGTCGTGACCCATTTAGCCGGTCATTTAGTTAAGACTTGGCGATGTTCTTGGCACGTACAATAGTATATAAGTTGTTGGGACAGTCTATTCATAAGTTGTCTAAAATTTTCTTAAGTTTAAGTCACTTGTTGTGACCGTTGGATCAATATCCAATTATATAACATCTATTGGATCAATATCCAATCATATAACATCCATTGGATCACCAATCTCTACACAAATCTAATGATCACAACAAGTGATTTAAATTTAAGAAAATTTCAGGCAACTTAAAACTAGCAAAGCCCTAAGTTGTTATGTGTAGTACTCTTTATATCATTTATAGACAAACTAAAGATAACTCATATAATGAGTTATCTCTAAATTGACCTCATAATTTCTACATACAACATTGATACAACAACAAAACATTATTTATAAGTGCCTTATAGACTGTCTGTTGCATGTGAGACGACTTCTTTCTCTCTCATCCACATCATAAAAAAAATCTTATATGACAAGAATTACATACGACTGATGTCATCCACTGTACATGCTCTTAGTGTCTGTGTAACTTTTGGCATTCTTGCCGGTGCATGGTGCAATAACTAGGTTAATTTCCAACCAAAAGCGCAAATATATTCCTTTTGGTCTTTTATCTTCTTGATCTTCCAGGGCTGATTAGTTGGGGATGTGAACAATTGCAGATCCGAAGCTTTTCTCCCCCTCTTGAACAAGGATCTACAACATTCGCAACTTCATAATTTTCAAGTATGCAGCCCTAAAAAAACGTATGCATGTTTGTACATTACGAATAATAATCATGTTTCATTCATATAGTGATAATCTTGGTAAATATGTTAAACAATTTTAAATATAAATGAAGATATTATTGATATTATTATGAACGCATAGCCATCCGTTAAATTCCGATTAATCGCCCATATAAAACGATTAATCGCTTTGCGGCACCCTGTCTGTTTGACTAGTGCATACCGTTTTTTTTTACAACCTGGTGTTAGTATATATATATTTCCTGTTCATAAAACATACCTAAATATACATGTGTTTTGAATATACATAAAAATGATTAAAAATTATAAATTACTAGCCCGTGCATTATGACTAGTGTACTTAACTTTAGATGAGAGATAAGGGCTGAGTGTAGCTCGGTAGCTGGATGGCAAAGGATGTGGTCGTATTCCCTGCCCGCCAGGTTCTCGCACCTCACCGAATAATTAGGAATAGGGTACGCGTGCGTGTCCAGTGAGAAAGTATATGTCTGTGCTATGTAAAGACTTAATGCCTCTGCAAAATTCCTAGCGTGTGGCCGTGGTGGTGTGAGCTGAGTGTACGCCTACATTGTACCTCTTAAAAAAACTTTAGATGAGATACGGAGGTTTACTATAGCTAGTACGCGAACATGTACATGGTACTCACGAGTACACGACTATATCAAGCAGCGGCCGGCCTGTCGCAGGTACGTATCGTACTTAACTTACTTGCCGTTGTATCTACTGCTCGGTTGACACCTACGGCTAGCCCCGTCTCCGTCCACCGGCCGCTCGCTCTCGCGTGCATTCAAATACGCACCCGCTCGTGGTGCGATCGCTGGTAACTACCAAAATAATGGCGAAGAGAGATGGCGTATTTATTCAGCTCGATCACGCAGTACGTCGACGTCAGGAGCAAGGGCTTCGCAATTGGATCATTATCACTCGGTCGCCGTAACGAGAAGACTACAGTAAAAAAGGAAACTCTTAGTGTCTACGAGAGGCCGAAGGATCCTCGAAAAATGGTTTCGATTTTTTAGAAAGTAAGTGTATTAATTTTCTTCAAAAGGGGGTGTCCCTATTACATGGTGGGAGAAGGCTATTTATAGTCTCTCCATTAGGTATCTGAATTTACACATATACCCTTAAAAAGATATTGTAACCATAGGGGTTGCAGGGGTTTTATGTACCCTACGCGTAGCCTTCGGCCCATGGTGGATCTTCGTGGACTTGGTCTACCTGGAGGAGTACGCCTGGTCCACCAATCCTACTATCCTCGTGCCCCCGACGGAGATGGCCCCGTGAGGCCCCTTTGGCGCAACCCCCCCTCCCCGTACACTTTCATTGAGTCTTTGGGACCCCTCCGGAGGGTCTTCGGACCACTTCGGAGGGCCTTCAGGGATCCCTTCGGAGAGTCTTCAGGGAGACCCTTGCGGTCAGTTTCTGTGCTTCACTAGGTTGTGGAGCTGGTGAGACACCCCTATAACACTACTGTACATCCCCTGGAGCTCCACTAACTTAGCAGCTAGTGATCTTCTCTTTCGTTATCTTCTCCTTGCTAGTGCTAGTCAACAAACCCCTCAGTCGCAGCAAAGCGCACGTCGTTTTCATGGGCTGATCACGATCGTCCAATTGGATGGGCCAACTCCCGACGGTTCCGGCACATCCAAACCCAAGCTTTTCGACTTGATGATGACACGGTGCCTGTTTAGAGGAGAAGATCGAAACGAAGTTCGTGTGATCACGCGTGTAAAAGCATGAAGTCCGAACTCTGAAAAGAGTGACTTATGTGTTACTGGCTGTTAACTTAAGCGTTGAAAAAATTACCCCCACGCCCACATAGTCATAGGGGAATTGTTTGTGCTTGGGCGTCCGATAGATGGGAGAAAAAAAATCGGACGCTCATCCGGTCATCCCCACGTGTCATTACGACGTTCATAAACCTCTTTCTCCAGACTATCCATTCACCTCACTCCACCAATATAACATTTAATCTTCTTACCCACTGCTTCAGTTTCTTACCCCAACACGCACCGACACACCCCTCCAAATCTCTCTTCCTCCATGGATTTGCCCCCATTGCTTGCTCTTTCCACTCTGGGCCCGCACGTGCAAGTGATTCACCGCCACGGGAGACACATTGCCACAGCTTGTGCTATACCCCACGGTGGAGGGGGCTTCCCAAATCGCACGGTGGAGAGCGATGAATGGCGGCGGCGTACCCTGAGGCCATGGCAACGACTTTCGAGCTCCAAGGCTGCCATCAACAAGCTCCTCTATCTCTTCCTTCTCCGACGACCACACTCACGGTGATGGCGGTCGAAAGGTCACCAGGCCGGCCTTGCCCCGCCAAATCTGTTCATCCCACCGGACGTCGAGAAACCGGGATCAGCCGCCGTTGCCTCCTGCTTCGAGCTCGTGTCGTTGGCACCCGCCATGCCCATTCATCGATCCCAAGTAGATTGCAACAGATTGTTGCAAGTGTTTTCTCAATTGGTTGCCCCCCTTTTCTTAATTTTTGCACAAAGTATTTAGCTTTGTTGCAGTGTGTTCTCTCAAAATATTGTGGTAAGCTGTTTTATGTTGCAATCGAGACAATGATTTGTTACACTTGGGCCTTTTTTTTTGTTGTAACAAGAGTTACATTTTGTTGCAACGTGTTGTTGCCATGGACTGTTGCAATGTATTATCTCGAAATATTCCAGCAAGTTGTTTTTATGTTGCGATCGAGTTATGATTTGTTGCACTTGAGTATATTTTGGTTGCAGTATGTTGTTGCCATGGTTTTTTTGTTGCATGTTGGGCACATGAAGTATGTGTCGACTGAGGCTATGGCAACGACGTTCGAGATCCACGACCACCATCAGCCAACACCTCTTGTTCTTCTCTCTCTTCCTTCTCTGGTGGCTGCAAGTAGATATGGCATCACGGCGGCGGTGGTCAAAAGGGGCACAGGCTGGCCTTGTCTCGTAGGATCTATCCCTCCTACCAACGATGAGACCTCAGGACCAGCTGCCACCGGCCACGCCAAGATGCCCCACGAGCGAGCACAAGGAAGAAACAGAGGGATACACTGTGTTTTTTTTTTTTTGTGAGAGAAATCGGATGGTCAAAATCACTCGGAGCAGGATCCAACAACAAACGAGCATGCACAGAGCTAGCGTCCGAATAGATGTCTAGACACTGATGACTCCCTAGTCATAAAGGTGAGAATTACGTAGAAAACTAGAAACGTCAACGTGAACAACTGGTTACCAGTACATATAGGAGTAGTTAATAATCAAATAGCTAGCTAGGTCTTTGAAAATGGCGTAAGATGTGGACTGACCGAATCTACTAACACCTTGTAAAAGTGAGTCAATCTGAAAGAGAGACTAAAAAAAACAAGATGAATCGGACTTGATGTCCAAATTAATCAAGGAGGCCCTATCCTATAGGAATCCCATTTCACAATTCTTCCTTACAAAGTCACATAGGAACCTTTCAACTTGGATGATCAATCCATCGTTCAACAGAAAGCAGCCACTCCCGTTGCACACTTTTTTTTTTTTTTGAGACGAAGCCACTCCACAGCATTTAGCTTCAAAATTCCCAAACAAAATCTCCAAGTGGGCTGATCCCCAATTGCAAATGGATCCGATACGGCCGCCAACAAGGCCGCAATTCGGCCGGAACCAATTCCAACAGGACGCAACCAACGCGGCCACACGACCGAACCCGACCCGCGGACGAGCGCCAGCTTCGCCTTGCGCACCCGGTCCCGACCTAGACCTAACCTAACCAGGCCCAGTCCGACGACGCGGAAGCCGACAGGGCCACTTGCGTAAAAACCTCCAAACCCGGGGGGCCGGACGCGCAACCGAAAACCTCGACCGGTACGCGCCCACCCAGGGACGCACGGCATGGCCCACGCGCCCGCCAGACACTGGCCGCCTTCCGAGCCGCTTCCACCCCCTCCTGGGTCATGGCAGTTGCGCACTTGCGCTTTAGAATACAGAGTAGGAGAATAGAATTAGACCGAACCCCGTCAGATCTGAGGCACCACCGCCTTCCTCCTCCTCCTCCTCCCCGCGCTCGGCAGCCTTCGCGAACCTCCTGGAAGCTTCGGGAGGGGGCGCTCCGGCGAGATGGGGGTCTTCGACCGGCTGCCCCCGATGGATCACCTGCGGTCGGAGAAGATGTGCTTCGTGCAGCTCATCATCCCCGCCGAGAGCGCGCGCCTCGCCGTCACCTACCTCGGCGAGCTTGGACTCCTCCAGTTCAAGGACGTGAGTATCTCTCTCTCGTCGCCCCTCGCTCCCCCGCCTCTCCGGCCTCTCCTTCCTGGATCTATCTGATCCAGCCTCGTGAATCGTGATCTCCCCGGGCTCCGCTCGCGCGCGTGGCGCTCTCTGCTCCGCTGGATCTAGTTTTTGTCTGTGCTAGGGTCAGAGGGCCAGTGTTTGATTTGTGTGTCATTGGATCCCGCGGTTTGGTGCGCGTTTTTCGTTTGAGCCGGTTTGGACGACTGCGATAATTGGTTAGTGGGTGCGAGCTTGTTTTTGATGAACGATGATAAGCATGAATGAGTGTGGTAGTGCAAGTGCTTTGAATATATTTTTTATGCTTTAGCTTGTGTTGATCCTAGCTGGCATCTATGTTGAGCCAGTTTATACAAACAAATTGTTAGAGAGGTGGCTTACCGTTATGTTGGTGGTACCAAGGATCGAAATCCCGGTACCGGCAGAAAAACCGGTCTGGCGTCCGGTAACAGTTACCAGCCGATTACCGGAAAAACCGGATGAGTTTCGCGAACTGAATTTTGAGTTGCAGATTTTGAAAACTGGTTACTGGAAAAGCCGGTCAAAAAATCGGAAAAACCGGATGAATGATTAGGTTAGAAAGAAGTAGGTAGTATCTACTGGCATGATCATGCAGCAGCATTAGCCTTCATGGGGTTTTCATGTTGATGCATTCCAAAAGATTTGAATATGTACGTGAGCGCAAACTGTTTAAACTTATAGAGCACAAAAGAATCAATGAAGTTCAGGATGCACAAAATTAACACAGTTTCAGTTTAGTTCAAAAAGTTAAGAAAGTAGCTTTTGAGACTCAAGAACATATTTGATCATATGTGTCTGTTAATCTGAAGTTTTGAACTACATGCATATAGAATAAAAATGTAAAATGAATAACTGGATTGCATGAACTATTTTGTTAAGCATAATACCAAATCCAAGGGAAACACCAAATCCAAGGGAAACAAAATATATAGAGTACTTATGTCATACATACAAATTTGTAAAAGACCATAGGACTTTTGTTTTAGAAACAAACATCAATCCACTGAGTCTTAAGAGGTCATAAATAATAGAGATTTGATGAAACAGATCACGCTAGGCTCTCTAGATTAGGTTAATTCATATAGTTTGTTGAAAAAACCGCCCAAGACTTGCTCATACAATAATTCAAGCATATTTAGCTCATACAATACGTAAGCTAGCACAAAAAAATGCCTAAATCAACATAGGAAGTGCATTATGCAATAAAGAATTCAAATTCAAACTCGAAATTTTTCGTCCGGTTAATGGATAGTTACAATGCTTTGCACTTTTGTAGTTTAGCAAGTTTCAATTGATGAATTGTTGTGTTGAAACGAATAGAAAAATTGTTGTAATACTGTGACTGGGTATTTACTCCAGCTCCTGTGTGTTTTTAAAAAACTTTTGAATGCTGAGCTTGATTGCACAATACATTTTTTCCAAGGACTTGAAAAGGAATTGAAGTGATCCTTTTGTGATAACTATTGGTTATTTGAAAGGCATGGGCAGATTCTTAAGTAAAAGAGTTTTTTTCTGATAGATCTTTCCATCTTGCACCGATGAATCGCCATGACATCATTTGTAAGTGAACATGCGATAGACCTTGATGATGGTACCTATCAGTTGTCTATGCTCTTTGCTCTATAGTGAGCTGCATTTCATGATGGTCTCCTCAGTGAGTAAATATGGACAACAGAGGTTTGCATTTGGTGTCTTGGTCCCTCAGCACACAGGGTGGAAATGACTAACTAGTTTTAATAATATCTTGAGAAAAAAATGATTTCCCAACATTGTTAATATGACAATGACATTTAGGTGCACAGAAGAAGGTAAAAAAAGAACTAAACGACCATTGATCATATTGTCTTTGTTGAGATGCAATTTGAGGGAAAAATAAGAAGGATAGCAGGCCTCAGAAATTCGCCATTTTATCTGTTAATGTTTTTCACTGGAAATTTGAGGAAATAGGAAAGAGAGGTGGCTTGGGGAGTCTCCATTTTTATTTCGCCTTGGTGCCCATATATGATGAAAGAGAAAACTTTGTAAATATGACATCATCTTTGAAAGTTTTAGACTCTGCTTACTTTCAATTCAAAAGTTTTATTAGTGCTAACTCCTATATTGGTTCAATTTCTGACTTTTTTTATTACTTTATCCCTTTTTTGTAGTTGAATGAGGATAAGAGTCCTTTTCAGCGTATATTTGTAAATCAGGTATTACAACTTATGTTATCATCCATTTAATTTTATGTTGATTACATCACTTTGCATGCACTTGTTCTATTCTACTATGAAAAGGCCCTACCTTGGATAGTATTGTATTGTAGAGCCCATATTTTATATATTTATTTTTAATTCATTTGATCTTCTTTAACCCAAGATCTTTGCTTCGATATCAAGTCTATGTAGTACTGAGATACCGCCTTTGTTCAGTTGGAACTGTTCAATGGACAAGACATCAGATGGTTAGTTTTTTTTTTCGGAAAAAATATCAGCGCATGGAAATTATTATATTGAGAAACATTTTGGAAGATATTTTTCTCTATCAGATTAGATTTTCGGAATAAAAAATGCAAGACAAGAAAAGATTAAATAAAAAGTAACTTGCTTGGTTAGTCATGCTATCTGTTGTGTGTGTGTGTGTGTTTTTTTTTTTGTTTTTGTTTTGTAAAAT
The DNA here is from genome assembly GCA_036346255.1 of Ampelocalamus luodianensis. Lineage (NCBI taxonomy): Eukaryota > Viridiplantae > Streptophyta > Magnoliopsida > Poales > Poaceae > Ampelocalamus > Ampelocalamus luodianensis. The sequence goes on along the minus strand of CM070617.1, from coordinate 23,981,088 downwards.
ATATAATATATATGATTGGCTATGTTTGCTGACTTTAAGGAGTTAAACTAAATTATGAACATACTGTAAGTATGGTTGTTCACCACTAGTATAAACAAGCATCATGGATTGAGTATTTGATTGTCATTATATCAATAAAAACAATGGAGATAAGTGAACATATAGAGCCAAACTGAATCTAGTCCGATCTATCAAATTCAGTTAAAAACTGTTTATTTCTATTTGCCTTTTGTTTTTGAAAACCATTTGAAAATAAAGAAATTTCTGAACAACAAGAATCTGCCATGGTGAATACACTGGGACCCTTGTTGGGAAATGGATCAAATATATTCATTGCATTTGGTATCTGATATCATGAGTATGCTATTTCAATCAAGCTACCTGATTAATTAATGGCAGTATGGCACCATGTACCATTTCAATAAATGTCAGAAAATTGGGACCGTCCTTCCAAGACTTAGCTTTTATGTTTTAGCATAATATAATAGAGTGATGCAGGGATCATGGTCTGAGACTTTCGACTGTTGCTTCCTTTAGTGTGTGCTCACAGAACAACAAGAATGTGCTCAGACCTGAAATGAAAAATCTGCTGGTCTGTAACTTTTCTTTATGTAGGTTCATATTGATAAATATGTTTCAATCCCCCTGCAGGTAAAGCGATGTGCAGAAATGTCACGTAAACTAAGATTTTTCAGTGACCAAATCAACAAGGCAGGTGTTAAATCTTCTGTTCGACCTGCATTACAACCAGATATTGATTTGGAGGAGCTAGAGGTACATTATTTATGTATTTATATAATATCAAAGTATTCCTTTGGGATTGTGTTATTTCTGTAACAAATAGATATTTTTAAGGGAAAAATAAATAGCTGTTTTATAAGGGAAAATGAATAGTTGCTTTTGCTGTTCCTCCAGGCAAAATTGGGTGAGCATGAGCATGAGCTGCTTGAGATGAATACAAATAGTGAGAAACTGCAACAGACATACAATGAACTTCTTGAATTCAAGCTGGTCTTGTCGAAGGTTGTATCTCGATTATTGTGAAACATGGAATTAATTCTCCCATGTATTTTCTTGTGACTGTTAAGTTGGAAGATAAAAGATCCACACTAGTAAGCTTATAACACCTTCTAATGATAGCCCTAGGGTACTTTATTCAGGAAAAAACAGAAACCTGCCAAAGAAATATGCTATTTGTAGGATAGCTGACAAGTATCCACTTTATTCGGTTTAAATTATGAACTGTAAGACTGTAACACTGCCTTGCAATCATAAGTTCCTATCGTAGTTATTATCATATGTCAGTCAATATCAAATATTGACCATACTTTAAATAATACATCTGGTCCTTTTTCTGTTTCTTTCCATGTTTTCTCAAATAACTTCTTGCAGGCAGGTAGCATCCTTGCTTCTTCTCACAATCATGCAGCTCCAGCTGAGCAAGAGCTAGACGAACACATATATGACAAGGAAGTGGAAGATAATGCCTATTTGCTTGAACAGGTCTTATTTTAGTTCTCATCCTTAAGTTATTGTTGTTCTATTGTTACATTGAATTGTAACACAAAAATGCTCTCAGGGATTACATCAAGGGGCCTCTGAAAATTCTGGAGTTAGGTTCGTTAGTGGGATAATTTTAAAGTCTAAAGCATTGGCTTTTGAGAGGATGCTTTTCCGAGCTACGAGGGGAAATATGTTTTTCAACCAGGCACATGCAGGGGAACCTGTTACTGATCCTGTATCTGGTGAAGAGGTCTGATTCGTGGTTTGCTCTTTCTTATTCTTGTGTATATTGAGTAGCTATTGCTAAATTTGCCTCAAAGTATTTACTGCTTGTGCTAGCTTCACTTTATTTTCTCTCTGCAATTGAGTTTATGGCCAAAATTAATGTATATTTCAATACTGAAATTCATCTTTGCACGTGACAGTTCATTCAGTATCTTGAAACCTCCAAAGTGTCTCAACAAAATTCTAACATTTCAATTTCACTCTTGACAGGTAGAGAAAACTGTTTTTGTAGTTTTCTTTTCTGGGGAGCAGGCTAAAGCAAAGATTCTAAAGATTTGCGGTTCATTTGGAGCAAGTTGCTACCCTGTTCCCGAGGAGACGGTTAAGCAGAGACAGATTTTCCATGAGGTATTTTAATTCCATGTTTGGCACACTAATTCATTTGTTTATTTTGAATTGCAATGCTTGATTTGGCTGTAGTTGTTGAAATTTTTATTGGAGGGAGCTTGAGACTGTATGATATCCAATTTTGGTGACTTATTATTTACTCTTGGTGGGGTGTAGGGGTGAAAACGAATCGGATAGTTTCCGACCAATCCGGACGAAAACAGATTCAGAATGTCTCGGACCGGATTTTTCTCGGATAATTCTCGGATCGGAAACGAATTCGGATTTTTTTGTCGGAACGAATACGGTAGGCATGCTATCCGGCGGATACGGATTATCCGGATAAGACGAAGGCCGGATATCCGGATTTCAGCCCAAAAGAGAAAAAGAGATTTTAATTGATTTCCGAATTTCAGAAAATGCAACAAATCAAATAGCCTTTTAAAAAATAGCAAATAGAGCTAAAAAATTCTAGAAAACATCATAGAAATTCCATGAATTATTTTGAACTTAAAAAAAAATTTAATTTCAACTTAAAGTTGGTTTTTATTTTTGCAAATAAATTACTTTTAATTTCTAAAAAATAGTAAAAACCTCTTTAAAATCCAGAAAATTCAAGATTTTTTTTTTCACTTTAAATCAATAAAATTCCAGAAAACTCAATAAATATTATTTTTGACATTAAAAATTAGGAAATTAAATAATTGACTTTATTTTATTTTTTTCCTTTTTAACTAAGAAAACTCTTTTAAATATCAGAAAATCCAATAAAATAACAGCTTGGTTAATTTTATTTTTGGTAACATACTTTGGGATGTTACAATCATTTACGTATAGATTAACCATCCAGCCTGATCGATGTTAGTGTGAATTAAGTTTTATGTATGCAATGAACTAAGTGTGAATGCGTGATGACTTATGACTTTGTGAGTTATAACTTATGAGTTAAATATGGTAAACTAAGTGTTATTTTTGTGATGAACTAGTTAATGTAGCTTGCTAGCGCCAATCTTATATGTGGTTGCTGAAAATATGAACAATTCATGAATGTTTGTGTCAAATAAACTAGTTATATGTTTTCGTTAATTTTTGGTATACAATTTAAGGGGTTTTCATGTTCCGAAAAATATCCGCGGCCATATTTGTTTCGATTCGTATTTGATATTATTCGTATCTGTATCCGTATTTGGGAGTATTCGTATTCGAATCTAGGGGAAAAAAAATGAAAACAAATATGGCAGAGCCATTATCCGTCCGTATTCGATCCGTTTTCAAACCGGAGGGGGGGGGTCTTAAGCACCTTTTGCCATTTGTTTAGCCAAAGAAACTAGTTTGTCCCAGACTCCCAGGCACAATATCATAAGTTTCCAAATACATTAGAAGTCATCTGGATGGGATTGTGATGGACTGCTGTTGGTCCTTACAGATTTCTTTCAGTGCCAAAATTCCTATCTTTCTTGCGTTATACTTTGTTCTATGAGATACTACCTAATCTGCCATCTTGGCTAGAATCTGCACACTTTGTAGCATGCATCTATGTCAGAGACTCGCGTTCGAGATCGCAAACAATAATCGTGAGTTCGTGACGTGTAGTCGGACGAGTAGCGCTCGCGTTGTCGGAAGTTGAAGTCTCCGTGGTCTCAGGTAGCAGAAAGAAGACGCTGGAGATTGGGTAGCGAAAGACAGAACGAGATAGTAAGATAGCAGAATTGAGGAAGATAACTTCTTTATTACCTTTCTCGTTTACAATCTCTATCTTTATATACTACTACTGATCTATGGAATACGAATTGGGCCTGAAGGGTACTAACCAAACCTACTAATTAAAGATACCGATTCGGTTACAACTCAATTTGCCGGCCGACTGCGTCTCATACTTATCCTCCCGCAAACGAATCTGTTAGTTGCTCCTTTCCTTTACGACAACGACACGTATATGTACGTCCCCACATGATATCTCCTCGTCTCCAAGAAACGACTTGTCCTCAAGTCAAAAGACGGATATTGCCGCTGAATCGAATCACATCCTCCCAGAAGCATCGTGTGCGAGACCTTGCCATCGAACCGTAACTTGCCATCGGTCTCTTGCTTTTCCGCACGAATAATGTGATCTCGAACCGGTGAAACCTTGCCATGATACAAGTCCGTAGGGTGGTGGAATTGAAGGCGGTGACCCAAAACGGTTTCAAAAGACTTATATGAAAAACATCGTGATTTTTGCTCTAGTGGTAAACGTAAACGATATGCATTGGAACCAATCTTTTCACCACCGATACGGTCCAAAAACGTGGTGCTAGCTTCCTTGAGTCTCAGTAAAGACATAGAAGGCGCTGCGATGTTGAATACGCAACCAAACCTATTGATCCACCTCTAATCAAGATCACGATGGCTAGCATCATAATATTTCTTGTATTGTTCTTTGCGCTTGTAACAAACGCTCGAATATCTCGCTAAAAATGATCCCCGCTCGTAAGAGAGTATCAATCGCTACCACTCGCACAACTTTGGTTCATACGTGCATAGAGATGGGGTCTCGCCATAGACAACTTTGAAAGGAGTATCCTTAAGAGAGGAGTGAAATGATGTGTTGTAACAATATTCCGCCCAAGGTAAACAATGTAACCACTGCCGCGGTCGATCGCTCGTGAGACATCGTAGATACATAGCAATAACTTTGTTAACCACCTCATCGCCATCGATTGAGGATGAAATGCCGAACTACGATTAAGCTTCACTCCAGCGAGACGAAACAACTCTACCCAAAAACGACTAGTGAAGATAGGATCTCGGTCGCTGACGATGGAGGATGGAATTCCATGCAAGCGAACTATCTCATCAAAAAACACTCGAGCAACCGAACTTGCTATATATGGATGTGCTAAAGCAAGTTCCCGCCAAGTAATGGTTTGATCTTCATGGTGAAAGGAGAGCGTCATGTGCTGGAAATCCCATAAGATTGGTCCAAGGGTGCTTAACCACTGCACGCCCAAAACAATATCAAAGCCTGCCAAAGGAATGGAAAAACAGTCCAGAACATATATACGCTGATCAATGCGTAATTGCAAGCCACGACAGACGCCATTTCTGGAGACATGATCACCATTAGCAACAGCCACGCGAATGCCGTCTTGCGGCTGCAAGAGAAGGCCTGTCCGCTGCACTGCATTGTCCGCAATAAAATTGTGCGTAGAGCCGGAATCAACCAATGCCATCAACCGAGTCGAGCCAACCCACACCGGAATCTTCATTGTTTGTGTGGCTTTAGAACGAACTCCAGATAACGCATGTAGTGAAATTGCTGGTTCGTCGCTGTCAATAAACTGCTCGGACGCGCCATCATCTGAATTCTCATCGGGCAAAACTTCTAGAAGAAATAAATGCTAACAGCGATGCCCGGGCACAAATTTGTCCTCGCAATTGAAACAGAGCCCTTGCTGGCGTCGTTCCGCCATCTGCGATGCAGTTAGTTGCCGGCGTGGAAGAGCCACGGTGTTCGCGCGCGCCATCGGACTCGTGTAATCGCGCTTTGAGAACCGATGGGTCGTATGTCGACTGACCGAACATCGGTTCGTTGTTGCGTCAATCGTGGTTGACTCCCCCACGATCGTCCTCCTGGCTTGGGCAATGTCGATGTAATTAGTTGGTGCTTCTCATACGCCCTGGCTAATGCCATGGCAAGCTGAAGACTGCTTGGATGTTGTAGCTCCACATCGGTCCTTACTGGTTCCATGAGGCCCGAAGTGAATAATTGAACCTGTTGAGCCGGCGTCAGAGAATCAGCACGACACAAGAGAGCCACAAAACGCTCCTGATACTCGTCAACTGTGCCAGTAGCCTGTAATTTGGCGAGTTCGCCCAAGAAGTTATTGCGAATCGACGGTCCAAAACGAAGACTGCAATAATTCTTGAAGTTTTGCCAGGATGGTTCGCCGTCGTCGCGTTCCAGCTGATAATACCATAGCTGAGCCACTCCTTGTAGATGATACGAAGCCAACCACACCTTTTCGCGTTCAGGCGTCTGCTGTCCCCGAAAAAATAGTTCACAATGATTTAGCCATCCGAGTGGGTCTGTTTTGCCGTCGAACGAGGGAAAAGATAGTTTGTGTAGACGAGCCCCTGGATAGGTGCCGCCCGACGCAGTCTGCTGATATGCGGGTGGGAGGGTGGGATTTGACGGAATCGGCAGTATCCCTTCTCCCGTATTCACCGGCCTCCTCTCCAACAGGTGGATCCGATCCTTGAGTTCGGCCACTTCTGTTGACAGCCCGGTCTTCAAGTCTTCCATCTTCATCGTCATGGACGCGGTGAGCTCCGCGATCTGCTGCGTTAACGCTGCCATCTCAGATGTGCCAGCCATTGGCTCTGATACCAAGGTGTCAGAGACTCGCGTTCGAGATCGCAAACAATAACCGTGACGTGTAGTCAGACGAGTAGCGCCCGCGTTGTCGGAAGTTGAAGGCTCCGTGGTCTCAGGTAGCAGAAAGAAGACGCAGCAGATTGGGTAGCGAAAGACAGAACGAGATAGTAAGATAGCAGAATTGAGGAAGATAACTTCTTTATTACCTTTCTCGTTTACAATCTCTATCTTTATATACTACTACTTCTGATCTACTGGAATACGAATTGGGCCCTGAAGGGGTACTAACCAAATCTACTAATTAAAGATACCGATTCGGTTACAACTCAATTTGCCGAAGCTGACTCTGTCTCAGACTTATCCTCCTGCGCAGCCGAATCTGTTAGTTGCTCCTTTCCTTTACGACAACGACGCGTATACGTACGTCCCCACATGACAATCTATTTGCTTGCTCAATGTAAAAACTTGAGTATAGCTTGGATGATGTTCACCACTTAGTACGCATCTATTTATTTTTTCTGCTGAAGTATTTGCTAAAAACTTGAGCCAATCATTTACTCATCATGATGTAATGTCCTAATACTATCTGCTGAAGTACCAGCAATTAACCTTCTATAAAATTTTGGCAGGTATCAGCACGCCTCTCTGATCTAGAAGTCACTTTGGATGCTGGAATCCAGCACAGAAACAAAGCACTCGAGTCAGTAGGGTCACAATTATGGAGATGGATAATCATGGTAATCATCTAATACCGATTTTTCATTTTCTTTTTGCATATTGTCATCCCTAAAAATTGTGGTCCCTGTTTGTGTTAGTACCTGGATTTCTGAATCATAACCTTTTTGTATCCCTTTTAGGTAAAAAAGGAGAAAGCTGTATATGATACATTAAACATGCTGAACTTTGATGTCACAAAGAAATGCCTTGTTGGGGAAGGATGGTGTCCTATATTTGCTAAATCTCAGGTCAGAAATGTTACATTTATTTCAAAGTCATATTGTTATGCTCATTTTGTTTAGAAAAACCTTTATAACAGATATCTTACTTCTAAGTTGTGCTTCAGATCAAGGATGTTTTGCAGCGTGCAACACTTCACAGCAACTCACAAATTGGAATAATATTTCATGAGATGGACACTATTGACTCACCGCCTACATATTTCCGAACTGATAAATTTACTAATGCTTTCCAGGAGATCGTTGATGCGTATGGGTATGTACCTTGTTGCAAAAGTCAACATGAATGAATGATTTTATTTGCTACACTTTGGCCTTTTTGGAAGTCATGTATAAACCAATTGTTCATTGAATGTTGTGTCTGAGGATTAAATCTCGAGCAAAGTAATTCATTAGGTTGACTTGTTTAGTGTTCAGCGTTTTCCTAGAGCTGCCAACCTTTGTGAATTGTGACCATACAAGGCTGATTGCTTCATGAAACCTTGGAACTTATCTGAATCTATACTTGACGTGATTACATGTGGGAATGTTTCATTTCATTCTATCCTTGGTTACTATTCTCTGATGAAAGAGAACCCCTATGTTATGGTATTTTCATCATGAACTCTCCATAGTGAGTTGATCATGAATCTATCTAATTGCAGTGTTGCTCGATATGAAGAAGTAAATCCAGCTGTATATTCTGTTGTTACATTCCCATTTCTTTTCGCTGTTATGTTCGGAGATTGGGGTCATGGAATATGTCTGTTACTAGGAGCTCTTGTTCTTATACTTCGTGAGAAGAAACTTTCCTCTCAGGTATTCTTGGCTAAACTTGAACCTTTTCGTTCTTCTTTTTTGTATAACCATTACATACAAATCCTAAAGGGTGTTACTACTGTAGAATAGTATAGTTGATAGATTGCACAGATGTTATTTTGTACTGTTTGAATAGTGCAGTTATAATTAGGCCATTGGCACCTTATCCAGTATGCTGTCTTGTCTTTGTTCTTCTTATTTCGCTCCCTTCTGTGGTATGCTTATTCTCTATGGTGTTCGTTAAATGCTTATGTTGTGAAGTGCGTTTGTAGATCATGTTATTTCATGACTATTAGAGGGGGCATCACTGAATTGTATTAAATCTATATTGTCTGCTGTAAGTCTAAAATGTTTAACTCCTATTGGAAAAACCCAAGTGAGTTGTACCCTTACATATCATGGAGAAAGTTTGATCACCTCAAAGTATATTGTCAGTTAATTTTTTGTGAGCATCAGTCACATTGCTGATGGAGGTAGAGGCATGTTGGGCCTGTGGTGTCACAGGACTCTGTCTGAAAAATTCGTGGAGAACCCATTTAGTTATGGTATATTTGCATAGGAGTCTAGAAAATCCCTCTTACAATATAGATGGAATCAAGGATCCAAAAACTGTTCCGATGGAAATCTCGGTCGCCGGCCGGTTACCGGATTTCCTGGAAAAAATCCGGATGAAGTTCACTTGAATTTGCTTAAAAACCAGCCGAAATTCGAAAATTGGAATTTGAATATGCTAAACCAGGAAAACCCCCGGTTTTTCCATTTCCAGTCCCCACCGGTAAGACCGGTTACCGGCGGTAACCGGCTGGTTTTTTTTCCCTGGATGGAATCCACTGAAATATCTCTGCATGCAAGGGACCCCAGTGAAAAAAATATGGCTCCACCAGTGCTTGTCATTTTAAGCCATTTATCAAATTCTTTGCATGTGAATATCTTTTCTAAATCTGATCATGCTTGGAAGGTATTGGTCACATTTAACTTTGCAATTTATCATTTTTTTTTTCAAATTGCCTGCATTAATGCATTCTACCTGTTCCATTAACCTCTGGTCCCTTACTTATTTCAGAAGCTCGATAGCTTTATGGAGATGGCATTTGGTGGGCGTTATGTTATTCTTCTGATGGCATTATTCTCAATATACTGTGGGCTTATATACAACGAGTTCTTCTCAGTTCCATTCCATATATTTGGCAAATCTGCGTATGAATGTCGGGAAAAAACCTGCAGGTTTGGACTTACCATTTGACGGTTATTTGAGTTTTTTAGGTTGGAAATTTACGATTTCAATTAAATACCTCAACTAAGCTCAGGTTTCTTCTCATTCCTCTTCTTTTTTGTTTGGGATGGGATGGGGTGGGGGTGGGGTTCTAGTTACATGCACCATTGTGTTTTTGGTAGTTCATTATTCTTTGAGTATACTGTAACAGATACTACTTCGCTAGTTAATCAACTTCTTGTGTTAATAGGCCTGGTAATGGGCTAGGACCCAGCCCAAGTCCTACCCTAACCCAAAAAATCTAATAGACAGCCCAACCCTAATCTTGTCCAACCGAATTTATTAGAACCCCACCCGTCCAACCCAACCTGGCCCGTTTCAACCCATAGGGTCGGCGATAGACAGTGCACGGCGATCTGCTACCTAGCTATAGCCCAAAGAAGAGCCAGATCGAGCTAGCCATGGAGATTCCATAGGGTGGCGACAACCAGCAAGCGGGCTTTTCCCCTCCGTCTCCCCTCTCCCCGCTGCTATCCCCGACCTCCGCCGCGGCAGCCGCGCTAGCGAACGCGCGGTGGACGCCGACCAAGGAGCAGATCGCCATGCTGGAGGGGCTGCGCATGCCTACCGCGGAGCAGATACAGCAGATCACGGCCAGGCTTCGGGAGCACGGCCACCACCGCTGCCCGTCCTCCATAGGGCCCCCGCTCCGCCCTTCAGCAAGATTCAGGAAGAATCTTGGTTTGCATCCATGGCCATGGCGATGACCGCCAACCCTCCAAGTACGCAACCTCCCGAATAGCAACAAGCAATGGGGGCCGAGCAGCTCGGGCGCGCTCTTCGCCGTCAAGTCTGCGCGCGCTTGGGGCCGAAGCAGCCAGCGCGAGGAGCATCCTCTCGGGCTCGGCGCCGCGACGCCCTCCTCGCTTGGCTTCCACGCCGCCGCCGGCGCGGGCTGGGATCGCTAGCCGACGTGATCGGGAGGAGCAGGGCCGGCTCGAGGAGTGCGCCGTCCGCGGCGAAGGAGCTCGGGATGGGGCCGGTGAGGCGGTTGTTGGAGAGGTCGACGGAGTCGAGTCTGCGGAGCCGCGCCAGGGACTCCGGGATGGGGCCGGAGACGTTGGTGTGGGAGATGGTGAGGAACTAGAGGTTGGAGGTCTTGGCCCTGTGCGACTGTGCTTGGCAAGAAACCTTGCACGTCCGGCCCATTTCAATCCTAACCTAACCCTGTTTAAAGCCAGCCCAACCCTATCCTAGCCCATTTTTATTTTGGCCCATTTCATTCGACCCAAAATCAACCCATACAATGACCCAGCCCTTTTGGCCCTTTAAATTCTGGCCCATTACCAGGCCTACTTGTGTACATTCCTTATGTTTAGGGTATACCTTTAGTATTTTCTTACCACAAAAAGCAGCTATTGTTGAGCATGTGCATTGTAAATAAGAAATACCTTTTAGCGCCGAAAGCATATACACATTTATTTTTTGAACTACCAAGGAGCTATATGCAACATATGTTGTAACATGTAAATGCACGCATCTGTTCGCTCTTGATGCAAGGATGTCTCTATCTTAAAATGATATATGCATCCGTATGACTGGTCATAGCAGATGATTTCAATTGCACATTATCTGTACTAGTAAAGTTCTTGGTCCTGATGGTGCTGGGCATGCCGGCTAATAGCCCATTTTGTTAAAGGTCCAGAGAGCTATATCCACTTTGTTGTTTCTATTTATGAATGCCTGGTACTTGATGAAATGTTGTACTTTGTCTATCATCTGATAGCAAGGGTAGGTCAAGGAAGCAGTCTTCAGCTATCATCTGAATATTGTACCAAAGGTTTATCCCTGAATATCTAACACCCAACCTGTGTGCTTCAGTGATGCTCATACTGCTGGTCTCATAAAAGTCCGTGATCCCTATCCTTTTGGAGTGGACCCAAGTTGGCGTGGAAGTCGATCTGAGCTACCCTTTCTAAATTCCTTGAAGATGAAGATGTCTATACTGATGGGTGTCTCCCAGATGAATTTGGGGATTGTATTGAGTTATTTTGATGCAAAGTTTCATGGAAATGCCCTTGACATAAGGTAATGTATTTTCATCGCATCTTTTCTTATTTCAATACAAGAAACTAGAGGGCGAAAGGTTAATGTTTTTAACCATGTGGGTTCCTCAGGTATCAATTCATACCGCAGATGATTTTTCTGAATAGCCTCTTTGGTTACTTAGCTCTCCTGATTCTCATCAAGTGGTGCACGGGCTCTCAAGCTGATCTGTATCATGTGATGATATATATGTTCCTTGATCCTGCTGCAGATCTTGGAGAAAATAAACTGTTCTGGGGTCAGAAGCAACTCCAGGTTCTATTACCTTTTAGCAAAACAAAATAAATGCTCCTGTATTTGCATCATCCTTTGCATACCGTTCTAACAATTTTCCACTTTCAGATACTCTTGTTACTTCTGGCTATTGTAGCTGTTCCATGGATGCTCTTCCCAAAGCCTTTTATCTTGAAGAAACTTCATAAGGAGGTATATTGTTATGACTCTACATATGTTTTAGTGTGTGAGAAGATCTTCATGCTGTAATTTTTTATTGGCTAGATTCTCTGTGGTTTCATTAAACTTTACCCTGTAAATATTTTATTTTATTTTTAATATATACTATAGTAGGAGCCTCTTCTACTGTTTTCTATAAAAAAAAAGGTATATTGTTATGGAAAATCTTATTCTTGGAAAGCAACAAACATATCTCCTTTTTGAGCTAGAATTTGCTTTTGGTGCCGTGTCATAACACTGCATGGCTAAATTAATAATCATTATCAGTCTCTGCAAGCCTTTGTGTTGTATTGACATGGTTGGTCCTTTTATATAATGGCATGATGTGTAATTAGTTACAACTTACAACTCATAGGGTGTCATCATTGCCTGATTGAAGTTATCACTCCTAGATGTCCAGGATATCAATATTCTCTGCATACGAGAAAAAAGCTAGGATTGTGTACACGCTCTGTGATACATCCATAGTAATTGAAACCGGGCCGATCATCGACCCGCTCAGGCTTCTGGTTTGCCGGTTCGTCGGTCCAACAACAGCCGGTCCTGTACCTGTATTCCTCACGTCCTAGGTTTGAAAGCCCCCTCCATGCAATGTTTTTTTAACAATTCCTGCTTCATGCACATGATTCGCTGACCTCTGGTCCAACCGTCGCTGGTTTTCAATTGGTTTAGTGCAAAACTGGCTGGTTTAACCGGGAATTCTCCGGTTCAGAGCGGCTCAACGACACAGGCGATCCAATAGCAAAACAGACTGGCCTGGGCTTCAGCTCTGGCCTTTTCCGGTCGAACCGCCTGTCCGGTCCAGTTTCAATAACACTTGATATACCACCTTTTCAACAATTAAACATGACATATATGGCCCAGCGACAGCGAGGTTGAACTCTTGGGCTCCATGCGTGACCCAACCATGAGAATGTATACTAGAATATCTGAACCCCCAGTGTTAAGATGCTGGAGGAATTGTTGATGATGGGTCTGCCATTTGGAAACTGGAACAGGGTTCAAAAGTCAACTGAACCCTGGTTGGTTCCAGAAACCGGCCGGTTTCCGAGACAAGAACAGACTGGTTAATGGTTTCATTGGTTGAATTTTGCAATTACAAGGCTTAGATTGGGTTAGACTTGGATTGGCTGGCTCTGGTTCGTGTGCTTGCATCTACTAATGAAATATCTAAATATAACATTGGTGCTTTACTGAATACACCTGTAGACAAAAAGATGGAAAGAAACTGAGAAGTTCCTCGTTAAAAAAAAACTGACATGGTTCCACAGCCCTATATTTTTCAGCTGATTCTTTTGTTACTGGTGTAGTACTATTTATGCTGCAGTTGTATTTAGAAACATGAAACTAGAGCGGTGTTGTTATGCTGCCATCCTGAATAAAGATATGATCTTTCTTTTTTTTCTAGTTTTGGAAATGATGCTATTAGGTTAAGAAGTTTAGGAAGATCTTTTATGTTTGAGTAAGCAACAAACCTATATTATGGTTGCGATGTCTAGTGAATTGTTATGTCTAGTGAATTGTTAATCTTCCATACCTGGATGCAGAGGTTTCAAGGTCACACCTATCGCTTCCTTGGGACGTCTGAAATGGATCCGGATTCTGAACCTGACTCTGCCCGGTCTCGTCACGATGATTTCAATTTTAGTGAAGTTTTTGTGCATCAAATGATACATTCCATTGAGTTTGTACTTGGTGCTGTCTCAAATACTGCATCATATCTTCGACTTTGGGCCTTGAGGTTTGGCTCTTGTGATGTTTTATTGCAAAGTATCATTTCTGCTGGTTCTATCACTTCCGTGTAATGTTATTTTAATTTCAGCTTGGCACATTCTGAGCTATCAACCGTCTTCTACGAGAAGCTGCTGCTACTTGCTTGGGGGTAAGCATCCGTCCGTCCGTTTTTTGGTCTTTCAGATAGTTTTGCATGTAGTACGTCTCCTCTGCACAACTTTTTTTGTTTATACCCCAATATTTGTTTTCTCATATGACTGCCTTGAAATGCATGTTTCATCTAATCTTGAGATACCTGAATGATGCTGAAAGTGCAACAGGTGCTTGAACTGTTTATTTGTTGTCTTGTTGACAGGTATGACAGTCTTATCGTGAAGTTAGTGGGGATTCTAGTTTTTGCTTTTGCTACTGCGTTTATATTGCTTATGATGGAAACATTGAGCGCCTTCCTGCACGCACTGCGTCTACACTGGGTTGAGTTTATGAACAAGTTCTACCATGGGGATGGCTACAAATTCAAACCATTTTCCTTTGCTCTGCTAGCAGACGACGAAGACTGATGCATACAAAATGCAGCACGTAAAGAGATTATACTTGTTTCTTGCAATTTTTGGAGCACAGCGGTGGAATTTCATGAGCAAGATGGGTTTTTCGCCAATACACATCATTTTGTCAGACCGCCGGACTTCTTCCTAACGCCGTGCAGTGGTGGTTGAGACTGCCAGCGCAGGGGGAGGAGATTTTGTAAGTTTACGGCAATATTGTAGAGGGCAGGTTTATCGTACAGTGCCTCCAGCGGAGAAGCAGATTATAGTTGCTAACAAAAAAGGTACAAATGTAGATTTGCTCTGTCTACTTTTAGCTTTTCCGTTTTATTCAAGTGACTGTCCCTTACCACTTATAAATGAAAATACGCACCTTTTTTCATCATTCTTGTGCCTAGGCTGTAAGAAGCGCATGGCATTTATTAAACTATAATATTTGTCCATTCAAATAAAATAGTTGATCTTACTATTATTCTTTTAGATGCGGCTCGTTTCGCGTCGTTTGTCTGTGAATGACGTCTCATGTATTGGTTGGCAGGACCTGTAATATCCACGAAATAATTAATTATTTAATCAGTTGTTTTGTTTTAAGTTAATTACTGTCCTCACTGATTGAAAGGCAGGTAAACTGCATCTCTGTTGTTCACTTGGAAACAAGGATACCGGTGGTTACCGGTACAAAAATATTGGTCCGAAAAGTTTGACATTTTAAATTTAAATTTTGAATCGGTAGAAAACAACCACCGGTTACGGTACCGGCTAGGTTCGGTAATTTTTTTTCGGTAATCAGCTTTTGAATCCTTGCTTGGAAAAACAGTGCCGTCCGTTGCTACGTGTTTGGAATCACCACGGTAAAGGTTACCCGAGGCACTTTCTAATACCAGGAAAACCCCTGGCCAGCTGTTAGGTGAATATTATTTGTGGATGTTGGCTTTCTCCGAGCTGACCGGCGATGCAGTCCTTTGCGTCGTTACTCGTTGAGAGAATATCATGTGCTCTATGTTAAGGAACCGTCGTTGGCGAGTCCAGTCCGAGCGATTACTTCGTAGACAAGCGTAGAATCGTAAGAACAATGCATGAACAACAAGAACAGAATAAGAGATAAAACACAGAGATGTAGGGGGACTTCTTGCTTCTCTTTATTCCTTCATCCATCGATCAGTCGTTTACAATGAATAGCACCCCCTATTTATAGGCTACGCCCTGCTAGGGTTTGGGATGAGGAGCCACCTTGGGCGGGACTCTCGGTCCGGGCCCGCTTAACACTCCCCCTTGGGCACTCATCCTTCATGTCCATGTCTCATCAAAACTCCATAAAAACACAGTGAGAAAAATTTAGAGAAAGAGTACATGAATCATGTTCTGTTATGCTGCACGAATTGCCTCATTAAAAACCTTAGCCGAGAAACTTCAGGAAAACTCGTCAAGGGAAAAAGAGTACAATCCACCCAATTTCATTTAATCTCAGGATTTACCTTTTGGGTACTCGATCTTCGTGATCAAGCTTTAGTAATGAGTTTGTGAAGATTCTCCCCGACTCTGCACTTCTCTAAGTCTCATCATTCTAATTCCACGATGCACCTTTCAAAGCTAGATCTTTGGAAGTGACTTAGTGAATAAATCTGCAAGATTATCACATGACTTAGTATGCGATTGCTTTGATTACGTTCATCTTTTGCAATTCACGAGCATAGAAGAACTTGGGGTTGATATGCCTTGTGAGAGGATTCTTCACATAACCCATATGTACTTATGCAACACAAGTCGCATTTATCTTCATAGATAATAGTGGGGTTAGTGCGGCATTCAATCCACATGATTCTTTGGATGTGGTGAATCATCCGCCGAAGCCAAGCACATTCTCGTGAGGCCTCATACGGTGCTATCATTTCCGAGTGGTTCGTCAAGTCGGTACAAGACTCGCTTAGACGTTTTCCATGGAATTGCGTTCCACCACATAGGAGTTCATAGCCTGTTTGCAATTTGGTTGTATCACGGATCCTACAAGTACCCATCATCTCAGATTGCCATTCATAGTTAAGTCTTGGTTCTTTCTGTAGAACAGACTAAATTCTTTGCTTCTTTGGAGGTATTGAAAGATGTCCTTCATTCTCTACCAATACCTTTGGTAGGTTTTGTACTATACCTTGCTAATAGGTTCACGGCAAATGCAATATCCATTCTAGTACAGTTTGCTAAATACATTAGTGCTTCTATTGCACTTCGGTGTGGGAATTCGGTCCCGTGACTTCCTCCCCTCTTCTTTAGGTGCAGACGGTCTTTGTCTTGCCGCAAAGATCTCCGACCATTGGCACTTTCAAAGGGTATGCCTTCGCAAAGTCGAACCTTTCTAACACTTTCTGAGTGTAGGCTGACTGATGCACTAATATCCCTTCAGGGGCATGCTCAAGCCGCAAGCCTAAGCAATATTTGGTTTTACCCAAACCTTTCTTTTGGACTCGACTCTGTAAGAGCTTGCTTTCTTAATATCCTTGTGGTTAGATGATATTCATATTATCTTCATACACCGAGATTATACAAAATCCATTCGGGATCGTCGTATAAATACACAGAGATTATTCTCATTGTTCGTAGCCTTTCTTGCATAGAAAGTCGCAAGCGATTATACCACATTACACTGATTGCTTAAGTTCGTATAATGACTTTCTCGAGTTTCACACTGTACATATTTCTATTTGCTCTGCTTTTGATTCGGGATGATGATACATTCTGTATCTTCATATAAATGTCCGAATCCAATATTTCATAAAGGTATCTTGGTACCTCATCCATCAATTTCACTTTTAACTTCAAGTTCACCGCCATTGAGATAAATATTTAAAGGGAGTTCCGCCATGACCGGGAATAGGTTTCTTCATAATCATCTTCCGGATGTCCGGTGAAACCTTGTTCAACGAGCCTTGCTTCTTTTTATTTCTCTTCGAACAAATACCCACTTATGCCCTACAGGGTGTACAAGGGGAGGCGTGCGGCTTACAAGCCCAAAACACCTTTCTTTTATTCTGAGAGAATAATTCAATTTCTATTGCCTTCTTCCAATCGATCTTTTCTTTGATTTATCGAGCGATGCGTGCTCGGATCAAGATTGATGATTGTGGCAAGTTTCTTTGCAAAGTAAGTGTCGACATTGGCTGTTGTAATATTCAAAGGTTCTCCCGAGGTCATAAAGTTTTATAACTTATTTCTTCAAGTGGCGATTCTTTTAATGCTTCTACTTGCTCACCGCTGCTTCATTGCGGGGCAAGTCCCTTTAGTTTTTCAGCTCCGATGTGTGCGCACACATCCATGCTGATGTCTCCCTTCATGGGGATGTTCAATTCTTGTATGCCTTTTCTGAAGGTTCCATACCGATGCCGTGTCTCAACCGCTACCCTTCAGTTCGGGCACTTGGTGATCGGTACGTGTCAAGTCCTTCTTATCCTTTTTCACCAGCGCCCCCGGTTGCCGGATTCGAGGGACCGGAGTTCTCGTCCTTTTATTCTGAGGCCTCTGGACGGGATTAGGGATACCTTCAATGGTATTTCAACCCTCTCCGGTGCATTGCTTGCAGGCAAATGCTACTTATTCACGCTCTTCAAATCACTAAAGTAGTCTGGCAGTTGATTCGCTAATACTTGCAAATCAATTATCTTCTGGACTTCAATTGTCTTCTAGACTTCAATTCAATTATCTTCTGGACTGCAATTATCTTCCAAACTTCTCTATTTGCTTCACTAGTGCTCGGGTCATATGCATAGATTTCAATTATCTTCTGGACTTCAAATGTCTTCTAGACATCAATTATTTCCCGACATTATCATCAAGGGTTGATTTCCTCCCCCTAATGACGGGAAATTAATCTCATCTATTGTACTATCAGCGAATCGGGTATTATACAAATCTCCAGTCATAGGGTCCAAATACTTGATTATGGATGTTGTCTCATAACCAACGTATATCCCAGACTTTCGGAGAAGACCCATTGCAGTTCGCTGCGGTGGTGGTATAGGTATATAACCCTTGCAAACCAACCTGCGAAGATGAGAAGTTTTCAGTGCTGACCCTTGCGCTAGTTGCATAGTTGGATGGATGTTATAGGCCGACGGTCTTAAATTGATGAGAGCTGCTACGAGCAGGACTGCGCGTCCCCAACATATAGTTGGTAAATTACAATTCTTCAAAGTTCTGCTAGTCCATTCTGGGTGCGGATGTGCGGTATAGAATGCTCAACTTTAATTCACATTTTCATACAATAATCATCAAATGCTTTCAAAGTAAATTCTCTGGCGTTGTCCATTCAGGTGGACTTCATATGATGATCAGGGAAAATATTTCTAATTTAATTATCTGCGAGATTGGCTTTGCAAAAGTATGGTTTCTCGTAGACAATAAACATATGTGCGACCATTCCGAGGAAGCATTGATGAGCACTATAAAATACCTAAATGACCCTTACAGGGGCTGTATAAGACCGCAAATGTCTCCCTGGATACGGTTCAGGAATGCAGGGACTTCATCCTTCGCTTTGAGAGCAAAAGGTCTAATAATTAATTTCCCGGTGGCATATGCGGGGCACACAAAATCTTCCAGATTCGGGAAATTCTTTATATTCATATCATGTCCCTGTGAATTGTTAATTATATTTCTCATCATCCTAAGACCTAGGCGGCATAATCTATCATGCCAGAGATAGAAAAGTTCAGAGCTTCTAAATACGGTTTTGTGGCAAGATAGCTGCGCAGTGCCTTAATATTAGTGTAGTATAGCCCAATTTCATATGAAGGAAGATATTCTAATGCTATTTTTCACTTTCTTCACGCTTTGTAATGAGCATGTATTCTGTACCATACTCTTCTTCAGTCTCTACATGGAAACTGTTAGCGCAAAAATCCTTGAGAGTTCTAGTCGATTCTGGGTACAACAAGTCTTCTTCAATGACCAAAGTTGTGCCCGTTGGGAGTATAATTATGGCCCTTCCTGGGCCTATTATACAAGTATCACGTCATGATTATCGTAAGACTACCAAAGATTCTTTGCCGATCGACCGAAAAAATTCTATTTCTCTCAGGATGGTATTCGTTGTGCCGCTACATGCTAAGCACAGTTCCTCCAGAGGGCGCCACACGCGTTCTACTATAATGTACTTTATTAATATGTAGCAGAAAGCAAGCAACACATAAATAAAATACTTCAGATATCAGAACGTAACTTGCTATTATAAAGACGGGAAAATAAGTCTTGCATGACTCGTAATAAGAATTTAATGCTTTGCTCTCCTAGAGCTTGTAACCATTATTCAATAATTCAAAATTCTGCTTCAATTACAAACTGCAGGTTGCTATAAAAGATCCAAGTGCAATGCGTGCACTAGATCGAATCGGCGAAGTATTCAGGAACTTCTGCCTCAATCGGCTCCATGCGCGATCTTCTCCTCTTGGGCAGCTACGGCTGCGGCCACTGCGATGTCCAAAGGAGGGATGATGGGGTGCGCATCGGGCTGTCCACATCCATAATGTGCAACTAATAAATGTGAATCCTCTATGCCTGCAATGGCGAGGTATGCCTCATGTTGTCATTTGCCCTTTTCCTAGACCGAAAACATCAATAATGTGCGACGCACTACCTTATCCTTCTTGCCCTCTCTTCGTGAGAGATTTTATCACCTTGTAGCTACTAGTAGTGGCTTCATGGCCAACATTGCTACTAGGTGGCTGTGAGATGAAGTTCTTTCTTAGAACATCATCTTGAGCTTCTGCAACTTGCATGATGTCAATTAATTCGGCATACTTCATGTAGCCGTCTTGATGATAGTTGCGCGTGATTACACCGCATTTGGGTGAAAGGTAGAGAGAGTCTTCTCAATCTTCTACTCATCTATGATTACATTACCACAGGATTGAAGACTGATACAAATTCTATACAAATTCTGGCCATGCTGGGTCAGTACTTTGAACTACTGGTTCGTGATGCCAGTCATATTCATATTCATGCAAAAAGTTCAAAGGATTACTGCTAGTAATCTGCATAAAATGGTTGCAAAATTCTCATAATGCTCATCGAACTGAGTTCAGTATTCAAATATATTTTTATGCATTTTTCATGATTTACTGCTATTTCCAGTGATTAAAAGTAATATAAACAATCACAGATAATCAAAAACAGTAAATACAGAAAATAGATTGCATAGAAATAACAATAACAAAGTTAAACATGCTTCATATGCTCAAAAAAAAATATTCAAAATTTGAATTCCCGAGGTCCTTTTCTGTGGAAAATGACTTTTCAAATGAAATCAGCAACTTACAAGGGTTAACACGTAAAATTTCAAGATCTGAGAAAAATTTACCCGTAAGGATCCCCGTGATTTTCGAATCCGAAGGACCTTTGCAAAACCTCCTTTTTTTCCGTTTTTTTTCTTTCTTTTCCCGGTTATTGGGCTGTTCCCATGGGCCCTTGTCCTCTTTTCCGGCCCAAGTCGGCCCACCCTTGCCGGCTAAAAATGCGCACGGGTAGGGTTTCCCTGCCCGCATTCAAAGGAGGTGGCGGCGGCTGGTGATCACGCACGGGCGGCGTGGCCCGGCTCGGCGGCGGCGACCACTCGTGCGATCCGTCGCGGGAGGCGAGAGCGGCCGCTCGCCGGCGGTTGGCGTATCGCGGCGGCGGGCGGCGGTGGGGCTTTGCGGCGGCTCAAAAACGGCTGCGGCGGCGCCTTCAACGTGGTGGGTGCGGCTCCAAGCGCGGCCGCGTGTGGCTGAAAGTGGGCGGCCGGCATAGACGCGGCTCCAAGCGCGGCGGCGTCGGCCTCGTGCGGGAGGCGGCTCCGGCGACTTCATGCGACCGGCTCGTTGGTGCCGCGGCGCGCGGCTCGATCACGGTGCGGCGTGCTGCTGGCCGCGGGCGAGAGGCGCGCGGCGCGGCGATGATGCTGGCGGCGCCGTCGGCTACGAGCCGAGTTCGGCGATCCCTCCCCTCTTTTGCTCCCCCTCCTTTTCTTTTTCTTTGGGTGATGCATGGCCGGCGATCATCACCGGTGCGGCTACAAGCGGTGCGAGCGAGCGGAGCAGGAGGGCCGACGGCGGGGCGCCGCTTCGGGCGGCGGGGCGGCGCTTCGGCTTCGAGCGGCAGCACCGTGCGGAAGGGTCGGCGGGCCGTGCGGGGCCAGACTATGGCGGTGTTCCGGTGCCGGCGGGAGACGGAGGCGGCCGTGGGAGCCCATGCTTGGCGGTGGCGGCCACAGGCGGTGACGGCGCCACGCCAGAGCCAACGGCGGCCGCGCAGCGGCGGCGGTGGCTCTACATGGCGGCGGCGTTTTTTCTTTTCATTATTGTTCATTCATGCAAATGTATGCTATGCAATGTAATACGGTATTGCAACGGAGGCGCGGCTTCATGCCGACATGTGCGTGCTTGCCGCGTGCTAGCGACGTGGCACTGTCGTTGCCTCCGTGGCGGTACGTGATGGCGGACTATGCCGACCGGTAACGTGTCGCGGAGGTAGTGACAGCCGCTTGCAGGCGGTGCCATGCACATGATGCCTTTCATGCGATTGCATCTACTATCTACGGTACAATCATCATGTACTCTTTCATGCAATCTACCGATCGGCTTGGCCGGCGACTTCAAGTCGGCTCGCGGTAGATTAGAGAAGATTTGCACCGTAGGAAACCAATCTAGAAAGCCAAATTTGCAGAATTGAAAGCAATCTAGGAAAAACGATTCAATCTACGAGCGTCGTTCATCGACGGTTACCTTTTCGATGCGAGGAGAGTCGATCGTGCTGATAACGTGTTAAGGAACCGTCGCTGGCGAGTCCAGTCCGAGCGATTACCTCGTAGACAAGCGTACAATCGTAAGAACAATGCATGAACAACAAGAACAGAATAAGAGATAAAACACAGAGATGTAGGGGGACTTCTTGCTTCTCTTTATTCCTTCATCCATCGATCAGTCGTTTACAATGAATAGCACCCCCTATTTATAGGCTACGCCCTGCTAGGGTTTGGGATGAGGAGCCCACCTTGGGCCAGGACTCCTGGTCCTGGGCCCAGTTTCTTAACACTCTAGACTGATAACTGGTGTTCCCATTGTTCCTTTGTCTGCTTTTGTTTTTCTGGACTGTTGTATTACCGGTTATTTCGCTTTCTATAAAAGCAGGGCTTAATGCCTTCTCGAAAAAAAGACTATCCTGTGCTCCCAAGATTACGGTGGAGTATCGCAGATGTCACTGTGTGAACAATGTTTCGGGAGGAGGCAAGCAGTTTACTGTAGCAATTGATCTAGATCTTTAATTTTCGATTAGACCGCGTCTGCCATTGGTAGCTTTAATGCAGATGATTCCAATCCGTGGTGCTACACATACTCCATTCGCTAAAAAAAATAGAGCAAAGGTCATGAAAAATTTCAATTTTTTTGTTAGATAGGGTATGATATAAAAGTATTCTACAAAAATTCAATTCAAAATGCAATGTATATCGAGAGAAACAAAAAAGACAAATTCAGTTAATAATAACTTTATCTTTTCAGCAGAATTTATCTTTTTGTTTCTCAATGTGTAGATCAAATTTCGATTTGAAATTTTGTGTTATGATAGATTGATTTTGTGTCAATGTTCACATTTTTTTCATGACCATTTGCACTGCTAAAACGTTGGGAGCACATGATTATTCCATGTATGAACAGTACAAAGTGCTTTTATGGGTTAGGCGGGTGATTTTTAAAGACATGCAGTTGTGCTATCTAAAACTATATATAAAGGGTCTGTTTGTTTGGGCTTAAGCTTTTTAGCTTAAGGCCCTGTTTGGAGGGTTTAAAGTCAGCTTCTGCTTCTAAAAAGAGTTAATTCTTTATTTGCCATTAGAAGTTGGCGAGCTCCCTAAAATGCCATCGAAAAATTGCTCATTTTTTGTATGCCACTCGTTTTCAACTTTAATCCCTTCTTTGCCACTCCGGTCAGTTGACCGTGGATTTGACTGTTGACTTGGACGCGAAAAGACGATTTTGCCTCTAAGTGCATTATTTAGGACTAAAACCTTTAGAGAATTGTTTGACATAGTAATATAGTTCTAAAAATTATTAAATTTTTAAGAGAAGTTCCTGACATAGTATAGATTATTCTGTAATTTTTATAGGGTTTTATTTGCAACATATTTTTCTCTAAAAATCTTTAAATTTTCGGTTGTAATTGAAATATTTTTAGAGAAAAATATGTTGCAAATAAAACCCTATAAAAATTACAGAATAATCTACACTATGCCAGGAACTTCCCCGAAAAATTTCATATTTTTAGAACTATATTACTATGTCAAACAATTTCCTAAAGATCTTAGCATACTTAGGGGCAAAATTATCTTTTCGCGTCCAAGTCAACGGTCAAATACATGGTCAACTGACCGGAGTGGCAAAGAAGGGATTAAAGTTGAGAACGAGTAGCATACAAGGATGACCAATTTTTCGATAGTATTTTAGGGAGCTCGCCAACTTCCAATTGCAAATAAGGAATTAACTCTTCTAAAAAGCTAGAAGTCCCTCCAAACAGACCAACTTCATAAGTGCTTTTGGTGTAAGCCAAAGCTAAAGCTAGAGGAGAGTTGCATTTCTGGCTTTCTGCGAACGAGAGTTAGACATATGCCCCTAAAGTTTCATTGAAATTACTCACCTTTGCCACTGTAATAAGACCACAACTCAACACTCCCACCCTCATTTCTTCCTCCTCCAGCCTCCTCACAAGATGCACTCCCTCGGATCCTGCTGGCCCTACCGCCCTTTCCCCTCGGTCGGCTGCTCTCCTTCGACGGCTCCTCCCCTAACCGCCCTCCCCTCCGCCCTTCTCCCTAAGATCCAATTGGCCCCGCCGCTCCTCCCCCAACCGCCCTCCCCTCCGTCGGCTGCTCCCCTTCGCCTCCCCTTTAGCTCCATTCGACCCCCGCCGCCCTTCTCTCTTAAATTCGGGCAGCCTCGCCGCTCCTCCCCTCCGCCCCCTCCATTCCCAACGGTGGTCTACCGATGATGCTCCCTCTGGTCCCGACGCCACCCTCAACTCCCTTTTCTTTTCTTTTTTACATATTTTGATGTGATTTTGATGAACATAAATGAAATTGTCTCCATGTTTAGTGCTCGACCATTTTGTGCACTTGTGTAATTGCCTTCTAATTCCAAGAATCTTACTTTTTTCATCAATTTGATGCTTCCATTTCATTGGGGATGCATCCTTACATGTACATTTCATTGGGGATGCAAAGAACTAGGAGTTGAGATGAGGACCTTGGGTCAAAACCACACTGAAGATGAATTACAGGATATGGTCAATGAGTTTGATGCTGATAGGAATGGAACCATTGATTTTTCTGAATTATTGAACATGATGTAATCAATGTATGAGAGCATTTATATTAGTTTGTCACTTATTTGTATGAATTGAATGATGTTTGAATGGAATAATCCTTGTATCAGTTTGTACTCGATACATTATATGTAATAGTATCAGGTTCTGTCACATTGGAGGCATGATCCTTTTGCATTCACTGGGTTCTAAAATTTCTTTTATAGTTGGTGCTGGGTATAAGTAAGTTCAATTTGCTCAATTGTTCATAACTAAGTGCAATTAAGTCGTTTCATCAATATTTTTTGCAAAAGAATAAAAAACAATCATACTTATGCTAAATTAGCACACAAATATGCCTTCAGAATCCTCAAATGTATTTCAGACAATTTAACATTCATCCACAGATGAAGTAACTAGTCAGCCCAACAAAAATCCATACTATCAAACAACCTCTCAAAAAAGCTACAGTCACCAACTACAGCTGCTTTTCAACCTAGAAAGCCAAAAATAGCTTTTCAGCAAAGCTACAGCCCCCCCCCCCAACAAGGCCTAAAACTAGCTTTTCAGCTTAAGCAACTTATAAGTAGTTTGCTTTTAAGCCAAGCCAAGGTGTTTGGTAGCCTTTTTTTCTTGAATTAGCTTATTGTCTTGAATGAAAAAAAATGCCTGATATACCCTTTGGCAAATGAGCTAATAAGAGTTTTCATATTGTTTATGCATTGATTCGTTAATGCGTTGATTAATGATTAATACTAGGATGATAAGCGCGCTACGCTGCGCCCGTAGAGTAGGTTAAGGGACCATGATGCAATTTAAAAAATCACAAGGGGCTTTTCGCAAAAATAGAGTGGGACCTCGATGTTATTTCGGAAACCGCAGGGGCTTTTCGCAAAAAAAAAGACAGGGAGGACCTCGGCGTGATTTCAAAAACAACATGGGACGTTCCACAAAAAAAACTAATGTGGAGGACCTCGACATGATTTTAGAAACAACGGGGGCTTTTTGCAAAATAAATTGACACGGAGGACCTGAGCGTGATTTTAGAAATCTCAGGGACCTTTTCGCAAAAAAGCCTATGTGGAGTTCCCAAGGGCCGGGGAATCCTTCATCTTTAAGATATGAATAACCAACCAATTGTTCGCATCAAGCGCACCACAATTTGCCATACAAATTGACTATTGTATAACTACATGAATAGAAAATATGGTGCATATGTGCATGCGTACCAAGGCCTAACAATCCTGTCGGTGTTTTAGAACCGATCTTACGTAAAGATTGTTTGATTCGGGGGTCTCCACAATTGATCACGCAGATAGGTTCGGGTCTTATCTAGAGAGAATAAAAACCCTACTCATGTGTGTATTGTATTGCGTATGCTGGTTACAATCAGTGGGAAAGACTTATGCTAGTGCTGCTATTGATTGTGTCTCCCATCGCCCTCTTCTCATTTCTCTCTGACTGAAGTCCTTTTATAGTACATGAAGAGGTAATCATTTCAGGTCAAGAGGCGCCCCATTATTCCGTAATAATGATAGTAATCACCGGAGTAGTAACCTCCCCACGTAGCCTAGCGATTATCAATCAGAGATAATGGTGCGTTACATGCAGCTACTCTAGAGAATAATTACGTATATTGGCTGCTCAGATCCCGTAATCAATTGGGCCTACAGGCAAGTGGACCCAATTAACTATGAGAAAGTCGTGACAGAGCTGGTCGTAGAAGAACTTACGACCAGAGGTGATCGTAGAAGAATTTATGATCACGTGGTAGTCGTAGAAAAACTTATGACTATGGGGATGGTCGTAAAAGAACTTACGACCACCTGATTGGCCTCCCCCTTAAGACTATAAGGGGTATATTTAATAGCCGTGTGATGTCATATTTACCCATAATATTAATTACAGATAAATAGTAAAATAAGGATTATTAGACCCTTGTCATCTAGCCTCTAGCTTCAAGTGAAAATAACTTACTTAGGAAAGGAGTTATAGATGTTCTTACGATCAGGAGGTGGTTGTAGGATGAAGGTTGAAGGAAAAACTCTTCAACACGTGTTTCATTTGACTAGAAATATACTTGGTCAAGAAAGTTTGTTGAAAATCTCACAACTACGAGGTAGTCGTAGAAAATCTTACGACTACGAAGTGATCGTGGCACGATGATCGGAAGTAAAACCTTTCCGACTAGTATTTCGTTTGACCAGAAATATACTTGGCCAAGAAGGTAATTTCGCTTGAGGTGTGAAGATAGCCTCGGTTTTCTCGAACAAGCAGATTTAAGAGAATCTGTTCGTTAGAGCAATTCCCGAAGCGGTGGGAACCGTTGACTTTCCACGGCGTTTCATTTCAAGCGTACGGTTATATAAACTGACCGCAGGGGTGACTTTAGGGTTCTTACCTTTTCTCCAATTCACCTCGACTGTTCATCGAGTTCTCGCCCTCTCCGCCGCCAGCAAAACCGTACACTTTCTTGAAGCCTTTCCAAATCCAAACCTCCTTCTCTTGAGAAGAAATGGCCGGAACCATTTCTCAGTGGGCCGAATCGGAGATGGACACGGCGAAGATGAAAGCTTTGGTCGTTGCCGAGAAGATTCCTGAAAAGGTACTCGTGAAGTGGATTTTGGTTGCTGGGCAACATTGCCCGTCGAGGGAAACTGGGCAAATCCCCGTCTTCCAGGCGTACTGTGAGTGCGGCCTCCGATTGCTTGCTCACCATTTTCTCACACTCGTACTTGAGCACTTTAGGGCAGAATTAGTGAACCTTGATCCTAATTCCATCACAATGTTAAGTGTATTTGCATACCTAGGGATTTCAGCAGACCTTGAGCTTTTCCAGTATTACTATGGAATGGCTCGACAAGTCGGAATCGCTGGGAGTTATGGTCCAAAGCTCCAATGTGGGAAGTCTAAAAAGCATTTTCCTGGACTTTATTAACTATTTTCTAAAAAGGTTTTTAGCTTTCTAGTATTTTATGAAATCAAAAACGAATTCAAAATCCCCTAAAGGCTTTTGGGCCGAATTCCTCTTTCAACCCATTTCTTTTCGGCGCCCGCGGCCCACTTCCTCAGCCTGCTCCGCGTGCGCAGCCCGCGTCGCGCCTTCCTCTCTTGTGGACCGTCCGATCAAGATTGGATGGCCCAACCAAGATGGGAGGTTCGGACGATCCGAACGTTCCCAAGCGTTATAGACCGTCCAATCGAGTTTGGACTTTCGGACAATCAGAACGTCCAAATCATTGTGAACCGTCTGATCTAAATTGGACGGCGCCCATCGCCTTCGCCGCTCCCGCTGATAGGTGGGACCCACCTGTCAGCCTCTGCCCTCGCCCTGGTCGTCGTCTTCCTCGGGCCAGTACAGCTCCAGAGCTCACATGCGCGCTCCCGCCCGTTGAGCCGCGCCTCGCCTCCTCCCCGCGCCTATTTAAGGTGAGCCCGAGCGAGCCCGCATGCTCCTCCCACTTTCCCCTCACCTCGCCCGCTCTCTTGCTCTCCTCTGGCCACGGTTGGAGCTCTCCACCGCCGCCTTTTGCACCGCCACCAAGCCTCCTCCACCGCGTCCGACCTCACCTCCAGCATCGCAAGAGGACGGGCCACCTCGTGCGTGCCTCCCTGTCCCCAAAAGCCCACCAAAGCACCTCCGCCGCTTTCAATCGCTGGCGGCGAGCCGCCACTCTTCGACCTCGCCGTCGGCCATTCTTTGGCGCCGCGTCCTCGAGGCTGTAAGCACCTAGTTCGCCTCACCCAGCTCTACCCTTCGGTGCCCTACAAATTGCAAAATGTTGCATCAAACTAAACTGGTTGACGCAGGCTGATGGTCTTTGAAGTGGAGTGGTGGGAAGAGCTAGGCAGCACGGAATGCCCAGTCATTCATTTTGGGTGCCTGGCCAGGCATCCCACACAGGCATCTCTCGCCAAGCCTCCACTTCCCAGGTCTCCAACCAAACGACTACCAGGCAGTCTCCAGGAGGCTCCCTGGACAGGCCAGGCCATACCAGGTTGCGAAGCAAACAGACCCATGGTCACGGTGGTGCGGGCACCTGGTGTGGCGGCAGTGCGGGCTCCCGGTCCCCTCTTTCCAAGCCGTTGGGCCCACAAAATGCGTGATATGGATGCAACCTCCCTTCCAATGCCCTTTCAAGATACGACTTTTCTCTCTCTTCTTCCTCTTTCCTCCATGTAGGCAAACTTCTAACGTGGAAAGATACAGATACAGCCGATGTAGCCGCTGTCACTGCCTTATGCATGCCCTAATAGTTCTAATGCCGAGCAGATTGAAGAAGCATTTTCATGTAAAGAGGGATTGAATTAGCAGCATAATGGATGCGTCGCCCTACTAGGCCCTTGTTCTATATGGCTCGGAGGCCCAAAAACTGATACGTGTTAGCTCGGGGGCTATCGTGGCAGGGTTGGCCAAGCCGTGGTCGGTGGCGTGGCAGTGTAGTTTGATCACGTCACGCGTAATGGTGTGACCAAAAGAGTTAGAATTGGAAATAAAGTTAGTAAGAGATTATATTTAAAATATTTTTAAAAAACGGATTGAAAAAAAAGCTCGGGAACTTGTGGAAAGCTAGATATGTAATTTGTTGAGCTATTTCCATCGAGTTAGGGAGGAGGAGACAACAAAAGGAGAAAAATCGTAAGTTGTTTGGAATGTTGTTATTATACGAAGAAGTGATTGGACTTTGCTCATGCGATCGTGTCTTCTCTCATTGTAATATTTTTTAAAAAACTTATACATCCTGAATTCCACCCTACCTTGCTCTATTTGTTGAAGATACTAGTTGAACTTGTGTAAAGCTAGATATGCAGTTTATTGAGTTATTTCCATTGAGTTGATGAGAATAAGAGCATTTTTCGAATTACTTTAATCCAGAAATATAGTAGATAAAACATGATGAATATTCTAGCCACTTTCACAAAGCAAGTAAGCAAGAACACTATAGACATACTAATATCCAGAAGAACAGAAACTAGCATATCTATCACAGTGTTCAAGGTAACAACTAGTAATATTACTAACCAAGCAATACATATGAAATAGACATACCCGGATCCAGTGGAAGGAGCAGCAGTAGTGGAAGAAGAAGCGGCAGCAGGAGTCTTTGTGAGATCGTCGTTTGTCATGGCGTAGTGGTAAGTAGTCGCATGCGATGACGTCGTGGTAGTAGTAAATGCGGTTGTAGGCGTAGAGAGTCGAATGGAGAGGAAGCGAGCGATCGCGCGAACGCTCCCAAAACCTTATTCGCCCTTGCTCGTGCAAGCCTTCAGGACGAGGGTTCCGAGGCTCGCTCTCGGTGCGACAAGACACGCGCCGCCGGATGGAGATCGCCGAGACAACAACAAAGCAAGAAGCGTGGTGTCTTTCGTGGAGAGAATTGGAGAACCTCACTGCTCCGGATAATGACTATATATAACAACGGACGTAAGCAATCACCATTACTTACTAGTAACCGCAACCATTCTTGTCTAGTCAAGAGGCCGTAAACGGTCGCCATTACTCACTAGTAACAGCAGTTCTTCGCCTAGTCAAGAGGCCAGAAACGGTCGCCATTACTCACTAGTAACAGCAACCGTTACTGCCAACCATTATTTGAATCAGTGCACTGTTCTTTTAATTGCAAAAATGAAGAGACCGGAAACAGTCGCAATTATTGTCAGCCGTTTATTGCGAGTCGGTGCGTTTGATTTTCGAATAGATAAAGAAAACGCACGCACCGACACGCTGCGTATGCGCAAGACACGCACACGCGCTGCGACACGCACCGCACCGCACGCAAGACGGCTCGGCTCGGCTCAAGACGGCTCGGCGAGGCGAAGCGAGCGCGCGCGTGTATTGGCTCTCCAATTCCACAAGAGGACTCCCACGTTCCACCTTATAAATTGGTGTAACTCCCCTTTAACTCTCCATATGGGACTAAAAAGGTTTAGCACATGCACATGGGCCTTTGGGATTTTCCAGGAATTAATTAGAATTAAAGTTGGGCCTAGCCCATATTAAATCCAACAATCCCCCACCAGATCCCAAGGGCACATGTCAAATTCCTTGATCCACAGTATTGTTTTAATATATCAGTGTTTCGATGGAGACCAGGTTAAGTGAACATCCATCTAGAATGAAGCTACACTTATCCACAATCGCACAATGGACTAAGCCTTGAATTGGCGTTTTGTGTGAATAAGTTTCACTTAAGTCCTTAACTGATACTAGGCTGCCAGGCATCCCGCGGGTTGGAGCATATAAGTCATACTCCTGGCCTATTCATGAGCTTCCTAGAGATTACCCTATCTCATAGACTGTGACTAGCAGTCGGGCTCATATAGGTGTGTTCTTTCAAGACGCTCAGAGGACAAAGATCTTTGCTTAAATAAGCCACAGAACATATTAAGATAAAATCAACCTACCATACAGATTTAGGAGAGAATTGCATCTCCAATGGAGTGGGTCTATAAAGGTACTCTCCTCGATTAACCAAAAGCTTGTTTCGCCAATCCTACTTCACGGGATCTTTGATCATATAGGATGGGTTACCACTATGGTATAACTCACGTGGGTCTCAAACCCATCTCCTTGATGCATTGTCTATCACATTCGTGATAAACCCTTTGTGAAGGGATCGCTAGATTCTTAGTTGTTTGGATATAATCCAAAGCTATTACTCGAGTTTCTCATTTTCTGATGGACTTGATCTTCTCTTCACATGTCTTGATGATTTCATATTATCCTTAGAACTGTTCACCTTGACGATCACGATCGATTGTCACGATTCATCGAATAGCGATCGGTTTATCAACCACCGGCAGATCCATCAAGAGCTCACGAAGCCATTCGGCTTCAACGATGGCGATATCTAATGCCGTGAGTTACGCTTCCATTGTTGACCTCGTTAAGATGGTGCGCTTGCAAGACTTCCATGAAACAGCGCCACCTCCAAGTGTGAAGACATATCCACTTGTGGCCTTAATCTCATCAAGATCGATATATCAGTTTGAATCACTATAACCCTCTAGTACCCTAGGGTACGGTATAGTGAATGTCATAACTCATATTACCCTTTAGATAGCGCATTACCCTCTCAAGAGCATGCCAATGATCATCTCCGGATTAGAAACAAACGGCTTAGTTTGCTCACGACAAGCGAGATGTCGAGCCCGTACCGCTAGCTAAATACATAAGTGAACCAATTATCGAGAATATCTCAATTGGTCTCTCGGCTATTCTCCGATTCTTCCTAAGCAACACGCTAGGATTATAAGGTGTTGGAGAAGGTTTGCGATCGCTATAACCAAAACGACTCAGAACCTTTTCCACATAATGAGATTGCAACAATGTAATCCCACCATCATCACCTCTCAACGACTTGATGTTCAAGATAACATCAGCTACTCCCGGATCTTTCATCTCAAAATTTCGAGACAAGAAATCCTTGACCTCCTTAATCACATTAAGGTTGGTCCCAAATATCGATATGTCATCAACATACGGACATAGAATGACTCCTCGCCCCACCATGGCGATAATACACACATCCGCGACTTCATTTACAATAAAGCCTGCAGATGTTAAGGTCTGTCGAATTTTTCATGCCACCGCTTAGGTGCTTGTTTAAGACCATACAAAGATTTCAACAACTTGCACACCTTTCCTTCTTGACCATTTACTACAAATCCATCCGGTTGTTCCATGTAAATTTCCTCGCCCAACTCTCCATTTAGAAAAGCCGTCTTAACATCCATCGATGAATGAGAAGACCGTGTGAGGCGACAGAGATAGTAGTACTCGAATAGTGGTCAATCTAGCCACAGTGAATAAGTATCAAAGAAATCTTCGCCTTCCTTTTGGGTATAACCCTTGGCCACAAGCCGTGCCTTATACTTCTCGATAGTACCATCGTGCCTAAGCTTCTTTTTGAACACCCACTTACATCCTACAGGTTTACAACCATAAGGACGCTCAGTGATCTCCCAAGTTCCATTAGAGATAATGGAATCCATTTCACTCCGGACTGCTTCCTTCCAGTATTCCGCATCCGAGAAGCATATGCTTGTAAATGGTACTTGGAGTATCATCCACAAGGTACACAATGAAATCGAACCAAAAGACTTTGCAGTCCTTTGTCTTTTACTCTTCTCTGAGTTTCATTGTCTTCCTCCTCGAGAATTTGATCAGGGTTTGCTCAAAATATTCCATTGGAATGGCAGTTCAGGAGTTGTATCGGGCTCGACTGATAAACTAGGCATATCTTTCATCGGAAAAATATCCTCAAAGAATGTAGCATCTCTGGACTCCATAATTGTACCGACATGCACGTCAGGTACTCCAGATTTCACCACTAGAAATCTATATCCAACGCTATGGTGAGCATAGCCTAAAAGACACAATCCACGGTTTTGGTCCGAGCTTACGCTTCTTGAAATTGGCACATTGACTTTCGCCAAACAACCCCAAGTGCGCAAATATGAAAGTGATAGTCTTTTCTTCTCCCATTGTTCAAATGGAGTTATCTCTTTATTCTTTGTGGGAACCCTATTTAGAACATGACATGAAGTCAATATAGCCTCCCCCCACCATGCTTTGGAAAGACCATTGTGTCTAACATGGCGTTAACCAAATCGATTAGAGTGCGATTTTTCCTTTCAAAGAACCCCGTTTGACTGGGTGAATAGGGGCGTCCTCTCATGGATTATACCATGTTCCTCACGAGAATAAAATGAACTCATTAGAAAAATACTCGCCACCACGATCGGACCTAACCCTTTTGATTTTCTTTTCAAGTTGGTTCTCAAACACGCCTTATAGATTTAAAAGTAGTGAAGAGCTTCATCTTTAGTTTTCAAAAGATACACATAATGAACCTAGTGGAGTCATCAATCAAAGTCATGAAATATCTCTTACCACCTTTTGTCAACACACCATTCATCTCACACAGATCTGAATGTATGAGTTCTAATGGTGCCAAGTTTCTTACCTCCGCGCCTTGTGAGGCTTACGAGGTCGCTTTGATTGCACACAAACTTGACATTTAGAACCTTTGGCAAGGGTGAATTTCGGGATTAACTCTAAACTGGCTAACCGCGCCATGCAACCAAAATTTATGTGACAAAGTCGTGAATGCCAAATAGTAGTCTCATTACCACTGGAAATATGATTCACAACATTATTACACAAATCTGAAAGAGATAGGCGGAACAAGCCTCCGCACACATAGCCTTTACCAACAAATTGTCCACATTTGGACATTACAAATTTATTAGACTCAAATACCAGTCTAAAGCCATCTCTACACAGAAGAGATCCGCTCACGAGATTCTTATTGATAGATGGCACATGATGCACGTTCTTCAGTTGCACAATCTTTCCCGAAGTAAACTTGGATCGACCGTGCCAACACCATGAATGGCATGTGACCCGTTCCCATTAGAACAATTTGAATCCCGAGTGACTGGTAAGAAGAAAACAATGAAATATCAAGACACACATGTATATTAGCACCGGTGTCTATCCACCAATCGGTAGATTGACATACGGAAAAACAAGAGGTAAATTACCATACCCCAAGTTCCGTCTCATGAGTACCAACAACAACATTGGCGATTTGGAATTCGCCTTGCGATTCTTCACACCCTTGCGTTGATCGCAATCCTTGGCCCAATGACCGATTCGCCACACACAAAGCAAAGGCCGTCCTTTGTGTTCTTCTTCTTCTTTTAAAGCTTGTTGTTTGTGCAGTCTTGTTTTTGCCTTTGAACTTTTGAGCTTGGCCATTCTTTTCTCGCACCACATTGGCACTAGAATGTCCCTCATTTCCTCTAGTGTGTGTATCTTTTGCCCTCGCTTTTCTTCAACATCAAGAGACCCAATGAGATTTTCAATGAAAACTCTTGTCTCTTGTGTTTGAAGAAGTAGCAAAATTCCTCCAAGAAGGAGGAAGCTTGGCAATAATGTCTCCCGCGACAAACTTGTCCGGTAACACACACTTGAAATGCTCAAGTTCTTTGGCCATGGATTGTATCTCATGAGCCTGCTCAACTACAGAACGGTCATCGACCATTCTATAGTCATGGTATTGCTCCATGAGATACAGTTCACTGCCTGCATCCGAAACCCCAAACATGGCCTCGAGTGCATCCCACATATCTTTCCCATTTGTAATCACCATGTATGCATCAACTAACTTCTCACCAAGAACGCTAATCACGGCACCTTTAAAAAGGTTATCAGCAGCCTCGAACGCTTGCTCCTGCTCAGGAGTAAGTGTTTCTTCAGGCTTGCCTTTTGCCACATGAAAAACGTTCATGGCAGTTAGCCAAAGCACCATCTTGGTGCGCCACCTCTTATAATTCGCACCATCGAATTGAGAGAGCTTAAGCGCAGCAGCAAAGCCAGTTGATGAAAAATGCCTATTACGATAAGGTTTTTGGATTGATGAGAATAAGAGCATTTTTCGAATTACTTTAATCCAGAAATATAGTAGATAAAACATGATGAATATTCTAGCCACTTTCACAAAGCAAGTAAGCAAGAACACTATAGACATACTAATATCCAGAAGAACAGAAACTAGCATATCTATCACAGTGTTTAAGGTAACAACTAGTAATATTACTAACCAAGCAATACATATGAAATAGACATACCCGGATCCAGTGGAAGGAGCAGCAGTAGTGGAAGAAGAAGCGGCAGCAGGAGTCTTTGTGAGATCGTCGTTTGTCATGGCGTAGTGGTAAGTAGTCGCTGATGAGCGTCGTGGTAGTAGTCGTCACGGTTGTAGGCGAGCGTAGAGTCGAATGGAGAGGAAGCAGCGGCGATCGCGCGAACGCTCCCAAAACCTTATTCGCCCTTGCTCGTGCAAGCCTTCAAGGACGAGGGTTCCGAGGCCACCTCTCCCGGTGCGACAAGACACGCGCCTCGCGGGATGGAGATCGCGGAGACGACAACAAAAGCGAAGAAGCGTGGTGTCTTTCGTGGAGAGAATTGGAGAACCTCACTGCTCCGGATAATGACTATATATAACAACCGGACGTAAGCTTGATCACCATTACTCACTAGTAACGGCAATTGCATCGCTTAGTCAAGAGGCCGAAACGGTCGCCATTACTCACTAGTAACGGCAATTCTTCGCTTAGTCAAGAGGCGTAAACGGTCGCCATTACTCACTAGTAACAAAGCAAGTTCATCGCCTAGTCAAGAGGCGAAACGGTCGCCATTACTCACTAGTAACGACAGAACTGCTATCGCGACCATTATTTGAATCGACAGATCGTTCTTTTAATTGCAAGCAATTATTGCCAGCCGTTTATTGCGAGTCGGTGCGTTTCGATTTTCGAATAGATAAAGAAAAACGCGTACGCACCCGACACGCCTGTGTACGCGCGCACGCGCACACGCACACGCACGACACGGCACGGCACGGCACGGCACGGCACGGCTCGGCTCGGCAAGCGAGCGCGCGCGTGTATTGGCTCTCTCCAATTCCACAAGAGGACTCCCACGTTCCACCTTATAAATTGGTGTAACTCCCCTTTAACTCTCCATATGGGACTAAAAAGGTTTAGCACATGCACATGGGCCTTTGGGATTTTCCAGGAATTAATTAGAATTAAAGTTGGGTCTAGCCCATATTAAATCCAACATGAGTTAGGGAGGAGGGGACAACAAACCGGAAAAAATAGTAAGTTGTTTGGAATGTTGTTGTTATATGAAGAAGTGATTGGAATTTGCTCATGCGATCGTGTCTTCCCTCGTTGTAATATTCAAAAGAAGTTATACATCGTGAAACTCCACCCGTCGTGACTCGTGAGAATATGCCAATGGTCTTGTGGTGGGGGGAGGCTGTTTACCTATTTCTGGGATTTAAAAAGAAAAAAGAAAAGAAAAAGGGACGCCAATTGCCATCAAATCAAGCATTCAAGGTATGTTTAAATTGGGGTGTATTTGAACTAAATTCCTAACTTCCTAATGAAATACCGCTCATCCAAACAAGCCCTCAATTTTTTACCCAGCCGATCATGACGTCCAAACTTCCCTTTTTAAAAGGAAAAAAAAACTTGCAATGTAGGCGGCTGAGCACTTTTCGCAGCGGCAGGCAACCGAGAAAATGATCGGATATTAATAAAATGACTTTTCGTGTGACTGTAGCACAAAAAACGGTCGGGTATTAATCAAATAATAAAAAAGGGTATTTAATCAAGCAACAGACTAAGAAGGAGGTAAAAAATCAATTACGTCGAGAAGGATGGTAAAATATGAATACACATCTAACGGGGATTTTTTTTATTTAATCTTTATTTAATTTTATTTTAAAGTTAACTCATCGCAAACTTTATTTCCAATTCTGGCCCCTTTGGTCACGCCACCATCCGTGGCGTGACAAAACAACACTGTCACGTCAGCCCATTTCTG
Organism: Ampelocalamus luodianensis; assembly: GCA_036346255.1. Lineage (NCBI taxonomy): Eukaryota > Viridiplantae > Streptophyta > Magnoliopsida > Poales > Poaceae > Ampelocalamus > Ampelocalamus luodianensis. The sequence goes on along the minus strand of CM070617.1, from coordinate 23,944,091 downwards.
ATCAAAGTCTTGTCACACCACCACCAGTGGCGTAACAGTGTTGTTTGGTCACGCCACCACCAGTGGCGTGATAAAAAGTACGATTTTGGGGACTTATCCTGTAGCGTGACAGTGTTGTTTTGTCACGCCACCACCAGTGACGTGACCAAAGGGGTCAGAATTGGAAATAAAATTTGCGAAGGGTTAACTTTAAAATAAAATTAAAAAAAAATTAAATAATAAAAAAAGTTCTCTAACGGGAGGGCAAAATATCAATTCGCTCGACCCCATAAGGCGCATACTGAGTATTGGTTGAGACTCGAGACTGCCACTGTAGGTAGTGGTGTAAGTGGACGCGGGGCTGTCCGCGAACCCACTAAACTCGTCCCACATAAAAAATTAAGTGGGTACTGGTGGACCAACTAAAAAATTAAGTGGGTGCTTGCGGGACGTCCGTAGATCCCACTACGTGGACGTATATCCTACTACTTCATTTGGTCCACTAAAAGATCACATGTTCATCTAAAATCTCCAGCCAAATACTGAAACTTAGATAGGCTCGCCTCATACACTTCGAGGACCCTCGTCAGCTTCTCGAGGTGCTCATCGACGGCCTTCTCGTTGATGGGCTGGCCGAAGATCGGTTGGAGACGGACTTCCTTGAGGATAGGGGTGCAAGTGGGGCGGGCCACTTCGCTAAGCCGTGAGCCCGCCCCGCAAAATGAGCCCACTTAAATCGGCCCGCTAACCCACCATCCGAAAGAAGGGACATGCGGTCCGGCCCGCATTGGCCGCGTTGCCCGCGGCCCCACGCTCAGAAGCTCTTCCTCACCCGCAAGCGGCTGAACCGGTGAACCCTAGACGCCTGCAGGCTGGACGGTGGAGTCTTCCTCGCCCCTCGCCCCTCGCCCAGTCAGGGGCTCGAGGCCTCGGCCGTCGCCCCATCAGTCCTTCGTCAGGGCGGCCGCCTGCGCAGGGAGCCACACCATCTAGGTGCGTTTCTTGTCTACTTCGGCACTGTTCTTGGCTACTCCGCTCCTGGCCCCTACGCCGCCACCCTGCTCCGACTCTGGCTCACCCTAGCGCCGCCGCGCCTCCTGGCTCCTTCCCGGTGCCGCTCTCCCGAGCGCCGCCGCTCGGCGCGCCCTAGCTCCCTGTGCACTCAGCCACGCCTTGCCTGCTGCGCCGGCCCGCGACACAGCGCCCCTGTGCTCCCAGCTCGGCTCTCCCTTACTCCCCTCCCTACTACTACTATTTCGGTTCTTGAAGAGTTTGGTTAATTTTGGATGGATGAATGTTGATTCATGTGGTCTTTTGCTTAGGCATGGTGATTGAACTGGAGGTGAGTTCACTGATGATGGTGTGGCTGCGGCGCACTGAGGTATACTACCCCTCTTCCTCTCTAGTACTCCTCTACACCTCCCCTTTGCTCTATGATGAACTGATTGTATGATGATATGGGTGGGTTCCCTGTGGGTATGATGTGTGCAAGTAAGCTGTAGAAATTCTTGGTTGATATATTAGGCATTCTGTTCTTCACAACTATGAGTTACAATCTCTTTTTGACTTGAATGAGAAAGGGTGTCTTCTTTTTTCCCTTTTGTGTACTCTTCTTTAGTTAGGGGAAAAGAAACAGGGGACCTTCTTGTGCTCTGTTTGTGCTCTGTTTGTTTAATTAGCTACTGGTTTTCTAGCCGGCCATGCCAAGATATCATGAGCCATACTTGATCTTATCGTAATACATGTTTCCATGCTAACGATTTAGGATCTTCGAGTAGAACTAGAAGACGCAAACTTAAATAAGATATCTGCAGTGATATCAAGTAGTTGTCGTAGGCATTTGGGAAGTTGTGAGGAAAGAGCTAGATTGCATCAGATGGTAGATCAGATGAAGAGCTAAGTTTGACATAATGGATCTTAATGTTGTTCAGGTTTGCTTTCTGAAATAGCACTATGTTCTAATTTAATTACTAAAGAGAAATGGTAATTGTTTGTCCCTCCTAAAATAGTTCTTTTTAAAAAAATTTGATCAATGAAGTGCACAACTAAATTGTTGCTTGCTACCCAGCTAGGATGTGAGATTCGTTCTACCACTGCCCATGAACATATGATGCAAATGTGGAGAAGCAATTTTAATGTGAGATTTGTTCTTTGCTATTGCTTTACCTGGTGCCCTGGTGGTTGACTTGTTGAATATGCCTTGTTTTGTTTGGGTGAATATCCAATGCTGCTGCTGGGAGCTCTTTGCCATCTAGTACTACCTCATTGTACCATACTAATCAGTTTTTGTTCCTCAATTCTCATAGTATTTACAAACATTATGTAATGATGCAATCAAACAATTTTATTTTTGCAGCCTGTCCCTGTTGGTTCATCAAATGAGGTAGATCATTCAGACAATGCATTTCAGACAGTGGCCGAGGGAATGTTTGGCGGTGTTGGAACCATGTCACCACCAAATGACGATTTGGGTCCATTTTGAGATAATTTTGATTTTGCTGTTAAACAGTTGGACATGGTCTATTTTGGATGATGTATCTTTGATTGACATACAGAGTGGAGTATCATATTGAGATATGGTTAGATGTGGCAAGATCAATAGTGTTCGTAATGTTAATCAAAACCCAAGCTCTAGAGTGCTTTTGTATGTCCTAACTTGATACAGAATGTTTAACTGGATGAATTATGCTTATCAATCTACAGTATGCATGATTATATCATCATTATCAATGGACAGCAGTATAGAGGCAGCATGGACAGCAGTATACATGCAGCTCACCGAATTATTAGCATCCATGTAGAGGCCTTCCGCCTTGCGGGCAGCCGCCTAGCATCCATGTAGAGGCTTGCGGGCCGCCGCCAAAGCCTACCAATATTTAGCATGCCGCATTGCGGGTTGCTTACCAGCCGCAAATCACAAGCATCCAGTGCGGGGTGGGCGTGGGCTGCCCGCAGCCCGCCCCACTTGCACCCCTACTTGAGGATGGCCTCGATTACGGGTCTGTACTGGTGGGCTTCCACCTCTAGCCACACATCGACCATGGCCGATTGCTCGAGGTTGCCCGTTGCCGGCCACAAGGAGCTCAGGTTTGTACTTGCAACACACGTACTTGGTGATAGCACGCGACTCTGGCATGTTAGACAGAAACTATGAAGAGAATTGTGCAGACATAGCAGTAACGTACTAACAGTGGTAGGTACATCTTCTTACCCCAAAGGCAGAAATCACCGTCCTGCAAAACAGGGACCTGCCCGAACGGCTGTCAAGAAATCGAACAAACATGTGAGATGGTTCATGGTTGTATACCTACAAATTGGACAAGATCTAATTCCTAATGGTAGAACGCCCAAATATATAACTGCTGCAAAGCCACAACGAAGTAATAAGCAAAATTGCAAAAATATGTGTACATGTTGAATTCAGAGCTAGATCGTGCTTACATTTCTAGCGAAATGCGCGGGGCGCTTGTGCTCCCCGGCTGCGAAATCGACGGCGACGACCTCGCACTCGATTCCGGCCACCTCCAAAGGCACCGCAACTTGGCCGGCCCATACACCTTCACGACCGACGCCATCTCGCTATTCCTTCCGTTGCCTTCTTCTGGCCAAGGTGTCTGTAACCAAAGGTTGTGAAGAGGCGGGCATCATGGGTGCTACATTGTCCGCATAAGAGTTTTGTGGGCTACCGCATTGACCCGTACAATAGCTTGCGATTAAGTAGGCAAAGCGCGGCTAGCCCGCAATACGTCCCACTTTTCCACTTGTGGCACCAGGTCTAACCTGTACGAGAAGGCTGCCCTCGACAATACTAGGCTATCAACAATGTGAGGTGCCTCTACCGGCACAAAGAACTGCCGCATCACACAAGGGCTAATTTTGTCTCTCCTCCTCTAGTGCTTAGTAGTTAGTACCTCTCTAACTCTCCGAGATGAGTCCCACTAAATATTAAAGTAAATCCAAGAAACTCGCCACAAAATCTCACTCCACCCACACCGTTCCCCAATCCCCTCCCCGTCTAGACAACTCTATGCGATTCCGCCGGTGCGCCGCTCGATTCACCGGCGTCTCGCTGTTGCCGGCCTCCAAGTCCTGATTCGACGTGCGGCGGCTCCCATGCAACGAGTTTTGAGGTTCGCACGTCTGATTCGACGTGCAACGGCTCCCACGCGACGAGTTTTGAGGTGCACGCGTCTTCATCGTCCTCGATCCGACGGCGCCGGTGGCACGTCTTCATCGTCCTCGATCCGCCCGCTCAAAAAAAAATCCACTTGGTTCCGATACCGCACTTGGTCTCGGTTCCAGTTTGTGCCGCAATGTGAGGCATTGATACTAGCCCATTCTCTCACCTCTTGGTACCGGCAAAATATGCACATTCGAAATGCTCTTACAGTAGCCTTGCATCGCACGTCGGAACACAGGCCCGTGCCAATCTGGCGAGCCTTAAATTCGAGAGGGCATGAAGTCATGAACATTGCAGAATTATGAGCTGACCAGCATTATTCGAGCCTGGGACACTAGCAATATATGTGTGCTTCCTAATACAAATATGTGAATGCAAAAGATTGCCAAAATACCAATGGTTCAACCATTCTAGATATACAGATAAAAACAAGCACTAAACCATAGGTGAAGCTATTCTCATGGAGGCAATTTACATCTGAGAGGCAGCCATCACCACCAACTGTTAACATCTTTTCAGGTGTTTTAGTTTTCTTCCAATAAACATGGATCTAATGTGGGGCGACTTAACAGATACATAACCACTGCAGCAAAAGGAGTATTGTGTCAGAACAGAGAAAATAAGCGTTAAACATGAATAAAGCATCAAGAGGATTTTCTGCCGAGCAGCTTAACATATCTTAGTTCCCTTGTTAAAAAGATGAATATGTAGAGGGGAACCCTATTTTAAAAGAACAGCAAAACGGGTACAGAACAAAGTGCCTAACATTTTTTAAAAAAAATGCCCCCCTGTATGGCAAGCATGTCCGTACAATTTTTTTTACCTCACAGAGTAATAACAGCTGCCCAAATTTGCCATTGTCTTCAGTTTTAGGTGTCCCCGTTATGGTACTGGGTGTGCACAGGGAGAAAAGTGTCAGCCAAAGAATGTAACAATTGAAAATTGCATTACAGTTTCGTATCATGTTTAGCATCAAGGATGAAGCATAGCATTGTACTAACAAATGATACTATGATAGGTTACCTGCGGTTGCATATAGCCCATCCCTTGGGTGTAAGCTCCATGCTGAACCATCTAAAGAGAACAAGAGTAAGTCAGTTTCAATCATCGCTGGGATGAAAGCAATACAAGTTAAAAATACTAACCCCTTGGGCACTTGAGCTACTGGTGCCAGCATGAGGACCAATCGCATCCTTCTTTACGGAACCATCACCAGCCTTAGAGGACAATTTACTATCACCCTACCACGAATTAACAGGAATAGAACTATGGTAATATTCACTGCATCTTGGATATGCAAATACAAATAGCACTTTAAAGTAGTAACTTGTTTGCAGCAAACCACACAAGATAGAGCAGAATCTTGCTGAGACAGCCAAAGCAGTCCAATAAAAAAAAAGTGGCAATAGATAACAAACTAACAAAGTAACAAGGATTAGAGAGAATCTATGCAACCTTCCTTTAGCAAGAACTAGCATGTACAGTATATTGCTTGGAAACTGGAACTGTAATGGCCTAGGTGAATGCAGGCAACTTTCCTACACAATATATGAAGCAGGAAAAAATGTAAGCCTGATTCAGGTGTTACGTTGCAACCTTGCCTACTTCAAACTAGGGTATGTACAGTTCCTGTCAAGTGCCAACTATCTCTAATTAAAGGGTACAGCTCAATATTCAAATCAGGCTATGTATATTTCGTGCCAAATCAGGTTATGTGCAATTCATGCCAAAGCTTGGGGGGGATGCTTTCACACTGCAAATACAGTGAATATATCAAGCTGAGCCTCTGAGGACATACATCCTAATTCTGGTTTTTCATGTTGTACTTAAACTAAAAAAGGAAAAGAAAAAAAATTGCATTCATGGGGAACACTCCAATGAAACAACAGCATATCAAAGCTTATGTACATTTCCCGTCAAGTTCCGAGTATATCTAATTAAAGGTCATAGCTCATTATTTAAATCAGGTTATGTACATTTCGTGCCGAAACATGGGGGCTGGGGCATTGCTTTTGCATTGCAAACGCAGTGAATATATCAGATGAGGACAAGCCTCCTGATCTTGTTTTTTCAGGTTATACTTTACTAGCGCATAGAAAGAAAGAAAAACAAAAGTTTTGCATTCATAGAGAACATTACAATGAAACAACAGCACACCAAAGGTACAAAAGATGGGGATTTGAAGATCACATACCTCCAACTGCAATTACCATCGCCCACCCCCAAACATTAAAAGGAAGACAGAGAACCTGACATGAGATGGGTATACAAAACAAAAAAGAACTCCAATTTATACTAACAACAGTGAGCAGGAGCCATGATTACCTCTCTGTACTTGTGTAGGTAGATCTTGAGGGGTTCGACGTACTCCTCGAAGCCGAGCGTGGCCATCGCCCAGAGCAGATCGTCCCCGTTGATGGTCTTGCGCTTCTCCTTCTGGCACTTGTCGCTCGCCCTGCACCACCAGCAGCACAGCGAAATCACACCTCAAACCCAACAAAACCAACCCGATCAAGGCGAGCAAGCCAAAGATTGCGCTACCGAGCCAACTCACTCGCTGGTGACGAAGGAGATGAACTCGGAGACGCACTCCTGCAGGGTCTCCTTGGCGTCCTTGGCTATCTTGCCGTTGGCCGGCACGGCCTTCTTCATGATGCGGCTGATGTTGGCGATGGGCAGGAACCGGTCCTGCTCCCTCACGCCTCCCCCGCCGCCGCCGCCCCTCGGGCTCCCGCTATCGTGGCTCCCGCCGCCGTCCGCCATCGCCCGCCCGCCCGCCCACCGTCCAAAACCCTAGATCTATCGCACCACACCAGATTACAAATTCGTCAAATCACACGAGACGTCAGCGCACGAGCAGAGAGGTGGCGAGCAGCGTTCGATCCGTACCTTATAAAAACGCGCGCGCGCGGAGGAGAGGAGAGGAGGGAGGGGGGGTGGTTGGAGACGGTGGTTGGTGCGGTGAGGAGGGTGGGGAATGGGAGATCGGACGCTGGAGAAGGGGAGGCGGCCCGGGCCTGTGCGATGGGGGGAGCCGGGGTATCCGGGCCGTTCGTCGGCCACGAGAGGGAGGGGTGGCAGCTGGGAGTGGGTCCTGGTGCACTGACCCTGCCGGTGGACCAGGAGGGGTCAAGGGCTAGTATTGTTTTTTTGGGGGGTTGAGATCAAAGTGCTACTAGTATTTGTCCTTGGGCTTTCCTTGTGTGAAAATTTCTAGCTTTGTTTGGCTGTTTTTATTCTCCTTTTTGAGAAATTTGAACTAGGCAACTTTCTGCGTTTTGAAACATGCCCCTTCTTTTGAAACATGCCGCTATTACCGCCGACGAAGTCAGCTTGCCACCTTGCCTAATAGGATCTCCAGTACGACGATCATCGGGTAACAAGGAAGAACAGCAATTAGAGTATCTTTAGTGTATTGAACCGATATCGATTTAAAATCATGCTAAAAACTGAACTTGTTTTTCTTCAATATGTTAAACCAAGACCCACGTTACATTAAAAAAACACAAAATAATAATATCCTCTCTCAACTGCACTCTCTTATATAGTTGTTTAATGCTCATATGAGTTGTTTAATACTTTGAATAGACTCCTAAGACCATCTCTAATGTTGTGTTTTAACCGATTTAAATGTGAGAGAAAGTATTAAATCGATTCAATATATTAAAGGAGTCGATTCCAACAAAAAAAAATGCATAAAACTGGACTCTACTCAAGAGTCGATTTAAAACATTAAACAACTCATATGAACATTAAACAACAACATAGGAAAGAGTGCAGTTGCGAGAGAATATTATTATTTTATGATTTTTTAATATAATGTGAGTCCTAGTTATTATTTGAAATCAGTTTAATACATTGGAGTTCTCTTTGTTCAATACACTAATGATATTCTAAGTAGAGTCCGGTACCATGCAATTTTTTTATTGAAATCAACCTCTCCAATATATTAAATCGATTTAATATTTTTTCTCTCCTCATTTGAACCGGCTAAACACAACATTGGAGATGTCTTAAAGCAGGTTATGGAAATAACATCAGAACGGTATAGCCTACAAGCTCAAACACAAACAAATCAGATGAACAAGACGTGCATCTCAGGAGAAGCACACCACTGTCATCTCATACTTCGGGAACAAAACTCATGATAGTACTTTCCCTTAACAGAAGCAAAGTATGACAAGGAATAGTAATAACCAACAGGATATTAAGTTATCAATTTGAAGAGTGCGCTGTAAACATAGCAAGGAACCATCCTGCTTAAACATCTAAAGCCACTGTCTACTCCATGCTTGCCAGCCAAGATGCAACAGCAATCTAAGACCTTGGCTTCTCCTTCTTCTCCTTGAAGAGAGCAAGCAAAGACACACCAGAGACCTTGACTACCTTGAACCGGACACCAGGAATATCTCCCACAGCGTGCCCCTTACGACCAAATCCAGCAATCAACACCTCATCCTGGATGTTGACACAAGAAAAATAAATTAGTATTTGACAGGGCAAGCACTCAAAAAAGTATAGGATGAAGAATATATATACATTTTCCTCAATGTAGTTCAAGCAACCATCATTTGGCACGAAGGCCGCAATCTTCTTCCCATTCTTCACAAGCTGCACACGAGCACACTTACGGATGGCAGAGTTTGGCTGCTTGGCCTCAATACCACTGCAATGGAATCATCACGCATTAACTTAAGCTCACAAAAGCGAAGGGTGAGAAAACCATACTATGTGTTTCTGCATACATCTTCTCCAGAACAATGCCCTTGGCGTGAGATGACCCAGCAAAGGGTTTCTTCCACTCATTGCCCAAGTGGCTCTTCTTGTATGCCTTGTCAGCCCACCTCTGGTTCCTGCGGTGGGTCTTGAGCTTGCGCCCAGCTCCCATACCACGTGTCTTCCTGCAATGGGATTAAATCATGGTTACCACAACTAAAGCAAAATAACAGAACATGTTTTTTTTTTACCGGAAAACTGCAGGAGAGCCACCTACTGTGATATATTTATAAAAAAAGAGTATATACAAAAGAGAAAAACTAAAGAAAATGAGTACAAAACAGAACAAGTTTATGGTCAACCACATCATTGCAATATTGCATCCAACCCAAAAGCGTATACAACAACGAGCTAGAAAAGAATGGTTAACCTACAGTACGATAACCTAAGTATATACTCCATGAATGTAGCACAAAATAAATAGCTATGAAATGAGTACAAGACAGAGCTAAAGGAGTGACTCATAAATTAGTGGGCATAAGCAACTGTTATGCCAAATGAACAGAATAATTACATCTAAGTCGAAATACCACAACACTTCGTTGTAACTAGTTACTTACAAATCATGGGCTTAGCACAAATAAATTTGACCGCTAAATTAAGGATGGTCCCTTGAAATAATATAAACGATAACCGTGTGTATGCTACCATGCATAACCTCCCAGATCCAAGTATTTGGATCAAGAAAAACATGACTACACAGCAGCAACGGATTAATATCGCTTATGAGTATGTTTAGTGCTGACGTTGTATAATCTGATCAGCACTGGACCGTCAATAAGCTTGGATTCATCACACATAAATTGCTCAATCTAACACAAACAACTAGAAATCTTCAGGCGCGTCTCTAAATCACGTAATATTCATGGCAAAAGCATCCTGCTAGATGTAAACAGACAAAACCATTCCAGATCGCCAAGTCTAGCCAAGAAACAGCCATAGAAAACCCATCGTAAGAGAGTGACGGCGAGCTTACCCCATGTTGATGGAAGGGTTCGGGAGATCTCCGAGGCGACGGTGGCGGCGGCGGCGGCGGCTAGGCGAGGAGGGGAGCGCGAGCTGGGAGCGGCGGCGGCTGCAATAGAGAAGAGGGATAGGGAGGGAAGGAATTTATGTGCGGCGGGTTTGGTGCCTAGGGTTTACTTGTGGTGCTTGGTGCTTTGAGATCCACGAGGACTGATGGAACTACGGTCCTGATGTGGAGGGGTGAACCTGGGGTGAAGGGTTCGGACGCTGGACCTGGTCTGCCACGTGGGGATATGGACAGCCCTCTGGATGTGTGGACCCGCCCGCCGATCTGGCAGCGTATTTAGCCTTTTATTTTACGTGTCACTACTTTACTTACTAGAATCTCTCTAAACGATCAATTTTGAATTAAATATTTCGTCGTATAATCATGTCCGAGTTAAAACAAGAGAGTTTCGAAAAGTTAGGCATAGGAGCCCATATCTTGGGACATGACTTAGGATTGGTTATGTTTAGAACACGTAGTATAGAAAAACAGTAAGAAAATAGCGCACTTCCCATCAATAGTACAAAAAACTTGTATTCCAAAAAATTATAAAAATACGACAAGAGATGCTGTTAACCCCTAACTTTCCTACAAATGGATTCTAGTATGTGCATTGACATCCGCAATCTTGGAGCTAAATAGCTAATGTAAAAGAGGACGGTTTAGTACCATTGAAAGCTCACACCATTGTTAGCATTGTTTGTAGTGAAAATAGATGCTCAGGGAGGGAATAAGGATATTGTAAACGTGGGTTCAACTGAACTCGCAATCATAGACATTGCTTGATGTTCCAAGATCCGTGCAAAATATACCTTTTAATTTTCGAAATGGGAGAGAGAAAATGAGGTTGTCAGATGTACCGTGCAAGTAATATCATCAATCTTAGAGCTACATAGCATGGCAATTAATTCATCATATGGGATGGATACACTAACCTCAGATGGAATGCACGATGCAACATTTATATTAGGCATGTCATCAATGATATCACAAGTAATGCATATATCCACTTTGGACTGTGAGCGATCCTTGAGAACGAGAGTCTTGTGATTTTTCTTTAGGTCCTCATATGAGTCCTTGAGAGAGAATTTTTTTCTTCGAGACCTTAAATTTTGGCTTTTCTTTACCAAGGTACGCATTCAAGTCCTTTAGTGTATCCATAAGTTCATCATTAGTAGGCTGATCATCATTATCATTTGTTACCATGTGTTCCCCTTTTGCCATAAGATAATAGGGTGTAGAGAATAGCGATGGAGTCTCTTTGATGGCAACCCCGGCAAGCTCTCTCTTAGTTGAGGACCCATTATCATTGGAGTCGCAGTCGGAATATTTCCTCATCAGAAATCTACTCTCCAATACGAGCTTCACATTTGCCATTCTTGTGAAACTTCTTGAAAAACTTTATCTTGACATTGTAGTCTTTCTTCTTGAATGACTTGGGTTTTGCATCCTTCCTATTAGGATATTGAGAGGCAATGTGGCCATTCTCATCACACTCATAGCAGCGAATGTTGGTGTAACGCTTCTTGCTTGAGAATTGATCCTTGTCGCCCTTGTGAAAGTTAGCGCTTCGATTTGAGCGCCTCTTCACGAATATATTCATTCTCCTCACAAGGAGGGTCATCTCTTCATCGGAGTGATCATCTTTATTTTCATTTGCTTCATTACTTGACTCCGTCTTAACCTTAGAAGCGATGTTCTTCTTCTTAAAGGTGACTTACTCCATGAGTTCTTCATTGTCCTTCTAGTATAAGATTGTTTGTAATGAGGTTACCCAAGTGTCCTATAGGAGTCATCCTTGGCAAGTTGGAGGAGTTGAGAAACAATGTTATCAACGTCTCATACTTGTCTGATAGAGCCATAAGCATTTTTGAACAATATCAAGATCGATTAGTGTAGAACCAAGACCATTAAGTTCATTCACCAAGTTGTTCAACCTTGAGTGTATCTTATTGATGTTCTCACGGGGCAACATGATGAATAACTCATATTTGATCTTAAGCATATACAATTTGGCCTTCTTAACCGCTGATGTTCCCCATGAATTTCGGAGAGAGTTTTCCGAATATCATGAGTCGTCTCAAGAGAGCTCACTCTATTGGATTCATCCGCGTTCAAGCTTTCATAAAGAGCATTCATTGCTTGAGCATTGAGAAGAGTGTTTCATTCATCTAAATCGGTGAGATGATCAGGATCAAGAGGTATAACAAAACCCTCTACAACAATTCTCCATATGCTTGAGCTTGTAGCCTTAAGATAAACAGTCATACTAACCTTCCAATATGCATAATTTGTGCCATCAAATTGAGGTGTGTTATCAATGGAAAATCATTCGCTAGTCATCCTTCTCTCTAGGCGGTAAAGCCTAATGATGAGAGTCCAAACTCTTATATAACTTGTAGGATTAAGGATAAACGACTAGAGAGGGTGAATAGTCAATTTTTAAAACTTTTGACTAAAATCAAATTTTTAGCAACTAATGATATGAAATTCATTTTTACAATTTAAGGCCTAAATAATCTATGCCTTTCTAAGTGCACCAACCTCTCTAGACTAAGCTAAACGACCTAATCAAGAGACAAATATTTGCTAAGAAAGTAAATACACTAAGATCAATAGTAATAAACCATAATATGAAGATAGTCGATGTTTTCCTGTGGTCTCGAAAACATGCCGGTCTCTCCTAAATCACATTGAGGAAGCTTGAACAAATCAAACCAGCTCCACATGAACACACCTCTCGATCACTAGTGGTAGCTCTTCTCCACTTTGAATAGGCAAACTCCAACCTTCATAATCAACCATGTCTTCTCACAAACTTTTTGAGAAGATTACCGATGCACCTCCTTCAAGCGATCTAGGAGGCGGCAACCTCCAAGAGTAACAAATCAACGATGCTTTGCTTGATGATGCTCAAGTGCCACAAAGATCAAACTCAACTCAATGCACTTGAATGAACTCAACAACCTTTAAAAGATGGAATTTACGCTCTCAAGATGTAAGAGATGAAGCAAGGGCTCAAGGGTATTCAATGAAGGTTCAAGAATGTCCATTGCTGCAGGTGGAGGGGTATTTATAGCCCTAACCCCCTCCACTAGTTGTTAGGACATGACATTCTGCAGAAACAACACTCTCGGTCAGACCGCGGGTATGAGGTCGGTCAGACTGGACTACAGTTCCAACGGTAAAATTTTGTAGCATTAAATGCTATCGAATATATCTGTTACACTTGGTCTTGTCAGACCGCTCACTCAAGGTCCGATCAGACTGGGGTCACGGTCAAACTGCATGCACACCGTCGGTCAAATTGGGGGCAAGACGTCCACAAAACGGCGTAACAAATAAGCTACTGGAAAAAGTTGACCGCTTCGGTTAGGCTGGGGGTCCAGTTGAAAGATCTAGACCCGCCATTATGTGGTAATGGAGTTTTGGAGAGACTAACACCTTTATTGATATACATATTGTGTAGTCTTATTTGGATATAAAGGTGAAAATCATGAAGGCATGCAAAGTGATTAAGTGATTAATGACAAATGCACTTGTGAGACTAACACTCCTATTGTTATATCAAGTTTAGTCTCAGCTTGGATATAAAAGCAAAAATTCAAACAGGTATGTATTCATTAATGACAAATCTATTTGTGAGACTAACAATTCTATTGATTATCTATTGCTTAGTCTCGTTTGGATATAAAGATGAAAATACAAGAGGTATGCATTCTACTTCTTATTATTATATCTTGTTGCATTCCTCGGATCCAAAATATAGGTTAAATTCCACCAAAAATGTTAACTTGGATATGTGCATATGTTTCCATTACACATTTGTGTATGCACACATTTAGGGGGAGTTCATTCTATATTTTGTGGTTTCATTAGTATTGATCCATATTCTCTTTCCACATATATTAAGGATCTTTACTTTGAAACATATCCTTGAATATATTTAACTTGTGTAGTTAATATATTCATATGAGTATATGAGAGCATATGAGACTTGTGTAGTTCATTGATGCTCATATATCCTTGAATATATTTGAACTTGTGTAGTTAATATATTCATATGAGTATATACAACTAGTGATACACTCATATTTAGTATATACAACTTGTAGTTCGTATATACTCTTGGTATATATAACTTATGTAGTTCATATATACTCATGTCACTTTATATTCAATTATTTGCAATTGTGTTGTGGGACTAATGTGTGTGCTAAGATGTTTTCAAGGCTTAGTCCCGGAGTTTGAATGGTGACATGAAAAGGAAATGCAAAGGTGATAAGAGATCAACATGGCTCAAGACAAAGGAGTCATGCATTGCATTTCGAAAAGCTTATGGAAATGCGGTAGTACGAGCGTTGTTTGCGCGGTAGTACCACACCGCGGATGTACCGATTTCTGTGCGGTATGAAAATTCCAGTAGCATTGCTTTTTGGACTTGGTTTGCTCTGAGGTGGAGCGGTAGTACCGGAGTTCATGTGGCGGAACTACTGCGTAGCGGTATGACCGCAAATATGTTGGCGGTATGTAAATTCCAGAGAAGGTATTTTTTTTGTATTTCTCGAGCCTCTGGAAATCGGTAGTACCGCATCGAGAAAGCAGTACTCTGGAGAGCGGTATTACGGATGCTAGTTAGCGGTAATACCGCACTGTTAGTAATGGCTTGTTCAAAAGCATTTATGCGGTATATCTTGTTAATTAATGTTAATGACATTGTGGGACTAACATTTTCCATGAGTTGGATAAATAGGTTATGTTCCAGGGTGATGAAGACTTTGGATGACATCATGAGTTGATCGTCATCGAGTCAAGGTTCAAGAAGATAATGCATCATGTGTTGATGCATATCAAGATCTCGAATAAGAGATGATCATGAGTTGATCATCGAGTCAAGAGAATACTCATCATGTGTTGATTGAGGTCAAGTAAAAGATGCATCGTGGGTTGATGCATATCAAGACGATGACCCGGACATGAAGCAAGGATGTGAGTCATCAAGCTTCAACTGGATGGTCAAGGCAAAGGTATGACTAGCTAGGGCTAAGGATTTGTTCCTAGTCTTTTACCGGTCTTGGTGTTTGGTTGGAGACCGGATTGCTAGAATAGGTTGCCGTACTATTAAGAGGGGTCTTGTCTAGTAGCTTGAGTTAGTCATGTGTTGATAACTCATTGTGTTTGCTCTAGCTCAACTTAACATGTTGCCTATATTTGCGAATATGTTTTGCAAATAGTTGAGGCTCATGGATAATCCTTGTAGCATGTGACTATACTTTGCAAATGTGTTTTGCAAACGGTTGAAGTCCATGTACCTACTCCTTGTAGCATGATCTAAGTTTGCAAATATGTTTTGCAAATTGTTGGGATTCATGTATTTTCCCTTGGCATGGTCTAAGATTGCTTGTTGCTAACTCTTTGGACTTAGACCATGGTAGTGACTCTTTGAAGTTGTGCTTTTTGATTTGATAAAATGTGTTTGAGATCAAATCAAATAGGTGGGTTGAGTAGCCCACTGAATAAGCTTTCAATAGAGTCCAAGATCACTCAATTCCGACATCGAGTCAAAAGTTATGACCTTTTACCGAGTGTAAATGCGTGCTAAAAATTAGGTGCGGTAGTACCGCTCGTATAATCGCGGTAGTACCGAGAACAGTAGTACCGCCCCTTGTGAGTGCGATACGACCGCAAAAGGTCAGAACGGCTAGTTTTTTGCTGTTTCGTCTCCAAACGGCTAGTTTTTGGTTTGGGGGCTATAAATACCCCCTTGGCCGGTTGAGAGGCAACTTTTGGCATCTCATTGAGTTCCTTTGAGCTAAGAGCAAGCCCTCTACTCCCATTTATGCATGTGTTGCACTTAGTGAGGTTTGAGAGGCAAATCCTATTGCATGTGTTGCATTAGGTGGTGGATTTAGTATCCACGAGAGCTTTGACACTTGATTGGTTCAAGTGAAAGTTGGAGACTTGTTACTCTTGGTGTTTGCCGACACCTAGGCGGCGTGGGCGTTGTCGTCGGTGATCTTCTCAAGTGAAGCTTGTGAGAAGACCCAGGCGATTTGTGAGTGGCTTGGTGCTCGCCATCTCCGGAGCGGAGTAAGAGCAACCCTAGTGGATTGAGGTGATAAGTTCAAGTTGGAGTCGGTTCAAGCGGTTGAACTCACTTAGAGGTGTTGGTTCGGTTGGAACCGGTCCAAGTGGTTTGGGCTTACCTCGGAGGTGTTGCCTCGCGTTTTGGAGCCGATCCAAAAGGTTGAACTTACCTCAACGTGGATTAGGGGAGACCGGCAAGTCTTCGATCACCACGGGAAAAATATCGCCGTGTCAATTGTGGTTTGCATTCTAGCTTTACTACATAGCAATTTATATTCCTAGAATTAAATTGCTTACTTGTGTGAATGCTATCTTATGTACTTAATTGTTTATATCATTGGTTAATTGCTTTCAAGTCTTTGCTAAAATTGCACTATTTATTATTGACTTATATTGTTGGTGCACTTAGTGAACTTAGTTGTTTTAGGCTTTAATTGTGCTAAACCGAATTGTTATTTAGCTTCCGCATTAGAATTCGGTTTTAACGCATAGAAGTTTTAAAACGCCTATTCACCCCCCTCTAGTCGGCCTCCTCGATCTTACACCAGTCAGACCGACACAAGGGTTGCGGTCAGTCTAGCGCAATAAAGCACAGTAGCAACATAAAAAAGATGTTCACTGGAAAAAGCTGACTGCTTCAGTCAGACTTGGGGTCCGGCCAGACTGGCCTATTGCCCGCGGTCAGTCCGGCGTGACAAAACATAGTAGCAACATCAAAAAGAAGCTTTATGGAAAAAGCTAACCACTTCGGTCAAACCGGGGGTCCGGTTAGACCGGCCTGTTGTCTGCGGTCCGTCCGACCACAAGTTCACATCAAGGAATTACATGACCATGAGATCAAATGAGCATCCATCTAAGATTGAGCGGTGTGGCACATTTTGCTTTCAAGTTACTAGCCAATGACCCCTCTTCATAGTACAACTACCTATACTAGCAATTCGGTATTTTAATCCACCAAACACCTAGACCGGTAAAACTATGAAAAGGTCCTTAGTCAAATATTTACCTTTGCCTTGAGCTAGAACTTCTTGATGTCCATTCACCGGGTGCCTTTTATGCTCTTTTTCAAGTCCGAGACTAAACCTCTCAATTACTTGATAAAACATGCTAGTCCAATAAACATGATTATCGTTAATTACCAAAACACTAAAATATGGCCTAGATTCTTCAACTGTCCCCCATGCACCGCGCCGAGGAGTTCACGCAGGTACACCATTCGTCTTCTTCCTCACCTGTACACTGTGCAATCGCGTGTCTTCTTCCTTGCCGAGGTGCTCCGACATGCACCTGCTCGGGCTTGCACCGGTCATTGTGTACCTGCTTCACTGTCCACCTTGTCGCCATGCACACATATCCTCTCCGTACATACGGTGTACATGTACAACCCATGTACGCGGCTCTCCTCTCTCCACAACTCTTTGTACATACGATACACGCACACACATGTATGCCCATGTCCTCTCTCCACACCTCTTTGTACATACGGTGTACATGTACAACCCATGTACGTGGCTCTCCTCTCTCCACAACTCTTTGTAAATACGATACACGTACACACATGTATGCACGTGTCCTCTCTCCACACCTCTCTGTACATGTACACATTACATTTATCTTTTCTTTTTGATATGTAGAGCATGTTTGGTATGGCTCTACTCCAAGTATTTGCAGCTTCAACTCCAGCTTCACTCTTAGATCCACTTCTATGAGAATTTGGAACAGTCTGAGGAGGTGTTTGGTTAGAAAGTTGGCTCTAGCTCCAAGAATGAGAAGAATGTATGTAAAAAGACTGCACTAGGCCTTGTTATGGTCAAGATTGTGGCCCATCCAAACATTGTCTTAATTTATGAAGTTTTTTTTGTTGGCTTGGATAATAGTGTCGGTCCTTGTGATCTAAACAACACTTTTATTTTCCCAATAGTAACGTTTTGAAATGAACTATATCAAATTTTACCTTTTCCTCGTATAAGAAATTGATGGAGCATGATGCACTGACAGTTATGGCCCCAGACCTTCAGAGTTTAGAGCCAGAATGCCAACAAGAAGTTATGCTCCTCTAGTCCATGAGAATGCATATGGCTTAATGAAAAGCTGGACCTCTTTCTACGAAAAGATAAGGAAAGGGCACAGTGAATGAAGCAAAGAGCTAAGATGACAAGGCCATGCCTATAACTGCATTTCTATAACACAGAAGGTGTTGTTACAAAGCAAAAAAAGAAGGTGCAATTCGCTATATGCCATTGAATAACTTTGGATCTTCATATGTCAACCTCACAATAAATGACATATTGTGAATCATATAGTTATTCAATAGCATATTGTGATTTTGCTTAAAAAAGAAATGCTTTCATGACAGAAAGACATTGAACATTTAAAGGAACAAGGACAACTGTGTAATGAGGGAAATTGTAAGAACCCGGGATTAACATCCCAGATCTTCTGTGCATAACTGAACTAGTCTCATGATCAGTGGCTAGCTCACACAGTAAACAAATGTGATAACACAACTATAAACGTTAAAAGTTATTAAATAACAACAGAGTTGATTACAAGATAGCCTTACAGGGCAACATTAAATAAACACAACGGAAGACGATGAAGAAGTAGTAGGGTCCAGCAATCTGCCACAGGCAATCGACTGGGGTAGCGGCCTAGTTGTCACGATCCACACTTGAAGCGAAGTCCTTCTCCTCTGAAATTTGTTTGCATTAAGCAAGAATGAGCACAACTTCCGTGCTCGCAAGTTACACCCGTCAAATAACAAAATGACATGCATAAATGGATGTAACAAAGTAAGGCTTATAGGGTTATTTGTGCAAGAACAGCATTTGACATTAAATACCATACTAAGTTCGAAAGCTCAAGTTTTATAGAATCAAAAATTGATTTTTGAATTGATAAAGATAGTGTAGGCACCAACCTAACACCAACATAAACACGGGCACCAACTCGGGGCTTCAACCCATAACTTTTCTCATGGACACCCATCCATGTCAAACTGTTTTACAAAAACATTTTGAAATCGAAGTCTAACTTTGAGTGGCTTTGCCAGCATGTCCATGACCGTGGACACGGGTATTCGAATAGTTTTACACTCTGCAGAGGTTGTACAACTTTACCCACAAGACATGAATTCTCTAGTTGTTTGGCATCCGTCGATACCACCGCTCACTATCTTAGGTAAGCAGTCTAGAGCACGTGTCAAAGCCTTTACAATGCGTCATTCCACCATAGTCCTCCCTCGCTAAGGTTTCACCCCCTTTGGACTACTCATCCGCAGGGTTCAGACCCCCTCTTGCGCCAAGTGGGACTAACACAGGTCATAACATGACTACCCACTGCACCAATAGGAATGACCATGATGGAACTTTGCAAATTAATTGGCAGTCCTGCCCATACAGGACATGTGGTAGTCCGATGTGGCTTAGCAAGATGCGGCTCGAAGACCGGTTCTTAACTGACCTGGACGACAACCAACAGAACTCTGGGCCTCAACCTACCCAGTTGAGCCCGTGCATAAACCTGCACCCACCAGACAACCAATTCGCCCAAGTCCAAACCATTATTTTATTTTATTTTTCAAGCATTTGTAAAACTCCCATGACACACCAATGCCAATGGTACAATTTAAACAACAATTGATCTTTGGCTGAAATCTCCCAAATCAAATATATTTGGTCTATAAGCATGGCTAAACACAATATTTTTCAAATGATCCTAGTCCATACTATTGTATCAACTAGGTTTTATCTAGGGTGACAATATGTTTGATTCAATTATCAAAATTGGCCATACAAAGGATTTAGGCATAACTATAAATTTAAAAACAGGAATTTAAATTACTGAATATAAATAAGCATGCAATAATAATTTGAAACAGACTTTAAATAATTTTAAATAATGGGTGCAAATATGACCAAGAATGTAACTTGCCTGTCTCAAATAGTTGCTCTCAAACGGCGTCGAAATCTGACTCTCCGAAGTCGTTGAAATCTATACGCGAAAATAAGCCAAATTCAAACTAAATTCAAATAAGATTCAAATTAACTCCAAATTGAATAATTTATGGTTTAGCTGGCTAGATCTTTAATTTAGATAAATTTAAAAATTTGAATGGGCTCAATCGGAGTTCGGATGCAAAAGATATGAGCTTTCGAAGATTTGGAATACATAAAATGATGGATTTATGGTTTAAAGAAATTATTGGTCAAATAAACCGAAAATTAAATAATTTTGGTTTAGTTAGCTAGATTACAATTTTATACAAATTTTGCAATTTGAATCACCCAATTTGGAGCTGGGATTCAAAAGATATGAATTTTCTAAGTTTAAATCTATTAAAAACCCTAAATTCTGATTTTTCAGATTTTCTGGATTTATTTTTCTAAAGGAAAATCAGATTATTGCGCATGATGATGTCAGCAGTTGATTTTCGGAATTTAAAGAATTAAAATTAATTCCCTGACATGTGGGACCCACATGTCTGTGACTTGGTGTATGGTGGACTGGGTTCATTGATTTTTTTGGACTGAGGGGGGTGGACCGTGCCACGTCGGTGACACGCAGGCGTGCCACACAGGGGAGCGTGCTGAGGTGGCGCCCGCGTGGTTGCACGGTGGCGCTGCGTGGCGGTGCCACATCACCCAAAGCCGGCGATGGCTCGGCTGCGGGCTCGCCGGCGCTACGTGCCACGGCGAGCTCCGCCGAGGGGCTCAACGCGAGGAGGGGGAGGTGGGGAGTGCGACGCTTACCAATGTGGCGGATGGGCGCGAGGCGTCGGCCGGCGGTGAGCAAAATGGCGGCGCGCGTTCGGCGACGGCGGCGGCGCGGCGTCGGCGGTCTGCGGCGGCAGCGCGAGCGCGGGTGCGCTGCGACGAGGTTGTGTCGATGGCGGCGCGAGGCGGCACGGGAAGCTTCGAGGCGGCCGTGGCGAAGTTTTTCTGTCGGTTGAAAGAGGGCGAGGAGGAAGAAGTGGGTGGCGGGGTTGAAGTGCGGGTGAAAGGGGGCACCTCGTGCTCCCTTTTATAGGGGCGGAGGGTACCGGGGCGAGGAGATCGTGCACGGCGGTTGTGGCGGCGGCCGTTGGGTGCGTGAGTGAATCGGGCGCGGAGAGAGGGGAGAATGTGGGGGGGGGGGTGGAGGCGGTTAGGGGCTCCGGGTCATGCGCACGCCGCGCGAGGGCGCGGGAGGTTGGGGCGGCGGTTTGACGGAGCTCCCACGCGGAGAAAAAATGGCGGCCGCGTGCGGCGTCTGGAGGTAGGGGAAGACGGGGGAAGAAGATGGCGCGGGGCCGTTGGATTTGCATCCAACGCCGCGGGGGAGGTGGGGTGGCGTGGGAGTGTTGGTGCCGTCCGATGTAAATCGGACGGTGGGAGTGAGGGAGGGGAGAGAGGGGTGCGAGCGGGCCGACTCGGGCCGAAGGCGCGGAGAGGAGATGGGCCGAAGGAGGAGGTTTCGGCCCAAAGCCAAATTAGGGTTTTTAATTGATTTCTCAATTGATTTAATTCCAGAAATTCATTTTGGCTTTAGAAAATAGCAAAAAAATCCAAAAAAAATATGAGAAAATTCACATAATTTTCTAGAGGTATTTTGGACTTAATTAAAATACTTCCAACTCATGATTGGCTTTCAATTTTGCAAATAAATTTGTTTTGGCTTTAAAGTACTTATGAAAAAGTTTTAAAAATTCCAGAAAATTCTAGAAATTTAGTAAACTTTTATTTTTCAAATTAAATCAAATAAAACTTCAATAAACTTCAAATAAATTTCACTTTTGACTTTTAAAATCTCAAGAATTCAAATAAAGCAATGAAACTCTAACAAATTTCAGAAAATCCAATAAAACATTAACTTTATTTTATTTTATTTTATTTTGGTAACATTACTTTGGAATGTTACAGAAATCACACTATCATACAAGTTTGCTCATCACGCAACCATCTCTCAAGCAGCAAGAGTACACGAAACAACCCAGAATTGCGCACGTTCAAAAGCCATCTTCAAATTGATTTGCAGGATTCTGTTCGATCTAAACAACCTATTGATACAAAACCACCTTGAGCAATTGCCATGAACATTCCATGGAGTCCAGCGACTGAACATGCACACCTATCCATATTAATTTGAATATTTCATCACCCCATATTACTTCTGGAATGAAATGGCGTATAAGCCCGTGTTTGTATCTTTATCAGCGTTGAAATTGTCGAAGCTCATTCCGAAGCGTCCTAGCACAGAGTTCCCCAAATCTTTTAGTTTTGCTGCAACAGATAAAGTGGGTTCATAATTTGAGAAAAGGAAAAGGTGCCAAAATGTCACTAGGTTAGGATACATAATAGTGTGTGACATAATCAACATAAAATAGGCAAGTCCTGTTGACAAATATAGGATATATTATTAATTCTTTTTTGTTCAGCGGAAGTTGTATGAGCAATGTCAGTACGTTCCTTGCACATATTATATTCTATGCACCCTGATAAGACCTGAGATCACCGAATCGTAAAGTCAACCTATAGGAAGCATGATTGCAGTTTCCACAGTATTATCCTCTAGGAAGGCGGCAATATATACTTTCTTCACAAGGACATCAAAAGGATCTACCAAATTAGATAAGCTAAATTTACCCGTTGAGCATCCCAACATCAGAACCTATTGGTAGACCTCATGACATTATAGCTAATTATGCAGTAATTACTAATCCTTGCACATCCTCTGGTTGTTCATATCTTTGAGAAGCTAAACGGGGGAAAGTGAGGGGGCTCATCACTATCTACAACCAAACCAAACCTAAACAACCATCCTACTAGTGGAATCCTCGATCGTGATCTAAAACTTAATGTTTGTTCCTCCACCTCAACGCCCCAATCAAACAATCAACTCCCACACACCCCTCCATCGGTGACGAGAACATGTCAAAACTGACATGCCCTAATTGATCTGAAGCAACTAGCAACGGAAACCAAATTTGAGCACAACAATTCATAAAAGTTAGGGGAAAAGCAAAGGGTGGGGTGGATGGGGTGCTTAGGTGCTACCTCTGGAAGCTGCTCATCGGTGAGCGTGTCCTTGAAGGCCTCCTTGTCATCCTCCGCCCTTGCCGCCTCCCCGCTGTCCGCAGTCGTGGTGGCCTGCTCCTCAACTGCTGGTGGCAAGGGATGCATCGTCTCCACAGGCTCTAGCTCGATCACCACCATCTCCTCTCTTTATTGGGAGGAGTGACTCAAACTCAAAAGAATCTTCGCGGAGAGCAATCGATCGATCGATCGAATAATCGAGTTGTAATAGGCTGCGAAAAGGTTTTACGTGTGATATCACATTAATTGACAGGTGTTAGAATTGGAATTTGGAGTTAAAAATTCAAAAAATGGGAAGAAGGGGAAAGACATGCATGGGCCTCTAGGCCCATAGCCAAAGGGGGAGCCAGGCAAAGCCTAAAGCCCAAGGGGGCTGACACCCCACATAAGAGGGCCAGGGAGGGTGGTCGGTTGTGCCCTAGCCACCTCCACACCTCCCCTCTGCCCCTATTGGCTGAGTCGCCCCTTGCCTCTGTCGTGTGCCTCCCCTATCGCCCTCCTCGCCATGTGCATTGCTGTCGCGGCTGTTGCTGGTAGTGGTGGTGGCCTGCCATGGGTCACAAGGAGGAGGAGGAAGGGACGACAATAAGGAAGAGGAAGAAATGAGAAGGGAAGTTAGGGTTTGTGTGTGTCGTGATCGTTCTTCGTCGAAATTCATGGGTAATGATCTGGTTAACCCTATATTGATCTTATAGTAATGTTGATTCACATTGTAGATTGGTTTGGTCGTGGCTATTAGTCATTTCTTGATGCCCTAGTTCGTTAAAAAGCACTGTATAACCTTACAGGGAGGTTTTGGGGTATCTCGGTCTATAATCATGATTTAGTACGGTTATTAAAGTTGTAACTTATTTCCTTAGCTTTCCAGGAAGCTGTAGATCACTAAATTTGGATAATTGAGTAAACAATTGTGGCCTCGGGAGTACTGTTGTCCAGAAATTTGTTGCCAATACCAGTTGTCGTGTAGATTGATTAATTACATGCATTAGATGAAATAATTTAATTGTAGTCATAATTAGGATAAGTTAGATAATTCTTAGCAAGTTTCAGAAATATTGTGGTTTACTATTTTTCATGTTGTAGAAAAATAGCTATGAAAAAGTGAAGTCTACTGTCTTGTAAATTCCAGTGTAACATTTGGGGTTGGAAACGAGAACCTAAATGGCAAAATCAAAGGATTTGCATAACTACGATATTATAGGTAATTTCGTGTAGTTTCCAGAGAACATATAGTATACTATATTTGGAGTCTAGAAGTGAAAGTTATGGTCATTTGATCACTGGGACAACGAGTAGGTCATCCGACGAAAATTAAGTTAAGTGCATCGGGTTTGCGCGTAGGAGCGAAGTTGAATTGTTTGATGATTTTGAGTGTGTATTGATTGCTTGTCTAGGGAGTGTTGCCTCAAGTGCAGTGCCACATTTGCATCACTCGGTTTCTAGAGGCTAAATGGCAAGGGGTTGGTAGAGCGACGGACACCAGTTTGTCAACTGTTGTCTCTACCATTGAATTAAAATCATATTTATTTATGCTCTCTATTGCTTATTTAAATGCTATGATGATACTGATTCAATGAGATAATGACATGAAATATTGATGACATGAAATGTCGATGATTTAAAGAGATTATAACATGATTATATGATGATGATGAGATTGCCATGGGGATAACATGGGGATGATATTAGTGGTTAATGAATATTGTTGCATCATTTGCATGCATATGAGCCTGGGCGGTGAGTAATGTCATATTTATGGCTATTCTGGCGTGCTCCATGATAAAGTCCTACAGAGGTAGGAACCTCACCATAAAGAAGGTGGGGAAAGAGTGTGTCATCGACGGGTGAACACTCCGCTGTACCAGTATCAGCTGAAAGAGTTGCATCATTGACATTGCATACATGAACATGAGAATGATATTGATGAGATTTGAATACATGAGAATGATACTGATGAGATTTTAGTACATAAGAATGGTATTGATGAGATTTAGGTACATGAAAGATGAGAATTACATTGATGATATTTGAACATGCTTATGTTAATGATGATGATTTAAAATATTTAATAAACTATTTATTTACCATTCTATTTTGTACTTGCTGAGTCTTGAACTCACTCTTGCTTTGTTGTTGCTTTTAGGTAACCGTTGATGACAACATGCATGGGATAGAGTAGCGCACGAACATCACGTGCATCTATTACATAGAATTTATCTATTAGATTGCTTTATATAATCTAGGGATATGATTATTTCATTCATAATTTATTCATGATTAGACTTGATTATCTTGGAACTGTTAGTTGTCACTTGGGTTGATTTATTGTTAGTTCAATTCAGTTTGATATATTAAATGCTTAGTTTATTGATTGGATTTTTATTTGCTTTAGTTGTAGTTGATTATTATTAATTGTTGCCATCCTATGTACCGAGAGCATGGTTCTGGCGTGACTTGGGTGTGGCATCCCAAGCGTTTCTCTAGTGTAGGTATCTCAGACGTTTCTCACGCACATGTGCCCTGAGCCATCTTGGTAACATGTTACCAAGATGTGAACTTTTATTCTTTTACAGTTGCTTTGGATTATTGTATCTCTTGTAATCCAATGATGAGATTTTATTCTATACGTGCTTGCTAAAACTTATTGTTAATTAAAGTTTAAATTGGTAGCTAGAGTAGTTTATGTGACATTTTGGGCTTAGTGTTGGGCCGGGTGTTACATTATGTGCGTTGAGCTACAAGAGAGTTCCCCTTCCGTGAATCACGAGGGCGGAACCAGGTGAGGAGGAAGACATTGCCCTTGTCGCCCACCAAGGAGGGGGCCATCGCCCAAGTCGCCGCCACATCTCCTCTCCTCTCTCTAGGGTTCTCTGGGACGGGATGGGATTTGGGGCTCGAGACTTTTCGCGTGCACTCGGGTTCGGGAATGCATCGTGTGTGAGATTTAGGGGTCTAGGGGTTGCGAAGAGCCAGTGGCATATTGTGGGTAATTAACCTCAACTTGTAGTGTCATTTTGCTTTGTTGGCCCATAGCTCACCACTTGGAGCAAGGTTCCACCCGTTCTCGAAAATTGCACTACGGGCTATTCCGCTCCCAGTTGCTCCAACTCCAATTTTTTTTTGTAAAGCTACCCTATTTGGCACAGCTCCATCCACTCCAACTATGAAGCTGGGAGTAGAATCCATACCAAACAAGTCTGTACAATACATTTACGGTGTATTCACGAGTAGAAAATATAGAGTATTTTCTGATATACACAAAATGAGTGATTTTGTGGTGAGTATTTTGTGATGTGTACATATTGTTGTACAAAGGTAGAGTATTGTACTAGGGGGATTGGATCATATACCCTCCCTGAATTTCAGGATTTCAGGATTTACCCTCTCACCTCAATGACATGTGGGGTCACCATAGGTCAATGACATGTGGGTCAGGAGGGTAAATCCTGAATTTCCATCTAAGGGGAGGGTATATGATCAAATTTTCCATTGTACTAGTGGTGAGTATTATACAGAGTGTATGATAGGAGTATTGTACATGGAACTTTGTATAGTACATGAGTATATGTAACATCCCAATTTTCGGGCCTTTTTGAAACTTTCAAAATAAAAATAACCATTTGATTTCTATTGAATTGCTAAAGTTTAACTTGAAATTTTAGAAAATAAAAATAATTTAATATGAATAAATCAAACTTCAATTAATTCAAAAATGGTTTATTTGATTTTCTAGACTTTCTTGGATTTTCTCCAATTCCTTTTTCTATTTCTCAAAGTTCAATTTAAATTATTTCCTTTTATGTTTTTCCCAAAAATTCCTTTTCTCGGTTGTAAAATTTCATTTAAATTATCTATTTTAAAAGCGAGGGATTTATTTTGGAGTTTTTGCATTTTATTGAATTTATTAAAACGTATGTTGAATTTCAAGAGAAAAATATTTTAAATAATTAAAATAAACTTCAAATAAATCTAAAAGTATTTTTCTATTCAGGTTCCAAAGTATTTTATATTTTTTTGGAAATTCTGAATTTCTTCTTTTCTTTCCTTTTTCTCTCTCCCCCCTTTTTCCTAGTCATCTTCTCCCGTGGCTTTCTTCTTTCTTTTTCTTCTCTATCTTCCCACGTCTCTACTGTTGTGCTCACATATGACTCCATGCCCTGCCTCCCCTGCTGACTCCATGCCCTAGCCCATGCCTCTGCAACCCCATGCCGCCCCATTCCCTGTCGCCTGCACCCCCATGCTGCCCTTTTTCTCCCATGTCGCCCCCATGTTGTTGCTGCTGCTGCTAGGCCGTATGCCACCTCCAATGCAGCTCCCTCTCCCCCTCCTCTTCTATAAATGGGCTAGCACATCCTCCGCTCCCCCAAACCGAGCACCAGCAGCCACTACCGAGCTCCCCACTCCCTTTCTCCAAGTTTCGGCTGTGTGCTCCACCTCCCTCTCCAGTGATCGCTTCGCCGCACCATCTGCGTCACGGCGAGCCTCTCGACCTCCTCTTCCACTGTAACATCCCAATTTTTTTGAGCTTTAAAAATAAAAATAACCATTCGGTTTTGTTGAATTTCTAAAACTTAACTTGAAATTTTAGAAGTTAAAAGTAATTTAATATGAATTAATTAAACTTCAACTAATTCACTTTGGTTTGTCTTGAGTTTATTGGAGTTCTTTGGTACTCGAAATCCCCTTTCTTTGTTCGCTCCATTTTCCCGTTGCCTCCTCCACCTCAAGACCACTTCCTCAGGACCTCCTCTCGGTCACGACCACCCTTTCGGTCACGACCACTCCCTTGGTCACGACCAGTCCGTCCAACCCAGTTTTGACCAGCCCCGCCCTGGCCATCTTCCACCTCCGCCCGCATCAGCGTCGTACGTGCGTGCCGCTTGGGTCAGTGCCGTGCGCGCGTTTTACGCCTGCTCACTTGCCCTGTCGTGCGCATTAAATGCGCCTGTCACCGCCGCCTCTGGCACCTCCTAGCTCCTCTGCCATCTGCGTGCGCCCTATGAGCCGCCCCACTTTTGCCTTGTCCCCTCAGCCGCACGCACACCCATGCCTCCCTCTTTCTTACGCACACTACCGCCTGGTCTGCCAGCCCAGAGCTCCGCTCGCGCACCTCGCCCATTGATCTCTTTCTCCTCCTCCTCAGCTGCTAAATAGAGCACCTAGGAGCCCGAGCCCTCGCCCTCCTCTTGTTTTTCCTTCAACTCTTTCTCTCTCTTTATCCTGGAGAGTTTCCCCGTGCTCTGACATCCCTCTCAGTTTAGACCTCTCTCTCAGTCGAACCTCCTTCCGAGAGCTCATTCTCCTCCATTCAAACTCCAATTCAAGTTATTCCTTCTTCTAAATTTCTCTAGTTTCTTCCTCTTACTGTTTGTACTAATTTGTTATTTATTGAGATTTTATTTGGAGTTATTTTGTTTATTTAGCTTTGTTCGAACGTGTAGATTTCGACGTTTCTGAGGAGTTCTTGGACCTGACGACCTCGACCGAAGCCTCCCAACTCTTCAACGAAGGCAAGTCGTAGACCTTTGATCATGTCGTACCCAGTTTATAAAATTATATTGTTTTATATTAACATGCATGGCTAGTTGTATAAAAATAGTTTGGGAAGTAGTTAAGTGCCTACTCGACAGTATGACTCCTGAATAATTGTGAATGACATGTTGATATGTTCCTTTGAACACATAGGTTGGGTATTCCTAGTTGGATACTATTGCTATACTAACATGGGTGCATATTATGCTTAATCCTACTTTAGTTATGCGATGGTCTCGATCTCATGATTCAATGATGATGAACTTGACTAATGAAATATGGAATTGTGGCGCAGCTACTATTATTAAAAGTTGTTGTGCCATGGCAAGGGCTGTCATTTGGTCGGGTTGAACCAAAAATGATTTCATACTCAGGCGAATGATCGTACAGTAAAGGGGGTGCTGTAAGCACATTGGGATAATGATGTTTCGTCTGAGTAGCCACTAAGGACTTAACCTTGTGCGCCATTGATCTGGGCCTTACCGTGCAATCACAAGTCCATTTATGGGGTGGGTTTGGCTGAATAACTAGCAATGCTTTGATTTGGTTTTATTTTGGTGGAAGTGTGAACCCTGAGATTGACCTTCACACTTGGCTTTGTTACTATTCAGGATTTGTAAGGAAACCAAAGTACGTCCATCTCAAAGAACTCCACAGAGCTGTTAAGTTATGCGAGCATGCTTTGGTTTCTGTTGATTCGGTCGTGACTTCCCTTAGAAGTATGCAAGAGGCCTGTCTTGATTGCCCTTTCCCCCAATGAAGTATATATCATATATGGATTGATGTGTCATTTACATATAATACCTATACTTCAGGCTCATGTCTTCCGATCTCCATCTGCTTGTGCAGCTTTCCTTGCGAACTACAATTCTAACTCTTATGCAAAAGTTGTATTCAACAATGAGCATTCTGACCTTCCACCTTGGTCAATCAAGCATCCTTCCCGATTGAAAAAATGTTGTTTTTAACATCTTTGCGGTAAGTTTGACTTGTGCTTATCCCAGTATGGTATGATGTCACTCTCGGTCTTTTGTTCGATCCACTATATGATGAGTTTGCTTAGTGGTTCAAACTGTTACCATCTCTACAGTTGGCGTTCGGACATCTCAAATGCAAATGTGGCGGATGGGGCCTCTTCAATGATGTGGGAGAGGTATGATGAGGAGGTTGATTCATTGGCAGCTGCTTCGCTGCTCACCACAACAGGTCTACTTGAGCAGCTTAATGTCACGAGACACACTAGTGATTATCTCTGGTACATTACCAGGTAATGCTGCGTCAATAGGTTGCAGATCTTTAAATCTCAATACACAAAGTTTAATTATCTAGGATATGAGGTCCCTTTTCTTTGTAAAACTATTCTTCGTTTCCTGTTTATGAAAGATCCAACGACGCTGTCCTTCGCGCTAAATCTCAATATGCATAGAAGTAATTATTATATCTGAAAATCTTTTATTACCTTTTACAGTGTGAATGTAAACCCATCTGAAAAATTTCTACAAAGTGGCAAACCTCTCTCTCTTCGTGCTCCTACATACAACGACGGCGCAAATGCGCGCACAGGTCCTAGTAAAGATAACCACCTATCCAAATCAAAGCCTAACCAACAGCCCAAACTGAGGCCCAAACCGGCAGCAAAGCCACGGTCCAACCCAACCAGTGCTAAACTTGAAACCCCGACCGGGGGCCCAGCATCCAACGCCATCATCCAACCTCGGTTCCCCACATCCCGTCCACGAGACCACTGCCATTTCTAGAACTTTCCTCCTCGCCTCCGCCTCCCTCTTCCTCCCAAGTCCAAAACCTCCTCCCCTCGCGGCCTCCTCCACCCGCCGCCCAAATCCCAATCGGACCCTACCCGAGCGAAGAGGAGAGGAGCAGAGCAGGATGCCGCCGAAGAAGGGGCAGCCGTCGAAGTCGGAGCTGGCCAAGAAGCAGAAGATCGTGGAGGACAAGACGTTCGGGCTCAAGAACAAGAACAAGAGCAAGAACGTCCAGAAGTACGTCCAGTCCCTGCACCAGGCCGTCCAGCCCAACCCCGACTCAACCAAGGCCGTCGCCAAGGCACGGGACAACACCCAGATGGGCCAGATCGAAGCTGTTCTTTCCCTTCCTCCGATTGCTTTGCTCTTCTGATGTTTCTTTTTCTTGTTTGTGGATGTGGATGCGCAGAAGAAGAAGGAGGAGGAGAAGGCGCGCGAGAAGGAGCTCAATGATCTATTCAAGGTCGCCGTCAGCCAGCCCAAGGTCCCCGTTGGTATGGCCTCCTCTCCCTTGTCACCCAGTTTTAAGGGTGTCTGTGTGTTCCGATACCGGTATGTGCTAATGGATTTTAGGCGCATTGAGTAGTCCTCGTTATGCTTATGTAGTTTGTGTGAGTTCATATGTGAATGGCTCGAGCCTCTGCCAAGAAAACCTCTGTTCGTTATGATGACTGTTGAATTTCGGAAATAATTGTGTGTCCCTCTTGAGATCCCACACCCGTTATTTATAATACCAAATATTACGGTCCGACTCTAACACAACTTGACTCCGACTCACACACAAATTGGACTCTTATCTAAACTCTAGTATCTCCAACACTCCCCTCAAGATATGGGTATGAGATATCAATCATATTCATCTTGTTACATATTGCAATACCATTAATAGAATTTACCAAAACTACCACCGACTATATAATTAATACCATCACAAAGACCAAAAGTTGCTCACCACCAATACTACTAGAGACGTTACTAAATCTATCTTCATCGTCTACCAGTTGACCCGACTTCAACCTCTTCTTCCTCTACCCTCGTGCCCCCGGCCACCCTTAGTCTCCACCATCTCTACCCACACGCCCCCGGTCTCGGCCTCCACCATCTCTATCTCTACCATAGCCCATCACGTTTGACTCCAGTCCCGATCCTCTTCCCAATCCTCTTCTCCCTTCTGCCACTTCTCTCACTGTGCGGTCTTCTCCTCTGTCATGGCCGCATTGGCCCTGGGCCCATCTCTTTCTCTTCCTTTACCTCCACCTTGATCTTCTTAAGCAGATCTATTATTCCCACCACCACTAGGGCGAGATGCCCTACACTTGTAACACTCGGTCCTCCTTGCAAAGTTCAAGTTGCCACATCTCGTATCACGACAAATCCAATCACCCTTGCGACCTCCAGTTTGTGAGAGAGGACACGCCCAACTCAGGTGTCCTGTTTGCTTACAGTTGTAACACTCACTGTCATCAACTATGGCGTACGCTGACTTTATAGGGCTGCTACCCACCATCACTGTTTCCTCGATAGCCATAGCTAAAATAGTCTTCTTTATAGTTGGCAATACCACCTGATGACATATTGAAGCCCTCTTGCTCTCAAACTCAGGGTTCAAACCTTTCAAGAAGTGAGTAACCCTCCTATGTTGCAGCCACGCCTTACCAAACTCAATATCACTAGCACACGTCAGCTGCAGTGGATCATATTGATCCAAATTTGCCCACAACTGTTGCAGCTCACTAGCATATTCTTGAACGCTCTTCTTCTCTGTTTCAGAGCATCTACCTTGCCCTGAACCTCCACCATCATCATCACATTGCCAACCGCAGAGTACATGTTCCCCAACATCTTCCACATCATTGTTGCACTTGGGATCGCTTCCACCATCCTAGCAATGAATGGGG
Organism: Ampelocalamus luodianensis; assembly: GCA_036346255.1. Lineage (NCBI taxonomy): Eukaryota > Viridiplantae > Streptophyta > Magnoliopsida > Poales > Poaceae > Ampelocalamus > Ampelocalamus luodianensis. The sequence goes on along the minus strand of CM070617.1, from coordinate 23,911,791 downwards.
ATACCAAAGTCAACAACCATGCCACCATCACAGAGTTGGTGGTGTTCCACACCCCCCAATCAGTACTTCTCCTATCCGTAGGCTCAACACAAGTCTCCTGCAAATAGTGCTCTACCCCTTCGTCTTCAAAATTAGCTAAACCCTTTTAAACCAACTCAGGTAATTCCTGCCCCCCGTTCCAACTTTACATCATTCGGCTCAGCTCAGCTTTAATTCAGATGACCCAGCACCAGACCTCGGACCTATCAAACCCATTGCGATGAGGTCCTGTAATATATCCCTCATCTCACTTTTTGTGATCAAAGAGGATTCTCCATTTTCCCCATCCATGGTCACAATACTCTTCTTCGCAGCCTTTCTCGCAGCTTCTTCCTCAGCCTCAGCCTTTCTCGTAGCTTCAATATCTTCAGGATTCATCTTCTACTTTCAACACCGGTTACACACCCCTTCACCAAATCGTCCTCCTCCTTATTGCTGTGCGTGTTCACGGAACCTCTTCACGCATCAACAGATCACGACTCCACAATCACAAACACAATCGTCAACACCTCTTGAACCATCCCCGAAACCAGCAACCACACCAGATCGCAATCGCCACACCAGATCTTACTCCACTTGCCACACTAGATCTTTCTCCACCCCACCGACACTCAAGCACAACACCACGCAGATCTTCCTCCACCCCACCGACACTCAAGCACAACCTTCTTCCTCCCGAGCACACCTCTTCGGCCCTTCCTCTACCCAAAAGCACCGAGATCCTCCTCCACACATGAAGCCCGCAGCCTTCTTCCTCCCAAAACACCTTCCTCCACCCCCGATACTCTCTCTCCACCAGCGAACCGAAGCACCTTCTCCACCTCCGGCCGAGTGGCGAGCGGTGGTGACCTGCGTGGCTTGGCGGCGGCGGCCCGCGTGCTTGCCCTCAAGCGCGGTGTGGCCTAGCCTGAGCGGTGGCGGCAGCAGGTCTAGATGGGCAGCATCGGATCTATATCTAAGGTGGCGGCAGGTCTAGATGGGCAGCATTGGATCTAATATCTAAGGTAAGTTTTTTTCGCTCGGGCTAGGGTTTGGGATAGATTAGGGTTGGCTCTGATACTATGTAGAATTTCAGGAATAATTGTGTGTCCCTCTTGGGATCCCACACCCTTTATTTATAGTGCCTACAGTCCGACTCTAACACAACTTGACTTCGACTCGCACACAACTTGGACTCTTACCTAAACTCTAATATCTCCAACAATAACAGTATCCCCCACTTCGAAGGATAGCATTTGTAGTATGGAAGTGGTTCCCACAACATTAGTGTTGATTTGTGCTAATGTAGCTAAGGTCTGTCTAATTTGTTCGATGTAATGTATACGTTGTGAACACCTATAAGCTCTTTCACACCCTTCAGGCTGCAAATGGAGATTGCAAAGTTTCATTAGGATGTGTACATACTGCAAGTTTGTTCATAAGGTGTCGCAACTGCTATTATGGTGATAGACGCTGATGCTTACGTTCTGTTGTGCAGGTGTTGATCCCAAGTCAATAGTTTGCGAGTTCTTCAAGGTTGGCCAGTGTCAGAAGGGTTTTAAGTGCAAGTTCTCACATGACCTGAATGTCCAGAGGAAGGGTGAAAAGATTGATATTTACACTGACAAGCGTGACACAGGTAAGCGACAGACATGATTTCATTTTAACTTTTTTTTGGGAGTTCTTCAAATTGACCTGTAGATATTCACATGTTCTTGGTCATGGGCAGAAACCATGGAGGACTGGGATCAGGAGACTCTTGAGAAGGTTGTTGAGTCAAAAAGGACAGAGTACCAGCAGAACAAACCTACTGATATTGTACGCACTACTCCGAACCTGTTGTACAATCATTTTTAAGCCTTTCCCATTATGTGACGTGTTGCTTTCAATTTGTTATGAAAGAATCAAGAATCGTACTGATATTCTTGTTTGGTAATATTTGTGCTAGATAATATTATACTGGTTCTATGTTTGCTGTTTGTATTGTGTCTTCTCATGCATATCTTGCATTCTCTTTTGGATTTTAGGAGGAATACATGGACATTGAAATTGAGCTGTGAAGCAATAATGTTTTTACGCAGAGCATCTTATGGTTTCATGTCAATCAGCCATGTTCTGCTAGTGTATGCTGTTTTGAGTTGTTTTTTCTATAAGTTTAATGCAAATGCGATTTCTGTTGGCCACTTCTTGTCATGATCAAAATATAGATAGCATATGATGATTAGTGTCTGCTTTGCTTATTTCATATCTTTATTGACATACTTTTAGAATCTCATCTCAGGTTATATCTTTAGCAAGCCCAACCACATGAATTGTAGTCCTTTTTGCAGCTGGAGCAACTATAGGTGCCCCTGATATATGTTCTGTTGCAAATGATTAGCCTGATATTGTCTAATTGATTGGCTTGTTGGGACTCTTTCTATGTTGCAGCGCAGTTAAGATCCGTTATCAACTTGTCATCAAGGATTCCGACTGGAATTCTGTGTGGCACATTGGCTATGTCAGTCAGAATGTCCACAAGGCAACGTCAATATTAACTTATTAAGTAATAACTTAATACACTAGCTGTAAAACTCTATGAGGTTAGGTTAGTGATGGATAATGAATGTTGAGTGAAAAACTTTATTCCAGCGATATACTAACTTATTGAATATCAATATATTTTCACTGATGAAAATTTGATGATGCACATTGTTTTAAAAAATACCATGCTACTATCATATTATGATGCATTTGCATTTGTACTAATGCACCTTTTTATTGTCACCCTTGTATTCTTGTTATGGTTGCATAATCAGTGTTTTGTTTCTTCATGTTATATGATTTCTTTTTGTTTCAGAAACTTGGTTGTTATCTTGCAATGCCTTTACTACTCTCTCTCTCTACCTTCTTCTGCTGGTAACATGAGGTTGTATAGCGGTGAAATCGTAAAGGTTATCTTTGTTTTTCAATCTGCAAGGTGTTCTTGTTTTTAAATAGGATGAATAGATGATGATTTTGGTAATTCTTTTGTTCTGTAGGTTTGCAAGTACTTTCTTGATGCCGTGGAGAAGAAACAGTACGGGTGGTTTTGGGTTTGCCCAAATGGTGGCAAAGATTGCCACTACAGGCACGCCCTTCCACCTGGCTATGTACTAAAATCCCAAATGAAGGCCTTACTGGAGGAAGAGAGTGAAAAGGTCGCTATTGAAGATGAGATTGAAGATCAGGTAGAATGAAGATCAATAGGCATGATTTATGTCTGGAAATGTGAAACTCTTGTTGTCCACTTTTCTCTTGCATAACTGGATTTTTTTTGGCACTGTTGTGACATTCTCTCTTGTCATGTTCATCTAACAGCGCAAAAAGGTACAATCAACAACCCCTATGACTACAGAATTGTTCATGGAATGGAAGAGGAAGAAAGCAGAGGAAAGAGAAGCTGGTCTGGCTGCCTTGAGGGCAGAGAGGGCTAAGAATGATCGCATGAGGTAACCTTATCTTCTATGAGTCAGTTGTTTTGAGCCCTTGAGGTACTTACTGTGATTGTACTTGCTCTTGTATCCAGTGGTCGTGAGTTGTTCATGGTCGATGCGAGTGTGTTTGTTGATGATGCTGAAGCATATGAAGTCTATGAAAGACATGAAGAAGAATCAGAAGCTAACGAAGAACAGGTAAATTTTCCCTTACAATGGTTCCTTATTTACTAGTGTCATAATCAAATTACTGATATCCTAGCAAGATGAGATTGGGAGAGTGAAAAAGGGCCTGGACCCTAAAAAAAGAAAGCTGGGATTTAAAGTGGATTTACTACACCTACAGGTAGCCACACCCACTTAACTATTGTGGTAGTTTACTCTGCATCGTTTTGAAGGGACCAAACAAGAGTAGTTTCAGGAAGCACCACTTTTTTATGTTTCGTGTATGATCTAGTTACCCTGAAAATTTGCTTGTGTACATGATTTAGCTTGTCCTTTATCCATGTTTTTTCCTGGGATATTCGAAATGCCCAAAACATAATTGGGTGTACCTACCCATGGGCCCCACGAGGTGTTAATTGTATATCAGTGCTTGTTGAGAAATTACAGTAATACATAAACTGGTAAGAACGAATCAAAGAGGTATCTGGCATCTTATTCTAAACTGATTTTATTTCTAGTGGAATGCACTGAGATTTATTCGTGTGACACATCTGAGATTCTTCTTTTTGAGCAGATAGAATGCCATTTTTGTGTCTTAGGCTCAGTTTGTGGTTGTTGTGCTGTGCTTATTTTTGAAGTTGTTGTGAGAAAGAAGTTTTGAAAAGTCTATTACTCTGTTTGGTAAATCAGATTAAAGTTAGATAAATCCTGTTATCCAATGATTGTCCTCTCACATTTCATCTCATGTGTTTTCTAACACAATAATATATCGATTGCAACTTGATTAAGAAAAAAAACAGCTAGGCAAACACCCAAATATCTATAAGCAGTTCAACAAAATGTGATTATCATAATCCATTGCAATGCCAAATGAAGCCTTACTCATTTAATATAGCATTGGTTATGATTATTTTAAATAGCTATATCTCCTGGCCTCCTGTATGCCAAAAAAAGAAGCAGAATAAGCAGGCCTAGAATCAAATGTTTAAATATGGAATTTATACATGTTGCGGATCCCATGTCATATTATTATATTCTTTCTAAAGTATTGCTAGTTTAAAGTGAATTGCTTCTCTATCTGGCCAAGGGCCCTATTCAGCGCGTATTTTAGCATGGAATTTGACAGATAGTAGAACTAAAATGCAGGCTGTTTGCAACAGTTTTGCACAAAATGTATTCTCTCTATAGATGTATATGTTGTAACAAATATTTTTCCTTCCATTCTACAGGGCAAGAATGGTCAGGATGAAGGTCCAAGTTCATCAACTTCTAATGGCAAGGAGGCCGAGGAGGAGCCTGACGACGAAGATATAGATGATGACGATGACTTGGACATTGATGAATTAAATGAACTTGAAGCAAGCCTGTCGAGAACTTCCATTCAAATTCGAGAACCAGGCGAAGGAACACCATCTTGAGCAGGAATACACTGGAAGGTCATTGAGAAGTCGTACTCCATTTTTGCGCTCCAAATTGCCCTACTTGCGTTAGAAACAAAAAAGGTGGAGCATAGATGCAAGTGGAATTAGTTTTTAAGAGACTATGATCATCATCTATCTTGAGGGAGCAATGACTAATGAATGGTGCCCAGTGTTATCATCACATGCCAATTGATATTTATCTGCTTGTCCTTTTACATTGTTATTATTGTGGGGAGTTATGTTGCTACGTGTGAATAACATGACTTAAAATTTTCTTGCCTTGTGCAAACCTATAAGCAAATTTTTGATGCGAACATTGTTTTAGTGGTGACTCCGGATCATAGTCCTTTTTACCCCTTAAAGAAAGATTGTGGATTTTAGAGCACCCACGTTCATCAAGAATCGGCACATATCTTGTTCATTTTGTTCCACCCTTTCTGCTTTGTTCCTGTCGATTTGTCGAATCATCCTTGGGTAGACACGACGGGATCAAGCTTTTCACTTAAATGTGGGATAACCTCAAGAGCTAGTTGCTCCCGGGTTGCTTGGATCTTCAGAGGAGCAGAATATTAGATCCTTCTAACTTCTCAGTGGAGACATTTCACATGCTCGTGCTTTGCTAAAAAAAACCATTATCATTATCCACCACATCGAGTCAACATCGTGGGAATTGCCCAGCCCGGCCCACGACGTCTCGGCCGAGCCCCGCCCTAGGCTCCGCCATGCAGCTGGTAGAATTTCATATTTTTTTTCTTGTCCAAGGTGTAATTTGTTTGTTGGTAGTGTTGAGGAACCGTCGCTGGCGAGTCCAGTCCGAGCGATTACCTCGTAGACAAATTCAGAATCGTAAGAACAATGCATGAACAACAAGAACAGAATAAGAGATAGAACACAGAGATGTAGGGGGACTTCTTGCTTCTCTTTATTCTTTCATCCATCGATCAATCATTTACAATGAATAGCACCCCCTATTTATAGGCTACGACCCTGCTAGGGTTTGGGATGGGCGCCACTAATGGGTGGCTGCAGGTCGAGCCCATGGTTTCCCAACACTCCCCTTGGCACCCATCCTTCATGTCCATGTCTCGTCAAAACTCCATAAAACCAGTGGGAAAAATTTGGAGAAAGAGTACATGATACACGTTCACTATTGTGATGCACGAATTGCCTCATTAAAAACCTTGGCGAGAAACTTGAAAAACTCGTCAAGGAAAAAGAGTACAATCCACCCAATTTCATTTAATCTCCTAGATTTATTCTTTGGGTACTCGATCTTCATGATCAAGCTTTAATAATGAGTTCGTGAAGGTTCTCCCCCTGAATTCTGCACTTCTCTAAGTCTCATCATTCCAATTCACGTATGCATCTTTCAATGTTAGACGCTGGAAGTGACTTAGTGAATAAATCTGCAAGATTCTCACACGACTTAGTATGCAGTACTTTAAATACGTTCATCTTTTGCAATTCATGAGCATAGAAGAACTTGGGGTTGATATGCTTTGTGAGAGAATTCTTCACATAACTCATCTGTACTTGTGCAACACAAGCTGCATTTATCTTCATAGATAATAGTGGAGGTTAGAGCGGTATTCAATCCACATGACTGCTGGATGTGGTGAATCATCCGTCGAAGCCAAACACAATCTCGTAAGGCCTCGTACAGTGCTATTATTTCCGAGTGGTTCGTCGTAGTCGATACAAGACTCTGCTTAGACGTTTTTCATGGAATTGCAGTTCCACCACATAGGAATACATAGCCTGTTTGCTGTTGTATGCGGGTCCTACAAGTACCCGTTATCTGCATTGCCATTCATAGTTAGGTCTTGGTTCTTTCTATAGAACAGACTAAATTCTTTGCTTCTTTGGAGGTATCGGAAGATGTCCTTTATTCCCTGCCAATGCCTTTGGTAGGTTCTGCACTATACCTTGCTAGTAGGATCACAGCAAATACAATGTCCGTTCTAGTACAGTTTGCTAAATACATTAGTGCTTCTATTGCACTTCAGTGTGGGAATTCGGTCCCAGGACTTCCTCCCCTCTTCTTTAGGTGCATGCGTGTCTTTGTCTTGCTGCAAGGTCTCCGACCATTGGCATTTTCAAAGGGTATGCCTTTGCAAAGTCGAACCTTTCTAACACCTTACGAGTGTAGGTGACTAATGCACTAATACCTCTTTAGGGCATGCCCAAGTCGCAAGCTGGGCAATATTTGGTTTTCACCCAAATCTTTCATTTGAACTCCGACTCGGTAAGAGCTTGCTTTCTTAATGTCCTTGTGGTTAGATGATATTCGGATCATCTTCATACTCGAGATTATACAAAATCCATTACGAGATCGTCGTATAAATACACGAGATTATTCTCATTGTTCGTGTAGCCTTTCTTGCATAGAAAGTCGCAAGCGATTATACCACATCTCGCCTGATTGCTTAAGTTCGCACAATGACTTTCTCGAGTTTCACACTTTGTACATGTTTCTATTTGCTCTGTTTTGGTTCGGGACAGTGATACATTCAGTTATCTTCATATAAAAGTCCGAATCCAATATTTCATAAAGGTATGCTGGTACCTCATCCATCAATTTCACTTCTAACTTCAAGTTTACTTCCATTGAGATAAAAATTTAAAGGGAGTTCCGCCCATGACCGGGGAATAGGTTTCTTCATAATCATCTTCTGGATGTTCAGTGAAACTTTGTTGAACGAGCCTTGCTTCTTTTCATTTCTCTTTCGAACAAATACTCACTTATGCCCTACAGGGTGTACAAGGGGAGGCGTGCGGCTTATATGCCCAAACACCTTTCTTTTATTCGGAGAGAATAATTCAATTTCTATTGCCTTCTTCCAATCTGATCTTTTCTTTTATTTATCGAGCGATCTGAGCTCTGGATCAAGATTGATGATTGTGGCAAATTTCTTTGCAAAGTAAGTGTCGACATTGGCTGTTGTAATATTCAAAGGTTCTCCCGAGGTCATAAAGTTTATAACTATTTCTTCAAGGGGCGATTCTTTTAATACTTCTACTTGCTCACCGCTGCTTCCAATTGCGGGGCAAGTCCCTTTAGTTTTTCAGCTCCGATGTGTGCGCACACATCCATGCTGATATCTCCCTTCATGGGGATGTTCAATTCTGGTATGCCTTTTCTGAAAGTTCCATACCGATGCCAGGTCTCAACTGACTCCCCTTCTAGTTCGGGGCACTTCGGTGATCGGCTGTGTCAAGTCCTTCTTATCCTTTTTCACCGGCGTCCCGGTTACTTGGATTCGAGGACCGGAGTTCTCGTCCTTTTATTACGAGGCCTCACGGGCGGGATTAGGATACCTTCAATGGTATTTCAACCTCTCCGGTGCATTGCTTGCAGGCAAATGCTACTTATTCACGCTCTTCAAATCACTAAAGTAGTCTGACAGTTGATTCACTAATACTTGTAAATCAATTATCTTCTGGACTTCAATTCAATTATCTTCTGGACTTCTCTATTTGCTTCACTAGTGCGCGAGTCATATGCATAGATTTCCATTATCTTTTAGACTTCAATTGTCTTCTAGACTTCAATCGTTTCCCGACATTATCATTAAGGGTTGATTTCCTCCCCCTAATGATGGGAAACTAACCTCATCTAATGTACTATCTGAATGGGATCATATGGTCCAAATACTTGATTATGGATGCTGTCTCATAACCAACGTATATCCCAGACTTTCGGAGAAGACCCATTTCAGTTCGCTGCGGTGGTGGTATAGGTATATAACCCTTGCAACCAAACCTGCGAAGATGAGGAGTTTTCAGTGCTGACCCTTGCGCTAGTTGCATAGTTTGATGGATGTTATAGGCCGATGGTCTAAAATTGATGAGAGCTGCTACGAGCAGGACTGCGTGTCCCCAACATATAGTTGGTAAATTACAATTCTTCAAAGTTCTGCTAGTCCATTCTTGGTGCGGATGTGCGGTATAGAATGCTCAACTTTAATTCCCATTTTCATATAATAATCATCAGATGCCTTCGGAGTACATTCTCCGACGTTCTCCATTCAGATGGACTTCACGTGATGATCGTGGAAATTATTTTTCAATTGTTAATTATCTGCGAGATTTAGCTTTGCAAAAGCATGGTTTCTCATAGACAATAAACATCGTGCGACCATTCAGGAAGCATCGATGAGCACCATAAAATACCTAAATGACCCTTACGAGGTGTATAGGACATAAAAAGTTCTCCTGGATACGGTCCAGGATGCGAGGACTTCATTCTTCGCTTTGAGCGAAAAGTCTAGTAATTAATTTCCGTTGGCACATGCGGGCACACAAAATCTTCAGTTGGAAATTCTTTATATTCATATTATGTCCACGTGAACTGTTAATTATATCTCTCATTATCCTAAGACCAGTGCGGCATAATCTATCATGCCGAGATAGAAAAGTTGAGCTTCTAAATTCGATTTTCAAGGCAGTATAGGCTGCAGGTGCCTTAATATTAGTGTAGTATAGCCCAATTTCATATGAAGGAAGATATTCTAATGCCATTTTCACTTTCTTCACGCTTTGTAATGAGCATGTATTCAGAGCATACTCTTCTTGATCTCTACATTGAAGCTGTTAGCGCAAATATCCTTGAGAGTTCTAATCGATTCAGGTACAACAAGTCTTCTTCAATGACCAAAGTTGTGCCGTTGGGAGTATAATTATGGCCCTTCCGAGCCTATTATACAAGTATCATTTGCTATGATCGTCGTAAGACTACAAAGCATTCTTCCGATCATTGGAAAAATTCCGTTTCTCTCGGGATGGTATTCGTTGTGCCGCTACATGCTAAGCACACTTCCTCCATAGGCGCCACACGCGTTCTAATATAATGTACTTTATTAATATGTAGCGTAAAGCAAGCAACACATAAATAAAATACTTGGATATCGAACGTAACTTGCTATTATAAACACGGGAAAATAAGTCTTGCAGGACTCATAATAAGAATTTAATGCTTTTGCTCTTCTAGAGCTTGCAACCATTATTCAATAATTCAAAATTCTGCTTCAATTACAAACTGCGAGTTTCTATAAAAGATCCGAGTGCCATGCGTGCACTAGATCGAATCGACGAAGTATTCAGGAACTTCTGGCTCAATCTGCTCCATGACGATCTTCTCATCCTGGGCAACTACGACTGCGGGCGTAGCAGTGTCCAAAGGAGGGTTGATGGGGGCTGCTATTGGGCTGTCCACATCCATAGGTGCAGCTAATGGATGTGGACCCTCTATGCCTGCAATGGCGAGGTGTGCCACATGTTGTTTATTTGCCCTTCTTCTTAGACTGAAAATCATTAATAATGTGCGACTCATGACCTTACTCTTCTTGCTCCTCTCATTCGTGAGAGGCTTCATCACCTGTAGTCGCTAGCGATGGCTTCATGGCCAACATTGCTACTAGGTGGTCGAGAGATGTAGTTCTTTCTTAGAACACCATCTTGAGCTTCCGCAACTTGCATGATGTCGATTAATTCGGCATACTACTTGTAGCCATCTTGATGATAGTTGCGTGCGGATTGCACGCGTTCGGGTGAAAGGTAGAGAGTCTTCTCAATCTTACGCTCATCCGTGATTACATTACCATGCACTGAAGACCGATACAAATTATGTATAAATTCTAGCCATCTTTGGTCAATTCTTCTAGCTTCTTTGGTTTGTGATGCGGTCATATTCATATTCATGCAAAAGTTCATAATATTACTACTGGTAATTTGCGTAAGATGGTTGCAAAATTCTCATAATGCTCATCGAACTCCCGGTTCGTGATCCGAATTTTTCTATGCATTTTCATGATTTCTGCTATTTTCATGATTAAAAGCAACATATCGATCACGAGATAATCAAAAGCAGAAATACAAAATTGCATAGAAATAATAATAACAAAGTTAAACATGCTTCAAATGCAAAAATAGATTAAAAATGAATTCTGAGGCCCTTTTCTCTGGAAAGTGACTTTTTTTAAAACGCAAGTTTCTGGGTTAAAGCGAAATTTCGTTCGAGAAAAATTTACGTGTAATTTTCATATTTTTGAGGCTCTTTTCGCAAAGTTTCTCACCGCGCAAAAAAATCATGTGATTTTGAGAATCACAAAGGGTCTTTTGCAAATTTCACCTTTTTTTCGGAGCCATCCATTCCGGCCCGAGCTTGGTTTCCTCCCACGCCTTTCCCATTGGCCCGTTAGGCCCAAGCGCCCTACCATTCATATTGGTGCTAGGTTTCTGTTGGTGGCCGGTGGTGGCGCCATTCACATGGCGCTGCGCTGCGCGATCACGGCCGGCGGTGCGGCCGAGCGGTGTGGCGACTTGACGCGCGGCGCGCGGGTGGACGGCCGGCGGCCGGCGGGGGGTCCAGAGCGACGGCGGCGGCGCGGCGGCGTTACGGGAAGCGAGGAGGTGGCGTCCGGGCGGCGCGGCGGTGCGGAGGGGATCGCATGCGGGGCGGCGGCGATCGGCGCTGCTGGAGCATGAAGCGAGCGATCCGTTGACCTGGCGCTTCCGGGCGAGGCGAGAGGCTAAGCGTGTGGCAGGGCGCCGCTTCTGGCGGCGGCGACCATGGAAGCGGCACTTCAAGGCGGCGGTTTGCACGACAGACGGCGTCGCGACGGTGCATGCAGTAGCGTATTTTTTGAGTACTATTCACACGAGATTACTGTTCACATAAGTGTACTGTTCATGTGCAGATCACTGTTCACGTAAATCACTGTACATGTGCGAATACTGTTCGTAGGAGACGATGTTTATGAGCAAGTACTGTTCATGCGAGATTACTGTTCACCGCGCGGTTACTGTTCACCGCGTGGTTACTGTTCATCGCGCGGTTACTGTTCACCGCGTGCACTGTTCATCAGGGCACGATTTCTGTTTATGCGATGCGATGTAGTGCGTACGGGACTGCATCGGTGGCGCGGCTTCATGCCTACATGTGCATACTTGCCGCGTGCTAGCGACGTGGCTCTGTCGTTGCCTCCATGGCGATGCGTGATGGCGGACTATGCCGACCGGTAACGTATCGCGAAGGTAGTGATAGCCGCTTGCAGGCGGTGCCGTGCACATGGTGCCTTTCATGCGATTGCATCTACTACTTACGGTACAATCATCATCTACTCTTTCATGCAATCCACCGATCGGCTTGGCCGGCGACTTCAAGTCGGCTCACGGTAGATTAGAGCGGATTTGCACCGTAGAAAACCAATCTAGAAAGCCAAATTTGCAGAATTGAAAGCAATCTAGAAAAACGATTCAATCTACGAGTGACTCATCGACGGTTACCTTCCGGTCGAGAAGAGTCGATCGGGCGTGTTGAGGAACCGTCATTGGCGAGTCGGTCCGGCGATTACCTCGTAGACAAATTCGAATCGTAAGAACAATGAATGAACAACAAGACAGAATAAGAGATAGAACACGAGAGATGTAGGGGACTCTTGCTTCTTTATTCTTTCATCCATCGATCAATCATTTACAATGAATAGCACCCTATTTATAATTACACTCTTAGGGTTTGGGATGGGCGCCACTGCCCTGCGGTCGCACCCATGATTTCAACGGTAGAAAGGCAGTCGCGGAGCACATGCGGGGAGGTGTCCCGTGCCCACCCAGCTTTACCCCGTCCGCTCGGCTGAACTTGCCGCTCTGTTGCCAAATTGCAAACCGCGCACTGATCGTCGCTGCACCGCGCGGCCGTGCCCTTCGCCATCGCTACACGCGTAGTCGCTCACAGGTTATAGCGCAGCGTCTGCACGGCAAGCTTCAACGCCGCGCTTGTTGCCTCCTGTAGCGCTGGTCCTGCCGGCAGCGTACCGTTCGCAGCCACAACTGTTACTTCAGTTCCAGGCAGAATCGCAGATGTACTGTTCCTCGGATCAACTTTTTTTACACTTGATGAGTAAGTAGGCCATGCACGAAACCTTGTGGCGAATAAGACGAGTCGAATCTTGTCACCGAGAGGGCACTCAGGTCCAGCAATAATCGATGGCGTATTCGGGTGGCTCACTTGCATACTTCGCTTCGAGGGTAGCAGTTTGGGCTGGGTGCGCGTTTTTCGGTGACTGAGGCCTGAGGGGGTGGGCGATTGTTTGTTCGGGTGACAATCCTTCCGAAGGTAAAATCCTACAGCCAATCACAGGGTAGAAGAATTTATGTTGGGGCAAATTTCTTTTGTTAAAATTGTGTGTGGTTCTTCGCAAAAGTAGCAGTATGCTTCTTTACAAAAGTACTAGGATCGATACAGCTTTCCGGGTGATGCGCCATTGTTTGATGTAGCTGCAAGATCAGAAACGGGCAACATCATCGTTACCATGCTAGATTAAGATCAGGAGCACCCCCAAAAAAAAAAAAACTGGCACTACATATGCAATTTGCATACACAGCCAGAAAGGAAGGGTCAGACCACAATACTTGCCGACCACTCCTACATCCCTGACAAGTGACATGAAACGACAAAAACAGAACACAAATAGAACTCCTGCTAAAGGCAAGTGCTAGCTGCAAGGAAGTGAAACTTAACCTCGTAGTAGACACACTACACAAAGAGACAGTAACAAGTAACGTTACTAGCTGCCGGTCCCTCTGCGTGTGCAAGCATATCAGATCGGACACAAAAACGTACGTACAATACGCACTTTCCATTAGTCGATCGGTCTTTCATTTCTTCTTGGCACCGGCCGCGGCGGGCGGCTTGCCCCCGCCTTTCTTGACGCCCGTCTTGTCGCAGACAAGCACCGCTGCGGTGGCCACGGCCGTGACGAAGTGCTTGGCGATCTTCTCCTTGACCTGGCCCCTCCGGGGCAGCGGGTTCCCCGACGGCGTCTTGCTGATGCATCGCTTGACCGGAGCCGAATCGTGGCAGCTAGTTGCCATTGAGGTGCTAGCTACCAACTTGCACTCTACGCTCTCTCTGGTGAGCGGTGTGTTGGGAACATCGAGCTGCCACCAACTGCCCGGTATAAATAGGGGAGGAAACGAGAAAGCCAAGGGGGATGAAGGAACCATAAATTAAAGGTGCAGGGTGCTGAGTCAGTGAGTCCCACTGCGCCAACCGGCCGCGCGTGGATGGATGAGAAGACAGGCTGAATTGGAGTGAGGATCGGAGGTGGTCAAGCCGTCAAGGCCGTGGTCGGTTCAAGTGGCAGGCTGAGTCGGGGCAGCCGGTGAGCATATTCATATCACTTGTTATTAAAAGGTAGATATATGAATATTTAGGTGATGTAAGCAGCATATGACGATCACATGGCTAGCTGGTGGAGGCTAAGCACTAGACATGCAATAGGTGTTGGGTTTGAATCTTGCTCAAAGCAGTTTGGTGGCATTATTTAAGGAACTGAGGCTAGTTCAGTTGGCGTGGTGGGCAGGGTGCCCACCAACCCACCCGCGCTCGAGTCGCCCGGGATGCCTACTGTAGCTGGTTTCACAAATTGAAATCGGGGGAGATAAACATCTCTTTAATAAAAAAAGTATTTAGGTAATGTGGAGAAGAGAATGTGAGCTTGTTTTTAGATGAAGAAACAAGCAAATCTTTCATACAAAGACATAAGAAACAACAAAATAGTTATTGGAGACTTGTTTATTACATAAGAATATATATTTTTTGTATAACAATTAAAGTAGAAATTAAAGTCCTAGATACAAGCATAAGAAATAATTCATTGAAAAGATTGTTTTTTTTATTAAATTAAGTACTTTCTATCTTCTTAATAACAAATTAAGAAATAAACTATCGTACACGCTGTGAACGTACACGGTGCATGTTCTCGATGCGCGCGCGGAAGCGTGCGGCCACAGCCGTGACCCGTGCGGGGGAGGCACGCTTTTTTTTCTCGCATATCTTACCGGCGAAGGAAGGATACAGGAGCCACACCCATCAATCTTAACTTACCACAGAGGTGTGTTTAGTTGGAACTACCTTTTTTGGGCCTTGCACCAGAGTCAATTTCCGAATCCACCGCTTCTTGTTTTTTTAGAGGAAGCCATGAGCTTTCACGCAACAATAGCAGTAGCACTACAGTCTGCAGAAATGTTTGTACGGCACATGTGCAGTCAGTGCGGATTTGCCCAAGCATGAACACTGGGAATTACTGTCTTACTGGTCCAAAGGAGATCAGTCAACCTCTCCAAATCTTCTCGTCCGCGCCCAGCAGCCTACCGTCTCGGTCTTCGCAGGCTATAGGTGCGCAACACACGAATCTGGCGAAGGCGACGCCGGCCGGGTTCGTCGCGCAGCTTCAGGAATCAGGACTTCAGGAGTGGCTTGATCGCATGAGCGCGCAGGCCGGTTCAGGGTGATGCGCATCTCGGCATCTGCCATCTGCCTATATGAGAGCACCGCACCGCACCGGCCGGCGGCATGCTGATGCTGTGTGCACCATTGACTCACGGAGGATGAAATGGATAGAATAATAGGACATGTACAGATCTATCCGTATTCTAATCTACTGCTCAACTTAGCAATGCTTTTCGGATTGCTTTTAAGGAACAGTAATATGCATGGAACACAACAATTGTGAGGGGAAAGCGAACCGAAAGGCAGGAGGAAGAGTCTTACTGTACGCATGATCTCATTGGGACGACGTCATCGTCGTACGCGGAGATGCCAAAACGCACAAAATGTTAGATTCGCTTGTACGAGCAACTGTTTCCATGTAACATCTTCTGTTAGAGATTCTGTACCTGTCCTTCGGTGTCTAGCCAAGTCTCTACTCTCTAGGATGGTGGCACTGTTATACCGTACGCCCCTCTTCACTGCTCATTAGTTCACTAGTGCTTGGTTCAACCCTGCTCAGTAAGGGGCTTGTGACCTGTTGTGAGGGTGGTGAAAAACGCATCTAACAGACACATTCTATCTATGCTTGGCTTGAAAATCCTGTCATCAATAAGATGTCTAGCACTCCTCGGAATAAATAAAAATAGATGTCTTGTATGCCTCTGCTCATTAGTATTTTTTTGACAAGAGAGAACCCAACTTTTTATAGAGAGCAAATAAAAAGTTCTTATAGAAAAACTAAAAAACCATAAGGCTGGGACACCAGCTTACAATACCAAACCAGTCTTACAATACCAAACAAACAACTTAAACTAGGCTATTCGAAGATAATGAACAGAAATATCTGAATTACAAAAGCCCTTAATCCAGTATTCAGCTGTCGATAAAAAGTAGTTCATCTTCTCTTTATCACCCCTTTTGATGAGAACACTCCATTGTTGCAAACAAGACAGAAATTTGAAGATCACTTCCATTGGTTGCTTAGGAAAATTTTTGTCAAAATCTATTCTGTTCCTATATTTCCAAAGATTTCAAGCCAAAGCTGCAAAATTAAACAGAACAAGATTATAGTCATTAGCTACCCTCTTCTCCAACCAATTTAGTTGAAAATCATCTAAAGACCTTGGTATATGCTCCCAGCTTAGCATCTCTGTCAGAACCATTTTTTTATATACCAAAATGCAAGAGAACAAAACATAGTCAATAGTTTCTTCAGAACCACACAAAATACAATTAATCTCCCCTTTCCACCCCTTTTTCTAAGTCGATCAAGAGTCTGGACCCTGTCATGATAGCACAACCACATAAAAATTTTGACTTTCAAAGGTAATTTGTTTTTCCACAACTTCTGCATTTCCCCGCAGATAACACCCCTGAAAACGATCTATCTGTATAAATACTTAACAGAAAAAACACCAGACTTCTCAAGACACCACACCACTTTATCCATTTCATCATTTAGATCGACATCCATAATAAAAAAATTCAGATTCTCCCACTGGAATGCCTCCTTATTACCAAAACTCTTATTAAAAGTAATGCTCCACACATCTTCCACCAATCCATTGGTAACACTCATATTAGGAACCTGATAGATGTTAAAAAGATTGTTATACTTGACCTTCAAGGGACAATCTCTCAACCAAACATCACCCCCAAAAAAGAAATACTACAACCATACCCAATCTTAAATCTTGCACCCTTATTAAACAAATTTTAACTTTCTGCATATTCTTTCAAAACTGGGAACCATTTAAAGCTTTAGCTTCTCTGAAAGCACCCTTGGAAAATATTTAGCTTTAATAATCCTAAACCAAAGTTCATTATTAGCTGAGCATATTTTTCAAATCCATTTGGTTAAAAGACAATCATTTATTACCCTTATATTAACAATCCCTAACCCACCAAAGTCCTTGGACCTACAAACAGTCCCCCAATTCACCATGTAGTATTTAAACTTGTTACTAGCTCTCCTCCAAAAAATCTAGATATGCTCATTTGTGTTCGATCAGCTCAACTCGAACCTCTCCATGCAACACACATCTCAAATGCCACTCCAGTGACAAGTAGAGCATTATTCTAGCTTTTCTTTTAAGTAGTACTATGCTAGTAGCAATCGGCAATTTGCAATCAGATCCGCACACTTTCCTGAGCTTCTCTATAGTTCTGAGTTATCGCTGAGTAGCTTTTAGCCTAAGTTGCGATCCTAATCATTGCGCATATCGTTCCTAAAATCTAGCTATACTATTAATTGCCAATTTGTCTCTAAAGACTTCAACTCATCTACAGATAATCTTAAAGATAATATTTTCAACAATTTATCTATAAAATTATCATTTCCAACATAATTTATCTCATTACTCACTCACCATTTGTGTTAGTTTATGTGTCTAGCTTGTCTTTCATATAAGAGATGACTCACATCCTCTCTTCTACAAATAGACTTTTGAGTGACATAACATGTAAAAAACGACTGAGGTGATCACTATTGAAGATGCCCTCAGCGTTGTAAGTAGTGGCATTCCTAAGTGGCGATGTGATACGTGTTACTAGTTTGTTAACATTATGGTTAATGATTAATGATGACATTACTTTTGTTTATTATATTCATTCATCTTATCGTCTTATATTGCTTTCTTGTGAAAGATGAATTTTCAGGCAAGCTAAGCCTCTGTTCTACTAGCTTTCTTGCAATGAGTAACAGGGGAGTGTGCTTTAGATTGCCTCTAGTGCCAGTGCCCCACAAATCCACAATACATTTGATACTGCAAGAGTATTTGAACAAAACGGAAGCGATTTTGAGGGAATTTTCTTTACACTGTTGAGATATCTGATATCTCGTACCGCTGCTGCCCAAGATTCGCAACTCAATACTAAATCCATAGATAGCCTGATTAGCATCACGAAAGGCCATTTAAATACTTCCGATTTCTTCTGTTTTTTTCGTTAGATGAAAATCTAAAGGTAGAAATAAGTGATTGAAAAATAAAAATTTTTAGACAACTTATACATAAATAATCCCTTAGAATATCCGAAACAGGACGGTTAACAAAAAAATAAAATCCCATTACCATCATCAAAGTTATGCTGCACGTTACTCCTCTGAACATGAAACTATAAAGAACACACGCACGCACACGCACACGCACTCTCCATTTCTTCACTCGAGTACAATGTAGTAAGGTCGTTAGTCACCCAGGCCTCGCGTCGTCCTCCTCGGGGCGATTCACCCTGCCGCCTAGCGCCCACCTTCGCCGCACCCCGCCCGGCCGCCACCGCCATCGGCGACCTGCTCCGGCGGCGGCGGCCCCCCTCCCCCTCCTTTCTCCTCTCCCCTCCTCCTTTCTCCCCCCCGTGGCTGGTTTTCTCCGTCGAGAGGTGCTCGCCGGGCCAGTGGCGAGCTCGCCGACTCCGCTCCGGCCTGGCCGGTTCGGGCCTCCCGCCAGCCGGATCTGCGTCCTGGCGGCCAACTCGTCGCGTATCCGCGCCTCTCCGGTGCTTTGGCGTGGCGGCACGTCGTCGGCGCCCAGATCGGCGCTCTTCTGGCCGGATCTGAGCTCCGGCGGCTTTCGGCCACCGGTCTCTCTTTCGGTTGGCGGTTGCCGTCTTTGCGCGATGTCGACGGTGGCTGTGGCCGGGTCCGGCTATCCTGGGTTGCCGGTCCCTCCTCTGGGTGGCAGCTCACCCCTCTGTGTGTCGGCGCGCAGACGTGCTGCACCTCGGCGTGGCGACTGCCTCCAGTCGCGGGGCGGCACGTTGTGGAGTCCGCGCTGGCGCGGAGCCGTGATGGTGCTGCCGGCGTGGTGCCTCCGCCAACGGCAAGAGCTCTGGCGCAGGTGGCTGCACCGCGCCCATCTCACCACGTCCCTCCGCCGCCGCCGACCGGTCTCGCGCGTCTAGGCGGCAGGCTGCGGCTTCCACGCCGCTAGTCGCGGCCGTTGCGCCACGGGCAACTGCGGCGGGAACCTCTACTGCAACAGCGCCGGCGGCGCGCCACCCGCCACGCTGGCCGAGATCCTTGCCGGCGCTGGTGCTGCTGGGCGAGGGTCGCTTGACGAGTACCACCTTTTGTGCAGGTTTCCAGCGCGCGGAGTCGCGAGCGAAAGCTCTTCCCGGCTTGCTAGTGCAAATGTCGTT
The DNA here is from genome assembly GCA_036346255.1 of Ampelocalamus luodianensis. NCBI lineage: Eukaryota > Viridiplantae > Streptophyta > Magnoliopsida > Poales > Poaceae > Ampelocalamus > Ampelocalamus luodianensis. The sequence continues at coordinate 23,892,322 of CM070617.1, read as the reverse complement.
GACGCCCTCGTGCGCCATTCCCTCCCTGGAGGCGACAATTTCGCGTCTCCTCCGCCCTAGATGCTTCTTCGGGTGAAAATCCTGTCCGGTTGTCCGGATGGGCGACGGCGGCATTGATGTCATTATCTTTCTGAAGGCGTCGCTTCGAGAAACCCTGCTTTCTTCAATTCTTCGTTTTGAACCACCGGCTTATTCTGTAGGTTTACCCCTACATCCTCGATTCACGACGGCTCTTCATTTTGGATTGGCGCTTCACGACAACATTTTGGTTCAATGCGCACTCCTCCGAAGTGACGCGCCGCCGACTTGGGTGACAGAGAGGAGCAGCGTGGGAGCTGGGCTCCGCCGACAGAGAGGAGCGACGTGGGAGCAGGGCTTTGCCGATCGAGTTGTGTGACAGGGAGGTACGGTGTGGGAGCTGGGCTCCGCCGACAGAGAGAAGCGGCGTGGGAGCAGGGCTCGCCGACCGAGTTGTTTGGTTGGTTGGTTAGCGCGCGAGTTAAGTTGGGTTGGACTTGCCTGCTGTCTAGTAGTGCCTTTCGATGTGAGCGTCGTTCTGTTCGAGTTGAGGTCGTTTTGTCGTCTTGGGGTTGGTTACCGGTTTTTCTCTCTAAAACCGTGCATTTGTTAAAGTTTTCGGGTCCAATTTCTCTTATAAACTGGGTTAATTCTCTTCTCCTTTATATATATATATATGCTCGATTGAAGCTCCATTAAAAAAAAAAAGGTACAATGTAGTAATTGCCGAGGAAGCAAGATCTAAGCAGCCTTCCAGGTAGGTAATAAAACATCAAACCAAGCAAAAGGGGGAGAAAGGGGAAAACTTTAGACCAACAGCTGCCTAATTAAACTTCAGTTTGCACAATCCCTATGTCAAGCACCACACCATACATCACGATAAGCCGACCAATGGCAGACTGCTTATCTTCTGAAGTTGTGATCCCTGTTCTTGGTGCCCGGCACCACGAGGCTGCTCAGAGTCCTGGCTATCTGCAACTTGAGCTGCCCCCTCTTGAGCGGCGGCCTCTTCTCCTTGTTGCAGCCGTTGTAGGGGTACCCGTACTCCATTGCTCCTCTCCTTCCTTTCTTTGTCGCTTCTCTTTGTGCTTGAGCTTTGTGCTTCTAGTGGTCTGTGTTGCTGAGAAGGCGAGAGCTGGCTTGGGGAGGGAGTGTGCAAGGCAGCACTTATTTATATCAGAAGTTTTAAGACATGTTGCGTTGGTTTGCGCGTCGTTTTTATTACTCCTATCTTGGGGTCCGGGAATAAGTTGACTTTATTTTTGTGTCATGTGGTTGTTTCTGTTGTGAGTGCGAGCAGAGTCATTTGTCAGTTCTCAGTTCTATCCATGAAGGACCAATGACCACCCAGCCAGGTTAGGGAGCAATTAATCTCATGTCAATTAGATGATTAAGAGAATAATCTCATGGTCTAAGGTTATGTACAATTAGTTTACATTAGTTGTCTATAGTCTTTGTCACGTAGAATTTAAATTGATGTTGATGAAATAGAATAAAGAGAGAGAAATATATTGTCTACAATCCTGTAGCCGACTGTATCACCAGAATCAAAGAGGCTATCCAACCATATTTCTTAGATCTATAAAAGCATTAAAAGATTGTGTGATCTATAAAGACAAGTAAAAAAACAATCCATTGTATGTATTGATTTAATGCTGTTTACAGGTGACATAGAGACTTATTATAGACAATAACCGCTTTGGCGCCTCTTTTCTCGGAGTAGATTTCATGTTACTGCTAAGTAGCGCTCATGCTTTTGTGCTAAACTAATGCGATTGCGCTGTTAAGTAACCGTAGAATCTAAAGAAGATGAATGGTATAGTACACAAAACAAAAGCCGTAGTAGAATAGAAAAAACAACGAGTTACTGACCCATCGGTCAGTGACAGCACCTGTCCAGAGACGACTCGAAATTATTGCACTTCAGTCTTCACTCTCAGACCGTGTCACGTGGTAGTACTGTTTTTTTTTCCTACCTGCCGGAGAAGAACAGGAGGGAGTAGCAGATGGGGTTGGGGAAAGCGTGTATCACATGGCGAAAATGGACGCTCTTCCAGGAGTAGTACAAGTTTGGGACACCGATTAATGGCGATTGGTGGCCTTCTTTTGAGGTGTCGTGCTGTGGGGAAGGGGCACTGATGTGATGGATTCACTGGCTACAATTGAACCATCACTAAATGCCCTTTTTTCTCCTGTCGGAATTATTCGAAAAAATATATTGGTTACAATTGAAGAGATCTTATCAAGAAAATTTCCATTTATATGGGATCTAGGCATAATTAGCAACCCGTTCTATATAGAATGATTTTCATCACTTCACAAAATAACATGAAAACAAACAAATTAGATTCATATAAATAGATCCCTATGTTCTAAATGGATAGAAAAGATATGGGCTTTTGCCCAGCTCGAATTATCTCCTTTTCCTTCTACTTGGACAAGGAGAGATATTCAATATTTGAATTAGATTGGATTTCAATCCACTTTCCTATTTCTTCCACTTCACTTTCTAAGAGGGCATTCGATGCATCAATCCCCTTCCGCCTTGACTATTGGGTGGGTACCCTATTAAGTCATGGCATCTGTCAGTTCCTTATCTTCATCCCATCGAGAAAGGCTAATGCAAAAGGTGAATTGAATTCCGGATCTTTCTTTGTGCACAAAATCGAGAAAAGTGCTTTCTTTCACAAGCATGATCACTCCATTTAAAGGGATTCAATCCCCTAACCGCATTTGAGGCGGACGAGAAGAAGGATGTAGGAATCTCCTTTTGTTTATTCAACATGCTAGCAGCGGATTTGCCGCCATGAACCTGTCTATAGAAGCTAGGCAAGGAAGAAGACGTCTGAGAAGGGATGTTGAAAAGAAATGGAGTCTGGTGCGAAGTTAGTAGTACTAAGGCCAGAGAGCTGGAATTGCTTTATTTAAGCAAGGGTAGCGAAGTCACCTCCATTCTCGATTTCTATTGCGACAGAGGGAGGTAATATCATAATCGAGAAAGAACCACGATTAGACTCAGTCCAGAACACTGGGAATTACTGCCTTACTGGTCCAAACGCGCCCAGCGGCCTACCGTCTCGGTCCTCGTACGCTAAAGGCGCGACACGCGCGAATCTGACGAAGGCGACGCCGGCCGGGTTCGTCGCACAGCTTCAGGAATCAGGAGTGGCTTGGCCGCGTGAGCGCGCAGGCCGGCTCGGGGTGATGCGCATTTGACTATCTGAGAGCACCGCACCGCACCGGCCAGCGGCATGCTGATGCTGTGTGCACCATTGACTCACGGAGGATGAAATGGATCGAATAATAGGACATGTACAGATCTATCTGTATTCTAATCTACTGCTCAACTTAGAAATTCTTTTCGGATTGCTTTTGAAGGAACAGTAATACGCATGGAACGGAACAATTGCGAGGGGAAAGCGAGCCGATCGAGAGGCAGGAGGATGTGTCTTACTGTACGCATTATCTCATTGGGACGACGTCACGTTGCCGTATCATCGTCCTACGCGGAGATGCCAAAACGCATAAATTTGGTTCTCTTTTTATCCGGCGAGTTCTGAAAATGTTAGATTCGCTTGTACGAGCAACTGTTTCTATGTATCATCTTCTGTTAGAATTCTGTACCTGCCCTTAGGTGTATAGCCAAGTCTCTAGGATGGTAGCACTGTTATACCCGTACGCCCCTCTTCACTGCTCACTACTTCACTAGTGTTTGGTTCAACCCTGCTCAGTAAGGGGCTTGTGACCTTGTTGTGAGGGTGGTAAAAACGCATCTAACAGACACATTCTGTCTATGCTTGGCTTGAAAATCCTGTCATCAATAAGATATCTAGCACCCCTCAGAATAAATAAAAAGAGATGTCTTGTATGCCTCTGCTCATTAGTATTCGACTGGCTCAACTCGAACCTCTTCATGCAAGACACATCTCAAATGCCACTCCAGTGACAAGCAGAGCATCATTCTAGCTTTTCTTTTAAGTAGTACTATGCTAGTAGCAATTGGCAATTTGCCATCAGATCCGCACACTTTCCCGAGCTTCTCTATACATCGGACTGAGTTATCGCTGAGTAACTTTTAGCCTAACTTGTGATCCTAATCATTGCGCATATCGTTCCTAAAATCTAGCTAGACTATTAATTGCCGATTCCTTTCGCCATGTTAGCGTTGTAAGTAGTGGCATTCCTACGTGGCGATGTGATACGGGTTACTAGTTTGTTAACGTGATGGTTAATGATGGCATTACTTTTGTTTATTATATTCATTCATCTTACCGTCTTATATTGCTTTCTTGTGAACGACGAATTTTCAGAGAAGCTAAGCCTCTGTTCTACTAGCTTTCTTGAAATGAGGGGGAGTGTGCTTTAGACTGCCTCTAGTTCCAGTGCCCCACAAATCCACAATACATTTTGATACTGCAAGAGTATTGTATATTGAACAAAACGGAAGCGATTTTGAGGGAATTTTCCTTATACTGCTGATCTCTCTCTCTCTCTCTGCGAAACACCCAGTAGGCAGTAGAACACATAGACGTCTACACACGCGCACACCACCACACTCACGCACTCACACGCACGACGCATACAGAAGATTAGGCGAGCGGAGCTTGACGAAGAAATGATGAAATCACCACCGGCATCTCGCTTACGACAGGCACATCGTCTCTCATTAAAAAAAATCCTTCTAAATAAGATACGCAGGGCTAAATATAGGGTTTGAACCTTGATGGACTGGGAAAGTAAGACTTGGTTCTCCACTGTTGAGATCTCTGATATCTCGTACCGCTGCTGCCCAAGATTCGCAACTCAATACTAAATCCATAGATAGCCTGATTAGCATCACGAAAGGCCATTTAAATACTTCTGATTTTTTGTTAGCGCAACACTAATTTCTCGATCAGGTAAAAAAAATGTAGCAGTAGGGATTCATGGATGGAACAATGAAGTGGTGCGGTGGTTGGAGCATGCTACTCAACGTATCACTTCACAACCCCGACTCAGGTCATGGGCTCATGGCGCTGCATCATCAGCGACGGCGGTCGTCACTCGACACTGCTGGTGGCAACCTTTACCACATCCGCGTGCACCGTGGAGTGGAAAACCCCTAGCCGCGCACGCACGGGCGCGCGTGCCTTGTAACATTTCCGCGCAGCGAGCATGCGACCGGCACATGTCATGCCATCCACGGCCCACAGAGCACGGGGCCGCGCGGCGCCCTCGTTGGAGAGGCTGCCGCTGCCCACGCGCGACAAGCTTGCGGTGCCGTCGTGCCGAGGCCCGAAGCGGTTGGTGGGTGCCGCCGTGGCGGGCGTAGGAAAGGCAGCGCCGGCCAATTGAGTCTGACCTGACGATTTGTCACGGCAGACTGCGGTAGTGGAGAGGAGGGCGCGCGCGGTTCGATCGCCATGGAGGCAAGGCCAAGAAACATGTGCAGTGACAATGTGACATGTACATATCATCCCAATGTATGGCCCCTTAATTAGTACTATCACTTCAGTTCAGAGTTGGACAAGAAAACGAAAGAAGGAAAGACCCATTAGAATATCAGAAACAGGACGGTTAACAAAAAAATAAAATCCCATTACCATCATCAAAGTTATGTTACACATTACTCCTCCGAACATGAAACTATAAAGGACACGCACACGCACTCTCCATTTCTTCACCCGAGTGCAATGTAGTAATTGCCGAGGAAGCAAGATCTAAGCAGCCTTCCAGGGAGCTAATAAAACATCAAACCAAGCAAAAGGGGGAGAAAGGGGAAAACTTTAGACCAACAGCTGCCTAATTAAACTTCAATTTGCACAATCCCTATGTCAAGCACCACACCATACATCACGACAAGCCGACCAATGGCAGTCTGCTTATCTTCTGAAGCTGTGATCCCTGTTCTTGGTGCCCGGCACCACGAGGCTGCTCAGAGTCCTGGCTATCTGCAACTTGAGCTGCCCCCTCTTGAGCGGCGGCCTCTTCTCCTTGTTGCAGCCGTTGTAGGGGTATCCATACTCCATTGCTCCTCTCCTTCCTTTCTCGCTTCTCTGTGCTTGAGCTTGTGCTTCTAGTGGTTTGTGTTGCTGAGAGGCGAGAGAGAGCTGGCTTGGGGAGGGAGTGTGCAAGGTAGCACTTATTTATAGCAGAAGTTTTTAGACATGTTGCGTTGGTTTGCGCGTCGTTTTTATTACTCCTATCTTGGGGTCCGGGAATAAGTTGACTTTATTTTGTGTCATGTGGTTGTTTCTGTTGTGAGTGCGAGCAGAGTCATTTCTCAGTTATCAGTTCTCAGTTCTATCCATGAAGGACCAATGACCACCCAGCCAGGTTGGGGAGCAATTAATCTCATGTCAATTAGATGATTAAGAGAATAATCTCATGGTATAAGGTTATGTACAATGAGTTTACATTAGTTGTCTACGTAGGATTTAAATTGATATGGATGAAATAGAATAAAGAGAGAGAAATATATTGTCTATAATTTTGTAGCCGACTGTATCACCAGAATCAAAGAAGCTATCCAATCACATTTCTTAGATCTACGAAAGCATTAAAAGATTGTATGATCTATAAAGACAAGTAAATAAAACAACTATCGTATGTGTTGATTTTAGTGCTGTTTACATGTGACATAGAGAGTTACTATAGACAATAAATGTCTGTATCATTATAACAGGGCGGATGCTAGATGCTTCGGCGCCTCTTTTCTCGGAGTAGATTTCTTGTTACTGCTAAGTAGTGCTCATGCTTTTGTGCTAAACTAATGCGATTGCGCTGTTAGGTACCGTAGAATCTAAAAGAAGATGAATGGTATATAGTACACAAAACAAAAGCCGTAGTAGAATAGAAAAACAATGAGTTACTGATCCATGGGTCAGTGACAGCACATGTCGAGAGACGACTCGAAATTATTGCACTTCAGTCTTCACTCTCAGACCGTGTCACGTGGTAGTACTGTTTTTTCCCCTACCTGCCGGAGAAGGACAGGAGGGAGTAGCAGATGGGGTTGGGGAAAGCGTGTATCACATGGCGAAAATGGACGCTCTTCCAGGAGTAGTACAAGTTTGGGACACCGATTAATGGCGATTGGTGGCCTTCTTTTGAGGTGTCGTGCTGTGGGGAAGGGGCACTGATGTGATGGATGCACTGCACTCGTTAGAGTGTGAGCCCCGCACCGCGAGCCGCGGCGGCGTAGCGATCAGTGCTGTTCGGTGGTGGGTCTTGATGTTTTTGTGCCCAGTGCGTGCACCGTTCCGTAGTACCATGGCCACATGGGCGATGTATGTGTACTGATGTTTTATTGACAACAAACGTCTCTCCACGTACGTGTAACATCCGATTTTTACTCTAATTTAAAAGTGCACGATTTTTATGAATTTCAAAGCTGCGACCTCGTCCCATTGTCACCATAACACGCACAACGCATTGCCAGCTACAGCTCGTGAGAACTCATGCACGAGTCCGCCGCGGCCAGCGAGCTCCTTTGCCTTTTAAGCTAAGTTGAACGAGTCATCTTCGCCGTCGCCTTCTCTTAATTTGCCCTCTTGTTCCCTCTCCTTCTCCCCCAGTATTTGTGCGGGCGAGATTGTCGACTCCAACACTAGCCACCGGCTCCACCGACCAATTCCTCCTCGGTCGGGAAATCAGAACACCAACGGCATCCTCGAAGCTAAACCAAACACCAACACGCATCTTCAAGCGAAGCATGCCGCGTTTGCATCTTCGCCCAAGGCCGTTGCTTCACCGCCGCCATGACTGCCACTGAGCTCATTGCCACACCGCCATTGGTAGCTCTGTCCATGTCATTTGCATCCTCGCCTCATACACCTCTCCCTTTTTCTTTTCTTGCTGCAGCCAAGCCATGAGGCCTCCTATCCTTCACCGTTGCCGAAACCAACCCAACTACGTCCTGGTGTCGTACAACCCGTAGGGTCGTCGTTGCCGTCACCGCCTTCCACCGATTTCTCCCATCACCGGCTTCTTCACCGACCCATCTACCTCCCTCGTACTCTGGTTCAATGTGCTCGCCCTCGCTGCAGTCACAAATGGATGCAATCGCGTTGCCCTCATCGCCACCATCCAACGCTGCCACAACCCATCTACTTTCTTGCTCGGACTTCGGTAAGCCATCGTGTTCCCACGCGTCCCTTGTAATGCCAAACTTGGTAGGCTATTCATTTGGGTCACAGAGTCGACTGTAGCCATGCCGCCGTGGGCCATCGTGGAGAGACCGACGCACAACACGAGCTGGAGCACCGTTGGCACCATTGAGACCGCCATGAAGTGTAAATGTTTAGGCTGTGCTTGATTTGGAGGATTAGGCGCCAGTTTGTAGTTGTCGCCAAGTATAGTAGCATCGCTGTCGTCCTTGCCGTAGTGCCGCCGCCTCAATCCATCTCCCGCTGCAGTGCTGCCGCCGTTAGGGTCTCCTTGGTCCCCGCATTCCATTTTTTTTGGGGAGGGGGGTCATGGGTGGTCGCCAAAGCCTTCCCCACGCAGTGTCGAGCTTGGCCCAATCCAGCAATGGCCTCCCTCCTCGTTCCACTGTTTTGACAGGAGGAAGAAGACGATGGACGCCAACATGTGGACCTCACCCGGAAGATTAGATTAAGTTAACCTGGAATTTAATTAGTGTTTAATTAGTAGATAATGTTAGTATGACACGTGGGCCCAATATAATTAGAAAATCTCAATAGAGGATAAATTAAAGTCTGAGAGTACGACAAGCGGGCCCACCACTAAAAACACTTGTTGTAGACTTAGTCCGTAGACCGTAGCCACTGACGTGTGGGCCCTGGCCCCATGAACCGTTGCATGGACCGTGTCCATGTGGATCGTGAACCCACATGTCAGCCTCTCAAGTTTTTCGAAAAAACTAATTAATAAAGAAAAGAAAAGCCTGGAGGACCCACCTATCAGCCATAGAGGTTTTTTCTTAAAAAAATAAATGGAAAATAAAAAAAAACTGACCGGATGCGACCTATAATTTTTTTTGAATTTCTGGAATTTCCTCCGGGTTAAACTTTGTAGAGCTCGTTCTCCCTCGTTTCAAACTCAAATGACTTGATTTCTGTTTCTAAATTCATATAAATTCAAGATATTTCCATTAGTGCCAAAATAATAATTTTTGAAGTTCATTTTAATTTTATTTGAATTCATTTGTGTTCATGTGTAAATATTCGAAGTCGCTGTTTTACACTTAAATAGATTCCAATGTCGCCGAAGACTTCGCTGTTGTTCCAGAACAAGATCAAGAAACCCTTGAGAAAGGAAAGTCCTTACAATTGATCATGTTGAACCTAGTTTTTTAAAAGCAAATTACTTTGCTTTAAAGTATTACTTGCATGCTTATTATTATTTATGAAATATTATGTTAAATATTGATGCAAAGTTACATCGTATGTTTGTTACTTACTATTTCCCTCCTTGATTATTAATATTATGACTTCCTTGTCACCCTAGTCTAATTATCATAACAAGCTTGTCCTTGGTTAATTAAAAATGCATAACGGTCATGCCTAGAGATGCTTAGTTGTTAATTTAAATATGAAACAAACATTGCCATTACAATACTTAGAACATAATATGATCCGTAGTATAATAACATGGGTTATCACTGGAAATATGAAAAATATTTTTATAAAATGGTGGAGACTTGGGCGAGTGGATGGTATGAGACCGGTGTAAGGGTTGCATGAGAGTTGGGTTTGTGGTTTGTCTCACCTAAGTCGGTTATGGACCAGATCATGTACCACATTTTTGAACTAATAATCGTGCAACCACAAGTAAAGTATAGGCGTGACCTAGCCAACTACTTTGCTTATTTTTGGCATAATTCCCGCGCATAATAGTAGGTTGGATTTCTATCGTTCAAAAGGGATGCAGATTTCCCTCACAATGGCAGACCTCTCATTGAAAATGTAGGCCACTAATGGGAGCATTCTAGGCGCGCCCCGTAACGGTCATGTCCCAGTTAGAGGGGTTCACCCACCGAGTGGGAAAAGTATGGGGTTTAGGTATCGAAAAAGCTTTGTTATGATTGTCTTCATCGTACATCTAAGGAAGCGTGTCATTGGCTGATATTATAAGTTAATAATATCTTGTGGGTAAAGTTGCACAACTTCTGCATAGTGTATAATCTATTTGAATAGGTGTACCACCAGTTATGGGCATTGTGAAGAAGTCCACACTTCGTTAGTTTGATAAAATATGGGATGGGAACATATTAACGTAAAAATAGTTGTAGCGATGATCTAGAGATAGGTGGATGGAACTTCATGAGTAATAATAGGTGGATGAAACCTTGCTTTATGATAAAACTTGCTTATACAAATGACACATTGGTTTTAAGTTCAAATGGCTAGGTGGGTTTGCAAAAAAAAAATACGGTATTTGAGCTAAACTTGACATTGTGCTAAAATAACCATAAGACCTCACTTTTGGCAAGCCAAGCATCTATATACTTGTATTTGGCATAAGGGCTTATTCAGTACTTCTGCACTCATGGTTGCTTATATATGTGGATTCAGTGCTCAAATATATCAACCGATGAACAATTACCTCTACCCATCGGGACTCCAGGATGATGCCAAGTACTAAGTCGCTTACCCGAGTAGATTGCCTGTAAGCATATCCTGAGTGTCCCCATGGCTATTTATCATTTTCATTGCAAGACTTCATCTATATTTGGCTTTCCCGCCCTGTGATGTAAGACTTCAACCACATGGTCTATTTACACTTATGTACTATTATTTTTATTCGCACGTGTGGATGTGATATTCATTGAGGTTGTATTGTGGGAGCTAGCTACTGATCATAGAGCTAACTCGGTATACACAAAGGGTCTAGATGCAAATCCAGGTCCCAACAATACATTTGAAATTTAACTTGTGGGGTACATTAAAATATTTAAGGTGCTTAATGTTGCCTATTTTGAAGAAGAAAAATGAAATACACTCAGGCAAGTAATATATACTTCTAGTTTTGGCCACCTATGGTTATTGGTATTGATGACACAAACCAAAGCACACCCCAATACTTTTGTAGATGGAACACCGAGAATCCATTAAACCGAGGGCACATTAGAATCGCTGGCTTCCAAGTTCAGTACAAAATCAGGGGGTTCGTTATAGTAAATTGGATCCTCATCCTGACCGAAACAACGACCGTGCGCTGCTAAGGCACACGCAACTTGATTACACCGACGAGAGCAATAAACCACACAATAGCTAATGAAGTTCAGGCACACCAAACTTTTAAGCTCACAAAACAAGGCGATTGATGGAGAGGTAAAAAGTATCGCCTTCGATGGCGTTCTTGTGAATGATGGAATCGGTCTCAACAATGACATGGCCCATTCCTAGGTCGGTGGTTGCTTCCACTCCCTTGATACATGCTTCAGCCTTCGCATGAGCTGCATCTTGAAGGTTTGAACAGTGGCCTACTATAGCAAAGATCACCTCCCCCGTTGTCATCACAGATCACAAAACCCTAGCCTCCCGAACCATTCTTCGCAATGAAGGCCCCATCAACATTGATCTTAAGCTTGCCCTATTCAGGTGGTTTCCAAGCCAATCTGGTCACCCCTTTTGAGAACTTCTCTGAGAGGAAGATTTTCATACATTCATCAGAGTGCCATCTGATCATATAGGCCAACTCATTAGTGTTATGCTTAGACCCACCTTCCCTGGCATGGTTCCTTTCTGCCCACCACTTCCACATCAAAGTAATAACTAGGCTTTGTGTTTTTGGCTCCATAGCAAGTATATCTCTTATCATCTCTTCTACATTCTGACACAAACACAGCCTTTCCATGATCTCAGTCAATTGTAAGGCGCCCCATACCTGCTTCACATACTTACATTTGAGGAATAAATGGCCTCCATCTTCATCCCGATGCTGGCAAATTAGGCAAATGGGGTCAACCCTCACTCCACGACGGATCAAATTTCTTCTCAAAGCTAAGCTGTTATGTGCCAATCTCCACATAAAATGTTTCTTTATTCGAACATTTGATATTCTATAGCTTCTGCTAGATAGATTGTTGAGCTACAGACCCGTTTGAAGAGTTTGTGATGAACCCGAAGGTCCGATTGTTTGCCCAATCTTTCGATGAGAACGATAAAATTGGTAGGCATCGCTCAACTCTCACGATCCTGGCTACGAACACGCAAGGCTCGAAACCACGCAATCGCTGAACTGCTCGACAAGTCGTTATCAACCGTGCACGATTACCCAGTTGACCTAATCACGAAGATCGATTCCTGCATACACCGAAGAAGCACGCAAGAACAAGGTAAATAAGCAATATGAAATTACGAATAGGAATTGAATGTATTGATAGGTGGGGTTCCGAAGAACAATGTCGCTGTTGATCTCGCCGACCAAGAGAACAAATTAGAAAGTAGCAAAGCTAAACTTTAATCAACAAAACCCGTCGAACAAAAGGGGCGGCGGCCACTATCTATAGGAGGAAGAGGGAGGGGGTGGTGGTACTGTTCATGTATGAATAGTGCCACATAAACAGTACCACGAAACCCTAGGGGGCAGCTATATGGGCCATATGGGCCAATGTGGCCAAAACAGCCCAATCGTTACATAACCTATGGATGAACAATTGGTGACGCAGCATCATGGCATGTAAACGTAGCTCGACACATATGAGTAGGAGCAGTAGATGTAGCCCGGCATATATGTGTAGAGGCAGCTCGGTTCAACTGGAAAATATGGCAATGCAGCCGCCGAAAGTCCAATCAAAGATGTGGATGTAGCGTAGCGAGTCAAAGCAGTGGGTGCAGTCGAAGTAGGGGATGCAGTCGAAGTAATGGATGCATCCTTAGGGTTGATGTCCTCATCAGTTTGATTCTCCCATGTTACTCCTTTGTTTGTCCTCATAGCAAACTCGATAGGCAGACTTGATAGTGAAGGATCATGTCGGATCGTAATGCTATGCAACGACGTCTTCCATCTCAATTCTAACCGGGATAGATAAGATCACATGAACATCATCTTCCCAAAAAATATTATTCAACCAATTCTCTATCCCAGGAACGTGTTGTAGGATTGACTAGATCAACCACCCTATTAATAAAATTTGTTTCTCTCGGAGTAACTGGTCGTCGTGTATGATCTCTTGGTAACCAAGCATATTTTCATATATCCCCCGATTGCCCATTTCCAATTCGCCAAATAATGCCATTCTGCAGCAGATCAGCTCATTTGAGAATGCTCCGCCACGTGTAAGACATTCCTTGTACCAGTTTTGCGTTCATAATGTTGCCATCAAGAAAGTACTTGGCTCTAAGAACTCTAGCACAAAGAGAATCCGGATTCTAAATTAGTCGCCACACTTGACGAGCCAGCATAGCCATATTAAAAGAGTGCAAATCCTGGAAGCCAAGTCTACAAAGCTCTGGCAATTGCAACAACGGAAATTATGTGGGTTCAGTCCTTATTAGGTGAACTTGGAGTATTTCAGTCACAGGCGGCATGCTTATGGTGTGATAATCTAGGTGCTACTTACCTCTCGTCTAATCTCGTGTTTCATGCTAGAACAAAGCATATTGAAGTGGATTTTCACTTTGTCAAAGAAAGAGTAGCAAGAAAGATTATTGACATCAGGCTCATTCTATCAAGAGATCAAGTCGTTGATGGGTTCACAAAACCCTTGATAGTGCGACATCTGGAGAATTTTCGATGCAATCTTAATCTCGACGAGTTTAGATTGAGAGGGGTTGTTAAGAGATACGACCGATTTGCATAAATTCTCAACAAACATGTACAACCTATTGTTGTATTCATGTCGGTCTATCTCTAGACTCTTGTAACTGATTCTGATTGACCCTGTCGGTTGTAAAGTACTATTCACCGTCTGGCAAGGTTGTCATTATAAGCAGAGAGCGCTGCACCATTTTGGTGTGTGCAAGAATCATTTATTACAATCTCTAGTATTGTTTTTGGGACCAACTAGTGCTCAAACATACGATGGAAAGTTTTTCCATCGTATGCTCCGACGCGGCATTCGTACACAACGTTTGCAACAAAATTAATCCATGTGTGCAACAAAATGCACAAATGATAAATACAATGACAAGAAAAAAATTGAGAAAAATATCAAATTCTCACCGAAAATGCATGAAACCATCAATATAGAATATAGCTGCGCTTTTAAAAACCAGTTCAAATATCCCAAACAAACAAATTACGATATTACGGTATTGCAACATTTGAAAATAACAGTGGAAACATCCAAAAATAATTATTGTAACTTTTTTGGAATAAAGATGCAACAATCAAATGGTGAAGGGTATGCAACAAAAAGTTTACTCTTGTGCAACAAATCAAAAAACACCATTGCAACAAAAAATACCTCTTGCTACAATATTTGCTGCAACAATATTGCAACAATAAAAAGCACTCTATGCAACATTTTGAGCCAACTATTGTAACAAATTGAACAAATGTCTGCAACAAATCGTACCCAGATGAGGCACCCCGATGGAGACGAGTAGCACCGACACATCATCGAGGGTGTTACTGCGGCATCGATGAGGAGCCCGCGACGGTGGAGCTCAACGGCTGCTCATGGAGGAGATCTGGGGGAGAAAGAAGTCACGAGGGGATTATTTTGGAGAGGAAGGTCAAGAGATGGGAGTGGACAAGGGGATCCGAGGGAGGAGGTACCTGGAGACACGAAGTGGAATGAGCATCTGGGAGGGAGGGAGGAGGAAGAGGATAAAGGAGGAGAGGAAGAGGTGGTGGTGCCAAGAAGAGGACAGTGACGACCACGAGTTGGAGCAGTGCCGGTTGCTAGACGACCGTGCCCACCAATCCACCACCATGGTTGCTCCGCTGCTGTTGCCTGGTTTGCCTAATGGGTTGGGGACTTGTGGGGAGAAATAGGGATTTGGTGGAAAAGGTAATAGATGGAGACAGATGAGTCTATGTAAACAATGGATGATTGATGTGCTGTCTGATGGATCGGTAAGCTTCGTACGTATGCACCGAAGCATTACCCATTGTTTTTCACACTCCATTCTTCTTTGTTCTCATTAATTTCTCCCAACTAACCCAGTGAATTTTATTCTCTTTGTCCTGTTGGCTTCACCTATAACAGCACACCATGGTAGTTAAGTCAAAACAGGACATTTCATAAGTGGGGATCGCTTGTGCTACCGCCTTGATGGGGATTTCTTTTCCAGCTTTGGATAACATCCGTTCTTTCCATCCCTGCGTATGCTGTCAAATTCGGTCCTTGATATAAGAAAATGTTTTAACCTTTGATCGACCAACATGAGTGGGGAGACCCAGATAACGCTCACTTCTGGTTTCACTTGTGAAATTCAATTCTCTCATCACTGCTTGGTGTTTGCTCCCACTTGTATTCGGATTGAACAAAATCACAGACTTGTCCTTGTTGATTGTTTGACCAGAGCACGCCTCATACGATCGGAGGATATCTTGCAGAGCCTTGGCATCTTCACTTCCAGCACGGAAAAGCGCTTCAGTTTTACCGCTGCGTACTCTGCTTTCCCCTTCTTCTTGGTGTGCATGTAATGGGTCAGTTCATATACTAAGAGCACATTTATCAGTGATCATGCGACCCGACACAAAAGCACTTTGGTTGGGAGCAATAATATCAGTAGAATGCTTTTAATTAGATTTGCAAGTACCTTAGAGCATCTATAATAGTCCATGTCACTTGTTACTAAGGGGTGGACACATCAGCATTTAGGTGATGTGGAGGAGAGAATGTGATGAGAGAATGTGAGTTTGTTTCTAAATGAAGAAACAAGCAAGTTGTTTATACCAAGGCACAAGAAACAACAAAATAGCTATTGGAGACTTGCTTGTTACCTAAAAACCTGTTTTGTGTATAGCAATTAAAGTATGAATTAAAGTTTTAGATACAAGCTCAAGAAATAATCCATTGGAAGGTTTATTTCTTTTTATTAGATTGAGTACTCTCTCTTCTCTTAGTAACAAACTAAGAAACAAACTATTGTAGATGTTCTTAGAGACCAACTTATAAATGACATTGCATAGGCTGACATGGCGTAAATCCTTTACCTGTTCCGGTGCTTTAACCTTCGAGATGAGTACCACATTAGTTTCATTCCATCCCTCCGGCATTACTCCTCCCGTCCTCCATTCAAAACCTGCAGCACCTCCTGTTTAACTTGGACGCCTACTGTTTCCCAATACTTCTTGTAAAAAAAAAATGGTCGGCATACCGTCTAGCCGAGGAGCTTTGAAATCACCAATCGTATCTAGGGCTGCTTTAACTTCCTCTTCGGTGTACGGTTTCATCAATTCTTCATTCATCAGGCTAGTGACACAAGGCTTGACATGCTGCAATGAATCGCCTGTGTTTGTTCCTGCAGTAGTGCAGAAAAGTTTTTTTTGAAGTGATTAGTAATAAGGTGAGATGCAGCTCCTCCTCTTTCTCCGTATGTACTTTGCCTAGAATTGGAACTTGGAAATGTCTAGAGGAAAACTCCTCGTCAGATAGGCTAAAACGAGCTAACAAGTGGGAACGGATAGCTACGTGAAGCAACTTATATGAACTAGTGATGAGTAGTGACACCTGTGTGAGAGGAGCTCATAGGTGGACCGTTTGTTTTGGCGTGGTGGGGCAAAATTAGGTGCCTTTTCTTCACCGTTCCACGCATCAAAACATTGCATTGAGATCGATAGATGTAACCAACATCTTTATCTCGCATGTGCCTCTCGTGCATGCGTTCAGACGGATCGGCTTTTAAGTGGTAAATTAGGAGAGATGTCACATCCTAGTATATCTTTCATGCCCAGGCCCCAGCTTTACACCAACTATTTCACAACGAAAGATGGCAAAGTAAAAGAGAAAAGGCTGCCTCGTGCAGTAACCATATTCGCGTTAACGTTGAATTCCACAGACCTGGGTAACATCATCGCCGCAACGGAGGGAACAAGAATACAAGATAAGCTCTTTTTTTCTATGCTTGCTTGGAGCAACAAGATATAGTTAACTATGCAATGATGCATGCAACTGAATGGGATGAAAGAAGAGAGAAACGTTCAGAGCCTGATAAATCAATGGCTAAGTCTAATGACCACGTCTCCTATAGATTTACTTTTTTCCATTGTAATTTTTTTTTGCTTGGTTATCAAGAATTTGTTAAGCATGTATACACATGTGCATATAGCCAGCTTGATCTAAGCTTGCAATCCAGATTGACCACCACGGAAATATGTAGATAAGGAAGCACTTCACACGCAGGGGCGGCGGCAGGGGGGGACCCCCAAAAAAATTGAAATTTTTTTAGGTATCCCTAATTTTGGCCCATCTCAGGCCAATTCAGCCACACACGCACACGGCTCACTCGCTCAGCATCAACAATCAGCATAGACCTTCTCCTCCCGAGTCCTGACGGCTGACGCAGTGATGCGGTGCCGCCCGCCTCGGGCCTCCCCTCCCCTCCTTGCTTCTTCTCCTGGCGGCTGGCGGCCTAGCTCCTCCGAGGCTCTGACCGCCAGCCCGCCGCCCGCCGCCGAGGACCAACTCCAACACGGCAACACCAAGTCATCAAGTCACCAAGGTAAACACGGCCTCCGGGATTGGATTTGGGGGAGGGGGCGGCGCAGGGCCAGGCGAAGCGGCCGGAGGCCGAGCTAGCCGGGCGTGTGGGTGAGGGAGCAGGGCCGGGCCGTCGGGGGTGTGGCTGGGCACCGTGGGGCGCAGAGGCACAGGGTGGGCCGAACCGCCAAAGAAGTGGAGGCGACACGCCGGGCCGCCATCAGCCCACAGCCGGCAGGGGGCCAGGGGCAGCCCGAGCGGGAGCGCCGAAGTGGCGATTGAAAAATGAAGAGAGTGGTTGAGTGAGAGAGAGAGATTGGAAAGAACCGAAGAAGTCAAGAAGAGGATCTCAGCCACGAATGAGAACGACGATAGGAATTAGGATTTAGGAATTATATAGGATAGAAATTAGAAAGGGAAAGAAAGAGGTGCTCAGCCGACAGCCGGTCAATCTTATTATGTTATCAATATGTTCTATTCTTGAATGTATCTTGACTTCTGTGATTTGTATATGTAGGACAAGTTGAATTATAGGAATGAAAAGGAATAGAGATATTATTTCTTTCTTTTGAGATAGCAAGACAGTCAAGCCTAAAACTGTTGAAGCGGAAACTACTCAAACTCAAAGAGGAGGAACTGAAGCAAGTATAAATGAAAATGAATTGGTTTTGGTTGTGGTTTCTTTGATTCCATCTGTGAATGCAACATCTTAATCTCAACCCAAATCGCAATGAGATCACGTCGTATGGTATTGTGATTTCTATTAGCTATTTAGGACTATTTTATTCATGTAAGATTTTATTTGAACTAGTTGTATTGCACTATTAACTAATTTTAAATTTTTTTTGTGCAATTGTGTTGAATTTGTAAAATTACTTATATGTCGTATATTTTTTTTTTAATATTTAAAGTGTGCACCCCATCGTAAAATCCCTGGCTCTGCTACTGTTCGCACGTTTCACTTGTTACTGCAAGGACACATGGGACCAAGGCCAAAAACGCCGCACAAGCAGAATCTTTTGGATCAAACATTGCCCGACTGCTTGTACGTGGGGTACTGTGGTGATCCTGTACTAGCTAATTGCATCATCACCCTTGAAGTAGTACTTACCAGAATGTCTGGGGTAAAAACTAAAAAGGCTGGAGAGCCAAGGACTCCCTGCAAAGTCCATACTTCCACTACTAGTAGTCTACTACTGTATCACACCGCATACATCTGGTCGTACATTGTATCGAGAGAGCAGGAATGCATGTAGCTTAGTTTACTTGTTGTGCCTTCTTGTCTTCCTCGATCTTAACTACCTTCTTCTACCCACTATCTTGGTTGCTAGCACCACGATTGAGGACCGAAAAATCTCGCATCCTCCGGTCAGAAAATTGTTTTTATTATGCACACTCAAACTTTCTAAACTTTAACTATTAACTAGCGGGATGACCCGCACATTTACGCAGCTAGATTTGTTTTAAAATTTGTAGTCACAAATGATATAACTTACAGGCTTCAAAATATATTTACATATTTTGTAGCTATTTAGATTTTTAAGATATCATAGACATCAAAAAATGACAATAAAAGTTTGAAGGAAAATACAACTTGAGTAACGTAATTGAAGTATGAGATTTAATGGAAGAAAATCATGAGTATATATAATAAGTTAACAACTCTCCATTATATATATAATAAGTTAACAACTCTCCATTATGTATGCATCATGTAGTTGCATGCCTTTAACTCTTTTTTAAAATGTTTGCATGCACATGTACCTCTGTTAATCTCAAGCAATACATTGATTATGTGTGCAACAAAATTATCTTATTAGTTTATATAGTATTAGAGTATGTTGCCCATGTATACACCGATGCACTATGAGCGACCTACCTTGAACTTATCTTCCCTTACGTCGGTTGCCCCCAGTGAATCGTATGTCTTCTATCTCTTCTCCCCGTCACAATTTTTCTGCTTCAACCTCCAAGAGCAAGCCCAATTTTTGATCGATATCTCTCAGCTGCTACCCCTTCAGCTATCAGGTGCTATATATATATATATATATATATAGGAAAATAGTATGATACTCCTGGGAGTACGTACTTCCACCTCTCATATACCACTTAAATTGTATAATGATACCTCTTTATCAATTTGAGTATACTCCAATAATGATTATAAGATATCTCAAAGTGAGTTACATGAAAAATTTCATAAAAATCCACTTTTTATACCAAAATCCGTGTATATACTTCTTTTATGTATGAAAAAGAGTATATAGCAAAAATAAAGAGCTCCAATGAAAAATTTTCGATCAAGTCACATTGGGGTATCTTATAATTGGTATTCAAGTATACTGAAAGTGATAAAGAAGTATAATATATTTGTTTAAGTGGTATATTGGAAGTGAGAGTACATACTCCCGGGAGTACGAAACGGGTGTCCTATATATATATAGGAATTCGTATACTAATCCAATTACTATTTTTAAAAATTTAATTCCAAATTATGTTTATCTAGTGATTTTACCTAGGAATTGGTATCAAAATTAAATTTTTTATTTTATTTTATTTTTATTCCGAATTTCAGTTATTTTCACACTGTATTTGAGATGGATTATTATTTCTATATTGTACTTGATATGGAATCTTTCGTTTAATCTATATCGTTATAATCTGGACCCACCATAATCAATGATGTAGATATTTCTCTTTTTCCACTGATTAACGTGAGAATTTCTAACCCTTAAGAGCGAACGTGGTAGCTTCTTTTTCTATCACTTTAATTATATAATAGATAGATATCTTTTTCAATAGTTAGATTGAATACACGAAAATGATATATATAGATCTGTCTCGGAAAATACTTTATACCAGTATAATTTTGTTAGATTTTATAAATCTATTACACTAGAAATCAGTGATTAAAGTTGCGTAGGGATTAGCTTTTATCTATCCTACCTTGGCAACTTCCCCGACTTCTGACAGTTGGACACGCCTTT
The DNA here is from genome assembly GCA_036346255.1 of Ampelocalamus luodianensis. Taxonomy (NCBI): domain Eukaryota; kingdom Viridiplantae; phylum Streptophyta; class Magnoliopsida; order Poales; family Poaceae; genus Ampelocalamus; species Ampelocalamus luodianensis. Next base: position 23,871,775 of record CM070617.1, on the reverse strand, counting down.
CCTTCGCCTTCCATTAAACGTTGCACGTGCGTGGACTGCAAAACGAATGCTGCAACAATGTCGTGTGTGTGTATATATATATATATATATATATATATATATATATATATATATATATATATATATATATATATATGAAGCCTTTTTCCTACTCCCGAGAGTAGTTACTCCCTATTCCGTATCTCACATATCTCACAATGTAGGGAGTATCTTGCGCAACCGAGAGTATGTATGTGTAGCATACGAGTATATAAGACCATATAAGTGGTATTTACACATTTTCAGAGGTGGTATGTACAATTTTTAGACATACTCCTTTTTATGTGCAAATATGAAGGTATTTACAAAATATGCTAAAAACTATAGACTCTCTTGCAAATTTTTCGTGTGGTTCACATTGGAGTATCTTATAATTAGTATATGAGTATACCCAAAGTGATAATGGAGTATGTCAAGTTTTTTTAGGTGGTATATCAAAAGTGGGAGTAACTACTCCTGGGAGTAGAAAGTATTATATATATATATAAACAGTTTGTAAATAATAAGGCAGAAGCAATGCACGCATCGTTCAGAAAGGGAACAAGAAGGTACTGCATTATCTCACAGGAGCACACACTAGAAGGCAAAAGTGAAAACCCTAGTCCTGCTTCAGAGAGCTTCTTCACCCCCCTATTACGTTATAATGCATCTGTATATATGCACCGGACAGATACAAGGACTTGTGCGAGTGGAGCAACAGGCAGGATTACTGGTGCCCCTCTGTCAAATAAATGCGCGCCCTTCAGAGCTCCTCCAGATGGAGCTAGCGTTATGGGCTCATCTGAATGAAGTTACCGGCAAATCATCGTGGCAATCTTACTCGATAGAGTGACGACGTTGTGTACTCGTGTTCCATTAGTTACACCTGTTTTACTCAATACACAGCTCGCACTAATGAGTGACGACTCAGGTTGCGTTGCGGGAAGAAAACCCAGGTAAGTCCGAAAAGACTGAAATGGGTGTCTGTACAGTACAGACTGTAATACTCTCATTATCATTTATAGATAAAATTAAAGACAACTCGTACAATGAATTATCTTTAAGTCATGTATATATGATCCCACAAACTGTACAGATAACATGAATACAACAATAAAACAGTTGTCTGTGAGAGCCTTATAGACCGTCTGTTGCATGCTAGACAACTTCATTCTCTCCTTGTTCTCTCTCATTTACATCATTGAAAATCTTACGTGACAAATATTATAGACTGCTGATGTTAGGTTGGCTGTGGATTGTAAATTTGTAATACGACCCAGGGAGACCTCTCCAACCATGTCAAATTCGAGTTTTAATACAAGTCAATGCTGGTGTTTCCATACCAGTAGGCTCGGTGCCACTGCATTGGTACTTCGGTGGTACTTTGAGTCAATGCAATCTTCAACTCATTTTCCAAGTCCCACATCAAGCTCATTGGCATGCATGGACAGATGAGACCAGAAGGAACGGAACAGTTTATCCTATGCAGATTCCAGTCTTTTCTATTGCTATTACAAGATCATTGGTCTCCTACCTCCCTGGCCATAACTAGACTATATCCTGAAAATTGCCCCAGGTCACTCCAAGTCAAGCTCTTATTATGACATTCGCGCGTTCGGGTTGGTTTCACTCGCAGGATACAGCACATCAGCACCATAATTTGCATCTGTGCTTCACCACAAGTAGTAGAGCTTTTGAGAGTTGAGGGTGAAACTTAAGCGAAGGATGTCTGAACTGGAAACGGCCGAAACGCCCATGCCCGTGGACAACCTCACCTTTCTGACTAGCAAAATAAAACAAGTATTCCAAGAAGTGGAAACTGCAAGGTAGATCTCCGATTGTACATCAAGTGATTTGGTATGCAAATTTGCAGTAGCCAATAAGATGATAAAAGTGTTAGAGAGGTATATGTACATGTGTTATTCCCCATTGTTATAAGGGGTTCTTTGCATATTCACCATATGTATTTGTGTATATATAATGGCCCATTAGCCTCATATTGAATACAAGCGCTATTCATAACATGGTATCAGAGCAAAAACTAGGGTTTTGGCTTACCTAGAATTCCGCGCGCCGTCGTCGACTCTGCACCACCGTCGCCGACTCCCGTGTGCCGCCTCCACTATTGCCGTCGGCCTCCCCGCGCCGTCGCCGGCCTCCCCGCGCCTTCCCGCGCCAGGCCGCCGCCTCCCCTCCCTGGTCGCCGCTGCCGGCCTCATCTTCCCCACGTCCGACGCCGGTTACGCCCGACGCGCCCTGCCGACGCGACGCCGGTCTCGCCGACGCCGGCGTCGCCTCGGCTTGTCGCGATCCGCGCGATCCGGGCTTGCCGTCGGCGCCGAGTCTTCTCCGCCGCCGCCGCGCCTTCCCGGACGCGCCATCGCCGCCATAGCTTCCTCGCGCGCGCGCCGCTGAGACGACGCGCTCCTCACGCGCCTCGGCGCCGCGCGCGCGCCGCGCCGCGCCGCGCGCGCCGCGCGCCGCCGCCGCCGCGCTTCCTCACGCGCAACCCTAGCGAGCCTTCGGTTGGTTGTTTGAGCGAGCCAAGTAGGCCTCGGCCTTTTCTAAAGAGGCCCGTTAAAAAAGCGTCGTTCTAACCGCGCGCCGCCCGGCGCCGCTGTTAGACCGTTGTCTTGGTCGCCGCGCCGTCGGCGCGCTGTTAGACCGTTGTCTTGGTCGCCGCGCGTCGGCGCCGCCTACCAATGGGTACCGTTTCCCTCCTCGTTGCGGTGATCTTCGATGGTGTTAATTACACCGACCGTGTCTCACATGCGCATCCACATGCGTGGTCTTCGTCTCGGGCGTCCTCTCGGCGATGTTACTCGCCGCCTTGCCCTACACCTCCGACGGAGCCGACGCTGTTCATTGTCCCCAACGGCCGACAAAGGCTCTTCTTGAGACCGTCGCCTTCGCGATGATGAGGCTATCTCGCCTACCGGGAGGCTCGACTTCTACAAGGATCGCCGGCCGTCTACACTCGGTGAGTACGGCGACGGCGCTCGGCCGCTGCTTGTCCTCATCGCCGATATCCAGCCTCGGTTCTCTTACGAGGTTGTGGGACTATCATCGCTTTCGGATGTGGACTCACCTTCGTCGGCGCTACGAGCCCTCGGTGATGCTCTCTACCGTCCGTGGTCCGCCAGAGCACTCTCTTCAGCAGGTGATGCTATCGTTGGCGCCTTTTACGCTCGAGCTCTGCTGTCTAGCGTCGGTGGACTCTCTCCGCCTTCTTGGTGTCGCTCTGTCGATCTTTGCCTTGCCGCATGCGTCTACGATCCGGAGTTTCGGCGGATCTACGAGTTCCTTACTCGCCGTCCCGAGTTCGAGCGGCGGCGTGCCCGGCTCCTGCACGCCACCTCGTGTCACTCTCACGGAGGCTCTTCATCGAGATACGTGCGGAGGAGACTCGCTGAGTGGTGCCGGCTGCTACCACTCCCCTCCGTGCTCGCCGCCCGCCCAACTGCTACACCGACGGCTCCACGCATCAGGACACTGCCTCCTCCAGCGGCCGCCACAGGTGGTGGCGGCCGCCCTCCATCCGGTGGTGGTCGTCCTCATTGCTCCTACTGCAATAAGGTCGGCCACATTGAGTCCCAGTGCTATAAGAAGCAGCGGCATCTTTCGCCGTTCTTCTACTAGCACCGCATCGGTGCTTCTACATCGACGCCTGCATCGACTTCTTTAGCAGTTTCTCTCACTGAGCAGGAGATAGCCAGACTTCGACGCCTACTTGCCGCTTGAGTTCTCCTCGGCAGGTTCTGCGCAGCTCGCGCTCGACTCTTCGTGCGAGAGACCACCTTCTACGATCGGTACCTCCCGTGGATTCTTGATTCTGGAGCATCTTTTCACATGACTCCTAATCCTTCCACTCTGTCTTTCATTACACCCCTTGATTCTCCTGTCAGTGTTCTTACTGCTGATGGTACATCTCTCTCTGTCTCTGGTCGAGGCCCTCTTAGCAACTCATCTTTTCATATTCCTTCTGTTGCTTATGTGCAGCTTCTTTCTGCTGGGCAGATTACTGATCTTGGTTGTCGGGTCATTCTCGACTCTGACTCTTGTTGTATTCAGGACCGCCGCACGGGGAGCTCTGGTTGGTTCTGGCCCTCGGCGCCTTGACTCACAGCGTCTTTGGGAGCTTGACTGGCTTCACCTTCCTTCCGCTGCCACTATCGCCGCCGTCTCTCGCTTCGCCGCCGTCTACCGGCTCTTTCCAGCAGTGGCATCACCGTCTTGGCCATCTGTGTGGATCTCGTCTGTCGTCCTTAGTTCGTCGTGGTCTTAAGTGCATCTCAGAGACGTGTCTTTAGATTGTCGAGTGTAAGTTAGGTAAATGATTGACTTCCTTATCCTCATAGTGAGGCGTGTCTCGGCGTCCTTTGATCTTGTTCATTCGGATGTTTGGGGTCCGCTCCTTCGTTTGAAGGGGTCATCGTTATTATATTATTTTTATAGATGATTTCTCTCGCCAAACTTGGATATATTTCATGTCTTCGTAGTGAGGCCTTGCCTATCTATAAACAATTTGCCACTATGATACACACACGTTCTCACTCCTATTCGTGTCTTTCGTCTTTGATTCTGTGGCGAGTACCTCTCTCGTCACCTCGCAGCTTCCTTCTTTGGCGAGGCACTCGCTCGATTTTCTTGTCCGGTGCTCATGCTCGAATGGTGTCGTTGGCGCAAGCATCGTCACCTCCTTGAGACGGCTCGTGCTCGATGATCGCGCCTCCATTCCACCTCACTTTTGGGTCGGCCGTTTCCACTGCCACCTATCTCGTCAACATCCAGCCCTCTTCTGCTCTTAAGGGTGCGATCCCTGTTGAGCGTCTCTGTGGTCTTCTTCCTGACTACTCTGCCCTTCATCTGTTTGGCTGCGTTTGCTACGTTCTCCTCGCCCCTCGAGAACGCACCAAACTGACCGCTCAGTCTGTTGAGTGTGTCTTCTGGAAGTACTGATCTGCGAGCACAAGGGCTATCGGTGCTGGGATCCTGTTGGTCGTCGGATACGGGTTTCTCGGGATGTGACTTTCGACGAGTCTCGTCCATTCTACCCACGTCCTGCCTCTCCTTCGGCTTCCTCTGTGGAGTCTCTGTCTTTCTTGACCTTTCCAGATACTCCTATATCTGTTTTGCCCTCGTCCACCTGTCCTACTGAGTCTCCACATATTCCCCCTGTGGCCTCTCCGCCGTTGTCGCCGCCTGTGTCGTCTCCTACGACTCCCCAGGCTCCTCCCACTATCGTCTACACTCGTCGACCTCGTATTGAGACTATTTCAGATGAGTCATCTTCTCCTGATGTTCCATCTTCTTCTGATGCTCCATCTTCCCCTGATGGGTCATCTTCTCCTCGCTACGCTCTCCGCGATCGCCAGTCGATTCGGCCTCCTGCCCGTTTTGCCTTTGCTGGCGCAGCTACTCGTGAGCCTGTCTCCTACCGGGATGCTGTTACTCACCCTGAGTGGCAGCTTGCCATGGCCGAGGAGCTTGCTGCCCTCGAGCGTACTGGTACTTGGGATCTTGTTCCTTTTCCATCTCATTCTCATCCCATCACATGTAAGTGGGTCTATAAGATTAAGACTCGGTCTGATGGCCCTCTTGAGCGCTATAAGGCGCGTCTTGTTGCTCGTGGCTTCCAGCAGAAGCATGGTGTTGACTACGACGAGACTTTTGCTCCTGTGGCCCACATGACCACTGTTCGCACTCTTCTTTCGGTGGCGTCTGTCCGCCACTGGTCTGTTTCTCAGCTTGATGTCAAGAATGCCTTTCTTAATGGCGAGTTGCGTGAGGAGGTCTACATGCATCCGCCACCTGGGTATTCTGTTCCTGAGGGCATGGTCTGTCGCCTTCGTCGCTCTCTCTATGGCCTTAAGCAAGCCCCTCGTGCTTGGTTTGAGCGCTTCTCCTCTGTAGTCACTGCTGCTGGTTTTTCAGCTAGTGATCATGATCCTGCGCTCTTTGTCCACACTTCGTCTCGTGGTCGGACTCTTCTTCTTCTGTATGTTGATGATATGATCATTACCGGCGATGATTCTGAGTACATTGCCTTTGTCAAGGCTCGTCTTAGTGAGCAGTTTCTTATGTCGGATCTTGGTCCTCTTCGTTACTTCCTTGGGATTGAGGTTACTTCCACTCCAGATGGTTTCTTTATGTCCCAAGAGAAGTATATTCAGGATCTTCTTGATCGTGCCTCTCTCATCGATCAGATCTTGTTGAGACTCCCATGGAGCTCAATGTTCACCTCCGACTCTCGATGGCGAGCCTCTTTACGATCCGACTCGCTATCGTCATCTTGTTGGGAGTCTTGTCTATCTTGTCGTTACTCGCCGAGATATCACTTATCCATCCACATTCGAGTCGATTCAGATCGCTCCCACTCAGTCCACTCTGACCACCTTCTTCGAGTTCTGCGATACCTTCGTGGAACTATCTCTCGCCGTCTTTTCTTTTCAAACTCCACTGCGTTCTGACTTCAGCTTATTCGGATGCTACTTGGGCGATGATCCCTCCGATCGCGGTCTATCTCTCGCTTCTTGTTTTTCTTGGTGGTTCTCTCATTGCCGGAAGACGAAGAAGCAGATCGCAGTTGTCCGTTCGAGTCAGAGGTCGAGTTACGTGCTATGGCTCTCTTGACAGCAGAGATTACTTGGCTACGGTGGTTACTTGAGGATTTTGGTGTTTCTGTCACTACACCGACTCCACTCTTGTCCGACAGTACAGGTGCTATCAGTATTGCCCGTGACCCTGTGAAGCATGAGCTTACCAAGCATATTGGTGTTGATGCTTCCTTTATGCGGTCTTGTGTGCATGATCAGGTGATTGCTCTCCAGTATGTGCCTTCCGAGCTTCAGATAGCGGATTTCTTCACGAAGGCCCAGACTCGAGCTCAGCATGGTTTCTACCTCTCCAAACTCAGTGTTGTTGATCCACCATGAGTTTGAGGGGGGTGTTAGAGATGTATATGTACATGTGTTATTCCCCATTGTTATAAGGGGTTCTTTGCATATTCACCATATGTATTTGTGTATATATACTGGTCCATTGGCCTCATATTGAATACAAGCGCTATTCATAACAAAAAGCAATCAGAAAGGTACAGGGCAACAGTTTTTTTTTTCCTGAGATGTTAATAGACGACGTGATCTTCCATAAATTGCAGAGTGCTCATTCATTTGGTACGTTTTTTTTAATGTATCTATCGAAAAATTACAACCCATCGTGACAATGAATAGGAAAAACATAACTTATTCTCTTCCCTCAAGTTATGGCTGAAAAGATTGAATCTATAAACCTAAAAAAAAGTGATCGCAAAAAGAAGACAAAACTCAAGCTGGAAAGGGGGGAGCAAAAAAAAAAAAGGAAAATTAAATACAGCACTATATAATTTAAAAATCTGATCCGTATTTCCGTGACTTCAGCTTCACTTTCAAAATCAAGGCATTATTTAGTCACATTGGTGAAGATCAGCCGAAGGATGGGCGTGTGACCATCAATCTAATTTTATTTCTTCTAACTGCTCTTCCTGCCCGTTCATATTATTTGTGCTCATTTCGCCACTTGGCAGCTCGCCATCCATCTTGGCCGTCTCTAATCTGGGTTCATTATCTCTTTTGGGCGTGTCTACTCTCTGTTCACCCTCCTTTGGCTTGCCCCCCTGATTTTCGTCGTTGGGTGTTTCAACCCTTGGCTCAGTGTTGTTATTAAGCTTACCATTTGTTGACTCATCAGCGTTGTTCTGTTTGCCCTGTAAATAATCCATGGCACCAATAACACACAATTCATACTGATTGTATAATGCAAGTCGAATACTCCTAGAAGTGGGGAAACCGGAAAAGTCATAGGGAGTTATATAGCTCATATATAACAAATCAAAATACAGAAGAGTACCCCAAGAAACCTTGTAATTTGATAGTGAATATGGCACAAAAAAAGAGGAAGAAACAAACAAAGCATGACAGGTCATGACAAGTTCCATCTTCCATATTCCCACGTTCAAGTCCCTTCAATCACATTTATCAGCCAAATTCAGGATAGGTTAAAGACAATAAAGCCTTCAGCGCCTGAAATCACATTTTCATCTACCCTCTTGAGCCATGGAACTTAGATTATCTTGGTCCTTCACCGTCAAGGTCCCTCTAAACCTAAGACCAAAATGAATAGCCATTCGTAATGGCAAGGAGCGGAAGAGGAGGATTTTCTAGAAGAAAAGACCCATCACTGACAGGACCTTTCATGGATTGCTCACAATTCACAACCACTACAGGAACAAGATAGCAAAATATTTTTGCTAGTTGCTACTTTTGCAGTCAGTTGGAATATAAGAGCGAGAGTGAGCGCAATGGTGGACCCAGAACTAAAACCTTGGGATCAACTCCTTTAAATTATTTAGAGTTTATGCAATTTTATGTAAAATATAAATAGAAAGGTGTGCAGGAATTTTAGTACTATACCTTACTGCTGGCTCCCCAGATCTAGGTTATGACAGAAGCTGCCTATAGGTTGTAACATTCTTAAACAAAACCCCTATAACCATCTGCGTGTGCATGACGAATTTTCCTAAATGAAAATGATTTGACAGAAGAGTGATATCATGATGTCCCCACTTAGGAATTTGGACAGAGAAGCTAGTATTACTACATAGAAAAAAAAGGGATTATGTAATCTTCTGTCTACCCTGCAACCCACTTGCCAAAAGAAAGTACCTTGTTCTTCTCACGCCAACCGAGAGAAAATGGGGCAAGCAAACTTATTCTTCTAGGCTGGAACTCTTGTGATGAATCCTGGTTCACTTGGCCAGGTGATGCATCTCGTGTTGGTGTCCTAAAAGAAAAATAGGTGAGTACTACGACAACAAATGACTGGAAATTTTCACAGAACCCATAGCTAGGAAAGCTAACTCATTTTGTTACTGTAATTATGCAATAACACACTACCAGTCTCAAAGCATAAAGAGAAAGGAAGATGTTCAATAAATTAGTAATTTTGTATTGTTTCCTTGCCAGTGTGAGTAGTAATCCGGTACTAATACCATTAAACAAGACCATGATACCTCGGAGAAGGGGAAGGGGATGGCAGTTGTGCTTTCTGCTGGCTAGATTGATACTGAAGCGTTGCCTCCAACATTGTTTCTGCCATGACTGCTCTGTTCTCCATTTGTTCAAGTGAGGCCATAGCTTCCCCATACTTTTCCTGCACACAAAGTTGAATGAATAACAAGCAAATTATAAGATTGAACAAGCTGACTCATGCTTGCTTGATTCCATGTCAATGCCAGACGAATAACCAATGATGGCAAATATTCATGAGCAACTACTAACAATAATGAAGGTGGAGTTTCAGCAATTCCAAATAGAAGCTTTACAGATTTCAAACAACATAAAGACGAACAAACCATCTTCTCCAAGCACTCCAGAGATAGCCATCAGAGCAAAAAAATTTAACAACCCAGATATAACATATAAGTGCATGTACATTGCAATGCATACTTATATGAACATATCCAGGATGAACATCTATTGCAAAGGCAACTATAAACTCAATGCTGTCCTCCAGATACTATCAACAAAGAATGGTTGTTTCATATGTGAACATGACATTCAGATGAAAACATACAATAACACATAAAAATACGATGACATGGATAATAGATCAAACTGAATTAACCTGGAGCACATGTGCAGCATATTTCTGAGCAGCAGCATCTTGCTCAGCAAAGAGGCGGGCATCCTCTGTGACTTTCTGCTCTTGCTCTACACGCATCAGGACCTACAATGCAGTACCTAGTTGGTGGGTGACAGGATATGTCGTAGTAATAAACAAAATTCATTTAGAAGAACATGTGGTTAGCAACTGCACCTGAAGCATTGCTTGTTCCTGTTCCTGCTTGTCTGATAGAGCTTGCCTTAGCTCAGATAACTCTTGTTCCAACTGCTCGACCTAGGAGAAGAAAAGGCAAATATAAGAACAATCATGAAATTTCCAGATAGTAGGGTTAATTAATGATAAATAGGTAGCATATTCTAGTTGGTAAATTGGTTGAAAAAAGAAGAAGGAAATACTATTTTTCAAATTTCGGGCTCAATATGCAAGATCAACAGCAATATGGCTTCAACGATAAAGGCAACAAAAAAAAACTGAATAATGATGGGTGACAGTATAACAAAGATAACCACCCTACAATTAGTATTTGATGATTACCTTTGCACTTAATTCACGTCTATTATCTTGCTTAACCATCTCCATCAGTGCTGTCTCTAGTTCATCAGCCCTGGATACAAATGAAAAAGAACATATTCAGAAGAGTACTTCAACAAACCCAGAAAAAACAATTCCATTGCCATAAATGCACCCTGAATGATGAGAGAGAACTTTATATACATATCCATCTTTTACACACCAATATGCAATCGTACACCCTGAATTAAGTTTGGCCAAATTGAGTACATCCATAATAAAAGAATGTAAGATTAATTAATTTCTTCACTAAGAATCATCAAATTTGACGACTTTTGGCCCATGTACAGGCCGAAAGCAATTGTTTTCCCTAGAACCAGACAAGCTCTGGCTGGGTTTGACCATGAAATAGACCAGGGCTGACAAGTTACATAATTAAGTGTTCCACCCTGCCAGTGGTGAACAGGACAGAAACAGGTACCTGATCAATGGCAAGTTCTGTTATTGATTACTTAAATGTTACATTGGTGCATATGTCACTATTTATAGTGCATGGATATGAAAAGAAATGACTAAAGCAATCTAAGGATAACAACCTTGGATATTTGAAACAAACTCACCTCAGAACAGCTGATCTTCTCTCCTCTAGCAGTCGGCATAGCTCAACCTTCAACCATACCACCTGAAACAATACAACCAAAAATAAATGCTTTAAGTATTCATATACTGATGTACGGTGACTTCTTAAGTATCAGTATCACCACCAAGGAAAAAAAACACGAAAAGGACTCCGAGACTGATATACAGATTTGTTTTAAATGGTGGAAAGTAGTCAGGTTGCAACACTTGCTACAACAGACCAAAAAGATACAAAACCTGTAACGGCAGTTATCAGTGGGAATGCTAGCCATACAAATTATAATACCTACATAATCTATTGGGCCATGAACTCTGTAATTCCCCGGTGATGGATGATTCTGGTGCTACCATTTGTATCGATCCTCACAGTGAGAAATATGGGGGGAATAGACTAAGAGACCCAACATAAGCTATTCTTTGATGAATATGTAAAATATTGGACTGTAAGCAATTTTCTATCAGAAATAATCAAGTGATCAACTTCAGAAATAAGCAATTTGCTTTCTACAAGAGCCCCGATACCATCCACTCTTCCATATTAAATTTGCAGCAAAAACGAAAAAGGATAGATGCTTTAATCCTAAAAGAAAATATAGATGCAAAACACCTTCCTGAAATCCTAAGTTTGCATGATGTTACATAAGCATATAGCTTGGGGTGTTCTTTACTTATTGTCCACTCAGTACATGTTATATTGGCTTTTGGCCCATTGGAATAGATATGAGTTTTCATTCCAACATGGTATCAGAACTAGGGTTAGGGTTTCATCCGTGACCGTCGTTGTCTTCGCCGGCCGCTGAGGCAGAGCCCTGCTAAGGGCTCTGTTTTGTTTCTTCTCGTGCGAAGCAGAGCAAGGCTCTGTTTTTTCTCCCCGTGCGAGACTCCCGCCACCGGATCTTGCAGCTCCTGCCAGCGGATTCGCGCCTCCCGCCGCCGAATCCAGGCACGCCCAAGCGCCACCCGAGCTCGACATCCCGACGTCGCTCGGGCCCCAGCACCGCTCGAGCCCGACACCCGAGCTCACCACCCTTGCCGCCACTTGAACCACTCCGGCTGCTGCCTGAGCCCCTCCGGCCGCCGCCTGCGCTCCTCTCCGACTGCTGCCCTCGGGCCACCCCGAGCTCCTCCCGCCTCACCGACCGGCCTTCTCCCGCGATGTTGCCACCTCCCCGAGCCCTGCCTGCTCCCGGGATGCCGACGCCTCCCCTGCTCCAGTCCAGATGCCGTCGCCTCGGGCCGTCTTCTGCTTTGAGCTCCTCCCCGAGCCCCGAGCGCCGCCACCTGAGCACCGCTCTTCCTCGGCGACCATCGCCGGGTCTCTTGGATGGAGGCCGAGCGTCGCCTGGCCCCTCTTTTGCTCCGTCCGGCTGCTCGACTCCGCCCCTCTAACCAGGCTAACACGACGCCCCGCGTTTTTCTGCTCTGGGCTGCCGAGATGCCTCGACCTCATGGCGTCCCGATGCTGCCGCCGCCCCCTCGGACTGCCGCAGCCTCTGCCTCGGGTTCCCGCCGCTGTCGCCTCCGCCAGGCAGCCCAGCTCCGCCCTAGTTCCAGGCTAGCGTCGCCGCCGCCCTTGCCTCGGTCCCCTGCAGACACCTCGGTCTCGGGACGCTGCCGCCGCTCCTGCCTCGGGCCACCGCCGTCGCCCCTACCTCGGCCGCCACTCGCCGCCGCCGCCGCTGCTGCTGCTTTGCCTCGTGCGACCCCGCCTCGTCTCGAGCTCGCTCGTCTAACTCTTGCTTCTCAACAGTCCTCGCCTCCGCCACCTCCCTCGTCCTGTATCTTGTCTTCATGGATCTTAGACTCTGGTGCTTCTTTGCACATGACACTGGATTCTACTTGCCTCACTTCTGTGAGTCCCACAGTTGTTCCTTCCACTGTTCAGACTGTAGATGATACCTCTCTTCCTGTTGCAGGTTGAGGCATCCTTTCCACTACTTCCTTTCATGTTCCTGTCGTCTCTCATGTTCCCCAGGTTACTATGCAGCTTATGTCAGCTAGTCAGATCTGATCACGACTATGTTATTGTGTTCAGGACCGCCGCACGGGAAATCTGCTTGGTACTAGCCCTCGACGCCATGATTCGCAGTGTCTTTGGAAGCTCGACTGGATGCACCTTCCTTCCGATGTCTCCACCAGCCAGTCAGTCACTACACCTACCTCTGTTTTTGCTACGTCCTCTACTGCTTCCTTTCCTAAGTGGCACCATCGTTTGGGTCATCTATGTGGATCACAATTGTCGTCTCTAGTAGGTCGTGCTCTTCTTGGGTCTGTTTCTGGTGACACTTTTTTACCTTGTATAGGTTGCAAGCTTGACAAGCAGCTGCAGCTCTCCTATCCCTCTAGTGATTATGTTTCGGCTCATCCTTTTGATCTTGTTCACTCCAACGTTTGGGGTTCGGCTCCCTTCGTTTCGAAAGGGGGTTATCGATACTATGTGATCTTTATTGATGATTATTCTCGTCATACTTGGATCTACTTCATGTCCTCTCGCAGTCAGATTCTCTTTATTTACTAGAGTTTTGCTACCTTGGTTCGCACTTAGTTTGATTCGGTCATTCATGTTTTTCGTGCTGATTCTGCTGGCGAGTACCTATCTGCTGCTTTATGTCGCTTTCTTGCTGAGCAGGGTACCTCTTCCCCAGTACTCGTCCTGGTGCTCACTCTTAGAACGGTGTCTTTGAGCATAAGCATCAACGCTTGCTTGAGACAACTCGCGCTCTCATGCTTGCCTCTTCTGTTCCACCTCACTTCGGGGTTGAGACTATCTCCATTGCTGCTTTCCTCATTAACATTCAGCCTTCTACTGCTCTTCAGGGTTCTACTTCTGTTGAGCGTCTCTACGGCCAGGCTCCCGAGTATAGTCACCTTCGTTGTTTCAGTTGTGTCTGCTTTGTCCTTCTTCCATCTCGTGAGCGCACCAAGCTGACTACTCAGTCTGTTGAGTGTGTTTTTCTTTGCTATAGTTTTGAGCATAAGGGTTATCGCTGCTACGACCTTGTTGCTCACCAGATGAGGATCTCTCGGGACATCACCTTCGATGAGTCCCGACCTTACTATTCTCGCCCCTCTACTGTCAGCTCAGATTCTCTTGTTGAGTCGATCTCTTTTCTGACTTTTCCTGACACTCAGCTTTCCACTTTTGTTTCGCTTCCGCCTTCCCCTTCTTCGCTTCCCTCTCCTCCGGCTCCACCTGTTCCCTCTCCACCGGAGTTTCCTTCTTACTCTTTTGTTGAGGTTCCACCTTTCACCTGCACTACTCTCACCGTCCTCGGCCTACTTCTTCTCTAGTTGAGCCTCCGTCTTTGTTGGGCCCTGGTCCCAGTTTTTTTTCTTCGTACTTGCTGGGTCCTGCTCTACTCCACCTCCTCCCAGATACGATCTTCGTAATCATCGCACTGTCAGGCCTCCTGTGCGCTATGGCTTCGCAGCCGCTGCTCTTTCTGAGCTTACAACCTATCGTGAGGTTGTTGCTCACCATAAGTGGCAGCTCGGGATATCTGAGAAGATTGCTGCTTTGGAGCGTATTAGCACTTGGAGTCTTGTGCTCTAACCTGTGCGTGTCACTCCTATCACGTGCAAGTGGGTGTACAAGATCAAGACCCGCTCGGATGGTTCTCTTGAGAGCTACAAGGCTCGTCTTGTTGTGCGTAGTTTTCAGCAAGAATATGGTCGTGACTACGATAAAACCTTCGCTCTTGTCGCTCACATGACCACTGTTCGCACTCTCCTTGTTGTGGCATCTATTCGACAATGGACCATCTCTCAGCTGGACGTCAAGAATGCAGGTTGTCATTTCCCGTTCGAGTGCTGAGGCTGAGTTGAAGCCCATGGCGTCATTGACAACTGAGATCACCTGGCTTCGGTGGCTACTTGAGGATTTCAGTGTTTCAGTTTCTGCACCGACTCCTCTCTTATCACACAGTACTGGTGCGATCAGCATTGCTCAAGATCCAATGAAGCATGAGCTCACCGAGCATATTGCAGTAAATGCTTCATACATGAGATCGCAGGTGCACGATCAAGTTATTGCTCTTCAGTATGTTCCTTCGGAGCTTTAATTAGCAGATTTCTTCACTAAGGCACTAGAGCTCAGCACAATTTCTACCTCTCCAAACTCAGTGTTGTTGATCCACAATGAGTTTGAGGAGGTGTTACATATGTATATAGCTTAGGATGTTCTTTGCTTATTGTCAACTATGTACATGTCATATTGGCTTTTGGCCCATTATTGTCAATTCTGTACATGTTATATTGGCTTTTGGCCCATTGGAATTGATATGAGTTCGCATTCCAACACATGACAGTTTATGCACTTTGCGTAAATATACTGGAAAACCTCCCTAATGAGAACATTTATGCATGGGTTATCTATATCTGTCTGTGTTCTTTAGTTTTTCCCTTGAGTTTTAAAACCACTATTTTACAATTTGGAGGTGAAAGAAGCAGTTAATTAGTATATTCGGAAGGTTACCTGGTCTTTAGGATCAGGCAAAGAATCAATTTCGGTGTTGACAGTAAGGCCATGATACGTATCATCCATATTTTCAGAATTGGTTTCCTGGTTCATATCGTCATCTGTCAAGTCATTTAACTGTTCTGCTGATATTGCCACCAATGGTTCAGGGTCACGTTTGAAATTATATAGCTTTGATGCAAGACCATTGGTGTCCCTCCAGGCACGAAGACCTTGTGCTCTCTTTTCCATTGAAGATAAAACAGATGGCCGGTGTTTATTTCTCAGCTCTTGCAGCCTTGGTTCATCTACAGCTTGATATCCCATGCAAGCAGTTAAAACAAGCTGGCTGCTGTCAAAAGTGGAACCAGCTAAAGACTGTAAAAGAGTTACTGCATCCCCAGCATCTTTTGTTGTCACAAGTGCAGGACCTGCAATCAACAGTCACTGTAAGTCTCCATCCAGTCACCTGAGATGAACTATAACATATATTCTGACTTCAAATAAACTTTTTGGTCTATAACATATATTCTGACTTCAAATAAACTTTTTGGTCCTTTTTCTTTCTTTCTTCTTTCTTCTGGGTGATAACAAAGCAAAAGAGTGACCCAGTACCATACAACTCCATCAGTGCAAGGGCTGTCCGGAAGAGCATCACACGATTTCCATCAAAGAGAAGCACATCCCACACACGAAGAACTGAAATGTTCAAATAGCAATAAAGTGGCAAGAATATTTTTGAGATAAGATAATTAACTAGAAATGTTAGTACTTTAAAATAAAAAGATAGGAGTTTATAAACTGTGGCTCTGATTGTACAACCAAAATTTGACGCAAAAAGGGCCACAACATATGTTTTCCCCTTATTAACATTTCAGTGCCATATCTGTGGCTTTGATAGCACCAAAATGAGCCAGCACTAAAATATACTCCCTCCATCCCGCAATATAAGTCCATCATCTTGGGAAGTGGTGTCCCACAATATAAGTCCATTGAGGGAATCAAAGTGTAGTTATTGCAATATTTCCACTCTATACCTCTATTTTAATGCAAAAAAAGTGGTTGAATAGTTGTATTATCCCCACAGTAAGTGATAAAAAAAGGGATGGTCATAAATGTTTTGCCACTTCCTTCTTTTGTATTTGCTTTTGTTTCTCCTCCCTTGTAGTCTCATCAGGCTAGGTATTGTTAACCTTCCCTTTTATTATTTAAACGTTGTAACAGATGTTTTCCAACCCAAGAGATTATGATTTATGAAATTTTAGTTGGACGACACTCCAAAGTTTGTGATTCAGAAAAACACTATCTGCTGTGAGTATGGCAAGTTGGCCCCAGAGCCACATGTGAGTGAGACATGAAGTGGCATTTTACCGAATAACAAACTTTAGGGTGGCAGGAGATGAGAAAATAAATAACTCAAATAATTCAAAATAAGACTGACCACTTTCCCATGGAAGCATGTTCATGTAAATAGATAGGAACCATGGTCCAGTAACCCATGCAACTTGTACTCCGAGGTAATCCAAGTGATTTACTGCAACAAAAAAAAACCATGCAAGTCCTCAATTGTCAAACTTGGGCAGTTAATATGTCTGACAGAGTCATGCGGTACAAATAACTTGATATGTATGGAATAATTCACAAACCTAGTTTTGGGAATTTTTCTCGGACCAACTCCTCTAAAACAAGCTGATCCACCTAAGGGAAAACCAAAATGCAGCTCATTTAATAACAAACAAAACAGCTTGGAGTTCTAAGCACTCAACAATCAGCATGCGTGCAAACATTAAAGTGACAAAAAATGAAAAAATAACTCAGGAATACCTGAGACTCAATCATTTCTTCAGAGAAGTAACCATCAAAATAGTCATCCATAATGCCTGTCAATGCCCTGTGGACCCATGACACATTCAACAAAATATTTAGTTCAACTGTACTACTATGCAATCAACAGAAGTAACTTAAAAGAATTCAGGTACTTCATAAAGATGTTGTACTGCAAAACATACCAAAATGCGTTCTCCTCTGGCATCAATAGAAGTAACAAGCCAGCAAAGAAATTCATTGCCTGCATTATTCATATGATTAATCTTCGGTAAGAGTAGAGTCCGTGAACGTGCAAGTTTGCAACTGCAAATGTTTGACAACTATATAATCATGCACAACAGAATTGTAATTATGGGATACCAATCGAAGGATTTTCGTTGTACAGATTCTGTTTTACAGTTCCAAAGTAAAAAACTTGAAACAATATATTTGACCTCTATGTTGCCCATTTACATAATATTTTCATAATTTTCAGAAAGAGATAGAGTAACATCAGAAAAAATAAAAGTATGATAGCATTGGTAAGAACAGGGTGTCTAAATTTGGGCATATCAAATAGGGAGTCTCAGAGTAAACTAAAATAAGTCCAAACAGGAATAATATGATGATGAGTTTCTCTTCATGCATCTGAAATAAAACTAGAGACTATTTCACATCCACAAGAGGAAAAATGAAAAGTAAATATTGTTTTTTCTCTTTCCAAAACAGATGGTTGTACAATTTGCTAGACAGATGGACTATCACTTCTATCCTTGTAAAATGGAGAAGCACAATCTTTTTTTTTGTGGAAACAGGGGCAGGAGTGCTGCTAATCGATTAAGGAGTAGAAAGTTTTTTTTTACAAATGTAAAGGGCAAAAGAAATATGTCTCATACTACAGCGCAAAACAAAACAACACCGATGAGACAATCAAGCACAATCTGCCAAGTTTCGTGATACTATAACGAAGAATTTTCAAGTGGGTAATAAAAAGAGAGACTCAATGAGGAATCAAATTTGTAGCAACAGAACCGACACTTTGCAAAGAAAATGAATGACCACATATAAAGCCATATGATCATTGATTCACACTTATTGTTGACAAATGACTTATAGAGGTATAAACAAGAGAAGAAAATATAAAGAGCACATTTTAGTGTCTGGAGTTTGTATTTATCAATAGGCTAAATGGGCTACTGAACAGAACCACGATAGAAGTCACAAAATAGGCAAAGGAACATCATATGCCGTTTTAGCTTAAGGAAACGAAATAAGGATATATTTGGGTGTTGGGCATTGTTTATAAACTTCAAAATATTAATATTCAACTGACATTGGTCTTGCATCATGTCTAAGGATTCCCTGAGAAGCTAATGGCATCTAGTGACATGAAAAGCAATATGAATCAGCATTAAGCAAAAGATGTACCTGGCAGTAACCAACTGATGGATTATGTCTAGCATAAGCTGTCAGCAAGCGTCTTAAAGCATTTCTGCCATCCTCGTCTAGAGCAGGATGACCTGGAAATGTTCTAGGCAAATCCTGAAAAGGCCCAAAAATAACAGATGAACTCTTAGCAGTGGACTTCCAGATATACAAAATTTATCAATAAATGAAGAGATTGAAATATAGTAAAAACAATTAGAATCATCTATCTACCTTCTCTATTTGCCCTTTCCACTTTTCAGGAGAAAATGTTTGAGAAGCTTTGGGTTTTCCATCACCAACAGTCAGAGAATTGGAATCATTAATGTCTTCCCTTTCACCGTCCACCGCAAGGAGTCTCTCATAGTACCCTTTAACTCGACGAGCTCCAATACCAACAAAAGCTTGCCATAGCTGCCACCAAAAGCAAATGGGTTCATTGGTTTGATAAAACAAAATATCTAAATAAATAAATAATGCAAGCTGCACCTCTCTTCTCAGAGCCATTGGCAGCCCATCACGGACTAAACACTCCAATTCTTCCTTCCAAGGATAATACCCTTCTTGACTTGCACCACCATTCATGCCTAAATCAGCATTGGCACTGTCAGCAACAGGCACTTCTTGGCTGGGATCAACTTTCTCTACATCATAAAATTCATCATCGGAGTCCTCTGATGGCTTGCTCTCTTCAGTATTTACAGGATGAAGTCCATCCGCCGTGTCCTTCTCTTCAGCAAACAACTGTTTCTTCTTGACACGCAAGCTCATCATCTGCCCAATGTGGCCCAAGGATGGCCTAATTTCAGACCATATTTGGATCTTATGTGGTCTCGGCTGTTTCATTGTCTTCTCATCTGACACTTCGGACCTGTCATCATCAGCGTTCTTGTCAGCAGCTGCTTCGTCCTCAATGGACGGTGCAACCTTAGCATCCTCTCCAGATGATTCATCGTACTCTGCCTGCCTATCCAGAAAATTCTTCCATCTCTCAGATCTCTCCTCCTCCTCCTCCTGCAGATCCAACACCACGACATATGCAACTCAGCAAGATCAAACAACATGGTGCAAAATGGAGGCATCGCCAGGGGCGGCTCTTCTACCTTGTAGATGTTTGCGTACTCTCTGTACCGTTGCAAGTGTTGTGGCCGCACAGCGAAACCATAGGCGTCCCTGTACCAACCCCCAAGGCATCAGAAACATAAAGGAGCTAATGCCACTAAAAAGAGAACCATTTGGTGCTCTAACCATGATTTTTTTGGTATCCAAAAGCCCGGGACCAATCCAGATTCATACCAGTGACATGATTTTGCTAAAACTCGTGATGCCCACTAAAATTTGGTCTAACTAATCATGTCTGATAAAAGTTCGATATTTTCTCATCACTCACTTAACCCCATTGCTAAAATTCCAGGTTTATTTTTGTGCTCCAACTGCAGTGTACTGTGTGCATCCACACAAACCCAGATCGTTTCATAGGCAAGCATCAGAAAAACACAATTCAAATATTTTGTAAACAAAATTAACTTATCACATCAGAAGTGCGGAGATCTAGGGGCTGCATTGCCCAAATTTGCGCCCAATATCTCGCAACGGATCGAGATCCCCGCGCACAAAATAGAAAACCCAAAAAACATCTCCAAAAAAAAGCGAGTAAACTACACGCAAGCGGAACTCTCGAGCAGCACAAACTTCGAAAATTCAGGCGAAAACATCCGAAACAGTATAGACCGGCACGACGCCGAGATGCGCGCGCGCGCGCGGCGGGAAGGAGCGGGAACGAACCGCTTGTGCTCGAAGGCGATGAAGGGGAGGCTCTTGGCCTTCATCTCCTCCCGCGGCGGCGTCGGGGCCCAGCGCCGCCAACCCGAGCCTGCTCCCCTAGCTCGCCGGCGGCGATGTCGGTGGCGAGGCGTGCGGCACCGACGCGATGCCGCGCGAAGCGTACGGGGAGGGAGTGTAGTGGAGTGTGATTTAGCTTACGGGTGGTTGGAGTCGGTGGCGATTCTATTCGATCCGATTATGCTATTACTATACTCCGGCTGCTACTAAGACTTGAGATTGTATCTGCGTGCGAGTGTGAAACTGTGGAGTGTCTATCTCTATAGGGGAGTTGGGAAACTGGAGGAGCGTCTTTGATTCGTTTCTTTTTCTCTCTTGTTTTCGGGGCTTCTTGGGGTATGGAGATTGGAGAGATGGGGACTTGGGAGTTGGGAATGACCCCCCTCGCGGGTTTCTCTTCTTCTTCGACATGGGAGAGATCCCGATTCTCTGTGTGAGGGGGAGCTGCGTTCGTTCCTGCGGTCTGAACTCTTTGTGGACGGGCTGATGTGCTATGGCAATACAAGGTTCTATCCGGAACGAGATTTTTTTCCCTATTCATATGGGAAAGGAATATGTTTGATGTTTCCTATAAAAATTCTGATATTTTAAAAATTCCTGCGTTTTAGATCAGTTATTGCTTTGTTCAGGGAGTAAAACAGCGATACTGGTATTTTTTTCGGTAACTAGTATGGTGGTCTGCGTATTTGCTCAGCTAGATTTGTTTCAAAATTTGTATAAACTAGCAAGGGTTCGTGCATTGCCGCGGCTATATTTGTTTCAAAATTTGTATAAATGATTGCGCATATATTTATGTATTTTATAGGCTATTTAGATTTTGAAGATATCATAAACATTGGAAATGACAATAGAAATTTGAAGGAAAATACAACCCAATAAACTTAAGTATGATCTTTGATATAAGAAAAACATTGAACATAATAAATTGTTAGGGTTTTATAAACTAATCACTCTCCATCATATATAAATCATGTAGTCGCATGCCCTGTTCTTACTCTATTAGTAATTAGTTACATTTGTTTCAAATTATATGCATGCATATGTACCTCTATTTAATCTCAATTGATCGATCTCTCTCGATTGCTACCCTTTTCAATGCAATAACTTATCACATAGTTATCTTTCTTATTGTCCCCCGAATCGTATGTTTTCTATCTCTTCTCAATGCTAACCATTGCGACATCAACACGCATACACATACAATAACTTATCACGATCTTCTAGCTAGGTACATGCTGTCATGACATCAACACGCATACACATCTCGTCGTGATCCTAGATCATAGTCTCCTGACGACTACACCATCCCTACTCCAAGCTTTTTTTCTCCTCTACCTTCACTTCTATTTGTACGGATGCATACGTGTTGTTAGGACTGGAAAAAAAGCTCGAGGCTTGCGAGCCTGCTCGAGCTCGTTGCGAGCCGAGCCGGCTCGGCTCGAGCTCGGTGAATTTTCGAGCCGAGCCGAGCCCAGCTTTTAGCTCGGTGGCAATTCGAGAGCTCGAGCTCGAGCCGGCTCGCGAGCCAAACGAGCCAGCCTAACCCCACGTGAAAATCCTGAGCCAGCACCCCACGCCTCCTGCAGTCCCGCTCCCAAATTCCCCATTTCCTCTGCGCTTGCTCTTCGCTAACCCTAACCCTACAGGCAGCCACCCCAAGCTCTTGCTCTTCGCCTCTTCGGTTCTTCCAATCACCTTTTCTCCCCATCCTCTCCACCCCGCCCCGAGTCCCCGAGCCCGTGTTCCTCTGCACCGCCGCCCGGTCCTCCTCACCCACCCCGGCCCCCGACCCCGTGGTCCTCTGCGTCGCCGCCCCATGTTACTCCGCGCCGCCGCCTCGTGTTCCTCCGCGCCGCCTCCCTCCTTTGAGTCCTCTCCCTCGCGGCCGATGACCCGATGTAGCCTCCAAGCTGGTGGCGCCGCCCTCCTCTACCGTGCTGGTGTTGGTGGCCTTCTAGTCTCCGACCACGGCGTCCCCGACGCCCTCGCCGCCGCCTCCGACCAAGCCATCGCCTCCTAGAGCGTCCCCGACGTCCGTCGCCTCCCGCCTCGACCACGCCGTCCTCGACGCCCTCGCCGTCGCCTGGCTCCAACCACGCCGTCCCCGACGACCTCTACTCTACTCCCGGTGCCAAAGCTGCCCCAACGCCAGTCCCGTGTTCCTCCGCGAGTGAATGTGTGATTGAATCTGTGATGCTTTTGCTGTGAATGTGTGATTCCTATGAATCTGTGATGCTTTGTTGTGAATGTGTGATGCATTTTTGACTGTGCTTTGCTTGTCTCACGGAAGAACCAGAGGAACACCTGAGTCCTTGAGCTTGGCTCGCGAGCCCAATCGAGCCAGCTCGAGCCTGATTCGAGCCGAGCTAAGCCTCTCTCCTGGCTCGCTTCCAAAACGAGCCGAGCCGAGCCTACTGCTCATCCGAGCCAAAACGAGTCTGGCTCGAGCCGGCTCGGCTCGTTTCCACCCCTACGTGTTGTTATACATGCTCGATATCCTCTTCTCTCATATCGATCGTTCCTTTTTTCGACGTTGGTCAACTCAACATTGTGGTTTTCTCACTAACCGCGACAAATCTTTCATTTTCACTGATGTCAGCATGTCTGCTTTAGTCATTGTCTAACGATACGAAGAATGTTTTTGTCGTCGCCGGCGACGATGTGCCCCTCACCAGTGATGCACGCTCATAGCTACCCAATGGCTCCATATCGTTCATAGCTCGTCTTCAATGCAAAGTTTCATCTCATCTCTATCACGACTTCCCCCATCATCGAGCTTCTTTGGCCACTAACTTCTTCTACAGCGCCAACGCTTACCACTTGTCATCACGACCTTGGCTCCTTCAACGCTGGACTTCCTCTTCAATAGCTTGCGCGAGCAGCATGATATTATCCTCGTTGAACGATTAAGGTGAGTAACACGATATTGTCCTCATCTCCATCGTCGCCATCTCGTCTCTTCGCTTCCCTGTGGGTCAATGTATTCTTGTAGGCGATCGATGCCATTGCACTCTTTCGTGGTCTCCTTCGATACCATTCGTGTCATCCTCGTTATAACTTTTATTTTCTATTCAAAATTTTAAATTTTTTATTCCACAGGAAGTAAAAATATAAACACGTGACCTTGAGAGCGAACGTGGTGGCTTCTTTTGTGTCTCCTCCGACACCATTCGTGACATCCTTGTTACAACTTTTATTTTTATTTAATATTTTAGTTATTTTTATTAGAGTTCATATACAAATCAAATTACTAAATTTATTTAATTTATTCGGTTAGTTATTTTGGGATTTTACTTTGGAATTCGTATGGAAATCAAATTGTAAATTTTCTTTTATTTTTATCCCGGAATAAGTTCTTCTCCTTTGAAATTCATATCCAATCCAATTGATATTTTTATTTAATTTTTATTCCAAATTATGATTATTTAGGGATTTTACTTTAGAATTCGTATTGAAATCAAATTACTAATTTTATTCAATTTTTATTTCGAATTTTACTTATTTTTTGTTGGATTTTGTGTACAAATCTGATTGTCAATTTTTATTTAATTTTTATTCAGAATTATAATTTTTAGAATTTATATCAAAATCAAATTGCTAATTTTATTTTATTTTTATTCTGGATTTTAGTTTTTTATTGTATTTCGTATACAAATCTAATTGTAATTTTTGTTTATTTTTATTCTGAATTATAATTATTTTGGGATTTTACTTAGGAATTTGTATGGAAATAAAACGATATAGAGAATCTTCTCGCCATCTTAAGTGACGTTGTGTCTCTCACAAGTGATGGCATACTCCTAGCTATTCAGTGGCCCCATACCTTCTATAGCTCGTCTTCAATGCTGAGCTTTATTTCCTCTCGGTCAGGGCTTCCGTTATCAAGCTTCTTTTGTCATTAACTTCTTCAACAACGCCGATGGTCATCATTTGTCATCGCGGCCCTTGTCTCCTTAAACTTTCGACTTTCTCTTCAATGGCTCTGACAAGCAGCATGGCATTATCCTTATTGAACGGCTAAGGTGAACAACACAACATTGTCCGCATCTTCATCGCTGCCACCTCGGCTCTCGCTTCGCCGTGGGTCAATGCCTTTTTGCAAGACATGTTGATGTCATTACACTTTTTCGTGGTATCTTCCGACACCATTTGTGCTATCCTCGTTACGACTTTTATCTTTATTCAAAATTTTAGTTATTTTTTATTGGAGTTTGTATGCAAATCAAATTGCTAATTTTATATAATTTATTATGAATTTTATTATTTATGGATTTTAGTTTGGAATTTGTATGGAAATCAAATTGCAATTTTTTATTCTGAATTCGGTTATTTCTCTTGAAACTTGTGTACAAATCTAATTACTAATTTTTCATTAATCTTTTTTCTGAATTACTGCTATTTTGGGATTTTACCTTGGAATTTGTATTAAAATCAAATTGCTAATTTTATTTTATCTTTTATTCTGAATTTCTGTTATTTTTTGGATGGATTTTGTATACAAATCTAACCGCCAATATTTGTTTAATTGTTATTCTCAGTTACACTTGTTTAGATATTTTACTTAGAAATTCGTAAAGAAATCAAATAGCTAATTTTCTTTGGTTTTTTATTTCAAATTTTAGTTTCATGGTAGTTGACACATACTCCTTCTTTTAATCTGCACTGTTATAATATGGACACACTAATTTTTTTAATTTATACTGAATTTTAGTTATTTAGGTATTTTACTTTGGAATTCGTATGGAAATCAAATTACAAATTTTATTTTATTTTTTATTCCGAATTTCATTTATTTTTCCTTGGAATTCGTATATGAATCCAATTGCTAATTTTTCTTTAATTTGTATTATAAATTACAGTTATTTAGAGATTTTACTTTTTAATTTGTATTAAAATCAAATAGCTAATTTTATTTTTTTATTACAAATTTTAGTTTCTTTGTTGGATTTCCCGTACGAATCTAATTATTATTTATTTTTATTCTGATTTATAATTATTGGAATTCATATCAAAATAAAATTGCTAGCTTTATTTTATTTATTTTTTCAAATTTTAGTTGTTTTTAGTTGGATTTTGTATACAAATCTAGTTGTCAGTTTTTTCTGAATTATAATTATTTAGGGATTTTACTTATGAATTCATATGGAAAATAAATTGCTATTTTTTTAATTCCAAATTACTTGAAATTGTCTATTTCTTTTAATCTAGACCGTTATAATCTAGACCCACCATGATCGATGATGTTGATCTTTTTTTTCCACCGATTAACGTGGGAATTTTTAGCCCTTGAGAGCGAACATAGTAGCGTCTTTTGACTCTACTTTAATATGACAACTAGCAAGGTGGCCCATACATTTGTGATGCTAGATTTATTTTAAAGTTTGTGGTGATAAATGATATAACTTATATGCTTCAAAATATAGTTACATATCTTGTAGCTTTTTATATTTTTAAGATATCGTAAACATTAGAAAATGATAATATAAGCTTAAAGGAAAATACAAATTGAGTAACGTAATTGAAATATGAGTTTTGATGGAAGAAAATCATGAGCATAATAAGTCAGCCACTCTCCATTATGTATGCATCATGTAGCTATATGCCCTTATTTTTCTTCTATTTGTTACTCTTTTCAAAATGTTTGAATGTATATGTACCTCTATTAATCTCAAACAATACATTGAATATATGTGTAACAAATTATCTTATTAGTCTACATGGTATTAAAGTATCTTGTCCACGTATATATCGATGCACCATCGACAACCTACCTTGAACTTATCTTTCCTCACGTTGGTTGCCCCACCGAACTTATCTCTTCTCTCCGCCACAGCTTTTCTACTTCAAGCTCCAAGAGCAAACATAATTCTTGATCGATATCTCTTAGCTGCTACCCCTTCTAATGCAATACTCTACCATATAGTTATCTTCTACTTCTCTCCAATTATTGCTTAATGGTGATTGTTGTGACATCAACACACATATGCCTACAAAATGTCGTCGATCCCTATCGGGACAACCGTCGTGCTCTCTCTAGTGACCCTGAGCCTATTCCTTACTGTTGCGTTATCTCTACTTCGAGCTATTTGCTCCTCTATTTTTGAATGCATATGCTTCTATTCGTAGGATACATGCATGTATATACACAAGCACAATATTATACATGCTCGATGCCTTCTTCTCCCGTGTTGGTCGCTCCTCTTCTTCAACGTTGTCCAACTCAACGATGTGGCTTCCTCACTAACCGCGAAAACCTCTCATCTTCACTGATGCCAGTATGTCTGCTTTAGTCGTTGTATAACGATAGGGATTATCTTCTTTTTTGAATTTTATTATTTGAGTATTTTACTATGGAATTCGTATGGAAATAAATTTGCAAATTTTATTTTATTTTTTATCCCATTTTTAATTATTTATTGTTGGAATTTGTATACTAATCTATTTTTTGTTTTATTTTTATTTCAAATTATATTTATTTATGGATTTTTATATTTATTTATGGATTTTTTTACTTAGGAAATTCAAATCTAAGTCAAATTAATTATTTTATTTTATTTTTTCCCAAATTTAAGTTATATTGGGATATTACTTCAGAATTTGTATCGAAATAAAATAGCTAAATTTATTTTTAATCCAAAATATAGTTTTTTTTTGGAATTTGTATACTAATCCAATTGCTATTTTTGTTTATTTTTTATTCTGAATTATATTTATTTATAAAATTGATTATGTTTGAATTATTTTTAGTTATTTATGGATTTTACTTTGGAATTCTTATGTAAATGAAATTTCAAATTACCTTTTATTCTTTATCCCAAATTTCAATTATTTTGTAGTAATTCATATACTAATACAATTGCTATTGTTTTTTTTTAAAAATAAGAATTACAACTATTGGTTATTTAACTTTGGAATTCATGTCAAAATCATTTTGCTAACTTTATTTTATTTTTGATTCGAGTTTCGATTATTTTTCTATTGCAATTCGTATACTAATCCAATTACTAGTTTTTTTTAAACAATATTCTGAATTATGTTTATGTAGGGATTTTACTTATGAATTCATAACAAAATTAAATTGCTAATTTTATTTTATTTTTTATTCTGAAATTCAATTATTTTTGCATTGTACTTGACATGGACTCTTATTTCTATATTGTACTTGACATAGACTTTTTATTTTATCCTAGATCATTATAATCTGGACCCACCATAATCAACAGTGTAGATATTTCTCCTTTTACATCGATTAATGTGGAAATTTCTAGTCCTTGAGAGCGAATGTGGTGACTTCTTTTTCTATTACTTTAATAATATAATAGAAGATAGATGTATTTTTAGTTATTTGTCGAAACAAAAATAAAATTGCAATATTATAGCTACAAAAATGTTTCATAAGCTTAGTTTTAGCGAAATGAAATTAGAATAATACTAGATCGAGCGTGTGTTCCAGTGCATTGAATTAGCATTAACAACACGCACACACAAGTGCACTATGAGACTGAAATTATCTCCAGCCTTTGCAATCCTAGATGAATGCTAGCGGGCGTGCTCACGTTTGTCTACGTGCGTGATGGTGTGTGTATGTATGGGGAAAAATTCTTTGGGACGGGGCCTAAAGCTCCACTGTTGAAGGCTCTTGTCCTAGATCTTGCCACCTAAGTATCACCAAACTCAAAGCAACGACTCAGAGTTCTTCTTCTTCCCCACTTCTCTTCTCCTTTGATCGCCTCCAGGCCTCATCGCCGCCATCAAGCCGCCCGCCTCTGCCTCTTCCTCTTCGCTTCATGAGACCACTCCTCCGTTGGTGCCTTTGGCCTCCCTAAGCCCCGCTCAAACACCACCGCATCGCGTACACCACCTCACCTCCATCCCAAATATGTTCTCCCCATCTGAAGCCATGGGTATATGCTTCAGCAAGATGCAGTGGTGAGAAGAGCAGCCGCCCAATGAGGGCAAGGAGAGCAGTGGCAGCGGCAAGAAGCCGGCAAGGACATCGCGCTAGTCCCGAAGGCCAAGAAGGCGCTGCTGCGGCAAAGCCGACGCCGTCCAAGAAGGCTCCACCCAAGGCGGAGCCGCTAACGAACGACACGAGGATGGTGTTCGCCGTCAAGGTTGCCACGACCGAGGCGGCTGCCGAGATGGCCGCGGCTAGAAGAGGAGGCGAAGCCCATCGTTGTGAGCAAGGTGCCGGTGTGGACCTCGGGCTGCACCAAGGAAGAGGTGGACGCGATCATGATCCAGTGCGGCTGGCTTAGCCAGATGTAACATCCCAAAGTTCTGTTACCAAAATAAAAATAAATAAAATTATTATTTTACCGATTTTTCTGAGAATTTGCCAGAGTTTGATTGCTTTATTTGAATCTCTGAAGTTTTGAAAGTCAAAAGTAAAAAATGTATTTGAAGTTCTTGAAGTTTCTTTTGGCTTGATCTGAAAAATAAAAATTTAATTAATTCCTTTGATTTTCTGAGTTGTTAAAAGCTTTTTCCTAAATATTTTAAAGCCAAAATAAATTTATTTGCAAAAATTATAGCCAATTACAAGTTGGAAATATTTTATTTAAGTCCAAAATAACTCTAGGAATTTTTGTGATTTTTTCTAGAATTCTTGGATTTAATTTGCTATTTTCTAAAACTATTTTGAATTTCTAGAATCAAATCAATTGAGAAATCAAAAGAAAAATCTAAAATGGCCAATGGGCCGAATCTTGACTCGCCCAATCCTTCCCCCGCGCTCGCCCACTCGGCCGCTCACCCTGGCCAAACCTTTCCTCTCTCATTGTTGTATCCTAATCCAACATCTCCCGCGCCTCCCTCTCCTCTTCTCATCCGCCCCATCGGATCACAATCCGACGGCCAGCGCTTCCCCGCCCCACGTCACCTTCTTCTTCCCCGCTTTTCTTCTTCACGTAGCTGCGTCTCATCCCGCCGCCATTAGCGCCCGTGAGGAGCTCATCTCCGCCGCGAGTTACGCCTCCTTTCCACAAATGGACGCGCGCATTAAAATCCCCCGATCACGCCGCCCCATCTCCGGTCATTTTCCCCTTAATTCGCGACCGTAATTGTCGGAACCTCCGCAACCGCCGCCGCTTTCCCTGCGCGCGATCTCTCGCCCCCGGCCTCCTCCGGCCCCTATAAAGGGAGCACCGGGTAGCCCCTTCCACCCTCACTCCAACCCCACCACCCGCTCTTCCTCTCTCACCCTCGTCCGACCGGATTTCGCAAATCCTCGCCGACGGCCGCCAGTTCTTCCGCCGCCTCTAGCGCCGCCACCGTCGACGTCGCGTTCTCGCCGCCGCCATCGGCCGCCACCTTCTCGCGAACCGGTGCTCGCCTCCTCACCGCGAGCGTCTCTCAACGCCACGCCGCGCCTTACGTCGCCGCCGGCGATTTTCCGTCCCAGCGCGCCACGGTGAGCATCGTGACCCCATCGCCTCCTCTCCGCTGGCACCATCCACTCGCCGAACGCCGCAAACGCCGCGAAGCTTGTGTTCGAGCCGCCACGCCATTGCCTACGTGGCCTTGCCACCTCGGCCCGCCACATCGGGCGTGTGTGCGTGGCGACTGCGTGACGCCACTGGGCGCACGCGCACCACCCAATCCCACCCCGAGCCAAAAGTCCGTGGACTTGGTCCATGAGCCATTAGGACCGACAAGTGGGTCCCACTGTCGGAAATTCTTTTAATTCTTTAAAATTCCGAAAATCTCGTGGTTGACGTCATCTTGCGCAATAAACCGAATTTTCTTTAGAAAAATAATTCAAGAAAATCAATAAAATCTGATTTTAGGGTTTTATTTAGATTTAAAACTTCTCGGGGTTCGTTCTCCCTCATACGAACTCCGATTTCGTCGATTCAAATTCCTAAATTCCTATAAAATCAAGATCTAGCCATCTACACTAAAATTATTTAATTTTGAGTTCATTTGTTCAATAATCCCTTTAAACTCTAATTCATTATTCCATGTAATTCCAAACTTCTAAAATTCATATCTTTTGCATCCAAACTCCGATTGGGGTGGTTCAAGTTGCAAAATCTTTATAAAATTAAAATCTAGCTAACTAAATCAAATTATTTTAGTTTGGAGTTCATTTGACTTGTTATTTGAATTTAATTTGAATTTGGCTTTTTTCACGTTAGTTTTCACGACTCTGAGAATCGATTTCAACGCCGATTGAAGAACAACATAAGAGGATTGATTTTGACTGTATGATCATCGTGATCGTACACTTGACTACACGAAGATAGTACTTGTGAGTACTAGGTGACTGTTAAGAAAAACAACGTCACCTCAACACCGACGCTCATTAAGGTGATCTGTTAAGAAAAACAACGTCACCTCAAGCGAGGCAAGTTATACCTTGATCATATTGATCCCATTATTTTAACTATTTATATTTCATTTTAAATTATCCTTTGCATGCCTATGTTTATGCAATTATTTTAATTCCCTGTTTTAATTGCCTAGTTAATCCAATTCTCCTTGTATGGCCAATTTGAATATTGTACGTGAATACCTTGTCACCAGTAGGTAAAATGACATTAAAATTAGCCTTATGCTTAGCCAATGCTTAGATCAAATCTTGTATTTGGGAAAGGTTAGCCAAATCTTTCAAATTTGATTTAAACTGGTTCTATGGTATTGTTTTACCATAGAAGGTTTATAAATGCTTTTACCTGGAAAATAAAATGAAAATGGGTTTGGACTTGGGCATAATGGATGTTTGGTGGGTGCATGTTCCTGCACGGGCTCAATCGGGTATGGTTGAGGCCCATGGGTTTTGTTGGAAAGTTGCCCAAGTTAGTTAAGGACCGGTCTTCGAGCGCATGATGCTATGCCTTATCGTACCGCCACATGTCCCGTGGGCGGGACACGCAAACTAATTTGCAATGTTTCACCGTGGTCGTTCCTCACAGATGCAATGGGTAGTCATGTTACGACTTATGTTAGACCCACCTAGCGCAAGAGGGGGCCCGAACCCGGAGGTCTTTATTCCAAAGGGGGTGACTAAACCTTAGCGAGGGGTAACCGCGGTGGAATGGCGCATTGTAAAGGCCTCGTGATAATCACTTAGTCGCACACCTTCGGAAGTGTGTCAGACGGACATTAAAAGTTGATTATCTCTTGTGGGTAAAGCTGTACAACCTCTGCAGAGTGTAAAACTATTCGAATAGCCGTGTCCACGGTTACGGAGATGCTAGCAGAACTACTCAAAGTTAGACTTTGGTTTTGTTTGAAAATAAACTTCTTCAAAACTGATTTATCCAGATGGGAATTTGGGCAGGAAGCCATGTGATAGGAAGGTATCATTCATCATTCATGTGTGAATGTTATCTGACTATAAAACTGAGAATTTACAAAATGATTTGTAGTATAGAATAATTGCTTTGGAACTTGGTACAAGTATTTGAAGAAAATGCTGTTTTATGCAAATTAACACATAAGCCATCCTTGTTACATCCATATATGCATGTCATTCTGTTACTTGACGGGTGTAACTTGCGAGCACGGAAGTTGTGCTCATTTTTGCTTTATGCAAACAAAATTTCAGAGGAGAAGGACTTTGCTACCGATGTGGACCTCGACGACTAGGCCGCTACCCCAGTCGATTGCCTGTGGCAGATTGTTGGACCCTACTACATCTTCGTCTTCCGCTGTGTTTATTTTATTATGGGCCAGTAAGCCTCCTTTGTAATAAACTCTGTTGATTATTAATAAAATTGTGATATGAATTTGTTACCATATTTGTTTACTGTGTGAACTAGCTATTGATCATGGGACTAGTTCAGAAATGCACATAAGATCTGGGACGTTAATCCCGGGTCTGACACTAGAGCTCCTTGTCGTCGAGCAAGAATGACGGTGGGCACCACCGCAAGTACTCCGGATCCAAGAGGAGCTACGACTTCGACCAAGAGAGGAGGGGCGGAGGCGCGGATGACTATTGCGATTGGGAGAGGCAGGGGGCCGCTGTGTCGAGGCCCTTGCAGCGCCAGAGGAAGAGGCGGAGGCGGGGTGGCTTGATGGCGGCGATGAGGCCTGGAGGCAGTCAAAGGAGAAGAGAAGTGGGGAAGAAGAAGAACTCTGAGTCGTTGCTTTGAGATTGGTGATACTTAGGTGGCAAGATCTGGGACAGGGGCCTTCAACAGTGGAGCTTTAGGCCCTGTCCTAGAAAAAAAAATTCGTATGTATGCATCCATCTTTGACATTAACAATAGATAAAAGACACTACTCTAAAACTTTCACTACATTGTTTCTTGCTAGTATTTTTCAGGGTGGACTCTCCAAAGTTTCTAGAGTTTATTTAGACTAGTAGCCCTTTGCACGTCCTTGGACGCGCAACAATAATTGCGCACCCGCACCGAGGCGGAAAGAGCAGGCAGTGAGCGGCTCTGCCGATAAGGTCGAGGAAGAATCGGAGGGCTAAGAAGGACGGAAGAAGCGCATCGAACGGACGCGGAAGTGACGACACGTGCAAGACTCGTAGGCAAGCAAAACACAAAAGGAATCGGACGGTTACGAATGAAAGGAGCGCTGGATCGGACGAAAGAAGAGAATCAGGGCGACGTGACCCATCTCTCCTCGCGTGAAGTTTCGCTTCGTTTATACCGGAGGATAGGTAAAAATTAGATCCAGTCCCTTCAAATGGACTAGAGAAATATTTCCATGTCCATTCGAAAGAGGCTGAGCTTGATCTGTTGCAGACTGACAAGAGG
Organism: Ampelocalamus luodianensis; assembly: GCA_036346255.1. Lineage (NCBI taxonomy): Eukaryota > Viridiplantae > Streptophyta > Magnoliopsida > Poales > Poaceae > Ampelocalamus > Ampelocalamus luodianensis. The sequence goes on along the minus strand of CM070617.1, from coordinate 23,838,700 downwards.
ACCGTGGACACCAGCCACAAAGGATCGATGGTGCGCAGATATCGGGCTAAATGATGGATACGCGCCTCCCTGCAGCGGGGCGATGGATCAGGCGAGAGGGTAGTGTCACGAACGGGCCCCAGGGGCGAGGACATCTGCGGCGCAACTAGCGGTGCAATGCCAGCCTCCGCAACATTTGCAACGGACTGGGATCGATCAATTACCCTGCCACTGCTCACCTCCCTACTCACCTCAAAGCTTTTCCTGTTCCAGCAACTGCCCTGTCGAGTTGTTGGAACGTCCGTTGGTAGCTCGGAGATTTTCGGACCTGAAGTAAAAATCCATAAATGTCGGTATGTTTAGCTGCTCTTGCTTCGCCCTTTCATTCATGGGCTGTTCTGCTTAGCCTCTCTCCCTGACCTCCGTGTAGGCGTGCGTAGCCCTCAATTAATTCGCACGGCTACTGCGTTTGGAATGCTCACGGAATGGCATGAACCGTCTCCATCTCGTCAGATGTTGGATTTGGCAACCGGAACCAACTCTATCTGTCAACCGGTCCTGTCACACCCCTTTAACGGATGCGACCTTCGGATCAATCGTACTACCGCGTAGGCCGTATACCCTATCATGCGATTCTCGTCTCCGGAGAAACCCATCAGGATCCGGAGAAACCCATCAGGAAAGAAAAATAATGGGTGAGGCATGAGAGGATCCTCTACGTAGCACACGCGTTATGGCTTATCTGGGCTACAGTAATAAACAATACAATCACAGTAGTATTTCTTGCGCTCAGTAAAGCCATCATTTTTTCTACAATATTACTTTAGAGTACTATAATAGTATACTCATAATACTGTTGCTACAGAGTCCATAAATATTTAAATTATTAATCTCTATGGTACTGTAAAGGACTCGAGTGAGTAGAGAGAGGACCGGACCGGACTGACGGCCCAACAAAAACAGGGGACAGGGTACCTGTGGACCAGCAACCGTCCTGACAAGAAAGTGAGCACCTAGGCACGCCGGTCTCCTCCGTCTTTCCGTCATAGAAGGGGTAGTAGTTTTTGGCAGACAATTCATCCGGCTCAGCGTCACTAGCCCCTTTATTCTGTGGTGAACATGATGCTTTCTGAAGTCTCCAGGCTGCAGAGTCCATAGATGTGCTAATGCTGCAGATAAAAGGATGTACAGCAGTACCGGTACAATACTAGCACATAGAGACAGGCCAGTACGCACGTAGGGTTAGCTGTGCTTGTATTTGTCCCTCCAATTCAAGGAGTCCGGTTTGGGTGCAGATTTACGCTACCGGGGCATGGACGACTGCATTGTACCATCTCTACCCACCATGTACGCACAAGTACTGGAGTACTCCAGTAGACCAGTAGTGTTGAATGCTTCCACAGAGAGGATTGCCTGTACCTCGTGAGGTTGGTGGGCCCTGGTTTCTTCCCCCGCTGTCGGCGGGGTGAGTACGCCCTGGCCGGCTGGCCCCCTCGTGACGTGTCCGGGCAACCGCATCGACGTCACTCAATTACAAATCTGGCCCTCTTCCTATTTTTTGTAAATCTAAGTACGATCAGTATGACACGGCAAGATCGTCTTGGTAAGCGCAGAAGGAGCCGGGCCACCACCTGTTAATGACATTCGCGCCGGCTATATTTGTTTAATGAGGCTAAATTTGATCAGGGCTAAAATAAAAAGAATTCAAGATGATGGGAAGTATATAGCAAGATGGTATCACAACATTCAGCACGAGTTTAGTCCGAACGATCACCTCATAGATAAATATAGAATTATTTAGAACAGTATAAGAATACAAGTACAGAATAGTAGACTGAACACACAGATATAAGTGACTTCTTATTTCTCTTTATTCCTTCATCGAACGATCAACATTTTATAATGACTAGTACCCCCTATTTATAGTCTAGAGACTATGCTAGAGTTTGGGATAGGACGCCCATCTATGGATCGGTTGTTGGGCCGAGCCCATAGTTTCTCAACACTCTCCCTTGGGCACCTATCCTCACATACTCATGCCTCGTCAAAACTCCATAAAAACCCAATAGGAAAAAATTAGAGAAAGAATACATGATACATGTTCTGTTGCGTTGCACGAATTGCCTCGTTAAAAACCTTAACCGAGAAACTTCAGGAAAACTCATTAAGGGAAAAAGAGTGTAATCCACCCAATTTCATTTAATCTCCAGGATTTACTACCCAATTTCATTTAATCTTCAGGATTTACTCTTTTGGTACTCAATCTTCATGATCAAGTTTCAATAGTGAGTTCGTGAAGATTCTCCCCTAAATTCTGCGCTTCTCTAAGTCTCATCAATCCAATTCCACATATGTACATTTCAAAACTAGATGTTGGAAGTGACTTAGTGAATAAATATGTAAGATTTTCACATGACTTAGTATGCAGTACTTCAATTTCGTCCATCTTTTGCAATTCATGAGCATTAAAGAACTTGGAGTTGATATGCTTTGTGAGATGGCTCTTCACATAAGTCATCTGCACTTGTGCAACACAAGCAGTATTATCTTCATAGATAATAGTGGGGGTTTGCACGATATTTAATCCATATGACTGCTAGATGTGTTGAATCATCCGCTGAAGATAAGCACATTCTCGTGAGGCTTTGTACAGTGCTATTATTTCTGAGTGGTTCGTCGAAGTCGATACAAGACTTCACTTAGACGATTTCCATGAATTTGCAGTTTCACCACATAGGAGTTCATAGCTTGTTTGCAATTTGACTGTATGTGGGTCCGACAGGTACCTGACTTTCGAAGGTATGTCTTTTCAAAGCCAAACATTTCTAACATCTTCTAAGTGTAGGTTGACTGATGCACTAAAATATTCGTTCAGAGACATACTCAAGCTACAAGCCTATGCAATATTTGATTTTACTCAAATCTTTTATTTCGAACTCCGATTCCAGGTAAGAGCTTGCTTTCTTAAAACTTCTAGGGTTCCGGTGATATTCGGATCATCTTCATACACTGAGATTATACAAAATCCATTATGAGATTGTCGTATAAATACATAGGGATCATCCTTATTGTTCGTGTAGCATTTCTTGCATAGAAAGTCGCTTCAAGTAATTATATCACATCATGCCTGATTGCTTAAGTCCGTACAGTGACTTTCTGAGTTTCGCGTTGTACAGATTTATATTTGCTCTATCTTGGTTCGGGACAGGATACTTTCAGGTATCTTCATATAAATGTCCGAATCCAAATTTTCATAAAGGTATGTAGTTACCACATCCATCAATTTCATTTCTAAATTCAAATTTACTGCCATTGAGATTAAATATCTAAAGGGAGTTCCGCCCATGACCGGGGAATATATTTCTTCATAATCATCTCCTGACGTTGAGTGACCTTGTGCAACATGCCTTGTTTTATTTCATTATTTTAATTTATCTTTCGAATAAATACTCATTTATGCCCTACGGGGTGCACATGGGGAGGCGTGTGGCTTACATGCCCAAACACCTCTCTTTTATTTAGAGAAAATAATTTTGTTTCTGTTGCCTTCTTATAATCTTCTCAATTTGATCTTTTCTTACATTCAGCGAGCGATGTAGGCTCTGGATTAAGATGGATGATTGTGGCAATTTTCTTTGCAAAATCAATGTCGACATTGGTTGTTGTCTTATTCATAGATTCTCTCGTGGTCATAAAGTTTATAGCTATTTATTCAAGGGGCGATTCTTATAATACTTCTACTTACTCACCGTCGCTTTCAATTACAGGGGCAAATATCTTTAGTTTTCCAACTCCGATGTGTGCACCACATCCATGCTGGTATCTCCCTTCATGAGGACGCTCAATTATGGTATGCCTTTTCTTCTGAAGGTTCCATACTGGTGCTAGGTCTCAACTGGCTCCCCTTCTAGTTCTGGGGAATTTCGGTGATCGACTAAGTCAAGTCCTTCTTATCCTTTTTCATCAGGCGTCTCCGGTTACTTCGGATTCGAGGGGCCGGAGTTCTCATCCTTTCTGAGGCCTTAGGACAGGATTAGGAATACCTTCATCAGTATTTTAGCCCTCTCCGGTGCATTGCGTGCAGGCGCATATGACTTGGTCACGCTCTTCAAATCACTAAAGTGGTCAGGCAGTTGATTCGCTAATGCTTGCAAATCAATTATTTTCTGGACTTTAATTATCTTCTGGACTTCTGTATTTGTTCTACTAGTGCGCGGGTCATGTGCATGGACTTCAATTGTCTTCTGGACTTCCCGTGGTTTGCCATGTTATTTTTCGATATTTTTCATCAAGTGGTTGATTTCCTCCCCTAATGACGGAAACTATCCTCATCTAATATACTATCAGCGAATCGGGCAGTATGCAAATCTCTCGTCATAGGGTTCAAATACCCGATTATGGATGCTATCTCATAACCAACATATATCCCAGACTTTCAGAGAGAGCCCATTGCAGTTCGCTGTGGTGGTGGTGGTATAGGTACATAAACCTTGCAACCAAATCTGCGAAGATGAGAATTTTTCGATACTAGCCTTTGCGCTAGTTGCATAGGTGAATGAATGTTATATACCGAGGTCTAAAATTGATGAGAGTTGTTGTGTGCAGGACTGCGTGTCCCCATCATGTTGGTGGTAAATTACAATTCTTCAAAGATCTGCTAGTCCATTGTGGGTGTGGATATGTGGTACATAATACTCATCGTTAATTCTCATTGCCATACAATAATCATCAAATACATTCAAAGTAAATTCTTCGGCGTTGTCCATTCGATGGACTTCACATGATAACCAGGAAAATTATTTCTAATTTTAATTATCTACGAGATTAGCTTTGCAAAAGCGTGGTTTCTCATAGACAATAAACATACATGCGACCTCATCAAGGAAGTATCGATGAACACCATAAAATACCTAAATGACTCTGATAGGGGCTGTATATGACCGCAAATGTCTCCTTGGATACGGTTCAGGAACGCAGAGTCTTCATCCTTCGCTTTCAGAGCAGAATGTCTAGTAATTAATTTTTGGTGGCATATACGGGACGAACAAAATATTCCTGATTCAAAAATTCCTTACATCGATATTATGTCCATATAAATTGTTAATTATTTTTCTCATCATCCTAAGACCTAGGCGGCATAGTCTACACGGCTCCATATAACAAACCTTGTTTCAAGGTTGATGAACATAATACCGAAAATACTCCAGGTGGGTTTTAATCTATAAATAGAATATCTTTGTACTCAGAAAGAGTCTGATAAATGAATAAAGAGGTTCTTCGATATTGTGTATCAATCTATTGTCTCTTTGTCGATTGTCTTTTGTTTGGTGAATGGATTGATTGTCTCCTTGCGATGACTACGTCATTTAACAGTTAGGCTACTTAGGGCATGTTCAATAGTATATCTTTAGATTGTCTCTAACACCTCTACTTCAGCTAAATACAACACTATAGATAACTCCTCCAATACATTGTCTCTAACATATTTCACAATATCATTTTTAATTATTTTACAGTCCTTTTTTTTAGTAAACTCCCTCCCCAACCGCTACCCTCTCTCTCCCTCACACTCATTGACACCACCGTCACCTCTTCTCCACTGGCGCCCCACCATCGCCCTCTCCCCAACTGGCACCCCAAACGGTCTCCGTCACCATACTCCGAGCTCTCCGCTGCCGCCGAAGCATCTAGATCTAGCCAAATCCAACTCGCCGGCGCCATTTTGGCGATCGGGTTTGCCTCGCTGCGATCGGTGGGCCGGGAGATCGATGTCATCACAATCGCTGTCGTTGTCGGGCATGGAGGTCGTTGTCGTCTCATTCTCAGCTAGCACAAGCGTCTTCACTCTAGTGGGCCCCACAAACTACGTGGGGAGCGGACGACGCCACTCCATCAGTGCTTCCACTCATGGCTTTGGTCTTGGTTCGCGTGAGAAGGCGACGGTTTTCCTTCTCTCTTATGCTTCTCTCTTCCACCTAGGACTTTACTGATATGGAAGAGCTAACCGATGATTGACACGGTAGTATTGTGGATGCCCTTAGGCCGAGACAGTTTTTCCCCCCTTTTCTACTGGTCAGGCCACAACGTATATCTGGGCTGGCAAAACATACATCCCGCGTAGCTAGTCGTGGGCTGGGCCAAGAGAGTAGGTACTGGACTACCACGCATCCGCCGCAAGTGAAGCAATTTCCAGACAGGCGCGGCCGCCCGGGAGATGAGGCTATTGCTGGTGGCAAGCTCTAGTCGTTGGCGCAAGCATGCCATAGTGGTCTCGCAGCCCCTCGCGTTGTCCGCCCCGCGGGCATGGGCAACACGAGGCCAGCGGGGATTTTTCTGCCTGTAGCGGGTAAAGGGGGCGGGGAGGTGACCGATCGAGAGGACGAGGCATGCCCCCCGCCGGCTTTCGGTACTACCGCAAGATGCACCATTTGCATCCCCTTTGCTTCATGATCGTGGCAGTTAGGAGGAAGTGGTAGTAGACTAGTAGGATGACTGGAGGAGTGTAGGACGCAAGGACATTGGCAACAGCATGACAAAAGTGCCGAACAGCGCTGGAAAAAAATACAAAAAAATTTCCGTTGCCGGGACTCGAACCCGGGTCTCTCGGGTGAGAGCCGAGTATCCTAACCAGCTAGACTACAACGGAAGCTATTTGCTGATGTTTCTTATGTCATTTTATTCTCATGAATTTTTTTCAACATCTCATACAAGTAAGGCTGCATGGTGAATACTGAAAACGCAAACTTCACGTCCTCGCACATTACCGGTGGTGTCTGAAGTCGCATTCGTGGGGAAACTTCTTAAGCTCGAATTTGCACACAAAGAGGGAAATGATGCCCGCATGACCGCGAACCATGTATAATGGCCCAAATTGTCCATCTGAAGAATACCATCCTACACAAGTGTCCACAACAATTTAGAATCGCTTCTTTTCTGCAATGTAAAACACAAAAAAATGCTCCGATGTGACGAACCAAAGCCCTCCACTAGAATTAAAGGAACACAGTTCGTGCCTTTATTGTTCAATCAAACTTCTATGATGCATCATCATGCCCCGCACATTGCAAGGATCGAATCCAAGTCTCCTTTTGTCCTTGAAAACAAAGGGGCTGAATTGAAGTCCTAACCGAAGCATTTTTCTTGTAACAAACGGATCAAAATCTTAGCTCGTTACTTTCGCATCTTGGTAGTGCCGGGGTCTCATCAAACATGTACACTCTCATTATTTTTTATGCCAAGACGAGCCATCAAATTAAGCAATCAATGTTGTATTTCTGATGACCATTTGGTAATTTCTCAATTGAGAAAAGAAAAAATGGAAAAATAAAAATAAAAGAATGTGGGGTCACCCGTCGGTGAGAGAAGAGGATGAGATAAGGTTGGAGATTCGGTCTCCAGCCCTATCCTTGAGTGCGTGCCATTCGCTTCGTGAGTTTTCTATTTTTAGAATTGCATTACTTTGCAAAGTGTGATGTGCTAGTTGAATTACATTTCATAATTTTTGTCTAGCATTGGGAGACTTTGCTAAGTGATGATCGTGGGCTCGTATTAATGCTTGATAAGGATAATTGTTATATAATGAAATTAGATTGATAACTAGATCAAACTTGAGCTAATTATTTTGCCTACTGTGGTCAGTTTATCTATAGCATTTCGGCTATATTGCTTTCAGTGGTTCGGTTGCATTTGTGCCTATTGAATTGAATTGATTTGTGTTGTGTGACCTCGTTGGTCTTCTGTCAGCCGATAGAATTACATCCTACATCTTGTGTTCCTTTAGCTCTGTTAGACATTTACTCCCCTGTTGGCTGAAATGCTATAGTGTTGATTATGTGATTCCTTGCACTGTTATATAAATCTAATTCTCAATTGGCTGAAAGTGCAACTTGATATTTATGAGATAATTCTTGACATATTAGTAAAGCATTAATTTGAGCTCAAAGTCTAATTTATTGTTATCATATCTAATTAGCGAAAGTATAGACAAAAGTGGTGAGGATGCCAATATTTAATCTTGAGCATCTCGACATCTGAGAGCAAATAAACAAACATTTAACTCTGAACATTATGCTGATTTTATTTGTTTCGAAGTCCTATCTTTTGAGCATATTATCTTGTTTAATTGATATGAAGAAATTACATGTTTATATGTCGTTTTTGTCATTTATATGCTGCTGAAAATATGCTTTAACGGTGATAATTACTGCTAGAATTATTTCTAAATACTCGCTAAAACCGCCCTACGGGCTACAGCGTGACGATGCTGCTGCCGCGCACCACCACCGAATGCCCGGCAGCGCGGCCGTTCCCGCTTCTACCTCATTGCAATACGGTAACTGTATGGGCGCTAGGGCATGGAAGGCTGCGCCAAAACACTCGTCACTGCTCTACCACTCATCCATTATTATACGTGACCGATCTCCATACAGATACACGAGGCCGGTGCTGGGCAGAAGTGCTCTTCGCCGTTGGGCAGGTAACCTCGACGTCGCGGCGCGCCGTGTAAATGTGTAATCGACTGGAATCTCAGCGGAGGGAGGGATCTGCGGTTGCAGGGAGGACGCGCGCGGCAGGCATGCATGCCAGCAGCCAACCGGCTGCCGCCTGCCGGTTGTGGATATCATGACGCCCAGCGTTAGAGGAGCATCAGCCGGGGAGCCGTACCGTGGGAAACGCTGACTTCACGTATCGGCGAGCGTTCGTTCAGGTTTTGGCTTCTCGGTTATTATTATAGCAAACCCTTTTTGATGCCGCAAGTTGCAGCCAGCGTGGCTCGACTGCTGCAGTCATGTCGCAGCTGTGGCATGATGAAAACCTGAACTTCACGTTGCCTGCTTTGCTTCCTTAATGATTAGTTGTTGTATATGATTCAGAGCGGTGGAACGTTAGAGAACAAAAATATAAAATTTCCGTTGCCAGGACTCGAACCCGGGTCTCTACACATTTTATTTGTTCTGACCTCCCCCTCCAAATTCCATCCAGATACAGATAAGGATGGGTACTAAAAATGATAACGGTTCTTTCTCATCGAGTTCATCTCGTCTTCAAAGAAAGGAGGTCCCAAAATGTCCTTCTCAGGAAAAGTATATTGAACAAGCATCCACAATAATTCGGCATGGCTTCTTTCCTACCATGTAAAATGCCAAAAAACAGTCTGATTTGACAGACCAAAGCCCTCCACCAGAGATAAAGGAACTAAAGTTATAGTGATAATACGCATTGTGCGTGTCTTTTGAATTCAATCAAACCAGTATCATCAATCATGCCTTGCGCGTTACAAGGGTTGAATCCAAGTCAGTTTGTTTTTCTTTTAAGAAAAGAAAGGATTGAATCGAAGTCCTAATCGAAGCTTTTTTTCGCCTAACAAATGGATCAAAATCCCCACTGCTTCCACATCATCTTGTTTTGATGCCAAGAGGAACCATAAAATTAAAGAAAGCATCTAGTCAAAAGCGGGATCGAGACACGACACATACGATAATCTCGTTACCTGAACCGTCATTACAGGATCAAGCAATTCTAAAGCTGCTTACGTGCAAATTCCCACATCAGAAACTCCCATGACATCCCACTAGCAAAAGTTGCACCAAGCTGAGCTGAGTTCTATTTGTGGTGCTCTAGACTTCTTTTGTATCTCGACTACTTCTAGAAGCAGGTCAGGGGGAATTCTGGTTGGAGTGTCTTTGGATTCTTTTTCTGTTGTTTGCCATCAGTGTGAAGATTATTTTGTGAAAGTGACCCTTCAAAATAAAAGTGATAAGTTCATATGAGACTTGATCATTGTGTATGGGGCTGCTCAACAAGAAGGTAAAAAGGCCTTCTTGATCCAGTTAGCTCAGCTGTTGAATAAGACCTTATTAACTATATATTTGTGTGGCAGATGATTTTAATATTATTAGGAAAGCTTGTGAAAAAAAATAAATCAGGGGGAGTAGTCGGTGGAGTTTTTTTTTTTTTTTTGGTTCAATTCCATTATAGAAAGTGCAGGTTTGAGAGAGGTGCAGTTTAGTGGTAGAAGTTAATAACCATGAAGACTCTACTTATGAATTGCTAGATAAAGTCTTGGTGAGTAATACTTGGGAACAAAAGTATCCTTTGTTAAGCACTAAGACTTTATCTAGAGTGCTCTTAGATCATATTCCTCCGGTTGTGGATAGGGTGAAAGGTTTCCAAGAGTTCACTTTTCAGATTTGAATAGGGTTGGTTTTTGAGAGATGATTTGTATCTGTCAGTTCAGAAAATCTGGGAGCCGCCCACTGATGGGTTTTCTCCTGTGGATGGTTGTCAACATAAAATGAGAAAGTTGAGAAAGATGTTAAAAGGGTGGAATAATAATGTGGAAGGTTTTTTTTTTATAGAAAGCATAAAAAGGATTTGTTGAATCAGTTAGATATGTTGGATAAAGAAGGTGAAATCAATGGGCTAGATATTGCCAAAAGAGAGTATAAGGCTTTGCTAGAAAATCACTTAAGTATCATATTGAAGGAGGAAGAACTCAAATGGTTTCAAAGATCTAAGGAAAAAGTGTTGTTAGAGGGTGATAGTAATACTAGATTTTATCATACAAAAGCCAATGGGAGGAGGAGAAAAAAATTTCATCCATGCCTTGCATCAGGATGAAGGGATGATTGAAGGGGATGAAGTACATTACTACTTTTTATAAAAGTCTTTTTGGTTAGTCTGATTCTATTATGTGTACATTGATATGGAAGGCATTCCACAATTGGATGAACAAGACAGAGAACTCCTGATTCAGGATTTTACTTTGATAGAGTTACAATCTGCTGTTTTTTCAATGGATTTAAATAAAGCTCCTAGTCCAGATGGGTTTCCAGCTGAATTTTATCCGAAATTTTGGCCTTTGATTCAAGCTGATTTGAAAGATATTTAAGATGGTTTTGCTTCTGGGAAAGTGAACATTGCAAGACTTAATTTTGGAGTCATTTCTTTGTTGCCAAAAGGAAAAGATGCAGATAGAATTCATAAATTTAGACCTATTTGTTTGTTGAATGTTAGCTATAAGATTTTAACTAAGGTTCTAACTAATAGATTGGCTAAGGTTATTGGTAAGATCATCCTTGTGTCTCAATCTGCTTTTCTTAAGGGGAGGTATATCATGGATGGAGTGTTAATTCTGCATTAAACTCTCCATGAATTACATAGGAGAAAGTTGTCTGGTATTTTGTTCAAGGTAAATTTTGAAATGGCCTATGGCAAAGTTAAGTGGAACTTTCTTTTTAAAACCCTTGAGTTGAAAGGTTTTCCATCAAAGTGGACTGACTGGATAATGCATGTGGTTAGTGGGAGTCAAGTGTGTGTAAAAGTGAATGATGATGTTGGGTCTTATTTTAGAACTTTTAAAGGTCTTAGGCAGGGTGATCCTTTGTCACCACTGTTGCTTGATCTTGTAGCTGATATTCTAGCCCATCTCATTAGGAAAGCTTAGGATTTGGGTTTGATTAAAAGCCTAAATTCTCATTTGTCAAATGAAGGGACTGCCATTTTACAGTATGCTGATGATACCATTTTCTTGATTCAGGATGATGTAGAGAGTGCCAAAAATCTGAAATTTATCCTTTTTTTTTGTTTGAGCTCTTATTAGGCTTGAAAATAAACTTCCACAAGAGTGAGGTTTACAGTATTGGATCAGTGTTGTTAAACAAGAAACTTTTGAGGAGATTCTTACCTGTAGGGGGGGTTACCTCTTAAATATCTGGGGATCCCTGTGGATAGGAAAAGGGTGAGAAATCTGGATTGGAAACCTGTGGAGAACAAGTTTGAGAATAAATTGAGGGGTTGGCAAGGTAAAATGATAATTTTAGGAGGTAGATTGGTGCTTATCAATGCTTCTTTAAGTAGTCTACCTCTTTATATGATGTCCTTCTATAGATTACCTGTGGGTGTTGGGAGAAAAATGGACTTGTTCAGGTCAAGATTCCTTTGAAATTCTGGTATTGGCAATAAAAAATATCATCTGGTTAGTTGGCTAGTGATATGTTTACCCAAGTCCCAAGGAGGTTTAGGAGTTCTTGATTTGAAATCCATGAATTTGGCTCTTTTAGACAAGTGGCTATGGAGGTTAGAAAATGGGGAGGGCCTATGGCAGGATATCATTAGGAAAAAGTACTTGAACAAGAATACTTTGACTCAATCTAGTGCTAAGGTTGGAGATTCTTGCTTTTGGAGAGGATTAATGGAGGTGAAGGATGTCTTCCTCTCTAAAATTGGGTGATAGTGCTAGAACCAGGTTCTAGGAAGACTTATGGTTAGAGGATGTTCCTTTTTCTATGAAGTATGCTCGGTTGTTTAACCTTGTGTATGATAAGCATATCACAGTGGTAAATGTTTTTGCTAAAGGTTTGAATTCTATTAAGTTTCGAAGAACCTTACTGGGAGAAAGCTTAGTCTTATGATAGAAACTAGTAAGTGAGTGTGGTGGTGTTAAGGCTAAGTTCTGAGAATGATAAGTTGGTATGGCTTTTGACGAAATCTGGTTTGTTCTCTGTAAAGTCTTTTTTTTTATCTTGTTTTAAGAAATCAGCATTTTCTTTTTCCTTACCATTTCATTTGGGGTTTAAAAATGCCTTTGAGGATTAAGGTCTTTTTATGGTTAGTGCTTAAAGAGAGAATTCTGACTAAGGATATTTTGTGTCATAGAGGTTGGTTAGGAGATAAAACCTGTGTTTTTTGTGGAATGAATGAGAGTATCAATCATCTTTTTTTGGTTTGTCCATTAGTGAGGTTCATTTGGAATGTTGTGGGTTGTGCTTTTGGTTTGACTTGCCCTCTAGTAAACATCCATCAGTTGATGACCAACTGGATTGGAAGGTTTGATAGGAGGACAAGGAAATTGATTTTGGTTGGCATAGCTACTGTGGTATGGAGCATCTAGAGAATGCGCGATGCAGCTTGTTTCAAGCAGAAGTGGCCCTTAGAACCAGTGTAAGTAATCTTTGATATTTGTCGATGTATTGAGCTTTGGGCCAAAATATAGAAGGAGAATGATCAGGACTTGCTGGTCAAGGGCGCTAAGGTGCTGAGTCAAGTGGCGATGGAAGTTTTTGGGGGCGAGAAGGAGATGGACACCATGGATCAAGAAGCGGACGAATGGGCTTGATCACGGTAGCAGCTAACATAGGTGTTGTCGATTTCCTTCACTGGGAATTTGTCTTCAGCTGGAGAGATAGATGTCCTTTGTAGTTCTCTTCGGTTGGTGTTCTGGTAACTTTGGTTGTAACTACTGTTGGGTGGTTTTCCGTTTGTAGTGGAATGCTTGGTAAACTTTTGTAATTTGGTTTTTTATAATAGAAACTGGGGAAACCTCTTTTTTTTTTTTAAAAAAAAAAAGAGAGCAAAAGTTGCTGCGAAACACAGCAAGAAAGGCAATGTTTACAAGCAACAAAGGCAATTTTTTTAGCATGTGTCTATGATATACATTGCTTATGCCAAGCAAAGATTATTTTTTCTGATGAAAAAGACAGTATTTACAAGCAAACAAAATGCCTTCTTCTCAGCTTAGAAACTCTGTGTTCGCACTTCTATTCGCAAGATCCATGGATTTGGGGTCCTGAAAGTGTCGTACGGACATGGACTCCATTGTCTAGCAACCTAGGGTCTTAGACTACATAGTCTGTCTAGCAACTAGACAGAGTTCGCCCAATGGCTGGAGTCAAGGAAAGAATACCCGAGACCCTGACCAAACGTCTGATACCATGGATGAATCCAAGCAGATCAAAAAGAAAGGAAGGAACAGTGCATACTGCGTGGAAATGGACAAGTTGCGGAACGGATGGCAATGGAGAGCCCCACATGTCTAACTGGTGTGATCCGAATGCTCTCATGGAGGCATGGGTCACTGTAACGAACGCATTAGGTAGGATAAGAAAGCACTAGCTTTACGAGTGCTCTCAACAGTGCCGAAACATAGATAGTGCATTTTGCAAAGTTAATGCCGTATTTTTAGCTGAAATGGTAAGGGATAATCCTAAGTTTTTGTAGGTTTACTGCAGCGTGAAGAGGCTGCCAATCGCTTTCTTGATGGACTAGTTTGTTGCAGTGGTGTTGACAGTCAATTAATTTACCGCGTAGAGGTACATGGGCTCGAGGAAAATATCCTCTAAATAGTGCAGAGCTAGTACAGATTATGTCATGCGCACGGCTGCTCTTATGCGTGTGAAATTTCATTACAAGTAATACTTGACGTAGGAAAATCAAGGGTAGCAAAGGACTGCTAGGTCCAGTTAAAAGGGGACCCGCATGTCATTGATAATTCCCCAGTTCTTACGCACGGTGTTTCTGTTATATTGGATGATCAAATGATCAAAGATCCTACAACGAACTCCTTGCTTCATTTCTCACTACAGATTGATATAATAAAATTAACACAGGTCAGGATTGTTCCAGCTCAATGTAGACACATATTATTTGTTTTTAAGGCAAGAAAGCTGCCTTTTAAATTAATAGAGCAGATCAAGAAACAAGATTTCTAGGACTGAGACCCTGATGAACGATTTAAACACTAATTACATGGGTATTAATTGCTCCTAACATTTCCCCCTGCCATGGTCCAAACTCTTCCTTCTTCTTTGATCTTAGAGATCAACTCCATGGGTGAGGAGAATCATCGGTTGAAAATTCTGGCATTGCACTCTATCCAGATCTCCCTAGTGATTAGGATGACCATCGAGGCCATTGCACTTCTTAGCCGATGGTTAGTGTGGTAAATTATCCTCCACCATTCCTCAATGCCATGACTGACTGGCAAGTAGAGTGGCCTAAGCGACGCATAGCCCACCCAGCCTACCATAGATTGCTAGACACGATGAGAGTACCTACACTCCACCAAAAGGTGCATGATTGATTCTGGTGCTTGTCTGCAGAGGGGCAAAGGACCTGATTTGGCCAGGCCCACACTTATAGTCTGTCAGAGGTCCAGAGTCTATTTTGAATTGCTAGCCATGCGAACTGTTTGCATTTTGGTGGTGCTGAGGTTTTCCAGATGAGACTTTGAAACTCCGTTGTCGTTGATCCTAGGAATTGCAAAGCGTAAGCTGATTTTGCTGAGTATTCGGCCTTTGATGATTGTTTCCAGGTGATCTCATCCGAGGCCGATGGGTCCAGGGTGATTTGGTGGACTCTTTCTGAGAGTCATAGAAATTGATGGGCTAGACTATCTGGGGTTATGCCTTGTAGGTTTATGTCCTGTATCCAGTAGTTTTCCTGTAGTGCTGCGTGGACTGTTCTGTTTTTTCGGATGGAAAGACGGTAGATCTCCGGTGCGATGTCCTGAGGGGAAATCCAATTAGCCAAGCTAAAGTCCAGAACTTTGCTTTTTTTCCCGATGCCTAAAGTGATTGAGGTGGCCGTCGCAAAGAGTCGTCTGTTGGTCTCGTCGCAAGGTATGTCCGTACCAACCCAAGGTTTGTTTTCGGCTTTCCATTCTTGCCAGAGCCAGCGAAGCCCGAGGGCCCTTGCAAACTTAGAGAGATTGAGAATCCCCAAACCGCCTATCTCTTTTGGTCGACACACCCTTTCCCAATTTACTTTGCATTTGCCACCTGTTAACAATTCTGACCCCTCCCAGAGGAACCTCCTCCTTAATCAGTCCAGGGCTCACAGGATGGATTTTGGTGCTTTAAAGGCCGCAAGTTAGTAGGTCAGCATCGAGGAAAGCACCGATTTTACCAAGGTGGATCGACCAACAGAGGAGAGTAGCCTACCCTGCCAGCTCGCTAGTCTTCGCCCGACTTTGTCCAGCAGAGGCTGGAAATCAACCTTCCTAAGTTTTTTGTGATGTAGTAGGAGCCCCAGGTATTTGATGAGGAAGTTACAGAGGTTGGTCGAAAATCTTTGAGAAGTGTGTCAAGGTAAATGTGATCACACCCTATAGGCACCATCGTGCTTTTGTGTACGTTGGTCCCGAGGCCTGAGGCATTCCCGAAGAGCTGCAGAATGCTGACTGTCGATTGCATGTCTCTTGCGGTGGGACAGATGAATACAAATGTGTCATCGGCGTATAGTGATGTCTTGAGTGTGTGTAGACGGCCGTGGTGGGGTTCCAAATGACCCATCTCTGTTGCTATTTTAAACAGCTTTTGTAAAGGGTCAATTACGAGTATGAGAAAAAAAGGGGACAGCGGGTCTCCTTGCCGCAGACCGCTACCGTGGTTGATGTTGCCTTCTGGAATGCCATTGAGGAGGAATCTTAAGGAGGTCGTCGACCACAAGGCCGCGATCCACTCTCTCCATATGGTGGGGAAACCCCTTCTTTGGAGGAGATTTAGAAGGTAGTCCCCAGTACCAAGTCGAATGCATTTGCTATGTCTAACTTGAGGAATAGCGTGGGTGTTTTGGATTTGTGAAGCCTCTTTGTAAGGTTTTTGATATACATGAAGTTGTCATGTATGCTTCTTTTTTTTACGAAAGCACTTTGATTAATGGATATCAGCCTTTGAAGGTGTGGGGCTAGACGTAATGCTAATGTCTTGGCTATCCACTTTCCTACCCCGTGGATGAGGCTGATGGGTCTGTATTATGTCGCGCTCTCTGCCCTATCTTTCTTCGAAAGTAGAGCGATGTTTGCTGTGTTCAGCAGGTGGAGGCTCATCGTTCTGAGGCCATAAAAGCTTTGGAAAACCGCCATGATGTTCGCCTTGATGATAGGCCAGCAAGTTTTGAAGAACATGGACGTAAAGCCATCCGGACCTGGTGACTTATCACTTGGGATCTGTGCTAATGCGGAGGTGACTTCTTGCTTTGAAAAGGGTCCACCAAGACAATCCAGGTTTTGCAGGGTGATGTCCAACGCGCCCCAATGCAGGTCATAGCTTCTTCTAATTGGTGTGGACAAGACATCCTGAAAGTGTAGGTGTAAGGATTCCTATTTCCCGTTGTGCGTGTGCACCCAACCCTGCCCAATGCATAGCCTCTGAATGTGTTTTTTTTCACCTCCTTGAATTAGCTTTAAGATGGAAGAAATTTGTGTTTGCGTCGCCTTCTTTTAAGTTTGTGATACGGGAATTTTGCCTTCTCCTGGAGCGTTCTATCACTGCTAGCCCCAACACTCTTAGTCCTCTTTCTGATTGTGAAAGTGTTCTTCTTTCTTGGGCTATATCGAACTGGAGAATTACTTCAAGGGCCATGATAAGTTGCAGCTTTGCTTGCGAGAAGAGCTTCATGCTCCAAGCCCGTAACTTCCTCGCCATTGTGCCCAATTTGTGGTTAAGCCTATGGCACGGCTCCATATGGTGGTTGCTCAATGTCCACACTTGTTGGACGACTTCCTTGAAACCATGCACCTTGACCCAAAAATTCTTGAAGCAGACTCGGGCCAATGCCATTCGAGAGGAGAAGAGGGCAGTGGTCCAAAAGTGAAGTAGGCAGAGTGTGCAGAATGTGGCTTTCGAAGTGGACGTCCCAAGCCTGATTACAGAGGACTCTGTTTAGCTTGACCATCGTCGGGTTCTCATGTTCATTGCTCCATGTGTAATTTATGTTTTGCAGGTGTATCTCTTTGAGTTCGCAGGCGTCTAGGGTGCTCTTAAACTGACCCATCCTTGCTCGGTTAATGTTGCCCTTGTTCTTGTCACTCGCCTTATAGATCAGGATGAAATCGCCGAGTACCAGCCATCTGGTGGCCACCGGCGGTCGAAGGGATTTTAGTTCTTGCAAAAACGCCAACTTCTCGCTTTCTCGGGATGGGCCGTAGACCACCGTAAGGTGGAAAACCGTGCCGCAATCCTTGATTTGTGTGGTCACCGACAAACTGTGTTCCTCTAGTTTGATGGCTTCTATCGCAATGTGGTCATCGTTCCACAGAAGTAGGATGCCACCACGAGTGCCAGAGGCTGGCTTCTGCGCGAAGTTGTGCACCTTGTATCCTCCCAGATAGTATGCTAGTGCTGGGTCCACTACTAGGAGCTTTGTTTCTTGCAAACATGCAAGGCGGCAGGTGGTGGATAAGAGAGTCTCATGGACCGTCGTTCGTCTGGCTGGCCTGTTGAGGCCACGCACATTCCAGTAGATGACGTTGAGGTTTGAATCCTTCATGATTGTATGGTACCGAACTTTGTCAGTCCTCTGTGTTCTATCTGCGCAAAACTTTGCCGATAATCGTGGAGGGAAGAGAAGGTGGCCGGTGGGGGTGTTGGTGTTGTGGCGGCGGTGAATCCCGAGCGTGGGAGCGAACTTGACCAATCCAACTTGGGTTGGTGAAGCGGAGGGGAGCCAAAGATGATGTTGGTTTGATGCTTTGCTGCCAAGAGAGGTGTCGACGATCAAGACGTCGATCTTACGAAAATAAAAATGAGAAAGTGACGTGGGAAATATTAGGAAATAATGGGGCTGCTCTTTATTAATATGAACTGGGTTTTACAAGGTATCCTCTAAGAATACTGCTTATTCCCTTACAATCTCAGACCTATCACACGAAACTATGGCTTGTGCTTTAGTATGATGACTATGTCTTGTCTTATGTGTCCCCCTTGATCCGTCTAGGTTCCATCTTTAAATAGCCTTTGAAGAGGCGACAATTACTTCCAGAGAAGACGTCTGATGTGAAGCGATGCGTCTGGTCGGAGCCAAGTGACGGTTGATAAACAACCAACTGTTCGGCGGTTATATGTATATGAGACATATAACCGCATGGAGGTTGTTCGTTGATGTGTCTGGATAAGATACATCGTATGGTATGGAATATGCATGTGTTCCATTCATCATACGGTAGAGAATATACTTAGAATCAGTTCATACCTTTTACGAGCAGTTCTCTTGGTCGGGAGTGATGGAGGTGGGGTTCCCGATCTTTCGATGAGATTGATAAATATCGATTTTTTTGGTGGAGGTGACTCTCGCGATCCGACTACAACCATACGACGACGCTTGCACCTTAGCAATCGTTGAACCAACTCCGCGACGTTATTGACCGTGCTGGAAACGCGATCAACCTGACCACGAAGGCCTATTCCTGCATGTAATCGAAGAACACGCAAGAACAAGATAAAACGCAATCTGAAAATGCAAATATGGATTGAAATATTTATAAATTGGGATTCCGAAAGCTGTCTTGACAGGTGGTCATCCGACACAATCAAGAAGCAGTTTGCACAATGGCTAAACCTTAACTCAACGAAATCCAAGAAAACTAGAGGGTGTGGCCTCCTTATATAGGGAGGAAGAGCCACAAATCTAAAAGAAATAGCGGGAGGACTAAACTCGTGGGTTACTGTTCACGTGAACAGTAATCACACCTCTAGGTGGGTCGCGGCATATGGGCCAAGTTGAGTTCGATTACAAAGCCCGATTGGCCCAAACAGTGATATGACGCCTTCTTTAGATGATTGCGATCAGTCCGAAGGAATTTGAAGGTGAGGCTGGATCCTTTTGAAAGAGGACGAAATAAGCTTTCAATCAAGTACTCGTGGACCTCCAACGGACTCCGTATGTGAAAGTTGTGTTTGTTTTAAGTTGGTGTTGTCAGGCTGATTTCGGAGGCCGAACTGGATTCCAAAACAGGTCCAGCTCGAATTGCTTGCTTGTCTTAGACCAAAAGTGACATGGTGCTGCGCATATATATATTTCATCATTAGGTAGCATCATATAGTTCATATAATATAAATACACTCCTAAAAACAAGCTCACCTGATAATTTAAGTGAAGCGTACAAGCTCTTATACTTGGAATAGTAAGTATAGTAAATATGGTTATATCCATAGGGGTCATGTCCTCATCAGGGAGCTTGGCTTAGGCCTTCGTCCGACCAGGATACCTATTATTTAACCTCTGGAATCTCTACGACCAGTGATGTCGTGCACCTCAGGGGTTACGACCACGAAGACGTATGGTCTTTTATATATATTAAAAATAATATATAGAGGTTTTAATCATCGTCAGCTAGCCCCCTAACTTTAAATGAATAGGTCATGTGAACACCTTTCTTCCGATGAAGTCGTATCGGGTTGACGCTCATTTAAATGCAAGGGCATTTGAAGCGGTTTGTATTCACTTTAAAGTTGAGAACTTTGCCCTGGGAATTGAAGAGTTTTTGTGTCCATTGGACTTCTTTGGGTAACTCCTTATTGCGGTTGGAATTCATGAAGCCTATAAAAACCCCTTTGTAGACTTAGGTTTTTTCACTTCCTGCCTTCCTTCTTCATCTTCCGAGTAAAAACCTCCTCCGACCTCCTTTTCTTTCTTCGCCCGAAAGGAATCCAACCATGTCGGACCAAATCATCAACTGGTCGGTTTCCGACCTAAGTGAGAAGAAACTTGAGATCTTGGAGATGATCGGGATGCTCCCCAGCAAGGATGTGATTTCTTGGAGATCCGCGGCTCGAGAACATTCCCCAAGTAATGAAGATGGAGAAATCCTAATTTTTCTTGTCTACATTGAATGCGGATTTAGGCTACCGATTCACTCCTTCCTTCCTAAAGTCCTGGAGTATTACGGAGTTGAATTGGTGAATCTTATTCCCAATGCTATCGCCAATCTCAGCATCTTTGTTTACCTTTGCAAAGCGTACTTGGGGATTACAGCAGATCTGGATCTATTCAGGTACTACTACATGATGACAAAGTTTAAGACGATTGGGGCGCCTGGAGAGTGCACCTTGCGTCTCCATGATGGAAAAGCCGATGACTATATTTTCATGTACTCAAAATCTTCATAGTTATCGTGGAAGAAAAGCTGGTTCTATATGAAGATCACGAAGAAAGACAACCTTTATTATTCTAGTAAAAAGGCGGTCGAGAATCCAAGATGGCGCTCCACTACAGAAAAAGAGGGAAAAGTAGGGAAATGGGCTGAAGCAATCAAGCTTCTTAGTGTCAAAGGTCTAACATCTTGACATGTAGTGAAGGATTTTTCCACACACCGGGTTAGCCCTTTGAAGGCCCGAGCACACAGGATGCTCTAGTACATTGGTCGTGATGATACGACCAGAGATTCCAAAGATGGTAAGCCATTCAATGATTCCGACCAGGTTATCTATCTTAGTTGATTATTTCTGTATACTTAAATCTTTTATTTTACCCTTACAGCTCTATCTTCTGATGAGATTAGAAGCCGGATCAAAATGATCTGCGCCGGAGAGCCTGGCGATAAGGCTAGCTTTCCCCGAATCTTAGCGGTTGTTTCCGCTGAAGAGAGAATTGAAAGACTTAAGGTAAGAATATCAACCGCTGCTTATTGTCGTACATATTATTTATGATCGGTATACCATAAATCCTCTTTGATGTGTAGTCGGTTGGGTTGAGAATCAACGGGGCCACTGAAAGATGTGAGCCAATTGATGATTCGATCTCCCCTTCGTCCACACAGGATGTCAGCCTTCCAGAGGTAGGTGACCAAACATAAATAATATTTTGGACAAATTATGTTCATCACCTAACTATCTTTGATGATGAATTTAGGCGGTTGTCATACCTTCCAGCAAGGTCACTAAGGACCCACCAGTGCCTACCGAGGCTACTGTTTTGGAGGTCGATGAATCTACATCTACTGATCCGCGATCGGGACCTCGATCAAATGGTCGCGATATCGCCGATTTCCGATCAGTGGATGTGCAAGATCTAGTCAACCCTATCGGTTTAGAACCGGTGAAATCGGTTGAAAAGAAGAGGAAGGCCAGCGCAACGAACTTTGCTTCGATGCGTTACAAGGGTAAATTCAGAAAATCGACAAGGTACATGTATTAAATGAAGAGGTCGTATATATACATACATTAGATCTTCCTTACCTCTCTCTCTCTCTCTCTCTCTCTCTCTCTCTCTTTAGATCTTCTGGTGTTCTGGTCGTGTCCGACCAGAGCACCCCTCAGGAAAAGGTTCCTGAGGAAGAGGTGGTCGTGGAGGTTCCTGATCAGGATACTCCTAAAGCAAAAACTGCTGAGGATGAAGTAGTAAAAGTAGCCCCCGAGCAGGCTTCAACATCTTCTCAGGATCCTCTAGTAATCCTTACTCCTTCTCCGGATGTAGTCATCCCCAAAGACCCTCAACAGGTTCCACCTCCTCCTGGAAATGCTTCTCAGGTTAACAAATTCCCTTTTTCTCCCCGATTTATCGAGGATAAGGAATTTGATGAAGCTTGGGGAAAGATATCGGACCGTCAAGCTAAGATTGGTCCAGATTCAATCTTTTCTCAATATAATGATATAAAATTCGGGTAAGTGTTCTACGACCATCCTTACAACTCTTCCTTTTAAAGTTTCTCTGAAAACTTATCAAAGAAAGGGATTTTATTTTTGTAGCACATGGTCGAAAAATATGCTGTGGTCGGAGGACTGGCCCAGCGAATAAAAACTTTGGAGCAGAAACACTCCGATCTGAGAAGTAAGAACATTTCTCTTTTTGACCTCCTAAGGTTTATTATCTTGTTTCTCCTTATAGCTTAACCTCCTCTTTCTATCATATTTGATAGATTTAGAGAAAATTAAAGAAGAGATCATGGCTAAGGAAGCCATAATAATAAAACTAAGGGAAGAAAATCAGAGTAAAGGCCGGTCGATCGAACATGCGATGACCAGACAAAAGGAGGTTTTCGACTCTTGTGAGAAGAAAATCAAAGGTAACTGGTCGTAGACTTAACCAGTATTTCATAACTCCAATTTTTTAAGTGTGTTAATTTTTATCCACTCGTGCAGAAAAAACCGAAGCACTTGAACGAGCAGAGAAAATCCTCGAGTTTGAGCGTGGCCAAAAGGCAACCCTTGTATTTGGCCTTGATGAGAAAATCATGTCTCTTAACAAAATGATCTTTGATATGGGATCAGGATCAAGCTTGCCTTCCTTAGGAGATCCAGCGGAAAAGATGAACTATTTTGGACAACTTCTGGAAGATCTCCAAGGTCTGCTCAAAACTATGAGGGAAAACCATACTCAGACAATGAAGGAAGCTATTATCAATGGAGTTAGTGTTGCTTTAGCAAAACTAAAGGCTTCCGATCCCTCTATTAGTCTTAAAGCTGTGGAAGAAGACTTCGACTGCTCTGAAAGTGAAGCAACAAAACTTCTCGAGGAAGTAAGACTTCTCGGAGAGAAAGTTGCTGAAGAAATGGAAGTCGGATCTCCATCACCCAGCGACTAGTCTGGTGGTTCCACTATGTAAATGGATGTAATATTTAGAATATGCAAAATAAAACTTACCTTTTATCAATGAAGATCCTGCTTTGTTTTATCAAATGTTGTTAAATACTCATATATCTACTAGCCCCCGACTGCTTATATTAGTAGATGAACGTTACTAAAAGAAAGCAGTAGACCAAGAAATTGAGTAATAACAATGACCATGGTAAGAGTGCTGATAATATGTATGACAATGATCCAGTGAATACTAAGAAATCATGTGGTCGGAATCAACTGACGATTTCGACTAGTCTAGATCTTATCCATTATCGAAGTACTATGAAATACCACTTGTAGTCGGAAGATATAACAAAGACCGGATTTGCTGATAAGAAGATATGCATGAAGGACGTATGCAAAAAATGAAATAAAATAAATAGATAAGTACCTTTGTTTAGAAACTATTCGGATCTGGTCGTATCGAATCTCAAGAACTGAAGATTTGTAAAATATCTCGCGAAACATGCTCATGCTCAAATCCGACTGGCAGCGAGGATCGTAGGAAAAGGATCGTCACTAGGAAGCTCCTTCCAGTGAACAGGACCACATGCAGAGAGGAGAGACTTCGACCAGGAGGCTTTCCGTGTCCCGACCAGTAGCCAAACTTGAGTAAAACAAAATGTTGAAATAAAATAACAGTCTTTAAATTCGAGAAATAACGAAAACCATATAAATTGTCTGAGTTGGTACTCCTGATACTCATATGTTTCTTTAAGAAAAGAGTATTTGGTTGTGCGTGTGTATCATGGAAGCAATGATCACGACTAAAACCAGTTGTGGTCTGTGACATTTAAGTCAGCAACCATGAGTGTTGGAGATCCTATGGAAAGGAATATCGAAGAGAATGAGAGTCTTCTCCGACCAACCAGCAACAATAAAGGTATACGATCGATACGATTTAATAATGAGTATAAACAACCATACTTATCGTTTTGTTTGTTTTTTTTAAAGGAAATGTATCTTTATTGAAATATGAAAGGAAATGAAATACATGAAATTAAACATAGAACTTACGCAATTGATCAATATTCCAAGAGTTAGACAAAACTTGCCCATCTGTCATAGCTAATCGCATCGATCGGGCGGGTAACTTCGACTACGATGTATGGACCTTCCCACTTGGGTGAAAGTTTGTTGCACCCGCTTGGTTACGAATTTTCAAGAACCAAATCACCTACTGACTAGGCTCCGAGGTTGCACCTTACGATCGTGGTGCCGACGCATGGCTTGCCGGGTAGATTGCCGATCGTAGCAAAACTTGATTTCGCCGTTCTTTAAGGAAATTGATGTCGTCAAGTCGCCGCTCACACCGATCATTTTCGGAAAAGGAATCGCTCGAGCGTAACCAATTTTAAGTTACGAGGAAGCATGGCTTCACTCAGTAAACCATAAAGAATGGTGTTTCACCGGCCGCACGACTAGTTGTGGTACGAACGGCCCATAATACAAAAGGAAGTTCTTGAACCCAAGCCCTTGACCGCTGAAGTAATCGGTCGAACACTCGCCGCTTGATCCCTTGCATTATGATACCATTGGCTCGCTTCAATCGCTCTATTACTCGTGGATGAGCAATGAAGTTAAATGTATCTTGATACCTAGTTCTTCGCTGAAATTCTCAAAATTGCCGCCGAGAATCGGCACCGTTATCGGTGATTATACGATCGGTACACCAAACCGTAATCACGCTTTTTGTTATAAACCTCTTGGCGGCTTCGGTTGTAATTTTACAACCGGCTCGGCCGATCCATTTAGTGAACGTGTCAATCATGACGAACAGAACTCAAAGCCCCTGTGTGCTCTTGGGAAAGGTCCTGAATGTCCGGTCTCCAAAGTTGCAAAAGGCCAAGAAAGAGGAATTGTTTGCAAAGTTTGAGACGGCTGATGTACTTGTCGGCTATGAAACTGACATTGTACGCACTTCGTCACGAGCTCTTTTGCATCATGAAGGTGGCCGGTGGGGGTGTTGGTGTTGTGGCGGCGGTGAATCCCGAGCGTGGGAGCGAACTTGACCAATCCAACTTGGGTTGGTGAAGCGGAGGCGAGCCAAAGATGATGTTGGTTTGATGCTTTGCTGCCAAGAGAGGTGTCGACGATCAAGATGTCGATCTTACGAAAATAAAAAAGAGAAAGTGACGTGGGAAATCTCAGAAAATAATGGGGCTGCTCTTTATTAATATGAACTAGGTTTTACAAGGTATCCTCTAAGAATACTGCTTATTCCCTTACAATCTCAGACCTATCACACAAAACTATGGCTTGTGCTTTAGTATGATGACTATGTCTTGTCTTATGTGTCCCCCTTGATCCGTCCAGGTTCCATCTTTAAATAGTCTTTGAAGAGGCGCGATTACTTCGCAGAAGACGTCGATGTGAAGCGATGCATCTGGTCGGAGCCAAGTGATAGTTGATAAACAACCAACTGATCGGCGGTTATATGTATATGAGACATATAACCGCATGGAGGTTGTTCGTTGCTGTGTCTGGATAAGATACATCGTATGGCATGGAATATGCACGTGTTCCATTCATCATACGGTAGAGAATATACTTGGAATCAGTTCATACCTTTTACGAGCAGTTCTCATGGTCGGGAGCTTGGCTTAGGCCTTCGTCCGATCAGGGTACCCATTATGTAACCTCTGGAATCTCTACGACCAGTGAGGTCGTGCTCCTCAGGGGTTACGACCATGAAGACGTATGATCTTTTATATATATTAAAAATAATATATAGAGGTTTTAATCCTCGTCAAGAGGTGGTGGTCAATCCGATGGAGGCCCGAAGAGAGGGATCGAGAAGGAGTCTCATAGTTTTTTTAGGCGAGGCAGGAGAACTGCCCAACTGCATTAAAGGAGAAATGAAAGAACAAAGGTTCGAAGTACAAGGACCCGAAAGCAGGAAGAGGAAAGAAAAAACGAAAAGAGACGAAGGAACGAAAGGCGGGAAAAAATAGGGACAGATTTAAAACTAGCGGGAAGAAAGAAAGCGGGGAGGAAGAAAGAGAAAAGGGAGGGGAAGGGGAGGAGGAGAAAAGGAAAGAAGAAGGGAAAAAAAACTATGCTAAGAGAGTGCCGCGTCGCCCGAAGGAAGGTAAGATTCCAGACTGCTTGCCCCACCAAGAATCCAAGCACGGGCTTCTTCCTTGATTAAGGCTACCAACCCTGGAGCTCCCATTCTTTGGGTGTGGAAGATCCGCCTATTCCTCTCTTTCCAGATTCCAGAAGGAGTCTCATAGTAGAAAGAGGTTTTTTAGATGAAGCTAAAGAAGTAACGCATGTCTTCAAGTGATAATGATGTGCACAAATGATACAAGCCTGATACATAATTGAGACTGGACATACGAAGGCAACAACAACGGTGGGAATTAATCGATGCAATATATGTGTGTGCTTTCAAAATGGAGCCCAACAAGGTTGAGAAAGAGAGGACATTGGTTTGAGTTGCTGTTATCTGTAGAATTTCAGGGAATTATTGTTTTTGTCCCTTGGGACCCCCACACCCTTTATTTATAGTATTAAATATTACAACCAACTTGGACTCTTAGACTCGTACACGACTTATACTCTTATTTAAATTATAATATCTCCAACACTCCCCTTCAAGATGGGCATGAGATAACAATCATGCCTATCTTATTACATATTGCAATACCATTACTAAAATCTAGCAAAACCTATCATCCATCGATTCCATAACCAATACCATTACAAAGACAAAAAAGTTACTCACCACCAATGCTACCATGGATGTCACTAAATCCATCTCCACCATCTACTAACTGTCCCAACCTCAACCTCATCTTCCTCTACCCTCATGCCCCAGCCACCCCCGGCCTCCACCACTCTGCTCACACGCCCCCAGTCTCAGCCTCCACCACCTCTACCTCTGCCATAGACCATTATGTTTGACTCCAGTCCCAATCCTCTTTCGGACCTCTCCAGCAACACTATCTCCGGCCCTCATACCAACACCATCACACGACACCAATACCATCACCGTTGATTGACATAGCCTCCACTAGAGCTACCACCAACTCCTACTTTGTCCTCACCATCATCGAGCTCATCACCATCATCCAATTCTACCATTAGCACAACCACCAAAGCACCACCTGAACAGTCTTCTCCCGCTGTCTAGAGCTCATCACCATCATCTAATTCCACCATTAGCACAACCACCAAAGCATCATCTGAACAGTCTTCTCCCCCTGTCTAGAGCTCATCACCATCATCCAATTCCACCATTAGTACAATCACTAAAGCACCACCTGAACAATCTTTTTCCCTATCTTCCATACCTTCTGTCGTAACCGCTGATACTGTCACCACCAAGCAACACGACAACTAGAACTCTCAACAAACACATCATCCCCTCTCTCCTTTCCCCAACACAACACACGCAGCCACACCAGACTCCACTCAACCACACCAGATCCTCCTAAAAATCAATCCTCCATATCAGATCCTCCACACCATTGGATCCTTCACCCTTGAAGCACCCACACCAAATCAGATCCTTCATACCGGATCATATCTCTCACATCGGATCCTAGCGCCACACCAGATCACCACATATGATCTCCGGAGCGCACCTTTTCCACACCGGATCAGATCTCCACAGCGAAAGCACCACACCGGATCACCCCTCTCCTTCTTCCTCCCCAATTCGTTGGCCACAACAAATCCCGAAGGCCACATCTCTCCTTCTTCCTCGTTGGCCACAACAAATCTCGATGGCCACACCTCTCTCTTTGTTTTCTTTCCTTTTTTTCTTTTCCTTTATTTTTCCTCCCACACGGCGGATCTATGCCTTTCCTCTCTCTCCTTTCTTCCTCCTCCACTTGTCTTCCTCCCCTAACCTTCTTCCTCTCAAGCCCGAGCCTAAGCGAGCGCAGCTCTTCCTCTTGGGCATCGACCCCAAATCACCAACTCCTCCGAGCGCCGCGTCGCGCTGCCGCACCACCCGTCGCCTCCCTCTTTCCACCGCCACACCAGATCGCCTGGACCACCTTCTTTCTTCCTTCCCTCCCCCGAGCGCCTTCTCCTCCGCCGCTGGATTCGTACCGCGTCCCGTCGTGTCACCTCCTCGCCCACACCTGGATCTGACCATTGGCCGCCGGATCCCATCGGCCCGCTACCCAGAGCGTCTTCTCCCTATCTCCACCGCTGGATTCCATCTCTTCCCCGAGCCAGCTCCTCCATCAGATCCTTCTGGTACTCCTCCTCCACCTCCTTCCGACCTAGCTGGCCCGGATCCACTAGATCCCGTCGCCTCCGCCTCCGCCGCCGCCCTCGGCACTGCACTGTCTCGAAGCCCTCGGCCCGCTCCTCTTCCTCGCCCGCGACCCGCACAACGCCTCCTCCTGCATCACAGACCGTCACCCTTGGCTCGCGCAAGCAACCTGGCCAGCCACCGGTTCGCTCCCGTGCGACACGGTCGCGGAGGACCATGCACGACGGGACAGCGGTGGTCGGCGGCGGTTCCGAGGTAAGGGTTTTTCTCGGCTTAGGGTTTTGGGTTGGCTCTGATACCATATAGAATTTCAGAGAATTATTGTGTGTGTCCCTTGGGACCCCCACATCCTTTATTTATATTGTCAAATATTACAACTGATTTGGACTCTTAGACTCGTACACGACTTGGACCCGTATCTAAATTAATAATAGGATAAATTTCAGTAGTACCACATTGACCAACTAAAAATAAAGTCTTCCAATCCTGTACGTTCAAATTTTAGACAAGGAAAGCAACCAGCAACCCAACAAAAATCTGAAAGGAGCGCAGGTTCCATTACAAATTCCAGGAGCCTTGACTGTATCCAGCTCTCCTTTTAAAAAAATCCTCTGAAATAGACACGGTTTAGCAGACAGAAACGAGCTGTACTCTTGACCAGAGGGATAACTCATGCATGCGTGCCACAAGTCTGAACTTAATCTATCCTGGCTTGATTTACACCTAAATTGCATTACCCAAAATACCAAAAATTGATTGGATATGATCGCAAAAAAAATACACGATCGGATAATACTGTCCCATTTTTTTCTTTCTAAAGCATGCTGTTGTCCCAACTTGCTGATGTGCAAGCAAGGAAGCGCCCACTTCATGAATCCTTACCAAAACCCCACCAAGGCACCAACTGCACACAGGGCCACATTTCCTGTATGACTAAGATACACTAACTATCTCTTAATGCTTGTCAAATTTGTACAGCCTCACGTACTGCACCCTATATGCTTGCATTATTTTTGGCCATCTCTAAAATAAGATGCTCGTAGCTGTTTGACATTGACGTGCATAGCGCAATCTCAGTAGTTTACTTTTGTCAAACCTCTTGTATAGAGCCATAGGAACTAAACTTGTCTTTGCACCTGGACCTGGACCATCTGCAAGACTAGAGCTCATTAATCTCTGAAAACAATGAGCTACCAGTGACAAGACTCGGAGATCCTGGAAAGAGAACAGGAGCTTGGTCCGCCATTGCATTGAATCGGAGATCATAATACTGATCGGTTCTGTTTCTCCTACCGATCATCTGAACATTTCGGTGCCACATATATATATGTGCAGAATAAATGCCTCCTTTAGGCTTTAGGTAGGGAAGCAGGCAAACAGCCATCCGAAAGGGATCCGGCCATGTGCTTACTGCATCTAAAAGGATTAATCTGTGCATCTAAATTATAATAATCATGTGTTTTCGGAGCATATATATGATACAGGAAACAACAACAGGAATGAATCTGAATTTTCATATGGTCTAGGAAAGAAAGTTCGCCACCGAACATGAAAATTTGTTTAAAACGAGAGGGGGATTCAGTAGAGCAGTTGAACAGGGAAATAGGGAGGAACTCTGGTCTCCCCCTTCCCAACGTGCAGCCCATTTTTTCGCCACTAAATTTGCGACGACTCGGTTCGATCGGCGTGCGAGACATGCACGTGAGATGGAGAGTGATGATGGTACATGTCAACCATTCTCACCCCCCCCTCACCCCCCGGTTTGTGTTATCTTGGCGTATAAACAATGTCGCCTTGGAACATTCTATTCCAAACTCCATTTCTTTAGTGGCCAGCACAATGTTGCATGAGCTACGGATTTATCTCTCTCTCTCTCCGCGTAACCGGAGAATCTGATGAACCCATCTCAAAGATTGGAGTCCGTAATCGTAGGGTCTTAATTCTGAAAAGACTAAATGAAAAGTATAAAAACCTCCTTCTCAACTGATTGCAAAAAGGAAAACCAGCATAGCTAAAGGGGTGCACGGGAAGCTCGCTGTCAATCGAGCTGGCAGCCAGGGCAAAGCAGACGTAGGCCCCCGAAAATCACCTCGGAAAATGTCTGGTCCGATCGAAAGCTCCGCGAGCGAAGATCCGTGGCAAGTGCGACTAATAGCCGCTGCTCTTTGCAGGCCTCTAGCTTCACACCCATCCGGATTGCCCCTGACAGAGACCCACCGACAGCGAGCTCCACTGGCTCGCGAATCGCGATGATCTCACAGGAAATTCTTGCCTTTTGGCCATTTCAGGTGTGGCATTTCGCGCCATCGTGGCGCGAGAGCGACCCTGATGATGGGCGTCATTGATCCGGCGGTTGAATGTGAATGCGCATCCGTTCCTCGGTAGCTTAAGCTTTTGTGTTTGTCAGTAACTCAATATGTGCAGATGACTTTTGCTGGCTGCCATTGAGGAAGATATTGTTGGCATCTAGATGGCACTGGTCAAGAAAATTGGTGAGCTAACCTTCCTGTCCGAGCAGTCCTAATTACCAAGCAACCCAGTACGGAGTACTACATACAAGGACTTCGTTATTACTGTACTTGTTTTTGTTCTTGTCTTGTTAATTAGGGTCAGATTGTTACTTGATGACAGGCGGGCATGCCTGGTAAAGCTCTCCTGGTAGGAGTATTTGTTTAGACGTTGCAATGATAGGATGCTGCCCCATTAAAGAATCGCAGACAAGATTTTCAGATCATTGGCGCCTTTCTGAAAAGTTCAGGCAATGGCTTTCACATCTGTTGCTTTTGCGAGCTTAAAAGAGCCAGGCTACCTGATAGGCGGTTCAACACGCCCACGAATTTCAGATGGGTGCTTTGGGATATCTTAATGAGCAAAAAGTTTGATGCTTGACTGCAAACTTACATCCATGTCCCAAGCAAGGTATTATTTACCTCGCATGATTCGATCTACTGTACTGTAGAACTGCCTGGCTAATGACTGATGCTTTTCTGATCCTAAGGGCGTTTTTTGCTGCTTTTCTAACACATCAGAAATCACGTGTTCAGTTCATAGTTCAGACATCTCCACCTCACCAAACGCAGAGACCATCTCGTTTCTGTCTCAGATCGAGATGACCAGCACTATAAGAAAAGAGGGGGGGGGGGGGGGATAACATATCAGCATTTCCAGCAAGCCATCATTCCATCGAGCTTTTTTTTAAAAATTTAACTCGCATGGTAGGGGGTTGCGTCAGGGCGAACCATTGTCGCCCATGTTGTTCATCATCGTCATGAATGTGCTGAACAACCTTCTCGCGGTGGCCGAATCTACCTCCTTGCTCCATCCGGTCGGCGGCTCGCGAGGCATCCCGCATCGGCTGTCCCTTTACGCCGATGATGCAGTGGTCTTTCTCACCCCGGTCGCTACTGATTTGCACGTCATCAAACAAATCCTGCAGTTGTTCGGCGAAGCGTCTGGCTTGCATACAAATCTTGCCAAGAGCTCCATCTCGCCAATTCGGTGCAGCACCGAAGAAGTGCAGCTCATCACCAATGAATTGATATGTGCAGTTTCATATTTCCCTTGCAAATATCTTGGGCTGCCATTATCTTTGAGAAAACCATCAAGAGCGGAGTTTCAACCATTAATCGATAAGGTCACCAACCACCTTCAAGCCTGGAAAGCAGGCATACTGTCCCAAGGAGGGTGGCTGGTGCTAGTCAGGTCGGTGCTAACATCCATTCCAGTGTACAGTTTCATGGCTCTCGACCCACCCCTCGCAGTAATAAAAGAAATCGACAAAAGGAGAAGAGCCTTTCTTTGGAAAGGCACAGAAAATGTGTTGGGAGGTCACTGTCTAGTCGCTTAGCCGACCGCTATCAACCCGTCCAGTATGAAGGGCTGGGCCTTCACAATTTGCACGTTCTAGGCAAGGCTCTCTGCTTACGCTGGCTTTGGCTGCAAAGGACTTGGCCGACAAGACCTTGGAAGGGCCTGCTGGCGCAAGCTAGTCGTGCTGAGGAAGATATGTTCAGTGCATCACTCATTGTGCAACTTGGCAACGGTGTTAACACCTTGTTCTGGTCGGACCGCTGGCTCAGTGGTCGTAGCATCGCATCCCTCTTCCCGCGCTTGGCTAGGGCGATCCCCACTCGCCTACAGAGATCTAGATCGGTCGCTCAAGCACTACGCGACAACTGCTGGATATTGGACATCAGGGAGCCGGATCCTCACTGTGTTGGCGAGATCCTTCGTCTTTGGGGAGCTTTGCAAACCATTAACTTCCACGAGGATCAGCAAGATAGAATCACCTAGCGTTGGGAAGCCTCAGGTCACTATTCGTCCAAGTCAGCCTACAGGGCTTTCTTCCTGGGATCGAGCGGGTTTCCCAGTGCGGAGACTTTATGGCGCGCGCGAGCCCCTTTGAAGTGCAAATTTTTCGTGTGGTTAGCAGTCCATCACCGTTGCTGGACGGCGGATTGGCTTCAGCATCGCGGTCTTCCAAATCAAGGTGCATGTGTTTTCTGCGGACACTCCCAAGAGACCATCGACCACCTTCTTGTTGGGTGCGCCATCACCTCTCAGGTCTGGGCGCACTTCCTCACGCGTATGGGTCTACCGGGAGCTATTCCGGTCGATCAACTTTCGTTCCAACAGCACTGGCTCTCCGCTCGGGGCACCCTATCTTTGCAGGCAAGAAAAAATTGGACTCCTATGTCATCCTAATTTCCTGGATGCTCTAGAAGGAACGGAACGTAGGGTTTTCAATAACGAGACTAGTCCCTTACACCTTCTGCTACAGCGGATTCACGACGAGCATCGCATCTGGCGTATGGCGGATGATAGCGGTCGGGAGACGCCCTCCACCAGGAGTAGTTCCCCTTAGGTCGTTTTGTCTTTTTTTGTCTTTTTTTCTGGCGTATGGTGTTTGGTTTTTGTTTGTTTTTAGTTCTTCTTTCTTTCTCCTACCTCCTCTTCTTTCGTGCTTGTTTATTTCGCTTTGTTTTTTCTAGTCTTTCTGTCAGGCTCGCTGGGGCTTTTCCCTGTAGCTCCGCTCTTCTTCTTAATGGAATAACGCGCAAGGCTTTTGCGTATTCTTGAGAAAAAAAGCAGAAAAGGGTGCTGCTAGGTCCCACGCCCCCGTGCACCAAATTTACTTTTAAACACGATGTATGTAATCATGCAAACCTCTCTGTTAAAACTGATTGTTTTTTTTACAGTGAAGAATTAAGACTGAAGAGTGCAGTGCACCAAATTTAATTTCGGATTCTCCTGCTGGAGATAGTGGGCCTGCACGCAACAACCATTGTAGTATCAGCACCACCGCTGCACCAGGACAAACTTGTCCCGGCTCGAAAGCTGGCTAGGGATCGTGTGGCTCCAGCTTCTACGTACCCGTGCTACACGATATATTTTTGGAGCCAGATAAACACATATGATATTTTCTTTAGGTTGTAGTTGAATATAGCTATCTGCGCATACTGATTTTTGTTTTGGAGAGGAGAACCAGTGTAAGGTCTGCTAAAAAAAGACTTAACTCGCCTTCGTACGAGACAAGTATGGACGACAACTGTGGTGGGTCTCGGCACATGTTTTGGAGGGGCCGTTGATACTGATGAGCTTCGGGGTGTACTCTTGTCTTAATCAAGTAGACAACATACTATGCCATGTAGTATATATAATCTCAACTAGGTCACTAAACAGTGAGAGTGCCATGTGACCCCCATCTTAATCGTGGCCTTGCTTTTCCATGTTATGAATACTAGGTAGAGGGGGGGCGCTACGCTGCGCCGGTATAACTCTGTATAAGAGAAAATCTTGGAAAAACATTGGTATGTATGAAACGATCGGTAGTCTGGTGAGCTGACGTGGTGATATCATGCATTTTGTACCTTTTTTTTTGCAGCAGATCAGAGCATACCATGCAGAATTCATGTAGGACAATAATAGAGAAGGCCCATGATTTATATGGTTAAATTATATTGTTTATTCAGGAGAGCACATCCATAAGGTTTGCATAGATAGCAAAACCTTTACGTCGTACAAAAAGATGTAATCCACAAAGAGGAATACCATACAAACATAAAAGTATTGCTTTTGATATCATATACGATAGCAGATGATATATTCAATTAGTTTCTAGGTAGCCGAAACTGAAAGCTTCCCTAAGACAGGAAAGTAACATCACTGAACAAACCAGAGCTGATCCACAAAAAGATATTGTTGTCTTTGTTATGAAGATAATCCAAACACATAAATGAGTAGTATGAGCAATATTTTTCATCCTTGGGTCCTCCATCTAGATACTATGCACCACACTAAAGATAAAACCGTGCTAAAAATGTCCAAATAGTATTACAACGATGGTAGATGACCTGCAAGAAATAAACAATGAAATCAAAATTAATTTCAATGCAATTCCCAATTACCGCACAGGGAAGACATCACTGGATGATGGAGGTAAGAAGTTTATACCCAGATAAGCGGTGAGATATATGTGGGCCATCATTTGGCGTCTAGTACTAAACAAGATTAACAACTGGCTTAGCTAGTAAACTCTCATGTGTTGTGACAGGTGGTTTAAGCCACAACAACAAGTTTGATGTTGCACTGCTGTAGCGTCATTCCAATTTCTTTACGTCTTTTGCATTCTGAGAGTATAAGTTCTGATCGCGAGGACTCACAATTTCATTTCAAGAGCCGGCCACAAAGAAAAAGAATCATCACAAAAAAAAAGGGATCTTTAGCTAAACGTAGCAAAAACACAACCTTACAAAAAAGCGTTACGAAATGGCAGACTTGACTGGTAATACCAGATATTTCTACCAAATAGAATCTAGCTTGTTCCTATTAAGAAATATGTATAGAAAGCAGCTTGATTGACTAATGAAGTAATCCAACAATATAGCTAGCTTATTAATAGGTTGAAGGAGCTCTGAAACAAAATTGATAGCACTGTCGAAAGACTAACCTGATACAAGCCTTCTTAGCCTGGCTGTTAACAATATGCGCTGATAACATCAATAGAGTTGATGGAAACATCACCTAGTTAGCAAAATATTTTGGAATCTTGGTACCGTATGGGGCCCAAGTTGATTAGGTACTGCATAAATTTAGGCAAATAGGTAAGAACACATAGAAAACAAATAGCTCACCAGTGACCAACACATCATGTTTAGTAGAATAATACTAGCAGGAAATAACTGTTTGGATCGATCACTAATTCAAAGCACTAGTATAAACCGCCATACCCACGATAGAAAATAAGAGATTCACATCTTCTGTAAACAAAAAAATATAAACACTTAGTCCTTACAGTTCTAGTATAAACTACAATGAAGAGACAAATATACTACCATATGATCCTTTCAATAATTCTAAATTAGTATATGTATGTAGGGAAATTCCACTTCCTTCCTAGTTTTATGAAAAAGAAGAATACAACAAAAATAAGAAGAAAAAATGATCTTTAGCTAAACCTAGCAAAATTGTAATTAGTCTTACATCAAGCGTAACAAAAATGGCAGATTTGATATGAAATGGTAGCAATTTATACAAAGAAAATTTAGGTTGTTCCTTCCACAAAAAATGCATTGTAGGCAGCCTGATTAGATCTAGCAATCTACATATTCTACGTAAACCTGACACACAAGGCACCTTGTAATGAACCATAATAAACTGAATCATTGGAAATTTGCAATTGTTGAAGCCAGAATTTTGTCTTTACAGTCCAACAAAACTATGGTACCAGACATTTCTATGGGAATGGTTGCATGTTTGGCTACACAACTCATCTTGTATTGAACCATAATAAACTGAAATATTGGAAAATTCCATTTGTTGAAGCAAAAAGCTTGTCTTTACAATCTAGCAGAACTTTGGATTCCATTGATGAGTTATAACCTGATGATCATGGCTACGATGGTGACGGTTGCACAAAACATGAATTGATTTGACCCAAACTTGGTAAAGCCTAAGGAATGTATGCAGTAAATCAATAGCGAAAAGTTTGACAAAGGAAAGATTATATCACCTTGAGGAATCAATTAAAGAAGAACTGCACACGAGACATTTCTATGGGAATGGTTGCATGTTTAGCTACACAACTCAAATTGTATTGAACCATAATGAATTGAAATATTGGAAATTCCATTTGTTGGAGCATAAAGCTTGTCTTTACAATCCAACAGAATTTTGTATCCCATTGATGAGATATAACTTGACGATCATGGCTACGATGGTGACGGTTGCACAAAAAAATTGCTAAAGCCTAAAGAATGTATGCAGTAACAATAGCGAAAAGTCTGACAAAGGAAAGATTATATCACCTTGATGAATCAATTGAAGGAGACCTGCACGACCCGACTAAATCACGAACATAATTTCTTTCCCCGCCATCATTCTGAAATGGCTACATAATGTTGAACTCCAAACATCAAAGCCACCTACTGAAAATTCGGAACAAACAACACAACAGGACAAATTAGGCCATGGCTTAGGAAAAATCTGAAGAGTTATAGCTCTCAGCGGTGTTTACTGTCACAAACTTTTTTCAATGAATGGCACAGGGAAAATGTTTAGAATAGCTTCAATGGATGCCTTGAGAAATCCAACAACTAGCGTAGGATTTTAAGGGATAACCCTAGCCCATTGAAGAGCATGT
The DNA here is from genome assembly GCA_036346255.1 of Ampelocalamus luodianensis. NCBI lineage: Eukaryota > Viridiplantae > Streptophyta > Magnoliopsida > Poales > Poaceae > Ampelocalamus > Ampelocalamus luodianensis. The sequence continues at coordinate 23,801,732 of CM070617.1, read as the reverse complement.
AATGTCGACAGTTTAATGAAATCACTTATGGGAGGTACAGAGTGGTAACGAAAAGAAACATATATGACATCATCAATGTAGTGACAATGACAGGGCAACAACCTGATGAGAGCTCTACAAACAATGAAATACAGGGCATGCAAGTAATAATCTCACTGTCATGGTCCTTGTTCTCAACATCAACATAGGAATCTGGAAATATAGGGCATGTAAGTAATAACCTTACTGTCACGGTTCTTGTTCTCAACACCAACACAGAAATCCGAGAACGCAAAAAGAACACTTGGGAGCCCTACTATATCGAAAACACAAACCACGGTTACAAAACAACAAACCAATATCCAACACCAAATGTTCTCTTTAAATCAGGTACAGACATTACACAAATACACATATGGCAAAATGCATATAGTTACAAAACAATAAAGTATTATTCAACAGTAAATTGCATCTTTACATCAGCCACCGAAGATTCAACAAATGTGTGCATGCTAAGGCTTCTAGCAACACATATCTACATAATAATGCTTCTAGAATCTACATTTGAACACATCACATCCCTGATCTAAACTAACAAAAGCAAAGGTCATAGTTATATACCACAACCCAATTTTCCCAGATGAGATATACAAACAATAAGGTACATGAACCGATTACAAAACAATCATGGATTTCAATAGTTGAACACGAGTAAGGCTCTCTACGACATGGGACAGGCCTAAGCAGTTAAGACCTTTTTGTCATCATGCATGAAATCATTGCAATTCACTAAACAGTTTTGACTCACAATTAGCAAAAGCATGCATTATCAAGCTAATCAACCAGAAATGTAGAAACTGAAACATGACTATAAATGAATTAAAAGTTGAAGCCTAAGCTTGTGTCAAACTATCACATTGTGTGGTAAAAATTCAGAAATAAGTACAAATTCGCTGTCGTATACCTTGCAGCTTGTTGGAGGTCTGAAGAATCTAGACTCGCCATTATGAGTTAATAGAGTATTTTGGTGATTAATGGCAAATCTATTTGTGAGACTAACTTCTATTGTTATACCTATTGTTTAGTCTCAGTTGGATATAAAGGTAAAAATCAAAGAGGTATGCATTCGATATCATATTTCTATATCTTGTTGCATTCATCGGATTCAAAATATAGGTTGAACTCCACCAAAAAGTTAACTTGGATATGTGCATATGTTTCTTTTACACATTCGTGTATGCTCATATTTAGAGGGAGTTCACTCTATGTTTTGTGGTTTCATTGATATTTATCTATATTTCTTCATCCACATATATTTAGGATCTCTACTTTGAAACATATCCTTGAGAATATAAAACTTGTGTAGTTCATATATACTCATTCTTTATATTCAATTATTTATAATTGTAATGTTTGTCATCAATTACCAAAGAGGGAAAGATTGAAGTATCTTGTCCTACCATTATGAGTTAATGTTATGTTGTGGTAATTAATGACAATCATATTATGGAACTAATATTTTCTATGAGTTGGATGAATAGGTTATGTTCCATGAGATTGGATAATTTGGATGACATCATGAGTTGATCGTCATCAAGTTAAGAGCTTGGAATAAAGGATGCATCATGTGTTGATACGTGTCAAGATCTCTAAGAAAAGGAAATCATCATGTGTTGATGATGTTCGAGAAGATAAGATGATCATAAGTTGATCATCAAGTCAAGAGAAGGCCCATCATGTATTGATAGAGGGCAAATGGAAGATGTCATCATGTGTTGATGATATTCAAGTCAAGAATCTGGATTTGAAGTGAAGATGTACGTCATCAAACTTCAAGAAGATGCTCAAGACAAATATATGACTAGCTAGGGCTGAGAATATGTTCCTAATCTTTTACCGGTCTCGGTGTGTGGTTGAAAGACCATATTGCTACTATAGATTATCGTACTATTAAGAGGGGTCTTAACTAGTAGCTTGAGTTGATCTTGTGTTGATAGCTTGTTGTGCTTGCTCTAGCTCTCTTAGCATGTTGCCTATATTTGCGAATGTGTTTTGCAAAAAGTTGAGACTCATGCACAATCCTTGTAGCATGTGACTTTAGTTTGCGAATGTGTTTTGCAAATAGTTTGAGTCCATGTACCTTATTCCTTGTGGAATTGATTCTAAAAGTTGGCAAATGTGTTTTACAACTTATTGAGAATATTGCCTTTAACCCTTGTTTGCACCACGCATCAATTGGCAAATGTGTTTTGCAAATTAAGTTGAAGTGAAGTGCAATCTGTGCCTTTCTCAGAAAAGACGGTAGTACCGGCGTGTACTGGGCGGTGCTACTGGACTACGGTAGTACCAGAGTTCTTTGAGAGGAACTACCGCGACTGGTTGTAGACCTGGTCAAAGACATTGTTGAAAAGTAGTCAGAGACCTCGTCATGAACAGTGGTCAAAGACCGTGTTGTGAACAGTGGTCGAAGATAGTGATCGAAGACACTGATCGTAGACCTACGAGGTCGTAGACACTGGTCGTAGAATAGTGGTCATAGACCTACATGGTCATAGAACAGTGGTCGTAGACCTACATGGTTATAGAAACTGGTCGTAGAACAGTGGTCGTAGTCTCGTAGACCTGTTCGTGGACAGTGGTCGTAGACCTGCATGGTCGTAGACACTGGTCATAGAACAGTGGTCGTAGACCTGTTCATGGACAGTGGTCGTAGACCTACGTGATCATAGACATTGGTCGTAGAACAGTGGTCGTAGACCTGTTCATGGACAGTGGTCGTAGACACTAGTCGTAGAACAGCGATCGTAGACCTGTTCGTAGACAGTGTCGTAGACCTGTTCGTGAACAGTGGTCATAGACCTGTCTGTGAACAGTTGTCGTAGACTTGTGTGGTCGTAAACCTGTGTAGTCGTGGACCTGAACGTGGTCGTAGACCTGGTTTGTGGTATGGCCGAAATTCTTTGAGCGGAACTACCGCACCTCGGTAGCACCAAAGTTTGAGCGGTACGTATTTTCCAGAGAGACTCCTTTCTGCTCTCTTGGAAGTGCGGTAGTACCGATGGTCTTTGCAGAACTACTGGAGAGAGGAACTACCGCATGTTCCTTGGCGGTAGTACCGCGTCGCTTTTGCAACGGCTAGTTCATAGCGTCTTTTTGCTGCTGTTCCGACCGTTGAGCTGGGTGCGATAGAACCGGACGATGAACGGCGGTACTACCGCTCGTGCTATTTTTCAGCAGACTTTTCCCCCAATTGCTAGTTTTTATGTGTGGGCTGTATATACCCACCTTGGCTGATTGGAGCAGGGGTTGCTAAGGTTGCTGGTGCCATATACATTCCTTTAAGCTAAGAGCAAGCCATCTCCTCTCTTTTGTGCATGTGTTGCACTTAGTGAGCTTTGAGAGAAAAATCATAAGTGCATGTGTTGCATAGGTAGTGGATTGTGTATCCATTGAGCTTAGACACTTGATTAGTTCAAGTGAGAGTCTTCGACTTGTTACTCTTGGTGTTTGCCGACACCTAGACGGCGTGGAGGCGTCGTGGTCTGGTGATCTTCTCAAGAAGCTTGTGGGAAGGCCCGGCAGTTTATGAGTGATTTGGTGCTCGCCATCTCTGAAGTGGAGAAAGAGCAACCCCGAGTGGATCGAAGTGTTGGTTCATTTTGGAACCGATCCAAGTGGTTAGACTTACCTCGAAGGTGTTGGCTTAATTTGCAGAGCCGGTCCAACGTGGTTGGACTTACCTCAACATGGATTAGGGGAGACCGGCAAGTCTCCGAACACCATGGTAAAACATCCTTGTGTCATTGTGATTTATTTTCTTGTGCTTTACTTTGTGCAATTTACTTCCATAGAATTAAATTGCTTATTCATCTTTGTTTGATTGCTATCATTCAATACGCTTATATTGTTGGTGCACTTAGTAAAGACTAGTTGATTTAGGTTTTAATTATGTAAAACCGTATTGATTTAGCTTTCGCATTAAAACTCGGTTTTAGCCAAAGAAATTTTTAAAACTACCTATTCACCCCTCTCTAATTGGCCTCCTCGATCTTACAAGGTCCCCTCATCAATATCACACCCAAACCCAAAGTATCACTCGTAGGGCATGTTGTAGATCCTCTTCTTTGGCTCCTCCTCGCTGCACACCACCACCCACCACACAACAAAAATTAGTCTCATTCCGCGAAGCATGTATGCTTTGGATGGCTCGATTGAGCTAGATGCGTACGAATCACCTCCAAACGACCTTGGCAAGGGCCTGGACCGAGCAATCAATCATCTAGTGTTTGGTGGTGCTATCGGTGCTAGCCTTGTCCATGACAATGAGGCACTGCTCGTAGTCACCGCCGGGGAACAGCGTAGCCACCTCCGTCGGTGTGTTGGCCACTCTGCCTTCTGTGGCACAGTGGAGGAGGCGGCCACGAGCGTGAGGGCGAGGGGGGCGGCTATAGCGACGACGAGGTCGAAAGGGAGACGGAGGGTGACGCAAGGGCGAGAGCGAGGGGATGAGGCAACAACCTCTATAAGGGCATCAGGAGAGGAGGAGGAGACAGCTACGGGAGGAGGGGCGGCGCGGATGAAGGGTAGGAGGACGCTGGCGAACGGGAGGAGGGGCGTGGGCATGGGCAAAGGGGATGGGCGGTGGGGATGGCACTAGAAGGGAGAAGGCGGCGGGCGCGAAGCGAAGGGAGGAGGAGGCGGGGCGGCATGGCCGAACAAGAGGAAGCGGGCGGCGGGGCGGCATGCGTGAAGGGGAGGAGGTGGCGGTGCAGCCGAACGGGAGGAGGGGCGTCAAGGGCAGCGCAGACGAAGGGGAGAAGGGAGGCGAGGGCAAAGGGAGACACGGCCGAAGCCCTCTGGCCGCGTCACCGGGAGGGAGGGAGAGGACACGAGAGGGAAAGGGGAAGAAGGGGGTGATGCGGGGCTCGAGGCGAGTTAGTTTTTTTATGCACTGGGCCGAGGGCTGCTGACCGATCACGATCCAACTGTCCACGAGCGTGCAGGGTCTAACTGCAATTCTGAAAACTTCAGGGGCCTTTCCAGAAATCGGCGACGTGGGGCTCCAGGCGCCACGGTTTCCTTCGTCTATGAGAAGTAGAATATACGAGTCCTTTATATCGTTTGAGAGCACATCCATCAAGATACTAAGCATAATTATCTGTCAGAAAAAAAAATACTTAGCAGAAATGGGGCAGTGATCCGTCGAGCTTTTGTTTTCTACCCTCTGGTTTCTTCTGTGGCCAGCTACCCGCGGTGAAGACAAGCACACGACACGCACCAACTAAAACCTTTTCGCCTGGGTCCACGCGGCCAGGCTACGATACGAGCGCCACCGTCTCTGGCAGAGAGAGAGAGGGAGGGAGGCGCCACGTTGCCCCACCAAATGTCACCTCCCATCGCCGTCGGTTCCTCATCCAACGGACGGCCGTCACCCACGGACCACGGTGTCCCGGACCTTGCCTGCTCGGGAAGAAAGATAAACTCGCGAGATACGACGGTACGATATGATTCGCCGAGCCAAACAACAACTTGCCGGGGAGCTAGCTACGTGAGCCGCCGATCTCGCATCGGACGGCTCGCGCCCCGTCCACGGTGGTAGATTGATCTCCGTGCGCGCAGTGGTAGTAGTACGGCTACAGCATCGCGGCGCCTCAACGGCTATAATTGGGACATCCGCGCATGTTACCCGCCATATCTGTCTCCCTCTCCCGTCTCCAAAGAACTAGAAGTAATAGTAGCCTAGTACATCCACCCAACCTCCCCCTGTAGGTGGGTCCCACAGCGAACCTCCCGTGAGCCGCCGGCGGGCGGCATTGTGTTCTTCGGACGGTCGGTCGGTCGGGCGGGCGCGGGATGGCGTCGTCGGGCGGTGGGTACGCGGAACAGCCGCCGCTGGACGGCATCACCATCGACAGGGTGCAGCAGCCGGCGGCGGCGGTGCCGAGGCCGCCGGGAGGTTGGTTGGCGCGGGGGCTGATGAAGCAGCCGTCGCTGCTGGCGTCGGGGGTGCGGCAGTTCGCGTCGCGGGTGTCGATGAAGGTGCCGGAGGGGGTGGCCGGCATGGGCATGCGGCCGGGGCGGATGACGCGGATGCAGTCCAGCGCACAGTTGGGGCTGCGCGGCCTGCGCTTCCTCGACAAGACGTCCGGCGGCAAGGAGGGCTGGAAGGCCGTCGAGCGCCGCTTCGACGAGATGAACAAGGCCGGACGCCTCCCCAAGGAGAGCTTCGGCAAGTGTATCGGTGAGTAGTCACTACTGATCGTGTCCGCTAATGGTGTGATCCAGAATGGTGAAGTATTAAACTCAAGCAATTAATCTCTAATTAGAACTGCAAAATCTCTGTCAAAATGGTAATGAGTATCGAAATCTTGTGTTGGAGGCATCTTGTTTGTTTTTATTCGTCATTTTTGTGCTTTGCAACAGCTCTTTGTCCTGTTTGCCCAGAGAGTTGGCAGGACAGGCTTACCTAACTGAGATCCACTCTTTGGCCCTCAAGAATCTCCTCAAATTAATGCTTGTTGTCCGAAATGGTCCCTGAACAGGAACAACAAAATCCAAGTACTAACACTAGTAGGAGTACAAGTTTACCCCATGCTTATGATTATGCTTGAGGCAAGTAGGTGATGAAGTTATAACACTAGAATCATTTCTAGTTGTTAATTTGGACCTCGAATAATGCCCCCATGATTCATGATGTTATATTTAAAAAAAAGGTTTTATTCCCAGCGAAAAAATGATTCATGATTGACTAATGGACCTGCTTCTGAATTCAAGGCATGGGGGACTCCAAGGAGTTCGCCGGCGAGCTGTTCGTGGCGCTGGCGAGGCGGATGCACCTGGAGCCGGACGACGGCATCACCAAGGAGCAGCTCAAGGAGTTCTGGGGGGAGATGACCGACCAGAACTTCGACTCGCGGTTGCGCATTTTCTTTGACATGTAATAAAGGTTCACCGCCCCCCGTTAATTTCCACGCCAACGAACACAGAAATCAATCACCTACTGATGAAATGAAATCTCCTCTCTGCGTCTGGCACAGGTGCGACAAGAACGGCGATGGGATGCTCACAGAAGATGAAGTCAAAGAGGTGAGGAATTTGCTGGATTGGATCTCCCCTTCTAGACTATGCATGCAAAGAATTAGCCTGGTTTTTTTATACCATTTTTTACCTGTAGGTTATTATATTGAGCGCATCGGCGAACAAGCTGGCCAAGCTGAAGGGTCACGCCGCGACCTACGCGTCGCTGATCATGGAGGAGCTCGACCCCGACGACCGCCGCTACATCGAGGTGGTAGTCCTGAAACGTTTGCTTCTTTCTGACAAAGCGATGTGACGAGCGCAGGCTTCTTACGGTATATTATGTATCAATGCAGATTTGGCAGCTGGAGACGCTGCTGCGCGGGATGGTGAGCGCACAGGCGCCGGAGAAGCTGAAGCGGACGACGTCGAGCCTGGCGAGGACGATGATCCCGTCGCGGTACCGGAGCCCGCTGAAGCGGCACATCTCCAAGACGGTGGACTTCATCCACGAGAACTGGAAGAGGATATGGCTCCTGACGATGTGGCTGGCCATCAACCTCGGACTGTTCGTGTTCAAGTTCGAGCAGTACAAGCGCCGGGCCGCGTTCCAGGTGATGGGCTACTGCGTCTGCATCGCCAAGGGCGCCGCCGAGACGCTCAAGTTCAACATGGCGCTCATCCTCCTGCCCGTGTGCCGGAACACGCTCACCACGCTCAGGTCCACCGCGCTCTGCCGGGTCATACCCTTCGACGACAACATCAACTTCCACAAGGTACGTACGGTCAGCTCAGCTGAACCGAACCACACATGCTGGCTAGCTACCATAGGAGCGTCATCTGAACCCTTGTGCTGTGAACTGTGATCACAATGTCAGGTCATCGCGCTGTCGATCGCGATCGCAACGACGATCCACACGCTCGCCCACGTCACCTGCGACTTCCCCAGGCTGATTACCTGCCCGAGGGATAAGTTCATGGCCACCTTGGGGCCGAACTTCAACTTCAGACAGCCGACGTACCCGGACCTGCTGGCGAGCGCCCCCGGGGTCACCGGCATCCTCATGATCGTCATAATGTCATTCTCCTTCACGCTGGCGACGCACTCCTTCAGGCGGAGCGTCGTGAAGCTGCCGTCGCCGCTGCACCACCTGGCCGGTTTCAATGCCTTCTGGTACGCCCACCACCTGCTGGTGCTCGCATATGTCCTCCTGGTAGTGCATTCCTACTTCATATTCCTCACCAGGGAGTGGTACAAGAAGACGGTAATCCCCATACGCCTGCCTTAGCCGCAGATACTTCTTTCCTGTAAATTCAATGTTGTGAGCAGTAAAATCAATTGGTGATGATCGCAATTGTTCACTCAGACATGGATGTACCTGATAGTCCCTGTCCTCTTCTATGCCTGCGAGAGAACGATCAGAAAAGTTCGTGAGAACAACTACCGCGTCAGCATCGTCAAGGTAAGCTACTGAACTCACATGATTTAGTTCATTTTTTTCTGGAAACACCGTGATTTGGTTCATTCTAACTGTTAGCTATTAATCAATGTTGTCACATACTATGCAGGCAGCAATTTATCCAGGAAATGTGCTCTCTATTCACATGAAGAAGCCACCGGGTTTCAAGTACAAGAGTGGGATGTACCTGTTTGTAAAATGCCCTGATGTCTCGCCTTTCGAATGGTATCAATTCATCCTTGTTGCCTACATGTCCAAGATATAATTTATCTGAGGTTCTTGCTTACAGTTCATCAATCTTTGCAGGCATCCGTTCTCCATCACTTCTGCACCCGGAGATGACTACCTGAGCGTGCATATCCGTACACTAGGTGACTGGACATCTGAACTCAGGAACCTGTTTGGGAAGGTGAGTTGAGGCAACACAACTGCAATACAAGAGCAATAAGTTTCTTTATTAAATAATTATAGGAGAGCAATGTGGATTAGAAAAAATGAAGAGTAAACTTAGTATTCATGTAGGCTTGCGAGGCACAAGTTACTTCCAAGAAGGCTACCCTTTCAAGACTTGAAACTACAGTTGTGGCAGACGCTCAGACAGAGGACACTAGGTGATTATCTGTTCATTTGTTTCGCATCTCCCATAAAATTGATTGGTTTTGAGTAGTTACTGAAATGTACAAAATCTTACTAACCTGATACTCTTTATTGCGTTTCCTTTAGGTTTCCTAAGGTCCTTATTGACGGCCCTTATGGTGCACCAGCGCAAAATTACAAGAAATACGACATTCTTTTGCTTATCGGTCTTGGAATCGGTGCCACTCCTTTCATCAGCATACTGAAAGATCTCTTGAACAATATAAAATCTAACGAAGTAAATTTCTCCTTCACTGCAAAGCATTCCCAATGTTATATGTATAGCTAAAGGAGAGAAGATAACTGAAATGAGTTGATGGAACAGGAGGTGGAAAGCATACACGGTTCTGAGATAGGCAGCTTCAAGAACAATGGGCCAGGAAGAGCTTACTTCTACTGGGTTACCAGAGAGCAAGGATCCTTCGAATGGTTCAAAGGAGTCATGAATGATGTTGCTGAGAGCGATCACAATGTACTATCTCACTCTGATTTCTTCAATTCATCTACCCATACTCTCCTTCAGTCACATAAACAGGAAGTAAGATAAAATATGGCAATTGCAGAATGTCATAGAGATGCACAATTACCTGACCAGTGTGTATGAAGAAGGCGACGCAAGGTCAGCACTGATTGCCATGGTTCAGTCACTTCAACATGCCAAAAATGGCGTGGATATCGTCTCTGGCAGCAGGGTACTTGCCCACCTACTCCTTTTCTATCTGAAGATGAATTTCCGTATGCGCTTGCTTCCTTTGTCTGATTCATCTATTACAGATTCGGACACATTTTGCAAGACCAAACTGGAGAAAGGTGTTCTCTGATTTGGCCAATGCCCACAAGAACTCTCGTATAGGTGAGCTAAATTCAATAAACATCACGTGACGACAGATTTAAACTTCACACTACAATAGTTAATATGTACATGAATCTGCAGGTGTTTTCTATTGTGGATCTCCAACGCTCACGAAACAACTCAAGGATCTTTCAAAGGAATTCAGTCAGGCAACCACAACTAGGTTCCATTTCCACAAGGAAAACTTCTAAGACCATACCAGAAGAATTTTAAACAGATTGCAAATATACTTGTATAGGAAAAGAAATACGATAGCATTCGGATAGCAAATATAGCTTTACAAGTTTTGTTGTACGCTGGGTTGTACAAAGTATGTTGAAAGCTAGTGTCACCATCATACATAGATTCTGGAATATTTAGAGATATTTATATTGGAACAGCGAGATTGCTTGTTAGAATAGTTGAGTTCCAGGTGGTGCGCCTTGAACACGCAAATTTTCTCTCTTCAGTTTTTCTGCCTTAGCTGTCTGTGTATTGCGCTTACGAACACTGTTCTGTATCCTAGAAGCTTCTTGCATATCAGTTGCGACACTTGCATCTTGCACTGGCACAAGCGCCAGAGAACTTGGTGTGCTTCCTGCACTCTGAGAACTTCCAGATACATTCTTGTTTTTCGGAGGCCTGCCTCTTTTTTTAGGTTGGTTATCACCGGATGTAGTTCTATCCTTTCGAGGCCTACCCCTTTTTCTAGGTTGATTACTAGCATTCGGGCATACTTGAGTATTTTCTCCTCCTGTGAGAATCAATAACCCACCACTTGTTGCATCATTGGATGCGGAAGCCGGAAGCGGCCCTGGTATGTTATTTGACTGTTGGCCATTTGCCGCTCCAATAATCATCTGATTGCTCATAACATCACTTCCTTGGGATATTGGAACTATATCTGGCGTTTTGTTCGTGTTGCCTTCCATTACAGCATAAACTTTTCTTGGTCTGCCCACCTTAGGTCTGTAGTCGGGAACTGTATTCTGAAGTTTGCATCTGTCCATAACAAGTGTTTTGAGTGGAATGGTTATGTCCAATGGAAGCAGGACCTCCTCCAGTTCGTGCCACTCAAGATCTTCCTGATCTCCATCTTCGTAGACAACATTGTACCAATTGCTTTCACTGTCATACGTGACAACTTTCCCTACATAATACTTGTCTCCAAAAGGCTTTCTCACTTTCCGCCCTTCTAGCCATTCACCAAAACGAGGATCAACTTGAGATTTTGCAGCATCTTTTACTTCAGGTAGTGAACCAGGTGAGCAAACGGGAGGCAAGTCTGGAACACCATTGATGATGATGGCAGGCTCTCTGGCAACTTTCATGACAGATGCAGTTTCTGACTCTTTCATGCCATGAACCTCCTCCATGACCTGATATTGCACCAATTATCGTTGGATTTAGCTACAAACAGCGTGGAGCAGAAAGGAAGTAGGAAACAACCACAAAACAAGTCATTATAAGCAAGTGTTAAGCAGAAGCCCAAGCAAGAGTTCACAGAAAAAGTAACCATGAACCGAGGACTTCACAGCTAAAATGCATGTTTTAGATCAGTCAGGCATGTAGAAACATAAAAGGCATTGGATAGAACACATATACTAGCTAAAATATTTACCCCAAATTAGCTTGTAATAATTGTAATTCGACGCGGAGCATTGTTAGAATTCAGCTTCCTAAATCCGTTTGAGTTCTGATAACATCAGACACGAATTAAGTTAGATATTTTCAGTGAACCAACTAGACAATCTCCCACATTGAACACGCAAATAGAAGCTGGATTGAACAAACAAGCACAACCCACTACTCTTTACATTTTCCACAATGTTCAGGGAAAGAATGCAAAACAACGACAAAAATTGAACAATGCATCAAAGCTTCCCTGGAGTTTTGCCAATCAGACTGCTAAATATTAGAAAATGCTTCCAGCAAAGCAAAATCCTAAGACAAATTTCACCATCGCTCAAGGAAAAATGTGTCATTTGTGGACTGAACACTTCAGAGCTCGAGTTCAGTTCAGATCTTTCGTTTGAGCTGATAGAGAGCCCATTGTGTTAGTAACTTAGTAGCGTAGCAAGCTTTTTTATCGATAAGTATTGCAGTAAGCATATACCAACATTGCTTCCTTCCAGTATGGTTTTCCGAGCACAGCTTAAAACAATACTCTTTGATTTACATTGTAATTACCTACCATTGTAGAGGAACCTGCATCCTCCTCCTATACGTAATATCATTCCCATTATGAACATGCCAGGGCTCAAAACATAGAGGCTAAGTCAACAACCCAGCCCATTTATTAAAAAAAAAAAAACGTTGAAGTTACAGTAGCCCTTCCATCGTCGAGGTCATTTAGGCACGAGTCTGCATCCCGTAGATTTTCTTTCTAGAGCAAAGGGCACCATCGCACCAGCCCCAATTTCATCAGTAACCCAAAAGATCCAACAGATAAACAAGGTGCTTGGTTTACTCAAGAAATTGCAGACGGCATTTCATCGAACATACGCGCGTGCGTAGTATACACAACATGTTACAGAGGACATAGGCTAAATCTCTACGGGAAAAGGTCTGGCCGAAATGTCGGGGCAAATAGCAGAAACGGTTGATAGACTTACTTACCTCGGGCTTAACGGCGGAGGCGGAGACGGCAACGGTGCCTCAGCGAGGGCCTGTGTTCGCACAGCTCGGAGGTGCGGTAGGTATGCCCCCGGCCTGGGTGGGAGGAGACCGAGCTCGCCGGGTCGCACGAACCCTAGAATCAGAGAAGGGAAGGGTGGATCCGGAGAGCATGACCCGAGAGAAGGCAGGCTCTACGCCCGAGGAGCGGGCCCGGCGAGGAGTCGCGCGACGGCGAGAGGAGAGGAGTCTGCCGCCCTCGGTGTCGTGCGGGGAGAGGCGGCTGGGACCGGGCTGGGGGAGTGAGCGGGGACTGGGGAGCACTTTGGTCCCGGCCCTGTTTGGATCTCAGATAGTATCAGTTTTGTGGCCCGGGTTGTCTTTTGGGTTGGGCTATTTTCCTCCTGGATTGGGTTGGGCCCGGCCTATTCAGAGGTTTCCCCTATTTCAACAGAGATCATCTATATTTACTCTCCCTCCATTGTGACCGTTGACAACTATGGCTTCGTTGCAGGATTCCCAGTTTCTGGGAAGAAAGATGAAGAAGCTAAACAGGTTCATCCACTCAAATACTCGATGGTAACAAGTTGTTTATCCAGAATGCTCAATGTAAAAGTTAGGCAGAGTTGAACAAAAACGGGTTTCAGACCCGTTTGGCCCATTCTTAGTGCGTAATCTTGCATGCTTGTAGCTGCAGCAGCCTGCATGGCATACACATTTTGGCAAAACCGTAAAACCCGGCTTTGAACACCTCTGCTTACCTGAACTTTATTCATGAGTTATCTATTTATTTATATGATTAAAACAATAGAAAAAGAAGTCATCACATTCGCTCTCAGGGGTTAGAAATTCTCACGTAAATCGGAGGAAAAAGAGAAAAATCTACACCGTTGATTGTGGTGGATAGAAATTATAACGGTGCAAATTAATCATAAATCGGTTACAATTGTACCAAAAATATGACTCCATTTTTAATCATAAGTATTAGAGTTATATTGTAGTAGCTAGCCGCGCAGTTGCACGGCAAATTTGGCTAGTTATATTATTAAAGCGATAGAAAAAAGAAGTCACTACATTCTCTCTTAAAAGCTAGAAATTACCACATTAATTGGAGGAAAAAGAGAAATATCTACACCATCGATTTTGAGGGGTCTAGATTATAACGATGCAGATTAATTAGACATAGATACGAGAGCGGTTACAATTATTTAAGGAATGCAACTATACTTGTATCGTAAGCATTAGAGTTGTATAACAAGTAACTCTATGTTCCAAAACAAACATTGTATTATTGTATCTAGCTGCGCAAATTACGCAGAAAAATTGGCTAGTTAATATAAATCAGAGGGTCTTTCTAAAATAATATTAATCTCAGCTGATCCGGTTAAAAAACTAAATTGGGGGTTGCAATTTGGTGCCACGTTGTTTTATGGTGTGGGGTAAGATAGCCATAGAAGCCAACTAGTTTCTACCAATGCGAAGATTAGGTTTTTCTGACTAAATTCTATCCATTTGTCTGTGATTTGATCTTGTAGCCTTTCGGTTGGGTAAGTCTTGCATGCCTCTAAAAATTTATGACCAATGGATATATGAAAAATGATATGTCAAATGGAGTTTACTGGAATGAACCGGGAACAACCATCCAGGACCCCGAGATCATGGATTTAAGTTCTGTAGTGCTAGTTTCTTCTTATCATCCATTTGTTTGACTTGTTTTTTGTTTATCTTAACAATCACCTTACATCACACTGTACATATATACCGTGAATTTTGACACTAGAAGCACATTTTAGATTGCACATGGTGATTGTGACAAAGAATTTCACACGAGGACATAATGATCATGCATTATTCGCACTTGGGAAACTCTGTCCGCAAAAGTTCTTTGACCATCGCAGCGAAATCCTGATGTTTTCACATTTCAGCTGCTGTCATGCATGGTCCAATTAAAAATGCTTAAGCTGCACCTTTTATATTATTTTAGTCAACAGTACTTCACAAGTGGCAAGAAATCACTTACTAGTTTACAACTGCCATTTGTGGGAGTTACAAGAACCACTCATATTATCAGTTACTAACAAACACTCCTTTATGTTGTCACAGAGCATTAGTAAATATATTTCTGCCCTAGCTGATTCCATCTTTTCACTGTGCCATTTCCCCCTTTGGAAGGAATTTGTGTGAAACCTTATGACTTTATTCTCACATTCAGTGTCCTTAATCTTGATTCCGTCCTTAGACAAATTAATGATACTTTCCCATTCAAGATCCCTCGCTCGAGTGCGCAAAGATCATGTCTTTCTGGTTTTGTTCTAAACCCCAAGTAAGATCTTGCTAATTGGTGAAGGGGGTTAGGGTGGGCTACTCCTCTACATTTCTTACTAGGGTCAACAATAGCATCCAAGTGTGCGCTTTTGGGTGTTCATACCATGTGTTTTGCTTATGATTGATTTATCCAAAAAAGCAAGGCCATCATTTGATTCTTGGGCCTTCACTTCTTGTGTAAGTAATTCGCATAATATTTATATAGAGGGAATGCAACACCTCACATGATTCCCTTCTTCTTCATCCTCCACTTGAGAAGAAAGTGGTTTGCTACTTCTAATTGTAAATTCATTTGTTGTTTATTTTGCATGCTACTACAAAATATGCCTTGACCTAACGGCCTTGCCTGACACATTCTCTTCCCAATTCTCATCATCATGGAGCTAGCTAGCCTACCCGAAGATTAGCGCATTAGCCAACATCAACTGTCGCGCGGCGTTAGCTGAAAAAGGCTGAGATTAGCAGGTGCAGAAGGCGGCATTTTACCTATATTCTATAGTAGCACATTCAGCAACAGCAATTACATATCTACGAACTAAACATGCACAAGAATTTGTGCCAAAAAGAGTACTAATTACACTTGAAATCATAGCTAGTTAACAAGATTATCTGCGCAAAGTACTCTGGTTACCGGCCGACAAAGAATCGGCAGCCACACTCCCCACCTCTAGGGAGGGAAGGGAGGGAAAGAGAGAGAGCCTTGGCCAAAGCTAGAAATTCCAAAGAGGCAGAGACCAAAGATACTAAGGAGTGGGAGAATTAGTGCGCCCTTAATTATAGGGCTCTCCTAGCTTAATAATCCCTTTTGCTAATTCTCCTACCCTATGCAGCATTAGAAACATTTGCCCTTGGAAACTTGCCGGAAAGGAAAGGAACTGCAGTGGCCTTCATGTGAGTTTGAGAATGTCTTGTGCTATTAAAAAATTCGATAATTGATAGAATTGTTGTATATTTGAGGACGTGTTTGCCGACAAATAAAGCTCTCAACTCGCAAATAATAACAATAGACAAGAACACAATGGTATAGTCTCAGTCAGGGAAAAAAACCCGACCAGTAACCGTTTACCGGCGTGGGTCCGGAATTTTTTATCCCGGCCGGTTTTTCCGGATTTTGCAAGTTCAAATTCTGATTTTTGAATTTTGAATGATTTTTAATCAAATTCAAGCGATTTTCATCTTGTTTTTTCCCCGGGAAATCCGTTAACCGGCCGGTTTTTTCGCTGACGACCAGGATTTACCTCGGAAACGGGTTTTTGATCCTTGGTCTCAGTCATATCTCTTTATTGATCTGTTTATCTGTAGGTTTATGTGTACAATGAGAGTCTTAGAGTACGTACAATGCAGGTGTTTAGAGATATGTTTAGCAAGAAAAACTGATTTTTTTTTTCTACCACATAAGACAAATAAAGTGCTTATTTTATAGCATCGATGCTTAATTAGGCACCGGTGCTTAACATGCCCTTATGTATATAACTATATCTAATTAATAGATAATACAATATTCACCTACAAATGATATACTTGCATTGGAGGTAAAAAATTTACATAGGTGCTTGATGATGTGGTTATATTCTCTTTTTAAACACTTGTGTATAAGCATCTTGCATTGTACATGTCTTTATGCTCCCCTTTATATAGGAGGGAGGTCCCTCTTCAAGCATGAATAAGCAATATGAGACTAAACGGACTAATAGGACTTATGAGCCGACAACCTCTCTAATAAGTTTTTATTTAGGTAAAATATCCACACATAATCGGGTCTCGAAACGGGCCGATATACAACGCGGTATATAGCTAGGGAGATGTAGACCTCCTGTAAGTGCAAAGATGCATTGGTCACTTTCATGTCATAATTAATCAAGCAACTGATCACATGAATCCCATCGTCACATGCAAAAGTATGTGCATGCACATAGAAGAGTTTGAATTGAATTAATCCTGGTTGATGCTCACATGTCAATATGTCATATGTAGATGAGTTTGAGTTTTTGGCTTAATTGACACTATTGTGTGTCGAAATAGCAAAACTAGCTCCCCTGTAGTGCGCTCCCCGTTCTCCCGGACCCCCTGCCGCTCCCCCACCGCGCAGCAAGTGGCGTGGGCAGGCTACCTGCCGCGCGGTGGGACGCGGTAGGGGGATCCGGGTGGTGGATGCGTGGCAAAAGATATGTGTCGCTTGTCGGCGCGTTCACGGTGCTATTTTTACCAATTCACTTGTAAGGATGTTACTTTTGCTATTTCGTCAAGCAACAGTGTCATTTTAGCCAACAACTCCATGAGTTTGAACCAGGGGCGGATCCTTCATGGTTCATGGGTGTTCAGCTGAACACCCAAAAATTTTAGGCAAAAAATTAGTGTATATGACGTATAATGTATGTATATATTGGAAATTAAGTTGATTTGCTGTTATACCTCATGGAAATCACGTTCTGTTGGGCTCGGGCGTCGGCACAAGCCACCAGGCGCAACGCACAAGCCAGTAAGCCACAGCCCACACGCGCACAACCAACAACCACACTCCGGCCCAAGCCTATTTCCTGATTTCCTCAATCTTCAGAGTCAGACCTCAAACCCTAAATCCCAAATCAGCTAATCTCTTGTCTCTCGATCTCACAGGGCACAGGCGGCGGCGGCGGCGGCGACGGCTTGCTCTGCTCCGACGGCTCCGTGCCTCCTTTGCTCGCCTGACGCCTGCTCCTGTGCTCTAGCTCCGAGCAACCGAGGGCGAGCTCCGAGCCTCCGACCTCCCTTGGGCTCCGAGCGCAGCTGCCGGTGGGGCGACAGGGACGACCAGGCGGGCGTCGGGCGAGGCGGCGCGCACTGCTCTGAGGACGGAGGCATCCGCATCTGGGCTGGGCGACGGAGCCCACGAGCTGGGCTTAGGCTCAGTGGCGGTACCGGCCGGCGAGTGGCGAGGCTCCGGGCGACCGGGCGACTAGGCGACTCGCGACCGCCTCTCGGGCGGGGCGAGATCGCGTGCCTCGTCGCGTCACCGTGTAGCTGCCGAATCCCCTTGCGGTGAGCCGGTGACCGAGTGGCAAGGGGTTCATTTAGAAGAACAATGTGTGGATTAGCGGGCAGGAGTTCTCATCGGGGAGCCTATTCAAAAGGTGTGTGAACAAATTCTTCTTTTGGGAAATTTTGAGGTGGTGGATTGGTTGTGAATTTGGTGGTTTCCGAATTCCGATTGTTGTAGGATGATGGTGGAGGAGGACCAGATCTCATTTCTGTCGGATGCACATATGGCCGACGGTGTGGAGGATTATGCACATGAGCACATCAGATTGCAGAGTTGATTGGGCTGCGGAATGAGTTCAGTTTCAATGAGGCTGGGGTAAGTTGTTGCCAAATTCCTATGTTTTAACTTATGCTTTTAATGAGTTTATAGTTTCATAGCCAGTGTATGCATGACTGGAACTAGCTAGTAGAACTAAACCAATGACATTTCCTTTCAATGAGGTGTTACTCTTTCGTAAATTACCGACTTGAATTCTTCAAAAAGGCGTACACTTGCTAGTGCTTTCTATCACATCCTAGGAATTCTGCTGTCTTCTGGCGGGATTTCCAACTGGTTTAATTGTATCAAGATATTTGTACTACTTGCATAAGGAGGTCTAGTTATATCCGTTGAACATTTGTTTTGGGTTTGGTATTGGGTTAAGTACTACTATCACCTTTGACTTCATATTTTGACTTCATATTTTTTATTTAGAATCAGGGGACAAGTTTAAGCACATAATGTTTGTCCGGTATTTTTGGATATATGTATTTCATTGTTTTTTTTTTAGTGATGATTTGACTTCTTTATGTTATATACTGATCAATATTTTTGTAACTTTGAACACCCATACTAAAAAACCCTGGGTCCGCCACTGGTTTGAACTGTACTTCTTTTACCTTTTTCTTACTGTAATTTGCAAATGACCGTACTCGAAACCTCATTCTTTTACAGTCTATGGATTACGGGGAATCAGGTGTGGTAGTGACAATAACAACGATGCGGTGCAACGGGAGAGGTAGCAGCAGCCTTCTGCTAAGTGCAAGAGGCAATGAGGCATTGCTCTATTTGCTTCTAGCATTCTGTAATGCTAGTTAACTCTTTGGAAATCATGGAGGCTTCTCCATTGCTCTTCTAATCATCGAGTCCCAACACGAGATTTGGGGTTCTTATTCTCGTTTGACTCATCTTTACGGTATCCTGTCCCGGGGCGTCGTGCTGCAGCGTCGATCGTGCCCGTTGCCGTCGGCCTAAAGGTTTTTTTGGTTCTTCCTTTCTTGCTTGCTTCGTCTTTCTTCTAACTCTTGGATGGATGATTCCCAAATCGAGCTTGAGGAAATATACTCGAGATAGAGGTAAGGATTGGAACATAATTCTTTCTCGTTGGGTGCCTGCCTGCATGTCCTTTTACTTACATTTCTTTGTCGTGCTACATTTGGAGGCGCAATTAATTGTGGCTTTATTCTTTGGTGATAAAATTTGCGCTGCTTTTGGGTAGTCAAAAGGCTTTGGTACTAGTAGTAGTCTAGTAGAGATTAATTCCATTTGAGCCTCCTGCGAATCGAATTTTTCCCGTGCGGAGTAAACTGTTCGTGATAACTCTCAGCTTATCTTTGTCCAAAATTTTTATTATTATTATTCCATATATGCTCGCTCTTTTGTCTTGTAGAGACGTACACAGGCTAAAAATGCTAGAATCCGAGGAGTGCCATTCCCCATTTCCCTAGCAAGCAAGTCAGCTTTCGGTACAACGTAATATCGCAGCATTTACCCGCGTCATTAATCTTCACGACAAATGTTGTTCACCGACTAACCGTAGTCCTACTAGCTAGTAAGGCAACAGATTGCTTTGGTGCTCCATCGTAATTAGCAGGTCGTGCCTTGATACTTCTAGCCATTTGGCGAGTTTTCAGATAATTAATCTTCATTGCCGATTTGCAATTCGTTGGTCGAAGAGTGACGCGACCCTGAGCGAACAGCTAACCAACTCGGGGACTAATTCGAGCGGATCACATGCATGTGCGCGTGCAGGCCAATGAGAAGATCCGAGGGACGGCCATTAAACCCTCCTAAAGCCGGGACATCGCCACGGAGATGGTTGCGCATCACGGACGCCTCGCCTGTGTTAGCGACGCGCTGACAGTGATCCTCCTCGCGCACCCGTTTGACCTCCCACCGCGGCTAGACCGTTGCCATCTCCCACAACAACGGAACAACCCAACCCAAAGCCCCAAGGGTTGCGGAGGTAAGCCGGTGAGCCGAAATACGAGCAAACTGCCGTGCCATGTCATGTCATGTCATGTCACTGATCATGTAATGCTTAAACTTTAAACAAGTGTGCCACTGGGCAGATACATACACATTACAAGCACTCAGAGTGCAAGCAAGACAAGCAACAACCGGGCACGGAAGCTTGCAGGGTGCATGCAGCACTAAGGATTTCAGGTTTGTCTGTACAGATCACAGAGGAGCATGCACTTTGGGCAATTCAAGCTTTATAACTCACGGAACACAAGTTGTTCTCGAGTCTCTCACACGGGAGGATCTCTCTCTCCCCCCTTTTTTTCTACTTTCACGATGTTTCTGGCTAAAGTTACAATAATACAGAAGGGAAGGTCAACGACGCCACTCTGATGGACCTCCTCGCTGCGCACCGGCAGCCGCCATGCACCCTGAGCTGGCCAGTGCCCGTGCTCGTGCGCCGGACCCCACCGACCACCAACGCCTCGACTGATCGATCTCGCTGACTGACGCCTACGAGGCCAGGTTCACGGACAGCATGTCGCCGAGGGTGGCCCACAGCTCCTCGTCGACGTCGAAGCCGACCTGCTGCCGCTGCCGCTCCGCCTCATCGGTCGCCGCGGCGGTGGCCCCCGGCACCCGCCACCACCACTCGCCATTGTCGCTTCCGCCGACGAACGCTGTGGCGCCGTTGCTGGTGCCGTCGACCTTGCACTGGGCGCCGTGGTAGCAGCTGTTGCCGCTGCTGTGGTTGCTGGGGTCACTGTATCCGTTGTAGTCGTAGCTGTTGTCGGACGCCTCCCGCTCGTCGGCCTCCGCCTCCGCCTCGCCGTTCCTCGCGAACCGGCCCTTCACCCTCGGCCGGCTGTCCGCCAGCGTCTTCCTGCACGCGTACTGGCGAAACCAGGGCATGACGAAACGTTAACAAGACTGACAAGAGGGAGCGCAATATAGTAGGCGTTCGCAGGGTGTGGAGGCGGGATGGTACAGTGATCTTCTTGTTGAAGTTCCTCTGGTGGCGTTTCACGCGGTACCTCTCGATCCTCTCCTTCCTCTCCTCGGCGCTATATCGTCCGACCTTCTGCGAGAACGGCCCGCCTCCGTCTTGGCCGCAGCTGTCGCCCGACGGCAGCGGATGCGGCGGCGATGATCCGTGCATCCCCTGTTTTGTTTTTCAGCAAAAGCCAAGCCAAGGAAAACAACAGTTCAGTTTCCAATTTCCATGCAGCTCAGAATTGTGTTGATTAATTCCGGGGTTGTTGCGGTACCTGGATATCGCCGGTGCTGAAGACGCGGCGGACGGGGCACGATGATGTGAACTCGAAGAGATCGCTGGAGGAGGAGGATGGGGAGGAGGAGAGCGGTGGCAGCGGCAGCTGGTGCGGGGACGGGGAGGACGACGAGAAGAATGCGCTGCCGCCGTTGAGTGGGTCGGCGAGCTGGACGTGGAGCGGGAGGGAGTGCGAGCTGATGCTCCTGTGGATGTTGTAGTGTGACGAAGGGAGCGACGAGGAGTAGGACGTCGACGAGGCGACCGCGGCGAAGGGAGGTAACGCGCCGACATTACTGCCGTCGAGGTAGACTGCGGTGGCGCGGGGCATCTGGGTCGGAACGGCGGCGGAGAAGCTCGCCGCCGCGTGGTGCATGAAGGCGTCGCTGTAGGAGGGCACCGGCGCCGACGAGGGGGAGGAGGAATGACGGAACATGACTTTTGGACGTGAAAAAGCCTTGGGACTTTGTGCGAATTGTGTGTGTGGGGAGAAGTTTTAGTGGAGGGGTGCGGTATAAGAAGGGGCCGAGGGGCCTTTGGCGCGTGTTGAACTAGTGCACAGTACGGTAAAAAAATCTTATAGACTTAGTCTATAACTCCATCAATATAGATCAAATTTACCATATGATATGTGTCTCTTTACGAATCTCAAAGCGCACAGTCTCATAAATCGCTCATGTGAATTTTCACGAATTGAATACTAAAGACTAGCATATCACGCTTTGAGATTCGTGAAAAGACACGTATCACACGATGGAGTTGACCTATATTAATGAAGTTGTGGACCATATTCTATAGGATTTTTTTTCCATACAGTACTATGCACTGAAACTGGTAGGGTCACACTTCCATTCCATCTAGTAAAAACCTTATCAGGTCCCATGGTAACTATGCCATCCAACCGTTTCACAAGTCGTCTAAGTAGTCAAATCGAATTTAGATGGCGTACATAAAGACGAATCGGCCACATCTTCGTACCGCTAAGGTGAGGGTGGGGATGTCTTCTTTTGTTAGGGATTAGAGTGGGACTTGGGTTTAGCGGGCTACCAGCAAGCACGCGTATCTACGCTCACGCGACGTGGTGGGTGTACGACACGAACTACACACGGTGGGCAGAAATCGTTACGCGACGCAACACGCATCGTCATTGGGCGTGTTCAAGCGGGCAGACACGAAATAGGTCCAACCTTCCGTTCTAGCCCAATCCTCCTCTCACCTTGGCTCAATCACTCCCATCTCGGCTGCAACCAATAACCTCCTCTGCCATTCCTGCCCAACCAATAACCTCTGCCACCAGGTCTAGCCTAACATTCCTCTTGAGCTCCCAACCCCATCCCAACCCCTTCTCGGGCCTCGGCTCCAAAATTCACAATCCTAATCACATTCTCAGATTCTCCTCTAGCTCCAACCACCTCCTCTCCATACGATCGCCTCCATCCCTCCGTCCGTCGGCGCCTCCTCCATTCCTCCAACCACCTCCTCTTACTCCTCTTTCCCACGCGCACGCTTCTATAGTTACTTATCTTGTGCACGCCACGACCGCACGACGGCTTTGGGCCGTCTCAGCCTGCTGAGGTGAGGTGGACGGCACGGTGACAGTGATCGTGGGCACGGACGCGACGACGGGCATTCTTATGCCCAATGACTCTAGGATGAGTCAAAGTTTAACACATCAGATCAACATCTAATGTTCGAATTGGACTTTTATATATATATATATATATATATATATATATATATATATATATATATATATATATATATATATATCGGGATGAAAATAGAGGGGGAACTCTACTGTTAAAGCTTATCACAAAACCAAGATCACTAACTAATAGAAATAGTACTACTAGCTAATACTAATATATAGAAATAGATATCTAGAAATAGAAACGGACTAATATATAGATAATCGAAACTGAAAAGAACAGTCTTTTCTGTATAACAAAACATAAGTATACTAAAGCTACATTTACTAGTCTTTTGCTATTGGAATATCAAATTTATACATGAATAGAAAGAGAACAAATTGAAAATGTACAATACAATTAAACAATTGCTAATGGGCTAACGGCTACTATCAATTAAACAACAATTTGCATCAATTCATCAATCACAAATTAAACAACAACTAATTGAACATTTGCATCAATAATCAATCCATTAATCATTTAATCTTCAAGTCTACTGTCTAGTGT
Organism: Ampelocalamus luodianensis; assembly: GCA_036346255.1. Taxonomy (NCBI): domain Eukaryota; kingdom Viridiplantae; phylum Streptophyta; class Magnoliopsida; order Poales; family Poaceae; genus Ampelocalamus; species Ampelocalamus luodianensis. The sequence continues at coordinate 23,778,160 of CM070617.1, read as the reverse complement.
CTACCAACATTTGCAAGCTGCAACAGACAAAACAAAATAGGGATTCACAAATCACAATCACATAATCATTGCCTCACCCTCACGGCCTCACCTGATCAGTGATCACCTCACTATCCTCACAGCACAGGCAGTCACGCTGCACAACCACAAAAAAATCGGGGAGCATTCAATCTCAAATTCTCAATGCTTCATTGATTCATTCCCCTCAGCCTCCGGCCCTCCGCAGCTCCGACTCTTGGCCCTTTGCCCCTCTTCGTTCGCTGCTTCGGCCAGGCCGGGCCCGAGTCACCGTGACACGATGCGCCGCCGATGCCGCCAAGCTAGGCGCCAACCACCGTGGCCCCGCGCAGCCTCGCCCACACCCACGCCCGCCCACCGAGTGCCGAGTGGCCAACCGCCTCCCCCGGGACCCTCTTGGCTCCGCGTCGAGCCGCCCTCCGCGTCGGGCCGCCGAGCGCCGAATCGCCGACCGCCTCCAGCCTCCCCCTCCGCTCCGCACCGGACCACCGAGCGCTGACTCGCCGAGTGGCTCAGTCCTCCTCAGTGAGTCTCTCTCCCGCTCTCCATCTCTCCTCTCTCGATTTGGGGCTTTGGGCAAATTTGGGCACTGGGCGACGAATCAGTCCTCGCCTCCTCGGTGAACCAGTGACCTCACCTTATCTTCCTGATGGATGTTCTCTCTTCATTTGGGCTGGCTGGGCCACCATCTACCAATTGGGCCTTAGCCCTTAAGCAACATGAAGACACACTTTATTTTCTTGTTTCTTCAACCTCCGCGGCTCACCGGCTCTGCCTCGGCTTTCTTCCACGATTCCTCCTCCGTCTGCCGCAGCAGAGCAGTTCACCGGTGCTCTGGAGGAGGGGGTGCTCGAGCCCCCACAAGCACCCACGGTGGATTCGCCCATGTATATATATATATATATAGGAAAATAGTATGGTACTCCTGGGAGTACGTACTCCCACCTCTCATATACCACTTAAATTGTATGATGATACCTCTTTATCTATTTGACCATACTCCAATAATGATTATAAGATACTCCAAAGTGACTTCTATGAAAAAAATCGTTAAAATCCACTTTTTATAGCAATTTTTTTGTATATACTTCTTTTATATATGAAAAAAAGGGTATATAGCAAAAATAAAGGACTCCAATGAAATTTTTTTAATCAAATCGCATTGGAATATCTTATAATTGGTATTTAAGTATATTGAAAATGATAAAGAAGTATAATATGTCTGTTTAAGTGGTATATTCGAAGTGGGAGTATGTACTCCTGAGTAATAAACAAGGCCCTATATATATATATATATATATATATATATATATAAGTGTATATATAGGAAAATGGTACGGTACTCCTAAGAGTACGTACTCCCACTTCTCATATACCACTTAGATTGTATGATGATACCTTTTTATCAATTTGAGTATATTCCAATGTTGATTATAAGATACTCCAAAGTGAGTTCTAAGAAAAATTTCATAAAAATCCACTTTCATACCAAAATTCTTGTATATACTTCTTTTATATATGAAAAAAGGTATATAGCAAAAATAAATGGCTCCAATGAAAAATTTTCGATCAAGTCAATTGGAAGATCTTATAATTGGTATTTAAGTATATTAAAAGTGATAAGAAGTATAATATATTCGTTTAAGTGGTATATTCGAAGAAGAAATGCGTACGAGAGTAGAAACGGACGCTCTATATATATATATATATATATATATATATATATATATATATATATATATATATATATATATATATATATTTACATTTATATTGTACAAGACACTTGATAGTTAGTGAAAACTGGTGAATAAATAGATTGGGATGGCCTTTTTGAAAATGTTGATAACATTTCTACATTTGCTAGCTGATTTAAGCTGCTCAAGTGCTCATGCATGATCAACGGCTAAGATTGTATTGCATGTCTTTATTCTCCTGTCACAATAGTTATTTACATTCGATAAATTCACATATCATTTGACCATTAAAAGACTGCCTAGACTGAAGAGCATCAAGCGGACTCTTTGTACTGCTGAATTGTGTGTCATAGGCAATGGTCCCTAAAAAAAGTTGTTTTGCCCTTTTATTTATGAATTAAAGGTGCTACTGCAAGCAAGATGCTTTTCCTTCAAAACAAAAGAAAGCCAGAGACATATTCTAGCTCCTTTGATAAAAAGCCCTGCTGAAGTTAACAATTTAGAAGAATGAATGTAGGTGTCACAGCTAGGGAATATGCTCCAACTGGTGTACAACGATTAAGAAACACAAGGAAGTTGATGCCAGGGACCTTTCTGTATAAAACGGGATCAATAAAGTACGGAGCTGCGGTTTACTGAAAGATATTTTTGCATGTATGGACTGACTGCAAGTACATTCACAACAGCTTTGTTTTCGCGGCACTAGATATGAATCATATGATCTTACAAGAAGATAGGCATGTTTTTAGTTTTAAGCTCAGCATACTATATGAGATCAGACTCTAAGACAAGCAAGAATAATGCAAGATGATCCGAACTTTCCGATGAAACCGAAGAAAAAAGAGAAGGTTTACCGAAGTAGCACTTCGTGATAAACTCTGACAGCACTTGTCAAGCAACGAACTGTTATAGCTAATCCAAAGAAAAAATACTCACTCTCTCGATTTCCTGTTTGGACTCTAATTAGATCCACTAATTAAGAAAACAGCAGTACCAACTAGAAATGGGGCAGGAAAGGAAAGGTGTAGAATACATACTGTAGTTAGACGAAGATATGCTGCTTGCCGGAAGGGGACTCTGGTCCCGCTATCTCAACTTGCGGGGCTTTAACTCGGAATCAGCGAGCTTCGCCAAGCAGCCCTTATCTTTGTACAGTAAGATCCCAGCAGTACTGCAGAACCAACGTCCATGTAGTCCCAAGAGACATAGTGCTGGAATTAGATAAACTAGAGATGTTTTCCCTGCAATATTCCAAGACAGTTTGATATAAAAGATATGTCATTGTCAAAGATCTTACAGGGCTCATTGTCGCACAATTTGCATTGGGCCAGGAAAAAAAAAAGAGGAGGAACCCCACCACTCACCTCTTGAGGCGGAAGGAAACACTGAGCAAACTTGTTAAGACAGAGAGAAATATCTAGATTGTTTCCTCATGAAGCAAACCGTGCATGGAACAACAAGTATGATGTGACTAGAATGGGTCTTCAGTATTTCTTTTCAGTTTTCACAAGAAGCTGTCACTCTATGTACCCAATATATTCACCAATTTTCAGTTATTGATCTCTCCGTAACATGTGTTCTCATTATACTAAGTATTTCTATCATTCAAGGGATTCACTCATATCCTGAACTAATCTACATGTTCAGATATATCTTAAAGGAAGCTACTAGCCCATGCTATACCGTTAGGATGCTCTTATGACGGTGCAACATCTAACTATTGGATCGGATTCTTCCATCGGACGACATGCTTCCACCTCCCATCACGCGCTCTAGCTCCCTGGTGCACTCCTCCTTCACGTTGTTCGGTGGGACTTCCACATGAGTTTCGCATATTTTTAGAAGTTTCCAGAAGATTCTAAGAATAGTTTCAAGCCCAAGTTTCATATTTTAGAACTCAAGTTTTAACAAGTTTCAGACAAAAAAAAGTTTCAGCAAGTTTCAAAGAAATCTCGTGAAAATATTTTAAAAGTTTCATTTTTCATTGAGTTTCGCGTATTTCTAGAAGTTTTCAGAAGATTCCAAAAAGTTTTAAGCCCAAGTTTCAACAAGTTTTAGATTTTGAAATTCATGTTTCAACAAGTTTTAGATTTTAAAACTCAAGTTTCACTAAGTTTCAGACAAAAAAGTTTCACGAAGATTCAGTAAGCTTCATGAAGTTTCAATTAGTCTCGTAAAAACATTTTTAAACGATTAAGGTTCCAGTGAGTTTCACATAATTTCTAAAAGTTTCCAGAAGATTCCAAGAAAGTTTCAAGACCATGTTCAGACAGGAAAGTTTCAGGAAGTTTCAACGTTTTAAGAAGTTTCAACAAATTTCAGATTTTGGAACTTAAGTTTCAAGAAGTTTCAGACAGAAAAGTTTCAAGAAGTTTCAGAAAGTTTCAACATATTTTAAGAAGTTTCAACAAGTTTAAGATTTTATAACTCAAGTTTCAATAAATTTCAAACAAAAAAGTTTTAAGAAGTTTCAGCACGTTTCAAGAAGTTTTATAATAAAAAAAATCAAACAAGACCAAAAAATCCCGACGTTCTCACCTGCGGCCGCGCGACCGCTCGTCGCCACAGCTCTACGCTCACTAGGACATCACGGCTATTGGCCTTCCCGCCTACTACTAAGCTTGCTTGTGGCTCCATGCTCGACGGCGGTGGTCGCTGCCCTTCCTCTTGTGCGTTCCTAATACGCTTGGACTGTAGGTACGTGGAGTCCACATTGGATGGAGAGAGAGACAGAGAAGAAGATGAACTTTGGAGAAGTCCAAGCCAAATGAGTGAATGAGAATGAGTGCATCTAGGTGCCCTTGGATGGAAATGCTCGCTGCTCTTGCACATCGGTCGTCGCCGCTCCCCCCACATGTGGAGCCCTTTATTGCTTGCCCATGCATATGTTTGAGGGGATAAAGATGAAGTCAGTTAGTGGATAGAAACAATCGGAAGTACATGTAGGGACTCTATCGAACGGACGTAAGCTGTACCATTGGTTTAGAGAAAAATATTGTAGTGTTTTCTAATTTTTCTCTATCTTAAAATGCATGTTCTAACAAATAGGTCCTGGTTTTTTTATACAAAAAACTTAGCCGTTGATCGGAGTATTCTTTCAGATTGGACATTTGAGATGCTTTCCCAAACTTATTGCGTTTGAAAACTTCAAACCTTTTCGACTGGCATATTCATTTGTTAATTCGTACTGAAATTTGGCAACACAGTGACATTCATTTGCAGAGTAGGTCTTAGTTTCATTTTTTTTTTTGGTGCAAGGGATCTTTGAATATATACTTAGGGTTTATTTGGGAAGTCCATTCCCACTCGGGATACATGTGGATGGGTCGAGAATTTGAATTAAAATCCAGATCCATCTATGTGGATGAGGAGGGATTTGACCCAACCAAACAATGCCTTAAGGTGTTGTAGCCTACATCCATTAATTATAACAAAAGAATGCAAAGTGATTATCATACGAAGTTCATAGACAACTCTGAAAGATATGGGCATAAATGATAAATAGGGTGAGATGTTGATCTGTTAGGCTTGGTGTTTGTGGGATGGCCATCACCTTGAAAACTCACATGAAGATTGTGACACTTTTCTTCTAGGGATAAATATTTCAGGCCTGTAGTTGCATGGTCAAATTAAGTCAATTTTGAGCATGCTACTATCCACACGGATAGCTGTCTTGTAAGCAATCTGTCCACTAATAGCTAGAGATAAGACAGAGATGTGCATGTTACTTTGTTATGTAGACTAACAAAATATCTCAACTTCTAAATTAGCTCATCTTGTGACGATTTTGCGGTACTGTTGCAGTAGTTTACGTAAAATATAGTAACAGCTGCAGAAAATAATAAAAACATAAATATAGAATAATATTTCAATGAAATCAATAGAAATAGTCATGTAACACAAAACGATTCATGGCTATGTATTCAACTCGAAGTTAGTTGGAACTTGGTAGTGGATACAAGCCTACAACATTTGGATGAGCTTTGTGAGATACATTTCTGGGATCTTAGCATGACAAGTCAGTCAATTTCTTCTTTCTTTAGCTGGCAAAATCTGAAAAATATTGGGAAGAAATTTAAGTCATTATGATCGGAGTCCACGAAATGGATGGATTAGATTTTGTTTCTCTATCTATTTAACCTGGACTTTCTGTTCCTGGTCGATGCATAAACTCAAAATTTCTGGAGAATTTTGATCGACGATGCATTAGATAGATTGACAGCCTAATTGCTATTTTCCCAAGATTATAAACACAGGAAGAAACATGTGATGATAATTCTGACATCTGAAGCACCGACACGTGTCCGACACGGACACGACGCGACAGCGTATCGATCAATTAAATTAAAAAAACTGACACGTGTCGGATGCATCTTCGACATGTATCCGACATGGTCCAACCGGCCAGCCCAATGCGCCTAAGCCGTATCCAACACGGTCCAGCCGGCTAGCCCAATGCGCCCGAGGCATAACCCTAGCCGATCAATCCCCAATTCCCCGCACGCAGCCTCACGCCTCACCACCCTCGCGCGCCCCCTCACCCTCGCCGCCTCCTCCGGCGACCAGCAGGGCGGGCGGAGACCAATCGCACGCCGCCTCGCGCCCCCTCCCTCGTCATGCCCCCTCTCTCACCGGCAACCCGCGGCGGTAGGTGATTCTTCTTCTTCCTGTTCGTGATTACTTGTTCTTCCTGTTCTTGATTTCTTGTTCTTGTTCTTCTTCCTTCTAGAAAAATAGGAACTAGTGGCTGAAGTGCTAGAGAGGAGCAAAACACCAACAATAAGTTCAAGCCTTCATTGTGAAGAAGCAAGGGTCATCTTTGAGAGGTACATATTTCTAATTGACTTTACATTATTTTAGTTTGACGAACACTTAAAAAAATGAAAAATACTACATGTGTATATTATTATTATTATATATATAGCCAAGCCATTGTATCAGTTTTTTAGGAAAATGGCGAGTCTCTGTGTTGGTGTCGTGTCGACATATCTGTGTTCGTGCATCATAGATTATTACAGCACTTAAGCTCCTACCAAAAGAATTTTTTTTCCTAAGCATTAAAATGGCACTTACCAAATTCCATATCAACTAAGATTGTCATAATCGCGATCCTGAATCGGATCAGAGGTTTCTCAGTAGGATTGCAAATCGTAGAATCGATATAGAATCCAAGATCTAATTTGATTCTACCAAAGAAACATTTTTTAAAAAAAAACCTTGTATTTTAACACTTCAACATTTTTTAAAAATTATACTTTTAGAACTTTTGTTCACCAAAATGTAGTTCAAAGTGTAGTTCAAAGGAAAGATCGGCTCTTATTTATGCAAATTATAATGGATATGAAGAACTATAAAGTAAAAGTTTACAATGAAAGGGACATATGTAAATAATTATTTATAATAAATCATTGTAATCGGTAGAATCAGGTAGGATCGTATGAAAATTTTGATTATAACCATACATTTTTTTTGTTAGAATCGTAATAATATTAAGATTCTATCAAATTAAGACTCTACCATGGAATCGGATCGGACCAGTCAATCTGGGTCGTGGAAATGTACGATCGTATGACTAGAATCGAGATTCTGACAACCTTGCAACCAAGTTCTGGTTTGATCCTCTTCTCAAAAAGAACTTCTGGTTTGGTCCTTGATCATCTTTCTGAACGAAATAGAAAAGCCCTCAAAATTCTGTTAAAGAAGGAAGGAAGTAATATATTACAAGAGAGAGACAGTGGTGCCATTCCAGTTTCAGAAGAAACATGAGCTTCTTTTACTGATGTCAACAGAAACAGACCAAAGCATGCAAATTAACTTAGGATGGGACATCAACCAAACATGATGAAGTCTTCGCACACTTATCTCTAGCATTGCTACTTTACAGATGCCCTGCATGCAGAAAGACGTTGTCAATTTGTCATTTGAAAGTAAGAATGTTGTTGAGACCATGAAGCTTCTCCAATATCGCACTACCTGAAAGGGCAATTGGATACTGATGAAATGTCACGATCAGAAAATACAAGAACATTATGTATTTATGTGTAGCTGCATCCTAACAGCTTTCAGTGTTCTTCTGAAAGAGTAACTTGAAGTTTGATTTAACTCCATTACTGAACCTATTTCTTACCAACATATTTTGCACATATGACAGAGAAGAAGGTGCATATTTCATCCATAATGATGGTAATTAATTAACTAGCAGAACCTGAAAAAGTGAAAAGAAGCCATTGATAGAAATAGTTGATCATAAAGTCAGTATAATAAAGTCAGTATAATGCACTAAGGAGACTAAACTTTCTCCCAGAGAATACGTCAACTGGGAAAAATTGTTGCACCACTGCTTTTTCTAGTGGGTAGGCAAATAGTGAATCGATGTTACGAGTCAACACTCAATTTGTCAACTGAACGTATTTCAGCACCAGGAAATTCAGCACAATTTCCCCCATAAGTCGCATAGTGGCACCAATGAGTGTAACATTATACATTTATCTCAATATTAATTTTTCAGTATCTTGGCAGCGAGGATTTATAGGCTACGCATCAATGCACAAGTCAAGGGCAGTGAATTAATGGGGGAAAAAACAAAATCAAGTCAGGGAGTTGCATGGTTTCCTTTCAAAAGAAGTTAGGTGATTACATGATCCTTTACATCCTTAAAACCTACAAAGACTCAACATACAATTTAATTAACATGTAATCATGTATGCTGAGGAGATATTGTTTGTATTGAACATTAAAAAAGAAAATGTAGCTGATGATCTAACCAGTCTCATCTAAAAAGCCCTGGCCTCATGTCAGCAACCGGCTTTGGCATTGCAGGACTCATGCATGAAAAGAGCGATGCTTTCTTCGGCTTAGTACCAAATAGGAAAGTTCGAAGTGGTACCCCAGCCTTCACTGACAGAGCTCTGAAGTTTTGTTGTGCTCGGTTGCCCCTTACTATAGATAGTTCAATATTCTCTCTGAGCTTCAAAAGAGCCCTCCCAACCTCTACTTGGAGGGCCCTTACATGGTGCAGCCCGGCTTGTAGCTCTTTGGTAACCTTGTTGTTCTCTTGTTTCATATTGCTCACCTCTCCTTGGAACTTTGCAGTCTGGAAAGGAGTGAAGTGAGCTTCATCAGTTTGATCCAACGTTGTGATCTTTGATATCTCTTCTTGTATGCTGCATAGCAATGAGAATCTACTCTCCAGTTCCCCCTGTAACAGTAAATTCTTTTCCAACCAAACCTGCAGATCAGTATTCAAGTCACGAAATTTCTTTTCAAGGGCAGCTGACTCTTGTTTTCTAGCTGACTGACTAGCAGGGCCAGTGTCTGAGACCTCCTGTGCTTTGGCATCAGTAAGTTTATCCATCTCAGCTTTTGCTTTATCAAATGATTTTTGGAACTTCTGCATATAATGATATGATGTGCTGAACCTCAACCAGAAATCCATACTTTCCTCCAACACTCTGCTAATTTCTGCTCTGAATTTCTCCTCTAGTGAAGAAACATGTGGTTCTTCGTCTTGGCGTTTCTTCATGTATTCCTCTATCTCAGCTATCTCTTTATCTTCAATACAAAGAGTGGTATTTGCTTTGGATGATTCTTCAGACTTCTCAACACAATGAGGTAGAGAAGCGTTAAGCTTGGTCTGTAAAGAGCTCAACATTCGTCTAAGAGAGCGAATCTCGTCATCTTTCGTTGCATTGGCACTCTTTAACTCCTTCATCTCTGACATTGCCTCAAGATGGTATTCTAGATTTTTCTTCTCAATTTCTGAAAGTTGTTTCTTTGTATCTTTGTAGTTACGAAGGATGGATGCATAATCTTTTAATAGAATTTTATCTTTACCCTCTAAACCATTCAAAACCAGTTGTTGCCACCCTAAAGTTCCATCTGGCTCTTCATCCTGTGTCTCACTAGAGTTGTCAAATGAGTCCAATGATTCTTCATCCATTGATTTACTTGCAATTACTGAATCATCTTGAAATGGCTCAGAGAGTGTCCCAGGCTTCTTTGTGTCTTCTTCATAAGAAGTGCCTGTAGATTCTTGGGAGGAATCTACTATTTCTTCGCTCAAAGGAGCATCCAACTTCTCCACAAAATCAGTAAGATTGCTGCATGCTTCAGTTAACTGTTTGTGAATATTTCCATTTTCACTGTGCACAGACTTCTCAATCCGCTGAATTGTTTGAAGCACCTCTTCAACTTGCTTCAATCTCTCAGACAATTTGCTGGAATCCCCAATCAAAACTGCCTTTTCTTCCTCCAAGCTATCTAGGCGATTGTGTAGCTCATCCGCCTCATTCCTCATTCTATTGATTTGAGCATTCTGTGAAGAAGCTGCAATTTCTAGGCTGATGACCTTATCTACGAATTCATCAAACTTTCCTGCTAGATGCACCACAGATGCTTCCGAGCACGACTCAAACTGTTGTTTGACCTTTTGGCATATTTCCTGCAGCTCGAGCCTGTGCTCTTTCATAATGGGGCCATTACCCTCTATAGATGGAGGTGTACGGCTGGACTCTATGTTTTGATGATCACACTGCTCCTTTTGATTATGAGGGCGCCCACACTCAGTCTTGAAATCTCTCAGCTTCTTCTTTGCATCTATGACTCTTTGAAACTCTGTTCTTGCCTCTTCAGATGATCTCTTTTCCTTATCTTGCAAGCTAACCAATGTGTCTTCACAGGAAATAAGGGCTTGTGCAGCCATCAAAGCTCGAGCTTCGTTGTCTTCAATAACTGCACTGGTATTAAAAGTCTCTTGCAAGCTCCATACCTCCTCTTGCATCTCTGTCGCTTGTCTTTCAATGTCCAGATACTTAGTTAATGAAGATTCATAAGAACTCTTGAAGAACTCCTTCTCGGTCTGCAACACCAGGATTTTCTTCTGCAGCCTCTCAATCTCTTCCTGAGCCTTGTCTTTGCTCATCTGGGTGCTGATCCTTCTATGTGTCTGCGTCCTCTTTGGAGCCGGGCTGGTTCCTCTGCTGATATTGATCCCAGTGATACCCTTTGGGAACCCATCACCATCGCCACCTTGCAGTGAGAGCTGGACTTGCTCCGGAAACGCAGTTGCTATGGTGTGGTTAGCCTTGTGCAGCTCCCCTGATACCCGATCGTACCTATCAGCGAGCGCTTGGTAAGATCTATATGTCTCCTCAATGTAGTTTATAAGCTCAGGCCTGCTCTTGAAGTATAGCTCCGCCTTCTTTGCGAAAGTATCAGCGTCTATCTCTATGAGTTTGATCATGGCCTTCACCCTCGTCTCCATCTCTGTAAAGACAATCATACAAGTTTTCGTCAACATTGCTAAGAATAAAAAACGTGCATTCGTATTGGAAATACTACAACAATCCCTTCAGAAACATTTCATGATCAAAGATATACCACTAACCACTAAGCAAATCAGTTGTACGACCAATCCTAACAGACAATCATACAAATTTCGTCAACGACACTAACACCATCGATTGATCATCGCTTCAGTGATCGACAACAGCAGTAGAAATTGTATCAAATCAATGATTTCTGATGTGTTGGTGCGTTATGTGGAGGGGAAGGCATTACCTTGGACGTTGGTGTCGAGCCATTTGAACTGGGTGGTGCGGATGTGGCTCGCCCACCACCACGAGTAGGCGTTGCTCGCCGCGCGCCGCAGCATTGCGGGCTACTTCCTCCGTCTTGTTAACCCCTTCCTTTGATCCTTATCCACTCTTTCCTACTCGCCCTGGCCTTCCTCTACTACGACGACTACTGCTACCGCTAGTTGCGTTGTGCAGGCTACGGTGGGGTGGAGGGTTGGGGCGGGGCCGGGAGGGGCCCGGGGGCGAGAAGAGGTGGGGCGGTGGTGGTGGAGAAAGGCATGGCGAGAGGGGGCGGGGGGTCCCGCCGCGGTTGGTGGCTGCCCGCGGCGCGCGGGACTGGGGCTCTGCGGCCGGCCGGGAGCGTCGGGGCGGAGGTCGCGGCTGTGTTGTTTCTTCCGCTCGTCTTCCGTGCGTCACTTGACTCGGTGGTGCCTGCTGCCGTGGTGCGTGCCTGCGGGGTGGTCTCCTAGACTCGTGGACCGGAGAGGTCAACTGACCGAAACTGGTGGCCCGTCAGCCGTTTGCTGTGGGCTTTTGGTCCATTATAGATTTTCGACGGGCCATGGCCCTGCGATTTAGAGCTACGTTGTAATTCTCTAAAAAAACATATAGGGGTTGTTTGGACTGACACCTGGACCATTTGAATGGTCGGAGCTCTGGACGCTGCTGCTTGCATGATGTTTGGTTGAAGGCTTGGAGTTGTCATCCCCAGCAACTCCAATCTGAACCAGGTCACCAAAAACAGTGGCAACAATGCTAGCTAATTGAGATTAGAAGGGGAATGGATGGTAGGTATGAATATACATAGATGGTTATGTAACTAAGGAAAGATTAGCACATTTAAAGAAGTTACTAATCTAATCTCTCCATGATCTATAGTTGCAAGGAATGTTTCCCTTGTGTTTCATCCGTACATTAAGTCTTCCAACACCGTCTCGCCACATCTAAGTGTCGTAGTGTTGTTCAGCTCGCTCGGTGCTCTTGCTCAGCGTGGCTAATCTAGAAGTGATATGGCCGTCCGCGTGGCCCCGTACTCGCGCGGGTCCAAAGCCAAGAAATCAGCAAACATGGAGACCTCAAGGGCAACCTTCTCTCTCCCTCCCACTTTCCTTCACATCGTTGTCGCTAGTCCTCTCCTCTCTCAGCCCGCCCTCGTCTCCTCCTAGTCTCCTCCCCCGCTGATCCCTCCCCCTCCATACCGTTTCCATCTCCTATCATGTGGAATCGCCCTTCCGCGGTGTCGCTGAGCTGACGATCTGCTCGCCGGTCTTCAGGAGGATGTTGGGCAGAGCTAGGGTGTGGTAGCGCCGCTCTGTTCGTATGTCGTCGCATTTCGGATCGTCCTCCCAGACCGCGTCGCTGTCATGTCCAAATCGGGCCTCTCTCCCATCCCGCTCCCCTCCATGGGTTCACCTAGGCAGCGGCGGCGTTGCCCCCGGTCAAGGAGCCTCCCATCTCCCTACGTCGCTGTCGCTACCGCTGAGGTCGTTGCCTCTCCCGCGCACCCCCCTCGCCTCCTCCCCTTCGGCAGCCTTGAGTAGACCACTCGTCCCTACATCATCGTTGTCCTCACCATCGCCAGTCTCTCTCCATGCGTCCACCTAGGCACCGTCGTCGCCACCCCTGGCCAAGGCATCTCCCATCTCCCTACGTCGCGCTGTCGCCTCCGAGGTTGCTGCCTCACCCATGCACTCGCCCCCCCTCCCTCCTCCCCTCCCCTTCGGCAGCCTTGTGCAAACCACTTGTCTCTACATCATTGTTGTCCTCACCATCACCAATCTCCTCCTTCGACAACCTGATTGCTTTACTTCCAGACTTGATTTGATCCAATGCGAGGATTCCGAATTTTCCTAGCCGTGTGTTAGTTAGTAAAGTAATCATGTATCTTTTTCTTCTCCCTAGGTGGTTCAAAGATAGGCCTACATCATTCTTATAGAGGAGCAAACCTTCCCGCCATGATAAAAGGTTGTGGTTTGTATGCTTCCTCTTGTCTTCCTTCTCATTACTTGATATATGTGTCACAAGGCCTTACTTACATATGCTGAAAACATTTAGCTTCATCAATCAAATAGTATGTAGTACCAAGATGATACTTGCCTATGAGAGGTTTGGAATAACTGTTAGTTTGTGTCTTTCTCTGTTGGGCAAGATTTATCCTTAACTTCATCCGTGATGTTGTACAACTACTACTAGACTTTGGTTATCCGTGAGGATTTCATTGTTGTGTTAACAATTCACATTTCTGTTTGTTTGTTCGGCTTGTGTAGGCGGCCAGATGGAGCTTGGCCACTTTGAATAACCATTGATGTTGTCATGTAGATTATTCTATGGAGAAGCGAAATTTGTTTAGCATGTGATGGAGTTGGCCACTTTGAACCAAGGCTATTTATTTATTTATTGTGTATTACATGCTACAGTTACTTGATCTGAGGGGAGAACATCAGCTGGGATTTATGGAATTTTTTAATTGTTTGTAGATGTGGTAGCGTTAGCCGCCTAGGATTTGTGTTCTTCACAAGACAAGGAGCCCATGGATGCATCGTTGGATGGATTTGGAGGTGAGGGTTTCCTCCAAAGCTTGTTGTTCAAAATTGATATGATTCGACTGATTGACTTACATGAATATTTCTTTCTTTGTTCGACAAGATTTATCCTTAACTCCGTCTGTGATGTTGTACAACTACTACTAGACTTTGATTTATCCATGAGGATTTCATTGTTGTTTTAACAATTCACATTTCCGTCTGTTTTATTCGGTTTGTGTAGGCGGCCAGATGGAGGTTCCCTGTCAGATGACCTGCTACTCCCCCACCTCCACAGGTATGATAGACCTGCTATATATTTACCACCACTTTCGTTTATTCGAGCAATTATATGATAGAGAAAAATTAAATGGGATGATCCGCTAGTTGTGATCTTCGTAGAAATTAGGTAAAGGTGGTTTTGGTATGCTCTATTAGTATGTCTTCGTAGAATTTCTTTAAATTGCTATTTTCTCTCACGTGTAAGACAATATGACCAGTATAGGACATGTGTGTCGTATCTATGGGCAAAGAGTGAATGGGTGACATTAATTTCAATAACCATTGATGATGTCCTGTAGATTATTGTATGGAGAAGGTGTAGGATTAAGGATAACTGACTAGAGGGGGTTGGATAGGAGGTTTTTAAAACTAATCGACTATTTTAAAATTTCAAGTAAGATAGCCATAACAAAGCTTCCTAACACAATTAAGATAAAGAACTACTAAGGTACTTAAGACAAAAAGAGCTAATGTCAATACTAGATACAACTCTAGCTAAGCATATCAAGCACAAGAGAATTGCTAGAATTGTAAAAGCGGAATAGTAAAGACAAGAATTAATCACAACAAAGAAAAATAAGTTTTTCCCGTAATATCGAAGACTTGTCGGTCTTCACTAGTCCACGTTGAGAAAGCTTGAGCCAATCAAGCCGGCTCAACAAATTAAGCATTTTCTCGATTTTACTAGTGGTTGTTCTTTCTCCACTCCGGAGATAGCAAACACCGAACCAATCGCAATTTGATGTCGGGACTCTTCACAATCTCCTTGAAGAGATCATCGCGCGAACTCCCGCCAAGTCGTCTAGGTGTCGACAAACACCAAGAGTAATGAATCGCAGTATTCGCTTGATGGCAATCAAGTGCAATGGATCAAACTAAAATGATTGCACTTGAATTTTGGCTCAACAACCTCACAATGAATGCAATTGAGTGTATGAGATGTGGAGAGAGTGCTCCTAGCTCAAGAGATGTTAAATGAAGCCTCTCACACTGTCCAAGAGTTGGTGGAGTGGTATTTATACCCCCTACAAACAAATACGATCGTTGGGAGCAAAACTCTAAACTTTTTAGCACATGCGGTAGTGCCACCGTTCAATGGCCGGTACTACCGCACCTTCCCAAAATGCACATTAACGGTTAGCGTAGACGCATTAACTGCTCCGAAACAGCCGTTGAAAAATCGGCGTGGTACTACTGCCAACTATCATGCGGTATGTGAGGACCCCGGAATATTGGAAATGTGCTTAATTAAAATTATACTGTAGCACAATTCTTAATTAAGGAACAGTACTGCCCCTTTATTAAAGATCATGCTAGAAGTATAAATTTAACAAGTAACAAATCCAATATTCAGATTCCGGATATATGTCTTACAATGGTTCCCAGGATCAGTGACCATTGCACATATATCCTTAAACAACATTGCATCATACACATACAAGTCATACATTTACATAATTAAACATAAGCTTACAATTTTTCGGTTTAGTACTACAATATCAAGTGACTCCGGGTCACTAACAAAATATGACAGCGGAAGCAAAAGAGTAAACGACCAAAACCACCAATGGCCCCATCATCCGCAGGCTATTACGTGGAGGAAAAAAATAGCTTCACTCGTTAGCGTCACTCTGATTGGCGCTAACGGGTATCTCAAATCAATAACTATCTTCCCCTACAACAAGAGGTTATAGCACCTTGAGTACGGAAGGTACTCAGCAAGACTTACACAAACTAATAAAAGAAAGTGTATGAAAGAACTTATACAATGGAATAGAATTTGTACATGCATAAAGTTAACAACAGGTAGGCATAAATGTTCAATTTTGCATAAAGCAATACATCTTAACCTACAATTACTAAGTTTTGATAAAGCAATTTAATAAATCAAATTGTACTAAAACAATAAGTAAATGAAATGTAAATATAAACAGTACACCGCATGAATTCCCTCATGCTGAACCAAACCCAAACAGTAGTTGAAAACAAAATTCTATACAGGTGACATCAACTCAAGTTATCGTCCATGACCGTGGACACGGCTATTCGAATAGTTTTAGACCCTACAGGGGTGTACATCTTTACCCACACGACTTAGTCAGCCTGTTGCCTTCGGATGCCTCCGAATGATGACACACTTCCTTTGGTATGCCGACCGGGGAAACTAAGATTTGGTATTTTTCAACAAGTTGACACTATTGAGTTGGATAACCCATGTGTGGCCGATCCCGCTTAAACAATGATCGATAGCATCTCTGCTAAGAGGCACACATGTTGCGCCGGGAATTCCGACCCAATCAAAAGAAATGCAAGTTGTGTTCACTACACATACTAGATTGCAATCGACACCTTTAAGGTACGTACATGCGATATAACACATATACGCCCTCACCCTTCTAAGAACATCTGATATTGATATAAAACTCACATGGCATAAAACGCAGCCCGAAGACCTAAGCATCTATGTCATACAAGATCAATACACATATCCTTACTCCCCTGTCTCCAACTCAATAACATTAACCCTTTACTTAACCAAACAGCGCCCATACAACGCGTGTGGAAGTACGTAGGGACTTGAATTGAATAGTCAGAGTTCAGTCCTTAATTGGTCCAAACAAGTCCACCACATTTCCCAATCTCGTGCACGAAGGCAGCACCACTAGCCTCCTCTTGTCCAGATCATTTAAAATTTAATATTCAGTTTGGATTTAAAGAAACTGGACAAATAGTTAAAATGACTGAAATTCATTTGTTGACTCCATGTTTGACAAGATAATCTTGCCAAACTCTAACGTTCTAGGAACTGCATGGCTAAGCAAATTCTGAAATTAAATGTTGTAGTATACAGTACTACTCTAAGTTTGAGTGTATGGTTAGATTTAAGCTAATCCACAATGTTAGGTCATAACTACCTACTAACAGATCACAATTGTATTTTCAGAAAATTAGCATCCACAGTTATCATTGTATTTTGAAAATCTATTGTATAAAACTTTGGGATCAATATGATGCAGAGAGGATGTTTGCCTTGGTAATAATACACCTCTTGTTCAGGTTCTTGTTGACCAACAAAAGATTTAACCACTTCAGAAGAACCAGAATCTAGAAAGTCAAATAAAATCCAATAAATAGCAGGAAAATGGCAGAGAACAAAATATAGAAAGAGAATGCATGATCAATACTTGAATGCATAATTATCAACATGCTCAATCTACATCTAGCTCAAATAAGGATAATAACCCTTATTTAATACCTAGTGATACTAATTACTCGGATTAGGGTTTAACTTAAAGTATGACTTTAGATTTTGAAATCAAAAAACAGATGATTTACAAAAGAAGAGTTGCTGCTATCTTAGACTATGAGAGAAAGATATTTTTGATTTAGCTACAGCTAAATAATCAAAACTAAAATGTTAATGTATCACTTAATATCAGTTAATACTAATTATCAAAATTGAGGTTTAATCTGGACCTATAGTTTCAGATCTTGGAAAACTGAAAATGTGACAGATTACAAAAGAATGGTGGTTTGAGCTATACATGCACAAATAATTTTTTTTGCTAAAGCTGGGAGTATTCCTAACTATTACAGGAACCTAACTTATCACTTTATCACTAAGTGACAAGAATTAAGAAATGAATAATATGTTGCCTTTTGTCGGTTGGACCAACAGCAAAAACAGCACAGACACAACTTGCAGATTTCGGTGGATTTAGAGATTCTTTAAACAAAGATTTCAAAATAGAGTTAAAGCTGATCTACATAGGTAGATAATACCCTAGACCAACTTTTGCTAACATGAACTTTCAAGATTACAAGAAAATAGGAAACTCCAGTGTTTGTCGGTTTGCCCGACAAAACACAACAGAGAAGGATTTTGCCTTAACTCGAATTGGAGACATTAAAGAGCAAAAGAACAACTAGTTAAGATGCTAGGGTTTAGTTACGACTTAGTTAAGTCGAAAAGATGACAAGTGAAACCTAGAACTTGAAAGCGACATGAAAGACCGAAAAGTTATCAAAAGTAACTTTTCAAGTAAAAGCAAGACTTGAGCATCACATGCACAAGATAATTGTTCCAGAGTTCTTGAGGTCCTTAGGGATCTTAAGGTGGAAAGAAACAAGAACAAAGCTTACAGTAGGAGTTGGAGAAGGAGAAGTTGAGTTTTGGCCGAAATAAGAAAGGTGCAAAATCCACAATTCCTGCTTGATAAAGAACGATATCAACGAAGGGCTTTAGCTAACTAGATCATAACACAAGAGCTCGACA
The DNA here is from genome assembly GCA_036346255.1 of Ampelocalamus luodianensis. Taxonomy (NCBI): domain Eukaryota; kingdom Viridiplantae; phylum Streptophyta; class Magnoliopsida; order Poales; family Poaceae; genus Ampelocalamus; species Ampelocalamus luodianensis. The sequence goes on along the minus strand of CM070617.1, from coordinate 23,759,790 downwards.
GAAAAGGGTGTAGAGCACCTCACCTGATGAGGACATGACCTCTATGGATACAACCATATTTGCTATGTTTAATGTTCTAAGTATAAGAGCTCATATGCTTCACTTAAATTATCAGGTGAGCTTGTTTTTAGGAGTGTCTTTATATTATATGAACTATATGATGCTACCTAATGATGAAATATATATATGTGCAGACGATGTCACTTTTGGTCCAAGACAAGCAAGCGATTCGAGCTGGACCTATTTTGGAATCCAATTCGGCCTCCGAATCAGCCCTGACAGCACCAACTTAAAACAGGCATAACTTTCACATACGGAGTCCGTTAGAGGTCCACGAGTACTTGATTGAAAGCTTATTTCGTCCTCTTTCCAACGGATCCGGCCTCACATCCAAATTCCTTCTGGGCTGATCGCAATCATCAAAAGAAGACGTAATATCACTTGTTTGGGCCAATTTGGGCTTTGTAATCATACTGAACTTGGCCCATCTGTCGACGGCCCACTTGGGGGCGTGGTTACTGTTCACGTGAACAGTAACCCGCGAATTTAGTCCCGCCCCGCTGGTTCTTTTAGATTTGTGGCTCTTCCTCCCCTATATAAGGAGGCCACACCCCCTCTAGTTTTCTTGGATTTTGTTTATGTTTAGTTTGCCTTCGTTGCAACTTGAATCTTTTGCGTGTGTCGGCTAGACCACCCAATTAAGATCCTTATTCAGAATCCCAACTCAATTCAATACTTTAATTCCTATTTGCAATTTCAGATTGCTTAATCTTGTTCTTGCGTGCTTCTTGGTGTATGCGAGAATCGACCTTCGTGGTCAGTCAGCGGGTATTCGTACGGTTGATAACGACTTGTCGAACAGTTCAGCGATTGCGTGGTTTTGAGCCTTGCGTGTTCGTAGCGAGGATCGTGAGAGTTGAGCGGCGCCTCCGAACCTATCGTTCTCATCGAAAGATCGGGCCAACAAATCGAACCGGGTTCATCAGGTGGTATCAGAGCTTCAGTTGATCGGTGAGAATTTTCAGTACCCTTAGTAGTAGATTTGTTTTTCATACCTAGAGTCCAGAAAATTGCCCCACAAAAAAATTCGCATCTATCATCCATACCGAACCAATTTGAGCCATTGCAATTTTTCTTTCAGTTTTTGTTCGTTGAATTATTGGTTGCATTGTCGTGTTCAAGTTCTGATTGCTAGTTTAGTTAGAGTCTAATTCATCGTTGTCTAGTTTGTATTTCGTGTTTTCCTTGGCCGCTTGATCGCTCTTTCGGGGTTCTTAGTTTTGCATCTAAAGCAAATTCGTGGGTTAGAACTCCTCTAATCCGCACAAAAATAGAAAATTTGTATTGTTGTTAATCCAAAAAAAAGAGAGGATTGATGTGATCTTTTGGGAGAGTTGATGTTATTTGCAACTTGCGGCAAATCCTAGGGTCGGCCAAATAGTAGAAGGAGAAAGAGGCAACCGCAAAAACAAAAGCCGCGGTAAAAAAAAAAAAAAAAAAAAAAAAGAAAAAGAAAAGAAAAGTGCATTAAAATTGGTGGAGACCTTCTAAATATAACCAAAAGCTTTCACAAAAAATTTCAGCAAGTTTGGCTCAAGGGTTTGAAAGATATAGCAATTTCAAATTTAAACCCGAGACGGACTCGTGTCCGAGTAAAATTCCGTATCCGAGACACCATCAGTAAAACAGGCATAACTTTTGCATACGGTGTCCGTTTTTGACGTTCTTGTGCTCGTTTCGAAGCTAATGATAGGGCGCATCGTTTCCACCTAAGCCACTTGTCGCCATCTAGGTGCCCCAAAATCGGCCATCTTCGGCCCTGAATTCGCGTCGCAAGTTTTCAGTTTCGATTTTTACCGTTTCCTTCGATCTTCCTTTCGGAATTTGGAGTTCGCCTCAACTGGAAAGTTGTAGATCTCGTCGAAACCTTTCAGAAGAGTATATATAAGCCATATAAAACTTTTTTTTTTCATCATTTGAGACTAGCTATTGTTTCTGCTCAATCTAGAGGGTTGTTTACGTTGCACGTTATTCTGTTTGTGCTCTACATCGCGCAAACAATCTTGTGCCCATAGAAAGAGGTTTGAGTAGTTGGCTAGCGTCTCTCCTAGCACTTGTTGTGAGATTTTTCCTTGCTTACATCAAGTCACATTGATCGTTGCGTGTGCGTACATACACTTCTCTACATCGGGCTTTGATTAGCTAGCTTTGATTAGGCTAGGATCAGCAACATTGGCTAGTACTTTGAAAAATCTTTCAACTTGCATTAACTGATTTGATTATTGCTGATCCTTGCTACTATATTGAAGCCTTCCAAGCTCCACTTCCTACTAACTCAGCAGGTGTCATTCCTCGCAATCGTTGGACTATTCACAGGTGAGAGTATCACGAACCAGCCACCGGTTGTACCACTTCCTTGCTACATTGGTAAGAGCTTGTAAGAACTTGGTAAAAGGTTAAGTGTGAGTGACTGTTGAAAACTCTAGAACCTAGTAGTTCATAGGGACATATACATTGCGATTTGTTCCCTTGTTTTATACTAACTATGGCAGGTTCACGGGATGATTACAAGATAGATCCACGTCTTCTTCGAGCCATTGAACGGGAGTGCAAGAAAGTCCACGAGGAGATGCACGCTGAGACGCGATTATCCACCACGGAGGTACATGAATGTGATAGTACGTCGGTAAAACTAAACTCACTATGCCTTCTTTTCTTGGTAAATTTGATCCACGATGCCTATATTGGTGGGAGATAGCTTTAGACAAAGAATTTGAATATTATGATTTGTCGATAAGCAAAAGATTAAAGCGCCACTAGTGTTTTTATTGAAGATGCAATACTTTGGTGGAAGCATCTACATAGACATGGAAGAGTGCCTCAAACATGGCATGCATTAAAGAAACTTTTGAGAGATGAATTTGTTCCTAAATATCATGCTGATTATTTGTTAGCTAGATTACAACGTTTAAAACAACGTTGTAGAACTGTAAGGGAATACTATCATGAATTGAAAACTCGTTTGTTGCGTTGTGGCTTAGAGGAACATGTCAAGCTACAGAGAATAGATTCTTAAGTGGGCTTAATCAAGAAATTCGAGGACATTCTTGTTCACAAAGAATATAATTCCCTCCCTCATTTGTTTATACTTGCTTGTAAGATTGAACGTCAGATTGAGGAGAAATTGAGAATGCTTGATGATAGGGAACATGAGAACAAACCTATGTTTGTGTCTTTTTCTGTGACTAACAATTTGCAGGAAGTTGAGAACCATGCCAAAGAGGAGAATGAGTGATTGAACCATCGACTCCATTGGTTGAGAAGGAAGATGAGGAGATGGATGCACCTACATCATCTGAGGAGAGCCAAAAAGGTAAAGATTATGGTGCTATCATCACTCAAGGTGAGTATGCTTGTGAAGAACTACAATTGTCCACTGTTCGGGCTATTTTAGAGCAAAAATTAGTGGAAAATAATTCTGATATGCACATATTTCAAGTAGAGAATCTGTTGCATTGATTTGAGTGCACCATGTGATAAAATTGTTGATTTACTGCCATTGACTTGAGTGCACCATGTGATGAAATAATTGAATTACTCTCTGTTTTGAGTGATTCATGTGATGAGTTAATCACATATAATGATCACGTGGAATTGATTAGACATAAAGAAATTTTGACTAGAATTTCTCCTACTGATTCTTTGTATTACATTATGTTGGATTCACCTATGAAATTGACACATGCTATGGAGAAAGTTTCAAATCGCATGTTCAAAATGTTTGTCTAGTGCCTACACCACGGGTATAAGTTTAATTTGATTGGAGATTATGGTATAGATGATCAATTTCTTGTTTATCGAATATGCATAACTTGTGATTACATTGATGAATTGAAGCTTGTTGTTTTGAACAACAATTCTTATGTGTCGAATATTGTTCATTATGAGAGAAAATTAAAATTTAGTGATCATTCAATGCCCATGTGTTCATCTCTTATTGCACCATCTAGTATGGACAATGCATCATGATGTCGAAGTATGGAAGAACTTACACATCCTTTCACCCTTGCTAGATGAATTTTCTATTGCTCGATTGAAATATGATAATATGAATGAACTTTGTTTGATTCCAAAAGTTGTAGATTTGACCATATGTGCTACCACTACAAGTTTACAACTCAGAGATTTGAATTGCATAAACGCTTCACTTACATTTGCAAAACTAATTGCAATAATTGTTGTGTGAGAACTTTTGTTTTGATTATTCACATATATGATTGTTCTTTGTCTTCTAACATTAATGGTGCAACAACGAAGAATCTGTTAAAGCAGATGACATATACATATATCATGCATACACTTTGGCTTCTTTGTTACCCTATTTTCAGCTTATCAAAAGCCGAGGGCGGTTTTGTTTTCAAGAAAGGGAGGATGATGAGGACATGACCTCTATGGATACAACCATATTTGCTATGTTTAATGTTCTAAGTATAAGAGCTCATATGCTTCACTTAAATTATCGTGAGCTTGTTTTTAGGAGTGTCTTTATATTATATGAACTATATGATGCTACCTAATGATGAAATATATATATGTGCAGCACGATGTCACTTTTGGTCCAAGACAAGCAAGCGTTCAGTGGACCTATTTTGGAATCAATTCGGCCTCGGAATCAGCTGACAGCACCAACTTAAAACAGGCATAACTTTCACATACGGAGTCCGTTAGAGGTCCACGAGTACTTGATTGAAAGCTTATTTCGTCCTCTTTCCAACGGATCCGGCCTCACATCCAAATTCCTTCTGGGCTGATCGCAATCATCAAAAGAAGACGTAATATCACTTGTTTGGGCCAATTTGGGCTTTGTAATCATCTTGAACTTGGCCCATCACGTCGACGGCCCACTTGGGGCGTGGTTACTGTTCACGTGAACAGTAACCCGCAATTTAGTCCGCCCACTGGTTCTTTTAGATTTGTGGCTCTTCCTCCCCTATATAAGGAGGCCACACCCCCTCTAGTTTTCTTGGATTTTGTTTATGTTTAGTTTGCCTTCGTTGCAACTTGAATCTTTTGCGTGTGTCGGCTAGACCACCCAATTAAGATCCTTATTCGAATCCCAACTCAATTCAATACTTTAATTCCTATTTGCAATTTCAGATTGCTTAATCTTGTTCTTGCGTGCTTCTTGGTGTATGCGAGGAATCGACCTTCGTGGTCAGTCAGCGGGTATTCGTGCACGGTTGATAACGACTTGTCGAACGATTCGGCGATTGCGTGGTTTTGAGCCTTGCGTGTTCGTAGCGGGATCGTGAGAGTTGAGCGACGCCTACCGAACCTATCGTTCTCATCGAAAGATCGGGCCAACAAATCGAACCTTCGGGTTCATCACCACCGGAGCAAGAAATCACCACGGTGGGCTCCAACCGGCTCGGTTCAACAGAGAACAAGATCACGGGCTTCACCTACAAATGATGCCCGAAGCTTTCATTACAAGATGGGTTAATCATAGATAGAGATAAATAAGAAATGAGAGCAAGAAATCTTCACTGGACAGGAATAAAGAAAGTGAAGAGAGCTCTCTCGGTCAACAATGGCGGATAGGCTCAAAGCTAGGGTTTATATAGGGTTTGAACCTCACGAGCAAACGAGAAGTGTCTAGAATTGATGCGGTGGCAACATGGTACCAGGTGTCAAGGAAAGAGTGGCCAAAATCGCGGCGCAACACCACCTCTCCGGCAATGAAGTCGGCGGCGATGCATAGTTGTGAGGAAGAAGATAAGCACCTCACCGACGTGCGGGCCCATTGTCGGCCGCAGCAAGCACACGCCCGTGAAAGCTCAAAAGAACGTTGACCGTCCGATTAGAAATGGGCGGTCGCGATCAAGATAGATGTTTCAAAGATCTAACCGGTACCTTTTCATATGGGTCGTGCGATCTTAAACGAACGGTGAAGATTTAACGGAGCCTTAGGGAAGCCCGAAGGTTACATTCAAAGAGGAGCGTTGGATTTGAATCCAATGGTCGATCTCAAAAGATACACGTCACTTTAAATGGAATGACATGACACCGTTAGATTTGTTTTCAACGGTCGAGATGGATGGGGGTTAGGCGGCCCGAAGGTCTCATCTTTAGAGACCCTACGATCAAAATCCAACGGTCCTATGAAGATTGGACCCTAAACACACGCGGTCAAAAGTGCAGTAGGATGGAGATCCAACGGCGGGGAATAAATCGCGCCCTTGAGTTCAAAAGCGAAAAGAGTGGCGCGGTTGGATTAAGATCGGCGGTGGAGATTGGGTTGAGGTTGGGTGGCGAGCGGCACAATCACTCGATCGCCCAATTTAGATCTAAGGGCTCGGATCAATGTGATGTTCGGGTGACCGAGCGGCACAATGAATCGCACGCTCATTAAGATCTAACGGCGGAGGATTGGAGGCGCGTTAGAGTTTTGAATTAAGATCGAGGGTGTTGGATAAAGATCCAGCGGTGGAAAGTGATTCGCGCGCGTGGAGAGTCCATGCGGCTTAGCGAATCTCGTGATCCATCAAGAAATCGACTCACGTTATTTGGAGGTTTGGGCGCGTGCGAGCGTGTTAGGTGCGGCCGGTTGCAGTTTAGACCCAAAGCACTTAGACTAGGTCGCTACTGGTGCGGATGGTGGGTTAGACAGGAAGAGTTGACTAACTCATTTTAAAGTTCCCAAAAGTTTGGTGGGTTTAAAATAGTAGATAAATTTGTAAAATCATAAAATTTTACAAGGATGCTCTGGGATGATATATTCCCAAATAAATTTTGAAAACCACTGTTTCACTTTTAAAATACATAAATAATTTAATTATCCCGAATAGGATTATTTAAAGTCAAATATTTTCTCTAAGTCAAAATAATTTCTAAGAATTCAACAAAAAAATATTTTTGGCCAAGATAATTGATCTAGGCTTTAATAAAAATACTTCCCAGTCATAATACAAGCACTGACTTGTATTTCCTTTGAAACTTCAAATAGGTTTTGGATTTTGACTAGAAAAGAAAGGTTTTAATTTGTAACAACAAATCCAAATTTCAATTATGAACAGTAATGTTATGAACAGTATTCCATTACTGTTCATAAAGCAGATTATTATTGTTTCTTAAATCTGGGGCTGTTACACGGTAGTTCTATTTTTTGATCAATCCGATTTAAAGAGTCGGTACTACCGTTTTACTTGAGGTCCAAAATGACACCTTTTGGGGGGGAAATGTACCGCTACTTAATTTCGGACATACCAGGTTGCGGTAGTTCCGCGAGTTGCACTCCGGTACTACCGCACCTTCAAGAGAGCAAACAACCTCCGGAAAACATCGTTCTATAAAAACATTGTGCTTTAAACAGTGCTACCGTGATGCAGTAGTTCTGCAACAAGAACGATGGTACTACCGACTACCGTTAACACAAGAATGACCAGACTAGCTTTGACGGTACTACCGTTAACACAAGAACGACCAGACCAACTTACCTAAACGGACTAGCCACATGATCCGCCCAGATTGATTTGAACTTTCGGACCACTTATTGACCTCACGATCTGTGCAACCCATCGGATGGTCCAATCAATCTATGATAGTTCTGCCATAATAACGCTGGTACTACCGTTGTGCGATAGTACCGCCAAGTACACATTAGTACTACCGGATAACTTAAGAAAAACATATTTGGCTTTCAACACAAATTTTAAATGCATGCATGATCCTAGACTGATCCAAATAGTACGAGAATACTCAATCAAGCTACTAGTTATGATCCCTCTTAATAGTATGATATTTAACCTAAAATTCGGTCTTCCAACCTTTTCTCCTAAGACCGGTAAACCAAAAAGGATCATAGACTACTTGTACATTGTCTTTGAATCAAATTGATCTTCATGTTGACCTTTAGCATGCATCTCCATGTTGTTGTATTCGTCACTGGGACTAAACTTTTTTAAACACTCAATAAACTCGTTAGTCCCATATCATACATTGTCATTAATTACCAAAACAATCTTTTAGAGGCCTAGATACTTTTAGAAAGAAAATTTGTTTAACATGTGATGGAGTTGGCCGCTTTGAACCAATGATGTTTATTTATTGTGTATTACATGCTACAATTCTTGGTCTAAGGAGGGAACATCAGTTGGGATTTATAGGAATTTTTATTATTTATAGGTGTGGTAGCGTTAGCCGCCCAGGATTTGTGTTTTTCACAAGATAGGGGGCCCATGAATGTGCCGTTGGATGGATTTGGAGGTGAGGGTTTCCTCTGAAGCTTGTTGTTCAGTATTGATATGATTCGACTGGTTGACTTATATGCATGATTACCATGCCCCTATAACTATCATTCAATATTCATACATATTGATATCTCTAGTATGTGCATTGGACCACTTATCATGCAATGTAAGAGTTAATCCTGAGCAAATATGATTTTTGACTGCCTATGCCCCTCTCTTTGCTCATGGAGAGAGCGTCGTCAACGAGATCTTGAATGGTTGTCTGTCACCATAGTCACCTTCTTCGGTCGATATTTCCATTGCCGGTGAGGGTGTTGGCCCCTGTTCCCACCCTATTGTGGCCTATGCCTTCATCCCTTTCTACATGTTTCTCTTGATCTTTCCTTTTCCCCTTCCCCTTCTTACATTCATCCTTTTATGGCTGCAATGTGTTTGTTGAAATGCCTCAATGGCATATGCGCAATATTCAGATTCCCTTGGGTATCTATTATGTTGATTGCTCTCAGCTTTGGGTTTTGTCAACTCTTAAAATTTATGCTGCTTCTTTGAACCAGCAACCATCATTAGTTATGTTAGCCTAAAAGTTTGGCCACGTGTGGCGAAATTTATTATTGTTGTTCGTTCATGTACTTGAAGCCGCAGGCCAGATTTATTATAGCAAATGCTCTTCATTCATTAGCTAGATAAGTACTGAATTAATTTTTGAATTCAGTGCTTTCAAAATTTCTTCCATTGGTCCGTTATCCCTAGTTAGTATATCTACCATGGTATTGATGTGCCTTGTCTGCTGCTTCTCCATGGGAAACAGAGCCTAAAGTAATTTCCTTCAGGTTTGTACTGACTGCTGCTATAGCATCCAATCAACCGTCTCCTCCTACCTATTTGTGTGCTCGCATCGTATAGTTTTAGTTTTCTTTTGTGGATACTGCTTATCCTACATATACTGATAGTAGCATCATAGCATATCCATGTTTAGTTCTCTCTGAAGTTGAACATGTACATTTCGAGGTCACTACCTGCTTTTCTTGCTTTGTGCCATCTCCTATCCAGGTTGTGCATGTTTTGATATATTACATTCATGTTATTTAGCTTATCATATCAAAAGGCCTCCATTATACATTACATTCATGTTGTTCAATTTATTATATAAAAAGACCTCCATTATAGATGGATCATTGTGAGTAGTTTATTCCTTTGGATAATTAGATTATTCTAAACAACTCAAGCCATCTACCATATTCTTGATTGTATGTGTCATCTATCTCTGTCGCAGCAGCTTCTCTATTAAATAAACCATTAGATCTATATTCTTCTACCTATTTATTTGGTACATTATTTTGTTTATTTATCCTTGACAGTTGGGGCATATCCTTCAATCTATAGTTTAGGATATGTGCAAATATATTGTTGCTGACATTATAGGTTAAGGTTAGCTTTCTTAGGTTCCACGACGGAGGATGCATAGAGCATTATATCTATGTGTAAAGTATCGATGTTATTATTCATGTGCATTTTCTCTTATTGATATACAAGCTAATAGTATATACACAATCTTAGCTATTTGTTGTTTTTTTGCAAATGTTTTAACATTGCTTAGAAAAATAACTATGTTTGTGATTTCGCAACACATGATACATTTCTAAGATAGATTGAACAATTTGATAGTCACCATGCCCAATACAAGATTTTCACAATCTATTATTGATTTCGAATTACCAGCTCTCCCTATCGGGCCCAGTCTATGTTTTCTCGCTTCACTCAGTTAGTTATTTTGTCTGATTTGGTATATGTGAGCTTTGGAAGCGTACTATAATCCCATCTTTACCTTGCCTCTAGTCGTGGGATGTGGTGGGCTTGACGGCACATTGGAATCCCAAGGCAAGCAATAGCAGCCTAGTGCAGTCTTCAGACAAATAGATTGACATGTATACTTGCACATGCCCGTATACACACAACCACAAAAATATTTTCAAAAAAGTTGATTGTAATCCGTCTAACATGGAAAAAACATTCAGTGAATCCTGCTCTTCCTGTCTCATACGTTACATAACATATTACATTACGCTACAACAAACACCATACAAACAACTTCCAGATATCGTATATTCAAAAGGCGAGTGCGGCGTAGCGCGCTATACCATCTAGTTACTATTTATTTCCAAAGCATTTGTTGGGCTAATATAATTTAGTTTTAACATAATTATCAAAGTTAATTAATGAACGATTTAATCTTACTACTATTTTTAATGGTCAATTTAATTAAAAAATTGATGGGTGGTTCTGTAACCCTTGTAATAAACAAGAACACACATTCCACCTCTTCATGTTTTGTGTACTCAGAATGTGTATTGATGTCGAATGTTTTCTCTCATTAGCTTTCTAATGCAGAGGCTTCTAACTAAACAACACATCTTTGGGTTTGTTTGGTGAGACAAAAAATATTAAATTTTTAGGCTACTTACAAGCAACACTTTTTGATAGGCAGGTTGTCCACGCCTCCAACCAAACAAGCCCATTGTATGTGTATTGTCTAAGAGCATCTCCAGCAGGGCCCCTACTTGAGCCCCTAAAACCAAATTTGAGGGCTTGAGGCAAAAACAGAGGTCCAGCAGGGCCCCTACTAGAGCCCTCAAATTTGAGGGGCCCCTAAAATCCCCCCTCAAGCCCTCATTCCTGGGGGCTCTAGGCCAAGCCCCCAAATCACGGTTTCCTGCGTGCCTTGGTCCCGATTCTTCCCCCGTCAGCCTTTTTCCCCTCCCGCGCCCGCTCCTTCCCCTGCCCAAATTTGATGATTATGTCATTTGATTTGCAGAGATGTTATGAACTATGTTATCATTAAATTCGGACCAAATTTGTCTTTGAATTTAAATTTGAATATTTGTATTTTCATTCATAATTTTAAGTATAGTGCTTTAGAGTTATAGTTTAAATAAATTATTATATAATGTGATGTTCTCAAATACATATGCATATAGTGTGTGAGGAAATAGAGGAATTAAGTAGGGGCTGTTTTGAGGCTCTCACTTTGAGTGCGAAAGCAGGGCCCTCAAAGTAGAGGCCCTCAAATTAAAAGTAGGGGCTCTGTTTTGAGGGCTCCTGCTGGAGATGCTCTAATGTGTCATGTATCTATGCACCAAATCTGTATCTTTTTTAGAATACAGTATGTACATACATGGTGTATTATTTTTTTCGACACCCTAACCAAACATAAAAGTAAAATTAAGGGGTCGAGAATCGCGCTATGAACGAGAGTTTATGAGGAATCTTGTGAAGTTTTATTTTTATTTTATTGAAATTCCCGCGAGATCCATACCTTCCACACGGGCCCTCACGATACTCATATTTGGGTCCATAACCAGAAAAATGTATGAGTTATGACAAGGGAATAACGGTATTCGACTACATTTGATCCCTTTTCACCTCAACTACTTACTAAGTGTTTCTATGTTTCGTATTGTTGGTTCAAATATAATGTACAATTTCCACAAGCTAGATCCATGGTATAGGGTGTTTTCAAAAGGAGAAATAATATACAACAGTATACCGTTGAACTCAAAATCAATTGTATATGACACATCCATCTGATCAAGCCCCCAAATGTACATTGAACTAGACCTGTTCATGGGCGGCCCAGCCCTGTGACCCGGTCCGAGCCCAGCCTGGTTTTTCCTGGCTTTGGCCTTGATTTTTGGCCCAAAGGTCCAACCCGAAGCCTAGAAAAAAGCCCAACAATGATAAATAATTTATTCCTGAAATGAATTAAATATCAATATTTATTCACAAAAATAAAATAATAATATTTTATGGAAAACACAGGTTTTTGAGCCGATTCGGCCTGGGCTCGGGCCTACACATTCAAGGCCAAGCTTTTTCCAAGCCCGGCCTGAAGCACAACCCGGCTCAGGGTTTGAACATGTCTACATTGAACCATCCATTTTTATACATATGAGGGGATAAGAATGGAGCGTCACAACCATTCTCCACCACATGTTTCTCTCGTTCCTCTCTCTCTCTCTCATGAAATTGCTGGCATGCACCTATGTTTCTCTTGTTCACCTCCCTTTCTCCCTCTCTCCCCCCTCTGTGCAACTGCTGGCATGCGAGGTGTATGCGACGACTAACGTCGTTGGGAGTGTCGTGAACATGAGCGGCTACCCTAGGTGATCTTCGTGGTACACAGTCAAGAAAGAGTTCACGTTGTAGCTACCAGTAGGCAAACACAATGACTATAGGCTCAACTAAGCACAGTGGCAAATGGCCACGAGCTCGCCGAGAGCAGCAGACGACTATGGGTGATGAGCAATGGCAGGATCGCACTACAACAACAACGAGACGGATAGCGAGCGGCCACGAGTGAGCAGGGTGGTGGGTGCATGCTCGAAACTCACCTCGTACTCATCTCAATGGCCTCTGGTAAACTCCAACAACCAAACTGATTGTGTTGAAACTTGAAGATTTTTACCAAAGTCTCATGAAAATTGAAACTACTCTAAAACTTGGTGTTTTTACTTTTAGAAATCCGCTTGAAACTTGAATTTTTCGAGTGAAACTCACTTTATTTATTTTTAGCTTGATGTTTCATCATGAAACTCGCATATGAATTTCTTTTGAGACTGTTGCGGCATGAAACTTGCCTTGAACTCTTCTAAAAATTGAAGCTTCTGCATGAATCTTTGCATGTTACTCTTGTGAAACCGAAGCTTTGGCTTGAAACTCGATTGAAACTAGTTGAAACTCCATCATTGATTGGAATCTTCATTGAAACATGTCGCTGGAACTGTTGAGCTCAATCGTCACATTTTGAAATCCTTGCTGAAACTTAAAGCTTTGTTGAAAATTTGCTAGAAACTTTACACTTGAAACCAATGATTTTTTTCTCTAAAATTTGACATTTCCTTTGAAACTTTATGAAATTTCACATGAAACTCGTTGAAACTCTCTAAAAATTCGAAGTTTGTTTTTTGAAACTCGGTTGAAATTCTTCTGAAACTATTTTTTTTCAAAAATAAGTTTTAGATGTTAAACCCATTAAATCTTTCCTATTTAAGATTTGATAATTGTTGACATGCGCTGAAACCCTTAGAAATCAGACGAAACCAGCAAAACATTGATGAAAACAGGTGAAACCCAGGTGAAACGTGCCTATACCGTCTGTCGGTGACACAATTTAGTCCTCAAACTAGTAAATTGTCTAAACCGGTCCCCAAACTCTAATCGTTGGACCATTTTCGTCCCTTTGCCCATGTGGCATCATGCATGGCCTCGTTGAGTGAATCGCACAGGTCTCGGTCGAGTCAGATTGAACCCTAGCATGCATCCAGTCAATGCTCACCACCACATAGGAGCATTGGTTGGGTTTGGTGTGGGAACAAACTTGTTTTGAAATAGTCGGGGTGTAAGCATCCAGACCCCTATTTCGTTGATTTTTGTGGTTTTGGTGATTAATGGTCCCTAAATCATTAATACTAACTTTGGTTTGAGTGTTGTTAAGATTAGTTAGGTATTGATGATGAATATGGGTTGTTATTGGACTTTTATGGATCCCCGTGTGTGCAAATGATGGCAAATCATGTTCTTCATGAAGACTAAGGACATTGTGGTTAGAAATGATCTAAGGAGTCGAGTGTGGATAATTTTAGTTGATAGTTTTTTGTTTTCTCTTTGGCCTTACTATTAAGGGGGTTCAAGGCTAATAGCTTGAGCTTGGTTAGGTTGAGTAACTAGTTGTAGTGCACACTATGTCTTTTTAGCTCAGTTCTAGTCAGAGATTTCCAAAAATCAAGTTATGGTTGAGAGAATATCAAAGTTTGAAGCAAAATTCAGCTAAGTCAAAAAATCAACAGAGACGACTTATCCAGGTTAGGCATACCATTGATATATACCATCTGTCCAGAGATGGTGTTTCATGTGTTTTTGGAAATTTACACAGAGGTGGATAATCTAGATCAACTTGTGCCATTAGTCCAGAGAGGGTGTTTTTTTTGTACCCATGGTATTTTACACTGAGGTGTATCATCCGGGCTGAGGTGTATCATCTCACTATAGACGATGTTTTTGGACAAGTCGAGAGGCGGATGATACGGTTCGAGGCGTACCATTGGTCTAGAAGAGTTTGATTCGAGTGAAGCACTCAGACGTTCAAGTTAGCACTTTTGCGACTCCAAAATAATGTCTTGCATATTGAGGAGTTCAAGGGCATTCAAGAGCTTCAAGTTGAGATTTTGATAGTGTGAGAGAGTATATTAGGCCTTAATGTACATCACTCTTAGTTGGTTGACTTTGCTGGGTTCAAGTGACACCCTTGGGTTTATTACTTTTGGAATTCGTTGACTTCTAGACAGCTTGGAGCCATGCTCTTAGTGACCTTCCAATGAGGAGTTTGTGGAAGGCATTGGAAGGATTGTGAAGGTTTGGAGTTCACCTATCCAAAGAGAAGAAGGACTACCGTGAGTTCATTACTTAGATCCTTGCGCTAGTTCGAGTAGGAGCTATACTTTTGCGAGAGTGCTCTAACAAGGATTAGGGGAGATCGCCAAATTTCTGAGACCTCAGTAAATTTTTTGGTTGTCTCGTGTCCCCTTTTACATTTCTGAATTTAAATTCTTATTCTTTCAATTCCTAGATTACTATACATGCGTAGGATTGGAACTTACGTTGCAAAACTTCCCTAACATGTTTAGGAGTTTATTGAGCACACTAAGGAAACCATAGGTAGTGAGGTTGGGAATAGTTTCTAGGTTACTCTAAATTTATTAAATTTACCATAGTTTGAAAAAGGCATCCAATTCACCTCTTCCTCTTGGACATCTGATCCACTCCATATGGGAACCACTCAAACTCGGGGTAGGCATTTCAAAGATTTTTTCGTGGTTTGACTCGGCTAGAGACTTGCGTGGTTGACTTAAACGAGTCAATGCACATAGGAAGAGGAACAAAAACGCGCCAACTATTGAAGTCTGGGAATAGTTTGGACTTATTAGTTTGAGGATCGAATTGAGCCACACTCCATAGTTTAGTGAATAAATTCGTTAGCATAGCTATGTTTAAACTCAAACCTGAATGTGTGCAATAAACAAATCTCATAAATCAGCACATAGCTTACTTAACACGTAGTATTTTTTGATACTTAACACATAGTTAGCGAGTTTTGAACTCTAGCCTTTTAGCTTGACAAACGAATCAACACATAGCTTACTTAACACGTAGTATCTGGAGATGATGGCGAGCATGGTGATGTCGGGCGGGGCGGCGGCCTCGACAAGGCCTCCCCCTCCTGGTGTGAGTAAGACGATGGTCACACTTTTTTTTGGCTTGGTATCGGTACCAACTTTTGCTTTAGTGTGTGGTACTTGTACCAAGAGGAGAGAGAATGACTTGGTACCCACGCAATGCTCTAATAGACATTTGGGTGAAAGGAGGATTTTCCCTATTGGTTACACTAAATTTTAGTTTTGTACTTTGTGTATGTGATGTATGTATGTATACTGATGTTTGAATGTGAGTGAAGCGTAGGTGCAGGCTTATATGTGTATGTTTTAATTTCCGTAAAAAAATTTCCCAATTAATAATCGTTTAATCTACACTCAACACTAATGGTGACAGCATCGCGGCTTTAATCGGCACCGAGATCATGAGATCATTAAATCTAACGTACCAAAATCTGGCACGTTACATTTTCGGTGTCCAAATTGATACCACGAATAATGTGAGTGAAAATCACAAATAATTGCAGTTCAAATTGACGGTTCAAAATAACACAAAATTAGAAATCCTTTGGAAAAAATGTTGATATTTATTCATTACTCCCCAGTACTCGGTATTCTTATTTGTTATCACTGCTTGAATATTTGCATTATTTTTAAAAAAGTTTGACACCAGTTTGACCAAATCATATATACACAGATCAATTTGACAGCCATAATCGGCTTACCTCACATAATACAATTAAACTCAAATGGTACACCGTATAGCCGTATACCCAGTTATACACGCGATGCGTTATGATTCACGTTCCCACCAGTCAGAGAGCAATCGCTGCACAATCCCGCTATTTTTGTTTCGCAAAACTATTCAATTTGGGCGCCCGAAATACGAAATTTCGGACCACGCCCGCCAACTCACCTATCCGCGCCTTAGCCCACGTCACCGATCCGCGGCATCTCTCAAACTCCCAACCCCACCCGTCCATTTCCACCCCATCGAACGGCGCAAACTGCCTCCACACTCCCCACTTACCCTTTAAATAACCCTTCTCCCCCTTCACCTCTAGCACTCGGTGGTCGATTCCCTCTCCCAAATCCCCAATTCCCCCATCCCAGAGGTAGGCGCTGCGCTCCAATTTGCTCCCTGTTTCGCATTTCAGTTCAAAATTTGTTTAGATTCTGATACGCTGTGGCTTTGATTGGATTCCAGGTTCCTGTCGAGTTCGACGAGCGCAGCAACAGCCATGTCGGGGCGCGGCAAGGGCGGCAAGGGGCTGGGCAAGGGCGGCGCGAAGCGCCACCGCAAGGTTCTGCGCGACAACATCCAGGGCATCACGAAGCCGGCGATCCGGAGGCTGGCTCGGAGGGGCGGCGTGAAGCGCATCTCGGGGCTGATCTACGAGGAGACCCGCGGCGTGCTCAAGATCTTCTTGGAGAACGTCATCCGCGACGCCGTCACCTACACGGAGCACGCCCGCCGCAAGACCGTCACCGCCATGGACGTCGTCTACGCGCTCAAGCGCCAGGGCCGCACCCTCTACGGCTTCGGCGGCTGAGGATCGACTGGCCGTGGCAAAAGTCTTCGTTCGCGGTCAAGAAATTGGAGAGGCGGCGGAGAGAAAATCTCCAGTTGATTTGGGTTCTGTGCTTAGTTCCATAGGGGTAGTAGTAGTAGCAGTAGTTGGTTGATGGGTTGGATCGTTCTAGAGCCTGGGTCAGGTGTCGGCATGGAGTTGTAGTGCAAAGTTTGTTCAGTGTTTGCTTCGTGTTCTGAACTTCTGATGTGCAAATCTGGGTGTTTGCCGAGTTTGTGCTTTCGGTATTAACAAAGTTGGGCTATTCTCTGCGAATCTTATGTACGGATGTTCTGCTTGTTCGTATGGTGATTACGATTGGTGTTTCTTGCTCTTGAGTTGCGCTGGATGTTGCTGTGTTCTTCCTGTTGTTGTGCTCCAGTTTGCTCCCTGTTTCGCATTTCAGTTCAAAATTTGTTCTGATTTGTCTAGACATCTGCTGCGAATCTTATTTTAACTGTTGCTCTGGTTCTTGTTTACGACTTGCGCGACCGCCATTAGATTTCGGTGCAAATAACTTGTATTGCGTTCTTTGGTTCTGCCTGCGGCTATTCGTGCAGACCTTGGTGTGTCAGTGTCAGTGTGTTCTGGCCTTGCAGGTGGTGTGTCAACTCGTTTGGATTTGCTTTCGTACGGGTGAATCTTACTTGCCCCAGCCAGCCCCGGCCGAAGTCAGTTTCGCGGGACATCCCACCCGTTTCGAATTGGCTGGTTGTGAATTGTGACCCCTCCTGCCTGCCTGTCGTTCACTCATTGGCAAGCCGGTGTGCTGCAGTGCTGCTCTGGCCATTCGGGTTTCAACGAAGATATTTTGGCTGGGAACCGCATTGCTAGCTTCGAAATGGAGTATTTACAAAACGGAGCGGTTGAATTGCACGTATCTGTAAAGCACTTTGAATCAAAATCTTCACTAATTCGTACATGAACCGTTTGATTTGGAAGATTTTCGAGTTCCCCATCATTTTGCCAATTCGTACATGAGCGTGTAGACTGCTCCAGAACTGCCCCAAAGCTGGGCCGCCGTACCGTGACCGGTCTGGGGCTAGGCCCATTGGCTACCCAAGTGTCTAGTCCGTTGCCTCCCACCAACCCACCCAATAAATACAGCCAAGCCCACCAGCAGTTTCTCCCCTCCTCTTCCCCTCCCGATTCGCCGACCCCTCTCCTCTCCTGAGTCCCCTCCCCTTCTGTCCCCGACGGAGGAAAAAACCGCAAGCCAAGCCGCAGCACTGACACCCATCCCTAATCCATTCCGCCTCCTCCGATACCTCTCTTCTCCAAGCGCCCAACCCAACGCCGATCCAAGCAAACCTTCCTCGTGTCTGCTCGCCCAATCGCTCTTTGCCCCACTCCTCCGATTTCTCGTGCTTTTTTGGCGCGCGCGCTTCCGCACGATCCGGCTCTATGTAACCGTACTGACCACGAATTCGGTGGCTCTGCTCTTCTGTGAGTTTGCTAGGGCTTCAGCTGAGCTCTGGAGCTCCAGGCGCCGGGGGATGGCAACCCAGGGCGGCGAGGCGGCTGCCGGATCCGATGCCAAGCACGCCGAGGTATGCTTCCGCTGCTCTTGATTCGGCAGGAATCCGACCTTGTCGGGCCTTCGCTTCCGCTTTGTTTGGCGTCCTGAATTTGCGTGTGATTCGTTCTGCTTCGGGTAGGCGTTGGTTTGGGATGCAGATGGGACGCACCCACGGCTGGGACGCTAGTTGATTACTATATTATCTGCTTGTTCGCGTTGCTGTGGAAGATTTAGGTCCACTGGGGGGCGCTTGGATAACTAGTTCTAGATATTGTTGTATTTTGCTACTGTTGCTTTGCCCACACAGAGTAATGGATACAGGCTCTGCCTATCTAGTGGTTAAGCTCTCCTGGTGGCTAACTGGCTGGTAGTTAGTCAATGTAGTAAGTCTTCTAGAATTAAAGTCGTGAAGTACCCCGTACTTATAGATTGTTGGGTGCCAGCCTTTGGAAGTTCAATTGTACTGAACTTCTATGTTGGCTCCAACTTGGCTGCTCATGTTGGATGACGTATGGAAAGTTTGTTTGACTTTGAAGGTGACATTGTTGTTTGTTTGAAGCATTTGTATGCTGCATTCTGTATTCTTGCATGTTCAGTGAATATGGCTGACTAGAGCTGTCATGAATGAAGTTCTAAATGTCACTGTTGTGTTATACAACACTTACATGTTTGGCTTCACCTGGTTAGGCAATGTAAGGCGTCTATTTCTTTTTGAAACTGGTATTACCTAGGTCAAGGATACCAGTACTAGTGGTAGCTTGTAAACTGGTATTGTTAAAGCCATGGTTGTCACGGCGTACATAGCGACCACGACGCCTGAGAGGCGTCCAGGCGGGTGCCATGGCGTCCTCAAGGCGAGATACGGCGAGCAAAGAAGAACGGAGGATGAGGAGTTGACAGTAGCAAATCGGGAGCAAACCGGGAGGGGAACAAAGAAAAAGAAGAAGTAGAGGGAAGAGGAAGACAAATCGGGAGCAAGAGGAAGAAAAACAAGGAGAGGACAAATCGGGAGTTCGGGACTTCGGAGGAACTCAAGAAACAAATGAGTAGAGGGAGTGGAGGAGGGAGTACCTAGCGTCGGAGGGAGGGCAAATCGCCGGCGGCTGGCGCAGTTCCTCTACTCATTTGTTTCTTGCGGCGATGGCTAGATGGCCAAGGCGAGGCGAGTTTGCGCGGCGTCCCCTCTGTACCGCCAGGACGCCAAGGCAATGCCTTGGCGACGCCGTGACAACCATGGTTAAAGCTAGGACCAATAAGCTACCGATGGACATCTGAGCTGTGACCACATCAATAGGTATCTGAGGACCTGGCTTGTTTGAGGCCGGTTTAATGCCCTAATTATATATGGCAAGTTCATTGGGTGATTGTTTGTTCTCATTAGTGCATGGTGGAAATCAATTGCTGGCCTGGCATTGATACGTTCTGTATGGCATACCTTTGTCACTTCTACAGATGGATGTGACCGTACTTGTGGAGATTTAACATTTTGTTATAAGTTTATTATGCACTGTTGTTGTGTATTTTTCAGACACTGCATTGATGTAAATTGTCCCATTGCCCTCATTAGTCTTTTGTTTGTTACCTTAGCCATTTAGATCTTTCCGGTGGCGTATGATTTTGTAGAAATTTGCAACATAAAACAAAACCTTGTATAGGTTGTGGATGCATGTTATAAAGACAGGGAATCTTGTTGTAGAACGCACACCGTTAAGTGTTGGAATATTAAAACTCAATATGATTTTATTTCACATGCCATGCCATGCATTATTCATGAGGATCACATGGTACAATAGCAAACAGCTAATGCCTTTATGGTTGCTTCCACACTTTCACCAAACTGGGTTTACTATTTTTTTTCTTCAGTTTTTGTCTGGTTTTGCGAGACATGCACCATACTGTATTGTTATGATACTTGTTTTGTTCATGATACATAGTTCTGAGCTGACAATAGTTTTTTTTTTTTTTGGTTTTCACTTAATAACAGTGCAGGAGCATGGAGCAGCCAAGTTCATCTCCATATCAACCTCCAGCTTCTGGTCATCATCCGTGGTCTTCTTCTACCGGGGCTTCCTGGAACTATTCAGTGGATAATTCAAATCAAAATGCAGTTTACTATGATCCACATAGGGACGTCTCAGTTTCAGGAGCTACTGAAAATGTGAAAAGTTGCACACCTCATGTGGTGCAACCGGCTATGGGCACCACTAATGAAACTGATTCTTATGCGCCTTACTCGAATTCCGTTCAACCTGGCTACAGTGCTGCCCAATATCCAAACTATTACTATAACTATCCACAAACAGCAAATGATTCTTCTGTTCAACAAGGAATAGATCAAAGTTCAGGTGCTGCTTATCAGCCTCTTATTTCATTTCAGAATTCAGGATCTTACGTTGGTCCTACAAGTAACACATATTATAATGCTGGTGCTCATCAGACTGCGCCAGGATATGCAACCAGCAACTATTATTATCAAAACAATGCCTGGGCTGGAGGAAGTACTGGAAATAATCATGCCCAATCATATCAGAGTTACACTCCATCAGATACTAATGCAGCCCAGAGTTCTAGTTCACTACTCACTAATTCTTTCCACTATCCGCAGCAGTACAACCAGTGGTCTTATTATTATGATCAATCTACACCAAATTCTGGTGGCCTTGCAGTTGCTGGCAGCAGTGGTCCCGATACAAAAGCTGCCAGTGCCGGTCCTGGTTATGCATTTCCCAGCACCCAGCCACCACCACCGGGCACTACACAATGGAAAAGTGATGCTGGTGCACCTGCTGCACCTCCTCCACAGGTATTATTATTAGTTCCGGTTTCTTCTTTTTTTCTTCTCCTTTTCTTGTTTAGAGCAATGCACAAGTTGTGTCCGTTCATGTACAACATCACTCTTTCCACTTCTGTTGCATATTGCCTTTTGGTTCATCTGCTTCCAGTGGTTTCTAGTATTGGCAAACATGTCTGATACGCAATTCTGGAAACATTTCATTATCAATCCATGATGTATTAGCAATAATAGAATTAACATCAATTTGCATTGCCTTTTGTGTGCAAAGACTCCTGAACCTCCATGTAGCTTGTCCATGGGGCTGCAAACGTAGCTTCGTTCTACTGCTTTTGGACAATGTAGTTGATATAATGTTGTATCGGCTTCAGTGGGCCATCCCTTATTCCCTTTGGTTTTTCAACTTAAACAAATAGAAAATTTCCCTGCAATATGGTTTTATGACACTTGATCTATTTGCTGCACATAGATTTTGCCAATGTCTCGATTCAGTTTCTTCCTCGTTTGGTCCTTACATGCCCTTGCCCTTTTTGCAAAGTGATAGTTTTGCATGTATAGTTGTATACTCTTTCACATAAGCTTCTAGCAGGGAAAAAAACCCACCAGTGGCAGCTATCAGGTGAAGTCCGGATTTTGGATCGGCCGTTTTTTCGGGTTTGCAAGTTCAAATTCTAATTTTTGAATTTTGAATGATTTTTAATCAAATTCAAGCGATTTTCATCCGGTTTTTTTGAAATCCGTGGCAGCCGTTTTTTTACGGCGACGGCCAGGATTTACCGGAAGCGGTTTTGATCCTTGGCTTCTAGAACATTGTGAGCCTCCTTATGGTGTGTCCTACCATAATTATGCTTACCCTAAAAGGCTTGTTTCAATAGTTCTTGTGGTGTTATTACCTAATCTTCTTATTTGGTTGTCTTACATCCAAGATAGTCAGAGTCGAGATCCTAAGTTGGATCGATTTGCCTCCGGTAGGATCGAATCGTAGAATCGGCGATTCTACGGAATTGTAAAAATACACATATTTAATACCTATACTATAAGTTTGTATGATTCTTATATGGTTTACCACTTACTTATAATCCAAAAAGGAAAAAAACACTTTTTATCGCACAACAGAAAAAAAAATGGGACTGACATGATAGGTGATATAGTTTTGAACTATAGGAGAACAACTAATGACCATGACTAGTTTACTACAATTACATGAGAAATGTTCACAACTTTTGTAAATCAATATCTAATTGCAACACTTGCATGTTCCTTAAAAGCAGCTAGACATACAGGAATAAAAATAACTTATCATTATCAAGCTCAACATTGCTCATGTCATAATATAGATATTTGTACTAGCATTACCATACTGATATTTATAGTTTCATTCTCTGAAATTAATATCAATAAATTTTGCTCTAAAACAAAATATCAGTAAACCCTGACCTCTAAAAAAATAAAAAAAGGCAAAAAAATGCAATTTTTTTTTGTCCAAACGACTCTACCACGACTCTACTCTGCGATTCTACACGATTCTACGATTTGGATCGCGACTCTACCACGATTCTACCTGATTCCGATTCACGGTGCGATTTGGATTGACAGACTGTCGTGGGTTCGTAGAATCGTAAGATTCTAAGAGTAGGATCGCGATTCTAACTACCTTGCTTACATCAACATTGAAGCTACTACTTTCTTGTTCATGGAAACCTTGGATTTGGTGCAATTGATGCAACATTTGACATTAGTTCTGTAATAAAATTTATGTATATTCCAATTTCCGAACCGATGGGCCATGGAGCTATGGTATTTTATCTTCTAAATTCAGCCATGAAAGACTACTGGAACCTCTGATGCGCCTTTCATTTTAAGGTTTCTTTTTGCATGTGTTAAATTTCATTTGCTTCTATGACCATGATGAGTGCTCCTTTTTTTCTTTTGAAAGGAGATTTTTTCCTGTCTTATACATGCTATAGCATGTTGTTTCCATGTTTTATACCGCAAAGATATTTTTCTGGGCCAAATTCTAACCATTACCAATTGCCAGGCACTGGGAATCCCAGGGTATCAAAATCAGCACGTCAACCAGGCACAAGGCGCCCCAGGGTTTCAAAACCACTATGTCAACCAGGCACCAAGTGCCCCAGGGTTTCAAAACCAGTATGCTAACCAGGCACCAGGGGCCTCAGGGTTTCAGAACCAGTATGTCAACCAGGCGCCAGCATACCAACAGAGCTCAGCAAATTATAGTCAATTACCACTAAGTAACCAAGCAGATCAACAGAAGGCTTTGCATGTGCAAGGTCCAAGCTCGAATGTTTCTTCAGTAAATCATGTTTATGAAAACTCTCAGTCAACTTTGCAGGGTTCTGCGACATCAGATGCTCTCAGGGTAAACAAAATGCAGATCTCAACAAACCCTCGAATAGCTCCGGGTTTTCCAATGGCTATTCCCAAAGCAGAGAAGAAAAATTTAGAAGGTGACTCATCGCTAAAACCTGCTTATGTTAGTGTTTCCATGCCCAACAATGATGTGAAAGCAGCCCAAGATAGTCATGAAGTTGCAATGCAGGTGACTATAAATTCTATTTACTTTATTTTCTTGCTGAGCACCAATAATGGTATGATCATACAGCTAAGCTGGATGGAGTCCTCACTCCTTCAGGCACTGGGAACCAACTCTCTGGAAATGTTGACATGCTAAAATTAAAATACTACCGGGTAACTGTACATTTACTGAAATTAGATTTGTGCACTCCCGACCAGGGATCAAAATCCCGGCGGTTACCGGAAATCCCAGTGGGGACTGGGATGAACAGTAACCAGTCAATTTTTTTTAAATTCAAATTTAAGTTTATGACTGCATAATGCACTTCTTAGATTAGTTTAGGCTTTTTTTTTGTGCTAGATTACCTATTGTATAAGCTAAACATGCTTGAATTATTGTTCCAGCCGGTTTGCACTTCATATAAGCTAAATATGCTAGATTACGTATTGTATGAGTTAAATATGCTAGATTACGTATTGTATGAGCTAAATATGCACTTCATTAAACACTTTCTAATTATATTCGCATTATTCCAATTGCTAATTACCCATAACCGGTTTTCTCTGATTTTCGATTTTGGTTCCGGTTTTTGGGCGGTAACCGGTTTTCAAAATCCTCAATTCAAAATTCAGTTTTCGAACTTTGTCCGGTTTTTCCCTGGGTTCCGGCCAGTTACCGTTACCGGCCTCCAACCGGGATTTGCTCTGGTACTGGGATTTTGATCCTTGCTCCTGACTCCAATATAAGTGCCCAGATTCAAACTTTCAAAGTTAAATTTTTCACTAAATAAATTCTGTAATACACCTTATGTTTGTGGCGTCATACATAGATATGCTTAAATTCTTGATACCTTTATATTCATCAGCCTTTTTTACATTATTTTCATGCTGTTTAGGGATCATTTCCTGTTTCACTTCGTACTTATGTTGAGCGGAATCTTTCCCGTTGCAAGGATGATGCCCAGAGGTCTGCCGGTCAAAGTATCTTGAAGGAGGTTCAGTAATTTGTTTTTTAATTCTTCTTTTAACATTGTCTTGCTTTTCGGTTGTCTAGCTATTGGTTATAAATATGGGCTATTTAGTGCCAATGTAGAGTCCCTAGTTTTGAGATATGCCATTACAAAGTTCCGACTTCAATATATGCCATTGTAAAGTGGACGAAATTGGATATATGCCATTATGTAAAAATCTAGATGATAATACCCCTATCTTCTTCCTTACCCCTCCCATGGCTGCCACGACCCTTTTCCTCTCCTCCCCCCTTCGACTTCTCCAAATCCAGCCGCCACTGCCTCTCACTCCACTCCTCTGCTCGCTCCCAGCAGCCGCCTTGCTCGTCGCCTCCCTCCACAGCGCATCCTCGCTAGCCACGCTAGAGCCACATGACGCCACTTTCCCTTCCAACTCCGGCAGCCACCTCCGCCTTGCCCCACCACACGCCATCCCTCCGCGCCCAGCGCCACCATCTCCTCAAATCCATGGAGCTCATGTGAGGCTAGATCGTTGCCGGCGGTGGCGCGCGTGGAGTGCCTGGCATCGGAGAGCGCGGTGGTGGTGTTCCGCGTGAGCAGCCGCTGCATGTGCCACACCGTGAAGCGTGAGCTGGAGCACTGCCTCGCTCGCCTCATGCTCGTCGGTGCCATGCACCGCGTCATGAACGCGCACATCAACGGCTTCCTTGTCCCACTCCTCAAGGTGGTCGGCACGCTCTGGCTCTAGGCAATTGCCATCACCATTGGCACGTAACAAGAAGCTTATGTTCTTGTTGTTGTAGAACTTGATGTTGCTTGCTTCTAATGACTAGGTGATTGATTACCTGCTAATAGGATAATACAGCCACATGGTGATGATAGATGAGTGTCGGCGGTGACCTAGCCTGATGCGAGCCCAGACCAGGTAGTGGTGGCCGACGCGAGCTCCCGTGCGATGGGAGGGAGGAAGAACAAGGGGCATTATGGTCTTAAAAAGTTTATAATGGCATATTTCCGAGTTCCGCATGTTAGTAGTGGCATATCTCGAAGGAGAAACTTTGTTGTGGCATATCTCAAAACTAGGAACTCTGCAGTGGCATATATATAGGTAACACTATAAATATAACCATCAGTTAATGAGATGTTTAATAAATTTGAGAAAAAAATATTAATTGCTAAAATAACTATTGTTGTACCATGAGAAAGTTGAACCTTTTTCATGTTGGTGAGCTGTATGTGGTTGAAAATGATAAAATTAGTTTTCTGTTGTGTAACTATGGAATTCACTGCCTATATTAATTGCTAAAATAACTATTGTTGAACTACGAGAAAGTTGAACCTTTTTCATGTTGGTGAGCTGTATGTGGTTGAAAATGATAAAATAAAGTTTTCTGTTGTGTCACTGTGGAATTCACTGTCCTATTAAAATTATGTTTTTCTGTCCTAACCTATCAACTTTGATGAGGAGTCGTCAACTTCCAAGTTTTCCCTTTCCTATAATTTCAGATAATCACCAAGGCAACTGCTGATGGGACCCTTCATACTAAGAACTGGGACATTGAGCCACTGTATCCTTTGCCAGAAAATGCTGCGAGCACAAATATGACAAGGTGCTCTGTTCTTTTCCCCCCATATTTTCTTTCCCTCAGTGACGATGTAACTTTTAATGTATGGTATGGTACTGCACTAACTAGCAAATCATATTCTTGTAGAATGCCTTTTTTAATAGTAATATTCTTTGGGAATATCTGCCTTTGCTTAGTTTGTACTATTTGGATGTTGAAAAACAAATCTAATGGCCATTGATTTGTAATTATGCAAAGTTTACGATGCTTTGCTTTGTTTAATCATTAATGATCAGTATGAATGGACTTTCACATTTTTCGTTAACACTTGAACCTATAAGTTTGGTGAGAACTGAACAACTGTACATACCAGATACTACCGTTGAAGGCGCATCACGGGCAACAATCACCAAAACCAAGTTCTTTTCCCCAAGAATTATTAAAAGCATAAGATGAAACAACTGGGAAAACAAGATAAGTTAAATGGCCTTGGATTGTATATTCAGCAATCAGCGTGATAAGAGGGTTACTGGGCCGGATCATTTACCTGCTTAAGCAGGTTGGGTGCGTACTTGAGACACCCAAATAAAAGCATTGCAGCTTCAAATCTGCATACATGGGCACTTAAAGACACTTTAAAATGTTGGTTCTGTGGATGCTTCAAAGTCCTGGTGTAATATTTTGTTTGGGAGCGCTTAGCTTCCTGAAGCTGGTGGGGGGAGGGACTCCAGATTTTCAGTATAAAAGGAGCTTAAGCTTCGCCGAGAAGCCCCCAAAGCTACACCGCATTAGGGAGGAGTTAGGCTTTAAGCTGAAGCCAAGCCCTCCCAAACAGGGCCTACAACAACAGTTAGCTAGTCCTAAATTTTTTTGGGTTCTTTGGCAGCACCGGAAAGGATTCGAGTCCCTTCTCCTTTTCAACATCTAGGAGGAGCCCTAGTAGACGTACGAAAAGTAGGTGGGAGCCTGTTGCAGAGGAAAAGGTTGCTAACAAGGTGGAAGTGATTTACAAAGAATCAGCAAAAAGTAATATCTGCAGTAGTTCGGAAACAACTAAAAGAGCGGTAAGCCCTCAGGGTGGGTTCATATTTACGTATTTTGGAAACTGTGAATTTGAATGTAATCTTCACTCCAAGCTTGTTTTTATCCTCAAATTCTTTTTTGGGAAATACTTAGCTAAGTATGTTGCAGGGTAACAGTTGGGATCTCGGGAAGTTTCTCCAGTCCCGCCAAGCTCCTCTAAGCCAATGCAGTCAGAGGCCTACAAAAAAGCAGCGGATTGGTGGTAATGCAAGTCTAACCGAAAATGGAAATGCTTCAAGCGACAGTGATAAGGAGCGGGATCTAACGAAATATTATGCCAGTTCAATTGCACTAGCAAATTCACCGGAGGAGAAGAAACGACGGGAGCATAGATCTAAGCGTTTTGAACGTAGCCAGGGCGCATCATCAAAACCTAGAAGGTCTGTCCCACAGAAGGATGGAACAGCCAGTATATATACCAGGAGAGCTATCTCAATGCTTCTTAGTAAAAGTAATGGAGATGGTGCTAGCTTGGCAGTGGAGGATTTGGATTGGGATGCACTGACAATCAAGGGAACATGTCAGGAAATGGAGAAACAATACCTACGCCTTACATCAGCACCTGATCCTGCCACAGTGAGGATACTTTGCTAATTGCCTTGTAAATTGTAGGCCAGGAAAACATATTGTTGATAGAAAAATTAGCTCTAGCTGTCTGTTAGCTCTTGATGCTGTTTTCTTGTATTAGTTTTCTGATCACACTTTTGCAGGTAAGACCAGAAGATGTCTTAGAGAAGGCTCTTCACATGGTTGAAGCATCTCAAAAGAATTATCTCTACAAATGTGATCAACTGAAGTCTATTAGGCAAGATCTTACTGTTCAGAGGATTCAGAATGAGCTGACTGTCAAGGTAATCCTTGGTAACTTCCTATCGTGGTATACTGCATTATAATAGTTAATAATTTGATGTATCATACTGTTTATTTTATTTCTCTTGTTGTGAATCTTTTGATTCACCAGAAATTAGTTAATTAATATTGAATAATATGCTATCACTTTTTTAGACAAGAATGATATGCCATATTTGATTCATCATGAGGACATCATTCCAACTTTCCAAAATTGTTTGATTCTTCCCATTTATATAACTTGATATTGCTTGTTTCAGGTTTATGAAACTCATGCACGTTTAGCACTTCAAGCTGGAGATTTACCTGAGTATAATCAGGTTCGCCTGTTTTGTTCTGATTCATCTTATTGCCTGAAATAAGCAAAACAATCATGTGGCATGTGCCATTCTATTTGCTTTCCTAGTTCCATAATGTGCAATGAAGGAAAAAAATAGGGTCACTGAGGACGATAATGATGCTTGTGTACTGGTATATTGTCTTGCTAGCAATCACCTGTTCTCAATGGCGAAACGATGGCCGGGGTGGCCTCGGTGGCTGCCCCAGCAGAACTCACCAATGGCCTTTACTACTGTTGTCATCCTTGCACTATTCTTATGGTC
This sequence comes from Ampelocalamus luodianensis, assembly GCA_036346255.1. Taxonomy (NCBI): domain Eukaryota; kingdom Viridiplantae; phylum Streptophyta; class Magnoliopsida; order Poales; family Poaceae; genus Ampelocalamus; species Ampelocalamus luodianensis. The sequence goes on along the minus strand of CM070617.1, from coordinate 23,730,847 downwards.
TAAAGAAGCCTTGTGATCGTGTCCTTTAGGATTCAACCCCCTGGTTACTGGTTTCTAGTTACGTCCCTGCCAGTTCTGTTACAAAGACATAGCGAATGCACTATACTGCTACTTGCAATTGTTGTAGTAATGCAGGAAATTGGTTGTAGTAAAGTGTTGATACTTCTTAACTCTGTCTTTTGAAAACTGGCTGCTGTATTCTTACTATCTTACTTGATAATTAATATTGATGGGTCTATTTGCCTAAGAAAGAAAGAAGTCAACAGCCTAGTTTTTATTCATTTTCTGTTGCAACTCTTTGCAGTGCCAATCACAGCTGAAGAGGTTGTACGCAGAAGGAATCCAGGGCTGTCATCTTGAGTTTTCTGCTTACAACTTGCTGTGTGTCATGTTGCACTATAATAACAAAAGGGACTTGCTTTCATCGATGGCAAGGTATATCTGTTGCATAATTGGTTATTTCATTGTTACATGAACCATATTTGATGCATCCATTGTTCTCAGCTTGTCAAAGGAAGTCAAACAAGATGGAGCCGTCAAGCATGCCCTTGCAGTTCATTCTGCTGTTTCATCTGGAAACTATGTCATGTTTTTCAAATTATACAAGACAGCACCCAACTTGAATTCGTGTCTTATGGGTAAAGATGTTTATTTCTTTCTCGTTTTTTTTGTCAATCCGTTATGTTCATTATTTCATTAAGATGATGTTTTGTTACTTATGCTATTGGCTTTGCAGATCTCTATGTTGAGCGGATGCGCTTTGAAGCAATAAAATGCATGTCTAAATCATATCGCCCAACTGTACCTGTGATATATGCTGCACGAGCTTTGGGATTCACGAGAAGTGATGAAGTTTGTGATTCTAAAGCAGCTGATGGATTGGAAGAATGTGAGGAATGGTTAAAAGCGCATGGCGCTGTTCTTTCAGTAGATAACAATAACGGAGAATTACAGATATACACAAAGGTAAACCTTTGCACCAGGTTCATGTAGCGTGTTTGTGTTAGCTTATGGTTTTTAAAACATTACACTATTTCTGTATTGCTTGACAGGATTCTTCTACTTCTCTATACATGCCTGAACCTGATAATGCTGTTTCACATGGTGATGCATCTCTCGCCGTGGATGATTTTTTGGCACGAGCATCATAAGCGATGTCAATGTGAGCATTTTTCACTCTTTTAGCACTGAGCTTTGGAGCTATTGCGGTAGTGCACATTGCCAATGCCAGTAGAGGAATGTTCTATACTTCTATTAATGCTCGACAGGAACTTGAAATTGACTGTATGAAGGATAAGCACTGGCTCTTGAGACGAATTGGCTGCAAGAACAGAATGCACGCAGCACGCGAGCAGGTGACTTTCTAGTAGCCTCACATTGTCCTCTGATGCCATTGCTGTTGGCAGGGCTTGTGAATTCTTCAGCCCTGTGAGTTTCATATGACAAACAAAATTCTGGGGCAGCATTAACTGAGATGAATCACCCTGCTCAGTTATAAATGTTGGGGCATTGTTTTCGTACTTTGCCAGCCAGACGTCAAGTATATATGTCATCAAGAAATGTGGTCCAGAGTCCAGACCAATTCAGTGTATTGTACAATTTTTATTCATATACAGGTGACCCTGATGTCACTCATTCTTCCCTGATTAACTGCAAATAGTTCATAGGAATTTGGAAATACTAATATTGTTCTCCTGAAATTTTGTTCTTTTTCATTAGGAAAGAAAAGAAAATCATGTTTCCTGATACTTGATAGTAATACTGAGTAATGTTAGCTGGAAACTTCTCGAATTAGCTTGTAGTAGACCATCGTAAACAACATCCTTACATAATCCTCCTGAGTAATTAATTTGTGTTTTTACAAGTACATTTTGTTTGTCCTATGTCTGAGTTGGATTATTCTGAGTTGAACCGACAAATTACTGCTGCCAATTAGAAATTACCCCACAGTTTTATTTGCTAAATTTTGTGTTTTTTGCATGTCGTGTGAAAAATTCACATGGTTTAATGCATTAGCTATAACAAATTAGCATTACTTGTCTAGCATTAGATGAAGAAATGATGTAAGCAGATAATTCTTCTAGTTATGAACTCAATAGACATGACCTCCCAATCGTGACTGCTAGATATCTTGGTAGAACAATTTTGTGCATTTATGTGGAACAAAACGACAGCCTGCACTACTCTATCTGGTATGTACTGTAGTTTTTAAGTGTCCAAGTGATCCGCCATGTTATTTTTCATAAATATGTGCTTTACATTATTGGCGAAATTGGCTACAACATGACACCATTTTTTTTTTGTGGCATTTGCTCTGGAACACCGTTTTTTTTTTGTCTTTGCTGAAACACAGCTTTTAAGGCTTGTTGTTGGTGGACACTGTATCTATTAAAACATAATATCCGGATGAGAGAGAACATAGGCAAAAAGTCTGTTTTGCCCATAACCTCTTTTTCCTCCTCTCCCTCCTCTTCCCTAGGCCTCGAGCTTCTCTCGTACTGTCACCATCAGGCAGGGAAAAAACCCCGACCGGTAACCGTTTACCGGTAGGGGTTCGGGATTTTGGACCCCGGCCGGTTTTTTCGGGTTTTGTAAGTTTAAATTTAAATTTTTGAATTTTGAATAATTTTTAATCAAATTCAAGCGATTTTCATCTGTTTTTTTTCCCCAGAAAATCCGGTAACAGGCCGGTTACTGGTCGTTTTTTTTTTTTTCTGGCCGACGACCGGGATTTACCCCAGAAACCGGTTTGGGTTTTTGATCCTTGGTCAGCATCGCTGGTGAGCTCCAGTGCTCGTCTCCGCCCTTCCGTCGCCTCCTACACCGATCCAGTGCTTGCGGCAACGACAGCGCACAACTGGAACAGGGCATAGGTGGCGACGGGCTTTGAGAAGCGCGACAACCAAAATTGGTGCGCGCTTGAGCACCATGATGGCGAGGGGAGTGTAGTGGTGGTCTTGGTGAAGCTCGAGGCTATATGTGGAGTGATGGCGACGGTTATCGTGGGCTATGTAGTGGATGTGCACGGCGCTGGTGAGCTAGGGGCGGCAGGGCTAGGGAATGGATTCAGGGAGGTCGGGCAAAGCTTGAGGCGGGCTCAATTTGAAGAGGGCGTGGACGGAGGCGAGGAATCTGGCGGTGGCTTACCGATGAGGTGAAAAGGGGCGTTGGCCTCGGCGGCGGGCATGGCCGGAGATGGGGTAGGTCAGTAGGTGGTGTCTGGGGGTGTGGTGCTGCGAAAAGAGGCTGAAGGAGGTGCTGGGCTAAATAAGTAGGGAGAGACGGTGGAAATGGGGGCGGCGTCAGGGCGAGCTCGCCGCGTGGCCATGGCGGCGTGGACTGCCGCATGGTTTTCCCAAGCGAATGCGAGTGTGCTGGCGGCGCAGGGGTGTCGCCTCTCACTGGCGCGGACGTGCGAGGTGGTGGCGTCTCGAGCCGAGGCGGTGCTCGGATTGGGGTGGCACAAGATGGACAACGGGGGCGACTTATGTTGGGCACGACGACATTAATGCACGCACGAGGTGGTGGGGCGGCATGGCGTCGAGCACCGGCATGGCATGGTTTTGGTGGCGTGGAGAAGGGCATGGTGAAGGAGAAAGAAGATAGTGGACATGGAGGTCATTTTGAGGGCAACATATGTTATGCAAGCTTGTGGTGCAATCAAACTAAAAATCATCACGAAAAATTTCAAAAAAAAAACTAGATGTACTTCTAAACTTACTCTACCTACATATAAAATTTCAATTTAAAATTCATTCTATGTTTAACCATGAAGTACATCGAGAAATTTTAAGGTATTTCTCTTTCCAAAACAACCATAAATACTATTATAATGAGTCCACCAGCAAAGAGCTATAAAAGTTAAGTGTGTTCTAGTAAAGACAAAAAATCACTGTCCTAAAGTAAATGCTATGAACGTTTGTTGTTTTGTAGCCAATTTTGACTATACTATACCTGTGAAAATCGAGATATTTATGTAAGATAACGCCAAGGTATATTCTATTTGACCTTGATAATCGAGATGGTTGTGTAAGACAACGTGAAGGTATATACTATATACTATTATTCATTGTCCTTGCGAAATGCTATTGTACTAAGAGAAAAGTGAGCGCAAACATGTTCGCGCTTGTGCAGTGTCTGTGAGCTGTACAAGTGGTTCTAATAACCGTCACAAGAACTTAACATCACATGGAAGTGTTGCTGGCAAGTGTTGCTAACAACATTTATTGTCAGCTGCCCTAGGACATCGCGAGTGCTGACTGCTAAACTGCTGATACTATAGGCCTGCCTAACTGTAACACTAGCACAGTACGTCAGTACTTGTCATCTACAAGGCTATATAACTAACTTCATATAAGTTAGTGTCGGAGTCACTGTATAGGCAGTGCATAAAGCTCTCCGAGCTACCGATCGAGACGGCAAAAATGCCAAACCGCATCTCTTCCGTTTGCTTCTAACTCTTGCATACATATATACAAGCCTAAAATCCCTTTCTGAGAAGGCAATTTGATCGGCTATGTCAAAGAAACGGTGTAGATGGTTTAATATCGATCTTATAGATGAATGCTAGGGGTTTTTTTAGAGCGAAATTATACAGAAAAGGATACAGAAATTTTATACAGGTTTAGATATTCTCCTGAGAGAATAATAACCATACTTATGTGTTTATTGTATTGATTGTGTTTATAGAAAAGAAGTCACCAAAGGCTAATACTAATGACTTCTCTCTCTTTCGTTGCTTGATTGCCATCTCCCCTCTTCCCTGACTTTACTCCTTATACATCGCATGAAGGGGGTGACAGTTGTTTTCGTCAAGAGACGTCTTGTCGTTTGATGCAATATACACGTTTAAGGGTAGATATTGTCAGAGAAGCATTCCCGCATGTTGCCTTGTGGTTATGTTAGAGACAGGTTTAATACATGCAATTATCTCAGGAATAACGATACATATTAACCACTACGTGTATTAAACACAGCGCACAAATATCCCTAGTTGATTGGTCCCATATGTTTGTAGGTTTTATCGACCTTAGAGTGGTCATAGATGACCCGATCGTAGTAAGACTTACAACTATGAGGTAATAGTACAAAAAAGGATACGAGAATTTTATACAAGTTCAGACCTTCTTCTGAGAGAACAATAACTTTACTCCTGTGTTTGTTGTATTGATTGTGTTTACAGAAGAGAAGTCACCAAAGGCTAAGATTAATGACTCATATCTCTTTCGTTGCTTGATCGCCTCTCCCTCTGTCCTCTGATTTTACTCCTTATATAGCGTATGAAGGGGTGACAGTTGTCTTCGTCAAGAGGCGTCTTGTCGTTTGATGCAATGCATATGCTTAAGGGTAGTTATTATCAGATACACATTCCCCCACGTTGTCTTGCGGTTATGTTAGAGACAAAGGTTTAATATGTGTAGTTATATCAGGAATAACATCACATATTAACTACTGCGTGTATTAAACACAACGCACAAAAGTCCCTAGTTGATTGGGCTCATATATCTATAGACTTTATCGACCATAGAGTGGTCGTAGTAAAATTTACGATCATAAGGTAATCGTAGTAGAACTTACAATTAATATGTGGTTATAGAATAACTTACAACTATATATGATAATTATAGTAGAACTTACAATCAATAGATGATCGTAAAATAACTTATGATCATATAAAGTGGTCGTAAAATAGCTTACGACCATTGGATGTGTATAATCTCCCTCATCATTAATATTGAAGGGTACTTTGAAGGTTGTATAAGCGATATTATTATCTATAAATATTATAGATAAGTAATTTAATTAATTGAGGATTATTAGATTTCCTTAGGACTCTTAGTGAAATCTGGTCGTCACAACTCATAAGAGTCCAAGTCAATTGATGTAGTTTTGAGGCGCATAATTATACTTTAAACTAAATATTTACATATTTAATTTTAAATTTTAGATAGCACTATTGATTAAAGAGCAGCACGACGTTTTGATTACTCGCATTCTCCGCCCCATGATTCCTCTAAATTATTCACCTTTCTCGTATTTTCGCGGAAGCACAATGACTTTACTACATCAGCAACCAGAAGGACCATGTCATGACGTCGTGGCAAGGAACTAAAGCAAAGGGTGATTAGGCATAACCAAGGTATTGGTTTCCAAAAGGAAATTGCGGTGAAGTTAAGTTCTAATGCAATTTTAATACACACGATCTGCGTGGTAGTGGTATAGCTAAATTTAAGTTAATATATATGCAATTTTTCTTTTGTATTAACAAAACATGTTAATATGTTGTGTTATATACATACTATGCTAGAAACTAATAAAGTTATTATGTTGTTGTTTTTCTTCTTCCTTTGTTGGTTACTAAACCTTGGCCTCCCATGGCCAAATCCTGGCTTCACCCCTGGTTGGGTATGGTTAACTAGGTGTATATCCAAACGGTCATACCGGTATCGGCGGGTCTTAATGAATGACTACATGATAACCTGCATACTAGCTTACATGTCTTCTTCGAGCACTCCTTATAAAATCTCCGTTTTGCTTGTGTAAGCAACTGACTAGTTCTAGAGGAGTCACAAGAGTATTACATTCGAAACCGCGGCAAAGTGAGCAAACTAAGGACGTACATGCATGTTTTTTTTCTTTTCACTTTGGTTTAACCAGCGTATGACATTAACCTTACCTAGTTTCTCTACAATACAAACTTAAAACCTGACAGGGTTATTGCTGCACTGCGATGTTTCTAATCGAACCATCTGCTCCCCATGGCAGCCTGCAGGGTCAATAATTAAAATTAACGGTTAGCATCTCCTACCAGCAATAGTATGTAGTACTTGTTGCTAGCTGCTCTTCTTATGTTTGAAATTGAACAGAAGAAATCAGCAACTGGACCATTGCAGAGGCATCATCATCATCATGCGAGAGGGGTTGGTTGTTGGGCAAGCATATTTCTAGCAGAAGCTAGCAGCAGAGCATATATCTGGCATTGGCAATACGGCCGGCGTGGATGGCCTGATCAGCTGAGATCGATGCTTCGATGAGCTGCACCGTACCAAACCGACGAGACGGAGAGATCGTTACGGCAAAAACCTGCATTTGGAAATTGCTCTTACGAGTTACGACTAATGCGTAGTAGTATAATGTACATCCAGCAAGCAAGCAGCTGGTTGTTGCCTGCTAGTTCACGACTATGAGTCTCAAACATTCCACAGATCGACCACAGATGATTCGTCGAAACAAAGTTTTCTATCGCGAATTCCCTGCTGCTTCTAACAATCAATGGAGAGGAGAGGAGAGGGTCAGTCTTTCCACAGATGAGATGATTTATCTAATTCCGTTTTCTTTCGAGAACTCCCTGTTGCTTTTAGCTGCGGTGAAAATTAGACATCTCTCAGGAAAGCTTGGTGTTTTCTGCGACAGCCGCGGTGAATCATGATAACGCTCCCCGGCTCCTGGCTGCGGGTTCTTCCCAATTAGCTCGAGGTGATCGCAAAAAATATCCATGTGCTTGAAGGAATACATGAAAGTGTTTTTGTATCAGAGCATGATTTTGGTCTTTTAACGACAAGAAAGTAGCACAAAATGCGCGCTCCCTTGTCCCTATGTTGACATACCAAACACCAAACATCATCAGGTGACTGAAAAGGAAGCAGTAAGAAGTCAACAACTGCCACAACATGGTGGCGTCAGGCCTCAGTTGGGCCTTCAGGCCCAAATTCGGGTACTACCAGCGTTATAACAGAATGGGCAAATGGAGGACTAAGCAAGGATGCTTGAAACATCACAAATACTGCTTAAACCATGCTAAACCAACTTAACCTCACCCTGCAGAATTCAGACGAAGTACTCCACGATTGCAGTCACCTGGAAGTGCCATCTGCTATCAAAATTCAAAATTTACATCACCTCCTAACCTGTTTATTCTGGCACCTTTTTCCGCTCTCCACTATGTCATCGCCATCTCCTTTCACTTTACCTGATGCAAATCAGATTCAACCAGTTTTGGAATATACTAGGATGGGAGGGCGCGCTACGCTGCACCCGTTGACTTGACTTGTCTGTGGTCTATTGATAGCATGTGGATTGCAGAGTGTGACCTGTGAAGACTTAGAGAAAAGTTTGTCTGTATTGAAAATCTGACGATGGATGAAGTCCCATGACAACAGCATCATGTAAGATGATAGAAGTGTACATTAGTAGTTCCTAAAGATGTTAAATTTCTATAGCATTAGTATCATCGAGTCAGCTTTGTTGCATCCTGCATTGTGTCTTCCTCTACTGCAAAAGATTCCATATAAAGATCAGCATGTAAATTGTAGAACTTTTAATAGGAAACAAAAGTAACAAACACTGGGCAAAAAAGGAAAAGTTCGGATAACAGACGGGAAACAATAGTTGCGGTTTCTCAATATCCGTGTTTATGAGAGCATAATACAGAGGACACAATAACTTTTTTCTTTTGCAAAATCATATATTGACGAAATCACAGCTGCTGATGAATTACCGTGCTGTTTTAGAAAAAAAAGCATAAATCTTTGCTCTTAATGATGTCACGAACTGTATATCCCTTATTTTTTTCTCCAAACTACAAAAAATTGTCTAAAGGAAAACCCAATGCTGAGCATCTCACCAGAACAAAAGGGAAACTTTGGATAACAAAAGGCAAAAAGGTGTGGAGTTTCTTAATCTGCAGGTTACTGTTGAGCAGATAATATAGTTTTTTTTTTTTTGCAAATTCATATATGGATGAACACAATTCCTTTCTAATAAACATGGCATGCAATGTATAGCTGTGGTTATTTTCTTTGTAATATACAAAAACTGTATGAAGGAAAACCCAGACTTGCTTCACATGAAACTGCGACCTTCTAATACTATCGAATGACATAGAAAGATTTGTTAAAAAGGTGCACAAATCCTAATCCGTATTGGCAGCGTAAGAAAAACACAACCTAAGCATACGAATATTTAACATACCTGGACTGTCAAGAACATCCGAAAGTTCAATAAACAGTCACTTATAAAAGCAGACATTCATAATAGCCTAGATCGCTTAATTTGCATGCAACATCATTATTGTAGAAGAGTCACACACAAAACAAATGCAGCATTTGGTATGGAGCTGACCATAAAAGGCAAGTTGTAAGGAAATCAGGAAGGCAATCAGTGAAAGTGTAGAGAGAACACTTCCATTTCAGTATTCGAATCAAACGAAGCTAAAAAATGAAGACACCGAAAACAACAAACAATGTTAAGCAAGAGTTGTATCTGTTTACAATTTATAGTAGCACATTTAGGTAAACCAACTACTGATGTATAAACTCGACTAAGAGATAGAATAACACACATCTGAACTATTTGCGATTGTAGCATCAATAGCACTGATCAACTCATCAACAGTAGCTCTCCAATATCTGGAACACATTTCAGTCCCTGAACTGTATATTCTTAAATCTAATCATTACAGGACAAAAGTCGGCAGATAATTCGCGAAAGTATACCTCTAACACTTCCATTTATTCGGCAGAACTCATCACTGCGCTGGCGATTGCAGTATGGTTCGATAATTTTTTCTCTAATATACATAGAACCATGGTGGAACAAAAAAATGTAACAATGCTTAGAACGGCATGAGCTGGTTAATATATTGGCGAGCTATTTTTTTTTATTCACTTGTATCTATCACGGACAACATAATCATTTATGATACAATATATCATCAACGAAATCAAAAAAATAGGGGACTTAAAAATGATGATACCGAGTTATGTCATCAACGAAATCATAATTATGATGCATGGATTCAAGCAAATTCTGAGGAGGGGCAAAATAGAAAATAGGTATCATGGAAAAAGACAATATCCGGTGTCTACCATTGACAGGCAAGCAATAGGTTTGCACAAAATAGGGGCAAAACCAACATAAGCAGTTCGTTATTTTAGTGAAAGAGAGAACCTCTGATGATTGTAGCACTGATGATAACACTTGTCAAATTAGTGTATATGAGCATACATGGAAAAAGAGTGTTTAACCTACAGCAACTAAAACCATCATAAAGCAAAAATGCATTACTGGTAACCCAATGCATAGATCGGAAGAGATCACGACCTTTAATTTTTCAACATTTCTTCTCTCTCCGGTAGAAAACTATTATATTGTCACTTTTTTCAGGAAGCACCAACCTGCATTTCAAATTTGTGTATATGAGCATACATGGAAAAAGAGTGTTTAACCTACAGCAACAAAAACCATCATAAAGCCAAAATGCATTACTGCTAACCCATTGCATAGATCGGAAGAGATCACCACCTTTAATTTTTCAACATTTCTTATCTCTCCAGTAGGAAACTCTTATATTGTCACTTCTTCTCAGGAAGCACCAACCTGGGAGCAGAGTAGCAGTTTGTAGCCCGAAGCAGCTGCATCGTCAAGCATGTACTCATCCTAAGAGATATAGCACAGGCAGAACCATCCTGGCCACAACAAGATCGTCCTGACCCCATGAACACTTTGTTGATGGCCCAATCAGGTATATCTCGAACGAAGGCAGGAAAAGAAATGTGGGCACGGACCTTAAAGAGGCAGTGGTCGATGCTGAGCTGCATGTCCTTGAATGCCTCGAGGACGTCGCGCCGCTCGGGGGCCTCGTCCAGGCACGTCCTCAGCACCATCCTCTCCATCGCCGGGTCCACCCCCTTCCACCTCTTGGGCGCCGCCGCCGATATCCCCACCGCGTTCGCCGCCACCGCTGACACCTTGGACCTCATGCTGGGCATGGGGGTTCAGCTGAACCGCGAAGATCCTTGGAAGACTAAACTGCAAACAAGTTCGTAGCAGAAAACGGCGGGGCAGGGGAAGAGGAGCCGCGATGTGTACGGAGTGGATTGCGGGGAACTGACGGCAGGGGCGAAAAACAGTCGGGAGGATTCGGGAGGCTCTCACCCGCGAAGAGAGATCCCGTTCGAAGGAAAAGGGAGGAGAAGCTACGCCAGCGCTCCATCGCCGACGGATGCCATGGCAGCGGAGCTCGGCACACAATCCGGCCCGAATAGTCCCCAATCCTTCCCCAAATCAGATCTGGTCGACAGAGGCCGTAAAACCATGAGAGAGGAAGTGAAGGAGGCGGGTGCGAGGGGAACCGGTCGGGAGAGACGGGAGGAGGGGAAGGCGGCGCGCGGCTGCGGGGATTTTGGCAGGGGCCCGGGCGTGGGAGGAGATGGGAAGGGACGCGGAGGAGGCGGATAAGGCGGAGGCGCTGGGGAAGAGCAACTGCCGCGGGGAGGGAGTCGTGCGAGGGGAAGGGACGGGGCCAACGCGATGGGGCGAGCGGAGGAGGCGAGGACACGAGCGCGACGGCGTGGTCGTTTGGAGCGGCGTGGTGCACAGAAGATCCCCGGAGGCAGGCGAGCCCTCGATCCTGGTCGATCGGACGGCCTCGCGCACTCGGCCGAGCACGGCAAAGAAATCTCGCGTCCACGCGTGGGCGCGCGGTTGGACTGGGCCGCCCGGGAAGCGCGGGGAGGCCTCCATTTCCTGCGCGCTTATTACAAGGGACGATAAGCTGCCACGTGAAAAGCATGCAACGCACCGATGCAGAGACATTACTAGTAGCTCAAGAGAAGTCATGCAGAACAAGGTTTAATGTCCTTGCAAGAGAAATCCGGTGCATAAAACACCATCAAATTCCTCAGCCCTCACCGCCTCGTTCCTTTCAGCATCTGGCGTTTCGCCGGTTTCTTGGTGCACGGCTGTTTGAGCCATTGTTTGCCGCAGCCTTCTCACCGTCGCCGGTGCCGGCGCCCGCCGCCTGCGGTCAGAGTTTGCAGTCGGGTTTTAGTCTTATTGGGCTTACACACTATTGATTATTTCCGTTTCTAAGCTCATATTTTAACTTATGGGCAATTTCTAGGCCCGCCTAGGAGCCTAGAATGTAGATCCACCACTGATTTTTAAGGTAAGGGCCCACTAAAGTCTAGCGCTCACCAATCCTAGTTTTGGATAGACATAAGATTATGAAAATAAATAAAAAAAGAAATTGTACAGTCACATAGTTTTCACTTTGGTAAATAAATAAAGTGAAAAAGAACCCAGGGTAGGTAACCATCTCATCAATGAATTATTCTTTTTTGCGATCATCTCATCAATGAAATACGTAATTAAGCTGAGATCGCTAGCGACAGTCACTCGGGTAGAGCTTTTTTTTGGGGGGGGGGGGGGTGGTTGAGAAAGACTCTGTGGGTTAAGGATGACTTTTTAACTTTTTTAGTTAACAAGGTGTCATTTTAACCACTAAATTTTATCATTATATATTCGAAAAAAGTTATAAGTGCAATGTTATAAAAGTATTTATAATAACAAATCTACTCATACTATTTTCATATATTTAAACTATATGTTCTAGATAACATCTTTGATCAAAATTAATATGGATTGACGGTATGTATTCTAAAGTTGTCACTTTTTCTTGGAGTGGAACCTGAGGGCCCGCTTCGAATGTAGGAATAAAAAAAAAATACAGGAATTGAAAATCACGTGAATTGGTGTGGCATGTCCAGTTGAATCCTTGAAAATTCTAAAACACAGAAATTGTTCAATTACGTCGTTCGGACGCTTCACAGGAAGAAAGTACATGATTCTAGAGAGAGGCACAATAGAAAAATTCCATGAGGTCGGACCTCATGTTAGATTTCATCCAAAATCCCTATGGATTGAGGCATTCTATAGGAATTTCATAAGAATTCTAGGATCTCATTCATTTGTTCCAAAGGGACACACAGGAAATTTTCAATAGGATTTCAATCCTACAAAATTCCTTCGTTTTTCCTTTGTTTTCGTATGGGGCCTAGGAGTACAAAGCTGGCAAAATGGATGTTACGATGTACTTTCTTAAGAATGTTGACATTAAGTATAGTACCATAAAATCCGGTATCGACTCCAGCACCAGAGTAAGGTAAAATCCTTGATTATCTCTCAAATTTTTTTTTTCGAATCACCCAGTACAACACATAGACGGCCACACACACACCAGACGAGCGGAGCTTGACGAATAAATGACGAAGTCACCACCGGCGCCTCGCTTGCGACGGATACGTCGCCTCTAATTGAAAGAAAATCCTCTTTAATGAGACACACAGGGCCAAACTTAGGGTTTGAACACTGATGGGTTGGAGGTACAACCATCTCCACTAGCCACCCAAGCAAGGCTTGGTTCTCTGGTTATCTCTCAATCGACCATGTACAATGGCAAATTCGTTCGACTTCTTGTACAAAATGCCTCCAAATAATTTTCTTATCCTTGTTCATTTAGTCCATCAGATAGTGAACAGCTAGCGACACCTGGTTCTGAGGTGCAGTAGTTCTCAAGGAAGCTCCTCTGGTGCCTTCCTTCTCCCGGAAAAGTTCGTTCAGTGCTTATTTTGAAATAGATAACTAAACAATATCATGCAAATTCAGTGACAACTTTGTTACGCCCCTATTTTATCAAGCACTGCTATGTAAACTACGCACAAGGAACCTGAATAACGCGCGCACCAGTATGCATGGCATGACAAAAGAGAACTCTTAAAACTTCAGTAAACACAGTTGGCCTGTCAGAGCTTTTATCTGAGCAGGGAGCTAGCAAGAACTGAATTAGCAGACTGGTGATTCATGGAACCAAACGTAGCCCGATAAATTGATGTGATTGCATTGCATGGTCAGGAATCGAGTTTTTGGCTCATTTGGTCTCTTTTTAGATATGCTATTTTTTGACATTTTGGATGTAAGTGAGCTCGCTTAGCTATTCTGTTATAAAAAGATGTCCAAAAAACAAAACTCTCGGGAATCGACTGGTAACTTACCATGAATCTAGCTACGCTAGTTGGCCATCCAAGCAACCTGCAGAACTCCCAAGCTGGGCGGCCAAATAAATTCCTCTGGTGTAAAGTGTAAACCACGATACCAAATGCAAGGTACCAGCTACCAACCTGGGAAGGCATGCAGGAGGCGTCATAGCGCATGCGCGTCGGACAGCAACTCCTGAACTCTGACGAAGCTTCCCGGAAGCTTCATAAGCCGCATCACTCCAATTCAAAATTGAACGTAATCAAGCTCCATTTTTTGCGAATATGTTCGATCTGGTACCATAAACACTTGATTTTTTAAAAAAATAAACAAAGATAAACACTTGACAATTGCTACATACTCACTAGGGGTTATCCACTTTGACTCAAATAAACAAAGTGGGTTCTACCTTGTAAGTACACGATCTGGCCAGTTTAACTGGTGTACTACTCGATCACTACTATAATCGAAGGAGAAGAAACCTGCAGAGAGATGTACGAGACTTGACAAGAGAAACAGCGTCTGTTGATGTGAAGGTGCATGGAACGTTGACTATCTTCAAATTTTTTCAATGATGTGATTGTACAATGTACTATCTTATGTTATGCTACGTGTTAGTGAGCTAGAGAAGGAATAAGAATGTACGATTCATGTTCATTAAGTTGGCTGACGCTCATAATATTGATACGGAGTCGAGGAATATAATAGGCATATGTCAATTACTTGTGTTTCTCGTTCTGGCATCGGAAAAGTACAGAACCACGGCTACAAATATCTATAACTGAGCCATGTCCAAAACCTTTCCCTTGATCTTCTCATCAAGTTTAGTGAACATATCCTTGGTCCTGGTCATGTGATTGCTTGCACCGGTGTCCAGTACCACATTCCGTCTCCACCGCCATTTTAAACTCCATGATTGGGCTTCACCTTGTCCTCATTCAACATTATTTCTTCTGGCATCTCTGTTCCCATGATGAGTTCCCATGTCTCAGCCACTAAGAGATCCATCTCATTGTCATCATACTTCTCCATGAGATGACCCTTGTCATCCATTTTCTTGGATCGGCAATCAGATGCAAAATGCCCAAAATTCTGGCAATTATAGCATCTGACATTTTTAATGTCAAACTTGCGGTTCTTGCTGAAGTCGTTGGCGCGCTCACCATCTCCATGGACACGTCCACACTCGCAACCTCCTCCTCCTTTGCTCTTTGTGCCACTGCATGAGCCTTCGCCTTCCTTCTTTGTTGTCTTGGCTTCCCATTCAGCACACGTAAGGAGTGTCACCATGATCGACCAGCTGCTTCTAATACGCCTTCAATGGGTCA
The DNA here is from genome assembly GCA_036346255.1 of Ampelocalamus luodianensis. Lineage (NCBI taxonomy): Eukaryota > Viridiplantae > Streptophyta > Magnoliopsida > Poales > Poaceae > Ampelocalamus > Ampelocalamus luodianensis. The sequence continues at coordinate 23,715,704 of CM070617.1, read as the reverse complement.
ATCACCTCCTCGCCCATCATGGTCTTGAAATCGCCAAATTGCTCAATGATCGAAGCAATATGGAGAAATTTGTTAGGGACAGCGCGTAGGACCTTCTTGACAGCATACGACTCAACCTTCTCGGCAAGCGCTCGAATTTTGTTGACGATGGTCATCAACCGGATAGCAAAGTCGTCGACCGTTTCGGACTCCTTCATGCGGAGCCCCTCGAACTTAGACTTAAGGGTTTGAACCTTTGCCTCCTTCACACGATCGACACCCAGGTACATCGTTTTTCAACGCCTCCTTTGTTGTCTCCTTTTCGGCTAGCAGAAAAGACATCTCCTCCGTGATGCCCTGGTAGATGGCCACCAATGCCATTTGGTCCCGACGTGTGTCAACCTCCTCCCGTTGGGTCTGCTAGCTCAACAGCATCCCAAACTCCTTGTGCGCGCATGTACACCTTCATCTTGATCGCCCATGCCGAACAGTTGCTCTTCGTGAGCAATGGGTATTGGAGGGTCACACTTCCCTCCCTTGCCGGTGCCTTCGATGATACCGTGTCGCCCATGTATCCACTCCCTGACGATGCATTCTGTGGCATGATTTTTCGCATAAAACTTGTTGCCTCGCTCTGATACCAAATGTTGGAATCAAATAATAAACTCACACGATTTCACGATGAACACAACACAAACACACACACACACACACACTAGGTGGAAGAAGAACACATAAGAGTTTTGGTGCTTCCCTGCAACTGCATCGCGATAGCTTTTCTGCCTTCTTCTTATTCCTTAATTTCTATGATTGACTACATATGATTAGGACATACCTACTTCCACTCCTACTTTTAATAGCAGTAAGGAGGAAGCACCAATTGGACCATTACTCGGGCTAGAGTTAAATTACTTAATCAATAGGTGAATCTTCTCCTAACCGCATATTCTTTTAATTATTGTGGGAATTGGTTACTACCTAATGCTAGTGTTTTACTTGTGCTCAGATTTATTAGCATCATTACAACCAGTATGTTGCTGATCAGTACATCACCGATCGGTTCAGCAACATCTCCGATCAATTCAGCATCATTCCGACCAGTTCGACATCATTCTGACCAGTTCGGTATCACCCCGACCAATATGTTGCTGACCAATACTGTAACATCCCAATTTTTTCCTGTCTTTAAAAATCCTTTGATTAGTTAGTACCTGAAAATTTCACCCTTGGAATTTATTTGAATTCTAATTAAAGCTTAATACAGACTTTTAATACCAAAACAATTTAATATGAATAATTCCAACATCAACAGTTGTCAAAACTATTTTATTTGGGTTATATGTGTTTGGATATATTTTCTAGATTTTTTTCGAGTTCATTTGCTATTTTCTAATGCTTATTTGAATTCTCAGTATTTTCTAAATTAGAAAATGTAATTAAAATCTTACAAAAAGGTTTGGGCCGAAACCCAACCCTATTCCTCCCTCAGCCCAGCACTGTGCAACACAGCCGCCCGCGTGTGCGCCCCGCCTCCACTGACATGCGGGCCCCGCATGTCAGTCTCCCTTCTTCTCTCTCTCTCTCTCTCTCTCTCGCGCGCGCCGCACCTAAGCCGGTCCTACCTGCCAGCGTCACCTTCGCCTTTTTCCACGCTCTTCTATCCAAACCTTAACCAATGATGAGTGGGTCCCACCCCACCCCACCACATCATCATCGTCTCTGAATGGGGCTTTGTTTTCGATTTTGTCGCGCGCTCGAGCGCGGCCGTTTTCGTTCCGAACTCTACCATCTCTGATCCTATTTAAGGGCCTGCAACCGCGTCACGAGGTTCGTCCACACCTCCGCCACCTTTTCCCTAAAAGCTAAAACCCTAGAGCGCTGCCTCTTCGTCGAATTTGAAGCTTTTTCCCTAGCACCGCCGCAGCTTTCATCGCTGGATTGTGCCGCCATTGGTGAGCTTTAGTCGTCTTTGAGCCCACCTTCAAGGTTGTCGCGTCGAGGGCTACATGATGCGCTCCGCCGGAGGAGCCCTAGAACGCAGTCGCCGCGTTGAGCCACGCCGCTCCGCTGCTTAACTCGTCGTCGCTGCCATTGTGGTCGACGCCGGCGAGATCTGACCACGTCACCGCATTCATTGTGTCGTGCTGGTACAGATGCGTATCTTCGCTGTCACCCAATCGCCGTCGGTCACCAAAACCTTTGGTCGCCGGAGCTCCGCCGTCGTTTAGTCGACGTGGCGTGCCGTGTCAGCCGCTAGCATCACCCTCGCGCCTACGTGGCGTCCACGTCAGTGCTGCGTGTGCGCCCGAGTGTCGGTTCACACCTAAACCCTAGATCCATCTCGCCTAAACCCAGTCTACCGTGAGCCTACTCTATGACATGTGGGTCCCGCATGTCAATGCCTATTCCTTTTCTCCAGATTTCTTTAATTCAGAAATTCCAGGGCTAACATCATGTTGATGTCATAATCCGATTTTCTAGTAGAAAAATGAATATAGAAATTCCAAAAAATCCTTTTTGAGTATCATCTTTGGATTAGATCTTCCAAAAGCCACATCTTTTGCATCCAACTCCGATTAAGCCCATTCAAATTTCTAAATTCATCTAAATTCGAGCTCTATTTTAATGATATTTTTATTTAATTTTTGGAGTTGATTTTCTTATCTGTTTTATTTATTTTTATCTGTTTGTTTCGTTTGCGAGTAGAGGTTGCTACTTGGTAGATTTTGAAGAAGAAGTTCACCAAGACCAAGATCAGTACCAAGATTTATTTCAAGGTAAGTTATACTTTTGATCATATTGAACCTAGTTTTCAAAATTATATTGATTCAAATTATTGCATTACTTTAAATATTTACTTAAATGCTTTTGGGTTTAGTTATTAATCCAAATTGTTACATCCACCTTGCTTATTGTTATGTCATGATCTTTTGTCACCCTAGATTGATTTATTATTTAGTTGGTATTATCATAACACCAACGTGGGTTGATTAGATACAATTAGTTGCTTAGCCATGCAATGAGTCATCATTTTATGTGAGTTACAAATATAAACTTGATTAAGTGAATATGAAACTTTGTGATAAAACTGTGTGATGTGTGCTATTACTTGTTGATGACATGTGTTGCACTCAACCAACTGGGTGGGAAATGATTTAGACTGAGGCAAGTGGTGGATACTGTGTGACATAGTGGAGCTGTGTGATTAGGAATGATAATCTATGTGATATAGTTAGAAATTGAAAGTCTTGCCTTGATCAATTAAGGATGAACTTTGTGCGCCATTGAATTGAGCCATAATTGTACGACCACATGTCTGGTATGGGATAGGCCTAGCTTAGTATGTTACGGAATCTCGACTTTGATTACTCAGGTTGATAGGTTAGGCTGTATGGCAGGATGGAAGTGTGGACCACTCTGTAGGTCACATCGCGGGACGGTTCGCTGCTTCCCTGTCCAACGGTGTGTTAACTAATTTCTTGTGTGGGCATTAGTGTCATCAATAAAATACATCGGGAGTGTCAATGTTTGGGATGAAGTTTCTGAAAAGTTTTGTTATGATTAGTACTTGCAACACTGATTATATCGTGTAGGTAAAGTGTACAACCTCTGTAGAGTCTTAAACAATCTATTCGAATAGTCGCGTCCGCGGTCATAGGCATGCTTGTGGATTTCACATGAGGGTTAGATTTTTATAAAACATTTGGGATGTGACAGCTATGTGATATAAGTCATATGGCTGCGTGAATAATATGATTAGGCTTTGTGTCCTTTGTGAAAATAATTGTTAAATTATTATTGTTAATTTGTTTTAAGTTACATTTCAATTTATTATTATATTCAATTACAAATGTTGCATTTCTGCAAAAGAACCACAGAAGCCATTCCTTTGGAATAAGCCTGCATTTATACATTGCATTATGTGGTATGACTTGCGAGTACGGTTGTGTACTCATACTTGCTAAATCAAATCAACAGAAGTGGAGGAGTCATCGTCTCCATTCGAGGAGGAGTACTACAAAGGTGCTGATCGTTAGATCTTGATCCTAGTCGGTTGCCTATGGTGAGTTGATGGGATTCCGCTGAAGTCTTTTGTTCCGCTGCTGCTTCTTTAATTATTGCCAGCCCTGCGAGGCTTAATAAATGTAAACTCGACTATAAGGTCAAAACCATATTTGTTATTCAAATTAATCGTTTATGTTATTATTCGACTTGTGTGGATCGATATTCATCTATGTTGGCACTGTGTGCACTAGCGTGAGCCTGGACTAGTGCAGAATACACAGAGTGTCTGAATTGTATTTTTATGTCCCGACAAATACCTCATTGACCAGTTCAGCAACATTCCCGACCAGTTTGGCATTAACCTGACCAGTATGTTGTTGACCTGCACAACATCGACTAGCTCAGCAATGTTACTGACTAGTTCACCCATATCCCCGACTAGTTTGGCGTCACCCCAACCAGTCACAGTTACTCACCAATACACCATCGACCAATACATGTGGACTTGATAAAGAAGGTATTCTAAATAAGGAAAGTGTGGACCTACGTGTCTGTTCTCTGGCCGATTAAGTTGAGTCAATCATGTAATTTAGTTTTCTTTTTTGTAGTTTACGTTTTGCATTGAGTCCGAACTAAATATGTCTAGGAGAGTTTAGAAAAAGCTAACTCTAGCAGAGATTGATTTCCTAGTTTGTTTCGGCCACTTGGCCTATATATTTATGTATGTGCCTTCAAGGAGGGTACCACAAATATTGATAATTTCATATTGCTATTTGCATCTACTAGCATTACACGCTTGTTCTTCCTAGTTGTTCGGCACAACCAATTCTTGAGGGGAATTGGGTGTTGCTTCTTCTATAGATCGTTCTGTTTTTCCGCTTGAAATTGAGAAATCAATATGCTCCACTTGGTGGTCGGTGGAGAGTATACGTGATTGGGAGAATTAAAGAGTTGCAAGTTCATTGCATTGGCAATGGGTGAGCAACTACGGTTCACCAAGTCTCTTGTACAAGTTATTTTCGATCCTACGTCGAGAAGATTAGACGTCCCCTCATCCCCATATTACATACCTAATTCTAAATGAGCAAATAAGTAAAGGAACTAATGCATATAGGAATCACGCCAACACATAGCTTGTAGCACACTTCCTCGATCCACACCGCACCTCCTATATTAGGAATGCAAAGATACAGTACCATGTAGAAAATCTTATGTGCAAGATATGCAAAATAATAAGATTAGAGGTGGCCAGATGGGCGGCCTGGCCTGGCACGAGCCGGTCATGCCCATCCTGGCCTGGCTATTAGATGGGTCATGTCGTGCCGGCCCACATGCCGGGGAGGCGGCCTAGGCACGACCCATCGGTCGTTCGTGCCATGTCGGGTTGGCATGAGCCCGTTTGGCCCAGCGGGCCAAGGCCGGCCCATTTAGTCCAGTAGGCTTGAAAAATAAAAAAACAGAAAAATTGAAAAAATCCAAAAAAAATAGAAAAATGTGTAGAATTCAGAAATAGATATGAAAATTTTAAAAAATGAGACAAGCATATTGAAAATGTAACAAAGAGCTTTATTAATGTTCAACTGACTATCTCGTTAAAACATTCGCCAAGTAAAAATTCAAAATGAGAAAACCTTGGCAAAGAAAAAAGAGTACAACCTATAGCTCCAGTGCTCTACATACATCCTTGTTCTACGTGTCGTTGTCTAGGTACAGATTTTCGAATACCTCCGACAACTATGGATTTTCCACAGAGTGTTGTGTTCGTGAATCAGCTTGTTCCCAGTCCTTCATGGTTAGAAGTATCTCCACCATTTCACTTGTGAGACTTGTTCTTCTCTCCAATATTCTTCCAGAAAGACTGAAAGCGGACTTGAAGGAAACCGTTGAGACATGAACAAAGACATGAACTGCTTTGTTGGGTTCGATGATAGCTCTTACTTTGTGCAAGATCATCAAACAAGAGTTGTCATTGGTACAAGTCATCGTCATAGAGGTTCTGCAGGGCTCTATGTTCTTGATCGTCTGAGTCTTCCTTTGTCCTCCTTTTCTAGTACTGCTCCTGCCCTTATTCCTTCATTCCCTGTTGTTGGTTCATCTACCCCTTGTCCTTATGCATCTACTTCTATTTGCCAATCTTTTCCTCAATGGCATCATCACTTGGGGGCACTTGTGTGGCTCACACCTCTCTATCTTGATTCATCAAGGTGTTCTTGGTCCTGTTTTTGTTGACACAAGTTTTCAGTGCAAGGGTTGTAGACTTAGCAAGTACAACTCCCGTACCCTTCCAGCATTTCTCGCTCTGATCGTCCCTTTGATTTGGTCCATTCGGATGTTTGGGGTCCCTCTCCTTTGCTTCGAAGGATGGTCACAGTTACTATGCCATCTTCATTGATGACCATACTCGATACACTTGGATCTACTTCATGAAACACCGTTTGTAGTTGATTTCTATCAATATTTTGCTCAGATGGTTCATACTCATTTCTCTTCTACCATCTGTGTTATTTGTTCTGGCTTTGGAGGAGAGTATCTTTCATTAGCCTTTCGTCGGTTTCTTTCTTCTAAGGGTACTCTTCCTCAGCTCTTGTGTCCTGGTGCTCATACTCAGAATAGTGTTGCTGAGCACAAGCATCGTCACATCATTGAGACTGCTCGTACTCTTCTCATTTCCTCCTTTGTTCCCTCCCACTTTTGGGGAAAACAGTCTCTATGACAGTCTATCTTATCAACCGTCAGCTCTCTTCCAAGCTTCAGGGCAAGTATTCTGATGAGGTCCTATATAGAGCCCCTGCTCACTATGCTCATCTTCATGTTTTTGGTTGTGTCTGCTATATCCTTCTAGCACCTCTTGAGCGTACAAAGCTGAGCCCTCAGTTAGTTGAGTTTGTTTTTCTATATTATAGTTCTGAGCATAAGGGCTATCGTTGTTATGATCCCTCAGCACGTCGCATTTGCATCTCTCGTGATGTGACCTTTGATGAGGGTCGACCTTTATTTTATCATCCTTCTACGCAACCCACTTCTTCTTTCCCAGATTCCACTTCCTTTTTGTGTATACCTCTCATTCTTTCACTAGACTTGCCTTCTCCAAATACACATTTTCCACCAGTTTCACCTTCTAGTGTGCCTCCTCCACCAGCTACACCAGATTCTGACACTTTCACTTTTCTCTTTCACTATATCGCCGACAGAGAATTCCTTCTGATCCTCAATCCTCCTCTCCTCCACGTGACCTTCCGGCCAGTACCACCGACTCTGACGATCATTCTACTACATCACGATATGCCCTACGTGATCGTTCTTCTATTCAGGCATCAGAGAGATGGGGTTTTTCTCGTGCAGGTGTAGTAGCTGAGCGAATACCTATCAGGAGGCTGCCAGTGTACCTGAGTGGCAGTTGACTATGATAGAGGAGCTCACAGCATTAGAATGTACATGCACTTGAGATCTTGTCCCGCTACCATCTGGAGCTGTTCTTATCACTTGCAAGTGGGTGTACAAAGTAAAGAACAAGTCAAATGGGTCAGTAGAGCGATACAACGCTCATATTATTGCAAGAGGTTTTTAATAGGCTTATGATCGAGATTATGATGAGACTTTTGCTCTAGTTGCTCATATGACCACAGTTCGTACTCTTATTGCAGTTGCAGCGGTACACACATGGACTATATCTCAGATGGATGTCAAGAATATTTTTCTTCATGGTGATCTACATGAGGAGGTCAATATGCAGCCACCTAGTGTTGAGGCTCATACAGGCTATGTTTGTCATTTTAGGTGTGCTCTATATGGTCTCAAGTAGGCTCCTCATGCTTGGTTCGAGTGTTTCAGTTCTGTGAGATTCGAGCTACTGGTTTCACTTCGAGTGAGCATGATCCTACCTTGTTTATTCATACTTCTCAGCGGGGTCATACTTTGCTTCTACTGTATGTAGATGATATGCTGATCACAGGAGATGACATAGACTACGTGGCTTTTGTCAAGAAGAAATTGAGTGAACAATTTATGATGTTCAATTTGGGACCATTGAGCTATTTTTTTTGTAGGGATTGAGGTTCATTCTGATGGTGATAACTACTACCTCTCTCAGCATCGCTATATTCAGGATATGCTTGCTCACTCTGGGCTGACTGATACTCGTACTACTGCCACACCCATGGAGCTTCACTTGCAGTTTTGACCTACAGACGGTATACCCTTGACAGATCCTTTCCGCTATTGTCAACTCGTTGGGAACCTTGTCTATCTCACTATCTCAGTTTGTCAGTGCTCCCACATCAGTCCACTATGGTCATGTTCTTCGTGTGCTAAGATACTTGAAGGAGACTGCGTCCAGACATCCGTTCTATGCCAGTTCGAGTCAGCTCCAGCTCCTCGCTTACTCTAACTCCACTTGGGCGAGTGATCCTACTGATCACCGATCTATCACTGGCTACTATATTTCTCTTGGTACTTCACTCATTGCCTGGAAAGACTGTTGTGTCACGCTCTAGTTCAGAAGCTGAGCTTCGAGCTCTTGCCTTTACCATCTCAGAGATCATTTGGCTTCGATAGCTCTTGATTGATCTAGGTGTCCATTGTGATAATTCTACGCCTCTCTTTTGTGACAAAACAAGTGTTATTCAGATTGCTGGTGATCCAGTCAAGCATGAGCTGACAAAGCACATTGATGTCGATGCATCCTTCACACGATCTCATTGTCAACAGTCGACCACCGCCCTCAAGTATATTCCTCGGAGCTTCAAGGTGCGGATTTTTACACTAAAACTCAGACTCAAAAACATCATTGACTTCATCTACTCAAACTCAATGCATCAGATCCTCCTGGTCCACCTTGAGTTTGAAGGAGGGGTGAGTGTACGAGTGTTGGTTGTATATTTTCTCTCCCTTAACCCATATAGTCCATGAGACCTATGTACTCTTCTTTATATATACTCTATCATTAATGAATAAGACGCATAGTTATGAGTAGCAAATCACTCTCTCCAAATTCTAACAATTGCAACCGCACGACTATCACACCATCGGGATATCAACAATCAAGATGCACATTTCCTGAAAGCATACAGCTTGTGCTATAATTGTATCTGCTGATCAGCAAACAGCTTTCTTCAGAACAAGAAACATAATTCATAGAATGAACACAATAAAAGGATAGCTCATACACGAACCATTGTTTCCATGGCTTGAGATGAATTACAGGTATGCATCAAGCAGCATGCCGACAAGATGCTTGTCTGGGCCTTGCCAATGATTCCAACCTGTGGTTGTCTCTAGGTGCTCATTTGGTACCCGGTCATGCACAAGAATCCTAGCAACCAGATGGAGACACGAACATGCACACCACCTTTGCAAACTTATATGTCACTAATTTCAAATAACCATCAGAACATGCCTCCAACAAAGTCATAGTTCTTCACGTCATATTACGAGTTTAGGCATCAAGGAAGATGTTTATCCAAGCTCCCACAATAGCAATAAAATTCTCTGCTCATAAAGGTAACAGAACAATGAAAGAAGCACGAAGAATCAAAATTGAGACTTGGCAAAATGATAACAGTGATTAAATTGCCCCTAGATTGCAACACAAGCAGTGCAATTAACTCTGGTCTCATCAGCAACATTTAAAGCTAAAAGAAAGTAGATAAGTGAAGATTTCCCACAATACAATAGACATATATAAAGCTAAATCCTGCACCTGTATAGTATGATCAACATCACATGGACGAGAGATGGAACGGATAGGGTTGTATCCCCATCATCATGTGTCCCCTTCACAGCTTGCAACACTCTAGAGCTCAAACTCCTCCTCGCGAAGTGCCAGCTCTGCAGCTTCCTCCTCGTCATCATCAAGAGCGAAATACTGATTCCTCTCAGCCGGCCTGAACATGTAGAACATGAACATGTAGAATGCCATGGTGGCCACCTCCTCTGCTGCAACACTCACCCATCTGTACTTGTAGTTTGTAATTGTCTTGAGCGCATACACAATGATCCTAGTGAAGTACAAGTATCCAATCACGACAACATAGAACTGGCGGAAAAGCATGAGCTTGGCAAGGGTTCGGGCTGCCTTGCCGTCTGTCTTGGATGATTCCCGCAGTGATCGCATCGACCACACAACCGGGAAGAGCACCGCGCAGCAGCAAGCTACATCAACAAACAAGAAGATCTGGTTCCATGTTACCCATGCCTGCAAGAACGGCCCAGTCTCACCGACCACAGCTGCAGCAATGTTAGCTGCAACCTGTAACGGGATCACCACCATGAGCACCTTCTTCTCCTTGTCCTGCAGGAACGGCTTCAGGAACGACCAGCCGGTCCCAATCAGAGCAATCACGGCGAACAAGATCACACCCTTCACAAGCTGGAACAGATAGAACATCACGTCCCACCCGTGCGGTGTCCCAGCGATGCGGATGTAGTGATGGTCCTCGGCCGCCGAGATGCAGTACAGCATACGAGCGGCGAGCAGGCCGGACATGAGGTGGTGGATGCGGTGCGCGGATAGGCGGCTGCGGTAGAGGGTGAGGTACAGCCACCCGGCCAAGAACACGACGTAGCAGACGGCGAAGAAGGCGTAGATCGCCGGGACGGGGGCCTGGCCGACGGAGAGGTAGTCCTTGGTACCGTCCGGGTTGGTGTTGTACATGTCGGTGTGGACCTCCATGGTGACGGTTGTCTCAGGCGCGCAGTTGGCGAAGAAGAGGCTGTACTCGTCGGGGTGGGTGATGGGGAAGGTGTGGTTATAGTGGCCGTCGCCGTCGAGGTCGGCGAAGGTGAAGAGCGGCTTGACGTAGGGGCTGGAGAGGACGCATCCCGGGTTGGGGTCGCGGTTGGGGTTCAGATCCGTGGGCGGCGGCTGCTCGTAGATGGCCTCGAAGAGCGCCTCGTCGGAGAGGAGGAAGAACCCGAGCTGCGCCGGGTCCGGCTTGGCGAGATTCGAGGAGGCCTTGGCGCCGGAGACGGAGATGTCCACCCAGCCGCGGTGGGAGAACCCGAACTTCTCGAAGAGGATGGACGAGCGGGAGTCCTCTTTGAAGGACTCCTGCTTGGTCTCCGCCGCCGCCGGACGGAGTACAACCCCGGCGACGGCGAGGAGGAGGAGGAGGCGCGCTGCGGCGGCGAAGGCGGTGGCCATCGCGGCGAGATCTGGGGGAGAGGGGTGGCGGAGTCGTGGAGATGCGCGAATTGGCCAGACCTGTTGCCTGTCGGGGTGGTGACTTTACCGGGGGCTTATGCAGGTGGGAATGTGGGATGGGGATCGTAGGTCCGTTAGATTCACTTTGATATTGGTGAGGCCGTGGTGGGGGACTTTGACCGAGGACTCTTAGCAGGGAAGCAACAGAGGGGTTTCGCGTCGGTTGTAGCGTTGGATGGTGGTCGAACGGTAGATATCGGGCCTGCATTGGAAACTCGCAAGTGTGGTCTAGTGGTCGCCGGTCCGTTTCGGCGTGTTTTCGGGGAAAAAAATCTTATAGGATTTATCCATAACTTTATCAATATAGATCAACTTCACTACGTGATACGTATCTTTTTACGAATCTCAAAGCGTGACATGCTAGCCTTCAGTATTCAATTCGTGAAAATTCACATCAGTGATTTATGGGGTTGTGTGGTTTGAGATTCGTGAAAAGACACATGTCACGCAGTGGAGTTGGTCTACATTGATGAAGTTGTAGACCAGATCTTATAGGATTTTTTTTCGTGTTTTTGGCTGCTCGTGATCGTGTTTTGTTGGGTTTGGCACGACGCTGGGGTCAAATAAAATTCTTCGTACATGTATATGCAACTGCGACGAAGCTTATCAACAAAAGAGATTTGGAGATTGAGCTGGAGAAAGAATCCCTCCTCCTCCCGCGCCGTCCCCTCCTTCTTCACGCCTCCTCCTGAGCCTGTCGCCGCCCCCCTCCTCCCCTGCCGCGCCAGCCCCCCCTCAACCCCCTCACCCACCACGCCCCTCCTCATCCCTACGCGGCGCCGCCCCTCCACCCCGAACTCCTCCTGAGTCCAACACCATCGCTCACTCCTCCCTCTTCCCTCTTTCTCCCTCTACACTGACGCCCCCGACAATGCCATCACTGCCGTCGCCCCCCCCCTTGCCGACAACAACCCAAATTTCTTTTCTTTTTTTCCTGTTGTAAATGAATTATGTATGTAATAATTCTTTATTACAAAAAATTGTTTATTGTAATATAATTTTGTTGCAATAATGTATGTAATGATTGTTTATTGAATTAATTATTTATTGCTAATTATGTTAATTATTGTTCATTGCGGTCAATTGCGTTAATTGTGGTAGTTGTCGTAAAATGTCGTCAATTCTAGTTAATTGTCGTTAGTTACATTAATTGTTGTTCATTGCGGTCTATTGCGTTAATTGTAATTAATTATGGTAGTTGTCGCAAAGTGTCATTAGTTGTTGATAATTGCCGTTAATTATCGTTAAACGACATCCAACAAGCTATCATTTGACTCAGGAGCATTTCATGTATTTTTCAACTCAGAAGCTTAAGAAAACCTACCTAAAAGTCAGACAACCAAACATCAAATCTCTTCAGCTCTGCCGTTCAGCCCTTCGACTTAGCTGAAAGTTGCTTTTCAAAAAAAAAAACCCGCAATCGTGCCACCCTAAAAAGCCTTAAAAGTAGCTTGCTTTAGCGTTTCCACACATCGACCATACATAAGATCGACGTACTTAATTGACCCAAACAAACACAAAATAAAGAGGTTAGGATTGGATGCACTAGTTGTCAAGAGTGCGCACTGGCATTGACATTCTAGTGTGATCCTTGTTTGTTTTGCCGATTAGTTTGCACGATAATGGTAATGTTTATATGCATTAGTAAAGTTGTTGAGAATCTGATGGGGGGAAAACAGAGAAATGGGAACATGCAGAACCGAACGGCTCCACCACGGTAAAAGCTGACATGATCGACGCATTTTTCGTCCCTCAACCACCCCACTTTTGTACAAAATCCATGAGTTACTACCCGAGTCACTGCGTTGGGATATTTTCTTGCGCATGTGTCCCGGATGAGGTTCACACCATTTCATTCGCGTCCCGAGTTTGGGCTCGCGCTTGTTCCGAGGAAAATTGACGCGCACTATGTGACATGAAATCGGCAGGTTGGTAACGCTGCGGGTGCAGCGAGCAGCATGGTGGCTCATACGTATGTACTGGCATACCGCAGCGCCCTGGCCACAGTATGCACGCCCGTCTGGCATACCTCTAATTTATATTGGCATCGCAATAGCGTGCCACTTGAAAAGTACCATCGCAAACGTAACATGCTGCCAAATGCCACACGAATGCCCGAAATTCTTTGAAATGTTACTGTCGTGTGGGTTCCATCACCAGATGTTGTTTGGGGATGCGATTTGACCAAACTGCCCCCGTGAAGAATGGAATGGCTGGCGCCAAAGCAGGTGCGATGGTGGCGCCAAAACCTTGTGGGTCTATAAAAACCATTTCCTTCCCTTCCATTCTTCCCTCCATCCAATTACTCCACCCCATCTTCTTCTCCCCATCTGGTAATAGGGGAAATTCTCTTCTCTTTCATTCTTTCCTCCATCCAATTACTCCACCCTACCTTCTTCTCCCCATCCGGCAGTAGGTAGAAATGAGCCAATCTGACGCGTCTTCATCAACCCCTAACATAGTTTGCCCCAATTGCAATGTGTTGGTCCGGCGGAAGACGTCAGGGAGTAAGAAGAATCTTGGGCGGCATTACTTCAAGTGCCTATTTTACTTGGTGAGTTGTATCGTGCCTTAGTTTAGATTTTGTTTGTTTTCCTTTGTTCTTATGCTGAAGTTGCCACTTGAACTTGTGACCCTTTGTAGGATGGGCAATTTGGTTGTCACTTTTGGGAATGGGAGGATGAGCTAACTACTATGGCAGGGCAGGCTGTCACACAGGAACCTTTTATGGTGGGGGGGGGGTGATGTGGCCGAGAATAGACAAGGCTTTGAAAGACAGGTGAGCAAGATCAACATGTTAATGTGCCTAGTTGCTTTTTTGTAGTCTTTATTGTCGGAAGCTGCAACGTAGTAGTGTGTCTTATATATGGGGCAAACTCCATATTGTAATGCATGGTTTGTATCTGCCAATTCTGAGTAGTAATGAAATGAGTAATTTTTCTGATCTTGACACAAAACAGCACATGGTGTTGACACAAAGCATTTCATGATCTTAAAGGACATAGTCTTGACTCCAGAATAGAACACTATTGTTACAAAAGGACATCATAGAATAGTGTTACACAAGGATGGCATGACATAGTCTTACACAAGTATAGCATAACATAGTCTTACATAGTCTTAAAAGGAAAGCATTACATGATCTTAAACGACATAGTATTGACTCCAGAATAGAACACCATAATCTTACAAAAGGATAGTGTAACAAAGTCTTACACAAGGATGGCATGATAGAATTCACACATCTCTAGAATCACATAAGGATAAGTGCATAGTCTTAATAGAAGTACAAAAGGTCATCTTGACAGAATCCATCACACTCAAATGAGTCAAACTCTAGGTGCTGCTGCAAGAAGTGCATGTGCAAGAGACCTCATCTTGCCCCTTGTAGTTGTGATGTCACTACATCAACAAATTGAGTGAGGGAGAAATTCCACTGAAGGAAAACATGTTAAGTGCCATTGAAATTACCTTGGAGGTTGAGGATTTGTCGATTCAGCAAGTGTTGCCACTGAATTACTCGCATTCTTGCATGATGTTGCATTCTTAGTCCTCCCATGGTTGTAGTGGTATTGGCTGTCTTGGTTACACTTGCTCTTTTCCTGCAAGTAATTGCAATCTGTCACTGCAATGGGTGGCAAATAAAGTACATTAGTTGGGTAGTAATTTAACCTCTTGTAGTTGACTATTTCTGGATTAGTTGGGGAAGTTAGATCCTCAGGTACATTCTCCTTGCATCCCTTCTGCCTATGGCCAAGCCTTCCAAATCTCTTACACCTTTGCTGTTTCTTCCATGGTTAGCCTTCCCTGTACCTTTTATTCCTAGGCCTTCCTGCCAGCCTCTTTAGTATGGGAGGTTGTAGCTTGAAGTCATGAGTGCCCTCGGCCCACTTGGCTTTGCCTGGCATTGGCCTTATGGCATGATTGTACGCAACCTTGTAGTATTCCACTGAGTAATAGTCATGGACATACTTTTCTACCTTTTCTCTCTTGTAGCAAATAACAACCAAAGCATGAGTACATGGCTTACCAGTTATCTGCCATTGGCTGCAAGAGCATTCCTTCAAGTCTAGTTCCACTACCTGTCTCTATGTACTTCCATCAGGGAAGGCTCCACTCTCCTTACTGTTTTAAGTGTGCTTGGGTTAACTCTATACCCTCTCAAGCCCCTACTCATTGCGTTAAGTTCTTTGATAACACTAGGTATAAATTTTTCTTCAAACTTTGCTGCAACTCTCCTCCTAACTCTTAACTTCTCCATCATCATTTGCCTAAGCTTATCTACTAGTTCTCTATTGGGAGACTTCTATAAGGATTTACCTTGTTGTTGAAAGATTCTGAAATATTGTTGTTGATGTAGTCCACCTTGCATAAACCATTGAACTTGCTCCTTGCCCAGAGGTAAGGGTGATTCTATTGTAGCCAAGTGATAGCAGCAAGACTAGCTTCCATTATGTTGCCCATGTACTCCTTATAAAACTCTTGTACATAAGTTCTGGCTGCGGACCTCATAAAACTCTTGTACATAAGTTCTGGCTGCGGACCAAATGTTGTTATAAATGGCTGGGCCATGGAATTTTTTGACTAGATTCCTCCACAAGTGCATCATGCATTCCCTGTGCTCAACTCCATCAGGGAATACTCTACTAACAGCTAATGTAAGGCCATATCCAACATTTGTGTGTAGTGCCAAACCATATGGTGTACCAATTGCTAGCTTCAGCTTCTCTAAGAACCACATCCAATTCTCACTTGCTTCAAAGTCAAATATGCCATAGGCAACAGGAAACATCCAGTTGTGCCCATCTATGGCAGTAGCAGATGCCAGTTGTCCTCTATACTTGCCAGTCAAGAAAGTGGAGTCTGTGCCTAGATATGGTATGCATCCCTGCAATTAGCCATCTATGCAAGGCTTGAGAGCCACAAAGATCTTGATGAACAAGTGTTTTCCTTGTTTACCTTGTAATCAATCTCTACAATGCTCCCTGGGCATCTCTACTCTATCTCTGCCTTGAAGCTGAACAGTCTATCAAAGCTGCCCTCCCAAGACCCATAAATGTGTTCAAGAGCTGCCTCTTTACCTGCCCAGACATTGAAATATGAAACAACCACATGATACTTCTCCTTAATCCTCCTTTTCAGCTCCTTTGGGCCTAGAGTTGGTCTTCAACTAGCCAGTCCTTCACATGAGCTGCAACTCACTGTATGAGGCCATCTTGTCCCTAGAAGAGCTTGTTGAAACACACTTGTGGCCGTCTTCAGACAAAATCTTGACCTTAGCACAACAACAAAAGGAAAAGGGGAAAATTAGCTACATCCCTAAAAATTAGATGAACAAACAACTCAAGCATGAATATTTCACTAACCTGAAAAGAATTGCCATCTTGAAGCCTGGCAGCATGAATCCTCCAATTGCAATTAGGATCAGTGCATGATGCCTCATATTTGGTCTTCTCACTATAGTCAACACCAAATTCAAACTCTTTCAATAATGCATAATGCTTAAGAGCTCTTTTAAAAGAGAGTTGATCAGGAAATATTGTTCCAATTTCAATGGTTGGATTTTCATAATCAACAACATGACATGTCTCACAAGCAACTCTATCATTAATCTCTGCATCAGCCACCTCCACACCCACATCTGGATCCACATCGCTCTGCAACCTCAGGTACAGGTCCTCATGCGCTAATGATGCCATCTATCCCCTCATCATCTACTCCCACATAATCCTCATCGTCCATGCCTCTCTTACTCTCACCTTTTTTCGGTTGTTGCTGAGAGGGGTTCTCAACAACATCATTTGTTTGTTGCTACTGAGGGGAATCCTCAGCAACATCACTTGTTTGTTGCTGTTGTGGGGAATCCTTAGCAATATAACTAGATAATTGCTGCTAATGACTAGAAGGTTGCTGCTGAGAGGGATCCTCAACAGCACTAGTGGCTACCTGCGACAACATGACAACCTCAATTGGCATGCCTAGCAATCTCTCCCCTGCCCAGTTTGGTCCTACGTCCAACACTGAAATGTTTATCTAAACTACTCTCTCCACAAAATACATTTCAAACACTTCAAGAAGTTCAACATTAGAATTTATTGGAGTAAGGTCAACAGTGCATTTATCATAGGAAAAACATGACAGATATTGCTTACTGCCCCACACGAACTCCCCGCGTAAGTACTTAGCAATAGTCAGCAACGAGCATTCCTCCTTATCTACCACCTTATTGATGATTCTGGCCTTCTTGTATTCAATCCTACCACTATCCTCCTTGCACATGCACGGTCCCATCCAAATTGCTACTCTGAATGCTTTGGTAGGATCCATCATACCGCAACAACATCAAAACAAAATAGCACCAAAAAAGTTAGAACCTACGCAAAGCAACATTCCAATAAAAAATAGAACAACACAATGCATCATCAATCGTAAATTTCTACCAGATAATGCGGCCCCAACCTTGGTAGGATCCGTCCTACCGCAAACAACATCAAAACAAAATAGCACCGAAAAAGTTAAAACCTACGCAAAGCAACATTCTGATGAAAAATAGAACAACACAAATGCATCATCAATTGCAAATTTCTACTGGATAATGCGACCCCAAAACCACTGGAACCACACATGTCACAAAAACACCAACACAACAAAGAAACAAACTCAAATCGCACAAATAATACAATAGGGAAAAGAATATTTACCCCTCTAGAACCCACAAATTCAAGTTGATCAAGTCCTCTTCACGGAGCCGTTATCGATGCGCTCGCGGCATCCATGGATTGTGCTGCCTCCCTGTCGCGGCGCGGTTGGGTCTTTAGTGGTGAAGGGTCCACCAAAGTAATCGAAGCGCTCGCGACATCCATGGATTGCGCCGCCTCCCTGTCATCCACCGCTGGCGTAAGCTGGGCCATCAGTGGCGATGGGTCCACCGAAGTCCCTAGTGGCGTTGCCTTCACCACAAACAGCGGTGGAGGCCCAACACGCCTCAACTTCGCCGCATCCCTAAACCGCTCCTTTGGGGACATCGATGGACTCACAGGACCCGAATCGCCCCAGCTAGAGCTTGCCGTCGTAGGGGTGTTCATCTCTCATTCCACGCGAGTAATGCCGGCGACAGCGAATCAGCTGATCCCACAGGGGATCTAGGGTTTGGGAGGGGAAAGGGCGGCTCTGTTCTTACCACTGGCTCACGGATCTGGGTTTTGGATTAGCTTGCGAAGGGCAACCATAGAAATTAATTTCATTTCTCACTCCCAATCGGCCCCAAATGGCATATGGTGATGGAACCCACACGGCAGTGGCATTTCGAAGAATTTCGGGCGTTCGCGATGGCATTTGGCAGCGCGTTGCATTCGCAGTGGTACTTTCCAAATGACACGCGATTGCGATGGCACTGAGCAAATTAACCCTTTATATTAATAATAACTCAACGAGTAAAGTACATAAATACCCAGCTTTTGCATTGAAGATTGTAGATAAACAACATGTCACCGTCAAATCCTTGGTCGATGTGGTGCTAGACTTTTTTTTTTATGTTCCTCGCCATCGACTATGTATCTTGCAACCATGTCTTGATTGCCGACAAACACGACAAAAGGAAGTAGATTGTCGATGATCTTTATTGATGTGTAGGACCTACGCCTAGGTAGCAGTGTTGCTCGTCGGAAGAAAATTAGATGTGATTTATTTGCATCCTTCTCGACCCAGTGTCGATTTTCAGCGTAGACATCACCATTGTCGTCCAGGTGAGTTAGTCCGATGAAACCCGTCGTAGATAAATAAAATCCGACTAAGAACTCGCTAAAGAAGACCAAAACTAGACAATTTAATCTAGAGAGAAAAACAGAGGAAACTAAATAAATCTAAAACTACTTCTAAAAAATCAACGGATCCTCTACTCACCCAACGTCGGCAAGAGCGCCGGAGAAGAAGAGACAGGGACCGACGGAGTGACGACCAAGTTGCGGCCCGGCGGCCGCTTTGTTCGAGAGTTAGACGGTGGATGCAATTACCGTAGGCCCATCGAGCGGACGGACTCTCGGACAGCTCGGACAGAACAAAGTGACGTAATTAGGCCCTTTCCACCCAATTCAGCCCAATTCAATTTTGATCGCTCAGAAAATGTGCCGACCCAATACAGCCGATCCGAATTTTGATCGCGCAGTGGATAGGATGTGCGACCCAAGTTGGCGTTACCTTTGCCAGTGAAATCCAAGGCATAGCGGAACAGATGGAGGTCTATAGAAATGTGAAACGGGAGCCCAGCTGTTCGTGCAGTACTTCCACAGAAAAAGATCCACTTGTTTTGCGCCACAGTCCGTAACATTGAGCCGACGTCCCCGTGCTGATCATCCATTGCAGTCCCCCACTGTAAAGAACTAAATGCCGGAAAAGAAGATGGCATTGCACCGCCGCAGGATGTCGATCCGAAGAGTAGATGTTCTAAATGCATCGCAAACGCAGTGCGGCGATGAGTTCCTGTACGCTAGCGGCTAGCCCGTCCATCAGGCGATCTCGACTCGTGGAGCATCTCGAGCGCTCCGTGATGATCTGGTTGTTGTCGGCAGCGTACGTTTGCGAGCTCTTGGTCTTGGGCTCTTGGCCAAACCGATCGCTCTGTTTGCATTTTGTCCATTCAAACTTTCGATCCCACTGTTTGTAGGGTGACCAATGAATGGGCTTACGGATGCCAACCCTCCGGGGTCTGGACTGGAATTGCACCGGCAGTGGCACTCCACTTCTCTGAAGGAAAGAGATGGTTATCAGAAACTCTAGTCCTCGCTAGCGAGGCCGTGTCTTCCTCTTGGTCCACGGACGAGTTTGTCAGAGCTGAGCATGTGACTACGTGCATGAGAAATGATTCTCTTGTGCCCAGCTTGGCAGCCAGCACGCTAGCAACAGCGTTAATGCCTCGATGATAACGGAAGGAAATGAAACGCATAAAAAGAGCTTGAATTGCCCTGCAACCTGGCCGATGCACTGTGTCGGTATGTAATGCAATGCTTTCGCGGAAGCAGGAATGACGAGACAGGTAGCATGGTGCACGTACCATACTGCATAAACTGTGATAAAGGAGCCTCCACGTCTGCAACTTTCCCATAAGATAAGCGTCTTTGTTTCTTCTTGATAAAATACGTTTGTTCCATTCGCCTAAAATAAGTTATCTTCCAAACAATTAGTTCAGTCACATCACAGAATATGTCAACAGTACAAAGAAACCTGGTGGGGTTCTAACCAAGTCCCCCATGAACCGTTCGGCTTTAGTCTGATAGTTACAGGCATAAAGTGCTCAAGGGCTGAGCTGCCTAAGCATTTGCGCATTTCTCGAATATTTATGCTGTAATAGTCGGTGCATTTCTGGTAACGCACACTAAAGCAGCCAAGATGACTGCTTAGTGCCATATGTAATACGGAGTAATCATTACGATCAGAACCTGGGGACTTAAGCGGTCAAAATTCTGCACGAACTTTCTGCCTTTTAGGTGATCAGAGGCCCCAGAATTGCTGCGAGAACAGAAGCTTTGTGCTTGGTTCCAAGTTTGGAGAAGCGGCAAATAACACCTCGAACTTTGAGATCTTTCAGAGGGCCCTCCTTTCTTTGTATGGAGCAAAAAAAATTGGGCTCCCACCAAGAAATGTCCGGTAGCTCTGGCCTGGCATGGGCAAAAAAATATCAATACATACAGTTAAAGCACCCTGCAGCTTGTTAGATTACTGTACAGGAAAAGAAAACTACTACTCTATCATAAGTTATACCGTCGTTTAGGGTTTATACCGTCGCCTCACGCGTCATGAATTTTCAGGTACAACCATGTCACTGGATGTCACTATGTCAGTAAGAGGTGGGTATGAATTTTTGCAGGGGTGATGCACTGTTTCTATATAATATTTCCAGGTGCCGAAGGTTGTGTACAATGTGTACTTCAACCGGTGCTAGAGGAGAGTGTGTTCTAACACCGGTTCACTCACTGCAGGAGGTGGTGCTAGCAAAAAAAATTCTGGAACCGATGCATCTACTTGCACCGGTGCTCCACAAATAAAAAAATATTTCCCCAACTACTCACCTCACCAAGCCGTGGTGTTCGCGCTGGGGGAGGAGGATCATTCACGTGAGAAGGCGGCGAGCCGGTGACCATGACCGGATCGAGACCCACCCCACGCTGTTGCTCGAGGCCCACAACCACCGGATGAAGGCCGCCGCGCCCCGGAACGAGGCCATTGCCGCCGGATCGAGAGCCGGGATGACGCTGCTACCTAGATCTCGCCGCCCAACCACCAGATTGAGTCGAATCAAGGCCGGCGCCGTGGATGGAGGCCTTCCACCATGGCACCATGGATGGAGGCATGCCGTTGCCGGTTAGGATTTGGCGGTGACGTCAATTGTAACATCCCAAATTTTGGGCTTGTGTTTTAAATGTAAGAAAATGAGTAGAAATTAAAACTTTTTCTTACATCATGTATTCCCTTTGTGTACTTAACAAGTATTGTACAAAAGGTTATGGAAGTACAAAGTCACAAGTCCTTGATCCAAATCTTGTTCCTTCAAAAACATTCTTGTCAAATGTTGTGATCATCTCCTGGGAATATTTTTCCTAAGTTCTTGGGATGGTATGTGACCCGTCTGAAAAATTTCACAATTTTTAGAAATTGTTTGAATATTGTAGAGGGCAGTCAAACCTGTTTGACTCTCAGTCAAACCTAAAACCAGTACCTTGTAGAATTTTCGGAGAGAAATACAATGCATAAAAACCTCTGAAAATTTTACACAAGGTCAATGTCTCAGTCAGCAAGCTCCTGTAAAAATTTCAGAATTTTTGGAGTTGTTTTGCTACCCCAAATAAATCCTCAAAAGTCTCAGCTTTAATTTAAAACCTAAAGCTGATTCACTATTCATTGGGTTTGAGTCGGGCTCGAGTCCGAGCCACTTGACTTGGTTGAACCACCTAACTGCACCGAGCCGCGTTTTAAAACGCGCGTGCGATATCAGCCGTTGGATTCAGATCGCGTGGCCCACGTTCGTGTGAGCATTCGGACCCTCCGGTTACATTAACGAATTGGGACCGTTGGATCTCGATCCAACCGTCCAGATTCTTGAGGGCAATCGGACTGTCCGGCGAACTCGCTTAAATCGTGACCGTCCATTTTTAATCCAACGGTCGTGGTTTGTTTTATTGTTCTTCTTCCTCCTCGGCTTCTCGCGCGCAAGCGTAATGGCGAGAGAAAGAGAGAGCATGGGGGGCGTGATGTGTCACCTCCACGTTTGCTTTTGTCAACGTCTCTCTGCAATGCATTTAATGCGCACCAGGCTTTCTCCTCCATTGTCACCATGCTCACTTGCTCCCATCATTTCTTGGTCCATGACCGTACCATGAACCGAGCTCACCATGGGCTCATGTTCGCGCTCGTAACCCTAATCCTTTCCCTTTATATTGCCCCTTAGCTCCTCCTGGTGTTCTTTTACGCCTCACCTAGCCTCTCTCTGTGTTTGAGCTCAAAACCATCTCAAACCTTCAATCCACCATTGTTGACCCGAGTGCTCCAATGGCGGCCTTGGTGTCCAGTGGTTCATCTTCAACTTTTCTTGCACCCTTTTGAACTCCTCAACCTTCCCTATATTTCCCCTAACTTGATTTTGGGTTGCATTCACAGGAATCACTCAATTTTAAGTTTGGAGATTTTCGGTTGGTTTCACCCCTTTCTTCTCCACTCGGTAAGTGGTTCTTTTGCAATTAATTGCTTTTGGAGCCTCTTTGAGCTATAATGAAGTGTGGTGATGATTTGGTTCCACTCATTTTGCTCGAACCTCATCTTCCACTTCATCTTCTTCGCTCGGTGGACTCCATCGTGTTCGAGTCTTCCAGGCCATCTTTGGAGCTCCTCTCGGTTAAGGTAGCTTCTATATAGTCCCTAGAAGTCATGGCACTCGCTTTCTGATCGCGGCGGAGCATTTTGCTATTTTCATGTTTTACGAAAATGGCTCCATCTTGTTTTCGGCTCACGGCGTTCTAGACCTCCACCGCGGCGAGATCATCATTTGTTGGGACCGCAACACTATTGCGAACCCATTTTGGTAGTTTGTGGCGCCGCGCATCGAGTCGCCGGCGACAAGCCGTGGTAGCCACTCGGGATTTTGCTTACCGTAGCTCCGTTGTCGTCAAATAATTAGGACACGATTAATACCCAATCATTAGAAGTATTAATGGTGTCTTAATCGAGCCTAATGTCTCACCGACTTGTGGGCCCGTAAGCCTAAATCGAAAACCGTAAGTCGTTATGGTGATTTTGGGTTTATTTATTGCTAATCATTGTTAGCAATAAGCGTGTCCGAAATTACCTTTTGGGTCAGCGGCGTGTGGGCCCTCGTCCCTAAATCGCCATTGTTCAAAATCTTTAGGACACATTAATTGCTAATCATCACTAATCATTGGTCATTAGTAATTAATTAGCTGTCCTAAAAACCTCCTTTAAGTCACTGACAGGTGGGACCACGCGCACTGTGCACGTGTGTTAAACCTCGCATGTGTGACTCTCGGTCCATGGACATGCGCCCCACGTGTCAGCACTCCTGGTTGCATTTCGATCTTGGACCGCCGTCCATTTTGCGATCTGCGGCCCAGATCTTGTATGCATTCGGACCATCCGGCTCCCCTCATCATTCTTGGCTGTCCATCGCTTGATCTGCGGTCCTGATCATGCGTGCAATCGGACCTTCCGACGGGAAGCGCTCTCCGTGCCGTTCATCTTGAGATCTGCGGCTGTGAGCGGCCAAGGCAACCGCACCGTCCGGTTGCATTCGTCCTCGTGAACCGTTGGATCTTGATCCAACGGTGAGCTCCTGTTTTGAATCGCGCGCGTGCGCTGTTTTCCGTGCGTGTGGCTCGTTGGATTTCGCATCGACGGCCCACGAGCGTCCACGTCGTTTATTTTCGGTTGGGTTGGTTTTTATTTCTGTAAGTATTTATTTATCAACTGAAAATTGTATCAAAACTTTAGAAATTCATAACTAATTCAAGATAAATCCTTTTTACATGAAACCAACTGCAATAAATTTGTATTTCACTAAAGTTTAATATAAAAATGCTTTTAGCTATGCTTCTGTAGTAGAAAATTCTGTAATCTTTAATAGCTTGTTTTCTGCTATTTTTATATATTCTAGAATTGTATTAAAACTTGGAAAATGCATATCTTTTTCTGTATATCTGATAATTGTATGATTTTTAACTTTGATAAATTTGCTATTAACTAAACTTTAATCTAAAAATGGTGGAAGGCCTAAATCAGCACCAGAAAAATATGTTAGTAGATTTAACCTTATTAGCAGCACTTAAAAATTCATTTAATGATGTAATAGACACGATAATTCCTGTAAATCCTAAAAATAGAAATTTGATGTTAGGAAATCCCTCTGTTATCATACTATAATGTGAAATGGGTGTTGCACATGTTATATTTCTGGAAAGTGCATTATGCTAATTTTGCATCTTAGAAAAATCATAACTAAATCATTTTAACTCCAAATGACCTGAAATTTTATATGGGTTACCACTATACCAGTAGGTAGCTCCCATAATAATTTCAGCTTCAAAATCTTTCTAGAAAATATTTTTGCTACAGTACCTAATTATGGCCGAAAATGGGTTTTTAGGTAATATCTTTTGCACCACAAATCCAAATTAGGTTTTTCCAGTTTCTATGTCTAGGTATATTCGTATTCTACCTTATGTATAAATTTCGTCGCATTTGGATAATTTTTGCTTGCTCGTTTGTTTAATTGTGGCTCGTCTTATTGGTTGTTCTTGGTTCTTTTTGCCTTTCGCTTAGGATTCGACATTTGCGGTAATCCCGAGAGCGACCCTCCACAACAATTTGAGCAACAACAAGAAGGCAAGCAGTTTGATCATGTTAATCCCAGTATTTTAAGTATTTATGTTGATTACAAATTCTATGTATGCATTGCTACTTTGTTTTAATAGTTGGCCTAGTAGATGCATTTCCTTAGCAAATGATTATTCTCTACTACCATGAGCCTAGGTTACTTGCTGTGATTTAGAGTTCGTGGATGAGCTCTTGTCACTTAGTAGTTGCGAATCAATTGCTTAGCCATGGTTAGTTTCGGTAGAAATGGGCGGTTATCGACTTGTCGATAAACTTGATCACTTAAAACTTATTATGATTATGGTTTCCACCTTGTGCCATGTCTACTTATGAAAACTAAAACCGAAAACAAAATGATTTAGACTTGGGCACAATGGTATGATGGTGTGATTTTGGGTGTGACTGGAATGGTGCCCGGGTCAACAAGGACCGAACATCTTGTTACACTAAACCAAGCATTTTAGCGTGCTAACCACATTAGAGGTATGGGACCTCTCTTGACTTAGTACTTTGGCGTGTATTGGCTCAGTCGCAGGAGTCGCGGGAGGGATGGTGTTGGGAGCATTGTAGTGTCAGAAAGACTTCACAGTGATGGGATTTGTTGTCTTTAAACTTGCAATGTAAGCATATGGGTTTCTATCCATATGAGCGGCTCGTAGTTAATACACAAGATTGGAAATGTCTCGTAGGACTTAGCGGGCAGCATACCTTCTGTAGTGTGCTTTGTGGCTTGAAGGCGGTGCAAGTGTGGGTACATTGGTACACCCTGCAGGTTAAAACTATTCGAATAGCCTCGTCTAGGTTATGGACACGCTTGGCAAGGTCTTTCAAGAGTTAGACTACAACCTTTTAAATTAAAACTTGATGGGTGGTACGAATCGGGATTCGTGCTATGTTGTGGTGGCTATTGGGATAGTCACTTCCGGTGGTTACTCGTATGTATCTTTATTCTGTTATTTCAACATTAAAAACAGATTTGCAAACTTGCTTTTAAATGTATTACATTATTGCAAATAAAGTTGGCTTCATGCAAAATGAGACATCTGACCTCCACCTAAATAAGCTTGCATGTAGTTTATGAATATGTCCGCTATTCCACACGTCGGTCTTTGGGTACAAAGACAATCTTTGTACTCGGATGCTATGCTTAATTGTTCATTGCGAGAGGAAGAAGGTGAGCTCGAGGGCCTCACTTTTGTGAGTGTGTTGTGGTAGCTATGGGCGACTAGCTTGGCGGCCGGTCGGTTGCCTTGTTGGTATATGGCTAACCGGTCGACTTTTGTTCTAGCCATCTTATGACACTTTTGCTTCCGCTGTCATTCTTGTTTATTGTTCTATTTGGCCGGTCGGCTCTCTTTTGTAATAACTTTACTTTATGTATGTCGTTGTTAAACCTAGTGATGTATGTTGTATGGAAATGATGTGTAATTTTGTGATGATGTGCATATGTTGCAATTCTGGGAAACATATGCCCATCGAGGCTTAGAGTGTTTAATTAGTAATGCTAGAACCAATTGGAGGTTAAGTGTTACTAGTTAAATATTCCGGGTCCTCACAAAGTTGGTATCAGAGCCATACTGACCGTAGAAACCCCTAGCTTGGTCGCCTCTAGGCTATTTTGAAAACCTATTTTCAAGAGTCAAAAAGGATTATGAAAACTTAAGTAAGTTCTCTGATTTTGCTCCTTACCTATCTTAGCTTGCTCATCTCACCTTACTCTTAATTAAGTTTTAAAAAGGTTGTTCATCTTTTCCTTTCAACGCTAGCTCTTTATCGACTAGATTTGGTTTTGGGAGAACCATGAGTGTGGTAATTTGAAGGGTTGGCTGTCCATTAGTAAAGATTAGGAGCTCCTGAAGTTTCAAGTTTCGGCCCGGGGCTTGAAGGAAAGATTTGGACAGCAAGCGCAAAATTCGGGACAGCTAGCTTGTAATTAGTATGTAGTGTTGATAATGAGAGGTAAATTCAACTAAAACTTGTGGGGATAAAAGGGTATGAAGTGATATGAGTTAGCTAAATACCAAATACTCTAATAGGTGGTTATACCTTGATTTTTGGGCTGTTTAGAGCTAGAGTTGAGTTCTGAAATTTGTGATCTTCTCCAACGATTACTCGTTCTTCCATACGGGTTAGTCGTTTTGGGAAGTCGATTTGGTAACTTATGGCCTTATGCTCTTTGGTGGTTACTTCTGAGCCTTTTAAATTGAGTTTGGATTTCCTTGTTTCTTTAACTCGGGTTTGTAGCTAATTTGTCTTGGTGAAACAGGATGGCTGGAGGGACCCGGAGCGGTCGAAATCAGCCAGGTAGTCCCGATGAGGAGCTTCCCCCTCCTCCGACCATGGCGGAAGTCCTCATGCAGATCGAACGCAACCGTTCGGAGGACCGCAGGGTGTTGGAGGTCATCGCGAGGAACACCTCCACTCCCTCTGGTGCCTCTGGATCTGGAGGTGGTCACCAGGCTCGTGGGGGACTTGCGGAGTTCCTCCGTACTCAGCCTCCTACCTTCTCCCGGTCTGAGGACCCCTTGGACGCAGACGACTGGCTGCGTCTGGTTGAGCGGAAGCTCAACGTTGCTCAGTGCCAGGAGCAGGAGCGGGCACTTTTCGCATCCCATCAGCTGGAGGGTGCGGCACTCTCATGGTGGGAGAACTTCCTCGCCATGCGACTGCGGACACGTGGTCTCGTGGGAGGAGTTCGATCGACTTTTCGGCGGGCCCATGTCCTCGCGGCTGATGAAGTCAAGAAGAAGGAGTTCCTTGCGCTCAAACAGGCGCAAAGCGTGGATCGAGTACCTCCACGAGTTCAACCATCTCGCGAGGTGCGCTCTGCTGAGGTGGCCACCGATGAGGCCAGCGGGAGAAGTTCATGGAGGGCTTGTCGAGGAGCTGCGGGACAAGCTCTCTATTGTGGACTTCCCGACTTCCGGACCTTGGTGGACAAGGCCATCATCGCCGAGCACAAGGCGAGCGCTGGCGAGTCCGCAAGCGCAAGTGGGAGGCCCATGATGCCGCGAGCCGGCCTCGTTCGTCCCGTGTTGGACTGCACGGTGGCCCGTTCTTTGGCTTCACCACCGCCGAGGCCTTGGCAAGACCAGCTCCACGTCCTCCGCAGCCGTGGCTCGATTACGGCGCTGCGACCAGCAGCAGGTGTTCCCGTAACCCCGGCCGGCGTCACCGCTTCATCGCCACAACAAGGGCCACTACGCGAGTAGTTGTCCTAAGAAGATGGAGCGGCCCTCGTCCTAATGGAGGACGCGGCAGGGAGTGGTCACCCACCGACCGTAAGACCCGGGCTTGGGGAGCGCCGAGTCAATCACATCTCGGTGAGGAGGCACGGGAGGCGCCGGCGTGGTGTTGGGTACGCTCCTTGTTAATTTGCATCCTGCTACGATTTTATTTGACTCGGGGCCTCGCATTCTTTTATTTCGAGGTCGTTTCTTCGTTGATTGTGGACTTCTTTGTGTTCCTTTGGGGATTCCACCGCTCGTTCGCTCTCGGGTTGGAAATGAGAGGCGACCAAGTATCTTGGGATGTCCCTATCCACATCGAAGGAGTGGGATTCTTGGCGAATCTTATCCTACTCGACTCGCACGCCCGGGCGTGATTCTTGGCATGGATTGGTTGTCCCAACACTTGGGGCAAATCGATTGTGCGGAAGATTGTCTACCTCACCACTTCTTCAGTGAGCAGGTTGGGTTTTCACCGCGATTGCGAGAACCCCACCTTTTGCCCTTGAAGCAAAGCCAACATTGGAGATTCACGACGCCCCCACGTGTGCGATTTCGCGGATGTCTTTCTGAAGATTTGCCGGATGCCTCTGTTCGAGATCCGAGTTTGTGATAGAGTTCTTTGCCTGCATCGCCCCTATTTCTAAGAGGCCGACGCATGCCTCCTAATGAGTTGGAGGAGTGAAAAAGCAAGCGGGTGAGCTGCAAGAGAAGGGCTTTATCCGTCTAGCTCATCTCCTTGGGGTTGTCGATTATTTTTGTGAAGAAGAAGGACAAGACCTTGCGCATGTGTGTTGATTACCGTCAAGCTTAATGAAGTGACGGTGAAGAACAAGTATCCCTTGCCCGTATTGATGATCTTTTCGATCGGTTGGCCGAGCACGTGTCTTCTCAAGATTGACTTGAGATTGGGCTATCATCAAGTCGGATCGGGCGAGGATATTCGAAGCGCCTTTGCTACTCGTTGTGGTCTTTACGAGTACACAGTCATGTCTTTTGGTTTGACTAATGCTCCTGCTTTATTCACGAATCTTATGAACTCGGTATTCATGGAGTATTTGGATAGGTTTGTGGTGGTATTCATCGATGACATCCTTATCTACTCCAAGAGTGAAGAAGAGCATGCTGAGCATCTTAAGCTTGTGTTGGGCAAGCTGCGTGAGCACCAGTTGTATGCCAAATTCGGCAAGTGCGAGTTACGTTGAAGGAAGTGGCATTCTTGGGCCATGTTCTTTCAAAGCAGGAGGTGTGGTGTGGATCCTAGCAGGTCGGTGATGTGCTATCTTGGGGTCACCAAGTCGGTCACCGATGTGCGGAGTTTTCTTGGTTTGGTGGCTACTATCGCCGCTTTATCGAGAATTTCTCCAAGATTGAAGCCTATGGTGAACTACTCAAGAAAGACAAGAAGTTTGAGTGGTCCATTGCTTGTGATGTGAGTTTTGGGAACTCAAGACGCGGTTGACCTCAGCCCGATGCTTGTTCTCCCGATATTCACAAGAGTTTTGATATCTATTGTGATGCCTCTCGTGGTCTTGGTTGTGTTCTTATGCGGGAAGGCAAGGTTGTGGCCTATGCATCGCGGCAATTGAGGCCTCATGAACTCAACTATCCTACTCATGACTTGGAGTTAGTCTTGTGGTCCATGCACTCAAGATTTGGCGGCATTATCGATTGGTAATCACTTTGTGAGGTGTATTCGACCACAAGAGCTTGAAATATTTGTTCACCCACCGGATCCGAACCTCAGCAGAGAAGATGGTTGGAATTGATCAAGGATTATGACATGGGTATTCGGTACCATCCGGCAAAGCCAATGTCGTGGCGATGCACTCGATCGGAAGGTGTATTGCAACATGTTGATGCTCGAGAAGCGGCGACCTACCTCATTTAATTCCAGCGCCTCAATTTGGGTTTGATCGAGCACGGTTCTCTTGCTACATTGGTTGTGCAACCAACCTTGGTGGACCAAATCAAGGCGGCGCAGCGACGGATGTTGGCGTGAGTCAAATCAAGCGAACATCAAGGATGGGATAGCCAAGTGCTTTCGGAGGATGAACATGGCGTTGTGTGGTTTGGACGGCGTCTTGTGGTCCCTAAGGTCATGGAATTGCGAATTTGATTCTCCGCGAAGCCCATGATTCTCCTTTGTCTATTCACCCGGGGCTACCAAATGTATCGGGACCTTCGTCGAAGTTCGTGGACCGAATGAAGCGAGATTGCCAAGTTCGTTGTCGAGTGCGGCGTGTCTTTGTCGTGTGAAGGCCGAGCATCGGCGTCCGGCAGTCTTCTTGACCTTTGTCGGTGCGGAATGGAAGTGGGATTCCGTTGGCATGGACTTCATCACCGGTTTGCCCCGCTCGTCCAAAGGGAATGATGCTATTTGGGTCGTGATCGACCGATTGACTAAAGTGGCACATTTCCTTCCCGTCAAGACTCAGCTTCGTGTGGGGCCTTTGGCCGAACTTTATGTCTCGAGGATTGTGAGTCTTCACGGTGTACCGAAGACGATTATTTCTGACCGTGGTGCGCTTTTCACCTCGCGGTTCTGGCATAGTCTGCAAGAGGCTATGGGGACCCGCCTTCATTTTAGTACGGCCTTTCATCCTCAGACTGATGGTCAGACGGAGCGAGTCAACCAAGTGTTAGAAGATATGCTTCGTGCTTGTGTTCTGTCCTATGGGAAGAAGTGGGAGAAATGCCTACCTTTTGCTGAGTTCTCCTACAACAACAGCTATCAGGCCAGTCTTGGCATGGCGCCATTTGAGGCTTTGTATGGGAGAAGATGCAGAACCCCATTGAACCGGTCGAGAGGCGGTGGCGCGATTTCGGCCCGATTCGATCAATGAGGCGAAAGTCGTTCGATTGATCCGCGAGCATCTGCGCACGCCCGACCCGGATAAAAGAGCTATGCAGATCGTCGTCGCCGTGAGTTGAGCTTTGAGCCCAATGACTTTGTGTATCTCAAAGTCTCACCCTTGAAGGGCCATCAGCGTTTTGGCATCAAGGGCAAGATGGCTCCTCGATATGTTGGGCCTTATCGCATCATCGAGAGAGTTGGAGCAGTTGCATACAGATTGGAGCTACCAGCTGCACTTGAGGGTGTGCATGATGTGTTCCATGTTTCACATCTAAAGAAGTGCCTCCGTGTCCCGACTGAGGAAACTCCGTTGGAAACTCTCGATGTGCGGGAGGATTTGACCTACCATGAGCATCCTGTTCGTATTCTTGAGGAATCGAGCGGAGAACAAGGAACCGTGCCATCAAGTTCCTTAAGGTTCGGTGGTCAAACCATTAGAAGATGAAGCAACTTGGGAGCGAGAAGATCGCCTTCGTCTGATTTTCCTTCTTTCTTCTCCGAGTAAACGGAATCTCGGGTCGAGATTCTTGTAAGGGGGGGAGAGTTGTAACATCCCAAATTTTGGGCTTGTGTTTCAAATGTAAGAAAATGAGTAGAAATTTAAACTTTTTCTTACATCATGTATTCCCTTTGTGTACTTAACAAGTATTGTACAAAAGGTTATGGAAGTACAAAGTCACAAGTCCTTGATCCAAATCTTGTTCCTTCAAAAACATTCTTGTCAAATGTTGTGATCATCTCCTGGGAATATTTTTCCTAAGTTCTTGGGATGGTATGTGACCCGTCTGAAAAATTTCACAATTTTTAGAAATTGTTTGAATATTGTAGAGGCGATCAAACTGTTTGACTCTCAGTCAAACCTAAAACCAGTACCTTGTAGAATTTTCGGAGAGAAATACAATGCATAAAAACCTCTGAAAATTTTACACAAGGTCAATGTCTCGATCAAGCAAGCTCCTGTAAAAATTTCAGAATTTTTGGAGTTGTTTTGCTACCCCAAATAAATCCTCAAAAGTCTCGACTTTAATTTAAAACCTAAAGTCGATTCACTATTCATTGGGTTTGAGTCGGGCTCGAGTCCGAGCCACTTGACTTGGTTGAACCACCTAATCGCATCGAGCGCGTTTTAAAACGCGCGTGCGATATCAGCCGTTGGATTCAGATCGCGTGGCCCACGTTCGTGTGAGCATTCGGACCCTCGGTTACATTAACGATTGGGACCGTTGGATCTCGATCCAACCGTCCGATTCTTGAGGGCAATCGGATTGTCCGCGAACTCGCTTAAATCGTGACCGCCCATTTTTAATCCAACGGTCGTGGTTTGTTTTCATTGTTCTTCTTCCTCTCGGCTTCTCACGCCGCGCGGCAATGGCGAGAAAAGAGAGCATGGGGCGTGATGTGTCACCTCCACGCTTGCTTTGTCAACGTCTCGCAATGCATTTAATGCGCACTGTGCTTTCTCCTCCATTGTCACCATGCTCACTTGCTCCCATCATTTCTTGGTCCATGACCGTACCATGAACCGAGCTCACCATGGGCTCATGTTCGCGCTCGTAACCCTAATCCTTTCCCTTTATATTGCCCCTTAGCTCCTCCTGGTGTTCTTTTACGCCTCACCTAGCCTCTCTCTGTGTTTGAGCTCAAAACCATCTCAAACCTTCAATCCACCATTGTTGACCCGAGTGCTCCAATGGCGGCCTTGGTGTCCAGTGGTTCATCTTCAACTTTTCTTGCACCCTTTTGAACTCCTCAACCTTCCCTATATTTCCCCTAACTTGATTTTGGGTTGCATTCACAGGAATCACTCAATTTTAAGTTTGGAGATTTTCGGTTGGTTTCACCCCTTTCTTCTCCAGCTCCGGTAAGTGGTTCTTTTTGCAATTAATTGCTTTTGGAGCCTCTTTGAGCTATAATGAAGCTGTGGTGATGATTTGGTTCCACTCATTTTGCTCAGAACCTCATCTTCCACTTCATCTTCTTCGGCTCCGGTGGACTCCATCGTGTTCGAGTCTTCCCCGGCCATCTTTGGAGCTCCTCTCGGTTAAGGTAGCTTCTATATAGTCCCTAGAAGTCATGGCACTCGCTTTCCCGGACTGCAGCGGAGCATTTTTGCTATTTTCATGTTTTACCGAAAATGGCTCCATCTTGTTTTCCGGCTCGCCGGCGTTCTAGACCTCCACCGCCGGCGAGATCATCACTGTTGGGACCGCAACACTATTGCGAACCCATTTTGGTAGTTTGTGGGCGCCGCCGCGACCGGAGTCGCCGGCGACAAGCCGTGGTAGCCACTCGGGATTTTGCCGGCCGTAGCTCCCGTTGTCGTCAAATAATTAGGACACGATTAATACCCAATCATTAGAAGTATTAATGGTGTCTTAATCGAGCCTAATGTCTCACCGACTTGTGGGCGTAAGCCTAAATCGTAAAACCGTAAGTCGTTATGGTGATTTTGGGTTTATTTATTGCTAATCATTGTTAGCAATAAGCGTGTCCAAATTACCTTTTGGGTCATCGACGTGTGGGCCTCTCGTCCCTAAATCGCCATTGTTCAAAATCTTTAGGACACATTAATTGCTAATCATCACTAATCATTGGTCATTAGTAATTAATTAGCCGTCCTAAAACCTCCTTTAAGTCATCGACGGTGGGACCACGCGCGATTGTGCACGTGTTAAACCTCGCATGTGTGACTCTCGATCCATCGACATGCGGCCCACGTGTCGGCACTCCCGGTTGCATTTCGATCTTGGACGCCGTCCATTTTGCGATCTGCGGCCCGGATCTTGTATGCATTCGGACCATCCGCCCCTCATCATTCTTGGCGCCCATCGCTTGATCTGCGGTCCCGATCATCGCGCAATCGGACCTTCCGACGGAAGCGCTCTCGTGCCGTTCATCTTGAGATCTGCGGTACGTGGCGGCCAAGGCAACCGCACCGCCCGGTTGCATTCGTCCTCGTGAACCGTTGGATCTTGATCCAACGGTGAGCTCTGTTTGAATCGCGCGCGCGCTGTTTTCCGTCGCGTGTGGCTCGTTGGATTTCGCATCGACGGCCACGAGCGCCCACGTCGCTTATTTTCGGTTGGGTTGGTTTTATTTACGTAAGTATTTATTTATCAACCAAAATTGTATCAAAACTTTAGAAATTCATAACTAATTCAAGATAAATCCTTTTACATGAAACCAACTGCAATAAATTTGTATTTCACTAAAGTTTAATATAAAAATGCTTTTAGCTATGCTTCAGTAGTAGAAAATTCGTAATCTTTAATAGCTTGTTTTCTCGCTATTTTTATATATTCTAGAATTGTATTAAAACTTGGAAAATGCATATCTTTTCTCAGATATCGATAATTGTATGATTTTTAACTTTGATAAATTTGCTATTAACTAAACTTTAATCTAAAAATGGTGGAAGGCCTAAATCATTTGACTAAAAATATGTTAGTAGATTTAACCTTATTAGCATGAGACTTAAAAATTCATTTAATGATGTAATAGACACGATAATTCCTGTAAATCCTAAAAATAGAAATTTGATGTTAGGAAATCCCTCTGTTATCATACTATAATGTGAAATGGGTGTTGCACATGTTATATTTCGAAAGTGCATTATGCTAATTTTGCATCTTAGAAAATCATAACTAAATCATTTTAACTCCAAATGACCTGAAATTTTATATGGGTTACCACTATACCAGTAGGTAGCTCCCATAAAAATTTCAGCTTCAAAATCTTTCTAGAAAATATTTTTGCTACAGTACCTAATTATGGTAGAAAATGGGTTTTAGGTAATATCTTTGCACCACAAATCCAAATTAGGTTTTTCCAGTTTCTATGTCTAGGTATATTCGTATTCTACCTTATGTATAAATTTCGTCGCATTTGGATAATTTTTGCTTGCTCGTTTGTTTAATTGTGGCTCGTCTTATTGGTTGTTCTTGGTTCTTTTTGCCTTTCGCTTAGGATTCGACATTTGCGGTAATCCCGAGAGCGACCCTCCACAACAATTTGAGCAACAACAAGAAGGCAAGCAGTTTGATCATGTTAATCCCAGTATTTTAAGTATTTATGTTGATTACAAATTCTATGTATGCATTGCTACTTTGTTTTAATAGTTGGCCTAGTAGATGCATTTCCTTAGCAAATGATTATTCTCTACTACCATGAGCCTAGGTTACTTGCTGTGATTTAGAGTTCGTGGATGAGCTCTTGTCACTTAGTAGTTGCGAATCAATTGCTTAGCCATGGTTAGTTTCGGTAGAAATGGGCGGTTATCGACTTGTCGATAAACTTGATCACTTAAAACTTATTATGATTATGGTTTCCACCTTGTGCCATGTCTACTTATGAAAACTAAAACCGAAAACAAAATGATTTAGACTTGGGCACAATGGTATGATGGTGTGATTTTGGGTGTGACTGGAATGGTGCCCGGGTCAACAAGGACCGA
The DNA here is from genome assembly GCA_036346255.1 of Ampelocalamus luodianensis. Lineage (NCBI taxonomy): Eukaryota > Viridiplantae > Streptophyta > Magnoliopsida > Poales > Poaceae > Ampelocalamus > Ampelocalamus luodianensis. The sequence continues at coordinate 23,680,107 of CM070617.1, read as the reverse complement.
ACATCTTGTTACACTAAACCAAGCATTTTAGCGTGCTAACCACATTAGAGGGTATGGGACCTCTCTTGACTTAGTACTTTGGCGTGTATTGGCTCAGAGTCGCAGGAGTCGCGGGAGGGATGGTGTTGGGAGCATTGTAGTGTCAGAAAGACTTCACCGTGATGGGATTTGTTGTCTTTCGACTTGCAATGTAAGCATATGGGTTTCTATCCATATGGCGGCTCGTAGTTAATACACAAGATTGGAAATGTCTCGTAGGACTTAGCGGGCGGCATACCTTGTAGTGTGCTTTGTGGCTTGAAGGCGATGCAAGTGTGGGTACATTGGTACACCTGCAGGTTAAAACTATTCGAATAGCCTCGCCCTAGGTTATGGACACGCTTGGCAAGGTCTTTCAAGAGATAGACTACAACCTTTTAAATTAAAACTTGATGGGTGGTGCGAATCGGGATTAGTGCTATGTTGTGGTGACTATTGGGATAGTCACTTCAGTGGTTACTCGTATGTATCTTTATTATGTTATTTCAACATTAAAAACAGATTTGCAAACTTGCTTTTAAATGTATTACATTATTGCAAATAAAGTTGGCTTCATGCAAAATGAGACATCTGACCTCCACCTAAATAAGCTTGCATGTAGTTTATGAATATGTCCGCTATTCCACACGTCGATCTTGCGGGTACAAAGACAATCTTTGTACTCGGATGCTATGCTTAATTGTTCATTGCAGAGGAAGAAGGTGAGCTGAGGGCCTCACTTTTGTGAGTGTGTTGTGGTAGCTTATGGGCGACTAGCTTATGTCTTGGTCGGTTGCCTTGTTGGTATATGGCTAACCTGGTCGACTTTTGTTCTAGCCATCTTATGACACTTTTGCTTCATTGTCATTCTTGTTTATTGTTCTATTTGGCGGTCGGCTCTCTTTTGTAATAACTTTACTTTATGTATGTCGTTGTTAAACCTAGTGATGTATGTTGTATGGAAATGATGTGTAATTTTGTGATGATGTGCATATGTTGCAATTCAGGAAACATATGCCCATCGAGGCTTAGAATGTTTAATTAGTAATGCTAGAACCAATTGGAGGTTAAGTGTTACTAGTTAAATATTCCGGGTCCTCACAAAGTTGGTATCAGAGCCATACTGACCGTAGAAACCCCTAGCTTGGTCGCCTCTAGGCTATTTTGAAAACCTATTTTCAAGAGTCAAAAAGGATTATGAAAACTTAAGTAAGTTCTCTGATTTTGCTCCTTACCTATCTTAGCTTGCTCATCTCACCTTACTCTTAATTAAGTTTTAAAAAGGTTGTTCATCTTTTCCTTTCAACGCTAGCTCTTTATCGACTAGATTTGGTTTTGGGAGAACCATGAGTGTGGTAATTTGAAGGGTTGGCTGTCCATTAGTAAAGATTAGGAGCTCCTGAAGTTTCAAGTTTCGGCCCGGGGCTTGAAGGAAAGATTTGGACAGCAAGCGCAAAATTCGGGACAGCTAGCTTGTAATTAGTATGTAGTGTTGATAATGAGAGGTAAATTCAACTAAAACTTGTGGGGATAAAAGGGTATGAAGTGATATGAGTTAGCTAAATACCAAATACTCTAATAGGTGGTTATACCTTGATTTTTGGGCTGTTTAGAGCTAGAGTTGAGTTCTGAAATTTGTGATCTTCTCCAACGATTACTCGTTCTTCCATACGGGTTAGTCGTTTTGGGAAGTCGATTTGGTAACTTATGGCCTTATGCTCTTTGGTGGTTACTTCTGAGCCTTTTAAATTGAGTTTGGATTTCCTTGTTTCTTTAACTCGGGTTTGTAGCTAATTTGTCTTGGTGAAACAGGATGGCTGGAGGGACCCGGAGCGGTCGAAATCAGCCAGGTAGTCCCGATGAGGAGCTTCCCCCTCCTCCGACCATGGCGGAAGTCCTCATGCAGATCGAGCATAACCGTTCGGAGGACCGCAGGTGTTGGAGGTCATCGCGAGGAACACCTCCACTCCTCTCGTGCCTCGGATCGGAGGTGGTCACCGGGCTCGTGGGGACTTGCGGAGTTCCTCCGTGCTCGACCTCCTACCTTCTCCCGGTCGAGGACCCCTTGGACGCAGACGATCGGCCGCGTCTCGGTTGAGCGGAAGCTCAACGTTGCTCGATGCCGGGGAGCGAGGCGGGCTTTTCGCATCCCATCACCGGAGGTGCGGCACTCTCATGGTGGGAGAACTTCTCGCCATGCGACTGCGGACACGTGGTCTCGTGGGAGGAGTTCGGTCGACTTTCGGCGGGCCCATGTCCCGCCGGCTGATGAAGTCAAGAAGAAGGAGTTCTTGCGCTCAAGCAGGGCGCAAAGCGTGATCGAGTACCTCCACGAGTTCAACCATCTCGCGAGGTGCGCCTCGCCGAGGTGGCCACCGATGAGGCCAGCAGAGAAGTTCATGGAGGGCTTGTCCGAGGAGGCTGCGGGACAAGCTCTCTATTGTGGACTTCCGACTTCCGGACCTTGGTGGACAAGGCCATCATCGCCGAGCACAAAGCGAGCGCTGGCGAGTCCCATAGCGCAAGTGGGAGGCCCAATGGTCGCACAGAGCGGCCTCGTTCGTCCCGTGTTGGACTGCACCGGTGGCCCGTTCTTTGGCTTCACCACCGCCGAGGCCTTCAAAGACCGGCTCCACGTCCTCCGCAGGCGTGACTCGCCACGCGGCGCTGCGACCCAGCAGCAGGTGTTCTCGTAACCCGCGGCCGGCGTCACCGCTTCATCGCCACAACAAGGGCCACTACGCGAGTAGTTGTCCTAAGAAGATCGAGCGCCCTCGTCCTAATGGAGGACGCGGCGGGAGTGGTCACCCACGACCGAAGACCCGGGCTTGGGGAGCGGCGAGTCAATCACATCTCGGCCGAGGAGGCACAGAGGCGCCCGCGTGGTGTTGGGTACGCTCCTTGTTAATTTGCATCCCGCTACGCTTTATTTGACTCGGGCCTCGCATTCTTTTATTTCGAGGTCGTTTCTTTGTTGATTGTGGACTTCTTGTGTTCCTTTGGGGATTCCATCGCTCGTTCGCTCTCGGGTTGGAAATGAGAGCGACCAAGTATCTTGGGATGTCCCTATCCACATCGAAGGAGTGGGATTCTTGGCGAATCTTATCCTACTCGACTCGCACGCGTCCGGCGTGATTCTTGGCATGGATTGGTTGTCCCAACACTTGGGGCAAATCGATTGTGCGGGAAGATTGTCTACCTCACCACCCTTGGTGAACAGTTGGGTTTTCACCGCGATTGCGAGAACCCCACCTTTTTGCCCTGAAGCAAAGCCGCATTGGAGATTCACGACGTCCCCACTGTGTGCGATTTCGCGGATGTCTTTCCTGAAGATTTGCCCGGGATGCCTCCTGTTCGAGATCTGGAGTTTGTGATAGAGTTGCTGCCCGGTACCGCCCCTATTTCTAAGAGGCCGTATCGCATGCCTCCTAATGAGTTGGAGGAGCTGAAAAAGCAACTGGGTGAGCTGCAAGAGAAGGGCTTTATCCGTCCTAGCTCATCTCCTTGGGGTTGTCCAGTTATTTTTGTGAAGAAGAAGGACAAGACCTTGCGCATGTGTGTTGATTACCGTCCGCTTAATGAAGTGACGGTGAAGAACAAGTATCCCTTGCCCCGTATTGATGATCTTTTCGATCAGTTGACCGGAGCACGTGTCTTCTCCAAGATTGACTTGAGATTGGGCTATCATCAAGTCAGGATCAGGGCCGAGGATATTCCGAAGACTGCCTTTGCTACTCGTTGTGGTCTTTACGAGTACACAGTCATGTCTTTTGGTTTGACTAATGCTCCTGCTTTATTCACGAATCTTATGAACTCGGTATTCATGGAGTATTTGGATAGGTTTGTGGTGGTATTCATCGATGACATCCTTATCTACTCCAAGAGTGAAGAAGAGCATGCTGAGCATCTTAAGCTTGTGTTGGGCAAGCTGCGTGAGCACCAGCTGTATGCCAAATTCAGCAAGTGCGAGTTCTGGTTGAAGGAAGTGGCATTCTTGGGCCATGTTCTTTCGTAGGAGGTGTGGTGTGGATCCTAGCGGTCGGTGATGTGCTATCTTGGGGTCACCAAGTCGGTCACCGATGTGCGGAGTTTTCTTGGTTTGGTGGCTACTATCGCCGCTTTATCGAGAATTTCTCCAAGATTGCGAAGCCTATGAGTGAACTACTCAAGAAAGACAAGAAGTTTGAGTGGTCCGCTGCTTGTGATGTGAGTTTTCAGGAACTCAAGACGCGGTTGACCTCAGCCCGTGTGGTCGCCGCTGACGCCACGCCGCTGCCGATGACCCCCGTGTGCCTTTTGGATCTGCGCCGCCTCCCCAAGCGCCGAGTGTGCCTTCCGCATGCTCCCGCCGGGTCTCCCGCTCCTTCCGCCGCCGCTCGCCGGCGCCTCGCGTGGCGCGTTGCCGCGCTACGAGTTGAGCTTCACGCCCGACGGCGCCGCCGTCGTTGAGGCTTGGACCCGCCGCCGCCGCCACCACAAGCAGGGGGAACTAGGGTTCCCCCCCGCGCGCCCCTTCGTGCTTCACAGGCCTCTCAGGCCTTTTTAGCGTGAGTTTTTTTTTTGGTCCGTCCAAAAAAAAAGGAAAACAAACAGAAACGTTGATCGAACCGCCGCGCCGTCCAGCGCCGCCTATTAGACTTCGTTGCCTTGGTCGTCGCGCCATCCAATGCCGCCTACCGATGGCTTCCGTTCCATCAGCTGTGATCCCATTCTCGGGAACCAAGCTTAATGGGACGAACTACAGGTTATAGTCTTCACTTATGGAGATCACACTCGATGGTCTCCGCCTCTGGGGACATGTTACAGGTGCCCGACCTTGTCCACCGTCGCCGGTTCAGCCTCCTCCCAGATAGTCTACTTCGGCACCTCCTGCAGAGGATGAGGCGCCAAGAAGGAGGCAGAGGCCGCTATTGTTGCTGCTGACGCTGCTGATGAGGCCTTTCAGTATGCCATAGATGCTTTTGAGTGCTGGTGTGCTGACGAGGCCCGTGTTCGAGCCATCCTGGTGGTCAGCGTCGACGACTCTATTCAGCCAGACATTGTTGGTCTGCGTGCCACTCGTCAGATCTAGGAGTACTTGCGCGAGCGATACCAGCAGAGCAGCGATGCTCAGTTCTTTTCGCTCCAGCGTGAGTTGGAGACGCTTCGCCAGGAGGACTCCTCTGTCGACGACTTCTTCCGAGCCCTGGCCAGTCTCTGGCGCCAGCTGGATGAGCTCGCTTCTCCGCTCTGCCGAGAGTGTCATAAAGTGCAGAAGGCGGATCGTGATCGCCTTCGCCTTTATGACTTCGTCTGCAAATCTTCGCCAAAGTTTGAGCACTCGCGGGGCTCAACTCATCGAGCCGCCACCACGACCAAGCGATTCCGAGGCTCTTTCGACGCCGTCTTGAGGAGCTTCGCGCGAGTTAGCATCACGTTTGTTCCAAGCGTGCTTGCTACCCTTCTTCTTCGACTACACCGCCGGCCGCTCGACTACAGGATCTTCTCGGTTATGCATTTACGCTCTGTTTTGCCCCAACGGGGTTGGTGCAATTATTACAAGAACCGGGCATGACTACCGGCGTTGTGCGGTGCGCAAAAAGCAAAACAAAGCGTGTGGGCGATCGAAGGGGCGAGGAGGCCCTAACTCCTCGACGGAGGGCGGACCATCACGTCCAGACCTTCTCGGCGAGGTGACTGCTTGGCGATTACGCTAGGCTCTACTTCAGCAGCTCTCTCACAACTCAGCAGGTTTTGCCAGTCTAGCTCAGACATCTCCTCCAGGTACTTCTTGGGTTCTGGATTCTGGTGCCTCTTTCCACATGACACCGGACTCCACATCTCTCACTTCAGTAGGACCTCCTATTTTTCCTATCTCTGTTCAGACAGCTGACGGTACTCCTCTGTCTGTCAGCTGTCAGGGCACTCTTTTGTCCACTGACTTTTGTGTTCTAGCTGTTTCCCATGTTCCCCAGCTCACCATGCAGCTTCTCTCGGTGGGTCAGCTCACCGATCTTGGCTGTAGGGTTTGTTTTGACTCTCATACCTGTTTCATCCAGGATCGACAGACAGGGACGGTACTTGGGACTGGCCAGCGCCGTAGGGATCGTCAGGATCTCTACATCCTTGATCGCCTCCACCTTCCGTCCACTTCAATTGCTCCTATCACCTCTACAACTACTTCCACCGCCACTGCTGCCACCACCTCTGGCGTTTTTGCGCAGTGGCATCTGTTATGAATAGGGCTTGTATTCAATATGAGGCCAATGAGCCAGTATATATACACAGGTACATGCGGTGAATATGCAAAGAACCCCTTATAACAATGGGGAATTACAAACTATACATATACATCTCTAACACCCCCCCCTCAAACTCATGGTGGATCAACAACACTGAGCTTGGAGAGGTAGAAACCGTGCTGTGCGCGAGTCTGGGCCTTCGTAAAGAAATCCGCTATCTGAAGCTCTGAAGGCACATACTGAAGAACAATCACCTGGTCATGCACACAAGACCGCATAAGGAAGCATCAACACCAATATGTTTGGTAAGCTCATGCTTCACAGGGTCTCGGACAATACTGATAGCACCTGTACTGTCGGACAAGAGAGGAGTCGGTGTAGTGACAGAAACACCAAAATCCTCAAGTAACCACCGTAGCCAAGTAATCTCTGCTGTCAAGAGAGCCATAGCGCGCAACTCGGCCTCTGCGACTCGAAGGACACTGCGATCTGTTTCTTCGCCTTCCAAGCAATGAGAGAACCACCAAGAAAACACAAGATGGCGAGAGATAGACCGCGATCGGAGGATCGCCGCCCAAGTAGCATCCGAATAAGCCAAGTCAGAACGAGTGGAGTTTGGAAAGAAAAGACAACGAGAGATAGTTCCACGAAGGTATCGCAGAACTCAAGAAGGTGATCAGAGGGACACGAGTGGGAGCGGATACTGAATCGACTCGTAATATGGATCGGATAAGTGATATCGGACGAGTAATGACAAGATAGACAAGACTCCCAACAAGATGACGATAGCGAGTCGGATCGTAAAGAGGCTCGCCATCGAGAGTTTGAGGTGAATATTGAGCTCCATGGGAGTCTCAACGATCTGTTGATCGATGAGAGAGACACGATCAAGAAGATCTCGAATATACTTCTCTTGGGACATAAGGAAACCATGCGGGTGGAAGTAACCTCAATCCCAAGGAAGTAACGAAGAGGACCAAGATCCGACATAAGCGCCACTAAGACGAGCCTTGACAAAGGCAATGTACTCGAGAATCATCGCGGTAATGATCATGTCATCAACATACGTAAGAAGAAGAGTCCGACCACGAGGCGAAGTGTGGACAAAGAGCGCAGGATCATGATCACTAGTGAAAAGCCAGCAGCGGTGACCACGAGGAGAAGCGCTCAAACCAAGCACGAGGGCTTGCTTAAGGCCATAGAGAGAACGGCGAAGACGGCGCACCATGCCCTCGAGGAATGAATACCCGGTGGCGGAAGCATGTAGACCTCCTCACGCAACTCGCCATTGAGAAAGACATTCTTGACATCAAGCTGAGAAACAGACCAGTGGCGAACAGACGCCACCGCAAGAAGAGTGCGGACAGTGGTCATGTGAGCCACAGGAGCAAAAGTCTCATCGTAGTCACGACCATGCTCCTGCTGGAAGCCACGAGCAACAAGACGCGCCTTATAGCGCTCAAGAGAGCCATCAGAGCGAGTCTTAATCTTATAGACCTTCATCACGTGCCGCCGGTGCTCGGCTGCTGGCGATCTTGTCGCCTAAAGCCCGAGCCCGCGCGAGCTTCTTCCGCCGGCGTCCCGAGGCCGTCACCCGGGCTCCCGTCGCAGTCACCCGCGGCTGTCACCCGGTCTCCCTTCGCCGTCGCCTTCCCGATCTCGTCGGCACCGCCGCCGCCGCTTGACCACATGGGAGGCAGCACGAGAACTAGGGTTCCCGTGCGTGTGTTGCGGGCTGAGCTTTTTCAGCCGGCCCGTTAAGAAAAAGGAGAAAGCAAAAAAAAACGTGGTTCTAACCGCCGCGCCGTCCAGCGCCGCCTGTTAGATTTCGTTGTCCTGGTCGCCGCGCCGTCCAGCGCCGCCTACCAATGGGCACCGTTTCCCTCCCTCGTTGCCCGGTGATCTTCGATGGTGTTAACTACACCGACTTCGTGTCTCACATGCGCATCCACATGCGTGGTCTTCGTCTATGGGGCGTCCTCTCTGGCGATGTTACATGTCCGCCTTGCCCTACACCTCCGACGGAGCCTACGCCTGTTGCTTTGCCCCCAACAGCCGACAAGGCTGCTGCTGAGACCGCTCGCCTTGCTGATGATGAGGCTATCTCTGCCTACCAGGAGGCTCTGGACTTCTACAAGGATCGTCTGACCGCCTACACTCAATGGTACGACGACAACGCCGGCCGCTTTGTCCTCATCGACGAGTGAGATGGAAAGGAACAAGATCCCAAGTACCGATGCGCTGAGGCGCAATCTGTCTGCCATAGCATGCCGCCACTCGGGATGAGTAATAAAGATCCCGATAGGAGACGAGCTCAAGAGTAGCCGCACGAGAAAAACCGAACGAGGTGAGGCCGAATCGATCAAGCGATTGCGGAGGCGTAGCGAGGAGAAGATAACCCATCGGGAAGATGGATCATCATGAGAAGATAGAACATCGGAGAAGATGGCTCATCGGAAGATCCTCAAAGCGAGGTCGACGAGTGTAGACGAGTGTAGTGGGAGGAGCCCGAGGAGCCGCAGGAGACGAATCGGCGGCGACAACGGCGGAGAGGCCACGGGAGGAATATGTGGAGACTCGGTGGGACGGGTGGATGAGGGTAAGGCGGATATAGGTGTATCCGGAAAGGTCAAAGGACGAAACTCCACAGAGGAAGCCGGCCCGAAGGAGAGGTAGGGCGTGGGTAGAAGGGGCGAGACTCGTCGAAAGTCACATCCCGAAATCCGATCCGTCGACCAACGGGATCCCAAAGACCGATATCCCTTGTGCTCGTGATTGTATCCCGTAAAGACACACTCAACAGATGGCGATTAGTTTGGTACGTTCTCGAGGCGAGGAGAACATAGCAAACGCGACCAAGCAGACGAAGGGCGAGTAGTCACGAAGAAGACCACAAAGGCGCTCAACAGAATCGCACCGAAGAGCGTAAGAGGGTGGATGTTAACGAGATAGGTGGCGATGGAAACGACCTCGGCCCAAAAGTGAGGTGGAATAGAGCGGCAATCATCGCACGAGCCGTCTCAAGGAGATGACGATGCTTGCGCTCAGCGACACCATTCTGAGCATGAGCACCAGGACAATAGAACTGGGCGAGAGTACCCTGCTCAATAAGGAAGTTGCGCAGGTAACGAGAGAAGTACTCGCCAATGAGTCGCCGCAAAGACACGAATAGGGGTGGAGAAGCGTGTATGGACCATAGTGGCAAATTGTTTATAGATAGATAAGACCTCACTACGAGAAGACATGAAATATATCCAAGTGTGACGAGAAAAATCATCTATAAAATGATATAATATCGATGACCCTTTCAAACGAAGGAGCGGACCCCAAACATCCGAATGAATAAGATCAAAAGGGACGAGACAACGACTCACTATGAGGATAAGGAAGTGAATCATTTACCTAACTTACTGTGCCCGACAATCTAAAGACACATCTCCGAGAGATGGACCTTTAAGACCACGACGAACCAAAGACGAAGATCCGCGGCGGCGACCCGCGCGGTTTCAAAGGGGGCCAAAGAGCACGGTGGGGTGGATGCCGGCGGCGGCGGCAAGGAGTGGATGCCGACGCGCGGCTAGGAAGGAGAAGCGGCGCGCGGCGTGCGCGGTCACGGTGGTGGATGCCGACGGCGCGGCGGCTAGGAGGAGAAGCGCGGCGCGGCGGCTGCGCATCGCGTGGGAGGGACGAGCGGCGCCGGCCGACTCAAGCCGAGACGTTAAGGCGACGAACTCCAGACCCGACGTCGTCGGCGGCGGCGGCGACAAGCGGAGCGACGGCAAAACCTAGGTTTGCTCTGATACCATGTTATGAATAGGGCTTGTATTCAATATGAGGCCAATAGGCCAGTATATATACACAGGTACATGCGGTGAATATGCAAAGAACCCCTTATAACAATGGGGAATTACAAATTATACATATACATCTCTAACAGCATCATCGTTTAGGTCACTTGTGTGGGTACCGTCTTTTTTCATTAGTTCGTAAGGGTGTTCTTGGACGTGTTACTGTTGACACGACCATATTTTGTCAAGGTTGTAAGCTGGGCAAGCAGCTACAGCTTCCTTATCATTATAGTGAGTCTTTGTCTTCTCGTCCTTTTGACTTAGTTCATTCAGATGTATGGGGACTTACGCCTATTATCTCTAAAGGCGGGCATAAACTTTATGTGATCTTCATTGATGATTATTCTCGTTTTACATGGATTTTCCCTATGTCTAATCGTGGTCAGTTCCTTGCGATCTATCGTAGCTTTGCAACGATGGTTCGTACTCAGTTTGATTCTCCTATCCGTACTTTTTCGCTATGATTCTGCTGTCGAGTACTGTTCTAGCGCTTTTAGACAGTTTCTTTCTGAGCAGAGCACTCTTTACCAGTCTTCTTGTCCTGGTGCCCATGCTCAGAATGGGGTTGCTGAGTGCAAACATCGTCATCTGCTTGAGACTGCCCGCACTCTTCTCCTTGCCTCTCACGTTCCACCACGGTTCTAGGTCGAGGTCGTTTCTCACGCATATCTCATCAATATGCGACCTTCCATCGCTCTTAAGGGTGTCATCCTATAGAGCGCCTCTACTCGAGCCCCAAAGACACTCACCTTCGTGTTTTTGGTTGTACTGCTTTGTTCTGCTGACCTGGCGCACTAAACTGTCGGCCCAGTCAGTTGAATGTGTGTTTCTTGGTTATAGTTCTGAGCATAAGGGTTATCGCTGCTAGGATCCTTCTGCTCGACGGATCAGGGTTTCACGAGACATTGTCTTTGACGAATCTCGACCTTTCTTCTATCGAGATTCGGCCCCTCCTGTTTCCACCGTTGAGTCGATTTCGTGGTTGTCTATTTCTGACTTTTCACCCATTTCTCCACTATCATGGTCTTCACCTAGTCTGTCCCCAGTGGTTCCTTCTGTACCTCCGCCTCCGATGCTACCTCCTGCAGCACCACCTCTTGTTCCTGCACCACCACCGTCTCGCTTCTCTGGTATTTACTACTCCAGGCGTCCTTGTCCTTCACCAGTCTCCTCTCCTGGTATCTTGCCGACACCCACATCTGATCCTCCTGATGATGCTCCTCGTTACGTCCTTTGTGACCGGACATCCCTTCGACCTCCTGATCGTCTTGAATTTGCTCTGATAGCTCATGCTCTCTCTGTCACTGAGTCTAGTTCTTATCGTGAAGCTGCTCCTCATTCTGAGTGGCAGCTCGCTATGGCAGAGGAGCTTGATGCTCTTCGACGTACGGGGACTTGGGATATTATACCGACCCCTGTGCATGCTCGTCCGATCATGTGCAAGTGGGTGTACAAGATTAAGACTCGATCTGATGGTACTATCGAGCGCTACAAGGCTCATCTTGTGGCTCGCGGCTTTCAGTAGGAGTACGGTCGTGACTACGACGAGACTTTTACCCTTGTTGCCCATATGACCACTGTTCGCACTCTTGTTGCGGTTGCTTCTGTTCGCCGGTGGTTTATCTCTCAGCTCGATGTTACGAATGCCTTTCTTAATGGTGTTTTGCATGAGATGGTCTACATGCAGCCACCACCTGGGTATTCTGTTCCTGATGGGCATGTCTGTCGTCTTCGTCGTGCTCTTTATGGCCTCAAACAGACTCCTCGTGCCTGGTTTGCGCGTTTTACCTCAGTGATTACTACTGTCGGTTTCACTGTCAGTTCCCACGATCCTGCTCTTTTTGTCCATGTCTCATCTCAGGGTAGGACACTACTTCTTCTGTATGTTGATGACATGCTCATCACTGGTGATGATTCCTCCTTCATCACATATGTGAAGAAGCACCTCAGTGACCAGTTTTTTATGACTGATCTTGGTTCTCTTACATACTTCCTTGGGATTGAGGTCTCTTTCATGCCTGAGGGCTACTACCTCTCCCAGCAGAAGTATGTCTAGGATCTTCTTGACCGGTCTGGTCTGACTGACACTCGCACCGCTGAGACTCCCATGGAGTTATCCCTCCAGCTTTGTGCCACTGATGGCGATTCTCTTGAGGATCCTACTCGATATCGTCATCTTGTTGGGAGTTTGGTGTATCTTGTGAGCACTCGTCCTGATATTGCTTATGTTGTTCATATCTTGAGTCAGTTCATGGCTCGTCCTACCCATCTTCACTACAGCCACCTTCTTCGTGTTCTTCGCTACTTGCGCGGGACCATCTCTCGTCGTTTGTTTTTCCCTAATTCCACCTCAGTACAGCTTCAGGCGTATTCCGATGCGACCTGGGCTAGTGATCCTTCTGATCGTCGTTCTCTTTACGCATCAGTGTTTTTCTTGGCTCCTCCCGATTGCCGGAAGACTAAGAAGCGCATGCAGCTTCCGCTCGAGTGCAGAGGTGAGTTGAGAGCTATGGCGCAGAGGATGCAGAGGTTACTTGCGATTTTGGAGTACCTGTGATGGGACCCACGACTCTTTTGTCCGACAATGACAGTACTATCGGATTGCACAGGACCCAGTGAAGCATGAGCTCACCAAGCACATTGGTGTGAATGCTTCATACACTCGCTCACAGGTGCAGGAGAGAGTATTTGCTTTACATTTTGTGCCATCAGAGTTACAGGTTGTTGACTTTTTCACGAAGCCACAGACTAGGACACAACATTTGTATTTTCTCTCCAAACTCAGTGTGTGTGATCCACCATGAGTTTGAGGGGGAGGGGTTGTTAGAATAGAACTCTTGTATATGGTTTCCTTATCTGTATATGGCAACCCCTTTGTACTCTTTATATATATTACCCATTGGATCTCTTGAATAGATAAACACATTATTCATAACAGAATCGACGACGGCATTGTTGCTGCGTGCGGGAGAGAGGCAGAGAGCAATGCAGTGGGAGAGAGGAATTGGTTTGGGATTTTTGTTATTTTTTGGTGGGTCCCACGGGGAGAGAAGAAGATGTGCTAAACACTGAGAGAAAAGGAAGGTCTAGCACCTGTATGACATGACAATGATGTAGAGAAACTAACACCCCTTACATTGTTTTTTTTTTTTGATAAAAAGGTCTCCCATAATTCTATTAATAAAAACCAGATTAAAGAAGTTCACTTAACAAACCAGGAAACAGAAAAGAAACAACCAGCAGTTACAGCCAAAACATCCCCTTACATTGCACATAGCCTAAGAATGTGTAGTGGGCAAAGCACGAATCTTTTTCAAGTTCCAACCACCAGCAAGCACGTAACAGTACTGCAAAAATATCCATATACCTTTAGACCTGCAATTCAGGGTATTAACTGTTCGGAATTGTAAACTTCGTACGGCGATATTTTGATATTATATCAATATATGGTATTTAGTAGGGTGTTAGGCACTTGATCAGCACCTAACCTAGTTGACATCCTTTCTAATCAGCACTTTCACCTGCAAAAGATTACAGGTCTACATTTTGTCAATGGGTGTTAGGTCTGGGGGCTGATGGTATTTTTATGATATCTTTAAGCAAATTGTGGAACGTTGCTTAGTGCTCTAGCTGGTGCTAGGGGTACTAGCAGATATAAAGAAGGGTTCAGAAGAATATCATAAAGTCAAGGGCTTTAACGTGTAGCAAATGACAACTTGACGAATTTGTATATAGAGAGGTATAATTTTTACCAAGGAACAAATACCTCTTGTTTGCCGAAATTCGCGGGCTGCCCAGGTTCTTTTACCTCAGGGTTTCTTCAGAGGCAATTCACCCTTGATATTGAAGAAAGATCTGCATGATCAGAATTGAGATAAACATATAGGTCATGCCAGAAACCTAAATTATGTCCACCTTAGGACAAGTAGAACTAGTTAAGATAGATATTATTAATGCACGAAGACCTCGATGAGAGCTAATGCACGCCCAGAACCGCACGCTCAGTTATCAATAATTACACCAAAGAGGTAAAGCTGACAGTGGATCCCAGGCAGGGAACGGCTGCTGCTAGAAGAGCAGAAGCGTAGGAGAGACGAAGAAAAAGACACAAAAACAACATCTAGCTACGCACGCCCAGTTTGGACAGGCAACTTAAACAAGGGGCCTCAGCTCTTGCCACTGATGTCACCCTCACACTTCCATAGGTTGACATCAAGATGAAATAAACAAATAGAACATTGCTCCATGTTTTGATGGCATGCGCCCTTCCTTTCAAATTTAAATCACAACCTTGAACATGAATAGGTCGAGCATCAACGATATGTTTACCTTGGAAGCATAATTCACTCTACAGAAAACTTCATATACTTCCAAGGTCTTCCCGAAGTCGGGTTGTTTGGCACGATGATTTACATTAACCCTCCTGCGTACTCCCGTCCTCAACATAGAACGCGGCCTTTGAATCTGAGCTACCATCAAACAATCCAACCATCTGGAAACAACTTTCTACACTTTCTTGCTTGAAAGAATATGAAGCTTCCTATTGCAACCGTCCAGTGAGCATGCGGACCAAGCGGTTTGGGGCCTTGCATATCAGCAGGCGCCAGGCAGTTCTTAATCATTTATTGGTAAAAGGGCGCACCTCCTTGGCCTAGCTCTTAATGGCTACCTCGTAACCCTAGACATTCAAACAAAACAAATAGCTTAAGTAATGGAAAGAGAAGCATGCAAAGGAAGGAACAATTAAAATAACCTAATCACCTAATGCACTGCAGCCACAAACAGAGCAATAATAGAGAATGACAGTAACTATGCACAACAGTACTGCATTACATAGAGCCGCGACAGAAAGAGGATTAGGACGCAAACAAAAGGCAGATCATAGGGGCAAAGGTAGGTCCCTCGTAAGGGCATCTCCAATAGTGCTATATCAGCCGTCGGTTAACCCTTCTATGTCAGCAAAATCCTAGGTGAGAGAGAGAGAAGGAAAGCCGTCTCTTCCTCAAACAATCATCTCTACACACAAACCAGGACAAAGCAACTAGTGTATGTGAGAGATGGATGAAGGAGTGGGAATATTATAGGTTTGGCATGAATGCTAGAGACAACTTATTAGAGGTGTTGTCTCTAAATTTGTCTTTCGGTGATGTGGAGTTGATATAGCAAAATTAGAGACGGCACTATTAGAGATGCCAAACCGTCCCTTCCTCAAACAACCATCTCTACACACGAACCAGGACAAAGCAACCAGTGTATGTGAAAGATGGATGAAGGAGTGAGAATATTATAAATTTGGCAGGAATGTTAGAGACAACTTGCTAGAGATAGCTTATTGGAGGTGTTGTCTTTAAATTTGTCTTTCGGTGATGTGGAGTTGATATAGTAAAATTAGAGACGGCACTATTAGAGATGCTCTAAGTAGTATAAGCAAATTTATAAACCTCTTCAGCTACAGGCATTCTGCTTTAAAGCATGCCCAAACTCCTCCCACTTCCTTCCTAAAACACAACCACCATTACTGCCAAAACCAAACCAAACCAAACCAAAAACACAACTCACCCAACACACAAGCAAGGCAACAACAATGGCAAGACATGGCTCTCAAAGCCAGGACCAACCACTCCAAGAAGACGACTACATAGACATGGACTTGAGCTCACCTGCAGCAGCAGAGGCGGTCACCACCACAGCAAGCTTGCTCTGCTACACCACAGCCATGGCAGCCTCCCCACAACACTCGAGGGAGTTTGAGTTCCACATGTCGGCTCCGCTTGACCCATGGGAGCCCATGGCAGCCCCGGCAGATGAGCTCTTCTACAAGGGCAAGCTGCTACCACTCCACCTTCCACCACGCATCCAGATGGTTGAAAAGCTCCTCAAGAGTGCGGCTGACAAGGGCCTCCTCTCTGCGAGCACTGCCCCAGCAACGCCGTACCAGTCATGCAATGTATCACCAGCAAATTCATGTTATGTCAGTGGTGAGCTCAATGTGGAGCATTATTTCCACGAATGCACATCCACCAGTATCGCTGGTGCTGAGGCGGAGGCGGCCTATGAGAAGAAGCCATGGTCCAAGAAGCTCAAGTTCATCAGGCATCTCAACCTTGGCCTCAAGCTCAAGGCATCAAAAGCTTACCTCAAGACAATATTTGCCACTAAAGCAGGGAATCCAGATGGCAAGAGTGGTGCACCTACTGCAAATGAGTTCTCCAATGCCCAGTTCAAGACTTGGAGGAAGAACCCATTTGGCCAGATCAGAAGCAACAGGTACATAGCCTCACCCGTCAGCGACAGTACCACACTCGGAGGGAAGCTTAAAGAAGATGAGTGCGGCCATAGGAGGTCCTTCTCCAGCGTCATTATCCGATACTCATCATCAAATAAGACATCCTCTGCCTCATCATCATGCTCTTCGTCAAATTCATCCTCCATCCCAAGCTCAAATGACTCTGGTGTGGAGCCAGTGCTGAGGAGGAGCAGCAGTGCGAGCTCAGAGATGGACAATCCAATCCAGGGCGCAATAGCATATTGCAAGAAGTCGCAGCAACTGGCCTCGGTGAGGAAGAGTGCAAGCGATGCAGGTTTCCGATTCATGTCATCATCAGCGTCAAAGATAGCTGCAGAATCTGATGACGCAGAAGATGTTATTGAGATTTGCCGACGATGACAGTATAAATGTACAAAACTTCAATACCCCCGATAGTTCTGTACACTTTTGATCTTGAGCTTCCTGCAGACATGATGTTTGATAAAATGTTATGCCCTTCAAAAAGTTTCAGATATGTAAGTAACCTCTGTCTAAGAGCAAACGGTTCCGATATGTAATAGCAAATAATATTTTAGCATTTGACATGGTTGTAGAGTACAAGAGTGCAGATAGAATCCCACCAACAAACTAAATCGAGGTAATCTTTTCTCTGATCAGTATCCTTATTACAGATGCATGTGTTGTAAGTTAGTAGCCAAAAACAGAGGTGATAGAAACAAAGATCACAAGTCAGAGACAATGAAACATAATTAACCGAAGACAGCCAATTATTTATTGGGTGAAGCTGGCATTTTGTCCCATGCCTGGTTGTACAGCTATCTCCACATGCATAAAACAGTTCCTGGTTAAATCCTACCTGCTTTCTGTTTCTTAAACACAACACAAGAAACACTCTCAAAAGGTTGTGTTTCAAATGCATGCCTATGGTGCAACATAGGTAAATAACTAAGCAAGACCTTGTTCTTTACAAAGTAATTACAGAGATTATCAGAGAAAAGCAAGACAGTGAGTATTATTATGCAGCCTGACCACAGCTTGAATATACATTATGACAAGACCTCGTTTATGCAAGTAACAGTGGGCGCAGATGCGTAGTGCACCATTACATAGCTCAAAAGAGTCCAGCTTATGTATAAAGAAAGCTTTTCTGGCACCTTGATATTATTCATTAATTTGCATCTTGAGCTTTGCTCTTCTGAATGATAATCTTTATTTTTTGAGGGGTTCTGAATGCCAATCTCATGGCTCTGTGTTAACCAAGGAACAAAACATATACAATAGCAGGGACCTTGTTTAGGGAATACACAGCACTGGTGGTCGACACTTAAAACATGAAGGCCAAAAAGGCAAAATTCCTTTCTTGCTCTGACAAACAAAAAAAAGGTATCCACACTATAGTGCACAGCAGAAATATTAATTGCTTATAGGTATAGATTGCTCATCTTTTAAAGCTATGAATCATCAGAAAACAAGAATGAATTGGTTAGGCAACAAAATCAAATCAAAAAGGGGAAAAAATACAAAGTGTGAAAACAATGGAAGCAGCAACTTTCTGTTCCCACCAATGCCTGCCTTAATTCACTGGAGGTCTCCTGATACGTATTGGAAGACACATTGAGATGTGACAAATAAATAAACAAAAAACTGATTGCTATGGTTCCACAGATTTGATTAGCATCTTTCTATGTGCTCAAGCAGTTTTTAAGTTTCTATCCTGAAGTTTCAATTGATCACGTGATTTGAGATAAGAACAGGCGATGTAAAAGGTTCAATCGACAAGGTAGGCCCACACAATATAACAAAATATGAATTTCTCAAATAAATTTAATAGCCCCCGTTGTTTATTTTGTGGGAAAACTTTGGTTATCTAGCACAGGGGTAAAATAAAAGAATAGTTCAAGGGCACCAATCTAGAGCACAAAACAAGGAGAATTGTCATTTGGCATCAGGAAAGCTGCAACACGACGGAAAATATGAATTTTTTTATATACATTTTTTAATAGAATTACAAAAATAAATGCATGTTTAATAAAATTACAAAAATGGGCTTTTGTCGCTGTTTCAAATGGCACTGTCGTCATTTGAATTGGCAACATGATCCCTATCGATCCTATCACCAACCAAACAATATTAAATATCTATGTAGTCATTTGGAATGACGATAAAGACGTAAGTCCCCATTTGAATTGGCGACACGTTCCTGTCACCAAACCAAACGGCGACAACACCTGGACTTCAAAAATAATTTGCACAAAAAATTAAAATTAGCAGTAAATAGAAAAAAAAAATTAAGTGTTTACATTGTTCATAATAAGAAACATAAACAGAAAGTAACAAGAAACAAGAAACAATATTAAGCATACTGCAAACAAAATTTGTAATCAGCAGTAGTACATAGGTTGCACCGAATTATTCAACGCATGACATGACATCAGTAGTTCAATACACCGGACAACATAACTAAATATGACATACGTCATCACATAGTTGTTCAACAAATCACAATGATTATTTCAATAAGGTAAACCATCCCTGTGGCCACCACCTCTACGTCCGCCATGTCGACCTCAACGGTGTCCGCCTCAAGTGGAGTAGTCGGCTGAGGTCCCCGCGGCACCGTCCGGACTGCCGACATCTCCTTCATACGATTCATTTCTCGAATGGCAATACTTGAAGGTATGCCCGGACTCCCTGCAAATAGAGCACTCTTCGTATGACATTTTGACTTTTGATTCGTCCATGTCGTTCCTAATGCACCGTCTCTGCCGCCGGCCAACAGTTCCTTTCAGCCTATCAATGTCGGCAGCACATATATGCTGCTCCCAGGTAGGATGACTGGTGAAATGGCCAGCTACATTGTAACTATACAGCTCTGCACTCTAGATTAGCATCACCTCTTCCTTGGTGAAATATTCAGAAATGTATTGGCCAGCATGTTGTGCCAACGTCGAACATGCGGCCATCACATGTGAGCATGGCCTATGCGGAAGAAGTGGCTTGTTGCAAGTGCATATGCAACGAGCGCAGCCAAGCGTGCACTCATGGATAATCCTCTTACGATTCATCCCGCGGTGTTCTTTCTCCCTGCAAAGTACCTCGAAACGAAGCTCCCTTGTGCCCATCTTGAATGCCCTATGCATCTCACCCTTCTCGCTCTTCTCCATATACTTGGTGATCATGACGGAGTACAATACTCTGTTATTTGTCATGAAGAGAGATGCGATGTTGCTTCGGTCAACAAAGTATTTTGTGGTACCACGCAAAACTGCCTCCACAATACCAACCAAAGGGAGGCACCTCGCGCCGCGCATGACCCAATTGTACAACTCAGCTAGATTCGTTGTCATGACACTATACCGAACACCATACTTGTCATGTAGCAATGACCACTTCACCTTAGGCTTGTGCTCAATCCAGTTCGAGAAGCATTTCACCTACTTGCCAGTCTTCCTCGTCATATCGGGATCATCTGTGGGTAACTAGGGCAATGACTCGGGGAGATTTTCAACGCTTGTAGCGGGCTTCTTCGTTGCCTCCCTTCTGTGTGTCCACCTCGTCTACTCATCCAGAGTTTTCCAAAGTGCATCGAACTTTCTCTACTGGTTCTGGTCACACAACCGCTTGAAAAGCTTCATCAAGTCCTTGCTGTGAAACTGCATGTAAAAATTTGCACCCATGTGCCTCATACACCACCTACTCTGCAGATTCACCCATGGAAGTGGCTCGTGTTCCCCTTGTTGTAGCTGAGTTATTGCACTCAACAGGCCAACATGTCGGTCATGTATGACGCATACGTTAGGGTGGCCCTGAACAACAAAAATCTTCACGTTCCTCAGAAACCACAACCAACTGTCTGTGTTCTCGCTTTCGACGAATGCAAATGCCACAGGAAGAACTCGATTGTTCCCATCCGTCGTAATTGCAGTAAGTATCTGCCATTTTGTATTTCCTAGTCAGAAACGTGTCATCCACGCACAAGATTGGACGGCAATGCTGGAATGGATTGATGCATGCATTGATGCATGCACCAAAAGCGAAGAATGCTCGCTTCAGTACCCTCTTACCAGCGAACCACGGAAGCGTGGAATCTTAAATGTCAACATGAGTACCGGGATTCCTGTCCTGTATGACTCGGAGTTGACCGGACAGGTTACGATACGAGTCCTCGAACGTACCGAACCTTGCTTCCAATGCCTTCTGTTTTGCCCTCCATGCCTTCGCATAACTAATTGTGTACCGGAACCTTGACTCTATTGCCCGAATGATGGATTGTGGCTCGAAATCCAGCTTATCCACGATCTCGCCGTACATGACATTCGCAATGAAACCTGATGATAGGTTCTTATGGGGTTGTATTGATTCAGAGACGACACATGTGAGGGATTATTGTAGAGCATTTCTAATAAGTGTCCCACTTAGGCTGGAATGCATGCACTCGCCAAGGGCATCCTGCTATCTCGCACTTCACGTCATAGCACCTGGGGTTCGACTTCACTACCGTGAATGTCCACTACAGTGACAAAGCCCAGAATTTCACTGCTTCCTGCACCGCCTCCTTGCATTTGTACATGACTCCTTGCCTCACCTCGTTCTGGTGGAATTCCCACGGTACACAGGATCCTTCGTCCATGACGAGGTTCTCAAATTGGTGTGTGTTCCACTCGGATGGAACCACCTGCTCTTCCCCACCATCCTCGTCATATGAACCTTTATCTTTCAATAATACCTCGTAGTCCCAGTCTTCGAGCGCCATCCTTTCAACTAGGGTTTCGATATCCTCACCTTCGTCTGCAATCCCACTAGCATCCCGGACCAAAGGAGCTTCTTCAACCCTGTCTTCATTGACGACATCAGCAATTCCCTGACCTTCGACCACTGTGTGCTCCGCAATGTGGCTGGAGCCCCCAACTTCTTAGGCATCACCACCAACTACCCCTTATTCAGCCGCACATGCAAGCGAAGTTTTGACATATGCCTAGAACAGAAGGACCAAATCCCACCCGCGCTCCCTCGCCATGCTTAGGTATGACTGTCATAACCTCGTTCGTTCCCTTCAGTTGGACTAACTCCTAATATGTGCTCTATGGTGCCCGGGTGGCAACATATCTCAATTTTAGATCGTGCAGAGCATGGTCCAACTCGAAAGTGTAATACAACAACATCACAACGCCCCATGTACGTTACTCTGGTCTTGTTAGGCTGGAAGTCACCGATTGGAAGTAATGCAAATCAACCCCCTCGGGATCCTCCAGAATAGTCCTTTGACCGTAGTAACTTTTGAACTTGACTGTGTCTGACATATCTACGTATTGCACCATAAACAAGATTCATACAATTAACTACATATCTAAAACTAAACTATACACACCTAAAAGGATGTATTACAACATACTACACTACATAACTACACATCTAAAACTATCTAATTCATTCAGTTACAAAAAAATTACCTGCAAGGTGGGCGACCAGACAGACAACGCTTTGCTAGTGATGAGGATTGCCCCAACTCAATGACATACATACCTACACATCGAGATTTTAAACACTATCACAAGGTTAAAGCTAAACTTAATGTTCATGATTATACTTTGTTGGAAAGAATACGACTGCGGCTTTGCTTGTGAGTGTAGGGTATTATGGGCGCCCCGTATCAGCTAGGTTAAAGCTAAACTTAATGTTCATGATTATCCAAGAGTCTAAGTCGTGAAGATCGGGCTCCCCGTATCAGCTAGCTCTCCCGCTCTCCCTTCCCTCCCCTCTTTCCCTTTTTTTTTGGATTAAAAGTGAGTTTCGGCCGAATTTTTGGGCCTTTTATAGGGGAGATTATGTCGTCATTTCAAATGGCGACAAGAAACTGTGGGGTCTCTGTCGCTATTTGGAATGACGATTTGCCTGAAATTTAGGCAAATCATCGTTCTAAATGTCGACATAGGCATTTAATACTGTTCGGTGGGCGATAGAGGTCATGTCGCCAATCCAAATGGCGATAGGGCCATTTCGCCATTTGAAATGGCGACAGAATCCCGTTTTTGTAGTTTTATTAAACGGACATTTATTTCTATAATTCTATTAAAAATGTATTATTAAAAGAAATCCGGAAAATATCAGCTTCATTTCCATAACACCAAGTTTGCAACTGGGTTGTCTCCATTCATGACGGTGAAACTACAACAGCAGATCAGATTATCATCATATGGACCTAATGATTGTCAAAAAAGAACACCGCTTACCATAATCTATCCTAAATCGAAACAAAAGAATCCCACTCAAAGGAACATTGCGTTCCTTAGCTTCAAAACAGAACATCTAGTAAAGAAATGAGAAAGTGAAGACAAATAAACCTTAAACTAAGAAGGCATGTCAATAAAAGGCAAGGCAAGATTGAAGCCAAAGGTAAGCAGGGTTACCCACAACATTGATGATGTTGAGCAGTGTCAGGATTAATAGGCATATAACAGGGCCTACTTTATACCTCCCTGTTTCTCTAGTAGCTCAAAGTTAGCCAAATGTTTGCATTGTTTATCAGCACAAATGGTGTATGCAGTTTTCATGACATAACTATGTACTTATGCTTTTCTGTCCCGCAAGAATTTAAAGCGTTATTGGATTGCTGCCCTAACTTGTGCTACCAATTTTCTAATCAGTGAGCAAAGTAATGGTAGATTATTTGTGATGAACCTTGTCTTTGATCCAGTGACTGGCACATGTAGCAAAGTATAACCAGGGCATGGGCATCCCAGTGACCATTTCAGCTCCACAATAATGATACCTTTGGTTACATATATTTGGACCATTCTTTTCAAAGTTTCCTACTGGCCATGACAATGTAATAAAGGGGGCAGTCAACGTAGAATAGACTGTCTAACTGTTTCCTAATGATTGTAGAAGATACCATTCGTTGCCACACATAAATATAATAAATAATATCATTCTGGATTCAATAAACATCACCGTAGATTTTCATACTGGCAAGGTGAGTATACTTCACTGTTACCACTAGCTAGTTTTGCTAGAATTCTTACAGATTCAACAGAAGACTGAAAAAATCAGGGAATAACTAGCTAGTTTTGCTAGAAATCTTACATGTTCAACAGAAGACTGAAAAGATCTGGGAATACAAAAAGGCAAAGCTAAGGCAAAGTTACAGTCACCAAATTTAGATCCAGAGAGATAGTAATTCTTAAGATCGATTGGTTTCCAACAGGGATAAAATTCCCGGCCGGTAACCGGCTACCGGACCCCCTCCGGGAAGATCAAAACCGGAACTACAATGTCCGGTTTAGCAACTTCAAAATTCAAATTTCGAATTTTGGATGAATTTTAAGCAAATTCGAGTGAATTTGAACCGAAAAAAACCGGTTTGACCGGTAACCGGCCGGTTACCGGTACCGCCGCCTAGCCGGGAAAATGCCCGGGAACGGTTACATGAACCTTGGTTTCCGGTCAAGACCATGAAATCATCCCTAAATTGAGACAAAGATTTAACAATTGCTTGATAAGTTGCTTTATATATAAACAAAATTTTATGTGTAACAACAAAGTGGCATTTAAGAACACCATACAAAAACAGCGTTTTAATGCCCAACCGCGTGAAAGGAACTAGAATCTACCAGACAATGCAGTTGCATTGCCACATGAAAGTTGAAGAATTTAATAGAGGAACAAGTCCAGATTTAGGAATGAGGGCCAACAGCTTACTTAAGCTGAGAAATATAGGCTTTGCAGCTGCATCACATATTACAAGTAGGTTGTCATGAACAAAATTGTTGGAGAGAGGATTGGATCATAGGGGACAGTCGTGAGAGGTAGCGGGACATGATCCTGGACCTCTACGGCGTGGCAAGGGAGCCGTGGTGGCGCACGGCTGCCGTGCGGCAGAGGCAGGGCCTATCACCCGAAAGAGAGAGATAGGGAGAGTAGATTGGGTTTTCTTATTTTTCATCCGTAATCAAAAGCAAAGTGCCTCTCCTCTTTAAATAGAGGAAGGCCCTAACAATATTTTACTAATAAGCAATCTGAAAATCCATATCTATTCCTAATTTAAACAAAGAGTCCTAAAGGGACACTAGAATTTGCAAAGAGTCCTAAAGGGACACTAGAATTTGCAAAGAGTCCTAAAGGGACACTAGAGTTCAGAACCTATTCCGAATCCGGCGCAACCGAAGGCAACTCTCGTGTTGTCCCGTGTCCTGCTCCTTCCTCTTGCGCCGCACATACGGAATGCCCCAAATGACATAAGTGCATACATATTGAATAAACAAAACAATACTTCTCATGAAACTGGAGAACGGAATGAAAAAAACAAAAATGTGCAACTCACTTGTACAATAGGTTGAGCACAGTTGGTGCCATAAAATTCTTCAACTGCAGGAGCCTTGCACAATGGGCATCCCTTTTAGTTCTGTGTGGTTTGATTGTTACAGAAAGGAATTGTACAATCAAGAAATAACGTGAGCTAATGTATCTGTTAATGTGTATATCTGGAATTTTCATGTACATACTCGATTCCAGAGATAGAGACTGAGTTTAGACACCCTTTCTCTTTACAAGGCATACACTTGATTAAGCTCAGTCTCTGAGAGCTCAGTATTGTCATACCAGGAGCTTGAGCCACTTCTTCTTGACATCTTCTCTTTTTTTCTAATCTTCCTTATGCGCTTTGATTTCACCACATAGTACGTCATGGTACCAAGAACGCCGGCCATTGTGACACCACCTATCAAAGTAACCAGTATCGCTGCCCATTGGAAGTGGCGGCCTAGCACAATATAGCAGGAAGCGATGAAAGAAATGGTAGTGCAAACTGATGCCAGCCACATAAGCTTGTTGATCACCTCAACAACCCTCCGCTCAGACTTGGTTTCTCCCCTGACAACTGTTATCTGAACTACGACCACTGCCAATGATGTAAAGAGAGCTATGGCATTGAAGATGAAGAATATCCTAAAGGAGGCAGCCTGAACAACAATCGCAACTCCATTGTTGTCATTTCCACCAGGTACAGTGAATATAGCTGCAAAAGCAACTGTAGCAAAAAGCACAGCAACAACAGTTACAGAATTTGTTGCATTATTGATGCCTTCTCTGTGCAACTTTCTGAGTTCCTTAGCAATACCATGCACATTTTTGTTTGTTTTTCTCGTTTGCTCCAGCTGTGTGTGGACATCTTTCTTTATCTCTGTCACCGTCTTCCGGAGCTCATCTCGAGGTTGATTCAGCTCCCTAGATCTGAGTGCGCCATGTTGAGATAAAATATCCTTAATTTCAGAAGACTCCTCGCATAGTGGCAACCCTTCAGCTATATCATAGGCAGTTTTGTGGTCTCTGGTTAGTGCATTGACATGGGTATCTGGTAGCCTCAAAAGAACAATAACTATCTGCAGAAGATAAGAAGAAAATATTATTTTTGAAATATTTTCACCGTATGATTAAAGAAACTAGTGACCCTCCACTCTGGCGCACAAACAAGCACAGTTTTTACTTAGTGCGGTCTAAGAAAGTATTTACATTTCATACAAGACAAATTTGATCAGCTGGAAAATAACTTGGTTCTAATGTATTTGCTAGGATGATGTCCCCACCAAAAGGTATAAGGATATAACTTATCAGGATATGTTTAGAAGATGAGATGGAAGGTGAAAGGGCACCGCCGATTTGATTTAATTCAAACCGAATGCTGATGTTTCCAAAAGAAAAGTAAATTATAATGGATATTTGATCATACTAGTAAGTAGTAACAAGGTATAATCAGCTGGTAGAGTTACAAGTTCTTTTTATGTTAGCATATTTTGTTTTCCAGGTATACTCTAACCATATGAACTACTACCTATAACACCCCTAGTACTAGTCAATATTTTCTGCATGCCATTTCTTTAAAATGGAAGAAAAATGCCAATGCAAGTGGATGAGACATAAAATTGTCTAAAAATAATATAGGAAACAATATAAATACCTCTGCTCGCTTTTTCCTTGTTGCTACATGCAAGGCGGTGTTCCCATTTTTGTCTGGCAGCATTACAATTGCTGGATCGGCATCAACAAGTGCTCTAAGTACATCACAGTTTGTTCCTTTTACAGCCATATGCAGGGCCGTTTGACCTTTCTTGTCGTTTCTTCTTGCTAGCTGAGGATCTTTCTCAAGTAATGCTTTAACAATTTCAATATGTCCCTGTCGAGCAGCAAAATGTAAGGCATTTTTTCCATTATCTTTGGCCATTTCCACCAATCCAAAATCATCTTGTTCTAGTAATAGTTTGACAACTTCAGTATGGCCCCTCGTAGCTGCTGATATAAGTGGAGTAGTATTTGCAGGGCCAAATGTTTTGGCAAGCATCCTATCATGAAGTAACATTTCCTCCACAACAGCTGCAAAAAAAGTACTGATTAGGAAAACCTGCTTCCTATATAACTAATGGGTACATAAAAATACACTGAACAGTACAAAAGTCAATATACATTAATATACTATCCTAACTTTTTCCTGGATATTGGCCTAAAAAACTTTTTCCCTGTATATAAATGAACTATTGATTATATTAGTTTCATAATTAACATGTATAAAATTAGAAAGTGATGGGTTTATCACAAGCTATCTAAAATATACAGAACACATCAAAGACAACTTTGATGTGAATATGCAATTACAGGTATTCACCAACATCCCAAAATTCCGAATATCCACGCGCATCCATAACTAAACACGCCAAACTTTCCTAAGTAATCTTGTCTTGAAAAGTGCTTCCTACTTTGCACACTGATCGATATCTGAATTCTGAAGTACCAGACTACCGGTCTTTGAAGTGTAACAGTTTACATCTCTCGTAAACACACATACACTAAGCTCAGAGGCAAGCGAGCAGGCTAGTTTATAGCAGCTAATCTTCATGGACAAATAAAAACAGCAATCAGTAAAAATCTGTGTAGAGGAAAAAAACAGTGATCGCATATGTTTTGTATTTTTTACTTTTTGTATCCTAATTTGCTGCCTAGTTTAATCATACTGTGTGTGTGTGGGGGGGGGAGGGGATGCAAAATCTAGAAGTTAGTGCTTTGCTATGTACATAATCCTAATAATTACTTAAAACAAATACGAAGCACACACTTTCAATTATTTTGTTCAAACTGGGAAGAGATTTGTTTCTCAACTGGTTCGCTAATTGCAGCAGAAGCTACGCCAAACTTCTTACTGATAAGAAATCTCGCAATTCCCAACATCACTGATCTACAAACTTTTGCATATATTTCCAGATCCTGGGACCAAACAGGGTGGATATACCCATTTTTTTCTCAGCAACCAAAAAGCGCAGTTCCAAGCTCAGAGCTCCTAATTTTATCGGAGAGATAACACAAATTGCAACAGACTAACAGAGAGCTCTAAAGGATGACATCTCACCATGATGCCCTTCTCTGGCCGCGACGTGCAGCGCGTCGTACCCCGACCTGTTCTTCGCGGCGACGCCCTCGGCGTAAAGGTGCCGGAGCAGCTCCACCACCACCTCCAGGTGCCCCCTCTCCGCAGCGGCGACGAGCGGCGTCTCCCCTGCCTCGTTGGCCTCCGCCGCCACCGTGCGCCGAGCCGCCTCCAGCTCCTCCCCTCCCTCCCCCGTGGCCACGGCCACCGCGGCTTCGTCCAGCGCGCAGCGCAGCGCCGCGGCGTCCCCTCCCCGCGCCGCCACGTGCAGGTCGGTGTCGTTGTGCCGCCCCGTCACCTGCCGCACGTACCGCCCGCGCTTCCCGCTCCCCGACATCGACATCACCTTCACCATGCCGGCGCCGGATCCTCCACCCTCTGCGCCCAAACAAACAAACCACCAAATCAATCAGTACCGCGAGCCGCGCGACGCTAAGCATCCCAATTCCCAACACACGAACACCACCAGTCCAGCGCCCGCTCACCTTCCTGAATCTCGAGCGACATCGCGAGGAGTGTGGTCGGGATAGGGTTGCGTGGTAGGGTTTCCGAGGTAGGGTTTGGGCGGGGAGCGCTTTAAGAGGAGCACGGGAGGCGGCGGCGGCGCGGAGGAAGGCGAGAGGAAGGAGGGGTGGGGGAGGAGGAGGAGAATAGCTAGACGGTAACGACTCCTTGGGAGCTTTTGCGGAGGAGGTTTTGTTGGGTTCGGGCGGGCGGGAGCAGAGGGGAAAGCGAGGACGGTGGGGCCCGCCGGGCAGCGACCCGGGGAATGCGACGAGGGGGCAGTGAGAAGCTTCCCCGTGGTTTCGAGGCTGCCCTCCTCCACGGAACGTCGACGTCGCGAGGCCGGAAAGCATTAGTCCAAGAGGGAAGTGGAAGAGACTCGTGCGTCACGTACATCCACGGGAACAATGGCACGTTCGGTTTTTTTTTTTTATCGGACGGTGATGAGCGCGCCGTCCCTTTCTGATTAAGGATGGTGAGTTAATTAACGATGTTTACTGTGTGGGTGAGTGTCACTGACTAATAGTGACTGTTCCATGTATATCTACTGAGCCGGCACTGACATCTTCTTCCACGAAGACAAGAGCCAGCCAATACTGCTTCGGAGTTCGGAGCTCTAGGGGACACCCACATTTTTTGATGCCCTTTTGGCTCCTTGGCTGTCTCTGTATGGAGCTGTCCGGATGTAAGCTGCTGACATGGGAGAAGACGCGGAAGATGGACGAGAAGAACGACCCGCAACCAGCAGCAGGAATAGAAGAAACCGGGGGCAGGTCGTGGTAGGCTGACAGCGACGCACCAAGCTTGCACTGTTCTTTTTAGGTAACCTAACTTGCAGTCTTGCACAAGGTGTCAGTGGCGGAGCCACCTCCCGGGGCTGCCTGGGCTCGCTGGCGAACATCGCAGTGGGACTTCTCTGGAGAGGTTGAAGAGTGCTTCCTCAGGTAAACATTTGTCGTACTTAAGGCATGTTTGGTATAGTTGTGGTTTTTTTTTAAAAAATAACTTTCGGATAGTTTGTATGGCTGAACGGCTGCAGGGCTGAACAGTTGGACTGAAGAGGTTTGGTGTTTGACTATCTGACATTTAGGGAGTGTTTGTTTCGGCTTCGGCTTTCGCCCGAAAAAGCCAAAAGTCGAACCAAACGGTCGGCTGCAAAAAGCCGCTTTACTCCGAAGCCAAAAGCCGTCTTAACGTGAAAAGGCCGAAAGCCGCCGCGAGATAGCTTCCTGCGGCTTCCCACCGCCCCCTTTCGCATTTGCCCCCCAACTTGCGTGGTATTTATCCGCTTTTGCCATTCATCAAAACCGGCCTTAACCCCCCCCCCCCGCCCCTCGCTCATCTCCCTCCTCCCACGCTCGCTCACCTTCTCCTCCTCCCCTGCCCTCCTCCTTCTCCTCCCCCGCTCGCCCGCATGCCTCCTCCCCTCCAGTGGCCACCTCCTCCTCCCCGTCGGCCTCACCCAGATTTGGATCTGGATCTCGCCTCCTCCACATACCTCCTCCGACCCACCCTCCTCCACCTCCCTCCTCCCCGGCGCACCTCCTCCTCAGCGCGCCTCCTCCCCCCGATGTGGCGCCTCCTTCCCCAACTTCGTCCTTCTCCTCCTCCCCCAAGCAGCGCCGCCCCGCTCCCCTTCTCCTCCTCCTCTGCGGGCACCTCCCGGTTGGTGTCTCTGTCGCAACTCTGGCTATGAGATGGCGTGGTGCTCGGCACCGCAACAACTCCGCCCGACTCCTAGCCTTTCAGGTTTGGCCTTCTTCTACCTCTAGCTCCTAGCTCCTATTTGGCATGATACTACTCAAGATTGCTAGAACACATGCATGCATATCCTTTGTAGTGATGCTAGGATGTTGATTGATGCTTCAGATGAATTGAGATGCTAGTGCTAATGATGACTAGGGATTTGCTAGGCTTTGGATTGTTGTCAGAGGATTCCTAGCAAAGGCTTATAACTTCATCTTAGCTTATCTGTGAACTGTTGTTTGAACTGTCCTGTGATTGATGAACTGGCATTTTTTAGCTCATTTCTTGACAACTAGTTATGAGTCATGGTTATTGTATATTTGTATCTCATTGTATATGGCTCATTGTGATTATAGATACAAAATTATTATATACTAAATAATTTAAAACATGGATAATACATGTCAGGAGCTTTTAGAACTGTCTGTATTACTAGGATCTTATGCAAAATTCTTGTATACTATGCTCCCTTAACAACAAAGGAATGATAATGTTGCCTTAAAGAATATTTATGGTCGTTTGCTGTATTTCTAATCTTACTTGGATCGAATATGCAATTGTTGATTTGTGTCATCTATCATATATTTCTCTTGCATGTATTTGTGTTAGCGCAAAATGACTATCAAGAAGAGTTATGCCATAATCACCTTTCCATTTAAGATTTGCATGAACACTTGGGGGTACATGTGAGGGTGGGGGTTTTGATTGTAGTCTTTAGTGCAACGTAGATTAATTAATGGACAATTCAGAGGAGTTGCAACAGGTTCAGGTGTAGGATTTGGTTGTGATGTTCAGGTGTGACAATTCAAAGGAGTTGCATGGCTTATGGTTCCTTGTTGCCGTTCTTGCTGGCAGGTGACACACACATGACAATTAAGAGGGGTTATATCAGGTTTAGTGTAGGATTTTTATCTATGAATCCATGAAAATGTTGACTTGTGCTTGCTATTACTTGTCAGCTTGTCCATAGAAATGTTGGCAGTGTATTTGTGCATGAACCGAAATCTCAAATACAACTCAATTTAGCACTAGTACATCATTTCTTGAGTAGCTTTGTTAGACTCATTAATATCATTTTGTATTAGTCTGTGTAGTTCACATAAATGCACAATGTTATTTTAGTCAGAAACTATCAGTGTTTGTGGTGGTTTCATTGTCCAAATGAATGAATGAATTGAGTTTTAACTTATTTTCCATCTGTCTCCATATATTCTTTTATTTGTCTGCTACATGCAAATTTTAGTTTTATTTGGGGTACGTGTAAGGGAGGGGTGTCTAACACTACCGATGCCGGTCCCAAGCCTGGAAAAAAGTAGAGGGGGCATGAATTATTCAAAGTTGTGACAAACAAACAATTGTGGTAGTTAATTATTTATATAACAAATGTTTATCTATAATTATTTATTGTAATATTTATTCATTATAATAATTGTTTTTAATAATTATTTGTTGTAATAAATGTTTATTGTAATAATTATCGTTAAATATGTTAATTGTGGTTTATTGCGTTCATGTCGTTAATTGCGGTATATTGCGTTGTTTGCGGTATATTGTCGTTAATCGTCATTGAATGCGATCAATTGCGGTAGTCATCGTCATTGCAATCAATTGTGTTAATCGTCGTTAATCGTAGCTAATTGTCGTCAATTACGTTAGT
This sequence comes from Ampelocalamus luodianensis, assembly GCA_036346255.1. Classification (NCBI taxonomy): domain Eukaryota; kingdom Viridiplantae; phylum Streptophyta; class Magnoliopsida; order Poales; family Poaceae; genus Ampelocalamus; species Ampelocalamus luodianensis. The sequence goes on along the minus strand of CM070617.1, from coordinate 23,648,435 downwards.
CATCGTTAATAATCGTCAATTGTGCTAGTTGTTCATTGTCTGCAAATGTCGTTAATTGCGTTTAGCGTCGTTAATTGTTTTCAACTGTCGTTAGTTCTCGTTAAATGTTATTAATTACGTTAAACAGCATCAAAACAAGTTGTTACTGTCCTCAGGGGCATTTCAGATATTTCTCATCTTGGAAATTGCAGCTAGCCTACCTAAAAGGCGCATGACCAAAACCAAATCTTTTCACCAATTGTAGTTGACCATGACCTTTCAAATTCGCAAAGACAGGAAGCGCTTTCGCCAGAAAGCCACAGCCATTCCAAACACCCCCTTAGGTAGGCTGGCTGCAGCTTCTGAGATAGAGAGTGTCTGAAATACCCCTGAGACAAATAATAGCTTGTTTGATATCATTTAACACCAATTAACGACAACTAACGTAATTGACTACAATTAATTGCAATTGACTGCAATTAACAAAATTGACTATAATTGCCACAATTAACGGAATTAACTACAACTACGACAATTAATGAAATTGACTACAATTACCGCAATTAACAGAATTAACTACAATTACCACAATTGACTACAATTAACTACGACTACCGCAATTGATCGCATTTGACGACAATTAACGCACTATACCGCAATTAACACAATAGACTATCAATTCTACATGACAAATCACCACAAGAATTTACACCCCCAACTCTCTAAGGAATGTTTACTTCAAACAAATGCTTCTCAATCATCACATGCCATTTCACATGAAAGTTCATCCAGACGAGATCATAAAGATTTTCTTTGATCACCTCTAAATAAACAAAGTACAGCATATAAAAAAGAAGATGACAACTGAATCAATGTATTAACATTTATCAAGTTCATCCCTTACACTTCCATAAAAGAAAAGATAATGTCATCTCTTGCAAAACCGACATCCTTTCCTAACTCTTCGGACAAACAGGTGAACAATTAACCATCTAAAGAATGAACAACCGCCTCCGTGTCCCACAAGGATTGAGGACCAGACCTCTCCAAGCTCCAATGATATAACATTTGAACTAGATCATGGCAACATATTAACTTCTCTATGCCTGGTTTCTCTCTTTGCCTGGTTTCTCTCTCTTTGCTTCTCCCATTGTGCAGCTGCAGAGAGGCTCAGCATAGCTTCCTTGCTCTGTAATAAACAACTCATTTTTTATGGAAAAAGGACAGGCTTCACCTGGCTTATTGGGTTTGTCCATTGCTACTTAACCTAATCTACAAAAATATGTCTTTCATTTGGCTATACAACAAATGAATGGTCAGATGCTAAAATGCAGTATGCTAATCAGGAGAAGGATTGACATACTAAAATATGAACAGCAAACAAACCACATCTTTGTACTGTTGTACATGCTACATTTCATAATATTCACCTTGCCATTGAAGGTGCATATGGCAGTCTCTGCCTCCTCTTTCGAGGAAAAGGAAACAAAACCATAACCAGCAAATCGCCTTGGACTGGTGGTATGAAAGACAACCTCAACTGATTGGACACCTGGGGTTGAGGCAAATATTTCCCACAAACACACTATGCGAAGTCCACCTGAATTAATTGTTCTATCATTTAAAATCTGTAAAACAAAATAAGTAGAAAGGGAGATAAATAATGATATGTATTCTCGGGAAAAGATACATAAGATCGATTTAAGTAAGCATGGTATGTTTGAGAGGGAGATAAATAATGATATGTATTCTCAGGAAAAGAGACATTCTTTCCATAACAAACTAGAACTTACAGTTGAATTGAGATTGTTGAGTGCTGAAAGAGCCTCCTCTTCTGAACCCATGGTTACAAATGCCAATCCTCTGTTTTTACTGGAATTGTGCATCAAAAGCTAGCAAATCAACCAAGAAAAGTAATCACTAATGATGCCATTGTTGTACATATTTTCGTAAATAAATAACCGGGAGATCCGTTTTGAAATGCATGACATGGCAATCTCCTCCTGATGTCCCCATCTGAAAGTTATGTTGTACGTAAAATGTAAACTAGTTTGCACCAGAGTACTGTGTTTTTCTTGAGTAATTCAGTTCACTCTTTGGAAGCAGGCTAGAATGCATCCACTTTAGTAGAACCATTTCAACAATCCAGCTACTACTTAAGCATTGCCAAGTTTGAAATGAACACCAGTTTAAACTCGCTACTCTTGCAGGCAAATGGACCATGAGCTCCATGTCGACACACCGAATGCATTACGGTTCTTTCGTCAACCAATAATCTTTCTGATTCAAGCAATCATAGAGTATTGCTACTTCCTACGGCAAATGCTCAATTCGTGTAAATTCACCATCTCACCGGATTACTGCTACTCGCAATTTGTAGTTGATTTCTTTTTCTTCAAGCGGATAAGGCAAGGGAAATGAACGATTACCTCCATGTCGACGACGGAGCCGTGCTTCTCGAAGAGCGCGCGCATGTCGTCGGTCGTGCAGTGCCACGGGATGTTCGCCGCGATGAGCCGCATTCTCGGTCCCGTGGGCTCTTCCGCCTCTGGCGGCCCGGGGGTCGGGGCCACCGAGGCACTAACAGCGCAGGCGGCAAAGGCACCAGATCTGGTCGGGGTTAGAGGAGAGCGACGTCGCGTGCGGGTGGAGGCGCGAGATCCGAGGGAGGTGGTGGGGCGCCAGCACGGGAGGAGGAGGGCGCCGGAACTGGAGAAGGGAGTCACAAGATCCAGATCTGGCCAGGCCAAGGGAGGAGGAGGTCGCCGGGGAGGACGGAGTGTCAGCACGTGAAGTTCTGTTAAGTCTGAACAAACTGAAGCTCCTCTGTTGAAGTCGAGTCCCTGAAGAAAATCGGCATTTCTCCTACCGCTTCGTCGACTTCATTTAAAAAAAAACGATGGGCATTGATGGTTGGAGTCTTTATGAAAAGAAGATCCGACGGACAAGGATGATTCCAGTAGTTACTGTGAGCATCATCTCTATTGTCGTTTACTAGTTTTACTTCTGAACTTGTTTAACTCTGAACTATGTTATTTACCATTGCAAGTTGTAAGATCTCGCTGTAAGAAACTGGGTTATATATAACCAGCGTTGGTAGAAATGAGGGGATGAAAAAGACCATATCTTAGTCTCTATCTTTAGTTTCTGTTAGAACCCTAGTTACTTTCCCTATCTCCCATGTTTCTCATCTGAAAATCCCACCGATATTCTGACGTTCAGGCCATCTGAAGCACTCGGTCCTGACATTTTGGTATCAGAGCACATCAGATCCTTAGCGCAGAGAGTGGCACAAGGAAGGGTTGGAGTAAATCGAGAGACTTGCTGCCGTAAAATCCCATAACTTGGTCGGATCTGAAAGGAATGGTGGATAAGACCCGATCCCACGGATCGGTTGAGGAAGCAGCGCTTGAGATGGAGAATCGGGCGGAGATCATCAAGATTCAAGAGAAGCTATTGGAGCTAGATTCCTTGAAGTCGGATGTGGCGGAGATCAAAAGCCTATTATTTGCTCAGTTTCCCCAGTCGTCGAGGACGGATGTTGATGTTCGGGCGATGGGTTCTGGAGAAGAAGGGCCGAGACAATCAGATCTGGGAAAGGGCACCTCTTGGAATCCAGAGCAGAACAGAAGAACCGGAGTACAGACCACTTTCTTTGTCGAGCCAAATACGGTAAGACCAAAATCACCACCAGTTTATTCTTCAGCAATTAGAACCACATCACGAGTAGACTCGGGAGAAATGGCTAACGGAGTCCACGGGAGACCTGGGATGAGTAGTTCAGGTCTTCATCAAGGTCCTGGAATACCTGCTGTACCACCCTGGAACTGGACACCCGATGTGTCAGCTGCTACTGCTCAGATGTATTATCATCCGTCAATGAATGTTCTTTAGAACTAGGATACACTCGTACCTGGGCGCGGAGGGATGTATACCACAAACTTCCCTGGAGTGAACCTGGTTGGTCCGAATGGGGGAATGAATAGGAATCACAATGCTGGGGGTCATCAGTATGCTGATGCAATTATTAGAGGTCCAAAACTTGAACTACCTGTATATTCTGGAGAGGAACCAAATGGGTGGCTGGAGCAGTGCGAACGTTTTTTTGAGATGGCTGGAATTCCCAGGGAGCAGTGGGTGAATTTAGCTACCGGACACTTCACAGGGAAGGCACATACTTGGTTTAAAGGAATAGGCATACTTGGCAAGTCCTGAACTGGCAACAGCTGGGAGCTATGATGGACGACCGATTCTCAGAAGCCAGAGCGCATGAAGCAGTGGAGAGGTTGCAAACCATGAAGCACATTGGCAGCGTTAGCAAGTACATTGATTATTATGAGAAATGTGTGGAGTTAGTTAGACAAAACCATCCATACTTGCAAGAGGCATTTCTATTGAGCTGCTTCATTGGAGGGTTGAAGGAAGAGATCAAATATGGGGTCAGCATGCACCAACCGAAAGGGTTGTTAGAAGCGTATTGGTTTGCAAAATTGGAAGAAAAGGCAGTACAAGCCAAGAGAAATAGTCACTCGGGAGCCATCAACAAGAGTAAAACTAACACCACAACCTTCAGAACTGGACCAGCTCGAGGGGTGATTGTTGAAGGAATTGATAAGGGGAAGAAACTCTTCCAGGAGGGCAACAAGAGAACCTGTTGGCATTGTAATGAGCCGTGGGTTCCCGGTCACAATTTGACATGCAAGATAAAAAAGGCTCTCCATTCGATTCTGATGCAAGGTGAGGAAGGAGGGGTTGAGAATTTTGAAGATTCTGAGGTGACAAAGGAGCAGGGATTTGTTACCTCTCCGGGAAGTCCAGAGGAGACTGAAGAGAGGCAGGAAAATGAACAACTCTTAGTTATTTCCAGTCAAGCTGTAAGTGGAACGTCAGGTCCGGCGACTTTTTCGTTGAGGACAATGATTGGAGGTAAACCTGCAGTGATGTTGGTGGACAGTGGTAGCTCCGGTACATTCATGGATTATGAATTCGCTGTCCGGTGTGAGTGCAAGCTGCGGTACAAACCAGCTCAGATGGTGACAGTAGCCGGAGGGGGGGAATTGCGCACGAAAGCTGTGACTGAAGAGATTTCTTATAGTGTGCAGGGATGTCCTTTTATCAACTCATTCCAGTTATTAAACCTCATTTATTATGATGCTATCCTCGGGGCCGACTGGATCTATGACCACAGCCCGATCGGACTGAATCTGAAAAAGAGAGAACTAACTCTAAACAAAGGGGGACAGACTATAACCTTCAAGGATCACACCATTCCGGGTAAGCATTGCATAGTGGGGGCTACCAAGTTAGAGAAGCTCGTAAAGAAGGAAGTCCTAAGTTGCATGATCCAGATTAATTGGGTTCAAGAGCCGGAGAACCAGGAATTCGTTGAGTTCCCAACTGAAGTGCAAGGATTATTACAGCAATACAAAGATGTTTTCAGGGAACCAAAAGGGCTGCCACCCAAAAGAGAATGTGATCATTTTATACCTTTAAAGGGCAATGTGGATCCTCCTAACATCAGGCTGTATCGAACACCACATCACCAGAAGGATGCAATGGAAAGTATTATCAGTCAATTGCTGCAGTCGGAAGAAATCAGAACGAGTATGAGCCCATACTCATCTCCGACTATAATGGTTAGAAAAAAAGATGGTTCTTGAAGATTGTGCGTTGATTATCGACAGTTAAATTCGATGACAATCAAGAACAAATTCCCAATGCCTATTATTGAGGACTTATTGGATGAATTACATGGGGCAACCGTTTTCTCTAAGTTGGACCTAAGGTCGGGGTTACCACCAAATCAGAATGTGGGAGGAGGATATTTATAAAACAGCTTTCAGGACTCATTTGGGCCATTATGAGTATACCGTCATGCCTTTTGGGCCAACCAACGCTCCTACCACATTTCAGTCACTTATGAACCAAGTGTTCAGTAATCAGTTGAGGAAATATATACTCGTATTCTTTGATGATATTTTTGTATATAGTAAGAGCTTATCCGACCATGTAGACCATCTATGTCAAGCATTGCAAATATTGAGACAGAATCAACTAAGTGCTAGAAGAAGTAAGTGTTGTTTTGCTTTGACTGAAATTGGTTACTTGGGCTATGTGATCAGTGGGTCTGGAGTAGCTACTGATCCAAGCAAGATAGCAAATGTGATGAAGTGGCCAGTTCCAAGTTCAATTACCAAACTGAAGGGATTTTTGGGGTTGACAGGATATTATAGGAGATTTGTGAAAGGATATGGAAAGATTTGTCAACCGCTATTTGACATCTTGAAGAAAGACTCATTTAACTGGGGTGAGGCTCAGGCCATAGCATTTGATACTTTAAAGAAAGCTATGACTACTTGTCCAGTTCTAGCATTGCCAGATTTATCTAAACCTTTCATCTTAGAAACAGATGCTTGCGGTACTGGATTGGGGGCAGTCTTAATGCAAGGCAGTAAACCTATTGCTTATTATAACAAAACATTGGGTGTAAGAGCGGCAGCTCAATCTATCTATGAGAAGGAAGCTATGGCTATATTAGAGGCATTAAGAAAATAGAGACATTACTTGTTGGGCAATCCGTTGGTAATAAAGACAGATCAAAAGAGTCTTAAATTCATCACAACCCAGAGGCTAGCTGAGGGAATCCAACACAAACTGCTTCTCAAGTTACTGGAATTTGATTACAAAGTGGAATATAAAAAGGGAAAGGAAAATTTGGTTGCAAATGCCTTGTCTAGAAGAGATACTGACACTTGAGAGGGAGAGCATAATTGTCAAGCAATTGTGACTGTTACACCAGATTGGGTGGAGGGTATAAAAAGTAGTTATCTTAATGACCCTTTATATGAGAAAATGTGGCTGGACAATCAGTTCCAAGGAGGGGCAGACAACCAATATACATTGGAATCTGGGGTAGTGAGATACAAGGGCAGGATATATGTGGGAATTGGCAATGATGGTAGGGCTAAAATTTTGGAGTCCTTCCACTCATCTCCAATAGGAGGGCATTCGGGGAGAAGAGCATCCTACCACAAGATTAAAAAATTGTTCTATTGGCCAAAGTTAAAAAAAGATGTGGAGAAATTAATTATGGAATGCCCGGTTTGTCAAATCACCAAAGCTGAACATATTCATATCCCAGGACCGTTGAATCCATTGGAGATTCCTGACATGGCATGGGCTCATATCAGTATGGACTTCATTGAGGGGTTACCCAAATCCAGGGGTAAAGAGGTAATTTTGGTGGTGGTTGATAGATTCACTAAATATGCTCATTTCTTACCTTTGACTCATCCATATTCAGTGCAACAAGTAGTACAAACTTTCATGGACAATATATTCAAACTACATGGGATGCCAATTGCTATTGTGACTGATCGGGACAGAATATTCACAAGTCATCTATTCCAAGAAATATTCAAAATGATGAAAGTATCCCTCCGGTTGAGTAGTGTCTATCATCCACAAACTGACGGGCAAACAAAGAGAGTAAATCAGTGTGTGGAATCGTACTTGAGAAGTATGACATTCCAAGAACCAAGAGAATGGATGGATTGGTTAACTCTTGCTGAGTGGTGGTATAACACATCCTATCACACTTCTTTGAAGATTTCACCGTTTCAAACACTATACGGCTACCCTCCACCACAAGTTGGAGAGTTTACTCTTCCCGGTAGTGTGTTGGATGAAGCAAGGATTACCTTGGAGCAGAGAACACAAATGCTGGAACAACTTAAGTTCAATCTGCACAAAGCACAAGAGAGGATGAAATTCTTTGCAGATCGGTCCAGATCAGAGAGGCAACTCAAAGTGGGGGACATGGTGTATATCAAGATGCAACCTTACAGGCAAAATGCATTTGGTATCAGGGGGTCACTAAAACTTAGATCGAAGTTTTATGGACCTTTTCGGGTCTTGGAAAAGATCGGGCTGGTGGCTTATAAGTTACAACTACCAGAAAATGCTGCTATCCATCCGGTTTTTCATGTGAGCCAATTGAATAAACACCTAGGATCTCATGCTATACCCATTCGGGGATTACCGTTAGTTGGAGACACAGGCAAGATCAAAACTGAACCGGTTGCAATATTGGACAGAAGAGTGATCCCTCGCCATAATGAGCCAGTTGCACAATGGTTAATACAGTGGTTGAATCTGGGGCCCGAGGATGCGACCTGGGAAGATACTGCATTCATTCAGAGCACCTTTCTGAACTTCGCTCCTTGAGGACTAGGTTGGTTCCAAGGGGGAAGGAATGTCAGCACCTGAAGTTCTATTAAGTCTGAACAAACTGAAGCTCCTCTGTTGAAGTCGAGTCCTTGAAGAAAATCGGCATTTCTCCTACCGCTTCGTCGACTTCATTTAAACGCAAACGATGGGCATTGATGGTTGGAGTCTTTATGAAAAGAAGATCCGACAGACAAGGATGATTCCAGTAGTTACTGTGGGCATCAGCTCTATTGTCGTTTACCAGTTTTACTTCTGAACTTGTTTAACTCTGAACTCTGTTATTTACCATTGCAAGCTGTAAGATCTCACTATAAGAAACTGGGTTATATATAACCAGTGTTGGTAGAAATGAGGGGATGAAAAAGACCATATCTTAGTCTCTATCTTTAGTTTCTGTTAGAACCCTAGTTACTTTCCCCATCTCCCATATTTCTCATATGAAAAAATCTCACCGATATTCTGACGTTCAGGCCATTTGAAGCACTCGGTCCTGGCAGGGAGGTAGGCGGAGGAGGGAGCCAGGGAGGAGGGAGGCGGGCGGAGGAGGGAACCGGGGGGCAGCGGTGCCGGAGGAGGAGGTGGGGCGCCAGCGACCGCGTGGGGGGAAGGAGGAGGAGGTACGTGGCTGGGGAGGAAGAGAGAGCAGCGGACGGGCGCGGGGCTAGGGTTTCGGGCGCTGGGTTGGGGGATTTTGTGCGATGGCAAAAGCACGTAATTTACCTCTAACTTCGGGGTGAAGTTGGAAGGAGAGGGGTGGGAAGCGACGGAAAGCCCCTCCTGACTGGCTTCTAGCTTCCACCTTCCACACGTTGAGATAGCTTCAAGCTTCCGACAAAAGCAGATGAAAAAGGCACCCATTTGGTTTGGCTTTTGGCTTTTCCGATCGAAAAGCTGAAGCCAAAGTCGAACCAAACAGGCCCTTAGGTCATGTATAATGAGCTTACATCAGCTGTCTATAATCTATGTCACATAGGATTTGAGCTGATGTGGATGAAAGAGAATAAAGAGAGAGAAATATGTTGTCTACAATCTTATAGCTAACTGTATTACCAGAACCATGAAGAAAATGTCTTAGATCCATGAAAGCATTAAAAGATTGTGTCATATATAAAGACAAGTGAAAAAATAACACATTGTATGAGCTGTTTATAGTGTTGTCTACAGGTGATATAGAGAGTTGCTATAGATAGCAGTTGTCTGTACTATAGTACATAACCTTAGACTAATCCACGCTATACAAATTTCCTAGCTTCACCACAGCATGGTGTTATTAACGCTTAACAATGCAAAATTGGCATCACAAACAAGCTTAAAAGCAGAGGCATTGGGGCACCCGTGGCGGGAGCATCCACTACCGTCGGTAGGGGAGATAGTGTAGCTTAGAAGTAGAAGAAGGTTAGAATCCTGTGAGCACCTTTATTTTATTTTTAGATCCGCAACCGCTTAAAATCACTTTTTATCCGTGCTTGTAACCATCCTGATTAATGTTTCGAGCATTTATGGACAGTAAACATCACGATTGATATTGAATTAGCTTAAATGCGTATAAATCACTAGGATAAATGGGAACAAGCATGCATGGTTCAGGTCGATACGTTTCTCAGGAATGGTCAGTGCCTTCCTAGGTGACTCGCTGAGCGCCGAACGCCACGCCGCATGCGCGAAACGCCCAAATAATTAACTCCAACGATGGCAACAAACGATTCCCACCGCCCCACCCAAAGACGGCCCAACAAATACCAAACCAACATCACTGTTCGTCCCCCGCGGTGTAGGCCATGGCGCCTCCACAACCTCAACCCGACGGACAACTCGGGAACGAGGCTGACATGCCTGACACCACGCTTATGCCATATGCAAATGTGGATTCCTTGCTGCGCGCCCTGGCTGCTCAGGCCGAGGGCTTCGGCCGGCACGCCATCGGCGGCCTCCAGCCCTCCACGGCGACGTCTACCATGTCACCACCCTCGAGGGTACGTACCTCTCTCCGTTCCCATATCTCCCTGCATCAAGCATCGTGCCAACCTGAACACAGTAATGGACAATATCTTGACCTGCAGGCGGCGGGCCCGGCTCTCTTCGGGAGGGGTGCCGGAGGCGCGAGCCGCTGTGGATCGTCTTCGACGTGTCCGGGACCATCAGCCTCTCAACGGGCCTGCGGGTGTCGTCCTATACAAGACCATCGACGGCCGGGGCCAGCGGGTGAAGCTTTCCGGCAAGGGTCTGCAGCTGCGGGAGACGGGAGTGCGAGCACGTCATCGTGTGCAACCTCGAGGTGGAGGGCGGCCGCGGGCACGACGCCGACGCCGACGCCGCGCAGACGGCCCGGTCCAGCATCGCCGGGTCGACCACGCACCGCGCGACCGCCGACGGGCCTCGACGTCACCGCGGCAAAGACGGACGTCACCGTCTCGCGGTGCGGCTTCGTCGCGACGACAAAGCCGCGTCTTGATCGGGAGCAAAGAATACCACGTTGAGGACAGGCGCATCCGGGTGACGATCCACCACTGCTGCTTCGACGGGACGCGGCAGAGGCACCCACGTGTCAGGTTCGGCAGGGTGCACCTCTACAACAATTTCACTAGGAAGTGGGGGCTGGTAATGGGCAGAACTCGTCCGGGCCGAAAGGGTTGGGCTATTAGATGGGCTGGGGTTGGGCCGTTTTGAGATGGGCTTTGGCTAAAAAGGGTCGGGCTGGGCTGGGTTTTGCTCAAAATGGGTTGGGTCAGGATCATATACGGGCTGATAAAATGCAGTTCCCTATCACCCCCAAGCCCGACCCCGATGCCAACGCCGTAACGCCGCCGCTCCTCGCACCCACCCCAAAGCTCTGCGACCTCCTCCACGACCAGCTCGCGCCCTCCCCCGACGAGGCCCCCACCCTCGCCCACCAACTCCGCCTCTTCCACTGCCACCAGAACGCCCGTCTCCGCCTCCCCATCGCCACGCCTCCTCCTCCCCTTCGCACCAAGTCCGCGTCCAAGGAAGACGGATCCATAGTGCCCGCCGCCTCCTCAACCGCCGGCAAGAAACGCGCGCGCGCCGGCGAGATGGTCCGCGTCACCAACCTCGGTCTGGCAGACCACCTCCACTTCCACTCCCTCGTGCGCCGTGCGCGCCTCACCTTCGAGGCGCTCCACGGAATCTATCACCACCAGCGCCAGGCCGACTCTGCCGGCATCCGCAACCGCGTCGACCTGCGCACCGCCAGCAAGATGCTCTCCGAGGGCCTAGGGCTCCACCGCGACCTCTGCATTGTCAGCAGAGGGAGCGGGTGCCGGATGGGTGATCCGCCTGATGTCTTCGGCGAGGGATTGCTTGCGCTTCTTCCTGGCGGCGACGGCGTCGAGGCTGTGTAGCATGGTTTCCTGGACCTCGCGGGGCACCTTGGGGCAACAGCAGGCGTTGCCTGGGTGGCGCACGAGGTGTTCCTTGCAGTGGTGGATGCCGTCGCCGAGGAAGTGCTTGTGGCTGTAAAGAGAAAAGGGCAGGAGTTTAAATGGGTTGGCCCGAGGGTTCATAACGGGCCAAGATAGTATTAGGGTGTTTTGCTTAATGGATTGGGCTGGATAGGGTTTTATTATCTTTTGGTTGGCTGGACAAGGGTTGGGGCTGACGCCAAATATATGGGGCCAGGGTGGGGTTCGGGTTGGGTCTTGGCCCATTACCAGGCCATGATATACGTCGTTTGCACCAGTGTAGAATCACAAGTACACTAAGGAGAAATTTTACGGTACATTCCACCGATAGTATATGATGGTAGCATAAATCAAATCTAATTATTGATTTATTAAATACATAATAGACTTTTTCTTTGTATTTATAATTTTTGTGATGGTATTATGGACTTTTTCAACTAAGGTTGAAAATAATACGCTTGTGCCATGTGATTTCTACATGGGCAATTACAATTTCACATTTTTTGAGATTCTACTACTCATACTAACATGTGGTATAACTAATCTAAACTATTGGATAAAAAGAATATACGGTCTGTATTAAATTAAGTGTATTGTAAAAGAGCTCAAATTAAGACTACGCTCATAGTCTCATAGGCCACTTGTCTTAAGTGATTTTTTTTTGTTTAATCTACATTTTTTAGCTGCAGATTATTTCCCAGTGCAACATTTACGAGGTAGGGGGAGAAGAAGAAAGTGTTCATGTACCTAAAAGAAAGGTCATTCCACAGGTCCCTACTAGCAGTGGCGGAGCTACATTGATGCAATGGGGGTGCAGTTACACCTCCAAAAGTTTTGCACAAAAAACTAATATATACCCCTCCTTAATACATAAAGTATGCATTACACATACTAACATACATACTCCTCAACTCCTGGTAGCCCATTTAGCATTAGGTCCAACAGAATATGAGAATCAAGCTCAAGTCAAGTAGTCAACTAGTCAAGAAGGTGTTAGACCTAAGTGTCATCTGCCCATCCAGTCATCTTTGCTTCCTACTGATATATTTGCTTCTTATGATAGGTTTGATGAAGTTAATACATAGCTACTTCTTTGCATGACATCTTTGCATCCTGCTGATTCATTTGCTTCATATAACAAGGATAAAGTTTTTAAACTTGCTAAGTTTTATCCTAAAGAATCTCAGTGAACTCTCTATTATACTTGTTGAGACAAATCAGGATGATCGCTATAAACTTGTTTATTTGCTACTCAAATTGGTATTGATCCTTCTTGTAGCTACTGCAAGGGTAGAGAGAGTATTTTTGGCAATAAATCTTATGAAGAACAAACTAAGAAATAATATAGATGAACAATACTTGAATAATTGCTTAGTTACGTACATTGAGCGTGAATTTTTTTTCTACAAGTTAGTGCTGATACTATCATCAATCGCTTTCAAAACATGAAGGAACGCTGTATGAAGTTGTAATTTTTAAAAATATTTTGTGATGTTGGTTATAGTGCGAAAATGTAATTTGACACATTTGAACTTATGTGCTATGTCATTTGAACTTGTGTTGGAACGAATGTGTCTTAAGTTCACACCATCATCGTCAAAATTCTGGCTCCGCCACTACCTACTAGCTAGTCCAGTACCCCTTGAATGATGTTCCTATGTAACAGATAAGATCGGTCTTTTTTTTAGTTGAATTTGTAGCCTAGTTGCTACTGAAAAAGCTTCGAATTGGTGATTGATACAGGCGGCAGACAAAGATGAGAGCTCGAGCGGGTGCATCCGGTCCGAAGGCGACCTATTCCTGAACGATGCACGGGAGTGCACTGTTTATGATTCAGAAACTTCTGCAGCGGATGAACCGTGGGGCTTCAAGGTTCAGGATTGCTACCAATCTTGTTCGGTCCAGCCCGCGTCAATGGCGCTCAAGGAGCTCCTGGAGTGTTGCACCGGCTGGCATCCAGTTCCGATGCCGGCAGATGTGTCTTCCACAGAAAAACCTCTTGACACTGATGCTACTACAGCTTGAAATTTTAACCACTGTGAAAGTATATACTCCCATTAATCTCTAATTGTGGAGACCATATGGTATGGTCCCAATCTTAGTGTTGAACAATTGGTGTCAAGGTGTTTGGGGATCAAACTCTCAGCTGAGCAAATTGTCGGGTTTATTGTCAGACTGGAGGCGGTCTGACCGGCCAGGGGTGTCGATCAGACTGGCCGTAGCCGGCAATGAAAGCTTTTGGGGGATTGCGCACCAAACACTTGCATAGGAGTGTTTGAGAGTGTGTTTGCACCACATGCCATTGATAATTGAGACTGAATGCGAAATTAGATAGAGTTTTGTCGAAAAGTCCAGAGATAGTGTTTTCTAGACTTAGGAAACGATCTAACCGGCCGTTTGTTGGCGGTCTAATCGGTGGGTGATCAGACCGGCCAGGATGGCGGTCGGACCGGCCAAGGCGCGATCATGCACAGTAAGGTGTGGTTATGTCGTGGTATTGGCCAAAGTTATGAGTTTCGGTGCATAGGTGTTGTATGATGTATGTTCTAACGTGGGTCAAGTTGCGAGGAGCTTGTGTCCGGAATCGATTTCTTGGTCAATTATTGTGCATGTGGCTTAGAGTCAACTATGGTCAACAGCGAGGATGATCGAGACTAGACTAGAAGAACTGAAGTTCAGAATGATCGAGGATGCTAGATGAAGTGGTTGGACTCAAGCATAGCGTAAGATTGACAAGAACGACAGAATGGAAAATTTGGTGCAACGGGTTGCATTAAGTGGCTTGGGGGTCGGTGCAAGTGTCATGATGGTTCCGGTGGGAACCAAATGGAAGAGACTTTCCAACACTAAAAAAGCATTTGATTAACCTACACGTAGTGAAGCATGTGATTGCTTCACATTGATTGGACTCAGACATGGAGAAGGATTGAGAAGGGGTATTTTGGTATTTTCACCAAAACACAGGGGGGGTGTGACCTTGGACAAACCGCGATGCAAGACGGTCAAGGGAGATCCGGATCGTCATCCGTTTTGAGAAACATGCGTGAATGTAGATCCGTTTGTGTGTGGACTTAACGGATGCCTGTTAATATTTTTTTCTCTAGACCCAGCTTCTACTATATAAGGGTTGGTGCAGGATTAATACAACTAAAGCTTTGAAAACCCTAATTTGTTATTTAGGGGAAGTAGAGGAAATAGAGGAGGCTAGTGATGCGGATTCTTGATCAGATCAACCTTTTCGGTTAAAGTCAAAGATTCTGTCAAAATAGACCCATATATCATAGGCTACCTCTGTAACAGTTATTTAAAGGAAGTTTAATACCCTTTATTATGGACTAACTGGTTGATGACCAGTTAGAGGCACGGGACGACCAGCTGTGGATATTGTTTGACCAGCTATGCGGTTTTGGATAGTTCTCGACCAACAAACTGATCGGAAGATATGACAGTTTTCTATGTGTCTAATGAGAAAGCAGTTATTGACATATCTAGCAACTTTCGACAGTTAACCAAGGAACACGATGGTTCAAGACTCTGCTGAAGAACGTGCATGAAGATTAGAAGCACCTTTAACGACATTAACTGTTACCCATTCAATAACTATAAAGGGAGTATCCTATGTACTTTAAAAAGGATTCAGAGACAGGTTCAATTTCTTCTCTTATTCTTGATCATGATCATTACGATTATTCTGTAACACTCATTGTATTCTTATACAAATAGTATATCCATAACAATAGAAGATCTTCGTTCTTGATAGCGTTCTCACATTATTTCTTATAGTAAGTTCGACAGGGAACTCTGTGTTCTGATCATCGACAGCTAGGGTTTGAAAGAGATGGATTGAGAAATTGGGTGCTTAAGTGTGAGCTTTTATCCTTCACGCTGGAGTAGCTGTAAACCTACAATCCCTCAAATCAGTCCAATCGAGATCGCCTCACGATGAATTATATCTTGTCCTTGTTATCTCTTTGATGATTTTGGGGTTGTTGTGTTCTAAGGGTTTCGGCTAGATCTTTTGTTGTGATCTAGCTTGCTAGAACTTGTGGGGATCTGATCTAAGGTCACCTTGATTATCTTCCACCCACGAGCAAGCTTTTGGCTCAAGTTTTGGTTTCTCCTGGTTTGTGTGCCTTCTAGACCTCAATCAAGAAATTCGTGGAACCTTGGTTTCGATCGTCTCGATCGTCAACTAGAATAATTTACTAACCTCCTTGATGAGCTACGTCTGAAATCTTAGTGGATTTAGATCACGGGATCAAAAGTTTTGTGGATGTTTCGGGCTGCTGAGTTGCAGTCAATGGTCAAACCGGCCTCACCAGCGATCAGACAGGCGCCGGCGGTCAAACCAGCCCATACTCGACGGTCAAACCGGTCGTGAGGCTTTGAACTCGGGGTTTTTCATCTTCAACGCAAGACTTTCGCTGTGATATTATGACTTTGATCTTCATAGATTTCATAATTATTGGAGAGAAAAAGAAGTTGAATACCGCATAAGTGAAAAATAGGTGGCTCCTATTTACCCCTTTTAGTCGTTAATTCGGTCCAACATTAATCATTAATAGCATATTGACGGTAACTACAGTGACCACGGCAATAGTATGTCCGGTAAATATGATCAATAATGGGAGATGGTTATTGGGCTATCTGAATTTTGAAGTCATGATTGCAAAAAAAATTTACACCAAATCTGTGGATCTGATGATTGACATGAGAGAACGAGAACCAACTGATAGTGCTACCTGATTTCGACTGATTGCGTTCGCAGATGTTCTGCATGCGCGTTGTTTTTCATGGTTGCCGTAGTTTCGTTTGGCAAGTTGCAGTTTTAAACCTGCCGTGCGAAAGATCAATGTTATCATCTGCACACAGACGCATAAAACCGTTCCGTGCCGTTGGCTTGCTTCAGATTAAATAATAGTTAAGCACAAGTTTTTAGAGTCGAGAATTCCCAGGGTTCCTTAGTTCTAAAGGCTCACGATTTAGAGGGGTTAGTCGATTTAAATTTTCTTTTTTCCAATAAAGGATCGAATTATTAATTATATGTTCAAGAGGCAGATATATGTATGTATAGGCACCCATCACGCTAAGTTCACTTGTTCAGAAGGCATTTTGAAGACATAGCCATGGTACGTTCATGAGCACCCTACTCCAGTAATTTCATACTCCATTAATTTTAGCTCTTGTGATTCAGGTTTGAGTTCTATATGATTTTTGCAGGATCAGTGCAACGAGAATATTAAGTATGAAGAGGTCGGTTCTTTTATCAGAGCACTCTGATCATGGTTGCCTAATCATTTGAGTCCATACTGTTGATAACACCGTAACTCACTTTCCACAGGAGTTTATTGTGAATCCCCGTGGCAACAAATTGTTCACTTGTAGATGGATACCGCAGAATTTAGAGCCAAAAGCTTTGATCTTTATCTGTCATGGTACTAATGCACTCCCCCCTATCTCTGTTCAATCGATTTACAGAGGCAATTAAACAAACCAATATTTCTCTTGATTTCTCTTTGCCAGGAATTGCAGCAGAGTGCAGCTTATCAATGAGAGGTATCAATATCATCCTTTGCTTCTCTTGATTGACTATAATGTTAAACAGACGAGATGGATGAAGTATGGTGGCCAGATACTCACAAACTGCACAAAAATACTCAGATACCGCCGCTCGGTTGGTGCGTGCCGGATATGGCGTCTACGGGATAGATCACGAGGGCCACGGTAGATCATCTGGCCGGAGGTGCTACATACCAAACTTCAACGATATCGTCACTGACTGCTCCACCTATTTCACGAGTATTTGTGGTATGGATTGAACGATATCGTTCCATTGGGTACACAGACTGAAGATACCAAACTCTGAAATATGGCGCTTAATTTTAGAGAAGCCGGGGAACAGGGAGAAGAAGAGGTTCCTGTACGGCATCTCCATGGGTGGAAGCGTGGCGCTTCTCCTCCACAGGAAGAAGCCAACCTACTGGGATGGTGCCGTTTTGCTTGCGCCTATGTGCAAGGTCCATAGCAAGATGATAACTATCTTTCTTTCCTCTAAAGCCCGTGGTATTTGGACTTGTTCTGCACACCAGGCTTGCTTTCCTTCTGAATTTTGACGGCTCTTGCATGGTGTTTTGGTAACACATGATATCAGATTTCTGATGGCATGCGGCCTCACCCGATCGTGGTCAGCGCTCTGAAGATGATATGCGACATGGCGCCTAGTTGGAGAATCGTTCCCACCCCAGACATCATTGACAAAGTTTGCAAAGATCCAGAAAAGAGAAAACAGGTAGATATAGACAACTTGTTTTATTGCACCGTAGGAAGAAAAGACAGTATTTACTGAACTTTTATTTGTGGATTTATGTGTAGGTTCGTTCCAATCCGTATGTGTACACGGGAAAGCTCCCGTTGAAGACTTGCCATGAACTCCTGATGGTTAGCCTAGACTTGGAGAAGAACTTGCATGAGGTAATTCTTTTGTTCTCTTCCTGAATGGAAAGTACACTGCCTGTACCATCATAAACCAGAATATGACATGCCAAATCTCTCTGTTCAATATGCACACCACATGCCATGATGTCATGTAATCGCTTATCCAGCGTCAGAAGCTTCACTGCCTGGGGACTGCTAACGTTTTCTGTTGGCAGGTGGCATTGCCGTTCTTGGTCCTGCACGGTGGAGACGACATTGTGACCGATCCTTCGGTGAGCAAGCTGCTGTTCGAGGAAGCATCAAGCAGCGACAAAACCTTCAAGCTCTACCCTGGGATGTGGCATGCGCTCACGGCGGAACTCCCTGACGATGTCGAGCGTGTCTACTCTGACATTTTCTCTTGGCTAGACGAAAGGGCGGCTTGTACAGCTAGTGTTTCAGAAAGGAGTGGCGCGTCATGTGCCTGAAAGATGTTAATTCTGCAATTGCAGATTTGTTTGAGTGTCGTTTCATGCCCCTTGGGAGGACAAGCATGAAGAGTTCAGATGCATGTCAGTTGTTACTTGTTGGGTATATTTGTGCTATTGAAAACAAGGTACAGAAAGTTTGTACTACTGAATAACACATTTCGATGAATCAATGTTATATAAAGCGGTTTTGCTAGTTTTAAGTTGCCTAAAATTTTCTTAAATTTAAGTTACTTGTTGTGACCATTGGATTTGTGTAGAGATTGGTGTGTCATATGATTGTCATATGATTAGATATTGATATAATGGATGTCATATGATTGGATATTGATCCAATGGTCACAACAAGTGACTTAAACTTAAGAAAATTTCAGGTAACTTATGAATAGACAGTCCCTATATAAAGTACCTTTCTATTTACGAGTTGTTGTTGACTTTTTCTAGTTTTCTGGGATGTAAATATTGCCAATGGTGATTAAGAAAGCTCATTGGTCTATTGCACAGTTGATAAATATAAGTCTTTGTTTACCTTTTGCTGTTTTTTTTTAATGAAATGGCAAGAGAGTTGCCACTACTGCATTAAAGAAAGGAGTGGTTCACAATTTACATAACCAAAAACCAAAATAACACGCAATAAAACACGTTGTTTGCAGAGGCAATATAAGAGCAGCGACTCTCCCCCAGGCGCTGGGCATAGCCAAGAGAGAACACCAGTAAAGACGCAAGATGGCGTTACCGTCTGTCCCAAAAAACACCTTTTCTTTCTTCTCTCCACAGCTGGTAACTCTCCCTCCGGGTATATTGAGTAGTAGTGCACCTCAGCCCAAGAAACTCAAGCATATAACTCTTTTGGGTTTCTAAACAACAGTGAGAGAAAAAATCCAATGTACCACGTATCTTTGAATGATGTCAGGATGAAATATTTGCACCATACGAGTCTGCAGCAGCCTGTAATGTAACGTGGTCACCCCACTCTCCACTCTTCGATATATTCTTAAGATATTCTCTGCAATCCATAGGGACATATCCAACATATATCTCAGGATGAGATTTAAGTTGCTCCACCATTTGTTGCCGAACAAATCTATGGTGGTCAGGAGTACGGTAAAATTGATTCAAATAATGCGCAAAAACGTCTGTCCGTTTTGTGCCCTGATGTAGCCTGGTGATAAGTTTCCCAGGGCCGAAGCCAAAAATAGATTGTCAAGGCATGCATCTCAGCCGAAGAAACCTGAAACTTGATTCCCCCCAAAAGAGTTCTAGCGCATGAGCCCTGATGGAACCTTTTCCTGAAAAGCAAAACCATGATGGAACTTTGTCCCAGCCTGGGGGAAGAAAAACTTGTCAGGTTTGTGCAGAAATTCGAGGTGTTTTGTGTGATCCACCGCACCATGACTACCCTCTGATGCTGCATGGTCCCGAAGGCTCTGACGTTTGAAGTTTTGTCGATCCATCTTGGAGCCTGCGAAACTGTAGCTCGACGGACTGAAGCTGGACGGGTCTGTTGTATTGGTAGTGTGCTGCGGCGTGGCCATAGCAGTTCCTCGCGAGCTGAGCAGGGCACTGTTTTTCGCTCTGGGTCTTCAGAGTTCAGACCAAGGATTGCGCCCTCCGTGTTGCAGTGCCGAGCAAGCTGTCGTGATAGCATGATGTCTCCTGCCAGTAAATAGGTCGCGAGCTTTACGTCTCACTTATTATTCATACCCTAACTTCTTTTTTTTTATGATTGCCACCGTTTCTATCACTTTGTTTCTTTGATGTTGAAATATCCTTATATTTCTCTGTTTCCAGATTTGCCATTGCGTCAAGATTAATATGGAGCCTTGCCCTTTCCTGACGATCTGAGATCTTTTCGACCACCAGTTGAGAATAGTGTCCTGCACGTCCCATTGTGTTGTAGATATATTGTTTTGTTGTGCCCATGTTGCTACGACACTCCAAAGTCTTTTTGCATAGGTACATTGTACAAACAAATGAAGTGTTGTTTCTGGGCAGTTTGTGCATAAGGGGCACCACAAGTCGTTTGACATGTAGCGTAGTGTTAAAATATCCGTAATTGGTAGCCGCTCCTGAATATGCAAAATTTTACACTTCTATGGCGCCCAGGTTTCCCATATGAGGTTAGTATAGGGTTTTTCTATCGATACCAGGAACTAAGCCTGATCGCTGACTTTGCCGAGTAGTTCCCTGATGGTGTCTATTTTCAAGTTATAAATCCAGAACTTCTCGTGTGAGTGTGACGTGTGTGATCATAATATAAAGAGTCACATAATCCAGCAGATGGTGCTTTGTGATCTTTCTCCTGAGATTAGCTAACCATTTGTTTCCTGGAAAAGCTTCCCGTACTGTCCTATTTTTCCTAGCCGCAATATTTTAGATTTGGGGTCAAGTTTTTCAACGGGACGTTGTTTAGCCACACGTCTTTCCATAAATTCACCTTGTTTCCACTTCCTAGGGAAATTTTGGTGGATGCACAGAACAGTGCATGATCCATTTCGTCTATCGGCAATTGCGTCCCATTCTATTGTTTATCCGGCTCCTTCCATTGGTGCCACAGCCATCGTAGACGAAGAGCTCGACTAAAGTATGCAAGCTGGAGGACTCTGAGGCCCCCTAGATTTTTTGGGTAGCACACAATATTCCAGTTGACCCAGCACTTCCCCCTGTGCATGTGTCATCTCCGCTCCAAAACCAAGCCCTACGTCGTTTGTCGATCTGTTTTCAGGTCCATGTCGGGAGGTTAGTTAGTGTCATATGGTAAATGTGTATGGAAGTAAGAACCACCTTAAGTGTTGTTAGTCTTCTGGCCCTGGATAGCATTTTCTCTTTGTATCCCGCGAGTCTCATTGCAATTTTGTCCAGGAGGGGCTGCAGATGCACTTTCCTAAGCTTACGCAGTGAGAGTGGAAGGCCCAGATACAGGCACAGCATGGACCTCCGGACGGCTGGGAAGGTTTGTCGGATGGTGTCTAGGTCTAGGTGTTGGCAGTGAATCAGTATGACCGTGCTCTTGTTTTTAGTCCTGTGATCTCCCAGAAGGTGGTGAGCTACTCCTTTAAAACATCTATGTCTTCCTTGATCGATGGCATGAAAATCATTGCATGATCTGCATATAGGGATAGTCGTGCCTTCACCATCCTTCCGCTAAGAGGTGACATCAAACCTTAGCTTGTGGCCGTATGTAACAAGCATTGCAAGGCATCAATCGCCAAGATGAAAAGATAGGGAGATAGGGAATCCCCCTACCGCACACCACACTGATGCCATATCTTTTGTCCACGTAGCCCATTAAGGATGATTGCAGAGTTAGATGTTCCGAGAAGGATGGATATCCATTCTTTCCATTTGGGTTCAAGACCCCACATGTGTAGCATGTCAAACAAGTACGGCCAATACACCGAATCGAAAGCCTTAGAGATATCCAATTTGATCATGAGGATTGGTGTCTTTGAACAATGGTAGCTTCTGGCTAAGTTCTGTATATAGAGGAAATTATCGCACCTCGTCGTGATGAAAGCGCTTTGGCTAAGTTCTGTACCTTTTGCCTTGACTAAGCCTTCAGGCACGAGTATGAATATGTCATAGTAGTTCCTATCACTCTATTATCATTGCTGCACATGTCATTTTTCCTATTCTCCTGTATGGGAAGCTCCCTCTCTCGCTTTGACTCATTTGAGTTTGATTGGTTCCTAGAAGACGCTCATTTAGACCAGGCATGCCACTTCCTTGATACGATATTTTCTACGAAGACAGCAAGAAAAGAAAACTCAAGAAAGTGGATGTTCAACCTCTAATTGACAAAAATGGAGTGAGACTATCGGGATGGAAAGGAAGAGTATTGTCACCAGCAGGCCGCTTAACGTTGGTAAACTCGGTTCTCTCCTCCCTTCTGGTTTATTTCTGAGCTCTTTTACGGTACACTCAATTTAATATAGGTCATCAATTCTTTTTTATCCAATAGTCCGGATTAGTTAGGATTTAGTTATACTGCACATAGTAGTGAGTAATAGAATTCTGAGGGAGTGGAAGTGTAATTGCCCATGTGTTATTTTACTATTCCTGATGTGTCATTTGTACCTCAGCTTTCTATGAACCTTATGTCTGTTGGTCAGCTTGCTGATACGCACTACTTTGTTGGGTTTGATGACTCTACTTGCTATGTGCAAGATCATCGGACATGAGTTCTTGTTGGTACTGGCCATCGCCTTAGAGATTCTCAGAGTCTCTACTTCCTTGATCGTCTGAGTCTTCCATCTACCTCTGCTCATGCATCTTCAGTTATTGCATCTACCTCTGTTAGTTTTCCTCAGCGGCATCATCGGTTTGGTCATTTGTGTGGATCTCATATTTCTACATTAGCTCATCAGGGTGTCCTAGGTCGTGTCATTGTCGACACGAGTTATGATTGTAAGGGTTGCAAGATTGGTAAACAGGTGTAACTCCCATATCCTACCAGTACATCTCGGTCTAGTCGTCGTTTTGAGTTAGTTCATTCTGATGTTTGGGGTCCTGCTCCTTTTGCTTCCAAAAGTGGTCATATCTATTATGTAATCTTTATTGATGACTATTCTTGATATACTTGGGTTTATTTTATTAAACATCGTTTTCAACTCTTGTCCATTTATCAGTCTTTTGCTCGTATGGTTCACACTTAGTTTTTCACTCCTATTCAGACCTTTCGTTCTGATTCAAGAGGGGAGTACTTGTTGCATGTCTTTCATCAATTTATCTCCGCTGAGGGAACCCTTCCTCAGCTTTCCTGTCCTGGTGCGCATGCTCAGAATGGTGTTGCTGAACGTAAACATCGTCATCTTATTGAGACTGTCCGTACTCTTTTACTTGCATTTCATGTTCCACGATATTTTTGGGCAGATGTTGTTTCTACGTCTGTCTATCTCATTAATATGCAGGTATCTTCTCACCTTTAGGGAAACTGTCTTGAAGAGCTCTTATTTTCCACTCCCCCACGGTATGACCATCTTTGGTTTTTTGGTTGTACCTGCTATGTTCTGCTTCCGCCTTGTGAGCGCACCAAGTTAACAGCTTAGTATGTTGAGTATGTTTTTCTTGGATATAGTCTTGAGCATAAGAGCTATCATTGTTATGATCCCTCTGCTCACTGTATGCGTATTTCTCGTGATGTCTCTTTTGTTGAGGATCGTCCCTACTTTTACTCTTCTACCACTCGGTCCTCCTCTCCCGCTGAGTCTCTCTCTTTTCTTTATCTTCCACCTATTGTTTCGTCTGATGCACCTTTTTCTGTGGAGTCATCTTCTCCATCCTCAGTCAGATCACCGTTTCCTCTTCACTATACTCGTCGGTCTAGAGTTCCTCCTAATACTCAGCCTTCTACTGTTTCCTCATCTGATGGCATGACTAGTACTGATGATACTCTTTCTGATGATCCTCCATCGACACTGTCATCTCGGTATGAGTTTCGTGATTATACTACTATTGCTGCTCCTGACAGATATGGTTTTCTTTCTACTACTGTTGTGCCTGAGCCTCACACTTATCAAGAGGCTGTTGTTCATCCTGAGTGACATTTAGCTATGGCTAAGGAGTTAGCTGCTTTGGATCGTCCTCGTACACGGGATCTTGTTCCTTTACCTGCTCATGCTGTTCCTATTACATGCAAGTGGGTTTTTAAAATTAAGACCAAATCTGACGGCTCTGTTGAGATATACAAGGCTCGACTAGTTGCTAGTGGTTTTCAGTAGACACATGGTCGTGATTATGACGAGATATTTGCTCCTATTGCTCATAAGGTAACAGTTCGCACTCTTGTTGTTGTGGCTGCTGTTCGCTCATGGACTATCTCTCAGGTGGATGTGAAAAATGCTTTTCTTCATGGTGATTTGCAGGAGGAGGTTTATATGGCACCACCTCAGGGTGTTGTGGCTCCTGTCAGTCATGTTTGCCACCTTCGTCGTGCTCTTCATGACCTCAAACAAGCTCCTCGTACTTGGTTTAAGCATTTCAGTTCAGTTGTGTTAGTTGTTGGGTTCTTTCCGAGTAATCATGATCCTGCATTGTTTATTTATACATCTCCACATGGTCGTACTATGCTGTTACTCTATGTTGATGACATGCTGATTACTGGAGATAATAAGGAGTACATTGCTTTTGTTAAGCAACGGCTCGGTGAGCAGTTTTTGATGTCGGATTTGGGTCCTCTCCGTTATTTTTTGGGGATTGAGTTTACTTGCACATATGATGGCTACTATCTATCTCAGCAGCATTATCTTCAGGATTTGCTCGCTCGCTCTGGTCTCACTGACAGTCGGCCAGCTACTACTCCTATGGAGTTTCATCTTAAGCTTCGTCCTACTTATGACACTTTGCTTGAAGACCCTTCTTGTTATCATCATATTGTTGGGAGTCTTGTCTATCTTGCAGTGACACATCCTGATATTGCTCATTCTGTTCATGTGCTCAGCCAGTTTGTTTCTGCTCCCACGTCTGTTCACTATGCTCACCTGCTACGTGTGTTGCGCTATCTACGAGGGACTGTTGATCGTTGTCTCTTTTATTCTCGGTCGACTCAGCTTCAGCTTCATGCTTACTCTGACTCGACTTGGGTGAGTGATCCTGTTGATAGACGATCTGTCTCTGGCTATTGTATATTTCTTGGGTCTTCGCTTATTACTTGGAAATCCAAGAAACAGACTACAGTATCACGGTCTAGTGTTGAAGCTGAGCTTCGAGCGTTGGCCACTACTACTTCAGAGATTGTTTGGCTTCGTTGGCTTTTGACTGATCTTGGTGTGTCATGCGATAATCCTGCATCTCTTCTGTGTGATAACACTAGTGCTATACAGATTGCTACTGATCCAGTAAAGCATGGGCTTATTAAGCACATTGGTGTGGATGCGTACTTTACTCGTTCTCATTGTCAACAAAAGACTATTGCTCTTCAGTATGTGCCATCTGAGATTCAAGTTGTTGATTTCTTTACCAAGACTCAAACTCGAGAGCAACATCACTTCTATCTCTCCAAACTCAATGTTTCAAATCCTCCTGGCCCATGTTGAGTTTGAAAGGGGGTGTTCTGTATATGTATATATAGCTCATATGTACATATGGCCCATGAGGCCCATTAGCTCTAGGATTTGTACTTCTACTGTACATACCTGTGGGTATCCATCCAATACATTTTGAGATGGTATTTTGTATCACCTTGAAGCAATCATTCCGAAGGGAGACTCTCCGACTTGGCAGCCATTGTTGCTGGTCGAGAGGCGTTAGAAGTTGGTATCATAAAGAGGATTGGATCGGGAGAGAACACATCAATATGGAATGACAACTGGATCCCAGGAACCTTTGCTCTCAGACCTTTATGCCGACTGCGAGATACTGAAATACAAAAAGTTACTGATCTCATTGACCCAGTGTCTCGTCCGTGGAAAACAAATCTTGTGTGTGAGATTTTTATTCCCCAGGATGCTGATGTAATTTTTAATATTCCTCTGAGAGCACATATTTGTTTGCTTGGCATTTGGAAAAGAGTGGAATATACACTGTTAAGTCTGCCTATCAGAAGCTTTTTCCCATGCATTCCTATGTCCACGGAAGGGGAGGTAGTTCATCAAGCTCTAACGGAAATGTGTGGAAAAAGCTATGGTAACTCAATATTCCTCCAAAGGTAGTTCTGGTGGAGAGTTTTGCGAGGTATTCTTCCTGACTTGGCAAATCTCAAATACTGTCACGTTTCTTCGCTCGACAGATGCGAAGTTTGCAAGGTGGACAAAGAAGATCTCATGCATGCACTCATTCATTGTGCTCATGCGAGGCTGTTCTGGATGCAGGCCCACGAGATATTGCAGGTCAAATTACCTAAACTTCACCCAGCAACTTTAAACTCGATATCATGTCGGATGAAATAATCCCCAAAGATCAGACCCCTGCTATTATCTCTGTGATGTGATGTATATGGTCATCTCGTAACAGATGGACCCATGATGAAGTTGCTTACAACCCAAGACGCTCCATGGAAATTGTTCAGGAGAGATGTTGTTGGCACTCGAGATTCCAAGGGAGGAGAAGACGATAAAAATATTTGACCCCAGAGCGTCCTGGTACTCGCCTCCAAATGGATGGGCAAAAGTTAATTGTGATGGTGCTTTGAACACTGCATTGAAATCTGCCGGTGTGGGTGTTGTTTTAAGAGATCACGATGGAGGCTTTGTTGCTGCTTGTTGTAAGCAATACCCAGGGATTTATGACCCTTTTTTGGTGGAAGCATTGGCCTGTAGACGCGGTCAAGTTGGCACGTTTCGATTTTTTGGTCCTAGGTCGTTGGTTGTGCATTCATGGCGAACAACAACTGTAATCTTATTAGTTGGAATGTCCGTGGCCTAAATTTGAAAGCGAAAAGGGACGTTGTAAGGGAGACAATCGTTTCTTCACTAGCTGCGGTCGCTTGCATTCAAGAATCAAAACTGAATGTAATTGATGCCCATCTTTCTTTGGAAATACTAGGACCATCCTTCGATGGTTTTTATTGCTTGCCGGCGTCTCATTCTTGAGGTGGTCTGTTGCTGGGTTGGAATTCTCTTATAGTTACCTGCAGCTCCCCTTCCTACCGTGACTTCTCTATCACGGCAAGGATTGACTTTGGCTGCGGTCCCTCAGCTTGGCTAACAACAGTTTATGGGCCAACGGATGGCAGTCTCAAAGTTGTGTTCTTGCAGGAATTGCGTGACATTCGTTGCGCTATTTCCGGTCCTTGGATAATTGCGGGAGACTTTAATCTCATCCTCCAAGCGGCAGATAAAAGCAATAGCCGATTGAATAGGAGGCTCATGGGTCGTTTTCGCCGTCTCATAGACGATCTTGATTTACATGAAATTCATTTAAATGGCAGGGCGTTCACATGGTCCAATGCCAGGGAACATCCAACACTTGAACGCATTGACAGAGTTCTTGTCTCCACGGATTGGGAAAGCATTTTTCCAGACAGCTTCCTGCGTGCTCTGCCTGCAACAGTTTCGGATCATTGTCCATTGCTTCTCTCTACGGCTTTCAGCTTTGGCGTTAAGAAGCGTTTTCGCTTCGAAACTTACTGGCCAAAGCTTGATGGCTTCCAGGATGCTGTTCGTAGAGTTTGGAAGGACGACTCTTGCAGGACCGATCCTATCCGCAAACTTGATTGTCTCCTGTGGTCGACCAACAGAGGGTTGCAAAGCTGGAGTCAACGCAGCATTGGGCAAAGCCGGCGGCAAATTATGATGGCTAAAGAGTTGATTGGTCATTTTGATTTGGCTGAAGAAGTCAGGTTGCTTTCTCTTGAAATCTGGTTTCGGAAGGAACTTAAGAAGAAAATGCTCGGGCTCTGTTCGTTCCAAAGAACAATGGCCCGGCAGAGGTCGCGGCTGAATTGGTTAAGGGAAGGGGATGCCAATACCCATTTCTTTCACATACACTCTAATCTTCGGCGGCGCCGCAACTTCATCTCGCAGCTCAAGGTGCAGGATACTTGGCTGCAATCGCATGAGGAGATGGCGGATGCCATTGCAGATCATTTTGAAAACCTTATAGGCAAACCGGGTGTTAGGTCCCATTCTTTGGATCTCGATGTCCTCAGCGTGCAAGTGCATGACCTGATCACTTTAGAAACTGCTTTCTCTGAGCATGAAGTTTGGGAGACCATTTGCAGCTTGCCGACATAGAAGGCTCCAGGCCCTGATGGATTCACGGCACTTTTTATCAACAATGTTGGGCGATCATCAAGTCGGATGTGATGGCAGCCATTCACAAGCTCGGCAATCTTGCAGGAAGGAGCTTCTCTTGTTTGAATCACGCACTTGTCACGCTGTTGCCAAAGAAATTCGACTCAACAAAAGTTAAAGACTTTCGCCCAATTAGCTTGCTGCATAGCTTTACGAAGATCTTCTCCGAGTTACTTGCCAGGAGGCTGGCGCCGGTAATGTCGACCATCATATCCCCCAACCAATCTGCTTTCATCGCGAAGCGCTCGATTCAGGATAATTTTTTCACGGTCCGGCAAACGGCGCGCACTCTTCACCACCTTGAAGGCCCGCCTTTCTCTTGAAGTTAGACATTGCCCATGCTTTTGATGCAGTCTCATGGCCGTTCCTCCTGGAAGTTATGCAGCATAAAGGGTTCGGTCGTAAATGGTGTGTGTGGCTTTCGATCATGTGGTCAACAGCTTCTACTCGCATTCTTCTCAATGGTCGGCCTGGACGCACCATCCGCCACGGTCGAGGGCTTCGACAAGGAGATCCCCTATCCCCATTGCTCTTTGTCATCACCATGGACGTCCTCACTAATCTCATTATTACGGCTGAACGGTCTGCCTTCCTCCAGCCTCTTGCAACTCAGGTTGTCATACCTCATCGGCTTTCACTCTACGCGGATGATGCCGCTCTCTTCTTGTCGCCCGTTGCTTCGGACATAGCCACTATCCATGTCATTTTGCTTGCCTTTGGTGAAGCGTCCGGTTTGAAAACGAATATTGCTAAGAGCTCCTTCTCCCCAATCCATTGTGCTCCTCAACATCTTCAACTCATTGAGGAGGAGTTACAATGTCCCCTTGTACAGCTTCCCTGCAAATATCTTGGGCTGCCTCTTTCAGTGCGTAAACCTGTTAGGAATGATTTCCAACCACTCATCGATAAGATTGGCTCTAGATTGCAACATTGGAAGGCTACGTTGCTCACACAAGGGGGCCGGTTGGTCTTGGTACGGTCAGTCTTGACGGTGCTTCCAGTCTACTCTTTCATGGCTTTGGAGCCTCCACTTGCGGTTATCAAAGCAATTGATCAGCGCCGACGGGCTTTCTTGTGGAAAGGAACGGACTTCGTGGCTGGCGGTCATTGTCTCGTTGCTTGGGCGGCGGTATGTAGACCACTACAGTTCGGGGGATTAGGTATCCACAACCTAAGGTTGCTCAGCCAAGCACTTCAGATGAGGTGGCTTTGGCTCCAACGGTCGTGGGGCGACCGGCCTTGGCGTGACCTCAAGGCTCAATGCAATAAGGCAGAGAGCGATATGCTCCAAGCTTCGCTTTTAGTTCACTTCGGAAGTGGGGACCGAATTTTATTTTGGTCGGACCGCTGGTTGGGTGGACACGGTATCGGTTACCTTGCTCCCTCTCTTATCAGGTCGGTTCCCCTAACAGTGAAAAACAAGCGTACTGTCCAGGAAGCTTTGCTCAATGGCCGGTGGATACAGGACATCGCAGGGGCCCTGGACTCCATTGCGTTAGTGGAGTACCTTCGGCTATGGGAACGGTTGAATGCTATCTATTTAACACCGGGGGAGGAGGATCACTTCGAGTGGAGGTGGAATGGGTCGGGTCATTTCTCGGCAAAGTCTGCATATCTGGCTTTCTTCTCTGGGTCGTTAAGGTTTGCATGTGCACGACCTATTTGGAAATCTGCTGCCCCTCTCAAGTGTAAGTTTTTCATGTGGTTGGCGGTCAAAAGGAGATGTTGGACGGCAGACCGCCTAGAGAGTCGTGGTATTGCTAATCACCGGATTTGTGTTTTTCTGCCGCTATGACTTGGAAACGATAGACCATCTTCTGGTGGGTTGTGCGATTACTGGCCAACTTTGGCTCGCTTCATGCAACAGGTAGGTTTCCCTCAATGTATCCCGTCCAGACAAGCGTCCTTGGAGAATTTTTGGTTGCTCACTCGCCAATTGGTACCACAAACCAGTCTTCGTGCTTTAGACTCCTGCATCATCCTTATCGCTTGGCTGATTTGGAAAGAGAGGAATGCAAGGGTGTTTGACAAGGTGGTTTCTCCTTTGGAGTCAATCTTGCACAGGATGTTTGAAGAACTTCGGCTTTGGCGCGCTTCCGGAACCCCTTGTCTACAGTCGCTAACATTGTCTGAGTAGTCTATTGTATTTCTTTCTTTCTTCTTTCTTTTTTTTTTTCATTTCTAGTGGTTGTCTAAGCTCCCAGTGCTCTGTTTAGAGCTTGTGCTGGGAGTGATGTTTTCTCTTCTGCTACTGTTGTACTCTCTTACTTTTTATTCTTAGTACAAAGACGTGCAAATCTTTTGCCGTTCTTAAAAAAAAAAAGTTGGCACGTCGTTGTGGTTTATCTCGGGTGATCCTAGAGATCGACTGTCAAGATTTGGTGAAGCTGTGGAAGATGGCAGATGTGGATAGATCTGTTGTAGCTTTGATAGTTTCTGTAGCTAGAGAGCTCACCTTTTTTTTCGTATGAATTTTATTTTCAGTTTGCTCGTAGAGATGCGAACGGGCGGCTCACTGGTGTGCAAAGTTTGCTTTTTCCCAGCTGGAACCGCAAGAGTGGCGATCTTCTTGCCCTCGTTTCCTTGTCCCGCATTTGCGTGCTAATTGCAATCCAAATGTTGGTTAATTGAAAGCTCTCGGTTTCACTCTAAAAAAAATCTAGTGTTGTTATGTTCACGGGTTGTTCAGAGACTTGGACATAGCCAGACAGCATTTCGAACACCTTCCCATGGTAAATTCAGAAGCAACCTGCTCTTCTTTCTTCACGTTACTTTGTCTCCCATGATTCTCAGCTCTGAGTTCCGTGATTTATGCAGGCTCAGTACAGAGATGATATCAAGTATGAAGAGGTTGGTGTCTTCTGTGACTATGTTTGTCAGGAAATTTTTGTAATCGAAACCTTCTTTTTTGCTATCGTTGCTAACGTATGGATGCGCACTTTGGGCAGGACTTCATTGTGAATTCACGAGGCAACAGGCTATTCACCTGCAGATGGACGCCGAAGAAATCAGAGCCCAAAGCTTTGATCTTTATCTGTCATGATACCGACGCATTCCCCTTTCCATTTGTGCAATCTGTTATGCTTGATGAAAATTGAAGAAAACAACTTCTTTTTCATCGTCCAAATTTCTAGGATACGGATCAGAGTGCAGCATATCAATGGGAGGTACTACTCTTCAGCTTTGAAATTTTGTTCATTGGATTAGAACGATTTAGCAGTCAAGATGGATGAAACTTCCCTAGTTACTAAGTACTAACAAACTCCACATGAATTCAGATACCGCCGCTCGATTAGTGCACACTGGCTACGCTGTTTACGGGATGGACCATGAGGGCCATGGTAAATCTTCTGTCTCAAAAGGCTACACTTACATATCAAAATTCAGCAACATCGTTAAGGACTGCGCTGGCTATTTCAAGAGTGTATGCGGTAAGAATGGAGCTTAGCAACTCCATTAGATGTGCAGATTGTAGCGCAATATCTCTCTACGTCTTAACTTTCAGGGCCTTTCACAATTTCAGAGAAGCCAGAGAACAGGCTGAAGAAGAGGTTCCTCTACGGCTTCTCCATGGGAGGGACAGTGGTGCTTCAGCTCCATAGGAAGGATCCTACCTACTGGGGCGGTGCCGTCTTGCTTGCTCCTATGTGCAAGGTCCACAACTTAATTTAGCCCCCACAAAAAACATGTTCCTGTATTGTCCATGCTACTACTATTTCAGGAGTATTTAGTTTGTTCTTGTCAAGTGTCAAATGATCTCTGGTCATAAGCCTCAGATTTGTTTCTGAAGATTCCTAACTCAATGGTTGTTTTAATTTTGACTTGATTCTCACGTGATATCAGATTTCTGATGACATGAGGCCTCATCCGGTCGTGGCCAGCGCTTTGAAGATGATCTGCACCGTTGCGCCTAGCTGGAGAGTCATCCCTGCCCCAGACATGCTGGACAAAGTTTGTAAAGATCACCAGTTCAAGAAAGAGGTAATGCAAAACTCTCTCTGTTACACGTTATGTAGAGAAACTGCCTTTTTGTTCGCCATGAGAGAAACTTGTTGTGCACATACTTAGCACTGTTCTTTGTCTGAATCCATGTGCAGATCCGCTCCAATCCGTACATGTACAAGGGAAAGCTCGCGCCGCAGACAGACCATGAACTCCTTACGGTTAGCCTAGACATCGAGAAGAACCTGCACGAGGTGATTCCTTCACCATTAACAGGTCATCATGTGCTGCCCTAAACACTCGAATCTCACTGTTCTGTTCATGTGATTTTGTGCACCGCTTGTCAACTATCCAAATCCAATTTAAGTAACCGTTTCACCAATAATTGGTAGGTCACGTTGCCGTTCTTGGTCCTGCACGGAGACAACGACATCGTCGCTGACCCTTCAGGGAGCAAGCTGCTGTAAGAGAGGGCGTCGAGCAGGGATAAGATCTTCAAGCTGTACCCCGGGATGTGGCACGTGCTCATGGCCGCGCCGCCGGACGACGTCGAGCGCGTCTTCGCCGACGTGGTCTCGTGGCAGGAGGAGAGGGCCAGCGGTGCAGGCAGAAGCGCCACGGCAAGCGCCTGCAAATGATGGCATTGTATAGGACTGACGAAAGATGAACAGGAATTGTAGCATTGCAGAGAGGTTGTGGATAAATCGCATGCACTGACGAAAGCTTTTTCACCAGCATGAGCTAGGCAGTTGCAAGATAATAATACCACGATACTGGAAATAAATAGGTTAAAGTGGATGGTTGGAATCACTGGTGCTAATTAAATCGGAGGTGTTGAGGAACGACGTGCATTCGCTAACCAACAACCTAGTGTTGGTGGTGCTCTGTCTTTAGAAAGGGGGGAAAAAGTGGCAGTTTGCATGATTGCTTCAGTCTGACGAAAAGACGTTTGCTAGACCACGAGAGTGACATGCCGTCTCGGATCGTACTATGTCGCAGCCTCGATTTAGCCTGTGGATTTGTAGATCAGAATCTCAAAGGCACGTATACAGGCATAGGTTGGAGGGCCGAATTGAATAGTGCAACTGCTCGGGCCGTGCGTGGCGTGGGTCAGATCTGAAGATTCTGAACCCTTCCAAGTCAAGCGTCTAACGAGTCCTTCCTATTGCAGCGAGAGGTTTTGCTTTTTCATTTCACACCCTGTGTCATCTCATTTTCGGAAGAGCTGGTTTGGGCCTGTCGACACTCGGTCGACAATGACACCTGAACATAACAGAGAAAAGGAGAGTTCTTGGTTTAAATGGTATTTGTTTACATGCGAAATAGCAAATCTAGCTCCCTCCGGAGATCAAAACAAAAAATGACACCGTGGACTCGTCAGCAGACGACACACGTGTTCTCGTCCGTGCCACGGGTGCGCGGACGTCCTCATCCCCTCCCCAGGGAAGGGGACTTCCGACACGTGTCTCCCTCATCCGCGCTCCTCGAGAGGGGACTCGTACTGCTAATTAATTATGATTAAATTAATTATAACTAAATAATTATGACTAACTAATTACGACTAATTAATTACATATGTTAGTTAATTAACCCCACCGTGTAATTATTTAGTCGTGCAATTAACCCACTGTGTAATTAATTACACGGGTTTAATTAATTAACCCTCGTCCGCGCCATGAGTTAATTAATCCTCGTCCGTGTAACGGTGGGAACTTCCCTCGTATTGTTAGTTAATTAATTAACTACACGGGTTTAATTAATCCTTGGTTAATTAGCCACGACTAAATTAAACTAAGGATTAATTAAACAGTGTAGTTAATTGGTCATAATTAATTAATTATAATTAATTGGTCATAATTATTTAGTTGTAATTAATTATTCAAAATTAATTTAGTCATAATTAATTAGTTATAATCAATTTAGTTGTGGTTAATTAGCCATAATTAATTTATTCATAATTAATTAGTCGTAGTTAGCTACTAGTTAGTTATAATCAATTTAATCGTAATTAATTATCAGCATGAGTTCCCTCCCGAGGAGCACGGACGAGGGAGACATGTGTCGGAAGTCCTCTCCCTCCGGGAGGGGACAAGGACATGTTTCGTCTGTCAACGAGTCCGCAGTGTTATTTTTTATTTGATCTTCGAAGAAGGATAGATTCGCTATTTCACGTGCAAGCAGGGTCGTTTAAGCCCAAAACTCTCCCCTCGCACACCTCGGCTCGTTTCTTCTTCTCCTGCCCACCAGGCCGTAACCCACCCCACCAACCCACTGCCTCCTCAGTCCTCCGCCTCGCCGCTCTCCCGCCATGAAGCAGCTCCACAAGTCCCCCACCCACGCGCCGGCGTCCAAGGCCTCGAAGCCCGCGCGCCCCGGCCCGCGCTCCTGGGTCGGCTACCTCCTCCGCGAGCAGCGCCTCCTCTTCGTCCTCCTCGGCGCGCTCATCGCCTCCTCCTTCTTCCTCCTCCGCCCCTATCTCTTCTCCCTCTCCCCCTCCTCCCACCTCCTCGACCACCGCCCGCTCTTCTCCTTCGCCGCCCACTCCTCCGCCTCCCGCGTCCCCGTGGGCTTCCGCCCGCCGGCACGCCGCGTCGTCGTCACCGGCGGGGCGGGCTTCGTGGGCAGCCACCTCGTGGACCGGCTGCTGGAGCAGGGGGACAGCGTGATCGTCGTGGATAACTTCTTCACCGGGAGGAAGGAGAACGTCGCGCACCACCTCCGGAACCCCAGGGTCGAACTGCTCCGCCACGACGTCGTCGAGCCCATCCTGCTCGAGGTCGACCGGATCTACCACCTCGCATGCCCCGCATCGCCCGTGCACTACAAGTACAACCCCATCAAGACGATCATATCCTTCTCACGGCCAGGATTTGTACATACTTTTGATTTGCTTACATTGACAGCGACTTGATTTCATCTTCTTTTTTTGGGGGGCGGTGGGTGGCTGGGTGGGAGATATGCTTCAAGCAAATCGAGCACAATAGTGATGGATGTGGTCTGGATCAAGTGCATATGGTGTTCGTTTGGCTGTTTTGTTGGACTTTGGAGCGTTCTGGTTCATAAATTTGCAACTTTTTTTAACAAAACTGGGAGATATTTCCATTTGGGCTATCTGGAAGATATGACAAAGATTTGTTAGTTGTGACGCATATAAGTGCTTGCTCAAATTTGGCACTCTGTTAGTTGTGGTAAGACACTGTGTTCAAGTAGTTCTATAGTATTTAGATTTGTCTACTGGCGGGATGGTTTTAACATAGAATTGCAATCATCTAGGATGCAATGTCACTGTGGTTTGTGTTAAACTCGCCTGAATTTGCATAAGGTACAGAGGAAGTTTTTAATAAAAGTTTTCGTTTGCTCAGGTTGAACTGAATATAGTTAAAGATCAATTCTTTGTGGTTTTAACCAGAGAATAGCCCATTGTAATTTACCAATTGGAAAGCAAATCTAACGAAAAAATTGCTATAGATTCTTGTAATATTGTTTTCTCATGATATTACTTGGGGTGCCATGTATGAATCTGAGGGAAGGTCTTCGCTATTTTTTGGCAACTTGTGCTGATTTCACTATCATATGTGAGAGTTCTATTAAAATTTGGGCTTCTTAACAACTAGTACAAGACAAATGTCATGGGAACCTTGAATATGTTGGGTCTGGCAAAGCGAATTGGTGCAAGGTTCTTGTTGACTAGCACAAGTGAAGTTTATGGTGATCCACTTGAGCATCCACAGAAGGAGACTTATTGGGGGCATGTTAATCCGATAGGTACTGCATTATTACCTTTGATTCTGTTCAGTACTTCACGTTTTGCCTCCTGAGAATTCATCCCTGGCCGTTTTCAGGTGTTAGGAGTTGTTATGACGAGGGCAAAAGAACAGCAGAGACTTTAACCATGGACTATCACCGTGGTGGTGGTGTTGAGGTAATAATCTAGTTAGATCCACTTATTTTCTGTATCTGGGTTTAGGATATCTTGAGAAGAAGATTGTTATGTAGGCCTTTAGAGCCTTCCAGATTTTTCCTTTACATTCACTTTCTGGTGAAAATCTGAAAATCTATTGCAGTAAAATCTAAACTTCTTTAATTATCATAACTGATCAGTTCCATTTCTACCAAGTACTGAAAAGATCTGGTTCTATCATTGTGGACAGATTATTACAGAACGTGGGGAGATTGTAACTTTTATTTATTTATCACTGTGTAGTTAGTTACTTAGTCCATTAAAATTATACTATTATTTTTTATGAGACGAGAAATGGTTAAAATACTCGACGAGGATATAATAATCCTTAAATTACTATTTATCTGTAATTCTTATTATAGATGAATATGTTACTATGCTAGTCTTAAGTATACCCCTTAATATTCATAAGAGAGAAACCTAGCTATATAGTCGTAAGACTTTCTACGACCATGACTTAGTCGTAAGCCCTTCTACGACCACCCTGTGGTTGTAGAATCTTCTACGACTAGGTTGGCTTCGACAACCCTGTAGTTGATAAGGCTTGCTGTCATGTGGGTTTGATCGATTAGGGAGTCTTATGCGTCGTGTTAAATACACATAGCAGTTAATATACGCAGTTATTCTCAGGATTAACCGCACGACCTTTTCTCTGTCTCTGACGACAACTGCCTGGCGACGTGAGGGTATAACGTCTGTAACAATAACCTCCATCAAGCAGATCATCATTTGGAACGTTGAGACGTCTCTTGGTTTGAAGGAACTGCCACCTCTTCGAACATTATATAAAGGCTTCAAGTCAGAAGGCAGAAGGGACATGGACAACACAAGAGCAATCTGGAGCACAAGACATTAAGCATTAGTCTTCCTCTTGATTGTAATTAGCACATTCAATATGAGTAGGGTTATTATTCTCTCCAGAAAAGGCTTGAACCTGTATAAAATCCCTGTGTCAATTCTCTGTTTGGTTCTAATCGTAGGAGACTCCCCAAATAATCATTCATACGTAAGATCGGTTCTAGATCACCGACAATACTATTTACGGGAACATCTTGAATATATAATCTTGTTCATCGGCTCTTAAGATGAAATAAAGTAAAATGCTGCAATACTGTAGTTATTAACGTAGCATTATGTGATCACAACGTCTTAATTGTCGCCATTCTCCACACTCTTTTGCTAACTGACATACATACAGGTGCGGATTGCTCGCATTTTCAATACATATGGCCCTCGAATGTGCCTAGATGATGGGCGCGTGGTCAGCAATTTTGTTGCACAGGTTTGTTTGCTACATATTGTGTATTACCAGTTTTTAGCTGTGATTACACATTTACACAGTCGATGTGAAAACCTGATATTATAATTTCATGATTATTCTTGCAGGCACTGCGCAGACAACCAATGACAGTTTATGGTGATGGAAAACAAACTCGAAGTTTTCAGTATGTATCTGATCTGGTAAGCACTAAGCATTATTCTTCTTGTGCATTGATGTGCATGTATACTCATTAATTGTAACTCTTCTCCACTGTTCTTCCCTATTGTAAGTTCTCTAAGCAACACTCTTTTGCAATTTACTTTTATACTCTAAGCACCTAGATGGAATGAAGTATTTATCCACAGAACTTTGTTATGCTTCTTTTTTAACCAAAGGTCATTCAGTCCGAGCTTCACATGAAACATTCTCAGTACTCAATTTTAGAAAATGTGCGGTCAAACTTTTAAAACTTTGGCCACTAATATACACAAAAGTATTTAGATTTTTCATGTATAAATGATATTAGATTTGTCATCAAATTAATTTACATACGACTATATTTTAATAACATGTAATTAGAAAAGTAATGGTCAAATGTGTATATTGGAGACTTTCTAGAGGCCCCAGTAAACTAGCTACTCACATTATTTCCATTTCTATTCCCCTCTGTGAGAAAATCTGCTACGCTTTTAATCATATCTTCTGCTTTGCTTATCTCTAGTAGATGAAGGCTGACCAATAGCTGCACAGACTTATGTGTTCCTCTTAATAAATATTGAGTGTGTCATAATCTATCATGTTTTTTAGGTTGCTGGATTGATGGCTCTGATGGAGAGTGATCATATTGGTCCTTTCAACCTGGGAAACCCAGGAGAGTTCACCATGTTGGAACTTGCACAGGTTTGTGCGCAATTTGTTTTACAGATATTTTGATCATGAAATGGTGCATAAATGGCCATTTTGCCTTTTCCAGGTTGTGAAGGAAACGATTGACCCAATGGCGACAATTGAATTCAAACCCAACACAGCTGATGACCCTCATATGAGAAAGCCAGACATTACTAAGGCCAAGAATCTGCTACATTGGGAGCCGAAGGTCTCTCTCAGGGAAGGCCTTCCCTTAATGGTCACAGACTTCCGTCAAAGGATCTTGAATGAGTAAGCAAAGCAATGTAGTGAGGTGCTGGTTATCCATTTGATTCTGAACGATACTGCAAAAGTGCAAGTATAGGTTGAAGTGCTTCATCAGCTGGATCCATGCAGTACAGTGCTCTGTACTGTATACACCATAAATGTTGTAGAATCATTTGAATTTATTTGTATCTTGGTGAGACAGAACAGAAGTAGTCAATTATTTTTGTCCACATGTGGAATTTTAGAAGTGCAGTGAGAGAGGAGAAAGGGTTGTGTTTCAGGAGCTATCGGGTTCAATTTCAGACTTTCAGCTAGCTCCTAATTGTAACACGAATACTTATTTAAGTGAAATGTAATGGAATGAGCTTGCCTATTTCCTTGTTATGCATTCAGTTCAGTCTCCTTCCTTTGTTATATGTTCAACTGTCAACCTACAAATTTCACTTGTAGTACTGCACAAAATGGTTGACAGGGTAAACCGAATGAACTAAATCCGAGCAGTACTCGGATGCATATCTCTGATCAAAGTTTGGTAGTCAAGCTTTGAAACTTCTGCAGAGAAGCTAATTTACATCATGGTATGCATCTCTGCAGATTCTATGGCCTTCTACTTGAGATGCACCCTGAAACTGAGAGCCCTGCTCAAGCTGACATTTTCACTCGTTTCAGGTACATCAGCTGCCCTGACAACAGCGAAACCGGAGGCTCCGTCGTACCGCCCCGTCCCTCCGACCACCGCGATGTGAGACTCTTCCTGGTCATCGTGACGGACCCCGAAGAACCTGAGACTATCCTCTGCACCATTGCCGGCAAAGGAAGCCTTCACTGCCACTATATGGCTACTGTTATCCTCCAAGCTGGTGACAAGAACTCCCTGCAGATTCCCAGCCAGGGGCAGGCCAAACTCTTTCTTGCCATGGAACTGCTCGTCGACGACGGTCACCGTGCCGGGCCGGAGCGCTCCTGGCTGCGTCAAGGCGCGCAGCCAGCTGCCGGACTGGCCGATTGGGCCTTGTCTGGTGAAGATGGGGTGTTGTGAGGAAGGAGCAACGGCTCTTGGCGGCGTAGCTCCGGTGGTGTAGAGTGTTATGGTCTGGTCGGAGCCGTGGGAGGGGGGCGGTGGGTTGTGAGCTGCCGGACGGCGACCGGCCGCCGTGTTCACCATGGATAGTAGGAGTGTGAGAGCAATGCAGGCTTGGGTGAGGATGTGAGCATAGTTTTGTGCCTGCATCTTGGCTCAGTCGTGAGATTGTTTTGTGTTCGATGAGCACGGGGCTTTGCAAGTGTGATTGCTTAAGTGGTGCAATAGGTTTTGGGTGATCGAGAGGCCAAAAATGATTGAATAAGGCAGATGTAATGGAGTTGGTTCATGAGCCAAACTGCTCCATTTGGCTCTGCAGCAACTCCACCCTAACATCAGCATGACGTAGAAACTAGTATAAACATGTAGGCTTGTGTTTGGGTTTGGGTCGGGACTCGCGAGTCGTGAACAGATACAGGACATGCTTCCAAATTCCAAGCTGGGATCATGCGTCATGACTCATGCGTGGTACATGCACATTTGATGATCAATTACGTACGACGGCAAGAGGATTAATGTCGCCTCCGTTGGAATGAGGCTCGTTGTCTATTCCAATGGATCAAAGGGCTAATATATAATATGTATATGGTTGCTAATATACAAAGAAAAGCTATATACATATCTAATACTCCCCCTCAAACTCATGGTGGATCAACAACACTGAATTTGGAAAGGTATAAGCTATGTTGAACTCTAGTCTATGCCTTAGTGAAGAAATCTGCTAACTGAAGTTCGAAGGCACATACTGAAGATCAATAACTTGGTCTTGCACCTGTGATCATATATACGAAGCATCCACTCCAATGTGCTTGATGAGCTCATACTTTACGACATCTCAAGCAATGTTGATCGCACCAGTACTATCTGATAAGAGAGGAGTCGGTGTAGAAACAGAAACACCGAAATCCTTAAGTAGCCACTGAAGTCAAGTGATCTCAGCTGTCAACGACGTCATGGCTCTCAACTCAGCCTCAGCCCTCAGCGCTCGAACGGGAAACAATAGTCTGTTTCTTTGTTTTCCAAGCAATCAAAGAGGAACCAAGAAAAATACAATAGGCAAAAAGAGATCGGCGATCAGAATAATCGTTAGCCCAGGTCGCATCAGAGTACGCCTGAAGCTGTAAAGAACTCAAGTGAGCAAAGAAAAGGTTACGAGTGATGGTCTCACGAAGATATCACATAACACGAAGAATGTGACTATAGTAGAACTAAGTGGGAGCAGAAACGAACTGACTCAAGATGTGAACTAGGTGAGAGATGTCAGGGCGAGTGATCCCAAGGTAGACAAGACTCCCGACAAGCTGGCGGTAGTGAGTGGGATCCTCAAGAGGCTCACCATCAGCAGCCCGAAGGTGAACACCAAACTCCACAAGAGTATCCACCACACGCTAATTAGTGAAATGAGCACGAGTAAGAATATCTTGAATGTAATGCTTCTGGGAGAGGTAGTAGCCCTCGAGTGAATAAGTGGTCTCAATCCGAAGGAAGTAACGAAGAAGACCCAAATCAGACATCAAGAACTGCTCATTGAGACGCTGCTTCACAAAGGCAATGTACTGAGAGTCATCTTCAGTGATGATCATATCATCCACATAGAGGAGAAACGTTCAAGCCTGAGGAGAGGTGTGTACAAAGAGGGTAGGTTCGTGACCACTAGCGGAGAAGTCGACAGCAGTGGCAACAGAGGAGAAGCGGGCAAACTAAACACGAGAGGGTTGTTTGAGCCCATAGAGAGAGCGACGAAGGCGATAAATCATACCATCAGGGACAGAATACACAGGGGCGACTGCGTGTAGACCTTGTCACGCAGCTCACCATTGAGAAATGCATTCTTAACGTCCAATTGAAAGATGGGTCACTATTGAATAGAGGCCACAACAAGGAGAGTGCGAACAGTGTCATGTGAGCAACAGGAATGAAGGTCTCATCGTAGTCACGACTATGCACTTGCTAAAAATCACGTGTTACAAGACGAATCTTGTAGCACTCAAGGTAACCATCCGAGTGGATCTTGATCTTGTACACCCACTTGTACGTGATGGGAGTGACACGCGCAGGTAGAGCACAAGATCCCAAGTGCCATCAGACATCGCGAGCTGTCACTCAGGGTGAGCTGCAACCTCGTGGTAGGTCGTAGGCTCAGAAGGAGCAGCGGTTGCAAAACCGTAGCTCTCAAGAGGCTTGACAGTGTGCCGATCATAAAAATCATATCTGGGAGGAGAAGGAGGAGCGGGACTCAGCAAAGACGTAGAAGAAGAGCTGGGAACAGGGCCCAGCAAAGACGGAGGCTCAACTGGAGGAGTAAGCCGAGGATGACGAGAGTAGTGCATAGGAAAATGTGGAATCTCAACAAAAAGGGTGGGAAAGAAACTCCGACGAAGGTAGAACAAGTGCAGCCAGAGGAGAGGCAGGCGAAAAAGGTGGAGGAGGAAGCGAAACAGTAGTGGAAGACGAAGAGTCAGGAAAAGTCAAAAAAGAGATCGACTCAACAAGAGAATCTGACCTGACTATGGGGGAACGAGGGTAGTAAGGTTGGGACTCGTCGAAAGTGACATCCCAAGATATCTTCATCTAGCGAGCAACAAGGTTGTAGCAATGATAACCCTTATGTCTAAGACTATAGTAAAGGAAAACACACTCAACTGACTGAGCAGCCAGCTTGGTGCGTTCACGAGGTGAAAAAGGACGAAACAAACACAACCAAAATTG
Organism: Ampelocalamus luodianensis; assembly: GCA_036346255.1. Lineage (NCBI taxonomy): Eukaryota > Viridiplantae > Streptophyta > Magnoliopsida > Poales > Poaceae > Ampelocalamus > Ampelocalamus luodianensis. The sequence continues at coordinate 23,606,087 of CM070617.1, read as the reverse complement.
CGGAGGTGACTGTACTCTAGGGCTCGATCATAAAGGCGCTCGACAGGAGTAGAACCCTAAAGAGCAGTGGAAGGCTACATATTGATGAGAAAATCAACAGTGGAAACAGCCTTGGCCGAGAAGTGAGGGAGAACAGAAGAGGCAAGCATGAGAGCGCGAGCGATCTCAAGCAAGTGTCAATGCTTACGCTCAGAGACACCGTTCTGAGCGTGAGCACCAGAATAAGAGTACTGGAAACGAGTACATTGCTCAGCGAGAAAGCGATGCAAAGCAGCAGATAGATACTCACTAGTAGAGTTGGCACGAAACACACAAATGGGCGAATCAAACTGAATACGAACCATGGTGGAGAACATCTGGTAAATAAAGAGAACCTGACTGTGAGAGGACATAAAGTAGATCTAAGTATGACGAGAATGATCATCAATAAAGATCACATAATATCGATGACCTCCTTTTAAAACGAAGGGAGCCAGACCCAAAACATCAGAGTGAACAAGATCAAAAGAACGAGTAGAAATAGAATCACTACAGGGATAGGGGGCTGCAGCTGCTTGCCAAGCTTGCAAACCATATAATGTAAAGAGATGTTCCAAAGAACAGGGCCAAGAACACCATGACCTACTAGTGACGGTAGACGCGAGCCACGAAGATGACCGAGACGATGGTGCCACTGAGCAAAGGAGGTAGTGGAGGACGTGGCAAAACCAGAGGTAGTGGTAGTGGCTGACTGGCTGGTGGAGATAGCGAAAGGAAGATGAAACCAGTCGAGCTCTCAAAGATGCTATGAATCACGACACTAAGGGCTAGTGCCAAGCTGAGTCCCCGTGCGGTGGTCCTGAACACAACAAGAGTCAGACTGAAGAACAACAAGAACAACATGATAGTCGTGATCAGTGATCTGACCAGCCAACATAAGTCGCATAGTAAACTAAGGAACATGAGAGACTGTAGGAACATAAAAAGAAGAAGTGAAAAGGATGCCTCAACCTATAACAGGAACAAATGTACCATCTGCAGTCTGAACAGTGGAAGAAAAAAACTGTGAAACACACAGGCGTCAGGTCGGTATAATCTGGTGTCATGTGAAATGAAGCACCAGAGTCCAAGATTCACGGAGACAAGATACCTGACGAGAGAGGAGGCGGAGGTGAGGAAAACTACTAAGAAGCAAGAGCTAGACAAGCATAACCTAAGGAGTCTGAGGACGAGCCGATACTGAGGTGCTGGAGCAGTGAGAGGAGCTGCTGTGTGATGTCACTAGAGGAGCCCTGGCAAGAGGCGGCAACTCCTGAGTGGGGAGGAACCTCCAAAGTCCTTCGGGGGACGTCTATCCCAACGACACTAATCCCTCCTCCACTTGTAGTAGTCCTAATACCTGTGGTCGTCACGCTGGCAGTAGGTGCGATGGAGACCCGCAGTAGAGGTAGCAACCACTGGTGCGCTGGGAGCTGGGGGAGGTATCACGGTTGGTGCTGAAGAAACAGGCGAAGGAGCATGTACTGAGGCAGACAAGACAGCCTGCATCTGAGTCACACCACTGTGACGAGTCTCCCCAGCACGCACACTTGTGAGGGCCTCCACCAAACTCGGGCGCGGGTGATGAGTCAGGAGCTGAGCACGCATGTCTCGAACTCAGGCCGGAGGCGCGTTGAGAAGTCGTAGAGACGGTGAGTCTTCTGGTGAGCGTGGAGCCGCACACAACAAGGACTCCAGCAGACATCTGGCCCTAGAGAGTCAAACTGACGCCACACCTCAGACATCTGCCAATAGAAGTCATCCACGGTGGCATAGAGCTGCTGAAGATAATACGCCTGGTGCACAACTGAGAGGTACATAACATCACTCGTTGGCTGGTAGTAAGCTCGGAGGTGCTCCCACATAAGCTGTGTCATCAACAGTTCTACCATATCCATGGAGATAGCCACGGACATGCTACCCACCAGGGTGACGATAGCATGAGCCTCAACATCCTACCATCACTCGTAGGCGTGAAGCTCAGACTGGTAGAGATTCAGAGCCTCCTCTAGTGCATCATTGGCGGCCTCCTGAGCCGCCTGATCCGCACCAGCAGGAAGAGCTGGCAGAACTTGTAGTGTAGGGCGAGGCGGACAGAGGTGCTCGCCGGTGAAATGACCTCAGAGAAGCTGGTTGCCCACTCCCGGAAGTTCATCCTATCGAATCGAACTAGGGGAGCGGGATGGAGAAGGAGCCTCCAACAGAAGCCATTAGTGATGATTTGACCGGATCAGGAGTTGGTGTGCTCAGGAGCGGAAGCCACAGGCAGGGGCTTCAGTTGTATCGGGAGCCGGAGAGAAGCCAAAAGCCGGAGAGAGGGCAGAGAAGCCGAAGCCGAGGTGAAGCCGAATCTGAAACCACCGGCTCCACGTATATTGGGGGCCGGAGTGAGGTCGAATCCGCTGGCTCCACGCAGATCAGGGGGTCGGAGTGAAGCTGAAGCCGCCGGCAAACACTAACCCTAACCTTGCTCTGATCTGGGGAAAACCGGCCGGTTTAACCGGACTTACCGGTGGGAACCGGGATTCCAAATACAGACCGGAAAACTTCAAATTCAAATTAAAATTAAAAATTCCGACTGTTACATCCCAAATTCAAATTTCTTTGGACGAATTTGACCGAGTTTTTCCCGGTAATTCCGGTTACCGGCTGCCCGACGGGATTTGACCTGGTAGCAGTATTCTGATCCCTAGCTCTGATACCATATTGAAATGAGACTTGTTGTCTATTTCAATAGCCGAAAGGACCAATATATAACGTATACAAGGTTGCTAATATTCAAAGAACACCCTAAACTATATACATATCTAACCGCCTCCGTATAAAGCTCACGTAGAGCTAACCAGTACGCCTTCAAGTCTAGTATATACGTATTAGCGGCGTCAAACGAAAACTCTGGAGTTCTGGGGACCGCGCACTTTAATTCCAGCCCCACCGGGCAGTGACCAGCCATTCCCTCTTCAAGTCGCGCTCTGCGACTCTGCTCCAGCAACCAGCACGCTTCCCCTCCTCCGCTCCCAAATTTGTTGCGGCGGGAGAGAGAAGGGGAGAGACAACGGGCGCAGAAGGCGGCGGCGATGAGGATCGAGGAGGTGCAGTCGACGTCGAAGCAGCAGCGCATCGCCACGCACACCCACATCAAGGGCCTCGGCCTCGACGTACCTGCTCTTATCTACCCTTCTCCGCTCCTCCTGCGAGGGGTTTTTTCCTAGGGTTTTAGCCTCGGGGTGTTTCGCGTAGATCTCCAACTTTTCTCACGGTTTGGTTTTCCTGAGCAGGCCAATGGGGCGGCGATAGGGATGGCCGCGGGGTTCGTGGGGCAGGCGGCGGCGCGGGAGGCGGCCGGGCTGGTGGTCGACATGATCCGCCAGAAGAAGATGGCTGGCCGCGCGCTGCTCCTCGCCGGCCCGCCCGCCACCGGCAAGACGGCGCTCGCGCTCGGCATCGCCCAAGAGCTCGGCAGCAAGGTCCGTGTTTCCAATTGGTCCTTTTCCTCGTACAAATTAGCAATTTCGTTGGGGATATTTTGAGTGGTAAAGCTAGATACTTTGCTGTAATGCTACTCTTTTTTTTTTTTGGCCGCGGTAGTATCTCCTAACATTTGCGGACTGGCCCTTTGTACTAGATTTGCACTCGTTGTTGTAAATTTGGAGGTTAGTTTTTTAGGTGCTATAGAGCGACCAGGCGCCCCATGATATGTAATGCATGCTTACTAGAAGTTGATTCCGAGGCATTGATGTGAAGATGGCCATCCGGAATTTTTCACTTTTGTAGTGAAGAGGCTTGATTCTACTTCCCAGTTCTCTGTAGTAACTAACAGAGTTGCAGTCTCGAGCTGCCCAATTCGAATGAATCACTTTAAGTTAAATCATAGGGTGGTTACTGGAGGACAGTGCTTGATAATATAATTGTGGGCAATCTTTGAAAAGTTCAGTTTGCTGCTTGTGAATTAGCATGTCTGATGATCAAGCAACTCTGCATTTACAAGGGCTTATCTAGGTCCAGACAGACATTCATATAGTTTAGTTTACAGAGAGTTTCAGGCATTTGACCACTTCATCTTGTTGTAGCTGAGCTGTTGCTAGGGTCGTTGCATTAGATTTCACATCCACCTTACCAAATTGGTGTTCTGAAGGCTCAGTTTACCTAGTAATTTGTTACTGTCTATGTTTTAAAGTCGTTAAGAATTTCTTTGAGTTTTGATTTCTGCTGCTTGCTGGTTCAGTATATTTGGGTATTTTGTCCCTGTCGATGGAAAGGTCGCTATTCCTTAGAAATACTTATGCTTAGATGTTTGAGTGAATTATGTATTTATGTGGATTACTGGCATTTGTTAGTAATTTATTGGGCACTTTTCTTCATTGCAATCTATGGAAACATGGATGCTATGATGTGTACAGTTTGTTTTGCTTTATGTTTAACGATTTATATGTGAACATGTTGTTCATAGTGAACTATATATTGCTTTTCGTTCAATGCCCTACATCTACTTCTGTTTCGGTAAAAGATCCAATGTTCACTAGCATTTGTGTTGTTTCCATCTAATGATTTTCTGCTTGTCTTGCTATTCTATAATGCAGGTCCCTTTCTGTCCTATGGTTGGATCAGAAGTGTACTCCTCAGAGGTCAAGAAGACTGAGGTGCTGATGGAAAATTTCCGTAGAGCTATAGGCTTGCGTATAAAGGAAAACAAAGAAGTTTATGAAGGAGAGGTAAGAGCGGCATATATGCTCATTTTGAAGGTTGAATAAAGATATTGTTCCTGAATTGGTGTTTTATTTGATAACTAACACCTTTCCTGTTATCATTCTCTTTTGTAACTAATATTCCTACTGCTTGTTGCTAAAATATTGAGTAATTGTGCCTGACTGCTTTTTAGGTTACTGAGCTTTCCCCAGAAGAGGCAGAGAGTACAACAGGTGGATATGGGAAAAGCATCAGCCATGTAATCATAGGCCTGAAGACTGTAAAAGGGACGAAGCAACTGAAGTTAGATCCTACAATTTATGATGCTTTACTCAAGGAAAAGGTTACTGCCTGCACCCCTCTCTCCTTCCCTCTGGTGCCAGACTTTTAGGTTACATTTTCTTTCACGTTTTGAATAACATTGGGTGGATTGTTCTTGTTTCTTGTTCAAAATAATGTCTTTATGTGGATATTTAACCTAGTACCATCTTTTGGAGAATAGTTGCTTGTGGAAAGTCATATATATGATCGAATTTCAATGATTCATTGTCAGATACACAGATGTTCTATTGTGCCATCTCATAACAAACCATTGTGGAGCTGACTAGCTCCCCTGACATTGAGATATACTGCCTTATATTTATTTTTCTGGATCACTTGCCTCTGTTCTGCTACTTCCATATTCTGCACTAGGTGTTTCATGTTAATCATCATCTATATATGTGATACAGGTGGCAGTTGGTGATGTTATATACATCGAAGCTAACAGTGGTGCAGTGAAAAGAGTCGGCAGATGTGATGCTTTTGCTACAGAATACGATCTTGAAGCTGAGGAGTATGTCCCAATTCCCAAAGGGGAAGTCCATAAGAAAAAGGAAATAGTACAGGTACAAATTTGATGCTATTCCAGCCTTAGTATGTACTTTTGCGTAGCTAACTCTTCTTTGCATTGTAATATCCATAAATGAATTGTGTTGATAATTGATAAATCGAAGCAGAAATAATATGTTATGCTTAAGTATGGTGCAAAATTGCTATTTAGAAGATTGAAGGTGGAAACACGGGGCATTTGTTAGCCTGAAGCATCTTATTATACCAGTGTGTTGCTCAAGCATGCTTAAATGTGTGGCTTCCCTATCAAGTAGGGCTTAGTTGCTAGCTCAATTTTTTTTTTTTGTGTGTGTGTCTAGTGAGACTCCATTTGTAGTCAATAAATCAGCCAGTTGAGAGGAGGATTGGTATTGAATCATATGCAAGGATTCAAAACCCGGTTACAGAGAAAATACCGGACCCAATTATCAACCTAAAACTCAAATTTGAATTTGGCTGGTTTGCAGCCGGTTACCGCTCGGTTTGACCAGTTCCCGGCCGGTTACCGCTCGGAATAACTATTCATCATTTCAAATTAAAAAAATTTCCCTCAAATTTCTTTAGTTTTCTTGAATTTCTAACACCAAACAAAATATATGAATGAGGTCTAGCTTAATCAATCAAAAACAGGTCAAAAACGACATCAATACCGGTAGCTACAGAGCTACCGGTATGGCCGGATGGGCCGGTAACCGGCTGGTTACCTCCAATTTTTTTATCCCTGATCATATGTGACGGGTATATCAGAACAATAGACACAGAAAATTCATAAACAAAGGATCAAGATTACATCAGTCTCACAGACTTGATCCACATTTCTAATTTTGCGCCTCCCTTGATGAAAACATAAATTTCACAAACCAAGAATTTCATGACCATCAGTCCAAAGCCCTATTAACAATAATCTCCTTGAGTTGATTAATTAAGTTAGATCAATCATTGTTATGTCTGAGAAAAGGACAGTTGAGTTCAACTGGAAACCTGTTATCTATTCTCTCTTGGAGGGGTGATAATCTTTTCCAGTGGCACAAGAATGAAGGTTCCTATTTGCATCATTACATACAGGCTTCCGGCTATTCTTCTTGTTCTCAAGATATAAGTCAATTGAAGAGAGGAAATAATCTTCTCATCATTTTGTACAGGATGTTACACTTCATGACCTTGATGCCGCAAATGCTCAACCACAAGGAGGCCAAGATATTTTGTCCCTTATGGGACAGATGATGAAACCACGGAAGACTGAAATTACCGAGAAGCTACGCCAAGAAATTAATAAGGTTTTCAAATTTCTCATCGTGCAACATTTACTCTTTTTAAAAATTGTATCAGATTTTGATAAGCATGTTGGAATTGACATCTTTTTTTGGTATGGTGATAGGTGGTTAACAGATATATTGATGAAGGAATTGCAGAGCTTGTACCTGGTGTGCTGTTCATTGATGAGGTATCATCTCATTCTGGCTTCATGATTGATAATCTACTGTTCTCAGTAGGCTCATTTTGGATTCAAAAAAAATTCAAATGTGAATGACCTTGGGTTTGTTTATTGTCACCTTTCCCTATTATCAAACATACAGTAGGCTGTCCACCTTGTGGAGTAAAACTGCTCGATTGAACTTGTTAACTGTTGTTAAAATTGTAGAATTATGCCTTACTGTGATTCGATTTAATTAATGGCAAGAACTTTATTCTCAGGTACACATGCTGGACATCGAATGCTTCTCTTATCTTAATCGTGCTCTAGAGAGCTCATTATCACCAATTGTGATACTTGCTACGAACAGAGGAATATGTAATGTAAGGTAAGCAAATTGATTTAGCAGTTTGAAGTACTCCACGCTTAACTGCAAGACCGGAATAAATACTGCCTCTTGTCTACTACTATGCTCTCACAACCCTTGTTATGCTTGTATCCAGAGGAACTGATATGACAAGTCCGCATGGTATACCGGTTGACCTTCTAGATAGGTTGGTGATTATACGGACAGAAACATATGGTCCTACCGAGATGATCCAGGTTCTTATTTTGGGTCTTATATCAGTTAGGCTTTTCTGTCTAGAAATGCCTCTGATGTTTGTTCGTTGCGCTTTGCAGATACTGGCTATTAGAGCACAAGTGGAAGAGACTGAGATTGATGAAGAAAGTCTTGCATTTTTAGGAGAGATTGGACAGCAGACATCTTTGAGGTATGAATCTTGTTATTGTTCCTGGTTATGTCCGCACTTTCGTGTCCTATGCAAATATTTCAAATGCGGCATTCAAAGAGAGAATTTACCTGGAATTTGTGTTCAAAGGATTATGTTGAGTCTTTGGAAATTAGGCCAGCTCCCCTCCCCCCTTTGTCTTCTGGCTGTATTCCCATTTTTGGTGTTCTACTATGAGAATTTTAAGATTTCTAGATCTCTAGTCTAAGCATCGATCTCACTGTATGGTTTGGTTATCAACAAGTCATTTTATTGGTGTATTTAGTAATGGTCGTAATCGATCTTGAATCTCTTTGCAGACATGCTATTCAGCTGCTATCACCTGCTAGCATAGTTGCGAAGACTAATGGTAGAGAGAAGATCTGCAAGGTATGTACCGGATTTCATTAGGATATTGTCTCATCCTAGCTTGATCTTTTTCTTACAAGCTAATGTTCCGAGCCCATGACCTCTATCAGGCTGATCTTGAGGAAGTCAGTGCTCTCTATTTGGACGCGAAATCCTCAGCTCGTCTGCTTCAGGAGCAGCAAGAAAGATACATCACCTAAATTTCTCATGCTGTCCAACAATTCCTCCAAGAAGATTCAGCTGTCGGCTCTAGTCATTCCACTGCCCCCCTGACTCAACTTGGTACGCAGGTGCAAAGACTTATTCGGGAGCACACTGGGGGGAATGATTTTTGTAGGACCCGCACTCTGGACTTATTCTCTAGAGACTCGATTCCGACATATTGCTTGTCCACATTACTGTTTGCTGATTAGATTGTGTAAGAATTATCGTGATTAATGCTCAGATTCTGTTTGCCCTTTGACGATTTATGACCCCAGATGCAGTATCAGGTCGTAATTCTTTGTGGAAACGGCACAGAATTAGATTTGTCGAAGCATATACTAGGTGCAAGGTCAAACTCACTGGCGCTCATGTGAGCTTCTGAACGTTTTTGCTGCCTAAATTTAGGCAATCCGGCAGTTTTGATTGCAGGACAGTAGGAGCCATATCATGTTGTAAAATTTCACACGTTTTTTTTTTCTCTCTCGATGTTAATCCTCTGGAAAAGATATGGAAACATGCCAAAGTTTACAAAATACTATGTCCAAGTGAAGGGGGTAAGCTCAGTTCTCCCTGTTTGAGTCTTGAGGACAATAATATCAACACTAGATCCTATGTTACGTACGTACGGTGCCTATATATTCTCTAAAAATACGGTTGACAATACATCTTTTATTTGATTCGTCTATCATATCCTGCGGCAACGTGAAGGCATCTTAATCTGCAGCCTCCTGCCTGCGTCGATGTACGTTCCAGTGTCTCCTGTATGGCGAGTGCCTTTTCTTCCGTCTCACGATGGCATTCTAATGTCAGTTTCTTCATCTTTCAGAGAGCGATATGCCTTGAAACTTGCTCGTTTCTTCTACCGTTTTCAACTCTGAAACTCCATTCCCATGAAAGGATGCCAAAAGTGCGAAGCAATGTTGTATAGTAAATCTCACGAAGACATGATCATGCATGCATTGGTGATAATACTAAATATATGCATGCATGTGCATTAATGCAGCTTCCCTTTTTTTTTCCATTTGCAATTGAACGATATAAGTTTAGCTTAAGTACTGCTCAGTGCGAAAGGTAAGCACCAGCTTGTGCAAAGATACGTAGCACTCGCGCGAGGCCTGACACGGCATCTCCATTCACCTCAGATATATACGTGCTGCTCTTCTCCGTCCGTGCCTGGCGCGATTAGATCACCGCGACAACAGCGTGAAGGCGCGACAAATGACGCACGCGATGACACCAATTCGCCTGCAACGCGACACCCAGCCCGATCGGCATCATATCGACCAGCCCACACATATGGCGCTCATCGGCTGCCAAATAACACCAAATCCACGACTCAAACGTACTAACTAATTCTGCATATTTAGCTGCCTTACCATCAGGTCAAACTGGTTGTTGGATGCTTGTCAGTGCCGAATTTCCGGTAAAGACGTACGTACGTACTAGGTACATTGTACCTTGCAGCTCTTAGATGATCACACTCGGAATTGAAGTGTCGATCAAGAACTTGTGATCCATACTGGATGATCGGTTTTGTGAATGTGTGATGCGTGATCTTCTGCTGTGGATAGGGAACTGGAAATATCTCACACAGTAGGTGACAGGTCCTTCTGCTCTTTAGTCTCTGTTTTTGCTCTGCTTACACATTTTATGTGGCTTGCATAAAGCGTAGACGGTGTGCTTGGGCCATTTGCAGCTTTTGTGTCATGGATTCTATGATTGCATGCATGTACCTAGCTAGTGAGAAAGATGATGGTTTTGTTTGTCCTGTTTGGTTTTGATCAAGGGGAAGAAGAGTTACGAAGTGATGGAAGTACTGGGTTACTGCAGTGTGAAAGGAATCTGACATATTGGATACCCATCTGATTGCCCTGTGCCTGCTGGTACACTGTGCCTGTATGGCCTCTGGTCAATTATTCGTACGGCTGCAATTTGGCCGGCCAATGGACGACCACCACATGGCGTACACCACGAGAGCTTGACTGATGTGATAAAAATGATGAAGCTGGGTGACCTGTAGCATTCCCATATTCCAGGAGCAGCTCGGCTTGTTGGTGCCATCGGCTCTCTATTCAGTAAAAAATGGTAGCCGAAGGTAATCTGTAATTCTGATGATTTTTATTTGATTAAACAAGTTCGAGAATGTGGTATTTGGTTGAAGACTAGGTCTAAAGAAAATGTAAAATTAAGAGATCATATTTCGAGAATAAGAAAGTGTAAAAATCATGAAACATACTTTCATAATCACCCTTCTAAAGCCAATCAAATCATCCCAACCCATCCCCATATCATAATCACCTCCTCGGGACCTCATCCCCATCCACAAACAAGCCTTCTAAAAACAGTCAAACCATGTTTTGCTTGTGAATTGGTGATTACATAAGGATTCACCATTCATTGAGCCGTTTGGCACCCAGGTGCCGTATTCCGTGAACCTGGACTTGGTCGGGGATGCCTAGGCCAAACAACTACCCATGGTAGCAACCAAACAAGCTTCCAGCAGAATCTGGCCAGGCCAGTGAACGCTAGGACGCAAAGCAAACAGGCCCTAATTCCCTGCCACATTTCACCCAATTTGCCGGAGTACTGATGAGTAGTGAATTGTTGTACGGTGCTGTGTATCTGCACCTCAAACTCATTGATCTACATATATGATGATAATCCGTAATTTATGTTTTTTTAAGAAAATATGTTCATTTGTAATTTATATATCAAAATGCTATGTAAAAACACATATGCGGTGCCTTTAACACAAGCCCAATTGCCATCGTTTTAATTGTTTGCAAATTCTGCATCTAATGCTTGACTAGCCAAAATCTAGATAATTGTGTCTCACTTCAACTATGTCTACACAATATGATGCTCATCGCCATTGACACTTGAGATGCAAGCTGTGCGTACAAAATCAATGTTTGAGATGAAGGCATGGGAGTAGACTTGGGACTTGGACCGTGCTTTTTTGGGCCGGTACCGTATGGCTCAAGCACATAACGACATGCCACGTGGCGGGCTGGGCCGACACGGCACGAACAGTGGGCGGGCTGAGCCTGAGAATGCGGTCCATCAGGAGGCACAACACGACACGATCAGTTGGACCGTGCTCGGGCCGGGCCAGCACGGCACGAAAGAGGCTCGGTCCTTCCCCTGACCCAATCCTTCCCCTGGCCTAGCCCAATCCCCTTAGCCTGCCCAACCAACCCCTTCCCCCACTCCCCTCGGCCTGACCCAACTCCCCACACGGCTCCCCCATCCCCAACACCCTCTCGACTTCCTGAGTTTCGGCTCCTAACCCAATCTCCACTCCTCCAGCCGCCTCCCTCCCTCTCACTCCTCATGCGCCACCGGCCGTCGCTCTCCCTCTCACTCCTCACGTGCCATTGGCCGCCGCCCTCCCTCCACTCCTCCAGCAGCCTCCCCCCTCTCCCTCCCCTCCCACCACTCCTCCAGCCGCCTTCCTCCCTCTCCCTCACCCACGCATAGTTTCATGAATGCGAACAACGGTCATTAGCAACGCTCTGGAGGTGCAGACAACGGTCATTAGCAACGTTCGGGAGCAACGGCCTTCTTCCTAATGGATGGCTATAAAATCAACTCATTTTCTCATTTCTTCACCATCTATCCACTCTCCTCATTTCTTCACCATCCATCCACTCTCATGTATCATGACAAATTCGGCAACAGCGCGAGATCGGAGGCCTCACAGTAGACACAATAAGGAAAGTTAAGCTTGACATCCCACTTGTGGAAGAAGCTAAAGGGCAAGTCCAGTTCTTCGTCCTCTCACTCTCAGGCGGCCCCCAAGTGGAATTCTGTCTCAGAGCTAAACCATTACCTGGAGCATGATTTTGCAAACATCGATCCTGATCTTGCTGGCGGAGGCAAGATAGACTTGCTCGAGTGGTGGAAGAACAACAGGCAAATATTTCCTGTGTTGTCACAATTCGCACGAGATGTTCTGCTGGTGCCGATGTCCATTGTCTCTTCAGAAGCAACGTTCACCATTGGTAAGGAGAATAATTGAAGAAAGAAGATCATCCCTCATGCCTAGAATAGTGGAGGCAATCACATGCGCCAAGGATTGAGAATTGGCTAAAGAGCGGCAACAGTATCAACTGGAGGTTCTGGAGATCGTGCAGGCGTACGTTGACCTCGAACGCATGAACGATCTCGATATTGATGAGTAATTAGTATGTACGCATGTTGTTACTGTACTCTTTTTCTTACTCGGGGAACCCCACTCTGGGGCGTAAGGTTTTTAACGAGACAGTAACATTGTATCCATAAAATATCAAGAAAAATCTACTCCCCCCCCAAATATTTACGTGCCCATATTTTTATACAATTAATTCAATTTTAACTTGGTTTTTTAACAAGGCGGGCATGAGAAGAATGAAGATAGTGGTCGCCGCCACCATCGTCGCCACCGTCTCCGCTGTCTATAGTTACTTAGGGCTAGACTTGGAGCGGCACGACACGGTGGGGGTGGTTGTGCCAAGCCACGGCCCGACATGGCCCGAAGCACGGCGGGCCCATGCCGTGCCGTGCTGGCCCGGCCCGGCTCAATGCCCACCACTGCATGGGAGGCAACTACGTTAGATTGGCCCTTAAGTCTCGTTTGGAACACAATTTTTTTCTTCTTCTGATTCCTGCCAACATTGAGCAGTTTTTTTTTTTGTGTGTTCTTTATTTTGCCAAATTCCTGGTTCCAACAAACCCTAAAACTTATCGCAAATCCAACCTATCTACTATCCATCGGACTGCCCTAAATGTGCATGCAATTAATTAGTTTGTGACTGGAACGGCAGAGGATGCGAATCAAAATCAAACCGCACAAAAGCCAGGAAAACATGGTAAGGTGAGGGGCGGTGGCCCCGGAAAAAATCCCCTCCATCACCTCTCGGCGAATGGGGAGGCGGCACCCACGTGAGCAGCCCCCACATGAAGATATGTCCCCCTCCTCCCCCTCCCCTATTTCTACCCCCCACAGGTGCTACTTGTCATGCTCTCGTTAGTTCACTCCTCGATCCAACGATCGATCCGCCATTAGCAAGCAGCACGCAGCTCCCGATCGTCTCCAACTGCTAATCAACTGGGCTGCTTCAGAAGCTTCGATCTGATCTGTGCGCGCGATCGAGCTAGCTCGGTGAGTCGGTGGTGGCCATGGACGACGACTCCTCGTCCCCAGCTTCATACATCCGATTGGTGCGTTGGTACAGTGATCTAGCTCCCGGCTAAGACGAACCATTTTATATGTTCCGGTGTTGATCACCATATATACATGCATGCAGGTACAGCATCTGATTGAGAAGTGCATCTGCCACAACATGAACAAGGAGGAATGCATGGAGGCGCTGGAGAAGCACGCCAAGATCAAGCCTGTCATCACCTCCACTGGTACTATTTGCATCCATACATACATGCTTTGCTTCGGTCGCTAGTTTTCAAGTTTCTGACGCACACGCCAAGTTTATGCATGTTTAATTAGCACCTCTTGCATGCATGCATGCAAGGGAGGATCCAGCTAGCTAGAGTTACGAGTTTGCGCCTGACACTAGCTTTGATCAATGCACTGTGCATGTTGTTTAGTCATGCCAATATCTATGAATTAAGATGTCCTTAAGTTTCTTTTTACTGTCCGTGCACAGTGTGGAAGGAGCTCGAGAAGGAGAACAGGGAGTTCTTCGAGACGTACAAGAAGGATCGAACAGAGGATTCGACGCAGAAGAGTAGCCCTTCAGAACAGGCGTCTGCTTCCAAGAGCTCAGATGACGACGACGACGTCTAGTTAGGACTCCTTACATATGGTGCATAGAACTATATATATGTAGTAGTACGGTGTAATTAAATTCAGTACGTCTAGTAGGAGCCTTGCTAGTTAGTGCATGTGCACAAACTGGCCTGGATGATCGATCGAGCATCACTTGGCCGAAAAAAGATTCAGAATCGGAGCGTCTCGATCGATCTGTCGTCTGTAGCAGCTAGGTGTTGCATGCTGATCTTGTGCACGTGGAGGACAAACGGGCATCCAGCGATGACGTGTAGCCATCTGTGTGAGCGGCCAGTTACTGTCAGGGGAAAGCTGCTCTTGTCTTGTCTCTCTGGTTATTCAGTTGTTGTACGTATTCTACGAGCACTACGATCGAGCTACGAGCCATCGGCGATCAAATCAAACTCGCGCGAGGTTCCTCCCGCTCTTTTGGCGCGGCGTTCAGGCCGCGACCGATCGAGTTGGACGTCTACGGTGCCCGCGCGCGCGCTTCATGGAATCGGTGAATTATCTATCGATCAAGCGCCGCGCTCGGTTAATTGGCCGTAGCTTAAATAGCCAGATGCGATGCACCTGCTACGTACGTGCTGCATCGGCCACACACACACGAAAAAAAACTTAGCTTTGGAAAGTCGCCGCCTCGTCTCTACCCGGCCGGGACAGGAACAGTTGGATGATATGGAAGTACGTGCGTGGAATGAGCTTTCGCGCGGAGAGTACGTACGTAGAGACAAACAAGCACGCGGGCCCGGTCGGCCTTACGTGCCCGCCGTATCATTGGCTGCTGCTCGCCACCCGTGTCGTGGCCTTCGTTCGTTCATGCATGCCTCTACTGCCTGCGGTGCGGTACGCGCGTACGTTGTGGTCGGCTGCCATTACCTTCGATCTGTCCTGCTAGCTAGCTTTCACGCGCGGTTTTGTCATGCTTCACATGCTTGTATGTGTAGCCTAGCTAGTGCCAGATTCCGGTCACAATGACTTTGAGCCATCGATGGTGTGAACTAGCTAGCCAGAGTGAGTGGTTGATTCCTCTTCTCCACCCGCAACGCAAACTACTGCACAGCCCGAGTCGTCAGTGGCGGATCCAGAACGAAAATGATCAGGTGTTCTCACTCCCTATATATATTTTGGGTTATGTTGGGCTGTGGCTTAGGATGTCCTCTTATCTTGGGTTAGGGATGTCTATACTATATATACACAACTATATATAAAGAAAAATGGTTTTTGACCCTATATATAAAGAAAAATATTTTTGACCCGATGTCCTATGCATCCCTGTAGCATACTGTAGATCCGTCCCTGCGAGTCGTATCGATCATAGCAGGAACGTAGTACGGTGGTACCGGTACTGAATTGTTGCAGAGTATCCACACTCGGCCCTCTGGCACAGAGCCTATGAGGTCAGCCCAATATTATTAATTTTTATTTTTACTTTTAAGGCTGACTTGGTCCCTCTCCCATCGAAGGCAAAAGACCAGTAGGCGAGGCATAGCCCACTAAAAACAAGATTAAATCTTATTTTGGACCATGTAATTTTATTATAGTTTTACTTTGTACCCTTAGCAAATCTTTTCACTTTGTACCACATCTTCTTACCATGTATTATACTTTACACTAGGGTAAGGATTTGATCGCCTTCTTTGTGCTTGCCGACGGTGAACGGTTGTGTGGGAGGCGGCGGCGAGGGACGTGATGGAAAGAGCGGAGATAGATAGAGCTAGGAAATGGATCGAAAGCGGAGAAGAATAGCTGGAGCATCGCCTGCGGCGGCCATAGCAACAGCCGCGACGGCAAAACAACTACCTCACTTTATTTTTCAGGCTGTCGGCCGCTACCTCACCGGTCGTGCCTCGCTCCCAACAAGCTCCCTGTACGCCTTTCATATTTTTCCTCTCACTGAGTGACAATACATCCCCCTTCCATGTGTTTTCTCTCGCTGAAAGGACGTCACCCTAGTGCAAAGCGAAACAAAAAGTAAGAATAGGTGGTGCAACGTGAAAATATTTGCTAAGAGTGGTGCAAAGTAAAATCATGGTAACATTACATGGTCCAAAGTGGAATTTACTATAAGAAGAAGAAGAAGAAAAAGTCTTGGTTGTTGAATCGATCAAGAAACTCTCAATTGCTAGAAATTCCCACATTAATCAGTGCAAAGAGATAAAGATATACACCTTTGATTATGATGGGTCCAGATTATAACGATCTAGATTAAAATAAAGAGTACATGTCAAGTAGAAGAGTCCACATCAAGTACAATAAAATTCAGAATAAAAAAATAAAATAAGCAATTTAATTTCGATACAAATTCCTAAGTAGAAGAGTCCATGTCAAGTACAATAGATATGAAATTTGGAATTAAAAAAACAAAAATTTGATTTTCATACGAATTCCTAAGTAAAATCCCTAAATAATTATATAAAAAACAACTAAAAATACCAATTAGATTTATATACGAAATCCAACAAAAAACTAAAATCCACAATAAAAAATAAAATAAAATAAGCAAATTGATTTCGATATGAATTCCAAAAATTATAATTTGAAATAAAATTAAACCATATTTGGCTATTATATTTGTATACGAAATTCAATAAAAATAACTGAAATTCAGAATAAAAATAAAATAAAATGAGCAATTAGGTTTCAATACAAATTCCAAAGTAAAATCCCTAAATAACTCTAATTCCGAATAAAAATTAAAGAAAAACTAGCAATCAAATTAGCAATTTGATTTCCATATAAATTCCAAAGTAAAATACGTAAATAACTAAAATTCAGAATAAATAATTAAATTTAGCAATTTGATATGTATACTAACTCCAATAAAAAATAACTTAAATATTGAATACAAATAAAAATTGTAACGAGGAAGACATGAATGGGGTCAGAGGAGACACAAAAGAAGCTATCACGCTCGCTCTCCAGGTCATGTGTTTCTATTATTGCTTCCTATGGGATAAAAATAAAAAATAATTGATATTTTGAGTAAAAAGTAAAAGTTATAAAGAGGATAACACGAATGGTGTTAGAGGAGACCACGAAAGAGTGCAATGACATTAATCTATCCTACAAGAAGACATTGATCCACAAGAACGCGAAGAGCCAAGGTGTAACAGCCCAAATTTTAAATTTCAGTTGAAAATAAAGTTTAATTATTTTTGTGGTTTTTTGTGGAATTTTCAAAAGCTTTTACTTAATCAAATTGAAGCTAAACAAATTTATTTGCAAAATCTATTACTACATAATAGGGGGAATTATTTTATTCAAGTCCCAAATGCTCCAGAGAATTTCTGTGAATTTTCTCAAAATTTTTGGACTTAATTTGCTATATTCCAAAGCCCAATTAAATTATCAGCATTTAATTAATTAGAAAAACCAAAATAAAAACTAAAGTCTCTCGGGCGAAACCATCTCGGCGCTTTCATCGCGCCGAAGACGGCCTAGCTGGCCGACCATCCGCGCGTGCCTCGCCTCCATCCACCGTTGGATTTAATCCAATGGCTCAGCAGCGCCCGCCTCTTTCCTTTCTTCGCGGTCGCCGACAAGTGGGCCCGCCACCTCACCCCTTCTTCCTCCTTCCTTTCTTCTCCGCGCCTTTCCTTTTCTCGCCCGCGCAGTCCGCCATGGACACGCTTCAAGGAGCTTCCATACGCGGCTAAATCCCGATCGAATCCCCGGAATATCGTGCGCATTAAAACCGCCGCATCGACTCGCGCCCGTTCCGGCCTCTCCCTTTCCATCTCCGGCCCCAATCCCCCGATTTCCGCCGGTGACCTTGCGCGGTCTACTTGCGCCCTACGTCGCCTCAGCCTCGCCCCTGGCCTATTTAAAGGCGCCCCGGCTCCACCTCGACGTCCTCAACCCGCCCCCATCACCTACTCTCTCCCTTCCGCTCCTCGCCGCCGGATTTCGCCGTTAAAACGTCGCGACCGAGCTTCACTCCGCCGCCCGTAGCGCCGCCACCACCGCCGCCGCGTCCTCGCCGACGCCACCAACGGCTTCGCCACATCACCGCGCACCGGTGCTCGCTGCGTTCGCGGAGCTCCACCGAACGTCGCGCGCGCAAGACCGAACCTCGCCGCGCTTCTTCGCTCGCCGCCGGCCACCTCGTCGCGCCCCTCCGTCACAAGGTAGCGCACCGAGTTCACCTTAGCATCCTCCCTCTTTTGGTACCCCTCGTCGCCGGTAAGACGACGCCGATCGCCGGTTCCTTGGAACCGAGCGCGCCCGTCCCGGCCGCGGCGTGGCACGCCACCATGGCGCCACTTCAGCGCCACCTCGGCTCTTTTGCGTGCGTGGCCGCCATGTGGCAGCCCACGTGGCTGCTTGCGTGGCAAGCCACGCAGTCCCGCACACCTGACTCACCTATGGACTTGGTCCACATGAGCCGTGAGACCGACATGTGGGTCCCACATGTCGGAAATTCTTTTAATTCATTTAAATTCCGAAATTCCTCGCTGGCGTCAGCATTGCGCAATAAATGGATTTTCCAGTAGAAAAATAATTCGGAAAATTCAACTAAATTTCAGATTTAGGTTTAAACTTCAAAAATTCATATCTTTTGCATCTGAACTCCAAATTGAGTGGTTCAAGTTGAAATTTTTTTCTAAAATCATAATATAGCTAACTAAACCAAAATATTTCAATTTGAAGTTATTTTGAGTTGAGTTTTTGAATTTATTTGAATTTGAAGTTAATTTATCGTATTTTCGCGTATAGACCTCGACGACTCCAGAGAGTTAGATCCTTGTGACGATTTAGAGTTTGAAGACTTCAACGAACGCAAGTTACACTATTGATCATATTGTTCCCAGTATTTTAAAGTATTTAATTCATGTTTTCAAATTACTATTGCATGCATATGTTATATAAATGTTTGAATATCCTGTTTTTGTATATAGTTATTCCAACTCTCATTGTATGACCAATTTGATTATTGATTACGAATGCCTTGCCACCCTTAGGTAAAAATTGGTCATATGTTTAGCCATGCTTAGATCATATTTATAAATTTGAAAAGGTTTAGTTAAATCTTTTACAACTTGATTTCAATTTGATTCTGTGGTATTGTTTTACCACGAAAGTTTATAAAGAGGTTTTTACTCTAAATAAAATAAAATGGATTTGAACTTGGGCGAGATGGATGGATAGTGGGTGCAGGTTCATGCACGGGCCTAATCTGGTTAGGATTAAGGCCCAGGGTTTTAATGGAAAGACGCCCAAGTCAGTTAAGGACCGGTTTTTGAGTGTATTTTGCTACGTCTTACCGTACCACCACATGTCTGGGATGGGACAGATTTGGCTAAATAATTTGTGGCGTCTTAGTGTTATTTGTGCTATGTTGTATGTGTGGGTGTTGGTTAGACATTAGTCCCACCTCACGCAAGAGGGGGCTCCCAGATGATGGTTAGTCCAATGGTAGCGAAACCTTAGCGGACATAAATACATTAAGATACTACATTGTAACGGCCTCATGATAATTGCTTAGTCACACGCCTTCAGAAGTGTGCTTTGGCCAACATTAAAAGCAAATTATCTCGTGTGGGTAAAGCTGTACAAACTCTGCAGAGTGGAAACTATTCGAATAGCCGCGTCCGCGGTCATGGACATGCTAGCAATGCCACTCTAAGTTAGACTTGTTATTGGTTATAAAATGATTTCCACAGATGATTTTAGGATGGATAATCCTTTGGTAAAAATTAGACGGTTAGCCAAGTGATAGAAGGATATCCTTCACCATTCAATCAATGGAGGTTATCCACTATTAATTGTCATTTTAAACACTAATTTTAGTTATAATATAAAAACTGGCCTTAGAAATTATTATTGGTATTTAACCTGAAAATGTTGTTTATGCAAAACAACCCTGCCATTATCCTTTGTTTATCTTATGCATGCATTAACTTTCAATATTGGGTGTAACTTGCAAGCACGGAAGTTGTGCTTACTCTTGCTGAATAATCTTTATTCAGGAGAAGATCTCTATCAGGACGGTGAGGATCTTGACGACTAGGCTACGCCCCAGACGATTGCCTGTGGCAAGTCGTGTGGTCTACTACTATTTCGTCTTCCGCTCTGTTATTTCTTTTCTATTTGGCCTCAGGCCCCATTTGTAATAAACTCAGAATTTGGTATTCATAAAGTGCGTGATATGATTGTGCTATCACTTTTGTTTAACTGTGTACACTAGAAATCCTGGACTAGTGTATGAACACAGAGAATTCGGGATCCTTCGTTCCCGGGTTTGACAAAAGTGGTATCAGAGCCATATCGACTGTAGGTCGTGGCCCCACAATTTCCCTAAGGAATTATTTTTGAAAACAAAAACTATTTTGAGTCTGTCCATAGTCCTCTCTCAACCCTTCTCTTTAAAATGGTTACTGGCTCATCTCTTTTTCAAAAAAATTGTAGATGCTGAGATACCGGACGCCACCTCTCACGGAGTTCTTGCTGGACACTAGGCCGAGCTTCTATGGGAGATGATGCAACATTTGGAGTACAAGAAGTGGCCAACATTCCCGGGCTATCGGTACAAGGTGGGAGAAGCAGCGGCTCACGAAGGGTGGAAGTCTTGATTTACTCGATCATGCGCGAACTCAGTCTTCCACATCTTCCACGCTCCGATCAGACGCGACACTTTCGCTGATGGCATTTAGGATGCATCGAGAGAGGCAGTCCGTCGTCTTCGCCACATCTACGACCGCTACCTCGTCGACACCGGGTTCCACTATTACCCGATGCATCTTCCGACCAGACTCGACAGCGTCTTCCGCACCGCCAAAGAAGAGGATTCCCCCGAGTTGACACACCAGGTGGACTACGCCTACGGGAACACCTTGGAGGACTTGCGTACCGTACAGGATAGCTTGGAGTATACGGAAGCAAGGCTAAAGGCAGTCGAAACAGAGTTGGCTAGCTACAAGGCGGGCGAGGCTAGCTCTAATGAGATAGACTACACCCCTAGTACCCCATAGATGCTCTCCTTTAGTTCGTACTTTAGATGCAAATTATGAGCTATCAATTACCCTTGTGATAGCCATAATCCATTAATAAAATAAAGGAATAAAAGAACTATTTTGAAAAGTTGGCTCTTTGTTGTGTGTTTATTGGTTCTTGGGCTATTTTAGATTTATTCCCCTTAGAATTCCTTGCTATCTTTTCTAAATCCATGGAGGATCCAGCAGATGGTGAACACCCGCAGGAACGGTAGCGGCAGCATCAGCGGCCAAGGAAATGATCAGGCGGACTATCAAGATAATCACCTTCCGCAGCCACCACCACCACCAGCAGAAGGACCCGACTGGCGCCAGATGATGGCGAATCAGACCAATCTGATTGACCTTCTCGCCCAATCACTGCAAAACGTTTAGAATGTTCAAGCCGCTATCGCGGCGGCGGCGGTCGAGCTCCACCCCTCACAACGGAGGTTGACCATGTCCGAGTTCGCGAGGATGCGTCCATCCGCCGACTTTCTCAAGCGATCGAACCAATGGGCGCGGATGACGGCCGGGCCATTGGTAAGAAGCTGGACATCACTCAGTGCTCTGATCGTGAGAGGGTTCTGTTCGCCTCTCACCAACTGAACGATCCCGCATCGGAATGGTGGGATAATTACTACATCGCCCATAATGATGCTCTATCCATTACATGGGCCGACTTTGTGCGAGCCTTCCGCCATGCTCACATCCCGGCGGGAATGATGCCACTAAAGAAGAAGGAGTTCCACGTACTCCGATAGGGCAACCGCACGGTGAGCGAATATCTTCACCGATTCAATCAACTCGCCGCTACACCCCGGTGGCGTGGCAGAGAGATGAGGGCATGCGAGGAAAGGTTCTGGAGGATTAAATGATGATATCTCTGTCCAACTTATCTCTCGAATTTCACCGACTTCCAGCAGTTGGTGGATAAAGCAATCAGGCAGGAGGCCAAGCACATGGAAATGGAGAACCGCAAGCGGAGGATGGCCGCTCAAAGGTTCAACGCAGAGAGTCTACCCAAACCTCGCATCACCACACGCGACCATCGCAGCGTGGGAAATTCCAATCTTCCACGTCCCGCACTCCGGCACCGCCACAGCGCTCCAACACCTCCAACTTCCGCAACAACTCATCTGGAGGGCAGTTTCAGCAGAAGCATTCCACTTCCTCGGCTTCGGGAGTTACTTGCTTCCACTGTAACGAGACGGGGCATTATGCCAACAAATGCCCGAAGAAGCAGCAAGGTGTGACTCCAGCCAGACCAACCACAGGAGTTCTAGCTACCGGCGGCATCACAAAGCCAGCATGCCAGTTCACCAAGGGACGGGTGAACCATGTCACCGCAGAGGAAGCACAGGCAGCGCCCGATGTTGTTCTCGGTACGTTCCTTGTTAATTCAATACCAGCATCTGTCCTATTTGATTCTGGAGCTTCACATTCTTTCGTGTCAAATAAGTTTGTGGGAAAATACGGGTTATCTATATCCTCCTTAGCTACTCCCATGATAATCCATTCCCCGGGCTCGGAAATGAGGACCAGTTCTCTATGCCCAAATCTTACCCTTGAGATATCCGGAGTATCCTTCCTAGCAGATCTGATAGTCTTACACTCCCAAGGTCTGGATGTAATTCTTGGAATGGACTGACTAGCCATAAACCATGGACAAATAGACTGTGCCAATAGGTCTATCACCCTCACCAATGAACAAGGCATATCTGTCGAATTCAAACCCAAGACCCGCACCGGAGGAAGTTCCATCCTCACTAGCTTGAAGGAAGTGAAACTGGAAGATATACCCGTGGCACGGGAATACCCCGACGTCTTTCCGGATGATCTACCCGGCATGCCACCGGATAGGGACATAATGTTCCTAATCGATCTAGTCCCCGGGACAGCTCCGATCTCGAAGCGGCCCTACAGGATGCCAGCCAACGAGTTAGCAGAGCTGAAGAAGCAAATTGAAGAATTACGAAGCAAAGGGTACATTCGACCCAGTTCCTCACCATGGGGAGCCCCAGTACTATTTGTCAAGAAGAAGGACAATAGTATAAGAATGTGCGTTGATTACAGATCACTCAACGAGTTAACAATCAAGAACAGATAACCATTGCCCAGGATTGATGATCTGTTTGATCAGCTGAAGGGAGCAAGTGTCTTCTCGAAGATTGATCTGAGATCCGGTTATCACCAACTGAAGATCAGACCGGAAGATATTTCGAAGACCGCCTTCACCACCAGATATGGATTGTACGAGTTTACAGTAATGTCCTTCGGTTTGACAAACGCTCCTGCTTATTTCATGAACATGATGAACAAAGTGTTCATGGATTTCTTGGATAAGTTTGTGGTCGTCTTCATCGATGACATTCTTATCTACTCGAAGGATGAAGAAGAACACGAAAAGCACCTCAGGATGATCCTGGACAAGCTCAGGGAGCACCAACTTTATGCCAAATTCAGCAAGAGTGAATTTTAGCTAAGTCAAGTGGCATTCCTTGGACATATTGTATCCGCAGGAGGAATTGCAGTAGACCCTGCCAAGGTTGAAGCAGTAATGGACTGGAAACAACCCAAATCAGTCACCGATGTGAGAAGTTTCCTTGGACTGGCAGGCTACTACCGCAGGTTCATCGAAGGTTTCTCTAAACTTGCAAAACCCATGACTCAACTTCAAGAAAGAAAAGAAGTTTGAATGGTCAAACTTTGTGGAGAAAGTTTCGGGAGTGAAAAAGAGGCTAGTCTCAGCACCGGTGTTAATTCTACCAGACATCCGCAAGGATTTTGAGATATTCTGTGACGCATCCCGTCAAGGCATCAGATGTGTTACCAGAAGCAGAATCATCAGATCGTACAAGGTGCAGTGGAGTCACCACCCAGAAAGTGAAGCCATATGGGAGAAAGAAAAAGAACTCAAGGCCAACTACCCTGATCTTTTTGCTAACCAAGCCTGAATCTCGGGGTCGAGATTCCCTTTAAGGGGGGTAGGTTTGTAACAACCCAAATTTTAAATTTCAGTTGAAAATAAAGTTTAATTATTTTTGTGCTTTTTTGTGGAATTTTTAAAAGCTTTTACTTAATCAAATTGAAGCTAAACAAATTTATTTGCAAAATATATTACCACATAATAAGGGGAATTATTTTATTCAAATCCCAAATGCTCCAAAGAATTTTTGTGAATTTTCTCAAAAATTTTGGACTTAATTTGCTATATTCCAAAGCCCAATTAAATTATCAGCATTTAATTAATTAGAAAAACCAAAATAAAAACCCAAACTGACTCTGGGTCGAAACCATCTCCGGCCCGCTTTCCTTCCGCGCCCACACGACCCAGCTGGCCCAGCCATCCCGCACACGCCCTCGCCCTCCATCTACCGTTGGATTTAATCCAACAGCTCAGCAGCGCCCGCCTCTTTCCTTTCTCCGCGGTCGCCGACAAGTGGGCCCGCCGCCTCACCCCTTCTTCCTCCTTTCTTTCTTCTCGCGCCTTTCCTTTTCTCTCCCGCGCAGTCCGCCATGGACACGCATCTAGGAGCTTCCATACCGGCTAAATCCCGATCGAATCCCCGGAATATCGCGCGCATTAAAACCGCCGCATCGACTCGCGCCCGTTCCAGCCTCTCCCTTTCCATCTACGGCCCCAATCCCCCGATTTCCGCCGGCGACCTTGCGCGGTCTACTTGCGCCCTACGTCGCCTCAGCCTCGCCCCTGGCCTATTTAAAGGCGCCCCGGCTCCGCCTCGACGTCCTCAACCCGCCCCCATCACCCACTCTCTCCCTCTCGCTCCTCGCCGCCGAATTTCGCCGTTAAAACGTCGCGACCGAGCTTCACTCCGCCGCCCGTAGCGCCGCCACCACCGCCGCCTCGTCATTGCCGACGCCACCAACGGCTTCGCCACATCACCGCACACCCGGTGCTCGCCTGCGTTTCGCCGGAGCTCCACCGGAACGTCGCGCCGCCGCAAGACCGAACCTCGCCACCGCTTCTTCGCTCGCCGCCGGCCACCTCGTCGCGCCCCTCCGTCGCAAGGTAGCGCACCGAGTTCACCTTAGCATCCTCTCTCTTTTGGTACCCCTCGTTGCCGGTAAGACACCGCCGATCGCCGGTTCCTTGGAACCCGAGCGCCGCCCCCGTCCGGCGCCGACATGGCACGCCACCATGACGCCACTTCAGCGCCACCTCGGCACTTTTGCGTGCGTGGCCACCATGTGGCCGCCCACGTGGCTGCTTGCGTGGCAAGCCACGCAGTCCCGCACGCTGACTCACCCGTGGACTTGGTCCACTTGAGCGTGAGACCGACATGTGGGTCCCACATGTCAGAAATTCTTTTAATTCATTTAAATTCTGAAATTCCTCGCTGGCGTCGGCATTGCGCAATAAATGAATTTTCGTAGAAAAATAATTCGAAAAATTCAACTAAATTTCAGATTTAGGTTTAAACTTCAAAAATTCATATCTTTTGCATCTGAACTCCAAATTGAGTGGTTCAAGTTGAAAAATTTGTCTAAAATCATAATATAGATAACTAAACCAAAATATTTCAATTTGGAGTTATTTTGAGCTGAGTTTTTGAATTATTTTAATTTGAAGTTAATTTGTCGTATTTTCGCGTATAGACCTCGACAACTCCGGAGAGTTAGATCCTTCTGACGATTTAGAGTTTCAAGACTTCAACAAAAGCAAGTTACACTATTGATCATATTGTTCCCAGTATTTTAAAGTATTTAATTCATGTTTTCAAATTACTATTGCATGCATATGTTATATAAATGTTTGAATATCCTGTTTTTGTATATAGTTATTCCAACTCTCATTGTATGGCCAATTTGATTATTGATTACGAATGCCTTGCCACCCTTAGGTAAAAATTGGTCATATGTTTAGCCATGCTTAGATCATATTTATAAATTTGAAAAGGTTTAGTCAAATCTTTTACAACTTGATTTCAATTTGATTCTGTGGTATTGTTTTACCACGAAAGTTTATAAAGAGGTTTTTACTCTAAATAAAATAAAATGGGTTTGGACTTGGGCGAGATGGATGGATAGTGGGTGCATGTTCATGCACGGGCCTAATCTGGTTAGGATTAAGGCCTAGGGTTTTAATGGAAAGACGCCCAAGTCAGTTAAGGACCGATTTTTGAGTGTATTTTGCTACGTCTTACCGTACCACCACATGTCTGGGATGGGACAGATTTGGCTAAATAATTTGTGGCGTCTTAGTGTTATTTGTGCTATGTTGTATGTGTGGGTGTTGGTTAGACATTAGTCCCACCTGACGCAAGAGGGGGCTCCCAGAGGATGGTTAGTCCAATAGTAGTGAAACCTTAGCGGGCATAAATACATTAAGATACTGCATTGTAACGGCCTCATGATAATTGCTTAGTCACACGCCTTCGGAAGCGTGCTTTGGCCAACATTAAAAGCAAATTATCTCGTGTAGGTAAAGCTGTACAAACTCTGCAGAGTAGAAACTATTCGAATAGCCGCGTCCGCGGTCATGGACATGCTAGCAAAGCCACTCTAAGTTAGACTTCTTTTTGTTATAAAATGATTTTCACAGATGATTTTAGGATGTATAATCCTATGGTAAAAATTGGGCGGTTAGCCAAGTGATAGGAGGATATCCTTCACCATTCAATCAATGGAGGTTATCCACTATTAATTGTCATTTTAAACACTGATTTTAGTTATAATATAAAAACTGGCCTTAGAAATTATTATTGGTATTTAATATGAAAATATTGTTTATGCAAAACAACCATGCCATTATCCTTTGTTTACCTTATGCATGCATTAACTTTCAATATTGGGTGTAACTTGCAAGCACGGAAGTTGTGCTTACTCTTACTGAATAATCTTTATTCAGGAGAAGACCTCTATCAGGACGGTGAGGATCTTGACGACTAGGCTACGCCCCAGACGATTGCCTGTGGCAAGTCGTGTGGTCTACTACTATTTTGTCTTCCGATGTGTTATTTCTTTTCTATTTGGCCTCAGGCCCCATTTGTAATAAACTCAGAATTTGGTATTAATAAAGTGCGTGATATGATTCTGCTATCACTTTTGTATAACTTTGTATACTAGAAATCCTGAACTAGTGTATGAACACAGAGAATTCGGGATCCTTCGTTGCCGGGTTCGACACAAGGCGGCGACGACAAAGATGAGGATAATGTCGTGCTGATCACCTTAGCCATTCAACGAGGACAATATCGTGTTGCTCGCCGGAGCCATTGAATAGAATGACTGCATTGAAGGAGCCAAGGGTCATGTTGAAAATTGGTGAGCGACGGTGTTGTTGAAGAAGTTAGTAGCCAAAGAAGCTCGATAATGAGGAAGCCTTGACAGAGAGGAGATGGAGCTTTGCATAGAAGACGAGCTATGGATGATATGGGGTCATCGTGTAGCTAGGAGCGTGCTAGCACTGATGAGGGGCACATCGTCGCCGATGATGACGAAAAGTTTATGCATATTGTTAGACAACGACTAAAGCAGACATGTCGACATCAGTGAAGATGGGAGGTTGCCTTGGTTAGTGAGGAAGCCACAATGTTGAGCCGAAGAAGAGGAGCGACCGACATGAGAGAAGAGGACATCGAACATGTATAACATCATTCGTGTGTATGTATATGCATGCATCCGTACGAATAGAAGCCCAGGCGTACAAAGGACAGAGGGGCAAAAAGGTTGGAGTAGAGATGACGCAATCGTAGGGAATAGGCTAGAGTCACCAGAGAGAGCGTGACACGTGCCCTCAGCTGGGATCGGCGATGATTGCATGTGTATGTGTGTTGACGTGGTAACGGTTAGCATTAAGCAATAATTGGGGAGAAGTGGAAGATAACTATGTGGTAAAGTATTGCATTGAAAGGGGTAGCACCTGAGAGAGATCGATCAAGATTTAAGCTTATCGTTGGTGGTCGAGGTAAAAAAAAAGTTGTGACAGTGAGAAGAGATTGAATACACACGGTTCGGTGGGGCAACCGACGTGTGATGGAAGATAAGTTCAAGGTAGTTCACCTATAGTATATCGGTGTATGTGTGAGCAGTGTACTTTAATACCATATAAATTAATAAGATAGTTTGCACACACATAATCGACGTATTATTTGAGATTAAATAGAGGTACATGTGCATACATACAATTTGGAAGAAAAAAAACTAACAAAGTAAGAATAGAGTTATATAGCTACATGATCTATGTGTGATGGAGAGTGGTTAGTTTCTAAGAACCACACTAACTTATTATGCTCAATGATTTTCTTCTATCAAAGCACATGCTTCAATTGCATTGCTCGGGTTGTATTTTTCTTCAAGGTTCTATTGTCATTTTCAATGTTTGACATATCTTAAAAATTTAAATAACGTACAAAATACGTAAATATATTTTCAAATATTTATACAAACTTCGCAACAAATTTAGCTACAATAAATTTAGCTATGTAAATACGCGGACCCTGTTAGTTCGTAAGAAAGGGAGCAGTCGTGCAATTAGTTAACATATACCAGAACCGAATACGTGTACCAGCAAGAAGGAAGCGCAACACATGCACGACCAAAACTCCCTACTTTTCGCACAAAATCTAACCAAACTAGCGAGATTTCTCGCGCTTTTCGATGGGCGCGCCGCTCGCGCTCGCGCTTGCGCTCGGTTAATTCGTGCAATCCATCGTGCGTGCGTGTTCGTGCCGTTCGATCGATCGAACGGTTGGTGCCTAGAGATGCTCGACTGCTCATGCCGACCGTGTTGAGCTAGCTTTCGGAAGCCGCCGTCTAACTTTGGGACGGAGCTTCGCTTCAAGTCTGATGTAAAGCAGACGTGGAATGCGCCTTCGTACAAAGCGGACAAGCAGGTCTCAGCTCTGAAGCGCTAGTGTTGTTGGCTGCTGCTCACCAACCGCACGCAAGCTTGCTCTCGTACGTAATCCGTAGCCAAAAGAGCAGAAGATCAACATAAAAGAGCCCGTGATCACTAGAGCATAGGAATCTTTTATACATGACACATGCGCCAGCAGGTTTCCTGCGACGGTTGACGAGCAGCAGATTTATGAAACTATTGCGGCTAAACTTAAATAGTTTCAGCTATGAACCTGTGGAGTTTGCACTGGCTAGCAGCACCTGGCTATTTCTCATGGGACAGAGCGTGCTCGGGCCGGTGGGTGAACTCATAGTCGAGGTGGACGAATGCTCGCTCGATTTCAGGCAGGCGCTCCAGCTTCTCCTGCAGGGCCTCGCCGATGTCATGCGCCTCCCGCAACGGCATGTCCGATGGCAGCACGATGTCCACCTCGACGAAGTAGTGGGAACCGAACGTGTACGCCCGCACCGTGTCGATGTGCCTCACGGCCTTGTGGTGGTTCCAGCATAGGTAGGTTAGCTTCTGGAGGTACTCTGGCGAAGCTGACTGCCCGACTAGCGAGTGCACATTTTCCAGCACTGTCATCGACCATGTCCTGATTGTGTAGATTGCCAGCTGCAAACGAGAAAACAACTATTAATTCCTCTTCAGATTAAAAAAACGACTATTAATTCCTTTTGTACTTACAGTAATTGCACCAACTGGGTCGATCCATCCTTCAATGTAGGTGGCGAGTAGTGCAGCCACAAGGCCAATTACATTTGTGATAACATCGAAAAAGTGATCCTGTGCATAAGCCTTGACGATTTCGTTGGTGAATGAGCGGCAATATATAACCAGGACAAGTTTCACCAGCGTCACCGACAGCATGATGTCCACAACCCATTTTTCCTGCTCTTTTGTCAAGCTGAATTCATCTCCCTGGAGAATGAGGTAATCAATATGGGCAAACACTAGTATGGTCCATGGAAGAACAACAATTTGCAACTAAGGCCTTCTTTGACATGACTACACCTTCTCTGAAAAGCAGCTTCCGATTAGACCATATGGTTGAAGGGTTGAACGATTGAGCTGAAGAAATTTGGTGTTTGATAGTATAACTTTTAGGTAGGCTGACGGGCTGTTTAGAGTTCAAAAATATCTTAAATGCCCCTTAAGATAAATGATGGCTTGTTTGATGTAGACCTGTTCAAGCGTCGGGCAGGGCCGGGCCTAAAAGGCCCGGTCTCAAACGGACAAGCCCGAGCCTGTCCCGAAAAACGTATTTTCCATTTAAAAATATTATTTTAATTCTTTTTTAGAATAAAAATTAAATTTTAATTCATTTTGAGAATTAAAATAGTTTTTTTATTATTTTAATTGCAATTTTCATCCGGCTTTTGGGCTGGGCCACCCGTGAATAGGTCTAGTTTGATGCCATTTGAAAGGATATTAGGAGTGGATTAGATTTTTTTTTGTATGTTCGCATAAAAATGTAAATTTAAGCATTAAATGTACTACATTTTCAATTTGCAAGTATGAAATACAAAAAGTTACAT
Organism: Ampelocalamus luodianensis; assembly: GCA_036346255.1. Taxonomy (NCBI): domain Eukaryota; kingdom Viridiplantae; phylum Streptophyta; class Magnoliopsida; order Poales; family Poaceae; genus Ampelocalamus; species Ampelocalamus luodianensis. The sequence continues at coordinate 23,575,613 of CM070617.1, read as the reverse complement.
ATATGTTATCCTTGCTTTGAAATTCCGCATATCCATTCCCACGAAATCTACCAAAACTTCATTGCAAATGTCAGAAATTAGCATATAAATTGCAAATTAAATTTCTGGCGAAGATTTAATAATCCTCAATTAATTAAATTATATATCAATTCATTATAGATGATAATATCTTTATAGAACATTCAAGGATACCACTTATTATCAATAACGAGGGAGGTTATAAATACCTAGTAGTCTAGCTATTCTACGACCACCCTGTATGATCGTAGGTTATACTACTACCACTTCATAGTCGTAAATTCTTTTACGACCACCAACTGATCGTAAGTTTTACTACGATCATCTTATAGTCATAAGACTTATTACGACTAGGTCAACCACGACCACCCTATGGTCAGTAAGGGTCACAGACATGTGGACCCAATCGATTAGGGACTTTATGCGATGTGTTTAATTATACACAGTAGTAAATATGTGTCGTTATTTTTTGGTATAACTGCACGTATTAGTCTCTATCTTTGGCATAACCACAAGACAAACATGGAGTATTGTTTCTCTGACAATAACTACCATCAGCGTTCGCCGTTCTTCAACCGACGAGACGCCTCCTGGCATAGACAACTGTCACCCCCTCAGATGGTATATAAGGGATAACGTCGGTGGACAGAGACCGAACAAGAAGAAGCAATAGAACAGACATAAGTCATTAATCTTAGTCTTCCTTGACTTCTCTCTTGTTGTAAACACAATCAATACAAGAACACAGGACTAGAGTTGTTATTCTCTCAGGCGAAGGCCCGAACCTGTCTAAATTCCCTGTCTCATCCCTGTGTAGTCTCGAGCAAGGAGACCGCCCTTTTAGCATTCATTTCATAAGTTCGATATTAAAACATCGACAATTGGCGCCATCCGTGGGGATATACATTCTCCCCTTTTTCTTTCGACAAATTTTGTTTGTTTCCACTCTGATGTTACCATGGCAGGGAAGTGGAATGAGGAGAATTGGTTCAATCTCGCACACAACTACGAGTCGAGCATGGTTTCGTCCGATGACAATGCCGGTTCCAATGATCTTTCACCAGATCCCAGAAGCCGCATATTGGACAAGGTTGATAAGGGAACCTTCTCCCCCACAACAGTACGCCCAGATGAGGAGTCAAAACCCCAACAGGGCAAGGGTCCAAGCGACCATGTTTGAAGCAGCTCTGAGACAAGAGCCAAACGTAGCGAGGATTCCTCCTCCGAACGTTCGAGTCCGTCTGAGGCTATCTGATCTGACGCATCAAGTCCAGGAATCCATGGTTCCGGGGCTCAACCTTCACCTATTAACCATCACCCTTCGGTTACCCCTCCTAGGAGTATAGTCGAACCTACTACAGTTGCGGATTCGATCATATCCCCGGAGAATTCACATTCAACCGGAGACGGTTATAACCCAGAATTCTCCTTCTTGGAGGGGATTGCTCTAAGTCACGGGTTGCTATCCTTCAACTTCTCGTCCAGCCTGGAGGGCTCGACCGCAAGCAAGGACACCAGCACTAAGGAGGTCTTTGTCCTCCCCTCATATCCTGATTGTTCTCCAAGAAACAGGACTGGGGCTGTTTCCTATCTATGACTCGCTTCGGGCTCTCGTCGCAATGGCGAGGGTGCCATTGACGACGACCAGGATCTCAACCTTCATGAGCGTGGCGGACATCTTTGAAGTGATCGTACTCCATTGAGGCATGCTCCCGCCAACTCGGATGCTGACGATCCTGACACCATTCGACGAAGGAGGATTGCAGCCCAGAATACATTGCCTGGGCGCATTAACTACCAGTCGAAAACCGCTCGAGCGCTTCAACAAATCAATGATTTGATCGAGAACCCAACTCCATAACTTGGCTAAGCACCAGGTTACGATCTCTTCGCTCAAGAGATCACACAAAGAATTTAAGTCACCATGACCAGAATCGAGCGCAACTGACAACGCCATCTCAGAAGTCACACCAGGACCATACCCTCGAATGTCAGTCGTTCAGACAACTCTCCTTGTGGAGGGCAACAAGACCGCAGGACCGGTCGATCTCCCGAACAAGAAGAAGCAATAGAACAGATATAAGTCATTAGTCTTAATTTTTAGTGATTTCTCTTATTGTAAACACAATCAATACAAAAACACAAAACTAGGGTTATTATTATCTTAGGAGAAGACCCGAACATGTCTAAATTCCCTGTGTAGTCTCGAGCAAGGAGAACCCCCTTTTAGCATTCATTTCATAAGTTCGATATTAAAACATCGGCAATTTCATTTCAACAATAATCAAATTTGCACACAAATAAATCTTAACGACAATCATCAGATCAAATGATTACACAAATAATGAATTTCGTGATTACATAAGTAATTAATCTATATCAAAAAAGAAAGAAAAGAAAAATGAAAAAAAAAACTAGATCTACATAGGGGTGGAGCCGCCCGATCGGAGACAAGGGAGAAGGGGCGGCTGCGAACAGCATCGAGCGGCGATGGCCGGAGGCTGGGGGGAGGCGACATCGAGCAACGGTGGCCGGAGGCAGCGCGTCGGGCAGAGGAGGTGTTGCGGCGCCACAGGCGATGGAGGTTGAGGCAGCACGGTTTAGGAGGTGAGGGGATGAGGAGGGTGGCGTCGATGAGTGGAGGTGGCGCAAGGGGTGGAAGATGAATCGGTCGGGTGTGGAGGGAGGTGAACTGGGGCTGAGGGCAGAGGTGGGGGCGTCGAGCGGAGACAACAACGTCGGGCAAATGCACAACGTCGTTGAAGACGGCGGAGAAAGGACCGGAGGAGGCAGAGACCGAGGAGGAGGCGTGGAGACCAACATGCAGAGGCGACAGAGACCGAGGAGGTCTGGGGAGGTGATGTACCGACGCGATGACGGCGGAGGCCGATGGACAGAGGCAATTGAGATCGACGTGAGGTCATCATCGACAAGCGGAGGCGGTGTGCACCGGTGTGGGGAGGACGTGGCTCGGGGTGCTAACCCTAGCACCGCCGCTCCCTCTGTTCGAGTCGCATGTGAGTGGAGAATGGGGAGTGAGAGAGGTGAGTTTGGAGTTTTATACCTGGGATGAGGTATGTAGTTTTAGCCAACTCCAATGGCAAAGTTGGAACCCAACTCGCGGAAGCCGTGAGAAGCTACCCTAGACTGGTTGCAGGCTTCCGGCTTCTCCATGTTGAGGGCGGATGCAGGCTTCTCCCCACGAGGAAGCCTACTGTTTGGGACCGCTTCCTGCTTCCACTAAGCAAAAAGCCGGCTGGGAAGCTGTCCCAAATGGGGCATAAGAGTCCAAGTTCCATATAACCACAGTGGATACGGAGATGTGCCTCGAAAGTGAGCTACAAGGTGGTACAGGTTGCAAAATATCGATGAATGAAATATTTAAGGAAGCACAGCCCTGCATCCAACTAGTTATTTCTCAGACAGGTAAAGTGGTAAGTCTGCGCATAGTCTAACAACGAAAGATTCAGTAGGAAAAGCATAATGCTAATAGCATGGGAAAATCTTCTGGTTCACAACAAGGGCTACAGATATCCCGGTTGGCGAGGAGTTAGATTATAGCGCAGCAATTAATTAGTCAACAAACAATTTTATGACAAAAATTATTACAGTGATTTAGCCCACTATATTCAAGATATAACAGGTATCAAAACATCTAGATGTGAAACACAAGTAGAGTTTGCGGAACGATGTGATTTGGTCATCAACCAAAAACAATCAAACAAAAACTGTGTTCACTGAGGCTGAGGCACGTAAAGTAGCGTCCTTCATCCATGGCACGCTTTGCAATATGTTGCAAGAGAAAAGACAAAACAAAACTCTACATCTCAATCATTACACTGCCAACAAGCATAAATAATCTGTATGCTGCAAGTAACTTGAATAAAGAGTGAAAGATCAAAACAAGCCAAATCAATTGCACACATTTTAACTTCTTGTTGTTGATCACCCAGTTGGTCATTACTTGTTAGTCGTAGTGAAAGAACAAGGCTTCAGCACAACTAATGTTGAATCGTGAATTTATGATACAGGAAAATTCATAAGTTTAACAATGTTCTAATGCCCTAGAGAGGTAAGCGCAACTCATAATTTTCAAAAGGAAACAAAAAAAAATCCTTGGAGAAGTATCTGCTCAAAAGGAAAAGGTAAATGAAAAATAGAATTTTAAAGCCAACAAGATCAATAGACTTACATCAGACACCAGCGAGCGTATTGATTCTAGGATGATCTGAAGGCCAAGTGTTGCCATAACAGAGGCAAAGACAAGTATTCCCTGAAGAACAGGTTTTAATGAAGCTGTCAACATACTGAATAGGCCTGCCATCCGTTTCAAAAAACATACTGAATAGGAATTAAAAAGGTACAGTTAAACTGGAAGGCTTGAAAGAAAGGTTTCAAAAGTTTTCAGCTTATGATTTTAAAGATCACTCCAAATAGGCAGCCACCAGAGCAGCAAAGATATAGGCAAAATAGCATCAGATATTCAGACTAACACCCAGAGATGACTTCCAAGTTAGCAACATGGTTTCAAGTTACTACTTAAATCACAAAGCTCCATCATATTTTGTTTCACTTTGCGCCCTTCATTCAAGTTTTTGCGTTAGTTTCTTTTCTTTCCCGAACTAATTTCCACTTATTCTTCGTTTTCGTATTGCTATACAAAAACACCATGGGGAGCAATTGAAGTATGCATCACATATACTGGTGATTGAGACACTCCAATGGAACCAATTCCGTGAATTGTAGTAAAGAACAAATAAGCCAAAGAAATTGTGGAATTACATGTTGAGGAAAAACTCACCAGTGGCTGCATACGCTTTTTACCAATAGGGTATCTGTAGGGATTTGGTGTTTGCATAGAAAATGCAGTAAACCACAAGATAAACCCTGACAACAAGTCAAGAAGAGAATCCAAAGTCGAAGCTATAATAGCAAGTGAGCCACTCCTTACTGAAGCATACACTTTTGCAGCAAAAAGAACCATGTTTGCAAGGTTAGATAGCCGGATGGCTAATGTCTCACTCCTAGCAACTTTTTCACGTTCTTCCTGCAGGTAAATAAACCGGTGGTCAGAGTAGGCACACCTGCTGCCAAACAAATTGCATTCGTTTAACTTTTATGTAATTTGTCTTCACTGATGCTACAACAGAAGGTTTATAGAATAGACCTTGGACATTCCAGGAAGAAAACCGCGATCTGTCAGTGTATCCATTTCATTAAAACCCTCTAGCATTTCCACTTGCTGTTGGTAGTATTCAGCGACAACGTCCTCAGGACCTTGAGCTGTAGATAAAATCATACACGTTATGTCAAGAACTCATTTCTGTTCAAAAAAGAGAGAATGATACGTGAAGAGCTTCATCATTATAACAAGGTCTAATCAATTAGAGAACATTATAGTCAGCAAAACTATAAGCAATGCCAATGACATTAATGGAACATGCACACATAGTTGCCATTGTTGTTGTACTGGCACTTCAGAGTGCACCCCATAATCCTGTTGTAACTGTCTTTCCTCTATATAGCATTGGAGATGAACCGTTAAGAGTAAAATAACTCTCTAGCCATTGAAGGAAAGCAATTAATTGAGACAGGAATTCAATTTTCCATGTGCAATGCAACTTCGTTAATTGAAAGCGTTCTTGGGAATTGCAGAGAAAGGTACAAATTTGTGAAAATGAATACATAGGAATTACAGAGAAAATGCAATTATTGGGAACTGCACACCGCCGGGCATCTCAGGTACAATTCGACTGTCCGTTTTACCTTTGTCACCCAGTCAATCACTATGATAACTCTGCTAACCTCACAAAAAATCTATGTTTCCAGGACTTCATGCATGTGCAGTCCAAGAACTGCGCAGCTCACGTGCAGACAGCCATGCCCCATAATCCATGAGCTCTGTAAACCCAATAGGCAATAGGAGAAAACTAAAAAGAAAAAAATAACGGAAACCTACACATTTCCGTTCAGTTTGCAAAGTTGGCATAGGAAGCTGCATCTAGCCCACCACTACCGTCAATATCCTAATACAATCCCCATCTCCGAAAAGGACAAGTCCGCACTACTTAGCTCCTATTGCTAGAAACGAAAAAAAAGGGGCCAACTTCACTAAACATCAAAAGTTTGCATAAAGCAACTATCCAACCAAGTTGCGAAAACAGGAGACACCTAAACCCAGATCGATCAAACAGCCAAGCATAAGCTTGCATGATGATATTTAGAAGCAACAGAGTGGATGAGAGAGAGACCTAGGACGCCGAGGCAGTGGTGGAGCCCGCGAGTCGGCCTCTCCTGGCGCGCCTCCGGCGGGCGGAAGCCGTCGAAGTTGAGGCGCCACGACTTCTCCGCCGCCGCGGTGGCCGCGGCACCGCCGCCGCCAGCCTCAACGGCGGAGAGCAGCAGGAGCTCCTCGCCCTCCCCGCCGCAGCCGCCGTTCGAAGACGCCGCTGCCATTCCCCAACCCTAGGAGCCGGGGCGACGAGCTCGGCGAGCGGCGCGTTTGAACTGTAGCACGTACTCTCCCTCCTACACGACGCAGCGAGACAAGGAGCAGCCGCAGCAGCAGGAAAGTAGGTATTTGCGAGGCAAGACGAGCAAAGCAAGCACTAGGACTGGTGCGTACGTCACGTTGTGATTTAAGGAAGTGGTAGTTGCGAGGCAAGACGAGCAAAGCAAGCACTAGGATTAGTGCGTACGTCACGTTGTGATTTAAGGAAGTGGGAGGTTTGTCCCGGTGGATGCGCCGAGCCTATAGACCGGGAGAGGCGACCGCCGTTAGACTGTTGGAGTCGATTTTTTTTTATTGGCCTAAAATGGCACGCCGTCGAATACAAATGTAGCCCACTTGTGACATAAAAGCAAAAATAGCATCATAGAGCTTTCACCGCTCAACACATCGCTAAGTCTGATCCTCAGGGGGGCGAACCACGCTAGTCTGTGCCCTAGGAGGCCGGGCATATCTCGTTTGTGCCACAGGGGCTGGACCCTTCCTCCGCGGGCCACGTTGCTCGTTTGTGCCCCTAGCGGCTGGAGCTAGCTCGTTCGTGCCCCTAGAGCACAGTATTGGCTTGCCCGTTGTCCTAGGACACGGTCTTACCCAGCTCAGTGCCTCTGGGGCATGGTGTCCCTCTACACCACGTGCGCGTCCGTGTGGGAGGGAATCGATTTGATTCCCTTCGTCCCATCGCGTCACACCGAGACGTCATTCATGTCCCACAGGCATGCGAAGCCTCCCTCGCATGTAAAAAAAAAGGCCGCAGGAGGGAATCCGATTCCCTCTCGTCGTTTCGCGGTCAGCGGAAATTATTTTTCGTGCGGCAATAAAATTCGATGTCGCTCTCGATCTCATTCTCATTCCCGCTCGACGTAGAGAGACAAAGATAATAGAGCGAGCGAGTTCTAATTTTGTTACCGATTAAGGGGTGTTTAAAGCAGTGCTTAGTGGTCGTATTAGTATAGAAAGTTCGACATCAAGAGGAAGTTCTTTTTTCTCCTATGCATTTATGTTTATTAACTTTATAATTAGTGCTAAATTAATTTAATCATAATTACTTGGTCCAAATAATTTAGTCGTAATTACTTACTCCTAATTCATTTAGTCATAATTAATTAGTTTTAATTAATTTAAAAATAGTTAATTAGTTATAGCTAATTTAATCATAGTTAATTAGTCATAATTAATTTAGTCATAATTAATTAGTCGTACTTAATTTAATCATAGTTAATTGGTCCTAATTATTTAGTCCTAATTTATTTAGTCGTAATAAATTAGTCATAATTAATTTAGTCATAGCTAATTAGTCGTAATTAATTAGTCATAGTTAAATTTGTCATCATTAATTAGTCGTAATTAAATTGGCCATAGTTAATTTGTCGTAATTAATTAGTTGTAACTAATTTAGTATTAATTAACTTAGTCGTACTTAATTTTGCCTACATTTTATGTACACGAATAGTGTTGTAATATTTGCATCTTTCTGTACTTTATTTTATTTTAATGCTTTGTTTTACATGTATTTTGATATTCTATTTGTTCCAAATTGACTCGGCATTTCATCTCTTGCAAACCATATCTCTACTGAAGTTACTCGAACCATTCTATGACGAACATCACTGTAGCAAGTTATGGACCACCGGAGATGGACCTCCACCCCTCGTGCTTAGGTCGGAGAAGCATTACTGGGAGTTTGACCCTCGCTACGTCCCACTCCTTCAAGACACGAGCTTGTTGCCCTTTGCGATGATGCTCTACGTCGGCTGCTATTTCACCCTGGACAGGAGTCTCATGTCGGTACTTGTTAACACATGGAGACCCGAGACACACACGATCCTCTTTCAATGGGGAGAGATGACGGTCACTCTTCAAGATGTCTCCTTCTTGACCGGTCTGCCAATCATGGGAGGCACATTTGTTCCACCCTATCTGGTGGCAGATTGGAAGACCCGCTTGGCACATCGGCCTAGCTGTGCGAGACAGGGCCCATGGTGTCCCTCAGACATGACTTAGGAATTTTAGTCGATACCCTGCAGATGCACTGGGTGAGGTTGTTAGGACACACCTCGTCGTGTACCTTTTGCATCTTTTCAGTTGGGTCTTGTTTCCCACCACACGAGGTGATTAAGTGTACCCTAATTTCGTCCACATCGCCAAGTCTTTGGTTGACGCCGAGCCTGGGGAAATGCCCCATTAAAGCTTCAGATCAACCGTCCTTTGCGCCACATACAGGGGGTGTGATGCTTCGCAACACTCGTGTGAAACCAATTCTTGTCATCTGCTACATGCAGCTGCAGTGTGGAGTTGGGAGCACTTCCCTGTTGGGCAACTCACCTTTTGGAATGCAGCGCACCCGTACGTCGAGTTCCACGACCCGGTAGACAGATCCACTATGGGCACCTGATGACTAGTGCCAAGTTACGCTGGGCCCAAGACAAACCGACAATGTGCTACCCTGTGTTCCGCAACGAGTTCGAGATGTTGCACGATGACAACATCATATGGTCTCCATGGAGTGCACATTTCGTGAACACAATAGCCCCGCATGGATTGTCCATGCAATGCACACAAGATATCAGATTATGGGTGACGACCTGCCATTTTATTTTTTCCCATATGGTGGAGCCGTACCACTGCAGCACGTAATGTGACAGTTCGATCTTTACTAGATTGTGCTGACAGGATTACTCAACGCTATCCCGTGGACTCTAATCACACAAGAACACATTTAAGTGAAGGGATACGGGTAGACTATGCTAGCAGCAATTCAAAAAATTACCACATAAACCAGGAAACCAAGCAAGTAGATGATCACAGATCGTTACCACCAGACGTGCAGTGCAGCAGAAGAAGAGTTAGAGCAGCCTGGTCCAACGAAGAGCACGTCGATGTAGTGGTCGTAGTCGATCGTCCAGCGCCCTCGCGAGTTGATCGTCTCCTCTAGTAACCTCTGAAGTTCCTTGTGAAGATCGTGGATCGTCCTCAAGCGCAACAACAACCGCAGTAGCGTCTCTACGGTATCCACACGTCAAAGGAAGGAACAACCGTACGCCGGTGTGCTAGCACCAAGTCGCGCGGCGGGGCTCTCAAGAAGATGATGGCTAGGGTTTCAATGGAGTAACTCATGTTTCTCGCATCATCCCAATAGCCTCAAGCATCTCCTTATATAGTTCCCATGATGGATCCTATCCGAACACGTTTTATTCCAACCCGTTAAGTGTGTGACCCGTTAGGTTTATGTGTAGTCTGTTGTGACTTGAAAACCCTTTCCGACCACAAGTAGTAGCGATCCCTAGCAGTACATAACAATTCCCGAATACACACAAATTATATCGGACGAACCTTAATGCAATATGATCTACGATCACGTCCTCATCACTTACGATCAGCTCGTATCTCGTCACGACCAGTCCGTATTTAAGTACGACTAGTTTGTAACTCCTTACGACCAGTTAGCACTTAAGTACGATTAATCTGAAACTGTGTACGACCAGTTCATATTTAGTCTCGACCAGTTCGTAACTCTTTACGACTAGGTTTCTATCACTCTATAATTACGTTCGACCAGTCTACGACCAGCTTGTATCTCCATAAGACCAGTCTGCAACTAATCGAACTAAGTGACCTCGTGTATTCTCCCTTTGCCTCATGATATTTGGTCTGAACTCCAGGTGAGATATTTGTCATCCATGAACTGTTCAATACTTTCTCGATTGAGTGTCGGATAACCTTACGTGGTCGAACTTTTCGACCACCAGTGGTATAACCATGCACTTTCTTTATCCGATCACTTCGAGGGGCCCAGAGATATCTCTCCTATTATGTTAGGAGGGCCAAATTTCATATCCGACCAGTCACATCCCTCCGCATGTTTCATAGCATACCCGAAAGCTACCTTTATAACTACCCAGTTACGAGTAGCGTTTGGCAACCCCTAAGAGTGCTATTACACATGTAGGGAACCATGCTGATCTCAGGTCTAAGGATTATACATTATCATTGCTTGAGATCAACTAATGACACATAGAATCATAACAATCTCAGCAGTGTCTCAAGGTAGGTCTATCCAACCCCATGTTCTCTAATATATATTCACATTATTGATTCGATATCCCTATATCCATGACCAGTGAAACATAGTCATCAATCAATACTTGTGTTGGTTGTAGAGTCACCGGTGTTCTGACCAGTGACACCCGACCAGGGATACCATTTAGAACAACATCATATAAGTTAAAGAGTTTCACCAACAAGTCACATACTTGTTAATATTTTATAACCAATGATTCATTCAAGGAATATAATAACATTTATTCGATAACTTATAAACATAGACGTGATGCAATCATCTCTATAATTGCCTCTAGGGCACATCACCAACACTAAGAACACCTAGGAGACGATGAATAAGAAAGACACAGATAACACACTGGAGGAACATAGCAATTGCTTTGCAATCCTGATTTTCTTTCTCTGTTATTCTCTTTCTTACTCAAAGCACATGACAAACTAACAGATTAGACTCCTTAAATAAATAAGCTAATAATGCCCACGTCTAACTCCCACGATCGTAAACTTCTGGCTCCATGAGCCCAACTTACGTACAACCAACCACTTGACTGATTCTCGCGTTGAGTGGCTTGACCAAGCTAAACCACATGCCCACTTAAGAAGCACTCGCATGCAACTAATGCTGGACGTGCTAACACAAAACACAAGTCCTAACACACACATTTAAACATACTTAGCATGACAAGATTAATTCCAATATGTGCCTCCTCTCGACGGGAGCATGCTCGAGCGAGCTGTCTACTTGTGAGTGTAACTCCATCCGAGTAATGTTTATAGTTCATACCTATATCTGCTCTTCTCACATAAATCATTCTCGAATGCAGACAATCAAGGACGGGTCGACATTCTGAGAACTGGTAAGTAGTCCAACATCAATGGACTACGGCTTGGATGGAGATGGCACGCATTGAGGTTGTATAGGAGCAGTGGTCGTACAACGTTCGGACTTACCCTGAGTACATCGAGTAGTACGTACCACAGTTACGCACCAGACTCACCTGTCCTCCGCCAAAGCGTCCAGAGCGGGTTATGCACCAAGCGAGGTTTCATCACTCGTTCGATCGACACAGCGCTTTGCGCCCTCAACCGATGAGGATGCGGTCATCCCAGCTATTGTTAGGGAGGACTACACGGCGCCGAGATTTGGAGTATACCACCAGGGTGCCCACCCCTAGTCTACGCTCAGCAGAATCGTGACCAATATTGAGCACCATACCAAGATCAGAGCTCTGCCTCACCTGAGGTCGCTGGTACATTGTACGGTCAAGGCCAGAGCTTGTCCGCACCAAGGGCTGTTCATACATCGTACTTGGGGGTTGTGGCTTTGGGGGCGGATTCATGTAGTCGTTTATTATAGATATAATGGCAGGTGGTAGCCAATTTGACATGGCTCAGCTGGACGATATTAATGTTGGACGGACTCAGCTTGGCCAGAGTCAGCTTGTTGAAGCACCTCCGCCCACTCACGGTCTCCGTACGTTCTCCGAACAAAGACACGCTCTCCAGACCGGTTCACGTACCCCACGGGATATGCTCAACGCAAGACCAGGACGAGCACACAAACGCAGATGGAACGAGTAAGGAGTGGCTCAAATGAGTGAGTCATATTGTAGCTCGTGTGTAATTACATTCTATACATTATATGCGTATGTATTTGCATTATGTGCGTATTGTCACATGAAATCATGCGCCCTGTTATCAAATTTTTCACATGAAATCATAAAACACCGAACGACCAGGGGAGGGGGCAAGTCCAGCCCCAGGGCAACGGACAAACTAGAACCGTGCCCTAGGGGCCAGGGGCACGAACGAACTAGCTCTGGCCCCAGCGGCATGGACTAGCCACGTGGCACGCGGAGGAGGTGTCCGACCCCCTGGGGCACATACGTTCGGCCCCTTAAGGACCGGACTCGATGACGTGTTGAGTGGCGGAAGTACCGCTGTGCCATTTTTGCTTTTGATGTCAGAAGAATACCATATTTACTATTAAAAACATCAAACAATGCTATTTTAGCTTAAAAACTCCGTCGGAGCCTCGTCGCCTCGAGGGTCCACACAAGGACGGGAACGGCGGTTCGTGGGTCTAGCGCGCTTGGTCTAGGGAGTAGGGATTGGGCCCGTGGGCCAGCTACCCTGGGGACAGGTGGAGGGACGTGATTTGAGAAGGATTCGGATCTCGCGGTTGCTTGCGCACGAGAGGATACGAATGAAAACGGGATTACAATACGGAAGTGACAAGAAAAATAGTAAACGGTGTTATACGCGACGGCGGAGGAACGGCGAAGTAAATAAGATCAATCGCAGAGAGACACGAGATTTAACGTGGAAAACCCTCTCAATGCGAGAGGGAAAAAACCACGGGCGCCGGCCGGCAACAATCTTTACTATATCGGGTGAGGTTACAACGGCGGGATTTACAACTCTAATTTCGATATCCCAAACAAGCTACGAAATATATATATCGGAAACCCTAATTCGACTAGGATCCATACGCGGCGGGGGCTTCACCCCCAGCGCCCCCTGGTGCACGGCCTTGCACAATGGGCGCCAGGACTCCGCTCGCTCGGCCCTAAGCCTCGGCGTGACGGGCCTCCGCTACGCTCCGTCCAGAAGCTGGCCTAGTTGATGTATAGAATTTGGATCACAAATCAACAAACGGTCCTTCGATTAAAACGCATGCTTCTTGAGCTTCTCCCATTTGCTGAGGAATACGAACAAAGATGAGCAAAATACATCGTGTCCACAATACCCGCCTCATTTTTTTAGACGAGAGTCTTGTCTCAATTTAAGGGCCTGCATGGATCGAGGAATTTTGCATCAATTTTGTGAGAATTTGATAGGATATCGACAAATTTCTTTTTTATTTGACCGGGAGCAAGAAGGGTAATGATTGGTCAGAGCATATGGTTTTAATTAGTTGGACCGACCCTGAGGGTTTATTTGGATAGAGAGGTATTAGAGTTAAGTCAGATCACAATATATTCAAACAAATTCTAATTGAAAACGTGTGGTGTGATTGGAATCACATCTGCATCGACGTCGCCACCGTAGCTTTGGCAATTCACAGGGTTAGCCATTCCTGTGCTCGTCCAAACGAGTGGACCGTTATCTATCTCCACACATCCGCCGCCGGAGCGAGGGAAGGTGTGTGACGGGCCGGCTCTCCGCAACGTTGACACCACCGATTGGAACGAGTGGCCGGGCCGCCGGGGCACTCCTGCTCGATCGTCCTGCCGGCGCGGTGCTCTCCGCAACACGAGTGCCACGGCGGCAAGCGCGACGCTCTTATCATCACCGGAAGCGACCACAAGTCTGTCCCTGCTAGGCTCCGACCGGTGGGCCCCGTAGGTAAAGCAGCAGCAAATGGGTAGCCTAGTGATGTTGCCAGCAGAACGATCCTGCTCGTTTCCATCGTTAGCATGAAATGGAAGCAGTGACTGCTGCGTCTCTGTGCTGGTCTGATGGATGGTGGGCGTGCAGGACCACTTGACGAGGCGAATAATGTGCGGATCGCGAGGATATTTCATCGGCAAATTTTTTATACGCCGTTATAGATTTTTTTGATCCCTTATCTGCAATTGCGAAGTGACCCTCTCTTCTATACCACTATAAACTCAAAATCATACTCTTTTATGACATTGTTGACCAGTCAAGCTGTGAAGTGATCGTAAAAATATCATTTTGTCATTGTCGTCTTATTCTTCATCTTACTCCCTCTTCTTTGTCGCACACAGCCTCCTTTGGTTGTGAGCGGGCCATCGCGGCTCGGTCTCACATCGACGAAAGGGAGGCGGCCGCAGGGTGGACCCATGACCGGGTGGAGTAGGACGTCGCCGCCGGAGATGGAGGAGGACGTCAGTGACAAAAGAGGACGTCGTCTTCTTCCCCAACCGAAACAATGCCGATTCACCACCATCACCACAACACCACACATGGGAGAGGCGAAGCTCTGCTCGATTTCATCATTTGCACTCAAACAATAAACTATTGGAATCTTGGCCATAATTGTCTAGATCTTAAATTATAATATGCTTATGACCTTCTTATTGAATTGTGTATGAAATTTCAAGTGATTTGGATGTGTAAATCAAAAGTTGGATCATTAATTTTGTAAATCCAAAATCGTGCTGATTTTTTGCCCGACCGAGGAGAGGTCAGACCACCAGTTACGTGGCGGTCAAGCCGGTTGAGGGGAGTTGATGGTTGAGCTTGTTGTTTTCAGTTCATGTTCAGGTGCACGGGACAAGCTAGGCCTTGCTGGCTAGCATAACACGGGCGAATGAGTGAATGATGGGTGGTTTCTTTTCTTCTTCTTTTTCTCGCCTGGTCGATTGATTCACTTTCAGAGTTTGGAATTGTTCCAAGCGATATTTTACTTGTTGTCACAATTAGATGTGGACATGTGGTAGAGTTGTTCTATTAATGGAACTGGTCAAATCAACGTTATGGTTTGTGGAGATCCTGGGATAGTTGTGCTGATATTGTAAAATCAACATATTCTTCAGAAAATAGAAAGTGGGTATAGGAACAGCGGTAGATATTGTCACACATTTTTTATCCCTTTTCTATAAGTTTCTTGTGATATGTCTGTCATTTTGTTGTTGTATTGGTTGGATTTGATATGTGCTTGGTTCGCAGCTAAATTTTTGCACTGGCATCCTAGTTCTTGTTTATTTTCCCAGACTTGGCTACCGATTTTATGACAGGACTTCAGCTGAAATCTCCACAACGGCAAAAAAAAACATGGGTAGCATATATACACCAATAGATCATCCTTTGGAAGCGAAAATTTAGCCAATCATCCTACTACTGAGTTCTGACGCTTCCGAAGAACTGTATCCCATTGTAATCTGAAGATTTCTTTACTTGTGAACAAGAAAGCAGCTGGTACACATTTAGAGAAGCTGGAAAACAGCACAGAAACAACCAAACGGCATACAAGACAAGGGATACCAGATTCGAAAGACCGCCACGCCTTCCTGCACCTAGCCCAAGAGCCACCGGAGGAACTGAACACGTACAAGCATGAAACTACACTTCTAACTAAGCACCGTACTTGTAGCTTGCAATGTCCTCCGTGATCATCTCCAGGTCCCTGGAGGCCACGGCCATCGACATTGCCCGCCGGTGGCGCCCCGCCTGCCTCGCCGGCTGCTGCTCGGAGGCCTCCGCCGTTGCGGGCTTCCGCTGCTCGCCGCCGCCGTCCGCCGACACGTCCTCGAGGCTGGCGAAGTTCTCCGGCAGCACGAACACGCTCTGGGACGCCCTCCTCTGGTGCCTGCCCGCCCTCTGCGACATCTCGAAGCTAACAAGAGCAAGAAGACCTACACGCGGGAGGACTTGGCTGGTGCTGTTGTTCTTGCAAGGCAGAAAGACTCAAAGCTAAGCCACCTTATGACGAGACTCGAGAGGAAGAAGCCACCGCTTTATATAGCCTGCCTAACGCATGCTCGGAGAAGGTATCGTATGGAAAACATTAAAACAGTTAAATTTTAGTTCACTTACAATTTTATTATATATAAATTATAGTAATTTATTTATATAACTTTTCTTTTTGTCACTGTGATTATTCTTAAAAATATTAATAACTCATATTTTCATCACATGATTCAAAATTTAATATATACTTTGAGATATTGAGTAAAAATAAAGACCAAAACAAATTCTAAAAATGTAAAGAATGTGATGCTTTAAAGAAAAATTATAATGAATTCGGATCCATTTGTCATATAAGATTAAGTGCAAATTTGAAAGTATATAAAAATCAACTATTTTAACAAAAAAAAAACAGACGGACGTTTATTTAGCAAAACCAAAAACATTATTTTTCCATGCAGTATGTTCACTCGTTCCCGCCGATCTACTAGTACAATTGTAACTAGTAAATTTGTAAGGATACACAGGCCTGTGCTATATTTTTGTGGATCTGACAGTTCCTGGCTCCCAAGGGGCAAGGGCATTGACTTTTGTGCGTGCATCCATGTGCGGACGTGCATCTGCATGGCTCGTACTGCGTCTGATTAGGACTCGATTTGGCGATTAAATTAACGTCCTCCTGAATGCCAAATAAAACGGTGTTCTTGCTGATTTGGCGCTCATCTGGCACCTCGCTAGGATCTACATCTACCAAAGCGTGTGATCGATTCCGCCTACTGATCAACTTGGCTTCCAAACTACAGCCAACTTGGCACGCACTGTTGCCCCGTTAGTTGACTTGGTTGGTGAGTACGGTATTTTCGTGCATTTTCTGTACGTGTAGGATGTCGCTATGAAGTTTCCTGCCAAGTAAATAAATGGTACTCATGAGGCGTATGTACCGGAATCTCAAGACCGAGCTCGCCATTTTTATTGGGTTAGTGCTTCACTCATGAACCATTTCTGACATAATTAGCTGAGAGCCACGTGCAAACCAAAGAGGGAATCGACCAACAAAATCAATCACATATGTAAGCGCAATCACCAAACTGAAAAGATGCAAGTACGGAGTTCCCGACTAACGGTTTGTTATAGGAGATTTCTATTATGCGAACTATAGGTGATATATACTCATATATATATTTGGTTCTAATGCTATATAGTGCTGCTTCGTTCTAGTACTATATAGTGCTGCTTCTGTCCAATAATTGTTAGTAACCACTTAGCAATCGGTTGATTCAATACATAATCCAGAAAACAATTTTTTCGAGATTTCAGGCTTATCACAATGGAATCTTTTTGCTTCTTTTTAGAAGAAACAGATCCTCTTGTTTTGTAGGTGCTACAACCTGATCGAGCTGGATGTTCATGCCTGCGGAAAAAAAGAAAGAAAAAAAAAAGGCAGTGCTAACTGTTAAAGAGGGCAGGCAGCCCATGCATGTTAGCAGATTCCAAATTCCTAGCCTTCGTCCAGGCTCACATGGGCGACACACATGGGTCGATCGACTGGGGCATGATAAGCTCATAACCCCACGCATGTACAAATTATTGGGACCAGCTAGCCCGCTCGTGTGCATCTCAGTGTTGCCGCCAAGTCGATCGCCAAACCAACGAAATGCAAAGGTGGTGTTCATTTGAACAACGTGTGTTGTCATTTTAAACTAAAATTCGCAGCGCCGTTAACGTTATATATGGTCCTACATGCATGCACCGTGATAAATTGATTTTCTTCTTATCTGTGACAGAAGGAGATAACATTTCAAATGGCAATCACAATAGTTCGCCTTTGTTTTGGTGTACTTTTGTTTTTCAGATGTCATCTCATCTTAGGGCCTCTTTGGTTTGAAAGAAAATCAAAGGAAAAACACAGGAATCTCAGTCCTATAGGAATATGCACTTGTCACAGGAAAATAGCGGAAAATTCCCTCTGGATTCAAAGGAATAGCACAGGAAAATATACATCTACCCACACCTCTTTGTAGTTTTCCTTTGAACGAGGAACAGTGTATTAGAGCTAGCAATAGGGAGGGGACGACAGATTAATTTTTTAAACACTGACGGGTGGGATCATTGATTTAGTGGGGCCATCTATAAGTTGACTGAAAATCAAAATTTAGCTCTATGTAGATTAAACAAATAAGAAGTATTATTCGGTAAAAGATTCCTGTGTTTTCACTACAACCCATCCAAACACATTTCTATAATTTTTATGTCTTTTCTGGTCCTTTGTTTTGCACGTACATTCCTTTCATATTCCTACTTTTTTTTTCTCTTCTTTCTCCTGTTTTTTTCATTGCAGCGCTCCAAGAAAACCCTCGTATTGGCTACAAACAATGCAACAAAGCAGTGGCAGACCTAGGATTGAATTTAAGGTATGGCGGAGTTGAAAACACGTTCCAAATAGTATTACCCAAAATAAAATAACCCATATGCGCACTATATTGCAATCGCACCAATACGAATATATGAAATTAAATGGTTTCAACAAGTGAAGATAAATGTAGGACATCGAGAAATACCTCACTAATGAAGCTTAATTTACAACTTGCCACAAAGTTATCGAACATAATAATTTGAACAAAGATAATACATAGAAGAAGCAACCTGTCAAAAATAAATGGTTTAGTAATATCACGATTAGTTGATCATAAATTATAAAAGATCCATAAAAAAGAGAAGCCAAAAAATATACCGCTAAAGTACTAATTACGATTAGGAGAACGAGGCAATTTCATTCTCCAAGATTTTATGCCTCGAAATCGTTTCTTAATTTTATCACGATCAAGTCTTTTGAATATCTCTCGCTCGATGTAACACACCATCAAGTCATTTAGCCAATCATTGGATATCTTATTGCGCAAATCGGACTTGATAATATTCATAGCCGATAAGACTCTTTCAACCGATTTTGTTGCCACTGGTAGCGGCAATGCTAACTCAATGAGGCGGTAG
The DNA here is from genome assembly GCA_036346255.1 of Ampelocalamus luodianensis. Classification (NCBI taxonomy): domain Eukaryota; kingdom Viridiplantae; phylum Streptophyta; class Magnoliopsida; order Poales; family Poaceae; genus Ampelocalamus; species Ampelocalamus luodianensis. The sequence continues at coordinate 23,556,661 of CM070617.1, read as the reverse complement.
ACCAATGGAAATACAATATACCTTTTAGTTTCAACCATCTTGATGGCCAGGCTTCTAAGATCATGACAAACAATAAAATCATCAATTTTCGAACATGAAGAATGAATGTTTCAAGTTGACCACTTATAGTCGCACGATCAGCAATGGATAAATCATTATCATATATCTTCGTAAGTCAAGCAATCTTATCCACATCGAACTTAGAGAACGAATCTCTTGGATCAAGACAAGAAAAGCATACAAGTAACTCTGAAGATACCTTATTGAAGCGATGATCCATCTCTATGGTAATAGCATCAATAACTGCAAAGAAAGTATCAACACAATAATGATGGCTTGAGTTACTGTGATCCTATCCTGCCTTGATCGGCCCCATCTCGGTATTGCTTCACCCATATTTGGTACCAGAATCTTATTCGCATCACAAAATATTTTGAATTCTGCAAATAATGGCTCTCAACCGCCTATCCTCAAGTTGATCAAACGTGCTTTCGCATCAACAAGCAATGACATGGCCTGAACAATATTTTGATCATTCCTTTGCAAGACAATAGATAACTCATTTGTAATGCGAAACACTTTCAACATCATCTTCAAAATGAACACGAAGTTAAAGCTCTTCATTATATGCATCAAACCTGCTACCTTAGATGGATTACGTCCATCTTCATGCACAATGCCTAGCACATCTATCACTGCATCCCACATTGACTCAATACGGAGTAAGGTTGCGTAATGAGAGCCCCATCTAGTATCTCCAGGTCTGAGCAAGGTGGTTTCTTGATGTTTCTATCTTCCTAAAAAAATCTCACTGCTCTCCAGCTTACCCAAAATATTTTGACAGTGCTTCTCAAGCAATACATCATTTCTCTTGTAATATGCACTAGTGGTGGTCACAGTCAAAAACACATACTCAAAGAAATCATGGATAGACGAACAACTTGTGACAGAAACAATTACCAACTGTAATTGACGAGCAAAGCAATGGACATAGAAAGCATGTGGGTTCTCATCACGAATCTATCTTTGAAGGCCATTAAACTCGCCTCGCATATTTGAAGCCCCATCATACTCCTGCCCTTGTAGTCTAGAAATAAGTAAATCATGTCCAGCTAGCATCCCAACCAATGCTTTTTCAATGCATTTGATGTTACCTCTGTGACATGTTGGAGCCCTAAAAATCTTTCTATAACTTTCCATTTATTGTTCACAAACCTATAGGACAAAATATAAAATTAGTTGGGCAGAACAATGGAAAGTTTCAAAAAAAATGATGGAACACATAATCAATCACTAACCTCACAATCACGGTCATTTGCTCTTTGATGGATACATCACGAGATTCGTCGATAAGGACGGAGAAAACACTATCCTCAATCTCTTCCTTTATCACTTTGGTGACCTCCCGCGCACAACATTTCGTAAGCTGCCTTTGAATCTTTGGACAAGTCATGTGGGCATTCATAGGATATAGCTCATCAAATGCAAGCCTCACCTCCTCTTTTCTTTCTTTGGACCAATCAATCATCTCTTTTAAATTGCCCTTGTTTAAGGAAGAAGAATATTCATCGTGTCCACGAAATGCATGACCTTGCATTAGGAGATAACTTGCACAATCTAAAGATTCAGTCACACGAATATCATACTTGATTTTAGATTCCTTGCCACGAGACACAACCTTATGTGACAAACTTGACCTTTGGTTCTTAAATCTTCATATGATGTCCTTGATTTATTGTGGATACTATTAGCCCCACCAACATGATTAGGAAATAATTTGTATGCATTCTTCCAAGTGTTAAACCCTACTTTTGTAAAGACATCATGACCAAAATTTTTATCCAAGGGATCATGTCTAAAAATAAAGCAATAGAAGCAATAAATCGCATCCTTCTCCACACTATATTCCAACCAATCATGTTTCTTATACCATGCTTCACAGAAGACTCTAAACTCCTTTCCATATTGTTTGTGAGGAAAAGTATGACCAATTGGTTGAGTCGGACCCTTCGACAAATAAGCCCTTCTAACTTGATCACTAATGTCTAGATCAAATTCGTCAATTGGAATACGAAGTCCCGGATCAACAACAATGTGATATGGATTGAACTCTATAATACCTTCGGCTTCTTGTTGTGGTTGTGCTACTTCGGTTCGTGCTTCATGTGCTTGTACGGCAGTTGCGGCTTCAACTACCACCGGTACTTGTTCTTGTGCAACATCGATGGTTGTTGGATCAGTACCTTGTGCTTGTGTGGTGATACACTACCACTGGTATTTGGGGAAAAACATTGCTAAAGTATCTCTTCAAATTCATTTCTAACTAATTAAAAAAGGAAAAAGTCTGGTTTACTCCCGCAAACTATCAGAAAAGTCTGGTTTACCCCCCTGAACTACAAAACCGGTTATTTAACCCCCTGAACTTGTGAAATCCGGTCAAAAGACCCCTCAGGCCGGTTTCACGTGGTGGTTTCGCTGACGTGGAACCAAATCAGTGTGGTTTTGCCATGTTGGTAGACACGTCAACGTATTTTTTCCACATCTACTCTCTTCCCATCCACACACTCTCTCTCTCCTCACTCCTCACCTCCCCTCCCGTGATCTGCCTCCTGGCGCCGCCGCTGTTGCCCCTCTCTGCACCGCTGTTCCCCCTCCAGCAGATCAGAAGAAAGTGACAGCAAATATTATCCACAAGCAACATTTAGCTCTTCGAGCAGCCTTGTAAGTGATAGCATTGCAATTGACAGATTCGGCAGCGCAGGGAGGTCTTGTAACTGTAAAAGCACTGAAGCCGGTTCGGCAGCGCAAGGAGGCGACAGCCCTAGTGGCGGGCGGGTGCGCGCACCGCCAGCGACGGCAGCCTGAGGGCACGCGGTGCACACGGAGGAGCTTAGGGAACTTATCAGTGCATTCAGATGAAGCCGGGGTGTCCGGAGACGGCCTAGCGACGCTAGCCGACGGCGGTGCAAAGAGGTCTTCCATGGTAGCGGTCCTGGGGAGAAGGAGGGCACAAGAGCATGTTAGGAGATGGTAGAGGAAGTCTAGGAGATGGTTACACAGGGAGGAATTGGATGGAGGTGCAATGATTGGCGGTCGGCGAAGACGGCGGCGGTCTTAGGCCGGAACCGGAGAAGATGGTGGTGCGCGGCTTCCTGGTGGCAGGTAGCTTCCAATTGGTGGAGGGGTATACTTCCTTGGACCGTGGTACACCTTATGACACAGATGGGGGTGACTGGGGATCACCGGCGTGGCTGGAGCGGCGAGGTGCCTGCGGCGGCCACAGCAATGGCATTTGGTGCTTGGCTCGGTTGTAGCTAGGGAAGGAGAAGATGGGTACCGGATCTGGTCTCATGGTGCCACCATCTGGCCGCGCCGAGAGCAAAAGGGGGCGACGACAGCGAAGGCGGCGTACGTGGTTGAACCGGCGGCAGGGAGCCAGCGGCATGGGGTGAAAGGCCGGCGGCGCCGGCGGTGCAACCTGAGGAAGAAGGCGCCATGGGGAGGTGCGGCCGGAGCAAGCTCGGAAGGAGAAGCCATGACCGGGCGGAAGAGAGGAGGCAGCAGAGAGGGGCAACAGCGGCGCGCCAGGAGGCGGATCACGGGAGGGGAGGTGAGTAGTGAGAGAGAGAGTGTGTGTGGATGGGAAGAGAGTATATGTGGCAAAAATACGTTGACGTATCTGCCAACATGGCAAAACCACACTAATTTGGTTCCACGTCAGCGAAACCACCACGTGAAGCCGGCCTGAGGGGTCTTTTGACCGGATTTCACAAGCTCAGGGGGTTAAATAACCGATTTTGTAGTTCAGGGGATAAACTAGACTTTTCTGATAGTTCGAGGGAGTAAATCGGACTTTTTCCTTAAAAAAATAATCATTCAAAATCAAGCAGTACTGCAGTGCAGTTCAATGTTGATATCTCTAATCTCTTCAACATCTTTATGTGATTCTGTCCTATTCAATTTTAATAACCAATTCATTATTCAATATTCATATCATCTAATATTCTAATTCATACTATTTTACTATTATGACTTATGAGTTCCAAGTTGGAACCTCTGATGCAGACATTCACAAATCACAAATCACAACCACTTACTATTAAATTTTGACATTGCGCTAGGGAGCAGCTGAGTAGGTAGGACCAACCGCAGCACGGCAGCAGCGCACTCGACTGGTGCATGGGACTAGAGCGTAGAGGTTGGGAGCCTACGAGACCGCAGCACGGCAGCAGCGCACTCGCCTGGTGCATGGGACTGGAGCGTAGAGGCTGGGAGCAGCGTCACTCGCCGCCTCGCCCCGCCTGGCGTGGGACCTTGAGCCCTGGAGCAGGAGGCCTAGAGGCTAGAGCAGCGTCTCGGTCGAGGGCGGCGTCACCGGCACGCTAGAGTCTCAGTCGAGGACTCGAGGCATCACCACCCCATGCCTGCGGGCTACGCCCACACTGCTGCCTAGGGCTAGGGTTGGGCTTGGTTGCTTGGGAGTGAGCCTGAGTCAAGAGTGAGTCACCGAGAGACGGAGAGAAGAGATTGAGAGTTTGAGACAGAAAATGTAATGGGGATTGATTCAAAGTGGCGATTGGCTGGCTGAGTAGTTGGGCTGGGTGGGCCGCGTCCGAGCGAAAGCGAACTTCCGATGCAACGGTGTCCCAGAGGCATAGCAAAGAACACACCTTGACCATGTCACCTTGCTCGGAGCGAGTCAGCGAGGCGTACTGAGGAGGTAGGTTCTTCACTTCTTCTCTGACGCCCGGGGGGGGAGGGGTCGGCACAAGACTAAGCTTTGGCGGATGCCATACCTTGCCAAAACGACAGGTTCGCCCCTGCAACAAAGCAAACACCCTAGTTTAGATAGTACAGAGAGCAACTGAGCGTCAGAGCCATCAGGGCTATTTTTGTCTCCATGGGGGCATTAGGCCACAACGGTGTTGGTGCGGGGGTCGTGCACGCGATTCCGCCATTCATGAAGGTCATTCATGTGGTGATTTTACTGATCTGGGTTGTCGGCTTTTTTTAAGCCAAGGGTAAAATCCACCTCCGTGGCCCAAGTACACACATTTAGCATCGTGCATGGCTAGTTCGAGTGTCTAGGGGACACGCGAACGATCGACACTAGTGGAACCCTCACAAATAGGCTAGCACAGCTATGTCGCCCTAGGTCGGGGCCCGTCGACGATGTTTTTCAAGCTAGTAGCCGTCAGGGCTTTTCAGTCACCACGGGGGCATCAGGCCATGCCAGTGACAGTGCAGGGGAGGGGGTTGCACATGATTTCGGCCTTCGCGAAGGTGATTCGTGCGATTATTCTGTTGATCCAGGTCATTGGCTTATTTTTTAAGCTATGGTGAAATCCACCTCTGTGGTCCCGTGTACACACATTTGGCATTGTGCGTGGCTAGTTCAGGTGCTTAGGGGGCAACACGGATGCTTGGCACCGGTCCAACCAGCACGAAAGGGCCAGCAAAGCTATATCTCCCCGAGTCGGGGACCGTCGCCAATAGTTTTTAGGCCGACGGCCATCAGGCGTTTGTTGCCACGGGAGCATCGACCCATGTTGGTGTCAGTGTAGGGGGTCATGCATGCAATATTGGCATTCACGAAGGTGATTCGTTCGGTGATTCTGTCGATCCGGGCTGCCAACTTATTTTTTAAGTCAAGGTGAAATCTTCCTCTGTGGCCCCGTGTGCATGCGTTTGTTATCATGTGTGGCTAGTTCAGGCATACTGGTGTCAGTGCGGGGGGTCATGCATGCGATTTTGGAGTTCATAGAGACGATTCGTGCAGCGATTCTACTGATCTATTCACCGGCTTATTTTTTAAATCAGGGGCGAAATCCACCAACGTGGCTCAACGTATACGCGTACGACATCATGCGTGGCTAGTTCGGGCGCCTAGGGGCAATGATGACGCTCGACATCGATCGAATAGCACGAAGGGCTAGCGCAGCTATGTCGCCCCTGGTTGGGTTCCGTCAACACCATTTTTCAGATTAGCGATCGCCTGGGCGTTTCTCACCACGAGGGCATCGAGCCACTTTGGTGTCGATGCGGGGGTCATGCACGTGATTTTGGCCTTCATGGAGGTGATTCGTGTGACATTTTTTGCCGATTTGTGTCACCGCCTTCTTTTTTTAAAGCCAAGGGTGAAATTCACCGCCGTGGTCCTGTGTATATGCGTTCGACATCGTGCGTGGCTCGTACAAGGATGTAGGGGGCACTGGGGACGCTCGGTGGCGGTTGAACCAGTACTAAGGGGCCAATGCATGTATGTCGCCCTTGGTTTGGTCCTGCCGACAACGCTTTTCGGGTTAGGGACCGTCATGGCTTTTCTGTCTCCACGAGGGCATTGGGCTACACTAGTGTTGGTGTGAAGGGTAATGCGAGCAACAGAGGTGATTCATGCGACGATTCTACTGATTTGTGTTGCCGTATTATTTTTAAGCCAGGGGTGAAATCCACCTCTGTGGCCCCGTGCACATGTGTGGCTAGTTTGAGCGCCTAAGGTGCACCGCGGACGCTCGGCGACGGTCAAACCAACACGAAGGGGTTAGCGCAGTTATGTCGCTCTGGGTCGGGTCATGTTGGGATGTTTCTGTCGTCATGGGGGCATCGGACGACGCTGGTGTCAATGCGGGTGATCGTGCACACAATTTCGGCATTTATGAAGGCGATTCATGTGGTGATTCTGCCGATCTGGGCCATTGCCTTATTTTTAAACTAGGGGTGAAATCCACCTTCGTGGCCCCGTGTACGTGCTTTTGGCATCGTGTGTGGTTAGTTTGGGTGCCTAGGGGGCACCGTGGAAGCTCGGTGGCGATCAAACCAGCATGAAGGGCCCAATGCAGCTATGTCGCCCCGGGTCGGGGCCCATCGGCAACCTTTTTGTGTCAGCGTTCGCCGCGGGGATATCAGGCCATGTTGGTGTCAGTGCGGGAGGCTGCACACATGATTTCGGCCTTCATGGAGGTGATTTGTGTAGTGATTTTGTCGATTCGTGCGTTGGCCTATTTTTTAAGTTAGGGGTTAAATGCACTTTCCGTGACCCTGCGTACTCTCATTTGGAATCGTGCGTGGCTAGTTCGGGTGCCTAGGGGGACCATGGACGTTCGGCAGCAGTTGAGCCAACACGAAGTGGCCAGCTCAGCTTTGTAGCCACAGGGATATCAGGCCACGCTGGTGTTGGTCTGGGGGGCCACACACGCTGTTTCAGCCTTTTTATGGAGGTGATTCGTGTGATGATTCTATTGATCCGAGTCGCCGACTTATTTTTTTTTAAGTAATGGGTGAAAACCACCTCTATCGCTTTGTGTACAAGCGTTTGGCATCGTGGATAGTCTACTTACCTTTTTGGTGGAGCTATGGTACTATGGAAGTGGGGATGTCCGATGGGAAGTTGAGGAGGGGGAGTTTGTTGAGATTTGTGTTGGACAACCGTCAATATTTTAAAACTTAGAAGAATCACCATGAGGATCCAGGATTCTCTAGAGAAATGCAAGGAATCACTCAAAAGAGTCACAATGTTTTTGGGTCTGTACATACAGTATTTTGCAGTAATACTACAACAAAATCACTATAGAAACAACATTTATGTATTGTAGCAGAATATATGATAGTGATTGTAATGTATCATGTTACTGTTACTTTAACACTCGGTCTGGACCATTTGTTTTGAATAGGGCTGTTCATTTTTATATCGTACCAAAAATACCGAACCGTACCGGTTAACTCGGTTTGATCAGTATTCGGTACGGGATTCAGAAATCTGCTATTTTGGGATTTCGGTTTTTTCGGTAAAAACCGGTCAAAACCCGAAAAAACCGAATTCTAGTAGCTGTGGCTCGGGAGTCGGGGCCTCGGACGCTCGCGCTCGCCGCTCGGAAAGTCGGCCCATCCACCGCTCGATAAGTCGGCCCATCCGCTCGGCAAGCTAGAGTGCTGTGTTCGCTGCCTGGCTGCTGCTTGGTCGTTTTTGCGTTTTCCCTTCTTTGACTTTGACCGGTTGGAGTGGTACCCACCTACATGCTACAACACCACCGATTGAATCAGAATTGCACCTTTTTCTTTGCCTCGTGCCGTGCAACTAGACCCCCACTAAATTTGCTGCACCGATTCCTTGCTTACGTGAGCTAAGAGTTCATCTCCTGTGTGTATTTGGCTATTTGCTACATCACCAAGAGCATTTAGAAATAGGAGAGAGAGAATCTTCTACACAAGTTCTAAGGAATTCTTGTCTCCCGGTGCATTTTTCTTAATTAGTTCCCCTGTTGGAGGTTGGTGCTATTCAACCGAGAGAAATAAAAATGCTTGCTTTGCCTTTGCTGTTGCTACTGCACAACTGCACGTATTTTTAAAATACTGTACAGCGTTAGTGCTGAACTGCTGTCGCTATATGTGCTGGACGTATGGACTATTGGTGCTGGGTATAACGTCGTCATTCGCATCGCAGTTCACGTCAACTTTGGTGAATATGGTATTTACCGATATCGTACTGAAAAATTTTAGGATTTACCGAAATCGAATCGTATTTTTAAAAACATCATATTTACCAAAGTAACAAAACCGTATTTACCGTATATACTGTATTAATCGAACAAAAAATACCGAATAAACACCCCTAGTTTTGAATTGGGCGATGCACACAAGGGCCTAATGAAGTCACTATGTTCCTCCGCACGAAGGACCCCCTTCCTAGCCTCCCCATGGATGGATAGTGATGATCGAGTGTCCCTGAAAAGTTCCTTCCGTACTGTACGAGTTTGGTCTCGTTGGCTAGTTCCAGTCTTATGGGGCCGGTTGGTCAGTTGGGCACGTCGTCGGCTTGGTTAGCATAGTTGGGTATGCCTGCTGCCGTGGAGCTTTGCTGGGTTGACATGTATAAACGTACGTCCGCAGTGAAGGTGGGGCAGCAGCACCGCCGCAGGCGAGGGCCTCTTGTAGTCTTGGTTAGTGGTAAAGTTGGGCATTGGGCCGTGCCGGCCTGGTCCAAGCCCATTGTGCTTCGGGCCACGTCGTGCCGTGCCAGTTCGGCTCGGTCACCCCGCCGCGCCGTGCCGTGCCGGCCCACCTCACCTTCGGCCAGTCGAGCACGGCCCAAAGCCCGTCGTGCTAGGGTCGTGTCGTGCCAGCCCAAACTCAACCCTAAGTAACTATAGAGTGGCGCGTGGGGAAGGAGAGGGAGAGAGAGGGAGGTGGTTGGAGGAGTGGAGGGAGGGCGGCGATCGGCAGCGCATGGGGAGGGAGGTGGTTGAAGCTGGAGGGAGGCGAATCAGAGAATATGATTAGAGATTGGAAATTTGGGAGCCGAGACTCGGAAGAAGGGGTTGGGGATGGGGGTTGGGAGAGCTCGAGAGGGATGTTGGGCTAGATCAGGTGGCAGAGGAGGTTATTGGTTGGGCTAGACCGGGTGGCAGAGGGGGTTATTGGTTGGACCAGGCCGGGATAGGGGAGTGATTGAGCCAGGCCGAGAAAGAGAGGGATTGGGGTAGAACAGGAGGTTGGGTCTATTTCGTGCCAGGCCAGCCCAAACACGGCCCAACTGATTGTGCCGTGCCGTGCCGCCCAACGGACCGCATTCTCAGGCCCAGCCCGACCCGCAGTTCGTACCGTGCCGGTCCGGCCCACCACGTGCCGTGCCGTGTCGTGCTTAGACCATGCCGTGCCGACCGTGCTTTAGACCGGCCCGAAAAAGCACGGCCCAAGTCCCAGCTCCAGTTAGTGGTTACAGCACAAATGCAAATGCTGATCTTGTTTCGCTAAATATATACTTTTTTGAATTCGAATTTATTTTATTAGTTGAACATGTGATCTTTCAGGATATCCGTGCTGCACTCCAATAGCAACAACGTCTCAGTTTGTTACCGCCGTATTCTTTCAACTGAAAGGGTAAATCGGTGGGGAATGCTCAACATTTGTTGATCCAAAATGAATATGACGTCGTCCCCAACCGAGCATTTCTGTCATACCACCACCTGACAGTGGTGACAACTGCATCCGTATCTCATGATAGATGACAGTATGAGTACTGAGGAATGACGATCGACGTATGAAAAAAAGAACCAAATGCAACTGAAAAGAGGGCCTCTCTTCGTGGGCAAGTGGTAACGGTACTGAAACACCGGTCACCTCAGCTGCGTACTTGCACCTGCACCTGCACGAGTTTCACTATCGCAAGAAGTGGAAAGTGATGCCATGGAACCCCACGTCGCCGAGCTGCAGCAGCTGCAGCCTCTCTGCGCCCGGATGTACATGAGGTCGCCGGTCACGCCCCGCTCCTCGTAGCCCTCCCAAGACGCCGATGCCAAGCGCCATGGGCTCCTGGAGCTGCAGGACGTTGGGCTTGACGCCGTCCTCGCCGCACACGGACGCGCCGGCGCCCTCGCCGACCAGCCCGTGGCCGTTGCATGTCAGCGACTACTCGCACTCCCGCCAGACATGCCGCACTGCAGTACGATCTCGACCGGCCCGGACGCGTGCACGGCCGCGAACTCGTCCGTGGTGAGCCCGAGCCGGATCACGGTGAGCACGTCCGACCGCGGGCCGTCGGCCTGGATAGCCAGGTGGACGAGGAACGTGGCGGCTCCGGGGGGCGAAGCCGCCGAAGACGAAGACCGTGGACGGCATCCACGGCGGGTGAAGTCGAGCAGAGTGGCGGTCACGGCCGACGTGGCGAGCGGCGGCAGGAAGATGGCGCGGAGCCTGGCGGCTCTGCAAGTAGACGTCGACCTCGCGATGCGTGGTCGGTTCTTCGATGCCGTGGACAATGGGCCGCGACGAACCGTTGGGTGCGTAGAGAACACCGAGTTTTGTGGTGCCGGGCGCCATGGCCGAGAGCTTTCTTCCCCTTGAGCTTCTTCTTGATCCACTCCATTGGCAGTTTGGCACCGCGAGATTGGTTCTTCAGTCCCTGTGACAGGCGGGCTGCTTTTATAATAGACGTTTCAATGCGGGCTGCAGCGAACGAGTGGCCTAAAATTTAACTAGGAATTCAAATGAGAGGAAGAATAAGACTGTTTAATTTTCAATATGACCTGGAAGATCTAGCACTGAAGCACTGGTCAATCAGCAAGATGCGCATATCGCTAATGACGTTGCAAATGGAAAACGTCGAAAAGTGACAACGGGCCGGCCCATTACAAACATCGGTCAATCTGAGCCGTCCGAGTTGGGCTCTCATAATACTTCTCCTATAGGGACCATATGTCAGCACCAGGGAGGCAGTGACGCGCATCATTCTAGGGCGAACTAGCCAGGAGCAAACGGTCACCGTCAGATGCAGATCCAACTGCAGGCAGGCTATCCTTCTTCCCCTTTTAATAGCCCAAACCCTCCGCCGCCGCCACGGCCAGAGCTCGACTCGCTCCCGAGAGGTACCAGTCCACCAAAACCCTGCACCCCGATCTCTCCTCCTCATCTGGTTGCGTAGATCCGCGCATAGCTACTCTGGATCTCTGGTTTTAGGATGTTGCATCTTGATCTGTTCGCTGTTCGCGACAAAGAGCAAGCTCTTAGTTTTTGTCCCTGTGTTGTAAATACCATGTGAATATGTGATGTTGGTCTGATCGGAAAGCGACTTAGGATCACTAGTCAGTGTATGTTTCAGCAAATCTCTGTTGGGTCACGTTCGAATGGGGCTGTGCGTATGAATAGGGTTTAAGAGTGATGCTAAACTTTTTGGCTGGGCAGCTTGTGTTGATTATTGATGGTGTCTATGGTTTAGATACTTTGTGTATTATGTGCCTGCGATGGGATATTATAGTAGTTTGGTGCGCTAGCAAGAATATTTTGCCAAAGCGGCCATGTTCAGTGATTTTTGTTTTTCAACCTACTTATGAATGGCTTCAATGAAATTTGAGAAATGAAATGAAGTTTTGCAAGTTTTTGCTTCATATTAAAGTGGGCATTAACACAGGAAAAATCCAATGAAATGTATTTGGCCTGTTACATGTTTCTTCCCGGAAATTGAGTGCAATCATTATTGTGCTTATCCATGGGTGATCATATTGCTGCTAGGCTGCTATCACTAGCCTGCTATGCTATGTGTCTATGTTCAAAGAATCACAAACTCATGCTCTTTGCCATTTAACATTTATAGTTGTATCTTACCTAGTCGGGTTAAATGCATCACATGCTTGTGGAAGATTCTTTTTGGAATACAGGCTGTCTATTTTTTCACTTTGGTTGATTGTGGTCACTCTAAAAGGCTGCCTTTATAACCTTTTGGTGTGTTATTGTGCAGCACCGCCACGATGTTGGAGCTGCGGCTGGTGCAGGGGAGCCTCCTCAAGAAGGTCCTGGAGGCGATCCGCGAGCTGGTGACCGACGCCAACTTCGACTGCTCTGGCACGGGGTTCTCGCTGCAGGCCATGGACTCCAGCCATGTCGCCCTCGTCGCCCTGCTCCTCCGCTCCGAGGGGTTCGAGCACTACCGCTGCGACCGCAACCTCTCTATGGGCATGAACCTCAACAACATGGCCAAGATGCTCCGCTGCGCTGGTAACGACGACATCATCACCATCAAGGCCGACGACGGCTCGGATACTGTCACCTTCATGTTCGAGTCGCCCAGTAAGTGATCAATCGCTTGTGTTGTTTCTTTTGGTAGCTCTCCGTGGTGATCGTGATTTTCTTGTGAATGAATAGATCAAGATAAGATTGCAGATTTTGAGATGAAACTCATGGACATCGACAGCGAGCACCTCGGCATCCCTGACTCCGAGTATCAGGCCATCGTCCGCATGCCGTCTGCTGAGTTTTCGAGGATCTGCAAGGATCTCAGCAGCATCGGAGACACTGGTACGTGGAATTTCCTCCCTCTTTGCCCCCCTGTAGTATGCTTATTGCTAATGTTGCCTGGGGATGGTCCTGGTTCTTACATATTGGATGGCCACTACTTTGCATTGTAGTTATCATCTCGGTGACCAAGGAGGGCGTCAAGTTCTCGACTGCTGGAGACATTGGGACTGCAAACATTGTCTGCAGGCAGAACAAGACTGTCGACAAGGTATCTTAAATCTGTTACTGCCTCGAATTGGCATGAATCTTGGCCTATCCTATGCATTTGTAGTGTGGATTTTGCAATATAGTACATAAAGGGAGTTAGGAAGTGTAGTAGCAGAGATGCTTGTGTTTTACTAACACCTTTGTTGTAGCAAATATGTAGGGTTCCTCCGTTGAGTGGATTACGTACAAGTTAGTAGTACTTTGTAGTAGTTATTGTTGTTGGTAGTTCAAGCAAGACAAATTAGCTAAATCTTGTAACAAAGGATGCGGCCTATATTTTTGTAGTAAAAAATTTAGTGTACAAATGATGGACTCTGCAGTTTATACATAGTACTGTCCTACTGTTGTTCCCTAAAGAGAGATACACAGTTAAGGATGACGTTATTTTGCTTGTCAATGTTTCTTTTTTGTGTTTACAATATTACTAGCTTGCTGCAGTTAGGGTATGCATGATAGGATATCTATTCCAATACTACAATCAATCTATACTTTTTGTTCCTCTAGCACACGAGGCTTACAAGTGAAAAAAGCATTGCTTCTGTCTTCATTTGGTTGATTTAATTGGCACCTATAACACTAGCTTGAATCAAGCTTGGTCTTGCTCTCACATCACTCCATAAAGCATAAGTTGAATAAGTTTTTGTTATTTGATGAAATCTTAATTTAGTTTTTGTTCAATTATAAACTTTCTAGGCATGAATGAATAGCTGGGTTTGTTAGACATGTCAATCTGATCACCTGTTTATGGTGTTAATTACTAGTTCTTCTGCCTTTTTTATCTCTTCTGTTTCCATATTATCAATTTAGGGACATGTATCAGCATAAGTATGCTGTCTTGTTGGCAATAGTATGATGGGTGCCTTGTCAATGCAGCCAGAAGAAGCTACTATCATAGAGATGCAAGAACCAGTGTCATTAACCTTTGCCCTGAGGTACATGAACTCCTTCACCAAGGCAAGTCCACTGTCTGACCAAGTGACTATCAGCCTTTCATCTGAACTACCAGTGGTGGTTGAGTACAAGATCGGAGAGATGGGCTACATTAGATTTTATCTGGCTCCCAAGATCGAAGAAGATGAGGATATGAAATCATGATGGCTTACCAGGATATGCTGACGTTGCCTACTTTTCCGGGTCGTCCAACCATCGTTTGCTTAACTATTGTTTGTAAGCAAAAAGGATGTTATGCTAATCTCTTAGGCCAGATTGCTTTAGCTACTTGTATCTATGACTGCTCTGTGAATCCATGGATTTACAGTGATGAATTTTAGATTAGTGGATTTGTGCTTGTGCATGTTACTGTTGCTATTTGCTTGTTCAATTCGGTATTTGTGTATTTTCTTGTATCTGCTATCTGCATATTGTTTTCAGAGGGTATAGCTAGTATTTCCGAGGCATTTGTTAGCCTGAAGCATCTTATTATACCAGTGTGTTGCTCAAGCATGCTTAAATATGTGGCTTCCCTATCAAGTAGGGCTTAGTTGCTAGCTCCTATTATCTTTATTTTTTTGGGTCTAGTGAGACTCCATTTGTAGTCAATAAATCAGCCAGTTGGGAGGAGGATTGGTATTGAATCATATGCAAGGATTCAAAAGCCGGTTACAGAGAAAATACCGGACCCAATTATCAACCGAAAACTCAAATTTGAATTTGGCTGGTTTGCAGCCGGCTACCGCTCGGTTTGACTGGTTCCTGTCTAGTTACCGCTTGGAATAACTATTCATCATTTTAAATTAAAAAATTTCCCTCAAATTTCTTTAGTTTTCTTGAATTTCTTACTCTAAACAAAATATATGAATGAGGTCTAGCTTGATCAATAAAAAATAGGTCAAAAATGACATCAATACCGGTAGCTACAGAGCTATCGGTACAGCCGAAAAATTTCTATATATAGAGCGAAATATCATAGTCGATTTTATGGTATGAACTGTCTGTGAATACCTTCTATTACAGACGGTTATGTGCACTAACTGTCGGTGATATGTTATAGACGGTTTTGTGCACCAACTGTCTGTGCTAATCACTTGTTATCATAGACGCAATAAATCAGATGGTTTAAAAACTGTCTGTGATGAGGGTTTAGAACCGTCTGTGATAACTCTTTGTGTGGTAATCTCATATGGATTTACAGCTGTCTATAGAGTGTAGACATAAAATTGCAATATCGATAGTTTCGGGTTAAGCGTACAACATCAGTAAAGCTGGAGAGTGGAGAATACTTCTTGCTTCTCATATCTTTGCTGCTATCTTCAAAGGGGCAAATACGCCGCCGATTCCCCGTGGGACGTGAGCACGCCGCCGAGGACCACAGCGAAGCGCAACCAAACACGACGGAGAGCGCGGCACTGCAAGAATGTAAGAGAAGAACATGCCACAGGCCCACAGTATGCCCTCCCTGGTGACAAGTTTTTTTTTTTGTTAATAAATGGAATGGTGACAAGCTTCTCAACCAGATTTAGGATCTAGGAAGTATGAGTTTTGGGGCAAGAACGAAATCGTGCGGGTTCGATCGGTGTCGAGCGTCCACGGTGCCTCTGCCTCTGAGGTGTCCGAACTAACTATGTACGATGCTAAACACACGTACCTGGGATGGGATAGTGGAGGTGGATTTAGGGGCTGCTTGGTTGCTTACCTGGTGACGTCCGCCTGGCCGGGAGCTCTGCCGGGAAAGCTCCCTGGCCCAGGCAGCAGGGTCAGCACCAGGAGCTCAAAACCAACGCCTGGTACAGGCAGAGTCTTTTCTTTAGTTTTTTTATTTCTTCTTTTTAATTAGAAATGCTAAAAAACTAAAACTTATATAAAAATATTTAGATAATCGATGAAATCAACTGTTCCGTATTTGAATTCTATATTCAGGCATGTATCACTAACCAAACATAAAATCTCCAGACTTGCTTGATCAGGCAAAAATAATATACTTCTCAAACCACTCTCAGTCACCACTTTTTCTCGGGCTCTCAGCTCTAAACCAAACAAATCCTTAACCCCTGACTTAAAAAAATAAGTCGCACGATTGCAAATGGGGCGGATCGACCAGAGGAAAGCGTGGAAAAGTGACAACGGGCCGGCCCATTACAAACATCGGTCAATCTGAACCGTCCGAGTTGGGTTCTCATAATACTTCTCCTATAGGGCCCATATGTCAGCACCAGGGAGGCAGGGACGCGCGTCATTCTAGGGCAAACTACCCAGGAGCAAACGGTCACCGTCAGATGCAGATCCAACTGCAGGCAGGCTATCCTTCTTCCCCTTTTAAGAGCCCAAACCCTCCAGAGGAACCCCTCCTGCGCCGCCGTCTTCCTCCTCGCTTCTCTCGCTTCCCCGCCGCCGCCACGGCCAGAGCTCGACTCGCTCCCGAGAGGTACCAGTCCACCAAAACCCTGCACCCCGATCTCTCCTCCTCATCTGGTTGCCTAGATCCGCGCATAGCTACTCTGGATCTCTGGTTTTAGGATGTTGCATCGTGATCTGTTCGCTGTTCGCGACAAAGAGCAAGCTTTTAGTTTTTGTCCCTGTGTTGTAAATACCATGTGAAAATGTGATGTTGGTCTGATCGGAAAGCGACATAGGATCACTACTCAGTGTATGTTTCAGCAAATCTCTGTTGGGTCACGTTCGAATGGGGCTGTGCGTATGAATAGGGTTTAAGAGTGATGCTAAACTTTTTGGTTGGACTGCTTGTGTTGATTATTGGTGGTGTCTATGGTTTAGATACTTTGTGTATTATGTGCCTGCGATGGGATATTATAGTTTGGTGCGCTAGCAAGAATATTTTGCCAAAGCGGCCATGTTCTGTGAATTTTGTTTGTCAACCTACTTATGAATGGCTTCAATGAAATTTGAGAAATAAAATGAAGTTTTGCAAGTTTTTGCTTCATATTAAAGTGGGTATTAACACAGGAAAAATCCAAAGAAATGTATTTGGCGTGTTACATGTTCCTTCCCGGAAATTGAGTGCAATCATTATTGTGCTTATCCATGGGTGATCATATTGCTGCTAGGCTGCTATCACTAGCCTGCTATGCTCTGTGTGTATGTTCAAAGAATCACAAACTCATGTTCTTTGCCATTTAACATTTATAGTTGTATCTTACCTAGTCGGGTTAAATGCATCACATGCTTGTGGGAGATTCTTTTTGGAACTTGTTAGTAATTCTTGGTTTTTACCTTAATTAGTTAGTAGTTACCAATCATCGTACCTGCTTCCATTAAGATGTTTGTCCTTGCATCACATACCAATCTAAACAGCTGAATAGGCACCTATATTTTAGCAAAAGGCTGATAAGTGCTAGCACTTGCATATATACGACTACATGTTCTTTTCATGTACTGGCAGACTAGTAGTGTACTGCAGCTCGTCTGCTACTTCTTTTGCTCAACATGGATGGCATAGCTTAGACATTTTGATAGTCTCGTGCCAAGTTGCCCTTGCCAGATTGAAGTATCAGACTTTCTGTATCAGTTGTAGTTTACTATATGAGTCAGTTGTAAAATTATTGCCACTTTAGCTTTACAGGCTGTCTATTTTTCCACTTTGGTTGATTATGGTCACTCTAAAAGGCTGCCTTTGTAACCTTTTGGTGTGTTATTGTTCAGGTAAGGTAAGGATGGTGAGGGTCAGTGTGCTGAATGATGCTCTCAAGAGCATGTACAATGCTGAGAAGCGTGGGAAGAGGCAGGTCATGATCAGGCCATCTTCCAAGGTGATCATCAAGTTCCTTCTGGTCATGCAGAAGCACGGTTAGTTCTCAACTGCACATTCTGTAACATTTGCTTCTCTTGGAGGATATTTTCCTGACAGCTGTTCTATTGTGTAGGATACATTGGTGAGTTCGAGTACGTCGATGATCACAGATCTGGCAAAATTGTGGTTGAATTGAATGGCAGGCTGAACAAGTGTGGTGTCATCAGTCCTCGCTTTGATGTTGGTGTCAAGGAGATTGAAGGATGGACCGCCAGGCTGCTTCCATCTCGGCAGGTCAGTTGCTTGACCATACTACTGGTTGCATTATAGATAGAACTTACTGCTGTCTTGAACTGTATAGTATTGTGTATAATCTGGACCTTGAGTTGTAACTAACTGGATCTACTTTCTCCAACCTGATGTGCAGTTTGGTTACATCGTGCTGACAACTTCCGCTGGTATCATGGACCATGAGGAGGCAAGGCGTAAGAACGTTGGTGGCAAAGTGCTAGGCTTTTTCTACTAAAATGGAAATTCCATGAAAGTACTTCAAATCTGTTAGTAGGATATTTTCCAAAGAACATCTGAGTTGTCTTTTTTGTCTGAATAGCTGCCGTGGCTTGTTATGTTATTCTGGAATCTGTTATGCACTTTTGAATCTGGAGGCATTGTTTGGAATTATGAGCTGTGCCTGTGGTTACTTTTGAAGCCTATATGCTGTTTGTTCCATTGAGGCAGAGGCTGAGAGGCACAAGTAAATGAGTTTTTGGTGAAACATCTTTTTTCCCCATCTCACTGCAGTTTGCTAACTTAGCTGAATTAGTGCTGTTATTTCTGTTCTCTAGTCGTGTTATCTCATTCCTTTGTCCCGTTGTTTTATGTCGGTCCTTAAAGCTTCTAAAGTGGTTTCTAGTTTTTTCATCTCAGTCGTTGGCTCGCTCGATATCTGAAGAAATAGCCCGTGGTTGTTCCCTTTTGTCTTTATGAAATGTGGTCTGAGCGGCATATAAGAGCTTTATTGGCTAATATATTGCTCCAAACTTTGACCAAGTGGCAGCAGAAATCAAGCTCGCTTTGGTGTGATGCTGCCAAAGTATGTTTTGTAGTTTGGAATATCGATACTTCCTGTGTGTGTATTTTGCAGCACTGGGGAAGTCTCGGAACAAGTTCGTTTCGGTGATGCGTCAAAATTCGCAGTAACGTGGCGTTTGCATCCTTGTGTTGCCGAAATGCAGTTCCTGGAAATAGATACTTGGTGATCACATATACGGTAGAACTTTGTTTGCATGTCTTATACTGCCTTTATTTTGAGAATTTTTTGAAGAAACACAGGGCAAAACACCCCGGCTCCATTTTTTTTAATTAAAATGAAATCAGAACGTGTTTTAGCGTTACAAGGCATTACATCTCACACATTTCAGGTAGAGTTCACGGCAGCACCGTGCCTCCACTGACCATCACCAGACTTTAACCAGCCAATACAAAGTTCAGGAGTAAAAATTTTCTAATTAAACTGCTCCACCCAGGGCTTGTTTGGATATTTTGTAATCCAATTCAATCCCTTCGGATTGATTTGAATTTGACTTAATTTTTTTTTCCAATTCTAATGTATTGATTCTAATCCATCTCTATCCAAACAAGCCCCTAAAGGAGTGGCTGCACTAGGTTTAGGTAACCGGTTTGAAAATTTTACCGGAAGTCATTGGTATTGGTAGGACCGATAATCCTAAAAATAACAAATAGGACTTTTCGAAGTTAAAATGAATAAAAGAGAAAATTCAATGGACAATAGTTTCTGGTCGGTTTTTATCGATTTTTGAATTTTACCGGGTACCCATAGAACCGATACTCCCGATAATTGGTTGATAATCGGATGATTATCCAAACCTGGGCTGCACCAAAGCCCTCATCCTCCATGATCAGCTTCCTGCCCTCCCGAGGATCGCCCTGCGGCCCATCTTTTCCTTTCTAAAGTAGAAATGCATCGATCCATCTGGAGCAAATTTGGACCTTGGAGCAGCAGCCTCCATCTTCTCAACACTGAAATGATTTTCCTCGAGAGAACCTGCATACTAGACTGTTTATTTAGTCTTTTCTAAAACATGGATCATTTCTCAAATTCCAACAGCTCCATAACACAGCGGCGCACACAGTATTTAGAATTCTGTTTCTTTTATCACTAAGCCACCAGGAAGCAACTGATTCAAACTTTGTACCAGTATTTTTTTCCAAACATCTTAGATATATCTTTCCAAATGATTTTGGCAACAACACAATCAAAGAAAAGATGCCATATAGTCACCTGCTCGCAACAGCAGAGGCAAGAACGAACCATCCTCAACCTTAATTCTCTTGATGAGATTATCCCTGGTCGATAACTTGTAAGACATAGTCCATAAGAAAATCTGAACCTTTATTTTGAGAATGTTATTAGGCAATCGATCGTAGTTATATTCGTAAACTTGTGATTATATGTATCGTCTACTGCTCGAGCTTTCCAGATCCCATCTTAACCAAACACTCCAAAACAGAGGAGAGCACTCGACCGGCGACCTTCACAAAAGAAGTTTCCAACTCCAAAAAAGCAACAAAAGGTGACCTGACAAATACTAGCTCGCTACAAAGAAGAATACAGTAGCCTCCACAGCAAGAGCACTAGTATTGATTATTACTATTACAACAGCATATATAACCGATACATGATGGTGCATTTCTGCTAAGATAACCCCGGGGATACACGCTCGCTCACTCCACTACCATCTTCCCATGGAGGAGGAAGACCTGCCAAAGATGTGTAGTTGCCCTACACGGCCTAACACCTGCCTAGATATCTCCGCCGCACAGCCGTCGCCGTCATCGCCGCCGGTGAAGCCGAGAAGTGAGGACACTGCATGGGCTACATGCCGGCAGCAGTATCATGCCACTGTTTTTTTTTTTTTGGGGGTAGAGAGGAATCTCCAGGTGAAGAGGGGGTTTCATTTATAGCGGCCATGAGGTTTCTTTCAGCGAGTGGAAGCTTGGATGGTTTAGTGCCTTTTCTACAGACCTGAATGAGGTATCTTCCATAGCATATTCTTGAGCATGTGGAAACTTCTCCTTTTTTTCATGTCCCATGCTTTGATTTTGCTTTGGACTTTGGAGTATTCAAAAGTATATTCCGTGCTTTTGTGGTGCCTTTTGGGGCCTCTAGAATTATGGAATAATTTAGATGACGAGGAATAAATGTATTAGAGTGGCTTGACGAAGCATGGGCTGGAAAGTTAGTTGTGTTGGTGTGTGGTCATCTAGAGCAAATATTTCTTGGGCCTAGTTAACAGCTGACAGCATGGCAGGTATTGTATTGTGTCTGTCTGCCACTCCTGTACTGGATGCACTACGTTGCACCTACTCGTTTTGTATGCTTTTTAGAGAGGGAGGATCGAGTATTTTCCATTTTTTTTTTGCGTAAACAGTATTTGCCATTCTACACAAGTGCCGTACCAAGAACTTCAGAGTCTGTTTGGTTTATTAGCGACGTGAATCAAACTAAATTTTGATAACACCAATAAAAATTGATTATCGCTTGTTTTATTATAAATATTTTGATAATGCCAATAAAAATCTAGTAACACCAACGAAATCCAATGTTATACGGATAATCAAAGGGTGAGAAAACTGCTCATCAAAATTTTGGTAACACCAAAATTTTGTTTTGTCGCAATTCAAACAACATTTATTTTGCTAAATATTGGTTTTATCCAAGTTTTGACTATGTCAAATTTTAGCTGGGTCATTAGAGCATGAACCAAACGGCCGCTGGAATTTTTTTTTCCCTTCGAGGAAGGGTTCGACTCTAGAAGGAAACATAGCCTGAGAAGAAGGGTTCGATTCTAGAAGGAAACATAGCCTGAGAGATTGCTGTCGTGTCATACTTACTGTTTGACAGTATGAGGCCGACGCGCACTAGCTCACGCTGATATCCCATCTGGCTTGGCGTGTCTCTATTGTATCTGGAGCACACACGCATAGCATTCTTCTGCTCACTCTGCAGGGTAAAGAATTGCAGTCTTTTGTGCCCGTAACATAAGGGCCATGAGCCCAAGACCAGATAGAAGTTGCAGTAATTATCTGGTTTTTAAACGACAAACGTCTCTTGCATGCACTGTCGCACATGGGAAGCGCTGGAGGCTAGCTGTCGCGCACAGGGAGCACATGAACATGACTGCCCGGTCGTCTGCTGCCCTTCCAGAGCTCGACGAGTAGTATGGTGTGCCACAACGGCGCTACTGGGATTGGAACAGTGGTGCTACAGGGGATCTGACAAGTGACTTGCTACTGTGCGTCTCTATGTACCCGTTGTTGCTACAAGGATCAAATCACTACTGTTTGCCTCTAGTTACCTGAATCCCTCGTGGCTCCTGCGTTTCCGTGCGCCACAGCTGCCGGCCCTTCAGTGCTCCCCGTGCACCACAGAGTACATGCAGGCTCCCGAAGCGTGGTATGCTGTAGCCGCTGTATGGGAGCGCTTAAGGAGTATATGTCGATCGTCTAATCTACTGTGGTGTTATTTTTGTATTTACAGACGGTGGAAGTTAGATGTGCAAAACCATTTTTTTTAAAGGGTCAAACGAGGTAAAAACTCAAGTTTTTTTTTTTTTGGCTAAAATAGCGCTGTTATCATCCGCAATAGCAAAACGAGCCCTCCCTGGGCGTCAAAGATAAAGATGACACCTTGTATGTGCTCTAGAGAACCGGATTTGCCATGCGAACGACACATGGCCTCGTCCGACTCTCAAGGGTGCAGAAATACATCATCTGGCCATTAGGGACGGATTCTCTCTCTTTCAGAAAAGGTTGAGAGTTGTAGAAATTTCTAAATATAGCAAACGAGCCACAAAAATTATGAAATTGTTTTTGAAGGTTTCTATCATAGTGTACTTGCTTGTGTAATTTTTTTAGAATTTTAACTATTTTGTACTTTTCTCAAAAATTCATTTAAAACTACTGTTTGTATGCAAATAAAATGATGGATTTGAGAAACAAAAAAAATATGCTCAAAATACTTTCCACATTTATTCTCAGTATAATCATCCCAAATTTACATTTTGTTTTGGAAATTTCTCACCCCTAAGGACTGGATTTTCCTCATCCTAATCTTTAGGGGTGCGGTAGCTCCATACCTTTTTTTTTTTTTGAAATCTTGCTTTCGGTTTCTCGGATTCTCGCTAAAATCTAAAAAATATTGTTTGATATGATTTCGTCACATGTGATAATATCCCTCTACAACAAAAGTTTGATCTGATCAACAAGGGCAGGCGAGGCGGCTGACCACGTGAAAAAATTTTGCTGAATGATTTTTTGGTACATATGATAATATTTACTTTTTTTTACCTTCGTAAAGAAGATAAAAACTGTATCGAAATGTTGCCGTGAAGTTGGAGTACGATTTTCTCTACATCCGGTCGACTTCTAGTAGAAATACTATTTTTCTTTCATACTACGAGTAGTATTACTACTTTTACTATCTACGATTTTTGGTTTTGTCTGATCTTATCATTAGATTTATAACATAAAAAATTGTAAATTTGAGATAATTATACTGAGAATAAATGTGGAAAGTATTTTGAGCATATTTTTAATTTTTTTCTCAAATCGGTTATTTTATTTGCATGCAAACAATAGCTCTTAAGGAATTTTGAGAAAAATACAGAACATATAAAATTCTGAAAAAATTACACAAGCAAATACACTGTGTTAGGATCATTCTAAAAAATTCATAATTTTTGTAACTCATTTGATATATTTAGAAATTCGTACAACTCTCAGCTTTTTTTGGATGAGGGGAATCAGTGCACGTGGGAGCCGAAAATACATATTTCCGCACCCTTGGGGCCTAATGAGATATTTCCGTGCCTTTGGGCCGGGCGAGGACATGTGTCCCCCACATGGCAAATCCAATCCTTTGATATATGAATAAAGTGTCATTATTGCTTTTGATACAAGAAAATGAAGTGAACTAGTTTTGCTATTGTACACCGCAAATAAGCTATTTTAGCCCAAAAACTGGTGAAAACTCTCGACCAAACTACCCGAAAGTTGACCAAAATACCCCCCGCCGGCCCGCCCCCGGAGAAACAACTCCCGTTCCCACGATACGACCCCCCATATCCACCACCCCTCGCCGTCCTGTTACTCAAGTCGAGTCGAGTCGATTCGATTCCCCGCATCGACCGGTACCAATTCGGCGCCTCCCACCCCATTGTTTCTTCGATCTGCGCGAGTCCCGTTTGCGATCTGTGACTGATCTCCTTTCTATTTCTCTCTGTTTTGTTTCTCGCCAGCTCGTCGCCTGTTAGGGTCGGGGCGGGAGTGGGAGCGGGAGCGCGATGGCTGCGCCGCCGGCTAGGGCTCGCGCCGACTACGACTACCTCATCAAGCTACTCCTCATCGGAGATAGCGGTGAGTGCTGCGGACCCGCGGTGTCCTCTGCTCCTGCTGGATCTCTCTCCCTACCCGCTTCGGTTCACTGTTGTGTTTGTGTGCGCGCGCGCTCGCGTTCGCGCGAGAGGCAATGGTTCGTAAGGGAATGCTAGTTGCGAATAGATTTGCTTGACGCGTTTGTTTGATTCGGGGTGGAAGCGTGTGGCTTGGTTGCCGGTAGATGAACTGGTCGTATCGGTAGCTGTGATTGATTTGCTGCTGTCTTTTAGTTCAAAAGAAACCTAACCATCACTGATGGGGCATTCACTGGTGCGAGGAGTGACCAGTGTGCTCTTCCTTAGTTTCTAGGTGAACTAGATAGGGATATAGGAGATAATTCTTGCCTTGTGTTATGATGATCCTTTATGTGAAATTTACACTAAATGGCATGAGACATACGGGGTATCCATTGTCCATTGATGCATTTCCTAGCATGATTGAAGGAACCTTGGAGAAGGGGTGCCTTCTGCAAGTTCAATTGCCTCATGCTTTAATAAAGGCAGCATCTAGTTGTTTGGATGCTCCACTACAATCTGCGCGGCTAGCTGATGTTGCACTGTCCAAACTTGTAGACAAGGGCAATAGCACATCTAGTCATCTGCACTACTGAAGTGCATGTGGCTGAAAGTGGGAACCAGCTGTAATAGTTAAATATGATGCGGATTTAAAGGTTTACAGAGAAAACATAAGGGCCCCTTAAGAACCTTCGCTGAATGCAATGTAGTGAAGATGCATTGAGCAGTACAAGCTTTCTAGAGGTTTTGCTCCTTTTTGGTTATCTATGGTGGTGTTCGAGACCCATCTGATTGGTGAGGAAATTATCAAATGTGAGCTATAACGACCTTGTAATTACCCTTGTAAATTATAATAGGTAAAAAAATCTGACCTGGTAAAGGAACTGGGGATGGAATAGTTGAGTATAATGTGCTTTGGACATGAAAAGGGCCTCTATTTTTGGTGTCATGTGTTGTTGTGTTCTGTTTGAATTGTTAGTGTATGCTTTTGCATCTCTTTGCACTATATTAGTCTGGCTGAGTTTGGCACTCGTTGGTCTTTACATTTGTTAAGTATAATGACACATAGGCTAGTTCTCATGGGGTTCATGTTTCTTGCTGCGACTTTTTAAATCTTGAATTCATAGCTTGCAGCATATTTGTTCACTTTACTACTTTGTCAATTCCCTGATAGGAAACCTTTCCTTTTTTTTTTCTGTATCTAGGTGTTGGCAAGAGTTGCCTCCTTCTGCGGTTCTCTGATGGCTCCTTCACTACTAGTTTTATTACTACAATTGGGTAGGTTTTGTGTTGAAAAAGATTGTTTTACTGTTTCGTAGTTTTCCTCAAGCCATTTAGTGTTCTTGTTTAGTTGTTTTACTGCCCACTAGTTTCCTTCTGAAGTATTTGGTAGTTGGCACTGTTTGCCCTGTTTATCTCAAATCCTGCCTATGTGCAGTATTGACTTCAAGATAAGAACAATTGAACTGGATGGAAAACGCATTAAGTTGCAAATTTGGGACACAGCTGGTCAAGAGCGATTCAGGACTATCACCACAGGTGCAATGCTTGTTTCACTCTGTGCTATAGACTAATTCTACAAAGCTATATGATGACCCTTTTCTCAAGTAATGTTCATTTTATCTCAGCATACTACCGAGGAGCCATGGGTATCTTGCTTGTTTATGACGTCACTGATGAGTCATCTTTCAACAGTACTGTTCTCCTGTATATTCTTTAAAGCTTCATTTTGGACAATCTTGCCATTTTTTTCTTTTGTTTACTGACATTTTGGTTCATTTTAACATACAGACATACAGAACTGGATTCGCAACATTGAGCAACATGCCTCCGATAATGTGAACAAAATTTTGGTGGGCAACAAGGCTGATATGGATGAGAGTAAAAGGGTACTGATTCAGACCTCCTTCCCCTCCATGTTATCTGCTTTTCTTGTTGTCTGATATTTAGTAGAGCCTACTTGCTGTTGTCCATTTGATATTATTAGCTCACTGTTTAATTTCTCTATTCGATTGTTATTCTAGGCTGTTCCTACTGCAAAGGGACAAGCACTAGCAGACGAATATGGCATCAAGTTTTTTGAAACTGTAAGTTCCTGTGTCAAATTGTTTGGTCTTTTAACTGATGAACTTATTTCGATTTTACTTTGTCCTGTATCTTTCAGAGTGCCAAGACAAACCTTAATGTGGAGCAAGTTTTCTTCTCCATTGCCCGAGATATTAAGCAGAGACTTGCTGAGACCGATTCCAAGCCCGAGGTAAGGTTATACAGACGATTGTCTTGATGAGTATTTGAACTTACTTTATCCAGAGTTTGAAAAGTACATTGTTGCTTATAGGACCGGACAATCAGGATTAATAACAAGACAGACCCAGGCTCGGAGACCCCAGCATCTCAGAAATCTGCTTGCTGCGGCTCCTGAGGGATACATGGTCTTCACTATCATGAACTATTTTAACTTTATTTGTTTACTGTTTGCTTGCTATTATAGGAAGAATGCTAAGAAGATAGCTATGATCGGTTGTTCTTTTACTCGTGTCCCTTCCATTCTTTGCAACTACTATTACTTTAAATCTAGTTATTGCAATTTCTGGGGGTTATTGCATGTTGTATTGCAATTATTATACGCATTTACCTCTGTTGTGTATTCGAATTCATGTCATTGCATTTTCAGTTTATCAATCTATTGAAGTAATACTAAAATTCTCTGCTCGTTGCAAAATTTTATGAACTTCACGAGAAGGTAGATCATAAATGGCAGGAGTGCATGCGCAATTTGAGTAGGTGAATGACGACGTAGCAGCTAGGAACAACTATGTGCTAGGGTGCTTTTCTAACAGGAGAATTCTTTCCCTCATGAGTGCCTATGTTCGCTGTCCTGGTTGAATTTCTTGGAACCAAGTGTCGTCATTCAAGGAGTGACGAATGAGTGTGGTGGATGTTCATATGTGAACTTATGATTATAATTATTTGTTGGTTTGTGAGGAACGTAGTTAATTTGCGCACCCTTTTCACGAAGCATGCAGATTGCGAGAAACACAAGGATGGCGGTAAGCTTGCACCATGCATGAACCTATGCCAGCTTCTTCCTGGCTTGTAAATGTCTTGGGCTGTCGGTGTAACCTGTACCCCACCTGACCACCTGAATGCATATAATGTTATGTGCACTTGAATGATTCCATGGGCCACTGTAGAACTCTTTTGTTCTATTGTTTCCCTATGTTTTGTGTTGGGCTTGGTGTATTAATAATGAGAAGTTCATTAGAAGGTGTCTTTGAACTGCTGAATCTTTCATTCCGGTAAACTATATGCCAAATTTCATTTGTGTGGGAGTAGCAGAGCTGCATGAGAATACAGTAGGCAGTAGTTACATGTTGCTACAAGTAGAATGGGTTGACTGTCCTTTTTTTTTGTGTGTTTACTTTGTTGTAATCCACTTTGAAATGTCTGTCCTGTGACTTCGTTACTGAAGAAAAGCTAGCCTTCGTTATTAGAAACAAAAACTTAATTGAAACGGACTTACCTTTCAAAATGAACACCATAGGAAGCAGACAATATCTACGTTTTAAACATGTAATGGCTCTCAAAAGGAAGATCATAACAGTTAAGCAATCTCATGTTGATCGGACGACTCAAAATGAAAAGTTGAACTGAGCTGTTGCATGCTTCGGCCGGCGTCACAAATACAGAGTAGGGGACGGACATAATTAATCGAAAGAAACAAAATTTAATGAAATTTATTACTATTTACAGTAAGGAAATACAAAGAGTTCATCTCTAATTTCCTTCACAACTAAACCGGCCTATGAACATCTGTATCTAACAACAGGGGATAAACTCCCAAAATTACAGGAAAATTTGTAACATAATTTTTTTATAAAAAAAGCAAGAACAAAGGAATTGCCAACAACAAGCGTGCAAAGAATATTCGCGGTCCAGCGAGAGGCTCAAAGCGAGCAATCCAACATGGCGAGCGCCTTATGTACACCCTGCCCGGCGGCGCCGAGCCCCACGACGTTCCGGCACTTGGCGCAGTTCTCCGACGGCGTCAGGTTCAAGTCCAGGCAGATCCCCCCGACGTTGCACGCCTTCTCGGACGCTGCCTTACTGTTTGGCGCGTCGGCCTCGGCCTCGGCGCGGTGCCGCCGCATGTGCCCGCCGAGCGCCTGGCCGATGGCGAACTCGAGCCCGCAGACGGGGCACTCGTGCACCCTCGGCTTGGCCGGCTGCTGCGGCAGCTGGCGCTGCCCGAGGCAGAGCGCCGCGTCGGCGCCACCGAGCGCGTGCTGCTGCAGCCTCGGCCGCTTGTGGCTGGCGCGGTGGCCCCCTAGCGCCTGGAACGTCGGGAACTGCCGGTTGCACGTCTTGCACTCGAACACGCGGCCGTGCACGCCGCGCACCACCAGCGGCTGCGCGCCGACGTCCACCCCGCCGTGCTGGTACTGCTGCGCGAGGAGCATGAGCACGCGGGCCGTGTCCACGCCGCCCATCTCCACGTCCCACACCGCCCTGCCCCTCTTGCTCATTGGCTATCTAGCTACCTAATCAGAAGTCGCACTATTGGCGTATCTCCGGGCTCCTGCACCGTGTAATACATGTGTGGCGCTTATCGCTATATATATAGCGCAACTTGGGGTTGGTGTGCATATACATACATCTAGTCAACGTGTGTGTTCTAGGCTTCTAGCTTAGCAAGCCACTAGTCTTCTAGGGAGGCTCCGGGCGCGGCTAAGCATAAAGAGCAGTACAGCCGAGTAGCCAACCACTCGATGGTGAGTAGTTGCGAGTGACGTGCGTGGCGTACGTTTCCTGGCCTGGCTCACCATGATTTTACCCGCGCGCACGCGACGTTCTCGACCGACCGAGCGGGCACGGCTGGCCGGCAAGGTCGTTTCAGCCTGCGCGGGTTTCACACTTCGGTTGGTGACTACGTACGTTGCTGCCTTCTTCTTTCTTTGCGGGCTAGCTTGCTACGTGCGTACGGTCGTTTCATTTATTGGGTCGACTGGGCGAATTAAACAGGACACGATCGATTCAATCCTCTAGAACGAGTGATCACTGACGTGCTTATTCTAGTTAGACCCGCGGTTGATTCTATGGTGCAGGAAGTTCTGACGCTCTGCATCTAGACAAAAGCTTCAGTCTCGGTATGCATGCATGTATATATGCTTCTGTGCAGTCAGTCTTGTTGCAAAATGCGAGTACTGTATGGATTTAGGAATTCATACCAGCAATCTGAGTTACCGTCGTTCCTTTCCTCAGGTTGAGTTACTGCTGTTCAATTTTCACCTGGAAACATCTGATAGGAACTAATAGCAAGATCGAGACTGATCACAACGCGAGCTACTCGCTCATCATCAGTTGACCGCTAATTGGTATGCTTGACTGGTAATGTTCATGCTTTAAATCACCCTTGAATTTATTTGAATAGTTAGCTTGGTTATATATGTTTTAATTTGCAAATGAACAGTCTGATTAGAATTGGGCTCATAAGTGCAAAGACCAATTCGTTTATGAAATTCTAAAACATGCATGGTTTAATCCTATATTGCCTAGACAAGTGGTGAGAGAGCAATTTATAAATTGTGGTCCTTGCCAAACATGTGACACATGACATTGGGTCACATGAGAAGAGCTATAGCTAAAGTCACACACACGTACGCACATGCGCGAGTATATTCGCATAGCAATCGCGCGACTTATGACTCGTGAACCCAGTCCACCTTTCTTTTGCTAACCGTGCATTTCTCTCTCTCATTTTAGACTGCTTAGACTAGTGTGGTCGAAACATTGTGGTCGAAAAACACTGGTCGAATCCATAGACCAGTATTGTCGAAATAAAGTGGTCAAAATAAAGTGGTTAAAAAATAGTGGTCGGGTCTAGACTAGTGTGGTCGAAATAATATGGTCGAAATACATTGGTCGAAGCTGTAGATCAGTGTGTAAACAGAAATTAATAAACACTACTTAATTACCATTAATTTATTTTGAATTAGCATTTACCAGTTGTTTAATATGTGCTTTATTATACAGTTACTAGAGAGTAATTGTCTCGGCCTTTAAAAGATCTTGGAAACGTCTAGACCTGAGATCGATTGATTCACTTTGATTTTCTTCTTCCTCTCTGCTCTACTGTGCTGGAGAGTTGTGTCATCGAACTAAGTTGTCTCTTCTCCTCGGCGTGCACCAGAAAAGAGGGTGAGCGGGTATCTCTGAACCATTGTCGCAGAGTTTACTTACACGGAGTGGTAATAAGGTTTCTGGGCAGCGCATCTGTGCAACCGCTCGCTGTGCTGCTTCATGTACGTATTGCACTGCTTCCTATTCTTCATCAAGCCCGACTGTAAGCTGATTGCACGACCAAACTATTATGTTATAATTTTGTATGTTTAGAAGTGCAATGAGTTATTTCTTATTAGTATTGGTTTATGCATCTCTAGTTTTATGTGATCTTTACTTTATAATAAAATCTAGAATTAATATATTATCCATATTTCTAACACAATCAAGCTTGTAATGACCAGCTTCTACGAACAACCACCTTTGCAGTAGCTGAGTCAAATGTCAATCTGTGTTAGCTCGCGTTCTTAGCTTTACCAGGCATTCAAACAATCAAAATCAAACTTTTAGAACTTGCATGGGAAGATTAATATAGTGGGCACACCTAACTTCAGAGGCAACCGTACTAGGCTTGTATTATAATTTAGAACCAACTAATCCGGCCAATTACGTAGTAGAAAAGGAGAGAGAGAGAATAGAAAGATGAAGCTGAGTTGGGAGTTTGGTGATGCAGTAGTACTGGTGCATACATCGTCGTTAGGTAGAGTGCAGTCCCGGTCTTGGCGGCAAAATGATTTGACCCATTAAGGGGTGAAAATGAGTCGATTGTCTGCCAAGAAAGGCTTGGCTCCGTGCACTCCATGCATGCATTTTGTTTGGCTGGCTGATCCAATCTAATGCTTTTCTGCACACATCACCTAGCCACAGGTTCAGTTATTTTGTGCGCAACATTAGGGATGGGAAAAAAACTCAAAACTTATGAGCGAGCTGGCTCGCGAGTTACTAGTTTAGCTCAGTAAGAAAACCAAGCTCAGCCCACTATGCCATATTCCATAATCCCCAATTCCTGCAGTACCGCACGACCACACTCGTTTGAATAATTTCAGTCAAATTGCAGCCAGATTTCGTTTGAAAATTCAAAATCATGTTTAAAGGTTTTAAACGAGCCTAACGAGCCGAGTTCGAGCTTTTTAACGAGTCGAGCCGAGCTCTTTTTCTTAACGAGCCTTAACGAGCCGAGCCGAACCAACTCGTTATCCACCCTACGCAACATATATGATTTAATTAATTGCTTCTAGGCCCAAAATTAAACAAAAACTCTATTTCTAGGTCATACACTTACACCGATCTACAGGGAAAAAATGGCGTCTTTTTTACCTGCATGGTGTGGCATCCAATATCTATGCAACTATGTCATTTGGCACTGGCAAAAATATACTATTAAAAAAAAAATAAAAAGTTTGACCAGTATGCATAAAAAAGTACTGATCTTTTTGTTGGAGGCAGCATTAAGCATGATGCAGCTAAAAGTTCAGTTTAACTAATTAAATCAACAGGCGCGATCGGTCAACACAAGCATGTTTTGAGTCGGAATTCAAAAGGTAAATTTTGTACATATAGAACGACTCCTAGCTAGCTAGGCTCCTAGCTTGATATGCATGGCTCATGCATGTCTTAGCTACACCAACCATTCCTGCATATTTTTCTTTTTCAACAGAAACATCACGAGCAGTGAGTACCATGTATATATGTTCTAATCAAAACCAAATCTTGGACTCGGACTGCATGCACTGACTCAGCAACACAACAAATCCGGCACGATTCAGCAAACGTGCTCTTTGAATTTTATAATGGGATAATTAGCTAAGTGACATCGCGTTCGGACGTAATCGGATGAACGATACTTCGTTCGTGACGCAATGGAAAATAACATCGTGAACACAAAAAATTATGCCAAATGACATCGCCGTCAGTTACTTCCGTTTGCTGAATTTTTTAAATATAGAAACTTAGTTAAAAAATCATCAATTTTTTTGTGGAACCTCCTGACACAGTTTAATTGCTTGTGTATTTTTTTAAAAAAATTTATACTTTCTGATTTTATCTCTAAAATTTATTTAAATATATTATTTGTAGGAATTTTCTAATATAGAAAATGAGATCCAAACATTATGAAAAAAAATCAGGCTACTTACATAGTGGAATTGATTGTGTAATTTTTTCAGAATTTTTACAAAATTAATTAATAAAATTTCATAATGTTTGGACCTTATTTTTCATATTAGAAAATTTCTACAAACAGTATACTTAAATAAATTTTAGAGACAAAACCAGAATGTATAAAATTTTGAAAAAATATACACAAACAATTAAAGTGTGTCGGGAGGCTCCACAAAAAAAAAATTGAGCTCAGTTTCTATATTTAAAAAATTCTGCAAACGGAAGTAACTGACGGCAATGTCATTCGACATAATTTTTGGTATTCGCGGTGTTATTTTCCAGTGCGTCACGAATGAAGTGTCGTTCCTCCGATTACGTCCAAACGCAATGTCACTGAGCTAATTTCCCCTTTTATAATTAGTGCGACTCTAAAAGGCTAGGGATAAGATCATAAGCTAGGTCATGCTAGGTGGCCAAACGGCTGCCCGACACGGCCACAGCCAGCCCGTTTACCTGTGTGGGCCGTGTCGTGCATGCCTATGGGCCGGGGTACCGACTCAAGCACAACACACCACTTGGTCACTCTTTGGCCCGATCAGGTTGGGATAAGCACGCATGCAAGCACAGCGTCGAGCGGCCAGTGGGCCATTTCTTCCTCGGCCCGCGCCATCGGCGCCTCCTCCTTCTCCTCCACTGCCTTCGCGCACACTAGCCGTGCCCCTCCACCTCTATGTCCACCGGTAGCGCCCTGTCACATCCGCGCCGGAGCCCGGCCTCCTCCGCCGCGATTACCGACCAGGCCATGCCCGGGCCGTGCCACACTGGGCACAACACTACGCATGTCGTGCTGTGCCAGCCCATCTACAGTGTGGGCCATGCCAAGCCAACAGTCTCACACTTCGAACTGGTCCTAGAGGCACGGCCCATTTGGCCACCTCTACATGCTTGCATAAGTTGTATCACTGCTAGGCATGCACAATCAGTTGAGTGCAAAAGTCATTCAGGTATATTTAATCGGCGACTTTTGCGGTTGTTTTAGTGGCTCAGGTGTCTCCATTTTTTGTTCCGGTTAAGCATGGGTGACTCATATCCTAATCAATCAAGACTTGGAGAAGTGTGCTACGATGATTCCTACTTCCTTTTCGGGGGAAACTAGGGGCACTGTATAAAGCTACGAGTGGTGGTCATAGAGAACATAATCCACAAACCAACTTATCCAAAGCAAGAATCGTACGAGAGGATTAGAGGCTAGTTAGGTTATTTTTTAGCACTAAATTCTTGTATAGAGTAAGGATCCGATAGTCCTAAAAGATTTAAGAGAGTTGTGAGAGAGCAACAATCCCTTGTACTCTTTTGAGGTTGTGCTTAAGAAATTTGCGGTCGACTTTGCTAAATCTTTCTCTCTCGTTGTGTTTATTTCGTCGCTATTATTATGTTCTCTCTACCAGATTCATCTACTTTGTTTTTCACATCGTGTACGCTCATGTCATATCTCATAATTCTGATGTGATATCGGGGTTGTTGCGCATAAAAAAAAGGTATAAGAGTACGAGAGTTTCTTCTAGTTGCTCGATTGCATTGCAAGCTTGCAGCTGATGGAAAAATTGCGGCTCAAAAATGTCTAAGAAAATTAGGTCATCCAAGTACATATTTGCTCTAGAAACATACGACTCCATGCATGTTAATTCACCATCAACGATTCAGCACGATGATGTACTGCTCATAATTGTGGGGAAAAAAATGTTTGGCGAACTTTTTTTTTTAAAAAAAAAAGCAGCTAGAATGCATTTCAAGAATTAAGTGCGAACGCCTGTTGCAAATGGCGGTCGGGCCCAAATGATCCACTAGAACACGTACTTAATCAGTACATGCGTGGAAGTCAAGAGCGCAGATGGAATGTACGTGCCATATGATGCGGACTTTGGAATTTGACATGGAATTCATGCAATGCAACTTGGATAAAAGAAACGCTTTCATACGGGTCAATGGCTCAACTAGGTTGGCATTTGGCAAATGGAATATGCAGTTCTAGACACCATCTAGCTCTTTGCCTTTTACATTTAAGGTTGTTAGTGATAGCGCTTTTCCTAGCTATATCACCGGCGTGCACGGTTCAATGTATCAGGGCCATGGGGACGACTCCTAACTGCGGCAAGGTAGAAAGATAAATATATATGGCTTTGTGTGGTATGGCTTCAACTTCGGCTTTTCATTCAAAAACCGAAAACGTCCCTAACAGACGGTTTTTGTGAAAACCGAAAGCCAATTTTAATGTGGGAAAGCCAGAAGTCGCCCAGGGGTGCTTCCCACTGCTTCGGCGGGATGGTCTTCCGAGTTTGTCTCTAGAGTTATGGGTTATTTACCTGCTCCTTGCCACTGAACAAAACCCCTCCTCTCCCTCCTCCGCACGCCTGAACCCTAACCCTAGCCGCCCGCCTCAGCCCGCGTCGCTGCCCACCTCCTCCTCCCGTGTCGGCGGCGGCACCGTCGTCCTCCTCCCCCAATGCCGCCATCCTCGCTCCTCCAATCACGCCGGCGCCACCCTCTTCCCACGACACCGCCATCCTCCCTCCTCCTCCCGCGTCGCCGTCGCCGCCCTCCTCCTCCTGCGTCGGCGCCACCCTCCTCCCCCGATGCCGCCATCCTCCCTCCTCCTGTGTCTTCGTCGCCTCCTCCTCCCGTCGCCACCGCCTTCATTTTTTTTTCTGATATAGTTCATTTTCCTTTTTTTCTTTCTTTTTTCCCTGATATAGATGAATTATTATGTAATCATTGATTGATTACTTGTGTAATCATGGAACTAGATCACTTGTCGTTAATTGTCGTTAAGATTTACTTGTGTGCAAATTGTCGTTAGTTGCTGTCAATTGTCGTTAAGATTTATTTCTGTGCGAATTTTCATTAATTGTCGGTAGTTGTCGTAAATTACTGTCAATTGTTGTTATGTGCCGTTAATTGCTGTTAATTGTCATTAAACAACATCAAACAAGCCATCATTTGTCTCTAGGGTATTTCAGATATTTCTCAAATCATAAGCTCAATTCAGCCTATCTAAAAGCTAAATAGCTAAACACCAAATCTCTTCAGCTTAGTTGTTCAGTCCTACAGCTCTTCATCCTAGCCGAAACTGCTTTTCAGAAAAACTGCCACCATGTCAAACAGGCCCTATACATAGGTGTGTGTTTCTTCACTGCATTATGCTTGCTTTGCTTTGTTTTTCTAGCTACTCACCGAGTCAAATCAGATGAGGGAATGTGTCTCTGTTACAGCCTTGCAATTGATTATCAAAATATTTATGTGTGGGAATTACATCAAGCGTGACATGGCATGGCAATCTCAGGTCAGTGTGTATAGTTTTATGCCTTTCTCATATTTAGGCCGTTCTGAGCACAATGCTTACTTCCATGCATTGCACCTTGCTTCAAGTTGCTGTTAAGTTAATGGTTAAGAACGAACGTTTGATGCCAATCTAGGTATGGTGGTATCTAGTGAACAATATCATTTCCCCCTCTACTGTATACACAAATTAAACATGTATAAAACAATCTGTGCAAAAACAATAGGTTGTCAGGTTTTGGCATGCATCGTGGATGGCATGAAACCCGTTGCCGCTGCAGTTTCGGTTATTTTAAGGCCGCAGTATTTTTATTGACGCTTAAGGAGTATATTTGACGAGCGATCCTTCCCTGATCCTTCGCTGAATCTATTTTCTATGACTGAAAATGAGGGAATTACTTTGCAGCAATTGTTCGATTCCAATTAACCCAGAGTTTACATTGTTGAAGCAGAATACACTTTTCGCCGTTCACCTTTCCTTAGAGCCATCCTTGAGTCAGCCAACTTTCCAGTAATTTCAGCGAACAAGTCGAGAAGAGCTAAATTTATTGATTAACTGTGGCTATAAAAATGCCCTTGAATAGTATACATTTGTTCCGGATTAAGATGCGCACAAGTCAGAACTGTACTGGGTAGTTCCATGAATTATACTTTTCAGTAGACTATATCCTCGAAACCTTTTGTTTCAGATTAGGATGAGCACTAGTCAAAGAGTTTTACCCAGTAGTGCTGTGTCCGTATGTAAGCATGCATCTCGTCAGGACATCAAAATCGCAAGGTCCTGTGGGCTGTGGCGCTTTCGTGGGGATTATTGCTGATTAGTAGTACTGACTTAGCTATCCACTGGGAAGGAAGTCAACACACGGGAAGGACCTGTGGTGAGTGCTGTACTCAGTTGTGGCTCCTTTGGAGTTTAACTTTCGTAGGCTTTCTAAGTTGTGGCTGAAAAACCGTACCTGATGAAAGAAAGAAGACAAACTGGCATCTTGCTCTTGAGAATCTAATCTTGGGCTGCGTATATAAAAAAATTAGCTTTAAGTTCGGTAAGTGTGGATAGCTCTCTTCTACCAGAAGTCAAGAACCTTTTAACACAAACCACTTAACAACTTGAAGATGCAATATCTGTCATGCTAAGTCGTTAACCACACACACAATAACCCATGTCGCACACACCAACATAATTGCCATTGGGCATTGGCGCACTGGAGGGGATTTGGAATCGAACTTACGACCTCTCTTAACGTAGGTACATGCCTAATTATCCGGGTGTAGATTCTACTGCAACATCCGACCCTCAAGCACTGAAAAAAATTGACACTTACAAAAAAAAACCTAAATTTTCTAATATATACACACTTTGTGTCTAGGCACCAAAATCAATACACTGTTGATGTGTTTTGAGATCCGCAATGTTTGACGTTGCTATCTTTAAAAAATATATTTGAGCCTAGCTCAGTTGGTGGGAAGGTGTGGATGTACATCCTCACCACCCAGGTTCAAGTTCTCTTCGAGGTGAATTTTGGTGCCTATTATGGCTGTGTGCATCCTTAGTTGGTGCAGAGGCCGGGAGTTGTACTTCTATTTCTAAAAAAAAAAACTCCGAAAAAATTAAAATTTATCTTTAATTTAACTAGTTTGAGCTAGTTTCATGTTATATAATCACTCCAGTTGCACTAAATTCAAAAGTAGTTCAAACTAGTTTGAACTGAGTTCAAAACTCACTTGCCATAAATATATCAGGAGTATAAAACATTTTCATACATAAACTCTAAAATTTGCATCGATCATACACGTGTATCGGACGGTTCATGATGCGGGTACCTAGGCACACAGTGCCTAATGTACATAAATGTTTCTTTTCTTATTTTAGCCATAACTTTTGATTAAAAGCTTCGTAGCCTAGTGACGATGAGATTAACATACTGATATAAGTCTCGCAAATAAAAGCTTTATGTGTTTATTAAAAGAGATTTACTGCAACCTCTACATGTCTTTACTATCATCTTAGCCAACTAGTATATACACGTAGACAACAACTAGCAAAGAAATTGGTTTTTTGTTAGTATATGAATGTTTCTTTTCTTATTTTAATCATAACTTTTGATTGGAATCTCTAATTCAGGAACGGTATTCACCGGAAGCTTGGTAACGACAAGATTAACATAATGATATAAATCTCATAAACAAAAACCTATCTGTGTGTTTACTAAAAGAGATTTATTGCCATCTTAGTGAACTAGTGCATACACTAGACAACCAACTAGCAAAAATTCGGTTTCTTGTTGGTACATACATGTTTATTTTTTGTTTTAGCCATAACTTTTGATTGGAAGCTCCGATTCACGAACGGTTTTCACCAATACATTGGTGACGACAAGGGTAATAGAATGATATAAGTCTTGTAAATAAAAATCTCTCTGTGCATTTATTAAAAGAGATTTACTGTAACCTCTACATGACTTTACTACCATCTTAACCAACTAGTACAGACACGTAGACAACCAACTAGCAAAAAATCGGTTTTCTTGTTAGTACATGAATGTTTCTTTTCTTATTTTAGCAATAAATTTTGATTGAAAGTTCCGATTCACGAACGGTTTTCACCGGTATCTTGGTTACGATGAGAGTAACAAAATGGTATTATCATAGCAAGAAATACTAGATAGTAGAAAAAGAGGACCCGTGGTGTCTACGTGGGGGACCGAGGGATCCTCGAAGAGGGGATCGGTTGCCAGGAGTAAATATGTATTAATTGTCCCAAAAATCGGGTCTCTGTTATTACATGGGGGCAAGGTGGCTATTTATAGCCTTCCGATACGGTACATGAGATTACGGATCTACCCCGAAAAAGGTCTCACACCTATAGGGGCTGCAGGAGCTTTTCCTACCCCTACACGTAGTCTCCGGCTCACAGTAGACCTTCCTAACTTTGGTCCATCCAGTTGGTGCGCTTGGTCCACATTGGGGCGGTGGTCCGCCCCTACAACAGATATAAGTCTCACAAATAAAAACATCTCTATGTGTTTACTAAAAGAGATTTACTCCACCGCTAAAAAAGATTTGCTATAACCTCCACATGACTTTACTGCTCTGTTACAAAAATATTTGCTGGACTCCATTTTTGTAGTTTACTGGCACATCCATCCCGTGCATGTATGAAATAATCGTAAAAAAATATAAACGCGGTGATACGCGCAACAACAAAATTGCTATCACAATTACATCCGACCATCGCGTTACATTTTACTGGTGCACCTCATCATAGCTTGCATTGGACGCGTGACGTCACGCGTGGGGATCGTGGGTTAGTGGGCCAAAATGACTTGCCTGAGCGCACTCAGTAGGGGCGGCTTGGTCGAGCGTGGTGGGCTTGCTTGAGTGTAGAATAATTGGCATAATAGTGTGTGTGTGTGTGTGTGTGTACGATTCTTTGGCTAAGCATAAAATAACTATTCTACGCCCAGCCAACCCATCGCGCTGGCCAGTCCATGTGATACGCACGCGCAAGCAATCCTTCTACGGAGTGGCCCAATAAGAATAGGTATGGCCCAGGAACCTTCCTGTGCCTCACGCCACACGTATATTGGAAGTAAAATATTGTGTGTGTAACTGTAATCAAACATCATTTTTACTGTCAGATTACCACATGTAATCAAACACCATTTTTTCTGAGTAATTAACAACAGACATATGGCAAGTAAACGTGTAAAGGGACCAATGTAATCATGTTTCCCTTTTTACCACTGGATCACGCAGGTGGACAAGTTATCGTTTTGATAGTAAAAGTCTATGACGAGAACAGTAAACAGTAGCTATCCGCAAGGTAATTGTGTTAGTTTGTTTTAGTGAGTAGGTCTAACGCAATAAATGGTAATTCACAGGATAGTAAAAGTAAATGTATTCACTTTTAAACATGTTTTCGGTGTATACCAGTAATATCATGTTCAAGCAGCACTCAAACATTACCACACTTACAATAACTACCAAAAAAAAAAAACGCAAGCGAGTTTACAGCAGAAACGCGGCATGGCTTCTCGAAGTAATATTATACGTCATTTACAGTAAGACGATCACTGAATATACGATATCATTTAATGGATCAGTAACGAGACATGACTTTTCGCAGTAAACTAGCTTCCCGAATTTATGTTCCCATTTTTTTCTTGTTGAAACGGTAGTAAAACACTTTTAAATGACACGGGTGACGCACGATACATATGGAGGTTTAATTGCCGTTTGGACGCTACCAAGCCATTTTATTGCCACTCTCAACGGGAGCGCATGTGATTTACTGCTAATCCTGCGTGGGTTGGCGTGCCGCGCGGATGAAGCTACGACCCACACGCAAAATAAGCTATTCAGCGCTTGCGCGCTTAATAGCGCCACCATGTGTGTGTGTAGATATACTATTCTCTGGCTTACGTGAAATAACTATTCTACACCCAGCCAACCCACTGCGCGCAACCAGTCCAGTCCAGGTGGGACGTGCTCACGTGCAATCCTCATACGGCCGTCCCATTAACTATAGTAGACGGGTTAGAAACGTCCGCTCTCGCGGGAACTCGATTCGACGGTAGTTGATAGAGGGCATGACAGTAATTTGTGTGTCTATTTTACTGCATGTTTTTCGGGATACGATTATTCAAGCTCATACGTCTAATAGTAAAACACAACGCTAGCTCAATAATTTTGTAATGTGTTTTTACTGTTGAATCACATGCATTTATATTATTTTTATCAAGATACACTCCCACTATCTCCTCCCGATGTATGATGTCCCAGCAGGCAGTAACGTGCATCATGTATTATTGTAATTACATCGAACATATTTGAAGCCTTATCATCATGTTACAACGGACTTTATGTGTATTTCGGGGCAAGGACCCTCGATATCCCCTAGCTTGAGATGCGATACATCACGTCTGATAGTAAAAGAAATGTACCACATACGATTTTTTTTATGTG
Organism: Ampelocalamus luodianensis; assembly: GCA_036346255.1. Classification (NCBI taxonomy): domain Eukaryota; kingdom Viridiplantae; phylum Streptophyta; class Magnoliopsida; order Poales; family Poaceae; genus Ampelocalamus; species Ampelocalamus luodianensis. The sequence continues at coordinate 23,515,990 of CM070617.1, read as the reverse complement.
ACAATAAGCCTACTGCCAATGACCACCAAACCCATCATACGATTTTATTGCACCCGACATCTACTTTTACTTATACAAACGTTTACTTTTAAAAACAAGAGAATTGTGAGAGGACAGTAATGCTCAGCGGGTAGTACAACAAAAATAGTGTGACAGTAAACGCTCGTACATGAAGCGATAAAATTGATAGTAGAAAGTAGTAAATGACCAGCCCGAGAATCGTTCCATACCAGTAATGCTCAATGAGTAGTACAACAAAAGTTAGTATGGCAGTAAAAGCGCATACAAGATGTGGTAAAATGGTCAGTACAAAGTAGTAAATGTGTATTTTTCTTACATTTTTTCAATGATATTATATCCTTTTGTTGCTTAGGCAATAAAACGAACCAAACATTGTAGTAAATTTACTACTTTTATAGCAGTAAAAATTGAAGATTGAACTTTTTAAATATATTTTTGAGGGTTCGACCAAATAGCGTAGCTGGTCGTATTTTTTTTACATTACATGATAATAAGAAATGAAGGGAAAAAGAGAGAAAAGAAAGAAGGCCCTAGTGGCTAAGGTTGGATTAGGGATAGCAATAGGGCCCCATTCATCATTCCCGACGGGGAATTCACCCATTAGGGGATGGGGATGAGGCTATTTCTTTCCCCACGGAGATACTAATATGCAAATACAATTTCCTATTGGGTGAAGTGGGGATGGGGCCATTCTCCTACTCCCCATCCCCGCTATCCGTATGGGCCCCCGATAAGACATGTAGGCCACTAGCCTACTACCACACAACCCGATAATGCGATAGCCCGATAATCTCTTTTGCATCCTTTACTTTCTATATGCTAATTAATCAAAAAAATATTATCATTTTAGCATTGCATGTAGATGTTCATATCCATTTTATAACATTATGGATCTTATTATCTCTTCTTTCGGGATCTAACTTTCGGGTATGGGTCCCGTGGGGCCCGATAACCCGATGGAGACGGGGACGGGGGAGAATAGCACCCGAAGATGAAAAATTTTTCTTCTGTCGAGGATGGGGATGTTCTACCACTCTCGACGAGGAATAGCCTCGTTGCCATCCCTATGTAGGATACTATCGTAGTCCTCAAGCGTTCGAAGCCTGCTTATAACATAGGACAAATGTTTTATGCACAATGGTGCCTAGGCACATGATCAATACCGTTAAGGAAACTGGACTGTAGCCCAACAAGGCTCGGCCAAAGCATGGGCCGGATCCGGATATTACAAGTATCGGATCTTTACCCGAAAGAAAAAAAATCCACTTTATTGTCCTCGTCTTTCTCCTTCGTCTTCGTCTTCGTCTTCGTCTTCGTCTTCGTGTTAGTCGCCCTCCCTCGCCTTGCTCGCTCGCGCAGCAATCGGCGACGCAATCCATCAGGCCATCGTCCATCTCTGTCCCCACGTCCGCAAATCCGCCTTCCCGAGATGGTAATCCCTTCCTCCACTCCCTTCTCTCGCAAAATGTGACCGCACGCATCTCTGTTTCTTCGGTTTAGTTAGGGTTTATTGCCAAGAACAGGTGGTAAAAATCCAGTCTTTTTAGTGCAGTGTTTATCCATCAGCGTAATTATCCATTCTGTAATTTTTATATTTCCTGAATTTTGCCTGGTAGAAATAATTGCTCTAAAGTGTTAGCATTGATCGCTGCTCGTGCAGGAATCCTGCCCTTCGGTGAAGAACATTCTTGTCCTGGACTCCGAAGGGAAGCGCGTGGCCGCGAAGTACTACAGCGATGAGTGGCCCTCTCTGTCCTCGAAGCTAGCTTTCGAGAAATCGCTCTTCGCGAAAACCCAGAAAACGGGTGCTAAAACAGAAGGTGATTTGCCATCAAACAATGAACAAAGTATACTTTTATTCGATTTGCGCTTTATAAGAACCAAAACAAATTAATGTTTTGCATAAGTTATGTAGTGTGTAGAATGACCACATTCTCCCTGAGAACGCTGATTAGCAGCTCACGACGAACAGATTGGGCCTAGCTGTTTTACACTGTTATTGGTTACAGTTTGTTAAGTTCGTGCGGTATATTCATGAGGCATATCTTCTTGTCGGAGCATCATGCCGTTGTTTGGCTCATCTCCGCTAATCCTTGTTGCCTTGCCGCTTTGGACAAGGATGCCAATCGGTCATCTCTTTGTTTACCGGTTCTTTTGATCAACATTCAGCAGCATGTTGATCTGTGGTCCATGTATTTTGCAATTGTCTCATATTCTTGTCTTGCCAGTTTCTTTGGATGCAATCTTTCATGTTTGAGTTTCCCCCTGATTTTACAGCAAAATATTATGCTCTATTATAGCATCTGAACAGCACGATAACCATTTTTTACAGCTCATGAATTCTGTCATTTTTCTTAAAATTCACTAAAGGATTTGAAATTGTGGTGAAAGGCTGTACTTATCCACCAATACGCTGTTTTCAAGTTATGCTCGGTGCCATTTTCAATGTGTTACTTTTCTCGGTTAAACATTTATTTTTGGTAATCTCAGAAACTCCTATTATTCTGCACATGAAAACAAAGTAATTTACATGCTACTATGCTAGTTTGTTTTGTTCCAGTCATCCAGCTATATTCATCAAATAGGTTATTTTTTCTGTTTCCCATTTTGCAGCTGAGATAGTAATGTTTGACAGTTACATCGTTGTGTACAAGTTCATCCAAGATCTACATTTTTTTGTAACCGGAGGATATGAGGAGAATGAGCTCATTTTAGCGTCAGTTCTTCAGGGGTTCTCTGATGCTGTTGGCCTTGTCCTCAGGTTTTGCTAATTCCCCCCTTTTTTAGTACACCCTGTCTCTTATTGTGGTTTGTTCCATTCCATGTTGCTAGGCTGTTTTCTCTGGCTTTACTAATCAAAGTGAGTATTTTTATCTCGTTGCAGAGAAAATGTAAACAAAGGGATGGCACTTGCAAAACTGGATCTTATCTTTTTATGCCTTGACGAAGTTGTTGATGGAGGGTAATTACAGTGCTTGCACATGCTAAGCTTTCATTTTTCCTTTACTATTTTGGTTCCTATTGTTCTGGAGTGGAACGCACAACGGCCCTTTTCTAGTTTTTAGCATCATGACAAACGAATTCAACTAGCACTATTACGTTGACTAATCACACATGTAGAGTTGATATCAAAGGCAAGAAATAGGCTAGAGGGCTGGGGTTTGTGATGCTTAATTTGAGGGTTTAGGATTATTTTTTAAAAGTTGTCAAGAAACTACCTCAAGTAAATATTTGCATTATGAGGTTAAGAAACTACCTCAAGTAAATATTTGCCCTATGCTTAATTTGATAGGTATGCTTACAGAAACACTATGAGGTAAGGTAGAGGTATGTCGTGAGCTGTTGAGGACATGAACAAAATAACCTCTAGTTAATATTTGCACTTGTGTCATGCTAATACAGAGTCTCTGTGGTCAGACTGTCAATTGTTTGATGAGTTGTGGACTTGTAAATAATTGGTTGAATATGCTTGATTACTCGCAAATGCTTGCGCAGGATTGTTCTGGAGACGGATGCGAATGTGATATATGAGAAGGCGTCAGGCCATGGATTGGAAGGAGCTGGATCCGCTGAGCAGGTATGCCACAGCTGTGATATTATTTTGAGCTGAAACTTATCTAGCTCCAGGTGACCTATTCTCTCTCTACTTGCAGACGATAAGCCAAGCCCTAGCAACAGCAAGAGAGCACTTCACGAGGTCTCTTCTCAAGTAGTGAGTTGGCATCCTTCAGGTTGACCGATGAGCTAGCATCAAATTGTTGTGTTTCCTTACGTAGCTCAGTACTCCTAGTTTGCGAGGAAGAAAGAAAATGACTTGAATCTTTGTGTGTGAGTTGATCTATTGCTGTGGCCGTCAACATTTTGTCGCGGGGATGAATGTGCAACCTAACTGTTGATCAAAGTCTTTTTAAGATTTTAAGAAGCTTGTGATCTATTCAGTTGTTGATCTTGATCTTGTTGTTTCACCGCCCTTCGCTGTATAACAATCAAGCGACAGCGCATGCTGCTACGATTTTTGTGACCTACAGTTTTTTACAGCAACCATGTTTCTTCTCAAAGTTAAGAATTTTTGGAGGAATTTTGTAAGAATTCAATCCTATAGGAAAATTTCCTATATGACCCATTGAAACAAAGGAATGTGCTATTTTCGTAGGAATTATAGGAGCCTACTGCATGTGTTTCTCTTGTTCTTATGTTTTTGGATTCCTACGTTCCAACGAGTCCTAAGACAAGATGTTACAGCCTACAGGTAATATAATGACCTCGTCTGCTAATTTCAGGCCAAAAATGACCGAAGCCGACCATCTCCGAAATAACCAAAATTCGCATTACAATTCTATCACTTGTCGATATCCTTTGTTTCATGTCAACGAGAAAAGAAGAAGAAACACAGTAAGCAGCTAGAGAGCCGGAATCACTCAGGCAATTTGCTGCCGAGCTTGCTGACATACTGGCACAGCAGATCTCTCTGCGTGACCGCACCGTCGTCAGCCACATCGCTGAACTGCTGCATGTAGCCGTCGTCATGATTGTGCGACGCCGGCGTACCGTCCCTCGCCGCATCCTCCAGATCGATCATGATGTTGGTGAGCAGGCAGCAGACGTAGATGATCCTCGGCAACCGGTGCTTGTCGGGCCTCCACAGCTCTCCCTTGAGAACCTGCCACCTTTCCTTCAGCTTGGCCAGAGCACCCTGTACCACCATTCTTGTCGCGGCGTGCCGCTTGTTGAATTCCACTTTCGCTGCAGATAGATCATGCTCTTGGTATGGAGTCATCAGCCAGGGAAGGAGAGGGTAGCTTGCATCCCCAACAATGTACTCTCTGACCAATGACCCTGCTGACTCTCCAGAAAGCTCCATTTGCCCGTCCAGCCTTGCGCCTTTCTCACAAAGCCTGTAGAAGCCTGAGGTGCGCAGGATGCACGAGTCATTCAAGCTCCCAGGCCAACCACTGACAACATCTCTGAACCGCATGTCGGGGTCAACAATGGCCTGCAGGACCATGCTGTTCCTGTTCTCACCGTCGAGCCAGACGTTGCTGTTAGGCTGAGCTGAAGAGCACATGAGGATGTGCGTTGTGTCTATGGCACCGCAGCAGTTGGGGAGGCCCTGGATCTTTTCAAACCTTGCTTTGATGGTTGCCATCTCCTCAGGGCTAGGCCACTTCAGATGATTGACGCTGCGCTCCTCCAAGGCCTCGATAAATTTCCAAGTGATGTTTGAGATGGCTGAGTGGTTCATCCCAAAGCGGTTCCCTATGCTCAAAAGTGACTCACCGGTGGTCAGTCTTAACAGAGCAACGGCTACTTGATCCTCCACACCTAGAATAACCTTGTCTCCAAACCTGAAATTTCTGAAACTTTGTGTCTTTCTTGTGAAGTCCTCTTTAATCAGAGAGCAAAGGTAGTCAAAGGTCTTCCTTGACATCTTGAAGATAGACTCAAAGTTCTGACAGTCTTTGGAAAATTGCCCTGTGGAAGCATCAGATTAGATCATAGATGTAGGGTCATCATTTGAATGTATCACAGATTATTGTACAAGAAAGGGAAATGTAGACATGTTAAAATCCAAAGGATTCCATTCATTCTCCCCATACTATTTTGTGCAAAAGAAGAAGATGAATAAACCTTACAGTGGGTTAAAACCAACGGGGGAGAGGGGATAAAATCTTACAGAAGATGGTCAGCAAGTGTCCATATAAAGCAGCAAATCGGCAAATACTGGGACATGCAAAAAATCCGCCAACTGATAAACTAGTCTAGTGTATTAGCATTCATGGTGCAAACTAAATAAAATTCAGAATGTGCTGAGCAGTGGTTATGAGAAAAGGTTAAGCTGCTTTTGCAGGACAACAGAAACAAATTATAGAGTAACTGTAGAAGATACTTAATTCAAAGTTTATGAGAAAATAATTAGTTGAAGGCACACTATCCTAGTTAAATAGATAGCGAAAATGCTGTCATGCTGTAACATTCATGTATCTATCTGGTTAAATCACAATTGATGGTCAGGTTTGTGCCAGAGTTCAAACAGGTAACTCAAGTAAGTATATCTTTTTAGCAAAGATTTGAAGACTCTAAGAATGTCACTGTTCATAAACGGGAATTGGTAGGCGTAACTGTACCAATGCTTCACAGAAATTAAGCTCATTCTCAACAATTGGCACAATTTCAGATAAAACACTACCTAGAACTTGAGGAATTCTAAAAGCCATTATCTATCAATTTGTGAGAGTAGGTACTAAAAGAGAGTATAATAGCATGCTAAATGACTATAATCATCTATGTTATTTGTCCAGGAGAACTTCTTTTGGGCAGCTGCGCCCAATGACCTCTGCAATTCATACTCATACACCATATGGAGACAGCCTAATGAATCTAAATGTTCCTGAGATTATATCAGATCACATTGAATATACAGTCAACTTCTTTGAGAAAGGGTCCACAGACTCCAGTTGCAATCATGTAGTATCGATGCATCATTACCTGTTTTTGACTAAAGCAGTTCCAGATTCAAACAGTTTCCTTTTTTAGTATCAAGCTTCAAGAGTTCATCCGGGAAATTCTTTATGGTCGTTGAACTAGTACCGCATCACTCAACCCATGTAATGATTTGTATGACCACACTAATCATCTAGCAAATTAGCAGTCAATTAATTGTTACCAAAAAATTAGCAACAATATCAAAATCATTAATATTGATTAGCTAATAATCCATCACATTCATGCCAAAATAAAAATCTGCTGTGGAATTGGGGAAACTATCAGCGAACACATAGACCAATTTTACGCTTACAAAGATGCTGCAATTAACATTTAGCAATTATTGACTGAACATGAAAAGCAATTCGATCACCGGTCCAAAGAAGAACTAATGATTCTTCAGGAAATTTAGTTTTCCCCTAATGAAAAGAAGTTACTTCATATGCTTCAGAAAAGAAAAGAAGATAGTCCTTGCGACATCGGTACAGCAACAATCGAGCAACCAATTCTGGATTAGATTGACATAATGGGCACAATCAACACCACCTGTGAAATTGTCGCGCCCAAAACACCATTGCACCCAGGCTTGATAGATCTGGAATGGAGACGACGAGACAACAAAACCGCAAACGGCAAAACTAATTGTGCTCCCCAACATCCCCTACTCGATTGACACCAACCAGAGCAGCGGCATTCACAAGCCGTTATTGTTCAGGACGCCCTCAGAGCAACGCCCATGGCCTCAATCTAGAACACCCCGCCCGAGATGGCTCATGCCTCTGTACACCGTACGAGCCTGGAGCCCACCACCTCCCATAAGCGCAACAAAAGAGAAGATTCATTACACTAACCACCCGGGTTAAGGAGCACAGCGGGAGCAGATTAAGCGACGCATCGAACGCCGTAGGCACACGAACAGTGCAAATTCAACGGCGGCTCTCCCTGATCTAACACCGCGGAATCCGTCCACGAATAATCCTAGACGCGAGGGATTAGCGCGCATTACCGGGAGCCAGCGAGGGTTACAGGCGCGGCCGCGAGGTTACAGCGAGCCAAGAAACAAGAAACGGGCATGGCTAAGGACGAGGAGCACAGTGATCGAAACAGGGAGACGAGAGAGAGAGAGAGAGGAGGAGGATGGATATTCTCTCACACACATATATATATACCTGCTGCAAGCCTGCGGGAGAAGGCGTCCCACCAATCGCCAGCGACCGGCGGCGGCATCGCCGGCGCCCCGGCCGGCAAGGCCTTCTCGGGCTGCCGCTTCCTCCGCTTGGCTCCCCTCACCGGTGCCATGACGAGAGAGGGAGCGAACTCCGGAGGAGAGATCAAGAAAAGAGCAACCAAAGCAGCAAACCCCCCAACGAGGCAACGACTTAGACTTGAAAAGACCCAGTTGTTTGGTGCCTAAAGAAAAGCACCAGTAGTATTGCTGCTGTTATGTACTAGTAGTAGTATTGCCCAGAGACAGAGGCATGCAAGAAGCCAAGTTGACATATATGCTCATGTGCCTTGTACATAGCCTCCGTTTGTGTTTCTGTGTTCTTTTGTTCTTGAATGTGAGGTGGCATGCAATGCAAGGAGGATCTTGGCAAGATGGGACTAAAAATGAGGCCTCTTGGGCGTTAGGTCAAATGTATTGGTCTTCTTATCTTATATCTGGTACCCTTAAGGTTGTAATGTAAAAGAGGGGAGAAAATTCTTGTATAGCTCAATTTGCAACTTAATTGAGAAAATCGACATGAATTCTGTAGGAATTTTACAGAAAGCAGGCTAATTTCCGTAGGAATCGAAAAAAATCCATTTCCTACCAATGTTAGGTGAGTTGCTGCCCTGCCCAGGGGAACTAACTGATTGATGTTTTAGGGTGCTGCCGACTATGATGCTGTGCTGCTTCATGTGGTCCGTAGCTCTTGGATGGTGCTTCATTTTGTTGGGATTGCATGTACCATGTGTGTCTGCACATACATACGTGTGGATACATTGTGCGGTACTACATGGTTTGATACCACAGGCGAACCCACCAGGGGGCTTCGTGGGCCTTCGACACCGGTAACCCCCTATCTCCCGAGGAAAAAAATTCAACGTGGGAGAGCCTCGCGTGAGGAACACCCCTCCCGCCGTCCATCCAGCTCTCCAGGGATCTCCTCCAATACATTTTTGGCTTCTTCTGCTCGAAGATGGCGTCGAGCTGCCGAGTGTCTTGTTCTTCTGGCCAAAGGTTGCGCGCCTCCTCTGATGGGCAGTGCCAGTGACTGCATGGGGATTCCAACCACCAAGACACGTTGGGTCAACCAAGCCCTAAGTCATGTACCTGACTGCAAACTTCGCATGCATGATACATAAACAAACTTTTTTTTTGCCACAAATTAACCATATTTGGGCTTGTTCTGATTAAAATTTTGTCATGCGATTCACCGCTGCCGGCAGATACGGACTATGAGATTGTGCACGAGGTCGACGGTGACGACCATGTGCGGATCGATTTACAGCGTCGACGCGGGTTGTTGTGAAGCTTTGGCCTACGAGCCACCCCTCCATTTTCATCCAGGCTTAGCCAATGTTTGATGCCTACGAAGGATGCTTTACAAGATACTAATATGGATTCTAAGAAACTCACCGTACTCAATGAACAGATGAATTCTTGCGCAAAATGGACGGGAAATTAATTTGTGGGGATTTGGACAAGATTTGGATTGATATTATACTAATGCTTTTCACTCGATGTACAAACACAAACGCTGTGCATGTACTGCAAGTTACCGACTCATATTTATAGTATGTAGTACTTAATTCATTTATGAATCCTGTGCAATTCAAACATGCAAATCCGTAAACACGGACGTCTCTGCTATCCTTTATCTCTGAATTACGAAGGAACCTTGATTTAGCCGCATGTAAATGCCCTGCTGTCGCTAACTACCACGTTACCGTAAGAACACAGTACTTTCCAGTAACTGAAGTTTTTGTAATTTGCAATGATTTGGTTTGCTTTAACTATTTGCTTGATGGATCCGCATCTTAGTCCTGTTCTAATGACTCGACAAATCCATCGCCAAAACATAATAATAATAATAATAATAATAATAATAATAATAACTTGTCAAAACGGTCCTAAGAACAGTTACATGGTCCATATCCTATACAATCTCTGGTCCTTTTCTAGGCCCCACGAATGAACATATCCAAATCTATCGGGAATGTTTCGTGCTTAACTTTTTCCAAAGCGTCTTTCGTGCTCAACTTGATTAGCATTTCGAACATTGAAGTTTACAAAGACCAGGCCCATCTGAACAGTTTAGATCCATTCTTAAATTAATGTGCACCTGTGCCTTCCAGTTCTGCAAGATGGAGTACATTACCTTTGGAGCAATGAGACGTGTACAATCTGTCAGGTGGGTTTGGATCTTTGGATAGACAGGTGAAATCTACAAAATTCCTTCTTCTAGTGAGTGTTGTAAATTAGAAAAAAATAAAATATTATTTGTGTGAAGAGTCTAGTCACTCCTTCACCCGGATGTCAACCTTGATCATACGTACAGTAGTCGCTGGATCTTGTTTGCTCTTGAAACCACTCCCATCTCATTTTATACCTAGATGCAGGCAGCAGATCATGTCTGGGCATGGTATCGCTCGGGAATGATCACTTTATGCTCGGATGCCAATGTTGTTCATGTCCAAATTCACTGTCTCATTAACAGCCAGTGACCATCTTGCCAGTTTTGTTTATGTACAGCTTCACTCATTTATACGAGGACACTCTTAGGACACAATGGTGGGCGCCTAACGTAACTCTATTTTAAAACAGCATAATTTTCATGGTTTTTAAAAACCTTCATTGCATATTCGGAATTGACTGACCTTTTTGTGTGATTTCGAACCTATTAGAACAATTTACTTTGTGCCAAAAGTCAAAACTACAAAAACTTCCAAATAATTTGGTTCAGGTGAAAATAACTAAGTTGGAGAATGCAAACAAACTTCAAATCTAAATTAATTTTGGCAAGAAAATTAAATGCAAAGCCCTATTCTCATAAACCACCCTTGGTTGGGTTGGAACACGTATGTCCCAGCCCATCTCACTTTTCTCTTTCTCCTCCCATCAGTCCAATAGCAGCAGCAACCCATCTCTTTGTCATCTCTCCTTCCCTTCCCTTCCACGGCCCAAGTTGGCCCGCCGTGGCCCATTGACTGCTTCCAGCCCGAGCCGCCCACTTGTCTGCCCAGTTTCCGTTTTCTCCTATGCGCCGGAGGCTTTCTTGTTACACGCCTTATCTCTGCTCCTTCCTTTTGCTCTCACTACCAAGTGGGCCCTTGGTCCCACCTATCAGGCTGAGAGAGAAAGGGGAGACATTGTTTATCTTCCATCTCACTCCTGCTCGTTCTCTCTCCCTCTACGTGAGCACGTGATGGGGAGGCACTTAAGAGCCTGTAGCGCAACGCTGCTGCGAGATAGTCACATCTCCACGTCAGCCTCACCAGTCGGTCCATACCCGTGCACTCACGAGAAATCGCGCCCGAGATGGTATTTGTGTTGCCGTTCTCTTCGATCTCCTCCTCTCAATTTAAACCGAAGCCGAGCACGTCATATCATGCGTGAGCTCCTCTTCTACCCGATTTCCCAACTCCCCTCTTCTCTTCCCCTTGAATTGGAGAGAATTTGGCAGCACACCTCGTCTTCCCTAACTCCGACTGAAAGCACCACCGCCCAAAATTGGCCACCTCAAGTGAGCTTCATCGTTGATCCTTGGTTTCATCATTGTCGCCTCGTGTCCCTCTCTCTGCTTGTCGTACTACAGGGAGACCAGGATGACTTCATCATCCTCAGCGCCAGTCTAGAGCATACACGCCGCCATCGCCTCCCCTTGTGAGATACAACCTTGGGCGTCTTGAACATCGGATTCATCTCGCCTTCCTGGTGCTACCCCCCCCCCCCCTTATGGTTGCCTTGGTCCAGGAGCAGTGAGGCGCCTCTTCCTTCTCGAGCCGTCTCAGACCTCGCTGCCACCAGGCCGCCGCTCACGATTGGCCACCCATGTGATCTTATTCCTCGCTTCCCTTTGTTCCATGTGGCCTCCTCGACATCCCCTTGCTAATGTTGTCTTACTTGTCGCGCGTCCCACCGCAGGTTGGTCGGAACACCCTCGACGTCCACGCCGCAGACCGAAGCATGCCCACTCTATCGTCGCTCCCTATTTCTCGACCAGGTGAGATCGACCTCGGAGCCCATGTCCTTCATGTTCACCTTGGTCTCCTCTGCCTAACCCCTCCCTTCTTCTCTATTTACGTGGCCCAAAGTCACTGGAATGCATCGCTGTCCCATAGCCGACGTGCACTAACCCCGCCGCCACAACCGATCTCCTTCCTTGCTTGGACTCTAGGTGAGCCCCTCCATTCCCTTACGTTCCAGGATGAGACAAACTTGGTAGGCTAGTCAATCAAACACCTAGACGATCGTAGCCCCACCGCACTAGGTCACCATGGAGGGAATAGCACATTGCACTGGCGGAGCAGTACGGCGAGGATAGAGTCGCCTAGTGTTGTAGATGCTTAGGGCATGCCTGATTTTGAGGTTTAAGCATAGGTTAGGAGTCGTCGTCGTGCATAGTATCTCCCCTGCCGCCCGCACTACGGTGCCGCTACCTCAATGTGTCCCTGTCCGCGTCGTCGTCGTAGATAGGTTCGTCGCAGTCGCCACAGTCTGTTTTGGTGGTCGCCTGAAGCCACCACGGCTCCCGTCGTCGGCGCCAAGCTCGGCCAAGTCGGCCATGGCGTCCAGTCCTGAGCCGCGATGTTAAACGAAGAAGATGGCCTGTAGTGCTAACATGCGGGCTCGTAGTGATTAGTGTTAGTTGAAACTAGATTAATTAGTGGGTTGATTAGTAGTTAGTAATAGTATTACCGGTTGGCTAGGTAGTTAGAAAATCTAATTAGAGGGTAAGTTAAGTTTGGTATGGATGACATGTGGGCCCTGCCGATTTGAACACCATGTGTAGACCCAGCACATAGACCATAGACACTAACATGTGGACCCACGGACATGTCCAATTTATATAGACTAAGTTCATATGGACCACGGTCCCACGTGTCACCACCTATTGTTTTCTTAATAAAAATAACAAGAAAAGAAATTAAAATCCGTCCAGACCCTACCTATCAGGATTTTTGTATTTTTCAGATTTTCCTGTCGCGTCAAACTTTGGAGAGATGATTCTCCCTCGTTTTAAATCCAAATGACTTAGTTTTTGTTTCTAAATTAATATAAATTAAATATATTTATAACAGATCCAAAATCATGATTTGTGGAGGTCATTTGGATTTATTTGAATTTGTTTTGAATTTGGATGCTTTTCGCGACTATAGATTTTGACGCTTCGGGTGTCGTTGTCACTGCTAATCAAGACCCCAAGGATATCCATTGTTGGGCAAGGTGATCCCTTATGATTAATCATGTTGAACCTAATTTTCAAATTCACTTACCTTGATTTAAAGTATTACTTACATGTTTATATATTTATTAAATATTATGTTAAATGTTGATATTAGTTAATCACTTCCTTGATCATTGATAATCCATTTACCTTGTCACCCTAGGCTAATTATTATATTAATGAATTAACCTTGGTTAATCAATAATGGCTAATGCTTGTGCTTAGACATTGTTAGCGATTAATTTGAATATGACATAAACATTGTCATTAAAACACTTGGGATATAATATGATTTGTAGTGTGGTAACATGAGTTACCATTGGAAAACAAGAAAAAATGTTTCATAAAATGGCGAAGACTTGGGTGAGTGGATGGTATGATACCAGTGCAATGACTGCACGAGAGTTGAGTTTATGAATTGTCTCACGTGAATCGATTAAGGACCGAATCATGTATCGTATTTCTAAACTACCAATCATGCAATCACAAGTCAAGTATGGGCAGGACCTGACCAAGTAATTTGTTTAGTTTCAGTATAACTCTCACGCATAGTAGTAGGTTAGATTTCTATTGTCGAAAAGGGATGCAGATTTCCCTCACAATTGTGAGTCACTCATTGAAAATGTAGCATGTTGAATGAAGCATTATGAGTGTACCCTCTAACGGTCATATCCCAGTGTTGAGGGGTTTCACCAACCATGCAAGAAACATGTCGGAGTGAGGCATCGGAAAAACTTTGTTATAATCATATTAGTCGCACACCTAAGGAAGCATGTCATTGGCCGACATTATAAGTTGACCATATATTGTGGGTAAAGTTGTACAACCTCTACAAAGTCGACAGTGAGATCGACCTCGGAGCCCATGTCCTTCATGTTCACCTTGGTCTCCTCTGCCTAACCCCTCCCTTCTTCTCTATTTACGTGGCCCAAAGTCACTGGAATGCATCGCTGTCCCATAGCCGACGTGCACTAACCCCGCCGCCACAACCGATCTCCTTCCTTGCTTGGACTCTAGGTGAGCCCCTCCATTCCCTTACGTTCCAGGATGAGACAAACTTGGTAGGCTAGTCAATCAAACACCTAGACGATCGTAGCCCCACCGCACTAGGTCACCATGGAGGGAATAGCACATTGCACAACCGGGAGCACGGCCGGCGAGGATAGAGTCGCCTAGTGTTGTAGATGCTTAGGGCATGCCTGATTTTGAGGTTTAAGCATAGGTTAGGAGTCGTCGTCGTGCATAGTATCTCCCCTGCCGCCCGCACTGCGGTGCCGCTACCTCAATGTGTCCCTGTCCGCGTCGTCGTCATAGATAGGTTCATCGCAGTCGCCACAGTCTGTTTTGGTGGTCGCCTGAAGCCACCACGGCTCCCGTCGTCGACGCCAAGCTCGGCCAAGTCGGCCATGGCGTCCAGTCCTGAGCCGCGATGTTAAACGAAGAAGATGGCCTGTAGTGCTAACATGCGGGCTCGTAGTGATTAGTGTTAGTTGAAACTAGATTAATTAGTGGGTTGATTAGTAGTTAGTAATAGTATTACCGGTTGGCTAGGTAGTTAGAAAATCTAATTAGAGGGTAAGTTAAGTTTGGTATGGATGACATGTGGGCCCTGCCGATTTGAACACCATGTGTAGACCCAGCACATAGACCATAGACACTAACATGTGGACCCACGGACATGTCCAATTTATATAGACTAAGTTCATATGGACCACGGTCCCACGTGTCACCCACCTATTATTTTCTTAATAAAAATAACAAGAAAAGAAATTAAAATCCGTCCAGACCCCACCTATCAGGATTTTTGTATTTTTCAGATTTTCCTGTCGCGTCAAACTTTGGAGAGATGATTCTCCCTCGTTTTAAATCCAAATGACTTAGTTTTTGTTTCTAAATTAATATAAATTAAATATATTTATAACAGATCCAAAATCATGATTTGTGGAGGTCATTTGGATTTATTTGAATCTGTTTTGAATTTGGATGCTTTTCGCGACTATAGATTTTGACGCTTCGGGTGTCGTTGTCACTGCTAATCAAGACCCCAAGGATATCCATTGTTGGGCAAGGTGATCCCTTATGATTAATCATGTTGAACCTAATTTTCAAATTCACTTACCTTGATTTAAAGTATTACTTGCATGTTTATATATTTATTAAATATTATGTTAAATGTTGATGTTAGTTAATCACTTCCTTGATCATTGATAATCCATTTACCTTGTCACCCTAGGCTAATTATTATATTAATGAATTAACCTTGGTTAATCAATAATGGCTAATGCTTGTGCTTAGACATTGTTAGCGATTAATTTGAATATGACATAAACATTGTCATTAAAACACTTGGGATATAATATGATTTGTAGTGTAGTAACATGAGTTACCATTGGAAAACAAGAAAAAATGTTTCATAAAATGGCGAAGACTTGGGTGAGTGGATGGTATGATACCGGTGCAAAGACTGCACGAGAGTTGGGTTTATGAATTGTCTCACTTGAATCGATTAAGGACCGAATCATGTATCGTATTTCTAAACTACCAATCATGCAATCACAAGTCAAGTATGGGCAGGACCTGACCAAGTAATTTGTTTAGTTTCAGTATGACTCTCACGCATAGTAGTAGGTTAGATTTCTATTGTCGAAAAGGGATGCAGATTTCCCTCACAATTGTGAGTCACTCATTGAAAATGTAGCATGTTGAATGAAGCATTCTGAGTGTACCCTGTAACGGTCATATCCCAGTGTTGAGGGGTTTCACCAACCAGGCAAGAAACATGTCGGAGTGAGGCATCGGAAAAACTTTGTTATAATCATATTAGTCGCGCACATAAGGAAGCGTGTCATTGGCCGATATTATAAGTTGACCATATATTGTGGGTAAAGTTGTACAACCTCTACAAAGTGTATAATCTATTTGAATAGTCATGCCCCAAGTATGGGTATTGTGAAGAAAGCCACGCTTGGTTAGTTTTATAAAATGTTGGTGGGAAACAGGATAACAAGGGATAATTACAACCATGGTATAGCTAGAGGTGGAGGCATTCCAGTTCTCATGAGGATCATACATGATAAAACTTGACACTTTGGTTTTAAGTTAAATAACTAGGTCATAGGTTTGAAATATAACTATGGTAATGATATGATATTTGCAAACAAAACTTATTTTGTGCTAAAATAATCATAAAACCCTTACTTTGGCAAGCCAAGCATTTATATCTTGCATTTGGCATAGGTAAAATTCCTCACATACCACTGAGAGTTGCCCCAATTTCTTCCATGCCACTAAAGAAAGTGACCTCCCCTACGTGCTACCGAGAGTCTATTTTGATCCCCTCCATTCCATTTGTCACCTTAGTTAGCCCGAGTCGCGTTGCTTGCCACCCAGGAAGGAGGTGATGGAGGCCAACGGCAAGTGCTTGGGCTGGGAGAGTGGGTGAGGGAGAGGACCGTGGACATCGTCATTGCATGCGTCAACGGCAGAGGCAAAAGGATGACACTGCCCTCTCCTCATCCCCATGCCGAGGCCGCTACAACACCGAGTGGTAGGCAATTAGGGCTCGGCTCCGACGCATGAAGAGGGGGAGGCGACGGTTGCGTCTAGTGGGAGGAGGTGAGGCAAGTGGAGTGGAGGAGGGTGCGGGAGGGGAGGGGGAAGGGGACGACAATGTTGGGTGGGTGGAAGCTAGGCGCTGCGGGGGGGAGGGCGGCGCATGGTGGTCGGAGGGTGCGAGGCGATAGGGAGCAAAGCAGTGAGGGAGACGGCGCGGGGGAAGCACCGTGTTGTCGCAAGCGAGGGTGTGGCGGTGGCGTGGAGGTGGAGAAGGTGACGACACGAGGGGAGGGGAGGAGGCCAGCGGTGGGAGGAGGGGAGGGGCCGACGATGGAAGGTGAGGTGGCGATGATAAGGGGAGAGAGAGAGAGAGGAAGATGAGATTAAGGAAGAGAGGAAGAAGAGGAAGGGGAAGAAGGACAAAAGAGTGTTTTTGTGTGTGAGTTGACAGAGAAGTGATGGAAATGACATGTAGGGGATCGAAATAGACTCTTAGTGGCATGTAGGGGAGAGCACCTTTTCTAGTGGCAAATCCAAGACCAGGACAACTTTCAGTGTCATATAGGGAATTTTCCCTTTGGCATAAGGGCTTGTTGAGTACTTTTGTACTCATAGTTGTTCATATATGTGGATTCAATGCCTGAATATATCAACCAGTGACTAATTACCTCTACCCATCGGGAGTTGAGGATGACGCCAAGTACTAGGTTATTTACCCCAGTCGATTGTCTGTGGGCATATTCCGAGGGTTAACACTCCTAGTTATTTTCTCCACTGCAAGACTTCATTTGTATTTGGACTTCCCAGGCCATGATGTAAGACTTCAACCATGTGGTTTATTTACATTTATTTACTATCATTTTTATCCATGTGTACAGTGTGATATTCATCAATGTTCTACTGTATGAGCTAGTTATTGATCATGGGACTAGCTCAGTATGTGGAGAGGATCTGGATGTAAAATTTGAGTCTCGACACATAAGGTTGCGAACTCACTCATCGAAGTTAGTATCTCACTTCTACCTTGATACCAAGTGTGGGGTAGATCTTGTGCCCTTCACAGCATATTTCACTCGTTTTTGCGAGGACACAAATTTTGTACAGTGTGTAATGGTATAAACCAATTGATGTAGAAGGACAATGGGTTAGTACTACACCAAGCCGTGAGTTTTTCCTGTTGCCGCCTGCCAGTAAGAACTGGGAAGAGAAGTACATTAGCGTACAACCCCACTATCCAATCCAGATATCATCAGCTGCTTTGACTTCAATGATGCACCACTTGGTGTTGGTAGCACCCAAAAGATGCTTGGCAAATGGCATGTACCCCAACGCGTTCAGCTCCATTTCATGATGTTATCGTTGACACGGAGTATATGAAGAGAGCCACCAACTGGATCAAACGGCTTAGACATATCTGATGGTGATGTGGAGTCACAAGATTGCTGGATCCCCGGTCAAGATCAGGGAGCAGTCGTTCCTTCCCTGTACGCCTGGCTAGAAGTGAGTAAGTGACCATCGTTTGTGCTGACTGGTGACTGCTGACCGCTAAAGTGGCCAGTGAAAGAAATTTCTGCATGGTCCGTCCTTTTTGCTACTGCTTTTTCGGTTAATCTTACTAAACCGAGCAATAGAGGTTCAAATGTGGTTTTACATGATTGAAATGGCGACCATATGGGACTAGATGTTGAGGTGGCAATTCCTCTCTCTTTTGCAGTTAAGTTGAGCTATTAAATCATTTTATTTTTGTGTGAACCGTGAAACTATTTTTTTAAAGTTGTGTTGTGCTGGTTTTCCTTTCATATAGTTCCGCCTATCTTCCTTTTTGTGTGCTTCTATTTGACAATTATTATTTTATAACCTGACAAGATCTGTAAATGTCGTTCAACATTTTTATCCATTCTTGATGGCTGATGCTAATCTTTAGAAGCATTTCTGTTATCATCAACAACATTTTCTTTTTCTACGATTTAGGTATATCTATCTAAGTATTGTCACGAAATTTGTATAATGCTAGAGGGTGAGAAAAAGGGAGAGAAATTACCACCTCAATGGCACATCAACACCTAGTCCCATATGGCAGCCACATCACCCGTGCAAAACCACCTTTGAACCTCTCTTGGTCATTTTAACAAATTCAATGATCTAAATGCACAGTTTCATAGTTCATTGGCCTAGTTGTACGCACCACGCAAGTTCGTATACTTGTGGTGTCGTTTACTCCTAATTGAATGCCACACAGTTGTACCACATCAAGTTGACCTAGTAATAATCATACATGTTAGGAAACTCGAGACTAAAATCCAAGCGTCCTGGCTAGGGATGGGAAATGGTAAAGGATAACCCATTTTATCCGATATTCGTATCCGAGAAAATGCAAATGTGGTAAGTAAAATTCGCATTCAAATGAAAACGAATACGGATACTATCCAGGTTTTTCCCCTGGATACGAATACGAATCCGGATATGAATACAAATACTATCTGTATTCAGCCAGGCCAGCTTGCTTTAACTTTCTACATGTATTCTTTGTTGTGAAAATGTGAAATTGTTTATCCTGAGATGATTTTGCATCTGTTCATGAAAAGCAGTTGGCTACTAGTCTGCTACCAGAAAGTGATACCTCACCCTGTTGTCCCTGTCAGTTGTCAGCCTATCACGGCATCGTGTCACCCATGATCAGTTTGACTAACTAGGGGAAAACACATTGATTGATAGGCATAATTGTTATTGTACAATGTACGGGACATGAAAAGAAAATTGAATAGAAGCATACGATCTGTGGCTGTTGGATATGGCTGTTGCTACGAGCATCGTATAGAGTGTAGAGTCTAAACAGTAGAATGTAGACGTGTAGTCATTTTACACAAATTTGTTCTACCGAGATTTATCGCAAAAGTTATAGGATATTCGCATTTGACCCAATTGAGTACATATTTGATTCGAATTCGTATCCGTTACGACATTCGATTCGTATTCGATTCGAGAATGTTCAAATTTGTATTCGTTTTAAAAATATGTATTCATATTTATTTTAAAAATATGTATTCGTATTCGAGACTATTCGATCCGTTTCCACCCCTAGTCCTAGCGACGTTTGACATCACATTCCGGTGTTTGCAAGTTTGCCATGCCATCCTGTGATTGTACTATACCTCTGACGAATCATTGTAGTGGCTAGGAAGCAAGAGGCCTATGTCACAAGGGGCCGAGCAAACAATTTCATTTGTGAGCCTGAGAAGAAGTGCGACCACACTAATTTTACTACCCTGTAATGTCGTCTTCCTCCGGTGACTTTCTTCAAGCCTAAAAAGCACAGCAGAACAAGGCAACAAGGCCATCTAACACAGAACTATCTTTCTAGCAAAAAAAGGATAATTGATTCTCACAAGAAAAAAAGGAGATAATTTTGACCTGAACTAGATGGTCAATATAAGCAGGTTTTTTAAATAATAATAATTTAAAGAATAATTACAAAAATAAATAGTCAAAAAAAATTACAAATATAGTGTATGTTGGCACTCCAATTGACGATAAGAACTTATTTACTGCCTGTCGCCAGTTCAACTGGCGACAGAAAACCATATGTTCATGTCGCTAGTTTAACTGGCGACAGAGCACTGGCTATATAAACCTCCAAAATTGGGGGGAGGGACAATTTAATTCCAAAAAAAAAGAGAAGAGAACGAAAGAGAGGGTAGAAGAGACCTAGTGAAGCCCTACCGGTTCGTAGCAGAGCAGACAGAGCAACAGATTTGGTTGCCCATTTAACAGGTTAATGTTTTTGCAACTTTGTACATAAATTTGAAACATTGTAGGTTAGGAGATAAAAATAGCGACATAGAATTCAATGTATTAGATAATTTTAGTTGTATTATTGTTTGATGTAGTACGTCATTTTATCTGTGTACAATACGTCATTAGATAATTTTGCTAATGCCAAAAATACTTTTTAAACCATAAAAATAGGAGGACTCCTCTAAAAATAAAAAAATATGTATTAAAAATATGTTAAAATTACAGAGTAGCTAAATATTGTTTGTTAATCCCAACTTAATTTTTTGTTTCCATTTGTGCATTGTAAATATTCTGCTAATGCTAAAAATACTTTTAGAACTAGCAAAATAACAAGACACCTCTAAAAATTCTCTAAGAAATCCACAGTCGGTCATAAGGTATTTAGAGCTGAATTAAAATATTGTGACCTTATTTTTTATTTTTATTTGTACACGGTAAATATTTTGTAAATGCTAGAGACACTTTCCAAGCAAAGAAAGTAGCAGGATACCTATAAAAAATCTATAAAAATTGGAGAGTGGTTAAATAGGGTACGTAGAGCAGAGCTTAATCAAAATAATTTCAACTTAATTTTTTTTCATTTTTGCATGTTAAATATTCTGTTAATATCGGAATAAATTTTTAAACTAGGAAAATAGCTAGACACCTAAAAAATCTCTAAGAAATCCAAAGATGGTACACAGGGTATGTAGATGTGAATGAAAATATTGTGAACTTATTTATTGTTTCCATTTGTACACAGTAAGTATTTCGAAATTGCCGGAGACACTTTTTAAACAATGAACGCAGCAAGTTATATGTTTAAATTGAATTAATTAGGTATGCCGCTTCTTATTACTTTTTATGTATGTTTTGTGGTTTTTACAATGTATGCACTGAATTTTTAGGTATGGCGGACCCAGGATACGCTGTGCAGTGGCCGTACGAGCTGCTTGACTTGGTCATTGACGTGCATCATCATAGCCACCTCAGTACCATCCTCTCCTAGGAAGGCGAGGCGACGGTTGAGCTTGGCCCACCCGTGAATGGATGGGGGTGTGTCACGGTACATCATGCCCCACAAACTCCTCACCTGGACATGGCGAGAGGGTCCTCGTGGCATTGTGCTGGGATTACCTCAGCACAGTTCGCGTGTCAGCACGATACACTCATGTCTGGTTGTTTATTTCGAACTCCACTAATCACTAACGACAATTTTCTCTGGCGGGTCCAGAGTACCTCCGACACGCAACATGAGTACGCAGAGCCATCTGCTACCTTCGTGCACCGAGGTATGTCTGTTTTGTTTGCACGCATGTACAACGTATTATCTCAGTATGTCCACCATGTTTACATGTATAACTTATTGTTTCACAGCTCACGCACCCCTTTGGGAGGAGGAGCTGGTGTCACACAAGGAGTCACGCTCGGGGACTACGATTTCGACCTGGGTGGCGGTGGGCCTTCGCGTGACGAGAGCAGCCAGTCTTTGTGGGAGCTTCACGTTGCTCGGTGCGCCCGGAGCGACCCAGCCGACACAGAACCCTCTAGCGACACCCCCTCAGGCTAATCGCACCGATAGGGTGCCTCGGTTGCCTGAGCCTTCGACCTACTCGTACCAGCGCTCGTAGGTTCCCCAAACGAGGTCAGGAGCCACGTGGTGGGTACGCCGCAAGAGGGCCTGCGAGTAGATACTTGTTGTTATCAGTCATGTCATATAAATATAAATTTATGTACAACTTACATTATGGTAGTGTTGTGTAGTGTTTCGATACTATTTATTCTTGTGTGCACGGGTAACCACGTGAGGGAATCAGCATCGTGACACCCCTTCGTTTCGGACATTAAGGATCATAGTGGGCGACACTACCTTATCAGATTGAAAAGACCACACTATGCCAAACCACCTTTTCAGACCGAAAAAGACTACACTCTGTCACTCCCCCTTTCAAGCCAAAAGAGCGGAGGAGAAGAGAGCTGCAAGATAACACTACACCACACCCAATACTTTACCAAAACTCGGTTCACACAACTGTGAGGAAGGAGATGTCGGACTCGTCGGCGAACTTCTACGCAAAGATCCTGTGGAAGCGCAAGTGGCTTGCCGAGAGGGCTAAACCCTACCTGGCCGCCCAGGCATACCACATGTGTGGTCATCACCTCATAAGCGAATCTTGCAGACACATAGATTTCCCACATCTTACGTTCTATTCTACAAATCCCTAACCACATCCGCGCATAATGGCAGCCGGAGATGCGATTCAACTTCTTCCAATGAATCGACGACCCGAACATGTACGATAGGGTGTTTATCTAGCAGAAGTACATGCTGAACTATGCAATACGAGCCAAGACCTTTAAACGCTAGAAACCCTACGTACCCGACCCGACTGAAAAGGCACCGGAGGAGCCTAGGAGAGCAAGGTGGTGGTGGAGGACCCCCAAATAGGAAGCTGAGTACGACCAGACCGAGCGCGTGGCACAAAGGGGAAAGCTCCTACTAGTGAGACCGGCGGCCATCCTACCACTCCCCGTCGCCCGGGCGTAGTACGGATCGAAGAGGCAAGTTATGTTTAGTATGCATCCTGAATATTAACATGGCCATACGTTATGTCATCCTAACATTATTCAATCGTCCAGTCCGTTTCGCAAAACATGGCTGACTTCGAGACTGACCAACATCACGGACAGTCCAAAGACAAGGGGAAAGGGCCGATGGGCTACCAAGACTGATCGATTTCGTTCCAATCAACCTTTTTGGATTCCAAAAAAGGCGCGCATATATCGCTGTTGTATTTCGGTTTGCTCATTAATTCATGCATGTTGTCATTTCTAATGTACGTAACCAAACCGATCGCGCCATGTATTTCACAATTAAATTATGAAATCTTTTAAACTTAAATATCTTTTCCCAGATATTTTGACTATTACATATTATGTAATCTTTTTTGAAAGAATCGGTTCCACGAACAATACAATCGGGACAACAACACACATGGCAACCTGAAACCCAAATATATTTTTTTCATTTCGCTCCGAAGAGGGATATTTGTGTTATTGCGCCGTCGAACTCGCGTTCCAAATTGTGTTGCCGATCTTGCATTCTCTACTTCATATTTCGTTATCTTCTCTAATTTTGGATTCTTAACTACGCGGACACTACAAGGTATTACTAAAAAAAACTTCATGAAATACACTTAATCTTTAGACAAAATTATCTAGACATAAATTTTTAATAAATAGATAAATATATATAGAACCATGTCGTCAGTTCAATTGGCGACAGAAACCTCTCCCCACTATTCCAATTAGCGATATGGTTACTGTCGTTAATTGGAATGGTGACAATAGTCTGTCGCCACTCCAATTGGCACCTATATTTGTATAAAAAAAACCAACTATTTATTTTTGTAATTATCTTTTAAATTAATATTATTTAAAAGAAAATTCAATATAAGCATGGACAAAAGAAGAAAATGCCAAGAACCACGATCCTTTCGCGAGGGTTTTGAATTCCCCAGGAACTTTCACACGGAGCTGTCAAAGCAGCTCGTGAGGACTCTCGAAGTCTTGACCGGCATGTAACGAAGGTAGTAATTTGTACTCTGGAGTCACGCTGTGGATTCGTAGCATACGAGGAAACTCGAATTTTTATTATTATTTAATCCTTTTTAAATTTTATTTTAAAGTTAACCTATCGCAAACTTTATTTCCAATTCTGCCCCCTTTGGTCACGCCACCACCCGTGGTGTGACAAAACAACACTGTCACGCCACCCATTTCTGGTCAAAGTCTTGTCACGCCACTGGTGGTGGTGTGATAGTGTTGTTTGGTCACGCCACCACCAGTGGCGTGACAAAAAGTGCGATTTTGGGGACTTTTTCTGTGGCGTGACAGTGTTGTTTTGTAACGCCACGGGTGGTGGCGTGACCAAAGGGGTCAGAATTGGAAATAAAGTTTGCGAGGAGTTAACTTTAAAATATAATTAAAAAAAGATTAAATAAAAAAAAGTGCAGGAAACTCACTGAAAATTGTGGTTCTGCGTCTAAATCTAGATCCTTTGCTGTACCATAAAGAATAGTGATTTCAGTCTATGGGAACAGTGCTCGGTCAATGGTATAGTAGCAATATTATAGAAATGGTGAAATGACTATTGCAGCGAAATACACTATAGCAATTTTACTGTGTTCTCATGTACTGTATCAATTGATCTAATTCGTTCATTTTAAATCAGACGTGGAGAGAAAGAGCTCGGGTGTGTTACTGTGCTCCTCGATCCGCTTCCGTTTTGCATCCGCTATGACTGTTTCTAGCTTCCAGCCCTCGGCTTCTCTCTCTACCTATTCCATCCTTGAATTGAAACTTCAGGTCAAATTTGCTCGCATGTCAAACGTTAGGCTTTCTAGTGGCATAATAAAAAAAAGTTCGGCATATGCCATTCCCTTCTCGATCATTTCCCCTTGTAACCTACCTGCTTGTTGGGATGTGACTGTACTTGTGTGTCGAGGTGACGGCAAAGCAGCCAAGCAGAAGCAGGTACCCAACAACTCTATCAACTACAGTTGCCAAGTATATTGTACAAGCTTAATCTGTGCCTAGCTAGTCGCTCGCATCGCATCAGCCTGACCTGACATCCACGTCTACACTGGTTAAAGCTCCAAGTTTGACTTGTACCAGTGTCTTCCATATTATTCTGTGCCTCTGACCGGAACCCCCTGCACGCGTCCGAGAAGCACACATAGAAAAGTCAAGAAGCAGAGAGGAATTCCCTCTTGGATTTTATGTATCTGTTGCACAGGTGAAGTGATAGTTCCCTACACCTTTCCGGTTCCGTGGCTTCGCGCACCCGTGCATCACACCTTACGTCCGCCGCCGTGTGGGTTACGTGGTCCGCACGCCCGCCGCGCAATAAACTACTGTTATTGATAAACATGGATTGACTAAGCCGCTCGTCTCAAGACATATACTATATATCTGACATCTGCCTATAGTAACCTTCCATATCACCTGTAGATAATACTAAAAATAGCTCATACAATAGTTGTGGTGATACAGTCGGCTACAAGATTGTAGACAACACACAATCTTTTAATGTTTTTCTTGTTTCTGGTGCTACAGTCGATTACAGGATTGTAGACAACATCTTTCTCTCTCTTTATTCTCTTTCATCTATGTCAGCAAAAATCGTACGTGACAGAGACTATAGACAAATGACATAAACCTATTATGCATGCTCTCACACTTCGGCCAAGCTAGCACCGTCCTCTGCTGTGAAGAAATGGTCCGTGCACTTTCGATTCGTCAAGATATGTACGTATTCTCACTAAGGGCATGTACAGTGATATAGACAGTGGTTGTCTGTAATACTTTCCATGTCATTTATAGACAGAACTAAACGCAATCCATACAATGAGTTGTCTTTAAGTTGTCTATATATGTCATCCATAAAATAAGACCATAAAACATGTGGGTTACAGACGGCATAGATACAACAATAAAAGTGATATCTATAAGGATCTTATAGACCGTCTGTTGCATGTCAGACGGCATCTACCTCTCTCCTCCTTCTCTCTCATCCATGTCACAAAAAATCTTACATGGCAAGTATTATAGACGGCTGATGTCACCCCACTATACATGCCCTAAATAAATAGTCAAGATACGTGCGTGCGTGTGCGATGGAATACATAGACAAGTGGAAGAACAAAACTGACCGAGATGACTTCCAAACTCATCCATATACGCACTCGGAGAGTGATCCTTCCGGAACAAAACTGCGAAGTGGCGTCACGCGAAACTTTCCCTTTTCACTTGTGTACTGCACCCATCGATCCTTTATTCCTTGTGCACTTCATCGAACCAGTGGAAAATTCTACAAATCTGCGGCCGCAGACGCAGTCACCTAGGTAGGTTCGATTCGTTTGGACGTACGTGCGTTGCCGTGGATCGAGTTGTCCGCGACGCAAGATGAGCAACTTTTGGGGCCTAACCATGTCTTCCCAGGCGCCACGGGTGACGGCTGTACCATATGTGAGATGTGATGCGTACGTACGAGTGCGACCGCGTCACGTTTCTTCGTGTCCAAGCTTCAAGTGGCTTGGCTAGTTCGCACGCACATCGACTCTGACGTGAACGACTCTATCACGTCTCTTCCTCCCCAGAGCTAGCTTGCCATAACTCGTAAGTATATATGAAACGTACGTGCGCCAACGTGAATGGATTTTTGGTTCGTTGATTGGTAAACGAGAAAAAAAGGCTGGCCGTTTCTTCTCGTGATGACCCTTACGAGAGAGGAAGCGGGGGAGACCAACGAGATGGAGAGCCTCCGGGTGCACGCGGACGCGCTGCTCTCGCTGTCGTCGCCCGCGTCGTCAAGGGCGCCGGCGGCCAGCGGGACCAGCGAGCCTTCGTCGATGACGACGACGACGGCCGCGGGCAGGAGGGCGCTGGCCGCGGAGGGCTTGTTCGAGTGCAAGACGTGCAGCAAGCAGTTCTCGTCGTTCCAGGCGCTGGGCGGGCACCGCACCAGCCACACCCGGCTGCAGGCGCGGATGCTGATGCACGAGCCCGCGGCCGGCGCCGAGAGGGACAGGGCCCGGGTGCACGAGTGCGCCGTGTGCGGGCTCGAGTTCTCCATGGGGCAGGCGCTGGGCGGCCACATGCGCCGGCACAGGGGCGAGGCGGCGGCGTCAACCGCGCCCGCCGACGCCGGATCCGGCGCGGCGCAGCCGGACATCATGCCGGACCTGAACTACCCGCCGTTGGAGGACGGCGGCGATGGCCAAGAATCCTCAGCCGATCACAGCTCGGAGCCTCAGCTGCTTAACCTGCTTGGATAATGTATAGGGTGCATACATACATACCTGGTGATTCCATGTTGTTTAATTCGATTCCAAACTAATTTTTGGAGCGTGGTCACAACATGTAAT
This sequence comes from Ampelocalamus luodianensis, assembly GCA_036346255.1. NCBI lineage: Eukaryota > Viridiplantae > Streptophyta > Magnoliopsida > Poales > Poaceae > Ampelocalamus > Ampelocalamus luodianensis. The sequence goes on along the minus strand of CM070617.1, from coordinate 23,488,794 downwards.
TGGTCGTTAACTGTAGATCCGTAGGCTCTAGTCCTATATTCAGTTGTTTTTTTTTCTTCTTCTGTATAGATATCGATCAGTTGCAATTTATTCGTTGTGTATTGTTTTTTTCCGTCTGTATAGATACTGATCAGTTGCAATTTATTCGTTGTGTATGTCAGATTGTAAATCTATTGCCTGGCAGCTTGTTGTTTCAATTGGTAGTTTCAGTGAAAATTCTTGTTTCCGTGATTGGAAGCTGGGAAAGTACTCGTGTTTCCCCTCCGAAAACGGACGGCCAAGAATAAAGTTACACGCTGCAGACTTCACTTTCTTCGTGAATTTGTGATTGTTTGTATGCTAGCCAGTGGGCCAGTGGGGCTTCATAACTGAGAGGTGCTACAATAAAAGTCCAGGCCGGGCAGCCGATTAGCCGAGCAGTTCAATGACATTCAGGTTGGGCCATGGTATGGTGGACCTTTCTATTATGATGCACTTCAGTACATAACCAGGCCCAGCCCTTTGGATCACCCAGCCTAAGATTTGAAGCTCAACTTGAGAAACCTGACCAATGAGCATGCCCTTAGAGCTGCCTACGGCAATCTCATAAGCTATGGCTGGCTGGTAGCATTAGGGCATTAGGCTAGCTACATCTAATCAGAACGTGCATTTGTCTTGAGTAAAAAACAAAGGGAATTTGCATTTGTTAACGATAAACGCCGTGGAATAGACTTGAGTGGTTCCGAGCAGTGCGCCAAGCAATTAATCGTTAATCCTAATTCAACGGACTTTCATGAGAAGATGCCATAGCCTAGCGTAACGGGACCATAGAAATCTCGTGGCGTTGTGATTTGTGAAGGGTGAAAGGTAAAAAATTGATAAGCTGCAGCAGTACACGTGTGGTTCATATGCCACAGTAAAACCGATTAGCAGTACAGAATCAGATAACCGAATCAAACTTGAGACATATTAACAGAGCTCACTTCGAAATCACAGGTATCTCACAAACTGACGACATCAATCGACCACTCTCGTACTAATTTCTTTACGGTGCACTCCATGAGAGGAGAAGTATTAAGTAGCGGAATACTCGCCAGCTCGCCGTGTTTATCATACGAGCTAAGGATGATGCCCATATTGTTCCAACCAAACTCCTCAGCGTCCGAGTCTTTTACTTACATGCGCGCTGCCGGAGATCACCAGGTAGCCGTCTTTCTTGCTCTTGGGCTTCCGAGGGATGCACCTGTCATGCAGGTCCACGGCCTCCTTCGCAATCTCCACCTTTATCATCCTGCCATGCATCAAGACACTGAGATACCGTATCACTATCTCATCATCATAGTCCTCGTACAGCACACAATACATTTGCTACATAAATACCACAATATTTTCTTTGCAAGTAAGTGCAAGCTTTGCAGTGCAGTGCAGTGCAGCGCAGCCCGAGGATGATGCATGGGGTCTCTTGATTAGGGTTCCTCTGGACCAGTGCTTAAAGCAGAGTTCAATGGCTGACAAAGGCTGTTGTTACAAGCTCACATCGTAATGTATCATGCACTCTACCTCAGCCCCACAGATGATTACTGGTACTTATGAGTAACGAGCCGTGGCTCTCAGCTAACTAATGAGTAGATCCGAATTAATTAGACTTTGTGCAATCGCGCGTCACACGCCAAGAACAGCTGCAAGATTTGCTGCTCGCGAGCCAGCCTCGCACGGAGCAGGGCCGACCGAGAATTCGAGCCCCGTTCCTGACATTCCCTATCCGTCCGCACTGTGCGAGACAGCTCCGCGAGATCTACTTGTATTTATGAGCGTAACCACTGATCAGCGCAATGGCATTTACAGAGGAGTTCAGCGCGGCGTCAGTACGTACCGCGCCAGAATCATAACTGCCGTTACGACAGGATGATTCAATGAAACAGTGGCACTTCATCCTTACAACCATTAGATACAAATAAACTAATGCGACCATGGTAACTAACTGATCAGTAGTACTGATTTGGATGCTTGCTTTGCATTAATGTGGGATTGGTTTTACCTGTCGGCGTTGTGGGAAGACGACCGCCGGAGAACGGTCAGGTCCTGGGACGCGTCGGCCGGCGAGCGCTTTGTCTCCACGAGGCTCCCGCTGAAGTACTCCTTGTCCTCGACGACCTTTTGGTGGTAGGTCGGTGTATCGGCGGCCGCGACGGCAGCGGGCGCTGGTGGGCGCGGTGGGCGTGGACGGTAGTGCGCCGCGCGCGGCATCACCGGCGAGGTGAGCGCGCCCTTCACCGACACGGACCCGCACGAGATGAGCTGCATGAGCACGGAGGACGCCCTGACCCTCCCGCCGCCGGTGACGGCCGCCACGACGCGGCCGTCCGCCTTGATCAGCGCCTCGAGCGTCTCGGGGCTCGTCGACGCCGTCGGCGGCGGCGTCTCCTCTCGGCTCAGCTCCTCCTGCGCCGCCGCAGTAGCCTGGACGACGCGCCTCTGGTGACCACGGCTGCGGTCGCGGTAGCTGTCCTCGGTCTGCGTCGCGGCGTCCGCGGCCGCCGCGGCACGCTCCTCGGTCTTGTACACCCTGTACTCACCAAGCTCCGTTGGGCCGCCGTACGAGCCAGCGCCCTTCTTCTTGCGCACCGCGCTGCCGTGCTCGCGCCCGGATGACGAGGACGTGGCCGTCTCCTGCGAGTCGGAGGAGCGTGAGGACGCGACGGCCGCGTCGAGCAGCGGGAGCTGGATTGGATGCAGCCGCTCGGTGCCCTTGAGCACGTACTCCCGCCCGGCCACCGGGTGGATGCAGTCGTCGTCCGTCAGGTCGTGCCACACGAACCCGTTCCGGTAGCTCCTGCATTGCAACGACATCGCGAAGCAAAGAACGCATGTCACGGCGCAATGCACCACTCGTACATCACCAACAAAACCACATTAACCCGAACCAAACCAACCTCTTGGACGCCCACGAGTACATGCGCGCCATCCCCTTGCCTCTCAGCGCGTCAAGCCGATCGATCACATCTACACACAAACAACAGCAGCAAAACAGAACGTTGAATGCAGCAAAACGAAAGGAAAACGCACGCACCATGAGCAGACGATGCAAGCACACGTATGGTACCTCGGAGGTAGAGGCCGTCAGGGGAGGAGAGGGCGATCTCCACGAAGTGCGGGTGCTCGAGGTGCCCGTTCCTCGACAGGTAGTACACGACGGCCGCCCTCGCCGGCCCCGGCCCTGGGCGCGGGCGCAGCGACCTCGGCGGCGCCATGTCGGTGCTCCTCGGCTGCTCTGCTCTCGCCCTGCCGCCCCCCGCCACCACCACTGCCATCATTGGCAATCGCTGCGCGCTGCTTCAATAATCCCTGCGCTATAAGCGGCAGGAGGCTGCAGACGTTTAAAGGGAGCGAGTGCGACACAAAGGAAGGTGCAAAAGAAGGACGCAGCGAGGCAGTGATCAGGCATTCAAATCATGCTAGGACCAGCGTAGCTGTAAGAACAGTGCATAGTGGTTTGGTGGAGCGCAGTGAAAGGTGTAAAAACAAACAAAGATAGGTAAAGAAAAAACTTTGCTCTGGTTATCTTCTCTTTTGGTTTTAAGACTGACTAAGTACTGCTGCATTTTGTATTGTAGATTGTCCTGTTAGTTATATGTAAGTGCTAGAGCTAGAGCTTAATTACTGGCAGTGTTGACTAATGAAGGGATTTGCAATGTGGGAGTGAGACGAGACGAGTGAGACCAGTGGATTAAGGTGAGTAATTAATGTGGGGACTCTAGAGGATGGTGAAATGGCAGCTGCTTTGGCGCCCCAAGGAGGTTCTTTTTGTTAGGGCACAACTGGCTACGTCACGCCATAATTTTGTGTTATTGGCTATAGGACAATTAAATTTTGTGTCTTTATTGAAAAACAGTAAAATTTCGTGGTTCCTTGTTGCGGGACACTAAAGCTGTTATTTTATCATTTTCAACCGAATCAAGAGAGCGATGACCTACGAAATGTCTAAGAGCATCTACAATAGTTTGTTTCTTAGTTTGTTACTAAAGAAGAGAGAGAGTACTCAATCTAATAAAAAGTAACAAACCTTCCAATGAATTATTTCTTAAGTTTGTATCTAACTTTAATTGCTACAAGTGTGCATGATGATTCTTGATATCAACAAAACACGTTTTTAGATAACAAATAAATCTCTAATAGCTATTTTGTTGTTTCTTGTGTTTTGGTATTAACAACTTGCTTATTTCTTTATCTAGAAATAAGCTCACATTCTCTCTCCACTATCTCTCCTTCACAGCATCAAAATACTGATGTATCCATCCTCAGTAACAAATGACATAGACTATTGTAAATGCTCTAATCGCCTTTCTCTTCTTCTTCCTTTTCCCTCATTCTCTATTCCACCGTGGCGAGGTGGCGATGGGGGCTGAAGTCTACTGGACTATGTCCACGTAAATAATAATATGGCCATGGGCCCACTGTTCACCGGATACGGCATGTGGACCAAATGTATGCGGCTCGGCTTAATTGATGGGACCCATTTGTTACTGATTCAGGATGTAACCTTAGTCTTTAATTAACTAATATAATTTTCTCGGTCCCACGTGGCAGTCCAACAACTAACCAATACTTAACAGCAATTAACCTTCTAATCTAATCCCATCACTAATTATAAGGGGATCCATACATAAGTGCACAATACATCCGTCCTCCTCCACAGAGCGAGACAGAGAGGAAAGCCGAGGCGACCATTACCAACCTCGGTCAAGCTCGGTGCCAGCGAGCTAGAAAACGATGACAACCAACGAATAGCAAAAAATGGAATGTCCCATGGCGATTTGAGCCACCCTAAGTGACAAAAAAAGTAGCACACGCATGAGCATCTATGGCCCAAGGGGATTCTATTGGCACAATCCGCACGGTGTGGCATGCTCTAAGTAGGACCATCCATGGCGGCTAGTGCCGATGACAAAGGCGAGATGGTGCACCGACACAGTAGGGTTCTACGGGCCAAATCGGCTAGTGCAACGAGATAGCCTACTCCTGGAACATAATATGACGTGAGGTGAGCATGGGGAAGAGAAGACTAAGGAACAACATATGGAATCACATGGCCTGAACAAAACTCACCCGAATGATAGTTGAGGCTCGGTGAAGATGGACGGCGTGGACGACTATGTCGCCGGACATGAGAAAGACAATGCAAGCATGGCATAAAGGCGATGACGGTGTTTGGCGAAGTTCCGGCGAGGGCGATGTGAGTATGGCGTAGAATGCGATGTAATGTTAAAGATGATGGGCTCGATGATGGCAGGGGCTCACCGACGGCGGGGCAATTGACGACGGTGCCGCTCAGATGACGATGAGGAAGACAAATTTGATTCCGATGAACCACTGCAGGAAAGAAGAAATTGTTTAAGGGGAAAGATAAATCGGGACGTGGAACAAGTTTTGACATAGACAAAACTTTGGGGAGCTCACCAAAGCGGCAGAACGGAGGGGATCATCAAAGCCGCCGGTGTCGCACGTAGCTACCTGGGCGCTGTAGAGTGCCTACTGCCACACCGTCACTACCCATGGGGTCGCCAAGGCCTTGGGGCTCCGTTTTGGTGCTTACAGCCGCCATAGTCACCTCCCTCGCTGGCGTTGACCTTGAGGAGCTTTCATGACCGCCTCCTTTGTCTCCCCCATGCTCTCTATTGAGGAGCGAAGGGATAAACCCCCTATGTGGCTACCAATTGCACCTACCCAGATCGATCGAACCAAGAAGTGTTAGGGGTATCGAAAGTCATTTTCTAATATTACTCTCTCCCCAACAGGCAGAAATCGTATTTTATTGGTCTCAGTGTCCCAGAGCAAAGAGACGCATTTTGTAGCATCTTTCGGTAAAAACTCAAATTTTGAGTGTTCTACAGTCAATAGCATCAAACTGTGATGTTATGTAGCCAATTTTGCCTTTTGTTAGATAACTCGTGTTGTCAAGTGATCTATACAACCAATCAACACAACTAGAAGCAAGAACAATCACATAATTAGACAATGCAAGAGTAGAAGAACAAATATATGCAAAACTTAGAGAGGACAATCCGGCGATCTTGTTTATTTCAATAAAAATACAATGACTTCCCCCCTAATATGCCGCATCTTCTCGGAAGACCAGCTACCGCGTGGGCCCCACGGGCCAGCGGACGTTGGTTTCGTAACACTTCTAAGCGCTCAAGAGTTTGACTAGTGAGTCCCACCCATATGGGACACGGCGACGCTGACCACACGACTCTGTGGGTCCAAATGTCAGTCCAAGACTACTGCTACTACTCTCTCTCTCGGTTTGTTAATTTGATTAGTGTCTCTTCATGTCTGATGATGTCTCCATAGACAAATTACAAATAGGCTGTGCCTGTGAGGCCTTGGAGCACGGGTATACGATCAATATACGGCTGTCGGATTGGTATCCCCTGCGAGAATGTCACGAGGCTACAGTGACATAATATTTGATAGATCTGGACCATCCGTTCTGAAAAAACAGCGCAGACCAAGTGCTAACTTAACACTGCAGCTTAATGAACAATATCAATGCTACAGTGTTTTCTACGTTATTCCTACTACAGTGAAAACCCACGATCCTGCTTTGTGATCCGACGGATGCATAGCGAGATGCGCGTCCACCGCTACCTGCTGATGCTAGTAAATGTTTGGAAGCATTTGCGTGCATGGGAAGGCTGCAATCCCTGCCCTGTCCATTTGGGCCTCCAAGTTCCAACTCTTGAGACTGCTAGTGCTAGTGTGCTTGCGTTGCATGGCGGGGAGAAAGCGACAAGTATACTAATCCGAGCCACCTGAGAGGGACCATCAGCCATCCATAAACAAACTACATCACCCAGCATCAGTCTAAACCAGGCCATTTAGCATTAGGGCCCAGTGCTGCATGGCCCCGCACGTCAGCGAGTCTAGAAGCAACACACCGCACTGCAATCGCTGGCATAGCTAGTTTAGTTTACTTGTGTGGCAGAAATCAGGGAGGGCAGGGAGGACAAGGGGAAAAGCTCCACCGACTACGAGATGGCAGGTGCAGATAGCGAGACTGCACGGCGGGCGAAACCGGAGGCGAGGGAACGAGGCTGCGTTTGACTCACGGAGACGGACGGGACGGTGCGGTGGCGCGCCCGGGTGTCGAGATCCGCGCGCTCTCCTCTCTCGTGTTCTTTTTATCTCCTTTTCACAGTCTCTCTCGCAGTCTCGCTCTTTACCGCGCCCCGGTAATAGAAACGTACTGATTACTGAGTGCTACTACTGATTACTGGGCGCTGGAGAACTCACTACTGATTCCTCTGTGACCATGCGTGCGTGCTGTCAGGCATGCAATCGATCGCTCGCGCAGCCGAGGTGTCGGAATCCGGAAGCGCGCGTCGTACAGATTTTTCTTGGCCAGCAGCAGATCTGGCGAGTGGGTCGATGCTTGGCGGGAGCAGAAATACAGGGGCGTGGCATGCGATTTTAGAGCTGGGTCGACGCTTGTCCATCGGATCGCACCGCACCGGTTTGTTGTGGGTGCAGAAAACGCCCGAGTGGTTAGTGCGTACATGTGAATTTAGGCTGGAAGCTTGTGGAACAGCAAGTTGTGAGATCAGTGCACGCGCTGAAAACTTGCAATGTCTAGTCCTATTTAGAATGGACGAATTGACAGATTGATGGGGGTCACGAGGCCTAGTAACAGATAGTAGAGGAGTACGTGATACGGCTCGCCGTTTGCCAAGCCATTTGAGCCGAGTAGAGCTGCTCCTTCTCCTACCTTCGGATAGTAGACTAGTAGTAGAGCTAGCTAACCGGCTAACCGTTTTCTACCTCTTTAAGGTACGTTGATCCAGTGCAACTGCTGTGGACAATTTTTCTTCGATGCTAATCCAGTACAACTGTTGTTGATAGTATATGCGTCACAGCGTCAGCCGCACCATTCTGGCACAGGATCGCGTTTGGGCGTTTGGGCTGGACAAGAGAGAAGAGTACGGTGTTTGAGCTCACCAAAACGACTTTTGTGCTTGTCCTGCCTTGCCGCCTTGTCCGTTCGGATCTCTGCCTGTCTTGCTGAGCTCACAAATTCACGGGCCAAAGAGCCCAATAAAAGAGGACACTAGCAAATGTAGCTCAGGCCCATGTAGGCCCGTTAACATCATCTTGGGCCTCTTGGACCCAAAAGCCGGACGGAACGCGAGCCGAGCACAAACCTAGCGAGCGCCCGGGTCCGAACCGAACCCCTTCGCAAACCCCTCAACCCTCGCCGCCGTCGCGCCGGCCGCTCAGTCCCGCCGCCGCCATGGGCAAGTTCCGCAAGCTCGGCCGCCACGCCGCCCACCGCGTCTCCATGCTCAGGTACTGCGTACGCTTATCTCGCCACCCGCGCCTGTGAATATACGTCGCCGGGCCGCTGACTTCTGTTGGATTCGTCTCCTCGGCAGGACGATGGTGTCGCAGCTGGTGAAGCACGAGCGCATCGAGACCACCGTCGCAAAGGTACGTACGTCTTTCGCATTTTGGCATCTCGTCGAGCACCTTGTGGTGGGTGCCCGGAATTTGTGTGCCTGGACTGGTAATACTTGCATGCCCTGGTGGTGGTTGGTTTCAGGCGAAGGAGGTGCGGCGGAAGGCGGATCAGATGGTGCAGCTCGGCAAGGAGGTAAACTGAGCACCATTCCCTAATGCCCAGTGATTTGTCACCTGAAAACTTGTAGTGTTTAGTGGCAACCATGAACCTAAGTTGAGCTGTGGGTCTGTAAGACTAACAATGATGTAGTCAAGTGCACTCATAGTTTAGAACTACTGAACTAGTCAGCATGGACGAGTACTTAATTGGCTCCATTATTCTGACATTTAACTGCTTTGCAGTTACCGGTAGGTTTCACTTAGAATTAGAACTCAGGAATGTGTCATCATGAGACTGCCATGTATAATTCCCAAAATGGAAGCTTAGTATTCAGGGATGTATAGAAAGTGATGGTAGTCTGCATGTTTGACATCTCGGCTTTAGTAAAATTTCAGTAATATGCTAGGATTAGAGTTTTTCCCCTCTCCCTCTGTTCTTTTCAAGCAGATTGAAAATTTGAAAAGCCCCTCATCAGAGAACTGTTCGATGACTATGTTGTCTGAGTTTCTGTAATGTATAATATCAGAACAACCTCTTTTTTTTGGCATAGTGCTTACCATTTTGTTTGTTTGTGCTTAAATTTCATTATAGGACCAAAGAGCCCTTCTATCCAGAGTGATGCCTTATCATTTTTGTGTTGATGCTACATAAGTTCCTGATATTTCATATGCTTTGTTTAGTAAATTGTCTCCTTCCACATGCAACCTCAAGCCTCTTATTATCTAATCATGACGTTGCATTGATTTAGTTAACTCTTTTATCTCGAGGCTACCATTGCAGAAACTCATGCCATATGTATAAATTATGTAGGGTACACTGGATGCGGCAAGACGTGCTTCTGCTTTTGTTCGGGGAGATGATGTTGTTCATAAGCTATTCACAGAGCTGGCCTACCGCTACAAGTAAGTATTTTTAGCTATCCATGGATCAGTTCAATCTAGTATAATCTGGCATTCCCACATTGAAATTTGTTACTTCTTTTGTTTCAAAATAGATGTCATGTTATTGTTGTAGTCTTAAGGGTCAAGAAAAGTGGGTTCTTATTGTATTAAGTCCTAGTAAGCGAAGTCCAAATTGTATTAGGAGTCCTAGTATTAAGGGTCAAGTAAGGAAAGTAAGAGAGTTCTAATTGTATTAGGAATCCTAGTAAAAGAGTTCAAATTGTATTAGGAGTCTATGTCTTAGGGATCAAGTAAGAAGTCCGATATAATGAGTAGGCATTGTAATGCTTTGAAGGGAACAAAAGCATAAAGAAGTATTCTCTCCTCTAGTTGCTATCTCTCAAACTTTCTAGCTCTCTCTTCCCAACCTATGTCTATCCCCCTCATCTGATACCTAATCCCCTTGAAGCCATGCCGTTTGGTCTTCTTCTGCACTGTAGTTATCTCATTGCGAACCAAGCTTCACAACATTTGGTATCAGAGCTGACCACCATGGCTTCCGATGCGGACAAGAAAGACAGCAACTCTCTCGATGTGCTAGCTGCCCTTGCAGAGTTGAGCAAGCAGATCAAAGATAGTTTCACATCTCAGGAGGTGCGAGTCAAGGTTCTCGACGAGCGGTCGGGAACTTTGGATGCACGTGTGAAGACTTTGGAGGATAAGGCAGGAGCATTGGGTGGGGATGGTACCTTTCACCTGCCTTCTGCCATATTGAAGTTATTGCAGCTGCCGCAAAGGTAGCACACGAAGCCTTTTGTGCAGCAGCAACCACCTCCAGTGCTCGCCAAGTTCTTGCACGTGAAAAAGGATCTATCTCTGCAGCCAGCTACTGCCCTAAAGAAGCAGGACAAACCAGCCGAGCAGCCAGCTGTTGTACACATTGAGGAGACAACCTATGGGCTAGCGCAAGAGGAGCACATCATAGACAGGTCAACAAGGTTGATGTGGTGCTAAAACAGTTTGTCGCGGCTCTGTCACACCTATATGAGGAAGCAATGGTCCGCAAGGACATGTTGTGCTCTAACGTTAGGCATCGTCAGCGTCAAGACATCTCATCGACATGGGGCTACCAAGGATTGCAGCCGTGGCCACCATCTTGCAGCTTGAGAACAAGCTGCTTGTCCGAGAGGGGTGTAATGTTGTAGTCTTAAGGGTCAAGAATTCTCAAGCTGCTTGTCCGAGAGGGGTGTAATGTTGTAGTCTTAAGGGTCAAGAAAAGTGAGTTCTTATTGTATTAGAGTCCTGGTAAGAGAAGTCCAAATTGTATTTGGAGCCCTAGTCCTAAGGGTCAAGTAAGGAAAGTAAGAGAGTTCTAATTGTATTAGGAGTCTATGTCTTAGGGATAAGTAAGAAATCCTATATAATGAGTAGGCATTGTAATCCTTTGAAGGGAAGAAAAGCAAAAAAGAAGTATTCCCTCCTCTAGTTGCTATCTCTCAAACTTTCTAGTTCTCTCTTCCCAACCTATGTCTCTCTCCCTCATCTAATACCTAATCCCCTTCAAGCCATGCCGCCTGGCCTTCTTCTACACGGTAGTTATCCCATTACGAACCAAGCTTCACAACAGTTAGTGTCTCACATGGGAGAATAACTGTGATAGTCTTATTTAATGCTCATGTATATATTTCCAAACCTTGTTAAATACTTCTGCATGCTTAGGGTTATTTCTTTTCTCATGGAAAAATAATCTTTTAATTTGTGGAGGAGGGGTATGTAGGGAGAAATGCTATAGACGTCCCCAAAAAATTAGGATGACATGATTTAGAAACAACATGAGAAGGCTAGAATGACATGTATTTGGACACAGGGAGAATATCATTTTCAAGCTGAGCCTAATGATTTATTTATTTTTGTATTTTAGAGACCGAGCTGGTGGATACACAAGACTATTGCGGACTAGGATACGAGTTGGTGATGCTGCACCAATGGCATACATCGAGTAAGTTCCTTTGTTCATATTTCCTAACAAGAAACTATGGTAGCTTTTCCACAGGGTGGTGCTAATTGGTGTATGTTACTGTGTTTCTAACTTGTATTTTCTGTTTGACTAAGAGTTAGCAAGGCACTGCTTGACTTTGGATTTGCCTTTTGCCTTTGCTTGCTGTCAAATATGTCATTGGTGGAGAACAAAGTTCATGTTCATGCCATGCCTTTTTTAATGAATGAAGCTGCTGTGATAAGAATGTTTTCAAATCATACAATAGTTAGCCGAATCAAAGAAGAAAACTGGTCAGTTCTGGGTATAGGATTTAGGGCTTTTGTGCCAAGATACTCTAATTTGTTGAATTTTAGCAAATCTGGCCAAGATCGTCACTTTACCAAAAAGTTGTCTTCATCAAATTTGCAGAAACCATAATTGGTCGGCTTTGGCTTTTTCAGATGTTGCATACTTGTGTCTAAGTAGTTTTGTGTGCAGGTTTGTCGACAGGGAGAACGAACTTCGAGAGGCCAAACCTGCAACACCACAGCCACCTCAGCGTGTTCCTCTTGATCCATGGACCAAGTCTCGTGCTAGCCAACAGTGGGCGGGGCCTAAAGTTAGCGAGAGCTCCAAAACAGAAGGCTTTTGAGAGCAATATCTATGTTGTGTTTCTCTCCCGTGAATTTGTATTCATTTTCTTGTAAAAGGCTACGATGCACAGGCTTGTCATGCAGGATGATCTTTGTCAGGAGATAATTGTCAATAGAATAATTCAAACTTAGATTGCTACCCCTCTAGCCTGATGAGATGTATGATCGATTGAGGACGCAGTGTTATAGATGCACAGGTGTATTATGGCCTGAGAATGTCAGTGATGTATTGGTTTTCCGATCGCTGATGTATAATGTTTAAAGAATCGCCTGGCAAATTCGAGCCTGGATTGCATGCCATTCATGGCCTTCTTCATGTGTGCATTTGTTCCGTACTCCCGTGTCTCTGTAGTTGCTTGCTTTCTGCTAATGTGTTATTTAATGCAATGTGTGCTTTTCTGCCAGACATAAAATTGAAGAATTATTGCCATGTTTCCCATCATTCTTTTATTCAGAATTTCAGATATGAGATGAGATCCTGAGTGCTGCAGTATTACCAGATCGTATTATACCCTTTGATTCCTTTGTTGAAAGGTTGGATGTTGCCACAAGCCAACACTGCATTAGGCCGCTCGAGCTCGAACAAAGGGGAGTTTTTGGCTGGAACTGTCGTGTTCCGCATGTCACTTCGAAAAACTCGTCTCGTGATAGACCGGTTCTGCGATCTCTTGAAACTGCCCAAGAACCCCAAAATCCTCACAAACCCCGTCCGAATACCGAATCCCAGCGCCAAGGAGCCGCCCAAATCTTCCTCCGTGTTCCAAAAAGCCCAGAAATCGCATGCCAAGCTCCTCAAATCGGGGACATCGCCGTCCCTGACCCAGGTCATCCAGCGGATTGTACTGTGGCTCTGCGCCCACGACGCCCTGGTAACCGCGCGTAACGTGCCCGACGAAATGCTGCACCGGGACGTGGTCTCGGCCACGGCTGCTATTGGCGCACTCACCCGCCGCGGCCGGCACCGCGACGCCGTTGCCTTCTTTTCTCACGTGCTGGCTGATGGCGTCCCGCCTAACGAGTTCACCTTCGGCACCGTCCTTCGCTTGGCCACCGCGCTGCGTGACCTGCGCGTCGGCACGCAGCTCGAAAGTTTTTGGCTGAAACTTTCCTGCATCGCCAAGTTTGGCCTCTGCTCCAACGTCTTTGTGGGCAGTGCTCTTGTCGACCACTATGCCAAGATGGGCGCCATGAGGGAAACCCAGAGAGCGCTCGAGGACACCCGTGAGCCGAACGTCGTCTCTTACACCGCACTCATTGCGGGGTTCTTGAAGAATGGGATGTTTGGGGATGCAGTCCGGTTGTTCCGGTGCATGCCGGAGAGGAGTGTGATTTCTTGGAACGCGATGATCGGCGGGTGCAGCCAGGCAAGGTCTCAATGAAGAGAAGGCGTAGGGCCGAATGAAAGCACGTTTCCATGCGTGCTTACTTCTGTTGCCAATGCAGAGGCACTTCACTTGGCGTTGCTAGAAGCGTCCATGCATCGGCTATCAAGTTCTTGGGCAAGCTTGATGTTTGTGTGGGCAATTCTCTTGTCAGCTTCTGTGTGCCAGGTGCGGTAGCTTGGAGGACAGTGTACTAGCTTCTTCCACGTCAACAAAAATCCTACCTAGCAGGTTGAAGAGATGACTAACATCACACCTTTGTACATGCTTTAAGATGATATTTGGCTAGATTAAGTAGGTGAATTGTAGAAAGCATAATTCAAATTGGTTGTGGTGGGTTACTTTATTTCACTTTTTGGGCGAAACTGGTTTAAAACGGTATTGTCACCCAAAATCATGAACATACTGGACAATCAAATAAGCACGCATAGGAAAGAACATATATTTTGCGATCGAGAGGAGCAGGAGCATGCGTGCGAGCTGGTGTGGATTCAGAAGCAGCAGATGGATCCCGCGAGAGAGGAGTACGCATGGCTAGGTCGATGAAAATATGGCGGCTTCGAACGTCTATGGCGGTCGTTCGGAAGCTTTGAGAGGTCGCTCGGATTCTTCGAGCTCCAGTGCGAGATTCTCGCTCCCTTGTCCATCGGCCAAGGGAGATGGCGTGTCGGAGCGAGAGCCGATCGATCTTCCGTTCGCAGGGGATGAGACTGCTCTCAATGCTCCATCCTAGTCAGTATCTTAAGGGTGTTATGTAGGCAAAATGCTGAGATAACAGTAGATTAAATGAGGTGAGAGATTGTTGCAGTATCTAAATAAGAGACTGCTCTGGCTCGAAGTCATAAACAAGAAAATTAACTCCTTTCTATCTTGTACACACCATCTTCTTGAGATTCTACATCTAATTAATTAAAATGACCCAAGATACTACACCATAAGAAACCATGCATTGAGAAGATAGTATCATAACACTTCTCATGCACTAAAAAACTGCACTAAGATACTGCGCATTGGGAGTAGCCTGGTGCGCTACGGGTATCTGGAAGCAAGCTTCCTGGGTTGGTGGAGCAGGCTGGTGAACATGGGCGGCGAGATGGGCCGGCCCATCGCTTCGGCACTTCTCTCCAACTTATTTGACCATTCCTGGCGTAGAATCCCTAGTTATTCATGGCTTTGGATTCCCAAGCGTGCTGGCATAGGAGAGCTAGGGTTCCCAACGAGTCGCCGTGAAGTGCGCCGCCTGGGTTCGAGCGCTTGGATTGTCCAGCTGATCCGCGATCTTGCACCTCTCACTCGATCCTTTGTTGAAGTGGTTAAGGGAGAGGAGATGGATCAAGGAAGGGGAAGGTATCCCCGTCGATTGGGGGGGGGAGTGGAGCGCCCCCGATGAGTGGATGAATGAAGATGACATGCTGGGGGAAGATGATTTGCGTGAGAAATTGCATCACGACCAAGAGCAAAAGAGGAAGATCCAAGTGAATCAGCAAGGGGGAGTCATGAAATTAGGTACACAAATGGGATTCCAAGAGTTGGATCGGTCTAGGTTTGATTCTCATGCTTTGGGGGGAAAAGGCAGAGGCAAATTTTTTAGGGAAAGGGGTGGCAAAATGATCCGTCTAGAGATAATTTGGGTAGAGAGGGGGTGTCACATTGGGAGGAATCTCAAAGAGGGGACTTCAGGGGTGGTTATGGAGGAAGAGGCGGCAACATCAGAGATGATCGCGGTAGACCTGCGACTAGTCGGGATCCTCCGATAGTTGTTGGTAAAGGGGATGAGATGAGAAAGGGTTAGGGTGACATTGGGCCGAACATGGGGGTGCTCTGATCTGAAGATCGTGGGACTTGTTTTCAATTTTTAGAATCAGGGCACCATCAAGCGAGATGCTCAAACCCTCTGGTGTGTTATAAATGTAAAAAAAATAGGTCATGTGACAGATGGTTGTCCCGAGGAGAAGAAAACTCAAGGGTTGAAATTGTGTTGTTTTGGAATTCCTGGTCAGTCAACAAAACAGTTTCTATGACAAGGGTGTTGAGGATTAAGGAAGGGATAGCTACTGTGAATAAGATTGAAGCAGAGATGAAACACTTAATTCAAGATAATTGGGACTAGAAAGTTAGGAAAATATCAGATTCTGAATTTGCGATGGTCTTTCCTTCTAAGAAAATGCTGGACACTTGGTCTAAAGTTGGGGGGTGTTGAATTGACTCTTCATTCTATTAAATCCAAAATAGATAAATCTTCTCTGGATCCTGAGGCATCATCTGTCCTCACTGCTGGTTGGATCAAGGTTTGGGCATTCCTCTTTTTGCAAGGATTGTAGAGATGGTGAAGGAAATTGCTAGCACTGTGGGGGATCCTTTAGAGGTAGATGAGATCAGCTTGATGAGGGTGGACTCTGTTAGGGTTAAAGTCCTTAGCAGGAATCCTTCTAACATCAATTTATTACGTGGAAATTTTTATTAATGCAATAGGGTGTGAAATTAAATTTGAAGCCGAATAGGGTGCTAAAGACAAAAAGAGAGGCCCAATATATTATCACTTTCACAAAATACATACGCATAAAAAAGATGATGATGATGAGGAAGAATCCAATGGAAGTAATCACAAAATGGAATGGGAGAAAATGGCTGAGAAGTTCGGTGGGTAGACTCATCAATCTTCTGAACATAAAGGTGGAGGTGGTTCTACCAATGATAAGAACAAACAACAGAAGGATTTTGATTCGGAGGATGGTGAGCAATGTTCTGACAAACATAATAGCCAAGTCATGGCTATTGTGCCCCTAGCCTTTAGCCTTCTTGAAAACATGGAAAATGAAGGCCACTCAAAATATTTTTCTTCCAAAGAAGGGATGTTTCCTGAGGATACTGTGGGAGATGACACTCAGAATTTGCCAGATCTTGAATTTGGAGAGGGGGAAAAGTATTAATCAACTCAAACTCCAGAAGGATTCTGGATCTGTCTCTTCTGATAAGGATGTTGACTCTGCTCCTGTGGACTTTGAGCACAAGGCTCTCCAGATAGTTCCTTTAAACTTCAGTTTCTCTCCTAAATAAGTGGATGATAATATTCTGGACCTTAGTGGGGCTGACAATGCTTCTTTGGGGGTGTTGGATCCATTATGTTCTCCAGAGGTCAACATCAGTCAAAAAACCCAAAAAGATTCAGATTTGTTTAAAACGAAAACAAGTGATATATTGGTTCACACTGAGGGGGGCCCTGCCTTGTTATCTGCCACACTTTGGCCATGCCTAAAGACTCCTATGAAAGGTAGAAACTCATATGGTCAGATGTCTACAAAAGAGATTATGCCTCCTTCATATATTATCAAGACTTTGTCATACTAGAGATCTAGAAAAGGGTGCTTGACATCAGAAGAAAAAGTGGATTTAAGCAAAGACTTGTTGTTTAGTAAGGGGGTGGAGGTAGAAGTTCTGGGCACTGAGAGGGGACAGAAATATGGGGGTGTGCCTGATACTGAGAGGGTTGCAGATGTTTGGATGTCTGCAAAAAAAAAAAAGGGAGGAAAACTAGAATTCTGGAACCCCAACCAGCAACTAGGAAAAGTGTTAGAATTGTGGATCAGGGGATCACTATGGAGAAGAAGGCTTCCAAACTGAAGTCTATTCAGAATTTAGAAGTAAAAGGTAAGCTTGAAAACTCTTTTAATATTTTAAATTTTGTTTCTACTGATTATCTAGAGAAAGTAGCTACTTCTTGTGGTGTCATTATAGGGAAGAATTCTCAGAATGCCAATGAAGTGATTTCAGCTATGCAGGCCTAAGAGCTTGTTAGAGCTGCTTTGGCTAGGACTGAAAAGGAAAAACTATAAAAGGGGGCCCTTGAGACCAAAGATGCTGGAGAAAATAGGACTGAAGGGGATGACAGTCTTACTATAATTGACAATGAGAAAAGGGGTGTTGCCTGCTGCAAAATAAGCAGGAAAGGGAACAAGAAGGAAAATAGAGGTGGTGTTGGAGTCAAGCTCTCCAAATAATAAAATTTCTGTTTTGGAATATTAGAGGTCTAGGGAGGGTTGCAAGGAGAAGGCAGTTCAAGGAATTGATTTACTCAGAAGGATTTGATACTGTGGGGGTGCAAGAAACTATTAAGTGAGATTTTTCTGAGAAAGATCTTAAGGATCTGGTTGGAGAGTTACCTTTTAATTGGAATTGGATCCCGACAGAGGGTCATTCAGGGGGAGTCTTGTTCGGGGGTAAAAGAAAATCTTTTGGAGGTGGAAGCTTGTGATTCAGGAAAGTTTTTTGTTAGTATCGGGGTGAGAAACAAGGTGGCTAATTTCAGATGGAAGATGGTGGTAGTCTATGGGCCTACCAATCATGATTTTTCTCACATCTTTTTAGAAGAGTTGGACAGGAAGTGCAAAAGGACTACCCTTCCTTTTATTTGGGGGGGGGATTCAATCTGATTAGAGAATTGAAGGATAAAAACAATAATAACTTGAGCTGGAGCCTATGGACCTCTTCAATGATTCTATCTCTGAAAATAAGCTTATGGAGATTAAAAGAGGTGATACTAGTTTCACTTGGACTAACAAACAGAAGCGTCTAGTTATGGTAAACCTGGATAGGATCTTAGTCTCTACTGATTGGGAGGCTAACTTTTCTCTTTGCCATGTTCAGAGTTTAGTGCGAGTAGGTTTAGATCACAACCCTATTATGCTTGATTCTGGTGAGGGAGATATTTTTAAGAAGGGGAGTTTTTTCTTTGAAAAAAAGTGGCTCTGTTAGGATAATTCCAGGAGCTTGATTCATAGTAAATGGAGGGAGTTTGAAAACAGATCGTCTGAGGACTTTTATTCTATAGATAGGTGGAATGGTTGTTTGGCTTCTTTGAGGAGTTTTTTGAGAGGCTGGGGTGTTAATTTGAATGGTGTTTATAAATTAAAGAAGAAAAATCTTCTGTATCAAATCAAAGCCCTAGACTCTAAGGCAGAGGCAAAGGATCTGAGCACTGTTGAGTGGACTCAGAGATATTGTTTGGAAAAAGAATTGGAAAAAGTATTTGAAGTGGAAGAGAAGCATTGGCAGCAAAGGTGTAATTTGGATTGGATTACTCAAGGTGATGCTAACACTAGTTATTTTCACACTTGTGCTAATGGGAGGAGAAGGAAAAAACTTTATTTTTCACTTGGATCATGATGGGGTCCTTTTGAGAAGCAAGAGTGAGTTAAGGGATCACATTTATGGCTTCTACAAGAATCTCTTTGGCTCTGAGGGAGTCCATGATGTGGGGTTGGTGGAAGATATCTGTAGTAGTAAACTCCGAGTTGCAAAAAGGATAATATATTTTTGCTCCAAGATTTCTCTGAGGAGGAGGTGTGGAGTATTATTAAAGCTTTACCAACTAACTTGGCCCCTGGTCCAGACGGCTTTCCTAACTTTTTATAAAGAGTTTTGAAGGATGATAAAAAAGAACTTCCTTGAATTGGTCAAAGATTTCTGCAAAGGGGAGTTGGACCTGAAAAGACTAAACTTCAGGGTGATCACTCTTATCCCTAAACTCAAAGAAGCTAATAATATCAAACAATTCAGACCCATTTGCTTGCTTAATGTCAGTTTTAAGATCGTTATTAAGCTGTTAGCTAATAGGCTGGGAATGATTGTTGGAAAAATTATTAATGACAGCCAACCAGCTTTTATAAAAGGTAGATATATTCTGGATGGGGTAGTGGCCCTTCATGAGATTGTTCACGAAGTTAGATGCTCAAAGAGAAAAGGGGTGTTTTTGAAACTTGATTTTGAAAAAGCTTATGACAAGATCCATTGAAGTTTTTTAGAGGAAGTAATGATGCGAAAAGGTTTCTCTAATAGATGGATTCGACTAGTTATGAGCTTAGTTAGGGGTGAAAAAGTTGGTATTAACATTAATGGTGAGATTGGTCCTTATTTCAAGACCTACAGAGGATTGAGACAAGGAGATCCTCTTTCACCTCTCCTTTTTAACTTAGCTACTGATGCTTTAGCGGAAATCATCAATTTAGCCCAGGATAAGGGTTTGGTGAAAGGGATTATCTCTCATTTGGTTCCTAGTGGGGTGCCCATTCTCCAATATGCAGATGACACGGTGCTTATGATAGAATGTGAGAATGACTGATTTTTGCTGTACTATTTTGAATGGATGTCGGGTTTAAAAATTAATTACCATAAGAGTGAAGTCTATGTTTCGGGGCAGATAATGAGAAGGCGAATAGAGTAGCTAACGTTTTTTTATTGTAAGTTGGCTCATTTCCCTAAAACCATACTTGGGGATAATGGTGGGGGGCAGACATGTTGGTATGAAGGCTTCTGAGAGTGTGGTTAACAAATTGCATAAAAGGCTTGACAATTGGAGGAACAAATTGCTTTCTTCGGGAGGTAGATTAATTTTGGTCAACAGTAGCTTAAGCAGCCTGCCTATCTACACCATGGGTTTCTATAGATTTAGTGAAGAGGTGCATAAAAAGATGGATAATATCAGATCTCGTTTCTTCTAGAGGGGTGCTAGGGACAAGTTTAAGTATCATATGGTGAATTGGGGGGCTATTTGCAGACCCAAGGATTTTGGTGGGTTAGGGATTATTAATACAAGGGTTATGAATGATTGCCTTTTGGTCAAATGGATTTGAAAAATTAACTCAACTAAAAATGAACTTTGGTTCAGAATTATTAAAGCTAAGTATTTCCCAAGGGGTGTTTTTAGATATACTAAAGCTTATAAAGGTTCCCAATTCTGAAAAAGTGTGGAGAAGGTCAAGCCCCTGTTTAATAAGGGTGCAACTTACAAGATTGGTAATGGTTGTAATATTTCATTTTAGGAGGATGTATGGTTGGGAGATTGTCCTTTAAAGATCAAATATAACAAGTTTTTTTTTTATCTTTGTTAGGACCCTGCTATGAGTGTGGCCAAGGGTATGATTAATGATGTGTGGAATATTGCTTTCAATAGGACTTTTGGCGATGAGGAGATTTCCCAGTGGGAGAATATGAAAAACTTCATTGGTGATGTTGATCGAACTGATGAGATAGATAAAGTGGTATGGTGTTTTGATAAGACTCGAGTTTTCTCGGTTAAGTCGTTATACAAACATCTAGTTTTTGGGGGAGTGACTTGCACTAAAATACAGAAGTTATGGAAAAGCAAGCTACCTTGAAAGTTATTTTTTTTTTGTGGTTGTGTTTCCACGACAGAGTCCAAACTCTTGATCAACTCAAAAAAAGGGGTGGAATTGAGAGATTAGTTGCAGTCTGTGTAGTCATGATGAAACTATTGACCATGTTCTTTTTTCTTGCATTCTGGCCAGATTTTTCTGAGCCTGCATTAGAGAGATGCTGAACTGGGAGCATGCACCAATCTCTTTAGCTGATTTCCAAACTTGGATAAGAAGGGAGCTAATGATTATAATATAGTTATGTTTAGTTTTGCAGTTTCAGCCTGGATTCTTTGGAAATCTAGGAACAAAATGGCTTTTGACATGATTTTTCCTAAGCAATCAATGGAAGTGATCTTCAAATTTATGTCTTGTTTGCAGCAATAGAGTGCTATTCTAAAAAGGACTGATAGGAAGAAGATGATTCATTTTTTGTCATCAGCTGAAGATTGGAGTAGACTCTTCTGTAATTTGGAGGATGCTGGCTCTGTTCCTGTAATAGGATAGTTTTGTATGTCGGAACTGGTGTCGTGCTTAGTTCCTTTTGCTTTGTTAGCTGGTGCTCCCAGCATGCTGGTTTCCTTTAGTGTTTTTGTTGTAAGAACCTTATATTTGCTTTCAATATAAAGCTGGGTTCTTCCCTTTTCAAAAATATATATTTTTTGTGATCGATGTGGAGGGCAAGTAAAAGGAATTACCGATGTGGGATCACAATCTGAGTTGGCTATGAAGACGAAGAGGAGATATCTAAGAAGTCCGAAGAAGATGAGATGGTTGAACCATTTCGCTTTCTCAGCATATTTTAGCATGCATTAGGATGTAGGCACAGACTAGAAGTAGCTAAATCCCGCTACCTCAAGCTTTTCTTTTCACTTCATCGCCCAATCACCAATAGAGTGTTCATCAAATTATTTTAGATTACTTTAAACACTCACCGCAATATGAAGATGTTAGATACAAAACAATTGATTTTTTTTATAGATATGGTTGTAGGCAACATTGGGCTGCTTAGTCGGCCGCTCAACCTCGTTGGTAGTAAGCAATGGAACGGTGAAATAAGTTTGGTAACTCCTGTATGTATTAGGCATTATTCACCAATTTCAAGAGATAATGTAAAAATTCGTTCAACTTGTATCATGCCACTAGATATGGACAAATATAAGCTTTGCCTTGGAACCTTTATTTATGCTAATAATGATATATTTGCACTAACTTAGACCCTGTTTGAAAATACAACAAATTTACATGGATTTTATTAGGGATAAAATAACCCCTACATAATTTCTATGAAATTTCACATTTCAACCAGGGAACTTTCTCGAGTTTTCCTATTGAAACACAAATGCGTGGTGAAATTATTGACGTTGTCCTTGAATATGCCAAGGAAAAACCTAATGGGTGACCAATTTAACGAGCGCGCTACAACAAGGCTGCAAGGCTCAACAGTGCAACTCGTGTCGAGCGGGTGCTAGTGGGGCTGACATGTCATGAGCCATGCAGGCATGATCCATTTAAGTACAGGCCCGTTTGACCCGTTACTTAAACATGTCATGTCAGCCAATGGGGTGAGGCACCGACCCAAGTACGACACGATAGCCCCATAGGTAGATCGGTGTCGTCTCATTTAGCCAATTCGACATGAATTTAAAGAAATGTAAAAAAATCCTAGAAAATATATAAAATAAAAAACACAAGATAAAATTTGTATATACTTATAAAATGAACTATATAAAATTCAAAACTACAAAATAAAATCATATAAATATTTAAGAATTGAATGGGCCTAACGGGCTGAGCTATGCCTAGGCCATGTTGTGCGAGGCTAGTACTATTCGTATTGTGCTGGTCCAACCCGCTAGGCTAAGGTCTCAACCTAAGCACGACACATGTTGTCATGCTGGGCCGTGTCTTGCCGGGCCGAGCCAACAATGGCGTGCTTGGGTGGGCTTGGCTAGCACAACCCGTTTAGCCACCTCTAAACTCGACTGCCCAAAGGCGTAGCTGAGGCACGTGCTAGGGAGTTTTTGGCCTAAATATCACTGTTGGTGCCAGGATTAACAAAAATGGCGCTCGACCCACCGTAATGTCAAAAATAGCACAACAGACAAGCCGGCCGCCAACATGCGTCCAAATCCTGTCCAAGCCGGGCTCGTTCTCCACCATTCTAGGGGTCGTGCCCCTAGGGGTTGGAGTAGCCATGGCCGTGCCCCCCTGGGCCTGGATTCCCACTACCGTCCCCCAAGGCACAGTCTACGCCATACACGTTGATCAACGGTGATTGAGCGTTGTCCTGATCCAACACATAGTAAGACAAACATTTTGCTTTACAGAGTCATGTAACATAAGTGTAACTGGCATCTGGGCTCCAGTGGCAGTGTGGGTTAACCTTGTTCCTTTTTCTAGCGGTGACCTGTGCCGACTAGGTTAAAAAATGGCTTGTAACTCGCAGTTCTAGTGCACCACGGAGCACTTCTGACAATCAATTAAATGAACACGTCAAAGGTGATGCAGCATTGACATACGGCATCGTAGAAGAGAGATAGACATACATAACCAAGGAACACTGTTGCAGTTGCAGGAGTAATTTATTTTTTAATTTGTTCTAATAAAAGGAGGAGGAGTTGTATTATTTTGTTCAGCTCGGATGCAGCGGGTGCATGCACTCGCCTCGTTTTCAAGAGTAAATTAAGCGCGAGAAATATGCCCAAAGCTAACCTTTCGACAGTGGTACATCATCGGTCGGATCACGTGGTACGCATTTCATTCTCATACTACATACAATTTACTCACAGTTTGAAATGTAGGTAGGTATTAAAACAACTTGCGCATTACTAATGCATAACGTTAACTTTGTTGATTAGAACGTGATCGCCTATAGCCGCTTAAACTAATTGGGAAATGCTGTTCGTGATTGGAAATTTTAGACGGCTATGTTAGGCTACAGCTGGCGCCTAGCGGTGCCTGGCTGGCTCGTGACAAGCTAGTACGTTGATGAGCGTGTGATGCGATGCACTCTGCCTCTGCCATGACGGGATGGATATATTAGCTGGGAGTAGACGGTCAGCATGTATGGCGTAGATGTGCCCTGGGGGGCACTGTAGTGGGAATCCAAGCGTGGGGGAGGGGGGCACGACAGGGCCACATGGCGCAATGAGGGACGTCTGACCCCATGGGAATGGTGGAGAATGAGTCCAGCCATCAGGGGAGTTTTGTTGGAGTAAAATCTCTACTTATCTTATGGATAAACTGAAATTTTAGTTTAAATTCTCGGTCTATCTACGTGATGATTCGATCGAAAATAAGTTTTCCAAACCTGACCTTAAGGGGCAAAAAAACTCCGTAGCACAGATTCGCGGGTAGTCAAATCGAACGGCCGTGCCCCGCGAGTCGAGTCGATAGCACTGCGCGGAGCTTCCTTCCGCCGCCTTCGGTCTCCAAATCCTCCCTCGCACGGATCGCGGTTCTGGCGGGAGATGATCGATCACGCGGACGCCTTTCCGGCGGGATGGAAACCAAGTACCCAAGCAGCCTTTGTGGCCGGGCCGCTCATCTCATCGCCGACTTACCGATGAATCGCCGGTACGATCCATCCTAACTCCCTCTCTCTCTCTCTATACCCCCCTTCTCTACACCGAGGCCCCCACCCATCACCGGATCTCCTTCTGCAAGCATTCGTTAGCTTTGGCCGTGATCTGATCTGACCTAGCTGCAGACTGACTTGAGTTTGTTGAATCGATCGACCATTCGATGCGCTCCTAGATCTGCAGGTAATCCCTTTTTTGTCAGTTTCTTTTTTTGGGGGGTCTTGGCTTACTTCTTTTGCGATTCCGCCCATCAAATTTGTCGCGAACACGCTAGTGGTAGAGTTCTTGTTTGGTGGCCATTGTTACTTTCCTATATCGTCTCCTCCCGATTGGGATTTGGGAGCAATGGAATCGTGGGACTGCCCTGAACGAAACGTCAAATTTAGGCGCACACCGACAACCAACACAAAAGCCAACCCAGTCCGGCAGTCCCGGCTGCACCTGAATGGCCCCTCCCAATTGTGGGCTTGTGGCGCACATGAGCATGAGCTCTAACTCAGACTACAGCAATATCTTACTTTCTAGGTGGTTTTTTATGCCGAGTGGCTGTTTCATGCTAGCATTTGATGGTTGGCTAGTTCTCCCTCACCACAAAGCCAGAATTGAACTTCCTCAATTGCTATGCTTGCTGTTATCATGGAGTGAAAGTGGTGTGTGTGACTATATACACCTAATTTGTTAACACAATCAGATACTGTTAATCAGATATTATCACTTTAACTTGTTTATAATGTAGCATCAATATGCCTTCGCTGGAACACAAAAGTCTGTGTATAATGTAAGTGAAACCGTCCTTTTGGAGTTAGGAGCAACTCACCTCCAATTGTATATGTTGCATATTTGGGAATCAGCCATCCTGTGTTGGTTATCTAGTCTATAGTTGGTTATCTAGTCTACAGTTTTGAAACGTTAGATAGCTTGGGGGATGTATATAAGTGGTTTATTTCCACCTATTGAGATCAGTTCTGATGTATACACTTTATTCAGTCACTAATCACTATGATGGTATATCAAAACATTCTATTTCAGTTTTTGAATGTTACTGATATTAGGTCCTTAGAATCTTCTAGGTTTAGATCAGTGGAGTTCTTGTTCGGATTCGAGAGAGAAGGGTAGAGGGAGAGAGGATAAGGGTTAGGGTTACCGATCGTCCGATGTAGAGGAGGAGAGTTGGCCATAGTCTTCTTCGTCGGTGAAGTCTGCGCACGCGGCGACGGTCGGGAAAGTAGAGGCGGTGGCGGCGGCGTAGGTCCGGTGACGGCGATGGAGCTTCCCGCCGCTGACTGCGCGTCCCTCTCTAGATCGGTCTAGGGTTTGTCGGTGGGGGGTTGCGGCTCAGGCGAACCTCGTAACTAGACCCGCCGGCCCCCACCCCTTTATATATTGCGCGTGTGTGACGAGGCCCACCACCAATAGATGGGTGGAGCCCCGATCGGCGCGGATCAAGGCCGATTAGCCGTTGGGCTGGGGAGAGAGATCAATCAACATTCTCCCTGATCTCCTCTATACTTTAACTTTAATTACTTTTGACTTTACTCATTCCATCATAGATTAGTGCATAGAGCATGTCTCATCGTCACAGTCAATCGCCGATAGATTTAACAGGTACAATACACCTCTCTGTTCTGAAATAGTTACTTTAATCTTTTGGGTCATCTTTCAGTCCAGGAATCATAGGCTTTCCTTTAAACCCATGCCGGCTACATGTTCTCTGAACACGTTGGGTGGTAAACCTTTAGTAAGCGGATCCGCTAGCATCTTTGCGGTACTTATATGCTCAAGACTTATAATTTGATCCGAACTTTATCTTTCACAACATAGTACTTTATGTCAATGTGTTTGGCAAACACCACTTGACTTATTGTTGTGAGCATACATTATGCGGGTTCATTATCGCGATACAACTTAAGTGGTCTATTGATGTCGTCAACCACTTTTAAGCGGGTATGAACTTCTTTGCTTGATTCGCTGCCCGTAGCCTCATAACATGCTACAAACTCGGCATACATTGTGGGCGATGTAGTGACGGTTTGCTTTGAGCTTTTCCACGATATAGCTCCTCCGTGAGTGAACACATATCCGGATGTAGACTTTCTATCATCTCCGCAAAATCGAATCTGTATACCCGCTATATGGAGTGAATCGATCTTACGTATGTCATCATGAAGCCTTTTGTTCCTTGCAAATAACGCAAGACTTTCTTTATCAATTTCAATGTTCTATTCCAGATTGCTCGGAATCGCCAAATAACCGGTAACAAGCGCTAAGTCGAGCGCGTACACACTTGAGCATCTTGCAAGCTTCCGACAACCAAGCATATGGAACCGATTTCATTTGATCGAGCTCGTCTTGGTTCTGGGGCATTGAAAATCCCATATCTGTCGCCCTTGACTATAGGTGCGGTGAAGGACTACATTTATGCATACCAAATTTCTTTAAGACTTTCTCTATCTATGTCTTTTGTGATCCCAATATCCCTTTGTTTCTATCCGGTGAATTTGATCCTAGAACGAACGAAGCTTCACCAAGATCTTTCATATCAAAGTTTGAGGACAAAAACTTCTTAGTCTCGATGTGATGACATCACTACTAGCGAGAGGATATCATCCACATACGAGATTAGGAAGATAAACTTCCCATCTTTAAACTTTGCATAAACACGGTTGTCCTCTACATTCTCTTTAAACCCAAATTTTCTTATTATCTTGTCAAACTTCAAGTACCATTGTCTCAAGCTTGTTTTAACCCATAAATCGATTTCTTTAGGCGGCATCTCATTCTTTCATTTCCTTCCACGACAAAACCTTTCGGTTGTGCCATGTAAACATTTTCCTCCAAATCCCCATTAAAAATTCCGTCTTTACATCCATCTGATGTAACTCCAAATCATAATGTGCGACTAATGCCATTATGATTCTGAAGGAATCTTTACATGAGACTAGAGAAAAGGTCTCATTGTAATCAATCCCTTCTCTTTGCGTAAAGCCTTTTGCCACAAGTCGCGTTTTGTATCTTTCTACATTCCCTTGGAAGTCAAGCTTTGTCTTGTAGACCCATTTACTGCCTACTGTTTTGGCTCCTTTAGGAATAATTTCCAAGTCCCAGACTTTATTAGCCTTCATGGACCTCATTTCCTCTTCCATGGCCTCAATCCATTTTGAAGAATTTTCGCTTCTCATGGCTTCTTCAAATGAGGTGGGATCATCCTCCATTTGAAAATCCTCTGTATGATAAATCGATAATCATCGAAATAGCCGATCTTCTTACTCTTTGAGACCTCCTGGGCCTCCTTATTTGGTACATCTTCGTTTGAGGTGTTGTTGCTCCCTCATCGTGGCAATGGGTTCTATAGGATCTGAAGAACAGGTTCCTCATTCTCATTCATTGTTGCCACGGGAGGAACAATAACAGTCTTGCACCATCGATGTCTTGCCGTCGGTGCGGCGGCGGCGAGTAGTGTGAAGAATGGCTCTTGAATCATCGAGTGGCGCATACACCGCTTCTCTTCAAGGTCAATCTCACGAGCTACCATACTTCCTCTCATCATTTCATCCTCTAAGAAGACAGCGTGTCTCGTTTCTACAAACTTTGTATATCATGCGGGCGGAGAAACGAAAACCTTTTGACTTTTAGGTAGCCAATGAAATGTCAACTTCATGTTTTGGGATCAAGCTTCCCAAGGTTTGGGTTAAATACTTTAGCCTCGCGAGACTCCCCCACACGCAAGTGGTTTAGTGAGGAACTCTTCATCGCCCACAACTCGCGGTGTTTTGGGCATCGACTTACTAGGCACTCTGTTGAGAATATGAATGGCGGTTTTCAACGCCTCCATCCATAGACTCAATGGCGGTGTGGAATAGCTCATCATGCTTCGCACCATATCCATCGAGAGTGCGGTTGCGTCTTCACTACTCCATTTCTTGAGGTTGCGGTGTAGAATCTTTGGGCTACTATGCCATTTTCTGTAAAAACTTTGCAAAGGTCCGGAACTTGTCCATATAGGGTATGTCGATCGTAGTACTCCTCCACGATCGGATCGGACTATCTTAATCTTTAAATCGTGTTGGTTTTTAACTTGACCTTAAATATCTTGAATTTGTCCAAGGCTTCATTTCTTTCTTTGATTGGATAAATATATCTATAACGGGAGTAATCATCCGTGAATGTTATGAACGAGTCATATCCATCCACACTTTTCACAGGAAAAGAACCACAAATGTCTGTGTGAATAATTTGTAGAATTCATGTGCTTCTTTTGGCGTCTTTCTTAATTTTCTTTACATATTTTCCTTTAATGCGATCTGCATTGTTCTAAATCTGAGAACTCTAATGGAGGAAGAATATCATTCTTAACTAGTCTTTCTATTCTCCTCTCGAAATATGGCCTAAGCGACGATGCCATAATTTCGACGACGCATCTAGAGTTCTCTTTCGTTTCTGTTTACATTCGTGAGACGAGTTCATTCACTTTTCGCATGCGACGTTCCCATTATCGCATACAACATTCACATTATCACATAATGATAACAAATAAAGCTCATTTTGTAAGATGGCAAGACCAACACATTCTTTATTAAACATTATTTCACACTTTCTATTTCCAAAATGACAATCATAACCATCATTGTCCAAACATGGAACACTAATCAAATTACTCTGTAAAGAGGGAACATAAAGAACATCTCTAAGTAAAATAGTGAAGCCATCAGCTAGCTTTAATGAAAGATCGCCAACGGCTTCAACTTCAGCTTGGACTCCATTTGCGACTTTAATGCATCTTTCTTTTCTTTGCGTATTCCTCGTCGAACGGAATACCTGCATATTATTGGCAACATGAACAGTTGCTCCTGAATCAATCCACCAAGTAGATTTTGAATATTGTACATACAGGGACTCATTTATGAAGGTAATAATGTTCTCACCTTTCTTTGCCATTATCATCTTTAAGTAATCGGACGATTCTTCTTGTAGTGTCCGTCTTCTTGCTGATGAAGACAACGATCTTTGTCTCGCAAACTTATTACGTTGAGGTGATGGGCGGGGCTTTTCCCTTGTTCTTTGAGGAGATTCTTGTTGAAGTTCTTTTTCTTGTTGTCCTTCACATAGTTGATAGAACCACCATGTGAGGATTTAAATCTTTCCTCCTCTTGCACACACATAACTATGCACTTTTCTAAGTCCTATTTCTCGAGTGCATGTTGTAGTTGACAACAAAGGTGTCAAACTTTTCCAAGAAGGAAGCAAAATCAAATGAATAAGGAACTCATCCTTGAGAGACAAATCCATTGGTTTAAGCTTGGATGCCAAGTTGCTCATCCTTAGTATGTGTTCTCTTATGCCACTTTGCCACCACCAGAGTACCTTTTCATCACAAGTCGCTTAATCATTTGTGTAGCATATGTCTTTGAAGAACCGATGGCGACTCTTTATCTTCTCAAGGTATTCGTGACGGTGTCACACTCTGCGATTGAGCCCACAATTGCGGGCTCAATCGTGTTCTTTATCATGACCAAACATTTCTTGTTGGCGGTGACCCATTTTATGATCAAGATCATATGCCATTTTATGGGAGCATAGTCCCTCTGTGCAGTGCGCCAAACAACATCGACCTCATTTTCATCCTCGCGGTGCCACGAGCTGTGGGACACGGTGTGGTGACTACCCATCCACCTCGGCCAAGATGAAGGCCGGTCAATCTTTTTTCCATTCACCGTAGTTATCTCCTTTGAGAACCGGATATCACGATGTAGCCCATCAAGGAGTATCATCCACGAAACGCAATCCATATTCGGTGAGAACATTTAATCATAATAACAAGAAAAATTATATGCCTTATTTCTAACGTTGGTCAAAATCGACATACAATTTTATCTATACATTAAATCTACATCAGTTGGCGTAAATAGAAATAATGCATAAAATCATCAATTAGAAATTATAATCTTTGTTATTATCAATGTTGGTCGAAAATAACAATATCATAATTATCCGAAATTATATCCATTTTCCAAAATTAAATTCTCCGTTGGTTCGAATTTAATAATGAAAATTATATCTTTAAATGCAATGAAATAATTCTCTATTTTGAAGCATCTTCTATATTTTCTATTCATCAAAAATATCCCGTTGGCTCAATTTTTGTGATTTAATTAAGCAAAGAATAGCCAAATTTATCAATTAAATTAGTCAAAATTCTCTCTTTCCTTTTTTTTCTTTTTCCGGCTCAGCCCATAGTGCATCAGCGCCCAAACAAGCCAGCTAGCAAAATCGACTCGGCCCCAATTGGCCCGCGCGGCCCACAAATTTTCCGTCCACAGCCAGACACACGCGTGCGCGGCCGGCCCATGAACTCATTGGCGTAAAAGCTGCGGCCGTCCGTCGATCAAGCGGTCGAACGCAGCGTGGCGTGGATATCCTCCCGAAAACCCTAACCCTAACCCCATTTGGGGTCGCGCCACGCGTAAAAACGGACGGCGCCGCGCGGAGGCGAAGCGCACCAACGACGGCGTGGCGAGCGTGCGCGCGCGAAGGCGAGCTGCGCGGCGGGCTACGCGAGCGGGCGGCGCCCCG
Organism: Ampelocalamus luodianensis; assembly: GCA_036346255.1. NCBI lineage: Eukaryota > Viridiplantae > Streptophyta > Magnoliopsida > Poales > Poaceae > Ampelocalamus > Ampelocalamus luodianensis. Next base: position 23,458,002 of record CM070617.1, on the reverse strand, counting down.
CGCGGAACGCGGCGGCCAAGGCGTCGCGGCGGGCTCCGCGGCATCAAGTCGTTGGCGTCGGCGCGCAGCGAGCAAGCGGCGTCGGCGGCAGCGGCAGCAGCGCGCGGCGGGCTCCGCGAGGCGGCGCCATCGGATGGGCGGCGGCGGCCGACGCGAGCTGCGCGCGGCTACCCGCGCGCAGCAGCAGCGCGGCTACCGGCGACGCGACGAACAAACATGGCCAATCAATCACACCCATACAACAGACAATGCACTTGCCTCAACCGTGCGGGAGCGAAGGGCGAAGAGGTGCCGCCTCGGAACCGGTCCCCACCTAAAAACCATTTAGGAGAATGCTAAGATAACGATAATGGACCACTCAACCCAAAAGAGTAAACCCGAACTCGCAAAAGCTTGAAACGCGATCCCAACTCCAATTTCCTATAAGCTAATCTGTCCTCTCGGAAATAGTCGCGTTCTAAAATTCGCATCTTTTAGTCTGATGAGTCCAAATGAGGTGATCTTGGACTTAATTGAAAGGTTATCAAATTCTCCAACTAAACCTAGTTGGTGAGCCTTCCGATTCGACCAACTACTACCCCTATCAAGCCAAATAGCGAACAACATTTTCTCGCGAGTTCTCGGACAAGTACACTAAAATCATCATAACTTTTAGCTCGTTTGTCCAAATTTCGCGTTCTTGCCCTTCCCGAAAGCTACGACAATTATCTACAACTTTCGTTATCTTGAGCTCCTCAAATTGGCCCTTTAACAGATCGAACAAGACATATTACTAAAACCCATCGATTACCGATGCATTCGCGAGAACAGTCCCACCAATAAATTCATAACTTTTGCTACAGAGGTCCAAATATCGTGATCTAGTACTTCATCGAAAGCTAGCGACGTCCTCTACAATTCTCTAGGAGACATCCGGACTGATTACGCCCTTAGATTACTCAAAACGTCGCCTAACCCACTCTGCTCCAACCGATCGACACGATAAAACTTAATAATCAAATAATCGACTAATCGGAAGGATCGGGTCTTACCCTCGAAGAACCGCGAAGATGACGCACCGAGGTCGTGATCTCTCCCTTTCCTTTCTTCTCCCGCACTCCTTCTTCTCCCTTCTTCTTGATCGGTGACCACGATGGAGATCTCCCTTCTCTTCTTGGGCGGCACCAATGGAGGATGAAGGTTGGAGGATGAATGCTACGATGCACCGTGGTGCTACGAGGCACGAGCAAGGAGGGAGGAGGAGCAAGGAGGAGGAGGAGTGGGCGGCTAGGGTTTGGGGAAGGTGCCTCCCCTGGCGGCCACCTATGGGCCTCATGGGCAAGCTCGAGCCCAGTTGCCGCGGTTTTACAAAAAAACCCTTCTCCTTCCTTGTTTTGATGTTTTGCTGAAGGAAACATTCTTCCGATTTAATTATTCCTTCTCGATTTAATTATTCTCTCCCGACTAATTCCTTTCAAATACTTTTGGGGCATGACTAATTCCTTTCGAATACTTATTCTGTAAAAAATATCCCGCTGGTTCAATTTTTGACAGATTTAATTAAGCAAAGAATTCTTTCCGCTGCGTACTTAAAGATATAATTTTCATTATTAAATTCGAACCAACGGGAGAATTTAATTTTGGAAAAATGGATATAATTTCCAGATAATTATGATATTGTTATTTTCTGACCAACGTTGATAATAACAGTATTATAATTTCTAATTGATGATTTTATGCATTATTTCTATTTCTGCCCAACGGTGATGTAGATTTAATATATAGATACAATTGTATGTCGTATTTTGACCAACGTTAGAAATAAGGCATATAATTTTTGCTGTTATTATGTTTAAATGTTCTCACTGAATATGGATTGCGTTTTCAGGAGGATACTCCTTGATGGGCTACATCAGGGATATCCCGGTTCTCAAAGGAGATAACTACGGTGAATGGAAGAAAAAGATTGACCTGGCCTTCATCTTGGTGAAGTGGGTGGATAGTCACCACACCGTGTCCCACGAGCTGTGGCACCGGTGAGGATGAAATGAGGCGTCTTTGTTTGGCGGACTGACAGAGGACTATGCTCCCATAAAAATGGCATATGATCTTGATCATAAAATAGGTCACCGCCAACAAGAAATGTTTGGTTGTGATAAAGAACACGATTGAGCACGCAATTGTGGGCTCAATCGCAGAGTGTGACATCATCACGAATACCTTGAGAAAATAAAGAGTCGGTTCTTGGTTCTTCAAAGACATATGCTACGGTGATTAAGCGACTTGATGAAAGATACTCGGTGGTGGCGGTGGCATAAGAGAACACATACTAAGGATGAGCAACTTGGCATTCAAGCTTAAACCAATGGATTTGGCTCTCAAGGATGAGTTCCTTATTCATTTGATTTTTGCTTCCTTTTGGAAAAGTTTGACACCTTTGTTGTCAACTACAACATGCGGCGAGAAATGGGACTTAGAAAAGTGCATAGCTATGTGTGTGCAAGAGGAGGAAAGATTTAAATCCTCACATGGTGGTTCTATCAACTATGTGAAGGACAACAAGAAAAAGAACTTCAACAGTAACTTCTCCTCAAAGAACAAGGGAAAAGCCCACGTCCATCGGCCTCAACGAGAATAATTTTGCAGAGACAAAGATCGGTGTCTTCATCAGAAGAAGACGGACACTACAAGAAGAAGCTGTCGATTACTTAAAGATGATAATGGCAAAGAAAGGTGAGAACATTATTACCTTAATAAATGAGTCCCTGTATGTACAATATTCAAAATCTACTTGGTGGATTGATTCAGAACAACTGTTCATATTGCCAATAATATGCTGGATTCCGTTCGACGAGGAATACGCAAAGAAAAGAAAGATGCATTAAAGTCGCAAATGGAGTCCAAGTGAAGTTGAAGCCGTTGGTGATCTTTCATTAAAGCTAGTGATGGCTTCACTCTTTTACTTAGAGATGTTCTTTATGTTCCTCTTCTGAGGAATTTGATTAGTGTTTCATGTTTGGACAATGATGGTTATGATTGTCATTTTGGAAATAGCAAGTGTGAAATAATGTTTAATAAAGAATGTGTTGGTCTTGCCATCTTACAAAATGAGTTTTATTTGTTATCATTATGTAATAATGTGAATGTCGTATGCGATAATGGGAACGTCGCATGCGAGAAAGTGAATGAATCCTCGTCTACGAATGTAAACAGGAAACGAAAGAAAACTCTAGATGCGTCGTCGAAATTATGGCATCGTCGTTTAGGCCATATTTGAGGGAGAATAGAAAGACTAGTTAAGAATGATATTTTTCCTCCATTAGAGTTCTCGGACTTAGAACAATGCGAGATCGCATTAAAGGAAAATATGTAAAGAAAAATAAGAAAGACGCCAAAAGAAGTACAGAATTCTACAAATTATTCACACAGACATTTGTGGTCCTTTTCTTGTGAAAGTGTGGATGGATATGACTCGTTCATAACATTCACGGATGATTACTCCGTTATGGATATATTTATCCAATCAAAGAAAGAAATGAAGCCTTGGACAAATTCAAGATATTTAAGGTGAAGTTGAAAACCAACACGATTTAAAGATTAAGATAGTCCGATCGATGCGTGGGAGTACTACGGTCGACATACCCCATATGGACAAGTTCTGGACCTTTGCAAAGTTTTTACAGAAAATGACATAGTAGCCCAATATTCTACAAGGCGAACCTCGGCAAAATGGAGTAGTGAAAGACGCAACTGCACTACGATGGATATGATGCGAAGCATGATGAGCTATTCCACACCGCCATTGAGTCTATGGATGGAGGCGTTGAAAACCGCCATTCATATTCTCAACAGAGTGCCTAGTAAGTCGGTGTCCAAAACACCGCATGCGAGTTGTGGACGGGAAGAGTTCCTCACTAAACCACTTGCGTGTGGGGAGTCTGCTGAGGCTAAAGTATTTAACCCAAACCTTGGGAAGCTTGATCCCAAAGCGATGAAGTTGTCATTTCATTGGCTACCCGAAAAGTCAAAAGGTTTTCGTTTCTCTGTCGCACAGATATACAAAGTTTGTAGAAACGAGACACGCTGTCTTCTTAGAGGATGAAATGATGAGAGGAAGTATGGTAGCTCGTGAGATTGACCTTGAAGAGAAGCGGTGTATGAGCCCACTCAGATGATTCAAGAGCCATTCTTCACACTACTGCTGTCGCCGCACCGAGCGGTGCAAGACAACTGTGGTGCAAGACTGTTATTGTTCCTCCCGTGGCAACAATGAATGAGAATGAGAGAACTGTTCTTCAGAGCAACCCAACAGATGAGGGGAGCAACAACAGCCTCAAACAGAAGATGTACCAAATGAGGAGACCCCGAGGAGGTCTCAAAGAGTAAGAAGATCTGCTATTTCTGATGATTATCAGATTTATCATACAGAGGATTTTCAAATGGAGGATGATCCCACCTCATTTGAAGAAGTCATGAGAAGCGAAAATTCTTCAAAATGGCTTGAGGCCATGGAAGAGGAAATGAGGTCCATGAAGGCTAATAAAGTCTGGGACTTGAAATTATTCCTAAAGGAGCCAAAACAGTAGGCAGTAAATGGGTCTACAAGACAAAGCTTGACTTCTAAGGGAATGTAGAAAGATACAAAACGCGACTTGTGGCAAAAGGCTTTACGCAAAGAGAAGGGATTGATTACAATGAGACCTTTTCTCCAGTCTCATGTAAAGATTCTTTCAGAATCATAATGACATTAGTCGCACATTATGATTTGGAGTTACATTAGATGGATGTAAAGACGGCATTTCTTAATGGGGATTTGGAGGAAAATGTTTACATGGCTCAACCGAAAGGTTTTGTCGTGGAAGGAAATTAAAGAATGGGATGCCGCCTAAAGAAATCGATTTATGGGTTAAAACAAGCTTCGAGACAGTGGTACTTGAAGTTTGATAGTACAATAAGAAAATTTGGGTTTAAAGAGAATGTAGAGGACAACTGTGTTTATGCAAAGTTTAAAGATGAGAAGTTTATCTTCCTAATCATGTATGTGGATGATATCCTACTGGCTAGTAGTGATGTCGATCACATCGGAGACTAAGAAGTTTTGTCCTCAAACTTTGATATGAAAGATCTTGGTGAAGCTTCGTTCGTTCTAGGATCGAAATTCAGGGATAGAAACAAAGGGATATTGGGGCTGTCACAAAAGACATACATAGAAAGTCTTAAAGAAATTTGGTATGCATAAATGTAGTCCTTCACTGCACCTATAGTCAAGGGCGACAGATATGGGATTTTCAATGCCCCAGAACCGATGCGAGCTCGATCAAATGAAATCGGTTCCATATGCTTCGGTGTCGGAAGCTTGCGGATGCTCAAGTGTGTACGCGCATACGACTTAGCGTTTGTTACCGGTTACTTGGCGATTCGAGCAATCTCGGAATAGAACATTGAAATTGATAAAGAAAGTCTTGCGTTATTTGCAAGGAACAAAGGCCTCATGATGACATACTGAAGATCGATTCACTCCATATAGTAGGGTATCTGATTACGATTTTGCGGGAGATGATAGAAAGTCTACATCCGGATATGTGTTCACTCTCGCTGGAGGAGCTATATCGTGGAAAAGCTCAAAGCAAACCGTCACTACATCGTCCACAATGTATGCCGAGTTTGTAGCATGTTATGAGGCTACGGGGCAGGTGAACTGGCTAAAGAAGTTCATACCCGGTTTAAAAGTGGTTGACGACATCAATAGACCACTTAAGTTGTACTGCGATAATGAACCCGCAGTAATGTATGCTCACAACAATAAATCAAGTGGTGCTGCCAAACACATTGACATAAAGTACTATGTTGTGAAAGATAAAGTTCGGGATCAAATTATAAGTCTTGAGCATATAAGTATCGCAAAGATGCTAGCGGATCCGCTTACTAAAGGCTTACCACCCAACGTGTTCAGAGAACATGTAGCCGGCATGGGTTTAAAGGAAAGCCTATGATTCCTGGACTGAAAGATGGCCCAAAAGATTAAAGTAACTATTTCAGAACAGAGAGGTGTATTGTACCTGTTAAATCTATCGGCGATTGACCGTGAGACATGCTCTATGCACTAATGTGATGGAATGAGTAAAGTCAAAAGTAATTAAAGTTAAAGTATAGAGGAGATCAAGGGGGAGAATGTTGGATTGATCTCTCTCCCAATTAGCCCAACGGCTAATCGGGGCCTTGATCGCATACGATCGGGCGCCGCCCCATCTATTGGTGGTGGGCCCCGTCGTGTGCGCGCATATATAAAGGGTGGGGGCGTCGGTCTAGTTACGAGGTTCGCTGAGCCGCAACCCCACCGACAAACCCTAGACCGATCTAGAGAGGACGCTGCGGCGGCGGAAGCTCCATCGCCGTCACCGGACCTACGCCGCCGCCACCGCCCTACTCTTCCCCGACCGTCGCTGCCCGTGCGCAGACTTCACCGACGAAGAAGACTATGGCCAACTCCTCCTCCTCTACATCGGACGGTCGGTAACCCTAACCCTTATCCTCTCTCCCTCTACCCTTCTCTCTCGAATCCGAACAAGAACTCCACTGATCTAAACCTAGAAGATTCTAGGCTAATCGGCTGAGATCCACGCTCTGATACCATTATTAGGTCCTTAGAATTGAACTTCATGCTAGGTGGTTTTTTATGCTGAGTGTTTCATGCTAGCATTTGATGGTTGGCTAGTTCTCCCTCACCACAAAGCCAGAATTGAACTTCCTCAATTGCTATGCTTGCTGTTATCATGGAGTGAAAGTGGTGTGTGTGACTATATACACCTAATTTGTTAACACAATCAGATACTGTTAATCAGATATTATCACTTTAACTTGTTTATAATGTAGCATCAATATGCCTTCGCTGGAACACAAAAGTCTCTGTATAATGTAAGTGAAACCGTCCTTTTGGAGTTAGGAGCAACTCACCTCCAATTGTATATGTTGCATATTTGGGAATCAGCCATCCTGTGTTGGTTATCTAGTCTATAGTTTTGAAACGTTAGATAGCTTGGGGGATGTATATAAGTGGTTTATTTCCACCTATTGAGATCAGTTCTGATGTATACACTTTATTCAGTCACTAATCACTATGATGGTATATCAAAACATTCTATTTCAGTTTTTGAATGTTACTGATGGCAACTGGTATGTATGTCCTTAACCTTGTCTGTTGTCTCTTGTACCTTTTGAAGTTAGGACATGAATGTGGGTGACCTTCATTCATCAAAATTAAAATGTGTGTGGAAGACAAGTATGATCATATAGCGAAGTGGATATCGCGTTAGATTCCGAATCTCAAAGTCGTGGGTTCGATTCCCACTATGATCAGTTTGTTTTTGTTTTTTGTCTCTTGTTTCTTGTCACTTGTGAACAACGTTGGTCCCAGAACCCAGCTGCCCTGCCTTCCGGGAGGATAGTCATGGAGTGCAGAATTTTGCCAGCGCAGAGCCTTATCATCCGGTTTTACCGTTACCTGCAAATACACAGTACAAGTTTGCATGCTTGTCAGTTCATGGCTTATCCATTTGCGTCGTGTAACCTGCTGGTAACCGGTGGTGCAAAATTTTGTATCGGAGATGGGAGCATGGGACCATTCGATACCAGTAAGGCTTGGTTGACAATGGCCCATCGTTATCCAAAACATGTGGCCGTGGCGTTGGTGCTTATGAAATTATATCTCTGTTGATACGGCATTGCAGTTCTGTTGTGTTGTGGTGCGTGTAAAGAAATTGCATTCGATTCAGCACTGTTAATTTGCAGAGGGAATCTACTCAAGCTTGTAGGTTCATATTCTGAATCTTCGGATGCCCTGCCTGGGTAAATCTACGTGATGCACCGAGTAAAAATACGCAGCTGTGTTGTATATTGTGACATTAGCTTCCTATAAAAGCTGGTGAGTTTCCTTTCTCAAAAAAATAAAATAAATACGCAGCTGTGTTGAGCTCAGCTAGATTTTGCCAGATTTTTATGAACAAAACGGAAGATCGACACCAAGAAAGCTATATCAAAACAAAGATAGGTAGGGATTCCAGACAATCGAGTCACTAAAGAAAATTGACTTCATTACCAAAAGTCGTAAGAAACAGATCATCTCGATTGCTGTAAGAAGTGCTTTTGTAGCATGTGAACCCTTCCCGTGTTATAATGATGACAAATCATGCTCAGATTTGTTGCACCACCTGTATCTTAAGTAGAACGACCACACACACTACCAGGAATTATGATAACTACAGCTTCTGAACTGGCACGAGGAAACTTTTGCAGGACAATACCCAGAATTGCTTCAGGACAAGAACAGATTGCAACCGTTCACAGATATGTACAACATTGAACTTCAACAGTTAGCTGATCAGGCAGGTGTCCTTTTATATGAGGTTCGTTAAGAAAATTATGGTCAGTGACAGTATTTCCAAGTTTCTTAACATTGACAGCCCAAGCCACACAATACAACAACTGGACCTTTAGAATAGGCGACACGTCCCAGTGCGTTTCTGGAGACAAAACTACGACCACCACTGGACACACACTAAATGGAAAATATACAGGGGAGGAGTGAAATTGCTAGCGTCAGATGGACATTCGGAGATCGACAGCAAAATCTTGCACACCCGACAGTGGCATGACTAACTTCCCCAGTACTCCCATCTTCTTCAGAGCATTTCCTGGGATTTCCGTACGATGCGCCTAACCTTTTTCTTGAAGTCGTCCCTCGTTTCTCTCCATTCCTTCTGCACAAGAAATACAACAGGAAACACTTCAGAACAAAGGAGGTCCATTAAATAGCGGTCAAAACGTATAGTATGAACCATTCAAACGGCAATGTTTCCACGCAGCCAAAAAATAATTCAAATAGTTAGTTGAAGTACTTCAGTAAATTCACAAATTGTTTCAAGGTTTGTAAGAGTATCCTAGAAAATTTTCAGGGTTGTCACTAACCTAAATAGGTGAAGATCTAGATGCATGATGCATGCAGTGTCCAACAGGATGATGTTGATAATAAATTAAAGATGAATCTTGAACTAAATATAAAGATCAATTTTGTAGAACTGTCAACTCTAAAATTTTGGCTATTAGCAAGTAATACAAATTACAGTTGCTATCATTTTACAACTAAGAAGTGATGCATTCCCAAAAAAAGATATAATGAATTGATGGGAAAAAACAAAGATACAAGATGTTCTGCAATTTACATAATCAGAAGCCCAGGGAAACAAAATTTTCATGGTAAATGTCATGTGAACTTACAGCCGCTTCAATATTTGCTGGTGATTCATCGTTTGGACTAGAGAGCATCGAAATAATGCTCAGAACTATACTCTCAACCTGCAAATGGAGAACAGACATTAAAATTAGAAGAACACAGACATTGACGTCTCAAAGATGCCTGCTCATTCCCCCACCTTCAGGCCAAAAGATGCACTATTCAATCAAGTTTAAAATAATTGATCATAACCACCAAGAAGGGGAAAATGATCGAGGCAATCAGTGAAGGAGGCAGGTACCACCTTTGAAAGATAAGATCTAGTAGCAGAAATGAAATTAATCTACACTTAATTTTAGGAACGGCAGCAGAATAATTAGATATGCCAAAGGAATATGTTTGTTGTGATGTTTAGTGCATTAAAAACTCTTGAAGGCGATACTTCAACTATACCTATCAAGATCTCATAATGAATTTGAAGCTCAGAAATTCACCAAACATCGAGGCTCTCTGATATTTTCAAGCATTTTTAACGTCAGTGTATCTAGTGTGAGGTTTTTTCAAAAGATGAAGGTATTTGCTCAAACAAGAAAACAACCAAGAAGTCCAACCATAATCGAGAATATCAGGTGCACAAAGACTACTTATGCATCCTTAACCTTCACGACCACAGAATCTACTACATCAAAACTTGATAGAAAACCAAGACTGTACAACTTCCTACCTAGATAATAGAATACTTTAACCGTAGGCATGAACCAACAACTTTACTAGTCCAATGTTAATTAAGACATCGTATTTTTCAGTAACTTTATTTGAAAAAGAAAAATATTAACAAAAAGAAACTATGCAGGTAAGACATAAATGTTCATCACGAATATATAGAAATGCACAAGGAAACCATCACCAATGTTCTACAAACACAATGATATAAAATATATCAAGTTTAGGACATATTTGCATTTTGGCGTTAAGGCTGTTCTCAGTTGAAATATTAAGTTAACATTTACCAGAAAGTAGCAACAGTAATGCATCACACACACGGATGCACCCAAGATACAATATATTGCAGAACTCTCAATGAACTTCAAATTTTGCATTATAATTTTTTTCCTTCTGAATGCTGTTTGATGACACATCGCAGCAAATTTAGCAGATAAAGACTTCACAGAATAGATGTTGATAGAATAGAATTACTGCAGAACAAAATTAAAAGGGTAGGTAGTAGACATTGTTAGCCTCATAAACACCATAAAAGAAGCCCTACCGTATGCACTGGTGTCCAACGCTCGCTCGCAAGCTCATAGCCATTGGGATCTTCACCAGGTGGGTGAAGAATAGAAATGCACACCCGCCCATCCGGATAAACTGGCAATCAAACAAATATTATGCACAATGTCAAAATGATGGGTGGAAGTACAGAAATACAAAGTTATGCTTGTGAAAAACTGACCATTTGGATGCCACATTTCAGAAGTAAATCTGACTGATGGAGGACTGTTCGGATAATTTTGTGGGAAGCTCATTATTGCGTTGAAGTAGCCTCCATCACTGCAAAATGAAGGCAAGTGTCACTCAACAACTTAAAAAAACTTACATGATTGCATTGAGCCAACACTTCAAAGATAAATGCACAACAACCAGATCAATAGTGTTATTCTATCTGAGTTAAGGGCTGTTAATAATTACTAGTAGTTCAAACCATGGTAGCAAACTTCATTTTGAGTTCAGATCATATGTTTATATTTCATATTGATATATTATTGACTGGGCTAACCACAGAATTGGCTGATTGATAGGTCCCACAGTAAATAAACCTTCTGTACAGTCGACGAAAAACCATGGGAAGAATTGTTTAAACGCGAGAAAACTATTGAGCATGAGCATCCAAGCTCCCAGAGGAGAGTAATATGCTCCATTTCAAACTTTCATAGATTATTCTCGGTTTTCTTTGAAACAAAGTGAATGCCAAAATTTCAGCATTGCAAAAATCAATCTGAAGGTTCGTCAGCGTATGCTTGTCAAATAGTTTAATATGAAAAACATGAATTGGAAGATAGTGCAATTTGTGACCAGCAACCACACTTATTGCTCCATTGTAAGTTATAACTCATATCCACCATGTAGGTCGAACTTCCTGTCACTTTCTCAGGATTCTCTCAAAAGAACATACTTCCAGATACTTCCTAGCCCTCATTCCATTCTCGTATTTTTCCATTTCTTTGGATGGCAGACTCCCTTTATGGGTTCGCTAGATTCGACAAACAGAGTCATATTGCAAAATTACACTATATTTTTAAGTCTATGACTTGTTCTCAAGACAAAATGAATGTAAATTTCATAAAATGACATCTAACAGTCCACTCTAGTCCCAATTGCAAAACTATATGATCAAGTCAAAACAACATAATTAATGTCCAATTTCATATCAGCAGTTCTAAAATCTGCAGCAGAAAAAACATACAGATAAAAAAGCTACCCGCATCAGCTGCATCTATACCACAGCATTTGATGGACCAGATTCCACTACCCCAAGGCACATAACTTTCAATTTTGTTTCAGCAAAATATATTGCCACAAGGATTTGCAAGGAAGAGTAGAAAACCTCCAACCCCCAGAGAAGAAAACCAGAAACGCAGGTCAAATTGCTGCATGCCACACTTCAACCAATGGCAGTGTGTTCCAATGACGCTCAAGTGCACTTGAAGTGCCCCCCTTCCAACCCAGCCCCATTCCTATGAATGAGATCACAGCAATTGAACATAACAGATGTGTGGAACTGTGCATATGTACACTGAACTCATTGATCATGCACCAAACAACCTGATGAAATCATAATATAACTTAAGGTTGGTACTACTTGAGACAAGTCCCACAGACTCGCACAGTAATAAATTACCAACAAAGTGCTACTCAAGACGTTGAAGAATCTACCCAAAACTACCAGAAACCCCTACCTGCACAACATGTGCCTGCAAGGCTGCAACCCAATTTACCCCCATCTATCTATTGCAAACTCCAACCAAGTGATACATATATTTCCATTTCTCGACATGACGTAGTTGAAGTATCTACCCCAAATTACCATGAACGCTTACCCGTACATGCACATGCAGCCCCAATTCCCAATCTGAATGTGAACATGGGTGACTACCACAAATTAAACCAGCAGAACTACCAGGCGGTGAACAGAGCTACCCTTGCCCCATCCACATATCCAGTACCAATCAAACTCGATGAAATTGGACGCCGACCATATAGCCTAGTCGCTGTATTGGTGGTAGCCATGCCAATCTGGTACAACAACCTAAAAACATCGCAAATTCAACCGCACGCCAACCTCAGCTAGTGACGAATTCCAGAATTAGATTCTACCCTACCACTACCGCTTCCGATTCACAGGTGAATACAAAACACCACCACTCGCATGGCACCAACACACACCAAACAGGCAATTCATCACGATAAGACATGGAAGCGCGAGGCGAATGGGAGGGAGTCCGACTCACTATAGGGTGTCGGGCGGGCCGATGATGGTGACCTGCCACTCGAAGACGTTGCTGTCGTCGACGAGCCCAGCCGAGAACCCATCCACGGGGTTCTTCGCGAGATCTGCACCAATCACCAGACCACATACAAACCCCAAATCAATCAACCCGTGGGCAAAACAGAGCGGGGAAAAAACGATGCATGGGGGGCGAAACGAGCCGCTCGGATCCACACCTTTGAGCTGCTTCTGGAGGAGGAGGCACGCCTGGCTGGTGGTGGCCGCCATGGGATCGGTGGCTAGGGTTTTGCGGTGGACGGAAGAATAATTCGCGGTCTCGGGAGGCGGTGACGCGAATTGATGGGCGCCGCGGGGCTAGAGGCGAGGAGCTTGGCCAAGGGAATCGGGAGGGGAGGAGAGAGGCGAGGAGGAGGGAGTCGGGAGGGAGAAAACGTAGAGGTGGCGTATTAGTAGTAGCAGGTTGCTAAAATGGGTCGCGTCCGGTGGCTGCTCGCTGATTGACGTGAATTCTATTTCGGGAAAAGGGGCTTATTCATGATTGCATTTGTGTTTACAATTCAAAGTTGCTGTAAATATGAACTATTTGATGATAGAAGCGTTGAAGGACGTTTTGGGTGAGTGAGCCGTAATGCAATTTTTTTACTACTTAAAATGAATCTACCGGTGATGGCGGTTCATTCACCCTAACTCGATTCTCCCCTTCTGTCGGTCTTTCCTCTTAATCCACAAACTGATATGTGGGTCATGCGTGACAGCTTGTTCCACTTCAATAAAAAATATCTAGCAAAAAACATAAAAACAATCTATAACAAATAAATGCGTCCTCCCTAAAAAACCTCTAACAAGAAGAAAAAAAGATAGGAAAAAACAGCAAAACTCTATCGAACGAGCGGCGAAGCCGAGTACACGGAGGCGCGATGTGGCCGAGCGAGGAAGTGGAGCAAGGGTGTGGGCCGGACAGGACGATACCGACAATGTCGACTCGACATGCTGGGTAATATGATCGACATGTTGAGGTAATATGATATATATTTTTTATTGGTAGCAAAGGCATTCAACTAGTTTCTAAAATGTACGCACTTCCTCTATACTCTGAAGCAAAAGCTAAAGTGTTCTTTTTTCAATTTTAAACAAACTATATCCTACAAGAATATTGCGCATTGTTGCTAGTTGCTACAAAGCCTACAACACATAGTAAACCTGTCCGTGGATTCTATTATTTTCCCTTAAAAATGAACTATATTGAACTCAATTCAACTAGGCTACTTACACATGCACATGCTAAAGGTCTTGCAACACTCTGAATAGAGCCTAGATCACCCACGGTCTTACCAAACTCGAACTTAGTTCGGCAATGGTTGAGCTAGGCCAGGGCTGTCTCACCGAGATCGCCGTTTGTCTCTGCAAATCCCGAGTGTTGTATAGCTCAATGGCATCCATTGATCCATGATCGTGTTTCTAAGTATTGTCCCTCCGTGCCTTAGGTATTAGCCCTTTGTTAATTTTCAGTGTAACTATAGGATACTTCTATGCGTATTATATAATACTTCCTCCGGTCACAAATACATATTGTTTTAGATATTTAAACGATTTCCAAAACATCATTTTGATCACTAATTTCTATTTAATATAGTAATAACACTCACTAAAATTATAATACCATAAAAATATTTTTCAAAACAAATCTATACATATGATTTTCATATATCCAATCTAAATATTCAAAATAATATAGATAGCCAAAGTTTTTAAAATTTTGATAACACGTATCCCAAAACAATATGTACATGTGGCTGGAGGGAATATAAAATAATAGACAGCGCGGCAGTATATGATGACTAATTTGACAGGATTGCTCTACTCTAGTCTGACAGAAGGATTAGTAAATTGTAACACTAATATTGATAACGCCTCCACAAAGGTTTGACCCGTCGGACTTGGATACCACTTTGGAATCACCATCCTCTACGCCCCGCCCGGGAAATGGCCGACATGCTGTTTCTGTCACGAACACAAAATCGAAAACGAAAAGTTGGAGACGACTCAACCTTATTAAAAGCTGTATGGCGCGGTCATCCTCGACCACTGACGAATCAAAGCGCGAGGCGGAGGAGCCTCCCTTGACCACCGCCTTTCATGGCCAGGCAGGCAGGCGGGCACACACCCGCACGGCCCTGAAAGTGAAGGGGACGGGCGGTCGCTGTAACGTCGCAGCTCCAAACAGACTGAGGTCTACCGCACGCCGGATAAACCGCGCGAATGCGTCTTTGCTGTTCCGGTGTTGGTATTCCCAATTCCCCATCCGTATTCCCTCCGCGTGGCAAGCATCTGTTTGCTGCAGTTTTTCCGGCGTGGTCGCTCCCGTATCATTCCGCCCAGAAACAACTGAACGGCCTTTCGTCAACTCAGCAATTACTCAAAACAAGAAAGGTTAACAAGCAACTAATTGAAAACCAGCGGTTAGCAAGAAAGTGAATCACATGGAAGGAACACGAGCAAATGTACAGACTACAATCTAAGTCTGTACGCTTTGAGATTCATGAAAAAACACATGTCACGTGAAGTTGGTCTACATTGATAGAGTTGTGGATCAGTCTTATATAATTTTTTTCCAACAAACCGGTCTTTGATACCCGGTTGTTGTGGACGGAAATGGAACAAGGAGGGGGCACTAAAAAAACACAGCAAACGGATGCTTGTCACGTAACTCACATGGATACCTGTTGGAAATATTGTGCGTATACACATGGATACAGACGGATGCCGTTGGTGCCATTGAAC
Organism: Ampelocalamus luodianensis; assembly: GCA_036346255.1. NCBI lineage: Eukaryota > Viridiplantae > Streptophyta > Magnoliopsida > Poales > Poaceae > Ampelocalamus > Ampelocalamus luodianensis. Next base: position 23,442,505 of record CM070617.1, on the reverse strand, counting down.
GCGTGCGTGCATGCATGCACGGCGAGACGGGGATTTTTTTTACTGCCTTTCATTAGCACGTAGGATAGAACTTACTAAGACTAAGCCCTTGCTAATTCAATTTATATGATTAAATAATAGTTAGGATAAAACTAAAAAGTCTAGGAGTTAATTTATGGCACATGAATCGATCTTATATAACATCTAGATTCTATGTTCTTCCCAAACCTTTAAGGTAGTACTGAGACTAATTTGTACCGTACAAGTACATAATACTTTATCTCACTGCATGTTTAGAGTTTGATCACATACTTCTTTCTCGTATCTGGCTTCTGTCACCCTTCCATGGTTCGGTGAAGTGTGCGTGTGCACTAAACTCCACCGAGCTTAAGTTGTTATCCATCATGATCATTATTTATTTCATATTGTTTTTATTAAAAAAAGTTCTCATAAGAAATTTTCTATTTTTTATAAGGGAAAAATGAGGATTTGCCACTCCTAAACATCTTAATTTAGGATTTGCCACATTTAAGTTTCTTCTTGAATAGGGAGAGGTAAATGTATCTTTTCAAAATGGATTTTGGTGCAACATTTTTTTAAAAAAAAACTGAAATACGCCTATGGTTTCAAATCACATGTATTTGGTGCTTAAGAGTAACAAATTATCAAGATGAAACTTAAAGGTGGCAAATTCTAAATCAAAGAACTTATGAGTGACTAATCCTTAATTTTTTTTCTTTTCATAAGTAGTTTAAATTAGACAAAAACAAATTCATGTCTCTCCTTGAGATTGTTTAATAGGGCTCTGCCCATGCATGCATATACTGAGCCATGAACTAATCTCTCTCTTCTCAATCTCCCACTGACCGCTTCCTTCGCTGAGGACGTGCGCACGCCGCACGTACGTGGCCCATTCGGCGGTGGCATCCTACGCGGATTCGATCCGAGAAGCAAGCAACAAGTAGCGCGTCGTTGGGGCGTCCGTGAAAAAAAAAAAGATAGACAACAACACGGCTGCACTTCATCTTCTTCCTCTAGCTTCATGTTTTGCGTTTGTGCTGAGCCCCGTCCTGAACTGAGCCGGTCGAGCTGCTCGTCGTGCAACGGCAGCCCGGTGATCTTTGTCTCCGAGCCTCGTCCGCGTGAGTCCCTGCATGGGGCGGTCTACAGGTCTCTGGGCAGCGCATTGCGCAACCGCTCGTACTAGCTTGTTCTTCCTCGACGACGTCCTCTCGGAGGCGTGCGGTGAGACGGCTTCATCCACGTCATTCTATCCCGACGAGATCTTGGACAAGCTGCTGCTGAGTACGTGCGAGGCGACGTCATTTGCATCCACTGCTCTCCGGCCACGCACGCGGAACGTCTTCACTGACAACATCGCGTCGCTCTTTCTAATTTGCATTAAGTGCATGTTTCTGATTGCATCTATTTGATTACTTAATATGTGTTGCATTAGTTTAGGGTATAGCCTTCTAGTACTCTGAACATCCAATACATGCTTTGCTTCTTGCATGCTACTGTGCTAGAGTATAATATCATGGCTAGCTTATTTGACCAGTGGATCATATTTTTGTTATATTGATTGTTCACGTAATGTGTTACTGCTACTAGCATGACAGACAATAACTTTGATCTATATGATACTAGTTCATGCGTATTGCTAATCTTGTGGTAGCAGTTTTAATTAATGCATCTGCTACTGTATGTGTTCGCAATTCGTTAGAAGTAGTTGGTTCAATTACTTTACTGCTGCAAAGTTTAATTAATGGAAATGAATTAGTGACAATATGCTTTGAAATCAACAATACCAACACCGGAACAGGGAAACCGTATTCCTAGCACCAACTCTGTTTACGTTTTGGTCCTTGTTTCACGTAAAATGTTAACCAGGGTTAAAATGCAGCTGGCATTAGGGTTTATATGTTCAACTCTTGCTCAACTATAAAGGTGGACTAAACTCTCAACTCTCTCGTGCTCGTGCCCCTACATGGGCTCAGTTAATTCATCCTCTCTTGGGGTGGATCTCACTGATTCTTCAACATCAGTCGGTTCGGACCTCTTCTTAGTTGCATCCTCGTTGGCAACATACCCACGCTAGCGAATGATCAGGATCTCTCCTCTTAGCACATATCCATGCGTCTGGTATCAGCATATATGCCATGGCATGTGCCCACTCATCTGAGCCCACACACACTATGCACCATATGCCCTCACAACTGACCCGCACACATGTGTAACCGCGATGGTTTGCATTGATACCATTTATAACGCCCCAACCCTAAATAGGTTTAGGTTTACCCGTACAACGGATAAATCACGCTCTATCATCCATCCCGCTTACGCTTTCGTCCTCATTTCGCGTAAAAAGAGTTAACCCTAAGGTTAAATATATTTAGCACTAGGGTTTATATATTGATGCAACTCTTGCTCAACTATGTAAGACTAAACTCTCAACTCTCTTAGGCCACTAGATAGGCTCAATTCATCTTCTTTGTTGGGAAACTATGGGCTTGGCCTAGCAGTCGGCTCATAGGGTGGGCACTCCATCCAAACCCTAGCAAGGGCTCTAGTCTATAAATAGGGGACCCCCAATCATTATGTACAGCTGCTAAAAGAGAAATAAAGAGAAAGAAGTTCCCCATATCTTTATGTCCATTTACTTTCTATACTTGTGTATGTGTGCGATTCTACTTCGTCTACGAGGTGACCGATCGGACTGGACTCGCCAGCGACGTTCATCAACACATTATCAACACAACTACGCTCTTCGGCCTACACGGATTGAGAAGATAATCGTCGAAGCTCAACTCGTAGATTGAAATCACATATTCTAGTTTGTTTTCTAGATTTTTCTACAGTGCAAATCCGCTCTAATCTACTGCTAGTTGACTTGGAGTCGCTGACCAAGCTGATCGGTAAATTGACTGAAATGGGTAGATGTAGATTGTACCGTAGATTTGATGAAAACCAAGAAAAGAAAAAATCTGGCGGAGCCCACCGACACGCATTGCCTCCCGCACGAGGCACATCGTCGTCTCGGCCACCGCACGCCCGCCGCACACCCCATCGCCACACAGCGCTGGTCCGAAGCCGTCTGGCGTGTCGTCGCCACTCGCGTCCCGCACGAGGCGCACCGCTGTGCCACCTGACGACGCGCCGCGCCATCGGCTGCTCTGCGCGCCGAGTCACGCGCTAGCTGCGTCGCCACCGCACGCGCATCGCCGCACCTGATGTCATTCGCAGCAACGCCGCGCGCGTGGAAGGCCACCATTGCACCGTGGAACAACGATAGCCCGGCGCCTCTGCGCGCCGCGCGCTGGCTGCGCCTCCACGCCGCCGGCCTCTGACGCGCGCGCGCCGCGCGACGCGCCCCACGAGCTACCGCGCCCCGACGGCGCCACCACACGGGTGCCCTCCATCGCGCTGCCGGCACTAGCTTGCACAAGGCACGCCGTCGGCGCTCACACACGCACAAGGCGCACCGCCGCTGGTTTTGAACGTGACTCCACCACAACGTGCCCTCGTCGTCGCACCGCCGGCAGCTGCGCTGCTTGTAGCGCCACCACTATGTGTGGCTCCATGCCCACGCCACCTCTCTGTCGGCCGCCGTGCACACTGCGCTGCACCGCCTCGTTGTCGGCCTGCAGCCGCCGCCGCACCGCACGCCTCCGCGCTTCCCGTGCGCACGCATAGCGTCGCCGCCACTAAGCACAAGGGTAGGGAAACCCTCCCCCCCTATGCAGACCTTTTGCCCGGCCTAACAGGCCAAATGGGCCGGCCCAGCCCACAATTGAAAAAAAAATCGGGAGAGCAAAGAAGAAAAAAAAAACTGAAAATCCCGAAGTATTGGCAAAAGGTCCCTCAGAGTTCTGAAAATCACGAGGAAATTTTTGCGGATAAGGGAATTTTGTGCAAAACCCCCTGGAAATTGGAAAATTGCGCGAAATTTTTCTCAGAACTGAAAATTAGCGGATAAGCCCTTAGAAATTGCAGAATTCACCGAAAATTCATATTGCAGCAGAAAAGTGCCTCGAGAATTCAAACTTTGATTCATTTTTAGCATTTGAAGTATGTTTAGAACTATTATTATTATTTTCTATGCTTTTATGTATTTATTTACTATTTTGATTAATCGTAATTGCTTAATTACTTTTGATCACTGAAAGTAGCAATAAAATTATATAAAAATGCATAGAAAATTTTGGAACATTACTAGAATATTTTGTACCATTATCCAATTTATTTAATGCATTTTACCTGCAGTAAAATTATGTATTTCTTGCTTGCACATGTAGATGACAGGCATCACGAATCGAGAGTTCGAGGAGCTGGCTCAGCACGGCCAAAACTACTTGACTTGGGCTTTCGATGCCGAGATGGTACTTGGAGTCAAGAAGCTCCATGTAGCCATTGGGATTGGTGCATCGAAGGATGCCAAACCCACCCCTGAGGAAAATGATCAGGCACTTCACTTTCTTTGGCACTACCTCTGCCTCACATTCAAGAATGAGTACATGGTAGAGATGAGGGCGCTAGCCTTGTGGACTGCACTAAAGAAGCGATTCGAGAAGCTAAAGTACACCATTCTTCCTCATGCAGAGTAGGAATAGAACCGATTGAGATTTACTGACTTCAAGACAATTGGGGAGTACAATTCTGCTCTGCACAGAATCTGTACCAATCTTTAACTCTGTGGCAGACAAGTCACAAATGAGTAGAAGATTGAGAAGACCCTCTCCACCTTTCACCCCCAATGCAGTGCGATCTGCGTGCAACTATCGTCAAGATGGCTATAAAGAGTATGCCAAATTGATCGATATTATGCAAGTTGCAGAGGCTTAGGATGACGTTCTCTGCAAGAATTTCATCGCCCAGACACCTGGGAGCTCCACTGGCCATGAGGCCAACGCTGGGAGCTTCAAGGTGCGGAAGCCTATAATGAAGAAAAGAGGAAGGAAGGGCAAGATCGGGGCCCAAAAGGCAAGCCAAATGCACTTTGCTTTCACTGAGGGGGGGGATCACAGCAGCTGCCTTCCAGCAAAAATAGCAGCTGAAGTTTCTAACTTCTTGATGGATTCAGTTTAGTGCACAGAATGCACTTAGACTTTAAATGTCATTTATTTTGTGTGTGGAATAAGTTAGTTATACTTTCTGCATGGATGATGGTTGTATGCTCATGTAGAGCCTTAAACAATCTATTTCTTGTGATGGTTGGATGATATTATTTAATTCATTCATTTACTCAGTTAATAATAGCATGATATGCTCTAATATTTGAAGCATTTTATTTATGTGTTGATTGCTTCCTACTGCATATTAATAAAGTACTTTATATTAGAACGCGTATGGCGCCCTATGAAGGAAGTGTGCTTAGCTGATAACGGCACAACGAATACCATCTTGAGAGAGACGAAATTCTTTTAATCAATTAGAAAAAATATTGATAGTCTAATGACAATCGCTAGCAGCAATGTTTGTATAATAGCTCAGGAAGTGCCACAATTATACTCCCAATGGGTACAACTTTGGTCATTAAAAAAACCTTGTGTACCCACACGACTATAACTCTCTTAAGTTTTAAATATATTCATGCTAACAATTTTCATGTAGAGATTGAAGAAAAGTATAGTAAGAAATACCTACTCATTACAAAGCGTGGTGAAAGCGGAAAAGGGGTATTAAACGACTTCCTTCATTTGTGACTGGGCTATACTACACTAATATTAAGGCATCCACAGCATATACTTCCCTGAAAACCATATTTAGCAGCTATGAACTTTTCTATCTCTGGTATGATAGTTTAGGTCACTTAAGTCTTAGAATGATGAGAAATATAATTAATAATTCATAAGGACATAATATTGATGTAAATAATTTCCCAAATCAGGAAGATTTTGTGTGCCCTACGTGTGTCACTGGAAAATTAATTACTAGACCTTCGCTCTGAAAGTGAAGGATGAAGTCCCTGCATTCCTGAAATGTATCCAGGGAGACATTTGCGGTCCTATACAGCCGATTTTTTTTTTCAATTTAGCCTTTTTTTCGTAAAAAACGCACATTTATACCCCTGCTAGTCTTATTTCCGTTTTGGACCCGGTGGTGGCGCGTGACTCACGGCGCTGAAGCTAACACTGACTCGGCGCCGTGAGTCATGGCGCCGAGGTCCCAACCCTAGCCACCGGGGCAGCAGCGTGGCGGTACCTCGCGCCATGACTCACGGCCGAAGTGTGTTAGCTCGACGCCGTGACTCATGGCGCCGACCTCGGCGCCACAGATCTCGGCGCCGAGCTCTGAATTATATACCTGCCCGAGCCTTCATCTATTTCTTCCTCTCCTCTCTCGGGTTTTCACTCAACCCAACCCGCCGAACTTTTCGAATCACCAATTTTCACCGTGGAAACTTGAATTGATCCATACAACCGAGAGCAAGGTATCCTCTTTGTCCTCCTCACTTTTTACGCATTGATTTGGTCTATATCATGTGTATTATGCAAAATTAGGTTAGTCATGACCTAGGGTTTGAAGCAATTAGTCTCACTTGTTTTATTGATTCGTATTGTGTATTATGGAACCTTAGTTACGTCGGTCCCCTCTGCTTTCTCCCATCGTTAGGATACCGAGGCGTGGTAAAGCTAGTAAACCAAGGTAATCTTTGTCCATCGTATTCTAATTTGTCGGTAATATGTAGTTCATATTATGTAAGGTTCATACGATTTGTTGTATTTTGGATTAGGCAACACTAGTGGGCAATGCGACGCGCGCTTGCCAACGCTAGTGGCGCCCCGGTGCCCATGTGCTCTGCGGTGATGCTTGTAGGGTGGCGAGATCGATGAGAAGGACACGTCATGAGCAGAGGTATTGGATGTGTCACAATTATGCCTTTGACCTACACTTCAACAGATCCGCATTGGATTGTTGGTGAGAAATTAGTGGCTTTTTCTTTGTTCTTGCGATGAATCAATAACATTTCATTACGTGCTTAATGCACCCATGTTTTGCAGAACCTCCCCGCTATGTGACTTTGAGCGGTGGATTGACACCGAGATCAAGGAGGAGGACAAGCGACATATGGAGGGATCAAGAAGTGGGATGCGAGCGCGAGGAGTCATGGAGAAGACACGCAAAGAGGAGGCAGAGAAAAGGAGCGCGAGGAAGAGGTGAAAATGAGGCGGCGACTAAGCATAGGGGAGAGGAGAGGAGGCTTGAGCCTTCGTCGCGTGCTAAAGGCCGCAATGGAGGAGAATCCGGATGCTTTGAGGAAGGGAAAGTGGCCTCGTTGCACTCGGTGAGTGTGCTAGACTTAGTAGTTATGGTTTAATAATGAACAATATTATCATTTCTGGACTTGTTATTTTGTTGTACTCTTGTCATGTCTTGCACTTTTTCGGTATGTGCATGTGAGTATATTGTTAAACTTGAACATGTGAGTAGCATGATTTGTTTTTTTTGTCACTATGCCTATATATTTGGTAACTTTTGGTCGCTGACCAACAATAAGCACACGTTCCTTTGGTCCCAACATATAATCACTACTCGCATATAATCACGGAAAAATTCGCGAGTTTCCTCTGTTTCGACCATCCACATTTAATAATATGACACAAATATATCATACGAGCATATATTCATCAAAATACCACACGAATAGTGGAAACAACAATCCAAAAGTCCAAATAGTCCATAAAAGTCCATACAAGGTACATAAACACGGCCCTCATCGCCTCCTAGCCTTGCCCTTTCCACCAAGAGCGTGGTGCTCGGAGTGTAGGGTCACGCGGACGTCGGTGCCTACGCGGCGGAGGCTGCAAGGGCGTGTCGAGCGAGCACCACGAGCCGAGACGGTCCAATCTCCTCGGCCTCGTCCTCCTCCTCGCCACCAATCTCTCGACCTCGTCCTCCTCCTCGCCACCAAGTCCTCAAAGTATCCTCGGTCGTGGGACGAGCTCGCCTCGGAAGCCGTACTCAGTGTGAAGAAGTGCCAGAGCCTCACGCTTTCGGTACTGCGTCCGAAGATGTCTCTCGTGGCACGTGGACGCCCATCGGTGCTGCGCCCCGCAACCACAACGAGCAAGCGGCTACTGCGTAGCCGCCTCGCAAGTCTCTGCGGTTCATCATCATTTTGTTAGTTCACAAATGTCATATTTGGTTACAAGTTTATATTTCGATTGCCATGTATTGAAAGACTTACTCCAAGAAAGTTGTTGAGTGTCGTCTCATCGACTCCTGTCCTCGGGAAACGATCTAGGTCAAGCACGGATCACCTCAACGTGTTGCCCTGCACACATTGTTAACATATGGTTACTCGGTTAGTGTGATGCAAATAACATTAGCGCTATGATTGATTGCAAGAAAAAGGTTAGAAGTGACATTACCATTCGATCTAAGATTGACGCAGCCTCCACCAACATCCCTACCCTTGATAATTATTTATTTGCACCTGACTAAGTGGCCAGTGACAAGTACGAGAATTATGGCCAAGTCTGCCGCATTTGCCACATTGGTTATGCTCGGGGTCTGTAAGAAAGGGGGTTGCTCTTCCTCGCCTTGTCCTTCCAGAAACTTGATCCATAACCATCTTGTGTCTAGTCCTCTTTCTACTCCCACGTTTGTTCCAACGACAACCTGGATCGGCTATGTACTTCGGACCCGAGTAAGGAGGCCACTGTCCCTTGTCCAGGTAAGGCTCAAAACGGGGAGACCATGTAAGAACAAGGGTATCAACGCTGAACTCCCTAGGTATCCTCGCTCTCAGACGCATAGTTGCGATGATTAGTCGCCGCAACATAGTGAGAACATGGAAAGTGGTACTGTCTTGTTCTCCCACACGCAAGAGAAATCAATGAGCACGACAATATGACTCCTTGACGGACCTCACCATCGGCCATTGTACCACCCCTTTCAATGACCTCATACTTGCCGTACTATGATCAAAACATGACACCTCATATGTGTGAGCCCTATCCTTTGCCCTCTCCAGATGCTTTTTGGGTTTAGGTGCCCATGTCTCATTACTACTCTGTCGTGTCATTGCATCCAAGTGCCTCTCGTTGAACCACGCAACAAGCTTGTAGAAGGTGAATGATACGATTGCATTGACGGGCATGGCACATATACCCTTTAGCAAACTATTAAATGATTCAGCCATGTTGCTAATCTGAAACTCATACCTCCAGCCACCATGGTCATAGGCCCTAGTCCATTTCTCAGTTCCTCAAAGAAGCCTCTCAACCACTGTCTACCCTCAGTGTTTATTCCAGTTTTGAGCTATTCCAGCTTCTCTTCGAACAACGACACCTCAAGCTGGCGTGCAACCTCCTCGAAAAGAGGAAAGTTATCCTTTGTACCATCCTTACGGAGTAAATTCTCGACGAGGTGCCGAGTGCACCACCGGTGATGGATAGGTGCGCACCGAATCGCTCTGTCAGACAAGAGTATGCCCGGTGTCTATCGATATGACACCAACCTCCTGCCTGGGCCAACAACATGTATCCGAACAAGCCGCAGGAACCATCCCCAACTATCTTTGTTCTCCTCTCCACCAAAGCAAACGCAAGAGGACCAATGTGTTTCTGCGTCAACGGAAATGGCTATCAACAATGTGTCCATGTACTTGCCAAGAAGAAAAGTACCATCAATGGAGAAGACGGGACGACAATGCACGAATGCCTCGATGCATCGTGGAAAACACCGAACGCGCGGAAGAATATCGCCTTCCATCCTTCCATTCATTTGGTTTGGGGATGTACTCGTAATGCATGCTGGATTAATCGCTTTCATTGCATTGAACAATGCCGCAACCGCCGTACCCTCCTCCCAATCCCCATATATCATCTTCCAGGCTCGCTGCTTTGCCCTCCATGCTTTTCCATACCTTATGTCGTATCCGAACATCTTCTGTGTCATCTCCATAATTGTCCTCACCTTCAAATTGGGCTGCCCCTTCAGTATTGAGTATAGTGATCTCGCAATGAGGGTAGATGTCAACTGGCGATGCTTCTGTTTCAAGTTTGATTCGCACAAGTGTGTGGGCCAACGATTTTTGTGATCTTGAACTTGCTGTGTCCTTCCGTTTCCTAGCACACACCCTCCAATTACAATCGGCCTTCTCACACACCACATGTAACGCATTGCACATAGGAATGCCTAACCTTGAAAGGTCTTTTGCGCTTCACAGAATACTCCTGTAACCACCTTCTCAATGTAGGCAAGTCCTTGAAGACCAAACCCTTCTTGATTTCCATGCTATCCCCGGCTTCAGGAGCCTCTAACAACTCGTCGTCTCTCGCTCGCATAAGCACCTTGGGAATGACTAAGGTCTGAATTCTTCAATAGTTGGATCACGATTAGGCCGTAATTGTATGATGAGCTCAATATCTTGTTGTGTCAATCTTTGCAACAGCCGGTCTTCATCGGAATCAACGGCTCTAGCCGTCCCATAAGGCTCCTCATCATCATCAATCGAACATCAACGCCGTTAGAGGCCCTCTGCACTGATCCATGTTGCTGAAGGTGCCACAGGAGGACGACCATCATTTTCAGGAACATCTCCTGCATCACAACCACACATAGGATGGCAATTGAGACAAAGGAATAGATTAATGAATGGTAAACTAAAGTGGTACTACGACACTTACTTGGATGGTTACGAGTCAAAGGATCTCCGAGGGCCGCAGGATGAGAAATTCCAATCTCATTCGGGCGGATTGAGCATCGGGTACCACAACCAGCTCGTTCACATCCGCATCACAATTGGGTAACGGAGGGTCCAAAGGGAGGACTACCCAAATCGGTGAATGCCCATAAAGGGTGAATGCCCATGAGGGGTGAGTGCCCATGAGGATTAGGATCAATGGACAACTTCCCACAAACAAATCCAAACATTGATATTGGGTCCTCATCACCGATCGACATAATTTTGCCATCGATCCTCGAGTCAATTGAGACCATCCGCCTAAAAATAGAGTCTTTAGAACCAAGGTGAAGTACACCCTCAATCGAGATGCCATCCTCATTACCATGACAACATAGAACCTCACGAGCTCTAGCGACCAATTCACCATAAGACGGACGATCACTAAGCGCGAGGACACACTTTCCATCCCAACAAATGACACATTTCCATAACCATCTTTCTCAATCGCCTCCATGGTGCAAGGTTACTAGATTGTCCATCTAATCCATACAAAAAGCGGTGGTTGTTAATGTCTAATAGTAAAGTAGTATACTAACTAATTGCATACGTAACTAATTTAAGTTTATAACTACCCAAGTAATTTGCTACCTAGCAAACTAAATAACTATGCCTAACTAACTATATGTAACTAAACAAACTAAAATTTCTAACTATGTCTAACTATATCTAAACCCTAACTACATTATATGTTACTAAATTAGCTATGTCTAACTATATATCTAAACCCTAACTACATCATATCTAACTAAAATTGCTATGACTAACTATATATCTCAACCCTAACTACATTAACTATATCTAAACCCTAACTAACTACAATTTCTAACTAAATTTACTAACTACATTTTCTAACTCTAAAAAATTTTTCTAACTAAATTTCTAACTACAATTTCTAACTTCAATTTCTAACTAAACTTACTAACTACAATTTCTAACCAAATTTACTAACTAAATTTCTAACTAAATTTACCAACTACAATTTCTAACTAAATTTACTAACTACAATTTCTAATTAAAAAAAATACCTTCGGCGTCACTGGCCTCTTCTTCCGCGGCCAGGCAGGCGGCGGCGGCGGTGGCGGGTGGGGGAGGCGGGCGCGGCGGCGGGGCGCGCGGCGGCATGCGCGGGCGCGGCGGCAGCGCGGACCGGCTTCGCGGCGGCGGGACCGGCTTCGGGCGAGGCGAGGCGCGGCGGAGCGGAGGCGCGAGGCGGCGCGCGGGCTCCTCCGGCCGGCGAGAGAGAGAGAGAGAGAGAGAGGAAGGAGGAAGGGCCCGCGGTCATTTTTTTTGAATGCTCGGCGCCGAGATCTGTGGCGCCGAGGTACCGGCCACGCTGGCCACGCTGGCTGCCCCGGTGGCTAGGGTTCGGGACCTCAGCGCCATGACTCACGGCACCGGCAGTGTTAGCTTCTGGCGCCGTGAGTCACAGCCACCCGTGGGTCCAAAACTGAAAATAAGATTAGCAGGGGTATAAATGTGCGTTTTTTACGAAAAAAGGGCTAAATTGAAAAAAATTCGGCCTATACAGCCCCTGTCGGTGCCATTTAGATATTTTATGATGCTCATCGATGCTTTCTCAAAATGGTCGCACGTATATTTATTGTCTATGAGAAATCATGCTTTTTCAAAGCTAATCGCGTAGATAATTAAAATTAAAAATAATTTTCCTAATCATCATGTGAAGTCCATCAGAATGGACAACATCGAGAATTTACTTCGAAGGCATTTGATGATTATTGCGTGGCAATGGAAATTAAAGTGGAGCATTCTGTACCGCATGTCCACACCCAGAATGGACTAGCAGAAGCATTAATTAAAATGATTAAATTTATTGCCCGACCGCTTTTGTAGAATTGTAATTTACCAACTATATGTTGGGGACACGTGGTCCTGCACGCAGCAAATCCCATCAATTTTAAATCGTCGGCATATAACATCTACTCACCTATGCAACTAGCGCAAGGGTCAACACCAAAAATTTCTCATCTTCGCAAATTTGGGTGCAAGGTTTATGTACCTATACCCCCATCACAACGTACTGCAATGTGGGATATACGTTGGTTATGAGACAATATCCATAATTAGGTATTTGGACCCTATGACGGGAGATTTGCATTATGTCCGATTCACTGATAGTGTATTTGATAAGGATAGTTTTCCGTCATTAGGAGGAGGAAATCACCCCTTGATGAAAAATGTTTGGAAATAACATGGCAAACCACTATCGAACCAGGCTTTTGAACAATATCAGCAGGTACAACAACTATTACAAGGGCCTTGTGCTTACTTCTCTGGAGGACTCCTGACATTATATTTGGAACTCTTCGCAGTTCTCCTCAGTAAGAACCTACGAAAATCTTATGGGCAATCATCCGGTGCCACCATACCTTAACTAGCTATGGTCCAATACATGTCAAAGGCGTCACAAAGTCTTCTTCTGGCTGGTAATCAAAGATAGACTCAATACAAGGAACCTTCTCAAATGCAAGAACTGTCCCCTGGAAGATTACTCATGTACCCTTTGTGATCAAGGAATTGAAGAAACCACCCAACATCTTTTCTAGACATGTCCTTTTGCTCAACAATGTTGGGATCTGATTTGTCCACAACACTCACCTCTCACGTCCACTACACAAGTTGTCCTAAACATCAAAGCCATTATCAATCAACCATTTTCCATGAACATCATTATGTTGACCACTTGGGCAATCTGGATCACAAGGAACAATCTTATATTCAAGCATTAGATCCCATCGGTAGCTGCCTGGCGGTTTCAATTCATCAAGGAGTTTACCTTGATCAAATTTCGGGCTAAACCTCAGCTTAAGCCCCTCTTAACGACCTGGCTTGATAATTTAAAATGAACTAGGCTTTGTCAGGAAGTGCTATTTTTCTTCTTTTTCTTCGTTTCTTTCTTTCTTTCTTCCCTTTTTCTGTCTCATCGATTTATTTGTACTTTGGTATTCCTTTTAATATATACCGTAGGAGCCTCTCCTACTGTTACATGCTAAAAAAACATGGCAAGTCATGAGAATCCATGCGCAAGACCCGTGCTATAGTGAAGCAAATAGAGAAATCTAAAAGATAATTGATTTACAAGCATCAGCGAATCAATTATCTGACCATTTTAGTGATTTGAAGAGCATGACCAAGTTGCATGTGCCTACACACAATGCACCGGAGAGGGTTGAAATACCAAAAAAAGTTAAATGTACCCCTGATCCCGTCCAGAGGCCTCAGAATAAAAGGACGAGAACCCTGACCTCTCAAATCCTAAGTAGCCTGGGACGCTTGGTGAAAAAGGATAAGAAAGACTTGACATAGGCGATCACCAAAATTTCCCATAACTAGAAGGGGAGCGAGTTGCGACCTAGCACCAATATGGCACCTTTAAAAAAGGCATACCGGATTTGAACATTCCCGGAGGGAAAAACTAAAGGGACTTGCCCAAGTAATTGAAAGCAGCGTTGAGCAAGTAAAACCATTAGAAGAACCGCTCTATGATGAAATAACTATAAACTGTGCGACCACAGAAGAATTTATAAATAGGACAATAGCCAATGTCGATATTTATTTTGCAAAGAAAATTGCCACAATCATCGATCTTGATCCAGAGCCTACATCGCTCACCGAATGTAAGAAAATATCATATTAGAAAGATTGGAAGAGGGCAATAGAAACTGAATTATTATCTCTGAATAAAAGAGAGATGTTTGGGCCTGTAAACCGCATGTCTCCCCATTTGCACCCCATAGGACATAAGCGAGTATTTGTTCAAAAGAGAAATAAAAATAATAAAGTTATAATATATAAAGCAAACTCGTTGCACAAGGTTTCACTCAACGTCCAGTAGTTGATATGAAGAAACATATTCCCTGGTCATGGGCGGAGTTACCTTTAGATATTTAATCTCAATAGCAGTGAACTTTAATTTAGAAATGAGATTGATGGATGTGGTAACTAGATATTTTTATGAAAATTTAGATTCAGATATTTATATGAAGGTACCTGAAGGTATCCCTGTCCCGAACCAAGAAAGAGCAAATAGAAATCTGTACATTGTGAAACTCAGAAAATCGCTATACAGACTTAAGCAATCAGGCAGGATGTGGTATAATCGCTTGAGCAACTTTCTATGCAAGAATGCTACACGAACAATGAGGATTGTCCCTGTGTATTTTGTATAATCTCAGTGTATGTAGATGATCTGAATAACATCGAAACCTTGGAATATATTAAAGAAGCAAGCTCTTACCTAGAGTTGGAGTTTGAAATAAAAGATTAGGGTAAAATCAAATATTACCTAGGCTTGCAGCCTGAGCATGTCCCTGAAAGGATATTAATACATCAGTCAACCTACACTCAAAAGGTATTAGAAAGGTTCGGCTTTGGAAAGGCATACTTTTCGAAAGTGCCGATGGTCGGGAGATCCTTGCAGCAAGACAAGGACCCATACAGACCTAGCGAAGAGGAGGGAGGAAGTCTGGAGACCGGAATTTTCGTACTTGAGTGCAATAGGAGCACTCATGTATTTAGCAAACTATACTAGACCGGACATTGCATTTATCGTAAACCTATTAGTAAGGTACAGTACATAACCTACCAAGAGACATTGATAGTGAATGAATGACATGTTCCGATACCTACAAGGAAGCAAAAACCTTGATCTGTTTTACAAAAAGAACCAAGATCTGACTATGACTAGCTATGCGGATGCTAGGTACCTGTCGGACCTACGAATAGCTAAGTCACAAACAGGCTATGTATTCCTGTGTGGTAGAACTGCATTTTTATAAAAATCGTCTAAGCAAAGTCTTGTATCAACTTCGACGAAACACTCAGAAATCATAGTGATGTACGAGGCTTCACGAGAATGTGTTTGGCTTCGACGGATGATTCAGCACATCCAACAGTCGTGTGGATTGAATACCGCGTAAACTCTTACTATTATTTATAAAAATAATGTAGTTTGTGTTGCACAAGTATAAATATGTTATATGAAGAGTCAACTCACAAAGCATATCAACCCCAAGTTCTTCTATGCTCATGAATTGTAAAAGATGGACGAAATTAAAGTACTACATACTAAGTTATATGAAAATCTTACATATTTATTCACTTAATCACTTTCGGCATCTAGTTTTGAAAGGTGCATACGTGGAATTGGAATGATGAGACTTTAGAGAAGTGCAGAATTTAGGGGGGGGAATTTTCACAAGTCTATTATTGAAACTTGATCACAAAGATCGAGTACCCAAAGAATAAATCCTGAAGATTAAATGAAATTGGGTGGATTGTACTCCTTTCCTTGAAGAGTTTTTCTGAAGTTTCTTGGCTAATATTTTTAATGAGACAATTCGTGCAACGCAGCAAAACATGTATCATGTACTTTTTCTTCAAAAAAATTTCCCATTGAATTTTTGTAGAATTTTGATGAGACATAAATATATAAAAATAGATGCCCAAGAGAGTGTTGGGAAACCATGGCTTGGCCAAGCAGCCGGCCTATGAGGTGGGTGCCCCATCCAAACCCTAGCAAAGACTATAGTCTATAAGTAAGGAACCCCATCATTATGTACAGCTGTTGAAAAGAGAAATAAAAAGAAAGAAGTTCTTTATATGTCTGTGTTTATTTACTTTCTGTACTTATATACGTGTGCGATTTTACTTCAGCGACAGCGCGACGCCACCCGTGACGGGTACAGGTATTCGGTGCAAATGGGCCGACAAAGGTAGCGTAGCAGCGTTGCGTTTCCCCCGCCGCGGCTCCCCCGTAACGCGGTTCTTTGCCCCCACCGCCCCACGCGAAATGATGAGCCGCCGACTGCCGTGCCTGCCGTGCGGCCGATGCGTACAGGAGACAGAACATACTAGGTAGGAATCGCCAATCGTCACCCTACGTCCGAAAGGAGCACACCGTTTCGTGCTCATCCGCAAGTGAATTGGTTTTAAAATTCTCCGGTTACAGTTCAGCGGGCGGTGAACCGGTGATCAACAATTTGTCAGAATAGTTCCAACTTTATCCTTTCTGTAAATTTTACATCTGCAGAGGACGGACCGAAAGTTTGATGTCCACTTTTGTGGAGTACTTGTGTAGTTTTTTCTCTAAGAAGAGTGTAAACCGAGTTGACTCAAGTCAAGATATTCTACGCCAGTCATTACTACTCGCCAGAACAAGCACCTGACCTCTCTTTGCATGAGCATCATTGGCGTACATAACTTACGTCCAACTAAAGGCACCAGTGGGCTGGTTTCCTAGATGCAGCAGAGCGGTATACAATCTCGCTCTCGCACAAAAAACACACCGCTTTTGCACCCCTAAAACGTCAGCCACTATTCGTCACCGGAAGCCACAATCCCGGCAGCTACTATCCGTGCCGACAGGCGACAGGACGGCTATTGATTTCCCGGCCGGCCCCGCGCGCGGCCACCAGCCCACCGCCACTCGACCTGGTCCACCCCAACCCAAAGCGCGATGGCGATCGGAGCCTGTGGATTTGGCTCGCCTGCTCTTATCGTAATATACGCGCAAAGTCGCACGTTTCCGCGCCACCAATAGTGCGGTCTACCACGCCGGTGGACCAGAGGCTGGGAGGGAAGGGAACCTTGAGACGATGCGAGATCGGCCGGCACACACTGACCGTCCCCCAGCCTCTCTTTTGCCCCGTGAGCTTTTGCTATTTTGGGGCATCATCCCGCTGCTGGGGCCTTGGGGCGGTGTTGGTCATACGCAGTCCCGAAAGGCATCCGGTGAAAAGCCGGCGTCGCTCTCGGGGTTCTTTAATTAGCAGCCGGTCAGCCACTGGGCCTAGCTAATCGCTCTGTTGTTTGATAGACTAGACTTTTCGAGTCTTGCAAGCAAGTATACATACATAGCAAGAGAAAGTTAATTTGAGGACGTCTACACGGTTGCGCGGTGAAAATCATTAGACCGCTGCTGATGGGCGCTCTTAGCGACCACGGACAAGTCTGTACGAGCAACCATCAAGAGGTAAGCTCCTATTAATATAAAAAACTAACCATATTTTTGTTACTATTATAAAAGAAAAACTTAATGGTAGTGTTAAGGCGGTTATCTATCCTCTCTTGAGTTGGTGTGGTCTTTTATTGATAAATATGTGCATACATGTATAAGATGCTTGAAGGATCTTATGTGGATTATTAGATTATCTGTTTGTGGTTCGTAATAAGATTCTACGTGACTTGTTGATTGGATGTAAATTATATATGAAACTTTTATTTGTAGAGATAATTACCTATATATAATGGTTTTCTAAGTTTATAACTTAGATTATATTTTATTTAAAATCCGTTGCAACGTGCGAGCACTCGGCTAGTTTAGCATTGCAGTCAAGTTCGAAACCTATTACAGTAGTTGGTTTTTTTTATAAGTGGGGACAAACATGCAAATCACTCACGCCAAATAGTAGTTCAATGGCTCCTCGTCCAAACTGGCCCTCGGTTTTAGAGGATCGTTAACTTTTCCCATCAAAAGCTTACTGTTATTCGAGTAGAGTATTTTTGTAGTTTAGGTTTATTGTACTCCGAAATAAGGCCGGTTTGGCGGTTTGGTTAAAAACGAAGAACCGGAGTACCGGACTGCGCAAGCTCAGAACCAAACGCGAAACAGAACTTATAACTTCACTTGAAGCCTCGAGGCAAAAACGAAATAAGCCCATGCTTCCACAAGAGAGATTGAAAGTAACCCAACCTTGCCCCGCAAAATAAAAGAAGCTGAGCCCACTCTTAAAAACTTGCAACCATCTGGATCCTGGGCCTTCCATTAGTTCATGAAACTCCAAAAGCCCATTAAGTTCAGCTTAAAGTCCACCTATAAAGAATATCATTGGCCAACAGTAGCAAACATTGTGCCTCTTAGGCCCCTTTTGGGCACTCCTTAGGCCCATTGTTTTGAGTCCGCTTTTCTTTTTGAGATCTTGAATTCGCCTCATGTCGAGATCATGAATCCAGTAGTGGACGGGGACAATCTAAAAAAAGAGTGTAGTGGATGGGGACGGTGGAGTTCCCTAAAAAAAGTAGTGGACACTGGACAGCGGAGTAGACTACTATTAACTTTGGTTAGCTAACGCCTGACAGCCTCAATACGAGGACTAATCCGTTTGCTAATGGTCATTGTCCTTATCTCATGTCGTAGTCTTAGGGACCACTGAATTAGCGAACACCAAGGGTAGTAAACTGTACACTATTGGTACAGGAAAGGCGGGTACTGCGTAGCGAGTTCTGTGCGCAGTCACGCTATGCTACCTTTCACCGCTTTCCATGCAACGCCGCCTGATGCTTCCCTTAAAGCTAGCTCCATCATCCCATCAACCACAAAGAGCATGGACCAAGCTCTTATACACCGGCTCATCAGTCCGATCGTCAGGCTTCAGATGATACACCCAAGCTCTCTCCATGTCAGATCCTGTTTGGGGGAGTTGCAGCTTCGTCCAAATCCATCCGAAAAACTCTAAACGAAGTGTGATTTATTAGATTTCTTGGAAGCCGCTCTCTGTTAATTTCTCAGAGAAAACAAACTTCTAGACCTTACTTGAAAAACCTAAATTCAGCCCATCCACAAAGATGAGTCAAGGATTTAGACTTCCCAAACAAGAACTTGTGGGTAGCTTGTGGGAAGCAAACAAGAACTTGTCAGGAACTCAAACTTGCGATGCAGACTCGGACCAGCCAAGCCACGGCCGAAAGGCGCCAAGATGTCCAGAAACAACCCAATCCCACGATCTGAAAAGGCACAGCCAAGCGGCTGAGACAATGGAAAGGATAACACCGGTTACCAGAAGCAGAGACAGGAGGTCGAACCGAACAGGGAAAGGGGCAAGGTGACATGGGCCCTGGGGTACTGGAGTTACCCGTGGGCAGAGTTCGTGAGTTGGTGCCAATCCATCTTGCGTGCTAGTATCGATTCGGTTCAATCGTATACCAGTACCAAGTTTACAATGTTACTACCAACATAGTGTTCATGTTAAGCTAATGTAAACCCTCAACAAGTTCATACAAACTTTGAGATGGATTTTTACAACTGGGTATTCCATTCAGGTAGAGCAATGAGTAATATAGGGTTCTCAGTTCTCACTGCCGAGTAATGGCGTGAAAGGAACATATTTGCGTTGCATATGCACTATTGCACAATAGCATTTGTTTAGGGGATAAAACGGAAAAGAGGAGCAGAACTCAAATGCACTTAGCACGTGATTGGACACCTAAACACTTGACCCCATCACTGGTCATCTAGACATGTTATTTCAGACTGGAATCCGGGCATTAACACCATTACACAGACTTACAGCCAGCACGAGCAGCACCTACAGATTACGAAGCACTCCGGTCTCCAAACTACGAGCTAATTGAACACCACACATACTGCAGCACACACCAGATCTTAGCGACACATTTGTTGACGGCCGGCGCCGGCACGCGCGCGTGCGGCCACCAGGTCGACTCTAATGGCAGAAGATAACTTTGAGCTCACGCGGCGCGGCGCACTCGTGGGTGAGCGAGGGGCTGTCGTGCGCGTAGGTGAAGGCCTGCGGGCACTCGCGCTTGAAGAACTCTGAGTACTTGGACGCGCGGCAGGTGCGCGGGCTGTTGTACATGTTGCGGCAGCACAGCTCGTCGGTGCGGAAGGCCTCGCAGCCGCTCTTGCAGGCGATGACGCTGCCCGCCGGCGTGCGCAGCTGCAGCTCGCTGGGGCAGGTCTCGGTCAGGTTCCTGCGGCAGGCGAGGACGGGGCAGTTGCCCTTCCCCTCGTGCGGGGTCACGGACAGCCCGACGTTGAAGCCGTCCACGACGCTCACGCCGTACGAGGACTGGTCGTTGCCGTGGTGGAGGGAGACCTGCGCGAGCGTGGCGGGCGCCGCGCCGCCGAGGCCGCCGCACTGGAGCCGGCCGCCGCAGTCGCCGGTGGTGCAGTGGAGCTGCGCGCCGGCGCCCGTGCAGCCGGTGCGCGCCCAGATGCGGCCGGACCAGGCTTGGGTGGGCGCCGGGAAGGAGCGGTGGGAGAGCGCCGGGAGGAAGAAGCCGCCGCCCTCCAGGACGTCGTGGCCGGAGTTGGGCTGGATGCCCGGCCACACGGGGTAGGGGCAGTTGTTCACGATGGTCAGGGTCATCGGTGCGAAGTCGGCAAGCAGGAGACCGCAGCTCAGGAGGGAGGTGGCGAGCAGGAGGAGAAGCTTAGGAGAAGCCATGGGTGGTGGGCTGCCTGAGGTCTTGGTCGGGTTGCGGTGGAGTGACGGTGAAGTGAGGGATTTTAGGGTGGTTTTATAGAAGACGTGGTGGTCGAATGGTCGTCGTGGGGGCTTTGGGTTGAAGCGCGGTGCCTGGTGCCGGGTGTGGGGTTAAGGTAACAGAGCAGGAGGGTGGCTCGTGTTATTGGTGGGAAACTTCTCGACGCCGGTTTGTGTGATCGAAGGATTCTAAAAATGAACAAAATGCGTAGAACGAAGTGTCCTGTACTGTTTAGAAGAAGTACATCTCAAAATTAATTTGTACAGATTACACTCGCACGGACTATGGCCTTTTTCTTCTCTGCTAAAGATCAAAGATGACAACGAGTTCGTTTTAAAAAGTTACCTCGAAGTTGCCTATTCTTAAACTTACTTCGTCGTAGCAGCTTTTCAAAAAACAAGTAAAGCGGATCTAAAGCTGCACCATTTTATAATTTTGCTTCATGATTTATGTATTCAACCAAAGTCTTTTGCGTTTTGTATATGAATTCTCCTATTTTCTAGCGGAGACACCTAGCTTAGCTCAGGATGCAAACGGAATTGATAATTTCTGTCTGACGGAAGGTTTGTGAAGTGAATATATGATGACGAAATAGATATATAACACTATCTGTGTCCAATCTAATAAAATAAAATAAAATAGAATACATGATAAATGTTCCTATTTATACGTCTATAACTAGCCGGTTAAATAGTAATTTTTGGCACACCTTGCTAGAAGTAACGATGATTCTCGAAGACCGAGGGTAGTGGCCCGGTGGTGACGCTTTGTTGCCTTCTTGGCAAATACTAGCAAGGCGCTCCCATGCCCGTGCCCATGCCCATGCCCTCTTTTTCTCTTGCTTTTCTTCTGCAAAGCCTGTGCCCTAGGGATAAGCATGACAGGCAGACATAGCACGAGCAGAGCAAAGGGGGCAGGCCATGGCGACAGGAGGAGGGCTAGGACTAGGAGCCTAGAGGGAGACGTGCATGCTCTTTTGGCACAGGCCGCACGGCTTATCTCGCTTCGGCTTCGTATTTTGGCTTGAAAAAGTTATAAGTTGTTCCAAACATCTAGTTTTTTGAAGCTGTTTTTCTTCGAAGTCCTTTCACGTTACAACTTATAATATGCGAAAGCCGAAAACCATCTGCAAAGAGTGAGAAGGCTTCCCACAACCTTCATTCATAATTTACCTCTAAAATTTGGGGGTAATTATCCGTCGATGCCATTGCATAAAAGTCGTGGGCTGGCTGCCCCCCTCGCCTGCCCGCCACTCGGCTCTCCCCTCCCCCTCCCGCCCGCCTGCTCACCTCCTCATCCTTCCCCACCGGCGCCCTCCTACCCGGCTCCCTCCTCAGCCGGCGCCCACCTCCCCCCGGCTCCCTCCTCCTAGGCCACCGCGCGCCGCATCCGCCTCCCTCCTCCCCTACGCTCGTGTGGACCAGATCAACATCTAGATCTGGATCTTCTCTCAACCCTGCCACCCAAGTCCTCTCCCAACACCGCCCAAGTCCTTCTCTGGTGTCGGCTCCCTTCTCCCCCGTCGCCCAAGTCCTCTCCCAGCACCGGCGCCGACGGCGCCCAAACCCTACCCGTCGTTGCCGCCTTTTTTTTTGTTGTAAATTTAATGTTTTGTAATAGTTATTTATTTTATTAATTATTTGTTGTATTAATTATTCATTGTAATAATTGTTTTAAATAATTACTTATTGTAATAATTGTCTATCTTAATAATTATTACTTCATTGTAATAATTATTTTTAATAATTATTGATTGTAATAATTGTTGTTAAATACGCTAATTGCGGTTTATTGCGTTGTTTGCGGTATTTATCGTTAATCGCGGTATATTGCGTTGTTTGCGGTATATTATCATTAATCGTCGTTGAATGCGATCAATTGTAGTAGTCATCGTTTATTGCAGTCAATTGTGTTGGTCGTCGTTAATTGTAGTTAATTATCATCAATTACGGTAATTATCGTTTATTGCGGTAATTCTTGTTAATTGTGGTAGTTATCGTCAATTGCGTTAGTCGTTGTTAATAATCATTAAATGTTGTTAATTGTGTTAAACGACATCAAATAAACCATTACTGTCCTTAGGGTATTTCAGACATTACCTATCTATCTCGAAAGCTGTAATCAGCCTATCTAAAAGTCAGACAACCGAACACCAAATTTTTTCAATCCAACTATTGAGCCATGTAGCCCAACCAAAAACCGTTTTTCAGAAAACCACGGTCATACCAAATAGACCCTTAAGCTTACAGGCGCATCCTGCCAAGTGCATCCTGCCACTACGTGGATGAATCATGACATGGGGCTGAAAGCCTGAAACGCGAATGCTTGCGCTTTGTTTGCTTTTTACATTTTCAATTTTCACATCCACATGTAATGCTTGTGTTCCCCTCGCGGGCTACCGCTAATGTGAGAATGCAACTATTGCTCTGTAGCTCCGTGACTACGTGAGTAATGCAGTTTCTCTCTTCCAAACGGAGGGACTCTTGAACAATGACCACACGTGTAAATGTGTATACACTCAGTTCGATCAGTCCAGTGTGATGTTTCTGTAGAATGTAGATAGATGGAAGACAAGTGCATCCTCAACCTCAAGTGAAATTGGATCAAACAATAGAACAAATGCGGCACACTGGCCAGTCCAAAATCTATGGGAGTAAAGAACGGTTTGAAACTTTGAATAGAAGAATGGTAGAAGACAAGAGTAAAAACCTCAGACTATTAAGGGCCATGCTACTATAAATCCTAGCCACGTAACTTGGACCATAGCACAATTCGCCACCTCATGGAGGAAGAGAAGAAGAAAAACAACAAGAAAGATGGGTGAGCTCTCGCCTGCTTTGCCTTCGGAAGTTCGCATCGCACGCGGTTCGTTTGTTTGGAACTTTGGAACCAACCGAGTGCTTGTCGCCATTTCGCACATCGCACTTCCCCTGCTTATTTCGTGAGTAGTCCGAAATCGGAATTGTGCGTGTGTCCAGCTCGAGCTCTCTGCTCGGTAACTGTAGCATGTAGACTATTGAGTTGCGTGTAATAACTAGTTTATTCAAAAGCTTAAGTTCATAAGAAAATAATTTTTCCTTACGTGGAGGCTCCCTCAGGTATCAAACATGGAATAGAAGTTGTCAATGGTTTAGTATTTATCTTACGAATGGATGCTGGGGCTCTTCTTAAGTTAAACCATACAGAAAAAGACACAGAGATTATTTAAAAGTTCAGATTATTTAAAAGTTATAATGAGGATATCATAAATAGTGTCGGAGGAGACCACGAAAGAGTGTGATAGCGCCGATCTGTCCTACAAGAAGACATTGATTCACAAGAAAGTAAATAGTCAAGGCAGCAGCGACGAACATGAGAATAATTTCATACTGCTCACCTTAGCTGTTTGATAAGGACAATATTGTGCTGCTCGCTGGAGCCGTTGAAGAGAAAGACCGGAGTCAAAAGAGCCAAGTGTTGTGACGACGAATGGTGAGCATCAGCGTTGTTGAAGAAGTCAGTGGCCAAAGAAACTCGATAATAGGAAAGATATAGCAAAGAGGAGATGAAGATTTGGATTAAAGGCATGCTATCAACGATATGTGATCATCGGGTAGCTAGGAGCATGCTATTGTTGGTGAGTGATGTGGCGTCACCGACGATGACGAGAAGATTTTCCCTATCGTTAGACAACGACTAAGGAAGACATACCAATATCAGTGAAGATGGGAGGTTGTCACAGTTAGTGAGGAAGCCACATCGTTGAGTTGGGCAATGTTTAAGAAGAGAAGCGACCGACACAGGAGAAGAAGACACTGGGTATGTATAATATAGTGCATGTGTACATAGATGCATGCATTCTACGAATAGAAGCATAGGCGTACATAAACAAAAGAGTAAAGAGCTCGAAGTAGAGATAGCGCAACAGTAAGTAATAGGCTTGGGGCCACTGGAGAGAGCGCAACGGGTGTCCCGACAGAGATCCATGATATTTGCACGTATATACGTGTAGATGTTATAATGGTCATCATTAAGCGATAATTGGAGAGAAGTAGAAGATAACTATGTAGTAGAGTATTGCATTAGAAGAGGTAGCAGCTGAGAGATATCGATCAAGCATTGGGCTTGCTTTTGGAGGTTAAAGCAGAAAAATTATGGCGAAGAAAAAAGATAGAAGACACACAGTTTGGTAGGGCAACCGACACAAGGGAAGATAAGTTCAAGGCAGGTCGCTCATGGTGCATCGGTGTATATGTGGACAAAGTACTATAATACCATGTAAACTAATAAGATAATTTTGTTGCACACATAATCCATGTATTGCTTGAGATTAACAAATATACATGTGCATGCAAACATTTTGGAAAAGAGTTAAAGGCATGCAGCTACATGATGCATATATAATGGAGAGTTGTTAACTTATTATACTCATGATTTTTCTTCTATTAAAGCTCATACTTCAATTACGCTACTCAAGTTGCATTTTCCTTCAAACTTTTATTATTATTTTCTATTGTTTATGATATTTTAAAAATCCAAATTACTACAAGATACGTAAATATATTCTAAAACATCTAAGATATATCACTTGTCACTATAAACTTTACAACAAATCTAGTCGTGCAAATGCGCGGACCACCCTGCTAGTTTACTTATTCTTCAACATATACCACCAAGCATGAAGCGTGCTCCAAGAAGAATTCTGTTGTGCACTACTGCAGCTGTGTGCGGTGCTTCTCTCAGTATTCTTTCCTATAAAAACAAGGACGAACTAATAAACAACATGCCTGATAATCGACAAGTTGCAAGTTGAAATTGCCGGAGAAGAATGAGATGAACTGATCAAGTTTGAAAAGCTTTCACTCGGTGTTGAGTCTTCAGACCATGCACCAAGGAGTTCAAGCAATAAAGCAACAATATGCACAAGCGGGAGATCATGGCATCAAACAAAATCCATACAAGGGCATTTCCAATGCAAGATCTGCTTAAGAAGGTGCTTAAAAAAACAATTATGATATATAACCAACCATTCATCTAAGAACTTAACCCTCCAATGCAAGCATTCTTTTTACTGATGGTTAGTTAGTTCTCTTTGTAATTGTTGAACGGACGGTTACAAACGGAGCAATTCCCAAACATCGACTCATAGCCAAGTAGCGATTCCACTTTTTAAGCACCTATAGTTATCTTAGATAGCAAAGAAAACCGGATTTCCCTCTATAAGCACTTGCGTTGGCCTAACTGGCGATTTCTGGCGCAGGTTCTTTCTTCAGCAACTTCAGCAGCCGCTTTCCTGTGGAGTGCGATTCTTCAGAATTTAGTGATCATTGATCAGCTCTATGCACAGGGCGCCAATGGATAGCTTTATACAGCGTTGAACACTTGCAATTACGAAAGAATCTGTTATATACTAAAAGCGCGTGACAGTTATTTTACAACTGCCAAGAAAAAAAGATAAAAATTATCACAAAAAATAAAAACATATGACCCTTAATTAGGTGGACCATAATTAAAGTTAAACCATAGTGGCCATCTGATATAATTAAAATAGAGAAATATGTTAGAAATTCTAAAAAAAGCAAAGTATCTAGCCCTTGATTAGGTGACCTAATTAACGACAAGATATGGCGGCCATTGGATGTTATTACTACTCAAAGCTATAGTAATTTTAAAAAGAGATACGATAATCCTTGTGTCTCAGCCCTACGTCATGCAAAAAAAGAAAAGAAAGAAAGAAAAGAAAATGCATATGCACGTAAGAAAAAGAAAAGAGAAGCTAAGACGTGCAAAGAAAAAAAAAAGGAAGGAAAGAAAAGCGTACATACGCAATATAGGAAATAGAAGACACGAAAAAAAAAGAACGCACGCAAGAAAAAAAAATAAAGGGACAAAATTTAAACACCTAGGAGAGTCCTTGTTATCTCTATGTTCACACACTATAGAAAGAGTTCCAAGTCATTTATCATGGTGGGTTCAAACTATAATTATGATTAGTTCTTGGTTGGTTTTGATTAGTTCGTCAGCAAGGAACAGGCGCCGACAATCCGTCACACTGTCTCGAGTGCTTCGCAAACGTATATGTTGGCTTAAGAAGGCGTATCTATGGTCAGCGTTGACATGCACGATGCATGCATGCGGCCAACCATATGTAAGTGCCTGAGAATACTGAAAGACCTTAGGTGATGAAATTGTAATATGCATACCATGCACTCCTCAGTAGTTAAGCACGTCTTTTTTTTACTTAAATCAAATACCATTGATCTATGCATGGAGCAGCAGCGTCACATGCAAATATCTTAGCATAATCACCATGCAATACATGGGTTCGTTCATCCTCGCATACGATCATCTTGGCGTGCTGGTCCCTACTCAACGACAGGTCGATCCCGCTCTGTGTTTTGGAGTGACAAAATCTCACCAAACAGTTTCTTCACGCCATCGAAGCAGGGCAAGATACAGAGTTAGAGCGGGTTGTGTATACAATTCTGTCTAGACGATGGCGGCCGATTGGATGCAAGAGACAAAGGATTGTACATGTTAAGTCCGTATTATGTCTAGAAGATAGGCACAACAGGTTGAAGATGCCAGTTGTGCGGCGTAGTGTAGTATAAAGCTTTATTTGCGTAATTCCAAAATTTGTAATTCTTGTTTTCGTTTTTTTACATTTTAGATATTTTTGTATAAACACCTAATACAACACATAGACACTCATACACACGCACACCACCTCACGCACGCACTCACACACACGACATCTACGGAAGACTGGACGAGCGGAACTTGACGAAGAAATAACGAAATCACCACCGACGCCTCGTCTCCCACTGAAAGAAAATCTTTCTAAATGAGACACACATGACCTAGTTATTTGATTCCATATTCTATTATAACAATTTATTTTGATATATCTCTCACCCTACGTGAAAGAAAGTATTGGGAGACAGACCCATCGAGCAAATTTACATGCTCTGAGTCTTTGAATTAAACATAGTGCTACTTATATATCTTTTCATTTTATTAAACTTTTTAAAAAAACATTTTTAAAAAAACTCAATCATATTTACATCCATATTTTTTTTCACCCCACGCATCGCCGGAGGTGAAGAATACGACGTTTCACGGGCCATAGTAGACTTGCCCAGGCTTCAAATTTTCCTTGCGTCCGCCACTGCTCTAAACTTTGTATTATATCATTTGTTTTGCATGTTGTAACCATCTGTCATCCATGTGGAATCATTTCACATTCATGTGTTTTTCCTATTGAAAAAAATACAACCTCATATGTATTGGCAAAACATTTAAACATGCCTTAAGATAATGCCCGCCAAAGTGCGCGTCCCTCCTTGCTAGTTCCAATAAACAATTAGTATACACTATACACAATGGGCAGTTCTCAGTCAGGAACAGACGTACATTGCTTGCATTGGCTCCTCATTGTCAGCATGCATGCGACCTGATAAGCTCATTGCAATTAACACAGTTTCAATATATATACAGTTTCAAGTGAAGCGAACAGATCCTGCCTCCGTCAGGGGTCTTGCCATGCTTGAAAATATCATGTGATGTCACATACAGTGGCAACTTTCTCTGAATAGATAGGATAGGATCGATCGGATCAGAGATTCAGAGTGTTACCTCTATGATATTTGATTCCTTCCCATACATGTCCCACGGTTCCAGGACTTAAAACCGGGGAGCCCAACGCATACATGGCAGCGTCGCGGAGTCGATCGGAGTCTGGGCCGCAGGGGCTCGGTTGTTCGGGAGGAAGGCGCGGTTTCGAACCCGTACTGTAGTTGAGGCTTTTTTTTATTATTGCCGTGCTGATGGCTAAACGTGGGTTAGATGGGCTGAGGCCAGCAACCTTATTAGGGCATTAGTACAATCGGGTTGTACAAATTCAGGCTTTTGTGGGCCTGGTACAATTTCTTCTTAGCCTATCCCAATCTGCCCGGCTAACATTCGGGCCCATATCAAACTTTTTTGCGGGGGGAAATCGCTCGATTTGTCAAACATCTTTGCGGATGAGTGCTTGGGTTCGTTTCACATTTCACTCGAAGCATACACACCTTTTTTTTTTTTAGTTTTATGATCTATCAATTGCTTGGTTAAAACAAATGGACAATTTAGACCACGTGTTCGTAGCATACTGTACCAATTAGGCTCCAAAAAAGTACCATGCACTCCATGAACTTGAAGGCGCCGACACCTACGCTCATATGTAAAACTGCATGTTCCTAAAAGCAATACATCCCTAGATTTCATCCCTTAAAAAATCAATAGATTTGTTATTATTACAAAATAGCATAGGTGGGAACAGAGACGAGTTTCTCATGCAAGTTGAAGAAACGAGTCCGGACTACCCAGCACCGCCGAGCCAGGACATAGCCGTTAACTGTAGAACGTACCAGACTGTTCGCAAGACAAAGGCGGGGGGTCCTCCCCGGCCAGGTCGTGTCACGCGGCGTACCATCCAGACCCCCTATTGGTCCCCTCACCGAACCCGTACCATCCAGACCCTTCCAGAACGCCCCTCCGATCCCACTATCTCAGTCCAAGTCCAACGTCCCGGATCCCCGCGCCCGAACATTCCCGAAACCCCCGTCACCCCGATAAAACCCACGGCCCGCTCCTGCGCCTCCCGTCACTTGGTTGCGAAAGCGAAACACCTCGACTCGCGGCAAGCATTCGATTTTGCTTAGATCTCGAGTTAGAGTCTAGATTTCTTCATCGGATTCCTTTTGTTTCCCCGTTCGAGCGAGAGCAATTCAGGAGGAGAGGAGATGGCGAAGGGAGAGGGCCCGGCGATCGGGATCGACCTCGGCACGACCTACTCGTGCGTGGGCGTGTGGCAGCACGACCGCGTGGAGATCATCGCCAACGACCAGGGGAACAGGACCACGCCGTCGTATGTCGCGTTCACCGACACCGAGCGGCTCATCGGCGACGCCGCCAAGAACCAGGTCGCCATGAACCCCATCAACACCGTCTTCGGTACGTGCCCCGCTAGCTCCTGCTCGTTAAGACCACTTCGTTCGTACTTGTCCTGTTACTAGGCCGTTTTTTACGTGGTTTAGTTTTGGATCTAGATTATGCATTCCTCGTTACATGCTAGTGACACCATTTAGAATCTTACATCTACCTACTTTGATTGTCTCAAATCTGTTTGGTGTGCTTTGTAGCAAGTACTTGCAAAGGAACACAGAAAATTAGAAACCGACGGGAGATGTTGCGAATAGACTGATACAAGCATTGTCCTGTACTCGGTATCTAAGCTGCTCTAATGGAGCATATAATTTGACGGGAACTGTTGTTTAAATTATGTAAGTAGCAGTACGAAATAGGTTATTTGGCTGTATGTCCGCCTATCTGGTCTGGTGATAAACCCCTTAGTTTCAGGAAGATTCTGTTTAAGTATCCCTAGAAATTTAAATTCTCTGGCACTGTGGCACAGTGATAAACCCCTTGGTTTCAGAAAGTTTCTGCTAAAGTTTCTCCAGAGATTAAAATTCCCCTAGTGAAAACTTCACTTGTTGGCTTGGCTGGTCTTTTGGTAGTAGAAGAAACAGTTTTGGAGGAGAACCAGTCGTTTCAGATGTAAACTTGGGTAACTTTGTTTGCTGATAGGTGACAATATTACGCAATTCCTTGTTAAACCCTCCTGTTGCTCTGCTTGTTTGTTGTTTATAGCTGAGGAACGAAGCTGAATTGACCAGAGCAAACTTAAAATTTATTCTAATGGATCAATTTGACTTACAATCTTGCTCTATTTGTAATGCAGATGCTAAGAGGTTGATTGGTAGGCGGTTCTCTGATCCGTCCGTGCAGAGTGACATGAAGCTGTGGCCGTTCAAGGTCATTCCCGGCCCAGGCGACAAGCCGATGATTGTCGTCCAGTACAAAGGCGAGGAGAAGCAGTTTGCCGCGGAGGAGATCTCCTCCATGGTGCTCATCAAGATGAAGGAGATCGCCGAAGCCTACCTCGGCTCCACGATCAAGAACGCTGTTGTGACAGTGCCGGCCTACTTCAACGACTCGCAGCGGCAGGCCACCAAGGACGCCGGTGTCATTGCCGGCCTCAATGTGATGCGTATCATCAACGAGCCCACCGCTGCTGCCATTGCCTATGGTCTCGACAAGAAGGCCAGCAGCTCCGGCGAGAAGAACGTGCTCATCTTTGACCTTGGCGGCGGCACGTTTGATGTGTCGCTGCTCACCATTGAGGAGGGTATCTTCGAGGTTAAGGCCACCGCCGGGGACACCCACCTTGGTGGTGAGGACTTCGACAACCGCATGGTGAACCACTTCGTGCAGGAGTTCAAACGCAAGCACAAGAAGGACATCAGTGGCAACCCCCGCGCCCTGCGCCGGCTGCGCACAGCCTGCGAGCGCGCCAAGCGCACGCTGTCGTCGACTGCGCAGACCACCATTGAGATCGATTCCCTGTTCGAAGGCATCGATTTCTACTCGACGATCACCAGGGCTCGCTTCGAGGAGCTCAACATGGACTTGTTCCGCAAGTGCATGGAGCCCGTGGAAAAGTGCCTGCGCGACGCCAAGATGGACAAGAGCAGCGTGCACGACGTCGTGCTCGTTGGTGGCTCCACCCGTATACCCAAGGTGCAGCAGCTGCTTCAGGACTTCTTCAACGGCAAGGAACTATGCAAGAGCATCAATCCCGACGAGGCCGTGGCCTACGGCGCCTCTGTCCAGGCCGCCATCCTCAGCGGCGAGGGCAACGAGAAGGTGCAGGACCTGCTCCTGCTGGACGTCACGCCGCTGTCCCTTGGCCTTGAGACTGCCGGTGGGGTCATGACCGTGCTAATCCCGAGAAACACCACCATCCCGACCAAGAAGGAGCAGGTCTTCTCCACCTACTCCGACAACCAGCCGGGCGTCCTGATCCAGGTGTACGAGGGTGAGCGCGCCCGGACCAAGGACAACAACCTGCTCGGCAAGTTCGAGCTGTCCGGCATCCCTCCTGCTCCCCGCGGTGTGCCCCAGATCAATGTCTGCTTCGACATCGACGCCAATGGCATTCTCAACGTCTCTGCCGAGGACAAGACCACCGGGCAGAAGAACAAGATCACGATCACGAACGACAAGGGCCGGCTGAGCAAGGAGGAGATCGAGAAGATGGTGCAGGAGGCCGAGAAGTACAAGGCGGAGGACGAGGAGATCAAGAAGAAGGTGGATGCCAAGAACGCGCTCGAGAACTACGCCTACAACATGAAGAACACCATCAAGGACGACAAGATCGCCTCCAAGCTCTCGGCGGACGACAAGAAGAAGATCGAGGACGCCATCGACGGCGCCATCAGCTGGCTCGACAGCAACCAGCTCGCGGAGGCGGACGAGTTCGAGGACAAGATGAAGGAGCTGGAGAGCATCTGCAACCCCATCATCGCGAAGATGTACCAGGGCGCTGGCGCGGACATGGGTGGCGCCGCCGGCATGGACGAGGACGCGCCGACCGGTCGAAGCGGCGCGGGTCCCAAGATTGAGGAGGTCGATTAATCTGGTGGTGCCTCTAGTTGGTTAATTTTGGTGGCGAGGTCGGTTTTCAGTTGTGGACTTGTGGTTGAGTCGTGAGATGGAGAAACTTTTGAAAGTCCGTATCAATGTAGTTCTGAACTTTTGTAGCTGAGGTTAATAAATAAGTTCCAAACATGTAGTAGTAAAGAACTCAAGACAATTTATTTGTTTTTTTTTTGAAAGTAAAAGACAATTTATTTGTTAATTGAACTTGGTACAAATTCTAGAACAAGCAACCCCACCATGTGCTAAAAAGGAGAGCACGAGGGTTAAAAAGACACCCATAGCATACAAGCTAGAACAAACTAGTCTCCAGCGAAGTCTTTGTTGCTGAAGAGGCCTAATGCAGTACAGCAAGTACTCAAAAGGACAACAACCACGCAACAAGCATGCTAATACCTTAATTCTCAACTCTTGGGCATTTGATCTGGTGGTCACAAACAAAACACAACATGGTGAAGACTGCATGCTAATACCTCCAATTACTTACGTCAGAAGTAGATCGTTAGCTCCAAGGTGAGGAGGGCGCATAGACACCCTAACTTCATGTTCTTCGGGTCCGTTTCCTCGTTTGGGAACCATGATCTCAAGCACTGCAGCAGCCTCATCAAAGTACGCCTCCAGTTTAGCATCTTCAGGGATTCGGGTAGCTAGAGGTATTTCGCGGATGAATTCCCCAGGAGGGCAGTGCTCGGGCGTACGATCGGCGAGCTTGAAAACCCTATCATGTCTTCTGATGTATGGCATCCGGGCTGTACTGACACAAAGGATCTTTACTATACCATGAGTAAGACTGTTCCTCCATGAAACCTTCACCCTCTGCTGATCAACAAACGGCAAGCTGACCATTATTAAGTAGCCCTGGTCATCCTCGAAAATAGACTTGGCAGCAGTCACTGGCCCGCAAGCCTTTCTCATCACCCCGGTGAACTCGTGCAGCCATGAAGGCTGCACTACTGAATGCATCTCCACATCTTGTTGTGATCTCCCATTGCAAGAGTTCAACGGCAAGAAGCATTCCTCGTCCACAGCATGTGGAGACACCTCCTTCCTGCGCTTGCTGCTAACCGGGGAGAGATCCGTACCATCTTCTCCTGAATGGTTGGACGGTGATGACAAATTCAAGCCTGAGCCATTTAGCATCTTCGTTGGGTGTTGGTGAACATTGCTCTTCATGATAGGGTGTGGCCTCTCCAGCTCAAGCTCTGAGTTTGGCATAGTCCTCCATGTCCCAAAATCACTGGCCTCCTGTGGGATTGCGAAATTGATCTCCCTCCCTGTAAGCTCCGCCCACCTCCTCCGGTCTACCTCGGTGATACCTGCAAGATTTGGTGATCTCACCACCTCAATCCCATGGATACACTGAGGGTTCGAGAGCCCCCGGTAGTGCTTGCGTTGCATCCGGTGCGATCGGACAAATCCCCTGTCAGCACTAAACAGGAACTGCGGCTCACCGGGCCGTGAGTGCCCGTTCATGTAGCTCCTCAGCTGCATCTTTCCGAGGGCATTCTCCGGTCGCTCCTTGAACACCCACATGTACATGTTCTCCATGTCGTGCTGCACCAGGAACATGTCGAGCCGGAGGTCCGACTTGTCGAAGCCCGACACGCCGTGCGTGTCCCGGACGACCTTGCCCTTGCACTTGTCCGACAGCAGGGGCTTGAAGTAGAACGTGAAGAAGAACCACGCGCCCCAGATGCTGTCACCGCGCTTGGCGGTCTTCCGGCTCCCGGCCTTCGGGGCGCTGCTCAGCACGGCCTCGCCATCGTAGACCTGCGGCCCGAGGCCGACATCCAGCATGTCGCAGGGGTCCGTCTGCCACGGCTGGTTGATGTCGGGCGGGGGCGCGCCGGAGAGCGACACGGCGTGGGCGCGCGCGCCGCCGCCAACGCTGCCTCCGATGCGGGGCTGCACCATGACGCCGACGGCGCGGTCGTCGAGGTGGCCGGAGGGGTCCATGGAGAGGAGGGTGCAGGGGCCGTGGTGGCCGCCGCCGCCGCCGTTCTCCATGGACAGGGTGGTGATGAGGTCTTCTCCCATGGCTGGTGCTCGCGCCTCGGGGTGGTGGGTGCTAATGGCGGCCTCCGCCTCCTCGTCCTCTTCTCCTCTCTCTTCCCCTGCCGCTATCTAATCGGTGGCCTCCGGATCCCTCCGCATTCCAAGAAGGCGTCCCACAGCAACCAATCATGGACCCATTCCATATATCCCACCATCAATCCCCCACGGGATTCCACTACAAATCTTCAACCAGCCTCCTCCCCCAGCCAAATCCACACCCCAAGTAAATGTCCTACGGGCTCGTAGGAATCAAGAAACCAGTAGATGATTCAAAGAGGCCAAGAAGCAGAGAGGGACGGACGGACGATGGGCTAGCCGACGGTTACCTCCAGTAGGAAAGCAAATTAGTGCGGGGGGAGTAGGAAACTGCGAGAGCAAGAGCGCGGGGAGGAAGGCGGGGACATGTGGGGTGGGAGGAAGGCAGAGGATGCAAATCCGGGGTGGGAGGTGGGAGAAGGGGAAGAAAAGGATGCGGGGGGCGGCCGCTTTTAATGGCCTCTGGGATTCGGAAGAGCCCTCCACCGGATACGACCGGGACGACGGCGCCGTCACTTTTCACGGCCACGGCGTTAGGGCACGCGCCACCGCACCGCTTCGTGCAAAATTGGCAAATG
Organism: Ampelocalamus luodianensis; assembly: GCA_036346255.1. Classification (NCBI taxonomy): domain Eukaryota; kingdom Viridiplantae; phylum Streptophyta; class Magnoliopsida; order Poales; family Poaceae; genus Ampelocalamus; species Ampelocalamus luodianensis. Next base: position 23,407,402 of record CM070617.1, on the reverse strand, counting down.
ACTTATCAAACGTAATAGCGTTAACTGAAAATCATTATTTTTTTTAAAAAAAAATGAAGAGCAGGAGGACTGCCCTCTGTATATACTGAGCAAGAGTAAACAAAAAAAAGTCGTACATCAATCCAACAGAAAACACCCCAAACAGAGAAAAAACACATCTGGAACGCCTCGCAGCATCCTAATACCAACACTAAGGCTAGAGGCAAAACCCATCTAGCAAACGCCGTAACACTTGATCTCGGACACACGCAAACACACAACATAACCAAGGGCATAACCAAGGGAAGGACAACACCCCTACCACCCAACACACTGAAGCTTCGAACTCGTTATCAGACAATGTATATGATCACCAATGCGCAAAACTTGAGAAAGAAGAATATAAGTAGATGTAAGGTGAGTCCACACATTGACAGGACAACCAGTAAGGAACTTCAGAATGAATTGGGTGAGGAAGCGGCTCTTCCCCTTGACGACTATAGTGGACAACGCATATAAGAAATCGACATCTCTGACTCCTCTCCCCTCCTCCCACGCTGCTCATCCATGGTGGCCTGGACCAACTGCTATACACGAGGCCTCTAGGATAGTCGTCTTACGTCTCATGACAACAACTTCGACGGCAATAGCCCGACTATTCGAACATCCTCAAATGGTCTCCCTGCTACTCCTCGAGAAAACGAACTACATGAGTGCCCCCGACAAAGCAGCATGGTTGGGTCCTCTCCGCAAGCACGCAGGCCAGTGAACAGACAACACTTTGGAACTGATAACCGACGGCTCATGCACTGACGACGAAATATGACGTGATCTGGAGAGGAAAGGTGAGGCTCCGGATCCACAGGTGAGAAGGACTCCCGGGCTATGGCAGGACTGTTGCGGGCTTGCAGGGGAAGAGGTTGATGGGGAGGCTCTGGAACCGACGGCGATGGAGGCTCCCGGGCGACGGCAGATGTCGACATTGGCGACTTCCCAGGAGTAGAGCACCGTGGACCTTATGGGGATTCGCACGATGCAAGCCATCTAGGCCCACGGGCGCAACGGCCGACCAGTGGCGGTGTCAGGTAGTGGTGGAGCACCCGCTCGAGGGAAGCCACAACGATAGGGAGATGAGGCCACGACGTAGAGGAAGAGTTCGGCGGCACGGCGACCGAGTGTGGGACGATAACCAGATCTAGATCTAAATCTTACCACCAAAGAGGGAAACACAAGCGAGCCCTATGGTGGTAGCTCTTCCCAAGATGACCACCGTCGACAACAGCAAACAACCAACTCTGGTGGGTCATCTCGCCGCCTCATCGTCGCTCACTCATCTCTCGCGATCAGATCTGAAAAGAAAGAGGAGGAGAGAGAGGGAGGGGGAGGCTCGAGAGGAGGAGGAGGGTTGCCGCCGGTGCCGGAGCCACAATGGCGTTGGAAGCGGGAGGCTCTCGGGGTTGTGGGCGGCGGCCTCCCCACCCGTAGAAGTGACACGTGAGTCTTTTTTTCCCCTTAAAAACCCCCCACTGAAAATGATTATGATTATTCTCTAAGTACTCATGGCAATTGTCTTATCAGCGAGTACTTTAGTTCGATTCCTTGGTACAATGTCAATGAGTATCGATCGCTGACCTGATCTCATCGACAACTTCTATATTCGTTGGGTCTACGGTCCGGCTCGAGCTCTTCATGGGAGTCAATAGCCAAGATACGTATTTAAAGTGTCAAACTGCTAGTACATTGTTTAGTGATTGTTGTAGTAGAACGAATACAGTGAGATAGAGGGGCGTATTGGATCGAAAGTGCCCTTAGAATACGAGATGCAAGTTTGCAATCTCCATGATTCGATTGGCGTGATAATAATCAAGCTCATCTAAAGGATGGAAATAGTTCAAATATATAATGTTATTATCTTATTTTAAGGTTGCGTTTGATTTGTGGTGAGTTAGGGAGAGTAGACTTAACCCAGTCAAAGCCTATTAGCTCCATGCTCAGTATTAAACTAACCTACCATAAAGGTGAAATAATATAATCCAAATGAGTTTTGCTTTTCTATCCAAAACATTTTAGACTAAGTTTTCTGCCAAACATTAAAATTGGGTTCTAACCTACATACATTAAAATTAGCTAACCTAGTTTTTTTTAACTGAAAGCAAACACACCCTAAAGGAGTTATAAGGATACGGTAAAATCCGGTCTATGCAACTGGTTGTTTTGCAGTTTTTGATTTTGCCACTATTTTTTTTTGACTAATTGGTTCAATGCCACTGAAATCACAAACTTATTTGGATTTTACCATTATTAACTCACTTTTTTCTCAAAATTCTAGAAATGCACATAGCATTTTTTTTCTTTCTCTCTCTCCTCCCAAAATTCTCTCTCTTCATATTTGTGATGGCATCTAATCGAAAGTTCAACATATTTGGAAGAGCAAAATAGTCCTTTTCGCCCGGTCAACAGACATTGATCTTGTCAAAATAGCATTTATCAAAGAAGTTTGTGATTCTAGTGACATAAAACCAATTAGCCAAAAAAATAGTGATAAAATCTAAAACGGCAAAACTACCGATGACATAGATCGGATTTCCCCAAGAGTGAGAGGGCATCATTATCTTACTGCTTTTGCTTTTTATTCACCGTTTCAGTTTTGAGCGTAGAGAGTGGACTTTGGAGCCTGACGGCATCCCCAAGCTTTGCCTGCCGGCTGCCGGTGTGCGAGACCGGCACAGGAGAGCTTTGGATCTCCGTTTAGATGCTTTCTCTGGAACAACATAATGTGACCCTTGCACAACACAGCCGCTATTGTGTAACTTCTATTTTGTCCCCTTTCCCCTGCATTACTTTCAGCGAAGTGTGATTCTACTTGCAACCTATCGTTATCTGGCGTGTCGCGACCAAAGCTGCATATTTGGTCTAGCAGGTTGCACTTGCAGCATGCTTAGCCCATTAACGACCAAAATTCGTGTCAAATCAGCGTGCCATCCAACCATCTTTTTCCAGATCCCATGTGATTATTACGGTGGCACAGTTTAATTTGACATGCATTGCTTTGCCTTCACTCCGCTCGTTGCCAATTTGGTTAGGAGAAATGTCATTTCTCGATCGTTTTGGGCATCTCTGTTCAAGTGGACATCACCTGACGGAACAAAAAATATACACAATATACTCCATACATATTTATTTTGGAGTTTACGGGCTTGACCTATATAATATTTTAAATAAATTATAGAAAAATTCCAAAAACTCACTCATGTATGGTGGAAAGTGAGAAGTTTAGCAATTGTGATCATCGGATTGACTCAGAATTTGAACTAAAACCTCTTCCAACCCGAAGGGATTAGTTCTAATCCCTCCCTATCCAAACAAGCTCTAAGTTGAAGAAGACCCACTTATAAGGTGGAGTTGGTCTCACTTAGTTGAAGCAAGCAAAATAAGAATACATGCACTCACTCACTCGCCTCGTCACGCCATCGCCCACCTGCGTGCGAGTGAATGGTCTGACGATTTTGTGTCTAGTTGGGTATGGGGCTGTTGCTTCTTTTTGCATCTCAAAATCATGCAATACACGTATACGAATTGGAAACCAAAGTTTAAATTACACTAATTCAACGGGGCTTTTATGGCACGCATTAACCGCGTTTAATATGGTTCAAAAATGTTTTCGTGATGTAATTGTGGTAGTTTCTTTTCTTGGCTAATTCCATATGAGGAAGAGGGGTCTCCTCTCAGACTTAGAACATAGAGAGAGAGATCAGTACTAAATTTTTGCCCTGTTCCTCTGTGATGCGTAACTTCGGTTACTCCATCCCTTCTTCGATGTGCATCGAGGTGGGAAGAGTAGTGTCTCCGAAACCAGCGTCCTTCATGATCCTACACGGGTTGGTGCGAATCAGGTTTTTGAGAAGCATTCGTGCGACTGCTCACGGCTTCCTCCGTCATCCACTTCTCGTCATCTTCTTCGCATCGGACTCTACCACGACCTTCGCCGGAGTGATTCTCTGTAAGTCGCAAAGATATAACTTAATATGGCTAGGTCTTGCTTCCCAGCTATTTGTTATGTAATAATGATGATTCCTACTTCTATTAGTAGTGTTTTTGTTCGAGGCTTTGGCATATTAGCTCATATATATAAGATATATATATATTTGAGTTGATGATCATGCTACTGTACATAGTTTCAAATATGCTTAGTATATATACTACTGTTGATTCAATTATTGTTTTAGGAATTATAATAATCTCAAAAGTGCGTATATACCTAACAATTTATGCCCCATTTTTTTGTGTACCTTCTTGAACTCTATTTTCATAGAAGCTGGAGCTCCTTTGGTTTAAAATTTAGGTCTCGTTTGAAATAATGAAATTATGTACAATTTTAGAGGATAAGAAATATCACCGTGACTTACAGAGGATCGCTCCGGCGATGATCGTGGTAAAATCAGATGCGAAGACGACACGAAGCCGATGATGAGGGAAGCCGTGAGCAGTCGCGCGAACGCTTCCCAAAAACCTGATTCGCCCCAACCCGTACATGATCACAAGGAACACCGACTTCTGAGACACCGCTCTCCCCGCGACGGTGCATGCCGGCACAGGAATGGAGTAGTTCAGAAGTAGCACAGCACAGAGGAGCGAAGGACAATGGTTTTCTCTCTCGGGTGCATCTAGATTGAGAGGGCGTCTCCTCATATAGACACAGATGAGCTCAGAAGGAAGGCCAATCAGCATGCAGCAAAACTTGGAAACCGCATTAAAGCACAATTAATGCGTGCAGTGGGATTCAAACGTTCGGTTTGAACCATTCGTCTCCTTTCCAATTTGTTGCACGTGGATGTGTCATGTCATCATGCAGACTTATAAGGTGCAAAAAGAAGTTGTCGCTCCGCACACAATCATACCCGAAATCGCCGCACTATTCACACGCTTACCGCGCGAGCGATGGCGAGCGAGTGAGCGCATGTAGTCTTCTTTTGCTTACTTCAACTAGGTAAGAGCAACTTTACCTTATAAGTTAGTCTTCTCTTACATAAACTAGCAAAATGGTACTAAACTTCCTACCTTTCACCGTATACGAGTAGACATTTGGAATTTTCAAGAATTTATGAAGAATATTATTTGGGCTAAGCCTATGAACTCCAACAGGTTAGTTTGAAAATATTGTGACCCAATGTAGCGTTCATATTTGACTTATATTCTTGTCTCTTTAGCCAAGCTTGCCTCTTCGTTTATTTATCAAAGCGAAAAAACTAAAGCAACCTATCGCCTCACTCCTCGTCTCTTATCACGGTGGTTGGTAGACTAAATGCTAGTGGTGGGCCTTGCCCTAATAACACAATTAACTCATGACACTAGGATTAAATTAGTGCTATGCTATATTCAAAGCTCGCCGTTTGTTTGTCCCAACGGTGGATTAAACCTTGGGGACTGCTCCATTCAAGCATGGTAGTACTTTTTAAAATTGGCTACAGACGTGGTGCTTTTGTGGAATATATTTAGGTCATTGAAAATTTGTGTCTTTGCTGAAAATATACTGAACTTTTGTGGCTCTCTAGTATACCAAACCCATTATAACACCATCTCAGCCTCTCTCTCGCTCCTTCCCCTATCTCTCTCTCTCAGACTCCCCTCTCTCCCAAGACGATGAGATCTAGCTAGTCCCGTCCGATTGAACCAAGCAAGGTGCCTTAACTATGACGACTCCTGCGCGGCAGCCGATGTGAACCATCGCCAAACTTGACCGTTGCAAAGCTCATCACCATGACCGTCTCTAGCCCATGGATCCACAACTACCTTTGGTAGTACGCTCCTCATCAGTCGTGCCTATGCAGTCGCAGGAGAAATCGACGTTGCTGGCGGCCGCGTGGAGTAGAGCACTGGATGGGGTTACGGTGAAGGCGAGGTACTTGCTCCAGGAGGAGTTCAGATAGTGTGTGCCATAATTCTTGGATGGAGGTATTTTCCTCCTACAATTCCTGAGCCAATTGCCTATTGGTTGATTCAGTGCACGAATTGTTGTTATATGTAGGAACAAGCCTAATTCTTGATTAATCTCTCTCATCTGCTACCTCTTACCACATAGTTATCGTGTACTTCTCTCTAATTATTGTTTAATGCTGACCATTGCGACATCAAACACACATACACGTGTAACTATCGCCAATCCTGCCGAGGACACCCATCACGCTCTCTCCGGTAGTTCCGAGCTTATTCCCTATGGCTACGTCATCTCTACTTTGCGCTCTTTGCTTCTGTATGCCGGTGCTTCTATTCGTACGGATGAATGCATGTATACACATATGCATGATGTTATACATACTCGATGTTCTCTTTTCCCGTATCGGCCGCTCCTCTCCTTCGGCGTTGGCCAACTCAATGTTGTGCTTCCTCACTAACCGCAACGACATCTTGTCTTCACTCATGTCGGTATGTCTCCTTTATTCGTTGTCTAACGATACGAAGAATCTTCTCGTCGTCGCCGGTGATGTCGTGCCCCTCACCAGCAATGGCTCACTCCTAGCTACCCGATGATACTATATCGTCCATAGCTTGTCTTCAATGTAAAGTTTTATCTCTTTTCTGCCAGGGATTCCCCATCATTGAACTTGTTTGACCATTGATTTCTTTAACAACGTTGACGCTCACCACTCATCGTCGTGTCCGTTGGCTCCTTCGACTCCGGCATTTCTCTTCAACACTCTAGTGAGCAGCACGACATTGTCCTCGTCGAGCAGCTAAGGTGACTGTGAGCAACACGAAATTATCCTCATCTCTGTCGCTGCCGCCTCGACTCTTCGCTTCCTTATGAGTCATTATCTTCTTGTAGGACAGATCGATGCAATTGCACTCTTTTCGTGATCTCCCCTGACACCATTCGTGCAATCCTCGTTATAACTTTTATTTTCTTTAAATTTTTCTGCTATTTTTTATTGGAGTTCTTATACAAATCAAATTACTAATTTTATTTAATTTATTCTGAATTGCTGTTAGTTAGGGATTTTATTTTTGAATCTGTATCGAAATCAAATTGCTAGTTTTATTTTTTATTCTGAATTTCAGTTGATTTTTTTTTGGAATTCGTATAAAAGTCCAATTGCTATTGTTTTTAATGTTTATTCCAAACTATAGTTATTTATCAATTTTACTTATAAATTTGTATGGAAATCAAATCGCTAATTTTATTTTATTTTATTTTTAATTATTTTTTGTTGTAATTCGTAAACAAACCTAATTGCTAATTTTTGGTTAATTTTTATTCCGAATTATATTTGTTTAAGGATTTTACTTATGAATCCGTATGAAAATTAAATTGCTTATTTTTTATTCTGAATTTTAGTCATCTCTGGATTGTACTTGACATGCGTGTGTTCCACTACACATGTTAGGAATTTTGTGAAGCCTCCGAGGCCTTACGAAGTGTAGGTACATATTTTTCCACTAAACATATATATATACTCTGATTAAAAAGGCAGATCATATCGATCCTATGATTAAATCCGGGTGGATGGAACGAACACCCTCACTTCCACCATCTGTCTAGCGGTCCACTAGCCTGTTCTCGGTGATGTTTCTTCTTCACCGTTGCTCTTTTGTTCCTTTCTTGTATGTCCTCCTTTGTTTAAGTCCATTTGTAAAGTATGATGAAGAGATCGAATCGTGCGCCTTCTACGACGATAAAAGTACTTGCAAGGTAAACTCCCCTGCCCCTAAAAATCACTCTCAAGTTGAGTGAATTATTGTCCTTGTGCCATGATATGGTTGGATTATCGTGCAAGAGAGAGAGAGAGAGAGAGTAAATCGTCACTAGTCGTCTCAATTATCATGCCTAGAAAGACTATATAAACACACTTTCTTGAGCAAACAGGATTTGATGGTCCTGGCTATACTTTCAGCCGTTCAATCAGAGAGAAAAGTACTGTCCATGAGCTCATCACCTCACGTAGTTAGCATTTTTTTAGCTCATAATTGAGCGCATTATATAGGTCGTGGTAGAGAATCGATCGAAGTCTAGATGTCTAATCAAGCGGTCGAGGGCATGCTTTTAGTCAACAAGAAAATTTTGCCTCCATTGACGGGCTAAGTAAACAACTGTTAGCTTAAACAGTAATTTACCACGTGTGACAAGGGAAAAGGAAGAATTAACACGTACGGTGCTATGAGATACGAGGAAACTTTCAACGCTGTTTACCGTGCATGGATTTACTTTGTCGCGATGACTTTTCTCTCTCACACACACACTCTCTCCTCCTCTTTGGAGAAAAAAAGATTTAATACTTTGTTCGTCTATCTTTGAACTTATGTATCAGTGAGACATTAAATAACAAATTCTGAAGTACCAACTAATGGAATGACAAATACTGAAATTCTCACTTTTTGAGACTAAGAGTAACTGGTCATACACACAAGTGCAGTGTAACACGAAGCAAATGAAAATACAGTAGTGGCGTAGTCAGTGTGCTAGCTCAATTGTACATGACATATATGCCCATGACGAGTTAGTACGTGCGTACGTACTAGGTGATCGAAACTGAACAGGTCTCAACTGCGAGCTGATGCCTACGGCTACGAGCTTATCTCCCAGTCCTCCTGCTGCAACTACGGTGCATCTAGGGGAGGCTCTGCGAGTTAAATGAACAGAGAATTGTTTATGTTACTATGTCGAGGAGTACTTAGCAGTTGCTATTAGCACGCAACGCCTCGACGCGGGTGGCAGGTAGAGGGCAGGCAGGTCGTATGACCAATCTAGAATTTGATGTTTTTTCCGGGCTGGCACATGTCGATATTCTCGGCTAGTTGCGCAACTGGACGAGGGCGTTGTCACATGGCTCTCGGATCAAACGGGAAAGACAAAACGGTGACAGCAAGTGGGACATTAGCCTCCAACGTATCAAGCGAGTAGCAAGGAAGGAGCAAACTCAACTCGTCAGCTGGATACCCGTTCTCAACACGCAATATTTATTTCTAAAGAATGCAGTGGTATCACATAACATAACCGGGGCGGAGCTTAACGAGGGAAATAATACTCGGCCTGCAGGTTTTGTTTAAGAAACATGCATGAGCTTCTTCTGGCGGGTCGCAGTTACAGTTTTCAAATGTACCAAGTCTTGGACGGCTTGTCCTAGATGGAATACACCTACTGGTACGGTCAACCTGTCAGCGACTCGCCGTAGGCTTAACGATCGCAACCTATGTGCTCGAAGAAGAATCGAAGAAACGAACGTCGCCTACTAAATTGGCACACATCAACGAATGATCAGATCAGATCACTATGAGCAAGGCCAGGTCGCCGGCCAAAAATAGCTCGAGCAGAGCACGTTGGATGGCTGTCGCACGATCGAACAGCGATCTATGCATGATGGACTCACCCAAGCATGAGGATGACACATCGTCCACTCCGAGTCGGAATAATTACTACAACGCCCATTGAATAACCCCAAATGGTTGCCTGAAAAGCGCCCAATGAGAAGGGAAAAGGGCGTGCAGAATCCCTCTCTCTCTACACGTGTAGCCCCAAACAGAGCACAGCACGAAGGAACCAAGTGCGACTGCGACCAGACGGAGACAGTGGAGTGCGCCACACAGGCGCGTACTTATTTTCCCCTGAACCTTCGCCGCGTTGCGTGTACAGATCGAGATCGAGCGAGGAGACAGCCAGACAGGCAGTCGGTACTGTATTATTGGTAGTGGATTTGTCCGTTTTTTTTTTGTGAGGGCTGATCGAGGAGTACACCGAGCGCAAGCGTGATGTGTCCTCTGCATGGAAGCCTCAAAAGAGAGCTACCCCGGATACGAGCTGGGGCAGTGGGGCTTGTGATCTGGCCTTCTTTTGTCTTCCTGCAAGGGCAATGCAGATCTAGTGGTGGTAAGACTGATAGGTTTTCGGTTTTTTTGGTTCGTGCGCCCAGGTGCAAATGGCAGCTGCACTTCCCCCTGTCTGCATTCCATGCGGTTTCAAAGTAGTGAGGTGTGCGGCAGAGAATTTTTTTTGGCTCAATTCCAGCTACATTGAGTATTCGGAGTGGATGATGATAGGGCATGCATGTAGAAATTAGCCAAAGTTTTGTAGTCCAACCGTCTTGGCAGCCAAGTTGTTTCACTAAATGTCAGACTGATTTCCACAAAGAAACATATGTATCCGTTCAAATCAACACCAATCTAGTCTATTTGTTTAAATTTCATAAGATATTAAAGTATCAAACCGAGGCACTGGATTTGCCGCAAACAGCTACTGGTTGCGAACTCCAATCTGCGCTGAAGCACATAAATTGCAAACTCGATCGGTTTCCGCTGTAGCCATGAAGTTTCAGCAGATCTCTTGTATATTCTTTTCAGATGCATGCCGCAGGGCGGCCTGGAATCAGATTCCAGGATCCATCAGACCATCGCTATTGTGTAGCAATAGTCCTCTATTTTCTACTAGTATATACCTATCAGCCTGATGAGTAGGCAACCTCCTGGCACAGTAGCCAGGCACACTTGAGAACAACAGAGTGGAGTGAAAATGCCACACGATTTTGCAAAAAAGCTGACATTGAAATGCACGTAGCTCCAAACTGGAAACGAATGGCCATTGGCGAGGTCTTGTTGCGATCGTGCTCCAGCTTTCGCTTTTGTGTTGGTGATGGTGGTTTTTATATGGACATTATTGGGAGCGTGGGTTGCAGTAAATATAGACAATATTTTAATTCTAGATTTTATTATGATGTAAAGATTACAAAACAAAATTAGAGATGGATAAAACAATACTAACGACAGACAACTCATTGTACTTCTAAATAGACACAATAATAAGATTATGACAAAATAGTTTGGTCATACAACCAACTTAGAGTCGGGTTTAATGAAGAATAGAAAGCAGCACAGAACGTAGATGAAGCAGTGAAACGAGCGGTCACGCAGACGCGCTGCCCATGAACCTTATTGTCGGTCCGTGTAGGTGAACTCTGCGATAATAGTTTGGAGATACCGGCTCACCCTCCTTTTCGGTGCACGCCGAGAAGAAGAGACGGCTTGATTCGACAGCACAATTCTATAGTATAGTAGAACCGAGAGGAAGAAGAAGAAAATGGAAGTGAATCAATCGACCTTAGGTCTGGATGTCTCTAGATCTTTTAAAGATCGAGACAATTACTCTCAGATCTGGAAGTGAATATATGCACACGCGTGTGAGACTTTAGCTATAACCCTCTTCATGTAACCTTAAATCATGTGTCACATGTTTCAAGTGGTGACAAGAATTCTACTTTATATATTGTTCTTCTATCACTTTACTAATCAATATGAAATTAAACTATACATTCTTTAAAATTTCAGAAATAAACGAGTCTTTACAGCCCCAATTCTAACACGAGGATGGAGCGGAGAAGAATCTTTGGCACAGCGCCTCCAATTTGGGTGACGTGCAGTCGCAGCATGCTTGCTCTGCGCCACTAAGATATCGTAGCGACACCATTCAGGTTCAGGTGCTGCGAAAGCAGGCAAGCAGCGCAGCTTCTGGCACTAGCTAGGCTGCAATAATTTTGTACTATAACCACATCCCTTGGATCTGATAAAGATTGTGAGGCCCTCTCTTCTCTGGTCATCTATCATCGCCTTTCCCTCGTCTCTGGTCATCTATCATCGCCTTTCTTCTTTTTCTCTAGGAAAGGTTGGGCGCGTTCACATTAGGATACCAATCGTTTTGTAACAGAGGATTATGGACATGTTCTGATATTTTAGTGAACAGAAGGGCTGTGCAGAATTGATCACTAGCCTTCGTATTTTTTTTCGCAACTAGATAATTCTTGGTTTACATACACCCACCTGATCTGTGTCGTCAATCCGAACTCTGAGAGTGAAAATAATTACTTTTCGAAATGTTATGGACGTTATGGACTTATGGTCACTAAGAAAACCAGCAGAATATGTCAGCAGCACATGAATGACACTAAGATATAATATCTTGTGTACAAGCTCGAGATGTGATTAGTCCTTATTTTAGCAACATGCTTGAGGGGGCACTCTACACGCAAAAACTCCAGAAATGATGGAGATCTGAAGATATCTCTGATGTTATTTTTATAAAATATATCAGCTTCTGTACAAAAGCAGAAGCAGGTACTAGTACTACTAATCAACCTTTTCCTCCCTTTTTTTGTCTGCCGACAAATTTGACAGGCTAATCACTGATGGCCACTTGTCTAGTTGTCTTCTCCTCTGTTGATCATCTAGTGGCCCATGTGGAACTGTTCAGTCCTGCTTATGTTTTGGTTTCTTGGTGAAGATTATTTTTTTTGGTTTTAACTTAGCACAAAGAAGTGAAAGGAAGGGAAATTTGCAGTTAGAGCACATGCATGTAGTCTCCAATGGTTTGATGTGAATTACACTGACGTCTCTTTTGCTATTCCTCGTGGAAAAGCATATAAGCACCTTACTTCAATTAAGGTGTATATTTCCTCAAAGAAACAGAATACCTTTCAGTTTTCAAAGCTGTTCAGGCAGCCAATCACAAGGTACAACTCACAACACTAGATCACAACACTAGAGCTTCCTCGAAGACACTTTAGACAATTGCACGAGTTTTTGGCTAAAATAGTGTGTTGGTGTGCACAATAGCAAAACTAGCCCACCGCACATATTAAAGGCAAAAACGACACTTTATCCGTACTCCAGAGGACTGGATTTGCCGAGGACGCAATACATGGTGAACCCGGCCCCTAGGGGCGCGGAAATACCTCGTTCGGCCCACATGGGTGCGGAATACCCCATCTGCCCCTAATGGCACGGAAATACCCTCGTTCGGCCCTAGGGACGTGGATTCTCTCTTTCAGAAAAGTGTTATTTGTAGAAATTTTTAAATATAGCAAATGACCTCCAAAAAATTACAATTTTTTTGCGAAAGCTCCTGACAAAGTTTACCCACTTGTATAATTTATCCAGAATTTAATATGTTCTGAATTTTTCTCTAAAATTCCTCTAAATCTACTGATTGTAGGAATTTCTAAATATAGCAAATGAGCTCCAAAAATTATGAATTTTTTTTTGTAAAGTCTTCTAACATAGTGTCATTGATTTAATAATTTTCCTAGAATTTTATATGCTTTGAATTTTACTCGAAAAGTCCTTTAAGACTACTATTTTGTATGCAAATGAAATAATCGATTTGAGGAAAATTTTAAAGACATACTCAAAATACTTTCCACATTTATTCCCAGTATAATTATCTCAAGTTCACAATTTTTTGATGTTACAAGTCGAGTGAGCAGATCAGACAAAACTAAACATCGTAGGTAGTAAAAGTAGTAGTACGATTAATACTGCACAGAGCATGAAGGGAAATAGTATTGGTACCCGAAGTCAACCGGGATGCAGAGAAAATTGTACTCTGACTTCACGGCAATATTCCGATACAATTTTTATTTTCTTTACGGAGATTGTGATGAGAATAAGGTAAAGGTGAAGGTAAAAAAAGAAGAAGTAAATATTATCACATGTACCAAAAAAGATATTCCACAATTTTTTTCACGTGGTAGGCCACTTGGCCTACCCCTCCTGATCAGATTAAACTTTCATTGTCGCATATCGGTCAAGATGTCACAAAACCATTCAAACAATTTTTTAGATGAAATCACGTAATTTCATTCCAAAAATGTATTATCACATGCACAAAAAAATTCCATAATTTTTTACACATGAAATCACAACGCAGCACAGCTGGGGAGAGGCTATTATCACATACACACTAATCAAATAGGACATTCTTTGTTAAATTGTCGGTTTAATATGGATGACATTATTTAATACTGTATTATACCACATGGTCGGCCACCTGGCCTGCTCCTACTGATTAGATCAAAGTTTCGTTATCAGGGGAGGGGTTATTATCACATGTGATAAAATCATATAAAACAATATTTTTCAGATTTTAGCGAGAATCCAAAGACACCGAAAGCAAGACTTTAGCTTTTTTTAAAAAAACTTAAGGTGGAGGGCTACCACACCCCTAAGAGCCTAGAGTCTAACACCTAGGGGCCGAATTTGCCTCATCGTAACCCCTGGGCCCCCAGGAGTGTGGTAGCCCTCCACCCTTGTTTTTTTTTTTAAAAAAAAAAACTAAAATCTTGCTTTTGGTATCCCTGGATTCTTGCTAAAATCTGAAAAATATTGTTTGATATGATTTTGTCACGTGTGATAATACCCCTCTCCTGATAATGAAAGTTTGATCTGATCAGTAGGAGTGAGCCAGGCGAGCGACCTCGTGAAAAAAAAATCATGTAATGAAAATTTTGGTACACATGATAAATTTTGCTTATTATTATTATTTTTACCTTCACGCTTACCCTATTATCATCGCAGTCTCCGTAAAAGAAGATAAAAACTGTATCAGAATATTGCAGTGAAGTCGGAGTACGATTTCCTCTACATCCCGGTCGACTTTAGGTACTAATACTATTTTCATCCGTGCTACGAGTAGTATTAATTGTACTACTACTTTTACTATATACGGTTTTTAGTTTTGTCTGATCTGCTTACTCGACTTGTAAAATCAAAAAATTGTAAAATTGGGATAATTATACTAAGAATAAACGTGAAAAATATTTTGAGCATGTTTTTTAAATTTTCCTCAAATCGGTTATTTCATTTGCATACAAGCAGTAGACTTAAAGGAATTTTTGAGAAAAATTCAGGACATATTAAATTCTGGGAAAATTCAAAAATCAATTAAACTGTGTCAGGAGCTTTCAAAAAAATGGAGCTAATTTGCTATATTTAGAAATTCCTACAAATGGTATCATCAAAGGAATTTTCGAGAAAAATGCAGAATATATAAATTTTGGAAAAATTACACAAGCAGGTACGCTGTGTTAGGAGCCTTCATAACAAATTTTATAATTTTTAAATCTTATTTGCTATATTAGAAATTCCTACAAAGAGAACTTTTCTGGAAGAGAGAGAATCTGCGCCCCAGGGGCCGGGCGAGGGTATTTTCGTGCCCCTAGGGGCCGGACAGGGTATTTCCGCGTCTCTGGGGCCAAATTTGCCATGTGTAACATCCTTGGTAAATCTAGTCCTCCGAGGCACGGATAATGTGTCATTTTTATCTTTGATGCGCACGGAGGGCTAGTTTTGCTATTGTGCACACCAACGAGACTATTTTAGCCAAAAACTCCAATTGCACAGATGCTAAGACAGTACTAGTTGTTTCTTAGCGGTGCCAGTAGTGGCAGGGGCAAAACTTTCCCCCTATTGGGGTGCTGGAGCACCGACTCTGATGGTCGCACACATAGTACCCCACTACTATCCGTATATAATTATGGTCATTTAGACAGTACTATCCTCTATGTTCGTTAATTCTAGCTTCGCCTCTAGGTAGCGGCCCACGGTTTCCTCAGACTAGAGAGTGGTACTTCAAAAGTGGAAAGGCAAATTCATTTCCTCTGGGAAAACAAACTCCAATTTTGCCGCCTCCTGATCCATAGTCCAATTCGAAACAGTCACGACTTCAATGACATAGCCAGAAGCAGACGCTGAACGCGAAACCAGCAGTGACATCTTACACTTTCAGATGGGAAAGTCGAGATGTTTTGTCTTTGGCTTAGTTTAGCACCCTTAATGCGCGTGTCAGGAGAAGCAAATACGGATGGTTAGGTTCCCATCGCCGTCGCCAAAAGCTCTGCATCCCCGTCTAACCGCGCGACAGATCCATCACCCCAACGAAGAAGCCTTGTTTTCTTTTGGTTTTTGGACATGACCTCCAAACCAACGACAGACATGTGATGATGCGAACCAGTCGATGCCGCAACAACTCGCGCGACTAGGCATCAACGAATAAGTGTGCCTCCTTTTCTGATTATTTTTCCCCTCTGAAAAGTAGTTGAAGAACAAGCCCCATTATGGAATCCAACACGTTCTAAAAGATTAATTAGTTAAAGAAAGCGAGCTCTTTTCTGCATCTGCTGGTAGTGGCAAATCAATCGTCATCTCCTTCTTTACTTTGTGAATTGTTCAAGACATGCTAAGCGAGTAACGCATTATGTGTTGATTTTGCATTAACTGCTGATAACCGTATCTACTTTCTGATTTGTGTGGTTTTTTACTTTAGTGCAATATAGATGGCGCCCCACACCATATCTTTGTTTTGTGGCTACAATTTCTTGTGTGATTGTGTATTTTAAGATATCGTTGGTTTTCTACGTTTCATTTTTTCATCGCTAATCTCTACTATTATAAAAGAAGAACTTTGTGGTGGTGTTGAGTCTATCATATACCCCTTCTTGAGTTGGTGGTTTCTTTTATGGACAAATATGTGTACACACGTATAAGATATTTAAAGTATCTTCTGTGAATAATTAGATTATCTGTGTTTATAGTTTGTGATAAGATTCTACGTGACTTATTCTAAGTTTATAACTTATATTATATTTTATTTAAAATCCGATGCAACAGACACTCGACTAGTTTTAAAAAAGGCATATCTGCACAATGAGACTCCTATGGTCAAGATCAAGCATGGTGGAGGCGCTTCACGAACCAGTCTGCCTCTTGGGGGGTCTAGTAGTCCAGTGTCGTGCTTTGATTGTGCATTTAGTACTTTTGAACATTTTGACTTGTCTAGTAGGACTAGAAGTATCTCTCTTGTAAGGGCATGTACAATGGTACAGACAGCTACTGTCTATAGCAACTCTTCATGTCATCTGTAGATAACTCTAAAGACAGCTCATACAATGGTTTTGATGATACAGTCGGCTACAAAATTGTAGATAACACATAATCTTTTAATGTTTTTCTTGTTTCTGATGCTACAGTCGACTACAGGATTGTAGACAGCATCTTTCTCTCTCTTTATTCTCTTTCATCCACGTAAACAAAAATCTTACGTGGCAGAGGCTATAAACAACTAACATAAGCTCATTGTACATGCTCTAAGACTAGTTAATTAGTGGAGCAGTAACTTAAACTAGAAGGGACCCGCACCCATTGGAGCAGCTGGCGGACTAAAATAAGTGGGGCGAAAATCAAAATTGTATTTACATCAAGCAAATAGAGAAATTTATAGCCGAACCAAATTAAGATTCAAAAAATTTAAAGGAAGAATATTTAAGATTTAAGAAGAAAATATATAAAGAAACAAACTGATGGAACTTTACGTCATATTTAGCTTGCAAACAAAGACACTATTTCCTGGCGCTATCATAGTTTGCAAAACATATTTAAGGTTGCTAACAAAGGCAATATTCCTGACGCTATCATAGGTTGCAGAGATGCCACCCGCAATATTAAATCAACTTTAGATGAATTATTTCTACATGGTATACTAATAAAACTGAAACATAAATGGAGGCACAACTTAATTTTTTGGCCTTGGCTAAACTGCTCACTAAAAGAGAAGGTTATTCCTAAAAAAATGAAAACACACATTAGAAATTACTGAAAAGGTCAATTATTTTATACCAACCAACCAACCAAAAAAAAATTCCATACTACATGCATGTCTAGATGACAGCCACATCGACAACTCCAAACTGATAACAACATATTACTGTGTCCTACATTTTAACGGTTATGCTTAGCTTTCTTGCCGTGGAAGCTTGTTGGCAAGAGACAGTGAAGGATAAAATTGTAGGCTAGACGTTACAGATCTGCAAAACACATACATATACGAACAATAGTCAAAACATGAGGATTAGCCAATAAATTGCATGAAGCATCACAAGAAAAAAGAGAAGGAAAAAACCCAGACCTTTTAGCACAGCACGATCTGCTCCTGGAGTTGTTTGTGCGGTGCAATGCATAGGCAATGCATCATTGGTAGGGAGCATGTTCTGTACACCAAGGAGAACAGGTATTTAACAGGGCAACTTTGTTTGATTATCACTACCATAAGAGGAAAGCTTGTATAATTAAGAATAAGCAGGAAGAAAATACATTGTACTTAACATATTCAGAATGAGCGGCGTCAAGGCAACATGCAACATTAGATATGCAATTTAATTGTAAAATACCAAATAGGATTCTATTTCCCATTAGATCGATGGTAGCACCCCAACAGACCATGGTAGCACCAGGCCATTTTTGTTTTGCTTGGAGCGGAAATAACGGTTTGGTGGGCTGTAAAATACTGTTGGATGGTTTAGATGACTTCAAGCAAGGAAAGAGGGCAAATCAAGCTAAAACAAAGCTTTTATCTATTCTTTAAAAAATGTTCATCCTTAGGGAAAAAAATAAACACGAGTTATTTATTACTAAATTCAGGGGTAGCAACACCAGCACTTAGTGATAGCTGCACAAATACCCTATTTAGTGGCAAAGTTTTTTTTAGCATCAATAATATAAGTCCATGTATACATCATAAGCAATGTAATTGAGAGTCATATAAATATATTTTCATACGAACAAACAAAAGGACAGAACAAGACAAATATTTTACTAAAAAGCCTATAGGTATTGGGGAAAAAATCTCAAATCGAACTGTACGAAACTGAAAATATTTGAGATGATATTGAAGCATTAGTTTTTTTGCTTTCACTATGGAGAATAGTTTTATATACCATTGTATGCATGCTTGAAAGGGAGCGGAACCATTTTTAGCAAACTGAAATTATAATTCCAAGATGAAGAGTCCCCTTGTTTTGTGCAGGAAGTAGCTATAAACAACATTGCGGTGTTAGGGCTTCAAGCACCGCTTGGCAAAAGGCAAAAGCTAATGATATTGTGCTTCGTATAGAAAAGCGAACAATAATGATGTATGACTACATCAATTCGTATATAAAAGCGAACAATAATGATGTATGACTACATCAATTTGCAAGGAGCTATGACACTCAACATAGAAGAATGTAGCAATGACTTTGATAGTCTCTTAACAGTACCAAATAAGTGATAAATCAAGAAGAATGAGTGAAACAACAACTCACACTTAGTAGGCTCATTGCCTTTCAAAATAATTGACTGCTACTCTTCTAAAACCACTGACATAATCATCACGTCACATCAAAGCATGCTCACTATATTTTCCTTTGTCTATTTCGGCAATTGATTCAAGAGACAGATCTAACATATGTATAGGGGAAAGTAAAGAAAATGTTGATTAATTGACAAAGCTATATATCATGCACCAATATACCTCACCACAAACAACATACTGCTTTTTTGCGAGAACAACACTCACATTGCAATAGGTTAAGAACAAAACTTTGAATCCATGTAGATGACATTTCCGGTCACACCTACATTAACAAATGGACACAGCTAAAATCAGCACACAGCAAAATCAGATGCAAAGTTGAAGGGGGAAATAGAAAGAAGAAAAAAAGGAAGAAGGGTGATGTGCACTCCCACCCTTCCCATCCCCTGCCTCACAGCCTTAGCCCATTTATGATTCACAAATGGTAACTATACAAAGGCATAGACAAATGGGCTAAAAACAAAGAAGTGATTAGGGAATGTTGTAGCATTGCAACGGTGTAGCAACAAGTTTCATGATGTTTCAAGAAGTTTTGTGAGAACATTTCAAAAGTTCTAGGTTTCAGTGAGTTTCACGTGTTTCTAGAAGTTTCCAGAAGATTCCAAGAAAAGTTTCAACAAGTTTCAAATTTTTGAACACAAGTTTCAGCCAAAGAGTCTTGAGAAGTTCAACGAGTTTCGGCCAGAGAGTTTCGAGAAGTTTAAAAGGGTTTCAATCAATGTTTCACGAAACTTTTGGCTAGTTTGGCCAACTCACCTGGCTATGACAGCACTACTGTGCCGCCACGGAGCCACCCGACACCGTCCGCCGTCGATGCACCTTCTTCTCCAACTCCAACCCCAGCTATCGTCACCGCCACAAATGGAAACAAATTTCTAACCTCTCTGTCCCACCCCTCTCTTCACTAGCGTCCATCGGCTCTTCCCTAGCTCCGACCCAGCGACTCTTCTCCGACTCCAGCCCGCCACCACCACCACCATGGAGCCGACTGCTGCTGCCTGAGCCCAAGCTCTGCGTCGTTCTTCTTCTTCCCCAGCTCCCGAAGGGAGGCGTCTTCGAAGGCTAGCGATTATGGCATGGTTGTAATGCCCCGTTTTTCTGAGTTTTTTGAAAAATTTTAAATTTTAAAATTTACCATTTGGTTTATTCTGAGTTTAGTGAAGTTCTCTGGTTTTAAAATTCCCTTTCCCCTGTTGTTCCGACATCCCCTCGGCACATCTCTTTTTCTCTCCCCGAGCGTCGACCACCCTTCGGTTCCGACCACCCTCTCGTGTCGACCAGCTTTTGGTTTCAATCAATCTATTGGTGTCGGTCACCTCTTAGTTTTGACCAGCCTTTTGGTTTGATCGGCCCCCCTGTCAGCCCCTGCACAACTTCTTTTTCCCCCCTCTGTTTCCTCAGCGACGTGCGTATTAAATGTTGTCACCTCTGTCGCGCATTAAATGTTGTTGTCTCCGTCCCGCCGCATTTTCCCCTTCCCTTTTCACACCGATCCATCTTGCTGTTGTCTCCGCCCCGTCGTATTTTTTCGTCCCTTTTCACACCGCCCCTTCTTGTTGCTCGATTCTCCTTTCTTCCTCTATAAATAGAGCATCAGGGAGCCTTTACCCCCTTGTTTTTTCTCTCAGCTTTCAACTCTCCCTCTCTCTCTCGTCCCGTTTCACTACGCTTCGAGTTTCGCCATCGTCGGCTGGAGCTCGCACCACTGCCTCTAGGGCCGCCGCCAAGCTTCTCCTGTGATGGTTGAACCACCTTCCTCCATGTCGAACCGTGTGTCGTCTTCGCCTATTTAGGTGAGCACAGCGTGCACCCATCTCTCCCTCCCTCGCTCTTGTTGTTGTGGTTTGCCCGAAGCACCGCGCTCCGAGTTTAAGCCCCGCATCAATTCTGGTTCCAGAGCTCCTTGAAGCAATCTTCTCTCTCTATTTCAGTTTTGTTTCACATGAGCCGCCACATTTCCTCTTTCCTGTCAGTCCCGGCTGACCCCTTCGCTGTCGTCCTCCTTCGCCTTCGGCTGCAAGTTTCCCCGCCGTCGTTCACCGTCCTCCACCAGCCTCCTCCAGCCTCTCTTTCTTTCTTTGTTCTGATGAGTTCCCCGTACCCTGCTTTCTCTTATTCTTTTGGCCAACTTCTCGTGCCCTGTTCTAATGTTTTGTTCTTTCGACCGCATCGAGCCGTCGAGTCTCTTTTTGTTCTTTTGACTGCATCAAGTCGTCGAGTCTTTTTTTATTCTTTCGACCACGTCGAGCAGTCGAGTCCTTTCTTTACTTTCGACCACTGTTGAGTAGTCGAATCCCTCTTCTCCTACGACCACTGTTGAGTAGTCGAATCCCCCTTCTCCTACGACCACTGTTGAGTAGTCGAATCCCCCTTCTCCTACGACCACGTTGAGTAGTCGTATCCCTCTTGAACTTTTCCTACGATCACGTTGAGTTGTCGTATCCGTCCTTCCAACCACCTGTAGTCGAATCTTCTTTCGACCATGTAATTCTCAAATTTCTGAGCGCCCGTTGTCATCCGTTCGAACTCTGATTCGAGCGATTCAAATTTCTAAATTCATCTAACTTCCAGATCTAGCTAACTACGCTAAAATTATTTAATTTGGAGTTTATTTCATTTCATTTGTATTTATTTGAAGTATATTTAAAGTCAGCTCGTTTTCGCATGTAGATTTCGACGACTCCGGAGAGCCCGAACACTTCAAAGAAATAGAACCTCAAGCATTCGAACAAGGCAAGTCATACCTTTGATTATATTGAATAGCAGTATTTCAAAGTATTTAAATTCTGTTTTAAACTATTATTGTATGTGTAGTTAAATTCAAGTAATTTAAATCCCTGTTTTAACTTTATAGTTATTCCTAATTTCTTTGTATATCCACACTTGAATATTGTTTGAAGCACCCATGATGCCTTAGTTAAAAGCTAGTTGGTACATTAGTATGAAGCTAGTTGGTATATTAGTATGAACTAGAACATATTGTCTTTACCATAGAGATTTATAAAATGGTTTGACTTGTTAAATAAAATAAAAATTGGTTTGGACTCGGGAGAAATGGATGTTTGGATGGGTGCATGTCTATGCACGGGATCGACTCATTTTATGGTTGAGGCCCAGGGTTTGTTTGGAAGTCATCTAAGTCAGTTAAGGACCGGTCTTTGAGTGTACTTTGCTAAGCCCTTCCGTACTACCACATGTCCTGAATGGGTAGGACCTGGCTAATTAATTTGCAACGTTTCACCGTGGTCATGTCATCCAGTTGCGTGGGTGTCTTTTACAACCTACTTTCATGTATTCCCACATGGAGCAAGAGGAGGTTTAAATCCGGTGGGTGGTTAGCCCAATGGAAATGAAACCTTAGCGATACGGGACTACGGTGGGATGGCGTTTTGTAAAGGCTTTGTCACGTGCTCTAGACTGCCCACCTAAGGTAGTGAGCGATGGTATCGACGGATGTCAAACAAACTAGAGAAGTTGTGTCGTGTGGATAAAGCTGTACGACCTCTATAGAGTGTTAAGAACTATTCGTATAGCCGTGTCCACGGTCATGGACATGCTGGCAAAACCACTCCAAGTTAGATTTTGGTTTTTGTTTTCAAAAGACTCCATTAAATGGTTTTGGATCTCTATCCAAATGGGTTTTGGACGGGTAGCCTTGTGATAGGAGGGTATCCTTCACCACTTGTTGATGAATGTTATCTGACTATAAAACTCGAGTTTTGAAAAATGAATTTTAGTATAGAATAACTGCTTTGGAACTTAGTACAAGTATTTGGAAAGAAACATGGCTTTATGCAAATTAGCTCTATAAGTCTTCCGTTGAGATATCCTTGCATGCATTTTAATCTGTTACCTGACAGATGTGACTTGTGAGCACGGTTGTTGTGCTCACTCTTGCTTAATTTAATTATTGAGCAGGAGAGGAATGCTATGAGGAGTCAATAGACCTTGGACGACTAGGCTACACCCTCCAGACGATTGTCTGTGGCGAATCTTGTGATCTACTTTGTTGTTTTTGGTTCCGCTGTAATCTGCTTGTTGGTTTTATGCCCCTTTTGTATGAACTCTAATTATTTCAATGAAATATGTTGTATGGTTGTGTTATCATTTCTTATTTGACTGTGTATACTAGCTACTGATCTGGGACTAGTGTGGAATACACGGAGGACCCAAGATCCTTCGCTCCTGGGCCTGACAATGGTGGACGACCGAATCTGCCCTTCACTAGCCGCGCCGTGAGATCTCTCTGGCGTCGGTCGTCAACGACCTCGTAGCCACCGAATCTGGCCTCCTTCGGCCTGGAACTACCGAATCCAGTCGTAATTGGCCAAGCTGCCATGGGATTTCTCTGGCTCTGGTCGCACCGCCTCCTTCGATCGCCTTGGTCGTCGGGCGGACGCCGTGCCCGGGTATGAGGAGGCTCGAGTCAAGTCATTGCCACCGTCCATGGGGTCAAGGAGACAAGAGTCGTCGTCCGCCGCGTTTGCACACTCCTCTTGGTTGTGCAAGAAAGAGGAAAGGTGGGGACTGGGGAGAGAGAGAGGTGAGATGTGGGGGATAAGGACCATTGCACCAAATTCGATTTGACGGCAGGGCCCTATGTCACCGGTTTACCGTCCAACGTCATACCGTTTCATATTTTTTTCTCTAAAGATAAATCGATTGGTAAGGATTCAACAGATATAAACGACCGGTGGAGCAAGGCAGGCAAGCGAGGGGACTTAGTCCCATTTTGCAGTTGTAAATTAATACTTGTATTAAAGACCATAGCCTTGCATGGCTACTTGCTGTAATAAAAATACAATTTCTATCTTATTGTTTTGTTGCGTTAACTTTGGTAAGATTTACTATTCGTCGGAGCGGTGTCCTACCGAGCAAACGAATAATAATCCATATACTTAAGTATGATTACCCTCTAGAGTAATGACATGGGGCGCCGCACCCCTCCCCTCTCATCGTCGGTGAGGACACCAGCCGCCAGAAGAAGGGGAGGGGGGCGGATCTAGGGAGAAAAGGGGAGGGTGGTCTGGAGTTAGGTGGAGAGTAAGAGGTGAGGTAGATTGTAGCTGTGAAACGTGGTTGTTAAAATAGCAATGAGTGTTATTGCTGTCATTTTGTTGCACACATAGTTTGCATTGGAGCAAGTAGTCGCTTAAACGGGCTCTTAAGCTTCTCAAATTATATAAGCGTATGTAAATTAGTTGTTTGCATTGAAGATTGTGGCTTTTGTATAGATGCCTCGTGATGTGGCAATTTCTCTCTAAGCATCTATTTATGCGTCTTTGCATTGAACATAACCTTATATTACTTAATATATAAAGAAATTATCATCACCTCCATTTGGGCCTTCACAACTTACAGCTGCCTCCTGCTAACTTGTGTTGTATGGTTCACAATTTCACTCACTTTAGTCCATGATGCAGTGCAGAATCTCCTTGGCTCATTGTCAAGTTATCCGCAGCCGTAAATTATTGGCTAACTAGTACTAGTGGACTAGTTCGGTCCATCCATCTCTCTTCGAATAACTTATCGCAACAACTAACGAACAAAATGGCCAGACTTTTCAATGGCTTGGTCGCGGTTGGCATTGTTGACTTTAGCAGATTATTCTTGTAGCTTAAAAAGCGTGATTGCGTGAATGTGAATGCGAAACCGAAAAAGCCATAAAAAGCACAACGCTTTGCTTAATGCCACCAAACGGCTGCTTCTATAGAGAAACTTGGTGAGCAACAAGGTAATGCACTAATTTATGCCCATCGCCACGGCCTCCGCCCTCCTGTCCTCGCCTTCGCCTGCTCATGCTCGGTCCTCCCCTTGACCCCTTCTCCGATTCTCCCTGGCCCCAGGAGTCCCCCGCACCCACCATCGGCCCGCCGCCACGGCCATGCTCACCCGCCGCCACTACGCTCAGTGTGGAGCCGCTGAGCGCCTAAGCTGACAAGGATGGAGCCATTTAGGGTTGGGAGACCGGGAGTTCGGTGCGCATGCGTCCATGGCATTTTGGGCATTTGGGCAGTTGGGCCGTTCCGGCATTGGGCTCGCGAGCAGGCAATCGTGCTATGGGCTGGGCTGGGACGCGAGGCGCGAGCGACGGAGCGTGCTGTGGTGTGCGAGGCTGCGACTGCAAGCACGACCAAGGAAACTGCATACTGAACTGCTGATTAAACATGGCTTTTGGTATATACATGTATTATACCCTAAATATATATAATTTTTTCCCAAAAATTTTAGGTGTTCAACTGAACACTCATGAATCTAATTGGATCCGCCCCTGACTTACAGTTCCTTAGTCGGTAATGGTATGGATGTGATACTATGATCTTGTATGATATTCCTGACCTCTTGGACGCCTCGTGCCGTTTCTTGGTAGACTTTGCTAGTTGGAAAATAAATTTTCTGGGATGGGACCTCAGGGGAGGCCCCCTCGTGGATACCGTCCATAATGAACAATGACAAAAGGGTGAGAAGGATCGAACGGTGGAGAGGAAGAGCTCTCCATGAGGCTCCGTCCCATAAAATTTGCTTCCTGCTAGCTGCAGCCGGGACCTCGCCGGCGCCTTTGGGGAACCGTACGTTACCTGTGTTTTTGCCACAGCGCCCTGATGAAGCCTTTTCCATTCATGGGCTGTGTGCTTCCGGGCGTACTGCCACTGCACAAGCTTTACCATGTGGCAGCACACGTTTTTCTTGTGTCCCGTGCGCGGATGCACAGCGAGCGACGCGGCGCGTGCGCGCGCGCGCAGCGCGCGGCGACGGCGCGGCGTGGCGTGACGGGCGGTTGGGTCGGACGACGGGCGCGTGCGTTTTTCGGACGGCGGGCAGGTGCGCGCGCGTGTTTTTTGAGCTCGCTGCGTTGTGGAAGTGTGTGTGGATGGGATTTTTTTTCTTGGAACTGCACTAGTAAAAATAGCCTCCTCGTAATCGGACATACAAAAATAACACTCAATTTCGTCTTAGGCTACTCCCAATGCTCCACCTTGGCAAATATCTTAAGACTCTACATAACACTGTAATTTCGTATCCTAGGTAGAAATAGTTAGGGATCTAGGATACAATATTGGGAAAGTGGTATCTAAATACCTTCGCGATAAGCTACTGAAGAAACCACCTATTGGGAGCAGCCTTAGGGATGTATAGACGCGTACTATACCACCATGTCAGTCCTGTCCGCGCCATGAGCGGCTGGACAGGCCCTGTCTGCAGCACCCTGGACGGACACGCGCGGCACCCGGACACGCACAGCACCGTTCCAAACCTGTGACGCCGCCTCGTCCATCCCTCCTTGCTGCGGACAAGACACGCACCGTAGTATCGCCTCGTCTGTCCATCCCATGTTCGGACAAGGAGAAGAGACTTGCTGCAAATTAATAGTTCACCGATCAGGATCAACTAACCAGCACAAACGGACCGAACGGAACATATAATAGTTCGCGTGCATGCAGGACAAGGAGCACAAATATTCCTCCGTACGTTTTGCCCGTGCATGCCGTCTTGTCAGCTAGCTAACCATCCTGTTTACATAGATCGATCCACGCTGGCATGCTAGCTACTAACTACTAGTACTAACCAAAAATTAAGCGTGCGGCTAACGAGCGATCTCGGCCTGGAGCGACGAGTTGTGGCCGACCTGTTCGATCTCCCACCGCAGCTTGGGCGTCGCGGGGTCCTCGTCCTGCACCGGCACATACTCCTGCACGCACGCACGCACGGACACATTAAGCATACACTTGGAACACTTCATGTGAACCAGACAATCGGAAGCAACCACACAAACAATCATAGTGCTTCATTAATTAACTCATCTCAGCTTAAACAAAGTCCGGTCAGTTGTTAATTCGCAGAATTCGCAGCAAGCCTCGTCCACGCAGCTCCTTGTCCGAACATGGGAGGGACGGACGAGGCAATAAATGGTTTGTCCGTAGCAAAGAGGAACGGACGATGCGGTATGACAAGCTTGGAGGCGTTGCCGTACGAGGGAGTGACGGATAGCACTACCCGGCCCAATGTGCTGCGAATGAGCGACCGTCTGTGGCTCGAAACAGGGCTGCCGTAACGGCATGGTACGTGTCCGTACAGTTCTGGGATGGAATTGAGCGTTATTTTTGTATTTGTGACCGTAAGGAGACGATTTTTGCTAATGACGATTCCAAATAGTGTTATTTAGCCAACCAAAAAAAAAAGATATGTGGATGGAGGCGGAGGCGGGCAGGGCGCGTGCGCCGACGTTGGACGCGCAGGATGTGGGCTGCAGCGCGTGGGCCGATTGACGCAGGGCACAGGGCAGTGGGAGGTAGGACGTGTGACGGCGTGACGCGGGATTGCGCGTTTGCTGGGCCTGGAAATGTTCGGCTATGCGATGCTCCCCGCGTGACTTCGTGGAGGGCTCGTACGGTCGTGCCCCGTTGTTACTCTACGCTTCGGCTACAACGATCGCGCGATATCTCATTGGTAATGAATGTTACTGGACTTGTTTTAGCGGCCCAAACCATCAGCTTATTGCCTTATTAGGCTAACTCCCAGTTCCACCAATGTTGGATTGTTGGGGAAGTAACGGCACTAGCCCAATGCGAACATGAGCTTGAGCTTGCCAACCGTTTCCGCTGCTTCTGTATGCTACTACTTCTGCTACAACAGAGATGTCTTCTATGTGCAGCAGATTCGAATTCGGCAAGTTGCTATGTGAACTGGAACTACCGATCCGCGCCGGCAATACTACTATGATAAAGGGTACTACTACTCCAACATGAGTTGGGAGATTGAAAGCTGTGAAGACAGACGAAACTGAGGGTGTGGGAGTACTTAATGTGCACCAGTACGTAGCCTGCAGGTGCTAGCTTTAGATGATATGTGCAGTATTCCGTGTGTAGAGATCTTCCAGCTTCAGGACGTGTGAACATCAGTAACAGGTTCACGTCTATGTCTATACGAAAAGCTGATGCGATCTAGATTAATTAACCATACAATCAAATGACCAAAAAGAGAGAACGAGAACACCTGCTGGCATGAGCATGACCAGTCGATAACTCGAACTCGATTTAACCATCTTTTTCAGCAACACACTTCAAGTTGATGAAGCAGTACACTTCTTTCTAATTAAGTAAACAAAACAGTGCAAATAAACTTAGCTAAACGCAACGGGTCCGTCTACTCAATCGCTCGGCCATGAAAGAGCTAGCCCTCAGGAATTCAAGACAGTTCGACAAGTTGAGCAAACCGGCAATCGATCGATCTCCACTCCACGCATTGCCAGCTTCACCTCAGCTTCCAATGAATTAGCATCCTCCGGAATGGACACCGAAGAAGTTGTAGAACGGCAGCGCCTCGCCGTTCGGCCTCTCCGATCTCTCCGGCTCCCCGGAGAACGAAGCGGACGCGGACGGCGTCGGCGTCAGGGAGGCGCTCCCGGTGCGGCGCGCCTTGTCGGGCAGCAGGAAGGTGGGCTGCAGCGGGAACAGCTGCAGGGTCTCGCGGCCGGCGCAGCCGACGTCCGCCGTCCCACCGCCGCCGTTGGCTGGCGGGAAGTTCCGCACGTGCAGTGGAGTGCGTGCGTTGTTCGGAGCTGGCTGCAGGTACATGGTGGTTGGTGCCTGCACCCGGTAGAGTACTGGCATCTGTGGATGCGGGTAGTAGGCCACATTTGCCGCGGCCTGTGGAGCTGGCATGTAGCATGGTGGACTGTACATCACTGCAAGAAATGTTCATAAATCCAATGGGAAACATGTCAGTAGGTTACTCGCAAATACTCCATGTATTAGTCACGCAGATCAGATGTCCTCGCGCTTTTTTTGTTCACTCACAGTGTCATTAAGGATGATGTTTACAGGATCTACTAAGTGCAATATATGTTGACATGAAGCATTGGAAAATGGAAACGATGGCTTATGATCATGTCAAAGGAACAAATCGGCAATGCTAAACAACACTGCTCGCTGCTGGATTGGTGGGCACCTGTATGGACCCCGTGGGACCCATTTTTTACCAGCCTACATTATGAGATGGCAGGCCAGCATTTCTTGGATGGGAAAGGAAGCAGCTAAGGAATGATGTGGAAGGCTGTGTCTGGCCGTTTCCGTGGTAGCGATGGTCATTTCCTTCAGACCGGGGGCATGCATGCACAGGGCACAGAAGATTAAAGGAGCTACAAAAGGGTAGCAGCAGCAGCAGCTACATAGGCAGGCAACGTTAAATCGTGTGACCATGACTACGAGGGTTTCTCTGCTCCACTGACACTGTACAGGGCCGGGGTAGAGGAGAAAAGACAGGTGATATGAGAGAGAGGGAAATACTCTGTAATCTGTATACGGGAGAAAAGACCAGGAAGCAGCAACATTATTACATAACGCTTACATTGCATATACAGGGTCATGCCATGCATGAAGCAAGCAAGCGTGTGCATGTAATTAACGCATGAAGGAATAAGCACAAAATAGACAGCTAGTACAATCGTGTATTACATCATGTCCTTGCAACTATGGGTTGCATGTTAATTGCCCGGCCAGTTGTCATTCTACCCACGCACAGAAAGCTTTCTTATGTAGAAACGCCCACGAAAATATTGCCATTTGTCCATGCATGAAATGAAAGAGCAGAAACGTCACCACATCAACTTTGACCACCACATGCATGAACGCCATGAATTGAAACGACAGGTCATACATCCTAGCTAGCTTCTCCCTCTTATTAAATATAAATATATGACATTTTAGAAAGTATGTAGTTAACTTTGACCACTAATATATAAAAATTTATTTGTATTGGTCATATGAAATTGATATAATTAGATTAGCCATGACAAATATTTTCATAATACAATAATTTTATATTATTTTACGAATACGTTGGAGATTGTATGAGAGGAGTAAATCACATATGTAAAGCTAATTAAGGAAACGCGCACGCCTTCAGGAGCTAATCAATAGGGACATGCCAAAAGAAAATTTAATAACTGACATTAAAAGTAGCAGTTCATGCGTACCACCATTGTTGCATGCAGGAGGCGCCGACGCCGGCGGGGGCATCGTGATCTGCGGCGCCGGCAGCGGGACGGGGAAGGGCGCCGCGGGGGCCCTGTGGAGTACGGGCAGCGGCGGTGGCCGGCGGAGGAGCTTGCTGAAGTAGTCGAAGCTCTGCTGCTTCTGCTTCTGGCGCTGGCGGGCCTTGTGGTTCTGGAACCAGTAGAAGACGTTCTTGCCCTCGATGTGGCCGTGCTCCCGCAGCCTGGCCGTGATCTGCTGTATCTGCTCCGCCGTGGGCGTGCGCAGCCCCTGGCCGTACAGCCCCTCCAGCACGGCGATCTGCTCCTTGGTCGGCGTCCACCTCGCGTTCGCCAGAGCGGCGGAGGTCGGGGACAGCGGCGGGGAGAGGGGAGACGGAGGGGAAAGGCTCGTTTGGTGGTGGCCGCCGTCTTGCGGAATCTCCATGGCTAGCTCGATCTGGCTCTTCTTGGTTGGGGTATAGCTAGGCAGCTCGACCTGTGCGTTTGCGTGCGCTTCGGCTGTGCGGGTGCTGGTTTTAAGCGTGCATGAGAGCGTGAGGCTGGGGAGTGGAGCGCGTGCGCGGCAACGGCAGGAGAGGGATTTCGTGCTGGGCTGTCGTGTCGCCTTGCGGTCAAGGGGGCGAGAGGAGAGAGGCGCAGGGCAGCATCCCTCATGCGTCTCTGCCGTGTACCGCGCGTGCGCGATCACGATAAGTTCATACTAGTCTACTAGTACTGCGTCCTTATCAGGTGCATGCGCAGCTGTACGTACGCTGCATGATGCACTGGCACTCGCACTCCGGTGTCATGTGATCGGTGGCACGCATGGAGCGTGCGCGCGCACGCAGCCAGCAAGGCGAGCGTTACGTTTTTTTACCTGGAAATTAACTTTGTGCCAGTAAAGGATGCAACGGCCGGTGCAGCACATCGATCAGGCGTGCTCCGTGTACGTGGATCCATTCGAATGCATGTCTTGTAGTTGTAGTACACATGCTTCGGTATGAAAAGAAGGAGAAAACACAGTGTACTAGGCTACTAGCAGATGTAAATACTGTGAAAAGACTCTATCTGTGGGTATTTTTCGAGTTTTCTACTACGTGCCGTTCATGCCATTGGAAAAGGAGTGAGTAAAGTGTGTGTGTGTGTGGTTTGACGTGGGCTCTGAAAACAATGGGGGAGTAAGCGGCTGAGAGAGGCCGCGGAGCGCATGCAGGGTTTGTACAGTGCCAAGGAATGGCTGCCGCTTGCCTTGAGAGAGGCCTGTAGGAGTAGGAGAGCGCTGGTACGTACAGCTCGGTGCTCCGATACTCCTCCTCCTCGGGAATGATAGGAATTCTTCGCTTGCGCTACTGGGCTTTTCGTTTTACGGGTGAGATTTCGTGTGTTTAGCTTGTTTTGGTAGTAGCACAGTATCACTGATCAGTCGAATGCACGCTTCGCATGCGTGTAGCTGCATGCGATGCGTGCGTGCGCTTTCCAGTTTTGATGCCTCCGTGAGCCACTTTTGCAACGTCCGAATTGGATTAATTTAGATGTAGAAGCTACTAGTCTGGTGAAAAAAAAAATTGGGAGTGAAGCTTGATTGAAGTTTGATTGTGTTGTTCCATCGCATTAGTTACGTTGGAGTAGCAGCTAGTATTTGCAAAGAAACGGAGCGTTTGATTGGGCACAAAAACTTATGCTTGCTCTAAGAAACCTATGCCCGCCCATTAGGCGATTCTTTGCGGAAAATAATCGGCGAAGGGCTTGAGCCACTCAACGACATAAATGCACGACATCCATTTCATGCCTGCGATGAGATTTCGTGAGTAAAGATCAATGTGGCAAAGAGCCATGCAAGCTGTCATCGTATTGCTTGCAGCAAACATGCATATGCATACAATCAAAGATGTAAAAGGACAAACCAAGGGTCACTAGATCTACTAAACTTTAGCTTAAGCAAAGGCAATGGAGTTACCAACAAAGGTTAACTACTCCTAAAAACTTTTGCTTGAGTTGATCCCATGGAGCTCAAAGGATTCAAGTGAGATAAGAGGAGGGTAGTATTAAAGATCACTTTACTGTGTGTCTGCATGCTGTGTGCATGGTAATCAGCTACTCATGAGATTACAAACAAAGAAGAGGAAATACCTGATTTATATCGGGACAGAGGGACGCCATGGCATTATTGTAGAGAGACGGTAGGCTACTATAGGTAGGGATTGAAATAGCAAGGCACATTGGGAAATGGAGAGAGAGAGAGAGAGAGAGATGAATGTAGTGTAGGAGTAAAGGAGAGTATTGTATGCATTGTGTTGGGGACATATGCATGCGAGGGGTGTAATGTGAGAGGGCAGACCAGACGGTTCAGGAGGCGGATATTGAGAATATCGCTTCCCGTTTCCCCGTAATGTGCAAGCCGGAAGCCGAGACGCTAGCAGCCTGTGTGACTGTGTGACATTACTCCTCACTCACAAGGGAGAGAGACGCTGCAAATTGGCGCTTGCTGCGTTGGGAAATGCCATGCGTGGCTTTGTAGGAGCAGTAGAGCTGAGGCTACGCCGCGCCTGAGCCAATCGCCTCCGAGTGAGCAGTGGCGAAAAAATATGTGCATGCAACGAGAGAGCATCTGACTAGATAGGACATGGATTGACTTTTATTCACGACAAATCTGCCCAAAAGATTTGAACTGGGAGCGTCCCTGATCCGAATTAAAAAAATGTTGCCTGCTCCGGTTGGGAAAAGCAATGCCGTCTGATTAGGCAAAACCTGGGTAATGAAAGCCGGAGTAATAGTGAGCCATCGGTAATACGAAACCATAAGATCCAAAGCCCGTGTAGCTGTTCTGCTAGACGCCGGTGGAAGGCAACATGAGGCGTCCGGGTCAAAACCCTAAAATTACGGATATGTAGCGCAACGGTGCGTGGGCAATGAGTAAGAACAGCTTAGAGCATCTCCAGCAGGAGCCCTCAAAACAGAGCCCTTACTTTTAATTTGAGGGCTCCTCCTACTTTGAGGCCCTGTTTTTCAGCACACTCAGCAGGAGTGCTCAAAACAGGCCCCTACTTCTTAATTCCCTCTATTTCCTCACACACTATATGCATATGTATTTGAGAACATCACATTATATAATAATTTATTTAAACTATAACTCTAAAGCACTATACTTAAAATTATGAATGAAAATACAAATATTCAAATTTAAATTCAAAGACAAATTTGGTCCGAATTTAATGATAACATAGTTCATAACATCTCTGCAAATCAAATGACATAATCATCAAATTTGGGCGGGGGAAGGAGCGGGCGCGGGAGGGGAAAAAGGCTGGCGGAGGAAGAATCGGGACCAGAGCGCGCAGGAAACCGTGATTTGGGGGCTTGGCCTAGAGCCCCTATGAATGAGGGCTCGAGGGGGGATTTTAGGGGCCCCTCAAATTTGAGGGCTCTAGTAGGGGCCCTGCTGGATCTCTGTTTTTGGCTCAAGCCCTCAAATTTGGTTTTAGGGGCTCAAGTAGGGGCCCTGCTGGAGATGCTCTTATCATACAAAACAAGACAACTCTTAGAACAGACATGCTGAATGGATAAAAAACGAACACGAGAAGCAAATATACAACAGCGAAGATGTAACGTCCCAATTTTTGCTCCAATTTAAAATTGCATAATTTTTATTAGTTTAAAAAACTTTTAGTTGCATATAAACATTTTCGAAAAACATTTGCCTTGTTATTAAAATTTAAAATAATTTCCTTGGCAAGAATCGAAATTTGCAAAAACTTAAAATATAATTGTGTGCAACCCAAAAATAATTAAAACCTAGTTATTGCAAAACCTCCCCAAAATTAAAATTCAAACACAAATCAAATTTTGAAATGCAAATAAAATTTCAAACCTTATCCCCTTACATCTCTTCTCCTTGGGCCGAAACCCAACCATCAGCTCGGCCTCTTCTCTCTCTCTTCTCTCCCTGGCCCAAGCCGGCCCAGTCGCCACCCTCCCTCTTCTCTTCCTTCTTTCTTCCTCGCGACCCACAAGCCAGCTGAGCTCAGCAGCTAGCCCAACTCCCTCCTCTCACGCTCACTGACGAGCAAGGCCCGACCCCAACTTTCAGTCTGAAGGGGAGAGAGATGCATTATTTCTATTCTTCCTCGCGCCATCTCTCTCTCTCTCTCTCTCTCTCTCTCTCTCCTTTGCGCCCGTACACACGCGAGCCGCACAGGTCAGAGCAGTCACGGCGTTAGTCCCTCCGCCTCAAGCCCTATAGCAAGCTCTGCGACCTTGTCAAATCAGAGACATCCCATCGAGCCGAGTTCACACGCTGCTTGCGATATATCGCGCCTGAGCCCGTTGTTGTGCCAACCTCCTTCCCCTCCTTCCCTCTTCCTCTGTATTTAAGGCTCGCCTGCTCCTCCTTTGCATTTCCCCCAACTTATCTAGCTCTGATCGCAGGCTTCGCCCGTCGATTCCCCACAAGGAGGATGAAACGCCAATGTTGTCCGCAGAGCAAGCTGGAGCACGCCCACACCGTCGCTGCCCCATTCCCTTCATTCTGGTGAGCTTCGACCATGAAGCCCATGTCCATCTTGTTCGACTTGGTCCCCTCTTCCTAACCCCTCCATGCTTTTATGTTGTCTTGGCCTAGAGTTCCCAGAATGCCTTCGTCACCGTGCCAACCCGGAGCACGCGTAGACCTTGCCGCCATACCCAATCCCATGTGTTCCAGTATGAAGCAAACCTTGTAGGATAGTCAATGTCGCATCTAGATGACTGTAGCACTGTCACCCCGTAGCATCGAGACGCACCGCCATAGGTCACTGTGGATAGCACTCCCCACCGCTTCTTCCGGAGTGACGTTAGCACCTTTAGTTTCGTGTTGGCAAGTACATGGTAGTGCCCGCTTCAATTTGTAGTTTCTAGCCACGTTTGGTAGTTGCCCTCATCTACAGTGTCGTTGTCGGCATCCTGGCAGTAGCGCCGCTGCCCCGGGCCATCTCCCGCCATGTCGTCGACACCGATAGGATCACCTAGTGGTATAGATGCTTAAGTTGTGCTCTAGTTCGCAGATTGCATAGCAATTTTTGGTCGTCGTCATATATAGTGCCACTGCCGCCACCCCTACCATAGTACTGCCACCTCAAAGCCTCTTTCGCCATGCCGTCGCCACTATCGTGGTCGTCAGGACCACCACATCCCATTTTGGGGGTCATGAGTGGTCACCGTGGCTTCCCTCACTAGTGCCAAGCTTGGCCCCAGCCGGCCATGGTTTCCCTTGTGCGCTCCTCTGTTTTGAACGGACAAGATGCACATTAGCTCTCGCAAGTGGGCCCTATAGTCATTAGGGTTAGGTTAATTAGGGTTTAATTATAAGCTTAGTATGAGTATGACTTGTGGGCCCTTGGTAGTTACAAAATATAATTAGAAGCTACCACTTAAAACACCCTGTATAGACTTAGTCCGTAGACCGTGCCCGCCGACATGTGGGCCCATGGCCCTATATATGACCCGTCGCGTGGATCGAGTCCATGTGGACCTTGGTCCTTCCTGTTAGTCTCTCGGTTTTTCTTAATAAAAAGAAATCAAAAAAGAAAAGAAAAACCAAAGGACCCACCTGTCAGCTAGAGAGGTTTTTCCTTAAGAAAAATAAAATAAACTAAAATCCGTCTGGACCTTACCTGTCATAATGTTCCAATTTATTGGAATTTCCTCTCGGATCAAACTTTGAAGAGTTCATTCTCCCTCATCTTGAATCCAAATGACCTAATTTTCATCTATAAATCCATCTAAATTCAATATATTTCTATCAGTACCAATATCATAATTTTTGGAGTTCATTTGAATTTATGTTGAATTTGGATGTTTTCACGATTATAGACTTTGACGCTTCAGATACCGTTGTTGCTGCTAATCAAGACCCAGAAATATCCAATGTTGAGCAAGGTAAATCCTTATAATTGATCATGTTGAGCCTACTTTTAAAGGCCTACTTTTCAAATGCAATTACTTTACTTTAAAAGTATTACTTGTATGTTTATTATTATTTTATGAAATGCTATGATAAATATTGATGTCTAGTTACTCCATATGTTTGTTACTTACTGTTCCCCTCGCTATTCCCCTCTTTGTCACGCTAGACTAATTATCATAATAAAATTGCACTTGGTTAACTAAAAATGGATAAAGTTTTATGTTTAGAGATGCTTAGTGATTAATTTAAATATGACACAAACATTATTATTACAACACTCGGGATATTATATAATAACACTCGGGGTATTATATAATTCTTAGTATGATAACCCACATGAAGTGGCCGGGCCCGCCACGTGTCAACCTGAGGTGCTTCTGTGCTCAGGAGTGGGCTTCCGTGGGTTACCAGTACCATTACAAACATGAAAATATTTTATAAAATAAGAAAACTTGGGTGATTGAATTGTACGAGGTGAGTGCAATAATTGCGATGAGTTTGTAGATTCTCTCGCTTAAGTCGATTAAGAACCGAAACGTGTGTCGTGTTTCTGAAACTAATAATCGTGCAACCACAAATATAGTATGTAATAGACTGAATAATTTACCTAGTCACGATGCTATCGCTATATTACAAGCAGTTTGGGTCATTCTTTTGGGTCTGGCTGAATAATTTACCAATATTTTTCAATTACGTGCATTTGCCATCAAAATGAAGCAAACTTCTGTGATGATGCTGGAAAGGAGAAAAACAGATTAGTTGTTTTTTCCCCTGTGCTGCACTGGCAAGGGTCAACGGGTTTTACCAAGACCAAATCCAAATGACAGAAGAAATGAAATACGTCCAGTATTTAATGCCATTCTGCTTGAAATTGTTGCTGTATTGCGCAAATGCATAGACCTTCGGATATCACACTGACAAAACTGCATAACAGCATTGTACGAATTTTTCAAAAACGTACCACAATCGTTCATTACCAGTTCACCAAAAGAAATCCTTTTGAAAGAACAAACAAATGCAAGCCGTACACAAAGCAGCAACCAGCAACCAATCAACTCTTGATATGTTTTGAGAATTGAATAAATAGTGAAGTAAGCAACAAAATAAAGGCACCTGATTGCAATGTTCTACAGGCCAATACAGTGCCATAGCCTAGAAGGTTATATAGGTGTGAGCAACTGAAATACAAAACAAAGGATTGAAATAAGTTAATCAACTTGCGAAATTCTATTTCTTCTTGTCAGAAACACCCGCGGACCTGCATACCAAGAAAGAACATTGAGCTTGTGCAAATTTCTGCCACTCAAAATATATGCAAATTTGGTTCTGCCATCGGAGTGGCAGAAACGAAATGTGCACTAAATGAAGAATGACAAAAACAAAATAGTCAAATTTCCAATGGCAGAACAGAATGCACATATTTTAAGTGGCAGGAACAAAATTTCCCTATAAAATAATGATCACGATATAAACTGCAATAGGTAAGGTCACACACCTCATCTTCCTGAGGACATTTGCCATCTCCTCTCTCTTCTTCTTTGCCCTCTTGTGAGTTCCAAGCTTTCTCTTGGCCACCTTGAGTGCACGCTTGTCCTTCCCAACCTTGAGAAGCTCGGTGATGCGCTTCTCATAGGGAGCAAATCCAGCAACTTCCCTAACCAAGTTCCTAACAAACTGCACCCTCTTGGTAATTTTCTGCAATAATTGGGCCAAGATAAGGTACAGGGACAAAACGCAAACCAAATTTAAACAGGTAACAACTGCGCATATAGGAGCATAAAACAGCAATGTTACTTTTCATTCAATTCTCACAACAGGTTTGAAGTTTTTTTTTTTCTAAAAAAGGGAGATAGCACAACTAGAATGGCTGAGTAATTCAAAAATCTTCCTACTTTTGACATTAGGCCACCAAGGATGGTTAATTTTGCCCAAAAAAAGGCAAAAGTATACATTTGAACATTTCAAACATATTTATATACATAGTAAAGCCTCTGGCAGGGAAGCCGGATCGACCCATGAGCAGCAACAGACCAACAGCCAACCTATGCTCCCAAATTTCACAAAGCTATCATTACGCTTTGAAAATAGGCAAAAATAACATTAAGACCATATCATGTGCAAAAGTGCATTACTAATGCAGAAATGTTCATTTAGTGAGATGTTTTAGAAACGAAATCAAAAATTGATTAAGCTTCCACGTTAGACTCACCAACTAATATACGCCTCCAGGACTAGCAACTTGGAGTTCTGAAATCTCCAAATTGCCAAAGGTGAGATGAGGCATGAAGAAAGTAATGTACATACGCAACTAAGCCACTCTTGAGGAGGAATGGGAAAAAAAGGGGGCTGTTCTCAACATGGTGAGTTCTAATGCAATCGTCAGGTAAACCTGATCAACTTCCACAAAATGATTTTTACTACCTATTGTTTTCTCGTCAAAAAACCAATTACAAGTCACTAATATTTGAACCCGACAGCATGGATCCTTCAGTAATATAAAGTGATGCTCCAATGTTCAGACACTTAGTGATACACACACACTAACATTTCAGTGCAAGACAACGCAATTTCAGTTCATAATTAACAAATTACCACTAGAGTATTCAATCAAGCAGAATCCACTACACTAAAATTCTAATCTCTCACCAGACCCAACACAAAAACACGATTAAACCAAACAGCTAAGGCGTCTGCTACGTGTACAACACGAAACTTCCTAACCACAACAGATCTAAGCAACAAACAGAAGCAGCATCCATCTAGCATAATCTCCATGTATGGGAATTTGGAACGACCCGCACTTGAGATCGCAGTGCAGAACAAACAAGTAGCGAGAGATCAAACGAGTGTTAGGAGCGGAGATCGTTACCCCCTTGCGGTCGGACGGGCGAGGCGGCAGCTCGCGCTTGGTGACGACGTGGCCCTTGTTGATGCCCACGAAGAGCCCTGATTTGGGCTGCGACGGCGCCATGG
Source organism: Ampelocalamus luodianensis (assembly GCA_036346255.1). Taxonomy (NCBI): domain Eukaryota; kingdom Viridiplantae; phylum Streptophyta; class Magnoliopsida; order Poales; family Poaceae; genus Ampelocalamus; species Ampelocalamus luodianensis. Next base: position 23,368,594 of record CM070617.1, on the reverse strand, counting down.
CCAGTCTCCCGTACGCCCCTCTAACCTGCGACGGGCGCAATGGAAGAAACCAAACCGAATCGATCAAACAACAATCGAAGAGAAGCGGCGAGAGATCTGAAGTGAGGGTTCGCGTGGGAGGCGGCGCTTGGTGGTTGCTAACCTTGGATGGGTGCGAGTGAAAAACCCCAAGCCGCCGGCTCCGTCAGAGGAGAGACCCTAGAGTGGGAGAGGATGTGCTTATATACACGCACCGGCGCGGTGAGATTTCTTTGCGGCACACAACTGGGCCGGGCCGGGCCGGGCGGAGCTTACTGGGCTCACTTAACTCCCCGTACGAACTCCATTGTATCCCCCCTGGAAGTCTTGTGACTGTTTGGTTCAGAGGATTTTCACAGGAAAAACATAGGATTTTGGATTCCTATGAAATGGACACTGTACACACATTTGGTTCATAGGATTGAAGCAAAAGGAATTTCACAGGAGTACTGTTCATAACCTACGGCTTCGAAGGAATTTTACAGGAAAATTAGGGTCCGTTTGGACGCAGAAATTCAAAAATACAAGAACATGAAAACACAAGTGATATTTTTTTAGATAATGGAAGAGAAAATCTCTCCCGGTCTCTGCATCAAAGATGCACATAACCTAATTTATTATAAAGTTTAAAGCACCGTAGTAGCCAAACTGTTTAAAAAGACATAAACCTTACAAGCAAATGATGACTGAAAATTAAACTCAATTAATACAAATCATGTGACTAAATGATCATCCATGAGCACTTAAAATTTGCTTTGCTACAACCTCCAGACAGGCGCTGCCAGCTAACATGGACTCCTTCTGGTTCGATTTCTGCATATTTGCCCAAGCCCTCAGCCAATGTCCGATCAAAAAGATAACCTGCAATGGATTAGTAATCATCTTTTTATTAAAAATGACATTATTCCGATATAACCAGATAGATCAATATAAGGCACTAGCTCACACCAAAAAATTTAGTTGAATCCATGTCTTTATTGAAAACACAGGTGACATGTCTAGTTGAATCCTTAGAAATTTAGAACGCATGAACTGCTCAAGTAAGTTGTTTGGATGCTTCACAGGAAAAATACGGGATTTTGGAGAGAGATAGAAACAAAGGAAAAATTACTTGAGTTCCAACCTCATATTCCATTTCCTCCAAAATTCCTATGGACCATAGGAAATTCATTGTAATTGTAAGGGTTCATTCCTTTGTTCCAAAGGGGCATGTAGGAAATTTTTCCATAGGATTTCAATCTTACAAAATTCCTCCATTTTTTCTTTGTTCCAAATGGGGCATTATGGTGTTCATGATCCTACCGATTACTACAAACTCGATCTAATATTTCAGCCACGTTCCCTTTTGTTTATGTGCGAGCAAATCCACTGTTTGAACGGGGGTAATGGCATCCAGGATACGTACTGATGCTGGTGTTCTTTTAGCGATAAAACCTTCGTCAACTGTTTTTCCAGAAAATGGCATAGTTCGTATGAATATGGCGTGCTCAATCTCTGCAGAAAACATGTTTATACAGCAGGTCGCGTGAACAGTTGTTAACTGATTGTCAGTATCAAGCAAACTAACTTCTGAGGTTTCACTTTGATGGGTTACCCGTGAACTTTGCACATCATACCGAGGAGCGTTGCTCAGATGGCGTGGGGGCCGGTATTGCCCTCAGCCGACCTGTGCTCGACGTCCAGATCTTCTACACTGTAGCTGATTTCATTAATTGAAATCGAGAAAAATAAACACTCTTTTAATTAAAAAAAAAAACAAGAAAAATACCGAGAAATGAACAGTGTAGTAGTGTACCATATACACTGCTGAAAATTTCATGTAATGGTTCGCAAGCCACGACGCCTGCCTGAACCAATGCGTCACACCAAAAAACTCTGCAAATTGGTCCGACCAAGAAGGTAAATAGGAGCAGGATTGAGGTAAAAACAAAGTTACACATGAAGGGATAAGCACAACAAAGCCAGCCCACAGCCAGCACGAAGACAACCAAACATCCAGGTTCAACCCCCAGCTCAAAGCCAACCAAGCAAGTCCATCTCCTACATCACCATTCTAGCCATCCCAAAATATCGATCACAGGAGAGCATTGAGGATAAGCGCAAGGGCGACCAGTAGAAGATATCCGGCCTGAGCGGCCTCCCAAGTTCATCCCCAACAATGAACCATTCCCCTCGCTTAAGCTTCTCTCTCACAAGAGCCACACATCGCAAGCTCCTTCTCACAAGCACAACAGAAAGCCAACCGAGAGCACAAGCTCATCCACACAAAGCATAGAACCAAGCGGTTCTTGCCGGATCAAGAGCCGAGGAGTAAGCTAAGCCTCCCACCGCCATCCCCAAGGTCAAGCCACGCAAGACACCAAGGGCGTGAGCAAGCAAGCACCCTGAGAGGAGGAGAAGGGGAGCACAAGCGGGAAAGAGGCGGGCTGAGTCCTCACATCCCTGCTTGCAAGCACCAAGGAGGAGGAGAAGAGCACCAGCTCGAAGCCGGCGCTACCATCCCCCTCTCCCATCCCAGAACCCAACCAGAGCATCATAGCTCTCAGAGCAACCAGAGAAGGAGGCAAGGAGCCGAAGGAGAAGGGAGTCCAGCACAGCCAAGGCCAAGAGCAAGCCAAGTAACCAGGAGCAAGACCCACCGAAAGCAGGCTCAGCATCTAACCATCATGCCTGCAAGTCACACTCAGCAAGGGAGAAGAAGAGAGCATCAGCATAGGGTCGGCACTGCCATCATCTTCCCCAACCCAGAACCCAACAGAAGTAGAGAGGAGGAAGAAGCCGGAGAGCAAGGACCAGCAGGAAGTCGGCCACCTCTTCACTGCCGGCAGCACCATCGTCACCACCACCGACTAGCACATCAGCCACAACCCCAGATCAACCCAAACCCCCAAAACCTGCAGGTAAACCATTTCCATGCCCCTCCTCACACCCACTTTGCTACTCATCTCCTAAGTAAACTACGTTAGCATTTTGAGCATTCCAGTATCCATTCATCTCAGTGCATCAATCACAGAGCAGGGGGGAGATTTGAGAAGGGAGAAGGAAGAGGGGTGTAAACCTCAGTAGTGTAGCAGCATCCATCAGTAGCAACTTCCCCTTCAGCCTCATCATATGCATACATATATGCCATCAATCTGGTTGTGAACCGAAGCAGCAAATCAGCATCATCACAAATAAATCATGCTCAGCATAAATCATTGTGTTAAGGACTAAGGAAGGGTAAAGGGGTAGAGTTAGATTGAGCCGGGTCGGTTAGAGGCCGAGTTGAGTGCCGGCGTGGCGGCCAGCGCGCCGAGCAAACCCAGCGGCGGGCAGCCTCCGGCCGCGCCGGAGGAGGTAGGACCAGGGGGAGGAGCGGGCCAGGCGGCGTGAGTCGGGCCGAGCCCTAGGGAGATGCAGCCGGCGCATGGCGGCAGGGAAGGCAAGCAGGTGGTGGCGGACCGGGCCAGCAGAGTGGCGAGCTAGGGCCGCGGCGGAGAGAGAGGCGAGAGATGGCGGCGCCAAGAAGAGGGAGGTGAGGAGAGGATTTAGGGATTGGAGGGATTGGGGAAGAAGCAAAATGGGAAAAGAGAGGAGGGGGTTGTGTCGGCCGGGTAAAAAGGAAGGAGAGAGAGAGAGGAGATTAGGTTAGGATTAGGGTTATATTAGAAGTCTAGTTTAGATGTAATAAGAATTTTAGGAGAATAAAAGGGGTAGATTAATTTGTTTAATGCTAGTAGCCTGAGTAGGATAATTAGTTTTGTTCGCGTTTAGCTAATCTCTGCAGAAGTAGAATTGTATCTGGAGATTTTGATATAAGTTGTTAGTGTGATCGCTAGTAGTAATCTAATCGGCGCGTGTAGATGCCTTGTCAGGCATCGATCCTGTTGTTATTAGACCGTAGGTCAGCCGCATCGGGAGAGTGCTAACTGAGCGAGTAGCCGGCATATCTTGTTTAACTAAAACTTCTACTAACCTTTATACTACTAGTATTACCCAAAGCCAGCAGTCTATTTATTTTGTCTTGTCCGTGCTATCGCTTTATTTCAGAGGACGATCCCACGCCGAGGGGAGTAGTTAGTCCAGAGTTCTTCGTCGACGACCTCTTCTACAGTTCTGCAGGCAAGCGACCCTCTTGAACATGAATATAGCTATTTTTTAACTGTAAACTGTATTCACTATATCATATACAATATTGCATCAAAACTATTTCTCAAAACTCAAAACATTTAAATGAGGATGATGAGGAAAGAAAAGAATGTTATGATGAGTAAGGAATGAGAAAAAGATGATGTAATACTATGGCTGGTAAAGGGGGCCCGTGGCAAGGAAGAGAGAGGGCAAGAGGTGGAACCCCTTTACATATGGTTAAAATATAAGGACCAACAACACTCTTACTCGGTCGGATGCCGTATTTGAGTACCAACCATTTTCCGTTTCGACGCGAAGGTTAACTACACACACTGTTCTATAATTTTCTTTTCTCATGATATGATGCTTTTTTCTTTGATCCACGCACAGCAAATGGGTTCCTTTTATCGGCAAATCTATTGCACCGAGCTAACGAACACCGCAGAGATCGATGAGAATGACACGTCACGATCGATAAAAACCCGAGTTTTCATCTAAAGACGAAGACCAGTTCACTCTAATCTGGAAAAAGAAATGAAAAGAAAACTTTATTCCCGCGCCGTTGGTTGTTGCAATTTGCAAATGCACAGCAGCGCGAGCTAAATTTGCCTGCACCTGCATGCAGGTTCGTCAGGCATGATTCCATGAGAGCATCCTGTGGACACGGCTACTGCTGCCACTAGCTCTCCTCTCCATCTCGAGGAACTGGCCGAGCGACGGCGCGGCGCTGCCGTTCTCCAGGTGGCTCCGGGGGCAGAGCGAGAGCAGCAACGCCCTGAGCCTGCCGCTCCTGCTCGCCCTCGCGCCCCGTCGGCGCCGGCTCTCCATGGCGTCCACCAGGCCGATCAGGCTCGCTAGCATCATGCCGCCGCCGCCGCGGCGCGGCAAAGACCAGGCCGACTGCAACAAAGTAGCAGCATAAGGATCAAATCCACACACATACACGCATGTCCAGATGTTTCTTAACTATGTACAGTTGCACTGTCAAGATGCAACTGACCTACCATGTCATTGCTGGATTGCAATCAGTACCTGTAACTGCCAAGATGTTATTAACATTTACACTCTATTAGGTAGGTGTGGTTCGATTCTGACCTCTGTGTCGAAATCAGACGAAGTCAAGGAAGAAGCGCAGTGAGAGGAAGTGAAGGCCGTGCTGAAGGACGCTGAGCCAGAAACATCGACGTTTCCGATCACTCCAGCTCTCACGTTGAGGGCGCCCAGTCCAAGAGGCCAGCCGTCCTGCCATCTCTCCGAACCATACACTTTGTGAGCAATTTGTGTGCTAAACAGAACAAGGTTAGTGTAAAACAGATAGGAACCGTAACTAGGAAAAGCTCAGATAGGTGCACCTCATGGGCCATGAGCTCTCTGTATCAAGCTTGCCGATCTCACGGGGGACAAGAGCAGTGGTAACCAACTGATATAAGGACTGGAGAGGCCGGAGACGCAAAGGCTTGCTTATATGGAGAAGGCAAAAGTGGCAACACGTGAAACAGCGAAGCATCGCTCAGTAGAATTATTTGACGAGCCTCGAGGCCGAGAAGTGCAGGCAGGCAGATAAAAGAAATGTCAATGCTACATGGACGCGACTACGGGAGGCTATTCGGCAGGGCAGGTCTTATCTCCAACATGCTTACATCATGACATGCCAGTGTGTGCAGTGTTGGTGTGTGAGCTTTATTATGCAAGTGCTCGGCTAAATCGCGTCGGCGAAGCAGAAGTTGGGAGGTTTCATAAGATAATCCATGAAAGCCTAGAAAGACGGTAGGAATCATTGACGGTGTAAGCGGACAAACGAGTGCACGAGACCACGGAAAGCGGAAAGCGGAAAGCGGGAGGCGGCGTTCTATGCAGCTGCAGCCTGCTGCCTGCATCGCGTCCCACGCTTGCACAGCTGCACGCAGGTTTCGCTATGCCTTCGTTTTTTTCTTCTTCTTCTCGTCCACCAATCTGGATACGCAATGCAAAGGCATATCTGCCCATGAAGATGAAGCTACCACACTAACACTAGTCACTACTGGTACTTGCGAGTGCGCAAGCTGTGCGATTTCGATTGATCGAACCGCATAATGAAATTCAAGGCAACGCAACACGCGCATAATTTTCTACTAGTTTGTAGGGCCATCTGTCCGTCGCGCGCCTCGTCCACGACGGGCCGCGGCCAGTACACCCAAAAATATCCTTGGCAGGCCAGCAGGATGGCAGGGGCTCGCTGCCCAACTTTGTTTCTGCAGTGCCACGGCCCAAAAACTCTCTGTCGCCGATGGGCCGGCGGCGACTGCGTAGTCGACCTACGCGCTCCGGAGCTCCCCGTGGACAGCGTCGTGCACGCGCGGCCGTCAATTGAACAACAGTTTCCTCGGAAAAAAAATTTGCAACATGGACCGTCCATTTCCCTACGAAGTAGCCGTCTGCCTGCAACGGGAATGCTTACCGGGTAAGGTGTAGAAAAGCTAAGACAACACGACACCACCAATTAGGGGGCAAGCCGATAATTCTCCACCGATGGAAAGTTTGCGAAGTGAATATGAAAGAGATAAATAGTTATTCGACATTATCTGTGTCTGACTTCGATTCTGAGGAAAAAATACAGAATATGATACAGGATGAGCAATATTCATCCGTATGTATCCGTATATCATGTGGTATAAAGAAAGACCATTGTGACTTCACTTAGGAACATGATAACAAATAGGTGGGTTATTGCATCTGACCAGGTAGGGGATACTGAGTGTTTTTTTCTTCGATATCGCAGCGATTAGTCTCTCCGTGTTCGCTCTGATTGCACCACAACCGTCTAATGTCCTGTGTAGGAGTGCAAAACAAGAGGATAATATCCATTTGACCAACCAACCGAAGACTCGCGGAGCGAATACGAAATTGAGAAATAGGTATCCGACACTATCCGTGTCTGACTCCGAGAAAAATACGGAATATGCTGATACATGATGAGCGATATCCGACCGTATCCGCTCCGATTACACCTCTACCACCAATGTTTCCCTTGCAAAATGGACCGTCTAGTTCTGGTTTTCTACCAACTACCAGTCCACGCTCCACAGGTTGACCGACTCTTTTAAATATGGATGAAAACGGCTCGGAAAGTTTTCGATCGATCTAGACTATTTTCGAATACAGATTCTATCGGCTCAGATATTTATCGGATAGTATCAGACCAAAAACGAATACGAATTTCCCCCGGAAAAGAATAAAGATTTGGTAGCTCACTATTTGTCGAATACGAATACGGATCCGGATTATTCGGATATTTAGGGGTTCAGATATCTGCTGTGTACATATCCTATTTCAGCCCTGCCCATTTACGTGATACTTTAATACCCCATTATACATTAACATCTATATCAACTAGCATGGTGGTCTGCGCATTTACGCAACTATATTTGTTTCAAAGTTTGTCGTATCAAATGATATAACTTAGATGCTTGATAATATATTTACGTATCTTGTAGGATATTTAGATTTTTAAGACATTATAAACATTAGAAATGGCAATAGACGCTTGAAAAAAAATACAACTTGAGAAACATAATTGAAGTATGAGTATTGATGGAAGAAAATCATTAAGCATAATAAATTATTTAGGTTCTTATAAACGTAACCAATCTCCATCATGCATGAATCATGTAGCTATATGCCCCTGTTCTTCCTCATTAGTTACTCTATTTCAACATGTATGCATGCATGTACATCTATTTAATCTCAAAAAATACACTGATTATGTGTACGATAAATTAACTTATTGGTTTATAGGTATTAAATTACCTTGATCATATATACACCGATGCACTATGGGTAACCTACTTTGAACTTATCTTTCCTCATACATTGACTGCCCCACCGAACCATGTGTTTTTTATCTCTTCTCGCCACCACAGTTTTACTACTTCAACCTCCCATAGCAAGTCCAATTCTTAATGATCTCTCCCAGATGCTATCCCTTCTAATACAATACTCTACCATATAGTTATCTTCTACTTCCCTCTAATCATTGATTAATGTTGATCATTGCAACATCAACACGCATACAAGTGCAATCGTTGTCGATCCCTGCTGTGAACACTCGTCACGCTCTCTGGTGGCACCAAGTCTATTCCCTAAGGTTGTGTCATCTCTACTATGAGTTCTTTGTTCATCTTGCTTTTGTACGCCCGTGTTGTTATTCGTATTGATGCATGCATGTATATATGCATGCATGATGTTATACATGTTCGATATCCTATTCTCACGTGTTAGTTGTTTTTTTTATTCGATGTTGGCCAACTCAAGGATGTGGCTTCCTCACTAACCGTGGCAACCTACCATCTTTACTAATGCCGATGTGTCTGCTTTAGTTGCTATCTAATGATATAGAGAATCTTCTCACTATCGTCGGTGACGTTGTGCTCCTCACCAGCGATGGAGCGCTCCTAACTACCCAATGGTCCTATATTGTCCATAGCTCATCTTCAATGCAAAGTTTCATCTCCACTCTACAAGACTTCCACATCATCGAGCATCTTTGATCACTAACTTCTTCCACAACACTGACACTCACCACTTGTCGTCACAACCATTGACTCCTTCGACTCTGGCATTTCTCTTCAACGGCTCCGGCGAGCAATACGACATTGTTCTCGTTGAATGACTAAGGTGACTATGAGCAACACAATATTATCCTCATCTCCGTCACCGTCGCCTCGGTTCTCCGTTTCCCTGTACGTAAATGTCTTCTTACAGAACAAATCGACGACATTGCACTCTTTCATGTTCTCCTCCAACATCATTCGTGTTATTCTCGTTATAACTTTTATTTTTATTAAAGTTTGTATACAAATCAAATTACAAAATTACTTTTATTTTTTATTCCAAATTTTAATTATTTTTTTAGAATTCATATACAAATCTGATTGCTATTTTTATTTCAAATTATATTTATTCATTGTCGATGGTTTAGTATCGATCTTATAAATAAATGTTGGGGCTCTCATAGAGTGAAATCACACAGAAAAAGAGTCGAGTATTTTATACAGGCTCAGGCCTTCTTCTAAGAGAATAATAACCCTACTCCTGTGTTATCGTATTGATTATGTTTACAACAGGGAGGAAGTCACTGAAACTAAGGTTTGATGAGTTTTGTCTCTTGTTGTCTTTTTCGAATCTAATGATCATTTGTCCACCGATTTTACTCCTTATATAACGCATGAAGGGGTGGTAGTTGTCCATATCAAGAGGCATCTTAATGTTTGATGTAATGCACACGTTCAATCATAATTATTGTCAGAGACATATCCCCTACATCGCCTTGCAGTTATGTCAGATACAGAGGTTTTGTCGACGATCAAGACGTCGATCTTACGAAAAGAAAAGGAGAGAGTGACGTAGGAGATCTAGGGTAATAATGGGACTGCTCTTTTATTAGTATGAACTGGGTTTTACAGGGGATGCCTCCTGACTAGGTGATGAACTACTCCTGTACACACTGAGAACACTGCTTGTTACTTTACAATGTCAGACTTAAAACACGGATCTAAGGCTTGTGCTTCAGTCCGATGGCCTTCTTTCTTCTCTTTTCCTCCGTTCATGCTCCATCTTTAAATAGCCTATGAAGAGGTGGCAGTTACTTCTGGAGAAGACGTCTGATGTAAAGCGTCATGACTGGTCGGAGTGAGATGACGGTTGATGGAAAGTCAACCGTTTGGCGGTTGTATGTCTATGAGACATATAACCGCATGGTGGTTATTCATCAGTGCTTTTGGATAAGAAACGTCGTATGGTATGGAATATGCACGTGTTTCATTCATCACACGGTAGAGAATATACCTGGAATCAGTTCCAAGTATCAGTTCATACCTTTTACGAGTAGTTCTCCTGGTCGGGAGCTTGGCTTAAGCCTTCGTCCGACCGGGGTACCCATTATGTAACCTCTGGAATCTCTACGACCAGTGAGGTCGTGCACCTCAGGGGTTACAACCATGAAGACGTATGGTCTGTTATGTATTAAAAATAATACATAGAGGTTTTAATCGTCGTCAGGTTTAATACGTGCAGTTATCTCAGGGAGTAACGTCACATATTAACTTGATACGACACTGGGTGTTTCGATCTTTCGATGAGAAGGATAATTTCGATTTGGTGAAGACGACTCTCATGATTCAACTACTAATCATACACGACAAATATGCCCAGTAATCGTTGAACCAACTCTGAGATCGTTATCGACCTTTCTAGAAGTACGATCGACCTGATCACGAAGGTCTATTCCTGCATGTAATCGAAGATCAAGATAATAAAAAATCTAAAATTGTAAATAGGATTGAAGAACTCAATAAAGTGGGATTTTGAAGTGGTATTCAGGTTTGGTCTAGTCGACACAATCCAATGCATGAAGTTGCAATGCAGCTAACTTTTAATTAAACGAAATCTAAGAGCAGTGCGACCACCTTAAATAGGGGAGGGAGAGTCGCACATAGCTAGGAGATGGCGAGGTAGTATTGTTCACGGTACTGTTTATGCATGAATAGTACATGCTGCCTAGGGTGGTCGGCCACCATATGGGCCAAGCCCGGTACAATTACAAAGCCCAAATTGGTCCAAACAAGTGATACAACTCCTTTTTATATATAATTACGACGTGCTCATAATGGATTTAGAGGTGAGCTCAGATCCATTGGAAAGAGAATGAGATAAGCTTTCAATCAAGCACTCATGGACCTCAAACGGACTCCATATGTGAAAGTTATGCACGTTTGAAATCGGGACTGTTTTCGGAGGTCGAATTGAATTCCAGAACGTGTCCAGCTCGAACTCTTGCTCGTCTTGGACCAAAAGTGACATGGTGCTGCACAAATATATATATATATATATATATATATATATATATATATATATTATTAGATAGCATCATATAGTTCATATAATATAAAGACACTCCTAAAAACGAGCCCCCTGATAATTTAAGTGAAGCGTACGAGCTCTTGTAATTGGAACAACAAGTATAGTAAATATGGTCGTATCCATAGGGGTCATGTCCTCACCATCACTGCTGTGTGTATTAAACACAGTGTACAAATATCCCTAATTGACTAGGCTCACATGTTTGTAGTTCTTATCAACTATAAGGTGGTCGTAAATGACCCGGTCATAATAAAGCTTACGACTATGAGGTGATCGTAGTAAGACTTACGATCAATAGGTGATCGTAGAAGATCTTACAACCACAAGATGACAGTAGAATGATTTACGATCATATAGAGTGGTCGTAGAATAGTTTACGACCACTGGGTGTTTATAATCTCCCTCATTGTTGATAATGAGGGGTACCCTTGAAGGTTGTATAAAAAATATTATTATCTATAATGAATATTACGGATAAATAATTTAATTAATTGAGGATTATTAGATCCTCGTCATTCATAGATTTTACTTAGAATTCGTATTAAAATCAAATTGATTATTTTATTTTATTTTTATCCCGAATTTTAGGTATTTTCAGATTGTACTTGTAATTAACTCTTTCTTTTAATTTAGACCGGTATAATATGTAGCCACTAGAAAACATATTAAATCCCTTCCAAGTTCCAAATGGTGTATTGTTCATTCCGAAAGAAAGCGACATCTCTCTTGTTCTATCCTTTGTTCTTAAAACGCATCACCGACGTCCCCACGACAATACGATAGAGATACGGCGTGGCACGGTGCGATGCAAAAATATTACCACCACCTGCCCAATCCGGGTCGTCGGCGCACAACGAGAGCGCCACGCGTACGTAGCCCGCACCATGTGACCTCAGTGGCGACCCACCACAGTAGCCTGCCTTCCTGCCTGTTGCACCACAGAATGTTTATTCAAATTTCAAAACGCACTCTTGTCTACCAATTAATATTTTTGTCGTTGTTGTAAAAAACGCTAAAGTGAAAAGATAAAGGGCGCAACTACGGCTCGGACGTACGATGGAAGACTTTCCATCGTACGGTCTAATTGCAACACAGTGAATAACGTGATGCAACATATCAAAGAATAGTGTGCAATATTTTTTCCGATGTTCGTAATATTTTTTAAAACGAGCCGCAAACGATGAACTTTTGTTACTCTTACAGCAACAAGAGCAAGATTATCCATCCAAGAAGTACTTGAATTTCGAATCCAGTCTCTCCAAGAAGTGGGTGGGATTTCTGGAACGCACCTCGCAGGTGCAGGCTCAACTCTGCGGGGTCTTGCTGTAGCAGGAGGCTGTCGTCGCAGTCGAAGCCACATCTGCAGGTGGGGCTCTCGAGGAAATTGTTGGTGCCGAAGTCAGCAGAGGCGATGCCAATGGAGAAGCCGAGCTAGTCGCCATAGCGAGTGACCTCGACGATGTTGAGCCAGAAGAAGAGGACCTTGACGCGTTAAAATGCTCATCTTGCAACATCACGATCAACAAAAGTGAAGAACGTGATGCATCATATCAAGGAACGTGATGCAACGTATCAAGGAATAGTATGCAATATTTTTTCAACGGTCACAATATTTTTTAAAACATGTCACATCATTTTTTCAATAGACGCAACATACCAAGAAACAGTTCGCAACATCAGAACCACAAACAACAATTTGGAACTTTTGCTGAAGAAGATGATGCAAATTTGGAACTTTTGCTGAAGAAGATGATGCAGATGATTTTAATTGTTCCTATCTAAACTGTCTGAAACAGTACACTCACCCATCCATACAAAATCGAGTTCTGAACTTGTCGCCCCATCTAAAAACTGGGACCTTACCCTTTATTGAGACATCTAACACAACACTACTAACTACTAACCCCCCTTGAACTCTTACAGGAACAAGAGCAAGATTATCCACCAAGTCCACAATCTCCTCCCCGAACAGCACCCTGGCGGCCTCCTCCTCCTTCATCCCTGGCAGTGGCAACCTATCCCCCTCCTCGCCACCCCCGCTGCCATCGCGACCGTCCCCCAAAAATGCAAACACCCACACTTGTTCTCACTCCCAAGGCTACAAATCAGGGACAAGCGAGCTTGCGTGGCACCCAGATCCCTAAAATCGGAGCTACCGAAACGCCGAATCGAGCGAAATCACCCAGATTTGACGGCGTCCAAATCATAAGGGAACGGAAACGAACAGAGGCAACGCCGCCGTGGAGAAGCATGGGGTGGGGCTGCTATGCTAGCTGGAGTTGGAGATCCGGCTGGGAGGAAGAGGGGCATGGGTGGTGGGGGAGGAGGAGAGAAGGGAGGGTGGTGGTGTGACTGCAGTGGTGAGAGTGGGAGAAGTGGAAGTGGTTGGAAAGAAGAAGCAGGGTAGGGGAACCGGGACTGAAGCGTGTAAAAAGTAGTGAAGTGAAGTGTGGTGTCCGATGCGTCGGATGCCTAAACAGTAGTGTTTTCCTAAGATTTATTCTCACACAATAAGTTAAGATGATTCTAACCCAGGCTAATTAGCCCAGCGAAAGGAGCTCACTGTTCTCCCATTAAAAAAAAAGGCTCGTCCAGTCCAAACCATCGATCGCTCTGACTGGACTCACTGGAGTACTGCTACCTCTCCACCAATCCAACTTGCCGTCTGTCTCGCATCGTGTCGCATACATCACTAGCGCTTGAGGAGTGGTTACGCACCCAACGGCTCAGCTGGTTCCTACCGCTTGTTCGCTTGCGCTCTCGCGTGGAGTGGTTACCGACCGGTGGGGCGGGCGGACGCGTCCATGCGCAAGCACAAGGTAGTCGCGCAGGTGACATAGTCACACGTCGCGCTCTTGTTGCATGTATATCTTGTTCTCCCCGGCGGCAGACGATCGAGACAAAGAGGGGATTCGCCGAGTACGCGCGGGTACGGCCATGGACGCGCCCTTCTTCCACGAGCTCAGGCGGCAGGCCTCCTCCTACCTCACCGACAAGATCCGCTCCGCGCGGCTCGCGCTCACCGATGTCACCCCGACGCAGCTGTGAGTCCCTTCCTACGCTGTACCTATCTACGTATCTTTGTGTCTCGTCGTGTTCGGTGTTGATTCCTCTGCCAAGTTTGACGATATATCGCGTGGCGTGCGGTGCTCGGCTGTACGTATGTATGTATAGGATGACGGAGGAGGCGACGAACGGGGACGCGTCGCCGCCGAACGTGAAGACGATGAGCCTCATCGCGCGCCAGGCGTTCGAGATCGACGAGTACGTCAGGATCGCGGACATCCTCCACAAGAGGTGAGGCCCTTGCCTAGCTATTTCTTGCCGGGTCGCTAGCCTACCACCACGCTGTGCTCTGCTCGTTTAATTAATTTGGACCGATCAATCTTCAGGCTCGCGAGGTTCCACAGGAGGCAGTGGCGTGAGCCGTACAAGGCGCTGCTCCTCCTGGATCACCTCCTGACGCACGGTCCGCGGAGCGTCGCGTCGGAGTTCCAGAAGGAAAGGGAGGTCATCGAGCAGATGGTCACCTTCCAGCACATCGACGAGAAAGGGTCCGTTCGATTTTTTTTCTAGACACGTTGTTAATTTACGAGTTTATGTTCTCCGATTTCCAGTCCTTAATTTTGTTGTGTACATGTATGCGTGGCGAATTGTTGATTCCCGGCTGCAGTTTCAACTGGGGTCTGACGGTGAAGAGCAAGTCGGAGCGCGTGCTGAAGCTGCTGGAGCGGGGGCCGTTCCTGGAGGAGGAGCGCGAGCGGGCGCGCAAGATCGCGCGCGAGATCAAGGGCTTCGGCAGCTTCAACCTCAGCAGCAGCTGGCGCGCGCAACTGTCGGGCGAAGGCAGCGCCAGCCGCGCGACGGATCAGTGCTACGTGCGGAGCAACTCACAGTACGAGGACCGGTGGAGGAAGGAGGACGGCGGCGACGGCGACGGCGACAAGGAGAATCTGATATCGAGACCCGATCAGCTGCGGCACGAGCGCGACGTGGGCGAGGAGGTGGTGGAGGAGCGGCACCACCACCACCCGTTCCACGGCTTCGGGAAGCAGCAGAGGCCGGAGGCGATGCTGCTGCTGAGCCAGTGATCGAGTTAAGGCGATGAGCCGTCACCCCATCGATCGGTTTGTGATCCGAGAAAAAGCCTGTAATTAAGGTTAGTGGTTTGCCGACGTTGCTTGATGTTTTAGGGTATGTACAATGGTATAAATAACTGCTGTCTATAGTACCACTCTATACCATCTATAGACAGTATTAAAGATCAGCTCAAATAATTGATTGTCTTTTTATATATCTCTATAGACATTTTCTTCATGTATAATGTGTCTTTTTTCTCGTATTACAGTCGACTATTACATAAGAGATGATACAATTCTCAATGCTCCTCCTCTCATCCGTATCATTTAATGTTCTACGTGACAAGTCTTACAGATAGCTGACATTGTCTATAGCAACTCTTTATGTCACCTGTAGACAGCACTAAAATTAGCTTATACAATGGGTTATCTTTTTACTTGTCTTTATAGATCACACAATCCTTTAATGTTTCCATGAACATAAGAAATGTGGTTGAATAGCATCCTTAGTTCTGGTGATATAGTCGGCTACAGAATTGTAGACAACATATTTCTCCCTCTTTATTCTTTTTCATCCACATCAGTTTAAATCCTACGTGATAGAGACTATAGACAGCTGATATAGATCTTAGACTCTTTTCCTCTTCGTGTTGCTCTCCTGGTTCCTTCTGTAAAATTTCTTCTGAGCTAGCATCGTGCAAACACTTTAACACTTTGAAAGAAAAGATCGATTGGAAGAAGGCAATAGAAATTGAATTATTCTTTCCGAATAAAAGAAAGGTGTTTAAGCATGTTTGGCGTCGCAATTAAGTGCTGTGTGGCCTTCCAGAATCCTCTCTAAATTATCGTCCTCAGAGACGACTTCTGATGCCTAAACGCACGGGGAAAGAGAATTCCGACCAAGTTTCGAGGTTCCGGCCAACTTCCGTAAAACCTCCGGCAAAATTTCGTGTGATTACAAGATGAAAAATCTCGAAAATACTGAATGGTTGCTGCAGCGAAATTCTGGCCTGCCCAGTGCAACATGGCGGTAGGGAGAAAAGAACAGCGCAAATATTTGGGCCAAACTGGACCAGACATGCGGAACTCATCAGAATCAGACAGCCTGTGGATCGGTCCATTTCCAGGAAGCTACGGGGGAAAAAAAGTCTCAGCCCATGTTGAAGGATTCGTATTTCATACTAGTTTCTTTAGACACCCTAGCGTAAAATTTCTTCTGAGCTAGCATCGTGCAAACACTTTTAACACTTTCAATGCAATCATGCCTAAAAGCCTTCCTTTTCCCTTTCACTTTTACATGCCAATTGGTCGTCGTCATCACATGGTTTACCATCAAGGATTCCAATTGTTTTCAACGTACTCTACACTAGAACAATATTTGCTACAGGGTTTTCAACACCGGAAAGTTTTTTTTTTTTTTGGGGGGGGGGGCGGTAAGGCCGAAATTTTCAAATCAAAATGTGATTTTTTTAAAAAAAAATTGAAATTTAAAAAGATCAAATTCAAGCAAAACCTAAGCATAATTGATTTTTTTGGGCAAAGTTCATCCAAACCAAATTTTTTAGGATCGGTTTGGATTCCTACCACCACCCCTCGGTAGCACCAAATTTTTCAATTTTCGGCCGAACTTCGGAACCTAGTTGCTACTACTTGCCATGGGAAAGTAGAGCACGAAAAATGCTCGCGGTAGAGGCGTAGAGCATAGGCTCTCCAGCTGCGAGCCTAGGAAATGCATTAGCAGGGTGACATGAATAGATTCCTCCGAGTGCGTGCAGCAGCACTACTGTATGGCTTACCCTTTTTGACTCTGCTAGCCTGTAATCATTTGCATAATTGCCTGGCGAAGGTACATAACTACATATGAGATTTTCTCTGTATATATTATGTATGAGAGGCGCTATGCTTACATTTTTTTCCATACCAAAATATTTGTACAAAGTACAAACTATTGTTGACGGCGTAGAACATGGCTATGTTGATAGATGCAAGTAGAGGGTAGGATTGAGTGAAAAAGTACTGATTGCCCGGCATTTTTAGTACAAGTTCGTATTATGAAGTACATGACTAGTGAGTAATAATATGCTAGTACCCTTCTCTAGCACACAATGATAACAGATGATGCCAGTAATCCTCACAAGTGCTCAGTATCCATAAGAAAATGACAATATATTATATACAAAAAAGGATGCTTCAGGGGTTCAGACTTCCAGTGGCAAGTGGTAACTCACCTGTTGAACTAACCAGAAATCCTGTATTTCTTCAGGAACCAGCTGGTAATTGACTAATTGGATTTCCCTCGTCTGGTTTCACGTACAGAGTAAGGGCTAAGAAAAATCACTGAAACCAGCCGGTACTGCTACTTCTTGAATTTTCCTAAGAAAAAAACACTGAAAGCAACTCACCTTATTTATATACAGTTCTTGTTGCAACTGGTGCCAAGAGCCCAAGACGACTCTATTATTGCATTTTTACTTCGTAAGTAGCTAATCATCCAAAAATAGGCAGTACAATAATATACATGCAACCACGTGACTACAAACTAACTTCCACTGCTGTATCAATCAAGAGCCTCCACTGACATCAAACGTGTCCTACCAGTTTGGATCATCTGAAGTTACTTCATGCTTTTGCTTTACCTAAGAATTCTTAGCATGTGGCATGTCTTTGGTGTCTTCTTTCACATCTTTCAAGTCCTTTAAAATTCACAGTAAACAGTCTTACAAAACTGTTACCGGTAAAAGGAAATAAAATAGAAGCAACTTTTAGTTTTCTTTAACTGAGTCTACTGAGTTAGCGCATTCCTGAGCTACAGAAGATTGACCTTAATCACATGCTATGCTAATCTCATCTGCTCCTGCATTTGGGCATTAAGGACAAAAAATTGCTAGTACTATATACCACTAAGAAAACAGTAATGTCATCTGCTCCTGCATTCTTGAATTTTTTTTCTTTTACAAATTACAACCACCTTATAATAACTATACATACCATTCTTTTTCTTTTGTTGAAAAGAGTATAGGTAGTCCGGTCAGGTACTTCATAGATGTGCAGTTCTGTTGGTGGAGTATATACTAGATCTTCATTGTGCTTATTTTATATGGGGCAGCATTATAGCACAATCACTCCTCTAAAGGTTAAAAACAATGTAGCACAATCTAGCCCCACTGTTGTACTTCAGTTACTAAAAGGAGATTAGAATGAACTCACAGAAAAGGGGCGAGATTTCAGATAAGTAGCACGAGAAAATAAGAAAATTCAAATACTAAAAAAGATGGACAACATCCGCATTGATGAAGTTCAGCTATCTCATAACTGTAAGCTGTAGCACAATAGTTGACAAACGCATGTAGTAGACAAGATAAAGAACACAATGGTTGTGTTAACAGTGTTCTACAGCATGACAGCTTTTTTCTATGAAAGACCTCTTGAGTGTGCAAAACGTAGATGCAAATGCATCAAACAGTACCTCCGTAGACCTTTTCATTTCATTGTAGGCTGTAGATGAGCAACCCCACAACAATTAACTACACCAGTGATTTGTCACTTGTCCAACATACATACCATCATCATGCTAGACCTTAACTCTATCTTGACTAGGAGAAGAAACCTAGGTGCTCAAAACATTCCCCACAGCTCATTTCTTTGCATCTTTCAGAAGTCACACCTCATGTCTTTTCCCTGACATGAAATCACTCAAGTTATATGATAAACATCCCCCCAATCTGAGCAGTACGTACCACATCAAAGCCTCAATTCCGCTTTCCTTTTTGACAGTGCCAGAGGGTGCGCACTCGCTGAATAGTCATCAGGTCCGTAAATTATATTTTGAGTGAACAAAGGGGTTTGTAATACTGGGCGTGATTGAGTAAAGTCCACTTCATTGGGGATTTTTCCTTACAGACTGGATTCGAGCTACACTATTCCAAACTACAAGTACACAACACATCTCATCTCGGCAGCAATGCTCAATGGATAAAATGTGCATTCTATTATCCAAGAAATATGGCAAGCTGGCACATGACGGAACAGGCCCAGGAACTAATCAACTAAACATGGTACACCCCACCCACCCACACACACACACACACACAAAATAATAATAATAAATAAATAAAATTTAAAAAATAAAAATTCACCAGCTCATTATGAAGATGAAACACCACAGAATGTTAGGAATAGCCACATAAGAACTACAGCTACTAGAGACATATCAACAAGTATATTTTTCACTCTGACATGTTCTTTGTGGAAGTGTTTGGATAACTGCCAGACTATAGGGCTAGGCCAGCAATACCATGAGAATGACAGGTACTGTTATAATAGCCTGATGTCGATGTTATGCTCAGCTACTTCTCGCATTTGTTATACCCCTGAAAAGTGCAAGGAGGCTAGACCATTTTTTTTTCTGTCTGTACAAAGATGTGCTGCTAAGCAGAACAATCTACTCAAAGTCTGTCCACTTTGGATCTCACACCAGAGGTGGGTTCAATGTGTGATCTTTGAAATTAGAATCACTAAGTCTACCTAGCAGTATCCTGAAAGTGTTTGCAAAAAAGTTTGCTAAAATTCTTCTGTACGTAGAGTTTGTCAACTTTCAGAAAGGCCAAGAAATAAGTTTTACATAGGCAGCTGTTGGAGTTTGGACCTCAGATGGCAACCAACTTATCAGACTTCATTTCCTAGTTCCTACACTAGTCAAACGATCAGTAATACATGGTAGGGTAACTTCATTCCATCGTATGTACACCATGCGTGACTTGGCTAGATCACAAAACACCCAGCCCAAGTAGAGTCAGGCGATGTTAGCAGGGAAGAGGCGAGATAATCTAAGGGCATCTCTAATAGTGCTATATCAACGGTTGGTTAGCTCTTCTATGTCAGCAAAATCTTAAATAGAAGAGAGAAAAGCATGAGAGAAGGGGAACTGTCTCTTCCTCAAACAATCATCTCTACCCACGAACTAAGACAAAATAACCAGTGCATGTGAGAGAGAGGTGAAGGAGTGAGAATATTATAAGTTTGGTATGAATGTTAGAGACAACTTGCTAGAGACAGTTTATTGGAGGTGTTGTCTCTAAATTTATCTTTCGATGACGTGAAGTTGATATAATAAAATTAGAGACGGTACTATTGAAGATACCCAACGAGTTGACGGCCAGGCCGCGTCCTCAGCAAGCCAGCTCATTCCCACTCACTCACGCTCACCACCCAGCTATCTATCGATCTATCTACTCACCGCCATGGAACCCCACCTCCGAGTCCCAGATAAACAAAACACCCAATCCACGCCCTCGTATCCTAATCCCCATGCTAATTCCCCCACAATGCCGACCCCATTTGGACTTCTAAGTTCGGTTCAAACACAAATAGAACAGAAGGGAAGAAGCTCTAAACATGTTGTTCATCTTGGAACAGAAGGAATGCATAGATTTGTACACATGATATTATTTCCCTTGAAACTAATCAAGTGAAGAAACTAAAAAAATTTGCTACTACTTTGCCTCTACGGAATTCTCTCCCCAACCCATTCCCGGTGTACATATTCGGATCCAAAAACGGGGGGAAACAGTAAAAGAAGAAAATTTTAACACAAGGAAGCGAGCAACGAGTACCACCTGGATCTCATACCAGAGGTAGTAGAAGTAACAGATGCAGCTGTAGGTACACCAATCCTATACACCACCAATTGGCCCCCTTTGCCGATGCCGAGGACGACTTGCTATCCGCGCCGCGCGGGGCCGGCGGCGACGACAGCCTCGTTGGCGGGGTCTGCACGTTCTCGGCGACGTCCGGCGCCATCGCGGCCGGAGGCGGCGCAGTGGCAATGCTATCGGCATCGCCCCGGCCGAACATTTCCTTGGGTAGTAGGACCTTGGAGACGGCGAAGACCGCCACGGGATTTTGGTCGAATACCGTGCGGGTGATCGACGCCTGCACGACGCCGGTGTCGATGGCGACGGAGCCGTTGGCGCGTGTGATGTTTAGCGTGAAGCGGCCGGCCTCGGTGCACTCGGTTGCGAGAGTGGGCTGGACGGGGTTCACGATGGACTCGAGGGAGCCGAGCGGGTAGTAGGAGTGCAGCACGTGAAAGCGCAGCACGACGGCCTTGAGGTCGGCGGGGAGGGACTGGAGGCGGTCGGTGGCGGGGAGTCCGGCGAAGGCGTCGTCGGTGGGGACGAAGACGGTAATGCCGGCGCCGCGCTCGTCGGCCTCGAAGTCGTCCGCAACGCCGGAGGCCTCCAGCATGGAGGCGGCCACGTTGAATCCCCGCGCGTCGGCGAGGACGCGGGTGATGTTGACGGCGGGGGGCGGGCGGCTCTCGGAGGCCGCGAGGTCGAACCCGGAGGGGACGATGAGGCCGCCCACCGCGAGAACGCTGAGGTTGTACGGCACTGCGGTGACGGCGCCGAGTAGGGTGGCGTTCGACCCCGGGAACGGCGCCGGCGACCGGACGACGACGGTGGAATTGCCCTCAACAGTGAGGTTGACGGCTCCAAGGTCGGAGGGTGCGCGGCCGGTGGTCTGCAAGAGCGTCGTCACGAGCTTCCCGGAGGCGGGGAGGCGGGCGAGGTCGGACGGGGAGAGGTACTCGAGGAGGACGTGGTACCGCAGCACGTCGGCGAGGTCGGCGCCGGAGGCCGCGGCGAATGCGGAGGGCGAACGTGGCAGGTTGGCGTTCGGCACGGCCAGCAGCGTCAGCGACGACCGCCCGGCCAGCTCGCCAGCCACCGGGCTGGACGCCAGAAGCCGCGTGAAGTCGGCGAGGTTGGGGAACGCCGCGAGCACGGCCGTCACGTTGACCCCGGCCGCGGGGGACGACAGCGCGGCGAGCAGGACCAGCACCCCGAGCGGCGCGAGGCGTGAAACGGGAGGGGCACCTCTCCCCATCTCGGCACTGACGTCGTAGACTGGAGTGGGGAGTGGGGAGAAGATAGAAGATGGCCGAGGAGTGAAGAGGGGTGGGGGAGACGGGTGATGAGGGGGGAATATTTTGAGTTCTTTTTTCTTTCCTGTTTGGTGGTCTCACGGGCGTTTGTTGTTGGAATGGGTTTTTGGGGGCGAATCAATGGCAGTGGGAGTGTGGGTGGCTTGGGCTCTTGCGGCTACGCCAGCTCCCCCCGTCTCCCAGGGCACTCTTGCAAAGTTTGTACCATGATACGTCGGTCGGCGTCACGTGTGCCTTGGTCCTATTCGGCAGAATGGTGCCGATTGAGTCGTCATTCTGCCCACCAAACTACGGACCAGTAGTAGTACTATACACCTTCACTTACCATCAAGTTTTAAGATCCGTTGATACAAGCTAGAAAAAATCGTGTTTAACGCTGCCGTCGGTTTGATCGATATCTAGATGATGTTATAATTGTTTACTCTGCGGTGTGTGGCAGGAGAGGGTCATGGATAGACGAAATTGGGCACGTGAATACTAAGGGTAGTAAACTAAGTAAAGCAGCAGTGGTTACTTTTGTTTGGGTGAAAGTGCAGCGTCTTGCATTTAATATTACCAAAACACCAAGCTGGCCAAACTCTCCCTCGTGAGGTGTCGTCTTCCGGACCACTCAGATAACAGAGTACGTTGAGGCCTGTTTGAGAAGCCTTGATCCAGTAGCAATAGGCACCTGGAATTGCCCAAAAAAAAAATGGATAACTGAAAGAAAGAACGAGCAAATGCGAATCTAAATCCGTCAAGAGATTTCACGGGAGCAAAAATAATTCACAACTCACCAGCTTCCTTTCACAGGCGCTGTCGTTTAACGGGATGATGCGAGCGGAGTACAGCTCCATCAGAAAACCACCGCAAATCTGGCGTGTGACCGGCCTCGATGACGAAACCTGCTTTGCATTACTGCGGTTCAGTGCTTTCGTTTTCGACATAAAAAACACTAACTCAACAAACACAAAGAAATGAAAACAAATATGTAACTTGAAAGGATTTTTCTACCTTTGCGACATGAATCAGAAGCTGAAAGTAGAATTTACCTTTTGGCCGTTTCTATATCAGAACTGATAATAATTTGCAAGTGTGCAACCAAGTTACAGCAAAGAACCTCGCAAACAAAAAAAGTTACAGCAAAGAAGACAACCCTCCCTAAATACAATAATATACCCTAAATAGTAGCACTCCAAAGGAAAGATAATACATTGAGACAAAGGGGCCAACTTCAGATAAAATGATCAATAAATTAGAACAAAATAGACAATGTCTGTCTTTGCTTCAGAATTCGTATACAACGATTGCTTCCTAGCTGAGCAATGTACAAGGGAACTACTGCTACACCAAGCGGACTGGCACTACATTGTCAAGGAATAGCCCTATAAATGGTTTAAGATCAGTGTATTGTTAGCCCCACGATTAGCTTAGATGAAAAGAACCTGGTATGTCTCTGCAAAAGCCACCATGGGGACAATGGGATAGATGAGCAACGCTGCAGCAGGGGTGCTTGAAGACAGAACTTCACACCACCAGACGGCACGCAAAGAATGAGCATACTATACTATGATGCCAAAAAGAATCAGGGTCAGTCAAACAAGTCAAGAATACTAGATGCTATCTAGCCTGAATGGATTTGGAGGGTTCTGATTTATTTGAACGGCACATGCAGTCAGGGCATGGGAAGGTGTATATAGATTCATTTGCTCTTTTCATTTCAATGCCCTTGGCATCACTGTGTGCCCTCATATTGAGCAACTGACGTTTCAATGACTTCCATCTGCACAAAGGAAAGTACAATTTTAACAAAATGAAAATTCATGATTTTAAAAATGAAGAATTGTATCGGAGCCAAAAGGTAACTAAACACCACAGTAATGGCATACCCGATACGTGGACTATCAAAAAGTATGGCAAATCTTCTTTTATCAGGCTTAATTGTCTTCGAATGCCCACCATACAAGTATCTCCTATGACCAATAAGGAAATGAGGAAAATTTCCACCTTGAGTAGTCACGAAAACCTCGCTATGAACACAGACACTGTAGTCAATAGCTGCCATCCTTGAGGAGAAGTTCTGGCAGACATGCATTATGTTAGAGTAATATACTTCAAAATTCAGTAAAAAAAATAACGCCATCATTCATATATACCTTGAGTGGAGCAAGTTCTTCATCTGATGCCAATGTTTCTTTTGTCTGTAAGAGAGGGAACATTTCAAGGAGAGGAGCCATGTTCTTTTCTGCTTTATATATCCTTCCAGAAGCCAAATAGATTGCAGTGTTATTGCTGAAACCCATTCCGCGAAGCATTAATCCAACCTAAAAACCATATAACATACACATGTAAACCTCTGGGACAAAATTCTTCAGCAATGCCTGTTGATGAGATCAGTGTAAACATGCTGGGAATATAATTTGTATTCACTTGAGAATAAAATTTCTGAAGCTTCTTTGAAAGCAGTAACACCAATATTTAGATACTGGAATACCTCCAAAGGTGTAAGTGGACATTTCCCATTCATCCTTATTGCTCCAGGCCTTATTACACGTCCTGGCCTAGTAAACTTCCCTCTCCAACCTCTTTCCCTGGCCTCATCCAATTCCTTTTTCTCCGCATCACCACCATCAAAGACACAACAAGAGAAGGCAACCATATCCTGCAAAATAACAGTTCTCTTGTCTGATAACCATGGGCCTGCCCATATTTGAGAAGTGGAATACAAACAGAAGAATGGACCGGTTTCCCATTATTTTGATAACAACCAGGGCCCAGCAGTATCTGAAACGTCCTGGTAGTTCCTCTACACCCTTTGGAAGTTTTGTCGTTTCACAAATAACAGACACTAAGAAATATGAAGCACAAATCTTTTATAGAAGAAAACCAACCTCTTCAAAACGGAGATGCACCGCTACATATTTCCCATTGTTTTCAGCACTTTTTTCTCTCATTCGAGAAATTAAAGTGTCAGATAGAGTTGTGATTGGTTTAGAAAATTTTAAGGCTTCAAAATTAGCCAGACATCTCAGTCGTTGAACAGCAGGCGGAGCATCAAATGACAGTCTGTTTGCAAAAGGTGATATCCTTATGAGCCTATAATTTACAGACAATAGTATAAAAAGGTCAGATAACAATTGAACTTAATAATATTTTCTAAACCAAATTGGCTTTAACCTACCTTTCTTCGACCAACTTAGGAAGGACAACATCCTTGTAGTATTGGATAGGAGACCAAGCCTTTATCTTGAAATTAAATACATTACTCAAATTGTGACCAAACCGCTCCATTATGAACTCAGGCACCTTGTCAACCACTCGGACATCATTTTTCAAACGTTGGACAAAGTGATCCTCATCATAAATATCACTAAATTTGCTGTATCAAAAAAGAAATGTTAGTAGCTTCACTTTTGCTATTGCAAGCAAAACCTTCTAGCATAGATAAGTGAGGCTGTGAGGGCCTGTTTGGATAGGAGGGATTTTTTGGGGGACGAATGCCCTCATCCAAACAGCCCCAGAGATTTTTTGTCAATTGGCATGTTGGTGGAAAAGAATGATGGATTTATTTTTCATAACCACCAGAAACTTGAAGTTGTGCATAGGTAAACAAAAGGCTGACGTATGAAACACACACGGTCACAATGTTATAAATTATAAAATGGCCAACATGTGTACAATGGTCTTCCAGCTAACAATTTGAGATTTTTATGTGAAAATCTTGCACAATCAAATGCCATTATAGCATACAAGTGGTTCTTTATCAACTTGTATGTATCGGAAGAGAATGGTAAAGGTAGAGTTAATGCAGTGTAATTCTGGTTGTTTAGAACAAAACTATCAACGATGATGAATTCAAGTATTCAACATTGTCAAGCCTAATCCAAGGTTGTGATACAAAGAAGAGTATATAGTATATACAGATAATGGTAGGGCGCAGAGAAACTCAGTAGCAAAATTAAGGATCACAATGGCATAGAAGCATTCTGCTAAGGGGTCTTCCAAAACTGAAACATATTCTCGTGCATTAGCATCAAACAAGGTCATCACGCATATGTGCGCCCCCCCCCCCCCCCAACACACACACACAGAGAGAGAGAGAGAGAGAGAGACCTAGGATCCCTCCAAATGCTGTGATAGTGGAAGTTTGGGATTATAAGAGTTGCATTCAGAAAACCAGCAACTGCAACTGCGTTGCATATCTGCAAAACATTTTTTTAAGGAAATATTAGTGAGCAACTCACAATACATAGAAAAAAAATAACAATGTGATAAACACAAAATGGTATTCTCATGAAGAACCACTGATGGAAGGTAACTACCGATGTTCTTTGCTGATTCAAACCACCATTAGCCTCCACATATATGTAGCCATTTGATTCAGGCAAACCTACCAGAAGTAACAAAATATTGTTATATACTTCCTTCAAGATAAAAGTGCATCATGTGAAATGGCAATCTGTGTTATTCTAAAATAACCAAAATTGAGTAATACATATAGTACAGCCAAATATGTCAAATACACTAATGGTCTGTTTGGTTCTTGGATTTGAATTGGGTCAACGGAATTGAAACTTAATTCAATTTTGTGTTGAAATGGAATTGGTATATGAATCCAATTCTATTGTTTGGATGACTTAAGACTTTTTAAAATGGAATCGAACCAAATTCAAATCCAAATAATGTTTTGTTGCCATACCTAGGAATTGTCCAACACTATGCAAGAGGCTATGCAAGAGCATGAAGGTGGTCATAGGAAATAGATCTACACCGGCGACCAAAGACGAGGTGGTGGAGGCGGCGGCCGGAGTCAAGGCAGTCTGTTGGAGTTGTGGAAGAAGCCGGTGTGGGAAGAAGCCAGCAGCGGGAGTTAGTGTCAAGCTAACAACAGTTGAGGGAGCTCACCGCGAGCAGCAACGAATATCTGGTCGGCGAGCCTGTGGCAATCGACGGTGGGATTTCACTGGACTCAAGAAGACGATGGAGGTGACAACTGCGGCGGTTGAGGGAGCTCACATTGAGCCAGCAGCGACAGATTCGATCGCAATGGTGACCCGATGGCGGGAGCTTGTCAGCGATGGTCAACAGCGGGAGTTCGCCGGACTCGAGGAAGAAGGTGGAGGCGGCGATTGAGGGAACTCGTGTCGAGAAAGCGGCGACGAATCTGATCACAATGGCAACCCAGGGGCAGGAGCTCGTCGGCAGCGGGAGTTTGCCAGACTCGAGGAAGAAGATGGAGGCGACAACTGCGGCGGTTCAAAGCTCACATAGAGAAAGTGGTGACCAATCTGGTCGCTACGCTGAGCCAGCTTCGGGAGTTCACCGGCGGCGGTCGACGACGGGAGTGGCTGGAGTTAGGCGGCAATGGTGGATGAGGAGTCAGGTATCAGTTGGGATGTTTACATGGATGTATTCCACCCAAATCAGAGGTATATGTGTCCAAATTGTGATGGTCTGGCTCCTAGTTATACCCAAATCTAGTGGAATTGGGGTCAAATTCCAAGATTTAATTCCAAAGCATCCAAACAGCCTCTGTTGAGCGACTTAGGAGCCCACGACCACGAGAGCAATGCTGGTACCGGGAGCGAGGAGGAGACTGTGGGGTTGACGATTTGGAGGCTTCCTGGTGGCGGCTTTTCTGTTGTGAGGTTCACTGGTGGGAGGAAGGCCGGTGAGAGGGAGCTCCCTGTTGTCTACATCGAGGTGGATGGGGGTTTCAACAATGGTGGCGCACCGAGGAGGATCTCATGGTCATCGAGAGGGAGCCATTCGTCTGAAAGGGGCTAATATATAGAGTACATGGGACACACACAAGACTAAACCCTAGAACACTAGGAAATACCACAAGTACCCTTGATATATATTACTAATACCCTTAACAGTCCTGACATTTTTTTTGCATATAATTATAATACAGAAGTCATTAGTGAGTAATTTTCTTTGTTATTTATGTGTGTGTGAAAAGAGCTCTACTGAGAAGATGTAACCAAAGCCAATTATTTCTGTGCACTTGGAGATAGATACACAAGTAGGCATGGGATCTATCATATTAGGCTATTATGAAGAAATAATAGGAAATGTCCATAAAACTTCTTTTTTGGGCATGTTTTTTTATTCTACAATCTACATATATAAATGTATCTCTGACCAACATACATATGTTAGCAACTGTTCACCGAAGAATTTTAATATTTTCTACCGCAAACCGGAAAACTTTGAATTGTACACGTGGAGGAGAAAAACAAGCTAAGCTTCTTTGGAATTCATCAAAGCTGTATCAGTAGGAACAATACCAGCATTCGAAATTAAAACTATAAACAAATATTCAGAACTTGTGAATTCATTGGTCAAGAAAAGAAAATTAGGAATGACATACCATAGGTGCTATTGCTTATGCAAGGTCGCCAAACACCACCTTTGTAAGCATGTCGCCATACAGTTGCTAGCTACAAAAATGTACCAATATGAGAATAATAACATCTATGCAAAATACACATGTGAACTTAAGAGGAGACAGACAGATAGGAACACAGGATGAAGCAAATGACAAATCCCCAAACCAATAGAACAAAAGACTAATTTTCTATAACATACAGCATGAACATGTAGCTCTACTAGTTCACATTGAAACTACTGATACCTAATGTCAGCAAATACATCAAGGCCAATGGACAGGGAAATACATGTATCCCCAAGGGGTAACAAAAAGCAGTCACTAAACCCTACATTATACCACGATGGCACGGTGATCTTTATTTATACTCCCTTTGTGAAGATAACACATACTCCATCTTCCCGAGAGTCAAAGCAAAAGTATTGCTACAGCAGGTAACAACAGTTGCATATCTTATTGTCTGCTACTGACCTAGTCCATTTCCCTTTAGCAAAGGGTAAATCCTGAGTTACCACTAAGAAACCAGGTGCTTAGGGGTTGAAAGGTCATCAGATATACACAAGTTCCATGCATTTGGAATTAAAAAATTACCTATCATCATCTTAAAAATCTTGCTTTGTTTTTCAACCATATTGAATTTGGCAGCTCATCAAGGAAGAACTTAAGAATGTGCTACAACTGATAACAATAGTGAACAGAAATACAAATGAGCTGTACTGCACAAACTCCCAGATCCCAATAAGCAGCACATAAACACAAACACACACACACATCATAGCTTGTGATTCAATGTACAAACCCAATAGACGATATGTAAAAACGTCCACACATGGTATCACACGCAGCAGCTAATCTGATAAATTCCCAAATTCCAATAATCTCATTCTGACCAAGCTAACCATTGTATCCCAGTTTAGAGTTTACTAATATTCTAGGACCTCCACGAATCTGAAGTAGGTTTCAACTGGTGAAACACCATTAGTTTGCCCTGTCATCCACCCCACACATGCACAAAGTAACTTCAGAAATAAATTAAACCGATGCGTCACACATATTTTTATAATTCTATTGCAATTCTCCCGCACCTGGAAGAAAACCTAACCCAAATCCGACCTAATCAGCATACACTAAAATAATCTGAACAAGTACCAACCACTAGCACACGCCACACAGCCACACAGTTCAGTTTCTCTGCAGATACGCTGAAACTTAGCACACATCCAATGATCCAAGTACCCAACACCACACTTAAGACAACCCGAGCATCCACTAAACTCGCTCATCACCCAAAACGGCCAAATACTCTCATCAGAAACATAAACCCCCAGTCCAATAGACCGGGCCGGAGACGAGCAGGGGGAGCCACTCACCGCGTCGGTGGCGTTGTCAGCGTCCATGTCGGCGCGCAAGCGGGCGTAGAGCTGCGGGCTGCGGTACAGCGACCCGGGCGCCGGGCGCGAGATGATGCGGGGCACGCTGTCGAGAGAGATGGAGCCCATGTACAGCAGCATCGCCGCCACGTACAGAAGCGGGGCGAAGAGGAAGACCGCCTGCCGCCGCAGCAGCGCCGCGAGCACCGCCCGCGCCGCCCTCCGCACCACGCCTCCGCCCCATCCCGCGCCGGCGCCGGCAACGGCGCCCGCCCTCGCCGACCCCCCCTTCACCGACGGCCTCCTTCCCCACGCCCGACGCGGCGACGAAGGCGGCGACGGCACTTCCCGGGCCCCGCCCCGCCGCCGCCCAAGCTCCCCAGCCGGCTGTACGCGTGGTTCGGCATCTGAGCCTCCGCCCTCCGGAACCTTCCAATATATTTAACCGCGGACCGCTCGGGTTCGCAGTTGGGCTTAAGAGTCACTCCTCCACTGGAGCTAGGGTTTCTCCCGCGTGATCGATCGCGTTTGGGCGGCGACGCGGAGGGCGAGAGAAACAGAGGGAGGTGGAGGAGGAGGAGGAGGTGGTGGTGGCGTGGTGCTGTGCAGCTTGTGCGGAGTGGGGAGGGGGAGGAGGCGCACGGCATGTGCCCGACGCGTGAGCGCGTGCGGGCTAGAGGGGCTAGTGGCCGCGTGGTGGTGCGGTGGCCCCGGTCGCGTTCGAATTTTGTTAAGTTTTTTGGGCTTTTGACGTGCGGGTTTGGTTGCGCGCTCGGCGGCTGGTGCCGCCCGTCGCTGACCGGGGATTCGGCTTTTTCTGGTCTGCTGTTTGGGGTGTGGCCGGTGGTGGGACAGCAGCACGGCTGCACGGGATAGAACGATGTGGAAATGGAAGGTCTCACGTTTGGGTTTGGTCGGGTCAGCTTGCTTATCTCGCGTGGGTGGTGGACAGTTGGGTGTGGGAAGAGATGCGTTGCGAATTTGCGATCTCGCCTATGACCCTGATGGGAAAACGGTCGTCTATGAATCTATGATGGCTGTGATGGGTGGTCCGTGGTTGGTGGTAAGGGAGTGAAAGGGGGCGCCAACGGATCGCTAATGACTCGTTACTTAACTTGATGGGGACTAGTTCTTCACGCTAATACATTTGCTTGATGTAAATTGGAATTGGAAAATATATGTTGTGCATGTTTCTGCAGTACATAAAAACATCGTCACTTTATCTGTGAGTCATATTAACGTGTAAAAAATGTGATGGTGCAGGTACTCCAACATGTATACAGTGGAAATTAGTCATATGGCGCGTGGAGTACATAAAGTAGTAGTACAATCTACAACCTCAATGGCAACAATAACGAAATAAACACACTTTCCTTGGTTCCGGATCCTTCCAATAAAATTGCTTGCGGGGGTCGGATTGATCTCTTTCCTTCCTTCATTTTTTTGAGATTAGGATTGATGTCTTTCCTTGCTTCGAAGTTTCACACAGCTACACAAGTTTGCGCTAAATGACATCAAATTCCTTCCAGAAGATGCTATATGTCCAAGGGTGAAAGCCAAGTACTACAATATTTCGTTGTTCTCTTTCCAAGCTGTCACCGTGCAGGTAGCCGTGCATAGTTGGCGACGGATATTCTGTTCATTTTTCAAGTCCTTGCTTGTTCAATCAAATTAGCATTTTATGAAGGAATCCAATAGTATCTGAAGTTTCTTTTTTTTTTTACCGAAACTACTTAATATTATACTCTCCTTCTGCAACGGCTTTTCTAGCATTATCACATTTAATATTATTTATTTTGTCAACTTGCAAGCCCGTCTAGCTCAGTTGGTAGAGCGCAAGGCTCTTAACCTTGTGGTCGTGGGTTCGAGCCCCACGGTGGGCGTTTTTTTACTGCTTTTCTCGTTTTGAGACTAGGTAGAAATTCAAATTACACAACTACAACTATGCATTAGCTCCAAAAAAGATGCTTGCAACTAACTGTAATATACAAAACTAGAAGAAGAAAAACGTGCTCAAAAGTCACCGCAAATGCCGAATGGATCCAAAGTATCGCATGTTTAAAATCCAAAATTAAACTAAAAAAACATTATACATGACACCTCGAGCTACTTCTTAGCAGAAATATACCACAAGGCGACATTTTCAAAAAACTGTGTAGAAACCCCGATTCACCGAGAAGCACGCCCATCCGATATTCAACTAACCTACAAAGCAACAGCCCTAAACCTAGATATCTACTACTTAAATATTGGAGTTGGTTGTTGTCCGTCCTCTCACCATCTTTCATGTCCGTTGGATCGACGAGCTGAAGGACTGAGGGCACAGATCGCTTCGCGGCTCCCACCACATCGCTTGGGGCAATAGCAACCCTAGTGAGTGCTAGCGTTCTGCCGCTCTCCTCTCTCTCTCTCTCTCTCACACACACACACACACACACACTTCTAACGATCTTGCGCCGCCCTCCCTCTCCTCTCTCTCTCACGGTCCCTCTCCTCTCTCTCTCACACTCCCTACCCGAGCCTCTCCCCACCCGCGCCGGATCACTTAGGCCCCGACCTCACCGATGCCGCAACGCCGCGCCGCGTCGCCCGCCTGTCCCCACCCCCATCGGATCTCATCACCCCCGACCTCGCCGACGCTGCAACGCAGCGCCTAGCACCGGATCAACCCACGTCGCTCGCCTCTCCCCACCAGTGTCGCTCGATGCTCGCGCCGGATCTGGTCCCACACCGCCCGCCTCCCACGCTCCCCACTAGCTTACCCCGAGCAGCGGGCGGTGCACCGGCCGACAACCGACGGTCGTGCCAGATCTGGCCACCCACATCGCCGCCCCACCGCTCAACCCCCCTGCCACGATGTTGCATGCTCACCATTGCCGTCAGCTCCCTCAGCAACCGCCCCGCTCTGCACACAATGTTCCTTACAAACCACCGAGTTTGAATGCACGACGGTTGTAGTCAAGGAAGCGTGCATGCTCTGGCGGTTGCCTCCTTCCAACATATAAAAGATGTAGCTCCTCTTCCACATAACCTCCTTCCTGCACTTGCTCTTCCCCTTCTCCACACAAAAGAACCAGGTGAATACTTCAATCTACACCCCTATATCTTTCCCTTTATTCGTAATCTTCATGCTTGGATCTTATTTTGCTTCTTTTGGCCAATGTATCAATTTGGTGGATAAAGGTGTCCTGATTAGGCTAGAAGTAAGGTCACAGGTGGCCAAGACACAAAAGGGCTATGACCCAGCACGCCAGCAACAAGGTTAGTCATCTACTGATCATGGTTGGGTTTTTGTGGCAATGTCGCTTTCTATATTTGTGTACAATAGAGGTCTTTAATCTGCTTGAATGATTTTTTAAAAAAATACCCAATAGATATGTTGTTTATGTGGTCTTGATCTTCAGTGATAAATAATTTCAATTATCTTTGTAGGCTTGGAGGCGAACCAAGATAAAAGCCAGTGCCAACAGCAGTTTGACGATTACAATGAGTGCAAAAAGAAAGAGGTTTGTTATTATTTTCCCCATTGCTCTGCAGTATTTAGTGATGATAATGATGGATGGCTTCAATTGATTACACGCTTTGTCTTTCAAGGCTCTTTGTTTTTGTTTTATGTATTTGTCGTTAGTTGATCAATAGGACCTAAAGCTTATTGTTAGAAAGAAAGTATGAAACTTGAGCTTATTTGTAGCCCCAAAGTCACCCTTTTTAAAAAAGAAATTACCTCCTCATCAAACTTTTGTTCGGGCAAATGCAAATGCTTTAAGCACTTTTGATGAATCCTAAGCTAAAGCTTCGAGTGTAGCTTGACCATAGATATTCATGATTACCACATAGGATGCCTTGCTTTCTCACGTTGCCATCATCTTCTTCTGTACACCACATATAATTCTCCCTAGGGTTGGTACATCTCCCTATTGCTTGGAGATTCCTGTGGTGCCATGCCTGCCAAAGATTGATATAAGTAATTATGTGCTCTTCACGTTCCTTCCATGATAATGGGCAAACAAATTTTTGAGGAGATTCTAGATTTGCAAGATGAATAGGTTTGTATTTCCAATGTTCAAGAAGGCGATAGACCGATTTCATGAACACTGTATATTTCTCTATGGATGTATGATTTAGAGTAAGTAATGAACGCATGAATAATAACTTCGACATCTAAATATAGCAAGGGCGTCATGGCATGTCGTGCCAATAGCTCCCCTTTATCGAGTTCATAAATCTGAGTGGAGCATTTTGACAAGCTTATCAAGAAAATCAATTTTCGTATGTATTGCTTCCATGGATTGCTAGGACGCTAACCTTGTTGTTGAAGTTTTAGCTTGTACTCTCTAGCTATTTGGTAAGCTTTCTAAATGCATAAGTACATTGCTGTGAGTCCATGAGATTAGTCTGGTTCTTTTTTTGAAGTCAACATAAATAATAGCTCTTGCTTTATTAGAACAAAGTAGCTTCCAATACTTCCTTTATTAGTCAGTGAGTTAGATTCAGTGTCAATAAGAGAGTTTGGCCTTGGAGAATAGGCTTAAATTCTGCTTCATTTTAGTTCAATTATGCATGCATAAAATAATTCCTTCTGGATTTCATAAATTAGCCTCCAGGTTAAACAAACTATTCACCGTTGAGTTTTCTTTTGAATCACATTCTTATGCCATAGTTCCAGTGTTGTTCCACTCTATTAATTTTGCTCTTTCCCTCATTCCATCAATAACTTCTCTGTAGGCTTGGAGGCGAACCAAGACAAGAGGAAGTGTCAGCAGTAGTTTGACAATTACAAGGAGTGCAAAAAGAAAGAGGTTTGCTATTATTTTCCCCCATTGCTCTGTAGTATTTAGTGACGATAATGATGGATGGCTTCAATTGATTACATGCTTCGTCTTTCGAGGCTCTTTGTTTTTGTTTTATGTATTTATCGTTAGTTTATCAATAGGATCTAAAGCTTATTGTTAGGAAGGAAGTATGAAACTGTAACATCCCAAAGTAATGTTACCAAAATAAAATAAAATAAAGTTAATATTTTATTGGAATTTCTGAAAATTTGGAAAGAGTTCTATTGCTTTAATTGAATCTTTGAAATTTTGAAAGTCAAAAGTAAAATTTATTTGAAGTTCTTGAAGTTTTATTAGATTTAAATTGAAAAATAAAAATTTACTTAATTTTTAGGATTTTCTGGAAATTTAAAAGCTTTTTCCTAAGTATTTTTGAAGCCAAGATAATTTATTTGCAAAATTAAAAGGCAACTTTAATCTGGAAATAATTCTATTAAGTCCAAAATGAATAAGGGAATTTCTGTGAATTTTCTCATAATTTTTGGATTTAATTTGATATTTTATAAAGCCAAAATGAATTAATCAGATTAATTAAATTGCAAAAGTATTTAAAAACCCAAAACCCCTCTTGTGCCGAATCTTCCGGTCCGGCCCATCCTCTTCGCGCCTCAGCCCATTTCCCCGCCGCTCCCTATCTCTCCCCACCGTCCGATTTAAATCGGACGACACCCGCAGCACCACGCCACCT
Organism: Ampelocalamus luodianensis; assembly: GCA_036346255.1. NCBI lineage: Eukaryota > Viridiplantae > Streptophyta > Magnoliopsida > Poales > Poaceae > Ampelocalamus > Ampelocalamus luodianensis. Next base: position 23,333,281 of record CM070617.1, on the reverse strand, counting down.
CGCCTCCCTCGCACCGTTGGATGCAAATCCAACGACGCATGGACCTTCTTCCCCGCCCCTTCTTCCCCGCGGAGCCACGCCAAGTCACCGCCCTTTCCGCCCGCTAGAGCTCCGTCAACCGCTGCCTCCCACCACCCCGCGTCTTCCGCACGACGTGCGCACGACCCGGCACCCTCCACCGCCTCCATTCCCCACCTTCTCCCCCTCTCCTCGCGCCCGGTTCGTCCGCGCGCCTAACCGCCGCCGCCATACCGCAACCGCCGCCCCGAGCACGATCTCCTTGCCCCGGCCTCCCCATGGCCTATAAAAGGTAGCACGGTGAGCCCCCTTCCCTCCTCGTTCCAACCTCACCACTCACGCCTACTCCCTCACGTCCACCTCGCCGGAAATTGAGATTTCGTCACCGTCGGCCGCAAGGACGCCGCCGCCTCTAGCGCCGCCACCATCGCGCTCGCCGCCGCGCGCCATCATCGATCGCGCGCGGCCAGTGCCAAGCGTGCGCACCTTTGTTCGCCCGAGGACCACCGCAACGCCTTTCCACCGACGACCGAAGCCGCCGCTTATCTCCAGTGACCTAACGCACGCCTCAACTAACCGCCGCCTCAACTCTCCCTTCCCTTTGCGCCTCGCCGCCGCCGCCGCGCCAACGCCGCGGGCTACGAAGCCGAGCATCGCCGGCTCTGTGCCTACTTGGCACGCCGACGTAGCCGCCACCTAGGCGCCAGCTCAACGCCACCTCGCCACCCTCGCTCCCGTGTCCGCCCACGTGGCACGGTCCACCCAGCCCAGAGTCGAAGGTCCCATGGACTTGGTCCATGTGGACCATGTCAATGACACATGGGACCCACATGTCAGAATTTTTTTTAATTCTTTAAATTCGAAAATTCAGCTGCTGGCGTCATCATTGCGCAATAAATTAATTTTCCTTTAGAAAAATAAATCAGGAAAATCTAATAAATTCTGAAATTAGGTTTTAAATAGATTTAAACTTTAAAAACTCATATCTTTTGCATCTGAACTCCAAATTGGGTGTTTCAAATTGCAAAGTTTGTATAAAATTATTATCTAGCTAACTAAACCACAATTATTTAATTTTGAGCTCATTTGACCAATAATTCCTTTAAACCCTAAAATTATCATTTCATGTAAATTCAAACTTCAAAAGCCCATATCTTTTGCATCTGAACTCCGATTGAGCCCATTCAAATTTCTAAATTTATATAAATTCAAGATCTAGCCAACTAAACCAAAATTATTCAATTTGGAGTTTATTTGAATCTTATTTGAATTTAGTTTGAATTTGGCTTATTTTCGCGTATAGATTTCGACGATTTCGGAAAGTCAGATTTCGACGCCGTTGAAGAACACATAAGAGGATTGATTTTGGTTGTATGATCATCGTGATTGTACACATAGACTACCTGGATAAAGTACTTGTGAGTACTACGTGACCTGTTAAGAAAAACAACATCACCTCAGTATCAGTTGATCTGTCCACCACAAGCGAGGCAAGTTACATTCTTGATCATATTTGCACATATTATTTAAAATTATTTAAATTCTGTTTTAAATAATTATTGCATGCTTATTTATATTCAGTAATTTAAATTTCTGTTTTAAATTTATAGTTATGCCTAAAATCCTTTGTATGACCAATTTTGATAATTGAATCAAACATGTTGTCACCCTAGTCTAAACCTAGTTGATACGATAGTATGAACTGGGATCATTTTGGAAAATATTGTGCTTAGCCATGCTTATAGATCACATATGTTTCATTTGGGGGATTTCAGCCAAAAGTCAAATGTTGTTTAAATTGTACCCTTGGCATTGGTGTGTCATGGGAGTTTTATAAATGCTTGAAAAGTAAAAGTAAATGATGGTTTGGACTTGGACGAAATGGTTGTCTGGATGGGTGCAGGTTTATGCACGGGCTCAACTGGGTAGGTTGAGGCCCAGGGTTTCGTTGGTTGTCGCCCAGGTCAGTTAAGGACCGGTCTTCGAGCCGCATCTTGCTAAGCCACATCGTAATACCACATGTCTTGTATGGGCAGGACCTGGCTGAATAATTTGCAAGGTTCCATCATGGTCGTTCCTATTGATGTGGTGGGTAGTCTTTCATGACTTTTGTTAGTCCCACCTAGCGCAAGAGGGGGCCTGAACCCTGCGGACAGGTAGTCCAACGGGGGTGAAACCTTAGCGAGGGAGGACTATAGTGGAATGACGCATTGTAAAGGCCTTGAACGTACTCTAGACTGCTTACCTAAGGTAGTGAGCGGTGGTATCGACGGATGCCAAACAACTAGAGAATTCATGTCTTGTGGGTAAAGTTGTACAACCTCTGCAGAGTGTAAAACTATTCGAATAGCCGTGTCCACGGTCATGGACATGCTGGCAAAGCCACTCAAAGTTAGACTCCGATTTCAAAATATTTTTGTAAAACAGTTTGACATGGATGGGTATCCATGAGAAAAGTTATGGGTTGAAGCCCCGGGTTGGTGCCCGTGTTTATGTTGGTGTTAGGTTGGTGCCTACACTATCTTTATCAATTAAAAATCAATTTTGGATTTTACAAAACTTGAGCTTTTGAACTTAGTATGGTATTTAATGTCAAATGTTGTTTTTGCACAAATAACCCTATAAGCCATCCTTTGTTACATCTATGTATGCATGTCATTTTGTTATTTAACGAGTGTAACTTGCGAGCACGGAAGTTGTGCTCATACTTGCTTAATGCAAACAAATTTCAGAGGAGAAGGACTTCGCTTCAAGTGTGGATCGTGACAACTAGGCCGCTACCCCAGTCGATTGCCTATGGCAGATTGCTGAACCCTACTACTTCTTCATCGTCTTCCGCTGTGTTTATTTAATGTTGCCCTGTAAGGCTATCTTGTAATCAACTCTGTTGTTATTTAATAACTTTTAACGTTTATGGTTGTGTTATCACATTTGTTTACTGTGTGAGCTAGCCACTGATCATGGGACTAGTTCAGTTATGCACAGAAGATCTGGGATGTCAATCCCGGGGTCTTACAGAAACTTAAGCTTATATGTATTCACTGCTGCTTCCTGAGTATTCATCTTCCCTTGGGCCTGTTAATTTGTTTTAGTTTGTATAGAGCCTGGTGGATTTTGTTCCTTTTGGGAAATTTTGTACATGTATGTGTTCCTTTTAGTTTAGTATGAAGCAATGTGATCTAGGTGTATTTATGGTTGTGTATTCCTTGTCATGATGTTCGTGCTTGCTTCTTTCAGAAACAATATTAGGCATGCCTGCGGACAAGCTGGTTCTATTGGGAAAGTTCTTGATATTCTAGACAAGTTGGTGATGCATTTCTTCAATTTTTTTATGTACAACCTTGAAAGGGAAGAAGAATATACGAAGTCAAGGAGGAGGGAGATCGCAGTAAGCTCCAAACGCAAGAGGTATGCTTCACAAATACTCAAGATGCCAATCGTGCTTGTGTCTTCTGCATGAGAATTGGTTAATATCTGATAGCCGATCGTGCCTGCCTTTCTTTTTTTATATTATTTTACACTAGTTTGGTCACTTAGCACGAGGTGTGATTCAGAGTCGTAAAATTAATTTTTTCTCAAAAAAATGCAAACATATTGACCAATAGCAAATATGTACCAGAATTACATAGTTTCATGAATCTACAACTGTGAAAATTTCTTTATGTTGTATGCTATTATGTTTCTAGGCTTTTTGCCCTTTCTCTTTTCCTACCCGTGTGCATGTTTGTGCTGATATGCATATTTGTTTGTACAAACCGGTAAGTTGGTTCATTAAATTCGGACCTTGCAATGAAGTATTCGTTGTTCCTAGATGAAATGAAATTATGAAATGATTGATATAAGACATAACTATTCATGAAATGTGGATATAGTCTCTCCTATGTTCTAGAAACAACTAAAGAAAGTATGTGTAAGCCACAACCAATATTTAAATGGCAATGTGCATATTTATTTGGTAAGAGGCTTGGAGATTATCAAATAACCCTATAAGATTTTTATGAGATTGTTTGATTGAATGAAGCAAAAAGGAGTTATGTACTCAACAAATTAATGAGACAAGGATTTCTAGCTTGTGTTGGGTATAGTTGCTGTTTTTTTTTAACTTTATAGCAATGGCCAGACTAGCTTTGAAATCACAGGGCAATATATAGGGTGAAAACTACCCTCTTCATTGTCACAAGATTTGGCTTTGCTTCTACTAAAACCTTTGTTGTGATTTGTACCTATGTCTGATGAGATCCACTATATCAATCATATATCTTTTGCTCTACCTTGGTTATGCACCTTCATTCAACATCTTTATGTTGAGTACATCTGTAGTTCGACTATGAGTTTAATATTCAGATATCAGATATTTAGTTCATAAAGACATGATTTTTTATTTTTTATTTATAGAAAATTTCATTGCTGCTTCTTTACCAAGTGGCAGAATATCCACACGGTTGCATTGTTTGTTAATAGAATATGTTTTCCCAAGTTTTACTTCATGCATGACAAATCTACTACAGGTGGAACTTATCACTTCTACATGACCTTAAAGACCTCAAACTATTTGTGCTTCTAAAAGACACCATACATTTATGGTTTTTTTAAGTGGTAAACCCCAGCTATTCTTAGTAGGACAAGAATACAAATGTCTATTTAGGAGCCCATTTAATCACTGATATAAGTATTGGGTACTTAATAGGTGAAATTAAACATGCTAGCTTTTTAATTGTAGAGTAGTTTTCCTAGGGTGATAAGCTAGCTTAACTAGATTATGCTCCTTTGTTCTTTGTTGAATGCATTTCTTATTATTTGATTTCATTTTGTTGCAAGTATTATGACTTTATTTTATAGCAAAGTTTGTTTTCCTCCTCGCCATCAAGTGAGACTACCTCTCCCAATTTCGGTAAGCTCAAATATGCTATGAGCAGCGCGACATGAGGACAACAATGCAGGGCAGGCGTGGTGGCAGGGCCAGGGGTGCAAAACCTAGACTAATCTAGGTGGTGGAGATGAGGTTATATTGTAGGCTAAGCACGACGATGATTGACGACTCGACATGCTGGGACTATGATTTTTTAATCCATTGCAACGCATGGGCATTGAACTAGTACATATACAAAAGCATAGAGATTATAGACTTATACAAACATGGCATACTGCTACTTGTTTCAATCGAATTCGTTAGGCATCTGAAATCTATACACCGCCATCAAAATAGGTAAATTTTAGGTGGAAACTTAAATTGAGTGTAAACTACGTGGAAACCATGTGAAAATGTTTTAAACAATTCTTGAGAAATTTGTAGATATAGAGGAAGATACATTCTATAGCTATATAACATTTCAAGATTAAACTCTACCACATTTGGCAGATATGAAAAGACACAATCTACATGAAAAGACAAATAACTATTCATATAGAATTTGTATTTTCCATATCTCCACAATGCAATTGAGTTTGATATTAAAATTTTACGTGGCTATAGGACACCACCTCCCATAGAGAATTTTGAAAACGTTTGCATATGGTTTCCAGGAAGTTTACATCGATTTGGCTTTTCACCTCCAAGACTTCGTCGTGTAAAGCCTAGATTTTGATGCGTGCAACAAACGGGAATTAACCAAATATCAGGTGGGGGCTTAGGAGGACAAGCCCGCATACGTACGACACGGCACGCGCCCAAGAAGACCGCGCGACGCGCCAAGGCGTGTGCGTCCTTGGCACCGGCACACGAGCTCACTTGTACTGTCGCCATGGCCTGCTTTCCTAGCTTTCTCGGTTCGGCTCGGGTTTCTTGGGTCCCTGCGATGTACTAGTCTCTAGTTGGATCATTGAGCACGATTGGACATGGCAGCAGGTGCCTCCTCTTTTAGCACAGCCTGCACCTGCGATTCTGCCGAAAGTAGCCGGGTGTGGCGTGCCGAGTCACTGCCGACATCTTAATCCTCTGCAACCACATGCCCGTGAGTGGCTCTCATGGTGCAGGTTTACAAGCTACAGATTCTTGAACTGAGGAGAATGAGGTAAACTGGCGTGACATAGCTGCAATGGAGCAAGTGTCTCTGAAGATACTGATGAGACAGGGGTGAAACTTTCACCCCCGCTTGGGGTGCTGGGCACCGGCTCCTCCGTCACATTTATTATACTCTATTACTACTTGTGCATAATTGTGATCACTTAGACAACACTATCTAATAGTGATGTACTGTTTTTACTATAGTTTGCATTTTTTCTATTTATACATGAATTTGAATTGCACAAAACCGTTCGATGTATGTTTGATAAATTTGTCTTGCGTTAGCTATAACTTCAGAGCATTTCACTATTTTCGTTCTGACTTCACCGCTGTGACGAGAGATCCGGATTCAGGTCATGGAAAGGGGGCTAGACGCTACCTTTAGTGGCACGTTATCGTTATGTGAGATGGCTTCTGATGTTGATGATTTAATACGGCATGGTGTTGGGTCGACTCATAGCTCAACAGCTTATCCTGATACTAAATGGGCCCATGCCAACTATCTGTATAGTTTCTTTTAAGGCCACGAGAGCATGCCAGTTAAACACATCCTAGCGTGCAGAAATTTCTGAGTTAAGTTCAAGACCTCAGCCAGAAGCTTGCACAGTAAGATGGAGGACGTACAAAGGACTAGAGCATCTCACTGTTTCGAAGAATTCCACAACACTAAGAACTGTAAAAGAAGACAGTCAAGGCACTGCACAAAGACAAAGCAACTGAGAAATACCACCAAAAAATAACTACACGAACTAGCAATCCAGGCACAGTGATATACAGTTATAAACTATAAAGAAATTCAGTATTTAAGCCTATTCTTTCTCGAAAATTTTGTACTCAGAATGAGCCCATACAACTCCCAGTATCAGGGAGGAACTGATACCGATAAAACAAATTGAACTGAAACGAATGACTCTTGTCAAGCAAGAATACCTGTACTGATGAAATGGAATGAAGCATATTTCAGGCTTCAGTTTGCCGTGGCAGCCCGGGACTGGAAGGTGATGCTCCTGTGGCTCGGCAGCGCCAGCATGGCGGTGTGATCGAGGAAATCCTCGAGCTCCACCACGGCCTGCAGTATCCTCCTGAGGTCGTCCGCGCACATGAACCCGGCCGCGCCGAGCCGGCGCACGGCGTAGACGTAGATGGTGAGGCAGCCCTTGCGGAACTTGAACCGCGCCATCTCGCTGCCGGTGAGCCCTCGGATGAGGCCCCTGTTCACGTCCCCGAGCGGAACGACGGCCGGCCACAGCCGGTCCACGGCCGCCTTCATGGTCTCCGACTCGAACACGAACAGCGCGGCCTTGGACTTGTTGGTGCCGAGGCCGAGCGTGAGCGTGCGCCACGCCTGGTGCGCGAGCACGGTGAAGCCGGTGGGCATGTACGCGGTCGTGGACGGGAACGGCAGCCGCTGGCACTCGGCCACATATGACGGGTGGATGCCCAGCAGCCGCAGCAGCTCCAGCGGCGACGCGCGGCGCACCGTGAACGATTTCACCACGAACTGCCCGCCGAACCGGAGGCCCCTCACCTCGGTGCACGCCTTGAAGTGCGCCTCCGTGGCGGGCTTCTTGTTGCTGTCTTCCGCCATGGTGGTACTGGTATCAGTATGCATGCACGCAAACTTTCTGGAGTGAGCTGTGCTGTCTGCGGATCAGAGAAAAGGTTGTGCTTTCTGCTGGTACCACATCGCAATGCAGTCAGGGTGAAGGGCCATCGATCCGGCTGGGCACTAAAGGAAGAAGATTTTATTGCTGGTTGGTCAGAGAAGCCGAATGATTGTGCGCATTGCCTCTCCACCTGAAATGGAGTATAAAAAACGCGTTAGGAAACTGTGCGCACGTACGCATGATTGTTGCTTTCTCACATACAAATGCTTCGCTTAATTAGTCTGTTTTCTTATTGGTGCAGCCGTTCGTGCGCTGGAACCCCACGGCTATGCAACGATGCTTCGGTCTGGCTACGCAAAAGCTCGGTCAGTTCTCTGCAAAAGAAAACGGAATAGTTTCAGACAAAGCAACAGGCCATGCTATTCCTTTGTGAAACAAAAACTACTAGTAAATCTTAGTTCATTGGATGAGCATAGGCACAACGGACAAATGGATCTAATTTAATTGTCCAAGATGTTGTTGATCTTGCAGAAGCGCAGGAAGATCGAAAGCGAAATGTTATGAAGGATTCAAACAGAGAATTCAGACTGAGAAACAAAACATACAAACATACCAGTTAAACATCTGATCTTGTACACCAGTAGGATTCTGAAATTTTCTTCCCTTCAAAGGAGTCTGGAAATGCTGGGAGGCACCTTCTTAAGGGGGCGGACAACCCTCAGCAGATGACGTTCAGGCTGCCGCTGTCTTCGCATGAGTCCGGACTCAGAATCACAACTAGGCAAGCAAACTGGCGATGAATATATGGGCAGCGGGTTGTTAGCCGAAGGTGCTTCTTCCTACATGTCAAGAGTATGATATGCTTAAAAGAGAATCCATTAAGTAACTATCAGAAAGTAGTGACAGTGCAACAACTAGCGCCTGGCCTAACACAATTTTAGAGCTTACTGCAGGCTGATGTTGTAGAAGCAGCTTGCCAGCTATGAATCACCGACCCTTTGCTAAACTGCCATACCGGTACTGGATGTTGGATTGATCTCCCTCCCAATTAGCCCAACGACTAATTGGGGCCTTGATCCGCGCCCTGATCGGGGGCACCCAGCCCATCTATTGGCTGGTGGGCCCCCGTCGCGCTGCGCCATATATAAAGGGTGGGAGGCCGGCGGCTCGTAGTACGAGGTTGACCGTGAGCCGCACAACTCCACCAACATAAAACCCTAACCGATCTGAGGGTGGCGTTGAAGCGACGGGAAGCTCCACCGCCGTCGCCATCGAACGCCGCCGCTGTTGCCGTCATCCTTCTTCGCCGATCTTCGCTGCAGCCATGGCTGGCTCCTCCTCCTCTACCTCCGACGGTATACTCTTACTCTCCCCTCTCTTCCTCTCAGATAATGAACCCCATTGCAAAGAAAAGGAAAACTACATTGGTATCAGAGCGGGAAAAAGGATCGGGCTTACCGTCGCCGGGTCGCCTGTCTCGGGCTCGGCCGGGAACGCGCGCCGCCAGCTCGCGTCGGTCCCGACGCCGGCACCTCCGCGACGCAGCTGCCGCTCCCGCCTTCTGCTCGCGTCGCCGCCGCCCAGGGTGCGCGCGGGCGCCGCTCCTCCGCCGCGCCGCCTCGCCGCGCGCGCCGCCGCCGCCTGGTGGTTCCTCAGCCCGCGGCCTTGCTCGTCTTGCCGCCTCGCGCGCTGCCCCGGCGGCTGTGGTCGCGCGCCGCCGCCGCCCGCCCGCCTTGAGCGCGGTGCTTCTCCTCGCGAAGCGGACGCCGCCGTCGCGCGCGCGCGCGTGGCGCCGCGCGCCGCTCCTCCTTCTTGCGCGCCGGAGCCGCCGCCTCGCGGGCTCCGCCCGGGCCGCCGCGTTGCTCCCCGTGTGCGCCGTCGCTGGAGACCCCGTGCGAGCCGCCGTTTTTTTCGGTGGGAGTTGCAGCCGATTGGCTAGGGTTAGGGTTGGGGGCCTTTTAGTCTCGCCCGCATCACAAGCTCGGCCGTCCGATTGGATCGGACGGTCCTCCTTGCGTGGGCCGTTTTTTCGGCTGTAGCCGAGTGGGCCGGCTGCGAAGTAATGGGCCTAATTGGCTATTTTGAACAGTAAAAACAGAAAGAGATTTTATTGTTTTTCAGAAGCAATTATGATTGAATTTGAATGAAAATTGAATCAAATCTCTGTAATTTTTTTACACCAACGTGTTAATTTTTCCAGAGATTAAAAGTTTACAGTATATTGCTTCTGAATAATGAATTATTTAGAATAATTACAGTTTCCGCTGCAAAAGTTAATATTGATTGTTTTTTCATTATTAAATTCGAACCAACGGGAGAATTTAATTTTGAAAAAATAGAGATAATTTCAGATTATTATGATATTGTTATTTTCTGACCAACGTTGATAATAACAGTATTATAATTTTTTAATTAATGTTTTTATGTATTATTTCTATTTCTGCCCAACGGTGATGTAGATTTAATGTATAGATAAAATTGTTTTAAATTGTATGTCGTATTTTTGACCAACGTTGGAAATAAGGCATATAATTTTGCTGTTATGTTCTCACTTTACTTGAACTATTTTTCAGGCGGATACAACTTGATGAGTTGTATCAGAGAGATCCCCACTCTCAAAGGAGATAATTATGGAGAGTGGAAGAAAAAGATAGACTTAGCGTTTATCTTGGCTGAGGTGGACTGGGTCCTCACTACAGCACGTCCCACTGAGCCTATGGCACCAGTGAGGGATCAAAATGAGGATGATACTGCTTGGCAGAAAAGACAGAGGGACCATGCTCCCTTACAGATGTCTTATGACCTTGAGCATAAGAAATGGACCACAGCCAACAAGAAATGTTTGGCTGTGATAAAGAACACGATTGAGCCTGGCAATTGTGGGCTCAATCGCAGAGTGTGACACTTTCACAGAGTATCTTGAGAAAATAAAGAGTCATTTACTGGCTCTTCAAAGACATATGCTACACAAATTGATTAGCGACTTGTGATGAAAGGTACTCAGCGGTGGCATAAGAGAGCACATACTAAGGATGAGCAACTTGGCATCCAAGCTTAAACCAATGGATTTGGCTCTCAAGGATGAGTTCCTTATTCACTTGATTTTTGCTTCCCTTAGGAAAAGTTTGACACATTTGTTGTCAACTACAATATGCAGCCCAGAAATGGGACTTAGAAAATGCATAGCTATGTGTGTGCAAGAGGAGGAAAGATTTAAATCCTCACATGGTGGTTCTATCAACTATGTGAAGGACAACAAGAAAAGGAATTTCAACAAGAACTTCTCCTCAAAGAACAAGGGAAAAGCCTCTATCCATCAGCCTCAACAGAATAAGTTTGCAGTAGAAAAGGATCAGTGCCTTCATTGCAAGAAAAAGGGACATTACAAGAAAGATTGTCCCGATTTCTTGAAAATGATTATGTCAAAGAAAGGTGAGGACATTATTACCTTCATAAATGAGTCCCTGTATGTACAATATTCAAACTCTACTTGGTGGATTGATCCAGTGCAACTGCTCATGTTGCCAATAATATGCTGTGGATTCCGTTCGACGAGGAATACGCAAAGAAAAGAAAGATGCATTAAAGTCGCAAATGGAGTCCAAGTGAAGTTGAAGTCATGGCGATCTTTCATTAGAGCTAGCTGATGGCTTCACTCTCTTACTTAGAAATGTTCTTTATGTTCCCTCTTTACAGAGGAATTTGATTAGTGTTTCATGTTTGGACAATGATGGTTATGATTGTCATTTTGGAAATGGCAAGTGTGAAATAATGTTTAATAAAGAATGTGTTGGTCTTGCCATCTTACAAAATGAGCTTTATTTGTTATCATTATATGATGATGTGAATGTCGATGCGATAAAGGAACGTCGCGTGCGATAAAGTGAATGAATCCTCGTCACGAATGTAAACAGAAACGAAAGAGAACTCTAGATGCGTCGTCGAAATTATGGCACCGCTGCTTAGGCCATATTTGAGGGGAGAATAGAAAGACTAGTTAAGAATGATATTCTTCTTCCATTAGAGTTCTCAGACTTAGAACAATGCAGAGAATGCATTAAAGGAAAATATGTAAAGAAAATTAAGAAAGACGCCAAAAGAAGCACAAGAATTCTACAAATTATTCACACAGACATTTGTGGACCTTTTCCGTGAAAAGTGTGGATGGATATGACTCGCTCATAACATTCACTGATGATTACTCCGTTATGGATATATTTATCCAATCAAAGAAAGAAATGAAGCATTGATAAATTCAAGATATTTAAGGTCAAGTAGAAAACCAACACGATTTAAAGATTAAGATAGTCCGATCTGACCGTGGGGGGGAGTACTACGGTCGACATACCCCATATGGACAAGTTCCTGGACCTTTTGCAAGGTTTTTATAGGAAAATGGTATAGTGGCCCAGTATTCTACACCGGGCGAACCTCAGCAAAATGGAGTAGCTGAAAGACGCAACCGTACCCTGATGGATATGGTGCGAAGCATGATGAGCTATTCCACACTGCCATTGAGTCTATGGATGGAGGCGTTGAAAACCGCCATTCATATTCTCAACAGAGTGCCTAGTAAGTCGGTGCCCAAAACACCATACGAGTTGTGGACAGGAAGAGTTCCCTCACTAAACCACTTACGTGTTTGGGGGAGTCCTGCTGAGGCTAAAGTATTTAACCCAAACCTTGGGAAGCTTGATCCCAAAACAGTAAGTTGTCATTTCATTGGCTACCCTGAAAAGTCAAAAGGTTTTCGTTTCTACTGTCCAGACAGATACACAAAGTTTGTAGAAACGAGACACGCTGTCTTCTTAGAGGATGAAATGATGAGAGGAAGTATGGTAGCTCGTGAGATTGACCTTGAAGAGAAGCGGGTGTATGCGCCCACTCCGATGATTCAAGAACCATTCTTCATACTACTACTGCCATTTGCACCGACGTGCAAGACATCTGTGGTACCAAAGACTGTTATTGTTCCTCCTGTGGCAACAATGAATGAGAATGAGGAACTTGTTCTTCAGATCCTATAGAACACATTGCCACGATGAGGGGAGCAACAAAGAAATTTCAAATGTAAGATGTACCAAATGAGGAGGCCCGAGGAGGTCTCAAAGAATAAGAAGATCAACTATTTCGATGATTATCGATTTATCATACAGAGGAATTTCAAATGGAGGATGATCCCACCTCATTTGAAGAAGCCATGAGAAGCTTAAAATTCTCAAAATGGCTTGAGGCCATGGAAGAGGAGATGAGATCCATGAAGACTAATAAAGTCCGGGACTTGGAAATTATTCCTAAAGGAGCCAAAACAAGAGGGTCAGAATGGGTCTACAAGACAAAGCTTGACTCCCAAGGGAATGTAGAAAGATACAAAGCGCGACTTGTGGCAAAAGGCTTTACGCAAAGAGAAGGGATTGATTACAATGAGACCTTTTCTCCGTCTCATGTAAAGATTCTTGAATCATAATGGCATTAGTAGCACATTATGATTTAGAGTTACATCGATGGATGTAAAGACGGCATTTCTTAATGGGGATTTGGAGGAAAATGTTTACATGGCACAACCGAAAGGTTTTGTCGTGGAAGGAAATGAAAGAATGGGATGCCGCCTAAAGAAATCGATTTATGGGTTAAAGCAAGCTTCAAGACAGTGGTACTTGAAGTTTGACAAGATAATAAGAAAATTTGGGTTTAAGGAAAATGTAGAGGACAATCTGTGTTTTGCAAAGTTTAAAGATGGGAAGTTTATCTTCCTAATCCTCGTATGTGGATGATATTCTACTAGCTAGTAGTGAGGTCATCACATCGAGACAAAGAAGTTTTTGTCCTCAAACTTTGATATGAAAGATCTTGGTGAAGCTTCGTTCGCTCTAGGATCAAATTCACCTGATAGATACAAGGGGTATTGGGATGTCACAAAAGGCATACATAGAGAAAGTCTTAAAGAAATTTTGTATGCATAAATGTAGTCCTTCACCGCACCTATAGTCAAGGGCGACAGATATGGAGATTTTCAATGCCCCAGAACCAAGACGAGCTCGATCAAATGAAATCGGTTCCATATGCTTGGTGTCGGAAGCTTGCGGTATGCTCAAGTGTACGCGCTACGACTTAGCGTTTGTTACCGGGTTACTTGGCGATTCCAGAGCAATCTCGAATAGAACATTGAAATTGATAAAGAAAGTCTTGCGTTATTTGCAAGGAACAAAAGACCTCATGATGACATACGTAAGATCGATTCACTCCATATAGTGGGGTATACTGATTCGATTTTGCGGAGATGATAGAAAGTCTACATCCGGATATGTGTTCACTCACGGAGGAGCTATATCGTGGAAAAGCTCAAAGCAAACCGTCACTACATCGCCCACAATGTATGCCGAGTTTGTAGCATGTTATGAGGCTACGGGGCGGTGAACAAGCTAAAGAAGTTCATACCCGGCCTAAAAGTGGTTGACGACATCAATGGACCACTTAAGTTGTAATCGCGATAATGAACCCGCAGTAACGTATGCCCACAACAATAAGTCAAGTGGTGCTGCCAAACACATTGACATAAAGTACTATGTTGTGAAAGATAAAGTTCGGGATCAAATTATAAGTCTTGAGCATATAAGTACCGCAAAGATGCTAGCGGATCCGCTTACTAAAGGCTTACCACCCAACGTGTTCAGAGAACATGTAGCCGGCATGGGTTTAAGGGAAAGCCTATGATTCCTGGACTAAAAGATGGCCCAAAAGATTAAAGTAACTATTTCAGAACAGAGAGGTGTATTGTAGCTGTTAAATCTATCGGCGATTGACCGTGACGATGAGACATGTTCTATGCACTAATCTGTGATGGAATGTGTAAAGTCAAAAGTAATTAAAAGTTAAAGCATAGAGGAGATCAAAGGGAGAATGTTGATTGATCTCCTCCCAATTAGCCCAACGACTAATTGGGGCCTTGATCCACGCTACGACGGGGCACCACCCATCTATTGGCTGGTGGGCCCCCGTCGCGCTGCGCCATATATAAAGGGTGGGAGGCCGGCGGCTCGTAGTACGAGGTTGACCGTGAGCCGCACAACTCCACCAACATAAAACCCTAACCGATCTGAGGGTGGCGTTGAAGCGACGGGAAGCTCCACCGCCGTCGCCATCGAACGCCGCCGCTGTTGCCGTCATCCTTCTTCGCCGATCTTCGCTGCAGCCATGGCTGGCTCCTCCTCCTCTACCTCCGACGGTATACTCTTACTCTCCCCTCTCTTCCTCTCAGATAATGAACCCCATTGCAAAGAAAAGGAAAACTACACTGGATACGTACCCAATATGACGATCGTTTGCGATCGAATTGGTGAATTTTGGCTTTTAAAATTAATAAAAATAATCCCGATATTTCTCCGACACTCCGTGATACTTCCCGATACTCTAAGCCCAAAACACCTTATCTTAAAGTTCAACAACAGCCCAAAGCAATCGAGGAGATATCCTATGCTACCTCCTATTACGGTGCTATGTTCGTTTTATGTATATATAAAAGTTTTTATTTTTTTTCTAAAAAAATTGGAGATGTAGGGAAGAACATATTTTACAGCCATGTAAATTTCAAAATCAAACTCGATGGAATTTGAGAGATACGAGGAAAAATTATGCATGAATAGTGATTTTCACTGTTAATAACTATTCATTTTCGTTGCGCATCAATTTCATATCTTCTAAATATGATCGAGTTTGATGTTAAAATTTTCATGGTTATAGAATATGTCTTCCCCTATATCTCCTGTTTTTTCTTAAAAAAAATAAAACTTTTATGTATAAGTAATACATAGGTAGGACCGTAAGAGGGTGTAGCACATGCTATTCTCTCTGAAGCCATCCATCCCAACCCTAATCCCTAAATCAAACACAATCGAATGAACCGACTGCTACTGCGCTCTCTCTCTCTCTTTCTACTCGGCAATTGAACGCCGCTGCCCCCTCACATTCCGCTTGCATGCCGCTGCTGTTGGCCTAGCTCTCGGACTCGGAGAGAACTCGCACATTGTTTCCTCTTTGGAATGCACGCACACAAAAAGATGAAAATAGATGAGTTTTGTGACGCATAACCACTTGCGTCTTTTCTCTCTTATGTTATTCCATTGCTTCTCACATTACAAAACTAGTTATAATGTTTTTTATAGCTGCAATATAACATGTAACCTCCCCATCAACACCGCTACCTCTACTACATGCACTAGCTAATTACTCTATTAACTGATTTGCAGCCACTAGCTCCACTAAATCTACCATACAAATTCAATTAACATGCAAACAATAAGAAGTTAAGATTATATCTAACAGTTTCCTCCCTAATCTTAACATGCCAACTCATCGTTGCAGATCACTCGCAACCTCTTGCCACGCACAACAGATTTCTCCTTGTTGCCACACGTAACGGCCTCTTGTATGACTCATCGTGCCATTGATGGTTTTCAGCACTTATCTCCAAGAAGTTCTGCCTTCCCACTCGGTACGGATTAGCAACACAAACCCCCTTTATGTGTCGCCAAACCCACACAGCCACTTCTCTACCATGTGGTGCACTCCTTGAGGGACAATACAGTCGCTATCGCCATGCGATCACTCTTAAGGGACAATACATTGGCCCTCGCCATCAGTGACCGTGAACATGGGCGCCACCGCAGCCCATGCATTTGGTAGTCTTCTCTCGAAGATACGGAGATGGCCACTAATGCCATCTTGTCTTGCCGGTTGTCGACGATGCTCCTTGGTAGCAGGTATTTGGGAAATATGTCGTCTCCACTCTTTACTGCTACCTCTTTGCCGCCACAACTTCGTCGTCGGTAGCATGACTCATCGGATGGCTCAGACCTCCTATTCTTCTTGCGACGGTGGCCTCCATGCCATCGCCATTTGTCGGCCTCATGCTGACTTGCTTCCCGACGGATTCGCACCACCTCACCATGCCGCCGCCGGGCTCCACCTCCGGTGGAGACTGCTATCGTCAGCCTACTCTGTGGCGATCACATCGCCACCACAGGTGCGCACGTCACGTGCGATTCCAGCACATCGCGCTGGCCTCGTCATGGCCATGAGGACCTCCAAGGTCACGTTCCTAATGCACAGTGTTGTAGTCGGCCTCATCGTCGGTGCCCTGTACACCTACGCCCAACGCGTCTCCACGCCGTCGAGGCCGAGCCCGTCATCACCGCACTGTGGGACGGTCGCCTCCGTGAGCCGTGCCACGTGTGCCTAGGGCCGAGCCACCGTGGGACAGCCGCCGCCGCGCCGCCACCTGCCTCTTCGCTCTCGTCGCCATCGTTGTGCTCCGCTCCGCGCGCAGCACGACCAGCTCCCACCATGGTCACCAGCATGCATGCGCACCTAAACCGCCATTGCCGATCGGTGAGTCATCGCCAGGCAATTTCTCCTCGCACCTCGCTCTGATACCAATTATTGGCCCCAGCTCCCGGAGAGGACTCACACATTGTTTCCTCTCTGGAACGCACGCACACAAGAAGATGAACACAGATGAGTTTTGCGACGCCTAACCACTTGCGTATTTCCTCTTCTGTCATTCCATTGCTTCTCACATTACAAACTGATTACAATATTTTTTATAGCTGCAATATGACATGTAACCTCACCACTAACACCACTACCTTCACTACATGCACTAGCTAATTACTCTATTAACTAATTTGCAGCCACTAGCTCCACTAAACCTACCATACAAACAGACATGCAAATTCAATTAACATGCAAAACACTAAGAAGTCAAGATTATATCTAACAGTTGCCGCCGCCGACCCCTACTCTTTCCGCTGCCACCTTCTCATTCTCCAGCAAGCCGCCATTGCCTCCCTTTCCTAGTTCCTCTGCCGTCTCTCCCACTGCAACCACCACCCTCCTTCCGGATCCTGCCTGCCGCCGCCTTCTCCTTCTCTAGCAAGCTGCCGCCTACTTCTCTCTTGTAGACTCTTTACATTTTTCTCATTTTTAAATGCATATATACTCGTCGTATCGTCGTATCCTTGTTTTTGAGAAATTGTGTATTGCCGTATCGGTGATACATAGCTTTCCAGATCTCTACTCGATTGTCTTATTGCTGCAGTGTATCTTGATATAGTGTTGTAGTATCTATCGAGAACTTCATATTCGTGAGATTTTTGGGTGAGCGCTATATCAGTATTCATTTTAGCATCTGAAGGAGAACAAATTATCCTTCAATTCCAAAATGAAACCAGGTGTTTTGATCCAAGGAAAATACTGGACAGTAGGAAGCAACATAAATCAATTGTAATCAGCATTTAGTTGGGTTGTCCAATCTATAAATTTGTAGAAAAGACGTTTCGTCCTAAACTCGCATTAGTCCAAACAACAAAACAACACCATCACATACGCCTAACTTTTAATTCCTTGATAATTCAGTCTTAAACCTCACCAGTCACCACTGTGGATGCCTACCCTCTACTGTCAGCTTGGAACATAGTGGAGTAAGAAGACCTAACCATTTAGTGATAGTTGTTAAGCTTTCCCATCTAAACGCCCAGTTTGATAATGAACTTCCCCCAGTCAATAGCCATGACATATCATATTAAATGCCCTGTTCTAAATCATTCCTGACCGATATGAAACCAGTGTCATGAGCAAATCTGAAGCCTGGCGATTTGATAACTCAGCAGCTATGATCTGCTAGAAATTGGGGCATTCTGAAATGCATACGATCAAAAATTAAGCCATCAGAGGAGTGAGCGTAGCTCACTTGGCCTGCTCGTGTTGAGACAATAGGCTGGTCGGGAGTTCGATCCTGTGCCTCGCCGGTACTGTGCAGGGGCACAGGGGAGCTTTAGGCTTCCAACTCGTCACGATTCAAACGCTGCTCCCATGTGTGTCTCGTGAGATTGGGTGCTTCTTCTTTTTTTAATGTGGGTTAGATATGGTAAAATCCTGAACATCAAATAAAAAAAAGCCATCACCCATCAGGGAAGATATCATTCCCCTTCTTGGAATCCTATCTCAAGAGCATTAGTTCGCCAACTGGAGACTTGATTTCCAGATCGGTAGATCTTAAAGAGTTTAGGACTTTAGTCCTGACCAGAGCATTGTATATTTGTATATGAACAATGATGAACACTCATTTCCAGAGGCAGGAACTTCCTACGTACTCACTCAACTAGTTCAGCAGTTTTAGCATGACCGAGAGTGTTTGTCAAAATGGACATTAAATTTCAGCTGATTTATGTCAGACTTTATGTTCGTGCATATATATAACAAACAAATAGTGCTCCATGTTTATGTAGAACTATTGCAAACAAAACATTTATAAGCACCTTTGTAGTTAGTTCTATAAACTAAATGCATTCAAAACGTTTCCATTGGAAATTCATTGTGCCCCAAAGCGGAATTGAACCTTTCTAGACACCACAGTAGGATGCACAATCTGAAATATGTCTTCATTGCTTCTTCAAGTCTAACGCCTTTTTACGAACAATCAATCAGGTAATTTGCAGTCAAGATTACATAGCTAATCTACCTCGAACTCTTTTAACAGGGAAAAAGAAACGAAAAGCTAAGGCATTGGTGAAGACAATAAGGTGGCGAACGATCAGCTATGAGCTGATGAACATGATCAGGCAGCACCTAGATTTATGAAACAAATTGGAATTGGGATTTGTACCATGAAATCATTGGATCTGCACTACTAAGCATAAGCTCTACCTTGAGCTCCACAAGAAAGCAAAAGCTCATCATAAAAGCAAGCACAAGCCAGTATATTCCAAAACAACATAGGTCGTAGGATAAGTGCATGCACGTACCTGCAAGATGCAGCACAAAAGAAACAAGAAGCATCTCCCGGGAATTCCCTCGAGCACCTTGGCTGCATCCTAAAGGAAAACCAGAGGTACATGTCACAGTCATAGGTACAATACAACCTTAACCTTTTCCTATGGGCAATGGCGAATCTGCCGGCGAGGAGGGAAAAGTAATCGCCTTGAGACGTGTCCGCCTCCAATTAGCCTACTCGACCGTCTCCTGGCCCACCAACGCGCCAAGAGTTACCAAGCAACAAACTCCGGAAAGGGCAGAAAAAGGTGAAATCTTTTACGGGAATTCTGATGTCGGCGACCACGGCCGCAGCCGTGCGCCGTCTCTGCGCCGCCGGCGAGGTGCGATCGGCCCTCGCGCTGCTCGCCCGTGGTACTAAGGCGGGCGACGCAGCGCTGGACGTAGCCGCGTGCACCGCGCTCGTCGTCGGCTGCTGCAGGAACGGCAACGTGACGGAAGCCCGCAGGGTGTTCGACGTAATGCGGCGCTTGGGCTTGGCCCCCAACGAGGTCACTTACACTGCTCTGATCCACGGCTACTTCATTCATGGACACACAGAGAAGGGTTTCGCCTTGTTTGAGGAGATGAGGAGAGGTGGAGTTGAGCCAAATCTCTACACCTACAACTGCTTGATCGGGGTGTGGTGCAGGATGGGGGAGTTCGAGCGTGCCCGTCACCTGTTCGACGAAATGCTTGTGAAGGGCGTCGCACGCAATGTTGTCAGCTATAACACCTACATTGCCGGGCTATGCAGGCATGCCAGACTGAAGGATGCCACCCAGCTGCTTGAAATGATGAGAAGGGAGGGTATCCGGCCTAGCATTGTGACGTTCAACCTTCTCATCGATGGCTATGGCAAAGCCGGGAAGATGTCCAATGCTCTGCACATCTTCAACCAGATGAAGGCTGACGGGTGCCCACCGAGTGCAGTGACGTACAATACGCTTATTGCCGGGTTCTGTCGTGCTAGAGATATGGCCCGGGCAAACAGGGCTTTCTCTGACATGAAGGAGCGAGGATTGGTACCCACAAAAGTGACGTACACCATACTCATTGATGCATTTGCCAAGGAAAATGACATGGACAAGGCTTTTGAGATGTTTGCAGAGATGGAGAAGACTGGTTTAGAGGTGGATGTGCGCACTTACGGTGTTCTGATGCGTGCGCTCTGCATGGAAGGGAACATGAAGGATGCCAGGAAGCTGTTCCAGTTGATGGACGAGAAAGGAGTTGAGCCGAGCAATGTGATCTATGACATGATGATTTATGGTTATGGGCGAGAAGGGAGCTCGTACAAGGCTCTGAGGCTGATCATGGAGATGAGCAAGAATGGCTGGGTTCCGAATGCTGCGAGCTATGGCCTGACAATCCGTGTTCTTTGCAATGATGGTAAATGTCAGGAAGCTGAGGCTCTGCTTGATGACATGGTGCGTGCTGGTCTACAAACAAGCGCAGCAGTCTGCCAGTCATTATTGGATGCCAAGGCGAGACTGGGAGGTTCTACTGATAACTCTTTTACTTAGACATGAGAAAGTAGGAAGATGATATACATAGACCGTGAGGAGCGGAAACCTACTCAAATCTATCTTGCAAAGTGCAACATAAGAAACTGTTCACTTGAGTGGTTTATTCGACATGGACAGAACTCCACTATGGGCGAAAATGATCAGCAAATTTATAGCAGCAGAAAGATAGAAGATCCAGAAGACCAGAACACTTCAGAAGGTCAGTGCTTTTATACTTTGATAAGAAGAATTTAGTCGAGCAAGCTACTTTCAAGTTGTACTATTTTTTCTCCTTTTGAAGTGGTCAACCATGAGCATGCTGAATGAGTTTCTGCTATACTTGATGACAGATTATTAACCATTTATTTCTCAAGTTGTCTTATAATTTGTATCAACTGCGCGTCCAGACAATAGAAAATCCAGCTTTTACATTCCTGTTCTTGTAGTATTTCACCGAAGTGGATTCTTTTTCTGTCCATGTGATTCTGGTTAGATTGCAATCAATTTTTAGAGCAGGGATATCTAGTGGAGATGTGTGATTCCCTAAAACATTTTTGTGTTGCTTTTAACTAGTAGAAATTTGCAGGCGAAGTTTGAAAAACGAGATTTTGTTTATTGACTAGTAACAAGACAACAACTTCGGTGTAAGTTTTACCGACCCAAGTTGCCATTTGCAGGTTGCCAGTAGTTATACGCTCTTGATGCGGCATTCTGCTTCTGAAATGCCCGACTTCCGAGCCAAATTTACCATGCACACAGCACACGCTGCTGTATCTATATGAATGTTTATCATGCAGTCACCTGTATATTTGCCTCCTCAACTATGCAAGGAATCTTATTTGCTATATACGGTAGATATTTAATGGCTTTGGTTTTTCAGTGATGAAGATCTCTTCCATACCCCAAGAGACAAGAATGTCTGGATTCTGTTGTCCCCTGTATATACATTGACCAAACTGAACTCGTATGCCTCCTGGTTTAAGGAATTAACCGTGTCGGAGAATCATCCGATTCTGCATCTGAGCCTCCTGGTTTCTTTATGAAGGTTATACCAGTTGCTACTTGCTTTGATACTGCAATTTGTAATATTCAAAATAGAAGAATAATTCATCGTTCAGTTGGTGTCGTATTTCTGAAGTACCTACTTATTTTTTGTCGAACTCATGAATAAGCGGAACATGTTGTATATTTGAGGTCTTATTGCCGACGAACGAAACTCTCAACTCATAAATAATAAACAATAGATAAGAACACAAGTATTTGAGGTCGCGTTGCTAACAACCCCCCTTATGAGTCTTTATTTAGGTAAAGTGTCTACGCATAACCGAGACTCGAAACGGGCTGATATATAACACTCCCTTTGGACACTTTGTTAACGCCATGCTCGTGTCCTATTAAAAATTTATTTTGAAAATCTAGTGGGAAAAAACATAAAGAAGAAAAGAGTACATGGCTCGTGTTTTTACCATTGCGCATGCTGACTCGTTAAAAAACTTTGAATGAGAAAACTCATTCAGACAAAACTCAAACAAGGGAAAAATAATACAACATATATTCATCCAATGATGAACATATATGAAGATCATATATCTCCCTCTAAAGACAACAACTCTTTGTGTCTTCTCATACTAATACCACGAACAAGTTAGATAGGTATGTAAACGACATAACAGAATGTTGGAACCAGCGACAGCCCTTTGCGCAAGAGAACAACCACAGCAAGCGCACAAGAGACACGAGAATTTGTTTACGAGATTCGGCAAAGCATACGTCACCGGGAGCCGAATTGCGGCGGCTCCGTCCGTATGAGGAGTTTTTTTCCTTCTGATTAAGGTTACAAGAGGTCGGTGGTATATATTTGTACCCCAATTACATGTTCGACTTGGACTCATAGTCCGTACAGCAGGGGCTGAAGCCCCCCGCACCCCCAGCCCATAATATTTTGTAACCTCACGCAACTGCGTCTCCCCTATAGGGTTGTGTCTGGAAAGCGTACGCTGTGCTCCCGCTTTCTGGACACAGTCTCTTCCTTTCACTTTGTTATATATAAGTTATACACAACACCGAATTTACGCAGGATGAAAAATACTTGCTCTTTCCCACGCACTATTGGGAAAAAGGTAACAACTTATGGTATATGGATGGTCGGAGTCGTATTAATGCTAATGCATGTAATACCGCATGTCCCCAGACATGTAATTGGTAAACTGGATATCATTAACAAGGGTCTAGCGATTATCTTGAACCTCTTGATTAATGATTCAACAAGTCCATTCCGAGTTTAAAAATGTGGGCCAAATGTTCCACTGTTGTACCTAAGGCCATGCAATAGTCATTAAATGCTTTTGAAGTAAACTCTCTAGTATTATCCGTTCTTATGGATTGGATCGTATGACCTGAAAACTTTGCCCTTAGTGCAATATTTTGTGAAATCAGCTTGACAATGGCGTGATTCCTAGTGGATAGTAGACATACATGTATCCACTGAGTGGATGCGTCTATTACTATAATAAAGTACATGAATGGCCCAAACATGGGCTCAATAGATCCACATATACCCCCCTGAATGCTCTCAAGGAAAGCAGGCAATTCATTCTTGATCTTATGATACGAGGGTCTCGTAATTAACTTGTCTTTCGCACAGGCCTCACACACAAAGTGTGATATAGATCAGGAATGTCTTTGGACTTCAAGTTGTGGCCAGAAGAATGTTGTAGTATTCAGCGTATCATATTGTCTTCAGGATGACCCAGACGTTCATGCCATGTTCTAAATAGTTCGAGGTCTTTAACCTGAACGCTCGTTGCAACATATTTTTATCATGTTTAATAAACATGTAGTACAATTCAAAGGAGAATGTAGGGAGTTTCTCTACTACTTCTTTCTAACATCCCTCTTTCTTAGTGATCATAATGTACTCAGAACCATTCCCCTCCTCTGTTTTCGTGTGGAAACCATTATTTTAGATATCTTTGAAACTTAGTAGAGTTATAGTTGAGTCTGGGAACAATAATGCATTCACAATGATTATTTTTGTTCCCGTCGGTAAGATTGTCGTGGCTCTTCCAGTACCTACAATATTATCACAGTTGTCAGCTATGATCATAATATTACCAGTCTTAGAACTTAAGGTCTGGAGATACTTCATATCTCTTAGGACAGAATTTGTGGTACAACTGTCCACAAGATAGAGTTCATGTTCTCCCTCCATTGTACGTCAACTATAAGAAGGAGATAAATAGTTTGCATGAATTAAAAACATTGTATACGCATAAATGCAAACATAAGACATGCAAATGAAATGGATATACTTTATTCATGAACTAAATATTATAGGAAGAAATTTTAGTTCTAAATAGTAATATTGCTGACTAATTCAGGATTGACAAAATTTGGTGTTCAAATTAGCAACACCTTCCTAAACACACCATAAATGGACTTCTAAATTTAAGGAGATAATGGAGATTAATTCGTAGGACTCCCTTGATCCTTTTCTGGATGAATATCCAATAACTTATCATCTAGTAAAGGAGCATATTCGTCATCATACAGAGCACCATCGCCCGATTCCTCCCCTACTACCAGTTGATGGGTTTTATTCTCCTCTTGCTCTCCTCCTGCTGGTGTTTCCAGAAAGTGAGCTTCTAGTTTATTCTAGCTTTTCTTTCTTTGAGACTCTTGATAGAGCTCCACCTGATGCTTAGGTGTCTTCCAACCTTTTGTCAAGTGACCCTTGAGCTCACACTTATAGCATGGCCTATTGTCACATGTCGCTTTCATTGGAGATTTTCTCTTTTCTCATGTCTTACCTTTTGCCTTGAACACAAATGATTTAGACTTTTTTCCCTAGCCCCCTTCCTTTTCCACCGACATTCATCCTTTTTTGAATGTTATGTCCCTCATGAGGAGATCATTATGCTTTTTCGCCACTAGAAGTGTGATTATCAGTTCAGAGTGGTTTTCATACCCCTTTTCTCTGTACTACTGTGCTAGCACCAGATTTATAGCACAAAAAGTCGAAAGTGTTTTCTCGATCAGTTGTTCCTCTGTAAAATCTTTTCCACGGAGTCTAGCATGAGAAATTATCATATGGAGTGTTGGGTTATAAACCACGACATATTTAAAATCCTGGAAGCGCAAACTCATCCAATCATGCTCCGCCTGTGGGAGCATTAATTCCATTTGCTGAGTATATCTCTTTTGAAGGGAAACCCACAGGGTTAAAGGATCTCTCTCGGATACTCATTCTTGGGATCCTTATTCAAATGATGATGTAGGAAGAATATGGCCTTAGCCTTGTCTTCCTCTGGGGTCTATTAGTATTTGATGTGAGGAACAATAGTTGCACTTAGCCCTTTGGAGGCTAAGTAGAACTCCATGTCTATGACCCATGTTAGGTAGTTGCTCCTATAATTAGTCAATTCATCAAATTCCTTTTTTGCGACGTTAGTCATGTTGCCTATGGCACTGCATAGCGATGTATATAATTACCATAAGGTAATTAATAGGTACATCATGTACCGCATGAGTCAAAACATGTGTTACATCAACAAAACAACTTGTAGGAGAAGTAAATATTAAATTTTATGGATTTCCAGTAAATTTCTACTAATTTTCTAGGCATAGAATAATTACTACACTCACAAATTAATAGAAAATCAATTTTTGCTATTTAAATAAACCGCAAAAAGCTTAAATAAAAAAACCCAAAAAAAATCTGAGGTTTAATTAGCAAAATTACACCGAGTGGAAGCCCTCATACTTTATTTGGAAAGTTTCAGGGTCTCTTTTGCAAAAATTTCGATCCAGAAGGACCAAATTTTAATATACCAAGGACTTATGCTTAATTTTGAAAAAGCCAAAGAGTTTTTGTACAAAAGCATCAGGGTCGGTCGGATCCCATCCCGACCGGGCCTTTTGGGCCAAAACCAATAGCCTAAATAGTGGCTTTCTGCCCACACGACGCATGTCGACCCATCTAGCCCACGCACTAGGGTTTTAACCCTAGCGCCGTGCAATGGCGGCAGCCCGTTCTCACGCTTGCCACAACACGACTCCGCTCCCAACCGGAGGTGACGCCTAAAGAGGTAACCTCTGCGGTGGGCTGCAACTACAGCGCATGTGGCCTTCTCCATCCATCCCCTCTTTCTTTTCCCATCGGCAAGAGGCGGAGATGATGGTGGTGGCATGCAAACCCTCCCCCTCACCTGTGCCAAGGGTGAAGGCGGAGGCGACGACACATGCTCGTCTGACACTCGACCGGTGTGGTGGCGACGCCCTCAACGACCTTGTCCCTCCCCTCGCGCAGAGGCATAGAGAGGCAGCGGCGATTCTCGTCGGTGACCCCGATCCCCTTGCCTATCTCGTCAACATAAGGAGGCGGTGGAAGTGGTCGCACTGGTGGCCCCTCCCCTCGTTAAATCGATTTCGTTTATTCGATCAAAAAATATTTTGGTTTTTAAGAGGTGACCATCAAATTAACTAAACTAAAATAACAAACCAGACCTAATTAACCGAATTAATTTGGTTCGGTTAATTTGGTATTTCAGTTTACCAAATTATAGCAGACAATAACAGGCCAAACAAGGAATAAGGCCAGAAGCAAAGATCCAAGCAACACTCTAGTTGAAATTACACAACCAAATAACACATAAGCACAACACATAGCAACCAAACAGAGGATAGCACAAGATAGAGTAGCTTAAACACCAAACAAAGGAATAAATGAACATGACCCAAAAAAATAAATGAGCATGACCTAAATTACCAATCCACAACCAGGCAATCACCTATCTGACTTGAGATGTGAGCGTGACCATTGGCCACGTGAATCGATGGCGGGTGTCTTTGGCTTGGCTTGGCTTGGCGATGCTCGCAACTTCCTTCTTGGCCACTGCCCAATCCTTGTCATCCGCCACTCGCCTCTCTGTAACATCCCAATTTTCTGAATTTTAAAAACCTTTTGAATAGTTAGTAGGGAGAAAAGTCATCATTTAGATTTATTTGAATTTAATTCAAAAGCTTAATATTGGACTTTACAATAAAAACATTTAATGTGAATAATCCCAACATGAACAATAGCCAAAACTATTTTATTTGGGTTCTATGTGCTCAGATATATTTTCTAGAATTTTCTAGAATTTTCCGAGTTCATTTTCTATTTTCTATTGCTTATTTGGATTTTTGGTATATTACAAAATAGAAAAACTAATTAAAATCTCAGAAAAGCTCTTGGGCCGAAACCCAGCCCAAATCCTCCTGCCGCCCACTGCTCACCCCACATGCAAGCGAGCCCGCCTCCTCCGGCAGTGGTCCCGCGTGTCAGCCTCTCTTCCTCTCTCCTCGCGCGAGCACGTTAAACCTCAATCGTCCGATTCTCTTTGAACGGTCCGATGGCGTTGTGCCTTTCGGGCGGCCCGAATGTCACCAGCATTTTTGAGCTGTTCGATCAAGGTTGAACGGTCAGATGCGGCGTGATCGTTCGGGGACCCGAACGTCCCCTTGATTGTGAGCCGTTCAATTAGATCTGGACGGTTAACTCTCTTGGTCCGATCGTGCACGTGCGTGGGCTTTTGCTGACGTGTGGGCCCCACGCGTCAGG
The DNA here is from genome assembly GCA_036346255.1 of Ampelocalamus luodianensis. Lineage (NCBI taxonomy): Eukaryota > Viridiplantae > Streptophyta > Magnoliopsida > Poales > Poaceae > Ampelocalamus > Ampelocalamus luodianensis. The sequence continues at coordinate 23,305,735 of CM070617.1, read as the reverse complement.
TCTTCGTCTCCGAGTCGGCTTCGTCTTCGCGCAGCTCCGCCGTCCGTCCGCCATTAAAGACCTCCAAACCTCGTACGACAACGGGACTTTCCTAACCAAAACCTTCTAGATTTCCTTACCAAACTCAATCTCTATCTTCTCCGCATCTTTTGGGATAAAAATCTTATCCCGATTCCGTTTCAATCTCCATTTTCTCGCGAGGCCCTCTCGGACTCTTTTTAGAGTTCCATCGTCGCACGCCTTCCTAGCCCTCCGGACCCTATAAAAGACACCCCTGGGATCGCATCGACGTCCGCACCAGAACCCCTCAACCTATTGCGCAACTTGAGCCCTAGCGCCGCCGCAATCAGAGTTTTAGGGTTTTTCGCCGCCGGCCTTTGTCTCCATTTTGCGCCGTCGTCGATGTCGCCCTGCCCTCGTGGTCTGCACCGCCGGGTTCGTCGTCGCGCCCTCTACCTTCCGGAGTCCTCGCCGTCGCCTGAACCTCACCGGAACCTCCGTCCGGCAAAAGCCGAACCTCTCCGCCGCTCTAAGCTCGCCGTCGGCTGTTTCTGTCCACCCCGATCACCCAGAATTGCACCCTGAGGTTCGCAATAACCTCAGCTACACGTTGGTACCACTCACCGCCGGTGGATCACCGTCGTTTGCCGTTGCCGTTGGTTCCCGAGCCCGTCACCGTTGAGCTGACGTGGCCATCCACGTGGCTCGCCACATCAGGTCCCGCGCCGACGTGTCGTCTCGCGTGGCGCCCCGTCGACTGCGTGTATGCGCCCGTCGTCGGTCGGCGGCCGCTGCGCCGATGTGTCGATCGGATTGGTCCAGATCGATCCACATGGCAAGTCCACCAGTCTCCAGATTCAATCGGCTCGGTAGACTTGGTCTACCGTGAGCCATCTCGCTGACATGTGGGTCCCACATGTCAGTATTTTTCTTTATTTTCTTTTATTCTCGAAATTCTGTGCTGACGTCGTGCTTGCACAATAATCCGATTTTTCTGTTAAGAAATAATTCGGAAATTCCAGTAAATCCAAAATTAGGGTTTCTTTTAGATTGGAACTTCCCGAGCCCATAACTTTTGCATCCGAACTCCGTTTGAGCCCATTCAAGTTCCAAAATTTATCTAAATTCGAGCTCTATTTATCTGAGATTTTTATTTAATTTTTTGGAGTTTGTTTTGCCTATGTTATTTATTTGTTTTGTTTATTTGTTTCGTTTACGAGTAGACGTCGATACGTCGTGGAATTTTGGAGAAGAAGAAGCACCTCAAGATCAAGACCAGTACTTAGATCTTTTCCAAGGCAAGTCATACATTTGATCATCTTGAACCCAGTTTTCAAATTACTTTATTTCAAAGTATTGCATTCTACTTTAATTATGTATTTAAATACTTTTGGGTATAGTTATTATCCAATTTGTTAATACACCTTGGCCTTGTATGTCATATTTCCTTGTCACCCTAGATTGGTTTATTAGTTGGTAATATTATAGCACCAACGTGGGTTGGTTAGATGCGAGTATAATTGCTTAGCCATGCTACGAGTCTCACATCTCATTGGAGTTGCAAATATTAAATCTGACTAAGTGACTATGGAACTTTGTGTAAAACTGTGTGCTATGTGTTATTACTTCGTGATAGCATGTGTTGCACTAAAACCAACTGGGTGGTAAAGGATTTGGACCGAGGCAAGTGGTGGATACTGTGTGATATGGTGGAAGCTATATGCATGAGAATAATGATCTTTGTGGCATAGTTAGAGAATGGAAGTCATGCCTTGGTCAATTAAGGACTTAACTTTGTGCGTTATTGAACTGAGCCTTACTGTACGACCACATGCTTGATGGGACGGACCTAACTTAGTAGGTTATGAATTCTTGGCATTGATTACTCAGGCTGCAGGTTAGGCTATGGGTGGAGGTGTGTACTACAAGGTAGTCGCATCACGGGGCGGTTCGCCGTGTCCCTTTCCAACGATGTGTGTTATGCCAAAGCGCTTCGTTTGGGTTGGCATAGCGGTTTGTAAGCACGTCGGGAGTGTCAATGCTAAGATGAAGTTTCTGAACCGTTTTGTTATGATTAGTGCTTGCAACACTAGTTGTATCGTGTGGGTAAAGTGTACAATCTCTGCAGAGTGTTAAATCAATATATTCGAATAGCTGTGTCCGTGGTCATGGACATGCTCGGGGATTTCACACGAGGGGTAGTTTTCATAAAATGTGGGATGGGAGCTATGTGATCTAAGTCATATGGCTATGTGAAATAATCTGTTTAGCTTTGTGTCTTTGTGAAAATAACTGTTAAATTAATATTGTTTATTTGTTTTGAATTGCATTTCAATCTATTATTGTATTCAATTGCAAATGTTGCCTTTATGTAAAAGAACCACATAAGCATTTTCTTTTGGAATAAGTCTGCATCTATAAATTGCATTCTGTGGTATGATTTGCGAGTACGGTTGTGTACTCACGCTTGTTGTAAAACTTGCACCCAAACCTACAGAAGAGGAGTCTACGCCTGCTTTCGATGAGGAGTTCGTTGAAGGTTGCTGATCGTTAAGGTCTGGATCCCAGTCGGTTGCCTGTGGTGAATTGATGGGATCTACGCTGAAGTTATTTCTGTTCCGTTGCTATTTTATTCTCTGTTAGCCCTGCGTGGCTCAATAAGTGTAAACTCGACCATAAGGTCAAAACCTTATTTGTTATTCAAACTAATCGTTTACTTTATTTATCACTTGTGTGGATTGATATTTACCTATGTTAACACTGTGTGCACTAGCGTGATCTTGGACTAGTGCATTATACACAGAGGGTTTCAGAATCGTAATTTTGGGTCCCGACACTCTCCCCCAAGCCGCCCTCGCTGGTAGGTTGGTGAGCGCCTCGATGGTGGTCGACCGTGGCCTAGTGCCCTTAGCCCTTGGCGGATAGGGTTAGGTTATAGGAAGTCTCAAGCCTGGACGAGTGGAAGGGAGTGAGGAGTCATGAGTTCGTGCGAGATGATTGGGGCGAGGCATCGAGAGGTGATTCGGTGGCTCGTGTGATCAGCTGGGCCATTGGCCTTCTTCCATTGGTTGGCGCTAGGAAATATTGGTAAAATGACTTATTCAGTTTCTGAGATACCAACACCGAACCTAATACTGAACACCGAATCTAATACCGAACACCGAATAACCGTGAATTTAAAACTGAACCGATCACCGAAAACCAAATTATTGAATATTTCGGTTAAATCAGCTTGGTTTGGTAATTCGGTTTCGATATAAAAATGCCCACCCCTAGCGATTGCGGATGCCGTTACCTCATCCCGCACGATGGCGAGCTATGGCCCTAGTCTAACCCGGCGGCACCGTGGTGACAGCGACGGTGACGACTCAACAGCACCGCGGTGGCGGTGAGGTCATGAGCTTGGGCAGTGATGGCCACGGTGCGAGAGCGTCATGGTCGTCGTGGGCACGACATCGACGCAAATGCGACGATGAGCACATTTACCAACGCGGAGGCGATGCCAACGTCGACGGGGTGCCCTTAGGGCATGGTGCACGTGGAGGCCTGCGGTAGTCTGACGGCAAGGTCGACAACGTTTATGCGGAGGCGTGCACTTGTTCCGATCTATTATGGCGCGGCGACGCACACGCGAAGGCTGCAGCCAGTGGCCCAGTCAGTGGCAGCGTGTCAGCGTATTCGCAGAGGTGTACAGCCGATGCGGTCGTAGGACCGCGTGTGCCCGGTCGGCCGGTGGGATCACCGGCAATGAATAGTATAAAAGACAAATCTACTAAAAAACCACTACTGCTAGAATTGAAAACTTAGATGAAAGCATCGTACCAGAATGCCTTAGCTTAGAGTGTTATCGTACTGATAACACATTGTATATTCAGGTCACATTGCCGACGAACGAATCTCTCAACTCACAAAAATAAAATAATAGACAAGAACACAAGGATGTAGTACGAATCTTCTCTCTTTATTGATTTTTTGGCTCGTAGACTTGTGTGTACGGTGAGAGCATCATGCCTCCATTTATAGATTTATAGAGGAGGAGGAGGTTTCCTTCGTGTATGAATAAACAATATGAGACTAAACTAACTAATAGACTTTATAGGCTGATAATCCCCCTAATATGCCTTTGTTTAGGTAAAGCGCCAATACATAATTGGATCTCGAAACGCTCCGATATACAACAAAACCTACCTTATTTACTAAGCGAAGCACCATTTTTAACCTAAAATTCTGGCTATTTTCCGCTGACCCGTGGCAATCTGAAGCGTCGTCCGCGACAAAATCATCCCGTACCCAGGTTCGAGAACGGACGGCGCAGATGATCTCCAGGAGCCTGCACGGCCGGGTGGGCACGGACGGCCGCACCGCATCGGAAGAACCGTAAGGGGTTCAAACTCCCGGCCCGCAACGGTAACTGGCGGCGTTACCAGCTGCTTCCCTTCTAGAATCCAAACTGGCTCTCAGCCCCACGGCGCCCGTCAGCACGCCACACACGAGTCGCGTCCGCTACACGTTTGCTTCCGTCTCCAACTCGTACTGCTCCTCTTTTGTATACTCCACCCCTACCTACTGTAAATTATATAAACGATCCTCTCAACCATTAAATTGATGTAACAATGAAAAAAATCGATGTTGCCTTTACTATTTTTTGACAGTCAGTTATATGTGATCATACGCTCTCACCCCTTTAACATTTATATGCACAAGTTCGTTGATTTCAACCAAATCAGGCAGTTTTGAATATAGACGATCTTCTCTTCTGTATGTAGTGCAGTTGTACAGATACTTCCCCGTTTCCTTATCTCATACAGAACAAGTTTAGGGACCAATTCGAAAAACTGGCGGTAGTAATTTATTCATCTGCTCCTCCTCTTCCCCTTCCCCATCCCTTCAACGGGCGAGGTTTTTTTGAAAGCATCCTCTCTCTCCCCTCTCCATCAACTCCCCCCGACACCCCACGGAAGCCGTAGAGAGAGGAAAAAGCTTGCTCTTTTATACCCTCCTAGGGTTTCGAGCCACCGCTCCCTCGCTCGCTTCGCGCCATCTCCCGACCCCGATTGATTAGCCCTCCCGGCCCCCGATTTGATCCCCCAATCGCTCGATCTGGGATCCTCTAGATTTGTAAGGCGGAGTTTCGCTTGATCTGTTCGCGTTGGTTCCCGTGGGGAATTTGATCTAAAGGTTTTTTTTTTTTTTTGTGGTGGTTTTGCCGTGTTAGGTTGTTGCGGTGATGAGGAGGTGATGGGGGCCATGGAGGAGGTGGAGCAGGAGGGGTGCGTGGAGAACCGGCAGCCTCTGGTGGCATCGAGCTCGTCGGTGTCGGACGGGAGCAGCTATGGGGGCGGGCTCGCGCGGATGTCGCCGCCGGTGTCTAGCTCGGCGAATTCCATCTCCGGTCTTAGGTAAGGAGACTCTGTGCCCTTAGTTGGTCCTATCATGGGAGGGATCTGGGCCCGTCCGTTGGGTAGTACCGTTTGCTTTACCTGGCTTGGATGATGCTTGCTCGGTTTGTGGTCCTGGTGCGGTGGGTGTTCGGGTGAGAAAAATGGTCTTTTTTTGTGCATCGGGTAGTGGTTGTGTGGTTTTATCGGCGGTAATTTGTCTGGCCTATGATTTGATGAGCGTTTCGTATGTAATTTTGAGAAATTCTTGCCATGGGGAATGCTGTCTTGGTCGAGACATGGCACAGGAGTGGTATGGTGGTTGTTTGGGTGGAAAGGTGTTTATTTTGGGGCATCCATTGGGCTCCTAAGGCATGCTGAGTTCTTGTAGATTTGATGAACTACTGTGTTGGCGTGCTATCTTCATTCATAATTTCAGACATGGTTTGTGTGTGTTGTGGTGGTTATTTTCATATGAAAGGTGTTTTTTTGGTATGTTCGTGTTATTGAGATTTCAGTTGCTGTGATTTGGTTGACTTTAAGGTGTGTAGATTGATGTAAATTTGATTAAATTCTTCACTTTTAAGTGCTCAGTTGGTTAAACTATGGTCCCACTGGCGTGCAACGGTTGTTATTTTGATGGGAAAGCTGTTTTTGTTTTTGTTGTTGTTGTGTCATGGTTCCGGAGGTTTTAGTCGCTTTAGTATGCTCGGCTTGCAACATTGGAGATACCATTTAGTTGCAACTTTGATGGTTTTTTTCGCTGACTGCTGCCCTGGTTAAAATGTCATCCTGGTGTGCTATGGCCTATGGAAGCAGTTGCTTCAATGAGATAGGGAGGAAATTTTATTTTGTGTTTTAGTGGTGCCATGGTTTTAGTAGTTGCAGTCGCCATATCTTTCTTTCCCATTTTTAATTGCCTGATCTATGTTGTCTTAATATTGTTAAGCAATTTGTTGTGTTGGAAATATTTCTTAATTGAAATGTGCTTTCAAAACAGTTGCCATGATCAAGCATGTGTACAATACCACAATGTTCTTTTATTTTAGTAGTGAATGGTTCCATTAAGTGTGGATAGCCTTTTTTAGTAACCATTGGTGGCATCAAGTAATGATTTTAAATATACAAGACCGCCGTTTCATTTGGTATGATTTAGTGATGCCATGTAACAGTAGTCCACAAATTTGCAGGGGATCCGTTTGTTTTATTTTGTTTTGTTTGCAGTGTCTTGTTGCCTGTTAATGATAATCTTCACAAAATTCACTGTCCTGGATCACGCAGACATTAACAAATGGTCGTTGGCAATCTTTTTCTGAGTGAAATGTATCCCCATGATGCTGTGAGTTCTTTAGTTGCTGTAGCATACGCTTGATTGTATTGGGCTTTCCCCACTCAGGCTATGCAAATTTTGGCGTCTTAAGGTGCTACGTAGGATGAAACAGTTCATCCAAGGGTGTCACATGCAGGAATACTGTTCATGATGCACGTGTGGTACTGTAGCACCTCACACTGTTCATACCGGGCCCATGGGTGCATTAGTGGTTGGGAAATATAGATAAGAATAGTTAGTTTTCTTGTTAGTTAGGTTTACTTTCATTGAGATAGGTTTCCTTATAAATAGAGATTGTTTCTCGGAGGTCAAGTTAGGTCGTCTCTATAAAAGGGATATCATGTATCTATTATCAATCATGCAAGAAAGATGAATTAATCTAGTCTCCTTCAAAGGGTTATATCATCTGAATCTATAGTCTAATCGCCCATCCTACCAAGCTGCGCCGCCCGGCCTTCTTCCTGGTAGTGTTTACCTCGTTATGAGCTAAGGTTCGTGACATTTGGTATCAGAGCAGTCAATTCCTTCCCACGACTTCTGTTACTATGGTTATGGCGACAGATCAGACCATCAGACATACCGACGAGTCGTTGGCCATGATAAAGTCTAACGCCAGTAAGATAGCCATGAGTACCAACGACAACAATAAGATGACGACCATATTCCTCGAGCATGCTACTTTAGAGAAGATCGCGGATCAGAAGGAGAAAAAAGCGCAACAAGAGGCGGTGGCGTTTCCAGCAACCACAATGACGCTATCGGAATTTGTCGTGGCATTATCGCATCCTACCATGGCGTTGCCGGCTGCCGCGGCAGAGCCAAAACCTTTAGTGGTGCTACCACGTCTTGCGGCAAGCCGCCTGCTCGCCGCGCCCCGCTAAAGCACGTCGTGGCCATCGCGGCATTGCTGTGGTTGCTCCCGCGCATCGCAAAGAATCGGTGAGTTTGACGCAACTACGCGTGGAGGCAACGATCTCTAAGGACTCATGTCGCCATTGCAACCTCTCGTCAACATGGGGTCACCTAGGGCTTTAGCCATGGCGGCCACGACTCAGGGACGAGCCATTGCCGGAGAGGTAGTAGTTACGCATGGAATATCAGAGCACAATGCTTCGTTCATGCGCGGGCGGTGGCTTCGAGGTGGTGCTCGGTGGGCGAGGATCCAATTGCCGTTGAGGGTGAGCGCCTCGCTAGATACCCGCCTAGTCGTCGTTGGCTGCGACCGTTGTCGTGCGCCCTCCGTGGCTCCACGCCTCCGCCCTCGTCCTCTGCGGCATACACCTCTCGCCTAGTCGCCACTGTCTAGGACATGGTACCCGTCCACCGTGGCGTTGCTGACCAGCCGGTGGAGACGGTGCACTTGCTGATCGAACTCTGGCTCGAGGAACCAACAGATGTTGGATACATCGGAGAAGTAGCTCATCGTCTGCCACTGTGGGATGACGATCTCGGACGCATCCCCTGTCTCCCTCCAGAAGGCCTCAAACATGGTAGGGTCATCGCTGCAGCCGGTAGCACGAATGCCAAATTCATTGTATAATCAATTGAGCAACCGGAGCATGCTCATGTGGTTTTCCATCAACAATGGAGAAAAAAAGAAGTGGTAAAAATCGGGCTCTAGGTGCATGCATCGTGAGTTAATCTGCACAATCTTGGCATCAACCGACCCTAGATGGGTGTTCATTCCTCCTTGACATTGACATTGCACAAGGACATGCTTCGTGGGGAAGAACATCTCCCCACACAAATTGCAGATATTATAACGAAGAAATAAAAAAGGAACAAGAAAGACTCACTGGTTAAGGTTGATCACGGAGTCCAGCGTCACTGCCGGCTTCTCGCTCGACAGCTCCAACATCATGAATTCCCTCGCCTCCTCCTGCCGGACTGGGGCACCGTTCTTGCTCTTGTTGCCTTCGCCGCTGGCATCAGATTGCAGGAGGTAGGTGTGGTGGTGTTGGTGGCCGGGGGGAGCCCATGCTTGAGCACGTACAAGCATGGATTGTGGCATCGCCACTGTGTCGGGCCCGCGGGTGCATTGGTAGTTGGGAAATAGAGATAAAAATAGTTAGTTTCCTTATTAGTTGGGTTTATTTTCTTAGAGATATATTCCATCTAATAGAGATTGGTTTCCTTACAAATAGAGATTGTTTCTTAAGGGTCAAATCGAATCGTCCCTATAAAAAAGATAACATGTATCCATTATCAATTAAACAAGAAAGATGAATTAATCTAGTCTCCCTCCCAAGGTTCTATCATCCCAATCTATAATCTAATCGCTCATCCCACCCGACGCTGTTCGGCCTTCTTCCTAGCGGTGTTTACTCCGTTATGAACTAAGGTTCGTGACACAGGGGGATCCATTTTAGTATATTTTTTTATGAGAATTAAATGCCTGCATATTTACGAAGAGTGTATATCTGTAGACTGTAGTCCCCTTCAATAACTTCCGCTTTTTTTTACACCTTATGCTAGTATATATATCAGCAGATGGTAATACCTAGTATGTTTTTTCATGCCCTGAACTGACAATATTTCACTATATTTTTTATGATAAACTTTTCCTTATGTTAGGCGAACAAGTGGACCCATAAGGAGAGCTAAGGGTGGCTGGACACCAGAAGAGGTTACTTCACTTTCTCTATTACACAGGCTTGTTTATTACATGCAATATAAACTTATATTCATAGTGCATATATGCTAATGTGCAATATAGATATACAGTTTGGTTTGTATATCTATCTAATATGAACATATGCAGCGGCAATATTATCACTGTAAAAAGTTATATTCCTATCATTTTTATTGTTCATGGTCTGACTGTTGATGATTTTCTCACTAGAAGTTTATCTTTTCTTTCTGTTTGAAAAATAATTTTGCTGTTTGATTCCAATATACACTCCGAACTGTTGCTAATTGGCCTCAACATATGGAAACAGGATGAAACTTTGCGGAAGGCAGTTGAAGCATTCAAGGGCAGAAGCTGGAAGAAAATAGGTTTGCCTCTTCTTTCCACTGTACAACTCATATACTCACTTGATCTTGTACTTGTAGAAATAATAAAAGCTACTGCATACTTATCTTTGCAATTGTATGTAGTATGGTTTTGTACTAATCTTAGGCCTTAAATTCACTCATCAAATATGGAAATAAGTATGTCTCTTTTATGTATAGTACTTTATAGTGTTTGAAGTTGAAGATGGTTCCCCCCATGGTTTTCTCTGCCTAGCTAACTGCCTATTTGTTATTAACAAATAGTTAAGTTGAACACTACACCCCATGCTATTGATTATTGATTATTGAACCTTTTTAGTGAATTATATGTTATGAAAAGAATAGGAAGATTAGTATAACCCTGACAGTAGAGCTAATGAATCTAAAAATGAGCAAGAATCAGGAAACACTGCCAGTAGGTTTTCATGTGAAAGCTAACTGTGGCTGTGAACAGATGTTGAGAGAATTTGGAATACGTGGTTAGATTGTGCTTCCTATAGAATACATCAAGGGTGCTTTCCTACCAATGTTGAAGCTCCACAGATAGTAAGGAGCCAAATTTATTGAAAACAACATATCTGCAAATGCATTTAGCATCTTGTTAATGTAACGATTTAATTCCATTAACATGGGGTCCAATTGCATTCTTATATATGTGTGTGTGTGTGTGTGTGTGTGTCTACGGATACCAATTGAGGAAAAATGGCTAACAGAAAGTAAGAGTAGTTATTGGTGCTCTTGTAGTTGAACTGGTTGTTTATTCCTGAAGTATGGCATTTAATATCAGTTGTTCCATGGGTGGTAGTTGGTACGACTGTACAAGTATCAGTATGCACATGCCATATTGTAGCTAGTTATAGAAATATCAAGTTAGAAGTTTTTTCATATCTATGTACAAGTGCGGTGAACTCACAGAAGGCATCTGTGTCTACCTATGCAGCTGAATTCTTTCCTGATAGGACAGAGGTACAATGTTTGCATCGATGGCAAAAGGTTCTTAATCCTGAACTTATCAAAGGTCCTTGGACTCAAGAGGTTTGTCACTGCAGTGTTGGCTTTGCCTTGACAATAAAAAGCTTTTGCACATTCTATCTTCTAAATGTTATATGCATGACATTTTTCTACAGGAAGATGATAAAATCATTGATCTTGTAAAGAAGTATGGAGCAACAAAATGGTCTGTCATAGCAAGGTCTCTATCTGGCCGTATAGGCAAGCAATGTCGAGAGAGGTATTATTTTGATCATGTACAGACTATTAGCAAAAGTCTGTGTATTGTTATTAGCAGAACTTTTAGTTGCTCTATTTTTATTGTTTGCTGATATGCATTTTGTTCTTCGTGCAAGACAAATTAGGGAAATTGTTATAATTACAAGAAAAGCTCTAAATTTGAGGACGATATAATTTCAAGAAAAGCTCTGAATCCTTTTCATAATTAAGTAATGCACTGCTTAGTGAAAGAACTGCAAAAATAATTGGCTAACCATTCTGTTATAGGAAGTAAAAATATTCTTCCTAAATCTTCTGGCTGAAATCAAACTATTAATTCCATGGCAATTATATCCCTAGTGAGTTTAACTGTATATTATGTAAATTAGAGCTAAGCTTGACGTGGGATAGCACATGATATGGAGCTAATTCTGAATTCAAACAATCTTAGGTGGCATAATCATCTGAATCCAGAAATAAGGAAAGATGCTTGGACTGCTGAGGAGGAACGGGCACTCGTTAATGCTCATCAGATATATGGGAATAAATGGGCAGAAATAGCAAAAGTTCTTCCTGGAAGGTATTACTATACAGCTTATTCTTTCAATTATGTCTATGATCCTCCATCCCCCATCATTTGGGTACTTGGCATGTTAAGACGCGGGAATAACACGGGTATAGTTTTTTTTTTTGCGTATACTTTATAAGTTGTAAAACCATTGTTTTTTTTTTAAAAAAAAATGATACACAATGTAAAGGGGATTTCCCTTTTTCTTTTCCTTCTATGCTTGATGTTCTATGACATGGCCTTCCCCTGTTTTTGGCTGTCAAAATTCCCTGTTTGCTCTGATAAAAAGAATTGCGGTTACAAGATAACCTTAATGGAATACAGTGGCCTGCTAGATCTGAATAAAGAATAGAATACTACAAAAACTATCCTAGGCTTCTGTATCTGAATAAAGAGAATGCTCCAGAGTATTATGCTAATACCATTCTGTTTCAATTATAAATTTATAATTACATGTATCCCTGTCATGAATGCATTACTGCAATTTAGTTTTTCTGATTTGAATTCTTTTTTACTGTTCATAACTAGTTGGGTTCATATCTTCGTCATGGTATTCAACTCTATTGTTTCTTCGTAAGTATGAAATGCGTTCTTATTTTGAAAAGCAGCTCTTGTACATCACCTTAGTTTTCCCTGTTCATTTCACAAGACTCTGGAACCCTGCTGATAGTATGTTGCTGTTTCCAGGACTGATAATTCCATAAAGAATCACTGGAATAGTTCTTTAAGAAAGAAGCTAGACATCTATAGGACTAGCAATGTTCTGGCAGTTCCAAAACTACTGGGTCCTGATGATTTCAAGGATAAACCGAAGCAGATGGCTACTGAGGGCCATCTTGATCTGAACAAAGTGTCCAGCATCAGTTCAAAAGACCTACCTGAAATAACTCATCGTTCTAATTTTAGCCCACTTCGACAGGCACACAAATTGGAACATGCAAAGGACTGCTCAGGGTTCATATTACCAATTGCTCAGCCACTAACCTCGTATGAAGTGTCATCAATAGTTGATGGTTCTGCTGTTACTTTAGCGGTACAAGGTCTAGAAAGTGATTCTGCCCGCGACAAGGGCTTGGAAATTGATTCTGCTCATGAGAAGGGTCTTGAGGTTAATTCCACACCTGATCCTATGGAGAAGTCTGGTACCATTCAACTAGAAGCCGCACCATCCAAAGGTGAACCAGCATCACCTTTGAAGAATGAGGCGCATTCTACCCTTGGTCCTCTTTGGTACCAGATCCCCAACATGGAAGCTACCCCTACGAGTTCCTCACTCTTTTCTGAACATCGTACTGTGCATCAGACATCTGAACATTGCATGGAGGGGGTACTGCCACCCATTGGTTGTACTACTCCATCTCCAACGAATGGAAAAATATCAAGCCAGCTAAGTGTTGATTCAATATTGAAGAGTGCTGCCAACAGCTTTCCAAGTACTCCTTCAATATTAAGGAGAAGAAAACGGGATAAATCAACGCCTGCTTCAGCTAGTGAGTTGAAGAGTGGAGTAAACACTGATAGCTTTTACACTCCCATGGGGAAGGAACCTACTAGAGATACCCCAGAGTCATTTAAAACTGCATCCTTTCTGTCATTGGGTTCTCTTGATGGGTTATCGTCTTCTGTAAGGAGCTTTGATGTTTCACCTCCATATCGGATAAGGTCAAAAAGAATGGCTGTCACGAAAACAGTTGAGAAACAACTAGATTTTTCATCAGATGGATTGGATGCTTGTGGTTCTGAGATTCTGAACTCTCCTTGCCAGAATTCTCAAAGCACAAATTCTATCACTGAAGCCCCAAGAATGAAGGAAAAGGGACATATTGAACATGTTATTCAATTGGAAAATTTAACCAAGAACTTCGCACATACGACCAATTTGGATGTAACCTAATTCTGTAGTTTGCAGGTATGCTATCGCAAATATCTTTAACCGGGCAGTCCTGCATTTGTTGCATGTATGTTGAGAAGGCAAATATCACTGCATTTTCTAGTCAGTATGCAGAATTTACATAGTTTTACAATATCCGTGTTGATAGCATGAGTCCTTTAGGTGAGTTGATCATGAAACATGTGCATAATTGATTGTCTCCCTTGCCTTGTAGGAACTGATGTCAATCTGATGTAGTAGGACAGATGAGCTGAAGCGTCTTCTGAGCTGACGAGCTTAGTCTCAAATGTGTAGGCTCGAGCCAAAATACAAATCAAACACAACCAGTGGAGAAGAGTTCCGCAACTGAAATGAAGTACCGAGTACAGAAGGGTCATCAATTGCCCTGCCATCTCTTTCAACCAGGGTGTACAAAGACGGTTCTCTAAATTAAATGACACTCTATAGAAGAGTACATTGCTTGCTGCAGTTTGTGAACTTACAGTTAGGAATTCAGATGGTAGAAGCCACAACTGTGCACAAATAGAAAAACATAGTTTTAGAAACTTATAGCTGAATAAGAGTTTCCTCATTGGAGTGTAAGATTTATTCTTATCTGTGCGTCCCATTTGTTGCGTAACTGCAAGGGTCTGCTCTTTGTAATGAATAATAATAAAACCAGTTTTTACAGGCTAAGATCTGGCAAGAGTTTGTCAAGAAACTATTTATGACAGTCATCAGGCTCGGTTTTTTTTTTGAGAGAGAATCAGGCTTGGTTTGTTGGTTGATGGTGTCGCACCTTCACAGTAAAGTGGCAGTCCATGTCTTTCTCTGCTGGATTTTTTGGGAGCGAATGATTGTTTTATGATTTTTTTTTGTCCGAATAATATTCTCCCGCTATTACACTGGAATTTGATAAAATTGCAATCCTTTGCTGTAACTAGGAAGATAGAGCGCGCGATGCCGCGCTGTTGAGGTAAAAAAAAAATTTCGGTTTCTTAAATATGTAAAACCAATCTGTTTGACCTACAATGGGCAAGTTTTGATGAGAATGTTAAGTTGGGATACAGTGCATTTAGCTCTACGTGATATGTTAGCAGCTTATAGGTTGGTGACAACACTGGTAGTAATAGAGAATATGAGTAACATTGTTACTTTGTATAGTCGTATATGCTAGACAGGAGGTGTTTATGTAAACGAATCCTCTGATATTTAAACAGTATCATGATATTTTGTACGAGCCGTTGGATCGAAAATCAGAGGCTGAGATCCAGATGTGCACTGTTCCCAAACACTGTAGCAAATTGCAGTAAAACACTGTAGCATAAGCACTGTTCACAAGCACGGTAGCATCCCTGTAGCTCTTGATCCGGACCATTCTTTTCAGATCCGATGGTTCAGATCTACCAAATGTCACACCGTGACATTCCAATTGGAATGTCGGAGGATACCAATCCCTCGACGATTAGGTAGTTTCAAACATATACGTGATGATAAGGGGATAAAGGAGAAACTATGTAGCCAGAGTTATTACATGGATATTGCTAGTATGTTTATACATATAAGCAAGACATATCCGAGTGTTGTGTGCTTCATGTTATGTACATTGTAGTACCTTTATATATATCAGCAAGGCATGTATCAGAGTGTTGTGTGATTTGCATTATGCAAAGATCGTCATAGCAGTTTGAGGAGACCATGAGTGCATGGCACACATGTTAGCATGGTGAACCACAGCATGTAAGCAACGACATATGAGCAAAAGCTATGCATGGAAACAGCAATGGGGCTCTGTTAGATATCCTTAGTGTGACCTGCATAGTAAAGACGTAAATTAATAGACAACAATAGTAAAGTCTTAAAGCAACACGGTTAGCAGTATAGAGTTTAGCTGTAGATCAGTCTCTACTCTCTAGTATGTTTTTGAATGTAGACATTACTTTTTTTAGTACGCAATCATTGATCTGTAAATGTTTTTTTTTTTGCTGGAGCTTTTACTAAGTTGCATAATGGATCTACCGTCTTTAATTATGCTTTAAGTTTGGGACCTAATCGTTTGGCATGGATTGAACCTCGCGGCTCTAGACCACTATAGCATAGCACTAAAAAAAATTGGTTGAAGAGAAGCATAGCTCAGTACTGTGTGCAAGGACAAATGACTAAGGAAATATTTGGAAAAAAAAAAAGAAAACGAAAGCGATGAAGTATAAACGCGGTAGATTGTCCACACACAGCCACGTGAAACGTACAGTGTATTCCAACATGAAACATACGTGATAGTATAGCAATGGCTAAAGCGAAACCTAAATTCCGTGTGAATGGGCTGACGTGGTTTCAATTCAGTACAAGTGCATATGTATGTAGTCATGAAACGTAAAGAAGCTACGCAGGTTCCAGTGGGTATATATAGGGGAAAACAAGGATCATCATATCCACAAAAAAGAATTGAAAGCGAAGCACACGAGGAAAAACCCAGAATCATTATATGGACAAAACGAAACCGAAAACGAAGCATGCGGAGCGCAACAGACATCTAAAGACAGATGTAAAACGGAGAAAAATCGGAACCCAACGCTGTATCCGGCGGGACATGTGTGAGCGCTGAGGGGGAGCGTCACAATCAAATTAACGTAACTATGT
The DNA here is from genome assembly GCA_036346255.1 of Ampelocalamus luodianensis. Taxonomy (NCBI): domain Eukaryota; kingdom Viridiplantae; phylum Streptophyta; class Magnoliopsida; order Poales; family Poaceae; genus Ampelocalamus; species Ampelocalamus luodianensis. Next base: position 23,289,746 of record CM070617.1, on the reverse strand, counting down.
GTTGTTTTTGGCAAAACAAAATAGACAACAGGCATGGTCACATGAAGTACATCGCAGAAATACAGCCATGCCACGCTCTCTTTCTTCTAAAAGATGACCGATTACAAGCGGGGTGTACCAACTCGGTTAGCGTTATTGTACTACGCGACGCAGTCATCAATGCAAGGCTTCCCACCTGGTTGATATCAGAAATGCCTGCGCGAACCGAACACAGTAAGCCACGACAAAACAGCGCACGTAGAACCGAACCACCCGTCCACGACGCACAGTGCGGCGGACAGGACGTACATTAAATGAGCAGGGACACGTGACGCCGAACGATCCAGCGAACGCGCCACACGCGACGCCAAGGCGAGGCGGTTACTGGAACGCCGCGAGCCGCACACACTCGATCGGATATTCGGATGGTAGCGCAAGGAAGCCGTCGAAGGAATCGACGCGGAAGCGCTGAGCACGCGCGATCGCGAACGCTAACTCGAATCGAACGGCGCGCCGAGCGAGGCGACGTGGCCGCGCTCGCTGCTCGGCGATTCTAGGCGCTATAATATAAGGCTTATACGTGAAGGAAAAAGTATGTGGTCCCTCAACTCCTCGTCTCACATGTGCAATACTGTCTAGAATCCGTCCATCAGTTTGCAAAAATAGAGCAAATTACGTCATAAGCTCAGTTTTATGGGTGGTTTTGAATGACTGGTTGTCACATATCGATTTTGCTGTACTGTCTGCCATGTTATTAACTTGCCCCACATGTCAACCCCGCTCTTGGTCCCTATCAATCTCTGTCAAAGAGGACGCCGGCGAGAGGAACAGCTGAGGCTGAGCCACCGCTGCGGCGCTGCCCATGCTTAGGCCACCGCCCCCGGAGACATTCCAATTTAGGCTCCGCTTGCATGGCGCAGAGCGCGTGAAAGCAGGACTGGAGCACCGATTTGAAGCCGCTGCCAGCCGTTCTCGCCCAAAATCTCGAGCTGCATCCCAATCTGGCATGCGACAGCATGGATTGATGCCACGGGTGGCGGCGATGGAGTCGTGGCCAGCGGTGGCGGATTTGGTGGTGGGAGGCGACGCCGGAGGCGCGCTCGATGGCAGATCAATGCGCGACGGAGCTCTATGGAGGGCGGCCGTGTCGCTGCTCGTGTGCGAGCGCCGCCGCACCTTGCGAGCGCATGAGCCATGACCAGGTCCCGTCGGGCTGCCGTGGGGGGAGTTAGCGTTGTGCGTAGACCTGGGCACGGGCCAGGACTTTTGCGGGCCGGCCCGGCACGGTGGAAGCACGGCACAACCCAAGCACTGTTAGGGCTGTGCCATCACGGCACGACACCTAGGGCTGTGTTGGATTTGGCTCCCGGCACGACGGCACGCCACCGTGGGCCGTGTTTGGGCCGGCGCGACACGTTCGTGCTCGGAGGGCCCAAAGCCGGCACGGCACGACACGTTCGGGCACGAACCGACACGCCACAGCGACAAGGCATGGCGGCGCGACGCGACGCACGTTCGGCACGAACCGACACGCACGTAGCGACAAGGCATGGGCGACGCGGCAAGGCGCGCTATCGCGCTGAGCGATCCGGCACCCACCGGCCACCACCTTATCCTCAGTCACGCTCGCACCTCTCCATCGCCGCGCTCGACTGCAGCGCCAATGCAAACCACAAACACTCCAATCCCAAATCAAATGCAAAAACCGAATCATTCACAAAATCACAATTACATCCGAACGCAAAGCACACAATTTTTTTTTTTGCTCATCACCAGTTCACCACTCCAATGGGGAGGCGTCGGGGACGACGGGTAAGGCTGAAAAAAAAAGTTCGAAGCTCGCGAGCCTGCTCGTTGCGAGCCGAGCCAGCTCTGCTCGTTGCGACCCAAGCTCGTGAATTTTCGAGCCGAGCCGAGCCGAGCTTTCAGCTCGATGATGATTCGAGCCGAGCTTGAGCCGCTCGTGAGCCAAACGAGCCAGCGAAATCCCCAGCCAACCTACTTGGCCACGTCTCCTAGCCCAGCCCACTAAGTCCCTAAACCTAACCCCATGTCTCCCGGCTCCCAATTTCCCATTTCCCCATTTCTCTCCTGGCTCCCTCCCCGTCCAGGCATCCACCGCGCCGCCGTGCCCCGTCCTCCCCCCTGGCCGCCGTGCCTCCGCGCTGCAGGCCTATCCTCCCCCCGGTCCTCCGCTCGCCCCCTCCACCGTGCCTACGCGTCGTCGCCTCATCCTCCCCCTGTCCTCTGCCACCCATACTCCCCTCGTCCTTTGCCACCCCGTTCTCCCTCCACCGCCGCCACTCCTCCTCCTCCGCCCCAATCCTCCACGCCTCCGCCCCAGTCCTCCACACTAAAGCACACAGACCCGACGGCCGGCATCCAGCCGTCCACCACCCGGGTCGGCGACGGAGGCGGAGGCGCGGCCGAGGTTGACGACGAACTCGACGAGGACGCGGTCGTCGACAACGAGGTGGGTCTCGATTCTCGAACCCTCGAGCTCCGAGCAGACCTTGGAGACAAGCGAGAGCTGCGTGAGCGGATGCACGATGTCATCGCGCTCGAGGAGCAGATCGTGGGTGGAGGAGGCCCTGAGCTAGCCCAGCAGGAGCTTCCTTAGATGATGGTTCATGTGGATGTGGAATCGGATGATGTTTTTGGGTTGCATATTGTGATTGGTGTTTTGTATGCGTGGATGATGTTCTTTTTGCTAGTTCTTTCCCCTGTTCGAGCTCTGAGATGACCATGGAGGTGGAGTCATGGTCTCATGACTCTCATGGAGAGGTCACTCAGAGGTGGCAGTGGTAGAGTAGGAGCTTGATCGGGGGAGGCGGAGGGGAGGAGCACCGGTGGCCTTTGTGCTGGCTTGTAACGGGGAGGATGTGCGTGCTGTGCTTGGGCTCGCGAGCCACTTCGAGCTTACTGTCGAGCCGAGCCGAGCGAGTCTTCTAGCCGAGCCGAGCCACTGTTCCATACGAGCTCGAGCCGGCTCGGCTCGTTTCCATTCCTAACAATGGGGACCGAGGGGCACATCTAGATCTGGCCTCCAGGGGGGCGCCGGTAGGCCATGAGCTCCAGCCGAGGGGAGAGCGTAGCTCCGCGATCCATGGTGCTGGCGCTGACGGTGAAGATCCAGGGCGTGACATTGGAGACGGACATAGACTTGGGGCCTGAGTTGCCGGCGGAGTAGACCGTGTGGGGGAGTCGAATGGGGAGGCGTCGGGGTCGACGGGTAGTGGGAAGGAGTTTGGGCCTTGGGGGGAATCGAGGAGGGGGAGATGGGGAGGCACCGCGTGGGAGAGTGGAATGGGGAGTTGGGGCCTTGGGGGGACCGGGGGAGCCGGGGAGGGGAAGATGGGGAGGCGCCGCGTAGGGGAGACAAGGAGTGGAAGAGGCGGCTGGCCGTTGGAGAGGGAGGCGTGGCTGTGTGGGGACTAGGGAGAGAGAGCCGTTGGGGGCGATGGAGACCGGAGAGGGGAGGGAGGCGGACAGAGAGGGGAGGGATTGGGAGAGGAATGGATGATTCCTTGATGAATCCATTGTCAAAGGGGGAGAAGTTTTAGGCAAAAATATGAAAAAGAGCTTTCTGAATGTTAAGGGAGAGAAGTTTTGTAAAGGGGAGAAGTTAGGAGTTTTTTGGAGAAAATGAAAATTTTGAAAATTTCTCTTGTAATTTGGTGTTCATAGTGAGGGGGAGCGTTTAAATTGCATTCTTTTGAACTTTTTGTCATTTCTGAATCTGAATTGCAATTCTTGGAGACTCACAATGATCAAATGACAAATAGAACAATTGTTCTTTCATATGGACCTTTAGTGAGATTTTGACTCTTCTCTGGAAATTGAAGCTTTTCTTGCTTCTTCTGCCGTGTCTCACTTGCTGAAATATTTCTGAAGCTAACTTGGTATTTCTCTTTGCATTCTCTTGCTTTTGAGCCAAGTTGAGCATTTGCGCGAAAATGTCAAGTATTTTCATTTTCAAACCTCTAAACTTACATTTTTGAGAAATTGTCAATGTGTTCATCAAAGAGGAGATTGTGGATGTCATAGGGGCATGCTCATGATCTTAGGTGATGATACAATTGGCAATTGCTTTGAGAGTTTGTTGAAATCTGGAGTTTTCAGCAAGTGTCAGGTGGAACGGTAGTTCCGGTGTGTATTGAGCGGTTCTACTGCAGAGCGGTATGACCGCAGGTAAGGTTGCGGTTCTACCGCAAGTCGAGTGGTCCGAGCGTTCACATTGATCTGTGCCGTCCACGTGGCAGGGCGTTCGGTTCTAAGGCTTTTGCGCGTTTAAGTGGAGCGGCAGTACCGCAGGTCAAGTGGCAGTAGTACCTCGATGCGGTGATACCGGACTTTGTGTGGCGGTTGAAAAATTCCAGAAGACATGTTTTGGAGACTTTGGTTTTCTCCGGGAGCGGTAGTACCGCGTGTTGAATGGCGGTAGTACCGCATGTCGGTGTGACCGCTTGAGAGCGGTATGGAATATCCAGAGGAGTTGTCTTTGGGAGATTTTGGGATTCTCCGAGGAGCTGTACGACTGCAGTGTTTTGAGTGGTATAACCGCGTTGCGGTAATACCGGTGGATATGTGGCGTTAGTACCGCTTGTGGAATGAATTGAGCTGATTGTCAAATTTCTTGGAGATTTGTTTTGGGTTAGGTCAAGTTCATGTTGATCATTGCATATGTGTTGCATGATGCATGTTTTGGCTAACGTGGGTCAAGTTGTGAAGAACTTATTTCCGGAGATGGTTTCTTGGTCTATTGTTGTGCAAGTGGCTTGCAGGTCTATGACGGTCAACGACGAGGAGGATCGGGACTAAGCTTGGAGAGCTGAGGTCCAGAACGATCAAGGATGTCAGGTGAGGTCAGAGGACTCAAGCGGGGCACAGAATGGACATGGATGACCGAACGGACAGTTCGGTGCGACTCGTTGGATCAAGCGGCGCGGGAGTCGGTGCAAGTGCTATGGTGCCGGTGAAATCCGGACGGGAGAGACTTGCCGACATGGAGCCGTTGATCAACCTACACATGGCGAAGCATGGGATTGCTTCACAAGGATTGGACTTGGTCTTTTGGAGAAAGATCGAGAAGGGGTATTTTGGTAATTTCACCAAATACCACCTTGGTGCACTTGGCTAAACCGCGGCGCGGGTCAGCGCATGGAAAAGCGGTTTAGGTCAAGCGAAGATGGAAACAACGCTTTGAGATGCGTGCGTGTGTTGACCCATTGTGTGTTAGGGTTTAATGGGTGCCTTAATGGAATATTCTCTAGGATCTAGCCTCCACTATATAAGGGCTAAGTGCTGGTTGCACTTCAAGCCTTTTAGCCATTTTGTAACCCTATTTTGGTGTTTTAGGGTTTTGGGGAGAAGAGAGGAGAGCTAGGGTTTCTAGAGTTTGGATTGAGCGTGTGCTCATGTGGTGAGCTTTGTCCTCCATGTTGGAGTGGCTGTAAACAACAACCATCCATCTCAAATCAATCCAAGTATCACTTCTTGAGATGAGTCTCTATTTTATTTTTGTGTTCATCCTCTCTATTTGATGATTTTAGGGCTTTCTTTGATCTGCGAGTTTTTGCTTGATTTCTTCTCTTGATCTAGCTTGCTGTGACATGTGGGAACACATCTAGGATCATCTTGATCATCAATCACCCACGAGCAAGTCTCTAGATCATATTTTGATTTTCACTCGGTTTTTTGAGCACCCGTCATTCAATCTGAAAAAGACAGGAACTTTGGCATGGATCTTTGCGATCGTTGCATGGAATAGGTTCCTGACATCCTTAGAAAGGTGTGTTTCAAGTTTCGTGAACTTTGGAGTTACGGATCAAAAGTTACGCCAATTTTTTATTTCGTTTTCAAGCTGTTACTATTTGTTTGCCTGTTTTTACTGTTCACCGCGGTACAACCGGCACTGTTCATCCGGTTGTTCCGATGTCCGGTACGACTGGCACTGTTCATCCGGTTGTCAGACCTGGGAGCAATTCTCCCAAATCCTATGTGTATTTTTGAACTAGTCCCATGATCAGTAGCTAGTTCACACAGTAAACAAATATGGTAACAAATTCATATCACAACTTTATTAATAATCAACAGAGTTTATTCCAAAGAGGCTTACAAGCCAACAACAAAGAACACAGCGGAAGACGAAGAAGTAGTAGAGTCCAGCAATCTGCCACATGCAATCGACTGGGGTAGCGGCCTAGTCGTCGAGATCCACACCGGTGGCGTAGTCCTTCTCCTCTGAAATTTTATTTGCATAAATCAAGTATGAGCACAACTACCGTGCTCGCAAGTTACACCCGTCAAGTAACAGAATGACATGCATATATGGATGTAACAAAGGATGGCTTATTGGTTGATTTGCATAAAGCAACATTTTCTTTAAATACTTGTACTAAGTTCCAAAGCAGTTATTATATAACTAAAATTTATTTTAATAAATTCTCAGTTTTATAGTCAGATAACATTCACACATGAATGGTGAAGGATACCCTCCTATCACATGGCTTCCTGCCCAACTCCCGTCTGGAAAAACCAGTTTTGAAGAAGTCTTTTTCAAACAAAAACCAAAGTCTAACTTTGAGTGTCTTTGCTAGCATGTCCATGACCGTGGATACGGCTATTCGAATAATTTTACACTCTGCATAGATTGTACAGCTTTACCCACAAGAGATAATCAACTTTTAATGTTCGTCTGACACACCTCCGAATGTGTGCGACTAAGTGATTATCACGAAGTCTTTACAATGCGCCATTCCAAAGTAATCATGCCCGCTAAGGTTTCACTTCCTTTGGACTAACCATCCGCCAGAAGCCCCCTCTTGCGCCAAGTGGGAATACTGTCTAACCAACACCCACACACCAAAATGGCACAGCTAACAATGAAACGTTGCAAATTAGTTGATCAGGTCCCGCCCACACAGGACATGTGGTAGTACGATCAGGCATAGCAAGATGCGGCTCGAAGACCGGTCCTTAACTGACTTGGGTAACTTTCCAGATTAACCCTGGGCCTTAAACCTAACCAGATTAAGCTCGTGCATGAACATGCACCTACCAAACATCCATTATGCCCAAGTCCAAACCCGTTTTCATTTGATTTTCCGAGTAAGAGCATTTTGTAAACCTTCTATGGTAAAACAATACCATAGACTCGATTTAAATCAAATTTGGAAGATTTGGCTAAAATTTTCCAAACATAAGATTTGATCTAAGCATTGGCTAAGCATATGATTAACTTTAGTATCTTTTTGCCTAATGGTGACAAGGTATTCACGCTCAACCTTCAAATTGGATATACAAGGAAGATTGGAATAACTATGCAATTAAAACAGGGAATTAAAATAATTGTATGAATATATGCATGCAGTAATAATTTAAAACAGAATATAAATAATTTGAAATAGTGGGATCAATATGATCGAGGGTATAACTTGTCTTGCTTGAGGTGATGTTGTTTTCCTTAACAGATCACCTGGTACAGCGGTGATGTTGTTTTCCTTAACAGGTCACCTAGTACTCACAAGTACTGCCTTCAGGTAGTCCAAGTGTACAATCACGATGATCATATAGTCAAAATCAATCCTCTTTTGAGCTCTTCAAACGGCGTCGAAATCTGACTCTCCGAAGTCGTCGGAATCTAATCGCGAAATAAGCCAAATTCAAATAAAATTCAAATAACAAATCAAATGAACTCCAAATTAAATAATTTTGGTTTGGTTGGCTAGATCTTGAATTTAGATAAATTTAGAAATTTGAATGGGCTCAATCGGAGTTCGGATGCAAAAGATATGGGCTTTGAAAGATTGGAAATACATAAAATGACAGGATTTATGGTTTTTTCGGAATTATGGAATTATTTTTCTATTGAAAAAGGGAATTATGACGCAAGCATGACGTCAGTCCTAAGAATTTCGGGTTTAAAAGAAAAAAAAATTCCGACATGTGGGACCCACATGTCGGCCTCACGGCTCATGTGGACTAAGCCCACGGGTGTTTGAGTCTGAGGGGAGGGTGGACCGTGCCATGTGGCGCGGACCAGGCACCGAGGTGGCGCCACGGTGGCGTGTCGTGGCAGCCACGTGGCTGTGCCACGCAAGCACAGAGCCGACGGCGGCTCGACCGCGGGCTTGCCGGCGATTGGCGGCGCTCCGACGGTTGTGGGGGGTGACACAAGAAGGAGGGGAATGCGAGGATGTTGATGCTCACCGGGGTTGCATGAATGTGCGGCGCAAAGATCACCGGCGACGAGGTTAAGCGGTGGTGTGGTTCGGTGAAGTGGCGGCGCGGCGTTCCGATGGAGCTCCGGCGAAACGGAGGTGAGCACCGGGTGCACGGTGGTGTGGCGAAGCCGTTGGTGGCGGCGGTGACGGCGGCGCAATCGGCGGCAGAAGGGGCTTCGACCAAAGCTCTTCACCGGCGAATTCCAACCAAAAGAGGGCGAGGGAGGAGGAGAGGGTGGTGGTGGTGAGATGAGGGAGTAAGAAGGCTCCCGGGGCGTGCTTTTATAGGGCGGGGGCGCGGTCGGAGGAGGAGATCGTGGCGGCGGGGATTACGGCGGCGGTAGGGCGCGGACAAACCGGGCAAAACCAGCACGAAGAGAGGGGGCAACGGGCGGGAGAATGGGCGGCGTGATGCGCGGAATCCGGTGCGCACGTCCGCGTGTGAAGAGGGGGCGGAAATCTCGACGGAGATGGAGCTCCCGCGGGCGAAGATGGCTGCGGCGGGTGCGGCTCCGCGGGGAACAAGTCACGGGGAGAAGAAGGAGGCGGACCCTCGGATTTGCATCGGACGGCGCGGAGGAGCGGGGTGTGTAGAGGTTTGTGGGCTGTCCGATGCAAATCGAACGGTGGCGGGGAGGAGCGAGCGGGCGCTCGGGTGGAGCGGGCTGGCTTGGTGGTTGGGCCGAGTGGGCCAGCGCGCGGAAGAAATAGGAGTGGGCCGCGGGGATTTCGGCCCAAGGCCATTTCCTGAATTTTAAATGATTTATGATTTTAAATAATCAGTTAATTCCTTTTGGCTTTTAGAAATACCAAAACAAAACCCAAAAATTATGAAAAAATTCACATAATTTTCTCAAGTTATTTTGAACTTAGATAAAATAGCTCCAACTTTACATTGGCTTTTAATTTTGCAAATAAATTATTTTGGCTTTAAAATATTTAGGAAAAAGTTTTTAAAAACTCAGAAAATTCTCGAAATTAAATAGGTTTTCATTTTTCAGGACAAACCAAATAAAACTTCAAGAACTTCAAATAACTTTTACTTTTGACTTTTAAATTTTCAAAAATTCAAATACAGCAATGAAACTCTATCAAATTTCAGAATTTCCAATAAAACCATAAATTTATTTTATTTTATTTTGGTAACAACACCCAGTTCGCTGAGCTTTGTTCGTCAACAAACCTTGTCCCAATTGACTTTGCATTTACCTCCTGATGCCATTTCTGCCCTCGACCAGAACCGCTGCCTTATACGGTCCAGAGCACGTAGGATGGATTTTAGTACTTTTAAGGCCGTGAGGTAGTAGGTCGGAATCAAGGTAAGCATCGATTCCATCAGGGTGGAGCGACCAACTGATGTCAACAGTATGCCTTGCCATCCCGCCAGCCTACACCCGGCTTTGTCCAGCAGGAGTTGAAAGTCGACCCTCCTTAGTCTTTTGTGTGCTAGCTGTAGACCCAGGTATTTGATGGGAAAATTTGAGCGAATTGCCGAGAACTCTTGTAAGAGCGTGTCGAGGTTGATGTGATCGTACCCTATAGGTACCACCATGCTTTTGTGGATGTTGGTCTGTAGTCCCGAAACGTTTTCGAAGCTTTGAAGTATGTGGATTGTCATTTTGACGTCTCCCTCAGTAGGGGAGATGAAGATTGCCGCATCGTCGACATACAGAGATATCCTGAGCATGTCGAAATGGCCGCGGCGGTGGTCCAAATGTCCCATCTCTGTTGCCTTTCTAAACAGTCTTTGCAGAGGGCCGATTGCCAGAATGAAGAGAAATGGGGAAAGTGGGTCTCCTTTCCACAGACCCCTTCTGCGGTTGATGTTGTTGCCAGGGATGCCATTAAGGAGGACTCTAGAGGAGGTTGTAGACCACAGAGCCATGAGATAGTCCCTCCATCTGGATGGAAATCATCTTCTTTGAAGAAGTTCAAAGAGGTAATCACAGCGTACCGTATCAAACACTATTGCTATATCTAACTTGAGGAAGAGTGTCGGTGTTTTGGATTTGTGCAGCCTTGTTGTCAGATTTTTTACGTACAAAAAGTTGTCATGGGTGCTTCTTTTCTTTACAAAAAGCACTCTGGTTTACCGAGACCAGGCTGTCCAGATGCGATGCCAGTCATAATGCCAGAGTCTTGGAAATCCACTTTCCCACCCCATGTATGAGACTAATGGGTCTAATACTCAGCCATCCTTTCAGCCCCATCTTTCTTCGGTATCAAAGCAATGCTTGTTGTGTTTAGGAGATGAAGATTCGCTGTACAGAGGTTGTGGGAGCTTTGAAAACCGCCATGATGTCGGTCTTAATAATAGACCAACATGGTATGAAGAACGTAAACGTGAAACCGTCACGGCCCGGTGCCTTGCTGCTTGGCATATGAGCTAAAGTGTTGCACCTTCCTGCTCAGAGAATGATTACTAGCTTAGATCGTAGGTTCTGGTATTCGGCGAGGACAACACGTCATAAAAATATTGTTGTAAGGATTCTTATTTTTCCTCCTGCAAGACTTTGGATGTGGTTTTATCGTCTCCTCGAATTGGATTTTAAGTGGAAAAACTTTGTGTTGGCGTCATCCTTTTTTATACTCGTGACGCTAGAGTTCAGCCTTTTCCTAGAGCGTTCGATCAGTGTCGGTCCTATCACTATTTTCTTTATCCCTACTCTAAGACCTCTCTCTGGCGGCGAGAGTTGACTATTCTCCTGAGCTATGTTTCACTTCCAGTGTCATGTGGAGCTGCAGATTTGCATGTGAGAATAGGTTTATGCTCGAAGCCCGTAGCTTCAATACCGTTGTAGTTAGCGCCGCTTCCACGAAGACGGCGATCGCTATATAAACGGTTAAAGCGCGGCAGTTCATGAGTATTAATTCTTCCGGAAGAAGAGGTCAAGTTGGCATAAGAAACGGGCACGCGTGCGAAGGACCGAGGCCGGAGGGAGGAAAGAAGGAAAGCCTTGAGCCGGTCGGCCCAAACAGATACAAGGGAAAGGTGCGAGTTCTCACGTTGGCGACTAGAGCCGGTCCAAACTCTGAAGCTTTGACTTCGTACGTAAGAGCCAGCCAACCAGCCAAGGAAGCATATATATACGCGCGCACGGGCCTGACCTGGTATCTTATTTCTCAACGCGCGCTTGGAGCAAGATCGACAGACGCAGAAAGAAAGGAAGGAAGGAAGGGCAGAGCGGCCTGCCGGGAGAGAGAAGATTGATTAGGCTTCGAGCGGAGAAGATCGGAAGATGGGTAGGGGTGTTCTGGATGTGCATCTCGTCGACGCCAAGGGCCTCTCCGGCAACGATTTCTTAGGTCAGTGCACGTCCGCGACCGAATTGTAAACAGAGCAGTAGCTTCCATGCATGTTCTTGGTTGTTCCTGCCTGTTTCACGGGCCGTTTTTTCCCCGTTCTTGTGATCGTTTGATGGCGAATGATTTGATGGCATGTGGCTTGTTGTTGCTTGTGCAGGCAAGATTGATCCGTATGTGATCGTGCAGTACCGTAGCCAGGAGCGCAAGAGCAGCGTCGCCCGAGGTCAGTGCTTTCTGGATTTGCCGCCTCTTAATTTTTCTTTCAGGGCTTTCTGACTTTGCTCATCACGCCGACTCCGTTTCACAAAAAAATCCTGCGCAGCAAATGATGAAGTTAGAACGAAGCTATGGCCTATGAGCCAGCGTTGACGTTGACATTGGCAATCCACAAGCCACAATTGTGACCTTTGCTAAATGAAATCATCATACTGTTATGCAGATCGAGGGAGGAACCCGTGCTGGAACGATGTATTCAAGTTCCAGATCAACTCTTCCGCGGAAAACGTGCAGCACAAGCTCTTCTTCCGGATCATGGACCACGACGACTTCTCAAGCGACGACTTCCTCGGCGAAGCAACGTGAGTGCGCACGCCAATGGCAATTACTGCCAACCACGGGCCTAGTATACTAATATTTGAGTTGCCAATTAATCCTAGTTGTGAAGAATCTGTTGCTAAAAAGTGAAAAAAAAAAATCGAAAGAAGCAAATCTAAATCCTGAATCTATCTGTAACGCAGGGTCGACGTAACGGACCTAATCAGCTTAGGCGTGGAGCGCGGCACATCACAGCTGAATGCCAGTGTAGTCCTCGCGGACAAAACGTACCACGGTGAAATCAGAGTTGGCTTCACGTTCACCGCAACCAAGGTACAGTAATGTCAAAATGTGCACATGCATGATTTATGCACTACTGACCTCGATTGATCTCTCGTGGTCGTGGACCGTGAATTTGATTCGATGTTGATGCCCAATGTCAGGCTGAAGAAGATGGAGAGGTTGGAGGCTGGAGGCACGGCTTTCGTCAGTAGAAGATGCGATGGACCTCAGGTTGCTTCCTTCGGTAGTATTCGTGTTGGATGTTGCAGGATGTAAGGTTTACGTATACTAACGGCATCTTATGCCTAAGGTTGATGTGATTAGAAGTGTATGTATGTTACGTTCTTAGCTCTTTAGATGTATACAGTCTCTTGAGGACAGTTAATGTCGTCAAATCAGTTTATGATTATGATTTTTTTGAAACAACAGAGACTTGCCCATTGCTGAATGCTGGATTGTTGGCGGACTGATATGAAGGGGTACCCCTTTTGTTTTTCTTGGCCGTGGTTTTTCATCCACGCTGCATGACTGAAATTTGCTACAAAAATCCTCATCGTACACAGCAGCCGGCGTCACTCGTTGCAGTATTTGGCCGGAGGAGGTCAGAGAAGGAAACGGAGCGAGCTCCTAGTCCCGCGGCGCCCGTTGTGATTTGGATCAGCCCCAACTTTTTTTTGTACATGCGCTAGATAAAAAACGCCCCCTGGCCCAATGAACCGCCGCCTTCGGCACGACAGCCGCACGCGCGCTGCAAGCAGCTCCCGCCGCGCATGATGCGGGCGTGCCGGCAAACAGATCCACCCGCCGACCGCTCGTGCAGCCACGGACGAAGCACCGTGTGAGCTGCGGCGCTGATGAGCACTTGGCCAAAACAGCAAATCGCGGGAGTGCGATGCCGAGGCCGAGGCCGTGCCCGTGCCCGTGCTTCACAGGAGAGTGAGTACCTTGGCGGTGCGCAGGGCGGATCGACACGAGAAAATTCTAGGGTGTGCGCAGGGGGCAACTAGGCCATTATCCCTGCACCAGTCAGTGTAGCTACATTTGAATTCAATCCATCTCTGGGAATTTCACTTGGTGATTCGTTTTCCCCGCCAGTCACCTTTTGGATGCCAATGACATCTGAACAGCATAAAATTTAGCATATCAAGAACAAGATCGGGACTTGAAATGCAACAGAGATATATAACGTGAATGAAGGTACCAAAACAATTGTCTAGTGCAGTAACATTAAGTCTCAGGTCATGAGTTCAAATATTAGAAAACCGTAGTAGAAAATCTGCATAAATAATCCACCCAACTTATAGTTGTCGAGAATTGAACTCACCGGCTAGAGACAAGGTGACACAGTGTTAAGCTATGCTACGATTGGTCTCCCTCCATTCCCTTTTCCTCGCCGTTTTAGAATGTATATAATCAATCTTTCAAAACTTTGATCAGAAATGTACATAAAACTATTTATATTTGTCACATGAAAAAATATATACTAGTAGATTTATCATAAAAAAAATTCTATATTACTATATTTTTAATAATTTTGCTAACATATAATTAGGAAAAATAGTGATTAAAAGAGTGTATTGAAGATCATGTCAATGTTCAAAACGACATATAAAAGAGAACAGAGGTAGTATTTCAAAACAAGTGTAATCAAGTTTCTCTTATGTTGACAACTGCCTATCTTAACCGAACTTTTTTTTATTATTTAATCCTTTTTTTAATTTTATTTTAAAGTTAACCCCTCACAAACTTTATTTTCAATTTTGACCCCTTTGGTCACGCTACCACTCGTGATGTGACAAAACAACACTGTCACGCCACAGGATAAGTCCCCAAAATCGCACTTTTTGCCACACCACTGGTGGTGGCGTGACGGTGTTGTTTTGTCACGTCACTGGTGGTGGCGTGACGAAAGAGGTCAGAATTGGAAATAAAATTCGCAATGGGTTAACTTTAAAATAAAATTAAAAAAAGGATTAAATAATAAAAAAAATTCATCTTAACCCTTTGGTAAAGTCTTCCAAACAAGGTTAAGACTATTACAAGAAATATTGCTCATAGTCTCATTCTATATATCGAGATTGAGTATACACCTAGAAAATTCAAATATAACCTCAGAAAATGTACATGGTATGACAGTACCAACACCTAGAAATTTCAAATATAACCGCAGAAAACGCTTCGTACGTGTTCATCTATACAAAAATTATTCCCAAATATCAGCATTTGAACCCGAACATCACGAAGATCCTAGAAAATTCAACTGAAGCGGGTCTGTGCTTTCTTCTGATTGCCTCAGCCTCAGAACGGATTAACAAGTTAGACGATTGGTACCTGTTAAAAGGTTCAAATCGTGACCATACCACTGCACTTTACCCGTTCAATCCATGCAAGACGGGCTTGATAGTAAACTGAAGAACATGGTCTTGAAGGGGAGATCCTCGCATCTAGTCCGAAGGTAATGAATCACCTCTAGCATCTGCATCAAAATCAATAGCTGCAGATCACAACAGAGGAAACGACACCTACGAGTGCAACGTTGCTTGGCAAGACCAAATAGCAACGTTGTGTTTATTAGGTGCATATAGTACCTGCAGCACAGTAGTATCCAAGTTCAGGGAGTGAGGCAGTGAGCACGAAAAGCCATTGCGTGCATTTACTCCTCTGTATCTTCTGCAATCTCAGTAACTGATAACTTCATGGATGAGCTGCTTCCACAATGACACTAACTTCATCTCCCACTTTCCCAATTGAAACTATGGCTGTAGCTTGGATCCCAACCTGTCAGTGCCGAAATTGGAATAATGATACTCATAACATTGAGAGAGAGAGAGAGAGAGAGGAGAGTTATATATGCCTAACAATCGGAAATAATTAGAACGAGCTATTCGCCAAGTAGGGAAGAACTATTGGCCAAGTAGGGTAGCGCAGGGACACAAAAATTAATCATCTGTGACTGCCAGTAATAATTCATTATGGTTGGCTCCAGTTGGTTCTGGTGGGAGCAGGGTATTTTGTTCCTTATTTGAAAAATACTTAGCCAGTTTGACAAGTTTGGCTGGAATTACATAAAACGCTTAGGTAGATTTTTCAAAAAAAAAAAAAAAGCAAAACAAAATCCATATGGACAAAAACAGAAAGAACTTGACAGCACTAGTCCGGCCAACTGCTTGCCTAGTTCAATTGTGTTTGTACATGAGCAGCTAAGCAAGCTGACTAGCATATACCATGCATGCCTTTTCCCTATTCCAAATCATGTAGGTTTTGGTGACCTGAGTCAGAAAGTAAAACCAGGTTTTTTTTTCTTTAAAAAAATAAAATGGAAGTATGGAACCGAGCTGGTTCCTGTTCCCCTACTGATTTGCCTGAAACCAGCCAGGAACCTGGTGTCTCAGAATTTATGGATAATCACGAAGCAACCTAAACCATCTGGGATCAGTCAGAATTGGTCCTTTTCATATGGGCCGTCGGTTTCCTAGTTACGTGGTCCTTTTCAGACGTAGATTTCTTTCAGGATTCTAAGTGGGCCTGACAAGAAAGAGAGATAATTGGGCTATTAATGGGCCATCACTCGTAACCTTTGACTTCCACGAGGAAAAATAACCCGAGCCTGTAAGGAGCAAGCTATAAATAACATAGGATTAATTCATTATAGGCTACTGGGTTTCAATCCCAGATTGTATCACTGATATATGGGGTCAGAACAATGGGTAGCATATAAGGAATGAGTCAAACTTCTCGTGGCATATAAGAAATTCACCAAATAACATATCACTATCACATCACTTATAAATGCTAATTTTGTTTTTCCTCTCTGTGCTTAGCCTCTCATATACATCCAAAAATCCCGCAAACCTCCGACGAGGCCTCCCGCTTCTCCGGCAGCACCCACCCCTAGCTCGCCTCCTCTTCCTCTCCTCCCTCCACCTCTTCGCCGCCGTCGCGATGGGAGAGAACTCTACGGCTAGGAAGGATGCGAAGGGGAAGGCGTCGGCCCTGACCCCGTCATGCCTAACAAGGCCTATTTGGAGGCGGTGACATAGAAGCGGATCCGCTTGTTCGAGGAAATCCATATGATGCAGACCCTTCAGTGCCTCAACATTGACGGCGAGCCCATCAAGTTGCTTGTTGATTCGATAGACGCACTTTCTGTTGCATATTTCAAATAAGCTTTTGGAGTAGTTTACTGGAGCAGTTGCTTGTTGATGAGATATCAGGATTACGCTATTGCTGAGAAAGAAAACTATCCGAACTGCTTCAGTATTAGAATAAATTGCATTATCTACTAAGGCTTACACAGGGGATCATATGATTTTGAACCTCAATATCCATACTACTTTATGAAAAAAACATGGACTACAGACATATGTTCTACCTAAATCATGTAACATACAATTCAGTTCAATTGTTGACTTGATTTATTGCTGCCTATTCATGAGATCCATATGTCTTCATGTGTGTAGGGCCTGGAGATAATTACTTTATTTATTGTTTTTTGACTCGGATACACGTGTGTTCGTGAGATAATTGGAGGTTAATTTGGAGATGAACTCGTAGGTGATAAAAACAGGGGTAGCATGGCTTTTTGCCTTAAATCATCACTTACAGAGTTTTAGAAGCCAACAACGCTTCCTTCAGTCAACTCCAAATGATTCTCAGAGAAATAAATCCTCTAAAAACCAGGAGTTGAGAGCTGAAAAATGAGGAGCGGAGTCCTATCAAACATGTCCTTATTTATTTGCTTGGACTTAACTTAAGTAGAAGCAGCGACTCCACGAATATTTTTCTTACCTCCTTTCCCTCCAATGGTTGGACTCGGGTCCAAGAACCAAAAAGGTTATCCTCTGAGAATAAGGAGTTGGAAACTGGAAAGGAATATTTTTCTTACCTCCTTTCCCACCAATGGTTGGACTCGAGTCCAAGAACCAAAAAGGTTTCTTAGGTCATGTACAATGGATTTACATCAGCCGTCTATAGTCTCTGTCATGTATGATTTAAGCTGATGTGGATGAAAGATAATAAAGAGAGAGAAATATGTTGTCTACAATCATGTAGCTGACTGTATCACCAGAACCAAAGAAAGCATTAAAGGATTGTGTGATCTATAAAGACAACTCATTGTATGAGCTGTGTTTAGTGCTGTCTACAGGTGATATGAAAAGTTGCTATAGACAGCAGTTGTCTGTACCATTGTGCATGCTCTTAACTCCGGCATTTTGAGCACATTGCTCATCCGTATGCAGTTAACCGCCAATACATGTACTGGTACTGTACTCCTAAATCAGATGAATGTAAACAAGCGGTCCTCTAGGTTACATCAATCCTGGTAAGATTAAGATTACTATCAGTAGCATTTCCATGTCGTATTCCGACTTAATGAGTGTTGCGAATATGTCAAGCTTGCAGTGTGGCAGTGTGTCAGGCCGGAGTACGTATCTGTCTGTTGGTTTTCAGGCAAAGGTGTCTTTCAGCCCTTCACGTCCTTCTGGAAGCACACGTCCTCCTCCCCTAGGGGCGGGCAGATACCAAATCAATCTGGGGATGCATGGCCATGCGCAATTAATGTGAGATCCACGGAACCATTCATTTTCTTGGCAACACGCGCAGGCCTTCTAGAAGCTAAGCCTTTGCTACCATTGCAAGGCAGGAACCGAACGACCCCATAAATAAGAGGCTTTTCTGATGTCCCCTGCCAGCTGCCATTGCCAACAAGTGTAACACTAGTAAGAAAGTCCATGCATACTGAAATGACGCGTACAGTATTGTTCCTGTTCAAATGGACTGTATTTATCAAGGGTTTTTAAGGTAGCGAACGGTTGGCTCCTCCTTTTAGGAATAATAGAATCACTCTTCATTTTCGAAATCACGAGTGACTATTTGACGAATTGTTTTGATAATTCTATGCACATCGCATGCAAAACATGCTAGTTATTTTAGAACTGAAACTCCATGCATGGGTGCAACAGACTAATTTGGAAGCAGAATGTCCGATCACGTAGTGGTACGATCAGATGCTGGTCGTAGAAAATAGTGTCATAATTAACGAAGAATGCCAATGCGATTGCTGCTCTGGGCCTTATGTCATCAAGCTGACATGTACATGATGTACATGGTCAAAGCCAAAACCGATCAAGCAACGGAGGAAATTTTTAGTTATCCATTAGAACTGCGTGCCGGACAACTCGAGACTCGAAGCCGCAAAGCTAGTCAAAGGCGGCACCTCCAAGCTCTCTCTGCTCTAGCTCGTCTGGTCAAACCACTACTAGCTTGCTCCTGCCCACGAAAAGGCAAAGCAAAGCGCTCTCCGAAGCTTGGGCCGTACGGATACACTGCACCTGGACACTGTTTGGTGCGCCTAATTAACAATTCCAAATGGATGCTTAACCGATAAGAAGGCAGTCAGTTGATGGTCAGTGATTAGTAGTAGTATTATAAAACGGGTGGTGCATGAACAGAGGAGGAAGACACGGCCCCTCTCTCTCTCTCTCCTATGACAACTAGGCCTTACCAAGCAAATTTATGTTAAAAAGGAAAATTAAACCTGACTTTACTACAAGTGGATCCTACTACTTAAAATAATTTTAAACTGAAGTTATCGGCCACATCAATGGGCAAAATCACCTATAAAACCGTCTAAAGGGTTATTTAAACGATTCTGCATAATTAAGATGACTATTTAAATGAATTTATAGTTCATGAAAAAAGAAGTAGTATAAACTAAATAGAATGCTCCAAGAAAACAGAGCCTAAAAGAAAACAAAAAGCCTGAGATACCTATAAAATAACGACCAGGTATTGCGGGGTACGATGCTAGCTTGCTACTTCGATCGAGCTCCTCCTGTTGTCTGACCCGAAAAGATTCCGGGTGAATGTACCGAGAGTCCGAGACCTTCTAGAAGGATCCCTGGGGCTCACTCCACTTGCATCCGCATGTGATGCAGCTCGTACATAACTATACTCTCTAACAAAGAGACTCAACAAAACTAATCTCTGTGTGTAAGAGAGATTTATATGAACACCTGCAATTTAATACTATTAACAATTTCCATGGCCGTCCATTTTTTACACTTGTGGTGTGGGTGTACGTACGGATCGACGCAGGTGCTTGGATGATCCTAGCTAGCCTACAAGTTGCAAAAATGGCCGCATACCTGCTTGGATGGATCCTAGCTAGCCTACAAGTTGCAATAATGGCCGAATTAATTAAGCTAAGCTCGGAGTAGTTTTCTTCGGACCCTAGCTGGTCCTGTTCGGATGGAGCTTTGGGTCCCACTGTTTCTTTTCGATGTCATCGACCTAGGCACTGGCAGTAGCTACTAGGGGGTAAGTGAAGCAGGTCGCGGACAGCCTACCGGTACCCCCACCTCGCGGTGGCCGCTGAGGATTTGCGGCTGTCGCCAGCCCGCGATGAATCGATGCATTTTTTGTTGGTGGGTTTGGCGGCTGCCCGCAAGTGCTGCTATCTCTATGCATAATTTGCTAGATGCAACCAATATACTGCTGCCTCCATGGGTAATTTGCTACATGCAAACATCAGACTAATTATTAGTCTGATAGTACTATTATATTGCTGCTTACAGTACTAGTCCTTTAGCAGCAATAAAAAATCCCAAAAAAATACCCAAAAAATTAGAATCCCACCCCCCAAATAAAAACAGTTATTCTCATAAAGTTGTTAAGATGAATAACTTAACATGATTACATCATTTGTACCTCTGTTTTACAGAAATTAAGAATTACATTATTTGCCAAAAGAGCGAGAGTTGAACTTCAGAATTTTCCATCAAATAGTTGGGTGACTTGGGTCTAATTAAGCTTCTAAACTTTGCATCAAAGAGTTGGGAGTTGAACTTCATCTGGAAAACACTTCAGAGTTGTTATTTTTATGAAGAATTGGACCAATGTTGTATGCAAAGCAAAAAAAAAAAAAAATACAAGATGTTTTAATGAAAAATAGATTTCAACTTGTACGTATGGTTACATATCATAGAAATCCAGATTTCCAATATCTACACACGTATGCAAAATCAACTCCTGGTGAACTATGATGACACACATAAGGTTGGCAAAATCAATTTCATAACAAAGAGTCATCCATATGGACCATATCAGAAGTTGTTGGGACCACAACTATTAAAAATGTAGTAGTTTAATATCAATGAAGGAAAACTTCACGACATCAGCTTGATTATGACGGATAGATAACCCTACACCGAGTATTTTCAAAAGTTGCATGAACATGATTCAATGAAGTGCATACAAAGATGGAATTGCATACCTTTTAAATCAGAGGCTTAGGTGCAATTCCTCCAAACTTCTTCTCAATGTAGGCCTGCAACTCACAGATTTTAGGGGTTTCAGAAAATTACGAAAATTGCTAACCTCTATGCGCAATTTGCTAGATGCAAACATCAGACCAAACCAAAAATTGGCATGTACTCTTACTTTCTAGACCACCGATTAATCATGACCGGAAGATAATGCATGAAAAGTAATGTGACTAGCACAAACATATTCATGAAATCTGCACTCAACCCCCACCTCGACCATGAGAAGTCATGTGACTAGCACAAAACATACTGATGCTAATGCAACAATTTTATCTGCTTGTGAATTTTGTCCAATTTTCTCATAGTAAATATGGTTTGTCTTTTGAAATCACCCAAAATTAAGAGTAACTTCATGGTCAATACTATTCCAATATGCTCAATGATTTTTTTGCCCATTAGTATACATAAGCCAATGGGCATGTTACTAGGATGGTCATCTCTAATATGTTGTTGAATTACTATTAATGTGGTCATGTACAATTTTTCATTATCACATGGACAAGCACTTTGGGAAGCCCACTTATAATGATTAATCTACCATCTGATGCAATCTAGTTCTTTCCTCACAACTTTCCAAATGCCTACGACAACTACTTGTGCCAACATCACGTGTAGCCTTAAACAATCTGTTGCAGTGAATGCATTGAGCTTCTATAAGTTTCGTACCAAGTCATGAGTTGATGCATATCAAGTCAATGACCCAGACTTAAAGTGAGGATGTGCGTCATCAAGCTTCAAGAGGTTGGGCAAGGCAAAGGTATGACTAGCTAGGGCTAAGGATGTGTTCCTAGTCTTTTACCGGTCTTGGTGTTTGGTTAGAGACCGGATTGCTAGTATAGGTTGCCGTACTATTAAGAGGTCTTGACTAGTAGCTTGAGTTAGTCATGTGTTGATAGCTCGTTGTGCTTGCTCTAGCTCTCGTTAACATATTGCCTATATTTGCGAATGTGTTTTGCAAATAGTTGAGGCTCATGGATAATCCTTGTAGCATGTGACTTTAGTTTGCGAATGTGTTTTGCAAATGGTTTAAGTCCATGTATCTTACTCCTTGTGGTGTGATTCTAAAAGTTGGCAAATGTATTTTGCAACTTGTTGAGAATCTCACTTTAACCTTTGTTTGCATCGCGCGTCAATTTGGCAAATGTGTTTTGCAAATTGAGTTGAAGCGAAATGGAAAAATTTGCTTTTGATTCTGGAGCGGTCTGACCAGTGGTGTAAGGCCGGACTGACCGGACTCGCGGGTCAAGGACCCGGTCAGCTTTTTCCAGAAGGTGATTTTTCTGGTTTCGGCTGGTGCGGTCTGACCGACGTGCTGTGTGCGGTCTGACCGACCTGCTCCGGACTGACCGGCTATTGGTTGGCTGTCAGATCGAATGTGTCCCAACGGCTAGTTTTATAGCCGTTGGAGGAGGTGCGGTCTGACCGGCCATTTGCCTACGGTCAGACCGGCCCTGCTGATTTTTCAGCAGATTTTGCCCCAACGACTAGTTTTTGTGTGTGAGCTTTATATACCCACCTTGGCCGGTTGAGGGGGAGGTTGCTGGTGCCCCATTTCATTCTTTGAGCAAAAGAGCAAGCCCTCTACACTCTTTTGCGTATGTGTTGCACTTAGTGAGCTTTGAGAGGCAAATCCTAGTGCATGTGTTTGCATTAGTTAGTGGATTGTGTATCTATTGAGCTTAGACACTTGATTCGTTCAAGTGAGCGTCTCCGACTTGTTACTCTTGGTGTTTGCCGACACCTAGACGGCTTGGAGGAGTTGCGCCGGTGATTTTCTCAAAGAAGGTTGTGAAAAGACTCGGGTGGTTGTGAGTGGTTCGGTGCTCACCATCTCTGAAGTGGAGGAAGAGCAATCTCGAGTGGATCGAGGTGTTGGTTCGTGATGTGAGAACCGGTCTAAGTGGTTGGATTTACCTCAACGTGGATTAGGGGAGACCGGCAAGTCTTCGAACACCACGATAAAACATCGTCGTGTCATCGTGGTTTGCATTCTTGTGCTTTACTATATTGCAATTTACATTCCTTATATTGAGTTGCTTATATGTCTTTGTATGAATGCTTTCATTATCAATAGTCTCATATTGTTGATGCACTTAGTAAAAGCTAGTTGTTTTAGGTTTTATTTGTGCAAAACCGAATTGTTGTTAGCTTCCGTATTGGAAATCGATTTTAGCTTTAGAGAATTTTAGAAGCGACTATTCACCCCCCTCTAGTCGGCCTCCTCGATCTTACACGCGGGGCGCCCTGCGAGACTGGCGGTGAAGGCAGGCCGAAGGCGTGGCGCGACACAAATACGTGTGGCTTGTATAATGACACTTTGTGCGTGGTAGACGTAGCACGCGCAGTGCGCTCGGCATGGCTACGCATGGGTGGCGCAGTAGCAGGTTGGCAGTGGCGGTGCGCAGTG
The DNA here is from genome assembly GCA_036346255.1 of Ampelocalamus luodianensis. Taxonomy (NCBI): domain Eukaryota; kingdom Viridiplantae; phylum Streptophyta; class Magnoliopsida; order Poales; family Poaceae; genus Ampelocalamus; species Ampelocalamus luodianensis. Next base: position 23,266,686 of record CM070617.1, on the reverse strand, counting down.
GGTGCCAGCGTCAGGCCGTCGTCGTCGACCGGTGGTGGTGGTGGCGAGCCGGCCACCCGATAGAACGATTTATTATTATTATTGTTTTTGCGCATGACAGTAACTAACTGCGACAAACAGTAATCCAGGGCCATGATGAACAGTAATAGATCCGATCAAGCAGGCCTAATCTCTAATTTAGAACGCTAATTAATCACGAGGCTAATTAGCAGTTTAACAGATCTAAACCAATACATCCATATCAATCTACCAGATTAATTCATAGCAAAAACTAGAGATTTAAAGATGAAATTTCCAGCGACATACCGATTCGACTGTGTAGAGCGATTCGTGTTGATAACGTGTTGAAGAATGTAGTAATCGCAGGAATCCAATCTATCAATCACCACACAATAGATGAACAATGAGGAGACAATAGATGAAGAGATAATATCGGAAACATCTTTATTAATATATTGATCTTTTTCGAGTATAATGAGATCCTATTTAAAAACTAAAACCCACCAAAGATAGTTTCGGTATTTTGCCTATCAACCCTTAAATCAGGGTTTCTCAACACTGTTGTCCTTAGTGTTGACGGCCATTGCATAGGTGGCAATAGCAATAGTGGGGCGCGAGAGAAACACCGGCGAAGAGTAAAGAGACTGTGGTGGACGGTGGCTCAACGGTGCAGATAAAAGGGAATGACGCCCAACAACACACAGAGCCAGCCACGGCCACGCCCATGTTGGGATGTGTCCTTGCCAGTTGCCACTTGTTCACCGTGTAGACATGCCTTCACACATATCCCACCCGGATGTGTCATCCTGCCTGCGTAAGTTCGTACATCGACATGGAGGGCCCCTGCATCGCACATACCTCGTTGACGTGTCGAATGGCTGCTTGCTAGTTGGCCTCGTTCACCGTGTAGACATGCCTTCGCATGCATCCCACCCGGGTGTGTCATCCTGCCTGCGTAAGTGCGTACGTCGACGTGGAGGGCCCTTGCATCACACGTACCTTGTTGACGTGTCGAATGACCGCTAGTTGGCCTTCCACGAGTTTTTCTCTATCATTTTGTCCCTTTTCGAAAAGAAATAGCAAATGTAGCCATCACGTCCGAAATAAAAAAAATTGATACTGTGATAGGCTAGACAAACGACACGTGTCTCTTACTGCGTTTCAGTCCATGGAAGCCACCTGTCGCGCTCATAAGACGCGATAGGATGACATGCACACGTACCTACCATGGGCAGAGACATTTCTGCCACGGACTGGGAGCACGACAGGTATCTGTAGTGATACTATTTTTTTATTTTCGTACGAACAAGGACTACTTTTGATATTACTGTTGAGATTTCAGTTGCCGTCACTTTACTGACTCGTAGATCTATTCATACATGAGCAATCTCATAAACACTAAGGGACATATTGAACACAAATGTATAGGAGAGGATCCGTAATATTTATTTATCTATCATGTACATAGAGAGATCCTTATATTTATAGTCTATACGGGTGAAACCATCGAAGATGTTTTATTCTTTTGACCATAATTAGATTTTGTTAACTACTACAAAAAAAAAAGTGATAATTAACTTTTTACCACCGCAATAGAACGAGCTTCATTTTTTACCACTGTATGTGAGTATAACATATGAGTCCTAGGTCCATATGTCATACTCATATAAATGATAAAAGCTAAAATACGTATACAAATACAGTGACAAATTCTTGAATGCCTCGATAAAAAACTGCCAATTTAGCCTTACACTCGCCTCACGCCGCCATGCGCTCGTACGTGGAAGCGGAGTGGCTAGCTCGGGACCAGCACGTGGCCACTGGGAACTTGGTGGCCAACCTAATGTCTTCCGTACATCAGTGCACCCGGCTCACGCACCAGACCCCACTGCGTGCCGCACCAATGGCACACCTGACGAGATTTTTCCGACTGAGCGCGGGAATTGCGGCTCCCCAGAATACAGCGATGACGAGCCTAGATGCCAATGCCGCAATGCACGTGCGATCTGATCCGTGCGACATTGGGGCGTACCATGGAGAGGTTTACTTGTCACCGTTCACTTTTGATAAAATTTAAAATATCTATTTAGGTAGTATAAAAATGGTATTGTTATATTTTGTAATAAATTTGTTTTACTAATATTATATATTTAAAACTATTTATTTTTTGTTGTTTAAAAAGTAACATCAAAATTCGACCAGTTAAAATCTGACTAGGAAACGCGAACGGAGGTAGTATATCGACAGCAATGGTCGCGTCCTATGAAGCTTTAATTTGGTGCATACTGAATTACTGATGCCGACCACGTCCAGTTAGAGATGGTCACGCACGTACAATACATGTGTGCTGGGTGATCAGAGCCGTACAGTACATAAGTAAAGGGAAAATGTACTGCCAGGTGATCTCAATCTTTGGCTCCCTACATTCAATCTTACCTTAATCTAGATAACCAACTTTTGATATATACCATTCAACCAAACTAGTATGTATAAAAAACGATCACCAAGCTGCCAATTCTGGAGTTTTTTTTTTGGCTTATTTGGCCCTTTATTTTTTTTAACAAAATAGCAACTCTAGCCTCATCACATCTAAAATGACAAAAAAAAAACAGCACTACGACAAGCTAGACAGGTGACATGTGTCCTCTGCCGCGCACCAAAACAGCAACATGTTCCTGTCGTTCTCTCGGACCTCAGGATCTAGCCTATCACGGTTTGAAACTGTAGCACCCAACCTGTCGCGCTCAGTAGCGCTGACGCCTGCCATACCGGGCTGACACCTGCCGTGGACAGGGAATGCGACAGGTGGCCTGTCGCAGGCTGAGAGCACGGTAGATGCTTGGCGCGATATCATTTTTGCATTTTCATACGAGCAGAGACTACTTTTACTATTATAAATAAAAAAAATGTGCCAATTTAAGCCAGGACTAGCCAATTTTGTACCACTAAATACATGTTTTCCCTACAAGCCCTCCCATTCGGATAGAGTTGCCGAGCTACCAAGACAGTTGAACACGTATCCGGATCCTCTGCGGTAAATAAGAGGATACTATAAACAGTGTTTTTACATTATGGTCCGACTTGCTTTTAGATCGGATGGTGATGATGTACCATCTCTGCATTAATCTCGGCCTTGCTTTCAGCATCTCTGTATTTACTGCAGAGGATCCCATTCCGTCAAACACCAGTCCGGTATCAACACAGCACAGAGCACTTCGACTGGCCCAGTCTCCAACAATCAAGAAAACGGTCTACGCCCAGGGGGCAGGGGCCCAGCTCTACGGACACAGTCCACACACGCCCAGCCCTTCCCAGCGGCCCAAGAGGCTGCTGGTTCGACGAAACTTCCCCCTCGCACCACATCCCTCCGTGGACCCACCGCGTACACCCGACCGCATCCGCGCGGCCAATCGCAACCACCCGCGCCGCGCCGTCCGCCGCGGACGTGGACAGGGCGCTCCGTGAGGGTGTCGACATTCTCGCACTCACCCGGGTTGATAAACAAACCCGGCTCGTCCAGCCCAACGCCAACCCGCGCCTCTCGAAAACATTGATCCGCCTCCCCACGCGTCCACCGCGACACACCCTTTTCCTCTTATCCCCCTCGCGTCTCGCGCCTCTCGCCTAGCTGGTCGCCTCCCTCCCGGGTCGCACCGCAGGTACGCACCTTGACGAGGAGGAGCTCGTCGACTCCGGAATCCGTACTTGCCAGTGGCATCGAATTAGTCAGCGCGTTTCGACCCCGTGGATTTCTGCGCTAATTTCTGTTTTTTCGTCCTTTTTTTGTGCATTTTACCAGGTAGGAGATTGATTGGAGTATTTTGGCCTTGCATGCTCTGTGGCGGTGGTGTTGTTTGTGTGGTGCCGAGCCCATATCGATGGTGATGGATGCTGGACTGCACGACTTGTGCACGCTGCTGCCCGGATCCAAGCGCGACGGCCACCTGCCAATCTACCCCCAAATCGCGTCCGCCAATGGGTTCACGGCGGAGGAGTTCGAGTCGCTGCTGTTCCTGCCGTCCGATGGTGTCGGCGCGGGCGGCTACCTGAATGTTGCCGCCCCCCTGCCACCGGCTGCGTCCACCGATAGCGCGTCGCCACCGAGAGATGTCTCGGTTTCTGCGGCGGCGGCGACGGCGGGGCAGGCGCATCCGGACGACTCGGAGGCGTTCTCGGATATCGTGCTCGGGTACATCAACCGCATGCTAATGGCCGAGGACATCGACGAGAAGTTCGAGCACTACCCGGGGCACGCCGCGCTGCTCGCCGCCGAGAAGCCGTTCCTCGAGATCCTCGCCGATCTGCAGCCGTACTCGGGCGGCAGCGCGGTCGAGAGCCCCGACGGCAGTAGCCTCACCAACTCCTGCAACAGCCTCAGTTCCTGCAACTGCGCCGCCGAGTCCTATGGCCCCGGCGCCGTGCAGGCGTCGCCGGTTCTCGAGTTCACCAAGGCCGCGTTCCTGCAGTCGCCGCTGCCGTGTCGGGATCTGAGCCCCGAGAGCAGCGTGGTGGAAGCGGGCGGCGTGTGGCCGTACGACCCTACGGAATTCTACCAACTCCAGACCAACCCGGTGCCCGAGGCCTTGCTTTCGCAGTCGTCGTCGTTCGCGTCTTCGAACGGCAGCAGTGTTACATTATCAAAGGACTTCGAGTCGTTGTTGAGCTCGGCTGGTGTTGTGCGTGATGTTGGCCTGAACGATTTTGTTGTGCAGAGCCAGCAGGCTATGCAGTTCTGCCGCGGGCTTGAAGAGGCAAGCAGGTTTCTGCCTGATGAGAGCAAGCTTGTGATTGACGTCGACAAGTTGCCGTCTGTTCCAAGCTTGCAGGCTGATGTTAAAGAAGAGAAGAAGTTTGTGGAGGTCAAGACAGAGAAGGCTGATCTTTTAGCAGCAATTCACCGAGGAAAGAAGCATTTCTATGGTGACGACTTGGATGCAGAGGAAGGAAGGTGCAGCAAGCATTCAGCATCAGACGCATCAGCGATTGACACAGACCACCTTGTGCGGGAGATGATGGACAAGGTCTTGCTATGCAACGGTGAGATGTGCTCAAAAGGTGTCAAGGAGCTGCGTGAGGCCCTGCAGAATGATGTTGCGAAGCACTCAAATGGTGTCCATGGCAAAGGTTCCGGCCATGGCAAGGGCCGTGGCAAGAAGCAGCCCAAGAAGGAAGTGGTTGACTTGGAGATACTCCTTAATCATTGTGCTCAGGCTGTGGCCATTGATGACCGGCGTAGTGCGACTGAGCTCCTGAATCAGATCAGGCAGCATGCTCATGCCAACGGTGATGGTGACCAACGTTTGGCGCACTGCTTTGCCAATGGCCTTGAGGCGAGGCTTGCTGGTAATGGGAGTCAGATTTACAAGTCCTTTACAATTACACGGTTTGCATGCACTGATGTGCTGAAAGCCTACCAGCTGTACTTGGCGGCTTGCCCATTCAAGAAGATCTCTCATTACTTTGCCAGTCAAACCATTATGAATGCTGTGGAGAAGGCCAAGAAAGTTCACATTGTCGACTATGGCATATACTATGGCTTTCAATGGCCGTGTCTCATTCAACGGCTATCTAATAGGCTCGGAGGCCCTCCAAAACTTCGGATCACTGGAATTGACACACCTCAGCCTGGTTTTCGCCCAGCAGAGCGTATAGAGGAGACAGGAAGATATCTTAGTGATTATGCTCAAACCTTTAATGTTCCTTTTGAATTCCAAGCTATCGCATCTCGTTTTGAGGCTGTTCGGATAGAGGATCTCCACATTGAGGAGGACGAGATTCTGATTGTCAACTGCTTGTTCAAGTTCAAGACTTTGATGGATGAGAGCGTGGTGGCTGAGAGCCCAAGAAACATGGCATTAAACACAATAAGGAAGATGAATCCACATGTGTTCATTCATGGGATCACCAATGGATCTTACAATGCACCATTCTTCGTGACACGGTTCCGGGAGGCCTTGTTCCACTACTCTGCTATCTTTGACATGCTGGAGACCAACATCCCAAGGGACAATGAGCAGAGGCTGCTCATTGAGTCTGCTCTGTTTAGTCGGGAGGCAGTCAATGTGATCTCTTGTGAGGGACTGGAGAGGATGGAGAGGCCCGAGACTTACAAGCAATGGCAAGTGCGGAATCAGAGGGCTGGGTTCAAGCAGTTGCCACTGAACCATGATATCATGAAGCGTGCACGGGAGAAGGTCAAGTGCTACCACAAGGATTTCATCATCGATGAGGATAACAGGTGGTCACTGCTAGGATGGAAAGGGCGCATCTTGTTCGCGCTCTCGACATGGAAGCCAGATCATCGATCTTCTTCCTAGCTTCTGCAGCTTCTACTTTTGCAAAATATTGTAAATGGAGTCCCGTTTATATTTTTGGGCACTTGAGCTGATTGTTCCTGGCCAACAACCTAGTAGTAGGTAATGCTATTTGAACTAGTACTAAAAAACAGAATCATTTGTTCACTAGCTGGATGCCTTCTTATATAGTGGCATGGTTCATTTCTCTGTTGTTGCAGATGATGAACCTGCATATATATTAATTCCTCTAGTGCCATGTGTGATTAGTTTTGACAGGAACAGTTAGTTCATTTTTTGGAGCAGGCTAGGTATGTAATTAAGCTCTAGACCTAGGATTGTTTCATGTATCGATCAGCCTTATCTTGTATTATATCCCTTCCAGAATATTCAGTAGTGTTTCAAGTTTTCCATTTGCTTGGACGTGCCCTTTTCATTTGCTTAATCTGCAATTGTAAATACACTTCGTCATGAATTCCAATATGTGAAGAACTGATCGTCGTGTCTGTTTGATCAATCCGCATCTATCTGCCGCATTTGAGGTTGGCAGTGCAACTTATGCAAGTATACAATTATGGCTACATGATACACAAGACGGTTAGGCTATAGCACCAGATGTGTTATCAGTGTATGGTGTGACCTGGGAATCTAGAGGAACGGTTGGCCACGTATGTGAACTGTTCGACATGACAGATCACACGAAAGCTCCGAGTTTAATTAGCTACTACTGGAACCGATCTCCCGTCATAGACAGCAGTGGCAAAGCCATTTTCAGGAGCAGCTCAAACGACTATGCTAAATTAAGATAAACATAGCAAACATAGTTAAATAGGCATTTTTTGGTATAACTCCATATCCCTCCAGATCTTGTGGAGCTGAGCTAAGCACCTTGCTTCGAAAAACTCCCGGATCCTGATTATTACATGGAGCGGAGTAAAAAATGAACTAGTAGCTCGAAACTACCTTAGGGTGGATTCTCGTGGAGAGCTTTGTGCTCATCGCCCACGGGTACCCACTTGTTACAGACCCGTTTACTGAACCTGAAGAACTTGATGAGGAACAGGACAAGAGCTATTGTCGCCAGGACCACAGAATCAGCAGGCGCAATCGTAGACCCTGTGTTCCCAACGGCTGATTGGGTTTCGTAAGGGGCGCGTTTGCCTTTCCAGTGAAGCAGGAAGACCCACTTGTGTGTTCCTTTAGCGAGGTCGTTACATATAGCATTCTGTTACGAGAGAGAGACAAGAAAGAAGTAATATCTGAATACTTTATCTCTGAACCTTTTCCCAGTTCCTCTGTATCCCAGTCTGATTCTTCCCCAATCCCCCTGTTCTTCATTCAGAGACCCAAAACAATTTGTGCCGAGTTTCATATTACATGAGACTACAACGCATGACCAATGTGATGATGAGATGACTACAACGCACGACCAATGTGATGATGAGATATATAGTTCACATAAATAATGCTCGATGTTCAAGAATCAAACCAATAAGATTTGAGTCACTAGTTGCAAGTTGCAACTTATAATTAAAAGGATTAGAACCAAAGGTGGCCACAGGAAAAAGAACTCCAGTCCAATCCAAGAAATAACAATCCAGGCAAACATACTAATTAATCCAAGAGTCAGGCTTGTTTGGTTGCCGCCTGAGCTTCGTACCTGGCAAAAAGTGGTGCATGTAGTTAGTCTGGGATTTTGATATTTTTTGCCTGGACAGACAACCCTGAGAGTGTGTTGTTTGATTGGTTACTTGGACTTGAAGAAACCGAAAAAAAAACATATTTTGAGAAAGAGGAAGTGTAAAACCATGAAATATGCTTCTACATCTTCCTCCTCATCATCTATTCATCCGGCTTGAGATAGGGGGCGGTGGGAGCCGGGTGCGACGACGGCGGTGGCGGGAGACAGGTGAGCAAGCGACTGAGGAGGGGGTGGCGGGAGTCGGACGAGGCGACGGTAGAGCCGAGCGAGGAGGAGGAAGCGCGGGAGTGGAGCGAGAAGGAGATGGTAGAGCCAAGCGAGGAGGCGGTGGTGGCAGGATCTAGGCTCAACGTCAGGGCGGTGACGGGATCCAAGCCGAGGTCGCGACACGGGAGCAGTGGAGCTCGGTGCCATGAGGAGGAAGACGATGATCGCTCACTTGGCTCCTAGACGTTCGTTTTCGAGCTCCTGGACCTAGGGCATGTTTGGTTGGCATCCTGGCGCCCACTCACCTGGCCAAGACGTTGTTGGGATGCTGCCAACATGGCGTTTGGCTACTGCCCTGGGCGCATATGCCTATCAGGTGATATTTTTAGGCCCAAGCGTCCAAATCGAATGCATGGGAGCACGAGCAGTGCCACTCGTGCCGTCTTCCCCGTCGTCGTCGTCTCCCCCGCGTGCAGCACAAGCAGCGTCGCCTCCTTGCTCGGCCTCCACCGCCGAGCCACCTCCTTGCTCCGCCTCTGCTACTGGAGGCCTGCATCCCGCCGCTCTCGCCACCGTCGGGAGCCCGCTCCCATCGCCACCAGAGGCCCATATCTTGCCGCATCCCTCTGCTCCCATTGCTGACGGCCGCCTGCATCCCGCTGCTACTGTCGCCACTCGTGTCATCGACAGTGTCGCCAGACGCCACAAATGGGTTGTCGTCGAGAATAGGGGGATGATGGTCGTTGGTGGCGAGATGAGTCGGCGAAGAATTTGACGGCGAGAGGAAGACGGGGAACGGGAGGAGGACGGGAGTAGCGATTTTGGATGACCGCATGAGACTGGTTTTAGACTAGTTGTTATGAAAGCGTATTTTTAGTTTTTACGTTTGTTCCTTCTCAAAGCGTTTTTTTATTTTTACGCTTTCTTTAGGCCTAGGTCACCAACCAAATACCTCATCCCTAGGCTTGTCTGGCCAGACAGAAATCATCGACTTTTCAGACTACCTTCAGACACCACTTTTTTCAGGTATGGAACCTAGGGCACCAACCAAACAACCCCCTAGCGACTCACGTCCTAACCTGGAACAAGCAAGTTTTGATTTTTTTTAAACAATATTAATTTAAAATATAATTACAAAAAAATAGTCAAAATATATTACAAAACATGCCACTATCGCCATTTCAAATGGCGACAGGATGCCATTTACTGCCAGTCGTCGTTCCAACTTCCTATCACCATTTGGACTGGCGTTTTGCTTCGAAGAGTGTGCAAATTGCCAATTCAAATAGCAACAGGAACCCGTCCATAGGTTCCTATTGCCAGTTGAACCTATGACAGAGGCAGGCTATATAAACCCTAAAAATCGGATGAAAAGTCATTTTAATTTCAAAAAAAAAGAGAAGAGAGAGAGAGAAGAGAGAGAGAGAAGAGAGAGGAGGAGAGGGGAGAAGCACATAGCGAAGTCCTGCCAGTTCGTAGCGGAGGAGAGAGAGAGAGGGGGGAGAAGCAGATCTGGTCGTCTATTTTGCAGGTAAATGTTCCTGCAACTTTGTACATAAATTCAAAACCTAGTAGGTTAGTAAATAAAAATAGTGACATAGAATTTAATGGATTAGATAATTCTAGCTGTATTGCAATTTGATGTAATACATCATTTTAGCTCTGTATAGTTTAGTTCATCGTATAGATATTATTTATGGTGCAGTACTCGAATGATTTAGAATAAATTCGCAAAAATACTAAGAAAATTTTGTGGGTTTTTATTTTTACACGGCAAATATTTTGTTAATGCTGAAAATATTTTTTAAACTAGAAAAATAGCAATACACCTCTAAAAATTCTATAAAAAATCGAAAGTTGACACATAGGGTTTGTAGAGCTGAACCAAAATATTGGCAACTTAACTTTTGTTTCCATTTGTACACGTAAATATTTTAAAAATATCGGAGACACTTTTTAAACAATAAAAATAGCAAGATAGATACCTATAAAAAATATATAAAAAATTACATAGTAGCTAAATAGGGTATGTAGAGCTGAATCAAAATAATTCCAACTTAATTTTGGCTCCCATTTGTACACGATAAATATATTGTTAATTCCACAAATACGTTTCGAACTAAAAAAAAATAGCAAAACACCCCTAAAAATTCTATAAAAAATCCAGAGTTGCTACATAGGGTATGAAAAGTTGAACTAAAGTATTGTCAACTTAATTTTTATTTCTATTTGTACACGGTAAATATTTTGTAAATAGTAGAGACACTTTTTAAACAAAAAAATAGCACGTTACCTATAAAAATCCAATTAAAATTACAGAGCAACTAAATAGGGTATGTAGAGGTTAATTAAAATAATCCTGACCTAATTTTGGTTTCCATGTGTACACGATAAATATTTTGTAAACATGAAAAAAATAGAAAAGTACCTATAAAAATTATATAAAAATTCCAGAGTAGCTAAATAGGGTATGTAGACCTTAATTAAAATATTGTCAACTTAATTTTGGATTCCATTTGTACATAATAAATATTTTGTAAACAAGAAAAATAGCAAGATACCTATAAAAATTCTATGAAAATTCCAGAGTATCTAAATAGGGTATGTAGACCTTAATTAAAATATTGTCAACTTGATTTTGGTTTCCATTTATACACAGTAAATATTTTTTTAATGCAAAAAATACATTTCAAACTAGGAAAACAGTAAGACACTTCTAAAAATTCTATAAAAAATCCAGAATAGCTAAATAGGGTACGTAGACTTTAATTAAATTACTATGAATTTAATTTTAGTTTCCATTTGTATATGTTTTATAGTATTTATGTTTTGAATTAATTAGATATGTCGCTTCTTATTACTTTTTATATATGTTTCGTAATATTTACAATGTATGCACTGAATTTTCAGGTATGGCGGACCTAGGAGGCATTACGTAGTGGCCGTACGAGTTGCTTAACCCGGCCGTTGACGCGAGTCATCATTGCCACCTCAGTACCACCTCCCTTAGGAGGGCGATGCAGCGATTGAGCTTGGCGCGTTGCGGTTGCGTACGCCCGTAAGGGCATAGAGGGTGGACCCACGTTTGGTTCCGAGGTACGTGTAGCTGTGACCCTCATGTACTCGATTGCAATCTGACTACTTTCGGTGGACTCACGTATGTTTTTAATCCTTTCGACACAGGTTGAGAGCGACAAATCTCCTTCCACTAGCGAGAATGGTGGAGACGACGTGGGAGGACGGCCAGGACCACGCGGGCAATGGTCGTACGTCGAGGCGGTTTTCGTACGACCAGTGCCTCCTGACGACACTGGTTGACCGGTGGAGACCAGAGACGCACACGTTCCACCTTCCGTGCGGGGAGATGGCGGTTTCTGTAAGTTGTGTTCAATTTGCATCTTGATTATTATTTTGGCCCTGTGTGGTGCTATCCTAACATCATTCAATCGTCTAACCTATCTCGTAGAACATGGTTGACTTCGAGACTGACCGCCGACACGGGCAGTCCAAAGATAAGGGGAAGGGACCGATAGGCCGTCCGAACTAATCAATTTCATTCCAATCAATCTTTTTTCGATTATAAAAAAAACATACATGTATCGTAGATGTATTTCGGTTTGTTGATTCGTGTATGTTGGCATTTCTAATGTACGTAACCAAACCAGCGCGCTACGCAAGTCGCAACTAAATTATGAAGTCTTTCAAACTTACATCTCTTTTCCCATATATTTCGACTATTAAATATTATATAAGTTTTTCGTGAAAGAATTAGTTCCACAAACAATACAATCGGGACAACAGCGTGCATGGCAATCCTAAACCCAAATATTTTTTTTCATTTCGCTCCAAACGGGGTTGTTTGTGTTATTGCGCCGTCGATCTTACATTCTCTACTCCACGTTTTGTTATCTTCTAGCATTTTGGATTCCCAACTATGTGGACACTTTAAGGTATTATAAAAAAACTTTGTGAAATACACTAAATCTTCAGGCTGAATTCTCTACACAAATAAAAAAAAATACAGGGCAAATTTATCGTTTCAAATGTCGACCGGTTCCTGTCGTCAATTGAACTGGCGATAGGTTCTTGCCGCCATTTAAAACGGTGAAATTATCCTATCACCAGTTCAATTGGTGACAGAACCTTTCCGGCACTGTTCCACATATTTTTGTAAAAAAAACAACAACTAATATTGTTTTGCAATTATCTTTTAAATTAATATTATTTAAAAAAACCGACAAGTTTTTAGGACGGCATCTAGACACCCCGTGCGCTTCTAGTAAACTCCCGGCCAGGCAGACCGAACCTACGAGAAGCAAATTCTCTGTGAGAGGGTCTCACCGAGAGACCCCTCCCCCCGTTGTCCGATCGCCCAGCCCCTCGTGCTCTCCCCAATGGATGGCGGGTGCGGAGGACCCTTGCCGAGGCCCCCATAGGATTTTTTTTGGAGCCCACGTACGCCCCCGTTGGTTTCACCCCTGGTGACATCACTTCCTTGTGAAAAGCCCGGCGCATCTGCCAAAGCAGAGCAGCCATTCTCGCCGTATGTGTCGTCCCGTCCGCTCTCGTCGTGCACAGGGGAGAAAAGAGTGGTCCGACGAATCTAGACATATGCCTGCCTTACAAGTAAGAAAGACTTAAAACCTATAACAGCGATTGATGCTGCAGGGAATCTACCATCTCAGAGGAGGCGAGCCGAGGTACAGCATGTAGCTACAGTAATGAACACAAGAACAAAAATCCAGCGCAACACATCGAAGTGAGAAGAACGAACAATCCGGCACAAAACAGCAACTACCACGGCAGTCAGTTACAGCGAAAGTTACGGCAACCGTTGGCACGAACGACTCAACGTATTATGTATGTAAGACCGGTGAAAACGGGTTGGATACATATTGCTCTTTCCATATTATAATCTATATGTTTTTCCTCCGGATTCGGAGTCTGATTTGGATATAGATTTTTTGGGATGTGGGCACGGGATGAATTCGGATTGAATTCTAGTCGACCACAGATAACTTGACGGATAGTGTACACATAAAGAAGATATATAATTTCACAAACGAAGTGTCAAATTATGCTACCTATTAGAGAATTATTTATCCTACTTAACAACATAAACATATAAATTCATATTATATATGGTTAATGACTAGAAAACCGTAGATGCATTTAAATGATATTAATATTTATCGGATATCCATTTTCTTTATTTATCAGATGTCTTATAAAATACGGATACATATCAGATATTGCTTTTTTCATATACTAACGTATATTCCATAAAATATTTTTAAATACAGATAATATCGGATATGGATTGGAAGTAACAAATAGTACCGGACGGATTGTTTCAGCCCTAGTCAAACGCTAACTAAAGTAGGCCTGGAGATAAATAAAACCCGCAGGCCACCAGGCGCCGAGGACGGGCGTACACGTGTTGGCACTGAAAAGAAATATGCCGTTCACACTAGGTCATCACGCGGCAGGTTCACTGAACCTGATTACAAGTGGAGTAGACATCTTGGCTCGACCCGAGAAACAAACAGAAGATACTTGTGTGATGGCCTGAATATTATACGGCCCCGCTAGATTTCGTAGAATCAAACGGGGATGTACAAAAGTGCAGCTTCGGCAATTTTTATTCGATTTAGTCGGTTGTCCATCGATATAGCAGTGGTACGGCAGTGTGTTTTTAAGTATCCAGTGTCAGGGTGTAAAGGGCAAGTTGGGCATTATTTACAGAATAGCGTCTCATCGTCATGTGAAGCAGCGAGCTTCCTGAAAGCCTGACACAGGATGTAGAAGAACGCGTCTACGCGTACGCTTGAGGTGGGGAAACCTTGTCTGCCCAGGGGCCATTGACAGAGCAACACAAGGGAGAAAGCTTATTGGTCCATTTGGGCGTGTCGACCAAGTGTCAACGTCCCGGGCAACCTAGAAGCTAGCCTCAGTTTTGGTCAAAAGGGGGGGGAGAATGTATCTTCTCTCGTCTCGTGCCATCGTTGAAAGGGACAGATGTTGAGAGGCTGTGTCCACGACGCAAAGAGAAAAACGACACTCGGTTGCCATGATAAGTACGAGCAGGAGCAGGAGCAGGCACGACCATGACGAGGAGCGCGACTGACCTCTGCAAGATGCTTGAAACCTTGCGTTTGACACGAAGAGGCTGGTGAAACCCCAAATTGGACCAAGTCTCTCGGAAAGACTGTCAGGCACAGCACAGAACGAGGGCGGGGCGCACTACTTTTTTACGCACTCACGCACATATATTATACGCACGCTCACATACGTAGATATGTCCTTAACACACGTCTAATTTAGAGTAGAGGTAAACTCTACGAAGCGCGGACATACACTTTGATCACTGAACGCATGTGTGCTGTTCTTAACCACCAAATAGCTTAGGTGAGACACTGGGATCGATCCTTGATCGGCCGCTCGCTCGTATGGCAAGCATACAAGCAAGCTTGGTCCTCATGAGGGCGCACTACTTGGAAGTTGGGACCACCTTTCCTACTCCATGGGATGGTCCTGCACGCTACTGGGCTGTTCAGCCTCCATCCATGTTTAGGCTTAGGGTTGGTGGTGACGGTGGCCCGTTCAAGTGAGGCCCACCTCCCCTACCGTCCGATTATCTTCTTCACCCCCTTGCACTATTTGGATGGACGGAGATATCGGGGAGCCCTCGCCAAGACCCCCGCATAGGATTTATTTTCTTCCGGCTTCCACCAGGTCTACCACCGCTCGAGAAGGCCTGAGCCACCTCCAAACTCTTAACAACCACGCCATCCTTTCAATTTCAACGCGCCCTGTTTATTTTACGGGTGGTGCTTCTATACACGTCACTATTTTCACAAATATTAAAGCATGAACGAAGGATAAATGGTGATTACTTACCTCTTCTTACTTTACGTGTGGGTCAGTGTCGGTGATACTGGTATTCTGCGAGTTCTTTTTTCTTTTTGACAGGCAACTGTCAATTGATAACCGGTCCAAATCACATTAAAAATTAACTATATTTTAACGGTTTTGCTAGTTTTAAGTTGCCTAAAATTTATTAGGTTTAAGTCATTTGTTGTGACCATTGGATTTGTGTAGAGATTAGTGTGTTATATGATTGGATATTGATCTAATGGATGTCATATGATTGGATATTGATCCAATAGTCACAACAAGTGACTTAAACTTAAGAAAATTTAGGCAACTTATGAATAGATATTCTCATATTTTAATATATTGCGCAGAAAATTCAACTAATTTTGATTAATAAGATGCTAGTTGATGATACCACGGCACGTGCTATCCCGATCACATTCGTTATAACTCAACTCACGACACGACACGACAGGACACATTCAGCCCAATTCCGCTTAAATTGCAAGCCCATGCCATTAATTCCGCTTTAGTATCTTCGCAGGTAGTTTGACAGAAAGGACACAAGTAGAAAAGTTTTTTTTTTTTTAACAATTTGGGCCTAAAAAGGCACGACTTACAAAAAAAAAAAGGGGACTTTCTCGAGCAATTCGTGAAATTGTTTATTTCAACAAGTATCAAAACATCGTCATCGTAAAGTGGTAAACAAATGAACGAAGAAAAATTAAAATTACAGGAAATTCTCAGAAGGTCAGCTAGAAACGGACTAAACACACTAAAATGCCCTGCTGGAGAAAACAATCGCAAATTGGCGAACAAATCAAATGAGGGGAAAAAAAAAACAATAGCTGTGATCAGGTCCAACTAGCATTTGGGAAGATCAGACGGCGGAGGAAGCAGCTTCTGGTTCGGCAGGCTCCCGTCCAGCACCAGCCATGCCATTCTCAGTCCCCACGTCGTGTGCACCTCCAAATGGCAGTGCATGAACCATACACCTGCACGTACATACATGGCATATATACGTAAATGTACCACAAATTTTGGTACTTGATGAGTTATTAAAACATTCCGTTTCACGTATGATTCCTAACCTGAATCGCGGTTTTCGCGGCATTACAACAAGGTCACCAAAAAAAGCTATAGCAGCTATCATGGATGCTATCCTTCGTCGCATTTTTAGTATTAATTTTTAAAAAAAATATGTACACAATATAAGTCACTCCAAATAAATCATAAAAACATGGCACTTTAGAAGGTACTAATATTTCATAAGTCAAGTCTGGAATCAACTAAAGTACAAATACATGTACAAAAGACCGTAGCCTGACGACTAAGACATAGGAATGCTCGAGTATTGATAAAGATCAAGAACGAGGTCTATTGGTAGGGGTTTCTCACCTGCTGGTAAAGTGGATTTGAAAATGGACACGTTGTTTTGGCACTTAGCTTAGCGTTTAGGGTTAAAAAACGCTTTAGCGCCGCTATAGATAGCTATTTAGAACACTACGTGTGATGGATTGTATGTAACACACCTGGGTTGTCGGCAAGGAAGCGAATGGCCACCCAACCGCCGGCCGGCACGCCGATGGTGTTCCGCTCGACGGGGTCGACGAGGTTGAACTTGGCCGGGTCGTTCACGGGGTCGTAGTTGCCGAACCCTTGCCCGACCACGAAGAAGTTGAAACCGTGCAGGTGCAACGGGTGGCTCTCGACGCCAAGGATGCCCGTGTCCTGCATCAGCAGCTCCACCGACGTGTTGAACGGCAGCACGAGCAGCTTGGTCCCCGTGGCCACGTTCGTGTTGTTCGGCGGCGTCCCCGTGTAGTTGAACGGCGACAGGGGCACGATCGGGAAGTCCGACGCGTAGACGCCCCTGGACAGGCCGGTGAAGTGCGACTGCAGGAGCGCCCTCGATGGGAGTGCAAAGGAGACGTTGTTCACGGCCGCCGCGAACCGCGTGCCGTTGGGCCCCTGGCACGTCGTGTTCGCGGGGCACGGGAGCGTGCCCAGCCCGACCGTGAAGAAGAACCGCCTGTCCACCGACTGTGGCACGGCCGCCGGGTACTGCGCCGTGGAGAGGCTGCGGAGCTTGGTCGTGAAGTTGGTGACGAAGTCGGTGTCGTTGAGCTGCGGCAGGGTCGGCTTGAAGAGCGGCAAGTCCTTGTCAAAGCTTGATGCGGAGGGGGAGTTGGGGTTGTGGTACTCGAGGATGCCGGCGACGGTGGTGTTGCCGAAGGTTCCTGGTCTGGCGGTGGAGTAGGGCGCGGCGGACATGTAGAAGTTGGAGTTGGGGTAGAACGGCTTGGCGGTGAGGAGCACGTTGGTGGTTTGGCCGGGGGAGATGACCAAGGTCTCGACGGTGAATGGCTTGACGTAGACGGCGTCGACCTCGACGACGGTGAGCGTGTGGTTGGCGACGGAGAAGAAGAGCTCCTCGTTGAGCGCGGCGTTGATGAGGCGCAGGAGGTACGTTTTCCCGGGTTTCACCTTCAGCTTGAACGTGTCTGCGTGTCATGCATGCAAGGTAACTATATCAGTTAGCGCGTTTTACAAATCTTGGACGCCGACTTGAATGAATAGAAAGCACACCTAGCCTAAGGTGTAACAAAGGTTTTGTTTACGTAGCACCGGCCGGACCCATCACCATCGATTGCTTTTTTTGTGTACCAAATGGTAGGTCAAGTACCACTGGGATCCCATGACATCAACATCGCATTAATCTCGGACAACTAATGCATCATTCCGTTCCCGTCTCGGGAAAGAAACACCGAATCTTCTTCACTTTTGCGATTTGATTGGCCCCTCCGAGCAGACGTCTTCTCGTGATTGCATTTCAAAACTAAAATATGAATGCACGGATGCACAGAGTGCGCGCGAGCGGCAAATTTTATTTTATTTTTGTTTAGCGGTACTGTGACTCTGTCTCGATTTTTGGCTAAAGGAATTGTCTATTTATAAGGTAATTGAAATTTTCTTAAGTATAAGTCATATTTTTTATCTATTGGATCAATATCCAATTATTTAATACATCAATCTGTACACAAATTGAATGGTCACAACAAGTGACTTAAACTTAAGAAAATTTCAGACGACTTAAAAGTAGCAAGACTGTTGGCTAAAATAGCAATATTTATGTATGCAATAGCAAAAATAGTATTATTCGGAGATCAATGCTAAAAATAACACCACGGAGTCGTCGATAGGCGACACGTCACCAAGTTTGCACGCCGGGCGCCCGGAGCCCCTCGTCTGCTCACCCTGGGCACAGAGCTACCTCGTCCGTGCGTGAGGGGCACAGACTCTCCTTCGTGCCGCGCCTCGTGTCCGTGCCCCCGACGCCCGGACGCGGCGTGTTGCCCACCGGTGGCTCCGCGGTACCATTTTTGGGTTTGACGACGATATAATATTAGATTTGCTATTGCGCGGGTAAAAAGTGTTATTCTAGCCGAAAACTCCATCTCTATTTTTCCTCCTCTAAAACACTCTGAAAACGACACGTACCTTCGGCTGAGCAGTTGTAGAGCGGGCCAGGGAGCCCATTAATCGTGAAAGCGTCGGAGACATTTGGGCCTCCGCCCGTCTGAAGCGCCTGGTTGACCACTTCCTCCACGTCCGCCGTCCACCACTCACCTACACCCCAAAACACACCAATTTCGTGAGCATCACAACCATGTACAAATCACTAGTTCTTTTTTCTTCGCGGTCACACCACAAATTAGTACGCTACTCACCGAAGACGACGGGGACCTCCCTGTACGGCGTGGCAAACGGGTAGGGGACGCCGACCTTGGGGAAGATGACGATGGTGCCGTAGACGGTGGCGCGGAGCCAGGAGATGTGCGCGTGCCACCACAGCGTGCCGCGCTGCCCATCCACAGTGAAGTTGTAGACGTAGCTGTCGCCTGTCTGGATTGGGCACTGCGTGATGTACGCCGGCCCGTCGGCCCAGCCGGTCCTCACCTGCCGAACGCCGTGCCTGACAACGACGTACGCGCGCGCGTGTAAATTAAAGAGCTAAACAACTTTGTGCAGCAACGGTGGAACTTTGCGGCGGAACAAACTAAAGCTAAAGTGGTTGCACCGACGTGCGCAAAACCATGGAGACTTGACAGTCACGTACGTACCAGTGCAATGTGATGTTGTGCGGGACGAGGTTGGTCACGCGGACGACGACGCGGTCGCCTTCCCTCGCGACGAGCTCCGGGCCGGGGAACTGCCCGTTCACCGTCACGATGCTCTTGGTGGCACACAGCCTCGTTACGTTCGCCATTTGCACCTGCAGATCAAGGTTTTCAAGGCGACCATGAGAAATTAAAGACGGGAGCATAGCTTGATATGTAATTAAACATGTACTACTAGCTAGTAGACGTGAATGGATTGAGGATATACATTGAAATTGTAGTGACTAGTGACGCCCTGCGCTTGGACGATGAGCAGCGTTAATGTTGCCAGGAGGAGAGAGCTAGGAACAACCGAGGAGACAGTCATGGCCATGTTTCTAGCTAGGTTTTGAGCTGCTATCTGGAGTTCTTGAGCTCTTGAGGAGTAGATGGCCAGGTGAGGATGGAATGAGTGTGTTGGAACAGGCACTTGAATTGTCCATATATATAGGAGATGGCAGGCGTATGGCAACTACCACCGCCATTTCTTTGAGGTTTCTGCATGATCACAGGTGATGAGAAACTCAGCTTCGGCGGCAATTTTTGTTTGGTGATTCGGTGGATGAGCTATCAAGGCAGGAGCAGGAGCTGGAGCGCTCTAGCTTTGGAGTGTATCTAATGTCTGTTGGTGGGCGTTTAGTGCTTATTAACTCGGTGCTTAGTAGTATGCCTATGTTTATGTTATCCTTTTTTGAGATTCCGAGGGAGGTTCTCAAAAGATTAGATTTTTATCGCTCTCGTTTTTACTGGCAGAGCGACAATCATAAGCGAAAATATAGGCTTGCAAAATGGAGTCTAGTATGTTCACCCAAAGATCAGGGTGGTCTAGGCGTTCAGAACTTAGACATAAAAAACAAAAGTTTACTAGGAAAATGGTTGTTTAAGTTGCTTAATGAAGAAGGAGTTTGACAATCTATGTTAAAAAGAAAATATTTTGGTGGGAAGTGTTTTTCGCAGACGGTTCATAAGCCTGGAACTTCCCATTTTTGGTCAGGATTGATGAAAATAAAAGACCAGTTCCTTCGTTTTGGTTCATTCCACATTAAAAATGGAATGCAAACTAGGTTCTGGGAGGATGTTTGGTTAGGAGACTCTCCTTTGAAAAGTCAATATCCAATCCTTTATAATGTGGTAAGAAGAAAGGATGACACAGTGGGGAATATTCTGAGCACAGCTCCTTTAAATATTTCTTTTCGTAGACCTATTATTGGGTCCAAGGTATATGCTTGGAATGATTTAATTTTGAGAATTTCTAATTTATATTTGATATCTCAAAAAGATGTTTTTAGGTGGAACTTGAAGAAGTCTGGTCTTTTTTCAGTTCAGTCTTTCTATGCGGCACTAATTGGTAGTGCTCAAGTCCCACTCAGGAACTTTTTTTGGACAATTAAAATTCCATTAAAAGTGAAAATATTCCTATGGTATCTCAAAAGAGGGGTAGTTTTAACTAAAGATAATCTGATCAAAAGAAATTGGAGGGGAAACAAAATGTGTTGCTTCTGTATTAATGAAGAATCAATTCAGCATCTTTTTATTGAATGTCCCTTTGCACGTCTTGCGTGGTGGGCCGTTCAATGTACTTTTAATTTATCTCCTCCTAAGAGTATAACGAACATGTTTGGGAATTGGTTAGCTGGTATTCCAATAATTGTAAAGTCACAAATCCTAATAGGAGCGAGTGCCTTATGTTGGTCTATCTGGCTATGTCGGAATGAAGTTGTTTTTGACAAAAAGATTATAACTAATCCCTTGCAGATTATCTTTTCGAGTGTGCACTGGCTAAAGGCTTGGGCAAATCTGCAGAAACCGGCTCAGAAGGAGTCTCTGTTGGCCGGAAGCGACAGGCTGGAGGAAGTGGCGAAGCACATTTTAAGCATTCATGGGTGGCGATTTAGTCACAGAATTTGTAATGATTGAGTTCAATTTTCAATCGTCTTTTGCTTGTAAGGCTTCATGCCACTTTTACCAGCTTTGGTTACTCAGGTTTTAATTACTTTTTAATAAATTGGGCTGTGTGCATCTTTGATGCAGAGGCCGGAAGAGTTTTCTCTTCCATTATCTAAAAGTATCTAGAGCCAGCGGCAGCCATCGATTTTGACCATGTTGTAGCATGCATTCGATCGATAGCCTCTCGTTTAATTTGCATGCGTAGTCACGTACTGTTTCCGATGCAAAGGCCGGACTTGCCGAAAAGTGAAAGGTAAATACTGCAAGTACACAAGGGTAAAAACCGTTGGCTTGGTAAGTTGGTTGCGAAGGAGAACCGATGATGAATCCGAGAGAGAGACTTGTCCTACACATGTTCAAAAAAAAAAAATCTTGGCGGCCTACACTAATTTGTCGAAAATGTTGAATCAATTGAATGGTTCTTAAACTCTGTACTTGCTAGTTTTGGTTCCTCAATGAATTCAGAGAGATCAAGTGCCAAAATCAACTGGGACCAAACACTCAATATAGCTTCATGAACTAGTTAATTTCACTCCACATATATCCATCACACTTAACCAAAATTCAACAGGAGCTGATGTCAAAAAATGTTGACGTCTATTTTGAATTGAAGGCATTCTAGATAATATGTACGCGCATATGGTACGTTCCAAGTTAGGTTGTGCAGCTTAATCGAAACATCACTCGACCGTATGATACACGCGCGCCAACAATTCCTCTTGAAGGGAGGATTTCCCTGTTACATCAAGACTAATTCCTTTCGAAAAGCAGAGTGAACGACACACAAATAATTTTGTTAAGTTGCCGTCACCAACCTATATATATATAGCTTGGCTTCCTCCGTTTCCAGTTGATCTCCGAAGTTCACACAGATCGCTAAGAGGTAAACGTCACTTCGTGATCCTCGTCTTCTTTCATCTACAGTACGTACAATGAATCTAGGTTTTATATAGTATATATGTTCAACAATGTTTGCATGCATGATCACTTGACATGGATCCCAAGACACTCATCCAGTAGGTGCAACCTGCATAGTTGGTGTCGTAGCTTTGGTTTCCTTGTACTATTCCCAATGGAGAGAAGGATGCTTGACCCAACCCCGCCCGATAGATCGACCGATGCAGCATTTTCCCTTGTATTTTATTGGCTCCAAAAGAAGGAACGAACAGTAACATAAAATGGGATCGACGCACAACAACAACACGTACACTGAGAGCCCTCCAGTTCATACCTTTTCATACACTTCTTCCCTTGTTTATTAATTTGGAATGTTGCACACATATGAAAATCAGCTAGTAGATCGTAATATATAGTTTCAAGAATTAAAATTATAAAAAACACATAATTTTTTAACTTTAAGGTATACTTTTTCAATTGCCATAGTTTACTTTATTCAAAAAGCATAATACAACGTTACTATTATGTAACTATCATAACATTTCACTATTGAGTTAATGATATTCTGCAACTACCACAAGATATGGACCTTTTAAAGAAAAATTCACACACCTTAGATTTTCATATGTCTCTCTCAACCAGCCATTTTCATTGAACAAAAAGGTGATAAATGATACTGACCAATTTTTTTACACCTAAGAATTCTGTGGGTCAGACCACCACCTATAGCTTGTTTCCTTTTGGGTTGGTCCCGTCACTCCTGTACTTTTGGTTCTTTTAAAGGTACCATTTCTATGTTGCTGTTTAACTACATATTATGGTGCACCTCCTCTGCGCAATATTCCATTAGTGACCATCTATATGATTAAATGTTCTCTCCGATGTATGATACGGTGCTGCCAAGCGCACCAAATGTGTCCTAGTAACAATTAGCAGGTTAGATCGACTACTTGGTTACATTTTATATTGGCTACATTCTTTTTGCCACATTGTTAGTGTTTTTAAAATAAGAACAACAGTTGAGACATGTATTTCAAGTTAATTACCCAAACATCAATAGTTTTCCGTTGTCTCGCACAAACTGAAGTAGTGAGATTTCTAGTTAGCCTAGTTGAAGTTTAGATAGAAACAAGGGAATGTCTATGTGTAAGTTGTTTGAAAACTAGTTATTTTTCAGTCACTTGTTTTCACCTTTAGATTTCTATCTAACGGCACGAAAAAAACGTTACAAGAAAAATACAAAAAATTCTAAATTAAACAAAAGTAAATCTAGGTGAACCCTATAAATACAAAAATAAATAGAAAAAAATACAAAAATAAATAGAACTAAAAGCTACAGTAAAGCTGTGCTAAAATTGCACATCACTTGATACTATAATTTTAGGCTTAGTACTGTGCAACTGTAGGTGACTGATGGATAAAAAAATTCAGCCAACTAAAAATTAGCAAATCCGTAGAAACAAATATAATCAGCTAATCTATCCCAATCAGCAGGGTGAAGCAAAAACTAATCCACTACTTAAGATAATTTGAAGGTGCACATATAGATGAATTAATTCCCCATCCATTATCAAAATGCATCACTATCCGCTAGTGTAGCCTAAGTTGATGCGACAATGTAACCACGGCATATCGTGTTGAATCTTTCGGCCGACTTGGGGTTGGGGCTCTTCATGCGAATTCTGAAGGATCTGTAGAATTTTTTAGCCAAGGGTAGGAAGAGAAGCAGGGGGCTTAATTAACGAAGTGAGAGAATAATTAATCTAGCTTATGATGCGAGACGAACGCATACAAATTGCTGGTAATTGATGGAAGTAGTAAACACACGCTGCTAGTGTGGGGTGTTGCAGGTATACCGAAGCACACCGGACGACACTGGCGATCAGCAAACGGCCGCCGCCGTGCCGCTGCTCCCGCTGGCAACATCGACTCGAGCTCGATCGGCCAAAAGCAATGTCAAGGAGAGAGGGGATGTAACAGATAAAGATTTCATTCATGCTAATACACAAGTTTTATTTATAAACTGTCTCTGATAGTGCAACGTCACAGACGGTTCTTAGTAAGAACCGTCTGTGATGACTCCGTATATCATAGACGGTTTATATTAAAAACCATATGTGACTTAGAATTTTACTATTGCTTGAAAAGTAAGAAAAATTTTAAGCCATAGTAACATCAGATAGTAAGATAAACTGCAAGTATACTTATCACAGACGGTTTGTATTAAAAACCGTCTGTGAAGTATATGTCGTCACAGACGGTTTTTGGATGAAACCATCTGTGATTCACAGAGTGGGAGTTTGAAAGATTTTGAACGCGTGCGCGGGAGGCAAAAAAAATTTGGCGCTATATTATAGCTGAGTCGAGGCAGAACGCGCTGTGGACGGTGTCAAACATGCGGGATGCCGACGTGCTACTGGACATGCACGACTTCGTCGACGTGCTCTGTTCCAAGTTCGTCACTGCAGGCCTCGACGACAAGGACATCGTCCTCCTCAGTTGTAAGCAAACAAACTTCTTCTTCCTCGATGACTTGATTGATCAGGGTAGCTAACCTATGGGTGCATGTACGTAAATGGTAAATGGGTGCAACGGTTCACACAGTGGGCACGACGGCATGCTTCTTCATCCTCCTCGACCGTGGCAATGAGCGCGCCTTCGACACCTCCATCCTCCGCAACATCCGCAACGGCTTCGCCGTCATCGCCTCCGACACCGTGCTCTACAACGATACATCCACCGTCGACGTCGTCGACTCCTACTCGGGCCTCCTCAGCACCCTCTTCGGGCCCTACTTCCGGCAGAACTTCGCCGACGCCATGGTCAAGATGGGCAGCATCAAGGTGCTCACAGGCCGCAAGGGGGAGGTCAGGAAGGTTTTTGTATGTGAGTGATGTCTTTTCCATATTAGGAACTGTGATGGTACCAACTATGAAACATTCAAAATCTGTTTTTTTTTTGCAATAGAAAAAACTATCACAGACGGTTCTTGTTTAGAACCGTCTGTGATAGCTTTTTCACAGACGATTTGAAAATCGTCTGTGATAACTGCTTGTTATCATAGACATGTAAATTCAGACGGTTCAAAAACCGTTTGTGATGACGGTTCCGAACCGTTTGTAATGACCTTTTATATAGTAGTGCAGCAACCACAGGGTTTGCACAATAGCACTTGGAAGTTAATTTGCACCGGATGTATCCCGCAATGATTGAATAACGGGAAATATGCAAATAAGAGAAAATAATTTTCTTTCCAATTGCCATAAACCAAATACTGGTACAAATTATTAGACAGGCACGTGGATATATGATCCAGTACCCGCACATGTTACAAAACATGGCAATTAATAAGCAGTCCAAAATTAAGAGGCCTTGCCTCTGGCTCTGATCAAGAAACCTGCCCATGACTCTCACAAGTCACAACAGCTATCAGATGACGACTTGACTTGAAAAAAAGCACGCCACTAGGAAAGCATTGCATAGCACCAACCGCGCGCAACACAAGCAAGCAATTGAGAACGCACGCAGGCAAAAGCAGAGGAATATCCTATGGAGATTGGAGAAGACGCAATCTCTGTACGTCTGAACGGTCGATCGATTACAGCCGTCCGTGGTGACATGTGATCCTGTATATCTTCTAGCATTTTGGTAGATCGGACGGCGGAGGGAGGAGCTTCTGGTTGGCGAGGCTCCCGTCCTGCACCAGCCATGCCATTTTCAGGCCCCAGCTGACGTGCACTTCCAAGTGGCAATGCATGAACCATACCCCTACACACGTGAAAAGAAGCAATTAAGATTCCCCACAACTCATGTTTGCTTATTCAGAACCCAGCTTCTTTTGTTGTGTGTAATATGTCACGATGAACTTATTTTTGTAGTGCATGAACCGTTGAAATGATCCAATAGATCGATGAACAGTATGAGTGGTTCTCTATTCTCACCTGGATTGTCGGCGCGGAAGCGAATGGCCACCCATCCGGCCGCCGGCACGCCGACGGTGTTCCGCTCGACGGGGTCGACGAGGTTGTACTTGGCTGGGTCGTTCACCGGGTCGAAGTTGCCGAACCCCTGCCCGACCACGAAGAAGTTGAAGCCGTGCAGGTGCAACGGGTGGCTCTCGGCGCCAAGGATGCTCGTGCCCTGCATCACCAGCTCCACGGAGGTGTCATACGGCAGCACGACCACCTTGGTTCCGTTGGACACGTTCGTGTTGTTCGGCGGCGTCCCCGTGTAGTTGAACGGCGACAGGGGCACGATCGGGAAGTTGGACGAGTACACCCCCTTGGACATGCCGGTGAAGTGCGACTGCAGCAGCGCCGTCGTGGGCAGCACGAAGGAGACGTTGTTCACGGACGCCGCGAACCGGCTCCCGTTGGGGCCCTGACACGTCCCGTTAACGGCGCAAGGGTGCGTTCCCAGCCCGACCGTGAAGAAGAACCGCCTGTCCACCTCCTGCGGCACGGCCGCCGGGTACTGCTCCGTGGCGAGGCTGCGGAGCTTGGCGGTGAAGTTGGCGACGAAGCTCGTGTCGTTGATCTGTGGGAGGGCTGGTTTGAACACCGGAAGGTTCTTGTTGAAGCCAGCGGAGGAGTGGGAGGTGAGGTCCTCGTACTCGAGGATGCCGGCGACGGTGGTGTTGTCGAAGGTTCCGGACGCCGCGGTGGAGTAGGGCGCGGCCAGCATGTAGTAGGTCGCTCCGGGGTAGGACGGCTTGGTGGTGAGGAGCACGTTGGTGGTTTGCCCTGGGGTGATGATGAGGGTCTCGACGGTGAAAGGCTTGACGTAGACTGCGTCGACCTCGACGACGGTGAGCGGGTGGCCCGCGATGGAGAAGAAGAGCTCGTCATTGAGCGCAGAGTTGATGAGGCGGAGCATGTACGTCTTCCCGGGCTGCACCTTCAGCTTGAACGTGTCTGCGTGACACACGCGTGCGTGCAGTCAACTTGCTCGATTAGTATATATACATGCAATTCGATTCATAGTTGTGTATTTACTGCGCAGATTAGGACAAGGGACAATATGCATGCATGTAAAGTGCAAAGCACGCAACCTTTGGCAGAGCAGTTGTAGAGCGGCCCTGGGAGCCCATTGATCGTGAAAGCATCAGAGACATTCGGCCCCCCGCCCGTCTGAAGCGCCTGGCTGATGACCGCCTCCGTGTCCGCCGTCCACCACTCACCTACCAGTACCGGCGGAAACAAGCCAACAAACTTGGTCATTCCTATGCACAAACCTACCGCGCCATGGAGTATAATTTTACTTTGTACACTGCACTCCACGCATATCTGTACGTACGTACGTACCGAACATGACGGGAACCTCCTTGTACGGCGCGGGGAACGGGTAAGGGACGCCGACCTTGGGGAGGATGACGATTGGGCCGTACACGGTGGCGCGGAGCCAGGAGATGTGCGCGTGCCACCACAGCGTGCCGCACTGCCCGGTGATGGTGAACTTGTAGACGTAGCTCTGCCCGGGCTGGATCGGGCACTGTGTGATGTACGCCGGCCCGTCCGCCCACCCGCTCCGCAGCTGCCGAACGCCGTGCCTGCACGCGCGCGTTGCCCCCGCGCCGCGCAACAATTTGCTCGGTCGTGAACTCTCCATATATATACGCTGTAAGTAATTAAGGTGGCGCACGCGCGTGCTACGTACCAGTGGATGCTCATGTTGTACGGGGCGTGGTTGACGACCCGGACGACGACGAGGTCGCCCTCCCTCGCGAAGACCGTCGGGCCGGGGAACTGCCCGTTCACCGTCACGATGCTCTTGCTGCTGCACAGCCGTGTCACGTTCATCGCTTGCACCTGCATGTATTGCAGCGTCGCATTATTGTGATGCTCTGCCTCTAAAACCATGCAACATTAATTGCAACTAAAAGAAGAAGAAATTAAGGAAAAACTTGAGAACGCGCGTGCGGTAGTACTTGCATGCATGTTGCAACCACTTACATCAAACTGGTACTCCCTCGTGGCGCCCTCCGCCACGTTGATGGAGAAGAGCATTAGCACGGCGATGAGGAGAGAGGAAGGGAGAAGGTAGGGGATAGCCATTTTTATGCCTTCTGGAGCTCTCGACGACTTACGTCCGTATACGCTTGTTTGAGCTCTCGATCGATGGCTAATGGCTATGGATGTGTTTGAGCTGATAGGTGTGCCTATATATACTAGAGAGGGAGGAGAATGCAGGGCACCAGATTAATTAATCTGTACGCTCCTCGCATTTCTGTCGAGAAGAAGCTCAATCGTTTAACCCAGTATAGTATGCTTTATTTGGTTCATGGTTGGTTATTGAGCACGAGGTCGCCGCAAGGCAAACGCCTTTGGGCGGGGCCCATGCATGGCCATAGCTTCGGAGTGTTGCTAAAGTCAACCACTCATCTGTTTATATGTCATCTTGACCACCCTTAGCCTTTTCATGACTTAATTAACACGCAGAATGGCAACTATTATGCTGCAATGCAAATATATAGTACCACCGAAAGGATTATTGGTATTTATTGACTTATTGCGTGACGTTTTCATATCGACTTGACTGCACAGATTAATTTAGCTCACCTTTGCTTCCAAAAGAGGTAACTTTAGCTCACCAATTTTACGTAAAATTAAAGGGTTTTGCTAATTTTAAGTTGTCTGGAATTTTTTTAAGTTTAAATCACTTGTTATGACCATTGAATTTATGTAGAGATTGGTGTGTCATATGATTGAATATTGATCTAATGGATGTCATATGATTGGATATTAATCCCATGGTCACAACAAGTGATTTAAACTTAAGAAAATTTCAGGTAACTTATAAATAGACAGTCCCAAAATTAAACCATATGAAGTGTGATTTAGGGGGTTGGTTTGGTGCCTAAGTTGTCGCGCCTAACTTTTCTTTTTTTTGAGACGGAACACACCGATTCCATTAGACCTGGGATGCAGCTAAATCGTTGGCCACATACACCAGTACAAAGTCTACCTGATCTGATCCGAAGGAATCAGATTGATGGTTCATACACTCATCACGCTGAGCCAGGGCACGTGCAACTTTATTACTAGTTTTAGACAATATGAAACTTTAAACTCAATAAAATTTAACAATACCTAGGCCTTT
This sequence comes from Ampelocalamus luodianensis, assembly GCA_036346255.1. NCBI lineage: Eukaryota > Viridiplantae > Streptophyta > Magnoliopsida > Poales > Poaceae > Ampelocalamus > Ampelocalamus luodianensis. Next base: position 23,237,506 of record CM070617.1, on the reverse strand, counting down.
GCTTCACAAAATAACACTCCGTTTGGCGCCAAATCATACTCGTTCCCTCGGATTGCTTGACATAAAACCAACGAATCAATTTCGAGGTGGATATGAGTCGTACCCATATCAACCACTACTTTAATTCCCTGTGTGCAAGCTTCGGCCTCGGTTTACAAAGCATCCTGAGCATTTCTGTAAAAAAAAAAAAAAAAAAAAGCATCCTGAGCATACACAAATCGCCCAGCACTCGAATGAACGACTGCTCCCTGATGATCTCTAATAACAAAGCTCCATCCTCCTTTATTTTGTTGATGGCGCACAAAAAACACTCAGAATTAATTTTTATGAAGGTTTGCCACACTTTTTTAGTCTCATGGCCCACGCGTTATAGACTGTGCTGCCAAGGAGCTCGACTTCCTTTCAAATTATTTTCTTGCATTTTTGTGCAACCTTTAGACCACAATACTTAGGGTTTTGCGAGAAACTCCAAATTTCAGTTTCCATTACTAACGTTTAACTTCTTAAAAAAGGTACTGATGCTGAACTAATTATATATGGGACTTTTTACCACGTCGACATCTTAGAGGTTTGTTCCATTTTTTTTTCCACCTAACTATCAGAGATGTGTTAAATCAGAAGTAGTTGAATTTTCGCTTTGAAACTAAAGGTCAGAGGCGAGACCAAGTGGACCTGTTGCAAATCGCAACTTTTCTTTGGGATCCTACCATATCCTTGCATGCCAAGGGACTGGAGCCAGTGAAGACAACGACCTGAGCTGGTGGAAGGTAGTCTAAGCCTGTTCTTGATTGGCAACACATTCGCATCGGCCACAAATGGCCTGGCCTGCATGATTTATATAATGTAAAACTGGGAGATTCGTAATTAGTAAGCTGGGCTGGTTAGCAGCAGGTACGTCTCCTGTGGATGGTTTGGTCGGGGAGTTGTGTTCGAGCTGTCCATCTTTTCCCCCAAGTCTCCAAAGGAAGAGAAGGATGCCTTACCCAACCTCACCTCTTGCTGTGTCGGAACAGAATCCTCTCTGAATAATACTGCGGTATCCCCTGGATCAGTAGATAACGCTCACAGATGCATTACTGAATCATTTCATACATAACGTAGGCCAGACCATTCATTAATTGAATACATCAGAGTTTACATAGACCGCATCAGGTCGAGTTTTACAGTCGGGCCGAATAAGCCAAATGATTACACTACATAAACTGTGGAAGCGGTAGCGGAAGCAAAAGAGGTAGGACTCATCTTTCCACAGGCAAGCGACTGGGAAAACCAATGTACGGCCGATATTATCCAAAGACTTGGGTAATATTGGTAGTACACGAGTACCGACTGAGTCAGTTAGACTGAGGCGAAATTAGAACAATTACAGACTAAACTACTCTTTGTCAGCTCCTTGGCCTTCAACATCTGGATCCTCGTAATATGCATAATGTCTTGGATCCGCGGCTTCTGAAGGTTTAGGGAAAAGAGTGAGGATGAGCACAACAACTGTGCTCACCAGCCAACACACAAGATGCAATAATATATATGCAAGGCTTAATAAGGACGGCTCGGGTTCTTTTATTTGCTAAAGGCAACATTTCCAATTACCAGTATTAGAAATTCCTATCACTTAGTATTTTCACTAAATCACATTTTATTAAAGAGATTAATTGTGTAATATTTATAATAGCAGAGGTTACCTCCACCTTATACTTATTTTTGATTGGGGTTACATCCACCTATTAACATCACTAGGGTACTTCCACCCAGGAAAAACCAAAATCAAGGTTACATCAGTCCGACGAGTTTTTCATACCACCCACAAAGTTTTATAAATAAAACTAACTCGAGTAAGTTCCTATGTCTACCCTTGACCGTGGGCACGACTGTTCGAACAGTTTATACTCTGCAGAGGTTGTACACTCTACCCACAAGAGATAATCATCTTGATATATACACACGTTTCCTTAGACATGTGAATCAAGGGGAGATTACCACAATGCCTTTACAATGCATCCCTCAGTATTACTTACACCCGCTAAGGTTTCACTTGAGAAGGGTTATGCTCACACAGACCCGTCAACCCTTATCCAGACCCCATCTTGCGCCATACGGCTTACGCTCACACAGACCCGTAAGTCATACACCCCAACCCGTAACCACGAAGGCTTATGGCGTAGCAGGTCCTCTAATGGTGTAATTCATACTGATAGACACAAATTATTTAGCCAGGTCGACACTATTATAGACTTGTGATTGTACTGTTTTACATTAGGAGGTTATCACAGGATTAAGTCCTTAGATTCATCCGGACGGTTCATGCCACATTCCACACATTCTCGTGCTACGTCGCACCCACCATCATATCGTCCGCCCAGATGTGGTAACAACAAATTATTAGGGTTTTGAGAAGTGAAAAACTACATTATATCAAATATACCAGTCATTTACCTCCAATGACTGCCCAAAACACATTTCATGTTTAAAAAATGATGGTTGAGGTAAATAAATACCCTGATACTTAAGAAAGACTCACATATCACTTAAATACAACCTACAGCTAATATAGTTACCACATAATTACTAGGGTGACAAGGATTAAGTATTTTAATTGTCAAAGGATGGTAAGACAATTATTTGATAATCAAATTGGTATTTAGCTACCTTAAAGATTTGACATATATATATATATTTGTATAATAAATTAAGCATGCATGTTGATACATTAAAAGAATATAAAGTTACATAAAATGTAGGCTCAATATGATCAAAGTATTGACTCGTTTGGATCTAAGACAAGAGAGTCTCGATATTCTTGATCTTGATCAGTCCGGGGCTCTTCCGCGTTCTCGAACTCTACTCGGATGGTCGCGCCGGAAAAAGAAACAAAAGACAAGCAAAACAAATAAATACAAGAGAAATATCAAATGAACTCCAAAATGAACAAAACCTCTGCCATTAGCAAGATGTTGAATTTACAAGTTTTTAGGAACAAGTTTAACTTAAATCGGAGTTAAAACGAGGGAGATCGGGGCTTCCGAAGTTTGCTTTTGGAATAAAACAGAGAAAATAAGAAGGGAGAGAGAGAAATTGTTTGTCTGACAGGTGGGGTCCTGTAAACAGTGTTTTGGTGCACAGCATAGTGCCTGGGAGGAAACCCTTACGCGTGGTCTACAGTGCACCGGAGCTTTGACTGTTCCATGAATTTCCTGGGCCTACTTGTCATTGAGTCACAAATAAACTGGGTTTAACTAACTCATTTAATTGTTGTTGGGGCCCATGCGACAGAGAGTCAAAGCATCACTAAACTGGTCATTACGCGGCTAATCATTGTTTTGGCATTAAATGAAGAAGATTTGTCCTAACGACATTGATTTAGAGCATCTACAACAGTCCACGTCACTTGTTACTAAATGATTGTCACATCAGCATTTAGGTGATGTGGAGGAGAGAAGGTGAAGAGAGAATGTGATGTTTCTAGATGAAGAAACCAGCAAATTGTTAATACCAAGACATAAGAAACAACCAAATACTCTATTGGAGACTTACTTGTTGCTTAAAAATACGTTTTGTGGGTCCCACTGTCTCTAAGTAAAATATCCACCAGATCACCTGTGCAGCCCAACTTTATTATTGATATGATAAATGAGCCAAAACATGTAGCCCACAAAGTTGTACTTCATTATTGATCATCAAGAATCATGCACACTTGTAGCAATTAAAGTCTTAGACACAAGATCAAGAAACAATCCATTGGAAGACTTATTTCTTTTTATTAGATTGAGTACTATCTCCTCTCTTAGTAACAAGCTAAGAAACAAACTATTATAAATGCTCTAAGGCATTTAAATGATGCATGCACAGTGCTATCCAAAAACCGACAGCACCGTGAGCACTCATGAGCTCTGTGGCTCGGGCTCGCCACTAGCAGAGGGAGGCGCGGCGGCGCCGGCCAGTGGGCGAAATGGGACCCCATGAGCAGCTCCAAGAGCGGCGGCGGCGCACAGCCATGCGTGGCGCTGGCGGTGGGGTGGAGCTCCGGGGAAACCGCCGTGGGCATGATCTACGCACGGGCACGGGGAAAGTGTGGAGCGGAGCAGGGAGGTTGGGGGTGGCTGGAGGGCGGCGAATGGCGGTGAGAAGGTGTCGTCCGGAGGCGGGGGAGAAGGCAAAATACAGCAGTACCGGTGGACGAAAGGCCAAATAAAGTTGGGAAAAAGCTTCCTTACGTCGTGGGACACATGGTGACGGTGGCGACCGGGGAAGGAGTTCGCCGGAGCGACGAGTTGGCGTGTGTGTGTGTGTGTGTAGTGGTGGGGGGGGCACAGGAGCATGCAACACCGGCGCAGGGAGGAGGACGGCGTGTGCACCGGCTGCGCCTGGGGGTGGGGTAGCCGGCGGTGTGGTCGGGGCGGCTTAGGGGCGGCCATGGTGGCGGGGCGGGGCGGCGGCGGCCGAGGCGGAGAAGAATGGAGCTAAGGCGGCGGCGCTCCTTGGCGGTGGGGAGGAAGAAGGGAGGTAGGGGAAGACTTCCTCGGCGCTTGGGATGCACGGTGACTGGGTCGCCCGGGGAAGGGGCTCATCGGAGGGGCAGCTTGGCGACGGCGGCGCACCAGGCGGAAGGGGAGCTCAGCTTGCTACTTCTGCTTTGTGCACGGTGAAGGAGGAGGAGAGGAATGGTGGGGAGGAGCAAGGGGGATGCATCGGGGCTGCTTCTTATAGCCAAGGGGGAGGTGACACCCGGGGGAGAGCGAGCTGGGCGCGGCGGACGTGTCGCCATGCGGGGGCGCGCTCGAGCGCTCAAGTGCGGGCGGGCGTGCTCTGGGTGCCACAGGAGGCTTGGGCCGGGGAAGGCAGGGGGAAAATGGGCTAAGCCCAGGAGGAAGATTGAATTCAAAATTTTTGAAAGTGAGCTGAGATTTGAACTTTGAATTCACTTGACAACTGAAAATTTGAACTTACTGAAAATGCTGAATTTACTGTTCCCGAGCTGAAAAATGGAGTGTTACATGCTGTTCTTCCTTTCGATACCTAGAACTCACATCGCATGGGCATGGCTGTAGGTAGATTTGAAACATAAGCCAGGTTTGTACTACTCAGTATTCTACGTCTATGCTCTCTCCTTTTAGCGAATATACACGTAGGATGAATTCTTGGATAGAGGCGGGGTATATATATGCTTGTGCCTGATTTGCCAGTTAATTTTCGCAGATTTTAGGCGCATCATCTGGTGCTCGTGCTTTGCAGGATTTTTTTAGATAAAAAAATTGCATTTTTTTTCAAAAAATAAGCGTATTCCGTGCCGGTGGTCCCGTGCACCTTCCTTGAGGCTTCCACCAGAGGCTTCGCCGGTGTCTAGCCCATTGCCCTCTCCACTTCTCTAGAGGACACAGCCCAAAGCCAAAGGTCCAACTAAGCCCATCTCACCAATGCAACCAAGCAGACAACTACACCTCACTGGCTCACTTCATCTTCGTCACTTCCCAGTTCCCCCAATTTCTAAATTCCAACCCTAGGCGCGCGCGCGGGCGAGCGACGCAACGGCAGGGTGAAGGCGGTGAGCCGCCACAACGGCGTGGGCGCCTGGTGGCTAGTGGCATGGCGTTGGCCGTCGACGGTAGGCTACTCGGCTGAGAGCCTGAGAGGGGCACACCAACATTGGGTCTGCGAGTGCGAGGCACGGCGTGTCTGCGAGGCCAGACCGCCAGAGGGGGGCGCGTGGGGGGACGGCGGCATGCCGGTGTCACCATGTCAGTGAGGGCTTGTCGGCGTGACGTGTGAGGCAGCGGGCAGCCAGAAGCCCAGAAGGGGGCGCACCGCGCACGGGTGGCCAGAAGGCAGAACTTCATAAGCCCAGAAAGGTAGAAAATAGAAATCAAGATGACTCCTCTTGATAATGCAAAGGCAAAGTCGCAAGGCAAAGGTAAGAATTAAAATGCATCTTAGAATTCTTGGAAATTTGATGATGTGTGAATTGTGATACTATCATACTGACATATTGTGGTGGCATAGAGCAACGACATCACAGGGCTGGCGAATCGCGATTGTGTTCTGTGGCCGTTGTCCGTGCTGACTGATTTGATTGGGCATCTGCCGTTCAGGTCCTGGTGTATCTAATCACTTCACAGTGATTCCTTGATCTCTTTGGCCTTCTCTTATTTAAGTCTAATAATCTCCAAAGTTCATTCACAGTAGGTTAATTTGACATTGTAGTTTGAATATTTTAAAATGGAGAGGTATTATAACATTGATCGATCCAGATAGCATAGTTCCCGGCACCCCACTTTAGAAACAATTGACGAATATACAACTTTGGACATTAGAGATAGTATTTGTTAATGAAATGGACTCAACAAATTGGTTATAATCATCTTCACAAACAACATGGAAATGATGCAAGGAGCTTTCATGATGCGTTGTTTAAGAAGTATGGTTGGAAACAATTTGGCTTATTGCATTTTAATGTAGTGTACTACAAGCATGGTATCATCATGTGTAAATCTTCACTATTGCATTTTAGTTATGGTTCACTCCGCCCTAACTTAGATTTAATCCTGGTCCGCCCCCGCTAGTAAGAGGATTCAACATCATGGTCCGCCCCTGCAAGAGGATTCAACATCAAACCTCAGGGCATTTCGTGGTGCCGAACTGCCGATTGCAGGGACAAATCGTGAACTCCCACTGGTTCTCAGTACATTCGACAGGAGGATAACCTATGGAAAGTCGACTGCATTTCAGTTTGGCAAAAAAAAAGTGCCATAACTTGACAAAGGCATTACTTTATACAGTTTCTCACGCCAAAGAAAATATAAAAAATCTGCCTATACAGCTACACTTTTGTAGTTATGTTGGCACAGCCTCGCCAAGGGATGATGATGGATCAACTTCAGCACTCCTATTGCTATCTTCATCTTGGAAACCTTGTTTGAAGCGATCATAATTAGTTGGCTCGGCTGTCTTAAATGGGCGTTCCCCTAGAACCCGAACAAGATCATCCTGGTGGAGGACCTCCTTCTCAAGCAGCAGCTCTGCAATTTGTGCAACTTGCTCCTTGTGCTTCTTTATCAACTCAACAGTTTTTCCATAGGCCTTAGCAACCCATTCCCTCACCTCAGTGTCAATGATGGACGCCGTCTGGCTACTATATGGCTTGCTCATTTCAAAACCATCCTCCCTTTGAGGGAAAGAAAGAAGCCCAACCTTTTCACTGAAGCCGTATACTGCAACCTGGGCGTAAGTCATCTTAGTAACTTTCTCCAGATCATTTTGAGCACCAGTCGAGATCTTCCCAATCAAAACCTGCAAGAAAAAAGCACAATTACATCACTTGCTATTAAGATAAACTCAATTATACAAAGATCTATAAAATGCTGTGTACCTCCTCCGCAGCTCGGCCACCTAGTGTCATGCAAGTCATGTCAAAAAGCTGTTCTTTTGTCATCAAAAGACTCTCATTTGGTACGTACTGAGCGAAGCCTAAAGCAGCTGTTCCACGAGGAACAATTGTGACTTTAAGGAGTGGCTCTGCATGCTCCAAAAACCATCCAGCAACAGCATGACCAGATTCATGGTAAGCAACAGTTCGGCGCTCCAGTTTGCTAATTACCTGCAGATAAATCAGTAAGTACATAGTCATATCAGTACCATATGTCCAATTGTCCATAGCTCAATTAATTACATCATATAAAAGCAAGGAGTAGCTTTAACTAGTTGTGCTCCATACTGCATTATTGGCACTGGATAGTTCATCCAATGCAATGACACTTCTGCTTAGGCCTTAGGGTTTTTGTATATTCTAACAAATATGTAGTTTTTTTCTATATAATTACAATTAAGTTTGATTACACTTAACAAGTGGAATAAACTACCATATTCAGGCTAACCTATTGCAGGGTGCTCTCACGTGAATAACAACTAAGCAAAACCTAGGCATCTCACAGAAAGTAGCTAGATTTCAAATTGTGGCCATTAGAGTCTCAATGCTCTTGCCAGCTAGTATTGGTGTTTCACACTCTCCCACAGAAGCAAAATATGATTTTGATCAATCATAATCTGAGATGACATCAAGGTTCTAAATAGCTAGCTATAGCCTTTTTGGACCCCAAACGCAAAGCTGCGAAAATAGGTAAATAGCTAGCTATAGCGCGCTATAGCTTTTTTGGGACCTTGCCGTGAAGCTGCGAAAATGCGATTTAAAACCTTGGATGACAGATATAAATAGTTCTCATACACAAGTCGTAACATTAACAAATGTAGATATCTTCTAACCATATCATCAAACTTGCTACTTACAATAGTTTGCAACATTTTTCATGCACTTGTGTAGTCATAGTCTAGCAGCATTACGGACAAGCCTTATCTATGTGTCAGTCAGGGAACACAAATCTTGATGTAAATTTGGAAAATCAATTGGAGAGGAAAAATGACAAGTCGATCCTTTGAAAAGTTACCTTATTTTTCTTCTCCAAGCCCCCAATTACCCTATCAATTGCAGCTTCAAAATGCTGCATTGTAATAAGTGTCTCCTCACCTCTTGCAGCAATTAAAGCAGCCTCATTACAAACATTGGCAATGTCGGCTCCAGCAAATCCAGGTGTCAAAGCAGCTAATCTTTGTGAATAAAATGATGGCTCCTTGTCTAGTTTAAGCTTTTTAAGGTATATGTGAAATATTTGATCACGGCCCTTTATGTCTGGTTTATCAATACTTATCTGACGATCAAATCTTCCTGGTCTTAGCAAAGCCTTATCCAGGATGTCAGGTCTATTGGTACCAGCAAGAACAACTACTCCAGATGTAGTTCCAAACCCATCCATCTCTACAAGCAACTGGTTCAATGTGCTTTCGCGCTCATCATTTCCACCAGAAAACCCTCCGCGGCCTCTCGCACGACCAATTGCATCAATTTCATCAATAAATACAATACTAGGTGTGCATTGCCGAGCTTCTTGAAATAAGCTTCTCACCCTGGATGGTCCAACACCAACAAACATTTCCATGAAGTCTGAGCCAGAAATAGACAAGAAGGGCACACCAGACTCGCCTGCGGTAGCTTTAGCAAGGAGAGTCTTTCCTGTGCCAGGGGGACCCACAAGAAGAGCACCCTTCGGTATTTTAGCTCCCAGTTCTTCATATTTCTTGGGATTTTTCAGGAAATGAACAAATTCCATGATTTCTTGTTTGGCTTCATCACAGCCAGCTACATCCTTAAAGAACACCTGCAAAATACAGCGAAACAAGGATTACTTGAGTTGAATTATATGTATATTAGCCTTCAAAATATTATATGTATATTATATTTTTCAGCTTTGCTGTTCTTTTGCTGATGATGGACCAAGCCAAGGCTCCTAAATTACTACAACACGATCTTTTTACAGATGTAGCCATAAAATGAATTGGCAGAAAAAAGCTAACCTTGTTTTTGGAATTTTTATCCATCTTTGTCACTTGAGCTTTTCCAATATTGAAAATACCACGTGCTCCTTTCCCAGGACCACCAATACTAAATCCATTCTGCATCTTTTTCCCCATGAAATATATCAATCCAATAATGAAAATTGTTGGGGCAAACTTCAGCATTTCCTGGAACCAATTTACTTCAGCACCATATGTTACTGGAACATAATCATGTGGATCTATCCCCAATGCTTCCTGGGCCTCTTCTAACTTCTCTTCAAAGGAATCGACACTTCCAATATTAAAGTAATACTTGTATATGCTAGGAGCCTCTCTTCCAGGAATATGACTGGTAGTGATATGGATATCACTATCCTGGCTTTGGTTTGTCGAGGGTGAACCCCTGACATACACCTTTGCAACTGATTTGTTTGAAACAACAATGTGGTCAACTAACCCAGGTTCCAATAACTTATTCTTGAATTCTTGGAAGCTTATCTGCAAAAGTTAGAAGCAAATGAGCTTTATAAGTTATCATGTAAAAGAAACTGTGTTCCATACATAGAAAAGGAAACAGATAGGGAACTGCAGTGTGATATAGTTCTATCGTATTAATTAATTAATTGGAGGTACATTACCCACCATATTGCATTCATATTAACAGGAGATTGAAAAAAAATATAAAGGCATAAAGAACATGGTAACAATGCCCTAGATCAAAATCTTAACTAGGATAGTAGGATTCCTACTATCCTACTGTAGGATATGCCATCAGTTGTGAATTACTGGGATACTTTGTTGTGCCAAAGAATCATTAATGATATTGCTATCAAGCAATAACATACCGTCTCCATTAGTACAACTATGCAATCACCTCTTTTCGGTCATCTAGTACTTTAGCGATTGCTAACTAATCATCATCTATAGTGTGTTACAAATACCCATAATCTATAGTGTGTTACAAATACCCATAAACCAAGAACATCTAAAGGTGAGAGACTGAAAGCACAAATGTTTTCTCTGCCACTTTGCTAGACCACACCACCAAATAAATTTTTCAAGAAAGTGCAATATGTTTCACAACTGCCTGCCACCACTCAAATTGGATGCTAAAAAAATGGCCATTAGCAAATAACTTATACACCACCGAGAAGTAAAACAACTCTTTTTTGGCATTTACAAGACAGATCAATGGTGGAGACCTTAAACAAAGCACATGCAGATTTGGCGACCAGTTATCTTCTATGCACAATAGACCCGGTAAATAGCACCACGAAACAAACAAGTAATGAACTATTATAAGCATGTTTTACAGTCAGTTTGCCAGTAAGAAGAGTACCTCCTGCTCAGATGAACCGAGAGATATGGATGATAGTATTAGGCCGAGAAGGAGTAGAGGAGCAAGGATGTCTTGGAATAGTTTCACAGCATTCTCCTGAAAATTCCATTGATCATCTGAACTGGATTCCTCTGCACAGAAGTGACCACATGAAGTGCGCAGCTTGTATGCCAAAAGCTATAAGGGCGAAATGCATTCAGCTGCATGAACTGATGAAAGTTTCAAAATTGCAGGCAAATTCGCAATGTTCATGCCAGTACACTCTCCCTTTAGAGGTGAGCTGCCGGCAAATGTGGCATTAACACACCAATATTAGCTTTTAAGCTATATATGATATTTCAATACTGTTGGGAACATTTGCGCAATAAGATAAGTTTGGTAAAACATCTCCATGGATTCCCCCAACTATAAACTATTGCTGAGCACAATGCTCCATCCATTAACTAGTTCTACTACAAAAACGCTGCTTACCATCTGCTTAGCACTGATATCTATTATTAATCTACCAAAACCCAGGTAATAGGTGTACAAATCACAAAGCGGTGTCCCCCTAGTCACTAGGCGGAAGGCGGGTGGCCGCCTAGCGCCTGGACTGCCCAGGTGGCGCCTAGGCGGCCACCTAGTAAAGAGGGGGAGAAACAGCAGAAAGGGGAGCAGCAACAACACCTGGAGGGTGGAGCAGCGGAATGGGAGCCTGAGGTCAATGTCAGCGGCATGGATATGGAATCTGGCGAAAGGGAAGGAGAATTGACGTCAGGGGAGGCAGATTCGACGACGGGGGAGCACGATTCAGCCGGCGGTGAGGTGAATCTCGTGAGCATCCAACAACCTCTTCCACCTCTGCCCGTCGTCACCGTCATCAGCCCCGCCGCTATCTTCATTCCCGTCGCAGAAGCTCGTCGTTGCTATCATCAGCCCCACCGTCGTCGTTGCGCCTCTCTTGCTCTCTCTTGCGGCGGCTATGGGGAGGATGTTAACTGAAATCCTAACAGGCAGCCCCCCTCCTTTCCCTTGAGGCTTTGAGAGTGCTATATGGGCCAGCCCAAAACGGCTGAGTTCCAGCCCGTACGGCCCAAAACGACCGAATCCCATCGTCCATTGTCTTCAACCTTTGTTGTGCAGCGCCACCGCTGCCTCTTTGTGACCACGATAAGCCGGTGCCTCCTCCGCCCTCCCCCTTCTACCTCCCTCCCTCTCTCTTTCCCCCAATCTAGTTGACCGCCCAGCCGCCTCGACGAGCTCCGCCTTTGACCACCAAGCCCGCCTTTAGCCGTCTACAGCCGCCTAGGTGGGCTGGCCGCTAACGCGCCGATTATGGCAAAGGTGCGGCGGTAGGGCTCCGTTGAGCGCCTAGGTGGCCGCCTTGGCGAACACTGTCACAAAGTTATGTTAGCCTAGTTTTAGGATAGCATTCTCCTTATAGTCATTGAGTAAGACAAGTCTTTAGCCTAGTTTTAGGGTAGCATTCTCCTTATAGTCATTGAGTAAGACAAGTCGGTACTGATGTAAGAAAAGCTACACGATTAACAAACTATTCTGTAAAACACACAACAAAGTAACCATCTCTCTACGCAAGTGTACAATGCAAATTAAAACCACAACTTACTCTTCGAGTCAGACTTGTCGCTCCCATCCCCTTTCGGCTTTTCCTTCTTCTCCTTTGGGAAGTACTTCTCGTAATCTAAATCATGAAGGGCCACATTACAAACAGATTCACTAAGCGGACCAAACGACCACCTAAACCCGCAGAGAGAGCTTACTCTTGTTCGACTGATCGGAGAATAGCCGCCGGAACTGCGAGCTGGCGAGCAGGCACCTCCAGTCCCCGACCTTCCCCGCCCCGTTGGCCGCCGCAGCCCGGCTCCACAGAGCGGACGTCAAGTAGCCGCGCACAGACCCCAACCCGCCGCTCCCACCGCCAGGCAGCGGCGCGCGGAGCCCGCCATGCCCACCGAGCAGAGAACCCTGGGGAAACACCGGACATGGCAAACCGTTACGCGACGCTCCTAGATGCACCAAACCGGAGACGTAGAGGAGAGGGGAAGGGAAGGGCTCGGGAACTCACCTGGCGCGATCGGGAGGAGCGCGCGGACCAGGCGAGGGCGCGGGAGAGGGAGAGGCTCATGGCGGCGACGGCGAGGGCATGGGAAGGGAAGGCGAGCGCGCCCTATCTAGGGTTTGGATCCCGCGCCGCGCGATCGAGTTTTTTCTTTCCCCGGGGGGGAGTTCGCGTCGTGCGCCTTTGGTGGGAGTAGCGAACGAGCTGACGAGACGACGGCCGATGGCGGCGCAGGCGGGGGCGAGAGAGGGCGACGGTTTCGTGCCGTGCTTATGATCGGGCTGGTCGACACGTTGCAGGGTTTACCACCGATCTGGAGCCTAACACGGATTTGGGGTGCTGATGGTGTAGTTTGATTTTGATTGGAGTGATTACTGCCATGCTACAAGGCTACAATACCCAGAGGCCACAGGCCCAACCAACCTGGAGCATGGCCGAAAGGCCCAATTAAAAGCCCATAACTCGCCATACACTGCCCAAGTCGGGCCATGATTACTTGCCTCCTCGTGCTCGTAACTCGTATTCTCATCTCCGTCCCTGGAGTCTGATGAACTCTCAACTCTGAAGGGAGGAGTCGGCGACCTATCTGAAAAAGCACGAAGCTAGTTTGCAGTTAGTGAGCGCTTACGAGAAACTATCAGTTGTTCCTTCTAAGTTCTTACAAGCATGAGGCAAGACAGTGAAATTCTTTTTTTAAAAAAAAAAAGAAAGAAAAGGCATGACGTTGGAATGGAAGAAAACACGGACTCGTCAGTCGTGTGAATGAAATATCTTGACGACTCAGCAGATATAAAAGAAAACTCTCACGGAAAGGAAAATTCACAGGAGGATCACTGTCACTAGTTACTCAACGACAGCCCTGATTAAGAAACATTCGATCGAGAGGATTGCTTGGAGAGTCTAGCTCTTTCACATCGCAATACTCTTGCTTTTCAAGAAAAGACGTACTGCCGACTCCAGTCCAAGTTTTTCCCATCGAAAGGTCATGACTGATCACTGGTAGATAGAACAACTGATAGGACATTAAAGCGGAAATGGCTATTCATCAGTATAAAATAGATACCGTTTTAGCTCTATACACACTGGACAAGGAATTGTTGGTACCTTAGATTTCGACATCGGTATAAAATAGATATCGTTTTAGCTCAATGCACACTGAACAAGGAAAATGTTACTCCTCTGTTCCTTTTTTTACTTGATACAGTTGACTTTTTACGGTTTTCGAAATGTGATTTTGATCATATTTTTTTTATTACTTTTACATTAAGATATACTAATAAAATTATAATATTATGAAAGTATTTTCAATAATAATTCTAATGATATAATTTTTATATAGCCAATCTAGATAGTTTTAAACTTATTGGCGGTGACACCGTTTGCTCCAATTGATACTAGAAATCCTTTCTTAAGATGGTAATCGGATGGAAATTCTACCTAGTATCAAAAGAAAGATACTAGAAACCCTACCAATCAGTATTGTAATAGGAGCATTGGTGTAAAAGTCACTTATCATTGAAAACATACAATTATTTTGCAAACCAAATAACCACCTCGCTGAAACGACATGTAAATGGCACCAGTAGGATATATACTCGGCAATGGCAAAGTCGCAGTGACGTTAACACTAGGAGACCAGAACATGGTTACGTTGCTTTTGATTCAAATCAAACATGTCTCTATTATACGCTTCGTCGATGGCATGACGACGGAAGTGGCGCGATGCAGATCCAAATTTGGCACATTTGATATAGATCGTGACGGCTCAGTGGCGGTGGCTTGTGCGGTGCTCGACTTCTCCCCGGTGGACGGTTGTTAACCGACCGATGCGTGGGCTGCGGTGGACGTCGCATTCCTTTGGTGCTGGCGGCAGATGGCCGTTGGGGATGTTACGGACGTCGTCTTGCCGATCTGGCCTTCATTGGTTGGATCCAGCGATGATGCCGTACTGTAGCGTGATCTTGGAGCGCTGGTACCTTCGATCCGGAGTGAAAACTCTTATCTAGCCTTCGCTGGTTGGATCCAGCAATGACGTCGATCTGAGCGGCGTTACCTTCTTGAAGGCGTTACTTCGGAGAATCGGTACCTGAGCTCTGGAGTGAAAACTTCTTATATGACCTTCGCTAGTTGGATCCGACAACGACGATGTGAGTCGTATCCCTTCTTGGAGGCGTCGCTACGGAGACTATCACATCATCACCTCTTTGTTGCGTAGCTACTGTCCGCGTGTGGACGATCTCCTGATTGGTCCCGGAGGTGAGGCTATGTGGGTTTTTTAGGCTAGCCTTTGCATGACAATTTGTTTGTCATTGTTGGTTTTTGGCCGTTTTTTGTTTTAATCTTTTAATTGATGATGATGTAATGGTTGTGTGCATCCCTAATTGATATAGAGGCCAAGAGTTGTACTTCCATTATTTAAAAATTATACGAGTAATTACCGAATTATAATCAATTACCTGGCTATTAGACACAGGCATGTTTGCCTGGGGACCACTGTTAGTTGGCAGCGATCAGTTAATTAATAGGTATATAGTGCCTTTCGAAGAGACATTAATAGATAGTGACCGTGAAATGGATTACTCCTACCACATTAATATCTATCTATTTGGAATTTCAAGTTTTGGAATTACGTAAATAAAACTTTTATATATGTTACACTATACTATACTTGACGATGATTGAATCCACGATTAATGAAGCTATTTATCTGTAATATTCATTATAGATAATAGTATTCCAATAGCTCTCTAGTGTACCCCTGGTCGGAGATGCTTGTCACAACCAGATCAAGTTACAACCAGTTTAGGTTACGACTACCTCTTGGTCGTAAGACTTGTTACGACCAGGTCGAATCATCACCATCGTATAATCGATAAGTCTCATAGACATATAAACTCTGACGAGGATCTAATAATCCTCATTTAATTATTTATCTGTGATTCTTATTATAGATAACAAAACCATCATATAGTATACCCCTTTATGTTCACAAGGGAGAAGCTCAGTAGAGTAGTCGTAAGGCTTTCTATGACCACCCCATAAGTTGTAAGTCTTTCTATGACCACCCCATAAGTCATAAGTTCTTCTACGACCACCATATGGTCGTATGACTTTCCACGACCAGGTTGGTTACGACCACCCTGTAATCGACAAATCCTGCAGACAAGTAGGCCCAGTTGATCAAATACTCTAAGCAGTTAGTGTGCGCTATTATTCTCTGGAGTAACTGAACGTAATACGCCTCTGTCTTTGACAATAATTACCAGGCAACGTGGAGGAGTTACTTCTACTGCAATAACTTTCATCAACGTGCTCATTACATGAAATGATGAGGCACCTCTTGGCTTGAAGAAACTGTCACCTCTTCATATGCTATATAAATGTTACAGTCAAAGGACAGAGGCAAGGCAGATCAGAAGGAGATACTAGGCTTTAGTTTTCTTCCTGATTGTAAACAGTATACTTAATACAATAGCACAGGAGTAGGGTTATTATTCTCTATGGAGAATGGTTGAACCTGTATAAATCCCTGTGTCATTCTCTCTATGGTTCTAATTCTAAGAGTCTCCTAAATATTCATTCGTAAGATCAATACTAGATCATCGACATGCTCTATCTTATCAACTAAGGACTGTGTACACTAAGCTCGACTATGCATGGTAGTTAATACAACACGTGCATGCATGTGTCTCTGACATAACTGTACGCACCTCTCTCTGTCTCTAGCAATAATCGTATGGCAAGGAGAACGTCTTATTGACAACAACTGTCATCAACGTGCGGATTCTAGCAATCGTCAAGGTGCCTCCTAACGCACAACAACTGCCACCCCTTCAACGCTTTATAAAGGGCGGTGTCGGCTGACAGAAAGGGAAGAGAGACCGACACACAGACAAAAAGCCATTAACAACATCTCTTAGTTTCAGCGGCTTGTGCTTTGTAACTTTATCAATACAAAAACACAGGAGTAGTGTTGTTATTCTCTCCGGAGAATGTCTGAACCTATCTAAAAAGTGTCTTGTCTCTTCTTGTGTAATCTCGAGAGCCGTATCCCCAGCATTTATTCACACATATTGATAGTAATTCATCGACAATACTATACTATACTACATCTTGTAATTGTGCGGGCAATAGGCTAGTTGTTAAGAAAAAGAAAGGGTTTCCTTGGTTAAAGCAACAATGATGATGAGGTCTACAGGCTAGCATGACCAACCAATTGCTATCTACCTAGCCAATTGGCCCGCACATTTGCACGATTTATTGTAGTATAGTACAACTTTACACAATTTTAAATTTTAAAATCTATATTTTAAATCTAAATTTGAATTTAGGATATTTGATTTCGTATTTAATTAGCAAAAATTATTTTGGGATCTCTCTCTTTATGTGTGAAAGAGGGGATTGAGAGGTAGGTCCATCGAGGAAATTTACACTCGTAGTCTTTGAATTAAATGTAGTGCTACATGTTTCTTTTTTTCAAATTGATATATCTCTAAATCAACTATCGAATCTAAGCCTTTAAAATTAAGGTTCACCAAATTAAAGGTTAAGTATTTTTTAAGATCGTTTTCAAATTAATGTATATTTAAGACAACTATCGAATTATACCTTTAAAATAAGGGTCCACCAATTTAAGGGTCGAATGTTTTTCTCATTTTTTTTATAGAATTTCTAGCATATTTCTCTTTTTCCTTAACAACTGTGATAGGTTGGTCATCGACTTTTAATATATAATAGATTATTAAGAAATCAGAATATTTTTAATAGAAAATAAACATGTGTTTTTAAATGTATGGCAGTACCTCTGTCCATTTATTTCAAAGAGGAAAAGATAAATACAAACACAAACACATATGCCGATAGGACTCACAGAAAAATAAGCATGTGGTTCGCATCAATCTAAAAAATAACAATTGCAAGACTACCGACCAAATTTATTTAAGAAAGAGAGTGAGTACAAACATAGAGAGGGCTACAAGATAGTTCACTACTACAGAAAAGGATCATCACAGACAGTTCTAAACCGTCTGACTTTATGTGTTTGTGATAATAGCCGGTTATCACAAACGGTTTTTGAGCCGTCTATGATAAGTAACAATACAGACGGTTTTCTGGTATAAATCATCTGTGAATACGTACTATCAAAAAATGGTTATATGTACAAACCGGTTTTGATTAGATACATATCACAGACGGTTAGTAAAAATAACCGTCTGTGATATCATAAACATCACAAATGGTTGTTGGTTCTAGCCGTCTGTGATATCAGATATATCATAGACGATTGTTAGTAGTAGCCGTTTGTGATTGGATACGTATCACAGACTGTGAGTAAAAATAACCGTCTGTGATTGAAAATGTATCACAGATGGTTAGTAAAAACAACCGTATGTGATATCTGACATATCACAGACGATTTTGTGGTATCAACCGTCTGTAAATTCATACCATCACAGACGGCTACCACCACCAACAGTCTATGATA
Organism: Ampelocalamus luodianensis; assembly: GCA_036346255.1. Taxonomy (NCBI): domain Eukaryota; kingdom Viridiplantae; phylum Streptophyta; class Magnoliopsida; order Poales; family Poaceae; genus Ampelocalamus; species Ampelocalamus luodianensis. Next base: position 23,219,245 of record CM070617.1, on the reverse strand, counting down.
TGTCGATATCATAGACGGTTGGTGGTGGTAGCCGTCTGTGATGGTATGAATTCACAGACAGTTGATACCACAAAACCGTCTGTGATAGTTCGTTCTATACCTAAATAATTTTTCATTTTTCGGCTAGCCTCAAGTAATGCTAGCCATGCCCTTCTAAAACAAGCAAGCAGAAAACATATAAATCATAATTGATTTGATATAGAACAACTCAAAATGATTTTAAACTCAAAGTGATTTACAAAAGAATGTTCATGTATTGTCGCTAGAGTTACAATTGAACATGTATTAATAATCATAGATGTCGCTAGGGTGAGACTCTCCATTTGGGTAAATGATCTCCCCCATGATGAAGGTGGCGAGCCGTCCTTGAACGTCCGAGAGTTCATCCAATTTGAGTGTATTTTTATCGATTGTTATGCCCTGTCGCTAGGAGTAAAGTAGTAAACATATATTTAAATTGATAATTAGGAGATAATTATTACGAGATTGACTGACAAACCTCTAGATCCTTCTTCTTAGCATTCATGATTTTCTGCATATGATGATAAACGTAGAATGCACATACGTTACCTTGTAGTTGCTGGTGGCACTACAAGAATAGAATTACATATATAGGTATAGTCAGTTCAAGAGGCCAGGTTACGACAGTATAGGATTATTGTGATGCGCCAGGTACCGAAAATCGTAACCTGTGTTGCAGTGTGGTACTCGGTTCCCTGTGTGTCCCTCCCACTGCAACATAGGTGCAGAACGACCTACGTGATTCGAAAAAGTTATCATCGGTCATTTCAAACGAAGGAATACTATAATAGAGTCATATATAGAGGAAATGAGCATACCTATTGAGTACTTTTTACACCGTGGTGAAGTCGTGGTGTTTGTTATTTAGGGAATCAAGGTATATTACCTTATTTTACTTTGGTACAATGACTAAAAGGATTTAGTGCCACCTACTCATGTATGTCGCTATAGTCATTAAACCTAAGTTCATGTTGTGTATAAAGTACAAATAAAATTTGTATAGCAAGTAGTGAAGCACTTACCCATGGTTATAGGGCACCAGTATGTAGTCCTTGTCGACATAATCTAGCAACCCATTCATTATGTATTTCTGGACGTAGTATGCGTCTTGGTTGATGCATTAATCAGAGATCAATTGTGGGTCGAGGAAACCCACTGGTTCTCGTGATCGTCGGGCTTTTTGCATCATGTATCTATACATAAGTAATGAGTTATGACATTTATCGGTATTACGGAATGTAGAACTTGATTGTATACACTTACAGTGTCCAGCATTGTAGAAGTGAGGCGTCGAGGGCGTCGAGGTTGAATAGTTCAAATAAGTATTGAAAGCCCACGACGAAGTAGCCTGGCTTATGAAGGAAATGGTTCTCCATGTAGCTAATGGTGAATCCAATAGGGCGGTCTGTCCTCTCCTTGTCGGTCTGTCGCATGTACCAGGCATGCAAAGTCCCGCAACCTAAACCAAGGCAGGGTAATATTGTGTCAGGGACCAACAACATTCTGAGGGAGAACGTCTCGGGATTGTGAGATGCCTTAATCTTCTTTGATTTGGCCTTAGTGACATACATAAGTGGTTTTGTGGTCGGCGACGACCGCCCGTTCGAGGTTGTTGAGGGTGTGCTGCATGTCATGGTGGGCGAAGACGAGCTTGAGGCCGACGATGAAGTAGACCTCTGGGTTACCGACGTCGGCCAGGTGGTTGACGACAGCGAGGTAGCTCTCATTGTCCAGCCACTTCATCGACTCATCCTGCTCCAGCGCCACGCGCCTCCCCACGACGCGCACCTTAGTCGCCTTGTACATGGCCTTGCACGTGGCTCGTAGGCCGCAGAGGTCTGCCATGGGCTGAGGAGAGCTTGCGGCCATGTGGTCCACGATGTTGACGAGGACATCGTGAGGAAGAGCGACGGTGATTGCCGACCTCCTCACCTTTGCCCTCGCCGTCATGCTCCGCGTGCTCACCATGGCGCGCGACAGTCTGTGAGTTTTCAATACCGTAGCAACGGTTGTTGATGGAGGGTGCAAAAGAGAGTAGAGCTATGTGGGGATTCATCTTCAGTGACGGATGATCATTCTTTTAAAACATATCACAAACCGAGACGAAGAGACGCATCGTAACATCGGCGCGAAAGACGAAGAGACACATCGTGCGGGAGCTGAACGGCTTGAACATATCACAGACGGTTGCAACCACAAACCGTCTGTGATACATATCACAGACGGATATATTTAAAACCCATTTGTGAAGTCTTCATTACCACATACGGTTATTATTAAAAACCGGATGTGATAATTATATATCACACACTGTTGTATTTTATAATCGTCTGGTATACAAATCACAGACGGTTTGTTCCACTAACCGCATGTGATAGTTCTTTCTATAGATAAACACATTATTCAATAAACATGTTCAACATATATAGACAATAACTTCAACTCCAAACTGTATTTTTTAATCATTTTTTTGTATTTACATATGGCCAAACGGCGTGGCTAGTCGCATCTTACAAAAGTTTTTCTTAAAAAAGTAGAAATAAAAAATATTATTATAGGCAGTTTTTGTATTTATTTCCTACGGCCCAGGTAGACTGCTATCTCCATCTTTAATTCTTCGTAGGTGACGCGGTCGGCATCGGAGGGTTCGGGGTTAGCATAGGTTCCCCAAAACACGTCCACCCATTAACACGCTCGTTCGAGTGTCTCTCGAAGACCCTCCGACCGTTGAATTAAGAAGAATTGAGCCTATAGGCTCTCTTCTCTTGCTTGAAGGGTCTCGGCAAGGTCGACTCAGTCACCCGCCGCCTCGATTAAACAGTCCAAGCGATGGTAAGCCTCCTAGAGACGTGCAACGTCTTCCTCGAGGACTATGTTGATGGCGTTGTTAGCTCACCAGAAGACGTGACGGAGGAAGATATCTAGACAGCGGAAGATGGCCATCACATGCTCCGACATAACCTCCGTCGGAGGATGGAGGACACTGTTCGCATAGTATCCTTCCACAGCATCCACTAGCGTACGGTCGATGAGGTGCTCGTACAAAATGGTTAAGTAGGTTGTCAACACTGGCGTTAGGGGAGAAGAGTGGAGAGCCATTGTTTTTTTTTAACTCTACTAGTTGTTGATGGAGGGTGCGAAAGAGAGTAGAGCGACGTGGGATTCATCTTCGATGACAGATGATTCTTATAAAACTGTCTTCGTGGGAGACGAAGAGACGTATCGTGTGGGAGCCGAAGCGGTATTGAACATATTACAGACACTTCCAACCACAAACCATCTGTGATACAAAATTATCACAGACGGTTCATTTTAAGAACCATCTATGAATTATCATAGACGAGTATAGTTAAAGATTGTCTGTGGTATTTAGTAGTATGACATACGATTCCTGTTAAGAATTATCTGTGATACTTCACAGACAGTTTTTAACATAAACCGTTTGTGATATTACCATTTCACAGACGGTTCTTAGCACAACCAGTAACATAGACAGTTGCTAAAGCAAAATCATCTGTAATTATACTTAATACTAACGGTTTTGGAGCGTCCAGTATAGCCTTTTTGTAGTAGTGGTTGTTGCCCAAAACACAGACAATTTGCAGTAACAAACACGTTTAGAAACCTGACACGCTAACTCGGCATGTCGATCGTTGTCTTGAAGTAACCAGCACTTCTTCAAGACCAAAGCTCCTCTTTGATCATCCAAGAAACTGCATCCAGTTGCTTCCAAATCACCCAATGCACAAGAACTGGTCGACTAATTTAGCTGCTTAATTAAGTGGTGAAAATCCTTTATATCGACAGTAAATGGAGAGGACGCATGCACTTCCTACCCAAGTAATAAATAGAGAAATGCGTGGTGACGTAACTAGTACCTACCATAATTTTTACACCCATCAATTAAGTCAAAGTGAGTCAAAGTAACACGTGATATGCTAAAAAAACAGGATAGAGTAACTACATGTGTCAAATGGATACGAATTATCCATTTTATTCGATTATTGTATTTGATAGGATACAAATATAGTTTAGATTTTTTCCATGCATTAACAATTCTCCTCTATTCGTATTTGAATTCGAATTCACATAAAAAATATGGATACAAATATGGTATGAACTATTTGTCACCCGAAATGATATTTTATCCGAACTATTCATATTAGTATTCGATAAAGCAATATACATATTTTATTGCAGTATGCCTAATTAGTCTCACTGGTATTTTAGTTTAATATAAATTCATGTTCGTTTAGGTGAAATAAATAAATAAAGTGATTAAGTGTGCTATGTACGAGGACAATGTATCATAAATATATTGTCATTACATAAGTTACGAGGATGTCTGAATCGGACCGAATTGAGTTGATAATATTTGATTCGAAATCGTATTCGTTATAGCATTTTGATTTGTATTCGTATTAGAGTATGTTCGAAATTGTATTCATCTTCGCTCTAAAAATACGAATACAAATATAAAAGGACAATTATCCTATTCGTATTCGATTGTTGACACCCCTAAAAGTAACGAGCACCAACAATCTACTTATGTGGTTGGCTCTCCGTTGTGAGATATACCATTGAAAGGACAGCAAAATAAAATACATGATTGTTATACATGCCACTTGTTATTGTAATGTACACTTTTTTTGGCTTTACTTTAACCGCGCGCACAATATAACCCAATCAGCTATAGATAGTGCCAATAACCAGGTTGGTTAATTGTTCTATTGGTATAGCACCCTAAGCTAGTTTTCACCAGTGTCAGTCAAGTCCCACAGCCATGCATGGGTTACTTGGGTTATTTCTGCGGCGACACTAGGATCTGATCCGTTGATCTCTCCTCTACACATACGTATCTAATTACACCGTGAGCTAATACTCACTGACAATAGCTATATATACGTATCTAAATACACGTGCTAGTACTCACTCTGACGAGCTCCCCCCTAGTGAACTCAGATCATATCTAGTAGGCGGCTACAGTTACAGAGCTTCCGGGGATCACGGGAAATCGAGGCAGGACCAGTTGGTGGGCGGCGAATCAGGAGAAAATACCGTGGCAGCATCAGCATGTGGCGCGGAAGAGGTGGAGCCGTCGCACGAGTCCGTGGTTGCACGCGGCACGGCGTCCTCGGCGCGTCCCTTTTGACGCCCCTGCAGCTTGCTGCCTCGTATCTCGGCGTCGCACGTTTCTTTCGATGGCCCTGGCTGCCCGCCAAAACCCCCCGCGCCGGCGCCGGCGCCGGCGCCGGTGCCGTCGTCGGACGTCAGCGAGGGCCTGGCCTTCTTCGCCGCCGCCTCGTACACGTCGTCCGCCGCCCCGGAGAAGTCCACCGACGACTGGAGGTGCGGGAATAGCGGCTGCGTGCCGTGGAGGTGCGACCCCTCGTACGTAACGATCAGCATCTCCGGGTCGTCGGTGGACTTCTCGACGTGCTTCTTGGCGCTGCACGGGGAGCTGGTGCACCTGTAGTAGCTCCTGCACGCATGCAAAAGTGGACGCCAGTTAACTATAATTACAGTACTACTAGCTGAAAAAAATCGTGTATACTGCTCTGTTTCTGCCATGGATATACAGATCTAGTTGTAATAGCACATGTGCTAGCTAGATATGAAGATGCACATAGCCAGCAGCTACGAGGGTCATGTACAATGATATAGATAATTGTTATCTGTAGTATTCTTCTATATTATTTATAGACGGCATGAAATATAGCTTTTATAATAAATTATATTTTTATGTCTTTAAAGAGCAGCTCTTCTACATGAGAGACGTGCGAGACCGTCGAATTATCTGTACTACCCTACTCTCCTCCCATCGTCTCGTCACACTATTGTGTTGATTTTGGTTGCTCTGAAAAGACTGCTCATCTGAATCCTCCCTTCTGAGTTACTTCGGCGTAATTTAATGCGACGTAGATGGCTGTTAATATTTGCCGTTCGGCGTTCGTGCATCTATGTTCCACGAAATACACTTGGAGATTGTTCGTCGCACAAGTTAATGGATGAAAAGAAGGAACAATAATTAAAAGGAGGTGGTAAAAGCATGTACAATGGGTTTATGTTAGTTGTCTATAGCTTCTGTCATGTAAGATTTTTGCTGACGTAGATGAAAGAGAATTAGAGAGAGAAAGATGATGTATACAATCCTGTAGTCGACTGTAGCACCAGAAGCAAGAAAATTATTAAAAGATTATGTGTTGTTTATAATCTTGCAACTGACTGTATCACCACAACCATTGTATGAGTTGTCTTTAGTGCTGCTACAGGTGACATAAAAATTTACTATAGATAATAACTGTCTGTACCATTCTACATACCCTAAGATGTGCATATGCATGTCCGAAACCAGCCGATCTTTGTGGACACAAACTGAAAGTCTTGCAATGCTGCTGGTCCCAAGCCAGCGCGTAGCACCTTTCGCCTACACGTGCACCTCTACACATTGACACACACTCCGTGAGTTCTTGAATGTATCTGTGCAGCTGTGCTGTGCTGTGCTAGCTAGTATACCTTGGATTTTCTCATGAAGTACATATAATAATACTCGATCTACTACGTCGTTGTTTGAGAATTAAAGCTTCGTCGCTTCTCAACCGAACGTACAGTTCACAGAGGAAATAAAGTGTAGTGTGTGTTTAATTGAATGTTCAGGTGGGCCGTGGGCGCCACGCACGAAGAGCTAGCTGCAGGTTGTTCATGCATGGTGTCGCCCAGTGACATCGAAGAAAGGACGACCCTGATGAGAAAGCAAAGTTGACATAGAATAGGATGTCCTCTATGCTGCCCTGATTAATTCTAGAAAGCAACGAGATGGATGGATGGATGCTCAGCCGTTCTCGTCGGTTGCGAGCTGCTGGACCTCAATTTCGTGCTAAAGTACTTATCTGCTGCTTAAGACCGACTTCGCAGTTCTACCGAGTACACCATGGATGCATTTATGCATGCACTGCAGCTAATTAACCCAGCGTTTCGTGGTACGACGCCCCGCGTGTGCGCGCCTGGTCGGCCACGGGCCACGTATATATACCGATTTCGTCAAGTGCCGGACACCTGTCATTGTTTATTTATTTAGATGCATGCCAATCTATCAGTAACCTTACTGCATGACATTGCTGAATCCCCCGTGCATCACCATGTCTAGCTCAGTAGCTCGCGTGCGCGCTTAGTCACAATTCAACTGGCTAGCCTTAGGTTCCCTTTGCAAATTACTAAGCTCTTCTACCCAATGCCCGGTGCATGATCCATATATGCATGAATGGCAAAAGAGCAATGGTCAAAAGATAATTCAGAAGACGAATTGAAGTCGGTCGCTAGGTAGCTAGATGCATGTATCGATCGATCACTGCACCTCGGGTGGGGGTTGTTCTTGATGGACTTCTGCCCGTACTTCCTCCACTTGTACCCGTCCGTCGGCATCTTGCCGCCGCAGCTCCTCACCTTGGCCGTGTATTTGCTCTCCGGCACTCTACTCGACGCTCCGAACCTGCGGCTTTTCAAGCAAAACCATGCATAGATTAGTCTCCTTGGGTCGTGCACATATGTATGATTGAGCAGTATACTAAATACTCAGTAGAGCCATGCATGCACCTACAAATACAGTGAGCTGTAGCGGCTGCTGGAGGGGTACGGCCGCGACGACAGCGCCTTCTCGATGTCCCGGATCGTCGGGCCGGAGTACACCGAGCAGAGAGCCCTGCTCACCGCCGGCGGCTGCAGCCGCTCGTTCTGGGCCGCGGTGCTGCCGCCGCTGTTGCACGGCGCGGCGGCTGCTGATCCCGTGTAGCACGAGTAGTACTCCGAGTCACCGGCAGCCGGGAACAGGGCGCCGAGGAGGCTGTCGTCGCTGAGGAGCTCACTTATGAGCTGCTCGTCGAGCTCGCCGGGCCAGATGCCCACCTCGTCGGCGGCCGCGGCTGCGACAGCCTGAGCTTGCAGCACATCTTCCATCAGGTGTTCCTGGAGAAATAAGACGCCGTCGCTTGTGAAGGGATTGGCCATATAACCCGGCCCATAGGCCATGGGTGAAAACGGTGTCACGGAACGGCATATATAGACATGGAGTCCAGGCATGGATGGAGTGCGGAAGGCATCGGAGTTTAAGTCAACCCGCCTTGAGCTTCGTGGAAGTGGGAGTGCTTACTCATATGAGTAACATATCATTATATATAGGAAAATGGTACGGTACTCCTGAGAGTACGTACTCCCACCTCTCATATACCACTTAAATCGTATGATGATACATCTTTATTTATTTGAGTATACTCCAATAATGATTATAAGATACTCCAAAGTGAGTTCCATAAAAAATTTCATTAAATTCCACTTTTTATAGCAAAATTTGTGTGTATACTTTTATTATATATGAAAAGGGGTATATAGCAAAAAAACAAAGGGCTCCAATGAATATTTTTCAATCAAATTGTATTGGAGTATCTTATAATTGGTATGTAAGTATACTGAAAATGATAAAAAAAAAGGATAATATGTGTGTTTAAGTGGTATATTGGAAGTGGGAGTACATACTCCTGAGTACATACGGTGTCCTATATATATATATATATATATATATATATATATATATATATATATATATATATATATATATATATATATATATATATATATATATATATATGAAAATGGTATGGTACTCTGGCAAGACGTACTTCCACTTCTCATATACCATTTAAATCGTATGATGATATCTCTTTATCAATTCCAGCATACTTCAACAATAATTATAAGATACCCTAAAGTGAGTTCCAGGAAAATTTTCATTAAAGCCCGCCTTTTATAGCAACATTTGTGTATACATTTCTTTTATATATGAAAAAGAGTATATAGCAAAAATAAAGTGCTACAATGGAAAATTTTCAATCAAATCGTATTGGAGCATTTTATAGTTAGTATTTAAATATACTAAAAATGATAAAGAAATATAATATATTCATTTAAGTGGTATATATATTGAAAGTGGAAGTATGTACTCCTGGAAGTACGAAACGGGTATATATATTGTGGCGCCCCGTGCCATTACCCCGAAGGGTAATAACACTTAAGTATACGGATTACTATTTATCTACCCGGTAGGACACCGCTCCGACGAATAGTAAGCCTTACCAGAGTTAACGCAACAGAATAATAAGATAGAAACTGTACTTTATTACAGCATTTAGCCACGGAAGGCTATGGTCTTTATTACAAGTACTTTAATTACAACCGTCGAGCGGGAAAAGAATTCCCCCCGCTTGCCTGCTCTGCTCCACGAGTCGTCTACTCGTCCCACGCGCCAAATAAGGTGTCCACCTCGCCTTGGTCCTCGTAGTCAACGTCCTCGCCACCTGCGGTCTCTTTGGCACCTGCGTATCCTTCATCCCACTCGGGATAGTTTCCGGTCGGACTAGGATCTACAAAAGAGAATAATAATAAGATTGAGTACTAGTGTACTCAGCAAGCATGTATTAGCAAATATGCACTGGATGACTCATCTCTTTTCGTTATCATACTTTCTAGCTCATCTCTATTTTTGGAAAATACTTTACCAAGATTTAAGTGACTGTTTTAATTTTGAAAATACTACTTATCACTCGGAGAGAAGATAGACCCCCAGTGGTTCCCGTAGACTCCAATCCAGGAGACAGACATGAATTTATGATTTTATTTAGCACTGCGCAAGCTCATACCACTTTATCTATAGCTACTTTGAGCTCTCTTTAAACTGGGTCCCTGCATTTCCTTTAATGTGGGTTCGAGATCAGAATACAAAATGTTTTTCAAGTTACGTGATTCAGTCTCTACCCATTACTTTCCATCGGTGCTAACCAAGTCATCCACCGAGTTCCCGTAATGTTGGTTGGGGCGTGTAACAGCCCAAATCTGGGTTTATGTTTCAAATGTAAGAAAATGAGTAGAATTCAAAAACTTTTCATGCATCTTGAAGTTTTTGAACTTTTCTGCAATTCTTGTAATGGAATTGTGGGAAATCAAAAAAACCAAAATCTCCAATTGACTAAAGTCATGACCTCCTGGTTAAAAATCTTGTACTCAACACCTGGAAATAATTTTCCTGGGTTCTAAGAATGTTGTGTGACCCCTCTAAAAAATTTCATATTTTTTAGAAATTATTTGATAATTTTTGGAGGCAGTCAAACCAATTTGACTCTTGGTCAAACCCTAGAACAAGCTTTGTTAAATTTCTAGAGAAAAATTCCTTACATAAAAACCTCTAAAAAATTTATACAAGGTTTATCATAGAGTCATCAAACTCCAGTTAAAATTTCAGAGATTTTGGAGTTGAATTGCTACCTCTGAAAATCCTCCAAAGTTTCTAGTTCAAATTCAACCCTAATATGTTTTTACTGTTGCTTGGGTTCGCACCGGAGTCTGGCTCGAGCTAATGGACTCGGCCGAACCAACTAACTGCACCCCAGTGCCAGGTTCCAAATCGTGCAATCATTCTGGACCGTCGGATCTTAATCGTGCGGCTTGTTTTCCCGCTCCGCTCAAATTAGCGCGAGTTCAAATGCGCAAGCAATCTCAGCCGTGGGATCACCATCGTGCGGCCCATATCGATTGGGCCGATCGGACCAAGCCTGTGGGCCGTTGATCTTCAATCCAACCGTCCCGATTAAGTTCAATCGTGACCGTCCACTTTCTATCCATCGCTGAGCATTGTTGGGCCCGTGACTTATGGTCCGACTCAACCGCTTGTTCACTTCCAACCCAAGCCACCTTGTGCCACTGACTGGTGGGGCCACTGCCTTCTCTGGTCTTCTTCTTCCTCTGGTTAGCGCCCGTGCGTGTGCCAGAGTCATGGCGTGTGCAGAGGGGGATCTCAAGTCCTTGTCCACTCCTCAACGTCTCTTTGCATTTAATTGTTGGAGATATGCCCTAGAGGCAATCATTTTGATGATGATATTTCGTTGTATCCATGATTTAATAAATGTTCCTTGAATATTTCCTTTGTGTTGATTAACAAGTATGTAACTTGTTTGTAAAACTCTTTACTTGTATGGTTATTCTAAAGTTGTCCCTAGTCGGAGTTCATGTGAGGACACACGTGAATGATGGATTAGCACATGTATCGGTTGATGACCATGTTTCACAGGTCATAGACATGGAGATGTCAAACCAATAATGTGGACACATGTTTAGAACATGGGGTTGGACCGACCCAACATGAGACATAGCTTTTATACTTATGGTTCTCTCTACACAATGTGTACGCCTTGTCCTTAGACCTGAGATTGTCGCATGTACTTGAGATGTGAATAGACCTACTTAGGGGCTATCAAACGCTACTCCGTAACTGGGTAGTTATAAAGGTAGCTTTCGGGTTTGTCATGAAGCATGCTGCGAGGCATGGTCAGTCGAGATGGGATTTGCCCCTCTCTACCTGAGAGAGATATCTCTGGGCCCCTCGAGTGATCGGATCCAGAAATGCATGGCCATGCTACTTAAGGTTAAGAGTTAACCTAGTAAGGGATTAGGATCACGGGATCGAGAAAGAGTGGTCGCTTGGAGCTCGACCGAATATCGTGAGGCAAAGGGATTGTCATGTACATAACGTTGTGATGGTTCGTCCGATATGATCTTTACGTGCGTTTAGGAGTTGGCACGTCTTGCTAGAGGCCGCTACCAACTATTGACCAAGTATGTGTACTTGCGTCATGTCTAAACATACGTGAACCTATAGGGTCACACACTTAAGGGGCTGAAGCCTAATTCGGATTGGATCCGAATTAGACTGGGCATTAAGTCCTAATGGGCCTCTATTTGTAGAAGCCCATTATAAGGACGTCTATAAAAGGAGGGCAGGGCGACGGTTAAGTGTTGAGTTTTTCGTGACATCCCCAAACCCCGCCGCCACCCTCCCACGCCCTAGTCGCCGCGCGGATCTAGTAGTCCGCGTGCGTCGCTTCCTCCCGTACGTGTGGATACCTTTGAAGGCGCTGCATCTGTGGCGTTGGGACGAACCGCAAGAAAGGAGTTGTACGTGGGACGCCACGACGAGGACGAGGAAGTAGTACGACTACCCTGCCCCGACGTACTGCATCAACTTGGTACGACTACACTGCCCCGACGCGCTGCATCAACTTCCGCACCTGCACGTCTAGTGGTAAGACCGTGATCTATAACTGCAGTGATCTTGGTTTACGGGTAGAATTTTTTAATTTGCGCTAGTGTAGCCTACCCGTTTCCCTACATTAATGCATGCTAGTGCGCCCTCTAAGTCAGCTCTTCAACTGCCCCCATCCTCTCAGCCACGGCTGCAGCTTTGACCTGAGCCCCTCTCTGATTGCTGTTATTGCCCACTCTATTGTTCCTCTCGGCTTTAAGTAGCCTGCAAGCTCCCCCTTGCCTTCCTTTACACTCCCTAGAGCTTGGCCTTGCTTCTCAGTGCTTGGTTGAGTTCAAAACCATCCAAAGCCCCTCGGCCGCCATTGTTGAGCTGGGAGCTCCTCGGTGAAACCCGTGCTCCAGTGGCCCCCTTCTTCAATATTTTGCTCCAACTCATTCCTCTAACCTCCTGGAGTATTAACCCTAACCCTATTTTAGTTTGCATCTTCAGGGCGCAGCTAATTTTTGGAGCTTCCCCCTTTTCGGCCGAAATCACCCCTCTTCGAGCTCTTTTGCAGCACCTCTCAGCTCCCCATTGCTTGTGGAGCTCAAAACACCGAAAACACCCAAATCCGCCAGTTTCGGTCGTGGAGCTCCATTGGTGACTTGGGTTCTCCAGTGGTTCTTGCTCTCTTCTTTTGTTATCCTTTTGAGCTTCTTTACCTCCTAATCGTTATCCCTAACTCCATTTTGGGTTGTTTCCTCAGAAGCAACTTGAATTGGAATTGTGCGGATTTCGGTCGTAGGCGGTTTTCTTCGTCTTCTCCAACTCCGGTGAGTGCTCTTGGTCGATTAATTGTTCCTAGACCTCCTCTGGGCCATCGCATAGCTGTATGGATGATCCCTGTGTCTCTTCCTTGCGCAGAGCTCCTGGTCCTCGCTGTCGTCTCCAACTCCGGCGTCGGTCTCCGCCGCCAGAGCTTCTCCGACCTCTTTCGTACCTCCCCTGGGTCCAGGTGAGTTCACAATAGCCCTGTAGTGCTCTAGGACCCGCTAGTTTAGATCACTGCGTAGGATTTTGTCGTTTTCGGTTTTTACCGAAAGTGCTCCTCCGCCCCTCTCCGGCTCGTCGACGATTTAGGCCAGCTCCGCCGTCGAGGGTGCCCTCAAAATGTTCGCAATAGTATTGTGAACATTTCGCTATTTTGGTTTCGCGCCACCGTGGCCGGGGCCACCGGCGACAAGCCGGTGACCAAAGCGCGGTGCTCTATACCTGTTGTCGTAAAATCGACAAGTCCCAGGACCTCCCCGATTTGATCTTAGCCGTAAGATCTTTCTTGGTGAACTCTAGTCACAGGACCTCCTAGAGTTCATCATAGTCGTTTAGGATCACCTCGAGCTACATCTTAGTCGTAGAGTCTTTTTCTGCGAAAGCTTTAAGTCACAGGACCTCTTAGGTTAATCTTAGCCGTCGATTGATCTTCGTGGTTTAGCTCAGAGCCGTTAGATCCTTCTTTGCGAAGCCTTTAGTCGCTAGACCTCCCCCAGTTTTGATCTTGGCCATCCAAGACCTACTTAGGTTAAATCTTGGCTGTTGGGATCACCCTCAATGTTTCCGCAAAGGACCACCATGGTTATCTTGTGAAAACCACCCTCGGGACCTTCCTTGGGGTCCTCTTTGCAAAAGACCACCTCTTGGCCTTTTGCAAAGAAAACCTCAGGACCTCCTCCTCGCGGAGATCTAAGCCTTTAGGACCACCTCGGGTAGATCTTGACCATTCAGGACCTCCTAGTGGAGATCTGAGCCGTTAAGACCTCCCTCTATTAAGGACTTGACTTTGTGAACCTCCTCATGTAAATCTTGACCGTTGAAGACCTCCCCCGCGAGATCTTAGCCGTCGGGATCTCCCTCCTTTAGATCTTGTCACGTGGGACCTCCTCAGTTTAAATCTGGACCGTCCGGGACCTCCCCTTGGAGATCTGGGTCGTCTAAGACCTCCTCTTATAGACCTTTAGCTTTAGGACATCCCTCCAGTTTTGGACCGTTAGATCTTCATCTAACGGGCAAGACTTCCTCGGCACGTTTAGAGCTTTAAACGTTCTAGTCCTTGTGGACCGTCCAATTCTTGATCTACGTCTCAGATCTTGGGTGCATTCGGACTTCCGATTATAACGTTGATCTGGGCTGTCCATCTTTAGATCCATGGCCCAGTTTGGTTGGGACAATTGGGAAGTCCGAATGTCACTTCCATTGGGAGCCGTTGGATCTAATCCAACGGTGGGTCGCGTGACCGCGCGTTCGTTCGTCCCTCGTGCTTGGGCGTTCGATTCGCGATCAACGGCTCACAGTGTTCCACGTCGTTTCTTTTTTAGTAGAATTTGTTTATTTATGGCAAGCCTTTAATTGTCAACTAAAAATTGTATTAAACTTTGAAAATTTATAACTAATTTGTTTTAAATCCTTGTTAGATGATTCCAATTGTGTTAAATTCCTGTTTAACATTTTTGAATATTCCAGAAATTAAATTGAAACTTGTAAAATGCATAACTTTTTTTATAACTCCAAACTGGGCAAACTCAAGTTTGTAAAATTCCTCTATTAGGATACTTTAGCATGGCATAGGTTTTGTTCATGTCTTTGCCTTTGAAGAATGATATGTGCTAGTTTTACAATTTAGGAAAATCATAAGTAATTCATTTTAACTCCAATTTGAGTAAACTCAGTTTTGCTGTTCTTAGAATACCAAATTCTACCTACCATAAAATTTTCAAGTTCCAGATCTTTCTAGAAATTTATACCATGAATAGTAACATATAGTAATTAATTTTGATTTTTCTAGGAGACTGAACATAATTAGGCTATAATTTTTGCATCCTTGATCCAAATCAAATGATTATTTTTGCTAAATTAATTTAAAATAATGCTCTACCTGTTGTATAAATTTCATGGATTTTGGATGATTTTGGTTTTTGAGTTTCTTTCGGTGTTCTTCGTTTTTATTGGATTTTCTCGTGCTTTCGATAGGTTCCGACGATTATATTGATTGCGTGAGTGATCCTCTACTGCAAGAAAGTGATCTCCATCAAGGCAAGCAGATGTAGCATCATTTGATCATATTGCTCCTATTACTTTTAAAGTTTAATATCTTATTTGCAAAAACTAAGTATGCATGCTTGTTTGTGTCAAGATTAATTTTGTCGATTAGAGGTAGTTAATCCTATTGCATTGTTGCCCTGAAATTGTTCACCCCTGCCACTGCCATAGGTTATTATCCTCACTGGTGAATTAGAGCCCGGTGGATGATTTATGATCTTTTTATTGTTTTTGCGGTATGATGCTTAGCAATGCTTAGTTACAGGTAGAATTGGGCGGTTATCGACTTAGTCGATGACCTTGATCACACAAATGCTTATTATGACTTTATGTTTCAGCTTTGTGCTGTGTTAATTGTGAAAACTA
Organism: Ampelocalamus luodianensis; assembly: GCA_036346255.1. Lineage (NCBI taxonomy): Eukaryota > Viridiplantae > Streptophyta > Magnoliopsida > Poales > Poaceae > Ampelocalamus > Ampelocalamus luodianensis. The sequence continues at coordinate 23,203,698 of CM070617.1, read as the reverse complement.
AAACTAAAAATAAAATGATTTGGACTTAGGCATAATGGTAAGATAGTGTGCTTTTGAGTGTGACTGGAATGGTGCCCAAGTCAATAAGGACTGAATTACTTGCGCCACCGTACTGAGCATTTTGCGTGCTAATCACACTAGAGGGAAATGGGACCTCTCTTGACTTAGTACTTTGGCGTGTGTTAGCTCCGAGCCGTAGGAGGACGTGTGTGTGTCGTGTTGCGGTAAAATGAGGTGGTTCATGTGTTGGAAGCATTGTAGTTGTCTGAAAAGCTTTACCCCGAGTGGGTAGTTGTCTTTTCGGCTTTACAATGTAAGCGTATGAGTTTCTATCTATACGAGTGGCTCGTAGTTGATACACAATATTAGAAACGTCTCGTAGAACTTAGCCGTGCCGGCATACCTTTGGAAGTGTGCTTCATCTAGTGGCAAAAAGGCGGTCTGAAGTGTGAGTACATTGGTACACCCCTGCAGGGTTAAAACTATTCGAGTAGCCTCGTCCTAGGTTATGGACACGCTCGGATACGCCCCGTGAGAACTAGACTACAACTTTTTAAATTAAAACTTAACATGGGTGGTACGAATGGGTAATTCGTGCTATTGTTGTGATGACTTTTGGGTTAGTCATCTTCAGGATGTCTTTATGTTATTACTTATTGTCTTGCTGTTATTTATGCAAATAAAATTCAGATTGTTAAAACTGCCTTCAAACTATTACTTATTGAAAATAAAAATTGCTTTATGCTGAAAATTAACCTTGAGCCTTCTCCTTTGATTAAAGACTGCATGTAGTAGTAACTAGGTTTGTTACTCGTAAGTCTTGCGAGTACATTTTTGTACTCATTTGCTTTACTTAATTGTTGTAGAGAAGGTTGATCCCCAAGGGATCGACTTTGGTGAGTTTTGCTGCGGCGTGGACGACTAGCTTGGCGGCCCGGTCGGATTGCTTTATGGGTGTATGGCAAATCGGTTGGCTTTTGTCTTAGCCATCTTATGGTATTTTGATTTCGCTGTTATTTCTAACTCTTTAGCTTGTTGTGGACCGGTTGGTCCCCTTTGTAATAACTATTATGTATGTCTTTTGTTTGTAAAGTTTAAGCTTCAGTTATATGTGTTGTATGGAATTGATACAATATTTTGTAAAAGGGTGTGTATACTGCAATTCTGGGAAGTACAATATAGTGTGTATACTGGCAATGTTTGTAATGCTAGAGTCAATGGAGGACTAAGCATTACAAGCTAAATAAATCGGTGTCTCACAGGGCGGCTCTCTTCCTGCGCCCAACACTCCACCTTAGGGCGTCTCTCTTCCTGCACCTAGCACTCCAACATGCGCCCGTTGTGGAAAACATAATTACATAATAAGGTAGCATTTTTGCCGCAAAAACAGGAAAATAGTTGGCACTTAAATACGGCCTCTTATCCGAGTAAGAGATTTGTTGGTCCTTATATATTATCTATGTGTAAAGGGTCCCACCTCTTCTCTTTTTCTGCCATGGGCCCCCTTTACTATCCTAATAATTCTCTTTTCTTATCTCTTTTCTCATCTCTTTTCTCTTTATCTCTTTAATCCGATTTGATTTTGAGACATAATTTTGATGCATGTATATATACGATACAACAATATACAGTTTACATTTAATATAACTATATTGATGTTTAAGAGATAAGCTTGCCTTCGTAGTCGTAGAAAAGATCGGTGTCAAAGAGTTCCGGATCAGCTACTCCGATCTGCGTTGGTTCATCCTCTGTAATTTATACGGCAACGCGAATAATAAAAAAATAAATACTTAGTTGATTTTGGTGCTATTATGCGTACATAATCAGATGATTTTCTTTTTAGTAGATTTTAATTTTTACAACATTTTTCGGACCCCCCGTTAGGTTAGCACACCCCAACTATAGTTGTTCTAGTTTGACGGCTCTAGGATCGTGGTTGCCTATATTTTTGTGTTTTATCGAACGAAAATAAAATACTACACGTACTCACATGCAACTATGTTTGTTTAATTTTATGCTTACAAATATGCCTAATTGGTTTTACTCAGGTGTGTACGCATTTACTTCTCTAAATAAATCGAGCCTAACCTTATGTATATCGTGGTACGCGTTCGTTACTCTAACATCCCAAATTTGCAGAGTTTTTGAAAAAAAATTTAAAATTTAAAAATAACCATTTGGTTTAATTAAAGTGCAAAAGCTTAACTTGAAATTTTGAAATAAAAAACCGTTTAAATTGAATTAATCAAAACCTTAATTAATTCAAAAGTTGGTTTATTTGAGTTTTATTGCTTTTTCTGGATTTTAATTTGGTTTTTCCTTTTGTCTCGGAGTTAAAATCTATTTTGTTTGCAAAATTAAAAGCTAAAGTATAGTTAAAATTATTTTTATTAAGTTCTAATTAATTCAAGGGATTTCTGTGCATTTGCCTAGAATTTTTGGACTTCAATAGCTATTTTCTAAAAAGGTTTTTAGCTTTCTGGTATTTTTTTAAAATCAAAAATGCATTTAAATTCCTTTTCCTTCCCCGTGCCGAATCTCTTCGGCCCGTTCCATCCTTCCTCTCCCTCGGCCCAACTCCCACCAAGCCAGCCCGCTCCGCTCCCGCTCCTCTCTCTCTGCGCGCGGGCCCCACCTGTCAGGTTGTTTTCTTCTCCCTCCTTGCCTTCTTCCTCGCGCGGCCGTGCGGCGCGTGCGCGCGAATCCCGCCGGTTCGCCTGCTCCCTCACGCTCTCCCCACCTGCGCCCTGCCAGGCCCCCTCCCCAGCCCCTTCGTCCTCCTCTCGACCCGTCGCCGCTGCGTCCGCGTCCGCGCCGCGCGCGTGCACGCGCTTTGCTCGGCCGCCCCTGGTTTTCCTCCTTGTCACGCCCGTGAGCCTCTCTCTCTCTCTCGTGCGCCCGTGACACCGCCTCTGGCCGCCTCTGCCACCGCGTGCATCTCCTGCTCCTCGCCGCCGCCTCGCGCCCGCCGCTGGCTGCCCGCGCGCCGCCATCCGCGCTGCGCATCGCACGCCGCTCGCCTCGCCACCTACAAAGCGCGCCGCAGCCTCGCCCCAAGCCCATAAAATGGTCAGCTCGAGGCTCCCTTGCCCCTCTCGCCCATTCCTCCTCCCCTCTCCATCACGCTCAACCACGAAGAAGCCCGAGTGCGCAGAGCTCATCGCCCTGCCGCCATGCCGCCCGTGCTGCCCTCACCGATTCCGGTCGACCCGAAGCATTTCTTCCCAAACCTCTCGCATCATTCCGTGCCCCCAAGTCCCCTCGGCATATTCCCTCACTCAATTTTGACATTCCTTTGCAGGAACCCCGTGCGCCGGCTTCTTCACCGGCTCCGGCCCAAAACCGTCGCTCATGCCGCCGCTCCTCGCCTGGTGCACCCTCGGCCGATTGCTCTCGGGCGGAGCACCCGAGCACCCTCCAGAGACTGTCCCCACCGATCACCCGCGCCCTCCTTCACCGTAGCGTCGCCGCCACGACAACCACGCCGCGCCGCCATCGGCTCTTGTCGCTGGGCCGCTACCGACCACCTTCACCTCCATCAAGCATACCAGTGAGTTCCCCACACCCAGTAGATGCCCGTGCGCGCCTCCTTGTATCCCCTCTTACCCTCCAGTGCCCCCCCTTCCTCCCCTACGGTTCTAACCGCCTCTTGCCGTCGCTCGGCCACTCCCAGCCACTCTCGGCCGCGCCACCGCCGCCCACGGAACCGTCTCAGCACCCTGGTTCCATTTTGTCCCCGCTCGGCCGACGCCATCGCCTCCTCAGCTGGTGCCGCCCACGCCACCAAGCCACTATGCCCTCCCCTGCTATGCCTTCCCCTTTTTATGTATGTTTGTAACTTTCTGTGTGTATGTTGAATTGGAGCATGTATGTGTAGATGACAATAAGGGCCACTTAGGGGAATGGCTAATCTAGATTGGTTAGTAGAATGTTTAGTGAGGGAGTTTGCTTGGAAGATTGCAGAATCAATTGAGTTAAGTGATTAGTGCTAAGTACTCAGTTAGCATAATGAAATTATAGTGATTAGTTTAGAAGGATTAGTGTTGAAGTGAATAGTAGTGGTTAATCAGTTAGTAAACAGTAAGCAATAAGCTAAGGTTGGTGCTTTATTAGAGTATGTTTGTCAGTAGCTATATTGGTTTATGTTAGTAGCAAAGATAGCAGGTCACAGGATAGTTAGTTTTTAGATAATCATTTGACAAGTTGTATTTTCGGTTGAATAGCAGTTAGTGGTTTTGCTAAAACAGTCGATAGGGTAATTGCGTGCTGAAGATTCTAGTTAGCATTCACAGGTTGTATTTTCATATAATAACCCTCAGTGGCTAATTTGTGGTGGCTAGGTTATATGATCAGATGACAGATTGTGTTTTCAATATAGTTTGTATTATCAGTGGTCAATTGGGGTAATTAGAGTGCTAATATCATTTAACTTAAGAGGTGAATTTCTACGACAGTTGGCCCTTTGGATGATATTAGTAGTTAATTCAAGTAATTAGCTAAGCTGTGGGAGAATGCTAGTTAAGAATTGTTAGTAAATTATCTGCTAAGTATGGCGATTAAAAGTAACCCCTCAATTTGTGTTATTGATATTTGGATAAAGTTCAAGGTCTGTCTGGGTGGGCTGCTAGTAGTTAGCTGATCAGTGAGCCCTAGCCGTTTAAAGGACTGCTGTGGTGATTCAGTATTAGATGACTTCCTTTAGCAACCCCTGTAGTTGTGTAGTTAGCAGCCACCTTGAGAGTTTATAAGAGGATTGATTTTGACTGTATGCTCATCGTGGATGTATACATAGACAGCATGGAGAGAGTGTTTGTGAGTGCTAGGTGGCCCGTTAAGGAAAACAACATCACCATCAACGATTCTCCTACTGATTGTTTGACCGACCTTGAGTGTAGCATGTCCTTTCGGTCCTCCAGTGATGGCATAGGTTATTTGGCCATCTCTGTAGGCCAAACTCAGTCCCTTATCAACAACCAATCAACCTCATCTAAACCATGGCTATCACCCATCACTATCCGCTCTCAGTAGCAGAACCCTTCTTGATCAGGAAGCAGATCTGAGAGTATTACCTAACCAGGTAATCTCTCCTATCTAGGTAACCCTCGAGGAATGTTTCTGCGAACATTCTCTCTCTCCCTGTTTAATCTACCTTGTTTTGCTTGAAGTATTTTCTTTTGTTCGTTGTATTTGGATTTATTGGATTTCATTTGAATGCTTTCAGATGTTCTTGGGTTCGATTGTATTTCGCGTAATTAGAATCTGAAGTTACATTGGGACATCGATCCGAGACAGGACGAGAACATGGCAAGGATTATCAGACTATTGGAGTTTATCAGGATAATTATCAGAATCTTGAGCAAGAACAGGACCGGTGCTATCAGAATATCGAGCAAGGTAAGTTATAGACCTTTGATCATGTTGAACCCATCTTTATAAAACTATATTGTTTTATATAAATATGCATTGCTAGTTTTATATTAAATTGTTTCGGGAGTAGATAATTGCCTAATTGATATATGCCTCCTTGATAAATTGCAAATGACATGTACCCTTGAATGACATGAACCCTTGGACACAATAGGATGGTTTATATTAGTTGGACATTGATAAATTACCAACACGGGTATCGTATCATGCTTAGCCATGCTTTAGTTGTACGTCGGGACTCATGATCACATGCTCGTATGAATAAACATGACTAAATGAATTATGGAATCGTGGCGCTGCCACTTTTGTTAAAAGATGTTGTGCCAAGGCTAGGGTGGTCTTTGGCCAGGTTGAACCGAAAATGTTTTATGCTCGAGCGAGTGGGCGGTGGTAAGTGTGGGTGCCGTAACGCACATCGGGACGTGGATTAGTCTTGCGTGAGCAGCCAACTAAGGACTTAACCTTGAACCATTGATCTGGGTCATACCGTGCAACCACATGTCTAGACTGGGATAGACCTAGCCAACTAATTAGCAATGTCTTAGATCGGTTCTGTTTTGGATGAGAACGGCGCAAGAGGGGGCATGAATCTGACGGGAGTAACCCGTCAGAAGCGAATCCTTAGCGAGCAGAACCGAGTCAGAGCAGAACTTTGTAAATGCCTTGTCACATGCTCTAGACCGCTTACCCAAGGTAGTGAGCGGTGGCATCGCTGGGTGCCAAACAAACTAGAGAATTTGTGTCATGTGGGAAAAGTGTACAACCTCTGCAGAGTGTATAAAAACTATTCGAATAGCCGTGTCCCCGGTTATGGACATGCCCGGAGATTTCACGCAAGGGGTAGATGTTTTCTTAAAATAGTGGGATTGATGGTTTGGGTGGAATGGTTGGGTTGATCTCTAGTTGTTTCAAAGAACTGAATTACTTATGTATTAATCTTTTAATTTATGCTTTTAATCTACTTACTGTATTTACTGTTAAATGTGGCTTTCTGCAAAAGTAAACATAAAGCTATCCTTGTCTAGCCTCATATGAATAATAATTGCATACATTCCCCTATGACTTGCTGAGTACATTCAAAGTACTCACGGCTTGCGCCCTATGTGATTAAACCCCACAGAAGAACCAGGGAACTCCAAGTTTCATGAAGAGGAGAACCTCGAAGACTTTGCAAACTAGATCGCGTCCTCCACTCGATTGCCTATGGGCATGTCGTGTGGCCACCACGAGATATTTTGTTTCCGCTGCAAGTTACCTTTTTGGTATTGAGCCCTGCGTGGCAACTCTGTAAGACTTGACCATAAGGTCTTTTGTTGGTATTAATATTAATTTGTATGGTTATGATTACATCTTTGTTGTAATTGTGCGAGCTAGCTACTGATCATGGGACTAGTTCGGATTGTACAGAGGGTCCTGGGGTTGCATACCTGGGGTCCCGACAGTTACTAATGGATTCTGGCTAGTCCATTCTAGGGGTGATATTTACCAGGGTTGTTTATTTTTTTATTCTATCATAATTAATTTATTTCTAACACATCAGGCTATTTGTCTAATTTATTGGGTTCTACCGGTGATTAATTTATTTAAAAAAGTCTTCGATTAGTTTTACGCTTTTTCCCACTTTTATTTCCTACCAGTCGACTGCGACTAGTTATTTCTAACGTGGCTTCACAAATTTATGAGGTCCAATAATTATACAGCGCTAACACCTAATAGTATTGGTGTTCAAATCTACCGGTAAATCTGATATCATTAATCTTCACTAGAAATTACTTCTTTACCCTTTTATGTAATTTCTAATTTTTCTACACATAATTCCCTAATCTCTCTTACCTAGTCTCCGTTACTCTCTCTCTCCTACTATTCGGCCGAATGGCCCTTGGCCACTTATTTCCTCCTGATCCCCTTTCCCCCATATCATCTTCTCTATCTCTTATTTGCCATGGCTGAAGCTTCTAGCTTCCCATTCCTCTTGGTTTCTGACCTCCTCTCTCTCGGCTGGTAGATTTGAAACAAGTGCCACGTGCTGGTACAGTCGCTTGGCTTCTGACCTCCTCTGTCTCGGCTTTGTTGGTTCCAAGGTTGATATATCTCTCTTCATCTTTAGCCACAGCGCCGATATCATTTGCATCCTTCTTTACGTGGATGATATTGTTCTCACAGCTTTATCCAACTCTCTTCTCTGCTGGACGATCACATCTCTTTAGCACTACATTTTTTCCTTGGGATTTTGTTCACTCACGACGCACATGGCATGCTTCTACAACAAAGTCAGTACATCACTGATGTTCATGACCGCAACGGCATGACCAATTGCAAGCTGTGTGCCACCCCTATCGACATCAGCTCCAAGTTGTCCTCTTCATCTGGTCCACTAGTTGCATCCTCCACCGAATAGCGTAGCCTCGAGGGTGCTCTCCAATATCTAACATTTACTCGCCCTGACATTGCATACATCGTCCAGCAAGTCTGCCTCCATATGTATAATCCACGTGAACCTCACTTCAACCTCATTAAGCGGATTCCCCACTATCTCAAGGGCACCATCCACTACGATCTTCGGTTATATTGCACTTCTCCAGCCATGCTCACTGCGTACTCGGACGTCGACTGGACGGGTTGTCCTAACACCCGTAAGTCCACTTCTGGATATGGTGTTTTCCTTGGCGACAAACTCATTTCATAGTCATCCAAGTGCCAACACACCGTCTCTCGGTCCAACGCTGAGGACAAGTATCGGGCTGTCACCAACGCTGTTGCTGAAACATGCTGGTTGCACCAACATCTTCATGAGCTCCGTTGTTCTCTTCAGAAGGCTGCTATCATCTACTGCGATAACATCAGTGTGGTCTACCTCTCTACCAATCCTGTGCAACATCAACGCACGAAGCATGTGGAGATTGACTTGCATTTTGTTTAGGAACGCATGGCTTTCGGGGATGTTCGGGTCCTACAGGTGTTGTCCGCTTCCCAATACGTTGTCATTTTCACTAAGGGACTTCCTACGACAGTGTTCACGGATTTTCGCTCCAGTCTGAACGTTCGATGTCCTCCCGATCAGACTACAGGGGGGGTGAGAGTATATGTATACATATACTGCACGACAACCGCATGACATACAATAGGAGATCACCGGATTCTATCTCACCAGATTACATATTTGTATCCAAGTTAGTTTGGCATGTAATCTTTACTTTCCATGTTTGCATTGTCTTGTATGTGTACTTTAAATACTCCAAGAGATCAATGCAAACCTAAGTATGATTGCTTCTAAATATCCGCGCCTGCAATTGTACATTGTTTGGAACTAACGTCGTTGTCGTAGGGGCGCCCCACCGGCCGCACGACCAGGCAAAGCGCAAGGGCACCCTTCCGAAGGGGGCCCCTGGAGGCTCAACGAAGGGGTTCCCGAAGGCCCTCCAAAGGGGTCCACGAAGCCCCCCCACCCCCCGAAGGGTCTCCGAGGGCCTAGCAGGGATCCTTAGGGGAGATCCTCAAGCCGCGTGAAGAACCCTGAAGGGAGCCCAAAGGGGTCTCGAAGAACCAGCAAGGGGCCGTCGAAGGGTCCCCGCAGGGGGCGTGATGGCCGTAGGGCGGGTGGACCGGGTGTACTCCTAGGTAGACCAGGACCAGGAGGGTCCATCGTGAGCCGAAGGCTACGCATAGGGTAGGGAAAACCCCGGCAACCCCTATGCTCAAAGCACCTTTCTAGGGGTACGCATGTAAAGTCATATATCCGATCGGGAGGCTATAAGTAGCCCTTCCCCCATGTAATAGAGGAACAGTTTTTTTGAGATAATTAATATAAATTTACTTTCTCACAACTGAAACCTCTCTTTAGGGACCCTTCGACCCCTCGCGTGAGGACCAGAGGTCGCCTTTTTTTCTACTATCTAGTCCATCGCTACCACAGCCATAAGTCTACCTCTCACGGTCTCACCAAACAACCAACCCTGCACTCCTGCAGAAAACGAGACGAGGACAAGAACAAACAGTCCCTTTACAAGCACTCGCAGTCGAAGCTTCCTCCCGAAATTCTTAAGCAATTGCTAGGTTTCGATCGATCGATCGATCCCGACAATTGCGATAAGGGTCGTTATCGTCATCAACTCACGAGGGGATCGATATATCCTGCACTATCACGAATTCATTTCCCAAGGCCTCGCTGTATTATACACTTGCCAATATTTCCAATCTTCTGCTCTGCAGAGGGTAGTCGCCGGTAGTGATTACTCGAGGGTCCAATGGCCGCATGCGTTACATAACCTGCAACCACTTCCTGCTAGTTTTAATTTGAAAGGTAGCCAGCACGTACTGAAAGGGAGATGCAAAACCTGTTATTTCGAAAAGGACCCAGGGAATTATGAAATGATTCGATTTCGTTTCAATTTTGCACATGAACGCTTAGGGTCGAGCTACCATATATATATATATATATATATATATATATATATATATATATATATATATATATATATATATATATATATATATATATATATATATAGTCTTTTTTCTACTCTCGGAAGTAGTTACTCCCTATTTCGTATCTCACAACGTAGGGAGTATCTTGCGCAACCGAGAGTTTGTATGTGTAGTATACGAGTATATAAGACCACATAGGTGGTATTTACACCTTTTCAAGAGTGATATGTACAATTTTTTAGATATACTCATTTTTATATGCAAATATGAAGGTGTTTACAAAATATACTAAAAACTATAGACTCTCTTGCAATTTTTTCGTGTGGTTCACATTGGAGTATCTTATAATTAGTATATGAGTATACCCAAAGTGATAATGAAGTATATCAAATTCTTTTAGATGGTATATCAGGGGTGAAAATAACTACTCCTGAGAGTAGAAAGTATTATATATATATATATATATAAGGAATCATCATCATTCCATTATACCAAGACAGTAGCAGAATCGCTTGCTACCACTAGAATTACAGCTGTTGAGATTGTATCCGGACAATACATGTCTCGCTCGGATCCATCGCAACACCAAAACCAGCCAACACATGTGCTACCTTATTACATGACCAAAGAGCAAATAGTACTATAACGTCTAGAAAGTTACCAAGCAAACGGTACTTAGCTTTCTAAGAGTATGTACAGTGGTATAGACAATGATTGTCTGTAGTATCTTTCATGTCATCTATAGACAAAACTAAACACAACACATAAATGAGTTGTCTCTAAGTCCTCCATAAAACAATGCTATAAAACTTATGAGTTACAGACGACATAAATACAACAGCAAAACAATCGTCTATAAGGGCTTTATAGACTGTCTGTTACATACCAGACAGCTTCATTCTCTCTCCTTGTTCTCTCTCATCTACATCACTAAAAATCTTACGTGACAAAGATAATAGACTGCCGATGTTACTCCACTGTACATACCCTAAACAACACCAATATTTGAAAGACCACGATCTGTGCTATCCAGAGCAGCTTTCAAATTTATAGCATCAATTTCTACTTCAATTCTCCCCATACCTGCAATTGTAGCAAAATACAATGCTTGAAGACAGGCCTCCACCTCACAATGAAGAGCATCTTGAACATTTGGCAAATTACCTGTAGCTGCTCTATGCACTTGGCCATCGACATCCCGTATGACAAAACCACACCCTCCTAATTTGCCTTCTTGAGAGAAAGAACCATCCACATTTATCGTAAGGAAATCATTTCTAGAAACCTTCCAACGAGGGTTTTGCTTTACCTGACTACTTTTGATTTTACCAGCACCTCAGTGAAATCCGTTCAGTACGATGTCCAACTTCTGTACTTTCTGCAGTACGTACGCCTAGCTTGGTCGAGTGCATATTCATTTCTCTACGTAGAGTCAGCCGAGCACAATTGAGCATTATAATAACGTGCTTCTTTTTTTTTACTAGTGCGCAGATCCGATGGTCTGTATTACTATAGAGAACTTCTGTAAACAGTGTTATAAGTTAGGTGAAAGAAGCATAGACTGTAGCAGTATTGAGAAAGTACGGTAGTGCTTTTTACTGTAGTAATTGCTCTGGATGCTCGCTTTTCGATCGGACGGCTGACTTCTAATTCCTGTGCACTGTAGCATTAATGCGTTCAGAGCAGTAGTGCAGAGGTTCCCTCTCCTTGTGCAGATCCAGAGGTCAATTCCGGGGTAGCCATCGCATGTACAGACAGTCTTATCCAGTCCGTTCGGGGAGAAAGAAAAACAACGGCGATCGATGCAAGGCGATGGAGACACTATGAAAGTTCGAGCATGATGGTCTTGTGCTCTAATAACTCTCGCCGTTGGCTCACAGTCAGGATGGATATATGAGTTCCGAATTTTTTTAAAAAATATTATTATTTTAAAAGATAATTACAAAAATAAATAGTCGTTCCAAAAAATTACAAAAATATATTCCTGTCGCCGATTAAATCGGTTGAATCGGCGACGAGAATATATCGCCATTGAGCGGCGGCGAGGACCTGTTCACCTGTCGTCGGTTTAACTACCTATCACCAGTTGAACTGGCAACAGGAAGTTGAACAGTGCTCTTGTCGCCAGTTGAACTGGCGATAGGTTCTTGTCGCCAGTTCAACTCGCAACAGTTAGCCGGCTATAAAAATGCCGAAAAATGAGTCGATAATTCATTTTAATTCCAGAAAAAAATGAGAGAGAAGGAGAGGGAGAGAAGAAAGGTAGCGAAGCTCTGTCAGTTTGTCGCGGAGGAGAGATTGTCGTCAGAGCACTGAGTCCGATCGGTCATCTCGCAGGTACATTTTTTAAAAAAATTTGTACATTATGTAAAAACCTTGTTGGTTAGCAAACAAAAATAGCGACATAGGATTGAGTAGGTTAGATAAAAGTAGTCAAATTGCGTAGTATATATTTTAAGTTGCGTAGCCGGTAGTGAGAGCACAATGGCGGAATCAGAATAATTTCAGCTTTATTAAGCTCCCTATTTGTGCGCAGTAATTATATTATTAATGTAGAAATTATCTTTTAAACTAGAAAAATTGCTTGATACATTTGAAGATTATAAAGAAAATCCGGAGTAACTGAGTAGGGTCGGAAGAGCAATGAGAATAATTCTCAAAATAGTCGAATTATGTAGCACTGGAACGATTTAGGATCAATCTCCAGAAATAGGAAGACGCCTATTATAAATCTGTTAAAAATGTATTGAGGAGCTAAGTAGAGTAATTATTTTGTTAGTGCCGAAAATACTACTTAATCTGGGAGAATAGCCTACAGATGAAAATCATAAAGAAAATCTGTAATCGCTATATATCCTACGTAAAGAAGCATGACAAAATTATGAATTTTGTTTATTGCTGCATTTTCAGGTATGGCGGACGTAGGCCAGTATGAGTTGCTTGACCCGATGGTTGACGCGCATCACCGTAGCCGCCTGAGTACCGTGCTCCCCCCGGAGGGCAAGGCGCCGATTGAGCTCGGCGCGTTGCGGCTGCGCACGCCCATCAGGGCATGGAGGTTGCACCTAGACTGGGTTCCGAGGTTTGTAGATTTCTAACCTAATGCACTCCACCACGGTTTCTTTATTTTACGTGCAATCACGTTTGTTCTTAATCGTTTTGACGCAGGTTGTGAGCGGCAAGCCTCCTTCCACGCGTGAGGATGGCGGAGGCAACGTGGGAGGACGACCAGGTTTGCGGTTCTGGTCGTACGTCTAGGCGTTTTCCATACGACTAGACCCTTTTGACGCCGCTGGTTGACCGCTGGAGGCCAGAGATGCACACGTTCCACCTTCCGTGCGGGGAGATGGCACCGACGCTGCAGGACATGGGCTTCCTACCGGGTTGCCGTGCACATGCTCCCCCTGGCGGCGTACGACATCCCGGTCATGTGGCGCACCGACCTCCTAGCGAGGTTCCACAATGTGCTCCCACCGGGCAGCGGGTACACGGAGTTCAGCAGACCGCACGGGCCGTTGTTGAGATGGATTTGTCAGTTCTACGTAAGTCTTCTTAAATATTATCCTCTCGTATAAATTCGTATGTGAACCTTACTAACGTGTACATGTATTCTTGCAGCCCGAGCATATGGCGCAGAACACCAGCGACTTCGTTGTTAGGAGGCACTTCGAGGCCTACCTGCTGTGGCTTTTTGGGTGGGTCTTGTTCTTGGGGTCCCATGACAACAGCGTCGACAAGCACTACGTCTGATACGCGCGTGAGGTGGCGGACTTGCCGGTGGACGAGATCCCGGAGTACGCTTGGGGTTCGGTCGTGTTGTGCGCGATGTACCGCGCACTGTGCGACGCGTGCCACTGTGCCCAGGACAGCTTCATCCTCTCCGGATGCCCACTACTTCTATAGCTGTGGTCTTTGGAGCGCTTTCAGATCGGACGACCACAGCTGGACTTAGGAGCATACGCGATCAGCTTGTACATCCAGGACGACGATGTGGACGGGCCGACCATGGGCACGTTGTGGTGCCGCCGACGGGTTAGTTTCATGATCATTTGTTATTTTCGTATTATAATCACGATTTCCTTTCCTAAGTTCTATTGCACATATTACCTATACGCTGATCACTTCTCTGGGGTCCTACCGGGAGTACGTTGCGATGTTCAATCAGCTGACGGATGACCGTGTCATCTGGACACCGTATACTCCAGAGAGGGTGCACGCGCGCGCCCCAGGGACTGTCGAGCCTGTGCACGCGAGACTACGTGTACTGGTACACGCGGAGGGCATTGGTGCATGATGTCTTTGTGGAGGAGTACCAGGTGTAACAAGTCATACGCCAGCTCGGTCTACGACAGGAGATCCCAGCCCCTTGGGGGGGGGAACGTGGGTTTCGGTGCACATTCACGCGTAAGTTCACGTTTTAGTACTTTCGTACCATGTGCTTTACATGCCAACTAAATAATTGTCTTGCCGTACACAGGTACACCAGGAAGGGAGTATGGGGCACGATGTCCTGGGTGGACAGGATGGCCCCTTGGGTTGAGGCTTGGAGTGGCGCGCACGACGACCACATCCAGTGTGACAATGATCCCTACGATCCGGAGACGTACGGGGAGTACATGGAGTGGTACGCTAGTCGGACGAGGCTTCGTTGTATCTGTGTCGTGATCGACCCACCACGACATGAGGCTGCGACGTCCGACACGTACCCCACCCAGCTGGACTTCGCTTTCCACCGCTCTGTACGTATTGAACCGTCCTTAATTCATATGTAATTTGCCAGATTTGTATTTTTAACTAGTTCATTTGTGCAGACGGATCTACACCGGGAGATTATCGACTTGGCGGACTACGCGCAGCACATGACACTAGGGGCCACGAGAGGGGTCCTGCAGCGGATCAGGGAGGCCGCGAGATGAGGGGTCCATATCGCAATTTGTCGCACATCGAGGGACCCAGTGAATCGACCAGTGCGAGGACGAGGGGTCAGCCGAGGTGGTTCACGGCCACAGGCTCGTGCCGCGGACGTGGCGGGCTCGTCGTCGTGGACCCGTGGGGGGAGCACCACGGGACATTTTGGAGGTGAGTAGGACACATTCAGCTTCGCTTCTTTATTTCGAACCTCACAAGTTAGTAATGACGATCTTCTCTTGCAGGTCCTGAGCTCTACACGTACGCGGGGCAGGAGTATGCCGAGTCATCGGAGCACATCTTTGGGCCAGCAAGTAAGATCACCTTGCTTGCATGCGTAACGTCCTTTTCGCCTTCATTACGTTTGTAACGTAGTGCTTCGCAGGAACGGTTTGGAAGGACGATGCATTGTCGCAAGACAATGCAAACCTATCGGCAACCCTCGAGGACTTCTTCAGGGACCCGCGTGACACCCAGTTCTCCTTGGAGGCTTCTGAGCAGTACGGTGCGCCGGGATCGACCCAGCCGACGTAGGACCAACCCCTCGCGACACCACCTCAGGCTACTCGCTTGGGTCAGGTAGTCAGGCAGCCTGACCCTCTGACGTACTCGGATCATCGACGGGCGAGGCCCAGGGCGACACACGGGGTGCGCCCCAAGAGGGGATGCTAGTAGATATTTGTTTCTCTAAATATCAGTAAAGGTAGCCATGTAAATATTAATTTGTGTGCAACTATTATTATAATAGTCTTGTGTTTCGATATCCCTTTTTTATCTTGAGCCAGCTTTTTTGGACGACGTGACCAGACGACCTAGCTTTTCAGGACGATGTGACCCGACGAGCCAGCTTTTTAGGATGATATGACCAGACGAGCTAGCTTTTTAGGACGATGTGACCCGAGGAGCCAGCTTTTTAGGACGACGTGACCAGACGAGCTAGCTTTTCAGGACGATGTGACCCGACAAATCAGCTTTTTAGGACGACATGACCCACGGACGCGAAATGTATCCGCACAACATCGCAATGCAGCCCCTGCTACAGCTACGTCCGCTCTAGCTATAAATACAGCGCTACTCAGCCAACAACTCCACACCAACACCACTAACTAGAAAACATGGACAAGGAGAAGAAATAGGAGAAAATCCACAAGCTTTTGAAGGACTGGGTGTTTCCCCATAAGATCGCCGCTCGCCATCATGCGGCTAGTCGTCAGCCTTTCACACACCAAACATTTCTAAAGCTGGTGTATTTGAGGAAGCTGCCTCGCAGTACGCCCAACGATTTTGGGTCGAACCACGCCCCCCACCTATGCCCGCTGAACACCCTCCAGAAGGGGCCCCGATAGGGGTGACGCCACCCCTATGCTGGTGTCGGGACGCCTACAAGTGCGTCAAATCAACCGACGAGTAGATCATTGGTCAGCGCTATTGGTGCTACCAAAACTACGGCGTGGACTACCTCGACCGCAGGTTCGACACGCAGAGCCACAGACAGCTGATAATGAAATCGCATTTTGGTGTACACTACTGTTTTTCTTTCCGTAACGGCGTAACCAAGTCTCTCTACCCACCATAGTTTCCGCCACGCCTATGCGACTTCAACCAGTGGATCGACGACAAGATCCACCCCTACGACATGTGGTGATTGCTGACACGGAAGACCCGTGAAAGGCGCCTCGAAGAGTTGCAGGCCGAGGAGGCCGAGCATGGCAGGTAGGACAGGCTGCGCGAGGAGCAGGAGCGCGAGCATGCCAGGTGATGGGAGGCCGAAAGGGAGCGGAAGAGGGCCATCGCGACGAGAGCTAAGACGCAAGGCGATGAGTACAGCGCCGAGCTGGGCCGCAAGGGCAAATGGCCACGTTCCACGCAGTAGTTCTACCCTCTTCGTCCACATATCTCATATATTTCTATTTCCCTATAGGCATACGTGTACCGTCCGCGGTTCGTTAGCCTGAGTACCATGTAACCCCCTTGTCCGATCAAATGTTGTGTTGTTATCGTTGCGTTATTTTCCCAAAGTTCTCCAAGGGAGTTGTGTTGCCGCTATTTCTTCTAGCTTATTCGTACATTACAGTCCTACACGTCGTCAAAATCACTATTGGCCATCTCATCAGCCAAACATCGTGTATAAATTCCCAGACGCATTGTAATATCACTTAGCTTCGTACTTACGAATCATTGATACCTCAATTGTCCTAAAAAAATCTTTAAAAAATCACCGCACTAGAACAATACACGACGACACAAAATCCTACTGTCAGTTTAACACATTTCGTACCGTTGAAATTCTACGAAAATCACAAACAAAGCAACTTGTTTAGGGTTTCAACTTCCTGTCGTAAGATGAAACGACGACATAAACTTATCGCCATTACAACTAGCGACAGGAACCTATCGCCGGTTCAACTGGCAACAGAGAGCTCGACCGGCGATGTGGTGAACAGGTCCTGTCACAGTTCAAGCGGCGATATATTCTGTCGCCGATTCAATCGTGATATTTTTGTAATTTTTTGGAACGACTATTTATTTTTGTAATTATATTTTAAAATAATATTATTTAAAAAATTCCATGAGTTCCGACGAACGAGTACTAGTGTGTGTGAGGTTCCCACCCACGCAGGCATGGAAACAAAATTTTTGTGGAGAAAAAAATAAAGAAAGGAGGGGTATATGAATATGAGAGTGCAATATCAATCGTAGATCCCATTTTTAGACACGAGAGAAATTTGTAATTAGAACTACATTGTTTCCTATAAAATCTCTGAAAAAGTCATTCTTTCCAAACAAGCCAAATCTTCTTATACATGAATCGTGTGAGGCTGCTGATCCATTGGGTGTAGCTCATGTAGGGTGTGTTTGGTTGAACGTATCATGCTGAACATGATGCTTTGGTTCGAAAAATGAGTGTGTTCAGGTGTTTGCTTGGTTGGATGGTACCAAACCATCCTCGATGACATGGTTCAACAAATGAGAATATTCCCTTTTTATGTCGTATCATCTCGTTCGATTAAATTTGCCGAACCACGCCGTTCACTCTGGCTCTCGCTCTTGCAAATGTTGATGACACTGTAATGAGGAGGCAGATGTTGATGAATTTGCAAAAAAAAAAGTTAATTGTGTGCAAAACTATTTCCAAACTTGAATTTAAATCAAATCAATTAAAAAACTCAATTAATGTATCATCTCATACAACCAATCAAACACAATCTCGTACCATCCCAAACAACCAACCAAACAGACTGAAGCTTGAACGATCCTATAGAGGACGATCTCATCCTACCTGTACCATCCCATACCATTCAACCACATCCCACCAACCAAATGCACCCTAAAATCACCCGATCCGGGCTTGCCCTGAATTTGCACGGCTAGCCATGGGCTACGGTTACTACCATCATCAGGTACGCGAACGGCGAACACACAATAACACTATCTGACTTCGAAGACTCAAACGTACGACCTACCGACTTCCGGGCGTTTAACCCTTCGACGTCAGCGTTACCCACATTCGCTTTCCAGTATGACGAGTAGGATATATTCATCCGGCTTGCAACTCTCGGAACGGTACATTCGTACATCATGACATAGCCCTTGTCGATTCGATGGGTTGAGATGTGCATACACTACAACAGAACTGCCTCGTAGAGACGACTTCTTTGTATAGTAGATGCGTTCTTTTTTCGTCCCTAAACAGTTGTAGAGGCGTTTTCGAAAATACCTCGTAAACGACCTTTCATGTATCATCGCTATGAGAGCAGTGATGTTTTTTTCACACCTAGGCAGTTGTAGAGGCGTTTTCGAAAACATCTCATAAACGTCCTCTCATATATCGTCGCTATGACAGCAATGACGTTTTTAAAAGCGTCTCTACAAGATATGTGTCGTTATGTAAAGACATTACACTACGTTTCAACAAATAAAATATAAAAAATATGTGAACTTTTGCAAAGATTGGTACTCGTTCACCTCATAGAAAATACTTCTCTTAGACTTGTCACACTAACCATCTCAACATCTCGTGTTTAGTTGTGTATTGCAATATTTATGTAGTTCTTTTAACACATATCAACCACACAAAAAAACGTCTCTAGAGAGTTGAAAAGTATCTTAAAATAATGTATTTACACAACATAACCTTTAGACGAATTAGAAAACGTCTCAAAAACATCTCTGCAAGATAAAATTTCGTATGTATATCGAGAACGTTTCAAAACCGTCTCTAACATACAAATTGTTAGAACGATTTTTAAAGTGTGTTTAAAAACGCATCTAGAAAAGCGTATATCCGAAGGGGTTTTCTTATAGCGTTATCCACGTGACAAGTTAGGTCATCCACGATATGCTGAAAAATGTCGTCTAAGTTTTTGTCACAAGTCCCGCGTGGCTTGTTTGTGGTCGACCTCAAACTTTGTGGTGAAAAACTTGAGGTCGACTGCAAACTTCAGGTCCGCTACAGGTTTATTGAATCTCTCTCCTCTCTCCAACTGACCAAGATCGTTTGTGCTATCGCCAACGGATGGGAGGATGGGGAAGGGGCGCCGTCGGAAGGCCAGGGAAGGGGCACCAACGAATCCGGCCACCGCGAGCTGCCAGGATCGAGAGAGAGATGCACCACCATCGGATCTAGCCTCCTGGAGCTCGGTGGGGAGCCGCCGCCGCCGGATCCCAACACCTAGAACTCGGGGAAGATGTGCATCTGCTGGATCGAGACGGCTGCAGCTCGAGGAAGACGCGCCGCCAACGGATCCCGATGCCTGGAGCTCGGGGAAGACGCGCCGCCGCCGGATTCAGACGCCTCGAGCTCAAGGAACCGGATGGCGTGGTCGATGGCATCCTCCACAGGATCCTCGTGGAGTGGGAGCGGCGAGAGCATGGTGGAGAGGGATCAGTGAGAGAGAAGGGCATCGCCGTGGGCGAGAGAGGACTAAGCGCCGTGCGCGAGAGAGAAAAGGCGGAGAGAGAGAGAGGGGCAGCGGTTGTGAGAGACGTGATTTTTTTTCTTTCCTTTTTTTGATAAGACGTGGATCCACCGTAAGACCTCCTACTAGCACTTAAACATTGTGACAAATGACAATTGCAACAAGCAATGTGGATCCCACCTTATTACCCTAGTGGGTATTAAGCATCGGAGATGTCTGGGAGGCTTAGAGCTACCACCAGTCGAGATCTAGTTCTCTTAATAAGAGGACAGTACGTACATACATGTACTAGCATGAACATACAGTTATGTACTATGAGAACAGTTCATTCAGAGTTGACTTAATCAGAGGACTGTACGTACATACATGTACTAGCATGAGCATAAAGTTATGTACAATGAGAACAGCTCATTCAACTGCAATAAATTAACGTGGCGAAATCTAAATAGTGTGCACTCTCGATTTGATTTTATAGAGTGTTCACCTCCGTGCAGCGACATGCTTCTTCTCCGGCGGTGGCGGCCGGCAGATTAGGATTAGGTTCTTCGGGAGTTAGGAAGGGGTTCACTGTGCCCTTGGGCTGTAGAGAGAGGGGTGGGAGGCGATGGGCGGCTGCGGTGTGGTGAGGCGGTGATGGTGTCACCGGCCGTGGGCTCGGACGAGGGCGGTGCGCGTTGACTGCGGTAGCACAATGACGGTGGAGGATTTAGGTTAGACGGGGCTTGCGGCGGGCGGGAAGTGGAAGCGGCGCGGCGGAGGCAGCGAGAGCGGTGCCAGAAGTGGTAGGGGAGACGGGCCAGCAGGGTGGGGCCAGCAGTCAAGGGGGGCACCGGAGGTGGGTAAGATGACCAGGGAGGAGGTCGCCGGATAAGGCTAAGCAGCTTGCGCCGCACACTCCTTAGTCGCGTTCAATTAACATCACTCAACTAAGTCAGACGACCTCGAAATTCCTAGTTCCTTTTTCTCCTCTTATGGATGGATGTAGCATCAGCCATGTCAGACTCAAGGAATTGAAGTTGAGTAGCTGACGTCGATCGATCTATGAGCGAAGCGGTCAACTCCGGAGCGCGACATGGCCCGGGCTCCGGCTGCTAGTTAGCTCGTCCTCAGACCTCGGTCATCTCACTCACCGGTGCACCATTATGGCCCGACAGGCGCGTCCATATATAATACAGGTGCGAGGAGGTGGATCGCCCGGGGCCATTGGCTGCAGCTAGGACACTGGATTGACCTTCGTCCCGGCCAAGTTGATTAGAGTCCAGGCTACACTTCAAGATATTTGACCAACCACGTTCGATCTTTCTGATAGCTCCCTGGCAACTACTTGATTAATTAATATAGATATGATCGATCACGCTTCACACATGCATGGGGCCGGCAAATGCAAGTGCTTGCAATGCAGGTCAAGTCAAACTGGCAAGCATTAATCAAAACATTGGCATTTCGGTGAAAAACATTGCTCAAAATTCCTTCAGTATCAAGTATATAGCTTTTCCCGTTGGACATTAGAATGAGTACCTACAAGACTACAATTCTACATGCTTATTCATGTCAGGTCAAACAATGAAAGATACGAAACGAGAGAACGGAGGGTGCACGACATGCGAGACGGAATTGGCCCAAACCATCATTTGCCATGTGGTGTAGCTCCGGGCTGGGGCATGATGGGCCTCTCAGATGAGGCCCATGGTTGTTGGGGCAGGGCCCACCTGGGAGTGAACCGTTGCGTACGGGTCAACGCGCCGAGCTGCTGTTTCACACCAGACCACCCGAGCTCCTTCCGATGCGGGGCCCACGTACCTCCAGAATCCGAGGCGGAAGGGATCATTCCAACAGTTCGAATCGCACCGCCCGCACCCGGTCCACGTGGATCAGTGACTACGGGACGCTAGACTAGGTGTAGCGGTGCATCAAGACCCCGACCACGCCCTGAGGCGGAGTCATGGATAGGGGTGGCGCGCGGGCCCACCGTATTCGCTAACCCATCACTGCCCGTACACCTGGCACCCTACACTCCCGCACACCCCACCGTAACGCAGTGGAATCCAATGCGACATATTCCCCGTTCTTCCAAAGGTACCCTTGCAAAAAACTCTATTCGCATACAGCTCCTCACCTTGTTGTCCACTAAGGGTTCATGTGTAAAATCAAAACATTTACGTGCTTTATAGCAAGAGGTTTAAACCGAAACAGTGCCTTGCGGCTTCCCGCCCCTTCGCGCGCATTTTCCCGCTTAATTTCCTCCGCAGAATCTGAGGGCGGAAGATCCTCCACGTCACTGATCCCACACCGTCTTCCGCTGCAAGGAGCCGTCCAGTGCCGTCCTTTGGAAGGCAAATCCTCCCGTCGTGGACGCGTTCTTTATAATCTCCCCCACCAGGGGCTCTTCCCTCCCAATTCCCCATTTCAAAATAAGGAAAGCAAATTCCTCCCCAAAAAGTCCCTCAATGGAGAGCAATACAGAGGCGGCGGCGCTGGTGGTAGGCGGCTACGGCGGTGGTGGCGGGTGGGAAACGCCGAAGCGGGAGGAATGCCGCATCCCGGCGACGCTGCCCTGCCCCGCGGCGCCGAGGAAGGCCGTGCCGGACTTCGGGAAGCGCCGCGGCCCGCCCAAGAACGGCTACTTCCAGCCGCCGGACCTCGAGGCGCTCTTCGCGCTCGCGCCGCGCCGCCAGGCGTCCTCATGCGCGTGATTAGGCGGCTTCGACGGTGGCGGCAGCAGCGGAGAGCTCTGTTTTGATTTAGTTTTGGGAGCTGTAGATACTTTGCCGGTTTCTCCTCTGTTGTACTCTAGGGTATTAGTAGCGGGTTAGGCAGGTGGTAGGAGGGTTCTAGGGCGTACTAGGTTGGTAGGTAGGTGGTGGTTGTGGCTTGAGATGAGATGAGAGCTCATAAGCATACTGTTTTGTATTGGTTGAGATGATGGAATCCTTATATGTTTCTTGGCACTGCTGTGCTCTGCTTGCTTATTGGGCGTTTTTGTACGAACTGTCTCTGCTGATGTTATTGCATCCTGATGTGATTGATATGTCGATATTTATTAAGACCTATAATGGCAGCGGCGGCGGCGATTGTGGCTTGAAAAATGCGGCCGGTGACGCTGTGCGGGTGGCTCCCCGGAGTCCCAGATGCAGTGGAACGTCGCTGTATGCCGGCAGTGTTTTGCTTCACTTGTGCGCGCGGCATCCGACTAGCCAGGATAGTGATCAAGTTGTAGCTTGTTGGCTTGAAAAGTCTCCTGTCTATGCTTCATTACTACTGTAGTGTAAGTGCAGAGGTCTGTTTAGTGCTAGTACTAGCAGTAGTTGGAGCAGCTGATATGATGTACTAACACTTGCAAACTGCTGTTTACTGCTGATACATGTCCCTTCGTTTTGCCAAGGCATTAATTCAGCCTAGGGGAAGCTGCGTGTGCTCTTGAATCTTGATGCAGTTAATGTGGCTGTGGGAGCCCTGCAGCATGATGTGGCTTGGCCTTGCCTGCCTCCTAGCCAGTAGTATTGCAATATATGTGGCCGTAGTCGCCGTGTGTGTGACTAGTGTCAGGGCTTCAGAACCCTCTGTGGTCCTGAAAGAAAGAGAGAAAAAAGACCATGTGTGACGCGGACAGCTTTCAGATCCTATGAACGACGACGAGTCGAAAGGATAACGTAAGCTCGCCGGCTGTTCGGTCGGTGAATGACGTGCATGTGTGGTGTTCGGAGGACGCCGGGCAGTAGCCCTGTGAGGCGAGGTGGCCCGCGAGAGGAAGACGGAGAGCGTATGTCGTGCGTACAGGGTAGTACAGAACAAGCATGTGAGATTGGTTGCTCCCACTAGAACTCTAGAAGTACTCAACAAGTGAGATTTTAGGTTTGCTGTTGCAGCTTCCACCACCATCAATATTTTTTTTTTATAGAACCTCGCTGTGCTCGCACAATGAATTCCACATACACATGTTTGCGACAGGTCGCCAGTAGTTTTCTCAACGACTGACACTCGCGACTTGTAAAATGTCAGTCGCCTACAAGGAGGATCAAGACAGCAACAAGGCACCGGCCAACCTTGGCATTCAATTTGATTAATGCAGGTAATTTCGCCCGTAATAATCTATGTCTCTTAACTCGAATAGAGAGAGTTCGTTGCAGCTACTGGTTGCTACTAACCTACATGATAGCAAGTGCAGCGCAAGGGACCCCAACCACTCCATGACGATGTACTACGAGACCTAGGGGAGAAGTCAGATCCTTTACCTTGAAGCCAGACACAAATCGGTCGTAGCATCACATCTATCTGACCAAAGAAAAAAGTATTTGTCCCATCGCAACTAACATGATAAGCTGTGCTAATCTAGTACTCACAGGAGACAGGACCATAAAAGCACAGTAGGTAGCATACACTTTGTCGACCAGGGGGAACTCCTGGTTTCTATTAAACAAGTGTAGCGAAGTGCAGAGTTCCATAACGGGCGTACAAAGGTTCAGGCCTACCTAAGAGCGCACAGAATGATTCCTAGTTCGCTCACAGATTACGGGTTGCGTTAATTCTACAAAGAAAGCCAGTGAAGGCGACTCATTACCCTTCTTTTCTGGCGACTCATTACCCTTCTTTTCTTTCATACTCTAGCCATGCATTTGCTTGTTTTTCAATTAAGCACGACCAGCTTGCGCTCCTAGACAGTATCAAGTGTACATGTTCACAAAGCTTAACTAACTGATTGAGGAAATGCGCCTTTAATATGTCTGCACACCAGCACAAAACTTTTCTTTAGAACAACACAAATGATACTCCACACATGGCGTGCAAGGCATGTGAATAAGACAAAAAAAAATTGCGAGGAAATAAGACAAGTTTTGTTGTTATTTCCTTGTGAAAAAAATATAGTTGTTGCTATTTAATTCCTATCCAGCCTCTCCTCAACAATGTTGGCTTCGCAGGCTACTACGCACGTGAAAACCTAGACACACACACACGAGAACACAGGAGCACTGGAAGAACATGAACGAACATGAACAATCAAGACAGTTCTTTTGGTGCTGCCCAAAACTGCACAGCTTTTCTGCATTTTTCTTCTCTTATTTATACTAGCAAATAAAACATAACTGAATACTTAACACTCAGCCACGACCAGCTTTCATGCGCCACGATTGAGCTGATTCAAGCCGCACTACTCAGCCATTCAATCAAAAGACTGAAACAGCCATGCGCACAACCATGCAAACTGGAATCCGAAACATCAATGCACATGCAAACGTTTCTGGCTACTAACATGCAAACGTTTTCTAGCTACTAAATGCCTCATATCACGTGCAAACGTTTCTAGCCACTAATTATGCTGTTATATGCAAATAAACAACGTATTAAGGATTATTCAACAAACACCCCTAATCTTTGATGTGCTTTCTTGATCCCGATAATTGAAGCGCTGGATCTTCGATTTGTCGAATTTTTCGTGGTGCTTCTTCTTGTCGCCATCTTGGCCACGACCATGGCCACCGCCGCGCCTGCTATTCTTCTCTTCGGCGTCTTTGGCCTCCCATTCGTCGCGTGTGAGCAGCAGGTGCTCTCTGACGAGGATTAAAACCGCTATATATTATCTTTAATATATAAAAGACCATACGTCTTCATAGTCGTAACCCCTAAGGTACACGACCTCACTGGTCGTAGAGATTCCAGAGGTTACATAATGGGTACCCTGGTCGGACGAAGGCCCAAGCCAAGCTTCCGACCAGGAGAACTGCTCGTAGAAAGTATGAACTGATACTCGGAATAAATCCCAAGGTATATTCTCTACCGTATGATGAATGGAGCACGTGTATATTCCATACCATACGACGTATCTTATCCAAGACACACCAGTGAACAACTTCCATACGGTTATATGTTTCATAGACATATAACCGCCGAACGGTTGATTCCGTATCAACCGACACTTGACTCCGACCAGACGTAACGCTTCGCATCAGACGTCTTCTCCGGAAGTAACTGCCACCTCTTCGAGGGCTATTTAAAGATGGAACCTGGACGGATCAAGGAGAGGAAAAAAGAAGACAAAAGCACAAGCCATAGATTTGTGTAATAGTTCTGAGTTAGCAAGAGAGTAAGCAAAGTTCTTAGTACATACCTTGTAAATTCTAGTTCATATTAATAAAGAGCAGTCCCATCATTCCCTGAGATTTCTCACGTCACTTTCTCATTTTTATTTTCGTAAGATCGACGTCTTGATCGTCGACAGCTGGCGCCGTCCGTGGGGATCGCGGCGTGGAATCTCAGAAGATTTTCTCTGCTCATCAAATCTTTGTCCATTCCCCGTCTGTGACCGCTGATGCGGTTATAGCGGGAAGTTGGGATGAAGAAAATTGGTTCGACTTGGCGGACTACGCCGACCTCGACATGGATGCATGTATGCGCGCCATGGAGGAAAACAGAATCTCTTCATCATCCTCCTCTGCCGGCTCGCCCAGAGCAGAAATCGGCGAAGACGACTGGATGGATGAAGACACACCGCTACAATCAGTGGCGGTTTCAGAGGAAGTGTTTCCGACCGGTTTGGAACACCCCAAAGCCTCAGCAAGCCCGGACCTTTGGACCGGCAAAAAAGGTGACGAAAATTCAACACCGCAACCCGAGGTTCAACATACCTTTGATGCGATCATGGTTGATAGGTACTCACCAACGGCTTCTAGTAATTCCAGGAGCCAACTGACACCTGGTGACGGTGTCAATGAAACCTCCGTTGGTCGTAAACCAAGTGGGGATGATAAAATTCAGCATTCGATCAGCAATTCGCCGGATCAAGCTGAGGTCCTTCCGAAAACCTCAGGAGGTGTTGATCACCGACTGCGCTCCGTCGTGGAAGCTTCTCGCAGAAGCTCTGAAAGGCTCTCCATCGATTACGACGGAAGCTCATCGGAGGATCACTGCTGGAAGCACGAGGTCAATGCGATCGGAGATACGGATAACAATGCCGTGTACGGTCCTCCACACATTACCTCGCCACCCGTCCTAATGGAGATGGTACGGGCGGTCAAGCACCAAATGCCGGAGGTGACAGAACTAGTAGACGTTCACCAGTTAATACGTCTGATCCTTCCCAAACCAATGTGAGGGGCCGGGCAAGATCGACCAGAAGGTCGGAGGATGTAAGCCATCCAACACCTTCTTCTGGTAGAAATCCCTCGAGACCTTCGGTAACTATACAAAACCTGCAGCGAGTCAGGGATATGTTAAATACTTCTAACCCTGCCCTGGCAGAGACTCCAGGTTTTGCCCAACTCGCAGGTCAAGTATCGAAGATTATCCAACAGACGATGCAGCGCACAGAAGCTTATCGGGAACGAAGGCACCCGCAAAGTCAGACCATGACTTCATCACAGCATTCTTCCCGAAGCAGGGGCCTGCATGGTCGTGTTGAGGATCAGTTGACACTGCGACCACCTCGACGATTCCGACCAACAAGTCATGAGGGGAGGAGACAATTCCAGGAATCCTCACCTTCACTTCGTCGAGGGGAACTATCGCTTGGACCTGGTGATCTTCGACATCACCTAAGCCAGGCAAGCGGTCGAAGGCGTTCTACTAACTTCCACGACCGAATCGGGACATTGGAGCACCGACAATCCGTTCCTAGAAATCGGTCTCCAACCGATTACAATCCGGCGCCTTTTCAAAGAAGGCGTCACGAAACTATCACAGGCTGTCGAGCTTTCTCAGCAGGGCTCCAGGCTGTGCGTTGGCCAAATAGGTTCCGTCCGGTCAATATGGATAAATTCAATGGGACCCAAAATCCCTTGGAATTTCTCTAGATATATACCACCACTATCAAAGCTGCTAGTGGTGATGAAAATGTAATGGTAAATTATCTTCCTACGGTATTAGAAGGATCAGCCCGATCTTGGTTGCTTAACCTTCCGGTCGGATCCGTATATACTTGGGAGCAACTCTGCGACCTTTTGATTGCAAATTTTCAGGGTACGTATGATCGCTCTGGAAAGGAAGACGATCTCCATAGGATACGGCAAAAATCAAACGAGACTCTCCGGCAGTACATTAAAAGATTTAGCCAAGTCCGTAACTCAATACCTGAGGTTGCAGAATCTTCCGTTATCCAAGCCTTCAAAGCGGGATTAAGAAATCGAAGGTTTACGAAGGATTTAGCTATACATCCCCCACGAACAACCATCGAGCTCTTCGACATGGTCGACAAAGCACGCCACGCCGATGAAGCGGTCGAGTGGAACGGCCGTTGATCGAAAGGATAAAATTCCCCAACCTGGCTTAGATAGGACGGAAAAGAAACAAAAGAAGACTCTCAAGAAAAAAGAAGCATGGCAGAGCCAACGACAAAGAGGTTCTTGCTGTTCTTGAAAAATTTACCAAAGGAAGAAAAGATTATACTGGTCGTGGCAAGGCTAAAGCTCCGACCAGTGATTACAAGAGAAACAAAAAATGGTGTCCTCTTCACCAGCAAGCAGGACACGATTTGCGCAATTGTCGCGCTTGGCAAAAGAAGTTGAAAGATTATTATGCAGGTAAAGGACCACTCCTGTCGATTCAAGAACTCGGGGAAACAAGTTCCGAGAAGGACAAAGATGGTGACGAAGAAATGGAGTACCAAGAACCTCAACACACCGTCAATGTGATCTTCGGTGCATCTTCTTCGTACGAGTCCAGACGTCACCTGAAAGCCGTGGAGCGAGAAGTCAACCTTACCGAACCTTCGATCGCCATCAAACCTTCAAGGTGGTCGGAGACAATGATCTCCTTCAGCAAAGAAGACTGCCCCATTCCTTCAACTCGACCAGGTAGGTTTCCAATTGTCGTTGAGCCTACTATTAATAACTGCAAGGTTAATCGGGTTTTGATAGATGGGGGTAGTTCTTTGAATATTTTATTTGCAAGTGCTTTGGAAGACATGCAGATTCCTAAATCTAAGGTAAAACCAGTGAAATATGCCTTTCATGGCATAGTTCCCGGGTCTACCGCTAAACCAATAGGGCACTTGTCCCTACTAGTTACATATGGTACTTACTGTTATGTAAAAATGTCATTTGGTCTCAAGAATGCTGATGCAACATTCCAAAGGTTGATGCAAAAGACTTTTAGCCCTCAGATAGGTCGGAATCTTGAAACCTACGTTGATGATCTGGTCGTAAAAAGCATCAACGTCGGCGATCATATTCTAGATCTACAAGAGACTTTCAATAACTTAAGACGTCATAACCTTAAGTTAAATCCAGAGAAATGTGTGTTCGGAGTTTCGTCGGGAAAGCTTCTTGGGTTCCTAGTTTCGGCTAGAGGCATTGAAGCAAATCCAACGAAAATCGCCGCCATCGATCAGATGCGCGATCCAACCACAAAGAAGGAAGTTCAAAAATTAACCGGTTGTATGGCAGCGTTAAGTCGTTTCATAGCACGGTTAGGCGAAAAAGGACTAACTTTCTTTAAGCTTCTCCGGAAACATGGGAGTTTCGAATGGACTGAAGAAGCAAGTAGCGCCTTTGAAGAATTAAAACGGTACCTTACAAGTCCCCCAATCTTAGTTTCTCCAAGATTGGGAGAAACATTGCTAATTTACGTGGCTGCAACGCC
Source organism: Ampelocalamus luodianensis (assembly GCA_036346255.1). Taxonomy (NCBI): domain Eukaryota; kingdom Viridiplantae; phylum Streptophyta; class Magnoliopsida; order Poales; family Poaceae; genus Ampelocalamus; species Ampelocalamus luodianensis. The sequence continues at coordinate 23,174,449 of CM070617.1, read as the reverse complement.
AAAAACGGTTAGTGGTGTGCTGGTCGTAGAACGAGACCATGTTCAACGACCAATATATTACGTAAGCGAAGTCTTGCATGGACCAAAAGGAAGGTATCCGCAGGTACAAAAGTTGCTCTATGGTCTCCTTATGGTTTCAAGGAAACTAAAGCATTATTTTCAGGCCCACAAAGTGGTCGTACCTACTGGATATCCTCTTGGTCAAGTCCTGGGAAACAGGGAGTCATCAGGACGAATATCAAAATGGGCGGTTGAGCTTGGGGCGTTCAATCTACATTTTGTCCCACGAACAACAATCAAGTCCCAGGCAATAGCAGAATTCATTGCCTTATGGACAAACCCTGAACCCACCCAAGGGCCCAAGTACGAGCACCACGACGAGTGGACAATGTACTTCGATGGTTCCTTGATGTTGCATGGCTCGGGGGCTGGGGTCATCTTGATTTCCCCTACTCGCGAACAAATAAAGTACGTCATTCAGTTTAACTTTCCTGCTACTAACAATGTAGCAGAATATGAAGGTTTACTGGCCGGACTTCGAGCAGCTCGTTCGCTCGGGATTCGCAGATTGCTAGTGAAAGGCGATTCTCAACTAGTAGCGAATCAAGTAGGGAAAGAGTATCAATGCTCTAGTACCAAGATGTCATCATATCTGGCGGAAGTACGGAAACTCGAAAAGCATTTCTTCGGTTTTCAGATCCAACACATTCCTAGAAAGGAAAACTTTCCGCGGACGATTGGCGGAAGGCTTCCACAAGGACATCCGTCCCGCCCGGAGTTTTTCTCGAGAAACTCGATTCACCCTCGGTAGCCGAGCCTTCCGAGGACATAAATGTTAGCAAGGAGGTCGCACACCTTGATTCTGCCAACATGGATGCTCCACAGGTCGATGATGGTTGGCGCCATCACGATCACGGTAGAGATTGGATGACATCAATCTACAATTATCTTCAGCATGACCTAATTCCAGAAGATGATGTAGAGGCTGATCGTATTGCACGAAAAGCCAAATCATACACTCTCATTGAACGTACCTTGTATAAACGAGGATCTCACGGAGTGTTGATGAGATGCATATCTCGCTCGGATGGCATTAAATTGCTAGCGAAATTCATGGAGGAGTCTGTGGAGCTCATCATTTCTCTGTAACTTTGGTTGGTAAAGCCTTTAGGCAAGGATACTCTCGCCAATCGCCTTCATGATGCAAAAGAGCTCGTGACGAAGTGCGTACAATGTCAGTTTCATAGTCGACAAGTACATCAGTCGTCTCAAGCTTTGCAAACAATTCCTCTTTCTTGGCCTTTTGCAACCTGGGACTGGACATTCTGGGACCTTTCCCAAGAGCACCCGGGGGCTTTGAGTTCCTGTTCGTTATGATTGACACGTTCACTAAATGGATCGAAGCCGAGCCGGTTGTAAAAACTACAACTGAAGCCGCCAAGAGGTTCCTAATAAAAAGCGTGATTACACGGTTTGGTGTACCCAGTCGTATAATCACTGATAACGGTGCCCAGTTTTCAAGCAGCAATTTTCAGGAATTCTGTGAAGAACAGGTATCAAGATACATTTCACTTCTGTTGCTCATCCACAGAGCAATGGAGCAGTTGAGCGAGCCAATGGTATCATAATGCAAGGGATCATACAACGAGTGTTCGACTAGTAACTTCAACGGTCAGGGGCTTGGATTCAAGAACTTCCTTCTTTATTATGGGCCGTTCGTACCACAACTAGTCGTGCGACCGGTGAAACACCATTCTTTATGGTTTACGGAGCTGAATCCATGCTTCCTCCAAAACTTAAAATTGGTTCTGCTCGAACTGATTCCTTTTCCGAAAGTGATCAGTGTGAACGACGACTTGACGACATCAATTTCCTTGAATAACGACGAAATCAAGCTTTGCTACGATCAGCTATCTACCAGTAAGCCATGCGTCGGTACCACAGTCGTAAGGTGCAACCTCGCAGCCTAACTGTAGGTGATTTGGTTCTTAGAAAAATTCAGAATCAAGCGGGTCGCAACAAACTTTCACCTAAGTGGGAAGGTCCATACACTGTGGTCGAAGTTACCCGACCTGGATCGGTACGATTAGCTATAACAGATGGGCAAGTTTTGTCTAACTCTTGGAATATTGATCAATTGCGTAAGTTCTATGTTTAATTTCATGTATTTTATTTCCTTTCATTTTTCAATAAAGATATTTTTCCTTAAAAACGATAAGTATGGTTGTTTATACTTATTATTTATTGCATCTAGTCATATGCCATTCCCGTTGCTGGTTGGTCGGAGAAGACTCTCATTCTCTCCGATATTCCTTTCCATAGGATCTCCAGTACTCATGGTTGCTGACTTGAATGTCACCGACCACACTGGTTTTAGACGTGATCATTGCTTCAATGATACACACGCATCGACCGGATATTCTTTTTAAAGAAACATACGAGTATGAGGAGTACCAACTCGCACGATTTACTTGGTTTCGTTTCTTTCTTGAATTTGAAGACTGTTATTTTATTTCAACATTCATTTCTACTCAAGTTTGGCTCTTGGTGGGACACGAAAGCCTCCCGTCGAAGTCTCTCCTCTCGCACGTGGTCCCGCCCACTGGAAGGAGCTTCTAGTGACGGTCCTTTTCCTACGATCCTCGCGCGAGTCGGATTTGATCATGAGCACGTTTCGCGAAATATTTAACAAATCTTCAGTTCTTGAGATTCGATACGACCAGATCCAAATATTTTCTAAACAACGGTACTTATCTCTTCATTTCTTTTTCTTTGCATACATTCTTAATGCATATCTTCTTATCAAGCAAATCTGGTCTTTGTTATATCTTCCGACTACAAGTGGTATTTCATAGTACTTCGATAATGGGCAATATCTAGACTGGTCGAAATCGTCAGTTGGTTCCGACCACATGATTTCCTAGTATTTCCTGGATCATTGTCATACACATTATCAGCACTCTTACCATGGTCATTGTTATTACTCAATTTCCTGGTCTACTGCATTCTTTTAGTAACGTTCATCTACTAATATAAGCAGTCGGGAGCTAGGAGATATATGAGTATTTAATAACATCGATAAAACAAAGCAGGATCTTCATTGATAAAAGGTAAATTTTATTTTGCATATTCTAAATATTACATCCATTTACATATTGGGACCACCAGACTGGTTGCTACGTGATGGAGATCCGACTTCCATTTCCTCAGCAACTTTCTCTCCGAGAGGTTTTACTTCCTCGAGAAGTTTTGTTGCTTCACTTTCAGAGCAGTCGAAGTCCTCTTCCACAGTTTTAAGATTAACAGAGGGGTCGGAAGCCTTTAATTTTGCTAAAGCAACACTAACTCCAATTACAATAGCTTCCTTCATTGTCTGGGTATGGTTTTCCCTCATAGTTTTGAGCAGACCTTTGAGATCTTCCAGAAGTTGACCAAAGTAGTTCATCTTTTCCGTTGGATCTCCTAAAGAAGGCAAGCTTCATCCTGATCCCATATCAAAGATCATTTTGTTAAGAGCCATGATTTTCTCATCAAGGCCGAATACAAAGGCTTCCTTTTGACCACGCTCAAACTCGAGAGTCTTCTCCGCTCGTTCAAGTGCTTGGGTTTTTTCTACACGAGAGGATAAAAAGAAATTAACATACTCTTTATAATTGGAGTTATAGAATACTGGTTAAGTCTACGACCAGTTACCTTTGATTTTCTTCTCACAAGAGTCAAAAACCTCCTTTTGTCTGGTCATCGCATGTTCGATCAACCGGTTTTACTCTGATTTTCTTCCCTCAGTTTTATTATTATGGCCTCTTTGGCCGCGGTCTCTTCTTTAATTTTCTCTAAATCTATCAATATGATAGGAAGAGAAGGTTCGGTTACAAGAGACAAATAAGATAATAAAATTTAGGAAGTCAAACTAAAAGAGAAATGTTCTTATTTCTTAGATCGGAGTGTTTCTGCCCCCAAGGACCTTATACGCTGGGTTAGTCCTCCGACCACAGCATATTTTTCGATCATATGCTACAAAAACAAAAATCCCTTTCTTTGATAAAGTTTCCAGAGAAACTTCAAAAGAAAGAGTTGTCATATCGTTATATTCGGAAAAGATTGTATCTGGACCAATCTCAGCTTGACGGTCCGATATCTTTCCCCAGGCTTCATCAAGTTCCTTATCCTCGATAAATCGGGAAGAAAAAGGGAATTTGTTAACCTGAGAAGTATTTCCTGGAGGAGGTGGAACCTGTTGAGGGTCTCTGGGGATGACTACCTCCGGAGAAAGAGTAAGGATTACTAGAGGATCCTGAGCGGATGTTGAAGCTTTGCTCGGGGCTTCTTTACTACTTCATCCTCACTGTCTTAGCTTTAGGAGTATCTCGATCGGGAACCTCCACGACCACTTCTTCCCAGAACCTCTTCACGAGGGTGCTCTGTCGGACACGGTACGAACACCTAAGATCTAAAAACAAAGAGAGAAGGTAAGGAAGATCCAAGGTATGTATAAATACGACCTCTTCATTTAATATATGTACCTTGTTGATTTTCTGAATTTACCCTTGTAGCGCATCGAAGTAAAGTTCGTTGTGCTGGCCTTCCTCTTCTTGTCAACCGAGTTCACCGGTTCTAAACCGGTAAGGTTGACTAGATCTTGCACATCCACTCATTGAAAACCAGAAGCGATATCCGCGACTATTTCGTCAAGGATAAGGTCCCTGATCACCGGATCAGTGGGTGTAGATTCGTCGACCTCCAAAACAGTAGCCTCAGTAGGCACTGATGGGTCCTCAGTGACCTTGCTGGAAGGTATGACGACCGCCTAAATTCATCATTAAAGATAGTTAGGTGATGAACATAATTTATCCAAAATATTATTTGTGTTCGGTCACCTACCTCTGGAGGGCTGACATCCTGTGTGGTCGAAGGGGAGATCGGATCATCAATTGGCTCACATCTTTCAGTGGCCTCGTTGATTCTCAACCCAACCGACTACACATCAAAGAGAATTTATGGTATACCGATCAGAAATAATATGTACGATAACAAGACAACAATTGATATTTTACCTTAAGCCTTTCAATCCTTTCTTCAGCGGAAACGGCCGCTAAGATCCGAGGGAAACTAGCCTTGTCGCCAGGCTCTCCGGCGCAGATCATCTTGATCCGGCTTCTAATCTCATTAGAAGATAGAGCTGTAAAGGTAAGATGAAAGATTTAAGGATACGGAAATAGTTAACTGAGATAGGTAAACTGGTTAGAATCATTAATGGCTTACCATTTTTGGAATCTCTGGTCGTATCATCACGACCAATGTACCAAAGCATCTTATGTGCTCGGGCCTTCAAAGGACTAACCCGGCGTGTAGAAAAATCTTTTACTATATGCCAAGATGTTAGACCCTTGACACTAAGAAGCTTGATCGCTTCGGCCCATTTCCTCATATTTCCCTCTTTCTCTGTAGAGGAGCGCCATCTCGGATTCTCGACCGCCTTCTTACCAGAATAATAAAGGCTGTCTTTCTTCGTGATCTTCATATAAAACCAGCTCTTCTTCCACGACGACCACGAAGATTTTGAGTACATAAAAATCTACTCATCAGCTTTTCCATCATGGAGACGCAAGGTGCACTCTCCAGGCGCCCCAATCGTCTTTTCAGACTTTGTCATTCTGTAGTAGTACCTGAATAGATCCAGATCTGCTGAAATCCCCAAGTACGCTTCGCAGAGATAGATAAAAATACTGAGATTGGCGATGGCATTGGGAGCCAGATTCACCAATTCAACTCCATAATACTCCAAAACTTTAGGAAGGAAGGAGTGAATTGGTAGCCTAAATCCGCATTCAATATATGCAAGAAAAACAGGAATTTCTCCATCTTCACTACTCGGGGAATGTTCCCCAACTGTAGATCTCCAAGAAATCAGGTCTTTTTTGGGAAGCATCCCGATCTTCTCTAGGTTCTCCAACTTCTTCTCACTCAAGTCGGAAACCGACCAGTTGGTGATTTGGTCCGACATGGTTGGGTTCCTTTCGGGTGGGGAAAGCAAAGGAGATCGGAGGTAGTTTTTACTCGGGAGATGAAGAAGGAAAGGAGGAAGTGAAAAAACCCAAAGTCTACAAAGGGGTTTTATAAGCTTCAGAATTTCTAATCGTAATAAGGAGTTATCCAAAAAAGTCCAACGGACACAAAAACTTTTTAATTCCCAAGGCAAAGTTCTCAACTTTAAAGTGAATACGAACCGCTTCAAATGCCCTTGCATTTAAAATGAGCGTCGGCCCGATACGATTTTATCGGAAGGAAAGTGTTCACACAATTTATTCATTTAAAGTTCGGGGGCTAGCTGACGAGGATTAAAACCTCTATATATTATCTTTAATATATAAAAGACCATACGTCTTCATGGTCGTAACCCCTAAGGTACACGACCTCACTGGTCGTAGAGATTTCAGAGGTTACATAATGGGTACCCTGGTCGGACGAAGGCCCAAGCCAAGCTTCCGACCAGGAGAACTGCTCGTAGAAAGTATGAACTGATACTCGGAATAAATCCCAAGGTATATTCTCTACCGTATGATGAATGGAGCACGTGCATATTCCATACCATACGACGTATCTTATCCAAGACACACCAGTGAACAACTTCCATACGGTTATATGTTTCATAGACATATAACCGCCGAACGGTTGATTCCGTATCAACCGACACTTGACCCCGACCAGGCGTAACGCTTCGCATCAGACGTCTTCTCCGGAAGTAACTGCCACCTCTTCGAGGGCTATTTAAAGATGGAACCTAGACGGATCAAGGAGAGGAAAAAAGAAGACAAAAGCACAAGCCATAGATTTGTGTAATAGTTCTGAGTTAGCAAGAGAGCAAGCAGAGTTCTTAGTACATACCTTATAAATTCTAGTTCATATTAATAAAGAGCAGTCCCATCATTCCCTGAGATTTCCCACGTCACTTTCTCCTTTTTATTTTCGTAAGATCGACGTCTTGATCGTCGACACTCTCCTTCTTCCTTATCGCGCAGCCGCCCCTTCAAGCTCTCCTCGTACGCCCTCAAGCGTCCAATGGCCTCCATCACCGACATCGTCGATACATCGTCCCATTGCTCAATGTTGCCGACAATCGGTAGGAATTTATCTGGGACGGAGCATAAGAGCTTCTCCACGATAGTGCTCTCCTCCACCTTGGTACCCAAAGCACGTATCTCGTCGACCACGGTGGTGAGCTTCAAGGCGAACTCAGTGATTTTCTCTGAGTTCCCCATGTAGATGTGTTCAAACTCTCAAGAGAGATTGAATGCACGCCTTCTTGACACGTTCTTCACCGACGTGCATCTCCTTGAGTGCGCCCTAGGCCTCCTTTGTCGTCTCCTTCTTAGATATGTCCATTACAACGACTTCTGGCACGACTTGGACTATGGCGGCGAGAGCCATCTGGTCGTTCTTCTCGTCGACCAATTATTCGCCCTCCACTGTCGCCCATACTCCTTGCACACGCATGATGATTTTCATCTTCACCACCTACAACCCGTAATTGTTCTCCGTGAGTATGGGGTATTGGCGGGTCACAACTCCCTCCCTCACCGGCGGTACCACCAGTGCGTGGCCAGCACCGCTGTTGCTCACGCCGTCCTCGACACGGGTCCTGGTACACGATGGAGACTCAGAGCCATCGCACGACATCTTCATAGGCAGGAGAGCACAAAGCTCTGATACCAATCGTTGGCTTCGCCAACTACTACGCACGCGAAAACCTGGACACACACGAGAACACAAGAGCACCGAAAGAAGATGAACACTCAAGACAGTTCTTTTGGTGTTGCCCAAAACTGCACAGCTTTTCTGCATTTTTCTTCTCTTATTTATACTAGCAAATAGAACATAACTGAATACTTAACACTCAGCCACGACCAGCTTTCGTGCGCCACGATCTATTATATTATTAAAACGATAGAAAAAGAAGCTACCACGTTCGCTCTTAAGGGCTAAAAATTCCCATGTTAATCGATGGAAAAAGAGAAATATCTACACCGTTGATTATAGTGGGTCCATATTATAACGATCTAGATTAAACGAAAGAGTCAATGTCAAATACAACATAGAAATAAGAGTCCATGTCAAGTATAATGCAAAAATAACTAAAATTTGGAATAAAAATAAAATAAAATTAGCAATTTCATTTTGACTTGAATTCCTAAGTAAAATCGCTAGATAAACATAATTCGGAATATATTTTTTAAAAAATAGTAATTGGATTATTATACAAATTCTAACAAAAAATAACAGAAATTCAAAACATAAAATAAAATAAAATACGCAAATTGATTTTGATACGAATTCCAAAGTAAAATCGCCAATAATTGTAATTATTAATATATTTTTTAAAAAAATAGCAATTGGATTACTATATGAATTCCAACAAAAAAATAATTAAAAATCGAGATAAAAAATAAAATAAAATTTGCAATTTGATTTCTGAATAGGCTTGAGGCAACAACTAAGGCAGACATACCAACATCAGTGAAGATGGGAGGTCGTCGCAGTTAGTGAGGAAGCCACATCGTTGAGTTGGATAACGTAGAAGAAGAGGAGTGACCGACACAGGAGAAGAAGATATTATACATGTGTATATACATGTATGCATGCTACGAATAGAAACATGGGCGTACATAAACAAAGGAGCAAAGAGCTCGGAGTAGTGATAGCACAACGGTAAGGAATAGGCTTGAGGCCACTGGAGAGAGTGCAACGGGTGTCCCTATAGAGATCGACGATATTTACACACATATACGTGTAGATATCATAACGGTCATCATTAAGCGATAATTGGATATGAGTAGAAAATAACTATGTGGTAGAGTATTTCATTGGAAATGGTAGCAGCTGAGGGATATCGATCAAGAATTATGTTTGCTCTTGGAGGTTGAAGCAGAAAAATTGTGGCGAGGAGAAGAGATAGAAGACACACGGTTCGGTAGGGCAATTGACGTAAGGGAAGATAAGTTCAAGGTAGGTCGTCCATAGTGCATTGGTGTATATGTGGGCAATATACTCTAATACCATGTAAACTAATAAGATAATTTTGTTACACACATAATCAATGTATTGCTTGATATTAACCGATGTACATGTGAATGTAAATATTTTGAAAAAGAGTTAAGAGCATGCAACTACACGATGTATACATAATGAAGAGTGATTAACTTATTATACTCATGATTTTCTTCCATTAAATCTCATACTTCAATTAAGTTACTAAAGTTGCATTTTCCTTTAAGCTTCTATTGTTATTTTTTAATATTTATGATATCTTAAAAATCTAAATAGCTACAAAATATAGAAATATATTCTGAAGCATTTAAGTTATATCATTTGTCAACCTGCTAGTTGAGCTGATTCAAGCCGCACTAAGCCATTCAATCAAAGACTGAAACGTCAATGCGCACAGCCATGCAAACAGGAAACGGAAACATCAATGAACATGCAAACGTTTCTAGCTACTAACATGCAAACGATTTTCTAGCTACTAAATGCCTCATGCCACATGCAAACGTTTCTAGCCACTAATTATGCCATTACATGTAAATAAACAGCGCATTAAGGATTATTCAACAAGCAACAGCAAGCTATACTTGCATGGTGAGAATTGTATTCTTACTCAGCTATAGAGACTTTTCGATTGCTATAGAGACTTTTCGATTTTGTTAGCTAATTTGGATTTCGAACTACTTTATATAGGAGCACTGCTCTGCCCCTTGTAAGTTGTTCTTTTTTTTTTGCGTGGATTTAAGTGAATGATGCTATTGTGTTCCCCCTTCCTAGTAGTGCATCAGTTGTAGTAACAGTCAAGTGCATATGTTCAGAAGTTACTTCAATCTAGTTCAAATCTGTTAGTACTATTGGGCTCAGATGCTTTGCAAGAAGTAAAGGGTTTTCTGACCAAATCACCTGCCCTGATGGTCATATCTGTATCATTGGAAAATGAATACAACGCTAGCTTAACAACATACTCCTACAGTCCTACCGCAGTCACCTTTCTTGTGCTATTTTGGGACTAATTTTTTTCGATGGCTTGTGCAAATATTAAATGTCAAGTTACATTACACTTGCATAAGCCTAATTATTAGAACAGAATTGGGAGCAACACTAATTTTACTTTCTACACATGCAGAGCCTTAACTTGACATATGAGTATTCCTTTTCTTGGACTGGAAGCATGACTTGATTTGATGTTTTCCCCAGTTTAAGAAGATAGATAATTCAGGTTAGTTCGTTTTTTAACATCTTCCCCAGGGGCAAACAAGGGCACATAAGTGTTCAAAAGCAAGAACTTTTGCCATGATCATCTTATTGCCAACAGCCTACATTTGTGAGTAATAAGCTAGGGCGCTGACCTAATAAAAAAAATCTGGGGAGACTGTCATTTGGTCACACCTCAAAATTAGATGTAGTGTTCATTCAACTTTTGTGCTTGTTTAGCTGCTTATTTGCTCCTATCCTCCTAGGCTTCCCTTGGTCACTAAGACAAACACTACTTTGTTACTAGTAATACTTTTAACTGGGCCCCAATTGAAAGATCGTAGCACTAGATCACATTAAGACGGCACGAGCATGTCAATGACAATCCATTTGGGAAAACCAAGCGCTTAGCCAATCAGTTTATGTTCACTTAATTAATGTATGACTGAATGTAATGAAGCATCTTTAGAAAAGCAGAGAAATAAGAGAAGAAAAGGAGCTAAGATCCGGCTCCACTTCAACAACCACACAGCTCTAACTCTAAGCAACGTGACGCCACTGTTTAGTTCCGTTGTTTTTGTTCCGACAGTAGTCTCTCAAACCCAAATCCTACAGAAAAATAGGGGAAAAGAGCGTGAAGTTTTATAGAATTGACCCAGGGGGGCCATGGTTAGCTTTAAAGGTTCACAAATAAAAGCACATTCGGGATAAACAGTGGAAGTCGATCTAAGATAAGAAAGGTGTCAAATTGAGTTTTTTTGCAAGCAGACAGAAAAGGTGTCCTAGAGGCTGAAGCTATCCTTCCATGTTCCAATTAGGAATTGATATTTCACCTTCTTAATAATGTCTTGCGTGAAAATTAACCCCTCCTCCCAGATTAATATGGAATTATGCTTCATATGTTTAGAGAATCTGAATAACACCTCCAAATCATAACTTTGCACATGTGTTCTGAATTTTCTTTCGAAAACACGCGGAAGAATTCATTTTTTGTATTGGTGATTCGTGAGCATAATATCACGATATAATCACGAACTCTGATAATCGGGTGTCTATAGAAATCTAGAAAGTTATCAGGCTTGCATTCCGCGCAGGAGCTAAAGAAGGAGCAACGAGTGGCCTGACGGCAAGTTTTTCTATGGACTTCCACCAACTCGGCCAACCACTACCACGCTGTGACCGCCTACCATGCAGGGCACGATCCCGGGCATCATGGCCCTATATAGACCCCGTACTCATCTCATCAGGTCAGGTGCACCGCTTCACTTGCTTCCAAGTGCAACCACAAAAGGAAAGTTGCACCCGGCCGTAGCAGCACAGAGCCAATGGGTGCTCGTCGTGGTCTCCGACGACATACCGCCTCCTCTGCATGCCCCCTCCTCTCCTTCGCCGTCCTCCTCGCCTTGCCGGGCCTCACCGCCGGTGTTACCCGGCACTACACGTTCAATGTACGTGTACCTCACACACTGACACACGATCGAGCTAGTGTTCTGGTACCTCTTTGAATGCTACATGCATGCGTGGTCGTCCTTAATTATTGGTGTGCCACTGATCTCTTGTGCAGGTGCAAATGACGAACGTGACACGGCTGTGCGTCACCAAGAGCATCCCGACGGTGAACGGGCAGTTCCCGGGGCCGAAGCTGGTCGTGAGGGAAGGCGACCGCCTCGTGGTCAAGGTCCACAACCACATGAACTACAATGTGTCGTTCCACTGGTAAGAATAAGATCAGTGCGCGCACGTCATGCTAACCTGTACATCCCATGCCATTTCCACGCCTGCCGGTGTCCAACACGACGTGTGGTGATGTTGCGATGCGCGCGCATGCAGGCACGGCATCCGGCAGCTGCGGAACGGGTGGGCGGACGGGCCGTCGTACATCACGCAGTGCCCGATCCAGGGCGGGCGGAGCTACGTCTACGACTTCACCATCGTGGGGCAGCGCGGCACGCTGTGGTGGCACGCGCACTTCTCCTGGCTGCGCGTGCACCTCTACGGCCCGCTCGTCATCCTCCCCAAGCGCGGCGAGGGCTACCCGTTCCCGCGGCCGTACAAGGAGGTGCCCATCATGTTCGGTACGTAACGCCCGCGCGCTTGATGGTGCTGTAGTTTATGCGTGGATCTGGCAATGTGTGATGTATGATGCATGATCGGTACCGTGCGTGGCGTGGATGATGGCATGGCAGGTGAGTGGTTCAACGCGGACACGGAGGCGGTGATCAACCAGGCTCTGCAGACTGGAGCAGGACCAAATGTCTCCGACGCCTACACTTTCAATGGGCTTCCAGGCCCAACTTATAACTGCTCGTCCAAAGGTAAATTCTCTAGCGATTAATCTGGCTGGCCCGGAAGCCCACGAGTTAATAACTCGTTTTGTCAATTTGATGCACGTGTCAGACACGTACAAGCTGAAGGTGCAGCCCGGGAGAACGTACATGCTCCGGCTGATCAACTCGGCGCTCAACGACGAGCTCTTCTTCGGCATCGCCAACCACACGCTCACCGTCGTCGAGGCGGACGCAAACTACGTCAAGCCCTTCACTGCCAAGACGCTCGTCATCTCGCCGGGGCAGACCGTGAACGTGCTCCTCACCACGTCCCCCAACCCTGCCTCCCCGGCCTGCGCCATGGCCATCGCGCCGTATACCAACACCCAGGGCACGTTCGACAACACCACCGCCGCGGCCGTCCTCGAGTACGCTCCGACACGCCCGAGCTCCACCCGAAACCTCGCCCTTCCGTCCCTGCCGTTGTACAACGACACCGACGCCGTGGCCAACTTCTCGACCAACTTCCGCAGCCTCGCGAGCGCGCAGTACCCGGCGCGCGTGCCGCAGACGGTCGACCGGCACGTGCTGTTCACCGTCGGCCTCGGCACGGACCCGTGCCCTTCCAACCAGACGTGCCAGGGCCCGAACGGCACCAAGTTCGCCGCGTCCATCAACAACAACTCCTTCGTCCAGCCCAGGATCGCGCTCCTTGAGGCGCACTACCAGCGGCGGTACGCCGGCGTGCTCATGGCCAACTTCCCGACGACGCCGCCGCACCCATTCAACTACACCGGCACCCCGCCGAACAACACGTTCGTGACCCACGGCACGAGGGTGGTGCCTCTCAAGTTCAACACCTCGGTGGAGCTGGTGATGCAGGGCACGAGTATCCAGGGCGCCGAGAGCCACCCGCTGCACATGCACGGCTTCAATTTCTTCGTGGTCGGGCAAGGGTTCGGCAACTACGACCCAGTGAACGACCCCGCAAAGTACAACCTCGTCGACCCCGTCGAGCGGAACACCATCAGCGTGCCCACCGCCGGCTGGGTCGCCGTCCGGTTCCTCGCCGACAACCCCGGTAAGCTTTACTCCACATTTGGCATGCTTGATCTCCGTGGACTTTTGTTGACTCGGCAGTGACGAACGTTGACTAACTTGGTGCATGTATGCCGCAGGTGTGTGGCTCATGCACTGCCACTTCGACGTGCACTTGAGCTGGGGCCTGTCCATGGCGTGGCTGATCAACGACGGGCCGTTGCCGAATCAGAAGATGTTGCCTCCGCCGTCCGATCTTCCGAAATGCTGATGGCTCATCCACGGGGGCGAAGAGTTGCGAACAAACCAGTGTGCCTGAGCATTTCCTTGTGGTTAACGTGCAAAACTCTTTGGTTAATTTGGACTGTTTAATTTTAAATGGTGTGCCGATTTTGTGGCAAGCGATTGGGATTTTGCTTCCGCGCGCTTAATTCCTCTTTTGAAACAGAACCGCGCGCTTAGTTCGGTTTTGTTGTTAATCTTTTTTTTTTTCTGGACATTTGTTGTTGGTGTGTATACGGTCCAATTCCACAATGTACCAAGTAATAACTTTGCTTTTGCTTTTGTGTGTATATATATAGAAAAATGGTATGATACTCCTGGGAGTCCGTACTCCCATTTCTCATATACTATTTAAATCGTATGATGATATATTTTTATCAATTTGAGCATACTTTAATAATGATTACAAAATACCCTAAAGTGAGTTCCATAAAAAAAGATCATTGAAATTCACTTTTTATAGTAAAATTTGTGTATATAGTTTATGGCACGCAAGAAAACGAATAAGAAAGTGTGTTGCGACTTGTGACGCATGCACCACAATCGGGTTAATGAATCAAATACTCGTCTGAAAAGTACAGTGTGCCTCATATTTGGACGTTGAAAACTCCAAATACTCCTACATTATGCAGCTGAAAGAGTCGATTAATTTAGCAACTCTAGCTAGTCTGCCACCATATGACGACAAACTGTACTGGGACCATAAACTAACACGTTGTCCTGTATCGTAGATAGCAGACATAAACATGGTCCGATTAGAGTATGTATAATAGGTTTATGTTAGACAACTATAGTTACTGTTAAGTACGATTTTTACTGATATGGATAAAAGAGGATGAAGAGAGAGAAAGATACTGTCTATAATCCTGTAGCCGACTGTATCACCAGAAAGAAGAAAAAAACATTAAAAGATTGTGTGTTCTATGAAGACAATTAAAAAGATAGCAGTTGTTTGTACCATTGTATGAGCTTTCTTTAGTGTTATCTACAGATTATATAGAGAGTTGTTATAAACAACAGCTGTCTATACAATTGTACATACCCTTAGGCTTTAAACTTGTACTAGTCTCTATTTGCCGGTCACTAAACAAGAATGGCTAGCCAATTATTAGGGTACTTTGGTGTTCAAAGCCTAACAAAATTATGCCAAAAGTCTAGTTGAAACATCCAATGGAGGGGTCACATGCTTCCAATTGAACGTCAGGACAGGAGCAATTGACAGACGGCGGTCTGCCTCCTGATATCGCCTAGCCCTGCTTACGCAGAACGTCTCGGAGAGGTGGTGTCATATTGTTTGCTACTCCAATCTCGAAGTTTGGACTCATTTGGCCCCCATAGCGCTCGTTAATTCCTAAAGTAGCCCCCTTTGCATCAGAATTCCAAATTTAGCCCCCTTCTAGCACGTGCTGCCGTCCCGGACGGCAGCAAGTGAGCTGCTGCCACCGTCGACCGCAGCAGCCGTGGGCGCCAACATGCTGCCGTGTGGGACAGCAGGAGCAAGGTGCTGCCGTGGGGTTTGGCAGCACCTTGCCTCCCCTACGACGTGGGGACCGAGGCGCGCGCGGGAGGAAGCCGGCTGCGTCGCGTGGCAGAAGAGGCGACGTGCTGCCGAGCCCGACAGCAGCTTCTACGTGCTGCCGAGCCCGACCGCAGCACCTAGGTGCTGCGGTTCCACGCCGCACGATTTTGGTTGCTGCCGACTCGGACGGCAGCACGTGCTAGAAGGGGGCTAAATCTGGAATTCTGATGCAAAGGGGGCTACTTTAGGAATTAACGAGCGCTATGGGGCCAAATAAGTCCAAAATTCTCCAATCTCTCTATCTATTATCTTATTAAAGTAGTACCAAAAAAAGCTATCACACTCACTCTCGAGGGCTAAAAATTCACATGTTAATCGGTGAAAAATAAAAAAGATCTACATCGATCGTAGTGGGTCCGGATTATAACGGTATACATTAAAAGCAGAGACGGAACTAGAAGGAAAATGATCGAGATTCACCACTTCACCATGCATATAGCAACATATATAATTGCAAGCAACACTATACTAAACAGTAGTGTATTCAACAATGTTTAGTATCAATATTTTGACATAACTGACGATAATGTACAATGATAAAAGAAGTAGTGATCAAAATACTTATTGAAACGAAAAACTTATTAATAATATTGGTTCATTTTGCCTTCGATTTGCAATGAACTAGGCCGGTATTCCAAAAAAAAAACTATGGTCGTAAACCCCTAAAGCTAACGACCCCTGTGGTCGTACGAATTCCAGAGGTTACATTAAGTATACTCTAGTCGGATGAGGTCCTATACCTAGTTTCTAACCAGGTAATTGCTCATAGAAATAATGAAGTAGCACTTGAACTCGATTCCATACATATACCTTCGTGTGATGAATGGAACATGTGCCTAATCACACCAATCCACACGACGTTACATGGCTCTAAGTCACTAGCAATAACCTTCATATTGTTATTATCAGTCCTTGATATCAACCGCCGAACGGTTGATACTTCACCAACTACCGCCTTGCTCCGACCAGTCGCGACACTTCCAACAGGCGTCTCTTCAAGAAGGAACCGTCACCACTTCATCGACTACTTAAAGGAGAACACAAATGACAGAAAGGGGGGATCTAGTGGAGAAGATTAGCAGACGATTGCATTCCATCTGATTGAAGCATCGTAATTAGCATTAGATTCATGTTTCAAGTCTGATTCAAGAGCATAGCAAGCAATACACTCTGTGTACTTAGAGTTAGTCTATCGCCTTGTCAAGGACACCCCCTGTAATAGCCTATTCATATCAATAAAGATCAGTCGCATTCTCTTCTAAGAAGTCTTTGTCATTTTTCTCTATTTCATTTCGTAAGATCGACGACTCGATCGTCGACAGCTGGCGCCGTCCGTGGGTAGAATCGGAATCTGGTTTCTTGAAGATCCTACGCTCAGCAAATCCTCATCCTTTTTTACTCTATAATTGCTCATGCGTCTATGGCAGGGACTTGGGATAAGGAAAACTGGTTCGATTTGGCGGACTACTTCAACCTCGACATGGACGCATGCATCCGCGCCATGGAACATGACACAATATCGTCATCCTCCTCCTCCGTCACAGGTTCAATGTTCGTTGAGAACAATGAAGCCGACCGGATGGAGGAACTCGACCAGATGGAGGAAGACAAGCCACCAGTAGCGTCCCAGAGGAACCAACTGTTCCGACCAGTTCAGAACGTCCAAGGGCCTCTGCAAGCCCGGCCCTTCCGACCGGCCAAAAGGGTGACAAGAATCGAGCACCACAACCCGAGGGTCAATGTACTCTCGATACGGTCATGGATGACAGGTATTCACCAACGGCTTTTGGCCATTTCAGGGGCCAACTGACACGTGGTGACAATATCCATGAAGCTATCACTGGTCGAAGGCCAAGTGAAGATGATCAAACTGAGCATACGATCGGCAATCCGCCGGATCAGGCACAATGGAAGCTCATCGGAGGATCATTGCTGGTGGCAGGAGGTCAATGCAATCGGAGATACAAATAAAATTATCGTGCACGGTTCTATACAACCTACCTTATCACCACCTATTGGTGGAAATGGTACGGGCCCTCAAGCACCAAATGCAGGAGACAACAGAGCTGATGGACGTCCATCGGTTAATTCACCTGGTTCTGCCCCACCATGCCTGATGGGTCGGACAAGGCAAACCAGGAGGTCAGGGGAAAGTTCAAGCCATCGAACACCCACTTCTAGCGGGAACCCCCCAAGACCTTCGGTAACAGTACAAAACCTACAACAAGTTCTGAACATTTTAACTAATCCTGACCCTGCTTTAGCAGAGACTCTAGATTTTGTCCAATTGGTAGGTCAGGTGTCAGAGATCTTCTAGCAGACCGTGCAGCGTACAGAAGCATACCAAGAACAAAGGAATTTACAAAGTCAAAGCCATGACTTCATCCAAACGTTCCTCCTACAGCAGGGGAACAACATGGTAGGATTGGAGACCGATCGATAACAAGACCTCCTCGACGATTCCGACCAAGGAGTCACGAGGGAAGAAGGTCGTTTCAAGCAACCACTCCTTCCCCTCGTCGAGAAGAACGATCGCTTGGCCCTGATGATCTTTGACGTTGTCTAAACCAAGCTGGCGGTCAAAGGCATCAAAATAACATCCACGACCGGATCGGGACACTAGAGGCCCGGTATTCCAATTTTAGAAATCGGTCCCCGACCGATCACAATCTGGCACCTTCTCAGAGGAGGTGCCACAACTCTATTACAGGTTGTCGAGCCTTCTCAAAAGGGCTCTAGGCCGGACAGGCTCGATCAGCCAAATAGAGAAGTTCAATGAGACTCAGATCCTGTTAGAGTTGCTAGTGGTGATGACAACGTGATGGCAAATTATCTGCCCATGGTGCTCGAACGGTCTGCCCGGTCATGGTTGCTCAACCAGCCGATCAGATCATTGTATGCTTGGGAGCAGCTCCGCGACCTTCTAATCACGAATTTCCACGGTACGTACGACCGCCCTGGAAGGAGGATCACCTTCATCGAATCCGTCAAAAGTCTTATGAAACTCTTCGGCAGTATATTAAAAGATTTAGCCAGGTTCATAATTCTATACTAGAGGTTGCATAATTTTCTGTTATTTAGGCTTTTAAATCCGGCTTGAGAAATTGTCGGTTTTCGGAGCATATTGCCATGACCCCTCCACGAACAACTATCGAGCTTTTTGACATGGCTGGTAGATATGCCGCCGCAAGTGAGGCGATCCAATGGAATGAAGCTGTTGATCGAAAAGAGAATCCCTCAACTTGGCTTAGATAAGGCATAAAAGAACCAAAAGAAGGCTCTCAAGAACAAGAAGAATCGCAAGTCTGACAACAAAGAAGTCCTTGCGATACCCAAAAAATTGAAGGGTAAGAGAGATTTTTTGGGTCAGAACAAGGCAAGAGCTCCGATCGATGAATACAAGAAAAGTAAGAAGTGGTGTCCACTTCATCAGGCTGCATTGCATGATTTGTACACCTGTTGGGCCTGGCTGAAAAAGATAAAAGATTACTACTCAGGTAAGAGTCCACTCCACTCCATACAGGAACTCGGAGAAACAAGATCCAAGAAGGACAAAGATAGCGATGAAGAAATAGAGTACCAAGAGCCGTAGCATACTGTTGATATGATCTTTGGTGGATCCTCCTTGTACGAGTCAAGATGCCATCTGAAGGTCGTGGAGGGAGAAGTCAACCATGTTGAAGCTCCGATCGCCGCAAAGCCATCCAGGTGGTCGAAAACTGTAATCTTCTTCAGCAAAGAAGACTGCCCCATACCGTCGACTCGACCAGGTAGGTTCCCTATTATTGTTGAACCTACAATTAATAATTACAAAGTTAATCGAGTCTTGATTGATGGAGGTAGCTCTCTAAATATTTTATTTACAGGAGCATTGGAAGAAATGCAAATTCCCAGGTCTAAAGTAAGACCGGCAAAATATGCCTTCTATGGCATAGTTCCTGGTTCTACCGCTAGACTGATAGGGCAACTATCCCTACCGGTGAAGTTCAGAAGACCTGAGAACTTCTGAACAGAAAAGGCTTCATTTGATGTGGTGGATTTCGAAACCACATAAAATGGAATCCTTGCTCGTCCGGTATTGGCAAAATTCCTAATAGCTACGTATTACGGTTATCATAGTTTAAAGATGTCAGACCAAAAGGAGTCTTTATGGTTCAAGGAGATCAAAAATGGTCTTTGCATGTGATCAGAAATCTTTAGAACTGGTCAACGAGCTTCCAACCGGAGATTCTAATCCGTCTTCAATGCAGGTCAAGCACTCAAGACCAAAAAGATTCTACTCGACAAAGGCGCTCCCTTGGGAAGCTCCAAAGCCTCGTCTTGGTCCGTAAATACTAGAAAGGCCCTAGTCGGAGCACGACTCGACCTCAAATAGGAAGAGACACTCATCTCTTGGTAGGCATCCGACATGCCCGGAGTCCCTAGAGAGGTGATCGAGTACAGGCTAGCTCTCCGGCTTGACAAGAAACCGGTTAAGCAGAAGCTATGACATTTTGCACCAGATCGAAAGGAGACAATCCAGTCGAAGATCGACAAGCTTCTCATGGCTGGATCCATTCGTGAAGTTGACCACCCAGAGTGGCTCGCCAATCCTGTAATGGTTAAAAAAAAGTAACGAGAAATGTCAAATGTGTATTGACTTTACAGATCTTAATAAAACTTATCTGAAGGATGACTTCCCCTTACACGCATTGATCAACTTGTGTCGAACCCGGGAGCGAAGGATCCCGAATTCTCTGTGTTCATACACCGATGCATGATTTCCAGTGTACACAGTCTCACAAAATGGATATCACAATCATATCACGAAATAGTAAATAACATTAACTAATTAAATGTTTAATACAAATGAGTCTGAACAACAATATCAAATATCAAATGAATAACACAGCGGAAGCAAAATAATATATGTGAGCCACACGATGCACCACAGGCAATCGTCTGGGTCGAAGGCCTACTCGTCCTGATCCTCACCGTCGGGGAAAAAGTTTTCTCCTAAATAAGATTTATTCAGCAAGGACGAGCACAACTTCCGTGCTCGCAAGCTACACCTAATATTGAATGAAAATGCATGCATAAAGTAACAAGTGAGTATGGCAGAGGTTATTTTGCGTAAAGCAACATTTTCAGTTTAAATATCCATAATAATTTCTAAGGCTATTTTCATATTATAACCTCCAATGAAAAAGTGAAGGATACCCTCCTAACACTTGGCTTCCCGCCCAATTTTACACAAGGATTAACCATCCTCGGATATTTGATAAAACAGTTTTAAAACCAAAAATATATCTAACTTTAAGTGGCCCTGCTAGCATGTCCATGACCGCGGACGCGGCTATTCGAATAGTTTCTACTCTGCAGAGTTGGTTTAACTTTACCCACACAAGATGACATGCTCATTATGTCGGCCAATACACGCTTCCGTAGGCGTGTGACTGAGCAATTATCATGAGGTCATTACAATGTTACGCCTAGTGTACTCATGCGCTAAGGTTTCGCCCTTTAGACTAACCGTCCTCCTAAGCGCCTCTGCGCCAAGTGGGAATAAAAGTCTAACCGACACCCACATAATCAACATGACATAAATACACTAAAATATTACAAATTAATTAGCCAGATCCTGCCCATACAGGACGTGTGGTCAGTGGCGGACCCAGGATTTATTTTTAGGTATGGCAGCATCGTAAGAGCGAACCAAAGCGTATTACCCAAAAGCAAAATAACTCATATACAATGCAAATTATATTGCAATCCCACCAATAGGAGCATATGTCACTAAATGGTATCAACAAGCGAAGATAAAGATATGACATAGAGAAATACCTCATTAATGAAGCTTAATTAACAACTTGCCACCAAGTTATCGAATATAATAATTTGAACAAAGATAATACATAGAAGAAGCAACCTGTCAAAAATAAATGAATTAGTAGTATCACAATTAGTGTACAAACTTGGATGAGAGAATACATATCTAAGATAGTACGAAGAAGCAATTTGTCTTATCAATGTGCTGCTACAAATGAAAGAGATATAGAATGACCATTGTGATTTAATAAGGGAATAGTGGCCTGCAAAAGTGAACGGAGTCATAGACTGTTTGTAATCTTTTATAGGAAAAGAAAAAAGAAAACCTGAAAATGGCTAGACAAACAACCTGGCAACAGCCTGAAAGTGAAGAAATGCCTACAAAAGCATACATTCTATCTTCAAACTCAGATGATAGTCTCTGTTTGGAGTTTCTTTGCAAAGGATATCCAGCTGTGGTTGGCAGAACTAAAATTCCAGTATCCTAAATGGCAACATATCAATGAATAAGTTAAGCAAAAAAAACTTCATGAACAAACCCTTCGATTAAACCAATGATAAACCTTTGGCAAGAAATATTTTTGATTTCAAATTTACCATGAATTCTAGCTTATGGTATTGGTGACAAAAGGAGTTGTACATGGCACATCATGCTATCATTTTGATCATTTGAAGAAATGGATAGAACCAAATTAAATCATGCATGCAATCCATTGTTTACCTTTTTTTTTTCCTGATCTATCACAGCGTAAATGTAATAGAATGCATAGAAGAACTCATTGTCAGTTCATTTTTTTTACAGAATCAAGTCCTCCATGTAAGAACATTTTATTGTTGTCCAAGTATCAAACAATTCATTATCTAGTCACTAATTACAACAGTATGAACTACATAACTATATAGTAGCTGCTTTACTTCTAGAAAAAGAGCTAGTAAAATTAGCATAGGTACTCAATAATCGCAACTAGAAAAGTAGTTAATCAGTCACAACTAAGAAAAGAATTAAGGGGAAGAATATCTTTAGAAGATTATTGAGTGCAGCTCGCAATTCATTTTGTGCACTAGAAGAAGCAACCTTGCGGCCTTGCTGGGCTGCCGCCTGGCGGCTGCAGCCACGCGCCCTCGCACTCGCCCGGCGCCCGACGTCTGGGAGGTGGGAGGCGAGCGGCGTCGCCGGCGGCCGGGCGTGGCGGCAGCGCTGAGCCCTGGACTCCTAGAGGCTGGAGCAGTGGAGGAGGGGAGAGTGGGAGCCTCGAGGCGAGGCGCGGCGTCGCTGCCGCCGCGTCTCTCGAGGCTTCGGCCGGGCGCTCGAGCAGCGTCGCCGATGTCGGGCGGCGAGGCGGCGCCTGAGCCTCGCCGCCCTCGGCGATCGACGGCTCGACGCCGGCGCCTCGGGCTCGCCCATCGCCGCGCGTTCTGCTCCGTCCGTCGCCGCGCCGCCCGGCGCCCGGCTGTGCTCGCCGGTTGCCGCCTCGCCTCGACGCGCTCGATTGGATCTAGGAGTGGGGGGTGAGGGCGTGAGGAAGACTGGAAGCAGTGGGGCACTTGGGGGGGTCTTGCGGAGTTGGGCACTTGGGCTGGTCAGCTGGTGGGCCGCGAAGACTACGCTGCTGCCGCATGAATGCGAATGGCCGGCCCAGGCGCTCAGGCTTCCTTTGCCCTTTGTCCAACAGCAGCTTCTTCTCCAGCGCCGATGCTACGAACCTAGGATGGAGAAAATACCGGGGGGTAGAGGGTTTCGGTGACGGGAAGAAGCTCTGGCAGATGCCAGACCTTACCAGAATGGCAGGTCCGCCCCTGCGTATGGTGGTACGGTAAGGCATAGCAATAAGCGGCTCAAAGACCGGTCCTCAATTGACTTGGACGTCATTCCTACAAATCATGGGCCTTAATCTTAACCAGATCAATCCCGTGCATAAACCTCCATCCACCATTCCAACCATTTCGCCCAAGTCCAAACCCCTTTTTGATTTTATTTAGAGTAAAACCCTCTTTATAAATTCATGTGGTAAAAACAATACCACCATGTCAAGTTTGAAACAAATTTGTAAGAGATTTTGCTAAACCTTCCCCAAATTCGTAAGTGCGAACTAAGCCTGGCTAAGCATATGACTAATTTTGATAATTTCTTGTCTATGGTGTCAAGGCAGTCAAGTACAATATTCAAATTGGCCATACAATGAAACATTTGAGTAACTATATATAAAACAGGGTATTGAAATACTTATACAAACATATGCATGCATTAAATAATTTAAAAACTAAAAATAACTTAAAAATACTGGGAGCAATATGATAAATGGTGTAACTTGCCTTCGTTGACGTCTTGGAATTCTAGGTCTTCGGATTAGTCGAACTCTCCGGAGTCGTCGAAGTTTATTCGTGAAAATACGATAAATTCAAATTCATATTCAAATAAATTCAAAAACTCAGCTCAAACTAACTCCAAATTGAAATATTTTGGCTTAGTTAGCTAGATTATAATTTTATACAAATTTGGCAACTTGAATCACCCAATTTGGAGTTCAGATGCAAAAATTATGAATTTTTGAAGTTTAAATCCATTTAAAACCTAATTTCTGAATTTATTAGATTTTCCTGATTTATTTTTCTAAAGGAAATTCAACTTATTACGCAATGATGACGTCAGCATACCGATTTTCGGAATTAAAAGGAATTAAACTAATTTCTGACGTATGGGCCCCACGTGTCGGTGGCTCGGTTCACGGTAGACTGGGTCTACCGAGCTGGGTGGGATCTGGTGCGCCTGAGGTGGCACGCACGCACACGCGTGGCGCTGACACGGTGCCACGCGGGCTGTTTTGCCGAGGTGGCGCACAGGTGGCGCCTCGGTGGCGGCCGTGTGGCGGTGCCACGTCGGCGGGCACGGTGCCGGCGCGGCGACCGATGGTCGCCGGCGCTGTGCTGCGCGGCGGAGTCCGACGAGGGCACTAGAAGGGAGAGGGGGAGATGGCGATGCAGTTGCGCTCACCCACATGACGAGTAGATGAGGGAGGCGGCCGGCGGCGTCGACGGAGCGGTGTCGAAGTCGGGGTTGACAGCGGCGCGGCGATCCCGTGGGGCTCCGACGATGTCGAGGTGCGCACTGGGTTCGCAGGAAGACGGCGATGCCAAAGGTGACGACGGCGAGGGCGCGGCGTCGACGGCGGCGGCGCAAACGGCGGTGGAAGCTCCTTCGGCCGATGGGCTTTGACGGCGAATTCCGGCGGCGCTAGTGCGAGAGAGGGAGAGTGGGTGAGGGGGATGGGTTGACGAGGAGGAGAGGCTCGCAGGGCTTCCTTTTATAGGGAGAGGGGAGGCCTGGAGCGGCGGCGACGTGGGGGACGTGCGGTGACGGTTGCGGGCGCGACGGCAGTTTCGGCGAGAACGTGCGCGAGAAGAGGGGTTGAGAGAGGAGTGGGGGTGGCGTGAGGTGGCGGAGCCGTTGCACGCGACTACGTGACGAGAGGGTGAGCAGAACGCGGGGAAATCGGAGTTCCGCGACTCGGTCATGGCGGCGGTTACGCGAGGCGACGCGGAGGAGAAAGCGGGGAGGAAGAAACGGTACGGCCCGTTGGATTTTGATCCAACGGCCGAGGTCGTATGTGGCGACGTGGAAGGAAACGGGGCGCGGGCGGCTGTTGGATGCTGATCCAACGGCGCAGAAGAGAAGAGAGAGAGAGAGAGGTGCGTGGGTGCGGCCCGTGCGTTGGATTTTGATCCAACGGTGGACGCGCGAGGGGAGGAACGTCGCGGGGGTGTGGGCCGGTGCGGGCCGCACGCACGAAGGGTTTTCGGCCGAGGCCTTTGGGTTTCGGCCCAAAGCCGGATTTTGATTTTCTTTTAATTTTTTATTTGTTTTAATTCTGATAATTTAAATAAGCTTTAGAAAATAGCAAAATAGCTCCAAAAATTTTGGAAAAATTCACAGAAATTTTCATACTTATTTTGGACTTAACAAAATTATTTCCAACTCAATGTTGGCTTTTAATTTTGCAACTAAATTTGTTTTGAATTTAAAGTATTTATAAAAAAGCATTTAAAACTCCAGAAAATTCTACAAAAATAAATAAATTTTAAGTTTTACTGAAATTTGAAATTTGGGCTGTTACAACTTGTAGACTCGACTTCCGAGTATGAGTTGTTAAGTTTTTTGGATGCGTATTTAGGGTACCATCAAATTAATATGAGTATAATTGATGAAGAGAGAACTTCCTTCATCACGCCATATGACACTTACTGATATATAAAGATGTTATTTGGTCTAAAAAATACTTATGTGACTTTTCAAAGGTTGATGCAAAAAAAACCTTTAGTCCTTAGATAGGTCGAAATTCAGAAGCCTACATTGATGACTTGGTTGTAAAGAGCATCAACGCTGGCAACCACATTTCAGCTAGAGAAATTGAAGCAAATACAATAAAAATATCGGTCATCGATCAGATGCGCCCTCTGACCACAAATAAAGAAGTCCAAAAACTAATCGGCTGTATGGCAGCGCTATGTCGTTTCAAAGCCCGGTTAGGAAAAAATGACTACCTTGCTTTAAGCTTTTTCAAAAATAGAGAAGTTTCGAGTGAACTAAAGAGGCAAACGATGCCTTTGAAGAGCACAAGAACAAAAGAGGCAAATGATTTACGTAGCTGCAATACCACAAGCAGTCAATGGTGTATTGGTCGTAGAACGTGACAACGTTCAACGACTGGTGTATTATGTAAGCGATGTCTTACATAGACCAAAGGAAAGATACCCATAGGTACAAAAGTTACTTTATGGTCTCCTTATGGTTTCAGGAAAACTAAGACATTACTTCAGGCCCACAAAGTAGTCGTACCAACCGAATATCCTCTTGGTCAAGTTCTCGAAAACAGGGAATCATCAGGACGAATATCAAAATGGGCGGTCGAGCTTGGGGCATTCTACCTCTATTTCATCTCAAGAACAGCAATCAAGTCCCAGGCTTTAGCAGAATTCCTTGCCGAATGGACAAACCCTGAACCCACCCGAGAGCCCGAGTATGAACACCACGACGAGTGGACAATGTACTTTGATGGTTTCTTGATGCTCAAAGGCTCGGGGGCAGGAGTTGTCTTTATATCCCCTACTAGAGAATAAATTAAAATGTCATTCAAATAAACTTTCCTACCACTAATGATGTGGCAGAATACAAAGGTTTGTTCGCAGGACTCCGAGCAACCAGAGCGCTCAGGATTCGCAGATTACTAGTGAAATGCGATTCTCAACTAGTAGTGAATCAAGTCGGGAAAGAGTATCAATGCTCAAGTATCAATATGTCATCATATTTGGCAGAAGTATGGAAACTCAAAAGGCACTTCTTCGATTTCTAGATCCAACATATTCCTAGAAAGAAAAACTTTTTGGCGGACCGGTTGGCGCGAATAGCCTCCACGAGATCACCTGTCCCACTCGGAGTTTTCCTCGAGCAACTCGATTCACCCTCGGTGGTCGAGCCTTCCGAGGACTTAGATGCTCCTCTAGCGGTCGTGCAAATTGACCCCAGTAGCAATTGGATAACATTGATCTACAATTATTTTCAGTATAGTATTATTCCTAAAAATGGTGTAGAGGCTGATCGTACAGCTCAAAAAGTCAAATCATACACTCTGATCGAAAGTACCCTTTATAAACGGGGATCTTACAGAGTATTGATGAGATGCATATCTCAAACGAATGGCATTAAGTTGCTATCCGACATTCATGGAGGAGTCTGTGGAGCATATCATTCCTACAAAACACTGGTCGGTAAAGCCTTCAGGCAAGGAAACTACTGGCCAACTGCCCTCTATGATGCAAAAGAGCTCGTGACAAAGTGGATACAATGTCAATTTCGTGGTCGACAAGTACATTAGCCGGCACAAGCTTTGCAAACAATGCCTCTTTCGTGACCTTTTGCAACCTAGGGACTGAACATTCTAGGACATTTCCCAAGAACACCTGGGAGGCTTTCAATTTATTTTTTTCATGATTCACTCGTTCACAAAATAGATAGAAGCCGAACCAGTTGTTAAAACAACAACTGAAGCCGCTAAGAGGTTCCTCACAAAAAACGTGATCACATGATTAGGTATACCCAGTCATATAATCACAGATAATGATACCCAGTTATCGAGCTATAATTTTCAAGAATTCTGCGAAGATCTAGGTATCAAGATACATTTCGCTTCTGTTGCTCATCTACGGACTAACGGAGCAGTCGAGCGAGTTAATGGTATAATAATACAAAGAGTGAAACGCCGAGTGTTTGACCAATTAACAAAATAGTCAGGAGCTTGGGTTCAAGAATTTCCTTCTGTGTTATGGGCCATTCGAACCACGACCAGTCGTGTGACCGATGAAATGCCATTTTTCTAGTTTATGGTGCTAAAGCCATGCTTCCACATGAACTAAAAATTGGCTCTGATCGAACTGATTGTTTTAATGAAAATGATCAAGAAGAACGAAGACTTGATGACATCAATTTTCTTGAAGAACGACAAAACCAAGCCTTGATACGATCACCAGTCTACCAACAAGTCATAGGAAGGTACCACAATCGTAAGGTGCAACCTCGCAGCCTAGCTGTGGGTGATTTGGTTCTCAGAAAAATTCAAGACCAAGCAAATCGCAACAAACTTTCTCCTAAATGGGAAGGTCCTTATATCGTGGTCGAAGTCACCCGACCTAGTTCAGTACGACTGGCTATGTCAGATGGGCGTGTTTTGTTGTTCTTTTTTATTTCAATTCAATACAGATGATTTTCCTTTCAAATGAGTGCTATTGTTTATATGTCTGTTATCTATTATCTGGTCACATACTATTGTTGTTTCAATTACTCGAAGAAAACACTTTTCCTCTCCGATATCCTTCCAAATGGTCGCTTTTACTTTTTGGTATTGGCTTAATTGTCACTAGCCATTCAGGTCCTCGTCATGACCATTTTAGCCATGGTGGTCACATGCGACCATACACTTTTTTCTCAAAGAAGCAAAATGAGTAAAGGAGCATAACATATACAACTCCAAATAGTTTCCTACATGTTTCACAACTCAAAGACTAACTTTCTTCATTTCAACAATCTGTTTTCACTTGTTTTGGCTACTAGTCAGGACATGGAAAATCCTAATCGAAATCTCTTCTCTCTTCATGGGGTCCTGCCCACTGGAAGGAGTTTCCTAGCGACGGCCTTTTTCTTATGATCCTCACTGCCAGTCGGAACTTGTGTACAAACACGTTTGGCAAAGTGTCTATCATGTCTGTGATTCTTAGCAATCTTCACGACTAGGTTGGATACTAATTATAAATAATGACACTTATTTTTTATTATTTTATTTGCATACATTTTTGCATAAGTTTCTTAACATCAAGTTAAGTCTCAAAGAATCTTCCGACCACTTCGTGTTATGTACCGTATTTCAATTATGGAATAGATCTACAGCTAGTTGAAATCATACACGGGTTCCAACCTAATTGATTTTATAGAGATTAGATCATTTTACAACATAATCATGGCATGTTTTATACACTGGTCGTGGCTTTTTGCTCTTTTCCTTGATCTACTACTTCTTTAGTAAGCTCTTCTACTAATACAAGGAGTCGGGGACTAGGAGATATATGAGCACTTAGCAAAATGAAGACGATAAAAACACAAACTTTATTGATGTTAAAAGGTAAGGTTTTACATTCATAGTTTTAATTTACATTACTCTACTTCTCGGAGCCACCAAACTGGTCGCTGCAAGACGAAGACCCAACATCCATTTCCTTCGTGTCTTTGTTTCCAAGAGCCTTTGTTTTCTTGAGTAGTTTGGTTGCTTCATCGTCTGAACAGTTGAAGTCTTCTTCAACAGCCTGGAGATAAATAGAAGGGTTGGAAGCCTTGAGCTTTGCCAAAGTAAAAGTTACTCCGTTCGCAAGAGTTTCTCTCATTTTTTGCGCGTGGTTCTCCCAAGTAGTATCAAGTAAACTCTTGAGGTCTTCGAGTTGCTGGCCAAAATAATTTATTTTCTCTGTGGAAACTTGTAAGGAGGGTAGTTGCGTCCACGACCTCATGTCAAAGAGCATCTTGTTGAGATCCTTAACTTTATCGTCTAGACTCCGCTCAAGATCTGCCCTCTGGCCAAGCTTGAACTTCAAAGCTTTTTCTACTTTGGTCATTTTTTGAGTTTGCTCTCCACAAATATACCAAGAATAAATACATATATTTAGAGAAGATAGTACGATGGTCAAGTTTACGACCGGTTACCTTGATTCTTCTTCTCAAAAGTCTCAATGACTTCCTTGTGCCTGGTCGTCAAGTATTCGATCGGTCGGTCTGTTGCGTGGCATTCTTCTTTAAGCTTGGTTATTATAGCTTTCTTAGCCACAACCTCTTTTTTTATTTTCTCCAAATCTATTAAATATGATAAGGGGAGAATTTAATTAACAAAAGATAAGCAAAATAGGCAAAACGAGAGGAGTTAAGAGGAAAATACTTACTTTCTAAATCTGAGTTTTTCTTCTTCAAGAGTTTTATTCGCCCGGTCAGTCTTCTAACCAGTGTGAAATTCTCCACTATATGTTATAGAAATAGCAAACTTCTTTTAAGTTCTTCATAAACTTTAAAGGAAAAAGCCTATGAAACTTACCCGCATTGCCACGTCGTTATATTTGGCGAAGATAGTATCAGGATTCATCTCTGCTTGATGATATGATATCCTACCCAAGCCTCATCGAGTTCCTTGCTATTTGTGAACCGAGGGCAACAAGGGAAGGTGATGGCCTGAGGAGATTCCCTAGCAGAGGTTGTACCCTGTTGGAGTTCCTTAGGAACTTCTGCCTCCTTCAAAGGAGTCGGAGTAGCCACGGGTTCCTGAGCAGGTGCTGGCGTTGCTTGCTCGGGGGCTATCTCAACCACTTTGACCTCAGGAGTTTTCTCCTGATGGGTGCTCTCGTCGGAAGCGACCGGAACACTAGAAAATCTATCCAAGTAGAAGAAAATGAAATCAAAATTCAAGAACAGGAGAAATGTCAACGGTATGCATTTACGTAAGTATTTTTCATACATATACATACCTAGTCTTCTTAGTCTTAACCTTGAAATGCGCTAGAGCATAATCCAGAGCGCTTGCTTTCCTCGTCTTCTCAACCGGTTTCACGGATTTCGAACCGATAAGGCTGGTTATACCCCTCACATCCTCCAACATGAGGTCGAAAGCAGTATTCTCGACCAGCTGGTCGAGAATTCGATCCCTGACCATCAAATCAGAGGTAGTGGTTTTGTCGACCTCCACAGCAGTTGCATAAGGAGCAAATGTCAAGTCGTGAACGACCACTCTGGGGTCTACGACCTCCGCAGCTCCGCCCTGCTGGTTTTTCTCCTCTGCCACCTAATTAGAAACACAGGACTAATTAGGTGATGAAAAACTTCATTCGATATGTATTCTTTCTTATTAACATTTTTCCTATCACAAAATGACAGCCACCTTGTGTGGTCGTGAAAGTAGAAGTGGTCAAAGGGTCAATCGGTTCACAACTCTCGGTGCGTTCATTGATCCTCAATCTGACCGACTGCACATCAAGCAGGTAACATGAAAAACTGGTCAAAAAATACATAAACGATGAAAAGGTATTATAGTTTTGTTTTTACCTTAAGCCTCTCCTTTTTATCCACTCCCTGAGTTCGTCAGGAGAAAGTATTGTACGAAATAAATGGAGATTTTAAGGTTACAAGATAAATAGCCAAAAGCAAGCAAAATCAGTCAGGATTTTTTTGGAATTTACTTTCTAAAGAATCACTGATCATGGAGTCCCGACCAATATGCCAAAGCATTGGAAGTGCTTAGGACTTTAGAGGACTAATGTGACGCATGGAGAAATCTTCACCACATGCCAAGAAGTTAGACCTTTGATACTAAGGAGTCGGATAGCCTCTATCCAACTCCCCACAATCCCCTCCTTCGTGGACAAGCGCCACTCTGGGGTCTTGTTCGCCTTCTTTCCAGCGAAGCAAAGGTAGTCTTCAGCAGTGATCATCATGTAGAACCAGCTCTTCTTCCACGATGACCACGAGGATTTAGGGAACATGCAAATGTACTCATCAGCCTTCCCATCATGGAGGCGTAGAGTGCATTCCCCAGGCGACCCCAGTGATTTCCCCGACTTTGTCATCTTGTAATACTACCTGAAGAGTACCAAATTTGGCGAAATCCCGAGGTACGGTTCACAAAGATAGACGAAGATACTGAGATTAGCAATCGCATTGGGGGCAAGGTTTACCAACTCCATTCCGTAGTACTACAAGATCTTCAGAAGAAATTGGTCCATGGGAAGCCTAAATCCGCATTCGATGTACGCGAGGAAAACAGGAATCCCCCCTCTTCCCGACTGGATGGTTAATCTATACGCAAATAACTGTAACATCCCAAAGTACGTTACCAAAAATAAAATTAATAAAGTTATTATTTTATTGGATTTTTTTTAGATTTAAAAGAGTTTTCTTGGTTAAAAAGAAAAAATAATAAAATAAAGTCAATTATTTAATTTGCTAGTTTTTAATGTCAAAAATAATATTTATTGAGTTTTCTGGAATTTTATTGGATTTAAAGTGGAAAAAATTAATTGATTTCTTGAATTTTAAAGAGGTTTTTACTATTTTTCAAAAATTTAAAATAATTTATGTGAAAAAAACCAACTTTAAGTTGAAATTAATTGTATTAAGTTCAAAATAATTCAAGGAATTTCTATGATTTTTTTCTAGATTTTTTAGCTCTATTTGCTATTTTCTAAAAGGCTATTTGATTTATTGCATTTTCTGAAATTTGTAAATCAATTAAAATCTCATTTTCTCTTTTGGGCCGAAATTCGGATATCCGGCCTTCATCTTATCCAAATAATTCGTATTCGTATTCGTATTCGTATCCGCCGGATAGCATGTCTCCCGTATTCATTTCCGTTTCTGATGGAAAAACTCGAATCTGTTTCCAATCCGAGAATTATCCGAAGAAAATCCGATCTGAGACAATCCGAATCCGTTTTTGTCCAGATCGGTGAGAAACTATCTGATCCATTTTCACCCCTACCTATACCTAGTCCCCGACCAGATGACTGCTCATAGAAATAATGAACTAGTACTTGGACTCGATTCCAAGTATATACCATCCGTGTGATGAATGGAACATGTGCTTAATCACTCCAAACCACACAACGTTACATGGCTCTAAGTCACTGACAATAACCTTCATATGGTTATTGTCAGTCCCTGATATCAACCGCCGAATGGTTGATACTTCACCAACTGTCGCCTCGCTTCGACCAGTCACGACACTTCCAACAGGCGTCTCTTCAAAAAATAACCACTACCACTTCATCGACTACTTAAAGGAGAACACAAACGGCAAAAAGAGGGATCCAGTGGAGAAGATTAGCACACGATTGCATTCCATCGGATTGAAGTATCGTAATTAACACTAGATTCATGTTTCAAGTCTGATTCAAGAGCATAGCAAGCAATACACTATGTGTACTTAGAGTTAGTACATCGCCTTATCAAGGACAACCCCTTGTAATAGTCAGTTCATATCAATAAAGAGCGGTCTCATTCTCTTCCAATAAGTCTTTTTCATTTTCCTCTATTTCATTTCATAAGATCGACGACTCGATCGTCGACACGTGGCCACTGCAAAGAGTTGCACTTGAGAATTTATCACTTTATTGTCTTGCTGGCATGTGACCACAAGACCCACATGCAAATGAACAAATTGATGCATATCATCGAGGCATATTTTAATATTACGTTTCACAGGCCATACGACGTATTATGCTCAAATTATATATTTTTCAAATAAAATATTACCATTCAATTACTTTTCCTTATGATGTGTTTTGGCTTCAGAGTTTTATTTTCATTTCAAACGTTCATCTTTTGGCTTCAATTTTTTTCATTTCAAATGTTTGTCTTAAAAGACCTATATACTGGCAATACTATACAAAAGATATTGTCAACCATGTAAATTGTATCTTTGATACTAAAAAGAATTTATAGCAAATCTAGCCACGCAAATGTGTGGCCCACCCTGCTAGTTATTATCTTATTAAAGCAAAGAGAAACGAAGACATCTTGTTTGCTCTCAAGGGGTAGAAATTATCACGTTAATCGGTAGAAAAAGATAAATATCTACACTATCGATTATGATGGGTTCATATTATAATGGTCTAGATTAAAAGAAAATAGTTCATATCACGAACAATCCAGAACTAACTAAAATTCAGAATAAAAACAAAACAAAAATAGCAATTGGATTTGTGTGTGTGTATAAATAACTCAAAAATATATTTTCATATGAATTAGAAGTAAAATCCCTCAATAAATGAAATTTGGAATAAAAACTAAAAAAAATATGTTTTGAATTTATATACGAATTCCAACAATAAAATAAAATAAAGTTAGAATATAAAATAAAATAAGAAAATTGATTTCTATACAAATTCCAAAGTGAAAATTCTAAGTAACTAAACAAAAATTGGCTATTGGGTTGTATACGAATTCCAACAAAAAATAATAGAAATTGGGCGTAAAACAATAATAAAATTAGAAATGTTATTTTGATACGAATTCTAAAGTAAAATCCCTAAATAACTATAATTTGGAATAAAATTAAACATAAAGTAGCAATTTGATTTCTATATGAATTCCAACAAAAAATCATTGAAATTAGGAATAAAAAATAAAAGGAAATTTGTAATTTGACTTCCATATGAATTCTAAAGTAAAATCTCTAAATAACTAAAATTCCAAATAAATTAAATAAAGTTAGCATTTTGATTTGTATACGAACTCTAATAAAAATAACACAAATTTTGAGTAAAAAAAGTAATCTGGCATTAGTATATTGGAACTTAGAAATATTCTATGATGAGTAGACAGGAAAACCCTTTTTGGAGCCATTAAAGAGAAAGGTTAGAGAAAAATGATCCAAGGGTCACGACAATCGATTGTATATGTCGGCGTTATTAAAGAAGGCAGTGGCCAAAGAAGCTCGATGATGAGGAAACCCTAGCAAAGAGGGGATAAAACTTTGTATTGAAGATAAGCCATGGACAATATAGGGCCATCGTGTAGCTTGGAGTGTCATTGCTGGTGTGGGGCACAACGTCATCGACGATGGCGAGAAGATTCTTCATATCATTAGACAACGACTAAAGCAGACATACATGCATCGGTGAATATGTGAGGTCGATGTGGTTAGTGAGGAAGTCACATCTTTGAGTTGGCCAACATCGAAGAAGAAGAGCGACCGACATGGGAGAAGAGGACATCAAGCACGTATAACATCATGCATGTGTATATACAAGCATACATCTATATGAATAGAAACACGGACGTACAGAAGCAGATGAGCAAAGTGCTCGGAGTAAAGATGGCGCAGACGAAGGGAATGGGCTCAAGGCCACCGGAAAGAGCATGACGGGTGTCCCCGGCAAGGATCAGCGGCGGTTGCATATGTATGCGTGTTTGATGTCGCAACGGTCAACATTAAGCAATAATTGGAGAGAAGTAAAAATAATTTGTGGTAGAGTATTGCATTTGAAGCTGTAGTAGCTAAGAGGGATCAATCAAGAATTGAGCTTGTTGTTGGAGGTTGAATGAGAAAAGATGTGACAGCGAGAAGAGATAGAAGACACACAGTTCGGTGGGACAGCTGATGTGTGAGGGAAGATGAGTTCAAGTACTCTAATACCATGTAAACAATATAATTTGCCGCACATAATCAACGTATTGCTTGAGATTAAATAAAGGTACATTTGCATGTATACATTTTGGAAAGAGTAACTAATGGAAGGAGAATAGGGGTTTGCAGCTACATGATCCATGCATGATGGAGAGTGGTTACATTTCTAAGAACTCCAACAACTTGTTATGCTCAATGATTTTCTTCCATCAAATATCACACTTTAATTAAATTGCTCAAGTTGTATTTTCCTACAATCTTATTTTGTTATTTCCAATATTTTACGATGTTTTGAAAATCTAAACAGCCTACATGATACATAAATATGTTATCAAACATCTAACTTATATCATTAGATACTATAAACTTTGATACAAATCTAGTCATGCAAATACATAAACTACGTACCCTGCTAGTTTGTATTATAATAGTTGTTCTAGATTCAGAGATGGTTCGCATACTTAATTCAGTGCATAGGAACAACTGAAGGGTGAACATGTACAGTTACGGTGCGTACGTGCGTGGCAACACAAATCATATCTTTACGTCTGATAGGATATGATAACTGAGTGCTTTATTGGCCAAGCTTGCGCGATGCGCATGCAATAGCCTCTCCAGCTCTCCTATCCACGGCATGATGATTTGTACATGCACTTGAGTGCTAAGCGATAAGTCTACAAACTTGGAAGTTACAAGCGTGATCGAATAAAGCTACGATTCGATTGAGCGGTTTTACCTAGTAATACGGGTCAAACGGCCATGAAGTGGGAGTGTAAACTACCCCCAAAATTCGATAATAAACTCTTGAATTGTCTTCTGTCATGAGTGTCCTCGGTCAGGCTTTACTGACACACGGAAGGCCGGCAATGGCAGACAAAGATTTGTTGCCCGTCACCTTTTCCTATATTCTAAGATACCGTGGGTTCGCGTGATCACATACGTACGTGCAACTATTTGTTGCAGAGACATTACATTCCTAAAAGAAAAATGACACGTTACTGCCGAGAAAACACCGCCATATCAGTTTGCCATAGATTTGGCAGGTGTTGAAACATTTTCTGCTACGCTCATGTTCGTCATGCATCGTGCATTTATAGTGGTGCTGCTGATGGAGTGCCGAATATATATAATGCGGACATCAACCGTCCGTACTAGACGCTACTGTTGCATGTTTGAACAGATGTGTATGCTAGGACGCTACTGTTGCCCCTCTGACGTGGTTGAGGCACGTCACGCCGTAACGTGGCCCACACATCTGCCGTCCAATTCTAACCGACGCTCTTCCTTGGCTCCATATTCTTCACAACTCTGCCGTCTTCTTTCCCCGATTCTACAAAGCAAAGTCTTCATAGCTCTGTGAGTGCAAGGCCACAGCGGCAATGATGAGCGTGTGCGCGAGCGGCGCGGGGGCAGAACAGCTACACAGTGCTGTAGGGGCACGTCGGCGTGGCTACGAGGCCATGGCAGCGGCGTACCTCGGTTAGTAGGGGCGCGAGCGGCACGAGAATGCAGTCAATGTAGAGTAGCTAGCTGCCGCGACAAATGGGCAGCAACTCAATTGGCCAGCCTCTTCCACGCTACAGCCGGTGTCAGCACAAGACAATTCTATGGCAACGATACAGCAGAAGGACATGAAGGTAAGAGAATTCTTCTTCTCACATGTACATCGATGATAAAACTAATTCTTTTGTGAACTGCAACAAGAATTTCTACACTTAACTCCACCAAAATTTAGCCCGAGATGTTCCAAGTTGTATAAAAAGTACTGAAATTCTCTGTTTTGTCAGTGCAGTATACACAATCAAATCTAGATTATTATTACTTGACTATGAACAGTAGGGAGACCTCTACGGCATATATCAACTCTAGATTATTGTGAATGCATAATCGTAACTTACTCATTTGAAGCAGCATCAGTCTGGTTTTCCTCATTTGAACCTGCATTGATCTAGTTTTTCGTTGGAACTTGTCTTGTCCACAACAATTAGAACCGAAGATGATCCATAAGTTGTTGTTGCTGCTACCGTTCTTTGGCTGTTCGCGCGGCACTCTCGTCTCCTACGACTGAAGATGATCGATGATTGTTGCTATCGTTCTTTGGGTGTTCGCGCGGCACGATCGTCTTCTACTATCCTTTCCTCTTGAATTATTTTTCATGGTATATTGTGTGAATTTCGTTCAGAAGATATAAGCAAGGACACACGATCTCTCTCTCTTTCTCTCTCTCTCTCTCTCTCTCTCTCTCTCTGTGCTAGAACTGATTAGTTTGGTGATTTTCCCTTCAAAACATTAGTTAAGAGAAACAAACGGATTTAATAGAGACAAAAAAGAAAAAGATGGAAGAAAGAGGTTCGCACAGAATTGGATGGCAGATGTGTGAGCACGACAGGGGAGCCGGTTCCATGCCAGTACCGTCTCTCTCTGACAGGGACCACGTGTAGGCATGTTACACACTGTACCAGAAAACCCTGTGCCAACGTCCGATCTTTTCGCGTGCACTGCACGTACGCGCGCGCGGCTAGCTTAGCTTCATGGTAATTTTGCCGTATCAGATAGCTGATCGATGTGAGGCAAAGAAAAGACGGAGATCTGGCGAAGGAAGAAGGGGATCCATGGCACAGTGTAACGCGCAGCATGTCCGTACGGCAGCAGTTGATCAGAGAGACACTCACTCCACAAAAATGCCCCTGCGCCTTGATCAGAGACAAACACGCACTGACAGTCTGACACACCTCAGGCTGAGAGATGCCACCGTTCTCTAGTAAAAAAAAAAAAAAAACCAAAAGCAGCGTAGTCTCCATCTCCTAGATCGCTATACGTGATACGCCTACACGGCAGGGCAGTATGCCCCATGGCGGAGGGAGGGGATACCGGCGGGGCCACGGCTCCCCCCTGTCCCATAAAAAAAATTCTTATTCGAACTTCTGAGTATGTATATCACCATCCGATATGTATGTATTTGGTATTTGGAGTATATACACGATATATTCTGAGGATGTATAATAATTTTTAGTTTAGTGTTCACTATAAAAATAGAAAGTATTTATATTTGTCCTGACCACCCGACCACCCTATGTGTATTTTATGGCCCCGGCGTTGAGTATGCCAGTATCAGTATCAGCACCGTTCTCTCCCTTGAACAGGAAAATCTCGACGAGGCCCTGTTCCATCTTTGACCGCTCCACTCATCGCCAAACCGGCATCATGTCCGTTTGGCCCAATCTGGCTTTAATCATTGGTCTTTGGCGATGCCGCTCAAAGAAACCACCCGGCCGGGAACTAGCTAGCTAGGTAGATCAAACTACATGACAGACAGTGCTGTGTCACGCGCCAAGCTCTCTTTCTTCTTGGAATAAAATTGATGAGACTAGCACTCCTGCAATAAATTTTTTTGAAATAATATTATTTTAAAATAAATTTTTAAAAATAAATAATTTTTTTTTTTTACAAAACTAGGCATTCCAAATGGTGACAGTATGCCAAAATAATACAGAGAGGTCGCTGGCGATAGTAACCTCTAACTGTTTTTTACTGTCTATTTTCGACCACATATTTTTATGAACAAATTATAATGATATAACAAAATATTCAGTACAACGTCATCCCATTTTTTTGTCGACAAATCACAATAATATTATAGAACATTCAGCTCAATGTCCTCATATATTTTATCGACAAATCACACAGATATTACAAACCATTCGGTGCAACATCATCACCTAGTTTTTCGACAAATCAAAGTAATATTACAAAGCATTGGGCACCACATATTTTAACAAGACAAACCTTTCTCGTAGTCGCGACCTCAACGTTCG
This sequence comes from Ampelocalamus luodianensis, assembly GCA_036346255.1. Taxonomy (NCBI): domain Eukaryota; kingdom Viridiplantae; phylum Streptophyta; class Magnoliopsida; order Poales; family Poaceae; genus Ampelocalamus; species Ampelocalamus luodianensis. The sequence goes on along the minus strand of CM070617.1, from coordinate 23,135,721 downwards.
CCCTGACGACTGCCTTGAGTGGGGCGGTCGAACGAGGTCCCCGCGGCGTCGTCCGGACTGCCGATGTCTCCTTCATCCCGTGGATTTCTCGTATGGCATTTCTTAAAGGTGTGCCCAGACTCCCTGCAAATAGAGCACTTCTTCGTACAACGCCCAGCTTCTGCTTCGTCCATATCGTTCCTGATATGTCGTACCTGTTGCCGGCCAACCTTTCCATTTAACCTATCAATGTCTATGGCTCAGATAAGTTGCTCCCATGTCGAATGGCCAGTGAAATGGACAACCGTGTCGTAACCATGCAGCTCGGCACTTCAGGTTTGCATCACCTCTCCTTTGTTGAAATAATCAAAGAGGTACTGGGCGGGATGTTGCGCCACCGTCGAACATGCGGTCATGACATGTGAATAGGGCTTATACAGAAGAAGATGCTTTGTTGCAAGTGCATACGCAACTAGCACGGCATAGCGTGCATTCGTGTGTGATCCTTCCGTGGTTCGTCTCGCGACATCCTTTATCCCTATACAGCATCTCGAAGCGAAACTCCCTTATGCCCATCTTGAATGCCCGATGTAGCTCACCCTTCTTGCTCTTCTCCACCATGTACTTGGTGATCATGGCGGAGTACAACAATCTGTCATTTGCTATAACAGGTGACGTGTTGTTGTTTCTATCAATAAAGTAATTTGTGGTATCGTGGAGAATTGCCTTCACAATACTAACCAAAGGGAGGCACATGGCGCCGTACATGACCCAATTGTACACCTCGGCTAGATTGATTGTCATAACATCATATTAAGCACCACCCCTGTCATGTAGTAGTGACTACTTCTCCTTGGGTTTGTCCTCAATCCAGTCAGAGAAATATTTCACATGTGCCCTCGTCTTCCTCGCCACGCTAGGACCATTTGTGGGTAGCTGTGGCAATACTTCAGGGGGCCTAGTCAGTGCTTGTAGCGGTCTTTTTCGCTGCCTCCCTTTTGTGCGTCTCGGTCTGCTTATCCAAAATCTTTCAGAGTGTGTCAAACTTTCACTGCTGGTTCTGGTTACACAACTGCTTGAACAAGTTCATCAAGTCCTTGTTGCGGAATTACTTGTAGGAGTTTGCACCCAAATGCCTCATGCACATCACCCATAGAAGTGATTCGTCCTCTCCTTGTTGTAGCTAACTTATTGCACTTAGCAGACCCGCATGTCGATCATATATGACGCATACATTAGGACGATCATGTACAATAAAAATCCTCAAATTCCTCAGGAACCACAACCAGCTGTCCGTGTTCTCACTTTCAATGAATGTGAATGCCACGTGTCGGTGTTTTAGAACCGATCTTACGTAAATATTATTTGATTCGGGGGGTCTCCACAATTGATCAAGCAGATAGGAAAGACACGGGGATTTTTATACAGGTTTGGGTCTTCTCTAGAGAGAATAAAAACCCTACTCCTGTGTGTATTGTATTGGGTATCCTGATCATAATCAGTGAAAAGACTTGCGCTAATACTGTAACTGATTGCCTGTCAAAGGTCCTCCCCATTTCTCTCTGAAAGAAGTCTTTTTATAGTATGTGGAGAGGTAGCCGTTCCATGTCAGGAGGGGCCTCATTATTCCGTAATAATGGGAGTAATCACCGGAGTATTAACCTCCCCATGTTGCCTGACGGTTATCAATCAGAGATAATGGTAAGTTATCTGCGGTTATTCCAGATAATAACTACGTATATTGACTGCTCAGATCTCACTGTTAATAGGGTCTACATGCGAGTGGACCTAGTTATCTGTGGAGAAGTCGTGTAGGACTGGTCGTAGACGGACTTGCGACGAGAAGTAGTCGTAGAAAAGCTTACGACTAGATACTGGTCGTAGAAAGACTTACGACCAGAGGTAACCGTAAGAGGACTTACGATTACATGGTAGTCATAGAAGGACTTACGACTATCAGGGTGGTCATAGAAGAACTTACGACCACCTGATTGACTTCTACCTTACTACTGTAAGGGGTATACTCACTAGCTATGTGATGTCATATTTACCTATAATACTCAATTACAGATAAATAGTAAAATAAGGATTATTATATCCTTGTCACCACGGGGAAAACTTGATTGTTCCCGCCTGTTGCTATTGTAGTCAATATCTGGCTCTTATACTTTTCATTCAGGAATATATCATTTATACACAAGATTGGACAACAGTGCTGGAATACATTGATGCATGGACCAAAGGCAAAAAATGCTCACTTCAGTACCCTCTTATTGCTCTACTTCGGATGCGTGGAATCTTGAATATTGACATGAGTGCTGGGATTTCTGTCTTGTATGACTCGGAGTTGGCCGGAGAGGTTGTGGTAGGAGTCCTCGAACGTACCAAACATTGATTCAAATGTCTTCTGTTTTGTCCTTCATGCCTTGGCATAGCTGATTGTATACTGGAACCTTGCCTCAATCGCTCGAATGATGGATCGTGGTTCAAAATCTAGATTATCGATGATCTCACCGTACACGATGTTCGCGATGTAACCTGATGACAGATTCTTATGGAACTACACTGACTCAGTGACGACACATGTGTGAGGGACCACTATAGAGCATTTCCAGTAGGTGTCTCACTTAGGCTAAAATACGTGCACTAGCCAAGGGTATCCCTCTATATCGCACTTCACGTCGTGGCATCTTATGTTAGACTCGATGGCTGTGAATATACGCCGCTCTAATAAGGCCCAGAATTTGATCGCCTCCTGCACGACCTCCTTACATTTGTACATAGCTCCTTGCCTTACCCCGCTCTGATCGTACTCCCACAGCACACGAGAGCCTTTATTAACGATGAGGTTGTCAAACTGGTATGTGTTCCACTCGGATGAAACCGCCTGCTGATCCATAGCATCCTCGTCGTCAGATTCTTCATCTTCTGACAATGCCATGTAGTCCTAGTCTTCAAAATCCATCATTTGGATTAAGGCTTCCAGCTCCTCACCCTCGTCAACAAACCCACTAGCTTACCTGAATAAAGGAGCTCCTTTCACAGGGTCTTCATCGACAGGATTAGCAACTACCGGACCTTCGACTATTGTGTGCGACGCTCTGTGGCTAGAGTTCCTAGCTTCTTCTTTGGCATGATCACTCCCTTCTTATTCAGCCGACGATGCAGGAGTGAGCTTGGCATATGCCTGAGTCAGAAGGGCCAAATCCCACCGTTCCTCTCTTGACCTAGATACATATAACTGCCACGACCTTATTCCCTTGAGCTGCACTAACTCACAATATGTGCCCTGTGGTGCTCGGTTGGTAAAGCAACTCAATCTCAGACCATACACACCATGGTCCAGATCGAATGTGTGGAACAACCACCGCATCACAGAGCCCCTATGTACGCTGCTCTGGTCTTGTTAGGGTCACGGTCGCCGATTGGAAATAACGTAATTCAATCCCCTCGGGACCCTCAAGAATAGTCTCTGACTGTAGTAAATTTTAAAATTGGTGACGTCCGACGTATTTGACGTACTGCACTGTAAACAAGATTTTCACGATTAACCCTATATATAAAACTAAACTACCCACCAAAAAAGGATTATATACAATATACTACACTACGTAACCATACATCTAAAACTATGCAATATATTCAGTTAAAAAATTACTTAAAAGGTGGACGACCGGATGAGCAACGCTTCGCTAGCTTCTCTCCTCCCCTCTGCTCCTCTCGCTTCCCTCTCCTTTTTTTCTCTTTTTTTTTTGCTGAATAAAAGTAAGCTATGTTAGAATTTTGAGGTCTTTTATAGGGTAGATTGGGCTGCCATTTGGAATAGTGACAGGGACTTGCGATATCCCTGTCGCCATTTGAAATTATGGTTTTTCAAAATTTTAATATTAAAAAATTTAGGGATTTATGGGATACCTGTCGTCAACTGGTGACAGAAAATGGTGATATGGACCTTTCTGCACTGTTCAAGTCCCTGTCGCTATTTGGAATGGTGACAGAGCCCTTTCATTATTTTAAAATGACGACAACAATCTAGTTTTGTAAAAGAATCAACTATTTATTTTTTAAAATTTCTTTTAAAATAATTTTTTTTTTAAAAAAAAATCCGCTGCAACGTGGAACTGCAATTGGACCGGCCGGGGCAAGCAAAAGCAGGCAGGCGGGCAGGCAGGGGATCGAATCGGAGTCGATCGGCCGGTCATGCTCTTGACTATAGATGCCCCGGGAAACATTGGAAATTAGGATGTTTTTTTGTAGTTTGAACACAAGTTGGCGTGCAGCAGGGCTCTTGGCGGGCGGCATCAGCCAGGCAGTACGCTGTTGTATTTGACTGGGCCATAGATCGATAGATGTGGTGCATTGGTGTGGCGCGAGGGCGAGGACCCATCTGGGCAGCAGGCTGCGCTGTGGCCAGGGTGGCCGACCGCCCGTCCATCGCCACCTTCCCGAGCCGGAGGACGAGGAGGACTGCCTCTGCCTCCGCCTGCCAACGCCTGTAGCCGAGCGAGCGAGCCCCCCTCCACCACCGCGCGCACCAGTCTGGCTGCCCGCTCGCTACAGTCTAAAGCTGACGCTGCTGACCCCGCACGTACGCCACGCCAAGCCACGCAACACACACACCACGCAGTCCCCCCCACCCACCCAAACCGAGAGATATCCTTGATCACTCGCTTAGTCGCTTGGAGCTCTGCCTCTGCCTCTGCCTCTGCCGCTGCAACCCGGCAACCCCAACTTACCCCGCAGCCCCGGCCCGCTTATCCTTCTTTCTCCTGTACGTACGTGCGGACGAGTTATAGCTCGCTAGCTGATGCGCGCCGTGGAAACGTGTCGTGTTTATCCATCACTTTTTCTGACCGAACACTCCTAATGTTAGTGAGACGGAGGAGGGAGACATGCGGGTTGACCATGCTCCATACATGCACGAGCGGACGTAGAGGGTACATGCATGCTGCCGCGCTGGAGGGAGAATCTATGGCGGCCGAGCGGCCCGATCGATCTCTCTACATAGGAGCGGCGAACCGACGACGCTGTTGTGTACGCTGGGAACTGGCGTGTCCGTGCGCGCCGCGGTACGAGCTTTTAACCATTTCGAGCTAAAGTCTTCGGGCAGCTCGAGCCTTTGACCTCACGCGCGGGGGGCGGCTCGCAACGTCTGCGTGTTTACGTGGGGTCGGTGCCGAAGCCACCATGAACATAGTGCTCCTGCTCATGATGTGCCGTGCTCTTATCGGTTCCAGAATTACTTCTGGTACTTGCATTATATATAAATTAAAACATAGAATCCATTGTGAGGGTAACAGGTGGGTTATGGGGCCACATGTCAGTGACATATCGATGTTATTTTCTAATTCGTTATATCTTTATAGTATTGTCAACGATCAAGTTATCGATCTTACGAAATAAAATGAGAAAAATGACTGATAGTTCTTGGATGAGAATATGGTTACTCTTTATTATAATGAACTGGCTATTACAAAGATGCCTTAGACTAGCCCTAATTACACTGAGTATATTGCTTGCTACGCTTTGGTTTGCTTCAATTGTCTTCAGTTAGAATCCAATTGCCTTCTGATCCTCCCTCTGTTGTTCGTCATCCACCTTTAAATAATTGGCGAAGAGGTGGCAGTTACTCCTCGAGAATACACCTTTTGGAAGTGACGTGTCTAATCGTGGAAACAGTTACAGTCAATGAAATGCTAACTGATTGCCAGTTGGTGTTAACAGGAGGTGAAATAAATGTAATACAATTATTGTCAGTGACTTAGGGCTATAGACGTCGTGTGGTTTGGGGTTGATAAGGCGCATGTCCCATTCTTCACACAGAGGGAATGTATTTGGAATCGGGCACAAGTACCAGTTCAAAGACTCTTCGAGCAGTCGTCTGGTCAAGCAATGGGTACAGGACCCCTCCGACCTGGTTACTCATAGAGCAACCTTTGGAATTCTAACGACCACAGGGGGTCGTTAGCCTTGAGGTTTACGACCACATAAGTTGTGTGGGTTTTAACTAAATGTAAAACTAATATTTAGAAATTTAATCAGCGTTAAGTGTTACTGAACAAATTGCCCCTTTTGTACATATATGAAAAAGTCAATAAGAATCAATCAAAAAAATTGGCTATTTTTTCTATTCGATCCATTGACACAGACACCAGTTACAAACTTAAATTTGACAAAAAAAATAGAATTCAGAACACAATCAGGCACTTAAGCAGTCACGTCGCACCGCCTTCCTTGCTCGCTCGCTGTCACCGCGCACCCTCGCCCTCACCGTCTCCCTAGCATCCACGCAACACCTTCCTGGCTTGCCGCAGCCCGCAGTGGGTCATCGCGCCCTCGTAGAGTCTCACTATGTGTGTTACCTATCCCAGCTCGTTGCATCCTCACCAAGCCACTATCGTGACGCCCTCATCAACACGCCAAGTCGCCGCACGCACCATACTCTCTCTCTCTCTACACCTTTGCGTCTCGTTGTCTAGGGTTCCACTGTTTGAGTACGGAGTGCAGGAGGCAGCAGGCTAGTCTAATTGCAAATTGGGCGTCCAAACTCCAACTAGCAGCTGTTCACCAAGCCACATGACCTAGGCGCCTACAAGACCTTCTTCCTCAGCTGCCTGAGCGCCTGTGCTGTGCAACCTCCATGCCTAAAAACCTATGCCGGTGCTAAGAGGGGCACTAGCCCCAACAGTGGCTCCGCCCTTGGTAGGGGTGGCTGCTTTATGTTTGGAACTTTGAAGGTTCATCCACCACTCTTAATTTATTTTCCTTATAGTATGTGTTTACGTGATTTCAATGGTCAATTTTGTTGTTTTTTTTAAGAAAATACAAGGCAGATATACACTACCCACGCAAGGAATTTATCAGACGCACCTAAAGACTCACCGAGCGCGAACATATGTTTTCCCACTGAATGCGCATATTTATATGTATTTCTAAAATCGTTGAACACCAACGTCAAGTTTAAAACTTGAATCTTGATGAACTAGATGTATCTAGTCACGTGCCGGCTTACTAAATTTGCTGTTGATCTGCTACGGCTACTATTTCATAACTTGATTGGATGGTTCTATATATACAAGTTTTTTAGCATGTCAATAAAATGTTATAATAGAACCGAATCTAACGTTATGGGTGAACATATTAATTCGTACTGACGATTGCCATTTCTCAAACAGTTTGCCCTCTCCAAGTCCAAGTATTTGCAATAGAAAATGTCATTAAAAAAAGGGGAGCGAGGGAGAGAGAAAATTTGGTCCCGCCCCTGACACGCCCTTGTTCTTGCACGAGGGCAAGAACAAAATAAAACGCAGAGCAATAGATAGGTTTTTATTTCGCAGCAGAGGCCAGAAAGCAACAGATAGAAAATAAAAAATGAGTGTGAACTTTGTTTGAACAACAAAAACCCAGCATACAACATAGAAAAACATCAAGTGGGTCCTTTTGGGACGTCATGGCCCTACAACTACAAGCACACAGCCAACTCCATTATATAACCAGGCATATGCTCTTCCCCAAGAGCGTCTCAACTCAGTTACTCAGTTCACTTCTCTTGATTCTTCTTTCCTTTGGTTACCTTCGCCCTTCCATCCTCTTCGCACAGATTGGCAGCTCTACGGCTCACAGGAAGAGAAGAAGTACGTGCGCGGCCAGTGTCCATGGAGCTCTATGCCGAGGAGAGGTCATGTAGGTTGTCCAAGAAGAGGAGCGGCAAGGGGGGGATGGGCGTGCGCGCCGACGGCAATGGCAAGAGCAGGACGTCGTTCTCCGGCCGGTGCGCGCGGCTCGTCAAGGAGCAGCGTGCGCGGTTCTACATCATGCGCCGCTGCGTCACGATGCTCGTGTGTTGGCGTGACTACGCCTGAGGCACCGCCGCGTGCAAGATCGATCGGAGAGGAACCAAGAAGCACACCCGCCGCCACCCCCCCCCCACCCCACCAGGGTGAACTTGTGTAAAGATAATATTTCCTTCTCTTTTTTTCATTTCTTCGGAGTAGAGCGATGCAGTATGCATGCACCGCTGCACATTTTGTTGTGTTTTGATGTAATGTGTGCATCTAATATAGAGAATCTTGATCAAAATGGGGGTGTTGGATTCTTGGTGGTGCTACTGTGTGTCTTCTCCTTTCCATTGTTTGACTCCTCGATGTGTGTGATTCATCGGAAAGCGAAGAGATACTCATGTGAGTCTAAGAGTTGGACGGCTTGCTGCTTTTATGCGACGACGCTCGCTTAAGATTTACGAGATAGCCACAAATGTACACGGTATCAAGAGGAACGAAGAAGATGAATTTCGTAGAGAACCGAAATAATAATACCAAAATAATCATAGCGGGAGACAAAGATTCAACGAAGTTTGCCGTAAATTCTTTAATCACAACCTCAAAAGAGTATGTTGTTGCTTTCTCACACAACCTTTTAGAATACTCATATCATTGTCCTATATAAAAACCTACTAAAGAATAACATACTCTCTAATTCGCTCGTGTCTCTCTTGCTTTGGACATTTAGTTTGTGATTTGAGTTCTCTATAACCACCTATTATGATTTTATATGGTGTCACATGGTTCTCCTCTAAAGAGAGTAGAAATCTTAATTATATTATGATTAATATAGGAATCATTATAGCACGTACCTCTATGTCCTACTAGGTCAGATATGAGTCACCTCTTAACAATTTTCACATTTACTCTTATTCGTTGAAGTCATTGTACTCCTTTAAGAACTCGATCTAAGTCGGCTTCGCCTTTTTTGCGCCTTTTTTTTTTTTGTTTTTCTCTCGCCTTTGGGAATGGCCCACCATAGGGGCTCACACATCACCGCAATGTGTGTCGGTGTCCATGCTAGCTTACTCGGACTATCCACCTGAGAGTTCCTTCATTGTGTAGTTTGGTTAACTACACCTCCTGTTTCTACAACCCTCCATTACATAGGTTTGTACCGCCCTCGAGCTCTAATTGTTCACCGGTATCGCATGGTTGGTTCCATCACATCTTCCTTTTCCAACAGATCGCACCTTCGGCTCTGTGACCGTTAGGGTTTGCAACCATCTTTGCAGTTTCACACATAATTACGGATGAAATCGGAGAACTTACCGTTGACGACACGCTTTCCTTCTCCTGACCAAGATTTTTTATCAGACCTCCCATTGGTTGCTCTTCCCTGACGATTACCTATTAATCAGTATCCTCCATTACTTCAGACACTTTTCATGATTATCTATCATTCACATGCCTCCATCTCGAAGTGATACCTCACAACCTTCGAGTTCAAGAAAGCACACATATATTAGTTTCTTCTTTAAGCCATGAACATATCGAACTCCTGTCAATGTGTGATGTGCTCCATCATACATCTCCAGTGTATTCGTTCTCACCTCAGTAATTGCATACTCTTTGCATTCCACCAAGTGAACAGTTCCATGCAACGAGTGTAGAGATCATTTGTTAAACATCTCCCTCGTTAAACATATATGAAATCAACAACCTGAATCTAATATCCATCCATAAGAAGTACCAGATTGACTGGTGATAAGGACATCTGAATCATCTTTCACTACCATCACGGATCACGCACCTCTCACTTGCTTCAAACTCAGATAATTCTTTATCATATGACATTCCTCGTCACATAGATAACATACACGTGTGCTTGCTCTTACCCTTCTTCTTCCTGCGCCTCTTGCTTTTACCTGCAATACCTATGGCAGCCAATGCTTGATCCACCGAGGATGAAAAAACCGACGGTTTCTTCAGGACTCTGCCTCCAATAGGTATGTAATTGCCTTATTGAAGTTGAGAGGGACTTTTTTGACGAGAATATTCATCACCAGTTGTTCCCATAGTGGCGGTAGAGATTACACCAATATGGCGACCTTGTCGTTCTCCTCAATTTTCTCATTCACACTAGTAAGTTGTTTGATAAGTTTCTTGAAGGCATGAGATGGTCAACAAATCATATGTCTTCCTCCATGCGTAACTTGTACAGTTGCTGCTTCAATACCCGCCGGTTTGTCAGCGATTTTAGTATATACAATTCTTCTAAGTTACTCCATAATTTCTTCGGTGAATTCTCCTCAATCACTAAGTACTTTAACTAATCAGAGAGATATAGACGAATTGTACTGACAACCTTTCGCTCCATCACCTTCTAGTCTTCATCGACGTTCTTTTTGGTTTGTCGCCTTTTTCAAGAGCATCGATTAACTTTTGCTGGACAAGACCATCATTCACCATACATTGCCACACGTTGAAATTTTCTCTGTCGTCAAATTTCTCTACTTGATCCTACATCATAGAGCTATTCCTTTCTCCTTTTCATATCTCTTGCTTCTTCACACTACATTCCAATGATCTCCCTCGAGAAACACTAGGTGAAGGAACCCCTAATGCTGCAGTTGTTGTAGCAGCAAAATCAACAGTTTCTTCCTCCTCCACATGTTTATTCTCTTCTACTGGTTCCCCCAACTTATATTCAGCAAGCCCAGAAGCAAGAGTGTTGTAGGACTTTGATCCAATGGCAGTAGCAGTGTCAGTATCCTAAAAATCAGTATGGATCACTATTAGCAAGTAGGTCGTGTTACAGGCATAACTAATAAGATAATTTTGAATCTATTTTGTAGATATTACAAATTTAAGTGGATATCAATGTTGAACAAGAGTGCATCTAGCACTTATAGACTTAGGCATTTAGAGACTATGTTGGTTTAAGCATGATAGATTAACAAATTACCTTGCACAGTATAAATAAATCCTAGATTAAAATTTTTTGGTCAGTACAGAAGCAATAAATCTACCAAACCTATGACAGAATTTACATGTCATGTCTGCATAGTCTAAGCGTAAGCTTTTTCTGGAGCAACCCAGGCGCCACCCGAATTGAAACACAAACATAGGCAAGAGGAGTAAAGGGATCAGTTGCATCAGTTGACAGTTTTATCTTAATAGAATAGCTCATAACTACAACAGATAGTTCAGATTGTAGATTGGAATGTAGTGAGTGCAATGGAACTATGCTAGTTTATATTTTTATTTTATTTGTTGAACTTGATGAGTACCCGCGGGCGAAGTGTACCCATGGGCGGTGGTGCATTGTTCGCGGGTAAACGGGTATGCCCGCGGGCGACGGGCATTGGCGAGGTTCTTCGCTCGTCGTCCTTTGTGGGCATGCCCGTGGGGGAAAATCGGGGTCACAGGCATGGGTATGGGCGAGCACTACCCGTGCCTGCCGCGCCCGATTGCCATCCCTACGATATACGACATAAGCATGCAGTGTATCAAGAATGAAGTAGATGAATCCCGTATAAAACTGAAATAACAACGCCAAAACAATCACGACAATAAATAAATATTTGACAAAGTTGGTCGTAAATTTCTTAAGCACAACCTCAAAAGAGTACAATAAACCGTCGTTCTCTCACAACCCTCTCAAACCTTTTAGGATCATCGGATCTTTACCCTATATAAGAATCTAGTGCTAAAGAATAAATTAGCCTCTAATTTTCTCGTGTGCTCCTTGCTTTAGATGAGTTAATTTGTAGCCTCAGTTCTTCGTGACCACCCATCATGACTTTATATAGTGTTCCCTATTTCTCATCCAAAGAGGGTAGGAATCATAATCTTATTAAGATTTATATAGGATTCCTTGTAGCACCCTCTCCAAATCTTACTAGATTAGATATGAGTCATCTCTCAACATGCTCTTTCTTTGCATTTCTTCTTTACTCCTATAAGGACCCAGGACGTTACCAGTACTTACCGGCAAATGTATCTCACCATTTTGCAACTGCATTTGCAAAAGGATCACTTTAAAAAGTGAGATGCAACTCCATTCACAAAAAAGAATGTTTTAGGGCATTAGGTCAGTAATATCACAAAAAGTTAAAATTAGATAAATAACATCACAATAAAACTTAACCGCTAAATAACATCGAAAAGGCTTAAAAATCTGAAAACAACACTCTAAGGAAATATTCCATCATAAATTTTTGGAAAAAGTCCGGTTTACTCCCTCGAACTATCAGAAAAGTCTGGTTTACCCCCTGAACTACAAAACCGGTTATTTTACCCCCTAAATTTAGGAAAACCGGTCAGTATACCCCCTGGGCTGGTTTGAATAGGTGGTTTTATATTATCAACACATCTGAGCCGTCCGTTCATGCTTTGATATATGTGCAACACTAGAATAATGATACAAATACATAATACCATACATCCTTCATCCATACCATACATCCTTCATCCACTCTCTCTCTCTCCTTCTTTTCTCCGTTCGGTTCAGCCGCCGTCGCCGCTTAGCCCAACTCCTCCTGGTGCCGCTCCCTCCCTCTCTGGTGCCGCCTCTTCCTGGTGCCGCCGCCGCCACTCAGCCCGCCTCCCTATGCTCCAGCCGCCCCGCGGCTTGCCGCGGTAGATTTGGGACGAGGTGCGCTCGACCGTCTCTGAGATCGAAGGAGTCGCGGTACTCGTCGGCTGCCATGGCGGCGGAGGTCGCGGAGAGGAACGCGACGTCGGGGACGGTCTCCCACATCACACTGCGGAGTTCTGCCACGGCGACGCCACCCCGCCGCTCTCGTTCGCGCCGTCCTCGGGAGACGCTGCCCTGGCCAACCCCGTCACCAGGAGCCCTGCAACGCGAGGAAGCAGTCCCCCACCTCCCTGCTCCCTCCCCGCTGTCGAGGAGGCCCGCCGCCGTAGCTCCTCTCCTCCGCTCCCGGCCGCCGTCGCCGGATTGTCTCACCCGCTCCCAAGCTGCCCCGACCACCCGTCCGGCTTCCCCACACCTCTGTGCGGCCCGTGCGCGCGCCGCCCTCCTCCTTGCGTCGCCGCTTCGCCGGCGCCGCATGAACCCATGCTACTGCCGCTGCCTGCCTTCGTCGCACCGCCGCGCCGGTGCCTCGCTGGCCACGCCACTCATGCCATCAGCTCGCTGCCCTGACCCCATTTTGACCACTCACCTGCCTCCCCGCCGCCTCGCTCGCCAGCGCCGCCATCTCCGAGTGCCGCCTGCTCGCCCTCTGCCTCCCCCTCTCTCTTGTCCGAATGAAAAAGAGGAAGGGGAAAGGATTGTTTTGCTTTGTGGCCCACCTGCCATTGGCTTAAATATTGTATTGTACATGTGTATGTGGATTGCATACTGTATTGTACAAAATCACCTATTCAAACCAGCCCGGGGGGTGTATTGTCCGGTTTTCGTAAATTTAGAGGGTAAAATAACCGGTTTTGTAGTTCAGGGGGTAAACTAGACTTTTCTGATAGTTCGAGGGAGTAAACCGGACTTTTTCCTAATTTTTTGAAAAAGACACAATTACCCCCTTCTCCACCTCCGACGTCTCTCTTGCAGTTTCTGTCTCTCTCTGGTGATTCACGTCGCGCTTCCTCCGGCCGTGCCACTGCCACCGTTGGAAGTTGTCAAAAGCCGTACTACCCCTGAAACCATGCCGCCATGTCTACCACGAAGCCTGGACCTTGGCCGCCTAGGCCGCGAGCACGACATGGGTGGTGGGCACTCTTTGGTACTTGGCCCCAGAGATGACGTGGATGGGGAAGGCGACGATGACTGCAAACGTGTTTGCATTCGAGCACTGGTGCTGAAGTTGGTCTTCGGGTAGCGGCCCATTGAACAACCTCCAATGCAGTACAAAGGTAATATCATCTATTTACCCCTATGAGTGTTATTTTTCATAATTTCACATGTTCTAGTAGTCTGAATTGGATATTATTTCTCTAAAATCGAGCGAAGGGAGCACCGACGACCTGATTTGCAATTTTTTACCATTCGTGGTAACAGTAAACTTGGAGCAACTGAAGGAGAAGGTTGGGGAACCGTTACTAGCATTCTGACCCGGAATGAGGCGGTGGACTCCCGAGGCCCAAGTGTGCTGACGCATTGAATTGTTTACTCCCAAAACGACACCTCCGTATCTGAGCGCCCCTGCGGGTTGCACGCCATCACTAGTAAGAAATCCTCTCCCCTCGCTTTGACCAAATGGGAGCGCAGGGTAAGCCTCGGTCTCATCTATTCCACCTGGCTACCGATTAGCTAGACTACTACTACCTCCACTATCCACTCCACAAGACTCCCAAATCACTGTTCGTCATCCAGGCACCTACTGGTATCAATTAATCGAACAGCATCCTACATGAGACCCGTTTCATGCCTTACCAATTGACAGGAGAAAGGCAGATAGTTTTCATAGGTTACTAGTCAAATTTTCAGAAAGTTTTTATAGGTTACTAGTCAAAATTTCCAGGTTACTTATCTTCTTATTGCTTTCTGAAGACAAGTTTTCCCTCGTACGTAGGGAGTAGTTGCAATACATACCCAGCATCTATGCTGAAGATGCCAGGGACCCATGCTGGCTGCCATGCTACGAACGCTGCAGAATCAGGAGTAGCATCAGTGGGCAGTGGTCCTACGATCCTATTGAGCACTCGCTCATAGTCCTATGCAGGAAACCGGGCGCGAGATAGGAGAGGATACATAGGACCCCCACCACGCACACTGTCACGAGGCCACAACGCCCGGCCGGCTGCACCGTCTTTTAGGACGGTTGCATTCATATCCTATCAAGCTTTTAGCATTTGGATACAAGTGTGCGTCAAGGAGAATAGCAACAGTGAACAGGTCGCCTTATGATGGCTGCAGTCTAGCCAACCATTTTGGTTTGATCACAAAATCGCATGCTAAGATCGATCTTTACAAGGAGAAAGCTTGCATAGTGATATGTTATATCACTGCGCATTAGTGGGGTCATAATTTTTTTTAAAAAAATAACACTCGATTAACACTCGAAGGATAGATTGAAATGAGAAGTTGGTGTCCATATGTTCCCCTTGCTATTTCCATTTGTTTTCTTTAGTACTAGTAATCACTAGCGATTACTGATTAGTCATATACATAGTTCAGGTCCTGTTCATAAACGACACAGACAAAAAAAAAATAACAGAAAATTGCTATATAGAAACTTTCAGGTGCAATTCAGTCGGTTCCATTTGTCGATGCTTGTTTGCATCGATTTCTTAGACACAAAGCACTTCATAGAGAAGAATGGAGCAGAAGATGTAGTTGAAGTTCAGAATCTTCAAATAAGCAGCATCATATACTACTCCAGTAGCTTTACACCTATACGTTGTCAACACAGATGTGTGCCGAGCTGATTTGGACTTGACCCCAAAAAAAAATCGTCGATACAGTGAAGGCCTTACAAGTGTAACCCCAGCTTGTGTGCCTCTCTCGAGCAAGGAAGGATATAGCGACAGATGTTCTCCACCGAGTCTCCTCAACCCCTTCTCTGCACTCTTCTCGAATCCACCGAGCAGCTCGCCGAGGAAGCAGCATCAGAAGAATCACGGATCGATCTCGTCTCCAACCCAAGAAAAATCAGGGTAATTCAGTAGCGGCTTCCTCTTGGGAACACTCCGCTTGATCTTTAGAGCCCCAAATCGAGGAGGTATATGTCTGATTTCTGTGCAGTTGGTGGTGTCATTTGAGAATATGGAGCAGATTTTTCAAGAAAAGAAGGAACTTTAGGGAACAGCACTTCTCCATTTTTCATGTTTTCCCCGTTTATTGTAGTGATCAGGCTTTAATTTGAAGGAACCAGAGATCTGCATAGCATGAATTTTGATGAATTCCTCGTCATTTTTTATTACAAGTTATTGAAAGAAACAGAAGTGAATAAAACAACCGCTTCTGAAAAGTGGAAGAAATTGGTCTTATTTACTTTTGGTTCTATGCTGCTTTTCAGGATTCTTTTTGACATATTACTAGCCATGGCTGATACCATAGATTTAACCGGTGATTGAGGTGTTCTTAAGACAGTGATCAGGAAAGCAAAGTCTGATGCTGTTGCACCTTCAGATGGCCTTCCCCTTGTTGATGGTATTGCGGCTATCTACATCTTGGTCTGACCAAACGTTGTTATCTTTAATTACCTTCATTAATAATTTGGCCATGTCATGCTAAAGAACTGTTTATCTGTTGCTAAAATACTGAAATACTACTAATTCGGCCTTGTATATATTATCTCTGGGGCACTGAACTCACTTGATGGAACTCCAAAATGCTACGGAACCTGTGGTGGCTGACAATCAAATATGGTGCAAGAATGTTACGATAATCTGCATTACACAAGCATAATAATTTCTGCTTCTACCTTGTCTACAGTTCATTATGAAGGCACTCTTGCTGAGAATGGTGAGGTTTTTGACACTACTCACGAAGACAATTCTGTTTTCTCGTTTGAAATTGGAGAGGGAACTGTCATTAAGGCATGGGATATAGCCGTGAAAACTATGATGGTAATGGACGCTCTAATCACTTGTTCCTTATGATCATCTCTTGAAGTATTTTTCTGACAATAGTATTGTTATATTGGACTATTGAAGGGAAGAAAGCCAAATAGATTACTGCTGTTTATTACTGACAACCGTAGCCTAGAGAATAATGAGTTATGAAGCATCAAATTACAAGTTATTCGTATGAACCTGGCTACCGCGCTTGAAATTCCTCACGACCGTGCCTGGCTGTTAAAATAAGAGAATAAGAATACGCATAAGTACATAAAGAAGTCTTTCAAAACATCTCCTCTGTTGCTTTGTATCACTTTCTGATCTTTTTTTGTGCACCTTTGTAGAGTTGTAGTATCAGCTCATTTGTACCAGAGCGTTTATCTTTAGAGAGGAAAGTGTAGAATGGTCTATGGGCTATACCGTAAGAGACAGGCAACCCATAGATTTTGCACATTGCAGGTCAACTGCAGCACTGCTTTACAGTCAGCGCCGGTTACTTGCGCACTCTATTCTGGCACAGGACTCCGGTCAATGCAGGAGTAATGTCAGTTCCAGAAAATACTGGAATATGTAGTAACTCTTGCATTGACTACAATCCTTCCTTATGATCATCCTTATGATTCACATTTGGTCCTATGTAACACACTCTTAATGGAAGAGTTTTAAGTCATTGACAGATGCTCTTCTTTTTTGAAGGATTGACAAATGTTCTTCTGAGCTTATAAACCAAAATGGTCGAGGATAACACATTTGGCAGTTGGATGGGCACACACGTTTCTTTAGCAAATTAGCATATATCTAACATGAATGTAATGCCATCTGATGTCACATTGGTGGTGTAGACAGTGGAATATCATATGATGTGCGGAAACGAATACCATTGCCCATGTTCCTGGATAGTGGACAGAGCCAGCAGAACATGTTAGGCCCTAGCACCTGTGTAAAAAAATCACAAAACGTTGAGAAATAAATAATAACTGATGCCCCTGGCTCTAATAATTAAGCAATGAACAAACAAATCAAGAATATATTTTTGAACTAAAGCTTAATATGGACATTGCTAGACGGCCGATTGTCTCCAGCGTCAAGGGTTGTCTAACCAAGGAGTTTGCGTTTTCTGCGGGCTTGTGTAGGAGACCATCGATCACCTTCTACTCGGTTGAGCTATGATGGCACAAGTTTGGGCGTGTTTCCTTAATCAGGCCGGTTTCCCTTCTGCAGTGCCCGTTGGTCAGCAATCTCTACAAGACCATTGGATTGCCGTCAGGAGCTTTGTACCTAAGCATCGTAGGAAGGACTTCGATTTGTGCTTAATACCCGTTTGATCTAGAAGGAGCAAAATCAAAGGATTTTCAATAATAAACCCTCTTCTATCAACCAACTGTTTCTGCTCACTATTAGCGAGCACCGCATCTTTCGGTCGTCTTTTTTGTTTCGGCTGGCCTTAGGCCTCCTTTCTTTATGTTTTCGTTTTGGTTTTTCTTCGCTCTATCCTTTCGATTTGTCTCCATTTTTTCCCCTTCAACTTAATAAAATGATGTGCAAAGCTTTTGCACTTCCTAAAAAAACACTAGAGAAAAGGTAAATATGAAAAATGAAAAAAAAATGTCAAATATAATATAACTATGGATAGCAAGAGCCAAGAAGTGGCATGAACTTCAGTCGCCAAAATTTATGTATACCAATGATATGATTTAGTTTTTGTCCATCTACTACTTTTGAATGGACAAGTAGAAGGCTCAGAGATGAGCATAGAGATGGGTACCAACAAAGTTATTTCTGTGTACCATCTTCAATGAGGAAAAGATGATCTTATACCAACACTATATCTTGAAAAGGGCATTTGCATCATTGCATGGCAACACAGACACTAAATTTTTTGTTGAGATGTAAAAAAGAGAAATGATGAAAATAGTTCTTACTGAAACAAGATTCTCATAGACACCGAGATCGTATGGATGATGATAAAGATTTCCAGCCTTTTCTGCCAACCACATTGCCCTGACTCCTTCATGGTACTGCAAACCACCAACATACTACCATTATAAATCTATAAAAGTAATGTCCTCCAAGACGAGATTCTATTTTTCAAACCTCGATAGTAGTTTTATTATGCAAGATGAGGTAAACATGCCAACCCAACAGGCCTGCCAATGCCAAAGTTAATGGACACAGAATGACACCACAAATAATCTGCACATGAAAACATTTGTGTGTTAATTATTCGGATGAAATTTCTGATGATAGTTTCAATTAGGGTCTTACGTGCTGGCAACTGAAACAACCTTTTCAAATTACTTACAATTGATGTCCTAGAAGAATCACTGCCTGGCTGTTCGTCTTTAGGTAAACTATGCACAGCACCTCCTATTATCAGAACCTGATATAAAAACGAATCTTCTTATGCTCAAACTCCTGACAAGCCATAGTTGCTAAAGTAATGGAGGATATTGAAGTACCATAGAATAGAAGCTTGCAATTACAGCATACAGAACAAAGACTAGGAAAATCTTGTAGTTCTCATGTCCAACGCAATTGTTAATCCAAATACAGTGATGGTCCTGCACAGAAAAATGTAAGATAAATGCAAATTGGAACCAAGAAAAGAATAAACGGGATCATGCTATTAGTACTAGCTGGCACCATTCTTAGGACGCATCTCTTGCAGACACGGCAATGGTGTGCACGAGGAGGTTTATAATGGGAGCATTTCTGGCAATATCTCAAATCACCACCCTGCAATTATGACATCAGAATCAGAATAAGCATGTTAAGTAAAGAAGATACAACATATGTGATAAAAATAAATTTGAATTCTAACATTACGAAAAGGTGTATTCTAGTGTAAATTGGCACACAGGCCCATGGCTTTTACTATATTGCGTCAAAGATATTTCAGTGACAAAGATTAGCTTCCCCCCTTTTTTTTTACATTTTTTACAAAATTTCCACTGATAGGCGAGTTTGAGAACTAAATGGACATGAAATCTAAATATAGTGCATTGCCGGTCTTGCCGGTCATGATTTATGCTTGGAATCCATTCCAACAAAAAAATGGAAAATCTTTTAATGCAAGCAAGATATGATTCCCCAACAACTGAGGTTGCTTTTAGATATTTAATATTTATTCACTTCAAGGGCAATGACGAGTGCACAAACTTCAGGACCAGAATACACCTTGACGTTTCAATTAGATTATAGCTGAAATCGTCATAACAGGCAAAAGCAAAACACATAGTAGAATGCAATGTATTATCTTCACATGGGTACATCCACCAGTAAAAAATGCAACACCTACTATTCAATGGATGTGACCCCTTACGCAAGATCTAACGGGCAATAATAATATCAACTCCTAAAAATCCAGAAAACAATTACTCGTACGTATCCAGCTTTTGAATCGAACGATATTTTGATCCTTTCCCAGCTTACCAGATCCCAGTATGCTAATGTTGTCATACCCATTGCATGCATTGATTACACAAATGCAAATCCTCTGATCCACCAATGACACATTCTGCACGCAAGACCTAGATTTCATACTTAAATCTAGATTATCTAATTCATAAGACCAATGCTCTGCAGGAGATCTAGAGAAGATCCACACTGAGTCACTGACTGCATTCTTAGCAGCAAAATATCCTACCTTTTCAGTTTTTTAGTCCGGGGTGTCCCCCATTTTCCATTATTACATAACGGAATCCCACCTTTTCAGTTGAAATGTATTTTTTTTAATCAATCAAATATTAATGACTGCAGCGTGCAAGGATCCAGAGCAAAAAACGCTCAGTCGCTCACCACACGTCCACACCCCTCCATAGAGTCGGATGCACACCAACACACTGTTACTCTCTTCCTCCCACAAAGATCTCAACATTGAGCTCAAAATGGTAAAGGAACGTTCTGCTCCAAAGATCCAAACCCCACAGACGGAATCACCAGTTCACTGGATCTTGCTTATAGGCAATGTTCTGAATCTAAATCCAAGATCTCAACTTTGAGGCCAGAGTATCTAATCCGCAAGATATGAATACCATTCAAATCCAAAGATCCAAACTTTGCAGCACGCCGCCGCGGCGCCCGCGAGATCTGGGGTGGTCCCGGTGGAGGAGGGGGAAGCGCGGACCGTACCTTGCGCTTGATCTCGTGGATGGGGCTCTCGTGGTCCTCCACGTCCGGCACGAAGGCCGACGGCACGCGGCCCGGGTCGCGGGAGACGACGACGGCGTAGGTAGCGACGCAGGCGGCGGCCAGTGCGGTGAAGGCCGCGGCGTTGGCGACCCCCGCCGCCGTGGCGAGCCCCAGCCACGCGGGGATCGCCAGGAACACCGTGGTGTAGTAAACGTACCCGATCGCCGCGAACACCGAGAGTATGGGCAGCGTGACGTACCCAGGCCGCCCCGCCATCCCCGCCGCGGCCTAGTGCTCCTCTTCCGCCCGGCCGCGGGGCGAGGGCGTTCCGGGGAGCACGCGCGGCGGTCCCGCGGCCTCGGGAGCTCGTTCCGCGGGAAGCGGCGGAAGGGAGGGGAGAAAAGCCGCGCAGCGAGCGCCTCGTTTTTACTTCGCGGTTCGCAGTTAGCTCGCTGGTGTTTGACGGGGAGAAAAGCGTGCCGTTTCGGGTGTGATTGTGGCGGCGACGAGTTGAGTTGAGGTGGTTGGTAGAGCGTGGACGTCCGGAACGTGGCGTGGTGCGTTCATCGGTCCATGTGGTTGCGGGGCAGACGTCCGAGCTTGCGTAGCCGTGAGGGCTGCAGATTAGCAGGGGGGATTTGAGCGCTTTTTCGAAACCTCTAGCACCGCTGAGTCTGTGCCGGCGATGTTATAGCGAGTAAATGCTTAGTTAGTTCGTCTAACCTTTTCTTTTCAAAAACTAACACGGTGGCAGTGCGTTTACATAGCTAGATCTATTTTGAAGTTCGTATAAATGATTATAATACATTTATACATCTTGTAGGTTATTTAGACTTTTAAAATATCCTAAACTTTAGAAATGACAATAGCAGCCTGAAGAAAATTACAACATGATGATGAACATACTAAACATTGGAAATGACAATAGCAGTTTGAAGAAAATTACAAAATGATGACATAATTGAAGTATGTGCTTCGATCGAAGAAAATTAACGAGCATAGGGTGACAATAGCAGCTTGAAGGAAATTACAACATGATGAACGTAATTGAAGTATGTGTTTTGATGGAAGAAAATCAATGAGCATAATAAGTTATTAGGGTTCTTAGAAACTAACCAATCTCCATCATACATAGATCATATAGTTGTATGTTCCTATTCTTACTCTATTAGTTTTTTTTCTCTAAATTGTATGGATATACATGTACCTATATTTAATCTCAAGTAATACGTTGATTATGTATGCGGCAAATTATCTTATTAGTTTATATGGTATAATGTTTATATGGTATAATGCATTAAAATATCTTGTTCACGCATACACCGATGTACCATGGACGACCTACCTTGAACTTATCTTCCCTCACACGTTGGCTGCCCCACCAAACCGTATGACTTCTATGTCTTCTCGTCATCATAACTTTTTTGCTTCAACCTCTAATAGTAAGCATGAATCTCCCCCTCTCTCTCAGTTACTACCCATTTCAATGCAATACTTTATCACATAGTTATCTTCTACTTCTCCTCAATTATTACCTAATGGTAACCATTGAGACATCAACACGTATACAAATGCAACCGTCGCCAATCTCAGCTGGGGACACGTGTCACACTCTCTCTGGTGACCCCGAGAATATTACCGACGGCTGCGCCATCTCTACTCTATCTTTCTTGCTCCTCTGCCTCTGTACTCCCGCGCTTCTATTTGTACGGATGCATGCATGTACATACGCATGCATGATGTTATACATGCTCGCTGTCCTCTTATCTCGTGTCGGCCGTTCCTCTTCTTCGATGTTGACCAACTCAACGTTATGATTTTTCGCACTAACCGTGACAACCTCTCATCTTTACTAATATCGGCATGTCTGTTTTAGTCGTTGTCTAACGATATGGGTCATCTTTTCGGCATCACTGGTGACAACGTGCCCCTTACCAGTGATGACACATTCCTAGCTATCCCGATGGCCTCATATCGTTTATAGCTCGTCTTAATGTAAAGCTTTATCTACTCTACTCTCTGTTAGGGCTTTTCTATTATTGAGCTTCTTTGGCAACTAACTTCTTCAAAAACGCTGACGCTCACCACTTGTCATCACGAGTTTTGGCTCCTTCAACACTGGACTTTCTTTTCAATGGCTCCGATGAGCAGCATGACATTATCCCCATCTCCGTCATCACCACCTTGGCTATTCGCTTCTCCATGGGTCAATGTCTTCTTACAGGAAAGATCGATGCCATGAACTCTTTTGTGATCTCCTCCGGCACCATTCATGCCATTCTCATTATAGCTTATATTTTTAATCAAAAAATCAGTTAATTTCTATTTTTATTCCATAGGAAGCAATAATAAAAACATGTGACCGTGAGAACGAATGTGGCGACTTCTTTTATGTCTCCTCCAACAACATTCATGCCATCCTCATTGTAACTCTTATTTTTATTCAATATTTCAAATTTTTTATTGGAGTTCGTATACAAATCAAATTACTAAATTTATTTAATTTATTTCAAAATTTAGTTATTTTGGGATTTTAGTTTGGAAGTCGTATGGAAATGACATTGTGAATTTTCTTTTATTTTTTCTTTTGATTTTTAGTTCTTTTTTCTTGAAATTCGTACCCGTATCTAATTGAATTTTGTTCTTTAATTTTATTCTGAATTACAGTTATTTAGGGGTTTTACTTTGCAATTTGTATTGAAATCAAATTGCACATTAATTTTATTTTTATCCGGAATTTCAGTTATTTTTTTGTTGGATTTCGTATACAAATCTAATTGCTAATTATTGTTTAATTTTTATTCACATTATAATTATTGGAATTCATATCAAAATCAAATTGCTAATTTTATTTTATTTTTATTTTAAATTTCAGTTTTTTGTTGGATTTCGTATGCAAATCCAATTTCTATTTTTAAAATTACAATTATTTAGGGATTTTCTTAAAAATTCGTATGGAAATATTATTGGCAATTTTTTATTCTGAATTTAAGCTTTATTTTATTTGACATGGACTATTTTACTTAGGAAATTGTATGGAAATCAAATTACTGATTTTAATTTAATTTTATTTCAAATTTCAGGTTTATTGTACTTAACATGTACTTGTGAGGACCCGGAATATTTAACTAGTAACACTTAACCTCCAAATGGTTCTAGCGTTACTAATTAAGCATTCTAAGCCTCGATGGACATGTGCTTCCCAGAATTGCAGCATATGCACATCATCGCAAAATTACACATCATTTCCATACACATACATCACTAGGTTTAACAACGACATACATAAAGTAAAGTTATTACAAAAGAGAGCCGACCGGCCAAATAGGACAATATACAAGAATGACAGCGGAAGCAAAGGTGCCATCGATGGCTAGAACAAAAGTCGACTTGTTAGCCATACACCCACAAGGCAACCGACGGCCGCCAAGCTAGTCGCCGCAAGCTACCACAACACACCACAAAAGCGAGGCCCTCAGCTCACCTTCTTCCTCTGCAACAAAATAATTAAGCGTAGCAACCGAGTACAAAGATTGTCTCTGCACGCAAGATCGACGTGTGGAATAGCGCACCTATTCATAAACTACATGCAAGCTTATTTAGGTGGAGGTTGTATGTCTCATTTGCATGAAGCCAACTTTATTTGCAATAATGTAATATATTTCAAAAGCAAGTTTGCAAATCTGCTTTGTTATCAAAGTAATAAAGTAAGTAAAGATACATACAAGTAACCACCGAAGTGACTATCCCAATAGCCACCACAACATAGCACTAATCCCGATTCGCACTCACCCATCAAGTTTTAATTTAAAAGGTTGTAGTCTAACTCTTGAAAGACCTTGCCAAGCGTGTCCATAACCTAGGACGAGGCTATTCGAATAGTTTTAACTCTGCAGGGTGTACCAATGTACCCACACTTGCATCGCCTTCAAGCCACAAGCACACTATCAAGGTATGCCGCCCTGGCTAAGTCCTACGAGACATTTCCAATCTTGTGTATTAACTACGAGCCGCTCATATGGATAGAAACCCATATGCTTACATTGCAAGTCGAAAGACAACAAATCCCATCACGGTGAAGTCTTTCTGACACTACAATGCTCCCAACATCATCCCTCCCGCGACTCCCTACGACTTGAGCCAATACACGCCAAAGTACTAAGTCAAGAGAGGTCCCATACCTCTAATGTGGTTAGCACGCTAAAATGTTTGGTTTAGTGTAACAAGATGTTCGGTCCTTGTTGACCGGGCACCATTCCATCACACCCAAAATCACACCATCATACCATTGTGCCCAAGTCTAAATCATTTTGTTTTCAGTTTTAGTTTTCATAAGTAGACATAGCACAAGGTGGAAATCATAATCATAATAAGTTTGATGTGATCAAGGTTATCGACAAGTCGATAACCGCCCATTTCTACCGAAGCTAAGCATGGCTAAGCAATTAATTCGCAACTACTAAGTGACAAGAGCCCATCCATGAACTCTAAATCACAGCAAAGTAACCTAGGCTCATGGTAGTAGAGAATAATCATTTGCTAAGGAAATGCATCTACTAGGCCAACTATTAACACAAAGTAGCAATGCATACATAGAATTTGTAATCAACATAAATACTTAAAATACTGGGATTAACATGATCAAACTGCTTGCCTTCTTGCTGTTGCTCAAGCTGTTGTGGAGGGTCGTTCTCGGGGTTACCGCAAATGTCGAATCCTAAGCGAAAGGCAAAAAGAACCAAGAACAACCAATAAGACGAGCCACATTTAAACAAACGAGCAAGCAAAAATTATCCAAATGCGACGAAATTTATACATAAGGTAGAATACGGATATACCTAGACATAGAAACTGGAAAAACCTAATTTGGATTTGTGGTGCAAAAGATATTACCTAAAAACCCATTTTCTACCATAATTAGCACTGTAGCAAAACATTTTCTAGAAAGATTTTGAAGCTGAAATTTTTATGGTAGCTACCACTGGTATAGAGGTAACCCATATAAAATTTCAGGTCATTTGGAGTTAAAATGATTTAGTTATGATTTTTCTAAGATGCAAAACTAGCATAATGCACTTTCCAGAAATATAAACATGTGCAAAACCTATTTCACATTATAGTATGATAACAGAGGGATTTCCTAACATCAAATTTCTATTTTTAGGATCTACAGGAATTACTGTGTCTATTACATCATTAAATGAATTTTTAAGTGCTACTAATAAGGTTAAATCTACTAACATATTTTTAGGTGCTGATTTAGGCCTACCACCATTTTTAGATTAAAGTTTAGTTAATAACAAATTTATCAAAGTTAAAATCATACAATTATCGATATACGAGAAAAGATATGCATTTTCCAAGTTTAATACAATTCGAATATATAAAAATAGCAGAAAACAAGTTATAAAAGATTACAGAATTTTCTACTACGTAGCAAAGCTAAAAGCATTTTTATATTAAACTTTAGTGAAATACAAATTTATTACATTGGTTTCATGTAAAAGGATTTATCTTGAATTAGTTATGAATTTCTAAAGTTACGATACAATTTTCAGTTGATAAATAAATACTTACGAAATATAAACCAACCCAACCGAAAATAAACGACGTGGACGCCGTGGGCCGTTGATGCAATATCCAACGAGCCACACGACGACGAGAAGCAGCGCACGCGCGATTCAAAACAGAGCCCACCGTTGGATCAAGATCCAACGGCCACGAGGACGAATGCAACGGACGGTGCGGTTGCCTTGGCCGCCACACCGTAGATCTCAAGATGAACGGCACGAGAGCACTTCCGTCGGAAGGTCCGATTGCACGCATGATCGTGCGCGCAGATCAAGCGATGGACGACCAAGAATGATGAGGAACCGATGGTCCGAATGCATACAAGATCCGGGCCGCAGATCTCCAAATGGACGCGCTAAGGATCGAAGTTCAAAGAGAGGTGCCGACATGTGGGACCGCATGTCGGTGACTCGAAGTCACCCACGCTGGTTTAACCCACGCGCGCGGTGCACGGGCCCACTTGTCGCCGATCGAGAGTGGCGGTTAGGACAGATTAATGCTTCTAATGATTACCATTAACTAGGCACTAATGAATACCGGAATTTGATTTTAACCCCGCCCACAAGTCACGACCTGCAGGAGATTTCCGACAGATTAAATGCCGACATTTTAATTAATCAATGATTAAGCATTAATGATGTCGGACCAGTGCGGGATTGAACCAGAGAGTGATTTAAGGATATTGGGCCCACTGGTCACTGGCTCAACGACAATGATTAAGACATAATTAATAACTAATGATTAGCAATTAATGTGTCCTAATCAGTGACAAAACGGAGCTCTGCGCTTCAAGAAACCCGAGTGGTTTCAACGGCAAATCGCCGACGACAGCGCGCGGCGCCACCAAGGACCAAAATGGATTCGCAATAGCACAACGAATCTAATGGTAGCATTCTCACCGCGCGAAGGACTAGAACGCCGCCAGCCGGAAAACGAAAATGGGAGCTTACTGCTAAACACGAAAATCGCGATGAGCTCCACTGCAAACCTAGGATGCGGGTGCCAGAGCCACTAAGGACTAATAAGAAGCTACCTTAGGGACGAAAAGCTTCAAAGATGGCCGGAGATGCTTGATCACGGTGAAAGCTCGCCGGACTTGGAGAAGAAAACCCGAGATAGATACCCTGAGCCAAATGAGTGATTCCAAAGCATCAGTATAGCTTCATAATGATTCACAGAAGCTACATGAGCAAGTAATTAGAAAATGGAGCACCCACCTGAGCTGAGGAAGAAGATGACCAAATTCGACCGAATTTGAACAAACCCCAAATTGGACAATTCCTGAGAATCAAATCCAAAATTAAGTGAGGGGAAATGTTCAAGGAAGTAAATAGATAAGGTTAGGGCAAAGAAACATGAAGGAGGACCACTGGAACACCAAGAACACCCAAGGAGCTCCACGGGTCAACAATGACGGTTTGCCATTTTTGAGGTGTTAAGCTCCAATACGGTGAATGAAGCTTGGTGGTGGTCTAAAGAGATACTAGGAAGCATTGAGAGTGCTTATAAAGCCATGAAAGCATTAGGGTTTGCACCACACAGCTTTCGGGCGACAAAACACAAAGCACAAGGTGCGGCCGACAAGGAAAAGATAATAGCTGGTGCACTAGGGCATGGCATGGCCGAAAATGTCTCCCACGACCCATAATGTCGACTAGGGTAGCCGTAGGAGCATGAAATGACATCTCCATGCCTTGCAATCGTTTTTCGCCTGGCGGAGGTTGAAGATGACCAGCGCAAAAAGCTCGGCGATTCGAGCCCCACGATCTAAATCGGACGGCTAAGGCGCCACGCCCGGCTTTAAACACAACGGGAGGATGCGAACCCTACGATTAGAAATGAACGGCTCAGATAGCTCCACGTTGCAAACTCAAATTACAACGAGTAGACGCGAGCGTTGGATCTTAATCCAACGGCTCGATTCAAAAATGCAACCGAGGGTCCGAAAGTTTCGCGCATCTCGACGGTTGGATGGAGATCTAACGGTTGACATGCAGACTTGCAACCGGAAGGTCCGAAGTGATACACGCGCGCGGGCCGTGCGATTTAGATCTAACGGTTGAGATCCACCGCGCGTTTTAAAGAGTGGCTCGGTGCATTTAGTTGACTGGACCAAGTCGATTGGCTCGAGCCCGAGTCTGACTCGAACCCGAGTAACAGTAAAACCCAGTTTGACTTTGAATTAAAAACAGAGACTTTGAAAGATTTATTTGAGGTAGCAAATTAACTCCAAAAATTATGAAATTTTTACAGGAGCTTGCTAACTCAGATATCAACCTTGTGTAAAATTCTCAGAGGTTTTTATACTGTGAATAAATCTCCAAAAATTCCGCAAGGCTCTGTTTTAATGTTTGACTAAGAGTCAAACAGTTTGATCGCTTCTAAAAATATTCAAACAATTTCTAAAAATTGTGAAATTTTTCAGAGGGTCACATACCATCACAGAGACTTAGGAAAATATTCCTGGAGATGATCACAACATTTGACAAGAATGTTTTCAAGGAACAAGATTTGGATCAAGGACTTGTGACTTTGTACTTCCATAACCTTTTGTACAATACTTGTTCAAGACACAAAGGAAATACATGATGTAAGAAAAAGTTTTAATTTCTACTCATTTTCTTACATTTGAAACACAAGCCCAAAATTTGGGATGTTACAACTCTCCCCTTACAAGAATCTCGACCGAGATTCCGTTTACTCGGAGAAGAAAGAAGGAAAATCTGCACGAAGGCGATCTTCTCGCTCCCAAGTTGCTTCATCTTTGAATGGTTTGACCACGAACCTTAAGGAACTTGATGGCACGGTTCCTTGTTCTCCGCTCGATTCCTCAAGAATACGAACAGATGCTCGCGGTGAGGTCAAATCCTCCCGCACATCGAGAGTTTCCAACGGAGTTTCCTCGGTCGGGACACTGAGGCACTTCTTGGTGTGAAACATGGAACACATCATGCACACCTCAAGTGCGGTGGTAGCTCCAATCAGATGCAATCGCTCCAACTCTCTCGATGATACGGTAAGGCCCAACATATCGAGGAGCCAACTTGCCCTTGATGCCAAAACGCGATGGCCCTTCAAGGGTGAGACTTTGAGATACACAAAGTCATTGGGCTCAAAGCTCAACTCACGGCGACGACGATCGCATAGCTCTTTTGTCCGACTAGGCCGCGCGCAGATGCTCGCGATCAATCGAACTTGACTCTCGGCCTCATTGATCGAATCGGGCGAAAAATCGCCGCCACCGCCTCTCGACGGTTCAATGGGGTTCGCATCTCCTCCCATACAAAGCCTCAAATGGTGCCATGCCAAGATCGCCGAAAGTCGTTGTTGTAGGAGAACTCCGCAAATGGTAGGCATTTCTCCCACTTCTTCCCATAGGAAAGAACACAAGCACGAGCATATCTTCCAACACTTGGTTGACTCGCCCGCTTGGCCATCATCCGAGGATGAAAGGTCAGATCAAATGAAGGCAGTCCCCATAGCCTCTTGCGGACTATGCCAAAACCGCGAGGTGAAAAGTGCACCACGATCGAAATAATCGACTTGGTGACACCGTGAAGACTCACAATCCTCGAGACATAAAGTTCGCCAAAGGCCCCACACGGCCGAGTCTTGACAGAAGGAAATGTGTCACTTTAGTCAACCCGTCGATCACGACCCAAATAGCATCATTCCCTTTGGACGAGTGGGGCAATCCGTGATGAAGTCCATGCCAACTAATCCCACTTCCACTGCATCGCAACGGCGAAGAAGACTCGCTGACGCCGATGCTCGGCCTTCACACGACAAAGACACGCCGCACTCGAAGAACGAACTTGGCAATCTCACGCTTCATTCGGGTCCACTGAACCTCGACGAAGGTCCCGATACATCTTGGTAGCCCCGGATGAATAGACAAAGGAGAATCATGGGCTTCGCGGAGAATCGAATTCGCAATTCCATGACCTTAGGAACCACAAGACGCGCCCAAACCACACAACGCCATGCTCGCCCTCCGAAAAGCACTTGGCTATCCCATCCTTGATGTTTCGCTTGATTTGGCTCACACCAACATCCGCTCATTGTGCGCCTTGATTTGGTCCATCAAGGTTGGTTGCACAACCAATGTAGCAAGAGAACGCGCTCGATCAAACCCAAATTGAGGCGCTGGAATTTCGAAATGAGGTAGGTCGCCGCTCTTGGAGCATCAACATGTTACAATACACCTTCCGATCGAGTGCATCAAGAACGACATTGGCCTTGCCCGGATGGTACCGAATACCCATGTCATAGTCCTGATCAATTCCAACCATCTTCTTTGCCCGAGGTTCAGATCGGTTGGGTGAACAAGTACTTCAAGCTCTTGTGGTCGAATACACCTCACAACGGTTACCAATCGATAATGCCGCCAAATCTTGAGTGCATGGACCACGACTAACTCCAAGTCATGAGTAGGATAGTTGAGTTCATGAGGCCTCAATCGCCGCGATGCATAGGCCACAACCTTGCCTTCCCGCATAAGAACACAACCAAGACCCTAACGAGAAGCATCACAATAGATATCAAAACTCTTGTGAATATCGGGAGAACAAGCATGGGGTGAGGTCAACCGCTTCTTGAGTTCCTGAAACTCACATCGCAAGCAAAGTGGACCACACAAACTTCTTGTCTTTTTGAGCAATTCGGTCATAGGCTTCGCAATCTTGGAGAAATTCTCGATAAAGCGGCGATAGTAGCCACCAAACCAAGAAAACTCCGCACATCGGTGGATCGACTTGGTGACCCCAAGATAGCACATCACCGACCTTGCTAGGATCCACACCACACCTCCGCTGAAAGAACATGGCCCAAGAATGCCACTTCCTTCAACGAACTCGCACTTCTTGAATTTGGCATACAATGGTGCTCACGCAGCCTTGCCCAACACAAGCTTAAGATGCTCAAGATGCTCTTCTTCACTCTTGGAGTAGATAAGGATATCATCGATGAATACCACCACAAACCTATCCAAATACTCCATGAATACCGAGTTCATAAGATTCATGAATAAAGCAGAGCATTAGTCAAACCAAAAGACATGACGGTGTACTCGTAAAGGCCATAACGAGTAGCAAAGGCCGCCTTAGGAATATCCTCGCCCGATCGACTTGATGATAGCCCGTCTCAAGTCAATCTTGAGAAGACTCGTGCTCTACCAACCGATCGAAAAGATCATCAATACGGGCAAAGGATACTTGTTCTTTACCGTCACCTCATTAAGCGGACGGTAATCAACACACATGCGCAAGGTCTTGTCCTTCTTCTTCACAAAGATAATCTGGACAACCCCAAGGAGATGAGCTAGACGGATAAAACCCTTCTCTTGCAGCTCACCCATTGCTTCTTCACTCATCCAACTCATTAGGAGGCATGCGACACGGCCTCTTAGAAATAGGGCGATGCGGCAAAGAACTCTATCACAAACTCGGATCTCGAACAGAGGCGGGCAGCAAATCTTCAGAAAGACATTCGCAAGTCGCACACGTGGGGACGTCGTGAATCTCCAACACGGCTTTGCTTCAAGGACATAAAGATGGGGCTCGTGAATCGTGGCGAAAACCCAACTGCTCGCTCAAGGATCGTGAGGTAGACAATCTTCTGGCGCAATCGATTTGCCCCAAGTGTTGGGACAACCAATCCATGCCAAGAATCACATCCAAGCGCCGAGTCGAGCAGATAAGACTCGCCAAGAATCCCACTCCTTCGATGTGGATAGGAACATCCCAAGATACTTGGTCGCTCTCATTTCCGAACCCGAGAGCGAATCGCAGTGGAACCCCAGAGGAACACAGTGAAGCCCACAATCAACAAAGAAAAGACCTCGAAATAAAAGAATGCGAAGCTCGAGTCAAATAAAGCAGAGCAGGATGCAAATTAACAAGGAGCGCACCCAACACCACGCCGGCGCCTCGTGCCTCCTCACCGAGATGTGATTGACTCGGCCGCTCCCAAGCCCGGGTCTTCGGTGGGTGGGTGACCACTCCCGCCGCGTCCTCCATTAGGACGAGGGCGCTCGATCTTCTTAGGACAACTACTCGCGTAGTGGCCCTTGTTGTGGCGATGAGAAGCGGTGACGTCGGCCGCGGGTTACGGAACACCTGCCGCTGGTCGCAGGGCACGTGGATCGAGTCACGGCTGCGGAGGACGTGGAGTCGGTTTGAAGGCCTCGGCGGTGGTGAAGCCAAAGAACGGGCCACCGTGCAGCCCAACTCGGGGGCGAACGAGGCCGGCTGCGCAGACCACCGGGCCTCCCACTTGCGCTCGGGACTCGCCCGGTGCTCTCGCCTTGTGCTCGGCGATGATGGCCTTCTCCACCAAGGTCCGGAAGTGGAAATCCACAATAGAGAGCTTGTCCAAGCTCCTCGCACAAAACCTCCATGAACTTCTCCGCTTGGCCTCACGGTGGCCACCTCGGCGAGGAGCGCACTCGCCAAATGGTTGAACTCATGGAGGTACTCGATCACGCATTTGCGCCCTGCTTGAGCGCAAGGAACTCCTTCTTCTTCACTTCATCAGCGGCGGGGACATGGGCCCGACGGAAAGTCGATCGAACTCCTCCACGAGACCACGTGTCCGCGGCCGCATGGCGAGGAAATTCTCCCACCATGAGAGTGCCGCACCTCCGGTGATGGGATGCGAAAAGTGCCCGCTCCGCCTCGGCATCGAGCAACGTTGAGCTTCGCTCAACCGACGCAGCCGATCGTCTGCGCCCAAGGGTCCCGGATCGGAGAAGGTAGGAGGTCGAGCACGGAGGAACTCCGCAAGTCCCCACGAGATCGGTGACCACCTCCGGATCCGAGGCACCGAGAGGAGTGGAGGTGTTTCCGCGATAACCTCCAACACCCTACGGTCCTCCGAACGATTGCGTTCGATCTGCATGAGGACTTCCGCCATGGTCGGAGGAGGGGGAATCTCCTCATCGGGACTACCCGGCTGATTCCGGCCGCTACGGGTCCCGCCAGCCATCCTGTTTCACTAAGAGGAGTTAGGTACAAGCCAAAGAAATCCAAACTCAACAAAAAGGGCTCAGGAATAACCACCAAGAGCACAGGACCAAAATTCACCAAATCGACTTCCTGAAACGACTAACCCGTATGGAAGAACGAGTAATCGTGTGAGAAAACTCAAAATTTTCAGAACTAAATTCTAGCTCAAAACAGTCCAAAAATCAGGGTATAACCACCTAATAGAGTATAGGCATTTAGCTAATTTCATATCACTTCTTACCCTTTCATTCCCACAAGTTTTAGTTGAATTTACCTCTCATTTCCTACCTTAATTGCTAACCACTAGCTAGCTGTCCAAATTCCTTTCTCCAACCTCTCATGTTTCTCCCAAAACCAAGTTAATCGATAGAGACTAATTTTTGAAAGGAAGAGAGGAACACTTTTTTAAACTTAAGTGAGGGTAAGGTGAGATGAGCAAGCTAAGATAGGTTTACAAACCTTTTGAAAGTAAGTTTTCAAAATATTCTAAAGGCGGCCAAGCTAGGGGTTTCTACGGTCAGTATGGCTCTGATACCAACTTTGTGAGGACCCGGAATATTTAACTAGTAACACTTAACCTCCAAATGGTTCTAGCGTTACTAATTAAGCATTCTAAGCCTCGATGGACATATGCTTCCCAGAATTGCAGCATATGCACATCATCACAAAATTACACATCATTTCCATACACATACATCACTAGGTTTAACAACGACATACATAAAGTAAAGTTATTACAAAAGAGAGTCGACCGGCCAAATAGGACAATATACAAGAATGACAGCGGAAGCAAAAGGTGCCATCGGATGGCTAGAACAAAAGTCGGCCAGGTTAGCCATACACCCACAAGGCAACCGGCCGCCGCCAAGCTAGTCGCCCATAGCTACCACAACACGACTCACAAAAGTGAGGCCCCTGAGCTCACCTTCTTCCTCTGCAACAAAACAATTAAGCGTAGCAACTGAGTACAAAGATTATCTTTGTACCCGCAAGACTAACGTGTGGAATAGCAGACCTATTCATAAACTACATGCAAGCTTATTTAGGTGGAGGTTGTATGTCTCATTTTGCATGAAGCCAACTTTATTTGCAATAATGTAATATATTTCAAAAGCAAGTTTGCAAATCTGTTTTGTTATCAAAGTAATGATAAGTAAAGATACATACAAGTAACCACTGTAAGTGACTATCCCAATAGCCACCACAACATAGCACTAATCCCGATTCGTACCACCCATCAAGTTTTAATTTAAAAGGTTGTAGTCTAACTCTTGAAAGACCTTGCCAAGCGTGTCCATAACCTAGGACGAGGCTATTCGAATAGTTTTAACCTCGCAGGGTGTACCAATGTACCCACACTTGCATCGCCTTCAAGCCACAAGCACACTACCGAAGGTATGCCGGCCCGGCTAAGTCCTACGAGACATTTCCAATCTTGTGTATTAACTACGAGCCGCTCATATGGATAGAAACCCATATGCTTACATTGCAAGCCGAAAGACAACAAATCCCATCACGGGTGAAGTCTTTCGGACACTACAATGCTCCCAACATCATCCCTCCCGCGACTCCTGCGACTCTGAGCCAATACACGCCAAAGTACTAAGTCAAGAGA
Organism: Ampelocalamus luodianensis; assembly: GCA_036346255.1. Classification (NCBI taxonomy): domain Eukaryota; kingdom Viridiplantae; phylum Streptophyta; class Magnoliopsida; order Poales; family Poaceae; genus Ampelocalamus; species Ampelocalamus luodianensis. Next base: position 23,101,132 of record CM070617.1, on the reverse strand, counting down.
GGTCCCATACCCTCTAATGTGGTTAGCACGCTAAAATGCTTGGTTTAGTGTAACAAGATGTTCGGTCCTTGTTGACCGGGCACCATTCCGATCACACCCAAAATCACACCATCATACCATTGTGCCCAAGTCTAAATCATTTTGTTTTCAGTTTTAGTTTTCATAAGTAGACATAGCACAAGGTGGAAATCATAATCATAATAAGTTTGATGTGATCAAGGTTATCGACAAGTCGATAACCGCCCATTTCTAGAAGCTAAGCATGGCTAAGCAATTAATTCGCAACTACTAAGTGACAAGAGCCCATCCATGAACTCTAAATCACACAAAGTAACCTAGGCTCATGGTAGTAGAGAATAATCATTTGCTAAGGAAATGCATCTACTAGGCCAACTATTAACACAAAGTAGCAATGCATACATAGACTTTGTAATCAACATAAATACTTAAAATACTGGGATTAACATGATCAAACCGCTTGCCTTCTTCTTCGTTGCTCAAGGTGTTGTGGAGGGTCGTTCTCGGGTTACCGCAAATGTCGAATCCTAAGCGAAGGCAAAAGAACCAAGAACAACCAATAAGACGAGCCACATTTAAACAAACGAGCAAGCAAAAATTATCCAAATGCGTGAAATTTATACATAAGGTAGAATACGGATATACCTAGACATAGAAACTGGAAAAAACTAATTTGGATTTGTGGTGCAAAAGATATTACCTAAAAACCCATTTTCTACCATAATTAGCATCTGTAGCAAAACATTTTCTAGAAAGATTTTGAAGCTGAAATTTTTATGGTAGCTACCTACTGGTATAGAGGTAACCCATATAAAATTTCAGGTCATTTGGAGTTAAAATGATTTAGTTATGATTTTTCTAAGATGCAAAACTAGCATAATGCACTTTCGAAATATAAACATGTGCAAAACCTATTTCACATTATAGTATGATAACAGAGGATTTCTAACATCAAATTTCTATTTTTAGGATCTACAGGAATTATCGGTGTCTATTACATCATTAAATGAATTTTTAAGTGCTACTAATAAGGTTAAATCTACTAACATATTTTTAGTCTGATTTAGGCCTACCACCATTTTTAGATTAAAGTTTAGTTAATAACAAATTTATCAAAGTTAAAATCATACAATTATCAGATATACAGAAAAAGATATGCATTTTCCAAGTTTAATACAATTCTGGAATATATAAAAATAGCAGAAAACAAGTTATAAAAGATTACAGAATTTTCTACTACAGAAGCAAAGCTAAAAGCATTTTTATATTAAACTTTAGTGAAATACAAATTTATTGCGATTGGTTTCATGTAAAAGGATTTATCTTGAATTAGTTATGAATTTCTAAAGTTCTGATACAATTTTCAGTTGATAAATAAATACTTACAGAAATATAAACCAACCCAACCGAAAATAAACGACGTGGACGCTCGTGGGCCGTTGATGCAATATCCAACGAGCCACACGCACGGAGAACAGCGCACGCGCGCGATTCAAAACAGGAGCCCACCGTTGGATCAAGATCCAACGGCTCACGAGGACGAATGCAACCGGACGGTGCGGTTGCTTTGGCCGCCACACCGTAGATCTCAAGATGAACGGCACGAGAGCACTTCCGTCGGAAGGTCCGATTGCACGCATGATCGTGGCGCAGATCAAGCGATGGACGACCAAGAATGATGAGGAACCGGATGGTCCGAATGCATACAAGATCCGGGCGCGCATCTCCAAATGGACGCGGCTAAGGATCGAAGTTCAAAGAGAGTCTTGACATGTGGGACCGCATGTCAGTGACTCCGAGTCACCCACGCGCTGGTTTAACCCACATGCACAGTGCACTGGGCCCACTTGTCAGCGACTGAGAGTGGCGGTTAGGACAGGATTAATGCTTCTAATGATTACCATTAACTAGGCACTAATGAATACTGGAATTTGATTTTAACCCCTCGGGCCCACAAGTCAGCGACCCAGAGGAGATTTCCGACAGGATTAAATGCCGACATTTTAATTAATCAATGATTAAGCATTAATGATGTCGGACCAGTGCGGGATTGAACCAGAGAGTGATTTAAGGATATTGGGCCCACTGGTCAGTGGCTCAACGACAATGATTAAGACATAATTAATAACTAATGATTAGCAATTAATGTGTCCTAATCAGGTGACGAAAACGGGAGCTCTGTGCCGGCAAAACCCGAGTGGTTTCAACGGCAAATCGCCGGCGACACTGGCCGCGGCGGCGCCCACCAAGGACCAAAATGGATTCGCAATAGCACAACGAATCTAATGGTAGCATTCTCACCGGCGGCGAAGGACTAGAACGCCGGCTAGCCGGAAAACGAAAATGGGAGCTTACTGCTAAACACGAAAATCGCGATGAGCTCCACTGCAAACCTAGGATGCGGTGCGAGCCACTAAGGACTAATAAGAAGCTACCTTAGGACTAAAAGCTTCAAAGATGGCCTGAGATGCTTGATCACGGTGAAAGCTCACGACTTGGAGAAGAAAACCCGAGATAGATACCCTGAGCCAAATGAGTGATTCCAAAGCATCAGTATAGCTTCATAATGATTCACAGAAGCTACATGAGCAAGTAATTAGAAAATGGAGCACCCACTGGTGAGGAAGAAGATGACCAATTGACCGAATTTGAACAAACCCCAAATTGGACAATTCCGAGAATCAAATCCAAAATTAAGTGAGGAAATGTTCAAGGAAGTAAATAGATAAGGTTAGGGCAAAGAAACATGAAGGAGGACCACTGGAACACCAAGAACACCCAAGGAGCTCCACGGGTCAACAATGACGGTTTGCCATTTTTGAGGTGTTAAGCTCCAATACGGTGAATGAAGCTTGGTGGTGGTCTAAAGAGATACTAGGAAGCATTGAGAGTGCTTATAAAGCCATGAAAGCATTAGGGTTTGCACCACGACTTCAAGCGACAAAACACAAAGCACAAGGTGCGGCCGACAAGGAAAAGATAATAGCTGGTGCACTAGGGCATGGCATGGCCGAAAATGTCTCCCACGACCCATAATGTCGACTAGGGTAGCCGTAGGGAGCATGAAATGACATCTCCATGCCTTGCACTGTTTTCGCACGGCGGGAGGTTGAAGATGACCAGCGCAAAAAGCTCGGGCGATTCAGAGCCCCACGATCTAAATCAGACGGCTACGAAGGCGCCACGCCTCCGGGCTTTAAAACACAACGGGGAGGATGCGAACCCTACGATTAGAAATGAACGGCTCAGATAGCTCCACGTTGCAAACTCAAATTACAACGAGTAGACGCGGCGTTGGATCTTAATCCAACGGCTCTGATTCAAAAATGCAACCGGAGGGTCCGAAAGTTTCGGCGCATCTCGACGGTTGGATGGAGATCTAACGGTTGACATGCAGACTTGCAACCGGAAGGTCCGAAGTGATACACGCGCGCGGGCCGTGCGATTTAGATCTAACGGTTGAGATCCACCGCGCGTTTTAAAGAGTGGCTCGGTGCATTTAGTTGACTGGACCAAGTCGATTGGCTCGAGCCCGAGTCTGACTCGAACCCGAGTAACAAGAAACCCGGTTTGACTTTGAATTAAAAACAGAGACTTTGAAAGATTTATTTGAGGTAGCAAATTAACTCCAAAAATTATGAAATTTTTACAGGAGCTTGCTAACTCAGATATCAACCTTGTGTAAAATTCTCAGAGGTTTTTATACTGTGAATAAATCTCCAAAATTCTGCAAGGCTCTGTTTTAATGTTTGACTAAGAGTCAAACAGTTTGATCGCCTCTAAAAATATTCAAACAATTTCTAAAAATTGTGAAATTTTTCAGAGGGGTCACATACCATCACAGAGACTTAGGAAAAATATTCCCAGGAGATGATCACAACATTTGACAAGAATGTTTTCGAAGGAACAAGATTTGGATCAAGGACTTGTGACTTTGTACTTCCATAACCTTTTGTACAATACTTGTTCAGTACACAAAGGAAATACATGATGTAAGAAAAAGTTTTAATTTCTACTCATTTTCTTACATTTGAAACACAAGCCCAAAATTTGGGATGTTACAATACTCTTCCTTTTAATGTAGACCATTATAGTTTGGACCCTATCACGATCAACGGTGTAGATTTTTATTTTTTTCACCGATTAACGTGAGAATTTGTAACTCTTGAGAGCGAACGTGGTGACTTCTTTTTTCACTTTACTTTAATAAGATAATTGCTGTGATATTGAGCGCAAACGTAGTGACTTCTTTTGTGTCTCCTCCGACACCATTTGTACTAACCTCGTTATAATTTTTATTTTTATTCAATATTTTAGTTATTTTTATTGCAGTTCATATACAAATTAAATAGCTAAATTATTTAATTAATTCCAAATTTTAGTTATTATAAGATTTTTATTTGGAATTCGTATGGAAATCAAATTACAAATTTTCTTTTATTTTTTATTTCGAATTTTAGCTCTTTTTATATTGGAATTCATGTCTGAATCCAATTGCTATTTTTTATTTTTATTTTATCTTGAATTACAATTATTTAGAGGTTTTACTTTGGAATTCGTATCGAAATCAAATTGCATATTTTTTTTATTCCAAACTTCAGTTATCTTTTGGTTGGATTTCGTATACAAATCTAATTTCAATTATTGTTAAATTTTTTCTGAATTATAATTATTAGAATTCATATCAAAATCAAATTGATAATATTTTTTACTGAATATCTGTTTATTTTTTATTTTGAATTATAATTATTTAGGGGTTTTACTTATAAATTCGTGTGGAAATCAAATTGCTATTTTTTATTTCAAATTTTAATTTTGTTGTACTTGACATGGACTCTTTTACTTAGGAATTCATATAGAAATCATATTACCGATTTTTTTTATATTCTGAATTTTAGTTTTATTTTACTCGACATGAACTCTTCATTTTAATCTAGACTGCTAAAATATGGACCCACCACGATCAAAGGTGTGGATCTTTCTCTTTTTCAACGATTAACGTGAGAATTTCTAGCCCTTAATAGCGAACGTGGTGACTTCTTTTAACTCTGCTTTAATAAAACACGGGCACATTTAATCATTTTGCGACGTTTGGCCACCTTCAATTCATCTCCGCACATGCTCTCTTATCCCTTCTTCTTAACCGCTACATGTTTTGAGTACCATGGGGCTGTTTGGTTGATGGACAAAATGAGCTAAGACAAAATTTTGGTATTGCCAAAACCTGGGCAAAGCCAAATATGATAAAAGAACGTTGTTTGAATTGTGGCCAAGCTAAATTTTAGCGTTACCAAAATTTTGGTGAAAGATTCTCTTGCCCGCATGTGACATTGGATTTTATTGTCGTTACCAAATTTTTGTAGGTGTTACCAAATTTTGGTACTAAACCAAACAACAACCAATTTTCATTGATGTTACTAATATTTGATTTGGTTCGCAAGGTAGCAAACCAAACAGCACCATAATGTTTACAAGTATTTTGATTGTCCCATCACACTGTCACTTGAAAAATCGAGTGGTCCCAATAAATCTGAGAAATGTGCATTACTCTCAAAGCTTGATCCAAGATCCATCTTAATCTATCTATTATCTTATTAAAGCAAAGAAAAAAAGAAGCCACTATATTTGCTCTCAATGACTAGAAATTCTCACATTAATCGACGAAAAAAAGAGAAAGATCTACACTGTTGATCATGGTGGGTCTAGATTATAATAGTTTAGATTAAAAGAAAGAGTCCATGTCAAGTAAAAAAACTAAAAATCAGAATAAATAAATAAAATAAGTAATTTGATTTTCATATGAATTCCTAGTTTTATGGAAAGAAGTGCTAGTTGAGTGACAGTAAAACCCAAAGAATAATTATGTAAGCTTCCACGCAAAGTTGGTTACGAGCTAACAATTCGCTATAGTATGTTCCTGTTAGTGGGCTTGCTTAAAAGCGCTTGTTGGCCAGATCAGGGTTCAAGATCTTTTCCTTTTGGATGCCATCTCTGCCGAACTGCTGGAGCGGGTTTCGGAGGCTTCCTAGTGGCAATCTGCCCGAAAGAAGCTGTAATTTCCAATCTCCAACAATACATAACGGGGAATCAACCAAAGACCAGATGGTTCTGAACTGGTCTCCTGCGCAACTCAGAAGAAACGAGACGGAAACGATATTATCGATTTTCAATATTTTTAAACGAACTCCGTCAAATAATGTGATTTTACTTCCAAAAGAACATGGGAAACAATTGAAGTTGAAACACAATCGGCAATGACTCGGACTAATTTGCAGATTCAGCTAAAACTAGCTCGTCAGGAATTTCCTAACAAGCCAGTTTCCTCCAGAATTTCCAGACGATGGGCTAGATGCCATAAAAAGGACGGTTGTTGCTTGGGCGATGCTTCTTGATGCTGTACCCAGAACCAGCAACTGCTCCGGTTGGATTGATCCTTCCCTTTGCCCCATGGGATTGCACATTTCAATGTTCGAAACTTACACTTCACTGCTTGCGCGTTCTTCCTCCTTTGTTAGAATCGGGCTCTTATTATACTGTGATCCAAAGCATTCTATTTTGTGACGCTCGATGCAACTTTGGCAATTATCGATTCAAACCAGGCAGAAAGGAAGAAACCATGATACAACTCTTTATTAGTCGTCATAAACAAAACTAATGCAGGTAGAACCTTCCTGTGTATTATAATCATCACGACAAACCCGTGTCGGTCGCCTTCTTTATCACCGCGTGTCGGCAATATAGGAGAACGCATGCTCTCCTGAACATTCTCTCTTGGTTTGCCATGACAGCTCAGTTTTCCCGGACCGAAAGCGCTCCAGAGAATCTCAAGTACAGGCAGCAGAAGGCGAGGTGGCACCGTAATTGTTCGTCGCGTGTCTTGTGGATGGTGCTAGTATTGTCTGTGATGCTTCGTGTCTCCAGCAAACACACACTGATCATGCCATGTGAATCCAAGGTTGCAGAGGAGAATAGTACATCCAAGGCTCACGTTTCGTGTCAGTACTAGCAGACTGCAACTCGTTGGATTACTGTCAACGTCATTCGATGCTTGCACCAGAGCTAACCCAGGAAGGCGAAGAACGTGAAAACGAAAGGAAGCTTACCCCATACATAATGTACATTTCCGATCTTTACATGCAAAAACCTACTCGCTCAGTCACACGGCGCGTAATTTACACAAGGAGGATGGTGAGAATGCCCAAAGCAAGAAGCTTTGGTGCTTTGGTTGGTTAAACGGCTCAGTGAATTTCGGCGGCGGTTACGTGGTGCGAAGCGGCGCGCTTCACAGCATCAGGCCGAGGCGCTCGCTGGCGACGTCGCACCGGACGGGCGCGAGCCCGACGCGACCGCGCTCCAGGTCGTACTCCACCCACACGTTCATCTGGTGGTGGTGCCCGATCACGTACGCCATGATGGGCACCATGTCCGCGTTCCCGAACGTCAGGCACCACACGCCGTCGCCTCCGCGGCGCTCGCCCGGGACCTTGTACAGCAGCCTGTCCCCCGACACTACCATCTCCGCGCCGTTGAACAGCAGCGTCACGGCCGGAAGCCTCGCCGGCGGCGAGCGCCCCTCGGGCACGCGGAAGCAGGTGTCGAACGCTTCTTGGAACGCGAAGTTGGGGTCGTTGAGCGCGGGGAGGAGGGGTTTGGTCTGTTTCAAGAACTCGGCTTTCAGGGCGGAGTAGGCGTCGCCGAGGAGGAAGGTGAACTGTGTGCCGGAGTCCACCATGGTCTGCCCGGCCCCGGTGTGGTCCGGCGCGAGCACAGACGCGGGGATGGGCAGGGGCTTGGCGCCGACGCGGATGCCGAGGAGCTGGACGGAGTACGCGACGCGGTCGAAGTAGGGGAGCGGCAAGGCTGGCTGGTACAGGGGCGTGTAGTTGAGCGGCAGGAAGGGGAGATCGCTGTGGCCGAGGAGCAGCACGCCGGCGTCGTCGCGGTCGGAGATGCAGTACGAGAAGCGGCGGGTGCTTGCCTGCGACACGAAGGAGAGGGCACCCCTGTTCATGCCAAGCAGCCCGGCGGTTGCCACGCCGTCGGGGGATGAGTCGAACGCGGTGGCCATGCAGCCGAACGCCGCGCGCAGCGGGGGCGCGTCGCCGACGGCGAAGACGTCGGTCGCGAGCGCGCCGTCGGAGGCGGACCCGTCCGCATACGAGAGCGACACGCGGCACTGGCGCGAGGCCCCGTCGCAGGCCGGCGGCGACGGGAGGTCGCGGGAGCGGCACTGCGCGGAGGCGCAGGGCACGGCGGCGAAGGTGGCCGAGGCCCTGGGGCGGAATGAGCCGCCTCCCGGCGCGCAGAGCAACCAGGAGAGCTCGCTGCCGGTGTCGAGCACCATTGTGACGTTCTGCGGCGGCGTGCCGACGGCGAGCGAGACGGTGAGGCTGACGTTGTGGTGGAACCGCAGCTTGCTCGGCGGCCGCGTCAGCGCCCCCGCCGGCACCTGCCGCGCCCGCATCGCGAACAGCAGCGGCTTCGCCCCCGGCCCCGCTGCCTCAGACGGCCACGGCACGGCGAGCGAGAAGAAGATGAGGCAAACGAGCAGTGGGGGAGGCATGGCGGTGGTTGAGAGCAGAGTAAAATGCCCGGGCCTATGCGCGCATGTGAGTGGGCAGATGGACGCTTGTGTTGGATTTGGGTGTGGGGTTTTGGTTCGGGGTGGATTTTATGGGGGAGGGTGGCGAGGCGAGCGCGCAGTGGGAAGGGAGTGACGAGTGGAGTGGTGGTGGCGCAGAGGGAGAGGGGTGGACCGGGGGAGACGGGTCACTGTCGCTGGGAAGCAGCCGGGTTCTTTGTGCCTGTCGTCTTGTAGCTTTGGAACCAGGGAGCGCCAGCTGGATAGTCAGAGATATTTTAGTACTTCTATTACTAGGAGTACCAGTTTTACTGCTGCAGTTAACTATGTACTACTAGCTAGCGCAATTTTTCTGCCTAGTTTTTCATTCAAGTTCTCTTAGGTAAATGTATAAGCCAATTGTGTGTTCGTGTCTCCAGTAGCGGCATTGCAAGGCAGAGAGCAAGATTTCCATAGAAATTTCTTAGGAAACCTTATATCTACTGTGAGTAGATGCTTCCGTTCACATGGTCTCGGCATGAGAAATGTGCAGTTCATTCTCGCTTGTTCTCATGATCTCATCCTACAGTACTTTGATTTAGGAAGGCTTAAACCCAGCTCCTCGTGTACCGTTGCAATATCGGTGTGGTTTTGCATTTATGGCAATTGGCATGTCATGTGCGTGTTTGCAGATGCAGACGTGCAGTCCGCACGTCAACTCCTGTAACTCACAATTGAGAACCAAGTCGACAAGCAACGATGCATTCTACCATACAGTGAGTGAGCTTGTGAGCATCTAGTTGCACTGCCCACTGATTAAACCCAGCACTTTCGGCTCAATATTACTCTTTTCGCACGGCCGGAACTTTCGACTGTTGCGCGGAAAAGAAGTAGAATCGTTATGTAATCAACTACACTGTGAGCGCGGAAAAGATCAGCCTTGGCATTTGGCACCACACCAGAATGAGCTGCCATTGAACGTTTCTTTTAACTACGTGAAGCAGAAAGGGCAGTCAAATACCACCACTACTTATCCAGTAAAGTGAGTGTTTTCTCATGTACTGCGTGGAGTTACGCTCTCATCTACCATCTGGATCAACCCTGGTAAACGAACAAGGAGGAAGACGAACAAGATCCCACGTCGTACCTGGCATGTACAGTGTAGATCAGAAGGCTGCTGTGAGCCTGTGAATGCGGTGCCTGCCTTTCGTCCCAAGGAGAGGAGGCAACGCATTGAAGCTACGTAACTGAAGTTAGTGCTGCAACATAAAGGCGATTTATTCAAGCCTTCAGCGCTAGGTTGAGAGCATTCATTAGCCAGACGCGCTTCGCTGCTGCTGCTGCTGCTGCTGCTTCAGTTCTTCTCGCCGGCGCTGCACCTGCACCTGCACAGCCTGGTCGAGTCACCGCCCCCCCACACGCCACGCGGCGCCGTCCTAACCGGTAGATTAGGTTGTATTTGTAGGTTGCTTTCTTAGTTATTGCACTATTTTGTACTCGTCATAGCACTAGTACTCCACTTTGCGCTTTAATTTGCCATTTGCATCATTGCAGAATACTCTAGCTATACCATGATGGCTTCGTTACTCTTGTAGTAGAGTACTACTCTCCTCCTACTACAGTACTACTGCACTAAGGAGGTATGGTCTCAGTGCGGGCAAATATTCAAACATTTGCTGCTGGAGAGTTCAGGGCTTCAGGCTGCAGTCTGCAGAACTTGAAAGGTTTGCTGTGCTGTCCTTCCAGACTTTGGTCACCGTAAACAAGCATCATGGGCAATTGCACGGTTACAAGCACGAGTGGCCTCGGAGAGAACGTGTACGCTCCTGCATAAGAAATGGCAATATTACGGGGAACAACACGGGCCAAACCCGCTCGTTGGCCGCACGTCGTCAGTCAGATCCCCTGTTTCAGGGACCAAGCTGCGAGCAACACTTATTTTTATCGGCCATAGACCCATAGTACTCACGAGTACCTGGAAACAGCGAGGTATAGCGCGGCAAGGGAGCGATACGTCAGCTACTTTCCTCGGACACATTTGTCCTGCGACGCAGAACTGCATCTGCATCATGCTACTACTCGTTCTGTATAGAATAAAGACAATATCGTGTTAATCGTTCAGATAACACTCCTACTACTCCTTGACAAGTAGAGACTGGTTTGGTAGTGGAATCCAAGTGGCCGGCCAACATTTCGCTTGATTGGTCACTACAGCACCCTATGCACCGGCTCCACAACGCGCTGTTCGGAGAGGAAGGGAATAGCTTGCGGATTAGGATCTCATCGAAGACGACACATCTCCTAATTAACCGTCCCTAACAGACTACTAATCAACAGTCGAATAGCAAACTAATTCTGACGCACATACGCATCAACTTGGAAATTAAATGGAGATCGTAGGGCCATTGTCATGCATGGTAAGCTCCCGCAAATGAACAAGAGCTCATCGGCATGTGATGCATGCGCTGTTATCTCCGGATTATTCTAACTTTCCATGGCTTGGTTGGTAGGTAGAGTAGTATACTAGTACTACCACTCATGCTTAGGACCATATCCATGGTCCTTGCTCGAGCCTACATCGAAGGATGAGGATGGGCAGGGTCCTTCTCGAGCCTACATCGAAGGATGAGGATGGGCAGCAGAACAGGTGCAGTGCAGGATTGGCGTCCATCTATTTGCACAGTTGGGAGTCGCTCTCGAGAGGCCATGACTATGCACACTCGTGCTGGCCCGGAGGATTTCGATCAATTATTGAGTGTGCGTAGTTGCATGTAGTTGTCCAGGCAGCTGCGTGCATCTCTGTGTACGCGCGCTCGCGCGCAAGCGGAACATGTCATCTGTAACCTTGCACGCACAGCACGGAGCAGAGAGATCTGATTTGCCATCAGCTGTGTGGACCGTTCGCCGTTATGATGATGCGCCGCAGCCGGGATGGCAATGATCGATCATTATGGTTCGGGCAGGAGGGGAGTCCCTCTGAGAAACCATGGGGGCTGGGGCCAGCTGGTTGCAGAAGTCAAGTCGTTCCTAATTAATCCCCTCTCGCAGGCTGGCTGAACGATGTCCCGTGCATAAACCGGCTGATTTGATGCGTTAACAGTGCAAGGTTAGGGGCAGCGCACGCGTACAAGCCACATGATCGATCGCCTTGTTATAATATCCATCCAGCAATCGATTACCATTTTATCAGATTTTATCGAGGCAGGAGCGGCTCTGCCTCGAGTGCGAGGCCAAGGCGGGCAAGAAGCAGAGACAGGATGGGCAAGAAGCAGCATGCACAAATAAGTTAGCCAAGAACCCATCGTGAAGGAGAGAGGAGGAAGAAGATATTTTTTAAAAAAAAATTACCTTGCTGACTCAGGTAAAAGTGACAATACCATTTACACACGGTCTTTCGAGTTACGTGCGTTAATAAACCCTGGATTAGGGAATGATAGCCATAAGATCAAAACTATCTTAGGTGGGTTTTAGTCTATAAATAGAACATCTGTATACACAGAAAGAGTTGATCAATGAATAAAAGAGGTTTATTTATATTGTGTTTTCATCTGTTGTCTCTCTGTTTATTGTCTTTGATTAAATTGACTATCTCCCTACGACGACTACGTTATTTAACACTTTATCAACACGAAAGCTCTTCAATTTGGGTACGTCGTTTCTATACGTTCCGACAATTAGATCAGATTGAATTTGTTCTTGATGCTAATCACGGACTGATTGATATTCGGTGCATGTACAAAATATGATGAACAAATCAACACTGATCATCAATGATGAGCCGTCGCCACTCCCACCGTGCGCCAGCTGCCACCAACAGGAAACCCTAGCGCCCCTTTATTTTCGACCGGGTGGGTCGGAATGGGCCAAGTGGCCCGATAGACATTTTTGTGAAAAAACCCCTTAGAAAATATAAAAATCACGATAACTTTTGCGGTATAAATATTGTTTTGCACAAAACCCCTAGAGGTCTTTGGATTTTATGGTGGCATTCGGGTATACTTAATTTTTTCAGATACACCCCTGACGTTCTGATAAATTGCCCTCATAATGTGTGACTGATGGAATCTTACAATTTGAATCGTAAAGTTTCTTGTAAATTCCAATGATGAATTAGAAAATTCTGAAAATCTCATTTAATCCCAGAAACTGAATTTCTAAGGTATATGAACTTCCATAATTTGTGAAATCTTAGACCTAGTACACCTTCGAAGCATCATATTTTTATGGTTTATTTCTCCTAGTATTACGTGTTTTGGGAAATTAATTAATTGAGTTTAGTAATTCTGAAAATTGCTTCCAAACCTTAAAATTATCAGAAAAATCCCAAAAATACTAGGAATTTTTTGGGAAATTCTACTGAATAGATAAAATTAATATTACTATTTTGCACTTGTTTCATGTATTTAAGATGCTTTACCAGCTGTAAACACAGAAAATTGCATGAATTATGTATAACATGTTTGACATCACTGAATGGATATCTGTTTGTCCTGGATGACATCAATGATAAGACCATATTATGCTCTATATAGACCTGTAGCAATCTCCTAGTTATCCCTTAACTTTGAAAATATGTCGTTTTCTTACACGAGTTGCATTAGTAGTATAGATTCAGCTCCTATCGAGCTTGGCTCTGCTCCTCCTGAGCATATCTTATCTTTTGCTTTAGACTGAAACCTTATACATTAGATTGTTATTTTCTAGACGCCATAAATAAAATAATGGTCTAAGTTATTCTATTAAAGTCTTATCTCCTGCTGAATAGTTGATTAAATATGCTTAATATAACATATTGCAAGTAGCAAACCTTACCTATAGTAAACTGATATTGCAAATATGAACTGTATGCCTGAAAATTGAAATCCGCTTAATATAACATTTGTAAGCCGTATGCCTGAAAATTGAAAATATGCTGCCATGCCTTGCTAACAAAATATTGTACATGCACTCTTGATATCTAATAAGTCTCAATTCACTAGCTTGTAGTGCACAGATGCCCATATGACAAAAGAAAAACTATTTTATCAGTGGCACTAGACCAAGCCTAGTCATATGTTAATCTCTGATGGATCACTTTGGCTAGAAAACACCATATTTCTCAAATAAGTACATAATAACTTCAGCCCTAAGATTTGAAATCTATATAACATTATCTTTGACGTGGATCTAAATAATCCTCATCTATTAATCAGTAAATATGACGTCACAAAGCATACCCCTTGAATATTATAAGGGAAGAACGAGTCAGGAAGTCGTAGGTTATCCTACGACTACCCCCTAGTCGTAAGCTCTTCTACGACTATGGTATAATCATTACGACTACCCCTAGTCGTAAGCTCTTGTACGACTATGGTATAATCGTTATGACTACCCCCTAGTCGTAAGCTCTTCTACGACTATGGTATAATCGTTACGACTACGTCTGGTCGTAAGTCTTTCTACGACTAGCTCTACTACAGATTCCTCATGATTTACTGGACCCTCCTGTCAGAAGACCCACTAAATAGTGAGGATCCAAACAGTCAAAATACGCAGTTATGTTTTGACATAACTATTGATAATTCCCCACTATCTCTGACTGGTAACCGTTCGACAGCATGAGGAGGTTACTACTCCGGTAATTACTCTCATTATTGCGCAGTAATGAGCGACTAATTAGCCTGGAATGACGACGTCCGCCACTGCTTAGTATAAATAGGTGTCTTTTAGAGATAGTAGGGGAGAGGACCCTTTTTGGGGACAAAGAGCGTCTTTCCTGGAAGACAGTTAGGAAAACCTTCAGTCGATTGTAATCCAGAGGGCAAATACAAGATACACAGGAGTAGGGTTATTATTCTCATCCGAGAAGGCCCGAACCTGTATAAAAATCCCCGTGTCTCCTTCGTCTGCATGATCAATTGTGGAGACCCCCCGAATCAAACAATCTTTACGTAAGATCGGTTCTAAAACACTGACAATCTTCCACCACACTGACTTCTTAATTGAAGAACTTTGTAAGCAGAATGTTACAGGGTATATATTGGTTTCATGCTAACAAAATTGTACTCCTGTTAAAGTATGATTGCAAATCTTTAACTCCGAGTTGATTTCAAGCAAATGCCTTATGCTCACGCTATCACTTGGGATTTTACAGTTGGCATGAAAAGGGAGAGGAAATTGGGCATGTGTAGGATATTGTAAGTTCAGAAGCATAGAAAATTGTCGGCACGCACGGTAGCATATCCTATGTCAAAGCCAGAATCAAATTAGCCTGAAGCAATAAATTAATCTAGTTTATTTTGGAAGATAATTAAAGTAAATTGCATTATTATTATCCCTATCCAATCGATATGGAAAATGGCATTTACGCCATTGTCGATACCAATGTTGTTGGCAACCACAATAATTGTTGTCCACGAAGGGCAATTGATTTGTGTCTTCAACAATATGTTAACCACTAGCAAGCGGGAATACACACGACAAATCGATGGTAGCTTGACGCGGTCGCACATATGCCATGTTCGACTATGCACCGAAGCATGCCATACTCATCAAAAATGACACATGAATAAATTGGTAATTGCAGTCTGCAACTGCATCACCACCAGAAGCCATATCACTTTCTTGAAGAAAATATAGCCCCTGAAAGAAAGATGGCCTATAAAACTTTGTTGATCCTGAATGACCTAAATTTGGCCATGATGATTACAGCATTACAAATTAAGATAAGACATACAATTTATCACTCTTAATTAAATACGATGTTCCTGTTGAGTAATAAATATTTTCGTCGAATAATTATACTATTTGGGTGATTCAACTAAGATTTGAAGTCCAAAAGAAAATCTAGTATTTCCGTACAGATTAACTATGATCAAATATTTTATCTTACAATGTTATATTTATGTTCCTGAAGAGCATTTTGTAGTTTTATGCTGTTAGAACACATTACTTATGACCATAAGAAAATATATTGTGTAATTATAAACTTGAAGTTTAATGAGCCAAATTATTTAAAATATGGTATGGTTAATTGGATCAAAACTTAGACAAATAATAAAGAAGCTAGTCTATAGAATAAGCCTACCAACTCTTGGACCCTCGTATGGGACCTTCGTCGCATATTAATAACCAACAAGATGTTGGAATATCCTACAAAATATTAAGATCATATAGTTTTCTTGCCACCGCACTGATAAAAGTCTAGTTCACTGTATATAATTATCAAACCCTTTATTGAAATAAGTGCGTGTTGGAGGAATCAAATATTTTCCACATGTTATCACTACTATAGCATATACTTTTGGATCACAACTAGTTGTTGGAGATCATATTGGATCTAACATTCAATCAATCATGTGCCCATGATAGGGGAGTTTTGTGGTATGCTATTAATAAAGATCAAATCTCGGCATTAGGGGAAGAGAAATGACCAAAAGTTCAAATGTCGTCGTATTTTCTAGAAGGAATATTTAGTATGAAGATATACGTACTAGTCAAGCTAAACTTAAAATTTAGTTTATACTCCTGTACGCTAGAAGCTAAGAGTGTGTACTTGCGGTAAATACATCGCTAAGAGTGGAATACCCTGGGTTGAATAGTATATCCACCTCTGCGAAATTGACTTAGTAGTTCTTGATCTCAAATCGTGGGGACGCCTGCGGGTCTAAGATTTAATGACTCTAGTCAAAATCATTATTAATCAGTAATCACTCCTTTAACTCTCCTGAAGAGAATTCACCATGAAGGTGAAATACCTCAAAATGAGGTTCATCATGAAGATGAAAGCCTCAGCAATTTGATGTACACATATTACAACGCTGGGAATGTGGAACGACCAAGAATATTTTGTTTGGGAAATGACAAAGATCTGGTTAACACTGAGATACCTCCAAGTTCAAGGATTTGGGAGAAAAGTTATCGACAACCACTTTGCCTCTACAATTGCTAAAGTTTCTCTTATGAGAACACAGATTATAACCAAAGTCTATGGCCGAGTTCTTGAAGCATTCATATCGGGTCACATAGTGAAAGCATATGAGGCTGAACCAAAATTGCTAAATAAAAGTCTTGGAACCAGATAGTTCAAACTTGATATGTCATTACAAAGATAATGAAGTGGTGAAAGCTATGGTTCAAAAGTCTCAATAGAGGCCGTTACTCTCCTATTATGAATGAAATAATGTTCCGTTGAATAATAATTCTGGCAAATGACATGAACAAAATATGTAGTCAATGGATTCTGAAAATCCTTGATGAGATCCTCGAAGGACTTAAAATTCCTAGTAAGAAAAAAAAACAAAATCAAATATATATAAAACTCGTACACAATAGTCTCTTACATGTAGTAAGAGCATCTTCCTGAAGAGAGCATCTTCCCAAAGGGAAATTATCTCACTGATCGATATCTTAATCACACCAATGATTAGATGATTCCTAGAACTGGACGAGGACCCATCAAGACCCGAAAGAATGTAATGAGGAACCTAAAGACCAGAAGTGCACCACATAAGCGCTTATAAAGTGCATCTTCCACTAGAAGTTAGTGGAATGGTGGTTTCCTCTAGTACCATGAAGGTATGATATACATTGGTGATATTGATAATTAATCCCCTAAATACCAAAATTAAGACTGGATATATTTTTTACTCTAGAGTGGTACAACTATACTTTATAGTTCTGCAGAACGGAATATTCGTTGTAACTTTAACCACTAGAGATAATTACAAAATATTAAGATGCTAAAAGGTTTTGATAAATCGTATCCGAAAACCATACGACTTGCAACTAGTATTACCGTATATCCTCTGCAAGGATAACCTGCTTATGTTGCATAATTAAACAGTGGTATTTGATAAGTTAAACATATTACTCCTGAATAGTGTTTATCATAAACCTCCAGATGAGTAACAGGATATTTGTATGTAAGGCTCCACATCGTGATAATCCAGTCGATTTGATCACAGTATTCTTGCCTATGTTCATTTTTGAAAAATATATGAAAGGCATTGGAGCAAAAAGATTTCAGTGGAAGTTGCCTTCAAGAGGAGCATATATTAAACACTGATCATCATACTTGAGATTTTGATAATCTTAGTCAAACATAGAAGGTGTCGATATTATGATTAATGATTAAATTCACCTTAAAGGTTTTACCACTTAACAGTTTAGATCCAGTTGGTCGATAATGCAAAGATCATGAAGATCATGTATAGATCCTAATGATCATTACTAAATCTTGAAGATATATGTCAAACCACTATAGTGCAAAATCTCAAAATATGTTTATATTACTTTGTGGTGGTGCAGCCATCTCTTAGCGGTCATCTTAACAAACATTGGTAGTTACTTCTACCAACAACTCAGAAATTATTGCATTATATGAAGTCTCACGTGAATGTGTTTGGCTCAGACGTGTGATTAGTCATATCCAGAAGTCATGTGGCATTAACACTGTTGATACCTCTACAATTATCTATGAAGATAATGCTACTTGTGTTGCACAAATACATATGAGTTATGTTAAAAGTAATATCACGAAGCATATTGCTCCCAAATTATTCTATCCTCATGAAATCCAGAAGAATGATGAGGTGAAGATCCTGCAAACTAGATCTTATGAAAATCTGGCTGATTTATTCACCAAGTCTTTGCCTACATCCAGTTTCCAACGATGTATTCGTGGTATTGGAATGAAACGGCTTCAAGAGTTGTAGGAATCAGGGGAGAATTCCCTGAATCATAATCCACTTAAAGTCCTAAAATTTTACCTTAATTTCGAAGGTTAACCCAAAAGGTAGAGAGATTGCACTCTTTTCCCTTAATGAGTTTTTCTTAAAGATTTCTCACATAAAGGTTTTTAACGAGGCAACGATGGATTGCAACTTGCGGATGCAATGTACTCTTTTCTCCGATCCTATTTTTTTCCATTGGGTTTTTGGGAGAAGTTTTTAATGAGATATGTGCATAACACAGTATTCGCCTAAGGGGGGGTGTTGAAAAACCCTGGATTAGGGGTTGATGGGCATAATACCGAAACTACCCCTGGTGGGTTTTAGTTTATAAATATGACCTCCCTGTACATAGAAAGAGTTGATCAATAAATAAAAGAGGTTCCTCCATATTGTGTTTTCATCTGTTGTCTCTTTGTTTGTTGTCTCCCTATGATGACTACGTTATTTAACAACATGCTCTGGTTTTGCCAGGTGCGAAATGGATTCTAAACGGTGTTAGCCATTAGGGACAAAAATTAAATCACATGAAGAGTTAAGGGACCAAGTATGAACCTTGTTCTATTGGATTTCCCTACCTCTTTTCGACCCTAACTCATCGTTTGTTGCCCTTGTATTATGGGAAAATTTCCTGAGTAACATTGTAATGATGTATAAAGTAGAAAATAACATGCAATATGAGGATGATAGGTGGGTTATGAGGCCACATATCAATGACACAACTCGTGGTACTGATATCATTTAGTGTTACTGAGCAAATTGCCCCTTGTATTATTGTCAGATCCACTACAGGATATCCTGCTCCTAACATGCTCTCTTTATCGCCCACTTGTTTTGGTGCGTTCTTTCTACTTGTTTGTCAATCCACACACATTCCTCTACGCTTCCTCATTCATTCCCTATGTCACAGGATGCAATGATTCTTTACGTCTGCAAATATTTTCAGTAATCTCTTTTCGACTAGGAGCTAGTTTCTCTTGCTTACCGCTTTGGCCCTCCTTGTCAGCCTAGTTCCCTCATCTTTTCTTTCTTGTTTCTGTTCTAAGCGTGGGAGCTCACTGACTCAGATTTGTCAGCAAAACACATGTTCCTTTAACATCGCGGCCACCATGGCCTAGCTAACTTGTGGTGTCATTGACCCTACATGTTTTTGCAAAAAAGCCCAAGTCTTATGGATATTTATGAATCAAATCACGGATTTTAGAAGAAATAACCCCACTACAATGGCAAATGCACGATCCATAAATCTATAGAAAACGACTAGGGGACGCTATAGCGTTGCAACGGTATATCAGCGAGTTTCATGATGTTTTCAAGGAGTTTTGAGAGAACATTTCAAAAGCTCTAGGTTTCAACGAGTTTCGCGTGCTTTTAGAAGATTCCATAAAAGTTTCAAACCAAGTTTCAACGAGTTTCATATTTTGGAACACAAGGTTCAACCAGAGAGTTTTGAGAAGTTTCAACAAGTTTCAATAGGTTTCAATGTGTTTCAATCAAGGTTTCAAAAAGCTTCAACGAGTTTAGGCTACATTCGGCCAACTCACCTATCTAGCACGACACTATTATGTTGCCAATGAGCCTCCTGACACCGTCCACCTCCGATGCACCCTCTTCTCTGACTCCAACTACCGTCGCATCCTCGACATCGAATGGCGTTGCCCGCTGCATAATTCGTGCTCGAGCTCCGTGCTGAGCATCTATCTCTTTTTTTCTCTCTCCCCCTAGCTTCGGCCCGAGCTCTGTACCACGCTGTCGTCAGATCCGAACGTCCTGATCCGTGTTGCCACTGTCCATTAACAAATCCTAAGCTGGAGGTGAAGCATAGCGCCACCGCCCGCACCAAATCTGGAGCAGGAGTTGAAGAATGAGGTGGAGGGCGGCGTTGGAAGTGAAGGAGGGGTGACAACTTGCCTTCGTTGCCTCACGGCTGCACTTCTCGACCGGACGTAGGAGAGAGATCGAGGAGGAAGGGATACAAGAGGGAGAAAGAGAGAAATGAGAGAGAGAGAGAGAGAGAGAGAGAGAGGTGCAAAGGAGATACAACCTTATGATTCGGGATGGGGTCGGACAGCTAGGACCTATACCATTGTAACGCTACAGTGTTTCATAGTATTTCTCAAATCTACAAGCATCACCTATAAGTACGTACAATCCTAAATGTGGATGCAATTGTATATTTTTTATTGGATATGTTATGGATCTTTACACTAATATAAAAGAAGTAGTTGGTAGTGAAGTTTGCAACCTCCCACCTCCTCTCGAACCAATTAGCGCCAATAGGAGGCCACCGCAATTTATGTGATCTTTCCTCCCGACGTGCTATTACATTCAATTCTTTCCTTGCCTCCACTTGTCTCGTAAAAACCCATGCATTCACCTCCCGCAGATCTCAACCCATACAACTGGGTTCTAGGGTACTCTTAAGACGAAGGAGTGCGTGCACGGGTGGCAGTTGTCGGTGGTTGGGCACACAATGCTACTCACAGCGGCCAGGGTGATGCTCACAGTCGAGCTCGAGGCGGAGCTGAGGAAGATGGCAACAGTCGCACCGTGCTCATATTATGTGCACCGTGTGGGTGCCCTAAGGGGAGGATGGAGGTCTCCAACGCCAAGAAGGTGACGCATCGTCGCAAGACTACTGGAAGTACAATGTGCTCCTTGTCTTAGATGTCGGGTGAATTCGACATCATGACCCACTCTCGATAAGAAGGGGATGGAACCTAAGAAGGTTTTTTATTGAGTAAAGTATATTGTGGGTCCTTAAACTTACCAGATTGGGTAAGTCCCCCATTTATGGAACTACGGAATCAGGTATCTAAATTTGTGTAAGTGTGTCATTAGAGGTCCCAAAGTGGGTTTGATGGGTTTGACCACTGACGTGGATGCTTGACCATGCCAGTGTGGCTTGCGGGGTCATGGCGGGAATTTGCGCGCCACGTGCAAATCGATAGTTTTGCATTTAGGTCCTTATAAAATATCAAGACCTAAATTCCCCAATTCCCCATTTATATCCCCAGCTGCCTAAGACCGAAATCCCTAATTCCCCTTTCCCCCACTCCGCCTCCCCTCTGCTCTGACGACCTAGCTGTGACGCCTGACTCGCTGCGCTCTCCATGGCCGCGACGTCGAGCTCCTCAACGGGCAGTCACTGGTGGGGGAAGCGTGCGCTGCGGTTGACCTCTAGAACGAGAGAGAATCCCGATGGCGATTTCTTCAAGTATCTGAACCATTAGGTGAGTTGGTATTTGGAATTTGGATTTGGTGTGCACAATTATTTGGTTTTGATTTTGTTCTTTTTGCTTTCGTTTGAGTCAGCGCGATGGATCTGGTTGTAGCTTTTGGTTGTGGGAGGAACAATAAGGCAAATATTTATGTGAACGAGGCATCATCCGTTCATATGAAGAGAATGTGGCAGTGATGAAGAACGAAATGAAGATGCAAGAAGAAATAGTTGGTGAAGGCATGGAGGAGAAGTTATATGTGGTTGTTCGCATGTTGATGGTAGGGTTAGAAATAGGAAGGATGTTGTAGCTTTATTGAATGCTTTGCTGGTTGTATTTGTGTTGTTGTTAGCTGCTTTGGCCACACTTCTGTTTATGCATATCAGCACGTATGACCGTTGATGAAATTTGTGTGTATGTTGCAATGGAATTACATAGAGTGAAATGTATGGCTTCACATTATTATCTTTGCAATGGATTTTAATTGATTTGAATATGAGTAAATATGTTCATGTATTGATTTGCACAACAAATAGAGCATGATAAAACAAGGAAGTAGTGAAATGTAGTTTAGTTGATCCATAATATTGCATAAAGCAGTCTTAGTGATACTTAAATGACATAAGATTTTGTTCAACAGAATGTCACACTTGCATAAATCACTGATAAATGCCATAACCCATGTATTAGGTGGTAACTATTCTAAATATTCATAAGCATCCACACTAAGAGCCTTCATCCTTTCCATGTTCTCAGTCCACTGAATAACAGTACTGGATCTTGCAATTGCCCACAACTGATTCTTGAGTGTTTCATCCTTATGGAGAACCTGAAAATTGGAGTAGAGATGCCTCACATAACTCTCGTGCTCCGAATATGGGAATTCATTTCTGATAGCTGGAATCAATCCCTAAAACATTACTAATTGGTAAGCACGTAGAAAAAATTATTTAAGGGATTTTTTTTCTAAGCATGTAATTAATTACCTTATGCTTGTCAGTCATTATAGTATATGGATAAGTGTTTTCAAAATATCATATTTCAAAATTTCGTACTCAACACAAGTACAAAATCCAAAACACTAAAACCACGTATCTAGCACAAAAAACTATTGCTCGATTTGGGAATCCTAAACCCTATAACTACCAAATTAGACACAAAAAATTGTCACCAAACAATAGAGTAAGGCTAACCAACCACAAAAACTAGAGATCTTGTAAGAATCGTTGCGCTCGGTTTGGGAATCCTAAACCTAGATTCATAAACCTAGCAATGCGCCTACATCGACCACTTCGCAAGGCAAAATTGCAACCAAAAGCACACAAATTGGCATGCAAGCCAGGTACTGAAGCACATACCATACACAAGAGGCGGTTCTCCTTCCGCCCGCAACGTTGCCACCATGATTGTCCCCACTTGAATATGCCGCGAACCACTCCACTCACCGAAAATCAATCCTCCTCCACTCTCCTTCAACTACGGATGAAGATGACAACCTAGGGTCGACCGCCTTTCACCTCGCCTGATCGCCTCAGACCACAGTGGACACAGGAGATGGGGATGGAATGCGAACGAATAACAAGACCAAGTGGTTTAGTGCAAATGTCACAATGTACTTGGCTGGTCACGCGAGCTGCACGTGACCCTGCAAGCCACGCTAGCATGGTCAAGCGTCCACATTAGTGGTCAAACCCAGCAACCCCACTTTGAGACCTCTAGTGACACACTTAAACAAGTTTAGTTGGGTGATTCCGTAGTTCCACAGATAGGGGGACCTAAGTGACCCAATCCGATAAGTTTAAGTATCCATAGTGTACTTTACTATTTTTTTAAACGGATCAGAGAATAAGGTTCTTATGTTCCATTAGTCGGTGACTATGGCCTGCGACTTCCGTCCAATCTGAGACAGGTTTCTTGCCCAAAACGTCTGAACGTGTTACTTTGTATTTCTTTGACCAGTAAGTTGCACACTCAGAAGCTTTTGTTTTGGAAACTATATGTTGTGATCGTGTACTTCTTTGCCCATCAGAGTTAAATGGTTCGAGCCCTGCGTTTCATGCAGATGTGGTAGCTGATATGTTGGGTACGACGACACCAGGATAGGTGGATACAAATTGATCAACGTGCTTGATTGTTTTCCCAATTAATTGGCAGAAAATATTGAAAAGGTGTGGATTTGTTGTTGTTTTTTTTGTTTGTTTGTATTTAGTGCTAATGTGTTTGCAAAATTGTTGCACACTACTAGCATATGGCTTTTCCTTATGTATATAGATGTCCATATACTCTCATCGTCGTCAAATATTCCTCAAGATTGACGCAAACTTTTGAAACTGAAACCATCGTTTCATCTTCTTGTCGTTTGCACGAATGTTGAGGCACTTGGGAGGAATCTCTCTTAGATCTAAGCGTGAGAGGATTGCTGCCCCCAGGAGCCATCCACGTCGTTTTGCTTGCGAAAAGCACCCCGTGGTTTCTGAAATTGTGTGTAGTTTTGCATGAATGTTGAGGCACTTGGGAGGAATATTCTTATGATCAATAACATGTAAAATTTTGCGACAATTTTGTGTTCCGGTGACATTGGTAGACAATTGTCACCCTCTCAGTTTTCCCAATCGCCACGAGCGAACAAGGCCGCATCCCATCGTCTTTATGGTCATCGAGTGAGACCGTCTCTCCCGGTCCTAGAGGGGCCTGATTTGGCCTACTGGTGCAACGCAAGGATAGAGGCGGCAGAACTGAGAGTGAGCCGCATCCAAGGGGTGGCACTAGTTGAGCAATGACAGCGGTGGATCCGTATTCCATAGCAACGTGCCAGCATTTAACTAATATCTAGTAATCTACTACTTGCAAGCCATTTTATCTGAGATCACTAGTAACCTGCATTGATTATTTTCATACTCTATAAATTAGAAAATTGGATAGGTTTTAAACCAACCATAAGGTGCTGATCATCAAAATTCCATCCATCCGCAACTGAAGAGGTTTAACTTTTTCAGCCTTAAACTTCCATGTATAAGGCCTCTTCTGAGTACAGCAATATTTAAGACAATCTTTCTGTTCTCAGCATGAAAATGCAAAGTTCCTGTAAGTCTCCAACAGTTTGATCTATGTCTGGCTTTCCTGCTAGCTGATGTTATTTTTAGTGGCATCAAACACTAACAAAATTCCATAAAACGAATAACAAAAATTATAAGCTGCACAACTATCCTGACCATTCACTTGTAAGAGAGGAAACTCTACTTCCGACGCTCAAAACACGAACTACGTTCCACTAGCATCTGGCAAGTCCGCATTCTCGCGGCGCAACAAGGCTCCCCCGGCCGCCCTGACACGGCGGCACACCCCCGTGAACCATCGCAGCACGCCATCGTGCCGTACGAGCTTGCCGTCCTTGTCGAGGATCCTGACCGTGAAGACGCGCCCCGCGACACGCTGGCCGAGGCCGAACTGGCCACCCTGCAGATCGCAGAGGACGAGGCCGTCCGGGGCGTCGTCCTCGGGCGTCGACCCCCGGCGGCAGAGCGGGCAGGTGCCGCTGATCTCGAGCCACGGCGTGATGCAGAGCGGGTGGTACACGTGCTCGCACGGCGTCACGAGCGCGCTCGCCCCGGGCTCGAGCTCGTCCAGGCACACCGCGCAGGTGCGCCCCGCGTCGCGGACCGTGACGGCGGCCAGGCGCGCGGTGGCATCGTCGCCCGCGCCCGCGCGGGGACCCGCCGGGTGGCAGCCGTAGAGGAACGTGTCGGCGTCCACGACGTCGACGATGCCCTCGAGCGCGGTGCCGGGGGCGCCGCAGCTCGGACAGGCCGCGACGGCTTCGCCCGCGCGGGTTCTGTGGAGGCGGCTGCATGCAAGGCACCAGAAAGACGCGTCCCTCTCCGTGCCGCTGGTGGCTCTGGCCATCGACGCAACCGCATGATCTCTCGACATGCCGCAATGCATGCGTGCAGCCAACTAGCCAGGCGTGGGTATACGGCGGGTGAGGCGCTGTGCAAGATTGCAAAGTAGTGTTAAAGGGCACGTAGTCTTGTTCAGGTAGGAAGAGGATCCGATCCTTTTACGGGGACGAAGCTAAAATCCGAATCCGTTGAGCAGAATTTTTTTAGGGAAATCCGTCCAGCAGATGGTGCCGTGCAAATTATGCAATGGGGTTCCTTAATTAATTATGATGGCCCAAGTTGTCACAAACTGGATCAAAGTCGTGCAGGGTGGGAGCGTGGGCCGTGAGGGGCGGCCACAGGCCGCATCGCCGTGTAGGAATGAGTTGCGAGTGGCTTTAGGTACGTTTGGGCCTGACGCGACAACCGAGCACATAATTCCATCCGGGCCTAGTAGTGCTGGGCCTAAAAGTTCAGAATTGTTAACCATGTGGGCCAATATCGTCCCTGCCACGCTTCTTTTTTCTTTTTCTTTTTTCTTTTTTTGCGTTGAGCCTAGGGCCTAGCTTACTGATCATGAACATGCATGATCAGCGGCAGGCATCGTGCATGCATGAGTATGAACGAATCTATTTTCCTATTTCGGTTTTTCCGGTTAGCTGATCGACATCTCGAGTACCCCAGCAGCTCCATCCGTCCTCTAAGTTAAACGAATAGACAATATAGCCTAGGAACTCTGCACTGGAATTTTTTTTAAAATAATATTATTTTTAAAGATATTTACAAAAATAAATAGCCGTTTAAAAAAATTACAAAAATATGCCTCTGTCGCTGATTCAGCGGCGGCAAGGAACTGTCGCCACTCATGGCGGGCGACTACCTATCGCGATTCAATCGGCGGCGAGAAGCTCGCGATTTCTTGTCGCCGATTGAATCGGCGATAGATTCTGTCGCCGATTCAAGCGGCGGCGAGGACGACTATAAAATCCCCGAAAAATCAATCCAGAATTCATTTTAATTCCAGAAAAAAAAAACAAGAGAGGTTGGAGAGGGAGAGAAGAAATTGCAGCGAAGCCCTGTCGGTTCGTGGCGGTGGAGAGAGATTGATAGAGCATCAGTTTCGATCGATCATCTTGTGTTGCAGGTAAATTTTTTCTGAAACTGTGTATGTTACGTCCAAACTTTGTAGGTTAGCAAACGACAATAGCGACATAGAATTGAGTAGGTTAGATACATGTAGTCGAACTCTGTAGTACATATTTTGAGTTGATTAGCGACATAGAATTGCGACTATAGCGACATAGAATTGAGTAGGTTACATAAATTTAGTCGAACTGTGTAGTACATATTTTGAGTTGTTTAGCGACATAGAAATGCGACAATAGCGATATAGAATCGAGTAGGTTACATAAATGTAGCCGAACTGTGTAATACATATTTTGAGTTGGACATAGAATTGCGACAATAGCGACATAGAATTGAGTATGGCGCTGGTTGACCGCTGTAGTAACATAATTGATGCACGATACATTTTTGAATTGTGAGAAAAACACGGAGTAGCTGTTTAGGTCTAAAAAACAATGAGAATATTTGTGCGCGGTTATTAGTTGTGTTAGCGCGCGGTCAATATCCTGTTAGTACGCTGTTATTAGTTGTATTAGTGCCTGGCGACAATGAAAAACAGGAAGGTATCTTCCTTTTTACAAATCGTTCATACCTCAAACTTCCTCGCTAAATTCTCCGAAAACTAACCGTAGTAGAACATCATACGATGATGATAAAATGTTATTACGAGTCTAACAGATTTCGTACCGTTTAAAATTTATGAAAATCACAAACTGCCTAAGTGGAATAGGGAAAATAAGGGTTGGGGAATGGCAATATCACTTATCTTCCTTTTTTCGAATCATTCATACCTCAAACGTCCTCGCTAAATTCTCCGAAAATTAACCGTAGTAGAACAACATACGATGATGATAAAATGTTATTACGAGTCCAACAGATTTCGTACCGTTTAAAATATATGAAAATCACAAACTGCCTAAGTGAAATAGGAGAAAATCAAAAACTGGCTAGGGTTGGGAATGAATCGCCAGTTCAACTGGCGACAGAGGCACATTTTTGTAAATTTTTTAAACGGCTATTTATTTTTGTAAATATCTTTAAAAATAATATTATTTTTTTAAAAAAAAACCTCTGCACTGCACGTGCTCTATCCAGCAGCATCTATGTAGTAGTACTACCTTTTAAGAGTTTTTTTTGGACTGATTTGGTATGTTTTTATTTGTAATAATAAAATAGGCAAAAATAGCTCTCTGCTATCGGATTGTTATCTTTACAATTTCGCACTAGCAACAGGTTCACGTCTATCCAAGCAATTATACAAACTTGTCGAGTAGCTTTGGACGGTCATATCTTAGTCAGCGCTTGCTTAGTCTTACATGGAGAATCATGTAGGCGATTACGTGTGCGTTGAAAGCTTTACTGCCTACGAGTTAGGAACTGTGCTCAAAAGCTGTAGCTCGATCTAGAAAGAGTGAATGGCTGGATCTCCAGAAGAGAAGGAAGCTCGCAGCATGTTTTTCTTTGACAGAGCTGATTTCAGAAGAGTTTACAGGAAAAAGAATGCGCAGAAAACTTCAAGCTTGCTGACGTTGATCAGAAAGTCACATCAGTGACATTACCGACGGCGGCAAAGTAGTTTAACCACGAAACGTGATCAAGTCCATTGCCTAATGCATGCTTAGCTAATTAATTAGCGCAATGGAAGCCACCCTTAGCACTAGATCGTACATTGTACATAAGACACCCAGCCCGCCGCTCGGATAAAATATTCCTGTCCATTCGTAAAGCATCCACGGTCACATACAGAGGGGAATTGATTATTGATTATTTACGCTAATCTTAGATGCGATTCAAGGATATACTCTTATTTTAAATGTAATTGTTTTTTTTTTGCCCTTCACTTAGTTAGATTTTTGGTAAAATACCCAGTTTTGATCATTATAATAACATCCTGCTATTTTTCCAGTTCTAACAACGCGAAAAGACCGAAATGCCCTCGCTCGAACCGTTTCAGTCGCACCAAAGTCCCCCGCTCACACCTAACCCCAAGCTTGAACCGTTGCGCTCATCTCCTCCCTTCTCCCCCCAAATCCTCTTTCCTCCTGACCTCCTCCCCAAAACCCATGCCGCCGCCTCCCTCCATCCCCACCCCAGCGTCGCTTCACTCCAGCCCACTCACCGTTGCTGCCTACTCCGACCACCCCTAAATCCTCAGCCTCTGGCCACCTCCTCCATGAATCTTTGCCTCTCGTAGTCATGTTACCTCCTCTCCGTCGTAGCCACCGACCGCCGTTCGACCACCGCTGTGCTTCCCAGACACCATTAACATCATGGGTGAGCTCCCTGTACCTCATTGGTTCTTTTGCGCAACTTAAAGTTGATGCTTGTCGCTGGTTACCCTATCGTTGCTGTGGCCATCCATGATGCCTCCGCAAAGCTCGTCTCCCACACAGCCTAGATGACTATAGGTCTCCGCGTGAGCCTCGCTCGCGTCGCAACGACACCCTAAAGCCATCCCAACGTCCGATTTCCCTTGGCTTTTTGCTCCTGCGTCGTCCTCCTTGTAGTCACCCCAAAATTGATGTAATTAAGAGCCTCCTGTCCTCCATGGCGAAACAACAGCTCCCTTCGCAGATAGGAAAGCACATAATTGGTTTGTACATGATCCCTCCCCTCGCTAAGCACACACCACATATTCACGTGACCACTGCTCGTGTTACTATTTACACACGCTAGTAAGGTGCTCGTGCGTTGCAACAGAGTCTCAAGAGGGTGATACGTATCATCAAACGTGATGATAAACCATACAATGAACATATATTTTTTTATCTTACACACATAGCAAGAGTGCCAAAACAAAATTCTACACACTTAAGTAGCAATGTCTGCAATATAAGGGATATAAATTTCTAAATATGTAATTAGGTAAATTAATTCCAGAACCAAGGGTTGTAACCATGAAATAGGAGTTTTAATTATTTTACTAAAAAGAAACCGATACCAGTGTCTGGCTCTTACCATCTCTTCATGCACTGCAGTTTACGTAAGGGCTCTAACCCAATACACTTCATCAATCATCATTATTGTAAAAGAAATATTGTATCTGTGGTCTAGAAATAACTTTCCACAAGACCTCAACTAAACTCCCGTGTGCTACAAGTCTACAATTCTAGAAGCAATCAGACAAAATAACTCTAGAACCAAGGCAAAAACAATAATTCTTTGTTGGATGTTTTCCTTAAAAAAAACATAAATACTTGCATAGACTGCAAAGGCAAAAGAAAGATTTTTCACTCGAGTAGATACCGCTTGGTATAGTATAAGGACTGGCTTATGCTCTGCGGATTCCTGTTACTAAATGGATGATGTGCATGGTTCCCTGACTGATCATATTCAAGAATTCAATAGAAATATAAATGTTGAGGCATCTTTTTTGAAACTTTGATTTCTCCACAGTAGTGTTCACCTTTCACAACGTTATATGATGTTGGTGGAATGCTCTCTTCCGTATAGAACTATAGATTCCCTCCAATGGTATCCCGCAGAAACCTGTTTAATTGATAAAAACAAGGACCATAAGTAACCAATTATACAAATCTATGTGTGCATCATGGTATAATATATCCAAGCAAATCAAGGAGGAAGCTTTAGTTCAAGGAAAATAAAATTCATATTTTGCTTTTTTTTTTATGTTTCTACAGTACATACAAGTTTGACCTCAAAGACTTGAGGATTTCTAGTTCACAAAAACAAAATCTTGTTCGTACATTCATAAACCAAAAAACAATGGATAAAATGAACTAAATAGAACGCATAATCAACATGAATCTTCCTGTTCCCAGTGCAAACAAAAATGTAGAGGAGGCATCATTGCTAAATCTCACTATTGTACAGTGAGTAAACAACTAATGTATTGGAAGCAACTTGAGCTTTAATAATCTAGACCAACCTTGTAAAGATGTTTGATTTCTATAACAAAAGATGCTTTGTATGAGTCACAGAGTATAAAAGACTTACCTTGCAGCATGTTGGTGTGTGGCAGAATGCTTGCATAAAAATATCTCTCCCGCTTCTTCTTGCCCAAATTATTCTTTAGACCATCAATAGTTAACTTTCTGAAACCTCAGTATCTTCTTGCTCTTCCCATCGTTTACCTTCACAGTGAGCATAGATGGAAGTAGGCGGAAAGGAAAGACATGTAAACAACAACCCCTGTATGGCTGTACATGCTTTGTACACATGAACTAATGTGTGCTACTAGACCAACAATCATTGAGAGGCTAAGATGTCCCACCTTGGAAATTTGATGGGAGATTGAAGACTTGCAAGTAGAGAAAAAATAAATAAATTGCAAGTAGATAAAAAAATGGTATACATAGAAGTGACTATGAGTGTATGAAATAATAGTATAAACTGTGAGCTTGGATACCATTGCTGCAACCAATGAGAGTAGGGGATTGTCTGATCGATCGTCACCATTTGTGTACCAATTTATGAACTGAAAGCTTATTGGCACAATTGTCTACATAAAAATTAGTTAGAATCTGTTTCTGGTAGCATGCTAATCATCATTGTAATACTTTCTTGCGCCAGCAGAGGCCCTCCACACCTAAGCCCATAAGTCGATCTTAGCATGAAAAGCACATTGCTATGCAAATATGAAATTGCATCATGTACAACATAATTTCCTGTAAAACTCGCCTTCTGGGATTGATGTCGATCCTCAGAGGATGTTAACAAACTGACACGACTGCTAATAATCACCAATATCTTTTGTCAAGAAACATGTTGGAATGCCAACATGACCTCCATCTAGATCGCCTGATCACCTACTATCAGAAATAGACCATCAAGGTTCCCATTAGGCTATCACAAAACCAAAAAAATGATCACTGACTACACAAAGCTATCCTACGTATTTGTCATAGTTGTAAGCAATTGCTCAAATTAATATCTTGAATACCAGACAATGATTGTTGTCGACTCACGTTGGCTGGCTGTAAGATCGAGGAGGACGATTAGATGGGGTTGAATAGGCGGTTTTAAAAATTATTTTGACTAAAATATTTTCTAATGCAGAAGCTAATAACAATTCGATTTTGCACAATTAAAGCATAAAACAACTAGTCTTTACTATGTGCACCAATAATATAAGCCTATTGATAATGATATCAATCATACAAAGATATATAAGCAATTTGATACAAGGAATATAAATTGCATAAAGTAAAGCACAAGAGAACAAACCACAATGACACAACGATGTTTTATCGTGGTGTTCGGAGACTTGCCGGTCTCCCCTAATCCACATTGAGGTAAGCCCAACCACGTTGGACTGACTTCACAAATTAAGCCAACACTTTCGAGGTAAGTCAAACCACTTGGACCGGTTCCGAAATGAACCAACACCTCAATCCACTCAGGGTTGCTCTTCCTCCACTCCGGAGATGGCGAGCACCAAGCCACCCACAACTGTCGGGCCTTCTCACAAGCTTCTTGAGAAGATCACTGGACCACGACGCCTCCACGCTGTCTAGGTGTCAGCAAACACCAAGAGTAATAAGTTAAAGACTCTCACTTGAACGAATCAAGTGTCTAAACTCAATGGATACACAATCCACTACCTAATACAACACATGCACTTAGGATTTTTCTCTCAAAGCTCGCTAAGTGCAACACATGCACAAAATAGAGGAGATGGCTTGCTCTTAGATCAAAGGAATGTATATGGCACCAGCAACCTTAGCAACCTTTCCCACAACCGGGCAAGGTGGGTGTTTATAGCCCACACACAAAAACTAGCCGTTGGGGGAAGTTCTTAGAAAAAAAATAGCACGGGCGGTAGTACCGTCATTCATTGGCCGGTACTACCATACCCAGCTCAACGATCGAAATTAGCAGCAAAAAGTGCTCTGAACTAGCCGTTGCAAAAGCGACACGGTACTATCGCCAACGAATACGCGGTAGTTCCGTTCTCCCGTAGTTCCGCTCAAAGAGCCTGGTACTACAGCTTTCCAGGAGAGCAAAAATATGCTCAAAAGGTGTTTCTCTGGAAAATACATACCGCCAACAAAAGTTTGGAACTTTCGGGTTGCGGTCGTACCGCTTAAGGAACTGTGGTACTACTGCAACGCGGTAGTTCCGCCAAACGAATTGTGGTCGTACCGCTTGGTCCTCAACCAGGTCCTCAAACAGGTTTTCGACAAGGTCTATGACCACACAAGTCTATGACCACGTAGGTCTACGACCATTGTTTATAAATAGTATCTACTACCACGCAGGTTTACGACTACTGTTCACCACAGTGTCCACGACCACGCAGGTCTACGACCAGTGTCTATGACCACTGTTTACAAACATTGTCCACGACCACGTAGGTCTATGACCACTATTCACGAACAGATCTATGACCAGTGTCTTCGACCACGCTGGTCCATGACCACGAAGGTCTACGACCACTCATGTGTACGACCACTGTTCTACCACCAGTGTCTACGACTACTGTTCACGAACAGGTCTACGACCACTGTTCTACGACCAGTGTCTATGACCACACAGGTCTACAACCACTGTGCACGAACAGGTCTACGATCACTGTTCTACGACCAGTGTCTACGACCACTGTGTACGAACAGGTCTATGACCAGTGTCTTCGACCACTGTTCACAACACAGTCTACGACCACTATTCACGATAAGGTCTTCGACTACTATTCAACAAGGTCTTCGACTAGGTCTACGAACAGGTCTACGACCACTGATCTCGACCAGGTCCGGCCAGACCGCTCAGCAGCCTGCGGTCATACCGCCAGTTTGAAAAACACATTCACAAACTAAAGTCACATGCTACAAGGATTAAACATGAGCCTCAACTATTTGCAAAATACATTCGCAAATATTGACAATATGCTAACGAGAGCTAGAGCAAGCACAACGAGCTATCAACACAAGATCAATTCAAGCTACTAGTCAAGACCCCTCTTAATAGTACAACAAACTATACTAACAATCTGATCTTTCAACCAAACAACGAGATCGGTAAAAGACTAGGAACACATCCTTAGTCCTAGTTAGTCATACGTTTGCCTTGAGCATCTTCTTGAAGCTTGATGACACACATCTTCACTTCAAGTCTGGGTTCTTGACTTGAATATCATCAACACATGATGACATCTTTTATTTGCCCTCCATCAACACATGATGGGCCTTCTCTTGACTTGATGATCAACTTATGATTATCTTCTCTTCTCGGACATCATCAACACATGATGATTTCCTTATCTTCGAGATCTTAATGTGCATCAACATATGATGCATCATTTACTCCAAGCTCTTGACTTGATGACGATCAACTCATGATGTCATCCAAAATCTTCATTACCTTGGAACATAACCTATTCATCCAACTCATGAAAAATATTAGTTCCACAATATGATTATCATTAATTATCACAACATACCATTAACTCATAATGGTGGGACAATATACTTCAATTTTTCACTATTTGGTAATTGATGACAACCATCACAATTACAAATAATTGAATATAAAGAATGAGTATATATGAACTATACAAGTTTTATATACTCAAGGATATGTTTTAAAGTAGAGATCCCAAATATATGCGGATGAAAAAATATGGATCAATACCAATGAAACCATAAAATATAGAGTGAACTCTCCCTAAATGTGTGCATACACGAATGTGTAAAAGAAACATTTGCACATATCCAAGTTAACCTTTTGGTGGAGTTTAACCTATATTTTGGATCCGAGAAATGCAACAAGATATAGGAATATGATTTCGAATGCATACCTCTTTGATTTTCACCTTTATATCCAACTGAGACTAAACAATAGGTATAACAATAGAAGTGTTAGTCTCACAAATAGATTTGACATTAATCACTAAAATACTCTACTAACTCATAATAGTGGATCTAGATTCTTCACTAGGGACAATGTTGGCAAGAATCAAATGTTTTCATCGTCAAGCATTGCCAATTCAAAAGGGATGATGGTGGCAGACATGACAAGAATATGTAAGCCCATGACTCCATGAGACTGGAGGCCTGGTTACGGGTTGAACTCGGAGGCATCGACCTGCCGCCCACATGAATCCACCAAGCTCACTGGGCAGTTGTTAATAGCGAATTGGCAGTGACCCTCTAAGCTAGCTGTAGGCGACAATACCCAAGCCACAGCTGATGACAAGGGAAAGCACATCTGACTAAACTTGCAGCATAGAAGACTTGGAAACTGAATTATAAGGAGCAAGAGACAAATAAATAAAGATCAGGGAAAAGGAAGGGTGCCCCCTTACCACAACAGGCCGATGGAGGTCGGACAGGTTGGTTTCCTCCACCTGTTGCACCACCAAAGGTTCTCATCTACAGTACAAGCGAGATTGACGTCACTATTGTCGATGACGAGGTCATTCAGTAAGCAACGAGCCTTTGACACTCTACGTCTCTCTTGTCTCATAATCTTAGCCTCTTATTGATCTTATTGTGTTTCACCTTGGCGCACGGTCGGTGGCGGGCAGCGTGAGGGTGTGGTTCGGCGCGTTAGGCGAGTGTGTGGGTTGCAGGAGAGAAAGGGAGGGGGAGAGAGAGCAAAATAAGGGGAATGGAGGACAAGGTGCTTGGACATTGTAAATTGCAGTTTCGAGAGGGGTGAGATGGTGGGCAGGGCAGTAGTTTTGGGATAAGGAACTGATTCAACGCGCCGTCAGCGAGCGACACAGTGGAGCCGTGGGAGGGACAGGTTGGTCCCACCTATCGGCGCGTCTATGCAGTGGTTTTGCTTCACTTATTCAACATGGGTGTGGGATGATTCCTCCTGTTGCGTGGGGGTAAACCCCTTTTTTATTAGTTAAGATATACATGGCATGATCAGTTGATTATATGATTATATCACTATGGAAAAAATTACCAAGATCTATGATGAATCTAATCTAATCCGGATGCACATGGATACACAACAGGTTGATTGGCCATGGACCATTTACCTTCCTTTTGTAGGAAAATCACAAAAGGTCTCTTCGAGGACTTATCCGGAATTAATGCCCAAGAATGGAAGTTCGCGGCGGTTTTGTTCGAGAGTTTACTCCATCCAAGTCCCCATCTATACCTGAGCTCGGATAGCCCTAATCCGTCCCATCCGTGCAGCTCGCACGAGCGATTCTAGGGACTGCCACGTGGCTCATATGCGAACATGCTAGCCCCACCTGGTGCTCTCTTTTACCAAGCGGGCCCACGCCTTGAGCCTAAATCCCAATTAAAGAGAATACTAAGGACTACTCCACCTACTAACCCCTAGACTCCTATAGACCTGGGAGTTGGGTCGTGCCAATCCAGGCCAGCCCAAGGCTTGGCCCAGTACGAACGAGAGGGACAGGCCTGCGGATGGGGCACGATAGCAGCATGGCAGCACGCCAGGCCCGCTCTACTGGTCGTGCTCGGGCTGGCCCAACATGATAGCAGCACAGCGGCACGCCAGGCCCATGCTCGCCTGGCTGTGACGTCACATCGCCCACGCCTCTACATCGCCGCCCCCACCCCTGCGCGCCCGCCCCCACGCCCGTGTGCCACGCCTAGCTCTACGCCTTTGCGTCACCGCCTTGTGTGCACCCGCGACGTCTTGGCTGCCCACACCTCTGCGCCTCTGCATCGCTGCCTGCGCAACCCCGCCTCTGCGTTACCGGCTCGCCGCCCGCGTGCACGTGCGCCGCGCCCATCCTCGCCCGCGTTCACGACACCTTGGTTGCCCGCGTTCACGACACCTTGGCGGGGGGTGGCGGTGGGGGACAAGGGGGGGTCGGTGGGGGAGGTGGATGTGGTGGGGGAGAAGGGGGAGGCCGGAGGCGTTGGGGAGAAGGGGGAGGCCAGGGCCGGTGGGGAAAGGGGGAGGCGCCGGGGGTAGGTGGGAGAGGCGATAAGGGAGGCGCTGCTGGGGTTTTAGGGGAGATGGCGCCTGGGGGACTGTGGCACAGTTGCAGTATGGTCTGCCGCATGTGGGTTGTATACACTGTAGAGTAGCGAGCTGTTGAGGGGGAGACAACTTTGACACGATAAGACACAACTTTGACACGATAAGACATGACAAGTACTTTTATTAGAAATGAGAGAAAAATGGGTGGGAGGAAGAGAGGCAACGGGCAAGACAACAACTCTACGCGAGATTCTTTCCGGTGACAAGACGGAGCAGAGATAAAGAGAGAGAGAAGGCAACGAGCAAGACAATGGCTCTACGCAAGATTCTTTCTCTCCGACTCTCGGTGCCTATAAAAACGAATGTTTGCAGCTCATTTCTTCACCACCGAAGCTCAACTTGTCTTTTGCTCTAATGATTGTCTTTTGCTCATTTATTCACCATCGTGCGAAGCACATATCCCATTATTCGATTCTCTCTTTGCTCTAGTGCTCTGTACAATAGAAAGCATGCTACCAAGGAGTCAAAGCATGAAGACGACGGAGCTCGGTAGTGCTATGCTATTGAGGGGTCTAGCATGAAAGCACCAGCGGGGAGAGGGAGACACTCAGTCTCCCGCCGCTCAATCTCCTGCCGCCTCTCCTATCGATGCTCATCAGCTCTCCCAGGCATGGGAGACTATGACATGGATGACCGTCATATGAACGATACAGAGGGATACGAGGAGTACCAACACGGTCTGGACCCGATGGAGATGCCAGACTTCGGTACCCCATCCACGGATGGCAATATTGGTGGGTCCGCGCCCGACACTAACAGTGCTGAGTGAAGGACAGAGTGCTAGAAGCACATGACCTGGAGTGAGAAAATTCAAGACGACCAAATGGTAGAGATTGTAATTTGTAATTACCGCAAAGCTCAATTAACTGCTCGTACAGGTAGAGGGACAGAGCACTTGAACCGGAACTACAAAGCATGCTTGAAAAAGATGGGGGCGCACACGTGGGGTGGAGGAGTCCAGACGCAGCTCAACTTCGAGGCTAATGGCTCTGTAAGTATTTGGGTATACAACCCTCATAATTCCCGTGAGGAAATTGCTAGATACATTGTTTCCGATGATAAACCGATTAGGATGGGTGAAGGTCTCTTATTTGAAAGAATGATCCAGTGCGATCTTTGTCCACAGTACCAATATGTTAGTAGGAGAATGACATCATATGATATTTTAGGGATGTATAGTAGATAGCTAGTAGCACTAAAATAAAATTTTCTAAAAGTTCGGTACTCTTTTACTTTAACTTCGGATATTTGGATATCATCACACCAGAGAACTACCTACCTTAGTGTTGTAGCCAATTATTTAGATAATGAGTATAAGCTAAATAAGAGAGTCACATGGTTTAAGTTAATTAATGAATCACACACGGGAGATGCCATTATTGAGCTCATACTAGGGGTAATTGAGGATTTTCAAATAGGAAATAGGATTGTTTCTATAACTCTTGAAAACGCATCGACGAATATGACGGCTATGAACATCCTCACACTAAGGCTGCAGATATATATCGGTGGATATGTTCTCCACCAGAGATGCGCATGTCATATCCTCAATCTCATTGTGCGATATGGTATGGAGGTGATTGATCTTTATTTGAACAATATCCGCGATACCCTTCGTTTTATCTCAAGTTCAACGGTGGTGGCAGCCCAATTCACGGAGTATTGCGTACCCAACGACAAGACCCCAAGAAAATTCGTTCTTGACATAAAGGTGAGATAGAACTCGACGTACATCATGCTGAAGAAGGTATAAGGGTATGAACATATTATATCTGTCTTTGTCAATACTAACTCAGATAAGTTGATAGTTGGTAACTCAGATTGGAAAATTGTTAGTCATTTTTTAGAGTTTTTGAAACATTTCTACAAAGCAACTAAGACTCTATCTAGTATTTACTACCCCACCTCTTACTTAGTTATATATTTTATTAGTCTAATTGCAGACAAGTTTGCTAAATCTAGGTGACATCCCTTTTTAGGTCATGTTGTTGCAGCAATGGAAGAAAAATTTGTTAAATATTTTGGATCTATTTCAAACCTATATTACTTTGGTATCATTTTGGACCCTACAAAAAATTAGTAAGTTTGCAGATGGTTATGGAGTGAATAGGTGAGTGCCTTGGCCTTGATTTTTTTGAAGCTTTTGAACATGCCAAAAAGGAATTTGTTCGTATTTTCCGCTTGTACCATGACAAGCTTGGTAGCAACACGAGATCAGAGGCCTCACAACAGACTCATCCAGCCAAGACAAGCTTACATCACACTTTGTGGAAGAAGTTGAAGGGCAAGTCTAGTTTTTCACCCTCTCTGTCTCAGGCGCCCCTAAGTGGAGTTCTACCTCAGAGCTGAACCACTACTTGGAGTATGATTTTGCAAACATCGATCTTGATCTTTCCGACGGAGGTAAGTTAGACTTGCTCGATTGGTGGAAGAACAATAAGCGGATATTCTCTGTGCTGTGCCATTTCGCACGAGATGTTCTACTTGTTCCGGTGTCCTCAGTCTCTTTGGAAGCGACATTCAATATGGTAGGAAGAATAATTGAAAAAAATAAGGTTATCCCTCACACCTAAGATGGTGGAGGCAATAACCTGCATCAAGGACTGAGAATTGGCAAAAGAACGACATCAGCATCTACTAGAGGATCCTGAGATCGTAGAGGTGTTAGTTGATATCAATGTCGAGTAGCCGACATGTATGCATGAATGTAGTCACTGTACTCTTTTCCTTACCGGGGAAACCCCACACTAGGCGTAAGGTTTTTAATGAGGCAATAATAATATGTGTGTAAAATATTAATGAAATTTCACCTTCCCCCTAATTTTTAATTGGTCATAATTTTACATAATTATAGTTTCACAAAAAGAAATAATTAATATATCAAAACTGTACATGCTACTTGCAAAATTTTCATTCTTTTTATCTCTAGTAAACAACTACTTGTAGAATTCAATTGTGATTGTGGTAATGTTCAAGGGGCAATTAATATATCAAAACTGTATATGCTGCAATATTTTCTTTTCTTTTTCCCTTTCTTTCTTTCTTTTCATTCCTTTTCTTCTATTCCCCTTTTCCTCTTCTCTTTTCATCATCTTTTCCCCCCTCTTTTCCATTTCTTTTCGCTGCATCGCTGGTCACCACACGTATCCCCTCCCCCTCACTCCATGTCGCCATTCCATAGTCCATTGGTCCATCCAGTGAGTCACTACCGCTGTGCCGCAGGGCGCAGGCTACTCTCTCTCTCTCTTCTTCTTCGATGCTTTCTTTGGTTCTTCCCCAAATCGCAAATTCGCAATCCTCCATGGACCATGACTCCACTTCATTCCTCATTTCCTCTTCTCTTCAGCCTAGCTGCCCAAGGTAGCAAGGCCCCAACTCGCCACCTCCTTCTTCCAACCCCCTCCAACCCTAACCAGCTCCGGCCTCCGGGCATCCCCAAGACTCCAATCCCCAATCCCATGCAGCGAGACCGAGAGAAGGAGGAGGAGGCCCCGGCGGCGGCGTTGCGAGCTCGTGGTGACAAGGAGGAGGAGGCCCCAGCAGCGGCGTCGCGGGCTCGCGACGACAAGAAGGCGGTGGCGAGGAGAACAAGGATCCGCGGCGGTCTCCTCTGCATCGTGCCGCTTCCTCCGCGCCTGCGCTACAGCTGCCTTATGTCATACCTGTGCCAGCACGGCCTGACAGTGACACGATGAGCCAATATGCTATGCCGGGTCTCGCCGATAGGTGCCTGTGTTAGCGCGATACGACCCGAAAAACTCACCTGCCGGCAGCAGTGGCCCGCCGCCCGTTGTGCCAGGCACGACTCCCGCCTCTATACTCCTATCAAAAAGTTTAACACCTGTGCCCAGCGGGAAAAAAGTCGTACTTACCACTTAATCCCTTCACTAAATACGAGTAAATCCAGTACAGGCTCCGGGCCCACGGATCAGAGAGGAGTAACTCCTGCGCCAACGCCCGCAATAAAAGTTATAAACCCTAGGGGTTCTTGCGGTGGGGGAGATCTCAACCGTCAGTGCGGAGATCTGACGGATGGGGTGCCCCGGGAGCTCGTGCTTATCACTCCGCCGTCTCCTTCCTCGGGCTCCCTTCCTCACTGCTGCTTACTGTGTGCTCTCTCTCCCCTCCCCCTCCCCTTCTCCAAGCGTCTCGAAGCTTTTGGTACCCCGAAATGGCGAAATCGCCGGCCGATCGGAGCCCAATCTGAGCCTGGACACTCCGAAATCGCGCCTTCCTGGCCCGATCTCTCGTAATCCCCCAAAAAATCCGAGCTGAAATGGCGGCCACTGTCCCGATCGGGCTCGCGACGCGCGATTCGGTGGTATTTTGGCCCGGGGATCGCGAGAGCTGCAGGTTTCATGATTGAACTGCGGCCGCTCGTGCTGCTTGACGTGGGCTTGGGTCGTGCGGAGACAGCTGCTCCTTTTCGCCGCAAGGGTAACTGGGGGTGCGGCTTTTATATGAGCTTTCCATTTGGAGATTCGGTGTGTTCATTTTGTGTGATTTTGATGGTTTCTGTTCTAGGGTTGGTGGAATGATCAGCGCGAGCGATGTGGCGATGCGTGGGGAGATGGGCGGCGTGGGAGGGGAGGACGAGCTTGACGCGCTGCTTGGTGCCGGTGCCGGTGGCGCGCGTCTGCGAGGGGAGGACGCTGGCGAGAGGGAGCGGGAGCTCAGCATATTCCGGAGCGGGTCCGCGCCGCCGACTATAGAGGGTTCGCTGAATGCCATCGGCGGGCTGCTCCGCGGCGGTGGGGAGGCGACCGTGACTGCTGCCGAGATTCCCGATGCTGAGGCGTTGAACGGGCATGGTGGACTCCTCTCAGAGGATGAGCTCCGGGCCGACCCAGCCTACCTGTCCTACTACTACTCGCATGGCAATCTAAACCCAAGGCTGCCACCGCCGGTGCTATCCAAGGAGGACTGGCGGTCAACACAGCGGCTGAAAGCGGGGGTGGTCGGGGGGATTGGGGACCGGAGGAAGGTGGCACAGGAGGAGGCTGGACAAGGGACGGCTGTGGGGAGGTTGCTGTTCCCGCAGAATCCTGGTTTTGATCTGGAGGATGATGCAAAGAAGGGTGTAGCTGGTGCTGCAGAGTGGGTGGATGGAGGAGCGGATGGGCTCATTGGTTTATCACTCGGGCGGCAGCGCAGCTTTGCTGATATCCTTCAGGTTAGTCTCAATTGCCGTTGCAAATTGCTATTTTTCTCTCTTAATTGAGATTTATTAGTTGCTATCCGGTGGGTTATTCTTTGCAGGATGCAGCTACTCTGAGCTAATTATATTTATTGTATGGTGGTAGTGTTCATATGCATCTTGATTTTTCTGGCTTATCTAGGAATCTGCAATTTAATCAACATTTGAACATACAGTTTGGATTATCATTGATAAGTTTTTGCGATATGTTGCTTGATATTGTATATTGCTTCTGGGATATGGATCCCCTCCCTTTGGTTGAATAAGCAAGTGATAAATTGGGGTGCGGTTGTCTCGCAAGAAGTTTTGAATTTCTTTCCAGCCCAAGCTTGGGCACCTGCGAATGGATGTGCTGGATGAACGTCAAGCCAGGTGTTACAAATCCTATAATGGCAATCCTGAAAGTATTTGACAACATTGGTGTGGTTTTGCGGTTTGCACAATCATGTGAGATTTGGTTGTGTGTTGTTGTAGTATGTCTTTAACACATTGTCTCGTGAAATTCTGCACCCGATAAAGCATATCTTTGAGATGTGCGCACTTGTAAAGTAGGGTATTTTCTCCACGAATCAACTATCAAGAAGGTTTTCTACCTAATATTGGCACAATTTTTTTTTGTATCACTAGTGTAGTGCAAGGAGAAATGGCTTGTTCTAGTTTGGTATTCTGCTTCTCTTGGACTTTAACAAATTGTGTGTTGGAGCCATCAATTGGCTTTGATCTGTCACAGGTTCTAATATTCTTCACTTTATTTTTCTTCAATTGTCTTAGAGAAAAATTGGTATTTCCTTGGAAT
The DNA here is from genome assembly GCA_036346255.1 of Ampelocalamus luodianensis. NCBI lineage: Eukaryota > Viridiplantae > Streptophyta > Magnoliopsida > Poales > Poaceae > Ampelocalamus > Ampelocalamus luodianensis. Next base: position 23,058,694 of record CM070617.1, on the reverse strand, counting down.
AAAGCATGCATTGAATAGGTTTAACAGTTGCAACACTGAGTTAGATAGGCAGTTAGGTTAATGGCTGCATTGAATGAATGTTCAAACAGGGTTGGCAGTTCAGGAAGTTGAAAAGTGCTCTTGATTATTTCGCTGTTTTGATTCTTAGAATCAGTTCTACACAATCTTTTATTTCCTTTTCTGTTACTCCACATGTGTGTGTGTGTGTCCCCTTACAATATTTGCTTCAACTCAATTGCTATCCATTTTCTATTTTTCTTTGTAAGTGAGCTCTTGTTTCTTGCTTGGTATTTAAACAGCGTACATGCTCACCGTGTATACTTTTATTAATTTATCCTTGTAACATGAGCAGCAATTTCCATGTAACATGAGCAGCAATTTCCATCTTTTTGATAGCTTAATTTATCAATTACCTGTGCCGTTCTACGGTTTTATCACCTGGACAATTTATTTAGTTTACTTTGGCTTATTTCAGGACAACCTTGGGCGCAGGACACCTACTTCAGAGCATCCCTCTCGTGCAGCCAGTTGCAATTCTTTTCTTGACAACCAGGAACCACTGAATTCTGCTGAGAACCAATACTCCACGCATAATGATACTTTGGATGCACAGCGCTCCGTTGGAAATAGGCAGAATGTCAGTGGTCTTCCCAGTATTAATGCATCTGCTTCTCAAACTTTTGCATCTGTTCTGGGTTCATCTGTTTCAAGGAATGCTACACCAGATCCCCATTATTCAAGGAATGCTACACCAGATCCCCATTATGTCCCTAGGGTTCCTAGCCCTGGCCTTCCACCTGTTGGTGTTAGGATTAGTTCTAACGAGAAGAAATTGAATTGCTCGTCATCATCATCATTCAACACCGTATCCTCAAGAGCACTTGAGCCTGATGATATTTTAGCTGCACTATCGAGCATGAACTTATCAAAAAGTGGTACTTTGAATGATAATAACAACATTAGTCAATCAAAGTTTCAGAGAGAGAGAAGTGATCACCATAATTTTTCTCTTGACCCGCAAGCTGCTCAAGTCAATAATAAGCAGCATTCTGTGATGTTGGAAGCTGATGCTGAATATTTGGGTGTACCATCAATGCCACAACCATCAAATTCTTCATTTGCTGATATTAATAAGAATGTCGCTGGTCTAACAGGCTTAAGAAATTCTACTAACACACGGTTAGATGGACAAGGGGAAATGCAGAGGTCTTCTACTCTGTCTGCTCGTTCATATCAGAAGTCTCCATCATCTTCTAATGCAAGCCCAGGTGGTTCTCCTGCTCAACATCAGAATTTTGACGGTATAAATTTGGCCTTTTTGAACTATGGGCTCGGTGGATATCCACTCAATCCTGGTTTGAACTCTATGATGATGAACTGTATGGGCTCAGGTAGTATGCCTCCTTTGTTTGAAAGTGCTGCTGCTGCATCTGCTATAGCTTCACTTGGGGCAGATTCGAGAAACCTTGGTAACAATATTTTATCGTCACCTACCTTAAGTCTATCTGATGTGCATAACCTTGGCAGAACCAGTAATCAAACAGCCACAGGTCTTCAGTCACCTCTTTCTGATCCGTATTATGTCCAGTACTTGAAGGCAGCTCAATATACAGCACAGGGAGCACCCAACTGCAGTGATCCTTCCTTGGAAAGAGGTTTCATGGGTAGTTCATATGCCGATTTAACTGCAGTTCAGAAAGCTTATGTTGAAGCTTTGCTTCAGCAGCAGAAGCAATATGGAATGCCACTTCTTGGTAAATCAACAGCCTCAAATCATGGTTATTATGGAAATTTGGCTTTTGGCATGGGCATGGCATACCCTGGAAGCCCTTTGGGCAGTCCTGTTGCTTCTCCATCTAGCCCTGGCAGTCCACATAGGCAGAGTGAGCGGAATCTGAGGTTTCCTTCTAACTTGAGAAGCTTGGGTAGCTGGAACTCTGATCCCAGTGGCTATATGAATGAGAACTTTCCATCTTCGCTTTTGGATGAGTTCAAAAGCAATAAGACTAGAAGTTTTGAGCTTGCTGAGATTGCTGGGCATGTGGTTGAGTTCAGGTATAATTGGTCATTTCGTACTTTTGCAATACTGATATGAGCTTGAATCATAACAAATCCATAAATAACATCTGTCAAAGCATTCTGTCATTTTATTCTCTCCACAAGTTAACATGTTAAGGAAAGGTGAATAGCTCAACTGCATCTTGTGTTTTTCTGAGGTATTTTGTTCAACTGTAATGCACTGAACTTTTCATGCAAGCATACATTTCATCTAGCATCTAGTTTGTGCACGGATGCTTCACAGATAAATTATGATTCTTTTGCTTACTAATCTCTTTTTTAGTTATTGATGCATTGCAATTCCTTGAGGTGATGTTTGCTTTGGTTACACAGTGCTGACCAATACGGAAGCCGTTTTATACAGCAAAAACTTGAAACCGCAACAGTTGAGGAAAAGAACATGGTTTTTGAGGAGATCATGCCTCATGCACTCTCATTAATGACCGATGTATTTGGAAACTATGTGGTGCAGAAGGTATTCTTTTTTTACACTGGTGCTTCTCACTGTGAGAATGGGAACACTCAATTCTTTCTCCTAACATATTTTAAAGTGTATTTTCTTAAGGATGTCATGACTGAAACCTGTTTTTTTTAATCCAGTTTTTTGAGCATGGGAGCGCAGCACAACGTAGGGAGTTGGCTGATCAACTATTTGGACATATATTAGCTCTCAGTCTTCAGATGTATGGGTGTCGAGTTATCCAAAAGGTACTACATGATTCTTATTGTTCTATTTTTTTTTTTTTATATAAAAAAACTCAGGATTGTTCTTATCTGACACAAGCATATGCATATGTACATCACTGAAGGCAATTGAGGTGGTTGATCTGGACCAGAAGACAAAGATGGTTACTGAGCTTGATGGTCATATCATGAGATGTGTGCGTGATCAAAATGGAAACCATGTTATCCAGAAATGTATTGAATGTGTACCAGAAGATTCGATCCAGTTTATTATCTCAACATTCTATGGTCAAGTTGTTCCATTGTCCACTCACCCCTATGGCTGCAGGGTCATACAGGTTCACCTTTCAATTCTGAATTACGCAAATCTTCTGTCCCTAATTTTATCTTAATTAAACCCACGGTTTTATTTTATTTACCCAGAGAGTGCTGGAGCATTGCACTGATCCAAAAACACAACAAATAGTCATGGATGAAATATTGCAATCTGTATGCATGTTGGCACAAGACCAATATGGAAATTATGTTGTTCAGGTTTGGTAACTCTTCTGAATTTTTCACTGTAATGTTGGTCTTGCTATGACATTCTGATGTTCGTTTCTTCAGCATCTTTGTTTTAGCTTCATTGATCTTGTATGAAAATAAATATGCATCGTTTCTATGGTAATTGACCACAATTATGTATGTGTGGTTTTGCTTCTATAGTGAGGACCTATTATTGTTCAAGGCACAAAAAAGTGAGTTCTTGAGCAGGGCTTGCAAAACCGGTGTTGTACTAGTTTCTACTGGTGGCCTGTATTGGCTTTTAAGTTCTAACTAGTTGCCACTGTTAATTAGACGTGAACCAGCTTTTGATCATATGTAAACTCACTTGGTACCAAAGTGTGGCTTAAATTCAACCATTAGTTGTCTAAATAACAAAGATAATGATATTGAAACTTTTCCCGGTAATTTTACAAATTTATGATGAAGTGCAGTTTGAGTTATGCACTTGTCCAAAATGACATCAAAAATCAATTAGACCTGATGTAAGCTATCCAAACTCATTCAGAACAAACAATTCTTCTCTCGAGTAAACTTGACTGTGCTGACCATTTTGACTGGTTACCTGGTGAGTGGTGATTAGCGGCAGGTTACCACCAATTCTTGTGAAGCTTGCTCTTGAGTCTTGATCAAGTTGTACATGTAGGATATAACACGAGCCACAACTGATTGTGCCTGATCATGTCTCTGTATTTACATGAATGAGGATTAACTGAATATTTATGTGATGTATCATTTCTATCGTTCAAGATGTCATGTTAGTCTGGAAAAAAAGTAGATATGTCATTAATCTACCATGTTGGACTGAAGTAGGAAGATGTCCTATGAATTTGAGAAGAATAAATTTTACCATAGGATTTGTTGCTCTTGTATTTATGCAGTTTGTTTAAAAATAAAAGAAAGCCTATAACATGTATGTGTTGGAGTCAAGTAAGAACTTTAGTTAATATGACAAATTCTACCGAGTAGATTTAAGTGTGCGGACTAGGATGTGTTTCTTAGGTATGGCGTCGGAAGTTCATGAATTATGATGTCTCTTCACCGGAAATCAACTGATATACACTGAAATTAGCATGTAACCAATCTACTCTAGATATAATACATATATAATCCCTGTCATACTAAGAAGTCAGAACACACCTTCTGCCTAGAGCTACCTGAGTTTATAATGGGCCATCTCCTTTAGGGCTTGTTTGGATAGGTGGGGATTAGACCCAATCCCCTCGGATGGGCAGGGAAATGGAACTAAAATTCCGACCAATCCCTTCTAATCCCCACCTATCCAAACAAGGCGTTGTGGTACACTAGGCCGGTCCTATATTTGTGTTTCCTTAGCAATTGTTTTCATTTGACATGTTGATTTTCTTGTGCAGCATGTTTTGAAGCTAAAAGATAATCATTTATTGATGATGTCTGATTTATTCTTGTGCAGCATGTTTTGGAGCATGGGAAGCCTCATGAACGATCTATCATCATTGAAAAACTAGCTGGACAGATCATTCACATGAGCCAACAGAAATTTGCCTCAAACGTTGTTGAGAAGTGTTTAACATTTGGTGGACCTACAGAGCGGGAAGTTATCATAAATGAAATGCTTGGAACTACTGATGAAAATGAGCCTCTCCAGGTTTTCCCTCATGATTGTTTGTTCGATTAGTGTTCAATAGAATTATGGATTATATGTACCCCTTTTAAAACGAGAGCAGTAGGGGAATTCAATGTGCATTCGAAGTTGTTGAACTTCGAGTTTTCAGATAAACTATTTCTGCCTTGTCTTGGTACTACGATGTGATTTAGCATAACAGCCAGCAGCTGGTCCCACACGAGGAGAATTTTGTAGACACCAGCAATTTTTCAAAGATTTCATCTGAGTGGTCATCACGAAAATACAGCTTTTTCTAGAAAGCCATATTAAAACCATTTGGTTTTGAACATGTGAAACTTATTAAAGTAGTAGTACACTGAAGAACTGTTGAAAATGGAACTAATATTTAGGATCGCAGCTTGACGTGTCTCTATTCTAATGATTTAACAAACAGCATGGGCAAGTTAGATTCTTTTACAATCTAAAGTTGCGTCAGATGTGACTACCATGTGCTTTTTGTCTAGTCTTATTTTTTCCCGACTTCTAAGTTTAGATAATGTACTTGGTTGTCTGTTTTCTAATCAGGTAGCTTATTTCCTAAAATGACAAATTCGTCTTCTGGTAAAGTGCTATTCAACTTTCTGATCTCTCTTGCTTGACCGCTTGCAGGCCATGATGAAGGATCAGTTTGGTAACTATGTTGTACAGAAAGTACTGGAGACTTGTGATGATCATCAGCGAGAGTTGATCCTGTCACGAATAAAGGTTCATTTAAATGCACTGAAGAAATATACATATGGGAAGCACATTGTTGCTCGTGTAGAAAAACTTGTTGCTGCTGGTGGTAAGCTTCAGTGGCGAACTTTTTCAGATTCATCATTGAAATAAATAATCTTTGGTATTTCCACTGATTTATCTTTATGCTGCCATACCCTTTTTAACATGATTTACTTTATAATTTAAATCCAGAGAGGAGGATTGGACTTCAGTCACAATATCCTTCATAATGGCATAGAAATGACCATGTACAGCTAACCACGGCTAGCCAGATCGACCTTCTGCCTTCTGCTTTGGGCTGCTACAAGCCAAGATAAAAAATAAACATGTTTGTACTAAGAAGGTTGTACATTTTGTAGTTTGAGCTTATAGTCATGTCAGAGTGAGGCTCAGACAGTTTATTTACCCGATGCCGCTGCAGAGAAGATAGGCGTCCTGTATAAGTTGTCTAGGTGTAAAAAGAGGAGGGAAGTCTGTATTTTGAGATGAGACTGTACAAATCTGCGATCCTGAGAGCTACCAGCTGTTTAGGATAAGATTTTATTGCTGTCCCGTGTTTATCACTAATGGATATTTGCAATACTGATGTAATTTCCAGCTTCTGAAGTCAGTTGCCCTTTTTCAACTTTGCTGCCTGCTTCTTGTGTCGGATCAGCATGGTGTTATTTTCTTGCCGTTGTTGTATGGAGTGTTATCATTGAGTGTTGAACTCGGCGTTATTCTCGCCCTCCTTATTTAATTTAGTGAAGTATTAGATATATTAGATTGCTTTGCTCGGTTATGTTTAGACTTGTCACGAGTTGGTGGAATCCCTGATTTTGTCTCGCTATCTAGCCCGCCACGAGTTCACGGTGGCGTTATTCTCGCTATCTAGTCCACAACGTTGCTGGGTTTGACTTTGGAATATCAGTGCATCATCAACGTGAGACAGCACTAAGAACATTCTCATACATACAGACTAAGGTAAGGTAGTATGCAGAAGGAAATGCTGCATTGGTTTGCTTAGATATACTGTCTCAGTCAATGCTGTTATTGACACAACAAGCCAATGCAATTTCAAATGTATAGACCTGTTAATAATTTTTTAAGGCTCTTCGGTCTACATTTCACATTTCAAAAAATACAATCAACTATTTTGATTTCACATTTTACGAAACAAAAAAAAAAGAATTTGGGATCAAGATGCACTTGTTGGCTCCTACTAATGCCCGCTGTTGCTACTTGCTACTGGGAACGAGATCCATCGGAGTGCCGCCGCCCTGCCCTGCCCCGCACCGTGCCCTCGTCCAGCCCACCGCAGCCGCCCGCGTCACCCTGTTCACGCGGAGCGCCCTACCCTACCCTGTTCTGCCCTACTCATTGATGCCACGCCGCCGCGCCCGCTGGCCTACCACCCAGAGCCAGCTTGCCCTCGCTAGCTTGCCCCTCGCTAGTTCGCCGCCTCGCCCCTTCCTTGCGTCGGCATCGGCCGTGGCTCCATGCTCGTGTTGTGTGTGTAAGAGAGACTCAAGAGAGAGGGACAAAGAAGTGTTCGGTTCAACTTGAGATGGATAGTGCTTGGGCTCGACTGTGAGGAGAAGATGGAGTTTCCCCTGTTGGATTGTAGGGCCCTATGCGCAAATGGAAGAATGAGCCACGTCGCTGAATGGATTGGGGAAGGGTTGTCGTGGGATGAGCTGAAATAATTTGGGGTACAAGTATGAGTATATGGCCTAATTATTGGTACACACACACACACACACACGAAAGTGCTATTCTGCGCGTGGGCCGCAGCCTGGGCTACGCTGTGCGTGGCCTGGCAACCCACACTTCCCCCGTGCTACGCGCGGTTAGCCAGCACCCCGTCTTCCACTCAAGATCGGCAGTAAACCCCTCATGCGTGCGTCTAAAACGACAGTAAACCCCTCACATGCGCGTCTAAAACGACAGTAAAAAACCTCACGCTCGCTAGCACCCAGCCTCCTGCTCAAGATCAGCAGTAAAACCCGCGCGTGTGTCCAAAATGGCAGCAAACCCCTCAAGCGCGCATCAAAACGACAATAAAAACCTCACGCGCGCCAGCGTCCCCCCTCGAGATCGACAGTAAAACCCACCCGAGCGCATCAAATAAAGCCGTAAAAAATGTTGCTCAGTAAAAATGATCGCACGTCATCGCGTGTCGTTATATAAACTGTTTTACTGCCATTACGGCGAGGAAGAGAAGACCGTAAAATTCGATATGCTTGTTTTACTGCGGGAAAATGATGTTATAAACTGTTTTACTGATTCAGTAAAATGTTATCGTTTACCGTAAGTGACACCTACTATTACTTCGAAAAGACATGTCGTGTTACTGCTGTAACAAGTTTGCACTTTATGTTTTTGGTAGTTACTGGAAGTTTCAAAATTTACATTAGATTATACCATGTTTGGTCCAAGCCAAGTGTACCGTGCTTTGAACCCGACGGGCACGACCCATTTGCCAAGGTCTACAAGCAACCATCCCCCTCCTGCGCGCGCCCAACGATCAACAACATCACCCATGACGTAAAAAATCCAACCCTTTTCTTTAAGCAAATCCATGGCCCCACCCGATTGCAGAAGCCTGGCCCCACCGGAGAGTATGTTATGTTATCCCCTCGCAGCTAGCGGCCCCACGACGCCTCGCACCACCCCCTCGTCCTCGTTACCACTAGACCTGGGTCTTGGGCCGTGCTTTTTCGGGCCAGTTCGAGGCTCGGTAGGCACAACACGACCCAAGCACGCCATGTGGCGGCCGGGCCAGCACGCCACGAATGACGGGCCAGGCTGGGCCTGAGGATGCGACCCATTGGGCGACACGACACGGCACGACCAATTGGGTCGTGCTCAGTCCGGTTCGACACGAAAAAGGCCTGGTCGTTCCCCTGGCCAAATCCCCCTTGCCTGGCCCAACCCTTCTCACTAGCCTGGTCCAATCTCTCGGGCTTGCCCACCCTATCCCCTACTCCCCCTGGTCTGGTCCCCTACTCCCCCTGGCTTGGCCCAATTCCCCCATCCCCAACCTCACCTCCTGACTTCCCGAGTCCTGGCTCCCAACCCAATCCTAATCCCCACTCCCTCCTCATGCATCGTCACTCGTTACCCTCCCTCCCCCCCGCCGCGTCGTCGACCGCCGCCCTCCCTCCACTCCTCCAGTCGCCTCCCTCCTTCCAGTCACCCTCCCTCCAACCGCCTCTTCTTCTCCCCTTTCGTCGGCGTCCGGGAGGAGGAGGCCATGGTGAGCGAGAGCGGGTGTGGATGGCAGAGGTGGCGCACGGCCACACGGGTGTCGTCGTCTTCTTGGGCAGCGGCGACCATCGTCTTCCTGGTTGACATGGTCTACATCCTCGACCTCATCATCGTCAAAGTTACCGACTCGCTTAATGCCGAGCCTAGGCTAGCACGGCACGACGACGACCCATCGTGTTCTTGGCCGTGCCTGGGCCTCGTACGGCGAGGTGACATGCCCGGCCAGCACGGCCCGATGTGGCCCAAAGCACGTCATGCCCGACACATGGTGGACGCCGAAGCCGACGATGCGTGCGGCCGTGTGCTCGAGTGTGAGGTCTGCCTCCCTACGGCCAGTGAGCTGACGCGTGTCTCTAATCCGCACATCCCCTGTTTCGAACCAGCTCATCCCGCCGGCTCTCGCCGCCGCCTTCCAGATTGACCTCGCGGGCATCCTCCCCTCCTCCGTCGACGCCCGCCTCGCGTACGACTCCCCCACCTCCCGCTTCGACGAGGAGGACGAGGAGGAAGGGGAGCGGGGGGGGGGGACCGATGATGCTGCCAGCGGGGGCGGGCGAGGCGTTTAGGATGGTGTGGACGCCGGAGCTCCACCACCGGTTCGTCGAAGCGGTGGCGCACCTCGGAGATAAGGGTGCCGTGCCCAAGGCCATCGTACGACTGGTGAACGTCAAGGGCCTCACGTGCGAGAACGTCGCCAGCCACCTCCAGAAGGCAAAAGTGTTGAGGAACCGTCGCTGACGAGTTCAGTCCGAGCGATTACCTCGTAGACAAACTCAAAATCGTAAGAACAATGCATGAACACAAGAACAGAATAAGAGATTAAACACAGAGATGTAGGGGGACGTCTTGCTTCTCTTTATTCCTTCTTTCATCGATCAATCCTTTACAATGAATAACACCCCTTATTTATAGGCTACGACCCTGCTAGGGTTTTGGATGGGGCGCCCACTAATGGGCCGACTGCAGGGTCAGGCCCATGGTTTCCCAACACTCCCCTTGGGCACCCATCCTTCATGTCTATGTCTCGTCAAAACTCCATAAAAACCCAGTGGGAAAAAATTAGAGAAAGAGTACATGATACACGTTCTGCTGTGATGCACGAATTGCCTCATTAAAAACCTTGGCCGAGAAACTTCAGAAAAACTCGTCAAGGGAAAAAGAGTACAATCCACCCAATTTCATTTAATCTCCTGGATTTATTCTTTGGGTACTCGATCTTCATGATCGAGATTTAATAATGAATTCGTGAAGGTTCTCCCCCTGAATTATGCACTTCTAAGTCTCATCATTCCAATTCACGTATGCATCTTTCAAAACTAGATGCTGGAAGTGACTTAATGAATAAATCTGCAAGATTCTCACATGACTCAGTATGCAGTACTTTGATTACGTTCATCTTTTGCAATTCATGAGCATAGAAGAACTTGGAGTTGATATGCTTTATGAGAGGATTCTTCACATAACCCATCTGTACTTGTGCAACACAAGCTGCATTATCTACATACAAAAGTAGGGGTTTGTGAGGTATTCAATCCACATGATTGCTGGATGTGGTGAATCATCCGCTGAAACCAAACACATTCTTGTAAAGCCTTGTACAATGCTATGATCTCCAAGTGATTCGTCGAAGTCGATACAAGATATTTCTTAGACGATTTTCATGGAATTGCAGTTCCACCACATAGGAGTTCATAGTCTGTTTGCGATTTGACTGTATGCGGGTCCTACAGGTACCCGTCATCTATATTGGCATTCATAGTTAGGTCTTGGTTCTTTCTGTAGAACAGACTATATTCTTTGCTTCTTTGGAGGTATGGGAAGATGTCCTTTATTCCCTGCCAATGCCTTTGACAGGTTCTGCACTATACCTTGCTAGTAGGATCACGGCAAATACAATGTCCGTTCTAGTACAGGTTGCTAAATACATTAGTGCTTCTATTGCACTTTAGTGTGGGAATTCCGGTCCTAGGACTTCCTCCCCCTCTTCTTTAGGTCTGTACGGGTTTTTGTCTTGCTGCAATGATCTCCCGACCATTGGCACTTTCAAAGGGTATGCCTTTGCAAAGTCGAACCTTTCTCACACCTTCTGAGTGTAGGTTGACTGATGTACTAATATTCCTTCAGGGACATGCTCAAGCTCCAAGCCTAGGCAATATTTGGTTTTACCCAAATCTTTTATTTCGAACTCCGACGCCAGGTAAGAGCTTGCTTTCCTAATACCCTTCAGGGTTCCGATGATATTCAGATCATCTTCATACTCTAAGATTATACAAAATCCATTCTGGGATCATTGTATAAAAACACAGAGATTATTCTTATTGTTCGTGTAACCTTTCTTGCATAGAAAGTCGCTTCAAGCGATTATACCACATTCTGCCTGATTGCTTAAGTTCGTACAATGACTTTCTGAGTTTCACACTGTACATATTTCTATTTACTATGTTTTGATTCGGGACAGTGATACATTCAGGTATCTTCATATAAATGTCCGAATCCAATATTTCGTAAAGGTATGCTGGTACCCCATCCATCAATTTCACTTCTAACTTCAAGTTCACTGCCATTGAGATAAATATTTAAAAGGGAGTTCCGCCCATGACCGGGGAATATGTTTCTTCATAATCATCTTCTGGATGTTCAGCGAAACCTTATGCAACGAGCCTTGCTTCTTTTCATTTCTCTTTCGAACAAATACCCACTTATGCCCTACAGGGTGTACAAGGGGAGGCGTGCGGCTTACAGGCCCAAACACCTTTCTTTTATTCGGAGAGAATAATTCAGTTTCTATTGTCTTCTTCCAATCTGATCTTTTCTTTCATTTATCGAGCGATGCAGGCTCTGGATCAAGATTGATGATTGTGGCAAGTTTCTTTGCAAAATAAGTGTCGACATTGGCTGTTGTAATATTCAAAGGTTCTCCCGTATAGTCATTTCTTCAAGGGGCGATTCTTTTAATGCTTCTACTTGCTCACTGCTGCTTCCAATTGCGGGGCAAGTCCCTTTAGTTTTTCAGCTCCGATGTGTGCGCACACATCCATGCTGATGTCTCCCTTCATGGGGATGTTCAATTCTGGTATGCCTTTTCTGAAGGTTCCATACCGATGCCAGGTCTCAACTGGCTCCCCTTCTAGTTCTGGGGCACTTCGGTGATCGGCTGTGTCAAGTCCTTCTTATCCTTTTCACCGGGCGTCCCGGTTACTTGATTCGAGGGACCGGAGTTCTCGTCCTTTTATTCCGAGGCCTGCGGGCGGGATTAGGATACCTTCAATGGTATTTCAAACCCTCTCGGTGCATTGCTTGCGTGCAAATGCTACTTATTCACGCTCTTCAAATCACTAAAGTAGTCGGCGGTTGATTCGCTAATACTTGCAAATCAATTATCTTACGGACTTCAATTGTCTTCTAGACTCCAATTCAATTATCTTACGGATCGCAATTATCTTACGGACTTCGTATTTGCTTCACTAGTGCTCGGGTCATATGCATAGATTTCAATTATCTTACGGACTTCAAATGTCTTCTAGACTTCAATTATTTCCGACATTATTATCAAGGGTTGATTTCCCCCTAATGACGGGAAACTAATCTCATCTATTGTACTATCAGCGAATCGGGCATTATGCAAATCTCCAGTCATAGGGTCCAAATACTTGATTATGGATGCTGTCTCATAACCAACGTATATCCCAGACTTTCGGAGAAGACCCAATGTAGTTCGCTGCGGTGGTGGTATAAGTATATACCCTTGCAACCAAACCTGCGAAGATGAGAAGTTTTCGGTGCCGACCCTTACGCTAGTTGCATAGGTGGATGGATGTTATAGGCCGACGGTCTAAAATTGATGAGAGCTGCTGCGGGCAGGACTGCGTGTCCCCAACCTGTAGTTGGTAAATTACAATTCTTCAAAGTTCTGCTAGTCCATTCTGGGTGCGGACATGCGGTACAGAATGCTCAACTTTTAATTCCCATTTTCATGCAATAATCATCAAATGCTTTCGGAGTAAGTTCTCCGGCGTTGTCCATTCAGGTGGACTTCTCATGATGATCAGGGAAAATATTTCTAACTTAATTATCTGCGAGATTTAGCTATGCAAAAGCGTGATTTCTCGTAGATAATAAACATATGTGCGACCATTCCGAGGAAGCATCGATGAACACTTTAAAATACCTAAAATGACCCTTACAGGGGTTGTATAGGACCGCAAAAGGTCTCCTAGATACGGTCCAGGAATGCAGGGACTTCATCCTTCGCTTTCAGAACAGAAGACCTAGTAATTAATTTCCCGGTAGCACATGCGGGGCACACAAATCTTCCTGATTCGGGAAATTATTTACCTTTGTATTATGTCCCTATGAATTGTTAATTATATTTCTCATCATCTTAAGACCTAGGCGGTATGATCTATCATTCCAGAGATAGAAAAGTTTAGAGCTTCTAAATTCGATTTTCAGGGCAGTATAGGCCGCAAATGCCTTAATATTAGTGTAGTACAACCCAAATTCATATGAAGGAAGATATTATAATGCTATTTTTTTTACTTTCTTCATGCTTTGTAGTGAGCAGGTCTTCTGTACCATACTCTTCTTCAGTCTCTACATGGAAACTGTTAGCGCAAATATCCTTGAGAGTTCTAGTCGATTCTGGGTACAACAAGTCTTCTTCAATGACCAAAGTTGTTCCCGTTGGGAGTATAATTATGGCCCTTCCTGAGCCTATTATACAAGTATCGCTGCCTGCGATTGTCGTAAGACTTCCAGCATTCTTGCTGATTGACTGGAAAAATTTCCATTTCTCTCAGGATGGTATTATAACCGAGGGCTATTTCCATTCCCCCCCTCGGTTATTGATAACACTTCCTCCATAGGGCGCCACACACGTTCTATTATAATGTACTTTATTAATATGCAGCAGAAAGCAAGCAACGCATAAATAAAATACTTCAGATATCAGAATGTAACTTGGTATTATAAAGATGGGAAAAATAAGTCTTGCGGGACTCATAATAAGAATTTAATGCTTTGCTCTCCTAGAGCTTGCAACCATTATTCAATAATTCAAAATTCTGCTTCAATTATAAACTGCAAGTTTCTATTAAAGATCTAAGTGCATTGCGTGCACTAGATCGAATCGGCGAAGTATTCAGGAACTTCTGCCTCAATCGGCTCCATGTGCGATCTTCTCCTCTTGGGTAGCTACGGCTACGGCCGCTACGATATCCAAAGGAGGGATGACGGGGGCTGCTACAGGGCTGTCAACATTCATAAGTGCAAATAATGGATGTGAATCCTCTGTGCCTGCAATGGCGAGGTGTGCATCATGCTACCATTTGCCCTTCTTCTTAGACTGAAAAACATCAATAACGTGTGACCCACGACCTTACCCTTCTTGCTCCTCTCATTCGTGAGAGGCTTCATCACCTTGTAGCTGCTAGCAGTGGCTTCATGGCCAACATTGCTACTATGTGGTTGCGAGATGAATTTCTTTCTTAGAACATCATCTTGAGTTTATGCAACTTGCATGATGTCAATTGATTCGGCATACTTCATGTAGCCGTCATGAGGATAGTTGCGTGCGGATTACACCGCGCTCGGGTGAAAGGTAGAAAGTCTTATCCATCTTCTGCTCATCCGTGATTATATTACCACAGAATTGAAGACTGATACAAATTCTATACAAATTCGCCATCTTTGGTCGAGACTTTGAACTACTGGTTTGTGATGCCAGTCATATTCATATTCATGCAAAAATTCATAAGATTACTACTGGTAATTTGCGTAAGATGGTTGCAAAATTCTCATAATGCTCTTCGAACTCCTGGTTCGTGATCCTGTATTTTTCTATGCATTTTTCATGATTTACTGCTATTTCCAGTGATTAAAAGTAATATAAACAATCACAGATAATCAAAACAGTAAATACAATAAATCAATTGCATAGAAATAACAATAACAAAGTTAAACATGCTTCAAATGCAAAAACTGATTCAAAAATTGAATTCCCGAGGTCCCTTTCTGCTGGAAAATAAGTTTTCGGCGAATTCTGCAATTTTCAGGGGTTAAAACACGAAATCTCAGTTCTGAGAGAAAATTCGCGTAATTTTTAGTAATTTCAAGGGTTTTTTTTTCGCAAACTTCCTTATTTGCGAAGAGATTCTCGTAGTTTTCGGAAGTACGAGGGTCCTTTTTGCAAAATATTCCCACCGGCTGCCCCCCTTTTTTTTTTCTCACCGCGTGGGCCGGCTACAAGCCGGCCTTTCATGGCCCATTACCCCCCTCAGCCCATGTAAGGGGCCTTATTCGGCCGGCTCCGAAGCACGGGGTAGGGTTTCCCCTACCCCCAACTCCAAGTGGCGGCGGCGGCTCCGAAGAAAAAGGCGGCGGCCGGCGCACAAAGTGCCCGTGTGGAGGCGGCCGGTGCGGTGCCTTCGGGTGGTCGCGGGCGGGAGGGGCGGCGCGCGCCGGGCGGCGGGCGGGTGCGCGGCGAGGCGTGGCGCCGTGCATCGCTTCAAGCCCGATTCGGCGCGGCGCTTCAAGGCCCGGCTCCATGCGGCTGCGGCCGTCCAACCGCGCGGCGCGGCGGGCAGCTGCGAGGCGGCGGCGGCGCGGCCGGCGACGGAGGCGCCGGGCGAGGAGCGGCGGTGCGGCGCGCTCGGGCTGGAGCGGCGGCGGCGCAGCCGGCCGCGGTCGAGCGCGCATGACGGGGCTAAGCGCGGCGGCACGGGGGCATGGGAGGCCGCTGCGGGCGGCTGCGCGTGGGGCCAGTGTCGCCAATGCGGGGACGACGGCGGAACTCGTGCAGGAGCCCGGCGGCGCGAAGGCGTCCCATGGGCACCATACAACGGCAGCCCCATGGTGGTGTTCCGTGCGGCGGCGCCCCGTGCGGTGGCGCTCCCGGTCGTGCGGGTGGTGGCCAGTGGACATGCGGGGAGGCCGGCGGCGGTGCCTCTGCAGGAGGTCCTGGAGGCCGAATGCGGTCGGCACAGGATGGCGTTCGGCCGTCCTGTGAAGGCTCCAAACCGTCATCAAAAATTTTAATTACTGTTCATGTAATGTAGATGCAATACGATGTAATGTAATACAAGATTGCAACTGAGGCGCGGCTTTATGCCGTCATGTGCGTGCTTGCCGCGTGGCACTGTCATTGCCTCCGTGACGAGACGTGATGGCGGACTATACCGACCGGTAACGTGTCGCGGAGGTAGTGACAGCCGCTTACAGGCGGTGCCGTGCACATAGTGCCTTTCATGCGATTGCTTCTACTACCTACGGTACAATCATCATCTACTCTTTCATGTAATCCACCGATCGGCTTGGCCGGCGACTTCAAGTCGGCTCGCGGTAGATTAGAGCGGATTTGCACCGTAGGAAACCAATCTAGAAAGCTAAATTTGCAGAATTGAAAGCAATCTAGAAAACGATTCAATCTACGAGCGTCGTTCATCGACGGTTACCTTTTCGATGCGAGGAGAGTCGATCGTGCTGATAACGTGTTGAGGAACCGTCGCTGGCGAGTTCAGTCCGAGCGACTACCTCGTAGACAAACTCAAAATCGTAAGAACAATGCATGAACACAAGAACAGAATAAGAGATTAAACACAGAGATGTAGGGGGACGTCTTGCTTCTCTTTATTCCTTCTTTCATCGATCAATCCTTTACAATGAATAGCACCCCCTATTTATAGGCTACGATCCTGCTAGGGTTTTGAATAGGGCGTCCACTAATAGACCAACTGCAGGGTCAGGTCCATAATTTCCCAACAAAAAGTACCGCCTCTACCTAAAGCGCATGCCCACAGCCGCTGCCGCCTCCTCCTCTACCGTACTTTTCCTGTTTCAGCGCCCAACCGCGTCCCGACACTGCGAACCGGAGCGGTTGCTGCGCGTTTGTTTCCTGCGAGAAGCTCGGAAGCGAATAAGCAGTAAGCTCTATTGTTTGTAATTCTCCCATTGGAAATAGTATTGAATTTTGCTTTCCATAGAAAAAGGTGAAAACCATGGGAAGCGATCCAAGACTTTGAATTCACTCTTATCATGTGAAAAATGGAAATTTTCATTACATGTACGGTCATACGACACCTGTGGGGAGACATTTCAAGTACAGGTGCATACATTTGGAACATATATAAACCACACTTACTACACAGCGCTCCTCTGAAAATTTGTGAAACCATGGATGGGGTGTTCCATGACGGAATGCCTTCAGTTCTCGTTTGCTTTGTCCTGATTGCTTGCCGATAGTGTCTTCTTGTTTTGAGTATTAGTAGTTTAGCCGTCTACTCGTCTAGCATCAGTCATCCATTTTTTCTGCTCATTATTTATCTGGAAATTGTGCTGGCTACTTAACACTCTAGTAGTGCATTTCTTTTGGCAATTTAATTACTAGATTATATTAAAAGTTTCTCTACTTTTATATATCTTCATTCTTTTGTGGGTTATTAAAAAGCCAACTTTTATGTTTGCCATACATGATTCATTGTTGTTGAAATCAAAAGTTTATCAGTAGAAGGCAAAATTTAGTAGTACATATTTTCAGCAATGCGGTGGGCAGATATTGGAAGCTTCTTTATGTCCACACCACCTTCCCTTAAAGAGCAAATTAGTTATTTCAATTCACTGAGGGAAGTTGTGCTACCTTGATATAATAACCAGTTGATCATTGGTTGTCAAAGTTATCTAGATTTTGCTTCACTGAAGCAGAAGAGTTGGATGTATGGTTGGTACGAGTGCTTGGCACCCTGCCAACCCGATCTTGAAATGAATTGGTCGTTAGAGTTAATCTTGTAACAGAGTCTAGTCTGAGATGTATTCGAGTTGTGTCACCGTCTCCGATCATCGGCGCGTGAGCCAAGTTGAAGTCAAGTCCAACAAGATCGCTGAGTCTGTGTACATGCAACGCAAGACGAAGTTGTGTCCGCTTGCCGCACTAGTCCGTTTCTTGTTTGAGTCGTGTTGAGGAGCTTTGCACGTAGGAGATGTGTTACATACGTGTGCTCTTTGGTTATCTAGTCATGCATGTAGCCTTTTTAGTTTGTTGATTTTGCATGAATTGGCAAGTTAGTTAACGGATGCAGGAAGTTCGATTAGTTAGCTTGTTAGTTAGTTTGTTCCTTGCTGTTAGGATTATGTGCGTGTGGCACAAGATCAGGAGTCAGTCGATTAGCTAGCCTATTTATTCCATGTACGAGGCACCAAGTAATACAAGAGAATCATAGAAAACCATGAAAAGGCACCACACTGTTCTTGTGCCGCAAGCTGTGAGTTTCTCTCGTGTTCTTCCTGAGTTTATCTCCCAGCAGTGTTCGTGTGTGTGTGTGTGTCCACATAGCGTGTGTGATCCTGGCTATTGGCTATCATTTCAGTGAGGAATTGATGCTTTGTGGAGCTATCAATCCTTGGTCGAGGGATGCTTTGCTCTTTACATAATCTGTACTTCCATAGAATTAATATGCATAAAAGCCGCTAATCTGCCGATTCGTAGTTTGGGGTTATGGCTACTTTGAATCTAGTAATATCTCCTGCATTCATGGAACTACCTTTTTCTTATTTATGTTCGTTCTCCATAAGTTTAGTAACTGATTTTTTTTTTGCCTTGATCTCATTGCAATTTCTTAGCTCAAGGATACAGGAATGAAATGCACCTACAGTGAATTTAAGGAACTCTGTGTCTAAGAATTAAGGGCAAGGATGCAATTTTTTTTCCATGAAAATAAACCCTTTCTGTTCTTGGAACTCTCCTTGGATCACTTGAGGTGCCTTCCACGGATGCCTACGACTTAGTGAAAATACAGCAAATAAATATGACAATGCTGCCCATATCCAAGAATCACTTGGAGAATTCGAGTGCCTTCCGGAAGATGCAATGTTTTGTGTGAGTTCCTGAATCCTGATGTTTAAAATGTTCTTTGAAGGAATTGTAAATTCTTCTTCGAGTGTTAATATGAAATATTCATGCTGCTTGTTGGATTGCATACTATCCAAAATATGTAACAGCATTTTCTGCATCATGTATAAGATGCTATTCTATCTTGTTAATTTGTTGACAGCTTCCCTCAGCTGAATGGATGTGGCTTTTTCAGAACATAACACAAGCTTTAAGGAATCCGGATGGTGTAACTAGTTGCAAAACGGACCAATTGCCTTTCAAGTTCAATTTCTGAAGATCGCTGGCAGTTTTTATTTCGAGCAGAAATCCTGATGGTTGGGAAATTCCCAACTAATTGTGGAGCTCTATATCTGTGTGTCTATGCATGTTATGTGTTGGACCAAAACGACGACTAGAGGGTGAATAGTAGCTATACTCTTTTTCGACTCTTGATCGATTTCAACTTCTTCTTCACCTCAATAGCTATAAAAACTATAAAGATCGGAGATCACAAGCATAGTGGAAAACTTGTGTTGAAACCGACGATCCCCCAGAAAACAACCAAAAAGCACCAAGAGTCTCACAGGCCGGTCTGACCTCTGGTCAACCAGTTCGACTTCTCATCAGGATGAACAGTAAAATCAACACGATTTTAAAAGCACAAATCGACTCAACTTTTGATTCAGGGATTCAAATCTCCTAAAATTTCAATCGTAGCTCATCAAGAAGGTTATGAATCTATTCCAATCGTCGATCGGGAAGATTGAGGCTAAGATTCTAAAATTTTCTTAGATGAGAGCAATATAGCACAAGAACCGAGAAAATTCAAACTTTGATCCAAAAACTTGCTCATAGGTTAATGACGATCAAGACGACCCTAGATAGATTCCCACATGTCCCAGTAAGCAAGATCACAACAAATGACCAAAAGAAAACCACCAAAGAGATAGCAAGAACAAGAAGAAACTCGTCTTAAGGAAATCTTGCTTGAATTGATTTGAGAAGAATGTTGGTTTACAACCACTCTACCATGGAGGACAAAAGTTCAACACTTGAGCACATAATCAATCCATCTATTACAAACCCTAGCCTCAACTACTCTATTTTCCTCAAGTCACAAATTAGGGGTTTCTACTTGGAAGGGTTTGAAGACTCCACATCTGGACATCCCCTTTTATAGCGGAGGCTAGGTTTAGAGATAAAATCCTAACGGGCACCCGTTAAGCCCACACACAAACGGGTCTATACTCATGCACGCTTCTCAAAGCATATGACGAACTAGGCTTTATGAATCCGTCTCTTCATGAACTTTGTTTTCACTTCACTTAGACCATCTCTCTCTACGCAGCGGTTTTTTCAAAGATCACCAAGGTGATATTTTGGTGAAGATACCAAAATACACCTTCTCAATTATTCTCCAAAACCGAGTCTAATCATCATGAAGTAATATCATACTTTACCATGTGTAGGTTGATCAACGGTTTTCTTTATGTCGGCAAGTCTCTCCCATTCGACTCCCACCGAAACCACCATAGCACTTGCACCGACCACTACATCAATTAATGCAACCCGTTGTACCGAACTTCTCGTTCGGCCATCATTGTCCATCTTACGCCATACTTGAGTCCAATGGCTTCATCCGACATTCTCGATCATTCTGGACCCCAGCTATGCTAGTCTAGTCCCGATCATTCTCGTTGTTGATCGTCCTTGATCTCTAAGCCTCTACACAATAATAGATCAAGAAATCGATTCCGTGCATAAGTTTTCCGCAACTTGACACACGTTAATCAAAACATACATCATGCAACACATATGCACTGAAATCCATGAAATTGACCTAACCAACGATCATCGCTGCCTTGTCGGTCAGTAATCAGAGCCATACCGGTTAGACCACCATGGCCGGTCTGACCACTGGTTGGCTGGTCTGACCGCCCCCTGGCTGGTCCGACCTCTCAGTCACAAACTTGGCCAAAATTTGGTTAAGAACTGAAAATGTCGTTCTTTGGAAATTTCGGTAAAAACCTATCTAGTTTGGCCCCGATGCTCCATTTTCCATGAAACCTAGTGCAAACGTATCTCCTAACACTCCTACATAAGTGTTTGATTAGGTTTGCCAAAATTCAACGGTGACTTTTCTGGCTGGTCAAACCGCCAGTCAATTGGTATGACCGTCCCCTGGGCCGGTCAGGCTGCTAACCACTTGACATTTACCCCGGCAAGTCTAATCGCCGGCCGTAGCCGATCAAACCTCCTATGCCTGATAACAATCCTAATTTTGCGGAAAACGAGTGTTTGGACGAACTCTCGTCACCATTGCCTATTGTATCATCATCTTAAGATCAAAAACATATCTCTATGACATCCACACAACATACCATGTACCACACAGTGTTGAGCTGTTGATAACTTTGGTGCTGTGGAAACTCCGTCGGATGCATAGGTGTGGGCTCTAAAAACAACCCTTGTTTCGTCGGTTCCTCTGCCGCACTACAGTCATGGTCACGCATGGGCTGCTGAACACGATAGAATCAGCTTACGAGGCTTCGCGGAGGGAAGCCTATGCTATGCTGCCGCGGAGACACGACCAGAGAGGGTGGCAGCGTGCTCCGCGTGGCTCGGCAACGCCAAGTATCAGGTTCCCTCCCTCGCAGATCTTATGCTGCCCGCGGAGACGCGGCCAGAGAGGGTGGCAGTGTGCTCCGCGTGGCTCGGCGACGCCAAGCATCAGGTTCACTCCCTCGCAGATCTTCAACTCGTGCGAAAAGCGTCTAATTGCTGCTTGACCGATGCAGGGCTTCAAAGCCCGGCTGTATCACCTTGTTTTTTTCATTTTGTTTCCTATCTATAAAGAATAGCAGAGCTCCTGATGCTTTTTTAGAAGAAAAAAAAAACACTAAGCGGAGCCACTGAGGGGATTGGGCGGCTAGCCACTGGTAGCTGGTCTGCTGTCACCACAAGCCTTAACTTCAGCTTAAACGCGTGGGAACCAGGTTGTTAGAGCATCTTTAGTGTATTGAACCGACACCGATTTAAAATCATGCTACATAAGCATTCTAGAAACTGAACTTATTTTTCTCTAATGTATTGAACCGATCCTTACTAATAACTGGGACCCCGTTACATTAAAAACCGTAAAATAATAATATCCAATCCTATCCTATCAGCACATAAATGTTCCTACCTAAGACCAGGATCATGGCAAACTTAATACGGGAGGTTTACGCTCAAGTGGCAAGAAGCTCATCAAGCTTTTGAGGAAAGTTCAAGTCTTGTTTGCCGTTTGTACTACTAACATGTATTAAGTGATAGCTAAAGCTCCAATCCACCAATTTCTCGAATAAGCTACCTTTTAAGAAGCTAAGCTCTCCAAAATGGACCTATGCGTGGAAGAGAATCTACAATTAAACTAGCTGTCAATCCTAAGTTAAAATTAGAGAAAATTGCACTGTAGGTCTCTGAACTTTCGAGACTGTGCCACTTAGCTTTCTGAACTTATATGTTACCTTCTCAGCCCCTGAACTTGCGAGGTTGTACAACTTAGCTCCTTGAACTTACGTTGAAGTGAAGTTCATCGGATGCGATGCCGACGACTTCATCCGAGTCCGGTGGACTCGTCACCGCCCCGTTCCGGCCATATTCATCATCCCCGTCATTTCATGCCGACAAAAATAGATTCTTCAGAACCAGGAACGCACAGTGCTCACATCTTCCCCAGAGTTCTACCATCACCGCTTGCGCCGCCCTCGCCCTTGCCTCCTCTGAGTCGACCGTGAGAGAGAGAGAGAGAGAGAAGTATATTCCCAGTGCCAGAGCAAGGGCACAATACTTCTCTCTCTCTCTCTCTCACGATGATTTGCCAGCTCAGTCTTTTCTGTTAGAAAATGACCAAATTGACTTCGATGGCTTGGCCTCAGTGTGGTTCAACTTGTCCTCGATGGCTTTGCCTCGGCCAAACTTTGCTTTGCCTCGACGGTGTCTCCTAGACTAGGGGCTCACCCTAGCTCAATGGATTCAACTCGGTGAGTTCCAACATGCCTCAATCTCTTGGCCTCTCCATGGTTCAACTCGGCCTCGACGACTTCGCCTTAGCCAAACTTCGCTTCGATGACTTGACCTCGGCATGGGTCAATTCATCCTCGATGGCTTCGCCTCGACCGAATTTCGCTACACCTCGATGGCTTGACCACGTCGTGAGTCAATTCTACCTTGATGGATTCGCCTCGGCTGAACTTCGCATCGCCTCGATGGCTTGACAATGACACGGGTCAATTCGGCCTCGACAGCGTCTCCTCAACTAGGGGCTCCCCTAGCTCGACGGATTCAATTCGGTGAGTTCCTACATGCCTCGATAGCTTGGCCTCGGCATGGTTCAGCTCGGCCTCCACGGGTTTACCTCGGTCGAACTTTGTTTCGTCTCGACGGCGTCTCCTCGACTAGGGGCTCCCCTAGCTTGACGAGTTCCAACACACCTCGGTGTGGTTCAACTCGGCCTCGACGCCTTTGCCTCGGCTGAACTTCGCTACACATTGATGGTTTGACCTCGGCGTGGGTCAATTCGGCCTCGACATGTTCGCCTAGACGACGTCTTCTCGACTAGGAGCTTCCCCTAGCTAAACAGATTCAACTTGGCAAGTTCCAACGTGCCTCGATGGCTTGGCCTCGTCGTGGTTCAAATCGGACTCGACGACTTTGCCTCGGTTGAACTTCGCCTCGCTTCGATGGCTTGTCGTCGGCATGGGTCAATTTAGCCTCGACGGATTCGCCTCGGCCGAACCTCACTTCACCTCGACGGTGTCTCCTCGACTAGGGTCTCCCCCTATCTTGACGGATTCGACTCAGCGAGTTCCAACACGCCTCGGTGGCTTAGCCTCAACATGGTTCAGCTAGGCCTC
The DNA here is from genome assembly GCA_036346255.1 of Ampelocalamus luodianensis. NCBI lineage: Eukaryota > Viridiplantae > Streptophyta > Magnoliopsida > Poales > Poaceae > Ampelocalamus > Ampelocalamus luodianensis. The sequence goes on along the minus strand of CM070617.1, from coordinate 23,035,038 downwards.
GACGGCTTTGCCTCGATCGAACTTCGCTTTGTCTAGATGGTGTCTCCTCAACTATGTGCTTCCCCTAGCTCAATGGATTCACCTCAGTGCATCGAGTTTAGAACTTTGGCGCACCTCAGTCGGTCGAGCGGCTGCATCCTCACCCTTGAGGTAGAGCGAGAACATACTCACCCTCGGGGCCAAGTGGACTTAGCCTAATTCGGACTTGTCCTCACCCTTCGAGGTCAAGCATGTATGCACAAGCGCTCCCGAGCCTTGTCTCAAGCGCTAAGCTCTCAAGCCCAGCCTCAAGCGCTAAGTTTTTCCAATGGGAGGCGGTGACATCCCAGCCTCTCCACAACTGCAAAGCACTCTCGAGCCCTGTCTCGAGCGCTAATTTTTTCAACAGGAGATCAACGTCCCGGCTTGCTAACATGCGAAGTGCTCTCAAGCATCATCTCGAGCGCTAAGTTTTTTCAATGCAAGATGGTGATATTCCAATCTCTCCACCACCACAAAACACTCTTGAGCCCCTTCTTGAGTGCCAATTTTTTTCGATGGAGATGGGGACATTCCGGCCTCTCCAAAACCACAAAGCGCTCTCGAGCCCTGCCTCGTGCCCTAAGTTTGTTCGATGGGACATGACGATGTTCTGGTCTCTCAGTGACCATGAAGCGCTCTCAAGCCCAGTCTCGAGCGCTAAGTTTTTTCGATATGAGGCGGCGACGTTTTAGCCTCTCCACGACCGCAAAGCACTCGCGAGCCCTATCTGGAGCACTATTTTTTTTATGCGAGACGACGACATCCTGGCCTCGCCACAACTACAAAGCACTCTCGAGCCCTATCTTGAGTGCTAAGTTTTTTCGACAGGAGATGGGGTAACAATAACTTACCCCCTCAATGAAAATCAACCAACAAGTTCGAAAAATCAGCTCCTTCCGTCCTAGGCCACGCCTCGGTTAGTTGTGTACTCCCCGCCTTGCAGTCAACTCCTCGGTGAGTCGAGTACTCCTCGCTTCATAGGCCACACCTTGACGAGTCAACTACCTCATATTCGAAAGCATATCCCCCACCTCGAATGTAACACCTCGACGACTCATTTAACACGCGCTTCAGTGCACGCCTACTTGCTTTGCAGGCAACCCACCAGCTTCGAGTGCTTTGGGCCTCAACACACCCCGCTAGTCGCTAGGCCAGTTCATCTAGCGAGGGACAACATTCCTCAATGGCTTCGCCTCAGCATTGTTTAGCTCGACCTCGACGACACTCTCATGATCGAACCCGTCTCAACTCGATTATAGTCTCCTCGATTAAGTGACCCCCCTTTGATTGGTGGTTGTACCTTAGCGAGTGCCAACATGTCGCCTCGGTGCGGTATGATTAGCCTCGAGAGCACTCCCTCTACCGAACATAGCTCCGTATTGAGTGCTCCTTGTCTCGTGGGCCAAGCTTCATCAGGTTGGCCCTAGGTACGCATCAACCTTGCACATCTCGATGTGTTGACGTACATCGACCGACCGCATATCATTGTGTCACCCAACTTAGTATCGCCCATCGAGCTTGTACCAGTTGGCGCGTGAATGCTTGTCGGCCTCCCGCGCTTTAAAGCCGCCATTACACCTAGGACAAGAGGTCCACCCATGCACATCTCGATACATCTGCACACAACGGCTCGTTCACTTGAGAGCTCCGCGCATCTTGGAGTAACAAGTCGGCCGCACTCGTTGCTACGTGTTCACGCGAACTAACCTTCCACACATCGGCATTCTATTGCTCCTTGAGGGCTAAGCCTCAGCCACGCCCAAGTAGGTCAAGCTTGGCACTTCAACTCGTACCTTCACACCACAAAAATCATGAGTCAAGAACTCCTCCACGTAACTTCAGTGTCTCGGCCAGCTAACGCGTGATCCCACGACTATATGTGAGTCCACACCCTTTTTCATGTAACGATGAACCCCCTGACACGACCCGAAATTGTTCAGGTGGAGCAACGACCCTTCAATGAAGACCAATGGAAACCACCTCAAGGTACATGCCCAACTTGTCGCCTTTAATTCACGTGAGTGCTAAGGTAAATTAACATAGTGTTAGAGTGTTGAAGTATCTAGACCCGTCATTATGTGTCAATGGAGTATTTTGGTGATTAATGACAAACCTATTTATGAGACTAACACTCTTATTGTTATACCATGATTAGTCTCAGCTTGGATATAAAAGGAAAAATCCAAACAGGTATGCATTCAAAATGACAAATCTATTTGTGAGACTAACATTTTTATTGATTACCTATTGTTTAGTCTCATTTGGATATAAAGGTGAAAAACACAAAAGGTATGCATTCTACTTCATATTTATATAAATTGTTGCATTCCTCGGATCCAAAATATAGGATGAACTCTACCAAAAGTCTAACTTGAATATGTGCATATGTTCTTAACACACATTTGTGTATGCACACATTTAGGGAGTTCACTCTATGTTTTGTGGTTTCATTAGTATTGATCTATATTCCCTTTCCACATATTTGAGATCTCTACTTTGAAACATATCTTTGAGTATATATAACTTGTGTAGTTAATATATTCATATGAGTATATGAGAGCATATGAGACTTGTGTAGTTCATATATGCTTATCTATCATTGAATATATTTGACTTGTGTAGTTAATATATTCATATTTAGTATATACAACTTGTGTAGTTCGTATATACTCTTAGTATATATAACTTTTGTAGTTCATATATACTTATACGTGAGTATATATAAATATAACTTGTGTAGTTGATATATACTCATGTTTATCTCTATTCAATTACTTGCAATTGAAGTGATTATCATCAATTACCAAAGAGGGAAAGATTATGGTGTCTTGTCCCAACCATTATGAGTTAATGGTATGTTATGGTAATTAATGACAATCACATTGTAGGGCTAACATTTTCCATGAGTTGGATAAATAGGTTATGTTCCATGACGATGAAGACTTTGGATGGCATCATGAGTTGATGGTCATCAAGCCAAGGTTCAAGAAAAGGAAGTTATCATGTGTTGATGATGTTCAAGAAGAGGAGATGATCATGAGTTGATCATCAAGTTAAAAGAAGACTCATCATGTGTTGATGGACATCAAGTGAAGAATGCATCATGTGTTGATGCATATGAAGACTCGGGATGAAGGATGTCATCATGTGTTGATGAGCATCAAGCCAAGATCCCGAAGTAAAGGAAATCATCATATGTTGATGATCATCGAGTCAAGGACCTGGACTTAAAGTGAAGATGTGCGTCATCAAGCTTCAAGAAGATGCTCAAGGCAAAGGTATGACTAGCTAGGGCTAAGGATGTGTTCCTAGTCTTTTACCGGTCTTGGTGTTTGGTTGGAAGACCGGATTGCTAGTATAGGTTGCCGTACTATTAATAGGGGTCTTGTCTAGTAGCTTGAGTCTCATCATGTGTTGATAGCTCAATCTTGCTTGCTCTAGCTCATCGTGGCATGATGCTATTATTTGCAAATGTGTTTTGCAAATAGTTGAGGCTCATGCGTCTAATCCTTGTAGCATGTGACTATACTTTGCAAATGTGTTTTACAAATTGTTAAAGTCCATGTACCTACTCCTTGTGGCATGATCTAAGTTTGCAAATATGTTTTGCAAATTGTTGGGATTCATGTATTTTCCCTTGACATGGTTTAAGATTGCTTGTTGCTAATTATTTGAACTTAGACCATGATAGTGGCTCTTTTGAGTTGTGCTTTTTGATTTGATAAAATGTGTTTGAGATCAAATCAAATAGGTGGGTTGTGTAGCCCTCTGAATAAGCTTTCAATAGAGTCCAAGATCACTCAATTCCGACATCGGAGTCAAAAGTTATGACCGTTTTTCCGAATGTCGCCTGTGCTGAAAAACAGGTGCGGACTGACCGCAGTTGAATGTGCGGACTGACCGCCCACATGCCTGCGGACTGACCGCCCTTATAAGGCCGGTCAGCTTTTTCCGAGAGCATATTTTTCGGTTTTCTACCTCGGAAGGCCGGACGACGGGGTCCGTCGAGCCGGACCTGTGAGGGCGGATCGACCGAATTGTCTCTAACGGCTATTTTTATAGCCGTTGTAATCAGAGTCCTGACCGACCGGACTGTGCTGTGGACCGACCGGGTTTCCACGATTTCGATGATTCTCTTCCAACGGCTAGTTTTGTGTGTGGGCTATAAATACTCACCTTGGCCGGTTGGGGGCAACTCTTGGCATCCTATTTCATTCTCTTGAGCTAGTGTGAGCTTCTCCTCTCTATTGTGCATGTGTTGCACCTTGTGAGCAAAGGGAGAGGGTCTAGTTGCATGTGTTGCAACTAGAATTGGATTGAGCATCCAATTGTGCATGTGTTTCACTTGGTGAGAGTCAAGCAAGATGCTTTGACTTATTACTCTTGGTGTTTGCCGACACCTAGACGGCGTGGAGGTGTCGTGCGTCGGTGATCTTCTCAAGTGAAGCTTGTGAGAAGACCCGGGCGATTTGTGAGTGGCTTGGTGCTCGCCATCTCCGGAGCGGAGTAAGAGCAACCCTAGTGGATCGAGGTGATAAGTTCAAGTTGGAATCGGTTCAAGCGGTTGATCTCACTTAGAGGTGTTGGTTCGGTTGGAACCGGTCCAAGTTGGTTGGACTTACCTCGGAGGTGTTGCCTCGCGTTTTGAAGTCGATCCAAAAGGTTGAACTTACCTCAACGTGGATTAGGGGAGACCAGCAAGTCTTCGATCACCATGGGAAAAATATCGCCGTGTCAATTGTGGTTTGCATTCTTGAGCTTTACCTTATTGCAATTTACATTCATTGTATAATTGCTTATCTATTTGATTGCTATCGTGTATGTGCTTGATTGATCATATCATTAGTTGAAAGCTTACAAGTTCATGCTCTATTGATTATTATCTTTATACTTGTATTGTTGGAGCACTTAGTTGAGACTAGTGATTTTAGGTCTTAATTGTGCAAAACCGTATTAATATTAACTTCCGCATTAGAAATCACTTTTAGCTCATAGAAGTTTTAAAACGCCTATTCACCCCCCTCTAGTCGGCCTACTCGATCTTACAAGTGTGCCGTAGGTTGTCAGTGGAATCGTCAACCCGAAGCCGCGTGCCAACCCATTTTACAAGTTGGTGCGCCGGCTCGAGCGGGCAGGGATGGAGCTTCATTGGGGCCAATGTGGGCTAAGCCTTGGCCCACACAACAATTGTGTAATTCTATAGAAAAAGCAGTAGAATTTAGCCTTGGCCCACACAACAATTGTGTAATTCTATAGAAAAAGCAGTAGTATTTAGGGTAATTTAGTGATTAGTCTTAGAAATGGCCACATGTAGATTACACAATTCACATATCATCTAGCGTTGCCCCCTCTGATTTTGAGCTCAAGCTTCGTCACTGTGGGCGGCCGATTGACAACCACTCGGATTGGCAAGGGGCTATTGTTGGGGGAGGGTCTCCACACCACCTCGAGCCGACAGTAACCTCATGAAGGTACGATGCGTTGGGATCCGCCCTGGACAAGGTCCGAGGGCTAACCCCGGACGGGGTCCGGGGGCCAATCTCACCGAGGTACGACATATTGGTGAACCCACTCCGAATGAGGTCCGGGAACCAACCCCGGACGAGGCCCAAAGACCGACCCCGGACGAGGTTAGGGGCTAACCCCAAACAGGGTCCAGGCCCCAACCTCGCCGAGGTACGACACATCAACGAACCAACTCCAGATGAGGTCCGGAGACCAAACCTGGACAAGGCCCAGAGACCAATCCTGGATGAGGCCCGGAGACCAAACTTGGACAAGGCCCAGAGACCACCAATCCTGGACAAGGCCCGGAGACCGACCCCGGACGAGGTCCAGGGGCCAACCTCGCCGAGGTACAACACATCGGCGAACCCAATCCGGGCGAGATCCAGGGACCGACCCAGGACGGGGTCCAGAGGCCAACCTCGTCGGGGTATGACACACCGGCAAACCCACTTGAAAGTGGCGGGACCCGCTTGGTGAAATGGACGAAAGTACCCCCAGGACAAGCTATGTCCCAAGGGCAACGATGTAACTTCGCATGCCTCCCTCTCTCACTCTATAAATAGACTATCACTACTACAGAAACAGCCATCACAGACGGTTCGGAACCGTCATCACAGACGGTTTTCGAACCATCTCGAAAAGTTGGTCTCTGATAAGAGGTGGTTATCACAAACGGTCTGCAAACGATCTGTGATATGAATATCACAGACGATTTTTATTTAAAAACCGTCTGTGAATGCCAGTATCACAGACGGTTCTATACACGAAACGTCTGTGAAGTCTGAGTATCACAGACGGTTCTATCTAAGAACCGTCTGTGATACTCTGACTTCACAGATGGTTCTGTACACGACACGTCTGTGAAGTGAGAGTATCACAGACGGTTCTATATAAAACCCGTTTGTGAAGACAACGTATCACAGACGGTTTTTACATAGAACCGTCTGTGATACGCTGACTTCACAGACGTTTCGTGTATAGAACCGTCTGTGATACTGCATTCACGCAGCGGTTTACAGAACCGCTCGTGATAGTTCATTGCACTAACTACGTTTTTCGATTTTTGGCTAGCCTCGGAATTGCTAGCCATGCCATCCAAAACAAAGCATGCGTAATGTGTACATCACAGATCAATTGTCGACAAACTCAATCGATCATTACTCAAAATAAATTACAAAAGATCACATTTGTTCAAGTATTGTTACAAAATAAATTGGATTACAATTGAGTCAATTGTTTGCGGTGGTTGAGAAGCGTCTTACGGGGTGATGCATCGGGTCGGCGGATGGTGATGCACTGGGTCGGCAATGAGTGAAATTCTCCGGTGTCCTTAATTATCTCTGATATGATAAAGCTACAGAGCTTCCCTCGAATGTCCTTGATCTCATTCTCAAAGAGTCCATCTAATTCTATATTCAAGGCCTGTTGCTAGCAAGAGTAAAGTGTTAAGCATATATATTTAAATTTATAATTAGAAAATAATTATTTCGATATTCACAAACCTCGGGATCCTTCTTCCTAGCTCTAATGATTTGCTCCATATGATGGCAAACGTAGATTGCACATAACTCATCATTTTTTTGCTGGCGGCACTACAAAAATAGAATTACATATATCAGTTCGAGATGCGTTATTATGAAGTATGATATAGGATTATCGTGTTGTAGCGCGTACCGGAAATTTTGTCCTGTGTGTTAGTTCGGCGCTCTTTCCATCGTATATTCCTTTGTTGGCAACATAGTCGATGAACGACCTACATGATTCAAAAAAGTTATCCTCGACCATTTCAAACTAATGAAGACTAAAATAGAGTTATGTTTGAAGGAAATAAGCATACCTGTCGAGTATTCTTCCCAGAATGCTGAAGTTGTGGTTGTTGTGGATTAGGGAATCAAGGTATATCACATGGTTCCTCTTTGGTATGGTGACTAAAAGGATCCAGTGGTACCTACTCATGTATGTCACTATAGTCATTAAACCTGAGTTCGTGCTGCGTATAAAGTACAAATAAAATTTGTAGAGCAAGTAGTGATACTTACCCCTGGTTGTAGGGCACCACGATGTACTTCATGTTCTGGTGACGAAGCAATGCCCGCGTTATGTATTTCTCAACGAAGGACGAGTCTGTTTGGATGGTTTGCAGCGATACCACATGTGGGTCGAGAAAACCCACCGGTTCTTTGTCGAACCCGGGAGCGAAGGATCCCAAATTCTCTGTGTTTATACACTAGTCCAGGATTTCCAGTGTACACAGTCAACAAAAGTGATAGCAAAATCATATCACGCTCTTTATTAATAATAATTCTGAGTTTATTACAAAAAGGGCCTGAGGCCAAATAGAAAAGAGATAACACAGCAGAAAAAAAGTAGTAGTAGTAGGCCACACGACTTGCCACAGGCAATCGTCTGGGGACGTAGCCTATTCGTTCAGATCCTCACCGTCCTGATAGAGGTCTTCCCCTGAATAAAGATTATTCAGCAAGAGTAAGCACAACTTCCGTGCTTGCAAGTTACACCCAATATTGAAAGTTAATGCATGCATAGGGTAAACAAAGGATAATGGCAGGGTTGTTTTGCATAAACAACATTTTCAAATTAAATACTATTAATAATTTTCTAAGGCCAGTTATAATAATATAACTGAAATCAGCGATTAAGATGACAATGAATAGTGGATAACCTCCATTAAATGAATAGTGAAGGATACCCTCCTAACACTTGGCTAACCGCCCCATTTTACCATAGGATTATCCATCCTAAAATCATGTGTGGAAATCATTTTATAAACCAAAAATAAGTCTAACTTAGAGTGGCTTTGCTAGCATGTCCATGACCGCGGACGCGACTATTCGAATAGTTTCTACTCTGCAGAGTTTGTACAGCTTTACCCACACGAGATAATATGCTTTTAATGTCGGCCAATGCACGCTTCCGAAGGCGTGTGACTAAGCAATTATCATGAGGCCGTTACAAAGCAGTGTCTTAATGTATTCATGCCCGCTAAGGTTTCGCTACCATTGGACTAACCATCCTCCGGAAGCCCCCTCTTGCGCCCGGTGGGACTAATGTCTAACCAACCCCCACACATACAACATAGCATAAATAACATTAAGACACCACAGATTATTTAGCCAAATCTGTCTCATTCCAGACATGTGGTGGTACGGTTAGGCGTAGCAAAATACGCTCAAAGACCGGTCCTTAATTGACTTGGACGACTTTCCATTGAAATAAACCCATGGGCCGTAATCCTAACCAGACTAGGCCCGTGCATGAACCTGCACCCACCATACATCCATCTCGCCCAAGTCCAAACCCATTTTTATTTTATTTGGAATGAAAACCACTTAGTAAGCCTTTCGTGGTAAAACAATACCACCGAATCAAATTTAAAATCAATTTGTGAATAATTTGGCTAAACCTTCCCAACTAAATGTGATCTAGGCATGGCTAAGCATATGACAATTTTTAATAGTATTTTGCCTAAGGGTTACAAGGTATTCATATTCAATAATCAAATTGGCCATACAAAGGAGATTGGAATAACTATATACAAACAGGACATTTCAACAATTATATAATCATATGCATGCAATAGTAATTTAAAGACAGAAATTAAATAATTTAAATTACTGGGAACAGCATGATCAATAGTGTAACTTGCCTTCGTTGAAGTCTTGAAATTCTAAATCGTCGGAAGGATCTAACTCTCCGGAGTCGTCGAGGTCTATACGTGAAATTACGATAAATTAACTCCAAATTCAAATAAATTAAAAAAAAACCCAGTTCAAAATAACTCCAAATTGAAATATTTTGCTTTAGTTGGCTAGATTATGAATTTAGACAAATTTTGCAACTTGAACCACCCAATTTGGAGTTCAAATGCAAAAGATATGAATTTTAGAAGTTTAATACAAAATCTGGAATTTAATTGAATTCTCTGAATTATTTTTCTAAAGGAAATTCTATTTATTGCGCAATGCTGACGCCAGCGCTGAATTTCCGGAAATTTAAAAGAATTAAAAGAATTCTCTGACGAGCGGACCCCACGTGTCATTGACATGGCTCACGGTGGACTGATTCCACCGAGCCGTGTGTGGTCGTCTGTGTGAGGTGAATGGGTCGGGTAGAAGGAGTTTTACCAAGCTACTGCTTGGGGTTTTGTTTTGATTTTCGATTTAAATAAATACTGGTAATTCAATTAGGCTTTAGAATAAAGAAAATTAAGTCCAAAAATTTGGAGAAAATTCCCAGAAATTCCCTGAAGCATTTAGGACTTAAATAAAATAATTCCAGCTATTATCTGGCAATAGATTTTGCAAACAAATTTGTTTAGCTTTAATTTAATTAAGGGAAAAGCTTCTGAAAATTCCAGAAAAACCACAAAATGAACAAATTTTAATTTCTTCAAAATTTGGGCTGTTACATTCTTTCCATTCCCGGACATTTTTCATCATGTATCTATACATAAGAAATGAGTTGTGATATTTATCGGTATTACGTGAATGTAGAACTTGATTGTATGCACTTACAAATGTCCAACATCGTAGAAGCGGCGCCCGTGCCAACGAGGTTGAATAGGTCATATAGGTCGTTGAAGCCTCACGACGAAGTGGTTCGTCCGCTGAAGAAATGCTTATGATCGTATCGGCGGTGATTCGAGATCGCACCCTCCTTTTGGGTCTTATCCAAGTACGTGCATGCAAAGCGACAAGCATATCCAAAGACGCCCCTATCTGCGTTGGAGCATGTAACATCCCAAGGTTATGTTACCAAAATTAAAATAAAATAAAATAATTATTTTATTAGAATTTTCTGAAAATTTGGAAAGAGTTCTAATGCTTTAATTGAATCTTTGAAATTTTGAAAGTCAAATTTAAAATTTATTTGAAGTCCTTGAATTTTTATTGGATTTAAATTGAAAAATAAAAGTTTACTTAATTTCTAGAAATTTCTGAGATTTTAAAAGCTTTTTCCTAAATATTTTAAAGTGAAAATAATTTATTTGAAAAATTAAAAGCCAACTTCAAGTTGGAAATAATTTTATTAAATCCAAAATAAGCATGGAAATTTCTGTGAATTTTTCCATAATTTTTGGATTTATTTCACCATATTTTAAAGCCTGAACTAATTTCTGGAATTAAAACAATTCATAAATCAATTTAAAATCCTAAAACCCTTTGGGTAAATCCTCCGCCCATCTCTTTCCCGCCCGGCCGTCTTTCGACCCACTCCGCCTCTCTCTCTCCTATCTCCTCCCCGTCCGATTCAAATCGACGACTCTATAGCCCCACGCCACTCGCCCTCCGCGGCGTCGGATGGAAACTGACGGCCCACGCCATCTTCCCGCCTCCTTCTTCCTCGTGCAACCGCGCCGCTTTGCCATTTTCGCGTGGCTGAGCTTCGTCAACACCACGATCCCCCCCTCTTCTCACGCGATCGCAAGACACGACTCGGCGCCCAACCGCCACCACCCCACCTTCTCTCCTCCTCACGCCCACGCCCGCGGATCTCGCAACGCCGCCACGGCCGCGCACGATCTCGCCATCCTGGGCCCCCCATGGTCTATAAAAGGGAGCCTCGCGTGCGCCCCTTCCTCCTCATCCCGACCCCGTCACCCACTTCTCCTCCCTCGCTCCCACGTCGCCGGAATAGCCAGTTCTTCATCGCCGGCCGAAGAAGCTTCCGCCGCCTCTAGTGCCGCCACCGTAGACTCTCTTGCCTAGCCGCCGCCACCGTCGGCATCGTCGTCCTCCCACGCACCCGGTGCTCGCCTCCGCCTCGCCGGAGCGCCTCTCGAACGACCGCGCCACCGCAAGCCCGCCGCCGCCGCCGCTAAGACCTACGCCGCCGGCCAACCAACTTCGCCGCCGGCCAGCTAAGGTGAGCACCGCGATCAGTGAACTCTCCTCTCTCGTTTGACACCACCCGCACCCCTCGCCGGAGCCCCTGTTGCCGGCGAGCTTGCGACCGAGCCATTGCCGGCTTTGGGTGATGTGGCAGCCCTCGTGGCCATCCAGCTCAGCCGCCACCTCACCTTTTCTGCCACCGTAGCGCCAACCCGGCGCCACATGTGCACGGTCCACCGCACCAGCTCGCCCTCGGCTCGGTGAAATCGGTTCACCGTGAGCCGTGTCAATGACACATGGGACCCACGTGTCGGAAATTTCTTTTAATTTATTTAAATTCCGAAAATTAGTTGCTGATGTCATCATTGCGCAATAAAATGCTTTTCCTTTAGAAAATTAAATCAAGAAATTCTATTAATTCCAGATTTAGGTTATAAACTTATAAAATTCATATCTTTTGAATCCAAACTCCAAATTGGGTGTTTCAAATTGCAAAATTTGTATAAAATCAGTATCTAGCTAACTAAACTACAATTAATTAATTTGGAGCTCATTTGATCAATAATATTTTGAAACCCTAATTTTATCATTTCATGTAATTTTCAAACTTCAAAAGCTTATATCTTTTGCATCCAAACTCCGATTGAGCCCATTCAAATTTCTAAATTTATCTAAATTCAAGATCTAGCTATCTAAACTAAATTTATTCAATTTGGAGTTGATTTGAATCTTATTTGAATTTAGTTTGAATTTGGCTTATTTTCGCGTATAGATTTCGACGACTTCGGAGAGTCAGATTTTGACGCCGTTTGAGAGCAACTATTTGAGCAAGGCAAGTTACATTCTTGATCATACTTGCACCTATTATTTAAAATTATTTAAATTCAGTTTCAAATTATTACTGCATGCTTATTTATAATCAGTAATTTAAATACCTGTTTTTGAATTTATAGTTATGCCTAAAATCTTTGGTATGGCCAATTTTGGATATCGAAACAAACATATTATCACCCTAGATAAAACCTAGTTAATACAATAGTATGGACTAGGATCATTTAAATATTGTGCTTAGCCATGCTTATAGACCAAATATGTTTTCATTTGGGGAATTTCAGCCAAAAGTCAAATGTTGTTTAAACTGTACCCTTGGCATTGGTGTGTCATGGGAGTTTTATAAATGACTTTGGAAAATAAAATAAATTGATGGTTTAGACTTGGGCGAAATGGTTGTCAGTGGGTGCGGAGTTTATGCAGGCTCAATCGGGAAGGTTGAGGCCTGTGGTTCTCGCTGGTTGTCGCCAGTCGATTAAGGACCGGTCTTCGAGCCGCATCTTGCTAAGCCACATCGTACTACCACATGTCCTGTATGGGCAGGACCTGGCCAATTAATTTGCAAAGTTCCATCATGGTCGTTCCTGTGTTGCGGTGGGTAGTCTTTCGTGACTTTTGTTAGTCCCACTTGGCGCAAGAGGGGGCCTGAACTCTGCGGACGGGTAGTCCAAAGGGGGTGAAACCTTAGCGAGGGGAGACTATGGTGGAATGGCGTATTGTAAAGGCCTTGACATGTACTCTAGACTGCTTACCTAAGGTAGTGAGCGGTGGTATCGACGGATGCCAAACAAACTAGAGAAATCATGTCTTGTGGGTAAAGTTGTACAACCTCTGCAGAGTGTAAAACTATTCGAATAGCCGTGTCCACGGTCATGGACATGCTGGCAAAGCCACTCAAAGTTAGACTTCGATTTCAAAATGTTTTATAAAACAATTTGATATGGATGGGTGTCCATGAGAAAAGTGTGGGTTGAAGCCCCGGGTTGGTGCCCGTGTTTATATTGGTGTTAGGTTGGTGCCTACACTATCATTATCAATTCAAGTCCAATTTTAGATTTTATAACACTTGAGCTTTTGAACTTATTATGGTATTCAATGTCAAATACTGTTTTTGCACAAATAACCCTATAAGCCTTTTTATTGTTACATCCATATATGCATGTCATTTTGTTACCTGACGGGTGTAACTTGCGAGCACGGAAGTTGTGCTCATTCTTGCTTAATGCAAACCAATTTCAGAGGAGAAGAACTTCACTTCAGGTGTGGATCATGACGACTAGGCCGCTACCCCAGTCGATTGCCTGTGGCAGATTGCTGGACTCTACTACTTCTTCATCGTCTTCCACTGTGTTTATTTAATGTTGCCCTGTAAGGCTATCTTGTAATCAACTCTGTTGTTATTTAATAAATTTTAGCGTTTATGGTTGTGTTATCACACTTGTTTACTGTGTGAGCTAGCCACTGATCATGGGACTAGTTCAGTTATGCACAGAAGATCCGAGATGTTAATCTCGGGGTCTTACAGAGCACAACGGTTTTCCGATGATGTACTTCTCGGATATTCCCGACTTACTGGACTTGAGAGGCGCCTTAACGTTCGTCGATTTCGATTTGGTCTTAAGCATTGTCGGCTTCTTCGCGACGACTCGACTCGGGACGTCTGGCGGCAAGACGCTTTTCTTGTTCCTTCGGCGTCTTCTCCAAGGGAACCGAAAAGGTGGCCTTCTGAGGGAAAATATGAGGTGGAGTCATGGAGGGTCCCGTTGGACAGGAATGGACGTGTTGAGATCGCGGCACTGCTGGGTCCAGGATGTTTTTCTTCTTGGGCCACTGCATAAAACTGTGCACGGCATCCCTTAGTGTTGTGATCTCTTCGTTCGGGCGAATCTCCAGCGGGACGGCCATGAAATGTTCATGTACCATGTCCACCTCCACCCTAGCGTAACCCTGCGCCACCTTGACACCGTGCTGCACTGCCCCTTCCTGGTATGGATGCACCATCCCCCGCCCGGCCTCAATAGAAATGGACCCAACTAACCTCACTTGGAGCTTGCAGGCCGTCGGCTCCTACAAAACGATACACAATTAGTTAAGGTGTCCTATAGGTCTATCTTTGCTGCATTCCATAGATGTATATTACCTTGATGTCGTCTATCAGTAAGTGGACATCGTCATGTTCAGAATTATGCGTGGACGCGACGCTACTCCGATGTCGAGCAGGACTGGCTCCCAAATTAACGAGGCGACTTGCGGCCGCGATCGCTCAGAGTTGATTCATTTGATCCTGCAATGCTGCCAGCTTTCCTTCAAACTTTTCAGTAATCATCTGTACCAACCGGTCCTCGCGCTCGGCCTTAGATCTCTTCCTACTCCTGTACGTGCAGTAGTCGTCTAAGAATCCATGACTCCAAGGTACGTTAACCCCAAGACCTCGCGTGCGACCCGGGTGCTCCTTGTTTCCCAGGGTCGTAGAGAGTATATCCTTCTCCCTGTCTACATGGAAGGAGCCTTGGGGAGTTTGGGCAGACAATTCACGCTGCAAGAGGTCATTATGTTATTATAGACACTATAAAGTTATATATGGAGTTATTAACTAGGTAGTTCGACATACTTACCATACGTTGAGACACTTCCTCGTCTGCCGGGTTTGTGAAAGAGATGCTGCCAAGACGAGACTTTGCCTCGCTTAACCGTGCTAGGAACGGGGTCTGTGACATCAGGAAACACGCTCTCCTCCCCCGCTGCCCATTCGTTGTATTTACCTGCGTATCCAGTGGTGCCAAGTCTGTGCGGATGAGTATTTCGTGTCTGGAGAGCTTTGTGTGCCGCACTTTGCTCGTTAAATTCAGGCGTCGTCTTCATAGCAACAAAGGCGTCCCATGTTTCCTGCGTCAAGAATCCGTACTTCGCGAAGGACGTCTGACCCGTATTCACGTACTTTGTGACAAGAATGTTGTTAAATGTCCTCCATGATTTATCGATCGTGAGCATTGCCGTATGTTCCACGCGTGCCATGTCTGCTTCTAGGATAGTGAACTTTTGTAATAGTTCTGTCCACAACGCGCCTCTCGCTTCTTTCGTCAGATCCTTCCACCTTGGTGTGGTGATGGAGACCCGTTTCCTTGCAAGTATCCCGCACATGGTCCGGAATCTCGCCGCTGAACTCTTGGGACACAGAGGGACCCCAAACTCACTAACCTCCGTGATGACCAGTCGGCCCACAGACATCTTCGATTCTCCTCTGCCATCTCGCTTTCGTATCATTGTCGTCGACGGATTAGGCGGCGAAGATGGTGCCTCGCCATCCGCGCATCGGCGACGCGGAAGATGGTGCCTCTGCCATTTGCGGCGTCGGCGATGGCGGGGAAGATGGCGCCTCTGCCATCTCGCTTACTTGCTATCTATATAATTTACATATGCATAAATATGTAACAATAATTAATTCCAACAGATCATACTAGAGTGTACCATTTGCTTCATGCCGTGGAGGATTGGCATGAAGCAAAGGTACACTCAAGTGTGTCAGGATCGACGAAGGAATGCTAAGCAAAGGTTTAATGCAGAAGAATAGCCTTTAATGAAGACATAGAAACAAAATAGAATCAAGTAATAAGAACAAATAAAAACATATTTTTTGCTGACAAATTGCTCTCAGTTGACAAATTGCATAAGACATAGTCTTTGTAATCTCAGTCCTCTGTCAAAATCTCTTCACCAATCAATTTTGATAATTACAAAAACAGATCTTGAGCTCAAACTACAACACATAAAGCATACAAGTGTATCTTAATTCCGCTATAACTGAAAACCAAGAGTATAAAGGCTACTAATTATAACTGACCATATAAAGCAATATGTTTAAGCTCAAGTCATGTTTCTAATCATCTATTTGATTTCAGATTTCGACTATCATCACATAAAACATACAAGTGTATCTTAATTCCGCTATAACTGAAAACAAAGAGTACAAAGGCTACTAATTATAACCGACCATATAAAGCAATATGCTTAAGCTCAAGTATGTTTGTAATTATCTATATGATTTCAGATTTCGACTATCATCACAGAGCATCAACAAGGCATCATCAGAACCCATCACAGAGCATCAACAAGGCATCATCAGAACCCATCACAGAGCATCAACAAGGCATGATCAGAACCCATCACAGAGCATAAACAGAGCCCATCACAGAGCATCAACAAGGCATGATCAGAACCCATCACAGAGACCATCACAGAGCATCAACAAGGCATCATCAGAACCCATCACAGAGCATAAACAGAGCCCATCACAGAGCATCAACAAGGCATGATCAGAACCCATCACAGAGCCCATCACAGCCCATCACAGAGCATAAACAGAGCATCACAGAGCAAGGGAGGCGTGAGGGAGAGGAAGTGACGAGCAAGAGCAAAACCTAGTGTCGGGCGCCGAGGTCGGAGGCGGCGGTGTCGGGGGCGAAGAGGTCGTGGACGCCGGTGTGGGGGGTGAAGAGGTCGGGGGCGTCGGTGTCGGGGGCGCCGAGGTCAGGGGCGCCGGTGTGGGGGCCGCCAAGGTTGGGGGCGCCGGTGTGGGGGGCGCCGAGGTCGGGGGCGTCGAGGTCGAGCGGTGGCGCCGAGGTTGGGGCGCCAAGGTCGAGGCGCGGCGCCGAGGTCGGGGCGCGTGTCGTCAGGTCGGGCGTATGTCGAGGTCGAGGCGGCGTGAACCGCGAGCCTAAAGGAGGCAAAAGAGCGCGATAAACTCAAGTGCGGGAGAGTGACGAGTGAGCAAAACCCTAGCGGTTCCCACCTTATAAGAGTTTATCACAGACGGTGCTATTATATAACCGTCTGTGATAATTAATCATAGACGGCTCTAAATAATAACTGTCTGTGATACGTTACATATCACAGACGACGCTATTTACAAACCGTCTGTGATATATCAAAGACGGTTTCCCAATAAAACCGTCTGTGATAAACTCATGTCACAGACGGTCTATTTATCGAACCGTCTGTGATAAACTCATGTCACAGATTGCCAATAGGTTTTGTCAAGCTATCACAGACAATTCTGAAATAGAACCGTTTGTGATAAATTCATATCACAGACGGTTTGAAAATACAAGCGTCTGTGATAAACTCATATCACAGACGGTTATAATATAGAACCGTCTGTGAGTCATTATCACAGATGGTTATATAATAGAACCGTTTGTGATAGCCTGACAAAACCTATTAACAATCTGTGGTATCCTGACAATTGTCGGTTACAATGAACGTCCACATTGACATCAATATCAAAATATATGAGAGATGACAAAACCTGATGACAAGTATATATGATGACAAGCTCATAACACATTTTACTTCAAAAACAAATTATCGGTTACAATGAACGTCCACATTGACATCAATATCAAAATATATGAGAGATTACAAGTCCATAACACATGTTGTTATGGAATAAATTAATTACAATGGATTCAATTCTTAATTAAAATATAGCCCTTCATGATGATCGGCGCGCATATATCTAGCTTCCTCACTGGGTTCTTCCTCGAGCCTGATGCCATCTCCGAAAGGAGGTAACTCGTCAAATTGATTGTATTCTTTCTCGTCCACTACATTCTCAACTCTGGCAATCCTTCTTTTTCCATGAAGAACTACGTGGTGTTTCTTATTTTCCATGAATACTTGAACAACTTGATTAGCCAGTACGAATGATTCATCTTTGTATCCAACACGTTCAAGGTCCACGGTAGTGACGCCGTACTTGTCAACCTTCACCTGTGGGAGATGGACCCAACATCACCGAAATAGGGGGATCTTGAAAAACACGTAGTCGAGCTCCCATATCTCCTCTATTTGCCCATAGTACGAGCTCATCAGTCCATCGGTACTGAATGCATCTATGCGAACACCGTTGTTTTGGACTGTGCTCTTCCTATCCTGAGCTGTCGTATAAAATATGTACCCATTTATGTCGTATCCTTGCCATGTGATAATTGTAAATTGTGGCCCTTGTGCTAACCATAACAATGTATCATCACTTGATGACCTCCTAGTGATTCGCACCTTTAACCATTCGTTGAACCGACGGTTGTGCTCTCTCATGATCCAAACCTCCGATCGGTTTGGATTCTGTTGGCGTACCATGTCTTTGTGCTCGTCGATGTACGGGGACACTTCGGTCATGTGTTGCAAGACCGTGAAATGGGCTTAAGCGTATGTATCCAGATCGGGAGTGATTAATTTCCTTCCGATGGTCCCGATACCATCCAGTCTCCCCTCATGACGAGATAGAGGCACACCTATCGGATCCACCTGAGCCATGTAGTCGATGCAGAACTCAATGATCTCTTCCGTTGCATAACCTTCGATGATGCTGCCCTCCGGTCGAGATCGATTCCGTACATAGGACTTGAGAATTCCCATGTACCTCTCGAACGGGTAAATATAACATAGGAACACAGGGCCGCATATCTTTATCTCTTTCACAAGGTGAACAATGAGATGGACCATGATATCAAAAAATGACGGGGGGAAATACATCTCAAGATGACATAGAATCGTTACCACCTCGGCCTGCAGAGCATCTAGTCCTTGGGGATCGATGACCTTCTGAGCAATTGAGTTGAAGAAATAACACAGCCTCTAGATTGCCACTCGGATCTTGTTCGGCAAGATACTCCTAATTGCAACATGAAGCATTTGTGTCATCAGCACATGACAATCATGCGACTTCATACCAATTAATTTCAAATCTTGTATAGAAACAAGTTTCTTAATGTTAGCAGAGTAACCAGACGGGACTTTCACACCATGCAAGCTCTGGCACAGTTCATTTCTCTCGGCCTTGGACAGAGTGTAGCAAGCTGGGGGAAGGTACGTTTGTCTTGTATCAGTCTCTTGCGGTGCTAACTCGGTCCTCATGTTCATATCGACCAAGTCTCGCCGTGCGTTAACACCATCCTTTGTTTTACCACTAATGTTCAGTAAGAGACCAATCAAGCTATCACATACATTCTTCTCCATGTGCATGACGTCGATGCAGTGGCGAACTTCTAAGTGCTCCCAATAAGGCAAGTCCCAAAAAATTGACCGCTTCTTCCAGATGTTCTTCTGACGGGTTTTTAATTGACGTCCCTTCCCAAGCACAACATCGATATCCTTAACCATATCATAGACATCTTTCCCTCTAAAAGCCCTTGGAGCTGAACCGTCCTCCTTATTTTCGTCGAATTGTTTCTTCATCTTTCGGTATAGGTGACTCACGGAAGGAACCTACGGTGACGCGATACACGCTTTGCGCGAGTTGTTTAGCCATACACTCTCCGTAGCATCTAAGCGGTGCGGACAAGCTTTGGCTCCTTTGTATCAAGCCCGACAGTTACCAAGGGCGTAAAAATCATTGATGGTGCGAACAACATGGCGTGTAAAGTGAAGTTCTCTCGCTTGTACGCATCCCATACTGCACTCTTCGTTCCACGATGTCACAAGATCTTCCAAAGAATGGTGCTAGGTACACATCAATATCATTCCCTGTGTTGTTTCGCCCTTGGATAAGTAGTGACATCAAAATGTACTTCCGCTTCATACACAGCCAAGGAGGAAGGTTGTACATGCATAGATTCACAGGCCAGGTGCTATGTCGGCTTCTCATGTTACCGAAAGGATTCATTCCATTTGTACTCAACCCTAACCTTATGTTCCTCGGTTCTGCACCGAACTCTTCGAAGCTCCGATCGAAGTTTCTCCACTGAGCAGAATCAGCAGGGTGTCTTAGCTTTCCATCTTTCTTACGGTCCTCCGAGTGCCAACGCACCAATCTTGCCTCCTTTGGGTTCACAAATAAATGCTTCAAACGTGGGATCACAGGCAGATACCACAACATCTTAGTAGGAGGTCCTTGCTTTAACCTAGCAGCATTCTAACGCTTGTATCGAGATGCTTTGCACACGGGATATACATGCATGTCTGCATAATTTTTACGGTAGATGATACAATCGTTCGGACATGCATGTATTCTTTCTACTTCCATTCCCAATGGACAAAGAACGTTCTTTGCTTGGTAGGTGGTGTTGGGCAACACGTTTCCCTCCGGAAGAATGTCCGCTAGGAGACCTAACTGTATTTGTGAAACTCTTATCGGACCAACCATTGCTTGCCTTTAATTTAAGCAGTTCAATCACGGTTGACAACCTTGTGTATTCCGGCTTGCAGCTAGGGAACAAAGGTCTTACCGAGTCCTCCATTAAGCGCTCGAATTTATGAAACTCTCTCTCACTGTAGTTCTCTTCTGCATCGCGTAGCTCGATCCGCATTGTCATCGTATGACCTATCCTCATCAAAAACACGTCTACATCCCATATCGTTGACTTCCTCGGCGATGTCGTTATTACTAACTTCCTATGTAATCGCTTCTTCACCCGGATCGTCCAACATGTATACCCTTTTTGAAACCCCTTCGAATCAAGTGTGTTTCTATCTGCGCCGGATTGGTAAACATCTTCAGATTACCGCAATTAATGCATGGACAGTACATAAATTTTATCCCCTTCTTCAACATATCCTGCTCGGCGGGTCTTCTAAAAGCAACCACGCCATTAATGTACTATTGACTCACACGGTTCATACCATACATCCAGTTTCGGTCCATCTACGCTACACATGTAACAAAATATATAATGTCAAATTAGATTAATAAAATCTCTCTCAACCGCTCTCTCTCTCCATTTCCTTCCCCCTCACAAAATTTTAATACATATGCCAACTATCCAATGAAAAATATTATTCTATTCCCTTGCATCCGAATACAAAAGTTTGCATCGATTCCTAGAGTTTTGCTTCGAAATAGGCAGCTTCCACGTGTGGAATCGGTTCCTAGCATCAAATCTAGCCATTTGAACCGACTAATTAAGCACGTAAATTACAGATGCTCTAAAGGGTTATAGATTGTTACCCTCGGAGCTCACGACGAAAATACCAAATCTCTTGAGATTTCTCTCCTTCTCCCTCCCTTTCTCCTCTCCTTCTCCTCCCCTCTCTCTCTCTCTCGGCGACGCAGTGTGTTTTTATTTGGGTGGCGGCTCAAATGGGAATGAGCAGGGGGTACTCCAGGTATTTATAGCTGCTAGGATATCACAGACGGTTCAAAATATAAACTATCTGTGATATACAAATATCACAGATGGTTTTTAAATAGAACCGTATGTGAAATATCACGGACGGTTCTATTAAAAACCGTCAGTGATAATCTCTCAGATCACCGACGTTTTTCAATAGATACGCTTCTATTTAAAACCGTCGTGATACGGAGATTATCGCTGCACGCTTATTAATAGAACCGCGTGATATTTCGCTGCACGTTCTATTAATGAACCGTCTGTGATATAGCCCTATCACAGACGGTTACTAATAAGAACCGTCTGTGATAGGCCGACACTACAAATGCCGCATCCCAACAGACCCAACACAGACGGATTCAAATGAACCCGTCTGTGATGGGGTGTCTACTATAGCCTGTTTTGTAGTAGTGTATGTAAATGGGGGGAGGAAGCCATTTTGTAACTTCTTCTACACATATGCAATACATGAGTACGGATTGTGGTGTTTGATTCTCATGGAGGTCCCCTTGCACCCATGGCGGTCGTCGTATCCAACCAGGGGCCAACAAGTTCACTGTGCGGTCTTGTATCATCGACAGTTATCTACATGATTTACATATCCCTTCTGAATTTAATACTTCATCGGAATTCGGTGCCGACTCTATTCTCTTCTCTGCAATACATTTTTTTTAATGTCCGGGATTTAACCTTATCTAGTTCACATTAAAGAAGAAGAAGCACTCTATCTCTGAAGGCGCCCACGGGAGCATCACTTAAACCGTAACGAGCTGAGAGCCTAAAATCCCTCTGTACCCCTGCACAGTCTTCACCTCGAGCCCCAGCTCAAATCACACAAATAACCCTGGGTGAGAATGTGAGATACCAGGCCGAACCTGGTCGGCTGGGTGGCTGACGCCTCCCCAAGCCAACGAGCCCCAGCTCGTTCCTCTTCTCTGCAATACATTATACACACTAGAAACCCGCGCGCGCTATTGGCGCGCGGAGTTGAAAACTTGCGATTGTGATCAGGACAAAGAAATTGTTGAAGACACCCCGATGACACACCATATACGATTATGTTCAGGGTAAAGCAAATTCTTTTTTTAAAAAAAAAAGCAGCCATCCCCCATGTGTGTTCAGGAAGAGAGCAAGATGTCTCAAATAGCAATATCAGTCATTTAGATTTAAATTTTATGGAACCAGTTAAACATTGTTCCCTATATTTCTTATAGGAGTAAAACCACTATTACTTCGCATCTTAGCCCCACATGACTATGTCATACAAAAATTGGGCTGCTTTCCCGCTTGGCAAACAAACCTCAAACCACTCGAAACAATGTAGGCTTATGAGCTCGCGTAGTGAACCTCACCTTGAATCACCTCTCCAATGTGATAAGCATGATTCGATCCATGGGTATCTTCAAGAATTATATCCGATGCTTCTTTGCTCACTACAAGGACCATTCCAACACCCATATTGAATGTTCGCCTCATCTCCGCGTCTTCAATTTTTCCAACCTACAAATTTCTGAAAAAACAAAAGGTAAAGAGCACACAGAAAGCACAGCGCATGCAGACGGATATAAATCAAATCAACTTTCTATGAACTATCAGTCTTACCTGCTGAATCTACCTGAACACAGGTGGCACTTCCCATGATCCAATAAAAAATTTCACCCCAAGCCCAGAAGGAAATATTCTTGGGATATTATCAGTGACGCCACTACCAGTAATATGGGATAGTCTGTTAATACTACCATTGCTGATAATCGTAAGCACCTTTTTCATTTCAAACAATTTAATTAGAAATTTGGGTAAAAATATACGGGAAATATGAGACATTCATCAGCAAAAACTAACCTACTTAACATAGATGACAGTTGGTGCCATAAGAGCTTTACGAACAGTAGTTGTTACATAATCATTTGTTGAGAGCTAATCAGTCAAGTATAATATGCTTTTGGCCATTACTCTAAAAATAAAAGCGTTTTCAGCTATCATTGACAAGAAATAATTCAATAAAAAGGAAAATACCAAGGACAAAAGAAAAGAATTTGTACTATCGCTTTTGGCCATTACTCTAAAAATAAAAGCATTTTTAGCTATCATTGACAAGAAATAATTCAAGAAAAAGGAAAACACCAAGGACAAAAGAAAAGAATTTGTACTATCAATCATCTATTTGGATTCGAAAGGTTTCTTGTTGCATTTACAAACCATGCTAGTATAAATCTTAACATAACAAGAAATGCGCTTCATGACGTGAAAATAAGACTAATCCTTCGTACCAACATATACAAAGATTCAGGTGACAAATATGCTGGTTCAACTTAGCGCTTGTTAGTCAGAGAATCACAAATAATCAGAGTGTAAGCAGAGTTCGAGATATTTTTTTGTGGAGCAACGGTAGCCACCAACCCATTGCAAGATAGCTGACCAATTCTGAGGCAGTTATTCTGATTTACCAAGGCATTCATCACTGCTAAGATTCCACTGCTAAATCATAAGTGCAAATTTCTGAAAAATCTCACCTCTCCTCCTAGAAGAACATAATCCGATTGTTGGCATCCATCCACAATCCCCTTGGTAACTTATAAAATTCAAAATTAAGTTACAGACAGAGCCACCACGCTCCATCAGCAGACGACAGATGCCGTTTGCATGAGCAACAACTACTGTGTTAAGTGAGCAAAAGAATAGATGCACCATTCTTCTAATATACTAATCAGTACATCGGTAAAAATGAGATTAGTAGTCAAGCAGTAAATAGTGACATGATAGAAAACAAATTTGTATTAGCCGAAGTGACACTACAGCCTAGTCTCCCCTGATGATATAAAACGAAAACCAATTTAAAGCTAGAGAGCACCTGAGCAACATGAGGAAGGTATCTTGAACTTCACAATATACATTTCACCCCAGGAGTTGGGATCAATATCTGACCTGCATGGCGCATCAACAAGATCAGAATGTGCAGATGCCATACTATGCAATATGTACAATGCAGCATTCCCAAGCTGTAAACAGGAATACATTCTACATGAGTCAAAGACACTACAAAATAAACATTGTAGAAAACAAATTTGTGCTGGCAAGGTGTGTGCATGTGCTCGTGTGTGTGATCACCAAGCTGTAGATTCAATACCTGAGTACGAGTAAGAACAGGTACTGTAATACAGTGTTCAACGCACAAATGAAGTGGTTGCGGCACTCGCGAGCTCCCTCTGCAGCCCAAAATTTCCCAGTAAAAATGCAACCGTGCCTCTCTTTTCCGTAGGAAATGATCAGGAAGATGAACAAAGTGAGATTAATGGAGGCAAACTTAGCAATTGATCAATTATTACCTTCACCTGCGTGTGCTTGCTCTGGAAGCAGAACTTCACTTAGAGTGGCTTGAGGCCGAGTTCCCGACTCACCTCCTTGTCATCGGGGTGCGGGCATTCCTTGAAGAAACTGATTCCAAAATTAAAAGAAGTATAGTGTGCGTCTTCAATTATTAAAATTGAGATTAATGGAGGCAAACTTAGAAATTGATCAATTATTACCTTCATCTGTGTGTGCTTGTTCTGGAACCAGAACTTCACTTAGAGCTGCTCGAGGCTGAGTTCCTGGCTCACCTTCTTGTCATTAGGGTGTGGGCACTCTTTGAAGAAACTTATTCCAGAAATAAAAAAAGTATATTGTGCTTGATCAATTATCTGTATCCAAAAAAATTAAAGGAAAAGGAAAGCTCAGTGTGAACAAAACAATCTTAGTTCTTGAATGCTTTGTCTTCCGTTTGTTTGGCGAAGTGCAAAAGAACAGGAAAAAGTTTGGGTCAACCTCAACGTACGCAATTTGTCAAAAGGATATGGACAAGCAAGAACTCAATTTGATTTCTACGTAAGCCTACACCAGTCTATGTGAAAGTTAGTTTCTCATCTCCTTATTAATTTCTGTAACCCAACAACATTCTACGCACATTTGTTAGAAACAATTTACAGTAATAACATTTCAAGAAGAAGGCAAATAAATTTAAGGTAAAAACTAATCATTAACGACATTTGAAGAACAAGGCAGAACTAAGAAAAGAGTAAACATTAATGACATTCGAGAACAATGCAAAATTAAGGAAAGAAACAAGAACATCAGGACTCAGCAAGGGTATATGAGCAGTATTACGCTTCCATTTCCTGGATCTGGTGCTGGGTGTGGTGGTGGTAGCACTTCTTGCACGGTCGCTGGTTGGGGTCCTGGTCGTCCACGGAGACGTCGTAGATGTTCTCACTGTGGGACTTGCTCTCGATCCGATTCCCCAGCGGGTCCGACGGCCGGCTGCCGATCATGTTGCCGCTGCTCTCCGCCGTCGTCGCCAGGATCTATTCTAGCAGATGGTGCTGCTGGAACGCTTGCTGAAGCCGATGATTATCCAACACAAGTTTGGCTGCAATTTTGGATGTGAAAAAAAAAACTGTGCGGGGAAGAGTGAGGGGCGTGCGGAACCCGTCGAGGAAGGAAGGAGGGAGCGCTCGTGGAGAAGAAGAAGAAGAAGGTGGGGGGAGGGCGGAGGTGAAGAAGCAGGAGGCGAGCCGAATCGCCGGGGAGGTGGAATAAGGCGGGGAAGAGTGAGGGGGCGTGCGGAGCCCTTCGAGGAAGGAAGACGGAGGGAGCGCTCGTGTGGAAGAAGGCGGGGGAGGGCGACACTGAAGAAGCAGGAGGGGAAGAAGTGGTGGCGGCGGTAACCGATTTTAGTGGCGGCGGAGAAGACCGAAGGAGCAAGAGGAAGGCATCGGGGACATCGGGGAGACACATTCGGGGAAATCTGCACTGAGCGCACAAGCACGCGTGGCGAGGCGAAGCGAAGCGAGCTACCAGCGCGACCACGCGTGGCGAACAGAGGCAGCACGAGCCATCGGACGGGCGGGGACGGGAGGAGCGAAGATCCTACGGCCAGAAAAATCCTATCGACGTGGCCACTCTCCCCTTAGCCTCTTTCTGCCTCCTTTTATATAGAGAGATAGATAGGACTAGGAGCATTAGGCTCAGCAGCAAACTCGCAGATGCAGATGTGGGCATACAAGTTACAAGTCACTTGTACCAATCATTCTGCTTGCATAATTAGTTAACTGCTGACTTTTTCAAAATTTTCTGAGTGGCCCTGCAAAGCATTTCTGTGGGATCTCTGTGTTTCATCTCGTCAACTGCATGTTAGCCTGATGAAGAATACAATACGGCTTTGATGGCCACGAAACGCGGTGGGCGAGTGCGTTTTTGACGAGCGCAGTATTCTAAGGCGGGAAACAGATAGGGTGTATTGACCAAACTGAGATGATGGTGGCTTGCTGCACAAAGCTACAGGCTTTAAATATATTTTGATATTTTTCACACCCACAGGATTAGTGGTAGTCATCAGGATATATATATATATATATATATATATATATATATATATATATATATATATATATATATATAGAAAAATACTTTCTACTCCCGGGTGTAGTTACTCCCACTTTTGATATACCACCTAAAAGAACTTGACATACTCCTTTATCACTTTGGGTATACTCATATACTAATTATAAGATACTCCAATGTGAAATACACGAAAAAATTGCAAGAAAGTCTATAGTTTTTAACATATTTTGTAAATACCTTCGTATTCGCGTATAAAAAGGAGTATATCACATAAAAAAGAGTATATCTAAAAAATTGTACATACCACCTCTGAAAAGATGTGAATACCACTTATGTGGTATTATATACTCGTATATTACACATACATACTCTCGGTTGCGCAAGATACTCCCTACGTTATGAGATACGGAATAGGGAGTAACTACACCCGGGAGTAGGAAAAAGACTATATATATATATATATATATATATATATATATATATATATATATATATATATATATATATATATATATATATAGGAAAAATACTTTCTACTCCTGTGAGTAGTTACTCCCACCTCTGATATATCACCTAAAAGAACTTGACATACTCCATTATCACTTTGGGTATACTCATATACTAATTATAAGATACTCCAATGTGAACCACATGAAAAATTTGCAAGAGAGTCTATAGTTTTTAACATATTTTGTAAATACCTTCATATTCGCATATAAAAAGGAGTATGTCTAAAAAATTGTACATACCACCCTTGAAAAGGTGTAAATACCACCTATGTGGCATTATATACTCGTATACTATACATATATACTCCAATGTCATGAAAAATTTGCAAGAGAGTCTATAGTTTTAACATATTTTGTAAATACCTTCAGTTCATAAAAAAGATACTCCCTACGTTGTGAAATATGTGAGATACATAATAGGGAGTAACTACTACCGGGAGTAGGAAAAAGGCTTCCTATATATATATATATATATATATATATATATATATCATGTTCTTGCCTGACCTCATATACTGGTAGGCTGTCGCTGCTTTGGCTAGCAACTTTTTTCTGAGGTGTGGCTTGTGCATTAAACTAGGGGAAATTATAGATTAGTTTCGAGCCATGTGAATTACACCATTCCTCTGAGTAGGCTCATTCTTTTTTATTGTAGGCTTCCCTAATCGTTGAACTGCCCCGTTTGTTTATGGTCTCTTAACTACCGAATTGCGGCGATTAAGATAAGCGGCGTGTGAATTCAGAGTGTTCGGTGTCATGCCATTACGAACGCACGACTGTAAATGAAATCAGTCACCTTAGCACACGGATTCTGGATCTCACGTTTTTGCTCAATCCATGCAATGTTTCATATCAAATGGAGTATCTGCTTATGCTTGTTGTAAAAATTTCAGTATGAATTTGACAGAATACTATAAAATTTGCTATGAAATTCCCATGTTCCAAATTAAACGCTCATTGGTCGTCCATTATTGGCTAGCACGTTTCTTCATTCGTAGATAGAGACTTCGAACTGTTCAACAACGATAGCTGCTGAGAGCCTGAGACTTTGCCTAGCACCGTGCAAAGTAAAGAGAACCGTGGCCGTTGTCACGTACAACGGACGGTACACAATTCCCGCTTGGACAGACAAATTTCAAAGAATCAATCGTGTAGAAAATACAATCTTTTCGTGTGAAATCTTATACACCGGACGCTGTCACCAATGTGAGGCCGACACAGGGGCCGGCATGTCAGCCTCAGACCACTGACAGTCGCCATACGCAGACCAACCAACCAACCTTTAATTTCTCCCTCCATCTTTCAAACTATTACCGCCACTACGGTCGTTCCTAACCTGTTGAACAGTCCACCCGTACTAACCTGATCTAACAACGCAAAAAATCAATTCTTCAAATCAAAGCTTTGACAAAACCAAGCGAAGGAAGAAGAAGAAAAACTAGGTAAAATCTTTGGACAAGAGTGCGTTTTCCCATGTCTGAATTGACACGCTGAACGGTTCAATGAATCAGTGAATCAGAGGCGGACGGAGCCGCGCCGCCGCTCCTCGTACCAGCAGACGCAGCTGAGCGCGACGAGCACCTCGACGATGGCAGCCTCGGCCTTGTCCTTGTCCGCCCACCGCAGCGTCTGCAGCGCGTACAGGCGCGGCCCGCCGTCGAACCGCCGCGTCCGGTCCATGTTGCGCTCCGCCTGCCACTGCGCCGTGTCGCGCGCCATCGGGCCCAGCCACGCCATGATTCGGTCCAGCGCGTCCTTCCACCCCTGCGCCAGCCCGGCGTCCAGCGGGCCCGGGTCGCGCCACCAGTCGCGCAGCTTCGACCGCACCGCCGCGCGGAGATTCGCCGGCAGCATCTCGTACATCTCCGCGCGCTCCGCGTTCGCCTCCTCCTGCCGCCCCTCGGCCTCCATCTGCAGCAGCTGCTCCGCGGAGATGATCACGTTCGCGTACTGCTGGTCCAGGCCGGCGCCGCCGACGGTGCTGGGCGGCGCGTCGAGGAGCTTGCGCCAATCGGTAGGAGGCTTCTGACCGGACGGTCTCAGGCCAATGATCGGGCACGAGCTGCTCAACATCGGCCAGTGGACTCGGGATGGCCCGTCCCGGTGCGTGATCGGCCCGGACGACGCCTTCGCCTTCGCCGACCGCGGGTTCAGCAACTTGCACAGTCGGGTCTGGACGATGCCGGTGGCCGTCGAAGGCAGCGGCGGTGGGAGGCCGGGCACGTATGGCCCGAAGATGCTGCAGATGCGGACGAAGACGGCGCAGGCGGCGCGCGCCATGAGGCCGACGGCCTTCTCGTAGCTCTGGCTCCACAAGGACTCCTCCTTGAGGCGCCGCACCTTGAGCCGCTGCCTCTTGAGCTCCTGACGGAGTGAGTCGGCGCCGGACGACTCGCCGGCAGGCTGCGGGGCCGCCGGCTGCGCAGGGATCGGCCCGCTGAGGCGGCTCCACCCGCGGAAGTTGAGCTTCCGCTCGGCGGCCTTCAGCTCGTCGAGCGCCTCCATCTCGGAGCACAGCTTGGCCGTGGCCGCGACGAGCCGCTCCATCTTCTTGGCCTTCACCTTGAGCCCCTTGGCCACGAGCGGGTCCAGCCGCGCGTCGGGCGCGCCGTCCTTGAGGCTCGCGTACACCCCGCCGAAGTCGAGGCCGCAGCGCAGGCCGAGCCGCGCGACGGCGGCGGCCGCGGCGTCGAGCGACACGACGAGCTCGGCGCACGCCAACCTGAGGAGGAACGCCTGGTCGGTGGAGTTGAGGTACGCCACGCCCGGCGACCGCATGGTGTCGGAGCGCAGCCTGGAGACCTCCTGCTCCGACAGTGAACTGTGCAGCGACAGCAGCTTCGACATGGCCGCCGCCGCCTCGAACGCAAGTATCCCCATTGCCGCCTGCGGCCCGGCCGGCAGCCGGAGATCGACGGGCAGCCACGCCTTCTGCACAACCATTGATCGATATCCTTGTTACAATCCCTTCACGTCCTAACGCTTAGCTGCTCGGTGAAAAATTGATCTTTCTTGCGACCGTGGAGGCAGCTTCGCTTTTTCTCAGAGATTTATAAGAGCGGGCAAGGCATGGATCGACTCGCGAGCTAGCTAGCTTCTCCTCTCTCTCTCGTTAATGGCGTCCGTCTCTGGTAGTACCAGCTCGTCGACGCGGTTGCGGGTACAGGTTTGGTTGGGTTGGTATGGTCACAGACTGTCTTATATAGTACTGGTACTCAAGCTCTTCCGTGAGCTAGCTAGGGAGAGGTATGGCTCGCGCGCGAAGAAGTATTTAGATGGGGAAGTAGACGGAGACGGCGATGGCGATGGTGTGATAAGCAGTACGGCAGCAGCGTGAGGAGGACACGGTCGCCTCGTGGGAACGCTCAACGCGAACGGTAGGCGCTTACCAGACGACGGATCGTCTGTTGCATTTGCAGCGTTTGATTTTGTGTGCCGTCCTGCCGGGTTAGTTTATTCCGACCGGCGGTGTGGCACGTTGCCTCGTGTTATTTTATAGCTTGCTTAGCTAGTCCTCCTTACGAAGAAAATCAAGGAGTTCCAGTTCGAGTTCTCAAATATCGTGAATTCATCTTTTCCAATGGAATTTCTAAGAACTTTTTATGTTCCAACTTAAAAGACCCATGCTGGTATGTGATTTTGGATTTGAAATTATAGCGGTGAACAAGGTTGACCTTCATTTTTATATAGGAGAAACGGCAGGAATTCAGAGGTTTTGCTACGTGTATACGAAAGCTAAGCCGGATGCGTGTTGATTATCTTTTCTTCATTAATGAGGCTAGGTTTTAGACATGGCTTTATTCAGATAATATTGCCCATGCATGATGCATCCTTTCTGCAAAGATGTCCGAAACATGGAGCACATGGCCGGAGTGAGCATTCAGTTGCGTATGTACAAGGCAGCTACACGCATGCATGTGTTCCTTAAGAAGTAAGATACTGTTATAATACGTTAGACCACTCAATCCCCATACTCTAGCACTAGCAGTACTATATGTCTATATATACATACGTACGTACTAAAGCAGTGTACTAGTTAATATATAGACCGGAGGAAACTGCAAGTGTCCACTTTTCCATTTTAGAGAAGGGACGTATAGCTTGTGAACAAAATATGCATGTCAGCCAAGTCCATTAATTTTCATTTCCACAAACAGTTTCATTTTCGTTGAAGCCAGAATTCGATTCTAGTTGACGCTCATTATGTGTGCTACAAAGTTTACGGCAAGTGCATCAAAATCACTAACTATGAGAGAGGTTAATATCTCGACAATTACGAGCCTGCTGTTAGGCTCAATGCGTTTGTTTAACTAGGCCACAGCCCACAGTTTGTTAGTACGTCGTTTAGCCATAAGAGTCAAGCTTACATTAATAACAAAACAACCTGGTGGAGTAATGGGATCGATCTAGTTTATTTCCAAGTCGTCCACAGTGTCGTCCCCCTTCATTACACACTGACGCTGACGCTAATATCTCGATCGTGCCATTGATGAGTACCACTCGGAAGTTTCAACTCGAACACGTCTCCTCATTTCTAGAAATGGGATTCGTTGAACATGCAGTCTTGGTACAATGTGCATTTTACCCTATCAGAGTCGGGCTGTTTTTCGGTCCGTTCATTTTGTTCTTGCAAAGACTTTTCTACAAATCTGTTCAGACCTACTATTGGCCTGGCCCGTTCATGTGTCCTCGATGAGGGATATTTCCTTCCTTCGCACGTTGATTCGGATCCTCTCTCCTGTAATGCACAGAGGATCATTGTATAAACAGTGTTTTGTGAGTACACAAACAATACTATGTGGTGATACTGTAGCAGCAGAGAAGTGCAGCAAAAACACCGTAGATATTTATCTGAATCTTTAATTTCTTATTAGACGATGGAGATTGATGTTATGCATTGTAGATCTCAAACGATGGAGATTGATGTTATGCATTGTAAATCCTCTGCATTGAATGTTTCAATATAGAGGATATATTTCCTCGCATGTTGGAGCTTCGGTGGGTTCAGATCTAATTAAAGCGTGTGAGTTCATATAAATTTTGTATGATATCATATAATTTGTCTAAAATTTATATCAAAATCCTCGGTTTCAAACGGTCTTGGTGTGGGAAAAAAAAACTTCCCACATGTTACTATGCGGTGTTTGACGCAAAAGAAATACCCACCAGGATTTGTACCTATGAGTGTTGACATAAACTACATGCAATCAAATATAACCACAAGCGTATGGGTCAATTGTAGCCTTTGACCCGGAGTATTAGAAGGTTATCGTATCCACAGATGATGGACTAACTTCGTCTAAGGTTCAACAATCTAATTTTCACCTAACTAAGGGTCAATTATTTTTTATCGGACGATGGAGATCGCTTTCTAATGTTATGCATTGTAGATCATCTGCATTGAAGGTTTCAATACATAGAATCTATTTCCTCGCATGTTAGAGCTTCGATCTGTGGGTTCAGATCTAATTAAAGCGTGTGACTTTATAGAAATTTTGCAAGATATCATATAATTTGTCTAAAATTTATATTAGAATCCTCGGTTTCAAATGGTCTTGGTGTGGAAAAAAACTTCCCACGTGTTACTACACGGTGTTTGACGCAAAAGAAATACCCACCAGGATTTGTACCCATGAGTATTGACGTAAACTACGTGCAATCAAATATAACCACAAGCGTACGGGTCAATTGTAGCCTTTCACCCAGAGTATTAGAAGGTTACCGTATCCACAGAGGATGGATTAACTTTGTTTGAGCTTCAACAATATAATTTTCACCTAACTACACAGGGTAAACGAATATGAGTGAGAAGAAGTTCATTCTACCCCCTCAAGTATCGACATACGAACACCTAACCCCTAAACTAAAAAAATAGCCCTTTGACACTCCTAAGTTGTAAAACCGGACAACCTACCCCCTTCGGTTGTTTCGTGCGGTAGTATTGCTGATGTGGCGTCCGGGTGGTCCGGTTTTGCCAGGTTGGCCGCTGACTCGGCTGCGACGTGGCGATACTCAGCTTCTACCCCTCTTCTTGGTATTTCTTTTCCCCATTGCTCTCTTTCTCTCTCCACTGGAGTTTCTTGCGCTTGGTATTTTCCCTGACCGAATGTTCCCAGCCTGCTACTTCTTCCTCAATTCCCCCATTCCCCAATCTTCTCTCCCTTGCTCTTTGCTCCTGGCTCATGACCGAATGGTGGGCTCATAGCGCCACCTCCGGCCAACTCGGCCGGCGGCTCCCTGCGCCTCCTCCGCCGTCGGTGTGGCTCACCTGCACCGCCACCTGCGCCCCTCGGCCTGCGCGCTCGCCCCCGCGCTCGCCTCTCCTCCCCCACCCTCGCGCCTGATTCCCTACCTCTTGGCCCGCTCGCGCCTCTTGTGGCCTGGCCCTACTTGCGCCTGCGCGCTTCCGGCCGCTCCCGCTCTCCCGGTCTCCGCTCCTCGTCATCGTCAACGCCCACAGCTGCGGCTTCGTGCTGCTCTTTGCCGCCTCTACACCCCCTGGACGGCATGTACCGTGCGCTTGTGTCGCGAGCTTGGCGCCGTCGTCGTCTCCGTCAACTACCGCCTCCCACCTCCCACCTGAGCACCGGTATCCCACCGCCTACGACGACGGCGTGGACTTACTCCGCTACCTCAGCACCACTGGCCTCCCCGACGGCCTCGGCGTCCCGGTCGACCTCTCCCGCTGCTTCCTCACTGGGGACAGCGCAAGCGGCAACATCGCCCACCACGTGGCCCAGAAATGGACCTCCTCCCCGGCTACCCCTAAGCCTATACAGCTCGCTAGAATCATCGTGCTGCAGCCGTTCTTCGGGGGAGTAGGAGGCGAGCTTGCGCTGGAGGCTCCAGAGGCAGCCATCCGGTAGGAAGAGGCTGTGGCCGAGGAGGTCGGTGAAGGTGACAGCGAAGCGCGCGCCCTTGACGTAGTTGGGGAAGCTAGTGCGTAGGAAGTGGTCGACGACCTCCGCCTAGTCGATAGAGAGCGGGATGCAGTGGGATTGCGCGATGAGCAAGGTACAGGCGGCGGCGAGGGTGGGGAGGAAGGCGGTGCCCAGGGTGGCGAG
The DNA here is from genome assembly GCA_036346255.1 of Ampelocalamus luodianensis. Lineage (NCBI taxonomy): Eukaryota > Viridiplantae > Streptophyta > Magnoliopsida > Poales > Poaceae > Ampelocalamus > Ampelocalamus luodianensis. The sequence goes on along the minus strand of CM070617.1, from coordinate 23,000,770 downwards.
GTTTCCGCCGATGGCGGAGTTGGCCATGCGGAGAGCCTCGTCGACGCGGGTGGGTGAGAGGCTGAGGTGGGCGGCGATGAACTTCTGGTTGCGGTACGGGGACTGGGAGTGGTGGTGGACGAAGGAGGAGACGCGCAGCCAGCTGCGCGACAGCGGAGGCGGGATTGGGAGGCGGCATCGGGCGGGATGGGGAGGCGGCGTCGGGTAGGGAGAACGGGAACTGGTAGCTGGTGCTGAGTTGAGGATAAGGTGGAGGGGGAGGACCGAGGAGGAGGACTACCAGCTCACCTAGCCCACAAATCAGTCTACGTGGCAAAACCAGGCTGATCGGACGCTACATGCGCAAAACCACCCTACGAAACAGCCTCAGGGGGAGGTTGTCCGGTTTTGTAAGTTCGGGGTGTCAAAGGACCGATTTTTTAATACAGGGGGTTAGGTGTCTGTATGTCGATACTTGAGGGGGTAGAATGAACTTCTTCCTAGATCTAACTAGGTTTAGGAAACGAGCACTAAGGACAAAGGTTGCAATGCTAAATTGATGGAAGAAATAGATGCTAGATCAATCACTAAGGTGGATCTCACCCTACAGTCCTGTCGGGACCCCGGGTATGCAACCCCAGGATCCTCTGTGCATTCTGAACTAGTCCCAGATCAGTAGCTAGCTCGCACAGTTACAACATCGGTGTCATCACAACCATGCAACAAAATAACGATGAAGCGGACAAATTAATATTACTTAGTAGCAAAAGGGACTTTATGGTCAAGTCTTACAGAGTACGCCACGCAGGGCTTAGCAACAAAAGACAACTTGCAGCGGAAACATAATATCTCGTGGTGGCCACGCGACATGCCCACAGGCAATCGAGTGGAGGACGCGACCTAGTTAGCAAAGCCTTCAAGATACTCCTCTTCATAATACTCGGAATTCCCTGGTTCTTCTGTGGGGATTAATCACACAGGGCGCAAGCCGTGAGTACTTTGAATGTACTCAGCAAGTCATAGGGAACAATATGCAATTATTATTCATGCTCGGCTTGACAAGGATAGCTTTATGTTTACTTTTGCAGAAAGCCACATTTAACAGTAAATACAGTAAGTAGATTAAAAGCATAATTTAAAAGATTAATACATAAGTATTTCAGTTCTTTGAAACAACTAGAGATCATCCCAACCCTTACATCCAAACCATCAATCCCACTATTTTTAAGAAAACATCTACCCCTTGCGTGAAGTCTCCGGGCATGTCCATAACCGGGGACACGGCTATTCAAATAGTTTTTATACACTCTACAGAGGTTGTACAGCTTTACCCACAAGAGATAATCGTCTTATACTGTCAGGCGTTTCACGCTTCCGAAGGCGTGTGACTAAGAGATTATCACAAGGCCGTTACAAAGCTTTGAACTGGCTAAGAGCTGCCCGCTAAGGCTTCGCTTCTAACGAGCTTCACACCCGCTAGATTCGTGCCCCCTCTTGCGCCAGCGAATCAGCACACTCCACCACAACATAACCTAGTTAGCTCATTGCTAATTATTAGGTCAGGTCCACCCCATCCTGGACATGTGGTTGCACGATGTGATCCAGATCAATGGTTCAAGGTTAAGTCCTTAGTTGACTGCTCAAGCGAGACTAATCCACGTCCCAATGTGCGTTACGGCACCCACACTTACCACCACCCACTCGCCCGAGCATAAAACATTTTCGGTTCAACCTGGCCAAAGATCACCCTAGCCTTGGCACAACATCTTTTAACAATAGTGGCCGCGCCACGATTCCATAATTCATTTAGTCATGTTTATTCATACGAGCATGTGATCATGAGTCCTGACGTACAACTATAGCATGGCTAAGCATAATACGATACCCGTGTTGGTAATTTATCAATGTCCAACTAATATAAACCCTCCTAAGGTGTCCAAGGGTTCATGTCATTCAAGGGTACATGTCGTTTGCAATTTATCAAGGAGGTATACATCAATTAGGCATTTATCTACTCCCGAAACAATTTAATATATAAACTAGCAATGCATGTTTAAATAAAACAATATAGTTTTATAAACATGGGTTCAATATGATCAAATGTCTATGACTTACCTTCGTTGAAGAGTTGGGATGCTTCAGTCGTCGGGTTCGAGAAATCTTCCGAAAAGCCGGTTTCTACACGTGCGAAAAGAACAAAATAAATAAAAAAACTCCAAATAAATTCCAAATAAATACCAAATTATCACTAACAAAAAGAGGAGGATTTTAGATGAATTTAAAATTTTGAATCACTCAAATCGGAGTTCGAACGAAGAGGTTATGGCCTTCCGAAGTTGGAAAACACATGAAATGATGGATTTTGAGAGTTTCTAATTTTCTGGAATTATTCTTCTAAAGGAAAATTGAATTAATGCACCAGCTGATGTCAGCGAGGGAAATTTGATTTTTCGGCCGAATTATGTTTCAATGGGAAAACCCGGATAAGCCACGCGACACTGACTGGGCTGCCACATCAGCGGAGGGCTGACTTGGCCCGTGACGTGGCACTGAGGTGGCGGCCACGCGAGCTACCACGTCGAACCCGAGCGGCGGTGCTCGGGGCCCGATGGCTCCTCGGTGTTTGGCTGGACGGCTACCAGCGGCGAGGGCACCAGCGCGAAGAGGACGACATGGTGAACCTGATGCTCACCGGCCCGAGGACGCGACATCATCGGAAGGTCGGCGGCGACGGCGCTCCGGTGGGTTCCCAGGGTCGGGGAGGCACGCACCAGGTGCTCCTCGGTGCGGTGATGCCGGAGGTGGAGGCGGCGGCGGTCGAGGGGGCTCGGAGGCGGCGCTAGAGGCGGCGGTGACCTTCGGTGGCCGGCGGCTTCGAACTCGAAATACGGCGAGCTCGGAGGGGGAGAGGGGGAGTGAGAAGGGGGAAACGAGGGAGGAGGGGGAGGCGATCCCGGTGCTCGCTTTAAAACGGCTTGGGGAGGCCCGGAGGAGGAGGAAGGGGGAAAGGTGTCGGCGGCCTTTAATGGCGAACGGCGGCAAAGCGGCGATGGGGAAAAGGCGGCGGGACGGGAATGGTGGCGGCGGAGGGCGCGCGAGGCGTGGGGAAACGGGGCAACGAAGACATGGGGCGACGGGGATCGGCGGGATTCACGGTGGCGTGTCGTGCGCGGCCGCGCGAGGAAGAAGGAGGGGGGTCCAGAGGAGGACGACGAGCGAGGGCCGTCCGATTTCGATCGGACGGTCGGAGGTGAAGGAGGGCGTGGCGGAATGGATGCCGTCCGATTTTGATCGGACGGTTCACAAGGAATGGGGCGTTCGGCACCTCCGAAGGATGCACGCGATCGGGATCGTGCGATTTCGATCGAACGGTCGAGGAGCGCGGGGGCACGCGGCGGTTGGAGGGCCGTCCGATTTCGATCAGACGGTGCCCGAGAGAGGAGCGCGGCGCGCGCGAGAAGCGGGCCAAAGAAGCGGGCTGAGGAGTGAATTCAGCCCAAAGGCCTGAGGGGGATTTTAAATAGATTTCCGATTAAAGAAATCCCGAAAAAGCAAAAACACTTTTAGAAATTAGCTAAAGTAGTCCAAAAATTCTAGGAAAATTCACAGAAGATCCTTGAATTATACGGAACTTAATAAAAATAATTTTAGCTATACTTTAGTTTTTAATTTTGCAAACAAAATAGATTTTGGCTTCAAACAAAAAGGAAAATCCAAATTAAAATCCAGAAAATGCAATAAAGGCTTAAAATCCAAATAAAATCTAGGAAAATCCAATAAACTAACTTTTTGGTTTAATTGAAGTTGGATTTACTCAATTTAAATGGTTTTTTATTTCTAAATTTCAATTTATGCTTTTTGCAACTTAAACCAAATGGTTACTTTTGAAAATTTTCAAAAACTAAGCAAATTAGGTATGTTACAAGTCCAATACCGCCTTTTTCACATTCGAACCTGTCATGCACTAGGGTTAATCTGAGCGCGGCAAATTCTGCACAACTTGATATAGTTCCACTCGCTAGATCTAAACAATATGTCTAAACCTAAGACTAAACAATCAATATAGCTAATTACTGGTTGATAAACAAGCATGATATCAAGAAGACACACAATAGTATGATTATATATGCAAAATATAATAACCATCATATCAAAGCATAATAACAAAGGAAGTACAGAGGAATGGTTACAACCGAGAAGATTAGAGAAGCTGCAAACACCGGTAGCATTTTGGCGTAGATACTCTGGATCCTGGCTCTAATTAGAACTAGGGGTGGGCATTCGGTTTATACGATTTTTTTGGTTCGGTTTATTCAATATAAATTTACTGCGGTTTTTGGAACTTGCTAACCAAAAATTATAAATTGAACCTAATAAACCAAAATATTTCAGTTCGATTTGTTTGGTGTTTCGGTATACCGAAATATTATCCTCAGAGTCGGCGTGGCTGGAGTCCAGCTAGCACGACAATCAAAGCCTCGAAGGAGCGAGGCGACGGAGGGCCTGGGGAGAGGAGAGAGAATTATTGGAGAGCGGGGGAGCAAGAAGTGGTGGCCGGGAGGCGCAGTGTGGTGGTCGTAGGCGCACGGCAGTTGGAGGAGGTGGCATGACAGTGAGCTTGGGGGAAAGGCAAGAAGAGAAAGGGAGAGCGCGATAGCGAGGTAGGGAGCAAGAGGTGGAGGCCGGGAGGCTTGGTGCGGTGGCCAGAGGCGAGTATTAGCGGCGACAACACAGTTTCGCCGCAACAATCCAAAAGCGGCGGATCCAGATTTGGAACAAAGGGGGGAGGGAGTGAGAGGGAGGAAGCGTGCATGTGGTACCGAAGCAAAGGGTGTAGCCGGAGGAGGACGGAGCTGACGATGTTCATTGCCCAGGCGCCAACGTCAAACACTATCGGCTGCTTCTTCTCCGCCTCCATCTCCTCCTCCCCTTCTCGTGACCTGGCAAATAGTGGCGGTGGGGAACGGGAGTCAGGCGACGGTGGGAAATGCGGTGGTGGAGGGGAACGAGTGGCGGCGGTGGGGAACAGGTGGCGACGATGGCTAGGGATTAGGATGTGGTTGTCTAGCTGATGCCGTGCTGCGTGCGATTTGCGAGTCACGGCGAGAAAGACTCAGAGTCGGAGCCTAGGTGGGTGGCCGCAAGTCTGTGAGTGGGCCTTAGAGTCGGAGTGGGCTACTGAGGGTGTTATTGGTTTGTTTATTTGGTGTATTCGGTTTCTAAGAGATGGAAATCAAACCTAATACTGAACATCGAATAGAGGCAAAAAAAACCGAACCGGCCACCGAAAACTGAATACACCGATATTTTTTGTTAATTCGGTTCGGTTTTGTTCGGTAATTTGGCTTCGGTAAAAAAAAATGTTAATTCGGTTCGGTTTTGTTCGGTAATTCAGCTTCGATAAAAAAATGTCCACCCTTAATTAGAACCATCCCCAATTAGAGGCCCCCTCAAATTAGATAAACTAATTAGAACCCTAATTAGAGAGGCCAATTAGAGCCATCTCTAACCCATAATATCTAATCTAGACCTAATTTCATAGACGAACATTGCTCTAGCCTTGCCGGAGTGGCGAGGGAAGAACTCGAAGATTGGATGCTATAGTGGGTACCCCTCGGGTCTAATTTATAGTCTCAAGGGGAAGAGGGGTCATGGATTGGATGTACATAAGCTTGGAAACAATCAGCATTGAGTTTGATTCAGCATACACTTTGAATTCGAGTTGGTTTTCCGCTTTTTTTGTGTGCAGTGAACCTTACAGAGGCCATAACATTATCTCCCGAACTCATAATTGAGTGATTCTTTTTTTACATTTAGATAACGCAGAGGACTTGAACTTTTTATTTGTGAAGGTTTTCGTTTATTCTGTTGCGGACTCTGATTATCTATACAGCCTACCTTGAGGGGCCCATATAGCGAGAACTCCAAATTAGGATACATGTATTTTATTATTTCAAAAGCACTAAATACAATCTCCCATTGTGTGCTCTCCCTAGCCTACTAGTGAGATGATCTGACTTGGGCAATGTGGCCTCCTAGTTCCAGAGCCTCGAAAGATTCTCGGTTAATTACTCCCACAGGTCGGATCCACGGAACACCTTCGATTAAGCTGTGCGTAGTCATCATTTTTTGGTCTTCGCTTCCTGTTCTCCATGCATGTGATGTATATGGTTGATGTAGATGGGCGTTGGCAGCATCCATAGCCTCATCGGTCTATGGGCCGTTGGTAGCGTAGCCTTCACATCGGCTCCGCCTGCCCTTGTCACCCGGCCTCATTTGTCTCGAACAGTGCGTTGAGGTTATGATTGGTTGGGTAGCATGCATGTTACACTCGGCTTGGCCGATTTGATGATACGGCAGGAGTAGGTAGTCGGTGAAGACAAGTGTTCGCATATGTTGGCAAGGTCGACGGCGGGAGTAAGAAGTCGGTGGAGACGGGCGCTCTCACGTATGAACAACTCGACGTGTTCGGCGGCGCAGTGGAGTCATGTGTCTCCGGCAATGAGCAGGCCGTGCAGGTGGCGATAGGGCTTCCTCATCTCCTTGTCATGCACAGTTGGAACTTCAGGGAGGTGCATGCATGAGAAACACACATGCATGCACTCACGTACACTCCATGCATGCATGCATGCATGCTGCATGTATGCATGTCTTGTACGTGTGCATGGCACATGCACAATCTTCAACTCGAACAGAGACTCGGCGACGACGGCGTCTTCAGTAGCGTCCCTGACGGCGCGCGGCGGTCCGACGGTCTTGGCGACGGTGCAGCAGCCCGGCTGGTGACGACGACTTCAGCAATGGACGATGCGACGTCTCCAGCGGTGGACACGGTAGCTTGAGCGTCGGACGTCTTGGCAGCTAAGTAGTTGACGACGACCTCGGCGGCGGGCAATGCGGCAGCGGCCCTGGCCTCATGGGTGATGGAAATTACCGAGCTACCAAAGCGCCCGGCCGTTTCCCTTTTCTTTGTTTCTTTATTTGTGTCCCTAGCTAGGTACACTGGCACGCTCGCACTTAACCCCACGCATAGAAATCCTAGTGGGGATTTCTTTCGCGTCAAACAAATTGGCACATCCAATGGGATCTAGTTTTTGTCCCGTCTTTGCTAAAGCAGATATACTAACATCAGTGAAGATAGGAAGTTATCGTGGTTAGTGAAAAGTTCATAATGTTGAGTTAACTAACGTCGAGGAAGAGAAGCGACCGACGTGCGAGAAGAGGATATCGAGTATGTATAACATCATGCATGTGTATGTACATACATACATTTATACGAATAGAAGCACAACATACAGACGTAGAAGAGCAAAAATATTAGAGTAGAGATGGTGCAGCCGTAGGGAATAGGCTTAGGGTCACAGGAGAGAGCGTGACAAGTGTCCCTGACAGAGATTGGTAACAACTTCATGTGTATGCGTGTTGATATCGCAACGGTTAGCATTAAGAAATAATTAGAGAGAAGTAGAAGATAAATATGTGTTAAAATACTGCATTGTAAGGGGTAGCAGCAGAGAGAGATCGATCAAGATTTGGACTTGCTGTTGGAGGTTGAAGCAAAAATGTTATGACAGTGAGAAGAAATAGAAGACACATGGTTCGGTGAGGCAATCGGCGTGAGGGAAGATAAGTTCAAGGTAGGTGGCACATGACGCATCGGTGTCAAGGACTAGAAATCCCCACGTTAATCGGTGGAAAAAAGAGAAAGATCTACACCGTCGTTCGTGGTGGGTCCGGATTATAATGGTTTACATTAAAAGAAAGAGTTCATAGCAAGTACAATAAAACTGAAATTTAGTACAAAACATAAACTAAAATTAGCAATTCGATTGGCATACGACAACCTAAGTAAAAGAGTCCATGTCGGGTACAATTAAATTGAAATTCAGAATAACAATAAAATAAAATTAGCAATTTGATTTCTATACAAATTCCTAAGTAAAACCCCTAAATAATTATAAGTTAGAAGAAAAAATAAATAAAAATGGCAATTATATTTGTATACGAAATCCGACAAAAAATAACTAAAATTCAGAATAAAAAAAATAAAATTAGCAATTTAATTTCAATACGAATTTCAAAGAAAAATCCCTACATAATTGTAATTCAAAATAAAAATTAAAGAAAAAATAGTAATTGGATTCATATACGAATTCCAAGATTTTAAATTTGTAATAAAAGATAAAAGAAATTTGCAATTTGATTTCCATATGAATTCCAAAGTAAAATCCCTAAATAACTAAAATTCAAAATAAATTAAATAAATTTAGAAATTTTATTTGTATATGAATTCCAATAAAAATAATTGAAATAGTGAATAAGACTAAAAGTTACAATAAGGATGGCAAGAATGATGTCGGAGGAAATACAAAAGAAGTCACCACGTTCTCTCTCAAGGTCACATGTTTCTATTGTTGATTCCTATGGAATAAAATAATTAATAACTAAAATTTTGAATAAAAATACAAGTTATAACGAGAATAGCATGAATGGTGTCAGAGGAGACTACGAAAGAGTACAATGGCATTGATATGTCCTGCAAGAAGACATTGCCCTACGGGGAAACAAAGAGCCGAGGCGGTGATGACGGAGATGAGGACAATGTCATGCTGCTTATCTTTGCCGTTTAATGAGGACAATGCCACGCTGCTCGCCGGAGCTATTGAAGAGAAAGTTTAGTGTTGAAGGAGCTAACGGTCGTGATGACAAGTGGTGAGCGTCAGCGTTGTTGAATAAGTTAGTGTCAAAAGAAACTCGATAGTGGGAAAACCCTAGTAGAGAGAAAAATGAAGATTTGCATTGAAGACAGACTATAGAAGATATGGGAGCCATCACATAGCTAGGAGTGTGCCTTCACTAGTGAGGGGTAACGGCGAAAAGATTCTCTATATCGTTAGACAATTACTAAAGTTGACATGCCAACTTCATTGAAGACAGGAGGTAGCTGCGGTTAGTGAGGAAGCCACATCGTTAAGTTGACCAACATCGAAGAAGATGAGCAACTGACACGAGAGAAGAGGACATCGAGCATGTATAACATCATGCATACGTATGTTCATGTATGCATCTGTACGAATAGAAGTGACAGCATACAGAGGCAAATAAGCAAAAAGATTGGAGTAGAGATGACACAGTCGTAGGAATTATGCTCGGGGTCACCGGAGAGAGCGTGTGATGTGTCCCTGGCTGGAATCGTCGACTGTTGCATTTGTATGCGTGTTGATGTCGCAATGGCTAACATGAAGCAATAATTGGGCAGAAGTAGAATATAACTATGTGGTAAAGTATTGTATTGAAAGGGGTGACAGCTGAGGGATCAATTAAGATTTGGGCTTACTATCGGAGGTTGAAGGAAAAAAGTTATGACGACGAGAAGAGATTGAAGACACACAGTTTGGTGGAGCATCTGGCGTGTGATGAAAGATAAGTTCAAGGTAGATCGCTCATGATTTATTGGTGTATGTGTAAGCAAGGTATTCTAAAATCATGTAAACTAATAAGATAATTTACCACACACATAATCAATGTATTGCTTGAGCATACATATAATTTAGGGAAAAAATAACTAATAGAGTAAGAATAGGTACATGCAACTATATGATTTATGCACGATGAAAAGTGGTTAATTTTGAAAAAACCCTAATAATTTATTATGTACAATGACTTTCTTCTATCAAAGCTTATATATTTCAATTATGTTTCTCAGGTCATAATTTCCTTCCAACTTCTATCATCATTTTTAATGTTTAGGATATCTTAAATATCTAAATAGCCTATAAGATATATAAATATATTCTCAATTATTTATACAAACTTCGAAACAAATCTAACCGCGCATATTGCGGACCACCCTGCTAGTTCACATGAAGACGAAGATCCCACGAAGTCTGGGAGTCACCGGCGCTCGTCTCGCCGTGAGCCAACATCGACACGCCCGCACTTAACCCATGCATAGAAATCCTAGTGGGGATTTCTTTTGCATCAAGCACGTGGAGATAATTCTTTCCGTTCCAAATCAGTTTACACATAGTTGGCTAATTAATTAGTAGTTAGTTTAAATTCATTATTGTACAAATAGTTGGCTAATATGTCGTGGGACCTAGCTCAGTTGGTAGGAAGGTGTGGGTGTACACCCTACCACTCAGGTTCTAGTCATTTTCTAGACGAATTTGGGTGCCTATTTGGTTGTGTACATCCCTAGTTGGTGCATAAGCCGAGAGTTATATATATGTCGTGGGGTCTCATGTACTTTGTTTGTACAAAGTTGGTGTGTGCATGATTGGCCTATTAGGTACATAACATAAATTTAGTTACACATTGAAACACACGAAGGAGGAAATACATGTCTTAGTAATAAAACATGAAAAATCACCTAAATTCAAGCCAAAGAATGTCTCGAACCTGGGGGGGGTTTGTACATCCACCCACCCACCCACCCAAGTAAGTTAGGCTCAGTTACTAATTTGGTTACACATTGGTTGCTTCAGAATTGTAAAGATAATTTAGTGATAAGGATGCGTCAAGTGTTGGCTTCTTAGTGCCAATATGCTAAGGGTCAGTTTTCGGTTGTTGTGTTGCGCTGTGAAATCTAGTTAGTTATGAAAATCTTTACTAACTCGAGTAAGATATCGTTGTTATAGCTTCAAAAGGCTGCTTTTAACTAACTGTAACATCCCAAAAGATAAATAAATAAATACTTTTGAAAAGCCACTACAATGCCGAACTTAGCCTAACTTGATTTGTTTTAAGTGGCTTAGCGTGCGATGCATCCCATCCTTAAGTGATTGCAGCCGTGAGATGATTTTATTTGCAGTAACCGGCCGGTCTGTCATTACATCCACTGTAAAATAATCTGCTATAAACAACACATTTCTACCGATACGCAAGCTAGCCATATTGCAGATATACTTTACCCCGCCAAATGATTCATATTTGTCCAATTTTCTTGTCCATCCGATTAAACTATGCACAGTTGACAACCGATTTCGGAAAATAAAACCAGAGACTTAGGATTGGGCGTTGGAACAGCAAAGGATGAATGCATGATTGAATACTAATACACGACAAGTGTCACATCTCAAGCGACAAAATTTTCCCCGGATCCACACTTGAGGGTCTATAGTTCCTCGATTTGACCCGACTTTTGTACTGAGGCATTGCGTGGAGGCGGAGAGAAGATGACTGATGAGAACTGGGAAGCTGCTCGTACCTAGGCTATACTCATACTGAGCCTGACGTGCCTTGTATGGCTGAATCTGATGATGGCGCACGACTCAACCGGTCGTACGGCCCGGTCTCTCACTCAAACCCAACTCCGTGTGGGTCCCACCCCGCCGGATCGTTGACTCGATTGGCCTTTGGCCTGGGCCCGTGTGAGAGAGAAAGTTTGGACAGAAAATTGATAGATACGGCTGCGGTGTTCACTTCGGGCTGCCTTCTTCGGAAGGCAAATTCCAGTGAGGTCCTTCGATTTTTTTTTTAAAAAAAATAATATATTTTATTAAAAAATTTACAAAACTAGGTAGTCGCCTCAAAAAATTACAAAAATAGGTTCCTGTCGCTAGTTCATCTGGCGACAAACTCCTATCGCCAGTTGAACTAGCGACAGGAGCAGGTTCCTGTCGCTAGTTCAACTGGCGATAGGAATCTAGGAATTTTTAAATATAGTAAATAAACTAAAAAAATTACGAATTTTTTTGTGGAGCTTCCTGATACAATGTTCTTGTTTTGTAATTTTTTTATAATTTTATCCCTTCTGAATTTGTCTCCAAAATTCATTTAAATATACCATTTGTAGGAATTTTTACATATACCAAATGAGGTCCAAAAATTATAAATTTTTTTGTAAACGCTACTTACATAGTGTAATTGATTGTGTAATATCTACAGAATTTTATATGATCTGAAATTGTCTACAAAATTCTTAATTTAGGTTTTTGATGCAGTGTACTTGATTATGTAAACCGTTAATTTTAGAGATAATTTCAGAACATAAAAAATTCTACAAAAATTACACAAATAAGTACACTATATAAGAAGCGCTCACAAAAAATTTCATAATTTTTGTACCTCATTTGGTATATGTACAAATTCCTACAAATAGTATAATTAAATAAATTTTGTAGACAAATTCAGAAGGCATAAAATTATGAAAAACTTACACAAGTAATAAAATTCTATCACGAAGCTCCACAAAAAAATTCGTAATTTTTGAGTTTATTTACTATATTTAAAAATTCCTAAAAACCTGTCGCCAGTTGAACTGGCGACAGGAACCTGCCTCCACTGTTCAGGGTTCCTGTCGCCAATTCAACTGGCGATAGGAGTCTGTTGCCAGATGAACTGGCGACAGGGACCTATTTTTGTAATTTTTGGAGACGACTACCTAGTTTTGTAAAAAAAATTAAAAAAAAATATTATTTCAAAAAAAAAATTCAAGGTCCTTCCCGCATCGTTCGATCCCACCCATACACCCCCTCTCACCACTGTTGAGATCCCTCCACCCGCAAAACCACCCCCTCCTCTCACCACTGTTGAGATAGACGGCAGATGCGGCAGTCTTGCTGAGGCCCCTCCCAGAAGATTTATTTTCGTCTACTTCTCAATTCCGCTGAGCTGATGTGGGCAACCAATTACTCCCTGATTTAGTTTTTGTCATTGTAATTTCGATGTAGCATGCTGTGATCTTCACGAGTGTCGAGGTGATGTTCAGTTTGCATTCTAAAAATGTAAGCTAAGGTTGATAGAATGGATGGTCTCTACTGTATCTCTGATCTTAAATGACACTTTACGAGGTTAATCCACTTTTTCTCAGATGAGAGTTGAATGACAAGTCAAGCACTCAAGTTACAGAGAAGCAAGTTGTGGAACAAATTAACCAACCAAATGTGATTACCTAGACATTTCAGTGCATCCACATCTGGGTTTGGCTGAGAAAACAATTTCGGCAAGGCCATGACCCGCAAGTAAGACAGCCAGTGAGAAGTCCGTTCATCCGGTCTTCGCACTCGAGGATAAAATAGTAGCTTGATGAGAACAGGAACAGGAACGTGCATGCATGACAAGATTTGCGCGTGTACCCGCACCCCGCGTACGTAACACCGAGCAAGAACGCAAGGACCTTTTTCTTCTCCCTCTCAGTTGAAGCAATAAGCACGCGAGAACTTGGTAGCAATTGATTCGTAGTAAACGGTGTCCCGATCAGTGATGCGTTGATCAGACAGGACATCCATAGTTTCTCGGCACGTCTTCAGAAAAGGTTTCTTTAGAACTTCTACGGGCAGCCAGAAAACGAGTGAAATGACGACTGGTGAGTGTGCCTGACCCTGCGTGGCAGTGGGATGCTTCCGTGGCATTGCAAGTCGAAGGCGAGTCCACGTTCAGACCGAAAGGGACATCGGCACACGCAGATACACATCACGGGATCTGAATCGAAAGTGCTGGAATGGAAACGGGAAATGACGATTCCTCAGATGTAAAAAGGGCCAAAAAGTGAGTAACCAAGTTGCGTGGTCAAGAGGCTGAGCAGTCGGGACAGAGAAGGCAAGAATTCTGGCTGATTCGCGGCGCTGAGCTTATGACTTGCATGGATTCTTTTGTGTTGGATTTAGTTGTTTGGCCCTTTCAGTCGCCTTTTTCAGGTTTGACCAAAGCAACAAGTGCACGAAGACTCGACGCGGAATGGTGAATATCTAAACCTCGCTGAGCATTGTAAACGATTCTTTGGACAGCTTTACACTAAAACCGAGCCCTGATGGCAACGTTCATTCTACGTAATTCGACGGCAGACGACTAATTCCCAGGTAACTAAGCCAGCGTATCAAAGACGTTAGCTGAATTGATTTTCTTCAGAGTTTGGTCCGCCTCTTTTCGGAGGAAGGAGAATTTTGTCTAGTTAGGTTGTTTGAAAAAGAGAAAATTGCTTTCTGAACTTACGAGATTGTGTCACTTAACTCTCTGAATTTGTATTTTACTTTTTCAACTCTCTCAACTTGCGATGTTGTGCCACTTAGCTCCTGAACTTACATTTTACTTTCTCAGCTCTTTAAACTTACGAGGTTGTACCACTTAGCTCTCTGAACTTGTATTTACTTTCTCAGCCCCCTTGAACTTGTGAGGTTGTGCAACTTAGCTCCATAAACTTGTGTTGAAGCGAAGTTTATCGGGTGCGATGCCGACAACTTCGTCCCCTCTGAGTCTGATGGACTCGCCGCTGCCCCGTTCCGACGGTGTTCATCGTTCTCGTCACCTCATGCCAATAAAAACAGGTTCTTCGGGCCCGGTAACGTACCGTGCTCGACTCTTCGCCAGAGCTCCACCATCGTAGCTTGTTGCCGCCCTCGCCCTTGCCTCCTCTTACTCGGTCGTGAGAGAGAGGAGTACATTCACAATGCCAGAGCAGAAGCTACTCACCCTACACGAAGTCCATTTGTTTGTTTGCTAACAGAAAAAACTAAGCTGGTGAATCACCGTGAGAGAGAGAGAGAGCTAGAAGTATTGTGCACCTACTTTGGCTTTTCTGTTAGCAAATGTCCAAATGGACTTCGTGCAGGGTGAGTAACTTCTCTCTAGCACAGGGAATGTATTCCTCTCTCTCTCCCACGACCGACTCAGAGGAGGCAAGAGCGAGGGTGACGACAAGCTACGACGGTGGAGCTCCAGCGAACACGCGAGCACGGTCTGTTCCCGGTCCCGAAGAATCCATTTTTGTCAGCGTAGGTGACGGGGACGATGAACATAGCCAAAACGGGCCGGCGACGAGTCCACCAGACTCGGATGACGAAGTCGCTGGCATCGCATCCGATGAACTTCATTTCAACGCAAGTTTATGGAGCTAAGTTGCACAACCTCACAAGTTCAGGGGGCTGGAAAAATAAATACAAGTTTAAAGAGCTAAGTGGTACAATCTCGCAAGTTTAGAGAGCTAAAAAAGTAAAATACAAGTTCATATAGGTAAGTGAAACAACTTCGCAAGTTCACCTACAATGTTATTTTCTCTTTGAAAAAGGTACATCTATTTATGACTTATAGGCCACATCTATATATTTATAAACAACCGGTGATATTCAAGATGACTTCTACGCTTTAGAGATCTAGAAAATCCTACAGTAATTCTTAAATCAGAAAGACGAAATTCCTATAAAAAATCTCTCGTTAATCGAGAGAGAAATATAATATGTACACCATTTATTTAGGTGTGACCAGATTATAACGACACAGATAAATCACGTATAGATATTACAATTGTTGCAGTTGTATCACAACTACAACTATATTTTCCAAAGGCATTAA
The DNA here is from genome assembly GCA_036346255.1 of Ampelocalamus luodianensis. Lineage (NCBI taxonomy): Eukaryota > Viridiplantae > Streptophyta > Magnoliopsida > Poales > Poaceae > Ampelocalamus > Ampelocalamus luodianensis. Next base: position 22,985,500 of record CM070617.1, on the reverse strand, counting down.
AGTTACATAACAAATACAATATGTTGCAATATTTAGTCCACAATTCCGCGGGAATTCTGCTAGCTTTTAAACAATTGGATCCAAATCAGACGCACACATCTTTAAAAGCTAATCCAAAGGCCAAGAAAATCAATTTAAAATTTAAAAAACCAGAAAACTTACAAAAAGCTCAACCGTTTAAAAAATGTTTGGAAGAAAAAAAATTAAAATCGGCATGAATAGAAACTAGAGAGATCCGCTGGTCAAGTCCATTGCTATTGGATCTTTAAAAAAGAGACATAATTCCTTATTCGCCACAGGAAGTTGGCCAGATTCCTAATATGCCATCGCGAAACTGCTATTTCCTTGATTGCCATTGGATCTCAACTTTTATTTTTTTTTACACTCCTTAAGTTCAATTGCCGTTAACCCCTCAAAACGTGTCAATTTTTTTATAGCCTACCCAAATTGCCCCTGGCCTCACATGTGATAATTCATTTCTACCCCCTTCGATCGCCTCACCGTCGACGAATTCTACACACGGCATAGCATCACACACTCATCCTCCACCTTTGTCCCCAGCGGCGGCAAGTTCGTCCTCGGTGCCGTTGCTGTCATCCACAGGCTACATCTTCACCAGCAAGTCCAGCTGGATGGTCCAGCCCACCGCTGTCCACTTCACTGGTCCAAGGTAGTGGGGTAAGCAGGGCGGGTGGCACAGGCATGTGGAGGGTGTCTAGCCAGCAGAAGCTGGTTGTCGCACCGCGGTGCAAGCGGCATGTGGGCACCAAGCGGGCGCTCATCTTTTGGCACTACGACAGTGTGCGCACCGACTGAGCCATGCAACGAAAGATGACCGATAGCGAGGCGAATGGTGGGGGTGTAGGCCAAAGTCGATGCAATGCAGGAGATAGGGGTGGAGGCAATGAAGACAACCAGAGGTGATGTACACCAGAGAGGATAGTGGTGACGGTACATCGGAGAGGAAGAAAAAGAACACTGGAGAGAAACAAGATGACAGCGACTGTGCACTGGAGAGGAAGAAGTGCATCGGAGAGGAAGAAGTATACACCGGAGATGACGACGACCTCAGGAAGGGATGGATCCGGTGTCGACGCTGTCGAGGAAGGTGGATGGGGTCGGGGAGAACGACGGTGTCGGGAAGATAGATCCGCGCCGGCGTGGTCGGAAACGGACGAATCCAATGTCGCCTCCACCGCGGATCCATCGATTGGGTGTTGAGCAGCACCATGGAGCCGTTGTCGAGCAAGGCAATCTCCCTCAACTCCGGCGACGAGGGTGGTGACTGCATCCTCCTCATCGTCTGATGCTATTAGGAGGAGCTCGTCCCGACCGCCCATGCCCACAATGAGCTCAACACCGCTTACCCTCCACCATGCCCGCGTGGCGCTCGTTGGCCGAATATGACAGTGGTGGGATCGGCAGCGTGGCGGTGGGGGTGGGAGGGGTGGAGAAGGTCGGCTCGTGTGCTCCGTTGCTGAGAGGCGGTGTAGGGTTGAGGGAGAGGAAGAGGCTATCGGTGGGGAGTCCATGAGAGAGAATAGAGAGAGGGAGAGAGGGAGGGAGGGAGGGAATAGGAGAGGAAGAGGAGGAGGAAAAAGATGGAATATAAAGAGAAAGAAGAAGGGCAATATAGTCTTTTTGCGCGTCACTTAACAGCCAACTCATCGAGAGCAGGGGTGGCAAAAAAGGGATGAAAGTTGAGATCCGATGGCAATGAAGGAAGAGAGTTCCACGATGACTTGTTAGGGATCCGGTCAATTTTCAATGGCAAATAAGAGCATCTACAATAGTTTGTTTCTTAGCTTATTATTAAGAGGAGAGAATACTCAATTTAATAAAAAGAAATAAGCCTTCCAATATATTGTTTCTTGAGCTTATATATAAAACTTTAATTGCTACTTTAATTGTCACCCACAAAACAAGTTTTTAGGTAACAAGCAAGTCTCTAATAATTATTTTGTTGTTTATTGTGTTTTGGTATCAACAACTTATTTGTTTCTTCATCTAGAAACAAATTCACCTTCTCTCCTTCACATCAACTAAATACTGATATGTTCATCCCCTAGTAACAAGTGATATGGACTATTGTAGATGCTCTAAGGAATTATCTATAAAAAAATATATCCATTGCTATCGGTGTATTAGATGCCCATGTAGCCAAAGCCCCAAGTTTCGATTTATGGGCTTCCAGTTTTGCTTGCCATGCACAGGGGACATGTTGGCTCGCATAAATGATGGGCCTCTATGGAGTATGCCTATGGCCGTCATTGATAAAAGTGAGTATGCCTCTCTATGGTCCTAACTCCCTGTGAAGTTTAAGCCTTTTGTTTAGCCCATCATATTTGTACATCTTTTAATTTTCGCCTCATCGGAGTTGATAGATCATAGTATGTGATGGCCCCAGGTTACGCTCGTATAAGTCGTAGCAGCAATTTATAAGCTGAGCTGAAAGGCCCAATACGCTGCCCATTAGACTAGTATCTTTTTAGATGGAACAGGGAGAAAATAATGTCCAGATGGCTGCTTGCGATTTTTAAGATCCCTTGTATGTATGGTGGACTTAAGGGTGGACGTGAGATGACTCCTGCAAAACTTGAAGGTTTCTCTGTGCTCGAGGTGCCTTCGCAAATCCGAATTGCAGGTAAAGACTTCTTTTAAAGTTTTAATAAAAAACTTAGGCAGGAGCTCTGCCGACCGCGGATAGAAGAGGGAAATAAAAATGTTTGAGAGGTTACCGTGGTTAAAGACTATTGTTGTTATGTTACGAATAAGATCAAGCACGTCATTCTGTTAAAGGACACCAATTTGATCATTTCCTCCATATCTTCCTCTAGAAAAAAAAAATTTCCTTCGTACATCAAGAATGCCAATCAGTGAAATGCACACCACAGCCAAAACTGTAAAAGGATCGTTTTTACAGTCAGTGCTACTGGTAGATACGTAAATGGTAGCATTGCTACCTGTTCTGAGTTCTGACTTGCGTAGTTATTCGGGGCCTAGAGATCGTGCGTGCTATAGCTAGCCTAAAGGCCATAGCCGATCGCATTAGCGCAATTCGCAAACGAGCAGGAAGAAAGCGGCGGTCACTCCGCCACTTCATTGCCCACCACTCTATCACTCGTGGTACAGTAGCTGAGATAACAGCCACACTAGTCGCGTATTGCATCCGTCCACTGGAAGAAAAGCGAATCATCTGCAGCCGTCGGTGCCGTGGGAGTGCGTGCCGACGATCGGTGGGTGACGACTCAGTGCCTCGGCGCGGCCGCCCTTTCGGCGCGTGCGTGCGCACGGGCACGGCTGCATCAGCAGTGCTCCACGGCACGCAGCGTGCGCCACACCGGCGCCCCGCAGCAGCAGATGAGATCTCGCCTCGGCGTGGTCATGTCTTTCCGCCTGGCGGCCTCGCTTTTCCCCAGGTTCACCTCCCCTCGCCCCCACCAACGTGGCCACGCCAGCGCCCAACCATCGGCCGCCTGCCCCGCCTCGCCCCACGCAAACCCCATCTCCACGCGTCGCCCCCTCCCGCGACCGACCACCTCCCACAGACTGCGACCGACCCTCACCACGTGTCCCTTCCCCTCGACCCCACCCACCACCTCGCACCTGTGTTGGTTACACTCACCCACTGCAAGGTGGGACACATTATACACTTATCCCCACCGGTCGCTGAACTGAGGCTAATGTACACTTGCGTCGAGAGGGGATGGACAGAGTAAAATGGAACCCTGATATTTCTGGGCGGCCCAAGCGACACATCCCATCTGCATGTGGTACGTGCCCCACGAAGCATCACTAAAATAGCTGTCGAGGCGGACTGCCCCACCAGGTAGCGCCACGTGTGTGCGGCACGGGGGTTAGGCGATAACACCGGCGTCCTAGTCGCCGTTAATATCAACCACCCGGGGCCGCCACGACGTACCCGGCGCCCGGATCATCTCCACGTGTCCGCGACCCCGGGGTAGGCGCCCCCACGCGTCGAGATCGGGCGGAGACGGACGGCCCAGATGCGCCAGACCGGGCGCACGTCACACACTGTACCTGTCGGGCGCTGCCCGTGACGGCGGCGGGCACCTGCCCTGCCCGCTCCCTCTCTTTCCTTTTTCTTCTTCTGCCTCAGCCTTCGTGTCCGCGTTTCGTTTCGCATCGTGCTTGTGCTGTTGCTGGCTTGCTGCCGCTGCTCTGCTATTGCCATACCGGAGGAGAGGGGTTCGAAGGGGACGGGTGGGAGAGGGAGGCAGGAGGCGTTGCTGTTTCGCGTGCGTAGCGTGCTTCGTTTAGGCCTCACGATTTCCAACGGCGACGGCGACGTGCGGGGGAGGGCAGAGGAAATCTAGGGGGGCGTCGGGGTTTGGTGGCGCGCGCGTCTGTGCCTTTGTAGGGAGACTACTTGCGCCAGCTGCCAATGGCCGGGATCTGCTGCGAGGAAGCCAAGTCGACGCCGGCCGCCGCAGCCGCCGCCGCGGCGGTGGCAGTCGCCTCCTCCGCGATAGATAGGCGGCGGCGTAGGCTGGATATGAGGCGCTTCCGCGTCGCGAGCGATCTCGGGCCGTCGGCCGCGGAGGACGCCCGCTCCGGCAAGCGGCAGAGGCTTTCGCGCACGGTGTCTGGATCGTGCCCCGACGCTGGCTCGGTCTCGCAGCAGACGGCTAGCGGCGTGCCGGAGCGGTGGCCGAGGTATGGGGTCACATCAGTCTGCGGCCGCCGCCGCGAGATGGAGGATGCTGTCTCCGTCAGGCCGGACTTCTTGCCCGGCTCCAGCAAGTACCACTTTTTCGGCGTCTTCGACGGCCACGGCTGCTCGCACGTACGGCAAACTTTACATACATATGAGCCTGAGCAATTCTCATTCATGTGCAGAAATAAGTGTGATGATTAGAGTTTCGTGGTATCAGGTGGCGACGACGTGCCAGGACAGGATGCATGAGGTGGTGGCGGAGGAGCACAAGAAAGCGGGTTCCGGCGAGGAGGCGGCGTGGAAAGAGGTGATGGAAAGGAGCTTTGCGCGGATGGACGAGGAGGCCACAAACTGGGCGGCCAACCGCAGCCGCGACGAGCCCGCCTGCCGGTGCGAGCAGCAGATGCCCTCGCGGTGCGACCACGTGGGGTCCACAGCCGTCGTCGCCGTCGTCACCCCCACCCAGGTCGTCGTCGCCAACGCCGGCGACTCCCGGGCCGTCCTCTCCCGTGCCGGCGTCCCCGTCGCACTCTCCGTCGACCACAAAGTATGTATATATACTCGCATCACGGGCTCACGGCGCCTTGCCCGTTCAGCTTCTACGTAACTCTGTCCATGACCATGAGCTTGACGTGGTTGACTTCTGGATTGGCTCAGCCCGACCGGCCCGACGAGCTGGAGCGCATCCAGGCGGCCGGTGGTCGTGTCATCTACTGGGACGGCGCCCGGGTCCTCGGCGTCCTCGCCATGTCTCGAGCCATTGGTGAGCTCTAGTTTAAGCTCTCATCAAGAATTTGCTTTGCCACTCGGATCCGAACTTACTGGCGTTTGGGCGCGCAGGGGATGGGTACCTTAAGCCGTTCGTGACGTCGGAACCGGAGGTGACTGTGACGGAGCGCACCGATGACGACGAGTGCCTGATACTGGCCGCCGACGGGCTGTGGGACGTCGTGACCAACGAGATGGCATGCGAGGTCGTCAGGGCGTGCTTCCGGAGCAACGGTCCACCGGCGCCGGCCGCGCGGCCGAACGGCGTGCTCCCGTTGACCGAGGCGGAAGCCGAAAACGGAACCGCATCGGTGAAGGGCGTAAGCAAGGTTGAGTCCGACAAGGCGTGCTCGGACGCGGCCATGCTGCTGGCCAAGTTGGCGCTGGCGCGGCGGAGCTCCGACAATGTTAGCGTCGTCGTCGTGGATCTCCGCCGGGGGTTGTGATTCTTGGAGCAAAATTGTATGCTCCATGATTGTTTTCTTTTATCCTTTTTTTAATATAAGTTAATTTCTTCTTTTGTACCGTCTTTTTTGTTTGGATTTAGTTTTACTACTAGTTTCAAAAGAAAAGGGGAATGAATATAAGAGCTCTTTTTGCCCCCCTCGGATATGGGTGGAAAAAACGAATATGGGTGGAAAAAAGTTCGTTAGTGGAGCTTGTCGGCGAAATTGGATTTTACTCTAGCTCGAATAAAAATAGAGGGTGTCTAGAAAGTATTTGAATGTTTTATTTGCTAATTAGTATTTAAATTTTGAACTTTTAGATCTAGATTCAATGTATGAGATCATTTTGCTTCCTTCTCTAATGAGATATCACCAAGCATAGCATAGATAAAAAAAATCAGTTTTCATAAACCTAAAAAACACTCGAGTACTCCCTAACAAACCTTATAAAAATAATATTAAATCAAATTATATCAAAATTTTTAAAAGTTTGATATGACTACTTGGGCCGATATCCACTCCTACCCTCGAACACGAACCCAAAAAAAATGGAGGAAGAAGCTTTGCCTTCTGATCGTTGGTCGAAGATATTGGAATTACAAATCGACATGCACATCTTTTAGCCCTTTATTCGATCCTAGCTACATACATCCCATCTGGGTAAAAATTACACGACGATAAGTACCAAATTTGGTGGATCAACACGAAGGAAGCATGAAAAGCTCACTACTCGTGTCTAGTGCTAACAACACGTTTTTTTAGAAATGTAAGTACAACTCCTAACCTCTGCACCAACTAAGGATGCACACAGCTATAATAAACACTTAAATTCGCCTCGAAGAGGACTTGAACCTGGGTGGTGAAGGTGTACATCCACACCTTTCCACCAACTGAGCTAGGCTCAATTCCTACGATTATCGAGGGGTTATTCACTGGTCGTCGTAGGATTAGGACAAAGCAAGCACAGAAATAAACAGATGCTGCTGATCTATTTGTGGGGCCGTCCGTCCCTGATGGACTGAACTCGAATGGAATGCTCCTACAGTCCTACTCCACGATCTTCAATGTGGAAACGATGGGCATTTGATTAGGTTTGGATCGAAGAACGTAGTAATAGCAGTAATTCAATCAACTAATTACTATATAATAAATGAACAATCACATAGATGGACGATGTAGACATAATATGGGAGTCTTTATTGATAGATTGATCTTTTCCGAGTACAATAAGTTCCTATTTAAAGACTAAAGCTCACTGGTGGCAATTTTGGTATTACGTCTATCAACCCTCGAATCAGGGTTTATCAACACTCACCCTTAGGTGAATACCGTGTCATGCATATGTTTCATTAAAACTCCTCCAAAAAACCCAGTGGGAAAAAAGGGATTAGAGAAAATAGTACATTGCATCCGCAAGCTGTATTGCATAATTGTCTCATTAAAAATATTTATGTGAGAAATCTTCAGGAAAAATTCACTAAGAGAAAAAGAGTGCAACCTATTTACCTTCTGAGTTAATCTTCAGGATTAAAGTAAAACTTCATGACCTTAAGTGGATTATAATTTAGGGGATTCTCCCTCTAATTTCTGCAACTCTCCAAGTCGCTTCATTCTAATACCACGAATGCATCGTTGGAAACTGAATGCAGGCAAAGACTTAGTGAATAAATTAACCAGATTATCACAAAATCTAATTTCCAGGATCTTCACCTCATCGTTATTTTGGAGTTCATGAGGATATAAGAATTTAAGAGTAATATGCTTCGTGATATTACTTTTAACATAACCCATTTGTATTTGTGTAACACAAGTAGCATTATCTTCATAGATAATTATGGGGGTATTGATGGTGTTAATGCCACATGACTTTTGGATATAGCTAATCACACGCCTGAGTCAAATACATTCACGTAAGGCTTCATATAGTGCAATAATTTCTGAGTGATTGGTATAAGTACCTACAAAGATCTGCTTAAATGATCGCCAAGAGATGATTGCACCACCACATAAAAATACAAACCTAGTCTGAAATTTAGCACTGTAGGGATAAGACTGATAGCCAGCATCTATATATCCCACTATGGTCAAGTCTTGATTCTTTCGGAAAAACAAGCCAAGATCTTATGTACCTCGGGGGTATCTGATAAGAGTCTTAACGCCATCCCAATGCGTTCTAGTTGGAGCTACACTGTGTCTAGCCAATAAGTTGACTACGAATGCAATATCAAACCTAGTGCAATTCGCAGGTACATCAGTGCCCCTATGGCGCTTAAGTACGGAACTTCTGGTCTTAAAACTTCCTCATTTTTCATCCTCGCCCAGAACGGGTCTTTCTCCACATCTAGAGATCTTTCTACCATGGGGTCTTCAAATAATGAGATTTATACATGTTAAATTTCTTCAATACCTTCTTGGTATAGGTAGATTGGTGTACTTGTATTCCTTCAGGGAAGTGCTCTAGCTACAGGCCTAAGCAATACCTGGTTTTACTCAAGTTTTTCATCTCAAACTCCGTCACAATGTAAGAACTTGCTTCATTTATATCCTCTACGGTTCCGATGATATTCAGATGATCGACATAAACTGAGATGACACAAAATCTATTCTGGGACTTTTTTTATAAATACGCAGGGATAATCATCATTATTTGAGTAACCCTTCTTCAGGAGAAAGTCACTTAGTCGATTGTACCACATTCTTCCCAACTGTTACAATCCGTATATCGACCTCTGCAGCTTGACGCTATACATGTTGCGATTAGTATTATTAGGATCCGGTGTTTTGATTCCTCTAGAGACTCTGATATAGATACCCATATCCAATGACCCATATAAATATGCCACCATTGCATCCATCAACTGCAGTGTTAAATTCATGCAAGTTGCCATTGATATTAAGTAGGAATAAGTCCATTTTACACCCTTCAACTATAGCTCAAGTCCAAAAAACATCTCGAACTATAAAATTGTTCACTTTACACCCCTCAATTATTGAAACCAGAGCAAATCACTCTCTCACCCTAAACCACCCCAGTTTTGGATGACGTGGCGTCCACGTGTACATGACGTGGCATCCATGTGGCGTACTCATGACATGGAATCCACGTGTACACACAAATGCTTGAAACCGGGCGGAGATAGGGGCTTCGGCTCTGGCTAACCAGAGAGGGAGCTGAGAGCTTCCCAAGGGAAAGCCAGAGGTAGCTCGGGCAAGGGCGGCGCCGGCGGAGGAGGCGACGGCGAAGGCCATGGACGGGGGAAATGGATCCGGCCAAGTGAGGCGGCCACGAGGGTGGTAGCGACGCAGCTCAGGTGGCGCTGGAGTGTGCTGGCGGCGGCGTGTGGCGGCCGAGCCTGGAGAAGAAAAGGCGTGACGGCACCGGAGTGGGCAAGGGAGAAGAAGGAGGCGCGCATGAGGATGAGAAGGACTAGGGGAACTTACCGGGGCTATCAATGGCGGCAGGGAGGTGCGGGAGCGGGCTGGCGGCGGAAGCCCGTGGCAGTGCGGAGGGCTTGGCGCAGCGGCGTTGACTTGGTGAAGGGGTGCTTCAATCGGCAGTTGAGGGAGGTCGGGGGAGGCCAGAGGTTGCTCCATCCGCGAGGAATTGAGCCAGAGGTCCATGGACGGCGCCGGCGGCTTGTGCGGTCGGAATAGGGAAAAATAGAGTCGGCGGCACCTCATGTGGTCACAAGACTAAATTAGCATGGGGAAATAGTGTGGGGGTGTTGGGAACATAGCGCGATGGGGTTGATCCAGGGAGGTGGTCACCGGAGTAGCGGGAACAACGAGCACGACGTGGCCATGGCTCGAGCTCCATGGTTCTTCATGGCTCTCGGTGGAGAAGTGAAATGGGAAGAAGAGAGTGGTTGCAGGAAGGGGACGATGAGCGGGCTTGGAGCGGCCATTTGTAGACTGGGTGGTAGAGAGCAGGAGGCGGCCGAAATGGGCAAAAAGGCAGCGGGCGCAGGCATGGCAGCTTGCATGGCGTCGGGGGATGCTACATGGAGGAGAGGTGCGGCTGGAGAAGAAAGAGATGGGGCTGACATGTGGGACCCATGTACACGTGGACACCACATCATCCAAAACCGGGGTGGTTTAGGGTGAGGGGGTGATTTGCTCCAGTTTCAATAATTGAGGGGTGTAAAGTGAACGGTTTTGTAGTTCGGAGTGTTTTTTGGACTCTAACCATAGTTCAACGGTGTAAAATGGACTTATTTCTATTTAGTATTAGAATGTGGTTCCACTCATCACAGGTGAGTATGTTTCATCGTAATTGATGACGGGTCTCTGCATGAACCCTTGGGCTACAAACCTTGCTTTATATCTCACCACTTAGTTGTTCTCATTTATCTTCCGGATGAAAAACCCATTTGGATCCTACAGGGAACACTTTAGAAGGTGTTCAGGCAACAGGACTGGATACTTTTCTTTTATTTAGAGGGTGCAATTCTGCCTCAATTACTTCTTTCCATTTAACCCAATATGAGCACTTTTGGCATTCTACCATGGACTTTGGTTCTGGATCCAGTTCAAGAGTTTTAGCAATTTTAGAGGCAAAGTATATATCGACAATTGTAGTCTTTCTTTTATATGACCCTCCCGAGTTTACATAATTTGTGGAAATTTCTTCATTTATTTTTTCTAGCTCCTCATGATTTCCCACAACGGTGTAGTTTGGGTGTTCCGATCTCCCAGCATTAGATTGTGCGTGCAAATTTTCACTGGAGTTACCATCCACAGGATGGATAACTTCAGGGATTTTCTCAACATCAGGTTGAGGTTCTTCAACTGTCTTATGGTGTGATTTGTCATGTTCGGCCCTTTGTTTCTGCAGACGTCTCCACGGATTTAAGCCCTGTGTGCCCGAAGGTCTCCCCCTCTTCTTTGCATGAGGGCATGAGTTAGTTTAGTATCCTTTTGGGGGTACTTCCACTCTCTTCGGTGTATTTACTGTAGATATTTATGATTTTGTCACTTCCTTAAGATTAGTAAAGGCATCGACAAACTATTAGCTATTTGTTGCAAATCAATTATTCTTCGAACTTCCAGTTCCGAGTCATTGGTGTGTGAATCTAAGGACCAAATGATACCTATGTCCCCATAATACCGAGAAATTATCCTCATCAAAACTACAATCGACATATCGAACTGTGTGCAGATTCCTTTTCATTGGCTCTAGGTATTTAATAATTGATAGAAATTCAAAACCCACTTAGGTCCCCAATTTCTAGTGTGGTTGTACGCTGCGGTGGTGAAATCGGTGTGTATACAACACAACTGAATTTTCGCAGATGGGACATACTTTGTTCTTTTCCACACACTAATTGCAAGGGGAAATTAGATGATATGCAGTTGGTTAGAGTTGGATTAATGCACCAGCGTGTAGCACTTCGTGGCCCCAACAGCTAGTGGGCAGCCTGCAATTCTGTAACAGTGGCCCAGCAATAAGTTTTATTCTTTTAATTAATGACTCTACGAGGCCATTTTGAGTGTGGGCGTGTGGTACTGAATGCTCTACTTTAATGCCAAGAGCCATACAATAATCATTAAATGTCTTTGAGATAAACTCACCATCATTGTCCGTTTGATTGGACTTAATTTGTTCATCAGGAAAATTGACTCTTAATCTGATTATTTGAGCAATTAATTTTGCAAAAGCATGGTTCGTGTAGATAGCAGGCAAACATGGAACCTTCTAGTAGATGCATCTAATAGGACCATAAAATATCTGAAGGGGCCCGACAGGGGTTGGATAGGTCCACAAATATCACGCTGAATTCTCTCCAAGAAACTAGGTGATTCATCTCTTAATTTCAGATAAGAGGGTCTAGTAATTAATTTTCCTTTGACACAAGCAGGGCACATGAAATCTTTAGGTCTAGGAAAGTTTGTAGTTTTTATGTTGTGGTCAACAGAATTATTAATAACTTTTCGCATCATGCCCAAACTAGGATGACCGAGACGATCATGCAGAACTTAAAAAATTCTGGGTGTTTAACAATTATTTTCATCGCAACATAAACTTCAGGTTTATATAAGTGCAGTACAATCCTGATGAGAAGAGGGGAGTTTTTCGACCACTTGCTTCTGGCATCCATTAGACTTAGTCATGAGTAGGTATTCTGTACCATTCTCATTATCGGTTTCTACATGAAATCCGTTCAGAAGAATGTCTTTAAAACTGAGGAGGGTACGTTTAGATTCGGGATACAGAAGAGCATCATCGACTGTTATACATGTACCCATCGAGAGAACTATGACAGTTCTTCCAGTGCCGACTATGAGAGCATCACTTCCAGCGATGGTCATGATATTCTCAGTTTTCTTAGTTAATGTCTGAAAACATTTATTTTCCCTAAAAAATGAATTAGTGGTGCAACTATCGACAAGACAGATTTTCTCTTTCGCCACTTGATCGTACCGGATTGTTCTATATTTAAAACATAATTTATAATCAAACTATTATTCAACAAGAAATATAGTTTTAAATTAAATTGAACAAGCATAGACTAATAAGATAATGAATTGAATTAATCTAGAAAAAATAGCAATGTCAAGAGTTCAGCCTAAGCAAATAATGAATAGACCAATGTTCATCGGGAATTGAAACTAAACTGATATGCAATAAATAATCCAAGGAGACTGCTCCATGTCTCCAAATGGATCTTAACTGTCCTTATGAAGGTCTAGGGGCTCCAACCCAAGAAGATCGTCATGATCCATAGAGGTGCCTTCTCCCTGAGCCACATCGTCAGGAATCATGTAATCATTCTTCTCGGCGTCTTGGCTAGGAGACGGTCTAGTCAGAGCGGGCTGAGCAGTGAAGTGAGCCTCAACTTTGTTTCCCTGAGTCTTCTTAACTCTTCCCGTGGATTGCATGTAGAGGTTGACCAAATGCTGCGGGGTGCGGTAAGTGCGCAACCAATGGCCGGTGCAACTGCATCTGAAGCACGTCTAGGGAGGATGAGCAGTCTTGCTGCTTGATTCTTGCTTCTAGGGCCTCCCTTTACCTGCTCCTCTACCATGGGGTTTTCCCCTGCCTCTCTGCATCACAACCTTTTTCCATTTTCCCCTATTCTGTTTTGGACCTTTTCCACGGTCCTAGCTTTTGCTAGCCTGTTGAGCATTTGCGTGTGCTTCAGGCACAATCATCGTCCCAGTGGGACATATCTGATGGTTTTCTATCAGAAGTTCTCCTTGTTTCTCTCCTTTCCGCAGAGTGTACATCAGCTCAGAGTACTTCAAGTACTTCGCATTGCGGTATTGTTGCTTCAGTATCCACATATTGGGGTGGAAGGTGCACAAGATTTTCTCTATCATATCGGCTTCTGTAACTGTCTAGTTACATAATCTCAATTTGGAGATAAGTTTGTGCATGACAGAGTTATATGCTGCCACATTCTTGAAATCCTAAAAGCGCAGGTTAGTCCATTCTCTTTGTGCTTTTGAGAGAAAGACAGATCTCTACTGGCTGTAGCATTCCTTCAAGGAATTCCACAACACCAGTGGATCCTCCTCCATTAAATATTCAAACTTCAGGTCTTCATGGTGGTAGTACCTCAGGAAGTGAAAGAGCCGCATACCTAGCGGCCTCAGGGATGGCAGGGGCGCCAACTGCTTGCTCGGTGATAGCATCTCCAAGAGGTGGTTGTTGCCATTCAGGGCAAGCTCAGTGAATTCTTTCTTTACAATGTCTGGCATCTCCTACATTAGTTCATGTAATTATTCAGTTTTCCTGCAGGTAAAATAGAATCTAAATCATTAATATTGCAAAAATCAGTAAAGATTAGTTTAACATCTATTCAACATATATTTTTTTTTAATGAATTTTCCTAGCAATTATTATGAATTTATGCTAATTAATGATGTTATGGATAATTTTCAGAATTATCTATATGACAGAAAAAAAATTCAGCAAATAAATCTAGGGAAATAAATCCTTTGGAATTAATGAAACTTCCAGTGTGCACTAAGTTTAAGGTTTCACAAAATTATGGAAGCTCATATGCCTAAAAACCATGTTTCTAGGATTATTTAAGGATATTGCATAAAATACGTAATATTAAAGCAAATAACCGTAAACCGATGGTCTAAAATACATAATAACCATGAGATATACTAATCTATCATAAAAATCAAATTCCCAAGGGGTTATTCTGCAAGAATATATAAAATCCAAAATCTATCGTAAATTTCTTGAACACAAGAGGGTTTCTCGAAATCTTTTTTTCTTTTCTTTCTTCTTGTTTTCAGTCTTGAGCCATACATCGTCGGCCCAATTCGATCCATTAAAAGGTGTGTAGGGGGATTAGGTTTTCCCCTTCCCTGTTCTCGAGTGATGGGACGTTACACGCGCGCGGAAGGCGTGCAGCCGACGGCGCGTGACTGGCGGGACAAGCGTGGCGCGGCAGCGCAGGCGCGTCGAGGTGCGACAACATGAAGGTAGCGCGACAAGCAGCCAGTGGCAGGCCAGCGGAGGCGCTCAATGCGGTGCACGCGGCAGGTGCAGCAGTCAGCTAGCGGCACAACACGGTGAGCGCGACGGCTTCAAGCGCACACACGAAAGAGGCAGCGGTGGAGACGCCGCATGGCCAGCTTTGGGTGGTGCGTGGTGGGTGCCGACAGGCAGGCGACGATGGCCAATGGTGTGCCGGTGGCAGCGGCAGGCTTCGGGCCAGGCGATAAAATTTTATTTTATTTTATGTGTGATGAACAGTAACAGATCTAATCCAACTTAGGACTAATATCTATTTAGAGTGCTAATTAATCACGAGGCTAATTAGTATACATACAAATTAATCTACCAGATTAATTCATAGCAAAAACTAGATATTGAAAGAGCAAAATTCCAACGACATACAGATTCGGCCATGTAGAGCGATTTGTGCTGATAACGTGTTGAAGAACGTAGTAATCGTAGGAATTCAATCAACCAATCACTATTCAATAGATGAACAATCACAGAGAGACGAGCGATGTAGACACAATATGGGGAATCTCTTTGTTGATAGATTGATCTTTTCTGAGTATAATGACGTCCTATTTAAAGACTAAAGCCCATCGGGGGCAGTTTTGGTATTACGTCCATCAACCCTTAAATTAGGGTTTCTCAACAGAATGATGCGACCCACTAGCAATAGTTGGGGTCTACGTGTCGAAACGCTTTCCCTTTGGTCCTCCCTATGAGTTGGCGACAGGGCACTTACTATGGATTTTTTTGAAATAATATTATTTTAAAAGAAATTTACAAAAATAAAACAGTCGATTTTTTTTTTACAAAACTAGGCTAGTGTCGCCATTTGAAATGGCGAAATTTTCCTGTCGCCATTCTAGATGGCGACAGTAGCCTAGGCAATGGCGATAGAGCCTAGAGGAGTGTAGAGAGGTCATTGTCTCCAGTTGAAATGGCAACAGGGCCCCATCGCCACTCCAACTAGCGACATGACCTTGACGTCATTTCAACTGGTGATAGAGACCTCTGCCTATTTTTTAAGTCTATTTTTGATCACATATTTTGTAGGCAAATCATAATAATATTACAAAACATTGAGCACAACGTCATCATATTTTTTGTTGACAAATCATAATGATATTACACAGCATTCAGCGCAACATCCTCACATATTTTGTCGACAAATCACACTGATATTACAAAACATTCAGCAAAACATCATCACCTAGTTTTTCATCAAATGAAAATGAGATTACAAAGCATTGAGCACCACACATTTCAACAAGACGGACCTTTCCCGTGGTTGCGACCTCCACGTCTGCCTTGTCGACCGCCTTGAGGAGGGCGGTCGGATGAGGTCCCCGTAGCGCCGTCTGAACTGTTGATGTCTCCATCATCCTGTGGATTTCTCGTAGGTCATTTCTTGAAGGTGTGCCTAGACTCCCTGCAAATGGAGCACTTCTTCGTACGACGCTCAGCTTCTGCTTCATCCATGTCATTCCAGATACGTCGTATTTGTCATCGGCCAACCTTTCCCTTCATCCTATCAATGTCCGCGGCCCAGATAATTTGCTCCAGGTCAGATGACCAGTGAAATGGCCAACCACGCTGTAACCATACAACTCTGCACTCCAGGTTTGCATCACCTCTCCCTTGTTGAAATAATCAGAGAGGTACTGGCACGGATGTTGCGCCACCGTCGAACATGAGGCCATGACATGTGAGCATAGCCTATGCAGAAGAAGAGGCTTATTGCAAATGCATACTTAACTAGCGCGGTGTAGAGTGCGCCCATGGGTAATCCTCTTGCGGTTTGTCTCACGATATCCTTTATCCCTACACAGTATCTCGAAGCGAAACTCCCTTGTGCTCATCTTGAATGCCCGATGCATCTCACTCTTTTTGTTCTTCTCCTTCATGTACATGGTGATTATGGCGGAGTACTGTACTTTGTCATTTGCCATGGTGAGCGATGCGTTGTTACTTCTGTCAACAAACTAATTTGTGGTACTGCGGAGAATTGCCTCCACAATACTAACCAAAGGGAGGCACTTAGCGCTGTGAATGACCCAATTATACACCTCGACTAGATTGTTTGTCATGACACCATATCGATCACCACCCCCATTATGTAACCGCGACTACTTCTCCTTAGGCGCGTGCTTCATCCAGTTCGAGAAGCATTTCACCTACACCCCCGTCTTCCTTCCCGGACTAGGACCATCCGTGGGTAGCTGTGACATTACCTCGAGGGCCTGATCAACGCTTCTAACGGCCAATTTTGCTGCCTCTCTTCTGTGCGTCTATGTCCGCTCATCTAAAATCTTCCAGAGTGCGTCAAACCTTCATTGTTGGTTATGGTTCCACAACTGCTTGAACATGTTCATCAAGTCTTTGTTGCGGAACTTCTTGTAGAAGTTCTGCAGATCTACCCATGAAAGTTGTTCGTTCTCTCCTTGTTGTAGCTGAGCTATTGCACTCAGCCGGCCCACATGCCGATCATGTATGACGCATACGTTAGGATGGTCCTGTACAACAGAAATCCACATATTCCTCAGGAATCATAACCAGTTGTCCGTGTTCTCGCTTTCAATGAATGCGAACGCCACGAGAAGAACTTGATTGTTCTCGTCTGTCACTATTACTGTCAATATCTAGCCCTTGTACTTTCCAGTTTGGAATGTGCCATCCACATACAAGATTAGACAGCAGTACCGGAATACATTGATGCATGGACCAAAGGCAAAGAATGCTCACTTCAGTACCCCCCTTATTGCCCTACTTCGGATGTGTAGAATCTTGAATGTCAATATGAGTGCTGGGATTGCTGTCTTGTATGACTCGGAGTTGGCTGGGGTGGTTGTGGTAGGAGTCCGCCAATATATCGAATCTTGATTCCAATGCCTTCTGTTTTGCCCTCCACACCTTATCATAGCTGATTGTGTTTTGGAACCTTGCCTCAATCATCTGAATGATGGATCGTGGCTCAAAATCTAGATTATCCATGATCTCACCGTACATGATGTTCACAATAAAGCCTGATATTAGGTTCTTGTGGGACTACACTGACTCAGCGATGACACATGTGTGGGACCACTATAGAGCATTTCCAGTAGGTGTCCCCCTTAGGCTGAAATACGTACACTCGCCAAAGGCATACCTCTATGTCACACTTCATGTCGTAGCATCTTGGGTTAGATTTGACGACAGTGAATGTACGCCATACCAACAAGGCCTAGAATTTGACTGCTTCCTGCACGACCTCCTTGCATTTGTACATAGCTCCTTGCCTGACCTCGCTCTGGTCATACTCCTACGACACACGGGAGCCTTCGTTAACAACAAGGTTATCGAACTGGTATGTGTTCCACTCAGTTGGAACCGTCTGTTGTTCCATAGCATCCTCGTCATCGGATCCTTCATTTTCTGACAATACCATTTAGTCTTGGTCTTCTAGATTCATCCTGTGGACTAGGGCTTCCAGCTCCTCACCTCGCTAGCAAGCCCACTAGTTTGCCTGATTGAAGGAGCTCCTTCCACAGGGTCTTCACCGACAGCATCAGAAACTCATAGACCTTCGGCCGTTGTGTGTACCGCGCTATGGCTGGAGTCCCTGACTTCTTCTTTGGCATCACCAACCCCTTCTTGTTCAGCCGCTGATGCAGGAGTGGGCTTGGTACATGCCTAGGCCAGAAAAACCAAATCGCACCATTCCTCCCTCGCCCTGCATACATATGACTGTCATGATCTTGTTCTCTTGAGCTGCACTAACTCCCAATATGCACCCTGTGGTGATCGGTTGGCAAGACAACTCAATCTCATATCATAAACAACATGGTCTAAAACGAATGTGTGGAACAACCATTGAAGAATATAAACCCGCCATTATGAGTTAATGAAGTATTTTGATAATTAATGACAATTGTCATGTGGACTAATATTTTTCATTTGTTGGTGAAACAAGTTGAGTCATATGATGATGAAGACTTATGATGTCATCATCTGTTGATGAACATCAAGATAAGATTATGAAGTGAAGAAAATCATCATGTGTTGATAATATTCAAGTCAAGATCCTAGACTTGGAGTGAAGATGTTCGTCATCAAGTGATCACTTTAAGATGGATGCTCAAGACAAATGTATGTCTAGCATATGTTAAGGATTTGTTTCTTAGTCATTTTGCTGGTCTCAGTGTTTGTTATGGAGATCGGATTGCTAGTATTGGTTGTCGTACTTTTAAAAGGGATCTTGATTAGTAGCTTGTCATGTGTAGATAGCTCTTAGTGCTTGCTCTAGCTCTCTTTTGCATGTTGCCGATATTTGTGAATGTGTTTTGCAAATAGTTGAGGCTCATACATAATCCTTGTAGCATGTCACTCTAGTTTGCAAATGGTTTTAGTCCATGTATCAAATTACTTGTGGCGTAATTGTAAAAGTCGACAAATCTATTTTTTAACTTGTTGAGAATCATACTTTCATACATTGTTGGCATTGCACATCAATTAACAAATATGTTTTGCAAAATTGAGTTGAAACAAGATGCGAAATTAGTTTTTCCTGTCTCTAGCGGTCTAGCCGCAACTGTAGGGTGATCTGACTAGCCCTTGAAGGGTGTGATCGGGCTGAGTCCCGGTCCATTTGTTTTGGCGGTCTAACCACCATGTTTGATCAGTTTGACCGGTGGGCAACCAGTCTAACTGCCATGTGTTGACCGGTCTTACCGGCCCCACGGTCAAAGTCTCCCGGTTTGCTTTTTCCATAGAGGGGTATTTTCCCCTTAGCTTGACTCCTTTGTGGAGCAGTCTGACCGCCCTCTTAGCGGTTTGACTAGCATTTGTGAGGGTAGTCAATTTGGTTGAGCGTCTCCTCTAACTGCTAGTTTTCTTGTGTAGGTGTATAAATACCCTTTGTGGCCGGTTGTGGGAGCATGCTAGTGCTATTTTCGTTCCCTTTGAGCAAAGAGCAAGCCCTCTTATCTCTTTTGTGTATGTGTTGTACTTAGTGAGCTTAGAGAGCAAAATCCTGGTACATGCGTTACATTAGTTGTTGGATTTAGCATCCATTGAGCTTAAACACTTGATTCGTTCAAGTGAGCGTCTCCGACTTGTTACTTTTGGTGTTTGATGACACCTAGACGGCTTAAAGGAGTTGCGTCGGTGATCTTCTCAAAGAAGGTTGTGAGAAGACTCAGGCGATTGTGAGTGGCTTAGTGCTCGCCATCTCCGGAGTAGAGGAAGAGTAACTCCGAGTGGATTCGAGGTGTAGGCTTAATTTGTCGAGCCGCCAATTCGTTTGGGGTTACCTCAACGTGGACTAGGAAAAACTGACATGTTTCCGATCACCATGGGAAAAGTTCAAGTGCTCTTGTGGGTTGCTTTCTTGAGTTTTACTTTTTTGCAATTTATTTTTATAGAATTAAATTGCTTGCTCGTCTGCTTAACATTGCTATCTTTGTATTAGTCTTAGCTTGTTGGTGCACTTAATAATTGCTTGCTCGTCTGCTTAAGAATGCTATCCTTGTATTAGTCTTAGCTTGTTGGTGCACTTAATTAAGTCTAGTTGATTTAAGTTTTAATTGAGCAAAACCGAATTAATTTACAATTCCGCATAAAACTTGGTTTTAGTCAAAATAATTTTAAAATAGCCTATTCGATCACACCCCTCTAGTAGGTCTCCTCGATCTTACAACCATCGCATTACAGCACCCCATATACGCTGCTCTGGTCTTGTTAGGATCACGGTTGTCGATTGGAAATAACATAAATCAAACCCCTCAGGGCCCTCAAGAATAGCCTCTTGACCATAGTAAATTTAAAAGTTTGTGGCGTCTGACATATTTGACGTACTGCACCGTAAATAAGATTTTTATGATTAACCACATATCTAAAACTAAACTATCCACTGAAAAAGATTATGTACAACATACTACACTACGTAACCGTATGTCTAAAACTATGTAATACATTCAGTTAAAAAATTACCTGAAAGGTGGACGACCAGGCGGGCAGCTCTTCGCTAGCTTCTCTCCTCCCCTCTACTCCTCGCTGCTCCTCTCCCTTCCCTCCTGTTTCTCTTTTCTCTAAATAAAAGTGAGTTATTCCAGAATGTTGGAGTATTTTATAGGGTAGATTGTGCCGTCATTTGGAATGACTTCTAGGACTTGTGGGATCTCTGTCGCCATTTGAAATGATAGTTTTTCTAAATTTTAATATTAAAAAAATTTAGGAACTTGCAGTATCTCCGTCGCTAGTTGGAGTGACGATAGGGCCTTGTCGCAATTTGAACTGACAACAGGAACTTCTCTACACTGTTTTAGGCTTTGTCACTATTCTTTAGGCTACTGTCGTCATTTGGAATTACGATATGACAATTTCGTTATTTCAAATGACAATGAGACAATTTCAGTAGCCTAGTTTTGTAAAGAAAAACAAAAACTATTTATTTTTGTAATTAAATTCCTTACATATGTGGCTGTGTCTGTTGGGAGACTTGGAGGAGCGTTGCGAGTTTGGCGGCGAACCATTATTGCGTCGTGCACCGCACCGCAAAGCATGTTTGTTCGTACCGATGGCTGCACGCGTCGACGCAGCCGGACATTCGTACAAGTACAACTGCCCATGACACGACACGACTGAAACAAATGAGCCGCTCATCATAGCACGTCGTCGATGACTGCTTGCTGACTCGATATGTGCTAACTGGGCCAAACATTTGGTAGAGCTGTATATTATCATTTCTCAGCTTCTGTTTGTACTATCTGATAATCCAATTATCTGAGAATATAAAATTATCTTAGAAAACTGTTTGGCTAGTAGATTAGCTCTAAAAACCTTAACAGAGAGGTTTAGAGGTAAATAGATCATGCTTTGTATTTGTCTTACATATTTGTATTTGTACATAAATTATGGATTTTTTTTCAAAAAAATTAAGAACATATGAATGTATATAAATGATACAAAGTGTAACTACATTCTGAACTAGCATTAGTATATCTGAACTACTAGAACAACTAGCATGTCTAAACTATCAGAACAACTTACATCGTCTCTTTCAGAACAACGAGCAGCATTTCATCTCTGCACAACTAGGCAACTAGCACAACCAGCTTAGCAACCATATTGAAGGATTTGAACCAACTATTCATCTCAGATATCATGTTCACCAACATAAGGTCAAAGCACACATCAATATGAGATGAACTGATCACTAGAACTCCTTATAGAAATCAACATATAATATTAAGGAAAATCAGAAAGAAAGTGATATGACAAGTAGTCATCCACTGTTTCAGACTGAAAATCTGTGTGCTCATCTTCGTTGAAAATGCCTGCCTCAGGAGTACGGAAGACAGGGAGTTGCTCCTGCAGATTTCCGTTGTATCCATGGGAAAGCCTGCGGACAGCAGCCATGTGTCCTTCATCCTGGGGCCAATTTGCTGGGTTTACTCTAGCTCCTTCCATGAGTGGCATCTGCAGGTTGAGTGCCCGGGAAGGGAAGTTCTTTCCCCTGAGCACGACATATTGGACAGATATAGTTGTCATGCTTAACATTTGAAGAGATACAATGAAAATGGAACTTGTGGAAGCATTCAGCAGTGAACAAGGTTTGACCGTGCCATGTCCTCATGCCACCAAGGCAAATGGCACATACCTTTCTGAAACCACTGGCAGATCCACCAGGGGGCGCGAGGAGACTGGAGTACCGGCTCTGCTCGCCGTACCCATGATACTTCCTGGTACATCTGTCATAATTTGCATCACTAATCTAGTTAACTTTTTTCACAAGATTACTACTTGTGTATATTTTTGGATTTTCAAAACACACTATCAATAATTAAGATACTATCTTTAATGTATCTACCATTTTAACATTGTTGCTTATGAATTTATATATCAATTTAGATTACACATGAAATTTAAACGTGTGTTTGCTACGTTACTCATAATAGCTTTATCTCACCAGTGTCCCCTCCATTTTTGTCCTGTGTACACCACTTAGCATGATAGCATCAGACCTTATAACTTACCAAAATCATAGCTTCTGCTAAAATTTGTTATAAAATGTGCCCTGAGTATAGAACCGCATTAAAACACTAGAAACTTAAAAAGGATCACGTGATTACATGAATTCAAAACATGCTGACTACCTCACGCTACAATCAGAGGATTTTACTAATGTAAGCATCACACAAGCACACTTAAAATGTTGCAGATTTCAGTACAGCTTGGTGAGAAACACCAAGTTTAAGAACCAGAATTTGCATATCTTGACACCGTTATAGGAATGGCTACTGGTCAAACTTGCTATACTGTAAGTGTAGTATGATCAATTGGTTATCATGCTTGATCAACTAGTTATCATGTAGGAATTTGGCTATAAACAGAGGTAGATGCTGAATTGGAAAAATATGCACTGGACAATAGTAATAATGTGTAATGCAGGTACCATATGTAAGAAATAAAATTCTGAACGATCACTTACCAGAATTGCAGAAAAGAAACCGTAACGAATTAACAATACGACAAAAGGTTATTTTCCTATATCACGTGTATCAGCATCAGAACAGTCTTTACAAGTCATTGTAACCCATCGAGTGGTATAAAGGTGTGAGAACCCGAAAACTCAAATTAATCTAAACAACACTAATCGCTAATTAGCAGTAGATAATTTTTTTCATCTAAGCAAGAACAAACATAAGCTCAGAATTATATCGAACGCATCGACAAAACAAATGCACATAAAATAATATTATCCAGAATTCGTCAACATAGTAATTACAAACGAAATTAAAACCTCAGTATAACTCCGAGTCAACTGCAAGAATCCTTTACAATCACAAGTAAAGCATTAAAAACAAACTCAGAGTTAAATTACAATAATTCATGGCATCTGATCAACATACAAGATTTCATCATCCATAACAGTAATACAAGAATCTATCTGCAGAAAATTACAATATGAATTTAAAAGTAATAATACAACATTGTTACATTCTCAAATAAATTACAAGAATTCGCTACAAGCAAAAATAAAACAATACTACAATCTCTGGATTAATTGCAAGAATTAATTACATCAGATCAGAATATAAAGTTACAACTTGATTACATTACAAAAGAATAAAATAAAACTCTTGCATACATCTCGCCAAAGCCTTCCTTGAATCTTCGTCTGTATATCACCAACCGTCGAACCCTTTCCTCAACCCAATCCAAAACCCTGCACATATTTCCACCAACAACCAACAACCAATAGAACCGCAGCAAAACCAAAAGCTATAAATAGAAGTTAGAAGTAAAGAGAGGATTGCCGTCAGATCGCGAGAGATCACCGAGGTTCCCAGACCAACCTAGAGTCAGTCGGCACCGTCTCATTTCCAGTGGATCACCCGGCAATTTTAGAATCCAATACCCACATCATATCGACTTACCTCAACCGTAGAAAAATCTGACATTGCCTTATAGACCAATGGCCCATTCCTTTTTCCTCGCCCAATACCCACTTTTCGTATTACGGACTTACCGTCCACAGTAGAAAAGCCAGAGAATAGTGCAGAGAACTCCCCATGGACCAAAGGTCCTTAACCAAACAATCCCATGTGAGAGCCAAATGGATAGGGCAAGGGCAAAAATGGACCTGAGCAGGGCAAAGAGTGCCCAGCCGAGAGCCCCCATTATAGACCTTCCCCTCACACACCCAACCCCATTTCATCTCACATTCACAACCAAATGCATAACAGAGCACACACTCACAAGCCTCATTTCTTCCATAGCCAAAAGCATCAAGCCAACCCAAGCCATACACAAGCCAAGAACAAAGAGCAAGAGCTCAAGCACCAGCAAGCCCTCCCAATAACAAAGCCAAAGCCAAAGCCAAGCAAGCTCACTGCCAGCACCACCACCCTAAAAAAGCCAACAAGCAAAGCCATCACCACCCTCCCATTGCTAACGAAAGGAAAGCAAGCCAAGCATTATCATTCAACATTGCCACTTCCAAAAACACCCACAGAGAGCAACCGGAGAAGAGGAGCAAAGGAGACGGGGAAGACGATAGAGCGTGGACGGTGTTAGCGACGGCTCCGAACCGGCAAAGACCACCAGAACCGACGCCAAGACGACGACGAGGACCAGAAGCCACAGAAGGATCCAACAGAGGCCATGCCAAACCGACAGGGACCAAAGGAACCAAGGGGAGCGCCACCATCACCACCACTGCACTACCATCCCCAACCCAAACAGAGGTAACCACCAGTCTCTCCCCCACTACTTCCTTTTTCCCAAAACCAAACAACCAGTATGAACTAAGCATATCATAGAGAGCACTCCCAACAAAACATCTCATAGCCAAACCCACCATTTCCCCTTTTCTATTTTTTCACAAGTCGAACCACCCGTAGGAACCACAACCATACACAGGAAGCACATTTCAACACTAACAATAGCAATAGCATCACATATTCATCACAGAGCAAGGGGAGGGAATGGGTTGGAGAAGGTAGGGTAGTAGTACCTCAGTGCCACGTATCATCGGCGGCAACACCACCTCCAGCAGAACCCACATCCAGCACCTTCACCATGCATCAACCCACATCCATCCTCACCATGCACATGCAACAAGTAACCAACATCAGGAAAAAACCAAAACTCAATCCGAAAACCGAAGTACCAGAAGGGGAAACAGGGGGGAATTAAGTCCCGGGAAGGAGCAGGCCGAGCCAAGCTCGGGCACGTGTGGGCCGAGCTGCCCCGGGCGAGGGGCGGGCTGGACAGCCGGAGCCTAAGCCGGACCCGAGTCGAGCATGGGCCGAACCAGCAGAGGGAGGCACGGGGGTGAGCACGGGCGGGCGCTAGCCACCGGAGGTGTGTGAGCCGGAGTAGTCACGGTAAGGCGCGGGCCAGCCAAGGCCCAGGGGAAGCACGCGGGCTAGACCAAGCAGGAGAGGAGCGGGCCACGCAGCGCGGGCGCACATGAGAGGCCGACAGCCGGAGGTGATGGTGGTATGAGCACCCGAGAGCAAGAGGAGGGGCACCGAAGAAGCTTCAGGAGAAGAGAAATGGATTGGGGGAAGGAGGAAGGAGAAGTGGAGTTGAGAGCCAGGAGAGGATTCAGCTGAACCGAGTGGACAGAGGAGAGAGAGAGAGAGAAAGTAAAAAAAAAGATATTAGTGTGAGGGTTAAGTAAAAAAGAAAGAATAATTAAGAAAAGGGAGAAAAATTAGGAAAATGGTAGAATGGTAAATTTCTAGGGAGTAGTAGTTGCAGTTAATTTTGCAATTGAAGTGAGCACCAAAAATAAGAAGTGTCGACGTTGTGTAATTGTTGGACCAAACAGATAAATAGCACTAGATCGACCGATACAAAATAAAATGGGAAAAATTTGCAATATTAATCTGAGACCTTTTATAACAAAAATAATCACCGGGAGCACACACTAAAACTTGACAAATAACCTGACGCATTAGAAATGATTTAATCAAGATAAAATGATTAAAATTAAGCAACATCTATGTAAAATCGATTAGACATTTATTCACATGCGTAAAATTAAATAGACCTATTTATAAATCCGCGATCATAAACCCTAGGAGAAATAACCATTGGGGAGTGCTAACCTAATCGAGGGCCTGAAAAATTGTTATTAAATTAAAATCTGTCAAAAAAGGAAATCAACTTATTAATGTTCGCAAAATAGCACCCAAAAGCAACTAAGTATTTATTTATTTATTATCTGCGCTGCCGTATAATTACAGAGGATGATCCAACGCAGACTGGTGTAGCTGATCCGGGATACTTCAACGCAGCTCTTCTCTACGACTACGAAGGCAAGCTTATCTCTTGAACATCAACCTAGTTATATTAAATGTCTAGGGAATTTAAGATGAGTACGATGGGAGAACTCAACTACTTTCTAGGGCTTCAAATCAAGCAATGCAAGGAATATATCTTCATCTATCAGATGAAGTACACCAAGGATCTGCTCAAGTGCTTCGAGATGGGCGACTGCAAGCCGATCGTCACTCCCGTGGCGACTTCGACTGTGTTGGATCCAGACGAGGAAGGAGAAGCCTGAAGGATGTAGACCCGCCGTTATGTGTTAATGGATTATTTTGGTGATTAATGACAAATGCACTTGTGAGACTAACACTCTTATTGTTATATCATGTTTAGTCTCAGCTTGGATATAAAAGCAAAAATCCAAACAGGTATGTATTCATTAATGACAAATGCACTTGTGAGACTGACACTCTTATTGTTATATCATGTTTAGTCTCAGCTTGGATATAAAAGCAAAAATCCAAACAGGTATGTATTCATTAATGACAAATCTATTTGTTAGACTAACAATTCTGTTGATTATCTATTGCTTAGTCTCGTTTGGATATAAAGATGAAAAATACAAGAGGTATGCATTCTACTTCTTCTTACTATATCTTGTTGCATTCCTCGGATCCAAAATATAGGTTAAACTCCACCAAAAATGTTAACTTGGATAGGTGCATATGTTTCCATTACACATTTGTGTATGCATACATTTAGGGGGAGCTCATTCTATATTTTGTGGTTTCATTAGTATTGATCTATATTCTCTTTCCACATATATTAAGGATCTTTACTTTGAAACATATCCTTGAATATATTTAACTTGTGTAGTTAATATATTCATATGAGTATATGAGAGCATATGAGACTTGTGTAGTTCATAGATGCTCATATATCCTTGAATATATCTAACTTGTGTAGTTAATATATTCATATGAGTATATACAACTTGTGTAGTTCGTATACACTCATATTTAGTATATACAACTTGTAGTTCGTATATACCCTTGGTATATATAACTTGTGTAGTTTATATATACTCATGTTTATCTATATTCAATTATTTGAGATTGTGATGTGGGACTAACATGTGTGCTAAGAAGTTTAAAGGCTTAGTCCCAGCTTATGGATGGCGACATGGTAATGAAAATGCATTTGAATTTGAGTTTTGGAAACTCTAAGTGCTTTTGTCATAAATCGGATGAACCAACGTGTTATGGGCGGTTCGACCGCGCTGCGGTTCGACCAGATCTTGGTGCGGTATGACCGCACATCGGTCATTCCGATTTCTAGTTGGCGGTTGCATAAAACCAGAACCGATGCATTTTGGCTCGGAGCTCTCTTTGTTAATCGGTCGTACCGCATTTGAGAAATGGTTGTA
Organism: Ampelocalamus luodianensis; assembly: GCA_036346255.1. Taxonomy (NCBI): domain Eukaryota; kingdom Viridiplantae; phylum Streptophyta; class Magnoliopsida; order Poales; family Poaceae; genus Ampelocalamus; species Ampelocalamus luodianensis. The sequence continues at coordinate 22,957,955 of CM070617.1, read as the reverse complement.
CCGCGATGCGGTTGTACCGAATTTTGTATGGCGGTATGAATTTTCCAGAGAGCATGTCTTTTCGGCTTAGTTGGAAACCCTACAATCGGTAGTACCGCTCCTTCGTGCGATGCACGCCGGATAAGCGTAATCCGCAACTTGGTTGGCGGTTGTACCGGTCCAGGTTTTTCAACAGCTTGTTTAGAAGCTTTTTGCAGGTATATCTTGGTAATTAATGTTAATCATTATGGGACTAACATTTTCCATGAGTTGGATGAATAGGTTATGTTCCATGGTAATGAAGACTTCGGATGGCATCATGAGTTGATCGTCATCAAGTAAAAAGAAGAGGATGTATCATGTGTTGATATATATCAAGATCTCGAAGAAGACATGATCATGAGTTGATCATCAAGTCAAGAGAAGACCCATCATGTATTGATGGAGGTCAAGATTGCATCATGTGTCGATGCATATTAAGACTCGGAATGAAGGATGCCATTATATGTTGATGGGCATCAAGTCAAGATCCCGAAGCAAAGAAAGTCATTATGTGTTGATGAGTTTTCAAGTCAAGAACCCGGACTTGAAGTGAAGATGTGCGTCATCAACCTTCAAGAATATGCTCAAGGCAAAGGTATGACTAGTTAGGGCTAAGGATATGTTCCTAGTCTTTTATCGGTCTTGGTGTTTGGTTGGAAGATCGGATTGCTAGTATAGGTTGTCGTACTATTAAGATGGGTCTTGTCTAGTAGCTTGAGTCTTATCATGTGTAGATAACTCAATCTCACTTGCTCTAGCTCACTCTAACATGTTGCCTATATTTGCGAATGTGTTTTGCAAATAGTTGAGGTTCATGGATAATCCTTGAAGCATGTGACTATACTTTGCAAATGTGTTTTGCAAACGGTTGAAGTCTATATACCTACTCCTTGTGGCATGATCTAAGTTTGCAAATGTGTTTTGCAAATTGTTGGGATTCATGTATTTTCCCTTGACATGGTCTAAGATTGCTTGTTGCTATCTCTTTGGACTTAGACCATGATAGTGGCTCTTTGGAATTGTGCTTTTGATTTGATAAAATGTGTTTGAGATCAAATCAAATAGGTGGGTTGTGTATCCATCTGAATAAGCTTTCAATAGAGTCCAAGATCACTCAATTCCGACATCGGAGTCAAAAGTTATGACTTTTTTACCAAGTGTCGTCTGTGCTGATTTTGAGCTGCGGTACGACCGCCATGTAAAGAGCGGTACGACCGCCCAGAACGGTTGTACCGACCCTTGTGAGGGCGGTACGACTGCAAATGTCTGTAACGGCTAGTTTTTCGCTATTTCGTCTCCAAACAGCTAGTTTTTGGTGTAGAGGCTATAAATACCCCCTTGGCCAGTTGAGAGGCAACCTTTGGCATCCTATTTCACTCTCTTGAGCTAGTGTGAGCTTCTCCTCTCAATTGTGCATGTGTTGCACCTTGTGAGCAAGGAGAGAGGTCTCTAGTTGCATGTGTTGCATCTAGAGGTGGATTTCGTATCCACTTGAGCTTGTGCATTCGTTGCATGTGGTGAGAGTCAAGCAAGGGGCTTGGCTTATTACTCTTGGTGTTTGCCGACACTTATACGGCGTGGAGGCGTCGTGGTCCGGTGATCTTCTCAAGTGAAGCTTGTGAGAAGGCCCGGTGTTTGTGAGTAGCTTGGTGCTCACCATCTCCGGAGTGGAGTAAGAGCAACCCTAGTGGAGCGAGGTGTTGATACCTCGGAGGAAGGCTTAATTTGTGGAGCCGGCCCAAGTGGTTTGGATTTTCCTCAACGTGGACTAGGGGAGACCGGCAAGTCTCCGAACACCACGGTAAAACATCGACGTGTCTTTGTGGTGTGATCTCTATTGCTCTACTATTGCATTTACATTCATTGTGTATGAATGCTTGTTTTACATTGTGCAATTTATATACCTTGTATTAAATTGCTTACTCATTGTATATGATTGCAATAGTGTCATTTATATTGCTTAAATTGAATTGCTTACAAGTCCATGCTTGATTGATTATTCATCAATTGACTTGTATTGTTGGTGCACTTAGTTGAACCTAGTTGATTTAGGTTTTAATTGTGCAAAACCGTATTATTATTAGCTTTCGCATTAAAAATCGGTTGTAGCGCATAGAAGTTTTAAAACGCCTATTCACCCCCCTCTAGTCGGCCTCCTCGATCTTACAAGTGGTATTAGAGCTTGGTCTCTCATTTATTAGACTTAACCGTCTAGAGAGTAAAGGATGGCGACTAGAGTTTTTGAGCACCTAGGCGAAGCACCACATTTTGATGGCACAAATTATGCTCATTGGAAAATCCGCATATCATGTTATTTTAAGGCCATAGGCCTAAATATATGGCGGATTGTAGATGTAGGCTTTTCTCCTCCATTGGATTATCTTGCTCCAACAAATGAGGAAGAGAAATGCTTACATCTCGACGCTCAAGCAATTAACGCTTTATTTAGTGCTTTGAGTGTAGATGTGTTTGATGCCATATGCGATCACAAGAACGTTCATGAGATGTGGACCCATCTTCAAGAATATTATGAAAGGTCCACTTCCACAAGTAATGATCGCATAGAAGAATGGACGTCGGGAAAAGAATATTCAATCTCCAACTCCGACGATGAAGAGTTCACAAGCCCCTCCACATCAACTTCTAGTTCCGACGATGATGACATATCAACTCCATCAACATCTCCTCATTGCTTTATGGCTAAAGGTAAAAATGAGATAAATAATTATGAGCCTTCATATGATGAATTGATGGAGATGCTAGAAGAATTAAATGAATATATTGGAAAATAAAAGAAGAGATATGCTAAAAGATGAACACGAAACTCTTCTTCTAAATGAGCTTAAAAAGTATAATGTGGATATCGGAATTACATGTAATTTAATAGATGATTTGCCATGCATAGCTCTTATTTCTTGCAATTCATCTAAAGTCAACATATCCACTTCATGTGACGATTTAATTGATTTACCTTGTTGCTCAAATATAGATGTTCTTATTTGTTCTATGTCTTGTGAGACTAAACTTATAGAGGAAAACAAAAGACTCAAGGCCCAAGTCTCAAATTTGAGAAATGATTTGGATAGAAACTACAAGGGAAAAGCCGCTCTTGATGATATCTTGAACAAGCAACAAAGATCAAATGACAAGAGTGGAATTAGCTTTACTTCCATGAAGGAAAAGGAGAATAGCAAGACAAGGCACAATGCAAGACATACGAAGAATGTCAAGTGCTTTGATTGTCATCAAAAGGGTCACCTCTCCTCCATATGCCCTAACAAGGAAAATTACAAGAGAAGACTTGACTTCATCGTCAAGAAAAAGGTGAAAAGCATTCCGAAGCAAAAAGGAAAGAAATACACGAATATCAAATGCTTTGGATGTTATGAGAAGGGTCATATTGTCTCGGTGTGTCCAAACGAGCTAAATGACAAGCAATTGTCATTAAAGAAGAGGCAAACCGGAAATGAGCAAGATAAAAAGACAACAAAGGGAAGCAAAAGCCCTACTTGCTACAATTGCTGGGAAAAATGACATTTTAGTAAGGAATGTCCTAAAGTAATCTCTCCTAAGTCAATTATTTATAATAATCATTATGTGCTTAGAAAGGATAAGAATGGCAATGTGTTTGCTAGAATTGTTAGTTCACCTAAGACTATCATTAGAAGGGCCATTTGGGTGCCCAAAAGTATTGTGACTAACATTCATAGACCCAACCAAGTTTTGGGTACCAAATGCGCTTAAATGCTCAATAGGTATTTAGAGATGCATTGGAGGTTTGGCTCACACATGAAGAGGCGTCTCCGAAGACTTCCCATCGCCAAGCTGTAAAGCGCATTTTCAGGTACCTTCACTCTACCCTCCAGTATGGTATTTGGTATTCCTGCTCATCTTCCTTGTCTATTCGGGGATTTTTTTATTCTGACTTTGCGGGTTATCGGCTAAATAGGAAGAGTACCTCAGGCACTTGTTACTTCTTAGATACTTCTCTTGTCTCTTGGTCTTCTAGGAAGTAGTCCTCTATTGCACAATCCACTGCAGAAGTTGAATATGTAGCTGCCGCTAGTTGTTGTAGTCATTTTATGTCGATGGTGTCCACCCTTAAGGATTTTGGGTTAACTTTTGCTAGTGCTCCTCTTTTCTGTAATAACACTTCTGCCATTAATATTGTTAAGAACCCTGTGCAACACTCTAGAACCAAGCACATTGACATTCGCTATCACTTACTTAGAGACAATGTAGAGAAGGTGATATTGTGCTAGAATTTATGGAGTCCGAGGCTCAGTTAGCTGATATCCTCACCAAGCCCTTAGACTCAACTAGGTTTGCCACTTTGAGGAGTGAGTTAGGGGTAATTTACCCCTATGGGTTGGTTTGAGGGGAGTTGGTTCTATTATAAACTTTGCTTGTTTATCTGATCTTTCCTTGATCTGTTTCTGAACTTGTTGATCTTTTTAGGCTTTTAAGCCATTCTTGCATCTCATTGTATCATATTGCATTTATATGAAAATCTCAAAAAGATGCATTGTAATATAAGCTTACTGCTTGTCTTTTAAAATGATGAAGCTTTGCTTATTACCCTTTTGAGCTTTAGTATTTCAATTTTTGCTCAGTTTCATGTCTAGTTCTTTGACTTGCTAGAATTATCATGTTTTCACATGTGTAGCTAAGTCTTTGCTAAATGAACTAGAACTTTAAGACAACTTGAACTAAAAATTGTAATTTGTAGATCTTTTAGCTAGTTACATAATTAATGATCTTTTTATGACATTGGTCCTGTCAAAATTGCTTTGTTAGCTCTTGAATTTAGGATTGAACATCTCTTGAGCTTCTTGTTCCTTTGTAAATCTAAAAATTGCTTTTGTACTATATATATATAATGTCATGATTCTTATGTGGTTAAATTGTGCCAAACTATTCTCACGAGACTGCATGTCAAAGACATGAACTTATAGGTAGTTTGATGATCCAGACGATCTCATGGGGACTGCTTTTCAAAATTAACATGAACCTCAAGATTTGTCGACCTGGTTGAAGCTTAGAAAGAGTTTGTGGATGGCTCCTAGTCTAGAATCTTCTTCACTAAGATAGATCTTTAATCAACATCAATACTCATTGCAAATGAAAATAGTTGTAAAAATTGGGTGATTGAGGTACTTTGAGCAAAATAATTCAAATTGAGGACTTTTTATCTCTAGGATGGTCGTTGTTAGTTTTTTGATCTCATATTGACATTCTGACATGACCATTATCACTTTAGGATCCCTGTTGATGAACTCGCTAATTTTGAAGCTTTGCTTAAATTGTTTCAATTCATCGCTTTATCTTGAGCCTTCTAGCTTAGCTTTGATATATATTTTTTTAACATGATCTTGCTAGCGCTTTCAGGCTTGATATGTATTGAGTAATAGTAGAACAGCTTGTTCTTTTGGGTAATTTCTAAAGCTTCTTGTACTAAAAGTTAAAAAATACAAATAATAAAGCCACTCCATTACATTTCTTGCATGCTCTTTCTTATGCTTTTTTCTCATTTCTGTATTTGTCATCTCTGGATGAGAAGAAGACGTGATTCCTTGATGACTCCATTGTCAAAGGGGAAAAAGATATAGGTAAAGTGAGAAAAGGGGGAGCTATGTGGAGAAAAGGGAGAAAATGAAGATTTTTGAAAAATCATGATCATAGTGAGGGAGAGTATCTAATTTGCTTTCTTATGATCTTATGATCTTTTCTAAAATTAAATTGCAATTCTTGGAACCTCACAATGATCAAAGGTCAAATTGAACTATTGTTCTTTCATATGGATCTTAAGTGAGATTTTTATCTCTTGTCTAGAAATTAAAGCTTTCTTGCTTTCTTTTGGCTTATCTCACTTGCTTATGCTGATCTGAAGCCAACTTGGTTATTTCCATTACGTCCTCTTGCTTTTGGACCAAGTTGTGCCTTTGCATGAAAACAAGATGTAGTTTTTCAAAACAACCTCTAATCTATTTTTTAGAAGATTGCCAATGTGTCCATCAAGGGGAGATTGTGGATATCATGGAGATATACTTATGATCTTAGGATGATGATACAATTGGTGATAGTGTTGAGGGTTTGTCAAATAACTCGTTTTCTGCAAGTTCAGTAAAATCGATATGGCCGCATTTGAGGAGCGGTATTACCGCACGTGGTCGTAGATTTTTGTACCGGGTGGTCGAAAGCTACAAGTACTATTCATCAAGTGTTGTAGCTATGATTACTGTTCATCGAGTACTGCAGCTACGAGTACCGCGATCGAAAGCTATGAGTACTGTTCATCGAGTGTTGTAGCTACGAGTACTGTTCATCAAGTACTGCGTGGTCGTGGACACTGGTCGCAGACAGTGGTTGTGGACTCTGGTCAGACAGAGGTCGTGAACACTGGTTATAGACAGTGGTCATGGACACTAGTTGCAGACAGTGGTTGTGGATGCATGTGTTGCTGATGTGTGTTTTGACTAACGTGAGTCAAGTTACGAAGAACTTGTTCTCGGAATCGATTTCTTGGTCTATTCTTGTGCAGATGGCTTGGTGGTCAACTATGGTCAATCGTGAGGAGGATCAGGACCTGGTTAGGAGAACCAAGGTCCAGAACGATCGTGGATGCCGAGTGAGATGATTGGACTCAAGTATGGCACAAAATGAACAATGATGACCGAGCGAGACAGTTCGGTGTGACTGGTTGCATCAAGCGGTGAGGCAGTTCGGTGTGACGGGTTACATCAAGCGGTGAGGCAATTCGATGCGACGGGTCACATCAAGCGGTAGGACAATTCGGTGCGATGGGTTGCATCAAGCGGCACGGGAGTTGGTGCAAGTGTTATGATGGTTTCGGTGAGAGCTAGATAGGACAGACTTGCCGATATGATGAGAGCCTTTGATCAACCTATACGTGGCAAAACATGGAATTACTTTATGAAGATTGTTTTGAAATACGTGCGTAAGTAAAATCTGTTTGTGTGTGGGCTTAACGGGTGCCCATTTAAATATCTTCCTCTATAAGCTAGCCTCCACTATAAATAGGGAAGGGTGCTGTCTGTGCACTCTTGAATCCTGACACGAGAAAACCTAGTTTGGCTTTAGGGAAGTGGAGAGGTTAGGGTTCTAGAGAGTTGGGTTGATTGTGTGCTCAAGTGTTGATCATTTGTTCTGCAGGATGGAGTGGCTGTAAACCAACATCAATCTGAAATCAATCCAAGCAAGATTTCTTAAGATGAGTCTCTTCTTGTTCTTGCTCTCTCTTTTGTGATTTTGAAGCTTTCTTTTATCCTTTGGTTTCTGACCTGGATCTTGCTTGTTGTAACTTGTGGGAATACATCTACGATCATCTTAATCATCTCTTACCGACGAGCAAGTTTTTAGATCACATTTTGGTTTTGACTCGGTTCTAAAGCAACCTTCACTCAAACCGAAAAAAGTCAAAACTTAAGCAAATGATCTTCACGATCCTTGACTAGAATCGGTTCTTGACATCCTAGAGAAGGTTTGTTTCAAGTTTCGTGCAGTCTGGAGTTGTAGATCAAAAGTTAGACCTATTTTGTGATCTTACGTTCGGGCTGACTTCCCTGTTCTTCATGCTAGCGGTCTGACCGCCCCTCTCTGTGAGGTCCGATCGCTTAACTCTTTCGGTCTTGAGTTTTTGGTGTTTTTGATCTGTTTTCTTCAGGGAGTTGATTGGATTCAATACAAGTCTTCCACTATGTTTGTTTATTGATCTTCATAGCTCTCATAGCTATTGGAGTGAAAATCTTGTTGAATCTGATCAAAGTGAAAAAGAGACAGTGCTCCTATTCACCCCCTCTAGTCGCCTTTTCGGTCCAACAAGTGGTATCAGAGCCTGGTTAGTTCACTCTTGATATTAACCGGTCACTGAACTTAGTGATGGAGAAGTACTCCACCAAGCCGTATGTCTTCGATGGGCTCAACTATGCCTATTAGAAGAATCGCATGTGTGTCTACCTTCAAAGCGAAGGTCAAGACATATGAAAGGTTGTTCGAGCCCCGCTCGTTTTGCCCGAGGTTGCCACGCAGGCTTCAACAGTCCTCTTGGCTAACAACCATAAGGCAAAGAACCTCCTATATGCCGAACTTGGTAGACAGGAGTATGACAGGATCTGTCATCTTGAGACCGCGCACGAGATTTGGAACACTCTCGAAACTTACCATGAGGGTTCATTCTAAATCAAGCAAGTACGCCAAATAGTCTTTAAGCGAGAATACAACAAGTTCGAGATGCGTTCTAAAGAGAGCATCGATGATGTATTCACTCGCTTCAACCCCTAAGTAAACTATTACACATATAGAAAACTATGACTACCCCAGGTCTAAGAATATCACATATATTATGTATGGGACCAACTGATAACACTTAAGAATATAATAATTCTCGCAGTGTCTCAAGACGGGTCAATCCAACATTATGTTCTCCAACATATATCCACATTATTGATTTGATATATCATATCCATGATGTATGAAACGTGTTCATCAATCAATACATGTGTTGATCCATAAATCATAAGTTTCTCATATAATGACATAAGATCAGACATGTTTAGAATGACATATAAACATAAATAGAGAGTTTCACAAACAAGCTACATACTTATCAGTCAATATAAATGATATTTTATTCAAGGGATAAAATAACATATTCAAAAACTCATAAAATATAGAAACGATACAATCATCTTTATAATTGCCTCTAGATCATATCACTGACATAACAAGCATAGGCAACTTAGTTGAAAAAGCTTATTAATTACGTAATCTACATACGGAGATGCATTTCCTTTGATTCCAGCAGGAGCCTAGAAAACACCCGCCCCAAACGGACCTGTCTAGGTTGCGCCACGTCCTCAAGTCTTTTATTCCCATTATATTAACATGGATAATGCACATGCACATACGTCCGAAGCTAGCCAGTGCATTGGACGACCCCACATGCGCACTTTTCCCCCCTCTTTCTCGCTTTGTGATAAAGTCTCCACCTGCTCACTTTCCACACTTCCTACGAGCATTTGTTCCTCTCTCTCTCTCCCCCTCACACACAACTTCTTCACATTGGAGACTCCATTCTCCTTCAGCATCTTCAACACCGACGCCGGTAGCAGAGGGTGCGAGAGCTGCGAGCCCAGTTCACGCCGATGTCCACGGCGGGGGCCGCGGCCGCAGGGGACACAGCGAGCAACAGCATGGCGGGCCAGTAGCCGTAGGAGCTCAGCCATGCCGGGGTGTTCTCTGATTTTCCCCTTGTTTCTCTAATCAAACCCAAACCTCCAAGAAGAAGGCTAAGATATTCCTCTCCCCCCCCATTTTGCCATCCTACAACCGAAACCCACGTTCTCCTGTTTTTTTGTGTGTTTGATATGTTGTGTTCTCCAGTTTTCTTCGTGGATGTCAGTGCCACTGTCTACGACTCCTCCGGGGGCGAGGAGGACGAGCGTGCCATGTGCGGGAGGTCATCGACATTGACGTGAGGGCCACCTCGACGTCGCTGGTGCCTCTGAAGCGCATGGCGCCGGTTCTGATGTTATTTCCAAATAGTTATCCTCTGTTGTTTCTGCTGATGTTGTGCTCCGTTGAAAACAATGTTGCAGCCTATTGAAAATAATATTGTATACTGTTATTTGAAATGTTGTATCTGTAGAAAAAAAGTGTTGCATTTATAGAAAAAATATTGTATTTGTAGGAAAAAAATATTACATACTATTCACGACGATATTGTAATTTTTTCAACGTGTTTTTTTCCTGATGCTTTGTTTTTTGATTTGTGATGTTGCAACCGTTGTCCGGAGATGTTGCAACCGTGTTCGGGGGATGTTGCGTGCAGCGACGTACTTCTGCCCCTTTTTGCGTGGTGGGCGTTGCTTCGTGCGTCTTCTCTCCCCTTGGGCCACGCTCGCGTACATATTTTCGCTGGATTTTGCGAGAGAGAAATGGGCAGGAATTGGCAAAACGGCCGTCGGCTTTGAGCAGTTTTCTTTCAAATCAGCGCGACAGAACCGGAACGTCCGATCCTAGCACCCAAATCGGACATTCGGACGCTAATATCACCCGATAACATCATGTAGACTGCACTCATTTCATTTTACCATTCTCTTGCTTTCATACGGTTCTTAATTCTCGTGTCCAATCAAAATAAGCCTTATAAAAGGAAACCGAGTTAGTACAGTTGTAAAGGAGTGTGGTCGAGTCAGCACCGTACCATACCCACTCAAAAGAACACCAATCCGACGAAAGCTTGTTTTCCCATTGTAATTGGATACGCGACCAAGTCCGAAAGAAAGCAAGGCACCTCTCCCGTTTTAACCCGACGCGGCCGCTGCCTAAATCTGCCATGGTCTCCTCCTCGCCCAACGTCGTCTGACTCCTACTCCTCTCGGCCCGTCTCGACGACACGAGCTCGGCGCACGCGGACGCCGCCGCCGCCGCCGCCACGTAGCGGCCGCCGACTCGTCCCCTCACGAACACCTCCCAGATCCAGCCGCTGTTTTCTCCAGGTAGATCCCCTCGGTAATTCGCGTTATCTACTCCGCACTGATTCATGTCTGCGGACTGCGGCGTAGTGTACGGGGTGTCTCGATTTGGTGGGTTTCGTTGATCATCAAGTTAGGGTGTGTACTTACCCGACCGCCGTGCCGTAGTTGGGCGGCCGATAGGGCCCCGCGCTGTTCTGATTAAGCAATGTAATGTAATATCTGGAGGCTATGGTTTTGCATAACACGTTTGGATGCTGTGGTTACCTACCACCGCCACACCGCGCCATGGTAGTGCTTTGCTTGCTACTTTTAACACTGCTGTAGCAGCGCTATGTGTGGTGCATTGGCAAAATTGAGCTACTTTAACACGCGGACACGCGGTGCTATGTGTGGTGGATTGGCTAAATTGTACAGATGTTTTGCGTTTGGGTGGATGCGCGTATGCTGTAATGTTAAGATTTGACAAATATTGATGAGAAATATGCCTATTACACGCCAATTACTTACGGCACGGGAAGAAGGTTAACATTTGCTGCGGATTGGGTGTGGTGTCATTCATAATCGTGTAAGGCTGTAAGCACAGTGTGCCGTCAAGTTGCGTGTTGATGGTAGGTGTCGGTGAATGCAAAAAAGATAAACATGTGCAGAAGGGTTCCTTAAAGTGACCGAGGATGCTTCCCGCATGCCATAGTTACCCAGTTATGGTAAACGCTGTAGCGTTGCCCTTAAATTTACAACTTTCCCATTGCGCAAGCTCTAAATTTTTGGTTTTTGGTCTCCCAACATTTTCTCCTTTTCGGGAGATGAAGATATGTTTGGTTCTCTCAAAGCATTTAGCCCTCTCAAAAACATTAAACATCAGAATGATCTCTTAGGTTATAATTCATAGAGAACATAGCTTCTTCTATGTTCGGTTCGGAGAAAATATATACGAAAGAAAACCAGGGCAACCGTTGTATTTATAACTTGTAGTTGGAATGTTCTCAGGTTGAATGTGGCTACATTCGGTTTCTAGTGTTTAGCAACGCTATTTCGTCCCCACAGAACTTCTCTTTTTCTCTTGCTTCATCATATATATTCTTGTTAGCTGCAGGATTTCAGCATGGACAAATGTCTCTCTGACTATGATGTGCTCGAGAAGTGTATTAAAGACATCCTCTCTCTAATCAAACCAGCGGACGATGATAGAAACAAACGACTATCCGCAATTCAGGAGCTGGCAAATTCCATCCAATCAGTTGCAGCCTTGAGAGGTAACTTCTTTGGCTCCCGCAGGAGCCTTTTCCATTGTTTGAAACTATCACTTGTGATCCTGATATTGATTAAGGGTGCAATGGTGTAATCTTTTGACTGAAGCTTGGGGCTTGGGCAGGTGTCTGCACTCTGCTTCCCTTGTTGTGCATGCTATATTATGAAACTTTAGTTATAGATTACTGAAAGATAGTGATCCCCATCCCTATCAGGATGTATGCAAAGTTGAATATATCTCCAGAACTTTGCCACAACTTCTGTTGTATTCCTAAAGAACCCCCAGAGATGTTTTTGTTCGAGGATAGCAAATACTATAGGTGATATAGATAAGACGTTTCGTTTCTTGTCATGATATTTGTATTCAATACACAGGTTATTTAAGAAGTTTCTGTAATGACCAATGAAAGGTGAGCGAATCTAATTATGGTACAATTTGATGTTGCATTACCTGATTTTTGAATTTCCTTAACAGGTGCTGCTGTCAGACCTTTTGGATCCTTTGTATCAAATCTTTACTCAAAATCAGGTGATTTGGATGTATCAGTTCAGCTCGGTACTAGCTCAAACCTCCCTATAAACAAGAAAAAGAAGCAAAATGTCTTGAGAGAACTAAGGAGAGCTTTGCAAATTAGAGGTAAACTTTTTTAGCTCTTACACAACAGATAAGCATGCATACTTCATTGTATGTTCATTATATCCATAGATTTAACCAGAATGATATATTTTTGTACTGTCATACTCATAACTTTTTCCTAAGATTACAGGGTAGACGCACACGCAACACCATGCATGCACAACACACACACACGGGCGCGAGTGCGCTCCCCTAGCACACGCCTAGAATTTTGCGGACTGAGGCGCACTCACGTGTATGTAAAGGTGGGAACAATAGTTTGAATCTGGTGGTCCCACGACTCCACCAGCCCACCATGAGGTGGTTCCCCGTCATACTAGTAGCTTTGGGGGTAAAAGAATCATAATATATGTATTTGTGCATCAAGGAAAGCAATATCATGTGAGAGGTAACGTCATTCTAATGAATATGTTTTTGTTGAGCTAAAATTCCCCTTTAGTTCCATGGTTACTTAATTAACTACAATACCTTTGGGTGAAAAAGAATCATAATATATGTATTTGTGCATCAAGGAAAGCAATATCATGTGAGAGGTAACATCATTCTAATGAATATGTTTTTGTTGAGCTAAAATTCCCCTTTTGTTCCATGGTACTTAATTGAGTACAATACCTTTCGTTATCTGTCCCTTAACTTTTTTTAGCAATCTGTCCCTTTAATTTTTACTGAAGTTTTCATTTAAATTTGGTTTTTGTTGCTTTTATTGTATCCAGGCGTTGCTGGATATATGCAGTTCATTCCTCACGCAAGAGTCCCAGTTCTTCAGTACGTGAGCAACCGCTTTGGCATTTCCTGTGATTTATCCATTGACAACTACCCTGGTCGAATTAAATCCAAAATCTTCTACTGGATCAATACTTTAGATGAACGTTTTGGTGATATGGTTTTATTGGTAAGCTTCTAAGAGAGAATTTTTTGCTGCCGCATTTTTTTTGGGTGGGGGTGGGGGGTAAGAGCAAGGCTTATCATGAAGTTTCCTTGCAGATCAAGGAATGGGCAAAAGCTCAAAACATCAATGATCCAAAAACTGGAACCCTGAACTCCTATTCGCTCTGCCTACTTGTCCTCTTTCAATTTCAGGTATTAGTTCTTACTTTAGAAGTTATCTGTAGTTAATTCTTGTTGATGGTTTCACAAAATTTCTTGCTTATCTCTTACACTAAATTTCCAGACATGCGAGCCGGCAATTCTACCACCTCTGAAGGACATTTATGAAGGGAACATTGCAGAAGATTTTGCAGGTTAAATGAACTTAGCTTGTCACTGATGGTTGTGTAACATATCAGTGCCTAGTAATTTACTCATTGCAGTCACATACAGAAATGACGTTTTATAATGAGGAACATCTTGATGAGGTGTGTTCTGCAAATATAGCAAGATTTCGAAGCCAGAACAAGGAACAAAGAAATGAAAGCTCTCTTTGTCGTCTCCTCGCAACCTTTTTCCACAAGGTAACTGAGCATTATGGCCCACTATATTGACTAAGTCAACCTTATCTGTGACTATCTAGCTGCCAATGCCATTTAGCATTTGTAGTACGTCTATGTGCAATGGAATTTGGTATGGATGATATAAAAAGGCACGACCGTTCTCATATGAAAAGGCATCTTACGTTTTATTTTTTAAAACTGAGAGAAACAAGCTCAATTGGTGATCTTTTATTGTTTGCAGTTTAGTCATATCAATGCCCTTTCGACTGATGTGATATCCACTTACACGGGTCAGTTAGAGCGAATCCAGGACAACCCAAGTCGGACAGCCAAATCTTACAGCTTGTTTGTAAGACTTTCCTTTGTTGGGCATTTGGTGGCTGTTGTGGCTGGTGTTATCGAATACTACACTCCATCTGTTTGCTATTTTTTGTTTAGGTCGAAGATCCAGTTGAGAGGCCTGATAATGCCGCTAGAGCAGTTGGTATGAAAGGGCTTCAACAAATAGCTAATGCCTTGAATGATGCTAGTCGCAAGTTTGTTTCTCTTGAGCATACCGACCGGAACGACTTGCTGGCACTGTTGTGCACACCTGGTGTTGGCTCAAAACTTGGTGGAAGAGCCATAGCTAACTCGTATACAAACACTCCACAGAGGAGTCAGCAGCATGCCAGATCATCTAAGGGGCGTGTGGCAGCTAAGCCATCTGATAATCAACATCACCACGGAGCCAGAGGATTTACAGGAAGCGCGCCAGTTCATAATCCTCAGGTGCATACTACAGGGCGCCAACAAACAGCAGGACAGCCAGGACTAAACCAAAATCATAATCCTCCTCGGGTGAATACTGCAGGGGGCCAACAAACAGCAGGACAGCCAGGACTATACGAAAATTATGATCCTCCTCAGGTTTATAGTACAGGGCGCCAGACAACAGGACAGCCAGGACTATACCAAAATCATAATCGTCCGCAGGTGTACACCGCAGGGCGCCAAACAGCAGGACTATACCAGAATCACAATCATCCACAGGTGTATACTGCATGGGTCCAAACAGCAGGACTATACCAGAATCATAGTCATCCACAGGGTTATCCTTCAGGGTTCCAAACAACAGGACCATACCAGAATCATAGTCATCCGCAGGTTTATACAACCGGCCTCCAAACGCCAAGACCATACGAGAATTATAATCACCTACCGTTGTATACTACAGGGCGCCAAACAAATGGATCATACCAGAATCAACAGCGGAGAAAATACACATCAGGCAATCAAACTAACAGGAATTCTGTGACTACAAGGTACGAGCCTGTTCTTGGAGGGTTCAACAATGGACCAGCATGGGACTCGAGATCTCAAGCCTCCTCAAGCAGTACAGCAAGGCAAAGGGAGCTGCGAACAGCATTAACTGACCAAAACAGATAGTACCAGGATAGCTACAAATTATCTTCAGCTTTTGTGTGGCAGTGTGTATCAATCCGTGATATTTAAGATAGCTTTTGCCAGACAGCATTTTTAGCTCGGTGCCATTGCTAAGTGTTATGTGCACCTCCCAGGCGGCAGCAGCTCCTGATGCTGGCGCATGAAGATAAGTTTCGATTTTTTTTTTAAATAATATTATTTAAAAAGATAATTACAAAATTAACTTTTTTTTTTTTTTTTTACAAAAGTAGGTTCCCGTCGCCAATTGGAATAGCGACGGGCTCCTGTCGCCATTCCAATTGACGACAGGGACTTTGTCACCAATTGAAACAGTGAGGCAGATAGGTTCCTATCGTCAGTTCAATTGGCGACAAGAACCTGTTGTCATTTGGATTGCCGATAGGAGGGGTTTTTTTGTGTGTAGAGAAATTTTTAAATTTTGGTAATCGGTAAAATATTTGTGTTTAGGGTTGTCATGCGCGATATTATCTCGATTGTATTTTTCGTGAAACCGAATTATTGGGGAAAAGATTATGTAATATGTAAAAATCCAAATATTTAGGAAAAAGATATGCAAGTTCGAAAGATATGTGGATCATTTGACATGCAAGAT
The DNA here is from genome assembly GCA_036346255.1 of Ampelocalamus luodianensis. Lineage (NCBI taxonomy): Eukaryota > Viridiplantae > Streptophyta > Magnoliopsida > Poales > Poaceae > Ampelocalamus > Ampelocalamus luodianensis. Next base: position 22,942,082 of record CM070617.1, on the reverse strand, counting down.
ATGCATGACAGTGCTGGCCTTTATTTGTAGGTGTTCCCATTGGGATGAAAATGTTACATTTGTTGCATAAGATATGCAGACTATTTGGTACGAAAGATCAAATTTTAATGCACAAGTCCACTGTTATGTACATCGTTCTTAGTGTTCTGGACCTTTATTTTTATGTTGTTCCCGTTTTTGTACGTCAAGAATTGAATGCCCAAATAGAACATGATTTGAAGTCAGCTTTACAACGTATTAGCGAATTGAAATAGACTTTATATTAAAGTTGCAAATTACACGGCGCGCGCGGTTTGGTTACATTCATAAGGAACGATATCATGTACGATGCAACAAACCGAAATACAACAATACATATACATCTTTTTGGAATGGGAATAAAGTCGTTTGAAACAAAGATCTTCAGTTTCGGCGGCCCATTGCTCCTTCCCCTTGTCTCCTTGCTACCCGCGCCAGCGGTCGCTATCACCTTGAAGTCATTCATGTTCTGCGAGATGGGTTGGATGGTTGAATGATGTTAGGATAACACAATGTCATACGAAATAAAAAAGTATGATGCATACTGTACATAACTTACCTCTTGGTTACGGATTGCAGCCAGGCAACGATAAGTGGTAGTACGGTCAATGATCTCACTTGCCGGAGCCTTCTCCTTGTCCCCTTGCTGCCCACGGCGATTGCGAAAAGTCTTGAAGTCATCCATGTCGCGCGGCATTGAAACTGGGGAAAGTGGGGGCTTTGTGTTGATTTCGTGGTGATTCAGGTGCTGTCGGTGGGATTTCGTGTCAGCGGTTGGAGGCGGACAGGTAGCTAGCCCACGCGTCGCGTCATGCCTTCTTTGTTTGCATGTGCGAGCCAGAGAGGGGCCGTTTAGGGAAGGCGGGCGGCTTCCGAGTTGGCGAGGCATGGCCGGGAATGGAAAGATGGGCAATTGGGCAAAGAATAAGCCTTTTCATGGAGTCATCAATTAATTGTAGCTGCTAATTCTGCTGACACTAAGCTTTGGTTTAGAATTCTTAAAGCTAAATATTTTCCCAGAAGCAATTTCAGAGAAGCTCTTAACTCTCACAGAGGTTCACAATTTTGGAAACTGCTGATTAAAGCTAAATCTTGCTTTGACAGGGGTGTCAAGTATAAGCTTGGGAGTGGTATTAATGTTTCCTTTTAGGGTGATATCTGGAATGGTGACTGTCCTTTTAGGGTCAAATTTAACAGCCTTTATAACATATGTCGCTTTCCTGAAATGAGTGTGGCAGAGGGTTTAACTAATAACAATTGGAACATAACTTTTAAGAGATGCCTGGGGGATGAGGAAATTATTCAGTGGGAGAGTTTGAAAGAAATTCTAGCTGAAGTAGACCTTAACAATAATTCTGATAAGGCTGTCTGGTGTTTGAAAAATTCTGGGTTGTTTTCAGTCAAATCTTTATATAGATAGATTCTCTTTGGGGGTGTTGTTTGTAGTAAATTGCAAAAACTTTGGAAATGCAAAATCCCTTTGAAAGTTAAAATCTTTGTGTGGCAATGTTATCATAATAAAGTTCAGACTTTGGAACAAATTAGCAAAAGGGGGGTGGAAAGGAGGTCTGAACTGCAATCTTTGTGGTTGTATAGAAAATATTGATCATATCCTGTTCAACTGCATCATTGCTAAGTTTTTCTGGCTTTGTATCAAAGAATCTCTTAATTGGAACCATGCTTCAGTTTCCGTCGATGATTTTCAGTTGAATTGGCTAGATAGGAGGGGGGCTACTGATTACAACGTTATTTTGTTTAGTTTTGCAGCTTCCGCTTGGATTCTCTGGAATGTTAGAAACAGGGTGACATTTGAGGGGGGTTTACCTTCGGCAACCTATGGATGTGATATACAAATTTCTATCTTGTTTGCAGCGTTGGCAAATCCTCACCATCGGGGCTGACCGCACTAAATTGGACAATTTCATGAAGGCCATTGAAGAGTGGTCTAGGAACTTTTGTAGCTCGGGCATAACTGTCTCTGAAAATCTGTAATTTTTTGTTTGTTTGCCCTCTGTTATCTGTGCTTGTTTCGCTTTCTGGTGCTCCCAGAATCCTTGGTAGGGTCTTTGGTAGTTCAAACATTCTTGTTTGTTGGAAACTGTAAGTTGTTTGCTTGTCCTTCTGCGGTTTGGGCTTGTAACGCAATCTGGTGTCCCCAGATTCTTGGCTCATCTTTTGTAAAACTGTTATATGCTTTATAAAAGCTGGGATATTTTCCTTTTTCAAAAAAAAAAATTGTAGCTACACGCGCGCCCGCTTAAGGAAAAGGAAAGAATGAGGGTTCGCACTGGATTACGTGTTTCGGGGCCGTCAGATGCTGTAAATAACAGATCTGGATTAAAAATGTAATCTACGTAGAGCATGTGCAATGGTGTGGTGTCAGCTGTCTGTAAGATTTGACACGTAGAACACGAGATGATATGGAAGAGAGGAGGGGGGAGCATAGAGAAATGAGACGTCTCTCATGCAGTAGTCGGCTGTAATACGAGAAACAAGACACATTATACATAGAAGAACTGTTTCTAGAGACATGTAAAAAGACAACATATTGTAAAATCTGTCTTAAGTGTTGTCTATAAATGATATAGAAAAATACTACAGACAATAGTTGTCTATATCATTGTACATGCCCTTAATGCTTAACAAGTTAAAACCAAGTTATAGGTTCTCTTTAAATAGTAAAGATTAGTACGTAGTAAAGAAAATACCACTCTAATGTCCTCTTCCCCTTGTCTTTCGTTTGCCACCGCTCGTCGGCTGCTCTCAGTTGCCATTGTCGCCAGCACACCAACCCATCACTGCTGCAAACTCCATCAAGTTGCCAAATTTTCCGCTGCCCCTCTTTCTCAACATTTACTCGAGCGCTGTCGCGTTTCTTCCCCCACTCTCAGTGAACTGCGATGCCGTGTGCTACAGTCAAACAATGTCGAGTGCCAAATTGGCGTCCTCTTTATTTTGCTGACCTACTCTAATGACCCTCATGCGGTCTTGCTACCTCTTCTTCCTCAGCGCAGTGCACCACCGGTGTCACCTACTCGCCTCGTCCCCGTCAACCTTGGCGTCGCCGTTGAAGAATGCCCCCGTTTCCGTCGCTTTGCTGGAGCTGTGTCGACACCTCGCCGCCATCCCCTCCTATGAAAGAAGCAAGGAAAGAGAGAATAGCATTCCAAACTAAGGGTTTGTGTTTGGATAGAAAGTATTTTTTGGAGTTTTTAAGTAATACCATAGGTTCTCAGAAATACTGTAGTGTGAGGTGTTTGGATGCAGCCAAAACTATGATATAGAAAATCATAGTATCCTAAATACCATGGTATTTTTGGAGTTTTAAAAAATCTACTCCCAACCTCTTTTTCTAAAGGCAAAATCGGTTTGATACCATCCTGAACACACCGGTTCACTTTAATACCACTGTATTCTCCCGGTTCACTTTAATACCACCGCGCCTTCTCTCCGTTCCGCGAAATGCCACGCCCATGACCTCTCTGTTATCTGGGCTATCTAACCCTGCTTCCTCTCCCCTGTTCTTGTTGGCGCCTTTCTTGTCACCCGCAATCCCCAAAGCGTAACCCTAGTAGAGTTGACGCATGGCGCGTGCCGAGTCATCGACTAGGGCAAGAGGCGAAAGATTTGGCGATCTTCCTCTTGTGCTATGTCGGCGATGTGGGCTGCAGGTGGTTGGCGACATCTTGTACAGCGAGCGCAACCCCGACTGAGCCTACTACAAGTGCCCAAATAATCAGGATGTATTTATTGGAATGCCTTTTTGATTTGGATTGCTAAAATTCCTTCCTTTTATGTTATTGCGGACGATTTTGTCAATTTGTGAGTCGATTCATTTTTATTTTGATTTGGATCTGGCCAATTTTGGATCTGATTTGTTCCATTTTGTTCCCGTGTACTTCAAAATTGGTTTTGCAACTCTGGTTTTGGTAAGAAACTGATTTCTTATGCATGATGTATGTGCAGCGGTTCTCTACATGTAAGTTTTGCATGTGGGAGAACCAATATGTAGAATATTTGAAGGAGATTGGAGTTCTTGATGCCCCAAGTGCTCGACAAGGACATGGTAGAGGACAACTTCTAGTGCAAATGCAACCAACAAGCCATGTTGGAATGGAAGCACACAGATGATGTCGTTTTAGGAGACATAGTACAAGGAATTACTCGGTTAGATGAAAGAATGAGCAAGATTCTTGGTGTCTTGGAGAGAATGAACACGATGATTGGTCTGTGTGTGTGTGTGTGTGTTGGGCTGTTAGCAGCCAATGTAGGCAAGTAATTGAACGAGCAAGATATGGAGCAAGTTAGTTGTAAGGCAGTTGTAATGTGGAGCATGAATGTAGTCGATTTACTTTAATGTATTAATGTAATCCGAATTTAGTTCTTCGTACATTTGGTTATTTGTAATCTCAAGAATATGCAATATGAGAAGTGAGCTGGGGCTCATTGGTTTGAGGCAGCGTAGTCCGCTCAACCGACTTGGGTTCGAGTCTGGGGACTCGACCTGTGGTATCTCACCAGGGGTTGTTGTGTGGTTTGAGCTGAGGCTCAAGATGGAGGATTGTCTAGGGGCACAGTAGCACAGGGGAGCTTTAGGCTCTCAGCTAGCCACGGTTCAAGCACTGCTCCCGTAGGCGCCTTTAGAGATAGGGTGCTTCTTCTTCTTTAATGTGGACCAGATGGGGTTAAATCCCGGACTTCAAAAAAAAAAAGAATATGCAATATGACAGAAATATCAAAATATGACCATATACAATATGAGATAAACACTAACAATGCATATCTAAAATGAACACTGACAATGCATATCTGAGATAACACTGACAATGCATATACATATCACATATATCTGACAGAAACCTGGGCAATCTGACCATATGCAATCTGAGATAACACTGACAATATATGTACAAGTTGACATCACAGAAATCTGGGCATATGACCACCATATGCAATCTGACCATATGTAATCTGAGATAACACTGACAATGCATATACAAGTTCACATCACAGATATATGACTGTAATATGGGGATATGACCACCATATGCAATCTGAGATAACACTGACAATCTGAGATAAACACTGACAATACATATAGAATTTCCATAGATATAGGTTCACAACCCTGATTGATACAAGTTCAGAGCACAAAAATCACAGCAATACGGACAAGAAAATAAACATGTGCTAGTCCATGCAAACCACAACAAGCTAACTATACAAGTTCAGAACACATGACAAAAGACTCATAACATGCAAGTTCAAAGTTCAAAGCTTTCTCTTTCTGATTCCTGATGACGATGCCTGTGCAGCAGCCCTAGCTCCAGCTATCCTTTCTGTAGTAGACCTTCTTGGAGTTGATACTTCAGCTGCCATCCTCCTTGTTGTAACTCCAGGGCTGTTTTGAGTGCTTGGTTGCAATGTAACTTCAGGGGGGCTGCTGGAGTGGTGGACTGGCATCTTGAGTGCATGTAGTTCTTTTCTTCTTGCCTCTACAGTCAAGAAAGAAAATACTTTAAACTCACATGCATACTATGAAGGATGAGAAGGGAAAAAAAACAAGGGAAGGTAGATTACCTTTTTGTTCTCTTAGGGGGAGGTGCAGCTTGAGAAGGATCATCTAGTTGTGTTAAACTACAACCCTTTTCTGTGTGGTCCCACTGAAAGCACCTCTTACACTGATAGGTTTTTTTTTGCCACCGGACTCATCCCTTGGTTTGATCCTTTTCTTCCTCGACCTTCCTGCAGCCCTAGTTAGCTTGGTAGGAGGTAGCATGAAGAAACCCTTGGACTTCCTTGGCTACTGTGACTTATCACCAATTGGATCAATGTCAAACTCATATGCATCTTTGAACCTATCCACTGAGTAGTACTCATGCACATTTGTCTCTAGCTCCATCCTCTTTGAACATATGAGAGCTATGACATGAGTGCAAGGTTTTCTAGAAAGCTTCCATTGGCCGCAAGTACACTCCTTATGCACTAGATCAACTGCATATCTCCAAGGCTTTTGTGACCTGTCAAGTCCAGACACCTCAGCCTTCATGTGTCCACTTTGAGATAGAGTATACTTTAACGCTCTACTTTTCATATTTAGCTCAAGGATGACACTAGGCAATATGTTGCCTTGTAGTTTATCGGCCACCCTCTTCCTTGCTGAAATTATTTCCATTATCATCTATCTCACCTTATCCATAAGATCAACCACTGGAAAATCCTTAATGTCTTTTATCCAATTATTGAAAGTTTCAGCAATGCTATTGTTTACATAGTCGACCTTGCAGTGTGATGCAAATTTACCTCTTGTCCACAAGTTTTTGTGCTCCTTTATAAGATATGCATATCCAGTTGGACATTTCTCAGCGATTATGTCCAAAAATAGCTGATGCTTTTCAGGAGTATAAGCCCAGGCTGCAGGCTACATATAACAATCATGTGTTGTTAGACGTACAAGCTAGCTACAATAAAGATGTATATGTATGCGTCTAGCTTGTTTAATTTTCTTTATAATGGCTAGTTAGCACAATAGTTGTTTTCCTAACACAATATAATGCATTGAATACTGAAAATGCCAAATACATCATGTTTTTTCTTAATACCGTGAAAAACTATTGTATCTATAAACTATGGTATTCTAGTACTTGAAAAACTGTGGTTTTAGTTTCTAAATGCTATAACATCCAAACCGGACCTAAAGCCTTGATATCATTCTTTTCGGTGAACCTGACCACTTTTTGGGCCCTTCGCACTAGGCACAAAAAAAATCATTGCGATCGTCCATCTTTCGGTAGTACAGGACAGCCACAAAAGTTAAGCTAGCTCGGACTGGGCCTGAACCCAACTTATGGCGTCTCATCCGTATGCCCATTTGTTAAGCAATTTGACGCAGCCAGCACGGTCCCGCACCGCCTAAGCCGAATCCAACGAAATCCGGTCTTTCCCCTGGCTCCCAGTGGGTCCGTGCGCGGCCGCTTCGGCTTCCCAAGATGAAACAAACTAGTAGCCTGTTGGCGTCCTTGGGCGCGCGAGAATGAAAACTGATGCAACGCAGAGGGTATGATTGCGATGGTTGGATGGTACGAATTGGTTACTGGGAACTGTTGTATTACCGATGTTATTTGGGAGTAGTATATCATATGAAAAAAAAAATGTATAAAGAGCAAGTGTAAAAGATGTACCTGTGAGCATACGGCGTCTGGACTACTGATAGAGAGGATTATTAGTCGGACAAGGTTTGGCTGAGCAGAACGAGCTGCGCAGCGAACATAGCAGACGGTTTGCAAAAGGTAAGATTCTGTCCCTGTGATACAGAGGGCAGTTCGGATATCTGTTATACAACAGAAGTACAAAAGACAGCGATCAGTCGCCAGATGGAAGAGTATGTTACATGCAGCGTCTGTATGGGATGATTAAGCAGCGATGGACAGTACACTTTCCGACGCAATCCATTGTCTGCAAGATGGGATATCGGCGAGCAATCGTCGGGCGTGTGGATAGCAGGGGGAATTAGATACCTGCGCAATAAAAAGAGTTCAGAATATACCTGTTGGTTACTTGGAGGGACTGGTGTCTGGTCTGACTTTCTTTGTAGCAGGGGAGGGCGTTGGATCGGCATCAACTGCATGCTGGGAGTTGTCATAGGAAGTGTGTCAACAATAGATCATAGAATGATTGTTCTGGGAAAAAAAAGGTATGTAATCTAAGAGAACAAGGCATGTTGTACGCAGAATAACTCTGGCGTTGCAGATAGATGATGATTATAAGTATTATTAAGTCTCAAAAAAAAGAGAGAAATTGAAAAGTATCTTGATGTTCTCATTGGCGCACCGAGGCACTTTGCACAGCATGGTTACTCAGCCCTCGTAATAGAAAGCACAATTAGGAATGGGCAACAAAAATCAGAATAAAACGATCAAACATAAGATTTTGAATAGATGCTGCTCCATTTTTTTAATTAAACATTGAGTTGTGCCAACTAATCACCGATAACGGGCTGACTGCCATTGCAAGAGGATGCCCTGTAAAGGAAGATGCAATAAAGTTAAAAAAATTGACAGGTCAAAAATTCTTTGTGATGTAAATGGCACACAAAGTTCCCTCTAGGCCCCAAGTTCTACAAAAACGTGTAGGATGACGCCAGAGAAATGATTTATAACAATTTGTAAGCAAACAAAATAGATGAAAAACACTAAATCCTGAATCCCTATTCTTGTATTAAGCATCAGTATGCCACATAAATAACAAGGCTATCGTTGTCAAACATAAGACATGATTCATTAATCGAAGTTGCTTCCTTATGTCAATCATGTAACAGTCAGAAGGAACATAATGAGCTCTAGTAAGGGGATGATACTCATGGAGAAGATAAACAGATAACACAGGATAAATGCATGATAATGCTTACCTCTCACAAAATTGGAGTGTTAACTCTGTAAGAGATTTACAGTTCTCAGCGATAGATATCAGTGCTTTGTCTCCTATCTGCATACCAAAAAGAAGTTCAATCAACCAAACACATCTGAGTTCTGGATTTGAAAACACTGTTTTTTTTGGGTCTTGCTATATATGGTCAAAGGTGCAAGTAACCAAATCACTTTGTTTCATCCAAAAATAAAATTTTATAACACACCCGATCTCATATTTGAGAAGCAACTAATTGCATAAATTTTAATAAAACAAACAGAAAATTATACAGAGTTGCACACCGAATTGAAGCAAAACAAAAGGTAGACTAAAAGGAAGGTTGCCATTTGTCTCCATGCATGCTAGGCCTGCAGCAAATCAATGAAAACTTCCAAAGTACCTCATAACTACGCCGAATAGAAAGTTTTGTCAAGTTCTTGCAACCTTGAGCTATGTGATACATGGCATCATCACTTATTCTTGAACAATCGACCAAATAAAGAGACCGGAGAAGGGATCAACCTCTACCAACCTCCAGAAAGGCACTGTCCCGGATCCTTGGGCAGTACATTAGAGAGAGCTCCAAAAGACCCCTGCTTGCATAGGAAGGCAAATTATCTAACATTATCACAACAACATTATCTAACATTATCACAACAACATAGGGGCGGGCGCAAGGGCGAAAGGGAAGGGCGGCGGCCGTGGTGGTAAGAGGGAGCCCACGCGCGACAAGCAGAAGCGACGACACGAAGGACCGTAGGTGTGCAAAATGAAATAAATATCGGATGGCCGCCAGGGAGAGACGCGCTAGATTCAATTGGCAAGAAGAATCAAGGCGACGTGGCCCGCCTGGCCTCGCCCTAGTTTTGCATTCGTTTATGGGGGCGCTGGGGCAGAGGGAAAGCAGAAGAGAGTGCCCACGCGCAGAAGCGACGACGTGAAGGATCACAGACGTGCAAAACGAAAAAATATCGGACGGCCACGAGGGAGAGGCGCGCTGGATCTCACGAGACCGTCGCCCCAATTTTCCCTTCGTTTAACCGGTAGGATGCACCGCACATCCGCAGTTCCGCGCCCCTTCAACTAGTCTGACGCGCACGCGGCCGGTTATTGGTCTCACGAGGCCGCCTCGCCCCTTCTCCCAACCCATCTCCCCGACGGGAGTAGGGCGCCAGTCCACGGAGACCGCTGCCGGCTCGTCGCCCACAAACTCCCATCCGTCTGTGATCTTCTCTAGGTAAAACCCCTGGCCCCCCCACTAGTGCATGCACCGGGTTTCTCGCTTAGTCGGTTGGTGGGTTTCGCTGATCATCGAGTTAGGGTTTACCCTCCGCGGTGCGTTGTTGGGCGGCCAGTATGGCGCCGCGCTGTTCTGGCTAAGAAATGTACTACCTTCCTCCGAGGGTTTTGTGAGATTCGGAGGCTATGGTCGCCGACCACCGCGCCATTTTAGTGCCTTGCATGCTACTTTGACGCCCTCGTGGTACTGTGTGGTAGGTACATTGGTAAAATTGTGCAGAGGATGCCTTTGTGTGGGTGTGCATGCGCTGCCTGTAATACTGGGAAAATTGATAGAAATGGCCTATTACCAGCCAAATTACTTCTGGCACGGGAATAAGGTGCTACTTATGTTGTGGATTGGTCCTGCTGTCATTCATAATCACGTATGTACAGTGCCTTGTCACGTTGCATGTTGATGGCAGGTGTTAGTGAATGCGCATTTTCTCATTGTTCAAGTTCTTGATTTCGGGTTTGCAGTCTCCCAACATTTTCTCCTTTTAGGAAGAGGAAAGATGTGTTTGATTCTCTCCTGTGTTCCCCTAGGCTCTAGACGCTAGTTCGGCAGCAGACTAGCGCCTAATCGCCGCCTAGGCGGGAGGTCTGCGCCTAGGCGGGCGCCTAATGGAACACTGATTCTCTCGGAGCATTTAGCCCTCTCAAAAACATTTAATAAACATAAGAAAACTTAACAGTGAACATAGCTCCATGCCTCCATCTACTTTCGGTTCAGAGCAAATATGTACAAATGAAAACCAGGGCAACCAATGTCGTCATTACTTGCAATTATAATGTTCTCAGGTTAAATTTGGTTTTTTCTGGTTTCTAATGCTTAGCAACGCTATTTTGTATCCGTTAACTTCTTGATTTTTTCCTTCTTGTTTGATTATATATATTATTTGTTGGCTGCAGGATTTCAGCATGATTGAACGCGTACATAACTTCGATGTGCTGCAGAAGTGTACGAAAGACATCCTCTCTCTAATCAAACCGCTGGAAAATGATCGGAACAAACGACTGTACGCAATTCAGGAGCTGCAAAATTCCATCTATTCGATTGGGGCCTTGAGAGGTAATTTACTCCTTTGGTTACCGGCTTACTGCAGGAGCATTTTCCATTATTTGGAAACAACCACTTGGGATCCTGATACTGATTAAGAGTGAAATGATGTAATATTTTGGCATCATGCTTGGGTAGTGCTTATATACACCGTAGAAGGAAATGTTTTCCCTTTGTTGTGTATTCTCTATTGTAACTTCTGATAGATTACTGAAAGATAGTAACTGCCATCCCTTAAAGGATGCACGCAAAGTTGAATATATCTCAAATAGTTTATCATAACTTATGTTATATTCCTAAAGGACCTCCAGGTTGTTATTTTTTCAAATAAAGACTATAGGTTATGAACTCTGGGCAATATTTATATAAAAACACGAGAAGTGGTAAGCTTGTAAAATCCATCATCCTGAAAAGGGATAAGTTTGGTTCGTGACCAATGACTAGCAATGGTCTTCACACTCCAAGTGTAATGGCGGCTCAATGACAGGTCCATGAGGCTGCAACCAGGCAACTAGTGACCTATGGCAGTAGTCAACAGTTTGTTTTATCATGCCTAAAGAAAATGGCAATGGTAATGGTTGTTTTTGTTGCCAGAATGGGAGCTGCTGAAACGGCATACAATGTGTTTACTAGAGAACTTTTTATTTTTGCTTTTGCCATTGTCTTGTAGTACTATGCTTAGTGCCTTAGTCAAAGCATATGTTATTTAAGAAGTTTCTGTAATGACAAATGGGAGGTGTTAGAGAAGTTAACAGTACAGTTTTTTGGGTGTTGCTTTTACTGATGTTTTTTTTTACTTTCGTTAACAGGTGCTGCTGTCAAACCTTTTGGATCCTTTGTATCAAATCTTTACGCAAAATCTGGTGATTTGGACGTATCAGTTGAGCTCTGGAACGACTCAAACCTCCCTATAAGCAAGAAAAAGAAGCAAAATGTCTTGAGAGAACTGAGGAGAGCTTTGCAGATTAGAGGTAAGCTTTCTTTTTAGATCCATGAAATATCTTTGACCAGAATGATAGATTTTGTACTTGTACCTTTTGTCGTAATAAAATCATAACATATTTATATACATATGCACAACACCAAGGAAAGCAATATCATGTGAGAGGTGAAGTTGTTCTAATGAATATGTTTTGATCAAGCTATTCAAGAGCTTCCTTTTGTTCCATGGTTACTTGATTCAATACAATACCTTTTGTTGTCTGTGCCTTTAGTTTTTACAGAAAGTTCTTATTTAAATGTGGTTTTCATTCCTTATTCAGGTGTTGCTAGTTATATGGATTTCATTCCTAATGCAAGAATTCCAGTTCTTCAGTACGTGAGTAACCACTTTGGCATTTCCTGTGATATATCCGTTGACAACTACCCTGGTCGAATTAAATCCAAAATCTTTTACTGGATCAATACTTTAGATGAGCGCTTTGGTGATATGGTTTTATTGGTAAGCTCCATGTAACCAAGAGAGAGTTTTTTTGTTGCCACAATTTCTTTTGTTAAGCCCAAGGCTGACACCACGTTTCCTTACAGGTCAAGGAATGGGCAAAAGCTCAAAACATTAACGATCCAAAAAATGGAACCCTGAACTCCTATTCACTTTGCTTACTTGTCATCTTTCATTTTCAGGTGTTATTTCTTACTTTACAAGCTATCGAGTTCTTATTCATAGTTCCATCAAATTTATAGCTTCTCTCTTACACTACTGAAGCAACACAAGGTTGTGGAGGAACAACACTTTGCTGTTTCAAAATAGACAACACGCTCTGATACCACCTGAAGCAGCACAAAGTTGTGGAGGAACAGCTCCACTTTGCTGCTACAAAATGGACAGCACAAAAGTTGAAGGAACCTCTTCAATGTGCTGCGGTAGATATCGCTCTAGAGACGTAGAAATGCCAAAAGGTAGCAAGAGTTCAATCTAAAACTCTTAAAACACAAGATCTAATCCAATATGTAATACAAGAACAACATGTTCTATTGATGAGTAGGGTGTACATGAGTGTGTGTTACCAAACTTAAGAGGTTCTCACCTCTATTTATAGGTTTCATGAACCCTCGCAACTCAGCTACTACTCATGGACAGCTGTCAAACATTACATCATATTACTTAAGAACTAAGCAAAACATGAGATCACCTAACTCGAGGACTAAGTTATCTAGAAATATGATAGTAGTAGTAGACAAATTGGAATTTGCTTCTAATGTTGCTGTTGTCCCGCACCAACTACTTACCTTGCTTCTTTCAGACATGTGAGCCTACAATTTTACCACCTCTGAAGGAGATTTATGATGGGAACATCGCTGGTGAGACTAACCTGGCTTGTTTGTGATGGATTGCTGATTGTCTAGCGCATCAGTGCCTGGTAATTTACCCGTTGCGTTCATATACAGAAATGGCGTTTTTTAATGACATACATCTTGATGAGGTTTGTGAGGCAAATATAGCAAGATTTCGACGACAGGACATGGGGCAAAGAAATCAGAGATCTCTTTCCCTTCTCCTGGCTTCTTTTTTTCACAAGGTAAATGAACGTATTGTCCACTATATTGACTGAGTCAGGTCTATGACTACCTAAATTCTGAGTACTACCCTTTTGTTGATCAAATTCTGGTAAAACATGCTATTCATGTTTCTAGGCACATTTCCTTTTATCTCTGTTATAGCCATTGACTGTGTGGCATTTTAAGGCCATGTTTGGTCTATCTTGAGCTCTTCATCATATCATAATAAGCTTAGCATAGTGGGTAAACAACTGGCTTATGTTTGGACTTAGCTGACGGGTTCACAACTCCTATCCAGAGAGAAGCTAAGCCAAGCCACGTGGGAGGGCGGAGGTGCTTATGTGGCTTAGTTGAGTTTGTTCAAACGTCTTTGATCCTTGCTCAATCTACCTCACTGGGATGACAAGTCCAATAAAGCCACCTCATATATAACCTTTTTGGCAACTATTATGTTGTAGGCAAATGAGCTAATCCTTCCACACCACGGAATTAGTTCATTTCTGTTAGCTAAAGATATTGTCAGTAGAAGTACATTTGAGATTTAGCTGCAACTCACCATCTGTGTATGTCTGCTTTATTGCAATGGAATTTGGTATTAATCATCTCTATTACAAAAAGGCATAACAGGGCTAATGCCAAAAGGTACTGTAGTATTTACTTATTTATTTATTAACCTGAGATAAACAAGCTTAACCGGTGATCGTATATTGTTTGCAGTTTTTACATATCGATGCCCTTTCGAGTGATGTTATATCCACTTACACGGGTCGGCTTGAGCGAATCCAGGACAACCCAAGTTGGACGGCCAAATCTTACAGCTTGTTTGTAAGGCTTTCCTTTACGGTGCATTTGGTAGTTGTGGTTAATGTTGTTGAAAATTTTAGCCTTAAGTACTGATACCCCATCTGTTCACAATTCTTTGTTTAGGTTGAAGATCCATTTGAGAGACCTGATAATGCTGCTAGAGCTGTTGGCATGAATGAGCTTCACCGTATTGCCAGTGCCTTCAATGATGCTAGTTATACGTGTGTTTCTGATGGGCTTGCCGACCGGAAAGAATTACTGTCGCTGCTGTGTACACCGGATGTTGGCTCAAAACTTGTTGGAAGAGCCATGGCTGACCGTTACACAAATACTCCAACGAGTCTTCAGCATGACAGATACATAGGATATGTGGAACCTGTGGCAGCTAACCCACATAATAATCAACATCACCAGCGAACCAGAGGATTTACAGGAAGCAGACCAATTCATAGTCCACAGGGGTATAATTCAGGCCGCCAAACAGCAGGACCATACCAGAATCGTTATCGTCCACAGGCGTATACTACAGGGCGCGAAACAGCAGGATCGTACCAGAGTCAGCAGCAGAGAAAGGAATACACATCGAATCGTCAAACTAATAGGAATGCTGTGACTAAAAGGTACGAGCCTGTTCGTGGACGGTTCCACAATGGTTCGACATGGGACCCGCGAACTCAAGCCTCCTCAAGCAGTACAGCATGGAATTGGTAGCTGCCAACAGCATCAACTGACCAAAACAGATAGCCCCGGGGTAGCAACAGATTATCTTCAGCTTTTGACTGACAATATGCATCGATTATCTTTAGCTTTTGCGTGACGATATGCATCAATTTATGATATTTAACGTAGCTTTTGCCAGCCAGCACGTGTACTTGAGCCTTCGATTAGGTGGATTTTGGGATGAAAACTTGTACCTCTGAGCATATCTATCGTTTCTGCAGCCTAACTAAGTTTAATTTATGTTGTGCCGAGTATGGCTTAAGTTTACTGATGAGCCGCAATTTCATGGATCAGGTTGATTGACAGAACCTTCTTGGAAATTCCTGCCCATCATATCTTGCATTGAATTCTGTAATATGTAGAACTGTGATTTGTAAATTTGCGCCAAGCTGCGCAAAATCTGGTCACCATGTAAACGGCAAAAGCGCAGGAGTCGATGAAGCACAGCAAACCACATTACCGCATAGAATGTAGACATACGAACAGGGTTTCGAGAATTTACAATTATGAGAAAGACACATATGAGGATTTATCCTCAATATCTCACTGACACGTGGACACAAGATTCATAGGGTAAATCATCAATAATTCCTGTAAGAACAGTTCCGTTGCACGGTGATGTTTTGCATCTACGTTACAACAGATATACGTTCGTACACAGGTACACAGCATAAGAATACAAGATGTTGTAGCACGAGTCATCAGGGAGACTTCAAAACACGGCACGAAACCGGAATACTGCAGCACTCAACGCTGCGTGCGTGCCTTCATCCCTTCTTTCCGATGCCATGAGACGTGTTGTGGATGCCTCGTCCTGCGCAACAATGGTGCTACACATGTCAAATGAAAGGCGTAGAAACTCGGTAGTTTCGACGGAACTCCTAGTGGCATGTAAGATATGCAGCTTACGATGAGGAAGACGCTAGAGGCAGCCAGGGCGACGTGGATGGCAACTGGTGTCATCGCGACGTACCGCCCCTTCAGGTAGGTGTGCTTCTGGATGTTCTGGGAGTATTTCTGCATTTCAAGGAGCTTCTCCCTCGGCCGGAACGGCGGCTCCAACTCCGACATCCTGCAGCCGAAGGAAATCGACGATTCTTCCTGGTGAAGGATAAGTCTCTGTGTCGATTTTCTGTGTCGGTTTTCTGTGTCAGTTTTTTGTGTCGGCTTTTTGCTTTTGTAAAGGACAGCATCCTTGACTGGTTGTTAGCATCTCAAGGACAGCATCCTTGACTAGTTGTTAGCATCTCTAGAACAGCATCTTGACCAGCATCTAGGACAGGTTGTTAGCATCTTAGAGGACAGCATCTAGGACAGGTTGTTAGCATCTTAGACTAGCATCTTGGCATATGCTTGGCTGAGTAGCAGCCTATAAATATGTATACCCAACCCCTTAGGTTGGCATGGCATTGTGTGAGAAATAAACCAAGAAAAATTTGTCCTATCTCTAAGTGTCATCCTCTCCATGAGAGTAAGGATCTTGCTATCACCAAGAGCAAGAGTCCAGCGACTAACAAGTGGTATCAGAGCTATACTATCCTCAGTAGCCTGAGCATCTCCCGCTCATCTCCTTCTCCACCGCGCGAGCCCGGCCCAGAGCGGCAGCGGCTCCGGCCGCCCACGCTCACTCCTCTCGGAGACGGACAACACTCGTCGGCAGCCCTCTCCACGCAACACCCCGAGTAGCGCGCCATGTCCGCAGGCGATCTCGGCCTTCGGCCGCCTCGAGCACGCGGCGTCGCCGACGGCCGAGTTCGCCGCGCAAGCAGCGCGAGCGCAGCGGCGGCAGAGACGCCGCAGCCGCGAAGGGCGCCGAGGTCGGCAAGCGCGGAGCCGGCGCAGAAGTGGCGAGGTGGAAGCGGCGGCGCAGCAGATGCGGCGCGTGAGGCAACAATGAGGTCGAGGCTCGCGGCGGCGTCGGTAGCTCCATTTCACCGACGATAGCGCCGACTGAGACTCGACCACCGGCGAGGATCCACAGCGAGCGGCGGCGCGATGGCGCCGCGACGCCCACGAGCTTGGCGGCACCCGCACAGCGTGGTCGCTACCGGTGGCGCTCCTGGAGGAGGCGCGCACGGCGGTGGCGCTCCTGGAGGAGGCGCGCTCGGCGGTGGCGCTCCTGGAAGAGGCGCGCACGACAACGGCGGCAGACGGGTCGATAGAGAGCGCGGCCTTCACAGGCAGCGTGGCTCTCTCTCCCCGGACCGGTACCGTGGTTACCACGGGTTCCAGGCTGTTGTCAGGGACGCCGGCCCCGACGGTGGGTGGCCTACCCTTACCAAGGCCAACTACGTCGAGTGGGCCGCGGTGATGAAGGTAAAGCTCCAGGTGCGACATATGTGGGATGCAGTCCGGTACGGCGACGTCGACTACAACCAGGATCGACGGGCGCTGGACGCTCTCATCGCTGCAGTCCCGCCCGAGATGCAGTTCTCGCTTACCAACAAGCTGGCTGCCAAGGAGGCTTGGGACGCCATCGCTGCGGCACGCATCGGCAGCGACCGCGCCCGCAAGTCCACACTGCAGGCACTTCGCACGGAGTGGGAGAACCTGCCCTTCAAGCCAGGTGAGGACGTCGATGACTTTGCTCTCCGTCTCAACACTCGCTGCGTAAACCGTGCGTTCGCGATGACACCTACGGCGAGAGAGAGCGTGGAGAAGCTCTTTCGCCGCATCCCGAGAAGTACAAGCAGATAGCTCACTCGATCCGGTCTCTGCTGGACCTCTCACGATGTCGATCGAGGAGGCGATAGGTCGCCTCAAGGTCGCCGACGATGATGAGCCACGCGTCTCTCGACCCGTCACCATTGGCGGAAGCTCCTCCTCACTCGAGAGCGGTGGGTGCCGGCCGGTGATAGGAAGAAGGGGAGCCTTCTTCCACGACAGCGGCCACAAGCGTGGCAGCGCGCAAGTCAGCGCAAAGACGCCCGCATGGGCGCGAGGACGCGCCGAGGGTGATGACCGTGAGGCGCCCGGCGGCGCGCGGCAAGCAAGAGCCGCACGAGACGACTCTTGCTACAACCGCGCAAGCCCGGTCACCGGGCCAAGGATTGTCGACACCACGACGCGCCGTGCCCACGTCGCGCGAGGAGGAGGAGGAGCAGCCGGCTCTGTTCATTGCTCAGGCGAGCATCGAACTACCTCCAGCGGCACCGGCCGCAACGGCTCTCCTCCACCTTGACGAGCCAAAAGCATACGCCTCCTCGGCGAAAGTTCCGCAACAAAGAAGACCGACGGGTGGTGCTCGACACCGGCGACACCCACCACATGACCGGGCGGCGGGAGTTCTTCTCCGAGCGTGACTCAGGCGTTCGAGGCTCTGTCGAGTTTGGGGACGCCTCCGGCGTGGAAATCAAGGACGACGCTCTGCTCTAGGATCAGGATGACTCAGATTCCTCACAAGGAGACACACAAGACTTAGGAGGAGAATGATGGATAAGTCTCTGTGTCGGCTTTCTGTGTCGGCTTTCTGTGTCGGCTTTTTGCTTTTGTAAGGGTCAGCATCCTTGACTGGTTGTTAGCATCTCAAGGACAGCATCTTTGACTAGTTGTTAGCATCTCTAGGACAGCATCTTGACCAGCATCTAGGACAGGTTGTTAGCATCTTAGAGGACAGCATCTAGGACAGGTTGTTAGCATCTTAGACTAGCATCTTGGTATATGCTTGGCTGAGTAGCAGCCTATAAATATGTATACCCAACCCCTTAGGTTGGCATGACATTGTGTGAGAAATAAACCAAGAAAAATTTGCCCCATCTCCAAGTGTCATCCTCTCCATGAGAGTAAGGATCTTGCTATCACCAAGAGCAAGAGTCCAGCGTGTAACACCTGGGACACTAATTCTAAGGATTTCTTGAAACTATCAGACAAGAAACCAAGATCTGGTATGCTCACGAGTTGTAGTTGACGTCCTATTGATCTAAAAAAAATGATCTGGTATGCTCTTGCTCGTTTTGCCTTAATTTCCTTAGATCATAATCATAACCTTGTTATGTGGTTTACTCTGTATTTGCTTGCTGGTCATAGGGAAACAAACATGGACCTCATCACGGAGTTGCGTCCAGATAAAATTGATGATACATGGTATAATCATCGTACGAAAGACGGAACGAAGCATGCATACCTGGGATTCTGGGAATTGAGACGGATAGGTAATAGCCGAGAAGATCTGCAAGGATCTTTGAGGAGGCAGCAGCAAGGCAAACAAGGCAAGCTAGGATATGCCCGACGGCACGGGAGAATATTTGCGAGCATTGAAATTCTTTCAAGTTTCAACTAGAAACTCCCAGAAGCGAACGGAAAGTTGCCTTTGTAGGGACGGCATGAACGTTTGGATTTGCATCTCAGCCGTCCATCCTGAAGTCTGCAGATCAAATCACGTCCGCAGCCGTCTGATTCGATTGGCCTAGGAGCCACGGCCGCCAGCATATTCTGAAATTGGCACGGACATTCCACTCAACGCTGATTCCGTTGATTACTGTACCGGTTTATCCTGTCACACATGTTTGCAATTGTGAAGACATGCAAGCTATGCCCGTTCAAAGGATTGGTGGAGCTTGTTTGGCTTAGCCTACAGCTAGTTCGTGGAGGAAGAGAATTAAAATTGGGGTGGCGCCGGGCACGGTGCTGGTGCCTGCCCGCGTGGGCCGAGAAGGATTAAGGTCTAAGGAGGTCGGGGTCGGCGGGTGGCGGTGCGCGTGGTGCCGCGGCTCGAGAGCTAGCGGGGCGGGACAGAGGGCGGTGTACTGGTGTGTGGAGCGTGCTACCGTAAACCACCGTGCGCGGCAGGGCGGGACTCGAGAGGGAGGGTGCGCCGTTGTGCCCATGCCGTGCGGCGTTGATGAGACAGCACTTTTAACGTGATCGACCCGAGAGATGCCTTAGCCGATAGCGAGGGGAGCGCCGCGCGGTCGGGCTGGTCGCGGGACGGTACTGCGTCGCGCCGGCGTCCCGCGGCGCGGGGCAGTGTTGGTTCGTGGCCTCCGCATGCCGTGCCGTCGGCCGTCGCATTCCCCATCAGGATCTGTGTCCGATTCCAACACCCAAATCGCACCGCATGATCGGCAAACGGCCAAACGCTCCTCCCAAGTGCAATAGAGGCTGCTAACCTAGGCCGCAACACGTCCCACATTCATCCTGGTCCACATCGTGCCTGTTGTGTGTACCTCAGTAGTGTAGATACTAATCTGCGCTAACCCGTCCGTTTCAATGAAATTTGCAAAGCGTAATTCAAACTTAACCGCCGCTGACCTATAAAACATTACAAATCCGCAATTCAAACTTTCCATTTTGACTTTGCAAACATGTAGAAAACAGTAAATTATACCATAAATTATGACGTAGCAAGTGTTATAGTATCTGAGAATTTGGTTGAAGAACTCTTGCCATAAATTATGATGTATCAAGTGTTATATAGTATATGAGAATTTGGTTAGAGAACTCTTACCATAAATTATGACGTAGCAAGTGTTATACAATATCTGAGAATTTAGTTGGAGACTTCAAATACATCTAGTCTAGACTAACAATAGGAGGAAATGGTAGGCCATGAGCCTTCTTGATCTCCCATTGACCCCATCCAGGAAAGTATGTTTGAATGTAGCACCTGACCTTTTTTTACGGAATTATTGATGATTTGTTACTATAAAAAATATGACTCACATATCGGTAAGACATAGAGTGACAAATCATCAAAAGCACATCTTTATAGCGACAAATCATCAAATCCCCCTTTTTTTTATATAACCTTCTCTCTGTACCTCCAACTCAAAACGAGCGATACGGGACTAAACAGAACTTCATGCGTTGTTTACTTGTTTAGCATACAACAACGGGGATCTACCGTGACTATGATTCGGTTTCGTTCTCTTGTTATTCAGCCTGTTGGGCTCTCTGAAAGCCCATGGCCTGTGGAGACATTCGTAGATTTGGCTCAAATCTCTACTACTTAAAAATACGAGTTGGTGACGGTCCGTCCTCCCACTCTCTTTGTCGTCCGTCCGATCAGCGATCAACCGACGGCTGAGATCATCTCACACCGAATCACTCACGTGGAGAGCAACCTACCACCCACTCCTCTCACGCCTCCCACTCACGAAAGCAGTTCTTCCTCCCCAGCCGCCGCCGTGCTACCTGCCCTCCAACCCCCTCTCCCTCTCCCTCTCTGTCGCATCGCCGCTCCCTCTCTCTCTCCCCCCGGCGCCCCTTCCCTTTCCCTCCTCCGCTGCCTCTCCTGTCCTCCAACCCGTCACCTCGTGCCCACTTCGCCGGCAGCTGTAGCTTTCACTAGGCCCATGCGCTAGGCTTGCGGTGGACGGGGCAAGGTGTAGTCTTGTGGCGGCTGGGGGCGCAGCGGCCAGTGGAGGTCGAGTTCCCTACTCCCCGCGACGCGCTCGGGACAACCCGCCGGGGTGCGGTAGTTGAAGTCGTGGCGGCTGGCGGCGGTCGAGGCTCCCACCTCCGGTGGTTCGCTCGTGCCTGATCCTCGTTCATGGCCTCCACCACCGCACGGTTACCACCACCGAAGGCTGAGGAACGCCGTGACGGCCTCCACGCTGTGCACGCGCAGCTCGCGAGATTCCACGCCTCGCAGTGCGGGTACTGCAAGCCCGGCATGTGCATGTCCCTCGTCGCCGCGATCACGGGCGCGGAGGCCGGCGCGAGTCCGTAGCCGCCGGAGGGGTTTCGAGGCTGACGTTGACCGAGGCGGAGCGGGCGGTGGCCGGGAACCTATGCCGCTGCACGGGGTACCGCCCGATCGCCGACGCGTGCAAGAGGTTCGCGGCGGATGTGGATTTGGAGGATTTGGGGCTCAACTCCTTCTGGAAAAAGGGTGACGCGGACATATCCAAATTGCTGCCGTACAAGGAGGGGAGCATTGGTACCTTGTCCTTCGCGCACGCCGCCGACTTCGCAGAGCGCTGGGCGCTGTGCCAAAGCCCCCCGTCCGTGAGGCAGGCCCGCGCCGTGGTGGTGGGCGAGGGAGATGAAGACGGCCTCCCTTCCACGGCCGCGGCCGCGGCTGTCCTGCTCGCCGGAGCGCAGTCGCGACACGCCATCTTCCGCGAAGAGCTCGTGAGGAAGGCCTTCTCCGCGGCCGAGGCGGCTCACCGCGGCCAGGTGTTCAACCACCCACTCACTCTCAGTCTGCGCGTATTTGCATTTGGTGTGGCTTGTGAGATGTTGAAGTGACCGAACTCCGTTTCTTGGGTGGGCGTTTCGTGCTTTCTCCAGATGTGCGTGAGCGGTGACACTTACCGCAAAGATCGCGTGAGACGGCGGCTGCGGAGCTTGAAGTCGCCCCGCCGTTGTCGCGCCGGCCGCCGCATGACACTGATCGACGGCCGCTCGACTATGGTTCCATCTCCGAGCAATTCGATGCTGGTGTGGCTGACCTTGTGAAGGGGGTAATGATTTGGATTCTTTAGCTACTAATATATGTGATTTGGATGTGATGCGCACACTCGCTAATAACTATTTTTAGAACTATTTTCTCTGGTAAAACTTATTGAAAGTAGTATTTTCTGGAATGTACCAAAGTGAGGCGTAATTGTTGCTACACAGTTATTCCACCATATCAACAACGTAGCAAATCAGAGTTCCTTCCTTGGTAGACTATTCATATCAGCATACCCGGATAAGTTCAAGAGGGAGTCCGTGTTAATTTCTCTTGAAAACGGTAGGCTTTATTCTGCATTATCCATTTTCTCACCCTTGAACCTCTTCATTTGCTCCTTCGATAAAATGGCTACATATCAAAATCACTCTACTGTTTTGATCTGTCTGGCATGCCATTATTGGTTACGATGCTAGCATGTAATTTTTTTCGGAAGGTAGAAATGGCAACCATGATCTGAATAATGCTCTTCTCTAATATCTCTATGCGCTACCACCCGAGAATAATGAAAAAAGGTGGTGAATTCCGTAAATAATTAATAACTAAAAAGGTAAAGACAATTTGGTTAGAAGCAATTCTCTATCCTCTCGGTTGATGTTCCTTGTGTCAATGGCCTCACTCTCAACTTAGATAAGATTGTTGACAAGATAAATACCCAAAGAAACAAGCCTGCATGTTTCAATTGCTATTGTTGTTTTCAATACATGTGTTTGTTTGTTGTTTTCTTCATAAAAGAGTAGTCTGATAGAAATGATGTAGGCTGAATGCAGGATGGACTCATGCATACACATGATGAGGAAGCTCGGAAGTTTTTCAGGCATTCAGGTGTCCACTGTGTGTTGGCTCCTCGGCCTCCCTGTAAGTTCTCTAACATCTAATTGTAACTTTCCTCCCAAACTATGTTATTGATTCTCCTGTCGAATTTTCATGGCTATAATTGAGAAAGCCAGCATCTTTTCAACCTGCTAAAATTTAGATCACCCTTCTTTCCATTATTGCAGGTTAATAAGTATGGACCGAGACAACCATGGCATGATTTACATTCATTTCCATAATTGTCACACGAAGTTCTTGTTCTACCATGTTGCA
This sequence comes from Ampelocalamus luodianensis, assembly GCA_036346255.1. Classification (NCBI taxonomy): domain Eukaryota; kingdom Viridiplantae; phylum Streptophyta; class Magnoliopsida; order Poales; family Poaceae; genus Ampelocalamus; species Ampelocalamus luodianensis. The sequence goes on along the minus strand of CM070617.1, from coordinate 22,918,812 downwards.
CTACTGTGATGCTCGTAGATATATGTATCATCATCTTTTAATTGTTTGGTTCGCTTTATGGTTAAAAGGGAAATTATTATTTCTGTAAGGGTTGGGTTCTGTTGCAACGCACGGGCACTTAACTAGTAAGCACAATATTCCAATCCTACATAATTACAAATCAATTTTCCCCTATGTGACATAGAACTGTACCAGTCGTTCGTTTTTACTACAACGACGTTTGAAGCCATGCCAACAAGGCATGAATCGAGGTTACAATTTTTTTGGCAAGGAATTGTGTTTACAAATTAACATAGGATATCTTAAAAAATGACATGAAATCAGGGCGGAGCCACCGTGGGTGCACGGTGCTAATGGGTGTTTGAGCATGGGCTCCCCCAGCTGAACCCTTGAACCTCATGCACCCTAGGCCAGACACAGCAGCGTGAGGCGTCTCAGGAAGGCTGAGGGCAGGAGATCGAGCTTTGAAACGGTATGAGCCATTTTGTGCCTGGGCAGCTGGGTTGTTTGTGTCATGTGTGGGGTTAGGAGGGCCCCGCCCATGGTGAGGTGATGAACACATGGACTCCTGTAGTCATGTCTCTTGTCGATGTTTTAATATCGAATTTATGAAATAAATACTAAAAGAGGGGGTCTCCTCGAGACTACATAGAGATGAGACACAGGGAATTTAGACAAGTTCGGGCCTTCTTCTGGGAGAATAATAATCATAATCCTGTGTTCTGGGAGAAGTCAACGAAGGCTAAGACTAATGACTCGTGTTTGTTCTGTTGCTTGTGTCGTTCTCTGTTCGTCTCCTCTGTCCATCGGCTTTATCCTTTATATAGCGTTTGAAGGGGTGTTAGTTGTCCATGCCAGGAAGCGTCTCATCGGTTGAAGAATAGTGCACATTGATAGTAGTTATTGTTAGAAAGACAACACCCCATGTTCGCTTTGCGGTTATGCCAGATACAGAGATTAATATGTGCAGTTATATCAGAGAGTAATGGCACATATTATAGCTATTGTGTGTAATTAGACACAGTGTATATGATCCCTAGTCGATTAGGTCCACATGTTTGTGGTTTTTATTGACCATAAGTTGGTCGTGAATGACCTGGTCGTAGTAAAGCATATGACCATGAGGTGATCATAGTAGAACTTACGATCAGTATGTAGTCGTAGAAGATCTCACGACCATAAAATGACAGTAGGATGACCTACGACCATACAGGGTGATCGTAGAATAGCTTACAACCACTAGGAACTTATACTCTCCATCATCATTGATAATGAGAGATACTTTTGAAGGTTGTATAAATACAATATTATCTATAACAAATACTACAGATAAATAGTTTAATTAATTGAGGATTATTAAATCCTTATCATCTAGCCCCCCAACTTTAAGTGAAAATGACTTACTTCGAAAATAGGTCGTAGGATCATGGTCGAAGATTGAGTGTCTTCGACTGGTTTTCCTTTTGACCAGAAATTGACTTGGCCAAGAAATGTATTTTACTTGAGTTGTAAAAATAAATTCCTTTCTCAAAATAGACCCAAAAAAAAAAGAATGCCAACCATTTCTCGTAATTCTATTAATTGAAAATAGTTTCCGAAGAGAGAGTGATGCTTTGGTTTCCCACGATTCATTTGGAACAATTTCCAATAGAATTTTAACTGTTTAACTTTCATCCTTATCCATTGAATTCTGTCACAAATTGATGGCTATAAATAACCATCAAAAGGGCAGAACTAGAAAAACTCACTTGCAACCTTTCTACCTTTCCCACTTCTGCTTCTTCTTAGAATTCTTTTCCTAAACTCCTCAAGTCCGAGTAGATTTCTTAGAAGAAATAGTTCGACCTAAGTTTCAATGGGAATAATCAAGGATGGATATGAAGAAAATGACCATCTTTGATGTCGCTAGAAAGACTTTTTCGAAACTTTTGTTGGAGTGGAAAAGAGTAGATGATGAACGGTAGTATTTAGAAGAGAAAGGTGAAATTTCTATCTTCAAAGCTTTTTATGAGTGTGAACTCAGATCACCTTGGTATACTTTCATTGTAAGTAAGATCGTGGAAAAAGAATATCCATAGAACATGACTTTCAAGTGGTTGAAAAGTCAATTTGTTTCATTGATTGAAGTCCTCAGGAATTAGGTGAAAAAAGATCCCGATAAGCAGGTGAGCACTTCATTTTCTATGATGTGCAATTTCCGATCAAGACTGAAGTTTATATCAGGGGAAGCAATATACTGGACAAGTGCTTACCAATTTACATATCTTCTGTTTTCTTTCAATGGAGATCAACTTTGACCACCTTGAAGAAGAAATCCAAAGGACTGGTCGAAAAGACTAAACAGTCAGAAGAAAAGTCGTAGAAGAAATGTAAGTAGGATTTTTTTCTACTTTTATAACATGTAATATGTATCTTTTGGACTTTATGAAATGTGAGAGCACCTGGGGTATTTGGCTCGTAATACTTACCATCCATTGGTCCTAGTATTACAAATCAAATAACTCGACCCTCGGGATATTATGTACCTCCCAGAACAGCGGTACATATACCCCTTCACAAAACATAGCATCCATTCCATACACAAGTCTTTACATTACCGAATACGACATGGTACAATATCCAAAAGACATACACATAATAGAGTTATTACAAAAGGGGGCTGACCGGCCAAATAACAAAGTAAACAACTAAAGTAGCAGCGGAAACAAAAGCCATAAGATGGTGATAAACAAAAGCCAACTGGTTTTCCCTTACCCATAAGGCAACCGATTAGGCTGCCAAGCTAGTCGTCCTGCACAAAGTCGGTCTCACAATAGTCGATCCCTTGGGGATCAACCTCCTCTGCAACAATTGAGCAATGCAACTGAGTACAAAAACATACTCGCAAGACTTACGGATAACAAACCTATACATAGCTACATGCAAGCCGAATCAAAGGAGTAGGCTATAGGGTTCATTTGACGCATAAAGCAACTTTTTATTTGCAATAATGTAATAGATTGAAGACAATTTAATAAATCTATTTTTATTTGTTTAAATAAGAGCGAGACAACAATTATAAGCATAAATAACATCCTAGAGGTGACTTCCCAACAGCCACCACAACATAGTACGAATTACCCATTCGTACCACCCAAAGTCAAGTTTTATTGAAAATATTATAGTTTAACTCTTGAAAAACCTAACCAAGCGTGTCCATAATCTAGGACAAGGCTATTCGACTAGATCAAACCCTACAGGGGTGTATAACTGTACCCACACGCCAGACCATCTTTTTGCCGCGTGATAGAGCACACTTCCTAAAGTATGCCGGCAAGGCTAAGTCCTACGAGACGTTTTCCAATATAATGCATTAGCTACAAGTCGCCTGTATGGGAATGGAAACCCCCATACGTTGTATCGGAGTCATTGTAAAGTCAAAAGTCAACTACCCTATAGGATAAAGCCCCCGGGCAACTACAATGCTCCTAGGTGTGGAGAACCTTGATAGGATTCCACTCCCTCCCACCCAACACATATAAACATATTTCTCTTTTCAACACAACACACACCTCCTGCGACTCGGAGCTAACACACGCCAAAGTACTAAGTCAAGAGGGGTTCCTAATACCCTCGTGTGGAATGCACGCAATAATGCTTAGATAGTGTGACACAAGATATTCAGTCCTTGTTGACTAGGGCACTAAGCACACACCCAAAAGCACACCATCTTACCAATGTGCCCAAGTCTAAATCATTTTATTTTTAGTTTTAGTTTTCTCAAATACAACACTACATGAGTACCCCGACTCAAGTATTTATAGTGATGAATCATGACCATCGCCGAGGCGATGATCCCCGTACTACCGTCCTAAGCAGTGCTAAGCAACATCAACTCGCATATTAAATATAATGTGACTAGAGCCCATCCATCGAGCTCTAAATCACAGTGAGTATAAACTTAGGCTCAGTAGTAGAGGATGGATGTTTACCTACAGCTCATGTATCTATTAGGCTCTCTATTGAGAAAATACTTGTCAACATGGCATGTGTACATACATTTGAAATTAAAATATTAGCATATAAACATAATATGATCAACGTGCATCAAAGGAAAACTGTTTGCCTTACTGGAGATAACTTTCTTGCTACAGAGGATCACTCTCTTATTCAACAAATTTGTCAAAACCTATCGAAAGAATCGAGAAGACCAATAAGAACGAATAACACCGAGAATACTAAAAATTCAAAGTCATCCAAAAATCATGAAATTTGCACAGAAGGTTGAGCATGATTTTTAAATGAATTTAGCACTAAAAATCAATTGATTTGGATGTTGCATGAAAAAGTTATAGCCAAAACAAAATCAGTTTTTGGAATAAATGCTGAAAAATACCTCTCAGGTACTGTTCATTCGAAATTAAACTTTTGGCAAAAATTTCCAGAGAGGTGGTGAATATAAAATTTTATGGTAGATAGAGCACCATATGAGATGAACAATGCAATTTGATTCACCTCATTTAGAGCTAAGATGAATTTTCTATGATTTTTCAAAGTTATGAATGTAGTGCACAAGTCATATGTAAAATAAGATTTTTCGAGACAGTAACATGCTCAAAACCTATTCTACATTAAAGTAAACTAACAGAGAAATCCAACAAAATTGATGTCACTCTATTTGGAGTTACAAAGAAATATTTATGCCTTTTTCAAGTTAAATGAATTTTCAGTGCAAAAATAATGCTAAACCAAAAGTAATTCTACTAATAAATAATTCTAGAACAGTAACAAGCCTTAAAACCATATCAAAATAAAGTACACTAAAAATGTAACACAACAAAATTTGAATCATCTAAAAAGGAGTTAAAATGAAATACTTATGCCATTTTGAAGTTTAACACAATTAACAGTACAGAAATAAATAACTTACGGATTTTCTTTTAAATCCTGAGCTGAGAATCGTTCGGACCATTGAGATATAATCGAACGGTCCAAATGAGATGTTACGTTTGGCGGTCTGAATGGCCAAAACGATCTGGGTCGTTGAGATCAAATCGTACGGTCCAGACGAGAGGTTATGTTCGGACGATCCGAACGGCCAAAAAAATCTGGACCATTGAGATCAAATCGTACGGTCCAGACAAGATACAAGTTCGCACTCTGACGCAAGTGAACTGACAGGTGGGCCCTTTTGTCATAGAGGTGGTCTATGAACTTGGTCCATGTGGCTAAAAGCTCGGTGCACAGGTCACTTAAGTGCCAGGCCCACATGTAAGTGGCTCATCTACTCGACTAAGATAGCACTTAATAATAACCCAATCATTAGTTCTTAATGGCTGGGGTTTTGCCGTAATCGTGCAGCTACAGTAGCTGTCGGCGTATGACAAAACCACCGAGCTCAAAGCTGAGCTCACCGCCAGCGACACTGGCCACAGCAGTGCTAGCCAAGGGCTTGGACAAGTACACAATAGTATTGCGCACTTAAAGGTGGTGCTCTCGACGGTTGAGCCAGCCCAGAACGGCGGCGAGCCGGAGAAGAGCGGCGGTAAAGCTATAGCCAAAATGCAAAAACGACATAGAGCTCTGCAGCGTTCAATCAAGCGGGTGCCTGAGCATCTAGGGGCTACAAGTAAGCTACCTGAGTGAAGGAGGTGCTCAGGGAAGCTCGGAGACGACTGGAACGGTGTCGGTGTCGGCGTCGGAGAAGACGACAGCAGCGGCATGGCTCAATGAGGAGAGGATGCTCTGGTGGAAATCAAATGAAACTAATGGTCGAGATAGCTTAAGGATCACTAGAGGATGTTCAGGTAGCAAGGAATTGAAGAATTAGTTAAGGGGTTTTGCTTACAAGACTAAAGAACGCATGGTGACGCACTTGAGTGAAGATAAAACTCACCGGAGACTAGGAATGACACGAAGGTGTCCTCGGGTGCGTGCTCCGGAGCTAAGAATGTCACCAAGATGGTCCCAGCACTACAAGCAAAGACACGAGTTGAGTTTAGCTAAAATGGACACGACATTGAATGTAAAGGAGAGAGGAACCATTGGAATGAGGCTTACCCGAGTAGGGAGCTAGCAAGGGTGTCCTCCTCCTCTTGGCCGTGAGGAGAAGTGAGGTGGAAGCTAGGGTTTGGAGGGGTTTTAACATGGAGAGATGACGGCAATGATGACGGCGTGAAGCGGACAAGGATCTGGAGTGGTCAATTTGTGCAGTAGATTCCCGGCATTAACAGGGTGGCATGGCATGAGGCGGTGACGTGTCAAAGGAGCTATGCAAGTGTGCCAGCGAGAGGTTGAAGCCAGATCTAACAAGTGGGGCCCGGTTGGCAGTGGCTCATCGCGCGCGCAAGTGCAACCTGGCTCGGCCGGTGCAGTTAGGCGGTTAGGTCTAACCAAGTGGTCTGAGTCGAAACATTCGGACCGACCGGGGCTGATCGAACCATGAGATTTGGATGGTCCGATCGAGATCGAATGGCTCCTACGAGCTGCTCATTCGGACGGTCCGTACGTGCGCGACGAACACGGACAGTCTGATCAAAAAAGGACGGTGGATCTGTTCGGACCAGGTCCACTTAGTTGGTTGGGCTAGATCAACAGCTTGAGTCGGACGTGAGTGCGAGTCAGTTCCATTAGTTGGTTGGACTCAGTCAACTCGCACGGGTCGGAATGTTCGAATGGTCCGATTGAGAATGGACGGTCTAGATCGCGCATTCATTCCGGCGATCCGAACGTTCCCAAGCGATGCGGATAGTTCGATTGTAATCGGATGGCCCAAAAAGGTTCGCATCTATTTGGACCAGGTCCAAACGTGAAGACGGTTGGGTTCAACCAAGAAGGTTTGGGTGCGGGCCCGAGGAACAGTGCTACAAGGTTTAGAAAGCAAAAGGGGCAAGTCTTTGAGGAATTTATAGATAGAGTTTCACAACTTCAAAATTTTCAAAAATTTTACGGAAGGTTTTTGACACTAATATTAACCTTGTATAAAATTTTCAGAGATTTTTGTGCATTATATTTTTCCCTAGAAATTTCTCAAGTTTATGCCCTAGGGTTTGACTAAGGATCTGACTGGTTTGACTAGCCCTTTTAAAATAGCAAATAAAATCTAAAAAAAATTGAAATTTTCCAGGAGAGTCACTAGGATGATCTAGAAGCTAGGAAAAATATTTTCAGAGGATGATCACAAGATTTGTTTAGAAAGTTTCAAAGGGTTAAGCTTCTAGTCCTTTTAGTTTTTGAATTCAACAAATCCTTTGAAAGAATTTCTAGAAAATTCAAATAACAACATGATGCAACAAAAGTTTTAATTTCTCCTCATTTACATACATTTTAAATACAAACTCATGTTTAGGATGTTACATGGCATAAAGCTTTATTTCCTGCAATGGTCTTTTCGAGTAGTTAGTAACCCATAAGACAAAGAAAAAAAAGAATAGAAATACAAGAATAAGAATTAAAGTCATGATTATAACTTTATCTTAGCCCCCAACTGTTTGCTTAGTTGGAGTAATTGAACCAAGGAAACAGTGGCAGAAATGCTTGTTTAATACCTTAGTTTTGACTACATCTTTTGAATTTAATTCCTTGTATTGGCAGCAAGAATAAGGGTATGGTCGATGCTAGAAGCTCCTTCTAGTGGGCAAGACCACGTGCAAATAGGAGAGACTCCGACTAGGTGGCATTCCCGTTTCCCTACCAGTGTAAGGAGAATCAAGTGTTTGTAGAAATATTTGAAATTAAAATCTTAAGCTTAGCTTACTAAACAATTATTTTCAACAACAATGTTGTAAAAAATAATCATAAACAAATAAAAAGTAGAGAGAGAACTTTGCTTAAGAATTCTTTGACCACGTTTTGTTAGATTTAGTCTTCTTGTGTTGGCAGCAAAAGTTAGGAACAAGTCGACACTAGGATGTTCCTTCTAATGGGCAAGACCACGTGTAGAGAGGAAAATACTTCGACTAGGTGATGTTACCCTCCTTCGACCAGTGTAAGAAAAACTAGTTATTAAAAAGTGATCGAAGGAACATAAAAGTATTGCTCTTTTATCAACTTCTTGACATAATAAAGATTGAAGAAATCATAAACTTTATTGAGAGTATAAGAATTTACTCAGAACTTTCGTAACTCATCGATATTCCATGAATTGGAGAGAATTCTACTATCTTCTATTGCCAGACGTACTGAACCTGACTGCGTGACTTCGACCACCTTGTAAGGACCTTCCTAATTGGGGGAGAGTTTGTTCCGATTAGACTAAGTTTGAATCAAGACCAAGTCACCTACAGCATGGCTGCGAGATTTGATCTTACGATTGTAGTATTTGCATAAAGCTTGTTGGTAGACTGCCGAACGGATTAAGGCTTGATTTCTCTTTTATTCGAGTAGATTGACATTGTCAGCTCGAAGTTGTTCCTGGTCAAGGTCGGTATAGTTTTCAACCCATGTAGACCGAATTTTTAGTTCTCGTGGAAGCATGGCTTCGGCAGCAAAGACAAAAAAGAAGGGTGTTTCACTTGTCGCCCGACTAGTGGCCGTGTGAATTGCCCATAACACAAATGGTGACTCTTTTATCCAAGCCTCTGAGCACTTTATAAGCTGGTTAAAAACTCGAGTTTTGATTCCCTGCATGATTTGACCATTTGCCCTTTCGACTGCCCATTGCTTTGTGGATGGGCAACAGAGGCATAACATAATTTAATACTCAATTCTTCACAAAATTCTTAAAATTTTGCACTCGAAAATTGAGTTCTATTATCAGTGATGATACGATTTGGAACACCAAATTGAGTGATGACACTTTTTATCATAAATTTCTTGGTTGCTTCCGTTGTAATCCCAGTAACGAGTTTGGTTTCAATCCATTTTGTGAACGTATCGATAGCCACAAAAAAGGAATTTGAAACCATCAGGTGCTTTAAGGAACAGTCCTAGGAATCTAAACCCCATATAATAACTCAAACTCTGTTTTTGGGCAATTAATACACTCGATTTTTGGGCAATTAATACACACTTATTTCCTGACAACCGAGTTCCTCCTTAAGGATCCTTTGGTCCCTCGTATAGACACCAGGGGTCCCTTTTTTTCTAATGTCTAGTCTTTCTCGCTACAACAACCATCTTCTATGCCCTACCTTCATCTTTATATGTTCGCATGTGGATTGTACTTCTTGGTTTCATTTTCTATCGCATACTCTTAGCAGTGTGATTACAGTATTATTTGTGTTTGGCTTGCTTTGCTATTATATAAAACTATTGTTCTGCTCCGCCCAATCTATTAGATGAAATGTGAATTTTCATTGAATTTGGGTAGTGCAGGCGTGTGACTGCCACAAGCCAAGGGCTTTGGAAGCACATGTTAGGGCCTGTTTGTTTCAGCTGGGTTTTTCCTGAAAAACGGCTTTTGGCTATGTTGTAGGGCTGAACGGCTGCAGACTGAATGACTGGACTTTTCTAATTTGGTGTTTGGTTGTCTAGCTTTTAGGTAGGTTGGCTACAGCTTCTAAGATGAGAAATATTTGAAATGCCCTTGAGGACAGTAACAACTTGTTTGATGTCGTTTAACGCAAAAAAAAACAACATTTAACGAGAACTAACGACAGTTGATGATAATTAACAATGCTAAACGCAATTAACAGCATTTAAAGACATTGAATAGCTAGCACAATTAGCGACAACTACCACACAATTAGCACAATTGATTGCATTTGACGACAACTACCTCAATTAATCGCATTTGACGATGGTTACTGCAATTAGCGTAATTGATCGCATTTGACGACAACTCCAACAATTAGCGCAATCAATCGTATTTGACAACAATTAACACAATATACCGTAATTTAGCACAATTAGCGCAATAAACCACAATTAACGTAATTAACAGTAATTACTACAATAAACAAATATTACATAACTTGAGAAACTCATCATAAGGATATGTTGGAGGCAATTTGATAATATCTCCATAAAAATGCACATGGACATGTATAATTCTCTTTACAGTAGGCAATCACACCCAAACTTTTACAGCTAGCTGAATTTTTGAACATGAACATTCAACATCAATTTGAATCCACACGCAATTCACATGGACATACATAATGCTCTTTACAGTAGACAAATTTACAACCAAACTTTCAGCGTTGACTGAATTTTCGTACATGAACATTCGACATCAATCTGAATCCACACACGAAAAGTTACCATCACCACAACATTATGGTCACTGCATATAGAAGAGAAATTCATTACTGAGGAGCTATAAATGGACATATAATTTTGCATATAAATAAAGGGATGGATTACACACAAGCAAGAGAAAATATGTCCTTTAAAAAACTTGATCTAATCAATGAGAAAAATATAAATTGGTCAATGCTTGATCCGATTTCTAGTTGGTTCTATAACCTAAACTGCTAGTACCATGTGTTCTCTATTAGTACTAAAATGATAAAGGGGGAGGTACGCAGATACTAATATATCCCATGATAAAAATCTTGGCATGGATTATAAACAAAACTAAACCAATTCTACATTCATGGACACACAAACTAAAAGATAGTTCTTCAGCCATGGATACCACACAAAAATTGTTCAACTACTTTCCACTAAAAATTGTTCTAACTCAGATTTCAAGCATCATCTGAAATCAACTTCATGAAGCATAGCATATTCAGATTCAGAACATGGCAATGTGTTAAGATGTATAATAGACAAGAGATGTCTGTGCAGAAAGATTCAACCTAAATGCTTACTTCTGAAACACAAGTAGCCATTGTTTGATTAATCAGAATCGAACAGAAGTGTTGCGTCTTCAACCAAATGCTTCAAGTGTTGCCAAGCTTTGGATCGATGGCGTTTAGATGAAGAACTACCTATGACTCGAGCAGCACTTATTTCCTCAGATTCAGAAATTGCTAACATAATGAATCTCTAGCTCTATTAAAAAAAGATTCATAAATTATGGACTGTCACATATCTCTATCACTTGAATATGGTTGTCAAACATTGACCTTAATAGGTATTATACAAAGAAAGAAATAAGGTTAATGCTAATGTACCATAGAGCACACAGAGAAAATAACAGAGATTGCCTAAACCATACAAAACCAAGTACATGTAAACAGGAAGGATGTGTAAATGTTCGGACAACTTCCATTTGTACAGATGAACATAGTAGTTTGATTACTGAATAAAATAGTAAATGTTATGAAATGATTAATTGGTTTATGCTGCTAATTGCTGAATAGGAAACAAATAACTATCACTTGTATGATCTTTGCATCAAAGCTGATTCATGTCTATAAAGAAAAACTGTAAATCATTTTAAAGACATCAGTGGAGTAAAAAACATAACATTATATTGTTCTCTAGTGATGCAACTAGCATTCATAGACAAGACTATTCATTAACATGAGAGTCCCCATAAATAGTTGGCACTAGTGATTACCTACTGTGGCATCCTCGGTGGAGAGGAAGGAGGCAGTGGCCGTGATTCCAAATCAGAAATGACGGAGGCGGAGGAAGCTAGAGAGCGGCTTTCTTCTGCTTCCCACGTCGAATCAAGAATGAGTGAAAAAAAAGGTAAATCCATGAGAAATCGTGACAAACCAACCCCATCCGCATAAAATCAAGAACAAGTGGCTAAAAATATTACCTTTCGCTGGGCGCCGAAGGCTTAGTGTTGCGGCAGCGACGGCGTCGGGGGAAGAGGGCCGACTCGGGGTCGAGGGAGCGGCTGCCGCGTCAGGAGGAGTAAGGCTCCTGCGGGAGTCGGAGGGGAGGCGGCGCTGGGGGTGGGACGGCGTCGCGCGGACAGGAGGAAGCAAAGGGAGGCGCCGGGGGGAGGCCTCGCCGGCAGCTCGAACCCTAATCGCCTCCGAGTCGCTAGATCTGGCCGGGGCCAACGGAGGAGGGAGGCGGCGGAGCGAGCAGAGGAAGAGGGCGGTGGAGCCGGAGGAGGGAGGAGGAGGGCAGCGCTCGGGAGGAGGGAAGAAGGGAGGCGGGCAGGCAGCACTCGGGAGGAGGGAAGAAGGGAGACGGGAAGGCAGCACTTGAGAGGAGGGAAGAAGGGAGGCGGGAGGGTTGTGCATGCGAGCTGGGGGGCGAAGGGGCTGTGCGGGCAGGGGGAGGCAGGTGGTTTTGTTGAATGGCAAAAGTAGGTAAATACCACGCAAGTTTGGGGCAAATTCGGAAGGGGTGGTGGGAAGCCGCAGGAAGCTACCCGCGACGGCTTCTGGCTTTTTCACATTAAGACGGCTTCTGGCTTTCGAGAAAGCTGCTGCGAAAAGCCGACCATTTGATTCGGCTTCTAGTTTTTTCGGGCAAAAACCGGAAACCGAAACCAAAACAAACAGACCCGTGATCATATCCCACTAGCACCTTGGCTTCGCCACTGCATCGAATAGAGCACAGACCAACTCGTTATCTTCGTCAGACATAAGATACCACCAATGTAATAACGGAAAACATTTTATACCTCGATGTGTACTACGTGCAGGTAGAGACCCAACAGACGGTTGTGCGATGAGGCAATCGCTCTTCTATCACAAGTGTGCACTATAGAAATCTCACCCCAAGTTATATTCACGAAAACCTTTCTAACTCTTTTTTCTTAATGTTACTGTTGATGTTACAACAAAAACACGTAGAGCGTCAGGGGCTACATCGGTCATTGTACAAATGAATGATGAATCAAATTGCATAGTTACAATTTTGCCCTTCACCTATCCTATCTATGGAACAAATGTTAATCTCCAATCCACAGAAGCTCTGGTAGTTAGTTCCAAAGGTGCCAGAAAATTGAATAACAGGTCACCGCAACACTGATCCTAGAGTATGCCAACGAAAGATCAGCCTGATCGGCTAACGCGCCATCGGCTTGTCACACATCAAGACCTTCCTGCTAGCATACGGGCCTTCAGCGGTATCGCGTATAGTTGCTCCCCATCCCATGGCGTTTGTTATTTCTTTGATCTCATGTATAACTTCTTTTAGATCACGGATATAAGCCCTGCCACCTGGTCTGAGTATGCGATCCATCTCCAGCAAGATACTTGAGATGTTACACCTGGTAATAAGAGATACGGCTAAGATATATCCATGCATTCAGATTTCAATGGTATCTTTAGAAACCTAGTCGTTTAGGAAAGAACATGAATATTGAGCCAAAATATTCTTTTGCCAATGTGTTGCTAAAGCACCTGTTTCTTTTCAATTGCATTCTTCAATCATGAAGACTTCCTTACGCACAAATGTTTGTGGAGCAAAATGAACAGAAAGGTAAAAAGAATTTTATAATCAAAAGAGCTGCTACCTTTTCTGCTCCTTTGAGAATAGGCCAAATGCATGCAGTAGATCATAAGTCCTTGGATATGTGTCGAATGGTTCACACCTGTCCATATAGAAGACATAAACTGCAGCATGAACAATAATTCGAGCCAGAACTTTGGAGCTTATTAGCTTATTAACACCAAGTATCTAGCTACTGCTGCTTAGAAAGAAACATTGATATCTGAAATAAATGGGAAGAATGGCATTGAGAACCATTACAATCAAACATGTTGTCTAATATCAATCTGTGGGCCCACTCATTCTGAGAAACTAGAGCTCAAACACATCAGGAAGACAAGAGGCAACGAGGAAAGGATACGAGTGGCTGCTATGCTCCACCTAGAACATTATAGATTGCAGTACAACATATTTTAAGAGAAACAATTTTAAATCAAGAGAAAACACTAATAAGATTTCACCAGCCACATAATATACAAATGCATACCAATCATGAGCGACTCCAAGAAGTCCCCGGTCATAAATTACAGGCAGTGTGTTTGGCTCACTAACAGGAATGATATTCATCACCCAGCAATCAAGTTTACGATTGATCAATGCAGCTGCAAACCTACATACAAAGTCGGCAAGCAAAATGAGATGTGGAGCAAAACAGAATACCATCATACATCAAGCACAAAAGTAAGTCCAATGTTTTGATTATTTTGTCTTCAGGGGAAACCATGCAACCTAGTGTGAGCATAAGGTTGCGATTGTTGAGATCATGGGTTCAAGCACTTATCCCCTTCTTTCTTTTTTAAAGATACATAGTTCCTCTTATGTATTCCAGTTTTCTTTTATTGTTTTGTCTATAAATAAAAGGGGTAGCTAGTCGAATGAAACACCATTACGTGACATAGAAACACACAAGAAATATCCAGAGAAAATATATAACATTTTACTAATAAAAACTTTCTGATTATGATCATTCCACGTCATAAGATTGTCTAGCTTGTGACAGTAATTCAAAGTGTATGGTCATCTGTACGACTGTACATATATATAGTAAAACAGTTCCCTTGATGTTCCTGGTAATAAAGTAATTGGAACTTCAGCTTGAGTGTCCCATAAGAGATGTCTGTGTTCAGTTTTTTTTTATTCAATTCCAGTTATTCCATGAAAATGCAGTAGTGTCTTTTGAGGGGAAAAAAAAAGATGAACTCATTTGAGCTTTGAAGCTGCTATTCTGTAATGACTCTCACAACAGTGCAGAACAAATTCATGCAAACCAAAGCTATTACTCCCTCCATTCTCAAACGTTAAATCATTGGCCACTGCTATACAAAAAATATTGAGAAATGATATTAGTAGATTTGTCATTAGAAATACATCCAAGTCATTATATTTTTAGCACTTTCTAAAAAGTAATAGTCACAGGTGTGTATTGGACATTGTGTTGATGTTTAAAACGACGAGTAAAGAGAATGGAGGGAGTAAGAAGAGAGAGCTTTGAAGAAGAAAAAAATACCCTCCGAATCCGGCCCTCATGTCCATTACATTCCGGAATTTGAATTTTCTCCACTTGAAAACACGAACATAACCTTCAACTATGCCATCCCAAAATTTTGTTTCTGCTTTAAAAAGCTCATTCTTTGATGAGTATGCATCCATTTCAACACCTTGAAGCCTTTTTGGAGGCTCCATTAAGCGTGCAGGCCATGGAAAGGGAGTTGATCCATCCCCATTTTCAGGAAGCCGACTGATACACGCTTTCAGATTAACATACCTAAAAAGAAGAGAGCGTAAAGGATAGCACTTTTTTTTGTGCCAAATAAAAATTAGCAGCAGTATAACAGTCAAACCAAGCAGAAGCAATCATATGATTGAGCAGGGTTTAAAATGGTTTATAATCTAAACAGCCAGATGAATACATTAAACCGCAAGGTTGCCCCAACATTTCTGCTGCACCACATTCTTCCGGTTTGTTGGCAACATGCGTTGTATTTATCAGGTATCAATGGCGAATGATTTGACAGGTCTTACCAATGATGATAAGGAAAAGATCTGGCGAATGATTTGACAGGTCTTACCAATGATGATGAGAAGGAAAAGATCATTGTCACCTAGCCCATAAATCAAAGATATTAAAGAGAAAAAAGCTGCAGTGAATAGTGATGTCTTACTAAGGTTCGATGGCATATTTTCGTTGTTAAGATATGTCAAGCAGTGAAGGGCTGAAACCAGCTCACATAAGACTAGAATGTTAAAATGAGGCTTCACGAATAAAACTGGCAAAACGAGGTTGAAAAATACCAGACATCATCTGGATTATCATCAATATCACAAAGTGGAGGTTTGACCACAGGGTCACGGTTCATGTAGCATGAGTTATTTAAAGGCTTCCTCCACATAGCAATATATCCCTCTTTCTTCACAAGCTCCCAACAAAGTCGGGCAGTGAGATCCTCCATCTCTACACAAAGTCGGGCAGTGAGCAATAGTTTCAGAGAGAGAGAAAATGCATTCCATCACAAGTAAGCCTATCAAACTGATATTAAGTGACTTTAACAAAAAAAAAATTATTGTGTAGTCATGCATATTTGTCGATATAATGCAACATGCCAACATCACAAGGATTTGCAGTTTGACTACGCATTTCAACTTATTCACCCTTCACATGAAAGGATGCCTCAGTCATGCCATGGATTTAATCAGACTATTCGTGCATATTAAACAATTCTGCATAGATATATATTATTACAAAATCATTTTGCATATTATTGTTCTTGGGTAACCACATGAATCCCTCTTGATAGTTGTCATGTGATTAATTTAAATTATCTCACGTGGCACACCTAAATAGGCAGTAAAAAACAGGAATTCAGGTCAAAGCGCATGTGTAGGCGAAACATACAGTCATTCACAATAGGAATAAGTCCATTTCGAACTTTCTAAAAAGTCAACTTAACCCTCTCAACTACAAAACTGGTTTTTTACCCCCTCTAATCTTTCAAAACCGGGTCAAATAACACCTTGAGATGGTTTGACTGGGCGGTTTTGCAAACGTGGCAGCAGTCCATTTTATCCCCCTCAAACTTTCCAAAAAGTCCACTTAACCTCCTGAACTACAAAACTTTACCCCCCTAGTATTTCAAAATCAGCCCAAATAACACCCTGAGGTGGTTTGGCTAATGTAGTTCCTAGGGCCCACCTGTCAGAGAGAGAGAGAGAGAATTGGCTCACCTAGATAAATATGCTCACCTTTCTGTCCCTCTCCCTCTCCACCACCGTCGCTGCCACCCCTCTTCTTCCCTAGCACCGGCCGTTGCTCGGCCTTGCACCCCTGCCACCATGGGCCATCTCTAGGAACGCCGCCGGCACCCCTTGACTCCCCATGGTCCCAAGGACCCATTTTGGCCGCCGCTACCACCTCCCATGCCACTGCTCGCCGTCGCCGCTGCCTCCTTTGTTTCCTCTCCTCTCTCTCTCTCTCTGTTCTCCCTCTCTGCTCTCTCTCTCTCTCTCTCTCTCTATATATATATATATATGACAGGTGGGCCCTAGGAACCACATCAGCCAAACCACCTCGTGATTTTATTTGACCCGATTTTGAAATACTAGGGGGTAGAAAACCGGTTTTGTAGTTTAGAGGGTTAAGTGGACTTTTCGAAAAGTCTGAGGGGATAAAATGGACTTATTCCTGCCACGTATGCAAAACCACCTCAGGGTCTTATTTGACCCGGTTTTGTAGTTGAGGGGGTTAAGTGGGCTTTTTGGCAAGTTCGAGAGGGCAAAATAGACTTATTCCTTCATAATACAATAAACAAGGCAAGAATGATTGATCGCATAAATGTGCAATAAAAGAAAAAAAAATCCCCTGCTGAACGTAAAAGAAATATTTTTTCCCTGCTAAACATAAAATTCATACAAGAACAAATATGAATTAATCATGTGGGAAAATAACAACAAAGTAAAAGGACACATGAATATGATATCACCTAATGAAAAAAAAAGTACCACATAGTAAGTAGCAGATACCTTTCCATGCCTCTTGCTGGGCCTCTTCATGCTTATAAACAGGTTGTGCTGCCCAAGCAAAGTAACCGCCAGCTCTGAGCATTCTATTAACCTCCAGAAGCAGGATCCCATCTTCAAAATAGGTAAATCATGATAACAGGAATTAAGTAATTTGGAAACTACATAACTAGGAGGCACATTTATCTTTGCAATTGAGTTTAATTGAAAAAAAATATATATATTGGATCAGGAAGCACTCTTCAGGTGCTCAACAAAGACACTTTCTTTGCATTGTTTGAGTTAAAAAATATAATTCCCTTTGAACATCTCAGAAATAATTTTAAGTGATTAACAATAACGAACTTTCTTTCATTATTTGAATAAAACTATCCTTCCTATATAGGCCTAAGTAAAAATTCAGCCTGACTGCTCAAATACAACACAAAAAAGTTGGTATTGTTCAAGTGCATAATTAAGAAAAGAAATAAAGTAGAACTTTACATCATAATGAGAGCTCACCATCACGGGTCCAATTTATTCGGCAGCGCGAACAATGGATAATGTCAAACGCTTGACTGGGATATAATAATCGGTGTGTTGCAAATGCTGCTGCCATTGCAGGCACACCACGCTCAAGTGCAAACTGTATCTGATTCTCGTGAACATCTTTGGGAGCTATGGATAATGTTAGCACATCATGTGAAAGTAGGTATGCACCAAAACTTGCTACTCCGCAACCAACATCCAGGACAACTCTAGTATGAGAGCCAAATGCAATATCTGGTACCATCTGGATTAACAGAGGAAACAGGTGGCTCTACTAAGAGTCAGCGTTATGACAAAATTTCTAGCAATTTTAAATATAATCAAGGCAAACCTGAGAAATCTGATCCAGGTATTTATTTGCTCCATGTATGAACTGGGTTCCTCCTCCAGGGAATCTAAATTTATCTTTAGCCTTGGTAATCCAATTCTGCCCTCCTTTGTCATCAACCAACCGCGTATGAGGTACATTGCTAAACCACACCTACAATTCATCAAAATACATTATGAAATTCCTTTACATGAAAACAGCATTTTCTGAAAATTAAGCCAAATCAGTTGCTTTAATATGATTTTGCAGCAGCAGTTACACACATCAAATGCTCTGCTTGAATCATGCTCTAGTTCATTTCAACTAAAACCTTCATGTTGCTGGCAGAATCAGATGGTAAGTTCCGTACTGAATAAAATAACAAACCCAGTGTGAGCTGAGGTTGCTAGCAGAAACCCACAAAATCCAATACAAAGTACAAACCCATGTTCCATGGACATAAAATCCAAAGCTTCTTCATCAATTTTCGCATAGCTTGCAGACTATAATCGATGCAGGTCGCTCTTACGCTACAGACATTACATTGAAGCACTACATACAAGTCACTATCAAAATGGCAAGAGTAACAGCAATGCTCACCTCGTCTCTGCTTCGAGGCCAGGGAATGGGCGCCTTATACCCGTTGGGCGCCGGGACGAGGCAGCTCAGAACCTTGTCCTTGGCAGGGCAGTGCCGCTCGAACCGCTCGCCACGCTCCGTCGAGGGCAGCCGCCTGATGTCCTCCTGGTTGTCGAGGCACGGTATGTACTCCCTCATGCTCTCGGGGCAGACCGGGAACCTCCCAATCCGAACCCTGTTCCCGCTGCCAGCGCCCGCGTCGCCCGGCTCCTGCGGCGCGGCCTCGTCGGTGGCCAGATCGGTGTCGTTGGCGCCAGCGCCGACGTCGAAGTCGTCGCGCATCGCGCCGTCCTCGCCGACGAGGCCGAGGCGGGCGGGAGGGGGCGGAGGGAGGGGGAGGGAAGGAGGGAGTGTCGGCGTCGGCAGTGGGAGCGAAGGCGGGGGCGAGGCATTGGGAGTAGGAGAAGCAGGCGGAGCGGCGGGGGTGGGGATTAGGGACGGGTCGAAGGAGAGGTTGGAGTTGGGGGAGACGGCGACGGAAGGGACGCGGGAGGCGTTGGGGGACGAGGAGGAGGCGGATGAGAAGAAGAGGAGGCGCGGGGAGGCGTCGGACCAGTGGTAGCCGACGACGAAGGCGGCGGCGCAGGCGAAGGCGAGGACGGCCGCGCGGAGGAGGTGAGGGCCGCGGAGCAGGTCAGCGCCGTGCGCGCCCAGGGGCTTCATGCCTCGCCCTTGGGGAGTGGTCGGCGGCGTCGGCGCGGTGCCTTGCCGATGCGGAAGGGATGGGATCGTGGACGGGAGTGAACTCGGGCACTGGACACCGGTTTACATAAATTTTTTCTACTTCTAATTATTCTTTCGGGCGGACCCCATTTGTCAGTGGTGCAATAGCACTCTCTACTACCGGTTCTGTTATTTTGGCTTGTACGCGTGCGGAATTCTCTTCGCTCGCGGCGGTACCCCGCGGTGAAGGTGATGCTTACGTCGGCGCCGGTCCGCCCCTGCGTCGTGGCTTCGGCGGAGGCGTTTCGCGTTCGTTTTACTGGCAGTGGAAAATGGATATAAATTATTCGTATCAACATGATATAGATTTTCTAATCTAACTAATAATTCCTCTCATATTCGTATTCAAATTCATATAAAAAAAATAGATACAAATATGGTATGAATTTTTCATCATCCGAAATGTTATTTTATCTGGACTACTAGTATTCGACGAAGCAATATATGTATTTAATTATAATATGTCTGATTTGTTGTACATGTTTTAATTCAATATGTATTCATATTGTTTTAGGTGAAATAAATAAATTAGAATGTTAAAGTGATACCGTACGAGGATAAAATATCATCAATATCTTCATATTATAAGGATATTCGGATCCGACCGAATCGAGAAAATATTTAATTCGAATTTGTATTATTATAACATTTTATTCGTATTTGTATTTGAGAATATTCCTTTTAAAAAAATACGAATATTGATCCGTTTCCACCCGTACGTTTTACGTCGAACGGGTCTGGTGTTTCGTGGTGAATTGGGCTGCCGGCATATGGTAGAGGAGCTCAGGAAGGCCGACACGACGTCGCGGCGGCCGTGAGGACGGCGTTGCAGTTACTTCAATTGACGTCGTTGCCATTGTCGTCGTAATCGGGGAAGGATGGACGACGTTTGAATCTGGGCTCATGGACTGATGAACTGGCCAGAGGCCTGACATAGGGTAGCATGCGCAAAATCAATCTTTTTTGTGCAATCTGCTTTACAGTCGGGCCTTGATCTAAGGCCTAGTAATTTTTTGAGCTTGTATTAAATTTTGGCCTGAGAATAGCTGGATGTATATTTGCAATAATTTGAGTTCCAAGCCTGGACTGGCCTTTAGGCTTCCACTCTCTATGCCCGATGGGCTTCCAATGAAAAACGAAGTGCTATGCTAATCGAGTTCTGAACTCTTTTCTTTTTGTCAGACTAGTTCTGAATTCTGATTAGTCCATCCACCTCTGACTCTGTCTGGCAAACTTGTGAATTCACCGATGTGTGAGAGATGCCTTCCACTAATTCTGTTGGCGCGTTGCAAACTTCAGATTTCCTTCGTGCCCAGCTTAGTTCACCAACAGCACCGATTTGTCATATATATTTGGCCGGTGACAGCATGGCTCTACAAGAGGACACTCTGACTGTATAATGCGTTCCCTCCGTTTTAAGGTATCCTACTGAAAGCAATCTTATTTTACTATGGTCTATGGTCTTAAGAAAAAAAAACTTTGGAAACATGTTTCAAAAGCGTTTTTTTTATATAGAGGTGTTTGGGACAGTTTCGGGCTTTTTCAATCGGCTTTTTCGGAAGTCGGTAGCCACGCTATACGTGAAAATGTCGGAAACCGCTGTGGGATAGCTTCCCACGACTTCCCACCACCCTCTTCCAACTTTGCCCCTCAAGTTGCGAGTTATTTACCTGTTTTTTCCACGGACCAAAAACCCTGATCCCCATCCTCCCCCGAACCCTAACGCCGCCCGCGTCTTCCTCCTTCCTCCCTCCTCTCCAGGGGCGGAGCTGAGCCTCAGACGCCTCAGGCCATTCCAGCGAAAATGCCAAGGTAAAATTTCAGAGGTGCACTGAAAATGCCATAGTAAAATACACATGCGGCCCGAGGCGTCAGCTGGAGCACGGGACCGGATCACCAGGTCTAGCCCCGACAATTCGAATAGCCACAGAATTGTCACCAGATTGTCGTAAGCGATCTCTCGTATGACATAATTGCCTGACAAAAAGGGTTGTGTACATCAACATGTGCATAAGCGAGGAAACCATATCTGGATCCAACTGGCCATCAATATTTTCGAATGGATCTAGTAGGAAAACCACAAAGCCAAAATCGACAGGGACGAAAACAAAGACAACACGGAGCAGCTGCGAGAAGAACTCCTCCCATTGACCGAATCCGTAGCAACGTAAACCGTAGATCGACCAGAAAGAAGCGGCAACAACAAGCGGAACGGCAGAGAACAAAAGGGAAGATGCCAGAGACGCAGGGAGAAGGAAGAAGGACTGGCGGCGGCAACCCAGACAAGAACACCGGACGAACGACGGGAGCGAGGACGACCGAATCACCGAAGAGACACGACTCACCCGAGACGAGAAAGAAGCGAACAAGAGAGACCTGCCGTACCGGGGAGTAAAGGCTCGGACAGGCACGAAACCGCAAAACCTACCAAGGCATGGCATGGGCCTACGCACCCGAGCGCAACGCTCGCACAGCTACGCACGAACACAACGACGTAAACAATCAGACGACCGAAACAAGCCAGGAAAAATCGGGCAGGCACAAAAAATAGAGCGACGTGGCCACCGTGTATATATACGTATATGAAAAATACTAATTACTCCCTGGTGTAGTTACTTCTGCTCTATCCATCGTTCCTTGCTTGATGAGATGCGTGCGTCCGTCTGCTTGATGAGATGCGTGCGTCCGTCTGAGCCTAACGGTGTTGGATATCATGGATGTGAGAAACCCGATCTATTATCCTATTTCCCAGACACCTATACACTCCTTTCCATATGTACTCCTTTTATTATACGAGATACTATCATGCAAACGTTATATACTATCATGCAAACGTTATATACTTCTCATACAACTACTTTTAGCATAAAGTATACTCCTGTGCAAACGTTATATACTACCATACACCTAGATACTCCTTTAACCATACATATACTCCCATGCAGACGTGACATATTCATATGCACCTGCATACTCCTTTTTTTCTGTTCCTAGTTCGTTCCTCAGGCTATTCTCTGCAGCCAAATAGGAAGTCATTCCATAAAAAAAAATACGAATGGATCAGTTAGGGGTCACATGAGTATACATACTCCATGTGCAGTCTAGCAGCCCAGCATACATACTCCTTTCAACAGAGTATACAGCAAAAGTACCATGGACCCACCGGCATACTCCATTCAACAGGTGATATGTATATCACACCGACAAGTTATCATTGTTGAACCTTTTAGACGTATACAGTGCATACGATGTATACAGTGGTGTCGGACCCCAAATTTGAAACTTGGGACCCACTATGTATAGTTATGTCATTCCCTGGATCAGTAGCTGACACACACAGTTACATTATTGGTTCAAACACATATCACGCAAATGTAAAGATGTTATATAATATTAAGCAAAACGTGGATATACCTTGCGGCTTTTGACCTGCAGAATGGGCGGACATACCAAATATCACACGGAGGCCAGCGGCGGCAATCCGTAGTGCAGAAGAACTCGTGGAACTCCCACGATATGCCCACCGACAGTCGACTGTGGGTTCGCGACCTAGTTTTTGGCCCTCTTGATCTCCAATCTTGATCAATACTCATAACTACCCCTATAGCCTTCTTGTTCCTCGGTCTTGAATGGGACTCATAACTATCTATGTAGCCTTCTTGATCCTCAGTCTTGATCAACAACTAAGATCATTCCGATCTCAAAGCAATCCTACGATCAGGTCCATAGTTATGACAACATTTGGTCGTAAGAGGAATCGGGTGAGGTTTTGAAGAGGTCATGGGGTCCTAGAGAGGTCCTGGCGAAGTCCTGAGGAGGTCCTGGAGTTGCCCCGTTGTGATCCTGGAGAGGCATTGAAGGGATCCTGAGGTGGTCCTGGAGTGATCCTGTAGAGGTCCTGAAGAGGTCTGGGGGAAGTCCTGAGGTGATCCTGTAGAAGTCCTAGAGGAGGTCAAGGACGATCCAGATGGACTCAAGGGAGATCCCAGACTGTCCCGATGATTCAAGGCAGGTCCTAAACGGTTCAGATGAGATCAAGGGAGGTCATGAACGGTTCAGATGGGATTAAGGGAGGTCCTGAATCGGTACAGATGATATCAAGAGAGGTCCTAAATGGTTCAGATGAAATTAAGGGAGGTCTTGAACTGTTCAGATGGGGACAAAGGAAGTCCTGAACGGTTCAGATAATAACAAAGTAGGTCCTGAACAGTTCAGATGAAATCAAGAGAGGTCCTGAGTGGTTCTAATTGACCCACGTGGGTGCTCCAGAGGAGGTCCTGAGAGGAGGTCATAGAGGAGGTCTTAGAGACGTTTCGAAGGAGTTCTAAGAGGAGGTCTTGAAGAGGTCCTAGATACGTTTTCTGAGGAGATTTTAGACCGGCTAAGGGTGGTCACGGGTCATCTGATAGTGGTTCGAGATCATCTAGGGAGGTCGTAAGTCTCCTAGTAGTGGCCCAAGACCAGCTAGGGGTGGTCGGGTGACACCTAACAGTGGGTGTAGACTAACTAATCGTGAATCTTGCTCGATGTGTGTAGTACTTGACATAACAGTGCAAACCCATAATATATTCGATAGATATCAGGGCATGCGGCCAACTGTTTTTACAAAAAGAGTCACGAAGACAGAAATCTTACAAAAGACAGAGTACGGAAATGAAGATACGTGCAAGAGCAAAACAACTCGTAGTGGATCCATTCACTCTGCCCACAGGCAAGTGACTAGGTTCCCGGCCTAAGCTTCATCATCTTCAACACCATCTGGTTCAGCCTCTGGGAAGTACTGGTAGGGGTCTTGATCACTTGGGTCTGAAAAGATTATAATGGCAGATCCTGAGTACACAACCGTACTCGCGAGCTAACACACAATGCAATTTTTATAGATGCAGGGCTAGTCAAGGGGAGGTTGAGATTCTTTTCTTTGCATAAAGCCAATTTTGAACTAGATTTAGTAAAAAGTCCTGAGACTTAGCATCTTTACAAGCTGGTTTCAGAAATGAGTTTTCATTTGTAAAGTGCTAGTGGAGGTCCAACCTCCTATACCAATTAGTGGCTCCAACCACTCAATGCTCAGGCTACCCCGTAATTATCACTAGTCCCCGACTAGGCTTTCTCAAATACCTAGGGTCCCACCCCAGCCTTCCCATTCCACCCACATATGGTTTTATAAAAGAGGAAAGCTATATCCAGCAAGTTCTCAGCACCGCTCTTGACCGTAAGCACGGCTATCTAAATAGTTTTCTTACTCTACAGAGTTCGCATACTTTACCTATAAGAGATAATTGCCTTGACATATACAAATGTTTCCTTAAACATGTGAATCAAAGGGAGATCATCACAAGACCTTTACAATGCTCAACCTCGACGTAACTCCACTCGCTAAGGTTTCCACCGCCCAGTGCCATGCACTTCCAAGAGGCCCCCTCTTGCGTCATGTGGTTTCACTATGGCTTCTTTCCCCCTTTACCCACACCACATTCCCCCGATGGCGAAGCCACGCCGAGGCGAACAAATTAGTTAGCCAGGTCGTACACATTATAGACTTGTGGTTGCACTGTTTTTACATGAGAGTTCATCACCAGATTCGGTCCTTAAGTGACTTTGGCGGTACATCCACTTACCAACCATCACTCGTGCCCTCGGCACCAGCCACTCTTTCCAGCCGCCCAAGTCGAAAACAGTTTTCAGGTTTTATTTGTTTTGGAAATAACCTTTTGCTCAATATACCAGTCAGGCTCCCAGTCTCACTGTCCCAAACCATTTTCTAAAGTTTTTAATGATTGTGGTTCGACAATTTAATGCATGTATCATATTGTATCTAAGCAAGGCTAAATATGACACTTGGATACAGACTTATCAGCCAGTATGTATTCCATTAAGTCTAGGGTGACAAAGGATAGTGTGCAAGTTCTAGGGTTGGAAGTTGATACACAATTACAGTTAGTCATTAACTATGAACTAGACCAATTTAGCTTGATAAAACATAGCAATGCAGTTTTATAGTTTAAGGCAATGCAGTTTTATAGTTTAGCTTGATAAAACATAGCAATGCAGTTTTATAGTTTTATAGTTGACTCGCCTTGTTCAGAGTATTGATGATCGTGATCCTGATCCACGAACGGTTCTTCAGTCGCCTCGGCTTCTATAATCGCAAAAACAACTAGAAGGCAATAAACATATATTCAATCTCAAGTCGTTTGCAAATATGCAATAAACTCCAAATGATGCAAGGTCATAGATTAGGAGTATTAGACTAGCATAGTCGAAGACTTAGTGGTCGTAGGATCTGTGGGTGTAGAAAGATACAACTGGACGGTCATGAAAGTACTGTGACTTGAGGAGGTCATGGAGAGGTACTGTTGACCCAAGGAGGTCGTGGAGGTATCATTGACCTGGGGAGTTCGTGAAAGTACTGCGACTAGGGGAGGTCGTAAAAATACTGTGATCTGGGGAGGTCGTGGAGGTACTGTGATCTGGGGAGGTCGTGAAAACACTGTGACCAGGAGAGGTCATGGGTACACTATGACCAGGGGAGGTCGTGAGAAACACTGTGACCTGGGGAGGTCCTAGAAGTGCCGTGACTTGAGGAGGTCGTGAAGGTATTGTTGACCTAGGGAGGTCCTGGAATCACTGTACCCAAGGGAGATCCTGGAATCACTGTACCCAGGGGAGGTCTTTGAAGTACTGTGATCAGAGGGAGGTCTTGAAAGTACTGTGACCTAGGGAGGTTGTGGGAGTACTGGGATCAGGGGAGGTCGTGTGAGTGTCACGACGAGGGGAGGTCGAGCGAGGCGCTACGACCTAGGGAGGTCGTGAGAGTGTTACGACCAGAGGGTGGTCTTTGCAAAATGGGAGGTCATGACCCAGAGGGTGGTCTTGGTAAAACGGGAGGTCACGACCAAGAGGGTAGTCTTGGTAAAATAGGAGGTCGTGACCCAGAGGGTGGCCTTTGTAAAAACAGGAGGTCACGACCAAGAGGGTTGTCTTTGTAAAATGGGAGGTCATGACCTAGAGGGTGGTTTTTGTAAAGCGGGAGGTTATCGACCCGAGGGAGGTCGTGGGAGCGTTAAGCCGTGTGTGGTCGAATGAGAGAAGTATACGACTATACCACAACGGCCAAAAGAAACCAAGGTTCGACTTCATTGACACATACAAATGAATCAGTGGAAGGGCTAGAAGGAGAATCAGAGGAACACTAAAGAAAGAACGAGGTAGCTCGATCTAGGAAAAACATCTGGCCATGAAGAACTCACCAGTACAGAGCTGGGGAGATGAGCTAGCCGGAGTTAAGTTGGCAACGTGGACTCTGGTTATGAGAGAGCTCCGTGCTGCAATAATAGCCTGAGGAAGGAGGTAATCGTCGGTCTTGAAGATTGCTCCTTGGAAGCAAATTGATGGTCCTTCAAGGAGGTATTGGAGTATCCTAGCCGAAGGAAAGGAAGAGTGGTCTCCAAGGCAGTTCCTACGGATCAAGGAGGAGGGTCAATTTAGGGGAACCCATGGTATGGGAGTGGACTTACCGATGGTTGTCGCCGGCAAAGGCGGCAGCGTGGTGGCGCTCGACAGAGGTGAGCGCTAGGGACCGGGCTAGAGATCAAGCTCTCTTGGAGGAGGGAGTGAGGCTGGGACTGGAATGGCAAGGGAATCAATATGGGACTAGGAGCAAAATATGTACCTGCACATTGGCACTATTAACGAGAAGGAGTGGGTGAGGCTGTGGACGGGATGGGCAGCACAGGGTAGTAGAATGACATGCTATTAATGTCTGGTCGGACCATAGCACACCGGAGCCCTCACTTGGTGCATGCAGCGCACGGTTGGGAGTGGCACGGCTGCCCCGGCCCGGTCAGGGAGGTTTGACTACAAAGGAGTGAACCCAGTGCTGGTCGGAGGAA
Source organism: Ampelocalamus luodianensis (assembly GCA_036346255.1). Taxonomy (NCBI): domain Eukaryota; kingdom Viridiplantae; phylum Streptophyta; class Magnoliopsida; order Poales; family Poaceae; genus Ampelocalamus; species Ampelocalamus luodianensis. Next base: position 22,891,440 of record CM070617.1, on the reverse strand, counting down.
CAGGGAAGAAAAGCATGGGAACGGGTGAGCTGAACCAGGCATTAGGCTGATCAGGCATTAGTCCAAGGGAGGAACGGGGGAGAAGGAAGGGGAAAACTAGAAAGACTTGGGTAGGGGCAAGATGACAGGGTGGTAAATAAAATGATGAGAGCAGAAGAGATGCAAAATGTCATCAAGCAAATCTCAAAGAGGCAAGCAAACGGAACGACAATAGACATTGTATCAAAAAGTTTTAAAAATCCCTCATTGTTGCCTTTATGTATTTTTGGGCTGTTATAAGTGGCCACGACGTACTGATTAGGCGCATGCATCCACCGAACACCTGGATTCTCAGCCTCCTGTAACATCAGCACCTACCATGTTTAAGCTTTGCCTTATCTTGGCATGTAATCAGCCTCCCGTAACATTAGCACCTACCATGTTTAGCTTTGCATTATCTTAGCATGTTATCATGATTTATCTTTTGGTAGTTAGAGCTAATCGCTCCATGTATTTCATATATACGTGAGGTTGCCCAAGGAATCAAACGTGGTATATATGTTAGTGGTGGTATCCAACCCAATAACCCGATCAAGTAAGTGGTATCCTGAGGTAGATGAACGGTAGATACAATGAGAGTAGCAAAAATGCTTTATATATATATATTCAACCTCTAATTTACACATGCTCTCCTACTCTGCATTTCATTACTCACAGTGCGTTTCACTATCGCGCCACGAAGAAGCAAAACATAGGTCGTTGGTCAAGACTGAAGTACAAGACCAAATAGTAGCTCAAGCTTGCACCGTCCACAAATTAAATGCATGGGATGGGAGATGCCCACGCGAGAGGGAAGAAGAGAGCTAGACCCACGTTAGAGAGCTAGACCCACGTTGTTGCAAAAGTCCGCCACGTTAACTCTCAAGTTAAGTGAGGCAAGGTGAGGAAGTGAGCAACGTCGTACACGGGTCGCTTTCCCTCCGCTCGCTGTCCCTCTACCCACCCGTCGCCATCGGCCGGGGAGTACAACCACCGCACGTCACAGCGCGGAACCCGGCGGACAGTTACGCATGACGTTTCACGTTTGCCTCCTACTAGACTAGTAACGTTTCCGTGCCGGGACAACGGACAACGGCCAGGCGTTGCTAGCTGAGTAGCTGCTGCTTTGGAGATATGGACTTTTTTTTGCTTGCGCCGCGCAGAAAAATGCTGGAAAAGCTGAGGTCTGCACGCGCACGCGCACGCGCGGCTTCCCGAAGCTTCCAGAGCGTGGCCAATCGCTGCACGCCTAACTACCGCCGCGCCTGGCCCCGCCACCGACGGGGTTGGTGCCGCTCCTTTCGTCAGTCGTGACCCTTCACACCGCAGATAAGAAACTCATGATGCGTCGCGCAGAGGAGGTCCTTGACCGCAGCTAAACCGAAATAAACCATCAGCGATGCTATGTGCACCAAAGCTAACATCTGTTGGTGACGCGTTCGCAAACAGGAAGTAAAATGATGCGTGTTAGCTAGGTCATAGTTCAATTTTTATTTTATTTTTTGCCATACGATCTGAGCTATTCGCATAAATGCTGAGACAAGTAACAAAGAATGTGACTCCACGGCAAAACAATGATGCAAAAGGATTGTTCACTATAGATTATAAGCTGCATCAAGAATAGTCTGTGCTTGTGCGCGTACAGTGTACGTATCTATACGACTGATAGGTTGTGAAAGTATATAGCCAATGGACCTAGCTCGATACAAAGCATATGATATACCTATGTTAAAGAAATGCATAATCGTGTGACTTAATACTCTAATATTTGGATTAATTTTAATAGCAAAGCCTCAAACAAAAAAAAATATAGTTGGTATTTTTTAGAACTCGATAAATATAAGTGTTGCTGATTGGCATCTCCAAGTAATCTTATCATATTGGCAAGTAAATTCTAATTCCAGCGCCTGTGCTAGCCATCAGCGTGGGAGCACCATTCGGCCGCGTATTTTAATTGGTGGATGCGGCGAGCGCCGGGGGTCAAATCGCGGTAGGCCACGTCTCCCCGGCCCCGCCTCCCACCGCGTCTCCTGGCTCCCATCGCCGCGACGTGGCCATCTCCACAGGCCGACACGTCCCCCCGAAGGCCCCCGGCCTCGACCCTTCCAGAAACTTCCGGCCATTTCCTGGCCAGGAATCCCCGTCCCAATCCAGCGGCCCGGTGCGCGCCACGTGTCTGGGCCCGGCCACGTCGGCGTCCGACGTGGCGCCCCCGCCCCCGAAGAAACTGATACGCCCAAATCTAGGCTCACAGCCTCACGCTTGGAAAGCAAGTGGCCGCCGCTTCCCATTTCGCCAAACCAGCGCCATCTTCCTCCCGTGGCCGCGAGCGAGGCGAGCGAGAGCGATCGAGACAGAGAAAATAGAGGGGAAATCGGCGGTTAATACGGAGAGGCCGGGGATTTCTGAGGAGATGAACGGCCGCAGCGGCGGCGGCGGAGTGGTTGTGGGAGGGGGAGGGGAGGAGGAGATCGAGGAGGACGGCGCCGGCCGCGCGCGGGGGTTGGGGAAGGATCGGGTGGTGCTGATGTGGGGATACCTCCCCGGTGTCTCGCCGCAGCGCTCGCCGCTGCTCGGGCCCGTGCCCGTGAGGCTGCCCCCAACGGCCGCCGCCGGCGATGGGTGGAGGGACGTGTGCGGCGGCGGGTGCGGCTTCGCCATGGCCATCTCCGGTGACGCCTCGCGCTTTCCCTTCTCATTGTTGCTCTGTTTCTGTTCTGTTGCTTCCAGTTTGTTCGTTGGTTCTTCGTGTGGGCTGCGGTAGATCTGCTGGGGATTGTCGGATTTTGTGTTTTCTGTGGCAGATTGCTGGTAGGAATCGTTTAGAGGATTTGGTGGAAACTTGCGAACTGATGATTGAAGGATGGGCTTCTAGAGTACAAGTTGTTCTTAGGAGGACTGGTTAGGAAAATTTCTAAAACTAGCAGTTTTGGAGACATTTGAAACAGCTTACTGCCAGGTGCATTTTAAGGGGAGGTTGATGTTTGCGTGAGTAATGATTCGGATTGGGAGGTGTCTCTTGGATTGGTGCGGCAAGGCTGAGCTCAGAGTGGTTTGCATATTCTGATTGTGCTGTAAGTAGAATCATTTGTTAGTGGTAAGTGAATGTATTAAGTGGGGATTTGTTTCTCGAGTGTGAAATGTTGAAAGAGGACTAAAGCACGGATCAAGTTTGTGAAGCAAAGCTTATTTCTGAATTTTCTGAAACCTTGTTCCTGCGATGCTCTCAGGGATCAATTCATAACTGGTGTGATTGAAGAAGAAGAAGAAGGGCCTCATATTTTTAGTTGTCTCTTAACCATGATGATATGATTGGCTGTTCAAATCGTTGTTCGCTTGAACATGACTGGAAATTTGTGCTTTTGATGGTTGGACCAATTTCCGCAAAATTCGTTGAATCACCAAATCAATGTCAAATTCAGACTGTTAGTTCTAGCTACCATCAGGAGATTGCATTTGTTCAGTGATATGCCAAAATGGACTTTTTTTTCATTAGTACTGTGATCTGGTTTGACTTCATACTGAACTTGGGGTTTTCATTTGTTTCAGAGTCTGGAAAACTCCTCACTTGGGGTTCTGCTGATGATATGGGCCAAAGTTATGTGACTGCTGGGAAGCACGAGGTAAGGTTGCGATATTGATGTTTTATGCTCTCCTCTTCACTATGAGAACACTCAGAAGCTATTACTAAAGGAGCATCTTACACCTCTCAGGAGACTCCAGAGGCTTTTCCTCTTCCTAGTGACGTTGCAATAGTGAGGGCTGATGCTGGGTGGGCTCATTGTGTTGCAATAACAGGTATGGCACTTGTCATCGTACATTGAGACTACAAAGAACTCATAATTTTGGTATTAGTAGTTCTATTCTTATAAATGTTATGCTGGACCAGATGAAGGGGATGTCTATACATGGGGTTGGAAAGAATGTGTTCCAACTGGAAGGGTCATTGCAGACCAATCTTCAGTTGGAACTTTGGAAAAGGATGAAAGACAGAGTGCAATGGCCACTGACCAAGGTGGTGATGCTTACTACCAACCTTGTTTCATTTCTGCATAAAAAATATAAGCTTCTCTACACCAATTGCTTACAGATATAACAAAGGCAACTCCATTACAGTGAGCCCCAGGTCACAGGTGTCTAGGACAACCAGTGGAGCGGCATCTGGTCCTTCTGAAAGTAGAGGTACTGAGGATAGCACGAAGAGACGTAGGTTGTCTTCGGCAAAACATGGACCAGAAAGTTCGACATCTAGTGATGAAATCCTATCAGCACCACCTTGCGTTGTGACATTTAATACGGGAGTGAAAATAATGGCAGTAGCTGCTGGTGGTCGTCATACATTAGCACTATCAGGTAACCTACATTTGGCACTGTGGCACTATTTTTAACCTGGCTAGGGAACTTTGCTGAATAAAACCAAATGTTTTCTTGAAAGCTTCAGATTTAGGTCAGGTATGGGGTTGGGGCTATGGAGGAGAAGGGCAACTAGGTCTGGGTTCTAGAATCCGGACAGTTTCTTCTCCACACCCCATACCGTGCATTGAATCGGCATTGTACAGCAAGGATCGGCCAGCAGCTATGAAAGGCAACAAAACTGCTGAAGGACAGATTAGTAAAGTCATGGGAAATTGCGTGAAGGCCATTGCATGTGGAGGCCGCCATAGTGCTGTAGTAACAGGTCAGTCCTTTCTTTCAGTCTCTTTCCAGGTTCTCTTTTACCATATTCATGTAGAGACAATATCAATCATGAGACAATATCAATCATCTTTGGTCTCAAGGTGGCATGGGTCAATAACTCAGTTGGATACATTTCTGTGTGGACAACAATAGATACTTTCAAATTGGCATTTTTGGTTTGCTGTGATACAGTGTAAAGTAATGTTTGGTTATGTATTTCAAGAATGGAAAACATATTTTACCAGTTTGTTTCACAGTAGAAAAGTGCTGCTGATGCTTAGGGCCAAAAAGGCGCAGTACTGACCCTATGCAATAGTCAGCCTGTAAGGTACTACTAGCTTATTTATAAGAGATTATCTATCTAGAAGGACCAACAAAATTGTTCAATAGAATTTTTTTTAAAAACAAAACAAAATGATGCACACAAAGCCCTGATAACCAAAATTATAAATCCAAGACAAGTTGCTTCTAGGAGAAATTTCTCAGTTCAAAATTCAAATCGCAATATTAGCAACTGTTCATCTGTAGCAATTTTGTATCTTCATGTAATTTTCAGCCCCTTTATTTGAGAGACAACATAGCACCCTCAATTCTAGTCAATAATCTCCCCCTGCACTTTTGACAGTTTAACTCTTGCTTGCAGATTCAGGAGCACTTCTTACATTTGGATGGGGGCTCTACGGACAGGTTAGCTTTTCTATCTTGCCACATCGATCAGACCAAACAAATTTGTGATTCCAATAATTGAGCATTTATTGCATGATTAAACACATTGAAGTATCTAACAAAATATATAATCAGGGGATAGAAATGTATATGGCTTTGTATTGGGTAATTCAACTATGGATTCAACAACATCAGGCATGGATTAAGAGTTGTTTATTCAAAAAAATATGGTCCTCGTATGAATCGATTTCATAATATGAACAAATAGTTTATCTTCGATCTGCTTTCCAATTGAGACCAAGTAGGACAAAAAAAAAATGCTAATTCCAATTTGATTTTATTTGTATATGATGAAATTTGTGTCATAAAATAGTTGGATATCACATTTTTTCATAATTTACTGTGACATCTTCCATATTAATGATAATGATATTTTATGTTTATTTACTTGAGTTGTGTTATATGTTTTGACACTGTACATTTCAGAATATTTGTCCAATGATCAAGGAAAAATGTTGTGTCGGTATTCTTAATAATAGCTATCATTCTTCTTCAGTGTGGACAAGGGAATACAGATGATGTTTTAAGTCCGACATGTGTATCATCTATCCTGGGAGTCAAGATGCAAGATATTGCTGCTGGGTTGTGGCATACTGTATGCACATCTGTAGATGGCGATGTCTATTCCTTCGGAGGCAACCAGTTCGGACAGCTGGGGACTGGTTGTGATCAAGCTGAGGTAGAAATTATATTATTTTTTCAATGCTAATAAATGCTAATTGCATAAACTGAGATTTAGGGCGAATAATTACACTCAACATGCATAGCTGTCTGTTAAGTTCACCCATTACATGATAACAGTAAGACTAATGCTTTCTAGATGCAGACTGTACCGAAATTGGTAGACGCCTCAAGCTTGGAAAATAAGAATGCGCGAACTGTTTCTTGTGGAGCTCGTCATAGCGCAATAATAACAGGTACTTTCATGTGGTCTTGCTATTTTCTATAAGAAATTTTCTGTTCTATGTGCGCCAGTCCCTACAGAATTTTGGCCTTGCTCTCCGGCTATTAATTCTAACCTTGTTTTATACCATGCTATTAGCTAGCCCGTATCAGTGTCTTATCTCAAAGATATCTAATACTACCGCATCATATAATGCTCTTATGCGGGCTCCTTTAAACCATGAAAAGATCTCTGGGAAGCAGAAACTGATCTGTCATTGTACAGCGCCTTAAGATGAGTGGCGAGTGGCGAGATAAACAAACGTAACTTAGTATTGTGGCTTATAACGTGAAAGAAAAAGGAATTATACAACAATCAGTATGTGAAGTATTATATAACGGAATGGAGTGAGTAATTAATTTTCCCACTCTTGAGGCTTCCTGTCTATTGTTGAAACATGGAAGTAAGTAACAGGTGGTGTTTCTGGTCCAACATCTAACAAATTGTCATGAAATCTATGCAGATGAAGGCGAGGTCTTCTGCTGGGGATGGAATAAGTACGGCCAGGTGGGTACCTCTTTATCTTGGAAAAGAATCTCTGCATTTTACACCGGTGAAGTGAAATAATCTGCTGTGGTTTCTGAACTTTGAGTTGTGCGTGCAGCTCGGTCTCGGTGACTCGATGGACAGAAACGTGCCTTGCAGTGTTCCCGTGGACGCATACCACCCACTGAATGTGTCGTGTGGTTGGTGGCACACCCTAGTGCTCGCGGAGTCTCCTACATGAACCTGACGAAGAAGAAACTACCGTAGTTGACAAAATGCCCCTTGACAATTTTGTTAGGAATTTGGTAGGATTATCCAGGTGCGGTCATGCTGCATATTCGTGTACATACATGGCAGTGCATACAGATGTGTGTATTCATTCTTTCCGGTGAGCTCTTCAACGTGCAACGTAGACAAAGCTTGTATTGCACTGCGTGTACAGTTGAGTAGGGATGCCTGTACGCTTGTTGCTTGAAAGTGGCATAGTGCGTGTGATGATGCTTATACGGTTATGTTATTGCGTTTCCAGTGGTGGTGATACGTAGGTTGTCAATCGGATATGAATTAGACTGGTTTAGATTTTTTCATCCGATTAACAATCTTCTATATTTGTATCTGTATAAAAATATGGATACGAATACGGTATGGATTTCTGTCACCGAAATGTTATTTTATCTGCACTATTCAAATTTAAATAAATAAATATATATTATTGTAATATGGCTAATTAGTTGGATGAGTATTATAGTTTAATATGAATTCGTGTTTTTAGGTGAATAAATAAACTAAAATGATTGGATGTGCTATGTACAAGAATAAAGTACTATAAATATCTTAACGTTATGTAAGTAATGAGGATATTCGAATCTGTCCGAATTGAGTAGGTATTCAATTCGTATTTGTATTATTATAATATTCAATTCGTATTTGATAATACTTGAATTAGTATACATATTCGTTTAGAAAATATGAATACAGAAAGAACACAATTCAATTCGTTGACACCTCGTGTTGGTGACATACTGGTTATATGATATGGGTGTTTCTGTTCTCTTCCTGGCGATGCGAAATATCAGTTTGAAAGATGAAACGGCGCGACCACCGCCAAAATCGCTGAATTGTTGTTGACACGTAGGCACAACCGCACAACGCCCAGTAACAAGATATGACAACACCTTATAAATCATTAACTCATGAGTTGGTGTAGCAACAACACGATACCAGAATATAAGCTCCCCGTCTACATAGAAGCATCAAAATCGAAAAGGGCCGCCCCATTTGCAAAAAAAACTTTATGTACAACGAACGGGGGAAGCTACAGAGATTCGAGGATGAGAAGGTTACAGATAACTCCTGCAGCAGCCTGTCTGTCGCGAACAATCTGTCAGTAACTGCTTTCCTCTCAAGCATCCGCCGTTTGCCCATAGATGCTCATAGATTTATTGTGCTTCCATTTGCTAGCAATCCTCTCAAGTTAAGAGGCTACCAGCGAGTTGTATATGAAATGTCCTAGAACCTGGACTGAAACCTTCAAGCGGTTAGTTGTGAGAAGAATAATTCCACATTCTGCTGCACAGAATACAACAAGCAAGACAGACAAGAAGAGAAATATTTCACTTTGGAGTGATAACTATCTGAGATTATACAAGCTTTGTTAGAACTTATAAATATCTTTTATTTTGCAGTAGCCGTGGTGGTTAGACTGAATAAATGGCTTCACCAAAGACGAACCGAATCCTGATTTTGCCCAGGAAAGCCAATAATCTTGCATCACGTTACAAAAATCACTACCAGGAGAATGAAGCAAGTACTAGAAGGTCAGCAATTAACATTCAAATTTGGATTTGTGTAGCATATATAATTATTGCAGCTTTCCATGACCTAAAATTCAAGAACACACAACTAATGGCATCTAATATTTTGAATGCTAACCACTTGGAATGCAGCAAAGATTGGAATGCAGCAAAGATTAAGAGCCATCCTACCTACGAAGGTCCTCCCACCTCCCTAGATAGTCAAGATGTACATATTCCTACTTCCAACGGGATAGTAGCATTAAAGAATATTCTGGCGTGGCCAGCATTGTTAAAACAAGAAAAGAAATGCATTTATCTGCTGAATGGACTTACAGGGAATTTTCCTTCCACTGAGGAGAACAGCATAACACTCAGAAACGGGGCACTTTTGACAGAGGGCCCACTGTGGGCATTGGTGAAGGCTCTGCGACTGGAGCTCTTATTTGATGGTTGCCAACTGAATTATTAGCAACCAGTTTATTGCTCGTGCTTCTAACACCAGTAGCTTCACATTCCGGTTGTTGGGGGTCCACTGATGCTTTTACCTGTTGCAGCTTTATAATCCAATCAACCTTTTGTTTGTGCATGTTGATGAAAGCAGTAGTGCAGATGTGAGAGTAAAAACGATTAAAAAGAAGGCTTCTGGGGGGGGGGGATCATTTTTAAAAATGCAGAGCAATACCAAAGTTAATATTCTAACCATGATAGAGACTAAGAGAACTAGGTTTTGGTAGGAGCATTATTTTTATACAGACACATGGGAAATGGGTACACCATGGCGGTGGTAGGTGAAAGTCATTAGTATCAACATGCTAAAGTATAGGAATGAACATTCAGCTTCTTTACTAGACTTATCAGTTGCTTCTACTTTGTGATTCAAATAGACAACATTCAGTTTAAGCCATGGTCACAAAATAAGCAGATAACATGAGTCAAATGTTAGAACAAAATGCTCTTTCGTGAAGTTAAAATTCTATAAAGCACTAAATGTTTATACTTTGAGAGCGATTACACAGAACTTCCGAAGTTAGAAAGCCCACAAAATAAAGTCAAATAAATTCACTACAATAGTCAGGACAATGCCATCGTAAGTTGGGTTTCGTGGGCTTATTACATAGCACAAATGCATAAGTACTGAAGATAAAGGAACCCAGGGTTCCAAAACCCGTTACCGGGGTGTTTCCCGTTGCCTGGCCGGGAACGGTAACCGGCCGGTTACCGGCCGGTTACCGGAAATTCCGGTTTTTTTTCGGCTGAAATTCATTCAAATTCGCCTAAAATTCGTCTAAAATTCAAAATTTGAATTTTGAAGTTACTAAACCGGATGTTGTATTTCCGGTTTTGCTTTTCCCGGAGGGGGTCCGGTAGCCGGTTACCGGCCGGTAACCGGCGGTTACCGGCCGGGAATTTATTCCATGAAGGAACCACAGCATTGTGGCGAATTCATAAAGAATAAATAAAAGTAATCACAAAGTATCTCTTAATCTTACAGGATTTCTTTGTGGGTTCTTATCCTCCCTTGAGAAACCAGGAACAGATAAATGCCAATTTCTCTCTGCATGAAATCAGTATTGAATTACATAAGCACAATAAATTGCTTGCAGCACATGAGGGAGGGAGGGAGACAGAGAGGTGCAGCTACAGACCTAGGTGCAGCAACACATCCTTGGCTTCCAGAACTGATGATTTCCTGTGCTTTGCCAGGCTGCATGCGAATGCAGTTACCTATTGACAAACCCAAGTCAGTTGAATCACAAGATCTCTCCAGTGGATAAAATATGAGCAAAAATCAGATGATGGTGCTTTGATTCTGAATCAAATAGGGAACCATACTCAAAAGCGTGATTTACTAAGCACAAACATGTTACCGAGTCAATGAAATCATCAGCGATCTCTAAAAGCAAATCTTCCACTTCTGGATCAACCTTGCCAAGGGGATCTACCTGTATTAAGAGTTTACAATTTAAAGATACACCAAAGTATTATATTCAATAAAAAAAGGAACATGCTTCCGAACAAAATGGAGTGTGATTCTAACATTTCCTGAAAACATGATCAGTAACATGAATCACATCTCACCACTCACCAGTGATACAGAAGTTAAAAGGCATATACCCAGAAAAGGCTAGGTTGTTACCTGTGCAACCAAATCTTGTATTTTTCTCTTCCCAAGAAGTTGGTTAGTTCCTTCTGGTCCTTGACTCGCACTTCCACTCGCCATAGTTCCACCTGACAAAGGTGTGCCCGGTTGTGATCCTGTCAAGTTCACGGACTTCTGAGAACCAGATGCTGACATCCTTGGAGATTGTTGCTGTTGCTGCTGTTGAAGTTGCTGCAGCATTATCTGTTGGGCATTGAGATGTGGATGCTGCTGTTGGGCTTGTGCAAATTGGTGTTGACTCAATCCTGGCTTCTGCTGAAATTGTTGCATCAACATCATCCTTTGTTGCTGAAATTGATGTGGAGAAACAGGTGAGGCTATCGATGACTGCCTTTGCTTCAACCATTGCTGCTGCTGCTGCTGAGGCAGAGACATTTGCACCATCAGTCCATTTTGCGATGATCCAGGTAGTTGTGAATTTAATGCTGCAATTGATGGTGTCCTCGACAAGCCTTGACCAGCTACCTTCTGATAAATGAATCAAGATAAAAGTTAGGCTGTGGTACTTCCAAAAGAACTACCACGTAAACATGAGGCGTTGCAAAAATTGATATAAACTAGTGACTTGTAGCAAATTCAGCATATAACATGTGCAATGCGGATTTAATAAACTCTGGCTCTGGTAACTCCTAATAGAAAAGAGGAATGGGCACACAGCCTCAACTCTCGAGCATTTTTAGTAACACACTGTGCATAAAAAATTGTCAGAACAATGCTGCCAAGGCCCAAGAGATTGTTTATTGCTTCTTTCAGCATTAGCTTCTTAATACACATGCATCCAAAAAGAACCTTGGTTAATTATAGCATTTCTTAACACTAAACCACCACAAGGCCATGGACAGATATAACACCAAATATGACGAGTACATAATGAAATGAATGCAGGAGAAGCAAAGATAACTACTTTCGCTTACAGATAAAAATTAAATCGTCCGAGATACCTGTGGAGATAGTGCGGCTTGCTGCGACACTTGCTGTGGCCTCATCTGTGTGGCAAAACGTTGAGCACCATATGGAATAGTTCCATTTGGTCTCATCTGGTTCATCCCCAAAGTACCCATAACTCCCATGGACTGCATCCCTTGCAATGCTTGAGCTGTGTTGGCAGTATTAAATTGTGCTTGTACTATGCCCTTTTGCCTAGGCTGCAGTAAGAGGAAAGTTCAATTACTCTACTATGATTATAACCATCCGGTTGTAGTTACCTTAAACTGAAAATGTTTTCCCCTCATAATTATAATTATAAGCAAAGGTGAAAATGGGCACTATTGCTCTTCTTAACAGGTTTTACCATTCAAAAACGGAAGGCATTTCATTCATCTGTTAAGAAATTCTACATCTAATACAGATATTTGAATATTTGTGATTGTTCTTGTAAAGACTTCAAAAACAGAAGGCCTTTCATTGGGGCTAAAAATGGAGTCTTGAATCCTTTACAAGCACAAGCACAAATATTACTAATAGAATAAGTTGTTGAACAATTCTAAATCTAATAAAGATCTTCAGTTTTATTTGTTTTGCAATGCACCATAGCACCCAAGAGGTTACCTCCATCCATCCCTTCATGTCGTGGAAGCAATAAAAACCTAGAAAAGAATTCAAAATTCTGGATCCACGACTGATTTCATTTTAATTATTAATTGATGGGTAAATGTAAGTTTTAAGCCAGACTCTCACTTCCACTTAAATAGCTTCAATTTTTCATACCTACACTTCCACAATTCTTTTCCGGGCATTGAGCTCATTAATTCACTATGGGGTGCTATGGAACTGAATCCACGTATAAAACGCTACACAATTGAACTGATAAAAACAAGCAATTTGTAACCACAAATGATCGAGACCTCTCTAGCATGAGTAATTCACAATTAAAACAACCGGTGTTTCTTCCTTCCTTGCTGTTACAAGTGGCCTTTATGCATGACGAGGTGCAAAATTCAGTTTACTTAAGCGAGCCCGAGACCCCAAATTCACCTGCGCCATCATCTGTGACTGGAGCCCGTAGTGTGCCGCAGTGGCCGCGTTGCCCTGCCCTTGCAGCATCCCAAGCTGCCCCTGCCCAAGCATGGCCGCGCGCGCTGCCAGCTGCTGCTGCTGCCCCACCTGCCCTCCGCCGCCCGAGAAGCTCATCTGCCCGCCGTACATCCTAGCCGCCGCAGCGGCGTACTGCGGAAACTGGGCGACGACCGCGAGGCGGGAGGCCGAACCCGAGCGGTGGATCTGGCCGAAGCCCCCAGCGCCGGCCGCCGCCTGCGTGGGCGAAGGCGCCTGCAGCTGCGGCGGCCGCGGCGGAAAGTCAATGGATCCGCCGCCTCCGGCAGCCGCTGCCGGGTCGAGCTGCGGGGAGGAGATGGCGGAGAGGTCGGAGACGGTGGGGGACGGAGGGATTTGGGGGGAGAGGAGGGGGTTAGGGTTGGGGTTTTGCGGGGTGGAGGCGGAGGCGGCGAGCTGGTCGGGCTGTGGCGAGGCGGTGGCGGCTACGGACGGCGGATCCGCCATGGCGGACGGGGTATAGGGTTTCGGCGGCGGTGATCGGAGACGACGCGGGGTGGACGGTTGCGTCGGGGGGCAGGTACGGGTCGTGTGGGACACTTTGACTTGTGCGCGTAGTCTTTTCGTGGTCGAGTCAGGCGGTGTTTGTGTCACTGGCAGGTGACCCCACGAGATCGAGGATAAGAATCCGGCTCTGAGTCTGCTACTACTTTTTTTTTAAAAAAAAAACAACTACAAAGTCTGCTACTACTATTACTATGCTTATACTAGGTTGAATGGTTGATAAGAACGCTGTTCCAGCCGTTCGATCAGAAACAGATGGCTTGCATCAAGGATACATCAGATGCATTGCGTGTATTAAGCCATCCGTTGGTAAGACAAGGTTAGATTACTTGCTTGTGCTTTCCCTAGCGTAAGAAGCCTCCTGTGTGGTCTTTACGCGATTAGATTCTAGTGGAGTTTATAAGTTTACTGAGATGATAAGCGTGTTATGCTAGAACGGATTGAGAGATCTGATATGGTTTTAGAAATTTTAGGGGAGTTTTCGCAAAAATAAAGCAGAAGCTTCATGTTATTTTGGAACTCATGAGGGTTTTGCAAAAAAAAAACAAACAAACATAAAGACCTTAACATGATTTTGAAAACAATAGGAGGTTTTCCGACAAAATTTTTTAACATGGATAACCTCAATGTGATTTTAGAAACACCAGAGGTTTTTCAAAAAAAAAAACTGACATTGGGCTTTCAAAAAAAAAACCAAGCCAACATAGCATTAGGTTCAGGTTACATGTGTAAATTGTAATCATGCACTTTTTTAAAGGTTGTAACCGTGGAACTCACAACGAATGAAAATTCCTGACCTGTCTTTCGTTGCTTCAGAATAATGCGACAGCCAACTGTGCAACAGTGCAAGTGCATACCTTCCTTCATGCCTTCCTGAAATGAAGAGGCTAGCTAGCTAGTGCATGAAGTACAACCCTTTGTCAGAGTTCCCATTCCGTTTTGGAATTTGGACCTGCCAAAGAGATGGGCTAACCTCCAGCAGAGAAGAATTCGACGCGCACGTACAATCCTCCTGCCAGCGTCCCCTCAATCGAAACATGGTTGCCAGGTCAGAGTGTTTGGTTTATATTGTATAAGTGTACATGTATGTGTTGGTTAAAAAAAAGTAATTTATGTGTTTTGTTGTTTGAATGTATCATCTCATCCTAAATAGTGTGATATAAATTTATAGAATATTTTTTGAGACCGTATATTCATAAGGTGATTGAAATTTTCTTAAGTATAAGTTATCTTTTTTTTATCTATTAGATCAATATCTAATTATATGACACATCAATCTCTACAAACGATTTAAACTTAAGAAAATTTCAGACGATTTAAAAATAGCAAGACTGATATTCTTTTTACATGCTGAACAATCTTATTCATCCAAAACAATGAAACTGTATCATACCATCTCATCTTATTCAATTCTATCCTACCAACCAAACACACCGTTAACCGCTCGGTGATTCGTGCAGCAGAAGTTGTCACTTGCCACTGCCCACACCGAGGCACTGTCCCTCGCTGCCAACGAGCAAAGCACGTGCCCCATCACCGCCAATTCGCTCCCCGCCACCTCCACTCCATCCGACGCCCGGGGACCGGCGGTCTCGCCTTAATTTCCTAGACCGTCTACAAGACGACCGCAAAAAGTCGACGCGCTCGGCCCCGCTCCGCGCGGAGAGCAGGGCAACTGGGACGTGCCGTGCCGTGCCGCCTGCCGGTCCATGCGCGCTCGGGTCGCGTGCTAGAAACCTCGCGCTGCGGTCGACCGTACGTCGCGTCCCGCGCGTACGTGCCCGGCGCCCGCGTGAAGCTAAGACCGGCAGCTGCCTGCACCTCGACTCGGGGAACCCGGCACCACGCGCGCGCGCGCGTTGCCACGGCCTCCATTTTTACAGTCGCGCTTATCTCACCTGATGGGGTTTGATCGGGTCCCGGCCCCGTGCTAGCGTACCGTTCCGAGGTGACACCGTGACACGACGAGAAAGTGCAGCACAAGAACCTGCGGCGTCCAAAGATTTTCAGCCCGGGGAAGCCTGCATTCCCGTTCCAATCCCGTGGGGCGGTTCAATTCCATGCATGTCGGTAGTCAAATTCGTCGGCGCATGCATATACGCCTGCGTCAACAGAAACCCCCGGCTCCGGCTGCTCATGCAATACCCGCGGCCGCGCGCGGGATATCTGCTTCTGGCGCGCAGATAGCCTCTGCTCCAGCCCCACCACTTCAGAAAGTTCAGAAACATGAGATCAGTTCCAGTGGACGGTGGAAAAGTAGCTCTTCCAAAACCGCCGCTCCTGGGCACACAACTTAGTTTTGCTCGATCGTTGCCGCGCCCAACAGTTGAACTAAGCTCATCGATCTCACGTACACCGGAAACTGGCAGCTGGCAGCGGCACAGGATTAAGCTGGCCGGAAAGTCTAGCGCTCGAGCTAATTTCCAGCGGATTACGCCACCCAGAAGGTTGAATGTTTCTACCGGATATGGATATACATATCGATACATCACGATCGTGATTTAAACGCGCCTTTTTTTTTCTCGTAGCAGGTAATTAAGCTGTACAGGAGCGAGGAGGAGTAGTAGTTTCAAGCGCTGAAAAGGTCATAAACGTTTGCATGCCGACATGATCACTGTCCAATCGTAAGCTCGCCTTGTAAGACTAACCAACCTGGTCTTTTCCTCCAAGTCTTCCTGGATACCACTGGCCCAAAACCCATTGGCTATCCACTCCCGCGGAAATAATACCATGAAGCGGCCGCCGTTCGGTCCATCAGACATTCACGTCAGAGTTAAGCTCAATCTGGCAGAGAACAGCAGCGGCATTCAGTGGGATTTGATACGTTGTTTGGGTTCCGGTCTCGGCTCAACAGTGTCGTTCGTTCCGAAGTCTTTTTGCTGGGCTATTGTACTAGCTCATGTATATCTCCTTTTTCTCGGCAACTTTACCTGCCCTTTTTATACCCCATCATCTCCAGTGTCCCGGCTACTACTCATCCTATCCAGCATTCTAGCTCTCACAACAAGTCACAAAGACAAATACTTTCTGATTTCTGAGCTGCTCTCATGGAAGGCCTCATTCCATTCATCTTCAAGGCCATGGCCCAATACAAGGAAGGAGGGCATGTGTCTTTCAGGGACATGATCTCCGACGAGCCGGCGCCGGCGTCGTACGTGCTCGTGCCGGGGGACTCCGACAGGCGATACGACGAGGAGAAGTTTCAGCCGCTCTGTCGTCCAACGTCCGAGGTCAAGGAGGTCACCACCTACACCGCGCGGCAGTCTCCCCTCCGGTGCTCGACACTGCGCCGGCGAGCCTAGCATCGCACGAACAATGACGGTGATCAAAGGGCTTAGGGCAGGTTGGTACAACAAAGGAGTATAATAATACGACGGCTGATTGAAGGGAAAATTGTATAGGCACCAATCGTTGAGGGGGTGTATGGTTTATGATGATACGCAGACAGTAAAGTAAGCAAGACTGGAAACGAGCCTATTAATTTTCAGGTTTCTATATGCATCCTTATTTTAAGCTTAATTTTGTGCTATGTAATGAGGTGCAGGTCTCCAAAGAGGCTTTGCATGCTGAAGAGCGAATGCTTGTAGTATGAGAAAATAAATCTGTAATAGATGATGTGTGCACACAAACAAAGCGCGTGTACTGTATGCAAATGCAAGCATGGTTGTCAAACAGTGGTGCCATCATGATTACCTCTTATCTATAAAAGGTTCTATTATAATACCAGATTTATTTAGGGGTATTATAATACCAGATGGGCTTAATTAGACTAGTCTTTCCCAAGTTGAAGTTTGCAGGCCCAGTTAATATGTCCACAAAGACCCAGTATCGCACAACAAAATGGAAGCCCAGTGGCCGATGTGGATCCATAAAACCATAGAAGAACGGGAAAAGGCCCAACACATGCTAGCTCTTCCTCCTCCTATCACAAAGACAGTACTAGTATTTTCAGCATCGTGGTCCTGAATCGTACTAATAAGAAATACAGAAGAAGAAAAAAAAACAGATTCCAGTGGCGCTACACGAGATTAAGTACCTAATCACAAAATCAATACAGAAAAAGAGAGGGCAAGCTCAACGGAGCGAGCACCGACATGACATTTTCTCCGTGCGTATCACGCTGCGTGCGTTTCAGCGTCGCTCGCAATTAAAGAGCAAGATGCAGATTGCAAACGATCTGGTTTCTTGGATTCACTGAAGAGGGTTCACCTAAAAAAAGGCCCGAGATCTGCCGGGTTCCCCGACGCATCAGTAGGTGCGTGCGTCGCATTGCGGAATCACCCGGTAGAATATTCCGAGCTCATTAAGTACGCGAGTAGTATAGTAATACTGCTTCATCAACTTGGCGCTTTAATCTACAAGCAATTTGGGTACCTTCGACCGGGGAAAGTGAGCACCACAAACTGGATCCAAGGAAGAATGCCTTGGATCTAGCTTTGGGGCTTTGTTGTTGCGATACCATGAGCTCAACAAAAAAAAAAACAGCCGTAATTCCCGAAGAAACACAATCGAAACAGCCATGCAAAGAATAAACATAAAAGGTAAATAATGAAAAAAAATATAGAAAATAACAGCCTTCAAAATGTGACACATTTGATAGACGGTATCAAGTACAATTTGCACACGGAACCTGAATTAGCCTCGCTGCTTCTTGGGGTCCTCGTCAGGCGTCACCAATCTCGGCTACCCATGCTGCCTTAATCAAAATCCATCGATAATTAACTACTCCTTGTGAACGTGGAGGTTCATCAAGCTGGACTCTGGTAGTCTGGTAAGTAACGAGCGGAGCAGGCAGAGCCAGCATCCCACGTGGCCGGAGCATCGACCAGCGGTTGAATGGAAAAAAACTAACCACTTTGATGGTTGGGTTGGCTTCAAGAACCGTCCATACAACTGGACACAAAACCGGAAGAACCGGCCGGTCTTCGAGAAACCAGAGTTCAAGGAAAACGAACGGCTTCTGTACATGGAAAAATTGCATCGAAGGATCAAGAAAACACCGCGTAACTGGGCTGGCCTGGCCCAGTTTAGCCCAGGTTGAGGGAAAGATACAGGATTCCCTACACCAGCCGCAGCCTCTCACAGATTCTTGTCACTCTATTAAGTCTGAGTGACTCGTATCCTAACTTACTCGGGCTTGTATATGTATTCTACAAGGATTTATATTCTAATCCTATTAGATCATCCACAATGTTTCGTATAAGCCGGTTCAAAGCATGGTTTTGAGTCGTTTAAATCGATTCAATACATTGGTTTAATCGATTCCAACAAAATAAATTCTAGAACCGGACTCTACTATTGAGTCGATTCAAAGGCAATAAAAAATATCGTGTCCTACCTGTGAAACTTGGATCGAGGAAGATGAGAGGAGATGATGCCTATGACGTTACCGTTAGCTTGATGTCACTGCTTGCCTCACCGCTGTTGTCGCTCGAACTCGCCGCCGTCGCCTCGATCATCCGGTTCCCGATGCAATCGCATCAACCTCGTCACCGTCGTCGCCTCAACCACGCTGTCATTGTATTGACCTTCCAGCACCACCGTCACTTGCCTCGACCTCGCCACCGTAGACGCTAGACTTCGCCGCCTTAGCCTCAGTCATCTCGTGCTTGATGTCATCGCATCGACCTCATCCTCATGGACTTCACCGCTCGCCTCGGCCCCGCTGTTGCGGCCTCCTACGTATTGGGGTTGGGGTCGCCAGCGACCAGATTCACATGCTCGCCATTGCTCCTCACTGACGCCACCACCCGGGGGAGGGCCTTCGTGTCGGAATGGTCATCGCCGCCCAGGGGAGGCCTTCGCGTCGAGAGGATAGATAGAAGAAAGAGAGCAGTTGTGGGTGATTGTTTTGTTTCTGATTTTTTTTATTTCTTATGTGAGTCCCTCTGGAGGGTATGGTAGGCTCAATACATTGGAGCAAAATACACCGGTTATTGAACCTGCTTACGTGGCATAGTATTGAACCTACGTTCATTCAATACACTAAAAATACCCTTAGGATTCCTACTTTCTTTTAGAGAAAAACTAGAGAACACTATATAAAGCCATAAGGGATGGTCATGGAGAACACAAGTCACAAACTAACTCATCCAAAGCAAGTGACACATGAGAGGATTAGAGGCTAGATTATTCTTTAGCACTATATTTTGTATAGGGCAAGAATCCGATAGTCCTAAAATGTTCAAGAGGGTTGTGAGAGAGTGACAATACCTTGTACTCTTTTGAAAGTGTGCTTAAGGAATTTGCGGGTCGGCTTTGCCAAATCTTTCTCTCTCGTCATCATTATTTCGTCGTTATTATTTGGTTCCTTCTACGAGATTCATCTACTTTGTTCTTGATATCGTGCATACTTGTGCGGTTGTGCCGTATCTCACAACTCTGTACCGATCTAGGGGTTGTTGTGCATAAGAAGGGGTATCCGAGTATAACAAGTGGTATCAAAATCAAAGTCGGATTAATCTGATTTGTAAGAAGGTCAACAAGCGTCAGGTGGTACAAAATCAAGATCGATGTCTACGATGTGGAACCAAGTAGAGAAATTTAACGGAGGGAGGATTTCAGCATGTGGCAATGTGTGGTGATAGATGTCCTTGTCCAGCAAGAGTTGATCGATGCTCTTGAAGAGGACAAACCGGCAAAGACATCTGCTGAAGAATGAAAGGTGATGGAGCAGAAGGTTGTTAGTATAATCCGTCTATGTACTCGATGATTAAGAAAAAAATATCAAATAAATTATGAAATGACTTAGAAGAATTGTATATGGCAAAGTCGTTGACAAACCGATGGGTGCTGAACCGACAACTATTCAAGTTGTGCATGGAGGAAGTTACACTGTTTGTTGTCCATCTCAATATCTTCAACAAGCTTATCACACAACTGACTAGTGTGGATGAGAAAATTAAAGAGGATGTTAAGGTTGTCATATTGGTGTCATCTCTGCCACCATCATGGGTGCGATTGGTGATAAATATTCTCGTTGAAAAAAAAACACTCAATTTTAATGAAGCAGTGACATATCTATTAGAGGCAGAGTCCTTGAAAAAGTTATCGAATTTTTCGTCCTTGGGTGGTCAAGCATTAACTACCATAGGTGTTGTAGGCAAAAGAAAAAGTCATAGGAAGAAGAAGGGCAAGAGCAAGGGCATACATGTATGCTATCTATGTGACGAGGAAGGTCATATGATAAATGACTATCCAAGTTTGAAGCAAATAAGGGGAGTATGCTTAGTGACGGTAGCGAAAGATGATTCAGACGTACTAGTCATCAGTCAATTAGGTACTTCTCATGGATGGATATTAGATTCATGTTGTTGTTTCCATATATGTTCGACGAGGGAAATGTTTGACAAATGATCTTTATGCCTGGCACATGGAGCTATTTACTTAGCGGATTGCAAGGAGTATGCAATTATTAAGGTGGGAACAGTTACATTGGAGATGTATAATGGAGCATATCACACATTGACAAGAGTTCGGTATGTTCTCGGCTTAAAGAAGAATATAATATATGTGAAGTCGCTTGAACTCGAATGTTGTGAGGTAACACTTCGAGGTGGAGTAATACGAGTTACTTGTAAATAACAGGTAATCATAAAAAGTATCTAAAATAATAGAGGATACTGATTAATGGGAAATTATAAGGGAAGAGCAGCCAATGGGAGATCTGATTAAAATTCTGGTCAGGAGAAGAAAACCGTGTCATCAACGGTAGGTACTCAGATCTCATTTGCAGTTATGTGTGAAATTGCAAAGACAGTTGCAAACTCTAGCAGGCACGAAGAAGGTGCGAGCTGTTAGAAGAAGGAAGACGTGGTGAGACCAACCATGCGGTACCGATGGGCAAGTGGAGCTCGGAGGTGGTACAAATATATGGCATGGAGAGCTGTAGGAACATGAGGTGTAATTAACCGAACTACACAACAAAGGAGCTCACAGGTGTAATTTCTAAGCAGGCTAGCCTGGATACCAATATATACATTGCGATGATGTGCATGGGCCCGTGTCGTGGGGCACTCCCAAAGGTGGGAGGAAAAAAGAAAAATTGGGAAAACAAAATAGCGGAGCTGACTTGGAGCGAATTCTTGGAGGAGCACAGTGATTTCAACGGATAGGCGTCAAGTGGAGATTGTGGAGTATGGGTGACTCATATCCTAACCTACTAAGATTTGGAGATGTGTTCTACAAGGATTCCTACTGTAATCCTATTAGGATAAGGATTCCTACTTCCTTTTGGAGGAGAAATAGATGCACTATATAAAGCTATGAGGGGCGGTCATAGAGAACACAAGCCACAAACCAACTCATCCGAAGTAAGAGACGCACAAAAAGATTAGATTCTAGGTTATTCTTTAGCAATTGATTCTTGTCAATGATTCACTATCGATCTTGTGAAATAAATGCTAGACACAGATCCATAATAAATATTACATATAATTCATTTCATTAATTGAGGATTATTGAATGCTAAAATATGCAAGAGGGTTGTGAGAGATCGACAATCACTTTTACTCTTTTGATGTTGTGCTTAAGAATTTTGCGATCGGCTTCGCCAAATATTTATCTCTCATTGTGATTATTTCATCGTTATTATTTGGTTCTCTCTATGAGATTTATCTACTTCGTTCTTAATATCGTGCACACTCGTACCATATCTCACAACTCGGATCTGATCTGAAGATTGTTGTGCATAAGAAGGTATAAGAATATAACACTCCATTCTCCAATCTCCATCTACCTCATGCTTCTTCGCCTCTCCTCTCGTCTCTTCGTCACCACTAAGCTCAGTCCCCATTAACCGCCGTCATTAGCCCTTGCTAGAGGTGTCCAGATGGGATGTGCCGACCGGACCGGCTCGAGGCACGACACTGTTGGCCCGGCCCAAGCACGGCACAACCCACATTGTTAATAGGCCAGGCCGGCACGACACGAAGGCCCGTGTTGTGCTTGGGTTTCCCCTGGCACAATGGGCCAACCTGTCACAACACGAACAGTGTCGGGCTGTGCCAGGCACGGCACAAGCCCGACACAACCCATGCACCCTGTGTGTGGAGAGGCCGAGGGAGGGAGTCGGGAGGAGGAAGCTAGGTAGCTAGCCAGCGGTGAGGGAGAGAGGAGGAAGCTAGCCGACGGCGAGGGAGGGAGGAGGAGAGTGGGACGACGCTAACGCGGACGAAGGAGAAGGCGCGGTGAAGGGCGCATGGGCGGCGACAGGGCGCACAAGCGCAGCGACGAGGATGAGAGGAGGGGGAGGGTGGGGTGGCACCAGCGGCCAACGTGGAGGGAGGAGAAGGCGGCGGGAGGGGAAGGTGCACGGGCGCGACGGGAGGAGGAGAGGAGGAGGAGGGGGAAAGGAGGAGAGGAAGATGAGGCAGGGCAGTGTCGGCGGGCGGGGTGGAGGGAGGAGGCGGCAACAGGGTGCATGGGCGGAGGGAGGAGAAGGAGAGGCGGCCGGCTCGGGAAGGGAGGGAGCTGGGAGGAGAAGGGGTAGGGGTAGGGATAGGGAAGAGGAAGGGGTGGGTGGGCCGCACGGGATGACACAACCCAGTTATAATTCCGCCCATTGGGGCTTTTTTGCGTAGTGGGCCTTGCCCAACATGGCACAACTCGTTTTGCCTGTTTAGTCCGTAACGTTCGTTTTTTTTAAAAAAAAAAAAAACTGATCGTTTTTTTTACCATTTGGGGCTTTAAAAATAGAAAAAAATCCCCAAATTTCTTCTATAAATGGCCACCACCGTAACCCCCTCATTTAGCACCCATCCATTTCTCAATCTCTCTTTTAAATTTTGTTGTGCAAATTCAAATTCGTTGTGAAATAATTTGGCAAATTTTTTTAAAAAGTGCTAAATTTTTGAAAAAAAAATCAATTTCTGACAAGAAGTCAACAAAAGAGGTACAATACTATTTTTTGTATAATTTTATTGTTATTCTTCGTTATGCTAAGATGAAAGTAATAATAGTGTTAGTTTTGATTTTGCTGTTTTCGTTATGAAAAATTATGATAACTTTGCTCTTAGTGATTACGTACTTTCACCAGAAGGAGTTGCATCTATAGAGGTTGCGGCTGCCTCAAACCAACCACAGTTGTTAGCGAAAGGGCAAGGCGGAGTTCCGTCATCAGGCTCCACGGTAGCATCTTTGTCAGCGACCACAGGAGCAAAGAGGTTGAGACCGTCTACATTGGGAGTGTGGGATAATTTCAATAGGACAACCAAGCCAGACGCACAGGAAAATGAGGTACCATATGCTATTTGTAAAATTTATCGCAATGAATTGTCTGCAATGTCTACAGGTGGAACGAGGCCACTGTTACTTTGTCTGCTGTCTATTATCCAACATCTCCTATTATTATGCATAGTATTTTAGAGATTGTCAGTCATTTTAAAAACTATGAAAACGACACAGTTTTAAGAGAGACTGTTTTTTATATGGAAACTAAATACCTTAAATATTAGAAACAAATCCCTTTCCTATATTGACAGATTTACTAATGTTTTTGATCTTCTTAGTGATGCTACATGGCTAGGCTATTCTAACTATTTTTCATATGTCCGTTCTCGATTACATGAGGTTTTCCAAATGTACGAAAATAAATTTCAGGAAGTCCGCTTGCAACGACCTCCAGCAGCACCCACCTCAAGTAACAAGATAAATTTATAGGGCAAGATTTGGGGTGCAGGCTCTTCCTCCAGGTCCAGGTTTTCTTCTTCTACATCGGCACCTTCTCAACAAAGTCCAAGACCAATCTCTCACCCAAGGAGTAGGGAACTATCCGCCTATCTGAACATCGATACGACGGATTTCAATTTAGAAAACTTTGAATTTTTGCACTAGTGGCATGGTCATAAGTTAACATATCTCGTGCTATCCATACTTGCATGTGATGTGTTAACTGTTCCTGTCTCGACGATTTTCTCTGAATTTGTTTTCAGTATTTTTGGAAGAATATTGGAGGAGAGAAGAACACGTCTCACAAGTGAGATGGTGGAGATACTTCTAACTGTGAAGGACTAGGAACAAGCTGATTTTACGAACACAACACTCTGTGAAAAATTTAGAGTTGTTGGAGGTGTTCGAAGATCTGTACCTAGACAACGATACTTAGAATAAGGATGTATGTAGAGCTATAGATTGTACTCTTTTTCCTTTACCAAGGTTTTCTCATGTTGAGTTTTTTAACTGGCAAAGGTTTTAACGAGGCAGCCATTTGAACATTAAAAAATCTCTTTATTATATTTTCAATATGTTTGCCTTTTTTTTTACAATATTCATATCTATTTCTGACTTCTACACGTTTTTATAATTTTTTTTGTATTTTTTGTTGCATTTTTTTGATTTTTTCAGGCCTGCTGAGCTAGATGGGCCACAACTGGCCTGTCAGGTCAACTAAGCTCAGGCCAGCATGGCACGAAAGGCCATCGGGCTATATCTGAACTGTCTCCCTAGCACGTGGGCTAGCAAGGCACGGTCCGTTTGTTTTGTGGGCTAGGATGGACCGTGGGCCGGCTCCACCACTAGCCCTCGCTAAGTATGAATTGCTAAGTATGGGCCTACGGGGGCAGCATCAGGTTGGGTTTAATTTATGACCAGAGTTGATTCCTTTTTTTTTTATCCTTATCTCTTACTTGAGAGAGTTCTGAACTCCTTTTCATTCTTGTTGGCTGCTTCACTTTAGCTTTGTAGCATGTGTGGGGATCCAATTTGTAAGGTACATATTGTTGGGAAACCATGGGCCTGACCCTGCAGTCGGCCCATTAGTGGGCGCCCCATCCCAAACCCTAGCAGGGTCGTAGCCTATAAATAGGGGGTGTTATTCATTGTAAAGGATGGATCGATTGTTGAAGGAATAAAGAGAAGCAAGAAGCCCCCTACATCTCTGTGTTCAATCTCTTATTCTGTTCTTGATTGTTCTTGTGATTCATGCATTGTTCTTACGATTCTGAGTTTGTCTACGAGGTAATCGTTCGGACTGGACTCGCCAGCGACGGTTCCTCAACACGTTATCAGCACGATCGACTCTCCTCGCATCGAAAAGGTAACCGTCGATGAACGACACTCGTAGATTGAATCGTTTTTCTAGATCGCTTTCAATTCTGAAAATTTGGCTTTCTAGATTGTTTTCTACGGTGCAAATTTGCTCTAATCTGTCGCGAGCCGACTTGGAGTCGCCGGCACAATGCCGATCGATAGATTGCTTGAAAGAGCGGATGTTGATTGCATGGTAGATCGTTGCATTGTATTACATTACACATCGCATCACATATGTATCATATGAACTGGCGGCTTTGTACGGCCTGCCGGCAATCCCGCATGGTTTTTCCCACACGCTTGAAGCCGGACACCACCGCATCCACGGCCCGAGCCTCCGCACCACACGGCGCACCATCGCGCCGCTGAAGCCGCCTCCCGCCGGGCAGTCCCGCACGACACCCCACCATCGCACGGCCATCTCTCGCCGCCAGACGGCCGCCCTCCGCCCGCATGGCTAGCGCACAAGAAAAGGAGGCGAAGGGGAAGAAGAAAGGAGGAGGAGGATGGATGGCGCCGCCACCGCCGCCTTGCGCGCGCCGCCATGCCGCATGAAACGCGCCCGCCCCGGCCGCTGAAGCACGTGCCGCCGGCGCGCACCGCCGCGCCATCGCGCCGCCCCACGCGCCGCCCGCGCCGAAGGGTGCCCGCGCCGTGAAAGCGGCACCACCTGCCTCCGCCGGAGCTATCCGCTCGCAGCGGCGGCCGGCCGCCACCTGCGGTACCGCGACGCCGAGCCGCTGTTCACGGCCGCGCACATGTGCGCCGCCTCACGGAGCCGCACCCACGCCGCCGCGATGCCTGAAACCGCCGTCGGAGCCATCCGCCTGCAGCGCCAGCCGGCCGACCGCCCACAGCTGCAACTCCCGCGCCACCCGCGGCGTTGCAATGCCGCTTATTGCACCTGCGCCGCCGGCCGCCACGCCGGCCATGAAGGGAGCAGCCGCCGCCTCCATCCGAAACTGGGGTAGGGAAACCCTACCCCATGTGCACCACTTCAACCGGCTACTTGGGCCGGGGAAAGCCGGATGGGCCAAAGCATTGGGCTGGCCGAAAAGGAAGAGGGAAAGAAAGGCCTCATGGGCCGAACAAAACACATGAAGCCCAAAGGGGGGAGGAATCGGGTGCGGCCGGTGGAAGAAAAAGGGGTGGCCCGGCCGCAAGAAGAAAAAAAAGAGAAGGGGATGGAAATTTGCAAAACGGTTCCTCGTAATTCCGAAAATTACGAGAAGGAATTTTATGAAACCCTGGATTTGGGAATTTACTAATTATGTATATTCTGCAGAATAACCCTCGTAAATCAAAATTACGCGAATTTTCTCTCGAATCGAAATTTTATGCTTTAACCCCGAACTTGCGCTTTACGAAAGTCATTTTCACAGAAAAGGACATCGGGAATCCATTTTTTGCATAATTTTGAATTTTGAAGCATATTTATTCTTGTTATTGTTATTTCTATGCAATTTATTTATTGTATTTACTGTTTTGATTATCTGTAATTGTATATATTGCTTTTAATCATTGAAAATAGCAGTAAATCATGAACAATGCATAGAAAAATACGGGAATACGAACCTGAAGTTCGATGAGCATCATGAGAATTTTGCAACCATTTTATGCAGATTACTAGCAGTAATCCTTTGAACTTTTTGCATGAATATGAAAATGACTGGCATCACGAACCAGGAGTTCGAAAAACTGACCCAGCAAGGTCAGAATTTGTGCAGAATTTGTACAAGTCATCAATTATGTGATAATGTAATCACGGATAAGCAGAAGAGTGAGAAGACTCTCTACCTTTCACCCAAATGCGGTACAATCCGTACGCAACTATCGTCAAGACGGCTACATGAAGTATGCCGAATTAATTGACATCATGAAAGTTGTGAAAGCTCAAGATGATGTTCTAAGAAAGAACTTCATCTTGCAGCCACCTAGTCGCAATGTTGGCCATGAAGCCACTGCTAGTAGCTACAAGGTGATGAAGCCTCTCACAAATGAAAGGAGCAAGAAGGGTAAGGTCGTGAGTCGCACATTATTGATACTTTCCAGTCTAAGAAAAGGGGCAAATGATAGCATGAGGCACACCTCGCCATTGCAGGCATAGAGGATTCACATCCATTAGTTGCACTTATGAATGTGGACAGCCCTGTAACAGCCCTGTAACAGCCCCATCATCCCTCCTTTGGATATCGCAGCGGCCGCAACCGTAGCTACCCAAGAGGAGAAGATCGCGCATGGAGCCGATTGAGGCAGAAGTTCCTGAATACTTCGCCGATTCGATCTAGTGCACGCATTGCACTTGGATCTTTTATAGAAACTTGCAATTTGTAATTGAAGCAGAACCTTGAATTATTGGATAATGGTTGCAAGCTTTAGCAGAGCAAAGCATTAAATTCTTATTATGAGTCCTGCAAGGCTTATTTTTCCCGTTTTTATAATAGCAAGTTACGTTCTGACATCTGAAGTATTTTATTTATGTGTTGCTTGCTTTCTGCTACATATTAATAAAGTACATTATATTAGAACGCGTATGGCGCCCTATGGAGGAAGTGTGCTTAGCATGTAGCGGCACAACGAATACCATCCTGAGAGAAATGGAAATTTTTCCAGTCAATCAGCAAGAATGCTGGTAGTCTTACGACAATTGCAGGCAGCGATACTTGTATAATAGGCTCAGGAAGGGCCATAATTATACTCTCAATGGGCACAACTTTGGTCATTGAAGAAGACTTGTTGTACCCAAAATTGACTAGAACTCTCAAGGATATTTGTGCTAACAGTTTCCATATAGAGACTGAAGAAGAGTATGGTACAGAATACCTGCTCATTACAAAGCGTGAAGAAAGTGAAAAGTGGCATTAGAGTGTCTTCCTTCATATGAAACTGGGCTATACTACACTAATATTAAGGCACCTGCAGCCTATACTGCCTTGAAAACCGTATTTAAAAGTTCTGAACTTATCTATCTCTGGCATAATAGATTATGCCGCCTAGGTCTTAGGATAATGAGAGATATAATTAACAATTCACAGGGACATAATATGAATATAAAGAATTTCCCGAATCTGGAAGAATTTGTGTGCCCCGCATGTGCCACCAGGAAATTAATTATTAGACCTTTTTGCTCTGAAAGCGAATGACGAAATCCCTGCATTCCCGGACCGTATCCAGGGAGACTTTTGCGGTCCTATATAGCCCCTGTAAGGGTCATTTTAGGTATTTGATGGTGCTCATCGATGCTTCCTCGGAATGGTCGCACGTATGTTTATTGTCTATGAGAAACCATGCTTTTGCAAAGCTAAATCTCGCAGATAATTAACAATTGAATAATAATAATAATTTCCCTGATCATCACGTGAAGTCCATCTGAATGGACAATGCCGGAGAATGTACTCCGAAGGCATCTGATGATTATTGTATGAAAATGGGAATTAAAATTGAGCATTCTATACCGCACATCTGCACCCAGAATGGACTAGCAGAATTTTGAAGAATTGTAATTTACCAACTATATGTTGGGGACACGCAGTCCTGCTCGTAGCAGCTCTCATTAATTTTAGACCGTCGGCCTATAACATCCATCCAACTATGCAACTAGCGCAAGGGTCAAGATCAAAACTTCTCATCTTCACAGTTTGGTTGCAAGGGTTATATACCTATACCACCACCGCAGCGAACTGCAATGGGTCTTCTCTGAAAGTCTGGGATATACGTTGGTTATGAGACAGCATCCATAATCATGTATTTGGACCATATGACTGGAGATTTGTATAATGCCCGATTCGTTGATAGTACATTAGATGAGGTTAGTTTCCCGTCATTAGAGGGAGGAAATCAACCCTTGATAATAATGTCGGGAAACAATTGAAGTCTAGAAGACAATTGAAGTCCAGAAGATAGTTGAAATCTATGCATATGACCCGCGCACTAGTGAAGCAAATAAAGAAGTCCAGAAGATAATTGCAGTCCAGAAGATAATTGGATTGAAGTCTAGAAGACAATTGAAGTCCAGAAGATAATTGATTTGCAAGTATTAGCGAATCAACTGTTAGACCACTTTAGTGATTTGAAGAGCGTGACCAAGTAGCATTTGCCTGTACGCAATGCACCGGAGAGGGTTGAAATACCAATGAAGGTATCCCTAATCCCGTCCAGAGGCCTCAGAAAAGGACGAGAACTCCGGTCCCTCGAATCCTGGCAACCGGGACGCCGTGAAAAAGGATAAAAGGACTTGACACACCGATCACCAAGTACGAACTGTAGGGGAGCCGCTTGAGACTGCATCGGTATGGAACCTTCGTAAAAGGCATACCGTAATTAAACATCCCCATGAAGGAGACATCGCATGGATGTGTGTGCACACATCGAGTGAAAAACTAAAGGACTTGCCCCGCAATTGGAAGCGATGGTGAGCAAGTAAAAGCATTAGAAGAATCGCCCTTGAAGAAATAAGTTATAAAACTTTATGACCTCGGAGAACCTTTGAATATTACAACACCAATGTCGACACTTACTTTGCAAAGAAACTTGCCACAATCATCAATCTTGATCCAGAGCTCGCATCGCTCGATAAATGAAAGAAAAGATCGATTGGAAGAAGGCAATAGAAATTGAATTATTCTCTCCGAATAAAAGAAAGGTGTTTGGGCTCAGAAGCCGCACGCCTCCCTTGTACACCCGTAGGGCATAAGTGGATATTTTTCAAAGAGAAATGAAAAGAAGCAAGGCTCGTTGAACAAGTTTTCACCGACATCCGTAAGATGATTATGAAGAAACCTATTCCCGGTCATGGGCGGAACTCCTTTAAATCTTTATCTCAATGGCAGTGAACTTGAAGTTAGAAGTGAAATTGATGGATGGGGTACCAAAGATACCTTTATGAAATATTGATTCGGACATTTATATGAAGATACCGAATGTATCACCGTCCAACCAAAACAGAGCAAATAGAAATATGTACAGTGTGAAACTCAGAAAGTCATTGTACGAACTTAAGCAATCAGGCAGAATGTGGTATAATCGCTTGAAGTGACTTT
Organism: Ampelocalamus luodianensis; assembly: GCA_036346255.1. Lineage (NCBI taxonomy): Eukaryota > Viridiplantae > Streptophyta > Magnoliopsida > Poales > Poaceae > Ampelocalamus > Ampelocalamus luodianensis. Next base: position 22,861,011 of record CM070617.1, on the reverse strand, counting down.
CTATGCAAGAAAGGCTACACGAACAATGAGAATAATCTTTGTGTATTTATACGATGACCCCAGAATGGATTTTGTATAATCTTAGAATATGAAGATGATATGAATATCATCGGAACCCTGAAGGATATTAAGAAAGCAAGCTCTTACCTGGAGTCAGAGTTCGAAATGAAAAGTTTGGGTAAAACCAAATATTGCTTAAGACTTGCAGCTTGAGCATGCCCCTGAAGGGATATTAGTGCATTAGTCAGCCTACACTCAAAAGGTGTCAGAAAGGTTCGACTTTGCAAAGGCATACCCTTTGAAAGTGCCAATGGTCGGGAGATTTTTGCAGCAAGACAAGGTCCCGTACAGACCTAGAAAAGAGGGGGAGGAAATCCTGGGACCGGAATTCCCATACTTAAGTGTGATAGAAACACTCATGTATTGAACAAACTGTACTAGACCGGACATTGTATTTGCCGGGAACCTACTAGCAAGGTATAGTGCAGAACCTACCAAAGGCATTGGCAGGAATAAAGGATATATTCGATACCTCTAACAAAGCAAAGAACTTGGTCCGTTTCTACGAAAGAACAAAGACTTAACTATGAATGGCAATGCAGAAAAAGGTACTTGTAGGACCCGTGATACACCAAATCGCAAACAAAGCTATGAACTCCTATGTGGTGGAACCGCAATTCCATGAAAATCGTCTAAGCAGAGTCTTGTACCGACTTCGACGAACCACTCTAAACAATATCATTATACGAGGCCTCACGAGAATGTACTTGGCTTCACGGATGATTCACTACATCCAGAGCTTATGTGGATTGAATACCGCACAAACCCCACTATTATCAATGAAGATAATGCAGCTTGTGTTGCACAAGTGCAGATGGGTTATTGTGAAGAATCCTCTCACAAAGCATATCAACCTCAAGTTCTTCTATGCTCATGAATTGCAAAAGATGAACGTAATCAAAGCATCGCATACTAGGTCATGTGAGAATCTTGCGATTTATTCACTAAGTCACTTCCAATGCCTAGTTTTGAAAGATGCATATGTGGAATTGGAATGATGAAGACTTAGAGAAGTGCAGAATTCAGGGGGAGAATCTTCACAAACTCATTACTAAAGCTTGATCACGAAGATCGAGTACCCAAAAGGTAAATCCTGGAGATTAAATGAAATTGGGTGGATTGTACTCTTTTTCCCTTGACGAGTTTTCCTGAAGTTTCTCGGCTAAGGTTTTTAATGAGGCAATTCGTGTATCATAGCAGAACTTGTATCATGTACTCTTTCTCCAAATTTTTCCCACTGGGTTTTTATGGAGTTTTGACGAGACATGGACATGAAGGATGGGTGCCCAAGGGGGAGTGTTGGGAAACCATGGGCCTGACCCTGCAGTCGGCCCATTAGTGGGCGCCCCATCCCAAACCCTAGCAGGGTCGTAGCCTATAAATAGGGGGTGTTATTCATTGTAAAGGATGGATCGATTGTTGAAGGAATAAAGAGAAGCAAGAAGCCCCCTACATCTCTGTGTTCAATCTCTTATTCTGTTCTTGATTGTTCTTGTGATTCATGTATTATTCTTACGATTCTGAGTTTGTCTACGAGGTAATCGCTCGGACTGGACTCGCCAGCGACGGTTCCTCAACACATATTTCATGAAGGAAGTTTAGACGCGCAGGCAGAGGGGACACGTCGCCCGGATTCTTCTCGGCCGCCTGATTCAGCGCGTCGCCCGTTCCCGACCGCCCAATTTCCCTGGCGAAATGCGCGCCTGCGCAGGCCTTTGCGAGCCTTCGCTTCCTCCCTCCACGTGCCGCTTCGCCTCCCGTCACCGCACGCCAGGTCAAGTCACGCGCCAGGGCGCACCAAAGGTAACTAGTAACCTTTAGAGCCCACAAATGGATTCATTTCTTGATGGTCTTTGTACACTGCAAGTTTTGCCACTGGTCATTTCTGTTGATTTTACACTAATATTGCTTATTGTAAGCTAGACTAGATATAACCTTTCGAGTCGACGAATGGATTCATTTCTTGATGGTCGTGTACACTGTAAGTTTTGCCACTGGTCCTTTTTGTTGATTTTACACTAATATTGCTTTCTCCTGCTTACTAGATCTTTGCTTTCAAGAGTTTTTAGCTATTGAAATTGGTGTATAAGTATTTAAAATTAATATTTGTATCAGAGATAATTGTTTTCGCATTAAAATACCAATATTAAGAAAACTGCCGGTTCAGGCAGTGAACCAGTGGTCGGACCGTGAAATAGTGGTGCGACTCCGGTTTTCAAAATATTGCCCGGAGAGGCGGAGTGTCCCACCGGCGACGGGGATGTGAAAAGGGCAGGCCGAATAGCCGCGGACTCTATAAATAATGCAATCCTGACGCGGCATCCCAACTGCTGAGGAGTGAGGACTATCAGGACTCAGGAGCCTACACCCTACAGGCCCGTCTAGTCTCCTCTTCGGCTCTTCGTGGTCGTCGGCTCTCGCGCTCCAAATCTGATCCTGTCGCCTCCTTTTCCTGGTAATTTTTCGCATCAGATGTTTATCCAATCTTTTTTTTCTTTCCAATTGATTCCGGTACTAGTCCATTTGGGGCCTTCTCCTCTCGGATTGATCTGGATTCTTGCAGATCGATCCCACAAATAGTTAATGCACCCGTATTTCTGATTCTTTTTATTGCTGTACGCACTAGATATCCTGAGGTTATCTTCCTTGATTTGATTTTACGATGTGTCGTCAATAGGGATTGGGGGAGTTAGGAAAGGAGGTGCTTCACCATGAAGGCGCTCATTCTTGTTGGAGGCTTTGGAACACGCCTTCGGCCTTTGACGCTCAGTTTCCCAAAGCCACTTGTCGATTTTGCAAACAAGCCCATGATTCTGCATCAGGTAAATGGTTGTGCTGATAGGGTATGAACATTGCAATGTCAATCAGTAAATTGTGCACAGGTTATTAGTGTTGTGACTGAAGGGAGCTAAGAAACCTTTTGGCCCTGCAACTGTTACCTCTTTGGTTGCAAGATTATTGCGCGTGCTTGGAAAAACCTTTCTGTATTCACATCATGATTTTCTGTTTTTCTAAAAAAAGGCCGAACGGTTATCATCTCAAGGAAATTTGCTTTACATCCAAATACATTTGTTAGCACCAACCAACTGATTCTTTGATCTGAGGAGAGAAACGTGTTTTTAACTAAATCCTACCAATTTGTGCAGATTGAAGCTTTGAAAGAAGTTGGGGTGACAGAAGTTGTTTTAGCCATCAACTACCGCCCAGAGGTAAAAGAAGAGATCATTTATCTTCCTTGTTATCTCACGGAGTTATCTGTATTAAACTCACACTCTAATTGGTGTGCTCTATATCTTTCAGGTGATGCTTAACTTCTTGAAGGACTTTGAGGATAAGCTTGGCATCACAATCACATGCTCCCATGAGACTGAGCCCTTGGGAACTGCTGGCCCTCTTGCTCTAGCAAGGGACAAGCTTGTGGATGGCTCTGGTGAGCCGTTCTTTGTCCTCAACAGTGACGTCATAAGTGAGTACCCATTCGCTGAGCTCATAGAATTTCACAAGAGCCATGGTGGTGAGGCAACAATTATGGTCACCAAGGTATATCCTTTGTTTGACCACTTTCTTGTGTAATCAACTCATGTATGTAAACTGACTATTCTTTCAATATAGGTGGATGAACCATCAAAATATGGTGTTGTGGTTATGGAGGAGGCAACTGGAATAGTGGAAAGATTTGTAGAGAAGCCAAAAATATTTGTAGGCAACAAGATAAATGCAGGAATTTACTTGTTGAATCCGTCTGTCCTGGACCGCATCGAACTGAAGCCAACTTCAATTGAGAAAGAGGTCTTCCCTCGAATTGCAGCTGACGAAAAGCTCTACGCCATGGTCCTTCCGGGTTTCTGGATGGATGTTGGTCAGCCAAGGGACTACATTACTGGCTTGCATCTTTATCTGGATTCACTTAGGAAGAAATCAGCTGCCAGGCTAGCCACCGGAGTACATGTTGTTGGGAACGTCCTGGTGCACAAGAGCGCCAAGATTGGAGAGGGTTGTCTGATTGGTCCTGATGTTTCTATTGGACCTGGATGCGTCGTGGAGGATGGTGTGAGGCTTTCCCGATGCACGGTGATGCGTGGTGTGCGTATTAAGAAGCATGCTTGTGTCTCAAACAGCATTATTGGATGGCACTCAACTGTCGGACAATGGGCACGCATAGAAAATATGACTATCCTGGGAGAGGATGTACATGTAGGTGATGAGGTCTACAGCAATGGTGGTGTTGTTCTCCCACACAAAGAGATTAAGTCAAGCATCCTGAAGCCTGAGATCGTCATGTGAGCTCCAGTTTCAGCTATGGTACACTCAAAGTGCTTTTATGAACTTTTGTCCTAGTGCAAACAAGCTTGATACTTGTGAGACTTGTTAAATTATTGACCATGTATGTGTATTATTCACTTCAGTGCTGTTCTTCAATGAGAAATCACAAATCGGTGTGCCGTCATGATTCAGGAATGATTGTGATCATTTCAGCTTGAAGCTTTAGAATAGCTATGTGGGGATGTTCACCTATTTGTTATCGTTCTTTGTTCACAAAAGTGTAATAACATAGGAAGAATAAACAAAAGGAATGTGTTTCAAGGTAAATTTGATTGTACTTTCAGCCATGTATCAAGATGATCATTTTTTTCTTAAAAAGAGAGGACCAGAATTCCAGATCATTTCTTTTCTAAAAAATAAAATATAATATAAAGGAGATCCATGGGATATTGCTCAATTTGGTTGCACGTGACGCACAAGTGAATAATAGCACGATCACACAGATCCGTTTACTGTAGGTACTGAGTTGGTGTGTTGTTATGAGATCTGGACTGCTTGCCTATTGGTATGGAACTTGCAAACAAACAAAAACAACTGTTATGGAACGCCCGTGTGCTCATCGTGCTGTGCCGGGCTTTGCAGCTGTTGTGGTTTTTCTCTGTACTTTCAACTATTTCTGTCGCTTTCTTCTTCTCTCACACGTCTTCTAATAAAACCTGTCGATTTCTCTATGCCCATTGAGTTAATGGGTTAAGGATCTGAAGCTCTTTCTGCAGGCATCTCAATCAACAAATCAGATTGAGTTAGTGCTGCAATTGTAGCCAACAAGATGAGAAACCATTCTAGGTCATGCTACTTGTCCTTCCATGAGCCTCTTGTAACTCGAGAGATTGTGTGGATGGGATTGTTCCATGTTACTTCCCAGAAATGGCTAGACATATGATGGCCAGGAGAAATGCATAAAGAGAATATGCTTTCGACCTGGAGAGTATGAATGTGAAATGCGGCTGCATAAATTTGCATCTTGTTCCTTTTTTGTTGGGATAAAAAAAACCTCTCACGGTGTAATTACCAGGATCACTTGAGATCATGTCGACTGGTGTTTCTAGAGAATTGAAATTACATCGCTTTCGGTTGCAAGTCCTTGTCCTTGGATTCTTTAGATAAGAGCTGTTTGATCTCAGTATGCCTATCGTCTTAAATTACCCGGAGACTTGCAATGCCTGATATGAGTAAATGTATAGTTTCTCTCTCAGAGCCTTTACATGCTTGGCCACTATTCAGGTACCCATCGCTGTTCGGTGAAATTATTTAGGCAAAATGAGTTGAACCTATTTATGAGGTTGCCCAATGTCATTTCCGTAAATTCCAATAAGCAAAATGACTTGGAAAACTGGCCTAAAGTTAGGGAGCTAATCAACAGCAAGACCTCTATATTAGGAACCGAGTTATCTTTTGCCCGAAAGATCAACCCCAAAAAATGACAAGAGGAATACTTGCTTATTCGAAGAGTGAAATAAGCATATGTTTGAGCATATGGAACAAAAATGGGCACATGTTCCATTCAATGAAATGCAGTTAGACAGAAGAGTTCATGGAGCTTGCAGATCTCTGAAATTTCAGGCCTTTTTGCTGTGTGCTCTGCTTGGAAAATCAGATCGTATACAAAGAGAGGGGATCAAACAACACTACGGACAGAGTTTGTACAAAGCTATTCACAATGAAGCGAGGAGCCAAAACATTACAAGGGCAGATGTAGCACTGAACGCCCAAGAAAGAAAAGCAAATGCTGTGGCGAGTTCAAATGTCCCACAAGGGAGTTGCGGATCCCTCCTGCAGAAGTATACATCCCTATCGAAAAGAACAACTACACCTCCTGCTGAGCATGCAGCAGCGAATGACAGGATTGCTGTTACCTGCAACATACAGAATGATTGCATCAGTACTGCAGAAGGAACATTTGGAAAGTTCAAATACCAGATGCATAACATGTTTTCATAGACTCGTGTCCAACATCCAAGTTAATACAAACAGCAGAATGTGGTTGGATGGGTCTGGTCCTAGGGTCATAATGAAATCAGCGCATAAACTCATGCAAATGAATTGCAATCCACAAAAATATTTCACGCACTTAACTTTATTTTTCAGGTCTGCCTCAAATTGGTTTTTATCATTTGGATGCCACCAGAAAGTATTAATTGAAACTAAGAAAACAAGATCCAACTTCAGCAACATATAATGCTATCTGCGAGACTGCAACTGCGATCCAGTGTAGCTGAAACTTTGCTAGTCTGCAATATTCCAACATAGGTTGACTAATATTGCTCTCTCTCAACATATGATGTGATTACACAAACCAAAACAAAATGATCTAGAAATACTTACTCCCTCCGTTCAGAAATGTATGACGTTTTAGAAAACGTGCAGTCAAACTTCTCTAACTTTGATTAATAATATATAAAATACTATTTAGATTGGTCATGAGAGAATAATATCATTAGATCTATCATGATAAATATTTTCATAATATAATAATTTTGCAATTTTTTACTAACATAATTATATGAAAAGTAATGATCAAAGTTGGATATTACTATATTAGAGACCGTGCTAATAGCTAAAACGTTATACATTTTTGAAAAGAGGGAGGAACATGTTTCGAAATACTGCAGGAATATGAGATCCCAATATAAGATCTATAATTCAGTAACAATGCCAAAGAAATTCGAGAAACTTAGAAGGTTTTCGATTTGGTCATCAGAATATGGTCACTTAGGATGACTGTGGGAACAAATGAAGTGCAAAAAAATATAGCATGTACAAATCTGATAAACAGTTACGGAATTACCCAATCGCCAACAACAAATAAGCTCACAAGAACAGCATTGTGGAGATCTTTTTTCAATTTCAAGGCATAGCCATCAAGACAGGCAAGTCCCAAGCTCCAGAGTGCTTGTAGTCCCATCGACGCAATCAAGTAGCTGAAATTTGAGAGTTGTAATAGAACTGATTACCCAATTGGAAACCATGACGCTATCAAGTAGCTGAAATTTGAGTTAAAAAAAATTGTTACAAAATTGGAAATCGTGCTGTAAGCGCTACGAAGGCTACAGTCCCAATCCCAAAAGGTTGAAATTTTTTCACTACATGGGCACAGGTAGTTGCATAGATAGATGTTTTTATAAGCACACACATGCACAATTGCACACCCCTGGCCGATACCCTTCCACAAAATGTATGCATCAATCTTATCACCAATATCCAACCTTAGTACAGATGAAAGCACTCATCGGATCAAAGGCTGAGGCGATGTCGTGCAGAGATGGCGTGCCCCTTGCTAGAGGAAAGGGGCTCACGAGTGTTTCTTGGAGACGGACTCACAAGTATCGCTGAATTTGTGGGCCGATGTTCACTCTGGAAATTGATGATTTCTGCTATTTTGAGTGACACCGAAGGAGTGAGCAAAGGCTTTGAAGAATTCTCTTTTATTGCTGTTCGTAGAACGGTGGACGCTGCAGCTCACGCTTGTGGCCAGCATGCGATGTCGAGCGAGACGAGGGAATGTATAGCTAGATAGGGTTCCGGAATCCTTTCTTCTGTTGTATCCAAGGATTGTAACCCTCTTTGACATGATCAAAGGCTGTTAGCTATGGTACACAAAACAACATACTAGTTATAATGTACTACTACCGTATGCCTTGTTATACTTAACAGAGAAACAATTTGGATTTTTTTCGTTAAAAAAACAATTGGAGAAGGGTCCAGTGACTCAATGTTCCCACCGAAGGGATATACACATGTAACTATGCTTCCAGCAGACGTCCTTCCATCAAAATTGTTCTCTCCTAGTGCTTCAAAGTTCAACCTGTAGCCTCAATCACCGAGTTGGTTTTGCTGCTGATCAATTTGCAGGAATGGCTATTCAGATCCTGTATTACTTCAGTGTTCCGAAGCGTGCAAACTTGCATCACCAAATGATGCATTTTGCGAAAGAATTGTACAAATCAGACGAACATGCCCAAAGGGAACCTAATTGCCGCATAGTTCCACCCCCAAGTACAACGGCGAACGACTCGATGCAAACAACGGAAGTAATCAGGCAGGATCATGCCACATCCAGCTTCCGTTTCTAAAAAACGCCACATCCAGCTTCTGTTTCGAAAAAAACGCCACATCCAGCTACATAGCAGATACCCAACTATTGTATCGTAGCATACTGTTTAAGTGTACAAAGAAGTCATACCCAATGGCTCTACTTACTACGATCCGTAATCGCACTACCTAATCAGTAAGCACGCGATACGCCGTAAAGCGCGTTCAAGTTCATAGCAACAAAACATATAGGTGGTGGTAAGCTAAGCACGCGGTGATCGACGGCTACTGGTAGTCGGCGATAGATAAGGCCCAGATTCGGGCGTTACGGGGAGAGGGCGGTACCAGAAGGCGGTGTAGTTGGCGAAGCCGAGCGCGGAGGACATGACGCAGATGGACGCGGCGGCGAAGGCGAACTGACCCACCCGCAGCGACAGTCCGCTCCACGTCCCGGGGCTGCCAACCGGCTCCCTCATGTCGCCGGTCCGGTCTGGCCTCCGACCGCCGCCTACTCAGACGCCGCTTCGGCGATCGGCGGGCATGCGGGGCGGGGCGGATTAGGCGTAAGCGCGGGCTGGCGGCTCTCGTCTCGGTGGTGGGCGGCGTGCGCGAATGAGCGACGAAAAGAGGAAAAGTTGGTGGTGACGGGTGGGTTTTGCCTTTGCTGCGGGGAGTTGATGTTTTTCGAAATTTTCAAAGCGAGGAGGGGAGACTTTTTGCGATGGATGGAGATAGGTGACGCATTCTGGGAAACGACCCCTGCCGTGCCGCGGCGGCGACAAAAATTGGTGCGCGGTGACACCGGCTTGGGGTTGGGGTTGGGGCTCCGGCTCACTCACGCACGCGATGGGGATTTGGGGATTTCAGGGGAGTGCGGCTTAACAGCGCCGGCCGGGCCGGACGCGGTTGCTTGCGTTGATGGTTTGCTTGACAAGACGGCGAAATTTTTCACCGGTTATACTGGTACTCGCTCTGATGTGCAGATCATATAGACCTTTTGCTTTCCCCCCTGTGCCAAAAGGTGAACACATGAGAAGAACCGAACAATCTAGGTTCTCTTTCGAGATTAACAACAATCAAATCTATCTACTGAGGCTGTGTCTCTCTTCCCTTTTCCTTTTCCAATTCACATGGTTAAAGAACCGCATGAGAAATCATGGGAGGGCTTATGTTGAGAGCATAATAAGTCTGTCTGTGGCAAAAGAGCAAAGAGGCTCTCTCAAAAGGAAAAGAGCGAAGAGGTTTCAACTTTCATAATCATCCATCATTGTGGCGGACAAAAGGTAAGAAGAATCTTTTGGGATAAAATCATTCTATAGGCAGCCGTTCAAGTTAAACATTTCTTGGAGGTGTTTTCCTTGTATTAAACTAACAAAGGTCAAGAGATGACGCCAAAGGTTGGCGAGGGATGAACCAACGCCAATTGGGACTTGGGACTTGGGAGCCCACAGAAGTTAAAGTGCTCTGGTCTCAAAAAAAAAAAACTTAAAAAGTGTTATCTCCTCTCTTTTTGAGACGAGAAGCGTCTTGTATATCTAAGCTAAGACGGTGGAAATTCTCTGGCCATGGGCTTCGTTTGTCGTAGGCGGCATGGCCGTGGGCTTTGTACAGCGCCTTTCGGCACGCCGAGCTATCTGCCAATCCGAAGCCACGCACAAGCACAACGTTGGCCCGATGCGAACAGCAGAGCCCAACCCAACCCTCAGTTCCAACAGGACTGCCTGTTTGGTAACCCTATACGCCGGGCGTGCCGGATGTTTCCAAACTGGGCTCTCCCACGCGGAAAAGCCGGGCAAAACTCCAGCCGCAGGGGGCTCTCGACTGGCCCGTCCCAGATGGTGAAACTGAACGAGCGGCCCTGCTGAGCACAAGTGCTGCTCCTGCTCGAAACAACCAGCCGTCCTGTGCATCGATGCTTCTTTGCCGTTTGCATGCTTCGGCTTTTCAGATGGCAGCTACAGAAGAGTTGGATAGAGGGCAGTGAAGTGAAGGCAGAGATTGACGTCAATCCTGGTGGACTGCTATGTGGCCGCTTTTGAGCCCGACGTACCTGGGACTCTGGAGAGCCCGAAAGGACGGAGCAAAGGGACACTGTTGGGACAATGGCATCGTGCCGAAAGTTCAAACGGAGGGAGAGGAGCACTTTTATCGCGTCACTGCTTACGCTTCTTTCCGTGTCAAGTCTAGTAGTAGGTCTCGGGAACAATACATGTGCACATCTGTAATTTTGCACGAAACGAAAAACAAGTTGAAAAGAGGAGAAAACCATGACTATCGCAAGGATATTTTGATTGGTACTTGACAGATGCACCTTTTAACCCCAAAAAAAGGCAGAAAGATCATAATACCATAGTCACTACATGGAGGCAAGTCAAATGTGTATGTCCTACTTATGTTGGTCTCGGATGATTGTCTGTAAGAAATTAGTATTCCATATCATTCACAAAATCAATACAAACATAAACCTAAATTCCCTCTTAACAAAACTTCCTCTCTTTTTTCCGTCACGGATGCTAAAAAATATGTAAATGGTAACTATTAGGGATAAACTACAGCAGTGGTAGTAAGGTCGAAAGTTCAGTATCTGAAAGTATTGAAAATGCTTTAACAAAAAGGCTAACCGCTACTTAGATGACAACATCTTTAGCTTTAACAGAAATTCCATGGCTAAACAACCCCGAACAAAGTTATATATGTAGCAACTTCTTCTTCTTGCATGGGATGACCGATGGAGGCTAGCCTATCAGAAAGCATTTTCATCTTGTTGAAGTATTCCACAATGGGCATGTCCTTCTTGCGTAACGTAGACATCTCCATCCGAATCTACGTGATTCGGGCTCTCGAGTGTGTTGAGAACATCTTCTCAAGTGTGGTATAGACCTCAAGCGAAGTGTTGAGGAAGAGGACCTATCCAAGCACATATTCTGTGAGCGAGGACAGAAGGGAACTCAGACTGTTTGATCCTGTTGCAACCATGTTTGGTATGCAGGATTTGGCGCTTGTGCCACTTCGCCGTCAGCAGTCACATTGATCATCATTGATGGCGTCTGGATGGAGCCATCGATGTAGCCAAGAAGCTAATGGCTTCGAAGATATGGCAGAACCTGCACCTTCCACAGAAGGTAATTCTTGCCGGTTAGCTTGATCAGGTGACTGGTTGTTGGAGTAGGAAGAAGACCAACAACATTGAACGACGGAGCTTGAGAACTCGTCATGGCGGAGACAGTAGCTGAAGCCGAGCTTGAGGATGTCATCGTTGTGGAGCTTAAGGCTCTGATACCATGTCAAAAACAGAGAAGGAAGAAATATGTTTTTGGTATGACGCGCTCTCAATCAGAGATGCGATCGGTTTTCATATATTGATATTGCCAGACAGGGAATAGTATCGGATACAAACAATATCAGTGAGAGATTACAGGAATTTTTTACAACAATCAAATCCTTACTTTCTATACAAGTTATATCTATAACAGATGATATTTCTGTTCAAAATGAGGGTAATATTTTAATTCCGGATTTTAATAAAAGACAAATATTGCAAAAGACCAATGATGCATAAATTAGTACTAACAACAGGTAACTTATTGTACTTCACAATATATACAAAACAGAATGTAAACAAGTCAATCAGTCACACGAAAGACTTGCTGGTGAGTTCAATGAAGAACGTAGCGCCGCAGACTGATGCGTTGTAGAAACGTAGATGTCGCAGGTCGCGAAGCGGCGCGCAGATGCGCTGCCCAGAAACCTTATTGCCCCCCCCCGTGCAGGTCTTCACGACAGCAATAGCTCAAAAATACCGCTTCCCTTCTTCACAGTGCACGCCGAGAAGAAGAGTCAACGAGGTTCAAACGACGCAATACAACAGCACAGGTTTGTAGAAAGACGGAAAGAAGGAATGGAGGCGGTAGTTCTTCACACAATGCTCTGAACGTCTCCAGGCATATGTATAGAGATGCAGACTGTGAACTGACTGATTAAACAATTATTTATCCATTGGTAACTGACACACTTAACTAACCATTTACCCACTGGTAACTGACATACTTAACCAGCTGTTTACCCACTGGTAACTGTCTGTCATCATCACCCAATAAAGCCTCAAATTCAAACATTTGAATCTCATTCAAACAGAGAGAGAGAGAGAGAGATGCATGGTTCAGCAAAAATAAGGTGGACTTGGTCTGCCAAGTGGCGCGCCACGTCACGGCACGATCGCGTGTCGCAAGTCACATGATTTTTCACACGAAAATACGTGAATGCGCGTGCGTGCGCGTGTGTGTGTTTAGCCAAAGCCCTCCTTGTGCCACCCTCATCCATGTATCACATATTTTAAGGAGTGGCAAGGACTCCACCTTATATGTTGATCACACCCACCTTACCTTAGCAATATGGTACTAAACCATACATGTTTTGGAATTATAGAAAATGGGTATCACTCATATGGGCCAATTTTCAACAATTCCCCACCAATTCCAAAGCAAGAAGCAAAAAAGATATCAAAGATATTGTGCTGAAGTACAGTTAATATACCAGTTTTTTAGTGTAAGTCTTGTACGGGTTGAACTTGCACCTAGAATGATAAGATTCATCTTCTCACAGTTGATGAATGGACTATGCCTTGAATTCACAACTTTTCGTGATTAGATTTCACTTAAAATCTCAACTAATACTAGGCTGTCAAAGAACCGCGCCTAAATAGAGCATTATTTGGTCATGTTCCCTTATCTGCTCATGAGGTTTCTAGAGAATGTCCTATTCTCGTGAACTGCAACCTCACAGTTAGGCTCAAGTAGGTATATTCTTTTTAGGTATCCTGCAAGCTAATACATTTTTCTCATTCGGACAACAGAATATATTAAGGCTTTATGCCAACCTTCCATACAGTCAAGAGTAATTTGTCTATTAGGACATGGATTCAATGAATATGCACTCTCTTGTTACAACATCAACTTATTTTTCCCATTGCCTAAGTCACGGGATCTCCGATCAAAAAGGTATGGGTTACTATTGAGTTGTAACTCCAATGGAACCAAGGTTCAAGAAAGCGCTAGGCGCTAGGCGGGCGGTGGCCTGGGGCCTAGGGCCTAGGCGGACTAGGCGGCGGCCAGGCGGTCGGCTTGATTACGGTGCAAATAAGACGACAACAGGAATAATTTGATGAATTGAGTAAGCATCAGGCATCAAATTGAGCAAGATAGAAGGAAAATTACCTGAAGAAGCAAGACATGTTTAATTTGATATAGTCATGTATATTATCTTTTCTCCAAGGCTCCAAGAGCTTGATGTAAACATGTATCATGTATATATTGTAATCAAATAATGATGTAAACCTGCATATTTAATCAATGATGAGTTATTTTGCTACTGTGTTGTGTGAGAAAGAATGTATGAATGATTGATGAATGAATGAAACTATGAAAGTATGAAACTTATTAACCACACAATTCAAATACTTGACATAAAAGATAATCAAAATATCATAAGTTCATAACATGACAAAGGCTAACTCCACATAGCAAGCAAAATACTAATAGAGTTTATGATGAATTGATAAGATGAGTCAATATGTCAATCAAGAGTTAGTGTCTTCGTCCTCCTCTTCCTCATAATTCTTGGTAACAACCACTTCATCTTGGTCGGACTCGAACTCAATATCATCCTCCCCCCTCATTGACATCCTCTTCGGAATCAGATGAGAAATCATCTTCATAGAGGTCTCTCACTCTTGTGCTCCTACGAGGTTGCATGGCTTCACTAGCCCCAGATGCTTCATCAACGACCTTCCATGTAAGCCCTGTACCGGCCTCAACCTCTTGATCATCATCACCACCTTCAATTATCCACCCTTGAGCTTGTGTAGCATCCGAATCTAGAATGACATCGATGTTTTTCACATCGCTTTTCTCTTTTTTGCTTAACAATTTTGCATTGAATTAAACATAGACTAGATTGTTGAGACGTTTCACATCTAGCTTATTTCTTCTCTTTGTGTGTATCTACGAATTGCAAAGTGGAGTGTAGTAAGTTACATAGTTAACATATTGAGAATGAGATAGTTTAGAATTGCAAAGTGGAGTGTAGTAAGTTACATAGTTAACATATTGAGAATGAGATAGTTTATGCTTTATATTTGAGAGTTGAGACTCACCATATCAAAAGTGCTCCAATTTCTTTCACATCCAGATGAACTTGAGGTCAAGGAGAGGATTCTTATGGCCATTCGTTGCAAAGTAGGAACTTGATATCCAAAAGTAGACCACCATATTGCTAGCCATTAGGAAAAGTAGAAGTAAATTAGTACAAGACAAATGATTAAATAAGTATGCATTGAGTTAAAATCATGATTGTGAGCACAAGTTTACCGGGATTAAAATTGCTTTTTTGATATCCAAGTTTGGCGGTAGGTTTCCGAAAGACCCCTTCTTGATCTTTAAACTTGTGCCAGTCCTCATTAAGCACTTGAGCTTGCATTTCATCATGACCATAATAAAATGTTTCAACAGATTCAAATAGCGCATCTATGAGATTTGTATCTTGTAAGATGGTTTTATCATTGTACTATAATGTGGATTCAGAAGGTACGCTGTCAAGTGCAATGCAGAATCAAGCCTCCCTGCCATCTTTACATCAATTGCATCCATGATCAATTTGTAGTTGTTCTCCAAATTGTTCAAAGCCTCCTTGATTTGCTTCTTTGCTTGTAGTATTTCTCCATAAACAAATGCCAAAGATGGACCATCCCCATCTACCATGCGAAGAACTTTCACCAATGGTTCAAAAACCTTCAATCAATACAAATATACAATATACAAGGTTATGACATAATAGGCAAGAATGACATAATAGAAATCACATTCACAAGGATATGATGCTTTGATATACCTTCAAACAAGTGGACACACCATTCCAAAAGGCCATACTCATAAGTGTATTAGTTGTCGTCTTGTTTTTTTGTGTTTTAGTGTGAACGCTATCCTCCCATTCCGAACTAAGTGCCATCGACCTTAATGCGTCCTTCTTCTCAATCAAACTTTGCAAAGTAAGAAAAGCCGATGCAAATCTAGTCACCCCTGGCCTTATTATATCTCTTCTCTTTGTGTGCTTTCTCATCAAGGCCAATGTCCTATGATGTGCGTAGACAAATATGGTGAATGCCTTTGCTTGATCGATTGTCTTCTTATACTTTGGCATATTCTTGACAATTGCTTCTAGCATCAAGTTAATGGTGTGAGTTGCACATGAGCTCCAAAAGATATTTGGTCTCTTGTCCTTCAATAATGTCTTTGCTCCCATGTTGTTAGAAGCATTGTCCGTGACTACTTGCACAACATTTGTTGGACCTAGTTGTTCAATGCAAGTATCCAGGTACTAAAAAATGTACTCACTTGTGTGTGCAAAATCCGACACTTCCTTTGATTCTATGAAGCTTGTCCCTAATTTGCAATGCACACACACATTCATGATGCTCCTCCTCTTTTGATCAGTCCAAGCATCGGTCATAATGGAGCACCCAGTCAAAGCTCTCTCTTCTACATGTGTCTTCAACAAATCCTTTGTTCTTTCCACTTCCTCCTTCAACAACTTCTCTCGACAATCATATTGAGAAGGACCTAGAAACCCCGGTCCAAAGCGACCAATAGCCTCCAACATTTGTTTGAACTCGTCATTGTTGATGGCATTGAAAGGGACACCTAAACATAAAAACATACAATACAATATGAGGCTACCAATTAAAAGTTCAACAAAATAATAGCAATCATGAGAGAATGAGAGTTGCAAACAAATTGTACCATGAGCGTAAAGCCATCTCACAACATATTGCTTCACCTTATGATTCCTTTCTTTCCAAAGTGCATCTTTAATATTTTGTTGCCGGGTTGTCAAAGGAATGGAAATATCAATAGGACAAGCAAACTTATCCATTGACCCTAATGTACGAGGTGCCGAGCCTCCAACAACTTCAAGCTCTTCATCTTGATTAGGGTCATCTTCTTTTTCAATTGTCACTTCTTTTATAAGCTCTTGCTCTTTTGCTTTCTTTGCCTTCTTCAATGCTTGTGCATCTTCTATAGACTTCCTACATTTCATTTGTTCTTCTTGTGTGGACTTTGGACATCTAGCAACGTTTCCGCGAATATGACCAATATGTTGTTTGAGCCTATACACCCCTCCGTGAATTACCTTTTGACACAATCGACACTTCACTCTATCCAAGTTGTTTGGATCATCTAAATACCCAAATTCTCATCCTATATCTTCGGAATTCCTCTTAAGGACGATTGAACTTATCGCACCTCCGCAAGCAACAGATGACATCTTGACAAAATGACAAATCAATAATAACTTAATACGTCATAATATACCGAGCTCAAGAAGAAATGTTTGTCTGTCACATAAGACATAACACTATTAAGGAACATCAAGTAACTTCCATACAATAAAAAAGAAATTTAATCGCATGGCAGTAAATAGGACCTCATAATGTATGCTTATTGCTTACAGCCTTACAATACCTAGGACCTCATAATGTGTGCTTATTGCTTACAGCCTTACAATACCTAGGACCTCATAATGTGTGCTACTGCCTACTGTGCAAGTAATATCAATTATCAAGTGCAAGTGCCAACTGCCAAGTAATATATAGTTATATACTGATAACAGATTCACAGAATGACAGAAGTAGAATATCAATATCAAATTATCAATACATACATTCATACACTGATTGTATGCTGCTTAATTGATTGTCAATCATACATTCATACACTAACCATGCAAGTAATATCAATATCAATTATCAAGTGCAAGTAACATCAGTAATTCAGACTCAGTATATCACAGATTGCCAGATTCATTTGGACATTTGGTTGAGCTCAGGAAGTCATCAATCAGCACCAGACTAAACTTCACTACTTCAGACATTCAGATTTTAGAATTTCAGTCTTTCAGTCAATCAGACATTCAGAACTCAGAAGTCAGGAGTGATCTAAAACTCAGACATTCAGTCTTTCAGACAATCAGCAATCCTTTCACAGTCTTTCACCTTTGCGAAATGAACCTCAGAACCTATCATCAAAAGCATGAAGAACATGATCACTGCACTGGTCAGACACATTTCTTGCTAAGAGCTTAAGTCAAGAGAAAAAAAGAAAGAACTATGGTCTGTCAGTCTGTGGATTCAAGCCATGAAGAACATGGTCATCAAATGCATGAAGATAATGGTCACTGCCTCACTGGTCACACACATTTCAGCGCCAGGCAGCAGCAGAGTAAGACTGAGTGAGGGGGAGCTGCGGTGCTAGGTGGAGCAGAGAAGGAAGCAGGCGCCAGGCAGCACTCAGCAGCAGAGCAAGACTGAGGGGGAGCTGCGGTGCTAGGGGGAGCGACAAGAGAGGGGACGGCGGCGGTGTGAGGGTGGAGCAGAGAAGGAAAGGGGGCATCGGAGGAGGGGAGGGCGACGGCGCCGGGTAACTGAGAAGAGAGGGGAGAGGGGAAGGTAGCGGTGTGGGAGGGGGAACAGAGAGTGGAGCATCGCATGGGAGGGTGGCGAGGCAGGAGTAGGGGCCAGAGAGGGGAGGTCGGCGGTGGGGGAGGAGAGGGGAGGTCGGCGGTGGGGGAGGAGAGGGAAGGGGCGTATGGCATACCTCTATTCGATGGCGGACGACCGTGTTTTGGAGGCGACGACCTCGATGCGGTGGCGGAGATGGAGGGCGAGCTCCAATCGACGACGGCGAGCTCCAATCGACGGCGGTGAGCTCCAATCGGCGGCACAAGATGGCTAGAACTGGGCCGAGCTCGACTTGGCGGCGAGGGAGGCTGAACCCTAGCGCACCGCAATGTGGTCAGGCGTCGGGCGCTGTTCCCTTCTTATCGTCCGCCTCGGCGCCCGCCTCGCCTAGCGCCGCCGAGAGCCGCGGAGGACCGCGGAGGACCGCCTTGCTCCTTCTCGACGCTTGGCCCGCCTAGCTCGCCGCCTGGGATGAAATCACAGCGGGTTAGCGACGACTAGCACCTAGTCGGCTCCTAGAAAGCGCCGAGCGCCGATTTCTTGAACCCTGAATGGAACTCATTCCCATGTCCATAGACGTAATAGAAATCGCCTTCCGTGCTAGCCCCTTTGTGAAAGGGTCTGCCAGATTTTTCTCAGTGCATATATAATTCACAGTAATCACTCTGGAGTTCCTTAATTTTCTGACAGATTTAAGCCTACGCTTCACATGTCTGGAGGACTTCATGTTATCCTTAGTACTTGTAACCTTAATCAACATTGTTTGATTATCACAGTACATTAGGATTGCCAATATTGGTTTCTCAACCAGTGGCAAGTCCAGTAGAAGCTCTCTAAGCTATTCAGCCTCAACAGTAGCTGTGTCTAGTGCTACAAGTTCTGTTTCCATAGTTGACCTCATCAATATAGTCTGTTTACACGACCTCTATGAAACTGCAGCACCTGCTAGGGTAAAGACATATCACTTGTAGCTTTGATCTCATCTGCATCAGAGATCCAATTTGAATCAATATATCCTTCTAATATAGAAGGATGCCCAGTATAGTGAATTCCATATGAGGTTGTGTCTCTCAAATAGCGCAACACTCTCTCAAGTGCCTCCCAGTGATCATCTCCTGGGTTAGAAGTAAATCGACTTAATTTGCTCACAGCAAATAATATGTCAGGCCTTGTGGCACCAGATAGATACAGAAGTGATCCAATAATTTGCGAATATCTTAATTGATCTTTTTCTGGCCCTTGGTTCTTTCAAAGCTTAATGCTTGCATCATAGGGCATTGGAGAAATTTTACAATTCTTATAGCCAAAACGGCTTAAGATTTTCTCAGCATAATGAGATTGGCTTAAAGTGATCCCATCCTCGTTCTTGATCAATTTAATATTTAGAATGACATCTGCCTCTCCTAAGTATTTCATATCAAAGCATCGAGATAAGAAATATTTGACCTTGTCAATTACGGCAGTGTTTGTTCCAAATATAAGTATGTCATCCACATACAGGCACAAGATCACTCCTTGACTCCCACCATAACGATAATATACACATTTATCAGCTTCATTCACAACAAAGTCAGCAGATGTTAAAGTTTTATCAAATTTCTTGTGCCATTGTTTAGGTGCTTGCTTTAGACCATATAAGGATTTCAATAATCTACATACCTTATTTTCCTATCTAGAAATCACAAAACTATCCGGTTGATCCATATAAATTTCTTCCTCCAACTCTCCATTAAGAAAAGATGTTTTTAAATCCATTTGATGGACATGTAGACCATAGAAAGATGCTAACGCAAAGAGCACTCTGATGGTGGTTAGTCTGGCGATAGGAGAATAGATATCAAAGAAATCTTCTCCCTCTTTTTGAGTGTAACCCTTGGCCACAAGCATTATCTTGTACTTCTCAATAGAACCATCAGACCTTTTTTTTTTAAAAGATCCACTTACATCCTACAGGTTTACACATGATAGGACTATTAGTGATCTTCCAAGTCCTATTAACCATGATAGAGTCCATCTCGCTACGGACTACTTCTTTCCAATACTCAGCATCAGAAGATGCATAAGCCTCTGAAAGAGTCTTTAGCACATCATCCACGAGGTATACAATAAAGTTATCACCAAAGATTTTCTCAACCCTTTGTCTCTTGCTCCTACGAAGAGCTTCTGTGACTAGATTGTTATCCTCCTCAGAGATATCACATATTGGTTCAGAGATGGTGGGAAGTTCAGAAGTTTGATTATTCTCACTTTCAATATTTTCAGTTTGAACATTCTCGGTTTGTAAAGTACTGCATGTAGTTCTCATAGGAAAATAATCCTCAAAGAATGAAGCATCTCTAGACTCTATTATTGTGTTAGCAATAATCTCTGGATTTTTTTATTTAACTACTAAAAATCTATAGGTCGTGCTATTATGAACATATCCTAGAAAAATACAATCGATTGTTTTAGGTTCAAGTTTTCTCTTTTTCTGCAATATATTGACCTTTGCAAAACACCTCCAAGTTCGCAGAAAATTGACATTGGGTTTTTACCCCTTCCATCCCTCATATGGAGTAATATCATCCTTTTAGTGATTACTCTGTTTAGGACGAAAGTTGCTGTCTATATAGCTTCTCCCATCATGTCTTAGGCATACAAGCACTCCCTAACATGGCATTAACCAAGTCTGTTAGTATTCGATTTTTTCTCTCAGCCACCTCATTTGATTGGGGTGAATATGATGGCGTAAATTCATGGACTATTCCATACTTAGAATAGAATTGGGAAAATTCATGAGAGATGTACTCTCCTTCACGATCAGACCTTAGTCTTTTTATCTTCTTCTCTAGTTGTTGGTTCTCAACCTCAGCCTTATAAGTCTTAAAGTAGTTTAAAGTTTCATCCTTAGTTTTTAGCAAATACACATAGCAGTAGCATATTGCATCATCAATAAAAGTTAAAAAAAATATCTTTTGCCTCCTTTTGTCAACAATCCATCCATTTCACACAAATCTGAATGAATAAGATCTAATGGTGCCAAGTTCTTTTCGGCCTCTAATCCCTTAAAGGGTTTGTGAGGTTGCTTAGCTTGCACACATGACTCGCACTTTGATCCTTTGACAATTTCACATTTTAGAATTATATCTAATTTGGACATTCTAGCAATATTATCAAAACCAATATGACATAAATGAGAATGCCAAATATTTACCTCACATTTATTTATACCACTTGCAACATTTAGATTATAAAAAAAACTCTAAAGTACTTAGGCAGAACAAGCTTCCACTCTCATAGCTTTTACCAACAAAATTCTCGAACTTAGATATTATAATTTTATTTGACTCAAATACTAGCTTATAACCGTCCCTACATAGAACAGAACCATTAACAAGGTTCTTGTTTATTGTAGGAGCATGCTACACGTTCTTCAAGTGAACAATCTTCCCTGAAGTAAGCTTCAGATCTATCGTGCCAACATCAAGAATAAAAGCATGCGACCCATTTTCCATTAGGATGAAGGAAGCCCCTACTGCCTAGTAAGAAGAAAACAAGAAAATATCAGAACATACGTGAACATTAGCACTAGTACCAACCTACCAATCAGTGGATCGACATACTGAAAAAACAACAGGAGAATTATTATACCCTCCTAAAGTTGAGGCCTCGCCTATAATCACGTTGACAGCCTTCTTCTTTGGCTGTTCACCATATCTGCTTTTGCGAAAATAACAGTCTTTCGCCATATAACTGTTTTCCCCATACACAAAGCAAGTGATGTTCTTCATATCATTCTTCTCAATTTTCTTCTTAAAGCTAGTTGTCTTGTTCGGTTTGTTGGATTTGTACTTCTTTGCAACCGCCTTTTTCTATATAAAATTTGCATTGTTCTGACCAGAAGTTCTGGGTGCATCTTTTGCTCTTGCCTTTTCTTCCACATCGAGGGCAGCAAATGGGATCTTCAACAGAAATCTCTTCCCTCTTGTGTTTCAAGCTAGTGGCAAAATCCCGTCAAGAAACAGAAAGTTTGACGACAATACCCACAACCACAAACTTAGGAAGCAACACACAGCCCAAGTGCGCAATCTCACCAACCAATAGCTGGAGATCATGAGCTTGTCCAACTATGGACTTAGCCTCATCCATGGTAAAGTCGAAGAATTGCTCACACATGTAGAGCCAGCGACCTGCCTCTGCATATTTGTGCTCTAGTGCATCCCACAACTCTGTAGCGGACTTATAGTCCATGTACACATCATAGAGCTGATCTGCCAGAATGGTCAGAAGGCAGCCAAGAGCAATGTTGTTCGCATTATCGAACTGCATATACTGGTCAACCGTAAATGGATACTGCAGGTGGATTACACACCACAGCCTCAAAGATATGAGTCAGAACTTGGCTCTAGTCTGCCACCTACGAAACTTCTGACCAGAAAACCTCTCAAGTTTCATAGCATCAGAAGCTCTAGCCATAGTTGTGTTGCAACAAAATTTACAATAAGGTTTCAGAAATGTTGAAAATGAGAGCAATATTTAATTTCAGATTTTAATAGAAGACATATATTGCAAAAGAACAATGATGCATAAATCAGTACTAACAGCAGACAACTTATTTTACTTCACAATATATACAAAACAGAATGTAAACAAGTCAATCAGACACACGAAAGACTTATTGGTGAGTTCGATAAAGAACAGGAAGTAGCGCAGACTCGATGCAATGCAGAAATGTAGATGTCGCAGTGCAGCAAACGGTCGTGCAGATGCGCTGCCCAGAAACCTTATTGCCTCCCGCAGGCCTTCACGACAGCAACGGCTCGGAAATACCGCTTCCATTCTTCATGGTGCACACCGAGAAGAAGAGTCGACGAGGTTCAGACGGCGCAATACAACAACACAGGTTTGTAGAAAAACGGAAAGAATGAATGGAGGCAGTAGTTCTTCACACAGTGCTCTGGATATCTTCAGGCATATATATAGAGATGCAGACTGTGAATTGACTGATTAAACAGTTATTTACCCACTGGTAACTGACACACTTAACCAACCATTTACCCACTAGTAACTGACACACTTAATCAGCCATTTACTCATTGGTAACTGCCTGTCATCATCACCTAATAACGCCTCAAATTGAAATATCTAAATCTCATTCAAACAAAGAGAGATGCATGGTTCAGCAAAAATAAGGTGAATTTGGTCTGCCAAGTGGCGCGCCACGTCACGGCACGGTCGCGCGTCGCAAGTCACGCGATTTTTCAAGCGAATGTGCGCGCGCGTGCGTGCGTGTTTAGCCAAAGCCCTCATTGTGTCACACTCATCCATATGTCACATGTTTCAAAGAGTGACAAGAACTCCATCTTGTATGTTGGTCATCTCTACCTTATCTTAGCAATATGATACTAAACCATATATATTTTGAAATTATAAAAAATAGGCTCACTCATATGATCCATTTCCAACAATTTCAACATTTTCAAGTACGCAACTCCAAACGAGAACATATATCCCGTGCTAATGAGGGGGATATACTCTCAACTCCAAATCGTGTCCCCATCCTTGTCCCGCTAGCGGCGAAGGGTAGGGAAAGAGAGAGAGAGCGCAAAGCTAAAAGCGGAAGTAGCCAGAGGATGGCCGCCGCCCACTTCACGCTGAACACCGCCGCCCACATCCCCTCGGTGGGCCTCGGCACCTACAAGGCCTCAGCGAGAGAGAGAGCGCAAAGCTAAAAGCGGAAGTAGCCAGAGGATGGCCGCCGCCCACTTCACGCTGAACACCGCCGCCCACATCCCCTCGGTGGGCCTCGGCACCTACAAGGCCGCCCCCGGAGTCGTCGCCGACGTGCTCAGCGCCGCCGTCAAGGTCCCAGCCAGCCTCTCACCATCTACTCTCTGTCTCTCTCTACAAACACTTCTTGTTTCTTGCTTGCCCATATATTTTTTTGCACCCGGGGTCAACCCGATTTTCCAGTACTTGCGGAAAATAACAGAGTTCATTACAGCATGAAATTGAGAAATAGAAAGGAAAATAGACTAGGATTCTCGAACTTCCCAAGTTGTACCAAACAACCAGTAAATCAAGAATCACAGTATCCACCTAACTCTTTTATTACAGTCTTACAGTCGATTAGGAAGAAGAGAGAAACACACAGACAGTGACTTGCTTGCTCATATGTGTATTAATATACTGTTCAAAGCTTTCTTAACCCAGAGATTTGCTTTGCTATGGCAGGCAGGGTACCGGCACATCGACTGTGCGCCACTGTACAAGAACGAGGAGGAGGTAGTAGTAAACCCAGTAAAATCACATACTAGTATACTACAAGTACACTGCTTTGATTTACAGACATCTGCTGTGCCATTAATTCCATTGGTGATTGGTGCTAGAGTTAACTTTGTGTGTTCCTAGATTGGTGTTGCTCTGAAGAAGCTGTTCGATGATGGCGTTGTCAAGCGAGAAGACCTTTTCATCACCTCCAAGATATGGTATTGCTTCTAGTGACCTCAGGCTCTGAACATTTGAAGCTCAGGATATTGTTTCGAATTTCGTCATTTCCCTTCCTCTCATAACAACTAGAGAATCAAACTCTGCAGGTGCAGCGATCTCGCACCCGAAGACGTCCCGTCAGCAATTGACACTACATTGAAAGATCTGCAGCTGGATTATCTGGACCTATATCTAGTAAGTTCACCATGATCGCACAAAGAAAGGTTGCCATCTCTTTGCTGCTGACAAGCGACTCTGGGATCTCTGCAGATTCATTGGCCCTTTCAGATCAAGAAAGGCACTGAAATCAGTCCTGAAAACTTTGTCGAGCCTGATATACCCAAGACCTGGCAAGCAATGGAGCAGTTGTATGATTCAGGCAAAGCTCGTGCAATCGGTGTGAGCAATTTTTCTTCCAAGAAACTAGGTGATCTGCTTGGCGTTGCCCGTGTCCCTCCTGCTGTTGATCAGGTGGAGTGCCACCTTGGCTGGCAACAGGCGAAACTCAGAGCATTTTGCCACTCCAATGGAGTTCATCTATCTGTGAGTCAGCATGTTTGTAAGCTTACTTGGCATGTAACACTGGAGTGTTGACGCTGATATGCTTTCTACAGGCGTATGCGCCTTTGAGCAGGATGAAAGTTGTCGCGAGTAATCGAGTGGTGACATCAGTAGCCGAGAGCTTAGGAAAAACTCCGGCGCAGATTGCGCTACGCTGGGGTCTTCAACAGGGTCAGAGTGTCCTTCCCAAGAGTGTTAATGAATCGAGGTTGAAGGAGAATATTGATCTGTTTGATTGGTCTATTCCTGAAGAACTGTGTGCCAAGTTCTCTGAAATTGAACAGGCAAGTACACAACCTAGTTTGATTTCTTGCTACAATATTGACACTTGCAAGTGAGCATACATGAAATTTCATAACATGAAAATAGTTCTGGTTGATTAATAATTAGTCCTCAAAAAAGCATGCTAGTATATGTCTGATTGCGTTTCTTATGGACCTTGTAAGAATATTGTTACTGAAATATGCCTTGTTCATGCTTAGGTTAAGCAAATCAGAGGCGATTCATTTGTGCACCCTCAGAGCGTTTACAAAACCTATGAGGAACTCTTTGACGGAGAAATCTAAAAGAAAACTTCACCTATGTGAAATTGGATGTATCGCTAGAGTGGAAGGTTATGCCACCAGGCACCATGTTGCCGTTGAGAAATAACATCAGGCAAACCTAAGCTGATACTTGTTACTTATTGTTCTTTTCTCCGAAAGAAATAGATGGCATCAGCATCATCCTACGGAAGATCCAAGCAACCAGCTGAGGAACAATTCACATGCTTTGTGCATGCGGAATCCTAGTATGCTTTGCTCTACTTTAAGATAGACAATAAGTAAGAAATGATGAGCAAGCATCAAAGGCCAACATTTTTCTCCAGTGTCTTGGCTCAGGACTAGAATGCAAGATGCAGAGGTGAGCCGCCCGGACCTGAGTAGGGAAATCGAAAACTTCAAGGCAAAATTGGTTACATGATATCATAATTTTGTGTTATTGACTGTAGGACATTCAAATTTCGTGTCTTTGCCGAAAGACACTACAAAAATATAACCCTTTGCTGTGGGACACTAAGACCAATACAATATTATTTTCGGACTAAAGAGGAGAGAACAGAAGAAGTAGAGGCCATGGCACCATCAGCCATGGCCCTGAACAGCATCGGCTCCGATGAGCGGCGGCTCGAGAGGCACAAACAACGCCTAAAATGGGTTGGCAGGACCTCTCTTTGCCTAAAATGGGTTGGCAGGACCTCAGAGAGATGGGTGGCGGCATCACGGTGGTTGCGTGCGGTGGCGGCGTGTGCGATGAGCAGGGTCGATGACCGAGGTGAAGGCGAACGGCGATGACGGCATTCCGGTGGGGTTCTGGTGAAGGCGTGGTGAGCATGGGGTAGAATGCGGCATGGGGAAGACGATGGTGCGGTTGATGATCACAAGAGCTCACCGGCAGTGACAAAATCAATGGCAACAGTGGTTCGGGCGCCGAGGAAGACAACTTGATTCCAACAAACGTCTGCGATATAATGCTGTGATGATTGGTAGAAAGGTGGAACACATCGTGATAAAGTTGAGTTCGGCGTAAGCTCACCGGAGATGGAGATTGGGCAACGATCGGAGCTCGGGAAGATGGTGGTGGCGCGAGTGTTCCGACGAAACTGCGAGACGAGAGAGGGGGATGCAAAGAGGAGAGAGGGAAGAGCACGGTGCTACCCCAACCTTTGATTCGAGCTTCTTTTTGCCCCAGGTTACTGCCATCGTCGAGGCACTCTCACCGCTGCGGGTCACCGTTGCTAGGTCGCCTCGGAGCTTCTCCGCCCCAACCGGCTGTTCCTGTGAGATCCCACCTCCTCTCCGTTACTTGTGACGCACTTAGTTGTCAGCTTTATTCGCCGTATAGCTGTCGCCACCGTTCCTGTGAGCTGCCGCTGCCGTCTCAGACCGCCGCATGCCACACCTTCGCCACTAATGCAGTCGCGAAGGCTAGGGCGACCACCGTCGTTGCCTTCCCAGTCGACGTTGAGCTCGCTAGAGAGGATTTAGTCGGGATGCGGCTTGACGCGCGTGAATTGTTTAGGGTTTGGCCGCACCAGGACTAGTTAGGGGCACCCAAAGTCTTTTTCGAAAATTTTTCTCTTCTCTGTCTAGAAATGATATAATAGTAGCATCAGTATCCCATAGCAAAGAGACATATTTTTATAATGCCTTTTAGCAAAGGCATAAAATTTAGATATCTTATAACCAATAACACGAAATTATGATATCCTGTGACCAATTTTGCCAAACTTAAATGTCACGGCGCAACATCAAACCTCGCGGCCAGCCGGCACCGGCCATCTTCCCACTAATTCCCTGACCAAACCCCGCACCGCCTGCCGCGCGCACCGTGCTCCTCCCCTAGCAGAGTTGACGGCGCTGGACCGTTTAACCCACCCCGCACCGTGTCTAAACGTCGCCCGCTGCCACTGGCTCGGGGTCGTCAGCAATGAGCGGCCAAACCTAGATGCCAGAACCGGGATAGCAAGGATTGCACGGAAAAACATTCCATCAGTTGAATCATTGCGATCGGCAACGCAGTAGAAATTGAACGCCGCTCGAGCGGTAGAATTTTGGTGGTAGATATATATATATCAGAATGGTCCAGACCAGGGAACAAAAAACCGGCCGGTAACCGCCGTTACCGGATTTCCCGGTGGGGTCCGAGATTCAAAATCCCGGTCAGAATCCTTTATATTCAAATTCAAATTCAAAATTCTAGCAAAAACATCTCAAATTCAAATTTATTTAGACGAAATTCATTCGGTTTTCTACCGGGATCTCCGGTTACCGGCCAATAACCGTTACCGAGCTCCGAACGGGATTGTGCCCGGTAACGGGTTTTTGATCCCTGATGAAACACAGAAGGCGTTTCACAAAGTCTCTATCTGCTTTCTTCACTTGAGGATAGTTGTGTACAATCTTTACATTCTGATTTCCCCAAATGCTCCAAAATACAGTAGAAGCTCTATATCAGAAGGTAAAACTACGGAGATCTGTAGGGTGGACAATGTGATATACCAGTGCCACCATCTAATGATAAAAAGCCAGATCCACAGTTGGATGAGTCAAAAGAGAAGATCAGAGACAGGAGCAGTTTTGGCACTTGGAACCATTTTTTATCACAAAAACCTGCACATAAAAAAAATCAAGAATTAAGCAAGCGCGCTAATGCATTGTGCTTCCACATTATATCAACGCAGGTATCTAATAGGAAACTCTGCAATAAGGACGTACCAGTGAGCTAGTGGTGGAAGTGAGGGTTGGGAAAGCCGCAACCCCTGGCGTGTGTAGCCAGATGCACACGAGTGTGTGCGCGTGTG
Organism: Ampelocalamus luodianensis; assembly: GCA_036346255.1. Lineage (NCBI taxonomy): Eukaryota > Viridiplantae > Streptophyta > Magnoliopsida > Poales > Poaceae > Ampelocalamus > Ampelocalamus luodianensis. Next base: position 22,832,713 of record CM070617.1, on the reverse strand, counting down.
ATGTGAGCAGGGGAAATGCTATCGGTTTGCAAATTTTATCATAGGATAGCGATAGAATCAGTAACCGGCCATTACCGGATTTTTCGGTTTTTTTGGGACAAGAATTTTTAATTGAAATTTGATTTTTTTTTTTCATATGTAAAAAGGAAAAGTCAAACAAAATTTTGGCAGAGCCAGCTCTCGAACACACGACCAAGCCTACCCATCAAGCCATGAGCACACCTTTACTACAAATGTGTTGCAAATTTATTTTATACATGGATGAAAATTAGAAATCTTTTACCCGGTTTGAATTTTTACTAGACCCCACCGATAACCGGCGGTTTTCGGCAGATTTTCCCTGGGTGTGAGTGGGCATGTGTCCTCCCTTGCATCCACTCTGTGATGAAACACTCACAGAACATGTATGCTTTGCAGCAGTTTCAAGTTTCAGCTACAGAGGAGCCAAGATATCCATGAAGGCACTCACATGGAACAAACAAAGACATTTACAGCTCGCTATAGTTCCGCCATACTGCTCGGAATTCCTCCCTGAATGTGTTCAGACGAGCTTTCAGATTAGGCGTTCTGAAGCTTGCATGAAGCAAGGTTGCTGCAAGGCAGGAAATCAATTATTAGGGCATGGTGTTGTATACGAATATTTTAAAAATCCAAATCATTTTGGCATTACCAAGTAGACCAATAAGTAATGCCCACAGAACCGTGAGGAGGCTGCAGGAGGTCAACCAGAGCATGCAGCTAGCTGCAAACATAAAACCAGTTATTTTCTGGGTCCATCGCAACAGAAGTTTCTCAAAACTAAGGTTCAAAATGGTATTATATGGAGGCTGGTGTTCTACCAACCTGCAGAAAAGAACAAGACAAAGACCCACCGAGGTCGGCCACAAATATGAATTGATCTTTTTCTACTTGGTCGGCCACGAAGGACAGGGCTGAAAATGTCATTGACAATGGTGTTAGCATAACTGAAAATGTCATTGACAATGGTGTTAGCATAACCTTCTGAGATCCCTAGTAAAAGAAGAATAGTAAAAGAAAAACCAGAAAAACAAGATCCTCACGTAATGGGTGGTCTCATCTTGGCAGCTAAATGTGGAGAAAATTGTCTAACGATCCTTGTGACTTTCTCATTAAACGTAACTGCAAAACTGCAATATGAAACATGAGAAGTAATTGATAACAATCAACCTGATGGGAAATATGAGAGACCATTATTTCACTAGTGTATAAGCACTCACAACAAGGAGGAAAGAAAGAATAATTTCTAGTATTGCAATAAGGACGGACAAAACTTGGGAGCTGTGGGTTAAAGAAAAACAGATAGAGCCTGATACCCATCTGTTGAGTGTCATGCATATCAATTGCTTAGGGGTACCGAACTACCGATATGAATCCTCCATCTGAAATACAAGTTGCAGATATCCTACTCCTATCTCAGCTGCCACTAACAAGGGCCGCTTGATAGATTGAAAAGAAGGAACAGAACCTTCGTGCTAATTTTGGTTGTAAGGAAAAGGGGTAAACATAAAGATAAGAAAAGACAATGATGGTATATCAAGTAAACAATGCCGCACTCTGAACCATGTCCATCATAGATTGTAAATATCTACAGTCAAAACAATAAGTAAGAGGTGGAGTAAACGACATGTAGGTCTATGACTTCAATTTTACTCAATGGATATACAGTTGATGACCATTAGGAACAACTAGTGTTTGCGCCGCTTTTCTAATTATAACAGCATGAATTATGTGAGTTTGTGATTGGATCAAGAATTTTATGTTCCAAATGATTAAAAAATAAGATAGAGAAAATTCATGATATGCAGCTGATGTACCACTCATTGTGAGGCTAACGTGGGCCCAGAATCCACATGTCAGTAAGACACCAGTGACATATTATAAAAATTTGAAGTTATTCAATGGCATATAACAAATTGCCCCAATAAGGTATTAGTATTTCAAATGAATGATGGTAAAATTAGCTCCCTCAAATAAGCTAATGCACTCTAGTCCAAATCAAAATTCCTTGAGACTGGCAAAACTTATGACATTACTCATAATACAATCTTACTAAGTCATTTTTGCCACAGCACAAAAGTTTGCAGAACATTTCAGCTTATGGTAGGTAACCAAACATGAGAACAATTTTCAAGTTGCAATACCTGATAAATGATAACTACACAAATGCAGGTGTCCGATTAATGAATGTGGAGATGATGAATATGGTTTCTCAAGTAACGTTTGAGTTAACGTATCATGTATGTATCATTCATAAGCCAAAGCAAATAAAATTGAAGTCTTTCCATTACCCTTGCAAAGAAGCATCTCTATCAAATAAAATGAGAATGTTATATCGTCAACTTTGTTACCGACTGAAAATGACCCAGATTATTACAATTTTGTATATAACTTTTTTGTGTGGAGAATGTAACATCGGATTATTTTGAAACATTAATATGGAGCTTTGCAGGGAATTTCAAAGATGAAAAGGAGTAGGCATCAAATATAGATACTAAAATTTGTAATACTAGCTCACACTAATTTAAGCAGAGTTCTGTTAAATATGCTTCACCAGATACAACAGCGGCTTCCAGGTCACAGGAAGACTAGCATATACAATTGAAAACATTTTTTTCACAAAATTTTTATTGTAAGCATAAATTGAAAACATTTTTTCACAATATTGTTATTGTAAGCATAACATGAGCATTTGGAAATAGTTAAACACACCTGTCGTTGAGAAATGCAATGCTGAGGCCAGTTGCAAAAGCTGCAAGGATAGCAACTGGCTTCCGAAGAAAGCCCAACCCTGCATAGTGCAAGCACAAGAGGAAGGAAATATGAAACCCAAAACCCAGCCTAAATAGAAACCAGAAACACTGCCACACGCAAAGGTCCCATTGCATACCAAGAATGAACATGATCAAGATGAAGTAGTTCGTCCTGTAACTGCAAACCATCGAAACAATTGGAAAGGAACCTTAGTAAAAGATAAAAAGGAATGGCACAAATATATATTATACAAACTGGTTCAGATTTTAAACTAAATTGGTAATTTCCAAGTTGCCTTCATGGATCATAAGGTACACTTAGGCATCCCATTCTAGCTATCCATCAAAATATTCAAAGTATCTGCTCACATGTTCTGCAATTATAAGTCACGACTCGAGTATCTTCTTAGCGACAAAACTTTCTAGCCCACTTAACAACAGAGAAATAAATTTCATATCGAAATCAGCGAAGATGGAAAAAGGAAAAGAGCTCTCTTTAATCCTTATCACTTTGTCTTTCAAAAATTATGGCATTATGTATAACTCAGTCATAACTCAAAGAAAATGACTTAACACACAACTCAATTCATTTGCAAATACCAGCATAAATAATATGAAATGACACTTTAAAAAAATTAACAAATATGTATGAATCCTATATACCCGCTACACCTTTACGAGTTCCGACATCATTTGTGCACAAGGTTCACACACACTACTCTATTGAAAGACCAATCACACCATCGGTCCGGATTGGAATTTAAAACAAAACTGGCATTTACGCTGATGTTTTAACTGATCCTTTGCATACCCAAACATAATGCAGCAGAAATTAGTTGGGATTTCAAGGTAGATCGCCCCAGACTATTCCCTATCTAAAATTTTCAGCAATGACAAAGATGATGGTACATTCCAACAACAGACGTTCAGATTCCACACGTTCCTCCAACTCCAAATTAGTACACCCGAATGCAGATTGATGCCCAGTTGCCCACACATCCACCAGCTACCGCCTCATTTCATATGAACTACTGTGAAGAGTTTATAGTTCACGCATCGACCCTAATCTCCTCACGAGCCCGCGACCCAGTCCTAGTTAACCCAAATACAGCAGATCAACCAATCTACCTCACCGATTCTTCGATTCATGAGAAGAGAGGCATAGAAGCGGGGAGAGATTCGAGTGTTGAAAAAATCGTACTAGTAGAGGTTGCACTTGAAGCGGCTGGTCCACTTGGAGTAGGATCGAGGGGCGGTGAAGCGGAAGAAGAACTCGGAGACGGGGCGCGGCGGCGTCGACCAGTCCACCTCCCGCAGTGCGTCAACCAAGTCCTCCGCCGTCACGGAGCTCCAGTCCATCGCCGCCGCCTGCTGCGCCGACGAGCTCGCCGCCGACTACGAGGTCCAGACCCTAGCTAGGAGACGGCGACGCTTCTAGATGATCCGAATTCGATGAGAGTGAGACGGGTGGTTCGTGGAAGCCGTTCGGCCGTCGTTTGGCCTGGTCGGAATAAGCCGACTGTTTGACTGCACGCGTTTCTGACCGTCCGATCCATGGCTCAGCGGCTCAGATCGAGTGTCGCCGTTTCGCCCGAACGCCCATTTTCACGTTGCCGCTGTTGGATCCCGTCTCCAGACGTGTGCCGACGTCGCTAGACATCCTTAGTCGTATAGGTGAGTGAGAAGATGATCGACGCATCGTTGGATTAAGTGCAAGGCTCTCATAGCGATTGTTGGAATTTTTCTGTGCTCCGTCTCGCTCACGGCTTCGTTCCAGAGAAAAACGTTCAGTTTCGTTTTGCTTGTTATTGCTTCAACCAGAGACGCGCTCGTTTTCCTTCCGATGTGACCCACCTGGAGAAGCGTCGAAGCGGCGTACGCCTAGCACAGCTGCGCGCCCTGCAGCGCCTCCACGTAACTTGAAGCAGCGCCTCCCGTGACGTGACAGAAGCAAACACAGAACCTTCACGTGATGTATTCTCCTAGCACAAAGCTAGGCCCCTCCTGCTCTTCGGCTTCTGCTGAAGAGAGAGAACTCCGAACAAAAAACGATGCACAGAATACACAATTGTTTGTTTCGGGAGCAACGCTCCTCTTTCTGATCTAACACAGGCAGTTACAGGCCTTATAAAGGCTGATCACAAACTAGTATACGGACTCCTAATCTAACTCGGTTTCTACTGCGTTTGCTACTCGGACATGGCAAGTAAACTGAAACGGAAGACCTATCAAAAAAAAACTACCAAAAACAAAATTAGTCTCGTTACTTTTAAGTCATCCGAAATTTTCTTAAGTTTAAGTCACTTGTTGTGACCATTGAATTTATGTAGAGATTGATGTGTCATATGATTGGATATTGATCCAATAGATAAAAAAGATGACTTATATTTTTTAAAAAATTCAGTCACCTTATGAATAGACAGTCTCAAACAAAATTAACTCTAACATTCACCCTCTTAATCTTGTTTCTTCCATGTCACTAGAAACTCGAAACCATGTCTCTTTATACCACTGTCGTCAACTCTGTTAGACTTTCTCTGTCAACATTTTTTTTAAAAAAATGCCCATGTTGCCCTCATCTTCTTCATCCTGCACTACTCTTCTTTTCCTCGTCACCGCCCTCCACATCTTGCGCGCGCACTGCCCACTCTTTGCCCACATCGCCTTCGTGCTCCCACCTCGCCACCCGCCGCTTCCGCCTTCCCGTATGCTAACACCACCACAAAGTACTTCTCTGACCACTACATGCTCCTACAGATGTCGCTTCCTCTAACCCCTCTCCTTCCTTCGGCGCTACATCCACTCCTCCCCCTACCTCGCACTGCCACCGCCCCCACCCTCCTGGGCCGCCTCATCCGCCTCCTCCTCCACCACCACTTCCCCGCCACTGCCCGCCTCCTCTCCTCCTACTCCACTGCCTCCACGCTGCCCTCTAGGGGCGGATCTACAGTAACCCAGCAGGGTGCACAGAAGACCAGATCCAAAAAATATTTTTCTTTGAATATAACCATGCATATGTAGTATAGACACCCCTAGCTCAACATGAGAGGACACCCCAAGCCACAGCCCAACCGAACGTGGCTTATCTTGACAATTAAACATGTATGATGAGTGGGGACCTCCGGTCATTTTCGTTCTGGATCCGCCATTGATGCCCTCTGCCGTGTCCGCCTCGACCCCAACACCGTCCTCCACCTTTTCCATCTCGACCCCTCCCGCCCCTCCTCCTCCACCGCTTCCCTGCCGCCACTCGCCTCCTCCTCTACTGTCTCCACGCCGCCCTCCATCGTGTCCACCTTGACCCCGATGCCGCCCTCCACTTCTTCTGCCTCGCCCCCTTCCGCTCCTCCCTCCTCACCCACGCGCAACTCCTTCACATCCTCGCTAGCGCCTGCCACTTCCCCGACGCCCGCGCCCTCCTCGCCTCCCTCCTCTCCATGCATCCATGCCACGGTGGCCAAGCCACGTTGGCGAAGAGAGTCTTGGTGGCATTGGTGGCCTCAGGGAGTAGCCCAGCAGCGACGGCGGTAACCTTGTGGACCAGCCCAACGGCGGTCGTCGCTCTTTATGTGTGTGTGTGCGCGACAGAGAAGAAAGAAGAGGACGATAAGGGCAAAATGGTCTTTTCACAACTACTTCATGGCTTGACTGGTCAACGATCGCATAAAAAGGTATAGTTCTGAGCTTGCATTGGTGTGGAAGGAAAATATCATTTTGCAATGACAAATCAGGGACTTAGGAAGTTTGCATTAACATATAAAAAATTCCCTTTTTTGCGATTAAAAGAGAGGTTTTATTGACTAATCAGAGGGAGCATTGCAATCGTCAAGCACAAATTGGTCGATACATGGAGGAGTCCCAGCCATCCACACAACCGTGCTTTGAGCCCGCATAGCATGGTGTGCTGGCTCATGTGCTACCCCATTATGATCTCGCTTAGCCTTGACGATTCGAACTTCATTTGTCGTCGCCAATAAGTCTTCGGAATCTTGAGTGGAACTGGACATAAGCGATTTGTCCCGATGACGTTAGCCCCGATACACATGCAGAGCAATCCGACTCCACAATTATTGGGCCATGGAACCATTGTTTAAAGAGGGAGATACCTTCGTAGCAAGCAGCGTATTCCGCCTCTTCTGCTGACGAGCAGTTGAAAAGGAGACGCCAATAAGACATCAGAACCTGTCCCTGGTTGTCTCGAATAATCACCCCTACTCCAGATTGATTAGCCACCACCATCCACATGTATTTTAATCCATCTAGCGTCAGGAGGAGTCCAACGAGTACAGGAAGTCGGGTTCAAACCAATTGCCGTGTTCTGCTGGCGAGAAGACGACGACACTGTTATGCCAATAACATTATTGTCCTTGATATTATATGAAGCCGATTGTCGACTTCGTAATAGTGAATTCCGAAATGATTCCAGCATATATCCGAACATATCGTTCGGCAGATAAACTATCGCAACCATGAGTAAGAGAGTTTCTATCACTCCACTTCTTCCAAAATAGCAGCATCATGGATGATGGTTCCTCCTCCTTTAACTTGTCAAGCATAGACAAAAACCAACTCAGCCCCAGCCCACAAATCAATTCACTCTTTGGAGTCTGATAGACAGAGTGCATGCCATCAATTGTAGTCTTTGCATGAGGGCAAGACACCGCAGCATGGAAGGAATTTTCTAGTCCAGTAGCACAAACAATACAGGTGTCACCTGTAACAACGTGTCTTCTTTTCTTGTTAACCTTCGTGGCCAGCGCGTTCTTAGCTTGTCTCCAAGCGGAGACCTTCACTTTGGGGTGGTGGGGGTGGTGGGGGGACGTCAGACTTCCAGATGTGCTTGAACAGGGGCTTCTTGTTCTGCATGTCACTATCAGACGATAATTACTCGCATTACTAATCTGGAACACGAGCTTATTAGCACTTTTAACCTAAAAATCGTGGACTTCTCCTTAGTGCCATGCCACCACGAGTTTTTGCCCTATATGGCACGATTGGCTCCAGTTTTAGCAAAACTGGCCGTTCACACGATGTAATGATGTTTTTGGCACCACGGACGTGACGGTGTGTGATGTGTGTTCTACACCGTTCCTCCTACACATGATGCTCACCTCTGTCGTTCCCTGGTGACTGGACGGCTCTTCGCCCACCACGTCGCATGTACAGTACACCTCCTGACCTCTAATTAGCGAAACTGACGCTGCCCAAAAAGAAGTTTGCATTTTCGCTTGCTGGGAAGAAGCAAATTCACGTATGCTGCAATAGTAATAAAAAGAAAAAAAAATCGATGTCTGAGCCCAGGTTCGAACTGGGGACCTCTAGTGTGTGAGACTAGCGTGATAACCAACTACACCACCCAGACGTAGCTTGCGGAGGTGTAGCAGCTTATTATCATAAAAGTATGATCATCAGGAGACAGCTCAAAACGCATGCTTTCTACTCTAGATAATGGAGTGCTAGTTATTTAATGTTATCGCACATGTCTCTTAATCTTTCCTTTTATTACACACAGTGCACAAAAAGCCAACTCAATAATGAAATATTGATACGGCACTTTGAGAAGTCACCTAATTGTATGTATTACAGGTAGTACGAAAGGCTATAACTCATCAGAGCAAATATGCTACCGCGCTCCAACTCAATATTTACTGTGCTGGTCGGTGTTATCTCAGCCGAAGCAGCATACAGATATGAAACTATGGACGTGCATTTTGAGTAACATTATTGACATCTAGTGAGCACCGAGTAACAACTCCGATTCCGATACATGCCAAAGCTAGCAAATATGTTGCCGCATTCCAGCTCGATATTTATTGCGTTGATCGTTGCTACCTCAGCTAAAACATATAGAGTAGCATTAATTAGTGGCATCCAATGAACACCGAGTAACAACTCAGATACATGCAAAGCTATCAAGTCTACAAAAGAAACATAATAAACGCGCAATAACTATCCTCTTACAAGAGTAGCATTAGTTAGTGAGATCTAGTGAAGTCTGATGTGAGTTTCTTTTGGTAACATCTTTATGTCCCATGAGGCAATGACAGGCTGTCACGTAATACATCATAAGTTCAAATAACATAACTAGCGTATGTAGAACAACGTTATGCTGTGAATGCCTTGTAATGCATGAGCCCGAACTGTTCGCATTCAAACCCCATGCCGGGTCGACTTAAGGCTCAACATCAAAGAGCCCGGCCCGCAAAAGGCCCATTTTATTATTGCCCAACCTACTTTTCGAAACAAAATATTAGTTCCACGTGGGAGACGCATAAATATAGTATACATATTGTCGAGCGCGGGCCTGGACCGGACCTGCGCCCACGGGCCTAGGAATCAAGGGCTGCCCATGGACACTTCTAGATACAAGTGGAAACTACTTCCCCTATATTCGCTCCGTGCAATACTGCAATCCACAAGCGGAGCCACACGTGGTAAATTTTCGGAGGCCGTCAGGTGATGATTGTGTGCCCGTCACGGGCTCTGCTCGCCGCAGATAGGATTCTAGGGGGGCGGATCTCGCCACACACGTGTGCTACTCCCGTGGCCGCGCCGCGACGCGGCGCGGCCTTTAAAAGCTGGTCCCACTAGTATCCCCCGGTTCAATCGCGTTCTGTTTCACTTCCACACACCCCTTTCCATCCAGCCGCCGCATCCGCCGCAGCACGGAGCGCTCGCGGAGCCGCCACGGCAAGGGAAGAAGGGGAGGGAATGGGGAGAGGAGGGATCGGAGCGGCGGGCATGGAGAACACCGACCCCACCCGGAGCTTCGTCAAGGACGTGAAGCGCATCATCATCAAGGTGATGTGCCGTCGCTGCTGTTTCACTCGATCGCTTTCTCTCTGATGATGCGAGCCGTCTTCTGCGAATGCCGCCGTTGTTTCGTTTTTTTTTCTCTCTCGATTGATCCTGGTTTGGGCGATCGGTGAAACGCGAGGCTAGAACGAAATGATTTCGATCTGATGATTTGCTGTGTCGCGTCACATGGTTTGGGGTGGTGAGTAAGGGCGAGAAAACGGCCAACAACGGAATATTTTATCCAACCAAACGATATTTTTTTCGGATTTGGATTTGCAAAATCTCGGTCGATTTAACTCACCTTTGGATTCACGTGGAGATTCGTGCTCTCGCCAAGGTCGTCGTCCTCCTAGCCGGCGCCGGCGCCGTCGTCTCCCACCGCCGTCGGTTAGAGCTCGGGTTCACCGGAGTCCGGACCTTAGAAGGAGCGAGTGGGCGGCGGAAGCACGGTGGTGGTGGCGCCGTCTCGGCCACGGGACGGAGACAGTGGACAAAATCGACCGAGTGCCATCATGCATATTACTATATGTGCATATGTGTAGACTGTAGTCACTGGACTTAAATTTGCATGATGCATATCTACATGTATATAAGTTTTAATAAGACAAAACAATTTTAGATCGGTGTCCCATAGTCCCATACACCTCTGTTGCTCTATGTGGACCCACCCCTACGGTGGGGGCGGGCGGGTTAAGGACTAGTTCAAGGAGGAGAGGCGGCGGGAGGTTGTGGCGGATCAGGCAGTGCCACCGCCGGAGTCGAGGAAGAAGGGTGGCGGGGAAGGGGGAGGATGCGGGCGGCTCCGGCGCCGAGTGCGTCGCCGGCAGCCATGTCGGGTTGTGGTAGTGGTGGGGGAGGAGTTTGCCGGCGTCGGAAGCGGCACCGGTGAGGCGGAGGGAGGCGGGGTGGGGTGGGCTGGATGCGGGAGGTGGAGATGGGTTAGGGTTATGGTGCGACGGTTTATATAGGTGAGAAGCGGAAAGAATCGTCTTTTTTTAAAAAAAATTTTGCCTATGTTTTTTTATTTTTTTTGCAGTCTATATAGACGCCCCCTAATTTTTCTGGGGAGGTGTGAGCGTTTTTTGCGCATTCCAGTAGTTTCAATTTAGTTGTTCATGATACGTGGTCGGTGAAACGTGAGACTAGAAAAATTCACTGCAGATTTTCCAGGAATCTTTTGGAGGGCCATTAACTCATGATGATAGCATGCTGCCACCTCTGTTTTTACCTTTTTTTAGTTCAGAATTACGTTATAGATTTTTAGCACTTCCTGCTAAATAATGAAGGAGATTATTAAAGCTAAATTGCCGATTATTGTTGCTCTGTTCGTTGGCTTCATCTAATTTCTATCTCCTATGACAGGTCGGCACCGCTGTTGTCACCGGGCAGAATGGCCGATTGGCTATGGGCAGGCTCGGGGCTCTGTGTGAGCAGGTAAAATTTCTCAAAAAATATGTGCTTTGACCAATGGAGCTTGTGGTTTCCAATACCACTTAACCGGTACAATGCTTCAATCTTCAGTTGAAGCAACTGAATTTAAAGGGGTATGAGGTGATTCTGGTCACCTCGGGCGCTGTTGGCGTCGGGCGGCAGAGGCTCAAATACCGGAAGCTTATCAATAGCAGGTTGCAGAGATTTTGGCTCAGAACACTTTGTCGGTCGTTACTAGCTTTGGTATAATGGCATTGCTTGCTGACAGTTCTCTCTTGCAGTTTCGCTGATCTGCAGAACCCACAGATGGACCTGGATGGGAAGGCCTGTGCTGCCGTTGGTCAGAGTGGCTTAATGGCGATCTATGATACATTATTTAGCCAAGTGCGGTTTGCTGGCCCTGATAAATTTGCATATTGCGAGATGCTGTTCTTCTCAAATTGCTGATGCTAATATGTTTCTGACATTGAACTTACTTCATTGCAGCTTGATGTAACGTCATCTCAACTTCTTGTTACGGAACGTGATTTTCGGGATCCAGGTTTTGGGAACCAGCTTCGCGAGACTGTTCTCTCTCTGCTAGATCTTAAAGTTATACCGGTGTTTAATGAGAATGATGCCATCAGTACTAGGAGACAACCATACGAGGTCTGTTTTCTCGTAAAAACTTTGCCTTGCGCACTCAAACTTCAGCGTTTTGTGTTTGTAGCATTTTCACTTTAGTGGTTATAACAATTAAATTAACGTGTAGGATCCATCCGGTTTATTCTGGGATAACGACAGTTTGGCCAGGCTGTTGGCAGAGGAGCTGGATGCTGATCTTCTTATCCTGCTCAGTGATGTGGAGGGACTCTATAGCGGTCCACCGAGTGATCCTCAGTCAAAGATTTTCCACACGTACATTAATGAAAAACACGGGAAGCTAATTAATTTCGGGGAGAAGTCTCGTGTAGGAAGAGGTGGAATGCAAGCTAAAGTGGCGGCTGCTGTTACTGCTGCATCAAAGGGCATACCTGTTGTAATTGCAAGGTGAGTAAGACTTTTTTGCTGCAATTTATAGCATGAAATGTTGCCATATGCATAGATACTAGATATTCCTTTTTTTAGATAATGAAAGTACAATTCCCGACCTCTGCACTAATTAGGATGCACACAACCATTACACCACAATCAGCTAAAAGTTTAAAACAAAAAAGGCCAAAAGCCAACAATGACAAACAAATTGTCATGCGAATGCTAGCCTAAAAAAATCACCTAGCCCTGCTTCCGAGACCAACTAAGAGATCGTCCACACGCGAACAGTAGTTGCGCAGCAAAGTTGATGATGGACCGGTCTCCGTAGCGACACCTCCAAGAAGGGATACGACTCATGTCGTCGTCGCCGGATCCAACCAACGAAGGTCGGATCACGAGTTTTCACTCTGGAGCTCAGGTACCGGTTCTCCAAAGCAACGCCTTCAAAAAGATAACACCGCTCAGGTCGATGTCGTTGTCGGATCCAACCAGCGAAGATCAGATCAAGAGTTTTCACCCCGGATCGAAGGTACCAGCGCTCCAACACCACGCCACAGTACGATCTTGTCACTGGATCCAACCAATGAAGGCTAGATCGCCATGACGATGTTCGCAACATCCCCAACGGGCAACCGCCGCCAGTACCAAAGGAAGGTGACATTCACCGCAGCCCACGCGTCAACCGGTTAACAATCGTCTACCAGGGAGGAGTCGAGCGCTGCACAAACCACCGCCATCAAGCCGTCGTGATCTCTTCCAATTTCGCCAAATCTGGATCTGCACCGCGTCACCTCTGTCGTCATGCCATCGACGAAGCCGCGCTGCTGAAAGAAGCCAGCGGAGAAGGGGCCCAGATCGCCACGCCCGAAGACGGGCCGACGGAGAAGGGCCCCAGATCCAACTCCGACGAAAGTCCACACCGTTGGAAATCGGTGGACAGACGTCGGGCGTCAATGTGTCAGACGCCAACAACGAAAAGAAGAAGCCCCGCCACCGCCACTGGCCGGCCGGCAAGGAGGAGAGGCGGGCTTGATTGGTGGCGGCTAGGGTTTTTAGGAGGAGGAAGGGAGGAGGAGATGGTCTGGTTGTGATTTGTGAGATACCAGATATTCCTATAAGATAACATACTGCAACACCTCCTTCTATATTATTTTTCCATTGTAAGAATGCTATATTCTACTTATTAATGATGGTTAGCACAGTGCCAGCTGTTATCTTTGTACAGTCAGTTCTTACACATTGACTAATCATTGTTATAATTGGATATTTCAAAAGTATTTAAGTGAATTTTTTTGGTAATTTATTATGGAGACTGGAGAAGAGTTGGTGCATGAAATTTTTTCACTGGATAATCTAATGGGGAACTACTGTGGCCAGCTTGTGTTGAATTTAGTCTGAATGGCGTTCTAAAGTACTATCAAATTTCGCATCTTGAAAATTCTGCTTGCCACATTATTGTTTGATTCTTGATTGAAGCAGTTATAATTTAGGCAGGCTTGACTTTTCATTTTGATAAGTAGGGAAGCATGTTGTGCATTTTGGCTCCTATCAATGCTTTAACTGCCAGCAACAGCCTTGTGCTTTCCACTGTGATGCAACCAAATTTACTTCAAGTCTACTTGTAAGATACTTCAGTTCCGCTTTAACTTATGTTACTATCCATGAAGTGGATTTGCAACAGATAGCATTATTAAGATTCTCCGAGGAGAGAAAATCGGTACACTTTTCCATAATGAAGCAAATTTATGGGATTGTTCCAAGGAAGTGACAGCCCGTGAGATGGCAGTTGCTGCAAGAGATTGCTCAAAACATCTACAGGTATTTATTTCTTTCTTTTCTCTGGAAACAAGCAAGCATTGAAATTTCTAAACTATGATACTTAGTTTCTGTTTGTCCTGTACATGTTGGAGGGATACAAAAATATATCGTCGTTTCTTTTGGAATAATAAATATCAAAGGAAAGTTTATATTATCTCAATATTTTGCTTTTCTTGCTGCACTTGCTAATTTATTGTGTTGTATGTGGCCACCTAAACAGAATTTGTCATCGGAGGAACGTAAGAAGATATTGCTAGACATTGCAAATGCTCTAGAAGCAAATGAGGATTTAATTATATCTGAGAATGAAGCTGATCTAGCTGTGGCACAAGATGCAGGTTATGAGAAATCATTGATTGCTAGGATGACCATAAAGCCAGGAAAGGTAGGTCAAATATATATCTTCATCTTGGCAGTATCTCCTTTATGTTCATTATTTATCTATTTGGTTCTTTTTAGTCATTTAAAATGTTCTCATTATATTATCTATTTGTAGATAACAAGCCTTGCAAGATCCATTCGTGCAATTGCTGACATGGAGGACCCTATTGCCCATACATTGAAAAGAACAGAGGTGAAAGCGAGGAACCACGTTTTGAAATCTGAAATGAAAAAAATAAGACATGTTGTGATATATGTTGTACTAAGATTTGATGACAACTACCTGTAATTCAGGTTTATAACAAATCAAGGACTTCTTTTGTAGGTTGCTAAAGATCTAGTTTTTGAGAAAACATATTGCCCATTGGGTGTTCTCCTAATTATTTTTGAGTCTCGTCCTGATGCCTTGGTCCAGGTAAAGACCTTTGAGTTAGAAAAAAAAAACTATAAACAATTAGTTGCAAAATCAATATTTATTTACAATCAAAATATTATTGTATAGATTGCATCTTTAGCAATCCGAAGTGGAAATGGTCTTCTTTTGAAAGGAGGAAAAGAAGCTATGAGATCAAACGCAGTGTTACATAAGGTATCATGCATTTTGCAAGCTTATTGAATTACTAGTAAATCAGCAATGTATTTTTAGCTTAAGTATGCTTCAGAAATATTGATTTGTTACTTTTGTTAGGTCATAACTGACGTGATTCCAGATGTTGTTGGTAGCAGGCTTATTGGCCTTGTAAAAAACAAAGATGAAATTGCTGATTTGTTAAAGGTGAGCATGTAATGTGATTCTTTGGATGGTAAGTACATAATATGTCTAAACTGGATGTGTACTGTGCAGCTTGATGATGTGATTGATCTTGTTATCCCAAGAGGCAGTAATAAGCTCGTTTCTCAAATCAAAGCAGCAACCAAGATTCCTGTTCTTGGTCATGCCGGTAAGCTATTTTTTATCACCAAAATTTTTATCACTCAATTTTATTACAATATTGTTTTATTTTAGCATATGTTTTGTAAATTATATTTTCTTTGTGATTTTAGTATACATTGAGTGAAGTTATTTTCATTTTTCTACAGATGGTATCTGCCACATTTATATTGATAAGTCTGCTGACATGGATATGGCAAAACGTATTGTGTTGGATGCAAAGGTTGATTATCCGGCAGCGTGTAATGCTATGGTACTTCTCTATTTTTAAAAGTTTAGTTAGTACAAAATGTTCAATGCCCATATCCTTCTATTTAAACTAAATTTTAAATAATTTATTAAATCACTTTCCAAAAAAACATTGCATCCTCATAGAAAGATAGTTTAGATTGTTTAGTTAATATCATGTCTTTGTTATTATTATTTATTGTACTTTTAGTTTATTTTTTTTATAAATTTGTATTTGTGTTCTACATCATTGCTGGGCACTATGCTGAACTTTAGTTTGATAGCAAGTGTTTTTATTTGACAAGTATCATAATTTTATTCTACATCATTGCTGGCCACTATGCTGAACTTTTTTTTTTGAGAAGCGAGCGTAGCTCGTTTGGTTAGCTGGCGTTGAGGCCAGTGACAGGTCGGGGGTTCGACCCCCGATTTCTCACAGTAGCCGGAGGTAAAATTCCTGGATTTTTTTAAAAAAATCTTCTTAATAGAAAAAAAAACCTAATTCCTCCTAGGTATTCTCGAAAAAAAGTATCATAATTTTTAGTGAGAATTTACTATATTTGTCCTCATAATAGATTTAATAGAAATTATTTTATTATCATTTTACCTTAGCATTGGTTTTATATTCAAGCAATTAGTTTTTGTTTAAATCTGATACACCATTTGTGACATGAATTCCTAAATAAATATTCTTATAATATACTATGTGCAGGAAACAGTACTTGTTCATAAAGATCTGAACAATACAGAGGGCCTTGATGATTTATTGGTGGAACTTGGAAAAGAAGGTTTTAGCTCACTCAATCATTATTCTTATGTAATTTGTGTCTTCTACGTGTTTTGCAAAAGTGTTATTTTTAATAGGAAAACAATGAACAATTTTGTAATTCCGCTTCATTAATAAATCTATTATATGTATCTGATGTTCTGAATATGTTACATTAATATCAATTTAAATTGGACACTAATGGATACTGAGTAGTCATGATCATAATATCATATTGTAGGAGTTGTTATCTATGGTGGGCCTGTTGCACATGACACATTGAAAATACCAAAAGTAGATTCATTTCATCACGAGTATAGCTCGATGGCATGCACCCTCGAATTTGTCGAGGATGTACAATCAGCGATTGACCATATAAATCGTTATGGAAGGTATATAGTTTTTCTTTTGAGCAATCCTTATTAGTTGCTATTTTTTTTTTAATTACATTGAATTTGATTGTCTTGAACAATTTCTTTTCAGTGCACACACAGATTGTATCATTTCAACTGATGAAAAGGTTGCAGAGACTTTTCTACAACAAGTTGATAGGTATTTAATCAACTTCCTTTTTGTGGTTCTTGTGGTTGCAACTTTTAGTTTTGCTAGCTTCATTTGTTACTGATTTATTTGATCAAACTTTTACTCTATGAAAAACATGGATGTAATGAGTGGCATGACATTTCATCTAAACTGCAACAGTGCTGCTGTGTTCCATAATGCAAGCACACGGTTCTGTGATGGGGCTCGCTTTGGTCTGGGTGCAGAGGTATTTCCTTTTGACTATTCGCGTGTAAACCATTTGTAGCTCACTTCTTTTCACTTTATATTGAACATTTTGGTTTTAGATGCCAATATGACTGTGTTTTAATTATTTTCACTTCCACCTCAGGATTTTCTTGAAACATCAATTGTTAAGTAAAATTATCTATACAATTAGATAAATAATACTATATAATTTATATATAAATATTAGGTTGATGTGTCAAGTTTAAAAAATCAGAAGAGGAAGAAAGCTAGGAATTTGTGTGAAATATTTTAATCTAAATTATTTGGGTAGTTGGTAGATGAAATTCCAAATTTCAAGAGGCGGGATCTTAATCCTGAAAAGAAAAATAGGATTCAAAGATTAAAAAAATATATACATTAGTCTTATTTTGTATTTTAGCATTTGAAGTCTATTGTGATAATATTTAAAGGATAAAAGTTGTGATTTTTTACAAACATCTTTCCATTCCAACGATATTTCCCCTCCATCGAAGCACATTAAATTGGAACGAAGGGACGAAACATGATGATGTGGTACTATCTAATTTCTTTTTTTGCACTTAGCTTTAATATAGAATTAAGATTAATGAAACGTTTGTAGTTTGTGAACTACATATTATTTATATATTTAGTTGAGTTAGGATTTTTTACAAACATCTTTCCATTCCAACGATATTTCCCCTCCATCGAAGCACATTAAATTGGAACGAAGGGACGAAACATGATGATGTGGTACTATCTAATTTCTTTTTTTGCACTTAGCTTTAATATAGAATTAAGATTAATGAAACGTTTGTAGTTTGTGAACTACATATTATTTATATATTTAGTTGAGTTAGGGTTGTATGTTCAAAATATCATGTTTGGTAGGAGGATTATTTAATAGTTCACAAATTTCTTATAAACTTGCTAAGTACACATGCATTACTAAATTTGGACGCCTAGCACAGTAACTTCACCTAAACTCTTAAGAGCGATTTTGTGTAATTGATTTTTTTTTAAACTCGCTTCCTGGTGTGTGGAATTGATTTTTTTTAACTGGCTTACTGGTGTGCATGCGCTTCACCAAGCCCCTTTGGTGTAAATATCTAGGATGGACCATCCAGAAGACCCGTAGAATATAAACTACTTCGGTGTGTTCTACAGGCAGCAATATGAGGCTTGTTAGAAATTGAAGTTAGATGTTGCATGCATTTGGTGTAAATTAAAAGTTTAAGTTGTCAAATGCCAAAAGGTTAAGGTTTCAAATGGCTATGATGCACAAATCTTTCGGTTATCTGTTTCTGAACCTTTACTAATGTCTTAGGTGGGCATAAGTACAGGGCGCATACATGCTCGCGGACCTGTTGGTGTCGACGGGCTTCTAACTACTCGATGGTAGGTTTTTATGTCGTATGTTTGTCTGCAATTATTTTAACTCATTGCCTTGTCTCCAACAAATATTAGGAAAGATCATGTGAGGATGCTTTCTGCATGTAGCTTTTTTCACTTCTAGTTTCCTCGATTTATGCAAGATTTTTTTCAGCTCCAATGTTATTATCACACAAACACAACATTGGAAAAAAAAATCACTAGCTTTACGCCCACTATTAGTATGTTCATGTAATATTTATCCATTATTTCTTCATTATATATAGCATTCTACGAGGTAGTGGACAAGTAGTGAACGGTGACAAGGGAGTTGTATACACCCACAGGGATCTTCCTTTGCAATGATGTAAGTCATGGTTTACTTTGCTTCGAAAGAATGCATTACTATTACTATTTGCTAACCCTCGACTTGTATGATTGCAGGTGAAAGACCTCTGTCGTAGAGCAGCTTTTGCAGACAAATCGCCGTTCTTCAAAGCTCCTCTATGCCATGCAAAAGAAAACGAGTACCAAAGCATCGGTGTAATAGGAAGGAAGAAAGACAGGAACTGGTACTATGTAGTTCTGCGACGGGAAGAAAGAAAGACAGGAACTGATACTATGTAGTTCTGCGACGTCTGTTATTCATTGTATAATGGTTTATTCATACCATTTTGGTACGAGATTACTTGTAACTTTAGGATTCCGCCAATATATTTATACTGGAGGTGAGGATTTAGTCTTTTAGACGGAACCCCATTTAGATGAGGTCTCAACTCTCGAGTCCATCGACTCTTTTCCGTAGCGTGTACACATATGATGAGCGCCTGAAACCTGTGACGGGCGACGTACATGGTATCTTCTGAAATGGTGATTGGCACCCTGCCCACTGGTGGTGGCAAGCGGGCGCAGCACAGGAGGACGCCCGGGCTGGACCTGGAGCAGTCAGGTGGCGGAATCTGGGCAGTGGAAATCATCACGCGGAGGGTGACGTGCAGGGCGACGGCCGGTGCCCGGTGGTTTCCACTGCCAGAGTCAGGCCGGCGGAGGGTATTGTGCGGGATGTGGATCGGGCACTCGGTGCGAGCAAATGCCGCCGCGTGCCGGTTGGTAGAGGAGGCGGAGTTGCGCGTGGAACGGAGGGAGGCGGACGGTGTTGGGTTTCGTTGGTGCCTAATAGAGGCTTGGAGCCTGCACCTGGCTGGATGTGTGCTTGCGCCCTCTAAATACTGCCGGGCTCGGCGACCGGCACCTTTTAAGAGGCGCAGTAATCTTGTCCCGGAAAACGATTAGTTGCGTCGGTTTGCTTCGCGCCTTCTGAAACGGTCTTTACGGACCAGTGGAACCGACATGTTCGTGACCATCGGGGACAATGTAATGTGTCTGCTGCTAAAGCCGGTGCAAGCTTGGCACCAGGCGGTGCACACAAGTCAGGCTAGGGCGCACAAAACAAAATTTTCGATCGAATCGGTCCTTTGTGGCGCCCCGTGTCATTACCCCAGGGGTAATCACACTTAGGCATACGGATTACTATTCGTCTGCCCGGTAGAACACCGCTCCGACGAATAGCAAGCCTTTACCAGAGTCAACGCAGCAGAACAATAGATAGAAACTGTACAACTTTATTACAGCATTAGCCACTCAAAGCTACAGTCTTATATTACACTTAGTATTTTACAATAGCAAAATATGGAACCCGCCCCTAGCTTGCCTGCCCGACTCTACTGGCCGCCTACTCATCCCAGGTGCCAAATAGGGCATCCACCTCGCCCTGCTCCTCACGGTAAGGTTCTTCGCCCCCTGTGACCTCCTCGGTACCTGCATGCCCTTCATCCCACTCGGGGTAGTTCCCGGCCGGACTAGGATCTAACAAAGGAGAATAATAACAAGATTGAGTACACGGATGTACTCAGCAAGCATTAATAGCAAGAATGCACTGCATGCCAACTCTATTCATTATCACATTTTCTAATCATTTCACTTCGGAAAATAAACTAACACATCAAATCTTTAGGTGGCAATTTTTAATAATGAAAAGACTACTAGTCACACGAATAGAAGATAGACCCCCAGAGGTTCCCGTAAGTTCCAATCCAGGAACAGGCATGAATTCATGATTTTATTTAGCACTGCGTAGGCTTGTACCACTTTACCCACAGCTATTCTGACCCTTACTTATCTGGGTTCCCCGGCATTTCCTTTGATGCGGGTTCAAGATCAGAATACAGAACGTTTTCCCAGTTACGTGATTAAGTCCCCACCCATTACCTTCTGTCGGTGTTGACCTTGCCACGATGCTGGCCTAATCACCCACTGAGTTTCAGTAATGTTGGTTGGGCCGGACTCCCCGCACCCAACACTCCACCTTAGCGCTATAGCGCCTTGGATCACCCACTCCCGGACTGTCTACCGGCTCTGGGTTCCTCCATCACACTCACACATAATACTTACCCATTGTGGAGAAAGAAATCACGTAACAAGGTAGCATTTTCTTCCCGTCGCAACGGAAAAATGTTTGGTACTTAATTTACGGCCTCTTATCCGGTGAGAGTTTGTTGGTCCTTATATTCTAGCCCTATGTAAAGGGTCCCACCTCTTACCATCATCTCTACCTGCTACGGGCCCTCTTTACCAGCCATATAATTATCTTTCTCATCTTAATCATCTTTCTCATATCTTTCACTTGATTTGATTTTTGAGACATAATTTTGATGCAATAAGCATATAAATAGAAAAGCGGAAAACAGTTTACACTTAACATAACTATATTCATGCTCAAAGGATAGCTTGCCTTCGTAGTAGTAGAAATAGTCGGTGCCGATGAGATCTGTATCAGGTACTCCGATCTGCGCGGTCTCTTCGTCTGTAGCAACGCGGGAGCACGAATAATATATAAACAAATACTTAGTTGAGTTTGAGTGATACTATACATACATAAATTAGTAGCTTCTACTGTGTTAGCCAAATTTTAGTTTAACAACAGTTTTCAGCTACTACTAAGTTAGCACTCCCCGAGGTGATTGCTTAACGATCCACCTGGCACACTCGAAGGCGATCCTGCTACTAAACAAAACCAAGGTTAAACAGCTCTCCAGTTGAACAACTACTCATTGCTAGCACTAACCCATTCCTGCTGCTCCAATCTAAACTAAAGCATCCAACTACTAAATTAAACAAGCTGGAAAGCTTACAGACAAATGATTATATGCTCTGAAAACGCAATGCTCAAACAGTACTTTAACCCCTAATCTAATCCCTTAACTCTAATCCTATTTCTACTAACTCCCTAACTCCCTTCTTATTCCCTCTACTCAGTCGGCAGACCTTCCCAGGCGTTGGCTATTTCTCTCCCGTCCTCTTCCTCTACTACTCACTACACTCCCCCAGAGAGCATTCTGCTCTGCTTCCTCTTCGTGGCTCTACTCAGCGTCGCGCTGCCACGGCTGTGGCTCACCACCACAGCCTCTCTCTCCCAGCGCCCCCTACCTGCTCCCCCACTCCTGGGTCTCCCTCCTCCCGGTTCTCTCTTCCTCCTGGTATTTCTTGGCCCGGTTCCTCTAAGGGCTTCACCTCTTCTGGCCTCCGGCTGCTCAGTCTGGCCTGGCGCCGCCTCCCCTGGTGGCTGCCGACCCGACCGTCTGCCTCCGGTGCTCGGCTCACTCGCCTCCCTCTACTCCTCTCTCTCTCTCTCTCACTGCTACTGCTACTACTACTGCTGCTTCTACTTCTTGCTACTGAAACATTTAGGGTTGAGCAAGAACCAGGTTTTTGGGTGCTAATGCTTGCTTAGTGACCAGATCCGGCTGTGCTAGTGGGGGTTTTCAGATCTGACTGCTAATGCGATGAATGCTTGCAGGTCTGTGCATGCATGGAGGAAAATGCAACAAAGAAAGTTGGGGATGAGACTACTACTCTTATCTAATGCGGTATGACAAGCTTCTCTACTCCCCTTCTCTATCTATTGCTCTGTGATGCATGGATCTACTACTTGGAGATGCAAAGAACTGAGGGCTAGGAAGCTTCAGAAATGGTTGGTATGCAGGTTATCTGAGATGCCTAGAAATGGATGGATGCAACAAAAAGCTCAAAATGATGCTCCCATTTTAGCCCGACAATGGTGGGGTAGATGTTGGCTACCTAACAAATCAGTGGTCGGTTCTATTCTGGAAAAGGTTGGGGCTGCTTTCGTTGTCGCTTTCTTGGTTGGAAGTTGCAGGTTGGTGGTCGGCTTGAGGGGATCCTCGGCTGTCTTCTCTTCTGGCTCCTCTTCTTGCCTTCGGGCTCCTCAAGCTTCCGGTCGTCTCCTCTTCTGGCTTCTTCTCCCCTTGCCTTTGGGCTCCTACTCCGGATCTTCTGGACCCATGGCACCTCTCCTCTGCTAGGGAAATCAATGGGTGGTGTTGAGGCTGTGGGAGAAGTAGATCTGAGGCGGAGGGGAAGGTGGCTGTGAGGCTCGTGAGTTGCGCGCAACGCAATCGGCAGGGGGGATGAATGTGGAGCTGCACCCGCTGCGAGATGTACTCCATCCTTATCGCCTCCTCCCTCACTGGGTACTGTGCGCGCGAATCCACTGGGTAAAGCAGTGCTCGGTCTACTGTTTGGCTGGGTAAAGAAGTGCTCCGACTACTGGTTGGCTGCTTTTTGTTGACTGTGGGTGTTGGGTTTTGATGCAAGTCGGATGAGGAAACCCACGGAAGTGATACGGTGCTAACTAACTTAGATCGACCTGGTATTTTGACGATCAAGGCGCCAACCTACTAAAGTGGGTTTGGGAACCTTGACGATCATGATGCCGGTAGGTTTAGGTTGGTTTGGGAACCGACTGAACTTCGGGAAATCTGACGACATCTTCTTCTTCTTTTTTTACTCTACTCTCCACTACTGTCTTTTTGGCGAACTAATGGCTTTCTAAGTATTTGCTGCCAAAGGGGTGGACTTAGGGTATGGATTGAAGACTTGGTGACGCAGGGGCCAAGATGCAAGAAGGCTTCGACGATGCATGCATGCGAAGGAGTTGGAATGCGCTTTTAATTACTTGCTGTAAAGCACACTTAAAAAGGTTGTAATATTATGATGCAATGAGAAATGATTTGTGCAATGCATGGCTTATTATGAATGCAAATGCGAAAGAGCTGACAACTGGCCTTAAACTAAAAGACTCAACTACCGCTAAAAACGAACTTACGAGGATTAGGTTAGCTTAATTAGTTCGGTTTCTCACATCCTCCCCCTCTTAAGGAAATTTCGCCCCCGAAATTAGAGTTCTCACTTGAATAGGCTGGGATAGGCTTCGCGTAGGTCCTCTTCTTTTTCCCAAGTAGCTTCCCGTACAGAGACGTCTTTCCACTTCACCTTGCAGAAGCGAATCGTTCTTGTCTTAATTGACGGTCCTCTGTTTCTAGGATTTTTGCTGGCTGCTCATCATACGTTAGATCATCTTGCAGGGGTATACTGAGGTTAGTTATGTGCTGGGAAGGCTCTCTCAAACATTTCCTGAGTTGGGAAACATGAAATGTGTTGTGAATTCTTGACAGTTGACTTGGCAATTCCAACTTATATGCTAGGGTACCTTTACGCTCTAAGATCCTAAAAGGTCCAACGTATCGAGGACTTAGCTTTCCTTTTAATCCAAACCGACGCACTCCGCGCATGGGTGATACTCTTAAATATACATAATCCCCAACTTCAAATTGTAGGTCTTTTCTATGTTTATCTGCGTAACTCTTCTGCCTACTTTGAGCAATTTTGAGGCGTTCCCGAATTAGCTGAATTTTTTCGTCATTTTCCCACACAAGTTCAGGTCCTAACAGCGGTCATTCTCCAACCTCATACCAACATATGGGTGATCTACACTTTCGGCCATAGAGGGCTTCATACGGGGCCATTTGAATACTAGATTGGTAGCTGTTATTGTATGCGAATTCCGCCAAAGCTAAATATTTTCCCCATGATTCTCCGAAATTTAGCACACAGGCTCGAAGCATGTCTTCTAAGATTTGGTTAATTCTTTCAGTCTGGCCATCAGTTTGTGGGTGATAGGCCGTGCTGAAATTGAGGTGGGTGCCCAAGGCATTGTGTAAACTTTTCCAGAAACCAGAGGTAAACACGGATCCTCTATCAGAGGTGATAGTCTTTGGTACTCCGTGCAGTGTGACTATTCTTTCTATATAGAGCTGAGCTAGCTTGTTGACGGAATATTTTTGGTTGGTGGCAATAAAGTGGGCCGATTTAGTAAGACGGTCCACAATTACCCAAATCGCGTCTTTCTTTTTAATGGTCAAGGGAAGGCCTGTTATGAAATCCATAGAGATATCCTCCCACTTCCATTCAGGTATTTCTAGTGGCTTTAGCAATCCTGCAGGACGTTGGTGCTCTGCCTTAACTTTCTGACAGGTGTCACATTGGTTTACGTACTCAGCTATGGTTCTCTTTATGTTTGGCCACCAAAAATTCTCTTTTAGATCCCGATACATTTTTGTACTACCTGGGTGTATAGTGTATTGGGTATCATGAGCCTCACGCAGAATGGTTTCTTTAATTTGGGGGTGGTCAGGAACACATATTCTTGATTGTCGCCATAAAATTCCTGAATTATCTATCTGGAACTCAGAAGGTTGGCCAGATTTAATTCTTTGGATTTCTTCAATGATGAATGGGTCAGACTGTTGTTGCTCTTGTATCTGATCACGAAGGGTAGAATGGAATGTCATTGCCGAAATGGTGGCTTCAGATGTGGTGATCTTCACTTCTATATTCATTTTAGCCAATGCTTGAATTAGATCAGATGTGTGATTTTCAGCAGAAAGGTGATGACACTGAGATTTTCTACTGAGGGCATCAGCTACTATGTTAGCTTTTCCGGGGTGGTAATTTATGGTCAGATCATAATCTTTGATTAATTCTAACCATCTTCTTTGCCTCATATTCAACTCTTTCTGGGTAAAAATGTATTTAAGACTTTTGTGGTCACTGTACAATATGCACTTTGACCCATAGTGATAGTGTCTTCAGATCTTCAAGGCAAACACTACCGCTCCAAGTTCAAGGTCATGAGTGGGATAATTCATTTCGTGGGGTCTTAATTGTCTGGAAGCGTAAGCTATGACTTTATCATCTTGCATTAACACACACCCTAATCCATATTTCGATGCATCACAATACACCACATAGTCAAGTCCTTCTTTAGGTAGGGACAAGACTGGCGCAGAGGTTAAGCGATGTTTTAATTCCTGAAAACTTTTCTCACATGATTCTGTCCATAGGTACTTGGTGTCTTTCTTTAGGAGTTTGGTGAGAGGTGTGGCTATCTGGGAGAATCCCTTTATGAATCTTCTGTAGTATCCCGCGAAACCCAAGAAACTCCGGATTCCTGTGGTATTCGTTGGACGCTTCCAGGAGAGGACTGTATCAATTTTGGAAGGATACACTTCTATTCCTCTCCCTGATATGATATGTCCTAAAAATGCTACTTGGTCAAGCCAAAATTCACACTTACTGAATTTGGCAAAAAGCTGATTTTCTCTAAGGATTTCCAAGGCAACAGTGAGGTGGTGCACATGTTCTTCCTCACTTTTTGAATAGATCAAGATGTCATCTATAAAAACCACGATGAATTTGTCCAGATGTTTCATGAATAATTTGTTCATTAAATTCATGAACACGGCAGGGGCATTGGTCATTCCGAATGGAACTACAGTGTACTCATGATGCCCATACCGAGAAACAAAGGCGGTTTTATCAATGTCCATAGGGTTGATTTTGATCTGATGGTAGCCGGACCTTAAGTCAATTTTTGAAAATACCCTTGCTCCTTTCAATTGGTCAAATAGGTCATCTATTCGGGGCAAGGGGTATTTATTCTTTATGGTGACATTATTTAGCTCCCGGTAATCAGTACATAATCTTACTCCTCCATCTTTCTTCTTTGCGAACAGAACCGGGGCTCCCCAAGGTGAGGTACTTTCCCTAATGAATCCTTTGGCTTCAAGCTCATCTAACTGCTTCTTGAGTTCTACCAATTCTTTTGGGTTCATTCTATACGGCCTTTTGGAAATTGGTGATGTTCCTGGAATTAAGTTGATGGTAAATTCTATTCCTCTATCTGGTGGCATACCAGGTAATTCTTCAGGAAATACATCTGGGAAATCCCTGACGACTGGTATGTCCTTTACTTCTCTTACTAGCAGGTTGGCCAGGCTAGAATGAGCTGGTTTTGGGCTGCTTCTACTTCCAATGTATTGGAGTCGTGTCTCATCGGGCTTTCGAATTGAGGCTTGCTTAGTTTCGCAGTCTATGTTTACTCCATGGACGGATAGCCAATCCATACCCAGGATTACTTCTAGACCACTTAGATTGATTACGAAGAGGTCTGCTAGGAATTTAGTGTTAAGAATTACAATGGCCTGGTTCTTCCTAACAGACGTCACTTCTAACATTCCAGCCGGGGTACTAACTCCCATGGATTTTGTTAATGGTTCAGTGGACAGATTGTTCTCAGCTATGAATTTATACGATATAAAGGAATGAGTGGCTCCAGGGTCAAATAAAACAGTGCCCATGGAGGGTGGGAGTAATAGCATACCCGTTACTACGTCGGTGGCTTCTCCAATCTGCTCTACAGTCACATGAGTCAGGCGTGCTGGTCCTCCTGTGACTGGTGGGGTACCCCTGGGCTGATTTGCACGGCTGTTTTGGGGTGGTGCTGGGATAAGTTGTCTTTGCACAAAGACTGGCTGTGGTGGAGTTCCGGACGTTTTTTGTGGATAAGGGCAGTCAGCCTTACGATGACCAGATTTCCCACAATTGAAACATGCACCCGTGCCTTTCAGACAATCTTTTGTTAGATGGCTCCCTCCACACTTAGCACACCTAATTGCTATGGCCATTGGTTGCTGGGAAGCTATAGGCCTTTGGAAGGATGGATTGGAAGGTTTCGGCTTGGGTGGTCCATATCGAGGTGGTTGTTGGTGCTGAATGTATGGGCGAGGCCTTTGAGTAGGAGTTGGGCGGTGGTCGGTTTTGGCCTTTTTCCTTCGTTCTTCAGTCAGGTTGGAGTGCTCATTTTCTAGGATTATGGCTCTGTTCACTAAATCTTGGAATTCGGTTATCTTGTGGATGGATAACAGCATTTTGAGGTATGGGTGCATTCCACCCAGGAATTTTTCTATCTTCTTTTCTTCGGTGTCTACATCACCTGGGGCATAACGAGAGAGGTCATTAAACTGACTGAGGTAGTCTATCATCTTCTTCCCGCTTTGGGTCAACGCTCTAAATTCACGCTTCTTTGGCTCCATTCTACCGGTAGGAACATGTGTTTCAGTGAAACGCAGTTTAAACTCAGCCCATGCAATTGGTCGCCACGACACTGAGTTGCGATTATAGTTGAGCCACCGGTAGTCACGTCTTGGCCAAGCGATGGGATGCATACCGTACTTTCTCTACATCTGAGCAGCCAACTGTGTCAAGCTTCTTCTCTATCTCCACTAACCAATCACTTGCATCTAGTGGGTCAGTTGCTTTGGCAAAGGTGGGAGGGCGAGTTCGGAGGAAGTCACCCAAACTAACCCCGTGTGACGGCTGGGAAGTAGTAGGTGCCATACGAGTCAACAAGGCTTCCATGAAGCGGTTTTGGTTTTCCTGGGCCTCTTTTTTGGAGTTTTCTAGGAAGCGTAGCACATCAGCCATAACTCCTAAAGGATCAGTGGTTCTGGTAGGTGGTATTTGGCTAGCTTCTGGCATAGTGGCAGCTTGAGGTTGATTAGGTACTGGCTCACTAGCATCCACTGGTGGGTTCTCTGTGGACTGGTCTTGTGGCAAAAGCCCCAATCTCAATCCCAGTTCATGTTCTCCACTCCCTTGGCCTTCCATCCTACAGGGGGGAATGTCAAGAAACGGCTTACATTAGTGATTTTTGTTACAACTAGCTACCTGCTGACGAGTTATACTTTCACCGTTTTATTACTATTATCATTATTATTAGCATTTTCACTTCTTCAGCAATAGCTTGAGGTAAGAAATGGGTTATCATGTTCATCTGATAGAGCTGGCTCTCGGGTGAGTTATGATTATTCACACATCATGAACAACTAACACCAAGAAACAAAAATATGCCAAAAAGATCCAAATATTATGCTATCTGGGTTTCGTGCCCAGTCACGCTCGAGTACCCGTTCTCGAGACCGCCCAAACCACGTGTTTGGGACCGCTCAGAGCTTGCCTCTGAGTGCGACCTACACTACCCTGGATCCACGTGCCCAGGTACGCTCGAGATCCCGTTCTCGAGACCGCCCAAACCACGTGTTTGGGACTGCTCAGGACTCATTCGTGAGTACGCCCAGGACTTCGCTCCTGGGTACGCCAGAGCTACACGCTCGGAGTGCCACGAACCACTCGTTCGGGAAAATTAACTCTGCAGAAATGAGATAAGTCACATTCTTATACACTGTCAGCCTTTAGTTGTTTTCTTTACGTAAGTTTACTTCCTTTTAGAATGCTGAAAGATAAATTTTCAGTTATACAGATGAGAAGGTAAGGAGGCCTATGGGTATGGTCTGCACTTATCCAGAGCTGAAAAAGTGAGTCCATGCCAGACTTCTATTGCATGCCTCTAACCCAGGCATCAAAACTTAGAAGCTTATATTGATATTCCCCTGCCTATAGTTGCCAATCATCTTTCTTAATTCCAGCTGCAAGACTGAACTACTAATGGAACAACATAGCACAATAGGTCCTGTTACAACACAGACTGACCTACTTAGCATACATGGTAGGGGAAATAGTGAATACTACAAGGGGAACTTCTTAGCTCACACTAGTCTGCTTGCGACTCGACAAGGCCAAATGGTCGCTAACTACTCCTCCTCAGAGTCACTCTCCTCATCTGCTAACCCCTGACCGGTGCTAGCTCCTCCAACTGGGAAAGTACTACCAGGACCTCCAAAGTAGGCACGGAGAACCTCATCTACTAGTGCAGAATCTCTAACCGGGTCTTGGTGTATGCGTATGCGACGCCCACTAAGCCCAGGTCGCATACGGGGTGGAAGAAGGTGATCTGGTGTGGGAGCTGTGATACCTGCTACACCTCCCTGTGGCTGTGGGGTAGGAACAGTAGGGTAGAAATTGTAGAAGGTAAAAGGGATAGGGTCTGCTGGGGGTATAGGGATAAAGTCCCCTGCTGGAAAAGGCTCAAATGCAGTAGAAGGTGGTGCTTCTGGGTAATAGTGGGGTGGGTCTGTAGGTGGAACTGAGGTTGGAGCTGTGGGTGGAAATGGTGGTGGAGCTGGGTGAGTATTATGCTCTGAGTCAGTAGGAGTGTGAGTGGGGTGGTAGGGTGGTGCATCTGGAGTAGCGGTAGGATGAGTGGCTCTGAGAGCTTCTGAGGCATGGAACTTCTGCTTCCAATACTCAGAATTCTCCTCAGCTTGAGCTAAAGCTCCTCGGGTGGTGTCATGGAGCATGGCACTGGCTAGGAGCATGGTGCCTGAAGTATCACGCTGCACTGCTGCAGTGGCTGGTGAGAGTGGTGGGCAAGGGTAGCTGGTGGTCTGGTTGGGACCAAACTGCCTCCCTAAGCTCCCTGGGGCTTTTGGTGGTATTTCTCCAAACTGTGATCCCTTCAGCTGGTCCCCAAAGTGAGCCCTAAGTGTGAGGATGGCCTTATAAGCTACTTCCTGCATATGCCTATACTCATCTGAGGAACACCACTCCTCTACACACTCATAGTAATAGGCTGGATTCAAGGAAATCCCCGTGATAATGACGCCAATCACTGGTGTGGCTTCCCCTGCTTGGACTTCTAGAAAGAACTCGGGGAAAGGTGCCCCCAAGTGATGCAGTAGTCTCCCTAGTAGCAGCACATGCTCCCCTCGGACTTTCTCAGAAGGGATACGAAACCTAGTCATCCTGCAAGAATGGATGATTTTATGTTAGTACCTGTGCCCCCTTAAGAAAAGGTAAGCCTTTTTAACATAATAATTTGGAAACAAGACTGAAAATAGAAAATGACATAAAGAAAAGAGTTAACAAGTATTTAGTGCGATATAGCAGGAGAGAAAGCGTTCTTATGTTGTGCTACAGTTTCTATTTATCTAGCGTGGCTCAATCCTATTGCTCTGATACCAGCTGTGGCGCCCCGTGTCATTACCCCAGGGGTAATCACACTTAGACATACGGATTACTATTCGTCTGCCCGGTAGAACACCGCTCCGACGAATAGCAAGCCTTTACCAGAGTCAACGCAGCAGAACAATAGATAGAAACTGTACAACTTTATTACAGCATTAGCCACGCAAGGCTACAGTCTTATATTACACTTAGTATTTTACAATAGCAAAATATGGAACCCGCCCCTAGCTTGCCTGCCCGACTCTACTGGCCGCCTACTCATCCCAGGTGCCAAATAGGGCATCCACCTCGCCCTTCTCCTCACGGTAAGGTTCTTCGCCCCCTGTGACCTCCTCGGTACTGCATGCCCTTCATCCCACTCGGGGTAGTCCCCGGCCGGACTAGGATCTAACAAAGGAGAATAATAACAAGATTGAGTACACGGATGTACTCAGCAAGCATTAATAGCAAGAATGCACTGCATGCCAACTCTATTCATTATCACATTTTCTAATCATTTCACTTCGGAAAATAAACTAACTCATCAAATCTTTAGGTGGCAATTTTTAATAATGAAAAGACTACTAGTCACACGAATAGAAGATAGACCCCCAGAGGTTCCCGTAAGTTCCAATCCAGGAACAGGCATGAATTCATGATTTTATTTAGCACTGCGCAGGCTTGTACCACTTTACCCACAGCTATTCTGACCCTTACTTATCTGGGTTCCCCGGCATTTCCTTTGATGCGGGTTCAAGATCAGAATACAGAACGTTTTCCCAGTTACGTGATTAAGTCCCCACCCATTACCTTCTGTCGGTGTTGACCTTGCCACGATGGTGGCCTAATCACCCACCGAGTTTCAGTAATGTTGGTTGGGCCGGACTCCCCGCACCCAACACTCCACCTTAGCGCTATAGCGCCTTGGATCACCCACTCCCGGACTGTCTACCGGCTCTGGGTTCCTCCATCACACTCACACATAATACTTACCCATTGTGGAGAAAGAAATCACGTAACAAGGTAGCATTTTCTGCCCGTCGCAACGGAAAAATGGTTGATACTTAATTTACGGCCTCTTATCCGGTGAGAGTTTGTTGGTCCTTATATTCTAGCCCTATGTAAAGGGTCCCACCTCTTACCATCATCTCTACCTGCCACGGGCCCCCTTTACCAGCCATATAATTATCTTTCTCATCTTTCTCATCTTTCTCATATCTTTCACTTGATTTGATTTTTGAGACATAATTTTGATGCAATAAGCATATAAATAGAAAAGCGGAAAACAGTTTACACTTAACATAACTATATTCATGCTCAAAGGATAGCTTGCCTTCGTAGTAGTAGAAATAGTCGGTGCCGATGAGATCTGTATCAGGTACTCCGATCTGCGCGGTCTCTTCGTCTGTAGCAACGCGGGAGCACGAATAATATATAAACAAATACTTAGTTGAGTTTGAGTGATACTATACATACATAAATTAGTAGCTTCTACTGTGTTAGCCAAATTTTAGTTTAACAACAGTTTTCAGCTACTACTAAGTTAGCACTCCCCGAGGTGATTGCTTAACGATCCACCGCACACTCGAAGGCGATCACGCTACTAAACAAAACCAAGGTTAAATGACTCTCCGGTTGAACAACTACTCACTGCTAGCACTAACCCATTCCTGCTGCTCCAATCTAAACTAAAGCATCCAACTACTAAATTAAACAAGCTGGAAAGCTTACAGACAAATGATTATATGCTCTGAAAACGCAATGCCCAAACAGTACTTTAACCCCTAATCTAATCCCTTAACTCTAATCCTATTTCTACTAACTCCCTAACTCCCTTCTTATTCCCTCTACTCAGTCGGCAGACCTTCCCAGGCGTTGGCTATTTCTCTCCCGTCCTCTTCCTCTACTACTCACTACACTCCCCCAGAGAGCATTCTGCTCTGCTTCCTCTTTCGGCCGGCTCTACTCCAGGCGTCGCCGCTGCCGGCCTGTGGCTCACCACCACAGCCTCTCTCTCCCAGCGCCCCCTACCTGCTCCCCCACTCCTGGGTCTCCCTCCTCCCGGTTCTCTCTTCCTCCTGGTATTTCTTGGCCCGGTTCCTCTAAGGGCTTCACCTCTTCCGCCTCCATTTGCTCGGTCGCTCGCGCGCCGCCTCCCCTGGTGGCTGCCGACCCGACCGTCTGCCTCCGGTGCTCGGCTCACTCGCCTCCCTCTACTCTCTCTCTCTCTCTCTCTCATCGCATCGCACTCTGCTGCTTCTACTTCTTGCTACTGAAACATTTAGGGTTGAGCAAGAACCAGGTTTTTGGGTGCTAATGCTTGCTTAGTGACCAGATCCGGCTGTGCTAGTGGGGGGTTTCAGATCTGACTGCTAATGCGATGAATGCTTGCAGGTCTGTGCATGTATGGAGGAAAATGCAACAAAGAAAGCTGGGGATGAGACTACTACTCTTATCTAATGCGGTATGACAAGCTTCTCTACTCCCCTTCTCTATCTATTGCTCTGTGATGCATGGATCTACTACTTGGAGATGCAAAGAACTGAGGGCTAGGAAGCTTCGGAAATGGTTGGTATGCAGGTTATCTGAGATGCCTAGAAATGGATGGATGCAACAAAAAGCTCAAAATGATGCTCCCATTTTAGCCCGACAATGGTGGGGTAGATGTTGGCTACCTGACAAATCAGTGGTCGGTTCTATTCTGGAAAAGGTTGGGCCGCCGTTGTCGCTTTCTTGGTTGGAAGTTGCAGGTTGGTGGTCGGCTTGAGGGGATCCTCGGCTGTCTTCTCTTCTGGCTCCTCTTCTTGCCTTCGGGCTCCTCAAGCTTCCGGCCGTCTCCTCTTCTGGCTTCTTCTCCCCTTGCCTTTGGGTTCCTACTCCGGATCTTCCGGACCCATGGCACCTCTCCTCTGCTAGGGAAATCAATGGGTGGTGTTGAGGCTGTGGGAGAAGTAGATCTGAGGCAGAGGGGAAGGTGGCTATGAGGCTCGTGAGTTGCGCGCAACGCAATCGGCAGGGGGGGTGAATGTGGAGCTGCGCCCGCTGCGAGATGTACTCCATCCTTATCGCCTCCTCCCTCACTGGGTACTGTGCGCGCGAATCCACTGGGTAAAGCAGTGTTCGGTCTACTGTTTGGCTGGGTAAAGAAGTGCTCCGACTACTGGTTGGCTGCTTTTTGTTGACTGTGGGTGTTGGGTTTTGATGCAAGCCGGATGAGGAAACCCACGGAAGTGATACGGTGCTAACTAACTTAGATCGACCTGGTATTTTGACGATCAAGGCGCCAACCTACTAAAGTGGGTTTGGGAACCTTGACGATCATGATGCCGGTAGGTTTAGGTTGGTTTGGGAACCGACTGAACTTCGGGAAATCTTACGGCATCTTCTTCTTCTTTTTTTACTCTACTCTCCACTACTGTCTTTTTGGCGAACTAATGGCTTTCTAAGTATTTGCTGCCAAAGGGGTGGACTTAGGGTATGGATTGAAGACTTGGTGACGCAGGGGCCAAGATGCAAGAAGGCTTCGACGATGCATGCTTGCGAAGGAGTTGGAATGCGCTTTTAATTACTTGCTGTAAAGCACACTTAAAAAGGTTGTAATATTATGATGCAATGAGAAATGATTTGTGCAATGCGTGGCTTATTATGAATGCAAATGCGAAAGAGCTGACAACTGGCCTTAAACTAAAAGACTCAACTACCGCTAAAAACGGACTTACGAGGATTAGGTTAGCTTAATTAATTCGGTTTGGTTTCTCACATGCTTATTCTGTGACAACTTACAGGCGGTAGTTGACAAGTGCAGATAATGAGATAAACACCATCAATTGCATAAAAGAACTCGCCAATAAGAGATAAATCATACCAAAAGGAACAAGCCACCAGTAATCTCCACAATTCTCAGAAGCCAACAATCAGTCATTGTGCCCCATAGCAAATCATGTCAACTCTAATCATAATTAATGATCTATACCTGTATATCTTCAACAAATCTTTAGTCCCAATATCAAGATTAGTTGGGATATTACAAGAGGCATAATACTTCTCTCTCTCACGGTGATTCACCAACTTAGTCTTTTTCTTTTAGCAAACGGTCAAATAGACTTCGTGTAAGGTGAATAGCTTCTGCTAACACTGGGAATGTACTCTCTCACGAGGCAAGGGTGAGGGCGGCGGCAAGCTGTGACGGTGGAGCTCTGACAAAGACGCGAGTGCGTTCCTAAGACCGAAAAATCCGTTTTTGTCGACGTGAGGTGACGATGAATACGACCGAAACGGAGCGGCGACAAGTCCAACAGACTTAGAAGGGACAAAATCCCTACATCACATCCAACGAACTTCGCTTCAATGCAAGTTCAGGGAGCTAAGTGGAACAACCTCGCAAGTTCATAGGGCTGAGAAAGTAGAATGCAAGTTTAGAAAGCTAAGTAGCACAATCTCGCAAGTTCATGGACCTACAGTGCAATTTTCTCTTTAATCAATATGTTAGGCTGTACAACAGTTCCTACTTCATTGGTCATTCACTGTAATCAGTAAAGCTACAAAAAAACACCGAGTTTCCAGCATCTTCACCAATAATCCCCACACGAACAAATTCCATCCCTAAAGTGGTGAAACCGATTCACATCCCTCACGACAATCTCCCGTTCTGTGAATTTAGAGATGAACTTGGTGACCGAATGACAGTTCTCACATAGCCTGAGGTTCTTGGTGATCCTGATGACTTCTCCACTGCCAGTGTTGATAAGTCCAAAAGCAACAGCCAGCTTCTCACTGTGACCGAGCAAAATCCTCTCCTTCTCTTCTTCTTCAATATCATACAGAACAACGCCTGTGTCAGGGACATAGCCCTCATTCTTCATCTGTGCCACAAACTCACCTATAAGAGCTTGGAGCTCCTCAACCTGTGGGTTCTTGTTGTCCACGGACACAAATGAGTGCAGCTTCTTCTTCACCTCTATCCAGCTACAACCGGGCACCTTCTCCAGCGCATGCTCCTCAAGCAGCTCCTTTAGCACACCAACTTGGTTGTGCAACTTAGCTCGAACATAAATATCAGCAAGGAGTACATAATTCCCGGCATTTGTGGGCTCAAGATCAAAGAGATGAGAGCAAGCCATCTCCGCGTACTCCACATGGCCATGAATACGGCAAGCTCCAAGAAGTGCGCCCCACACTTGAGGACTCGGCTCAATGTGCATGTTCTGTATGAGCTCCACAGCTTCGTCCAAATGCCCAGCACGACCGAGGAGGTCTACCATGCAAGCGTAGTGCTCGGCACGAGGTGTGACACTATACTCTGCCATGGACTCAAACAGCCTCTTCCCCTCGTCCACAAGTCCGGCATGACTACAAGCCCCAAGGACACTGATAAATGTGATGATATTCGGTGAAACACCCACTTGGATCATTTCCTCAAACACCTGAACTGCCTCACGGCCAAAGCCATGCATCCCATATCCAGATATAAGTGAATTCCAAGACACAACGTCCCTCCGGTGCCCTATCCAATTGAAGATGTGCCAGCCGACTTCAAGGCATCCACATCTCATGTACATTGCCATCAATGCGTTCAGCACTGAAACAAGTGAATCAAAACCCCTCCGAAGGATATACGCATGCAATAGTTTTCCCTGCCAGAGCGCGCTCACTCCTGCGCAAGCACTCAAGACACTTACTATTGTGATCGAGTTGGGTACAAGGTCTGCATCAGAAGCCATCATCTCCTGGAATAGCTCAATGGCATCACCTGGTCGCTCGTTCTTGGCATAGCATCCAATCATGGCACTCCAGGACACAACATTCCTCTCTGGCATTGCAGCAAACACACGCTCGGCATAGCTGACAATCCCAAGCTTTGCATAGCAGTCAATAAAAGTGGTGGCGACATGCGTGTGCAATCCGTAGCCACGGCGGATGGCATGTGCGTGTATCTCGCGTACACGAGCGGAGGCCGGCGCGTGCGACGCTGATGCGGCTATGCAGGCCTTGAGTCCGTGCGCGTAGCTGTAGCTGTCGACGGGAACGCCGAGCCGCCCCATGTCGGCCAGGCGGGCGAGGGCCTCGTCACCATGGTCGGCGAGCGCGAGCGCCTTGAGCAGCGCGTTCCACACGAAGATGCTCTTCACGGGCGCCTCGTCGAACACTTGGCGTGCGGCTGGGAGCGTGCCGAGCGCGGCGTAGGCGTCGATGAGGCGGGTCGAGAGGAATGGGTCGGAGCGGAAAGCGGGGTCGGCCTCGAGCCTGCGGTGGACGGACGCGGCGAGAGCGGCGTCCCCGGCCCGCGCGGCGGCGAGGAGGAGCGACTCGTAGGTTCGCTGCGTCGGCGCGGGGAGGCCCTGGAGGAGCGCCGCAGCCCGCGCGAGGCGGCCGTTGGCGCAAAGCGTCTGTATGAGGTGGTTCGCGTTCGCCGGCGGCGATGCCCCCGACGAAATGGGCGCGGGGGACGCTAGGCACCTGCAGTGCGTCAGCCTTGGAGGCCTGGGGCCGAACGCCGGGCGGGCGAGGTGGAGGAGTGAGGCGTGCGGTGAGGTGGGTATGGGGGTGGGGGTGGGGGTGGGGGCGGGGGCGGACATGAGGAGGGGGCGGAGGCGGAGGGGGCGGGGGCCGAGGGGCTTCACCGTGTGCCGGCGTGGGAGATTTTTTTTGGGTTGGGTTGTTGCCGGCTTCGGTCGGAGCTGGAACAGTGGATGGAAGCGGAGTGGCGGAAGTGGCAGCGAGCCGCGCGGAGGTGGAGAAGCGTGGGGATTTCTGTGGTTTCGGCAGGCCGATCACCGATGGGCTCGGCGTTCATCTTACACGGTTGGGGACATGTTGCACCTGACTAGATACATTTTCCCCCATTTCTGGGCCGCGCATGGGCTGGCATGGTGGCTCGATCGTTTTAACAAGTTGTTTCCACTGATGGGCTCGAAGCTTAGCGCACGCTGTGTATAGTAGACTTCAGCCACCTTGTACTGTACTATCTATGGGCCCAAAAGGTTACTATACCACATTTTGCATCTATTTCGTTCTCACAACAACTCCTTCGCTCTAGAATAAAACTCGCATATCTCCTCCCCGGGTGGAAGATGCTAACTCTAATTTTTATTCTAATAAAATATGCTTGATATCATCTGAAAACTGCATCAAGTTTTGTTATGCTTGTAGAAATTTCTGCCTACACATGCAGCTGGCATTTCCTTAAATCAGGCAAACCAAAATTCAGGCGTACAGAAACGAAAACTCGCATCATCCAATCTGGCTACAGTGTTGAGCGCATGCTTCCATCCGATGAGCCAATCACCCCCGTAGTGAACTGAAGATCGATGACAGTTATTGGTCGACACCAGAGAAAAGGGTCAGAGAAAAGAAGCAAAGCAGGTACGCGTACCACTAAGCCTAGGAGTAAGAATTGATGGGAAAGGGAGGGTGCCCCGACCCATATGACCAATCCCCGGTTGATGCCTGGGCATGAACAATGTGCCCTACCACCATGGGTACCAAGGTGGGACCTATAGGAGCAGGGGGCGAAACCAACTATGGTGCTGGGTGGGCTGAAGCACCGGTCTAGCCCATTAGCCTTATGGAGTACCCGTGTAGTAATCTAACAGTTGTTCAACGGCTAAACACATGTAGTGTTGGTACTCCGATCCTCAATTCCATCCATCTCCAGCCTCCTCCCGACCTCCTTACTCCAACTCCCCATTGTTGC
Source organism: Ampelocalamus luodianensis (assembly GCA_036346255.1). NCBI lineage: Eukaryota > Viridiplantae > Streptophyta > Magnoliopsida > Poales > Poaceae > Ampelocalamus > Ampelocalamus luodianensis. Next base: position 22,794,662 of record CM070617.1, on the reverse strand, counting down.
GTTGTGTTTGCCTAAACCTAACTCTCCTAGCTAAGCAACCGAGCCGCCCGAGCGCGAGTGGGAGCAGCTGAGCCAGCGCCTGGTGGGCCACTGCCGCCCTCTCTCTCCCTTTGGAGAACGGCGACTACCACTGACTCCCACTGCCTTCGTCCGTTGGCGGCTGGTCCGTTTCTCTCTCGCAGCACCGCCCCTCCACCGGTGGCTCCCTCTCCCAGTCTCCCTCACGTAGCGTGTCTAGACGCCAGTGACCCCGGCCTCCAGGATCCCGCTGCCGCCACCGGCGCTAACTCTCCTGGACTCCCGGTTTGTAAATTGCTCTCGGCCTCTCTAATGCGGATCAAACCTCAATGTGAGATTAAATCCTGTAGGTTGCCCAACATTTCACTATGGAACAACGGTAAAAGTACAGTAACACTCATGCGGTAGTGTAGTAACATTATATCTTGCGTGCAGTAATACTCCGACGGTGGTGTAGTAACACTATCTTGCGTGTAGTGATGCATCGGCGATGGTGTAGTAACACTACGTCTTTCGTGCAGTAGCACAACTTCCATAATGTAGTAACAAGCTTGATAACGTGGTTGAATCGCACTATATCAGTAGGAACCGAAGTACAAGCGATCAGTCATAGCCTCCCAAACCGTGAAACGAAATAACCACTAATTAGAACATTGAATCGTGAACAAGGCATCGATTTGCATCAGTTGGTATCAGAGCTATGGCTGCTCATGGTGGAGATAGATCTAATATACCACTGTTCCACCATTAAAGATCGGACAACCTACAATATTTTATCTTATCTTGAGGTTTGATCCGCATCACCCTCACTAGTCAGTAGACAAAAGTCAACGCGACAATAACTAATTAGAATTGTGCATTGCTACTTAGTGGTGTTTTTATAATGCTTGATCAAATTTCAATGTAGATGGTGCCAATGTAGCATGAAGACATGTCATGTTGGTTTGATGGACCAAATATTTTTCTTAACTGGGTATTAATTCTGGATAGAATATTTTTCCAGTGTTATTTCTCTATTTCACTATAGTATTAGTTATTGTCTCAGTGGCTGTGTACTCTTGCTATGATATAACTTAATTGCAATCTAACGAGACTTCTAGTCTGTTATAAGTTAGTACCTACCTTGCTCCATTTTTGGGTCTACCACTATATGGCAAAGTGTCCAGCTTATCACAAAACACCCCAATGTGCAGTACCCCTCTTAGCACACAGATGGGCCTACAACTAATAAAAAGAAATTGTGTTTCATCTCTCCTTCCCACTTTTCCAATCCATTCATGCGGGTCTGGAGAAATCTACCCCCTCTCCCCATGCTCCACCACCTTATTCCTCGTACGGGGGTGGGGGCTCGCGAGCGGTCGTCCTGCAGGTCATTGTGGGTGCGGTGACGTGATGATATTCCCCTACTGTAGAGACGATAGCTAGCAGGAAGTAGGAGGTGTTATTGCCTTCCCTACTGCAGGCGCGAAGTGAGCAAGACCTTCAGGTGTGTTGAAACAAGACTCCCTAATTTATTTTATTTCTTTTTTTTCCTTCCTCTCCAGCTTCTCTAGTTGTTATACTCCTATTAATTTTTATTATGGATCTCTTATTATAGAAGCATCCATCGAGAAGTAATAATAAGCACGTTCCTCTTCTATTTCTTTTCCATCTCTTTTTTCCCTAAGGTTCTCCTTTCTCATTCATTTCTTTTCCATCTTTTTTTTTTTTTTTTTTTTGCTTAGGTACTCCTTTCTCTATCGATTTTTCCTTTCCGTTTTATTCTCTCTTTGATTCAGTTCTTTTTCTTGGTGGGTGGTCCTGTGTCACGCCCCCAACGATTGTATCGAGTAACTGTAAGAGGTAGGCGGCTTTGGTCCCGGCTTGCGCCCGGGTGCCGTGGCTGCGGTAAAGAAGAACTAGCGCAGGAGGAAGGAGGTGCGCTGGGGTTGAGGAGAGATGAAAGGGACATGGATATTATATTATTTTATTGCTTTGTTTATTGATAACATTAGCCTCCTTGTATGGAGGTCACCTAAAACAATCCAAATAGAGAAGAAATTCCTTCCTAACTCAAATATGAAACTGACTCAGACTATGATACAATTACTACTCAAACTATCCTAATTTACGAACAGACTCTGATACAATGACTACTTAAATTAATAAATTATATTAATTCACTGCCAGACTCTGATACAATTACTACTCAAATTATCGTAAATGACCACCTTTCTTGCTGTTGTTGGGTTATTGTTCTCCAATACCCACGTTGGTACGAAATTCTGACCATGACATCATGTTCCAACAATTAGTACGGAAATGTGAAATCTCTGATACTACATGCATACTACTTTCAAGGAGACAACTCCCTACTCAGATAATCCATCACCAATTCATGTTGCTCTCTTCGTGCATCACTATAATTTAAAGCATCAGTACCCATCATACCGAGATATTGTTTCAGCATGTCTACCTTTGCCTTCTCTTTTGAAGCTTCTACCATTATTGTCATTGCTTCTGATCTTTTTGCTGTTGCTTCACAGTAAAGTTTCATCCTCTCAATTTTTGGGTCTTCGACAGCGCACTGTGATGCGCCTATTTTTTTCCCTTTCCTTCGAGCCTTCGCTGTCTTCTACCCTTTTGGATGACAAAGTTGAACTAAGCTTGCCTCCTCACTATCTTGGTCGGAAGATGATGTGTAAGTCCCTGATGCATTGTGCTTTCATCTCTTGTTCATGTCTGTGTTGTTCTTGTCGTAAATTATTCCCTATTTCGGTTAGTCTTTGACTTCTTTCCACCAATAGTCTAATGTAAATGGTTGCACTTCTGTTTCTTCCCCTCGTGTTGCTTTTTTGTATGTCGCTTGAGCTTTTTTCATAAGCTGGTCATCAGATTAACCACTAGCATATGTGCTATTTATTCTCCACCAACGCCCATTCAACAACACAATCTTGTTGTTCATCTTGCACCATTTACTTTTACATTGTGCCGATGTTCTTCTTCCATTTCTTAGATCATTGTTATTGAACTCTTTTGCAATTTTCTTCCAAAACGAATCAGATTTCTTCGAATTTCCATCTCTTGAACATCACAAGGAAGGAAATGTTGAGAAAAATTGAGGCCCAAAGTGTTGACCATATTGAGAATGTGCAAAATTCATGGGAAATTGTGATGGTAGAGGCTGAAAGTGTTGGTTGTCTGTGTGTTCTTAGTTTGGAGGTGATGAGGAGTTTGAAAAATTGAAAGCAGAAGATGAGAATTGATTCATAAAAAAAATTATAGTGTTAAGTTTGTCAAATGAGAATGTTCAAATATGTTAAGTTGTGTTTATATAAACCGGAGGTAACAGCCACTCTTCTATCTCTTCTTGCTCCTTTGGCCCGTCTCTGCGTTTCATATACTGTACATGCTCCTACTCGCACTGCACTGTGTGTCATTTCCGAGAAAAGCAATTATTCTATGCATACAGTATGACCATGTCATTTCCAAGACAAAAAGCACCAGATGTGCTACAACCGTTGTGTGGCGGGAGCAGCAGCAACAGCTTGCGTTGGATTGGATCAGATGTCGACAAACCAAGCAAACATTTTTAAATTGAAAAATTATATATATATATATATATATCATCGCGAAATACATAATTTTAAAATATATCACCTAAAAGTTTTTCTTTAAAATATACTATTGATGAGTGATCATATTTGAAGATATGCTATTATGTACCCTTAACATCATTTGTGTACGAATTCAGACCTCGTATTTGACTACGTATTTCCGTATGAATAAAAATACCCCTACCTACCCTGTCCATTACTACCGACTAGACCCAGTTCGTTCGATCCTAAATTCATTCCCCACCTCGATTTTGCATGGTTCAATATTCTGAAGATAGCATGATGTACATAATAAGTTATGATCACAGATGTTAGAACTGGGTTAGTCGATATTAATGGACATGGTATGTGGAGGCATTTTTGTCCATACGAAAAAAGTATAGGGTTTGAATACGTGCAAAAGTGATGTAAAAGGTAGATAATGGTATATCTCAAAAAATAATCACTCTTCGATGATATATTTCAAAAAAGAAACTCTTCATTGATATATTTTAAAATCGTGCATTTTGCGATGGACATATATCTATTTTTTTTCTTTTTAAAAGCTTTCCAAATCCAAAGAGGATCGAATCAGCCATATCTTAGAGTGGAAAGAACATATGCTTAGCGAGAATCAATCAGATATTAGATTAGGAAAGGCCAGTACTCAGTAGGCACTGCCTGGCTGCCTCAGCTTTTGATCATGTGCCTATGCGGCTATGCCCATGCAGATGCAGTGCTCCCGAGAAATGTAAAGAGAAATAAAGGCGTAAGTGGAACAAAATAAAGTTTTGCTTTCAAGAGGCATGTACCTGGAGAAGGAAGCAAGGAAAGGCCTAGCTACTGGAGATTTCTGTAGAGCCAGGGTGAGCACAGGAAGATCTCTAAGGAGAAATTAAGGTTTCTTAATGACAAAAATTAAGAGATCAAAGTATATATAAGAAAAACTCTAATGGTCTAATGGGAAGCGTGAGGTTTATTATCATGAACTGGCAGAGGAAACAAACATAATCAGGTGAAAATCGAAGAACAAGAGGAACAAAGCATCTAGTAACAATCTTCTTTTTCTCTAGTACTACATATATTCCGAAATTGTCTGGACCCCCCAAGCTGCCCATCTCCAGGTAACATTGGATATTTACAAAATCATCCTGGACACAAATCTGATGCTGCAAAACTAAGAGCACACAGCTAACTATGCCCGATTGCCCAGGTAACACGGCTCAATATAATACACCTCCACAGGCAAGACAGCCAGACTCCATCGTAGCTTTGCCATTTTAGGTACTGTGCCAATAGTTTAATGCATTGATCAAGAGATAAGCCAATCTACCGCAGGCACCCCAATAAAATTTGTCAGTGTGACAAAGCCAGTTACAGGTTAACAAGTGGCCTAATCATGGTTTGTCCGAACTTTAGGAGGCTACCCCCAGCTAAGGACACAAGATATAACACAAATGTCTGCTTGCTTAGTTTAATACACATAGAAAGGCTAACAAAACAGGCTGAAAGATAAGGCTAGATGGTCATATTCTACAGGGACAAATTGAAGCTTCACCACTTTGGCCGTAAACATGAGCCGCCTTTTTCTCTGCGGTGTGGGAAGTGGGAATACTCCACAGTAGTACAGTACCCAAGCCAAAGGCTTCCATTAATCACAGGTTAATCTAAAGTCTTAGAACAAATAGCAGACGACATGCCTTGGGAAGGTATTGTCATGCTCTCTATAGCCCACAAGTGTCGAATATCTGACAGCATACCTGGATCTACATGAAGGGCATATCAATGTTTTTTCCACCCTCCAAAGAAATTGATTCAAACCGATCAAGCCAAGCCGCCAAGTGATTGACTTATATACCATCCTAGCATACTAGTAGTACATTACATGTGCTGCATCATCAGCAAGATGAGCCAGCAACCACCATCACCCAACAAAATCATGAAGCAAGTGGCCACCAATCTCCTTTGCAAAATGCCGATCCTGGCTTCCAAATGAGCCCATCACATAAGCGTCATTAACATCCTCAAGTCCGAAACGGTGGGCGAGGTTGGGTGGGAGAGTAGCTGGAAGCGGATCAGCGATGCAGACCCTATTATTCTGGTGGAGACCGAGGGTGAGGGAGACGCCGCCGTTCCCCGCTCCACCGACCCAGACTCCACCGACTTGCTGTTGTTGTGATGATCCGATGCTGTGCTGTGTGGACAGTCCGTTATATGCGAAGCTCACCTGTCCCGGGATGGAGTGGGACATCTGGGAGAGTTCATCCGGGAAACTCTGGGAAGTAGGGGTGTTGTGGTTCCTTGTGATGCTGCTACTCTGTCCGGGCTGCGAATCGGAAGGATCAGATGGCTTCCCGCTGCACTGCGACGAATGCTGGGCCTGATGATGCATGCCATGCTGACTCTTGTCGATGGCTGAATGCTTGTGCATCTGCTTCATCTCAAGGTTGTGAATTTCTTCCACCATTGGCTTCCACAGTCTAACCCTTGCATTGATAAACCAATTTGATACCTGCACGAGCATTACTAAATCTATCAGAAAGTTTCAGAAACAATAAGCACAGATTAGATTTCGCATAAACTAGTAAAACCGGTGATAACAATCACTACAGCGAGCAGGCAGCACTGCTATTCACCTGATTCCGTGTTAAGCCTGTTTGTTTTGCCAGCAATTGCTTGTCGCCATCAGTAGGATACCTGGATAATTGAAATCTGAAAATGAGACTAATGTACTAGTATAGTAACACACTCAAAGGGGAATGAATCAACCAAGAAGCTTTCACGCAAGGCTATCTTTACTGTTATAAAAGGAGGACTTGGTGGTGGTGATGTGATGGATAAATATGTACACCCTATCTTGAGTATATACACATATGTATAACATACTTGACAAATCTACTGTAGATAATTAAATTATCTATATTTGTAGTTTGTGATAAGATTCTATGTAGTTTATTAGTTGGATGCAAATTATGTATAAAACTTTCATTTGTAGGGATAATTACCTTATGTATCAATTGTTTTCTAAGCTTATAACTTATATTATGTTTTATTTGAAATCTATTGCAACGCATAAGCACTCAGCTAGTACTATTCGAAATTTGACTATTGCCATTTCATCAGACCGCCCTGCAGTGCAAAGAAAGGAGTAGAAAAGAAGCTAGGTGAGGATTAGATCAGGAGACCAAAGACAATTAGACAATTATTGTGCTGAGGTGCTCTTCATGCTTTCACTCAGTCCAAAACTTAAAACACACAAAACTTTGTAAAAAGGAGACAAACGGGTTCACATCTTTATAAATTTATCTTATGGCCCCATCTCCATCCGAGCAAGACTTTGTAAACATCTCTAATATCCAAGTTGATGCCAACAAAAAGGTAATTATAAAAAGTGAAGGCTTCTGAAAAGAATTTTAGCCAATCTAACGCGCTGATTGATATGGGATCTAACAAAAGGGCAATAATTGACCAATTATAGGCTTGAACTTAGTTTTTCTTCTTTCCTTAAAGGCCATGAAAGATTGATAGCAATAATTAAGAAACAGACTGAACTCCATATAATAGCAAAATCAGTGCAAAATGGAAAGGACTAACATTAAAGCCATAATGATCAGCAACTGAACATCTTGACACCGTACCAATCAATTTGATGTAACCACTGGGGCATAATCACAGCTTTCAGATCATACATCATGCAAAATGGTCGTACTATAAAAACTAAATGTAATATGCAAAACAAACTAAATAATGATGATGATTAATATAGGTAGGTGCCTCTAAAATTTGGTTGGAAGTAAAGCCCACTGGCAAGTTGATCCACGATCAGCATGTACTAAAAGCTACCCGATATATGAGAAATTGGGCCCCTTACCAAACTCATGCAACCAGGCACCTAACGATACTGAGAAGTTATGCAATTGTATCTAACAAGAACGCAATGGCGTACTAACTAGAGTACTTAAATCCACTAAGGCGGCTGCTCCTTTGTGATGTGTATGTACAGCTCAAATACACTTCAAGTACAGGTTTAAAAGCTGACCATCCATCATGTTATTGACTACCATATAATAATTTTGAAGCCATGAACTCCCATCATGTAAGTCTATCGTAATGATTCAGACACCCAGGATTGCTTGCTATCGCCATAGCATCTATCCATGCTTGTCATGGATTGAAGTTCTAGCATAAATCATGTCGAAGAAACAGCGACTCATCATCATGTATAGCCAAGTCACTATTACCCAGCTAATAACTATTTGCGACTGCAAATCACAGTCCTCCGCAGAAGCAAGCAGTTTTAAATTGCATCATCAGTCACAATGCTTCACAAAAGTGAATATAACCACCACCATCTTGAAATGGTGCAAACTCCCGTAGTCAAGTGCAAATGACTCTTGATTATGATTAACACAATCGGCAGTAATTTAAGTGGACAAATCAACTTACGGGTGCAGGAAGTGCTCGAACAACCAAGCGCGGAGAACAGACACGGCGCGCTCGGGAAGCCCCCTCTGAGGCCGCCAAATGTTGTGCGGCTGACCGAAGGCACTCACGCTGTTCCCTCCCTGGAGGCCGGCGCTGCCGCCCGCAAGCCCAAACATGGCGATGTCCTTGTTCAGGCCCTCTTTGACAGCAATCTTGCTTGTGTTGCGCAGCTGGTTCAGTATCATGCCTTTCAAGCACTTGAAGTGCTTCGCCATCGCCCTCAGAGCCATTGCCGCGAACGGGGCGGCGTTGCTGAACCCCGCGACGGTCTCAAACGAGGCGATCACAGCTTGGACCTGCTGATAGTACTGCCGGTATCTCTTGCAAACCTAATTAAAAAGTCATTGCAATTGGAAGAGAGCTCAACGAGAAAAACCGCTACTAATAACGTTTAAATAAAAATATATTTCCTTGATAGGAAAACGAAGCAGCACGCTTTTGTTTTCATGTGGATACGACATCAACAAAGCAAGCCTACTTCCCAATTATGTTAGTAAGATGCTATTAAAGAACCCTGGCCAACAAAATCGCAAATTGAGGGTACCACAAATAGAAAGCTCTCTACATTGTACGTAGATGCTCATGTGTTGCCCATGTTCGGAGAGGACGCTACGAGCGAGTCTAGTACGAACCATGTGAAAGCATTTGGCAGCAGCACAATTTTCTTCAGGTGTCAATGTGTCATACGAGAGAGTTTATAGCTCCCAGCATCGCCCATCCCTCATCTTCCCAGAATTTGAAGACGCTATTCAGTTTAAATTTCATGTAGATGACATCCCAAGTATTCTTAGTGCTAAGCAGTAAACACCCGAACAATATAATCTTTCATCAGAAAAATGGCAGGAACACACTGTTCAACATGAACAGTGTAGAACTGAAGAAGAGAAAGCAATCCAAAAGATGTTGTATCAACAGCGATCATCATCAAATCAAAAGCACATGCAACCACAGTAAATAAAAGCAAGACACAACTGCATCGGTGATGTGACCACTATGTGCAAGATTCTTCACCCAGAAGGAGCGATAATTGCTACACCGAAACAAGGTAAAAAAGATGCAAGCCACAAGAAACCTGGAAGGAGAAATTTTTAGACGAGGCCACGAGCTTAGTTAGCTAGCTCACCTCTTCCATCATTGAGATAAGCCTCGTCTTCTTCCATTGCTGCTCGGCGCCCGAGATGGGGCCAGCGTCGGCGGCCACGCGGTCGGCGGCGTCCAGGTCGTGATCGACGGCGTCGGTGCCGTCCATCGGATCCCCGCCGAGCAGGCCCTCGTCGGGGACGCTGCGGTCAACGTGCGCGGCAGCCCCGCCCACGTCGCAGATCTCCTCGAGCAGCTTCTGCGCCGGGCCGAGGAACCTTGACCGCCCGAGCACCGCCGCGTAGCCCGTGAAGGGACCGTAGGGCCCCGTGGCAGGCGCGGGGCCGCCGAACTGCCTCCTGGGCGGCGGGGGAGGATTCGACGACGAGGAAGAGAGGGACAGCGAGAAGTTCTGCGTCGGGATCTGTGGGAGTGGTGCGGCCAGCCCGTGCGTCACCAGCTGCGCCTGCGCCAGCGTCGGGCTGTGCGGCGAGTACGACGAGGACGAGGACGCGTACGAGTAGAACGCCGGGGGAGGCGGCCACGCCCCGGGATGCTGCTGCGGGGCAGGAGGCGGCGGGGGCGAGTCCGCGGCGTCCGGGGGGAACCGGAGCTTCTCGCGCCGGCTGTGCTGCGGCACGTGGTACAGCTGCCCGCCCGCGGCCGAGCCGGCCACGTGCTGTGCATGATGCTGAAGCAGGAGGTGCCCATGCGCGTAGCCGTGGCCGTGGGGCTCGGTCCCACTCCCCGCCCTGCCACCGTACCCGCCCGCGGCGGACATGGCGAGCGATCAAGCTCGCTCGCTCCTTCCCTCCCGCACGTACTCGTGCTCGCGTCGGTGGCCTTCTCGGGGTCGGTACCGGCGCGCGCGGTACGTAAGGGGTGGTGAGCAGTGCGAGCACCTGGCCCTGGAGAGAGTGGAGATAGATAGAGGGGAAACGACTCCGCACTTTCCGAGCGCCGGGCCTGGCTCCCTCGCTGGCTGGTCTCTGCTGCTGCTGCTGCTGTAGCCTTCCTTCTTTTGCTTCCCACCCTCGCCTTTTATTTCTCTTCTTTTTCCTTTCTTCTTTGCGAGGTGCTGCCCTGCTGCTGGTGGTGTTGTCGTTGGGTTCGGGGTGCCTTTCTTTCTGCAAAGGCGAGAGACCGCGAGAGGGAGAGGTGAAAAAGGGTAGGAGGGAAATGGTTAAGCCGTGAAAGCGAAAGCAGAAAGGCCGAGCTCGGCGGTGAGATGAGATGGAGATTGGAGCGAGCCAACGAGGAGCAGGGGCGCAGGTAAAAATAGGCGCTGCGCTTAAGGTGGCAGTGGGTGATCAAGACCGTGGCCCGTGCGCGTACTCGCCGTTGGTGCGGAAAATAATTCAATAGGATCTGGTCTATAACTTTATTGATGTGGATCAACTCTAATATATGACATATATCTTTTCTCGAATCTCAAAACGTGACGTAATAACCTTCAGTATTCAATTTGTAAAAATTCGCATCAGTGATTTATTAGGCTGTGTGCTTTAAGATTCGTAAAAGAACATGTGTCACATGATAAAATTGGTCTACATCAATGGAGTTGTGGACCAGATCCTATAAGATTATTTTTCTATTGGTGCGGCTCCCTTTGGGGTCATGGGGTAGGATAATGTTACGGTGCTATTATGGCATGTACAATGACATATGCTTGTATATATGTGCTTAAAAAAGATAATATAGTTATAACATTAAATGGATTTGTTATTTATAAGTTGTCCGAAATTTTTTTAAGTTTAAGTCAATTGTCGTGATAATTGGATTTGTGTAGAGATTGATGTGTCATATGATTAGATATTGATCTAATGGATAAAATATGTGACTTATGTTTAATAAAATTTCAGTCACCTTACGAATAGACAATCTCAACATTAAATATTTATGTAAAAGTCATTTCCTCTAATACAAATATCTATTTTGTAAGTGATCAGATGATTATATTACTTATTAATTATATATAGTTATATACATAAGTATATCTTAAGCACTGTTGTCTAATTAAACATTAATGATATAAAATAAGCCTCTTATCCATTGTAGGTGACAAGAAAAATCAATTTTTTTCGGAACACCTCTGTTGTACGTGCTCTTATCACCGTGGACAGCTGATCAGAAAGCAATGCCGGAGATTTCATGCGTGTACCACTGTACTGTAGCAACCCTTTGTATTGATACTGTGGCAATGCGGATGGATGAAAGTTGAGATAGTGACCGGGATGGATACCATACCAGTTGAAGTAGGGATTTTTTTTTCTACTTTCTTAATTATAGCTGTGGGATCCATAGTAGAAAGGAAATAGTCTATACACAATAGAAAATTACATTTAGCCTTAGAGGCTACTTATGGGTCCAAGGGGCCGTCCAGCCTCTAAACACTGTGCATGAGCTCAGCAGGGTCAGATTTTTATCGCTGCTACTGGTGCTGGGAGCGAGATGACAGCGTCAGCGTGTGAGTTTTTTATATATATATATTTTTTCTCTCCTCCCCTTGTTTTACTGCGGGTGGGTTGGTACATACACTCGTGTAGGTTTGACCACTAGTTCCGGAGTAGTAGAAGACATTCCATGTGCAGCGCGATTAAGTCCCCTAATAAATGTACTCTACTGGTACTAGTACCTGACTTTGTACCTCCTAGCTGCTACAGCAAGCTGTGCGTGTTCCTAAATGTACAAATCAATGCACCCCTTCGTCCTATAATCCTCAAAAGAGGAATGCCTCACATTAACCCCATCTGCAGTATCCAAAGCTATCAGGGTGACGAATCAAGGATTTGCCGAAAGTAAGTCGGCATAAGGGAGCCATAATAGAAGAACCACTCCCCTTGGCCGCTTGTGTGGGTATGGTGGCCCTTCCCTCCAGACACTCCCCCACCCGAGCGTAGTACCAGCACTACTGCTCTAGTTGTAGCGGAGCGGCAGCAAATCATACGCGCCCTTCAATGCATCGCATCGCATCGCATCGCATCGCCTCGCCTTCCCAGACCAAACCAAACCCTCCCATTGGGTGGGCGCAGGCGCTGGGCCCCCGCGGAAGCAATCACCCGGCTGGACCCCACCTGTGACATGACCAAACATAGCACACGGCCCCTGGCCCACACGGCCCGCCACGCCTCCGCGCACCCCACCCACGAGCCCGTCGACACACGGACAGGTGGGTCCTCTCGTCCCCCGTCTCCAGCTCGGTAACAGCAGAGTTTTTGGCAGTGTTACGTGCATTTTTGACACAGTTAGCGTCTATCGGGACAAAATGACAGAAATGATATCTTGTTGGCACGGTGACCGGCCGAACACGTTATGTGCATAACACATGCCCTTGTCCGTATCTTGACCGGCCGAACGCGCCTTGTCCATCCCGTGGCCGGCCAGACGCCCCTCGTCTGCACGGCCACGTGCGGACGAGGCAGATGTGGCCTGTGGTCGTACGAACAAGGCAGGTATGGCCTGTGGCAGTGCGGTCAAGGAACATCCTGTTGGTCACAGGACGGACGAGGGCGCGTGTCGCTCATACGGCGTGTCTAGACGGTCACCGTGCGAACAAGGAGTTATTTCTGCCATTTTGTGTCGACTGCCGCTAATTACGTAGAAAAACGAACGCAATAGTAACATTTGCGCGGGGGAGCTCAACATAGCAGAACATACAATCATCAACAATCGTCGCAGCGCTTGCCAGGATAGGGGGTCTCGCTAAGATCGTTACCTCGTGGGGATGTCACTAGGGGCCACATGTTAGCGCCTCATGGGGCGTGGCATAATTAGCAAGTGTGTGAGCGCAACGCAACGACGAAGGATTTTACTAGATTGACAAATCTAATTCGTGCGCGCTGGCACGTTTGGCTTAACGCGAGCCACCACGGGAGCCCTACCATACACAACGAAGGGCCAAGATTAAAGGATGGCCCTGTTCCTCCAGGAAACTTCATCTTCTCTATAAGCGGCGAAACTTTCTTCTCCTGCGATTGTGTGCACCAGCGGTGAGGGGTTAGGGTTCATCGAGACCCTTGTATAGAGAGACGAGTGGGCGAGGGCGGCTCGGTGGTGGTGGCGGTGCGGCGAGGCCGCGGTTGCGCCATCGGCCTTGGGTTCGAAGGAGGGCGGCGACGGGCGGCGGAGCCGGCAGTAGAGGAGTTAGGTTTGGTAGGGGCTACGACGTCGGTGGGTGGGGAGTGGAGCCGCTGCAGCGAGGCGGCGCTAGCCGCGGGCGACGGGAGCGGACCGACAGTCGAGAAGGAGCTGTAGCCCGAAGACGGAGAAGATGAACGGCAAGGACGGCGTTGGACTGGAGGCGGAGAAGAAGGGCGGCACTGTAAGGCAAAACAACGACCGCGCACTCGTTAGCTCGTCCGTACTAGATGCGTGCAGGGCTAGCTAGCTTGGCCAGGAGAGGGTCAAGTGACGTGGCTGCTGTTTCTATTAACCTTACGTCCACCCACCCACCCATCCATCCATCCATTCGCCGGTCCGTGACAGGAGATTTAAGCCGAGAGCAAAGATACGTGGAGTACGAAGGCACGGTACTGGGTGAAGGAACTACTCCTCCGGGGTTATGCTTTTGTTGTCACTGCAGGGCTCCTCTCAGTCCTCTGTACCTAGGCATCTACTACGTCCACCAACAGGTGAAAGCGAAGCCCTGGACGCGTACAGTGGCAGGACAGTGGCGCGCTCGAAGGGGACCCATGCTGCAGTGTCACTTTACGACACCGCTCAATCTTTCATGCGAGCACATACACAGGCATTCTGGCCGTGTATATGTAGAGCCGCACGTTTTCACTTCTCCTGACACTGTATCTGGGACCAGAGGTATTTTTCTTCTAAATTGGCTACGTAAAATGATTGTGCTGCTAGTGAAACTTATCTTGACCATTCTTCGACCGGAACCAATAGCCAGATAACGCATGGGCTCTCTACTTGTCCAGATCTTGTTATACAAGAAATTGTCCAACCACAGTGTTTATCATGGGGTGGTGTGAGTGTGTGGGTGTGGGTATGTCTAGCACTCTTTGAAGTTAAGAAATTGTCCAACCATCGATTCATCTTCATCCAGCCTCTTTTATCTAAAAATCCTAGTAAAATGTGGTAACCTCCTGATTAAAGGAACCCTTGTAGTCGCTTTGCAACCAGAGGCCTCTCTAAGCTTCCTTTAAGACCCTATTTGAATCCATGAATTTCATCAGAATTTTGTAGTAATAAAAAACCGACCCTTCACAATCCTTTGAAAACGCATGCTCTATTTCAAACTGGGGTCGAACCAAGGTGCGCAAACAGGATGGCAATATGCATGCATGTCTACGTGATGTCGCCGGTCAGCTGCGGTAGAAAAAATATCCGAACAATACATGTCGGTGCCAGCCGGCCAGGTGTTTTCCACCGTCCTATCGTTATTTTCCCCACCGGAGCAGTGCATCGGAAACCGTTCACGGGCGAGACGTGAAGCTAGCGGCAAAGCACAAGCACGCACGTACAGCTCTCTCCGTGTTTCACAGCACTGTGCGCGCAGGCTTGTGTTGTTTTTCTCGCCCCACAGGTGATGGACGGAGAGCTAGCTGCGGCCAGGGCCGCGCGCGTCAGGTCTAGCTCGCAGAGAGAGAGAGAGAGAAAGGCGAAAAGCGCGGTAGGACGACGAGTCGATCGCGCGCGCCCGAGCTTTCCGTCGAGCCGCGCGAGCCTCGAGGAAAGCATGCGAGGCAGCGAGGGTGCCCGCGCTCATCTCCCCTCCATGCACGTCGTCAGTGTGCTATTATGTGTGTGCGCCTGGCCGGACCCACATGTGTGTGCATGCAGTGCACTGTGCGCGGGAGCGGGAGCGGGAGCGAGCAGCCTGGTGCGTGGCAGGACGCGCCGCGCTTTTCCTCTTTGACGCAGCGCACGTGCTGCCTTTCGTCTACCATCGCTGCCGCATACGCCAAAAACTTACGTGCGCGCGCGCGTGCACGACGCGAACCTGCCGAGCTCGCGTCGTCTGTGCGTTTTGAATTCCGATGGGCTCGTCGTCCCCAGCTAACGGAGGTATGCAACTAACCATGCGCGCAAATAAAGACACCTACTCAAAGACGGCACACGACACGATTTCATATCAATGGAGGGAGCCTTACTTTTGTGGCATGTCCGGGCGCGACGAGTGAAACGGGGACGTAGGCTGCAGC
This sequence comes from Ampelocalamus luodianensis, assembly GCA_036346255.1. Taxonomy (NCBI): domain Eukaryota; kingdom Viridiplantae; phylum Streptophyta; class Magnoliopsida; order Poales; family Poaceae; genus Ampelocalamus; species Ampelocalamus luodianensis. Next base: position 22,779,346 of record CM070617.1, on the reverse strand, counting down.
GCGCTAGCTAGGCATGGGCGGGGCCCCATGCATGCATGCGCTTTTGTATGGTGCGTGCACGCACAGGTGCGCGTATTATGCACACAGACAGAGCGCGAGAAAGCTGATTGATATGGGCACACCCTTGTGGTTCAATCATTTGTGCCCAATTATTACAGCAGTAGAGGTACCGTGTAGAGGCAAAACCCCGAAAGTAAAGCGAATGTTATACTCTGTACTCGTGATGCGCGCCAGCTCCCGGATCATATAAGAGTTTATGAAATATGATATAAACGTGCATGATATTAAGATCGAAAAAGATGAATTTTGTAGAGAGAACCGAAAAAATAGCGACAAAGAAATCACGACGAGATAGAAAGATTTGATGAAGCCAACCGCAAATTATTTAAGCATAACCTCATAAGAGGGGCATATTACACCAAAAAAATTGGCAAAAACTCAGTATACAATAGATATATTAGGTGTATATACTAACAAGTAGTCTAAAAAATACTTATTTCAATCTGTGGTCCATTTCAATTCGTCCCACCCACTTTTGATGCCAATCTTACTCTATCCCCACACTGCCCAACTGGAAACATCACGGCCCAACTGAGAACAATAAACAACCCAAGTGTCCAGGCAAAGTCCACGCCACGCCTGACGCCCCACAACCATACCCTAACTCTCTCCTCTCGCATTGCAGTCGCAAGGAGCGGCGAGCGGTCATTCCATCCGGCTGCGTGGGTGTCGTTTACGACCTACTTTTATGTATTCCCACCTGATGCAAGAGGGGCGTGAATCCTGCGGGTTTCTATTCAAAGGAGGCGAAACCTTAGCGAGGGAGGACTGCGGTGGAATGACGCTTTGTAAAGACTTTGCCACGTGTTCTAGACTGCTCACCTAAGGTAGTGAAGCGGTGGTATCAATGGATATCAAACAAACTAGAGAAGTTGTGTTGTGTGGGTAAAGCTGTACACCTCTACATAGTGTAAAACTATTTGAATAGCCGTGTCCACGGTCATGGACATACTGACAAAGCCACTCCAAGTTAGATTTTGGTTTTTTGTTTTCAAAATATTTCATTAAATAGTTTTGAATCTCTATCCAAATGGGTTTTGGGTGGGTAGCCTTGTGATAGAAGGATATCTTTCACCACTTGTTGATGAATGTTATATGACTATAAAACTTGAGTTTTGGAAAATGAATTTTAATATAGAATATCTGTTTTAAAACTTAGTACAAGTATTTGGAAAGAAACATAACTTTATGCAAATCAACACTATAAGCCTTCCGTTGAGATGTCCTTGCATGTATTTTAATCTGTTACTTGACGGGTGTGACTTACTAGCATGACTGTTGTGCTTACTCTTGTTTAATTTAATTATTGAGTAGGAGAGGAATGCTACGAGGAGTCGAAGACCTTGGATGACTAGGCTACGCCCTCCAGACGATTGTCTGTGGCGAATCGTGTGGTCTACCTTGCTGTTTTTGCTTCTGCTGTAATCTGCTTGTTGGCTTTATGCCTCTTTTGTATCAACTCTAATTATTTCAATGAAAAACGTTGTATGGTTGTGTTATCATTTCTTGTTTGACTGTGTACACTAGCTACTGATCTGGGGCTAGTGTGGAATACACGGAGGACCCGGGACCCTTCGTTCCCAGGCCTGACACCCGTGCAACCTAGCAATTGATGCTGCCAACCACCGTCTCTATACGGCAACCTGCAGCACCCAAATTACTCAACCACACGTTACGCCCTTCGTCTACTCGCTATCGTGGAGCAAATACGTTCAAGCAATCCCAAGGAATCACAAGAACAACGGAGTGGTAATTCAGAAATAATACCCAATCCTAATTGGTAGTGGTAATGACTCACACATAAAGAGGAACAAGTGTTCTATTTCTCAAATTTCAAACTCTACCTTTACATGGAGGGGTGCCCCTCCTTATATAGGTTTTTAGGTCGATGCTATAGTACCCGAGCTATAGTTGGCCGGTTGCTACAATATGGTGATGACATATGCGCTTACATTATATTCTTGATGATCTTCTGTGGTTACACGATCTTCTTGTGGATATGATGACATGTGCGCTTACATCATGTCATGATGATCTTCTGTGGTTATGATGACATAACTTCTCATGTCTCTGATGCTTCTTTTTCATCCATTGTCCTTTCCTCGAATCTAAGGACGCATAAAAGAGGTGAATCTTTTCCTCAAATGAGCTACATGTTGATTTTTGCTTTGTTCTAGCTCTAGTGATTGGTCCAATTGGTATTGGAGTTGTATTTGGGACAATGTGTGTGTTATACGATGTCCACATGGTAGATTGTTTGGAACTAGAGTTATAATTCAATTCAAGTGTAAAGTTCAACTTTTACCACTCATTACTTCTTGTCTAAGTATTTGCATCACATAAGCAATGACATCCGTCGGTGTCATGTTTGATGTGGAATTATTCATCTCATCTTTATATGGCGGTCGAGTCTACATGCACTAAAGTGCACACAACTTTAATTCAGCAGTTTGAGATGGAGAAGATGTACATGTGCTAGGTTGTTCTCATCACTTATAGTTTGGTTTATTCTTCTTACTTGGGTTTTTATGGCCACACATCATAGCTTTATATAGTCATCCTTTAAAGTAAAGTAGAAATAAACACTGTAAAGAGAAGTATGAGTCTTAATCCTATTGGGATTCATCTAAATTTCTACCGCACCTCTCAAAATATCTGTAGATTAGTATACAGTCACCGTACTAAACGACCACTGTATAATGCTAGCTTACGAAATGATCATAACCATGATCTCTCTCTTTTTCGATCGAAGAAGTGCCCACGAATGTTCCCCATCCAACCACGGTATTTAATTTGCATTTAAAATGGTCCCAGTCCATTCAGCTTTTTCGTACTTTCCGGATTAAACATACAAGTGGACTACTGGAAAGAAAAAACGAGTTGTTTGTCAGGTGGGAGTAATCGAATGGTACTATTTGACACCCGTTGGAGTTAACTGGTCTTACATGTATGTCTGACGTGGTCGTCAGAGCTAACGCATACGATGATGCGTAAACTGTAGTTTTCCTTTTGACGTGCGTGATATGCCTGCTTCTCGTAGTCTGCAAGAAATGAGTACGTAGTAGAAAATTACTACCCCTGCTAGTACTACTCGAGCTGGCGAGAGAGAGGCCGTAGAATGATACTCCTAGTTAGCAACGACACTGAGGTCAAATCAGAGGAATCACTGAACCAGCTAGCTGCACCGTTTCTTTCTCTCTTTTCTTACTGATGGACGCATGACATTGTACGTATCTGTTTGGTTCCTTATCTCTTTAAGGAGGCTGGCTAATCACAGTCCCGTCCAGGCGTCCATGTACGTACGTACCCCGTTCTAGCATAGCTACTCTAGCTCCCGACTCCCGTGGTTGTCAGGCACCACTAGCATTCAAAGCACAAAGCGTATCTGAGGTCTGAACCCTCTCAGATCAGACGAGATATACGTACGTACGTACGTAGGCCGCCCCTGGCCACCCGGCCGGCCAGGAGCCAGCGCAGTGGTAGCATTTGTGATTGACACGCAACGGCAGGAGTACGTGGGTAACGTGAAGTACAAGCCGGAGATCTCTTTGCTTACTGCCTTACTCCTGCCTCATCATCCCCTCGTCATTAGATCGATGATTTGACACCTTGCTCTCTGTTGCAAACAAGCTAGCTTGATTAATATGCATCATGCAATGCGAGGCATGCAGGACACGGAACGCATGCAAGTGTATCGTGTTGCCCACTATGTGTGCCTGAAGCTAGCTGCCGCTCGAGGCGTTAACACGTTGCATCGGTGACCTACCACATTACGTGCTGTCTGCAACTGCAGCCTGCAAGCAATGCATTTAAGCTTTGTCTTCTGCCCAGTGCCTCAACTTAAAGCCATATGCCCATATGCATACACGGAGCCGATTAAGCTGCCGCGAGACGCCGTTCGAGAACCCAAGTCTAATCAATGCACTACAGCACCCATCTGCACGCACGCATGGGTCCCTTGACTTCGTCGAGAGAGGGAGACAGAGCTATGCTAATCTAATATGGTGTAGCTGTAGCAACAGCGAGGGTGACGGCCCTGAGGACTCCGAGCATTTTGGTCGTGTAACGCAGCGTCATGGGCTCACATATCGATCGCTGGCGTAGTAGCATCTTTTCTGTGATGGTTCACACGTTACACGAACAGTAGGCGTGCCATACCAACGGCGAGCATAACTGCTACTGCTACAGTCGACGTTAGGTGTAATAACTTTACATACATCGCATGGATACTTGAAACACTTTCTAGTTCAACCTTTTTCTCTTCTCTTCTCTTCTTTCTCGATAGGCTTTTCGGTTCATATATCTTGGTGTATGACATGTCTGGATAATCACCGGGGTGGCCCCCGGGTTTGGCCGCCGGCCGGCCGGCATGGGCGTACATGCCTTTTCTTGGAATTTAAAACTGGCCGGTGATCGCTGATCGGATCGATCAGCCCGTGTGCTCCTATAATTCTATAATGCGACGATGCGTACTACGTCAGGTAGGGTTCGGTGATGATACTGGACATGCGTGCTACGCCTAATGCTAAGGATGTGTAGGCACTCTAGTATCTGGTGCAAGATCTAGTGATTGATGTGGTATCTGGATAATTAAAAGAGAACGTCCCCCACTACGATTGCAGAGCGAAGCAGTAGTAGCTATGACATGATGCGAGTGCATGCTATACCAAGTTACAGAAATTGTCCCTATAGAACACCCTGAAAATTGATATAAGCATGCGTATGACAGAGCGGTAGGTAGACACACCATACCTTAAAGGAAAAAACTGTGCAAAAAGGTTAAGATGGGTGCTGCTGATCAAGGACATGGCTTAAAAATTCCCTGTAAGGCCCCAATAACATGTTCATAGTAAATGATCTATCTCTCTTGGGAAAATAGAAAATAAATGGTGAAGCGTATGGTTCGAATGATCCAATCAACATATGATGGCAAAGCGTGGAATGGCCCAGTCCACCCTTCGGCCCTAGTTGCTAAACCATGGCGGGCCATTAATTGACGGCAACTCCAACATCAGCGAAAGGTACCCACTACTAAAAACTAGTACTGAAAATAGTTGCAGAAGGTGTACTACTGAAAACTGCAATGAAACAACCTGTATCTCCTTGTGTTACTAATGAGGCTAGTGGCATTGAGTTGCCTGGATTCCTTTTGAAAGGAAATAACACATGTAATCTCTTCGCGATCCAAATGATAAAAATAGCACCGTGACAGGTCAATCATACGACACGTGTCTTCTATCGTACTTCCAGTCCGCCGAAGCCACCTGCCAGGGGCGGAGCTACAGTAGGTGCATGGGGGTACAGTCGTACACCCAAAATTTTTGCACAAAAAACTGATATATACCCCTCTTAATACATAAAGTATATACTACCCATATTAATATACATGATTACATGTTCTTAACATAGCTCGGCAGCCCACCCCAATGACCCCATTTCTTATTCAGCCCAAGTCCAGAGTCGCAAGCCCATTAGCCATTGGCCATTGCCGACTGCTTCTCCTCTAATCTCTCTCCCCAATTCCCCAATTCCCCATTTCTCTCTTTCACTCAGCCACTCTCCAGATCTGACGCCCAGACGCGGGACGCCGCCGGCTGCTTCTCTCGACTCGACGGCGCGCGGCGTCGGTCGCCTCCGGCCTCCCGCCGGCGCCCTTGGCGTTGCCCTCGCCCCACCCTTGCAGCCTCTCGCCGATCGCCTTGTAGCCTCCTCATGCGCGCGCGCGCGCGCCTCCGCCCGCCTACGACCGGCTCGGCCTCCGGCCGCCGGTGGCCGGCCGCCGTCCGCTCCCTCTCCAGTCTCCTGTGCTTTGGTTAGTGCTTAGACTTAGTGCTCTGTGCCTCTATGAATCTGTGATTGTGAATGACAGAATGGGAATTGGGAAATGGCCAAATGGGTGATGTAGTACTGATGTCTGATGTTAATATGTTATATGATTTGCTCGCGCTTCGCCTCCCGCCGCGGCGCCGGCGCCGCCGCCGGCCGCCCCCCTCGGCCTCGCCGGTGCGGTGCCGCCTCTGCGTCCACGCGACTCATGCTGCTCAGATTTGACGCGCCGGCGTCGGTTCTCGCCGCGCCGGCGCTGCCTCGCCGCTCGCCCGCCCCTCGCCTAGTGCCGGCGGTGGTCGCCCCTTGCTGCGTCACGCGGTCACGGCCCGCACCGCCGGCGGCCTCCCTACGAGTGCGAGCCGCCGCGCCCGCGCGCTCTCAGCCCCCCTATGGCCGGCTCGGCCTATGGCCGTCGGCCGCTATGTGTGCTCACTGCCGTGCGCCGTCGCCGCCGGTTGACCGGTTTTGCACCCCCATCGACAAAATCTTGGCTCCGCCACTGCCACCTGCCCACGCTCCTGGTCCAGGGCAGGATGTCATGCACATATAGGCACCGCGGGAAGGCACGTTCCTGTCGCGGGCTGGGAGCGTGACAGGTGACCTGCCGCGCACGAGAAGTGCGGTAGAAATACCATTTTTGTCATTTTGGACACAAGATGGCTATATTTGCTGTTCCATTGAAAAAAGGCCAATAAACCGATAACTCGTGGCACAATATCATTAAATTACCTATAGTTTTAGTTGTTCTTATCCCCTTTGTGCCTACCTACGCAACAAGAGCAACTCTCCTGACTCCTGGTTTTGCTTTTGTTACTACGGGGGGTGCAGGCGCAGGCAGGATGAATCAGTAGAGGTCGGCAGCGTGGTAGGCCACGAAGCAGTTACTCATGGTCACATCTGCATATCCAATCCAAGAACGAAGCGTGAACAACCGCGCAAACGAATGGAGCAGAGAGCATGGCGTCGAGTAGAACACCTCGATGGAGGATGGCTGCAGTGCAGATAGATTATTTTGCAGGTGGGTGCGGGGAGGCCATCAGCTGATGTGAAGTCCGCTATAACACGGCGGGGACTCATGAATGGCATACATGTCAATGAACAGAGGAGCCTGATCTTAAAGCTTACTAAATCCAAGACTACTAGAGGCATCAATGAATCCGAGGAGGGAAACGTAGCACCTGGACTAATGGAGGCATCAATGAATCCGAGGAGAGAAAGTTCAGCTTGATGAAACAGTGGGACGAACGGGTAGTTTCAGTTCGCAACAAAATTCTGAACAGAAAACCAGGACAACTCTAATCAACTTTAGTTTCAGTTCGCAACAAAATTCTGAACAGAAAACCACGACAACTCTAATCAACTTTCTTCGCCAGACAGGCGAGCACTGCAGATGCGGTTGAAGTATATCAATGTATCCAAAGTTGCAGCTATCAAACACTGGAGCAATGGTGAAGTATAGATATCCAAAGTTGCAGCTTGTAAGTTATCCTAGCCTCTACTAGGCTTCTAAACTACCCATCTAACAGCAGTACACCACGTCAAGACGGGACAATGTACGTATCACATGTACCCATCGTCAGTCGTTCTCTGCTTTACTCGCTGTCATGTTGCTGGATCAATACATCAGTGTACCGAATAGCAATGAAATGACTATTGTTCCATTACGATGGAATTCGAAGGCAAAATGATACCGGAAATAATTATTGTTATCAGGAAAAGAATTATCCTAGCCTCTACTAGGCTCCTGAACTACCCATCTAACAGCAGTACAGCACGTCAAGACGGGACAATGTACGTATCACATGTACCCATCGTCAGTCGTGCTCTGCTTTACTCGCTGTCATGTTGCTGGATCAACACATCAGTGTACTGAATAGCAATGAAATGACTATTGTTCCATTACGATGGAATTCGAAGGCAAAATGATACTGGAAATAACTATTGTTATCAGGAAAAGAATTAGTGTTACAGAGCACAGCACGTTCTTCGATTCCTCCAATTGTACAACCAAGCTCCATAATAAGTTAAATAATAAATACAAAAGGAAAATGCTTTGATTCAGGCAGGTTGTAGAGTATGGTAGACATGTTCCTTGTGCTAAAAAAATTCCGGCCATGGGCTTCGGTATGAGAAGGTATGAAAAGATCTCTTCCATTGGAAGCAGTTCTTTAGCTGGAACAGCAAGAACCTTTTGTGTTGCTGGATGGTTCAGCCACGTTAATAGTAGTTCCTTGCATAGAACGCCCATTCGTAGCTGCAGACTCCTGCGCAGCAAGTGCCTTCTTGCTTACAGTCTGGTGAATTTCACTCAATACGGTATGGAATGCCTTCTCCACATTGACTGCCTCCAGTGCAGATGTCTCAAGGAAGGAAAGACCTTCCTTCTCAGAAAATGCTTGGCCGTCTTCCTCGGGGACGGATCTTAAGTGGTTGAGGTCTGACTTGTTTCCGACCATCATGACAACAATGTTGGCATCTGCATGATCCCGGAGCTCTCGGAGCCACCTCTGAACATTGTCGAAGGTCTGCTTCTTTGTTATGTCATAGACTAGGAGTGCTCCAACCGCACCCCTGTAATAAGCACTAGTGATTGCACGGTATCTCTCCTGACCAGCCGTGTCCCATATCTGTGCCTTGACAGTCTTTCCGTCTATCTGTCTCAAAACAAAAATAAACGTTTGCTGAGCTGCACTGCAGAAAAATATGGCGTTATCAGAAGTATAGAACAATAATAAGAAAGGAATACTATTCCAACTCTATGATCCGTAAAAAACCTTTTTGCATGCTTGTTACAAGGCGATAATCTCTCTATGCATACAGGTTGCTAAGAACAACGACATTTTTGTGTGGTTTGAGCACTGGGAGATCCGCAGTTGAAGGATAAACCAAGTGCAAAGCTTATCCTGTGAGAAACAGGCAACGCAACAGTCTGCTGCTACATCAGCTTAAGCTACCTAGCCACACAATCAGTAATGAACAAACGAAGAGAACCATATGATTAAAAAAATGGATCTTCACGTCTATTATAAATCTGACGATATGGTTGGATGTTGCAGACTGCAGCGTTTGCAAATACAAGCTACTTACCCTTGAGAATTCAAGGGCAGAACAACCCGAAGTTAACTACCTTACCATAAATGTACACATCGAAAAGTCAAATTCAGTTACAAGTAATTGCAAATCTCGCAGGATATCTTCACCAGCACTTATTATGGGAATGGTTACAAATCTCAATACACTGCAGATTACTGAATCTTGATTGACAAGTCGAGCTCCATGAAACAGAAAAATCTACCTATCATTGTTCTTTTCTTTTTACCGAACTTCCTGTTTTTAAACCCAGGCAATGAAATGCCCTGGCCAATAAAAACATGTGGATATACTTGTAACAAGGATCAGTAAAAATAGAGCTTAGCAATAGTTCATTGTTCAATAAAACCAACGAACGATGAGAAAAAAGGTCATTTCCATCCTTATGGTAAGTTGGTCACTGGACAGAATTAGTATGCAACAAATCTAACAGCAATTCATTGCTCAGTGCATGAGTACAAGCCAAACATAAGGAGAAAGGGTCCTACCAATCAATCTAGGTTACACCAGCAATGCTACTAAATGGCACGAGGCTTATGAATCCAACAGGTTGTGGACACCAACTCTGCTCTGACATATATGGTGGGACGTCGGTCTGTCCAACTAAAATTATTTTTCCCTTCCAATGCAGCACCAACATGATAGTAACAGTACGATCAACAAGTACTAATGGTACAGTCACCTTTAAATTTCTTAACAATGTTGTACTTGGGACATGATCTACTACCCGCTTTAAAAGGAAAAACGAAATCGTGGCCACAATGGATAGGAACTCTTTAACAATCTAACCTAATACTGCCACAAATGCAGAAGGAACTGAAGAGAACCTACAGCAACATTTACTTTTTTATTTACAAATTTTACGGCATTATCGTGTGTCCGTCGTGCAACTAAACAAAAATGTGTTGCATGTCATTGTCAGCGCAGGCATGCTACCAACAAAAACATCATCCGTCCTACGAGCCCCGGCCGTCGTCCGCACAATCATTCATCCAAGATCCCCAGTCCCAACACAGGAGACGGCGACACGAGGCGTAAAATTCAGCACGCAGTGCTCACAGTCTCGCACATCACGTCAAACAAAGCCCCTGTTCAGTAGCCTAACCCGCAATCCATCGCAGGGTCACAGGACGGTGACGCGCAATTGTAATTGTACCACATGGGAACCAACCATGAATCCCAAAGAAAAACTAGCGACGCGATCAGATCGGCGCGCGTTGCGTACCTGGATGGTTCGGGTGGCGAACTCGACGCCGATGGTGGACTTGGACTCGAGGAAGAACTCGTTGCGGGTGAAGCGGGAGAGGATGTTGGACTTACCGACGCCGGAGTCGCCGATGAGCACGGTCTTGAAGAGGTAGTCGTACTCGTTGTCCACCCGGTGCGCCATCTGCTGATCTCCTCCGCCTCTCTTCCCCACCTCGCTCCCTCCCCCTCAAACGAATCTGGAGGCAAATCTCCTTCGCACCAAAACGCGACGCTGTTCGTTCGTCAAAACGGGAAGGAAGTTTCCTTTGTGTTGGGATTTGAAAAGGTGGGGGCAGATCCGAGGGAGTGACCACGACCACGAGGGGAGGGGAGGAGGAAGCAGGAGGATCTCGTCTCGTGCTGAGCTGGCTTGGCTTGGCTTGGCGAGTGGAGTGTTGGTTATTGTTACGTTTTTTTAATTGTAACGGTAAAAGTAATTTTTGTTTTGTCACCACGGCAGATTAGAAGTGTTACGTAGATACCGTACTCCCAGTTCACGGAACTGGCGCACCACGGACTGAAACCGCAGAAGGAATGGGAACCGCGGAAGTAAGGATTCGCAGTACGTGAGTTCCGTTGGACGTAGCCTTCTAACCTGCTGGATGCTATTTTTACTAGAATTAAGGTTAGTTTCGCTATTATTATTATTATTTTAAAAAAAACACGCCAAATTCAGCCCGCGAGTGAATTGGCAACGGCCGGCTCGTCGCTGGAGCTTCTTTTTTCGTCTCCTCTCGGGCTGTCAGATCTGGGCCGGGGAACGTGAATGTGCGCGAGTCGTGGTCGGTGGCTGGATTTGTTACTGCTTTTGTGTGTACGTGCCACGTGCGTTTGTGTGTTGTTCGGCTCGTGGGCTTGGAGTCTCCGAGTTAGGACGGATTGGATTCTGGTCTCATCAGCAGCCTGGTCCATCTGGCGTTGCGGGGGCCCATTCTGTTCGACTCGGCCCAGTCAGATATAGCAGAAGGTGGCCGCGGGCCGGCGTGTTGGCATGACCCAGTAAGTAGATATTGTCCAAGTTTGGATTTTTACAGGTCAAAACTTCGTAGTTTGGACTTTTATTGGACCCCTCTTCCTGAACGTAAGGCTGTGAATAAGTGTGCGTTGGCGAGAGTCGCAACTTGAGGAGGTTCGCATTGAAAGGTGCCTGCGTCGTGTTGCCGTGTAGTAAGCCAGTAACTAGACATGCCTTCCTCTCTCTCTCTCTCTCTCAAAAAAAAGGAAGAAAAGTAACAAGAGATGTCTAAGTTTGGATACTCAAGAGTTCATACAATGTTCTAAGGTCAACAAATTTGATGTCCTGTTTTACATGATTTTTTGTTCACGTATGATCCTTTATCAGGTTTTGTAAAGTACTTTATATTTATACGACTTTCCAGGACTCGTCCAACGCTTAAGTTTGAACGTCTGCGAGTGATGTTAAAATCATTCGAAAGAACTGTCGTGACAATTGCAAAAAAAAAAAAAAATTGGATTTGCTATTTGTAAGTCGGCTGAGATTTTCTTAAGTTTAAGTCAATTGTTGTGATTATTGGATTTATGTAAAGATTAATGTGTCATATGATTAGATATTGATCCAATGAATAAAACATGTAACTTATATTTAATAAAATTTCAGTCATCACACGAATAGACAATCCAAAAAAAACACCACGGCATCACAGTATGCTCTGCTGCTGACGCCCCGCCACAAGATTGTTAGCCAATAACCGGTTAACCACCACCAAGGGGAGCTAAATTTCATAGATCTTGGATGCGCAATGCTTAGTAATGGTCCTAATGTAGTAATGGGCAGTTACAAATCAAGTCGTTGATTTGCTGTAAAATTTGCGATCTTCATTTTTAGAGAGAGCACTGGAGCACCTCCCAAAATACAAACTACCTTCAATTGCAAATACAAGCTGTTCTAGAATCCGTACATGTAAAACATCTCTAGGTTTGACCATTAATATAAAAACTAGCTAGATTGGTCACATGGAAATGGATCATTAGATTCATAATGACATATATTTTCATAATATATATTTTGTTTCAACTTGTTATTTTTGATGGATATTAGTGGTCCCAGTGGTATCTGTTCAAAATTACTTACTATACGATAATGGCGGTCCAAGTGATATCTTGAATGCCGTCTCCATGTCAAGAAGAACTTATACACACAATCGGATGACACAAGTACAAGCCAATATTCCACTGAGGATAAGCTTGTTGATTACTACTACAAGGAACATTGTATGTTGCCCTTACAAACTCCGGTCAATTCGAGCCACTCACACCTCTCCCGGCACCACTCGTTCCGATTCAAGCCCCAGCTCGGCCAATTGACAACTTCCCAGGGCTTGCTGCCTGTTTGACTAAACCGATTTGAGCAAACAACGTCCCGAATCAATCCGAACCACTGGCACCTTTCCACGGGATCATGCTGCTTATCTCAAGCCAGATTAGACGTCTCCCAAAAGGTTTCTACCTCATTCGCCAACAAGCTTCACGTTGAATTCTTCTCTTATCCCTTCCAAGTTGAAGCTCCAAAGCCGCAGCAAGCCGGCAACTTGACGTGTCGACCCTGGATACGACCCTACCTCTCAATCCGCAAATAATTCTCACCATCTGGACCCGCCCCGGTGCGTTCGGTACTTTTCCGAAAAGTTTTTCTAAATTTTTTAAAATAGAATTACAAAAATAAATATCTGAATAATAAAGTTACAAAATAGGTTGTTGTCGCCTTTTGAAATAGTAGCATGCCTCTGTCACCAGTTAGGTTGGCGATAGGAGCCATGTCGCCCAACAAACAGGAGTTAATGCCTCTGTCGCCATTTGAAATGGCGATTGGCTTCGAAATAAACGTCAATCGTCATTACGAATGGCAACGAGGCTGGGCTATAAAAGTGGCAAAAATTCATGTCCTTTTCTTTTCATCTACTTGCACTTGTCTCACTTCTTTCCTCAACACCCGTATCTTAGTCGTTGAGTTCGATGAGCCGAAGAGCTGTGGTGCTGGTGAATGCAACGAGCGTCAACTGTCCAAACCATGGGGTCCAAGCAAATGTCTTGTGCTCCAACACCAAAGAGAAAAGGGGTGGGTGTTCTACATGTGTTCGTATTTCTCGGTGAGTGTGCTTTTTTTTTTTTTTTTTTTTGCGAATGTTGGTATTTGGATATTTTGTTTGTTTTGTCATTTCTTTGTAACTATTTGGTGTGGATTTTAGGGCACTGGATGCTTGTACTTTCAGTGAGCGGACTCTATTTGTATCGTGGTGGAAAGAGCAGTTGAATGTCCACTTGTGGCTTCATCTGGTTCAATGGTGAACATACCAGCTGCAAACAAGCACCTGGATAGGATTCTTGACTACCTGAAGTGGCTTGAGAAGGTTATGTGTATGTATCCTTCTGGTACTATGCAATATGTATGAAGTAGTTTTCGTTGTCTGTAGAAGAGGATTCATGTACCTAAGATGTTGTATGATTACTTATGAATAACACGAGGTATTTAACTTTTGATGTCTGGGTTTGTATGAAACTAAGTTATGAAGTCACGTTCAATTCAAATTACAATACCATTACATTACAATACATTAATGAAATTAAGCTATCAAGCCAGATTCATTTCACATCAAAATAGCTGAACATTGCACCGTACCTTCGTTCTAGCCTTTAGCACATTTTTCAGACCGAAGTGACCGCACACTGTCATGCCAACTTTTTGAACTGAAATGATCACACCCTGCCAAGCCACTGTTTCAGACCGAATTGACTACACAGTGCCATGCAACTTTTTCAGACCGAATCGACCACACAGTGTTATGCAACCTTTTCAGACCGAAATGATCACACCCTATTAAGCCACCTTTTCAGACCGAATTAGCCACACAGTGTCATGCACCCTTTTCAGACCGAAATGATCACACCCTATCAAGCCACCTTTTTCAGAATAAATTGACCATACATTGTCAAGCCACCTTTTCAGATCGAATTGATCATACCATGTCAAGCCACCTTTTCACACCGAATTAAACAACACCCTATCATACCAATTTTTCATACCGAAATGACAACACGAACCAACTTTTCTCAGTGAGTACACATTACATAGCGGTCATCCCACCTTTTCAGGCCGAATTGACAACACCCTACCATGCCACCTTTTCAAGCCAAAACGACAAACCTGACCAACTTTCCTCAGTGATTAGACATCACTCTCCAGTCATCCCACCTTTTTAGTCTGAAGTGACCACACACTACCATACAACCTTTTTAGACTGAATTGACAATACCCTGTCATGCCGCCTTTTCAGACCAAAACAACAACCTGGACCAGCTTTCCTCAGTGATTATACACCACTCGCTAGTCATCCCACATTTTTAGACTGAAGTGATCGCACCATAGCAGTCCACCTTTTCACACCGAAGTGGCCGCACCCTACCATTAGCCATTATTTGCCCCCTCAGCACTACACCGTAGATGCTTATAAAAGCAGGATACACTCCACATCCACAGCAAACACTCTACTCCAACTAGTTTCGCACAACAGAGAAAAAGAAGAGAGAAGAGTGCTAGAGGACTTCACTGCGTCGGGGTTGGGGGTGTTAGGCTACGGGGAGATGATGCGGAAGCAGAAGTGGCTTTCTAAGAATGCAAGAACCTACCCGAATCGTTCAATGAAGGGTGCACCTGTGCCACTGGAGTTTTCACGCACACAATACGATTGCGTTAACCCGGCGCATATCATTCAATCCATAGTCCACACACCCGACGATCGTCGTCCGGACAACTACACGTGCAGAGAGATCCGTGTAAAAGAATCTAACACATACATCGATTTTTTCTATTATACGTTGCATCTCACATATCGCTAACTTCATCCGTGCATAATCACAGCCAAAAGAGTGTTGCATTTTCTTCCAATGGATCGACAGCCCAAACAAGTACGATAGGACATTCATCAAGCAGAAGTACATGTTGAACTACATGCTGCCACCCGAGGTTTTCTACCGCTGGAAACCTTACGTACCCGAGAGGGAAGAAGACAAGGCACTGATGGAGCCTAACAAATCAGGGTGGTGGTGGAAGACCCGAACAACATGTTGTGGACGACCGGATATGGCGCGCGGTGGACAAGGGGAAGGAACCCATGGTTCAATTGGTGCTAGCCGAGCCCCTGATGCTCCTCCAAAGCGGGTGGTTACTCTCGAGGAGCTCATGGAAGCCCAGTACAGGACTGCCTTCGGGACTAGACACGGCCGTAGCTGTGCAGCAGACAAGGAGAAGACGCCGTTGAGCTGTCAAGACTGACTTCTTTCTGATCCACCTGTTTTTTCGATTCCAAAAAGCGCAAATGTATCCACACCATGTAATTCGCACCTAGATTATGAAGTATTATTGTCGCAGTTCAAATCTCGTCTTTTAAATTTAACTCTAGTTGTTCTCTACTTAATATTTTGGTCTCTCTTTTTTTTTAAATAATTGGTTGTGCAAACACTGTACCCGGTAACAACAACTCAGATGCAACTAACATATACACACTACAAGGAATTACCAGAAAAAATAGTAAAATCTTATAAAATTTGAATATGCATTCTCTCAAAATATAATTATAAATTTATTTCAATTATTTCTACCCAAAAAATCCAACTTCTATCGCCGATTGGTTTGGCGACAGGAGCATGTGGCTATTTCAAACGACAACAAAAGCTCATTTTTGTAATTTTATTAAACACATATTTATTTTTGTACTTCTATTTAAAAATATATTATTTTTAAAAATCCTTTTCCAGAATACAAATCTCTTCCTTTTCCTGTACAGCCATGGACAAAGATGGGTTTCGATCGTTGGCAGCATTGGCATCTGCGTTTCGCTTTCCTTCTCATCACCGTGCCATCACCCTCCACGAACAAGATAGAAAGCCGGTGGAGGCAGGCGGTAGTAGCCCGACATCGCCGCAGCACTGACACATCGGCGTGGACCTCCTTGCCACTGCTACACTTCTTAGCTAGAAAGATGCATGGAGGGTCGAATTATTGGGCCACTACATATGTACTTAGCGCATTGTTCGGGTCTCGTCGTTGAAACAGCCCAAAAATTCTAATTTTTTTTAATATATTAAGTTGTTGGCTTAAGCTTGAATTCTTGCCCAATTCGAAAACTCCCAAACCTCACATGCTTTCCTCTTTTGGCCAATCTATTTTCCTTTGCTAAAAAGGCCCTCTCCAAAAACTGCCTCCACCCTTGTTTGCTCTGCCCTCACGTCACATCGTCACTCGCCGCCCCCACTTCACATCAAGATGCGCGCTAGTGACCGCCACCTCCCGTGCCACCTCGCCGACAGTCTCCGCCTCGCCATCAATGCGCATGCAAGCTCTACTCGTCGCGCGCGAACGCCAGTGTCGTGCCCTAAGACCCCCTAGCCACCTACCCGACGTGTCGCGCGTGCCACGTCCAGCTTCGCCTCCGCATGCCCTCACGCCACTAAAGCGACCTCGTCACTGCGCCGCCGCCATACACCGTCTTAACTCCGTACGACGCCAATCCCACTCAGTTGCACACTTCGTCGCCACGCGCCATGTCCGTCCGAGCTGCGCACTGGCGCCATCGCCTCCTCGAGCTATGAAAGCCCACCAACTCGTGCCTACTTCGTCACTAGCAGCTCTAGAACCCCACACCCACCACCTTTCTTCACCAACGCCGACGAATCGCGAGAATTTCCGCCGCCCAACCTTTCTTCCTCGACAAGCCCAAAGGAAATCCTACCACCACCAACTCACCCTTCACCTCCCAACCCCATCATAGCCACCACGTCTCCAAACTAGAACTTTCACCCAACCCCTCCGCCCCTATCCTCGCCGCCACTGTCCTCCACCGTCGCACCGTCCACGGTTCACGTGGCTAGGTCGCCTCGGAGCATCCCACACCCCACCGCAACCTCCCCCACAACCCCATTCACTCACCGGTGCTCAAGCCCCGACCAATTTGGTCGGAGCACCACTGAATCATCGCCACCTTCTTCCTCTACTCTGGCCTTGCGTCATCGTCGCCACCCCAAAACCCAAAAATCGGTTGTGCACATTACGGTGATGCTCTCCACACCACCCGAAGTTGCCACATTCGCCGTCGACGCTGGCTCGAGTGAGCTCTGGCTCGAAGCCGAGCGCAGCTCAAGCTACCCAAAGCTGGGCCTTAGGCTTGGCCCAAGAGGTCAAATGACCCAATGAATATTGGGCTTAGCCCAACACTGTGCTCTTGCATTGTTCCAAGCCCAGTTCAAAAACCACACCAACTCTATTCATTAGTCCATTACTATTCTCCAAAACCCGCTAGCCCACAACCCAAAATCTGACACTGTTTATCCAACCCGATCCATAGTGAATAGTGTTGACCCTAATACTATTCATTTAACTTGTTACTATTTACCCAAAACCCATTAGACATATATCCATTTCGACCGTTTCTAGCTCGTGAATTCAATTTTTAACTTCGTTTAACCAGACCAGCCACCCAATAAATTCTATTCGTCACACCACCTTTCTTTATATCTTTTTTTCGAATTTATTTATTTCAGGTCGTTATCAGCTCATTCCTTGTTGAGCCCGGATTTTTATTTTGGATTATTTTATTTCGCGTTAGGTCCCGACTTCAACGACTAAGCTCCGGAATACGCTAGACAAGACGAGTTAATAGAAAATTTTAAGCAAAGAGGCAAGTCGCATTCATTTGATCATTTTGAGTCTATATTTTATGTATTTTTAGTATTTTTTATTACTATATTTATGCTAATTACTTTAATATTCAGATAATACTTACGCAGCTTCGGCTCGGACAGATCGATATCGGTGGCGGAATCTCGGACAGGATATCGAGATAAGGATGAACCGTGAAGCGGGTGCGTGCGTGCGTGCTGTTAAGAAACCGGGTCCGGCCAGGAGTCCGGGTCCAGGTGGGCACCTCATCCACCCGTAGACTATATATAGGAGGGGGGACCCCCCTAGCCATTGTACAAGTTCATTATTGAAAGAGCAATAAAGAGAAGCCTGCAATCCCCTCTCATATCTGTGTTCATCTCCTGTTATTCGTTCTTGTGATTCTTGCATCGGTCTTACGATTCATTATTTGTCTACGATGTAATCGCTCGGACTGGACTTGTCAGCGACGGTTCCTCAACACGTTATCAGCACGATCGACTCTTCTCGCATCGAAAAGATAACCGTCGATGAATGACACTCGTAGATTGAATCGTTTTTCTAGATTGCTTTCAATTATTCAATTGTTGCTTTCTAGATTGTTCTCTACGGTGCAAATCCTCTCTAATCTACCGCGAGCCGACTTGAAGTCGCCGGCCAAGCCGATCGGTTGGATTGCTTGAAAGAGACGATGTTGATTGCACCGTAAATCATCGCACGAACAGAAATTGCATGTACAGTATTACATTGCATCTACATTACATGAACAATAATTAAAAAATTTTTTGACGGCTTGGAGCCTTCACAGCACGGCCGAACGCCATCTGCGCCGACCGCATTCGCCTCTCCCCGCAGGCTGCCGCCGCATCCTCCCGCAGGCACCGCGCCGCCTCCCGCATGTCCACCGCCAAGACCGCATGGCGGAGCGCCACCGCCGGGGCGTCGCCACACGGAACACCACCATGGGGCCGCCACCGATGGTGCCCATGGGACGCTCGCGCCGCCGGGCTCTGCCGAGTACCGCCGCCGTCCCGCATTGGCCACACCGCCCACGCGCAGCCGCTGCAGCGGCCTCCGTGCCCCGTCTTGCCGACGCGCTGGACCGCGGCGCCGCCCGCAGCCGCGCGCGCGCCGCTTAGCCCGTCATGCCATGCTCGGCCACGCCACGCCGCACACGAGCTCCACAGCACTTGGCGCCTGCTCGGCCTCCCGCGCCGTTTTATGGCCGTGCCGGTGATGGCTGCCGACCAAGCATCACTCGAAAAAAGGGGGGAGCAATAGAAACGAGGAGTCGCTGCGCTCGGCCCACACCGGCCGCGCCGCTTCGCCACTCCCGACCAGGCGCCGCACCACCGCTCCTCGCCCGGCGCCTCCGCCGCTTCGGCGCCGCCGCCACGGCGCCACTGCGCCGCCGCGCCGCGCCGCGGCCGCAGCTGCCCGCCGCGCGCCGCCGCTGTTGCACGGCGCAGCCGCATGGAGCCGGCCTGAAAGCCGCCACCGCCGAGCGGGCCTTGAAGCGCCGCCGCCACCGAACCGGGCTTGAAGCGATGCCCGCCGCGGCGCGCGCCTCGCCGCGCACCCGCCCGCCGCCCGGCGCGCCGGCCTCCCGCCCGCCACGGCCACCCGGCGCCGCGCGCTTGAGTTGGGGTAGAAACCCTACCCGTGCCGAGCCGGCGGATAAGGCCCCTTACGTGGGCCGAGGGGGGTATTGGGCCATCAAAGGCCGGCTTGTAGCCGGCCCACGCGGTGAGAAAAAAAAAAAGAAAAAAAGGGGGGCAGCCGGTGGGAAAATTTTGCAAAAAGGACCCTCGCACTTCCGAAAATTACGAGAATCTCTCCGCAAATAAGGAAGTTTGCGAAAAACCCTTGAAATTACTGAAAATTACGCGAAATTTTTCTTTGAACTGAAATCTCGCGTTTTAACCCCTGGGAACTTGCAGTTTTCGCCGAAAAGTCATTTTCCAGAGGAAAAGGACCTCGGGAATCCGAATTTTGAATCAGTTTTCGCATTTGAAGCATGTTTATTCTTGTTATTGTTATTTCTATGCAATTTCTTTACTGTATTTACTATTTTTGATTATTTGTGATTGTTTATATGCTTTTAATCATTGAAAATAACAGTAAATCTTGAAAAATACGTAGAAAAATACGGGAACATTATGAAAATTTTTGCAACCTTTTATGCACATTACCAGCAGTAATCTTATGCACCTCTTGCATGAATATGCAGATGTCTGGAATTACGAACCGGGAGTTCGAGGAGCTGGCCCAGCACGGCCAGAACTATTTGACTTGGGCATCAGATGTCGAGATCGTACTTGGAGCCAAGAAGCTCCGTGCTGCCATTGGGCTCGGCGCCTCGCAGGACGCCGTTCCAACTGCTGAGGAGAATGATCAGGCACTTCATTTTCTCAGACACCACCTTTGCGTAACTCTCAAGAATGAGTATATGGCGGAGAAGAGTGCATTGGCTTTATGGACCACCCTGAAGAAGCGGTTCGAGAAACTGACGTACACCATCCTGCCCCGGGCAGAGCAGGAATGGACTCGACTACGTTTTGCTGACTACAAGACCGTGGGGGAGTACAACTGTGCTTTGCACAGAATTTGTACCAATCTTCAGCTATGTGGTAAAATAATAATAGATGCAGAAAAGATTGAGAAAACTCTCTCTACCTTTCACCCAAATGCGGTGCAATCCGCACGCAACTACCGTCAGGACGGCTACAAGGAATACGCCGAACTGATTGATATTATGCAAGTTGCGGAAGCTCAAGATGAGGTTCTCAGAAAGAACTACATCCCGCAGCCACCTAGTAGCAAAGTTGGCCACGAAGTTAACGCTAACAGCTACAAGGTGAGAAAGCCTCATTCGAAGCAAAGAGGCAAGAAGGGTAAGGTCATGAGCCACAAGACTAAGCAAAATGCTCAAGTCAAGAAAGGCGAACAAAAGAAGTGCGATGAGAAACCCTATGGTCAGCAGGACCAAAGCTGCTACAAATGCGGCACTTGGGGACATTGGTCACGTGTCTGCCGAGAACCACAGCACGTGATTGATGCTTTCAAGGCAAAGAAGAAGGGCAAAGGACAACATGAAGCGCACCTCGCCATTGCAGGCCTAGAAGACCCACAATCATTGGCTACACCCATGGATGTGGATAGCCTTGCAGCAGCTCCCATCACTCCTTCTTTGGACATTACAGTGGCTGCAGCTGTAGTTGCCGAAGAGGAGAAGATAGAAATAGACCAGATTCAGGCAGAAGTGTCTTCATACTTCGCTGATTCGATCTAGTGCATGCATGACACTTAGTTTTACAGTCATTTGCAGTTTATGTTTATCATAGAACTTTTGAATTTTAAATAAAGGTTGTAAGCTCTAGAAGAGCATTTGCAATAAATTCTTGTGATGTGTCCAGCAAGACTTTTCCCGTATTAATAAATAGCAAGTTTGTTATGTTTGAAGTATTTTTGTGTGTGGATTGCTTTCTACTCTATATTAATAAATACTTTATATATCAGAACACGTGTGGCGCCCTATGGAGGAAGTGTGCTTAGCAGATAGTGGCACAACAAATACCATATTGAGATAGACGAAATTTTTCCAGTCGATCAGCAAGAATGCTGGCAGTCTGACGACAATCGCTGGCAGCGATACTTGTATAATAGGCTCAGGAAGAGCTACAATTATACTCCCCATGGGCACGACATTGGTCATTGAAGAAGTCTTGTTGTACCCAGAATCGACTAGGACTCTCTTAAGTTTTAAAGATATTCGCGCTAACGGTCTCCATGTAGAGACTGAAGAAGAGTATGGTAAGGAATACCTGCTCATTACAAAGCGTGAGGAAAATAGAAAAAGGGTATTAGAACGACTTCCTTCATATGAATCTGGGCTATACTACACTCATATTAAGGCACCTGCAGCCTATACTGTCCTGAAAATATCTTTTAGGAGCTTTGAACTTTTCTGTCTCTGGCATGATAGATTAGGCCACCCCGGTCTTAGGATGATGAGAAATATAATTAACAATTCTCAGGAACATAGTATCAATGTAAAGAATTTCCCAAATCTAGAAGATTTTGTGTGTCCTGCATGTGCCACCGGGAAATTAATTACTAGACCTTCTCCTCTGAAAGTGAAGGATGAAATCCCTGCATTCCTGGACCAAATCCAGGGAGATATTTGCGGTCCTATTCAGCCCCTGTCAGGGCCATTTAGGTACTTTATGGTGCTCATCGATGCTTCCTCGAAATGGTCGCATGTATGCTTATTGTCTACGAGAAACTATGCTTTTGCAAAGTTGATTTCGCAAATAATTAAAATAAAGAATAATTTCCCTGATCATCATGTGAAGTCCATCAAAATGGACAACGCCGGATAATTTACTTTAAAGGCATTTGATGATTATTGTATGGCAATGGGAATTACCGTTGAGCACTCGGTACCACATGTCCACACTCAGAATGGACTAGCAGAGGCATTGATTAAAAGAATTAAATTCATTGCCCGACCGCTTTTACAGAATTGTAATTTACCAACTACATGTTGGGGACACGCAGTCCTGTATGCAACAACTCTCATCAATTTTAGACCGTCGGCATACAACATCCATTCACCTATGCAACTAGCGCAAGGGTCAACACCGAAAATCTCTCATCTCCGAAGGTTTGGTTGCAAGGTTTATGTACCTATACCACCACTGCAGCGAACTGCAATGGGCCCTCTCTGAAAGTCTGGGATATATGTTAGTTATGAGACTGCATCAATAATCAAGTATCTGGACCCGATGACTGGAGATTTGCATACAGCCCGTTTCACTGATAGCATCTTTGATGAGGATAGTTTCCCGTCATTAGGGGGAGGAAATCAACCTCTTGATGAAAAATGTCGGGAAATAACGTGGCAAGCCACGGGAATTAATGCACATGACCCACGCACTAGTGAAGCAGATAGAGAAGTCCAGAAGATAATCGATTTGCAAGCATTAGCGAATCAACTGGCTGACCACTTTAGTGATTTGAAGAGCGTGACCAAGTCGCATGTGCCTGCACCCAATGCATCGGAGAGGATTGAAATACCAAAGAAAATAGAAGGTATCCCTAATCCCGTCTAGAGGACTCAGAATAAAAGGACGAGAACTCCGGCCCCTCGAATTCCAGGTAACCGGGGACGCCTGGCGAAAAAGGATAAGAAGGACTTGTCACAGCCGATCACCAAGTTCCCAGAATCGGAAGGGGCGGTCGAGACTGGCATCGTATGGAACCTCCAAAGAAGAGGCATACCGGATTTGAATATTCCCACGGAGGGAGACATCAGCATGGATGTGTGCGCACACATCGGAGCTGAAAAACTAAAGGGACTTGCCCCCGCAATTGAAAGCAGTAGTGAGCAAGTAGAAGCATTAGCAGAACCGCTCCATGAAGAAATAGCTATAAATTATGTGACCACAGGAGAATCTATGAATAGAGCAACAGCTAATGTCGATATTTATTTTGCAAAGAAAATTGCCACAATCATTGATCTTGATCCAGAGCCTGCATCGTTCGCTGAATGCAAGAAAAGATCAGATTGGAAAGATTGGAAGAAGGCAATAGAAGCAGAGTTAATATCTCTGAACAAAAGAGAGGTGTTTGGGCCTATAAGCCGTACACCTCCCCATGTGCACCCTGTAGGGCATAAATGGGTATTTGTTCGAAAGAGAAATGAAAACAATGAAGTTGTAAGGTATAAAGCAAGACTTGTTGCACAAGGTTTCACTCAAAGACCAGGAGTCAATTATGAAGAAACCTATTCCCCGGTCATGGGCGGAACTACCTTTAGATACTTAATCTCAATGGCAGTAAATCTGAATTTGGAAATGAAATTGATGGATGTGGTAACTGCATACCTTTATGGGAACTTGGATTCGAAAATTTATATGAAGGTATCCCTGTACCGAACCAAGACAGAGCAAATAGAAATCTATACAGTATGCAACTCAGAAAGTCACTGTATGGACTGAAGCAATTAGGCAGGATGTGGTATAATCGCTTAAGCGACTTTCTCTGCAAGAAAGGCTACACGAACAGTGAGGATTGTCCCTGTGTTTTTATACGGCGATCTCAGGATGGATTCTGTATAATTTCAGTATATGTAGATGATCTGAATATCATCGGAACCTTGGAAGATATTGGAAAAGCAAGCTCTTACCTGGAGTCAGAGTTCGAAATGAAAGATTTGGGTAAAACCAAATATTGCTTAGGCTTGCAGCTTGAGCATACCCCTGAAGGGATTTTAGTACATCAGTCAACCTACACTCAGAAGGTGTTGGAAAGGTTCGGCTTTGAAAAGACATATCCTTCGAAAGTGTCAATGATCGGGAGATCCTTGCAGCAAGACAAGGACCCGTTCAGACCTAGAGAAGAGGGGGAGGAAGTCCTGGTACCAGAATTCCCATACTTGAGCGCAGTTGGAGCACTCATGTATTTAGCAAACTGCACTAGACTGGACATTGCTTTGCGATGAACCTTTAGCAAGGTATAGTGCGTAACCTACCAAAAGGCATTGGCGAGGAATAAAGGGCGTCTTCCGATACCTCCAAGGAAGTAAAGACCTTGGTCTGTTCTACAGAAAGAATCAAGACCTAACAATGACTGGCTATGCAGATGCCGGGTACCTATCAGACCCGCATACAACTAAGTCGTAAACAGGCTATGTTTTTATGTGTGATGGAACTGCAATTTCATAGAAATCGTCTAAACAAAGCATGGTATCAACTTCGACGAACCACTCAGAAATTATAGCACTGTACGAGGCCGCACGTGAATGCTCTTGGCTTCGACGGATGATTCACCACATCCAGCAGTCATGTGGATTGAATACCGCACAAACTCCCACTATTATCTATGAAGATAATGCAGCTTGTGTTGCACAAGTACAGATGGGTTATATGAAGAGTCCTCTCACAAAGCATATCAACCTCAAGTTCTTCTATGCTCATGAAATGCAAAAGATGGACGAAATTAAAGTACTGCATACTAAGTCATGTGAAAATCTTGCAGATTTATTCACTAAGTCACTTCCAGCATCTAGCTTTGAAAGGTGTATACGTGGAATTGGAATGATGAGACTTAGAGAAGTGCAGAATTCAGGGGGAGAACCTTCACAAACTCATTACTAAAGCTTGATCACGAAGATCGAGTACCCAAAGAATAAATCTTGAAGATTAAATGAAATTGGGTGGATTGTACTCTTTTTCCCTTGACGAGTTTTCCTGAAGTTTCTCGGCTAAGGTTTTTAATGAGGCAATTCGTGCAACATAGTAGAACATGATTCATGTACTCTTTCTCCAAATTTTTTCCACTGAGTTTTTATGAAGTTTTGACGAGGCATGGACATGAAGGATGAGAGCCCAAGGAGGAGTGTTAAGAAACCAGACCCGGCCAGGAGTCCGGGTCCAGGTGGGCACCTCATCCACCCGTAGACTATATATAGGAGGGGGACCCCCTAGCCATTGTACAAGTTCATTATTGAAAGAGCAATAAAGAGAAGCATGCAATCCCCTCTCATATATGTGTTCATCTCCTGTTATTCGTTCTTGTGATTGTTGCATCGGTCTTACGATTCTCTATTTGTCTACAAGGTAATCGCTCGAACAGGACTTGTCAACGACGGTTCCTCAACACGTGCATCATGTTCTGATTGATGTTCTCGCGCGCTTGCTCTTCAAAAGCGGCATCTTTTTAAGGAATACAAATCCACCCAAGATAATATCTCCACTCTCCGGTCCAGGCTCCGCTCTCCGCTGGCATCGATGTGTCGTGCTCATGTCACGTACGCTTGCTTGGTATAATTAGTCAAGACATGATGCATGGCATCGTGTTTCTCTGAAAATTATTGGCCTAATCGCTTTGATTAGCTTGACCTTGATGGAGTGGAGCCAATCATATGCGTCTGGAAAGCCAGTAGTGGCGCGACAGGTGGGTGGACAAAACGCATGTTGCGTTGCGTGTGCCGCCTCGCCAATGCAAGCGAGAAGCAAAAACAGTTTGGGCCACCAACTTCATGGAACAGGCTAGAATACAAGACTGCACTTTGCAAGCCTAGTCCTGTTCGTTCCGCTCCTCCTTTTGGACCAGGCTGCTCGAGCCGATTGAGTTCGGCCGTGTGCCTACAGGCTGGTCTCCACACACATATACTCCAGCCAGGTTACAGCAAGTCAGAAAATGCTACGACGACCACAGGTGCCATTGCCATGCTTACCGTGTGCAGACCGGGCAATGCATGCATCATGCGTGCCGCATGCATTTTGTGTCGTCGCATTCTCCAACTCTTAGAAGGCAATCCTCGGTTTAAGTATAAGTGCTAGTGTCCTTGGTTATCCTCTTTTTTTTTTTTTAAAAAAAAAAGAAGAAACATCCTTGGTTAACTCGAACAACTCTTGAGACACACTGACACTTGTTGACTCGTGTATAGAAAGCTGATGGAATCATGGAAAGAAAGAAGGTGCGCCCGCGCGCGCACGGGGAGTGGATATTCGGTGTAGCAATGGCTGGGGTGGAGACGACGGAGAGATCGAAAGAAGAGGCGACGATAAGGCCGGGGCTCAACATCATTGGGGCGGGGAATGGAATCCTCCTCGGAGGAGGTGAGTTAGGTCAAAGGGTGCAAGTGATGGGGTATATGCCATGCCCGCCCGGCCCTATGGGTGGTTCTTCTCATCTCAAATGCAAAGTCAAATTGCAAATGGATGTCGTGCATTGTGCGATTGCGAATCTATCTATCTACTGGTTCCTGCACCGAATCCTGACCCTCGCTGTGTTAGTACTTGTGTTAGAATTGGTCCACGAGTGTTTAAGGTCATTCGTTTCTAAAATTTCTAAGTATGTATGGTTTAGTATCGTATTGTCTAATTAAGTGGTGGGAGATCAATTTATAATATAGAGTCCTTACCACTCTTTGAAACATGTGAGACATGACATGTGATAACATAAGGAGGAAAATAGCTAAAGTTACACACACGCACGCGCTTATTCGCATGGCAAACGCGTGACTTGTTTACTAACCGTGCATTTCTCTCTTTCAATTACACTGGTCGGAATGCAGTGGTCGAAGCCATAAACCAGTGTGGTCGAAATACTCTGATAGGAGCCTTAGACCAGGGTGATTCAGGAGCTGATAAACATTGCTTAATTACCATTAATTGGTTTTGAATTAGTAGTCAACAGTGATTCATTACATGCTTTATTAGGCAGTTACTAGAGAGTAATTGTCTCGACCTTAAAAGTATCTGGAGACGTCCAGACCCGAGACCAATTGATTCACTCTCATTTCTTCTTCATCTCTGTTTTACCGTGCAGGTGTGTTGAGTTGTCAAACCAAGCCATCCTTTCTCCTCGGCGTGCACCGAGAAGGAGGGTGGGCGGATATCTCCAAACCATTGTGGCTGAGAGTACTAGAGTACATACACGGGGAGGCAATAAGATTTCTAGGCAGCGCATCTACGCGACCGCTCACTTTACTACTTCATCTACGTTCTGCACTGCATTGAGTCCGCGTTGCTGCTTCTTGTTTTTTATCAAGCTCGATTGTAAGTTGATTGTACGACTAAACTACTCTGTTATAATCGTATTGTTATGTATGTTTTTAGGAGTACAATGTGTTGCGTGCTGTTAGCATTACTTTATACAACTCTAGTTATTTATGATATTTGCCGCAAAATAAAATCTGAAACTAAAATATTAGCGCATATTACAAAAACTTGTTGATCCAATCTGCACTTCCTCAGGGGATAGACATGGACGTTCCAGATCACGCTATTTTTTTTCCACGCGAGTCATTGGTATTTATACTATAGTACATTGAACAATTCCAGCTTATTGAAAATACAAAAATTGAGACCAAATTCGATCGTTAACTGAAATATATTTTCAGACAAAAAATTGTATAGTAAGCTCCTAGTTTCACTGAATCATGTCGTTAATTGTACTCTTTTACGGTATCTTCAAATCGAAAGGAGTTGCCCAATGTTTTTATCCAATAGATCATATTACTTAGAATTACTATACACTTCCCTAATATACTACCTGTACAAATCCAACGAGGGGTAAATTTGTAATTGACCAACTGAGTTTGAAATGAACATGCGTGGCCGAACTAGTAATAGATTTAGTGAAAAGTCAATAATACACTCATGAAAAAATTACGAAGAAAAGTTTATTATACACTTAACAAATCAATTGCCCATATTTAATTTATACCGCCATCTCTTTATTACGGCAGAAGGTATAGTAAAAATTCCCTAGTTGCATTGGTTTGATAATCCTCTTACGTCAGCATATCAGATCGTCCTATTTGATGGAAAAGGAAGATTACTTTGTTTGAGTTGTTTAAGCATGAAACAACCTAGTTTAGTTTTGCCTTGGATGGATTTGCTAATATTTGCACAGTTGGCGCATCGTTTCGCCCCACTTGCACACGTGTTGCCCATGATCAGGCCAAGTGGGCCTAGGTCACACACATGGATTCTATGGGCCCCCACATGCACCCTCTTATCCAAATCGTACCATACCGATTCCGTATACACTTCCGTTTGTCCTTCGTCGTCACTGACTGCATCAGAACGTAAATAACAAACCATCCAAGGGCTATAGTAGAATTTACCCTGAACATTTTTCAACGATACGATACCCAAAATCCAGAGTTACTAATAGTAATTTCAACACAAATGTGCTGAAGATATGGATTTGCGTAGGGTTTTGATACAGTTCATATAATAGCATATTCTGATTTGAGTTAATTTATTCGATGGTTCTTAAAGATGTTATCTTTTCTCTTAATTTTTACTATTTAAAAAGATTCTAGTGGTGGTGAGTGATGTATTCTCCTACCTCTTAGGATCCCACGTGAGGCCAGGTAGTCAGCATCCCCTTCCCTTTTTCTCTTGCAAAACTTCCTTACCTTGCAACTGCTCCCAGTACCCCCTTCTATCATCTCTCTCTCGTACAAACGGTGAGAAGTTTGTTATGATCTGTTCGTGCGTCTCCTTCTAATCAATGCAGATCTATCCTACCACCACCATTGTAGTCACTGCTCGTGCGCACTATTGTGCATGCTGTCGCAAGCACATGGCCAAGATGACGAGGCAGCGTGGCCGAGAGCTAGGACGAGCACAAGCGGTGGCCTCGCGCGAGATCGATGCGAGCAAGCACGATGGCGGTTGCATGCGCTGTGGCTTGCGCGAAGACTACGAGATAGGGAGCAGCGAGACCAACATAAACTCGTGAAACCGTCGACCACTGGGCAAGTTGCTCGCGAGGCTAGACGCTAGCCTATGGTAGCAAGCCCACAACGATGGCTATTTCCTCTCTCCTCTGCAAGGTATTTTCATTTCTCTAATTGGCACCGTATACACATCATAATATACTATTTAATGCTTATAAGCTAATTTGTTAGAGCCTCATGTTGTTGGTGTTTGATTGATTCTTCTAAAGAGAAGTACAAACTAAAATGGTTCGTGCTAACAGGCCGATTTTTTTTCAATTTAGCCATTTTTTCGTAAAAAACGCATATTTATACCCCTGCTAGTCTTATTCCCAGTTTTGGACCCAGGGGGTCGGCGCCGTGACTCACGGCGCCGAAGCTAACTGACTTCGGCGCGTGAGTCATGGCGCCGAGGTCCCGAACCTAGCCACCGGGGCGGCGGCGTGGCCACCGGGCTAGGGTTGGGACCGGCGCCATGACACACGGCGCCAGCTGTGTTGCTTGCCAGCGATGAGTCACTGCGCACCCCGGGTCCAAACCGAAATAAGACTAGCAGGGGTATAAATGTGCGTTTTTTACGAAAAAAGGGCTAAATTGAAAAAAAAAATATTGGCTAACAGGAGGATTCTTCTACTAGGGAAACTTTTCTTTGTTGTTCTTTTAAGTCAAGTAATAATATTTTTTTCTAGGAAATAACTACATAGGATTGTTTATATTACATGTATTCTTTACCATTATGCCAAAAGCCATCGTCCGTGTTTATGTTTGATGGCACAGCCATGCATCTTTGTAGAGTCAAAGGAAATGCTAAGGTGACAACATATGCTTACTGGTTAGCACTTTACTTTTGCATGAAGTAGCTAGATACAAGATTGCATTGCTTAGTTGGAAATCGCGACAGTTCGAATTGGACTCCATGCTATTTTGCATCCTTTCTATTTTCTCTAAAATTATTGGACAAATTACTTTTAACCCTGGTTTTTCTTGTGTGATTAATTAATTTAGATGCATAACTGAGGTTACGTCATTGAAAAAGAACTATGCAAATTTGATATTTGAATTCTGGGTGGTTCTTGTGATCGATTTCCAATGGCATGTTAAGAAATAAGAACTACCCATGGACATTTCCATTGGTGAGAGATTGATACGTAGTGTAAGTTTCTATGTTTGCTTGATTTCCCGGGAGGAAGATATGCATAGTGAAAGGCAATAGAAGTGGAAGTTGTTTGCCTGTTTGTGATATACAGCCTGCAAGTAGTTTTGGTTGCACATAGTTCAATGCTACAGGAGATTGTTATCCCGCGGACAAGCAAATGACGCCATGCATGCACAAGTTTCATCCATGGAGGTATGGAGTGCTTTTTTTTTTGGGATCAGCATATTTGGAGTGTTGATAGCCATCAAAGCAAACAAGTACAAAATGTGTTCAAGTTTTGTTGGGCAGCCGTGTATCTCGTGGATGCCGCCGCCGATACCGTACAACCGGTGCATATATCTTTACTACTACTTATCCTCTTAAAACTAACCTCTCACCTAGCTCACAAAAAAAAAATCTATAACAAAAACACGCAGAAAAACCACATCCCTTAAAAACATCTTACCGTCTTCCTCTATGTTTTCGGGAGTGGTCATCACCAAACGAGCATGTAGCATACCTCGTCGCCGCCAAGCCCATCCTCTTTGTTGAGTGACATGACACGAACACAACGATGTAGATCAGGTGTGGCGACGGAGCCGAGGTGCGACACATACTAAGAATGGCGGTGGGGGTGCGACGTGGCGGGTTGTAGCGGATCTTGTCTGAGTGGAGTGGCGAATCCAAGGCTGCGGTGTAGGCCAAGAACGACAGCACAGTGTAAGATGAAGGTTGGGGCGAATCTCCGTCGAGTGCCACGGTGGAGCCAAAGGAACAACCCAACATGCTGGATTATATGTTTTTTAAAAATCTGTAGCAACACACGAGCACTCTGCTAATTATAAAAGAAGGACTTGGTGGTGGTGGTGAGTCTGTCATCTACCCCATCTTGAATTGGTGAGATCTTTTGTGGATAAATATGTGAACGCATGTATAGGATACTTGAAGGATCTTCTGTGGATAATTAGATTATGGGGTAATTAGTTCAGTGACATCGCGTTAGAGCGTAATCGGAGGAACGACACTCCGTTCGTCACGCACTAGAAAATAACATTGCGAACACTTAAAAATTAGACGAATGACATCCTCGCTAGTTACTTCCATTTCTAGATTTTTTTAAATATAGAAACTGAGCTAAAAAATTATCAATTTTTTTGTGGAGTCTCCCGACATAGTTTAATTGCTTGTGTATTTTTTTTCAAAACTTTATACGTTTTGATTTTGTCTCTAAAATTCATTTAAATATACTATTTGTAGGAATTTTCTAATATAGAAAATGAGGTCAAAACATTATGAATTTTTTTCAGGCTCCTTACACAATGAACTTGATTGTGAATTTTTTCTAAAATTTTATAAAATTAAGTAATGCATTTCATAATGTTCACCGTGTGAAGGGTCTAATATTTCATAATGTAAGAACATTATGAAATTGTATTAATTAATTTTGTAAATTTTTTAGAAAAATTACACAATCAATTCCACTATATAAGGAGTCTGAAAAAAATCATAATGTTTGGACCTCATTTTCTATATTAAAAAATTTCTACAAATAGTATACTTAAATGAATTTTAGAGACAAAATCAGAACTTATAAAGTTTTGAAAAAAATACACAAGCAATTTAACTGTGTCGGGAGACTCTAAAAAAAATTGATAATTTTTTTAGCTCGGTTTCTACATTTAAAAAATTCTGGAAACGGAAGTAACTAGTGAGGATGTCATTGGTCTAATTTTTAAGTGTTCACGATGTTATTTTCCAGTCCGTGACGAACGGAGTGTCGTTCCTCCGATTACGCTCTAACGCGATGTCACTGAGCTAATTACCCCCTTAGATTATTTGTGTTTGTGGTTTGTGATAAGATTCTATGTGGCTTGTTGATTGGATGCAAATTATGTATGAAACTTTTATTTGTAGGGATAATTACCTTATGTATATTAGTTTTCTAAGTTTATAACGTATATTATGTTTTATTTGAAATCCCTTGCAATGCACAACACTTGGCTAGTGCGAATAAGAGAGTGCCTATAATACATGTCTATATGTAATCAATGCATTTTTACATATACGTTTACCACCATCCACAATACATTCTACAGTAGTATTAGTAATTTTAACAAATATACTAAAATTTTGGATTTGCATACTTGTTCATACAGTTCGTATATGCAGCACACTTTGCTTTGTTCGATGGTGCTTTAGATTTATTCTAAATAACAATTTAACAAAGTTTCTACTGTGGAGTAAGGTGTAAAAACAATACCCCCACCCAGACACACAAAATGAAAACAGTGGCACCGAATCTGGACTTAACAACATTCTTATTTCTTAGCATGGAAAAGATTTATTTTTTTTAGAAAATCTTAACTACTATAATTTGGAGTTTACTCCGCGCCGGCAGGCGATCGTCCCATCCCATCTCCTCGCGTATTCTGCGCTCGCCTCGTTCCCCCTCGCAGAAGCCTCCGCCACCTCCCCCCTCCAACCGTCGCCCGTCGCCTCCTCCCGTCCAACCGTCGCCTCCCCTGTACCCCGCCGCAGTCGCAAACCCAACCCCCCCTAACCACCTCCATCCACTCTCCTCTCCTCCATTCTCCCAAATCCCCTCTGCTCCTCCCCGAGTCTACCTGACTCCGTGATGCCGCGCCGCTGCGTGCCGGCCGTCGCCTCCTCTTGAGAGACCTCCTCCCGCCGGCGTCGACCTTCGGCTCCTCTCTCGACGCCGCCCAACGCCTCTGACCGATGCTGCCTCCCTTCGTCCCCACCTCCGATCAGCTCCGCCCGCTCTGCACCGCCTCCCTCCGCCGAGGTAAATCTCGATATGCTCCCATCAATTCAGCCCCGTCTCTCTCACCTCGCCGCCTCTCCTCTCCTCCACCTCCCATCTGCGAACCCCCGGCCGTCCACCAGTAGCAACTCTTCCATCTCTTCTTCTTCCTCACTTCAGTCTCCCTGATGGTCCCAAATCCCATGGACTCAATGCGTCATATCTCTCCCCCAGGTCACGCCACCTCGCCGACAGCAGCAAACTCTTGTGCGCCCTCGCCGGTAGAGGCAAACTCCTGTGCGCCCTCGACACCCACGCCAAGCGCCCGCTAGCCACCATCCCTCGTGAGTGCACTGCAGCTGCCGTGGTGCCAGCCCACGAGTGATGCCATCACTTCCCTCTTTCCTTTCCTATCATGTCTCCTTTGACTGTCTCTCTCTGCTGCAGAGTAGGCACGCAGTGATCGGAAGGGACACGTGGTGGAGTTTGCGGGGTCGCATCATGAAGGAGAAGAGTCAGGATCGTGACTGGGAAGGGGCGATGAGTTTCAAATCCACACAATTCTTTTGGGTGGGCAAAGAATTAGTAACTCACCTTTTTAGTTGTTTCAAATATGGGTGGGAATTATGCAAGATCATTTATTCCAATTTCATGGGGCAGCCAAACAGCCTAACTTTTGGAATTAAATTCCAATTCAAGGATTCCATGCCAAATTCTTGGCAGCCAAACGGGGAGTTAAAGAATTTGTATCCCATCCTTCGTACTCTAAGGTTGTTGTTTACTCGTTCCTATGGCCACATACTCTAAAACGCATATAGTTAATATTAATCTGGGAGTTTCATGATACTCTCATTGTGTTAAGGCAACATTTATTGTTTTCTCTATCTAAACCCATTATTGAATGATGTAGCGATATAATTATTTCACTGCTTGTTTCACCATTTTTCTGTTCTTTCCAAACACGTCCAAGTTCCAACACAGACCTGCTTCTTGTCTTCCATTGATCTTCATAATCATTATTCATATTAGGTAATCTCTTTACCTTTCCAAGTGTCATCGTAGCAATTGTTTGTTTGTGTGCTCAGCACTCAGTGATGCATTTGTCCTGTAACTATTATCTTGTTGTGCGAGTAAGAAAAGTTTTACTCCATAGCACTCAATGGGTTTACTTTACAGCCAAGTTGTGATAGCAGTTGGATAATTTCTTCTGCTAGCATGTGCCATTTTTTCTCCATAGCCTGTAATTATGCTGTGTAGTATCTTTGAAAAGCAACCCATAGGTGTTTCTATAGTTAATTTTTATTAAGTGCTCCATCTCTGCCTTTTGATATGGATTGTGATCCATAACCAGCTTCAGGAGCTTGTTGCACTTGGTCATGGCATGGGTTTCTGTTAACTTGGTGGAACATAATTGCAAATTTTTAGTCATTCCATCCGACTTGATTATTGCCTAGAGTTGATTTGTACTTCATTTATGCAATGTCACATTGATTGTTTGGCTAAACTGCAATAATAGTTGATTTTTGGATTTTAGTTGTTTTATATGTTGCACTGTGATTTTGGGTACTCTGGGTGACATTTTGTCTCCTAGGTTCTCAAGTTTATGTAATCTTATTTTAACTAATTTGAATACTGAAAGGAAAAGATGAAATGTAAAGAACTATTCTGTTTGTGGCTAACTGAAAGGAAAAGATGATGGCTATCGTGAACATAGTGTTGGTAAACTCCATAGAGAAATTTTAGAAGTGCATCATGGATATTAAATATAATGCATGTTGTTTAGTGTTTCAGGAATCGAAGAAACCTGTTTCTGTTCATCGTGTAAATGCCTTTTGGCGATCTTCTGGAAATACTGAAGTAAGACATGGATATTTCTTCTTTATTACCTTGTTATTTCCAGTATGCTTATCTATTTATGTATGGCAGGTACAGATAGCATGTTTGCTTAAGTTGAAATTCTTGCAGTAGATTGTCCATGATATGGCATACGTCAATTTGTAAGTAAGGTTTAGAAAATGTTCATAACTTAGATAACCAAAACCTCGAGAATCTTGCTCGTCTTAGGTAACAAATGTCATATTGAGTATAGGTTCCCCACTTCCAATCCACTAATGTGAATGTCATGTAGCTCCTTGTCACTTCTCTACAAATAACTGTTACATAGTACATTTGTTGTGTCAGCATTTTGGTTGCGTGCAGGCAAACTGGACCTTTCCCAGCAGGTGTGTTGTTGCATTCGTATATGGGATCTTCAGAAATGGTGCCCAGCCTTGCAAATTAGGTTGTTACTTTTTCGTTGTCGGGTTTCCTTATGGGCATGAAATACACCAAGGCAAAGCAAATGCTAAAATCAGTAAGTAGGTTAATCCTATACTATGACATTCTATCTCAGAGCGATGTACCAATGAATTGCACTTGTATTTGTTATAGATACCCTTGGAATTCTATTAGACACAGATGCACCAGATGCACTACCAAAGTTGGGCGATGTTTCTCTATTAACAGTCCCTGTGGGCAGTTCAGATGCAGATATTGAAAAGCATATCAAATATTCAAATTCACAGGCAGCTACCACATCTAATGAATCCTTGAACCATCCAGCTAATATCCACGTTGTAAGATTTTAGCTATGATGCCCTTAGCTGATATTTTTATTAAAGAATATTTCTTGGTACGAGCATTTATGTTTGGTCACATTTTTGCATAAGTTCCTTGCCAATTCTACTATTTTAAACAATTTCTAATAATCAAAATATTTAGTCTCGACTAATATTCAATATAGTGTCTCTAAATATCTAAACCTGCCTTACACCAGGGACTCGCACAATGTTTTCTGTGTTTGTGTACTATTTGAACATTCAACAACACTGTACCTTATTCAGTAGATACAATTCCAGTGTGCATCCTCTTTTAGATCTTAGTTTCTGAAAGGGATAATTGCCTATTACTATGTTGTTGTTGTTTTGTTTAAACTGCTTAATCAGTCCACTGCCAGCTCACCACTCCGTGCGTGTTCCATGTGACTGTCCAAAAAGGGCTTGCTTACTTCACATTCTCACATAGAGCAATCATGGATTGAGAAAAGGCTTCTAATAATTTGTGCCTCCTTTTTTCCCCCTCAGGTTTTGAAGTATGTGGTTTCACTGCTAGAAATGCCAGACATAAATTGCTAAGTTGAGTTACAAGAATGCTACCATGCTGTTTTCTTATCCTGGATCTAAAGTTAACCCTGAAGCTGAAACTGTGATTGTGTGGCCATCGAATTTGAACCCTGTTCTGAATCCTGGTGTGTTCTGCTTCTGAATATTGTCTGTATACTATATTGTATGATAGTCACTCGTAGAGATGATATCGAAAATACTCATCCTCTATTGTCAAGTGTCAAATCAGGAAAGAAATAAGAAATCAGCTATTTAGTTATAGACGGTGCTATCTTGCCAAATTTTCTTAACGTGATTTTACATTTGTTGGGAGGAGAACAATTAGACATCCAAATCGGAGGTAACCAATAGTTAATTACTCTGTCATTGAATGATGAAGTATAACACACTGCGACTGCCAACCAACCAACCAATGGTCTTATGGACCAACATTTTTTGTTCGAAAAGTGTGCAACATATAGATGCATTGCTACTTATCATAAGCAGATTGAGATGTGATACTAATAAACTAAAAGCATGATGCAAATGCACCGTTGCAATGGCAACTTCTTAAAGGAACACTTCATAGCCCCAACAACAAACCTGTTAGCATAGCGACTTGTATCTCTGCAAGGATGGCATGTGTCAGTTAGTGGTAAACAGAGTAAGAGATGACAATAGAATTTGGTCCCTTTTTATGGTGCTGGTTCTTGCGTTGAATGGGCTTTGGTTAGCACGTAACAATTATTCAGCAAGAAAAGTCCATTACTCATACTGGAGCATCTAGACAAGTACGTTCAGCTGGAACATTTATCGCTAGATGCTGGTTTAAAACTTTAAATGAAGTACTATTTTGGATATGGATTGCTAGCTCGTTGCATTCCAACAAAGTTCCTTGTATTGAATTCAACAAAAAAACATAGTTAAATTTAGAGAATGTAAAAGTTTTATATTGAATTCAACAAAAAAAATACACACAATCGAACTTTTATTTCAATTTCCTTGGATCAATAAACATACTAACTCAATTTACAGACTAACTCAAGAATATAATAAAGAATACAATAGTTATTTGTAATGGTTGATTAGTATATTTGTTTGATTTCATCAAACCTTGTTTCACATCCAAGTGGTGGTATTATATTACGATAATATCTACTTTATCATCACATTTTTATTCCTACTATGGAGCATGGAGGTTATTGGTGGTTAACAACATTGGTTACATCTTTACAGCAATTTTCGAAGTAGGGAGTTATAAATTTGAGTGGTGGTATTAAATTACGATAATATCTACTTTATTTGTTGGTTTGTACTTAATTTACATGATGATATCTCAGTTATTTATGTATTGGAGTAAATTGTGGAAAAATATTGTTTGCTAGCGTTCATTGCCAGAATTGTCACACACAATTCCTTTTCTATCATGTTGCACTAATGTGAAGTTCATCCGTATCACCATCTTTTAATTGTTTGATTCACTTTAGTGTTAAAGAAGAATATTATTTCTGTAAGGTTTAGGATTCCGTTGCAACGCACGAGCACCCTACTAGTTTTTTTAGAAAATGGCAGATACGACCTTTACACATGGTCGGCAGCGCCACTACCGCTACCAGCGCCGCCCACTACTCTTTACCTCTCGGATCCAAGGTTGGCGGAACCGGTGAACTGCTTAGGGGCATTCGTGTATCTCTCCATTGCCGCCACACCATTGCTATCGAAGTTGCTATCCTGTTGCGCGCATAGTTTTTCTAGTTTTTCTCATTGAACATTGTTAATTTCCATGCTCTTAGAAATTAATTTTGTGAATCTATGCCCAAGCCTAAAATTAAAGCACGCCTTTAAATAGCAACCGCGCATTACATTAATCCTGAGAAGAAGATATACTTCTACGTACGCAACAGATATATTGAAGAGGTTGTATTAAATAAAGATTTTTTTTCTTAAGGCTATTAAATAAAGATTTCAAGATATACTTCTATATATGCCACAGATTTATGGAAGCGTTTGTATTAAATAAAGATTTGGTCTTAACAACGTAATTGATGAGGTATCAGTTTTTTTTTTCATATAAGCTCTTCAAGATCTATGAAATGACAAGATATAGTCCTCAGCCTGAAACTTTAAATACAGGCACACACAGAGGCCAGAGCACAATACCACCAGACGAATTGTTGAGTGTTCCCTGGACTGCCGTCTCTCCACTCCACCTACAACCACTTCACTTACCATAATCATTGGCGTCTCTCCTTTGCAATCCCAAATGAAACCCAATAAGTTCTCTCCTCAGCCTCAGCTCAACATGGAGCCTAAGAAGTCTCCTCCCTATGCCATTGTTGATATCGCTGCTGCTGAGACTGAGTGGTTGTTGAGTAGCTTGTTCTACCCGTCGTTGCATGAGGTACCATTTCTCGACGCCTTTTGCATGCTATGTGTTATTATGTCTCTATACGGCGTTTGGCGTTTGGGCTCAACGTGGTCTGCTCCTTAAACAATTTTGAGGGTTCTTTAAGAGTAAACTGTACTTTACACGAGGTATATTTTGTTAAAGTTTCAGTAAACCCCAGTTCCCAGCAGTACTTTTACTGCTTAACCTAGCTCGAAGGAACATTGTCGCACAAAAGCCCAGCTCCGTTGCCCTCCGTTACCTTTGACATAATTCTGTCTTGTGGATCCCTGTGTCAGTGACACATCCCCTCTATCCCCCCACTTCCTCTCTCACAGCAGCTCCCCCTTTCGCTCTCTCAAACCGGTGGACGTCGACGATGGGGAATCTCGTCGTGCGTCACATCCTTTCCAGCCACCTCTCGTCGTCCTCCTCCCACTTGCGCCGCCACTCGCCGCACCTACCCATACCGCAGCCCTTCTCGCGGTTCATCGCCGCAGCCGCACCTGCCCTTCTTCCATTCCACTCTGGTGGCGACGACCGAGCGCCAATGGAGATAGCCGCCGGCACATAGAGTCAGCCTGCTACGACAGCAAAATAGTAGCGGCCATCGCGTCAGATCTAGCCATGGGTATCAATCCAATCCAGCGCCGCCGTCCACAGAGAGAGAGCGAGAAGCCGACGGCAATAGGTCCAGTGAGGCGCGTTAATTGAGGGTATCTATTTTTTTTTTGCATATAAGCCCTTCAAGATCTACGAAATCACGCGACGTAGTCCTCGGCCCAGGTCTTTAAATGCGGGCACGCATGGAGGACGGAACAGAGCGCCACGAGGCGAGTTGTTGAGTGTTCCGTAGGCTCCCCGTCTCTCCTCTCCCGCCGCTGCCTATAACCGCTTCACGTGCCCTGATCCTCCTTCGCAGCTCTCCTTTTCATCCCCAAATGGAGCCCAAGAAGCCCTCTCCTCAGCCCCAGCCCCACATGGAGACCAAGAAGTCTCTTCCCCACTCCGCCGTCGACACCGCTGCCACCGGAGCCGAGTCGCCGTTGAGCAGCTTGTTCTATCCGCCGTCGGATGGGGTACCCGTTTCTGGATGCCTTTTGCCTATTCGATGTTATGCCCCTGGCGTTTGCGCTCGATGCGATCTTTTCTTTAGACGGAACAATT
Source organism: Ampelocalamus luodianensis (assembly GCA_036346255.1). Lineage (NCBI taxonomy): Eukaryota > Viridiplantae > Streptophyta > Magnoliopsida > Poales > Poaceae > Ampelocalamus > Ampelocalamus luodianensis. The sequence goes on along the minus strand of CM070617.1, from coordinate 22,739,613 downwards.
TTGAGTTTTTTTTTTAAAATAATGATGCAGATGGTTCTCTTCGTGTGCAGGGCGTTACCAGATATTAGATTTGCCTTTTTATCCATCGTGTGCAGGTCCTTTGAAGTGAATATGCGAAAAATTAGTAGTTTTTTTTTATGTAGATACACCCTTCTTTCCAAGTCGATATAGATCATTTTAGAGTTTATTTTTTAAACTTAATTTTATAGGATTTAATATTGTGATATTATTATCTAATTTCGATGATTTATTTTTTTTCGTTTCCTTTTTCGTTTTGTTTTCAAGGCAAACGGCAAAGAGCAGGACTTGCACGCCATTCTTTTCAAAGGGCAGAATGGGAGCGCACAAGCTGGCATTACAGGTAGTTGTGGAATTCCTCCGTCTCGTCTTATTCCTATATGCCATTAGGACACTATTGTGAAAATGAAACGGAATAGTACATCGCACCTCTGTATCAACGAATTTAAAGCACAGAAAGAAATCCAAAATCTTGGGTAAAAAAAAAATCCATAATCAGACAAATCTTGAAAGTTATGAGCCCATTTTTCATTTGTATTTACCATTTTCGTATGTGTAACTTTCATAAGGTCAGGTACAGTGTGCATATATTGGTTATATTCAAAGTCAACCAACCATAAATTACTTTCCATTTCAAACTCTTGTCTCCACTATCATGGACTGTTTTTCTTTTGAAGTAATATGATGGACTGTTTATCATCTGGGTGATCATCTTACTCGGTTTGGAGCACTGCGATATGACACAACAGCAAATTAACTGCAAAAGATTATTTTTTTCTAACAGATGGTAAATCCCAGTGGACTCCTCCTAAAAGTCGCACTGCATACACCAAGGATAACAAACACTCTTATCCATGTGACTCGGTTGATACGTCATGTTTTGGTTCTTCTGTGCACTATGGTGGTCGAGATTATTTTTATGGCAGCTCTACACCCAAGCAAGCCACAGAATCCAATGATGTAAGAAATTGCTAAACCCAAAAATACATCTCACGTTTGTAATTCATAATTACTTTGAATTTTTTAAATCAGCATGAACGCCTATATACCTCAGCAAGGCTTTGAACATACTTTTTTGCATTCATTTCAGTATAAGGTGGACAATAAGGACCCCGCTGCAGATTCTCATGGCGACTGGTGGCAAGGTGTAGTGTTATTGCATATTTAGATATATATTATGACTGAGTCCGTATTGTTGACTAATATGTTTTTTGCTTTCAGGCTCATTTCACTACTAAGCAAATTTGGCGGCCTCTCCCGCAGTGGACAAGGTAAAAGGGAAGAGCTTACTATTGTTTAAATTAGTATGGTTTGGTGCTATTCTCTGCTTGTTATTCAGCTTACATTTTGGCGCCATTGAATTTCCTTTTGCAAATCCCAGATGAACATCAGCAACTGATAGTTCGTATACGTCCACGTTTGCTCAGTTGGCCTATTTATCAATTATCACATACTCTTAGTTCTTCTTTATTTGGAAGAAATATGCTCTCTTTTTTATGTTTCAAAAGTCAGAATAGTTAAGACTTATAGTACAATGCAAATTGCTCAAAGCTTTTCTATGCGAGGAAAAATGGGTTACTAGTGATATCTGAGATGATGTTCCCGGCCAACTTTTCCCTAAAAAAGTGCCCAAACAACTCCATTTTTATGAAGAAAAGTTTATTTCTGCTGCATTTCAAGCTTCTACGAGTTCCGCACTCAGTGTATTTCCCATTTCTTCCTTTCCTGTTTATAATATTAATATACCCAAAAAAGGCTATTCATTCGCGTGTCGATATCAAAGTTTTGGCTTGAACAGATAATTAATTTTTCTGCGCAACTAGCTGTGAGATTGATGTACAATGATGTAGTTGTGGAGATAGACAAAGTTCACTTGGAGGGAAAAAAAAAGGTTTAAATGTCCTGGAGTGAAAACTTTAGTTAACCCCCTACCTTTATATGTCGCCATCACTATGTTAGGGCCAGCAATTAGTTACATCATTTTCAATATAGTTTCACGACCTAGCATCGTATTATATAATTCACTTTGGGTGAGAAAGCAAGAACAAAGTTATGCCCACCTCTTGTGCAGATGTTCCATTACTTGCTAGCTGTTCTATGCCATCATTTTGTTCTTGAGAAACATAAATCCTCCGCAAGAGGATAAGGTTCAGGCTCCATTGGTTCTGACTATTGAGTAAATATTTTATTGTAAAAAAATGATAAATATATATTTTCTGAACAGCCTTTTTATGAGAAGCAACATGTTAATCCTAACTTTAACTACAGTTCCAAAGAGGCTCAATGATGAGAACATAGTCAGAACCAAGTTACCATACCTAGCTAACTAGATGCCGTATGTCTTGTGTATCCTGATGATTATTTGCCTACAACATTGTCATTGTATCATGTTATTGTTGGTTTTCTATCATTTTTCTCAACATTTTATTCGATTGTTTATGGCAGGAACTGAAAGGGGAGGGGGTGAAACTGGTTTCCTTGATTGGCCTTGTTGGTAGTATCAGTTACCTACATCATAGTGGAGTCGCATTCGTCCATTGATGGTGGCAGTATTTGGATGCATCATCACACCTGGGCAGATGTGGCAGTATTTGGACGCATCATCACACCTGGGCAGATGTAGCGTGTGCGTTTACCTTTTTCTTCCATATTTAGTGCTTTAGATGTGAAATGTAATGAACCTACAAGCACAGTAAGAGTTAGGTCGCAGTTGCATAAAGGGCCCCTTTCCATTCTGCCAATTCTGGTCAGTTTGGTCTCTGAATCCTAAAAATAAAATCTATGTTTCTTTACTGTTGGATCCTGCTCCAGAGCAAAAATGCTGTAGAAGCGGGGATCACTTTACATTGTACAACTGTACTCCTTAAATTTCACAGAAGTTTGGAAGTTATCTTCTCATTATAGCATGAAATTCAGAGAGGTGCTTTATTCCAACAGACATTACAACCATATTATTCAGAAAAGATCCAAGAAAAGTTTCACATGACAAAGATCACATCATGTTACAGCAGATGTTGGACAGTACTCAAGAGTTTGACAGCTTCCAGTTCCATCCCTTTGCTCCTCATGGCAGGGTATACGCTGCGCAGTAAAACAAAATAAAGCAATTGATGTTGATGCCATGTACTGAAAACATTGAAAGAGAGGAACTAACTGAAAACCGCAGGAGTGTAACTTACGGCCACATTTGTAACCGATGGGGCGGTTGGCGATGGCGCAGCGCTTGGGGATGGTCATGGCCACGGCGGGCTTGACGCCGGCCCTGCGCGCGGTGTCGGACAGCATGACGGCGCAGAGGCACTTGGGGTTTTGGCCGATGCTGCGCACCTGCAAGCAGCAGCTCGGCGGCACCGCGCCGCGGGGGTTCTGCGTAGCCACCGCGCACGGGGCGAGCTTGAGCGCCACCTGGTCCACGGGGACGCGGCCGCACTCCCCCGCGCCGTGCGCCGTCTCCAGCCCGGCGAAGCCGGCGACCAGAAGCATCATAACAAAGCAGAGGCACCTCGCCTTGAGCTCCATTTCTTGCCGCTGCACTTCACACTCTTTGCTGTCTGCACCGAACTCTGATGATGATCGTCTCGACGTCTCGTAGGGGTGTATATATACAGCTCTGGAGCCTGGAGCGTGAATGGAAACCATGATGGGTTGCTTGAGATTTCGCGGGCAGGTCATGGTGTAGAAGGCACGAAGTGGAGGCCGCATTAACGTTCTCTTTAAGCCGCGCGCATGCACCAAGCTCTCCATTTAGACTTCAGAGAATCACCTACTGTGCTCCACTATGCTGAGGGCAGGCTTAACGTCCACGAAAATTCTCTGCAGTCTCTCACCTCTGCCACGCAAACGGCCTGCGATGGAAAGATTCGGCTCCTTTGTCGGTTCACAATCATCACGGGTATGTCGGCGGCCTGCTTTACCCGGCCGGAGTTCTTGAAAACGCGACAACCAAGCCACACTGCCTTTTTCGGATCTTCAGAAACCTCAAAGATGTAAAGCAGTAAGAACTTGCAGCAGTAAAAGCCGCAGGTTTTAGCTGGAGTCCGTACCAATCCAAGAAATGCAGCGAATTCCTTCTGATTTAGCAGCTAGACTAAATCTGCTTGTACGAAGTACTATTTGATAACAAGGTCAGCAAACAGCAGTACACATAGGAGTAGCTTAGCACCAATAATTCAAAATACAGTAAGAAAATAGGCACACATAGATGACACAAGTATACACAGAGACTAGTCCTTGGCAATCTTATGGGCAGACAATTAGCCTAGCTTTACAGCTCTGTTGTGGTCGAGACATCGATCATCGTACTACTGTTGATTATCATCCCCTTGACTTCTGGACCAACATGATCTGTGAAGGCTTTCTTTGCGCCAGCCCCCTTGTTATTGTGAGACCGTCTGCCTGCAGTAAGCGAGGTCCTCTCCTTCTTAGATGGGCTTGACAGTCGCGCTGGCGAGAAGCTAGGCGTGGCATACGCCGTCACAAATGGTGTGCCTGAGGCAGGCACTTGGTAGGGTGGAACCACGGCCTTGTTGCAAACAATCTTACAATCTGCATCACCTGGTGCAAAATGCTCCGCGTGCCTGTTCAGCTCATCGATGTTAAGTAGATCGTCAATGCGAGCCACAATGTTGGAAGCCAGACTCTCCATAACCCTTGAATAACTCTCCAAGATTGATTTGCCCACATCCTGAAAAATTGTTCACCACGCAGGCAGTAAGGTTGAGTTCAGTTATTGACATGAAAATGGCTAAAACAAAGGGAGATGCAGAGTGACACACAAACCTTGTTGTACTGAATTTTGCTCATGTCCAAGCTCGTCTGCGTCAGCCCAGGAAACCTTTGCTTCAAGCATATCAATAGGCCCTCTGCTCGTTCGGCGAGCAGCTCCCTTTTCTCTGTATCTATTATCATGTCTTTCACCATGCCCCAAGATGATCTTGCACTGGCCGCACGGCCTAGACCATTCACTGGTTTCGCAGAAACCCTCCGGCGCCACACATACACAGATGCCTCGACACGGTTGGCAATTTCCAGGGCTTGGTACTCCGTTGACAGGTCCAGGCAGTCGAGAAGGCACTCAGGGGAGAACTGATCGGAAGTGATGTAGCGGTATATGATGTCGCCCAAAGTCGCCCTTCCGTTCTAACATCCAAAGTTTTTCATTAAAAAAAGAAGTTAAAGCAACAAGTTGAGATCAAGAAATATATTGGACAATGCACATGAGGTTAGATCATGGTATACCTTTGGTAGTGAGTCAAGGTACGATTCAGGGATTTCCATCTCAGCTAAAGCATTGCTGTTGATAGCCATGGCAGCCTTCAAGATTTGATTTGCGCAATCGCGTTTGTGCTGCAATTGCTTCCTCGTTTTGTCACGAAGGCCCCCAGGGGGCACATGAGGCACCGGTAGCCACCATTTCTCATCACGGCGATGGCAAGCCGTCCTGAAGGAAGCAGAGCCATCACAATCCGGTGTGCATATCCCTTGGTCAACGTACCAGAACTCTGTGTCTCTGAAGCTGTCCAAGATTTCCTGTCAAGAGGTGTTGTTATGAGAAACTACCGAATGTTCGCGATTAGTTTGTAATGAATTTACTGCTGTGAAAACTCACAAGGAGCATATGGTCTAGTTTCCGAAGTGCTGGCAGATTGATGTATAAATCAGACCGCGGCCTGCTTGTCATGATCTGCAATGTATCATCCAGGAACAATTAACAGTCAGTTTCTGAGAGGTGAAGGCTAAACTTGATCACTGAGACACCACAAACATACTGTGCTTGAAATTACTTCATGATTTATATCACTGTTCGGTTTGTAATGCATATGCAGTAAGTAGAGGCATTACTATTCCTTAGTAAAACGTTGACCCACACTGTTAAAGAGCAACTGCACAGTAGGAAATGCAACTACTTTTCAACTGGAAGCAAATATACTAATTATCTGTGGAGTCAGTACTAGCTAGGGAGAAGGATGCAATTACTATTCGCCAGGCGCATAATATGTGTACGAGGAATTTGGTTTGGTTTCATTAACTAGTAGTACCATTGATAATCTTGCTGTGTTCTGTCTTAAATTTTCCTTGTTTCTTTGCTTAATTACCCTTGTACAGTTGTACGTATCTTTGTCTTTGTACTATTGTACATACCTCGTATTACTACTAGTACGACCTTTTCTATTGATGGCTTTTACAAGGATTCTTCATTGATCTGGACCATTTGCTGTCTTGTAATAATTTAGAGAAGATAGCGCGTGCAGCAATTACTCTCGTCTGGCTGCAAATCTCGCACAACAACAACAATATGACACCACAAAGTTCATGAGATGTGAAAATACTACATGCACCTAACATTTCTCTCCTTTTTTTGCATGAAAATGAATCAGATAGATAAAATCCAGGGTTGGTAAGCGCGTGTTTAATAGCGTTTTCTACTGGTCCATGTGCAACTAAAGTCCCCATTATAAACTGTTCCCGTACACACTGATAGTGTCACGCTTCTATGGGAAGCCAGCAGTTGCACTTGCTCCTGAACAACTACGTTAATAACTCCGGTTTCAGAACCACCATATCTTCAGCGTGGCGGTGTTCAATAATCAAATGTACATTCACCGGACAAGCAAGACATTTGATCGACCGTTTGAACTTCGGAATTGCAGCTCTGCACGCTACGGCTGAAGTGTTTAGGGAGGAGATGAGCTAGCTGCATGCTGTTGTTGCGTACGTACCTCGAGCCTGGTTCCGTCGGGGAACGACTGCCAGGTCGGGGCCAGTTCAACGATGTGGTCGCTGACGCAGAGCAGCCAGTCCATCTCCCGCCGCCACATGGCCTTCTTCTCCGGCGGGAGCGGCTCCAGCCTCCACAGCTGCCCGAAGATCGTAGCTGCACAACGGGAACCACTACTTAGTAACAAGTAACAACTCCTACCAAAATCGCAAGAAATTAAAGAAAGCAAGGCAGAATTCTCACCGCAGAGATTGGTAATGGCGTTGGAGATGGCGAGCGCCGTGCACACGCCCTTGCCGCTCCCGGACATGTCCTCGCCGAGCAGCAGCTTCGCGAACCTCTCCTTCATCATCTCCATCTCTGCTCACCATGCACAGACCACGCACACATTAATACATTGTTACACGCCGAGAAGTGAAAAGAAGACAACATTACTCTTGTTAGTGCCATTAATTACCTGAGGCAGCCCTGCGCTTCTGCTTGTGCTGCTTGTCCACCTCGGTGTCGGAGGCGCAGCAGCTCGTCTTCTTGGGCGGCGCCGGCGCCACGGGCCACTCGTCAGTGGAGGCGGCGTCGGAGCTGGAGCTGCTCCCGTCGACCGAGTCCGTGAACACCTCGCTCCCGGCCTCCCTCTCCTCCTCCGCGCTCCCCATCCGAGATCCCAGCCGCGCGTGACGGATCTCTCTCAACTCAAGTCTCAACACGCGCGTGTGCCCGTACGCGCGTGGGCGTGGTGTACCGTGCACGTACGTACGCCCTTGGTGCGCGCAGGGCTGCTAGCTCCGTTCCTCCGACGGCCCAGGCGGGCTCAGCTCCGCGTGCGACGAGACGGGCGCGGGGGAATTAGCATGGCGCGCGTGGTGATTCGAGAGTTTTTGTGCGGGTGTTTTTGGCGTTTCGGTCTCGGTTGTGGCGCATGGGAGAGAGAGGGGTAGGAGTGACGAACCGGAGGAGGCTTAAAAAAGTTTGGCTGGCTGGTCGATGGGGAAGAGTGACCGTTGGGTTTTGAGTTGCGCTGGTGGTCTTCCACTCTTGCCTGTGCACCGGGGGTTTACTTTGTAGAGAGAGAGAGAGAGTGGAACGGGCGGGCGGGCGGGCGGCAGCGGCAGCAACGGTTAGCGAGTGAGGGGGAAGGCGTGCAAATAATAAAGAGGATGGACTGGACCCGCGTGAGGGGTACGCTCCTGGTGTGATGTTCTCTTTCTTTCACACATTCTTCACCTATTGCCGTTGCATTGCCACTCCCTTTCTTTCAAAAATACAAAACCAGGTGTACACGTAGGTACACAACATACACTGTCTTAACCCTCGAAAGTGCATCAAGATTCGTGTAAGGGATATGCAATTATTAGAAGATGGGTTGGTTGATTGAATTTTGAAAGTTTTGTCTCAATCTCGAGACATATTTCATGGTGGTGATAGTACATATTCTCATATGTACATGTGGAAAAAAAAACATATTTCGCTTCTTTTCACAATGTTTGTCCATAGCTCACCATTTGCATAGAATAACGAAACAATAAATCTAATAAATAATTAATACATACCCTTATTAAATGACATATCACAACCACTTAACATCTTTCAAAACATTTAAATAGAGATAGAAAGCGAAAAAATTGTAATAACTACACCCATTCATTCAAATGACAAATATATTAAAACAATATTTCCGAGGCTATAGACAAATATAATGAAACAGAGGGAATAATATACTAATAGATGGTTGAGTGACTTGGACTTTAGACATATAATGTACTAGGAAAATTGAGTTGTACCAGTGGAATGGCTAAGGGTCTGGTTGGATCGTGGAAGTAGGAATTTTGGATGGCAAAAGACATGTACGGGTATTTGACGAGGACTATTGATATGTCAATATTTTCGGTTAAAATCAAAATATCTATGAAAGCAGGCCCACATATTAGGGGTTCACTTTATAACGGTTATATACATACGACTACGATTAAAAAGAAGTATAATCCCTTTTATTACAGCCAAATTGGTCGTAGACTAATTTGAGTTGTGAGACGGGATACTATACAACCAGTCATACTGTTTGGGCCACCCTTGACCGAAAAAACTGGTTGGATGATGTGGTACTTTCCCATATGACCAACGTGAGAGCAGTTATTGGCGCATCTAACAACTTACGACAGTTGGCTAAGAGACGCAACGGTTTAAGACTCAACGAAGGAACGTGCATGAAGACAAAGAGACGTCTTTAGCGGCATTAGCTATCATCTCTTCAACAATTATAAATACGGTAGCATGTGCACCTTGTAACACAATATGAATCAATCTTACAATCTCTTTATCATCATATCCTTGAAAAACCTTTGACAGTGTCTACGGCTGTAAATATCTCTATTTCGATCGTACTTTTATATTTTTATTTTACCCTAAGCTCGATGAAGGACGTGGGTCTCAATTATCGATAGTATTATTGAGGTTTCCTTCCCTAAATTTGTCGAAGTTCCTATCCACGTGACAAGAAAAGGAGTGTCCCATCCACATTGAGTTGTGAGTTGTGACATGGATAAGGCTCCGTTTGAATTGCTATAATTTTTTCGAATCCTACTAGAATAGAGTTGTTGTTGTTTTTTTTATAAAAATACTACAAAATTTCGTATTTATGTATTTCAAATGGACCCTAAAAGGTAGTCAATATTATATACTAGTACTCCTGCCGTGCCCTTGGGCGTGCGAAAACGAGACGGCACTCGCCCAGTCACCCTTGGCGCGTGCCCGCGAAAACGAGACGGCACTCCCGTGCGTGGGGCCGCGCTGGAGAGCGACCCTTCGGCTCGCCGTGAGTCAGGCCCGTGCCCCCGCGCGTGGAGAGCCTCGCGCGAAGGGAAGGCTGAAGGCTGCGGCGAATCAAACGGCCAAGAAGCGAGCAAAACGGAATTGAACGGCGGACGAAAAAAGAGTGACGTGACCCGCCGAATCGAGGCTTAATTTTCGCTCGGTTTATACCGTAGGATTCAAGCTCACATGGTTGAAGCGTGTGGATTTCAATATGTGATGGAAACAGGAAAAGTAGCAAAAGTTTGTTTAACTCTGCAGTCACTAGTCATGGCTAGCTTTTCTTCCACTGCTACAGCTGAAAAATCTACACGAGTCGCTGTCGTCACAAGTGGGGCATAAAGAAAAGTAATGGATCGGGAAAAAAAGTGCTGATCAGCACAACTAATCTGTTCCTAACAATCTTAATTTTTTAGTGCTGGATACCTCACTTTCACTGGAAGCGAAGAAACACTTGTAGTTCAGGGCTACTCTGGACCATGTGCTAGTGCAGTCATGGTTCAATTAACTAGCACCAGTACTACCTAGCAGCATAGGCGAAACTTTGTTCTGTTTGTCTGAATAACTCTTCTAAAGCTGCCGGTCACAAATATTCTCGACTTTGAATCAAATTTGTTTTTTTACCTGTTTAAAACACAAGTTTCACATAAAATAGTTTAGTTCATAAAACAAAAAGGAAAAAGAAAATTCCCGAATTCAGTCTGTGCACTGTCAGCCCCGCTCATCGTCCCATGTCAGTCACAGGCTCCCACGGACCTAAATTACTTCTGTTGCAATAAGGCACATTTTCAGAAGTTCTCTGAGAAAAGTGATAAACAAGCAGCTTGCTTAGAAATGTGGAAAGGAAGCAAGCACTGTGTGCCAGTCTGTTACTCCATGTGAGGCCTTCAACGTTAGGGACCCATTGTCGAAGGGCACCATTTTCCACTGACGAGTACTACTCCACAATACATAAAGAACGTTCCAAGGTCCCGTTGTCCCGATAAGGCCAATGGCCGATAGTGTGATCCGTGCTACTGCAATCTGCATTCTGCAGACCTAGAAGCGGCAGAAGCTCTACTCGGAGGGCCAAACTCCGAAGGAAGCTACGCTTGTCGTGGCGTACCTGTCCCCACTGCGCACTGGCTCGATTCGGCCCGCCTGCACGCAGCACGCCGCGCCGGGGCTCGGGCACCCATGATTTCTTCCTCGGTGACGTGCGTCTCGCTCGGCATCCGGCCGGCGCGTTGGTCCCTTCGGCACGGGCAGATTTCTTGCAGCGGCGCGCGTTTGGGTCAATTTGTTTTGGCTTGCTCGGTGTTCCGTTCGCATCTCGGGCGCATCGTGTGGCAACTGCCCGCATCGTTCCCACCTTGCAAGATCGGCAACAACTTACTGTGATAGGGTAAGATCTCTTGTTAGTGCTGCCCGTTCCAAGTAATTAAGCTAAGCAAACTTGTTGGGAGTAACACTGAACTAGCCCTATCTGGGCTCTCGTAAACCGGGAACTAGATAGGGGGAAAGAAAATGCAGACTTCACTTGGAAGTGTTGGAGATGTGCTAATAATGTGCATGTTTAGGTTTAACGTCTGGTCCTTCTTAGCTGGCTGAGAGAAGCATGTACCCGCCGTGTCCCCGTGGCAGGTGACCGACTCTCCATTTAATGTGCAACATACTGATAGCCGGTAGATGGTCACAATGGCTCAGTTAGTTGAAGTTACTCTAAATAACAATCGCAGAATCAATATCCAAGGACGACTGTAGATAATCATAATCTGAATCTTTGAGAGTAGGAGCGGGTTTGGAGGGATGAGAGCATGTGGATCCATGAGGCTACGGGGAAGGATGAGGAGAAGCATGCCGTCATTAATAAACAGATTTCAACTATCACCTTATCGGGGTCACACGCCAAATGTGAAGCTCCGAAATGACAAGGCACACATATGGCATACTTCTCTTCACCGTGACGGGCTGACGGCCGTCGCGCAAGAATGGCGACAAGCAACACCTTCCATACTGCGGACACTAAAAATACCGAGTTTTTTTTTTTGTGATTTCCATAAATGCAGCTGTACACTTGTATAGTCAGCTTCAAATCACAACTATACAGAGATCTTCGTCGCAAAACAAACACGCTGACACATACTGCAGCGGAGAAATTCTCCGGTTGTAATCAAGTGCAGGTTTGCAAGCCCAGTAGTACGACCGAATTGTGTAATTGGAAAAGAGATTAAGTGGCATCGATGTGACTCGGCTGACGGCTTCAGACATTCAGCACGACTACAGAATGGAGATCCAAGCTATGAGTATGATCTATGATACTTAAGGGCTGGGTCTAATCCCACTCCAAAAGCCACGTTTCCATGCTCAAAAGTTTCGATTCGCCGCTATGATGACGCCTCCTTATCGATCAATCAATCAGTCCACTGATTCCCTCGCCACCAGTGGTAATGTGCTCGGCGCTCGATGCCCTACTTTTCCTCATCTTTTTTTTATCTCCGGAGTATATTTTTTGTGTCGCCCTCTGTGCCGTGCCGTCTTAAGAACCGTAAGTGCATTCACTTGCACGGAAAATTTGATCATATACCCTCCCCTTAGATGTAAATTCAGGATTTACCCTCCTGGCCCACATGTCATTGACCTATGGTGACCTCACATGTCATTGAGGTAGGAGGGTAAATCCTGAAATCCTGAAATTCAGGGAGGGTATATGCCACTTGCACTGCCTTCTCCCGGTTCTCCCTCTCTTGCTCTCCTGCCAGCTGAACGGAGCTGTAGTAGCGATGAAGGATTGGGCGCGGCCGATCATAGCGTCGGCGCTGTTCGCTCTTCTGTGCCCGGGAGGCATCCTGCAGATGCCCGGCCGGCACCGACCGGTCGACTTCATGAACATGAAGACCAGCTGGGCGTCCATCCTCGCCCATGCCGTTTTCTACGGACTGATGCTTATGCTGTTTCTTGTCATCTCGCAGGCTCATCTCTACATCTGTCTGAGTGTGTTTGCGCTCAGTTTTGTAACTTGGAGCTCAGAGGATGTATCCTTCGGCCTTGTGTGCACACGGTGTACCTCATGTTATGGAATAAAGAAGCAATGACACTTTACCAGTTTAGACGGAATTCAGATGGCTCTTAAATTTACTCATTGTTTCAACTGGTTAAGTCTGGTTGATCATATGTTCCTGGAAAAAAGTAGTTTGTTTCAACCAGAATTTTATGTCAGTTTTCATGCAAAAAAATGTGATGTCTGAAACTCTGAATCAGAAGGGGAAGACGGCCCAGCACAGGATGGTGATCTTGATGGCTCCTATAGTAATTCTGATTGAGCAGGGCCAATTTGGATTTCCCAGTGTGGCCAGTGCAGATGTATGTGTGTACAGGTATAACAGTAACATGTTCAGAAACAAACATGTATTACAGCTTGAAGGTACACCAGAGATAACTTGGTAAGACTGCAAACAAAGACATCCAGGTCCACTGACAACAAATAAAAGTACAATGCAATTTTTTGGTGACAACAAATAAAAGTACAATGCAATTTTTTGGTGACAACAAAGGTATACAATGCATTATATTGGAATGGTTTTGTTCAGGTTGAAGATTCGTATTGCTGGAAGACCAGCGACTACTTTGCCTTTACGACAGTCACAGGGCAAGATGCATTCGAGAGCACATAGTTCGTCACACTTCCTAGCAGAATCCTGAAGACAAATTCCAACTGTCAAGATAAAAAAATCAAGCAAAGTATAATCAGAGGTGTTATGCATATGTCATGTCCTAAGCATAATGCTCGTACATGATTCCAATTTTCTGGTTACAATCATGCAGGTATGTACTGATGTTTTGTCATGTTAACACGAACAAGGTAGATAGGTATGGTTGTCTCCGATGGATAGCATTTCTGATGATCCTCGAAACGAAACAGAAGTCCTAACTTAAGTTTTCAGAAAGGACAACTGTACATTCGTCCGGACGATCCAAACGCTGTACGTATCGATCTTGGCTGGCGTAGTACGTGTTAGCGTCATCTTTATACGGTACTCATTTTCTCTCCCATCTTTTCTTCTTCTTTTTCTTGCTCGTGTCTGGCATTTGGGCCCCACACAAAACCCAGCAGGCACATGTGGTCAGGACGGACCAGCCAGAGTTAGCTCATAGCTAGTGTTTAGCGATGTGACCTCTGCTCAGTTCCTACTACGTCTTCCGGCTTCCAAGTAAATCCCAAAATTCACCTTGATGGCTGATCAAGCTTCAGATATTTCTATTCGAGTAAAGTCTAAGCAAAAAAATCTCATCGACGGGAATTGAAGTAGTCTCGCAATGGGTGATCACATCCTTCTCCACGCCCTGTACTGGGCGTTTTTTTATTTGTGTTGTTGCAACTGTTGTCCTAGGATGTTGCAACCATTGTCCTAAGATATTGCAACTGTTGTTCAGGGATGTTGAAAGTGTTGCATCTGTAAAAAAAATTTGCATACTGTTCACGGCGATATTCTAAATTTTTCCAACGTGTTTTTTTTTCCAGATACTTTGATTTTTGATTTGTGATGTTACAACCGTTGTCCGAAGATGTTATAACCATTATCCTAAGATGTTGCAACCATTGTCTTCGGATGTTGCAAACGTTGTTCTGGGATATTGCAATCGTATCCGGGGATCTTTTTGTTTGGTGTCGGCCGTACGCAAGCTAACATTACCCTTCTTTCTTTAAAAAGAGAGAATGAATCGAGGAATAGTACATGTAAACTCTTGTTTTGTTGAAGTTGATCTAAGGCAAGATAATAGTAGTAGTCTGTTTGAACATCCTTCTGATTACTCGCAACGGCCATTAATTTAATGGGATGTTTAATCTTGCAGGTGAAGTGAGGCCAAGTAGGTGCATTCAGATAAATTGTCTACATTTTTCAAGCCCGACAGGTGATAAGTAGCAGCATTGTCGTCTATTCAACGGTGTGGACAGAACTTGGACGTCCGATCATAACCTCAAATCGGACGTCCGGGTACTAGTATCACCCTTTCATTAAACATGCCGATGCTAGCTATTGTATACCTCTGAATCTGGCCGATACCACGGCTTCCCATGACGAGTGATTCGAGCTTGAGCTCCCCCACCGCCTCGCACACCTTCTCCCTCGGGTCGCCCCAATACATCTTCAGCACCACCGACAACTGATCGAGCATGTAACATGATCTACCTCAACTCGAAAAGGAAAAAAGAATGACACCATACATAGCAATGGCAGGAGCACACACATCCTTCTCCCGGGCCACAACGTTGAGCATGTCGAACACCTCGGCGTCCGAGGGTATGTCGTAGCGTTGACTCACCGCCGGCTCCCTGAGCTCCTCGAGCGGGATCAACGCTGAGATCGATCGGGCAAGAGAAGCCACTGTGGATCAGCGAGACGCGGCACGAGTGGCAGATTTCGTTTCAAACGTGCAATGGTGTAAGGCGGGCGAGTTTCTTACGGGATCCGGAGTCGGACCAGAGGACGTGCTTGGCCTCGTCGCGGCCGGGGTGCTGGATGTGGATGAGGACGAGGGTGTCGCCCTTGCGGAGGAGGTTGTCGGCCGTCCACCGCAGCGCCTTCTTGCTGCTCGGCGAGAAGTCCATCGCCACGCCGATCCTGCGCTCTCCCGCGCCCGCCATCGCGTCCGGCCGATCGGATCAAACGGAGATTTCGACCGCTCTCCTTTGTCTCGCTTTGGTTCCGTCTCTCGCGTACGTGGCTTGTGCGCGCTCCCGGTTTTGCCTTCGGTTTGCGGAATCCACTTTGCCTTGTGATGTCGGGCATGGCGGTGGCGCGAGACGAGAGATGCGCCGGTGCGCGCGGGCTGCGGCACGCTACGCACGTACGTTCGTTTTGCCATGCGTCGTGGCACTTGGCACGAGACGATAATAGCGCCCTCAGGAATCAGGGGCGGACGCGACGTGGCCTGACAGGCACGAAAGGAGCCGCCCGGGGATCGCGAGTTCGGGACACGCGGCACCCTCGCCGACAAATAAGTTGTAAGTTTCTGTGGAGAGTATAACGTAGACGCATACAGACCATGTGTTAGAAATTTACCAGATACACCCAAGGTCTGACAGAATACAAGCACATACTTTCACATTGAATGCACATGTGTGCACTCTAAAATTAGTGAACTCCGGCGCAAATCTAGAACTTAAACACTAATGGATTAGCTCGACACCCGCATGCCAGCTTCCCGACCAATAGTAAGTTAGTAACCGTGATGTACACCAATTGCTGTTTCCATTGCTAAAAAAACTCTTGTTTCACTGGCACATGGGACCAACCGGGTTTAATAGTTGTCATAGTAAGTTAAGATCTCTCCTTGACGGCAGGATCGGTTCTGATTTCACCCCGATCAAACCCTAATCCGTGACTAAAAATAGAGAATCATCTGTTGATCGGTTTTCAAGTCCAGCCTGCCGCCGCCGCCGCCTCCTTCTTTGTTCCGCTATTCAGGTATGACGATAATCATTTTTTTCTTTTGGGTTTCTGTACGGGTTGGTCAAATTAAATTGCTTGATACTAGTAGTAGACCAAGTAGTACTAGTGACAGGATTTGAACCTTCAGATAACCCGATTGGAACTAATTGGCAGAATCGTGGATGGAGGAAGAAAGGGGAAAGTGCGATAGAGTTCTAACAATGCTAACAACTAGATACTAGAATATGCTGTTCCTTTTCTTACTTCATTACCAAGCCGCTGGACTATATAAAGCCAGGGAATTACTGAGTTCAGTTACAGAGTAAAGTAAGAGCAAAAGATAAAGGTTGTTCAGCACAAAGAGACAACGATAAACGATGCACAGTAATTGCTGAAATGCGAAATAACCGTTAGATCTTCCACTCAGAATCTGGGCCAATCTATGCCCTCCTTCCCGGCCAAATGAACTCGCTCAAGCGTTACATATGATGCCGACTTCTCTTGACTCAACTCTCCAACGCAATTCCTGAAGTTTCAGTCTCTGATCATTTCCTGAGACCTGACATTACCCTCCTCCTGGAGTTTCACCTTGTCCTCAAGGTGTAAATTTTGGAAAAGTGTTTATAATAAAAGTTGCATCCTCCCATGTCGCATCTTCTGGACCCAGGTTCAGCCACTATATAAGCCATTGAGCCACCGGTTCATTTCTACATGGAATCACCCTTCTATCCAAAACTGCTACAGGTTCAGTCTTAACCTTCCCATCCTCTCCAACTAATGGCAAGCCTGGAATGGGAACAGCATGAGACCCCAGATGTTTCTTCAATTGGCTTACATGGAAAACAGGATGGATGGCAGTGTTTTCGGGTAGTTGTAACTTGTATGCTACTGATCCCACTTTTTCCTGAACTCTAAAAGGTCCATAGAATTTTGATCTGAGTTTCAAAGATCCTCTTATACCAAAGGATGTCTGTCTGTAGGGTTGCATCTTGAGATGTACCATATCTCCAATTTGGAATTGTCTCTCTGTTCTTGACTTATCCGCAAAGTGTTTCATCCTTTCTTGCGCTCTGTGCAGATTAGACTTCAACTGCTCCAACATGTGCTCTTTTTGACCCACAGTGATTCTTGCCTCCTCTGAAATGTTGCAAGGAATTGACAACTCCCCAATTTGAGGAGGAGGATAGCCATATAAGGCTTGAAAGGGGGTGATTTTCAAAGAAGTATGATAAGAGGTGTTATACCACCATTCAGCCATTGTCAACCAAACCATCCATTCCTTCGGCTCCTGAAACATCATACTACGCAAATATGCCTCCAAGCATTGATTAACTCGTTCGGTTTGCCCATCCGTTTGAGGATGGTAGGCACTGCTTAGCCTCAAGGATACCCTCAAAGTTCTGAAGATTTCTTGAAAAAGATGACTAGTGAAGATTCGATCTCTATCAGTTACAATGGCAATAGGCATCCCATGCAATTTGAATATGTTGTCCATAAAAATCTGTACCACTTGTTGTACTGAATAGGGGTGTGATAAAGGAAGGAAATGGGCATACTTGGTGAACCGATCCACCACCACTAGAATCACCTCCTTACCTCTGGATTTAGGCAACCCTTCGATGAAATCCATACTGATATGTGTCCATGCCATATCCGGTATCTCCAAAGGATTGAGTAGCCCAGGAATATGGACATGTTCAGATTTAGTGATTTGGCGTACTGGGCATTCAGCAACATATAACTCCACATTCTGCTTAAGTCTAGGCCAATAAAATAATTTATTGATTCTATGATAAGTAGCCCTCATACCGGAATGCCCTCCAATTGATGTAGCATGAAATGATTCCAAAATCTTTGACCTAATGTCATTTCTACTCCCACATATATCTTCCCCTTGTATCTCAATAATCCCGACTCCATGGTGTAACTACTGTCTATTCCAACATTGTTCTGGAAATTGCCCATTACCTTCTCATATTGTGCATCATTCACATAGCTTCCCTTGACTTCTTCCACCCATTCAGGTATGATGGTGACAATGGCATAGCATTCCACTTCACTCTCCCTGCCAATAACATCCCTCCTGGATAGAGCATCAGCAGCCAAGTTTTCTTTTCCCTTTTTATATTCCACAATGTAATCAAATTCCAGCAATTTAAGGAGCAACTTGTGCTGAATTCCTTCCACTAACCTTTGGGTTGTGATGTACTTCAGCCTCTTCTAATCTGTTCTAATCACCAGCTGAGTTCCCAACAGATAATGCCTCTATCTTTTTAATGCCTCCAAAATAGCCATTGCTTCTTTGTCATAGACTGATCGAGTTGCTGCTCTTACACCAAGGGTTTTGCTATAATATGCTATAGGCATGTTTTCTTGCATCAACACTGCCCCCAAACCAGTACCACATGCATCAGTTTCCAAGCAAAATGGTTTAGTAAAATCTAGTAATGCCAACACAGGACATGTAGTCATTACTTTCTCCAGAGTGTCAAAAGCTTCTGTCTGAGCATTCCCCCATACAAATGAATCCTTCTTTAGGATATCAAAAAGTGGTTTACAAATCTTCCCATACCCTTTCACGAATCTTCTGTAATAACCAGTTAAACCCAAAAATCCTTTCAATTTGGTCACCGAATTGGGAATAGACCAGTTAACCACATCTGATATCTTTGTAGGATCTGTAGCCACTCCTGCTCCGCTGATAATGTGCCCCAAATATCCTATTTCAGCTAATGCAAAACAACATTTGCTTCTTCTTGCAAATAGCTGATGCTGCCCCAAAGTTTGTAATACCAAGTTCAGATGTTCCACATGGTCAGTCTGGGTCTTGCTATATACTAAGATGTCATCGAAAAATACTAGAATGAATTTTCTTAAATAGTGTCTGAATATGTAATTCATGAGAGACTGGAATGTAGCTGGGGCATTAGTTAGTCCAAAGGGCATAACAGTAAACTCATAATGACCCAAATGTGTCCTGAAGGCTGTTTTTGGGATGTCATCCTCCACCATTCGGATTTGATGGTAGCCTGACCTAAGGTCCAGTTTTGAAAAGATTGTAGCACCATGGAGCTCATCTAATAAATCTTCTATAATTGGCATAGGAAACTTGTTATTGATTGTCATTGAATTAAGTTGTCTATAGTCAACACATAATCTCCATGAGCCATCTTTTTTTTTCTGACCATAACAACCGGGGATGAGTACGGACTGACACTGGCTCGAATTTCCTCAGATTTCAGAAGCTCTCCTTTGATGATGAGGAATTCGGTAGGGTTTGATATTTGGAGGATCTGCATTGTTTTTCAGTGGTATATAGTGGTCACAATCCCTCCTAGGAGGTAACCCCTTGGGTTCCTTAAAGACCCCATCGTGTCGCTGTAATACCTCCTGTATCTCCACAGGCAGCTCCCTTGAATCCTGAGATTCTGCTTCCTGAACCCAATTGACTTGTACCATATACCCCAATACCTCTTTCCTCAATATCTTCTCCAATTTGGGTGCATTTATCATGCAATGTTTGTTAGGAGTGGTATAATCTTTGAGGATGACTGTTCTGCCCTCTTTACATATGGCCAACTCTCTGGTTTTCAGATTCAATCCAATCGGACTGTGTTCATATATCCAGTCTGTTCGTAGGATGCCATCATAACTCCCGAGGCTCAGTAACTGAAATGAGTTGGTAAATGTGTAGCCTTGTACCAAATATGAAATCCTCTCAGTCCTGGCTTCAGTGCTTAGCTCACCCCCACCAGCCACTGCCACTTTTTTGGTTGGTTGGTATATCAGCTTACAGTTACTTCTGACTGCGAATTCATAGTCCATGAAAGTGTTTGTGCTGCCGCTATCCACTAACATCACTGCTTGTTTTCCCCCAATTATTGTAATAAAGGAAAATGTGGTAGATCCTGCTATTCCTTCTCTAGCTAAGCTTGGTATCACCAAGAGCTGCTCGGGTTCGGTGTTGTCTTCATCCTCCTTCGGACTTCCAGGAGCAGTGATGAAGCCTTGTTCTTGATTCAACTCTTGTTCTTCAGTACCTTTGGTTACATCCTCCTCACCTTGCATTAAGATGACATGCAAAGCTTTCTTAACCTTACACTTCAAATGGTGGCCTGGAACCTATGGTTCTTTACAATGCCAACAAGTTCTGTTGTTAACCTCTTGTCCAAATGTTCTTCCCCTTTCATTGCCTTCTGTATGAGTGTTCTTGGTTGGTCCTGTCTTCTGCACATTAAAAGTGGGTTTGTGTTTGTTGATACCTCCGGCCTGATGAGTCTTTCTAGCCAGAGCTGCTTTCTCTTCGAGCTTAGCCAGCCAGTAAGCCTCTAGCAACCCCTTGGGTTGATGCATACTCACCCCATACTTGACTTCTTCCTTCAGACCCCCAATAAAACAACTTAACAAAAAGGCCTCCTGCAAATAAGGGTGGTCTCTCCTCACTAACTCTACACACTTTTCAAAGTAATCTATGTATTTGGCCACACTGCCCATATGTTTCATGGTCTGCAGCCTTTCCACTGCCTCATGAGCGCTCGCTTTAGAGAATCTGTCTGTTAACATAATGCATAGTTGTTGCCAATTCAACACTTGCCAAGCTATGCCAATACCTTTGAACCATGTATGAGCTCTTCCAGAAAAGTGTCTGGTCGCTATGTTTACCCACTGATCTCTAGGAGTGCCTGCCATTTCAAAGAATTTTTCACACTGCTCCAGCCACCCACTCGGATCATCCCCTGAGAACAAAGGTACTTCTAGTTTTGGTCCTCGCAATACGGCATCTGCATATTGATGGCCACTTCCATTGGCATTCCAATTCATAATTCCCATTGTATAGTTCATATTCACCCTAGGGTTTACTGATGAGTGTGTCATTCCAGTGGAGTGTAGAGTTGGGTCCTGGTACATGTTTGTATTCAACACTGGATGAAAGTACATCTGGGCTGCTGCAGTTTGATTAGTACCTTGCCAAGTCCACGGGGGTAACGTATGATTACCTGAGCTAGGATGAAACTCTTGAGTGATGGAACTCTTGAGTGTTCACCGAAACATTGGTCACAAATAGCTGCTGAATTCCTCTCTGCTGAATTCCTGACCGCTCCCTCACGTCCACCTGTGAAGTAGTTCGAATGGCTGGTGAAAAAATAGGGTTAAGGTTTGGTATTACCGTATTTGGTTCCACGAAAAAAGTGGTTGATGCCCCTATCCTCCTGTTCTGTTCATGACTTCCCACTGTGTTCATTCCAGTTTCAGATAATATTGGCCACTCTTCCCTGAGTTCAGTCGTCATGGCTTCTGCGCCCGTCGTTGACGTCTGAGAAAATTTTGCGATCAAGAGTCTCTTAATCCAAGCCACGTCTGACTTCAGAGTATCTAACTCCATCAACTTCTCCTGAATCTTGATGATTTCAGTCTGGTTCTCCATTTCAATCTCTTCTTCCTCAATCGAACCGTGAGAACGAGTTTTCACTACCATCAAACCCCGTCCACCAGCAAATTGGAGGGATTTTACCAGCAACTTGTTGCCAACCTCTCTCCTATGTCCCTTGACTGGAATCTTTTCTCCAATCTCTCAGTTGGCCAAGATCTGTGTCTACCGCCGCCTTCCTGGTCTGTTCGAGCTAAGGGATTTTACAGCAGCGAATCTTTCGATTGCTCCAACCCTCACTCAATCAGACCTATGCATCCAAGAATCGTTTTGTGCTCTGATACCAATGACAGGACTTGAACCTTCAGATAACCCGATTGGAACTAATTGGCAGAATCATGGATGGAGGAAGAAAGGGGAAAGTGTGATAGAGTTCTAACAATGCTAACAACTAGATACTAGAATATGCTGTTCCTTTTCTTACTTCATTACCAAGTCTTTGGACTATATAAAGCCAGGAATTACGAGTTGATTCTGAGTAAAGTAAGAGCAAAAAGTAAAGGTTGTTCAGCACAAAGAGACAACGATAAACGATGCACAGTCATTGCTGAAATGCGAAATAGCTGTTAGATCTTCCACTCAGAATCTGGGCCAATCTATGCCCTCCTTCCCGGCCAAATGAACTCGTTCAAGCGTTACATATGATGCCGACTTCTCTTGACTCAACTCTCCAACGCAATTCCTAAAGTTTCAGTCTCTGATCATTTCCTGAGACCTGACAACTAGGCTACTAGTCTGGTAGTGCAAGATTTCATTTGCCTGTTAAACTTAGAGATGGAAGCGATCAGTGGCGAGTTACGTAGGGCTGAGGTTCAACATAGGCTGCATGGGTTTGCATCCTCCTCTGACATTCACTGGGAATGCCAAGGGTGAACAGTGTTGTGACATTCTCACAATCTGAGCTGTTGGATCGAAAAACGACGGATGCGATCGGTTGCTACAGTGTTGATGCAACGTCTGTGAACAGTGCCATTGCTGCAGTGTTTTTGGTGCAGTCTTTTGTCTATAGTGTTTGCTACAGTTCAGATCTAGATCTAGATCTAAACCGACGATTTTTGATCCGCCAGCTATAAAACAATGTCATGATACTGTTCACTGTGACGTTCCCATGTAATGGCAGAGGATTCGGATCCAGACTGCATGCCATATAATCTTGTCTTGTTACAGCATCCACGATATGACCTTTCTTTGGCCTCTAAGAAGAGGGGTCTTGGAGGCTGCTTCTAAACGCGACGGACAGCAGCTTCCAAGTAAATTTGCTTGACGTTGCCTCTAAGGTTGGATGCAGTATCTAACCAATAATAAAATGCATGGTTTCACCTGTCAATTGGATGGATGGTAGTTGGAGTAGGAATTAGGATAGATGGTAGTTAGAATAGAGAATTTTTCTATTATTTTCATTATAGTTGTGGGTTCTATCTTAGAGGCAATAGTATCCTCTATACACTTCCAAAAAAAATGGACTTAGAGACTGCATGTGGACCTAGGTTAGAGGTTGTACATTGTTGGACCGAAAAGGCGACTAGAGGGGGGGTGAATAGGAGCACGCTCACTTTTTCATTTAGATCGGATTCAATAAGAATTTCACTCCAATAGCTATGAGAGCTATGAAGATCAGTATATAAGCATAGCGGAAGACTTGTATTGAATCCACTCCAAAACCCCTAAGAGAAACGACAAAAAAAACACAAAACAACACACTGATGAAAGAGTACGGCCGATCGATGAAGCGATTGTACGGTCGGATCGATGAAGCGATGCAGTGGTCGGACCGGTGAACGATAAATCGCACGAATAAATAGTGAACAGCCTGAAAAACGAAGTCGAAAATCAACGTAACTTTTGACCCGTTTGGCCAAAACCCACGAAATTTGAGACACACCTTCTCCGATATATTAGGGACCTATTCTAATCAAAGATCATAGAGATCTGTGCCAAAGTTTCTATCTTTTTCAGTTTGAACGAAGTGTGCTTCAAAACCGAGCCAAAATCGAAATATGATCTAGAGACTTGCTCGTGGGTGATTAATGATCAAGATGACCCTAGATGGGTTCCTACATGTCGCAGCAAGTTAGATTACGACAAGAAACCAACCAAAAACTCGTGGATGAAAGAAAGACTCAAAATCATCAAATAGAGAGAAGGAAAACAAAGGAACACATCTTTGAGCAAACTTTCTTGGATTGATTTGATATGGTACTGGTTTACATCCCCTCCATCAATGGAGGACAAAGCTCAAGACATGAGCATGAAATCAAATCAAACTCTCTAGAACCCTAACCTCCAACTATCTTCTTCCTAAGCACAAAAGCAAAAACTAGGGTTTTCAAATATGAAAGGGTTAAGGGTGCAGCCAGCACCTCCTCTATTTGTAGTGGAGGCTAGACTTTGTAGAAGAGTTACCCTAATGGGCTCTCGTTAAGGCCCACACATAAACGGGTCACACACGCACGCATTTTAAAGCGTCGTCTTCATCTCCTCTTGACCTAATCCGCTTCTCCACGCAACGTCGTGCGCCGCGGGTTGGCAAAAGGTAACCAATGCGATATTTGGTAAGATTACCAAAATACCCCTTATCGATCTTTTTCGAAGACCGAGTCCAAACTGCGTGAAGCACTTCCATGCTTCGCCACGTGTAGGTTGATCCAGGGGCTCTCATCATGTCGAAAGTTTCTCCCATCCGACTTCCACCTAAACCACCATGGCACTTGCACTAACCCCCGAGCCACTTGATCCAACCAGTCGCACCGAACTGCCTGTTCGGTCACCCTTGTCCATTCTGCACCATGCTTGAGTCCATTGACCTCACCTGGCATCGTCGATCGTTCTGAACCTCATCTCTCCAAGCCTTGTCCCGATCATCCACGCCGTTGACCGTCGTTGACCACCAAGTAACCTCCACAACAATAGACAAGCAAATCGAATCCGGGGACAAGTTCTTCACAACTTGACCCACGTTAGTCAAAACATGCATCATGCAACACATATGCACTCACACCCATGAGATTGACCTAACAACCAACACATCGCTGCCAAGAAGGCCAGTGACTTAAGTCAAAACCGGTCAGACCGCCACCAAGGCCGGTCGGACCGCCCCTGACCGGTCTGACCGCCAACCATTAGCTGGTCTGACCGCCAGTCCTTACGCCCGAAACAAAACCGGTCGGACCGCCAGAGGTGGCCGGTCTAACCACCTGAAGCCTGACAGCAACAGCAACTTGCCTAAAACGCGTGTTTTCGCAAACCTTCAATGTCATTGCCAATTGTCTCATCATTCTAAGATAATGAGCATATCCCCATAATATCCACATACATCCTCTAAACATCATGGATGTCCTTATAAGATGTAGCCTTGTTGGTGTGGTCGACGACGTTCTAAGCTTCTAGCTATCAACAATCTGAAAGAGTGTGACCCGGAAAAACTTCGTTGCAAGTCAAATCGATACCCCAAATTATGTCTATATCGCAGATTGGTATGTCGGTCTCGTTTTTTTTCCGGATAAGGGAGTGTTGCTTTCGATGAAATGTTGGACCTCTATTATCGATAGAGTTAGGACTTCGTACGGAATTGAATTAGTACCCAACTAACTAGTTACATGTCGGCGTTTCGATTGTATCAAGGGAAAAATAACCTAACCGTAATCCCACACAAGGATGGAGATTGAACGCCCCAGATCCACCCCAAATCCTATATAAAAGAACCTAACCGTAATCCCCCTCTCCCTCCCCCCAGAGCCGCCGCCGCCTCCTCGTCGGCATCGCCCCTGACGCTAGCAACCACCTCCCTCTACCTCTACCGCCCCTCCGCCGGCTGATCCCCCCACCCACACCCACACACAAACCACCTATGGCTAGATCCGTCGTCGCCAACCCACCGCCCTTCTCCTCACCCGCATCTAGCGTCACCCCCTCCCTCCTCTAAGCCCGGTGAACCCCAACCCTAACTCATTGCCTCCGTTGAATGCGGAGGCGGTGGCCGGAGAAGAAGAAGAAGACTGAGAGCCTTGCCGAATACAGAGATGGAGGTGGGTTGGAGCATGAATCTAATCTTGGCACAGATCTAGATTCGACTGATCCCCCAAATTCGATTCGACTGATCCCCCAAATAGTCGAATGTTGTATAGTGCTTCCCGACATATATTTGTCTCTACTTGAGATCATATAACATATAACAATAATAATATTTTCCCGTGTGCATCGAATAAAAGGAATCGACGGAATAGTGTGATTTTTTTAGGCGCACCAATCGACGATAAATTTACTTGTCTTTCTAGTGTTATTGTGGTTTCCTATAAAAATGTCACAGATTTGAGATTATAGTACTCGATTTAATGGATGTCTTGCTTTTTTTTTTTGTTTTGCGTATTTGTGTTCATTCGATTGAATTCTGACAACAAAGAGAATATGTTCATGTTGTGCTTCTCATGCCTTGTTTGACACTCGGCTTACTTCTTCTGGGCTCCACATCGAGTTATTCACACAGTACGTCAACTGTCGGCCCTGCCACCTCCGGGGGCCCCAATTCTTGGGGCCTGTTTTACAAGGCTACTGTGGGCTTTATTATTTGCGAGATGGCTCAGCCCAGTCATTACTAATGCTCTCCGCGCCACGGCCCCCAAGTCTTTGTGGTCCGTTGCCGAGTTCGTTTCAGTTTCTAGCCCGCCTCTGTGCCGTCAGTTACTCGCGAAAAGCAGAAACCTCAAGGACATTTTTGCTCGCTGCAAAACAGCAAAAGTGCATAGCAGTAAAATGCCCCGCATGGCTGCAAGTTGCAATTTGTAAGTGAAACGAGTAGAGAAGAATTAGGTGATAATATACCGTACACGCACTGATACCTCAACCAGCTTTTCCAGAAGAAAAGCGTCAAGTGTAATAGGAGTGTCGTGCCGTCCCGTCGCATTCTCGTCTCCGACCAGTTCTGACGGTCGCTCACCAGTTCTACTTGTGCATCCTTCTGTGGTTTTGATGGCGGCCATCGTCAGGTCAACGTCCCAGCACTTGGGATTGGGCGAGCTGTTCTAACCGTAGAGAAATATTTGGTCTGTACTGTTAATCTGCATCTCCGCCGACGTCGCTGTCGGAAGAACCAGTCCCCAATTATTTGAGATCGTCTTCGACGGGTAGTCACCGGTTAGGCTGGCGGAAGTGAACTCGCACCAACCGCGCATCGGCGCTGCGCTTTACAGCGACCGGATTGAAACGTTAACCCCGCGATAGCCAGCTCGGCCGAAAGAGACGCGCCTCCTCTGATCGTCAATAATTTTTCGCCACGGTTAGATTGTTTAGGCCCTGTTTGGTACAGCTTCTACTCTCAGCTTCTCAATCGATTCTCGTGGAGCCATACCAAACACCCCGATTCTCAAAACCAGCTGATTCTAATTCTCGCGAGGAGTGTCTCAAAATGAACTAAGAACGAGCAGCCTTCCCGTAGATTCGTGAGAATCCAACTTGCATAAACAAAAATACCCATTGAAGTTTGAAGTTTTTACCCGCAAATGCCATCCAATTACCACCCGAGCAAATCCCACCCCGCTGCCCGTTCCCGTACCCCTTCGCCTACCCTCGCTTCCTCGTCTCTCTCGCGGCTCTCGCGACAGAGAAATCGCGTCGAGTCTTCTCGTGCGCCGCCTCGGCTCCTCTCTTGAGAGTCGCCTCGGGTCCCCTCGTGCGCCGCCTCGGGTCGTCGATTGCTCCGCCGCTGGCCCCCAGACTACGCCGCCGCCTGCACGAGAGCCGTCGACCCCCAAAACCCTAGAGGTTGCACCACCTCCGGTCGTCGATTGCTCTGCTGCAGGCCAGCAGGCCCCGGACTGCGTCGCCATCTGCACTAGAGTCGCCGACCTCAGAAACCCTAGAGGCCGGGTACCCCGACTTCCTCGCCGTCGCAGGTTTCCGAGGACCACCGGCGGGTTCCGGCGAAGGTAAGCCAATGTTCTTTGCCATGTTAGCTTTGCTTGATGTCAATGTTTTGTGCATGATTTTATTCGTGCCTTTGTGAATGATCTGTGAAATCATCATCTGTGAATGCTTTTATTCATGCATCTGTGAATGATTTTAGTAATGCATCTGTGAATGCCTCTGATTTGGCATGAAACGAATGATTGATGATTTTTTTTCCATGCATCTGTGAATGTAGTGAGCACAAATTCACATCTGATTTGATTGTCATGGTAAGGTAGTGAAAAATCAGAGGGATTGATCACAAATTAACATCTGTGAATGCAGTGAGCTCAAATTAACATCTGTGAATGCAGTGGGACAATTATCTGTGAATTGAGGCTTAAGGCTTTGTCCTTTGAGTTGTAATAGAACATTGCAATGTCCCCTTCCTGTGATGTAAGTGATTGATGATTGTTGTTGATTTCCAATCTTGATAAAAAAATTCATGCTTACCTGAACTGGTAGTATAGCAAACTCTACACATTCTAATTAGTATAGTATATGTGTATGCATCCGGCTCATAGTGCTTTTGTTTCATATCTTCGAAGACTCTGGGCGATGACTAGCAACAAGATCTTTGTACTACGGTAGTAGCACCAGTGGTGACATTGCGAGGAGGCTGGTGAGGCGAAGGGAGATACATCACTTAGCTTGTGCAAAGTTATGTAGTATATATCAGGATTTTGTCAAGTTAGCTGGAGATATACTGGTGGTTTGCCCTTAGCATGATTGGTAGCATGGTGCTTCTTATTTGGTTGTGGTAGTACTTTTATAATCAGGGTTTTGAACAATACAAACAGGCTTTGTGGCAATATATTCAGGCTGTTCTTCAAAATACCGTGAATGCATACTATTCTGCTATTGTCACTGTAGAGGTCCTTGATCATGAATTGAAATGTACTACTTTTTTACCTGGTTTGGTCATAGGAATCATAATATCCTAAGCGTTGCAACAGTCAAGTAAAATCGATTTGATTGTATTGAAGGATTGAACGCTGCTAAGTTTGTAGTTTGTACTAAAGTCCCACTTTGCTTGCTACTTCTACGTTATGGTTTCTCATTGGGTTTGCTTCATGATCGACACGTTAATAAATTAGTCTTAATATGATCGCTAGAATCTGCGTTTTAGCGGTTTCTCCGGCTTGCTTTGTGTTTCGGGAGTGACAGTCCAGCTCATGTTCTTTGGCTGTAGCTAACACGCAGCGGGTTTTCTCCTCACCAAGGCCTGAAAATTCTGGGGTTTGTAGATATAGATTTTGGTTGGATCCTGTGGTCAAGATGATTTAGGAGTATGTTTGTCGGATTAGCTTCTCGATCACATCTCTGTCTACTTGTATGCCATATCTTCTTATTGATGTCAATTTGATAAACCAAATTAATGGGTCAAATATGCAGATGGCTGATAACGCTGAGTGGAACGACGAGAACACTAGGATAGTGTGTGAATTGTTCGTTGAACAAGTAGAGGCAGGCAATCGCCCGAGTACCCATTTGAACAATCCAGGGTATACTCTTGTGATACAAAAATTTGCAGAGAAGACTGGACTGCAATACAAAAAGTTGCAATTAAAGAACAAATGGGATAAATTAAAGAACGATTACAACATTTGGAGAAAATTGAGGACAAAGGAGACAGGCTTAGGTTGGGACCATGAAAAGAATACAATAAAGGCCACCGCCGAACGGTGGAAGAAATTAAGAAAAGTATGTTACTACTCATTACCTATTTTTAATTGCATTAATGTACACACCTAGCTCTATTATTAGTGAGGGTTTAACGTGCAACGCTTGGCATTGGCAGGAATATAAAGGATGTTCCAAGTTTGAGAAGGCTGGACTTCAAAATGAGGAGTTGTTGTCCAAGATGTTTGACGACATTCGCAACACCGGGGAAGACCATTGGTCTCCTGCAATGGGAACATTGCCTCAAAGCCCTGTGTGTGCACCGACAGCTATTGATATTGAAGAGCTTGAAGATGAGTGTGATGACAAATATAACAGTGATTGTGAAGATGAATCACCAATTGGTAGGAAAGGAAAGAGAGCTTGAGGCCCAAGCAATGATAAGGGAAGAAACCAAAGAGTGGTTCGTGGTCATGCAAGATCAAGCGAGAAGAATTCTTGAGTTGAATGAGAAGTCGCATGCATCTTTTGAAGCATTTGCAAAAAAGAGAGAGGAAAACTCGGTGTGTGGCATCAAGGATGTAATGGAATCGGTTAAAGAGTGTGGTGCTATTAATGGGAGTAATGAGCACTTCATTGCATCTGAAATTTTCGTAAAGAAGGAGCAAAGGGAAATGTTTATGACCTTGTGCAATAGTGAAGAAACGATTTGCATGGCTCAAAAGGAAATACGATGCCAAGTATGGCAAATAGAAAATTTATTGTAACGTTAGGATGATTTTGGAGACATTACTACAAGTGGTTAATCTTTTATTTCTCTATTAGTTGTAAGACTTTTTTGGATTATAATACATTTTCACTCGTTATGAACTGTTATTTGGACCCAATGCGTGCTCATGTATTTTTAATTGCCATTTATGTTGTTGTGTTTTGTATGTTCATGTACGGATGTCGTCTTCAAAGCGATAGTGAAGGGAGTAATTTATCAGATGAGGAACATGAGTGTGACGTACAGATGATGCGTCTGTGGCAAGACATGTCAAGTCACCTCGCTGCTACCGCAATTATCCAGGAGAACTATCACTCAACTTACTTGGACAAGAATGAGCCTAGGACTTCGGCTTAGTGGGTGGGTTGGGTGAAAGAAACTTTGACCACTCCGGGAGAAAGCTACCACATGTTTCGTATGAATGCTACGATCTTTCACAGTCTACATGACCTTTTGGTGAGTACGTATGATTTGAAATCAACTACACATACAAGTTCAATTGAAGCACTAGCTCTTTTCCTATACATATGTGGTGGCTGTGAATCTAACCGAAGAGCGCAGAATCGGTTTAAGCATTCTGGTGAGACAATTAGCAGGAAGTTTGATGAGGTTTTGCAATGTGTCGTTAGAATGTCTAAAGATTTTGTGAGACCAAAGGATCCAAACTTCTCTACGGTTCACAGTAGAATTAGAAATGATCGAAGGATGTGGCCACATTTCAAAGACTGTATTGGAGCTATCGATGGTACACACATTCTTGCAACTGTTGCTCCAGAAGATGTAATTAGATATATTGGTAGATCAGGAAGTGCAACACAGAATGTCATGGCGGTATGTGATTTTGACATGCGCTTCACATACGCATCTATTGGACAACCAGGAGCTATGCACGATACTAGTGTGCTTTATCATGCATTGGATGTAGACCGGGAAGTCTTTCCACATCCTCCACAGGGTAATTTTCTTTGTTTCGTATCATTTACAAAAACATTTACTTGTAATGTTCATGCATTGGATGTTGATATACATGAATTTTTCATCTTATGTTGTAGGTAAATATTATCTTGTCAATGCCGGTTATCCGAACAGGCCTGGGTACTTAGCGCCATACAAGGGCCAAAGGTATCATGTTCCAGAATTTCGGAGAGGTGTTGCTCCTAGTGGTGAGAAAGAGAAATTCAACCATTTGCACTCGAGTGTTCGCAACGTAATTGAGAGGTCATTTGGTGTATGGAAGATGAAATGGAGAATTCTTCTTAAGATGCCGAGCTTTCCTATGTCCAAGCAAAAGATGATTGTTGCAGCAACCATGGGAATCCACAACTTCATACGTGAACATGCTTCGCCGGACATGCATTTTCGTAGGTTCGATCGGGATCCTAATTATGTGCCCACAATACCATCAAGATACGCCAAATATGTCATTTCTCAGGATGCATCGGATGCGTCAACGTCGCAAACTAGTGCTACATCCATGGATAGTTTCCGTGATGACCTTGCAAGTGCAATTGCTCATTCAGGATGATGGACACACTACTTGCAAATTTTTGGTCTTTTGTTATGACTCATTTATCATTTTAATACTTGTACATAATATCATTTAATAATCATTTGAACACTTTTACGATATGAATACGATATATCTAGCTTCATCTATCGCAGTGACAACAGTACAAAATTTGCTTATACACAGTTGTAATCCATTATGAAGTGTAAATGCAATATAACCTGGCATTGTGTAAAGATACAACGTATATACATTCATATGGTCTAAACAAATTTAAGGGGAAAAAAATCTGTAATTTATGTACAAATACATAGGAGAAAAACGCAAATACAATTGAATTATTACAACCAGGGGTAACATAGTCTATTTGCCTCTAATCCCCCCAACATGGTTTAGGGAGCCAACCTACCAGCCAAACGCTTTTAACAGACAGCTCCAGATTCTCAGAGAAGTGAATTCTCAGAGAATCAGGAGCAGAATCTGAAAAATGAGAATCCGGAGCTCTACCAAACAGGGCCTTAGTGGGATACGCAACGCGATGTGCCTTCTCGAAGCGCAGGCATGGTACTCTGTCTGAATTAACCGGATGCGTCCAAAAATTTGGTGTGCGACAAGCGTAGATTAGTTATCATGTCGTGCTCTCGTCTGGTTGATTTGGTGAGTTAGCGGGTGATTGTGGAACAAGTCGGCTTTAGTGGTTTCCGTAAGCTGCTCGAATGGACAACATATTTCGTCACCCAATGCCTAATGGAGTGTGTACAGTGGACGTACAGTCTCTGCAGCAACAGCAGGAGGATGGTTGTTCTCCCATCTATGGGTCTAGGCGTCTAGCCGGATGTTCCTGTAGT
Source organism: Ampelocalamus luodianensis (assembly GCA_036346255.1). Taxonomy (NCBI): domain Eukaryota; kingdom Viridiplantae; phylum Streptophyta; class Magnoliopsida; order Poales; family Poaceae; genus Ampelocalamus; species Ampelocalamus luodianensis. The sequence goes on along the minus strand of CM070617.1, from coordinate 22,707,544 downwards.
AGATTATAGACTTGTCAGTGCACGAGTGGAGGTTTAGGCCAAAGACTTGAATTTCACAGCAACTATGAGAAAAGAACGCGATTTGATCTTTTTGTAACTGCTTCGTTGAATATACGTACTAAACCTGGAAGCAACTAGATGCATTCCGTGCACTTCAAGCCCGTTAGATTTCTCAAGAAAAGCATTTCAGGTCAATTACTGCCCTGAAACTAAAGTGTACCGATAGGGCCGCTAACTCTCCCAATAAGCAGATAGGTGACACCTAGACAATAGCCTAGAATCGCATCAGCTCAGAATGGTGGAACTCAAACGCACGAGAGCACCAAATGAACGCAAAGCATACAACAGTCAACGGTCGGTGTGCACGCAAGTTGCCAAGATTCCCGTTGTGTAAAGCAGCAGGAGATTTGATTTTCCTTACACCAAAAGGCTAGAACATCCGATCCGGACCGACCGACTTTCTTCCCTTTTTTGTGTAGAGGTGACGTGATCGGCGATCCCATGCACGGCCACGTCGCCCGACCAATGGAAGCGGCCGAAAGTGCGCCGCCCCGTGCGGTCGCCCCGCCCTCCCCTCGCGACAAGTGCGAGCCGGCCGCCGCCGCACCGCTCCACGCTACGCCGTGGCGCTGTGCTTGTGCCGCACCTGAGTTGAACGCGCGGCGGCGCGCGCGCCCGCGTCGGCGTAGACCCGTAGGTGCGCCGCACCTGCACGCGCCGCTGCGCGCCTTCTCTCCGGCCGTCATGCGTCGCGTCCTGGTTCCCCTTTTGATTTTTCTCGTGCGTACGTGTGCACTGTTGCTTTCATAATCAGGATCCGGTTTGGAAGGGTGCGGAGCCCCACTACGGCGCGGCGTCTCTGATACGTGCAGCACGTCAGTATGTTTGTGTGGACATCCAGGTAGATCTTTGCTTAAGATATTTTCGACTGGATTACGAAGCTCATGTACGAACCTGATTTTCGTGCTTTTGTAGTAGAAACCATGGGAATTTTTTTGAAATAATATTATTTTAAATGAAATTTACAAAAATAATTAGTTTGATTTTTTTTTACAAAACAAGGCTGTTGTCCCTATTTGAAATGACGAAAATTTTCTATCGACAGTTGCCCAGAACAGTGCAAAGAGATCTCTGTCGCCAGTTAAAATGACGATATGGCCCTGTCGCCACTCAAACTGGCGACAGGGATCCCCGTTTACTTTTTTTAATATTAAAATTTAGGATAATCGTCGTTTCAAACGGCGATAGGAGTTCATAAGTCCCTAAATTTTTGAATATTAAAATTTAGAAAAATCACAAATTCAAATGACGACAGAAATCTCGTAAGTCCCTAGTTTTTTTAATATTAAAATTTAGAAGAAAAAAAATCATCATTTCAAATAGCGACAAGAATCACGCAAATCCCTGTCGCTATTCCAAAAGGTGGCATAATCTACCCTACAAAAGACCCCAAAATTATGTTACAACTCACTTTTATTCAGAAAAATAGAAAGATAGGAGTGAAGGGAGAGCGGAAGAGGGGAGAAGAGAAGCTAACGAAGCGCTGCCCGTCCGGTCGTCCATTTTTAGGTAATGTTTTTAACCGAATGAATCACATGGTTTTAGATGTACGGTTACGTTGTGTGATATGTTGTACATAATCATTTTCAGTTGGTAGTTCAGTTTTAGTTAAGTGGTTAATCGTGAAAATCTTGATTACGGTGTAGTACGTTAAATATATCGGACACCACCAATTTCAAAATTCACTACGACCAAGAGACTATTCTTGAGGGTCCCGAAGGAATTGATTTACGGTATTTTTCGATCAATGACTGTGACCCTAACTAGACCATGGCAGTGTACATGGTGCGCTGTGATGTGATAGTTGTTCCACACATTTGATTTGGATCATGTTGTGTATAATCTAAGATTTAGTTGCCTTGGCAACCGAGCATCACAGGGCACATATTGGGTATTAGTGCAACTTATAGGAATAAGATCATAGCAGTCATATGTACGCAGGACGACAAACGAATGGTAGGATTTGGTCCTTCTGGCTCAGGCATATCCCAAACCACTCCTACATCGGTGCCTAAACAAGGAGGTGGATGATGCTGAAGAAGTAGGGGACTCCAGTCACAGCGCGGCGCACACAATAGGAGAAGGTTCGGTAGTTGCTGCTGATGTTGATGAAAACCGTGTGGAAGGAGCTTCTTCAGTCACGCAAGCTAGTGGGCTTGCTGACAAGAGTGGAGAGCTGGAAGCCCTAGTACAAAGAATTGATCTGGAAGGCCAGGACTACATGGTATGTCAGAAGATGAAAGATCCGACGACGAGAATGTTGTGGAATAGCAAGCAGTTCCATCCGAGTGGAACACATACCAGTTTGACAACATAGTCGTTAACGAAGGCATTCATGTGTCGTGGGACTATGAGCAGAGCGAGGTCAGATAAGGAGCTATGTACAAATGCAAGGAAGCCGTGCAGAAGACGATTATATTCTAGGCCTTATCGGTGCGGCGTATATTCACAATCGTCAAGTCTAGCCTAAGATATTACGACGTGAAGTGCGATATAGAGTAATGCCCTTGGCGAGTGGATGTCTTTCAGCCTAAGTGGGAGTGTGGGACATCTACTGCAAATGCTCTATTGTGATTTCTCACACATATGTCGTCGTTGAGTCAGTGTAGTGCCACAGGAATCTCTCATCAGGCTTCACCGTCAACCTCATTTACGGTGAGATAGTAGATAATCTAGATTTTGAGCCACGATCCATCATTCCAGTATACAAATCAGTTGTGTCAAGATGTGGAGGGCAAAACAGAAGGCATTGAAATCAAAGTTTGGTAAATTCAAGGACTTCTACCACAACCTCTCTGGCCAATTTTGAGTCATACAAGACAGGAATCCCAGCACTCATACCGACATTCAAAATTCCAAGCATATGAAATGGGCAATAAGAGGGTACTGAAGTGGGCATTTTTTGCCTTTGGTCAATGCATCAATGCATTCTGGCATTACCGTCCAATCTTGTGCGTGGTTGACACATTCTTGACTGAAAAGTATAAGGGGTAGATACCGATTGCAATAGTGACGGACGGAAACAATCATGTTCTTCCCGTGGCATTCATATTCGTTGAAAGCGAGAACACGGATAGCAAGTTGTGGTTCCTAAGGAATTTGAGGATTTCTATTGTACAGGGTCGTCCTAACGTATGTGTCATACATGATCAGTGTGCGGGTTTACTAAGTGCAATAACTCAGGTACAACAAGGAGAGAACGAATCACTTCCATGGGTGGATTTGCAGAGCAGGTGATGCATAAGACACTTGGGTGCAAACTTCTACAAGCAGTCCCGCTAAAAGAACTTGATAAATCTGTTTGAGTGGTTGTGCAACTAGAACCAAGAGCAAAAATTTGATGTACTCTCGAAGATTCTGGATAAGCAGACTCGGAAGCTCACAAGGGAGACACAAAAAAGGCCGATGTAAGCGCAGACCAAACCCCCAAAGTATTGCCATAGCCACCCACAGATGGTCCTAGTATGGCGAAGAAGATAGGGGCGCAGGTAAAATATTTCTCAGACTAGATTAAGCACGAGTCTAAGGAGAAGTGATCGCTACTACGTGACTGGAATGGTGCTCGATACGGTATCATGACAACCAATCTAGCCGAGGCGTACAACTGGGTAATGCGCGGCGTTAGGTGTCTCCCTTTGGTTGGTATTGTGGATGCAATTCTTCGTGGTACCACAAATTACTTTGTTGACATAAACAACAACACATCTTTCGCTATGGCAAGTGACAGAGTACTATACTCTGCTATGATCACCAAGTACATAGAAGAGAAGAGCAAGAAGGGTGAGATGCACCGGGTATTGAAGAAGGGCACAAGAGAGATTCGTTTCGAGATACAGTGCAGAGATAAAGCACGTTGTGGGACGAACCGCGAGAGAATCACCGACGAGTGTACGTTACACCGCGCTTGTTGCGTATGCACTTGTAACAAACCTCTTCTTCTACATAGGCTCTGCTCACATGTCATGACCGCATGTTCGACGGTGGCGCAACATCCCGGGCAGCACCCCTCTGATTATTTCAACAAGGAGGTGATGGTGCAAACCTAGAGTACAGAGCTGTATGGTTACGATGTGGTTGACCATTTTACTGGCCATCCAATATGAGAGCAACTTATCTGGGTTGCAGACGTTGATAGCATGAAGGGAAAGGTAGGCCGACGACAGATACAGCGTATCAGGAACAACATGGATAAAGTAGAACCCGGGCATTGTACGAAAAGTGCTCTATTTGCAACGAGTATAGGCACACCTTCAAGAAATACCATGCGAGAAATCCACAGGATGAAGAGGACAATGACAGTCCGGACGGCGCCACGGGGGCCTCATCCGATCGCCCCCCTACTCGAGACGATCGATATGGCGATTGTTAGGTCACGGTCAGGAGAAAAGCTCGTCTTGTTGAAATATGTGATGATCAATGCTTTGTAATCTCATTTTGATTTATCGAAAAACTAGGTGATGACGTTGTGATGAATGTTTTATGATATTAGTGTGGTTTATCGATAAAATATGTGATCGAAAATAGATAATAAAAAACAGACAGAGGTCCCTATCGCCAGTTGGGTTGACGACAGGGCACTGTCGCCATTTCAACAGGCAGCAGGGACCTCTCTGAATTGTTCTAGGTTACTGTCGTTATTGATTATGCTACTATCACTATTTAGAATGGCGACTGAAATTTTTTGTCATTTCAAATTGTGACAGTAACCCAATTTTCTAAAAAAAAACGATTATTCATGTTTGTAAATTTGTTTTCAAATAATATTATTTCAAAAAAAAAAATCCAAACCATGGTACCGACTAAATGTGAAGTGTACGTAGATGCAAGCCGTTGTCGGAGAAACGAACTATACTCAAAATTAGTACTACTACAGTCTACAGCGAAATTGTTTGAGAAAAGTACTGTTGTTTCTTGTCGTGGCAAGTGAAAGTGTAAGCCCACGGTTAGATTGTTTAGTGGTATACGCAACACGATGTGCCTTCTGATTTGCGCAGAACAGAGTGGGCCATGCCCCCCCTTGTTAAGAATGACCCTGTATAAACTTGAAGCTTCACCACTGTAAGCTTGTAAGGACACATTAGTGACATACTACTAGTACTAGTACATACCACAAGATGTCTCTGGTACCCCATTTAAGAACAAGACGATGGCAGTGCCATAATCATCCTGGTCGTATCCCCGCGGATCTTTGCGCTAGAGGCCCTGCACCCTAGCCCTGCTAGCATGGCGCCTTGCGGTTACACGGTTGCACCTCGATCAATTCTTTCAGACTCGTGTTATTGGCCCATTAGGCAGGTAACTCGAGGCAGCAAGCAACAAAAGAAAGTGCAATGGCTGGAGAGGAACACATCATCCAGGTGGCTCCCAGAAAGCCACAGAAAAAAATCTTAATGCACTGTGCCATGGATCACAAATTGACATAGGTCAACAACTTCGCCATTTTTTATAACTGCTGGCCCCGCTAAGTCTACAACTAGAGTGCCCAAAACGGATTAAAACCTCCCTCTGTTACATTAAGATTTATCCCTCTGCCCGGAAAAATCTATGAAAAGGACTAAAGTGACTTGTCGCTCAATTCTTTGCTTCCACTCGAAGATTTAGGATTCCAAGCGGGGCCGACGCCTTAATAGCACGGTATACAGCTTGGACCATACTTGTTGATATCGTATCGGAGGTTATACCGGTTTAGTTCTTACAATGGCACATTTCGATACCGATCTATACCGGTGTACCATTTTGGATTTGATATAACAGTACGAGTATATATATTTATAAGTATATATTTGTTTAATTATATACACACCAAATATTACCTTTAGTATTATTCCAAATACATAGTAGTACTATCAAACATAACGCATAGTTCAATAAACGGTATTATCAATTCCATCGATATGGCCGGCATTGACCCGTATCGAGCCGGTACAGTACGTGAGGCTACATTGTACCGATTTAGATGACAGTATGGTATGTACCTGTCATACCGGTCGGTACCAGTACGGTATTGATAACTATGGCATGGACAACAGAAATTTTGGTCGTATTAGCAACTTTTCATCTTGTATTTACACTAATGACCATCTTCAAAAAAAAATTGCAGACATGGCGCCGTAGCTGTACGATCACTATGCGGTAACGTGAAGAATCTAGGCCCCATTTGCAGTGTTTTGGTAATTATAGACAACCATATGTCTTGTACTAACTTGTTTTGTTAAGGAGTTAAAAGGGCTATTCTCGGACAAAGAAGAAAGAGCGCTAAAGGATCTCATCCGGCTCAAGGTAACGATATCTAGTTAATAGGACCCTTTCATAGTTTTACCAATCTAGCAGAATGAAGGATAAAAAAGACCAGATTGCTAGAATAGGATACCGTACTATGAAGAGGGGTCAAATGACTAGTAGCTTGAAAGCAAATGACGCCACACATGCTCAATCTTTCTTGGTTTAAATCTCGGTTTCATTTGGAATAATCTGGCCATAGGTTATATGTGTTTTATTTTCATGGCCGGACTGACCGCAGTTGATAAGCCGGACTGATCGGAACACCGGATCAATTTCGTGGTCAACTTTTTCCGGAGAGCTCATTTTCTATGTTTTTAATGATCGAACTGACCGTAGATATATGCCCGGACTGATCGGACCTCCGGGTCGAGTGTCCCGGTCAGTTTTTTTTTCCTGAGAAAGGAGTTTTTCGTGTGTTGCAATAAATCTTTAGGCTGGACTAACCACATGTATTAGTCCGGACTGATCGGATCTCCGGGGTCAAGAAACCGGGTCAGCTTTTTCCAGAGAAGGATATTTTGTGTCTTGCTACTACATTTCTAAAGTCGAACTGACCGTAGGTATTACCCCGGACTGATCGGATCCCCGGTCCATCAAAGCGGCCAGTTTTTTCCAATAGCTTGTGATGAGGACATCACTGACACACATACACTTCCAGCGGCACATACACCTCTAGTCGACACACCTCTATTTGAGTCTACTAAAATTCAAGAGTCGACTAGTATACAAGGTCCAATAACACGAGCCCGTGCACGTCGCCTTGGACAACAGGTGAATTCGTTTTTTGGACAAATTAATTATTTAATTACAGAACAAATGATATTACCTAATAAATGTTGTTTACTTGTTACTACATGTGAAGGAATTTTCGGAGAAGTTGTTGATCAGGATTCGGCCAAGGAAATGATGAACATTGGCATGTGCATGCAAGGAGGAGAGAAATTCAGTCAACAAGCAATATGGCGCGAGGAATAAAAGGAGCTCCACCAATCCAGGAGAGAGAAAAAGAAATGTGCATGCATGCATGGGTGCTACGGGAAAGGATCCCTATTCCCCTACCTTTCCTATTTTTTGTGCATGCATCCAGGAGAGAGAAAAGGAAATGTGCATGCATGCATAGGTGCTACGGGAAAGGAAGCTCACCTGCATGCATGGAAAGAATATGGCGACCAAACTAGATCAAGGAATTAATTTTTATGTCTATATGTGATGGCCTGCACGCTTGGGGGAGGGGGACTTGATTTTATTTTTGCTTGCATGTTGCTATTAGCTACTGTAAAACAATTGGGTCTCATCAATATTTCATCTTCGAGTGAAATTCTTCCACTGCTGCTCTTGCGTTTTCTCTTGGATTTGCTCGAGCTGTTCTTCGCGAACAGGCCAATTGTGTTTGACACGGTTGGTAACCAATCGAGGAGCGGTGTAGTGATTGCGAGGTTGCTAGTCACAATCGGATCGTGGTTAGCCTCCCCTTCGTCAACGTCGTAACTCAAGTTATCGGAATTCTCCTACGACGGAAGATCGGGACCAACTATTTGCGCGCATCTTAAGTCGAGGCGTGTGCATATCAGGTGGTATCAGAGCCTACGTTGCCGGTAGGAATTCATCTATCCCCTAGTTTAGTAGATTAATTTTTGTTTTACCTAAAGTCCAGAAAATTAGCCCTACAAAAATATTCAATTTCCTAAACCGTTGTTGCTTTCAATATGTTAGTTTCAGTTTGCTTAATTGAATTTTCGTCCGTACTAGTCGTGTCTAGTTGCTGGTCATTATCTTTGTTAAGCCAAAAATCCAAAAAAAAAAAGTTCTTGGTACCCACACCCCAAAAACCATACACCCCCCCCCCCCAAAAAAACAGCATCTGCCCTGTTTCTGCCAGAAATTTCCTCTGCGCAGCCAACACAAAAAATCCTATATCTTTCGATCCATAGATCCAAATCCACCCGAACCACTTTTGTTAGCTTCCTAACTCAAAAACCCACCTTCCTGCAAAATTTGGTAGTGATTGGACCAGTATTTTTAAATCTGCACGTGTTGCAAGTTACGCTAGCTGCTGCTGTCATTTCAGGGTCGAACTCCACTTGAGATTTTCATATTGGGTTGTGTTGCAATCTGGTATTGGTGCAAAAAAAAAAGGCAAAAGAAAAAGAAAAAAAAGAGAGATTGAGGATAGACAAAAGGAAAAAAAAAGGCCATAAAAAAAATTATAGACCAATTACCGGTTTGCTGTCCAGTTGGGGAGTTGATCTGAAATTCAGCTAGCTATCTTTGATCCTTCAAGTTCTAGAATTGCATATATTGATCATATTGTTTGCGTACACTCATATACACTTGACCATAGCCTATATCATCCTTGTTGATCAGCAACCTAGGCTAAAAGCTAGTTACGAACTATTATTCAATTTGTGCAATTTCTGGAATTACTGATTGTTTTCCTTTGCTACAATTATATACCTACCTAGAACTCCACAAATTGGCCATTGATCGCGTGTTCTAGTACCTTGCAATCGCTTTACTGACTTCCGTTTGAAAGTTACCACGAACCAGCAGCACACGAGCAATCCTTGAGAAGGGTAAGGGTTTCGGTTGGTAAGAATTGGGAAGTTGAGAGTACCACATACATATATTGTAGCTTGGTAGGATTTTGTTTCTTTTTCTTCACTAACAATGGCAGGTACAAGAAGTTCTCATGATAGTTCGTTTCATGGCGTGGATGAAGGCGATGGTGTGGACAAACCCCAAGCGGTGCCACTATCGCCTCGGTCTCAAGCCTTGATGGATGCATTTGCTGGCACTTTTGAGCGGATGCTTTCTGATCAAGTACTTGTTCAGCTGGATGGTATGGAGAATCGTATTGGAGGAATTGAAGTACGTCTTGAGCGAGTTGAGCATACTCCCCCAAGACAACACCCACCACCTCGAGGCCCTCGAGATCGAGTTGGAGCAAATCATAATGCTGCTGCTGCCCTTCTCCAACCACGAGCAAATTTGAACGCCGCATTTCAGCATGCTACCCATGAGGAGGTGAATGGCAACTATGTGGCTGACCATGGAGAAGACCTTGATTTTGACCGTGATCGGCAGCGTCTTGTGCATAATCGTCGAGGAATGGGCGGTAATGGAGGACATGCACCTCATCGTCATGAGGAGAGAAGAGATGATGGCTTGGGTAAGATTAAATTTACCGTTCCTTCCTTTGATGGTAAATATAATCCTGAAGCATATCTTGATTGGGAACTGCTAGTAGAGCAAAAGTTTAGTTGTCATGATTTTCCTGAAAATAGAAGAGTATGTGCTGCTACTAGTGAGTTTACAAATTATGCTTCTATTTGGTGGAGTCAATTTAAAAGAAGGGATGATGCACCTCGCACTTGGGATGAGTTGAAAAGGGTAATGAGATCTAGATTTGTTCCTTCTTATTTTGAGCGTGAGGAATACTATCAAGAACTACAAATTGGCATGATCCGTGCTAATATAGAGGAGCAAGACAATGCAAAGATGGCTAGGTTTCTTGGTGGGCCGAATAAGGAGATTCAGAATATACTTGATTTTTATCATTACAATTCTTTGAATGAGCTGTTCCATTTTGCTTGTAAGGCTGAAAAGCAGGTGCATGATCAGAGGCAAAGCTACACCAGGACGAACCGCAACTATTCCAGCTCCTCCACACCATGGAAACCTTCCAGTTCACAGCTCAAGAAGCCTGTAATCAATTCGGGACGCAACACAGCGTCACCCAGCTAGGAGCAATCAGCAAGCCGTCCTAATTCTTCAGCACATAGACCTACTGATTCAAAGAAGACCACTGCTGTCCCAGCCACAAGCTCATCATCCATAGCTTCTACGCGAAGAACCAGGGAGATAGAATGCTTCAAATGCAAGGGGAAGGGGCATTACATGCGTGATTGCCCAAATGAAAACATAAATGAAATGTATTCAAGATTGAATAACTTAGTTAATGAACTTAAAGCTCTTGGTTCATCACTAACCGATCTTCATATTGTGAGAAAAATGCTTAGAGCTCTACCGAACAAGTATGATACATTGGTGACCTTATTTCTAAATTCTTCCAAATTGTCAAGAATGACCCCTACCGGTCTTTTGGGCTATTTAATCACCAATGAGCTCTACAAGAAAGGTAAGGAAGAGCTATTAGAACAAGTTGAATCTAAGAAGAAAAATATTGCTTTCAAAGTAAAGGTGGAATCAATTGATGAAAAGGTTGAAAGCGAAGATGATGATGATTCCGATGAAGAGATGGCTCTACTTGTGAGAAGAATGAGCAAGTTTATGAAAAGACGCTTAAATCGAAGTTTTAATTTCAACAAAGGTCGATCCTCAAGCAAAAACTGCTACACCAACATTACATGTTATGTGTGTGAGGAGAAGGGTCATATTGCATCTCATTGTCCAAAGAAGAAGGATAAACAATCCAAGCCATTCAAGAAAAAGGACTACTCAAGGTATACTTGGGTCTTCTTTTTGCATGATAAAACTGAAACTTTTGGTATCTTCAAAAGCTTTTCAAAAAAAGGCCAAAATGAATTTGAGTTTAAGTTGAAGAAAATTCAAAGTGAGAACGGTTCCGAGTTTAAAAAAACTAGAATTGAAGATTATTGTGATGAACTTGGAATAAAGTACGAATTATCCACTACCTACACTCCGGAACAAAATTAAGTTGTAGAAAGGAAAAATCAAACATTGATTGAAATGACTAGGACATTGATTGATGAGTATAATACTTCCGATAATTTTTGGACGGAAGCCATCAACACCGCATGTCATGCCATAAATCGTCTTTATTTGCATCGTTTTCTTAAAAAGACAGCTTATGAACTTCTTATTGGAAGAAAACCAAACATATCTTATTTTCGTGTATTTGGTTGTAAATGCTATATCTTAAGAAAAGGAGTTCGTCTCTCAAAATTTTAAAGTCATTGCCATGTCGGTTTTCTCCTTGGTTATGCATCAAATAGTAAAGCATATCGCGTTTTCAATCAAACAACCGGTATAGTAGAGGAGACATGCGATGTCCAATTTGATGAAACTACTGGCTCTCAAGAAGAGCAAAAAAACTTAGATGATGTAGGTGATGAAGGCTTGAGACAAGTAATAAAGAATAGGATTAAGTACATTCTTCGTCCCTCAACTCTTGCCTTAGTTTAAAATTCGTCTCTGAAGTTCAATATCGGGTACAACGCGTCTTTGAAGTTTCTAAACCATGCAAAAACTATCATGTTTTCCTTTTAAAGGTGGTTTCGTGCCACATGGAAAAAGAAATATTTTCTCCTGCCACCTGGCGTCCACGCTGGCCAACTACTTCTTCTCCTCCTCCTCCCCCTCTGCTTCTCCATGGATGAGAGCCAAAGCCATTCTTGGACGAGAGGGAGATGGTGAGGCTAGAGCCGCCGGTGCCACCGTGTAGGAGAGCATCCACGCCCGCCGCCGCCACCGCCACGCACTGCTCCACCGCCTCCTTTGGCTCCAACACCAGTGTCTCCGCCGCCCACCATCGTCACGCTGTGGGACCTGCGAGATCTACCTCGCCAGCATCCATGCCACGCGGGACCTCCTCCCCTCCAAGAGCCGAGCGGCGACGCCAGCCACCGTGCGCGCCGGCCGAGCCGAGGAAGGCGAGGCGCGCGGCGCGCTAGAGCCGAAAGCCGGTCGTGGTCCAACCAGAGGTGGGGGGGTGGGGGGGGCATGGCGGCGCCGATGGCCGCGCCTTGGGGAGGAGACTCTGTAGGAGGAGGGAAGCGTCGGGGTAGAAGCCCCCATGGGCCAAGGTGGCGTAGGCGGCAGCGAACCGGCGGCAGGGAGCCAACCGCGAGATCGTCATCGTCGAGGTCGATCTTGGAGGACCAATTCGAGCACGCGGGCCATGCCGCCACGCTTGGGGTCAACGAGCGCGAGCTCCGCGAGCTTGGCATCGGAGATGGCTTTCTTGGCGTCCGCGGCGGCCCTCCCCGCCACCCTCGTGGCGGTGGACGCCAGAGATGTGGAGCCGTCCATTGACATGCTGTGCACGGCTCGACGGAGTCCGCATGGGAGTCGGGAGATCCGTCGTGGGAAGGGTGCGCGCGCTGGGAGGTGGGGGCGGCTAGCGCGCGAAGAGGCGGCGGGCCTCTCCATTTCTTTCTCCTTGAATGCAGCAGCACGACCGAAGAGGCATGCGGCGGCGAAGGGATGCGGAAGCACGCCGCGGCGTGCCTCTAGGATCTGCTGGGAGGCCTGCGTCGAGCGCCGCCATGGCGGCCGTGCAGCGGCGAAGGCGGCGCTTCACGTGCGCGAGGAGCTGGGACGGGGAGAGGCCGAGGGCTCGGTGCTCCGTGGAGATGGGCGAGGCTCCCGGGGCAGCGCAGCGCTGGGGAGCCAAAGGCTGGCCAACCGAGAGGAGGCACGGCACAGGGAGCCGAGGGCGCCGCCGGGGCGCAGGAGAACCGGACGGCAGGAGCGGCGGTGAGCCAAGGGGGCCGGTGGTGACGGCACTTGAGGAAGGGGAAGGCGCCAGGAGGAGCGGAGGCTAGATGGAGGAGGAGCTATGGAGAAGTGGGAAGGTTGGGAAGGCGCCAAGAGGAGAGATGGGAATGGGGAGGAGACGTGAGGCTGACCTGGCAATTTTTTTTTTGACCTGAAAGCCATGTGGGTCAAATCCTGGTCAAAACCGCTCTAAAACAGATAAAATACGGTTTTTGCGCGGTATTGATAGTTCGAGGACACGTTATACCCGGTATTGAACTTCAGAGACAAACTTTAAACTAGGGCAAGAGTTGATGGACGAACAATATACTTAATCCTAAAGAATATGACACTAGGGTACATGTTGTCGTGATGAGGCATGCCGACCTGGGGGACACCTCCGAAGAATTCATGAGCGACGGACTCCATAAAATCACTACCGGGGTACGATGGTTGCAACTCCGATTGTGCTGATGAGCTCTGGCCTTGGAGGTACAGGATGCTAGCCAACCCGAAGGAGCTCTGGCCTTGAACGTACGTTGGGACAGCGAACCCGAAGGAGCTCTACCCTACGTACGCTCCAAACCCTGGCTGCCATGCTCCGTACCCTAACGTCGTGTTTTGTTCCCTAGTAGGAGCTAAGAGGCCTGTATCCTCATCATCAGTGGACATGAACTAGCTGTCACCCCCACGGTCAGCTGATGGTTGTAAGACGGAAGGATGTTAGTAGAAAAAAGCAATCTGGACGTAATCTAAGAATCTCGTACCTCCCGGATATGAAGTGCAGATGACCAAGGGGGAGCACTAGTCTGTGTACCGAATGCAGGCAGTACAAGTGATGCATCCTGACAGAGCTATGACGGGAGAACGACATGATGTTAGCGAAACGTAAGGCATAACTAAAAAAACATAGCGTAGATTTGTACATAACTTACCTCACCATCGATCTGGCCCATCGATGACCGACGGGGAACGCTTCAACGCCGACTGGACTTGCTAGGTCGTGGTGACCTAGCGGGTGAACATGACCCCCCACTTGCTGCCCGATGCGCTGGACGTCTTCCATCGAATGATCACAAGTCAAGTTCTTTATTGTCTACTTCATCTCCGCGTAGACGTACTTCAAAGTTTTCATCATCCTCATGCGGTGTTGTGTCTGGGTTGTGGATGGCGGCCACCGATGCGTCATGGATGCGCAGCGCCTGCTCCAACTGTAGTGACATACATAACAGGTTCATTAACGAAGAGTATGATTATCGTCAATGAAACGACCAGAAGTTGTGTCTTACGATGTCGTCATGCCGCGAAGCGCTGTGATGATCGTACGCACGGCGAAGGCTCTGCTGGTACGTCTATGCTGTCTCCTCCTTCGGGCACACCGGTGGAGGAAGGGTGAGTCGTGCGCGCGTCCGTGGCACGTGCCACTCCATGTACGCACTGTACATCTCAGCGTTGTTCGGACACTGCATGAGCTCATGTGAGACATCCAAGTGCACCCTCTCCGTCCATGCGAAAGGATTGATGTTAGAAAAGAAGATGTAAGAACTGTAAACGTTACTCGGATGAAGCTTGACTCACACATGCACAACTCGCGACAGGAGCTTGCCATCCGGGGGGAACAACCTGGTGCGCACCAACTTATCGCATTACACGCTGCGACGTGTAAGGCCCCACCATATGTAAGAACACCTGGTGGCAGTTCGTCGTTCATAGTGCTACGTCCCAGATGCATTTCACAGATAGTCCATGTGGCGCTACCGTGTACACGAACCCTGGATACCATGGATTCCATATGATGTCACTCTCGTGCAATGTCTTAAACTCGTTGTGGAACAACGAGTAGCACCTCGTCGGTTGGTCCTTGGCCCAACGCATCTGGCCAACAGTCCACCATAGGTCCATGGTAGGTCTGTCTATCGCGTCGATCGGGGGGAGGGGGTACGGGTGCACCACTCTCTCGATGGACTGCCGTGCAATAGGGAAGTGCTCCCAACTCCATAGCTACAAGAGCAGGTAGCAAACGGCCAGGCTGGGGTAGCAGCAGTGCCGCAATGCAAACCATCACACAACCCCCGAAAGTGGCACAAAGGACGACTGATCCAAAGCTATACTGAGGCATCGGCCCAGCCCCTGCATCAACCAATGACTCGGCAACGCTGACGAAGCTAGGGTAGCAAAAATCACCCAGTGTGGTTGGAAAAATAGGACGCAACCAAAGAGCTGAAAAAGGTAAGCAACGAGGTGCGTCCCAACCTCCTTGTTAGGTGCACCCTACGGGCAATGACTGAATTGCCTCAGCCAAGTCCGGGGGACACCACGTACACGCTCTAGGAGTGGTTGGCTGTAACATCCCAAATTTCCTAGAGTTCTTGTAAGTTTTGCAAAATAAAAATAACCATTCGATTTTGTCGAATCGGTCAAGCGTAACCTGAAGACTTTGAAAATTTGGTGATTTAAAATGAATTAATTGAACTCCAACTAATGCGAAAGTTTGGTTTATTTGAAGTTTGTTTGAGCTCTGGTGTGGTTTGTTCCTCTCTATACTTGTTCAACCCTCTCTAGACCTCCCTTGACCTCCCTTGACCTCTCTGGACCTCCCCTTTTGTTTTCTGTTTGGACTTCCCTTAGTCTAGACCTCCTCCGTGTTCAATTGGACCTCCTCTATGTTCATTTGGACCTCCCTCTTGTCCGTTCGGGCCTTTCGCTTGGTCCAGACCACTATCGCTTTTGTACCGTTCGATTTGTGTTGGACGGCTTGATCTTGTTGGCGCATTCGCTCGATCCGAACGGCCCAATCGCTTTGCTCCGTCCGATCAAGATCTGACGGCCCTTGTTTTCCCCACGTTTCCTTCGCTATTGCTCTGCTCCCCTTGATTCATCTTGATCGTCAGGATCTCCCCTTAATTCATCTTGACCGTCACTACTTCCTCAGGACCCCCTTGACCTCAGGACCTCCTAGTCTTTTTGCAAAGACCACCTTTGCCGTCACGACCTCCTTAGGACCTCCTTGTCCTCAGGACCTCCTGGTCTTTTTGCAAAGACCACCTTTGTGGGCACGGCCTCTCCTTGGTCACGACCCCCCCTCTCAAGTAGGGCCACCTTTTCTGGTCCTCTGCTCATTCTTTTCTTCCTCTCGTAGTGTCCCAGTACCGCGAGAGTCCACGCGCACTAAATTCTGTTGCATCGCATTAAATGTTGTCTTTTCCATTGAACCTTTTTGGACTCTATTGTCACCTCCATCATACCTTTCTGCATCT
Source organism: Ampelocalamus luodianensis (assembly GCA_036346255.1). NCBI lineage: Eukaryota > Viridiplantae > Streptophyta > Magnoliopsida > Poales > Poaceae > Ampelocalamus > Ampelocalamus luodianensis. The sequence continues at coordinate 22,691,486 of CM070617.1, read as the reverse complement.
GTTATCATTTCTTTTGCCTGCTCTTGTCCCTTCTTTGCTTGCTCCCGTCGTGTGCATTGAATGCGTCGTCCTTGCCCTCAAGACCCTCCCCGTGCCTGGTTAAAGCACCCGTGAGAACCCTATCTCCTTTGTTTTCTTGAGCGCGGATCTTTTCATTCTCAGCTTAGACCTCCTCCCCAAGATCTCTTTCTCCCTTACTTGGAGCTCCGAAGCAAGTGATTCAAGTTCCTCCCTTTTTGCTTCTTTTCTGTGTCTCTTCTCTGTTAGCTGCGGTTGTTTCTTTCCATTGGAGTTTTGTGGATTCGTTTTATTCACTTGGTTTATTTTTCGCACGTGTAGAATCCGGCTGTTCTGCATACCTCCTGGACCCAGCATTTCCCACCGAAGAAGCTTAATACTTCAGTAAAGTCAAGTCATAGGCCTTGATCATTTTGCACCCATTTTCTAAAAAGTATTATGTTTTATATCAACCTGCATGGCTATTTGTATAAAAATGGCTTTGAGAGTAGTTACATCACCCACTTGTCAATATGACTCCTTGCCATAATTGGAAATCAGCATGATTGTCATGAACCTTTGGACACCTTAGGAGGGTTCTCTATTTAGTTGGATGTTCTTGTATACCAACGTGGGTGCACTATTTTCTTGCTTAGCCATGCTTTAGTAGACGTTAGTCTCTCGTTCACAAGATTCCGTGATACTTAAACTTGACTAATGAGATATGGAATTGTGGTAGCGCCACTGTGGTTAAAACTTGTGTGCCTTTGACTGGGTGGTCATTTGGCCGGGTGAACTCGCAAACGCGTCATGCTCGGGCGAGTGATCGTGCAGTAAAGGGGATGTTGTGTGCACACTGGGATGAGGTGGTCTCGCCTGAGCAGCAAACTAAGGACTTAACTTTGTGTCATTGATCTAGGCTTACCGTGCAACCACAAGTCCATTGTATGGGGTGGATTGGGCCAACTAATTAGCGATGCTTAACTTGGTTCTGTCATTGGTGGGGGTGTGAACCCTGGGTGAGACATTCACTCCTGGCGCAAGAGGGGGCCCCAAACGGCGAATCCTTAGCGGGCAGAACCAGGTTATGTCAGGACTTTGTAAAGGCCTTGACACACTCTCTAGGCAGCTTACCTAAGGAAGTGAGCAGTGTCATTGGTCGTGCCAACCCAACTAGAGAGATTGTGTATTGTGGGTAAAGTTGTACACCTCTGTAGAGTGTAAATCTATTCGAATAGTCGTGTCCCCGGTTATGGACAACGCTTGGTGATATCATGCAAGCAGTAGTGTTTGTTCTAAAAATGTGGTTGTGGCCGGCTCTGAGTGGTTTTGGCTCACGACTAGGGTGGTCGTGAGTGTTCTAGGCACACGACTTGGGTGGTCGCGTGTTGTTTTAAAGAGAACTTGTTTACTTATGTGTTATCTCTTTTAACTTGTGCTTTTGCAATCTACTTACTGTATTCGTTTTAAATGTTGCTTTCTGCAAACTAACCTTACAGTTAATCCTTGGCAAGCCTTGCATGAATATACGTTGCATACATTTCTCTATGGCTTGTTGAGTACATTCAAAGTACTCTTGGTTTTGTGCCCTCTAGTTAATCAACAGCTAAAGACCTCCCTGGGTGTTACGAGCTCTTTGAAGAAGAGTTCTATGGTGATCCTGCGTGCTAGGAGACATCCTCCACTCGATGGCCCGCGGGCTTGTTGATTGGCCCTGCGAAGTGTTTCAGTTTCCGCTGTGGTTTTATTTTGTTGTTAGCCCTACGTGGCGCCCCTGTAAAGACAAGCTTGACCGTAAGGTCTTTTGGTAATATTATTTTGTCTGCCTCGTCTATCGATTGTTGTGTGATTGTCTTGACATTACTTGTTGTGTCTGTGCGAGATAGCTTGCTGATCTTAGGATTAGCTCGTTGTGCACAGAGGCTAGGATCTCCAGGTGATCTTGGCAGGACCTCCGGGTGGACCTTCGGAGTCCTCTAGGGTGGTCCTAGAAGCCCTTCTAGGTGGTCCTTGGTGACCTACGGGTGTTCGGTGGACCTCGCAGACCTCTGGCTGGTTCGTTCGGACCTCCTGGGTGGTCCTGGGAGAACACCTCCTGGTGCTCCCGGGCTGGTCTGCCACATTGGCCGAACCGCTGCTCCTGCCTGGCTTTCCAGTCCACACCCGGAGGGCCCAGAACAAGTGGCTCACCCCAGATAGGAAGGCCGGTCAAGAGCGAGACATCCTGTAGGGTTACCGTCATCTTACCCCACCGAAAGTGGACGGTGTGCGTCTCAAGCGTCCACCTGTCAACAAGTGTCGATAGTAGGCTGACGTCTACGGTGAACTGGTGTCCGACGGAGACCAGCCCCACAAGGGGCTACAAGCCCGTCACCCAGATGATCAGGACGTAGCGATCGTCTAGCTCCTAGTATTCCCTCCCCACCCGAAGCAGTGGGGGCGAAGGGCCATCGGTGTCACTGACGATCCATAGCTTGCACAGATGATCATCATCGTAGAAGTGTTTTAGAAGCTCCGGTAGAGACATGGGTTGCAACACATGGAATAGAGAGAACATTAGTGAAAAGGTTGCTAATGACCATAAAATACTGTAAATTAAAAATTATGACCAAATTAACACTACAAATTGATGTACACTAATTTAGTAGTATAAAATTAAATATGACTATTTAAGCAAGACTAAATTAATTATGGCAAACCGCGTATTGACAATTAAATAAGCATGTGTGTGTTCGTTGCATGGTGTGTGCACACTTGAATACCTAGCAACTACTTGCTTGCATGGTCAGCAGTGCATACATGAATAATTAGTTGCACAAATAACTAGCAACTTCATTTTTTCTTATTTTTCTATTTGCTATCAATATGAACTTCAACTAATGCAAGTAATTGCTAGGTGTGTGATGATGTTGCACTTTGTCCTTTGCATCATGAACATTTGCACAATGCAGCACGACTTGAGACTAATAGTTGCATGCAATGATGATGCTTTCTATGATAACTACCCTTTAAAAATAATTAAATAAGACTAATTACATGGGACTAACAACGTCAAACTAAGTAAATGCCTGCAAAATTACATGGTACTAATTACATAGGACTAACAACGTCAAACTAAGTAAATGTCTGCAAAATTACAGCAACTTTAATACGCATCCACTTCAAAATTCCAACAGAAATTTTAGAACACCTGTAATAGGTGTGCTTAGAAAATTACAACTCCTCAAGTACGCAGTTAATAGATAATTTACGAACGACGAACAATCGACGGAGATACAAATTACCTGCGAATGACAGCGGTTAATTACGCTGAAATGTCCCAAAAAATATAACCGACAGAGCAAGAGAGCGAGCGAAGTGCGACCGTGAAATGAAATCGTGCTCGCTCACTCTCTAATTTATAGCCGCCACGGGAGGGAATTCTTCTCCCCCGCGCTAATTAATATTGTCGTGCATGCACATGCAGGAGACAAGTATTTGACGGGGACACAGCAATGAGATGGAGGTGACGGGACGACGCGACATCATTTTTAAGTGGAAAAGGGGAGAGAAGGGCTGGCGGGAGGGGGCTGCGTGTGCGGAAGAGGGAGGGGGCAACGCATGGCACGCGGGGAGGCGTTGCGAGAAAAATTCTGAAGGAATACAATGCAAGTACATGTGTCGGGAGGCTCCACATAAAATTTCATAATTCTTAGAACTAATTTGCTATATTTCAAAATTCCTACAAACAGCGTCAAAACCCTAATCGGCTTAAACTCTAATTTTGTGTTGAACCCTAATCCGGGACACATGGCGTGCTGAGGGCGTTCATGCACAGTGGCCATTCATGTTGCCGCATGGTCGGGCAATGTGGCGGGTGGGGAGTGTTCCCGCATGGTGACCGTGCATGAATAGTGCCATATCTGCAAAAAAAAAAACGGAGTGGTCACTAGTGTAAATACGAGATTAAAAGTTGCTAATATTGCCAAAAATTCTGGACAGCATCGTTCTGTTTTCATGGGTGTACTACAGCGACAGGCATTGTTATTTTCTTAAGGGACAGCCTTACACATGGATCCACTGGTGCAACTATGTTTTTTTAAAAAAATCTTCATACTTGCATATGAAGAAGATATTTTTTGTTCCTGCATCCAAAAGGCATCGTGGGGGGAAATATCCTGGTAATGGATAGTACATCAAGGCAAGGTAAAACTATTTCGTATGCTTTAGGATCGTATAAGTATCGTGAGGTCAACATCAAGGTAAGGTAAAATTATTTCGTATGCTTTTGTTGTAATAATTTCAGTCGTAGTTAATTTGCAGTAATTTATTAGTCATAATTTGTTAGTGGTAATTGAGTCGTAGTTTATAAGTGGTAATTAAGCAGTTGTAATTAAATACTCATAGGTAATTAGCTATAATTAATATTTCACAATTAAATTTCGTGTAGTTGAGTAGTGTTGATTGCATTAGTGCAAAAATACCTGGTCAAATTTACGTGACCATAATTAATTTGTTGGTATATAATGACATGTAGTTAATTAGTGGTAACTAATAATTGTAATTAATTCATTGGGAATTACTTAGACATATTAAATTACTCGTCCGACCGAGAGCAGCTTCGCAAAGGGCAACAAGCCCGTGTCCCGAAGAAATGGGACGTATCGATCATCGAGCTCCCAATCATGCTTCTTAGACTGAAGCGCTAGGGGTGGAGGGTCATCCGCGTCCCTTATGATCCACAACTGGCATCAGTGATACTCGTCGTAGAAAGGTTCCGGTAGCTCTGGTAGAGGCATGACTTGTAGGAGATGAAAGACACAGATTAGTTGTGAATAAATTGATAATAATGATAAATTATTTTAAATTAAAAAATGGGACTAAAGATAGACAACAAAAAAATATGCTAATTAACTACGATCAAATTAATTATGACTAATTAAGTAGAATTAAATTAATATGAGTGACGAGTATTAAATATCTAAATATTACTTTATTTCATTAAAGACCACGCGTCCTTTGTGGTCGTAACCCCTAAGGCTAACGACCCTGTGGTCGTAAGGATTTCAAAGGTTACATTATAGGTACCGTGGTCATACGAGGTCCTGTACCTTATCCCCGACCAGATGACGGCTCGTAGAAGTAATGAACACGTACATAGACCCGTTCCAAGTATATTCTTTCTGTGTGATGAATAGAATTTGTGCCTTATTTTCTCCAAACCACACGATGTTTACAAAACTAAGTCACTGACAATAACCCCTATATGGTTATTATCATTCACTGACATCAACCACTGGTCAGTTTGTTTTTTACCAACTTGTCGGGACCCCAGGTATGCAACCCCAAGAACCTCTGTGCATTCTGAACTAGTTCCAGATCAGTAGCTAGCTCGCACAGTTACAACATTGGTGTAATCATAACCATCCCACAAAATAACGATGAAGCGGACAAATTAATATTACTTAGTAGTAAAAGGGACCTTATGGTCGAGTCTTACAGAGTGCGCCACACAGGGCTTAGCAACAAAATATAACTTGTAGCGGAAACCAAATATCTCGTGGAGGCCATTCGACATGCCCACAGGCAATCGAGTGGAGGACGCGACCTAGTTCGCAAAGTCTTCAAGATACTCCTCTTCATAATACTCTGAGTTCACTGGTTCTTCTGTGGGGATTAATCACACAGGGCGCAAGCCGTGAGTACTTTGAATGTATTCAGCAAGTCATAGGGAAATGTATGCAATTATTATTCACGCGAGGCTAGAAAAGGATAGCTTTGTGGTTGTTTTGCAGAATGCAATATTGACAGTAAATACAATAAGTAGATTAAAAACACAATTTAAAAGATTAATACATAAATAATTCAGTTCTTTGAAACAACTAGAGATCAACCCAACCTTTCCATCCAAACCATCAATTCCACCATTTTAAAGAAAACATCTACCCCTTGCGTGAAATCTCTGGGCATGTCCGTAACCAGGGACACGGCTTTTCGAATAGTTTTATACACTCTTGAGAGGTTGTACAGCTTTACCCACAAGACACAATTTCTCTAGTTTGTTCGGCATCCGTCAATACCACCACTCACTACCTTCGGTAAGCAGTCTAGAGTACGTGACAAGGCCTTTACAAAGTTCTATTTTGACTCGATTCTGCTCGGTAAGGATTCGCTTCTGACGGGTCTCACTCCTGCCAGATTCATGCCCCCTCTTGCGCCGTTCTCAAACAAAACAAAACCGACTTAAAACATTACTAATTAGTTGGCCAAGTCCACCCCATCCTGGACATGTGGTTGCACGATATGACCCAGATCAATGGTTCAAGTTTAGGTCCTTAGTTGGTTGCTGCGAGACTAATCCACGTCCCAGTGTGCGTTACGACACACACACTTACCACCATCCACTCGCCCAAGCATAAAACATTTTCGGTTCAACCCGGCCAAAGACCACCCTAGCCTTGGCCCAACATCTTTTAACAATAGTAGCCGCGCCACGATTTCATAACTCATTAAGACATATTTCATTCATACGAGCATGTGATCATGAGTCCCGACGTACGACTATAGCATGGTTAAGCATAATACGATACCCGTGTTGGTAATTTATCAATGTCCAACTAAAATAACACATCCTATGGTGTCCAAGGGTTCATGTAATTCAAGGATACATGTCATTTGCAATTTATCAAGGAGGCATACATCAATTAGGCAATTATCTATTCCCGAAACCATTTAATTTAAAACTAGCGATGCATGTTTATACTAAACAATATAGTTTTGTAAAAATGGGTTCAATATGGTCAAAGTTCTATGACTTGCCTTCGTTGAAGAGTTGAGGTGCTTCGGTCGTCGGGTCCGAGAAATCTTCCAAAATGCCGGTTTCTACACGAGCGAAAAGAGCAAAATAAATAAAACAACTCCAAATAAATTCCAAATAAATAACAAACTAGCACTAACAACAATAGGGGGATTTTATATGAATTTAGAAATTTGAATCACTCGAATCGGAGTTCGAACGAAGAAGTTATGGCCTTTTGAAGTTGGAAAACACATGAAATGATAGAATTAGGGTTTTTCTAATTTTTTGGAATTATTTTTGTAAAGGAAAAGGCAATTAGGATGTCAGCTGACGTCATCAGAGGGAATTTCGGCCAAAAGAAAATAAAAAGAAAAGAAATTGACATGTGGGGCCACTATCAATGAGAGGGTGCACGTGGATTGGGTCCACCGAGCTCGGGAAAAAGGGGGAAAGGAGTGCCACGCGGGCTGGGCCACGTGGCTGCCACATCAGCGAAGGAGCCGAGGTGGCGTTGTGGTGGGCGAGGAGGTGGCGGCCACGTCGGCGAAGGCGACGGCGGCTCGGGCGCGGTGCTCGCCGGCGCTACACGCCGTGGCGAGCCCGGCGGGTGGTACCGAAGTGAAGAGGAGGGGCGAGGATTCCAGGGCTCACTAAAACGGTGGCGGTTGGTGAAGAAATGGCCAGCGGTGACGACGGTCGAACGTCACTACTACAAAACAGGCTATGGTAGACACCCCATCACAGACAGGTTCATTTGGAAGCGTCTATGTTGGATCTGTTGGGACGCAGCATTTGTACTGCTGGCCTATCAAAGACGGTTCTTATTAGTAACCGTCAATGATAGGCATATATCACAGACGGTTCATGAATAGAACCGTCTGTGAAATATCACAGTTGGTTCTGTTAATAAACCGTCTGTGATAATCTCCTGTATCACAGACGGTTTGTAAATAGGACCGGCTGTGAAATATCACGGACGGTTCTGTTTAGAAACCGTCTGTGATAATCTTCTGTATCACAGACTGTTTATAAATAGAACCGTCCGTGATATTTCACATACGGTTTATAAATAGAACCGTCCATGATATTTCACATACGGTTCTATTTAGAAATCGTCGGTGATATTTGTATATCATAGACGGTTCATATTTTGAACCGTCGTGATATCCTCGCACTATAAATTCCTGGAGTACCCCCTGCCCATTCCCATTTGAGCGACACTGTAAACGCCATCGCGCGCGAGAGAGAGGGAGAGGAGGAGAAGGAGAGGAGAAAGGGAGGGAGAAGGAGAGAAATCTCAAGAGATTTGGTATTTTCGTCGTGAGCTCCGAGAGTAACAATCTATAACCCTTTAGAGCTTCTAAAATTTACATGCTTAATTAGCCGGTTCAAATGGCTAGATTTGATGCTAGGAACCGATTCCACACGTGAAAACTGCCTATTCCGTTGCAAAACTTTAGGAACCGATGCAAACTTTTGCATCCGGATGCAAGTGAAATAGAAAAATATTTTTCATTCGGTGGTAGGCATATGCATTAAGTTCTGTGGGGGGGAAGGAAATGGAGAGAGCGAGAGCGGTTGAGAGAGATTTTATTAATCTAATTTAACACTATATATTTTGTTAAATGTGTAGCGTAGATGGACCGAAAATGGATGTATGGTATGAACCGTGTGAGTCAAGAGTATATTAATGGTGTGGTTGCTTTTAGAAGAACCGCCGAGCTGGATATGTTGAAGAAGGGGATAAAATTTATGTACTGTTCATGCATTGATTGCGGTAATTTGAAGATGTTTACCAACCCGGCGCAGATAGAAGCACACTTGATTCGAAGGGGTATCAAAAAAGGGTATACATGTTGAACCAGTCTCGGTGAAAAGCAGATTACACAGAAAGTTAGTAATAACGACATCGCCGAGGAAGTCAACGAATATGCCGGATGTAGACTGTGCTTTTGATGAGGATAGGTCACACGATGACAATCTGGATCAGATGCTACGCGATGCAGAAGAGAACTACAGTGAGAGAGAGTTTTGTAAATTTGAGCGCTTAATGGAGGACTCGGTGAGACCTTTATTCCCTAGCTGCAAGCTGGAATACACAAGATTGTCAACCGTGATTGAACTGCTTAAATTAAAGGCAATCAATAGTTGGTCCGATAAGAGTTTCACGGCGTTGTTAGGTCTCCTAGCGGACATTCTTCCGGAGGGAAACGTGTTGCCCAACACCACCTACCAAGCAAAGAAGGTTCTTTGTCCATTGGGAATGGAAGTAGAAAGAATACATGCATGTCCGAACGATTGTATCCTCTACCGTAAAGAGTATGCAGACATGCATGTATGTCCCGTGTGCAAAGCATCCCGATACAAGCTCGACATCGCTAGGTTGAAGCAAGGACCTCCTGCTAAGATGTTGTGGTATCTGCCTGTGATCCCACGTTTGAAGCGTTTATTTGCAAACCCAAAGGAGGCAAGATTGGTGCGTTGGCACTCGGAGGACCGTAAGAAAGATTCTGCTGATTCTGCTCAGTGGAGAAACTTCGATCGGAGCTTCGAAGAGTTCGGTGCAGAACCGAGGAACATAAGGTTAGGGTTGAGTACAGATGGAATGAATCTTTTCGGTAACATAAGCAGCCGACATAGCACCTGGCCTGTGAATCTATGCATGTACAACCTTCCTCCTTGGTTGTGTATGAAGCAGAAGTACATTTTGATGTCACTACTTATCCAAGGACCGAAACAACCTGGGAATGATATTGATGTGTACCTAGCACCACTGCTGGAAGATCTTGTGACACTGTGGAACGAAGGGGTACAGGTATAGGATGCATACAAACGAGAGAACTTCACTTGGTAACCTATCGGGCTTTAGTACAAAAGGAGCCAAAGCTTGTCCGCACTGCTTAGATGCTATGGAGAGTGTATGGCTAAACAACTCGCGTAAAACTGTGTATATGCGTCACTGTAGGTTCCTTCTCAGGAGTCACCCATACCGCAAGATGAAGAAACAATTCAACGGAAATAAAGAGGACGGTTCAGCTCCAAGGGCTTTTAGAGGAAAAGATGTCTATGATATGGTTAAGGATATCGATGTTGTGCTTGGGAAGGGACGTCAATTAAGAACCCGTCAGAAGAACATCTTGAAGAACCGGTCAATTTTTTGGGACTTGCCGTATTGGGAGCACTTTGAAGTTCGCCACTGCATCGACGTCATGCACGTGGAGAAGAATATATGTGATAGCTTGATTGGTCTCTTACTGAACATTAGTGGCAAAACAAAGGATGGTGTTAACGCAAGCGAGACTTGGTCGATATGAACATAAGGACCAAGTTAGCACCGCAAGAGACTGATACAGGACGAACGTACATTCCCCCAGCTTGCTACACTCTCTCCAAGGCCAAGAGAAACAAACTATGCTAGAGCTTGCATGGTGTGACAGTCCCGTCTGGTTACTCTGCTAACATTAAGAAACTTGTTTCTATGCAAGATTTGAAATTAATTGGTATGAAATAGCATGAATGTCATGTGCTGATGACACAAATGCTTTCTGTTGCAATTAGGAGTATCTTGCCGAACAAGGTCCGAGTGGCAATCTTGAGGCTGTGTTATTTCTTCGACTCAATTGCTCAGAAGGTCATCGATCCCCAAGGACTAGATGCTCTGCAGGCCGAGGTGGTGACGACTCTATGTCATCTTGCGATGTATTTTCCTCCCGTCATTTTTTGATATCATGGTCCATCTTATTGTTCACCTTGTGAAAGAGATAAAGATATGCGGTCTTGTGTTCCTACGTCATATGTACCCGTTCGAGAGGTACATGGGAATTCTCAAGTCCTACGTACGGAATCGATCTCGACCGGATGGCAGCATCATCGAAGGTTATGCAACGGAAGAGGTCATTGAGTTCTGCGTCGACTACATCGCTCAGGTGGATCCGATAGGTGTGCCTCTATCTCGTCATGACGGGAGACTGGATGGTATCGGGACCATCGGAAGGAAATCAATCACTCCCGATCTAGATACATACGCTCAAGCCCATTTCATGGTCTTGCAACACATGACCGAAGTGTCCCTGTACATCGACGAGCACAACGACATGGTACGCCAACAGAATCCAAACCGGTTGGAGGTTTGGATCATGAGAGAGCACAATCGTCGGTTCAACGAATGGTTAAAGGTGCGAATCACTGGGAGGTCATCAAGTGATGATACGCTGCTATGGTTGGCACAAGGGCCACAATTTACAATTGTCACACGGCAAGGATACGACATAAATGAGTACACATTTTATACGACAGCTCAGGATAGGAAGAGCACAGTCCAGAACAACGGTGTCCGCATAGATGCATTCAATACCGATGGGCTGAGGAGCTCATACTATGGGCAAATAGAGGAGATATGGGAGTTCAACTACGTGCTTTTCAAGATCCCCCTATTTCGGTGCCGTTGAGTCCATCTCCCACAGGTGAAGGTTGATAAGTACGGCGTCACTGCCGTGGACCTTGGACCTGTCGGATACAAAGACGAACCATTCTTACTGGCTAATCAAGTTGTTCAAGTATTTTATGTAACCGATCCGGCAAATAAGAAACGTCACGTAGTTTTTCATGGAAAAAGAAGGATTGTCGGAGTTGAGAATGTAGTGGGCGAGGAAGAATACAATCAATTTGACGAGTTGCCTCCTTTCGGAGATGGCATCAGGCTCGAGGAAGAACCCAGTGAGGAAGCTAGCTATATGCACGTCGATCATCATGAAGGGCTATATTTTAATTAAGAATTTACTCTATTGTAATTAATTTATTCCATAACATCATGTGTTATAGACTTGTAATCTCTCACATATTTTGATATTGATGTCAATGTGGACGTTCATTGTAACCGATAATTGGTTTTCGAAGTCAAATGTGTTATGAGCTTGTCATCATATATACTTGTCACCAGGTTTTGTCATCTCTCATATATTTTGATATTGATGTCAATGTGGATGTTTATTGTAACCGACAATTGGTTTTTGAAGTCAAATGTGTTATGAGCTTGGCATCATATATACTTGTCACCAGGTTTTGTCAGGATACCACAGATTGTTAATAGGTTTTGTCAGGCTATCACAGACGGTTTTATTATATAACCATCTGTGATAATGAATCACAGATGGTTCTAATATAGAACCGTCTGTGATATGAGCTTATCTCAGACGGTTATGCTGTAGAACCGTCTGTGATAGCCTGACAAAACCTATTGGCAATCTGTGATATGAGTTTATCACAGACGGTTCTATAAACAAACCGTCTGTGATATGTTCCATATCACAGACGGTTTTATATAAGAACCGTTTGTGATATATCACAGACGGTTTCTTAATACACCTGTCTGTGATATGGAACGTATCACAGACAGTTATTGTTTAGAACCGTCTATGATTCCTTATCACAGACGGTCGTATTAAATAACCGTTTGTGATAGCCTTTTTATAAGGTGGGAACTGCTAGGGTTTTGCTCTTACTCGTCACTTCCTCTCCTGCACCCCTGAGTTTATCGTGCGCTCTTTTGCCTCTTCTAGAGCTCGCTCGTTCACCGCCGCCTCCGATCTCGACACCACTGCCCTTGACCTCGACACCGCCACCTCCGACCTTGGCACCGCCGCTCCCGACCTCGACGCCCCCGACCTCGGCGCCCCCCACACCAGCGGCCCTGACCTCTTCGCCCCCGACCTCTTCGCCCCCCACACCGACGCCCCCGACCTCTTCGCCCCCGACACCGCCGCCTCCGACCTCAGCGCCCGACACTAGGTTTTGCTCTTACTCGTCACTTCCTCTCCCTTGCTCTGTGATGGGTTCTGTTGATGCTCTGTGATGGGCTCTATTGATGCTCTGTGATGGGTTCTGATGATGCCTTGTTGATGCTCTGTGATGGGCTCTGTTGATGCTTTGTGATGGGTTATTTACCGTAATTTCATGTAATTGTTTACCACAGATTAATTACAAATAAATAATTATCATTATATAGAGCCACTAACTTATTTACGACTGACTAACTATGATTAAATTAATTATGGCTACATTATCATGAATAATTAACTGCAAACGATTAATTGCGACTAATTAACTAACTGATACCAACTTATTAGGACTAATTAAATCGTAACTCCTTAACTAGGTCACGAATAAATGTGTAGGATTAATATAACAACGACTAATTCATTGCGACCTAATTTATCGTAACTAACTAAATAACACAAATTTAATCAGGCCTAAATGATAGGATTAAATTAATTAGCCCTCAATAACTACAAGTAATTAATTACAACTAATTAATTAACTACACATTTAATAAAGACAATACGTAAAAATTACCTGTTAATATGACCGCTAATGACGGATTTAAACAACACATGATCCACTACGCAAAGGAAATCGAAACTGCGAGAAAGCGCAAACGAAAATGACTACGAGCGAAGAGTCTCGCTCACAACTCCCCATTTATAGCAGGGTGAGAGAACGGGATGTCGCGAGGGAATTGCGCGTGGGGGACAACATAATGCATGCATACGCTTGTCGCTTGGGGATAGACCGATGGACAAGACACAACGGGATGGAAAAAGCTTGCTTTCAGCACGTTCGGACGAAGGTAGGACGGACGGACTCCTTCTCCGAACATGGAAGGGAGGGACGCATGGCATGTCGCCAGCAGGAGGGACGAACGAGGCCATATTGCTTGCCCTCAGCGGGCGAACAAGGCGCTGAAGATGCCATGTGGCTTGTCTGTAGCAAGGAGGGATGGACGAGGTGGTTTCGTTCTGAGGTGGACGAGACCACATGGCAGCACTAACCGTCTATGTCACCTAGAAACGGAAACGCATCGTCTGTCATTGTAGAATAATGTTACGGGTGAACAGTGCCGTGACATTGCGTACAGACCGTCGGATTGAAAGCGAGAGGTTGAGATCGAGTTGTGCACTGTTCCCAAACACTGTAGCAAATAATGTAGCAAAAATACTGTAGCATATGCACTGTTTTCTAGTACTGTAGTAGCACTGTAGAGATTAATCTGGACCGTTCTTCTCGAAACCGACGGCTCAGATCTACGCAATGTTATGATACTGTTCACCCGTGATATTACTCTGCAATAGCAGAGGATGCGTTTCCCCTGGAAACGACCGTCAATATTTTTTTAAAAAAAAAAAGCTAAAGAATGCTTCTTTTACTGATGCGGATCGAAACAGTGCTATTTCGAAAGAAAAAACCAGTTTGCTTGGTATGGATATGTCAGTGATGTGATCTGTCACGTATTCCGGTGCAAGGCTCGTTGACATTTATAGCTTGATGCGACATTGCGCGCAGTCTGCGCACTGCGTACTCTGCTGGATGCTGATGCGATCGGGGCTCCACGTCAAACCCTTCAGGGAAAAAGTTGACATCAGTCACGGGCACACGTATCGATGGCAGCCCGCCTGCCTTGGTCCGTATGCACTCCATTGAAATGTTGACCCAGGGAGGCAGCAGCGCGTTGTTTAACGTTAAAAGTATTTGTATTTTACACAGAGAAGGCAGCAGCGAGCCAGCGACGCGAAGGAAAAATCTTGCCCTTGCCGGTATTTTCCGGCGAGGGAACAATGCGCGGTGGGGCCACGACATGATCGCGATCGTCCTGGTTTTGTGACGCTGCTCGGCGTTCGGTTCGTCTCGTCTTATGCGGCGGCATGGGCCACTCCGGAGAGGACAGCCGCGTGCTCTGTCCCATCAATCACGCGTGACGCACCATTGCCCCCGGTTTTAGGCAGACAATCACGGATATGCCGCACACGCGCGACATGACAGCCGTCCGATCTCCCAACCCAGAAGAACAAGGCAGGCGAAACTCCTCCATTCGCACAAGCCAGTGTCGCTGCGCTAATCGGCAACGAAGAGCGTTTGATAACACGATCGAACATGTATAGAAGCTCACGTCAAACGAGCTTACCAGACTTTTGTCATTTAAAACAAAGTGAAAATGCAAAAAGAAATAGTTGTCCTTTTCTGTTGGCGATTTCCGGGCTTTGTGACAGTGTTGTGCTTTTTCTTCTCTTTCTCTTTAATATAATAATGTGTTTTGCCGTGTTCTAAAAAAAATATGCAAAATTGCCTTTTTGATCCGTTGTCATCCAAATTGACATCTACTCGTTTTTTTACATCCAATTTCATCTAAACTAGCAGAGTGATCCGTGCATTCACGTGGCTATATTTATTTGAAAAAAGTCAATTTTATAACTCTGAACTTTTTAAAAAGTTCAAAAATCAACTATAAACTATAAAACAGGACATCCTACACTCTTAACTATTAAAACTGTTCATTTTACCCTCCTCAATCCAAACAATAGCGGTTTTGGGTGATGTGACGCTGACGTGTCAGTGGTTTCGACACGTAAAATTCTTTTTGAATACATGGCATGCCACTTAGCAAATAAAGCAAAAAATATATATATTTACGGGGCCCACATGTCATCCTCTCATTAATTTCTTCTTCCTCTCATTCTAAGTCATCTCTCTCTTCACTCTTCTACCCCCCTTGCTCCCAATCCCTCTCCTCTAGAGCTCCTGGTTCGCCGCCAATCCCTCCACTCCCGAGCTCCTGTTTTGCCGCCGCCAAGGTTACCTGCCGCCGCCGCCGCATCCCCTTCTTCCTCCATATCTTATTCTTACTCTCCCTCTCTCTTTGCCAGCACGCCATGGGGCAGCCCAGTGCTCAACAGCATCCGATGGTACGTGGACGGTGACAGGAACGCCGATACGGGGTCCAACGACAGAGGGGGCGCCTGGGCAGGAGACGAGGAGCATAGGAGCATACGGACGAGGGAAGGATGACCACATCGACTCCACTTGTGCCGAGGCATCCACCAAAAGCGTTGGCACGGTCACCGACATGGACGTCGTGACTGCGCACGACCCTCCGCTGATCGTCCCACCCCCGCAGCTGGCCCCGCGCGCCCACGCCTCACCGCCACCTTCGCCCTCGACGCCGCCCTCAATCGTAGTGAGGGGTGGGCGGGCGAAGGCCGGAGACAGCGGGGGTGGGCAGAGGCGAATGTGGAGCCCGGAGGGCGAGGCCGAAGCGGAGCTAGATCCAGTCGAGTCTCCCCCTCCTCGGCACCAAAACCACCTATTGTTGTCCATCGTTGGAGGTAGAGGCATGGGGCGGGCGGAGGCGAAGGCGGAGCCGGGAGGGCGAGGCCGAAGCAGAACCAGATCCAGTCGGGTCTCCCCCTCCTCAGCACTAGCACCACCAATTGTCGTCTATCGTCGGAGGCGGAGGACCAGGCGAAGGCGGAGGAGCGGGCAGAGGCGAAGGCGGAGCCAGGAGGGCGAGGCCAAAGTAGAGCCGGAGGGGGCGTGTGGAGGGTGGAGCCGGAGATGGCGGCGGTCTGGCACCCTCATCCCTCCACCGGCCCCAGCTCGAGGGAGAGGAGGAGTAGCCGAGGGAGGCCAGAGCCGGCGGGGTTGGCGGCGGCGCGACCGAGGGAGGCCAGGGCCGGCAGAGTTGGGGCGGCCGGGTGTGGGCTGCGAGGGGCGCTGGGTCGGGTGGAGGGCTGCGAGGAAGTGTGGACCGACAGAGGCAAAGGGGAGGAAGAAATAGGATGAAGAAAAATATGACGTGAACTTGACGTGGATGTCCATGTGGCGCCACATCACCCAAAACCACTCTTGTTTGGGTTGAGAGTGTAAAATGAACGGTTTTGATAGTTAAGGGTGTAGTATCGAACCCAGAGCGAAGGATCCCAGATTCTCTATGCTTCATATACTAGTCCAAAAAATGCTAATGTACACAGTCAAACAAGAGTTGATAACACAACCATAACGAGTGATTCATTCAACATAGTTTAAGTTCGTCACAAAAGGGGCATAAAGCCAATAAGCAAAATACAGCGAAAGCAAAAGCGGTAAGGTATGCCACACGATTCGCCACAGGCAATCGTGTGGGGGCGTAGCCTAGTCTTCCAGGTTCTCGCTCTCCTCGTAGCATTCCTCTCCTGCTCAATATTTGAATTAATCAAGAGTGAACACAACAACCATGCTCGCAAGTCACACCAAGCAAGTAACAGATTATGGTGCATGCAAAGACTTATCAATGGGAGGCTTATACGGCTCAATTTGCGTAAAGCAACATTTTTGTTTTAAATATTCCTACTAAGTTCTAAAGCAGTTTATTCTATGGCTACAATTCATTTTCCAAATTTAAAGTTTTATAGTCAGATAACATTCATCAACAAGTGGTGAAGGATACCCTTCTATCCATAGCTACCCGCCCAATTCCCATTTGGATAGAAATCCAAAACAATTGATAAAGTCTTTTGAAAACAAAACAAAAAATTTAGCTTTGAGTGGCTTTGCTAGCATGTCCTTGACCGTAGACATAGCTATTCGAATAGTTCTTGACACTTTGTAGAGATTGTACAACTTTACCACAAGAGATAATTTGACTTATAATGTCCGTCTCACACACTGCCGAAGGTGTACGACTAAGTCATTATCACAAAGCTTTTACAATGCATCATCCCACCGTAGTCCCGCCTCGCTAAGGTTTCGCCCTCTTTGAATAGGCCCCCTCTTGCGCCAAGTGGGAATACATAAAAGTAGGTCACGAAAGACACCCACACAATCGGATAGCACAACCACAGCGAAGTGATACAAATTATTTAGTCAGGTCCTGCCCACACAGGACATGTGGTAGTACGATGGGGCTTAGCAAGATGCGGCTCGAAGGCCGGTCCTTAACTGACTTGGGCGACTACCAAACAAACCCTGGGCCTCGACCATAGAAATGAGACGATCCCGTGCATAGACATGCACCCATCCCAACATCCATTTTGTCCAAGTACAAACTAATTTTTATTTTGTTTAACAAGTCAAATCATTTTATAAATCTATATGGTAAAAATAATACCATCCTAGCATTTTAAATCATAGATGATTTTGTGATTAAATTCCCTAAAGTAAATATTTTTGGTCTAAACTCCGACTAAGCATAGTGTTTTTCAACATGTTCTAGTTCATACTAATGTATCAACCAGATTTCCACTAAGGTATCAAGGAGTGCGTAATTCAATATCAAAATTGGGTGTACAATGGAATTAGGGATAACTATAAAGTTAAAATAAGGATTTAAATTACTTAAATTTAAATACGCATGCAATAATAGTTTAAAACAGAATTTAAATACTTTGAAATACTGAGATTCAATATGATCAAAGGTGTAACTTGCCTTGCTCGAATGCTTGAGGATCTACCTCTTCGAAGTATTCGGGTTTCCCGGAGTCGTCGAAATCTACACGCGAGAACGAGCCGAATTCAAATAAAATTCAAATAAATTCAAATGAACTCCAAATGAAATAATATTAGTTTAGAGAGCTAGATCTTGAATTTAGATGAAATTAGAAATTTGAATCGCTCGAATCGTAGTTCGAACAGAGAAGATACGACCTTCGAAAGTTGACAAATACATGAAATGAAGCAAAAGGGGGGTTTCTGGATTTTTTGGATTTATTTTTAAATAGGAAAAGGGTTGAGTGGCTGGCAAGTGGCCCCCGCACGGGTGGACTGGGTCCACGGCCGCACAAAGTCCACCGTGGGCCTGGCTGATGGCACAGGGCTGCGCCACGTGGGCTGGTCCACGCGGACAGCCACGTGAGCTGAGGTGGCCGAGTGGCGCTGAGGTGGCGAGGAGGTGGCAGCCACGTCAGCGGCCAGCCGGGTGGGCCACGACTGTGCGATGCCAACGGTGGAGGTGGAGGCGGCTGAGGAGCTTCCACTGCGGTGTAATCGTCGGCGACGAGGAGTGCGGACGGAGCTCTTGGAGCACGAAATCTGGGTGGTAGAGGGCGAGAGAGAGGGAGTGGTTTGGGGGAGCAGAGAGAGGAGGAGAAGGGGCGTTGCGGGCGCTCCTTTATAGGCGCCGAGGAGGAGTGGGTGAGAAGGACAGTGGCATCGGCGCTGGCATGGAGCTCGAGTCATGGTCGTCGCGCTCGGGTGTGACGGGGGCAGGTATGAAGAGGAAAAAGAGGGGAGCGGTGGCGGCGTGAAATGCGGCATTTAATGCCTGCTGACGGGAGCGACGAGGACGGGCGAAGGTGCCGGCGGAAAACATGGGCGCGAGCGCACGACCGCATGGGGCTTCAACGGGCAGAGGAGGAGGAGAAGGTGGGGGAGGAGAGCGTTGGCGGGTGGGCCCACCGCGTCAGTGAGAGGGAGGAGGCGCGACGTGGAGTGGGCTCGCACAGCGTGCTGGGTTACACGCGGAGGGAATGGGCCGGAGCTGAGGCTTTCGGCCCAATTCGAATTTGAGATTTTCGAAAGGATTTTTTAATTAATAAATACAAGAAATAGAAAGGCTTTTTATAAAATAATTAATTAGGTCCAAAAATTCAAAAAAAAACACAGAAATTCCTTGTGTTAATTGGAACTTAATAAAATTATTTATAACTATAATTTAGTTTTAAATTTCCAAACAAATTATTTTAAATTTTCGTGACAAAAGAAAAACACTTTTAAATTCCAAAAAATCCAAGAAAAACTTTAAATACTCTTTTTGACTTTTGAATCCAATAAAACTTAAGAAATTTAAATAAATCAAATTTTGATTTAATTGAAGTTTGGTTAACTCAATTTAAATTGTTTTGTTTTCTAGAATTTCATGTTTAAGCTTCATTAATCCAATAAACCAAATGATTAAATTTTAATTTTGAAATTTTTCAAAAATCTCAGAAAAACGGGATGTTACATGTAGGATGCCCAGTTTTGTAGTTTAAGGTTGATTTCCGGACTTTTCGAAAAGTTCAGGGTTGTAAGATAGACTTTTTCCTATTTATTTGAAAGTTTGTAGTGACAAGTGATATAACTTAGATGTTTCAGAATATATTTACGTATCTTTTGCTATTTATATTTTTAAGATGTTGTGAACATTAGAAAATGGTAATATAAGCCTGAAAGAAAATACAACTTGAGTAATGTAATTGAAGTATGTGTTTTGATGTAAGAAAATCTTGAGCTTAAGAACTTAACCACTCACCATCATTTATGCATCATGTAGCTACATGCCTTTATTTTCCTCCATTTGTTACTCTTTTCAAAATGTTTTAATGCATATGTACCTCTATTAATTTTAAGCAATATATTGAATATGTGTGCAACAAATTATCTTATTAGTTTACATGGTATTATAGTACCTTATCCACGTATACACCGATGCACCATGGACGACCTACCTTAAACTTTTTTTCCCTCACGCAGATTGCCCCACCGAACCATGTGTCTTCTATCTCTTCTCCATGCTACAACTTTTCTGCTTTAACCTCCAAGAGCAAACATAATTCTTAATCGATATCTCTCAGCTGCTACCCCTTTGATGAACCATGGAGCTCCTAATTTGGTCTGATTTTTCGATGAGAAGGTAAATTCGGTAGAAGTTTCTCAACTCTCACGATCCTAGTTACGAACTAGCAAAGCTCGAAACCACGCAATCGCTGAACTGCACGATCAGTCGTTATCAACTGTGTACAAATACATGGATAACCTGATCATGGAGATCAATTCCTTCATACACTGAAGAAGCATGCAAGAACAAGGTAAAATACAATATGATGTATTGCAAATATGAATTTAAAGTATATTGATGAGCAAGATTCCGAAGACAATATCGTTGTTGATCTCGTCGAACAAGAGGACAAAGCATAAAGTAGCAAAGCTAATCTTCAATCTAACAAAACTCGAACCATAAAGTATGGCACATAAGAGTATATATGAGGGAGATGTCCAGGGGGTGGCGGCCAGGGGGTGGATGCATGCCCCAAGAGGTACAAGGCCCATGGGCCCAAGCGGAGGTGGTGCAGCACCCTTTCGATTCGGGCTCAGAATTAGTATCAGATTATTTTTGCGATTACGACGCGCACTGAAGAAATTTGAAGGTGTGGCTATATCCGTTGGAAAGAGGATGAGATAAGTTTTCAATCAAGTGCTCGCGCACCTCAATCGGAGTCCATATGTCAAAGTTATGCTCGTTTGAAGTCGGTATTGTTAGGCTGAAAACTGAGTCGGACTGGACTTGTTGTGGTAGTAGCACTGCTCCCCTTGCCTTGGATCGTGAGAAGAATAACATCACAAGACTTAGGTAGTAATCCATCTTGAATAGGACAATAACGAACTCTTAGAAACGAAGTTACCTGATAATTTAGTTGATAAGCACGTGCTCTTGTAATTGGTCCTTGCAGATCAAGTTGAGGAGTGGAAGCAGGAGGTATGGTCGTATTAGTGGAAGGGATGTCCTCACCACCCTTCCAATGCAATACTCTACCACATAGTTATTTTCTACTTCTATCTAATTATTACTTAATGCTGACCATTGTGACATCAACACACATATGCGTGCAAATGCCATCGATCCCTGCCAGGACACCCGTCGCGCTCTCTAGTGACCCTGAGCCTACTTCTTGCCATTGCGCTATCTCTACTCCGAGTTCTTTAATTTGCTCCTTTGTTTTTTTAACACACATGCTTCTATTCATAGCATGCATTCATGTATATACACATACATGATGTTATACATGCTCGATGTTTACTTCTCCTATGTCGATCGCTCCTCTTCTTCGACGTTGTCTAACTCAACGATGTGGCTTCCTCACTAACTACGACGACCTCTCATCTTCACTGATGCTTATATGTTTGCTTTAGTCATTGTATAATGATATGGATTACCTTCTCACCATCTCTAACGACGTCGTGGCACTCACCAATGATGGTACGCTCCTAGCAACTCGATGACTACATATCGTCAATAGCTCGTCTTCAATGCAAAACTTCATATCCTCTCTGCTAGTTCTTCCCCATTATCAAATTTTTTGTCCATTAATTTCTTCAACAATGTCGATGCTCACCATTCGTCGTCATTATACTTGGCTCCTTTGACTTCGGCCTTTCTCTTCAGCTGCTCCAACGAGCAGCACGATATTGTCTTTGTCGAACAGCTAAGGTGAGCAACATGAAATTGTTTGCATCTTCATCGCCGTCGTCCTGGCTCTTTGCTTTCTTGTGGATCAAAGCCTTTTTATAGGACAGATCGACATCATTGCACTCTTTCGTGGTCTCCTCCGACTCTATTCATGATTTTCTCATTATAACTTATATTTAATTTATTCACAATTTTAGTTACTAAGAGATTTTACTTTGGAATTTGTATGGAAATCAAATCACAATTTTTCTTTTATTTTTTGTCCCTAATTTTAATTATTTTTTATTGGCATCCGTAAACTAATCAAATTATTAATTTTGAAGCTTAATTACACTTAATTAGGAATTTTACCCAGGAATTTACATCTAAATAAAAATGGAAATTCTATACTATTTTTATTCCAAAATCAAGTTGTTTTTTATTGAAATTCGTATACTAATCCACTTATTTTTTTGGTTACATTTTTATCCCGATTTATCTATCACCATTTAGTAGCACTGTAGTCATTCACTAGCAAGTTTGAACTACCGACGAGAACATTTGAACCATAAATTATCTTGCTCCAAAATCACATGACAAAATTGGATTCGATTGTACACATAACACAAGTGCGAGTTTTTGGCCTAAATGACATTGTTGGCATCGTTTTTTTTTTTTTTTACAAAATAGCCGTTCACATGTCATATTGTCATAAATGACACCACGGATGTGTTGGCAGCCGACACACATCCACGTCCGTGCATACCGCGCCCGGAGTCCATCTCCACCATTCCTGGGGGGCCAGACACCCCATGTGCCGCCACATGACTGCCACCACCCATCTGGTGCACAGACATGCCATGTCCGTGCGACCAGCGCACCTCCACCGCACTGCCCTAGCCCGGACGCGCCTCCGGCGTACACATGGCACGTGGACGCCCTCCTCTGCCAGCCCCCTCGCCAGGACACACCACGTGGGCACCTCTGCTCTCCCCACGCCCAGACCACTCCTCCCGCGCATGGACGCGCCGCCACATCACCAATGCCTCTCCTCCCATGCCCGGACTCGCTGCACTCTCTATCACCCGTCTTGTCATGTGTTACATACATGTTACTTACATAATTACGACATATTACATACAAATAAGCAATTAAATACGAATAATTTGATTATTTATCAATAAATTAATTATGAGTAATTCATTACATCTAACTAATTTCGACTAAATTAATTATGATTAATTATTTAACACTAAAAATAAGTACACGTCATAAATCAATCATAATTCATTGTGATTATTTAATTACCACATTAACTACTAGTCATTACTCACCAACAAAATAATTATAGCTATGTAATTATGGCTACTTAATTTGCACTAATGTAATTACTACTAATAAACTACGACTAAATTAATTACAATTTTTTAATTATGACTAATGAAATAATTTTTACTTAATTTCCACTAATTAATTACGACTAATTTACTATGATATTTAATTATGACTACTTAATTACAACTAATTTAATTACTACTTGTAAACTACGGGAAAATTACCAATAACTAACTACAACTAATAAATTACTACTAATTAACTACGACAGAAAATAATTATAACTAAAGTATAGAAATAATTTTACGTTGCCTTGATGTCGACCTCACTGTATTTATATGGTCCTAAGCGCTGCTCTAAACACTATTTAATTCATAGCGTAAATTTTTTAAAAATAGTTCAATTCTCTGTGTTCTCAGCGACGAGCGTGAAAACGAGAATGAATTCCAAAATGTTAGCGAGAGCGAATGTGACGCCGGTTTTATAGCCACGCGAAGGCGTTTCATGCCAACCGCGACGCAACAGGAGAGAATACCGTGTTGCGTGTACTGTGATTCTGCATGGATGCGGACAGAGGCAGCGAGGTGATGGAGTTGATGGATGGGACAGGGGAAAGATCGAGGGGACAGGGATGCTTTCAGCGAAAAGAGAAAGAACACTTGTGACCTAGTCTTAAGGGATTAAATACCGTGCCATCACAGCACAACAGGGGACGTGGAGGGCACCCAAGGTAGCAGCGTGCCACCATAGCACGACAGAGGGGCTGGCGGGCCCAGGGGGAATGAAGGCGCCCATGTGACGCGTCCGGGCGAGGAGAGGGCAGTAGAGGAGGGCGTCTACACCACGTGTGCGGCGGAGGCACGTACAGGCTAGGGTTGTGCGGCGGAGGTGCGTCCAGGCTAGGGAGTGTGATGGAGGCGCGTCCAGGCGCTGGTCGCATGGACAAGGCATGTCCGTGAGCCTGATGGGCGGTAGCGGCCACGTGACGGCACGGGGGGCGTCCGCCCCCGAGGATAGTGGAGATGGACTCCAGGCGTGGGAGGCATGGACTGGACGCGTGTCGACCGCCGACACGTCCGTGATGTCTTTTTAGCAATACGGTACGCGAACGGCTATTATTGTAAAAACGGCGTCAACAATTCTAGGGCCAAAATCTCACACAAACGCAGGAAAGTATAGTATATAAGTGATGGAAGTAACGTTCTGTTTTGACCTTGGGAGATTTTTTTTTGAAATTTGGTATGCATAGTTAATTGTAGGCACATCACAATGACAACCACACAATGAACATCAAACCGTGATGTTGCGGGGGTTTCAACTTAGGGTGTGTTTGGTTTCGTGAATCGGGATGAATGAGATGAGATAGTACATGATGGATGGAATGAACCTGTATGGTATGATCTTGGATGGTATGATACAACCTGTGTGTTTGGTTAGTGGGATGAGATAATTCAAGATTTTATTTGGTTGCATGAATGGGATGGTACCGGATGGTTGAAGATGGTTTTTGGTTTGAGTGATGAAGTTGAATGAGTTGTATACATAGAGGAAAAGGGAGTATAATCAAATTTCATGTGGCCTTCTGTTATTTAAATATTAGTAAGATTATTAAATTTACTTTAATTACAAATGAGCATTTAACTAAATCAATTATTTTAACTATCCACTATTTGACATTGCCTATTGGTAAGTGACGTATACACAGGGGGAAAGGGAGTAACAGAGGGTAACCAAGAGAGAGAAGAAATAGAGGGGAACAAAGGAACAAGAGAGAAGAAACAGAGGAGGAGGCGTATGGCGTGGGGCCTTGCTGGTGGCGAATGGCAGTGGAAATGATAAAAACGGGCCAATGGAGGAGAGAGGAATGGATATTTGGTCACGGTGTGGCACGAGACGCACGGAGGAGAGCGGACGGCGGTTGGGGCGGGGGGGGGGGCGCAAAGAGGGGTAACGATGCGGGAGGGGGGAGGGGAGAAAAGTTGCGGCGTCGAGAACCGAGGTGGTGGCGAGAAGGGAGGTAGGTCGAGGCCGTCAGCGGATGGGGTCATACGGCGGGCGGGCGGCGCGAGTGCGAGGGGACACGCTCATCCCTGTACCGCATGGTTTGCTCGATTTTATCGAATCATTCGGTACAATATATTTTGAGAATATTCTCATCTGTATGACCTCATCCTGGACGAGTTGGTTCGTTTCAGTCAACCAAACACAAGGACGGAGGGATATTCAGGATTATCCTATACATATATGCACCGATTCACCGAACCAAACACGCCCAATGCCCCGTTTGAGAATACCTAGTAGGGACGGAACAACTATCCGGTAGTGTCCTAGGAAATTCTTACATCGCAAAGAAGACATTCTCGGTATATGGGCCATTAAACTCTGCTACATTTGATACTCCTTTTGTTCATAAATATATGATGTTTTAGAAAGCGCATGGTCCAACTTTCTTAACTTTGAATACTAATATATTAAAAAAACAATTTGCATTGGTCATGCAAAAATAGTGTCGTTATATGAGTCATAATTCTTTTTCATAATATTATAGTTTATAAATACAATATTGCTACTTTTAAGTCGCCCGAAATTTTCTTAAGTTTAAGTCACTTGTTGTGATCATTGGATTTGTATAGAGATTGATGTGTCATTTCATTGGATATTGATCAAATGGATAAAAAAAAAGGTGACTTATACTTAAGAAAATTTCAGTCACCTTATGAATAAACAGTCCCATATTATATAAAAAAAATAATAGTAAATGTTGTATTGTGAAGATCATGTCTATTTCCAATGCGTCGTATATTCTTAATAGAGGGACTAAGTTGCATGCAAAGACAGTGCTTTCTTCTTGTGTGTGAGCAAGCCTTTGTGCAGAACTGGCTGGCCAGGCGGAACGAAGCACGGGGAAGGGGCCTTCCTCGCCGCGTGCAGTGGGAGCCTCCGGGCTGGCGTAGAGACAAATGCCATGACCTAGCAGCAGCAATGCTCTTTGCTTCATATCCTTCTCTAAATTAAGCTCTCGTCGAGTCTTTTATAATCGTTCGGTATTTCACACATTCAGCCGCGCAAGTGTACTTTTGTGTTTCAGGGTTCAAGTTAATGTTGTGTTCCAACTTCCAAGCACAAGACTCCCTTTTCGAGCAGTGGCGCGGGAATGGCACGGGTTGCCAAACATGGGCCAACGTGCTGCGCTTCAGGCGTACCAGAAACAACGGCAATGTCTGTCAAAAAGGCGCGCCTTTCTCGCATAGCTAAAAGGAATCCAATGCGCACGGAACTTTCATCGAACTAAAGAGAATTCTTCAGTATCAATAAGCAAACATAGCTATCGAGACCTATATATATATATCCAGCTTTTCCTGTGCAACATCTCCTCTCAAAAAGACAATTTATACCTCGCATATTGATATGGAACATCACGATTTTTACATATCCTAATTATCTTTTGTTAATTTTCAGATTCTTTACCCCCGACATGGTTTAAGAGCGTGAACATCTCTGGTCATCCAAAGCACGTGCTAGGGTGGATATATCACCACTCTCTCTACAAGACCATTGTTAGCTACTTTTATTTTAATCCTTGGCATTATTTATAGGTGCTAAAATCGTATATTTAGCTAAAGAAATGTTTAACTTTTCCGACCTTACCACCAATTAGTGTTCTAAATCGTGATTATCGCCGTGTCGCAACGACACGACAAAAAAAAAAACCATCTTAGCCAGTGGGAGCTATTACGAAAACTATCGGTTGTATTTTAAAATATTATCTATACTAATTTTTTCATTATCCAAAGTACTGAATAAGTAAGAAAAACATTGTCATTAAAAAAACATAACAAATTACAATACCATCACAACAAGTTCAATCTAAAATATGAAATACATTAAAATAAATTAGAATGGATGAAAGTTAATTCTAATTTCTATAAAATAGCAATATGTTTTGGATTATAATTATTTTAGTTGAATTTATGGATTTTGAAATAATTTCAGGCTATTTTAATCAATTATTATGAAATTAATATATCCAAATATTTTGAATTTTCAATTTTTTATAAATTTCAATTCTTAGATTTAAAGAACATATTTAGTTGGCAAAAAACCTAAATATAGCATGAAAATATATTGGGTATTTTTTAACAAGTCAAAAAAAGTACTATATGTGGCATAAACGGCCGCTATTACCGCTACAGTAGTTGTAGCTGCAGGAGATTTGAGATGTAGCTTAGCGTTTTGGGATGCGAAACTGCTATAGCGGAAGCCTCCTATTTTAATCATTGGCACCAACTTCTAATGTTTTGCTTCGGTGTCAAGGAGTATAGTCTTAGACCATCTGCAACGTGAGATTAAGCCGGTTCAAAGAGAAGAGAGAGAGAGTGCATCGAATCGATTCAATATATTGAGGCTATCGATTCCAACAAAAAAATATCATAGAATCGAACCCTCTTTGTCAATCGAACCCAAGAAGTAAAAAATCCAACAAACCCGACAGCGTTGTATTGAAAGCGATGTGCCTCCCCTCAGAAGAGAAAGCGATGGACGGCGGCGTCGACTACCGGCGGAGTGGAGGGGGGCGTCGACCGGCGGACGGCGCTGAGGGAGCAGGGCGGAGGGGGCGGCGTCGACCGATGGATGTCGCGGAGGGAGAAGGGCGAAGGGGGCAGCGTAGGTGAGAGAGGGGAATGGAGGTGAGGCTGTTGGGGAGGGGAATGGAGAGAGAGAGAGAGGTAAATAAATTTTATTTCTTTTCTGATTTTTTAAAATAAGAGATCGGTCTCACTTAAAAATAAGAACCGGATCAATATATTGAAGGATAAAATGTCTAGTTTTTTAAATACTTATGTAGCATAACTTTGAATCGATATCCATTCAATACACTAAAGATGCTAAGGTGTTTTTAACATCGACTCCTCTAACCGTTTCTCTCACCACTAATATTTCCAAAGCACCTGACGATGTACGTGCTCTGAGTCCGGCTCGTCAAATTTGATAGGCGTGCCTGCTTTCCCATCTCTCCTCTTAAACCGGAGCACGATCCTGGCAAAAACATGGAGCACCCAACGTTTTCGGCTTCTCGCGTCCACGTTCTTTCTTCCCGGAATTGCTCGCGCGTCACGCTATTTCTGTGTGCACGTCGGCCACGTTTGCTTTCCCATCTCTCTTCTTAAACCGGAGCAAGATCCTGGCAAAAACATGCGACCTCTCTAAGCAAAAAGCGCGCGGTCGATAGTATTAAATAATCATATAGTAGTTGAGAGGTAATCAATCTAATCACACAATGAACAATAAAAGAGACACAATATATAAAGGAGATTCAATTCTTGGTTCATCAATCTGTATCACGTACATAGGAGGTTTTCATATTTATAGCTCACAGGGGTGAAATCCCTCCTAGTGCGGTTTAGTTTTTTTACCTATAATTAGGATTCGTACCACTCTATATTGGGCAATAGACAACAATATGCAAATGTCTCATAAAAAACTCCTTTTAAAAACCCATTGTGAAAAAAATATGGAGAAAAGAGTACATTACATTTGTAAATTGCATTATACTTGTTGCACCACTAAAAACTTTCATTTGAGAAAACTTCAGAAAAACTCACCAAGAAAATGAGTACAACATTTAATCTTCGGGATCCAATCTTCAAGATTTTGGATAAATCATCAGGATTTGATAAGGGTCATGATTAAGATATTTACTCTCCTGAACTCTGCAACTCTTCGAACCGTCTCATTCCAATGCCATTAATGCATATTTGGAAATTAGATGCAAGGAAAGACTTAGTGAATAAATCAACTAGATTTTTTGCGGGTGGTGCGAAGTGGGCGCGGGAGGCCGGCGGGGCTGGTGCGGTGCGGCGGCGGCTAGTGGGCACGGAGCCGGCGCAAGGCATGGGATGCCGACGGCGGCGCATGCAATTTTTTTCGCTTTGTTTTTCTCCGTTGTCATACGAACAGTAGCAAAGAGTGATGATGATTAGTAACATCAAATGATGATGAACAATAAGCCATAGGTGATTATCCAATTAATCCGATGTAATATAGGTTTCTAAAAAAATTAAGCTACCAGATTAAATTTTAGGTAATGAGGATTGAAAAATAGGATCCCGAACGACGAACCGATTGGCCGGAAGGACGATTCGTACTGATAACGTATTTAATAATCGATGTCGTAGTGAGGAGACAATAAATTAAATCACACAATGAACACTAGGATAGACACAATGCATGGACAAAATTCAGTTCTTTAGTCATCCATCTTTATCGTGTACATAGGAGATCATTATATTTATAGCCCACATTGAGATGATTTATTTATTTTACCCATAATTAGGTTTCGTACCGGAGAGAAGATCACGGACGTCCGCGTAGTGTGGTTTGTGGCAACCAGGAGCCTTGTGCGCCTCGTCGGTCACGACAATCGCGCCGTTAGGGAGGGACGGCATGGCTGCCTGTTCTTTGCGCGGTTCCCACCGGACAGCGAGGTGATTCACAGGAATCTCCCTCCGCCACGTCACCTGGGAATGGGGTGATTCACAGGAATCCGAGAAAATACTCATTTTCAGACCACGTCTCCTGCTCTCCTACGACCGTCGTTATCCTCGAGAAAAAAAGCAGAAAGATACAGTGCTTGATTTAGAGATACAGTCGTCGAGAAAATACGCTTATATTATAGATGGACGGCTCCGACATGTTCTGCGATCTAGAGATGCTGACATACATGTTAGAACTGTGATCTTACGTGTAAACGCTTATTCATATCTGGAATTTCAAAGTATACTTGATTTAGTCCTGTATTGTCTCACCAATTGGTAGAGGTACAATTTATAAGATAGAGTTTGTGTTATCTATTCAAACATGTGACAGATGACATGAGATGATATTACGGAGACTATAGCTAAAGTCACGCATAAGCACGTACCACGTGTACGCGTATATTCGCATAGCAATCGCTTCACTTGTGACTTGCAACACACGACTGTGAACGTGTCGTAAATCTAGTCTACTTTTCTTTTGCTAATAGTGCATTTCGCTCTCTCCTTATAACACAGTGGTTGAAATAATATGGACGAAACCATATACCAGTGTGGTCGAAACATAGTGGTCGGAACACAGTGATCGGAACACAGTAGTCGAAATAATGTGGTTGAAGCCATAGACCATTGTGGTCGAAACACTATAGCCGAAATAAAGTAGTCGAAACACTGTAGTTGAAATAAAGTGGTCAAAACACAGTGGTCTTAAAATAGTGGTCGGATCCATAAATTAGTGCGGTTGAAATACACTAGTCGAAGCTATAGACCACTGATTGAAGCTATAGACTAGTGTGTAATCAGGATCTGATCAACACTGCTTAATTACAATTAATTGGTTTTGAATTAGCAGTTACCAGTGGTTTAATATGTGATTTATTATGTAGTTACTAGGGAGTAATTATCTTGACCTTTAGAAGATATGGAGACGTCCACGCCTGTGACGATTGATTCACTTCCATTTATTTTTCTTCTTCTTCTGTGTTCTATTGTGCTGAAGTATTGTGTTGTCGAACCAAGCCGTTCATTCTCCTTTGCATGCACTGGAAAGGAGGGTGAGCGGGTATCTTCGAACCATTGTCGTAGAGTTCACCTGCATGAAGCGGCAATAAGATTTCTAGGCAGCGCATCTGCGCGACCGCTCGCTGTGCTACATCATCTACATTCTGCACTGCTTCGAGTCTGCGCTGCTTTCTGTTCTTCATCAAGTCTTACTGTAAGTTGGCTGTACTATCAAAATATTATGTTATAATCCTATTATTGCATTTAGAAGTGGATTGAATTGCCTGCTGTTAGTATCGCTTTATGCATATCTAGTTTTATATGATCTTTGTCTTGTAATAAAATCTGAAATTAAATTATTGTTCACGTTTCCAACAATACACTGATACACGAAGTATTTTCACTGTTGCCTTGGCACTGCAAGTAAAAGTTTGTTTAAAAAATTTACAATTAGCCAAGCGATAACCACTGCTCACCCCACCCTACCGAGGTGGCCCCTGAACCGCAGAGTGGCCGGTGAATGTTCGGCTCCGTTTTATCCATATCTCCTCTCCCCTCGTCGGGTCACCGGGCCCGTTTCGCACACTCGCCACTTCTCCGAACCTCCGAACCGGCCATTCAGCCGAGCCCCGCCCCGGTTCTTTGGGTTGCGCATAGCATTTCCTACGTGAGTTATACGGCCAGTCTCAATGCCAAGTTTTATCTCCCAGTTTGCAACACGTGAAACTTTGATATGAAACAGGGCTCTCTCTCAATATAAGTTTCATTGCACGGTTTCATAGTTTATTTTAGTATTCGTGGGTCCCATCTGCCCCAATCACATTTTAGTATGGTGCTGTGATGAAACGAATTGAGTCCTCAATAGGAGTTTCACACGATTACCAACGTTTTGGAAACAACGCTGATAAGTTTCATCCCCATGAAACTTTCTCCTTCTCTCTCCTCCTAGTTTCATACAAAGATTCTCTTTTTGCTGATGTGGCACCCTAATAAATGTGTATGGCAGCCCCATAAAACCTCCATTGAGACTGGCCTAATACCAAGTGCGAGTACCGAGAATGTTGGACGCTACTCGCACAAAACTCGCGCCTTTCCATCTCGTACTTGCCTTTAAAGAGCTGCTCAAGAATTCTATGCGCTGCTAAAATTTAACAAGAGGCCCAACAAACGAAAGATCGACCAATTTAATTCGTACTGCACCTGTTTTGCAAGGACTTTCCCGGATAATCGAGTGAGCTGGCCCGCTATTTTCTACGTGAAAACGTAGCACTGAGTTCAGCGTCTTCTTCGATTGCTTTGCTATTGAGCGCTTCGTGCGAACATAAAATCTTTAGGCAACTTTATGCTGTTTATTTGGTGTTTTTTTTACTCATTTAACCTTTTTTTTTAATAAAGAGCAAAATTAGCACCGTGCAAATGAAATGCCAAAAATGATACGAGCAAAAACTCGTTTATCCACGGTTTGTCGCACATTTGTCGAACTGCCACATAAGGTTGGAGGAGTGGGGTGGTGCACCTTGCTTGACATTTGTTGAGGAGGACAGGGAGGGAAATAACAACCGGGTATGATTTGCCCGAAAACGTAAAAACTCAAAGTTACCATTTGCTACGAAGGATTCTCACAGAATTTTCTTGGAAACTAACAGTAGATGTTTCATTTCCTACGAAATATTTATATGTATTTCACGTTTTCTATATGTTACTACAAATTACCTTCTCACATTGCGCAAAAACGTTGGCTATCTGGAATGATATACGACTCCACGAGAAACACAAAATATACCAACACGACCATCACTGATCTAATCTATCGTTAAGTTCAATTTATCTCGATTTTTTTTGGCTAAAATAGTGCGGTTACGTGCGCAATAGCAAAACTAGCCCCCACATGTATCAAAAGCAAAAAATGACACATGACGCCCCAGAGAACCGGATTTGCTGAGGATGCGACACATAACGAATCCAGCCCCACGGGGAGCAGAAATGCCTCGTCCACCCCCAGGGGCACGGAAATACCACGTCCGCCCCCCGGGGGCACGGAAATACCCTCGTCTGGCCCTAGGGGCATGAATTCTTTCTCCTCCAGAAAAGTAATGTTTGTAGGAATTTATAAATATAGAAAATGTGCTCTGTCGACGACTAGGACTCTCGTCACGGAACGAACAAACAAAAATATAAAGAAAAAAAATAGAGATTACTGTCTATTCGTCAAGAAACTCATATTGTGATGTATTACAAAGGGTATGTTCTGATTACAGGAAGAATGATTATGAATAAACGTGGATTAGAGTTTGGATCAGAATCTGAATTACAAGGGCACATAGGCCGGGTTTTTATAGTCTACAGAACGTTGGCGGTTTGTTGTAGTGGTGCCTTTCCGCGTTAATAGTCACGTCCCTTCAAGTCAATAGTCGCGTCTCTTCATAATAACCGTTATATCTCTGGATTTAACAGCTAGTATCTTCTCTCCACGTATAGTTGTCATTAACCAGACGTGGGTAACCTCCTCTACAGGGGAGAGGTCCTGGAGTGGTCCGAAGAAACCTGTAGGGGAGGCCCAATGGGACGTCCTGAAGAAGTTTGAGGGTGGTCTGGGAAAAACTCTCGGGTCCACCTTCTAACCGTTTGACTGATCTTGGGCCTAGTAAACTATCTTGGGCCCAGTAAAGGATTTTAGGTTAATTATAACAAAGATAAAGATATGCTCAGGTATTTGACTAGTCAATAATCCTCGTCAGCTAGCCCCTCAACTTCAAGTGAAAATGGCTTACTTCAGAAGGAGGTTTTGACCGGAACTAGGCTTGGTCAATAAGATAGTTTCACTTGAGTTGTAAATAACTATTTTCCATAAGAAGAAGGGGGTGTCAATTGTTTTCATTTATGAAAATAATTCCCAAAGAGAAGGCCACTCTTTGATTTCCATCGAGTTTATTAGGGAACTAATTTTAATAAAATCTTATCTATTGGCCTTCCGTCTGGCTCATTTAATTTTATCGCAAGTTGCTGGTCTATAAATAACCACCAGAAGGATAGAAAGAATTTTTTCTTCACAAACTCTCCATCTTTCTCATATTGCTTTGGTGTTCTTCCACTTGAGGAAATAGATAATTTACAGACCGTATTGACTTTTCAAGAGCGGATTTGAGATCGAGTAAGTTCTTCGATGATATCTTTATAACTTTGGCTTATAATGACCAACTCACCCTTTTCTGCAGCCTTTCTTTACCATCGGACCCGAAAAGGGGACAATTGACAGCACAAGAACAAATTTCAGCACCAATTGTACCAACGACAGAGGAATCTCCAGCAGAATAGATTCTGTAAATGGAAATGCCTCCTAGGACCACTGAGGAAGTGGTTCAGGTTGTCCTGGCGACGACTGTTGAGACATCTAAGGAGATGTCACGGGGCACGGAGGTCCAAACAGAAAGGATCTCCCAAGAGGAACAATTGGAAGAGGTTGTCTGTGGGTCTACTACAACAGGAGTGGACCATGGTACCACACAACATGTGGGGGTGGTCCATGAGACCACTCAAACTCAACACGAAGATGATCCTATCTAGGTAAACTTTTTATTTTGGTAAGTTCATTTTTTGAATATACCAGTATAATTCTAACTCATGGAATGTCTTAGTAGTCGCAAGATACTAGGACTCATCCAACCAGAGGAATTTTCTGTCTGGTTGAGTTCGATCAGTCCGAGGATGAAATTCCTCTAAAGAGCTCTCCGAGAATTAAAAAAAGAACCTCTAGGACCTAATGACATCTGTCAATAAGTGCTGGAAGGTCAATGTTGACATGATAGGGGAGATCAAACCTTTCACATAGGAGAAACAAAAGTAAATGTATAACGTTATTATTCAATCGTAAGATTCCAACTGAATAATTAACTTATACTTTTGTTTACACTATAGGAGAGTGTTTACTAGCAAAAGCTGGACATGAAATGCTGAGCCTGTACTTCATACTCTCACATTAAAATTGTCTCAGGCAGATAAAAGATGTGAGGGGAGTGCGGTGCCCATGGCAGAAAAAGCCAAAGAGATCCGCCTCTTGACTCTAAAGAATGAAAAGTTACAAGAGGTCATGAGCAGGCAATCTGTAGAGAGCCACAACCACTTTGAACAAAACAAGGTGCTCCTTAAGGAGAAGGAAGATAAAGAACTTCTATTTGTTTAGAGCATTTGACCTTGGGACTATTTGCAATGCATGAATTTTATTCTCTTTTTTCGTTCTTTCTTAGAACTAGAAAAGGTAAAAGAGGATCTTCAGACGTCCTCTTTTAACAAAGATCTTCAGATTCAAGACTTGAAGGAAGTGGAAACATGGAATCGCATTGCCGTGCAACAACTTGAAAAGAAGATGTGTACCTTGATGAAGGCCGGCAAGGAGATTACTACGGTTATGGGAAATAGCCTTTCTCGAATCTCAGCTTCTCTACAAGAACTTGCAGAGCATCTGAAGACTCTAGTAACTCCTCTTATAACCAAAATGACCTTAGGAATGATATCTATACTCAAATTGCATATATTAAAAAATACATACCTGCTATAAAGAATACTATATACCAATCTTTAACAATAGCAATGAGTCAAGCTTTAAACCGAGTTTTATTGAAGATTGATCTTTTTTATGGAGACTCCGTTGATCTCCAGAAGCTTGTTCCTATGCCTAAGTTCAAAACAAAAGAAGCAGGTATGACAGCTCAAGCCAAGATCACACCAGTGGTGGTGGAGATCATCAAAAACATTGAAGCAAGTAATGATACATTTTTTTAACGTATGGTATAATGAAAGGATTTAGTGTGTGATAATTGTAATTATTTGTCAGAAGTTGACTTGCTTTTGCAATTTAAATTATTTTTGCAAGTTGAATTCCTTATTTATATTGTTATTTGTAGCCCCCGCCTGGAACGCTTTGTCTGGCAATGGGAGAAGTGTTTCGGGTGAACAATATTCTTAGGACCAATACATCTTTACATAATCAATGATCCGAATTAGTATGTACTAAGGAAGATGAAGTCAGATCTGTTGGGCTCTTATGTAATGATAATTGGCTTATAGAAGAGATCCCAGATAGTTGTCATTTCCCAAATATATACCGATGGCCACTTTATAAGTAAAGACAGTATGACCTACTAACGGATTTGATCAACCATAGGCACTTGATTGAATAATCACGTATGCGAGATGATACAGCAAAATTTATGAAAAATAGTATTTACATTTATATGACATGATAAAAAAGGTACTTATACATAGAATTTTTGAAGACGTTCTATGTTCCATGTGTTAGATAGAACACAACCATCCTCCATGGTTATTATAACTGATCTTGGCATAGTGACAGACACTACAGTATATGGACCCACCCATATAGAGGACAACTTGTTCAAGTTGGCTTAGTTCTGGATTTGTCTCATGACCAGGTCACCCATATGAAGTGTTCTTGGACGGACTCTTTGATTGTAGTAGTGCCTCAGCCCTTGCAGATAGGCAGCCGATTTTAATAGTGCTTGATCATATCTTTCTTCCAGCATTTTGACGTCGTCTTTGCGCAGTTCTCCCTGATTTATTTGATCTTGGAGGTCTATACGCGTTGAACCTAGCTGAATTTCACTAGTTTGCACTACTTCTGCACCATAGACTAATGCGAATGGTGTTTCACCAGTTGCTCTATGGGTAGTAGTGCGCAATGCCCATAGGACAGAAAAGAGCTCCTCTATCCAAGTTTTTGTGCTTGCCTTTAGGCGATTGAAAACTCTCTTTTTAATACCTTGCATAATCTAACCATTGGCCCTTTCTATTGCTCTTGCTCTCTGGATGTGCCACATAAGCAAAACAAATCTTTGTGCCAATTTTATCACAATAATCCTGAAGCACGTCACCAATAAATTGGCTCCCATTGTCTATGATAAGATGGCTAGGTACTCCAAACCATGTAACAATGCTTCGTATGAAAATTTTCTTCGCTACCGTAGCTGTTATACTAACGACTGGTTTAGCTTCTATCCGCTTAGTGAATGTT
The DNA here is from genome assembly GCA_036346255.1 of Ampelocalamus luodianensis. Classification (NCBI taxonomy): domain Eukaryota; kingdom Viridiplantae; phylum Streptophyta; class Magnoliopsida; order Poales; family Poaceae; genus Ampelocalamus; species Ampelocalamus luodianensis. The sequence goes on along the minus strand of CM070617.1, from coordinate 22,654,863 downwards.
TCAATGGCCACGAACAAAAATTTATAACCATTGGGTGCTTGCGGTAGTGGTGCAAACTATATCAATACTCCAAGTCGAAAAATGCCATGACAAAGGAATGGTCTGTAATTGATAAGATGGTTGGTGCACTTGTCTAGCATGGAATTGACACTAGTTACATGTCTTAACAAGGTACACGGCATCATGTAGAGCGGTGCACCAGTAATATCCTTGCCGAAAGCTTTGCCAACCAAGGCTCTATAGGATGCATGTGTTCCACACAAGCCCCCATGGATCTCTTTTCGTAATTTTATCCCGGAGTCTTGGGATATGCAACGCATGAGAACACCATGTACTCCCTTTCTATACAATGATCATTCGACCAGCTTATACATGCATATTCTTCAAATTAACCTATCCTTCCCTTGAGGATCATTTGACAATGTCCCTAATACGAGATAAGTGGTTAATGATTTTATCCACTCCGCATCTTGCTCAATGATTCCGACCTTTGAGGTGGTCGAACCCATTTCTATTGAATGTTTTGTGAGGTATTCGAGAAAGGCACCTGTTGGAACAGGTGTTCGTGAGGAATCCAGTTTCGATAACTGGTCCACTATGGAGTTGTTCTTGCACGGTATATGTTGGACTTTAAAGTTCTTAAAGTGTTTTCCAACTTCCTCACTTCACCCAGGTATTAAACTGTTGTCTCATCAGAATATTGATATTCCTTTGATATCTGGTTTACAACTAATTGCGAATCTCACTTTGCTAAAAGCCGACAGATGCCGAGGGATTTGGCTGCTCGAAGCCTGGCTAGAAGTCCTTCATACTCTGCCACATTCTTGGTGGTAAGGAACAGAAATTGTATGACATAATGAAGTTGATCACCTTGTGGTATTATTAACAAAATCCCAGCTCCCTAACCTTTAAGTTCACGGGAACCATCAAAATACAATGTCCAATGGTCGTTTGGTACCGGACTAACTTAAGGTTGATCCTCAGCGTTCATCCATTCAGCCACAAAATCGGCCAGGACTTGGCTTTTTATCATTGTTGGGCAGTAAAATGAAGATCAAATTCTCCAAGTTCCACTGCCCATTTAGCTATGCGATCCACTACTTCTTGGTTATGAAGTATATTTTCAAGAGGAAAAGATGAAGACATTGTGATCTTATGAGATTGAAAGTAATACCTTAGTTTTTTGGAAGTCATCAGAAGAGCGTAAATTAGTTTTTGAACCTCACGATATCTTTTCTTTGGTCCATGTAAGATCTCACTTACATAGTGGATGGATCGTTGAGACCCTTCTCTTGCTGCAATAAGTACTGCACTGACCATATTTGGCGTTGCTGCCAAGTAAACCAGTAAAGATTCGCCCTCTAAAGGCGAAACTAATATTGGAGGATTTGAGAGATAAGCTTTTAAGCCTTCAAACGCTTTGTTAGCTTCTTCGGACCATTGGAACTTTTTGTTATTCTTGCGGATCACCTTGAAGAAGGGTAAACCATGTTCTCCTAATCAAGAAATAAAATGACTAAGAGCCACCATTCAACGAGTTAAGGCTTGGACCTCCTTCACAGTGGAAGGTGGTCGTAGTTGTTCAATAGCATGAATTTTCTCTGGATTAACTTCAATCCCACAAGAATAAATAAGGAAGGCAAGCAATTTGCCAGAACTAACCCCGAAAGTACACTTTTCAGGATTAAGTTTTATCCCATGTTTGTTCACATTTTCGAAGGTCTTTGTGAGATCCTTCAAATGGCCATATTTAGTACTACTTTTTACAATGAGGTCATCTACATAGGCCTCTAAATTATGCCCAGCTGACTGCTGAAGATTTTCTGCATCAAACGCTGGTACGTTGCTCCAACATTTTTAACCCGAATGGCATCTTGACATTGCAATAGACGCCGAAGGGTGTGATGAAGGCAGTCTTCTATTCATCTTCTTTCACCATGCTGATCTGATGGTATCCAGAATAAGCATCAAGAAAACTCATCAGCTCGCAGCTCGCAATAGAATCAACTAACTGATCAATGTGAGGTAAAGGGAAGCCATTCTTTGGGTAAACAATATTTAAACTAGTAAAATCGATGCACATGTGCCACTTACCATTAGATTTCTTGACCAGGACTGGATTCGCGAGCCGCTCGGGGTGATCTACCTCATGAATGATGCTAGCTTCAAGGAGTTTATCGAGCTCTACTCTGATGGCTTCTTGACGATCCAGGGCGAAATGTCTCAGTCTCTGCTTGACTGGTTTTTTCTCAAGTTGAATGGCTAGCCTATGCTCAATCATCTCCCTTGGGACCCTGGGCATATCAGATGACTTCCACACGAAGACATTCGAGTTGGTCCGGAGGAAGGTGAGGAGCTCATCTTTCTATTTCTTACTTAATCCTGCGCTAATTCGGACTATCTTGTATTGGTCATCAGGGCTGAGCGGTACTATCTTTACCTGCTCATTGGGTTGAGGAGTAGCTCTGATTTTCGCGGTCCTCATTGTTTTATCCTCTAAGGTAAGATCTTTCAGAGGAAGCTGATCAACAAGTTCTAGTGACTTATAATCACATGAAAGTGCGACAGCCTGGTCAACTTGCACCACAGTTATGCCCTTTGGCCCAGGGATCTTGATCTTCTGGTAGGCATGGTGTGTAACTGCCATGAACTTTGTTAGAGATGTTATACCTAAAATTGCATTATAGGCAGACTCGAAATCAACCACTTCAAAAGTGATTATTTCCATTCGAAAATTGGTAGCAATACTGAACGTTACTGGTAGTACTACTTACCTTATAGGTGTAACAGACATACCTGACACTATCCAATAGAAGGGACTTGTCATTTGTTTAATCTTGGAACAAAGAATTTGCATCTTATCTAAGGTATTAATAAATAACAGGTCTAAAGAACTACTGGTATCTATTAATATTCTCCCAACTTTGCAATTATTTATGGTAGGGGAAACTACTGAAGGTAATTTACGGGAAGTAGTCATACCTTTAGGAGCATCCTCCTTGGTGAAGGTCGAGGAGGTCTCCGACCACTTAGGGTATTCCGGACGGCCAGGTGGAATCTCAACGTTGTTGAAGTCTCTCCATGCCGCCTTGTACTGCCGCTTGGAGGTGTAAGCGGTTGAACCCCCATAAATGACATTGATGTGGTGACCCGTCGTCTAAAATGATATCTCTGTGTCTTTGTAATTGTTTTGGACCACTGGTGGTCCATTATCTTCTGGCGGGACAGGCATTGGGCCCTTCCCGTCGTAGTACTCCTCCATCTTCTTGTGCCAAGTACGGCAGTTGCGGAGGTCATGGCTAGGAACTTTATGCAATGGGCACCAGCACTCATTGCTCTGAGACGTATTCGCTGATTGTGGGGCAATACAGTCGTTGAAACGACATCCTTGCCTCCTTTTACTCCAAGGGCCGTTATTTTTGTCGTAGGGTGGTCGCTGGGCAATGGTTGTGACCTCTGTAGTGGACTGCTTGGACCTCCTCTTCTCCTTCTTCTTGAGTTTCCCCTTCTTCTTCGGACCTCTTGGATTTATTCTCCTTGACATCCTCGAGGCCCAGCTAAGGAGGGGTGGTCCCCTTATCGAAGAGTTCTGACATGGTCCTAGGTGGATTAATGTTGAGGTCTTTTGTGAACCTTCAGTATCTCACCGCCTGTTTAAAAGCTTGAATCACATAGTTATCAGAAACATTTGGTATAATGTTACGGACTTCTATGGAACACTTTACGAACTGACGCAAATTTTTGTAAGGGGTTTAGCGCAGCTGATGTAAATCATCCTCCTTCCTCGGTTTTGTGTAACAACTTTTGAAGTTATTTTGTAGTGTATTACAAAGCATCTATCAGTTATATATGGATCCCTCAAGCAAGTTGAACAACCAAGTTCTAGCAGAACCCTTTAGAACTGTGGGTAAATAATTGGCCATTACCTTATCAACGCCTCCAGCAGCCTGAATGGCGGTAGTATAGACTTGGAGGAATTCTGATGGGTTTTGTGTTCCAGATTTTTTTTTCATACTTTCTGGTTTGAACTTCTACAGCTAGGTAACATCTCTTAGTCAAGGAGAAAAGGCTTTACAACCTACATAAGGTCCAACATATTGTCAAACATTACGATAGTTATTACGACCAGCGGGATATCTAGGATGTCTAACTCGTCCCAAAAAACAGGTGTTGCGCTCACCTTGGCCTTCGATGCGATGGTTAGGAGCACCATCGCTTTGGTCTTGCCTTCATCGTCCAAGCGAGGACGCTTCTAAACGAGGATCAATTTGGGAAAGCTCAGTATGCGATCGGGTGGAGATATTCTCCGCGGTATCCTGCAGCTCTTGTGTAATAGCACGCATTACTTGCACTCCTTCTCCGGAGTTAATCCTTCCGGATGGCATGCAATTGCGCTTGCTAAATAGCGAATACACTCTACCGGGGAATCCTCCTGCATGGGGGTTGGCAAGGTGTTTGGGTCTCTTACCATCGTTGTCCACGGCGGTGGCGTATGCATCGCCTGTTGTGGCGCCCTCGCTGAGGACCCAGGGGCATCTCGGTAGTAGTGGTTGCGAACCCGTGAGATTTGCGCCTGTGTGGAGGCACGTATCTCGGCTTGTTGGGCCTCCTTTTGTTGAAGGCGTTCCTGTTCTTCCCGTTGTTGGCGTTGCCCTTATGTTTGAAGGTCATTAGTGGCATTGGATTGATTGTCACCAACGGCGGCGACTTGACGGCTGTCAGAATAGGCAGAAGGGGTGAACATGCTGTCGTCCTCTAAGGAAGAGGACGAGGTGTATTATAGGGTTAAGAGAAGATTCTCCCCAGATGTTCTCTTCAGGCCTTCAACGTGGAGGCTGCTAGCGAGATCATCATAACACGTTGGGCTTCAGGAACCTTCCGAATCTCCTGCTCTAAGGGAGACAGGCTCAAGATAGTACTCGTCCACAACGACACTTGTGGACAGGGGCATAGCTGGTGTAGAGCCAGCCGGTGTAGATTCGAAGGGTGATGGTGCCTCGGTAACAGCCCCGAATGAACCATTGGCATTACTGGATGAGAGGACAAAGCTTTCCCCCATGTCGGAATAATATATGTTGGAATTTCTTTAAGAATAATATATGTTGGAATTTCTAAATATAACAAATTAGCTCAAACAATTCGGATATTTTTTGTGAAGGCTTCTGAGATAGTTTACTTTCTTGTGCCATTTTTCCATAATTTAACACATTCTGCATTTTTCTTGAAAATTCCTTTAAGGCTAATGTTTGTATGCAAAAGAAATAATCGATTTTAGAATAATTCCTAAAAATATGCTCAAAATACTTTCCACAACTTGTCGAATCCCATTGTCGCCATCATCTAGCTTGGTGAAGACACCATCACATCCCCAGGGGAGTGATCAAATCAGTCAAAACCAAAAATTATAGATAGTAAAGGTAGTAGTACAATTAGTACTACTCGGAGCATGAAGGAAAATAATATTGGCACCTGAAGTCGACTGGGACGTCAATGAAATTGTATTTCGATTTCACGACAATATTCTCATTAGTTTTTATCTTCTTTACGGAGACTGCGATGAGAATACCGTAAAGCTAAATGTAAAAAAGGAAGAAGAAGATATTATCACATGTAACAAAAAATGCATTCCACAATTTTTTTTCATGTGGTCATCCGCTTGGCCCGCCCCTGCTAATCAGATCAAACCTCCATTGTCACATACAGGCTGATGTCACGAAACCATTCAAACAATTTTCTGAGATGAATTCACGTATTTTCATTCAAAAATGTATTATCACATGTACAAAAAAAAATCACAATTTTTTCACATGAAACCACGGCGCAGCATAGCGGGGGAGGGGGTATTATCACATGTACCCTGATCAAATAGGATATTTTTTTAAAAAAATTAGTTTAATGTGGATGACATTCTTTAATAATGTATTGTACCACATGCTGGATAAGCTGCAGATACACCCCATTAAATAGACGTATTTTAATTCGCGGCTCATGCAATCCTCTCCTCCTGTGCCCTCTCTTCCTAAGCACCCAATTCTCGATCCGACGGCCTATATAAGACACCCTATAGAGGCACACATGACTTTTTGGCTAAAATATCACTGTTCTGAAGTGAAATATAGAAAATAGTCCCCGTGAACGAATTGATGAAAATAGCACCGATTCCACACTAAAAAAAATCTCGAAAGATAGCAAAACATATATATTAGCCATTTTCTGTATGCATGGATCAGCTAAGCTTAGGCCTAGTTAGCTAGCTCGATCGTGTAGGCATACATGCGTGCAGCTAGCAAACACTTGCTAAAAGTAGGGCTTGTTTTTTGGAAGTGTGAGACACAATGCATGTCTAGCTATTTTGGACTTTGGAGCAGCTCATGTGTGCTTTGGAAATTGGACATCATCAAATGATTAAAGAAAAGAATGGTAGCATGCATGTAGTACAATGACAATTGCATTGCATTTATATGAGTGTGCACAGAGTACAATGACGATTTTATTGCATATATATGACTGTGCATGCAGTACAATCACAATTTCATCGCATATATATGACGGTTTTTGTCTTCTTTACGGAGGTATAAAAATAAAGAAGTAAATATTATCTTATGTATCAATAATTTCATCCTACATTTTTTTTCACATGATCGCCGCCTGGCCCGCCCTTACTGATGAGATCAAACTTTTGTTGTCGGGGGAGGGGGTATTATCACACGTGACAAAATGATATCAAACAATATTTTCAGATTTTAGCGAGAATCCAAAAACACTCAAAGCAAGATTTTTTTTAAAAAAATAAAGGGCGGGGGCTATCGCACCCCTGAGGCCCTAGGGGTTCGGACGAGGCAAATCCGACCCCGAGTGGTTAGAAAATTTCAAAAAAATGTAAATTTGGGATAATTTTGCTGAGAATAAATGTGGAAAGTATTTTGAGTATGTTTTTCAGATTTTCGTCAAATCGATTATTTCATTTGCACATAAACAATAATCTTAAAGTATTTTTTGACAAAATGCAGAACATATTAAATTCTGGAAAAATTACACAAGTAATTACACTATGTCAGAAGCTTTCACAACAAATTTCATAATTTTTGGAGCCTAGTTGCTATATCTAGAAATTCCTACGATCAATAGCCTTAAAGGAATTTTCGAGGAAAATACAGAACATATAAAATTCTAAAACAATTACAGAAGCAAGTACACTATGTCAGGAGCTCACAAAAAATTTCATAATTTTTTGAGCCCATTTGCGATGTTTATACTACAAATAATACTTTTCGAGGGGAGAGAATATGAGCCCTACGGGCCAAACAATGGTATTTTCGCACCCCCGGGGTCAGAAGTGATATTTCTACGCCCTAGGGGCCGGACGAGGCATTTTCGTGGCTCTGGGAGCCGGATTCGTCATGTGTCATATTCTTGGTAAATCCGGTCCTCAGGGGCATGGATAAGATGTTATTTTTGCTTTTCATACGCGTAAGTTTTGCTATTGCGCACACTAACAACACTATTTTAGCAAAAAAAAAACTCATTTATCTCTCCTCTGCCTGCTTTATAGACCACCCGCACATTGAGAGAAGAAAAGTCATTTGACCTCCACACGCGTAGCCTCTCAATATGGAAACGTATCCTCTGACTTCATGTTGTAATATCACGGTACTACAATAACGTGAGATTGTGTAGCAGCTGTTGGATTGGAAACGATAGGACGAGACCGTGTTGTGCAACTGCAGCGTAAATACTGCATCATCACTAGAGGAAAACTATTGTAGCATCAACTACTCATGAACACTGTAGAAAAGCATGTTAGCCATTTGTTTCAAACCAAACGGCTCAGATCTGAACATGTTATGATACTATAGCATCGTAACATTGCCCATTAGACGGCAGATGATGCGTTTCCTCTCAGTATCCCTTCCCACTCCGTCCATCCGTCTTCCGGGAGATAATATACATAGGGATCCCTAACCCAATCTCACTTTCCACCCTCTCTCCCTCTCTCTCACCAATCACAGAGTGCTAAAATCGCAAGATGTATAGCAGTTATACGGGAGTATCTATACAACATGCGACTGATTTTTTCTTGAAAATCAGTCACTTTTTGAACCATCAGATGGAGATCTAATGCCTCAGATATCACCCTCACCCTCACCTCACCCTCACCCTCACCCTCACCCCTCACCCCTATGTATAGCAGTTCTATACATATCTGATAATTTTGCGCTTTTGCCTTTACGCCCCCCACTGGTCTCACACAAAGTAGAGGAGAGAGCAGTATTTAGACATCAATCACCCTGTACGTGCTTCTGGGCCTTCTGGCTATAATTATTTCTTCCCCGAGCAGCAATTTCTTGCCATCGGCTCCTATAATATTCTGGTGGGGGGGTGGTCCGTCCACGCTCGCAGCAGCGGAGGGTTTCTTGGACTGAATGGCGGAGGAGTGCGCCCACGGCGGCGTGGAGCTCTGGCTCCCGGATGAGTTCCTGGACGACGATTTCTTCTCCGAGGAAGAGAAGGCGGCCGTGGCAGCCAAGAGCGAGAGCGACGAGGAGGACGGACTCGGCGGCCTCTCCCGCAGCATGGCCGGCCTCTTCGACTGCGACGGCGGCAACAGTACCACTCCCAAGGTTGGTTTTCTGTTTTGTTCTTGGGGGAGCTGTTGTTTTTAGCTTGTGTTTTGGAAGCATCTGATTGTTTTTTCACTGTTTTGTGATAGGCGGAGGTGATGGCTGGTTCGCCGCAGTCGACGCTGTGCGGGCTGCCGGCTTCGGGGGAGGATAGCCCCAACGGCGCAGCGTCGCAGGTCAGCTCGCCGCCGTCGTCGCCTCTGGAGCAGCAGCCGGCCGACCCTTGGGACCTGCTGTACGAGGCGGCCGGGCAGGTGGCCCGCCTACGCGTGAACAGCATCCTGCTGCCCAGTAACCTACCTGCTTACCAAGGCCATGGTTGCGTGCCGCCGGCGAGGAAGCCATCTCCGCCGGTACCGGCCCCCAAGGCCGCCAGCGCTTATCAGTATCCGCCGAACCACTTGCTCACGCAGCGCCAGGTTCAAACGGCTCGTGTGAGTTCCTCGGTTCATGCACCACGGCGTGCAAGCTTTTCCCGCTTTGATTATGTTAGGATTGTTCCCTGACGGTGTGCTTTGTTCGGCTTGGTCCTTGGTTTCCAGTTTCATCTCCTGAAGCAGCAGCAGCTGTTAAAGCAACAGCGGGAGCAGCAGCTGGCCGTGGCGGCGGCGGTGGCGTGGGGCACGCACCGGGGCGGAGCTCCGCGAACCACTGGCGTTGGTGCGCCGCTTGGGCTGAACTCGTCGGCCTGGCCCCAGCAGCAGGCTGCATCCGCGGCCGGCATGCGCGCCGTTTTCCTCACCCCTCCAGGAGCCAAGCGCGAGTGCACCGGCACCGGCGTGTTCATCCCCCGCCAGGCCGGCGCCCCGGCCGAGCCCAAGAAAAAGCCAAGTGCGCCCTCCGCTACCGCTATTGCTCCTATTTTTTACCTGCCTTTTTGCGTGAGCCCCCTAGTATTTTTAGCTAAACTCTTGTAGTGTTGTGGTTCTGCTTGCCTTCAGGCTGCCCCACCGTTCTTCTCCCGGCGCGCGTCGTGCAGGCGCTCAATCTGAACGTCGAAGACCTCGGTGCCCGTCCTAGCTATCCCGGCGGTTTCTTTCTCGATCACGGTAATTAATTTTGCTCAATACTAGTGCTAAGAACCTTAATGATGTTGTTTCTTTGGGCAAATGAATGGCCATTAAAACTGCAGACTTATGTTTTCTCAGAGGCGCTCGTCAGCCGGAGCAACGCGCTGCTGGCGAACCAAAAGCGCGCGCACCGCCTCCATGCCGCCGCCGCGCATCCCCCGCAGTTTTCTGCTGCTCGTGAGGTCAATCTCCCCCAGGAATGGACGTATTGAGGCTGCAAATTGCTCTCCGCAGAGATGCATCGTCTGTTCTAACCCCCAGCTTATTGGATTATATTTAAGAAAAAAATACTATTATAATTAGTGCTAGTTAGGTGTTAGGCTAGAAGTAGGAGGCAGTGGCGGTAGCGTTAGTGTTGGGTGTTCTTTTGTATGGTGATATATTGGTTATTTTGGATGGTGGGTGATGGATGCAGATGAACAACAGCGAAGAAACACATGGCTTTCGTAGGTTGTTGGGGGTGGCATTTGGGAGAAATAATGAGTGGTTCTTTTGGAGAAATTGGGAGGTATGGTAGCTAGTTCTAGTAGTATGATGATTGGGGAAAAAATCATCAGAAGTTAGGAATGATGTCGTTGTAAGAAAGAAATAAGAGCTCCAGGTTTCCATAACTTTGGATTTCATTTGTTGCCATACCACATCAGTCTCTCGCATCCTTTTTGCATCGGTTGCTTCATGCATAAGGAATTCCCCTGCGGTAACGACAGAAATATCCATTTCATTCCTGTAGTCTTTGTTTGGTGTTTCGCGTTTAACTTCTTTTTCGTTGTTTTGGATTAGCGTATGATTTGGTTGAGTGGTATAGTTCAGTGGTTACATGTTAGTCGGAGGGACAGGTAAACGGGTGGTTGCACTCTACTTGTTCTACTCTACCTCCCTGCAAATGTCTAATATATATGGCGTCTAGTTGCTTAACTTGGTGGCATGTTCTTTGTTATTGTGTTACTAGTTTCAGTCGAAATTAACGGGCCACCTACCCCGAAGAATCTGTCCGGGTTGGGGCCCGGGATCTTGCATCTCCATGGCTACATGTCATTTATCTGCCCTGACGATGACGCATGTGATTCACTTACCGGAGGAGTACTATTTGATCGGGCCTTTCGACCTAATTCAAAAGAAACGGTCACTTCAATTTTACTTGGTATCGAGGCTAGTACGCGATTGGTGCTACAGTGTTCTAGTTTGGGTGCCGGTATGGCATGACATGTTTCGGCAATATCGGCTATTGCGGCAGATATCGGAATGGAATCGATAAGTATGGATCAAACTTCTGTAATTTTTGCTGCATTATTTGCCCTGTAATTTTTGCTGCATTATTTACGAGAAAGAAGTCCATATTACACCATAAACCCTAAACTTTACTCGGAAGTTCATTTAGCATTGCAAACTATGAAACCTGATATTTTGTCCCTTGAACTTTGCAATCGGTTTCGCAGGGTGATATTGTTCGCGTGGCACGATAAGTATGCGATTTTGCTATGTAGGATGACATGTTGACTAATTTGGGGCATCGATAGGTGGGGTCCATGGGTTTCTTCTCTATTCAGCTACCAGTCACGCTTCTATGGCTGAGAGTCAAATGTCTGGTTTTATAGTTTGAGTGTTGCACGACCTTTCAAGCAAAGTTGTGTTATGCACTTTTTCTTTTGCGAGATCCACAGTTTCTATCTTGGGCATGCGAACATAGAGAGGAGAAGCGTTTTGGAAAGAAAAAAAAATATGCCACTCCAAAGTTGCAAAGTTCTCGACACATCTGCTATCACAAAGCAAAAAAAAAAATCCCTTTCATGCTATTATATTTTACAAACGTTATATTTTTGTAATTACTGCCAACTCGGTTATATTTTTACCCTCAAATTTTTCTTCCGAAAATGCCCAAATTATCATTGTCTTCCACTCTTCCTCCTCCCTCCCCTAGTCGCCTCCTCCCCCGCCTTCCTCCCCCACGTTACCTTTTTTGCTATTATTGTCAACTTTGTTAGTTATTTGTCGCCAGATTTTTCTAAAATACCTAAATTACCTTGGCCTTCTTCCTCCTCGCCCCCCATTCTCTCCCTCCGTCCCCCAGCCACCTCCCTTGCCCATCGTCGAAACGAAACCCACTAGAATACCACCGGTGTTGAGCCTCGTTGCTGCCCTCCTCCCTGCTTCTGTCGACCCATTGCCCTTGACATCCTCTTGTCAAACCGTCTGCGTCACAAGGTAAGCTGATCCACACCACCCTCAGCCGTCCCCTCCACTGTGGACTGCCATCGTCGTCCTCCTAGTCACCGCAATGGTTGACGCCGGCGCTAGCCTCCCTAGCATCTCCACCACCACACTCATCCACAAAAACACAATCCCCTCATCCGGGAACATTCGATGCTTTCACTATCCTATCGATTTTGCCCAGATCCATCGTCGCCCTTTTTCTCTCTCTCCCGCGCTGGCCGCCTCATCTTTGCATGTTCTAGTCGTCCTCATCCACTTTCGGACTTCCAAACACCTCTCTTGTGTTCGCGTCGTCTGGGAACATGCCGGGCACTCGGTGTCGTCTCCGTTCCACCGCCGCAGTCGCACCTCCCATCTCTCTACGTGTGTTTCTCTCCCTTCCTACTATCCTGATTGAGAAGAAGGAAGAAGATGACAAGGGCAAAATGGTATTTGCATTGACTGATCAATGATTGCATAAAGGGTATGATTTGGAGTTTGTACTAGCATGAAAGAGAGATGTAATTTTGTAATGTATAATGAGGGATCCGAAAACTTTGCAATGGCATAAAAATACCCAAGTGTTTGGGGGAGATTCCGTTTTGCCTTGTATGTTTGTTTCCGTCGTCTTGTACCCATGTTGCGCGGAGTCATGGCTTGGTGAGCCTCTGACCCGGTCAATGTGTTGCCTTCGTTTTGTGTGGTGTGCGCACGCCTAATTCCTTTTGTTTTGTTTCAACCTCTTTGTCCAAAGGGATTATCGATGAATTGCCACTAAGTTGATGTGCAATTGATAATTTATCACTCTATGTTTCACTCGCATATGGGTCTCTGACCATATGTTATTAAGGCATGGAGTGACAAATTATCAAACCTCCTCCAAAAACCTTGAGTTCTGTTTAGATCAAAAGTGACCTTTCCCTGTGTTTGAGAGTTGGCGACTTGAAATTGTTTGAGTGACGCCTTTCCAACAAAGAGGAAAAGATCGTTATTTGATTCCTATTATTTTAGAACATCTCCAACATCATTACATCAACGCCTCTAAGCAATACCAGCTAAGATTTGTGAATGACATGGAGAAGAGAGAACGATGAGAGAGGAGGTTCACGTGTGAACATGACCATCGCATCGCGCAAAACAAGACTCAAGTGCCAACCCTTTTCCATATTGGAGCGATGTTGTCGTTTCTTCACGCGTTTTGTGGGCCCCACTTTGAGGAAGATGCCCAAGCTCGCCGTGTCGGTCTCCCTTTGTCTCGCTTCCAGTCGGGTGGGGCACAGTCGCAAGTTATGTGACCTCAACGATGGCGGAGACCTCCATAGTCATCGATAATGCAGATCTGACCGGATCCGACCGGATCTATCATCCGGCAGCGAGGAAGCAAGGGGAGGGCGACGAGAGTGGAAGGCGGTGATGGCGAGGGAGAAGGTGGCAACGGTCGGTGGCTTAAATCTGGCGGAGACGGGGAGTAAGGGGAGGGTTGCGGTGGTGGGAAGTGGTGATAGCGAGGGAGAAGGCGGCGACATCCAGAGACTCAAATCCAAGCGACTCAGATTCGACGGAGATGGGGAGCAAGGATGGCGAGGGAGAGGGCGGCGATGGCGAGGAAGAAGGAACAAGGGGATGGCAGCGATGTCAAACGGTGATAGCGAGGGAGAAGGAGGAGGCGGCGACGACCGATGCGATGGGAGGACAGGGGCACACTGACAGCGGAAGTGAGGTGTATAAGAGAATGTGAGGGAAGAGAGAGATGGTGAGAGTTTAACACCAGAGTTAGATTGACATATAGGACTGCTAGTTGAAAAAATTATAAAATATGATATGTTTATTATATGGGCTAATGCTAAGAGACGATGTATTGGAGTAGTTATCTCTCGTACTGTTGTTAGATGATGTGATTGTTAGATGACACTGTGTAGTATGGCTCGATGAGATAATCAGATTGTTGCATGCCCCGCAATGTTCCTTTCTAGATTGCCTTTTCTTTCCTTTGTAGATTCTTATCGTACTTCGTAGAAACATAAATGCTTACATCACTTTCAGAATGTTTGGGTCTCATTTAGAATGTGGTGATTTTGCCAAAATTCATGCGGGAATTCAATTGTTTTATGTGCACTTTCCGAGAATTTTATTTCAAAATCCTACCAAAAAAAAATGTGGCTGGTAGAAACTGGAAAGCGGTTCCCGACGAGTCTTTATATCTGTATTTCGCTTTGCTGCACAGAACGGTACTTCTGTTGTGTAGGATGGTTGTGTACGAGGAAGCGGGGAAGGCATCCGCCATCCGGTGTTGGGCTGTCTTCATCGGTGCAAAAGTTGTTGCGTTCGAGCTGGTGCAACCGGCGCCCATGCCCATGGCCGTCACGTTGCACGTTGCCGAGAGCCGAGAGCCAGCGGCCGGGTGGTGGCACGGCCCCACCTAGATTGGTCTCGGCTCGTAGTCACGCCGGTTGCGTGATTGCATTCGCTGATTGCTCTCCCGCTCTCTTGTCCCAGTCCCGGACTCGCCCCAGAGGCCCAGGCTGCCCCTTCGTTATCAAATTTTCACCTGTTCGAATCATCAAGTACAAGTAGTGCTTAAAAGCGTCCAGTAATGGAGTATTTACGTACCATTCAGTATTTGTTTTTGAATCTACAGAATACGAGGCGATTCAACGGGAACAAAAAAGGTGTGCGTTTGTAGTAGTACTACTGATGATTTGTGATCCAAATTCAATCGTTGTAACAACTACAAAATTCAAAACGCTTTGGCGGGTCCTTGGATGGTCTGGGAGACTTGAACTGGACCTGGAGACCGGAGTGCGTGTCTAGAAATTTGGAATGGCAGAAGCGGGTTTTATGTGTAGTTACATTCTGTCAGATGTATAGTCAACTGTAAGCAATTAGATTTAAGCGTGATTAGTTCTCCGCTTATGTTACGCTCACATGGCTGGAGACCTGGGCAACTAACTACTGCAACAATTAACAAAAGCGAATTACGTTTGCGAGGCAAATGGAGGCTTGTGCTCGGTACCACCATTATTAAACTCATACCGTAGTATAGAAGTACAAGTCAAATAGCTGCCATTTGTCGCTTGGTCCCTGAAGCTTCTGCTCTGTGTAAGTTAACCATGTGAAAATTTTGGATCGTTTGAAATTTCCCTCCAACAGAGACCGAGACAAACACAAACGCAAAGACAAAAAAGACGAAAAGGTCGCTCCTCCTAGGTATCCCTGACCCTCCGTTTGGTAGCTTACCAGTATTGCACCGGAAGTTTTGTTTGGGCTTCCATTCAAGCTGGTCGGTTCTGGACCATAGAGCCATAGACTCTTTTCCCCAGGACAGACTATCTGTGGAATCTAGTGAGACAATCCGCTAATTAATTCGAGAGCCTTTCTTTTGTTTTCCTTTGGGACCATCGCCATGGTCCAGCTCTAGCTCTAGTAGTATACAGCTGGTATAACAGATTTCGCTCCAAAATATACGTAGTTGCTATCTAACACTTCAGCTCCAAATAGACTAACGTCTACCACACGCTATATAGAGTAGTTACGTGACACTCCAGTTTCAAATACTCGCTCAGGGTTTAAATGTAATTGGCGCTAGGTTTATTAATATGCTATGATAACTCACCCTCAACTAGCATTATACCCTACACGGGGCCTCATTTGGGCTCAATCCTAACTGGGCCGGGACTCACGAGTTACTCATACGACCTCGTCAGAAGTAAACAGCCACCACTAATTTATTTACTACTGTGTCAAATTTTATGGGATGATCATATAAAATATTGTCAAATATGAATGCTACTGTACCGTCATTATTTACAGATGTTAGCATGGCTGTGCTAATAAACATATCTATTACTTTCTCCTATGCTGTGTACATTTCGTTTCATGCATGTTGTCATCTTTGCGCAGGACACGCCATGCTACGCCGACAAGAACATGGACACCGCACCCGCATGGGCTGCACCAGATGCTGTGCTCCATTCCGCTCCATTCCTCAATGCTACACCCAGCATGAGCAGAGCGGTGTGTACAAACAAAACTATACATGCATCAGCATTCAGCAAGGTTAATTCTGCCGGCCGGTGACGGCGCAAGTTGTTTGGATCCGGGGCTAACCGCCACTTCCTTCAATTACCAGTAAATTACATACTACTACTTCATGGAGGTACTGTTCAAGCAATCTTCTCCTCATCATGCATGTGCCGCGACGTGCCGGTGGAACACCTGTCGCGACTGGGCCACCGCGCGGGTCGTCTCCACGCGCCCATGTGCGTGCGATCCTGATTAACCTTTCGCCGGCACGACAGGGTCCCGGCTAAATTCCTCGATTAGACTTGGAGTACAATTTTGTAGTATTCAAGTGCATGCATATGCGGATCGATATGCATATTTTATCGATCGGCCGGTCGTGCCAGGTTCGCCCCATGTCTGCCTTTGGGATGACCCCCCCCTCAAGAAATGTATATATATCCTCGATCCGGTGCGTACATCGCAAGCAAGGGTGGATCTACAGTGCAGCAGCAGGGTGCACAGGACACCGGGTTTAATTTTTATTTTATTTTAGATATAACCTTTTACATGTAATGTGGACACTCTTATCCCAACATTAAGAGATATCCCAAACCACAGCTCAGCCGAACATAGTCTTCAGGGATCTTCGGTTATTTTCATTCTTAATCCACCACTGATCGCAAGCAGGGTTCATTCGATGCGCGCGTACGTGCATGCACACTTGCTGTTCACGCTTTTGTGCTGTATCTGATTGTCTGTGCTAGTGTTATGTCCTGATAAGTGCTTAATTCGCTTCTCTCTCAAGGTGCGTGGATGCAAGGATTGGTTTACGTGTGCGTCCAGCTAAAAAGGCATATGTGCCATGAGCTCTCTAGTCTCTGTGATGATTGTTTGTGATCGATTGCACAGCGCGGCCGATGTGCAGTCTGGTGCTTCACATGGAAGGGGTCGGTGCGTGACAGCGTGAGTGAGTCCGCGCGGAGTGTAAGCCGGCGCTGCTGCGGTGTGGTGGCGTGTGGTGGATACTCCTGATTACTTTCTACCCCGGTGATTAGGCCAGCTTTTCTGATTACTTTTGCCTCTCTTTAGGATTATTCTAGCTACTTTCTTGTGATGGAATTGCCTGACTCTTGAAGCCCAGGCTCTTGTTCGAAACCGTAAGAATACGGGGTTGGAGATTCGGAGTTTATGGTTCATTATGCATTGGGCTGGTGCTGATTCATGGTCATGGGTCAGCGGCCTAGTAAACGCCCTACAAGATTTCGCTTGCTTGTCCGGCAGAAACAGAAAAAAGCCTACGAGTCATGCCGAACAAACGTGATTTAATCCACGGCAAGGTTTCCTCCAGGCCCATCGCCGATAACTCCTAGACTCCGTTGTTTCTTTCATCCATATCTAGGCTGCCAGGCCGAGACCCAAATTATGGGTTTGCAGCCCGTTGCTATCGGCTGGTTTGATGCTCTTCTATTTTAAAAGCAGATGAGAGCTTCTTTTTTTTAGGGAAGATGAGAGCTTCTTTTTTAAGGGAAGATGAGAGCTTCTATAAAGCAGCATTCGGAACAAAAAAACCTCTGCCGAAACACGTTGGTATCTGGATTGGGTGAGCCGATCGCACCAGAAGTATATTTGCTCCACTCAGACGACACAACAGCATCGGCCAGGACGAATCATCACTGTGTCAAAAATCTCGTCAGCTCCCTATCCGTTGACGTGCATTTTGTTTTCCGTGAACTGTTCACAAGCAACTTGAGTGATGGGACTCTACCGGTTGATAAAAACAACGAGGCGATTGGTACCTGATGATAGAGCTTTCCTCAGGTGGTGTACAAGTTTTGTTGGGTGGTGTTTGGATAAGGACTAAGGACTTGAGAGTGACTGAGCGAGTGATGTAGGCAATAAAAACTGTGTTGGATGGTTTCATACTTCCATTGTTAGCCTTTCTAACAAATCAAATTTACAATCCCCCGTTTCGTTTGTGAAAACGATTAGGGAAAATGTGCAGCATTTTTCTTCGCGCAATGGATTGGTGTTCAGTACAAACAGATTTAGGAGGCAGGAAGCATTTGTGATGCCGGTGAAGTAGACCTCCACTGCACTGGGCTGGACCATAGCATTGGAGTTCGAAATTTCCATGCTGGAAGTGGCAGCCCAACAACTCCAAAGTTGAATTGGGCCGTATTTGCACTGTCCAACACCCGTCCTTTCGTTTATTTTCCGCAGCGCTTGCACCTGATTCTCCCTCATACAGTACAAAGGTGAAGTGTGCCGTGAAGGGAGAGGAGATAGCTTTTGCTTCTTCACTTGACGCTCGTATCATATTGACTCGAAAACCGGTGAGAATTTGTGCCAAAACTTCCCTTCACATACATGTGTACCAAAACGGGCCGCTGTGAATTGTGATCGAAACCGTAACAACATAGGTGATGGCTACTGACTGCTACGCGTCTGTGACACGGACGTCTTGGCCTTCCCGCCTGAAAACACCTGTCCGGTTCGAATAAAACAGGACGCGGACGCCCATCTGGGCAAGACCGCCGTGGGCTCGTCGCGTTTGTTCGTCCATTTGCGTTTGCTTCGCTGCGACTGCAAGGTCCCTTCCCTTACCTTCCTTCTCTCGCCGGACGCGTACGCGTATTAAATAGGCTAGCAAATGCACATGTTAGTTGGTTAGTGCAGACGTGCACTTGTCATCCAATTGTCTCATAGTAGCGTGATCATCAATCACATCACTTGGGTGGGTCTCCGTCGCCAGCAGTGTCGGCGTATTTGATCTGGGCCGACCTCTGTAGGGGTTCTGTTTCAAAAAAGCCAGAAGTCCTCCAACAGACTAGCTTCTTAGCAGCCTACGGAGTAAGCCGCAGTCGAAGCAACTCGGAACATCACTTATGGGTTTATTGTAGGAGGGGTATACCTATTTGCCACTAGAAGTTCAACAAAATTACTCATCAAATACCACCAGTTAAAAAGCCCTTTCATTCCATTCCATCCCATTTTGAATCCATTTCTCTCCCACTTGGTTCCCTTCACCCTTAGGACGATTCGATGTCTTGAGGTCTTGCACTATAGAAAATTTCTAGGAAAAGGGGATTCATTTAATATTATAAAATCGTGAGGAGAAAATTAGGTAAGAAAGAATCACAAGGAAGAAGCTAAAGATAGACAGATGACCAAGATGAGGAGAGAACAAATTATTTTTCTTATTGTATAAAATAAGTTTTGAAGTTTTCAACTAACGGTCATTCTAACTAGGTCACGAACTACAGTGATATGGCTCTGATACCACTTTGTCAGACCAGGGAGTAACATCCCAGATCTTCTGTGCATAACTGAACTAGTCCCATGATCAGTGGCTAGCTAACACAGTAAACAAATGTGATAACACAACCATAAACGCTAAAATTTATTAATAAACAATAGAATTGATACCATTTGACATTAAATACCATACTAAGTTAAAAAAGCTCAAGTTTTTATAAAATCCAAAATTGATTTTGAATTGATAAAGATAGTGTAGACACCAACCTAACACCAACATAAACACGGGCATCAAACCGGGGCTTCAACCCACAACTTTTCTCATGGACACCCATCTATGTCAAAACTGTTTTACAAAAATATTTTTAAATCAAAACCAAAGTCTAACTTTGAGTGGCTTTGCCAGTATGTCCATGACCGTGGACACGGCTATTCGAATAGATTAACACTCTGCAGAGGTTGTACAACTTTACCCACAAAAGATAATCAACTTTTAATGTTCGTCTGACACACTTCCGAAGGTGTGCGACTAAGTGATCATCACGAGGCTTTTACAATACGCCATTCCACCACAGTCCTCCCTCGCTAAGGTTTCATCCCCTTTGGACTACCCGTCTGCATGGTTCAGGCCCCCTCTTGCGCTAGGTGGGACTAACAAAAGTCATGAAAGACTACCCACCGCATCAATAGGAACGACCATGATGGAACTTTGCAAATTAATCGGCCAAATCCTGCCCATACAAGACATGTGGTAGTACGATGTGGTTTAGCAAGATGCGGCTCGAAGACCGGTCCTTAACTGACCCGAGCAACAACCAACAGAACCCTGAGCCTCAACCTACCCAGTTGAGTCCGTGCATAAACCTGCACCCACCAGATAACCATTTCGCCCAAGTCCAAACCATCATTTTATTTTATTTTCCAAAGTCATTTATGAACTTCCATGACACACTAATGCCAAGGGTACAATCTAAATAATAGTTGATTTTTGGCTGAAATTCCCTAAATGAAACATGTTTGGTCTATAAGCATGGTTAAGCACAATATTTTCCGAAATGATCCCAGTTCATACTATCGTATCAACCAGGTTTTGACTAAGGTGACAACATGTTTGATTCAATTATCAAAATTAGTCATACAAATGATTTTAGGCATAACTATAAATTTAAAACAGGAATTTAAATTACTGAATATAAATAAGCATGTCATAATAATTTAAAACAGAATTTAAATAATTTTAAATAATATGATCGATATGATCAAGGGTATAACTTGCCTTGCTTGAGGTGAACAGATCAACTGATACTGAGGTGATGTTGTTTTTCTTAACAGGTCACCTAGTACTTACAAGTACTTTCTCCAGGTCGACGAAGGCACGGCGAAGCCGATGGTGGCGACGGTGAGGATGTGGCGGCGGTGGTGGCGGCGCTAGGGGCGGCGAAGTGAAGCTCGGTGGCAGGGCGGAAGCTCAAAATATGGCCGATCTAAAGCGAGAGGGAGCGAGTGGGTGGCGGGGTGAGGTTGAGTGAGTCGAGGGGCACCTCGTGCTCCCTTTTATAGGGGCGGAGGAGGTCGGAGGCGGAAGATCGTGGCGGCGGGGATCGCGGCGGCGGTTAGGCGCGCGGTTGATTCGGGCGAAACCGATGCGAGGAGAGGGGGAGAAGGTGGGGGCGAGGGCGGTTGGAGGCGCCGAGTCGTGCGCGCACGTGTGCGGGGCGGGGACGCGGGAGGTTGGGGCGGCGGTTTGACGGAGTTCCCGCGAGCGGAGATGGCGGAGGCGCGCAGGAAGAAGGGGAGAAGGAAGAAGGCTCGGGCGGGCCCACGCGACAGTGGCGGGGAGGTGGCTGGCGGGTGGGGCCGGGAAGTGAGGGAGGAGAGAGGCGCGGGTGGAGATGGGCCGAGTGGGCCGGGTGAGGGAGTAATAGGAATGGGGCCGGGATTGTTTCGGCCCAAAAGGGTTTTGGGGTTTTCAAATAATTTTGCAATTTAATTAATCCGATTAATCCAAAATAGCTTTAAAAATATCAAAATAAATCCAAAAATTATGGAAAAAATCACATAAATTGCTGGAGGTATTTTGGACTTAAATAAAATACTTCCAACTTATAATTGCCTTTTAATTTTGCAAATAAATTATTTTGGCTTTAAAATATTTAGAAAAAAGCTTTTAAAATGTTCTAGAAAATTCTATAAATTAATTAAATGTTCATTTTTTAGTTTAAATCAAATAAGACTTCAATAACTTCAATTAAATATTATTATTATTATTATTATTTTATTATATATTTTTTAACTTTTAAAAAATCCAAGAATTCAAATAAAGCAATAGAATTCTTTCAAATTTTAGAAAATTCAATAAAACAATAAATTTATTTATTTTATTTTTGGTAACAACACTTTGGGATGTTATAGAGGTCACGAGTGACGGTAGCAAAACTCCTGCGCAAAACATCGGGGTCATGGGAGGCGGGGACGACGGAGTCGAGGCGGTGGCTCTCGGTCGAGGGTTCCCGGTTCTATGCTGACGGTTGTTTGATGGTGAGATTGAAGGTGATATTCTTGGCCTCGTCTAAGAGGCAGATGGTGGTGGTGGGCTCCCACTAGAGCATGGTCGTGAGGACGAGGCGGTCGATGTGGGCGAGGAGGGGCGGCGACGCGGGGAGGCTGGTGAGTGTGAGGAAATGGAGTCGCTTGTTTGTGTGGCTGTGTGTGAGGATGAGGGAGTGCACGCTGAGGAGCGTGGCGATGGAGGAGGGGTAGCTACAGTCGCAACGAGGAGGCGATTGAAGGCCGTGTCGGTGGAGAAGACGGTACGGTGCGCTCACTGAAGGCTTTGTCAGAGAGAACATGGTAGAGAGAGAGAGTATGAGGAGGTGGAAAAAGATTATGTGGCAGCCGATATGGACGCCACATGGGACAAAATCGGGATTTATTAGGTCAAAACCATGGTCAAACCGGAGAAGGGGTAAGATTTATCTGGTATTGAGAGAAAGGGGACGGGTTCTACCTGATTTTACAAATGGGTGACAAAAATTAAACGAAGAGAAGAGTCAAGAGACCAAATATATACTTATTCCTTCTTTGGTATGGTGCCTAGATCTGAAATTACTTTGTAATGCTGCCTTAGTGCCTCGAATAGACTACTGAACTGGGAAAGTATGACTAATTAGTCTCGGGGAAATTAATTTGTAGCTGGAAAATTAATGTACACTGCTACCTCCCAGAAAGTGTTGCTCCTTGTTTCCATGGCAGCGAGATGCATACTTCCTTGTTTCCTTTGCTTTCAAATATGAATGATTATATGTCTTATTTGTGTATGTTCATGGTACAAGAGTCAGTGTATGTTCGCGTTCATGGTTAATTTGCAATGGAAAGCATGATGATCTAGTTCCTTGTTCAAATTTATTGAACTAACAGTACGATATGATGATGTATTAGATGGACAAGGTAGTTAAGTGCCCTGTTGCAGTGTGGGATTCATTTGCCAATGAAGCATTCTATGAGATGTGTTGTTGAAGTTAAGGTTAGGAATAGGCCAATTGGACATTTGAATCCCAATGTATATAAGAACCTAGCTGAAAAATTCATGGCAAAGACACGGAGACTTTGAAGACCACGTTCTCAATGTGGAAATAATTGAAGCATGCAGCTACTGGTCTAGGTTGGGATGTTGTGAATGGAACAATTATGGTTAACGATGACTGGTGGGCAGACTAAAAAAGGTACAAACTTGACAAAGTTTTTTCCTCCTTACTTCCCAAAATATCCTTGTGTTTACATAGCTTGTCTAATTTTTTCAAGCCAATTCGAAGTATGCCCAATTTAAGAAAGCACCACTTGATAATGTAAAGGAACTTGAAATCAGTTTCTGAATGCTAATGTCACATCTTGGTATGTTGTTATCCCTGGCATACCTAAAGAAGTCACAAATATAGGAAGTGATGGTTCATATGATGATGTGGCCATTCTAGAGGGGACAAATAAGGTAGCAGAGAAGGAAACGAAGGGCCTGTGGAAGCGAAAGGCTACTGGTGTTGATCGTAGCCCAAAGAAGAACAAGAAGAACCCTATGGTTAAGGAAGTTAAGCGTCTAGTGGACCATCTGACTAATAGCAATTCAGTGACATCGCATAGGGTTGATCAAGCTGATAATGAGATTGTAGAACACATGCGGATGGATGTCCAATCTAGAGTAAAGGACGGGAGTGATGAACACTTTAATGCATCAAACCTCTTTATAAAACATGAATATCGAGCAGTGTTTTGGTCGCAGAGACCAATCATGGAAGTGTTGCCTAGCTCAAGAGGATGTATGAAAACTAGAAAAGGAACTAGAAGCTTTTTTATGTTCTTTTTATCAATATTTTATGTAATTCCTCTGTTTACATTGATTATGTTAGACTAGACTATTATGTATGTTTGAACTAAGTTCTTGTATGTTAATGCTTGAAATAAATTAATTTGTGATTGTGACCATGTTATGTTTGAACTACGTTCATCTATGTTTATTTTTTTAACTAGAATAATTTGTGCTAATGCTACATTTTTTGTAACTGTTTGTAGATGAGTTCATCAAGTGAGAGTGATTGCACATCAACTAAGAGTGACTCCGGTGAGGATGGTGTTTATGCTGACCAACTAAATTAGAGAACAAAAGGGGGGAAATTGATGCATCTCCAAGCTGCAACAATTGTTGCTCTTGTAGGTATGCAGGACAGTGATACTTACCTACATAAGAAAAAGAACAGTTGTCGCTCTTGTAGGTATGCACTACAATGATAATTACCTAGATAAGAAAAATAGGGAACCTATAAGAGTGACTAGGTATCAATGGGTTATAGGTCAACTAAGTAGCAACAAGAAGTGTTACAAAATGTTCCGAATGAATAGGCCTGTATTTTATAAGTTGCATGAAACTTTGGTAAAAAAAACTAGAATCAACAAGAGAGATGAATTATATAGAAGCTCTATCTATGTTCTTATGGACAAGTGGTGACCCTCAATCATTTAGCCAAGTAGAGAACAGCTTTGAACGGTCAACTGAAACAATATGTAGGAAGTTCAATGAAGTCTTGGAGTGCATTGAACGCTTAGCTATATACAACGTGAAACCAAAAGATCCTGATTTAGTATAGTGCATCCAAGACTTGAAGATACTCGTTTTGCACCTCACTTTAATAATTGCATTAGTGCAATAGATAGCACACATATACATGTTGTGTGTAAGGTGGACCAGATTACCCTCATCAGTCGCCATGGATATGTTACTCAAAATGTGATGGTTGTCTGTGACTTCGACATGAGGTTCACGTTCTTTGTAGCTGGGTGGCCTAGATCTGCACATGATTCTCGTGTATTCAACAATTCTCTATCCAAGTATTCAATTTTTTTTCCACATCCTCTTTAAGGTAATTCTTTTTCGTTTTATGCCATCTTGTTATTCAAAGTTGGACACTTCATACTTTTGTGCATAAAAATATTATCTTGTCGACACAGGATACCCTAATCGAAAGAAATATCTAGTTCCATACAAAAGCCAAAAGTACCATGTCCCAAAATGGCAACGGGATCAACAACCATGTGGGAAGGAGTGGTTCAATTTTTGTCACTCTTTTCTTCGCAATGTGATTGAATGATCCTTTAGTGTGTTGAAGATGAAATGACAAATTTTATTGAAATTACCAAGTTTTAAAATAAAGAAGGAAAAGAAGATCATAATGGCGTGTATGACGCTTCATAACTTTATTCGAGAAAGCACCTTAGATGGTCGTATTTTTCGGAGATGCGATGAGGATTACATGCCACAAGTTGCTCAAGAGGCATCATCTGTACGAGTTGGTGAAAATGACACATTAGTGGATGATGGGGACATGCGTGCTCCTCGTGAATTCATTGCCAACTCTTTGATGGCTAATAAAGAGTAGGAATGAATTTTGCTATGCAATCTTTTGTTGGTAGTGTTCGGTTTTTGGATGTGACAGTGGACGTTGCACATTTTGTGGCCAGTATTGATTTGCATAAATAAAATATGCATTTCACCATCTAAATGTGATTTTTACATTGCAAAATCTTGCTCAATTGTTCATAACTTAATAAAATAAAGCCGTCTAATCAATATTTCCGCAAAAAGAATATAAAACACCAATATTTACACTAAATCGGTACAGAAACAAGCATCTAGAACCCTCAAGTATATTTCAGATATTTTATCATTCATCCACAACTATAGCAGGTAGACAACCCAACAAAAAGTCAGAACGCCAAACAACATCTTAGGAAAAACTACAACCATTTTTTAGCTCAGAAAGCTAAAAGCAGCTTTTCAGAAAAGCTACAGCTCCTCCAAACATAGCCATAACATATCTCGTCACGTTCGAATCTTTTCCTCCTCCAGAATACCTGGTTGTTCCTTTCGAATGTTCCAGGTTAGCTTTGAAACAAACAATGGTGCTGATAAGTTCAATGTTTTTCTGAATGAAAGACGGTGGCCTTTGCATCATCCAGACGGTTGTGTATCGTGGAGGCGTGGACAGAACATCTGCTTTGCGCCAACCTTGCACAGAATAATGTTTAGGTGATGCTGATAGATTTTGTGAAGTTTTGATTCTCTTGGAGAAGGATGACACCGGCCTCTATAATTGTAACTAACGAATCGATGCATCTGAGAGTTCACATTTGTCTAGTAATTGAAGTGTGCTTTTGTTTATATCAGCACGTACCGATGCACGTAAATGCCATACTAGCTGTTGTAAATTTCATATACGCCATCCCAAAATATGGAGACTTAAAGAAACATTCCTTACTTTTTTAGACGACACGTGAAGAACGTTTTGTAAGGAAAATTTTCATCATAGCGCTTTTTTGTGGGTAATAGAAAACACCACAAAAATCCTGGTGCATATATATAATAACACAAAATTATGAATAAGCCAACTTCCAACTTTGCAAAAAAAATATTAGAAAAATGTTACTAGAATGACACTAACCAAGGCGATTTGACCTACTCCATTCTTAGAAACGCATTGAATTGCAGGATGTTCAGTGTGAACATTTGAAATTCGTCTTGAGCTGAAGGAAAGCTACATCTGGGTCAAGTGCACGAGACGTCGAGACGGCGGGAGTGCGGGACCCAGACCTGTACAGCTAGGCCTTCCCCAGTTCGCGGGCCCAACTAACCGAATCAACAAAACACAAACAGCCTAATCCTAATCCTTACTGTCTGCAGCTCCATTGGCCCGCACCAAAATGCCGAAATCATTCACCTTACGGCATTATGGTTCAATTTTTCTTTGAAACTGACTGTGTCTGAATGTTTAGTTCATATACTAATGTATACATGTAGAGACATATCTAATAAAAACTCTTATGATTTTTTTTATTTTATAAAAAACTCTTATTTAAATGACACTCACATGTACACAAAAATAGGTAATGCACGTTTGTAATCCAAAATCAATTTATACGCCGTTTCAATGAAAACAATAGACGGATCAGATTTAACACAGCGAGCAACACCGCAAATCGCCAAATCCAACGCTGCTGCCTAAGAATTAACGCAAGTGACTGTGAGAGCAACTATTCCGCCCAGAATGATCAATTACTTAAGCAGTTAAGCCCACCACTTTTACCAAAACACCCACTCCCCTGCCCCTTTTTCCCGAACCCACCCTCCAATCCCCGATTCAAACCGTCGACGCCGTCGCCGCGTGACTCCTCGGCGGCGGCCTGACCACCCACTCCCACTCGTCGCGTCGCCGGGGATTGCATTCACGCACCCTCCCCTCCCCTCGCCGAGGCCCCAAAGCCAGTCGCTTCGGACCGTCGTCCACTCGGCGGCGGCGGTGGTGATCTCGCGGCGTTCCGAAGGTGGCGAATTCCGGCGCGAGATGCCGCGATCCCAGGAGTGATGTGCGTATCGGAGCATGGGTGTGATCCCGCCAGGCAGTAGCAGCAGGCGGCGGACGAGGAGCGAGAGCTGCGGCCATGGCGATTTACATCGCGCGGGAGGCTACCAAGGTCTCGATTCGTTGGTACCTGTGGGTTTGCCCCCATTCCCATATTCTAGGTATCGTTTGTGAAGCTTTTTCGATTGGTGTCTGTGCAGCTATGGAGGAAGGTGAGTGCAGAGACGTCGTTGGAGCTGCAGCTTCTGCTCGAGAAGTGGCGCTTGCTCCTTTCCGGGTTGGTGTTTCAGGTGAGCCTCCCAATTAATTTCGTTAGATTTTGTTTTCCGTGTGTACAATTACCAGATTGTGGTGTGATTTGTTAGTTGGCACTCCTATTTGCTGGGTGTTTCAAAAATTTCATGTCGCAGATGGTTCACCCCTTTTCTTTTGCATTTTTAGTTAGCCCTGCATTGTATAATTGCTGCTAATTTTAGTGTTGGATTTGGGGGCTGGTACGACTCCTTTGATGAATTTGTCTTGAGGTGTGGTTGATTGAACTAAATGTGCTAAATTATACCTCAGTTTGTGCTAAGGCAGTGTGGCTCAGTGAACTATCTGTCTGTACATTTATATGCATGCCGATTTGTTGTTGATCAGGAGGAGAGTATCAGAGAAGGATGTATGGCGTGAAATTTGTTCTGTGATGTGCGTTCTGTATATACAGCATTAAGACTTAAGAGCTTGTGAGATATGTTGCATGTTGTGTACAATAGCTGCAAATTCACATGGAAAGTATATACAGTATTAAGATTTAAGAGCTTATGAGATTTGTTGCATGTTGCGTGCAATAGCTGTAAATTCACACGGAAAGTAGTAGAAGCGCCGGCTAGCTCTTTATTCAAATGTTGGTTGAGCTGGAGCCAAGGTCAAAAGCAATATATCTTGATACATGTGGTGTCGTTGGACTAAATTGTCACAGCATTGAGACAACTAGCACGTTGGTGCCCCCCTGTGAATATGTTAGATAAATTGCCTCTTATGTTTGTCTAGATTTTGCAAGTCTTAATTTCTGTCTTGAATTCTTTCAAAAATCTTGCCACACTAGCTATCCAGTTACTTCGACATGTCTTCTCGTGCATGAAGTCTCCTTCAAGCTATTATTGTTCTGCATGTAATCATGCTCATGCGGGCAATGTAGGCAGGGGCGGAGCTGGGCCTCGGGCCTCCCCAGCGTCAAAATGCTACATAAAAGTCTTAAAAAACATGAAAATCTGACTTTGGGCCAAAATTGGCTTGGTCGGCCCGAGGCTTGGCCCAGCGCCAGCTCCGCCCCTGAATGTAGGTGTAGACTGTTACCAATGACTTTTCTGAGAATGCTCTGGATATCCATGCAAGAATCTTCAGTGTTCTTTCCTGCTTTTAATTGTAACGGTACTCCTAGAATTATTAGGAAACAAAAACAGCATCTCTAGACTTCAGGAGAGATGCTGCACACATAACATCCTTTGGCTAGCTTGACTTAAAATGTAGGAGATGCATGCATTCCAACTAAAGTGTTGCCTATCTCTCAACACTTCAATTAAATTGCACAACAGTATTCTTTGACATCCCTTATAACTTTGGTAATGCACCTTTTGCTATATCTGAGATGTCCTGGCTATCTGCCTCAACTGCTAATATAAGTTCTTTCTCCTCTTTGTAATTTATTCAGGTTCTCTTTTTGATAGAGTGGAAAAATCCTAATTTCTGGCTTTTCATTATTCTTCATCGTCTTCTAAAATTCACTTATTAACATATTTTTATCAGTTCGTAATGGATGATTTTGGAGATTCATGCAATCGTTTTACCTATAATTAGTACGTTCATGGACTGGCTGCTCGAGGAGTACATTACTTGCATCGGCCTGGGCCACTACTCCAGGATTTGGGATTTATGGCCCTTCCGGTATGCCATCTGCTTATAGTTCAGTTCATATCATGTAAGAATACTTGGTACTGATTTTTTTCTGCCACTAACGACACTTCCTCATATTTTTAGGAGCTCGGGCAAGACAAAGGTTATCTTAGTGAGAGTGTATTCACTTTCATCTTCATTTCCTTTCTGTTGGTAGGTGACCCACTTGCATCTCTACTTGTTGGTTATTGTTACAAAGAGGGTCTGCATATTTTATAACGTCCTTTTCTGTTTGTACTGGGATAAGTTGACTCGGGATCTGAACAAGTAAAAATGTAAATGAAAGATCCAGATCCAAAGGCTAGTATTGAGAAGTAACCAACACAGTTTGAAGGCAATCTCATTGAGAATAAATATGAAAAGTGATGCTTATCTAGGTTGATATGTTAAACTTACATAATTGGGGGATTCCAGGATTTGCCCTCATGAGATAGATGGATTTCAGATTTTGTTATTCATATGTCTATGACATGTGGGTCATGGGGGGACAAAATCTGAAATCCATCTATTCACTGGGGCAAATACTGAATTATTCCTACATAATTCATCTCATTGGGATTTTGCGGCATGAAGACAATGTATCAGTGGATTTCTGTCTGATAAATTATTGGCATCTTCAATATGAACTAATATATGGTGATTTGTAGCTTCCATTTAGTGAGTAATTTTTAGGTTTGTTTTGGTTGGGTACTATAAGTTTTTCTTGAATTTGCCATAATGCCATCTCTAATTCCAACAAAATTATTTTTTGATGATATTTGCTACACCATTTTCTTGTAAGATTAGGATGTCGCATTGGTCAAATATACTTCTTTGTGGTGGATTATACCCAAGTCATTTCTGTACTTCGCTCCTCTCTGCATCTTTCACAGAATTTTCTTACTGATGCTAGTTTCTTATAATGCTCGATCATATATTAGGATTATGAGCTTTGACAATTTATTCATGGCATTGCAGTGGAGTTTTCACCCTTTTATTTATCATAGCAAACGTTTCTACACTGTTCTACTCTGGCGCAGAGTGCTGGCTTTTTTAGTCGTAAGTGCGGTTGTCCTAAGTCTTAACTTCTGTGTGTATATAATTATATGCACGTTCCAACAAGTGATCCTTTTTCTCCGTCCAGGCTTCACAGTTTTTGCGGATTATTACATTCTATTCCACTCAGCTTCCTGGTCCAAATTATCACTGTCATGAGGTAACCTTAAGTTCTCATTATACTGTCACTCATGACTCATGAGAGCATGTCAAGAAGGCCTACTGAAGCCATTTACCTTTGCTTTTGTAGGGCTCGAAACTGGCCACTCTTCCACCACCCAATAATGTACTTGAAGTGCTCCTGATCAACTGTAAGCCTTTCATTTGGTGGGTTGGCTGTTGTGGGTGGAATGTTCTCTTGATTTTCAAATTATTCTTCGCAGTTCCTCATGGAGTGCTTTTTGGTTGTGGCGATCTGATATTTTCATCTCACATGATCTTTACTCTTGTTTTCGTGCGTACATACCATAAATATGGATCAAACAGGTATTGAAATCTAGTGTGTGTGCTCGTGTCTCTGTGGGTGTCTGCGTTTGTAATTTGTGGGTTAAATTTTTCTTTCAGTTGCCTGCCAACTCGGTACCCTGATCACATGCTCTAGTCTCACTGGTGGATGTTGTTTTTCTAGGTCGATTAAGCTCTTTGCTTGGCTGATGGCTATAATTCAGAGTCTTCTTATAATTGCTTCTCACAAGCACTACACCGTGGATGTTGTTGCTGCTTGGTAGGATAAAATTGAAAAATTCCATTGATTTGAATTATCTTGCAGTGGCATCTGCCTTCCTTTTGACACACTCTTTTCCCGCAGGTATACTGTCAATTTGGTCGTATTCTTTGTTGACAAGAAGCTGCCAGGTACCCTCTTTTAGCCTCATGGAATCATATAGAATTTTCAGTATGATGCATTTTGTAACAAGCTTTGCTGTCAATTCCGCAGAAATGCCGGATCGTACAAGTGGATTATCTTTGCTTCCATTAAGTGCAAAAGATAAAGATGGCAGGATGAAGGGAGAGCTCCATAAGCTTGAGAAGGACAACAAAATGAAGGATGAGTTCCATAAGTTGTTAAATGGAAACACTGTTGATTCCACTGATCGGGTATTATAGAGCATTTATCTACCACTCCACATTTTCTAGATTTCTAGTTTAATGCACACATTTGTAGTTCAATTACATTTTTCGGTATATTTTCTATAAATATTAAATATATCACACTGCCTTTGTAGTCCAATTACAACATAACCTCAAATCATCATATGCTGGGACTTCGTATGTAGATTGTAGTATTGTACACATGTAGCTCTTTTGCCATTTTCCTAACGTATCTGTTCCTTTCCCTAATGTATCTGTTCTTTATTATTCCAGCGACAACGGGTGCAGGTGAACGGAAAGCATGGCGAAGACAACAACAACCACACACTCTCTGATGCCACTCCCAATGGTACATGATATGCTGCTTTTATCGGGTGCTTGTCTTTCACGTCGACAGGGGAATCTGCTGGGGGGAAAAAAATTGCCTGGTACCTCCGTATGATGAAAGCCTTCTCAGGCTGCCTGCCGCAGCATTTTCTTCTGCACTCCTATGGTAGTAGTATATGGTCACAGATGAATGGGTGCAGGCACGGGCTGAAGTAGCGATAGAAACTGTAAAAGAATCAGAATCTCGCGGCTTTTCTCAGTCTGCTGCTACAGTTTTGCATCCTATTATCGAATCTCTAGCCATCTACCCTCACCGTTTAGAATTTGGGATGACCCTCTCAAATTGATATGAGAAACAAAATTTGATCTCGCTGTATATATTGATGACTTCATTGCTTTCTCTTGTCATGGATAAGTCATGCCGATTGGTCATACTGGTCGTTCTTGCTTGTGATTTGTGACGCGTTTGGCACCTTTGAGTGTTCATCCGGGCAGGTCGAATAGCGTGAGTGCGTGACGATAGGCCACCGGGTTCACGAGAGACGGGTGCAACAAAATGAAGGATGAGTTCCATAAGTTGTTAAATGGAAACACTGTTGATTCCACTGATCGGGTATTATAGAGCATTTATCTACCACTCCACATTTTCTAGATTTCTAGTTTAATGCACACATTTGTAGTTCAATTACATTTTTCGGTATATTTTCTATAAATATTAAATATATCACACTGCCTTTGTAGTCCAATTACAACATAACCTCAAATCATCATATGCTGGGACTTCGTATGTAGATTGTAGTATTGTACACATGTAGCTCTTTTGCCATTTTCCTAACGTATCTGTTCCTTTCCCTAATGTATCTGTTCTTTATTATTCCAGCGACAACGGGTGCAGGTGAACGGAAAGCATGGCGAAGACAACAACCACACACTCTCTGATGCCACTCCCAATGGTACATGATATGCTGCTTTTATCGGGTGCTTGTCTTTCACGTCGACAGGGGAATCTGCTGGGGGGAAAAAAATTGCCTGGTACCTCCGTATGATGAAAGCCTTCTCAGGCTGCCTGCCGCAGCATTTTCTTCTGCACTCCTATGGTAGTAGTATATGGTCACAGATGAATGGGTGCAGGCACGGGCTGAAGTAGCGATAGAAACTGTAAAAGAATCAGAATCTCGCGGCTTTTCTCAGTCTGCTGCTACAGTTTTGCATCCTATTATCGAATCTCTAGCTATCTACCCTCACCGTTTAGAATTTGGGATGACCCTCTCAAATTGATATGAGAAACAAAATTTGATCTCGCTGTATATATTGATGACTTCATTGCTTTCTCTTGTCATGGATAAGTCATGCCGATTGGTCATACTGGTCGTTCTTGCTTGTGATTTGTGACGCGTTTGGCACCTTTGAGTGTTCATCCGGGCAGGTCGAATAGCGTGAGTGCGTGACGATAGGCCACCGGGTTCACGAGAGACGGGTGCCTCACGGACATGGCGCTCTAAAGCAAAAGCGCCCGTCCGCGCGCTGCGATGCGCGTGCGACGAAGGGATCAGTACGTACGCACGCACGCATCCTTGCCGTTGCGTGTACGATTGGGGTGTGCGTCGATCGACTCGTTTTGCTGCGTCAATCGGTCCATGTGCAGCGGTTAAGGCTCATGGCCCGAGTGCACGGAATGGCATGTACAGCTTGTGGAGCGACAAGCGGCCGATCAGCTGATGGCTCTGCCACTGCTGTCATGGGACGTGCAAGAGACAACACGATGGCAAACATACGGCCATGAGTTCATCTGAAGAAGCGGTTTCTGGGTTTGTACTAGTAATTTATTTTATTTTTTCCTTTACAAACGGCGCCAACATGAAGAATACCCTGCAATTAACTGCGTATTCATGCAGCTCGGGTGATTGCGTCCTCCTCGAATCCCGCAAGCTGCATGTTACTCTCTGCACTCCCACGCACGTTCTGCGATTACTCCGATACCAACCTTGGTCATTTAAACTAGCAAAATCTCTCAACTGATGTTACCTGGGTGCGTCGCCAATTCCTTCTTGGACAAAACGATTCCGTCAAGTAGCTAATGCATAGGGTAAACAAGGCGCAGTCCCATGAGCACAGATTGGGTTGAAGGCTTCAAGATTGTTCACAAGCCGGAATCCTACAACTACAAGGAATTACGGAGGATTCGTATATTGTTTCCTACAAAAAAAAAATCATGTGAAATTTCTGTCTTCCACACAAGCCCTTACCTTGCATTCTGCAGTTCCACATTTCTCGGTTGTCTGATTGGGATTTGAACAACAATCCAGATAGAGGTCCAGGTGGGTGAGAAATCAGGGAGAGTTGATCAGATATTCAGATGGCCCGAGTGTATGGAACATGTGCCTTTTGAATTGCAAGGAAAATTTAAGCATATTGACACCATTTAATAAGTACATTAGCCAAAAAAAAAACTTGTTCAAACCATGGTGGCTGTTTTTGCCCACATCCGGCATGGCCTGGTCCGCGGGATGCAGTGGGATGTTGATCGGTTGCCTGCATCCGTGCGTGGGCCTGTCCCGTGGAGTGCAGCGGGAGCAGTGGAGCCAGGTTACGAAGAAACAAAGATTTTGGCCGTTTCTTGCGTGCCAGGCCCGCTCGGACGCACATAGGACGCCAGGGTCACCAACCCACCAACCTGTACGCAAATACCCACTCACCTTTTCCCTCTACACCTTTGCTCCTCTCCTGCGCATGGCCGATGGCATGGTGCCGTGGTCCTCGTCGAGATCCATCCACGCATGACCGGCGACGGGATCACCATCACGATCCCAAAGCCATCAGAGCTTGGAACTGTCGTTGCCCTGCAGTCGAAGTCCTGAAGCCATTCGTGCTCAGATCTGCCGCTGCACTACCATCGCAATCCAAGTGGTACATGTGTTGCTCCGGTGATGGTGAGGTGGCGGCCACAGCGGACGACATGAAGGATGGGAAGCTCTTAGAGGCTGGAGTCGCAAAGGTATGAGCCAGATGGGCTCCCGAGGCTGAAGCAGAGCACAGGGTGGTCGTCGCTGCAATTGTGCTTCTGCGGCCACACCAAGAACTTCGGATTTTTTTATTAAGGAAGAGCTTCTGATATGGAAGCCTAATGAAGTGTTTTAGCAACCCCCATCAATCCTGCTGCCAACTTGCATTGCTTCCATGATGTCGCCCTCACAATCGTGGATTGTGCCATGATTTGAAGATGAATTGAATTTTGCTTTATGCTATTTTCTTCAATTCCTTCACCAATTTGGAGCGCTAAGGGTATAAGGATGGAGAATCTGAGTTTGCACTCCGTCAATATCATTTTTTTGGTCTTCAGTTTGTTGTTGGAGAATCATAGTTTAATTTCCATCTTATTCTTTGATTTCACAGGATGAGTAGTATCAGCAGCGTGATGGTGGTAATCTTACCATGTGTAGTGCAAGGTCATCATACCAACTTGATCAAACAACCAAACAACTTCCCTACTCAGTCGGGCTATTCATATGCAAGCAACCAAACATCACATTGCATCACCAGAGCCAAACTCACAAATACGGGCCAGGCCACGGTCGTTCGAGCAACCAAACACGCCCTAAGCAACGAAGCACGTGAGATCTATCCATTCTCTGCTTTCATCACCACCATCGATTACTAATGTGCACCATGTCCCAATCTTTACCGAATAGCCCGCCCTTCTTTTTTACTGGATGTAATACCACGAACTTTCTACAAAATTAACACCATCCTTCAAGTGTCCAGCTCTCTTCAAATTTTCGATTCAGTTCAGCCCAGTGTGCTTTTTTCACATTTTTCTGATACTGGCCAGTATTTTACCAGTAATAATGGCTTTGAAGCTTTTATTAAGACCTCCATGCAACAAGGCTCAGCCAGGGACATTAAAGTGAAAGAGCCAAGATATAACAAAAGCAAACACCATGCAGGCAAGGAGGAAGTTGAGAAACCGGTGCCCTTGCCAAAACCTCCGTGGCTCATTAGCTGGTGCTTGTTCAGCTGTAGTGTTGCCTGATTCATTCCACTGCTCGATGAACTCCGCATCACCAAAACCTACCACATTGCATGCAGTTGAGCCACAAATTTCGCAGATCCTACAAGGAAACAAAGGATGGGGCCTTTTAGTTTCTCCACATTCAAGTTGCAAAACCACAAAACGAAGTTATTTTCATGTGTCGGTTCTACATGAGCATTGAATGATTTCAAGAGCATGGATTGTCGGTTCTACATGCGCATCGAATGATTTCAAGAGCATGGATAAAAATGAGAAATATGGTGCATCTTATGCAGCTTACCATATGTAATTCAATATGATCCTTTTTACACCTGGTGCCTTCATCTTCATTTTTCTTCCCACTTCATTTTTACTACTACTACTACTACTGTCAAAGAGAATTCTCATACTCTAGCCAATTAGCATTCGTTGCCAGGTAGAAGAGCGACATTTTGCCACTCTCAGAAACAATAAGTTGAATTAATCAGCTTGTGAACAATGTTTAGTACTGAAAAGTGCAGCTGCTTAACCTTCTTAAATGCCTTGCAACCTTTGCTCACTTCTGAAATTCTCAACCTTCTTAAATGAATTGCAAGAGAAACCTTTCTGTGGTAGAACCTCCACTCGGAAACCCCCCTTTTCCTCCCAACACTCTACCTTAATCACTTAATGCAGTGAGTTTCAATGAGGTATGATTGTTGGTCACAATTTCCATGAAGAAGTACATTCTTTTAGTGGAAGGTGACACAATAGCACCCCCTCTAGACCACCACAACAAAGGCATGCCGTACAGGTCAAACAGAAAAAGGTCAACACTGCCACTTTCGGAGATCAAGAAACAGCAGACCGAAAGAAGGAATCCGACTTTATCCCCTCCAATGTTCTATCATATTGGGATTCCTAAGCCTTCCCTATATCCTACTAGTTAATCATATTCCATTTTACCATTTCCTCTCTCATCTCCTTGTAACATTTGTCACCTAACTAAATAAAGAAAAAAAAGAACACTAGGTCCTGCTAAAGATTCCTTAATCATGTGTTCATACACCCAAGCGCGTTATCTTTCACAGAGGCGTCTATCCTAAACAAACAATGGCAGGTTTGCAGTTACACCGAACTCACGACACAGTAAAATATTTTCATTTGAGTTGTGTATAACATGAACACATAATGGTAATTATCCGAAGTGAACTATGGAATTAGCAGCAGCTGAGCTTACTTGTTGCCCCTGATCTTGAACCAGGTCTCGGCACACTGCTTGTGGGCGCAGGAGAGGTCGTCCTTGCAGGAGCAGCCGAGCACGATGCCGGCGCCAGACTCGGCGGCGGCGCTCTCGAGGCCGAGGTGGCAGATGCGGCAGTTCCTCTCGGCCTTGTCGGGGCTGGCCTTGGTGATCTCGGCCAGCCCGGCCTCCAGGTCGACGTCATCCAGGGAGCACTCCGACACGCACGACTTCCTGCCGCGCCCGGCCGCGCCCTCGCCTTCCCCATCCCCGGCGCCGGCGCCGGAGCGGACGGACGCGCAAGTCGAGATGTAGTCATCGAGGACGGCGGAGTCCTGGCGGGAGTGCGAGTGCCACGACCGGTCCTCCGCGTCCGAGAAGCACTGGCTCCCCTCCTCGTCCGGGCTCTCCTCCGGGAGCCGCCTCCCGCCGCCGCTGCCGAGGTGGCCCCACTCCACGCCAGGCTCGGCAGCGGCAGCGATCGCCGGTTGCTCGCTGCTGTTCACCATTACTCCCACGAAAAGAACACTAAGAATCCCACAAAAAAACAATTCAAGAAAAGGAAACGAATCACTTAAATTGCTCCTCCGGCAGCAAATCCCGACAAGAGCAAATAAGGAAGCAAGCAAACAAGAAACGCCGAAAGCGCGCACTAAATACCACTCTTGCAGTTGCAGGCCACTCCAAAGCAGCGCCCAAGAACCCAGAGTTGCCACCCACAACACAATGCGGACGATCACGAGAAGCAGCGACGCAAGAAGAATCCAAAGCGGCTATAGTCTAAGCTCTAAAAGAGAATTGAAATATGTTCCTACCGACGAGGCATCAGGTGGCTAAAAGATTTGATTTTTAAGTGGTTTCTAATTCTAGATCCATAGCTGTAGAGCGCAGCAGGTAAACCAAAAGAGGTGTGCGTGAGAGAGATGGAAACAATAGATTGTGGAGTTCCAAAACCGAAAGAGTTAGGCGAAAGAGAGAAGGGGAAAAGAAAAGACTTGCCGCGCCCGTCGGGGAGGGGAAGAGAGGAGACAGTCGAAATGGTGTGTCTGTCATCCCTCTCTTTGGGGTCGAAGTAGTAGAAGGGGGAAGACTGTCACGTATTTTTTTAAGTAGAAGGGGGGAAAACTGCGATCATCACGCATGGTAATTCTAAATCTATTTTTTTTATTTCATTTCAAAGGGGCAGTTTGCGTCATTGCGTCACGGAACTCACGTTTCAAATTGTGCTGCCGATCTCGTATTTTCTACTTTACGTTACATTGTTTTCTCTAATTTTGCATTCTAAACTGCGCGGACACTTCCAAGTATTACTAAAAAAAAATTAACAAAAATTACATTTTTTAAAAAAATTAAAAATTTCTCTACACTTAGATAAAAAAATAACGACAGATCTACTGTCGCTAGTTCAATTGGTGTCGCCAATTGAATTGGCGATAGGGTCCTGTCGCTAATTGAACTGGCGATATGAACCTCTCCCACTGTTCCAATTGGCGACAAGGTTCACGTCGCCAATTAGAATGGCGATAGAAGCCTACTTTTGCAAAAAAAAAATCCCGACTATTTAATTTTGTAATTATTTTTAAATTAATATTATTTCAAAAAAATCAAACATTGGATGTACACAAGCTTTTGACTTCAAAAATCCGTTTGAAACGCGGCAATTTTCAAACAATTGGCGACAAGAACCTCCCCCACTGTTTCAATTGACGACAGGGTTACTGTCGCCAATTGGAATAGCAACATGCACCTACTTTTGTATTTGTTTTACTATTTAATTTTGAAGTTATTTTAAAAATTAATATTGTTTTTTTTTAAAATCAAACATTGGATGTGCACAAGCTTTTGGCTTCAAAAATCCGTTTGAAACGCTACAATTTTCTTCTTCGATTACTGTAGGAATTAAATTGTTTTCTATAAAATTCCTACAAAAATATTGTAAAATTACTATGATCCAAATGGGACCTACGGTTGATCATATAACTCTTGTTGTCTAAGTTTGATCCGCTGTAGTTACATCGTTCAGGATTGGTGGAGGAAAAAGAGCTACGAGGGGAATAATTCAATTCCCCTGCTCTTAAGTTCTATTTGGGATGTGGGATTTTTTTCCCGATTTATACGGGAATTGAACTATTTTTTGTAAAATTTTTGTAAAATTTATGCGTTACAAACGGGGCTTAATCAAACATTGAGGTATGATAAAGTGGAGTTGGTGAAAAAAATTTGTTTTGGCCCGGCCATAGATTATCAACAATGTCGAATGATGTACTCGTGTGCATTTGTCGGTGCCCAACGGGTAGCTGGTACATAAATATAGCTACCGTGGATTGTATTTGTTCTGTAATATACACATACACTGAATTTAAAGAAACTGCATGTACTCGTGCCTGGTTGTAAAGTTGATGCAAGGACCTCTAAGACAAAATATAGCATATGCCACTTAAAATGTAGGAAACACCCTTAAGAAAAGGATATCACACAACAAGGATACAAATGTACCAAAAGAAAATGGATATACATCTCTTGTTGCTTTGCTCTCCTAACTTCTTTGTGTCACTTGTATACTAGGTAGCCCTTGCGTTGATGCTAATGCTATATATATTTTTTACTGATGCATGCCAAGATTTTACCAATTAATTATAAACTGTTGCCGATATGTAGACCACACTGAAGGCACGTCATTCTAGAGGATTTGCAAGTCAGCCACTTAGGGCATGTTTGGTTGCCCCTGAGCCCACTTTGCCTGGCCGAAGTTGAGCTGGAGACGAGCTTGGGGTGTGTTTGGTTGACACCCTGGGAAGCTGTCTGGTCTAGGCTGGGACGTCAGGCTCAGGTGCACGAAAACGGCAGCCTGGCTCCTAGGTGAGCGTGTCTTCCTCCTTGCTTGGCGTCTTCCTGCTTACGTACGCCAAGCCGTTGGCCTCACCCGGATTCTCCCTGTCCCAGCCTTTATAAGCGCGCCCTCTGCGTCACAACCTTCCCCGAGCTCCTCTCCAAAAGCCCCAAGCCGTCGGCCTTGGTTTCGCCTTCATCTCGCCGCAATCCGCCGAGGAGCCGCTGCTGCGAACCATTCTCTGCCGTATTCCGCCGTCATCCATCGTCCTCCGCCTGTGTCGTCTTCACCGTTGGAATCGCGTGTCCGCGTTCTACGTCGTGCTCCCATCATCTTCGTCTGAGCGTCACCGAGCTGCCGCCGACCTCATCCTCCCCAAAGCCGACCACCGCCTCCTCTGTTGATCTCCTCATCGGTAAGCTCTTTTACTTCCCCGAGCGCGTCATCTTGAGCTCCTCATCGTCCTCCTCCAATCCCCACCTCCCTCTCGGTCTCTACGTCACCGTGCCACCCTGCCGCCACCGCATCTTCTTCCCCGCCACTTGTCTTCCTCGTGTTCGGCTACAGGGCGCCACCGCTGGCCTGTCCTGGTGGGTGCCCGTCCGCGACGTTACCACCCACACGCTACCGCCGCCCTGCCCTGGTGGGTGCCTGTCCGTGATGTCACCACCCACGCACTCGCCTCGGTGCCCCCAACCTATTTTTGATCTCTCCAGTCATCGACGACCAGTCCCCGCCGACGCCGAGCCGCTTCCACCGAGCGAGCCGTAAGAATAGAGGATGAGGAAGTAAGGAAGCGTATTTCCTGTTTTTATGCTTCCTAATTCTGAAAACGTATTTTCTGGTTTGGCACTATCTTCAGGCACATATCACCAACCAAACACCACATCTCTAGACTTGCCTGACCAGACAAAAATTATCTGCTTTTCAGACCACTCTCGGACACCACTTTTTTCAGACACGGCTTTCAAGGTGGCAACCAACCAGACCCTTACCCCAGTGTATGGAGCTAAGCTAGCCACCAAGGCAACCCTAGCACGTTTGCATGAATTTCCTTTTTCACGCTCACCTGCACTAAATCTCTTTTGTTCACTTCACCTAATCTGCTAATCATAAATCATTGCGCTAAAAGGCATTACCCTTTGACCAGGGAACCCATCATCACCTGGACTGGACGAAGCTTTCCGTGAAGCAGAAATTCACCTTTGGCACATGGCGCCACCACCATCCTCAGCTCTAAGCTACCGAGTTTTTAGCTCATTTAGTTTTTTTTTGAAACGAAATAGCATCTTTATGAATGAAATTATAAAAATAACATCCCTACCGCGCGATCTCAGACCGCAGCAGACAACGTGTCATGCTCTCGGATCATGGCACGTGGCCTGCCGCGCACTCCGTCAGCGGCAGGATAGCAACAATCATCGACAGGTAGCTTGCACACGTTCCTGTTGCTAGCGACAGGCCACATGCCACGATCTGGGAATGCGACAAGCCACATGCCACGATCTGGGAACGCGACAGGCCATGTATCGCTATCTGGGAGTGTGGCACGTCGCCTATCGTGGTCTGGGATCATGACACATAGCTTTCCGTGGCAAAATCACGTGATAGATACACTATTTTTGTTATTTCGTTTGCATGATTAGTTTTTTTTTTTTTTTTTTTTTGAAAAATGAGGCATTTTAGCGGAAGACTATTACACTACCACACTATTGTCTCTCAACCGCGACATGATTTGACACGAGATGTTTCCGTCGGGCGCGCTCGGAATCCTCTTTTTTGCCGCTCCTTTCCCTATCTGCTTTGCCCCAGGAGAGGATAGCTCTGCACTCGCCATCTCTCTCTCATGCACCTTGCCGCCGATCAGATGCTCCCCATCTCCAGCCATCTTTCACGTGATTCCAGCAGCAAAATTCTGAATGATGGAAGAAACAAAAAGATTTAAGGCGTACTTTCTTTCTAATGATATGCCTGTACGGCGAGATGCATAAAT
The DNA here is from genome assembly GCA_036346255.1 of Ampelocalamus luodianensis. Classification (NCBI taxonomy): domain Eukaryota; kingdom Viridiplantae; phylum Streptophyta; class Magnoliopsida; order Poales; family Poaceae; genus Ampelocalamus; species Ampelocalamus luodianensis. Next base: position 22,613,378 of record CM070617.1, on the reverse strand, counting down.
GCATTGCCTGATGCTTGACCGGCGATCAACGGTGCCATATCGAGGGAAACCGCGGCGTGCGGCACACAGGCTTAAGGGTAGATGAACATATGCCGTCAGCTGGTCAGTGTGGCCTGCCAGCCAAATAGATTCAGGCAGGGCAGAACAGATGGCTTGCCGGTCGGCGACGTTTGTTGGTTTTTGTTGGCGAGCAGAGACATTTCCGGCCTGCGCTCAGTACAGCTTAGAAAATTGGTCTGGTGCTTGTCGCTGCATCGGCATATCCACATCGCCACATAATCCAGAAATAGTAGAGAGAAAGAGATTGGAGTCAACTGGCAGGAAAGGTGATACTATTAGACAGTAGTAGTAGTAGTACAATCATACAACAAGCTAGCGTTTCTTCTGAGCATGGATGAATTGAGCAAGGAGTTTTGTCAGATAAAATGCGATTGTATGTATGGCTAACAATTGTGGGCAGAATGCTAGCTGCCGGGACCGCACGCAAAAGAAAGGACGGAATGCCGAATCCGGCTGGTGAACGGTGCTCTACGCATGCTCCTTGTGTCGTGTGGCGTCGATCAGCTGAAGGTCTGGCTTGGGTTGGTTGGTACGCTTAAAATCGTCGCGTTAACCCTAGGAGAAGGATTCTAAATTCTCAGGGACACAAGGTGCGCATCGGCAAGGCTTTGCACCAGGAAAGGGGGTGAACTGAACTGCCACTGTTTCTTCGTAGATCATTGCGTCGTGTCCCCAAAAGTTACGGCTGTCTTGGCTGCATCGCCGTAAGAGCAGAGCAGGTACCATCATCATTCGTCGCAGCCTCGCTCGCAGCATGGCGCCGTGGCCTTGGCCATCCACAGCCCAATAATTCGATTCGGCAGATCCATAATAGACTAGCAAAATAGCCACAGAAGATTCTACAGTCAAGACCAGCCAAAACCCTATCGATACTATTTCGGGAAGAGTAGACGACATCTTCGTACCCCACGAGGCAGACAAATGGATGCCATGATCAACAAACCATCGGTCATCACATAAAACCAGAACAAACCAACCGAAACGAGGATGAAGAGCATCGAGCCAAAGAAGAAAGGGAAAATTGATTATTTACTACTTTAAAAGAGTAAATTTGATGATTTGTCGCTATATGTGTGGATGACATCTGAGCCTTAGGGCCACATGTTATCCACATATGAATGACAAATAATCAATTACCAATCTTTGATAGTGACGATATGATCGTACTCGCGACTTCTCCACGACCCCAAAAATCATAGCATGCGTGCAGATGCTGTGCTTCTGAACTAACACATGCACACAGGCAAGCAGGAATCCTGGGAAATCAAATCATCGAGGCTGGCAAGATAAAAAAAACTAACCCAACTACCCCCACAATACCATCAAACCTGCCCAAGTAGCAGTCTATATCCAATTGCTAGAGTAATAAACTGCTCATAATTTTTCGATGCATCGAGTTGTTTCCAATCAGCATCCATAGCCGGCCCCATGAAGTAAAGAATCTTTATATCAGCATCCATATGGTCATATCCTATAGTTGAGAGTAGGGTCCCCGAAACCGACCAGCTGGTGACAAGCATCAGGTTGCTGCAACTTTCGTCTTGCAAAAGATTGCATGACCTGTATACAAGGAGCAGGAGCTCAACAGTTTTCTCCAGCTAAAGCAACATCATGCCTAATGTGAGGACCTCAAGACAGATAATGACAAAGGATTAGGTGGCAATCCTCCCACTCATTAACAAAGAAGCAGTCCATGCAGTATACTACATGCATTAGGACTTGCTTGGTCCAGCACTCTAAAATTAGCCTTTACGCATTAAACCTTTTATCTACCAAATGCCTATGGAGACCTAATCCTGACGGCCAAGGCAGGAACCATGAAAGTGACTTAGTCCAGCAAATTAGTACTCTACAGGAACTACAGACAAGAGCTCCCGGGAAGCTTGTACAATTTGATGTTTAGCTGCCTGTACAATCTTTATGTGACCAGATCTAGAGTAGAGGCGAATAAAAACTCCAGCAACACCATAAATAAAGATAACAGCAGCTCAGGTCCATCAACGAAAGGATGCACACCCTAGACCCTACCAGAAAAACAATGAGATAAACAATACGATTGGACAACAAAGAGTGCCAAGTAGTACAAAATAGGAGTGGCAGCAAACTGCTTCCCATCCCTCAGATGGAACGCAGGAATAGGTAAGCAGATGGAATGAAGGAAAATGACCTCCGGAGATAGAACAAACCTTAGTAGCACTGGTAATGTTCAATGGTATTATCATACAAGCCAGAGTTTATTTTTCTACAGACATAACTCATCGTCATGAAAACCAAGGTTATTGTATACAAGCTCACATTTATGAATGAGATTGATCAGAGTAGGCCAACAGATGGTCCGAAATGGAAACTTTTTTTTTTTTGAAATTGTCCCAAATGGGAACTTGAAAGGAAGAGAGGCGGGAATATAGTAAGTGTTTGTCTATCCTAATAATTGCAAAGCAAAATATCCAAACTCATGAAAGCAAGCCCAACCAACTACACACCTAGTCGTGATTGTACTAACCAATTATCTCAATTCACAAAGTCAAAGAGATAGCCAAAACATCTTCATCTCCAACTTCGTATGACCCATAACTGCAATGAAGACAAGGCATAGAACCTAACAATTCAAAGTGTAATTTGGAAGACAGGAATCTAGCTTTTCACAAGACTACCAGGACAGACAACAATAGAAACAGTAACACTGAAAGAAACATGATCTCTGACAAAGATGGCTCATAGAGAAACACTACAGAGACATGAAACTACAGTTGCTGCTGCCACCATCATTTTGGATTTCTATGCTAGTATGCTTTCTAAAAGATGGAATGTTCACTAAGACACTGACTTTATGCAAAGCAAAATATAGAACATTGCAAGATTTCTAACATGTTACTGCAAAGAAATAAAGATATACATTAGCAGTACTAGACAAGAAATGAATTTACATGCACATAGAACAGGCAGATCTACTTATTCTGTTACAACCATATAGTAAAAGCAGATGATGGTTAAAAGCTCTAAAAAAATCCTACAAATTCTCATACAAAAAAGCCCTCAATTTGGTGGGGCCTAATAACGACATTTCACAACCATTAGATGTTATTGTTATGAATAATGTGTGTATATAATTCAAGAGACCAAATGGGCAATATATATAGGGAGTACAAAAATGGGTTGCCATATACAGATAAGGAAATATAAGAGTCATATTCTAACACCACTCCTCAAACTCATGGTGGATCACATACACTGAGTTTGGAGAGAAAATACAAATGTTGTGCCCTAGCCTGTGGCTTCGTGAAGAAGTCAAGAACTCAGAACTCGATGGCACAAACTGTAAAGCAAGTACTCCCTCCTGCACCTGTGAGCGAGTGAATGAAGCATCAACACCAATGTGCTTAGTGAGCTCATGCTTCACTGGGTCCCGGACAATACTGATAGCACTGCATCGTCGGACAAAAGAGTCGAGGTCCCATCAGTGCACTCCAAAATCTGCAGTAGCCACCTCACCAAGTAATCTCATCACATCGCCGCCATAGCTCTCAACTCACCTCTGCACTCGAACGGAAATCGCACCGCTTCTTAGTCTTCCGGCAATCAGGAGGAGCCAAGAAAAACACGAAGCGTAAAGAGAACGACGATCAGAAGGATCACTAGCCCAGGTCGCATCGGAGTACGCCTGAAGCTGTAGTGAGGTGGAGTTAGGGAAAAACAAACGACGAGAGATGGTCTCGCGCAAGTAGCGAAGAACACGAAGAAGATGACTGTAGTGAAGATGGGTAGGACGAGCCATGAACTGACTCAAGATATAAACAACATAAGCAATATCAGGACGAGTGCTCACAAGGTACACCAAACTCCCAACAAGATGACGATATCGAGTAGGATCCTCAAGAGGATCGCCATCGGTTACACGAAGCTGGAGGGATAGCTCCATAGGAGTCTCAGCGGTGGGAGTGTCAGTCAGTCCAGACCGGTCAAAAAGATCCTGGACATACTTCTGCTGGGAGAGGTAGTAGCCCTCAGGCATGGAAGAGACTTCAATCCCAAGGAAGTATGTAAGAGAACCAAGATCTGTCATAAAAAATTGCTCACTGAGGTGCTTCTTCACATATGTGATGAAGGAGGAATCATCACCAGTGATGAGCATGTCATCAACATACAGAAGAAGCAGTGTCCTACCCCGAGATGAGGTATGGACAAAAAGAGCAGGATCGTGGGAACTGACAGTGAAACCGACAGCAGTAATCACTGAGGTAAAACGCGCAAACCAGGAACGAGGAGCCTGTTTGAGACCATAAAGGGCATGACGAAGACGACAGACATGCCCATCAGGAACAGAATACCCAGGTGGTGGTTGCATGTAGACCTCCTCATGCAAAACACCATTAAGAAATGCATTCTTAACATCAAGCTGAGAGATAGACCACCGGCGAACAGAAGCAACCGCAACAAGAGTGCGAACAGTGGTCATATGGGCAACAGGGGCAAAAGTCTCGTCGTAGTCACGACCGTACTCCTGCTGAAAGCCGCGAGCCACAAGACGGGCCTTGTAGCGCTCGATAGTACCATCAGACCGGGTCTTAATCTTGTATACCCACTTGCACGTGATCGGACGAGCATGCACAGGTGTCGGTACAATATCCCAAGTCTCCGTACGTCGAAGAGCATCAAGCTCCTCTGCCATAGCGAGCTGCCACTCGAATGAGGAGCGACCTCACGATAAGAATTAGGCTCGATGTGAGAGAGCATGAGCTATCGGAGCAAATCAAAGACGATTAGGAGGTCGAAGGGATGTCCGGTCACGAAGGACGTAACGAGGAGCATCATTAGGAGGATCAGATGTGGGTGTCGGCAAAATACCAGGAGAGGAGACCGGTAAAGGACAAGGACGTCTGGAGTAGTGAATACCAGAGAAACGAGACGGTGGTGGTGCAGGAACAAGAGGCGGTGTTGCAGGAGGCAGCGCCTGAGGCGGAGGTACAGAAGGAACCACTGGGGACAGACCAGGGGAAGACTGTGATAGTGGAGAAATGGGTGAAGAGTCAGAAAGAGACAACCACGAAATCGACTCAACGGTGGAAACAGGAGGAGCCGAATCTCGATAGAAGAAAGGTCGAGATTCGTCAAAGACAACGTCTCGTGAAACCCTGATCCGTCGAGCAGAAGGATCCCAGCAGCGATAACCCTTATGCTCAGAATTATAACCAAGAAATACACTCAACTGACTGGGCCGACAGTTTATTGCGCTCACGAGGCTGCAACAGAACAAAATAAGTACAACCAAAAACACGAAGGTGAGTGTACTGAGGGGCTCGAGAGTAGAGGCGCTCTATAGGACCGACACCCTTAAGAGCAGTGGAAGGGCTGCATATTGATGAGATATGCAGCCGTAGAAACAATTTCTCACTCGTAGGCGTGGTGGAACGTGAGAGGCAAGGAGAAGAGTGCGGGCGATCTCAATCGATGACAATGTTTGCGCCAGCAATCCCATTCGAGCATGGGCACCGTGACAAGAAGATCGTAAAGAGTGCCTCGCCGTAAAGAAAGCGTCTAAAAGCGCCGAATGCATTCGCCGCAGAATCACAAATAAAAGTACGGATGGGAGAATCAATCGAGTACGAACCATCGTTGCAAAGCTACGATAGATCGCAAGAAACTGACCACGATTAGACATAGGGAAAATCCACGTAAAACGAGAATAATCATCAATGAAGATCACATAAAGTTTATGCCCGCCTTTAGAGATAATAGGCGCAGGTCCCCATACATCTGAATGAACTAAGTCAAAAGGATGAGAAGACAAGGACTCACTAGAATGATAAGGAAGCTGTAGCTGCTTACCCAGCTTACAACCCTGACAAAACATGGTCGTGTCAACAGTAACACGTCCAAGAACACCCTTACGAACTAATGAAGAAAGATGGGACCCACACAAGTGACCTAAACGGTGATGCCACTGCGCAAAAACTCCAGAGGTGGTAGCAACAGTGGCGGTGGAAGTAGTCGTAGAGGTGACAGGAGCAACTGAAGTGGACGGAAGGTGGAGGCGATCAAGGATGTAGAGACCCTGACGATCCCTACGGCGCCGGCCAGTCCCAAGTACCGTCCCTGTCTGTCGATCCTGAACAAAACAGGAGTGAGAGTCAAAACCAACTCTACAGCCGAGATCGGTGAGCTGACTCACCGAGAGAAGCTGCATGGTAAGCCGGGGAACATGAGAAACAGCTGGAACAGAAAAGTCAGTGGACAAAAGAGTGCCCTGACAGCTGACAGACAAAGGAGTACCGTCAGCTGTCTGAACAGAGATAGGAAAAACAGGAGGTCCGACTGACGTGAGAGATGTGGAGTCCGATGTCATGTGAAAAGAGGCACCAGAATCCAGAACCCAAGAAGTACCTGGAGGAGACGTCTGAGCTAGATCGCGTAACTCGGCCGAGCCGTGAGAGAGCTGCTGAAGTAGAGCTCGCGTAATCTGGCGAACAGAGTCACCTCGTTGAGAAGGTCCCGACGTCTTTGGTCCGCTCCTCCCGCCGAGGAAGGGCCTCGCCCCTTTGATCGCCCACGCGCTTGTTACGCTTTTGTGCACCGCACAACGCTCGTAGTCGTGCCCGAAGTTCTTGCAATAATTGCACTGAACCCCAGTTGGTGCAAAAGCAGGAGCAGAAACAGACAACTGAGAAGATCCTGTAGTCGAAGCAGAAACCGACGGTGTAGTCGAAGAAGAAGGGGTAGCAAGCACAGTCGGAACAAAGCGGCCGCTAACTCGCGCGCGGCTCTCAAGACGGCGCCGAAAGAGCCTCAGAATCGCCGGCCGTGGTGAGCGGCTCAAGAATCGAGCCCCGCGAGCTCAAACTCTGGGCGCAGACGGCAGACGAAGTCATAAAGGCGACGGCGATCACGATCCGCCTTCTGCACTTTATGACACTCCTGACAGAGCGGAGAAGCGAGCTCGTCACCGGGCGCCGAGACCGCTAAGGCTCGGAAGAAGTCGCCGACGAGGAGTCGTCCCGCGGCGTCTCCAACTCACGCCGAGCGAAAAGAACCGAGCATCGCCGCTCACTGGTATCGCCGCGTAAGTACTCCCGCATTTGACGAGTGGCACGCACCAACAACGATGTCCGGGCCGATGGAGTCGTCGACACCGACCACCGGGATGGCTCGAACATGGGCCTCGCCAAGACACCGCCAAAAGCGTCTATGGCATACCGAAGGCCTCATCGCAAAGATCGCCAGCCGCGGCGGCGACCTCGCCTCTGCTGGTAGCCTCATCTTCGTAGAAGGTGCGTATAGCCTGTCTGGGAGGAGGCTGAACCGGCGACGGCGGACAAGGTCGGGTACCAGTAACATGTCCCCAAAGGCGGAGACCATCGAGCTTGATCTCCATGAGTGAAGACCACAACCTGTAATTCGTTCCATGAAGCTTGGTTCCCGAGAATGGGATCGCAGATGATGGAACGGGCCATCGGTATGTGGCGCCGACGGCGCGGCGACCAAGGCAACGAAGGCTAACAGGCGGCGCTCGACGGCGCGGCGGTTAGATCAACGTACTGGTTTTTCTTTTCTTTTTCTTTTCTTTCTTTTTTTTTTCGCTCGCGCCGGGCTAAAAAGACGCTACGGCCGGCCCAGCTCTAGTGCGAAGAGGCACGGGGGAACTAGGGTTCCCCGCTGGCGGCGCGGCCTCGCGCGATGGGTCTCCTGGCCGGCAGAGGCGCGCGCCTGCGGCGGCGTGGGCTCTGGCCGGCAGCGTGGCACCCGGCCGACAGCGGCGCGTTGGAGAGATTCAAACTTAGCCTTGATGCGTCGGGCTCCGGTCGGCGCGTCAAGCTCTGGTGCGACAGGCGGCGGGGCTCGAGCGGCGTTGCGTCGGGCTCTGCCCGGCCGGCGCGCCGAGCTCTGGCGACGGGGCGGCGGTGGTGGCGGCGTCCTTGCGGCGGCGCAACGAGCGGCGTTGCCTTGGGCTCCCGATCGGCGGAACCCGTGCACGCGTCAGGCGGCCCGTGCACGCGATGGCTTCAGGCACGGCGGTGTCGCGGCTCACTGAGCAGTGACTCGTGGCGACGTTCGAGCCGGACGGTGACCGGGCGGCAGGATGGCAGCGGAAGGAGAGCTAGGTTAGCGCTCTGATACCATGTTATGAATAATGTGTGCATCTATTCAAGAGGCCCAATGGGCAATATATATAGGGAGTACAAAAGGGGGTTGCCATATACAGATAAGGAAATACAAGAGTCCTATTCTAACAGTTATTGACAACATTTAAACTGAAAAGATAAGAAAGTCCCCTAAATCATGAAAACATCTCTCATTAGGACATACTCCAACTCAAATATTGAGTTATGAAGATTTTGGAGTTTGTGTAGTATACTAAGCCACACCGCACAATTGTGCAAGCCAAATAATCTAGTTCACTTTTAAAAGGGGGATATTCGTGCAGATGTAATAAAAATAACAAAAATAAATCTCAAGGAGACTGACATAATGTTTTCACATTTTAATTAAAACTGAACATATGTGCAGGTGCAGGAGGCTGACATAATGTTTTCACATTTTAATCAATATGATACTCCACCATTCCTTTAGTTACTCCGTTATTACAATGCTGTACAGTAGCACTGTTCTATTGTTAGTTAAGTATGTGCCCTAAAATTAGCAATTCAGTTGATTTGCATCACATGTACCATAATAGTAGTGACACCTTCACCTTTTCTTCCAAGGAGTTATTCTTTGGGATTTCTGTTAGAAACAAGCTCAACTTTCCCTTAGACGATCGGTCCACCGTCAAAATATTTTGGTTGTTTACTTCTGTTTTAATCAAATAACCTGTGGTGATAACTACAACATCAAATAACACCGATTTCATAGGCCATTAAAAGGAAAATGAAAAAGGAAGAGAAAGTCATTATGTGGCACTTGGCAAATAATTGTCAATAGGGCATAGCATTCTCTTCTCATAACTGAAAGATTCATTCGATTAGTAACATGCCTTAGTATTCAACCAGGGAACATTGGAAATGGAATGCAATTAGAATTAGGAATGCCTTATAGTTTTTCTATAATGCGACAGTCATGTCCAATTACCTAAGCAGAACATACACGATGAGGTACGAATGTACGATGCTAAGCACCTGAAAGAAATATATACTAAGAGCTGCAAGTGCCACATGTCATTCCATCTATCAAAGACGCAGCTCAGGATTATAACCACAGGTTGACTTCATTATGTCTGAATACAACAAACAACAGCAAATATTCCAGCATGCTAATTAACATGAACCCTAATATGTCAGGCTGGCGGAACAGACTGCAATAAGTTGCTGGTGTCACTGCTTTGCAAACCACTTTTCATCCAGGCAATGCTGCTAATTTCTGATACCAATGAAGCAAAACTACTACTCAAAATTGGTTGATGATCTTCGAACTCATTAAACTCAGGACCCAGCAATGACTCCTTAAGAGGTCGCTCCAGAGCACTGCAGCAACCATGCCCACATTTGTTTGGCACCTCAACTGCAAAGCATGTAGGATCAACAAACTTGCAGACCCCAATTTCAGGCTTGAAAGCTTGAAGGGTTGAGTCAAACTTGAAGATGGAGCTCGACACTTCCTTTAGCATTGATTGAGCAGGTCCTAGATTGTACGGTCTGAAAGCACCAACCTTTGGAACTGGTTGGGCGAGGTAGGGTGGATCGACAACTTCAGTGCTAAAATTGTTACCTCCGATTTGCCATGCCCCAACAGAACTTCCAGTTACTGTTTGCCCAGGAGCTTCCTTTACTTCCATAGCATTGAAGGAACTAAGATCCCCTAATGGCCAAGGTTCTTCTGAAACTGCCCTGGACATCTCTGGAATAGCTTGCTCTCCAGCAGCACCTTGCGTGCATCGGCCACCAGTGCAGTACCGACGCCTCAGAGTAGAATTCCAGTGGTTCTTGATTGCATTGTCAGTTCTCCCAACCAAAAGCTTAGCGATGGACGCCCACTTGTTCCCATGAACTGCATGAGCAGCCATTATAATGCGGTCCTCCTCTTCTGCAGCCATAAAACATAGATTTAACAAGCAAGTATTACAGATATGCAACATAACATCGACAATCAACTGAGCGCACAATGTATCATGTCCATAATGCTAAGCCTCTTAAACATTGTGTAATGGCAAAATATGCTAGGCTAATGTTAGGCATTGGCACATTTCCCATGGGCTACAAAATTAGCAATATTTGAGTAAAAGAGTCGGTACCAGTAAATGGCTTGCGCTTGACTTGTGGGTCGAGCTGGTTGCACCAGCGGAGGCGGCAGGACTTGCCGGAGCGTCCGGGGATGCCGCGCGCGATCAGCGTCCAGTTCCGCGCCCCGAGCTTCTCCACCAGATGGCTCAGCAGCGCGTCCTCCTCCGGCGACCACGGCCCTTTCACCCGCTCCCCCGTCGCCTCCGCGGCGGCGTCCCCCCCAACGAAGGATCCGGTGATGATCACCTCTTCGTCGTCCTCCCCAGAAGGAGGCGGCGATGGGTGCTGCGGTTGGGATTGGGATTGGGGCTGGACTGAAGTCTGCGTCTCGTCGGCCATGGAGGGGGAGGACGGCGAAGGGTGGTGCGGTTGGGGTTGCGGCTGGACTGGTGCTTCCATCTCGTCAGCCATGGAGGTGGGGCTCGAATTGGCGGAGTCCGCGGCGGGTGGACCGGACGGCGGCTGCGGCGAAACGGCGGCTTCGGACGACATGGCGCGGTGCAGTGGGAAACTGGTGTGCTTGTTCGTGGTGGCGAGTGTTCCGGAGGATTGCCTTTTCTATGCTCGTATGGCTGACATGTAGGCCCCATGGGAAATGCTTGGACCAATACGATCTGAGCGAAAACACTTGCTCCGGACGCTTCAACCCAGCCACCTAGGCCCACACCTTGTGCGTTTGACGCGAGCAATCGCTCCATTGGCCCACGGCCCACCCTCCGTAGGTAGACCGTTATCCAAACACCATTCGATTCTCTGACGGAATGTTCTAGGCTTTCTTTCCACCACATCAGCTCACACGGTCACACTCGCACCTCATATTCTGATCTCCTCTCTAGTCCCTCCTCCTCTGGCAACGCGCCGGTGGCCGGAGCTCATCGCCGGGAGCCTTTTTCCTGCAACGCACTTATCAGGACTCTCCCCCTTCCTTTCTCTTCTCTCTCCAAATAAAAATCACCTTTCATCGTGTCATCGATGATTGCCGCTGACGCGATGATGGTTTTGTCTGCCGCACTGACACGATGATGGTTTTGTCGTTGCCAGCTATCGGCCACCTCCTCTTGGCATGTGTGTTCCATTTTCCCCATCAATTTTATCTTTTCACCACATTCGGTTTGTCGCGATAGCTGTTTTTTCTTGTTGCAATACACTTTTTCTATTGTTGCAGGAAGATATCATTTTTGTTTCATAGATTTGTTGATTTGTTGCACCATAGTTCTTTTTTTTGTTGCATTAAGCATTTCAAATATCACAACAGATTTTTCTTTTTGTTAAAATTTGTTTTGGTGGGGATTTTTCAAATATCCCTTTTGTTTTATTGTAAGGTTTTTTTTTTGCATCATCAAAAGTTGTTGCACAAGAGGTGGGGTTTGTGTTTGTTTCATCGTGGAGGTGAGCAACTAGGTTGAAGTCGATGCGCCCATAGGTGTGCATCCGAGGAAGAAATGATGGGAGGGGGCATTTTGTTTCGAGGTTTCCTTCTTTTGTTGCGTACCTGAAAGTTTTGTTGCACCACACGAGATAGGAATCGGACGAACGAGACTAGGTTATATCACGATGATCCAAAGGCTATAGAGGGCGTACTGCACTAGCGCCAGGATCGAACGTCCGGACACTAGTTGCTCCCAAAAAAATATTTGTTGTATCGGTTTTGCTAATTTTAAGTTGCCTGAAATTTTCTTAAGTTTAAGTCACTTGTTATGACCATTGAATTTGTGTAGAGATTGATGTGTCATATGATTGAATATTGATCCAATGGATGTCATATGATTGGATATTGATCCAATGGTCACAACAAGTGACTTAAACTTAAGAAAATTTCAAGCAACTTATGAATAGACAATCCCTTGTTGTATTAAACGGTGGAAAGATGAGCATTGGTGTGAGAACCCGCATAATTAGACTAAACTAAACAACAATAATCAGTAATTAGAGTAAAAATCTATCAAACCAAGATCAAAACATAATCCCAGTTATTATCAAACACATAATTAATGCAATTGACAATATAAATTATGGTAACAACAATTCAAAACATCAAAGAGTATGCAAAGGTTACAACCTTAAGGCATTACAACAGTTCATTTACAAAACGGAGATAATATATTACAACCCAACATTTGATACAAGATTAATTTTACAACCAATTGCAATGTAAAATATAAGAGTTAATTAAATTACAATTCACTTTTTTGCATTCATGTAGCTGCAGCCATTTTTGCCATCTCGTCCAATTATCGTCAACCCTTCCCAATTACACACTTTCCTAAACAACCAAAAACTCAGAAAATGATTAGTAAAACCGAAAGCAATGGTTATAAGTTAGAATACAAATAGATTGTCATTAGATTCCCCAAAGTACTGAGAGGATATCCGAACCGTGGTTCAAAACCCGAACAGGACCAAATCCGATGAGGGCTCAGGAACGATAATCGCACGATTCACGGAGATCCCGGTGGAAAATCGGATGAATTTCGTCCAAATAAATTTGAATTTGAGATGTTTTCGCTGGAATTTTGAATATGAAGGATTTCCGGCCAGGATTCAAAATCCTGGACCCCACCGGGAAATCCGGTAACCGCCGGTCGGTTTTTTGTTCCATGCCCGGAACAACCTGTGTAGTCGCCCTTGACTATCAAGATACTCAGACCAATCGGAGTTAGTCGCCCCTTGATCATCAAGATACCTAGACCACCTGAGGTCATTCAGCACCTATCACTTCTGTAGGTTTCATCCCCCGGTTGTTTAAAAATCCAACATCCACATTTCCCAGATTACCACAACCATAATAAAATCCCACAATACATCTCTCCATAAGCCATACCCTCAGTCGAAACATCACAGAGTATCTCAAAAACCAGCACCATCATTACCTTTGCTGCGTAGTCAACACAACCCTACAAATATCCAACCTCAACCCTCACTGTGCACAGGAAAGCACAGGAAAATGATAAGGTCAAGACTGCATGCACAGAGGGAAGGGATGTTGGAAATAATCTTGTCAGAGTAGTAGAGTTAGTGTTTTGCATGTAGATGAGTTAGTAAGCCTGTGTGTGCTGTGCATATTAGGAGTTGTTAGTTCGCATGTAGGCTGGTACTTAGTCAAGTGCATGTTGGTGTGCACGATGTGATCGTGCCATGGAAATCGGATCATGTGGCTAGTGGCCTGACTGCAAGTAGCTGCCCCATGCATCCATGTGTTAGCTGATAAAGTAAAGTTGTACTTTAGCATTCAGTTGGAGTTGAATAACAGAGAATACCAGAGGAAACAATAAGTGAGGTCTCGCTGGGTGCCTGGGCTAACAATTGGTATCAGAGCGAGGAGATGCCACCCGGTGTGGAGGAGAGCGCTGTGGAGGCGGCGCTCGGCGAGCGCGGTGGAGATGCGCGGTCTGCGGGGCGCAACGCGGCGTCGGCTTCCTGGAGGCAGCGGCTTGGGCACGGGCGGCATGGGCCTAGGCGCGAGAGGCGTGGGCTAGGGCGCGGGCGACGATGGCAAGATGCCACAGCGCACCATGCAGACAATGCTCTTCTGGTTGCAGCTGATGATGCAGAGCGACAGGTCGGGTCCCTTGCCCATGCACCCGAAGGCGCACCCCAGCACCTGCGTGAAGCACCCCACCATGCACTCCATCATGCTGTCCAGTTCGGCCGTGGAGGCCATCGTGTTCTTCGTGGACAGTGACGCGTCAACGGGCCTCGCGGCGTCGGCAAGGCCAGCCAGGTATCTTGGAGGATAAAGAATGAGAGCACATGGAAAAGCTCCAGGCTAGCCGAGTGCCAAAAGCTGTGTGTGTGCTCATGACGTTCTTCTGTTTCCTCCACTGTGAGTTGTGTGCGTGTCCAAGAGCTTAGTAGTACAAGAGAATAGAAGTGTATTCTCTCCATGTACTCTCGTCTAGCTGTTGTACATGTGTGTATTCTCGTGTTAGTTGTGTCCACGAAAAAGCGTGAGTTCTTGTAAGGATGTCCAAGAACTCACTAATGTAAGCTTCGGTCCGAGTCTCGGTCGCCGATGGTACTAGCGAAAAGACAAATTGGAGCTGATAGTGAAATCGTCATCAAGTTGTGTCACCGGCGGCGTAGAAGTCAGGAGATCAAACTTCGGCTTGTGAAGTAGTGACAACAAGATTAGGGGGGAGAATGTTTGAAATAATCTTGTTAGAGTAGTAGAGTTAGTGTTTTGCATGTAGATGAGTTAGTAAGCTTGTGTGTGTGCTGTGCATATTAGGAGTTGTTAGTTCGCATGTTGGCTGGTACTTAGTCAAGTGCATGTTGGTGTGCACGATGTGGTCGTGCCATGGAAATCAGATCATGTGGCTAGTGGCCTGACTGCAAGTAGTTGCCCCATGCATCCATGTGTTAGCTGATAAAGTCAAGTTGTACTTCAGCATTCAGTTGGAGTTGAATAACAGAGAGTGAGAGAAAACGACGCAAGGCATTGCACGTCGGAAAAAATCTACTATTCATCGTCTTCTTCCTTGAGAATACCCGAGAGGAAACAATGAGTGAGATCTCGCTGGTGCCTGGGCCAACAAGGGATAGAGCCATGCAGAGGGGAAAGAAAATATCCCACAGCCGAACCATCCCCCTGCACACCTCCCCCATAAACAACACTCCCTCACAAGCCTCCCATTTCACAAAGCCTCACACTCCTCAGTCAAAACACATTCATAAGTCTTCCATTCGTTCGCAGCCAGCACAAGCATCCCAAGCAAAGCCAAGCAACCGAAGGAAAGCCACCCCACTGCAACCAAGGCCACCCTCACAGCACCATTCACCACCACACCCACAGAGAGCACAAGGAGGAAGGCAGGGCAGCAAGATAGTACGGGCAAGGAGGAGGAGCAAGCACTGAGGTCACAACCCTAGAAGGCAAACGATGACCGAGTCCATCTCAAGCCAAACCGACAAGGTAGCCCACCTTCTATAGTCATTCTTACTGTCATTTTCATAGAACCATCCCCCATCCAGTGTGTCATGCCTTTTTTACACATATCAAAACACCATAACCATCATAGTGGCCTAGCTCTCAGCATTTCCATCATAGAGCATGAGATAAAGAGTGGATGGAGGGTGGTAGTTACCTCAGGCGACAGCGGCATCGCGATCATGGTAGCCCAACTCACCCCCTTCACCAAGTTCAGGCATCAACCATGCACGCATCAAAACATGTATAAATCAAATCTTGAAAATAAGTTAACCAAAGGAAGAAGAGGGGAAATTACGAAGCCCAACCAGAGCTGGTCTCAACCGCAGCCAAACCGAGCTAGAGCGCGAGCGGCCGTTTGCTGGGCGAGCAATAGGCGTAGAGAGACCGTGGGCCAAGCCAAGCCGGGCACCATGGCCGGGGTGAGAGGGGACCGGGCCAAGCCGCATGCGGCCGGGGAGGAAGAGGCGTAGGCGGCGCGGGCAAAAACAGACCCGAGCCGGAGGACGGTGGTGCTGGGCCGAGTCGAGGTGCCGGCGGTCGGATGGCCAAGCCGGTCGGGTGTCGCGAAGAGACGGCCAAATCGAGGGGATGCAGGGGAGGCGGGCCGTCGGGTGGCGGTAGCAGGGGACCGACGAAGCTAGGGGAGGCAGCCCGAGCCAGAGGAGCGACCAGGGGGACACCGGCGCATGGCGCGGCGCAGGGGCGGGCCGAGGGCCAGGCACAGCCGGGCAGCGCAGGGGGAGGTGCCGACGGAGGCGGCGTAGAGGAGGAGTGGCGGTAGTAGGCCGGTCGTCGGTGGTGACTAGAGGGAGGAGGTGGAGCCGGTTGGACGAGGTAGAAAAAAATCTTATAGGACCTGGTCCACAATTCCATCAATATAGATCAATTCCACAGCGTAACACGTGTCTTTTCATAAATCTCAAAATGTGACATGCTAGCATTCAGTATTTAATTCGTAAAAATTCACATCAGCAATTTATGGGGCTGTGCGCTTTGAGATTTATGAAAATACACGTGTCACACTGTGGAGTTGGTCTACATTGATAAAGTTGTGGACCAGGTCCTATATGATTTTTTTTCCAGTAGAGGAAGGGAGGAAGGAAAAAGGGGGGAAGAAACCGAAGAAGCAAGGGGAATTTGATCGGTTGGAATGGGGAGTGAGATGAGAGAGAGTGAAGGGATAAGATGGTAAGAGAAAAAAAAAGGAAAAAATAGGTTTTTTAGATAATGGAAGAGAAAAATCTCTCCTGACCTCTGTATCAAGGATGCACACATCCTATTTTATTAAGAAGACGAATATCACAATGTCCAACGATAGTTAAAAAATGGCTAGAAGCCTTACAGCCAAAAGATGATTGGAAATAAAACTTAATCATTACAAATCATGTGACTAAACCGCTATCCATGAAGGTTTAGGATTTGCTTCACCACAAACTCCGATCTGGCGCTCCAGCTATCATTGATTCCTTCTGAGGCGATTTCTGTAAATTTGCCCAAGCACTCAACCAGTGTCCACTCAATATGATAACCTGCAAGGGATTAGTGATAGTTTTTTTATATAAAAAACAATATCATTCCGACATAGCCAAATAGACCAACATAAGACACTAGCTCCCACTAGGAGTTGTGACTTTAAAATTTTTAGAATACCGGCTAGCCAATTCCCAAACAAGTGCGCTATACTCATAGGAGGGGATAAATTAAACGCACAGTTAGCAGCCCACTATGCAAGACGTGCAAAAGGGCAATCAATAAAAAGATGATGAATTGTTTCCTCTTTAATACAAAAACAACATTTTTTGCTTCCCCTCTATTTTTTTTAAACAGGTTATCTTTAGTTAACACCACCCCTCTTTTGAGATACCATAGGAATATTTTCACTTTTAACGGGATCTTAATGAACCAAAAAAATCCCTAATAGGAGCTTGATTGGTTCCAATTAAGGCCCCATAGAAAGATGGTACCGAGAAAAGTCCAGACTTATTCAGATTCCACCTGAAAACATCTTTTTGAGAACTCAGTGTTAAATTAGCAATTCTCATAATTAACTCATTCCAAATATGTAGCTTAGGTCCAATAATAGGTCTTCGAAAAGAAATATGAAGAGGATCCGATCTCAGTACATTTGCCACTGTATCATTCTTTCTCCTCACCACATTATAGATAATTGGATATTGATTTTTCAAAGGAGTGTCTCCTAGCCATATATCTTCCCAAAACCTAGTTTGTATTCCATTTTTAACCTGGAATGAACCAAATCGAAGAAATTGGTTTTTAATTTTCATAAGACCCGACCAAAATTGGGAAGTCACAGGTTTATTAACCACCTGCGAGAGACTCTTATCACCCAAATATTTTCTTGTTAGCATAGATTGCCATATCCCTTCTTCATTAAGCAGCTTAAACAACCATTTCCCTAGTAAACTCTTGTTTTTTGTGTCTAAGTTCTGAATGCTTAAACCGCCTTGCTCTTTGGGTGTACACACTAAACTCCATTTAGCAAGCATATATTTTCGTTTATGACTATCACTTTGCCAGTAAAATCTAGATCGATAGAAATCAAGTCTTTTAAGAACCTCTCTGGGAACTTCAAAAAAGATAGCATGAACATTGGGTAATATGTAGAAACTTTAGGAAATTAGTGGCCGTAGGTGTTGCCGTATAAAAAAAGAAATAGGCATCAGTATTAGTGCACGTCGGCGCCACTTAAATACTGGACCGATTAAATTTTGCAAACCAAGTACGACTGAATAATTGTAGACTAACCCGCAGAAACTAAAAATACAAGCATATGTAAAATTAATCTGGGACTGTTTATCAAAATCAATAACCAATAAAAAATCACTAAATTAGACCAATAATATGTTACATTAGAACTAATTTAATCATATTAGAATAATTAAATTAATCAACCCTAAATTTATTTAGAAAATTGATTAACTGCATACGCACCCGTATAAAACCAAATAAGCATATTTGCTTGCGTAGAAAAAAGGGTAAATAAACATAGTTGCATGTGACCGCGTGTAGTAGTTCATTTTTGTACGTTAAAGCGTGAGTATTGGCCACCGCGACCCTAGTGCCGACAGGCAAGATTAACCACAGTGGGGGTGCTAACCTGGCGAAGGACCCGAAAAACTTTATTAAATTAAAATATGCCAAAAAGGAGAACCATCTGACTATTGTACACTAATAACACCCAAATGCCACTAATTATTTACTTATGTATTATTATTCACCCCGTCGCATAAATTGCAGCAGACGAGCCCACACAGACCGGAGTAGGTGATACAGATTTCTTCGACGACGATCTTTTCTACAATTTTGAAGGCAAGCTTATCTCTTGAATATCAATATAGTTATATTAAATGTGAAAGTTACATTCTGTACTATTATACATATTGCATAAAAACTATGTCTTAAAATCCAAATCGGTTAAACAGAAGAAGGAGATGAAAAGAAAGGATGAATGAGAAATGAAATGAGATCAGAGTTAATATTATGGCGGGTAAAGGGGCCCCGGGGCAGGAAAAAGATGAGGGAAGAGGTGGGACCCTTTACATATGTTTAAAACATAAGGACTAACAAAACTCTTATTCGGTCAGATACTGTATTTAATTACCAACCATTTTCCCGTTTCGACGAGCAGAAAATACTACCCTGTTACGTAATTATATTATCCACAATGGGCGCACGTTGGAGTGTTGGGAGCAGGAAGAGAGCCGCACCAAGGTAGAGTGTTGGGTGCAGGGGCAGAGAGCCGCACCAACCAACATTATTGGAACTCGGTTGAGGACTGGGTGGAGGGCTGGTTGAGCGCCCCAGCACACTGATGGAAAATAGTGGGCGGAGACTTAATCACGTAACCTAGAAAACGTTCTGTATTCTGAAATCGAAGTCACATAAAAGGAAATACGATGGACATAGCTTAGAGAGAGCTTAGAATAGCTATGGGTAAAGTGGTACAAGCATGCACAGTGCTATATCAAATCATGAATTCATGTCAGTCTCTTGGATTGGAGTCTACGGGAACCGTTAGGGGTCTATCTTCTCTCCGAGTGACAAGTAGTCTTTTCAGTATCAAAATTTGTCACTTAATTTGACGAGATGTTTATTTTTAGAAAAAGAGATGAACTAGAAAATATGATAACGAACATGGATGAGTTATCCAGTGCATTTTTACTATTAATGCTTGCTGAGTACACTAGTACTCAAAGTTGCTAGTATTATCCTTTATTAGATCCTGGTTTGGCCGGGAATTATCCTGAGTGGGATGAAAGACATGCAGGTACCGATGAGTCCGCAGGAGGCGAGGGCGCTGACTACGAGGACCAAGGCGAGGCGGACGCCTTATTCGGTGGATGGGACGAGTAGACGACCAGTGGATCCGAGCAGGCAAGCGAGGGGAGGCCTTTCCCGTTGTAATTAAATAATTGTATTAAAGACCATAGCTTTGTATGCCTACTACTGTAATAAAGATGTACAAAGATCATAGCCTTGTATGCCTACTACTGTAATAAAGATATACAGTTTCTATCTTATTGTTCCGTTGCGTTGACTCTGATAAAACTTACTATTCGTCGAAACGGTGTCCTACTGAATAGACGAATAGTAATTCGTTTGATTAAGTGTAATTACCCTCCAGAGTAATGACAGATGTTAGTTGCATGCCATTGCTTTCTTATACCAAATATTGACAGTTACTTGATTAGGTAAAGACAGCAACACATTTCTCCGTCAATCCGTCCCTCCCACGTCTCTTTGTTTCCCAAATCCATCTGTTCGCAGCCATTCGTTAATAGTTATCACCTGTTCTTTTCACTGGCTAGTAAATGCAGACGGCAAGTGGTACCAGTTAGTTGTATGCCATTGCTTTCTTACACCAAATATTGACGGTTACTTGATTTGGTGAAGACAGCAACACATTTCTCCGTCAATCCGTCCCTCCCATGTCCTCTTTGTTTCCCAAATCCATCTGTTCGCAGCCATTCGTTAATAGTTATCACCTGTTCTTTTCACTGACTAGTAAATGCAGACGGCAAGTGGTAACAGATTGCTCTCTTATAAACCTGGATGCTGTTCTTTGTGCCGTGTGATGATCTCACAAGCTTGCGCTAGTGTCTGAACAAATAAAGACACTTTGTAATCAAATCACGGGGGGAAAATGGATTTCCTGATCGCCAAGTCTAGGACAAGATTGGTGAAGCTACCAAATTGCTATACAAAGCAGCAGGCAAATCAGAGTAGGAGACGAAGTGATTAAAGTCGTGTGAATTAGTTAAAAAAAAAATCAAGAACACGGTAACTAAAATAAAAACTTTTGCAACCAAGACTTCAAGGGCATACGCTTCATGCATAAGCTGCGTAATAACATATGCAAAATGTTAAACCATGCATGAAGAGACTGTGACTTAAATAATGCTTCTGAGAAAATTCAGGCCCCCAGATCAGCACAAGCTGGCTTTGCAAGCTGACGAGCGACAGTGAACATATATCAGCTACGGATGCATGCTCTTGGAGTCTGTTCAAATTGAACATGAAGAAAAGATTCTCTGAAGGAAAACGATAGACGCATGAATGGGTGATTCACCCAGTCCTAGTTGTTTAGTGACGGCTAAGGAGTTTGAAATTAAATTCTGTAGTAGGTATTCTGTAGAAATTGTCTTGTACTCTCTCTACATCACACATGCACTGGCTGTAAAGGGTTCAAGAGTGTACTAATCACTGCATAGAGATTTCTTTGAAAAGTTTGCTTGTTTTCTTCTGTTTATTTTTTTGTGTTAGAAGTCCTCTTGCGAGCTTCGAAGAGTCTTCCTTCTTGAAAGCAAAATGCTAGCTTACATATTTTTTTTTTTAAAAAAAAATTGGCTCTTTATAAGGTCAAGTAAATATTCTGTTCAAACTGAAGTTACCCAGAAAAAAAAAGGTTCTTCCAGAAAGAACTTGAATTGGCCCAATCATAGTAGATATTTCTCTTAAAGGTATACTTGACCATGCATATGATCAATCATTTTTTGAGTACTATATATGATCAATCATCAATGTCATTGAAAGTTTATTTTTTTTTTGTTTCGAGTTTTTTCTGGAAAATGATTCTACTCCTCTGCGGCACATCTTATTGTGCTGATTTTGGGACAATATATTCTTGGACCTTTATGTACTAGTTGACAATTGTTTCTACAGAAACTCTATAAACCTCATATATATTATTGATGTATACGGGAGTATGTCATAATCATCATTTTATGATTGATAATAGTGAACTAGTTTGGAGCAAATGTGTATCTAACCTAAGCTCGACGTCTAGTCATATATAGACATGTATATGCCATCCTACAAACAAAGCTTGCAATAAATCAAACAATCAGGAAGTTACTAAACCGCCACCAGTCTACAAAGTAGTACAGACAAGTGCAAACATGCTTTAAAAAAGAAGAAGAAAAGGCGCAAATAAACCGAGAAGTAAGCAAGCACAAGGCATGTCACCAGTCTAGGAAGTACTAGTTAGTGGAGTAGTTGTTTAGAAATTAGAACGACCTGATGCTACGGTCATCATTTGGAGATTTGTTGATGAAGCCATAATTAAGTAGCTCCTACCCTTAACACAGAAGGTACATTCTAAACATTTTCTTTTTCAACTTTGACCCATTGAATATTAGTAGTACTTTTTTCTGAGGGATAATATTACTAGTACTTAAGCACGATATGTATATGACCAGTGAAGGGTAAACAATAAGTGACTTTTCAATCTCCACTCTCGAGCATTGAAATCCTTCTATATAAAAGGAGGCAACTTTGCTCGCCAGCCAGGGCGTCCACGTCGTTTTTTTGGTCGACCGTTCGATGGTGCTATGTAGTCCTGGCTGTCATTCGATTGTGCTTTGTGTTACGCTCGCGCGCCGCTCGTGGGAGTCTGCGCCGTTCGATTGTGTTTTTTGGGTTGGCCCTGCTCCGAGCATGGGTTGCGCTGCATGTGCACGTTGCGTCTACGAGTTCGTTCTTTCTTTTTATCTCGCCATCTGATCGACGCATACATTGCGCTCGCACTGTCTTTCTGCGGGTTCACACGTCTTCCACGAGCATCGATTTATGTGTTGCTTTAATTCCCACCGTGAGTTGTTCGTTCTCCCCTCGATTTCGCACCAACCCCTTTTGCTTTGGTTTCTTCCCTTGAGCGCACAGTGCGTCTTCCTCTTCACTTTGGTCGCAGACGTTTCAACTTCATTTGGGTCGCTGCGATTCCCTCTGCGCTTGCTCTTGCTCTTGCCATTTGTGCTCCTTCGTTTGCCTTTCCTCTGGGACAATTCTATTTTTGGCGCTCGGCCTTTATGTTAGTCGATCTCGATTCTTCCTGTCAATGGTTTGTCGTGCTTTCATTTTTTTAGCTCTTTGTTCTTTTCTTTGCCAGCAGCTGCTTCAGATTCTATGGATTTCTGTCTGTTCGTGTCTTTACGTGTTTTAACACTTGCTTTGTTTTTGGGGTTTCCGCTGTTGTGATATTCTTTGTGTTTTGCTTTCTTTCTTCAGATTGACCGTGTGTTTTTACCAACCGTTAGGGTGCACTCTAGTTTCTTGCGCGTCGTTAGCTTGCCGGTTTTATTGTCATCTGTCGCCTCAGCTTGGTTGTGCCGTCCATTTTTTTGGCTTTTGTCGCCCGTGTGTGGCGCTCGGTCCTGCCTCCGTGAATTTCTAGACACGCTGACCAGTGCCTTTTGCTCTAGTTTCTTCGCTTAGGTGCACAGTGCGTCTTCCTCTTCATTCTGGTCGTAGACATTTCTGCTTCGTTTGTGTCGCTGTGATTCCCTTCGCGCTCGCTCTTGCTCTCGCCGTTTGTGCTTCTTTATTTGCCTTTTCTCTGGGACAGTTCTCTTTTTTGCACTCGACCTTTCTGTTCGTCGATCTTGTTTCTTGGTGTTAACGGTTTTACGTGTTTTCAGATTTTTTACATTCCTTGTTCTTTTTTTTGCCAGCCGCTGGTTCATATTCCATGGATTTACAATCCCTTCATGTCTTTACGGGTTTTCTCACTGCTTTGTTTGGGGGTTTTCGTTGTTGTGTTCTTTGTGTTTCCCTTTCCTTTTTTCAGGGTAGCCATGTGTTTTTTTAACAGCCGTTAGAGTGTGCTTTGGTTTTTTGTGCGTCGTTGGATTGCCGGACTTCTTGCCGTCTGTTGCCTCGGCTTGACTGTGCCATCTGATTTTCTTTTGTTTTTGTCGGTCATCGGATTGGGCCGTGCATTGTGCTCGAGCTTGCCTCCGCGAATTTCTACACGCACAGTCGCTTCGGCTGCTGTGCGATGCTTTTATTGTGCGTCGTGTGCTTTGTGCCGTTTTTTCGTCCGGTTTTCTTTGTGCTCCTTCATTTGCTTTTCGGGATGGTTATCTCTTTTGCGCTCACCCTTTCTATTCGTCGATCTCGATTCTTGCTATCAACGGTTTGTCGTGCTTTCGTTTTTTTTTCATTCGTTGTTCTTTTCTTTGCCAGCCGCTGGTTCAAGCTCTATGGATTTCTGTTTGTTCATGTCTTTACGGGTTTTCCCACCTGCTTTGTTTGGGGGGTTTCACTGTTGCGTTGTTCTTTGTGTTTTGCTTTCCTTCTTCAGGGTGGCCATGTGTTTGTTTTTGTACGAGCCATTAGAGTGCGCTCTGCTTTCTTGTGCATCGTTGGCTTGCCAATCTTCTTGCCATCTGTTGCCTCAACCTGGTTGTGCCGTCCGATTTTCTTTGGTTTGTGTCAGTCATCGGATTGGGTCATGCGTTGTGCTCGGTCCTGCCTCTGCGAATTTTTACATGTGTTGTTGCTTCGGTTGCTATGCTTTTATTGTGCGTCGTGTACTGTGTGATGTCCGATTTCCTCTACTTTTCGTCCAAAGTGAGTTTGGATCGTGCGTTGCGCTTGTTGTCTTCCTTCGCGAGTTCCCAGATGACCTATCACTTCGGTTGTTGTGTGGTGGTTTAATTGTGCGTCGTTTCGTTGCCTTCCTGTTGTGTGGTGCTTTAATTGCACATCATTTCGTTGCCTCCGCGAGTTCCCAGATGACCTATCACTTCGGTTGTTGTGTGGTGCTTTAATTGCATGTCGTTTCGTTGCCTTTCTGTCGCTGCTTGTTGGCCTTCTTCGTTTTCGTTGCCTCTCTGTTTCCACTTACCTCCAGTCGCAAGTCTTCACTCCTCTTATGTTCTTATTGTTTTGCGTTCTTTGTGGTTGTTCTTCATGCTGATGGTTTTTTGGTTTCGGTGTTGTCTTTCTTTATTGCTTTTTCCCCTGCTGAAATTTTTTCCCGTGCCTTCGTTCGGTTATACGCCTTGGTGTCCTTTGTTTTTGTTGTTGTTGTGGATGGTTGTGCGGTCTTTGTTTTTTAAAACTCTACTATTTTTTTGTTGTCTGTTTCTATTCATCTAATTGTTCTTCTCCCACTACTACAGAAAACGTCATCACAGACGGTTCGGAACCGTCATCACAGACGGTTCGGAACCGTCTGTGTTTTTGTACGTCTGTGATAACTGGCGGTTATCACAGACGGTTAAAAAAACCGTCTGTGATAAGTCACAACACAGACGGTTCTAGTTACCAACCGTCTGTGATATGTGATGTCACAGACGGTTCATAATTAGAACCGTCTGTGATATGTGGATATCATAGACGGTTCATAACTAGAACCGTCTGTGTTGGTAATTATCACAGACAGTTCTTGTTCAGAACCGTTTGTGATAGCTTTTTTTATTGCAAAAAAAATACTGCCATTTCATAGATACTCATACACATACACTGTCATTTCCCAAGCCTCCCAAATATGGATTCATTGATACACATACATGGATTCTAAGTCCCAAGTCTCCTAATAAATTTCTCAAGCCATGGATTCATGTATACACTCATACACTCAATCATATACAAGTACCAACATAAGTAGAACCTGGAGGATAATCTAACAGAAATCTGGATATGAATCTAACACAAGTACCACAAGCACATACATACAAATCTGGATCTGAATCTAACAGAAGCTCATATACAAAAGTACCAACAGAACCTCATATACCAGAGACGTCGGCGTCGGAGGACGACTGGATGAGGTCGGCGTCGGCGTCGGAGGAGGACTAGAGGAGGTCGGCATTGGTGTCGGCGTCGACTCTTAGCTGTTGGGGAGGAAGACCACGTCGGAGGTTAGGGACTGCGGGAGCAAGGGAGGACCGGAGCGCGGAGGAGTAGCGGGGGGCCGGGAGCTGCAGGAGGACTGCAGGAGCAGCGACCAGCCGGAGCTCGGAGGAGGACTGCGGGAGCAAGGGAGGATCGAGCCCAGAGGAGGACCGGGACTGCAGGAGTACGAGACTGAGCGCTCAGAGGAGGTCGGCCATAATATATAAAAACACCAAAATATTTTGCCTCCCGCGCACGCATTCAAAATTTTCAAACTCCCGCGCCGCGAATCACAGACAGTTTCATATAAAAAATGTCTGTGATGACATATTACAGACGGTTGGTATCACGAACCGTCTGTGATAAGTATCCCATCACAGACGGTTCGTATTAAGAACCGTCTGTGATGAGATACTTATCATAGACGGTTTGTAAAATCAGAGAGTAAGGAAAATTTGAAGTCATGGTAAAATCAGAGAGTAAGAAAAATTTCAAACCATGATAAAATCAGAGGGTAAGGAATCGTCTGTGATACTTCACAGACGGTTCTTAATACGAACCGTCTGTGATAATGACGTATATCACAAACGGTTTCAAAACAAACAGTATGTGATAAGACAACACAGACGGATCCAAACGAACCGTCTGTGATGAGGCGTCTACTATAACCTGTTTTGTAGTAGTGTCTCTTTTTGCCTCGTTGTAGCCTCGGTGGCTATTCATACCTCTCCTGCATGCCTGCGTTCATCGTCGCTCCAGCAGTGTAAACTCCTATTTCCTTGTTGTTTTCTACCTATGGTCTGCGTTTGTTCTATTTTGTATACATCTTTGTTCGTTTTTACATATCTATTGTGCAATATTGCTCGTGCTACGCGTCACGTCCTGACTTATTATTTGTGTGTTACCCGTTCGCACCTTCACTTATACAGTTATACTTGTATGTTGCATGTTGTCTGCATATAGATCAAATTGTTATCTATGCATTTTCGTCGACTGGTTGTGCGTCTTCTGCGCTGTTCACCCTAACTTCTACAAGGTAAGCCTTTCTGGTCCTTTAGTTGTTTCTTACATTGCTATATGGTCTAGGTGATAAATTGGTCTGTTTAGCTCTCTCGTATTCTGTGCTCTAGCCGCATTACGTTGTTATGCTTCTTTTCTGTTCATTAGTCTGCTTGCTATACATCGTTATATCTGTTTTGGCCCATTCCCCGTATAGTGTAGCCTAAATCCTATAATCGTTTCTTTGTTTCTATTGCTATAGCCCCTCTGTCCAGGATTGCAGTCATAGTAGTCAAATTATTTCCTTATTTAACGAATTCTCATCGTCTGTCATGAAATCTGCGTTGTTGTAGTCGGCACCTTTGTCATCCTCCTGTTACGTGTTGTACTCGTGTCAGGTGTACACTTCATCTATGTTTATTTTCGGAGTTGTCTGTCGTATTCTCTGTCTATTATACGTCCCAAAATCTATTTACATATGCTTATTGCTTAATACAGAACATGTCTTACTATTCTGCTATTCTTATTGCTTAATACAGAACATGTCTTACTATTCTGCTGTTCTTTTCCTTCCTGTTGTTACCTCATGATAAGATCGTCCCAGTTTTGTTCTACTTTGTTTAAAGTTGGCCCATATCTTTTTTCCTTGTTTCCGTTTTTCGTGTGCGTTTATGCATTTTTTTTGTGCTTGTTTTTTTTTTTTTGCGTTGTGCACTTTGTCTGCCTGTAGTTGCGTTTCTATGCGTATTTACTATTACTAAGTGTTCTTCAGTGCTTTCAGCTTGCTTTCTCTTTTCCTACGTGATCATCTGATGTTGATGTGCTTCTTTCATTTTTGGGTATTGCTTTCAAGTGTGCATGTTGTTATTATAATCCCTGGTTGTCCTGCTTCTTCGGCGCTTTCTGTCATGTGTTCTTCGCAGTCTGCTTCAGGTAGCACTTCGATCTATTTGTTCTTTTTTAATTGCAGTGTTTTATAGCTTTCTGCTTCTCGTGTGCCTGTTGTCAGCTGTTTTTGCCTGTTCTCTGCCAACATACTACTTCATTCTGGTTAAAATTCATAACGTTTGCTTGACAACCCACTACAACTTTACACTTCAGCTAGCCTCGCAAATAACACTTCCTTACATATTGTGTTTACTTCACAGGCCACAACAACCACCGCCTCATGATGTATCACCCTCCATGGATGCAATAGAAGAATGCTAGCTAATATGTTAGAGCAGTCACGTATTTTTTCACTGTTTTCCTCCTAGCCAGTATTCTGTTTCTCTTACAGGTCATCGTATGAAGCGTGTGTTTTGCTTGTCGCCTACACGCCTATATAACAGTCTACACAGCACCTACAGCACCAGCTGTGATCAGCAAGGCATATAATTTGTTTTGCTTAGTGTTATGTTATCTTGATATGTATATTTCTTGTCCTATTGACTCTAAAACAGCAGACATATTGCCCTTTTGAAACCTTACGAAAACAATAGTTAACTACGCCCAGCTAAATATAGAGCATCTGCTCTATCTCCTTTTATCAGTTTTTTCTTTACCTATTGCGGTTTTTCTTTACCTACGCCGTAATTGTTTTGCTTCTATAATTATAACTATCGACTACATCTCCGTATATTCTGTCACCAATGATTCCTTGGTCCTAAGCACAGTCTTGTGGCTTCGGTTCCGTGCGCCAAGGCGTGGAGGGTTTCTAGTTGGAATCAAGACCAACTAGCTGGGACTTAAGCACGCAAAGACTTCATAAGGAAGATACAGCAAATTGCAATTAAATTAACAAAATCCCGCGCGAGTCAACATGTGCCCCCAATGCCTGCAGCCGTTCAACCCTGCACAACACACGAAGCCGCTTTTCAAGAAAGCCACAACCGTTCCAAACACCGCCTATATCTAACGGCTTTTCGGCCGGTTGCATTTGTCATCATATCATAGCTTCAATCACTTCTCTGCTAGTGTTTAGTTCTTCACGTCGTTCGTCCAGATAAATTATCTTGTTAGCTTTCGACTCACCGATCTTTGTTCAGTATATCATTAAGTTGCTGCGGCCTTGCAATTGCAATCGAGCAGTATGCCGTGTTCTTGGCTAATCCTAGTGTTTGCTCTGTCTTCTGTTGCATCCGTGGCTCAAGCTGATATTGTGGAGCATACCTTCGCTGTAATCTCACTCACTCTCTGTGTGTGTGATGTTGCGTCAATGAATGATTTTCATGCGCATGCATCCATGCTTTTGTTTTTGGAATTGGATTAACACGCAATCCACATTGAATTGCTCATTTGTTCTTCAGACAAAATTTTTGAACCGATGCTATCAGGAATATGCAAACTCAGTTTAAAGTTGTTTTAGCAACATCTATGAAAACTCCTTACTTTGTCACCGCAAAAAAAAAACTTTGTTTGCCAGGTCATAGATAGGCCTCATACTCATACCACAGACTACGAACTTCAGTTTTCCCCTCTCACATACTAATAGATATCCAAAAATTTCACTATTTCAGCCCACTAACTCAGTTCAATGTTCTCGGTACAATTTTAAGTCTTGGTTGCATATAATCTTAACAGTCATGCTCATACTAATATTTAGTTTCCTTCATTTGTCAGGTTGCGACACTACCAGGGAATATAAGCGTCACCACCGTGAATGGACGAGTGCCCGGTCCCGAGAATGAAGCCTACGAAGGCGACACCGTGGTGGTCCACGTCATCAACGACTCACCACGCAACGTGACAGTCCACTGGTACGTTGTTACCTACCACTGCCACGAAACCTCGGCAATGATTTCAACCGAGACGATCGATCGGTCGCGATCGGCCGGCTCGACCGATCGGCTGCTGACCAACGAATTAATCAACCGACGCCGTCGCGCGCTCGGCGACATGCGTGCATGCAGGCATGGCATATTCCAGCGCTGCACACCGTGGGCAGACGGCCCCGCCATGGTGACACGGTGCCCGACCCGGCCGGGCCACGGGTACACGTACATGTTCGTCGTGCCGGGCAGGAGGGCACCCTGTGGTGGCACGCGCATAGCTCGTTCATGCGCGCCACGGTGCACGTGCGCCCTCGTCATCCGGCCGAGGCGCGGCGCCGGTGCATATCCGTTCCCCACGCCTGACGAGGAGGAGACCATCTTGCTGGGCGAGTGGTGGAACGGTGACACCGTCCTCCTGGAAAACCAAACTTTCTTGACCGGCCGTCCCATGGCAAACGCCGACGCGTACACCATCAATGGAATGCCCGGAGATTTATTCTAGGGTTATTTAGACATGCGTGACAGGTTTTGAGATATACCACTGCAAAAATTCTTCTTAGAGAAATACCACCACTAACGCCATCATAGTTGCAGGCAGCCATACGCCACCTCACCCACCTCTGACCTCTCCTTAGTCCTTCTCCAATCCGGCAATCACCTCCCCTCTCAAATACCAATTCTTCCCAAAACTAACGAATCGAGAAACCCAAGTCCATTACCTCCGCCTTCTAGTTCTAGCCATGGCCGCATAGAAGACACAACCAACGAATCAGCCGATTAAGCAAATCCAAGAAGAAATTAAAGACTCTCCAACTAACAAACTGTTGAGATAATCCTAGCACGGTCATGTTTTTACCATCAGTTTAGCATCTTATCTTTTTTGGATTGTGTACCAAATGCGTCTGATGCATGCACGTTCATGCAGAGGTGCTCCTGATTTCTCGTTTTTGATTCCGCAATGTTTGCTTTGTTTCCTAGTTATGGGTTGGTGCATCTGTTACGGGATCACCCAGCCAAGTTTGTAAGGTTTTCTATATATAGCAATGGAGTCTCAGAAAACGCTGCGATTTGCGGCACCAATTAAGTTGTCTCTTTGAAAGTTTCAGGAGATAATACACGGGTCTTCATCGACTCCGGCTTGGTCATTCCCGGCGCTGAAGACAACAATTGGTATCAGAGCGTTCCGATTCCGGGAGCACGGTCAAGCGATCGTGTAAATCGTCATGCCGCGCCATCGATCTGCTTCGCCACCAAGGCGGTCTCGCGGGGAGACGACGCCAAAGATCGGGAAGCGTGGTGGCGCAATGAGCGAGCGTGGCCTGGTCGCTCACCGGTCACCAAGGAAGTCAGCACCAGTGGCGCATTCCCGACGCCACGAAGACGAATTATTTTGACTGGGCGGCGCGATGCGGGTAATGCCGCAAGCGCGCGGGCTGTGGGTTGCTTTGTGAGCGCCGGCACCGCGGGATTTCATCGAGGACCGAATGGCGCTGAAGTCATCGCCAAGGGGGCCCTGCAGAGATGATAGGCGCCATCGCGAGCAAAACTTCGCCAAGATTGCATGGGATGCAATCGGCGCCATGCACGCCGGCGTGGAACGTGTTCGCAAGGCGAAGGCGAATACTCTCCGGCCGGAATTCGACCACCTAAAATTCCGCGACGGAGAGACGGTCGACGAGTTTGGTGTCCGCATCAACCGGATTGCTCACCAACTCGCAGTACTCAACGACAACTGTTCGGAGGAGGAGATTGTCCGAAAATTTCTTCAGGCACTTCCTCCAAGGTATGAGCAGATTGCCCCGCAATTGAGACTCTCTCGACTGAGTGAGATTTGATTGAAGAGCTCATCGGCGACTAAAGTCGGCGGAGGAGGCATGAACTTAGCGGTGGATCCGCCCATCGCTAAGTTAAACCTCACCGAAGAAGAGCTCGTCGCGCGTGTGGCATAAAAAATGCAGATCACTGGCGAAGGACCCTCAGGCAAAGGTAAAGGTTCGTCATCGAACCGTGGCTGCGGGGCTACGGGCGCAGCAAGGAAGCTGGAGCGCGCGGTGGTTTCAGGCCGTCCAAGGCCTCAGGTGGCACCGGTACTGGGGCAAATACGATCGGCAACGACCAGTGCCGATACTGCGGCAAGACAGGGCACTGGGCCCGCGAATGCCGGAAAAAGAAAAGGGATGAGGCGGCCCACACAGCCCACGCGGAGGAGACCGAGACTACCTTACTGATGGTGTCGGCAACAGCCAACCGCACTTTCCCCATTTCTTCTTCACCACGCATCGGATTCACCGGCGACTCATCCACAATCCACCTTGAGGAGGACAAGCTCACGCCCGGCTCGGTGGAAAGGGGGACGGCGACCATACCGTATGGATCTCGACATCGAGCTACCAATCACATGACGGAGTGAAGGCCGCCGCGAGCTCGACACCGAATCCGCGGCCCGTCCGGTTCGAGATGGCTCCGTTGTCGGAATAGAGGGGCGCGAGCGGTCCTCGCCACCGCAAGACCGGCGAGCACCAAGAGCTAGGGGAGTCTACCATATCCCCAAGCTCACCGCCAACATCATCGCCTCGCAATTGGACGAGGTCGGCTTCAAAATCCGTGATCAAGACGGATCCTCAAAACTGGGATCAACGGAGGAGGTTGCCGGCAAAGGTTCATCGCTCGCCGAATCGACTTCTACGTGCTCGAGCTCGACATCGGAAGCCGTGTCTCGCCGCACGAGCACCGAAGAAGCTCGCGATGGCACGCGAGGTATGGCCATCTTGGTTTCAAGGGTCAAGCAACTCGCCAAGGAGCAAGAGTGCACGGGCTCCGCAGATCGAACATGTCGATCAGATCTGCGAGAGTTGTCTCGTTGGCAAACAAAGGAGGCGATCCTTCCCGGCGGCAAGCACATTTCGAGCTTCGAATCTTCTGGAATTGGTCCACGCCGATCTATGTGGGCCTATTACCCCGAAGACCCCGGCGGCAAGCAGCTGTTTCTCCTTGTTGTCGGCGACAAGAGCCGATATATGTGGCTCGCTTTGGCCGGCTTCGGGGACGGCCGCTGCAGCAATTGTGCGACTCCAAGTGCGTCTGGAGGTGGAGGCCGGGAGGAAACTGGAGACACTCCGCACCGACCGTGGCGGAGAGTTCACTGCCCACGCCGCGAACATCAGGCCGAGCGTGGATTCAACGCCACCACCGCACCGCACACGCCCCAAAGAAATGGCGAGTAGAGCGACGCAATCGACAAATGCTCGGCATGGCAAGGAGCATATCAAGGCGGCGAAGATGCGGTGGTTTTGGGGAGGCGCCACAACGCCGTCTTCATCTTGAACAGAGCACCGGCAAGGAGTGTCAAAGGTATGACACCGCTCGGCTTGGTTCGCGCAAGCCGCCACCCATTATCTTGGACGTTTGTCGCTCGCGCGACGCGGAAGCGCACGGGGTCATCAGCGCAAACTTGAAGACCGAGTACGCCGATGGTCTTCATCGGCACGAGCCGGGTTCCAAGGCGTGACGCTTTACAATCCAAGCACCGAAGCGTGGTGGTTTCGCGTGATGCGTGTTCGACGAAACAAGAGCTTGGGATTGGAGCAAGCACGCGAAGACCCGCGCGATGAATTTGAGCCTTTTCATGTCGGCTGATGATACCATCAGACACCAAGACACGCAGACAGACGGGGTACGACAACACGCGGGAGCGAGGCGACGACAACATCTCGCAACGCCTGAGCCGCATCGACCACGCCGCCGAACTTCACACGCCTCGGCCACCTTGATTCCCGCAGGCGGATCGAGTTCGCTCTCCGCCGAGGGGACTTGGACTCGACGGCGACCACGACGACGACGCGTCGCTCCGATTCGGGACGATGGAAAATGTGCTTGGGCCAATTACTCCACGGGATCGGTCGAGCGCGACACGGGAAGACTTGCGCGCTGTTGGTGAAGAACCGAACACTTTTGAGGAGGCACGCGAGAAGAGGCTTGGCGCAAGGCGATGTTGAGGAAATGTTTTCAATCGAGCGTAACGGCACACCGTTCCTCACCGACCTCCCACTGTGCCATCGCCCGATAGGCTTGAAATGGGTTTTTGTCAAGCGCGACCAAGGCGGTGCCATCGTCAAGTATAAAGCCCGCCTGGTCGCAAAGGGCTACATCCAGCAGGCTGGGATAGACTTCGATGAGGTGTTCGCGCCCGTGGCAAGGATGGAGTCTGTGCGCATGCTACTTGCTGTGGCAGCATATGAGAACTGGCTTGTACACCATATGGATGTCAAATCCGCTTTTCTCAACGGCGAGCTTGGCGAGGAAGTCTACGTCCGACAACCACCGGGGTTTGTCGCAGCTGGGCACGAAGGGAAGGTGTTGCGGCTGAAGAAAGCTCTGTACGGGCTCCGGCAGGCGCCACGCGCGTGGAACATGAAGCTTGATAGCAGTCTGCGTGAGCTTGGCTTTATCAGGTGCGTCAGTGAGCATGGTCTTTACACCCGGGGTTTGGGAGCATCACGGGTGGTAGTAGGTGTCTATGTAGACGACCTCATTATCACCGGCTCATGTGCGAAGGAGGTGGATGCATTCAAAGGGGAGATGCTGCGTCTCTTCCGCATGAGCGATCTGGGTCTTCTCTCCTACTACCTTGGGATAGAAGTCAAGCAGAACAAGGAAGGCGTAACGCTCAGTCAGGCAGCATACGCACGGAAGTTGCTGGACAAGGCGGGGTTAGGAGAATGCAACCCGAGCCAAACACCCATGGAAGCACGGTTGAAACTGAAGAAAGACAGTGCAGCAGTAGAGGTTGATGCAACCATGTACCGCAGTCTGGTCGGGAGCTTAAGGTATCTGGTACATACTCGACCCGATATCTCGCTCATTGTTGATTTGTGAGCAGTTCATGGAGAACCCCAAGCAAGATCATCTCGACAGTGAAGCATCTCCTCGGTACATCTCGGCACCATTCAAGATGGAATTGTCTATACCAAGCGAGAGAACAAGGAATTTTATCTCGTAGGCTAAATGACAAGTGATTTCTGGAGACATCGATGACAGGAAGAGTACCACTGTGTCATCTATTTTCTCAACGACATGCCAATCTCATGGCGCCTCGTATAACGGGTGGTGGCGCTCTCTTCTTGTGAGGCGGAATATATCTCAGCGCAGCAGCGAAGATGCCAAGGGGTGTGGCTCGCTTTACCGCTAAATGATGTCACCGATCACCCCACACCGCCTAAGTTTGAGGATGGACAACATGTCCGCTATTGCACCGAGTAAGAACCCCGTTCTCCACGATAGAAGTAAGCACATTGACACGAAATTCCACTATATTCGTCAATGCGTGGATGACGGAAGATCAAGCCGACTACACAAGCACTCAAGAACAGCTTTGTCGACGCCCTAACAAAGTCGCCGACGCGTCAAGTTCCGTGAGCTTCGCGAGAAGATCGGCGTTGTCAAACTCAAGTGAACCGTGCAAGGCTTAGGGGAGAAATGTTGAGATAATCCTAGCACGGCCATGTTTTACCATCGCTTTAGCATCTTATCTTTTTGGATTGTGTACCAAATGCGTCGATGCATGCACGCTCATGCAGAGGTGCTCCGATTTCGCTTTTGATTCCGCAATGTTTGCTTTGTTTCCTAGTTATGGGTTGGTGCATCATTGCACGGATCACCCACCAAGTTTGTAAGGTTTTCTATATATAGCAATGGAGTCTCGAAAACGCCGCGATTTGCGGCACCAATTAAGTTGTCTCTTTGAAAGTTTCAGGAGATAATACACGGGTCTTCATCGACTCCGGCTTGGTCATTCCCGGCGCTGAAGACAACACAAACATAACAATAACATGCATTCGATCTCTCCAGCCTCGAGCTGCTTCTTTACGACAAGACAGAATAAAATATGAGCAACAAGACCAAGCTAGTGACCATGATTGGCCGTCTTCCAGATATGCGACCATGGCGTGGCTCCGCACCGCACGACGGCACCTCCACGGGAGGAGAGCGTGTCGGCGAGCGCTGCGGTGGATGAGGTTGACTACCTGAGCGCGCCAGTATCAGACGCAACGACTGGGCCGGTGGCGGGCGGAGGAGTGGTAGAGGGCGACGACATGAGGAGGAGGAGGCAGTGCCGGGGAATGCGTCGCAGCGGGTGAAGATGGGGCAGAGGAGATGAGCAACTGGGCCGGTGGCGGGCGGAGGTGTGATGGAGGCCAATGACATGAACTATGGGAGTGGAGAAGGAGAAAGGGCATTATGGTCTGAAAATCTTCGTAATGGCATATCACCAATTTCCGTATGTTAGTAGTGTTATTTCTTGAAGAAAAAACTATGCAGTGGGATATATCAAAACCTGCAATTTTAGAATGACATATATCTAAATAATCCTTTATTCTTGTAACATTCCTTTTTTTCAGTTCTTGATCAGTGTTTTCGGTTTGGTAAGAAATTCAAAGTTTCAAAACTCAAAAACTTTCGGAATTCAAAATCTCCCCCAAATCCTCCTCTCCCCTAACCCTCTCTTCTCTCCTCTTCTCTCTTTCTCCAGCTCCCCGCCCCCATTTCCGCCGGCACTATCCTCGCCGTCGCATCACTGTCCTATCCCGGTATTCCCGCCTCCACGCCCGCCGTCACCGATAGCACCGTGCCAGGGCGTCGCCTCCTCCACCTGCCCGTCCTCGCCGAGTCCCACCTCGCTCGTGCGCGTCCTCGCCCGCTCATGCCCGCCCCAGCGCCGCGCATCCGATCCCGCAAACCCCACGTCAACGCCCGTCGCCCGTCACGCGTCCCGTCTCGGCACGCTGCGCCGCCCGTCCTGTCCCGGCTTCCCCGGCTCCGCTCCCACCGACACCCCGTCGGGTGCCCTGAGCCCCCACGGCCCCTCCCCCCTATGGCTATAAGAGCCTCACCTTCCCCTCCTCGGTCCCGCCCCCGTCTCGCCCTCCCCACCCAATCTCCCTTCTTCCCGAGCAAGAAGAACCGAGAAGCTGAAGAGGACTTACCTCTAGCCAGCCGCCCCGTCGCCGCCATCGAGCCTTCTTCCCCACCTCCGTAAGGCGCCGCCCCTTCTTTCTCCTCGCGTCGCCGCCCGCGCTGCCACCCCGCCCCTCCATCTCCCCCTCCCGTTCGACGCCCCTCCTCCCTTTTCTTTAGGCGCCTGAGGCCGCCCCGTGGGCCGCGCGTGCTGCGCTGCACACTGTTCGGCGGGCCTTGGCTGGGCGAAATGTGGCCATGGGCCGCCGTCAGTTTTCTTTTTTCTTTTATTTTCGTTTTTCTTTTATATTTTAATTAATTCAAAAGTAAGACTTCAAAATTTTCTTTCTCCCTCGTTTTAACTCCAAAAATTATAAAGTTTGTTTCTAAAATTTTATAAATTCAAGATCTTGCTAATGACATAGGTCTTGTTGTTAAATACCCATTTGATGATTAATTAACTATTATGCCATCCGTGACAATTTTAATTCCTTACTCCTTGTCACCTTAGTAACTATGTGGTAATACTAGCTATAAGTTGTACTTAAGCGACATGCTAGTCTTGCTTGAGTACCAGGACATTAAAATGTCCTAATCATCACCTCTTCAAATATGAAAATGGATTGGATAGTTATTGGTGGTCCATGACTGAGATAAATGTGGTAATTTTGTTTTACTCCTCAAAACCCTAAATTGCTATTACCCTGTCTGGGCGGCTGGTGTGATGGATGGTTCAACAGTGGATGCTAATGTAGTCCAAGGACTGTTGTGTTGTGGATGATATGTGGAATGAACCGCCCAGATAACCCTAAGGACTTAATCTTGTCACGATCTCCCGTGTAAAATAAGTGCAACCACAAGTCTATAAAGTACAACCTGGCTAAATAATTTGTATCCATCAGTACAAGTTGCATCAGATAGATGATCCGCGACGCCGTAAGCCTTTGTGGCGAAGGGTGTTGGGGTGTACGACGTAAGTCGTTGGATGGCGCAAGAGGGGGTCTGAGTAGGGGTTAACGGATCTAAAAGAGCGTAACCCTTCGTGGACGAAACCTTAGCGAAGTGTAACTAATACTGAGGGATGCATTGTAAACGTCTTGTGATGATTCACATGTCTACGAAAACGTGTGTACTTATCAAGACGATTATCTCTTGTGGGTAAAGTGTACAACCTCTGCAGAGTAATAAACTGTTTAAACAGTCGTGCCTACGATCAAAGGTGGACATGAGAACTTAACTTGAGTTAGTTCTATTTCAAAAACTTTTGTGGGTGGTATGAAAAATATGGTGGGCTCACCTAGTGAAAGCATCTAGGCCCCTAAAAAGTGATTTGGTATTTAATGACAATATGTTCTATGGGACTAATGTGATTATTGAGTGTTTAAAAAGGTTTAGTCCCAATGATGAACACATCTACATGGAAATGCATGCTTGAGGACAACATGAAGATCAATATGGCTCGAATACAAGGTACAAAATAATTTAGGATCTTTTTCTGTTTACCGGTCTCAGGAGAATTGGTTGGAAGACTAGATTATAGGTTAAATATCGTACTATCAAGAGGGATCATAATTAGTAGCTTGATAACATGTTCCTAAGCACAATAGATCAATCTAGGATCATGCATACCTTTTGAGATTGTGTTGAAAAATAATCTCGTGTGTTTTTCAAAGTAAAACGGTAGTACCAAAACTTACCTGACAGAACTACCGCTCAAACGGTAGTACCGCAGTGAACTTGGCGGAACTACCGCTCAATGGTAGTACCGCAAGTCCCTTTAAGAATCTACCGTAAAGTTTTTTTTGAGTATTTGAGAAGTGTTCCAAGTCTTGATAAAAAACTCTTGTTCCGTAAAAGTTAAAATGCTTTTGGGGTTTACTTGGATATTTTATTTGAGAGCTGTTCTGTGTATTTTAAATGTGCGGTTGTAATGACGTTCAAATTACGGAACTACCGCTTGGCGGTAGTACCGATCCTTCGTGCGGTACGTTTTTTCCAGAACACTTGTTTTTAGAAGTTTGTTGCTCTCTCAAGGAACGATAGTACCACAGTGCTTCCAGCGGAACTACCGTATCTTTGGTACATCCGATAATTAAGTGGCAGTACATTTTTTTACAGAACGTGTGTTTTTGGAGTTGTTTTGATTATTTTTGGAACGGTAGTACCGGAGCTCAACTTGCGGAACTACCGTATTCCCGGTTCTTCCGTTTGTTATATAGTGGTACGTAATTTCCAGTACTGATGTTTTTGAACTCAAGATAAACGGAAGTACCTGTTCTTAATCGGAACCTCCGCTAAAACAGAACTACCGCATTTTAATTGGCGGTAGTACCGCGCCGAATTTCTAACGGCTTTGTCAGAGCATTTAATGACTTGTCTGTTATAGCCGTTACAGACCATTTTGGGATGGTGCGGTAGTACCGGCCGTTCAACAGCGGTACTACCGTTTGTACTGTTTTTTCTTGTAACTTGGTCCCAACGGTCGTTTTTGTTGTGGGCAGTTATAAATACCCCTCCACCTGCTCTTGGACAGATATAGTGCTTACACATTTACATTTTTGAGCTAAGAGCATTAACTCCACACCTCATTTACACTTGTGCATTCATTGTGAGGTTGTTGAGCAAAACTTTAAGTGCATTCATTCTAGTTTGATCCATTGCACTTGAGTGTTGTCAAGTAAAGATTGTGATCTGTTACTCTTGGTGCTGTTAGCACCTAGACAGCTTAGCGAGAGTTTGCACGTGATCTCTTCAAAGAAGATTGTGAAGAGACTCGGTGCCAATTGTGAGTGGTTTGGTGTTCACTATCTCCAGAGTGGAGAAAGAACAACCACCAGTAAAATCGAGGGAAGACTTAATTTGTGAAGCCGGCTTGATTGGTTCAAGCTTCCTCAACGTGGACTAGTGAAAACTTAGGTCTTCGATACCACAGGAAAAACATCCTTGTCTCCACTGTGGTTATCTCTTGTCTTTACTTTTTGCATTTACATTACGGCTCAACCCTGTGATTTACTTGTTTAGCTAGTCTGTAACTTGCATTGCCTTTGCTTCTCTATTCTGAGTAGATATTTATTTCTATTTTCTTGTTTCTAGATTACTCTGTTAAAACTGTGTTGCTGAAAGCTTAAATTTGGTCGACTAAAATTTGGAAATCTCCTATTCACCCCTCCTTTAGCCGGTTATCCTTGATCCTACACCTAGCTTTGGGTTGGATTTTTTCTGAGTTTTCAGACTCAGTGATGTTAATATGTGGGGTTAGCCCCAATCAAATTAAGCATAAAAGTGGAGGTAACCTCTGCTGTTACAAATATTGCACAATTACTCTCTTTAACAAAATACAATTTGGTTAAAATGCTAAGTGATAGGAATTTGTAATTATGATAATTGAAAATATTGCTTTAGCAAATAAAAGAACCCGAGCCATCTTTATTTAGCCTTGCATGTATATTATTGTATTGTGTGTCGGCTCGCAAGCACGGAAGTTGTGTTCATCCTCGCTCTTTTCCCCTAAAACCCTCAGAAGCAGAAAATCCTGGAGATTACAACTACTATTAGAATCAAGAAGTTGGAGGCCGAGGAGTAGTTTAGTTCTTTTAGCCTAGGTCTCGCCTCAGTCCAGTTGACTCCGTTGGTGCTTGCGTGCATCCTATATTATCTGAGTCTTTGGGTAATATCAGACGCATACGGGTTTCCCCAGTCGCTTGCCTGTGGAGAGATGTGCTCTCACCTTTTTGCTTCCGCTGTAGTTCTGTTGTCTTTTGTAATGTAAACAATTTGGCCTATTCGGCCCTTATTGTAAAACTCAACCCGGCGCTGTCTATGTAAACTCTGTTGTGTTAATTAATGAATGATATGGTTTTACGTCATGTATGATTTGATTCAGTGATGTATCTGTTAGTGCTATTTACTGATCCAAGGAATAACACAGTGTTTTCACAGAGGATTCTGAATTATAAAATCCGGGTCCGACAATTCTACACCGGTATATAACTATATATACGCAGTGGTTGACTTTGGATACGCTATAA
Source organism: Ampelocalamus luodianensis (assembly GCA_036346255.1). Classification (NCBI taxonomy): domain Eukaryota; kingdom Viridiplantae; phylum Streptophyta; class Magnoliopsida; order Poales; family Poaceae; genus Ampelocalamus; species Ampelocalamus luodianensis. The sequence continues at coordinate 22,573,303 of CM070617.1, read as the reverse complement.
CACTACTATAAGTTTAACATTTCCTAACGGTTATTAAGTATATAGTCGCGACTTATTCTTACCGTCGGAAAAGATCAAGATTACACGCTAGAAACACTATTGATTGTACAAGATTTCACAAATAACCACCAGGAAGAAATTTAAATCTAGTAGACTAGTACTAGTAGATGGCTATGCATGCAAAAAAAAAAAAAAAAAAACTGATGGTAAACTGAACAGAATCAACACTAAATCACACTTTATTTTCCGTAAAAAAGCACCATCGCAATTTGATGTATTGAAATCAAAGAAATCAGCAACTGCGCCCACCGTCCATATTTGCAAGTGGCTAAGGCATACATTAATTAGCTTTTTGACTTTTAAAAAAACTTAATTAACTTTCTGCTGAACGAGAAAAGTCTAGCAAGGACTGAAATGAAACCTTCTTTTGTTCTTTTCTCTGTGTTGCTTAATACTAACAAGTAGTCTCGCGGAGATTTCCTTGATGAAAAGTAAAACTTTGTGTAGAGTTTACTTTAACCCAATTACCCGGGTCATGCAAAGATTTAATTCGAACTTAAGAAAAGTAACTTAAGAGAAAAAAACATGCATGCAGTTCTAGAAAGGATTTGTAAACTGCAGACGTTTTGGTTGGATGATTGGCCAAAATCAACACATATACCTTTTGAACAGTCAATATGATACTACATGTGGACAATGATATGGATGGAAGTTTACAGTTCGTCTAGTCTTTCACCTAAAGACAAATACGCGATATGACTGCTAACAACTTCTACGTTCTACCTACTCCATGATGTGTCCTATAATCGCTCCTCAAGCTAACGACGTTCTGACAAGTCACAAAATTAGCTAGCTAAGACTGACTGTTTTATTACCGCACAATTCTAATGTAATCTGTGCACAAATATAAAAGAGTCAATGATCAAATCAATGTAAGTACATATATAGGGAAGCGATGCAAACTTTGGAGCATTTGAAATCGTCCAATGAGCTAGCATGAATAATCCACACCTTGATACTCTGAAAAACTTGACCTGGGTGCAACTTGCGGTTCCTAGTAAAATAGTCTAGAACAAAGTGCAACCACTACACCAAAAGAAAAGTAAAAAGGATGGATACGCGATACATCCGACAAGGTATTCTTATGTTGTCGCAGTCTGATTACATCGTTAACACAAGCTCTAACACGAAGGGATCAATGACGCAGGACTTGTTCTACACGTATATGTACTGAATCAAATATATACCCTGCTGCAATAAATGCAGGGCTAGTTCCACATGTCAATAGGATGGAGTACGGTGTATATAAGGACACCAAACTAGGACTAGCTTTGTAGTTTATCTACGCATCTTCCTCTGTCGTCTGAATTGCTACTCGGGAGACAGGACATGGCGCGGGCAGCCATGCTCGTGCCACTCATGCTGGCTCTCTGCACGGCGATGGCAAGCGCGGCTGTCGTGGAGCACACCTTCAAAGTAATTTTTTTCGCACAGAAGAGCTTGTTGGAATGTTGGGCCTATCAGCGCCACTTCTTTTCTCTTGCATATATATCCGGTGCTCTCTACTCTGCTCAGGCCTTTGCACTTTGCATAGCTGTATTCATCGAGTTTGTTCGTTTCGGAGTGACCGTAGTATAGTTCCATGCTATCTCATATTTCTAACTTCTCTGTGTACCGTTGCAATGGCGTATGCCAAAAATTTAGGTGGGCGGTATGATGATCTCTCAGCTCTGCACGAACAGTGTGATATACACGGTCAACCAGCAATTGCCCGGGCCAACCATAGAGGTTAACGAAGGCGATACATTGGTCGTCCACGTCGTGAATGATTCACCATACCCATTATCGGTCCATTGGTAACTAAAGCACCCGTTAATTATCAGTATCTTTTCTGAATTTTTTGCTTGGCAAACTGCTTGTGGATCCTCTGGGTCTCACTTCCAGCCCGCGAGGCCGCGCTATACTACATGGTGCTCCTGGTCCCGGCCAACCTGGCTTAAAATTAAAAAACCCGAGCGAGACTTCCACCCACCCACCAGCCTAAAGAAGCCTGAGCAGAGTAGAGAGCACAGCAGTTTTTATTTTTTAATCTTTTTTTACAAAATATTTTAAAGATAGTCTCTTCTTAACTTTATTTTCAATTCTAACCCCTTTGGTCACGCCACCACACGTGGCGTGGCAAAAGCACGTTGTCACGCCACGGATATTGGCGTGGCAAATGAGTGTTGTCACGCCACTCCTTTTGGCGTGACAAAACTTAACCCGAACACGGACGCGTGTTGGCTATGTGGGTTATCTGACAGGTTCGGTCACGCCGTGGTAGGTGGCGTGACAGTACGATTTGGTCACACCACGGGTCATGGCGTGATCAAAGGGGTTAGAATTGAAAATAAAGTTAAGAAGAGGCTATCTTTAAAATATTTTTTAAAAAAAGATTAAAAAATAAAAACCGCTCTAGAGAGCACTGGATATATATGCAAGAGAAAAGAAGTGGCGCTGATAAGCCCAACAAGCTCTTCTGTGCGAAAAAATTACTTTGAAGGTGTGCTCCACGACAGCCGCGCTTGCCATCGCCGTGCGAGCCAGCGTGAGTGGCACGAGCATGGCCTCCCGCGCCATGTCCTGTCTCCCGAGTAGCAATTCAGACGATAGAGGAAGATGCGTAGATAAACTACAAAGCTAGTCCTAGTTTGGTGTCCTTATATACACCGTACTCCATCCTATTGACATGTGGAACTAGCCCTGCATTTCGTGCCGCAGGGTATGTATTTGATTCGGTACATATATGTGCCTGCGTCACTGATCCCTTCGCGTGAGAGCTTGTGTAGCACGCCGCACGCCATTCAGCTTGGTTGTGCAGTACTTGTGCCAGCCTAGGCTCTCCGCTGTCATTCACGCATGCTGCCATCCGAGAAACGCGCAGTGGCCCATGCGAGCGCGCGGCGGCGTATGGCGGATTGGCTTTGGCAGTCCCACTCACACCGCCCGCCCGTGTTGTAGTGTGTACCGGTCCAGCCCCGGAAGCGGCGCCCATCGCCCAGCACGCCGGCACGTAAGCTCTCCGGGCTCCCACGCTGCCAGTGTGCCTACCGCCTGCGTGCAAACCAAACTATGTTTTTGTCTTCTGTTCGTTACAAGATACTCGAGTGCGTCAAGATTGACGAGCTTTCCTGTTTCCTTTCCCGTGGTGTTTGATGCAGGCATGGCGTATTTCAGTTGCGTAGTGGTTGGGCCGACGGGGCAAACATGATAACACAGTGCCCGATACAACCTTCCTGCACGTTCACATATCGGTTCAACATCACCGCCCAGGAGGGCACGCTGTGGTGGCACGCCCACTCCTCGCTCCTTCGGGCCACCATCTACGGCGCGCTCATCATAAAGCCGAGAAACGGCTCGAGTGGTTACCCGTTCCCAAAACCGTACGACGAAATCCCAATCCTACTAGGTACGTGCGCAACAAACATACATGATACACGTAACATTTTAACCATGTACCGCGTTAGTTAACCATGTGTCCGAAAACCATGCGCAACAAACATACATGATACACAAATTTGGCAGGCGAATGGTGGAACAGAAATGTGGTCGATGTGGAGAAGGACGGGTACTTGACCGGCCGAGGACCGGGTATATCAGACGCGCTCACCATCAACGGCTTGCCCGGCGACCAGACTCCTTGCAAAGGTACAGTGCAGAAACCAATTCTCAATTCAGGAAACCAGAGCCACATATGACATATGTGACCATACTTCTCAACGTGCATATATGTCTGATTGTAGGTGCCGGCATGTACCGAGTGGAGGTGGAGTACGGCAAGATCTACCTCCTCCGCATCATCAACGCTGCAGTCAATGTCGATCTGTTCTTCAAGGCGGCCGGCCACACCTTCACCGTCGTCGCCGCCGACGCTAGCTACACCAAACCATACGCCACCGACGTTATCACCATCTCGCCGGGGCAGACGGTGGACGCCCTCATGACCACCTCAGCGCCGCCGGGACGGTACTACATGGCGGCCCACGTGTTCGAGAGCAAGACCGTCCCACGGCCCTTCGACACCGCCACCACCACGGGCATCATCAAGTACAAGGGCGTGCCGGACAACGCCCCCGTGGCCATGCCGGCCATGCCGTCCCACACCGACACCGCTACCGCTTGTAATTTCTACTGGTCCCTGACCGGCCTCGTCCGCCCGGGCGACCCCGCCGTGCCAAAGACCGTCGACCGCAGCATGTTCGTCTCGTTCGGGCTGGACCAAGCGCCGTGCGCGCCGGACCAGACGAAATGCCAGGTGTTCGCGCTCGCGGCTTCCATGAACAGGTACTCGTTCCAGTTCCCCAAGAAGGTCTCACTCCTCGAGGCGCTCTTCAAGGGTGTCCCGAGCATATACTCCGAGGACTTCCCGAGCTCCCTGCCGGCGACGATCAGGTGGGTCACGTCGGTGAAGAAGGTGAACTACAACGACGTGGTGGAGGTGGTGCTGCTGAACGAAGGGTACAGTAGTGTCCTTGGCGCCGAGAACCACCCGATCCACCTGCACGGGTTCAACTTCTTCTTGCTGGCGCAGGGGCTCGGGCGCTTCAACCCGAGGGTGAAGAGTACGTACAACCTTGTGAACCCGCAGGTGCGCAACACCGTTGCCGTGCCAGCCGGCGGGTGGGCCGTGATCCGGTTCACGGCGAACAATCCAGGTGAGTGTGCGTGCGTAATTGATTGTTTCATAATTCAGATGCTGATCACCGAGCAGCATATTCATCTGTGAATACGGTTGTGATTGAATCAATTGCGACCAAATTGTAGGTATGTGGTTCATACACTGTCACTTGGACGCGCACGTGTCGTTGGGGTTGGGGATGGTATTCGAGGTGCTCAACGGTCCGGCCCCGAATCTGCTCCCTCCACCTCCCGCTGACTATCCGAAGTGCTAGTGAACGTAACCGTTTTTTTTTTAAAAAAAAAATACATTTTTAAAAGAATTATAGAAATAAATAATTGAAAAAATTACAAAAATAGACCCAATTGGCGATAGAAACTTCTCCAGTGGCATATACCTCCTTTAGACAATAGCAATTTAGGGAATTGACGACAGATATCTGTCGCCTGGTGACAGGGGGCGCAAGGGGTCTAGTTTTGTAATTTTTTTCGACTATTTATTTTTGTAATTTTTTTAAATGTATTATTAAAAAAAATCAAAACGTAACCTACAGATTGCGTGTATACTTGATAAGTTCGTACTTCATAGAACCAAAAAAAGAGATTGGGTGTGGGAGGCGTCCATATTCAAGTGCCATGTACCAGTTTTATGTCTATGTTTTTCGTCTATTCGCGTGTGTGTGCCTCTCTGAATCTCTGATTCGATCCATGTTCGAAGGTTTGCCAGTTTTTAAGCTTTGAGTTCTGAATAAAGCTATGTTTTCCTGGGTACCGTTCAAGTTTTACATTTTTCGTTTAGTTTTTGATAGACTTATAGGTTTTCGTACATGAGCTACTTCGGCGAGGTTGTGAATTGAAGTGGCGGAACTATTAGTGAGAAAATGCAAACTTGTGATCCTGCCCAGATCGCGTGCGAATGAATATCCACTTGCATGATTGGATGGGTCAATTACAAATTAAACCATGTTATCTCAATCCAACGTGGCATTATCACGTGGTACTCCAGTCAGAGAAAGGTAGTGTCAAGCATGGATTAAATTAAATTTACCGCATTTTCGTGGCACATGTTACTCGAGCAAAAGTCGGGCCGAGCCGGCGTCGAGCCCATTTGATTCGAGCTGTTCAAGCTAGAGCTGGCCTCAACTCGCCACAGTAGCTGCCGAACCACCTGCCGTACCATGGGCCAGACGCTCAAGTCAAAGCCCAAACGAAAACGCATCCGTGGAGCAACTCGTGCCACGACTCATACTCCCACCTCGTCCACACATCGGAATCTCTCGCCGTTTCTTAAACCCCAGGCTCAACGCGGTGTGCCAAGCCAAGCCAATCATTCGCCTACCTAGCCGCTCAAAAGTTTGTTACATTCGAACTAGCTAGCTCGCCGGCTGCCACTTCGCCGCGATCGACGTCGATCATGGGGATGATGCTGGGCAAGATCACCGTGGAGACGCCCAAGTACGAGGTGCTCCACACCGGCGCCGGCTACGAGATCCGCAAGTACCCGCCGTGCGTCGCCGCAGAGGTCACCTACGACCCCAAGGAGATGAAAGGCGACCGCGACGGCGGATTCACCGTTCTCGCCAACTACATCGGCGCCTTCGGCAGCCCGCAAAACACCAAGCCTGAGAAGATCGCCATGACTGCTCCGTCCGGCGCAGACGAGCCCGAGAAGGTTGCCATGACGGCGCCGGTCATCACCACAGGCGGCACAGCCGAGCCCGAGACGGTCGCGATGACCGCGCCGGTGATCACAGCCGGGGACGACCAGGCGGACAAGGTGACAATGCAGTTCCTGCTGCCGTCCAAGTACACCAAGGCAGAGGAGGCGCCGCGACCTATGGACGAGCGGGTGGTGCTGCGGGAGGAGGGGGAGAGGAAGTACGGGGTGGTGAGGTTCAGCGGGCTGACGGGGGACAAGGTGGCGAGGGAGAAGGCGGAGGGGCTCAAGGCCGTGCTGGAGAAAGACGGGTACACCGTCAAGGGCCCGTTCGTGCTCGCGCGGTACAACCCACCGTGGACGCTCCCGCCGCTGCGCACCAACGAGGTCATGATCCCCGTCGAGTGATCCGGCCGCCGGCCGCGTCGTGTGCACTGTCATAATCTTGGGAGAATTGTTTAGTAGTTTTGTATTTTCCCTTTTAAGCTGTTCTTGTACGGGTCTTGTGTAAGGGCGTAGTTTATGTTTGGTGCGACGAATAATGGACAGATCAACTGATAGTTTCAGTTGATAAACTTGTATAGTTACACATGACTGTGAAACGAGATTGACGAAGTACAGAATCCTCTGTAATCCAGGCAGCGGTATTAGTAGTGCTTACGCTACCAGCCTACCACCGCAAACACCTCAACAACAAACTTTGGATGTTCAATCTGCTAAAACATAAGCCTGAACTTTGACATCTGAAACTCAATTAAAAACTTGTACTTCGTTACTCCATCCAACAACGGATTGGCCTCCAGACGAGTCATGGACAACAAAGTTTATGCTCTGGTGAAATGACCGGCCAAGATCGAATTCAGATGCTAGGAGAAATAGAGAAGTCCGTACCAACAAATCGTAGCTAAGCCCACAAATTTGAATTACAAGCCGGTGATCCGGACCAGATTCAGCCCAGGCCACTCGGCCCGGCTTCCTTGTTGGGCTTTTCCCCAACCCAGCCCGTAAAAATGCTCAGATATACATGCTCAATTTCCCCCGTTACGGGCGCGACCCGACATCCTTAACAGTCGCTAAGCCCTTACCGGAATCTCTGGATAGAGCTGAATAGAGTGGGCCAAATGGGCGGCTCGGCCTGGTACGGCACGGGCACGAGTCGGCCTGACCTATCTAGGCATGGTCCATCCTGGTCCGGCTATTAGATGGATCGTGCTGTGCTAGCCTACGTGCCGGAGATGCGGCCCAGGCATGGCCCGTCAGCCGTTCGTGTCGGGTCGGATCGGCATGAACCCGTTTGACCCAACAGGCCAAGTCCTGCCCATTTAGCTCGTTAGGCACGGACAAAATTAGAAGAAAAAAAATCAGAAAATCAGAAGAAAAAAATGAGTAGAATTCATAAATAGATATGAAAATTGAAGAAAAAAATAAGACAATCATATTGAAAATGTAATAAAGAGCTTTATTAATGTTCAACTGGTTGTCTCATTAAAACCTTCGCTAAGTAAAAACTTGTCAGTGTTTTAGAATCAATCTTACATATGATTGTTTGATTCAGGGGTCTCCAAGATTGATCACGTAGAGAGAACGACACATAGATTTTTTATACAGGTTCAAGCCTTCTCCGGAGAGAATATTGGTTACAATCAAGGGAAAGACTAAGGCTTGAGCTACTGAGCGTACTTGTTGTCTTCCTCCCGATTATGCCCTCCCTTACCATATGACTGTAGCATTTATATAGTGTGCGAAGAGGTAGTCGTTTCTCCAAGTCAAGAGGCACCTCATCATTTTATATAACGGGCGTATTGATGGTAGTAATCACTGGAGTAGTAACATCTCTACGTCGCCTTGCAGTTACTTGTCAGAGATAGTGGCACATTACGTGCAGTTATTCCAAAGAATAACAATGTATATTCACTGCTTAGATTCCCTAATCAATTGGGTTTACTTGTCTGCAAGCTCTATTGATTATAGGCTGGTCGTAGCTGACCTGGTCGTAGAAGAGCTTACGACCATGAGGTAGTCGTAGAAAAACTTACGACTAGGTGCTGGTCGTAGAAGAACTTACGACTAGGGGATGATCGTAGAAGAACTTACGATCATGTGGTAGTCGTAGAAGAACTTACGATTATGGGGGTGGTGTAGAAGTGCTTACGACCACTTAGTTGGTTTCTCCCATATAAACATTAAGGAGTATACTCAAGAACCATATGATGACATATTTATCCGTAATAAGAATTACAGATAAATAATTAAATGAGAATTATTAGATCCTCGTCAAAACTCAAAATGAGAAAACCTTGGCAAAGAAAAAAGAGTACAACATATAGCCCTACATACATCATTGTTCTACGTGTCATTGTTTAAGTACAGATTTTCAAACACCTCCGACAACTGTGGATTTTTCACATAGTGTTGTGTTCGTGAATCAGATTATTCACAGTCCTTCACAGTTAGAAGTATCTCCACCATCTCACTTGTGAGACTTGTTCTTCTCTCCTCCAATATTCTTTCAAAAAGACTAAAAGCAGACTCGGAGAAAACCGTTGAGACAGAAACAGTTAACACATCACGTGCAAGTATGGACAACACGTGATATGTTAATTGATGGGCTTGCCACCATTGCAAACTTTTGAAGCCTTCTGAGTTGAAATTCACAGTATCGTTGTCCAGATAGGTAGATAGTTCCCCACTCATTGTGGGTCTTGGCTGAGTAGACAGCGGTATAGAAGAAGAAGACCTGGATCTGGAGGAAAAGCCACCGAAATTCTTGCCCCACATATTTGTCTTGCTACTTGAGGGGGGAGCTACTGGAGGTCGTTGCGTTCGAACTCCCCGGAACTTATTTTCATACCTTTGGTAAATCTCGTATAGCCGAGAACGAACTTTTGCAAAATAGCTAGTATAGTCTAGCCCTGTAGCATCACTAAGAAGATAAAGAACACTACCAAATGCATCAATTTTAGCTCCAGGATCTAAAAGAAATGCAAATGCGTATAGATAAGGGATTTCTCTCTAATATTTAAGGTATTTAGTTTTCATAGCAACAATAACATCGCGTAAAACTAAGTTATTTTCATATATTTTCAATTGAGTAGCAATCTGTGAAATACTATGTATAATGACAGGAGATGTTGGATAGTAAACAGGGGACAAGCAATAGTGGCCTCATAAAAAAAAATCTAAAAATTGTAGTATCTTCTTAGCAACGAACCAATATTACTCAGTCAATAGTACACTACCGCCAGTGCTCTCATAGTACATTTGAATAAAAACAAAAATATGCTCTTATATGGTAAAAGACTCTTTAGCATCAGGTAAGTAGAGTTCCACTTTACCAGCATGCCCAAACCGAACTTTCTTAGACGTACACCTATCACTCTACAAAAGTTCTTATATCGTGCTATTCTTACGTTAGAATTATTCAAGAAAGAAATTGCACCGCGAAAAGCTTTAATATACGAACTCAACCTCTTCAAATCCCATTTGACTATAAGGTTAATAACATGACAAGCGCATCATTGATGTAGCAAGAAGGAATCGGCGTATGTACTCAACACTGGAGTAAGAATATCCACGACCCTAGAGTTCGAAGCGACATTGTCTAAAGTAATTAAGAGTATTTTATCTGTAAGACCAAAGTCTTTCACGACTTTGATAATACAATCTGCAACATTCTCACCTGTATGTGCTACATCGATTAATTTCAAACATATAATCCTCTTCTCCATTACCTAATCATCATTAACATAATGAGTAACTACACTAAGATAATTCTCCCTAGCCCGATCACTCCATATGTTTGAGGTCAGGTGTCGGGACCCAAAATTACGATTCTGGAACCTTCTGTGTATGCTGCACTAGTCCAGGATCACGCTAGTGCACACAGGATTAACATAAGTAAACATCGATCCACACAAGCGATAAATAAGGTAAACGATTAGTTTGAATAACAAATAAGGGTTTTGACCTTATGGTCGAGTTTACACTTATTAAGCGGACACTGGTTAGAAAAATATCCTGACTGACGATAGGTGTAACATACCCGTGGTACGTTCTGCTGGTTGCTCCCTGGATTGGGGTTGGCAGTGCAGGGTGGCGGAAGTTCTGAGCAGCTGGACGAGGTGCTGAAGTTGGTGCAGGTGCTCTGAACGAAGTCTGTGGTGGAAACCGGTTGAACTGTGATGGCGTGGTTCTTGCCCTCTGCTGTGATTGCTGGTTTCCTTGCTGAGCCATCCAGCGCTTACGGTTATCTTCCAGTTCCTAGCGTTTGTCCTCTAGAACAAAAGTTTTATTGACTAACTCCTGTAAATCAGGGAAAGTATGGGCAATTAGACTGACTTGCAGTCCAGTATTCAGCCCCTTCAAGAAGCAACTCTAGCGAGCCTTATCTGTGGCTACATCTTCTGCTGCATAGCGAGCTAGCTGAGAGAACTTGTTGAGATAGTCAGACACTGACATAGCTCCTTGCTTGAGAGCGCGGAACTCATCCTTCTTCAGATCAATAATGCCTTCCGGTACATGATATTGGCGAAATGCTGCGGAAAATTCCTCCCAGGTGATATCCTGTGGCGTCTCATGGGCGGCACAGAAGTTCTCCCACCATTCGGTAGCTATGCCTTCCATCTGATGAGTAGCGTACAGGACCTTCTCACGATCGCTGCACTGGGTAATCAGCAGCTTCCTTTCGATGACCCGAAGCCAATCATATGCTTCTACTGGGGAGACTTGTCCGGAAAATGTTGGTGGTCGGGTCCTCATAAACTCCGCAAGTTTAGATGGTCCATGGTGACCATGAGCAGCTGGGGCTCCATGCTGTTGATTGTTGTTGTTGTTGACTTGGTTGCTCATAGCTTGCATCTGATTCATCATAGTATTCATCAGCTGAGTCTGTGCTGCCATGAAAGCTCCAAAGTTTTACAAGTCAATTGGGGTGCTTGTATGAAGCGCTCCTGCGGTGGTTGCTCATTGCTTCTCGGTCGGGTACCAAACCACTGCTGCAGATCGACGAGTTTGAACCATCTGGCGAAGCTCCATGGGTTAGATAAGGTAGCAAGCATAAGATGAGTTAAGAACTAAGCAGGGGGTAGGTTAAACCCAATAAAACACAGCTCAAGAAACTCAAACGAAATATCTTTATTAATTAGGGTCTTAGCATGGCTGCAACAAATGCCTAAGGGCCTTTGCAGCTCATACTCGCACACAAAAGAAACAACGACCTAAGCACACAAAACTACCGCCTGAAGGGCGACTTACTAAACTGAAACTGACTAAGCCTGAAAGACCGAAACTAAGACAACTACTCGAGAAAGCCTCCAAACCGCGGCGGCGCTCCTGACGGCTGTAGACTCGGAAGTGAGCCGGCATCTTTGCAAACCGATCCGATGCCACGAATCGGTGCAACAGAACAGCGGCCCGGTGCAAGCTGGTTGGTGGTTCCTCCGCTCTGCATCTTCCTCTGGCTCAACTGGACCTTCCTCTGGATCTTCTTCGGCATCCTCTTCGGGGTCTTCCTCTTCTTCGGGAACTTGGTCGTAGAGAACCTCTTGCAGAGTGGCGACCTTCTCTTCAGCTCTCTGCAAAGCCTCATAGACATGATCCAACTCTGTGATAGTCCTCTCCAAGGCTTCCTCATGGGCAGCTGCAAACTTAGCGAGGTGCACGACTGTAGCGTTGCTCTCTCCTACAGAGGCGGGTAGCGTCTTTGGCGGATCCACGGCTACGACCGGGGTGGTAACCAAGACGGTGTCTTGGAGCTCCCGTGCGTAGATGTTGCAGATACGCAGCATGGCCAAGTGCGACGACTCCTGGATACCTTCCAGCCAGGTGATCTTCCTCACGGAGATGTGCGAAGGTTGGCTCGCCTTGTCGTTCCTCCTGGCGTAGATCGTCAGGCGACAGATCACTCCGCGGTTTTGTCCATTCACCATCCAGTTGTTGCCGACGTACAGTGGACGATCAAAGCCTCCAAGAACCTGCAACAGCTTCCAAAGCTCGACGGCGTATCCTCCTGTGCGCTCACCATAGCTCTGGAGACGAGGCATCTGTCAAGACAGACGAAGAGGGTAAGAGCAACTTTAAAACAGCGGGGAGAGAAAAGATTATAGCAAAAGTTGAGTCGAGAGAGATATGAGAAGGGTTAAGCAATTAATTAACCTTGTAAGTTAATTTTTCTTTTAGAAAATAGTTTGGACACTCTAAAGACGGCCAATCTAACTAAGGTCAAGACCTACAGTCAGTATGGCTCTGATACCACCTCTGTCGGGACCCAAAATTACGATTCTGGAACCCTGTGTATGCTGCACTAGTCCAGGATCACGCTAGTGCACACAGGATTTACATAGGTAAATATCGATCCACACAAGCGATAAATAAGGTAAACGATTAGTTTGAATAACAAATAAGGGTTTTGACCTTATGGTCGAGTTTACACTTATTAAGCCACGCAGGACTAACAGAGAATAAAACAGCAGCGGAATAGAAATAACTCCAGCGTAGATCCCACCAATTCACCACAGGCAACCAACTAGGATCCAGACCTTAACGATCAACAACCTTCGACGAACTCCTCCTCGAAAGCAGGCGTAGACTCCTCCTCTTCTGTAGGTTTGGGCGCAAGTTTTACAACAAGCGTGAGTACACAACCGTACTCGCAAATCATACCACAGAATGCAATTTATAGATGCATGCTTATTCCAAGAAAAGGCTAATTGAATACAGTAATAGATTAAAAGTATAATTCAAAACAAATAGACAATAATAATTTAACACTTGTTTCCACAAAGACACAAAGCTAAACAGTTTATTTCACATAGCCATATGCTTGAGGTCACATAGCTCCCATCCCAACATTTTATGAAAACTATCCCTCGTGTGAAATCCCCGAGCATATCCATGACCGCGGACGCGGCTATTCGAATAGATTGATTTAACACTCTGCAGAGGTTGTACACTTTACCCACAAGATACAACTAGTGTAGCAAGCACTAATCATAACAAAACGGTTCCGAAACTTCATCTCAACATTGACACTCCCGATGTGCTTACAAACCGCTATGCCAACCCAAACGAAGCGCTTTGGCATAACACACATCGTTGGACAGGGACACGGCGAACCGCCCCGTGATGCGACTACCTTGTAGTACACACCTCCACCCAAAGTCTAACCTACCACCTGAGTAATCAATGCCAAGAATCCATAACCTACTAAGTTAGGCCCGTCCCATACCAGGCATGTGGTCGTACAGTAAGGCTCAGTTCAATGGCGCACAAAGTTAAGTCCTTAATTGACCAAGGCAATACTTTCATGTTCTAACTAGATCATAAAGATTATCATTCTCATCACAAAGTCCACCATATCACACAGTTTCCACCACTTGCCCCAGTCCAAATCCTTTACCACCCAGTTGGTGCTATAATATTACCAACTAGTAACCAATCTAGGGTGACAAGGAATTATGACATACAAGGCCAAGGTGTGATAACAATTTGGATAATAACTATGCCCAAAGCATTTAAATAAATAATTAAAGTAGAACGCAATACTTTAACACAGAGTAATTTGAAAACTGGGTTCAAGATGATCAAAGGTATGACTTGCCTTGGAAAAGGTCTATGTACTGGTCTTGATCTTGGGGTGCTCCTTCTTCAACGAAATTCTCCGACGAAACGACGTCTACTCACAAACGAAACAAATAAACAAAACAAATAAATAACTGAGGCAAAACAAGCTCAAAAAATTAAATAAAAATCTCAGATAAATAGAGCTTGAATTTAGATAAATTTAGAAATTTGAATGGGCTCAATCGGAGTTAGGATGCAAAAGTTATGAGCTCTGAAAGTTTTAAATCTAAAAGAAACCATAATTTGGATTTTCTGAATTATTTCTCTAAAGAAAAATCGGATTATTACGCAATGCTGACGTCAGCGAGAAGTTTCGGAAATAAAATAAATAAACGAATTCTCTGACATGTGGGACCCACATGTCGGTGAGATGGCTCACGGTAGACCAGACCTACCGAGCCTCGGGACTTAGGATCCGGTGGACTGCCACGTAGGCGCTGACCCGTCAGGCCACGTGAGCGGACACAGAGGCACGGGGATTAGGTGGCGGCTGAGTTGGCGTGCCACGGTGGCAGGGATCTACGGCCGGTACAGCTCAACGCCGGCTATATGAACGGCGGTGACTGGCGGCGCGGCAAGGTCACCGTTCGCATGCTGGTGCCCGGACGATCACATCTGACGGCTCCGATGCGGTGAAGGGTGGCGGCAAGGGCTTCAACGTCGACGAAGGCGACGGCAATGGCTCGGGTCGACGGCTAAACGGCGGCGGGGACTTCCGGTGGGGTTTTGAGTGCGCCCAACAGGATCGCAAGGACCCGGTGATGCTTAAGGACTAAACACGGGACCCAATGGTCGTCGGCGGCGACTAGAACACGGTGGCGACAAGCTGGCGGCGCGGCAACTAGAGCTCCTACGGTGCGGCGAGGCTACGAAGCCCTCCTGACGACGAGAAGGTGCGCACCAGACGGAGCACGACGTGGCGAACTCGGAGGGGTACTCGACGAGGACTGGAGCTCGACGTCGGCGACCAATTCGCCGAAGAACCGAAGTGGCGGCGCTAGGGCAAAAACTCCGATTCCGGGGAAAAGGCGGAGCTCTAGGGTTCCTGGCTTTGGGGGAAAGGCGGCGGAGTGCGGGGCGATCCTCGTGACGCGGTCGCGGCGTTAAATAGTGCCCAGGAGCGAGGAGTCCGCGTGCGGCACGGCGGCACGGCGCGGCTCGGACACGGACTCTAGAGTCCGCGATGAAGACGACGAGGACGTGGTGAGATGGGGCCCACATGGCGGCGGGTGCGGCTCAGCGCGAGCGTGTGTGAAGCGACGCGGGTGAGGCTGACGGGTGGGACCGGTGCTCGCGCGCAGGGAGAGAGAGGCGGAAGTGGGCTGCGGGGTTTTGGGCCGGAAAGGAGGGAAGACGGGCTGGGGTTAGGGAATTCGGCCCGTAGGAAAATCTGAGATTTTAAATAGATTTTCTATTTTAAAAAATACCAAAAATTCAAATAGGCAGTAGAAAATAGCAAATGAACTCAGAAAAATTCTAGAAAAATCTAGAAAATATATATGAGCACATAGAACCCAAATAAAATAGTTTTGGCTATTGTTCATGTTGGGATTATTCACATTAAATGTTTTTTTATTGTAAAGTCCAATATTAAGCTTTTGAATTTAAATTCAAATAAATCCAAATGGTGAATTTTCTCCCTACTAACTATTAAAAGATTTTTAACTCAGAAAATTGGGATGTTACATCAGGGCCACTGAAAATGTGTACATACTAAATAGTTCTTTTATTTTATTATAGCGTTCATTGTAGTATTTTACTAGATCCCTAGTTGTTGTCTGTCTAGAAACAGAAGAAAATATAGGATTATGCGCAGTCCTAATGTAATTTTAGAAAGTAGTAGACTCTCCAAAGCCTAACGGTAAATCCTTAGAAGCAATTAAACGACAGAGAGATTGACGAACTACCTCAGGATCGTAGTCCTAGTTACGTACTGTACTGCAGCTGCGTCCGCCTCATCACCAATCCTTGCTGTTCGTGAGATGAAATGGAGGCCTCATCGGGTCCTTGTCCTCCTCTCAGTGCCGGCCCATCGCGTCGCCTCCTCGCCTCCTCCCTCTGTGCCATTTCCGCGTGGCTGCGCCGCACCGCGTCCTCGTCCTCCTCTTAGCGTCGGCCCACACCGCCTCCTCTTCCTCCCTCTTGTCCATCTTCCTCTGCGCCGGCAGCCTGGCACCACCTTCCTCTATGGCGGCGTCGCCCCGCCCGGCTCTCCCTCCCTCTCTGCACTCGGGCTAGCTGGGCCGTCTCGGGCTTGTGCCGTGCCTGGCACGGCCTGGCACTGTTCCGTCTGTTCGTGCCGTGTTAGGGTAGTGGCCCAAGCATGGCACGGGCCATCGTGCCCGGCCCGCATGGCCCATAAACAGTGTGGACCAAGTCGTGCCTAGGCCTGGCCTATAGTGCCGTGCCTCGGGCCAAAGGCCCGGCCTGTTTGGCCCACTCTAGAGCTGAACACTCGTTACCCCCTCCCGGTGAGCAAAGAAGAGGAACGGCTATGGCCATGGCCGCGTCCCCCTTCCTCCTACCGTCGGTAATCTCCAAGCTCAGTATCCTTGTTGTGCCACTCTACTGCAGCCTCCCCCGAACCCGCCATCTCCGCTGCTCCCCCAACGGTGCCGCGGTGCCGGAATCCCCTAAACTCGCTCCTCGCCACGGACGCAAGAAGTCGTCGTCCTCGTCCCCGTCGTCGCCGAAGGCGAAGGGGACAAAATGTAGAACCAAGAAGACGGAATAAGAGACCGATTCGGAGGTTGAGGAGGAGCCGGCAAAGTGGACGAGCCGTCGGACCAGAAAGTCGAAGCAAGAAGCCAAGAAGGATGGCGACAATGAGGCGGCGGCTCAGGCGGCAAGCCTCGAACCTAAGCGATAGGACGAAGATGAGGATGGGGAGGAGGTGGGGAGCAATTACGACGATGGGGTGGATTTCCCGTACGTGTGGGTGCCGCTGGTGTGCTGCTTCGGGGTGCTGTGGTGGGAGTTCGTGCCGACGGTGCAGGTGTCGGACCGGCAGATGCACGGAAACGTATCCTCTAACATTACATAGTAATGTCACGGTGAACAACGCCGTGACATTGTGCACTGTTCATGAGCACTTTAGCTCTACTCTGAGCCGTTCTTTTCAGATCTGATGGCTAAGATCTACCGAATAGCATGACATTGTTCACTGTGACATTCCAATTCAGATGATACCAATCCCAGATGCACCCCGACCAGTACTCCACGTGGAGGCACCTGCAGTGGGAGCCGCTGGAGTTCGCGCACGCGCTGGGGAGCGCCGCGAGCAACGTGGCCGTCGCGCTCACCCAGCTAGGCGGCGCGCCGCGGTGCTGGGCAAGGTCGGCGACGACGACTTCGGCCGCGAGCTTGTCTACCGCATGAACTACGAGCTGGTACAAACGCGCGCCATCAGATTCGACGGCGGCGCGACCACGGCCACCGCGCGCATGAAGGTGGGGTTCCGGGACCGGGAGGACGGCAAGGGCGGGACAAGGCTTGTGGCCGAGACGGTGAAGAACCCTGCCGAGGACTCGCTCGGCAAGGCCGAGATCAATGTAGATGTTTTGAAGGAGCTGAGTTGTTAATCTGGTGGTAAAAGATTGGATTTTGATGCAAACTCCATGCTTGCATTGCTATTTCTAGGCAATCCATGCCTTTATTCGGATAGTCTCCAATGTGCACTGTTGCAGAATTTTTATTATTATTTAATCCCTTTTTTAATTTAATTTTAAAGTTAACCTCTCGCAAACTTTATTTCCAATTCTGACCTCTTTGGTCACGCCACCACCCGTGGCGTGACAAAACAATACTGTCACGCCACAGGATAAGTCCCCAAAATCACATTTTTTGTCACGCCACTGGTGGTGGTGTGACCAAACAATACTGTCACGCCACCACCAGTGGCGTGACAAGACTTTGACCAGAAATGGGCTGGCGTGACAGTGTTATTTTGTCACGCTACGGGTGGTGGCGTGACCAAAGAGGTCAGAATTGGAAATAAAGTTTGCGAGGGGTTAACTTTAAAATTAAATTAAAAAAAGGATTAAATAATAAAAAAATTCACTGTTGCATTGCATCGAATCAACTCCTGATTAAACACAAAACTAAAACCAATGGGGTGAAATTGCATTGCATGCAAGTAATTGCCTTTTTTGTATCTTTCCTTGAATCTGCTTTGCAAAAGATAAGTTAGCGATGAGTGATGGTGTGATAAATTTCAGTGGACTGCTATGTTTTAAACAAAGTTACATTTCAGAAAAATGTTTTAGCAATCCATGAAAGTACATCGCTCGGATTCACATCCTGGCTAAGGAGTAAAAAATATATGACTTTCATGCTGCTAATTACAAAAATGCAAAACCACATGTACATGCGGTATATGTATTATCTTAATCCTCAGAAGTGCCTCAAGATTCGTACAAGGCATGTTCAATAATTAGAAGATAGGGTGGTGGTTTGAATTTTAAAAGTTTGCATCAATCTTGAGACACAGGGGCGGAGCTGGGCTTCGGGCCTCTCGGGCAATGGCCTGAGATCCAGCAAAAAAACTGCAGCTAAAAATGCTAAATACCACCGTGTGCTGTCGCAGCTTGAGCTAACACCCGTTGGGCCGGCCCGAGGCCCAGGTAGGCGCTGGCTCCGCCCTGTTGAGACACATTGTACCCGCATTATCTTAATCCTCTGAAGTGTCTCAAGATTCGTGCCATTGCCTTTGTGGAGGTCAAAGGATTAGACAAAAGGGTTGATAAACAGGGCATGGAACGAGGCTGATATCATAGAGGTGTCAAGGGATGAGCTGGAATTCCTCCTTGACCATGAGTACTATGAATATAAGCGAGACACCCCACCTCAGTATTATTTGGATGGTTTTCATCTAACAAGGAACTGGCCACAGTACTACCACTACAGCCCTGAAGAAATTGCTCCTATTTGGCATGATGGGATAAAACTCTTGCTTGTGAGTTGTGACCTATGGAACACTTCGGATCCATTACTACACACCCAAGTTTCATGGCTGTGTGGTTGGGACGGAGGATGCACTCATAACTCCATACACAACTGACCGGACAGGTTCTGGGGATGCTGTTGTTGCTGCTGCTATTAGGAAGACGACAACTTGTCCAGAGATGTACGAGGACAAGGATACATTGGAGAGGAAGCTAAGATTTGCTGTGGCTGCTGGAATCATTTCACAATGGACAATTGGTGCCGTGCGAGGGTTCCCCACTGAGAGTGCTGCCCAGAACTTGAAGGAGCAAGTATATGTGCCTTCTATGTGGTGACTGGTGAACTGGTGAATCATTTGCGATTGTCGTAGCAACAAAACTAGACAGTGGGTACAGGGTACCCTTTTATCATAAGGGGTCCGAAAGGAGAGGAGAGAAAAACACAAGATATATGAGTGTATTTCCTTACGAGTGGGAATGGGGAAGAACCCTTTTCTTACATGCCATTAGGGCTGTTAGAGATATATGTATAGTGTGTTATTCCCCATTGTTATAAAGAGTTCTTTGCATATTCACCACATGTACTTGTGTATATATACTGGCCCATTGGCCTCATATTGAATACAAGCTCTATTCATAACATGGTATCAGAGCGTACCTAGGGTTTTTTTCCCGTCGCTTCGTTTGTCTCCCGCTGCCGCCTCTCGGATCCGCCGGCGTTCGCCTCTTGCCTGGAGGTCGTCGCCTTGTCGTCATCTTCGACGTCTCCCGGGCGGATCCTCTTCTCCACTGCGCTTGTCGTCGACTCTCCGTGTCGACTACCACCTGTTGCTGCCGCCGGATCTTCGTCGTGCGTCGGTCAAAGCCGAGCCCGACTCCTTGCGCCACCGCCGGATCGTCTTCGTCTTGCTGCTCGGCGCCTCCATCCCGGACTCGGGCAACCGTTGCCATTGCCGCCTTGGGCCGGTGCTCGGGACGCCTGCATCTCCCGCCGGTGCTCGGGACGTCCACCGGGTCTTCTGCCGCCGAGTCTTCTGCTGCCAATCTACTCGCCCGTCGCGCCGCTGCTGAAGCCGCGCGCTCCCGCCTTCGGCCGGTGCTCGGGACATCCGCGCCGCCGTCGCCGGTGCTAGGGACGCCTGTCGCGCCGCCCGCCGCTTCGCCGCTGCCGCCGCGCGCCGTCTTTGCCGCCGCCGCCGGGAAACCCTACATCCCCTGTGCGTGCGCGTTGTTTCAGCAGGCCTAGTGGGCCTCGTTTTTGTTAAGTGAGCCGGGTCGGCTCCAGTAGTAAAAAAAAGAACAAAAAAAAGAGAAAAAAACGTCGTTCTAACCGCTGCGCCGTCCAGCGCCGCCTGTTAGACTTCGTTGCCTTGGTCGCCGCGCCGTCCAGCGCCGCCTACCAATGGGTACTGTTTCCCTCCCTCGCTGCCCGGTGATCTTCGATGGTGTTAATTACACCGACTTTGTGTCTCACATGCGCATCCACATGCGTGGTCTTCGTCTCTGGGGCGTCCTTTCTGGTGATGTCACCTGCCCGCCTTGCCCTACTCCTCCGACGGAGCCCACGCCTGTCGCGCTGCCCCCGACAGTCGACAAGGCTGCTATTGAGGCCGCTGGTCTTGCTGATGGTGAGGCTGCCTCTGTCTACCAGGAGGCTCTGGATTCCTACAAGGATCGACTGACCGCCTACACTCAGTGGTATGATGACGATGCTCGGGTTACTGCTGTACTCATCGCCAGTATCCAGCCTCCGTTTTCTTCTGAGGTTGTGGGATTCCCTTCGGCTTTCCAGATGTGGACTCATCTTCGTCAGCGCTACGAGCCCTCTGGTGATGCCCTGTACCTGTCAGTGGTTCGCCAGGAGCACTCTCTTGGCAGGTGATGCCATCGTTGACGCTTTACGCTCGAGCTCGTTCGGCGTCACCGACTCTCTTCGACCTTGGCCGCCGCTCTGTCCGTCTTTGCTGGTGTCCGTGACGACGGAGTTTCGCTGGTCACGAGTTCCTTACTCGCCTTCGTCCTAAGTTCAAGCAGCGGCGTGCCCAGCTCCTTGCACGCCACCCTCGTGTCACTCTCCTGGAGGCTCTTACCGAGATACGCTTGGAGGAGACTCGCCTGAGTGGTGCTGGCCTGATACCACTCCCCTCCGTGCTCGCCGCTCGCCACCGCTGCACCGATCGCTCCACGCCAAGACATCGCCTCCTCCGGTGGCCGCCACGGTGGTGGTGGCCGCCCTCCATCTGGAGGTGGTGGTGGTCGTCCTCACTGCTCCTACTGCAACAAGGTCGGCCACATTGAGTCCCAGTGGTATAAGAAGCAGCGGCATCTTTCACGCCGTTCTTCTACTAGCACTGGCATTAGTGCTTCTACATCGACGCCTGCCTCGACTCCTTCAGCAGTTTCTCTCACCGAGCAGGAGATAGCTAGACTTCGACGCCTGCTTGCCGCCTCAGGTTCTCCCTCAACAGGTTCTGCAGGTTCTGCTACTGACTCTTCGGGCACTGAGAAACCACCTCCTCCACAGTCAGGTACCTCCCCGTGGATTCTTGATTCTGGAGCATCCTTTCACATGACTTCTGATTCTTCCATTCTGTCTTCCATTACACCTCTTGATTCTCCTGTCAGTGTTCTTACCGCTGATGGTACATCCCTTTCTGTCTCTGGTCGAGGATCTCTTAGCAACTCATCTTTTCATGTTCCTTTTGTTGCTTATGTTCCTCGCCTTACCATGCAACTTCTTTCTGCTGGGCAGATTACTAATCTTGGTTGTCGGGTCATTCTCGACTCTGACTCTTGTTGTGTTCAGGACCGCCACACGGGAGCTCTGGTTGGTTCTCGGCCTCGGCTTTGACTCACAGCGTCTCGGGAGCTTGACCGGCTTCACCTTCCTTCCACGCCACCGTCGCGCCGGTCTCTCGGCTCGCCACTCGGCTACAGCTCTTTCCAGCAGTGGCATCACCGACTTGGTCATCTGTGTGGATCTCATCTGTCGTCTTTAGTTCGCCGTGGTCTTCTGGGGTCTGTCTCAGGAGACGTATCTTTAGATTGTCAGGGTTGTAAGTTAGGTAAACAGATTCGGTTTCCTTATCCTCACAGTGAGTCAGTGTCTCAGCGTCCTTTTGATCTTGCTCATTCAGTTGTTTGGGGTCCGGCTCCCTTCGTTTCGAAAGGGGGTCATCGATATTATATCATTTTTATAGATAATTTTTCTCGTCACACTTGGATATATTTCATGTCTTCTCGTAGTGAGGTCTTATCTATCTATAAACAATTTGCTACTATGGTCCACACAAAGTTCTCCACCCCTATTCGTATCTTTCGTGCTGACTCTGCTGGCGAGTACCTCTCTCATTACCTGCGCAGCTTCCTTGCTGAGCAGGGTACTCTCGCTCAGTTCTCTTGTCCTAGTGCTCATGCTCAGAATGGTGTCGCTGAGCGCAAGCATCGTCACCTCCTTGAGACGGCTCGTGCACTGATGATTGCCGCCTCTATTCCACCTCACTTTTGGGTCGAGGCTGTTTCCACTAACACCTATCTCGTCAACCTCCAGCCCTCTTCTGCTCTTCAGGGTGCCATCCCTACTGAACGTCTCTGTGGTCTTCTCCCTGACTACTCCGCCCTTCGTCTGTTTGGCTGCGTTTGCTATGTTCTCTCGCCTCGAGCGCACCAAACCGATCGCCACCGTTGAGTGTGTCTTTCGGGATCTGAGGCCGAGCACAAGGGCTATCGGTGCTGGGATCCTGTTGGTCGCTGGATGCGAGTTTCTCGGGATGTGACTTTCGACGAGTCGCGTCCCTTCTACCCACGTCCTGCCTCTCCTTCGGCTTCCTCTGTGGAGTCTCTGTCTTTTTTGACCTTTCCAGATACACCTATATCTGTCTTGCCCTCGTCCACCCATTCCCTTGAGGGCACTCATTCCCCTGAGTCTCCACATATTCCTCCTGTGGCCTCTCCGCCGTTGTCGCCGCCTACTTTGCCTCCTGCGGCTCCTCAGGCTCCTCCCACTGATCCCTTCTTACCTCTCTTCTACACTCGCCGACCCGTCATCGAGGATATTCGGATGAGCCATCTTCTGATGCTCCATCTTCCCCTGTTGGGTCATCTTCTCCTCGCTATGCTCTCCGTGATCGCCAGTCGATTCGGCCCCCTGCACGTTTTGGTTTTGTTGGTGCAGCTACTCGTGAGCCTGTCTCCTACCGGGATGCTGTTACTCACCCTGAGTGGCAGCATGCCATGGCCGAGGAGATTGCTGCCCTTGAGCGTACTGGTACTTGGGATCTTGTTCCTTTTCCATCTCACTCTCGTCCCATCACGTGTAAGTGGGTCTATAAGATTAAGACTCGCTCTGATGGCTCTCTTGAGCGCTATAAGGCGCGTCTTGTTGCTCGTGGCTTCCAGCAGGAGCATGGTCGTGACTACGATGAGACTTTTGCTCATGTGGCTCACATGACCACTGTCCGTACTCTTCTTTCGGTGACATCTGTTCGCCACTGGTCTGTTTCTCAGCTTGATGTCAAGAATGCCTTTCTTAATGGCGAGTTGCGTGAGGAGGTCTACATGCTTCCGCCACCTGGGTATTCATTCTCGAGGGCATAGTCCGTCACCTTCGCCGCTCTCTCTATGGCCTTAAGCAAGCCCTCGTGCTTGGTTTGAGCGCTTCTCTCTCGTGGTCACTGCTGCTGGTTTTTCAGCTAGTGATCATGATCCTGCGCTCTTTATCCACACTTCGTCTCGTGGTCAGACTCTTCTTCTTCTCTATGTTGATGATATGATCATTACAGGAGATGATTCTGAATACATTGCCTTTGTCAAGGCTCGTCTTAGTGAGCAGTTCCTTATGTCGGATCTTGGTCCTCTTCGTTACTTCCTTGGGATTGAGATTACTTCCACTCCAGATGGTTTCTTTATGTCCCAAGGGAAGTATATTCAGGATCTTCTTGATCGCGTCTCTCTCACTGATCAGCGTACTGTTGAGACTCCTATGGAGCTCAACGTTCACCTCCGACCCTCTGATGGCGAGCCTCTTTCTGATCCGACTCGCTATCGTCATCTTGTTGGGAGTCTTGTCTACCTTGCTGTTACTCGTCCGGATATCACTTATCCAGTCCACATTCGAGTCGATTCGTCTCTGCTCCCACTCCAGTCCACTCTGACCACCTTTTTCGAGTTCTGCGATACCTTCGTGGGACTATATCTCGTCGTCTCTTCTTTCCACGCTCCAGCTCGTTACAACTTCAGGCTATTCGGATGCTACTTGGGCCAGCGATCCCTCTTATCGCCGGTCTATCTCTGCTTACTGTGTTTTTCTTGGTGGTTCTCTCATTGCCTGGAAGATGAAGAAACAGACTGCAGTGTCCCGTTCGAGTGCAGAGGCTGATTTGCGAGCTATGGCTCTCTTGACGGCAGAGATTACTTGGTACGGTGGTTACTTGAGGATTTTGGTGTTTCTGTCACTACACCAACTCCTCTCTTGTCCGATAGTACAGGTGCTATCAGTATTGCCCGTGACCCTGTGAAGCATGAACTTACCAAGCATATTGGTGTTGATGCTTCCTTCATGAGGTCTTGTGTGCATGATCAGGTGATTGCTCTTCAGTATATGCCTTCAGAGCTTCAGATAGCGGATTTCTTCACGAAGGCCCAGACTCGAGCACAGCATGGTTTCTACCTCTCCAAACTCAGTGTTGTTGATCCACCATGAGTTTAAGGGGGGGTGTTAGAGATATATGTATAGTGTGTTATTCCCCATTGTTATAAGGGGTTCTTTGCATATTCACCACATGTACTTGTGTATATATACTGGCCCATTGGCCTCATATTGAATACAAGCTCTATTCATAACAATGGCCACATATATAGGGGGCAAGAACAGACATTTGCCTCCTTGGCCTTGTCTTACATTGAGAGGGAGAGGGGCATTTAGATACATTTTTATAGATGCGCCTCATGGACTTGGTCCATACACACATGACTTTCCCTCGGGCCTCCTGAGTATTTGTCGATGACCCTAGGGAGCGAGGCACCCCTTGGCGCTCTACTACGACAACTCCCTCGTCAGCAAGGGCCGAGGTCGCGAGGACAGGTCCCGCGGTCCCGAGGGGGCGAGCGGACGCAATCCTTGTGCCCTCGGCCCCTCAAGAGTCGGGATACCCCAGGAAAAATCGACGCGGGGCCACCCCGCCGAAGCATGGCCTTCGAGACGTGCGACGCGTCTTGGCCGCCCCGTCGAGGCTATGGCCTCGAGGCAGGTGGTGAGCAGAGATGTAGCCCGCGCGGGCGAAGCGACGTGGTGCCGCCACGCCGAGGTAGGCGGCGCGTCGAGACGGAGTCCACGCGGGACTGCCAAGCCGAGGCATGGCCTATGAGGGGGGCGGTGCGTCGTGGCCGCCCCGCCGAGGCTATGGCCTCGAGGCGGGCAGCGAGCAGAGACAGAGCCCATGCAAGTGAAGTTAACGCTGGGCCACCACGCCGAGGCATGGTCCTCGAGGCGGGCGGCGCGTTGGGGCCGTCCTGCCGAGGCTATGGCCTCGAGGTGGGCGGCGAGCAGAGATGGAGCTCGCGCGGGCGAAGTCGACGTGGTGTCGCCATGTCGAGGCATGGCCTACGAGGCGGAGCGCCGAGGGGGTGGCTCCAGGCAGCCGAAGGGGGCGGCCGCGCCAGAGGCGAAGCACCAAGGGGGCCTCGAGGGGTCCCGAGGGTGAGGGGGTCCGCGTCGAAGGCAGAGCGCCGAGGGGGTGGCTTCGAGCAACCGAAGGGGATCCTCGGTGGAGGCGGAGCGCTGAGGGGCCCCAAGGGGTCCGGAGGGCAAGAGGGTGGCTCCGGGTAGCCGAAGGGGGTCGGCCATGCGGGAGGCGGAGCGCCGAGGGGAGCCTCGAGGGGTCCAGAGGGCGAGGGGTCTGCGTTGGAGGTGGAGAGCCGAGGGGGTGGCTCCAGGCAGCCGAAGGGGATCCTCGACAGAGGCGGAGCACCGAGGGGTGGTTCGGGCGGCTGAAGGGGATCTTCGGTGGAGCGCGGCGTAGAGCGGGTCGGAGCCGCTCGATGCGGGGAGCCGAGGGTGAGGGTGGAGCACGGCTTTGGTGTCGAGCCCGCGCTGGAGGTTGGAAGTGCCCGAAGGGGCCTCGAGGGGTCCGCGTCGGAGGCGGAGCGCCGAGGCGATCCTCAGCAGAGCGCGTTGCAGAGCAGGTCGGAGTGCCGGGCATGGCGTGGGGACCCGAGGTCGAGGGTGGCGCACGGCTTTGGTGTCAAGCCCGTGCTGGAGGTTGGACGTGCCCGAGGGGGGCCACGCCGTTGCTGGATGTTGGACCAGGTAAGAGGGTGGCTTCGGCCGTAGGTGGGCTTCGGCCCAGGTGCGGGGGTGGCTTCGGCCAAAAAATGGGACTTCAGTCCCAGCCCTGCAGGGTGGCTTCAGCCGTAGGTGGGCTTCGGCCTAGGTGTGGGGTGGCTTCGGCCGAAAAATGGGACTTTAGTCCCGGCCCCACGGGGTGGCTTCGGCTGTAGGTGGGCTTTGGTTCCTTCTTTATGTGTAGCCTTTTGTTTGGTTCGCACGGACAACGCCAACTGTCGTAGCAATAAAACTAGATAGTGTGTACAGGGTACCCTTTTGTCATGAGGGGACCGAAGGGAGAAGAGCCAAAAGCACAAGATGTATGGGTGTATTGCCTTATGAGTGGGAATGGGGAAGAGCCCATTTCTTACATGCCCTTAGGGCCACATATATAGGAGGCAAGAAGGGATATTTTCCTCTTTGCCCCTGTCTTACATTGAGAGGGAGATGAGCATTTAGGTACATTTTTATAGATGCACCTCATGGATTTGGTCCATAAACACATGACTTTTTCTAAGGTTTTCTGAATATTGCCGACGACCCTAGGGAACGGGGCACCCTTTGGTGCCCTGCTATGACAGCGATGAAATGCACAACATTTATGATACAAGCCTAATTCATGAGTGGTGTAGTGTAACAGAAGTGAACAAGGGAAATTTTTACCACAAGAGCTAACAGGTGCCACATGTGTACCAATTTTCCAGGTACCATCTTATCATGCAATTCATAGCATTTCAAATTTGAACTTCATTTGGAAAAATGTGTTTGCCACAGAAAGGCTTGTATTGTCTTCAAATGTTGAATAGTTACTTCTTGACTTTAACAACATCGAGATACAAAATTGTACTCTATTTGATATGCTACTGTAAAAGCCACCGCTTGGCATTTTAATTTTGCTCATAATTTCTGAAACTTGACTGGAACTCTGTGTTAAAGGAGTAAACTTAACAGGGACTATGTATTTAAACAGTACACTGTACACCAGTACTCGGTATGTTAGGAACTGGCAAGATGAATGGTATTTAGTGACAGCATCTATTAAAACTAACTGATATGGAATGGGGGAAGCCACGAAAACACAAAAAAAAATAGTGGAATGAACTAAGCTACAAAATATTTGATGACAGCAAAAAATGCCAAATTCAATTATTTCAATAACAGCTAAATGCAAAGACTTAATGGAATGAGTTAGGCTAAGAAAAAAATATCTCATTTATCACTTGTCGGTTACAGCTTAATCTATAGCTGATAACTATTGTGCATACACAAGTCCATCCAGAATAAAGTTGGACTTCTAGAATGAATCAAAATTTTCAAGGAAGAGGAAAGACTGTACATATGGATATGAACCAAGTACAAACATGGATTGAAGTCTTCTTTCTAGCTAATCCCATCCCCTGTGGTACACCTATCCTATAATAGTACTTCAAATCTCTTTGGCTCTCCATTTTCCCCTAGACTTGAATAAACAATTCGTTGGAAATGCACATCTCAGACGATAACAAGTGAACCTCCCTCTACCACCTCCGTGTGTAAGAATGAGTACTACATACATGGTTAGTCTAGGAAATGATCTGTGGGCTGTCGCTGTCAGTTTACGAGGAGATGCACTATTTGGTGTATCTCAGTCACTCGAAGAAAATTCTATCTTTGTCCATGTTACATTCAGTGAAGCGGGCAGTATGTTTGAAGACTGAACTATACCCACCTCGTTAGAATAATTCCATGTCACTTAATCCTTTGTGTTCTTTTGCACAAGCACCCCGGAAGAGGATTTGCATAAAAATACTCCTCTTGCCTTGGACTTTGACCAGGCAACCTCAGATATGGACCCCCAAGTCTGCTTTCGTGATGCATCTTCACTTCGCTTTGAAAATCATTCCAGGTTATTGCACCTTCATCAAGCTTGTCAATAAGCTCCACAAGCTTCTGCCTATAAACAGTAAAACAATTCAACACTTAAGAATTGAGATGTAATAACTCAAACAACACTCCTAGAAATGTACCTGTCAGGGTTGATGGTTTTTCCGAATCCTTCAAATCTTCTGTGACCCTGTACTGATTTGGCCATATTTCCGTCATATGTATACACAAAAACGTCACTCTGGAGGGCCACATTGTAGTCCACAGCAGCTAATCTATTTTGATACAGCTCGAGAGGCTCTAATTCATCTACTGTTGCTAGACTATAATGCGTGTAGACGTTTGGATATTTGGCCTTTAATGCATCCATGCTATGTCCACCATATATTTCACCTGCTACAATGTAGATCTTCGTGCTGGAAGGATAACCCATAGCTTTAAGGAAAAGAGCCGCTTCACGAGGAGTCATAGGGCAGCCTCCTTGGAGTCGCCTCTCCTTACTGTTGATTTCCTTCTCTTTCCAGTGTCGCACCTTGAGTCTCATTTCTCTCAGCTCCTCTGCCTCTTGATGTGTTAGGTTATGGCTGCAGCCAGTAAATGAGAGCATGTCCTTCTCATATCTGTCAATTAATAAGAAAAACAAATATATCACCGATCTGCAAATTTCTCTGCAGCAAAATGCTGTCAACTTTATTAAACATTTGCAGTTTCAGTCACCTTAAGTGAAGTGCGATATAATGGTTGGACCCATTCCTTAGTCTTTCAACTAGAGTATTACCTAGCTCTTCAATTTCTTGCTTGTATCTTAGTGCCTCATAATTTGCCCGGCAACGGAGTCGTTGGATAGAAGGAGGGAGACCATTGTTAACAATTCGTGAATCTGTATGTGTAAATTTCACAACTTTGGCCTTCTTCAGTCTCCTTGCAAAAGCTCTGTAATAAGAAGCCTGCAAAAAAGAACTAGCAACCCATCATTGTTCAGCCGTACCAAAAAAAGTCCTCATTTCTGAGCAACTGTGATGTCCACTTGGAGTAGTCCCTGAAGTAGTTGGTTCATACCCTGGACCAGGAGGTGGGTGCTCTCATATAGGGTTTCAATCTTTTGTAAGCAGGTGGCAAGGAGTCCACAATCAAAATATCATCCTCCAAAGTTTTCTTGAAGTGCTCCACATCAAATATATCTTTGAAATCACTACATGTAAAGACAAACATCAGTTATCCCAATAGTTTCTATAAGATCCTCATTATTGGTCATGAAGATAAGAACCTTGGGTCGGTCCAGAATGACTTGTGATCCAGTGTAGGGATTACTAGTGTTGCATTCATGAGCTTAGCAACTGCAACCATATCACTAATCTGCAAGGATGATTTTGAAGCAATGTAATTATGCAAGTGATCTGAAAGGCATCTTCATATGATAAGTTCTTTCTTTTACAAAAAAAAACATAGATGTATACATACTCCCATTCTCATCTGGTTCAATCCACCATTGGCATCAACAATTATATAACCAGCTGTTGCATTGTTTGTTCCTGAAAAGGAGCATACCAAGTGTGGTCAAGTGTAGGCGTTCAGTTCAGGCTAGTACTAATTTGAAAGATGGAAGACCGTTAGTTCAAACTACTATTGGCCTGAAAGATGAGAAGTGTAGCTTACTGTAATGGTTTTTTGGGCGTTCAATGCATTTGCTGTAACCCTCGTTATCCAGCATCATCCATATCTGGGGCACCTGTTTGTGTTGTAAGGCAACTTCAGTACGAAGCTAGCTGATAATATCATTTTATATGTATTTTGTTTCCATGAATGAAAAACAGTTAATTGAATAAAACTAGAAGCTCTAGATCGTAAATTAGGAACATCAGTATCTGACAACATTCATTCTGCTACTTTATTTGCAGGTCTATGGACGCTTTAATTAGCGCGAAACAGGCAATAAGCCACGCTTCATATTGTACAATCAACAGAGAACTCTTTTTGCCCGGCCGTGTTCTAGTCATAGAAGCACTATTGTAGCACTTTGTTGGGATAGGATTGATTGATGTAAAACTGTCACTTTTTTCTCCTTTTCTTTTCTTTTCTTTTCTTTTTCTTTTCGAAGACTGGAGAATGCAACACTCGGATTTTCTTCCCTAGAACCTCATGTAGAAATTTTGGAGACTAAAGAACCGCAAGGAACCGTCAATATTTTGTTCATTTGCAGGATTTAGTGTATCTACTGGTTATTTCTTTCTTGAATCTCCATGACAACTTGGTGATAGTTTTATTGTTGAAAGGAAAATGCTTCACACACTACACATTTTGTAGTAAATATGTACTACAAGATGATCTCAACCTTTGATTTCTTCTCACATCCAATTCTACCCAGATCTACACCAACGACTTTTGATTTACACCATCCAACCAAGTGGTGTTCGTATGTACAACAAAAAAAGTTAGTGTGTATAGCATTGCTGTTGTTGAAACTGCTTTCCCCATTGTAGATTGATTATCCGGGCCTAGCTTGTGCAAACGAAAGGAGTGTTTATGTTTAAAACTGTTCTGGTCCATATTTATTTCACTTCACTTATGACAATTCTGCTATGTTCCGGTGGCCGTGGAAATTGAACGTGAGTTTCTCAAAATGTTGTTGCAAATCCTGGCTTTGAGAACCTCAACCTCAACGTCAACATCAACTCTTTGGAAGTGACTTCGTTGCACGCCCTAAGGGCTTACATCGATGGCATTAACCGCAAGGAATCACACTCCCAAATCCCAATTGAATTTTGCAACGAGTGGACACCAACAATAACTGCACGAAAAAGAAGAAATAGCGACGTGCCCAAGAATGCCGGTATACTACACCACAGACTAAAAGAACAAGCACTTATCCATCGACAAAGACACGGACGGAAGGCTGCCTCTGGAGCTACTGAAATGTCGTGTGTATCCAGTTTGATTCTACAGCTAAAATACAGAACGGCAACTACGACCTGGAGGTCCTGAAGGCCCGCCATGAAGCTTCTCAAGTTCTCTTGCGTACACACGCGCGGTCCACGAAGAGCCAAAGATCCAACACGTCTCTGCTAATTCCATCATTCTATGAGAACAGAAGCTGGAACGAATTCATATCCATGTCTGGTCCAATATCCAATCATTGTTCTCGATCGAATCACGATATCATGCATTCCACATTAACATTCCAAAACCCGTTCTAAAAGTTCTTTTTTCTTAACAATCAAAATTAGTTCTACATGTTTTGTTTAGTTTTAGCTTGGCTTGACTTGCGAAGTACGGTCAGGTTTGTGTGCGATCGAATTAACTGAACAGTGAACGGCGACGCCTACTTACCGGCGGGTCGGGCGGCCGGCGAGCGACAGCCGTGAGATTCTCCTCCCTCCAGCCCAGCACCTCGCTGTCACGGGCGTCCACCCTCTGCACGAGCCTCCCGCCAGCGCTGCCGCCTCGGTGCGAGCTCAGGAGCCCGACGACCACGGCGAGGCAGAGCATGCACGCCACCGCGTTCCTCATCCAGGCCTGGTCGACCACAGACACCCTCTTGCTATTCCTCCTGACAGAGAACAGCGCCTTGACCCCCGTCGCGCCGGCGCCGTGTCCACGGTGCCCGCCGTCGCTGTCGACGTCGTTGAGGCGACGGCGGTGCGCGGCGGACAGGACGGGGCTGGAGGACGATGAGGAGGACGCAGCGGCCATGGCCGAAGCGCGCGCGCTAGACGGCCGTTTACTTTAGTAGGGCCTAAGAATAGAACCTGATCACGGGGGAGAAAATAAACGGGCGGCGCCTTGCCTAGTTGCCTTTCGCCGCTTCGTCACCCGCCGCGCGCGAGCACTCGAGGAGCTAGGCGGACGCGCGCGCGAGCGAGGTGCACGTCTCCGTGCAACTGCCGGCACGACACGTAAGGAGACGTGGGCGCGAGGCGGGGAATTGCGCGAGGAGTCGTGCGTTTTTGTGGTGCTGCGCGCGCGGCGCTCGAGCTGTGTAATTCTGTTGGTGCCAGGCAGCGGAAAGAGAGGAGAAACTAAAGTTGAGTCGTCGCACTAGTTTTCGCGCCTCGGCCGCGCCATGCCTCCACTGGCTCGCACGTTCGTCGTCGTGGCCGCCCGTCGTTTATATAGGTCCCTTTTCTTAGTTTTCTTTTGCTGGTGTGACGCGTAGCTATAGCTGTTCGAGGAGGAAGGAATTAAATCGCTGATTAGGTGCACCGTGCACGTACTGCACTATCCCAAGGATAGACTAACCCAGCCTGGTCGGTGCATACGTAAAACTAGCTACCAGAAATACGTAGTATAGTACACAGCTGATCCATGAAAGTAGCCTTTCTGTTGCAAATGCATGCAAAAAAAGTTTATGTTTGTGAGACCACGTGGAGGTCATCCTGTTGAAATTGGGCATATATGTAATCATTCCTATAATTCCAAAGCATGCAAACTCTTAGACTAGAAGTTTAAAGCACAGTAGTCGAAACCATAAGACCAATGTGGTCGATACTCAATGGTCGAAACTCTGTGATCGAAGCCATAGACCAGTGTGGTCGAAGGCTTAGACTAGTATGGTCGAAATAATCTGGTCGAATCCATAGACCATTATGCTTGAAAGCATAGACCAGTATGGTCGGAATCATCTGGTCGGATCCTTAGACCAGTGTGGTCGTAATACACTAGTCGAAGCTTTAGACTAGGGTACAATCAGGATAAATAAACACTGCTTAATGACCATTAATTGGTTTTGAATTAACGGTTACCAGTGGTTTATTATGACAATTACTAGAGAGTAATTGTTTATTATGACAGTTACTAGATAGTAATTGTCTCGACCATAAATAAGATTTGGAGACGTCCAAACAAGATAACAATTCATTCTATTTTTCTTCTTACTCTATGATCAACTGTGCTGAGGGATTGAGCTATCAAACCAAGCCGTCCCTTCTCCTCGGCGTGCACCGGGAAGGAGGGTGAGCGGATATCTCTGAACCACTGTCGCAGAGTTCACCTGCACGGGGCGGTAATAAGGTTTCTGGGCAGCGCATCTGCGCGACCGCTCGCTGCGCTGCATCATCTACAATCTGCACTGTTTCAAGACTGTGCTGCTTCATGTTCTTCATCGAACCCAACTATAAGTTGGTCGTAAGACCACTCTATTCTTTATAGTCCTATTTTGTGCATATTTAGAAGTATAATGAGTTGCTCTGCTGTTGATATCGTTTTATGCATATCTAATTATTTGTGATCTTTGCCTCATACTAAAATCTAGAATTAAAATATTGTCCATGTTTCCAACAACCCCATGGTGTGTTTTGAGTATTTGACTTTGTTGTATATGTGTTGTCGAAGTTTGAGGTTGGTTTTGGTTTTGGGAGTTTGTAGTTTTAGAGATGTTGTTAGGTGGTCGGCGGTCTGACCGGCTGAGGCCGGGTGGTCTGACTAGCCAGGGGTGGTGGTCAGACCGACGGTGTGAGTTCGAGTGAGTTTTTTAGGATTGTTCACTAAACACTTGTGTGTGAGTGTTTGATGTTGTGTTTGCCCCTAGTTTCATTGAAAATAGAGACTGAATGCAAAATTAGAAAGAGTTTTATCAAAAAGCCCAGAGAGTAGTGTTTCATGATCTGAGAAGCGGTCTAATTGACCGTTGATCGGCGGTCAGACCGGCCAAGGCGAGTTCAAGCACAGTGGGTGTGTTGAATTTTGTTGAATTGGTCGAGGGCTATGGCAATGGTG
Organism: Ampelocalamus luodianensis; assembly: GCA_036346255.1. Classification (NCBI taxonomy): domain Eukaryota; kingdom Viridiplantae; phylum Streptophyta; class Magnoliopsida; order Poales; family Poaceae; genus Ampelocalamus; species Ampelocalamus luodianensis. The sequence continues at coordinate 22,539,528 of CM070617.1, read as the reverse complement.
CATATATGTTGCATGTTGTGTTTATGACTAATGTGGATCAAGTTATGAAGAACTTGTATATGTAAATAGTTTCTTGGTATATTATTGTGCAGGTGTCGTAGAGTCAACTATGGGCAATGGTGAGGAGGACCAGAACTTGGTTAGGAGAATCAAGGTCCAGAACGATCATGGATGCCAGGTGAGATAGTTGGACTCAGCAATGTGTAAGATGGACGATAACAATGGAAGGAAAAATTTGAGCAAAGATCATTAAGGTAAAATAGTGCACTTGGTGCGTTGTGAGTCTTTTGGTGGCTATGTGGCTTGGTGATGCTTCCGGGAGCGAAGCTTTGAAGGTATGTGTTCTTGACTCATTAATTGTGTCGATTGATGGTTTTGGTTCTTGTGTGGTTCTACGTAATGGTTTGCTTGTCGGTGATGGTTGTAGAACTCATCCATATAGTCACTTCTATCCATATTAGCATAAATTATCAATAATTTTTCTTATGACTTGTTTTATGGTTACATGTTCATAGGCTTTATGTGTACTATGGATACATGGATCTTGTCATATCTCCCTAGCATGTAGTATTCATGATTTATTCATTTCCATGCTTTATGTTTTCATGCTCATGCTTTGGAATGTTGTTTACGTTTATACAAACTTTGACCTCACGTGTCTAAACCATGGCCCACACTGGTAATGTATTGTCACATCTTGTTGGGATTTGGTTTATCTATTTGCTCTCATCATCTCACTGAGCTTTACTTTGATTGTTCTTCAAGTGGAATCGTCACTTTGGTTCTTTGCATAGTAGGTTTCATATGCATCATACTACCCACACTTGGATCACCTACTGCTATTCTTGTTGGTCTTGTGTCTTGGTACTATTTCCTACATCATGTCTCCCTAACCCAATACCAAGACAGAGACTTCTTCTGTATCTTTGATATAGTCTTTTCAATTGAGAAGGAGAACATATGATTCATGATTCTGGTTGTTGGTTCTCCTTCCTCATGTGCACATTCGATGATGACTATCACTTCTTGGGGATGCAGTACGGTCCAATTTCTACTCCTTCGATTACCAAGCGGTGCGATAGGTTCGAGCCCCTATGCTTTACAATTGTGTACGATACTCATATCTTGCTTTGCATAGCATCCGGTTCTTTTTCAGTTATTGGGCTTGTTGAGTTCAGGGTAGATAGGAGTTACACCTCTGACACGTGTCCTTCCTAGGCACTCTTTCTTATCTCGTGATTTGCTGCTATGAACTCTCTTCACAGCTTAGGTTGAGTTTGTCACTCCAGTCACTAGTTTTTAGCAGGCTTTGGGTAGCTTGTCTTTGAGGGACTTTTGCAATAGCTTTGGTTTGTGCCCTCTTTGCCAATCGTTTTAGTTGTTATTCTCCTACAAGTGGTGTCTTCCCCTTACAGGTGGTTTCAATTGCTCTTTCTTTGTGGCTTATGTTGAGGGGGAGTTTGGTGCTTTGACATCTTGCTAGAGGTCTCTTTTGTTGCATCATTTTGCACCACATTCATCCTATATTGCTACAAGTGGTACAATTTAATTCAATCATAGAGCTTTGCTTATTACCCTCATGTGATGCAACACTTTTATGTTATTGCTCATTGCCATGTCTTATTCGTTGACTATCTAGATTTGTCATTTCTTTACATGTGTAGCTTAGTCCTTGCTATGTTAGCTAAACATTTAAGACAACTTGAACCAAACATTACAATTTATGGATCTTTTGGTTAGTTGCTCCTCTAGTGATCATTTTATGATACATGTCATGCCAAAATGTTTTGTTTGATCTTGAATCTAGATTGAACTTTAGTTGAGCTATACTAGTCCTTTCTTGAATCATGAGTTTACTTCTTCTAGGCATTTGTGGTTTGAGTCAGGTATTGTTTATGGGCCAAGGAGTAGTTTTTTGCTCATAATCTTGTGCAAAATGTGAATCTAAGTGTAGCAAGTTATTTTGCTCCTCATGTGCGCTTAATTTTATGTCAAACTGTTCTCACGAGACTTCTTGTCATTCCACTTTGATATGAACTTAGAGATGGTTTGATGACCTACACGATCTCATGGGGATTGCTTGTCATTTGCACTTTGGCATAAATCTCAAGATTTGTCACTTAGTTGAAGCTTACGAGGGCAGTTGTGAATGCCTCATAGTCCAGGACATGCTCTACTAAGATAGACTTTTAAACAACTTCAACATGTGCTATCTAAATGTGAAATGTCATATCTTATGTAGAAGCATAGGTGCTTGAGGTATGGGAGCAAAGTGGTTCATTTTGGAGCTTATAGCATACTAGAGTGATCAATTGTAGCTTTTTGTTCTCACATAGACTGTTTGACATGGCTTGATTCATATTTGGATACCTTTAGTTGAACTTGCTAATTGTGAAGCTTTGCGTAACTTGTAATCAATTTGATTACTTCATCTTGTGCTATCTTGCTTAGCTTGGCTTGGCTATATATGTTTAGATATGACCTTGATATCTTTTCATGTTTGATGTGGCCTTGTGACAATTCTTACTTGTTCTAATACAAGTGGTATTATGCTTCACTTTGGATATTCCTCAAATGTCTATAACAATAGAATATAAAAATGTAAAGCCACTAATTTGCATACACGCTCTCTTTTGTGCTTCTTGCTTCATGCATAATTTGAGAGGGAGTTTCCTCTATGACTAAATTGCCAAAAGGGGGATAATTTTGTAGCAAAAGGATAAAATCCCACAGATATGCAAAGGACAGATCTAAGTGGAGATTGCATTTTTTTTTTGTAGTTGAAAAATTCAAGATTTGAAATCTAAAAATGGCAAAATGAGCTAAAAGGAGATATTTGAGTGAGAGGAGCTTTCTTGCATTTTATTTGCTCTCTTTTGGGTTTTGAGTCCCTTTCCTTTCCTTTTAATGAAAATGGATATGGTGAACAATGGTTCTTTTCTTTGAGCCATGGGTAAGGATGTGCTTCTTTGAGGCTTTTGGAGTGGTTTGGAGCTTTTGAGCGAAACTTGTTCTTTCAGGTGTTAGCTCCACTCCATTTCTTGCCCATATAGTCATGTTCATTTCTTTCTCTTTAAAATGGACCATGTGTGGTTTTTTGCAACGTCTTGCTTTTCTTTTCAAAAACAAATTCAGATTTTTGCCTTTTCGGTGTTTGTCAAATTACTCATAAAGAAAGAGATTGTGAGACCATGTGGAGGTCACCCTATGGTGTGTGATGAGTGTTTAAATTTGTTGTGCATGTGTTATCGAAGTTTGAGTTTGATTTTGGAAGTTTGTAATTTTAGAGATGTTGTCATGTGGCCGGTGGTCTGACTGGCCCTAGGGGACGGTCTGATTGACCGAGGCTGGGCAGTCTGACCGGCCAGGAGTGGCGATTAGACCGACGATGTGAGCTCAAGTGAGATTTTGAGGATTGCGCATCAAACACTTGTGTGAGTGTTTGGGGGTGTGTTTGCCCTTGTTTTTGTTGAAAATGGATATTGGACGCGAAATTGGATAGAATTTTGCCGAAAAGTCCAGAGATGGGTGTTTCAGGGTCTGGGAAGCTGTCAGACTGGCCGTTGGTTGGCGGTCAGACCAGCCATGGCTAGCGATTAGATCGATTGAGGCTGGTGATCTGACCGACCAGGGCGAGTTTAGGCGCAGTGGGTGTGTTGAATTTTGTCGAGCGATTAGATCAATTGAGGCTGGTGATCTGACCGACTAGGGCGAGTTTAGGCGTAGTGGGTGTGTTGAGTTTAGAACTTGTGTAAGACAATTTGAGCAAAGATCATTAAGGTAAAAAGGTGCACTTGGTGCATTGTGAGCCTTTTGATGGCAATGTGGCTTGGTGATGCTTCCGGGAGTGAAACTTTGAAGGTATTTGTTCTTGACTCATCAATTGTGTCGATTGATGATTATGATTGTCATGCGGTACAACGTAATGGTTTGCTTATCGGTGATGGTTGTAGGATTCCGGAGCTACGTCATAGTGATGCGAACGGGACCGGGACTAAGCTAGAAGAGCTTAGGTCCAGAGCGATCAAAGGATCGAGACTAAGTTAGGAGAGCTTAGATCCAGAACGATCAATGTGATGTCGGAAGATGGCCGAGTTTTGCGGAGTGATGGACATAACGGGCAACGACAAGGTGTACTAGGACTAAGCTCAAGGAGAAGCTGAGGTTCAGAACGGTCAGGGAAGCTAGGTGCAGTTATAGTGCATGATAAGACATGTGGCGCCCAAGTGACTTGAGCCCATTTGCAAGCGAGAACGGCTCAGTGAGTCCAAACGTGTGAGAGGCTTGGCGAGAAGTCATTTGGATCACATGGTGATAACGAAGCATGGGCGGTTTGACCGCACTGTTCACCGGTATGATCGCTCTGTTCATCCGATCTGATCGGTCTAGTAGGAATTTTGACGAGTCTTGATCTTCATGTTGTCTTGATCTTGTTTGAACGATTCTCTCTCATCTTCATAGTTTCACATAACTATTGAAGTAAAATAATCTTAAACTCCTTAAGATAAATAATTTTAAAAAGACCGTTGGTTATGTAACGTCTATTCAACCCCTTCCTAGCCGTCTCCTGTGTCCAAAGAGTAAATGTTGTTCTGCTTTTTGAGCGCGAGTGACGGGAGCTTTCGCAAAGGTCGCATGGACCACGGTGAGGCTGAGGAGCCTATCGCTCGCACGAGTGCAATCCTACCTTTAATTTCTTGACAATCTATTAAAAGTGGAGATGTGTAACATCCAAAATCATGGATTTGCAAAATCTTCAACGTTCAAGAACCCAACTTCGAAGTTTTCCCCTTTTGCTCAAGATTCGGATTCCCCCCGAAATGCACCGAGCTTCTTCCCCGTTTCTCCCTAACCCTAACCCTAACCCTAGCCCTGCCGTCGCCATACCCCCCCCCCCGGCCGTGTCAACGCCTCGGTCCTCCGCCTCCGGCCGTGTTAACGCCCGGAAGCCGCGCCTCGACCCGTCCCATCCCGCTGCCCGCGCGCGCGCCGGCTCTTGCGCTGTGCCATCATCAACGGCTCCTTTTCCCGGATCCAAAGCCTCCTCGGCCTTTAAAGCCCGGCGCCTCCCTCCGTTCCCTCCACCCCCAAGCTAAAGAAGAAGATCGAGAGGAGGAGGAAGAAGCGGGCGTACCTCCGTTGCCCGCGCCGCCGTCTCTCGGCCGCCCTCTCCGCCGCGCGTGCCGAGCCTCCCCGCCGCCGTCGCCGTCGCTTGTCGCCGTCGCGCGCGCGCCTCCCGAGCTCCTCCTTCCTCCGTGCGCGCCGCCCATTCCTCCTCTCCTCTCGCCCTAGCCCCGTCGCCTCTCTCTCTTTCCTCTCGGCCGAAGCCCCTCGCCCTTCTTCTCTTCGCATGTCGGCCGCACCCACAAAGCCGCATGGCCGCATGTGCGCTTTGGGCCTGCTTTGCGCCAGGGCCAAAAAGCGGCTGTGGGCCTTTTCGTTTTCTTTTTTGTGGTTTTCTTTCCCTTTTCTTTTCTTTTCCAAAGAGAGACTTCAAAGATTTATTTCTCCTCATTTTAGCTCCAAAAATTGTGTAGTTTGTTTCTAAAAATTTCTAAAATCAAGCTCTTCCTGTTGGTGCTAATTTGGTTTATTTTGGAGTTCATTTGATGAGGATTGTTATTTATTTAATTTAATTGCTCGTTTATTTCTTTTCCGGTACGATCGATCGCGTAGAGTTCGGAGAAGCCGGAGACCCCCACTTCGATCAAGCTCAAGAATATCAAGATCATCTAGCCGTAGACCCAGGCGAGTCAATACTTTGATCATATTGAACCTACATTTTATGCAAATTATGTTCTTTTAAATATCAAACTGCATGCTTTATTTCCCTTATGCAAATGTATGTTAAATACCCTAAGGTAGTTAAATGCCATGTTGATGCTTTATTATTAATACACCATCCCTTGATAATTGAATCGCCATGCACCCTTGTCACCCTAGTAAATATTTGGTAACTATACTAGTTTAGGCTATACTTAAGCGCCATGCTAGTCTTGCTTAAGTATCGGGGTATCATCTACCCCATTCATCATCTTTTGAAATGAACATGATTTTGGGCAGTCATTGGGTGTCAATGACTGGGTTTGGTTATGATGTTGTATTTTTTTTCCTACCTCTTAAAAACCCTAAAGAAATTGCTTGTCACATCTGGGCGGATGGTATGATGGATGGTATGTTGGTGGGTGCTAATGCAGCCCAAGGAATGTTGGTTTGTGGATGGTATGTGGTATGAACCGCCCAGATGGTCCCTAAGGACTTAATCCTGTGATGACCTCCCAATGTAAAACAGTACGACCACATGTCTATAATGGTGTCGACCTGGCTAAATAATTTGTATCCGTTAGTATGAGTTGCACTGTGCAGATGACCGCCACGCCATAAGCCTATGTGGCTATGGGTTGGGGTGTACGACTTACGGGTCTATGTGAGCGTAAGCCGTGTGGCGCAAGAGGGTGCAGGAAAGAGTTGACGGGTCTATGTGAGCGTAACTCTTCTCGGTGAAACCTTAGCGGGTGTAACAAATCTTGGTGAATGCATTGTAAAGGCCTTGTGACGATCTCCCTTGACTCACATGTCTACTAAACATGTGTATATGTCGATGATTGTCTCTTGTGGGTAAAGTGTACAACCTCTGCAGAGTGTAATAAAGCATTCGAATAGCCGTGCCTACGGTCAAGGGCGGACATGGGAACTTACAAGAGTTAGTTCTGTTTATAAAACATTGTGGGCGGGATAAAATGTGATGGGTCATTTGTGACCTGGTTTTGGTTTTCCACGGTGGATGTACCCAGTGATGTTAAGTGGTGGATGTAACCGCTATTAAAACTAAGCATGAGGTGGAGGTAACCTCATCGATATAAATATTGCACAAGTAATCTCTTTAACAAATGCAATTTGGTTAAAATGCTAAGTGATAGGACTTTTTAATGTTGGTACTCAAAATATTGCTTTGTGCAAATAAATGAACCCGAGCCATCCTTGTTAAGCCTTGCATGTATAACATTGCATATTGTGTGTTGGCTCGCGAGCACGTAGTTGTGCTCATCCTCGCTCTTTCCCCAACCCTCGTAACCCGTGGACCATGGAGACTACGTCTACTACGAGGACCAGGACGCCGAGGAGCAAGGACATGAAGAAGAGTAGCTTAGTTCAGAGTCCAGTCTCGCCTCAGTCTGGTTGGCTCCGTTGGTACTCGTGTACATCCTATATTATCCAAGCCCTTGGCTAATATCGGTCGTACACCTAGTACCCCAGTCGCTTGCCTGTGGAAAGACTTGCTCTACCCCTTTTGCTTCCGCTAACGTACTCGAGATTTTGTAATGAACTCATTTGGCCTGATCGGCCCTTTTGTAAACTCGACCCGACGTGGTCTATTTGAACTCTAATGCTTGTATTAATGCATGAATTGGTCTACGCGATGTATGAGATGATTCAGCAATGTGTACTGTGAGCGCTATCTACTGATCCAGGGAATAGCGCAGTATTTTCACAGAGGATTCGGATTACAAACCGGTCCGACAGAGCCGTATCGAGCATACGATCAGAGGAGCCTTAGTTAGATGGGTCGTTGCCTAAGGTCTTGAGTCTTATTTTCGAAACCTAAGAAAAGCTTTGGCAAAAATATAGTGTATTTACTGCTCTTACTTGTCATTCCTAGTTCGTACTCATCCTACTTCACTTGGATTTATTCATTCTCGACTTCCTCTTGTTTTCAAAATTTTAGATGGTCGCTCCGTCGCTCGGCTCTTGGGACTTTTCTCTCACTGAGAAGACCTCGGAGGCTTCGTGGGGATTTTTCGCCACCGATGCAAGATTCTGGTTACTACCATCCGCCTATCTTCATGGGCCGGATGACTCGTGTTCTGACCGAGAGACCTGGAGCATGGAGGTTTTCCTCTATGCTAGGGAGGTGAGTTCAATACTCACACCTTCAAGGCCGAGCACCCCAGAGCCGTGCTTTGATGTCGTCCAGATGTGGCACGACTTGCCGCGTCTCGCTTGTGCGATGCATGGAGACCTTCGCAGAGCTCGCCTTCGCTTCCATCCGACTCTCCGTGAGGGAGAGCTTTACCGGTGGTCCGCCACGTCCGGCAGATGACCCGCACTGTCACATCGGCTCCACCACGCAGCCTTGTCGATCGCCCTCGCCAACGCCGTTGGCGAGATCGGACGCCGATTCCTCCTCACCAAGAGCTACGAGCACTCCGACACCTCCGTGACAACATGTTCGTGAGATGATGAAGCCCACCGCGAGGTAGAGCGGGAGAGACGCTGCATTGCGAGTTGGCCCGCCTTAGAGCCGCCATCGCGCCGCCGCGCCCCCGCTCCTGCTGCGCCCTCTCGCCGCACCGTCGCCGTTCGGCAACCCGGTGCCAGCCGACGCTTCCACTGGAGGACCCCGCACACCGCCACGGCGCGCAAGAAAGTGCGCCCACCGCCGACCGACCGCGCAGCCTTTGAGAGTCCAGCCGTGGGACGCAGCCCGACCCGCCGCTCGATTCGACGAGTTTGACCGCGGGCGCCACTCGGCCGTTTCGCCACCATCCATCGCAGCCGTTCCGATCCCGGTAATCGTACCACTTGTGGTGGTAAGCACCCATGAGGGAGTAGTCGTGATAGCTAGGTTAACTAGCGATTGCTTGCTAGGTAGTCTTTTGGTTGCAAGCACTTTCTTTATCCACCTTTGTAGGCGTTGTGTTTGTATCTCGTGTCATGGCTTTGCATGGCCTATATGTCAGGTCCTAGAGTCATGTAACACTTACCCCCTAATATTAATGAATTGTAGCCATTCGGGCTTTGTATCGCAATTGTGTTGTTCGTTCAATTTGACTTCTTTCTTCTGTGTGTGCCTTAGAGGGCCAGTGAACCCTCATATACTACCCCTCTCTAGTTCTAAGCCTTAGCGTTTCTTCAGATGGCACCAAGGAGAGCCGCTGCCCATCAGTGGTGCTTTTGCAGCAGGCCGTGGAAGAGGCCGTGGCTATGGTCGTGGTCGTGGACAAGACCTACCTCCCCCACCGCCAGAGCATCCAACAATGGCACAAGTTATGCAACAACAAGCCCAAATCCTTCAAGCCTTGCTCGCTAATCAACAAGCAGGAGCAGCCAGTCGTCACTCTAAGCTGGCAGATTTCCTCAGGACAAGACCTCTTACCTTTGCCTCAGCAGATGAACCCCGAAGCGTAAGATTGGCCTGGGGATACTGAGAAGAAGCTCCGCCTAGCCCGATGCTCTGAGGAAGACAAGGTGGACTTTGCCACTCACCAGTTGAAAGGAGCGGCCGCTGCTTGGTGGGAAAACTACCTCGCTGCTCAAGGTGGTGAAAGCCCAGTGGCAGGAGAAGAAGAAAGCGCGCGATCGCATCCGCGATCGAGATCAGCAGGATCCTCGCCATCGTTGAAGCAATTCTTGAAATACAACCGACGAGACCGCGCCGCATGGCGCCAATCTCCGAACGAGTTCAAGATCGCCAGACTAACTTTGTACCGCCGTACAATGAGGCTAAAGAAGAATGAATTTAGAACTCTCAAGCAAGGTCAAATGACATCAATGAATATCTAACCAAGTTTAACGACTTGCTCGCTACGCCCGGTGGCGTGGCGATGCGTAAGAGAAGATAGACCGCTTTGTGGAAGGAATGCGTGGAGACATGAGAAGCCGACTTATCCTCCATGATTTCCTAGCTTCCACCACTTGATCAACAAAGCCCTCGTCTTTGAAAACGCGAAGAAGATTGCGGAAGTTAGCCGTAAGAGAAAGATGGTATTCGAAGCCGCAAGGTGGCTTTCTCATAAGTCAACATTCCGGCAACTCATCTTTAAGCCGGTGTAGTTTCTCCACAAGGAACTCAAGCTCCACCGCGCACCAATGGGAATGGTTTCGCATCCTTCGCCCACGGACAACTGCAACAAGCAACCAAGACTCATCTCCATTGTTTCCTTTGTGGAGTGAGAGGACACTTGCCAACCGATGCCCTCAACGCCGAACACTCCCGCAAAGTTCAACTCGGGAGCCGCACTCACTCAAGGTCAAACATCGGCTCAAGCAGAACCATCAGCCCGCAAGCACCTAGATCTACCTCGACACCAAATCGCGCCATGTGAACCATGTCACGGCCGAGGAGGCTCGAGAAGCTACGGGAGTTCTAATGGGCACGTTCTCGTTAAATCGCACAAGACAAGTTTTGTTTGATTCGAGCTTCGCATTCTTTCATATCAAGAAAATTTGTTGAAAGGCTTAAGTTGCCAACCTTTAAGCTAAAGAAACCCGTGGTACTTAGTTCACCCGGGGACCCTTGACTACCATCTTAGTAAGTCCCCGAGTAGAGATTGCTATGGAAAATTCGGATTCCTAGCAAACCTCTTAGTGCTTGATCCCAAACTCGGATATCATCCTAGGGATGGATTGGTTGGTCCGATACCAAGGAATGATAGACGTGTGCAACAGAAGGTGGTACTCACCAAAACCCGGTACCACAATCGTGGTTAATATAGACCGCTCCTCGTGTTTGGATCGTATAATCCATAACCTCGAGAAGGTGACTCTGAAACAACACCTGTAGTTCAAGATTACCCGGAAGTTTTTCCAGAAGAATTGCCTGGCATGCCACCAGACCGAGACATAGAATTTGTGATCAACCTAAAGCCAGGAACAGCCCCAATTGCCAAGAGGCCATATAGGATGGCAGTTGATGAGCTTGAAGAGCTTAAGGTACAAATGGAAGAATTACAGGGAAAAGGATTTATTAGACCTAGCTCATCCCCCTGGGGTTCGCCAGTACTTTTTGTAAAGAAAAAGGATGGCACCGCCAGATTGTGTGTGGATTACAGAGCCCTCAATGAGGTGACCATCAAGAACAAGTACCCTTTGCCCCGCATTGACGATCTATTCGACCAACTGTCAGGAGCAACAGTGTTCTCCAAGATAGACCTAAGGTCAGGATATCATCAGGTTAAGATCAGGGCTGAGGACATCCCTAAAACAGCTTTTACCACCCGGTATGGCTTGTATGAGTTCACAGTTATGTCGTTTGGCTTGACAAATGCGCCAGCCTACTTCATGAACCTTATGAACAAAGTATTCATGGAATACCTGGATAAGTTTGTTGTCGTGTTCATAGACGACATCTTAATCTACTCAGACTAATGAGGAACATCTTCAACATCGCATTTGGTCCTGGAGAAGCTTAAAGAACATCACCGTATGCCAAGTATAGCAAGTGTGAATTTTGGCTTCAAGAGATCGGCTTCTGACATATTGTATCCTCTGGAGGAGTCGCGATTGACCCATCCAAAGTAGAAACCGTGTTGGGATGGAAACAACCAACCTCGATGACCGGCGCGTAGTTTTCGGAATGGTGGATACTACGACGCTTCATTGAAGGATTCTCCAAACTATCCGGACCAATGACCCACCGCCAAGAAGGAAAAGAAGTACGAATGGACAGAAGCTTGTGAAAAGAGTTTCCAAGAGTTGAAGAAGAAGTTAACTACTGCACCAGTGTTAGTCTTGCCGGACATACACAAGGACTTTGAAGTCTATTGTGATGCTTCGCGCCAAGGTCTTGGCTGCGTACTTATGCAAGGAGGAAACGTCGTAGCATATGCATCCAGACAACTCCGCCCACATGAAGACAACTATCCAACTCATGATTTGGAGTTAGCAGCCGTAGTGCATGCCCTAAAGATTTGGCGGCATTACTTGATTGGAAATCATTGTAATATCTATACGGACCACAAGAGTCTTAAATACATTTTCACCCAGCATGCACCTCAACCTCCGACAAAGGAGATGGTTAGAACTGATTAAGGATTACGACTTGGATGTTCATTACCATCCTGGGAAGGCTAATGTAGTGGCCGATGCATTAAGCCGTAAGTCCTACTGCAAAAATGTTATGGTTCAAGAGTATCAACCTGAGCTTTGCAAGGAATTAGAGGCACTTAACCTCGAGTTAGTAGAACAAGGCACCTTAGCAGCTATGGAAGTTCAACCAACCTTGGAAGAACAGGTCAAGGCCGCTCAGAAAGGACACCCCGGAGTTCATAAATTTAAACACCTCATGGCCAAAGGAAAGGCCTCAAAGATGGTGGAAGACCAACAAGGAATCCTATGGTATGGGAAACGTCTATTTGTTCCCCACCAAAAGGAGCTCAAAGAATTGATTCTAAAAGAAGCCCATAGCTCAGCATACACCATACACCCAGGCAGCACCAAGATGTATCAAGATATGAAGATTCTATATTGGTGGCCGCGAATGAAAAGAGACATCGCCGAGTTCGTAGCTTGTTGCGATGTGTGCCAACGGATCAAAGCGAACATCGAGACCGCAGATTGCCGCAACCACCGCAAATCCTCGGTGGAAGTGGGAAGAAATTGGAATGGATTTCATTACGGGTCTGCCGAGAACCAAGACCGGATATGATTCCGTATGGGTCATAATCGACAGATTAACCAAAGTTGCCCATTTCATCCCTGTGAAGACCACCTACAAGGGAGATAAATTAGCCGAGTTATACATGGCTCGATTGTATGTCGCATGGAGTACCCAAGAGGATAGTCTCGGATCGAGGTTCTCAGTTTACCTCGCATTTCTGGGCTAGTCTACACGAAGCACTTGGAACTCACTTGAACTTTAGCACAGCATATCATCCTCGGATGATGGACGCATGAAAGGGTAAATCGATTCTTGAAGACATGCTTGGGCTTGTGCTTTAGAGTTTACCGTGAGACGGAGAGATGTCTACCATATGCGACTCGCCTACAACAACGATTACCAATCCAGTTTGAAAATGTCCCCATTTGAAGCACTCTATGGGAGAAAATGCGAACTCCCTTGCATTGGTCGAGAATCGGGGAAGGTTATATCTTGGACCGATACTCTCAAGCAAGCGTAAGAGAAAGTCGATTGATCGGAGATCGCCTACAAGCCGCTCAATCCGCATGAAAAGTTATGCCGACAACCGCCGAGAGAGTTAACTTTCGGTTGGAGATCATGTATATCTCAAAGTGTCACCCTTCGCGAATGCGGAGGTTTAAAGTGAAAGGCAAGCTTGCGCCAAGATACATAGGCCCGTTCCCAATCACCGCTAAGCGTGGAGAGGTAGCATATCAACCGGAATTACCAGAAATTTGTCGATGTCCACAATGTGTTCCATGTTTCTCACTCAAGAAATGCCACGAGTACGTAAGAGCAAGCTCCAATTGAAACCATTGCACTCGGAAAGACTTGTCGTATCCGAACATCCGATCAAGATTCTTGATGTCGTGGAGAAGCGGACAAGACGCCGATCATCCGCTATGCAAAGTGCAATGGAGTAACCACTCGGAGAAAGAAGCCACTTGGGAACGCGAGGACCAGCTGAAGTTGGATTACCCCTACCTGTTCTCTGAAGAGCTCGAATCTCGGGGTCGAGATTCTTTTTAAGGTGGGTAGGTTTTGTAACATCCAAAATCATGGATTTGCAAAATCTTCAACGCTCAAGAACCCAACGAAGTTTTCCCTTTTGCTCAAGATTGGATTCCCAAATGCACCGAGCTTCTTCCCGTTTCTCCCTAACCTAACCCTAACCCTAGCCGCCGTCGCCATACCCCCGCCGTGTCAACGCCTCGGTCCTCCGCCCACGGCCGTGTTAACGCCCGGAAGCGCGCTCGACCCGCCCCATCCGCTGCCCGCCGCGCCTCGGCTCTTGCGCGTGCCATTGTCAACGGCTCCTTTTCCCGGATCCAAAGCCTCCCTCGGCCTTTAAAGCCCGGCGCCCTCCTCCGTTCCCCTCCACACCCCAAGCTAAAGAAGAAGATCGAGAGAGGAGGAAGAAGCCGAAGGACGACCTCCGCTGCCCCGCGCCGCCGTCTCCTCGGGCCGCCCTCTCCGCCGCGTGCCCGAGCCTCCCGCTCCCTTCGTCGCCGTCGTTTGTCGCCGTCGCCGCCGCGCCTCCCGAGCTCCTCCTTCCTCCGTGCGCGCGCCGCGCCCATTCCTCCTCTCCTCTCGCCCTAGCCCCGTCGCCCTCTCTCTCTCTTTCTTCTCTCGGGCGAAGCCCCCGCCTCGCTCTTCTTCTCTTCCGGCCGCCGCACAGCAGCCGCGCACTGCGTAGCGCCTTGGGCCCGTTTTGCGCTGGGCCAGTGTCTACCGTGGGCCTTTTCGTTTTCTTTTTTTGTGGTTTTCTTTCCTTTTCTTTTCTTTTCCAAAAGAGAGACTTCAAAGATTTATTTCTCCCTCATTTTAGCTCCAAAAATTGTGTAGTTTGTTTCTAAAAATTTCTAAAATCAAGCTCTTCCTGTTGGTGCTAATTTGGTTTATTTTGGAGTTCATTTGATGAGGATTGTTATTTATTTAATTTAATTGCCCGTTTATTTCTTTTCCGGTACGATCGATCGCGTAGAGTTCGGAGAAGCCGGAGACCCCCACTTCGATCAAGCTCAAGAATATCAAGATCATCTAGCCGTAGACCCCACTTCGATCAAGCTCAAGAATATCAAGATCATCTAGCCGTAGACCCAGGCGAGTCAATACTTTGATCATATTGAACCTACATTTTATGCAAATTATGTTCTTTTAAATATCAAACTGCATGCTTTATTTCCCTTATGCAAATGTATGTTAAATACCCTAAGGTAGTTAAATGCCATGTTGATGCTTTATTATTAATACACCATCCCTTGATAATTGAATCGCCATGCACCCTTGTCACCCTAGTAAATATTTGGTAACTATACTAGTTTAGGCTATACTTAAGCGCCATGCTAGTCTTGCTTAAGTATCGGGTATCATCTACCCCATTCATCATCTTTGAAATGAACATGATTTTGGGCGGTCATTGGGTGTCAATGACTGGGTTTGTTATGATGTTGTATTTTTTTCCTACCTCTTAAAAACCCTAAAGAAATTGCTTGTCACATCCGGGCGGATGGTATGATGGATGGTATGTTGGTGGGTGCTAATGCAGCCCAAGGAATGTTGGTTTGTGGATGGTATGTGGTATGAACCGCCAGATGGTCCCTAAGGACTTAATCCGTGATGACCTCCCAATGTAAAACAAGACGACCACATGTCTATAATGGTGTCGACTGGCTAAATAATTTGTATCCGTTAGTATGAGTTGCACTGTGCGGATGACCGCTACGCCATAAGCCTATGTGGCTATGGGTTGGGGTGTACGACTTACTGGTCTATGTGGCGTAAGCAGTGTGGCGCAAGAGGGGTCCGGGAAAGAGTTGACGGGTCTATGTGAGCGTAACTCTTCTCGGTGAAACCTTAGCGGGTGTAACAAATCTGGTGAATGCATTGTAAAGGCCTTGTGACGATCTCCTTGACTCACATGTCTACTAAACATGTGTATATGTCGATGATTGTCTCTTGTGGGTAAAGTGTACAACCTCTGCAGAGTGTAATAAATCGTTCGAATAGCCGTGCCCACGGTCAAGAGGCGGACATGGGAACTTACAAGAGTTAGTTCATTTATAAAACATTGTGGGCGGGATAAAATGTGATGGGTCATTGTGACCACAGTTTTGGTTTTCCACCGGTGGATGTACCCGGTGATGTTAAGTGGTGGATGTAACCGCTATTAAAACTAAGCATGAGGTGGAGGTAACCTCTACTGATATAAATATTGCACAAGTAATCTCTTTAACAAATGCAATTTGGTTAAAATGCTAAGTGATAGGACTTTTTAATGTTGGTACTCAAAATATTGCTTTGTGCAAATAAATGAACCCGAGCCATCCTTGTTAAGCCTTGCATGTATAACATTGCATACTGTGTGTTGGCTCGCGAGCACGGTAGTTGTGCTCATCCTCGCTCTTTCCCCCAACCCTCAGAACCCGTGGACCATGGAGACTACGTCTACTACGAGGACCAGGACGCCGAGGAGCAAGGACATGAAGAAGAGTAGCTTAGTTCCGTAGTCTGAGTCTCGCCTCAGTCTGGTTGGCTCCGTTGGTACTCGTGTACATCCTATATTATCCAAGCCCTTGGCTAATATCGGTCGTACACCTAGTACCCCAGTCGCTTGCCTGTGGAAAGACTTGCTCTACCCCTTTTGCTTCCGCTAACGTACTCGAGATTTTGTAATGAACTCATTTGGCCTGATCGGCCCTTTTGTAAACTTCACCCGACGTGGTCTATTTGAACTCTAATGCTTGTATTAATGCATGAATTGGTCTACGCGATGTATGAGATGATTCAAAGAATGTGATCGTGAGCGCTTATCTACCGATCCAGGGAATAGCGCATATTTTCTGCAGAGGATTACGGACACAAATCCGGTCCGACAAGATGGTCCTGTTATTTAGTGCTAGAGTGCCTGATTCTTAAATGAAGATTTTGCTAGTATTTGGTAGGGACGACCCTCTACTACGACATTTTGTCGCTGCAGCCAGTTGAAATGTCTACTTGGCGCTTGGCGACATGCTATATATCTTTTTCACGGCGTCCTAAAGACCTCTCTTTGCTTGTCCCCATTCGGGGAATAGACAAAAAAAAAAAATGCCGTGCAGGACGGGGAACCCCGGAACGGCGAGTAGCTAGTCTATCTGGCTATCTTTTCGTGTTTCCACCGTCTTGTAGGCTTCTAGTTCGTAACAAGTTGAATCAGTTGTCTCTAAAATCAAGTCCGTTCATCTCATCGAGAAACTAGAAAGTACTACCACATGAGTAACCCAACCTCGCTAGGAATATTTCAATCACACGGCAGCTAGCTAGTTACATGCCGATGGGCGACACGGCGAGACTCTATGGGCAGATTGTTCGGTGAAATCTCGTGTCAGCTGCCGAACAAATGATTGCCAGTATACATGCGATCCGCGGTGTGCTGATGGATGCCAAAAGTCTATCTCAAGTGCAGATTGACCAAACGGACGGAGATGGTGGCCGCCAGACGCCAGTAGACGTCGCTCTCGACCCGTCCCTTGTTGCACTAGGCTAGTAGCTTGACGGGACCCATGCGCCATGTATACTCTCCGAGTCCGAGACTCTTTGAGTACAAAATCGGAGAAAGGCGGACTTGCTTAGTGTTACACTTGGTGCTCCTAAACTAACTTGGATATTCTAAAAAACAAACAAACTTAGCTCATCATTTGGCACCACGACTCCACGAGTGGACACTCTTTTTATTTGTCCTGAACTTTTTCGCGACACGGTGAAGGATTGAGTTCGCAATTCTGGACCGGTACGTGTTCACGACTCTATCTGAGTTGTGTTAATTTACCACCAGAGAGCAGAGGACCTGGTCACACTGCAATACGGTTGGATGCGTGGTAGTAGCAGCGCCAGCAAGTTACTCTTCATTTAATCCAAGCAGGGGAGACGCCGCTCCACACAAGTCAGCCTACGCGGACGAAGATACGCGCCATTGTAGTTGTAGCCACCGAACGGGAAAAAAGAGCCCAGCTCGTGGACTCCTTTTCCGCGTCAACGTTGTTCTTGATTGGGTCCAATTAGCGCGACAGGGACCGAATTCCCTCGTGTCTCCATCGGTGAGTAAGCACCAAATCAACGGATGGGTCCATGTGCTTTCATTCTTAAGCACCAAATCAACGGATGGGTCCATGTGCTTTCATTCTCCTGCCTACTTTGCGACAAGTATCTTATCACCTTTCCCAGTCCCTACCCCTAAGCTCGACTCCAACCTGAAGTGTTACGGCAAGTCTTGGCAGAGCACCGAGCATCCCGTGACCGAACGATCGAATCGCCCGTTGGTCTCTCTCGGAAATATGGACAATATATTTATTTCATATTTTATTATAAGGCTAAAAAATCACATAAAATTAGAGATGCGTAAAGCAGTATTGACAACAGATAACTCATTGCACATCTAAACATACACAATAATAGGATTATAACAGAATAATTTGATCGCACAACCAACTTACAATCGGGCTTGATGAAGAACAAAAAGCAGCGCAGAATCGAAGTAGTGCAGAACGTAGATGAAGCAGCACAGCGAACGGTGGTCGCGCAGATGCGCTGTCTGGAAACCTTATTGCCGCCTCATGCAAGTGAACTCTACGACAATGGTTCGAAGATACCCGCTCACCCTTCTTCCCGGTGCACGCCGAGGAGAAGAGACGGCTTGGTTCGACAGCACAACTCTTCAGTACATTTGAACAGAGAGAAAGAAAAAGAACATGGAAGTGAATCGATTGATTTTAGGTCTGGACATCTCCAGATCTTTTAAAGGTCGAGACAATTACTCTCTAGTAACTGCATAATAAAGCACATATTAAACCATTGATAACTGCTAATTCAAAACCAATTAATGGTAATTAAGCAGTGTTTATCAGTTACTGATTATACATTGGTCTACAGTTTCGACCAGTGTATTTTGACCAAACCGGTCTATGGATCTGACCACTATTTTTCGACCACACTGGTCTATGAATTTGACTAGTATTTTTTTACCACAGAGTTTCGACCACATTGGTCTATGGCTTCGACCACATTATTTGGAGAGAGATAAATGCACGGTTAGCAAAAGAAAGGTGGATTAGGTTCACGACACGTTCACGGTCACAAGTCACGTGATTGTCATGCGGAAATACACGCGTGCGTGCGTAAGTGCGTGTGTGTGACTTTAGCTATTCTCTTCCTCTAGCCATCTCATGCCATATGTTACATGTTTTAAGGGATAGTAAGGACTCTATCTTATAAACTGCTCTTTCACCACTTGGTCAGACAGTATGAGACTAAATCATAGATGCTTTAAATTTAAGGGATAAATGCGCCTATAAACTTATTGACCCGATTCTAACCATCTCTGCCCCGTCCGACACTCCAAAACCAACCGCTCACCTCTGCTGGACCTCCTAAGTCCTAACCGGCTACGGAAAGTATCCGATCGAACCGACAGAGAACGTGAGTTTTAGCATGTCTCGCACGAAAGATACTCGTGAGCGGCCGGCCGTGCCGAGTAGCTGACGGTTACAAAGCCACATCACGCTACAGCTGCTCGGCACGGGCGCACGGGCACTGGCACTGCAGCCCCGCGTGCGCCGATTCGGTGGAGTCCATTCCCAATGACTCTGAAGGCAGCTGAAGTGCCCAACAGGTCGGATGGTCACGCGGAAGCCAGATGTAGGTGTTACCAGGCTGCTAGGTCAGGCCAGGATTCATCACGATGCTATTGTTTAACTCTGACCAGATGTGAAGGTATGCAAACTCTAGGGCTGTTTGGATTGGAACACAAGAATTTCATCAATTCCTACATTAAAAAAAAATCATGTGTTTCAAACGGGGCCTAAATCATCGAAGTGCATCAACGTTTGGTCCCAATGCTAATATACAACTAACTTTGTAATTGCGGCTTGCGATGCAGCGTTCATGCTTTACTCATCCACGCTACATCATGCAGATCAGCAGATTGCACAAGTGAAATGTCATTTCAGCTTTAAACAGACTCCAGGCATATCATTTCAGCTTTAAACAGACTCCAGGCATTCTTCTTGCACGCTTCAGGCACATCCTTTTCGATCCGAAAAATCGAACCACAATAAGGAGTGATGTGATCAGTGTTGTAAGCCACGGGTTTTTTTTGGAAATTTCCCAATTGAGCCCTGGGTCCCACCTGTCGGTGAGAGAGAAGGGATAAGTTTCTCCTTCCCCTCGGTTGAGAGAAAAGGGGGAAAATATCTTCCCCTCTTCGTCGGTTCTTCATCCCGAGCGAGAGGAGGTGAGAAGCGGTAATGGTGGGGATTGTTCCGGTGGCACTGTCTTGACTCCCTTTCTGCTTATACCGGGGCTCCTTTGTTCGGTAGTACAAAGGCAAGAACGGAGAGTTTCCGCCCTTTCCAATCCATCCCTTTACCTTTTGCACTTGATTCTTTGATCTCAGGCGAACCTTGATCTTAGCTCCATCATTGTCGACTTCTTGGCGTCGATGGAGACTTGGCTTCCACCACATGCGACTGGCAGACCGCCTTGCTTTCTTCTCACAGAGAACCTGGCTAGTGGCTCTGTTCTTGGTGGTGGTGGTGCTGTGGTGGTAGGGAGATGATGTGATTGCTGTGGTGCTTCACTGTGATTTTGGTGCTCTGTTGCTTGGTGTGTGTACTTGGCATGTGTGCGACTGTGAACTGTGATCCTATGCGGCACATCCTGAACTTCATCTCCACGATCTGGTGTGTCCCTGATTGTTGGAGAAGGGCATTGTATCTCCGAGGACCACATTGATTATACCGCGGCATAGCGGCGATGATAGGTTTTCTAGGACAACATCATCTTTGACGTGTCTTGCCTTCTTGGTGGCTTTGATTGCCACTGGTACAGTGAGTTCATTTGGTTCTTACTTTGTCTATCTTGCATAGTATGCCGTACTAGTGAATTTCATTTCGCATCTATCTGTGATTTGGTTAGCACTACTACTGGGTAACTTTGCATGATAGCTTGTGGGCTTTCAGATTGCTTGATGAGGATATATGGTCGAGATTAAATACGACAATTTGATTATAAATTTGGTCAGTTGTTTATTGTTTTTCATATATTTATATACTTGTCTGCTCACTGTGAGTTATCAATTTGGTCACTGTTTTATATTGTTGTCAATTGATATCTTGTTACCTTGTCTTGTCAGCTCTATTGCTTGTTGTCCAATGAACATTGAATTGTTAATTGTTTTATATGACCAGTTAGTTTAGCAATATTTTATTTGAGCTCAAGACCTAATTTATTTGAGAAATTGCCATATTTAATTTGTGATTGATCTTGACCTAAGTGGCGAGGTGGCCGATTGTTTATACTTGAGCAGCCGAAATCTGAGAGCACTTATGATCAACTTCAATTTGAGTATTATGCTAATTGAATTAGCTCACTCGTTTATTCTGTTTAGCATGATTTCCTATTCAAATGATCTGAGTAGTTTGTCTATGTTAAGAGACATTTTTTTTATGCTCATGTCATTTTGTTTCTGCTGGAATTATGCTTTATTGTTCATAATTATATCTAGAATTAATCTGAAATATTTGCTAAAACCGCAATTATGTCAACAATCAGTGCATCTGCATGTGCATCGATGGGCCGATTAAAGCCCATTATAGAAGTTAGGGCAACTGCATATGCATGGAACACGTCCCTGAGCTAATGAACAACTCCTCTCAATAAAAAGAAGAAAAACTAATGAACAACAATAGTTTCTTTCAAATAAAAGATTGCAGAACTAAGGTAGTTTTTTTGGGGGGGGAGGGGGGTTGGCTTATCTCCTTTATATTAAAAGTAAAAGAAACATTATGAACACATGTATAAGATGACTCTTGGCTGCTCCGTACAACGTATGCAAGCATGCCATTGCAAAGTACATACAGATCACTGCAAAAGCAATAAAAGTGTAGAACATTGCAGCTCTAAGCCTAACGTATATAGACAGACCGTGATTAAGATGGCAGATTTGCTAATTTTTAGTTGCCTAAAATTTTCTTATCCATCAGTCACCTACAGTTGCACAATACTAGGCCAAAATTGTAGTATCAAATGATGTGCAATTTTAACACAGCTTTACTGTAACTTTTAGTTCTATTTGTTTTTATATTTGTAGAGTTTACCTAGATTTAATTTTGTCTAGTTTATATTTTTTTGTATTTTTCTTTTAACATTCTTTTCATGCCATAAGATGAAAATTTAAAGGTGGGAACAAATGACTGAAAAATAACAAATTTTCAGGCAACTTACACATAGACAATCCCTTAAGATGGATGCCAAAAATGTTTATCATTGACAAGGCAATTTTTTTTTTGACGAATGTACAATGAGATCAACACAGTTTCCTCGTTTCAAAAAAAGATCAACACGGTTTCTTCTTTTCCAAGATCCTGTTCTTAATCTGAGATTTATAAGATTTGTATGCTTGCCCACGTGCCTGAACAGATATTGACGATCTCTTTTAAGAACCTGGCAATGTGTCCTTCGGATTTCTCCACCAATACAGGGATGGTGAGAACAATAACAAGGGCTGGCAGAGCAAAGATTCAACAAAATTTGCATTGATCAGTAAGATTAGTACATTACATTGTCAAATACACCTTCCTTTCTATAGGATGATTCGTGGTGTTCCAAATAAATAAGCACCAATTTTAAATGTAGTTATTCAAATCAAGTTGAATGCATCCAATTCACAGCCACTATGAACAATGAGAGGGATCCCCTTGTCATGTCCTAATTTACACTTGAAAGCTCTTCCTTGAGAATTCATCAATCTATTCAGAAGTACCAATGTAGAACTGCTGAAATGTTTGATGTATATTTGTATAATATATAAGAATAACTCCCATCTAGTAAGTGATAGCTAAAAAATGATCACATTTTGCCTGTACCAGTAATACAAATAACTCAATGTGGTTTCAAGTTTCAACTGAACAAGGGACTTGCTGCCTTGTTATCCAACAAAAAAAGCGATAGTTTGAACATTGGTTCTGTTTCTGTACTTCTGTTCTATATTACTACCATAATTTACGTGGGCAGAAGATGCAGTGCAAGTATCAGGAATTTGATGGTACTGCATATTGTTACCACATTTTCACATTATTCAGCCCAGCATGGATTTTTTTTTTGTAGCAACAGATATGCGGCGGTAATTAGTTCTTTGGAAATTTATCAGGAAAAGTACTTAATTGCGTACACCAAAGTAATAAGATCAGTCAATCGGCCAACTATGGAGGTCATCAGTAGCACAGAAGCCACCTTGTAGAAGAGGCTGGAGTCCTTCCCAAGAGCAATATTTTCAAAACCCTGGAGTGTCTTATTCATGTAGGTACCCACTGTTGCTGTTGCCACACTCATTGAATCTTCAGAGATTTTCATCTGTGGAACAGGCGGCGGTGCCCTGCATAAATTTTTCTTATGCCCTTCAGCACATACATTGTCAAGAAGACAACCTTAGTGCAAAAGCAATCGTACAATGGTTTAGTTTTGATCTTTATTTTTCTAATATGCTCGGTTTTTGCAATAAGGAACCATTGGATTAGCTCCTTCGCTGTTCAACATATGGGTTCACATTCATTTTCTGTTGAAATCATTGCAGGCTAACATTAAATTTCACCATGACTTAAATGTGCAACCAAACAGCTCAGGTTTAAATGGATGAGTTACTTAACTTTACTGATACAATGAGATTAGCTATCATGAACATATTTTTTAGGGAACTATCATGAACATATTAATCAGTGATAGAGCAACGCTAAGTTGCTGCATGCCTTCACCGTTCCAATCATAATCAGATAAGCACAACGAGCCAACAGTTGACATGAGAAAAGCAGCCGGATATATCTTGATCGCAACAGAAGGGAGAACTAAATTAGTAAATCTACCTCAGACCTCCGTTGGTTTAAGGTTCTTCCACAAGCTTCGTCACAAGAACATACTACTAGAGTACCCATTGATTCTTGTGAAGCTAGCAAATGCAACGAATAGCATTCTATTATCTATTTCAGATTTTACATCAAGCTCACTTATCTGCCACCGCGGTACAGCCGAACAAGTGAACAACCACAGCGAAAGGCAAAAAGCAATCCACCCAAGGGCCAAGGCCAATTCACATCATTAGCTGTAACATGCTACCAATAATCCTAACCAACAAGACTACGAAAATCACAGCAGAGTATCAACAGGTAGGTTAACTGAGATGGATGACGCCATGCGATGCGCTAAACTGCAAACCACGTACCTGTTGAGCAATCGCGGCCTTGGCCCAGACGAAGAGGACGGCGAGCATGATCATGATCACCCGGGATACGAAGGAGAGCAGCGTGTAGCCCGGCACGGAGTAGAAGAGGGCCCAAGACGACGCCACCGTGGCCAGCAACCCGCCGGCCACCTCCTTCCTCCTCCACAGCACCACAACCGCCACTGCGCGCGCGCGCGCACACACACACCCACCAAAATCCCCAGAGCACTCTCTCAAATGCGAAAACAGCCTAATGAGTAATGACACAAGAACCAACCACGACCAAGACGATTTACAGCACTCTGAATGTACTGAGCTCACCAGCGCCGCCGCCGAGGAGGTCGTGCAGCGATCTTTGGGTGCCGAACGGCAGGCAACCTTGGTCGGAGGCATCCATTGTTGCCGGATGGATGGATCTCTCCCCGATCGGAGCTCAGCTGATGGAAAAGGCGAAAGGGGCGACAAGAACAGCAGTGGAATGGAAGAACGGCGGCTACTGAATCTTGTTTAGTCCAACTTTTCGAGCTGGAGTTTGGAAATTGCGAAGGGAGAAAGAGAAAAGGAAAAAGAAAAGGCGCAAAAGCGTGGGGCACCACACCACGTCACCACCACGAGAGACCAATAGTGTTGCCTCGTCGTCGTCGCCGTCGTGTTCTTGGTCCTTGCATGTCACTTCCACCGGACGACAAAACGGACGATCCGTAACTCGGGTGTGGCCACCCACCGGCCGCCGCCTTTCGGCTAGGCTAGGCCGGGGGGCGTGCAGATGCTACTGGTCTTTTTACAAGCAGCACCCGCTGCCTGCAGGAACAACAGCTAGAGAGAAACAGTGCATTCTCGAGAATCTAATCGATTTGCATTGTTAGTACTCCTGCAAGAGAATCCAACAGATGCACCTCTTTCAGGTGACGAAAAGAAGAATGCTTTGCTGCATAGTTTCTGCAGAAGCACTGTAGTTTTAACTACTACACTCGTGTCCAGAAATGAGAGCGGGCATGTAAACATCAGATATCCAAGATCAAAGCAGCTGCCTCTGTAAAAGAAGCATCACATAACAAAGAAGCAAAACCGCCATTTCCAGTCTCTATGCAGTTTGCACATAACGGCTACAAAAGTAAGTTTTAAAGCCAGGCAGGTTCAAACTCTAATGTGTATACGGCATTCAGAAATCAGAAGTTCAGAACAACATTACTCCTCCAGTGAAATGGAGGGCAGTTTAAACGCATCCCTCTTTTTCGCTTTCTGTCTGTATAGTCTAATGCAGTTCCAGCCCAAATGGAACATGGCATCCTAATCTTCTTTTATTGATTCTTTTCCCTCTAAAGAGGGAGAGCTCTCCCATGGATTACCGCCTGAAAGCAGGCTCCTGAATGTTATCACTGCGGGACTCGCTTGGTTCAGATTGATTAGCTCCTTGCTCCTCCAGGTTGCTTCCTCTGCTCATTACGCCTGATACGGCTTCACTTACAAGAGCATCCTGAGGTCTGCTCTCTTCTTGAGCTGCACCGTAGCTGGCAAATGGACCCCCAGTGTCCATCAGGCTAGCAGCTATAGCAGCATTCAAGTCAGCTTCTTCCTGCTGTGCTGCAATCATGTCCATCTCGCTCATGCCTTCTGATTGATCACCAAGCAGAGAGATGTCTGCCTGCTGAGTAGGTGTTTGCACCTGGTTACAAGAGGCAGTTATCCTTCGGGCATCATCGGGGGTCAGCCACTGCCCGAAATTAGAGCCTTCCGTCGCCATGGGGCACTCTTTAGGGAAGTTGCCCCTCACTGCAAAGATACTCCACCCTGACCCCTTCAGGGTGTCAATGTAAGCTGAGAGATAAAACTTTGATAGATGCTCAGGAGCAGGGTAGAGACTATTGAAGTTGTACCACTCCCCATTCACCTTCCTAATGCAGAACCAGTGGTCCTGCAGGTGGCAAATGAAAGCAATTTCCAGCTCAGGGTCAAATAGGGATGCCCCTGCAGCTGGGGAGTCAAGGGGAATAACTTGGAGGTCCCAAACCTCCAGTGCCTTCTGCAGAACCTGTTAGATGAAAACATTCAGGTGAGAATATGAACATGGGAGTGCATTGCAGCAAATGAGCAAAGCCAATAACAACAGATTTAAAACTCGCGTTACATAGAATTGTAGTGCCAGAAGCTCAGAACAAAGAATTT
Organism: Ampelocalamus luodianensis; assembly: GCA_036346255.1. Classification (NCBI taxonomy): domain Eukaryota; kingdom Viridiplantae; phylum Streptophyta; class Magnoliopsida; order Poales; family Poaceae; genus Ampelocalamus; species Ampelocalamus luodianensis. The sequence goes on along the minus strand of CM070617.1, from coordinate 22,513,711 downwards.
GCTATTTACTGCTCCAAGCATCAAAACCACTTACACCTTACCTGAGACGTTATAAGGCTAAACTATAGTTGATGAAGCACATGAACTATACACATGGAAATAAATAGAAGACAAAGACCATGTAACAATTTTCCTTCAGTAATAAATAGACTGAAATTACCCCTAAAGGGAATCCATGTTCAATACAAAGGTACAAGCATAAATGCTCCTCTAAGAGGAAAAACTTGTTCAGATGAAACATGGTTGAAAGGCCATAGAGAATGACCGATATGAAGAAATTGAAAATCTAACATATGTTATCAGAAAATGCGAAGTCAACATGTTTTCTTTCTTACAAAATAGATTTAAAACTACTTTCATTTAGTTATAGTCAACAATCAGTGGCATATGATGTTTTTAAGATTCAGTCAGTATGTGAAGAGCCACCAGAACACCATAAATGCAATATAACATATAAACTTAGGTTTACCAGAGACAAATAGAAAGGAATCGGTCACTAGTATGGCAACAAAATTCCCATGTTGCATAAGAATTTTAAACTGCTGTATAATAGTACAAATTTGAGATGGGTACACTTCATGCCAAATTTAAACTGTACTGAGATTGCAAAGGCAAGATTGATGCAAGTGAAAGCAGAGCAAAAGGAAACCAAATGCCTATGCATCTGTATGCCTTTTATGCCATGCTGTCTCTTCAAAATAAATTCAGAAGACACATTTAAGAAAAATATTATGTCTGCCAGATGGAAAAACGTAAGATGCTAGGGACTTAGCAAGAAAGTCGAACTTAGCCAGATGGAAAAAATTATTCCTTCAATAAAAATAAGTGGTAAAACATTCAACAGTATCTGTACTTGCATTTGAGAATCTAATCATGTTTCAGTAACTGATATACATAGGCATATCTAGGGCAGGTTTCTCTTCCTTCCATGGTTTCTATTTTTATTTTTTGCATTACAAGGCCTGGTTCTTTACAACAGCCAGGGCCCTAGTGAAGGGTAATGAGCATCCAAGGACCCATCTGGTTGTGTTATTGGCTAGGAAGTCCCTCCCCCAGTTAATATGACAACAGCAAATTCATACTACAATTAGCACAATGATACAATTGGCAAGCTGCAAGCCTTAACCAACAAACTCGACCACTGCCAGCTTTACTACCTTGTACCCAGTTAATTGACTCGGTAAATATCTTTGATTTTTGTTCTTTTGTGTCAATACAAAGTTTGTCGTTATATATTTACCTGAATTAAAAATGTACGCATATTGCTTGATTTGGAAATATAGTAGATTCCACCGAAAAATTTCATATGAGATCTCATGTGTCTCGATTGCACATTTATAATGTGAACACTGATTTGGATTTTAATGATATATTGCCAAACACTTCAGAATTCATATCTCCATAAAGTTTTCCTTCCAGAATTGCTTCCAGACCAATTTAATTTAAAATTGTAATTTAAACCTTTAATATCACCATCAAGCTTGCTCATATGTATTCTTGCTGTACCAATTCAAATTTCCAAAAAAAAAAAACAGACTAAGAGTTAACGAACAGACCATGGTAAGGTCAAACCATTTACCAACATCAATATTAGCCACCTAACCGACAGACATGATTTCATCCCAAAGAGGACTCTTTACAGCTAAGATGAAACCTAGACAGCTATAAACCTGAATTTCTTCTTAACTTAAGCAATTCAGTACACGACAAAACACAAATAGCAAAAACAACTAGAAGCTTGATGACGTACGACAAGTACATAAATTTGGATAGCGTAATCACAGCAGAATTAATAACTATAATTGCATGCAGACACATGCATTTGCGTATGCCAAGTACGTAACAAACTGTTACGAAATCTCTTGCTATCGTTAATACAAAGTCCTCCACTTTTAGGAAGCAACTATAGCTAGCCTTTTCTAGTAATACAAAAAAGTACAAGCCTATACGTAATATCTTGCTATCATTAATACATAGTACTCCAAGGCACGATCTATTTCCTTTTCATTTTTGCTCTGCTGCTACCCTAACCTATGAACATAACTTTTCCAAGTAGCAAAGCTGTGACCATAAAAAGGAAAAATCATGCAAATGCATGACTATAAATCCATGATGTTACTAAAGTATATATTTGGCTTCATCTACGTTCAAGGATCAGGGTTCTAATTGTAGTGTCTCTGTGTGTGCAAGCTATCAAAGGAAACTCACGGATCATTTCCTAGAACCCTAACTATTACATAATCTCAAGAATAAACATTTCTTCACCATGGCTAGGCCTAGGACCATGCATGTCAAGCCGGCCGATACAGAAGCAAAAAGTACGTCTTTCGATTCAAAACTAAAGGCTGCGCCCTTTTCTGGACTCAAGCAAAGCTCTACGTCATTAGCACCCATCTTATAAAACCTATATCTGCAAGTGCACATTACCCTAGAATCTTCAACTAGAATGCAGTCGACAACTTCCCAATAGCAATGCGTCAAGCGAAATCCCCTAAATTCGGAGGTACGGCCATACAGGCAACCAGGTTGTTATGGTATCTCGACGACAATCGAACTGACCAAGGGCAAAAGATACAGAAGGATAGATTTTCCAAAGAGCGTGGAGCGGTGGAGGGCCTGGGTCGGGAAACCTACCTGGATGCTGAAGTCGCCCCCGAGGGAGACGTTGTGGGAGCCCTCGCCCTCGGCGAGGAAGTCCCCCGCGGCGGTGGTGGCGCCCTCGAGCATGACCTGGCGCTCGCGCTGGTCGAGGTCGGCGGCGAGCGCGGCGAGGTCGAACTCGGAGAAGAAGGGCCCCTGCAGGGCGGTATTGACGCAGTGCACGGCGCAGAGCTTCCCCTCCTGCACCTCGTGGTACAGCATCCCCCCGTTGCTCGCCGCCTCCATCCCCCCAGAACCTTCTAGAAGCCTCCGGCGATTCCTCCTCCCTCTTCTCCCCCTCTCCCTATATACCGCAGATTCGAGCGCTGCTTCGAAACCAAACGGATGGGGGGGAGGAAAGGAAAAAAGGAAAAGGGGACGCGAGAGTTGAGTGCTGTTTGGGTCAGTGGCGAGTGGCGACGCAGATTCCCCTCGGAAAAACATTAAAAAAGCATTGCCACGTGGACGCGATCCTCCAAAAGGCTGCAACCTGGCTGCCACGTGGAATTTCTCGAAAAAGCTTCGATATTTTTTAGGTCTCTCGGTTTCGATTTACCTCAGCACTATACTGTTTGAGCTAAGTATATACTTCCACGATTTGATTTTTTTATATATAAAACTCGGTTATTATTATTCGATTGTATAATATTAATGTAATGACTCTGTGACATGTTTACCGCCCTACGTCGATACGCAGTCTTCTTCGAGTTGGTTCTTTCCTAAACTCCTATTTGTTTTTTTATTAGGTGCGTGTTGAGCTGGCGTATTTTTTACTCGAAATTTTTTTTAATTCAAGGACCAGAATCAATCTGATCTTTTTAGGCGGCCAGCAGCAAAATCTGATGGCTACTTAATTGGTTCTAGCCTGCCACGAAATGCAAATTTGCCAGTCACGGGCTCACGGCTAGAGCTGTGAAAAAAAGCTCAAGCTCGGTTGGGTCTCCTTTCCAGTTTGGCTTGTGCTCCAAACGAATCGATCTCGAACTCATGAGTCTTAACGGACCGAACTCGAATAGTTTGATTGGTTTTTTTTTTCTCAAACTCGAATAGTCCTCCTATCCTGTTAAAAATTGCTCAGAAAAACCTCCTATCTTGTTGAAAATGGCTACATGTTAATTGTTACCAAGCTTCTCTCGAGCTCGAGCCTACTCGGGCTTTTCTAATTATTGAAAATTGATGTATGTTATTGATTGTTACTGAGCTTACTCGAGCCAAGCTCGAATCTACTCAAGCTTGGGCCGAGCCAAGCTCAAGCCCAAGTCCAAGCTCGGACCCTGACTAAGACTCGCTCAAGCTTGGCTCATTTATAACCCTACTCATGGCTCACCAAATGGGCCACCCGGCCTGGCACGACCAACCCATTCAACTGTGTGTGCCATGCGGTGTCGGGCCGTGGGCTGGGGTGCCGACCCAAGCACGACACACCGACCACTTGGGTTGTGCCTAGCTGGCCCGCTATAGTGCCTAGGCACGATTAAAGCCAGATGTGTGGTTGTGCCCGACTGCCCGTGCCAGCCTCCCTGCACCTGGCCACCTTCACCGTTGGCCGTTTGGTCTTCGCATGGTCGTACCACACCGGGCACGCATTTGCGTGCCGTGCCAGACCGACCCACTGGCCGGGGTGCCGACATCAGCACGACACGTCCGGTCGGGCATGGCTCGACCGAGCTACAACGTGGGCCATGCCGTGTCCGGGCTGGGCCAATAGTCCCGTCTTGTGCTTCTGGTCGGCCCGGGTGGCCCAGCTCATTTGGCCACCTCTACCGTCGCCGTCGGCCAGTCGCCATCGGGTGACTATCCTACTCCAACGCCGCGCAAACTGGAAAGCTCTAAGTAAGCCAGCTATACTATCTCGATACAACGAGTTTGTTGGGGAAAGCAGTGACGGACGGGCATGGGCACTGCATTGATGATTTCATATATGTTTCTTTTCTTTACCACTATGTACCTCCTGTAAGTGCTTTCAGTAAACTGTCGCCATTACATGCTCTCGAATGGGCTAGGGTTATCCCTTAAAATCCTACGTTAGTTGTTGGATTTCTCAAGGCATCCACTGAAGCTATTCTAAACATTTTCCCTGTGCCATTCATTGAAATAAAGTTTGTGACAGTAAACACAGCTGAGAGCTACAACTCTTCAGATTTTTCCTAAGCCATGGCCTAATTTGTCATGTTATGTTGTTTGTTCTGAAATTTTAGTAGGTGGCTTTGATGTTTGGAGTTCAGCATTATTTGGCCATTTCAGAATGATGGTAGGGAAAGAAATTATGTTCCTGACTCAGCCGGGTTGTGCAATTCTCCTTCAATTGATTCATCAAGGTGACATAATCTTTCCTTTGTCAAATTGTTTACTATTGTTATTACATACATTCTTTAGGCTTTAGCAAAAAACAATTGTGCAACTGTCACCATCGTAGCCATGATCGTTAAGTTATAACTCATCGATGGGATGCAAAGTTCTGTTGGATTGTAAAGACAAGCTTTCTGCTTCAACAAATGGAATTTCCTAATATTTTAGTTTATTATGGTTCAATACAAGCTGAGTTATGTAGCCAAACATGCAGCCATTCCCATAGAAATATCTCGTGTGCGGTTCTCCTTCAATTGATTCCTCAAGGTGATATAATCTTTTATTTGTCAAACTTTTCGCTATTGATTTACTTCATACATTCCTTAGGCTTTACCAAGTTTGGGTCAAATCAATTCATGTTTTGTGCAACAATCACCATCGTATCCATGATCATCATGTTATAACTCATCAATGGGATGCAAAGTTCTACTGGATTGTAAAGAAAAACTTTTTTGCTTCAACAAATGGAATTTTCCAATATTTCAGTTTATTATGGTTCAATATAAGATGAGTTGTGTAGCCAAACATGCAACCATTCCCATAGAAATGTCTGGTACCATAGTTTTGTTGGACTGTAAAGACAAGATTCTGGCTTTGACAATTGCAAATTTCCAACGATTTAGTTTATTGTGGTTCATTACAAGGTGCCTTGTGTGTCAGGTTCATGTAGAATATGTAGATTGCTAGGTATTATCTAATCAGGCTGCCTACAATGCATTTTTTGTGGAAGGAACAATATAAATTTTATTTGGTATAGATAGCTGGCATTTTCTATCAAATCTACCATTTTTGTTACACTTGATGTAAGACTAATTACAATTTTGCAAGGTTTAGCTAAAGATCAGATCATTTTTTTTTTGTATTCTTCTTTTTCATAAAACTAGGAAGGAAGTGAAATTTCCCTACATACATCTAGTAATTTAGAAATATTGAAAGGATCAGATGGTAGTATATTTGTCTCTTCATTGTGGTTTATACTAGAACTGTAAGGGTTAAATGTTTATATTTTGTTGTTTACAGAACATGTGAATCTTTGATTTTCTATCGTGGGTATGGCGGTTTATACTAGTGCTTTGAATTAGTGATCGACCCAAATAATTATTTCCTGTTAGTATTATTCTACTGAACATGCTGTGTTGGTCACTGGTGAGCTATTTGTTTTTCGTGTGTTCTTACCCATTTGCCTAAATTTATGCAGTACCTAATCAACTTGGGCCCCATCCGGTACCAAGATTCCAAAGTATTTTGATAACTAGGTGATGTTTCCATCAACTCTGTTGTTGTTATAGTGCATATTGTTAACAACCAGGCTAAGAAGGCTTATATCAGGTTAGTCTTTCGCCAGTGCTATCAATTTTCTTTCAGATCTCCTTCAACCAAACTAATCAACTAGCTAGCTATATTGTTGGATTACTTCATGAGTTAATCAAGCTGCTTTCTATACATTTTTCTTAATAGGAACAAGCTAGATTCTATTTGGTAGAAATATCTGGTATTACCAGTCAAGTCTGCCATTTCGTAACACTTTTTTGTAAGGTCATGTTTTTGCTACGTTCGCTAAAGATCATTTTTGTGATGATTCTTTTTCTCTGAGTAAAATCTTGATCCTTAGCTACGAATTGTGGGCGGCTCTTGAAATGAAATTGCGAGTCCTGGAGATCAGAACTTATACTCTCAGAATGCAAAAGATGTAAAGAAATTGGAGCGACACTACAGCAGTGCAACATCAAACTTCTTGTTGTGGCTTAAACCCCCTGTCACAACACATGAGAGTTTACTAGCTAAGCCAGCTATTAATCTTGTTTAGTACCAGACGCCAGATGATGACCCACACGATGGATGATGTTAGCATGTATATCTCACAACTTATCTGGGTATAAACTTCTTACCTCCATCATCCAGTATTGTCTTCACCGTGCGGTAACAGGGAATTGCATGAAATTAATTTTGATTTCATTGTTTATTTCTTGCAGGTCATCTACAATCATTGTAATACTATTTGGATGTCTTTTGAGCATTGTTTTATCTTTAGTGTGGTGCATAGTATCTAGATGGAGGACCCAAGGATGAAAAAATCTTGCTCATACTACTCATTTATGTGTTTGGATTTTCTTTGTAACAGAGACCGCAGTATCTTTTTGTGGATCAGCTCTAGTTTCTTCAGTGATGTTACTCTCCTGTCTTAGGGAAGTTTTTAGTTTCGACTACCCAGAAACCAATTGAATATATCGTCGCTATCGTATATGATATCAAAAGCAATACTTTTATGTTTGTATGGTATTTCTCTTTGTGGATTACATCTTTCTGTACGACGTGCTCTATAAGGTTTTGCTATCTATGCTAAACCTTATGGATGTGCTCTACTGAATAAACAATATAATTTAACCATATAGAGCATGGGCCTTCTCTATTATTGTCCTACATGAATTCTGCATGGTATGCTCTGATCTGCTGCAAAAAGGTACAAAATGCATGATATCACCACGTCAACTCACCAGACTACCTATCGTTTCATACATACTAATGCTTTTCCAAGGTTTTCTCAATTATACAGAGTTATACCAACGCAGCGTAGCGTGCCCTCTGCCTGGTTGGGTTGCATGAATGTGTCAATTTAACCAACTGTACTATCTACCAGACTGAATGCAAGGGCGTGATTGAATATGCCATGGATGGTGTGAGCATTAATGCACCAATAATTCTGCCACAGTAATGGTTGTGCAAAAGTCATAGCATGACAGTGAATTTTTGGCGCAAATAGCACCGTTGTAATGTTTATTTACGGAAGTAGCGGCCGTCATGACGAATTAGCAAATTCAACACCTCGTCTACACGGTCACCAGCTGAACGCGATGTCCACGCGATGCATGACCTCGTCCAGCTGGTCATGGACCAAACACGCCTCCACATCTCTCGTTCGGCCGGTCACGGGTTGGACGTGCCTCCACGTCCCTCGTCCGGCCGGTGACGGGCCGGACGCCTCCTCTTACCCCTCCTACTAGTTGAATCTTAAAATCTTTTTCTCAGCTATTCTTGTGTGATTTGACCATGGAGATGGAATCAAGAACCCATTTTTTATTATTTTATGTTGTTTTCTATCTATATTTGTCTGAAACGCTTTTTCGGAATGCGTGCTGTGTGTCGATTGGTCTGCCATCTTCTTCTTTGGAGTAGTATCAACAGTAATCGTGAATTACATTAGCATGTAGTTAGAAACCGTAATTAGCGCAGAAATTTATCCGCGTTCGGCTCGTAGCGGCCGGACGCACTGCTCCTCCCGATCGCACTGCACGCACGTCTGTCCCCTCAACCCTCTAATCCGCCACCTCCATCGCGTCCTTGTTTGTCGGGACCCAAAATTACGATTTTGGAACCCTCTGTGTATACTGCACTAGTCCAGGATCACGCTAGTGCACACAGGGTCAACATAGGTAAATATCGATCCACACAAACGATAAATAAAGTAAACGATTAGTTTGAATAACAAATAAGGGTTTTGACCTTATGGTCGAGTTTACACTTATTAAGCCACGCAGGGCTAACAAAGAATAAAGCAAAGAATGAAGCGGAAATAACTCCGGCGTAGATCCCACCAATTCACCACAGGCAACCAATCGGGATCCGGACCTTAACGATCAAGAACCTTCGCGAACTCTTCCTCGTAGCGGCGTAGACTCCTCCTCTTTCGTAGGTTTGGCGCAAGTTTTACAACAAGCGTGAGTACACAACCGTACTCGCAAATCATACCACGAATGTAATTTATAGATGCGAGCTTATTCCAAAGGAAATGGCTTATGTGGTTATTTTGCGAAATGCAACATTTGCAATTGAATATGAATAATAGATTGAAATGCGATTCAAAACAAATAGATAATATTAATTTAATGATTGTTTTCACAAAGACACATAGCCTAATCAAATTCTTTCACACACCATATGACTTAAATCACACATTGTCCCTTCCCAACATTTTATGAAAACTACCCTCGTGTGAAATCCCGAGCATGTCCATGACCATGACGCGCATTATTCGAATAGATTGATTTAACACTCTGCAGAGGTTGTACACTTTACCCACAAGATACAACTAGTGTAGCAAGCACTAATCATAACAAAGCGGTTCGAAACTTCATCTCAACATTGACACTCCGATGTGCTTACAAACCGCTATGCCAACCCAAACGGCGCTTTGGCATAACACACACCGCCGACAGGAAGCGGCAATCGTCCCGCGATGCAACCACTAAGTAGTCACACCTCCACCCTATCACACAGCCTAACCTATCCACCTAAACATCAATGCCGAGAATCCATAACTTACTAAGTTAGGCCCGTCCCATACCGTGCATGTGGTCGTGCTGATGAAGCTCGGTTCAATGGCGCACAAAGTTAAGTCCTTAATTGACCAAGGCAAGACTTCCATGTTCTAACGAAGTCACAAAGATTATCATTCCTAAGCACACAGCTTCCACCATATCACACAGTTTCCACCACTTGCCTCAGTCTAAATCCTTTACCACCTAGTTGGTTTTAGTGCAACACATGCCATCACGAAGCGATAACACATAGCACACAGTTTTACACGAAGTTTCATATTCACTTAGTCATATTTAGTAATTGCCACTTTCATGAGATGTGAGACTCGTAGCATGGCTAAGCAATTGTACTCGCATCTAACCAACCCACGTTGGTGCTATAATTTTACCAACTGATAACCAATCTAGGGTGATAAGGAATTATGACATACAAGGCCAAGGTGTGATAACAAATTTTGATAATAACTATACCCAAAGCATTTAAATAAATAATTAAAATAGAATGCAGTACTTTGAAGTAAAGTAATTTGAAAACTGGGTTCAAGATGATCAAAGGTATGACTTGCCTTGGAAAAGGTCTATATACTGATTTTGATCTTGGGGTGCTCCTTCTTCAACGAAATTCCCCGACGAATCGACGTCTACTCGCAAACGAGACACAAACAAACAAAATAAATAAATAACAGAGGCAAACCAAGCTCCAAAAATTAAATAACAATCTCAGATAAATAGAGCTCGAATTTAGATAAATTTAGAAATTTGAATGGGCTCAATCGGAGTTAGGATGCAAAAGTTATGAGCTCTGGAAGTTTAAATCTAAAAAAAACCCTAATTTGGATTTTCCAGAATTTCGAATTATTTCTCTGAAGAAAAATCGGATTATTGCGCAATGCTGACGTCATCGGAGGACGTTCGAACGGGATGAAAATTGGTCTGACAGGTGGGACCCACATGTCAGTGACACGGCTCACGGTAGACTAGGTCTACCGAGCCTCGGGATTTGAAAACCGGTGGACAAGCACGTGGACTGGTGGACCAATCCACATGCGACACGTCGGCGCGCGGCCGACCGCCGCTGACTTCGGCGCACACGTGCGAGATGACGAGGATGCCACGCGGCGCCACTCGATGATGACACCGCGCGGCGCTGAGGTGGCGACGACGTGGGCGGCCACGTCGAGCCGACGGACGGCGGCGCTTCGGAACCGACGACAACGGCGACGGCGCGATCCACCGCGGTGAGTGGTACCGGCGTGTAGCTCTTGCTATTGCGAACCTGTTGAGGTAGGTCCGGGTGGTCGGGAACAACGGAGGTGGCCGGCGGCGAGCTCAGAGCGGCGGAGGTGCTTCGGGTTTTGTCGGACGGTGGCTCCGATGGGGTTCCGGCGACGGCGAAGGCTCCGGGAGGTAGAGGCTGTGACGAGGAACACGTCGGCGTGCTCCACGATGATGCGACGACAACGACGGCGGCGGAATCGACGAAGAACAGATCGGCGGTGAAAACCCTAAACCTTGACTCGCGGCGGCGCTAGGGCTCTACGGTGGAAAAGGGTGGCGGCTCTGGGTTGCGGTTGAGAGGGCGAACCCGGGGGTGCCTTTTATAGGGGCCGGGAGGGGCTAGGGCGGCGTGCGGCGGCGAACCCTAAAAAGAGTCCGATATGAACTCGCGAGGAAATCGGAGATAGAAACGGAAACGGGGTTTGATTTTGATCCGAGAAGATGCGGGGAGGTTGGGGATAAGATTCTACGTATTTTCTAGAAGGGGTTCAATTGGAAAGGTGGCGTTGTCGTACGGGACTCGAGCTCAGAAACATGGCGGACGGCGCGGCCGCTCGCGAGGAAGAAGCCGGGGGCGAGGGGGACGACGAAGGCGTGGGGCCCACACGTCAGCGGCACGGAGACGGCGCGCGCGAGAGCTGGGCTTCACGCGGGAGATGGGCCGGCACAGCGAAGAGATGGGCCGGAGCTTTGGAAATTCGGCCCGAAAGGATTTCTGAGATTTTAATAGCTTTTCTAATTTAGAAAATACCAGAAATTCAAATAAGCATTAGAAAATAGCAAATGAACTCAGAAAAATTCTAGAAAAATCTAGAAAAAAATATCTGAGCACAAGGAACCCAAATAAAATAGTTTTGGCTAAGTTCATGTTGGGATTATTCACATTAAATGTTTTTGATTGTAAAGTCCAATATTAAGCTTTTGAATTTAAATTCAAATAAATCCAAATGGTGAATTTTCTTCCTACTAACTATTAAAAGATTTTTAAACTCAAAAATTGAGATGTTACATTGTTCGCATGCATGCATGCAAAAAAAATAGCGCGGGAGGGAATCCAATTCCCTCCGTAGCACCCTCTCGTCGTCTATTTAACCGCAGGAGAGTGCGATTTCACTTCGCACTCTCTCTCTCTTTGGTTTCGGTTTTTTGGAGACCTATTATTATTTACCATTGTCATTAGTAGTTATTTCAGCAGGTATGTTTCTCCTCGTATGTTATTTATTTTTCAATTTTGTGATTAGTAAATTATTCATAGCGAAATTAATCTTACATAATTTATTAGTTGTAATTTTTAGGAGTAGTTAATTAGTTACCAATTAATTAATTAGTCATAAGTGCATTGTTTTACTCAATTAGTCCGAAATAGTTAGTTGGAATTAAGTCTTAATAAAGTAGCATTAATTAGTCATTAATACTTTAGTCGTATTTTATAAGACATGATTAATTTGCTTTCATCAATTAGTGGTAATTAATTTAGCATAAAAGGAAGGGGCATTCTTTTCTTCTTTCTGAAAGCCACTTGTTTTAGATTGGATATTACAATGTGTTTGCATTATATAAGACAAACAAGTAGTGTTGTGATTCACAGACTTGTTTCTCCATGAAATGACAAACTTGAAGCAACCTTTTGAAAGAAATGAAATTGTAGAGCTACATTCAACAGCATATTCACCAGAAGATATGCTGATAATATTAAAACAACATTATGTTTAGATTAATTGTAAAGAAAGAGGACAAGGGTCCAAACCAAATTAATTTTCAATTACAGCTATATGCATCTAACAGTGGTAACCATACAAAGAAATATAATATAGCATTCTGAGAAGTCAAGCCCTGTACTACCTACTGAAGTAAAAGAGAAATTCATCTATGACATAAACGTACAGTGTACATGCCCTTTCAGATGCAAATGGTTTTAGAATATGCGAATACAAGTGCTGGCAGCATAATTAAGGCATGTTGACTTAAATTTAGAATGATATAGACATAAATTTTTTCGTAGTATCATATCAAAAAGTGACCTTGACGCCCATCCACTCATCCATGTCTAATCAACCACCTCCATCACTTCCTTGTCCATGCATGCATGCAAGAGAAGCGTGGGAGGGAATCCTGTTAATTAGTCCTGGGTACATTATTTTACCAATTAATTAGTCATAAGTACATTGTTGCACTCAATTAATTAGTCCAAAATAGTTAGTTGGAATTAAGTCTTAATAAATTATCAGTCATTAATTAGTTGTAAATAATTTAGCTGTATTATATAAGACGTGATTAAATTGCTTTCATTAATTAGCGGTAATTATTTTAGTGCTATTTTGGTCATCGTAATTAATTCACTCATGACTAATGTAGACGTCATTACGTAACACATGTTCTCCGTATTTATGCATAATTTCTAATTTGTAGTAATCTATCGTCATCATCAATATTTTTACTAATAGTCCGTTTCTTCCATGTCTTGCAAGCCATGTTTCTACCGGAGCTTCTGGAACACTTCTACGTCGAGAATCATCGGGTGCAAGTCGTGGATCGATGGGGACGTGGATGGCCCTCCACGCCTGGCGCTTTGGGTCGGGAGGGAATGCTGGGAGCTGGACGCTCGCTATGTCCCCATCCTCCGGGACATGGGCTTGTTGCCCTTCACGAGGCTGGTCTCCGTTGGATGCTAGTTCACCCTGGACGACACCTGCTGTCAGCACTTGTCGACCGGTGGAGGCCCGAGAAGCACACGTTCCACTTTCGGTGGGGTGAGATGACGGTCACCCTGCAGAACGTCTCATTTTTTACCGGTCTCCCGGTCTGGGGTGAGCCACTTGTTCCAGGCCATCCGTCGGCGGACTGGAAGGCCAGACTCGGGAACAGGTGAGGCTTTCCTCGGACTTGGCTGAGGCTTTTCAGCCAGTGCCCGGAGGGTGCACCTGACAACGTTGTTCGAACGCACCTTGTCGCTTACCTTCTATATCTTTTTGGTTCGATCATGTTTCCCACATCACAGGGCAATTGGGTGTACTCCAGCGTCATCAACATCATCGAGTCTTTGGCTGACGCGGAGGCTGGGGCGATACCTCAGTACAACTGGGGATCAGTCGTCCTCTACGCCACATAAAGGGGTTGTGTGACGCTTCGAGGCGCGACACTGATGTCAAACCAGCCTTGCATGTTGCTAAGTGCTCCTACAACTGTAGAGTTGGGAGCACTTCCTTGTTGGGTGGCCATCCTTCCACATAGCAGTGCACTTGTACCCGAGTTGCAGGACCCGATAGATGGGCCCACCATGGGCTACCCGCTATACTACGCTGGACAAAGGGTAGACCAGCGAGGTGCTACTCGTTGTTCCACAATGAGTTCGAGTTGTTGCACGACAACGATATCATCTGGGCTCCATGGACCCTAGACTTCATGGCCTCGGTAGCGCTACATGGGCTATCCTTGCAATGCACGCAGGACACTAGACTTTGGGTGATGACATGCCACCTGGTGTTTACATATATGGTGGAGCCTTATGCGCCGCAACGCGTAATGCAATAGTTCGATTTGTACCAGGTCGTGCCCCTTCCCGATGGCAGGATGCTGCAACGAGTCGTCCACTTGTGAGTCCAACTCCTGTCTGAATAATATTTACACTCCATACATATATCCTCTGTTCTAACATCAATCCTTTCGGAATGTAGGCAAACGAGGTCAGGCCGACATGCTGAGAACTGGTGAGCATTCAGCACGAGTAGATTACGACCTGGATGGAGACGGCGCACATCGAGGTCGTGCTGGAGTAGCGGCCATACGACGTAACGACATACCATGAGTACATGCAGTGGTACGTACCATGGTCGTGCACCAGACTCACCCGTACTCCGCTAGAGCATGTGACACACCAAGAGAGCCTCGGTCACTCATACGATCGATACAACGCTTCGCGGCATGACGACACCGTGAGACACTTACAACCTCCAGTTATTTCATTGATGATATTTATACTCTTCGTTATTAAACCTGTTTTGTCTCTCACTTCAGTTGGGGTAGGGGCAGCGCATCGAAGACCACCATCCGCAACCCACACACAACACTGGGGCGGCTGTTCGACGGATGACGTCCTGCGCACTAGGCAGCAAGTGGGGGGACCGTGCTCACCTGCTAGGTCATCACGACCCAGCGAGACCGGTCGGTGTCGTAGCACTCCACATCGGTCATCGGTCATCCGCGGGCCAGATCGGTGGGGAGGTAAGTTACGTACAAATCTACGTCTTGTTTTTTGGTTATGCCTTACGTTCCGCTAACATCATGTCATTCTCCTGTTGCAGTTCTGTCAGGATGCAACACTTCTGTCATCCGCACCCCATACACAGACTAGCGCTCCCCCTCGGTCATCTATACTGCACATCCGGGAGGTACGAGATTCTCAGTTTACGTCCAGGCTATGAAAATTTGACTAACATCATTTTTTCTTGCAGCCTGCGGTTGACCGTGGGGTGATGGCCATCCATCCAGTGACGAGGATATAGGACTCCCAATTCCTGCAAGGCAGCGGTACACAGGGTTGGAGTGTACGCAGGGTTTGGACCATCCGCAGGGTTTGGAGCGTACGCAAGGCAAAGCTCCTCCGGGTTCGCTAGCACATCGAACGTTCAAGGCCAGAGCTCCTCCACACGATCGGAGTTGCAGACATCGTACCTTGGGGACGAACAATTCGAGGGTGGATTTATACAGTCCGTTGTTCATGAACTCATTGCAAGTGGCCCTCAGTTCGGTATGTCTCAGCAGAACGACATGGACGCTTACCAGACTCGGTTTCCTCCGACTCAGCTTACTGATGCACCTCCGCTCACTCAACATACTCAACGGTCTCCGTACCCCCTCTGATCCGACAGACGCTCTCCAGATCGGTGATGTATCCCACGGGATATGCTCGACACAAAATAAGGACGCGGACGCTAACGCAAATGCAGCGACCAGAGAGTAGTGGCTCAGATGAGTGAGCCATATTGTATCATGTGTACCCCGATAAAATAGGACAATCTTTGTTAATTTAGCAGTTTAATGTGGATGATATTTTTGAACACTGTATTGTACCACATGCTAGATTATATATTAATTAATCTATCTCTATCTATCTTTACTCTTTATCTCGAGCTAGAGAAGGAGGCTACATGACTATTTAATTTGTTGTTGCTAACTATTTAATGTAATTTGTGGTCGCTAACTATTTAATTTTCTAACTATGTAATGTAATTTGCGATTGCGGTTGATGCTACTCCAAAGAAGAAGATGGCAGACAAATCGACGCACAGGCACGCATTCTGAAAAAGCCTTTCAGACAAATATAGATAGAAAACAACAGGAAACAATAAAAAAAATGGGTTCTTGATTCCATCTCCATGGTCAAATCATGCAAGAATAGCTGAGAAAAAGATTACAAGATTCAACGGGTGGGAGGGGTTAGAGGAGGCATACGGCCCGTCCGGCCGGACGAAGGCGATGTGGAGCCGGACGAGGGACGTGGAGGCGCGTCTGGTCCGTAACCGGCCAGACGAGGCCACATGTCTCGTGGACATCGCGTCCGGTCGGTGACCGTGCGGACAAGACGTTCAATTTGCTAATTCGTCGCGACGGCGACTACTTCCGTAAATAAACATTGCAACGGTACTATTTGTGCTTTACTTGCTTGATCTTGCCTGGAATCTTTCCAGCACAATCTTGGGCAGATAATCGACAGCGCTGATGAACTTGACGTCCACGTTGAACAGGGCAACTTTTGGAGGTGCATGCTTGTTCTGACGCATTACCCGGTAATGATATGGACTTGAGGAAAGGCTATTATTTATGTTCCAGCATTTATCTGTTTGTTCTGGCGAGTGTCAAGAATCAAATCAAGATGTGTATACCAAGTTAAAAACTGTTAAATGGTCGTAGGCTAGCCGTAGCTCATGCTTTACAGGTCTGACGAATCGATCGTAACCGGTGATAAGGAGCCGACGGTGGTACACATGGCCGGGCCATGTCAGTACAGGTGGAGCACATTAATGAACAAAATCGGCAGGGGATGTGGTTACTTCCTTCCATCATGCTCCCGGTCCTGGATCATGCGCCAATGTGCCATCACCCTTTCCAGCGTGCTTTCTACCGGATCAATACTAATTTTTCACATCACAGCAACACACAATCGTTAAGCCCATGCCGCATTGCCGCCGTCTCAGATAGACCCCCTCGCGGCCGCGGTGCCGTCTCACCTTACGAGCGAGCGAGCAGCCGAAGTGCCCAGTGACGCACGCATTAACGCAACCGCCCCTGCCCCGCGACGCGAACGCGACCCATTGCAATTAACACCCGAGAGCGACCGCCGGCGCCGCGCAAACTCAACCGTATCATATTCAGATCATACCCGCACTCCTCACTCCCCCGGCCAAACTCGTCCCCAGACCCGAAAGAGGCCACCTCGACCCAGCCAAAAATGTCCGACCAAGCCGACGCCGGCGACGCGGTGTTCGCGCGGTGCCTGCTCACGCTGTACCTTATGAGCCCTCTCACCGTGCTCGCGCTCCGCTACGTCTCCGCGCC
Organism: Ampelocalamus luodianensis; assembly: GCA_036346255.1. Lineage (NCBI taxonomy): Eukaryota > Viridiplantae > Streptophyta > Magnoliopsida > Poales > Poaceae > Ampelocalamus > Ampelocalamus luodianensis. Next base: position 22,496,573 of record CM070617.1, on the reverse strand, counting down.
GTACGGCAAGCTCTCCCGCCCGGGGTGGGGCCCGGCCGTCCCGGCCGCGCTCGCCTGGTGCCTCATGGAGAGCCCCACCCTCTGGCTTCCGCCCCTCGTCTCCACCCTGCCGCTGCGCGCCGTGGCGGCCTCCGGCCCGCTCGCCGCCCTCCCGCCCGCGCTCTACGCCCTCCACTACGCCCACCGCACACTCGTCCACCCGCTCCGCATCCTCCGCCTGCGCCGCGCCCCCGCGCCCGTGCCCGTCCTCGTCGCCGCCTGCGCCTTCGCCTTCAACCTCCTCAACGCCTACGTCCAGGCCCGCTCCTGGGCGCTCCACGTCGCCCGCCCCGCGTCCGCCTCCGCCCTCGCCCGCTGCGTCGTCGGGCTGGCCCTGTACGCGTGGGGGATGCGGGTGAACATCGCGGCGGACAAGGAGCTCCTGAGGCTCAAGGAGGAGGGGGGAGGGTACAAGATCCCGAGGGGCGGGTGGTTCGAGGTGGTGACGTGCCCAAACTACTTCGGCGAGGCCGTGGAGTGGCTCGGCTACGCCGTGGTGGCGTGGACGCCGGCGGCCTGGGCCTTCTTCATCTACACCTGCGCCAACCTCGGGCCGAGGGCGAGGGATCACCGCCAGTGGTACGTGAAGAAGTTCGGCGACGAGTACCCGGCGTCGCGCAAGGCGTTCGTCCCGTACATCTACTAAACTTCTGCAACTTTTATTCCCCTCTTTTGTTACTGTGCTGATCAGAGAGGGAAAAATGTACTACTCCATCGATTAGAGGCTTTCCTCTGACATCTCAGGATGACATCATTGACATGAGCATGTGATCATGTGGAATAAGAATGTGTCGTGCGCGTTCGCCCCTTATTTAAATGTCATGAGGTTCGAAGAAATAGCCTAACCATACTTGTACTTAGTAATTAGTATTATAAGGCTTCCTCGATCATTTTGCGAAGCTCGAACCAGTCGCTGCCACCGTATTCCATTCCAACCTTCATGGTTACTCAACTGCCCGACGGCGACAGTGAATTTTGCCTGTTGTAACTTGTAACAGGCTACCATGTGAATTTTGCCTGGTGACCTCTGGGAGGATGACAATAACATAGCAGAAAATTATCCTGGCAACTGATCAGCGCATTGTGATATCGAAGATAACCAAAAACTTGGATCATTTTATTATACGATGGAAGATTCCAGTACAGACCAAAAGGATCTCGTTTCAGACTAAAATATAGAAAAAAAGAAGAGTTGCATTTTCTATGCACTTCGAAACAAGTATAGCAGAATATGCAACAGAACAAGCTTCGTGGGTTGCTCTCTGTTCTCCAGCTACAAGGGAAGCAGGTGTCATTCACCGTGGATCATTATTCATCCTTATTATAGCATCCAACGAACTTCATCTTGAATGCACCTCCTTTTTACGGAACAGGGCTAGCCGTAATACCCCATATTTCCTCTGCATACTGGGCGATAGTACGGTCGCTGCTGAATTTGCCACTTCCAGCTGTGTTCAATATAGACATCTTGATCCATCTTTTCTTATCCCTGTCATGGAAACGTGATTTAACGAAACCAATCAGTTGAAGGATAGCATTAAACCTTCGTTATTCGGCATATTGCACTCATTATTGGCTATCTCACATATGTATGCAGAAATACATATAATGGATTGGCTGGATTGGCAAACAAGTCGATTTTGACCACCTCCCGCAATTATTAATAATTTGGAACTTAATACTATTGAGCAAAGGTTGAGTTCTCCGGAAAAATCATGGTCAGGGTTTGATTAAAACAGCAAATGTGGAAGACTTAAGCTACTTCGTTCTCAATAGTGGTAAAACCTGTTGGAAGTTGGAACAAGGTAGCATAGCAGCTAGCACTATCATGGAGAAAAAAAGATGTAATCACTATTGAAAAAACAGCAGCAGTTATCCTTTTCCAAATCCCATGGTGTTATTCAATCTTCACTGTAACTAATATCAAAGGAAGGATGTGGGCAAAACTTGCAAAGTGCAAGGTCATGTTTGTTCAAGAATTTGCAAGCTATGGACTCGATGCAAAGAGTTTTTTTGTTTGGTATCCTTACTTGTAGGCTTCATCAACCTGAGTTTGTGCATGAATGTAGCTTGGGAAGTCATAGCCAACAAGGAAATAATCACCACGCCCAAATCCAGAATTTCCTTCAAGGGAATCCAAGAGAGGAGCATAGTCATAACTACCAAAAGCACCACTCCTTATAAGCTGCTTGGCTTCTTCAAAGCGTGGGTCTGGTTTGAACTGTTGATATTGTAAAAAAATGAGTTAATAATAGCCCATCCGATAGTGAGAAATATATACTGAATCAGCACACTAACAACAGCACACATTCAAGTTTAGCTATTTGCTAGTCCAGCTAACTAATACTGGTTGTATGTTGCTAACTCGCTATCTACTAGAAAATATCTTACCAAGCCATTTTCTCTATCCTTCCTCAGACCAGCAACTTGATCTGCTTTGGCACCGAAAAGGAAGAAATTTTCTTCTCCCACTTCTTCTCTGATTTCAACATTAGCTCCATCAAGAGTTCCAATGATAACACAACCATTCAGAGAGAATTTCATATTACTTGTTCCACTTGCTTCCATGCCTGCAGTACTAATGTGTTGTGACAATTCGCTACCAGGAATGAGCACTTCAGCCACTGATACATTGTAATTTGGAATGAAGACCACCTGGGAGGAACAAGGAGAACCTCATTATAAATAAATGAAAATTACATTGTACATTTATGTCAGGACTAGAATATCTCAATAGTGTTCATTACACGAGAATGATTTTTTTGATAGATGGCAGATATTTATAGTTTCCAATGGCTACTCTGAGAAAAAATTGCCAAGGATGCTGTGGATGTGATAACATGCTGAAAATTCAATACCTTCAGATACTTGTTAACATCAGGATCATTGTTCACCACAGCACCAACATCATTTACCAATTTCACTATTCTTTTAGCATTGGTGTATGTTGCAAATGCTTTCCCTCCTATCATGACAGTGCGTGGCGTAACCTTCTGCTTCTCTTCTGCGCTCATTTCCTACAAGATTCATAGGCCTATTTCAGAACCACAATATCAATAATCTTCCATTTAATGAAGTTAGCTAAACATGGTAAAACTGTAAGAGTAGGGGCATAGTCTAAGAAGCCAAACCTTTAACTTCTTGTATCTGTAAACAGCTCCCAAAATGTTTAACAGCTGTCTCTTGTACTCATGGATGCGTTTAATTTGTATATCAAAAAGGCTATTTGGGTCAATCGTAACACCTGTCACATCCAACACATATTTGGCTAGGCGCTTTTTGCTGGCCAACTTGGCTGATGCCCACTCAACATGAAGTTTCTCATCTTCTGCAAACTGTTAAAAGTTTTCAGTCATACTGTGATAGTGTGATGAGCAATAACAAAGAGATGCAAGATTAGAAGCATGCACACATACTTTCCGAAGTCCAGTAAGAAGATCAAGGTTACTTGTCCACTGATCTGTTTTTAGCCATTTCGTGACTATTTCACTCAACTCAGGGTTGCAAAAACGGAGCCATCTACGAGGTGTAATTCCATTAGTTTTGTTCTGGAATTTGTTGGGCCATATAGAGAGATAGTCTGCAAATAGCTCTTGCTTCAAAATGCTGCTATGTAACTCAGCCACTCCATTCACCTGTCATAAGAATTTAGTAACCTTTAGTACGGCCTGCCTCATCTGATACGAGGAGACAAATAATTGCTGAAATATTCAACATAAAAGTACAGAATGGAGAATACCAGAATTAATTGAAGCGCACAAATATTACATTTTAATGAAAATACTTAGCAAGAAGCAAACAACTACGATAATTGGATTTCAAGCAGCATTTCTTCAAAGAAATGAGTAAGAGATAAGAATTTGTGAAATAGATAAATAAATATAATCATGGTCCATTAGAGGATATATATGTTAAATAAACACCACCAGTTTTCACTGCTTGTACTGTATCTTTATTATCTACTGAATAGACAAATGGAAACCAACAGTAGAAACACAAGAACCAAATACTATGTAAATATCAACTTGATACTTATTTTCATGCCATTGATAATTATAGATTTTCACAATATACTAGAAGAATTAAGAATTTTGACATCTGGTGACATGACAGAGGTGAGTGGAAAAATCAGCTTGGTAGTAAAGCTGATCAAGGTAGTGCTCATTAGAGTGGGCATGATGAACAAGTGTCATGCACTCATGCTGTGAAGTAACAGGCTATAGAACATGAGCATGAAATTGAAATAACTGTATTTACCGTATGGGAGGACACTACACACAAATTTGCCATGCGCACTACTGGCTTCTGGGGATTTGAGTTATCTAAAATTCTCAACGATTCGAGCTTTCCCTCCATTTCTCTCTGGGTAGAGATTACCATTTCTCTGAACTGCAAGCCAATGAAACTTGTCATTCTGTGCCATATCTGTGGTGTATAGAAGAGTAAATGTGGCATGACAATTACCCGCTTGTCGATTTCCTCAATAATTTCCATGTGTCGTGGAAGCAATTTCCTCATTACAGTCTGTGACCATTTCTCAAGAGCTTCAGGAAGAACTGTATGATTGGTGTAAGCAGTTGTCCTGGACCATGGAAAATAATTTACTAATTTAATCAAACTTTTTAGTTGAAGTACTCTTGTAAAAAGAAATAATAAAAATAAAACCTTGGTGAACAAAACATCAGGAAAGAAATCAAATTAAAATAAATCACTTGTACAAATCGGACTTCACCTATTTGTGATATCCCAAGCTTCATCCCAACCAAGTCCCTCCTCATCCATAAGTAACCTCATTAGCTCAGGGATGGCAAGAGTTGGGTGAGTGTCATTCAGTTGAACAGCAACTTTGGAAGGGAACTCACTCCACTTCCCTGAAACTCTGTCAGATTTTCTTTCTTTAAATCTGAAAATAATATCCTGGAAACAATTCATTATCAGTTATGCTTCTCAACATTCATCACAGAGATTAAAAAATCAAGATATTGAGAAAAGATGAAATAAACCCATGAAGAGATAAATTGTAACTAAAAGAAGACAGAAGGAATGGTCTAAATGTCATGAGACTGGAAAGGTTGGTCATGATAATAAAAATATAACTCTACTTAATAAAACTCGGTTGAACATTCTTCTGATGCAAGATGGGGGAAATGTGACATATAGTGTTGCAACAATACAAGAAAACTACAACCATCATGTTTTTGCAAGTATCTCATTACAGCATTTCTTAAAAAAAAAAAAACAGAAAAACATGAGGTGGTCATAGGCAGGGGAAAAAATCCCGGCCGGTTACCGGCGGTAACCGGTCTTATCGGTGGGGACGGGGAGAACCAATCCCGGCCGGTTTATTTCCAGTTTAGCAAATTCAAATTTCAAATTTTGAAATTTGGCTGGTTTTTAAGCAAATTCATGCGAATTTCATCTAGAATTTCCAGGAATTCCGGTAACCGGCCGGCCGGGATTCCCTCCGGAAACGGTTTTTTGATCCCTGGTCATAGGTACATGTTCCTTTTACAGTAACCATTCTTCCAGATAAAATCAATCAATTAATTACCTGAAGTGATGCGCTGCAAAGGAAAAACTGCTGCTTTAATCTCAGAAGCTTTCCTTCTTCTGTAGCATCACCGGGATATAGAACAGCACATATCTACAGTGTGATATACAAGACGTAAGTTTTTATCAAACTAGCTAGTTCATAAAGGACGAAATTGGAGAGAACAGATACAATAGTTACTTATGGCCTAGATATAGGAACTGATAAAAGATAGGAAACACATGGCACATAATTTTCAACTTCTTAGTTAAAAGTAAAAACGGATTAACATCTCACCTAGACACCTATCCCAGTCACGATTGAAAATCATGTCAAAACTACAACAGATAACTCTTTGGCATTTTCTTGTGATCAAGTGAGCTGTTTGATGAGATGGTCGGGGCACAGAATTCTATGAAAAGAAACATACTATTGTATAGGGCAGGCTACATTGGATGTGGATGGTTTACTTAATGACATTCCGGCTCATCTTTTAGGGACATAAAAGATAAAATTACTGGTTTCAGCATGCAATACCATTGATCAGTAGCAGTATTCACATAATTAAAGGCATCACTCTTGAAGTAGTATCTGCTAATGTATCTTATACAAACAATTGAGATACTTGGTTTAGGATGACATATCACCTGTTGTGCCCTAGCATGAAGTTGAGCAGCTGACTCATACTGACCATCATTGAATTGAAATAAGTTGAAATCCTCAGCACTAGCTTTTGCTTCCCAAAGACGAAGGCTGATTGCATTTTTTGTCTTGTACCCAGGAATTGGCACATCATATGCTAAAGCATTCAAAACTTCTCCCCCCACCCATTTCCGACTATCACATCATAAAGAAAAACAAAGGAGCGATTAAAAGAAGACAACAAGGCCTTGACATAAACACCCATAACATGAAAATAAATAACAGCTAAGCCTGTGATAATGGGTTCTAACTGATGTAGGAGAATTCTGATGTGAGGAGTTGTGATTAAAGTATCACCAGATCTACCCAGCGAAACTTGTTATGTAGTTTCATACATGAAGGTTTGTATATGTTTTTGGATCAACAAAAAACAAAGCATCTACCTTCAAACAAGCATTGTGTTACCAAAGCATTTTCTCGTGTTTGTTGGTTATTAAGTCCAGTTGCTATAAGAGAGGATAGTGTAGGCTTAAAAACTGTACGAAAAATTGCTAGCAAGCATATTCTTCTTTTGGTATACCTGCCAGGTTACCCCTATTACATAGAGATGAACCTAGATTGGTAAATCAAGTCACAGAAGAAATGCAGTTCAAGCACCACACTTTTCTTTTCGGATTTAGAAGGTATCAAATGCCTTAATAACTTCATATTAAACTATTAATCACCATTTTCTCAAAAATAGATCTTGTCCAGGCGTCTATATATACTTACGATCCATTTGGCAAAATCTCAATGTGGCCGAAAAATCTGATTGGGTACACAACGTCATGCCTGACAATCTCCCATGGGCTGAACTTCTGAAAAAGAAAAAACACCGTAGCTAATCATCGGGTGCTAGATAATAATAATAATAATATGATAGAATCTTATGTACATTTATAAATGGTACCTCAAGCCAATCTTCAGCAATTTCTTCTTGCCCTTCCTGGGATATGCGCTGTTTGAATAGGCCATATCGGTAACGCAGTCCATAGCCCCAAGCAGGCAAGTTCAATGTTGCCATTGAGTCCAAAAAGCAAGATGCAAGCCTACCCAGGCCACCATTTCCCAAAGCCGCATCTTTCTCCTGAGTAAAATCAGTTCAATAATAACTTGCACCATCAATTTCTGATGAAAGAAAGCTCCAGACATTTCAATCAGAAGGTTTATTAGGATGCAATAATAATTCGGTTCCTTGGTAACATTTAGGTTCACATTAAGTCAAACTATGACAAGCAAAATAGAAAATATGTCCAATCTTGTAGATCCTGAAGCTTTGCATCTGTTAGTATAATAAACGACTCATTTTCAGCTCTTCTTTAATCTTTAGTAATGATCTGGGTATCAAATTGCTACCCAGAACAATCATACTGTCAGTCTGAGTTCAAAGAAAGCAGAATAAACTACAGAACACATATTTTATAAAACGGGTACAATGACAAACCAGTTAGATTTGCAGTTTACATGGTTTAGATCTAAAATACTGCATAAGTTATCTCATAAGGGACGCCTTCTAAGCTTGTGAATCTTTTTTGGGTTAAATAGTAGGGTAAATCTAAGCCATCCAACCAGATACCTCAGCCGCTTCTAAAACAAGTCAAATAAAAACGTTAATCCCATTAGACAATGTCACAGTCAAACAAAACACTAATTAAATAATGTCACTACCAAGTAGTACCACTAAAATAGCCTTAACTAAACAAAGCACACTCCAATTTAAGACTAGAGACACTCCAATAGAGCTCACCTGTCCCGCGAGGGCCTCGAGCTCGTACCCGAACTTCTTCACGGCCTCCGCGTAGGCGCCGGTGATGCCGAGGTTGCCGACGGCGTTGGTGAGCGCGCGGCCTTGCAGGTACTCCATGGACAGGTAGTACGTCTGCTTCGGATCAGTCCTGTGGAAATGCATGTACGTCTCGTTCCATCTCTGCACACACGGGAGGGAAAGCACAGATCACACCTCAGCACGGGACGGAGGCGAGAGTGGGGAGGAGCCGCGAGGAGTTCTTAGGATCGGCTCTCGCGCGCGAAACGCACCTGGACGAGGTGATCGCGGACGCTCTCGGCGGTGGCGTAGAAGGCCTGCTCGGGGCCGAACGCGAGCGGCGAGAAGTGGGGGCTGTACTGCGCGTGGTAGGAGATGTTGCCGGCGATGGCGGTGGGTTCCTCCGCCGCGGGGCTGGCCGCCGGCTTCACCTTCTCCGCCGCGCCGAACGGGGCGCCGTTGCTCTCCGGCATGGCGGGCTCCCGGTGGGGAATTGCGTCGAGCAATTGGCGTGCGTGAGGCGATAAGGCTTCGGGGTTCGTGCAGGCACCGAATGGAACGGAATGGGAGGATCTCTGGAAGCCGGGGCGGGGCGCTTTTCTAATGGACGGGAGGAGTCACGTGACTCACGGCCGGTGTGCACGTGAGGGGGAGCAACAGATCCGATAAATTGGGCCTGCCGAAGAAATTTTGGAAAACGCAAAGATATTTTATTTTAAGTAGTAGAGGACCAAAAGGAGGAGAAAATGAAGGCACATCAATTGTTTTCTGGGGCTCTCCTGTGGTTGTGGTGGTTTCTTTTGCTCTTTTTCATGAAAGGGCCGAGAGATTTTGTGCATATGTTTGGAGGTGGGCGAGTGAGAAAGTAAATAGGCAGAGTCAAATATATGTATTTACATGATAGCACAAAAAAAGTTCAACGACCCACCGTTCTTAACTATCCATATGTAACCATTGAATCATTGGCCATCGGATGATTGGAGAGCAGAGTTCTCGAATGGAAATATTCTAGATGAAGATGGGCTGAGTACCATCTGTTCTTTTGGTCCTGTGATACATTTTTTTTTTAAATGTTTGCAGAAGGTTTACATACACATTTCCCAAAATGAAAAAAAAAACATAGATTTTTTCTAGGTAAATTTCACTTTGAGCCATGTAATCTTATCATGGTTTCATTTTGCACCTCCCTTAATCAATCTTTTCACTTTGCACCATATCTTCTTGTTTTTTGTTTCATTTTGCACCACCTCTACTGGCTTTTATTTTACTTTGCACCAAGAGAATGTCCTATCAGCGAGAGGGAAATATAGGAGACATGCAGGGAGTTTGCTAGCAGCGAGGCATGACCGGCGAGGTGACGACAACCCGAAAAATAGAGAGAATGCCCTTTTGGCGATGCTCCGGCTGTTCTTCTCTGCTTTCGATCTATTTTCTATCTCCATCTGCCTCCTCTCTTTCCATCTCGTGCCTCGCCGCCACCTCCCACGCCATCGTTCACTATCGGTGAGCACCAAAGAAGACGGTCAAATCTTTACCTTGGTGCAAAGTGCAACACATGGTAAGAAGATGTGGTGAAAAGTAAAAATATTTGATAATAGTGGTGCAAAGTGAAATCATGATAAAATTATATGGTTCAAAATAAAATTTACTCTCTTTTTTTGCGATTACAAGAAAAACGCACACACCACACACACTCTCACAAGTACGCCCCATTAGTTTCTAAGCTAAATACTTCCATTCCGAGGCGAAGAGAAACCGTCTGTATTCTAGACGAAGATGGACTGAGTAACATTTGCCTTTTTGGTCCAGTGATACAATTTTTTTAGGCTGCCGTTTTTGAGTTTACAGAAGGTTCAAGGTTTACATTGGCATTTTCCGAGAAGAAAAACACGTAGACTTTTTCCCCTGTTTTTAAGATATATACTTCCATTCCCAGGTGAAGAGAAACGGTCCATAGTGCATGCTGGTACACCGCCCGGCGCCCGGAGAACAGAACGAGGGGGAAGCGGCAGAGCGGGAGTGAGAAAGCAAAGCAGCGCCTGGAGAGTACACGTGTCACGTGGGTCGTGTCTACCCGCGATCCCGTGGGTAAATCATTAAATCGGGCTGATGAATCAGTCCACTCATTTCCAGATTGGGCAGGAGGGCCACATTGGCCTTTTCTCCTCAAATTTTTGATTGATTTAGCATCTTTTGAAACGCAATATCAAAACTAGTACCATTGGAGAATGAAATAACAAAATGATATCTCTATCGCGCTAAATTACCGCAGCAGGCCACGTATCGCAATCCCGGACTGTGGTAGGACACTTGTTGAGCGCGTCCGTGGCAGGTAGTTCGCACACGTTCCTGTCGTGCATGCCTGATGTGGGTTGGAAGCTCAACAAGTGTCCCTGCCGTGATCTAGGAGATCGCAACACGTAGCTTTCCATGACAATCGTACGATAGGGGTGTTATTTTTTTCATTTCAGACATGGGGCTAGTTTTGCTATTCCGTTTAAAAATTGTGTCATTTAAGCTAAATAGTCTTTCTCGTTAGCTTCCCTATTAAGATATTTTCTGCTCTCGGGCACCTTGCACACTCAGATGGTTGTCCCCTATCCATCATCATACTCCTACGTGTTACTAGGGCATGTTGAGAGATCTGAACATCCATCTTCTTAGCTGAATCGTTTTCTAGGAGAAAATTCACAATATACCGATAAATAACTACATGATTCATAATATATTATTTATTATGATATTGATATGCGGATTTAAGGCTCATATATCAGCGAGGCACTAGTAATATTGCAAAGATCAAAATTATTCGGTGACATGTAGCAAATTGCCCCTTTTTAAGACAAGATCCGTTTATAAATACACACGGTGGGAATTGCCTGTACAGGAGTAGTACATCGTTTAATTTTTACGATATGGCACGCAAGACCCTGACGATGTGACCGATATATTGCTACTAAATTGCACATACATACGAAATGATTTTTGTCTACGTGGCCTTGGTAGATTCGAAGAAGTCCCTTAGATATCCCAAGCACTTTTGGGGTTGAGGTGACCGCCGGACTGCAACGCTTTGCGGTCCATGAGACGATGCCAGTCGCGTCACACTCTGGATCTCGTGTGAGAGTGAGCCAGGGAAGACGGGGACTTGAAGGCCTGCAAGGTGTCACGTCTGATTTTGGCTGGCGCGAGGCCCGTGCTGGTCGTTCACTGAGCTATCATACGAACGCTGGTGATGCATGCGCGACAAAAGTGTAGCTAGGATCCTTTGCATTCGGTTCATTCAGCTATCGCGTGGTGGACGGTGGAATTTTTTTAAAAAATATTATTATTTTTAAAGATATTTACAAAAATAAATAATCGATTAAAAAAATTACAAAAATGTATCTCTGTCGCCAGTTCAACTGGCGACAGAAATGAATCGCCAGTTCAATGGTGGTGAGGACCTCGCCCCCGACACATCGTCGATTGAGGTATTTATCGCCGATTCAATGGCGACAGGAATGAATCGCCAGTTCAACTGGCGACAGGACCCATCGCCAGTTCAACTGGCGATTCATTCCCAACCCTTATTTTCTATTTCACTTAGGCGGTTTGTGATTTTCATAAATTTTAAACGATGCATTTAAATCATTAGACTCGTAATAACATTTTATCATCGTCGTATGTTGTTCTAGTACGGTTAATTTTCGGAGAATTTAGCGAGGACGTTTGAGGTATGAACGATTCGTAAAAAGGAAGATAAGTGATATTGTCATTCCCCAACCCTTATTTTCCCTATTTCACTTAGGCAGTTTGTGATTTTCATAAATTTTGAACGGTACGAAATATGTTAGACTTGTAATAACATTTTATCATCATCATATGTTGTTGTACTACATGTAATTTTCGGAGAATTTAGCGATGACGTTTGAGGTATGAACGATTCGTAAAAAGGAAGATAAGTGATATTGTCATTCAATCGGGAATTCATACTCTGATATTACAGAACTTGCAGAAGAACGTCATAACACTTAACTAAAATGATAATTGACAACATTGATAATAATATTTTTGTCGTGGTCGCGACGTCAACGTCTCCCATGTGCATCGCTCTAGTCGGGCACCGGATGAGGTCCCCATGGTGACGTCCGAATGCCGATGTCTCCTTGGTCTGAGCATTTCGCGTGGGGCATGTCTTGAAGGTGTGCCGGACTCTCGCAAATGGAGCAATTCTTCGTGTGACGTCCGCCGCCTCGTCCATATCGTTCGATCGCGTCGCATCGCCGCCGCCAACCTTTCCTTGAGCCTACCAATGTCGCGGCTCGCATTAGTTGCTCCCAGGATGGATGGCCAGTGAAATGGCCAACAACGGCATAACCATACATCTCTCCACTCCATGTTTGCATCACCGCCTCCTTGGTGAAATAGTGAGAGAGGTACTGACCGGGATGCTGCGCCACCGTCGAACAGGCGGCCATGACATGGGAGCAGGGCCTATGCAGAAGAAGGGCTTGTTACAAGTGCATACGCAACTATCGCGGCGTAGCGTGCACTCATGGGTGATCCTCTCGCGGTTAGTACCGCGACGCCCTTTATCCCTGCACATTATCTCGAAGCGAAGCTCCCTCGTGCCCATCTTGAATGCCCGGTGCATCTCACCCTTCTTGCTCTTCTCCTCCATGTATGCGGTGATCATGGCGGAGTAGAGTACTATGTCATTTGCCATGGTGAGCGACGCATTGCTACATCTGTTAACAAAGTAGTTTGTGGTACCGCGGAGAATTGCCTCGACAATACCAACCAAAGGGAGGCACCTGGCGCCGCGCATGACCCAGTTGTAGACCTCAGCTAGGTTGGTTGTCATGATACCATATTGAGCACCACCCGTCATGCAAGAATGACCACTTCTCCTTAGGCTCATGCTCAATCCAGTCTGAGAAGCATTTGACCTGTGCCCCTGTCTTCCTCGTGACACTAGGAGCGTCTGTGGGTAGCTGTGGCAATGCTTGGGGGGCCTGGTCGACGCTTGGGGTGGCCCTAGTCGATGCCTCCTTCGTGGGTTTGGGTCCGGTCGTCGAATCTTCCAGTGTGTCGAACTTACGCCGCCGGTTACGGTTGTACAGCGCTGAACATGTTCATCAAGTCCTTGTTACGAATCGCTATAGAAGTTTGCACCCAAGTGCCTCATGCACCACCCGCTCAGATCCGCCATGGAAGTGGAACGTTCTCTCTCGTCAGAAGTCGTGTTATTGCACGCAGCAGCCCGCGCGTTTGGCCATGTATGAGGCATACGTTGGGACGGTCTGCACAACAAATCCTCACATTCTTCAGAACCACAACCACTATCCATGTTCTCGCCAACGAAGCGAATGCCACGGAAGAACTTGATTGTTTCCGTCCGTCGCTATTGCGGTCGATTCAGCCTTGTACCGCCGATCGGGAATGTGCCATCGATACACAAGATCGGACGACGCGCGGAATGCATTGATGCATGGACCAAACGCGAAGAATGCTCAGTAGTACCCTCTTATTAGGCCACCGGATGCGTGGCGTCTTGAATGTCGACATGAGTGCGGGATTCTGTCTTGTATGACTCGGAGTTGCCGGGGAGGTTGTGGTAGGAATCCTCGAAGCGCCGAACCTTGATTCCAATGCCTTCTTTTGCCCTCCAAGCCTTGGCATAGCTGATAGTGTACTGGAACCTTACCTCAATGGCCCGAATGATGGATCGTGGCTCAAAATCTAGGTTATCCACGATCTCACCGTACATGAGATTGGCAATGAAGCCTGATGACGTGTTCGGTGGGACTCTGGCCGACTTCGACGACGCATGTGAGGACCACTATAGAGCACTTCCGGTGAGGTGTCCCACTTGGTCCGAAATCGTACGCACGCCGCCAAGGGCATCCCTCTATGCCGCACTTCACGTCGTAGCATTTTGGGGTAGACTTGACGACGGCGAATGTGCGTCGAACCGACAATGCCCAGAATTTGATCGCATCTTGCACGGCCTCCTTGCATTTGTACGTAGCTCCTAGTCTGACCTCGCTCTGGTCGTACTCCCATGGTACATGGGAGCCTTCGTTGACGACGAGGTTCTCGAACTGGTATGTGTTCCACTCGGACGGAACCGCCTGCTGGTCCGCATCATCGTCGTCATAAGAACCTTCATCTTCGGACAATGCCATGTAGTCTTGGTCTTCGAGCTCCATCATTTCCACTAGGTCTTCCAGCTCCTCCCCCTCGTCAGCAAGCCCACTAGCCTGTCTCACTGAATGAGGTAACTCGGCGTAGTCTTCATCGACGACATCAGCAACCTCTTGCTCTTCTGCCATTTGGTGCGCCCCGCTGGAGTCACCTAGTTCTTCCCCGGTGTCAGCAAGCCCTACTTGTTCTGACGCGGATGCTGGAGTGGGTTTAGCATACGCCTGAACCAGAAGGACCAATTTCCATCCCCTCTCCCTCGCCATGCGTACATACGACCGCCATGAATTTGTTCCCTTTAGTTGCACTAACTCCCAATACGTGGTACATCTGCCCGGGCGAGGCGACTCAATGTCGATCAGACATCACGGTCCACTTGGAACGTGTGGAACAACCACCGCATCACAGCGCCTATTGTACGTTGCTCAGGTCTTGGTAGGGGCACGTCCGCGGACTGGAAATAACTCAAATCAATTCCCTCGGGACCCTCCATAATAGTCCCTCGGCCGTAGGAAATTTTGAAATTGACGACGTCGGACATATTTGACGTACTGCAGTGTGAAGAATATTTACACGATGAACTACATATGTGCAACTAAATATCCCACCAAAAAAGTATGTAAAACGGACTTAACTACGTAACAGCACATCAAGAATCATGTAATCCGTTCTGTTAAGAAAATTACCCGAGGGGTGGACAACTTGACGAAGCTAGCTTTTCTCCTCGTCCTCTCTGTTGTGTCCTTCTTTTTTTTGTTGAGTAAGACTGAGTCCTGTGTGGAATATCGACGGTTGCAAGAGGGTTTTGTAGAGGTCAGGGCCTGTTGCCAGTTTAATCGGCGATACCTTCTGCCCTTGATTGAACTGGCGATATTTCTGCCGCCGATTGAAGCTGGCGATACATAATGAACCAAAGAACTAGCGGTTCAACCGGTGCGAGATGAATTTATGCAACTTGTTGCGCCGACTATTTGTTGTTGTGCATTGTTGCAAGATTTTTTGAAGGACGATTGAGGGATTAATGATTCGTATGTAGCAAGGCAAGTGATATTACAATGCGTTCGGGAATCTCTGCACAACTCCGTTGGACAACTTTGGGAAATGACGCAACGATAACCACACGACATTTCATCGGACAAGGGATTACATGGCACGCAGACAACTAACCGAGGACGGTACACGCATGCCTTTAGGAAATTGAAATACATTGGACATGTGGGCGAATAGGGTAGAACTCACGAGTCAAGCGTGGCCATTTACCTGCGCCCCGCTCGGCGTTGTACTCCTCGCCTTGCGCCTTGGCTCGCGCGATGGCCTCTTTCGCTCCCTCTCGGCCTCCGTCGCCTCGCATGCTCACGCTCTCGCTCCTCGTGCTGCTGTCCCGCCTACCTTGCTCGGCCGCTTTCGGCTTTCAACTCTTTGAGGCGCCTTTCACGGGTCTCGATGTGCTCACTCGCCCGGCCTTCTTCAAGCAACGACCACATGTCGAGGGGTGGATCTTGTCGTCGATCCACCGCCGGAAGTCGCATAGTGGTGGCGAGATGCGGTGGGTAAAGAGTTCGTTACCCGTTGTCCGAATAAAAAGCATTGTACCATGAAATACGATTTCATTACGGATGCATGTTGTTGCGATCAACGGCGTAGTTTGGGCGGCACCAATAGCGCGCCCAATGGTCCACTCATCGGTTGATTTGACGCACTTGCAGGCGTCCCTACACCAGATAGGGGGGTGCCACCCCTATCGGGGGTCCTTCCGGAGGACGCCCGCGAGCATAGGAGGCGGTCGCGGCCGACCCGTAATCGTTGGGCATACTACGAGGCGCCTTCCTCGAATCCACCGATTCGGAAAAGTTTGATGTGTGAAAGGCTCCTGACTAGCGGCATGATAGCGAGCGGTGGTCTCATGGGGAGACACCCAGTCCTTCAAAAACTTACGGATTTTCTCCCATTCCTTTTCCTTATCCATGTTTTCTACTTGGTGGTGCTGCTGTGGACTAGTTGGACGAGTTACGCTGTATTTATAGCTAGAGCGGACGGAGTCGTTGCCGGGGCTCTTGTCTTGGTAAGTCGCCCAGAAAAGCTGGCCCGCTTGGACACATCGTCCTGAAAAGCTAGCCCGTGTGGTCACATCGTCCTGAAAAGCTGACCCGCATGGTCACATCGTCCTGAAAAGCTGACCCGCATGGTCACATCGTCCTGAAAAACTAGCCCGTGTGGTCACATGGTCCTGAAAAGCTGGCCCGTATGGTCACATCGTCCTGAAAAGCTGCCTACTCTGGTGCTATCGTTCTGAAAAGCTGACCCGTCTTGTCGCATCGCCTTAAAAAGGTAGCTCGTGTTCTCGCATCGCCCAAGAAACCAAGCTCGTTTTGTCATGTCGTTGCGAACAGTTGAATCGTAAAAGAAAGCATGCATATTACTCATATTCAAAAGTTGTCAAAACAACAGTTGGCATAATGAAAAAAAATTACATAAAGGGAAATCTAATGGCGTCCCCTCTTAGGCTGCACCCCGCGTGTCGTCCCAGGCCTCTGCCGTCGCTGCAGCGAGTACGTCAGAGGGTCAGGCTGCCTGACTACCCGACCCGCGCGAGTAGTCAGTGGTGGTGTAGCCGGGCTCGCTCTGTGTCGGTGATCTGCGTCGTGCAGGTGCGTCGGTGAGTCTGCGTCGCGGGTCGAACTCGCGCACCGCATGGTGAGAAGCCTCCAAAGAGAAGCGCGTGTCACGCGGATCCTGAAGAAGTCCTCGATGGGTGCCGATGAGTGCATCGTCGCCGAGAATGCATCGTCCTCCCAAGCCGCTCTGCGAAGAATTGGGTTACAAACATAGTCATGACTAAAAGTGCGTTACGCAAGCAAACGAGAACTTACCGTTGGCCCAAAGATGTGCTCCGACGACGCGGCATAGTCTTGGCCCGCGACGGTGGAGGCGAGGACTCAGAAGAAGATCGTCGTTACAAACTTACGAGGTTCGAAATGAAATGAAGAAGCGATGTCGGCGTCGAACTCACCTCCCACATGTCCGGAGGTGCTCCCGCGCCACGCCACGCAAGCGTGCCCACCACGTGCGGGCAGAGGCGTGTCTACCACCTCGCCTCTGACATTTCGGTCCACCGGGTGGTCGGCGTGCGACCGATCGCGGTCCGCACTCCGCGCATCGCTTTGCCTCCCGATCACGTGCGAGCCTCCGATCTCCGGTATTGCCATGTGCGCGGAGTCTACCATCCGGACGACCTCCGGTGAAGATCCACCGCGCGGGTAATCAACAAGTTGTACACGTAAGTATGTCAAATTAAATATGAAATATGTAATATTGAGTACGACGCGTGCGGTGGAAAGCGGCGTCGGTGGTGGGTACGTGTCCGACGTCGCGGCCACATGTCGACGTGGTCGACCACGACCGGACGAACGCGAGCCTCGTCGAGCCGAGTACCACTCCATGTAGTGCTCGTGCGTCTCGGGTCGTGAGGCCTCGTCCCCAACCTCGATGAGGGTCTCTGTGCGGCACTCCAACCGTCCACCAAGGGGCCATCTGTCCAGACGAGGACATCGTGCACGAACTCCTTCCTAGTGTACCGTGGGACGGCAAGAAAAATATTTGGTTGTGATATAACACATATTGTACGGACATAAAGTCAACGGTGAACTTACTGGCGTATCGTGCGCCGTAAGCACTGCCTCCCAAGGGGTGGGACCTCCGCGCGTGATCGGCGGCGCATGACCCTCAGACCGTACTCTCCACGAAGATGTCATGCACCAAGGCACTCCGCGTGTACCAGTGCAGGTAGTCTCGCGTGCACAGCACCGACAGACCGTTGGGGGCGCGCGCGATCACCTTGTCGTCACTGTACGGGGTCCAGATGACGCGGTCATCGGTCAGCTGATCGAACATCGCAACGTACTCCGGGTAGGAGCCCTGCGAGGTGATCGGCGTGAAGGTGACCTGTGCAATACAACACTGCAAACTAAGCACACAAAAAATAATGATTGCAAAATGAAAATAATAAATGATTACGAAACTAACCCGTCGGCGGCACCACAAAGTGCCCATGGTCGGCCGGTCCGGTCGATCTGCGGGACGCATGGCGCCTCCGTCTGTTGCCAAGTCCACTGTGGTCGTCCGATCCGAAAGCGCCCAACGACCACAAGTGCGGTAGGAGCGGGCATCCCGAGAGGATGGAGCCGCCACGCCAACGCCGCGCGCGCCGCATACGGGCGCTGTGATGCGTCGCGCACGCGACGGCCGGACCACGCGTGCATTGCGGATCCGCTCGATCGGTGACACCGCCACCTCATGCGCGTCATCGGATGTAATGCTTGTCCACGCATCGCCGCCGGGAGCTCGAGAACATCACCCACCCGAGCAACCCGCGGGTAGGCCTCCAAGTGCCTCGTAGCGACGGCGCTGCGTCGCGACCATACGCTCGGCCGCAAGAAGACACGTGAACGTCGGCAGGTTCACAAACGAATTGTTACGAGAGAAAATTAGTTAGGAAAACACTTACGTAGAACTGGCAGATCCACTTCAGCGTGGGCGTGCGTTCGCCGAACTCACGTCTGCATTGCACGGCGGCAGGATATCGCGAACCGGCTAGGAGGTCCGTGCGCCACGTGGCGGGGACGTCATGCGCCACCATCGGAGCGCCTGCGCAGGGCAACCCAGTCAGGTAGCTACATCCTGCAGTGTCGGCGTCATCTCCCCGCACGGGAGATGGAACGTATGGGTCTCTGGCCGCCGGTCAACCGCGCCGTCGGGAGGGCCCGGTCGTATGGAAACCGCCTAGACGTACGACCGGCACGGTGGTCCTGGTCGTCCTCCGTCGTCGCCTCCACCATCCTCGCTAGTGGAAGGAGGCCTGCCGCTCTCAACCTGCGTCGAAACGATTCAGAACAAACATTAGTCAACGCCACATAAACAGACCGCGATTGAGTGCATCAAGGTCAGAACTTCACGTACCTCAGAATTCAGTCTCGATGCAGCCTCCATGCCCTGATGGGGGTGCGTAGCCGAAACGCCCCAAGCTCTATCGGCGCCTCGCCCTCCGGAGGGAGCACGGTACTGAGGCGGCTACGGTGACGCTCGTCAATCACTGGGTCAAGCAACTCGTACTGACTCGCGTCTGCCATACCTGAAAATGCAGCAAGAGAGAAAGTTCATATTTTTTTCATGCATCTTTACATAGCCTATGTAGCAACTACGAATTTTCTTTACAAATGTAATACATGTCATGCTACTTTTCTAGTTAAACGGTGTTTTCGGCACTAACAAGATATTGACCGCGCACTAACACAACTAATAACAGCGTACTAACAAAATAATAACCGCGCACAAATATTCTCATTGTTTTTTAGACCTACACAGCTACTCCGTGTTTTTCTCACAATTCAAAAATGTATCATGCAATTCTCCTATTTTAAAACAGAAATGTATCGTGCATTAATTATGTTACTACAGCGGTCAACCAGCGCCATACTCAATTCTATGTCGATATTGCCGCAATTCCATGTCCAACTCAAAATATGTACTACACAGTTCGACTACATTTATGTAACCTACTCGATTCTATGTCGCTATTGTCGCATTTCTATGTCGCTACACAACTCAAAATATGTACTGCACAGTTCGACTAAATTTATATGACCTACGCAATTCTATGTTGCTATAGTCGCAATTCTATGTCGCTACACAACTCAAAATATGTACTGCACAGTTCGACTAAATTTATGTGACCTACGCAATTCTATGTCGCTATAGTCGCAATTCTATGTCACTACACAACTCAAAATATGTCTTCGCATATTCGACTAAATTTATGTGACCTACTCAATTCTATGTCGCTATTGTCGTTTGCTAACCTACAAGGTTTGGACGTAACATACATAGTTTCAAAAAAATTTACCTGCAACACGAGATGATCGATCAAAGCGATGCTTTATCAATCTCTCCACCGCGACAAACCAGCGAGGACTTCGCGCAATTTCTTCTCTCCTCTCCAACTCTCTCTTGTTTTTTCGAATTAAAATGAATTATGGATTGATTTTTGGGATTTTATAGTCGCATTCGTCGCTTGATTGAATCGCGGCAGAACTATCGCCGACTATTTATCGCGATTCAAGCGGCGATGAAATCGCCCAACTTCGGTGGCCCGGCCATGAGTGACGACGAGTTCCTGTCGCCGATTCAATGGCGATAGGTTCTATCGCCATTGAATCGGCGACAGGACACATTTTGTAATTTTTTTAAAACGACTATTTATTTTTGTAAATATCTTTAAAAATAATAATATTTTTTAAAAAAATTCGTGGACGGTGACGCATCCCGAAATACTACTTCGTCTACTTGTTACACACCGAACACGACAAGATCGTCGGATGGATTTGGTGCTATTTAGAGATACCTGCTCGATTCTTACTCTTAGATCTACCCCTTGCTAGTTGCTACAATGCTACTCCGGAAGTTTTAACGGTGGTGTACGTTGACTGTAGAATTCGGTTCTAATTCCAGAAATTTCAAACCCAGTTCCGTTAAATTTGAACCGGGTGTGACTGTTAATGGCACAGAATTTTTGTTCTCCAATATTACAACTTGACCTCGAAAACAAGAGGAACTCTTTTAGACATAGAAACTCTTAGATAAACTTGAAAGCTGCAATACCATACCGTGCACAAAAGTTTTCGTGATCTGTACAGCAATCAAATTTAAATCAAATCTTATTTGTGTACTCCATTACAATTTGCCAAGTACCATATCACTCCTCTTTTAAAAATCCTCCAAAAGCGCAGACCGTAATGAACTTTTGATCCCCTCATAGAGTCGTAGACAAGTATCCTCGGCCTCTCCTACTCCCTCAGACTCGTAACCGACGGCCCGTACGTGGAGCCATCGCGCCGCCTCGCCCCGCGCCCGCGCCCGCCGCAGCGGCGGCGGCACGCTGCTGCTCGTGCTGGAAGTCGCGCCTGACAGACCAGAGCACCTCGGCGCACCGCCGCATGGCCGGCCGCGCGGCGCGATCCGGAGCCGCGCACTCGGCCGCCAGCGCCATCACCCTCTCCACCGCCGCCACCGCCGCGCTGCTCCTCCGCATCCGGGTGTCCATCGCCACCACCGCGTCGCCATCCCGGCACTTCCGCAGCGCCTGCGTCCACGAGGTAATTCCGTCGAACACCTGACGTGCGGCACCTTTCAATGATCAATGCTACTAGTTAGGGTGTGCTTTTACCCATTGGGTGGTGAGGCGTTGGTGGCGGCCGCGCCCGCGCTCGATGGGGCGTCGGCCGGTGAGGAGCTCCACGAGGAGGACGCCGAAGGAGTAGACGTCGCTGCGGTCGGTGAGGTGGTTCGTGCGCAGGTACTCAGGGTCCACGTATCCTGCCGTGCCCTTCACCATTGTTGACACGTGGGTCGCTTCAGGGTTGTCGGGGGCTAGGCGCGCGAAGCCGAAATCGGCCACCTTTGCTCTCAGCTGATCTGTTAGGAGAATGTTGGACGACTTGATGTCGCGGTGGATGATTGGATGGTCTGCATGCCCATAGGATGGTCAGACATTAGGATGTTGGCAATTTGGTACCCATATACTGTAGATGTAGATACATTCTGTTGGGGTTCAAAATTATGAATGTGTACAACATGTCGACAAAATTCTGATCAAGAATGTGCTGAACTGGTGATCTGTGGTGTTTCTTATAGAATATAGTGAACTGGTGATATATAGACTTCAGGGCTTTGGCCATGTATGCGTTTGTGAGCTCACATAAGTATGAATATAAACATACGCATGCTATGTGCACAGTACGGCTATAAGTTTGTTCATAACATTGCACATTTTCCCCTAGGAATGTCCAACATACATTTCAAAATAAGACGAAACATGCTCGTGAATAAAGAGATAGAATTTGAAATTTGTACATTCTGTGGGATAGCAAATATGACAATTGAAATGGAGAGTGGTGTCAGTGTTGTCATGTAGAAACGGAGTATGGTACCTGTGTATCCGTGTAAGTAGGCGACAGCATGAACTACATCGATAGCAATGTTGAGACGCTGTGAAAATTCCAATGGTTCCCCTCGCGATCCTGCATAGAGACAAAAGATGTGCCCCTGAAATTATTTTAATCCAACAAAAAAATATGAAAGACAAATAGCATTACATCCTACAACGTAATTTGAATCCCAAGAAAGCCTTTGTAATGAAAGGAACATTGACCAAGTATGGTTATAAACAAAAAATAATAGTACTAACTCTAAATTGTATACTAAAATACTTACATATGTACATCATGTTTAGGGGATTAACATTTGGGAGACTACAGGTTCCTTTTGCATTTATATATATTATTATTATATGTTTTATTCCATCCGATTTCACTGCCTTTGGTGGATGTCGAAATTAGTGAGTCTATATTTTTAACTATTTTAACAATATTGTTATGTTTTTAAGCATGTTTGTTGCATATGTTTGACCTACCATCCAAGTGTTCACGAAGTGTTCCATTGTTGACATACTCAACCATAATTAGACGCTCATCCTCATGCTCCAGGTACCCAAGAAACTTCACCAAGTTCAAATGTTCGACCTTTGACAACGTCTGGATTTCACTTCTGAACTCTGCAGATAGGTGCCTGTCATACATATTCTGCCAATTCCAGATGTTGTGTGAAGAATTTTCATTCATTTGGTTGCTGGAAGTAATTTTTTTTAATGGAATTGCTGGAAGTAATTTATTAATAAAGATGCACGCTTTTCCTTGTGTTAAGAAATTCACATGCAAACCTTAGTGGCTCGCTTTACAGCTATGATGGATCCATCTCTGAGCTTCCCCTTGTACACAGTGCCAAAATTTCCTAGCCCAATTTTGTTTTGTTCACTGAAGTTTGAAGTAGCCAGGCAAATTTCCTGAAATGAGAACTGTTCTTGCCATGATTTCTTTTGACTGTTGTCACCCATCTGCCTGGATGTATTAGTGCTTGCACTACTTGTTGATGAAATTCTTGAAACTGCTAGAAACCACTGGAAACCTTCAGTGTCTTATTTGCAATTAATCACACTTAATTTTGCTTCAACAGTTGAACAACTGATCTTAAAAACACATGCATGCACACTATTGATGATTGAGCAGCTACATCTGCTGGTTGGTTGTTTTTTGAAAACCGTATGACCTGAGTGGCAGAATCATGATAGTCCAAAATATGTGGATAGAAATGTTAGTTGAACAGCAGTGCTAACTTGAAAAACTTTAAATTAACCTAGGCTTATGTGTGTGCAAGATTAACGGAAACATGACAGAAGAGGTGGCAGACTGGGGTCCGTAAAAGCTGTTAACATCCTGGTCTGGTGAAAGACGAACCATCATTCCTCTAAAAAAAGACGAACCATCATGTCATATTATGATATTTAACCCAGAAGTTATAATCTTGATCAGGACTGACTCCGTATTGTGTTTGATGCTACAATTTTGCAGTGTCACAATTAGTAACTGTTTCATGGATCAAAATTTTTAAGGCCTGCGCCTGCCACATCTTATTTAACCAGGTGTTAGGTTAACATACATGTCTTATTTCTGATGCAATAACAATTTAATTACTTATAACTAAGTTAATTGCAGACGCAGATATGGTCACATGATAGCATGTACATGATGGGCGGATCAAGAATGGAAGGTGAGCTTACTGGAACTAATAGACACGTCATGGCCATCATTTGAGGGTTTGTTGTGGCTCTCCCTGATTTTAGATTTACGAGGAGCGAAGCAGTTTGTGCATACCCCTGCAATTGCAGCAGCTACTTCCCAGGATGATCTTGAACTCTTGACCTTCTTGTCAACTATACGGGAACGAGCTGTGTAGGTGGATGTCCTGGAGTAGCCAGGATCTGACTGAAACTCATGGTTGAAGCCAGAGAGATCTCCTCCATGGCTGGTGCTGAATGCCTGGGGCGTGCTGCCTGCATAGTTGATGGGGTTGGAAGATGGCGTTGAAAATTGCTCTCGCATAATCAGGTAATACGTTCGTCTGGTTCTTTCCTCAACTTTGTAGACGCAAAGGCAATGGACTGATTCAAGTTTGACCGGGTGCGTACTTATTTATAATTACGAAAAGTGTGTTGATTTGGGCTACAGGTCAAGCCGATGGAGTTAGAAGTAATTGTGCGTATGACAACTACCGTTCACAGTAATTTAATATTGGTGGAGCATGTCATTGTCTGAATGTTCAGATTCTTTGCCAGAGAGACTGAACTAGGGTCGTCCTATGTCCTATCCTTACTCTGAAATTCGAACGCCAGCGCCAAAGCGTTCTATTCTTGGCTGTCACAGGAAGTCGTAGTTGGTCATCTGAACTGTTCGGTTGGGGTTTGTTTGGTTGATAGCCAAAATGAGTGAAACCAAAATTTTGGTATAGCCAAAACCAGGGCAAAATCAAATGTTGGTAAAAAGAGTGTTGTATGGATCGTCGTCAAGCTAAATTTTGTCGTTACCAAAATTTTGATGAGCGAATTCCTCGCCTTCGGATTGCCCGCGTGACATTGGATTTCGTTGATGTTACTAATATTTGGTTTGGTTTACAAGGGTAGCAAACCAAATAGCCTATTAGTCGCATGATCTCTTGCGCTACTACAACAATTGCTTTATTTTTGGGAAACTAGCTGAATGTCCGTGCTTTGCTACGAAAAAAAATTATATAATATTACCCCTGCGCACGTCGAGTAGACATCGTCGGGATCGACCTGATTCACACCCTCAACTCTACCTCCGTGTTCGGTCATTCTCTGACCAAGCTGACATCGTGCTCGGTCTATATCGTGCCTTTGGCTCCGCCGCCGCGTCCAAATCTTTGTTGTAAGATGGGTTTTTTCTATTTTTTTTGTTAGAGATTTTTTAGGGAGGTGGTTATTGTTTTGAATCACGGCGGTGTCGACGGACAAAGACATTTGCCAGTTAGGGAAGCTTCCTGGTTCTTGGGGCACATGGTGACGATGGCGGCGGGGAAGAGCTCACCGGAGTGGTGAGTCGGCGGTGGCGCGTGGTGGCGCCACGGGCACATCTGCCGCGGCAGAGTGTGGCTCGGGAGGAGATGGTGGGCGCACGCGCGCCAAGGACGGGAAGCGGCGATGTGGTCGGGCGGCTGAGGCGGCCATGGTGGCGGGCATCGGAACGCGAGAGAAGAGAAGGCCACGTGGCGGTGCTTCCGGCGCATTCGACGAATGGAGAGGGAAGAGGTTGAGGCCAGGGAGACGGGGTTGACGCGTTGGCGGGAAAAGCTCACCGGAGGCGGCTTGTTGACGGCGCAGACGGGCGTAAATGGAGCTCCGGCTCTTGCATTTGGTCGTGAAGAAGAATGGCGGGAGGAGAAGGGATGCGACGGAGGGCGCAAGGAGCAAGAATGGTGCGGTTGGCCATGGGGTGATGCCAGAGGAGGATGCGATTGAGAGGGCGCAAGGAGCTAGAACAAAAGAAAGAAGGAATGGAACGCATGAAGAAGATGAGGTAAAATGGACTTTTCACTACTTTTTCTCCTCTTCAAATTTCAAAATAATATTTTAATAGGTCGATGTCTAACAAAGAAAATACCATAAATGTTAGTGTCTTCCACGAAGCCACTATTTTTGGATGTCCATTGGCAAATGACGCACATTTGCAGTGCCCTGTAGCCAATTTCCCCTTTTTATTTTTATTTTTTGTTAGAGATTGTTTTGGGAGGTCAAAAGAAAGATGGCAGGGAACGACTTACCCTCCTCACCACCACAACCAATTGGTTCTTTTTAAGTAGTAAAGATTTTAGAAAGCAACTAGACAACAGTATAGCAAGAAGTTTCCCTAGAACATTTAAAAAGTTTCAGATTTTAGTGAGTTTCACACGTTTTTGAAGTTTATAGAAGATTCCAAGAAAGTTTCGAGCCAAAAGTTTCAATTAGTTTTATATTTTGGAACTCAAGTTTGAGCCAAAGAGTTTCAAAAAGTTTCAACAAAATTTGACAAGTTTCATATGTGTTTCAACAAATTTCAAAAGAAGTTCCACAAGTTTCAAAATAAATTTAGAACAAATTTTAGCGGATGTCAACAAAGCCCAACAACTCATAACCATAAACCAATAACTCTTCATCGCCACTAGTCCCATCCTGCCACAACTAGAGTGCCAAACGCCGGTGCATCGAGGGCCAAAGACGCAGCAAGACTATTCACAAGTCGGCCAAGACGCAGACGATAGCTCAAAGTGTGCCTCGGCAGACTAACGACGACGCCGACACGAGATTTAATAGTAGCTGCCCCTCGATGACCTAGGCACAGACGCATGGCCTACCATTAGGCACGTACATGTTTAATATACATATATAATTTTATTTTTATTTATTAATATTTATATGATTTTCTTTCCATTTTTAATACTTATATGGTTTTATTTTGTAGTTTTTAAATTTTATATAGTTCATTTTATAAGTATATATAAATTTATTTTAGTTTTTTAAATATATATATTTTCTAGGATTGGTTTTCAATTTTTCATGTCTTATGAGCTAAATGACAAATGTTTTAACAAGCTAGCTATTTGAATATTAATAAAATTCTATTACATTTTCAATATAGTTGTCACATTTTTTTTCAATTTTCATGTCTAATTATGAATTCTACACATTTTCTAATTTTTGGATTTTTGAATTTTTCATTCTATCTCAAATGAGTCAACGGCCACATTTGGCAACGAAGTTTAACGCGTGTTCATAGGTTCAACAATCCACATGGCCCAAGTTTCAAAGATAAATTAGAAGCACAAATGAGTCACAAGCCAACGACTCTACCATAACCAGCTCTTGCATCGCCCATTGGCCCACCTAGCCAACGCCGCCTCACCACCACCCATCCTCCTCACACCACGCACTCGCTGAGCATACCCTCCGAGTCCTCGTAAGTTGTGTCGCCCAAGCCCTCCTCTCACCTCGGCTTGATTCATCCACCACCCAGCTAAACAGATTAGGCCTTATTTGTTTAGGCTTAAATACAACTTAAAAACAAAAATGCTAAACCCTAGACAAACTCATGGTTTTTGACCGAGCTTTTGAAAAAGCCTAAGCTACTCATATAACTATAAGCTCAAGGCTTTGCGAGAAGTGCTTTGTTTTTGTTTTGGCGGATAGGGTAGACTTTGCCACTAAACTTCAAAGAAATTACTGCACCTACGTATATATACGCTTCCATCGAGCCTTCCCCACTTGATTTTCCTCTTCCTCTGGCTCCACACCGAAGTCGCTTCCAAGGCGATTAGGCTTGATATCGCCGGTGACCTCTCGCCCAACGCCTCAACCTCCCGCCAATCGCGATCTCTAACGTGGGATCCCCAAGTCGCCGGCCCCTCTTGCCCCTAGGTCGCCGTTGTCCTCCCGCGCTCGGACGTCTCCTCTCGTGTCACTGCGTGATCCTCCTCCTACCGCCGCCGTCCTCCGCCCGCTCGGACGTCGTCTCCGTGAGGTCGTCGATCCCACCGCCACCGCCTCCACGTCCTCACCACCATTCGCTCAAAGGATCTAACACAACTCCAAATCTAGATTCAATTAGCATGGTAGCATCAAATGTTTGTATGGCTCAAGAAAGCAATTTCAATTTTTGCTCTATTTTGTTTCGCAATTTGATCAGAAATGATTGTACATTAGCTTTTGTCAGCAATTGTCGATCATGTAATAATTTCTTGATGAATTGAGATTTTTTGGTATTTAGTTCTGATGATTGCTGTGTGTTCATTGTGAGCTATTTGAATAAGGGTATTTTGGACATTTCTTCTTTTAAGACAAAAAAAAAAAAGTCAGTCAAGAAAATGACATATTGACAAGCACCCTGGTTTGACATAAAAGCAAATTACTTAGAGCATGATAATGGTGTGATGTCATCTCTGCAGTTCTCGACACGTAGGATATGAGATGATGTGGGTTGACGCGGTTGGCAGTGGGGAAAAGCTCACCGAGGCGGCTTGTTGACGGCACAGATCGGGCGTAGAAATGGAGCTCCGGCCTTGCATTTGGTCGGTGAAGAAGAATGGCGGGGAGGAGAAGGGATGCGACGGAGGAGCGCAAGGAGCAAGAATGGTGCGGTTGGCCATGGGGTGATGCCCAGAGAGGATGCGATTGGAGGAGCGCAAGGAGCTAGAACAAAAGAAAGAAGGAATGGAACGCATGAAGAAGATGAGGTAAAATGGACTTTTCACTACTTTTCTCTCTCTTCAAACTCAAAATAATATTTTAATAGGTCGATGTCTAACAAAGAAAATACCATAAATGTTAGTGTCTTCCTGAAGCCACTATTTTTGGATGTCCATTGGCAAATGACGCACATTTGCAAAGTGCCTCAGAGCCAATTTCCCCTTTTATTTTTATTTTTGTTAGAGATTGTTTGGGAGGTCAAAAGAAAGATGGGAGGGAACGACTTACCCTCATCACCACCACAGCCAATTGGTTCTTTTTAAGTAATAAAGATTTTAGAAAGTGACTAGACAATACTATAGCAAGAAGTTTCCCTAGAACATTTAAAAAGTTTCAGATTTTAGTGAGTTTCACACGTTTTTGAAGTTTATAGAAGATTCTAAGAAAGTTTCGAGCCAAAAGTTTCAATGAGTTTTATATTTTGGAACTCAAGTTTGAGTCAAAGAGTTTCAAGAAGTTTCAACAAAGTTTAACAAGTTTCATATGTGTTTCAACAAATTTCAAAAGAAGTTCCACAAGTTTCAAAATAAATTTAGAACAAATTTTAGCTGATGTCAACAAAGCCCAACAACTCATAACCATAAACCAATAACTCTTCATCGCCACTAGTCCCATCCTCGCCACAACTAGAGTGGCCAAGCGGCCGTGCTCGATGGGCAAAGACGACGCACGCAAGACTATTCACAGTCAGCCAAGACGCAAGACGATAGCTCAGTGCTCAAGTGCAGCGGCGCAAGACTCAGACGACGACGCCGACGCAAGACGAATAGTCGCTGCCCGTGCCCGGCATGACCTAGCACACAAGACGGCATGGCTACCCATTAGGCACGACACTGTTTTAATATACATATATAATTTTATTTTTATTTATTAATATTTATATGATTTTCTTTCCATTTTTAATACTTATATGGTTTTATTTTGTAGTTTTTAAATTTTATATAGTTCATTTTATAAGTATATATAAATTTATTTTAGTTTTTTTAAATATATATATTTTCTAGGATTGTTTTTCAATTTTTCATGTCTTATGAGCTAAATGACAAATGTTTTAACAAGCTAGCTATTTGAACATTAATAAAATTCTATTACATTTTCAATATAGTTGTCACATTTTTTTTTTCAATTTTCATGTCTAATTATGAATTCTACACATTTTTCTAATTTTTTGGATTTTTTTTTGAATTTTTTCATTCTATCGGGCCAAATGGGCTAAACGGGCCACATTTGGCCCGATAGGCTAAACGCCGCGTGCTCGCCGTCACCCGCCCATGGCCCACCCAAAGACGAATAGTAGCGGGCGAAATGGTCGCCACACGCCCGCGTCTTGCGTCTCGCCGAGCCGCCCATTTGGCCAGCTCTGGCCACAACGCTCGCCCCAGCTCACCACCCATCCTCCTCACACCACGTCACTCTGCTTGAGCATACCCGAGTCCTCGTAAGTTGTGTCGCCCAAGCCCCTCCTCTCACCTCGGCTTGATTCATCCACCACCCAGCGCTAAAACAGATTAGGCCTTATTTGTTTAGGCTTAAATTACAACTTAAAAACAAAAATGCTAAACCCTAGACAAACTCATGGTTTTTGACCGAGCTTTTGAAAAAGCCTAAGCTACTCATATAACTATAAGCTCAAGGCTTTGCGAGAAGTGCTTTGTTTTTTGTTTTGGCGGGATAGGGTAGACTTTTGCCACTAAACTTCAAAGAAATTACTTGCACCATACCAGATATATACGCTTCCATCGTAGCCTTCCCCACTTGATTTTCCTCTCTCCTCTTGGCTCCCACACCCGAGTCGCTTCCAAGGCGATTAGGGCTTGATATCGCCGGTGACCTCTGTCCAACGCCCTCAACCTCCGCTGGCCAACTGCGATCTCTACCGTGGGATCCCCAAGTCGTCGGTCCCCCTCTTGCCCCCTAGGTCGCCGTTGTCCTCCCCGCGTCGGACGTCGTCTCCCTCAGGCCGCCGGATCCCCAGCCGCCGTCGTCCTCCCCGCGTCGGACGTCGTCTCCCGTAGGCCGTCGGATTCCCAGCCGCCACCGTCCTCCACGTCCTCACCGCCATTCACTCAAAGGATCTAACAGCGCAACTCCAAATCTAGATTCAATTAGCATGTGTAGCATCAAATGTTTGTATGGCTCAAGAAAGCAATTTCAATTTTTTGCTCTATTTTTGTTTCGCAATTTGATCAGAAATGATTGTACATTAGCTTTTGTCAGCAATTGTCGATCATGTAATAATTTCTTGATGAATTGAGATTTTTTGGTATTTAGTTCTGATGATTGCTGTGTGTTCATTGAGAGCTATTTGAATAAGGGTATTTTGGACATTTCTTCTTTTAAGACAAAAAAAAAAAAGTCAGTCAAGAAAATGACATATTGACAAGCACCTTGGTTTGACATAAAAGCAAATTACTTAGAGCATGTATAATGGTGTGATGTAAGCTGTCTGTAAGCCTTGACACGTAGGATATGAGATGATGTGGAGGAGAGAGGGTTGCATAGAGAATTTTGTCGTCTCTCATGTAGTAGTCGACTGTAACACGAGAAACAAGATATGTTGTACATAAGTTGTCTATAGAGATATGTAAAGAGACAATTCATTGTAGAAGCTATCTTTAGTATTGTCTGTATATGATATTGAGAGATACTATAGACAACAATTGTTTGTACAATTGTATATGCTCTTATAAATTATTTAGGATTGTCTATTCGTAAGGTAACTGAAATTTTATTAAGTATAAGTCGCATATTTTATCTATTATATCAATATCTAATCATATGACACATCAATCTCTATACAAATTCAATGATCACAATAATTGATTTAACAATAAAAAAAATTAAACGACTTTGAAATAGCAAATCCGGAATTGTTTAAGCTAAAAAGATAGCCTTAAGCCTAAATAAACAGCGCCCAGTCTCTACGGCAGCTCTTCGTTGCCACCGAGGAGACGGACTCAGATCCATTCATGACGGCGTGCTTGACCAGTGGAGTCGGCCGGAGATAGAGAGAAGGAAGAGGCGGACTCATATCCGTTCACGACGGCACACTCGACTAGTGGAGTCCGTCGAGGAGAGAGAGAGGGGGTGAGGGAGAAGGTGGAGGGGTGTGGTTGGTTCGTTTGAGTTGGGGCAGTCGAGTGGGATAAGGTTGCGTGTGCACGTCATAGGGCTGAATCAACGGTTATTTGCTATTCCGTTAAATTGGTTGCCTACGGTACATCGTGGAGTAGTTTTTCTCAATTTTTATTAACACCCTTCTGCATTTTCGTCGTAATATACTAATCCACAAAACACCTCCAGAAGATTTTTTTTGGTGCAAATCAAGCCACTCGCATTTCCCTCCGAGTCCATATCAGTACATCACTCACCTCCCTACCGTGAGTTGGACACTAACTCACTAAGAATAGTCGTATACACATGTTACATGTATTTTTGGACTCTGCACCACCCTAAAGCCCTGTTTGGCATCAATGGGGAGCTGAAAGTGTCGTTTTAGTACACAAGTGAAGTTTCCAGTGGCATTTTATTAATAGTCTAATACATCAATTTGTAGTGACATTCTCAGTATTTAACAACTTTACAGTGGTATTTTACAAATCTCCATCAATATGCCTATCCTTCTGTGATCGCCAGTCAACGAGTCTTCTATCTTTCACTCTCCTTGCCAGTCAACGAGCCTTCTATCTTTCACTCCCCTTCCATGCACTTTATATTTAAAAGAAGAGAAGTGCAAAAATCCTCACAACTCATGATTTTAAAAGCTCCTTACAACTTATTTTGTTTCATTTACACTCCCAAGGCCCCACCAAGTTCCTTGTGTATGTAGAACTTCTGTTACTATTTTTCATTAATTATAATGGTTAACAACATTACATCTACTACTAGTAATTTTAAACAATGGCAACTCTTGCCTCACAAAACCATGCTAGACTCCAAGGTTCCAGCTATCCTGCCAATTAATGCCAGTTCTCTACTACTACCAGTGCCACGACTAGTCTGACTCCTGCTCTGCTATTTATTCCTGCTCTGCTATTTATTCTCTGATACTTCAGATTTCCTTGACCAGTAACATCCACATTTCAGACTCGCCCAGTAGAAAAATTCAGATAACCACGGTAGCTGGTTCCATTCCATTGCTGATAATTTACTTCCCAGATAAGCCAAGCACGATGATGCAAATGTCACAATTAAAGCTGTTTATCTCTCGGTGCACAAAAACTTTCCAATAGTATCCCAGAAGATGATGGCACAACATTCTCCAATGATGGCAATGAATCATCATGTTATGTTCAAAGATAAACTGTAGATAATAGTTACCGATTTCGCTATAAACCCAGCGAATTGCGAACCGGATTAGTCGAACCCTAACCGGTTTAGGGTACAGGGTTCGTGTTGGCAGTGGAAATTTGAAGACAAAGTGGCGAACTACGAGCCCGAATCCCGTACCATGACTCAGACGAATCGCGTTTCTGGTAACTGCTGTAGATTTTCTTTCAGGTGCTAGCTAGTGCCATCAAAATCAACACGCTCTCCGGTAGCAAAGATATCCCAAAAAAGTGCGCTACTGAAGTATAGAAGTGATGTTAATATTAAAAATCCACGGAAAGAACCCATCCGATCAACAAAGAAACCTGCTCCAACAGTTCCTAAAATGGCAGCAAATGTTCCAGCTGTATTTGACATTCCTGTCACAGCACAATCATAGATTAAATATAGTAACTCTGACAGTATAAAATCTATAACTAAAGCAAGGAGGGAACATATTTAATACCATGTAGCACTCCAGCATATTGTGGGGCAATCTCCTGATAAATAGTTTAAGAATGAATTGTATCAGATGGGGAAAAAAGAGAAGTGACTTACATTGCACACTGAGCTCGAATATCAAAGTTTAAATACCTGAAGATTTACTAGGAAACCTGAGTGACCAAAGGATTTCAAACCAACAGCAAATGTAAGCCAAACTGAAGCAATGATTGGGTTCTTTGCTGCATTTAGACCAAGAAGAGCAATACCAGGACCCACAAAGCCAATTGTCTGCAAGAAGCAAAGTCAAAGAGTTAAAGTTTGGGTTTTAATCCCAGCAGTAAATATCAACATTTGAAATGACAAATTGGATTAAAAAAACTTAATATTGATTCAAATAAATTGCCTGTGATCACATAAAACTTGGCATTTTTTTATTGAACATATGGCTTACCAATGTGAGAAAGGTCTTATGGATATTTCATCAGCTATGGCTTTAATTTAATCAAGCTTCAACAAAAAAAGGGTAGCTTGGTAAAGTTGTTATTAATGAGGTGTGCAGTGTATTTGTAATCATCTATTATCTTATTAAAACAAAGAAAAAAGAAGCCATCATATTCGCTCTTAAGGGCTAGAAATTATCATGTTAATCGGTAGAAAAAGAGAAAAATCTATACCGTTGATTGTGATGGGTCCAGATTATAACGATCTAGATTAATCAATCAAGTTTTGGACTCTAATTCATAGCAGTACAGAGTTGTCGTAGTATGATGAAGGTATTGTCAGTAACAAACCAACTCAAACTTTTATTTGTTTTGCACTTTTATAAGATGCACAGAGAGAGTTCGAAAGTCCAGAAGAAACATATTTGCTATCATCCTGCCGTCAGCTTTTTTCCTCGAAAACCTGCCGTCCACCTAGAGAACGGAGAGCCTGCCAACGTTTGGACACTGATGTTTGTTGGTGCAGGCGTGCAGCATGTCTCCATCTTTTGGACGGGCTACTCCGGCATGATGGTCAGCCGTGCGCCAACGACTCAAGCTCCATCGACTTTCATCATAGCACTGAACGCCGTAACCATATGTCGCCGATTACAACCGCCTCTAAGAGCTCTAGGTTCATGTTGATGGGTGCAAAAGATGGCATGCGACAAGCAGTCTGTGTATAACATGTTGGATGGCATGAAGATAAACTAGAGTTTGGCAAGAATAAGCAAGTGAGTGCATTATGCAAATATAAGGCTGCAGCACCGATTCCAACAATTCAACAACACAAGAGAAGTATGATGTGATCGATTTGATCTTTTCGTTCAGTGTGTTTCCCAATGAGACGTGCAAATATTTCAAAAGGAATTTGAAGCTGTGATGCATGCATGGAGATACAATGACTAACGGAGAGCCAAGAAGCAATAGAGTTTTGGTTGGAGCTCACGAATCGATTCAAATTCCAAAGGGTGGAAGAATTTTGGTGTTCTGCTGCAACACGCCAGCAAAGAGAGATGGAGGTATCTGATTTTCTTTTCCCAAACCTTCTAGATCTCGGTTGATATGCTGATTGGAGTTCATGCACTCAACGCTTGAAGTTGTTTTTGTCTTTTTATGCCAAACAACGTTTCAGGCTTATTTGCCTAGGTGGTAAGCCGGCCTATTGATCTTCCATGGACTATGTTTTTATCTTATTATTTACCTATCTCTTATGTTTGAAGATCAAAGATCCTTGAAACCTCTATGGGTATCTGTACTATTAAACTCAAAATTGGCTAGAAATTTCCACAATACACTGCAAATATTTGGCAGGTCCAAATTATTATTTTTGAGAGAGTACAAGACGGTTGCATACACTCAACACAAACCACAATCACACCATTCCCGCGCACGCATGCGTGCATGTTCACTACACACACTAGGAATTTATTCGAGGCACCCAAGGCCTCACAGAGTGCGGGGACGCGCTTTCCCACTAAACATGTACATGTGTGTTTACTCCTAAATTCAGTGGACACAAACTTGGAGTCTAAGACTTGAATGTTGGTGGGTTAGGTGCACATCCAAACGCCTAGCCATCTGACCACATGCCAGCTTCCTGGCATGTCCAAATTATAACGATGGAAATTAAGTGAATGCATATATTAAAGTTGTTATAGTTGTATAACAAATATAATGTCATCTCCATCCCTAAGCACACAAAGATGTGCAAAGGAAAAGGAAGCCACCATGTCCGCTCTCAAGGGCTAGAAATTACTACGTTAATCGCTATAATAGGAGAGATATATACACCGTCGATTATGGTTGATCCAAATTATAATAGTGTAGATTAATCAACTATATATAGTGAGTCCTACCATGAATACAAACTGCTAGACTACCAATTCAAATACATCTTCGTTTGACAAAAAAAAAAAAACACGTCTATTTTATGCCCCAATTCGGACTCATCTAGGACTTGCCTATTTAAATATGCTATCTCATGTAGCAACCGTACAAAAGAATACGTTATGTCCATGGTCATCGTCGAGGGAAAAAAACTTATGGCTAATTACATGAAATACGAATCAACTAGCGTCACCAAGCGACTGTCGTCGAGCCTTGACCAGATAAGCTTATTGCTATTGAGTAGGTTGTGTGGAAAAGCTGTATGAGAAGATGTATGCTATATCCACTATGTCGTTGATCAAGCAGGATCATGGAAGTAATTACAACGCCCCTTATCAAGCGATAGCAAGCGGCAGCCGGCAACATGTGCAACCGTGCACGATCAACAGTTTGTAAATTTAGGCTCTGTTTGTGACACGGAAATTTTATAGAAAATACGTAGAAAACATTTCAATTCCAATAGGAATACAAAAAATCACGCGGCCCTGAGGAAGTCTTAGCTTATGTCTGTTTGGAGCCCAAATGAGCAATCCTCTAGAAGACAGATGGTCGATACCTATTGAATAGTGCGAGCTCACATGGTTTTCATAGGAATTGCATAGGAAATAGTCTGATTCCCATAGGAATTCTGAAAAGTTCATGCGTTTCAAACGGGGCCTTAGCTTATGCCTTTTTCTGAGTATGAATAAACAATCCTCTGGAATATAGATCACCAATGCCTATTAATTAGTGCAAGTCGCATAGTTGGTGGCAGTCGAGTGTCTTTTGGAACACAGAAATTTCACAAGAAATAGTTCGATTTGTACATGATTTTGTAAAATTCCACCATCCTAGACAGGGCCTTAATCAATGGATTGGCATTTGGCAACGATAGCACAGCGATAAACCCAATGAGATTTTAGGCTCACGCAATGGCATTAGGATCATATATGAGCATATAGTTCTATGATGACAGTAAAGATGCATCTTGTTGATTGTTTTGGTCTCGGCTAATTAAGAGAAGTCGCTGATAGTCAGTATCAGTCATGGCAAGGATTGATCATACATGAGAATATGAGATGGATTCAGCTTCCTGGAGTTCGTCCATGCACTGAGAGTTATCTTACGAAGCTAGCGTTTCATGTAAGCAATACAAGCATGCACCCTTCTTTTCTAATTATATTTTATAGTATAGTCTATCCCAAGGAAATTTATATTGATTCTAAAAAAGAAATTTTATATTAGATTCCGCTCTAATAGCATATAAAAAACGGTCACAATAAAATATACAGCAAAAAAAGATTAACTCTTCTCTGCAAAAGGGTGCATTTGGTTAACATAGTGATACGTAAGGGTTAAGGGTTAGCAACCGAGAAGTCACATGATAAAATTCCGGAAAATCTACAATAACCCTACCTAGGGCCTGTTTGGAATGCTGAATTTTCCAAAATTCCTGTAGGATTTGAACTGTTTTCCTACATTGCAAACAGGTCCCTAATGTGTAGTTCATGGGACTCAAATCATGGCCTTTAACTACACAGCATAAGTGACAGACCGTTGGACTAGCCAATGGTTCAAAAATTAAAAATCATCAACTTGGATGTGTGTCCCTTTAAAGATGAAAACTCTTTCATATTTGCTGACTCAACATGAATATGTCCAGTTTTCTTCAATATTTTTTTCGTGTTTATATTATGGTTTACCTAAGAGGATATTATGGTTATATGAATTCATGTCCTTTATTGTTGCATTGTAATTATACCATGCCATTGTCTTTCCAATAGTGGACAATGTGACGGAAGAGGATTTTTCAAGAACAAACTTGACCCCGAGTGGGTGGGTACAAATGCAACTGTAGAAGATACAAATTGCACTTATATTGTATCTACACTAGGGCAGTTATTTTTTCAAAAAGAAAAACAAAATTACACTAGGGCAGTTCAGAATAATTGGATGACTATTACCATCTCTTTAAGTTTTGTTCTGATATAATCATGTATTATAGATCTAATCTCAAGATTATGGTTAATTTCAGTATAGTGCTATCTACTTCAAAGGGTAAAAACTAATTGTATTGCTAAGCATATTGTTTTTTAAGAATATTATACTAAATTTAGCCACGCAAATGTGTGGGCCACCCTGCTAGTTCCTTGCATTTGAAATATTCCATGGCTTACCAAATTTGAACTATTTTGGTTGATGTATCTTGTTAAACCAATTGCCAGTAGTTAAAGGCTTAAAGCACAGCATATCACAAATTATGTTACATTTGGTAAGAATGTGGAGGTGCGCTCACTATCGTATTAAATAAAATATACAAAAACTACCCTGATTGTTCCTCTTTTCTTTAACCTGAAATTATTCAAGCAACGCACCTGCATTATCTTCCGAGTTAAAGTAATGCTTGTACCATTTTGGATAAGCTTGTCTGATACAACACCAGCCACATAGCCTAAAACAGCCATCATGACCCAGGGGAGTGCACTAAACCATGCAGCTTCTCTCAGATTGACATGATATATCTGATCACCATCGAAGGCAAAATATTAAATAAAACACAGGGAGAATTAGTTTCTTTATTCAAGAAACATGAAGAAGAATAAGGACTTACCGTTTTGAAATACACTGGCATCCAAGAAAGGATGATGAAATAGCCCTGAAAAAATAGCATGGTAGAGATTACCCCTAAACAGTGTTCTTCATATGGCACAATCTAACCAACACAATCTAACCAAGTGTTAGTGAAAATTATGTTTATAGGAATTACCCAACTATGCATAGCATTTGCAGAAATTAATGCCCATGTGGGCCATTTCGAGAGTAGTTTGCTGAAAGGAGGGACCTTTCTTAGTTTTTCACCTCCAATTTGAGGTTTCACCAATTTCTGACCCTTGGTTATATACTCTAGTTCATATGCTGATATTTGCGTGTGTTCACCAGGAGTGCCCGATATAGCAGATATCCACACCAGCACCCACAGAAATCCAAACAATCCAAATATCACAAATGGTCCAAAAATTCCAGCTCGTGACATGATAATAGGTGAGAGAAGTAACCCAATGGTATTGCCAAGCTGGAAGCCAGCCATTGCAATCCCCACAGCACTAGATCGTTCTGTGCGAGGAAACCACCTATAAGAAAAGGCCCAGCGCAAACAGTTTCATAAATCTTAACAGGCAAGGCAACGCAAATAAATAATGTTAGGTTGTGGCAAAAGTGTGAAGCTTAATCAAGTGATCAAAAGGAACAGAATTCCAAAGAAATACCTCAACACCATGTTGTTCATACTTGGCAGTGCCACTCCTTCTGCGATACCTAGCAGAACTCTAGTTGAGAGGAACAACCACAGAGAGCGAGCAGCTGCCCAAGGGGACAAGAATGTAGCCAAGGACCATAAAGCCACACCATAAGCCATGACTCGCTTCCCGCCATAGTAGTCGACAAGCGCTCCACCAATTATTGGCGACATCAGATATCCCCAAAGGAAGGATGACTGTTTGGAGTGTCAACAACACAATGGTATCACCATATCATGCGAGGAAGATGCATACATCCATGCAGACAGTATAGGCAGTAGGCACTTCATATTTTGGTTAAGGGAAGAGAACAGACAACCTTACTACCTCAGAAATCAAAGTTGGTACATTACTTACACTACAGATTGCTGAGTGAGTTAATCAAGCATGATGTATAGTATAGCTGAAGAAAATGAAATAGTATAGCTGAAGAAAATGAAGGAAACCGAAAAACTAACATCTGGGTCCTTGATTTGATGGGGAATGAACTAAATTAGTAAATTTTATACCAACATATGAAATATGAAGCCATGCCACCACACTTTCATTAAACCATAATTGCAGTTGAGCATTCGATCACATTGTGAAACCATAATCTTTGCAAGTGAGCATTCTAACACCACACACAATTCTGTTCCCAGTCACTAGTACTGCAGTGCAGCCAAATAAAAGCAAACAGAATTAACGAGAGCTGGGGACCTGCACGACGCCGGCGAATGCCGGCGTCCATCCGTATGCCTGGGAGAGAGGTACGATGGCGACGGACATGACGACGCGGTCGGCGTTGCAGAGCGCGAGGGCCAGCCCCAGCATCGCCGCCACCTTCACCCTCTCAGACGTCACGAACTCCGCCGCCACCGCCTGAGCCTCTCCCCCGCAGGCGGCGGAAGCCGCGGGAGGCGCTACAGTGGGAGGGGTCCTGGCCGGAGGCCGGAACGGCTGGGTAGGAGCAGGAGGCAGGAGGCGGCCGTGGAAGCGGTGGGGCTGCCATGGAGGTGGAGGCGGGTTTTGAGCGCGGGCGGGAGGAGGGCGGCGGCGGCCGGAGAGGAGGAGGGGAGCGGAAGGGGGCAGAAGCGAGCGGGTCAAGGGGAGCAGTTGGCCGGGAGGGGCCATCGTTTGTTTGTTTTCTCCTCTGTCTGCGTCCGGGGAAGGGAAGCCGGCCGGAGGGGAAGTGGCGAGTGGCCGACTGACCGTGATTCTGATGAAGTGGATTGGTGGAGTGACGTGTCAGATGTACGGGCCCTCTTTGTTTGTCGTGGTCAGTGATCTTGGGATGGGCTTCAGGGCTTGTCATGGCCTAAGCTGGCCCAGCCTGAGAAGGAGTCAGCTCGAGTAGCCCATTTGGTCTGGTCTGAACTCTGAAAGACCGAGGGCCATGCAGAGCTGGTCAAATGGGCGGCCCGGCCCATTTTGGCTCGGCTACTATTCGTGTCGTGTCGAGCCGCCCATAGGCTGCGGTGACGGTCCAGGCACGACTCATCGCCCTTTTGTGCTGTGTCGGGTCGGCACGGCCCGTTTAGTCCATCGGGCCAAATATGGGCCGTTTAGCCCATTTGGCTTGACAGAATGAAAAAATTCAAAAAAAATCCAGAAAAATAGAAAAATATGTAGAATTCAAAAGTTGACATGAAAATTGAAAAAAATTGAGACAACCATATTGAAAATATAATATAATTTTATTAATGTTCAAATAGCTAGCTCGTTAAAACATTTGTCAT
The DNA here is from genome assembly GCA_036346255.1 of Ampelocalamus luodianensis. NCBI lineage: Eukaryota > Viridiplantae > Streptophyta > Magnoliopsida > Poales > Poaceae > Ampelocalamus > Ampelocalamus luodianensis. Next base: position 22,456,076 of record CM070617.1, on the reverse strand, counting down.
TTAGCTCATAAGACATAAAAAATTGAAAAATAATCCTAGAATATATATATATTTATTTATTTAAAAAACCAATATAAATTTATATATACTTATAAAATAAACTATATAAAATTTAAAAATTACAAAATAAAACCATATAAGTATTAAAATTGGAAAGAAAATCATATGAATATTAATAAATAAAAATAAAATTATATATCTATATTAAAACAGTGTCGTGCCTAACGGACCGTGTTGCAGTCTGGGTCGCAGGTATCGGGCCCCGCACTATTTGTGCGATGTTGTGCCGGATGTCGCTGTGCACGCCCGTTATCGTGTCGTGTCGGCCCGGCCCGTGAATAGTATCATGTCGTGCCAGCCCGGGTCAAACCAACAGTGTCGTGCCTCGTGCCGGCCCATCAGGCACGACCCGTTTGGCCAGCTCTGGGGCCATGTTTGGTTGCAGAGTGGGCTCAGATGCCTAGCCGGAGACTGTGCCGGGGAACTGCTGAATGTGTGAGTGGTTGGATTGTTGGAAGCATCGAGCATCAAACACCTGCCTGGCTGTCTAAGCTGGTCTCACCCGGCACCTTCGTTAGCCTCGAGCGTGGTTCAAATAGTACGCGAGCTCGAGCAATGGAAAGAAACACGCTTAACGAGTTAATCAAGTGTACCCATGTTAATCCCGTTGAGGTGCGCAGCCCATTTGTCACGGTCGTCAACATCGCCGGCTGCTCACCCAGACCTCGTCGGATCACGCCACGTCGTTGGACCCCACCGCCGTCGCCACGCCAGACCTCGTCGGATTCCTACGGCCCTTGAACTCCGCGCCATCTAGACATTAAATCTTTGAGAACCCGTCGCCGTTGCCGTAGTGACCCAGTCGTGCGTAGACCTAGGCACTGGGCTGGGTCGGGCCGACACGGCACGGGCCCAGCACGGCACGACTCGCCTCCAGCGATTCCAAGCACAGCTTAATGGCATGTCATGTCTTCACCGTGTTTTGTCGTGTCGTGCTGTGCCGACCTAGGCTCGGTCCCATCACACTATGGAAACAGAGGGAGGGGGAGTGCCAGAGTGGTCACCTGGGCCGTTGTCGCCGTGGAGGACCGCCGCTATAGCCATGGCCGATTGCCATTGTCGTCGAGGACCTCGTTGTGGCCACCGTCGTCGCCGAGGACCATGGTCATCACAAGACGCCTTGAGCTCTCCGTAGCCGTCCAAGCCTCTCCGCCGCCACCGCCGCCGCCACCGCCTCTCCGCCGCCCGCCCCAGAGAACGGAGAGGCGAGGGCGAGGGGTGACGGCGGCGAGAGGTGGTGGCGGTGACGAAGAGGCTTGGATAGCCGCGGAGAGGCCGTGCATGCGCGGTGCGCCCATCGCCCCATCCTGTTTGGACTTGAGGGGAGAAATGGGGAAAAGCAGAGGGAAAAGGGAGAAGGGGAAAAAGAGAGGGAAGGTGGGAAAAGAGAAAAGAGAATTGGAAAAAATAAGGAGGGAGGATGAAAATGAGTGGAGGGGATGGGAAAAATGTAAAATAAGATGAGGGAAAGGAAAAGATGGTGTATAAAATAAAAAAATTAAATTAAATGTGCATAATTGAAATGAACATTAGAGATGAATATTCAGGGGGAAACTAAAATTTATTCAACGTTCGGTACAAATACAAAGTTACTGCCTCGTTAGAAAACCTTACACACAAGTGTGGGATACCCCTAGTAAGGAAAAAAGTATAGCAGTTACATGCACATGCATAGACTAGTTGGCATCGAGATTCTCCAAGTTGGCTATCGCCTCCATAATTTTCAAATCCTCAAGCTGATATTGTGTCCGTTCATCTGCGCTCTCCCAGTCTTTGAAGTATGTGAGTGCCTCAACCATCTCAGATGTGAGAGACAACCTCCTTGGTTCAATTATCCTCCCACCGTACTAAAAGTGGCTTCTGATGAGACCGTCAACACTGGAACCACAAGTACATCTCGTGCAAAATGTGACAGCATGGGATAAATACACTTATGGTTCTTCCACTACAAGAGGAGGTTGACATCATTGCCCTCCGTGAGGTCAAGCTTGGTGTCCACAAAAAAGGTGTGTCAAGGTAGTGGTTGATCTCTACTCTTGGATTCTATTGAAACCTGCTCGGCACACGAGAGGACGAATTGGATATCAAGCCTTTCAGCTTCTTTCACACGTTGGAAGCGCTCAAATTGTGATGTCCTTGTTGTATTGTAGAAGCACTTGTTCTCGATTGACTTGTGCTGCCAAATTTTTCGTAATGCAACTCGAAAAAGCTCGTTATGAATGTGAGTGTAAGCCTAAAAAAAATCAAGATCAAATGCTTCTCTAATTCGCTAATAAGCCCCCTTTATATATGCTAATTTTCTCTGAGGATCCAAAATAGTACCAAAACAGAAGAGATGTGAGATAGTTTAAAAATTTACGCACCATTGGTTCAATAATAGATTTAATAAGGGCACAATTTCTATTTTCTTTTATTGCATTAGCAATAGTCCAAAGTCACTCGATAACTAAACAAGAAATAGGATAGTAAACACCAGATGTCATAGCTACAAACTAGAGAATAGAGAGAAGGGGACCCTGGGTTCCCTGTTGATGTGAAGGTGCAAACCCCAAATATCCTCAAATGTGGGAAACAATATTTAAGTGTGTTAAAGTAGTGTCTTTATTGCTCAAAAGGGTCCTACCCTTTTACACGGGGGAAAAGGCCTATTTATAATGTTACATCCAAGGCACATGAGATTACAATATTACCCCTAAAAAGGTCATATGTTTGTAGGGGGTTGCAGGGTCTTTTCACCTTCTTAAGTGTAGCCTCCGTAAGTGACCTTGACTCCCTTCGCTCCGTGCGAGATGGCCCTGGAGCAGAGGCTCCTTAGACCCCCTTCGCTCCCTACGAGGTAGTCTGGGGGACCTTGGGACCCCCTTTGTTCTGAGGTGTGTTGTACTCTTTTGCCGAGGCCGCTCCGATACCCTTTGTTGTGTGCAAAGGGGTGCCCGGTACCCTTCGAGTGTGTTGAGGTGTACCCCTGGCTTGGTGCCTTCGCCAGGTCGTTAGGGCCAGTGGGCCACCCCAACGACACCAAATAAAATTGTGGTTGCATTGTAAAAAAAAACTTTCAAACAATCATGAAAATGGCCAGTAATTTTTCGATCCCCTTCAGTAACCAATTGCTTACCAAAATTAGTATTAACGAAGAGAGTGATGATGTACTCATACTTATCGCATCGCTCTAACATAGTATACGTGGAGTTCCACCTCACCTTTAAGTCCAAGTTGAATCTTTTTGGCCTCTTATTGTTGGCCTTATAGTACTCCACGAACTAGGTTTATCTTGGACACGAGCTATAGTGAACTGGATAGGATTGCATATGTTTTCTAAATTAGGTTTCATTACCTGCAAGCCTCTCCCTCTCCCTCACCCTCACCCTCGCCGCCAGCCGCTGCCTCTCCCCTCTAGATCTGTGCAGGGGTGCGGGCGCGGCGTAGGTGCGGCGTTGGTGGCAGCCGCTCGCTCGGAGTTGGGGCATGCTGGACAACACGCGCGGTGTCTATATCGCATCTGACAAGCTCGCTCGGCGTTAGGGGGAAGCCCGCAGTGAAGGCGCGTTGGGGGCGACCTTAAGGCGGTCGAAGTGGCGGTGGCTGCGCAGAGCTGGAGTGAGGGCGGCCAAAGCGATGGGGTCTGCGTGAGGGAGCCGACTGCAAGGCGCGGAAGGGCACCCAACAGTGTGCCATGCCTACTTCGGGCTCAAACGTGTCGTGCTGCCCATTGTGCCTGGGAGCCAGGCCCAGCACGTCCCTCGGCTTCGTGTCGTGCCCAGGTCTAGTTGTGTGTCACCTCGATGCCTCCTACAATTGATCGATTGGATCAGCCATGTTGGCCATGGTGGTTACGATAAAATCAGGGATGATTTGTTGGTCGAATTGCATTCTAATTAAATGTGCATTCCATGTTTTACGCTTCATCATTCAAAAAGCAAACGTTTTGGTTTTGTGTTTTTACTCTTGCACAGGTCTCCAACCAACAACATAACCCCGGTCACGCCTGGCCATGCAAAAAAATCTGAATCTAGGCTACCTCCAGGCAACATTTTTTCATATTTACATCACCGAGGCCTCCAACCAAACAAGCCCTGAAATCACTTAGCCCTCATGGCTAGTTTGTGGTTATTTTACAAAGTTGTTATATAAAAGTAGTTGCGAAAAAACTAGCACCTTGTTTGGACAATCAGATTATATGTTAACAAATTATATTATACTTAATCCTTCTATATTTTATCTAGCATGGATATTTCATTTATTAACTACTCTCATATTTTTTGTATTTGAAGCGCAACAATATCTCCTTATGCAACAATGTTTAGGGCCTCTTTGGATTGAAGGGAAAACAGAGGAATCCATTCCTATGGAAAAAAATTATGTGGAGCATTTGGTTCAAAGGAAATGCCAAGATGATTCATTTGAAATTCCTATGGAATGATGTACTTTCATGGGAATTTTGGAGGAAAATAAACATTCACTAAAACCTCTTGGAAATTTTTCGTTGAGTCTATGACAATCACCAAAATTCCTATGGTTTTCCACTGGTCCAACCAAACAATATTTGTTACACATTCCTGTTTCTAAATCATGTAGGATTTAACGAGACATGACATCCAATTCATGTGTTTTTCTTAGTCATGTGTTTCTCAATTCCCACGTTCTAAAAGAGGCCCTTAGGGCTTGTTTGGATCTGGAGTTTTGTGAAAACCAGATTTGCTAAAACCAAATTTCCCTTATTTTACAAAAACTTTGTTTGGATATCGTAATAGACTTGCAAATAACAAAAATCAATTTTCTGTATACTCAGTTTTTATGTTTTCACAAAAATGACTCAACGTTGTTTTCACAAAATGAGTTTCTACTATCCTGATCTCAACAGGCCAACCAATCATTGTTCTCTTGCTCGCGAGTGCACTTATCTTTTTCGGCCACCAGGGTTCCACATGATGTACTTCGAGATCGTGACACTGCTGGCTGTCAGTGCTAGCTGTTGAAACAACGACCATGGTCATCGACGTGTGTGTGCACCCCCTTCATCTTTCGACAGAATGCAGTTTTGACATCGCAGGTTGATCAATCTGTGGTAAGATTTTTTTTGAAAGAGCAATTTGTGGTAAGATCAATTCTTGTGAATCAAATTTAATGCATTACATGGCTAATTTACATGGTTAGGTGTTAGATTACATCACAAGCACAAATTGACTTAGCAACAAGCAACTCACAAGCACGAACTCCAAAGGACTTGGGACCTCACGACAAGAGACTCGCATGCGTGTTAAGTTGGTAGAGGAAGCTGGAAGGGAAGGTTGCACTTGACGGAGAGGGAAGCACAGCCAAGCGGTTTGCCTCCTAGCGTGAAAGTCGAAGGCCATCGAACTGCACGTATAACAGGGTCGATGCGGATGAGGTCAAGACTGCCCACCGGCTGATGACGCTGTCAGCCAAGCAGAGGAAGGCGGGGATTGACGGTAAGGGTGGAGAACACAACAGCGTGATCTGCCCGCGATGGCGGCAAATCAACCAACGGCGCGGTCGGCGTCCAGAGAGATGCAAAGGGAGGAGGGAATGGAGAAGAAAAGGAGCTCGACAATGACCTATTGATGTGCTCTCGGCGGATAAGAGAGAGAGGATGGAGTATTGGAGTGGTGTGTCGACTAGTAATTGCATTTAACCAAGCAATGTGCTGGCAAAAACTGATTTTTTAGATTGTGTCATCCAAACAAGGTATTATAAAAAAACCAATCCTTACAGAATAACAACTTAAAACTAATTTCCCTAAAATTCCTAGAAAAACATGTTTTAGAAGAAAAAAAAATGTTTTCTATTTCTGAGATCCAAACAACCACTTATAGAAAAAGAACCAACCAAACACCAAAACAAACAAAAACGACTCATCAAACAACATCATCGTAATCCACCCTAATACCAACCGGGAACTCACTATTTGCACAGGTCAAGTTCAAACTTCCTAGTACAATAGAAATAATAATCACTTCAGCAAGCCTCCTAGTACATCAGAAATCTGAGTAATGGACTAGCAAATCGAGCATTTGATGTTCACCATTCTCTAAAAAGCACCTGATACCCAAACTTGGACACCAGCCAAATTGCATTAGATTACAGTCACATTACACCAAATCAATTAGTCTCTACCCGCCTAACATGAAAAGCCTACTACAAGTCTACAACACTCATGTGCTAGAAATCCTTCGCTGTGATTATGAAGCATGAGCATCAGGTGCGATCGTAGAAAATGCCCATCCCGCCTTCGCCTACAACCGGGCTTGTCATGATGATGCAGCTGCAATGGGCACTTTCCCAGCATGAGCGGCAGCGTAAGCGTCGGTGAGGGTGGGAACGCTCTCCTCGTGAGGATCCACAAAGGTTTTCATAAAGATCTCGCTCATGCAGGCCACGACTTGTAAGCTCCGATTGCCCACCGGCAACCCCTTCTCCTTGAGAAGCTTCAGCACCTTGAGCCAGGGCACTAGCCTCCTATCGATGCTAAACTTGAGCATCGCCGGTCTCTGTGCGATGGTCTCCACCTCCATGCCGGCCCCCTTGGTGAGGAAATTCACTACACGCCACAGTGGGTCCTCGGAGCTGACTAGAATGGATGAACACTTGTCCACCGCCTTCGCCACCTGACCGCTGGATAAACTGTGCGACTTCAACAACTCCATCTTAGCGGTGGCGCTCTCCCACCAGATGGAGTACGCTACGACCAGGGCGTGGTGGAACATTGGTGCCTCCCTGGGCATGCCAAGCTCCTCGACACACGCAATGACAACCTTGAGACGCTCATGGGGTCCGATGACCAGCCACGGGACTAGGAGGAACACTTTGGCAATATCACAAACAGTTAGGCTGCACTGACGCATAGGGTTGGAAAAATAGCTCGAGACACGCGAGCCGGCTCGAGCTCGTTGCGAGCCGAGCTAGCTCGAGCTTGTGATTTTTCGAATTGAGTCGAGTCGAGCCCAGTTTTCAACTCGTGGAAAAACGGCAAGCTCGAAGCGCGCCACGAGCCGCTTTGGCTCGTGCCTTGTTGATCATGGCACAAGATGAAGCCCTATTGCCCAGGCCCAGCCCAGCCAACCACTAACATAACCCCTAACCCTACACTCCCTAATTCCCTATCCATCTCGAATAGGGATTCCTGGTCCCTAATTCCCCCTCCCCCATCCATCCCGATCCCCTTTCCCCTCCTCGTTCGCCACTTCGAGCACCTCCTCCACCTCCCGCGCTCCCCTTTCCCCTCCATCTCCCTCGTCTCCGACCGCCTCCCCGCCGACCTCCCGACGACATCGAGCCTCTCCACTCCCCCACGCTCTGTTCCCTCCCCGCCGCTGCGCGCCGCGGCCTGGTCCTCGTTGACCACTGATGGAGGCGGGGTGCCCGATCTTTCGATGAGATTGATAACTATCGATTTTGGTGGAGGTGACTCTCGCGATCCGACTACAACCGTACGACGACGCTTGCGCCTTAGCAATCGTTGAACCAACTTTGAGATGTTATTGACCGTGCTAGAAGCGCGATCAATCTGAACACGAGGTTCAATTCCTGCGAGCAATCGAAGAACTAGCAAGAATAAAATATAGGTAATCTGATATTGCGAATAAGAATGTAGTGTAGATGGTATTGAAAATCAAAGGTGGGATCCCGAAGGCTGTCTTGACAGGTGGTCGTCCGACACAACTGAAGAACATAAGTTTGCACAATGGCTAAACATAAACTCAACGAAATCTGAGTTCTAGCCAGGGGAACAGCGGCTCCTATATGGGAATACGACCAGGGGTGGCAGCCAGGGAAGTGGACGCACGCCCCTGGGGTTACAAGGCCCATGGGCCCAAGAGGAGGTGGCGCAACACCCTTTTTGACTCGGACAAAAAAATAGACGTGGATTGTTTTGTTTATTGTGGCCGGCTCGGTTGGAATTTGAAGCTGAGGTTGGATCCATTAGAAAGTAGACTTGATAAGCTTTCAATGAAGTCCAAGAACGTCCCAAACGGAGTCCGTATGAAGAAGTTACGACCGTTTGAACTTAGTGCTATCGTAGCAGTCCGAACTCGAATCCAGAACGAGCCCAACTCGAACTCTTGCTTGGCTCGGACCCAAAGTGACGTGATGACCTTTATTATGCCTCCTATGCTTGTCCATGACTCCACATACCTCTGCTTGGTCCTTTCCCATATTCCTAAGCACAATTAAATCACTTGCATTGGGTAGCGATCTATTCTCAGTAATATATAAACCTATGAACGAATTCACCTGGTGATTAAGTTGGCGAGCACGAGCTCGAGTAATTGGTTCTTGTAACATTTGTTGTGGATCAGTTGTGTGTGTAGGCGCGGTTGTATCCAAGTTAGGGATGTCCTCATCAACCACTACCTTAGGGTCCCCAGTAATGGCAAGGCAGCCAAGGGCCGTGGCAGGGTCATGCCCGTCGAGGCGTCGACCTCATCGACCTGGCATGGGCGGAGTCCGTGAGGGAGGCAACGTGCTGTGCGGATGGAGGCCAGGATGTGCCTCGCCATGCGGGTGGGCTACGCGGCGGTGGAGAACGTGGTGGCCGTGGCAGAGGCAGTCGCGCAGGCCGAGGCGGTGGAGAATGTGGTGGTTGCGGCGTGCGTGTCGAGGAAGTGGAGGAACATGCTGGCGCTGCACATGAAGGGATGAAGGCGCCCAAGTCGATCGCGCTACCCATCTACTCTGCTCCCGGTGCTGGCGACGACATCGATGCGGGAGATGAGAAGCGGGAGGGCACGGTGGTGGAGGAGCAGGGGAAGGTGAAGCTGAGAAAGAAGAGTAGCATGGCGTGTGAGTTGTGATCAACTGTGATGCTTCATTGTCCAATTTTATGCCTTTGCTCGTGCAATTTTGATGTGTAATTGTATCGCGATGAACTATTTTGATGAGCAATTCTGCACTGTGTTTTTCTTGTCTGAGTAAGAACCAGGAACACCGGTTCCCTAAAGTTGCATCGGTTTCTAAGGATCTAAGTAATTCAGTCTGCATTGCATAACTAGTGCTTGAAGCAGTACTGGTTGCAAAGCTGTCATTTAGTCTGCATTGGGTATGAAGTCTTTGGTCTGTTTCTGTTGCATTTCATCGCCGAGTTGTACCCTCCCGAGCCACCTCGAGCTTGGCTCACGAGCCCTCGCGAGCCAGCTCGAGCTTGATTCCGAGCAGAGCCAAGCCTCCTCTGAAACGAGCCGAGCCCACTGTTCATCTGAACCAAAATGAGCTTGGCTCGAGTCGACTCAGCTCGGCTCATTTCCACCCCTACTGACGCAGCAACACTGTAATGGCCCCATTTCTGGGTCCGTTAAACTCTTCACAACCGTCCAGAATGTACAATTGTGAAGCAAAAGGTAGCATCACCAACAAGCTCCCGTTACAATAAGAAGCAAACTTTTATTACAACAGCTAAGGCTTAGCAGCCAATTTGGACACAGGCGTGGGCATCCAAGCCCAAATATAAAATATTATAACTCAAAAGTACACAAGATCCACAGGCATGCTTGGGCGTAGATGAGACCTAATACCAATAGCCGTCACCGTCTAGTGGCTCCTCCTGGTCGTAGTGATCACATGTTTCCTCCCAAAGTTCTTCTGATGATGTATAGCAAGTATAAGTACAACCGTACTCAACAAGTTGCTTGAGAAATCATAATTAACTACATGTCGGGATTATCAAAGGAATGGTACAGTTTTACCATTATAGGTATACGTGGAATGCAATAGTTGATTTGAATGCAATATAGTATTTAAAACAGTAAAACAATAATGCGTATAACAACAGGGGGTACAACATCTGTAATTACCAATTTAACATATGTAAAACTCTACTTATGCCTTGTGTGTTGGAATCACTCATGAACACAACTTCATTAACCAGAAGCACGACGTATTCGAATACGATTTATTATACTCTGCAGAGTTGCCCAACTTTACCCACAAGATATCTCAGACTCATACTGTCAAGTTATATACATGCAACACGTTAGCGTGCGACTGAGTCGAGATAACAATGCATTTTCCAATAGTCAACCTTTTTAGTCTCTACCCGGTAGGTTCAAAGTCAATACAGTCATCGAGAAACCACTGACCAATGTTGGAGTGCGTGATCCGATGTTGACTGGTCTATATCGTTGTGTAGTTCAGCGAGTGCTCTAACCAGGCCACTCCTGACTCACCCCCATTCTGCGGCTGCTCTATCACACAAGAGCAGTTAACATCCTGTAGATATTCAATCGGAAGAGCAGTGTACTAAGCCAAGTTGGATATACCACACCCGTGGTTGAGCGAGATCTATGTCTGTTATTTGACACAAGGTTCTTGTCCTCACTTGTCATCTAGTGGGGCGATGGACCATTTACCAACTTGTGATCGTCCACCTCCTGGTCTCACCGATGACTTATTTTTATCAAGTGTATTAGGTTGTCCATCCTTCTGGTCTCAACCCTTAACTTTTCACCAAATCCTATTGGCTTAAAGCCAACCTTCCTTGTCAGTGTTTAGAAGACAGTTTTGTGTGATATTGACGAATAATAGCTATTATTTTATATGGCTTAGACTTGTCAAGATGAATATGGTCTACAAAGAATAGGAGGGTTCGTATGTGTGGTGAGGGGATTTACCTACTCGTCATAGCATTCCAAGGTATTATTTCAGTATTGAAATAATTGGCTCAAATATAATAACGAAAGTAATAATATAATTACATGAAATATTGGTTCAAAATGTTTAAAGAATGCAACTTGCCTCCTTGCTCGTAGTCTTCGAAATTCCTTGCTTCTCCTGTGTCTAGTCCGACGCTTCCTAGTGCTTGATCGCTGAACTCGAAACCTAGCACAAAATACAATAAACCAAATAAATATCCGGCTCGACCAGGAACGAGTCGGGAATAAAATGCAAGTGAAATAAAATCTGGTAGAGGAAATAAAGAGAACGATAAAATGGTAAAAAGGATCTATTGGGAGTTGGATAAAACTGATCTGAGTTGAGAATGAGCTTTATGGGTTCAGAATGGTCGAAATGGGTATAATATGTTGAAAATGGTTCGGGTGAACAATATTGGGCTTGATGAACAGTTTTGAGCTGGACTGTTCATGCTTTTGTCAGGGCTCATGAACAGTGCTGAGTTGGGCTGAACAGTGTTTGGGTTGTGCAATAATGGGCTGGGTTTGGATTGTGAATAGTAAAGGGCTTAAAGTGAATAGTGTGGGCTGATAAATGGATGAACAGTGTTAGGCTAGTCCACTGGTTTTGCTAGGCCCAAAGGCATTTTGGCTTATCACTGTGTGCGGTCCAGCTTGATCTGGAGCTCGCTCTCTGGTGGCCAAGCAAAGAAATGGACGCCGACGAGGATTTTGTTGGCGGTGATTGTGGGCGGCAGCGCTTGATGATGCTGAGAGCATCACCGCAACGTGCACAACCTATTTTTAGGTTTTGCGCCGGTGGTGGTGGCTCGGAGATGGTGTGACGACGGGGATGGCGCAAGGCCAAAGCAGGGGAGGTTGGTGGCGACGGTAGGGTAGTGCTCCAGCCAAATTGGCTGGGGCTTGAGCAATAGGAGGTGGAGAGTAGCTCAGGGGTGGCGGTGGTAGGGTTTGGGAGGCACCGAGTCGCTCTAGCGACGATGACCGAAAGAGGTGCGGCAGTGGAGGGTGGGGCTAGTGTGAGGTGGCGGTGGGGATTGGGGTGGGAAAGTTAGGGGAAGAGGTTGGGGAGGTGAGGCGGTGGTGCTGACGGTGCTGGGAGTGAAAGGGGAAGAAGGCGGCGGTGGATTACCTTTCGGCTTACGGGAGAAGAAGAAGGAGGCGGTAGAAATTCTTGCAATTGGACGAATCTAGAGATGAATGAAGGTGGGAGTGAGGTCCAGTGTGTGTTGATGATGCAATTGAGTAGGGAATCGGTTGGTTTTTATAGCCAAAGCAAGGCAGTGGGAGCAATGGAGAGCTGCGGTGTGCACAGCGCGTGGACAGCGAGGTGTGTGACCGGGAGTGTTTGGTGCTGGGCGTGAGCAAAGTGGCGGCATGGGCACGGTATGACCGCGTTGTGGTGGTGGTGCTTGCCTCACTAGCGCAAAGTCGGGAGCCGGTGCGGTCAAGTGTGATGGGTGCGGCGTGGCGACCAAATGCGAAGGGGGTCGAGCGAGCATGGCACAGTGCTAGCGCGCGGTGGCTCGGGGCCAATGCCCGCATTGATGGCGCGGCGAGCTGGCAATGCCTGGTGCTGGTTTGGCACAGAGCGAAACAGCGAAGGCGGTTGGGGAAGGACTCCGGCGACGAAGCACAGCAGAGCGAACAGAAAGGTGGCGGCTTTTGGAGGAAGCCACCTCCTGTGAAGGAAAGTGCAAAGGCCAAAAGAGGAAGGCGGAATCGAGTTAGGAATATCCGAATTGGGAAAGAAAAACAAAATCAAGCCAGAAACGAAGGAAATTTGAAATGCCGAATTTTTTTGTTTGTTTCAAACGCCAGGTTGTGCCTGGCCGCGTTCTCGGGGCTACGACCAAGGAGGTAGTGGTTCCTCTTCAGGGCGACGTGAACCTTGTCGTAGGAGCCCAGGAAGGAGACGTAGAACGCGAGGCGGGAGATGTTGGCGGGGCTGGTACAGATGCCGGGGACGATCTGTATGAGACGGGCGATCTGGGGCGTGGAGAGGCCGATGTCGCGGAGACGGGCGACGTTGGGGGCGAGGGTTTTGTCCACGCTGCATCAGAGAATCCGCGGGCTCCGGACGACGGTGACGGCAATGTCGGCTTTGGAGAGGCCAAGGTCGGCGAGGAAGGCGCGGACGGCGTCGAGCTTGTTGGGGGTCTTGTGGTGGGAGAGGTATTTCGTAGCCTTGAGGGCTTGTGCTGGAGTGAGGCCGCAGGTGGTGATGAGGTAGTCTTCGACAACGAAGTGGATGGGGGATGCGGGCGCAGAGGAGGCGGCGGCGAAAGGATGTGGTGGGAAGAGGGGAGGCGGCGCAGAGGGCATAAATGAGGTGCTTTTGGAGGCAGAGCATTGCGGCAGCTGCGTGTGGACGCGGGCTCGCGTGCGGCTGGTGGTGTCCGGTCGCCGGTGGTGAAGCCGACCGATCAGAACGCCACAAATTCCTTATCGGAGGATTTGGGAATTCGGACATTCGGTACAAAACTTCCTTTGAACGCGCTTACTTTCACTGGCACATTGGGTCCACTGCTCAGAAGCACACACTTCCCTCACTGGGCGCCTGGGCGCAACCAGCGCCTTACACGGTTACACCACTCGCTCTACCCCACATGACAGTCACCCAACGCTTCTCGGTCTCACCTGCAGCAGCCTCCTCGTTTGATCCTCGCACCTGCAGCCATTAGAAGGCTAACTAACTAACGCAAAAAGATTCGTGCTCGTATCGTATCGTGTAATCTATAAACACCTACGCAATAAGCGGGCAGAAAAACAAACTAGTCGCAACAGCCGACAACGCTGCAAAACTCAATATACAACACAAGTAGATCGAAAGGTGAGACGAGGAGGAGGAGGTCGTCGTCGTCGCCGCCGGTGAGGCGGAGGGGGCCGTCATCAACGTCAAGGTGAAGAGCCAACCTCTTAAGACGTACGTCTTCTTCCGCATCAAGCGCGACGTCACGCTGCGGCGGCTCATGGACCTGTACTGCGGCAAGCACTCGCTCGACCCCAGGACTGTCAAGTTCCTGGGCCCAGACGGCCGCTACGTCCGCCCCGCTCAGACGCCGGAGGGAGTCGGGATGCAGGACGGCGACTACATCGATATCATGATCGACCAGCAAGGCGCCGGCGCCGGCGCGCCGGTGCATGCATGGGGGCCAGCGCCGGTGCATGCATGGGGCGCCTCTGCATAAACTGAAAATCTTGCGGTTACTTTAGTTAATATTGTTACTTTGTGTATGCATTGATCGTTTGAACATTTAAATTTGCTGTGGTGCGGATAGAGCTTATCGTTCTTGCAAATTTTCCCACTTTTACACGTGGACGTGGTGCGACATTTCATTGACCCCTGATTTTTTCTACCTATTGTAAACCATCCCAGAACCGGCAACGAGTAGAACACCTGGCATTAGGAGTAGGTATGGTTTTTAAATGAGATTTTTTAAATAACATTCGACTGTTTTCTTTTATCAAAATATTCGAATTTTCATCCGTCCGATATGCTTTGAGATTTGCACTTCTTCTCGTATAATGAATTGGGTCCAAATTTATTATGATTTTTTCCGTATCATAACGGGTTCATCATATTACCGTATTTTATTGGTATAAATTTTTTTGTCTTTTTTGCTCAATATCTCAAAGTATATTAAGACTTTCGATAATAATTACAGTGATCAAGAACAAAAAATACATAAATAAATTACTATAATTTATGTATAATCAAGTTATAAATGAACTAAAATTTGACTATTTTTTGCTGAGAAAACAGTCGAATCTTATATAGACAGACTTTTTTTTTTTAATGATTGTGTGTGTTTGTTGAAACTGTGATATGTATGGTTTTGTTCTTCGGCTCTGGGAGACGGTCTAGTTTTGCTATTATCCAGATGGGCCTTTCTATTCGAGGTAGTTTGTCGCAGGCCCAAAAGAGTGTGTTTTAACTTGTTGGGTTGCCTCATGGTAACTACTACTTGTTCCAGCCTGGACATTTGTCGGATGCCGCGAATTGAATGGCCCAATGATATTGTCAAAAAGAAGAAGAAGAAAAGAATGGCTCAATGATCAAATCGAAGCTCCTCGGTTGATTTGCTACTGTTAGCAAAGCTCAGCTTCTTCTATACTTTAGTAATCAGTCAATGATATAGCCGTACACTTCGCAAAAACCACCATAACCATAGAGTGACGCGGCCGTTTAATTTTAGGTTTTACAAAAAAGTTGCAACTAATCTTGCCCTTGCAAACACATACATGTTGGCACGCGAAGCGCACACGTACGTACGTACGCAGCCGAACCGATCGATCCGGCGCTCGTCGGCTCGTCCCAGCAGGGCCACACAAAGCACGAACGGTCGTCGTGCACCGCGACG
Organism: Ampelocalamus luodianensis; assembly: GCA_036346255.1. Lineage (NCBI taxonomy): Eukaryota > Viridiplantae > Streptophyta > Magnoliopsida > Poales > Poaceae > Ampelocalamus > Ampelocalamus luodianensis. Next base: position 22,441,006 of record CM070617.1, on the reverse strand, counting down.
CTCTATCTTCTCCAGCGCCACGTGGCGGCACGGCGGCGCCCGGCTTATCTGGTCCAGTCGGGCGTCCTCCGTGCGTGTGATCCATTCCATTCCATTCCATTCCTCCCAAATCTCCGAGCCCGCGCTAGTCGCAGCCGCAGCAGGCAGGCAGGCAGACCACCACGCAGCGTAAAAAACCGTACGACAACCAGTACACTCCCGAGCTAAAGCTGAGCCCCTCTTCTCGTCTGCCAATTCTAAGCTAGGCCGTCACACCAGCGAAGCAATGGAGACCGTCGCGGCGGCCGGCTACGCCCGCGGGGCCGCGACGCGCTCGCCCGCGTGCTGCGCCGCCATGTCCTTCTCGCAGTCAAACAGGACCAAGGTACGTAAGAGCTTCACTTGCTGGAGTGCCCAGTAACACGAGTAACTAATGCGCATGTTCCAACTGAAACGTGTGCCGGTATTACGCTCGTGCGAGCAAATCTTGCGCTGACGCCTGATGGGGTAATGCCACAGCAGGCTGCCAGGCCGCCGACCACGTTCTACGGCGAGTCGCTGAGGGTAAACACGGCGAGGTCGCTCCCGTCGAGGCAGTCCAAGGCGGCGAGCCGCGCGGCGCTCAACACCCGGTGCGAGATCGGGGACAGCCTGGTGCGTGTACATCAGTACCATACAGATACGGCGCCGTGCATCGGCGCACATGCCACGTGAAGCTTACGCTGCTGTATCTGTTGGGGTTTCTGTGGTGTCAGGAGGAGTTCCTGACCAAGGCGACGCCGGACAAGAACCTCATCAGGCTGCTCATCTGCATGGGGGAGGCGATGAGGACGATCGCGTTCAAGGTCCGGACGGCGTCCTGCGGCGGCACGGCGTGCGTCAACTCCTTTGGCGACGAGCAGCTCGCCGTCGACATGCTCGCGAACAAGCTCCTCTTTGAGGTGAAACGATCGGATGCTTTGTACCCGTGCATGGTTCATCTCGCGCGGTTTTTCACTTCGCTTATTTCTGTACTACGATCCATGTAGGCTTTGGAATACTCCCATGTCTGCAAGTATGCGTGCTCTGAGGAAGTCCCTGAGCTGCAAGACATGGGTGGCCCAGTCGAAGGTACTGCCATTTCTTCTCCCTGTACATAATACCAAAGCCCAAAGCACATATATGAGATATGACTCAGTAATCAGTACAGATAATTAAGGATAACAACGACCACCTAAATGATTTTAAATTCATCCATTCATTCTTAACCAAAGTGCGTACCTTTTCTATGCCTCAACAGAGAGTACAGGACAGTGTTCAGAAATCAGCACCATTGCTACTGAACAAAACATATGTTCCCGTTCGCATCTTCAGAGCACTATATCGATGGAACTGTATGTCAGTATATGTTACCATGCTGTCTCTTCTTGGATTCTAGCTGTAGATGCAATCCGAAATGGAGAGAAAAATACGAACTATCCAATCACCAGTTGCAACATGTTTGAGCACTCAGCTTATATAATCTGCAATGACACAATTGTAACTGATGCCTACAAAATGCAGAAACAACTTGAGAAATTTAGCATTTGTAATTCAGAGGCTTAATCTGTCACCTAATCTCGCAGGTGGTTTCAGTGTTGCGTTCGATCCACTTGATGGTTCCAGCATTGTCGACACGAACTTCACCGTCGGAACCATATTTGGTGTCTGGCCCGGTGACAAGCTGACAGGCATCACCGGTGGAGACCAAGTTGCTGCAGCCATGGGAATCTACGGCCCTCGCGCGACTTACGTTATTGCCCTCAAGGACTGCCCTGGAACACATGAATTCCTCCTCCTTGACGAAGGTTTTCTTCTATTGTAAACCAGAGGAAGTTGTGAAGTTACAATATGCATGTAATGTAATCGTAATCGAAGTTCTACAAATGCTGCAGGTAAATGGCAGCATGTTAAGGACACCACGTCCATTGGAGAAGGGAAAATGTTCTCTCCTGGTAATCTGAGGGCTACATTTGATAACCCTGATTATGACAAGGTACTCCCTTATTATTGTTTTATTACATTTTTTAGCAGCTGATAATTCTCTGCATATTTGGTTATATACAACGACAATTTTCATCAGTCTTGACTACTGAAAAATGTATCTTCTCAGCTCATCAACTACTACGTTAAGGAAAAGTACACATTGCGTTACACTGGAGGAATGGTCCCTGATGTCAACCAGGTATTTGTCAGGAAATCTTCAGTCATTAGTCATTACAAGTCACGTTCACATCCTTTGGAACCACAAATGTTTCTGATAACTCAAGCCGAACATAAACATTACCTTATGCTGGCTTAAAAACATCTGTTTAGTGAGTCACTTGCATGAAACTCTGAAATGTCATGACTCACGACAGTAGTTCATTACCCATGATCAGTAGTATCTGTTCTACCATTGAACAGTGCCATGACCAATATGCCATGTCAATTCTACTTCTACATCTTTCGCACCAAAGAGAGAATCTTTCAGACAAGGCAAGAAAAACTTTTGGGAACAAGAAATTGGTTTGGTGCTCCCAGTAAGTGCCTCAAACTGTAGTACCACTGCAAAGCCCGTGCTATTGACTATTGAGCTGTACTGGCGTCTGTTTTAAGCAAGGCCATACTGTCGGCACGGCACATAGTGAACGCACTTTACTTTCGGTGCTTTCCTACATTTCAGTACACAGAATTTGTGTGAGAACGCGTGAATCTTTGATGATGCAGATCATCGTTAAGGAGAAGGGCATCTTCACCAACGTAACGTCCCCCACGGCCAAGGCCAAGCTGAGGCTCCTGTTCGAGGTGGCGCCCCTGGGTTTCTTGATAGAGAAAGCCGGTGGGTACAGCAGCGACGGCAAGCAGTCGGTGCTGGACAAGGTGATCACCAACCTCGACGAGCGGACTCAGGTGGCCTACGGGTCCAAGAACGAGATCATCCGGTTCGAGGAGACTCTCTACGGCTCGTCGAGGCTCACGGCCGGTGCCACCGTGGGCGCTGCCGCCTAAGTTTTTGCGGCATATGCAAGCCGGCTCACGAACCTGAAAAACCGAAACTGCCGTGCGTCGTTTTAGAGTCCATGCATATTGTGATGCCGTGCGTAATGGTATACAGTGGACAGACGGGGCTTGTAGAACTTTCTTTTATCTCTCTCCTGAAAAGTAATTTTTGTACACAATTGTATGGATGGCAACACTTGTGTCATCGAATGTCTGGATGTCGATCTTCTATGTGGGCAATGCAATCTCCATCTCTGCAACCTTGCTTGTCTCGATACTGTCATGCAATAGCGCATGCAGTGCAGGAATGGAATCCATGTCCCGATGTTTCTACCAGGCTGCAACAGTCCACAAAGAATGGAGTGTAGAAGAGAAACAATACCATAACACACTGATTTCTGAGCAGGTAGTTTGTGTGAAGCGATGGGAGACACCGACCAACCATGCAGATCCAACGCTGCAAGCTCGACTCTACAAATCCTGACTACTGATCCTCTCGCAGTCTTGCTACCATTATTATTCCTTTTTTCTTCTTCTTCTTTTCTGAAGATGACTCAGTATTAAGTTCTGCACGTTGCATGCAACTCCACGGCGGTTCACAGAATAGTCCGCTCTGGGTGGCGCGTACAAGAACTAGAGTACAAAAGTACGCGGATTCACTGCAGCCCAGCAATGACAGCAGCCGTGCACAAGCCATGAGAAGTCACGCACGGTATAAAAAAAGGACTTTCTATGATTGAAATTTTCTTAAGTATAAGTTATCTTTTTAATCCATTAGATTAATATTTAATCATATGACACATCAATCTCTACACAAATTCAATGGTCACAATAAATTATTTAAACTTAAGAAAATTTTAGACAAATTAAAAGTAGCAAGATTGATTAAAAAAAAACCAGGACACCTTTTATTTGTCTCGTGATTGTCGATTGCACAATCGAACGGTTGCGTACACATGCAGCCGTGACAGCAACTGCAGCCTACAGCTGGGTCATGTCTAGTACGAATATGGTGTGCTTCCCTGTCTCTGATCAGCATAGCTCCGTGCAAAAATATGGGACACGTTCCAGCAGCGGGCGATGGAGATGACCGGCCGCGGTCAGCGTCGCGCTGTCATGCAAAAGCAGGGGAACCTATGCGTGGTAGGAGCAGAGGGAGACCGCGGTACCACGCTAAATGGCGATGCGCCTGCATGCCCAGTGTACCTCATATTCGATCCCGGCTCGGCCTCGCAAATGTTTCGGCCCTCTTCGTGGACACGGCCGGGAGACACCGAGTACCACGGAGCGCACAGCGGAATCAGTGGCGCTGATGTGAGCCCAGCGAAGCGACGGCTGCCGGCTCGTCGTGCTTTACTTGACACCTCGCGCTCAATTAGGCCTCGTGCTTTGTCGCTGCCATCGTTCGATCGATTCCATTGTGACCGGTTCGTGATGCTGCGGACGGTTTCACTGGCCATGCACGCTTACAAACAAAATGCAGCAGGGTAGCAGGCAGCAGCATTCCTGCCTTCAACTGGTAAGTTTGGTCTCCTGCTTAATCAATTTAAACTTTACAGTTGGCGCATTGCGTCGGCAGCCATTTCCAATTTGGCTATGCAGCATCTTGATTTTGCCAGATGATTACTTAATCAACTTAATTGTTCATCGCAAAAAAAAAAATAAAAAGAAAAACTTAATTAATTATGGCTAACAGTGTCCATACTCCATGCAGATCCTGACGTTTGCACCACATTTTAACGAACATGTTGAACCTAATGCACCAACCCGTTCACCATAAGAGCTACAATTGGTGAGGAAAAGTAGGCAACATACGAGTACTTCAACAGTAGGACCATATGTTATTGTTTACGGCAACATTTTTCCGTGTCACATTTCCTTAAAGAAAAAACATTTTTCGCTGTTACCGACAGCAAACTTACATGTTAGTTTTCTTTTTCAGGGTCGCATTATTTGGTTGGAGAAACAAGACCACAAGCTCATCTGAAGTCTGAACTAGGCGACAGCGCGCGCGGCGAGAGCTCCGCCGAGCCTAATTTCGCAGTAAGAACAAAGCAGCAGACTAGCGAGCGACGGATCAACACGACAGGGCCCTACGCTTGCGCTGCCGGCCGGTGGGTGGTCGCGCCACAGCGTAGCGCACAGCACCTAACACACGCCCCTGAGAGGCTGAGAACGGCACGAAGAAAGAAACAATCGCTCGGATTTCGACTCGCCAAATGACGGTTCCTCAACACGTTATCGCACGATCGACTCTCCTCGCATCGAAAAGGTAATCGTCGAAGAACGACACTCGTAGATTGAATCGTATTTTCTAGATCGCTTAAATTACGCAAATTTGCTTTCTAGATTGTTTTTCACGATGCAAATTCGCTCTAACCTACCGCGAGCAGACTTGAAGTCGCCGGCCAAGCCGATCGGTGGTTGCATGAAAGAACTGATGTTGATTGCACCGTAAATCATTGCATAAATAGTAATTGCATGAACACGACGCCCGCCTCTTGCACGCAGCACCCCTTGGCCGTCTGCACACGGCCGCGCCGCCCGCACGTGGCCGCATCGCCACGCCACCACGCTGCGCCGGTATGCGCCGAAGCTAGCCACACCACACCCGTCGCACCGTCGACGCTGGCCACGTTGGCCCGAAGCTGCACCACGTGTTACCAGCCAAACACAAGTGGCCATGCCGTCGTAGTGCGCCGCACGCACTTGCTGCCGGTCTGGAGCCGCGCCGCCTCCCGGCCTGCAACCGCTGCCGCGTCACGCGGCCACGTCGTCACGTCCGCAAGCGCACCACCCGAAGTTTCACCGTGCCTGAAGCAGGCGCCGCCCCACACGGCCAGCAGCCGTCACCGGCCTCGAAGCCGCACGCCATGGTGTTAATTAACAGCATGTGTGCTAGTTGTGGTTGAACAGATTTTGGGGTCACGTGGATTGCTAGTAGCTGCTGGAATATCTCTATACGTGACTTGATTGCTAGTTGTGGCCACATGAGTTGATTGCTAGTTGTGGCTGGCCATATTTGCATTCTATACGTGAGGTCTCACCGCGGTTGTGCACTTGTGCCACTGATTGGCCGTGCCGGTGGAACAAGCACGCTGCGCGATGGGGCAACGGAGCCATGCCTGTGCATGTACGTGGCCACCTAACACCGCTCTGGCCGCTCGCCAGTAGCCGCGTGCCCGCCGCGCTACGTGCATACAGCCGCCGCCGTCGCGCTATGCGTACAACCTGGTGCCTCCACCCTCCTCTTACCTGCACGGGCCATCAAAGCAAGAAAGGCACGGGCCAACTAAAGGAAGGTCGGCCCAAGAAGAGGCAGCCAAATGAAATCACGTGAGCAAAGAAAATCGAAAGAATTGGAAATTCGAATTTTACAAAACGGCTCTGATTTTTCTAAATTACGCAAATTTTTGCGAATTGAAGAAATTGCAAATAAACCCTTGAAGTTTCGACAATTACGGAAATATTTCATGAAAGAAATTCTTGCGAATAACTCTTCCGAGATTGAAAAATTGCATAAAATTTTTCTCCGATTGAAATTTCGCATGTTAACACAGAAATTGTAAAATTCATTGAAAAGTCATATTCCAACAGAAAGGGCCTCGGGAATCCAAAATTTTGCATATTTTGAACTTTTGAAGCATGTTTAACTTTGTTATTGTTATTTCTATGCAATTTATTTATCTGTATTCTTGTTTTGATTATCTGTAATTGTATATATTGCTTTTAATCACTTGAAAATAACATAAATCATGAAAATGCATAGAAAATACGGAATCTGAACTCAAATTCGATGAGCATTATGAGAATTTTGCAACCATCTTAAGCAAATTACCAGCAGTAATCTTATGAATTTTGGCATGAATATGAAAAATGACTGGCATCACGAATCAGGAATTCGAAGAACTGACCCAGCATGGCCAGATTTTGTATAAAATTTGTATCAGTCTTCAATTCTGTGGTAATGTAATCACGGATGAGCAGAAGATGGAGAATACTTTCTACCTTTCACCCAATGCGGTGTAATCCGCACGCAACTATCGTCAAGACGGCTACATGAAGTATGCCGAATTAATTGACATCATGCAAGTTGCGAAAACTCAAGATGATATTCTAAGAAAGAACTTCATCTTGCAGCCACCTAGTAGCAATGTTGGCCATGAAGCCACTGCTAGCACTATAAGGTGATGAAGCCTCTCGCAAATAAGAGGAGCAAGAAGGGTAAGGTCATGCGTCGCACGTTATTGATGTTTTTCAGTCTAAGAAAAAGGGCAAATGATAGCATGAGGCACACCTCGCCATTGCAGGCACAGAGGATTCGCATCCATTAGTTGCACTTATGAATGTGGACAGCCCAGTAGCAGCCCCCATCATCCCTCCTTTGGACATCGCAGCGGCCACAGCCGTAGCTGCCCAAAAGGAGAAGATCGCGCATGGAGCCGATTTAGGCAGAAGTTCCTGAATACTTCGCCTATTAGATCTAGTGCACGCATTGCACTCGAATATTTTATAGTAACCTGCAGTTTGTAATTGAAGTAGAATTTTGAATTATTGAATAATGGTTGCAAGCTCTAGCAGAGCAAAGCATTAAATTCTTATTATGAGTCCTGCAAGGCTTATTTTTCCCGTTTTTATAATAGCAAGTTACGTTCTGATATTTGAAGTATTTTATCTATGTGTTGCTTGCTTTCTGCTACATATTAATAAAGTACATTATATTAGAACGCGTGTGGCGCCCTATGGAGGAAGTGTGCTTAGCATGTAGCGGCAAAATGAAAACCATCCTAAGAGAAATGGAAATTTTTCTAGTCGATCAGCAAGAATGCTGGTAGTCTTACGACAATCGCAGGCAGCGATACTTGTATAATAGGCTCAGGAAGGGCCACAACTATACTCCCAATGGGCACAACTTTGGTCATTGAAGAAGACTTGTTGTACCCAGAATCGACTAGAACTCTCAAGGATATTTGCGCTAACAGTTTCCGTGTAGAGACTGATGAAGAGTATGGTACAGAATACCTACTCATTACAAAGCGTGAAGAAAGTGAAAATAGCATTAGAATGTCTTCCTTCATATGAAACTGGGCTATACTACACTAATATTAAGGCACCTGCAGCCTATACTGCCTTGAAAACCGTATTTAGAAGCTCTGAACTTATCTATCTCTAGCATGATAGATTATGCCGCCTAGGTCTTAGGATAATGAGAGATATAATTAACAATTCACAGGGACATAATATGAATATAAAGAATTTCCCGAATCTGGAAGATTTTGTGTGCCCCGCATGTGCCACCGGGAAATTAATTATTAGACCTTTTGCTCTGAAAGCGAAGGATAAAGTCCCTGCATTCCTAGACCGTATCCAGGTAGACTTTTGCGGTCCTATACAACCCCTGTAAGGGTCAATTAGGTATTTTATAGTGCTTATCGATGCTTCCTCGGAATGGTCGCACGTATGTTTATTGTCTACGAGAAATCATGCTTTTGCAAAGCCAATCTCGTAGATAATTAAATATTTTCCCTGATCATCATGAGAAGTCCACCTGAATGGACAGCGCCGGAGAACTCACTCCGAAAGCATTTGATGATTATTACATGAAAATAGGAATTAAAATTGAGCATTTTGTACCGCATGTCCGCACCCGAATGGACTAGCGTAACTTTGAAGAATTGTAATTTACCAACTATATGTTGAGACATGCGATCCGCTCGTGAGACTCTCATCAATTTTAGACCGTCGACCTATAACATCCATCCAACTATGCAACTAGCGCAAGGGTCAAGATCGAAAACTTCTCATCTTCGCAGTTGGTTTGCAAGGGTTATATACCTATACCACCCATAATGACGCAATGGGTTTTTCTCCGAAAGTCTGGGATATACGTTGGTTATGAGACAGCATCCATAATCAAGTATTTGGACCATATGACTGGAGATTTGTATAATGCCCGATTCGCTGATAGTACATTAGATGATGTTAGTTTCCCGTCATTAGGGGGAGGAAATCAACCCTTGATAGTAATGTCGGGAAACAATTGAAGTCTAGAAGACAATTGAAGTCCAGAAGATAATTGAAATCTATGCATATGACCCGCGCACTAGCGAAGCAAATAGAGAAGTCTAGAAGATAATTGCAGTCCAGAAGATAATTGAATTGAAGTCTAGAAGACAATTGAAATCCAGAAGATGATTGATTCGCAAGTATTAGCGAATCAACTGCCAGACTACTTTAGTGATTTGAAGAGCGTGAATAAGTAGCATTTGCCTGCAAGCAATGCACCGGAGAGGGTTGAAATACCATTGAAGGTATCCCTAATCCCGTCCAGAGGCCTCAGAATAAAAGGACGAGAACTCCGGTCCCTCGAATCCGAAGTAACCGGGGACGCCTGGTGAAAAAGGATAAGAAGGACTTGACACAGCCGATCACCGAAGTGCCCCAGAACCAAAAGGGGAGCCAGTTGAGACCTGGTATCGGTATGGAACCTTCAGAAAAGGCATACTAGAATTGAACATCCCCATGAAGGGAAACATCAGCATGGATGTGTGCGCACACATCGGAGCTGAAAAACTAAAGGGACTTGCCCCGCAATTGGAAGCAGCGGTGAGCAAGTAGAAGCATTAAAAGAATCGCCCCTTGAAGAAATAGTTATAAACTTTATGACCTCGGGAGAATCTTTGAATATGACAACAGCCAATGTCGACATTTATTTTACAAAGAAAATTGCCACAATCAACGATCTTGATCCGAGCTGCATTGCTCATTGAATGAGAGAAAAGATCGATTGAGAAGATTGGAAGAAGGCAATAGAAACTGAATTATTCTCTCCGAATAAAAGAAAGACGTTTGGGCACGTAAGCGCGCGCTCCTCTTGTGCACCCAGCAGGCATAAGTGGGTATTTGTTCGAAAGAGAAATAAAAGAAGCAAGGCTTGTTGCACAAGGTTTCACCGCACGTCCGAATATGATTATGAAGAAACCTATTCCCGGTCATGGGGAACTCCTTTTAAATATTTATCTCAATGGCGGTGAACTTGAAGTTAGAAGTGAAATTGATGGATGGGGTACAAAGCATACCTTTATAAAATATTGGATTCGGACATTTATATGAAGATACCGAATGTATCATCGTCTGGACCAAAACAGAGCAAATAGAAATATGTGCAGTGTGAAACTCGAGAAAGTCATTATGCGAACTTAAGCAATCAAAGTGAATGTGGTATAATCGCTAGCGACTTTCTATGCAAGAAAGGTTACACGAACAATGAGAATAATCTCTGTGTATTTATACGACGATCCCAGAATGGATTTTGTATAATCTTAGAGTATGAAGATGATCTGAATATCATCGGAACCCTGAAGGATATTAGGAAAGCAAGCTCTTACCTGGAGTCGGAGTCCGAAATGAAAGGTTTGCGTAAAACCAAATATTGCTTAGGCTTGCAGCTTGAGCATGCCCTCAAGGGATATTAGTGCATCATCGACCTACACTCAAAAGGTGTTAGAAAGGTTCGACTTTGCGAAGGCATACCCTTTGAAAGTGCCAATGATCGGGAGATCTTTGCAGCAAGACAAAGACCCGTACAGACCTAAAGAAGAGGGGGAGGAAGTCTTGGGACCGGAATTCCCATATTTAAGTGTGATAGAAACACTCATGTATTGAACAAACTGTACTAGACCGGGCATTGTATTTGCAGTGAACCTATTAGCAAGGTATAGTCTGAGAACCTACCAAAGGCATTGGCGGGGAATGAAGGATATCTTCCGATACCTCCAAGGAAGCAAAGAACTTGGTCATTCTACGTAAAGAATTAAGACTTAACTATGAATGACAATGCGGATAACTGGTACTTGTAGGACCAGTGATACGACCAAATAGCAAACATGCTATGTATTCCTATGTGGTGGAACTACAATTCCATGAAAATCATCTAAGCGAGTCTTGTATCGACTTGACGAACCACTGGAAATAATAGCATTGTACGAGGCTTCACAAGAATGTGTTTGGTTTCGACGGATGATTCACCACATCCAACGATCATGTGGATTGAATGCGCACTAACCCCACTATTATCTATGAAGATAAATGCAGCTTGTGTTGCACAAGTGCGGATGGGTTATGTGAAGAATCCTCTCACAAAGCATATCAACCCCAAGTTCTTCTATGCTCATGAATTGCAAAAGATGAACGTTTTTAAAGTCTTGCATACTAAGTCATGTGAGAATCTTGCATTTGTTCACTAAGTCACTTCAGTGTCTAACTTTGAAAGATGCATATGTGAATTGGAATGATGAGACTTAGAGAAGTGCAGAGTCGGGGAGAACCTTCACGAACTCATTATTAAAGCTTGATCATGAAGATCGAGTACCCAAAGAATAAATCCAGAGATTAAATGAAATTGGGTGGATTGTACTCTTTTTCCCTTGATGAGTTTTCCTGAAGTTTCTCGGCTAAGGTTTTTAATGAGGCAATTCGTGCATCACAGCAGAACGTGTATCCATGTACTCTTTCTCCAAATTTTTCCCACTGGTTTTTATGGAGTTTTGACGAGACATGGACATGAAGGATGGGTGCCCAAGGGGGAGTGTTGGGAAACCATGGGCCTGACCCTGCAGTCGGCCCATTAGTGGGCGCCCCATCCCAAACCCTAGCAGGGTCGTAGCCTATAAATAGGGGGTGCTATTCATTGTAAAGGATTGATCGATGGATGAAGGAATAAAGAGAAACAAGAAGTCCCCCTACATCTCTGTGTTCTATCTCTTATTCTGTTCTTGTTGTTCATGCATTGTTCTTACGATTCTATGCTTGTCTACGAGGTAATCGCTCGGACTGGACTCGCCAGCGACGGTTCCTCAACAGAAACAAGCGCGGACGCGGGCGAGGTGGCCATAACGGTGAGCTCCCAGCGGCAGCGAGACGGGGTCGCGGGCCAGCGGAATATGACCCGCCTTTAACGTTTAACGTTCCCGAGGTGGCGGCAACAACGGAATTTTAGGCTTATTTAGGTTCTTTTAAAAGAAATAGTAAAATTAGCCTTCGTGACCGAAATGACAAAAATATCAACCATATCACACTAATTTGCCGTGGAAAGCCACGTGCCCTACTCTCAGATCACGGCAGACAATCTGCCACGCTTTCAGTCCGCGGTAGGTCACCTGTCGCGCTCTCAGACCGTGGCAAGCTAGCATACCAGCGCAGCAGGTGGACTGCGCACCATCCTACCGCGGACTGTGAGCGCTACAGGGCGCCTGCCGTGATCTAGAAGCGGGGCAAGTCGCCCAACGTGGTCTGAGAACGGGACACATGGCTTTTCGCAGCAAATTAGCATAGTGGAAAGCTATTTTTATCATTTTGGTCGCGATGAGGCTGTTTTACCATTGCAAATTGCAAATCAACCACGCGTCGTTTCAGGCCAAGACTCACAAGCACGAGCTCCTTTAGACCATCTCCAATGTTATGTTTTAGCCGGTTCAAAAGATGGGAGAGAAGACATTGAATCGATTCAATACATTAGAGGGGTCGATTCCAACAAAAATTCTAGAATCGGACTCTACTTAAGAGTCGATTCAAAGCATTAAACAACTCATTATGAAAGAGAAAGAGTGTGGTTGAGATAAGATATTATTTTTGTGGTTTTTTAATGTAACGTCGGTTCCAGTTATTAGTAGGAATTAGTTCAATATATTGGAGAAAAATAAGCTCAGTTCCTTGAATGTTTAGGTGGCATGACTTTGAATCGATATCAGTTCAATACACTAAACATGCCCTTAGGGAGTGTTTGGGATGGCTTCGACTTTTCGCCCCAAAAAGCCGAAAGCTGTCTCAAACGACGTGCTTTTTTCCACCGGCTCCGCATTATACTTGAAAAAGCTAAAAGCGAAAAGCCGTCGCGAGGCAGCTTCCTACGGTTCTCCACCACCCTCTTCCAACTTTACCCCTCAAGTTCACGAGTTATTACCCACTTTTGGCATCGAATAAAATCCCTACCCAACCAAATCCTATCCCTAACCCTCGCGCCCCCGAACCCCTCCTCCTCTTCCCCGCCGGCGCCACTCCTCCCTTCTCCACCCCCACGGGGCCAAGCCCCTCCTCCTCCCCACATGACCGAGTCCTCCTCCTCCTCCTCCCGCGCCGCCCCTCCCTCTTCCTCCCGCGCGACGCCCACCTCCTCCCGCACCGACCTCCACCCCCTCTCGCGCCAACGTCGCCGCCCTCCTCCTCCCCACTTGCCACTATCCTTCTCCCCACGTGGCGCCGCCCCTCCTCCTCCTACAGCATCTGCATGCTGGCCTCGACCCCGAGCCGGCCCCTTCCCCCTCGACACCAGCCTCCTCCTCCATCAACCCCACCGTCAAACTCCTCTCTCGCCAGCCGATCACACCAGGAAGTCGTGCCAGCCGCCCACGCCCCACGCGGAGCACGCCGCCGTGGACGTGCTCCACGATGACAGGTGTTGTCTCAGAGTCACCTCAGCGGGGACTGATGTCGGACCCTAAATTTAAAATTTGGAATCCTCTGTGTTCACAGCACTAGTCCCTGTATCAGTAGCTAGTGCTCACAATTGCATCATTAGATATCAACACATATATCATGAAAAGGTAAAGCTATTGCATAATAATAAACAAAGTGTAAATATACCTTACGGCTTTTGACTTGCAGAATGGCCGGACATGCTAAATACCTTTCAAAGAACATCAGCGGAAGTAGAATAACACTATAACATGTGGAAGCCTCACGATGTACCCACAAGCAATTGACCTGGGTCCGCGACCTACTTTTTTGCCTTCTTGATCTTTAGTCTTGACGAAAGCTCATAAATGCTCTCATGACCTTCTTCTTTCATACTTATTGAAAGATAATATTAAGTGAGCCTGATTACATAACCGTACTCGCGAGCCAATACACAATGCAATTATCATATATGCAAGTCTATTTTAGGGAGGTTCATGGTTCTTTTAGTTGCATAAAACTAAGTTTGAATTAATTTATTTAGTAGCAATTCCTGAGACTTATCATTTTAACTAACACAAGTTTTCATAAACGGAGTTTTATTGTAAAATACTAGTAGAGGCTCCAACCTCCTATACCATCTCATACTCTTACTCGGGTCACATCCTATACTTATCACTGGTTCCAAACCAGGCTATTTCAACTCTCTGGGCCCCAATCCAATATTTCCAATTATTGGGCTTCAACCCACCTCTCATCCCACCCACAAATTATTTTATAAAAATGAAATCTACTTCAAGCAAGTTCTCCGCACCACTCATGACCGTGAGCACAGCTATCCAGATATTTTTCTCACTCTGCAGAGTTCATACACTTTTTTCATAAGAGACAATCAACTCATAATGTCTCTGACACACTTCCATAGGGGTGTGACTAACTTGATTATGACAAGGCCTTTGCAATGCCCTACCCAACGCAACCCATCTGGTAGGTTTTGATACAGAGGTGGCTTCCTAATGCCATACAGTCGCGCCACCTTTTGGACCACCATCCTTCGGGCGGTTGTCCACTAAGGCCGTAGTGCATGCCACACCCTGTAGCCCCCTTTTGCGCCGTAGTAGTTTCGTAATGTATCATGGCGCGCCACCCCGCAGTGGTTGCCCACTAAGACGATAATACATGCCACATGAGCGGAACAATGAAAGCAATGCTGAGGCAAACAAATTAATCAGCCAAGTCGTACCCATTATAGACTTGTGGTTGCACTGTTTTTACACAAGAGATCATCACAAGATCCGGGTCCTTAATTGACTCGGGCGGTACATCCACATACCCATCTATCATGCCCCCAACACCCACCACTCTTTCCAGTCACTCGAGTCAAAATCTGTTTTTGGTTTTTTTTGTTTAAAAATACTCTTCTAGCTCAACATATCAGTCATGCTTCAACCTCGACTGTCCAATCTCATTTTCAAATGTTTTAATGATATCGAGGCAAATCATTACCCACATGCCAATGTATCTAAGCAAGGCTAAGCATGACACTTAGATACAGACTTATTAACTGCTATGTAAACCATTAGTCTAGGGTGGCAAAAGATAGTGTTCAAGTTCAAGGATTGGGAATTTATACACAATTATCATTATGGTAGTAGCTATGAGCTAGACCAACATATTTGAATAAATCATATCAATGCAATTTCATAATTAAAAACAATCTAACTGCATTTCAAAAGTAAGTGCAAAATGATCAAAGTGTTGACTCGCCTTACTCAATCATCTGATAATCATCTTGTTCATTGCTATGATAACCTTGTTCTTGTTTTATCTCGGGCTGCGGTTCCATTGTAGCTTCAGATTATATCTACGCAGAATAAGATTGAACCCAAGAACATCTAAAAGCAACAAAATCCAATAAATCCAAAGATATTCAAATAAAACCAAAACACTTCAAATAAAAGTAAACAAACCTATGCGTATTTGAAGAAGAAAAACACTTCAAACAAAACTAAACATACTTAGGCATCTCGAAAAAATGGATTACTTTAGACGAGACCAAAACATACTCATCTGGAGTTGATGAAGGAAATATTACAGACGAAGTATACCCAAAAGAAGTTAATGAAAGAAATACTTTAGATGGAATGAAGTACATCCCATCATAGTTGGAATGAAGGAAATATTTCAGACCAAAATAGATAAATTCAAACTCTATTCGTTTGGTCTAGTGGTGGGGTCTTTGGTTGATAGTCAGACATAGTCAGACTTAAGGTTAGGAAACTGTTTGATCCAGAGTGAGGGCGAGAGGGATCAGCTCTCGGGAAGTTCGCTGGTGCAAGGAGCTAAGACTTCAGTGGGAGAGAGAGAATATTCATAAGAATATTATGCATCGGTTACCTAGATGGGAGAGATCACCCAGTTAGATAGGATCCTTTGATCCACCTTCGGATCATGAATTGTATTTTTACCTGGGAAGTGGATAGCGATGGATGAAAGCTAGAGCCTGGGTGATGTTGTTTGGTGGATGGACTTCTATCATCCACTTGGGAACATACCACCGCTGCTCACGTGATGCCTAGCTGCTCTAATGATTCTTTTAGTCATTACTTCCTATTTACTGAGGAAGTTCCATGACGGTCAGGTGAGACCTATGCATAAGTGCGGGGTTTGCTCTGGGTAGACATAAGCCTCACTGACTCATGGGCCTAATTCACTTGATGGTTTTCTTATCGATTCATATTTATCAAGAAAGTTCCATGAGCCTTAGTCGAAACTTCCAAGCATTGGCTGGACATCGGCCTTTACACCCTTAGTGGTGTCTATGGTTGTGGGTTTTATCATTGGGTTGATCTATAGTTAGTTTTACTACCTATGTGGCTTTGGCATATACTAAAGCAAATTTATCATACTAGGTTGATTCTTAGCTACAACATCTACTAATGACTATTCATAGCTAAGTAGGTTACTGCTACATAAGGACTTATGTGTTTCCATCTACCTGCTTCTTGCTTAGTGTTTACCCTATCGGCTTTGGTTCTGATTAACTAGCACGAGGTTGTGATATAGTTATTGATAACCTTCATGACTATCTAATAGTACTAACAATCTTATATACTACGAAGTTTATAGTTTAGCTTCTGATTCCAAGTATGACCTAGTTATGCGTGAGGCATAATCGTATCATGTTTTTGTTGAACTATTCTTATTGAATGAGCTACCCCACAACTTAATCATTGTTGATGACCTAGGGTTAAGTGATCGCCTAGAAGTTCTTCCTATGATTATATCTTATCAAGGTGCAACCTTATGGTTTAGCCTACGACACTAACACATTTTGGTTAATCATCTACTCGAGTGGGTTCTAGCTGTACTGGAACTACCTAGCAAACTGTTCAGGTTGATTTATCCTTACCGTGGTAATTAACCAAGTATTATTATTGCTTAGTAATGTACAAGTCCATTTGTCGGTGATGTATCACAACCTTAGTTAGGTGGCTCTAGGTGTATACGATCCACCTAGAAAAATGCTCACCAATCATTTCTATTATAACCCTATTGGTGATCTAGAACCGATCTTACGTTTAATTGTTTGTATCGGGGTCTCCTACGATTGGAACTATATAGAGAGAAGACACAGAGACTTTATATAGGTTCAGACTTTCTCCGGAAAGAATAACAACCTACTCCTATTGTGTTGTACTGAGAGTGCTAATTACAATCAAGAGGAACACTAAAGTCTAATGTCTTGTGCTCTGGATTGCTTCGTTCTGTCCGTTCTGCCTTTTGACTTCAGCCTTTATATAGTGTATGAGGAGGCGGCAATTCCTCCAATCCAATATACGTACCAACGTTTCAAGTAATGAACCGCTGATGGAGGTTATTGTTAGAGAAACAAGTTTCCCACGTCGCCAGGCGGTTACTGTCAAAAATAGAGAAGAGAATGTGCAATTATTCCCGAGGATAACCACATATGCTAACTGTCGTGTGTATCGGACACGATGCATACAACTCCCTAATTAATTAGGCCCACATGACAGCAGGCTTTACTAATTATAGGGTTGTCGAGACCCGGCTGGTCAAAACTCGACAAGTCATAGAAGATCTTATGACTATAACATGATCGTAGAAAGACTTACAACTATGGGGTGGTCGTAAGAAGGCTTACGACCAGGTAATTTGGTTTTTCGCTCATAAGTAATAAGGGGTATATTTAATACCAGTATGGATATATTAATATCTATAATAAGAATTACAGATAAATAACAATTAAATGAGAATTGTTATATCCTCGTCATCTAGCACCCCAACTTCAAGTGAAAATAACTTACTTGGAAAAGAGGTTGTAGAAAATCTTACAAATACAGGGTAGTCGTAGAATGATGGTAGTCAAAAGCAAAGCTTTCTCGACCAATATTTCATTTGACTAGAAATAAGATTGGTCAATAAGGTAATTTTGCTTGAGTTGTAAAAGTATACTCGTTTTTCTCGAATAGACAAATTTAAGAATCCTAATCGACTCTCACATACCTGTCCGTTGGAGCAGTTTCTGAAAAGGTGGCAATTATTCAGTACCCACGATCTCTAAACCCAAGCGTGCGGTTATAAAAGCTTACCGCAGGCGTGATCTTAGGGTTCTTACGTTTTCCCTATTCACTTCGACTGTTCTTCGAGCCTTTGTTCTCTCCGCCGCCAACCCAATCGTTCGCTCTTGAAATCTTTCCAAACTCAAATCCACCTCACTTAGAAAAGATGGCTAGAACCATTTCCAAGTGGGTTGAATCGGAGATGGACGAGGCGAAGTTGAAGGCACTGCCACCACCGAGAAGATCCCGAAGAAGGAACTCGTCAAGTGGATCGAAGCTTCTGGGCAACATTGGCCGTCGAGGAAGTTTGGCCAGATCCCAATGTTCCAGGCGTACTGTGAGTGTGGCCTCTGATTGCCTGCTCACCCCTTTCTCATGCTTGTACTCGAGCACTTTGAGGTGGAATAGGTGAATCTTGATCCCAATTCTATCATAATGCTAAGTGTGTTCGTGTACCTGTGCAAGGCCTACCTGGGGATTCCAGTGGATCTCGAGCTCTTCTAGTACTATTACCGAATAGGCCAACAAGCTAGAATCGTGGAAAGTTACGAACCTCGATTGGATCGCCCCCTACATTCAAGCCATCAAGGACTTTAAGAAAGAGGGGCTCACCGGATGGTATGTGGTGAAAGATTTCATCACACGCCGCATCAACCCTTTGAAGAAACGAGCATACTCTATGTGGAGGTACTTGGGAGACAAGGATCCGACCAGGGATTTCAAGGAGCGTAAGTAAATTTTCAACTTAGCTCTCTCTTTTTGGTTAACTTCGAGTTCGATCGTTGAACATTTTATTTACTTGTCTAGATCCCAAGCGAAAATTAACGCTCGAGTCAAACTCGTTTGTGAGAAGGCTCCGACCCCTACCACAGGGGTTCCTCAAATCCTAGCGGTCGTATCCGCAAAGGGAAAGAAGACCTCCTAAAGGTAATCAAATATCGATTTCATTTTTAGGGTCTCGTAGTCGTAGAAACCGACCACTAAGCATGGTTTGTTTTTGACCCTGGCAGAAAGTAGGTATGGAAAGCCATCAAGACGACCAACAGGTCGAATTGATGGTTGTCGGAAAAATGGCAGAGGAGAGCAAAACTCCTCTGGACAAAAGGCTTCACTTGGTGAAGGCCGACAAGGGATATGCAGGCCCAAGTTTCGATCCGACCAGGCCCTTTGAGAAATCCTTTGCAGATATAGTTGCTACAGAGAAAACAAAGGCGGTCGAAGCGATTGAAGCTTGAAAACCCTAAGACCAAGGTACCTTTCTACTATGATAAAAAAATTTCTCAGTCTCTGCATCTCCAGACTTCATTAAGTGACTAGAAAAAGAGATCTGGAGAAGCTTCGTATCTTTTGTGAAGGACACCACTACGTCGGCAGAACCCATGGTCGAGGAAAGCGATGCTCGTCGGGTGGTCGAATCTGGTTTTGATTACCAGGAGGGGTAGGAAACTCAAGAAGCAGAAGTTCTTGCTCAAGACCCACGACCTGACGTGGTTGTGGCAATCCCTCAACTCAAATATCGACCAGATGTGGTCGAAGAGAAGACGACGAAGAAATCTTCCTTAGGGAAGGTTTCTTCTGGATTCAAGATCAAGTTCAGGAAGTGAAGGTATGTAAAAAAAATTAAAAGCATAAGAACAACATTTACCTTTTATTTTCTACAAGCTTGAAGTGCTTTCCTTTCTGTGATCTTAGCCTGACTCCTCTAGCTCCCCAGAGTGCTTCTGTTGAGAAGTCTGTTGCCATCCCTTCTGCAATCGTAGATACAACAATGGAAGTGGCTGAGGGATCGACCACCGCTCCCATGGTGGAAGGAGTCGTTGTAGCCGGAGCTGCTGCAACCCCTGAGGTGGTAGTTGCCTCTGAAGCCACTATAACCACTGAGGTCGTTGTTGTTGCTGAGGCGATTGTGACTACTGAGGTGGTCGTTGCTGCTGAGGCTACCACGACCACCAAGGCGGTCGTGAAGGCAGAGGCAAAAACGAGAGAAGCATCTGGACAAGGTGGTGGTGGAACCCCCGACTACCGCATTGAGAAGGATGTCATCGAGGACATTCCCCGGTCCCCAAGGAGAAGCTACGATCACCGAAGAAGAAGAAGAGTATAACAACTTCTTTTCCGAGTTCTTTGGCCCTGCATCCGTTGTGGGGTCTTCTTCGTTCAGATCTCGCGATCGAGTCCCTCACCCCAAGGATATTCCTAACATGGGGAATATTTTTATGACGAGCGTTTCGAAAAGGTGTGGTGGGATCGAGTCGAAAAGATTGATGAACTTACGGATCCCCAGAGGATATTCTCTATGTTTGCTTGAACGAGCATTAATGTAAGTGTCTGCTACAAAATATTTACATATTCAGTTTTTCTCATTTCCCATTGTCTTTCCTTATGCAGAAAGCTTTTGAGCAAATTGTCATTGTTGGTGAATATCACCGACAACTTGTGCTGTTACGACAGCAAAAAGCGGAACTTTGCGAGAAGGCAAAGAGATGGTAAGTAATTGTCACACGTAATCTTTTTAATTTTGATTACTTGTCTAGTTCCCATATCAATATTAACCTTTGCAGGTTTAAGAGCGTTGAAAAGACCTTGGTTGATGCACTCAACTACGAGAAAATCGAGACGCGGAAGCTAAAAGCAAATAAAGAAGAGATGCTGAAGAAACTTCAGGAGGCGTATTCTGCAACCGACGAGTTGTAAAATGAAATAAACAGTAAGTGCTGAACTTAAGACTACTTATATGCTTATCTTCATTCCCTTTTCTAACTCTTTTTCATTTTTAGAAAAAGAGGTCGACATGGGAAAGCTCGAACCGAGGCCAAAGAAAAAACCTTGGTTATTCACGAGATATCCCATATCGCCAAAGAAAAAGATCAGGAGATAAGGTTGTGGGAAGAGTGATACGCAAAGAGCACTGCTTCCCTTGACGAAGAAGTATAGACTCTCGGCTAGCAGGTAAGCAACTCTTTACCTACGACCAGTTTTGTTTACCAGTATTTTTAAGGGTTATTTGTTCTGACTAGTCGTACTCTTTTGAGCAAGCAGTCGAAATAAAATGACTCCATGAAGATTCGACCCGTAGTTAGGAGGAGATGAAGTCGATGAAGATCAACTTTCAAGACAACATTTCTCTCTTGAATAATGTACTCGGTGGACTATGTGCTAAAGAGGTTACCCCTCTTGAAGATACGATAATTGCACACACGAGCTCCATCGGAGAACAAGTCAGAACTTTGTAAAAGTTGGTGACTACTCTGAAGACCAATCAGGCTGACTCGATTAGAGAGGCAGTCGAAGGCGCAGTGGGTTATGTTCTGGCAAAACTCAAAGCCCAAGACCCCAATCTTAAGCTGCAACCAATCAAAGCCGACTTCGACTGCTCTGAAGCAGAAGTGGAGCGACTGATTGAAGATATGTTGTCGGTTGGTAAAAGGTCGCGGAGGAGATGCAAATAGGATTTCCTTCGTCAGAGTATATTGTAATAGGAAACCTGTAAAGACAAGTTTTTTTATTGAGATATATATATATATATATATATATATATATATATATATAAAGCTTCTTTTTTCTTGTAAATTGTCTCATCGAGTAGTTAGTAACTCATAAGACAATAAAAAGAAAAATAAATTGAATTTAAGACTAAGAATTAAAGTCATATTAATAACTTTATCTTAGCACCCGACTATTTACTTAGTTTATTCCATAAACAAAATAAATAGTATGTAAAAAGGGTTTATAAAAAAGCGGTTTGACCTTTGGTGTTGATCTCGATTATCTTGTATCGAGTGCAAAGAGACAAGAACAGGTCGAAACTAGGAAGTTTCTTCTAGTGGGCAGAACCATGTAGATAGGAAAGACTTTGACTAGTTGATGTCCTTTTCTTTGACCAGGTTTATCAAATCGTAGAGATCAACACAACTTAACTCGATCGTCATGCACTAGTAACAAGAGTTAGAGATAGCGCGACACTAGTAAGTTCCTTCTAGTGGGCGGGACCATGAGCAGAAAGGAAAGACTTCGACTAGTTGATGTCCTTTTCTTCGACCAATGTATCAGAATCGAGCATGTGAAAGCTAGTCGAACAAACTAAAATTTTGGAAACAGAGTGTGCTATGAACCATTTCAACAATATTTTGTTGAACCTAGTTTCTTTGTTTTTGGCAGCAAAAGTTAGGAACAGGTCGACGCTAGGAAGTTCCCTCTAGTGGACAGGACCACATGCAGAAAGGAAAGACTTCGACTAGGTGATCTTACCCTCCTTTAGCCAGTGTAAAGAGAACCAAGTATGTAAAAGCGATCGAAAGTCGAAGAGTTTCTCAACAAAAAGTTTTAAGACAAAAAAAGATTGAAGAAAACTGAAACTTTATTGAGAAAAAAGAATGTTACACATATAATTTGTGTAATTGGTCGATATTCTAAGAGTTTAAAAGGATTTTGCCGTCTTCCATCGCAAGTCATACCGAACCTGGTCGTGTAACTTCGACCATAGTGTAAGGACATTCCCACTTGGGGGAAAGCTTGTTCTGATTAGACTGAGATTGAATTTTCTTCAACACCAAGTCACCTGCAGCAAGGCTATGAGGTTGGACCTTACGATCGTAGTATTTATGCAAGGCTTGTTGGTAGACTATTGAACGTATTAATGCTTGATTTCTCTTCTCTTCCAGTAGGTTGATGTCATCCTCTCGAATTTGCTCATGTCTAGAGTCATTGAAGTTTTCAACCCTTGTCGACCTGATCTTTAGTTTTGGTGGAAGCACGGCTTCAGCACTAAAAACTAGAAAAAACGGTGTCTCACCTGTTGCTCGACTAGCAGTCGTATGAACTACCCATAATACTAAGGGTAACTCTTGTACCCAAGCCCACGAGCGCTTGACAAGCTAGTCGAAGACTTGAGTTTTGATTCCCTCTATAATTTGTCCATTCGCTCTTTTGATTGCCCCGTTACTTTGTGGGCGGGCAACAACGGCATAACACAATTTGGTATCCAACTCATCGTAATTTTTTGATATTTTGTGCTTGAAAATTGCTTACCATTATCTGCAATTATTTGACTTGGAACACCAAATCGAGTAATCACGCTTCTCATCACAAACCTCTTAGCGGCTTCCATTGTGATCCCATTCACAGGTTCGCCTTCAATCCATTTTGTGAACGTATCAATAGCCACGAAAAGAAACTCAAAGCCCCCTGTTGCTTTTGGGAGCGGTCCTAGGATGTCGAGACCCCAGGTCGCAAAAGGCCAAGATAGAGGAATAGTTTGTAATGTCTGAGCTGGTTGGTATATTTGTCTGCTATGAAACTGGCATTGTACACACTTTTTAACCAACTCTTTAGCATTGTGGAGGGCGGTTGGCAGTAGAAACCTTGTCAAAAGGCTTTGCTGACCAGCGTTCTGTAAGAAGCATGTATTCCACAGATACCCCCATGTATGTCAGGAAGGAGATTTAATCCTTCTCTCTGCGATATCGCATGAGAATCCCTTGAGTACCTCATTTATACAGGACTCCTTCGACTAAAGTATACATTTTGGCCTTACAGGATAAACAATCTGCCTTGAGATCATCATCAGGTATGGTACCCTTTTGAAGATACTCGTAGATGGGATTCATCCGGGTATCCTCGTCTTCTAGAGAGGATGTCTCAATAGGAGATGTCTTTGTTGTTTCGACCAGAGACGGCTTCTAGAGTTGTTCCAAGAAGACTCCTTTTTGTTGAGAATAAGAGCATTTTTCGAATTACTTTAATCCAGAAATATAGTAGATAAAATATGGTGAATATTCTAGCCACTTTCACAAAGCAAGTAAGCAAGAACACTATAGACATACTAATATCCAGACGAACAGAAACTAGCATATCTATCACAGTGTTCAAGGTAACAACTAGTAATATTACTAACCAAGAAATACATATGAAATAGACATACCCGGATCCAGTGGAAGGAGCAGCAGTAGTGGAAGAAGCGGCAGCTGGAGTCTTTGTGAGATCGTCGTTTGTCATGGCGTAGTGGTAAGTAGTCGTGCGATGGGACGCCGCGGTAGCGATCGTGACGGTTGTAGGCGTAGCAGAAAGTTGAATGGAGAGGAAGCAGCGAGCAGTCGCGCGAACGCTCTCCAAAAACCTTATTGTAATAGGCATTTTTCATCAACTGGCTTTGCTGCCGCGCTTAAGCCCTCTCAATTCGATGGTGCGAATTATAAGAGGTGGCGCACCAAGATGGTGCTTTGGCTAATCGCCATGAACGTTTTCATGTGGCAAAGGCAAGCTGAAGGAACACTTACTCTGAACAGAGCAAGCGTTCGAGGTCTGCGATAACCTTTTAAAGGTGCCGTGATCGTTCTTGGTGAGAAGTTAGTTGATGCATACATGGTGATTACAAATGGGAAAGATATGTGGGATGCACTCGAGGCCAAGTTTGGGGTTTCGGATGCAGGCAGTGAACTGTATCTCATGGAGCAATACCATGACTATAGAATGGTTGATGGTCGTTCTGTAGTTGAGCAGGCTCATGAGATACAATCCATGGCCAAAGAACTTGAGCATTTCAAGTGTGTGTTACCGGACAAGTTTGTCGCGGAGGCATTATTGCCAAGCTTCCTCCTTCGTGGAGGAATTTTGCTACTTCTCAAACACAAGAGACAAGAGTTTTCTATTGAAAATCTCATTGGGTCTCTTGATGTTGAAGAAAAGGCAAGGGCAAAAGATACACACACTAGAGGAAATGAGGGACATTCTAGTGCCAATGTGGTGCAGAAAAAGAATGGCCAAGCTCAAAAGTTCAAAGGCAAAAACAAGACTGCACAAACAACAAGCTTTAAAAAGAAGAAGAAGAACACAAAGGATGGCCTTTGCTTTGTGTGTGGCGAATCTGGTCATTGGGCCAAGGATTGCAGTCAACGCAAGGGTGTGAAGAATCAGCAAGGGCAGAATTCCAAGTCTGCCAATGTTGTTGTTGGTACTACTGAGACGGGAACTTCAGGGTATGGTAATTTACCTACTGTTTTTTCCGTATGTCAATCTACCGATTGGTGGATAGACACTGGTGCTAATATACATGTGTGTGCTGATATTTCATTGTTTTCTTCTTACGGGTCACTCGGGATTCACCGTTCTAATGGGAACGGGTCACATGCCACTGCTCATGGTGTTGGCACGGTCGATCCAAGTTTACTTGGAAAGATTGTGCAATCAAGAACGTGCATCATGTGCCATCCATCAATAAGAATCTCGTGAGCGGATCTCTTTCGTAGAGATGGCTTTAGATCGTATTTGAGTCCAATAAATTTGTAATGTCCAAATGTGGACAATTTGTTGGTAAAGGCTATGTAAAAGGAGGCTTGTTCCGTCTATCTCTTTCAGATTTGTGTAATAATGTTGTGAATCATATTTTCAGTGGTAATGAGACTACTATTTGGCATTCACGACTTTGTCACATAAATTTTAGTTGCATGACGCTGTTAGCCGCTTTAGAGTTAATCCCGAAATTCACCCTTGCCAAAGGTTCTAAATGTCAAGTTTGTGTGCAATCAAAGCACCTCGTAAGCCTCACAAGACCGTGGAGATAAGAAACTTGGCACCATTAGAACTCATACATTCAGATCTGTGAGATGAATGGTGTGTTGACAAAAGGTGGTAAGAGATATTTCATGACTTTGATTGATGATTCCACTAGGTTCGCTATGTGTATCTTTTAAAACTAAAGATGAAGCTTTTCACTACTTTAAAATCTATAAGGCAGAAGCTGAGAACCAACTTGAAAAGAAAATCAAAAGGGTTAGGTCTGATCGTGGCGGCGAGTATTTTTCTAATGAGTTCAATTTATTCTGTGAGGAACATGGTATAATCCATGAGAGGACGCCTCCTATTCACCCAGTCAAATGGGATTGCCGAAAGAAAGAACCGTACTCTAATCGATTTGGTTAACGCCATGTTAGACACATCGGGTCTTTCCAAGGCATGGTGGGGGGAGGCTATATTGACTTCATGTCATGTCCTAAATAGGGTTCCCACAAAGAATAAAGAGATAACTCCATTTGAACAATGGGAGAAGAAAAGACTATCACTTTCATACTTGCGCACTTGGGGTTGTTTGGCGAAAGTCAACGTGCCAATTTCCAAAAGCGTAAGCTTGGACCAAAAACCGTGGATTGCGTCTTTTAGGCTATGCTCACCATAGCGTTGGATATAGATTTTTAGTGGTGAAATCGGAGTACTTGACGTGCATGTCGGTACAATTATGGAGTCCGAGATGCTACTTTCTTTGAGGATATTTTTCCGATGAAAGATATGCCTAGTTTATCGAGTCGAGCCCGATACAACTCCTGAACCTGCCATTCCAATGGAATATTTTGAGCAAACCCGATCAAATTCACGAGGAGGAAGACAATGAAACTCGAGGAAGAGTAAAAGACAAAGGACTGCAAAGTCTTTTGGTTCGATTTCATTGTGTACCTTGTGGATGATACTCAAGTACCATTTCAAGCATATGCTTCTCCGGATGCAGAATATTGGAAGGAAGCAATCAGAGTGAAATGGATTCCATTATCTCTAATGGAACTTGGGAGATCACGGCGTCCTTATGGTTGTAAACCAGAGGATGTAAGTGGGTGTTCAAAAGAAGCTTAGGCCCGATGGTACTATCGAGAAGTATAAGGCACGGCTTGTGGCCAAGGGTTATACCCAAAAGGAAGGCGAAGATTTCTTTGATACTTATTCACTGTGGCTAGATTGACCACTATTCGAGTACTACTATCTCTGTCGCCTCACACGGTCTTCTCATTCATCGATGGATGTTAAGACGGCTTTTCTAAATGGAGAGTTGGACGAGGAAATTTACATGGAACAACGGATGGATTTGTAGTAAATGGTCAAGAAGGAAAGGTGTGCAAGTTGTTGAAATCTTTGTATGGTCTTAAACAAGCACCTAAGCGGTGGCATGAAAAATTCGACAGAACCTTAACATCCGCAGCTTTATTGTAAATGAAGTCGATGACAGATGTGTGTATTATCGCCATGGTGGGGCGAGGAGTCATTCTATGTCCGTATGTTGATGACATATCGATTTTTGGGACCAACCTTAATGTGATTAAGGAGGTCAAGGATTTCTTGTCTCGAATTTTGAGATGAAAGATCCGGGAGTAGCTGATGTTATCTTGAACATCAAGTGTTGAGAGGTGATGATGGTGGGATTACATTGTTGCAATCTCATTATGTGGAAAAGGTTCTAAGTCGTTTTGGTTATAGCGATCGCAAACCTTCTCCAACACCTTATGATCCTAGCGTGTTGCTTAGGAAGAATCTGAGAATAGCCAGAGACCAATTGAGATATTCTCGGATAATTGGTTCACTTATGTATTTAGCTAGCGGTACCGGGCTCGACATCTCGCTTGTCGTGAGCAAACTAAGCCGGTTTGTTTCTAATCCGAGATGATCATTGGCATGCTCTTGAGAGGGTAATGCGCTATCTAAAGGGTAATATGAGTTATGGCATTCACTATACGGGTACCCTAGGGTACTAGAGGGTTATAGTGATTCAAACCGATATATCGATGCCGATGAGATTAAGGCCACAAGTGGATATGTCTTCACACTTGGAGGTGGCGCTGTTTCATGGAAGTCTTGCAAGCGGACCATCTTAACGAGGTCAACAATGGAAGCGTAACTCACAAAGATTAGATATCGCATCGTTGAAGCCGAATGGCTTCGTGAGCTCTTGATGGACTCGCCGGTGGTTGATAAACGGGACCGGCTATTCGATGAATCGTGACAATCGATCGTGATCGTCAAGGTGAACAGTTCTAAGGATAATATGAAATCATCAAGACATGTGAAGAGAAGACTGAAGTCTGTCAGGAAAATGAGAAACTCCGGAGTAATAGCTTTGGATTATATCCAAACAGCTAAGAATCTGGCAGATCCCTTCACAAAGGGTTTATCACGGAATGTGATAGACAATGCATCAAGGAGATGGGTTTGAGACCCACGTGAGTTATACCATAGTGGTAACCCATCCTATATGATCGGAGATCCCGTGAAGTAGGATTGGCGAAACAAGCTTTTGGTTAACTGGGAGGAGAGTACCTTTATAGACCCACTCCATTGGAGATGCAATTCTCTCCTAAATCAGTATGGTAGGTTGATTTTATCTTAATGTGTTCTGTGGCTTATTTAAGCAAAGATGTCATCCCTCTGAGCGTCTTGAAAGAACACACCTATATGAGCCCGATTGCTAGTCACGCCTATGAGATAGGTAATCTCTAGGAAGCTCATGAATAGACCAGAGTATGACTTATATGCTCCAACCCATGGGATGCCTGGCACCTAGTATCGATTAAGGACTTAAGTGAAACTTATTCACACAAACCGCCAATTCAAGGCTTAGTCCATTGTGCGCTTGTGGATAAGTGTAGCTTCGTTCTAGATGGATGTTCAACCTTAACCTGTCTCCATCGAAACACCGATATATTAAAACAATATTGTGGATCAAGGAATTTGACATGTGCCCTTGGGATCCGTGGGGATTGTTGGATTTAATATGGGCTAGGCCCAACTTTAATTCTAATTAAATCTCGAAAATCCCAAAGGCCCATGTGCATGTGCTAAACCTTTTAGTCCCATATGGAGAGTTAAAGGAGTTACACCAATTTATAAGGTGGAACGTGGGAGTCCTCTTGTGGAATTGGAGAGCCAATACACGCGCTCGCTCGCCGCCGCCTCGCCGAGCCGTGCGGCCGAGCCGAGCCGAGCCGCGCCGCGCCGCGTCTTTGTGCGGTGCGTGTGCGGTGCGGTGCGTGCTTGTGCATACCAGCGTGTCAGTGCGTCTGCGTTTTTCTTTATCTATTCGAAAATCGAAACGCACCGACTCGCAATAAACGACCGCAATAATTGCATATTTTCGGTCTCTTCATTTTTGCAAATTAAAAGAACAAAGGCATCGATTCAAATAATGGTGGCGATAGAACGTTGTCGCATTAGTGAGTAATGGCGACCGTTTTCGCCTCTTGACTAGGCAAGAATTGCCGTTACTAGTGAGTAATGGCGACCGCCGCCTCTTGACTAGGCAAGAATTACCGTTGTTACTAGTGAGTAATGGTGATCGTTTCGTCCGTTGTTATATATAGTCATTATCCGAACAGAGTGAGGTTCTCCAATTCTTCCACGAAAGACACCACAGTTCTTTGTTGCTTTGTCTCGCGATCTCCATCCGGCAAGCGCGTGTACGATCGCGACCGGAGAGCAGCCTCCGAACCCTCGTCCTTGAAGGCTTGCACGAGCAAGGGCGAATAAGGTTTTGGGAGCGTTCGCGCGATCGCCCGCTTCCTCTCCATTCAACTTTCGCTACGCCTACAACCGCACGACTACTACCGCGACGCCCATCGCACGACTACTTACCACTACGCCATGACAAACGACGATCTCACAAAGACTCACCGCCGCTTCTTCCACTCTCTGCTGCTCCTTCCATTGGATCCGTATGTCTATTTCATATGTATTTCTTGGTTAGTAATATTACTAGTTGTTACCTTGAACATCGTGATAGATATGCTAGTTTCTGTTCGTCTGGATATTAGTATGTCTATAGTGTTCTTGCTTACTTGCTTTGTGAAAGTGGCTAGAATATTCACCATGTTTTATCTACTATATTTCTGGATTAAAGTAATTCGAAAAATGCTCTTATTCTCAACACTTTTGGTACTGGTGATTGAGAAGAAGCCATTTGAGCTAACTGGTCTGCGAGGAAATTATCCTTTCGAGGGATATATTGTACCTCGAAACTGAAAAATGCTTTTCAAGCTTTCATACTTACGATAAGTACCGAGACATGGCCGAATTAGAACACTAGTACTCTTTACCAACATGATTCATGACTAATTGAGAGTCTCCTCTCACGAGTAGTCATCGAATCCCGAGCGCTTTCGCTGCTTATATGTCGGCCAGCAAACCTTCATACTCTGCTATGTTGTTAGTGGCCTAAAAGTTTAATTGAATGGCATACCTTAAGGACTCTCTTGTAGGAGATTCCAGGACCACCTTAGCCCCCGAGCCACTTAACATAAGCGACCCGTCAAAGTACATCATCCACTGGTCATGGGAATCGTACTGGGGATCTTGAAGAGGTTCAGGATTTTTCCATTTGGCGACAAAGTCTGCCAAGATCTGGGATTTAATGGTCGTTTGGGACACGAAATGGAGGTCGAACTCTTCAAGTTCGATCGACCATTTTGCCATGCGTCCCGCTGCTTCCCTGTTCTAGAGGACCACTTCTAAGGGAAACTCGGACGGTACAATTATATTGTGTGCGTGAAAATAATGCCTCAGTTTTTGAACTTGAGGGTATCACTCCTTAGGTCCATGTAAAACTTCGCTCACATAGTAAACTGGTCGTTGGACGTGTTCACGTTCTGCGACCAGCACTGTGCTCATTGTCTGTAGCGTGGCAGCTATATATATGAGGAGCGTCTCGTCTGGTTTTGGAGAAACCAGAACAGGAGCACTCGTAAGATACCTCTTGACATCCTCGAAGGCATTGTTCGCCTCCTCTGACCGCTTGAAACCATTATGTTTCCTTAGAAGTTTGAAGAAGGGAAGCCTTTTTTTCTCTCAGTCGTGCAATAAAATGACTTAAAGCTGCTATGCATCATGTAAGTTGTTAAACTTCTTTCTTCATGGTTGGAGGGTGAATTCGTTCGTTGGCCTTTATCTTCTCATGATTAGCTTCGATTTCTCGTGTAGACACCAGGAATCCGAGCAGCTTTCATGAAGAAACTCCAAACACACACTTATAAGGATTGAGTTTCAATTGATGTTTTCTGAGGTTATCAAAAGTCTCCTACAGGTCTGAGATATGATCAAGTCGCTTGATGCTCTTGATGAACAGATCGTTAACATAGACTTCCAAATCACAGCCTAGTTGAACAGAGAAGGTCGTTTGCATCAAGCGTTGAAAAGAAGCACCGGTATTTTTTTAAACCAAATGGCATTTTGATATAGCAAAATACTCCAAAAGGAGTAATAAATGCGGTCTTTTCTTCATCATCTAAACACATACTAATCTGATGATAACAAGAATATGCATCTAGAAAACTTATCATGAGGTAAAGGGAAATTATCATTTGGACAACCTTTATTAAGATCAGTAAAGTCTACACACATACGCCACTTGCCATTAGACTTTCTAATCATTACAGAGTTGGCCAACCACTCTAGGTGGTCGACTTCTCTTATAAAGTCTGCTTTGAGTAGCTTGTCCAATTCTACCCTAATAGTAGCTCGTCGGTCAGGTGCAAATCTCTGTAATTTTTATTTTACGGGTTTCTTGTCAAGCCGTAGAGCTAGCCTGTGCTCGATCACCTTCCTGGGGACTCCAGGCATATCGGATACTTGCGACACGAAGATATCTGCGTTTGCTCAGAGGAAAGTGACGAGGTCGTCTTCCTATTAAGGGTCGAAAGCAACCCCAATGCTAACAGTCTTCGAAGGCTCATCTAGATTCAAAAGAACTTCCTTGACTTCATCATTTGGCTTCGGTGCAGCTTTAGGCTTCAATTGCTTAGCCGAAGGCTGACTTGTGCTTGCTTCTTGAGTTGGTAACTAGCCGACCATCTCAAGGGATCTGCGGTCGCATGTAAGTACCATCTTTTTATCACAGCGAACTGTGATTACTCCTTTGGGACTTGGCATCTTAAGACATTGATACCCATAGTGAGCAGCCATTAAGAATCGTGCCAAAGTTGATTGTCCGAGTATGGCATTATATGCCGTATCGAAATAGACCACATCAAAAGAGATTTTCTCTGACATGAAATTGCTTGGAGAACCAAACATAATAGGGAGAGAAACTTGACCAATTGGTTTAGCTGAAGATCCTGGTACGATCCCATGGAACGAGTATCGTACAGGTTTTATTCTGGTTCGAGGAACATGCATCTTATCCAGAGTATTTGTAAATAAAATATTTAGAGAACTACCACCATCAACTAACAGTCGATTGACTCGACAGTTGTTGATGGTGGACTCGACCACGATCGAAAACCGGCCAAGTCGAATTGAAGGGATCGGACAATCACCCTTCTCGAAAGTGATGGTGACTTTTGACCACTTTGGTGATTTATTGACAAGAGGAGGGTCAATGAAATTTAGCTCATGCTCGACAGCCTTAAGCTGTCGCTTCAACTCGTATGGCGAAGATCCTCCATAGATGTGGTCGATGGTATGCTTTGGATCTTAGAATGACATCTCCTCGTCGTCATCTGACTGTTTTTGGCCACTGCCTTGTCCTACCTCCTCGAGTGTGAGAAGAGGCCCTTTGCCAGTGTAGTAGTCTTTGAGTTTTCGTTGAAAAACTCGGCAATTTGCGGAGATCATGTCCTTCCTTTTTTATAGAAAGGACACCACCTTGGCTTGTCATTCTTCCGTTCGGAGCATTTGCCTTTGCCCCGGTTGGAGTACGGTTTGACACCTCGAGGCTCCTTATCGCTTACGACCAAGACTTCTTTGGAACTATTGGCTTGAGGCTTCTGGCCTTTGCTCTTGTTCTTGGATTTCTTGGCCTTCTTATCCTTCTCCTTGCTATTTTCGCCTGCTTCTTGAGGGTTTTTGTCGTCTCGATCGATGGTCTTATTCCATTTGTCTGCTTCGGCAGCAGTCGCATATCGATCGGTCATCTCAAAGAGCTCAGCGACAGTGGTCGGAGGATTTAAAGCGATATCATCTGATCCTTCTACTACGAACTCTCTACTTGAAAGCTTTGATAACAGAAGAATCAAAACTTCAGGTATATAATTTTGAACCTTACTGAAACGTCGGATGAATTATCGTAGGGTCTCATGGTCATTCTGTCTCATTCGGTGCAGGTTGTCTTCCTTCCTGGGACAGTTGTAGGTGCCCTAAAAGTTGTCCAATCGCAGGTCGCAGAGGTATTGCCATAAATAGATCGACTTGAGTGGTTGGTTTAACAACCACGATCGAGTGGATCCTTCAAGTGCAGTCGGAAGGTAATTCACCATGATGTGCTCTCCTCCTGCTGCTCGAACAACAGTCGTGCAAATCTGAAGAAATTCGATGGGATTTTGAGAACCATCAAACTTTTCTATGTTCACTAGTCGAAACCGCGGCGGCCAGCGAACTGCTCGAAGGTCCGACCAAAACGCCCGACATCCGGTAATGACATCATAACGCCTTCTTTGTGGGAAAGAAAGGTTGATATCACCAAGCGATCATAGTCGACGATACCCAGTGGTTAGTGGACGCGACCTTTGATAGGTCTCAACCCTACGAGGATAATCCTCGCATTCCATATGATGTTGGAGATTTCTGGGTTAGAGTGGTGAACGATCACCTTCCCTGAGGGCTTGTCGCTCATCAGATGCTCGAAAAACTCTCCTCCGACTGGAGTTATGGTTAGGGGAATGACATGACTTGTTGTCGTGTCGATCTACACGCAGTGAGTTGTTCGAATGACTGATGTTCGATGGAGTCGTAGTAGTATGACTTCCAGAATGGTGTCAACTAGAAATGGAGGTCGAACTCCCAAAGTTTGACCAACCATTTTGCCATGCTCCTCACCGTACTACGGGAGAGAGTAGGAGAGGAGAGACAAAACATGGGAAGTTCAAGGGTGGTTTGGGCGCCTTTGCCAGTGATGAGGGGGCGGCGGTGAGGGGGTGAAGACCCTAAAATGGGTTGTGAGGGGAGAGGAGGCTAGAGGTGGCGGCTTCATCGCTCGAGCGGCACCGAGGTGGCAGTGACGATGCACAACGGTCGGACGTGGAAAGGACACGGGGCGGTGGCGTCGGAGGAGAAGAAGGAAGAAAAGGCGGCACACACAAGTGGGAGGGAGGTGTGGGGAGCACGCCCGGGTTGTCTACGGGGGTAGGGAGGAGCTGGAGCAGGCTGGCGACGTGAGCCGGCGGTGACGTAACCGGGTTCATGTGGTGGCGGCGGCTAGTGTCAGGACCCAGGATTAACATCCCAAATCCTCTATGCATAACTGAACTAGTCCCATGATCATGAGCTAGTTCACACAGTAAACAAATATGGTAACAAATTCATATCACAACTTTATTAATAATCAACAGAGTTTATTACAAAGAGGCTTACAAGCCTAGCAATAAAGAACACAGCGGAAGAAGAAGTAGTAGAGTCTAGCAATATGCCACAGGCAATCGACTCGGTAGCGGCCTAGTCGTCGAGATCCACACTGGTAGCAAAGTTCTTCTCCTCTGAAATTTTATTTACATAAAGCAAGTATGAGCACAACTTTGTGCTCGCAAGTTACACCCGTTAAATAACAGAATGACATGCATATATGGATGTAACAAAGGATGGCATATTGGTTGATTTGCATAAAGCAGCATTTTCTTTAAATACTTGTACTAAGTTCAAAAGCAGATGTTTTATAACTACAAATTATTTTATAAATTCTCAGTTTTATAGTCAGATAACATTCACACATGAATGGTGAAGGATACCCTCCTATCACAAGGCTACCTGCCCAAAATTCCCGATTGGATAGAAATCTAAAGTTATTTGAAAACAAAACCAAAGTCTAACTTTGAGTGGCTTTGCCAGCATGTCCATGACCATGGACACGGCTATTCGAATAGTTTTACACTCTGCAGAGGTTGTACAGCTTTACCCACAAGACACGATTTGTCTAGTTTGTTTGGCATCCGTCGATACCACCACTCACTACCTTAGGTAAGCAGTCTAGAGCACGTGACAAGGCTTTTACAAAGCGCTATTCCACCGCAGTTACCCCTCGCTAAGGTTTCGCCACCCCCTTTGGAATAAAGACCTCCGGGTTCGGACCCCCTCTTGCGCT
This sequence comes from Ampelocalamus luodianensis, assembly GCA_036346255.1. Classification (NCBI taxonomy): domain Eukaryota; kingdom Viridiplantae; phylum Streptophyta; class Magnoliopsida; order Poales; family Poaceae; genus Ampelocalamus; species Ampelocalamus luodianensis. Next base: position 22,406,176 of record CM070617.1, on the reverse strand, counting down.
AGGTGGGACTAACATAAGTCGTAACATGACTACCCATTGCATCTGTAGGGAACAACCATGGTGGAACATTGCAGATTAATTAGCCAGGTCCTACTCCCCACACTGAGGACATGTGGTGGTACGGTGGTGGCATAGCAAGATGCGGCTCGAAGACCGGTCCTTAATTGACCTAGGCGACATCCATCAGAACCCTGGGCCTCAACCTACCCAGTTGAGCCCGTGTATAAACCTGCACCCTCTAGACAACCAATTTGCCCAAGTCCAAACCCATTTTCATTTTATTTTCCAAGTAAAAGCATTTTATAAACCTTCTATGGTAAAACAATACCATAAATCCAATTTAAATCAAATTTAAAAGATTTGGCTAAAAACTTTCCAAATACAAGATTTGATCTAGGCATTGGCTAAGCATTTAATTATTTCTAATATTATTTTATCTAATAGTGACAAGGAAATGATAATCAATATTCAAATTGGCTATACACAAGGAATTGGAATAACTAAGTATTTAAACAGGGGATTAAAATAAATGGATAAAAATTATGCATGCAATAGTAATTTTAAAACATAATTAAATAAATTTAAAATAATGGGATTGATATGATCAAGGGTATAACTTGCCTTGCTTGATTGAACGCTGCTCTCAAACGGCGTCGAAATCTGACTCTCCGAAGTCGTCGAAATCTATACGCGAAATAAGCCAAATTCAAAAAAAAATCAAATAACAACTCAAATTAACTCCAAATTAAATAATTTTGGTTTAGTTAGCTAGATCTTGAATTTAGACAAATTTAGAAATTTGAATGGGCTCAATCGGAGTTCGGATGCAAAAGATATGAGCTTTAGAAGATTCAAATTACATGAAATGATAGAATTATGGTTTTACTGAAATTTGGGTATTATTTTTCTAAAGGAAAATGACTTTATTGCGCAAGGTGACATCAGCGAGGGAATTTCTTTTCCCGGCCGAATTAAATTTGTAAAGAAAAAGGCTTTGACTCACTGACATGTGGGCCCGGGTCTTATGGACTCGGTCCAAGAAAATGCATTTTGGTCCACGGTGGACCAGAGGCATGGGGCTGCATGGCTTGCCACGCAAGCAGCCACATGGTTGCAACATGGCAGCCACACACGCAAAAAGCGCCGAGGTGGCGCCTACGTGGCCGTGACGTGGAGGTGCCACGTCGGCGAGGCGTTGTCGGCGTCGGGACCAATGGTCGCCGGCGAACGACGGCCCGGTGAAGGTCGGCGAGGGTACCAAAATGACGAGGGAACTGCGGGGATCCTGGTGCGCTCACCCGGGTGGCCGGAGGGGGACGGAGGCGGCGGAGAGAAAGCGGCGGCGCGGTGCGGCTTGTGGCGGTGGTGGTGCTCCCGTGGGATTCCGGCGATGCGAAGGTGAGCACTGGGTAGGACTCGGTGTGGCGATGCCGAATCTGTGGTTGGAATCGCCAGGGGATCGTTGACGGCGGCGCTAGAGGCGGCAGAGTGCTTGCGGTCGGCGGCGACAAAATCTCGAAATCCGGCGAGATGTAGGCGAGAGGAGGAGTGGGTGGCGGGGGTGGCTTCGGTATGAAGTGGGCTACCCGGTGCTCCCTTTATAGGGGCTGGAGGAGGCCGGAGATGGGAGATTGGCGGCGGGGATTGCGGCGGCGATGGCGCGGTTGCGGCGATTCTGCGCGCGGTGAAGGGGGAAAACGGCCGGCGAGGGCGCGGCGGGACACAGGGTCTTTAATGCGCGTACGTGCGTGGAAGGAGGGGGAGGAAATCACGGCGGATTTGGAGCTCCTGCGTGTGAAATTGGCGGCGTCGACTTGGTGCATTGGAGAAGAAAGTGCGAGGAGGAAGAAAGGCCGGGGCCGTTTGATTTGCATTGGGCGGCTGAGAGCAGCGCGAGGTGGCGTGGGGGCATGGTGGCCGTTGGATTTAGATCCAACGGCTTACACGCGTTGGACGTTTGGCACCTCCGGAGGTTTCACGAACGCTAGCCGTTGGATCTAGATCCAACGGCTAAGATTTATGCGCGGTGAAGTGAGAGGGATGGGAGTGGCGGTTGGATTTTGATCCAACGGTGGAGAGAAGGGTGCGGCGCGTGGAGAACGGGCCGAGATGGGCTGGCGCGTGGGAGAGAGAGAGATGGGTCGGGGGTTTTCGGCCCAAAACGAATTAGGGTTTTTAAATTGCTTTATTAATTGATTTAATTCCAGATAATTCATTTAGGCTTTAAAAAATAGCAAAATACATCAAAAAATTATGAGAAAATTCACAGAAATTCCTTTATTTATTTTGGACTTAAATAAAATAGTTCCAATTCATAATTGGCTATTAATTTTGCAAAATAAATTATTTTGTCTTTAAAAATATTTAGAAAAAGCTTTTAAAAACTCAAAAAAATTACAGAAATTAATTAAATCTTTATTTTTCAAATCAAGTTAGATAAAACTTCAAGAACTTCAAATAAATTTTAAATTTTGATTTTTAAAACTTCAGAAATTCAAGTAAGGCAATCAAACTCTTTCAAATTTCAGAAATTCTAAATAACTTATTTATTTTATTTTGGTAACAACACTTTGGGATGTTACAGCTAGCCAATAGAGAGGCTAGAAGAATGGTGGGGGAAGAAAGGGGAGGACGTGGAGGTGCTCCGGTAGGAAGGGATTGGTTCGGGACTTACCGGAGAAGAAGCGGCGGCGGTGAAGATGCTTTCGACTGGAGTTGAAGAAGAATCTAACGCTTGGCCCTCTAGTGGATTCAATCCTGAAATTGATTTGGGGAAATGCCGAGGAGACTCAGGAACATGTTTTGACATGCTCGGATGGTGGAGGGGCTCGCTGATGCGGTTGGAACAGTGACAGGCGGCGGCGTGATGATGGCGGTGCGGGCGACCGAAGCAGAGGCGCTTGCGCCACCATTGCTCTTGGCGTTCGGTGGAGAAAGATAAGAGGAGAGGAATGGCAGGGAAAGGTCAAGGGGACTCGGGCTAGCCTTAAATAGGCGGGAGAGGGTGGAGGGGCCGGTGGTGGAGCGACGGCATGGGCGCAAGTGTGCTGGCGGGACGAGTGTGACGCACGTGCAATGGCATAGGCACGACGTGGACGAAGGAATGGTGAGGACGTGATGCAGCATGGCCACGGTGGCGGCAAGGTGATGGCACAGGATGGCACCAGTGTAGTGACATCGGGGCGACGTGGGAGCAGCGGTGATGAGACAAGGAGCATGCGCGGCATGTTGAGCGCGTGGCACAAGTGTGCTATGAGGACGATCGGGCGTGGTGACAAGGTGACACAGCACTAGAGACGTGGATAGACGGGGGGCAGTGGCGCTAGCGTGGGCAACATCGCTTCATCGGCCAGACACGTGGGAGCGATGTGGGAGTAGCGACATGGCCGTCGGGCGATAGCGGCACGAATGCGACCCGAGTGTGGTGCATGTGACAGGAGTAGGTCACCAATAGTCACGACGTTGTGGCAGCATGGATGACATGGAGAACAGCGGCAAGGGGTCCTCTGCAGTATAAGGTATGGCTAAAGTAAGCCGGGGCTCCATGTCGATGTGGGAGAGAGGGAGCAGGCCGGGCGGGGCGACAGTGAAGGCATTGCTGCAAGCAGGAGGTGACGGCACTATGTGCGATGGCAGGGCGCTAGTGGTGTGAGGACGGCCGTGACGTGGGTACAAGGTAGCGGCGTAGTGCATGCACTGGTGTGTGATGCGACCTGCACGCAGGAGTAGACGACAACATGGGCGTGGGCGATGTAGTGCTAGTGGTGCGGCTGATGGTGTCATGGTGCACGACACTGGAGGAGGCAGACGGGTAGGCCAGAGAGAAAGAATAAAAAGCAGAAGTCGGGCTGGGCCGAGCGGCTTCGGCTCAGACCGCACTTTTGGGGTTGAGTTTTCAACTAACTGCTCAAAAATTCATCAACGAAACATATCAAAAGTTTTTAAAAATCGTATTTTTAACTTTGGAATTTTTTGGTCCCAAATTTGGGGTGTTACAACTGAGTGGATGGGAGGGTCAAAGTGTGCTTCCCGGAGACGAGGGAGGTGATGGATTTTGACACCACTCACGTTCGACCCTACCTCGAGTGGCGCTCCCCCGAGGACATGGTACGGGTTCCAACACACCGTGAAAATTGTCGTCTTTCTCTATCATTCTATCTCTATGTGTTTTGGTGGTGGTTAGGGTTAGGAATTGGGGAGCCCGTTTTGTTCTATTGTTAGGGTTAGAAGATGTTGATCTTGCAAGGTTGCAAAAATGGGTTGGAGTCTATTCTGTATTAGCATTGGAACTTGGAAGAGATTGTTGTTGAATGTAGTATCTGATGGATTGCTATCTGAATAAGCTTGAAATAAGGGGTTAAGACTCCTAAAAAGATATAAGGGGCAAGATAGTTCAAGTCAGGATGAACTTGCAAGAAATGCAACCTGCTTGGTGTAGTGCTTGTGTTTGTATCCCACCACCTGGAAGATTGTCAATCAATAGGTTTGTTGAATCAATTGCTCTGGGCTGCTAGAGGGCTTGCAATTTGTTAGTTAACAAATGGTGGTTTATATAGTTGTGAGACCAAGCTAGTTGGATTTGCTGAATATGCTTGATTGGATATGGGTCATGCTAGAACGCAGTGGGTCTGGTTGATGTGCATCAATAGAGTAGTCGACTCTTGATATTCATGCTGTAATTATTTCTGATATAATTCCCGAGCCTCAATTCAAGTTGACATGCCAAGATTGTTGCGAAAGCAATGAGTCTTGAATTCTTGACGATATTGCAAAATGCTTGCTGCCGAAATTTTATAACTTTCGAAGGGGTTTCTGATTTCTCCTGGATATTTCATCTGTTGAGATAGTTGATGTTTGACTTTCTAGTAGCATCTTAGGCACATAACATCATTGGTAAGAATAGAACATTTACAAAAATTCGAATTCCTCCTTTGATTGCTAGTGTTGGAGTTACAGAGTTCAACATCTATATTTTGCCCTCAATTATGTTGAATGCCAACATGGTAATTCTAGACTAGCGCTCCTCCCAGTGCATACATCTCATTTATCAATTATCAGTAATTTTGTTGTGAGGCATGGAAAAGTATGCCATCTAAAATTTGTTATAATATCCTTTTTCTTAAGCCAAGCATATAGATATGAATAATCATTCTCATTTGATTTCTTCTGTTACAATGTAAAAAGAGGTGAGACAATAATATATCTAAAGAGACCAAGGACAAATAGGTCTCTCCTCCCATGTAGGAACAAGGAAATCATTATCATGTAATCAAATCTTTGCTTTGTTCATTATGCTTTCTTTCTTTCTTTCTTTTTTGATGTCCGGGATTTTCCCCATCCGGCCCACATTATAGAAGAAGAACACCCAACCTCGTGAGGCGACCACGGGAGCCAACGCTCGAACCGTAGCGGGCTAAGAGCCTATAGCTCCCCTCTGCCATCTGAGCCCCAGCTCAGTCCTCAAACAATCAAACCCACACACACAACCCCCCCCCAACCCACACCCACACCACATCCATGTTGAGTGTAGGACTCGAAGCCGGACGGGCCGGGCGTTCGACGACGCCACCAACCAAGCGAGCTAACTCGCTTCCTCGTTCATTATGCTTTCTGAATCATATACAGAGGACTTTATATGGGCAAATGAATAGTGATGTGCTGATAACATGCAGTACATGATCTGTTATGCTCCCAACATCATACTTTCGAATCATATACAGAGGACTTTATACTATGTTAGGATCACATTCTTCTGACTTTGAGAAGTGTCCGGCTAGTTAATTATTACCTGTATGGCCGCCTTTGACACTTATTGATAAGTCTATGCATTTGTGTTGTTTCATAATTAAGAAAGAAGAGTTGTGTTCCATGCAATTCAAAGGATATACATGCCATGTCGCAAGATTCTGCTAAAAAGTTTCTAGAACAAGTTTTTATTATTGTACATGATTGTAGTGAAAAATCCTAGTTAAGACCATTACTATTCCATTGGTTGACCCTTGAAAACATGTGAGTGGTTGGGAACTGACAACTGAATGTGTCATTCCAAAATTGCACAGAGCATGGAAGGTGAAGAATTTCTTGAAAGGACTTGAGTTCCTTCAGCTTGTTGGTGCTATTGCCGAGGAATAAGGTCTCCTGTTGTTTTGCTCTGCTCTACTTATTGGCATTAACAAATGTAGTAGTTAAAATTTATCTCTTTTGGTATTGTAATTTGTACCTTTTTCCTACTTCTGGTGTACTATAATATTTCAATTGTACCTATGAATATTGCAAAGAAATACAATTATTTTCTTCAAAATAAGAATTGCAATGTGGTGCACCTCGAGTTACATTCTTTAATGTTTAATTCTTTAATAATTTCTAATTGTACAAATTGCAAAAATATTTAAAAAGTAACATGTTTGTCGTGGATATAAATGTATAAATTAATTAATTGTGTAATAATTATTTATTGTGATTGTTTATGTAATAATTTTTATTGTAATCATTATTTGTTGCAATAATTATTATTGTATTTATTTATGTAATAATTGTTATTTATTACGTTTATTACGGTCTATTGCATTAATTGCGGTATATTATGTTCATTATGGTAGTCGTTGTTAATTGTAGTCAACTGTGGTAATTGTAGTCAATTGCGTTAATTGCAGTAGTCGTCTTTAATTGTAGTCAATTGCGTTAGTTTTCGTTAATTATCGTTAATTGCTGTCAATTGTCGTTAAATGGCATCAAACAAACCATTACTTGCCTTAGGGCATCTCCAATAGTTAGAGATAATATTGTTTCTAACATATGCTACATCATTTTTAGAAACAAATCGTTAATAGATAGTCTCTGACACACTCTCCAACATTTATATTTTATAATTTTTCTTTGAAACAGGCCTACATATCATCTAGAGTAGATTAATGTATCATGTCTTGTTTCGCGTGCACGACAGTCTCTTCATGAAGAGACGACCTGTGCTCTCTCCTCCCCTCTCTTCTCCACGTAGGATGTTGTTGACATAGCATAGCTAAAAGACGACAATAATACACTATTGGAGATGTCCTCATGGGCATTTCGGACATTCCCTATCTTAGAAGCTACAGTCAGCCTACCTAAAAGTAGGCAATCAAACATCAAACTTTTTCAGTCCAGCCGTTTTGCCCTGCTACCCAGTCGAAAGCCGCTTTTAATGTCCTCATGGGCATTTCGGACGTTCTTTATCTTAGAAACTACAACCAGCCTACCTAAAAGTAGACAATTAAACATCAAACTTTTTCAGTCCAGCTGTTTTGCCATGTTACCTAGCCGAAAGCCGTTTTTAAAAAAAAAAAAAAAAAAAAAACTACGACCCTTATGACCAATCACGTGCAGTGGACGGCCCGAGCCTCGTACTGCTGGTGTTGAGCCGCATGAGGCATGGCCCGAGCCTCGTTACACTCCTACTCCTTCCTACTACGTGTCCATCGATGTCTGGCTCTCGAGTCTCAGCAAGTCTCAAAGGAAGGAATTCCCCACGGTCCAAAAGAGCAAAAGAGGGTGACTGGTAGGGCCCTTGCGTTTGACACTTGACACAAAGCGATGATGCTGGTCTAGTGTGATGAATGTGTGATGCGCCATCTGGGCTGGGAGGGCGCTTGAATTAGAATCTGCTTCCCTCCAAGTTTAGTAGACTGAAACACCATGGGAAACTGAAACTAACTCATGGTCATGCTCATATTGCTAGTGGTATTACTCATGCATGGCACGTCCAAAACACAGGTGATTTAACGAGAGAGACGACAGGTTTATGGCCACGGATATGTAAGAGGAAATTATGAGATGAACTGCGTGTTATCCACCCCCCAAAATGAACAAAAATAACAGGTAAGAGCTTACAATACACGAAGATTTATGGCTGCGACGTCCCCTCCAACTGCAGAGTAGCAGAGAAACCTGCAGCTTGCCTGACTGGCCTAGTACAGCCGAAGCACGCTCCGCGCGAACGACTGCGAGGTCAGCTGCCGCCCGGCCTTGCCCGGCAGGCCGCCGCCGCCGCCCCGCCGCACGCTGCCGCTCCGCATCGGCGTCAGGTAGAACCGCAGCATGCCGTTGTCCACGCGCCCCGGCGAGTACCGCGCGCTGCGGTTCCGCTCCAGCACGTGCTCGTCCCCCCTCCGCTTCACGTTGCCGTTGACGTCCACGTAGCTGCGCCTCGAGCTGCCGAGGCCACCGCTGTTGCTGCTGAACGAGCTGCGGGCGCTCAGGTTGCTGTTGCACCGGTGCATCTTGGGGTTGTACCCGCGGACGCGCAGGTCTGGCCACGGCTCCGAGAACGAACGGTCGGCGATGTCGGACGGGCCGCCGCTCCTGCGGCCGGCGGCTCTCCGGTGGATGAACCCCCAGAGGCTCCACGCCTTGGGCCACCGGCGGGGCTTCTTGGCGGGGCCAGACAATGCGGCCTCCAAGCTCGCGGAGATGTCCTCGATGAGGGAGTTGGAGCTGAAGCCGCGGTCGAGCAAGTCCTCGGCGTGGTGGAAGTGGTAGAACTCTGAGCCGCCGATGGGGGACTCCTTGCCATTGGCTGCGACGGCTGCGGCGGGTGCTAGTTTTGGGTCGGGGACTTCGAAGGACGGCCTGCGCACGGAGCTGGAGCGTTCCAGGCTCCGGCGCCTCCGACTGGAGGAGTCCAAGTAGTAGTCTCTAGTCTGCAAGGATCCCCCTGGCGGATCAAGGTCAGCGTCGTCTTCCACGGGGATTTGACCGTCTGAGCGCTCGATGACGGCGGCCGGGGTGTCCTCCAGGACGGACAAGATGGGAGGGAGGCGGGAGAGCGGCGGAGGCGCGCGGCCGAGGCCAATGCCGGCGCCGGCACCAAATAAGTACCCGTCCCAGGACGCGCGGGGCTCGTCCCAAGAGAAGCCAGCGTCGTCGACAGACATGCGGCCGGCGTCGAGGGAGAAACGCGGGTCGGTGTCGCACGAGCGCCGGCCCCCGGCGAGTTCCGAGACGGCCTCCCCGCGGAGGCGCCGCCGCCGAAGGAATGATGGCTTGGAGGGCTTCTCCGGCGGTGGCATTGCCGCTGCCGCGGCCTTGCTCACGGCGGCCTCCTTCTTGAGCTTCTGCTTACGCCGCCACTTCTGCCACTTCTTGCTGAATACGGAGGCGGCGAGCCAGAAGCTCCCGGCGATCTCTTTCAGGTCTTTAGGCGGCGGCTTCTTGGGCTCCAACGACTCCAGGTCTATGTGATCCTTCATGGCTTTCCCTTCACGGGCCGCATTGGCCTCGGTTTCCATCTCCCCGGAGGTGTCCACCACAAGGACGGGCTCCACCACCGGGGTTATCTCGTCGCACTCCATGACCACGGGGATGCCCTCCTCCAAGAAATCCTCCGGGACGCATGGTGGCGGCGGCGGCGGTTGTTGGAGCGGAAGCGCGACGTCTGCGGCGGCAGAAGACGACGCCGGGAAGGAACCAAATGCCGTGCCGTCGCGGACGTGGTCACGGTCGTCCTGGTGGAACAGCGCCCACAGTGTGCTTCGCCCGCGCACATCGCACGACCGCCGTTGCGGCTCGTCCGCCCTGGCAGCCGCAGCGGCGGCGAGCACGTCCCCGCCGCGGCCGCACGAGAATGACTTGCATCGGCGGAGGTCCGGCGGCGCGGCCGCCCCTGGCGCGGACGAGCCGCCGGCGCCGAACGGCCTGGCGAAGAGGGACCGGATGGCCGACGTGGACTTGCGACCGGGCGCGGAGGCCGCGGCGGCGGACGCCTCTAGCCCCGCGAGGCGCCCGCGCAGGCAGGCGGCGCAGAAGCCAGTGAACGTCTCGTCCGGGTGCAGGTCGCAGCTCGTGGCGGCCGAGCGCCGCGGCGGCGCCGGCGGGTCCATCTGCAGCGTCATCGCCCCCCACCCCACCACCACGACACCCCGACGTCACAGTGCTGCTAGTACCGTTGCACCATTACACTCGTGCTGCTCTGCTGCGTGAGTAGGGGTGGTTGAAGGCGGGCATGAGACGAGGGGTTTTAGTCTTTTAGGAGGAGCGTATCGGACGTGGAGGGTAAAAGGTGAAAGAGAGGAGAGAGGAAAGTTAAAGGCGAATCACGGGCCCCGGCGAGGCCCCTCTCTCTCTCTCTCTCCCTTTTGCTTTGTAGCTCTGCCATTCTTGGGGTTCGAGGCTTGTGTTGCTTTGTGGTTTTTCTCTCTTTCTCTCTCTGTGCTCTACCAGCGTCTCTCGCATTCTGCAATCTGTAGTTTTGCCGAGGCTGTCCGTCCTATCGGGATTTGCCTGATCCAAAGGTAATTATTTCGGCATAATCTGCACGCGCGCGGTAAAAAACGTCATGCACCTTGCAGTTTCGCACGGAGCAACGTCCAACGACGCCGCGCGCGGCCGAAGGATTGATTCGTCCGTCGGTCCAGCCCGCTCCGCGCCAGTGACGAACACGCACGCCGTTATATACTTTGCTTACATCGTCACCTAGCGATTATGCTTTTGCTCTTCCTGCAGAGCACCTAGCGATTCCACTTTACAACCATCAACTTTGTGCAGTGCAGTGCAATGCAAGGCAGTGAAATGCAATGCTTGTACTTCCAAGAAATGCTCACGGTAAAGATTGCTGAATACTGACTACTATACAGAATAAGGTGCTCTACGCAACTTCATATTGGACAGTATCAAAGAGCCCCAGCTACCACAATGCAATCAGGGAAGACTTGACTTGAAGGAAGAATCCATGATTTTACATGGATTTTTTATGCATCCAGATAGTTTTATCTTATCCTAGAAGCAATTTGAAAGCATAAGCATATCTAAGAAGATTTTGTTGACCATCCACTTCTGACAATTTGAAAGCATAAGCATCTCTAAGATCGATACTAAACCATCGACAGTTCACTAATCACTGGTGTATTGCTATTTGTTGATTTTTTTTATGGTCGTTTTGTGCTAGGTTGCAACTTGCAAACAATATGGCAAGTCCTTAGAGCCTGGTAGCGAGTATTGAAGAAGATGAAAAAGAGTACGAGGCCAATGACGATGAGGTTGTTGAAGAAGCAAGTTCATGCAATATCGAAAGGGGTAGCTGAAGCAAGTTCGTAATGCAACGAGGTGGTTGAGGCAAGTGCGTAGGAACAACAACGAAAGCGTGCAAAATCAAAGGCCAACTCATCTTCTGAACCGTGCAAACCTAAATCAAGGGTTTGGCAAGACTTCAAGAAGATATCACCAAAGAATGCTGAAGAGACGGTGCCAAAGTACAACATCTGTCATGCAGTATTGAAAGCGATATGTAAGAATGGTACATCTCGTCTTCTGAAGTGACGAGTCTACTAATCCTCAATTAATTAAGTTATTTAGCTGTAATATTTATAGATAATAATGTATTTTATATAACCTCAAAGATACACTACTACAAAACAGGTCATACTGGACGCCTCATCACAGACGGTTCCAAAGGATCCGTCTGTGTTGAACTTATACAGACGGTTCCCTTTAGAACCGTCTGTGATAGTGCCTCATCATAGACGGTTCTTATTACCAACCGTCTGTGATACTTCACAGACGGTTCATAATAAGAACCGTCTGTGATAGTGCCTCATCACAGACGGCTCCTTCTACCAACCGTTTGTGAAGTATTATAGACGGTTCGTTATACTGATACCAACTGTCAGTGATAAGTATCTCATCACAGACGGTTGGGATTAATAACAGAAAATTTGAATTCACCATGACTTCAAAATCACGCATTACTCGTAATTTTAGAATAGCTTAAAATTTTTCATACTGCGTGATTTTACTATAGTAAAATCGCAGAGGAATTTGAAAATTTTGAAGCGCATACGGAGGCAAAATATGTCCTATATATTATGGCCGACCTCCTCTGGCGCTACTCGTAGTCCCGATCTCTCTCGGGCTCGGTCCTCCTTGCTCCGGCATCCTCCTCCGAGCTCCGGCCGTAGCCGCTCCTCCGGTCCTCCCAGCCTCCTCGGCCTCGCCGCACCGAGAGTCGATGCCGACACCAACGCCGACCTCCTCTAGTCCTCCTTTGACGCCGACGCGACGCCGAGCTCCTCCATCCTTCTCCGACGTCGATGTCTCCGGTATATGAGGTTCTGTTGGTACTTTGTATATCTATTAGATTCAGATCCAGATTTGTATGTATGAGCTTGTGGTACTTGTGTTAGATTCATATTGATTTCATTAGATTCTCCTCCGATTCTACTACTGGTACTTGTATATGATCGAGTGTATGCGCGTATCCATGAATCCATGGCTTGAGAAATTTATTGGGAGACTTAGGAGTTGGGAATCCATGTATGTGTATCAATGAATCCATGTTTGGGAGGCTTTGAAATGGCGGTATGTGTATGAGTATATCCATGAAATGGCAATATTTTTAAAATCAAAAATCATAGACGGTTCGAAACAAGAGTCGTCGTGAAAACAGCGACTATCACTGAGCGGTTCGAACAAGAACCGCTCGTGATAATCAATTATCACGCACGGTTCTTGTTCAACCGCTCGTGATAGTTATTTTCGCTGACGGCTCTTATTCGAACCGCTCGTGATAGCCGTTTTCTGACGGCTCTTATTCAACCGTCTGCGTGATAGCCGCTTTACGACGGCTTATTCAACCGTCGTGATAGCTTTATCGCGCACGGCTCAAAACCGTCAGGATAACCGCTGTTATCACAGACGTACTTTTACGACGGTTGTTGAAATCGTCGTGATGACGGTTCCGAACCGTCTGTGATGAGGCTTTCTGTAGTAGTGATACCCCTCAATATTAACAATGAGGGAGATCATACACACTCAGTAGTTGTAAGCTATTTTACGACCACCATATATGGTCGTAAGTTTTTCTACGACTACCTTTTGGTTGTAAGTCCTACTACAACCACCATATATGGTCGTAAGTTCTTCTACGACCACCTTTTGGTTGTAAGACTTACGACCATAAGGTAATCTCTGTCTCTGACATAACCGCAAGACGATGTAGGGGATGCATCTCTCACAATAACTACCCTTAAATATGCATATTGCATCAAATGGCAAGGTGCCTCTTGACGTAGACAACTGCCACCCCCTTCATGCGCTATATAAGGAGTAAATTTGGTGGACAGAGGACAAAGGGACAGACGAGGTCGATTGGGCCCGCATGTCTGTGGGCTTTATCGACTATAGGGTGGTCGATAAAGCCTACAGACATGCGAGCCCAATTGACTAGGGATATTTGTGTGCTGCTTTTAATATACGCAGTAGTTAATATGTGTCGTTATTCCTGAGATAATGGTATGTATTAAATATTTCTCTCTGACATAACCGCAAGGCAACATGGGGGGATGCGTCTATGACAATAGCTACCCTTAAACATGTGCATTGCATCAAACGACAAGGTGCCTCTTGACGTAGACAACTACCGCCCCTTCATGCGCTATATAAGGAGTGAAATCACTGGACAGAGGACAGAGGGACAGATGAGAAGCAAAGAGACAAGAAGATTAAGGCCTAGTTTTAGTGATTCCTTCTTGTTTTAAACACAATCAATACATCAAACATAGGAGTAGGATTATTATTCTCTCAGGAAAAGACATGAACATGTATAAAATTCCTTTATCCCTTTCTATGTGGTTTCACTCTAGGAGAGCCACCAGCATTCATTCATAAGATCGATACTAAACCATCGACATGAGACATCTTTAAAATGTGCATCCCACTAATCAAACTGAAGTGAACAATTATTTCCTAAAAAGTGATAAGAATGATGATGGCTCGGTTGCACTTAAACACTGCAATTTGATCAAGATTCTTTAAGAACTGGAATATCTTTGTTTCTTCTTGGAGGTGCACATCCATTTATAAATGTAGAAGAACATGTCTTTAGAAATATGATGAGTAAAGTTTGCCCACAATTCAAGAACATTAGTCGCCACACATTAAAAAGGGATATCATGGCTATGTTTGATAGAGATATTTTTTTTGCTTCAAGTAGTTTCCAACAATACAGGCAGAGTTAGCTTCACTTCTGACAATTGGAAATCTGATTGCATCCCTTACAATTTCATTTGCATTGCTGCTCATTTTATTGATGTTGATTGGAAATTGCACAAGAGAATCATATGGTTCAAAAAAATTGACACTGTCACATGATGGTGTATCTATTGCTAATAAAGTGCATTTGTGAACGGAAGCTTGACACTAAAATCATGTTTATGACTCTTGATAATGCTACATACAATGATAAGATGATTAAATCTTTGAAAACACATTTGCTGCCTCAAGGCATCCTACCATTATTGTATGACACTTTTTTTCAAGTTTGTTGTTGTGCACACATATTGAATTTGATTGTTCAAGCTAGTCTAAAGTTGAGTGACAAGTGTGTTGGAAACTTAGAGGTGGCATCCAATATATTAAAGCCTCTCCTAATTGAATTCATAAGTTTTATGATGTTGACAAGATTTTTGCATTGAATGTCACTACAAAGTTGTCTGTTGATATGCCTATTTGTTGAAATTCTACATACAAGATGCTTGAGAATTATTTGTTCTTTAGAGATGTTTTGCATTAGTTTGCTAGAAGGGACAAGACATTCAAGTTGAACGTTTTTCATCTTTTGATGAATGGTCTTGCTTAATAGAATGCATAAGTTTTTAAAAACTTTCTATGAAGTGGCATGCATGTTCTCGGGGACAAAGTATCATACATTCAATTTGTACCTTAAGGGTGTTTTATGGTGCATACACATCTGTTGGAGGCACTAGGTGAAAAGGAAATTTCCATGACCGCAATGGTGGGCAACAAGAAAGAGAAGTTTGATAAATATTGGCCTGACTATAGTGTTGTTCTCTCATGTGATGTTGTTCTTGATCCACGATACAAAATGCAATTTGTAAACTATTGCTACATGAAACTTTATGGTGATGATGCCCAACATCATATCGTAAATGAGATGTGTCTTGCAAATCTACTTGAGGGATACCGTGGTTGTATTGTTGGTTCTACTTCATCCGATGTAACTGGTCAAAACAGTAGTGAAGGTTCAACAAATTTATTCAATGATTATAATAAATACTTGACAACTCGCCAGACACATGAAGAGAAGTCATTGGATCTTTACTTGGATAAACCAACTTGAGGCTTGAATGAAAACCTGGATGTTTTGGAATTCTGGAGCAAGTCATCTATGTGACCATGATATTCTTGCTATTCCTATATCGACCATTGCGTTAGAGTCGACCTTTAGCACAAGCCGTAAAATCATAAGCCCCTCTCGAAGTTCACTTAAGCAAAAGACTGTCGAAGCTCTAACATGTCTCCAGGATTGGCATCGTGCGAGGATGCATGAAGGTAATTGATCAAGGTGTAGCTTTTTTTTTCTGAGTTGATGAAAGCTACTATTTTCCTTATGTATATTAATATCTTCCTGTTCTTTTGTTTTATAGCATCTTCTAACACTTCAGGGACTACTGAAACTGCTAATGTTGATTAACTCTCTTTTGATTCCGAATGTAATGACAAGCAAGCTAAAAGTATATTCTCTACCAATTTTTTTACCTTCTGTTCATGTGTATTAATTAATCATTGTTTATCCTCTTTTAATTATGTTGTAGGACATCCGGAAGTTTGGAACTTGGTCTGGAGGCAATAAATCGGAACTTGGAACTTTGCTCTTGATTGCTTCTTCCATTAGCCGTGGCATGCATGATGCATGTTACTATGTTACCTCCATGGATGGCTACATGTACTTGTTTTAAATTTGGATGCATCTCTAGAAACTAGAACTATGAATTATGACGTTGTACTTGGAAGTTGGAACTTGGATGATTGTATTGCATATTTACATTCCATTTAATAATCTGTGAGACTTTTCACATATTGTAATGTGATTTTTGATGCATGGCTATTTACATATTTATATTGTATCACATATTTACAAAGTTGGAAACCTGGAACTGGAATTGGGATGTTCTGCGATGAACTTGTGTCACATATTCACCTTTCGGGCTAGGCTTTCAGGCTTTGGGTTTATGATCGGACCAGGATTGGGCTTGAGAAATGCATAGTTTTCAGGCCTCGTGGCGGGCTCGAGCTTTGTGTTATCACACACCGAGCTTTTTCAGGCCTGCCTGGTGTATGAACAGGTCTACTTAGGGCCAAAAGCGCAAGGCTTGGCTGGTAATTTTCCCCAAGCCCATGCAGTAGCCAACAAGAGAATGAAACAGCACACACTGTCCCTCTACTTCAGATTTGTCCTAGCCAGGCAAAAGAAACACACAAATTACCAAAATGTGTAAACCATGGCATCTGATCTACATAACCTAGGAGGTTAGAAGTGTTGATTATGGTACGCTATGCACATGATAGGAGGCCAGAGTTGTCGCCTTCTCGAGCTTAGGAATGAAAATTAATCATGGTTCCTCCTCTTTTGTTCACTTTTGCTCTCCTTGCTTTGATCAGAATAGTCAAAACGCATGTGTGGTGCGCCTGCATAAATCCAAGTGTATCGACTTCTTTGTTTTCTCTAAGACTTTCAGGCCCTTGTCCGATAGTGAGATTAAAGAAACTGAATTGTACACTGTTGTTAGCTTCTCGAAAAGAATAGAGAGGACTCAGAGTAGCATAGATAATGGCATGTGAAACAATAACCTAGATTAGCTAGGATTCAGGGATTAGATAATGCTATGGTTGGATCTTTGTTCAGACACAAACATAACCGAACACAGTTGAAGGCAAGCTCGAGACAATCCACATTGTGTGGTCTTCATTTTGTACTTGATCACATCAGTCTCCGCGAGGATAGTGGCCTAGTGTCAAAAGCTCACACGGTTTCTCCATATATTTCAAAAGAGAACGCTTTCACAGCCTCTGCTTAAGTAGTGGCGTGCCTAGACTGATTTGACTTAGGGATGAGATAATAGGGTGCTTTATCATACACAGTTCAAGTTCAGACAAGCACAGTCACAGACACGCACAAATAGAGGCGGGAAGGACATGTGTCACCTCATTTGTACTGAATCAAACCGTGATTGCCTACAAAACTAGACCTAATTAAACATCACCTTTCGAACGGAAAAGCAGAGCAAAGGAAGCAAAAGCATTGCACCCCTTCGATCAGGGAACAATGGGATTTCATTTTCATCAACCCCTGATAAGCTCCTCATTGCGACATTTTTAGCGACGCCTTTCTCCCCCTCTCGCGCCATTTCCTGCAGAAGGCACCGCGAGAGCTCGGCGTCAAGGGCTCTGCAATCCTGCCAAGATGCCAAGGAAAACAAAACTAGTAAAAAGAAGACGAACGTGATGTGCGAACCAATCCAGGAGTGTATGGGAAAGATCGAGCAAGAGGAAAAGAAAGCGCGATAGATGCTCATGATTACCGTAACGTGCGAAAGGATTAGGCTTTCCCGATCTCCCGAGCTCCTTGACGTGACGATGGATGGATGGATGGATGGATCGATCCAGATCGATTGACCTCCCTCAAGCCGCTGTAGATCGCATGAACTGCGAGCCTGCAAAGCCAGATTTTTTTTAAGGTACACCCAAACTATTTTGGATCATCCATCTTGTTTGATCAAGGGCTTAGGTTGAATATGGTGACCTATTACCCCTAGGAGGTAATCGGTCACCTAGGAATGTTAAATGAGTATTAATAACTTTTTATTTGGACATTTAGCATATAACGAAAAAATAAATTTGGAATGCAATAATTATTTATATGGAAACGTAGCACTACTATGTACGTGAAAACTTAATATATGTATGTTGCGAATAACACCAACTATGTTACCACAACAGTGTTGATCACATAGGTTAGCCATTTTCTGTACCTATTGTTGCCACACGTAGATGAGTAACATGAACAGGCAATTACAAAATTTGCATAATTGCATGCATGTACACGTGACAGTACGCTTCACGTAATTCACATACGTTGTATTAAATACGACAAGGGTTAAAGATGTGCATATGTAGGTGATCTGGCCTCGTCCAAAGCCTGTGGCAGAAACAAGTTTGCTGGTAGAACCTCGCTCGGCCGCAGTCTCCGAAACTAAATCTCTCAGGCTCATCATCGACGATCGAGGTGAGAAACTATCTTTGTCAACCTTTTTTTAAAAAAAAAAAAAAAAACTATCTTTGTCTAACAGGGGCAACGAGATAGGAGAAATCTACCCAACATTAATTGCATTTCGTTCTATGGTGGAACACAAGAATTGCAATTAGGGAAATTAATTGCACCTTCCTTTTTCAAAGGGGCCATGTCAACTGGCTATTGCTGGTTAGGGTATGTACAATGGTACAGACAGCTGCTGTCTATAGCAACTATCCATGTCACCTATAGACAGCACTAAAACCAGCTCATACAATGGGTTGTGATGATACAGCCGGCTATAGGATTGTAGATAACACACAATCTTTAATGCTTTTTCTTGGTTTTGGTGCTACAGTCGGCTGCAGGATTATATACAACAATATTCTCTCTCTTCATTCTCTTTCATCCACGTCACCAAAAGTCCTATGTGGCAAATGCTATAGACGGCTGACATAAGCCCATTGTACATGCTCTTAGTTTACTTCCAACAATAATTTGTCCCCACCTACTCCCAACGACGGACGGTTTAGATTTGCCTACTCATGGTACCTCCGAAGGCCATTTACAATGGTTCATCACCTGTTTCTTCTATAACCTATGCCACCTGGGATTTGTGCTTAGCTGGGGAGGAGGAGGAGGTCGTTGACAAATTGTTGGAAATTTTATGGAGTAGGAGATTTGAATCAGGCCAGAAGCGTTTTTCTAAAGCGATTATTTGCACCATGTCTAAATACTTTGAGGGTCTACTGCAAATAAGCTACTAGGATAAGACAAGCCTAGACAGTTTGCACTAAAGCAAAGTGAAAACTCGTCGTGAACAGAACAAAAGAATGGAATTGTGAATTGCTTCTCAAAATCTGAAGGGCATCTCTTTATATAGAGTTTGAAATGATGCGAAATGAAGAGACATAACTCTTCGAGTGCACCCTCCCGTGAAAAAGATGCGAAATGAAGAGACACGATTCTTCGAATACACCTTCCCGTGAAGAGACACGACTTGTTGTTTGAAAACAACTTCCAACACAAATCTGTAGACGGCTTTGACACCCATTGTATGGAGATCGTCTACTCCTCACGTGATTTGCGTGTCCAAGTGTTGGGGCCACCGCAACCATGTCCGCAAAGGTGACAAGGACAACGACCATAGAGACGACGAATGGGATGGTGGCGGCAACCACGACAGGTCGACGAAAAAGACACTGGAGTTGAATAAGACACTCGAGAGACGAGGCAATAACTGCGATTCGGCAACCACAGCCTAGATCTGGCCAAAACTGGACGCTGATAGCCTGGATCTGGCCGGATTTGAGTCATGATCACCATATCCAGCCTCTCGTGGTGTCGGTGGTGGAGGCGAGCGGCCGGCGCGGTGACGAGGGTGGTGGAGATGAGCGACCGTCGTGGCGGCAAGGGAGGTGGAGGCGAGTGGTCAGCGCGTCGGTGGTGGATGAGCGGCCGGCACGATGGCGAGGGAGGTGGTGATAGGCTCTGCAACGAGGAGGGGAGGTTGGCACATCGGCGTCGAGGAAGGGGATGCCACAGGAGGAGGAGGAAGAGGAAGAGAGCATGGTGTGTCGGTGGTGCCATGACTCGTGTGGATGGTAAGAGGCGGGGGAGAGAAAAGAATGGATGAGGTGGAAGAAAAATTAATATCTAGCCGCTAGACTCATAAAAAATGATAAATATTATAGATTATGTTAAAGACATACTATGGTATACCGTGTCTATTAGATTGCCTCTTGTTGAGGTGACCACTTTATACACGATTACCATTGCACCTGCCCTAGGAGGGTAGGTTGGTGCCCCCTTAAAAATCTCAGGAAAAGATCCCGTTCTTGGTTCTGACTTCTGACGAACGAGACGCTTTACCAAAATTAGAGCTCGATCCATTAGTGTGATTGCGTCTCGCCTATGAAGATCACCGCATCACTGTTTATTTTTTTCGTGCTCATCGCTCGTTCCCATACGACGCGGATCCCCAGCGGCAACGTATGCAAGGGGTGGAAGGAAGAATCGCAAAGGGAGGCTTTGGTGGGATATGCACCGAGAGGAGAGAGATTGTGCTGTGTTTGCGAATCGCAACGGCCGTGGTGGTGTGCTCGCCTTGGCGTGTAACGGGACAAAGCAAGCAGGGGACAACAGAGGAGCGCATAGGGACATGTCCTGACCCAGGCCTAAGCACGCTCTTCAGTGGTGATTTGGAGCTACGTGTGTGTAGCAGTAGTGTATCTTCTTGGGAGGCCTGACGACGCTGCTGAAACTGCTGAAGGAAGGAAATTGCTGGATGTTGTATGTGCCAGGCTGCCAGCCCCTCCTGGCTCCCAATAATAATAATAATTATTATTATTATTATTATTTTTTGGCGACGAAGCTCCTAACAATTTTTATTGCACTTGAAAGTCTAGCTTCTCAGGGAGGAGGGTTCAGCAGACATGCGCTGTACTAGTTGGCAGAAAAATGTTCATTGTAAACACACTCCATTCGTGGTGAGGGGGGAGTGGTTCGGATTCTACCTCTTCTGAAAAATTGACACAACCATGCCGTTTCGAGCTTGCTAAATTTCGATCCATGACTCCGTGAGTACTACTACAGTTAAAATGAAGGCAGAGAAGAAGCTTTGAACATCTCAAATACTCGCCAACATCCAACCGAGCAGGAGTGACTGATTTATGATCGATCGAACAGCCTGTGCCTGTATCAGACATGCCATTTGTTCCATTCGACTTAAAGTCGAGATAAAGAGCCAAAGAATCCAAGGGCCACCAAGATACTGTAACTCTACCAAGCAGCTACCCCTAGCCGGATTGAAAACAATGGTTCAGAGGGAGCATAGCACTAGCAGCATGCCTTGAAGCTCGCGAAGAGGGGCAGGCACTGCAGGGAGGGCCCAGGAAGTGAGGAAAAAAAATTCCCTTGCCGCAAAGAGGGATTATTTGTAGTTATTTGCATGGGAATCATCAGCAGCTGCTGCGTGCCGCTGCCGCTGCCGCTGCCCAAAGTGCTGGAGAAAGCAACGGGCGAGCCAGCTTTAATCGCCCCTCTTTCCCAGCCGTGGCACACAAACAAAGCCTCCGTGCGTAGCAGCAGCGGCAGCAGCAGTAGTACAGCACAGCACGGCGTAGCGCGGTGTAAATGCAGACGTAGAAACACCGGGGAAATGACGATCGTATGATCGTATCTCGCGGCCCACGCGAGTACACGACGGAGCACCGGCCGGGCACCGCGGGCATAATGAGGAGCAGAGCATATTCGCGGGCTCGCATCTCGACGCACACCTAATCTCGCATGATGATGGTTTATGATGATCAAAGACCGCTTTTACGCCGAATCATGAACGGAACCTTTCCGAATTCTTTGCCTAATCAGTGCCGCTCGCTTGGATCTCGGGTGCCCTGTCTCTGCACTCAATCTGCACAGACGCTCCTCCAAAGGGCAAAAAAAGAACTAGTGGGGGAGGGTCTGAGGCGAGGCCTGCCTCATCCACCATCCATTTGAGGTGATATTCGAAGATCGACGGCTACTTAGGAGCCCTCACGGTGAGGCTCTCCCTCAGCAAATTTCTTTCCCCTCCAAAGGATTGGTTAGTCAGATGCTCGCTGCACAGGTGGACTATAGTTCACGGAAACTGTGGTCTATTCGACCCAATCAAGAGAGACAGAAAAGCCTGCAGATGAGGTTTATGCCAAACTTCGTGCTTTGAGAGGGGTATGTATGTCACTCGCAAGCATGAAGAACATTCTGCATTGGATGTTCAATGTTCAGAGCTGTTTGGGAATTCAAAGAACACCACCAAGTAGCAACCAGACAAGTATACTCCATAGCTCCATAGCCTAGAGCAAGTTTTCATAGATGTCCATTTGAATTTTGAGATACTGGAATTATGAGATACCATTTGAATCCTTCATATCCTGCTACTTTGGTTGGAAGCTGTAAGCATTTCTAAAGCAGCAAAGGATATTTTTTTCCCCACGGAAGAAAAACAAACAATAGTACTAACAACACTGCAAGGTACGTCGTATAAATCATTCCACAGAAAAAAAAAGACTTTCTTTGGACATGGAGGATTGTGCAACAACTTTTCTATTTTGAAATATGCTTCTCAGTTTGACAAAGTTACCCATTTAACAACAGGTGCATCTTGGAAGAAATCAACACATCTTTTGAGCATTATTAACTCACGTGTATGTCAAAATTTTAGTTGACTGATATCACGCCAAAAGGAAAATGGCAACACCAGAAGCAGCTGTATTAAAACTGGATATCTTTTTGGTTAAAAACCTTACATTGACCTTCTCAAGTCTCAAGAAGAAGAAAAAATGTCCCTGACCATTTGTTTTCTTTCCCCCGTTTAGTTTCTTTTTTTTCCCAACGCAATGGGAAACAATTCAGATCACATGAGCTTCGAGTCACAATAGATTGGTTTGCCTTGAGACTAGCATTGAGAATGATTTGCCATTCGAATGGGAAGAGAATGGATGACTCAACCTGAGTGAACGGATCCCTTTATCCAAATATCTGCAAAAAACAGACGTATGATCACATGCAGCAATGACAGATCACTTGAGGCCATGAGTATCTCAACACACACGAAAACAAAGCGCACATGCAGGAAAGCATGTCAGGTAGCTGTCAGCAGATTCATGAAATCCTCTTCACATCCTGGACATCCTGGGTCCTGAAGTAAAATGTAAAGGTTAGCAAAAAATCACTATCATTCTTACCAGATACTATGTACTACATGTTTGAGGGGAGTTAGTTATTCGACTCTTGCAGAAATGAGCAGTCTGTAGCTCAACAATCAGTGCATCCAAATAAACAGGAAATTACAACATATGCACTTGACGATAATGAGAAACAGGTGAACCAAGATATTACATCCTCTTACACAAACATATGGGGCCATGCGAGGAAATGTAGAACCAGTACCTCTGGAAAGAGCTGGGGCCTTCAGATTGATCTTCGTCCTCCTCTTCCTCTCCTTCATCTTCATCACTATCAATTTCCAAAAGACTTAATCTGCACTGGCTCAACACTCTTCTCATCAGGAAAACATTCAGGTAGTACTGCACCAAGTCTATTCTGGTCTTTGAGGCAAAATGTTTTGACGCTAACGCCCAAAAAGTCTTATGGTCCAGCACAGGAACCAACCGCTCAAGTGCATTAAACTTTAGTTGCTCCTCACGATTCCACATCTTAGAAACCTCCTCGCCCATCGAATCAAATCGCCATTCTGTGAAAGCTTGGCCAAGTTCAGACCTTAGCTGATCCCTAGCTGTATTTATGTGATGCTGTCTACAAAAGAAGGATCCTGGATATGGGCAACTACATGATTCTGCCCTTCCCTGACCAGCTACTACATTGTCAGTTTGTAAAACTTCACCTTCAGGTGGCCAAATTCTGGTTCCTAGCACCTTTGAGATGTTTGGATCATTCCTGTAATGAGAAAGATCTTCATCTGAAGGTGGTCCAGTCCAATCAGGTACCTCTGCCTGAAAGTGCTCGCCTACTCCAATCTTTTTCCTTTGTGTGAGGAGCACCGATGTCATGAGTTTCATTCTCTTGGCTAACCTCTCGGATTTCCTTGTTGGCATATTCATTGACCCTTTCTTTTTTGGTCTTTCCGTGTGGTTATTGTGAGCTCTGTACTTCCTTTTCTGAAAGACAAAAAATGCATCAATGTCTAAAAGAGTAAGAAAAACGCAACTGCTTTAGACACCACGGTGCAAAATGGAAGCCGGCATAAAAGAAAAATGAACACAATCTAGTAAGAAAACTGACAATAAAGGGAAGTAATCAAACTTTGACGACTTCTCAGAAAGGGGAAAATTCCACAAACCAAGACAACAACAATAACAACGATGAAGCCTTTAGTCCCAAACAAGTTAAGGTAGGTTAGGAATGAAACCTCCTTCAGGCCAAAGAGACGAGAGCTTTACAAAATAATAATAATAATAAATAAAATAATAATGAAAAAAACCCTACAAGGCTAAAACCCTAAACCGAACATCCTACCATCTGAGCCGAGAGACTAAAACACAGCCCTTAGACCTTCTTATGGTTCCGGTACGTGGATCGCTAATTTCCATACGCTCCTATCCAAAGCTAATTCTTTAGCCAATCACTTAAATATCTTTTAAATGCTTCCTCCCACGTTAGTCTTGGTGGACCTCTACCTCATCTTACGTTTTCAGTACGCTTTAAAATTCCACTACGTACAGGTGCCTCAGAAGGCCTCTGTTGGAGATGTCTAAACCATCTCAAGCAATGTTGGACAACCTTCTCTTCAATTAGTGCTACTCCACCCTATTACGTATATCCTCATTGCGGATTCGATCTCGCCTTGTGTGGCCACATATCTACCGCAACATTCTCATCTCTGCTACACTCATCTTCTGTATATGTTGTATTTTAGTCGCCCAATATTCTGCTCAATATAGCATCACAGGTCTGATCACCGTCCTATAGAACTTACCCTTTAATTTTTGAGGGACTTTTTTTGTCATACAAGACACCCGATGCTTGGCGCCATTTCACCCACCCCGCTCTAATCCTGTGGATCACGTCTTCATCAATCTCTCCGTCTCGCTGTAGCATCGATCCCAAATATCGAAACATGTCCTTCCTAGGCACTACTTGTCCGTCCAGCCTAACATCTTCATCATCTGCCCCAGCACCGCTGAAATCACACTTCATATACTCAGTTTTAGTCCTACTAAGTCTAAAGCCCTTCGATTCTAAGGTCTTCCTCCACATCTCCAGATTCCTATCGACACCTATCCTACTCTCATCAACTAACACTACATCATCAGCGAAAAGCATACACCAAGGGATATCTTCTTGTATGTCCCGCGTGACCTCGTCCATCACTAGGGCAAAAATGTATGGGCTCAACGCTAACCTATGGTGTAGTCCTATCTTAATAGAGAAATCACTAGTATCACCACCACATGTTCTGCCATTAGTTACAACATCTTGATACATATCCTTAATTAGGGTAACATACTTTGTTGGGACTTTTTTCCTTTGAACCGCCCACCACATGACCCTTCTTAGCACCTTGTCATAGGATTTCTCCAAGTCGATAAACACCGTGTGAAGATCCTTCTTTTGCTCCCTATACCTCTCCATCAACTGTCGTGTTAAGAAAGTCGCCTCCGTGGTCGACCTCCCAGGCATAAAATCAAATTGGTTTGTCGTCACGCTAGTCACTCTTCTTAAACGGTGCTCGATCACTCGCAACTAAAGCTTCATTGTGTGGCTCATGAGCTTAGTTCCTCTATAATTAGTACAACTCTGAATGTCTCCATTATTTTTGAAAATTGGTACTAATGTGCTTCTCCGCCACTCATTAGGCATCTTGTTCGACCTCAAAATGCTATTGAACAAATTAGTTAGCCAAACGATCGCCACTTCTCCTAGGCATTTCCACACCTCAATGGGAATGTTATCAAGCTCCAACACCTTACCCACTTTCATCCTTTTTAAGGCCTCTCTTACTTCTGATTTCTAGATTCTTCGAACAAACCGTATATCGGTGTCATCAAAAGCATCATCTAGTTCAATCATACTATCGTCATTGTCATGATTGAACAGCTCATCCAAGTAGTCTCTCCACCTATCCTTGATCTCATCGTCTTTCACCAAAAGTCTATTAGTGTCGTCTTTAATGTATTTAACTTGGTTGAAATCTCTCGTCTTCCTTTCTAGATATCGACGTGAGGAGACAGGGGGATAGGATTATCCTAGTCAAGCTAATCTTTTGTGTTCAGGCATACAAAGCACAAGAGAACAAAGGTTCTCTCTCTCTAAAATAACCAACATACCTCAACATAGGTACTGTGCATTAGGCTTTGTTTGGTATTGTGGTGGATTTTCGTAAGCAATTTGTTTTCCTATTCTCTTGTGCTTTGTATGCCTGAATACAAAGGATTTTCGTCCCACAAACTAAGAATGAAGATAATTTGAGAATTCAGAGGTACAAATTTGCCAAGCACATGGAAGCAGCTAGCTCTCTGGATTTTGTTAAAACATGAAAACCTTAACACAATTTCCACAGGGTCATCATCCTTTTCCCAGATGAAATAGATAGCGTAATCATGACTCAGGTGTATCCACATTCTCTCGAGTCTGGACAAATTCCAGTGAACTGTTTAGAAATACAGAATGCCCCTGGACAAATTCAAGTGAACAGAGGTTCTCTTTCTCTAAAATAACCAACATACCTCAACATAGGTACTGTGCATTAGGCTTTGTTTGGTATTGTGGTGGATTTTCGTAAGCAATTTGTTTTCCTATTTTCGGATAGGATAACTACTTGAAAGCATCTTTTTGTAGAACAGCAAAATCTTACTCAAATTGGTAAAAATTCCCTTACTAACTAGATTCTATAGCGCAGTACAGCAACCACAATCTGGCCCATAGTCTATGTCGTATGCTGTTATGTTCACACTATGTATTCGATTGCTCCTAGCAAAGTGTGATATACTTCTTGAAATATTCCATTGAAATAAAACAATGGAACGGCTAAATAAGCATGCCTATCTTGCTAGGGTAAACATCAACATAATCAACCGAAATTCAAAATCAAGAAAAAGGCTTATCAGTTCCATGACTATCTAGAAATACTAGCCATAAAAAATAACCAAAACATTCTCGATCCTCAGAAAAATCTTCCCAGCTAATATATATTCAATTTCAATTAAATTTATCCACCTATTATTACTTTACCAGAGAGAGAGGCATGTATACGGGTGTAGGGTCAACTGACCCAACAACCATTTTGCAAAAAGCCCTTTTATATGTGGGGAATAGCGTAAAAATCGAAATCTACTACAAAGATTTTAAAGGAAATGGCCGCACTAGACATATATATTCAATAATTAACCCCCATGTGAAAATATTTTGGATCTGACAATGCCTATTACATATCACTTTTCGGTAACATTACGCCTTGTAGGCTGTTCCTCTGTTGTAGCATGTAGGATGGACAATTGGACATCAGTCTGTAGTGCAGGACATGAGGGCAACCGTCATGTCTTCTCCCAAACATAAGCCTATCGTGCTGCAAGCACTTCTCCCAGGTCCTCTCTATCTCACAGTGGCTCCCTCTGTCGACCACTTATCTCTTCCAGATTCAGGCCAAAGCTCAGACTAACAAAATGGTTCTACCAACATTATCCCTTGACAGGTTTTCATCGATTTTACATGGACAGGGGCATAAGCGTTGGATATGACACAAGTCTAGGTTTCCAATATGACAATCCAGGACGCTTGATAGTTTAAATATCAGGTAAAATATAGACAATTAAGCAAATACTACGCCAAATTAGTCCAAATTCTAGATATCTAAATTTCATTTTGCTTAAAAAATAGCCTTTATTTAGATGAATAACTAGCCGAATTGCTCGCACAATTGCACAGTTCGTTACCAAAATACATAAATTTATGTGTGTAAATATAGTTGTATTTACTATACAATTATAATGCTTATGATTGGAAATATAGTTGTATTTCATATACAATTGTAACAGTTCTCGTATACAAAGCCGACCAATCTACACCATTATAATCCGGGGGAATTGTTGTGGGCTTTGGTTGGATACGGGTCCGAGGACCAAGGGTAGAGCACTCGTCCTTATCTAACCGCCGGCATGGCTCTTTTCTAGTGAGGTAGAGAGACTCTGAGGTCTGATTAGCCAGGAAGGCAATGGATCGCCCTTCAAGCTTGGCCGAGACCTATGTTATCAAGGCGTCGCCTAGTGAGGTAGAGAGGCTCTGAGGCCTGATTAGCCAGGAAAGGGATGGATCGCCCTTCAAGCTTGGCCGGAACCTATGTTATCAAGGCGTCGCCTAGGCAACGCCTAGGCGTCCTGGTGCTCCAAGGTGGACGTTAGGGGTCATCGCCTAGGTCGTAGCAGTTAGGCGACGCGACTGGTAATTCTAGGTGTCCAGGGAGAGGATTAGGCGTCCTAGGCGGAGGATTAGGCGTCCAGGCTACACCTTTATTGATGTTTTGTGATGTCTCCTGCGCATAATCAGATTTGGAGTATTGGATACTAGCATACTGTTGATCATTGTTCAGGATACAAGTATTCAGGTTTGGAGTTGTAGAGTATTGGATACTGCTGATCATTGTTCAGGATCCTATTTTCCTGCCATCGGCTAATCATCGCCTATGTAATACCCCAAATTTGCTTAAGTTGGAAGAACAGAATTCGGGGAGGAGATGTAATACTCCTGAGTAATATTAGAGAGAGAATAATTATTTTTTAGAGAGAGGGACCAATTAGAATAGTGATTCATCGAAGTTTGGAGGATTTTTCGCAAGCAATGAGACAACCTGGGCTGGGCTAGAGGCCCATGGGGCCTTTGGTGGCCGGCCATGGGGGCGCCACTCTCTCCCTTCCTAACCCTAGCCGCCTCCTCTCCTCCAAGACTCCACCCTTGCGCTCCACCCCATCCACCTCCGTCCAAGACCTCCTTGCTGTCCATCCTCCACGGATGATTTCCTCCATTGATGCCGGTCGAAGGAAGGAGGAAG
Organism: Ampelocalamus luodianensis; assembly: GCA_036346255.1. Classification (NCBI taxonomy): domain Eukaryota; kingdom Viridiplantae; phylum Streptophyta; class Magnoliopsida; order Poales; family Poaceae; genus Ampelocalamus; species Ampelocalamus luodianensis. The sequence goes on along the minus strand of CM070617.1, from coordinate 22,377,575 downwards.
AAGCCGGTGTCTTGCTGCCATGGTGGAAGAGAAGAAGAAGAAGAAGAGGAAGGGTCCTCGTGGATTTGATCTGCATCTTCATGGGCTCTACAAGGGTAACGAGATGCCTTCCCATTGTTTGATCCGTAGTAGATGCGAAACCGATTAGAATTGTTGGATAATTGTTGGGCTGCGAAGATGCAATTCTGTCCAGTACCTTGCGTGGGTTTTTCGTGTATTTAGAGGCTGAATTTTAAGATTCCATCTCCTAGAGTTATGTGGGATCTGCGTTATCTTTCGATGGCGCGAAGATCACTCGATTCCGAGGTCCGAGTCAAAAGTTATGATCATTTTACTATCTGCTGCGAAATCTGACGAGAATAATCTGTCGGTTATTTCCTAAAATATGAAATGGAAATTGGTAGAATCGAAAGTTCACCCAACTAGGTTATTGTAGGTAATTCGATAAGCTTTTCAGATTGATAAAGAACGGTCAATTCGAGTTACCTATTAAAAGTTATGGTCATTTTAGTTTTGCTGTTCAATTGTGTAGGCAGGTTCTGCATCGAAAGTTCGCATAATGGTTAGCCTAATATGTTGGCGAATTGGTTTATCGTGTCAACTAGAGTATTGTAGATTATTCAGTTAAGAATCTACAGAAATTGGGTTTACCTCTTTTTGACTTCCAGTTCATGAGTTATGTCATTTACCGTGCTGCTGTCCGAATCGTAAATGGCAGGAAACATTGTTTTCGGTTTCACTTTATAAACTCGTTTTGAGTCGTCAAGTAAGCGATGTAGAATGCCGATTAGTAGCGCTGGGAATATTATGTCCTTATTGAAGTTATTTTACTTGTTTAGGAGGTGAAGCCTCGTGTTTAGGAGTATCATCTTTGCCGCTAACGCGTCGCATCGTGGAAGGCAAGTAAATGTAGCGGTTGTGCTACGGTTTAACTCGTGGTTCTTACTACTTGCACTATGTATGATTGACGTAATGTTGAACGATATGCCATGGTTACATGTTTTCTAAGTATGAATGTGGTAGCAAGATATTAATCAATTGCTATGTTTGGATGAGTTTGGGTAGTATCGTGGTAATTTGCTTAATGAGCCAAATGCGGAATATGAAAATAAACTCAAGGTGGACATATTGATAATTCCTTGTGGTTTTATTCATGATGATCTTGTTGTGGTCTATGTGGTAGAGTTCCCTTTAGATCGATTGATTTTGATCTTGGTGAATCGAGTGTGGGTTATGTGGTAATGGTCTTATGACACAATGGTATGGTGCTTAATGAGACACATGTGGATTATGAGAAATATTCATGATGAGTATGTTGTTGACCTTCGTGGTTAAATTCTTGTGGTTTATGATTATCATATCATTCATGACATATCATGACATTTGCATTGTGGATGTCGCCGCTTTTAGCCGCGATCAGTCTGGAGACAACATCGTGCATTGCAGAAGACGATGCATACCTTTACCTTGTTGGGTAAAGGTGCGATGGAGCATAGCATACATATGCATTGCATTGTGGAAAGATCATTTGCATACTCATGCAAGATATTGAGGTGAAGTTATTTTGCAAACAAACGCAACTTCATAGTTGCAATGTGGAAATTGACTCATGAGAGTCTCTTGTGGTGCGTGTAATGTGGTTGTGGTTGTGGAATAGGGTTCATCCCTTGTGGTATGGTAGAGGTTGTGATTGTGGCATGAGATTCTTCTCTCTTGTGGTAATTGTTGATAGCGATTGTGGATGCGAGAAATAGTAAAGTTATGAGGTAAAACATGTTAATACCTTATTGTCATTGGTAGTGGTAGTGGTGATTAATATGAAGCGGTTGATCAAGATTCAATTGTTAATATTTTACTATCATTGGTAGTAATTATGGTTGAGGCTATAATTATGATCATTATGGGATTGGATATTGATGCTTAATATCTCTGTAGTTTAATTAGCTTGTAAATGAATGTGGATTCACATTATGGATGTGGACATATGGATATTTTAATGATGTTGTGTATTTGTTTGTAGACTGAATAGCACATTAAGCAGTTTGCTTCTTTGAGATTTTTATCTCACTCTTGTTGTTTCTTCCCTTCGGTGATTGTTGAGCATTCATGGGATGGGTAGAGCGGCACCACAAGAATGCACTTGGTTCATCAACTCATGTAGTAATAAAGTCAATGAAATTCTAGCCAAACGCTTAAATATTTGTGGATGATTATGTTATTTAATAAGGATGGACTTGTGAACCATTCTTTGATTAATCTGATAGAGGTAGTTTAATTAATGAACTTGTTACCGTTATCTTTGTTCCCTTAGTTGTTTATGCTTCCGCTTAATACTTCTTGTTTAGAGATGTTGCCGAAATAAGTTATAATGGAAATTATTGGCTAGCTGTAGAGTGGTTTAGTAGCATTCCAGGGTATTGTGGGTCCTGGGGTGTTACAGCCTAGGCATCCTAGCGCCTCCAGAGCGCCTCGCCTCGCCTTGTCGCCGTGACAACATAGGCCGAGATTGTTACAAACGAATAAGTAGGCTCTGATCTTTAACCAACCGGTTAAGGACTAACTTTATTTATTTTTTTGCTTCTTTGATAATGGATACATGTTATCCCTTTTATAGGGACGACCTGACTTGACCCCTAAGAAATAATCTATAAGAAAACTTATATCTAACAATCCAATCTAATAATAACTTGCCTAAGTAATAGATAATATCAAACACCTAATAGATATATTCCTAAATAATAAATCCTTCCTAATACTCACGAGCATGGAAGAAAAAAACGGCCAGTTACCTGGGAAAAAACCGGCCAAATTTTTTTAAATTTAATTTTATGACAGCATAATGCACTTCGTGGGTTGGTTTAGACCTTTTTTGTACTAGATTACCTATTGTATGAGCTAAATATGCTTGGATTATTGCATGAGCAAGTCCCAACATCCTCTAATTAATATTTGTATTATTCCTCTAATAAATATGCTTGAATTATTGCACTTCCTATAGATTACCTATTGTATGAGCTAAATAGGCCTTTTTTAGACCTTATATATCAGGATTGTTACTTCATTAAATATTTTCTAATTAATATTTATATTATTCCAATTGCTAATTACCCAAAACCGGTTTTCTCAGTTTTGGTTCCGGTTTTTTCGGTTTTGGGTAGTAATTGTTCTGGTAACTGGTTTCAAAACATCCTCAATTCAAATTTCACTTTTCGAATTTCACCTAGTTTTTTTTCCGGTAACCGGCCGGTTACCGTTACCAGCCGCCAACCGGTTTTTCCACCGGTTCCGGAATTTGCATCCTTGCTCGCGAGCATTACTGTTCATGAGTGCTACAGTCACACATTGCTACAGTATCATGTTATTGTTCGCGGGTCTGCTACAATTCTTCATTGGGATCTTAGTCCATAACATTACACCCCTTACAGCGGACAGCATAGCCAATGCAATGGCACGTGACGCCTCTTTCTGCTCCTTCAATTTGTCCACCAACTCCATAGCCTTTTCTAAGATGGCCATCGTGTTGTTGAGTAAAACCTTCTGCTCTTCGCTGCTATCTTTCAACTTCTCCAAGAGAGATGGTGAAGCACCAGAAGCCATGGTGAGTGGATTTAATACCAAATGTTGTGTGCCTTGGTTGGATACGAGTCCAAGGACCGAGGGTAGTGCACTCACCTTCATCTAACCGCCGGCAGGGCTCTTCCCTAGCGAGGTAGAGAGACTCTGAGGCCTGATTAGTCACGGAGACGAGGAATCGCCTGCCACGCTTGGCCAGGACTCTTCCCGACGAACAAGCAGACTCTGATCTTTAGCCAGCCGGTTAGGGACTAACTTTGTTTATTTCTTTGCTTTCTTAGTAATGGATACATGCTATCCCTTTTATAGGGACGGCACAACTTGACCCCTAAGAAATATCTATAATAAAACTTATCTCAGACAATTCAATCTAATAATAACTTGCCTAACTAATAGATAATACCAAACGCCTAATAGATAGATTCCTAATAATAAACCATTCCTAATACTTACGAGTATTATTTTTCACGTGTTGCTACAGTACCACGATATTGTTTGCACGCCTGCTACAGTTCCTCGCCAGGATCTTGGTCCATAACAAAATTTATAATATACCCTCCCTTTAGATTACAATCAATCATATACCCCCTTTTCCCAAGGTAATTTATAATATATCACTCTTTAGATGAGATCCTTGATTATATACCACATTTGCATTTTTTTAATCAATTTCCTTGCTTTTCTCCCATTTGACCGAGGCGAACTGACGAAATTGTCCTCGCCCTGGTTCGGCTCTGGTCTCTCTCTCGTCTCCAGCGATTCGGCGAGCGCGAGCAGCATCCTGCGACCATCGGCAGCGGTGGCTAGAGAAGGACGGACGTAATGGTTAAGAAATTGTGGTAGCCATGAACATACCAAATATACCGTCCATGAATATACCAACAGAGAATGCGAATCCCACAAGATGAACCAATCACCATATCAATTGCCATTTCCATGCAGCCCTCGTCCCCCATAGCCATCATCTAAAAGAAAATGAAAAGAAAACACAGATCTGAACGGGCCACGTCAAGAAGAAAGCACGAGCAGCTGTACCTCGAGCGGCGGCGGCGGCGATGGGGGGAGGGGACGACTGTCGAAAGGTTGGGGAAAGGAGAGGCGAGGAGGAAGTGATGTTGAAAAGGGAAGGGGAAGCTAGCCGCCACCGCAGATAGTCGCAGGATGTTGCTTGTGCTCGCCGAAGAGAGAGGGAGAGAGAGGAACGTCCGTTCGCCTGGGCCAAACGGGAGAAAAGCAAGGAAATTGATTAAAAATGCAAATGTGGTATATAATCAAGGATCCCATCTAAAGAGAGGTATATTATCATTACTTTGGGAAGATGGGTATATGATAGTTTGCGATCTAAAGGGTGGTATATTATCAATTCCCCCTTATAATCTAGTCCCACCGAAATAATCAGTGTAGATATTTATCCTTTTTTCTCTTATTAATGTGGGAATTTCTAGCCTCTTATAGTGAACGTGGAAGCTCTTTTTAACCTTGTTTTAATAAGATAATAGATCTCACATTAATATTAAAATCAGGTTCCTAATCAAATCATGCATGGTGGTTCAGGATGCATGCCATCTACAAAGCTTATGGGTGGCCATGCATGTCTATGTAACACCTATTTCACCATGTTTTTCTCAGTCCGTTGAATCTTACAATTAAGGCCTATCTTCAACTAAGTAAAATCCTATTATTACTCCCTCGGTAGGAATCTCTTATTATACAGCCTCACATGTCAATGGCATCCTCATTAAGAACTCTTCAAAGTTAGATTCATCAATTTGGTTTTCATCCTAGCATAGCCATCAATAGGTTTAATGATTAATAATTCAATACATGCAATTTCGACTAAGAAACTTTAAATGGCCTGTCTTGAGCAAATAGACATCGAGTTGGAGCTAAATGTTTTCGGTTGTTAGACTTTTCAGCTAAAAACAGAGGGGCCTATTGGCCATCTTGCCAAAAATACTGTCTGACGTAACCATCATGGATGCAGGAACCATCATGAATGCAGGCAATAGTTTTCCAATTGGTGTGTTAAGACTTAGATGCCACTGCCATGTTGAAATATATCATAACAGGCGGTTCCTATAAAGCTTCCCTGACTTAGAAGACCCCTGCTGAGATACTGATATGTTGAAGTCAGGGTTGGCCTTCCCCTATCGGAATCTTCTATTGTTTGCAAGAAGTACAATAGCACATGTTTGTTGTGCAGTGACTGATTCTCTTCGCTTGAAGAGCCAGTGACAGATTCTCTGAAACAGGTGACACCCGTCAATTCCCATCGCGCGCCCTGCGAGTCCATTTACAAATCCACTCCCAAAAAACCAAACCTAGTGGTACGGCATGGAACATGACAAAATCCTAGATGCAGCCCATGTCCCATCCATACGAAGCAGCCGCAAAACGCAACCAGAACATAGCAAGCAACAGACTGCCGACACCCACCGCTACTAACTCAACGAATTAGCAACAGATCGAAATTCACAGCACGAGGGTTTTGCGACTTCGTCCAGAACCAACTCACCTTGGAGAAGCTGGGGAGCTCCGCTGCGTCCGCCACGTCCTCAATCCTGAGGTAGCGCGCGCGCCGCAAGGCCAGCACCTGACGCTTCCTCGCCTTGACCTCCGCCGCCGCCGGCCGCGCCGCCACAGGATCCGCGGCGACCTCCCTCGTCCACCGCACCACCCCCTCCAGATCCCCAACGCCCCCGCCGACGCCACCACGTCCCGCGCCGCGCAGCAGGATCTCCCCGACGAGCGCCTCGAACAGCCGCCGCGGCTCGCCGGCGCCATGCGCCTGCGTCAGCGGCGAGGCGACAACAGCAGAGGAGGAGGACGACGACGAAGAGGAGGCGCCGGCGGCCGCGTGCCGTGGCTGGTCACTGCAGTGGCCGCTTAGGGCGAAGGGATCGTCGAGGAGCTGTTGCTGGTACATCCCGACCATCGGAGCAAGGTCGCCGCCGCCGGTTGCAGTGGCGGCCACGCGGCCGGCTGTTGTGGGCTCGCCGCTCGCCCGCTGCTTGCTGCTCCCGCCCGCGCCTGCAAATTTATTTAGCTGTAACTATTGTAAATTTTGGAATGGGATTATGGAATGTTCTGGGTTAGGGAGTGGAGCGGTGTTGTGATTCATGGTCATGGAGGTAAAGCCTGAGTGGGCCCATTGCCAGTGAGAGTTCTTTTTATTTTGGGATTTGATGATTTGCCGGTGTAAAAGATGTGTATTTCATAATTTATTATTTTATGTCTCACTAATATATGGTCTTAGAATTCATATATTAACAAGACATACAGTGATAAACCATAAAATGCGTATCTTTATAAAGATATCTTTATAATAACAAATCATTAATAATTCCTTTTTTTACTCAAGAGTTGCTGGTTACTGTACCTATTTGTGATGCAAAGAAGAGGATGATTGGATGCAGCTTTTCCTTGGATTTCCCCCTCTTTTTTCCCCCCTTTTATGAGCACAGCTTGCTTTAGATTTTGCGAAGCTAATAGCATCATGTGACTTCACTGTAACAGAAAAGCAAAAAAGAAAAGAATGTACTACTCCACCATACGGCAAGTCTGCAAGCCGCAGAGAAATTAATTACTCCTATTCGCAATTGCAAGAGGAGTGGAGTACTAGATTGGTGCATTTAGTGGAGTAGAAGCAACGGCCAATGCACGATCGGCAGCTCGTATCAATACTCAATTGGTACTCGTTTAGCAACCATGTCAGATTGCGAATGTTTATAAGTTCCAGTATTGTGAATGCTTAAAGTTAAACACAAACTAATCAATCTTCTTCAAGCTCTTTGTTATGGTTTATTTTTCTTCCTCAACAACTGATCATAATAAAGCCTTGCTTATTTTGCTTCCTTACAAGGATTACTTTCAGGTTACTCCTTTGTGCCGCTTACGCAGAGCGCAACATGTTTTTGTCTCAATAACGGGAGGCATGTCAGCCTCGAGTTTGCTTAACCACACCGAGACGTGATTTTCTTCCCGGGGTAGCTACCCATCCAGCATCCACAGTTCGATTTTACATTGACATTCGTATTCTTTCTTCTCCATATCAATTTTAAAGACTTTTAACTCAAAATTTCTCACTTCCACCTTAAAAAATTTGAAAGCTGTCAATACCGTAGTTGAAAACTATCAACTTGAGAAATTGGTGACTTTTAACTCAAATTAGAATACTTGTAACTCAAAATTTCCCACTTTTATCTCAAAAAATTCAACTTTCAACTCAACTTTTAACAGAAAAATATTGAATTTCAACTTTAAAGATCAGGGTGGGTAGCTACCCCCTAGGCGGACACATATTTCTCTAACCACAAATATTGGACCGGGAACACAAGATAAGAGTTTGTTTTCCCCTACTTTAAGCACCTCTTTTTGTACTACCATGTAGTGTATCGAATTATTCTCGTATGCTCACTTGTGCTGAAACTGGGGAATCTAGACCTGTAAAACTCGCGCAAGGCATATTTCAAGGCAGAATTTTGAAACAAAATCGAAAGGTCAATCCACAAAAGCCACAAACCAAACAATTTAGACAGTATTCATAAGACATGATTGACACCCGGGATATAATTGAGAATACGGACAAAACACTTCCTAAATCCCTCATATCAAGTTGGGAGTTGCTTCTATGCATCACTATTTGAAAGTTTAATGCCTCGTGGCTTCTCCAAACAAATCGCATATCTAATCTGATCATTGAGGGGCAGGAGTATGAAAGCTTCCGACGACTGAGAGATCGAATACTGAAACCTCAGTGATTTAAGCCCACCTTAGCTAGTTGCATCAAGCAGCATCGAAGCAAGGTGGGGCGAGGCTGTGGGCAATGGATGACCCCAACAACACATCTTGATGTGATTGCTCTAGAGCCAAGAAGACATGAGGTGAGACACACATGGATACAGGATTGATACTACAAGGATTCAGATAATTGTACTTTCGGACAAGTGCCAGTAGTGTTTCCTAACCTCCCATACACAACCAGCGTTGCCATAGTGCAAAGTACGGAGAAGATTGGCCTAGACGGGGACCTGGAAAACGATGAAAAGATAGGGAATGTCCAGTTCTTGCTGCCTATCCATTCCAATGCACGCGTTCAAGCGTCCAACAACTCCATGGCCTAATCTATTAATGGGGGAAACCGGAAAACCGAAACTAGACCTCGCAAACCGTCAGGTACAAGACGGCAACAGCGGTGGAGACAGCAACAGCACCTAGAACGAGCATGGCCGGAGTCCCAGAATCTGACGCGACGATTTAATTCTTTTATGTTTATCGATCTCTGATGTTACTGCATGCGATCGGATGTTGTTGATGGGAGACGACAGGACAGGCAGTTCCAACCAGCAGAAAACAACGACCAATTGGGAGATTGACCACCGCTAGACCTAGGGCTTAGGAGGAGGAGACGGTGGTCAAAATCCTTTGCGGCCATAGGGGTAGGGGAGGCAGGCTAAGGAAAGATTCCTGAGATGAGTAGCGCGGATTCGCCCAATTAACCGATTAGGATCTCCATCAGGCCCTGAAAACAAAGGCTCGGAGACCTAAATTCGCGGATTCCGCGGAGACGACGTGGAGACAGGGCCGTCGGATCGGGCGCCAACACCGGCAAACTCGAAATCTTTGGTTACAATCGTAACAAAATCAGATCTGTAAGGTGGATTAAATCCCTAGCTTACGACTAAAACAAAACGGCCGTCCACGCAATTGCGGTGCACCAGCACCGGTTCTTCTGAAGTTTTCTAGGAATTACGTCTATCGTTAGGGTTTCTAGTATGACAATTTCAGCAATTCCACCATGGAAGTAAAAGAAAGAATAGATAAACAATAAAGCGAATAGAACTGTACAAGAAGGCATGGGAGGGAGTGTGAGAAGGACGACAAGAAAGGAAGGAAAAGTACTCACAGGAGAGGACAAGCGAGGAGCCGGTCGCCACCCGATCAGGGTCTTGCGGTTCGGGCGAGGCTGCCGCGCCCAACATACGCGCGCGGCCCAGCACGACGCGCCACCAACCAGCGCTACGCGCACGGCAAAAGGCCTGTGACTCAGTGACTGTGCCAGGGAGACTCGGAAGTTTGGTACCCAAACCACCGCCGCCGCCGAAGCCCTTCAAATAAGGAATACCCAAGCGAGGCAGGGGCAATGTGTATGTGTGCGCTGCCCTGCTCCGGTGTGTGCTTTATTTGTGCCGTGCCGTGGCTTTGCATTTGTTGGCACGGTAAATGACGCTAATGACCCTGCCACGGCTTCATAAAGAGAAAGAGGAGGGCTTCGGTTTCTTTGTTTTGGTATGCTACGCGTACCAACAACTCCCAGCCGATGCAATTCTTTAGAAAAGAACTCCTCGGTGATGCAAGCACCACCAGCAAAAAAAAACAATAGTATTCAAAACTTGTTACATATTAAGATATTTGTATAAAAAATATAGAGCTCTTTGGAGATTCTTACTATGTTCTTGCCATCAATGTGTATAGCTTTGGAATCACAAAACAAGATGTGCCATGGTTTTTTTTATGCTCTTAATCAATGTGAGAATTTGGATATCTCGAAAGAGGGTACAGTTCCTCGAATTTTCACATGATCAACTTGGATCATAATAATATGCTTGCATTAACTAATAAAAACAAATCCGCTCCAATTAAAGCGAAAAATTATAAATCTGGAAACAAATGTCTCGAAGCCACCACGATAAATTTTGGTAGCAAACATTGCCATTTGGAACGAACAAAGATTAAGGCACTTTAGTCTATGAGTTATACCACATTTAAGAGTGGTGTCTTTTCGGTAGATTGGTAAAAGAAAATGTATATTGATAAATACTTAACAAGTTACTCCTACTTTTGTGGAAAACTATTGAGATCCGTTGCCGTGTTAATAAAAAATATAGAGAAATTGTTATGAAGTCGACATATCCAAATTTTATATCATTCATGTGTTTTACAACAGACAATATAATATTCCTACATTCTAAAAAAATACAAAATAAACTTTTTTTTTGTTTGCACCCACCACTTGAGAAAATAAGTGCCTACAAAAAACTTACGGAAGAGAAGACACGTAAGTTGATCAGGTCTAGGCTATCAAATGTTAAGTCATGGATTCTTTTTTGGAAGTTAAGTCATGGATTCTACCCTTTTTGTCATAGCAATAATGATGTAGGCGTAGTTGTTGGGATACTGGTAGGCTACACTAGGATGCAATTAAAAATTCTACAACGTAAACTAGAACACCATGCGAGTAAGATATCATAAATCGTTACCACTAGATGTGCAATGCAGTGAAAGAAGAATCAGAGTAGTCTGATCCAACACCGCACATATCGATGTAGTGGTCGTAGTCGATCATCCAATATCCTTGGCCACCGATCGTCTCTTCCAGCAGCCTCTCGCGTTTCCTATATAAGTCATGGATCGTTCTCAATCAGCGTAGCAGCGATCGCAGTAACGCCTCTACAGTATCTGCATGTCTAGGTGTTGAACACCGTGCCGATGTACTAGCATTAGCGTGCATGGCAAGGTCTTTCAGGGAGACGATGGCTAGAGTTTCAGTGGGTGGAGCATAATTACCCAACAACTCCCACGCCTCCTTTATAAAGAATCCATAACGGATACAATTCGAACCAGTTCATTCCAACTCGTTAAGTGTGTGTCCATGTAGGTTCACGCGTAATTGGCCGTGACCCGGGAACTCCATTCCGATTGCTAATCGGTAGCGGTTTCTAACAGGACATAGTGACCCCCAATACACATAGAGATAAAATCGGACGAACATTTACGACCAGTTCGTAACACTTTACGACTAGTTCGCCAACCAGTATGTGGTCATGTACGACAATCTCACGACCAATCTATATCCACATATGACCAATTTGTATTTGGTCGAACTAAGCGATCTGCCTGCGTATTTTTCTTTTGTTTCATGATATCTGGTCGAACTTTAAGTGAGATATATGTCATCCATAGACTATTCAATCTTTTATCGATCTAGTATTGGATAACTTCGTGTGGTCGACTCTTCGATCACTTGTGGCACGATCATGCACTTCCTTTATCCGAGCACATCGAGGGCCCCATAGATATTTCTCTTGTTATGCAAAGGGGGACAAATCTCATATCTGACCAATCATATCCATTCACATGTTTCATAGCATACTCGAAAACTATATTTATAACTAACCGGTTACGAAGTAGCGTTTGATAACTATTAAGTGTACTATTATATATGTAGAAAATCAAACTGATCTCAGGTCTAATGATTTATACACCATCGTTGCTTAAGACCAGCTGATGACACATAGAAACATAACAATCTCGATAGTGCTTCAAGGTTAGTCAATCCAACACCATGTTATCTAACATGTGCTCACACTATTGATTTGATATCTTTATATCTATGACCGGTGAGATATAGTTACCAATCAATACATGTGTTGTTCTATAAGTTATTAGTGTCCTGACCAATAACATCCGATCAGAAATCTTTTTAAAATGATATCATGCAACAAATAAAGAGGTTCGCAAAAAAGTTACAACTTGATGATTACTAACATTAAAGGCGCCAAGGATTGGGCTCCAACCGCGCATGCTACGTCGGCAGAAATTCTTCGGCCGTCGGATCGCCCCGCGGATGGCTCCGGACTGTCGGATCGGGCTCCTGCGCTTGATGGGAAGACTTGGCCGCGCGTGCTCCACGTCGCCCTGAGGAGCTCGACCGTCGGATCTTCTCTTGATGCACCAGATCGCGCGTGGTGGGGAGGACCTCCAGCGCACCAGCCCTAGCCCGTAATCCCGCTCGGTCTCTCCCCTCCTGTCTTCTCCCTCGAGCGACCGCGCGCCGCCTCTTCTTCCCTCGATCTCCCTCCCCAGCCGCCGTCGCTCCCTCCCTCTTCCTCCATCGCTGCCACTTCGGTCGCCCTCCTCACCCGCTGGCTCGGCGCCTCGCTCCACTTCCGTCCCCCCTGCCTTGCGCCCGCCTAGCCCACCGTCCCCAGTCCTTGGTGTTCGCCTGCCTCCCGTGACTCTTCTTCCACGCGCGCGTCTGGCAGCCTCGCCACGCATCGTCTGCCTCCTTAGCCCTCGCGGCGATTCGCCTCCGGGTGTTTTCCCCAGCGGTCGCACGCACGCACGGAGGTCGACACATGGCGCAAACAGGGGAGCCAGTAGCCACTAGAAGATTCTCACAGCCCCCTCCCCCGAAAGGCGATGGGGCGGGAGGCAAATGCGGATGAGCCCCTTCTGCGCCTGGCCCGGCGGCTGTTCGCCACCGAGGAGCGGTCATTACACATGGATCGGCGCTCGTCGGCCGCCGCCGCCCTCAGCGCCGTCGTCGCCGACATCCTCGCCCGCTTTCTCGGCAGCTATTCCGACGACACCCTCGCGTTTTTTGCCTACCTCTCCCGCGGCGCCTTCGTCCGCCACCTAGCCCCCAACCTCCAGACTTACAACATCATCCTCCGGTCGCTCTGCGCGTACGGCGACGTCGACCGAGCGGTCACGCTCTTCGACTCTCCCCGCCGCCGCGGAGTTTCTACCGACCGCGTCACATACTCCACCCTCATGTCTGGGCTCGCAAAAAACGACCGCTTGGACATCGCGCTTGACCTGCTTGACGAAATGCCGAGCTATGAAGTACAGCCTGACGCCGTTTGTTACAATACACTGCTTGGTGGGTGTTTTAAGAAAGTTGAGTTCGAGAAAGCTATGAGGGTGTGGGAGCAGCTGGTGAGAGATCCGGGTGCGAGCCCCAACCTCGCCACTTACAATGTGATGCTTGATGGCTTGTGTAAACTTGGGAGGTTTAAGGAGGTGGGTGAGGTATGGGAGAGGATGGTGGCAAATAATCACCAACCAGATATAATTACTCACGGGATTTTGATTCACAGTCTGTGCCAATCTGGGGATGTGGATGGTGTGGCACAGGTATACTCAGAGATGATCAAGACTGAGCCTGCTCCTGATGTTGCTATGTATAAGTTGCTGATCAAGGGGTTCTGCCAAGCGGGGAGGGTACGAGAGGCTTGAAAATTCCGGGACTCTACCGGTCTTTCTGGGATTCGTAATGTGACGATTAATAATATAATGTTGAAGGGGCTCTTTGATAGTGGTATGGTCGATGAAGCTACAGACTTATGGGAACTATTGGAGAAAGATGCTTTGTGCTCCCCTGACATGGTGACTTTTGGCACTCTGATCCATGGGTTATGCGAGAATGGCTTTGCTAAGGCACTTAAAATCTTGGAGGAAGCGTGGACCAGTGGTAAAGAATTGGATGTATTTTCATATTCATCCATGATAAATGGATTGTGCAAGGATGGGAGATTAGATGATGCAGTGAAGGTATATGAGATGTTTATGGATGGCTGCAATTCGAATTCTCATATTTACAATGCACTAATAAACGGGTTCTGCCAAGCATCTAAGATTAGCGAGGCTGTAAGAATTTACAGTGAGGTGGCAAACAATGGCTGTTCTCCTACGATTTATCACATACAACACTCTAATAGATGGTTTGTGTATGGCTGAAAAGTATCAAGAAGCTTCAAGCTTTACAAGGGAAATGGTAGAGAAAGGTTTTACACCAGATGTCAATACTTACGGTTCATTGATTCGTGGCCTTTGTAGAGACAAGAAGATTGATGTTGCCCATGCTATTTGGAATCAAATTCTTGATAAGGGTCTTCGAGCAGATATCATGATGCACAACATCTTAATCCATGGTCTTTGTTCTGCTGGGAAAGTAGATGAAGCTTCACATCATCTCTCGGAGATGAAAGAGAAGAACTGTTGCCCAAATCTAGTGACTTATAACACACTAATGGATGAATTTTACGAAACCGGTTGTTTTGACAAAGCAACATCTCTTTGGACAGCCATTTTAGAAAATGGTTTGAGACCAGATATAATTTCGTATAATACAAGAATTAAAGGTCTATGCTCTTGTAACAGAACACCTGAGGGAGTCCAATTATTTGATGAGGTGCTTGCACGAGGCATTATACCAACAGCCATTACATGGAATATACTGGTCAGAACTGTAATCAAATACGGACCTATTCAAATGACATCTTGGAATTCCTCATGGTATCTATTTCTTTTTCTTTGTATAATATCGTTTTTTTACTTACTTTCATGCCAACCTTGAAAGTTTGCTTCAGGGTATCAAGACCTGCAGATATTCAGGATTGACAACTGCTTTCCTGTCTCAAGCATCAGCGTCCAGTGGTATGCTTTCTAGATTAAATGGAAGCTTTTCACTACATGCATTTCACCAACTAAATATAAATAAAAGGGTGATAGCGCTGAAAAGTTTGTCATATCCTGCTTCATAGCAATAGTTTGGTTCTTTTGATCCTCCAAACAAAATTATCCTTGAAGTTTGAGTGCATATCTATTTTTGTTGTTGCCTGTCTATTTTTAATTTTATATTCTGCAGTAAGCCAGTAACCATGTAAAGGACAGTAGTAACCGAAAGTCTGAGTGGCCCTATGTTCTTTGAATTTTAGTTTTGTTTTGTTTCATGTGTTTTGTTAATTTTGTTTAGTGAGATTTGAGAAGTATCCATACAAGTTGCAATAATATGCACGTATATTTGTTGCTCTATGGTACTGTGTTCAGAGGCATGATCTTTTAGTCCAAAAATATTCACTTTGAATCCAAATTAGAGAAACATGTTTTTTTGAGCGCATCAGTATTGTAACCCTGTTACCTTGTTTTGGCTTTTGAAAGTTGTATTGCCAAAACATATCTTTGATGCAAGAGTGAAGCCAGCTTGAGTTTATCAGATCTCAGGTTTGAGAAACCTGTGGTTTATAGGCCAAGCTACACCTTAAACGATATCTTGGACTATAAAAACTATATCCATTCATATTATATTATACAGTTTGCAATTCTAGTGAAAATATCCATCAAACTCTTGTACTACTTTTTCATGTTTGACTTAAGCCTACAACTCTTTCACTCTTCTCTTTTCTCTCTCTTCTCAGCTTCTGGTGGTGAGATATCCTGCTCATAGATGACCTGAGCAACCAGGCCAATGAAAATTAGACCCAGGGCAGCAACCTTCCTCCACTCCACCTCAGGCGTTGCAAAGACAGCATTCGCAATTGTAAGACCGAGTATTGCCATCAGCCCAAGGTAAATGTTCATCCGAGTTTTTGACCCTGCACTCTCTTTTGCAATCTCTTTGACCTTCTGTGCTTCGATCCTGGCCTTCACCTTGATTTCCTTCTTGTTGCGAGGTTTGACCTTCCCAAGGCTTTTGAAGAACATTCCTTCGTTTTTCTCCTTCTCAATCCAATCTTCGAAGTCTTCTAACACCCTCTCGTTCATTTCTATCTCCTGCCTTTGGATTTCAGCTGTCTCCTCGAAGGCCTGCATCTTACTGTCCAGCCGCTCCATTATCTACCACATCAGATATGCAATTCTTTGTCAGACAGTGAAGAAGCAATAGGCTGTTCAACTTTCCAATGCAAGAGAAGCTCACCTGGTCTCCAACTTCATGAAGCTCTTTCATAGCGTTCTG
Source organism: Ampelocalamus luodianensis (assembly GCA_036346255.1). Taxonomy (NCBI): domain Eukaryota; kingdom Viridiplantae; phylum Streptophyta; class Magnoliopsida; order Poales; family Poaceae; genus Ampelocalamus; species Ampelocalamus luodianensis. The sequence continues at coordinate 22,361,482 of CM070617.1, read as the reverse complement.
CCCAATCATATCAAACTCGGTGTTGGCATCCTCGGCAAACTTGGTCAGGTAAGCAGAGCGCTCGTCCAAGAAGTTTGTGATGCGGACCTTCTGTGTCTGAAGCATGGCGATCTTCGCAAGCACCTCCTGCTGACGTTTGTCGCCACCAAGTGGCGGGGAAGTGTCGGATCCAGCATCTTCAGAGCTGCAGGCACAGATGGAAGATCTCTTCCTGCTTAGCACTGCACGTCGGTACGGAGAGGATCTGTGCGACGAGGGAAGGGACGTCCGAACGGTGTGAAGAGTAAGCATTTCCTCTTATTGCTGTAGTCTTTGCTATGCTGCTGTTGGTCTGCAAAGTATCGTGCAAGGGTTTGTTTCTGCCCACCTCTCGTTGCTGGAGCCTGGGAACGATATCCATTCCGCTTCACAACAAAGACTAGTTTGCCCCTTGCGTGCTGGGTGTTCTCAGGTCCATTTCTTCCCACATTCTGAGGGAACGGGGCCCTCTGTCGGTTCGGTTCCAATGGCAGAGCAGTTGCTGTTCGAGCCGATGTATTGAGGTGTCCAAGTGTCTTCATCAGGACCTTCAATTTGTCATCGGATGGCCATGATTGGGGCGGCATGAGGCGTAGTACATGCTCCCCCGGCCGCTTTCATGCTGTGGCGTGCTGAGGAACTGCTGAATGATCTGACCGTGGAGTAAAAAAATCTACAGATGGGGGTTGACCTACCTGGCGCAAAAATATCTTCGATTAACAGCAGTGCACCTCTTAAAGAAGGGGCCAATTAAAGTAAGTTGCTTTACTTCTCTGTTTGGCTTAACTAGTTTACGTTCGGCTCTTGTGTCAGTGTCATAATTTTGCTCCGTGTTGTTTCTTCTTACTTTCTCTTTGGTAGAATAGTGTTTGACTGTTTGATGTTGTTCCTCCTCTCTATTTCTTCTTTCTTCTATAATTTGGTTGTTGTACTCCAAAGCAAGAGTCACGGAGCAGATAGGATCTATGAGTACATCCGAAAATAGTACTATTCGTAAGTCGTAACAAGAACCACATAGGGGAGAGGTCGTGTCTAGAAGCCAGCTAAAAATAATATAGCAAGAACATTAATAGGAAGAAGGAAGTTTGTTGGGCTATCTGAATAGATATGCTGTTTCAGTATCCAGAGTACATACTTTAAACCTTTAAATAGATTTGCAGTCTGAGTTCATGGGATCTGATCCTACCAATGACAGGTAAACTATGCATTGATAGTATTTGTTTTAATCTTACAATCTGCTCACATGTTTTAAGATTTGAACTACAAGGCCCCTTCAACTAAACTACCCCACCAAAGCATCTTGCTGGCTTTAACCCTTACGAGTTGAGAGCTGGTTTAGATTACAGGTATACAGTAATAACTATGGTGGATTTATTTAGTAGTTATAACTATGGTGGATTTATATAGTAGTTTTCTAGGTATACTGTAATAACATGGTGGATTTATGTAGTTTTCTGTAAAATTCCCGCGGATTGGCCGGGCAGTATCCAATACTGTGTCAGTACCTTTGTCTGGCAACTGTGAAACTTGTGGAGGCCCACGCGCTGCCATGCAAGATGCAATTATGAACTGGGCCAAAATATACTGGTACTGGTTGGGCTGCATCAACCTCTGTCCCTTGTACAGAGAGAGCTGGGCTGCAATGAATGACCTCGTACCAAGCGAATTAAGCCGGCCTACCAGTCTACGACCATGATTGCAGAACCGAATAAGCCATCAATTCCTCTAAACAAAGGCGTCAATTCCATGGCAGTAGCCGGAGTTTAAATTTGACTTGAGCTAAGGCGTGATTTGTCTGTCGTCTTGTCGATCATACAATTCTAGAATCTAGATTGAAATGATTCGGGCGTCGAACCATTTCAGCGTCTCGTTCTTTTTCTTACCAGAAATAAACTCCGAACAAGAATTATCATGGGAGGGGTTGAACTTGAACTCTCACTGCTTGTTGCTTTTGGTTCATGTTCTCTGAAACAGAAATGGGAGCTGTTGGCTGATAGTCCTTTTTATCAGTCCAATAGTAAGTATAAATCTTAAACGATGGAGCTTTCCGGAGTACAGTCATTCAACATCTATTGTCACATAGATGTACGACTAAAGGTATTAACCTTAGGTATTTCTGAAAAAAAGAGAGAAGGGAATCCACAAAACTTAAAAGACTTGTAAATGCAACAATTTTCTCTCTGCACAACCCACATAATGTAATTCTTTTCCTTCAGGAAATTCTCGGGATTCCACGTTGTATGCGCTCGAGATGAATCCTCCTGCCCCACCATATTCGCCCATCCCCATCCCTGCCAGGAGGAGTAACGCAGCAAGCCAAGGAACATGCAGATGCCGGGAGCTACCTAGCTAGCTGCAAATTGACCATTACTTCAGCTTATCAGCTCCCGGGGGAAGCAAGCGCTTTTGGGTTGGTACTCCAAAATCTCCAATTGCGTCGTTAAAGATTGCAATTTGGGTCGCTTGATGCGTCGCTGTCTGCTCTCTCGAGTCCGGACCGCGTCGTTGCTGACTTGCTGGAGCCTCCGAGCAATGCTGCTTCTGCAAGTGATGGCCGGCTAGGTTAATTAATTCGGTTCCTGGACTCTGAAGCCTCACAAATCTCCTCTCCCAGAAACTTCTGCAGTAACGGCACAATAACGTAGCTAAGGTATTGTAACAGCTGTGCGTATTGTATAGCACAATAATGTAGCAGCATGCACTCCTCTGTGGAAATGCAGCTTCTGTTAGTTATGATCTGTTTAGATTAATTTATTCTTAGTCTTATAGCTAGCCTGGAGTCACAATCTCATATTCGCTGTGAAGGTGTCTAGTATGTCAACATTTAGCGAGGTCTATGAGTATGGAGTATGGACAAAACCCACAAGTACAGTTCGGATGCGTATGATTCTGTCTGACTTTCCGCAACAGAAAATGTTACTTAAACGCGCAAATCAGTACTGCTACGAATCTAGTTCTAGTTAATACGCTGCATAAAGTCATATATTCAGGGAGGATACGTGTCGTCAGTATAATCTTGTTCGCTTGCACAATCGAACGGAACCTGAAAATCTCTAACAGATCGCTGTGGTGCTTGCTGTGTTGGCTCTACGTCGGCCCGCGAGGCGACGGCGACGGCCGACGCGCGATGCAGCTGGTGCTGTGGGGCGGGCAGAAGCAGGCGGTCGAGCCCGGGAGGCTGGCCGGGGAGGTCCTGCTGGTGCACACGGCCGCGTGGTGTTCGCGCGTGCGGTGCTGGCGTGTGTCGCGTGTGGCGGTGCCACTTTGTGCGAGGTTTCGGGGCGGGAGCGCGGCGAAAGCTCTGTCGTTGACACCCTCGGGCGCCATTCCCTCCCTAGAGGCGACATTCCACGTCTCCCCCACCCTAGATGCTTCTCCGGGTGGAAAGCCTGTCCGGTGTTCCGGACGGGCGACGATGGCATTGATGTCGTCACCTTCCTTAAGGTGTCGCTTCGAGAGACCCTTGCTCTCTTTGGTTTCAACCGTCGGCTTCTTCTGTAGGTTTACCCCCATCGTCCTCAATTCACAGCGGCTCTTTGTTCTGGTTTGGCGCTTCTCGGCTTTGACATTTCGGTCTCTCGCGTGCTCTCTCCGCGGTGACTTGTGTGGCGAGAGTTGCGGCGTGGGAGCAGAGCTCCGCCGTCTAGAGTGACAGCGAGGTGTGGCGTGGGAGCAGGGCTCCGCCGGCTCGAGTGTCAGAGAGGTGCAGCGTGGGAGCTGGGCTCTACCGACCGAGTTGTGAGGGGCCAGTTGTTTGGTTGGTTAGCACGAGTTGAGTTGGGTTGGACTTGCCTGTTGTCTGGTTGTGCCATTTGGAGTGGGCGTCGTTCTGTTGAGTTGAGGTTGTTTTATCGTCTCGGGGTTAGCTGGTGGTTTTCCTCTCTGAAACCGTGCATTTGTTAAGAGTTTCGGAGCCGGTTTCCCTTATAAACTAGATCAATCTTCTTCTTCTTTATATATATGCTCGGCTAGCTAGTCCGCCGTGCTCATTCAAAAAAAAAAGAAGAAGAGAAAATCTCTAACCTGGAGTACAGTATCTCTTAGCTAAGAAACAAAGATGACACGTCGATCGCCGGAGTTCGCCGGGTGCCTCACCGGTTGCCAGCGACCAAACAAACCAGTACGTGGCCCGCCACCGTGAGAGGGGACCAAGAGTTCGTTCGCATGCAGAGCCTTATCTCTGTTCACGTGGGCCCACCGGCGGCGACGGCTGCTAGCAAATAGCGGGGACCACCTGGTCGACCAGGCGGATGGTGCACCTGGCTTGTGCTGCTGCTTGGGTTGGATTCTCCCAATCGAGATCCGACTCCGGCACACCACACACTGCACACGATATTTGTTTTACTCTGAAAGATACGTGCATCAAGATAAATCAAGTTCTTTCTTAAGCGAATAAAAAAAAAATCAAACTCTCTGCACTCCTATGTAGAGTTTTGCGATGCATTTGCTGCTGCAATCTAATTGCCTTCTACTTTTGTATGTCGTCAAATTGAAGCCACGCATGTTATTCAATTCAGCTGCTGTAACGACCAACTGTTGCAAAAAAAAAAACAACTTGGAGTTAGAAGACTAAGATTATAGTTCATCTTTGAATCTATATATCTTGTATCTATTATCTTATTAAAGTATAAGAAAAAAAAACCACGACGTTCGCTCTCAAGAGCAAGAATTTCTCATGTTACTCGAACAAAAAAAAAGGGTAAAGATCTACACCGTTGATCGCGGTGGGTCTAGATTATAATAAAAAGTCTATGTCAAGTACAATCCAATGCTAACTGAAATTCGGAATAAAAAATAAAATAAATTTAACAATTTGATTTTCATACGAATTTCTAAGTAAAATTACTAGATAAATATAATTAAAAGAAAGAGTTCATGTCAAGTACAATACAAAATCAACTAAAATTCGGAATAAAAATAAAATAAATTTGGCAATTTGATTTCTATACGAAATTCTAAGTAAAATCACTAAATAAATACAATTAAAAGAAAGAGTTCATGTCAAGTACAATCCAAAAATAACTAAAATTCGGAATAAAAATAAAATAAATTTGGTAATTTGATTTCCATATGAATTCCTACGTAAAATCACTAAAAATATATATAATTTGGAATAAAAATTTAACAAAAATTAGCCATTGGGTTTGTATACGAGTTCCAGCAAAAAATAACATAAATTCGTAATAGAAAAATAAAATTAACAATTTTATTTTTGTACAAATTACTAAGTAAAATCCCTAAATAAATATAATTTAGAAATAATTTTTTTTAAAACATTAGCAATTGGAATTGTAAATGAATTCAACAAAAACAACTTAAATTCGGAATAAAAACAACTTTATTTCCATACGAATTCCCAAGTAAAATCCTTAAAAAACAATTCGGAATAAAAATTAAACAAGAATAGCAATTAGATGTGTATACGAATTCCAACAAAAAAATAACTGGAAACTAGAATAAAAAATTAAATAAAATTAGCAATTTTATTTCAATACAAATTCCAAAGTAAAATCCCTAAATAACTATAATTCTAAATAAAAAACCAAAGAAAAATTAGCAATTGGATTTGTATACGAATTCCAATAAAAATTAATTTAAATTCAGGATAAAAAATGAAACAAAATTTGCAATTTGATTTATATATGAATTCCAAAGTAAAGTCCCTAAATAAATAAAATTTGTACTAAATTAAATAAAATTACCAATTCAATTTGTATACGAACTACAATAAAAAAAATAACTAAAATTTTGAATAAAATTAAAAGTTATAACGTGGATAGTACGAATGATGTCAGAGCTTGGAGGAGACTACGAAAGAGTGCAATAACGTCAATAGATCCTGCAAGAAGACATTGATCCACGCGGGAAGCGCAGCCCGATGATGGCGACAACAGAGAGAAGGACAATGTCATGCTACTCGCCTTAGTCTTTCAACGAGGACAACGTCGTGCTGCTCGTCGGAGCCATTGAAGAGAAAGGCCAGAGTCGAAGGAGCCAAGGGCCGCGACGACGAGTGGTGAGCGTCGATGTTATTAAAGAAATCAGTGGTCAAAGAAGCTCAATGATGGAGAAGTCCTGTCAGAGAGGAGATAAAATTTTGCATTGAAAATGAGCTATGGATAATATGTGGCTATTGGGTAGTTAGTAGCGTGCCATCATTGGTGGGGCACATCATAACCGGCGATGACGATAATATTCTCCATATAGTTAGACAATGACTAAAACAAACATGTCGGAATCGGTGAAGAAAGAGGTCGCCATGGTTTGTGAGAAAGCCACAACGTTGAAATGACCAACGTCGAAGCGATCGACATGGGATAAGATGAATTCGAGCATATATAACATCATGCATGTGTATATGCATGATAGAAGACACACGATTTGATGGGGCAGTCAGCGTGTGAGGGAAGATAGGTTCAAAGTAGGTCGTCCATGGTTCATCATTGTATTCGTGAGTAATGTACTTTAATACCATGTAAACTAATAATATAATTTGCCGCACACACAATGAACATATTACTTGAGATTAAATAGATGTATATATGTGTGCATATATTTTGGAAAAGAGTAGCTAATGAAGGAAGAGTAACAATATGTAGCTAAATGATCTATGCATGATGGAGAGTGATTATGTTTCTCAGAACCCTAATAATTTATTATGTTAAATGATTTTCTTGCATCAAGGCTCATACTTTAATTATGTTCATCAAATTGTATTTTTCTTCAAACTTCTATTGCCATTTTTAATGTTTATAATATCTTAAAATTTTAAATACCCTACAAGATATGTAAATAAATTCTCAAACATCTAATTTATATCATTTGATACTACAAACTTCAAAACAAATTTAGTTGTGCAAATGCACAGACCTAGTAGCTGTATTGTAAAATAAAAATATAAGACTGACACATTTTGGTTTAATGTGTGCTTTGAAAAGTCAATGGTTTCAATGACAGTAGCACTACTTTTGTTTTCAATTAATGGTAGTACTAATTTGGTGCATTTGCTGTTAACATATCGAAATTCTGATGTAAATAATTTTTGGAAGGGTAGGAGGACGGTCTTGAAGTAGGCCTCTCCAAGGTGAAAGATATACACATACCTGTGAACTGAAATCACTTTCATGGAGCACTCACCTCCCCGTCTGGATGCGCACTCACGAGCACATTTGTCTCGCTGTTTATAGGCTATGCTTGGATTGCTACTTTAGCTAGGATTGATTCGACGATTATCCATACATTTGGTTTGTTGGTGAGATTATATTTACATTCGCATCTCGAATAATTTTGTCTCCAATTGTTAGAAGGAAAATAAGTTATATAAATTTGAGACTGTCCCTCTCTAGAGCACATCAATAGTTGAGAACAAGCAAAAATTTGGCTGGTCAAGGTTTTGGCATTTGTTTGGTGTATAACAAATCCACACATTTGGTTACAACCAAAATTTGGTAAGATTATAGGGGTACCATCCAAACGTAGTTAGCAACTAGATAATTATATATTGTAGTGTATTAATATATGTTATGTTACAAATAGACATCCAATATACATCTTGTTGCTATAAAAAAAAATACATAACCTTGCTATTCTATGGCTAGGCACAGATTGCTCTCAACCAATTTTTGTATGTCTATTTTGAGCAATCGTGGTCCAGTGAAAAAGATACCTCTGTATAAAAAAGCTAGGGTCCGTATAAAAAAAGCTAGGGCAGACAACCACAACAAGCAAGTACGCAATAATGGATTCCATAGGCGGAGTGGTGCCGATGCAACACAATCTTGCAAAGGAAAGGGTGTTTATCCACAGGCTGCTATACACGATGGGCTTACACCATTTTTCAGCTTCCAAGCTCACATTACACCATGGCCACGAATGGGCTCAGTACCGTTTTGAGCTGCTTGTATATCCTATTTTTGTTCTTCATTTGTTAAGAAATACTCCCTCCGTTTCGTTATATTTGTTTATAGTCTCGAGAGTATCCGTTTCAATATATTTATCTATTGATGAGAGAATCTAAAGTGTAGTTATTATATTCTCTCTCTCTAACCCTAACGAAATGCTTTGGAAGATGTTACTAAGGGCATCTCGATAGTGTCGTCTCTAATTTTGCTATATCAAATCCACGTCACTGAAAGACAGATTTAGAGATAACACCTCCAATAAGCTATCTCTAACATTCATACCAAACTTATAATATTTCCACTCCTTCACCTCTCTCTCACATACATTAGTTGCTTTGTCTTGTTTCGTGTGTAGAGATAGTTGTTTGAGGAAGAGACGATTTCCTTTCTCTTTCATGATTCTCTCTCTTCTACCTAGGATTTTGCTGATATGGAAGGACTAACCGACAGCTGATATGATACTATTGGAGATGCCTTAAGTGGCTATGGTATATCATTTAATAAGGAGTATGTATAATAATTTCTTATATTTCATGCTTCTTTGGCGCCATGTTGAGTTGTGGATAAATATACTGAAACGGAGGGAGTACCGTCTTGGTACACCTTATAATATGATGATTGTTCTGTCTTTATTTTTGCGAGGATGATTGTTCGATTTTCACTTTAGCCTACAGAAGATAAGCTAAGTTCTAGCTTGACCAATAAGGGCTATGACCTTTTTTTGTAACATAAGAAATCCGTAGGAATTTCGTGCAAAAAAAAACAAAGCATGTTTCGTTTGTTACCTCATATAGGTCCCAAGTAAATGCGAATAAACTACCTTAACCTAATGTGATTCCTGGCACAAAAGCTCGGAGCCTGATTGGCCTGGGGCTTGGCAGCTCACTCATCAGTCATCAGTACAGTACTGGACTAGTACTGTGCTGTGCCCGGTGGGCGAAGCCATTTATCACCTCCACCGCCGGGCTTACGTGGCGCGGCACCACCGGCCGAGCCGCGCAGAAAAACAAGGAAACGCTGCTGCCTCTCCAATCCCCGGCCGCCCCTCGCTGCACTGCTGGTCTCTCCTCTCCCTTCTCCCTCCAATAATTCCCTTCTCCTCTCGTCCTCTCGAGAGCCCACGCACCCGGAGTCCCAGAGATATTGAAGAGGAGGGGGAGAAGGTCTCCATGCCTCCGTTTCTCGCCGGGCTCGGGCCAGATCCCCGGCGAGCCGGCCCCGCGCGGTAGCCGATCCGCGCCCGATCCGATGGGCGGCGAGGTGCCGGAGCCGCGGCGGCTCAGCTTCGGCTGCGGCGGCGTCCTCGACGAGGCGCTGCACCTCGTCATGGGCTACGTCGACGACCCGCGTGACCGGGAGGCCGCGTCGCTCGTGTGCCGCCGCTGGCACCGCATCGACGCGCTCACCCGCAAGCACGTCACCGTCGCCTTCTGCTACGCCGCCGACCCGTCGCGCCTCCGAGCCCGGTTCCCGCGGCTCGAGTCGCTCGCGCTCAAGGGGAGGCCGCGCGCCTCCATGTACGGGCTCATCCCCGAGGACTGGGGCGCCTACGCCGCCCCCTGGGTCGCCGAGCTCGCCACGCCGCTCGAGTGCCTCAAGGCGATCCACCTCCGCCGCATGACCGTCACCGACGCCGACCTCGCCGCCCTCGTCCGCGCCCGCGGCCACATGCTGCAGGAGCTCAAGCTCGACAAGTGCTCCGGCTTCTCCACCGACGCCCTACGCCTCGTCGCCCGCTCCTGCAGGTACTCCAGGAGCTCTACGCTTCCTTGTACTACTCACCTGCATCCGTGCCTTCTTTTTTGCCTACTTGCCCGCTACTGTGAGTTGGCATAGTAGCAGCAATTGAGTGGTTGATCTTTTGGGCCTTTTCCTCATAGAGGAGTTAGGATTGATCTGGTGAAGATGCTAATTTTAATTTGTTGTTAGTTGATTTTGCTAAATGGGGTAATGGATAATAATGAGCTACGTGTCAGTTTTTTTTTTTTTAAGTAGATATACCTGTTCTAACATGGGCAAAGTTGAGGCAAGACGCAGTTCACTCACTTTCTGGATTTACAAGTTCTTTTTTCTGGGAAAGGAGGTGTCACAAATTAGCTTCCACGCGCGATTTGTTGAGGTCATAGCGCACCAGATTTTCCTAAAACAATCTGATATGAGCATTAGATATGCAAAAAGACTTTGCCCGAGTAGATTTAGTAGGTTTCGTGTCATTTTTTTGTTTTATCTAGTATTTTTTTCATTTCAATATATTATATTTACTCTGGATGTGTTAAGAGTCCCTAGTACGTAATAATTGATTCAAAGCAACTTATAAGACGCAACCAAGTCTGGCATAAGCAAACTACAATTTGAGGTAACACCATAACGGCAGGTTATCTATCTTTCCCCGGAGTACTAGCGTACTGCCCTGATTAGACTTGAACAATACTATCCCGATCCCGTTCCCGCTGAAACATATTTTGAACCAAAAATACAGTTGCAAGTTGGTGGTTTCTGTTATCAATTCAATTCTATCATGATCAGATTCATGTGGCAGTATGTCATGTCTTTCAGGCAGCATCTCCCCCCCCGCCCCCTCCTCCCTCCTTTTTTCTCTTTTCAGCACAAGTATTTGCTTAGTTTCAAATCTGCAACGACTAGGTTGGATCAGTTTTGTAAGAAAATAAAGAATTTCCAGAATGCTTTGTGCTGAAGGTATATATCCATTTGACTTTGAGATTGTGAAATTCACATAAGGAGATGGACAAATAAAATTAGCATTTAAGGTATGCTCCTTGATGGCTGGAAATACCTCACAACACAACAACCGCGAATTGTTAAGTTTCTTGGCTTGACTTTGATGACTGTTCTGCTGTCCTACTATGTAATGAAAGCTGACAAAACATGGGGACACTGGGACATGTTCATGAGGTCTTGTACATTGCATTGTACGTTTCCTGGTTCAACCATAGTTTCTTTTGCAATATTGGAGCCAATAAACTGTGATGACTGCTCTGGTTGTAAGTCCTTTTCTTTCTTTTTTAGTGTACCTAACTATTTTTAGGGTCCTTAAGCAAGATATTTTTGGGTGGTATATTTTTTCATAGTGATTTCATCATTGTCACCGCTACGATTGCTTGCTATCGCTGCAGTAACATGTCATTTTAAATTATCTCAGCAGATCCCTGAGAACTTTATTTCTGGAAGAATGCTCGATTACGGATAAGGGTGGCGAATGGCTTCACGAACTTGCTGTCAATAGTTCTGTTCTGGTGACACTGAACTTCTACATGACTGAACTCGAAGTGGCGCCAGCTGATCTGGAGCTTCTTGCAAGGAACTGCAAACCGTTGATTTCTTTGAAGATGAGTGAGTGTGATCTTTCAGATCTGATTGTTTTTTTCCAAACAGCCAATGCATTGCAAGATTTTGCCGGAGGAGCGTTCAATGAGGTAGGAGAGCTCACAAAGTATGAAAAAGTTAAGTTTCCACCGAGACTATGCTTACTGGGGCTTACCTACATGGGGACAAATGAGATGCCTGCTATCTTTCCTTTTTCTGCAACACTTAAGAAACTGGACTTGCAGTACACTCTTCTCACCACTGAGGATCATTGCCAGCTTATTTCCAAATGTCCGAACCTACTGATTCTTGAGGTAATGTTTCCCATATACACGTGTTGTATTGTGGGTGTTGGAAATTTGTGACTCATTTTAACTGACAGTAGATGTTCTCAACAGGTGAGGAATGTAATAGGAGATAGAGGGCTAGAAGTTGTTGGTGATATATGCAAGAAGCTACGAAGACTCCGAATTGAGAGGGGGGCTGATGATCCAGGTCTGCAAGAAGAGCAAGGAAGAGTTTCCCAGTTAGGCTTGACAGCTGTAGCTGTTGGTTGCCGTGAACTGGAGTACATAGCTGCCTATGTATCTGATATCACCAATGGGGCCCTGGAATCTATTGGAACTTTCTGCAAAAATCTTTACGACTTCCGGCTTGTCCTACTTGACAGAGAAGAACAGATAACAGATCTGCCACTTGACAACGGTGTCCGTGCTCTGTTGAGGAACTGCACCAAGCTTCGGAGGTTTGCTCTCTACCTGAGACCGGGAGGGCTTTCAGATGTAGGCCTTGGCTACATCGGGCAGTACAGCGGAAACATACAGTACATGCTACTGGGCAACGTTGGTGAATCTGATCACGGACTGTTCCGCTTTGCAATTGAGTGCACCAACCTGCGAAAGCTTGAACTGAGGAGCTGCTGCTTCAGCGAGCGAGCGCTGTCCCTCGCTGTGCTCCGGATGCCCTCGCTGAGGTACATATGGGTGCAGGGGTACAGAGCCTCCCAAACAGGCCGTGACCTGCTGCTCATGGCGAGGCCCTTCTGGAACATCGAGTTTACGCCCCCAGCCCCGAGAGCTTGTCTCAGATGACAGAAGGCGGAGAAACCAATGTGGATAGTCAAGCTCAGGTTCTTGCCTACTACTCCCTTGCTGGAAAGAGGTCGGACTGCCCTCATTGGGTGATTCCATTGCATCCTGCGTGATTGTAAATACGTCAAGCTGTGTGTACCTTCTTGCCCCGTTATCCCTGGGGCAATAAGCTTGTCCGGATATGGCTATTGTACGGATCTAATTCGTTAGCTAGCTGCCTTTGTGCCGTAATAAGCTAGTAATGTAGCTGAGGTGTAGTGCAATAAGTTGCTGTTGTCACTTGTACCACTATCTAATTCTAGGGAGATGTGTACTAAGTTGCTCCGTACCGGTGCCCTGCTGCTCTGTGCTTTGATCTTCCCTTGAGAGTTGTACTCCATTGTAAGTATCTGAAATCATCGTGGGTTACAGGTTTTCCCTCTGCTACATAAGCTGGGAGTTTGGTGTGGTACTTGCTTACAAATGGCAACAAGGATCTCAAAGGCGCATGCGTTGCACCAGATGTGCTGAGAACGACGGCACTATTAACAGTTGAGAAAGGGCAATGGATTGGACGTGCGTACCAGAATGGCCGCAGTTTCTTGACTTTCTTCCGTGACCTATCAACACCAGTAAGACGATGGCCATCGCGAAATGAATAGCTGCTTCACATGACGAGAAGTACGTGGTCTCGGAGGTGGGTAGCAGACGATGAAAACGAGTGGCCGAGGGCCCTGGAATTTGTGCTGCCTTGCCAGAAACGCGACAACGTCGCGAATCCAACGTTCATGGACGGAACGAGAATAGCATAAAAGCCACTGTTTGGCGATGGCTAGTTTTAATGGCTAGCAAACAAAAAGCGTATATTTGAGGTCTGCCGCTAAATTGACAAGTGGACGCAGCTTTCATCGTCAAGAAAAGGATGTTCCTGTCGGCTTGTCCAGGGAACGAACTCGATGATGCAGCAGTTGATCCAAACATGCCAAGGGTAGGATATAGGAGTATCTCCAGTCTCTTGTTAGGTCTATTTTTGTAACAGTCCAAATGCCGGCGCTTTGTTAACCTCTACTTGGAATCTTGCTCATAGCATAGCGTGTCAGTCCATCAAAATCATCAAATCAACTAAGCAAGCAATGTAGCAGTAGATGAGAGGCATCTGGTTCTACCTGATCGCGGATCCCGTGAACAGTCACCCCATGTGATGTGGATCATTCGATCATTTCGAAATAAAGAGGGAGAAGAAAAGTCACCAATGGCCACGAGCATCAAGGACAAAGTGAGGCCTAGGAGATGAGCTAATCCAATTAAGCATGGTTACACCTCCAGGACAATTAGTTAGTACCTTCTTGTTTATAAAGTTGCGGATGCATTCATTCATCCTTAGAATCTAAGATTGAGTTCAACCCGATTGCTTGTTCTAACCTCCTAAGTTTGCTTTTGTGGAGTTCAAGATTTCATTAAAATAGAGGAAATTCCTTGTAGACGAAATAAAACAGAGGAGATTGTACAATCCCCTCGTGTATTTCTCTTCTTCTTTTTTTCCCAAAAACATATGTGTATATAGTAGAAATTACCCTGGAAGTAGGTGTCGATGAATTACTATCAACATTTGTGAGTTAAATGCTGGGAACACGGCTCTCGAGATCATGCAAAAAGAGACGAGATTTTTTTAGACATGTTTAGGTGTTCTCTGGAGAGAATAACAACTCTACTCCTGTGTTCTTGTATTGAATAAGGTTATAAAGCACAACAAACCACCAAAACTAAGAAATAACATTAATGACTTCTGTCTGTGTGCTCATCTCTCTTCTTGTCTACCGGCATAACCCCTTATAAAGTGTTTGAAGGGGTGGTAGTTGTTGTACATTAGGAGGTGCCTTGATGGTTTCTTGAATACACACATTGATAACAGTTGCTGTCAGTGAGATGTTCTCCTTGCACGTTCGTCGGGTGGTTATTGCCAGAGACAGAGAGAGGTACGTGTAGTTATGTCAGAGACATATATGTACACGTTTTGTATTAACTACCATGCATAGTTGAGTATAGTGTACAAGGTCTCCAGTCGATAATATAGAACCCACATGTCTGAGAGACTTATCGACCATAGGATGATCGTGATTTGATCTGGTCGTAACAGACCTTCCGATCATAGGATGGTCGTAACCTTCCCTGATCGTGGCAAGTATTACCGACTAGGGGTATATTCGAGGGCTATTTAGAATACTATTATCTATAATGAATATTATAGATAAATAGCTTTATTAATTGAGGATTATTCAATTCTCGTTATCCAGCCCCCCAACTTCAATTGAAAATGACTTACACAAGATGAGGTCGTAGAATAGTAATCGGAATGAAAACTTTCCGATGAGTATTTCTTTTGACCAGAAGTTGACTTGGTCAAGGAAGATATTTTTTACTTGAGTTGTAAAAATAATATCTTTTTCACCGTATGACTGAAAAAAGAATGCGAACAGTCACCCCATGATTTCCAAGCTAACTCTTATCACCTTAGTTTATTTCTTCATTCGTTTTGAAAAATATTATAAGCAGAGTGCACTTTTGCAATTTGTTCAATTGCTTTTGGTAAACTCGGTCCGTTCCAACTGGTCGGAGGAAGAAACATATCTAGTTGAAGCCTCTCCTCTCTGCACGTGGTCCTGCCCACTAGAAGGAGCTTCCTAGCATCGTCATGTTTCCTACTCTTGCTACCAGTGCAAACCTATCGAGTCCACCGAAAAAGGTCGAACTAATTCTTAAAGTCCTCTAGATGTCTGCCTAACTCAAGTTATCATTCTTGATTTAATTAAACTGATCGAAGATGGTAACATCACCTAGTCGAAGCCTTTCCTCTCTGCACGTGGTCCTGGCCAATAGAAGGAACTTTCTAACGTCGACTCGTTCCTACTCTCTCGACCAGTGCATGATAATTGTGATAAAAAACTATAAGTTAACCAAAACTCTCAATTTTCATAAACTCTTTTTCACTATTTACTTAGTTTATTTAGATAAACTAAGCAAATAGTCGGGAGCTAGGATAAAGTTATCAATATGACTTCAATTCTTAGTCTTGATTTCTTTTTCTATTTATTATCTTATGAGTTACTAACCACTTGACAAGATGATTTGCAGGAAAAAGAAAAGGAAAAAGAAGGATTGCATATATCTAGTCTTAATCTCTTTTTCTATTCATTATCTTATGAGTTACTAACTACTCTACGAGATGATTTGCAGGGAAAAGGGAAGATTATATATATCAACAAAAAACTTATCTTTACAGGTTCCTATTACAAACTACTCAGATGAAGAAGATCCTATCTGCATCTCCTCCACGACCTTCTTACTGACCGACTGCATGTCTTCAATCAACCGCTCCGCTTCTGCTTCAGTGCAGTCGAAGTCGGCTTTGATTGGCTACAAACTAAGGTTGGGGTCACGAGCTTTAAGTTTTGCTAAAGCATAACTTACCACGCCTTCGACCGCCTCCTTTATCGAGTCAGTTTGATTGGTCTTCAGAGTAGCCACCAACTCTTGCAAAGTCTCGACTTATTCCCCAATGGTACTCTTGTGGGTAGCTATCATGTCTTCTTGAGGAGTGACCTCCTTAGCATGTAGCCTACCGAGCACATTGTTTAAGAGAGAAACGTTGTCTTGAAGGTTAACCTTCGTTGACTTCATCTCCTCTTGGTTACGAGTCGAAGCCTCATGGAGTTGTTTTATTTTGATCGCTTGCTCTAAAAAGAGTAAAACTGGTCAGATGAAATAACCCTTAAGAGGACCAAAAACAAACTGGTCGCAGATAAAAAAATTGCCTACCTGCTAGTCGAGAATACAACTTCTCGATCTCTTGATCTTTGTCCTTAGCAATGCGGGAGATCTCGTGAATAACCAAGATCTTTTCATGGACCTCGGCTTGGAGTTTTCCCATTTCAACCTCTTTTTCTAAAGAAGAATAAGAGTAAGAAAGCAAAAAGATAAAGATCAATGTCATAAGAAGACTTAAGTTCAGAACTTACTGTTTATTTGTCCCTGCAACTTTTGAGCTGCAAAGTTTGCCTCTTGAAGCTTCTTCAGAAGGTCTTCTTTTTCATCCCTTAGATTTTTCGTCTCAACTTTCTCGTAGTCGAGAGAATTAGCCAAGGACTTTTTGTCACTTTTAAACCTGCTAAGGTTAAGAGTAGATATGAGCACTAACCATGTGGTCATAAGATTTTCTACGACCAGTACCTAGTCGTAAGCTTTTCTACGACAACCATGTGGTCGTAAGACTTTCTACGACTAGTACCTAGTCGTAAGCTTTTCTACGACAACCCTTCAGTTGTAGGTACTTCTACGACCAGTACCCAGTCATAAGTTTTCATACGACTACCCCACAAGCATTGAGCAGGTGGTCAAAATATAAACGAGTACAAGTAACAGTGGCTTACCATCTCTCTGCCTACTCGTAGAGTTCCGCTTTCTCTTGTCGTAGCTTTAGAAGTTGTCGGTGGTACTAATCGACTGTGATAATCTGCTCCAAAGCTTCCTACAAAAAGGAAGACAATGAGAAGCAAGGAAAGACCACATATGTAAATATTTGTGATCAGATACTTACATTTGTACTCAATCGGGTGAACGAAGAGAATACCCTGGTGGGGTCCTTTAGCTCGTCGATCTCTTGGAATCGATCCCACCACACCTTCTCAAGACGCTCATCGTCGAAGACATTCCCCTTGTTAGGAATGTCCTTAGGGTGAGGGACTCGATCACGAGATCTAAATGCACGAGACCCCACAACGATTGTAGGGCTAAAAAATCCGAAGGGATGGTTGAAGAAGTCTAACTCCTCTTCCTCTTCGGCCATGGCGATGTCGGAAGCTTCTCCTGGAGGACCGAGTAAGACGTCCTCGACGACTTCCTTCCCGGCGCGGTGATCGGAGGTTCCACCACCGCCTTGTCCAGACGCTTCCGCCGTCCTCGCTCCTGCTTCCACGACCACCTTAGTGGTCGCGCTGTCTCAGAGGCGACTACTACCTCAGTAGACAGAGCAACTCTGGCTGCAGCAGCTCCTTCCTCCATAGGAGCATTGGTCGATCCCTTGACCACTCCTACTGTCGTTCCTTTGACTACAGAAGAGGAGGTACCAGTCTTCTCGATAGAAGCATCCTTGGGGGCTGAAAGAGTCGGACTAAGATCGCAAAAAGGAAAACACGTCAAAATTATAGAAATCAAGAGGTAAATGTTGTTCTTACACTCTTGTCTTTTTACATACCTTCTTGTCCTGATCTTGAATCCCGAAGAAACCTTCTCCAAAGAAGATTTCTTTGACTACTTCTCTACAACCACGTTTGGTCGGAACTCAAGGAGAGGAATGGCGTCAGCCACGACCACGTCTGGTCGTGGGCCTTGAGTAGAAGCCACTACTCCTTGAGCCTCTTGATCCACCGAATGGCGAGACCTATCTCGACCACCCCAAGATAAACACTTCCCTCGACTACGGGTCTTACTAGAGCAGCAGTTTCTTCACAAAAGACAAGAAGCTTGTCAAGTTCTCGTTTTCTAGTTACTTGACAAAGCCATGAGAGGCGAAAACTGTGAAAGCCTTATTGTCGTAGTAGAAGGGTACCTTGGTCTTGGGGGCTTTGTGTTTAAGAGCTACGGATGCTTCAGCCGCCCTTGCCTTCTCTACAGCAGCCATGTCTGCAGCGAATTTCACAAAAGGCTTGATCGGAGTAGCAGGGCTCGAACTCGCGTCACCCTTGTCGAGCCGACGTTTTTTGGTCGGAGGAGCTTTTACTTGCTCCGTCTCCGCCATTGCTCGACGACCACCAACACGACTTCTTCGTCGTCTTGATGGTCTTCCATGCCTACTTTTGGCAAGGTTCAGAAAAAGAAATAACTAGTCGTAAGTTTTTCTACGACAAGTTCATAGTCGTAAGTTTTTCTATGATAACCCACCTGGTCGTAAGTTTTGCTACGACTATAAAATCCTAAAGATGAAGTCAATCTTCGATTACCTTTAGGTGTTCATTCTTTTCGTCTGCGGGTGAAACCGCTAGGATTTGAGGAGCCACCACATTTGGTGGAGCTTTCTCACAGATGAGTTTGATGCGAACGTCAATCTCAACTTGTGGAAGATCTGTGCAAATGGTTGATAGACCAATTTGAGATTAACTAAAACGAGAGCCAAAAGTAGAAATTCACTTGCCCTCCTCGTAGTCTCTAGTCCAGTTTGTTGCCCCGAGTACCTCCACATGGGAGGAACTCATTTCTTCAGAGGGCTAATGCGGCGCGTGATGAAATCCTTCACCACATGCCATTCGATGAGCCGCTCCGCCTTCAAGTCCTTGATGGCTTGAATGTAGGGGGTGATCTGGCCAAGATCCTTGGGAGTCGAATCCCAGGAAGAAATCTTCTCAGCAGGGCTCCCAACGAAGGAGAGGCTGTTTTCATTGGTGGTCTCCCAATAGAACCACCTCTTCTTCCACCCCGGCTACGACGACCAGGTGAACATTTGAATGTACTCCCTTGACTTCCCGTTGTGGAGCTTCAGACCACAACTTCCGGTGATTCCAGCTTGTCGGCCCATCCTGTAGTAGTACTGGAAGAGCTCGAGGTCCATTAGAATCCCCAGGTACGCCTCACAAAAGTACACGAATACACTAAGCATCGTAATGAATTGGGAACGAGATTCACCAATTTCACCCCTAAGTGCTCGAGTACGAGTGTGAGGAAGGGGTGGGCAAGCAATCGCAGGTCACACTCGCAGTACACTTGGAAGACGGGAATCTGCCCTAGCTCCCCCGACGGCCAATGCTGCTCAGCAGCTTCAATCCACTTCACCAGTAGCATCTCCAGGATCTTCACGGCGGTGACTAGCACTTTTATCTTCGCCGCATCCATCTCCGATTCAGCCCACTGGGGAGCGGTTCTGGCCATTTTTCTCAAGAAAGGGGATTTGGACTCAGAAAGGTTTTGAGAAAGAGTACTAGTTGGGTGGTAGCAAAGAATGCGAGAGCTTGATGAACAGATTGAAGCAATTGGGAAAAAGTAAGAACCCTAAAATCATCCATGTGGTGAGTTTTTATAACTGCACGCTTGAAATGAAGCGTCGTGGATGCTCAACAATTGTCACCGCTTCGAGAATCGTCCCAACGGACATATTTGTGAGAGTCGGTTGGGATTCTTGAATTTGCCTGTTCGAGAAAATCGAGTCTGTCTTCACACCTCAAGCGAAATTACCTTCTTAACCAAGTCCATTTCTGGTCAGATGTAACACGAAGTCAGAAAGGCTTTACTTTCGATGACCGTACTACGACTACTTCATGGTCGTAAGGTTTTCTATGACTACCATGTAGTCGTAAGATTTTCTACGACTACCTTGTAGTCGTAAGATTTTCAACAATCTTCTTGACCAAGTATATTTCTGGTTAAATGGAATACATGTCGAAGAGTTTTTCCTTCGACCATCATTTTACGACCACCTCATGGTCGTAAGATGATCTACGACTCCTTTCCCAAGTAAGTTACTTTCACTTGAAGTGGGGGGCAAGATGACAATGATCTAATAATCCTCATTTTATTATTTATCTATAATTCTTATTATGGGTAAATATACCGTCATGCGGTTCTTAGGTATACCCCTTATAATCATAAGAGGGAAGCCAACCAGATAGTCGTAAGTCCTTCTACAACCACTCCCATAGTCGTAAGTATTTCTACGACTACCTCATGATCGTAAGTTCTGCTACGATCACCCCTAGTCATAAGTTCTTCTACGACCAGTACCTAGTTATAAGTTATAAGTTCTTCTATGACTACCCCCTAGTCGTAAGTTCTTCTACGGCCAGCTCAGCTACGACCACCCCGTAATCAATAAAGCCTACAGACAAGTGGGCCCAATTGATCAGGGGATCTAAGCAGTCAATGTACTCTGTTATTCTCTGGAATAACCGCACGTAACGTGTCATTATCTCTGACAAGTAACTGTCAGCCGACGTGGAGAGGTTACTACTCCGATGATTACTACCATTAATACATCCGTTATATGAAATATTGAGCCACCTCTTGATCTAGAGAAACAACTACCTTTTCGCACACTATATAAAGGCTACAGTAAGAGACAATGAGAGGTGGACCGATAGAAAAACACAATCGACAACATGCCATCAGGAGGAGTACAAGCCTTAGTCTTTCCACTGATTGTAACCACAATACTCAATACAATACACACAGAAGTAGGGTTGTTATTCTCTCTGGAGAAGACCTGAACCTGTATAAAATCCCTGTGCCGTTCTCTCTGCGTGATCAATTGTGGAGACCCCCTGAATCAAACAATCTTTACGTAAGATCAGTTCTAAAACACCAACAACTGGTATAAATGATCATTAAAGGAGTAGAAACAAGAAGATTACTTTCCCAGACATTTTATTTCCTTTGAGTTCTTGTCTTCTCCACCGCCACTTAAACTTGAAATTCTTTTTCCTAAATCTTTTGAACCCGAGCAAATTTCTTAGAAAAAAAAATGGTTGGATCCGTGTTTAAGTGGGAGGAGATGAAGATGGACATGGAGAAGAATTATCCAAGATCTTTGTTGAAGTGGAAGAGAGCAGAGGGCGATTGGTGGTCGTCGGGCGAGGAAGACAAGATTACTATCTTCAAGTTTATTACGAGTGTGGACTCATACTGCCCTGGTACCCTTTCTTCATATGTAAGGCCAAAGAAAAGAACAAATCGTGGGGCATGGCCCCGAGTGGTCGAGGGCAGATTGCTCCATGGATTCAAGTCACCAAGGACCGAATAGAAAAAGGATTGACTATATGGCATAACATTTGAAGTTGTTGAAAATATCTCGATGAGTAGGTGAGCACTTCACTATCCATAATGTATAACTTTCGATCAAGACCGAAGTTTGTATTGGAAGGAAGTAGCATGCTGGACGATTGCTTACTAGTCCATAGAGAACTTAAAGCATACGATCGACTGTTTACCTTCTTCGGTTGAGGCCAACTTCGAATGCACTGAAGAGGAATCTCAAAAGCTGATCGAAAAGACTAGACCAGTCAGAAGAACGGTCGCAGAAATATTTGATCGAAAAAAGAAATGAGAAATAAAAGTAAAGATTAAGCAATAAAAGTTATAATTATAACTTTTCCCCTAGCCCCCGACTGTTTGCTTAGTTAAAGTAAATGTATTAAGAAAACAGTGAAAAAAAGCTTCTTCAAATTCTTCCGACCACGTTTATCGAACTTAGTCTCCTTGTATTGGCAGCAAGAGTTAGGGATAGATCGACACTAGGAAGCTTCTTCTAGTAGGCAGGACCCCGTGTAGAGAGGAGAGATTTTGACTAGGTGACATCACTGTTCTCCGACCAGTGCAAGGAAGACTAAGTGTTTTAAAGTTATTAGAGGAATTATGAAAGCTTAGCATACCAAGCAATTATTTTAAACAATAAAGAATGAATAAAACATAAAATTTATTGAAAGCATTTGATTTTATACATCGAACTTCCTTAGCTGATTAATGTTTTATAAATTATGGAGAACTCTACCATCCTCCATTGCCAATCATACCAAAATCGGTCGCGTAACTTCGACCACTGTGTAATGGCCTTCCCACTTAGGGGAGAGCTTATTCTGATTGGACTAGGCCTGAATCTTTTTCAATACCAAGTCACCGACAACAAGGCTACGAGGTTGGACCTTACGATCATAGTACTTGCGTAGGGCTTGTTGATAGATTGTCGAACGGATTAAGGCTTGGTTCCTCTTTTCTTCGAGTAGGTTGATGCCATCAGCTCAAAGTTGTTCTTGATCAAAGTCATTGAATTTTTTTTGACCCTTACAGACCTAATCTTTAGTTCTGGTGGAAGCATGACTTCGACACCAATGTAAGATCAAGGAGGCCGGCTAGAGAGGGGTGAATAGGCAATTTTAAAAGTTTAGCCTAAAACCTTGTTTAATGCGGAAGCTAAAGATCAAATCAGTTTTGCCCAATTAAAATATAAAAAGACTAGGCTTAACTAAGTGCACCAACAAAGATAGGACTAAAGATAATGAAAGGCAGTCAAGCATACAAGTAAGAAATCATACAGGACTGGATAAGAAAATTAACGTAAGTATGTAAATTTTAATATAGTAAAGCACAAGTTAATGCAAACCACAAGATGACTCAACGATGTTTTACCGTGGTGTTCGGAGACTTGATGGTATCCCTAATTTTCCCTAGCAATTTCCATTTTCACGTTGAGGTAAGCCCAAACCACCATTGTATCGCCTCCGAGAGGATCGCCGAGTCTATCTACCTCTAGGGTCATCCATTCTTCCTCGCGTTCATTCTCGTGCCTTCTCCACCCATTTCTTAGTTTGGCGGAGAAGAAGGTGGGGGTAGCGCCACCACCCCATCGCGCTTCGTGCCCGCAACCCCGCCTCCGACTTCCTTGTTCAACGCCGCCTCCATTTTGCCGGCCGGATCATTGGCGTGCTGCAGGTCGCCGGGCGTTTCTTCGTCTCCAACTCCGGTTCTGCGGCCGCGAGCTCGTTTGCGTTCGGTGAGTCTCTTACCTCAACGTCGATCCCTTAGGATCGCATCGATCCACCGAGTCTAACGGTGGCTTCATTTCGTCTTTGGTGCATCGTTGCGGGTGTGCGACCGGTTCTTCTCAAGCTCGGTGATTCGCGCGCGGCGGTCCGCGCCTCGGACCTTCTTCATCGTCGTTATCTTGGGTGTATTGCTCCTGGAGTCTGGCGGAGCTTGTGCGCACCTTCCCGAGTCTTCTAGAAGCCCGTAGCATCTTCTCCTCGAGCCCTTCTTCTTCTCTCGCCGCCGTCGCGAGCCCATCTCGGCAACCTTCGGGCTTAGCGTCACCGTCATCATGTTCGCGAGATCATTGCGAACCTCAAGGTATCACCGCTCGCCTCGAAACCTTCGTTCGCGAGATCCATCTGTGCGCGCGCTGCGTCCGTCTTGTGCCGGTGAAGAACCGGTGGAGTTTAGTTTAGCGCTAATCTCGTTTAAGTAAGTCACCGTTATGTGGGCCCTCCAGCTAATCGCGTTTAGGAAATCATTTAATCCAACCGTTATGTTATACTCGAGTCGCGCCATGCGCCTGGGTTGTCGATTAAGATTGTGTAACCGTTAATCGTTTCCTTTGTTAGAAAGCGTAGTTCTCGTGCATGAATGTTAGGATTACGTTTTTGCTAAGCCGAAGATGTATTCTTAGAATACGCCGGCGTCACCATCGGTGGTGGTTGTCTGGTCGGCGCTTCGCGTGAGCCCGTGTCGATGTCGTAGCTAGCTCATTGTCGGTAGAAAAAGTATTGAATGCTTTAGTATTTACGAAATGTATTTTACGTTGCAATCATTAATTCAATTAAACTTAGAAAATTCATAACTAATTCAATTTTTCTTCAAATCGCATGAAACCAGTGCTGTTAATTTTCTTTCTAAATGTACTATTTACTAAAATTAGTTCAACCATGTATCTGTTAGCAAAAATCTGGTAATTGATTAAATGGTGTATTTTGTATTTTCCAAATTAGAAAATTCATATCTTTTTCAATAATTGTCCAAATCCAGTGGATCCAACTTTGTAAATTTTCATTTTTAGTGTACTAATTGTCAGGATAGGTTTTAGGTACTGTTTCTATTCATAAAAATTTGTTAAGTAATTAACTAGTGCTTTAATGTGTATTTTAGCTTAGAAAATTATTAGAAAATTCATCACCACTTTAAATAAGTTATTCTCTGTTTCTAAAAATGTGTTAGACCCTGCTTAGGCTGCTGTGTGAGTTTTGGTATGTTTTGTTGTGGTTGATTGATTTGAGTTTGTCGGTGTTATTTGTTCTTATTCGCTGTTTTTGTTCGATCGATAGATTGCGACGATTCTGGTATTCTCGAGAGTGATCCTCAGCAGCACATTGAGCAGCAGTCGCTAGGCAAGCAGTTTGATCATGTTTATCCCAGTATTTTAAAGTCTAATATTTTGTTTCAATTTGTATGTATGCATTGCTTAATTTGTGTTAAATTGATTAGTTAAATCCAGTAGTCGCATATCCTGTAGGTGAAATATTGATCTCTACTACCGAGCCTAGGTTACTTGCGTGATTAGAGTTCGTTGGATGAACTCTTATCACTTAGTAGGTTGCAGTTCGCTTGCTTAGCCATGCTTAGCTTAGGTAGAATTGGGCGATCATCGACTTAGTCGATGATCTTGATCACATAAAAATTATTATTCTTTGTTTTTATGTTTCACTTATGTTATATTAATTACAAAATTAAAAGCGAAAACAAAACGATTTAGACAGGCACAATGGTAAGATGGTGTGATTCTTGGGTGTGATCGAATGATGCCCGTGTCAATTAAGGACCGAACATCTTGTGAGTGAATTTTTATCCGGGCATTTCGTGCTAACCACACTAGAGTATATGGGACCTCTCTTGACCTAGTACTTTGGCGTGTATTGGCTCGGTCGCAGGAGGTCGCGGGAGGGATGGTGTTGGGAGCATGGTAGTTGTCAAAAGCTTTACCCGAGTGGGTAGTTGTCTTTCGGCTTTACCATGTAAGCGTATGGATTTCTATCCATACGAGCTGCTCGTAGTTAATACACAATATTGGAAAAAGTCTCGTAGGACTTAGTGTGTGTGCATACCTTGGAAATGTGCTTTGGCTTAAAGGCGATGCGAGTGTGGAGTGCGATGGTACACCTGCAGGTTAAAAACTATTCGAATAGTCTCGTCTAGGTGATGGACACGCTTGGGTAAGCATTGGCTTTGTTTTCCATCTTATGGCACGAACCAACACCTCACTCTATGTTTGCACTATGGTTGCTCTTACTCCATATCTCGAGACGGTTTATTTGAAATGGTGAGCACCAAACCACAACCGGTTCCAAACCGAACCAACACCTCACCGCACTACGAAATGGTGAGCACCAAACCACTCACAAAAACTGCCCGGGTCTTCTCACAATCTTCTTTGAGAAGCTCACTGGCGCACGACGCCTCCACGCCGTCTAGGTGTCAGCAAATACCAAGAGTAATAAGCCTAAGACTCTCACTTGAACCAATCAAGTGTCTAAGCTCAAGTGAATACACAATCCACTACCTAATGCAACACATGCATTGGGATTTGCCTCTCACACCTTACTAAGTGCATCACATGCATATAAGAGTGTAGAGGGCTTGCTATTTACTCAAGGGTAAGTGTAGAAGCACCAGCCACCCCACCCAACCGACTAAGGTGGTTGTATAAATAGCTCACACAAAAACTAGCCGTTGAAAATAGAATCCCGAACAAATAAGGATGATCGGAACTACCGCCATTCAATAGCCAGTACTACCGCCCTCAGCTCAACGATCGAATTTCAGCAGCAACACATGCTTTGAACTAGCCGTTACAAATGAGGCGCGGTACTACCGCCAAGCAATACGCGGTTGTTCTGTTTCTCTGGTAGTTCTGCACAAGGCGCTGTGGTACTACCGCACAACAAGGAGCATGCAAACTCTGAAATGCGCGCGTACTAGAAAATACGTACCGCAACAATCTTTCGGACAAACCGATATGCGGTAGTTCCGCGCACACAGCGCCGATATTACCGCACTACCAGATGAGCAACTTATGCTTGAAAAACATGCGATCTAGAAAAACCATATCACATCAAAGATTTGGATCTACCGACAAACGGTAGTTCCGCATAGTACCCACCGGTACTACCGCTCCACAAGTCCGCTCAAAACCAACTCATCAGATGGAAAAGAACTTTCAGAGCAAGGATTTTGACCGCATGGTCAGAACAACTATCGGACGGTCCAAACGTGCATCGGTAGTTTCGCCAGAGGAACATCGGTACTACCGCAGCGCGGTAGTTCCGCACAGTACACGTCGGTACTTTCGATGTTCCTGAGAAAAGCACAGACTGGCTTTCAAAGAACAACTCAATTGCAAAACACATTTGCCAATTGATGCTAGCTGCACACAAGGCATGACAACAAGATTCTCAATAAGTTGCAAAACATATTTGCCAACTTTTAGAGTCAAAGCCACAACTAAAAGATACATGGACTTAAGACATTTGTAAACTAAAATCCCATACTACAAGGAACACACATGAGCCTCAACTATTTACAAAACACATTTGCAAACAAATAGCATCATACCACAAGGATAAGGTGCATGAACCTAGACCATTTGCAAAACACATTTGCAAACTATAGTCACATGCTACAAGCATTAAACATGAGTCTTAACTATTTGCATAACACATTCGCAAATAATTACATCATTCCAAGATGAGCTAGAGCAAACACAATGAGCTATCAACACATGATTAACTCAAACTACTGGTCAAAGACCCCTCTTAATAGTACGATAATCTATACTAGCAATCTGGTCTTCCAACCAAACACCAAGACCGGTAGAAAACTAGGAACACATCCTTAGCCCTAATTAACCATACCTTTGCTCTGCTTTAGCCCTAGCTAACCATACCTTTGCTCTGCACAAACCTTGAAGCTTGATGATGCACATCCTTACTTCAAATCTGGGTCCCTGACTTGATATTCATCAACATATGATGATTTCCTTTGATTTGGGATCTTGACTTAATGCTCATCAACACATGATGATATCCTCCATCCCGAGTCTTGATGTGCATCAACACATGATGGACCTTCTCTTGACTTGACGATCAACTCATGATCATTTCCTCTTCAAGAACATCATCAACATATAATGATTTCTTTTTCTTCAAGTTCTTAATATGATGATCAACACATGATCATCTCATCTTCTTAAACTTGATATACATCAACTCATGATACATCCTTTACTCCAAGCTCTTTACTTCAATATCATCAACACAAGATAATTTCCTTCTTTCCGAATCTTGACTTGATAACCATCAACTTATGATGTTATCCAAAGTCTTCAATCACTTTGGAACATAACCTAACTCACTAACTCTTGGAAAATGTTAGTTCTACAATATGATTATCATGAATTACCACAACATACCATTAACCAACAATGGTGGGGCAAGATATACAATCTTTCCCTCTTTGGTAATTGATGATAACCATCACAAATACAAATAATTGAATAAAGATTTGTATGAGTATATACGAACTACACAAGTTGTATATACTCAAGGATGAGTATATATATATCAACTACACAAGTTGTATATACTCAAAGATATGTTTTAAAGTAGAGATCCCAAATATGTGGAAAGAGGATTATAGATCAATACTAATGAAACCTCAAAATATAGAGTGAACTCCATCTAAATGTGTGTATACACAAATGTGTAATAAGATCATATGCACATATTCAAGTTAATCTTTTTGGTGGAGTTCAACATATATTTTGGATTCGAGGAATGCAACAATATATAGGAATATGATGTCGAATGCATACCTATTTGATTCTTACTTTTATAACCAATTTGAGACTAAACAAAAGCTATATCATTACAGGTGTTAGTCCCACAAATAATTTGATGTTAATAACCATAAATTTCACTTTGATATCCAACTGAGACTAAACAGAATGTATACCAATAGAAGTGTTAGTCTTACAATTAGATTTATCATTAATCACCAACATACTCTATTAACACATAATGGTAGGTCTAGATTCTTCAACCAGAAGCTACAAAAAAAGATGTTTCGCTTGTAGCCCGACTAGCAATCGTGCGAATTGCTTATAGTATTAAGGGTAATTCTTTTACTCAAGACCCCAAGTGCTTTACAAGCTGGTCGAAAACTTGAGTCTTAATTCCCTACATGACTTGGTCGTTTACCTTTTTAACTGCCCTATTACTTTGTGGATTGGCAATAGAGGCATATCATAATTTGGTACCTAATTCTTCACAAATTCCTAAAATTCGCGCTTGCAAACTAGGTACCATTATCTGTTATGATTCAACATGGAACACTGAATCGATGTTGTTATCCCAGAAATAGGTCCAGCTTTGATCTATTTTGTGAATGTGTCAATCACTACAAAGAGGTATTCGAGGCCACCTAGTGCCTTTGGGAATGGTCATAGGATATCTAAACCTCAGGCCGCGAAAGGTCAAGAAAGAGGAATAGTTTATAATGTTTGAGTTGGTCGGTGTATTTGTCAGCTATGAAACTGGCATTGTACACACTTAGTAACATGCTCTTTAGCATCATGGAGGGTGTTGGCCAGTAGAAACCTTGTCGAAAGGCCTTGCCGACCAGGGTTCTGTAAGAAGCATGAGTTCCATAGATACCTCTATGTACTTCATTAAGGAGTTCTACTCCTTCTCTTTGTGATATACATCGCATAAGCACCCCTTGAGTACCTCGCCTGTAGAGGACTCCTTCGACCAAATTATACATTTTGGCCTTTTGGGATAGATGATCAACCTCAAGATCATCAACGAGTATGATACTCTTCTGAAGATACTCATAGATGAGATTCATTCAAGTATCCTTGCATTCTAGAGAGGCTATCTCACTCGAAGTTGTTTCTAGTTTTGCGACCAGAGATAGCTTCTAGAGCCGTTCCAAGAAGACTCGTTGTGGAACGAGTGATCGGGAAGAAGCTAGTTGAGATAACTAGTTAGCAAGGAAATTATCCTTTCGAGGGATGTATTGAACCTTAAGATTGAAAAAATACTTTTCAAGTTTTCTGACTTCCGATAAGTATCGAGTCATGGTTGAATTAGAGTATTGGTACTCTTTTCTGGCCTGATTTGCAACTAACTGAGAATCACCTTTCATGAGTAGTCGATGAATCCCAAGTGCTTTCGCTGCTCGAAGGTTAGCCAATAAACATTCGTACTCCACCACACTGTTTCTGGTAGGGAAGTTTAATCTAGTTGGAGAAACCAAGATCACCCCAGCCCTAGAGCAACTAAGTGTTAGTGACTCATCAAAGTACATTGTCCACTGATCGTCGGATTCATACTCGGGTTCTGAACTGGTTTAGGATTTGTCTATTCGACGACAAAGTCTGCCAAGATCTGGGATTTAATGGGCGTTCGGGAAACAAAATGGAGGTTGAACTCCCCAAGTTCGACTGACCTTTTAGCCATACGCCCTGCTGCTCCCATATTCTAGAGAACCTCTTTTAAGAGAGACTCAGACGACACAGTTAACTTGTGTGCTTGGAAATAATGCCTCAGCTTACTCAAAGATACGAGGAGGGCATAGAAGCTTTTGGACCTGAGGGTAGCACTCCGTAGGCCATGTAAAACTTCGCTTACATAGTATATTGGCAATTGAGTATTGTTCTCGTTCAATGACAAGTACCACACTTACTGCTTGTGACCTAGCGGCCAAGTACAATAAGAGTGGTTCATCTGGTTCAGGAGAAACCAAGACTGGAGCACTCGTAAGGTATTTCTTGACATCCTCGAAGACTTTGTTTGCCTCCTCAGACCACTTGAAATCCTCTGTTTCCTAAGAAGTTTAAAGAAAGAAAGTTTTTTTCTCCAGACGTGCTATGAAGTGACTTAATGCTGCCACGCACCTTGTGAGTTTTTGGACTCACTTCTTTGTGGCCGGAGGGCACATTCGATCAATGACTGCGATCTTTTTGGTATTGGCTTCAATGCCTCGAGCAGAGGCAAGGAACCCAAGTAGTTTCCCTGAAGAGACTCTGAACACACATTTCTCAAGATTGAGTTTCAAGAGTGCTTTCTAATTTTCTTGCATGTCTCAGATGTGATCTTGGTGTTTTATGCTTTTTACGACCAGATCATCAACACGGGCTTTCAAGTTCCGACCTAGTTGATGATATGCACATGCCTCGATTTAAGATGTGTGCATGCAAGTTGGTCCGATCTTCCATCGTAGGCAAAAACCTTGGAGCGCCGAGTCGTGACCTTGATGAAAGGGCGGCTAACCATGATCCAAGAACACGGCCAACAACCTCACAATCATTAAACCACTCCTCAATTGGTTACCAACCATGTCAAAACATGACTAACCTATTCACGAAGAACGGCCCGAACAATTCAACAAGAATTGAAAGAGCAACAGCGGAAGAAATCACTTAGCGATGAATGATTGCATTGAGACTTCAAGTTTGTGGTAAAATGCCTTTACAATAGCAATAGCTAAATCTAAAATCAAAGTCTGCTAAAAATAGGGCGTCTGGCCAATGCTTATTAGTCCCCTATCCAACTCTACCTGCATACATGCATAGGATTCCATTTGTTGGCACCTCAAAATAGGAAAGAATGGGTCTCCTAGGTGTGGTAGCTGATTTGGTGGATTCTTTCTCCTGATTTTGTGCTATACATAGCATGCAAATATTCTCTCCCTCACAGTTTGCATGACAAGAAGGAATTCCTTTTATTTCTCACGCACAAAATCTTGCATGTTGACTTAGTTTGCTTCCTCTCTCTCTCCAGCTGCATGTAGGCACATGTACCCATCCATTTTGCCATGCAACGTGCTGGTAAGACATCCTTGTTGTACTCCCTCTGTCGCATGACACAGAGAGACCGATTACTAGTACTCTTCATGGCGCCGCCAGCTACCGCGTCCTCATTTTATATATTACCTTCACAGGTCAAAATAAGAAAACACCCACCATTAGGTAGCAGCATATTCTCATTAATAGTAAAATTAAATTGTGCTAAGAACGAGCTCACCTATTGACCTAAACGTTGTGCGTGTGATCGAGTCACTGGACCTTGAATTTGAGATGTGTCTTGAACTTAAGGTGCTTTAATCGGAGTTTTTGACATTGGTGAAATATGTGAGGTGGTGATATCCTCATCAGTTGAGGATTAAAATTCTTTTACATAATGCATTGGAAGGAAGCACCAACATTCTTTAATCCAAATAGCATTTTGACATAGCAAAAAATTCCAAATGGAGTAATGAACATAATTTTTTTCATCATATAAACACATACTAATATGATGATATCCAAAATATGCATCTAGAAAACTTAACATCTCAGAACTAGCAATAGAATTGACCAATTGATCAATATGTGGAAGGGGAAAATCATCATTCGGACAAGCTTTATTTAATTAAGTCAGTGGAATCTACACACATTTTCCACTTACCATTATATTTTCTAACTATTATAGGATGGGGGATTTGAAAATTTGCCACAATAGTTGATGTGCAATTGATAATTTGCTACACCATGTCTCACTGACATGTGGCCCCAAGACCCATATGTCAGTGACACACGGAGAGGCAAATTATCAATTGCACATCAACTTAGTGGCAAATCATCGATAATCCCTTACAGGATTAGGTAACCACTCGGGGGATCGACCTCTTTTATGAAACATGCTTTAAGTAGCTTGTTGAGTTTTGACTGGATAGCTTCTCGTCGGTTGGGTGTGAAACATCACAACTTTTATTTGACATGCTTCTTTTCGGGCCGTAAAGCTAGTCTATGTTCGATCAACTCCCTGGGGACCCCAGGCACATCAGATGCTTGCCACGTGAATACATCTGCGTGTTTGCCCAGAGGAAGACAATGAGCGCGTCTTCCTTTGTGAAGTCTTGGAGGGCTCCACACTATTGAGCGGAATCTCCTTGACTTGATCATTCGGTTTGGGTGTAGCCTTCGGCTTCGAGTGCTGCACGTTGTGAGCTTCTTGAGTAGGGATCTTACCCACTAGCTCGAGGGACTTGAGGTCGCATATGAGCACCATCTTCTTATCACAGCGAACTATGATGACTCCTTTGGGACTTGACATCTTTAAGCATTGGTAACAATAATGGGCAGCCAAAGTAGGTCGACCAAGAATAGCATTATATGCTGTATCAAAAATCAACCACACTAAAGGAGATCTTCATCATCCTGAATTGCTTGGATTTCCAAACGTGACAAGAAGGAAACTTGACCAATAGGCTTGGCCAAAGATCCAGGCACAATATCATGAAACGAATATCGTGTTGGTCTTATTTTTTGTCGTGGGTACTTGCATTTCATCCAAGGCACTCGTAAATAAGATATTAAGAGAACTACCACCATCAACTAAAACCCGGTTAACTTGGCAATTGTAGATGGTGGGCTCAACCACAATCAAGAAACGTCCAGGTCGAGTAGAAGGGATCGGACGGTCTTCATTTTCAAAGGAAATGGATACTGTCGACCACTTAGGTAATTTAGGGACAATAGGAGGGTCGATGGAGTTTACCTCACGTTCGACAGCCTTAAGCTGTCGTTTTGACTCATATGACAATAGGAGGGTCTTGGTACGACATTTCCTCATCGTCCTCCGACCGCTTTCTGCCACTTGTCTATCCCACCTCTTTGATGGTTGGAAGTGGACCTTTGCCGGAGTAGTAGTCCTCGAATGATAGATGAGTCTGAGACTTAAGGAGTAGTTTTTCAAACCTGGCTAAAGCATCGTATAAATTAACATGGGAGATTTGATTATTTGCCACTGCCAAAAGATGTGTAATTCAGGATTTGCCACTCATGTGTCTATGACATGTGGCCCCGGGACCCAGATGTCATAGACACATGGAGTGGCAAATCCTGAAATGCACATCTTTGAGGTGGCAAATAATCAAATATTCCAATTAACATAGGGTCTCATGTGAGTCCTGTCACATGCGATGCGGGCCGTCCTCATTTCCAGGGTGATTGTAGGTGCTTGGAAATTCGCTAATGGCAAATCACAGAGATGTTGTCACGAGTAGATTGACTTGGCGGTGGTTGAGCAGTCGCAACTGAGTAGAACCTTCGAGCGCAATCGGAAAGTAGTTAGCCATTACGTGCTCACCTCCATGGGTACCAGTCGAAAACTGCTCAAGAACTGCAAAGGATCAACGATCTCATCACCCCTTACAAAGTGTTTGAAGGGGTGGCAGTTACTGTTCGTCAAGAGACACCTTGACGGTTGCTTAAATACGCATGTTGATGACGGTTGTTGTTAGTGAAATGTTCTCCTTGCACGTTCGCCAGACGGTTATTACCAGAGACGGAGAGAGGTGTGTGCAGTTATGTTAGAGACATATACGTGCACGTGTTGTATTAACTATCACACGTAGTTGAGCATAACGTATAGGGTCCCTAGTCGCTAGATAAAACCCATATATCTGTGAGACTTATCGACCATAGGGTGGTCGTGATTTGACCTGGTCATAACAGACCTTCCGACCATATGATGGCCGTAACCTTCCTTAGTCGTGGCAAGTATCACCGACCAGAGGTATATTCGAGGGCTATTTAGAATACTATTATCCAAAATAAATATTATAAATAAATAGCTTCATTAATTGATAATTATTCAATCCTTGTCAGATAATAAGAACTCAAAACTTAGTAGTTGTATCGAATTTGAATGGTGTAGATCAATCATCGGCGGACCCAGTATTAAAACGAATGGGTGCTCACAGTACTATAGTTTTCTTCTACCTCAAGACATCACTCCCTCCGCAATGGTCGATAGATGTCGGTGTTAGAGAGTACCTAGGGTCCGGTCAGCGGTAGCGGGTGCTCCAGGACTGGCTGCCCCCTGGTGGGTCCGCACCTAAGATCAACATGTATCACCAGACAATGAAATGACATAAGTGTGAAGTGGGTGTGTTAGTGGCTTTTAGTGTTTAATCTAAGACATGCACATTTCTTGTGCCGGACCAGGGGGAAATGCCCAATTTTTATCTAGATAGAAAAACCACTTCCTAAGCTCGACCCTTTAAAGGTTATTGAACTAGGCCTCAAACTATTTCTGTTCACGGGTAGTCTAGCTTGGTCAGTCCAAGCCAGGTTCGGGTCCACATCTTCAGTCTGCAAACCACCGAATTGCGACAAAAGGTAAGATAATATTTTATTCAGGGGAAGAACGAAAAATATTTTACCAAAAACAAAATAAAAATATTATTCATGGAAAATAGAATTTTTGGTCTTCAAATCATGCCTATGTCAAGTGGGGCTAGGCTCAGACCTAGCCTTGAAAGGCCATGCTTTTCTAAGCCCAACTCGAAGCCTAACTTTGAATAAGTCTACCTCAGAGTTGAGTCGAGTTTCTTATCAAGCATGTATTGGATCGATTGAACTACAATCTTAATCTTAACGATATTGCTCGCTAGCAAAACAAAAACAAATATTTTTTTGTGCCGAAAAACAAATAATTTTGACCACAGCTTCTTCTTGAACTTTTCGTGTGTTCAATCGGAAAGGAGCGGGTGCAAATGTGGAATCGTACGAACCCAAAACCTCCATGCAAATATGCAATGCAATTCCAGGAGACCACGATCCCTAGTCGGAGGCAGCGCCCTCCGTTGCTAGTCCAAACATACAGACACTTCGCCATTGCCCGTCGGGGTACGTGGGTAACGTGGCCGTTGCCGACTCCGGAGGCAGCGCGCGCCGCCTCCCGTGTGTTTGGTCCCGTACTCTAGTGCGTGCTGCTAGTGCTAGGTTTGGTTGCCATCGGAGGCACGGGCACGGAGATCGCGCGCTCGTTTACCACCGTCGCCGCTAACCTGTAGGGCCACGAAGTACGACGGTGCCCCCCTCATGGTTACCCTCTCGAGCCTCGAGTCTCGACGCTCCGATCAGGAATTATGGTGGTGTGATGAGACCTGTGGCCGGAACCTGTTTGTTAAAATGCGTCTGTGTGTTCTGCAAGGAGAATTTGCTTGCCTTGCCTGCGCCAAGTGCTCTTGCCAGTTGCCAGGGACGTTGGTGCACGCAAAGGGATCAATCGGTGGATGGAACACGACTTGCTCTTATGGTGCTCTTACGAATGCAACGTTGGAGAAGGAGCTGTCGGATGTGAGCTGCCCAATTGCCCATATGCTGATGGATGTTCTGAGGGCAAGCTAGGTAAGTTAGTAGAGCCTGCTAGTCAATGGTAATATTGATGTAAAGTTGTATACACAGGATGTAACTGAATTATGACATTTTGTTTGATTCCTGTTTCAGGGTCTTTGTGTTGTCTAACTGAGAGGGATGCAGACAGGTTCTGCAAGCCGCAATGCTCAGGTTGTTGGTGCTGCATTGCATGGTTAGTTAATGCTGGAATGAACACAGTATATAGCTACTGGATGCTCATGTGAAATAAACTCTGGGCTTATTGGCTCTTTTGCAGTTGTTACAGAGCAATCTACAAACTGTGCTGCACAGATTTTGAAAAAGTTTATTTTTGGAAGACCTTGTATTCTTGGTGGGTACAGGGAGTGTTGCACTGTGTGACTCATCACTTGATGCTACTGCAAATTTCAAGTGCGAACTTTGCATCTGAAATATTTCATTGTCCATTTTCTGATCCATCTCTAATAGACATGTCTGTATATACAAGGTAAAGAACAGGATTGCATTTCTTATTCTGCTTGTTGCAGGAATGTATGCTGATATTATTGTATCTCAGTGCAGGGGATGATCGATAGCTTGGTATGGAGGTGCTGCAGAAGATAAATACAATGGTAGTCCAACACCCTTCCTGATAATGGTATATATCTGGTGATTACCTGATCTAGTTACATGCTCTAGCTTGGATCGTTATGCATTAGCAAGTTCAGATATGCTATTTTTTGCTAACCCAGTACTAGAGTACAAATTGTACAATTTTGAATTTACGATTGCCTGGAATGTTGGTGTTTGGGATTATAAGCTGCCTCAAGACAGTGCAATAAGGTCCATGTTTCATCGCTAAGTTTACATTGCATAAACTATTGTTGTTATTCTCATCTTGAAAATAGAGAGAACTAAAAAGCCCACCTAAAACTACAGGCCCTGCTAATCAAAATTACCTCAAGATATAGGAATAGGCACTATGGGTTTCATTGCAGATACTTATAAAGGGGAGAATATTTTTAACTTAACAAAGGAGTATTCTTTAGATGTTTTAAAGTTCCGATGGACCATCGTGTATGTTGCCTTGAGTACGTGCCTCCAAAATAGCAGCTTGTAAACCGAAATCGTGTCATATTTCTTCCTTTGAAATGTAGTGCATAATAGTTTTCTTTCTTCTCTTCATGAACCAGTTTGCTGGTTTTACTAGATGAAAATAATCATCCACAATGCCCTTTGTTGAAGTATTTATTAATGCTATATATAAAGGAGCATGTACAAGGCATATTGAAGGCAGAATCTCCTTGAGCGGAAACTGAAGTTTTGCATGAATGCTTAACGGCAGATGTAATGCACTAGGGATAAACGCCGTGGAAAGGAGACCGACGGCGGCGGCTTGAAGGTAGAACGATGCTTAGAGGAGAGGGCACCTATTGAGGTAGGGAGAAACTATATTAGGGAGAGGAACTTGAGACTTGAGACTAATTCATCTTCTACGATGCTTAGAGGAGAGGACACCTATTGAGGTAGGGAGAAACTAGACGAGGGAGAGGAACTTGAGACTAATTCATCTTCTTACTTTTGAATAATAATTACAGTGGACCTCCTTATATAAAAGGTTCTCCTAACAATTATAGATAAGATCAATCTAAATAGTATCTTTCCTAACTAATGGATAAGATACCAAAAAATTAATCCATATCTTAGGAAACTAATCAAACTATTAAGGAAATAGATAACTTGGTAGAGAAGAAGCCATCCTTCGCGTGGGCCTGCTGCTACAGTACCCACAATTACTATTTATGTGCAGTAATTTCTGTGCATGACAACTTCTCCGCTACTTGACAAGCAGCTCATCCTCGAGCTATGGTGGTGGCCATGGCTACAACTCTTAGTAACCCCATGATGCTGAAAGGTCATGACGTTGACACAGCGCCACACGAGAGAACACCTAGACTCCAGTGATGATTGATGATGACAGCAGGAAGCCCACGTGACTTGGCATCCATTGTGTGCGAAACCGGCATGGGGCGGCAAAGGGTTGTTGTCTGTCGTGGCATACCACTCCATTAGAACGGGCACAACGAAGTCGTGTCCCCATCCGAGACACCATTCACGATGCACAAACGACACGGCCTTGGTCGGCGGTATGGAGACGATGGCTGCGAAGCAACGACCCTCTACTTTGATGGTGGCAGTGGTGACGTCGGCACTAGGGGCAGCGCCACTCTATCCACTGTTTTCATCATCTTCTCCAGGATGACCTTCATCTTCTCGGCGGTAGCCATTATCGTGTCGGTGGTGACAATCATCTTTTCATTGTTAGCCTTCATCAAGGCCAGCAACTCAGCAGTAGAAGCTATGGTGAGTTGCTCTGATATCAATTATAATGCACCTAATACATTACAAGGGATAAACACCGTGGAAAGGAGACCGACAGCGGCTTGAAGGAAGAACGATGCTTAGAGGAGAGGGCACCTATTGAGGTAGTGAGAAACTAGACTAGGGAGAGGAATTTGAGACTTGAGAATAATTTACCTTCTTGCTTTAGAATAATGATTACAATTGGTTTTCTTATATAGATAGCTCTCCTAACAATTATAGATAAGATCAATCTAAATAATATCTTTCATACTAATGGATAAGATACCAAACAATTAATCCTTATCTTAGGAAACTAACCAAACTATTAAAGAAATAGATAACTTGGTAGAGAAGAAGGTATCCTCCGCTTGGACCTGATGCTACAGTACCAGCGAGTACTGTTTATGTACAGTAATTTCTGCACATAGCAGCAGATATGTTTGAAGTCAGTGGTTTTCTTAGGCAATTATTGGGCTTGTAATGGTTCCAAATGATGAATTCTTGGGAGATAGGTGATAAGACCGACCTTGCTATTCCTTGTACCAGCCAAAATTCACTTCTCATATACTCCTCCCGATCTAAAATAGATGATGTTTTACAAGTTGGTTTTGGTTGGCAAATACTTAACGGTTTGGTTTTCCTAGGCAACATTTTCCACCAAATGCCTCAATGAAATATTTATTGATAAATGGCGGAAATGCTAATTATAGTAATATATTTCCTTTTGGGTATGGGTCGAAAATGCTGTGAAGCAATCAAAATCTAGCACAAACATTTTCTATCTGCTTTGTTTGTTCCATTATATTTTGTGTAACTCGTTCCATTGATTGACTACTAAAAAATATACAGAAGCTTCTTGGAGAGAGTTATGGTGTTAGAATATGATTGTGTAATTCCCACAGTATTATTTTCAAGCTTTTAGTATTAGTTTGTCTGTTGCCATGAGCAATTCTGTCAGCTCTGGTGGCAGACTGTTTATCTGTAATCATGCATAGACTGCTTTAGATTTGAGTGATAAAGACATAAAATACAAACCAAATAAAAACTGGACACCCTACAAATTCTTACATTTAGAATAGACCAATCTTTTTTTTTAACAAACATATATGGATTGCAAAATGCAAATGGTATCCACTGCTAGAAGGGTACTGCAATAAACTTTACTTTGAGATCCTCTTGACCGAATGATAAATCTTGACACCAGTTTAACTTCAGCCCTGGACAGTAACAGCAGGTAATTTATGAACTACCAAATCTACAGTGCACTGTTATCAGTGAACTGCTATTTGCTAGGAAGAAACACATGGAAGCATGCACATAGCTGAAAGGTGTTGATTCCTGCAAGGCTTCAACAATAGCTGATGAAAATGAAACACAACAACAATAATGTGACATGCAGAGTATGTCCATACCACCGTGATTCAACAGAACCATATATAACTACACCCTGTAACAACTAACAACAGTAGCTTTGTCTTATACTTGACAACTCTTAAGCTAGTTTGTGCATAATTACAGTCTTACAGATAAACTGTGAATGCAATTTCAGGATTAGCACTTCAAATATTTGATCTGCTGAAAAAAGTTAGAATAGAACAGTTTCTAGCACCTGCTATTCAAAAATACAAACCGTTAAGAGTATTGTAAGTGCAAACCTTTTCTCTTATGTATTCTAGTAGGATAGAAGAAGTTATGAAACTATGCCACCTTTACAAAAGATGGGTCACCGATTGTATCCAAACCATGATCTGATGTGTTCTCCAATCTTACTTTTAAGTTATACCCTTGTAAGTTGTAATTAATGCAACTTTGGACCTTTGGCATTTCTGTTAGTTGAAAGGGCAACCAGTGTTAGTGAACATCATTGAGTATGCTGGTAGTGAAAAGTGGTCCTTTCCCTATCAAACCACGAATGTCACAATTTGTGATTTTTGCGCTCTCTCTCTCTCTGCTGAAATATGCTTGAACTAGATTATTTCCAATTTCTCAAATTGCACTGTAAACAACGAACTGTTATTACTTGAGGTTTTGGGAGGCGGCAGCGACACGGCGACCGGTTACACAGCAGTGCTACCGGGCATATTGTAAGGCCATCATGTGTGTATATACTCGAAAATATTATGTATTTGATGGCCCAGGTGGTGT
The DNA here is from genome assembly GCA_036346255.1 of Ampelocalamus luodianensis. NCBI lineage: Eukaryota > Viridiplantae > Streptophyta > Magnoliopsida > Poales > Poaceae > Ampelocalamus > Ampelocalamus luodianensis. The sequence continues at coordinate 22,321,931 of CM070617.1, read as the reverse complement.
ACATAGTGTTTTTTAAAATATATTTTGCCTTAAAACCTAAGGTTTTTTGGAAAAAATTCTAAAATTTGGAGTTTTGTGTTACTAATGCCTCAAAACCTAGGGTTTTCTGAAATTGACTCTTATTACTTCATAAATAAATAAAAGATGCACTTTGATTTTTCTACTTTAATATAGTTTTGCTATTTTTCTTTCTCTTTATGCTACCATCAGGTTGCTGCTGTGCTGAACATCATAAGTACTACATGTTCCTGGAATTGGCTCAGCGTGGTGAACATGGAAATCGATTTTATGTGTGCGCTTACTATGACAAAGCAGAAGCTATGGAGGTAAGCTGAGCACTTTCTGACAAAGTTTGCCAAGAAGAAAGGAACTACAACATGACAGTAGCTTGTAACCGATGGATTTTTTTTGCCAATCTCTCACATTATCATTCAAATTGTTGCACCTGTACATCGCGCACAATACCTTTTCGATTTTTTAAATAAACTAATTTTTTTATAGAAATAACCCACAATCATAGTTCCACCTCGCGACTGGGCCGGCTCGCTCAATGTAACTGCGATTATGGGCCCAGTCGTTCGTTAGCATAGCGAATTTGCCTGTCGCCTGCCACATGGCTCAGTCGTGCTACGGAGGCGCGATTGAGGCCCAGGCCGAACCGCGTCGCGTGATGAGCGGATGTCCACGTGGCTCAGTTGCGCGGCCAGCTTGCGATTGGCCCTTGTTTAGAGTAGTATTGTACATTCTCTACGTTCTCTCTATCTTGGCTCATGTCGTCCATGTAGCCCATGATGTCCATATAACAATGTCTATATATACCCTCAATTAATGAATATGCTGCACAACTGTGAATAGCAAAATCCTTTCCAAATATTAACATGGTATTAGAGCTTAGGGTTAGGGTTAGGAACTAGAACCGGCATGGTTGCCACCATCCTCCTCCTCGTCGGCGAGCCGTCACCGGCGTGCTACACTTTTCCTCTCCCTCTCCCATGGTTTGTCTTCCCCCAACTCGATCAGGATGGATTCCAGTCATCTTCCTCGCCTGCACATCGTCACTTCTCGGATCCGGGACCACCTCGTCGCCTCCGCTCGGATCTGGGGCTACTTCGTCGCTGTCGCTCGGATCCGAGGGCCACCTCGTCACCATCGCTCGGATTCTGGGTCACTTTATCGTTGTCGCTCGGATCCGGGGCCACCTCTGCCTCGCCGCCACCATCTGGGAGCACCACTGTCACCACGTTAGGAGCCATCTCCTCTGCCTCGGCCGTCGCCGCGTTGGGTGTTGTCTCCTCTGCCTCAGCCACCGCCGGGCCTCGATCCCGGTCTCTCTCGGCCGCCTCCTCCTCTACCTCGGCCGCCGCCGGGCCTCAATCTCGGTCGCTCCCCTGCCTCGGCCGCCTCCTCCTCTGCCTCGGCAGTCGCCAGGATCCATCGCGGCGTTGGGAGCTCCCTCCGCCACCGGTCTCGTTTCCGGTCGCTGAGCTCCAACGCTGCATCCGTCTAGCTCAACACGAAGCTGCTTTGCCTCGGCGTGGAGGTGCTCTGCCTCTGTTTCCTTCGACTAAGTCTACTGCCTAGCGTGCCCATTCGACTGAGAAGAGTTGCTCTGCTTTAGTGCTGCATCTACTCCTTTGACTGAGAAGGAAAGGCTTCGATCCAGCTCTGCACCTGTGGGCACCATCTACGCCTTCAGTAAGCTGGTCTGCTTCTGCTCTACTGACTACTGTTGATGTTGTCGTGTTAGCTTGTTGTGCTATGGATCATGATCTCCTGCTATTGCCTGTGGTGTTGGTACTACTGATGTTGTTGCTTGGTGCTAGTGTACTTGATCCTATCATGGCTCTTGATGACAACCTTGGTCCTAGATCTATTCTTGTTGATGCTGCTATTGTTTCTTCTGTCCCTGCTAGTGTTGTGGGGTCTTGTGCAACTCAGTTTGGTCAGATCCAAGCTTAGATGAGCAATCTTCAGGCTCAACTGCCCTGTGCATCCATCAGTTTGATTGCACCATCTTGTCCTGTGTCTGGTGCTTCACTCCTGTGGCTATTGAATTTAGGGGCTTCTTTCCATGTGACATCTAATGCAACTCGGCTCACGTCATGTCATCCTTGTGGATATCACAGGGATATGCTCATGATCTTACGATGATGATACAATTGGCAATAGTGACGAGGGTTTATCGAAACACCCATTTTCGTCAAAGTTCGATCTTTGTCGGATCATAGGCGGTCGACCGACCGAGTATGGCGATCGATCGCCATCTTTGGCGATCCGACCGCCAAAACTTTCGGTGGAATTTTGGATTAGGCCAAAAATAGAGGGTGTAAGCAAGAGAGGGGATTCTTCTGCACTTGGTTTCATAATTTTTGAAGCTTCGAGCCAAAAGTTCTATTTGTTTTAAATTTCTAGAGAGGTTTTGGATTTCTAAGGAGAAAATATAGCTAAGTTCCTGTGCTAGCGGTCAGACCGGCCATGGGTGGCGGTCTAATCGATTTTATCCTGTTCGCTGGCCGACAAGGCGACAATATTTGTAGGTCAGGTTGAATTCATGGTTTTCAGTGCATATCTGTTACATGATGCATGTTTTGACAAACATGGGTTAAGTTGCGAAGAATTTGTGCCTGGAATCAATTTCTTGATCTATTGTTGTGCAGGAGGCTTGGAGGTTAACGACGGTTAACGGCGAGGATGATCAGGACTAGGCTTGGAGAGCTGAGGTCCAGAACAATTAATGATACCGGGTGAAGTCAGTGGACTCAAGCGTGGTGCCAAATGGACAAGGATGATCGAACGGGAAGTTCAGTGCGACGGGTTGCATCAAGCGGCGTGGGGATCGGTGCATGTGCCATGCTGGTTTCGGTGGGAGCCGGATGGGAGAGACTTGCTGACATGAAGAGAGCCGTTGATCAACCTATACGTGGCGAAGCATAGGATTGCTTCATAAAGATTGGACTCGGTCTTTGGAGAAAGATCTCGGGAAGCCCTGCTCATCATCCGCTTTGAGAAGCGTGCGTGAGTGTAGACCTATTTGTGTGTAGACTTAACAGGTGCCCATTAGGGTTCTCTCTGTCAGCCTAGCCTCCACTATAAAAGGAGAATCTTCAGATGTGGAGTTCTCAAGTCATTCCAAGAGAAAAACCGTAATTTGTGATTTGGGGCTTTTGGAGTAGTTAAGGCTAGGGTTTGTGGCAGATGGATTGATTGTGTGTTAAATTGTTGAGCTTTTGTCCTCAATGGTGGAGTGGCTATAAACCAATATATATCTCAAATAAATCCAAACAAGATTCCTTCAAGATAGTCTTCTTTTTCTTGCTATCTTTTTGGTGACTTTTGGGATTTTAGTGATCATTTGGTTTTTCTTTGATTTCTTGTTGTGATCTTGTTTGCTGTGATATGTGGGAATGCATCTAGAATATCTTGATCATCTTTTACCTGCGAGCAAGTTTTAGGATCAAAGTTTGATTTTTCTAGGTTCTTGTGCCCTTCTTCCCTCATCTATGAAATTCATAGAACTTTGGTCTTGATCTCCCCGATCGTCGATTGAAATAGGCTCCTGACCTTCTTGATGGGCTATGCTTGAAATTTAAGGGGATTTAGATCACCAGATCAAAAATTAGGTCGATTTATGATTTTGATTTTGTGTTGATTTCACTGTTCATTGTGCTGGGGTCAAACCGCCCCTGGTGAGAGGTCAAACCGCCAGGCCATCGGTCAGACCGCCCATCTTGAGAGGTCTGACCGCCCAACTCACTTTGATTTAAGTTTTCGATGTTTTTTGCTGTTGTGCTTCAGGGTTTGGATTAGATTCAGTACAAGACTTCTGCTGTGCTTGTACTTCGATCTTCATAGTTTTCATAACTATTGGAGTAAGAATTGAGTTGAATCTGATCAAGGTGAAAAAGAGGTAGTGCTCCTATTCAACCCCCCCCTCTAGTCGTTGTTTCGGTCCAACAAGTGGTATTAGAGTCTAGTTAGTTCACTCTTGATTTTAACCGGTCACTGAACTTGGCGATGGAGAAGTACTCCACCAAGCCGCATGTGTTTGATGGCCTCCCACATCAGCTAATCGCTGGCCTAGTGCGCGATTGGGTCTAGTCGATTGGTGAGTCAGTGACTGCGGGTTATTTCTGTTAAAAAAAGTCATTGTTTATTTGTGTAAAATGATTAAAAAATGGTCTAATTTGGAAAAAAAAATTGTACATTTTCCCCTTCATATTTTATTCCCCATTAAGACCTGAGACATGTAACCTTCACTGAACCATCTTCATTCTTTCCTCGTGCATGTTTGGTATGCTTATCTTAATTTCAACTGTTGCAAGATAATAGTAGATGGCCACTTTACCATGTTGTTTGTAAAAACATCATTTTCTTTTCGATTTTACAGGCACAGCTATATTTGTTGCAGAGGAATCTCCATATCTGCTTCAACGGCTCTGATTTCATATCTCTTGCAACTTCTGAAGGTCCGGTTGTGTCAAAAGCAATGCCTATGGTTCGGAGAATATAGATGTCCTTAGCTGCAGACTGGTTTCTTGACATCAGGACTGTGGGAATCACTGACAACCTGTTTGGAGAAACGATTCGTCTGGCATCTTTATGCGTGGCATGGTTTCGGGCCAATTGTATCAGTTGCGTCAGAACATGGAGATGCTGAACATGACCACAGATTTCCATTGGGCATGAACAGAACATGTTCAGGAACCACGATAATCGAGTGGAATAATCTGATATCGTCAATGGCATGTTGTCAATGTTATGAATATTACGTGTATATTCAAGAAGGTTCAATGAGCAATATATATATATGGGATACAAGGGGTATGCTATATACAGATAAGGAATACAAATGAGTCATATTCTAACCCCCCTTCAAACTCATGGTGGATCATACATACTGAGTTTGGAGAGAAAATACAAATGTTGTTCCTTAGTCTGTGGCTTCGTGAAGAAGTCAGCAACCGTAACTCTGATGGCATAAACTGTAAAGCAAGTTCTCCCTTCTGCACCTGCGAGCGAGTGTATGAAGCATCCACACTAATGTACTTGATGAGCTCATGTTTCACTAGGTCCCGGGCAATACTGATGCCACTTGTACTGTCAGACAAAAGAATCGTAGGTCCCATCACAGGCACTCCAAAATCTGCAAGTAGCCACCTCAACTAAGTAACCTCTGCTGTCACTGCTGTCATAGCTCTTAACTCAGCCTCTGCACTCGAACGGGAAACTACAGTTTGTTTCTTAGTCTTCCAGGCAATCAGATTGGAGCCAAGAAAAACACATTAAGCAAAAAGAGAACGACGATATGAAGGATTACTAGCCTAGGTCGCATCGGAGTACGCCTGAAGCTGTAGTGAGGTAGAGCTAGGGAAAAACAAACGACGAGAGATAGTCCCACGCAAATAACGAAGAACACAAAGAAGGTGACTATCGTGAATATGGGTAGGACGAGCCATGAACTGACTCAAGATATGAACAACATAAGCAATATCAGGACGAATACTCACAAGATACACCAAACTTCTAACAAGATGGCGACATCGAGTATGATCCTCAAGAAGATCACCATTAGTGGCACAAAGCTGTAGGGATGGCTCTATGAGATTCTCAGCAGTGCGAGTGTCAGACAGACAGACCGATCAAGAAGATCCTTGACATACTTCTGCTGGGAGAGATAGTAGCCCTCGGGCATGGAAAAGACCTTAATCCCAAGGAAGTACGTAAGAGAACCAAGATCAGTCATCAAAAACTGCTCACTGAGATGCTTCTTCACATATGTGATGAATGAGGAATCATCACCAGTGATGAGCATATCATCAACATACAGAAGAAGCAGTGTCCTACTTCGAGATGAGACATAGATAAAAAGAGCAGGATCATAAGAACTGACAATGAAACCGATAGCAGTAATCACTGAGGTAAAACGCGCAAATCAGGCACGAGGGTCTTTTTGAGGCCATGAAGCGTACGACGAAGACGACAGACGTGCCTATCAGGAACAGAATACCCAGGTGGTGGCTGCATGTATACCTCCTCGTGCAAAACACCATTAAGAAAAGCATTCTTAACATCCAGCTGAGAGATAGACCACCAGCGAACAGAAGCAACCGCAACAAGAGTGCAAACAATGGTCATATAGGCAACAGGGGCAAAAGTCTCATCGTAGTCACGACCGTACTCCTACTGAGAACCGCGAGCCACAAGACGAGCCTTGTAGCGCTCGATAGTGCCATCAGACCGGGTCTTAATCTTGTATACCCACTTGCACGCGATCGGACGAGCATGCATAGGTGTCGGTACAATATCCCAAGTCTCTATACGTTGAAGAGCATCAAGCTCCTCTGCCATAGCGAGCTACCACTCAGAATGGGGAGCAGCCTCACAATAAGAACTAGGCTCAGTAACAGAGAGAGCATGAGCTATCAGAGCAAATCCAAGACGATCAAGAGGTCGAATGGATGTTCGGTCATGAAGGACGTAACGAGGAGCATCATGAGGAGGATCAGATGTGGGTGTCAGCAAGATACCAGGAGAGGAAACTGGTGAAGGACAAGAACGACTGGAGTAGTGAATACTAAAGAAATGGGATGGTTGTGCTGCAGGAACAAGAGGCGGTACTGTAGGAGGCAGCACCGGAGGCGGAGGTACGGAAGGAACTACTAGAGACAGACTAAGGGAAGACTGTGATAGTGGAGAAATTGGTGAAGAGTCAAGAAGAGACAACCATAAAAGTGACTCAATAGTGGAAACAGGAGAAGGAGCCGAATCTCGATAGAAGAAAAGTCAAGATTTGTTAAAGACAACGTGTCGTGAAATCCTAATTCGCCGAGCAGAAAGATCCCAGCAACGATAACCCTTATGCTCAGAACTATAACCAAGAAAAACACACTCAACGGACTGGGCTGATAGTTTAGTGCGCTCATGAGGCTGTAGTAGAACAAAACAAGTACAACAAAAACACGAAGGTGAGTGTACTGGGGGGCTCAAAAGTAGAGACACTCTATAGGATTGACACCTTAAGAGCAGTGTTGGGCTGCATATTGATGAGATATGCAGTCGTAGAAATAGCCTCAGCCCAGAACTATGGTGGAACTTGAGAGGCACTGAGAAGAGTGCAGGCAGTCTCAATCGGATAATGATGTTTGCGCTCAGCAACCCCATTCTGAGCATGGTCACCAGGACAAGAAGGCTGGTAAAAAGTGCCCTGCTCAGAAAGAAACTGTCTAAAAGCACTAGAACAGTACTCGCTAGCAGAATCACAGCGAAAAGTACGGATGGGAGAATCAAACTGAGTATAAACCATCGTTGCAAAGCTACGATAGATCGCAAGAAACTGACCGCGATTAGACATAGGAAAAATTCATGCAAAACGGGAATAATCATCAATGAAGATCACATAAGATTTATTCCCGCCTTTAGAGATAATAGGCGTAGGTCCCCATACATCTGAATGAACTAAATCAAAAGGACGAGAAGACAAGAACTGACTAGAATGATAAGGGAGTTGTAGCTGCTTGTCCAGCTTACAACCTTGACAAAACATGGACGTGTCAACAATAACACGTCCAAGAACACCCTGACGAACTAATGAAGAAAGACGAGACCCACATAAGTGACCTAGATGATGATGCCACTGCGCAAAAAACTCTAGAGGTGGTGGCAGCAATGGCAGTGGATGTAGAGGTGATAGGAACAACTGAAGTGGACGGAAGGTGGAGGCGGTCAAGAATGTAGAGACCCTGACGATCCCTACGGCGCCGGTCAGTCCCAAGTACCGTCCCTGTCTGTCGGTCTTGGACAAAATAGGTGTGAGAGTCAAAACCAACCCTACAGCTAAGATCGGTGAGCTGACCCACCGAGAGAAGCTGCATGGTAAGCTGGGGAACATGAGAAACACAGGCAGAAAAAGTCGGTGGACAAAAGAGTGCTCGATCACGGCTGCATGAGGAGTACCATCGGTTGTCTGAATTGAGATAGGAAAAATAGGAGGTCCTACTGAAGTGAGAAATGTGGAGTCCAGTGTCATGTGGAAAGAGGCACAAGAGTCTATAACCCAAGAAGTACATGGAGGAGATGTCTGAGCTAGACTGACAAAACTTGCTGAGCTATGAGAGAGCTGCTGACGTAGAACCTGGCAGAACTGTTGAACAGAGTCACCTCGCTAAGGTCTTGACGTGCTAGTCTGTCCTCCCGTCGAGGAAGGGCCTCCTTGCCCCCCCGTTGGGTCGTCCACGTGCCTTGTTCTGCTTTTTGTGCACCGCACAACGCTGGTAGTTATGCCCGAAGTTCTTGCAATAATTGCACTGAACCCCAGTTGGTACAAAAATAGGAGAAAAAACAAACAGCTGAAAAGGTCCTGTAGTCGAAGCAGAAACCGTCGGTGTAGTCGAAGAAGAAAGGGTAGCAAGCACAGTCGGAACAAACTGTGCTGCTAACCCACGAAGAAGCTCCTCAGCACGAAGCGTCGAAAGAGCCTCGGTGACCGTCGGTCGTGGTGAGCGGCTCAGTAGTTGAGCCCTGATAGGCTCAAACTCTAGGCGAAGATGGCAGATGAAGTCATAAAGGCGAAGGCGATCACGATTCGCCTTCTGTACGTTATGACACTACTGGCAGAGCGGAGAAGTGAGCTCGTCCAGCTGACGCTAGAGACTGGCCAGGGCTCGAAAGAAGTCGTCGACGGAGGAGTCCTCCTGGCGAAGCATCTCCAAATCACGCTGGAGTGAAAAGAACTGAGAATCGCTGCTCTGCTGGTATCGCTCGCGTAAGTACTCCCAGATCTGACGAGTGGCACGCAGACCAACAATATCTGGCTGAATGGAGTCGTCGACGCTAACCACCAGGATGGCTCAAACACGAGCCTCATCAGCACACCAGCGCTCAAAAGCATCTATGGCATATTGAAAGGCCTCATCAGCAGTGGCCTCTGCCTTCATCTTGGTAGCCTCATCTTCTGCAGAAGGTGCAGATGTAGGCTGTCTGAGAGGAGACTGAACCGGCGACAACGGACAAGATCGGGTACCAGTGACATGTCCCCAGAGGCAGAGACCATCTAGGGCGATCTCCATGAGTGAAGACCATAACCTGTAGTTCGTCCCATTAAGCTTGGTTCCCAAAAATGGGATCGCAGCTGATGGAACGGAAGCCATCAGTAGGAGACGCTGGACGGCGCGGCAACTAAGGCAACGAAGTCTAACAGGTGGCGCCGGACGACGCGGCGGTTAGACCAACGTACTATTTTTCTTTTTCTTTTTTTTTCTTTTTTTCCGAGCCGGGCTGGCTCACGTAAACAAAAATCGCGACTGTTAAGGCCACCAAACGGCCTCACACACGAAGGCACGCATGAGGGGGGGACCCTAGTGACGAGGATTAAAATCTCTATGTATTATTTTTAATACATAAAGACCATACGTCTTCATGGTCGTAACTCCTGAGGTTCACAACCTTACTGGTCGTAAGGATTCTAGAGGTTACACAATGGGTACCCTGGTCGGACAAGGTCTCGTGTTCAGCTTCCACCGTGGAACCGCCGTAAAATGTATGAACTGATGTTTGGAACTGACTCCAGGTATATTCTCTACCGTGTGATGAATGGAACACGTGCATATATTCCATACCATATGACGTTTCTTATCGTAAGACATTGATGAACAACCACCATACGGTTAAGTATCTCACAAGCATACAACCGCTGAACGGTTGATACTCCATCAACCGTCATCTCGCTCCGACCAGTCGCGACGCTTCACAATGGACGTCTTCTACAGGAGTAATTGCCACCTCTTCAAGAGCTATTTAAGGAGGGAGCATGGACGGAGCGAAAGAAGAGGCCTCATCGGACTAAAGCATAGACATCAAATTTGTGTTTTAAGTCTGACATTGTAGCATAGCAAGCAGTATTCTCAGTGTAAACAGGATTAGTCCATCACCTAGTCATAAGGCATCCCCTGTAAATTCCAGTTCATATTAATAAAAGAGCAGTCTCATTCTCTCCCCAGAATTTCCATGTTATTCTCTCCTATTCATTTCGTAAGATCGACGTCTTGATCGTCGACACCTAGGTTCCCTCTTGCTGGCGGCGGCGGCGGGCCGGCTCCGGCGACTATAGCGAAGACCAGGCGAGCGCAGTGGCTTGACGTCCGGGGCGGCGCGGCTAATGAGCGGTGGGATCCCAGTCGGCAGAGCAATGGAGGCGTCCGGTCGGTGGAGATGCGGCTCGAGCGTCGTCGGGGTCCCGATTGGCGGAAGCGTCGGGTGGCCCGTGCGCGCGGTGGCTTGCGTGGCAGCGGCGCGGCTCCGGGAGCAGCGACTTGCGGCGGCACTTTGGCGACCGGGTTGACGACGGCGTCAGGCGGCGGAGGACACGACGTCGGCAGGAACGACGGCGCGGCGGCCGAGGATGGCAGCGGAAGGGAACGAGCTAGGTTAATACCCTAGCTCTGATATCATGTTATGAATATTGTGTGTATATTCAAGAGGGCCCAATAGACAATATATAGAGTACAAGGAGTATGCCATATACATATAAGGAATACAAAGGAGTCCTATTCTAACAGTCAATACATGTATGTCCTGTTTTTAAACAATGCACTTCCGTAGTTGTCTAGCTTCTCTTGTGAAACATGTAAGTTCTGAATGTACTCTGATTGCAATTTCCCTAAACAACTTGCAGGCTTCCTAACGGGTAACTACGTCTACCTGCCCAGTTCAATGATTCTGCTATTCTACAATAGTCGATGTGAGTGTGCAATTTTTTAGCTGCCTGCACATCAACCATGAGGAGCATGTCAGCTACGGCGGGATTGAGAGTTCGCTGTACCTACTCAAGATGATATATAACTCTTGTACCAAATTGGAGCACAGGTACATGCACCCTTCCTCAATTCAAGAAAAAGGCCTCTACGTTTTCAGTGCGTGATTACAACCAAAGGTAATAAAAAAATAACAGTGAAGGCGGCTCTAAACGAAGGTCGTTGGATTCGAGACTTAAAACATTACAGAACATTTCACGGTCCAACACATATGTGAGTTCGTCGAGCTTTGGAACCTCATCGCCGAAATAACGCTAGACGAAAACAACGACGATGTGATCACCTGGAAACTAACTTCAAATGGGAAATACACCACAAGGTCATCATATAGAACTCAGTTCTTGGGAGCCACAAAAACAAGCATGAATTCCCTAATTTGGAAAGTATAGGCGCCGCACAAATGCAATTTTTTGCTTGACTAGCCATTCAAAATAGATCGTGAACAGCAGACCACTCGCGGCACGTGGATGACCAAACCAAACCACCTGTCCACTATGCTCTCAGACGCCGGAGTCAACCATCCACATCCTTGCAGAATGCCGCTACACCAAACAGGTCTTGATGCTCCTGGCCCTGCGGAATTTTTTTTTAAAATAATATTATTTTTAAAGATATTTACAAAAATAAATAGCCGTTTAAAAAAATTACAAAAATGTGCCTCTGCGCGATTGAAGCGGCGACAGAACCTATCGCCAGATTCAATCGGGCGTGGAACTGCCGCCACTCGCGGCCGGTTAGCTTCTGCCGCCGCTCAATCAAGCGACAGAGGACGAACTATAAAATCCCAAAAATCAATCCGTAATTCATTTTAATTCCGAAAAAACAAGAGAGGTTGGAGAGGAGAGAAGAAATTGCGCGAAGCCCTCGCCGGTTCGTGGCGGTGGAGAGAGATTGATAGACCATCGGTTTTGATCGATCATCTTGTGTTGCGGTAAATATTTCAAAGCTGTATGTTACGCCCAAACTTTGTAGGTTAGCAAACGACAATAGCGACATAGAATTGAGTAGGTCGATACATGTAGTCGAACTCAGAGTACATATTTTGAGTTGATTAGCGACGAGAATTGCGACTATAGCGACATAGAATTGAGTAGGTTACATAAATTTAGTCGAACATGTGCAAATACATATTTTGAGTTGTGTAGCGACATAGAAATGCGACAATAGCGATATAGAATCGAGTAGGTTACATAAATGTAGCCGAACTGTAGTACATATTTTGAGTTGGACATAGAATTGCGACAATAGCGACATAGAATTGAGTATGGTATTTGGTTGACCGCTGTAGTAACATAATTGATGCACGATACTTTTTGATTTGTGAGAAAAACACGAGTAGTGTTTAGGTCTAAAAACAATGAGAATATTTGTGTGCGGTTATTAGTTGTGTTAGCGCGCGGTCAATATCCTGTTAGTACGCTGTTATTAGTTGTATTAGTGCGCGGTCAATTTCGTAGTTGCTACATAGGCTATGTAAAGATGCATGGAAAAAATATGAACTTTCTATCTTGTCTGTATTTTCGTGTATGGCCGACGCGAGTGAGTACGAGTTGCTTGACCCAGTGATTGACCAGCGTCACCGTAGCCGCCTCAGGACCGTGCTCCCTCCAGAGGGCGAGGCGCCGATAGAGCTAGGGCGTTTGCCACGCACCCCATCGTGGCATGGAGGTCGCACCGAGATCGGATTCCGAGGTACGTGAAGTTGTGTCCTTCATGCACTCAATGGCGGTCCGATTATTTTGCGTTGACTCTGCTTGTGCTTAATCGCTTGGACGCAGTTGAGAGCGGCAGCCTCCTTCCACTCGCGAGGATGGTGGAGGCGACGGTGGAGGACGATCGTGACCGGCGCGTCCGGTCGTGACGCCCAGGCGTTTCCGCACGCACCGCCCTACCGACGGCGCCGGTTGACGGAGGCCGAGACCCACACGTTCCATCTCCCGTGCGGGAGATGACGCCGACGCTGCGATCGTGAGCTACCTCACCGGTTGCCTTGCGCAGCGCCCGATGGTGGCGCGACGATGTCCCGCCACGTGGCGCCGCGGACCTCTTAGCCGAGTTCCGCGATATCCGCCGCCAGCAAATACAGACGTCGAGTTCGGCAGCCCACACGCCCACGCCGAAGTGGATCGCGATTCACGTAAGTGTTTTCCTAACTATTTTTCTCGTAACAATTCGTTTGTGAACCCTGCCGACGTTACGTGTCTTCTTGCGCCGAGCGTATGGTCGCGACGGCCGCGGCGCAGGCACTTACGAGGCCTAGGCCGCTGTGGTTGTTCGGGTGGGTGATGTTCCGAGCTCCCACGGCGGCGGCGTGGACAAGCACTACATCCGATGACGCGGAGGTGGCGAGTCACCGATCGAGCGGATCCCGCGAGACGCTGCGGTCCGGCCGTCTTTGCTTGCGCGACGTCATCGCGCGACCGTGGCGACGCGTGCCCGGCGTTGGCGTGACGGCGCCATCCTCTCGGGATGCCCGCTCCCTCTGCACCGTGGTCGTTGGAGCGTTTCAGATCGGACGACCACATGTGGACTTGAGAGCGACGGGGGCGGCTTGCACGCCCCGCAGACGACTCGACGGCCGGCCGTGGGCACTTTGTGGTGCCGCCGACGTTAGTTTCGTAATCATTTGTTATTTTCATTTTGCGATCGTTATTCGTGTGCTAAGTTTGCGGTGTTGTATTGCACAAGTCACCTTCACGCCGATCACCTCGCAGGCTCCTACCCGAGTATGCGTTGCGATGTTCGATCACCGACCGACGATCGCGTCATCCGGACCCGCTGATGACGCCGGGTGATGGCGCGCGCCCAACGATCTCGCCGGTGCTTGTGCACGCGAGACTACGTGTCTTGGTACACGCGGAGTGCCTTGGTGCACGACATCTTCGTGGAGGAGTACCAGATACAGCGGGTCATGCGCCAGTTCGGTCTGCGACAGGAGGTCCCAGCCCCTTGGGGGGGGAGGCGGGTGCCGGGGCACGTACACGCGTAAGTTCACTATGTGTTACAATATGTGTTACATCACAACCAAATATTTTTCTTGTCGTCCACAGGTACACTAGGAAGGGAGTTCGTGGCACGATGTCCTGGTCGGACAGGATGGCCCCTTGGGTGGCCGATTGGAGTGTCGCGAACGAGACCCTCGTCGAGGTTACGGACGAGGCCTACGACCCCGAGACGTACGAGCACTACATGGAGTGGTACTCAGCTCGGACGAGGCTACGTTGCGTCCGGGTCGTGGTCGACCCTGCTCGACATGTGGCCGCGACGTCCGACACGTACCCCACCCAGCCGGACTCCGCTTTCCACCGCAGCGTACGTACTCAATATTACATATTTCATATTTAATTTGACATACTTACGTGTACAACTTCATGATTACCTGTGCAGGTGGATCTTCACCGGGAGGTCGTCGAGATGGTAGACTCCGCGCAAAGCACATGGCAATGTCGTGGAGATCGAGGGCTCCCGCACAGATGAGGAGGCAGCGAAGACGCTGAGCGCGGACCGCGATCGTCGACGCCGACCGACCGGTGGACCGAGCAGTCCGAGGACGAGGGGTCAGCCGAGGTGGTAGGACACAGCCTCCTGATCCGCACGTGGCGGGCACGTCGGCGTGGCAGGGCGGGGGGAGCACCTCCGGACATGCGGGAGGTGAGTTCGACACGGTGACGTCGCTTCTTCATTTCATTTCGAACCTCATAAGTTTGTAACGACGATCTTTCGTTACTGTGTCCTCGGCTTCACCCGTGACGGGCCAGGACTATGCCGCGTCGTCCGAGCACATCTTTGGGCCAACAGGTAAGTTCCGTTTGCTTGCGTAACGTACTTTTAGTCATGACTATGTTTGTAACCTCATTCTTCGCAGGAACGGATTGGGAGGACGATACATTCTCGGCCGGCGATGCAGACCTATCGCACCCATCGATGACTTCTTGAGGATCGCGTGACACACGCTTCTCTTTGGAGGCTTCGCATGACGGCACCGAGTATGACCCAGCGACGCAGATCACCGACGCACTGTGACGACGCAGATCACCCGACGCAGATCACCGACGCAGAGCAGCCCTCGCTACACCACCGCAGACTTCTCGCGGGTCGGTACTCAGCACCGACCGACGCGTACTCGCGGCGGCGGCAGAGGCCGGGACGACACGCGGGTGCAAAGCAAGAGGGACGCCATTTGATTTTCCTTTATATATTTTTTCTTCATTATGCCAACTGCGATTATGAAATCTTTTGAATATCGATAATATGACTTTCTTTGACGATCCAACTGCTCGCAACGACGCGATAAAACGAGCTAGGTTTTTGGGCGATGCGACAACACGGCGCCGACAGAGTCCTAAAGGTCGCTCCGTCTTGTAGCATCCCCTTAAAAGTTAGCCGAGTAGGCACCTTTTCGGGACGATGTGACCACACCGCTAGTTTTTCAGACGATGGCACCGAGTAGACCGCTTCGAATGATGTGACCAGCGACCACCTTTTCGGACGATATGACCACACGGGCTTGCTTTTCGTGACGATGTGACTACGGGCTGCAGCTTTTCGTGACGATGTGACCGAGCGGGCTTGCTTTCCGTGACGATGTGACTACACGGACTACCTTTTCAGACGATGTAACCAGCGGGCGGCTTTTGTGGACGACTTACCAAGACGAGAAGCCCGGCAACGGCTCCATCCACTCCAGCTATAAATACAGCGTAACTCGTCCAACTAGTCCACAACAGCACCACCAAGTAGAAAACATGGACAAGGAGAAGGAATGAGAGAAAATCCGCAAGCTTTTGAAGGACTGGGTGTCTCCCCATGAAACCACCGCTCGCTATCATGCCGCTAGTCAGGAGCCTTTCACCCACCAAACCTTTCCGGAACTGGTGGATCTTAGGAAGCTGCCTCGTAGCACGCCCAACGATTCTGGGACCAGCCGCGACCCCCCTCCTATGCCTGCGGAACGCCCTCCGGAAGGACCCCCGATAGGGGTGGCACCCCCCCTATGCTGGTGTAGGGACGCTTGCAAGTGTGTGAAATCAACCGATGAGTGGACCATTGGGCAGCGCTATTGGTGCTGCCCAAACTACGCCGTTGACTGCAACAACAGGCATCCGGTAATGAAACCCTATTTCATGGTACAATACTTTTTTCATTCCGGAATACGGGGTAACGAACTCTCTTTACCCACCGCAGTCTCCACCACCACTATGCGACTTCCGGCAGTGGATCGACGACAAGATCCACCCCTACGACATGTGGTCGTTGCTGAGACGGAAGAGCTGGGCCAGGGAGCACATCGAGACCCGTGAAAGGCGCCTCAAAGAGTTGAAAGCTGAGCAGGCCGAGCAAGGTAGGCGGGACAGGCAGCGCGAGGAGCAGGAGCGTGAGCATGCGAGGCGACGGGAGGCCGAGAGGGAGCGAAAGAGGGCCATCGCGGCGAGAGCCAAGGCGCAAGGCGAGGAGTACAACGCCGAGCTGGCCCGTAAGGGTAAATGGCCACGTTCGACTCAGTAGTTCTACCATATTCCTCCACATGTCCCATGTATTTCGTTTTCCCTAAAGGCATGCGTGTACCGTGCTCGGTTCGTTGTCCTGCGTGCCATGTAATCCCCTATGAAATGTCGTGTGGTTATCGTTGAGTCATTCACAACGCATTTTAGTATCGCCTGCCTTGGTACGCATTTAATCATTAATCCTCAATCGTCCTCCAAAAATCTTCCAACATTGCACAACAACAAATAGCGATCGCGACAAGACGCAGTATCGCCAGCTCAATGGCGACAGAAGGTATCGCGATTCAATCTGGCGACAGGAAGGTATCGCCGACAAATCGCGACGAGGCGACCTTACAAAATCCTCTTGCAACCGCCGAAATTCCACACAGACTCGGTCTTACTCAACCAAAAAGAAGGACACAGCAGAGAGGAGGACGAGAAAAGCTAGCGGCTACTGCTCGTTCTCGTTGCCCACCTCGGGTAATTTTCTTAATGTAAGCGGATTACATGATTCTTGATGTGTCGTTACGTAGTGAAGTCTGTTTTACATAGTTTTTGGTGGGATATTTAGTTGCATATATGGAGTTCATGGTGTAAATGTTCTTCACATCGCAAAGACGTCAAATATGTCCGACGTCGTCAATTTCAAAATTTACTACTACGAGGACTATTATGGAGGGTCCCGAGGAATTGATTTGAGTTATTTCGATCCATGGACGTGCCTACCAAGACACGAGCAACGTACATTGGCGCCTGTGATGCGGTGGTTGTTCCACACGCCCAAGTGGACCGTGATGTCACGATCGACATTGAGTTGCCTCGCCCGGGCAGATGCGCCCACGTATTGGGAGTTAGTGCAACTAAAGGGAACAAATTCATGGCGGTCGTATGTACGCATGGCGAGGGAGAGGGGGTGGAAATTGGTCCTTCTGGTCCAGGCGTTTGCAAAATCCACTCCTGCATCTGCGTCAAAACAAGTAGGAGTTGCTGACACCGAGGAAGAAATAGGTGACTCCAGCGCGCCACACACACTGGCAGAAGGGCAAGAGGTTGCTGATGTCGCCGAGTTACCTCGTTCAGTGAGATAGGCTAGTGGGCTTGCTGACGAGGGAGAGGAGCTGGAAGACCTCGTGGAAATGATGGAGCTCAAGACCAAGACTACATGGCATTGTCCAAGATGAAGGTTCCGATGACGACGATGATGCGACAAAGAAGCGGTTCCATCCGAGTGGAACACATACCAGTTCGAGAACCTCGTGGTCAACGAAGGCTCCCATGTACCATGGGAGTACGACCAGAGCGAGGTCAGACTAGGAGCTACGTACAAATGCAAGGAGGTCGTGCAAGATGCGGTCAAATTCTGGGCATTGTCGGTTCGACGCACATTCACCGCCGTCAAGTCTACCCCAAGATGCTACGACGTGAAGTGCGCATTGAGGACGCCCGCGCGCGCACGCTTTTCGGCCAAGTGGGATACCTCTCGGAAGTGCTCCATAGTGGTCCTCACACATGCGTCGTCGCTTGAGTCGTATGAGCCCCACCGAACTTGTCATCAGCTTCATTGCCAATCTCATGCACGGTGAGATCGTGGACAACCTAGATTTCGAGCCACGATCCATCATTCGCCATTGAGGCAAGGTTCCGAGACACTATCGGCTATGCCAAGGCTTGGAGGGCAAAGCGAAGCATTGGAATCAAGGTTCGACGCTCGAGGATTCCTACCACAACCTCCCCGGCAACTCCGAGTCATACAAGACAGAATCCCGGCACTCATGTCGACATTCAAGACGCCACGCATCCAAGTGGCCTAATAAGAGGGTACTACAACGAGCATTCTTCGCGCTTGGTCCATGCATCAATGCATTCCGGCACTGTCGTCCAATCTTGTGTATCGATGGCACATTCTCGATGGCGGTACAAGGGTCGACATCGACCGCAATAGCGACGGACGGAAACAATCAAGTTCTTCCGTGGCATTCGCTTTCGTTGAAAGCGAGAACACGGATAATGGTCGTGGTTCTTGAAGAATGTGAGGATTTACATTTGTGCGGGACCGCCCCAACGTATGCCTCATACATGACCAGACGCGCGGCCTGCGCGTGCAATAACACGCTGACTAATGAGGAGAGAACGTTCCACTTCCATGGCGGATCTACAGAGCGGTGTGGTGCATGAGGCACTTGGGTGCAAACTTCTATAAGCGGTTCGCAACAAGGACTTGATGAACATGTTCAAGCGCTGTGCAACCGTAACGGCAGCGTAAGTTCGACACACTCGGAAGATTCTCGACGACCGGACAAAAACCCACGAAGGAGGCATCGACACGGCCGCCCTAAGCGCCGACTGAGCCCCAAGCATTGCCACAGCTACCCACGACGCTCCTAGTGTCACGAGGAAGACGGGGCACATGTCAAAAGCTTCTCGGATCGGATTGAGCACGAGCCTAAGGAGAAGTGGTCGCCGCCGCATGACAGTGGTGGTGTTCGACACGGTATCATGACAACAAACCTAGTGAGGTCTCAACGGGTCATGCGCGCGCGCCAGTGCCTCCTTTGGTTGGTATTGTGGAGGCAATTCTCGCGGTACCACAAACTACTTTGTTAACAGATCGAAGAATGCGTCATTCACCATGACAATGATGAGTACTCTACTCCGCAATGATCACATACATGGAGGAGAAGAGCAAGAAGGGTGAGATGCACCGGGCATTCAAGATGGGCACGAGGAGCTTCGCCGAGATAATGTGCGAGGATAAAGGCGTCGCGGGACTAACCGCGAGAGGATCACCCATGAGTGCACGCCACGCCGCGATAGCTGCGCTTGCACTTGTAACAAGCCCCTTCTTACGCATAGGCCCTGCTCCATGTCATGGCGCTGTTCGACGGTGGCGCAACATCCCGCGATACCTCTCTCACTATTTCACCAAGGAGGCGGTGATGCAAACATGGAGTGGAGAGATGTATGGTTACGCCGTTGTTGGCCATTTCATCGCCATCCATCCCAGGAGCAACTAACGGGCCGTGGACATTGGTAGGCTCAAGGAAAGGTTGGCGCGCAGTACGACGCGATCGTGAACGATATGGACGAGGCGAGCCGGACGTCGCACGAAGAAGTGCTCCATTTGCGGAGTCCGCCACACCTTCAAGACATGCCCCACGCGAAATACTCGGGACCAAGGAGACATCGGGATTCCGGACGTCACCACGGACCTCGTCCGGCCCCGACTAGAGCGATCCACATGGGAGACGTTGACGCCGCGACAGACAAAAATATTATTATCAATGTTGTCAATTATCATTTTAGTTAAGTGTTATGGACGTTCTTACGCAAGTTACGTAATATCGTGAGTACAATTCCGATCGAATGGCAATATCACTTATCTTCCTTTTACGAATCGCTCATACCTCAAACTTCCTCGCTAAATTCTCAGAAAATTAACCGTAGTAGAACAACATACGATGATGATAAAATGTTATTATGAGTCTAATGATTTCGCATCGCTTAAAATTTATGAAAATCACAAACCGCCTAAGTGAAATAGGAAAATAAGGGTTGGGAATGGCAATATCACTTATCTTCCTTTTTCAATCGCTCATACCTCAAACGCCCTCGCTAAATTCTCCAAAATTAACCGTAGTAGAACAACATACGATGATGATAAAATGTTATTACGAGTCCAACAGATTTCGCATCGTTTAAAATGTATGAAAATTACAAACCGCTAAGTGAAATAGGGAAAATAAAAAACTGGCTAGGGTTGGGAATGAATCGCCGATTGAATCGGCGATTCATTCTGTCGCCGCTCAATCGCGATTCATTCCCGCAATAGCGGCGGCAGGCGGGACGAGTTCCGATCGCCCGATTGAACCGGCGACAGGAATGAATCGCCAGTTCAACTGGCGACAGAGACACATTTTTGTAATTTTTTTAAACGGCTATTTATTTTTGTAAATATCTTTAAAAATAATATTATTTTAAAAAAAAATTCCTGGATCAACCAGCCAGCCCTTTTGCAACTTACAACACAACCTTACCCCTCCATCCGCCATTGGTGGGAATCCGTGTTATCAATGACAGACATACGGAAGAAAGCGACAGTGACCCTCACGCCGGTCACTTGGGAGATTTGGAAAAAGAGAATGGATGGATCTTCCGTTCGGCGTTCATAAGCCCAATGAGCCTCATTGCCAAGATCAAAGAGGAGACTAGGACTTGGATCCTGGCCGATGCTAAAAAACTAGGCAGCCTGTTAACCCGAGACTTGACCTCTCTTGTTAATATATGCACCGCAATTCTCTTGCAGTTCCTTTTTAAAAAATAACAGTATTATGCACCGCAATTCTCTTGCAGTTCCTTTTTTAAAAATAACAGTATTTTTTTTATAACTAATGGCACATGGTTTTCCTTTATTTGCCCCCGGGGCCCCGGTTATGATATGTTTTGCCGGTATTGCCACAGGCACATCGTTGTGGTCCGGGGCTGGAAAGAGGCTTGGAATCTGGAATCTCCGCGCTCCGCCTCTAACTCCTCACTTATATCGTCCATTTGCAGACCATTTGCAGAATCTGAATGCTTGCGCAAAGGCGAACGCGGACATGACGCCCAAAAGCGCGATGGTGTCGATGCTTTCGCCCTCCCCACGCCCAATGGCAGGCCAAAGACTGGAAAGGAATACCACTCGCAGTACCGCCACTTTCACCTCGCACGAACAAAAGTCGCATGAGCAGAACACAAGGCTGCACCCTGTACCGGTGCTACTCTACTCTCCGTACCATCATATGGTGGTCACCGTTGCCATTCCTCAGGGAGGAGGAGAATTCAAGAAGGAAAAAGATGAAGCAAAGTAGAGAACGAAAGCGAAAGCGAAAGCAACGGCAAAGCAGCGAAAGGCACACACGGGGCGCACACTCCCCGCCCGCGTCGCGTTGGATTTGCATGAATCCTGCGTGCCCTTGTGCTCCCGGGGCCCCGCGCGCAGCCCCACGGCGGCAAGTTGCGGCGGGAGCCTTGGCCCTCGGCGTGTGGCTGGAGCCAGTGCAGCACTGGCATGACAGTATGAGCATGAGCATGGGGCAGGCATACACACTTACGCAGGCCATGATGGCAGAGGCAAAGAAGCAAAGGCGAAGAAGGCGATTAAAGAAAGCCGGATGGTTAGCAGCAGAGGGGACACCAACCACCTCATTGCATTCAGATTCAGAGATGGCTCATGTGGCGCAGGCTGTAACGCTGATGAGTTTTGGTCTAGTTTTCAGGTATGCATTTTACGCTTTGTCGTGACCGGACGAGACAGCCTATTAGCCGGTTCAGCTTATTATATTGGGGCTAATGCGATCCGGGAACTGATGAATCGACCGGCCGGGCGAAACTGGACTTACCGGGAGCCAGAGCAAATGATTCGTGGAGGAGAAAGCAGAGTGGTCAGGTCAGGTCAGGCCAGGTGCTAGCTAACGATTGACGTGACAGAACTGGAAATTCCCTGCGAGAGTTGAGTCAGACACCACATGAAGCAAACAACGGAGCAAGTGACACTGACGCCCTTCCCGGGTTTGTGATATCCTCTTTTTTTGCCATGCATTCCATCGGAATCGCCGGCGCGGGCGAGGAGATACCCAAACCACCGGCTGAGGCTGGTCGGTGCGGCTTGCTGAACGAAGAATCAGGTGAAAGATGCAGGCTAGGCTGTGAATTGTATAATCGCGTCAATCGAGCAAAGCCTTTTTCTCTTTCTCTGAAAGCCCTTGTTTTAGTACTGCAGTGCTATGAGCGCGTCCACTAAAACTGCCTCGAGACCGTCCCGTGTAACAGTGTGTGCCACTGAAGTTTTTTGAGTGGATCTGCACGTCCGGAGATGGCGAGAAGAGGCACGTGCCGTTGCGCCCGTGTGTGTGTGCAAGTTGGGTAATGAATGAATCTCGCAGCTGCTGCCTGCACAGTGTGCACCCACCGAATGGTGCTAGTATACAGGGGCCGTGGTTTTGCTTTAGAACGAAAAGAGGACAGTGAGGAGGACATGAGATTATTGGGGCATGTGATGCTTCTTGCTGGGTGAACCTCTTATTCCCGACTACTGCGTGGCAGCCACTGTCAGGCAAGGCACTCCTTGCAACCTTCATTTCATTCCAGCTGAGCTGATTACCAAATCAATCAAACTCTCCATCTGCAACCGGCCAGCTGGAGCCAGAGGTGGCGTCTTGAACCGCACAAATTCAGAGCAAGCAGAGGCAACATCTGTGCATGGGCAGAGCAAGAGCAAGGAACATGAGGCGGAATATTTTATGCTACTCTGATTGGCGACAGGTGAGAAAATTTAATAGCGAGTCGTACGGTTGGCAAGTACAGTGCTTGCAACGAAGAAGACGAAACGAAATCGGGATTAATGAGGAACACGGAGTGCATGGTGAGCAGTGGCGGATCCACAAGGGCTGGAGCATGAGCTCCGTACTATTCGTAGTATCTCTGTCATAATTTATCTTACAAATCTAGTTAATTTTTTCACAAGACTGCTACTTATATATATTTTTATGTTTTCAGAATACACTATCAATAATTAATATCCACCATTTTAACATTATTACTCATAAATTTATATATCAATTTAGATTGTACATAAAATTTAAATATATTTGCTATGTTATTCATAATAGTGTACCTCACTAGCAACTTCTCTTTTTTTTTGTCCTCTTACGCGACTGATGGTGAGGCCGACCGATCCCCAGCCGCACCGGGGATACCTGCTCCGGGTTTTCATTGCTCCTACAGCGACGGCAGGGCAAGCAGCACATGAAGAAACCTTTCAGGTCAGCGAGAGCCTGGCCAAATCTAGACTTCTCATGGCGGTGCAACAACGACAGACAAATCTCGTGAAACCTTACAAGCATCAAACGCTATGCTCCGAGTGCTACCAAATACTAGGAGTGCGTAACAACAATACATCCAAAAAAACGGCATAGCAATCCTCAGACCCGGTGCTTCTGATCCAACCCGCCGGTGACACTGGAAAACAACACACGGGCTTCGTCACATGCTTATTTCAGTACCGTGGAAGTTCTTGGCCCTATACTCGTGGTTGAATTATGTACACTGGGATGACACGCCGGTGGTCCCGAGTTTCTCCATGGACAGAGCTGCAGGGAGATCGCAGTAGCAGTACGCTTAAGACTCTGTCACTCTCAGATGATTATACCCCGTATTTGCCATTTTGAGACACAGGAAGCAAAACTCTGCAACCAAACTGTTCTCGAGCAAAAGCACGCACGCCTGCGACTTGGCCCGTCCCTCCTCTTGCCCGGGGATGTGATGAATTATGAGACTCTGTTCTTTTCTCCTCCATATGCGGTTTTCGCCGCGCCAAGAACCGCCGTCACAACTGCCCGCGTTGCATCTGCAGAAGGACGGAATCGTCCAGGCCGAGGCCCGTGCCGGCCACGAACGAGGTTTTGGGCTCGAGCTTCACGTTGCCGTAGGGGTGGCTGCAGACACCGAGCGCCCCCGGTGGCAGCGGCGATATGAAGTGCGGGTGCCCGCCGAGCGGCGGCGGGGGTGGCGGCTTCGCGTCGACGAGAGCGCCGAACTGGTCTGCGACGGTGGGGGTGGAGGCCTGGGTGAGTGAGCACGGCGGCGACGGGGAGGGGTTGCCGTGGTCGTCGTCAGGCAGGTTGACGGTGGTGATGTCGTGGATGCTGGAGCGGCGCTTGTCCTTGCTGCCGGAGTTGAGCCGGATGAAGTACTTCTGCGCGTGGCTGGCCACCTGCGTTGGCGTCCGGCTCGTCACGAAGTGGCGCGAGATGTTACTCCAGTCCCCCCTCCCGTACTTCGTTAGCCCCACCAAGAACAACCTACAGGCAAGAACACAGAGCAAATTTCGTCGATTGAAGCGACAAGAGCACAAGCGGATCCACCGATTCTAACACGACGATGATTCTGATCTAGTCGGCTTACTTGTGCTCGTCCTCCGTCCACAGGACGCCCTTCTTCCGCTCCTGGTCCGGGGCGCGCGCGCGTTTGAGGCAGCAGCCGCGCCTGAACGCGCCGCCGACGCCGTCCCCGCCATCCCAATCCAGGGTGAACCCGGACGAGCTGCTGTAGTGCGGGAACGGCACGAGCCCGGCCTCGATGAAGCCGACGTCGTTCTCGAGGTCCTTGTAGTGGTTCACCACGTCGGCAACCGTCTTGCTGGGCAGCCTCTGCGCGACCATCTCCCACCTGTTGGGCGCATCCCGGTCGATCGTCGCGAGCGCCTCCTCGAACACCTTGTTCTCCTTCAGCGTCCACGCGCCCGCTCCCCCTCCGCCACCGCGCCGGTCTTGCAAGAACCAGCACGGCTGCCCGGAGAAGTAGGGCGCCGGCGGCGGCAGCACTCCCATCCACGCCTCCGCCATCATCTCAGCCGCCGCCTACCTGAGCCGGTGGATTAGGACGGCGACGAAGGCAAGCGAGAGGGAAGTAAAAGGGCGAGGTGGAAGGAGGAGTGCGTATATAGGGATAGGGGAGAAGTATTAAATTCCGGGCGGATACCAAAGTGGCCGGAGTTTTATTCCGCCTCCACCATTGGAGGCCTTAAAGAAAAGGTGAGCAAGGAGGTAAGTGGATGCTTGTGATTGGGCCTTGGTGGAGTTTGTGGCCTCTCAAGTCTCAACCAAGCAGAAGAAGGGAAAACAAAAGCTCTCTCACCGCCCTCTAGCTTTGGAGTGCGGAACTTTGCTTGGAGTAATTGTTTGCCTTGCTTCGTTTTTGGTTGCCTGGTCACTCTTTCGATGGCCCAGTTGGTTCTCTGTGCGCTCTGCTCAGGGTAGGGATACCAATTGTGACTGATTATCTGTACCCGCTGGTCCTAATAGTGGTATATATGTTCCTCCTTTTTTTACCCATTGATATAAAATGGAAGCAAACCTCTACACAATGGGCAAACGGGCTCGGACATAGGTGAGCTTCACCAGTGCTCGCATCACATGTTTACCCGTCAATGGTAGACTGACATGTGGGTCCATAGAGAAAATCCTAGACACACACTCCTCAACTCCCTCCCCTCTATTCACTCGACCACCTCATTTGCATTAGGCACCGCCACCACTATCCACAAACCCAAACGACCAATCCCTCCCGCACAGTCGCATCACTCTCGCATGTCACTCCTGCTCCCTCTCCAATCCATAGGACGTCGCCAGCCACCTCGCCTTCGATGCCTCCTCCCCTACTGGTCACCTCCCCATCGATGCCTCCTTCGGCCTCCCCCCCACGAGCCGACGCCACCGCTGTTGCCGGGATTCAATAAGACACCGCCGCTGTTGCCAGGATCCAATGGACGCGTCGTCACCACCGTCCGGATCCAGTGGACGCAACGTCATTTAGCGGTTCAGCCACTCGCCGCCGCCGCCTATCAGGTCACAAGTTTGACAACATGATCCATCACCACATCTCTCCTTTGGTTTCTTGCATTATATGATCCATCAGCAAATACTGAAGAACTCTTGATATTTCTCTCAGATTTGTTTCTTATTGATAATTGATTGTTGAACTAGCCCTTCCATTTTAATTGTTGATCTGGTTGTATGCTGTTGTTATGTGTATTTTTTACTTTGTGAGGAGCTGCCGATTGAATTGCGTGGTGGAGGGCACAGGGGCATCGGGCACCCACAGGCGACGGGCATGGGCTAGATTCCTTGCCCGTCGCCCTTGGTGAGCATGCCCGTGGGAGAGAAATAGGTTGATAGGCATGGACATGGGTGAGCACTATCTAGCCCGCCGCACCCGATTACCATTCAAGCTGCAGAGTAGAAGTAGTAGCAAACAGAGCAACTTTCTCTTATGTAGTTGTAGAAGGTGTTGCATTTGTTTATTGTCCTTTGCCTGCTGCCTTTCTCCCATGCCATGTCTGCTTTTGTTTTGTTTAATCCTGGTTCCATAGTTCTTTGTTTCTTTTTGTCAAAGCTGGTTTTGCATCTTGTTTATGTTTACGTCGATCCTGTTTTTGAGCTGAGGGTAAGGTGCAGTGAAGAAAAGTATATAATGGTCGTGGTTAATATTAGGGAAGATTTTTTTGCATTTGATTGCGAATTGCATAAATTCTAGATATGTCATCTATTGTGTCGCTGGGGTGTGGAGACAGGACAAGGGATGACATATATAGGATCATGAAAATTTACAGTGATAAATAAGAAATTGCTCCTTAATATTAAGAAGATATGTCCGACCTTTGCATGAACATGTGATGCATAAATATGGCAAAGCTCCATTTGGAACGCAGAGATTTCCTATACACAAAGAATGAAAAGTTTTTACTGAAATAGAATACTAGTAAAAATTGAACATAGGGTTAGAAACAAAACTAATGAAAGCTTTATTTGTTTTTGCTGCAGAATCTGATTGTGACGGAGTAAAGTTCTTCTCATTTTCACCGAGCGGTCCAAATGCACTGATACCTGTTGCTTGGCGCGCTCGCAACATGCAAGAGCAAAAAAAAAAGTTACGATGAAGAATGGAATTGTAACACCGACGAAGAATGAGCGTACTGATAGACGAGTTTAATGCGGCTAAAGGATGTAGCATCCGTGTGTTAGATTGGTAGACTATTGTATAGGGAAAGACCAAGTGTGACACTATTCTGCGATATACATGCATCTACATAAAAGTCGAGTACGAAACAGGTCTGCGTATCAACATAATATAGGTATGTGAGCATGCAGTAGTAAAGACACATATTGGCTGATCCTACTTGAATAGAACATCAAGCAAGATGCAATGCATAATATGAAACAATTAAGCAGGAACGAATTTAGACAACTCCTAAAGAGGCAACATAAAAAACGATAAATGATTTGCTGACTATCAGCAAGAGTGTTCGAGACTAGTCAAGAGAGAGTGCGTACAATTGAGATGGAAAGTAGAACGTATTGTCTAGATGTTTTTAGGCAGTAGCCTACAACTATATCCATAATACATAGTTGGATTGTATTAACATAAAAATGCTAACATTGATGATATCGATAGGTAGGCTACGATAGAGTTGGATGCAACAGCAGGAAAGCAAAAAAATGTGTCACAGCTAGAGGTGTTGTAGAATATGTTGCAGAAAGAACATGATTTACCTGGGTTAGTTCAATATGATTGTCAAGAAAATTGGGGCAAATCTTTAGTCTAGAGTAGAGATAAGTTAATCTCAAGACATTTGATTAAATGCAGAGTAGAGGCAATGTGGCGGCACGATATTTTTTTACAAAAAAAAAAAAAAAAAGAATGTGCATGATCTGTTTGATAAGTGACTGTTAGAAATGTATCTCTCTCTCTAGTTGTCTTTTTTGGACGAGTGACCTTTTTTAAAAGATGTAGAAGCGTGAATGTCCCCAGATGGAGTCGAATCTGACCTGTACAATATAATTAGGAAAAAGTCTACTTTACAACCTTGAATAATTCGAAAAGTCTAGATTTCAACCCTAAACTACAAAACCGGACATCCTACACCCTCAACTATCGAAACCGTTCATTTTACCCCTCTCAACCCAAACAGGAGTGGTTTTAGGTGATGTGGTGCTGACGTGTCAATGGTTTTGACACGTAAGATTCTTTTCGATGATATAGCAGCCACTTAGCAAATAAAACAAAAAAAAAATCTATTTACAGGGCCCACATGTTCATCCTCTCATTCCCCATTGCTTCATCTCCTGGTGGCGCCTCCTCCTGCCCAGCTTGGTCCCGACGCCGCTCCCGGCCACCGGCTGCTGGCGCCACCGCCTTGGCTCGGCCTCCCCCTCTTGCTCCCTACTGGCATGCACTGCGCCTGACCCGTGCTACGCCCCCGGTTTTCCCTTCCCCTCCCCTTTGTCCATCTTTCTCCAGTGAGTTCTAGGAGCCTGAGAGCAACGCCGTTCGACCACACAACGCGCGTCACCTCATCTCCCCGCCACTCCGACGAGCTCCGCCGCCGGCCGACCGCGTCACATTGCACCACCTGACTTCGCGAACAAGAACCCCCTACTAATTGGAAGGTCTGTCCACCGGAGTGCCGTGCCGACCACATCTTCCCCATCCCAGACCAATTCCGCCGCCAACGCCTCCGTGCCCTATTCGGTGATCCTCTACCCAATTAAACCCGGCGGGACCATCTCTGCATCTCCCCTCACCTTTCCCCGCCATCCATTCGAGCTCTCCCTCCCCGCAGCACCACCCCCACGGCGCCCTCACCATGCCGCCGTCGGGCTTGCGTCGCAGAGCCATCCCAACCTTTCTTCGTCGCCGGCAACTGCACCGAGAGGTTCCCCACACCCCGCGGGAGCCCATGCGTGCGCTAACTCCCCTCCTCCCACACCTGAGCGCCACCGCCTCTTATCTCCCCCACGACCGGCCACCTAGCTCCGCCGCACAGCTACGACCGACCCATTTGAGTTGCGCCGCCTCCACCCCTAAAGTCGCCTCACCTAGCCGGTTCCATTTTTGCCTTCGGTGGCCGCCGTCGACCTTCCAACCGCAGGGAGGGAGAAGGAGGCGGTGGAGAGCGGGAGGAGGTGGCAGGGGCGGTTCGGGGGAGGCATGGAGAGGGAGGGAGGATGAGAAGGTGGAGGCATGTAGAGGGGGGCAGAGGAGGCGGTGGGGGCAGCTCGGGGGGGCATGTAGAGGGGGCGGAGGAGGCAGCGGAGGGCGACGCGGTGGAGAGGGAGACAGGGAGGGAGGGGGTGATGCTGTGGGGGCACGGAGAGGGGAGAGAGAGAAAAGGAGGAAGAAAGGAAAAGTATGACTGACATGTGGGCCCCTCCTTACCCAGGAAAAATCGCCTCCACGTTTAATATAAAAAGGACGCTGTATAAGTAGGTTGAAATAGAAGTGATTAATTTAATTTGCAGTTGATACATGGCTGTGAGAAAGGAAGAACTGTGAAAAAGGGGAAAAACAGGTAGGGAAGAACAAGAACGCACAGATCTATGGGGAAACAACCCCTCCTTGCGAGCACGATCTGGGAAAGCAAAATAAGGGGGAAAACAAAGAGCACAGGGAGAGAAGTGGAAAAGATAAACAAGGTGGCAGATGAGCTAACGACGAATAGCCATTTGGCTAGGGAGAACAAGAACACGCAGATCTATGGGGAGGCAATCCTTCCCTACAAGCAAGAATCAGGGGAAAAACAAGAGGAAAAACTAGCAGCACCGGACGAGAGGAGCGGGGATCGGAAGGAAGAAAACCGAAGCGGCGGACAATCGAAGGACCAACGGTAGAAACCACAACGGAGCACACAGCGGGGCGAGAGGATGAATAAGCAACCAGACGCAACCGGGCGAGAAGAAAAAGTAGCAACAAAGAATGAAGACAAGGAGGAAGAAGAAGAACCGGAGGGTGCGTGGTGGGGGAGAAGATGAGATAAGGTGCATAAGTATCGAGGCATGGCGTGATGTGGTGACCTGGAAAGCGGGTTGTTTGTCCCGAGAGCAACACACAGCACTGGACGCTTGACGGAACGAAAGCAACATGGGAAACCAATGCAGCAAAATCGAACGGTGGAAACAACATGACACAGCATCGAATGGGCAAGAAAAAAGAGGGTGACATTGCCACCCTACCCTCGCCCCCTTTCTGCCTCCATTTACCTGGTAAGATTCCCAACTGCGTAAGTATAATCTCATATCCACGGCCCAACTCACTTGGAGGAGCCGCTTTTACACCACATTGTCCTTGCGCCAGCGCAATCTGCAACTGAACTATGTGGGACAGACATAAACAGTAAATGTAGTACAATTGTTTTATAAAAATAATAAAGTGATGGACATATTTGAAAAAGAAAACATATCCGCATGCACATAATTGGTGCTACAACAATGTTATACCGATGCCAAGTACATCAGTGCTCGCCAAGTACTGATCGGCATATATCGGCTACTTACCTCCTGACCACACCACATTAGCACGTAAATGATTGTCTTAGTGTCTCATGAGAGGAAAATTGAAGCATGGATTCTATTCTCATTATCAAATTGGTTTGGAGTGTTGAATGGCATTGTCATGCTTGCTTTCTACATAATTTATAAGGTTGTTTTACATGACAATTTCACAAGTGGAAATATTTGAAATTTATAGCATCACTTTTTTAATGGCATGCTTTGATTATATGACTTTTTCCCACATGTTTTTCCTGAGAAAGTTAGGATGAGTTTAGTTGGGTGAACCAATACAGAATAGATGGGATGATTCTGGATGGTATGGTACAAGTTGTGTGTTTGGTTAGTAGGATGATCCTCGAAGGTATGGTACACAGGGACGGTGCATATTTAGGACCATCACATACATGTATGTCCTGATTCACCGAACCAAACACACCTATATGAAGCCGCGTGTGCTCCAGACGTAGAACAGTAGAGGTAGTACTCTATCTAGAGTTTGTGGGTAAAATGGCACATTTTGTAAAACAGAATAGCAATGCTAGCTCCTCGTGAACGAAATAGTAAAAATGGCACCTCTATCGCGCAAAATCGCCGTGGCAGGGCATGTGTTGCTAGTCAGTGACAGGTGGCCTGCCACAGTCTAGGAGCTTGCCACGTGTACTTTTGTGGACTGGGATAGCGGCACATGGCCTGCCACGATGGTTTCACGAGATAGGAGTGTTATTTTTGTCATTTCGTTCACGAGGGGGCTACTTTTGATATTGTGTTTCAAAAAGAGACTAAATTAGCCAAAAACTCACCTATCTAATATTGATAGGACAGATGTGTTGGAGTTTATGGGCTTGGCCTAAATAATATTCTTCATAAATCTTATAAAATCCTAAATGCCCACTCATGCATTGTAGAAGGTAGGAAGTTTAGTACCACATTGCTACTCTAGGTGGAGGGACAACCATTTATAAGTGAGGGCATGTCCATGGCTATTTGAAGCAAAAAAGAAGACTACACGCGCGCCCTCGCTCGCTCGCCTCGCCCTCGCCAGGCATGCACATGAATGGTGCAGTGATTTCGGGTCCAATTGTGTGTGAAGCGGGGGATTTTTTTGCAACTCATAATCCTGCGCGATGAATTGACATATCTACATGCATCTCTAAAACACAAAGAGGCAAAACATTTTTTTTAAGGATCTGGTTGCTCGCCTTGATGTTGAGGAGAAGGCTCGGACAGAGGATGGTACACCAAAGATGCAAGAGGGATAGTCTAGCACTAATGTTATGTAACACGCTGGCAACTGAAAGAACAAAGGGAAGTTTAAGGTCATACCAACCACCAACTTTAAAAGGACCAACAATAACAAGAAGAAAGTGAATATGGAGGATATTATTTGCTTTGTTTGTGGTGAGGGTGGTCATTGGGCCAAGAATTGCCACAAACAGATTGGCAAGAAGAATCAACCAAGGCAGAAGCATTCTGCAAATGTGACTATTGGCAATGCCGGGGTATCTGGGTATGGTAATTTACCTACTTATTGGTGGGTTGACACAGGGGCCAACATTCATGAGTATGTTGATGCATTTCTGCTTTCTTCTTATCAGGTCATACGGGGTTCCTCCGTCCTGATGGGAAATGAATCGCATGCTTCTGTTCTTTGTGTTGGCACGGTAGATCTGAAGTTCACTTCGGAAAAGATCGTGCGGCTGAAGAACATGCAGGATGCCCCTACAATAAATAAGAATCTCGTTAGCGGCTCCCTTCTATGTCGAGATGGGTTCAAGTTGGTCTTTGAACAAACAAAGTAGTCGTGTCCAAGTGTGGACTCTTTATTGGAAAAAGGCTATGAGTGCGGAGGCTTGTTTCAGTTTTCTCTTTATTTTTTTGTAATAAGGTTGTAAACCATATTTATGACTTTTACGAATGGTGGTGAGGCCAATGTGTGGTACTCACGTTTATGTCATATAAAATTTGGTTGTATGTCTTAGCTTTCCAATTTGAATTTAATTCCAAACTTTTTCATAAGGTTCCAAATGTCAAATTTGTGTACAAACAAAGCAGCCTCGAAAGCCTCATAAGGCAGTGGAGGAAACAAATTTGGCAAAATTGTAACTCATACATTCAGACTTGTGTGAAAAGAATGGTATAATGACTAAAGATGGGAAAAGATATTTCATGACTTTAATTGATGATGCCACTAGATATTGCTATGCGTATTTATTAAAAGCTAAAGATAAGGCATTAAACTACTTTAAAATGTATTGGGCAGAAGTTGAGAATCGACTAGATAGAAAGATTAAATGAGTTAAGTATGATCATGGTGGAGAATATTTTTTCCAATGAGTTTGATCAATTCTATGCGGAACATGGAATTATCTACGAAAGGACACCTCCATATTCACCCCAATCAAATGGGGTTGTTGAAAGAAAGAATCGCAGCTTGACTGACTTGATTAACGACATGTTAAATATCGTGGGTATGCCTAAATCATGGTGGGAGAGGCTGTGTTGACTGCATGGCATGTCCTAAATAGAGTCCCCACTAAAAACAGTGAGGTAACTTCGTATGAAGGTTGAAAAGGGACAAACTCATCACTCTCGTATTTACACACTTGGGGATGCTTGGCAAAAGTTAATGTACCAATAACTAAAAAGCGCAAACTTGGACCTAAAATAGTGGAGTGTGTATGTCCAGGGTATGCTCATCATAGTACGCTATATAGGTTTCTAGTAGTTAAATCCGGAATATCTGATATGCCACTCGATATGATAATGGAGTCTCAGGATGCTACTTATTATTTGAGAATTTATATCCTATGAAGGATCCACATAGCTCTTCTAGTCAATCAGATGATTTAACTCCTGAACCTACATCTCCTATTGAGTATATCGAGCACACACATGAACACATACATGAGGAGGATGAAAGTGTTGTAGCTCCTCGAGGGAGTACGAGACAAAGGATTGCAAAATCTTTTGGTGATGACTTCATTGTGCACCTTGTGGATGATGTTCTCAAATCCATGTCAGAGGCATATGCATCTTCTGATGCAAAGTATTGGAAGAATGCGGTCCGTAATAAAATGGATTCCATTATCGCTAATGAAACTTGGGAAGTCACTAATTGTCTATTTGGTTGTAAGCCAGTTGGATGCAAGTGGGTATTCAAGAAGAAGCTTAGGCCAGATGGTACTATCGAAAAGTACAAGGCTCAACTTGTGGCTAAAGGTTATACTCAAAAACAAGGTGGTGATTTCTTTGATACTTACTCACTTGCTGTCATATTAACCACTATTCGAGTACTACTATCTTTGGCCTCCTCACATGGTCAACTTGTCTACCAAATGAACATAAAGAAAGTTTTTGTCAATGAAGAGTTGGATGAGGAAATTTATATAGAACAGTCAGATGAATTTGTGGTACCCGAACAAGAGGGCAAGGTTTGTAAGTTATTGAAATTTGGGTATGGTCTCAAACAAGCAACTAAGCAATGCATAAGAAGTTCGATAGAATGATGATATCTGCGGTAAATGAAGCTGATAAATGTGTATACTACCACTATGGTGGGGTATGTTGTTAACATACGTATATTTGGGACAAACATTGATGTGATCAATGAGGTTAAGCCATTTTTATTCCAAAGTTTTGACTTGAAGGATTTGAGAGAGGCTGATGTTATTTTAAATATCAAGTTGATCAAGAGTGAGAATGGGATTATCTTGTTGCAATCTCATTATGTGGAAAAGGTCATGAGCCATTTTGGCTATATGGAAAGTAAGCCCTCTCCAACACCCTATGATTCTAGTCTAATACTTCGAAAGAACAAAAGACAAGGAAAGGATCAATTGAGACACTCTCATATTATTTGTTCACTCATATACTTGTCTAGTGCTACCCGTCTTGACATCTCTCTTTTGTTGTAAGCAAATTGAGCTAGTTTACCGCTGATCCGGGAGATGATCATTGTGCGTACTTGAGCGGGTTATGCGCTATTTAAAAGGTACAATGAGTTATGGAATTCACTACACTGATATCTTGATGTACTTGAGGGATATAATGATTTCAATAGGATTTCTGATGCTGATAAGATAAAGGCTACAAGTGAATATGTGTTCACTCTAGACAGTGTTGTCATCTCATGGAGGTCTTGCAAATAGACCATACTGACGAGTTCAACCATGGAGGCAGAACTCATAACACTAGACACAACCACTATTGAGGTAGAATGGTTGCAAGAACTCTTGATGGATTTACCAGTGGTTAAAAAACTAATTTCAGCTATCCTTATGTATTGTGATAACCAAACAGTTATAATAAAGGTGGTAAGTGCAAAGGATAGTATGAAATCCTCAAGACATGTGAAAAGGAAGTTGAAGTCTGTCAGAAAACTGAGAAACTCCAGAGTGATAGCTGTGGATTATACTCAAACAACTAAAAACCTAGCAGATTCCTTTACAAAGGGACTATCACGAAATGTGATTGAAAGTGCATCGAAGGATATAGGAATGATACACACAGTGGTAACCCAAACCTATGCGATCGGAGATCCCGTGAAATAGGCATTGGGAAAAACAATCTGTTTGCGTAACAGGATAGTACATTTTTTCTTTATATCCCACTCCGTTGGAGATGCAGTACTCTAAGTCTCTAATTACTGTAAGGCATGATGACTTTATCTTAATGTATTCTGAGGCTTAACAACAAAATACCGTCGTACATGGTATTATTGTAAGAACACACCTCTATGAGCTCGATTGTTGGTCATAGTCCATGAAATGTGGGTGGTCTCTAAGAAGCTTATGAAGAGACACAAGAGTATGACCTATGTGCTCCACACGAGGAGTAGCCTATCGACAACAAAGTATCAGCAAAGGCCTTAGGTGAAACTTGTCTGCGCAAAACTACCAATTCAAGACTTAGCCCATTGTGTAGTTGTGGACGAGTGCTTAAGGTTCTAGGTGGATGTTGAACCTTAACTGGTCTCCACAAAGATGGGTACATTAACAGCATTTGGGAAACAAGCAAAGTTTTTTGTGTTGTGGTGCCTTTGGGATTTGGTGAGGGATCGTTGGAGTTTATGGGCTTGACCCAAATAATATTCTTCATAAAACTTAGAAAATCCTAAAGGCCCAATTATGTATAGTGAAAGGTGGGAATTTAGTACCACATTACTACTCTAGGTAAAGAGACACCCATTTATAAGTAGGAGCATGTCCTTGCCTAGTTGAATCAAGCAAAAGAAGACGACGTGCTCGCTCGCCTCTCCATCGCCCGTACGACATGCGTGTGAATGGTGCAACGATTTCGGGTCAGGTTGTGTGCGGGGAGCGGCAGCTTCTTTTTACACCTCATGATCCTGCATGATGACATGACATATCTACATGCAACAAATTAGAAAGGAGATGAAGAATGGTTCAAACCTGACGTTTGAATCACACTAATCCCATGGGGCTATTATGGGACACATTAATTGTGTTTTAATGCGATTTCTAATTCTGTTGCGCGGTGATTTGCCTTCCTTACGAGCTCATCTTTGTCTATATATGGAGAGGTCCTCTCTATCAAAAGATACATGAGAGAGAATTAGGATTGCCTTCTTGTGCCTTCTTGTTCCTTTGCGATGTACTGCCTCACTACTCCATCCCTTCGTCGGCATGCACCAGCCTGGGGAGAGCAGTGCCTCCGAAGCCGTCACTCCTTCTGGTCTTGTATGGGTTGGGGTGAATAAGATTTTTGGGAAGCGTCTTCATGTAACTACTCGCTACTGTCTTCCTCCTCGTCGCTCATCTACTCTCGACTCGACCACAACCTTCGCAGGAGCAGTTGTCTGTAAGTTGCGCTATTATATTTGTCTACATGATGAATTCATCTTCGCCAGTAGTGCTCTTTGTGCTTTCCTCGGTCATGAATTTGGCCATAGTACTCTTTATATTTGCGCATATATATATGAGATAGACGCGTTTGATAATGTGCTCATCCTACTGTTGGTAGTTCATGTTTCGCCTAGTATATATGTTGCAAGCTATCAATTTTATGAATTCTGAATTAAATTAATCACTAAAGTGCTCTATTCCTCAACAAGATGTGATCTAGATAGATATCACGCAGTAGAGATGTCCAACAAGACTTCATTGTAAGAGTAGATGTTTTTTAAGCAAGTCCCATGAAATATAGACAAACAGAAACATAAACGTCATTTTTACCTCCTTGCAAAGGTTTCGATCATGTGGCACATAATTTTGCATCGACCTTTTCATGCCGGGAATGTCTATCCACACCCCCATGGAAAACAAATTAACGTGCTTTTCATCTGTCACCTGCCATGGCAATTCTTAACAGAGTAGAGTACAGATACTGAGCTAATCCAATAATAGACGAGGACAACAGCTAAAATCCGCACCAAGCATAGGTAGGCGTAGGGGTAAAAATAGGACGGGTAATTTCTGCTCAATCTGATATTGTATCCAGAAAAAATCAGTTTGATATGTTATTTTTTTAGTACCGATTCGTATCTGGTATTATCCGTATCTGAAAAATCTCATGGAATATGGGTTATGATATGGAAAGAGTGATATCCGATCTGTATTCGTATTTTATAGGATATCCGAAAGATATCCGATTAATCAACAAAATGGATATCCGATAAACATCACTATGTTTTCTAGTCATTGACTAATATATAATATGAATTAGCATTTGATTATATTTATGTTGTTAAGTAGAATAAATAATTCTCTAATAGGTAGTATAATTTGACACTTTCATCCGTGAAGTTATATCTTTTATTTATGTGTACTCTATCCGTCAAGTTATTCGTGGCCGATTTAAATCCGATCCGCACCCGTCATGTGTCTGTATCCAAAAAAATCCGTACATATATTCGTATATGACTCCAAATCTAGAGTAAAAATATGGAGTTAGAATATGAAAAAAGCAATATCCGCCCGTATCTAACCCGTTTTCACCCTAGATAGGCACGAGACGACCGAAACGAACTTCAATATTAGTATCACGAAGAAAATACATGTGTTACTGTGTCAGACTCGGCAGTACATCGCACTGCATAATACTAGTATAGCACAGACCACAGATTAACGATGTGAAGGTGAAGCATTTCATTGGGTGGGTTTTTTTATTGGGTTTTGGGCTTTGCCTTTGCCATTGCCATTGCGCCATTGCCTGCCCCGGCTGTACCAATCGACGATGGAATTGGATCCCTCGCTGTCGCGGCCCACGTCGCGGTCCCGACGTGACCAACAACCACCCACCCTCCTCTGTCTCGCGCGCGCGCTCGGCGGTGACTGATGTGGCGCGGGCCTCAGCTATTTCGTCCTCGGCGGATGCGGTGTCGAGTGGAGATTGAGCGCTAATGCGCGGCCACTCGCGCCTAGGGATAATTAAAACCGGCGACCTGTCACTTGGCGAGGAATTCATGTACAAGTACTCATACTTTCAACGACCGTGATAAGTATATTTGCTGTGGCTGCTTAACTGGATGATTGGATTGGATCCGGTGAGGCCAATTTCAGCTGCATCGTATGATACGAAAATCGGACGCAACACTCGTATCCATTTCACTCTCTTTTTCCAAGCGCTCTTACAGTCACACATTCCTCACCACCGACTCACACTCGTTCTTATCTCCCCCGTTCCTCTTTCTCCCCACTTCCCATTGCTTTCCTCTCCCCACGCTCATCTCTCACACGCCGCCCCTCCCGCCCGGTCGCCAACGTCGGCTGCAACTCTCTGCCTCCCCCGCCGCCAACTCTACCCGCCTCCCCCTCCGCCTTGTCGCCTCCCTCCCATTCGGTCGCATTCTCCCGCCTCTACCCCACGAACGTCGCCTGCTTCGCGCCTCCCCCTCTGCCCGCCGTCATGTCGCCTCCCTCCCGCCTGGTCACCGACGCCGGTTGCTCCCCTTCCGCCTCCCGCCGCTCCTAGCACGGATTCGCCTTCCCGGACCGTGCCGACCCACGCTGTCGACGATCAAGACGTCGATCTTACGAAAATAGAAAGGAGAAAATGACGTGGGAAATCTCAGGGAATAATGGGACTGCTCTTTTATTAATATGAACTGGAATTTACAAGGTATATCCTAAAGACTCTGCTTTCCCTCTTGCTAACTCATAACTATTACACAAATCTATGGCTTGTGCTTCTTGTCTTCCTTCTCTCTCCTTGATCCGCCCAGGTTCCATCTTTAAATAGCCCTCGAAGAGGTGGCGGTTGCTTCCGGAGAAGGCACCTGATGCGAAGCGTTACGTCTGGTCGGAGTTAAGTGACGGTTGATACAGAATCAACCGTTTGGCTGTTATATGTCTATGAAACATATAACCGCATGGAGGTTGTTCACTGGTGTGTCTTGGATAAGATACGTCGTATGGAATATGCACGTGTTCCATTCATCATACGGTAGAGAATATACCTTGGAATCGGTTCTTACCTTCTACTTAGTAGTTCTCACGGTGGAAGCTTGGCTTGGGCCTTCGTCCACCAGTGGTACCCATTATGTAACCTCCGAATCTCTACGACCGGTGAGGTTGTGCACCTCAAAGGTTACGACCATGAAGACGTATGGTCTTTTATATATTAAAGATAATATATAGAGGTTTTAATCCTCGTCAGCTAGCCCCCGAACTTTAAATGAATAGGTCGTGTGAACACCTTTCTTCCGATGAAATCGTATCGGGATGACGCTTATTAAATACAAGGACATTTGAAGCGGTTTGTATTCACTTTAAAGTTGAGAACTTTGCCTTGGGATTTGAAGAGTTTCTGTGTCCATTGGACTTTTTTTTTGGGTAACTCCTTTTTACGGTTTAGGATTTCTGAAGCTTATAAAACCCCTTTGTAAACTTAGGGTTTTTTCACTTCCTCCTTTCTTTCTTCATCTTCGAGTGAAAACTTCTTCCGACCTCCTTTGCTTTCCACACCCAAAAAGAACCTAACCATGTCGGACCAAATCACCAACTGGTCGGTTTCCGACCTGAGTGAGAAGAAGTTGGAGAATCTAGAGAAGATCGAGATGCTCCCCAGCAAGGATGTGATTTCTTGGAGATCCGCAGCCGGAGAACATTCCCCGAGCAGTGAAGATGGAGAAATTCCTGTTTTTCTCGCATATATCGAATGCGGATTTCGGCTACCAATTCACTCCTTCCTTCCTCAAGTTTTGGAGTATTATGGAGTTGAATTGGTGAATCTGGCTCCCAATGCCATCGCCAATCTCAGTATTTTTATCTATCTCTGCGAAGCGTACTTGGGGATTCCAGCAGATCTGAATCTATTCAGGTACTACTACAGGATGACAAAGTCCGAAAAGGCGATTGGGACGCCTGGAGAGTGCACATTGCGTCTCCATGATGGAAAAGCTGATGAGTACATTTTTATGTACTCAAAATCTTCGTGGTCGTCGTGGAAGAAGAGCTGGTTCTATATGAAGATCACGAAGAAAGACAGCCTTTATTATTCTGGTAAGAAGGCGGTCGAGAATCCAAGATGGCGCTCCTCTACAGAGAAAGAGGGAAATGTAGGGAAATGGGCTGAAGCAATCAAGCTTCTTAGTGTCAAAGGTCTAACATCTTGGCATGTGGTGAAGGATTTTTCCACGCACGGGTTAGCCTTTGAAGACCCGAGCACATAAGATGCTCGTACATTGGTCGTGATGATACGACCAGAGACTCTAAAGATGGTAAGCCATTTTAATGATTCCACCAGTTTACCTATTTCATTGATTATTTCTTAACTCTTTCATTTTACCTTCTGACTCTATCTATCGATGAGATTAGAAGCCGGATCAAGATGATCTGCGCCGGAGAGCCTGGCGATAAGGCTAGTTTTCCTCGGATCTTAGCGGCCGTTTCCGCTGAAGAGAGGATTGAAAGACTTAAGGTAAAAATATCAACTGCTATCTTGTTATCGTACATATTATTTTTTATCGGTATACCATAAATTCTCTTTGATGTGTAGTCGGTTGGGTTGAGAATCAACAAGGTCACTGAGAGATGTGAGCCAATTGATGATCCGATCTCCCCTTCGACCACACAGGATGTAAGCCTTCCAGAGGTAGGTAACCGAACACAAATAATATTTTGGATAAATTATGTTTATCGCCTAACTATCTTTGATGATGAATTTAGGCGGTCGTCGTACCTTCCAAAGAAGGTGATCGAGAACCTCCGGTGCCTCATCGAGACCATCGTTGTGGAGGTCGACGAATCTACATCTATCGACCGGCAATCGGGACCTCGACCAAATGGTCGCGATATCGCTTCGATTTCCGATCGGTGGATGTGCAAGACCTAGTCAACCCTACCGGTTTAAAACCGTGAGATCGGTTGACAGAAGAGGAAGGCTAGCATAACGAACTTTAGTTCGATGCGCTATAAGGGTAAATTCGAAAAACAACAAGGTATATATATAAAATGAAGAGGTCGATTTATACATACCTTGGATCTTCCTTACCTTCTCTCTCTCGTTTTAGATCTTCGGTGTTCGGTCGTGTCGGATCAGAGCACCCTCGGAAGAAGTTCCCGAGGTAGAGGTGGTCGTGGAGGCTCCGACTGGGATACTCCTAAAGCAAAACTACCGAGGATGATGTAGCAAAGAAGCCCCGAGCAGGTTTTCAGATCGCTCAGATCCTCTAGTAATCCTTACTCCTTCTCCGGAGGTAGTCATCCCCAGAGACCCTTAACAGGTTCCACCTCCTCCAGGAAATACTTCTCAAGTTAACAAATTCCCTTTTTCTCCTCGATTTATCGAGGGTAAGGAACTTGATGAAGCCTGGGGAAAGATATCGGACCATCAAGGCAAGGTTGGTCCAGATACCATCTTTTCCGAATATAATGATATAGCAATTCGGGTAGGTGTTCTACGACCATCCTTACAACTCTTTCTTTTGCAGTTTCTTTGAAAGCTTGCTAAAGAAAGGAATTTTTGTTTTTGTAGCATTTGGTCGAAAACTATGTCGTGATCTGAGGATGACCAATAATAAAAACTTTGGAGCAAAACACTCCGATCTGAGAAGTAAGTACATTTCTCTTTTTGATCTCCTAAGGTTTATTATCTTGATTCTCCTTATAGATTATCCTTCTCTTTCTATCATATTTGATAGATTTAGAGAAATTTAAAGAAGAGATCAAGGCCAAGGAAGCCCTAATAATAAAGCTGAGGGAAGAAAATCAGAGTAAAGACCGGTTGATCGAGCATGCGATGACCAGACAAAAAGAGGTTTTCGACTCTTGTGAGAAGAAAATCAAAGGTAACTGGTCGTAGACCTAACCAGTATTTCATAACTCCAATTGTAAGGAGTACATTAATTTTGTTTATCTACTCGTGCAGAAAAAACTGAAGCACTTGAACGAGCGGAGAAGACCCTCGATTTTGAGCGTGGCCAAAAGGAAGCTTTTGTATTTGGCCTTGATGAGAAGATCAAGGCTCTTAACAAGATGATCTTTGATATGGGATCAGGATCAAGCTTGCCTTCTTTAGGAGATCCAATGGAAAAGATGGACTACTTTGGTCAACTTTTGGAAGATCTCAAAGGTCTGCTCAAAACTATGAGGGAAAACCATACCCAGACAATGAAGGAAGCTATTGTAACTGGAGTTAGTGTTGCTTTAGCAAAACTAAAGGCTTCCGATCCCTCTGTTAACCTTAGAGCTATGGAAGAGGACTTCGACTGCTCTGAGAGTGAAGCAACAAAACTTTTCGAGGAAGTAAAACCTCTCGGAGAGAAAGTTGCAGGGGAAATGGAAGTCGGATCTCCATCTCATAGCGACCAGTCTGGAGGTCCTAATATGTAAACAGATGTATCATTAGACTATGTAAAATGAAAAACTTACCTTTTATCAAAGAAGATCCTGCTTTGTCAATGTTGTTAAATACTCATATATCTCCTAGCCCCCGACTGCTTATGTTAGTAGATGAACATTACTAAGAGAAAGCAGTAGACCAGGAAATTGAGTAATAACGATGACCATGGTAAGAATGCTGATAATGTCTATGACAACGATCTAGGAAATACTAGGAAATCATGTGGTCGGAACCAGCTGACGATTTCGACTAGTCTAGATCTTGTCCATTATCGAAGTACTATGAAATACCACTTGTAGTCGATAGACATAACAAAGACCGGATTTTGCTGATAAGAAGATATGCATTAAGAATGTATGCAAGAAATGAAATGAAGAGAAAAGTACCGTTGTTTAGGAAATATTCGGATCTGGTCGTACCGAATCTTAAGAACTGAAGATGTGTAAAATATTTCGTGAAACGTGCTCATACTCAAATCTGACTGGCAGCGAGGATCGTAGGAAAAGGACTGTCACTAGGAAGCTCCTTCCAGTGGGCAGGACCACGTGCAGAGAGGAGAGACTTCGACCAGGAGGTTTTCTGTGTCCCGACCAGTAGCCAAACTTGAGTAGAACAGAATGTTGAAATAAAATAACAATCTTCAAATTCAAGAAAGAAACGAAAACCAAGTAAATTGTCTGAGTTGGTACTCTTTATACTCGTATGATTCTTTAAGAAAAGAATTTCTGGTCGTGCGTGTGTATCATTGAAGTAATGATCACGTCTAAAACCAGTGTGGTCGGTGACATTTAAGTCAGCAACCCTGAGTAGTGGAGATCCTACTGAAAGGAATATCGGAGAGAATGAGAGTCTTCTCCGACCAACCAGCAACGGGAATGTCATACGACCAGATGCGACAAATAATAAGCATAAACAACCATACTTATCGTTTTTAAGGAAAAACATCTTTATTGAAAAAAGAAAGTAAATAAAATACATGAAATTAAACATAGAACTCACTCAATTGATCAATATTCCAAGAATTAGACAAAACTTGCCCATCGGTCATAGCTAATCGTACCGATCCTGGCCGGGTAACTTCGACCACAGTGTGTGGACCTTCCCACTTAGGTGAAAGTTTGTTGCGACCTGCTTGGTTCTGAATTTTTCTAAGAACCAATCACCTATAGTTAGGCTGCAAGGTTGCACCTTACGACTGTAGTACCGACGCATGGCTTGCTGGTAGATCGCTGATCGTAGCAAAGCTTGGTTTCGTCGTTCTTCAAGGAAATTGATGTCGTCAAGTCGTCGTTCACACTGATCACTTTCGGAAAAGGAATCAGTTCGAGCAGAACCAATTTTAAGCTCTGGAGGAAGCATGGCTTCGGCTCCGTAAACCATAAAGAATGGTGTTTCACCGGTCGCACGACTAGTCGTGGTACGAACGGCCAATAATACAGAAGGAAGTTCTTGAACCCAAGCTCGACCGACCGAATTAATCGATCGAATACTCGTCGTTTGATCCCTTGCATTATGATACCATTGGCTCGCTCAATCGCTCCATTGCTCGTGGATGAGCAACGAAGTTTAAATGTATCTTGATACCTAGTTCTTCGCGAATTCACGAAATTGCCGCTGAAAATCGGGCACCGTTATCGATGATTATACGATCGGGTACACCAAACCGTAATCACGCTTTTTGTTAGGAACCTCTTGGCGGCTTGGTTGTAGTTTTACAACCGGCTCGGCCGATCCATTTAGTGAACGTGTCAATCATAACGAACAGAACTCAAAGCCCCGGTGCTCTTGGGAAAGGTCCCGAATGTCGAGTCCCCGTGTTGCAAAAGGCCAAGAAAGAGGAATTGTTTGCAAAGCTTGAGACGGCCGATGTACTTGTCGACTATGAAATCGACATTGCACGCACCGTCACGAGCTCTTTTGCATCATGAAGGCGGTTGGCGAGAGTATCCTTGCCTAAAGGCTTTACCAACCAAAGTTTTGTAGGAATGATGTGCTCCACAGACTCCTCCATGAATTTCGGCTAGCAATTTAATGCCATCCGAGCGAGATATGCATCTCATCAACACTCCGTGAGATCCTCGCTTATACAAGGTACGTTCAATGAGAGTGTATGATTTGGCTTTTCGTGCAACGCGATCAGCCTCTACATCATCTTTTGGAATTAGGTCATGCTGAAGATAATTGTAGATCGATGTCATCCAATCTCTACCGTGATCGTGATGGCGCCAACCATCATCGACCTGTGGAGCATCCATGTTCGCAGAATCGAGGTGGGCAACCTCCTTGCTAAGATCTATGTCCTCGGAAGGCTCGACTACCGAGGGTGAATCGAGTTTCTCGAGAAAAACTCCGAGCGGGACGGATGTCCGTGTGGAAGCCATCCGGGCCAACTGGTCTGCCAGAAAGTTTTCCTTTCTAGGAATGTGTTGGATCTGGAAACCGAAGAAATGCTTTTCGAGTTTCCGTACTTCCGCCAGATATGATGACATCTTGGTACTAGAGCATTGATACTCTTTCCCTACTTGATTCGCTACTAGTTGAGAATCGCCTTTCACTAGCAATCTGCGAATCCGAAGCGAACGAGCCGCCCAAGTCCGCCAAGAAAC
The DNA here is from genome assembly GCA_036346255.1 of Ampelocalamus luodianensis. Taxonomy (NCBI): domain Eukaryota; kingdom Viridiplantae; phylum Streptophyta; class Magnoliopsida; order Poales; family Poaceae; genus Ampelocalamus; species Ampelocalamus luodianensis. Next base: position 22,277,364 of record CM070617.1, on the reverse strand, counting down.
CTTCATATTCGCCACATTGTTAGTAGCGAAAAGTTAAACCGAATGGCGTACTTTATTTGTTCGCCAGTAGGGGAAATCAAGACGACCCCAGCCCCCGAGCCATGCAACATCAAGGAACCATCGAAGTACATTGTCCACTCGTCGTGGTGCTCGTACTCGGGCCCTTGGGTGGGTTCAGGGTTTGTCCATTCGGCAATGAATTCTGCTATTGCCTGGGACTTGATTGCTGTTCGTGGGACAAAATGGAGATCGAACGCCCCAAGCTCAACCGCCCATTTTGATATTCGTCCTGATGACTCCCTGTTTCCCAGGACTTGACCAAGGGGATATCCAGTAGGTACGACCACTTTGTGGGCTTGAAAATAATGCCTTAGTTTCCTTGAAGCCATAAGGAGATCATAGAGCAATTTTTGTACCCGCGGATACCTTTCTTTTGGTCCATGTAAGACATCACTTACGTAATATATTGGTCGTTGAACATTGTCTCGTTCTACGACCAGTACACCACTAACCGTTTGTGGCGTTGCAGCCACGTAAATTAGTAATATTTCTCCCAATCTTGGAGAAACTAAGATTGGGGGACTCGTAAGGTACCGTTTTAATTCTTCAAAGGCGCTGCTTGCTTCTTTAGTCCATTCGAAACTCCCATGTTTCCGGAGAAGCTTAAAGAAAGGTAGTCCTTTTTCGCCTAACCGTGCTATGAAACGACTTAACGCTGCCATACAACCGGTTAACTTCTGGACTTCCTTCTTTGTGGTTGGAGCGCGCATCTGGTCGATGGCGGCGATTATCGTTGGATTTGCTTCAATGCCTCTAGCTGAAACTAGGAACCCAAGAAGCTTTCCCGACGAAACTCCGAACACACATTTCTCTGGATTTAACTTAAGGTTATGACGTCTTAAGTTATTGAAAGTCTCTTGCAGGTCTAGAATATGATCCCCAGTGTTGATGCTTTTAACGACCAGATCATCAACGTAGGCTTTAAGATTCCAACCCACCTGAGGGCTAAAGGTCTTTTGCATCAACCTTTGGAATGTTGCACCAGCATTCTTGAGACCAAATGGCATTTTTACATAACAGTAAGTACCATATGGGGTGATAAAGGAAGTTTTCTCTTCATCTTGTTTACTCATATTGATCTGGTGGTACCCTGAGTAAGCATCCAAAAAACTTAACAACTCACACCCAGAAGTAGAGTCTACAAGTTGATCAATGCGAGGAAGGGGAAAGTCATCCTTCGAACAAGCTTTATTAAGATCTGTAAAGTCAATACACATTCGCCATTTCCGTTGGCTTTTCTAACCATTACAGATTGGCGAGCCACTCGGGTGGTCGACTCACGAATGAACCCACTTTGAGAAGCTTGTTGATCTCCGATGGATTGCTTCTTTTCGATCAAAGTAAACGCCGTAGCTTCGCTGACCGGTTTTTTGTTAGGTCAGAGCTAGCCTATGCTCGATCACCTCCCTGGGGACTCCGGGCATGTCGGACGCCTGCCATGCGAATACGTCCTGATTAGCTCGGAGGAAGGAGACGAGCAACTCTTCCTATTTAGGGTCGAGTCCTGTCCCAACCAATATCTTGGCACCCTCTGGAGAAGCGCTTCCATCGAGATGTACCTCTTTCAACTGGTCGGAAGGTTTTGGTGTCATCTTCGGCCTTGAACTTTTGACCTGCATGTTAACGGTGTTAGTTCCCCTGGTCGGAAGTTCATCGACCAGCTCTAAACACTTCCGATCGCATGCGTAGGCTATCTTCTGATCACCTCGGACCGTGATTACACCTTTCGGTCCCGGTATTTTCAAACTCTGATAACCGTAATGCGTGGCTATCAGGAACTTTGCTAAAGCCGGACGACCGAGAATTGCATTGTATGCAGTCTCGAAGTTCACCACATCGAATGAAACTTTTACGCTCGAAGTTGTCGGGTTTTCCGAACGTAACTAGTAGGGACAAGTGCCCTATTGGCTTAGCAGTAGACCCAGGCACTATGCCGTGAAAGGCATATTTCACCGGTTTTACCTTGGATTTGGGAATCTGCATATCTTCTAAAGCACTTGCAAATAGAATATTCAAAGAACTACCCCCATCTATCAAAACCCGATTAACCTTGCAGTTATTAATAGTAGGCTCAACGACAATTGGAAACCTACCTGGTCGAGTTGAAGGAATAGGGCAGTCTTCTTTGCTGAAAGAGATTATTGTCTCCGACCACCTTGAAGGTTTAACGGCGATCGAAGGTTCGGTAAGGTTGACATCTCGCTCCATGGCTTTCAGGTGACGTCTGGACTCGTACGAAGAAGACCCGCCGAAGATCACATCAACGGTGTGCTGAGGTTCTTGGTACTCCATCTCTTCGTCACCATCTTTGTCCTTCTTGGAGCTTGTTTCCCCGAGCTCTTGAATCGACGGGAGTGGTCCTTTACCTGCATAATAATCTTCCAGCTTCTTTTGCCAAGCGCGACAATTGCGCAAATCGTGTCCTGCTTGCTGATGAAGAGGACACCATTTTTTGTTTTTCTTGTAACCATTAGTCGGAGCTTTGGCCTTGCCACGACCAGTATAATCTTTTCTTCCTTTTGTAGATTTTTCAGGAACAGTCAGAACCTCTTTGTCGTTGGCTCTGCCATGTTTCTTTTTCTTGAGAGTCTTCTTTAGTTTCTTTTCCGCCCTATCTAAGCCAGGTTGGGGGATCTTATCCTTTCGATCAACAGCTTCGTTCCACTCGACCGCTTCACTGGCCGTAGCGTACTTGTCAGCCATGTCGAAGAGCTCGATGGTTGTTCGTGGAGGATGTATAGCTAAATCCTCCGTAAACCTTCGATTTCTTAATCCCTCTTTGAAGGCATTGAGAGGGACTTCTTGGAACTCTATCAAGTACTCTACAAGGGCAAGCTAGTGTCTATTAGCCAAATTAGAGTTTTTGGCTGATTTGACATAGTTGACATATGAAATAACAAAAATACCTTTCTATTCAGAAAAAAATATAAAAATAAGACCATGAAGTCATACGGACGTGACACATAGACTTATATGTGTCCTAAAGGATCGCACTTGCCTCCACCATGTACAGGGCAAGGCACTGCCTTCACCATGCCCTGTGGGCACGGCATTGTGTCATTTGTGTGCCTAGGGTACGGACAAGATAGGCACAGTGCCCCAGGGCATGAACAAGGATCAATCATGTGCACCCAGGGCCGAGACTCGGGAATTCAACGTGTATCGTGCTCTTGAGTTCTTCTGGACCGGACTGCACTGGTAGGTACTAGCTGAAAGATATGCGCATACACTACTGGTCTCTCTGTCTGTGTGTGATTGGCTAGTGGAATACTAATTAAAAACAACGAGCTGAGTTAGGGTCTACAAAATTCAGTTCAAAGACGTTTCTGAGACAAGAAGTTTGGTCGTCAGTAATGCAGACAAGCAAATGTCAGAAAGTCATAATCCTATGACCATCGGCCAAGAGAAGGTCCGATGTAAGTGAGAAGATGCATATATGCAAGCCAAAAAAGAGATGTGCATCAGTGCATGGCATTAGTTAATCTATTATCTAGAGAATGCACAAACATGCACGGCTATATAGCTACATCGGCCTGACTGAAGGGGAAAAACAAACAAACAATGTGTAAGTTGTTGGTTAATTGTCCCAGCTTATTGCCGGCCGGCCGGCAATATAGCAATGGAGAGTACGTTTGTACGTGCTCGATGGAGTGCCCGTCCATGTCTGATGGAAGGAAAACATCTTGAGCTCAAATTTTGAAACAAACATATATGCATTAATTAATAGTGTGAGAAATTGCTGTACTAGCTAGCTTATATGACTCTTTAAAGTCCCGATTAAAGAAATGGAAACCACTAGCTAGCTAGCATTGTTTGGAGGTAGACAGACAGGAGCAGGACAGGCCGAGGCTAACCAACTAAAACATATATAATTACGGAAAATCAGTCGCATGAAATAGAAGATTTGTTGTTTGTTGGGGCATGCAGATGCAGCCCTAGCTATGTTAGGACTTGAGTAGCTAGCTAGCTAGCGTTTTTCCTTGACAAATAAAAGCAATGAGAATGCAAATGCATGAGAAACTAATAATGTCGATCGTACGTACTAGTACCTATCTAATGATCGATGGAGATGGAGATGGAAATCAATCTCCAGGATTATTCGTGCGGTGATCATCAAATTCAAAGGAGGATATATAGTATATTCTTCAAGATAACTCAGATTGCAATTAAGCTGAAGCATTCAAGGTATGTTTGGATTGAGACCTAAAGACAGCAGGCCTGGCCAAGAGTGCTCCGGATGGCTGCCTGGGTCATGCTTGGATGAAGGCCTGGCAACCAGGCTTACAAAATGAATGCCTTGCAGGCAGCTATTTCTTGTTTCTCTCTTTACTTGTTTATCTCTCTATTCTATCTCCAGGCACGTATCATCAATCTAACATCGTATCTCCAAATTTGCCTAATCAAATAAAAATTATCTACTTTTCAAACTACTCTTAGACACCACTTTTTTCTCAAACACGACTCTCAGTCCTCGATCCAAACATACCCTCGGCCTTCAAAGGATAGGCCGGAGATGGAGGTACGTACGTACTTGATTGGCCAGACGGCCGGGTGACGCACGCATGAGGCGATCGAATGCCATGCATGCATGCACTACGCACTACTTCAAGATGGAGTTGGTGGCCCTTTTCTAGACTAACGCACTAGCTAGCCTAGCCAGTAGGACTAATTACTAATTAGCTTCTTGGTCCCTTGTCCGTGCCTCTGGGTACTGTGCTGTCTTGTCCGTGCTTTAGGCTTACGGACAACGTAGGATACGGTGGAGACATGCTCGGCCTCGGAGGCACGGACAAGTCTGCACGATTTTGTGTCGTTATTTTTATAATTAATTATGATAGTAGATTATTTTTACTATTTCATACGTCAACAATATCAAATCAACCAAAACCCGCCAAATTAAGCTCCAATAGAGTATCGTTTCAATCATTCATGCTGCGAATGTCACAGAGGATCCTGGCTTTGAACGTCTCCTTTCGGACATAGTTTAGCTATTAATTCTAGTACTCCATAATGCGTGCGTTGAAAGCCAACGACAGCCGCCAGTACATATCTAAAAGTGCCGACTGTTTTGCCGATTTAGCACTTATCATCGGTAATATTACAGAAGTACCGTCGGGAAGGAAGAAATTATAGTTTCGGTTTGGCTACTTTTCAGGCGCCTGAAAAGTATCTATCTGTCAGTCACTTTTGCAGCCGTTCGATTGCGTCGTGATTCGTGCGGACGGAGCTCCATCAGGCAGCGAGATTTTTTGTTTGGCGGGTGTTGGGCTTCCGGTTTTTTGACCCGTTATCTGTTTCTCGATGTATCCGTCGTCTCCGTTCAAATTTTTTATTTTTTTCTTCGATTCTCGCGCCTCCTCTGTAATCTCGCGTATCGCCGTTTCGGTTTCGTGCTGCAGAGCCCGTGGAGGAGAATCCGAGGGAGAGGATGGGAGAGAGCCAGCTCGTGTAGAGGAGAATCCGAGGGGAGGAAGGGAGAGAGCGAGCTCCTCCCGGCGGTCAAGGTGTTTGCGGCGAGCGGCATTTTCTCTCTCGCGTGAAGCGGCGAGCAGAAAGTGACGAGTGCGACCATCTCTCTCGGGTGAAGTGGCGAGCGTCGACGGGCGTGCAGGAAGCGGCTAGCGACTAATTGCTGTTGGGGGCACCGATTTTTTTGGTGAGTAGAGCTAGCTTGTTCGTTTCATCCAGCCGATTGAATAGTTTGGGGGCACCGATTTTGTGGTGAGTAGATCTAGCTTGTTTAGGGTTTGTGTTGAGTTTTTTTAGGTTACCAATCTGTTGTTCTAAGGCTTTTTTTGGTGCGATTTTGTCTTGTTTGGTAGGTAGGTTTTGATCCAGTTTTTTTAGGGGTTTTTTATGTGTTTGATCCCTTGCAGGTATAGGTGCGGTAGTAAGTATGGGTGTGGTAGTAAGTATGTGTTTTTTAGGATATTAGTCCAGAGTTGCACGGTTTTGCTCAGCTACTTATTGGACCAGACAGAGATACTAGTATACTACATGTCTTGATCTAGTTTTTTTCCAATGATTTATGTGTTTGATCCATGGATGTGGTTTGGAGGATTTTTATGTAGTGAATTTATTGTATAAGTGTTTGGTAGGCATATTGTAGTGAAATTATTGCGTCAGTGGTAGCTGAGCAAAGCTGAAGACCAGGATTTATGTGTTTGATCCCTGGCTGTGGTTTGGAGGATTTTTTTGTAGTGAATTTATTGTGTTTGGTAGGCGTTTTTGTAGTGAAATTATTGTATCAGTGGTAGCTGAGCAAAGCTGAAAACCAGGAGGGTTGCAGGTATAGGTGTGATAGCATTAAGTTCATACACTATTTTTTGAAATGGAGTATTTGTGAATCATCTTTTCTGAATCTTAACATTGTCTTTGTGCTTCCTGCATGTACGTTTGAATGTAGCAACAAAATGTGTTGGTTAATCAATTTTAGAACCATCTTTGTTTAGTACTAGTTCAGTCCAGAGTTGCACATCTATGCGCAACTCCTTCTTGGACCAGATAGAGAGTTTCATGTGAATGTCCATGCATGGCCTAATATATATGTTCGAATGTTCATCATGATCATAATATCTGTATTTTGGGCCTTGCTAAGATGATCTCTCAAAACACTATAATTTTTTTAGAATAATACTGATTAATTATGGCTCTTTTATTTGCATGAATTGTCTTTGATAGGGAATAATCTAGTCAATTGGAAGGAGGTGACCATTTTAGCAATCTAAGTTGTGACAAGGTATATATCTTTCCACTTTTGTTGGCAATTGCACTTTTGTAGATGGTTGTCTTGCTCTCGGTTTTTCATTTGTTTAGATGGGATCATTTTTACGATTTTGCACACACTTTCAGTGTCGATGTTGTGAACTTGATGTTGTATACTGTTATGTCCTAGCATGTTTTTTCTTATTCAGATTGATTTGGATGATCATGAGAATTGCTAATCGAGAGAATCTTGCTAAAATGATTAAGTTTTTAGACAATCATGATGAGTGAAGGACAAGGTTTCCTTTATGTTATTGGGTCCCATTTGTTTTTAGACAATCATGATGATTGATTTGTTTTGTTGTTGTTTAGTTTTTTTTGGCTCTGAGTCTAGACAAAACCTTATGTCTTGAAACATAATACCTACCTCACAGTTATTGTGTTATTGTGTTTGTGTTGGGCGGTCAAGCAATATTTGATTTTTTTAATAAAAACATAATACCTACCTCTGGTTACCTGTCAGGGGTTCACATGAAGGCCTCTGTGTGCCTTATTTACTTCTCAATCTTTTCAATCTTCTTTACTTCTCAATCTTTTTGCAGTGTTACATCCTGACACTTCTTTACTTTCTCAATCTTTTCGATTCTTTGTACTTTTGAAACCGCATGTTATATATAGGATTATGGAGTTCTGGAGTTTTGGAGTTTTGCTCTATGATTATGGAGGGGACATTTTGAATCCTTTGTACCTGCACAAAATATGCTAAACTCATCAGACAGCTCCTATCACATGTACTCAGTTGACATCGTATACTTCAAATACAGTAGTATACTCCATGATTATTCCGTCCTGTTGTTAAGACATTAAAATGTACACACTGGTTACTTAAGTTGGATTCAAGAAAACCATCAGTTTTTTTGTTTATATCATCAGACAGCTCCTATCACATGTACTCAGTTGCATCAGTTTTTTTTGTCAATAGAGAACATGGCTAGGGATATTATCGAGTCAGATGAAGATGAATCCAATGATAATGGAATGAATAACACTGTGGAGCATGAAGAAGACTTTGATGTAGCAGACTCAACGGCTATGGAATCTGGTGAAGATGAATATGTAAGCAAGCTATTGTTTCTTTTGTTATATTGTCTTATTTCCATTGATGTGCTTTTATTTTAATTTTTTCGTTTTATCCTTGATGGCAGTCGGGCTCTTCTTCTGAGGATTATATTGATGATGCTATCATTTTTAAGAATTTGTCGAAGATGGTATTTTTGAGTTTATTTTATTTTGTTTTGTTTTATATCTTATGAAGTTTTTTTAAATTTGTTTTTTAAAACTTTAGTTGTCTGTTGACTTCTTCATCTATTTTGTTTGTAAACTTTTGTTTGTGCAGGTTGCAAAGTCTCTAAAAGGAAGTTGGCTCAAAAGGTCAAAAGGTGTTCATACTGAAAGAGAAAGGTTTGAATCCCATCGATAGAACATTATTCCTTTTGTTATTTCGACTGTAATTGTTTCCTTTTACGTAGAAGACTAGGGGTGATCTGAATTGTAAGAAGGGCGGGGTGATAATGTAGCTTCAAAGGCTTCTAGCAGATGCAATATGAGCTATTTCTTGACATAATTTCTGGTCTAAGTCAAGCTAAAAAGATGTTATCAAGGAGTACAACTTTGGATTCTTTTGGAGTTTGAAAAGTGTCTTTGTTCTAGGAAATTTGTGCAGTGGATAGCTGATCATGTAGACACCAGGAGTTCGGACATAATTGTGAAAGAGAAAGTAATACCAATCTCTCCTATGTCCATTCATTCCGTATTAGGTATTCCAATAGGTGGACTAGAAATTAAGTCAGACAATGACTCGGGAAAGAATTTTTCTTTGGAAATGTTTGACAGAGAAACCTACCAACAATAAAAATTTTTGGTACTAAGTTCTTTGAAAGATGACCTTCTTGGAGAGCAGGTTTTCATATGTTTTATGGTGCTTACCTTGTCTACTTTTCTCTGTCCAAACTCAAACACATACCCAGTCCAAAATACCTAAGTCCTTTGCAAGATGTTCACAAGGTGAATGATTGGGATTGGTCCAAATTTGTTTATGAATGGTTGATGGTATATGTGAAGAAATATAAGAAGGAGAGAAGGAATACTTCTCAGTCATCAAGGACACTTGGAGGTTGCTTATATTTTCTCATTGTAAATTCTGATTGCCATATTTTTTCTTCCCTTTTTTTCTCTCTGCATGCATTTGCCTTATGATTTTAGGTTAGATTAATATGTTACATTCGTTTGATAATTGATTAAGATTTTTAGTGTTAACTTGCACAGCAGTTTGTTTTGTTTTGTTTGTTGTTTGTCGGTTAATTTTCATACTAAAATTGTACCGTCAGGGCTACTAGGAATTTTAGTGTGAACTTGCACACCAGTTTCGTTAAATTTGCACATATTCTTGTCATGTAACTTTAGTTCAAAATACTGTGCAACTTATATGTTTCCTGTATTTTTGTCATGTAACTTTAGTTCATATTGAGCAATATAAGTAATTTGATTATGGTAGATGAGGGATCCGCTTGCTTGTCTCTCTGCATTAAATTTTTAATGCTGTGTTATTTCCCTGATTTCTTGTTGTTGTTAGGTATACTATCTTGACTTTCTTGATTTTGGCTTTCGTCAATTGCCAATTCGTGCACCTCGAATTTTAGTTTGGAAGGGTGATATGATCAAGAAGTACTCTCAGTATGATTGTGTTTCTGCGAAGGGTAATCTGTTTGAAATTTGCATACTGTAAGTTATTTTTGCCACTTTTTCCTTATAGTATTTTTAAGTTGCTCTTTTCTTTTGATATATTACATATATGGCATATTTGACCTTGGAATGTTTTTTTTCCTTAGGTTAAAGATTTTAGTTTGACTTGCTACGGGTTGCTATCTTCATCTCCTTCTGACCGCACTGCTAGCAATAAAGTCTCTCATTTCAGAGATTCATTGGAGAGGAATATTGGGAATTCATTGCCTGCAAAGGTGTGAGATTGATTCTTATCTTTTCAGGGCATTTTGCTTATATTCGTTCATTAATTTTTTTATTAATTTTATTATTTTATTGTTTGTTTAACCCCTATTTTTATCACATTTTTTATTGTGTTGGTGTACATTATGTGCCTGCTAACATCATTACAAGTTTTCTAATGATGTTTTCCCATTCAGTTTACATTAACAACAAAATTTGTTTATGTTATTATTATTTTTTCCATAGGTTAAAGAAGGCATTAGTGTGATTTTCCAAAAATTTCATGAGAACCATCCTGAAGTTTCTTGCTATAAGTCTGAAGTGCTTGTTATGGATGTATTGAACTATTTATCAACTACCACAACAACTGTTTGTCTTGATGACCGATCCTTACGGCAATGATGATGAGTACAACATGGATGACAAGTGGCAATGGTCGGATATTGATCATTACCCCATGAATGAGGATCACAATGAACATTTGAACACTAAAGATGTGAATACTGATTCCCAATCAACAGTGAGAATCCCATCTGTTGATTCGGATCATGACAACTTGAATGAGGATGACGCTAATGACGGTTCTCAAGCAACAATGGAATTAACATCGGATGAGTCATCACAAAAGAACAAATCAAGCGAGGTTGTTTTTTTACGATTTTCTTATGATCTATTTAATTTTGCATTTTTTTGTGTTCTAGAGGAGGATGTCTTGTAGCTAGCATATTGCCCATGTATTTTCTTTCCCATTGTTGTTTTCTTTCTTTTACCTTTTTTTCCTTTATATATATATGTACAAATTTTTTTAATAGGTTAGGTTAATATGTTACTTGATTAAGATTTTTAGTGTGAACTTGCACAATAGTTTCATTAAATTTGCAGATATTATTGTCATGTAACTTTAGTTCAAATAGTGTGCAACTTTGTGCATTTCCTGTACAAAACCAAAAATTTTGAACACTAAAGATGTGAATATCGATCCCCAACCTACGGTGAGGATCCCATCCGTTGATTCACCCATGTCAACTTGAATCGACAAGATGCTAATGTGATTCTAAAGCAACGCTGAAATTAACATCGGATGAGTCAACACGGAAGAACAACTCCCAAGCGAGGTTGGTTTTGGCGGTTCACTTATGATCCATTTTGATTTTGCAAGTTTGTTTTTGTAATATTTTCAATTTTCGTCTAGAGGAGGATGTCTTGTAGCTAGCATATTGCCCATGTTTTTCTTTCCCATTGTTGTTTTCTTTCTTTTACCTTTTTTCCTTTATATATATGTATTTGCTTTCTAATAGGTTAGGTTAATATGTTAGTTGATTAAGATTTTTAGTGTGAACTTGCACAATAGTTTCATTAAATTTGCAGATATTATTGTCATGTAACTTTAGTGTGCAACTTTGTGCATTTCTGTACAAAACCAAAATTTTTAAACACTAAAGATGTGAATCTCGATTCCCAACCTACAGTGAGGATCCCACTGTTGATTCAGCCCATGACAACTTGAATCGACAAGATGCTAATGAGTTCTCAAGCAACGCTGAAATTAACATCGGATGAGTCAACACGGAAGAACAACTCCCAAGCGGGTTGGTTTTGTTTTTGGCGGTTCATTTATGATCCATTTGATGTGAATACTGATTCCCAACCTACAGTGAGGATCCCAACTGTTGATTCAGCCCATGACAACTTGAATCAGCAAGATGCTAATGACAGTTCTCAAGCAACGCTGAAATTAACATCGGATGAGTCAACACAGAAGAACAACTCCCAAGCAGGTTGGTTTTTGTTTTTTTGGCAGTTCATTTATGATCCATTTGATTTTGCAAGTTTGTTTTTGTAATATTTTCAATTTTCGTCTAGAGGGGAGGATGTCTTGTAGCTAGCACATTGCCCATGTTTTTTCTTTCCCATTTGATTTTGCACAATAGTTTCATTAAATTTGTAGATATTCTTGTCATGTAACTTTAGTTCAAATAGTGTGCAACTTTGTGCATTTCCTGTACAAAACCAAAATTTTGAACACTAAAGATGTGAATACGATTCCCAACCTACGGTGAGGATCCCACTGTTGATTCAGCCCATGATAACTTGAATCAGCAAGATGCTTTTGACAGTTCTCAAGCAACGCTGAAATTAACATCGGATGAGTCAACACAGAAGAACAACTCCCAAGCAGGTTGGTTTTTGTTTTTTTGGCAGTTCACTTACGATCCATTTGATTTTGCAATTTTGTTTTTGTAATATTTTCCATTTTTCATCTAGTAGACAAATTAAGTAAGAGGAGGAGGAGAAGGTCTTGTAGACAGCTTAATGGCAGCCAGCAATCTGATGTTTCTGTAGCTTCAAGAACAAGATCGCGCTTCAAAAACAATTATTCATCTGGAAAGTCAAATTTGAAGCAAACTGATACCATTTTATTAGATGCTGAGCAAGAAAAAGCAAGCAAATTTCAGTCTCAGGTTGTTGCCTGCTTTTACAATGCGTAGTTTCTTATATTTTTCTTTTATCTTACCCTACTTGAGGTATATCATGTGTCTTATATCTCCTTATTTGACTTTACAAAGGTTTATTATTTCCTCGAGTTCTAAATATTTGGCCATTAGGCCATGCATATATAATGGTATGAACATGAAATTGTTGTGCTTGGGAGATGCCCATTGTTGCTTTCTTTGGTAGACGAATTGAGCACTGGTTGGTGGCCTTTGAGTTCATTTATTGTGAATATTAGCTTTTCGCATGATAGAGGATGTTGAGTGAGCCTGCCGATATCAGGTGCATATGATTCCTTTGGATTGTAACAAAATAAAGACAAGGATGCTTGCTAGACTGGGTTGTGTCTCTTACCTTCTTGTATGAGGCTGAATACAGCCTATAGAAGTAGTTTGCCATAATACAAGTAATCTATTGGCTGTAAAGCTTATGGAGTTTGTGAGATCTTTGGTCGATTATTTGTGTAAACACAATTTTAGTGCTTACCTGTTAATGTTTTGCTCTATGCAGTACCATTTGTAGTCACAAACTCACAACTCGCAACTTGCTTGTGGCAAAACAAGTAGGTCGGTTGTGCTATTACATCCAGAATTATAGTAGCACTTGTATTCGGATGCTTTTACATCTTGGAAGAAATATCTGTGATTCTCATCTCTAATTCAACTCACTACAAATTGAAAGTGCTTGGGAGATGCCCATTAGTTGCAATAGACCTCAAGTACAACACAAATAACATTTTAAGTTTTCTTTGTAATTTATGTTTTCGATATTTGATGTATGCTTATTTTTTCGCCATTTCGGTAGGATCATGTTGCAACAATTGATGCACTTCCAATAGTTGCCTGCAGCAGTTGTCATCGAGAGGCGATGGGAGTGCCTGCCCATCATGCAACCTTCTTACGAGAATCTCAAGGTAGCTTCTTTTTCACTTTCGTAGTTTATTTCTATATATTGCAACATAGTAGAAAATATGGTTTCTACATGTTATTTTTTAATTTTGTTTATCTTTTTTTTCTTAGTGTTGTTTGTTTCGTCTATTGTTTTGTTAGTCTAGTCTTATTTTTTCTTATATCTATGTAGGATCCGGTTGAACTGAGCTCAAGGGGTGTTTGCTACGCTAATTCTTTACAAAAAAGTGCAAGCCTTGATCATATGTTATCTCCTCAAGACTTAAGTATTGGCGAGGCTCATTCAAGGGCTGCCAAGGTGAGCATGACTTAAGTATCAAGCACATGAATGTTATTCTTAATGTTTTTTTATTTGTGTTAACAGCATCTAAAAGCCGTAAAAGCTGCCATAAGTTTGAATAATTACGACAATTTTTTTTTTTTGCAATTTAGTTTCTGTAAATTTCTCTCAATTTTTATGTCAATGTAAGTATGCATTTGATCATGATCATAGAGGAAGATATCTTGTTTTACCAATCCCTTTTATGTTAATGTTTTAGTACTTATAATGTTGTTTTCTTTATTTTTTCTTTATTAGGATGATCAAAATCATGCGCTTTCAAGTCTTCGATGGCGAGCTAAATCAAATGATTATGGTATTTTTAGTTGAGGATTCGTCAATTTTTTTTTATCTTTTTGTTTTTATTCTTGATCACATACTTTTTGATATTAGTTCATCAAGCATGCACTTCCGATGTGCCAAGCAAGAACCCTCCTGTTGATTCTTCTCCTCGAATTGGTAAGATCCATTCAAAGAATTGATGCCATTGTTTTTATTCAATTGTTTTGAAATTAGACTATGTAAGGCTTGACAACTATGTTTGGGTGGCTTTCATAGCATTAATATTTTTGTGACTATTGCTTTTTTTGTTTAGGCGAAGCAATTCCTTGCCAAATCTATCCAAAAATAGGCTGTGTCAAACCAAGATCTGAATTTCTGGGATCAAAGTACACCTTCTTTCCGTATACTTGATTGTTTAGATGATTCTGGAAATTTCATTGAAGATCCAATGTGTCGTCGTCCGGTTGGTCAGCCATGTGATGGGAAGACACGCTATGATGAATTTAAGAGTGATTGTGTTGTTGATGCCATGATTTCTGATTTTGATTCACAACATGTTACTGTAAGTGTTACCCTCTTGTCAATAAATGTACATTTGGTAGTATTTTTACTTTGTTAATGTGTTGCAGTTTTGCTAATATCTTTTTTTTATTGCTTCTGAATAGGTCAATACAACTTCGAATTCTAAGTCTAGCATCAGTTCTTCTAAAAAAATTCCATGTACATCTAAGCAGGTAAAAGTTTGTGTTCATTATCTCAGTTTCATCTGTTAATCATCATCTATGTGTTGTTTGATAGATATTTTAAATTAATTTCAGACTCCCATCGACATTAGCGATGATGAGTTTGATGTGAATTGCACCCAAATACCAAAACAAGATGACGATCAGACCATTGATCCTGTACCTCTTACCATTGTTTCTCCCTCTGGAGAAACTATTAGCATTGTAAGTTTTTGTTCTTGTTTTTAATTTGATGCTTATTTTTAATTTCTTTGTACATTTTAAGTTTTTATAAATGGATTATATAAATTATTATGTTATTTTTTTTTGGTGATTTATTTCCTTGATCTTTGATTCCATATCTTAAATGTTTAAATATATTGTAGTGCTCTCAAGAATCGCTTGACATATTGTTTTGTGGTGAACGAATTTAAAGCGCACTGCAACAAGATGTGTGATAAATCCGATGAGTTTTACAATAAATCATCTGGTGGAAAACTTGGCATGAAACGTGCCAGGAGAGTTGTTGTCCCCACAAAAATCAAGGGCTCACCATATGTCACAGAGAGGGTGAAATATTCAGTGTCTGCAAATGAGATGCGCTACTACAATGTTGTTGTTAAGCTTAGCGATGCGATCACCAATTGTAAGTTTTGTTTCTTATGTTAGTTCTTCTTTTTTCTTTTATGTTATGCATTAGCTGATTATTTTTTATTTTCCTTTGTATAGTATGGATGCTGTTAACTTTGACAATGTTAAGGTCAGATTCATGTCCCTTGCTAGCTCATTGAAGCCTTCAGGGCGAGTTGAGAAATTTGTTATTAATGCCCTATGCCGAAAGCTTTTCAAGGATAATCATCCCGTCAATTCAAAGAAGCATTACTTCTTTTCTACAATTGGCGTAAGCAATTTTACTATTTTTTTACATTTTTTCATTTCGTACAAGTGCATTGATTTTTTGAAATTATGTTGGATGATTATTATGTCATCTTCATGTAGGATTTTCTTATGGGCAAATTTAAAGATGAAAGGAAAAAAAATGAGATGATATCATGCACAAAGAGAGCTTTTCAGGGTGCTGGGAATGCAAATCCGCTTCGTACCTCTAACATGGTAACTTTTTTATTTTATTTTTTGTCCTTATTATTTTTGATCTGTTTATTATTGTTAAATCGGGTTTATTATTGTTAACTCGTGCAGCTTTTCTTCCCTATTTTTCATGAAACACATTGGTTTGTGTTTGTTGTTCATTTGAGGGACAACATGTTTGTCTTTTTGGATTCGGCATTTGGACAGTATACTCCGTACCACGATACTGTCAAAAGTTATCTTGTAAGTTTATTCTTATAATTGTTTTAAGACCGCTGTTTTTGCATTTTTTTTGATGGATTATTTGCTTGTTCATTAATTTTTTTCAACAGATCCCAAATTTCAAGAAGGCATGGACAGAATTTGCACCTTATGATAAGAATTTTAATGATTTTGTTGTCATTTCCCCTCAAGTTCCACTACAAAGAAATATGTAATGTTTTTTTTTCCTTTTAATAGATTGAGTGATATTTGTTTAATGTAACTTGTAGAAAAAGTTCTCATTATTTTTTTGAATTTTGTTTTTTTTTATATTTAGTGATGATTCAGGTGTTTTTGCAATGAAATTTTTGGAGATATGGGATCCTCTAGTTCCACTGAAGGACAAATTCTGCCAAAGCGATATAGCCCATATTCGTGTTCAATATGTAAACAACATTTTGTTTAGTAAATTCAATGAGGCAAAAGACGCGCAAAGACTAGTCACTGAGTATGACTACAAGGTCAGTACTTTTATTTTTTAAAAAAGAAATTGCCTTATATTGTAGATTTTGTTTGTTTGTTCTAATTTTTTTTCTTTTTTTTTGTTCATTTAGGCTCTCGGGTAAATGTGACCTGCAGTATTACCCTCACATATATTTCTCAGTGATATGCAGCTGGATGTAATGGTCTGAATATATTACGCTTCTCCAAGGGTGCTTTTGTGTAGTAGTAGAATGTAAAGTTAGTAGTTGCAATATATGTAATAAATTCATCGTGTTTTTGATCTTTGGAGTATTATCTGTAATTTTGGATATATTGAATTGGTATATGTTGTTTTTGTTGTATTTATTCTTGTTTTTGGTTGTTGTTACAGTATGATTTCTGTTTTTAATTTGGTGTTACATGAGTATGGTTTATATTTTGTGCATATATTTTCCTATTTTTGCACTTGTGCTACCGACGCATGAGTTTAAATGGACTTTGAAACAAGGTGAAGTGGCAATTTTGTCATTTCTTCGGCCTGGTTCAGGTAGCCTACTGAAATCTTCCTCTTTTTATTTCTTATATGCATGCATATTTTGACAACTGTCCCTTATGTATCTATTTCTCTGTTATTTTTTAGCTGTCCCTTGATCAAGTCGATCTATGTTGTGCCCATGAGCAGTAATTTACCTCAAGGTTAGCTATCTTTTATGTGCATGTCTTTTCTGATTCTTTTAGTGTTAGCAAGACTATACTGCTGATATCCAACTTGTTTATGTCTTGATCCTTCATGTGACAATACTATATGATAGATGCTTATGTATTCTAGAAATGTAGTGTGATAGATTATTTTGGTACAAGTTTGTGATTTATACCTATCAACTTCTTCCCCGCAAAACTGAAATGTACGTCTTAATAGATAACTAAACCCTCACCAATTTGCATTAAAACTGTATAGTGAGTACCAACAGCTAGTTTCTAACTAGATATTATCTGTGTTCTGCTGTTCAGGTCCATTATGTGATTGGAAGTTGCTATCTGCATATTGCTATCTAGATTTATTTATATTTTTCTTGTTTTCTTTTTATGTCTCCATGTTCTTGTTCATATCTTTTTAGCCAAGTACTCCATGAACCAGTATGTTACGATTATGATGTTTAGTTATGGACTCGGTTTACGCCTTATGAGATTTGTGATTTATATGCAAGCATCATCTAGCATTTAGCGAAGAGCATGCTGTGACAAGCTGTCATACGTATCTAATAGGGCGACAATTCGTTCAATCAAGTCGATCTAATAGGATGACAACTTTTTTATAGGATAGAATTTTTCTTCCTTTTCTATATTACGTTTGTTACGGTATCATGATGTTTGCTCTGCAATCGGGCAATATCAACTAATAACGAAAACTATTAAAACTTCATTCAATACAGTAACAGTAACATGTAATAAATTAACTTGTAGTCATTAGCTGTTACATCATCCATAAATAAATTACATTATGAATTGAATATTTCTTGTATCTTGTAGTGTTTTGTATCTTTTTTGATCTTTCAATGTTGTAGCTTGACTTTTTCCTCTATTAGCCCCTGTCATCATTACCTGCAACATTTTTAAAACATAGTTTTAATCAGATAGTTATCTGAGACTTAACTACATGCATAATTTTCTTAAAACGAAAAACAACATGAAATAAAAAAAGAGGGAAAACTATTGTGTGCGGTTCATTATTTTACAAATATTGTTACCTGTTTTCTTAGCTGCAGTTCTCTTCTTTTTTTTTGCAGGTGCAATGTCGAGGTGTCTCTTCGGGCACTTTTGAATATTGTGTGTGTGGCTGCCACAAAGACTGCAGGTAATTTGTTGTTTACTACGCAACTGCTCTACTAATGTTTTCTGCCTGCCAACTGTGAGAGGTCTTCCTTTAGTTTGGGCATTTTCGGGGTCGTAGATGTGTATCATTGAGTTGTCTTCTGCCGCTGTGTTATCTGATCCATTTGTTTCATTTGTTGTATGACAAAGAGTGCGAGAGGGTGCCATGTTGCTCGGTGGTCTTCAATTCTTACTATTTCATTCATGAGGTATGAATACTTGTCTATTGATTTAGAAGCTTGGATGCAGTTCCACCAAGCGTCTTGACAATATGTTGAATCTTAGTTGTTGTCATCCCCAATTAGTGCTAGAGGCGACATGTTTTCCTTATTTACGATGTCCTTTCGTTCTTTTGGTCTCCATCTATCAATGAAATACTTCTCGAGCAATCGTGTCATATTCGGTGGATCACTACCCTAAGAATGTGTGCACAAAGGATTAATCATTCGGAACATGGCACATATACAATGAATTCCTCTTGAGGTAAATTAACTAGCACAATATATTTCCTAGGTGCAATTCCCTCATGGCATGATTATCGATTTGTATACTTCATAGCATTCATCTTTGTCTATCTCTTTTACATTTAGTGCAGTTGTGCCCTTGAGTGATTCTGAAACACATAGAAAATGCTCTGTTGTATAGCTGTCTGCTTGCCTCTCAAAGTAATATTGGACCAGTATAGTGGGTTTGTGTCCCTTGTTTGCAAATCTTGCTCTTTTAGTTTTTCAGCAATTGTGTGCGCTATTCTCTCATATCTTGCAAGGAAACTTATTATCTTGTATGTTGGTAGACGTTTCTTTTGAAAACTGAGTTAGTCCCCTCACTTCTTGCCGTTGTCTGTATGAAAGGGTAGAATTGCTGTTTAAAATACACAGGCACAAATCTCTTCCTTGTTTGCCACATAACTTGGAAGTATTTGATGCTTTGTAGTCCATTTTTCTGTATCATTTCTTGCCATAAAGTTTCAAACTCTGTTTCTGTTAGAGAGTTGTTCACAATGTCGTGAAACTCATCATGCAGTCCAGGTTTTGAGTCAAGGCATCTCCCAGTCTTTTCTTGTGCCTTTTTCATTATATGGAGCAGGCGGTTTACGTGGTTAGTGTAAGGGAAAGCGAGGCGATTGCAGCCTTCATAGCACCATCTTGATCTGTGATAATTGTTGTGGGAGCTTTACCTCCCATGCATGTCAAAAGTGTTTTGAACGACCACTCAAATGTTGCAATAGTCTCATCTTTTAGGAATGCACAACCAAACAAACAATTGTGTCCATGACCGATAATTCCAACAAAAGCGCAAAGGGAGATTATACTTGTTTGTTTTGTATGTCGTGTCAAAGCTCACGATCACCATCTGACTCATAGTAACTCCTGCACCGTCCATCCGCCCAAAATATATTTCTAACTCTATTATCTTCATCTGTCTCAAAGCGTAGAAGAACAATGGGTCATTTGCTTGTTTCTTGAGAAGTATTCCATGACTGCATCATGTCATTAATTGAAGCTTCTTTTCTTATAGATGTTCGAAGTTGCTCACATCTTTTTTGTGTACTGCATGCAGTGGACAGACCTCCTCTTAGATCTGAAAGAATCGCCATTATCATTCATTTGGTATCTTCACGTGATTGAAAGTCCTTATGAGCATTTTCTCTTGATTGTCATGTGTTTGTGTGATCGCAAAACTTAGTCTCTCCTTGCGGGTGAGCTCATGGTTGTGGTCAAGATTTAGCCTTGTGATGTGCCAAAGACCTGCTGTTAACGTGAACACCATCTCTGCGCAGGCGGCGGTCTTCTTAATTGTGTTGCTCTTCCTTTTTCTTGCGGTTGGCTTTGGTGAAGTTGTTTTTTCTTTCTGGGTGTTGACCTTGTTTCTGGTGGTCCCCTCTGCTAGCTGATTTGTATTTTGTTGTTCATCCTTTGATTTGCCGGTCTTATTGCACTTAAATGTTACTCTTGTAACTTTGTTTAGGTTTTTCTTGCTCCTAGAATGGTAGTTTCCAGCTTTGCTGACTGAGAAGCCAACTATGAAGGCATAATCGTTGTAGAACGTATGTGCCTCTTCGTCAGTCGCGAATGTCATGTCAATATACGGCAGATGTTTGCTTTCAGCCTCTTGGCCTGCTGTATGGATAGCCTTAATACTTTCATTCTCTAGATAAATCTCTATATCCTCCTCTGTTAATGGCCCTGATTGATTTTCTTCTTGCTGTGTATAGTTGTTGTTGTCTTCTTCCATCATGTTTTCATCCTGTAGTGTTATTTGCTCGTCAGCCTCATTACCAAATCTTGCCTCATCTTCCCTGATGTTTGCAGTTACTTGATTTTCTTGCTGAATATCTGAGTGTGTTTCTTGCAGATCTTCAGTTGATCTTTGTGAGTAATCAATCCTGCTGCTAGTCATGAACATGTTATTCTGTTGGAAAGGCATGTAGAGCAAAAAATTATTAGTAAATATTTTTGATTTCTTCAATTTCTCATGTATTGGTTCGATGTAATGGAAATTCATATTTTTTTTCCTCACCTCAAATGATACAGGTGCTTCCAGCAGGTAGTTGAAGTTTTCGGGTTCAAGCTGCGCACAATTATGTATAAAAAAAATGGTCAGTTGGTAAGTTTTGTGTGATTGTGTTTTCTTTATTCAAATGCATGTATTTTTTTTTTTGCAAAGTTTAGTGAAAATTATAGCTTACCTGGTTGTTTTGTGCTGAAATATGTGCAAAGATGTTCATCTGTTGCATAAGGCTAGTGTATGAGTTCTTTGCCTTCTTGTGATAGAGTAACTTTGTTCTTGCATAGTACATTCATACTTAAGTTTGGGGTGATTACTTGTTGAATTTAGATCACAGTACAATTCGATATACAATTGATATACTCACATTCATGTTATCTTCTACTCCAACTATCATTTGAGCTCCTCCTGGTTTTTGTAGATTTGTCCCCTGCAATCGAATAAATTATTAATTCCAATTTATCTACTGGTTTGCAATATGACAGCATATTTGTACCTCTTGTAGCTGCTGTTTTTGTAGCCAAGGTTCATATGCAGCATCTAGCATTTTTGCATACATGATAATGTCATCTTCAAACTTGCCCCCCTGCGAAAGACGACTTGCAAAAGAGGTAAATTTATGTCTGAAAGACGACTTGCAAAAACACATCAGATATATAAACTTGCATTTCATTTTTACTAAAGTTTCATGATTATTAGTTCTGCAACTTTAGTACATTTGGTGTGCAACTTAAATGTATGCTGCAGTTTTCCAATAAATTTTTAGTCATTTTCATATGCTTTAATTTTTCCATGCATTCCATCAGAAATAATATGAAGTATGGGATGAAGTATTTGGTTTATATTATTTTTAGGTTATTTGTTTCTTATGATGCAACTTCACTTGAAATAATGTGCAATTGATATGTATCTTTGAGCTTTGGTGTACATTTTTTGATTCGATAGTTTAGTATTTGCAATCAAGTTTTCCACAAAAACACGTCGATATATAAACTCGCATTTTATTTATTTTTAAGTTTAATGATGACTAGTTACGCAACTTTAGAACATTTGGTGCGCAACTTAAATGTATGCTGCAGTTTTTTTTTAAAATTTTTGTATTATACTTGCAGACCCTCAAATTCAATGGGGGCTCATCCCAAGTGATGAAAGAAGGGTTAAAACAATGACGTTATGGTATGCTTACTGCAGAAAAAAAATCCCCCAGATGGTATTGGAGAACAATCCAGATTGGTTGCTTTGAGTTTTTGTTTTTAGAACAATCCCAACTGATGAAAGAAAGGTTAGTACCTTTGAGTTAATTTTCTGGTTGATTGCCTTCTTTTCTTCCGTTGCCTTCTCATTCCCTCCGTGTCCATCGTTCTCATCCTCCATTGGGTTTCTACTCCCTGAATCGTGCTTCTGATTTGGTATTCTGGGCTTTTGATCGTATTTTTTTCAGCCTCTTCTTTTCTTTGCAGATGGGGCAGTGCAGATGGGGGAAGAAGCCTGACATGTGGGGTTATTTTTTCGTATAGTTGCAGGGAAATCAGAGCTTCAGCTGTTTTTAGGGTTTTGATCCACAGGCCTTGTTTGTATTGTTTATTTTTGTGGTTTGTTTCACAGGCCTTGTACGTGTTGGCAGCTAAAGTAATAAAAAATATTCAGGAAACAGACAACACACACAAAAAAGCCCACAAAAAAGCCCAGAAAGTAACGGGCCTACAAAACGGGTGCTGATTCAAATTGGACCGTTAACGAGAACAAGAGCCAGATTCTGTTTTTGTCTTGCTCTTGCACCAAAAAAATCCTTACCACTGGATGCAAATCAAACGGTTAGAAAAAGTGACTGATAAATAACAAAATTTCAGGCAACTGATCACTAGACAGTCCCTTATAGTTTTAACACCACATTCGCACGGTAACAGGCCGAATTCGATTTGAACATGAAACGTGACAAAAAAACGACTCATGACCAACCGAATTTGGCATGTCCGTGCGGTGACTGACCGACATTGCGCCACATCGACAAATCCGACCTTTGGCCAGCCGGCATTGCGCCACCTTGCCAGGTCCGGCATGTGGCCGGCCGGACTTACGTCCACGTCGCCTCCGGCAACACGGGGTACGGGCCCTTCCTTTCATATCCTAAAAAGAACATGGAGGAGGAATAGCATTGATGGCTTGTACTGTATTTCTAGTCAATCTAAACAGTAAGTCACGAACAATATAATTGATCGATCGGCTAAGTGCTGTGATGTGACAACAAGGAACTGTGCACAGCTCGGGACCGTACGGTTCACCTATTAGTCTATTACCCACATTTTAATTTAGTCCAACTTTGAACAGAAGCAAGCAAGGCAAGTCTTTGTGATCATTGAGTTAACATAAGGTGCAAATTAAATCTCACCGCACCGTCGAGATCAGAGGGCAGCCAACAAACAATTAAACGGCAAGAAAACAATAAGCTAGTTCAGTTGGCGCCCTGCGTTGTGCTCTCTTGTGTGATGCATCCACGCGCGTTTTTCTTTTTTCAGCGTTACAAACGTAATAAGAAGTAATCCAGAAGCTAGGGGCCCGTGCACTCGATCGATCGATTGGGAACACAGGCTGACCATCAGGTTCGACCACGTAAATTGCCAATTGATCGACTTCGAACCCCGTCGCCGCCGGCGAGCGGCGAGCGAGAATAGCCGATCGGTGCGTCGATGATGCGTGAGAGTAGCGCACAATTAACGGGCTAAACATAGGAAGGATATATACTTAGCTAGCCGAAGAGAGCAATCGCGCGCGGATGTAAACCAAACCCCACCGGCCACCGGACTCGAGGCAAATTTGTACCGGACCGAGAGAAGGTGAATACATGCAGGCAGGCTGGCCTCAAGCATCATCAAATAATATTCTGGTCCAATAATCCAATCGATCTTATACTAACGTAGTAGCTGCCTTGCACGCGGGAATCATTGCATGCTAAGGCTGATTAAGCCGTATTGTAGTACTAGTATTGATAGCATACCATTAGCAGAGAAAAAGTGCAGTAATCATTGCAAAAGCCGTGTCCGGACGAGGCGATGTGGACGTAAGTCCGGCCGGCCACAGACCGAACTTGGCGAGGTGGTGCAATGCCGGCCAGCCACGGGCCGGATTTGCCGATGTGGCGCAATGCCAGCTAGTCATCGGACGGACATGCTAAATCCGGCTGGTCAGGGGCTGTTTTTCGCCATATGTCGCGTTTAGGTCGAATCTGGCTAGCCACCGTGCGAACGTGATGTCAAAACTACAATTTTCTCGCGCCGGACGCTACTTTTGTAATTACCGGTAGCAACGTTGCTAAATCGGCAAAAAAAAAAAAAAAATCAAAAGTGCCTAGTACACTAAACTGACAAGAAAATGTGATTAAGGAGTTACTCCAATTATGTTGTAGACGTGAAGAAACATGTTTTTATTAATTAGCGGTCAACGATGGATCGTATTAAGGATTTAAGGCTTAAATCGTCACCATGCATATGTGATCTCTAGCCTCTCTCGGCCTAGTTCTGCCGGGCAAGCCAGGCCCATCCACAATGTGATAGATAGCCTCTGTGACATGAGTAGAGGCTCTGTCAACGAAGGTTCTAACCCTAGCCTGTCCGAACTTCCCCTGCCCTCGTGCCGTTCAGGCTGCAAATAGTGGCCTTTCTGAACAAGTTCTTCGTTAAATGTTGGAAATGGAAAAGGAATAAGTTGCAGTCTTGTGCGGAGTTGTTGGATCAACAACAACAACAACAAAAAAAAGCAGTATTGCTGACAGCTGAAGGCTTGAAACAGTTAGTTTATTTCAATTCAGATGGAAGGGGAAAACTCTTCTTCCCAGGGACTAGGACCTGAGTAAACAAAAGATGTCACTCCAGGTGACAGCTGCGACAGCATACTGCTGTTTCAATTCTATTCTCACAAGCGTTCATCTGAGCATGGAATTCTGAAAGTGGTCCTAGAGCTTTTGTGATGTTGTTTCTAGGTCGGAGTCTGGATTTTTTTTTAGAGGAAAGGTTAGAGGCTGAATGTAATAAGCTGCAACAAGGTGGTGGAGAATAAAAGCCCTATCTTGATTAGGAGCCAGCCCATCATTGTTCCGAGTGGTAGCATTGCTCCTCAAAGCCCATATACAAATTAAAGCCCATTTATAAATCCTAGAAGCATTTTCCTCTCAAAGCCCATGTACAGTCTACACGTGCATCGCCAGTTCTCCGCCTTCCCAACTCGCCGCCATGCTTCCGGGGGCCGCGCCGGCCACCACCGCGGCCTCGTCATAGCACGCGCGGTCGCACGGCCACATGGCCAGGCCAGCGCTGAAGACGCTCACCACCGGACCACAGGAACCCAAGGACGAGTTCGTTCGCCTCTTCTCCAGCGGCCGCCTCAAGGATGCGCTCCACCACCGCTTCGGTGACGCCCTCTGGTCGGGTGCTGGCTTCTTCTCCCACCTCTTCCGGGCCTGCCGCGCGCTCCCGCTGCTCCGCCAGCTCCACGCCTTCGCCGCCACCTCCGGCGCCGTCGCCGACCGCTTCACCGCGAACCACCTCCTGCTCGCCTACGCGGACCTGGGCGATCTCCCCACCGCGCGCAATCTGTTCGAGAGAATTCCCAAGCAGAAGGTCATGTCTTGGAACATTCTGATTGGGGGCTACAATGCTACATCAAGAACGTTGACAGCGCGCAGAAGCTGTTCAACAAATGCCCGCGAGGAATGTTGCGACGTGGAATACCATGGTCGCCGGACTCACCAACGTAGGCCTCGACGAGGAGAGCTTGGGGTTCTTCATTGCCATGCGGAGGGAGGGAATGCAGCCTGGTGAGTTTGTCCTTGGGAGCGTCCGAGCGTGTTCCGGTGCTGTGCTGGGCTCACAGATGTTGTCTCCGGGCGGCAGGTCTATGCATATGTCATGCGGTCTGGGCTGGACATGGACATATGCGGGTCGCTGGGCTCACCAAGACACCAACGTAGGCCTCGACGAGGAGAGCTTGGGGTTCTTCATTGCCATGCGGAGGGAGGGATTGCAGCCTGACGAGTTTGGCCTTGGGAGCATGTTCCGGTGCTGTGCTGGGCTCACAGATGTTATCTCCGGGCGGCAGGTCCATGCATATGTCGTGCGGTCTGGGCTGGACAGGGACATGTGCGTTGGGAGCTCGTTGGCTCACATGTACATGAGATGTGGGTGTCTTGATTCTTGAAGGAGAGGCTGTGCTGCGAGCGCTTCCTTCTCTTAGCATTGTGTCATGCAATACCATCATCGCTGGAAGGACCCAGAATGGAGACTCGGAGGGAGCGCTGGAGTATTTCTGCATGATGAGAGGTGTTGGGATGGCAGTGGATGTGGTCACATTTGTTAGTGCTATTGCTTCTTGCTCAGACTTGGCAGCTCTTGCACAAGGTCAGCAAGTTCATGCACAGGCTATCAAGGCTGGAGTTGACAAGGTTGTGCTGGTGATGACTTCTCTCGTGCATATGTACTCTCAATGCGGGTGCTTAGGTGACTCGGAAAGAGTTATCTTTGGTTATTGTGGATCAGATTTTTTCCTTTTCAGTGCAATGATCTCAGCTTATGGGTTCCAGGGCAAGGACAGAAAGCAGTTGTGCTGTTCAAACAGATGATGAATGGAGGGGGAAAACCTAATGAGATTACTTTCTTGACCTTGCTATATACGTGCAGCCATAGTGGTCTGAAAGACGAAGGCATGGAGTACTTTGAGCTTATGACTAAGGAATATGGACTGCAATCAAGCGTGGAACACTACACTTGTGTTGTGGATCTTCTTGGGTGATCAGGTTGTCTAGATGAAGCAGAGGCCCTTATCTAGTCAATGCCTATGCGTCCTGATGGGGTCATATGGAAGACATTACTGTCTGCTTGCAAGATCCAGAAGAATTTTGACATGGCCAAGCGGCTAGCAGAACGTGTCATTGAGTTGGACCCTCGTGATTCTGCCTCTTATGTTCTGCTATCAAATATTTTAGCTACCAGCAGGAGATGGAGGGATGTCAGTGAGGTAAGAAAAATCATGAGGGAGAAGAACGTGAGGAAGGAGCCTGGTGTCAGCTACTCAGCTGGGTGGAGCTTAAGGGTCAGGTGCACCAATTTTGCACAGGAGATAAATCTCATTCAAGACAGAGAGATCGACGAGTGCTTGGAAGAAATGATGGCCAAGATTAGGCAATGTGGGTATGCACCGGACATGAGCATGCTGTTCCATTACATGGAGGACTGGGAGAAAGAGGTTAGTCTGGCTCACCACAGCGAGAAGTTGGCCATAACATTTGCTTTTCTGAGCTTACCTGAAGGAGTTCCTATCCGAGTAATGAAGAATCTACGTGCGTGCGATGATTGCCATGTAGCTATAAAGTTGATATCCAAGGTAAACTGGTCGGGAGATTGTGGTCAGAGATGTAAGCCGTTTTCACCATTTCAGAGATGTTAAATGCTCTTGCGGAGATTATTGGTGATGGGAGCAGTCTACCGTGGGAATACCTTTTGCATTTGCTGAAGGGAACGAGACCCGCACACTTGGTTTATGAACATTTTGAAACCACCAGGTTCGGTTGATGCCCCACTGTGGCATGGGATGGTGAATTTTACTGTTTTGTTTTGATTGGTTTGTACCTATTTATACTGTAGTTTGTACATCATAATTAATTCTCCTCTGGAAGTCATAAAAGTTGTCGAGTCATTGCTTCTCTTAAAGCTTGTCAAACAATCGATGTGGAAAAGAACATACAATACTGACAATGAAGATGTGCAATTTCTTTTGCAGCATGTTGCTATTGTTCTCTGTTCCAGGCGGTGTTTTGCTGCTTAAATTTCTGCAACAAGCCTAGCGGGCTCGACCAACAATCCGGCCCAATGGCGGGGGGGCCTTCAATCACAGGACGGTCGGCTCGATTCTTCAGTCCGCAAATTACTGCCAGATTTTTATGTCAGTCACGTCACTGCGCTCGGGCAGCTCGCCCCAGTCCCCACCACTCCACCAGCGACTCATCACCAAACCCAACGGCAAGCGCGAAGCCGCGAGCCCCCACCAAACCAGACCAGACCACTGCTCCGCCGCGCCATGGCTTCCCCGTCTCCCTCCTCCCCTCCCCACCCGCACCAACACCAGCACCCGCTTCCCCCGCAACCTCACCCGCAGTACCAAGCCCCGCCACCTCCGATGCCGCCGCCGCCCAAGGCCATCGATCTGGAGGTCACCGTTGTCTCGGGCAAGCACCTGAAGAACGTCAACTGGCGCCGTGGCGACCTCCGCGCCTACGCCGTCGCTTACCTCGATCCCTCCCGCCGCGCCGCCACCAGGCCCGACGACGCCGGCGGCTGCAAGCCCACCTGGAACGAGCGCATCATCCTCCCGCTCCCGCCCCACCTCTCCCCGCACGACGCCTCGCTCCTCCTTTCCCTTGATGTCTTCCACTCCAAGCCATCCGACTCGCCCAAGCCGCTCGTCGGCTCCGCTCGCTCGCCGCTCCGTGACCTCCTCTTTCCCGCTAACCCTAACCCTAGCCCCGACTCCCCCGCCTCCCCTCTCATCAGCCTCCCGCTCCTCCGCCCCTCCGGCCGTCCCCAGGGCAAGCTCCGCGTCCGCCTTGCCCTTCGCGAGCGCTCGCCGCCTCCTCCCGAGCCGCAGTACCCGCCTCCTTCCTCCTCCCCCTACTATTTCTCACCCC
This sequence comes from Ampelocalamus luodianensis, assembly GCA_036346255.1. Lineage (NCBI taxonomy): Eukaryota > Viridiplantae > Streptophyta > Magnoliopsida > Poales > Poaceae > Ampelocalamus > Ampelocalamus luodianensis. The sequence goes on along the minus strand of CM070617.1, from coordinate 22,249,047 downwards.
CTCCGCCTCCCACCTACTCGGCCCCGCCGCAGTACAGCTCCGAGCAGTACTACCGACCCAGTGGGTACTACTCTGCGCCACGGCCTCCGCCTCAGTACGAGTACACCGCTGGGCCCTCTGCACCTGTGGAGTACAGCAGGCAGTATGAGCAGAGAGGGAGGAGTGGGGGTGGGGGTGGGAGTGGAAGGTATGGAGTAGGCACCGGCCTTGCGGTGGGCACAGTGGCTGGAGTCCTCGGGGGGTTTGCGATTGATGAAGGTGTGAAGTACAAGGAGGAGAAGACGGCAGAGAGGGTGGAAGAGAAGGTGGCGCCTGCTGGTAGGGATGATTACAGCGAGTACCGTGGCGAGTATTGAATGGGAGTTCGCATGGGTGAAGATGCACTGTGAGTTGGTTCTTATCCATCTCTGCCAGTGTGGGAATAAAGTTGCAGTGTGATTTTGTGATTTGCTATGTCTATGTATATATTTGCTTCAGCGTTGTGAATTATCATGGCGCTTGTGCTTATGTCTTGCGCTTTATGACATATTTGGTGTGTATCAAGGAGGTTTCGTGATTAGCTTTGAGGCTGTACTCGTAACTCGATGTCTTGCTGTTAAGTTTATCGTTTCCCTGAGTTGTGACTGCTCCATTTTCCGTAAATCTGGTGTTTGGCATTGCGGTGAACTCCTCTTAAGTCTTTGGATATTACTTTGTGGAACAGCATTGAGAATTTGATACAATTTTTTGTCATTACAGTCCTATCTATACGTGCTATGCATTATGTTGCACTAATTGTTGGCTATGACTCCCCTGTGAGCTAAGTATTTGGCGCTTTAAGAGCCAGGATATTGTTAGAGTTGGCACATTTCAATTTAGCTTGTAGATTTGTAATATAATTGGTACTTGGTAATGCACTGAAGGAGAGTGAAAGTGGTCCAAAGAAAGCTAGATTTAAGTCACAATAATTTGCTTCAGATTAAAATTTACCATGTCAAGAGTAAATAAGTAGGCATTGTTTTTTGTTTCTTACACTTCCGAAGATTATAACATGACACCTCACCCCCTGCAAAGACACCCATTCGTATTATATAGTAACCCTCTTATGTTCTTTACAATTATATTACCCTTACCCCTAGTGCTTGATGCTTCAAAACTATTGATTTTACTGGACCCCAAATGCCAAGTAATGTTGCACTTACTAAACTACATCGGCATTTGTTAGAGCTTCCACAAGTAATGTATATTTGTTCTTTATGTAGTTGTTGGATGGGCCTTTTTGGTTTGCATATTGTAAGCTTTACAACTTGTTCCTGCCTGTGTTTTTCAAGTCGTCCTCTCACATTTTTGCTCATAGAGCCAATATATGCTGTGGTGTATAGAATTTATTGATAGATTCCCAAAAAGATGTCTTCAATGATATATCGGACATCGCTGGTGTCTTTTAAAACCACAAGAAATATAATCCTGTTTTCGTGTTTCTGTGATATTAACTTGGACTTAATGAACATGAAAATTCCTAGTTATGCAGCTCCTCAAGTTAGGTCGCACCAAAACTTCTGTTTGGCGGTGTACTACTACTAATGTCCCTGCATGACTAACAGTCTTAGATGTATATCTTGAGGGTGCAGAGCTGCATACTAGTTTCCGACTTTTTTTGTGATACAACATGGGAAAACTTTGTGTTGAGATGTTTTACAATTCCAGAATCCTCTCAGCTCATAAAGGCTGTGCCTTTTTTCCTTCTCACTTATATAGTGTGTGAAACTAAATATAACACAGTAGGCTACTCGGTACTTGGTTACAAATTGATGCCATTGTTTGTGTTTTAAATAGGCACAATCTAACTTCAAGTTGAAAATGGAAAATCGGCATGTGTATGTTCATTTTGCTGTAGCCGTATCTCTGAGAAAGGCCATGCACTGTTCCACTGCCCATATTTGTATCTAACTGGTGCAGCATGATAGTGCATTTGCAACCAAAATTCCAAGAGATAAAAAGTATGTCCTGTTCATGGAGCACATTATTTTTCAGTTTTAATAGTCAACAATGGCTGAGCTTGTTACAAAATGCATGACAGAATTGGCAATAGCATAGACGTTTAACAAGTTATATGACCAGAGTGATGACTCATGCTGCTGGATGATAATGTTGGTGGTAATACTGTATGCAATGGCATGATAAGATTGATAATTGTAATGGATTTGCACTAACCGTGATTATTTATACATGTTCTTGACGTGTGCTTGGACATAATTGACAGCAGCAGACTACATGAGGATGCTGTTGGCCTGTAGCTGTTCCTTTGTACTTATCATTAGAGTTGATGCTGCAGGTATTCTCTGGTCTTGTCGGTAGTTCCTGAGCTTCTTGCAGTGGCAAAAAGAAAATAATGAAGCTTTTAAGTGTGAGGAGATAATCTGAACCACTAGTCCCATATTGCTAATTGCACTATCAACAGTTGAGTAGCTAGCAATATCTATATTATGATGCTTGGTTCTACTTGTGATTAGCTCAGGAACGGCTGAAAGAGTTAGTCCAGTGAAATCTTGGTAGTAACTCAGGCATTCATAGAACTTTTTAGTTAGCTTTTGATATAGAGGAGACAGAATTATATTGCCTCATCAGTTACCTGAAAATGTTATTGTATTCTCACCGAAGCTCATTTCTCTGTATTTCATAAATATTTGAAAGCGTAATTGTGGAGATGATTTACTCTTAGTTTCATAAGATCACATTGACTTGGTTTGCTGCAGTACATATTTAGTCTGAAATTGTGGCAGAAGGGAGCTACATGACTTATATTTATGAGTTTGTGACCACCCGTAGGTCTTTGTACTACAGATTCTTTTTCTCTGCAGATGATGTTTAGCTAAGCATATAACGCTAGATGTGGTATAATCATGACTAGCTGTAGATCTGAAGGTCTAGCTTCTCAACCTTCCGTCTGAGCCCAATATGCAGCTTGCTGTTTGATCTCTTTGTCTGGACTGTATTGTCTCTTGGAATAGGTTATAGATCTTTTCTGGACCTACGTTCCTTCACACAGGTAGTACCCATGTGTAAAAAGGATTAAGGAGCGACCATAGCACTCATCTTTTTGTAGGAATCATTGTAAGCTTCTAGGCCCTAATTTGTTATTATGTGGTTTTGGTGATTAATGACCTTTAAATCATTAAGACTAACTTTGGTTTAAGTGTTATAAAGATTAGTTAGGCCTTAATGATGAATATGAGTTGTTCTTAGGCTTTCATGGATCCCCACATATGCAAATGATAGCGAAGCATGTTCTTTATGAAGATTAAGAACCTTGTGGCTAGGAATGATCCAAGAAGTCAGAGTATGGACCATTGTAGTTGATAGGTTTTTGCTTTTGCTTTGGCCGTACTATTAAGGGGTTCAAGGTTGGTAGCTTGAGCTTGGTTATATTGATAACTAGTTGTGATGCACACTACTAGCTCAGTTCTAGTTTGGATTAAAAAAAAATCATCTAAGTCAGAAAACTCAATGGAGGCTTGTTATCTGGGGTCAAGGTTCATGTAACCGCTCCCGGGTATTTTCTGGCCAGCGATGATTGGTATCCCACGGTTACCGATTCGATAACCAGTCAAACCGTTTTTGGATGAAATTCGATCGAATTCGCTTAAAATTCGTCCAAAAATCGAATTTTGAATTGGCTAAATCGGACGTTGTAGTTCGGTTTTGGTTTCTGAGAAGTCCGTGGCCGTGAATCGATTCACGTACGAATTTTATCCCTATCTGGGGTCAAGCATACCATCTGTCCAGAGAAGGTGTTTTCTATGTTTTTAGAAATTTACACAGAGGCAGATAATCCAGGTCAACTCGTACCATTGGGGCGTACCATTAGTTCAGAGGGGGTGTTTTTGGTGCCTATGGAATTTTACACATATGAGTATTATCTGGGTTGAGGTGTACCATTGAGGCATATCATCCATTTAGACAGGTTGTTTTTGGACAAGTTGAGAGGCGAATGATATGGCCCGAGGCGTACCATTGAGGTGTATCATTAGTCCAGAAGGGTTCAATTTGAGTGAAGCGGATGATATGATCCGGGTTGAAGGCGCATCATTGACTCTTACCATTGTTCTATAGAGGCTCCACAGGATGGATACACCGAGACGGATGATCTAGGTCACACGGATTATCCGGGTCGAGACGTATAATCTAGGTCGACATAACGGCTAGTTTTTTAACTGTTGGAGCTGAAAAAATTGAACTGATGCGGATGATCTGGGTGTGCAGACACTATTCAGAAAATGTGTCAAGTAGTTAGTTTTTGAATGGAGAGGCTATATAAGTGGATTATTGGCATTCAAGTTAGCTCTCTTGTGACTCCAAAACAATGTCTTACATATTGGGGAGTTCAAAGGCACTCAAGAGCTTCAAGTTGAGATTTTGATAGTGTGAGAGAGTATATTAGGCTTTAGTGTGCATCATTTTCTAGTTGATTAACCTTGTTGGGTTCAATGAACATCTTTGGGTTTGTTACTCTTGGATTTCGGTGATTCCTAGACGGTTTGGAGGCGTACTCTTGGTGACCTTTCAAGGATGAGTTTGTGGAAGGCATCGAGGGGTTGTAAAAGTTTGAAGTCCACTTATCCGGAGTGGAGAATGACAATCATGAGTTGATTGCTTGGATCTTTGTACGGGTTCAAGTTGGAGCTATACTCTTGCGAGAGTGTTCCAACGAGGATTAAGGGAGATCACTGAATCTCCGATACCTCGGTAAAAAATTTGGTTGTCTCATTTTTATGTTTACGCATTTAAATTCATGTTTTTTCAATTCCTATATTACTAGACGTGTATGATTGAAACTTAGGTTGCAAAACTTTCCTAGCAAGTTTAGGAGTTGATTGAGTGCACTAGCAAATCATATGCACCTAGGTTTATAGTAGTTTCTAGGTTGCTCTAAATTTGTTAAATTTGATCAATTCAAAAAAGAAACCCAATTCACCACTCTTCTCTTGAGCATCCGATCCAGTTCAATCATATATTTGTCACTTGTTTGGACCACCAGCTTATAGATTTTTTATTGCTCGAATGAAGGCTCTGTGATGTGTGGCTATTGCTGTTGTGATTTGGTTATTGAATACAGATTTCAGTTTTCTTGGATAAACTTATTGTGTATACACAATGGATTGTCTTATTAAATTGTTGAGGAAACTCTTGAGCTCCCTTTTTTCAGAAAGCCACTAGGGAATGCTATAACGTTGCAATAAGTTTTATGAAAACATTTTAAAAGTTTCAGGTTTCAACGAGTTTTACATGTTTCTAGAAGATTTCAAGAAAAATTTCAAACCAAGTTTCAATGAGTTTAAGATTTTGAAACACAAGTTTCACCAAGTTTCAATGAGTTTCAGATTTTGGAACACAAATTTCAGTCGGGGAGTGAGTTTCGAGAAGTTTCCAAACAAAAGTTGAAGAATTGATGCACTCTATTCTCTGACTCTAGCTCCAACTACCATGACACATGACGTTGCCTGTCACCGAATCCGTGCTCGAGCTCCATGGTGAGCATGACGAATCCGTGCTCGAGCTCCATGGTGAGCATTCGTCATGATTATTATTTTATGGTGCGAATAATTAACGTATTGTTTATGATGCCGTGGCCTGCATTGCATGCACCCGTCACAGACCGGATTCGGCCTGGCGCGGCCATCCGCGGCTTAAATATTGCCCAGGCGACAAGCTGGTCCAACTAACATGGGCCGGTCTGCTTGCATGGTGACGCCGACTCGTATGGCCCGGTGGCCCCGGTCTGTCCACGGAGCGCTGCTATTTTACACAATCTAGCAGCTGCCTCTGGCGTCCGACACGTCGGCCTCCAGGCTCCTGATATGTACCACCACTCCTCCCCTGCCGTTTCTCTGTCACAAAAACGCCGCACGTGACCTTTTCGTGCCCGAAGAGATAAAACCTGACGGGTGCGTTTTATATGCCCGAATCGGGCATATCTTATCCTACCTTTTCGCCTTTTCCTCGCCACTCCATTGCAGAGCTAGAGCTACGGGGAACCGAAGCGTTCAGTGAACCTGTCTGTACCAGGCGCACACCAATCTTCACGCTCTAGTAAGCTACTAGCCTACTACTGTATATGCTGCTGCTTGCTGCACCACACGCAGACGCAGCTGGTGAGTTGACCCAACCGGCCACGCCATGCCCGAAAAGGCGCCGCGCGCGTCGCCGACGTCTCTGCGTGCCACACGCACCATCCATCGGTCGCTTTTAGTTTTATTTTAGGAGTGTCATCTACAACACGCGATCGATTTTTTTGAAATCGATCACTTTTTGAGCCACCGATAGATCTAACGCCTGAGATATCACCACTATCCCTATATCCCTAACCCAATCTCACTTTTCACACTCTCTCCTTTTCTCCCACCAATCATATAGCGCATTATTCGCAAGATGTATAGCAGTTCTCTTTATTTTATTCCGGTTACGAAACGAAATGCTCGTGCTGCTTCTAGCCTAGGGGGAAAAGAGATGCCGATCGATCGGGCGAGGTAGATGGGAGCACGCGCCGCTGGGGCGCTGACACGTCGTCGGCGTAATAATTCCCCAAGTGGATCGGCGTTTGGATGGCTCCGGTGCCGGCCACGACGCTTCGTTTGCGACTCTCTGTCCTTCACAAGCCGGTGCCCATACGCGATTCATGTCAGGTGCCCACTAGGCGCTAGCTAGCTAGCCATCCTACAGTACAGGTTCATCGGTCATGCCTGATGCATCTCTTTATTACCATGTCCTTGATCCCGATTGGTTTATTTTGCTAGTCGTAATGACGACACAAGTCGTTGGTTCGGTTGCTCACATTCACATCACGACGAACGGCATTGCTATAGCGCCATGTACTAGCACTAGACTGCTGAAAGGGAGTGTCGAGTGTGTATTGTTAATTGCGATTGCAATCAGGTGCTCCTCGTTTTCGGTATGGAAATTACGAGCCTCGACGAAGACGACGTCCCTGTCAGTGTCGAGGCAGCAAGTTGGTATCGCCGCGACCTCCACTAGCCTCCGGGCCGGGCGTGCGATGGGGTCAATACAAAAACGTCAGGAAATCGGTAGGGGAGGGGAGGAGGTCCCGAGAAACACGTGGCGCGTGCAGCGAAACGCGCCCCCACGCATTAGCCGCGGCTGGTGCTCCTCCGGACAAAGTGCTTTGCCTTTACCGGCCGTCCGGCCAGCGCGCGCACTACGTACCGCCAGGCCAGACCAGGAGCGTGCAGTGCGTGCAGGCAGATCGATCAATCGGATAGCCTTGGTGGGAAACTATGGGTCTGACCCTGCAATCGGCCTATTAGTGGGCGTCTCATTCTAAACTCTAGCAGAGTTGTAGCCTATAAATAGGGGGTGCTATTCATTGTAAAAGATTGATCGATGGATGAAGGAATAAAGAGAAACAAGAAGTCCCCCTACATCTCTGTGTTCATCTCTTATTCTGTTCTTGTGTTCATGCATTGTTCTTACGATTCTGAATATTGTCTACGAGGTAATCGCTCGGACTGGACTCGCCAGCGACGGTTCCTCAACACGTTATCAGCACGATCGACTCTCCTCGCATCGGAAAATGTAACCGTCGATGAACGACACTCGTAGATTGAATCGTTTTCTAGATCGCATTCAATTCTGCAAATTTGCTTTCTAGATTGGTTTTCTACGGTGCAAATTTGCTCTAATCTATCGCGAGCCGACTTGGAGTCGCCGGCACAATGCCGATCAATAGATTACATGAAAGAGCTGATGTTGATTGCACGGTAGATCGTTGCATGTCTAAGAATTAAATTGCATAGCATAAACAGTACATCGCATGCATAAACAGTACAAGAAAAGAAAATCAATCACACACCGCCGCTTTGCTGCGGCGACGCCACTTGAAGGCGTGCCGCCTGCCGACGACCACCGCGCCGGCTGAGCGCGCGCGCACGGCCATGACGCCGCACCGTCGAAGCCACTCGCTAGGGTCGCATAGCGTTGCCCCGGCTTGAAGCCGCCGGCCCAACACTGCCCCGCACGGGCTCTGCGCCTCCCCGGCAAGAAACCGCGCCCGCACGCGCCGCCGTCGTCATGCGACCGCTGGCCATACCACCCGGAAAAGAAAGGGGGAAAGAAGAAGCAAGGAGGAGCCGTCGTGGCCCTGCAAGGTCACCACCGGTGTAGCCCCGCCTTCACCCGTCCCGCCCCCAGCGCCGACCTCACACCCACCGGCCCGCAGCCACCTCGCGCGCCGCCGGGTCGCCGCCTCCACCCCGCCACACGCCCGTCCTCCGCCGGCCATGCAGCATCCAAAAGCAAAAGAAAAAAAAACGGGAGGATGGAGGTGCGCGCGCGCCGCCGCCCACGCAATCCTGCCGCCCGCGGCGCGCGCCCGCCGCCACAATCTTGGCGCCCTCGCGGAGTTGTCCGCCCACGCGACGGCCGCCGCTCGCGACGCGCGGGCGCGCCGCCCCGCGCCGTCGCGTTTTCTCGCGCGGTCGCCGCCTCGGTTGCGTTTCGCATGGCATCACCCCCAGCGCCGCCTGCCGGGCCGAGCCTCCGCGCTGCGCCGCCGCCGCCGTCGCTCGCCCGCGGCTTCATACCCGCCGTCGGTCCCGGGCTAGCCGCGCCACTCCTCGCCTTGAAGCCTCGCCGCACGAGGCCGGCGCCGCCGCTCCCGCCATGACCGCCTCCTAGCCAAGGCGCCGCTGCTGTTGAGACTTCGGTGCTAGGGGAAACCCTAGCACCAGCTTTGTAAGGCCGCTGGCTGGGCCAATTGGGCCGGAACAGCGGAGTGGGCCGTGAGGAGCGGCCCAAGTAATCGGGAGCCCGAAAAAAAACGCACGAAAAAAAGGGAGGGGGCACATCGGCCTAATCGGGCCGGCGCTATGGGCCCGTAGGGAATCAGCCCATTCAGCCGAAAAATAGGTCGGTGGAAAGAAAAAGGAAAAAAAATTGGAAAAGAAATCCGATTTTTGCAATAAAGTTATGAGGATTTTATGCGGTGAGGAAATTTTGCAGAAAAGACCTCAGAAAATATGAAATTTGCGCGCAAATTCTCTCAGAACTGAGATTTCGCATTTTAGCCCCTAAAACTTGCAGTTTTCACCGAAAAGTCATTTTCCCAGCAGAAAAGGACTTCGGGAATTCAAATTTTTGCATAATTTTTGTACTTTGAAGCATGTTTTTCTTTGTTATTGTTGTTTCTATGCAATTTATTTATTGTATTTACTGTTTTGATTATCTGTGATTGTTTATATTGCTTTTAATCACTGAAAATAGCAGTAAATCATGAAAAATGCATAGAAAAATACGGGATCACGAACCAGGAGTTCGAAGAGCATTGTGAGAATTTTGCAACCATTTTATGCAGATTACCAGCAGTAATCCTTTGAACTTTTTTGCATGAATATGAAGATGACTGGCATCACGAATCAGGAATTCGAAGAACTGACCCGGTATGGCCAGAATTTGTATAAAATTTGTATCAATCTTCAATTCTGTGGTAATGTAATCACGGATGAGCAGAAGATCGAGAAGACTCTCTACCTTTCACCCAAACGCGGTGCAATCCGCACGCAACTATCGTCAATACGGTTACAAGTAGTATGCCGAATTAATTGACATCATGCAAGTTGCAGAAACTCAAGATGATGTTTTAAGAAAGAACTACATCTCGCAGCTACCTAATAGCAATGTTGGTCATGAAGCCACTGCTAGCAGCTACAAGGTGATGAAACCTCTCACGAATGAGAGGAGCAAGAAGGGTAAGGTAGTGCGTCGCATGTTATTGATACTTTCCAGTCTAAGAAGAAGGGCAAATGATAGCATGAGGCACACCTCGCCATTGTAGGCACAGAGGATTCACACCCATTAGTTGCACTTATGAATGTGGACAGCCCTGTAACAGCCCCATCATCTCTCCTTTGGATATCGCAGCGGCCGCAGCCGTAGCTATCCAAAAGGAGAAGATCACACATGGAGACGATTGAGGCAGAAGTTCCTGAATACTTCGCCGATTCGATCTAGTGCACGCATTGCACTTGGATTTTTTTTTTATAGAAACTTGTAGTTTGTAATTGAAGCAGAACTTTGAATTATTGAATAATGGTTGCAAGCTCTAGGAGAGCAAAGCATTAAATTCTTATTATGAGTCCTGCAAGGCTTATTTTTCCCCGTCTTTATAATAGCAAGTTACGTTCTGATATCTGAAGTATTTTATTTATGTGTTGCTTGTTTTCTGCTACATATTAATAAAGTACATTATATTAGAACGCGTATGACACCCTATGGAGGAAGTGTGCTTAGCATGAAGTGGCACAACGAATACTATCTTGAGAAAAACGGAAATTTTTCCAGTCGATCAGCAAGAATGCTGGTAGTCTTATGACAGTCGCAAGCAGCGACATTTGTATAATAGGCTCAGGAAGGACCATAATTATACTTCCAATGGGCACAACATTGGTCATTGAAGAAGACTTGTTGTACCCAGAATCGACTAGAACTCTCACGGATATTTGCGCTAACAGTTTCCATGTAGAGACTAAAGAAGAATATGGTACAGAATACCTGCTCATTACAAAGCGAGAAGAAAGTGAAAAATGGCATTAGAATATCTTCCTTCATATGAAACTGGGCTATACTACACTAATATTAAGGCACCTGCAGCCTATACTGCCCTGGAAATCGAATTTAGAAGCTCTGAACTTATCTATCTCTGGCATGATAGATTGTACTGCCTAGGTCTTAGGATGATGAGAAATATAATTAACAATTCATAAGGACATAATATGAATATAAAGAATTTTTCGAATCTGAAAGATTTTGTGTGCCCCGCATGTGCCACCGGGAAATTAATTATTAGACATTTTGCTCTGAAAGCGAAGGATGAAGTCCCTGCATTCTTGGATCGTATCCAGGGAGACTTTTTGCGGTCCTATACAGCCCCTGTAAGGGTCAATTAGGTATTTTATGGTGCTCATCGATGCTTCCTCAGAATGGTCGCACGTATGTTTATTGTCTATGAGAAACCATGCTTTTGCAAAGCTAAATCTCGCAGATAATTAACAATTGAAAAAATAATTTCCCTGATCATCACGTGAAGTCCATCTGAATGGACAACGCCGGAGAATGTACTCCGAAGGCGTCTGATGATTATTGTATGAAAATGGGAATTAAAGTTGAGCATTCTATACCGCACATCCGCACCCAGAATGGACTAGTAGAACTTTGAAGAATTGTAATTTACCAACTATATGTTGGGGACACGCAGTCCTGCTCGTAGCATCTCTCATCAATTTTAGACCGTCGGCCTATAACATCCATCCAACTATGCAACTAGCGCAAGGGTCAGCACCGAAAACTACTCATCTTCGCAGGGTTGGCCGTAAGGTTTATGTACTTATACCATCACCGCAGCGAACTGCAATAGGTCTTCTCCGAAAGTCTGGGATATACGTTGGTTATGAGACAGTATCCATAATCAAGTATTTGGACCCTATGACTGGATATTTGCATAATGCCCGATTCGCTGACAGTATATCAGATGAAATTAGTTTCCCGTCATTAGGGGGAGGAAATCAACCCTTGATAATAATATCGGGAAACAATTGAAGTCTAGAAGACGAATTAAAGTCTAGAAGATAATTGAAATCTATGCATATGACCCGCGCACTAGTGAGGCAAATAGAGAAGTCCAGAAGATAATTGATTTGCAAGTATTAGCGAATCAACTGCCAGACTACTTTAGTGATTTGAAGAGCGTGAATAAGTAGCATTTGCCTGCAAGCAATGCACCGGAGAGGGTTGAAATACTAATCCCGTCCAGAGGTCTCAGAATAAAAGGACGAGAACTCCGGTCCCTCGAATCCGGCAACCGGGACGCTTTGGTGAAAAGGATAAGAAGGACTTGACACACCGATCACCAAGTGCCCGAACGGAAGGGGAGCCGGTTGAGACCGCATCGGTATGGAATCTTCGAAAAGGCATACTGAATTGAACATCCCCATGAAGGAGACATCGCATGGATGTGTGCGCACACATCGGAGTTGAAAAACTAAAGGACTTGCCCGCAATTGGAAGCGCGAGTGAGCAAGTAGAAGCATTAGAAGAATCGCCCTTGAAGAAATAGCTATAAAATTTATAACCTCGGAGAATATTTGAATATGACAATGACCAATGTCGACATATACTTTGCAAAGAAACTTGCCACAACCATCAATCTTGATTGAGCTCAGACGTCGCTCAATGAAAGAAAAGATCGATTGAAAGAAGGCGAGAAACCGAATTATTCTCTTTGAATAAAAGAAGGGCATTTGGGCCTGTAAACCGTACGCCTCCCCTTGTGCACCCCGTAGGGCATAAGTGGATATTTGTTCGAAAGATAAATGAAAAGAAGCAAAGCTCGTTGCATAAGGTTTCATTGAACATCCAAGAGATGATTATAAAGAAACCTTTTTCCCCGATCATGGGCAGAACCCCCTTTAGATATTTATCTCAATGGCAGTGAACTTGAAGTCAGAAGTGAAATTGATGGATGTGGTACCTGCATATATTTATGAAATATTGGATTCGGACATTTATATGAAGATACCTGAGTGTATCACTGTCCCGAACCAAAACAGAGCAAATAGAAATATATACAGTGTGAAACTCAGAAAGTCATTGTACGAACTTAAGCAATCAGGCAGAATGTGGTATAATCGCTTGAAGCGACTATCTACGCAAGAAAGGCTACACGAACAATGAGAATAATCTCTGTGTATTGATACGACGATCCCAGAATGGAATTTGTATAATCTCAGAGTATGAAGATGATCTGAAATATCATCGAAACCCTGAAGGATATTAGAAAAGCAAGCTCTTACCTGGAGTCGGAGTTCGAAATGAAAGATTTGGGTAAAACCAAATATTGCCTAGGCTTGGAGCTTGAGCATGTCCCTGAAGGAATATTAGTACATCAGTCAACCTACACTCGGAAGGTGTCAGAAATGTTCGACTTTGCAAAGACATACCCTTTGAAGGTGCCAATGGTCGGGAGATCTTTGCAGCAAGACAAAGACCCGTACAGACCTAAAGAAGAAGGGGAGGAAGTCCTGGGACCAGAATTCCCACACTTAAGTGTAATAGAAACACTCATGTATTGAACAAACTGTACTAGATCGGATATTGCATTTGTCGTAAACCTACTAGCAAGGTATAGTGCAGAACCTACCAAAGACATTGGCAGGGAATAAAGGACATCTTCCGATACCTCTAAGGAAGCAAAGAACTTGGTTTGTTCTACAGAAAGAACAAAGACTTAACTATGAATGACAATGCAGATAACCGGTACTTGTAGGACCCGTATACAGCCAAATAGCAAACAGGCTATGTATTCCTATGTGGTGGAACTGTAATTCCATAAAAATCGTCTAAGCAGAGTCTTGTACCGATTTCGACGAACCACTCGGAAACAATAGCACTACACGAGGCCTCACGAGAATGTGCTTGGCTTCGGCGGATGATTCACTACATCCAGCAGTCATGTGGATTGAATGCCGCACTAACCCCCACTATTATCTATGAAGATAAATGCAGCTTGTGTTGCACAAGTACAGATGAGTTATGTGAAGAATCATCTCACAAAGCATATCAACCCCAAGTTCTTCTATGCTCATGAATTGCAAAAGATGAACGTATTTAAAGTACTGCATACTAAGTCATATGAGAATCTTGCAGATTTATTCACTAAGTCATTTCCAGCGTCTAACTTTGAAAGATGCATATGTGAATTGGAATGATGAGACTTAGAGAAGTGTAGAATTCAGGGGGAGAACCTTCACGAACTCATTACTAAAGCTTGATCACGAAGATCGAGTACCCAAAGAATGAATCTAGGAGATTAAATGAAATTGGGTGGATTGTACTCTTTTTCCCTTGACGAGTTTTCCTGAAGTTTCTCAGCTAAGGTTTTTAATGAGGCAATTCATGCATCACAGCAGAACGTGTATCATGTACTCTTTCTCCAAATTTTTCCCACTGGGTTTTTATGGAGTTTTGACGAGACATGGACATGAAGGATGGGTGCCCAAGGGGAAGTGTTGGGAAACCATGGGTCTGACCCTGCAGTCGGCCCATTAGTGGGCGCTCCATCCTAAACCCTAGCAGGGTCGTAGCCTATAAATAGGGGGGTGTTATTCATTGTAAAAGATTGATCGATGGATGAAGGAATAAAGAGAAGCAAGAAGTCCCCCTACATCTCTGTGTTCATCTCTTATTCTGTTCTTGTGTTCATGCATTGTTCTTACAATTCTGAATATTGTCTACGAGGTAATCGCTCGGACTAAACTCACCAACGACGATTCCTCGACCAACCTTACGCGGTCGCCAGGAGGCGTGCGCCGTGCGCACGCGGAGCCAGACTCTGCCCCTGCCCGCCAAAGGCAACGCACTTTATGAGTTGTGATGCACCACCACGTGCCACCGGTGGCGGTTGGGATAACGTGCTGTGTGGTCTTTTCCTTTTCCATGCTCTAGACATACCCAGTAAGATCAATTCCTACAGATCGACATCACCACACTTCGTGCTACAACCGTTTGTGCATCGAATCGAACTCCTCTGTTACGAAATGTGTAGCATGTGAACTGCTGTAGATGAAGCACTCGTCGCGCTTGATGTGATCTTTTTCCTCTCTTTTTTTTTCTACGCTCGTCAAAAAGCAGCATGTTATGCTAACCCTTTTGTTACGAAAAAAAGCTGCAGGTTGATCCGATTGTCATTTTCATGTCCCAAATAGTATGTGAACTAAATGCTCATCGCACTCGCTGTTGTGCTCCGCGATTAACCGGGCGCAGCGCGTCACGTCTGACCTGGGCGGTTAGCTAACAGAAGAAAGGGAGAAAAGGAGGCAAGGCTTTTGGTTGGTTAGGCCATGCCAGTTCTGCTTCCTGCATGTCATCTCTCATATTTCTGATGTGCGTGCAGCGTGCCTCCTCAGCGCAACAGAGCGAGCCCCTGATCGGGTGACCGATAAAGCGACGATGCATGAATGGCCGCGCAAAAGGGTTTGGCGCATGGCCCATTCGACAAAGGGCACGTGGTCTCGATCCCTGGGGCAGGTCTTGTCAGAATACGAAATGCAAAATCTCGATCCACCGCAGGAAATCGACAACACATCTCCAAGCCTCACGAGGCTAAGATGCTCGCAACTCAAGGACCCAATGCCTCAAAAGGACATGGCGGATTGGGGGATGGATGCCTAGCTTACGTACAAGTTGAAGCTAGGAGGATAGCCTTTGGAAAATTCTGCCCCGGCGAGCCGAACTAGTCTAAGCTAGTCGACGTACGTGATAGCAAGGCTCGATCGGGTGCAGACTGCAAGCAAGGTATACTAAAATATTTTTACTATTGTTTCATGTCTCAAGAAAAAGAACATTGACAAATGATACTTATATATGTGTTGGATTAATTTTCATAACGTGAACCTCTGTGAGTAAATAAATATTAGCTATCTATTTTGATTGGCTCAAATATATAAAGTGGTCAAGTAATATTATTAAGAGCTAAAGTATCTATTAAGAAAAATATAGAGTCAGATTTTAAATCCATGTAGAGATATATTTGGAGTCTATCTCTAATTATGAGACGGGATAGAACTCTATACCAAAAGACTATAAATAAGAGTCAGATCCTCTCAGCAGGGTATCTCATGTCATACCACCTATCCTCATCTGTAGTTAGAACTTGTGACTTACCTGTTGCTGGGAAAGATCAAACCCTAGGTAGACAAAATAATTATTCATCTACTACTTCAGATCAATTCTTCAATAGCAATGATATCATCATAAGATACGCTTCCGCGTTTACAAATTTTATAGGTATTGCAATTACCACATATACGATCACGTTAGTTTTGATATCTGATTTAGGTCATTATTTCTGTCCTAATGCGGCTTAGGGGATGGATGCCTAGCTTACGTACAAGTTGAAGCTAGGAGGATAGCCTTTGGAAAATTCTGCCCCGGCGAGCCGAACTAGTCTAGCTAGTCGACGTACGTGATAGCAAGGCTTCGATCTGGTGCAGACTGCGCGCAAGCAAGGTACTAAAATATTTTGCCTATTGTTTTACTGTCTCAAGAAAAAGAACATCGACAAATGATTCTTATATATGTGTCTGTCTATGTAATCTGATAAGGATTTCCACTAGTGAAGCGTTATTTTTAAGTCTCACAACAACAACAACACCACCCCCAAAAAAAAATCATTTTATGGGCGAGCTTCTTCGAGTTCTACCTGAAATGCCGGGCATGTTGGCCCTACTATATGGCACTATGTTAATTGTAAGTAAATAACTTTTTTTCTTGTTTTGTCTGTCCATGTCTACGGTGGGTCGATCTTTCTTTCGTGGAAAACATGATTACATATTCTATATTTGGAATAAGTACATGGTCAATAGGACACTCGCCCTGGACCTAGATTTGTCCAATGGATTTGGTCGTCCGTTCGGACCGTTCCTACTCGACTGTTGCCTGATAGAAAATAAACAAAAAAAAAATCGTTCTGATCTGTCGTCATGCTCGGCTGCGAATCCTTATCCGATTAGGAACAGCTGTGGCTGCTGATGCCTCGTTGGATGGAATTTTCCGAGTGCATGCATGAACAATGAGGAAAAACACCGTGATTAATTAGTACAGAAAAATGCAACATTGTTGGCTTTTGTAGCAAGAATATATGTTGAGTCCAGATTTGCATCCAGACTATCTGTATATTCTAAACTAATTATATGAACAGTAGCTAGCTCACACAGTATAATTATTTAAAAATATCACATCCATACATATGTATAAGTAAAAGAGTATTTAATATTACAGAGACAAACGTAAATAGTCCTTAGAGCCAAGTTTTTACATAACATATCGATGAGCTGACGAGTCTAGAGAGTAAATAGCAGAGGAAGATAAATAAATCAAAAGGATCACCATGAGTTGTCACAAGCAATTGACTCCAAGCTACAATCTAGTTATCGGCGTCATCTTCATTCCCATAGCCGGACGTATAGAAGTATCCATATATTTGAGCAACAATGAATATAAAAGTACTCAGCAAGCCCTCACAGCAAATGCAAGGATATTAGTATATAGACGCATCGTCGACGATCAAGACGTCGATCTTACGAAAATAGAAAGGAGAAAATGACGTGGGAAATCTCAGGGAATAATGAGACTGCTCTTTTATTAATATGAACTGGAATTTACAAGATATATCCTAAGGACTCTGCTTGCCCTCTTGCTAACTCAGAACTATTACACGAATCTATGGCTTGTGTTTTTTGTCTTTCTTCTTCTGTTGCCCTTTTTCTCTCTTTGATCCGCCCAGGTTCCATCTTTAAATAGCCCTCGAAGAGGTGGCAGTTACTTCCGGAGAAGACGCCTGATGCGAAGCGTTGCGTCTGGTTAGAGTCAAGTGACGGTTGATACAGAATCAACCGTTTGGCGGTTATATGTCTATGAAACATATAACCGCACGGAGGTTGTTCGCTGGTGTGTCTTGGATAAGATACGTCGTATGGAATATGCACGTGTTCCATTCATCATACGGTAGAGAATATACCTTGGAATCAGTTCTTACCTTCTACGAGCAGTTCTCTTGGTCGGAAGCTTGGCTTGGGCCTTCGTCCGACCAGGGTACCCATTATGTAACCTCTGGAATCTCTACGACCAGTGAGGTCGTACACCTCAAAGGTTACGACCATGAAGACGTATGGTCTTTTATATATTAAAGATAATATATAGAAGTTTTAATCCTCGTCAGCTAGCCCCCGAACTTTAAATGAATAGGTCGTGTGAACACCTTTCTTCCGATGAAATCGTATCGGAATGACGCTTATTAAATACAAGGGCATTTGAAGCGGTTTGTATTCACTTTAAAGTTGAGAACTTTGCCTTGAGATTTGAAGAGTTTTTGTGTCCATTGGACTTTTTTGGGTAACTCCTTATTACGGTTTAGGATTTCTGAAGCTTATAAAACCCCTTTGTAAACTTAGGGTTTTTTCACTTCCTCCTTTCTTTTCTCATCTTCCGAGTAAAAACTACCTCCGACCTCCTTTGCTTTTCTCACCCAAAAAGAACCTAACCATGCCGGACCAAATCACCAACTGGTCGGTTTCCGACCTAAGTGAGAAAAAGTTGGAGAATCTGGAGAAGATCGGGATGCTCCCCAGCAAGGTTGTGATTTCTTGGAGATCCGCGTTTGGGGAACATTCCCCGAGCAGTGAAGATGGAGAAATTCCTGTTTTTCTCGCATATATCGAATGCGAATTTCGGCTACCAATTCACTCCTTCCTTCCTCAAGTTTTGGAGTATTATGGAGTTGAATTGGTGAATCTGGCTCCCAATGCCATCGCCAATCTCAGTATTTTTATCTATCTCTGCGAAGCGTTTTGGGGATTCCAGCAGATCTGGATCTATTCAAGTACTACTACAGGATGACAAAGTCCGGGAAGACGATTGGAACGCCTGGAGAATGTACCTTGCGCCTCCATGATGGGAAAGTTGATGAGTACATTTTTATGTACTCGAAATCTTCGTGGTCGTCATGGAAGAAGAGTTGGTTTTATATGAAGAACACGAAGAAAGACAGCCTTTATTATTCTGGTAAGAAGGCGGTCGAGAATCCAAGATGGCGCTCCTCTACGAGAAAGAGGAAACGAGGAAAATGGGCTGAAGCAATCAAGCTTCTTAGCGTCAAAGGTCTAACATCTTGGCATGTGGTGAAGGATTTTTTCACGCGCCGGGTTAGCCCTTTGAAGGCCCGAGCACATAAGATGCTCTGGTACATTGGTCGTGATGATACGACCAGAGATTCTAAAAATGGTAAGCCATTAACGATTCCGACCAGTTTACCTATTTCAGTTGATTATTTCTTAACTCTTTCATTTTACCTTTACAGCTCTATCTACTGATGAGATTAGAAGCCGGATCAAGATGATCTGCGCCGAAGAGCCTGGCAACAAGGCTAGTTTTCCTCGGATCTTAGCGGTCGTTTCCGCTGAAGAGAGGATTGAAAGACTTAAGGTAAAAACATCAACTGCTGTCTTATTGACGTACATATTATTTTTGATCGGTATACCATAAACCCTCTTTGATGTGTAGTCAGTTGGGTTGAGAATCAACGAGGCCACTGAAAGATGTGAGCCATTTGATGATCCAATCTCCCCTTCGACCACACAGGATGTCAGCCTTCCAGAGGTAGGTAACCGAACACAAATAATATTTTGGATAAATTATGTTTATCGCCTAACTATCTTTGATGATGAATTTAGGCGGTCGTCGTACCTTCCAGCAAGGTCACCAAGGACCCTCCGGTTCGCCGATATCATCGTTGTGGAGGTCGACGAATCTACACCCATCGACCGGCAATCGTGACCTCGACCAAATGGTCGCGGATATCGCTTCGATTTCCGATCGGTGGATGTGCAAGATCTAGTCAACCCTACCGGTTTAGAATCGTGAAATCGCTTGACAAGAAGAGGAAGGCCACAAGAACGAACTTTACTCGATGCGCTACAAGGGTAAATTCGGAAAACAACAAGGTATATATATAAAATAAAGAGGTCGATTTATACATACCTTGGATCTTCCTTACCTTCTCTCTCTCGTTTTAGATCTTTCGTGTTCGGTCGTGTCAGGCAGAGCACCTCTCAGAAAAAGTTCACGAGGTAGAGGTGGTCGTGGAGGCTCCCGACCGTGATACTCCTAAAGCAAAAACTACCGAGGATGAAGTAGCAAAGAAGCCCCCAGAGAGGTTTCAAAGATTCGCTCAGATCCTTTAGTAATTCTTACTCCTTCTCCAGAGGTAGTCATCCCCAGAGATCCTCAACAGGTTCCACCTCCCCCAAGAAATACTTCTCAGGTTAATAAATTCCCTTTTTCTCCCCGATTTATCGAGGATAAGGAACTTGATGAAGCCTGGGGAAAGATCTCGGACCATCAAGCCAAGATTGGTCCAGATACAATCTTCTCCGAATATAATGATATGGCAATTCGGGTAAGTATTCTACGACCATCCCTTACAACTCTTTCTTTTGCGCTTTGAAAGCTTGCTAAAGAAAGGAATTTTTGTTTTTGTAGCATTTGGTCGAAAACTATGCTGTGATCGGAGGACTGACCCAGCGAATAAAAACTTTGGAGCAAAAACACTCCGATCTGAGAAGTTTGATCTCCTAAGGTTTATTATCTTGATTCTACTTATAGATTATCCTTCTCTTTCTATCATATTTGATAGATTTAGAGAAAATTAAAGAAGAGATCAAGGCCAAGGAAGCCCTAATAATAAAGCTGAGGGAAGAAAATCAGAGTAAAGACCGGTCGATCGAGCATGCGATGACCAGACAAAAAGAGGTTTTCGACTCTTGTGAGAAGAAAATCAAAGGTAACTGGTCGTAGACCTAACCAGTATTCCATAACTCCAATTGTAAAGAGTACATTAATTTTGTTTATCTACTCGTGCAAAAAAATCAGAGCACTTGAACGAGCGGAGAAGACCTCGATTTTGAGCGTGGCCAAAAGGAAGCTTTTGTATTTGGCCTTGATGAGAAGATCAAGGCTCTTAACAAGATGATCTTTGATATGTGATCAGGATCAAGCTTGCCTTCTTTAGGAGATCCAATGGAAAAGATGGACTACTTTGGTCAACTTTTGGAAGATCTCAAAGGTCTGCTCAAAACTATGAGGGAAAACCATACCCAGACAATGAAGGAAGCTATTGTAATTGGAGTTAGTGTTGCTTTAGCAAAACTAAAGGCTTCCGATCCCTCTGTTAACCTTAAAGCTGTGGAGGAGGACTTCGACTGCTCTGAGAGTGAAGCAACAAAACTTCTCGAGGAAGTAAAACCTCTCGGAGAGAAAGTTGCAGGGGAAATGGAAGTCGGATCTCCATCTCATAGCGACCAGTCTGGAGGTCCTAATATGTAAACAGATGTAATATTAGACTATGTAAAATGAAAAACTTACCTTTTGTCAAAGAAGATCCTGTTTTGATAATGTTGTTAAATACTCATATATCTCCTAGCACCCGACTGCTTATGTTAGTAGATGAACGTTACTAAAAGAAAGCAGTAGACCAGAAAATTGAGTAATAACGATGACCATGGTAAGAGTGCTGATAATGTCTATGACAACGATCTAGGAAATACTAGGAAATCATGTGGTCGGAACCAGCTGACGATTTCGACTAGTCTAGATCTTGTCCATTATCAAGTACTATGAAATACCACTTGTAGCTCAAGACATAACAAAGACCGGATTTTCTTGATAAGAAGATATGCATTAAGAATGTATGCAAAGAAAAGAAAAAGAGATAAGTACCGTTGTTTAGAAAATATTTGGATCTGGTCGATCGAATCTCAAGAACTAAAGATTTGTTAAAATATGTCGCTAAACGTGCTCATGATCAAATCCGATCGGCAATGAGGATTGTAGGAAAAGGACCGTCACTAGGAAGCTCCTTCCAGCAAGGTGACCACGTGCAGAGAGGAGAGACTTTAACCAGAGGCTTTCGTGTCCCGACCAAGAGCCAAACTTGATTAGAAATGAATGTTGAAATAAAATAACAATCTTCAAATTCAAGAAAGAAACGAAACCAAGTAAACCGTCTGAGTTGGTATTCTCATACTCGTATGATTCTTTAAGAAAAGAATGTGCGGTCGATGCGTGTGTATCATTGAAGCAATGATCACGTCTAAAACGATGTGGTCGGTGACATTCAAGTCAAGAACCATGAGTAGTGGAGATCCTATCGAAAGGAATATCGAGAGAATGAGAGTCTTCTCCACCAACCAAAGAACGGAATGGCATACGACGGATCGACAAATAATAAGCATAAACAACCATACTTATCGCTTTTAAGGAAAAGCATCTTTATTGAAAAAGAATGTAAATGAAATACATGAAATTAAACATAGAACTTACGCAATTGATCAATATTCCAAGAATTAGACAAAACTTGCCCATCGGTCATAGCTAATCGCACCGATCCTGGCCGTAACTTCGACCACGTGTATGGACCTTCCCACTTAGGTGAAAGTTTGTTGCACCGCTTGGTTCTCGAATTTTCTAAGAACCAAATCACCTACAATTAGGTCGCGAGGTTGCACCTTACGATCGTAGTAATCGACGCATGGCTTGCCGGTAGATCGATCGTAGCAAAGTTTGGTTTCGCTGTTCTTCAAGGAAATTGATGTCGCAAGTCGTCGCTCACACCGATCACTTTCGGAAAAGGAATCGGTTCGAGCGTAACCAATTTTAAGCTCGAGGAAGCATGGCTTCGCCCGTAAACCATAAAGAATGGTGTTTCACGGTCGCACGACTAGTCGTGGTACGAACGCCCATAATACGAAGGAAGTTCTTGAACCCAAGCTCGATCACTGAATTAATCGATCGAATACTCGCCGCTTGATCCCTTGCATTATGATACCATTGGCTCGCTCAACTACTCCATTGCTCGTGGATGAGCAATGAAGTTAAATGTATCTTGATACCTAGTTCTTCGCGAATTCACGAAATTGCCGCTGAAAACCGGGCACCGTTATCGATGATTATACGATCGGGTACACCAAACCGTAATCACGCTTTTTGTTAGGAACCTCTTGGCGGCTTCAGTTGTAGTTTTTACAACCGGCTCGGCTTCGATCCATTTAGTGAACGTGTCAATCATAACGAACAGGAACTCAAAGCCCCCGGGTGCTCTTGGGAAAGGTCCCAGAATGTCCAGTCCCCATGTTGCAAAAGTCCAAGAAAGAGGAATTGTTTGCAAAGCTTGAGACGGCTGATGTACTTGTCGACTATGAAACTGACATTGTACGCACTGCGTCACGAGCTCTTTTGCATCATGAAGGGCAGTTGGCCAGTAGTATCCTTGCCTAAAGGCTTTACCAACCAAAGTTCAGAGGAATGATGTGCTCCATGCACTCCTCCATGAATTTCGCTAGCAATTTAATGCCATCCGAGTGAGATATGCATCTCATCAACACTCCGTGAGATCCTCGCTTATACAAGGTACGTTCAATGAGAGTGTATGATTTGGCTTTTCGTGCAATGCGATCAGCCTCTACATCATCTTCTGGAATTAGGTCATGCTGAAGATAATTGTAGATCGATGTCATCCAATCTCTACCGTGATCGTGATGGCGCCAACCATCATCGACTGTGGAGCATCCATGTTCGCAGAATCGAGGTGTGCAACCTCCTTGCTAACATCTATGTCCTCGGAAGGCTCGACTACCGAGGGTGAATCGAGTTTCGAGAAAACTCGCGGGACGGATGTCCGTGTGGAAGCCATCCGGCAACTAGTCCGCGAAAGTTTTCCTTTCTAGGAATGTGTTGGATCCGAAACCGAAGAAATGCTTTTCGAAGTTTCCGCATTCCGCCGATATGATGACATCTTGGTACTAGAGCATTGATACTCTTTCCCTACTTGATTCGCTACTAGTTGAGAATCGTCTTTCACTAGCAATCTGCGAATCCCGAGCGAACGAGCTGCCCGAAGTCCGGCCAGTAAACCTTCATATTCTGCCACATTGTTAGTAGCAGGAAAGTTAAACTGAATGACATACTTTATTTGTTCGCTAGTAGGGGAAATCAAGACGACCCCAGCCCCCGAGCCATGCAACATCAAGGAACCATCGAGGTACATTGTCCACTCGTCGTGGTGCTCGTACTCGGGCCCTTGGGTGGGTTCAGGGTTTGTCCATTCGGCAATGAATTCTGCTATTGCCTGGGACTTGATTGTTGTTCGTGGGACAAAATGGAGATCGAACGCCCTAAGCTCAACCGCCCATTTTGATATTCGTCCTGATGACTCCCTGTTTCCCAGGACTTGACCAAGGGAATATCTAGTAGGTACGACCACTTTGTGGGCCTGAAAATAATGCCTTAGTTTCCTTGAAGCCATAAGGAGACCATAGAGCAATTTTTGTACCTGCGGATACCTTTCTTTTGGTCCATGTAAGACTTCACTTACGTAATATATTGGTCGTTGAACATTGTCTCGTTCTACGACCAGTACACCACTAACCGTTTGTGGCGTTGCAGCCACGTAAATTAGTGATGTTTCTACCAATCTTGGAGAAACTAAGATTGGGGGACTCGTAAGGTACCGTTTTAATTCTTCAAAGGCGCTGCTTGCTTCTTTAGTCCATTCGGAACTCCCATGTTTCCGGAGAAACTTAAAGAAAGGTAGTCTTTTTTCGCCTAACCTTGCTATGAAACGACTTAACGCTGCCATACAACCGGTTAACTTCTGGACTTCCTTCTTTATGGTTGGATCGCGCATCTGATCGATGGCGGTGATTTTCGTTGGATTTGCTTCAATGCCTCTAGCTGAAACTAGGAACCCAAGAAGCTTTCCCGACGAAACTCCGAACACACATTTCTCTGGATTTAACTTAAGGTTATGACGTCTTAAGTTATTGAAAGTCTCTTGCGAGTCTAGAATATGATCCCCGCCGTTGACGCTTTTAACGACTGATCATCAACGTAGGCTTCAAGATTCGACCCACCGAGGGCTAAAGGTCTTTTGCATCAACCTTTGGAATATTGCACCAAAGATTCTTGAGACCAAATGTCATTTTTACATAACAAGAAGTACCATATGGGGTGATAAAGGAAGTTTTCTTCATCTTGTTTACTCATATTAATCTAGTGGTACCTGAATAAGCATCCAAAAACTTAACAACTCACACCGTAAGTAGAGTCTACAAGTTGATCAATGCGAGGAAGGGGAAAGTCATCCTTCGGACAAGCTTTATTAAGATCTCAGAAGTCAATACACATTCGCCATTTCCGTTGGCTTTTCTAACCATTACAGATTGGCGAGCCACTCTGGGTGGTCGACCTCACGAATGAACTCAGCTTTGAGAAGCTTGTTGATCTCCGACTGAATTGCTTCTTTTCGATCGGGTGCGAAACGTCGAGCTTCGCTGACCGTTTTTTGTTAGGTCAGAGCTAGCCTATGCTCGATCACCTCCCTGGGGACTCCGGGCATGTCGGACGCCTGCCATGCGAATACGTCCTGATTAGCTCGGAGGAAGGAGACGAACGACTCTTCCTATTTAGGGTCGAGTCCTGTCCCGACCAGTATCTTGGCACCCTCTGGAAAAATTCTAAGGGATTTTGGGTCCCATTGAATTTATCCATATTGGCCGGTCGGAACCTATTTGGCCAACGTGATACTGGAGCTCACGAGAAAGCTCGACAGCCTGTGATAGTTTCGTGGCGCCTTCTTTGAAAAGACGCTGGATTGTAATCGGTTGGAGATCGATTTCTAGGAACAGATTGTCGATGCTCCAATGTCCCGATCCGGTCGTGGACGTTAGTAAAACGCCTTCGACCGCTTGCCTGGCTCAGATGATGCCAGAAATCACCAGGTCCAAGTGATGGTTCGTCTCGACGAAGTGATGGCGAGGATTCTTGAAATAATCTCCTCCCCTCGTGACTGGTTGGTCGGAATCGTCGAGGTGGTCGCAGTGTCAATTGATCCCCAACGTGACCATGTAGGCTTCTGCTTTGGGAAGAATGCTGTGATGAAGTCATGGTTCGACTTTGCGGTGCCTTCGCTCCCGATAAGCTTCAGGCGCCGCATTGTCTGTTGGACAATCTCCGATACTTGACTGCGAGTTGGGCAAAACTCGAGTCTCGCCAGGCGGTCGAAGTATTTAAAATATCCCGACTCGCCGCAGTTTTGTATAGTTACCAAGGTCTCGAGGATTTCGCGTAAGAAGGTGTTTGATAGCTTACATCCTCCGACCTTCCGTGGATCTTGCCCGTCCTCACATTGGTTTGGGAAGGATCAAGCGTATTAATCGTGAACATCTACCGTTCGTCACCTCCGGCATTTGGTGCTTGACCACCCGTACCATCTCCATTAGGACGTGGTGGCGAGACAATGTGTGGAGGACCGCACACGGCATTGTGATCCGTATCTCGATCGCATTGACCTCGTGCTTCCAAAGCGGTCCTCCGATGAGCTTCCATCGTAATCAACGGAGAGCCTCTCGAGCTTCGCGAAGCTTCCACGACGGAGAGCGATCGGTGATCGCGACCTCCGAGGTTTTGAAGGACCTCACTGATTCGCGAATCGATCGAATCGTCGAGCTTTATCATCCCCACTTGGTTTACGACCAATGGAGGTTTCATTGACACCGTCACTAAGTGTCGGTTGGCTCTGGAATTACTAGAAGCATTGGTGAGTACCTATCAACCATGATCGCATCAAAGGTATGTTGAACTTGGGTTGCGGTGTTGAATTTTCGTCACCTTTCTTGCCACCCAAAGGGCCGGGCTTGCCGAGGATTTGGGAGTTCAACTGGTCGGAAACACTTCCTCGAGACCGCCATCGATCGTAGCGGTGTGTCTTCATCCATCCGGTTGTTCGCGATTTCGCCTGGCGAGCCGCAGAGGAGGATGATGAAGAGATTCTGCTTTCCTCCATGGCGCGCATACATGCATCCATGTCGAGGTCGGCGTAGTCCTCCAAGTCGAACCAATTTTCTTCATCTCAACTTCCCGCCATAATCGCATCAGCGATCACGCACGGGAATGGACAAAGATTTGATGAGCGAGAAAAATCTTCGAGATTCCACGCCGCGCTCCCACGGACGGCGCAAATTGCCGACGATCAAGACGTCGATCTTACGAAAATAGAAAGGAGAAAATAACGGGAAATCTCGAGGAATAATGGGATCGCTTTTATTAATATGAACTGAATTTACAAGGTATATCCTAAGGACTCGCTTGCCCTCTTGCTAACTCAGAACTATTACACGAATCTATGGCTTGTGCTTTTTGTCTTCCTTCTTCTCTTGCCTTTTTTCTCTCTTTGATCCGCCCAGGTTCCATCTTTAAATAGCCATCGAAGATGTGGCAGTTACTTCCGAAGAAGGCGCCTGATGCGAAGCGTTGCGTCTGGTCGGAGTCAAGTGACAGTTGATACAGAATCAACCGTTTGGCGGTTATATGTCTATGAAACATATAACCGCACGGAGGTTGTTCACTCGTGTGTCTTGGATAAGATACGTCGTATGGAATATGCGCGTGTTCCATTCATCATACGGTACAGAATATACCTTGGAATCAGTTCTTACCTTCTACAAGCACTTCTCCTGGTCGGAAGTTTGGCTTGGGCCTTCGTCCGACCAGGGTACCCATTATGTAACATCCGAATCTTACGACCAAAGGAGGTCGTGCACCTCAAAGGTTACGACCATGAAGACGTATGGTCTTTTATATATTAAAGATAATATATAGAGGTTTTAATCCTCGTCACGCATGACTTGCCAAATGAGGAATTTTATGATTATTTTAGCAAAAAGCAAGTTATGATGAGGATTCAATAATCCTCAATTAATAAAATTATTTATCTATAGTATTTATTACAGATTATGGTATCTTTAACAACCATCAGATGTACCTCTTGTCATTAGTCTACAATAATAAAGAAAGATTACGATCACTTGATGATCGTTAGGTCTATCACGACCACTTCATAGTCGTAAGGTCTATTATGACCACTTTATGGTCGTAAGATCTACAACGACTACATGAGTAGAGTTATTATTCTCTTCGGAAAATACCTATACTTGTCTAAAAAAGCTCATGTCTCCTCTTACATAATCTTGATTGTAGTGACCGCATCATTTATTTCGTAAAGATTGATATTAAAACATCGACGCTTAAATACTATAATTATTTTTCAAACTTACGACTTAGCCTTTTTATCTCTAAACCAAAGTTTTATTTGTGTAAGAAATTCTTATCTTGAATAAGGTTTCATCCACCTACATTTACACATTAGGTTCCACCCACCTTTATTTATGTAAACATGCTCTCATCCCACAATTTTAATTTAGACTCTACAAGTGAGGCTTTCTAGACCACGTCCATGACTAGGGGTACGACTGTTCAAATAGATTATACATTCTACATAGGTTGTATAGCTTTACCCATAAGATATGATCAACTCGTAATGTCGGCTATGACACACTGCCGTAAACGTGCAACGGAGACGATCATAAGAAGGCATTTACAATAACTCATCATAGTACTACACCATCCAATGGATCGATCTTTGGGCGTTTGAATACATTAACTCCAAAGAAACAACCGTTGGGAGAGTAGATGCATCCCGACTTAGTACCACTACAATACTGGGTTTTTAATTTCTTTTCAAATTATTTTTCTTAAGGAAAAAACTTTGTGGCTGACAGGTGGGGTCCAACTTTATTTTTAATTTATTTTTATTCGAAAAAACCCAAGAGACTGACAGATGGGATCGCTGCCCACATAGACTCCATCCATCTAACAGTGCACAGGTCCTAGGGCCCACACGTCAGCAGCTTGGTCTCCGGACTGGATCTATACAACGGATTTTAAATGGTGAGACCCGCATGTCATAGACCCAAATTTTAACATACGGTTTAATTAGTTTTCCTAATTACTGATGACCTATATGTCATATAGACATTACTTAATAATTAGCCTTAACCAATTGTCAATAGCCTAATCAATGGGACCCACACCTCAGTGACCTTACAGTCTTCTTCTTCCTCTCGGAAAAGGAAAGGAACAGACCATGTATGGCCGGCTCTTGGGCAAGCTCGGTGCCGTGCGGAGAGGGCTCCGGCGACCACCCATGATCCCCAAAATGGGGTGCGGGGTACATGACGATCCTAATGGTTGTGGCGGCGCAGCGAGAGATGGACCAAGGCGGCGATGCTGTGGCGAGGTCGGTGGTGACGCTAACGTAGGTAGGAGCAACAACGCAACAAGGTCTGCAACTAGCAATTGGAGCTTGGTTTATCATCTACGGGGTAATGCGAAGCTCAACATGCTCTTGGTGCTCAAAATGAGGTGACACACCGAGAGCTCCATGGCAGCTTCCGGAATAATTGATTTAAATTTTTGGTTTGGATTTTCATGATTGAATTTGAATTCTGAGGAGATTTAGCACACCACTTAACTTGTAGATTTTTATAATTTCAATTTTGGAGCAAGGAAATTGATTTATATTTTTTAATTGCAAGAAAAGTTTTTGGAACTTCTCAAAATGCAACAAAAAAAATTGAAATCCAAGAGATTCATGCAAATTTTTAAATGGTTCAAAAATTGGGCCGTTACAAGATATAGAATATTCTGATCAACCACTACAGTGTTTGATCGTTCCTTTGGACAGTTCCAAACTCTATATATGCATTACTTATGTGTTATGTCTATGGTGGATTATATATTGAGCCTATAGATTTTACATCATTCAGGCATCATACATAGCTTAGGGTCTGTTTGGAACGTACACAAGGATTTTTCATGAATTTTAGGGGTAAAAAAGCAACACTTGCAAGATTGCTATGATATTCCCACGTTTCAAACAAGGGCCTTAGTGATTAGCATGGGTTTGCAAGGTGTGTGAAGTTCCACAAACAAACAATGAAAGGAATTTGTGCCATTTCATGGACAATGGGATTGCCGTGATAGTGCCATGCACGTACGTATCCAAGCAAACTTTTAATTCTTGTTTGGAACACAAAACTTCTTAGAAAATAGTTCAATCCCTACAAGAATCATGAAAAATTCCCACACTCCAAATGGATCAGTTACTTTTCCCAACCTAGCCTAATCTCAGCACTACTAAAACCTGAGCGGCTAAGCCCCAAGTTTGCGTCGTTATAATAAGCGCGCCTTAAACAACTTTTCGTATCAAATTCTCAAAAATAGAAGTAATTCTCATGAACGAAACAGAGCTATCCCCATGAACCACATGGCTAAGGTTTCTTACTTGTGCAACATTATACTGTTCATTGGCGCACTCTGTGGTAATGTTGTCTCGGAAGTGTTACAGTGTAAGAATCCCAAAGGCTGTCACACAGGCCGGCGGGAGCCATGCATGAACGACCCAACTTGCTCCACCGTCCCACGACTGCCGCGGCCACCCGCTGAGCAGCACCTGCATGCATGAGCTGTTGGCGTTTGACATTCGGCAGGGTCGGCTAGCTGCTGCGAGACAGCGAGGACGCGCCGGCCGGGTGCAGCCCACCGCCTAGCTACAGGCTATAACCCCCCTTCGCCCCCCCCCCCCCCCCCCCCCCCCGCTTGCCATTATATTATGCGCGCGGCATGGCGCGCTTAATTAGTAGCTACCGCCCGAGCGCCGTCGGGATCCGCGGCTGAGAATGAGATTATCTTAAGCCTAACCGGCCACTCCAATGCGTCCGTGGGGGCTAATCACGCGACCGGAGGATGCTAAACACGAGCTGGTTTGCGATTAAGAAATCAGCTTTCACCGATGCGGCAGGCAAGGCGGCACTCGGGTTCAGTGCACTACCAGGAACTGTGTAGTTCCCGAGTGCCGATATATTTCCCGAGTGTCTGGACGAAAACACTCGGGAAGGTCCCGAGTGTTTCATATGACACTCGAGATGAGAAGTCAACACTACGTAGAATTACATTTCCCGAGTGTTTCTCATAACACTCGGGAGAAAAAAAATCCCGAGTGCATCGAAACAGAAACATTCAGGACCCCTTTTTTTCCCGGCTGCGCCTTTTTTCATTTCTAAGTTCTAACCCTACATCCCAATCCCGCAGCCGCCTGCCCTACATCCCCATCCCGCAGTCGCCTCCCCCCTCCTCATTCTCCCTCCTGGAGCGTGCGCCCGACACCTTCCCTCCTCCTTCCGCGCCGGCCTCCTCCTCCGCTGCCACTGCGGCGCCTCCTCCCCTAACTCCCTCCTCCGCCGCCGCTGCAGCGCCTCCTCCCCCTCCCCCTCCCCCCGAGCGCCGTCCTCCTCCTCCCTCCTCCCTCCTCCCCCCTCCCCGGTGACCTCCTCCCTTATCTCTCTTATTTCCCCACCACCGAAAAATCCCCTAGCTCTCTTCCTCCTCCGACCAATCTCTCCCTCCAGCGCCTCCTTCTCGCCTCGGCCTCCCGGTGCCTAGCGCCGCCGCCTCGTGGCGCGCCTCCTGCGCCCTCGGTTCGGCCGCTTGCTCCTCCTCCCGCGGTAAGCCCCCCTCTAGCTCGGCCCAGCCCAGCTCCGCCGCCGCCTGGTGCGGCCCTTGTCTCCTCGATCCCGCGCCTTGCTCCACCTCCGCTCCACCCGGCTCCCCGGCGAGGCCTGGTGGCCAGCGCTGCCTCGACCCCAACTGCCGGCGCGTGGCTTGCCGCCACCGGCCGCCATGCCTGAGCGCCTCCTGGGCTCGGCCACATGCCCCTTGTTGCTTCGATGGCTCGGTCAGCCCGGCCTGCGGCCGCCGGCCCTTGCTCCTCTTGTCCCACATGACAAGCTAATGGCTCCCCTTTACCCCCTTATTTTCTCTCCTCTGGTGCCTTTGGTTTGTATGAGTCTGATTAATTATTTGGTGATGTTTGATGCTTAAGGTTCACTTTCAGATTGCAGTGTTGTTCTTGATTCAATTCAATGATATGGGTCTTGCCTTGTGCTCATGCATGTGAAAATGAATTGGGTGGGCTGCTGTGGTCTGCTTTCGCCGCGACACTAAGGTAAAAAAAAATTACTCCCCCTTTACTCCCTCTCTACTCCCTGCCCCCTAATGCTCTGTGATGGCTTGAGTGATGCTACTACTACGAGATGTTCTATGTGCATGTGTAGTGCATACTGAGGTGTATTAGGGTTACCTCTTGTTGGGTTATGGGATCTCCTTTGTGTCCTCCTCGTGCAGAGAGAGAAAAATGGCTAGCGGCGAGGGGGCAGGTGCTGGCGCGGTCGTGGGGGAGGGGGAGATGCGGTCGCTCGCGCTGACACCGAGCTCTTGCAACTCTAGTGAGAGAGCTTTCTGATGCATTAAAACTAATGCTTATTCTCATATATCGTCGTTGGACTTACCTTATAGGCTAATACACTTTGTTGGTTTGTTGAGTGTTGAAATTTGTACCTCATCAGAAAGATATACTCAAGTTACAGTGTTTGGCCTGAAAGAAGACATTTGGGCCAAGAAAGAAGGATTGAGTCACATATGATTGGTGGTAATGGTTCTCTGCAGAGATTTTCTGGTAAGTTTTTCCATATGGAATATATTAAATTAAACATATGATTGTCACCTTGTTTCAGTATGTACAAGATGCCATCTGTTACCTCACTATATTTTCCCATTGACAAGTTTGTAGCTTGTTCTTTATGTGCTAGGAAGGATAACTTGCTCTTAGTGTTTGGGACATGTGGACTGTTACAGTCCAAAATCAAACGGTTTAACTAAACATCTCCCCTTGCCTATTATCCATGTAGTTTCAATGAGTCCTGCCTGACTTTGTATAAGATACTGCAATGTTATAACTGGTCTTGTTAGATTTATAATTAATGCCGAAAGGCGTCACCAACTAAGTGTTATTTCCTTTCATGTAAATAGGATCCATTACTTCTGCTTCAATATCCGTTAACCTGGCAGAGTTTCAGGTTTTATAAATTGTTATCACTGCTCATTGCCGACTTAAGTTTACTTTGTTCATCAAGCTAATATTTAGCAGCTTTGTTGCAGGCAATAGTTAATGATCCTTTGATGCTTAACAGTGTCATATTGGAATTTGCTAATAAACAAGATATGGTAAGGCAACAAAACTTGACCACTACTTTTAACGTAAACATGCTTGAATATGTACTTATTTTAACTCTCACATACCTTCAGCTCTCTAACATCTTGCACACATTCATATACACCAAGAGACACCTTTGTCTCTTTTTAATGTAGAATTCTTTGTATCAAGATGACTTATGACGCGTCATGCTTGGATTTGTTTTGCATTTATTTAACTAGATATGGGTAATGGCAAGGATCTGAGGATTCGATGTACGCCATCATTTCCTTGACTAGTATTTAAGTTGTTGTGGAACAAAAACACAACCATCTTTGTTTGTGTGTGTGTGTGTCACTACCATGATTTGTTCTGTAAGATTACAACTATAACTAGTTGTTAACAGAGGGTAGTGGCCATTTTTACCTCATGAGAAAGATATACTCAAGTTACACTGACCTTGCTATTTATTAGGTGTACACTCTTGTTTGACTTAAAAATGATTGCAGAATCACAATCTTCCACCAACATATGATTTCCACAATTACATGATACGCTCAAATAGAAGAGGAGTTTGAGAAGATTGTTGGAGTGAGGTTAGTGTAGTAGTATGCCCTGTTTGCGTGGTGTTTCTAGAAAACATGTAGATATTAATTGAACTCTTATACCAAGTTCATGATGCCACTTAATGTTCACTAATACTAAATTTGAGGTATAAAAACTTCACTTGCAGGTGTTCCTCGATATGGATGATATTAAAAATTTTAGTTGTTTGCCTCATTGCATACATTTTTCTGTTTGGTTTGTGGTTTTAAATTGCAATTATGATATTTCTTCGAATGGGAGTTGGAGGACATGGCGTTCCTTCCTTAGGATGTCCCGATGGTAAGCTTTAACACATGTATATAGTTCTTAAATCAATACACCTTTCATATATGCTGCTGACTCCTGAGTAAATTTCCTATACAATTTGTTCTCTTATTTGGAGCCAGTAATTATTTTATTTGACATTTGGAGCCAGTAATTATTTTCATGTTGAATATACAAGATTCGGAAAGTACAAATATTTATAAGGGTATCAACTACACTAGATGACCATGAATTCTGATTACAAATGATAGCTTTGTGCCAAACCAGACAAGAAAGGTATAGATTAATACTAAATTATTAATGAAATAAAATAAATTAGATTCAGACATGAAACCTAAAGTTCAAAAAAGGCCCTGTGTTTCTGTTGAATCTGTTCTATAGATGAAGACTTGTTAGTGTTATATGTGAAAAAAGAAAATTTGATGGATTAAATAGTCATAGGCATGAATTTGAAAATCATTCCAGACTACTACTTTAGATAGAGATAGGTATGGCAAAGACATACAGGAGAGGCTAACTGGCTACTTAAAGTCTCTATTGGTGCAAAGAAAACTTCTGCATGGCCTAGCAGGTAGTTACAGTATGCACTGGGTACCGAAACATCTTTTGCATGGCCCTAACCTATAATAGTTAGGTTAACTATCTTTTCATGTAATGTCAATTCTTTGCTTTTGTTGTAAGATGACACTAATATTAAGTTTTGTTGTATCTGTAGAACTCACAAAATGATGCTGGAGTAATACGTATGAAACCCTGTGATCCCCGTCGCATCCTCTATAATAACATATCACAGAAGATTGAAGCTGGAAATTCTGTACAAATGGTAGCAGTGATACTATGCTTTTGTTTGATGCATTACGGATAAGACTGTGTGAAATTACTACTTGGAATTGTTATATGTATCATGCCTTATGCCTGGATTTTCGAATTTGAACTCGAATGTTGTGGATGTCCGATCTATATATATATATATATATATATTGTGAGCTCGAGAATTATGTCAATATTGTTGAATCTATATATGTAATAATTTGTGGTATTTTTCTTGTTGTGGAATGTATGGATCATTTGATTGCCGAGTTTTCTGTCAGCGTAGTTCAAAATTAAATGTAAAATCAAATGTACAAAATCAGTGCAAAATTGGTTGGTGCTGTTCAGGAAACTCCCGAGTGCCTTGTTTGACAAACACTCGGGAAATCTACTAGGTGTTTCCCGAGTGTCGACACTCGGGAAAAGATGGGTCCGAGTGTCGACACTCGGGAAAAGATGGGCTCGTGGGAATATTTCCTATTTTCGTCATTCGTCGGTGGAAACTTTTCCGAGTGTAATTGTTTGCCATACACTCGGGACAGAAAATTTCCCGAGTGATTCTTTCACTACTTTCCAGAGTGTCAACACTCGGTAAAGGTTTCCGTTACGGTTGATTAAGCCGTTGAGACATATTTTCTTCCGAGTGTTACATGTTTCCCGAGTGTATACATTTGCACTCGGGAAAGTTTAGTTTACCGAGTGTAACACTCGGGAAACTGTTTTTTACCCGACTATACACTCGGGAAACTGTTTTTTACCCGACTAATCTACCTCGAGTGTAACACTCGGAAAACTATATCCCAGGTGTTTTTGTTATTTTCCCGAGTGTTTTGGGCACTCGGGAAAAACACGATTTCGGGTAGGGGTGGCTAACGGATCGAATGATCCAGCCCCAGCAGCAAGGAGAAACATGGACTAGTTTACACATTCCTAGCTAGACACATGCACGAGTGTGTGGCTAATTCCTTGTTCGAGTGGAAGGAATGAGGGAATGCATGCATGTGTCGATCGAAATGTACAGCAACAGCGGCAGCGGCAGCATCGATTTCAGTTTCCTTACTGCCCCAAGCGAAGAAGATTCTTTGCAAGGACGGGCCGGCAACAACTAGCTGGACACGGTCGAGCTAGGCGGCATGAACCGCGCATGTATCCGCCTGGAGTTAAAGGAAGGCCGGGCCAATTAAGCGCGCGCGCCCAGGCTATAGGCTAGCACGTCTCGGCCGGCGGCGTCGCGGCCGCTTGACATCGTATGATTGCGAGAGAGAAAAAAAACAAAGCGTACGTACGTTGCGGGTCGTTTTAATGGGCCCCGCTGTACGCCATGCGGCTATCGATGGTCCTGGCGCGCGCTGTGCTGTGCCGAGGCAGGCACGAATGGCGACCTGGGCTGAAGAAATTAAACAGAGGGAAAGCAAGCGAGCCTCGGCCGGACGCTCCATCGATCATGCTGTCCGTGCGATACACACACGCCGAGTGCCGAGCACTGGCGCGCCTGCAGCGTAAGTTGTGGGGATACCGACAGGTCCATCGAACTTCGCGCGGCCGTGCGCTCGCATGAAATGTCAAGTCGCAATGCGTGCTATGCACCATTATTTGTCAGTATATTCTACTGTATAGTGTGACTGGTCATAGTACTATCTACGAATAATTAATGCTTACGTCTAGTAGCAAAGCATATTTTTTTTCGTGGATACAGGCCTGGGTCTTTGATAGAATGCAACAGGGTTTAGTAGGTTCCTAAGTAAAATAAAGAAAAAAATACTTTTCAACTTGAACTCGGGTTACGATTCATTTTTAACTCTCAACTACGAAATCGTTCGGACCGAAACTTCAAACTAACGAAATCGTCTACTTTATCCTCCTAGACCCAAATCATGGTGATTTTATCTGATATGACATTGATTTTGATTGATATGGTATCCACGTTCGAGGAACGAGGGGAGAGAAAAGAGGAGGAAGAAGGACCTAAGTATGACATGTGGGCCACTGCAAATTTCTTTTCTTCTCCTTCTTCTTTTACCAATTAAGCTTTGTTGACTCAACGATACATGCACACGTGTATGTCATGTCAATCCGAAACCACCTTAGGTGTCAAAACCATTGCTACATGCATGGGTGCCACATCAGATGAAAACCGTTGTGGATTAAATCGAGGGGGTGTTTTGAACAATTTTGAGAGTTCGGAGTTGTAAAGCGAACGGTTTCAAAGTTGAGGGTTGAAAAACGAACCATGGTCAGAGTTTAACGAGGATTAAATTCTTAAATATTGGTTTTTACATTTAATTAAAAGCCACACAGCTTATGTGGTCGTAAACCTCGTGGCTAACGACCTATATGGTCGTTAGAATTCCAGAGGTTGCTCTATGAGTAACTTGGTCGGAGAGGGCCCTGTACGCATTGCTCAACCAGACGACAGCTCGAAGAGTCTTTGAACTAGTACTTGGACCCGATTCCAAATTCATTCCTTCCGTGTGAAGAATGGGACATGTGTCTTATCAGCCCCAAACCACACGACGTTTACAGCCCTAAGTCACTAACAATAATTGTATCACAGTTATTTCACCTCCTGCCAAGGTAGTCAGAGTCGAGATCCTAAGTTGGATCGATTTGCCTCCGGTAGTATCGAATCGTAGAATCGGCGATTCTACGAAATTGTAAAAATACACATATTTAATACCTATACTATAAGTTTGTATGATTCTTATATGGTTTATCACTTACTTATAATCCAAAAGGGAAAAAAAAACACTTTTTATCGCACAACAGAAAAGCGTAATGGTACTGACATGATAGGTGATATAGTTTTGAACTACAGGAGAACAACCAATGACCATGACTAAGTTTACTACAATTACATGAGAAATGTTCACAACTTTTGTAAATCAATATCTAATTGCAACACTTGCATGTTCCTTAAAAGCAACTAGACATACAGGAATAAAAATAGCTTATCATTATCAAGCTCAACATTGCTCATGTCATAATATAGATATTTGTACTAGCATTACCATACTGATATTTATAGTTTCATTCTCAGAAATTAATATCAATAAATTTTGCTCTAAAATAAAATATCAGTAAACCCTAACCTCTAAAAAAATCAAAAAAAATTGCAAAAAAATACAATTTTTTGTGTCCAAACGACTCTACCACGACTCTACTCTGCGATTCTACACGATTCCGATTCACGGTGCGATTTGGATCGACAGGCTGTCGTGGGTTCGTAGAATCGTAAGATTCTAAGAGTAGGATCGCGATTCTAACTACCTTGCCTCCTGCTAACACCAACTGGTGATCAGTTAGCATTTCACTGATTGCAACTGTTACTCCGACCAGACGTATCACTTCTGACGAGGATCTAATAATCCTTATTTAACTATTTATCTGTAATTCTTATTATGGATAAATATACCATCATATGGTTCTTGAGTATACCCATTTTTGCTCATAAGGGAGAAGGCCAAATGGTCGTAAGTCCTTCTACGATCACCCTCATAGTCGTAAGTCCTTCTACGACTACATCATGATCTTAAGTTCTTCTACAATCATCCACTGGTCATAAATTCTTCTACGACCAGTACCTAGTCGTAAGTTTTTCTACGACTACCTCATGGTCGTAAGTTCTTCTACGACCAGGTCAGCTAACCACCCTATAATTGATTGAGCTTGCAGACAAGTAGACCCAATTGATTAGAAAATCTAATTAAGTAGTTAATATACGCTGTTATTTTCTGGAATAACTGCACGTAAATACGTAATACACCTCTATCTCTGATAAGTAACTGCCAGGCGACGTAGAGGGGTTACTACTCCAGCGATAATTACCATCAATGAGCCCGCTATATGAAATGATGAGACGCCTCTTGACCTGGAGAAACGGCCACCTCTACATACACTATATAAGGGCTACATTCAGAGACACAAGGAAGAGAACAAGCGTAATCAGGAGCACAAGCATAGTCTTTCTATTGGTTGTAACCAGTATACTCAATACAATACACACATGACATGAGTAGTGTTGTTATTCTCTCCGGAGAAGGCCTGAACCTGTATAAAAATCCATGTGTCGTTCTCTCTGCGTGATCAATCTTGGAGACCCCCGAATCAAACAATCATACGTAAGATCAGTTCTAAATCACCGACAACTTCCAAAAGGTGTCTTCTCCAGGAGCCAATTGAAGCAAATCAAAGCGTAGCAATCAATATACTCAGTGTAATTAGGGCTAGTCTGTCACCTTGCCTAAGGCATATTTGTAGTAACCATTTTATTGCAATAAAGAGCAATCCCATTTCCTTTTAGGAACTCTTAACCAATTTTTTTTATTTTATTTTGTAATATTGGCGATTTAATCGTTGACAGAGTTTAAGGTTGAAAAGTGAACTTTTTTTTTCTCTAAAATAGAATGCAAAGAACGGAGGGCATCATTGAACAATTGCAGATCATATGTCTGTAGACAACATAAATTAAACCCACAAGGCCACAAGTCCACGACGGCAAGAGCAACGTATTTACGTATTCTATCACAGAAACGTAGACCACGTAACGCGTGACGGAGAACGAATTGAGCGCTAATTCGTTCATAAGGTGGACGTGGACGCCATGAAATAGATGCTCTCGGCTCTAGCGCCTATACACGTAGCTAGAGGTTACAGCCAATGCATTCAAAACGATCAGATAGCTTCGAGAGATTGAGGCTATTAACACGACAAGTCGACAACAAATACTTTTGACGTTACACGTTCATTTAAATAAGGAGAACCGTTACATGTTCATTGAATCCATTCGAAAACATAGTCAATGTACTCTATGATATCTCGTCATTAAGTGCTATACCAGTCTTTTGTACTGATCTGACTTCAGTTACTGGATCGATTAGCTAGACTTCATCCTTCAAATCCTCGACCCCTGTAGTTTTGTTTCACGGGGTCGAGTTCTTTCATTTTTATGTGCATAATTTCTCGAATGGAGAATGCGGAAATTTCTGCGTGCAACTGCAGGAAAATCAACCTGCTGGGAGTGAAGGAAAAACCAGTTGATCAAAATATCTTTGATGGATCAACATCAATGCAGGGACACTTGATTCTTTTTTATTTCGAAAGGAGGGGACACTTGTTCTAGAACCCTCCAATCAAGTTTACACAACAAAGAGAGTTCGAAAATTAAATTTACACAATAAAGAGAGTTCAAAAAAAGTTTACACAACAAAAGCTATGCTGATAATCCTAATCATCATCAAGTATTTTAAAATGGGACCTTTAATATCTTTTGGAATTGTCTATTCGTAAGGTGATTGAAATTTTATCAAACATAAGTCACATGTTTTATCCATTGAATCAATATTCAATTATATGATATATCAATCTCTACACAAATTCAATGGTCATAACAATTGAAATAATCTTAAAAAAAAATTCATACAACTTATAAATATCAATTCCGGTATTATTTTTTTTGGCCGAACTGTGCACAAGCATAGCGCACATCTCTAGCTGGTTTATCTGATAGCTCTGCATCTGACAACCACAAAATCTGCCCAGAGAATATCCAAAACAGTATTGCTGGTAAAGAAGGTACTCACCCAGGTGGCCAGGTGCATGCATCCAGTCTCCTCTTCGTGTCCTATATAAACCGCCCCAGATTGCCCAGTGTCCAGCACAAGGCAGTACTGCCCAAACCACCTCTTTGGCCAACGCACCGCACCAGCACACTAACTATCTACTACTACTGCTCCATTAGCAACAGTGGTAGCAAGCGGCCGGTGGTGCAGAGCACCAGCGCAAACACCGAGCGATCGATCGAGCACATGGCTCAGATGCGCTCCGCCGTGGCCATGGTGGACGCCGCCCCGGTCGCGTCGGCCATTGTACCGAAGCAGGCCATCTGCGTGGACGAGCCGGCGTCGGGCATCACGGTCGTGTCCAGGCAGGCCGTGCGCCCGGACGGCGCGTCGGCGATCGGGGACCTCACGCTGTCCGTCTCCGACCTGCCCATGCTGTCGTGCCACTACATCCAGAAGGGACTCTTCTTCCCTGCCCCCGACGTTCCTATGGCTTCGCTTGTCTCGCTGCTAGTGTCGTCGCTCTCCCGCACGCTCACCTTCGTCCCGGCCCTCGCCGGCCGCCTCGTCACCCTCCCCGACGATCGCATCGTCATCCGCTGCAACGATGCCGGCGTCGACTTCTTCCACGCCGTGGCGCCAGCCCTGTCGCTGGATGACTTCCTCGTGCCCGACTCCGACGTCCCTATCAAGCTGACAAAGGACCTGTTCCCCATGGACCGCACCGTGAGCTACGACGGCCACCGCCGCCCGCTCACGTCGTTCCAGCTCACCGTGCTCGGCGACGGCGCCGTCTTCATCGGCATCGTCGCCAACCACGCAGTCGTGGACGGCACCTCCTTTTGGCACTTATTTAACACCTGGACTAGCCTCTGCCGTGGCGTGTCACCCAAGCTGCCGGACTTCCGCCGCAACTTCTTTGGCGACTCCACCGTCGTCCTCCGCTTTCCCGGCGGAGTGGGCCCGGAAGTAACCTTCGATGCGGATGCCCCTCTCCGTGAGCGCATCTTTCACTTCAGCGGGGATGCAATTCGCGAGCTGAAAGGAATAGCCAACCGTCGGCCGAGCGCCGGTCAAGATGCCGAGGTTTACGGCAAGCTGACGCACGACCCGAAGAATCCCGAAGTGCGCAGCGAGATCTCGTCGTTCCAGTCGCTGTGCGCGCAGATATGGCTCGCGGTGACGTGCGCGCGGAAGCGGCTGGCGGCCGACGCGACAACGACGTTCCGCATGGCGGTGAACTGCCGGCACCGGCTGCGCCCGGCGATCTCCCCAACCTACTTCGGCAACGCCATCCAGAGCGCGCCAACCACGGCGACGGTGGCCGAGCTGGCGTCCAACGACCTGCGGTGGGCGGCGGCCAAACTGAACGCGAGCCTGGCGGCTTACGGGGACGGCGCGATACGTCGTGCCGCAGCGGCGTGGCAGGCCGAGCCCCGGTGCTTCCCGCTGGGCAACCCCGACGGCGCTGTGATCACGATGGGGAGCTCGAACCGGTTCCCGATGTACGAGGGCAACGACTTCGGGTGGGGCCGCCCCCTCGCTGTGCGGAGCGGACGCGCCAACAAGTTCGACGGCAAGATGTCGGCGTTCCCGGGCCGCGCCGGGGACGGCAGCGTGGACATCGAGGTGTGCCTCGCCCCAGACACCATGGCGGCGCTGCTCCGCGACGGCGAGTTCATGCAGTACGTGTCGTGCCCGTCGCATCTGTTGTGATGTACCGGTCCCGGTGCGTGCGGGCTCGCGGCCGTGCGTGCGTGCGCGAGTGGGGCCACCGTGACATGTCGACGCGCTGCGCGTCGTCTGTTCGGTTCGGTCGCTCCTGCCTTTTCTGGGACTAGTTGCCTAGTTGGTGTGCAAGCAGCAAGATAATGTATCCGTTTCAGGGTGTGGTGTGGACCGTGTGGTAGCTAGTAGTCTAGTAAACTAAAGGGTAATGGAATTGACTAGTTTGGCAGCAACCGATGCTAGGGGAGATGGATGAACTGTGGAACGAGTAACCGGCCGGAAATAAGGCTGTGAACTGTTTGATTGCATAGTATTCCAATCCTGCGTTCCTAACATGCGCCTACGGATTTACTGGTGTGCGGCTTGTTAACCAACAATACCTTTCCAATCGTGCAACTATCCGGTCAAGAATAGATCGACGCGCTGTTTGGCTTATCACAGTATCACAGTATACAAGGTCCATGGACATCGACCAACTAAATTTTCTCAGGACATGGTACATAAACGTTATTGATATGTGATGTTGTGGAGGTATTCGGCTGAATCCCTAAAAAATATTTCTAACAACTAGTAGTAGTAGGCAGTAAGAAAAGATACCTGGAGCAGAGATATAATTTAGAGTGTTTTTTTTGGTTGATTCGTATAATGCTTTTGTATTCTTCTTCAACGTCCTCGTCGGCAGTTCTTCTTCTTCTTTATGCATACTTCTTTGCAGTATAGCACGTGGCATGTGGTCGCCATGTGTCGTCGAAATACATTAAGGTGTCTTTTTTAAATGGAAAAGATGCATTAAGCTGTTGACAGATCAATTGCTCGTAGTCACATGAAATTGCCAACTGGGAGTAGAATTTCCAACCATCCAAATTTCCTTGTGATTCGTGCTCCGGCTTCATCCCCAGCGATGACAGTGGCTATCCGGTAACGGTTCCTGCGAGTTAAGGCCTAGGGTTCACCGGATTTAGGATTTTGGTTCAACAGAGCCTCGGCTATAGAGGGAGGTGGGGGCAGGTGGTGGACCAGCGGTGGTGGCGGGGCAGCGGTGACGTTGCCGACCGTGGGCTTGGAGGAGGGCGGCGGGCGGAACGGTGACAAGACGAGAGGGGCGAGTTGGGGAGGAAGCTGTCGATCTACGACAGCGGTGGCGCCGCCGGATCTGGTTGGGGTGGCGGCATGAGGCGGAGGCACACGGGAGGCTGCGGTGGCGCCGAGAATAAGAGGCGTGGGAGGATGAGGCGACGGCGTATGGTTGAAGAGCGTCGAAGGCAACGCCGGTGAGGCAGTTGGTCAGTGGCGGTGGGGTAGGGTTTGAGGGGAGAGACTACATGGTTTGAGAGGGAGTATGAGATCCTTTGGATTTAGATCAAGGGCTCTAGGTTTGAGTACTTATAACAAAAAAAACACTCAAGTTATGCCTACAAACCCCC
Organism: Ampelocalamus luodianensis; assembly: GCA_036346255.1. Classification (NCBI taxonomy): domain Eukaryota; kingdom Viridiplantae; phylum Streptophyta; class Magnoliopsida; order Poales; family Poaceae; genus Ampelocalamus; species Ampelocalamus luodianensis. The sequence goes on along the minus strand of CM070617.1, from coordinate 22,206,133 downwards.
AAAATATTTCTAATAACTAGTAGTAGGCAGTAAGAAAAGATACCTGGAGCAGAGATATAATTTAGGGTGCTTTTTTGGTTGATTCGTATAATGCTTTTGTATTCTTCTTCAACGTCCTCATTGACATTTCTTTCTTCTTTATGCATACTTCATTGCAGTATAGCACGTGTCATGTGGTCGCCATGTGTCATCGAAGTACATTAAGCTGTTTTTTTAAAGGAAAGAATGCATTAAGCTGTTGACAGATTGCTCGTAGTCACAGGAGTCAAGGTTTTGCAGCTAGTCTCCAAACGTGCCCACTTTGCCATGGCCCATGAATCCATTATCATTTTGGGACGTGGGCTCTCTGTGCATCAATAGGTGGCCATTGGCATTTGTGATTGCAGTATGTTGCTCAGGACTTCCGACTTTGAAGTTCATAGAACGAACAAAAAGGCTCGTCATTATGGACTGAAATGCAAAAACAACGCGATATATTCGTATAAACCAGCGGCTGTACAGCAATAGCATGACGGCCAGCTGGTCAAGGCGTCAAGCACACAGGACTGCTTTTGAGGTTGCTGGATGAATTGTGCCTTTTCCTTTCCTCCCAAGAGAAATACTACTACTTCTACTAGTACTGCTAGTAATATTAATCAGGTCCTGTTTGGTACAACTTCTACTCCCAGATTCTCAATCGATTCTCGTGGAGTCGTACCAAACACCCTGATTCTCAAAACCACTCAATTCTGATTCTCGCGAGGAGCTGTCTAAAAAATGAACTAGCGACGAGAAGCGGCCTTTCCATGGATTCTCGTAGGAAGCCAACTTGGTAGAAGCAGAATACCCCTTGGAGTTGAGTCTATTTACCCGCAAATGTCATCCAATTACCCCTCCCACCCCCCCCCCCCAATCGCGAGAAGCGCCCCCGAGCGCATACCCTTCGCGTTTTCTTCCTTCGCTCTCATCTCCTCCTCTCTGGCGACCGAGGAGATTTCGGCGTCGGGGCTCGAGCGCGCCGCCTCCGGCCCCCGTGTTCACCCCGCCGGTCCCCCTCCCGTCGCCCCCACTCCCTTCTCGATCCCGTCGCCCCCACTCCCTTCCCGATTCGCATGAAATCGCATGAACCCTAGCCGCCTCCCTCTCTCATCGCCGCCGCCCCGGTGCCCTGCCTAGAGTCCTTCCCTCTCCGGAGCTCCTCGCCGTCGGCCCGGAGCCCCTCCCTCGGCGCGCGCGTCCCCATCTCTTTGCCCCGGAGCCCCGCCTGGAGCGCGTCGCTGCCGGCCCGGAGCGCCTCTTCACCGCCGCCTGGAGCGCCTCGTGGCCGGCCCGGAGCCCCGCCTGGAACCCTAGCCGCTGCCGGCCCGGTGCCCCGCGCGGATCCCTCCTCTCCTTCCACTCCTTCCAGGTGATTGGATTATTCCCCTTATTGCTAATTTTGTTTCCCTTTTTTGTTTTTTGCAACTTGTGATTCGATTGTCACAGGACGACCTCATGACTCATTTGTCAACATTTCTTCCTACACTGTTGGATGCCTTCGAAAACCATAGCCCATATGTTCGCAAGGTTCATTCATTCCCAGTTTCTTTTATAGATTGTGCTTTAAGATCATCCTCTATTTTCTGAGAAACCTTGCTCTAATTCTTTCATCTCCCCCAAAATTCCTGATAATGGTCATGGGAATAGTTAGAAATTTAACAATTTAGCAAAGAATTCCCAGTTCATCTTTAAATTGTCCAGGCCTTACATGCATGAACAACAATGTCTAAAAGTTGTGCTAGAAATCAGCTTGAAATGCTCATATTTTTTTCAAACCTCATCTGTTCAAGGAAAGGTCAATGGGTAACGCCCTTGTTGAGCCATAATTGGCTAAAATTTGCATACGAACTACAGCTACAGTGTTGAGGCATTGAGCGTCTCCTAGTAGTACAACTCAATTTGTTCAGAAATTCAGAAGCATTTCATTGATATATATTTGGGCTGTCCCCTTCAGTTATCTGGGCCATATTCCTTTTAAGTCTTAATTGATCACAGCTCAGTTGATGAGAGCCTTTATTTGGATCCAGTCGACATCAAAGTTTTGTACCCTCTGCATTTCGTTGAGCCTTGGATCGATACACCTTGGTTATGCCATGTGTGCATCCTGCATCCTGATTGTGCCTTTTCTATATCTGTCTAGTTAACAGTTTAACACACACATGGATGACTATAATTCACCAAGAAGAAAAAAACAAGAAGAGACTAGCATGAAATAGGCAAAGACCTTACAAACTCCTGCATGCAGCATGTACTTTCCAAATCATACTTGGTCGAGAACGAGAAATCCCCGTAAATTAGATACAATCTGCTTTATTCTGTGCTGCATTGCAAGCTGTTGTGCTTTGCTTGGTGGATACATACCTGAAGCTCGGGCCAGCGTTCTTGCCGTATTTGGAGAGGCTGGACAGCGCACAGCTGCTGCTGGTAACCACATACGCCAACCGGCTGTCCCAGACCAGATTCATTGCAGTGGACGTTTGATGCAGGCAAGAGGTGCTGATGTTTCAAGTCAAGGGCAGTATCCCATATGATTGACGATGCTGCTGCAAATATATATTTCAAAGAATAAAAGATGTCTTCCTAGATTGTGTATCTGTGATGAAAAATATCTATGAATTGTGTATCTGTGTCTGGAATGCTCGACCTGAACATGTTCAGGTGCTTGATCTGGAATGTGTATATTCTTGTTTGGTGCTTGATCTTGATCTGAACTAGTATACTTTTGTTTGGTTTCGTGAATCCTGATCCACACCCCATCCGAAATTGATCACTGATTCAATGGTTCATATATATTCGACCATTTGTGCTTGTTGCCTTTTCATTCTAAAAAGTGATGTGGACCATGCATGTTTTTCCTATTTCTTTTACGTAATATCATTTAATTATCATTTGAATACTTATACGATATGAATGCAATATCTCCAGCGTCATCTATCGTAGCGTAAATAATGCAAAATTTGCTTATACACGATCAATGGTTGTGCGTCAATTCGTTATTTGCCAACAGTTGTACTCCATCATGAAGTGTAAATGCAATGCTTGGCATTGTGTACAAAAACAATGTATATACACTCATATGGTCTAAACAAATTTGGGGAAAAATTCTATAATTTGTGTACAAATACATAGGGGAAAGACACAAATACAATTAAAATATTACAACCAGGGGTAACATAGTCTATTAGCCTCTAATCCTCCATCATATGGTTTTTAGAGCCAACCTACCCGCCAAACGCTTTTAGCAGACAGCTCTAGATTCTCAGAGAAGTGGATTCTCAGAGAATCAGGAGCAGAATCTGAAAAATGAGAATCTGGAGCTCTACCAAACAGGGCCTCAGTAGTACTACCAGGATCACGTGTAGGATCTGCTTGACTGTAATAATGCCACTTTTACAATGTGCTATGACTGAGTTTCGTAAATTTTGTATCTCTGTCGTAGCTAGAAACTAGAGTAGAGAAGGGGGCTGCCACCGGCAACGAGGTGCGACCCTCGGCTCGCTCCGGACGGCTGTGTCCTGCGGAAGAAGTGGGAAGAGAAGTGAGGCGACCGTTGGTTTGCCCTGGCGCCCTCGAGTGTTTGGAAGAGCGCGAGGGGATCATTAACGAGCCTTCTGCTCTTGTTGTGTTGGCTTGCTTATACACTCGCACCACGCGGGGTGTCGGTGTGCACCGGAGCGTAGAGCCATTCGCGGAGACTTGTTTATACACCGATGCCCGTACGAGGCGTCGTTGTGCACCGGGGCGTAGAGCCATATACGGTGTCTTGTTTATACACTCGCGTTCGCGCAGGGCGTAGAGCCATTCGTGATGTCTTTGCCATGGTGTTTGTCCCCGGTTGTGTTACTTTTATTGATGCAGGCAAGGTGCCAAGATGCATACATGGGGTTGTGTACACACCTCACCCATTTTTGCGGCTTCGAGGTAGTTCACCGGTCAAGACCGGATGTTATAGGGGTATAGAATGTGCTCAAGCGGGACTGAGCCCCTTGTGCTTCTATGGGTAGAACTTGCAAAGGCTCTTCGTGTTCTAAGTGTCGTCCACCGAGTCTCCGTCCATCGTAGCAATATGGTACGCGCCCACCCTCGCCATGCGGGTTTGGGGTACCTTGTCATTGTCGCGATGGCTTGTAGCCGGTGCTCCTCAAGGAGATCGAGTGATGCCTCGCACTCCGCGGGTGCTTGCTCTGCCTGGGCGCGGAAGGAGCGTGCTGCAAACTCGCCCGGGTCATGGCTTCGTCTTCGAAGAGGGGCTTGAAGGGTGAGAATCCTGTTGCCCATGTGGGTGAAGTGTGGATTGCCCAAAGGGCCTTGACGAGTTCCTCGGGCTAGAGGCCCATAGGCCTGCCCACCAGATGCTTCGTGAGTCTTGCTAGGAGGTTGACGTTTGGCCCTTTCGACGACTTCGTTGGATTTGGGGTGTTTGTCTGATGTGAAATATATTTTGGTTCTTATGCCTCGCAGAAATTTTTGAGTTGAGCTGAGTCGAACTACGAGCCATTGTCAGTAACAATGTCCCGGGGCACCACGCAGCAGCAGATGATGGTCTTCCAGATGAATTTTTGGGCTGCTCCTGCCGTGATTTTTGCGACGGGTTTGGCTTCGACCCGTCTGGAGAAGTATTCGATGGCGACAAAGGCGAAGCAAAGGTTGCTTTTGACGGGGGAAATGGCCCAATGAATTTGAGCCCCCATCTTGCAAAGGGACACACTGGGGAGAGTGGTTGTAGCGGTGTTGGTGGAGCTTTGGCGTTTCATCCCATCCACTGGCAACCCTGGTATTTCTGCACAAGGTCCTGGGCATCGTGCAATGCCGGGGGCCAGTACAGGCCCAGACGAAGGGCCTTCGCGATGAGGCATGGAGGCTCCTGGTGTCCCCACAAAGTCCTTGGTGGACTTCGCGGAGGAGGTCTTGGCCTTCTCTTCGTCACATGCAATGAAGCAGCGGGGTGCACTCCCCTCCTTTGTAGAGGAGCCCATTGATGATGGAGTAACTCCCTCTGCGTTGTTGAAGGTGCTTTGTTTCGGTTGGGTCTTCGAGTTCTTCTCCGTCGGTGAGGTAGTTGAAGATCAGCTCACGCTAATCAATGTCCTCGATGACGAGTACTTTGAGCCCCACCCCTGGTGTTCCTAGCCCAACCCCTTGTGTTTTGGGTGAAGCCCCTTGCGCTCTGTCCGGGGTCAAAGGTGCCTTTAGGACCTCATAGAAGACATTTGCCAGAGGAGGCTATGTGGAGCTTGCCATCTTGGCCAGTTCATCGGTGGCCTCATTCTTGGCACGCAGGATAGCTTGGACTGTGATGCCCAAGAAGTGTTTTGTTAAGGCTCGGACCGCGGCCAAGCACCTGGCCATCTCGTGGTTGCGTGCGTAGAATGAATTGTCGATGTGTCTTGCCATGAGGCGGGAGTCGCTCTCGGCAATAATTCACCGAGCCCCTAGTGCTTCGGCCCTGCGAAGGCCCAGGAGTAGGGCTTCGTACTCGATCGCGTTGTTCGCTGTAGGGAACTTCAGATGGGCTACATGTGGTATTTGTCGCGCCCACTCCGGTGGCGCACCACGAGCCATCAGTGTACATGGTCCAGGTTGCCTTGCCCTGGGTATCGGGGGGCGTCTTCTAGCTGCGGGATCCATTCCGAGATGAAGTCAGCCAGCGCCTAAGATTTGATGGCCGTGCGGGCGACAAAGGCGAGGTGGAAGGGGGCCAGCTCCGTGGCCCACTTGCCGATTTAGCCCGTGGCATCAATGTTGTGTAGCAGTAAGCCGAGGGGGTAGGAGGATGGAACAATGATCTCATGTGCCATGAAGTAGTGGTGCAGCTTATGGGATGCCATGAGGAGGGCGTACACCATCTTCTCCAGCTCCGTGCACAGGGTATTGGCCCCTTGAAGGGCTTCCGACACATAGTAGACGAGGCGTTGTACGTCTGTGAGGACCCCAGTTTATTTGGTTTGTAATGCTTAACCAACCACCTGGTCCTAGCATCACAAATCAAATAAACTGATCCTCGAGATATGTATACTTCCTAAAGCAAAGATATACACACCTGTACAAAATTAGACATCAACTCCATTCCACACATAGAGTCCAAACACCACACTTCCAAACGGAAGATAAACAAATAGCAAAGATATTATGATAATGGCCGATCGCCACAAGATACACAAATAACAACAAAAAGACAATGAAGCAAAGTGCCATAAGATGGCTATAAACAAAGCCAATCGGTGTGCCTTCAACCCACAAGGCATCCGACCGACCGCCAAGCCTAGTCGTCACCCACGGCGACAAAGACACTCACGTAGTGAGGCCCCGAGGCTCACCTCCTTCCTCCGCAACAAAAACATTAAGCAAAGCACCGAGTACAAAGATTGTCTTTGTACCCGCAAGACCGACGTGTGAACTAGCGCACTGCTCATATGCTACATGCACTTGTTTAGTGGAGGCCATATGTTTCATTTGCATAAAGCCAATTTTCATTTGCAATAAGGTAATACAGGTTTAAAGGCAAGTTTGCAATTCATTTTTAAGATTGAAATAAAAGAAGGATAATAATAACAAAAGCGAAAGATAAACAACCTAGAAGTGACTATCCCAATAGTCACCACAACAATAGCACGAATCCCGCATCCGCACCACCCATCAAGTTTTAATTTAAATGTTGTAGTCTAACTCTCGATAAGCTTACCCAAGCGTGTCCATCACCTAGGACGAGGCTATTCGAATAGTTTTTAACCGCAGGTGTACCATCGTACCCACACCTCGCATCGCCTTTAAGCCAAAGCACACTTCCAAGGTATGCCAAGACACACTAAGTCCTACGAGACTGTTTCCAATATTGTGTATCAACCCGAGCCGCTCGTATGGGTAGAAACACCATACGCTACATGGTAAAGCCGAAAGACAACTACCCACTCAGATAAAGCTTTTGGACAACTACCATGCTCCCACCTCCGTCCCTCCCGCGACCTCCTCGCGACCGGGACCATTACACGCCAAAGTACTAGGTCAAGAGAGGTCCCATACCTCTAGTGTGGTTAGCACACGAAATGCTGGATAACAAAAACTCACAAGATGTTCGGTCCTTAATTGACCCGGCACCTTTCCACCACACCCAAAAGATCACACCAATCTTACCATTGTGCCCGCCTAAATCATTTTTGTTTTCATTTTTAGTTTTGCAATTAAACATAGCAGAAATGTCAAACATAAAGTTGTAGTAAATTTTGTGTGATCAAGGTTACCGACTAAAGTCGATAACCGCCAGCTTCTACCGATAGCTAAGCGTGTCTAAGCAAGTTGACCCGATCTACTAAGTGACAAGAGATCATCCAATGATCTCTAATCACAAAGAAATAACCTAGGCTCGTAGTAGAGATCAATATTTTGGCCACAGGATATGCAACACGGATTTAACTAATCAATTTAACACAAATAAGCAATGCATACATACAAATTGAAACAAAATATTAATCTTTAAAATACTGGGATTAAACATGATCAAACCGCTTGTTCGTTGTCGTTGCTCGATATGGTGCGGAGGATCGTCCTCGTGGTTGCCGCAAATATCAAGCCTAACGATCGAACATAACAACAAATAAGAACGAATAACACCGACAAAACTCAAACATTCAACAACATCAAAACAAGCCAAAACTCACACAAGAGCCTAAGCATGAAATAACAAAATTTTAAAAACAGGAACAAATTATTTTAAGTTATTAATAATTTTCTATGAATTTTCTAGGCTAAAAACACAACATGCCACTAGTTAATTACTCAACAAATTTTCATGAACAGAAACAAAGTGTGTAAAACCTATCCTAATAGTTAGTATACTGAAAATGAAATTTTACTGTAATTAGGTTCACTGGATTTGGACAATTATTGAGAAAGATATGAATTTTCTAATTTTGGAAAATGCATAAAGCATCAATTAATCATTTAACAGATTTTCGATACTGAGACGAGGTTGAAACTAATTTTAATAAATAGAACATTTAAAATGAAAATTAATAAAGACTGGTTTTATGCAATTTGGATAAAAATTGAATTAGTTATGCATTTTACAAGTTTAATTGATTTAACAAAGGCAATGTAAACGCATTTGTAAATACTAAAGCACTTAATACTTCTTCTACGGCGCACGGCTAGCCCTACCATCGATGATGCGGCCGCGAAAATGCTTGACAGAGCGATCGCGATAAGGTGACGCCGGCGTATTCAAAGAATACGTCTTCGCTTAACGTAACGTAATCCTAACACATATGCCCAAAGAAAAATACGCTTCATGAAAGAGAAAACGATTAACAAAACTACACAATCCCTAACCGACATTCCGCCCACATAATGAGACTCGAGAATTAAAACGATTAGATTTGAATCCTAAAACAAAGCTTAATACGAGAGGCCCACAAGTCGCTGACCTAATGAACCGTGTTTAGCGATAACTAAGCCACGGCTGGCTCGTCGCACGCACGCGACGGTGGCGCGGCCGCGCAGTGATCTAGCAAACCGGTGAGTTTCAAGACGAGTGAGTGGTACCTTAAGGTTCGCAAAGACCTCACGAACCCGGTGACGGTGACGCTGAACCCAATGGTCGCGGAGATGGGCTCACGACGGCGGAGGCGAGAAGAAGCTACGGCTCGCAGAGAAGATGCTGCGACTTCGAGAAGCCGGGAAGGTGCGCCACGGAATCGCCTCGACTCCGTGAGCAATAAGCACAAGATAACGTCGAAGAAGAAGGTCCGAGGCGCCGGAATTGCCACGCGCGCGAACACCGTGATTGGAGAAGAAAGGGTCGCGCAGCCTCAACGATGCACCAAAGACAAAAATGAAGCCATCATTAACTTCGATTGCATCAATGCGATCCGGCGACCAAGTGTCGGCCGAAACTCACCGAGCACCAGCAAGCTTGCAGAGCCGAGACCAACGGAGTTGGGGACGAAGAAGTGGCTCCGGACGATTCACTGGATGCCACGAGCTCGGGATGGGAAAAATGGATGCGGCACCGAGTGTGGTTCACGATGGTGAGGTTGCGGGCTCAAGGGCTTTTCCAACGCGGCAGTGCTACCTTCGTTTCCTTCTCCGGCCGAAACAAGAAATCGGGCGGAGATAACACGAGAACGCAAAGGAGAAGAAGTGGATGAGCTCAGGGCTTTTATGAAGTCACGGCGATGCCTCCCAACCGGACACGAGGGCATAAAGGTGGCAGCGACGAGGTACGTGGCAAACATGCACGCACGGCCGCGAGCTCCGGTGAGGTGCGGAGAAGACGAGGTTGATGCTGACAGGTGGGACCCACATGTCGGCGACAAACGGCGGTGCGAACCGGTGGTTTGATTTGATCAACAACACACCGACCGCTGGATCTAAAACGGACGGCCGGGATTGGTGTATGCATTCGACAGTCGGTTGCATACGCGACGTGGATCGCTCGATCTTCATCGGACGGTTACGATCGATTGGACTTCATGGCAGTGCAGCCAGGCGGTGCGACCGAGTCAAGTGGTGCGGTCGGACTCGAGCCCGAGTTGGGTTCGGGCCCGAGGAACAAGATTTTTAGAATTTGATTTAAAAGACAGAGAAGGTTTGGGGAATTTTAGAGGTAGCTCTTGAGCTCCAAAATTTCGAAATTTTTATGGTAGCTACAAGGGACAGAGGACAACCTTGTATAATTTTTCCAGAACTTTTATGCACTGCATTGTTCTAGAAAAATTCACAAGCTGCTGTACAGGAGTTTGACCAGATTTCAAACAGAGTTGACTTGGCCATTTGAAATAGCAAACAAAATCTAAAAATTGTGAAATAATTCAGGGAGGTAGATAGGATGATCAAGATGGTAGGAAAAATAATTTCAGAGGATGATCAAAGTTTGAAGGCTAAGAATTAGCTGACAACAATCTCCATTCACAAGAATTTAATTCTAGAAAATGGAAATTGCTAGGGAAAAATGTAGGAACTTTCAAATGATTTGAAGAGACAACAAAAGTTTTTATTTCTCCTCAAAATTTTACATTTGAAATACAAACCCTAAGTTAGGGCTGTTACAACGTCGTTGTCTTCTTGGACGAGGATTGCACTGACTGCGGCCGCTGAGGCTGCGAGGTACAACAATAGTTTCTCGTCTTGTTTTGGGCTGATCAGGCTCAGTAGTTGGGCGAGGCATTGGTTGAGATATTCAAAGGCCCTTTGGCAGTCTTCGGTCCAGAAGAAAGGCTCCACTCCTCAGAGCGTTTTAAAGAATGGGAGTGCCCGCTCTGCGGAGCGGGACAGGAAGCAGTTGAGCGCGGCCAAGCGCCCAAATAGCCTTTGCACCTCGCGGTCGTTGGGGGGGTGTTCATTTCTTGTATTGCCTATATCTTCTCAGGGTTCACTTCATTGCCTCTTTCCTAGACGAGGAACCCCAAGAGTTTGCATGCCTTGACACCGAAGGCGCAGTTCTCCGAGTTGAGCTTCACCCCTTTCGCTCAAAGGTTGCTGAAGGTTTCTTGTAGGTCCGCGGGGTAGGAGCTCACCTTGAGGTTCTTGACCACTATGTCGTCAACGTATGTTTTGACGTTTCGGCCGAGTTGGTTGGCTAGGGCCTTCACGATAAGCATGGTGAAGGTTGTTCGACAATTCTGAGGCCGAAGGGCATGCGAGTGAAGCGGTATGTGCCGATCGGGGTGATGAAGGTTGTTTTCCCTCGTCTTCCTTGGCCATGAATACTTGGTGATAGCCAGAATAGGCATACAAAAAGCTCATCAGCTCGCAGCCAGAGGTTACATCCACGCGCTAGTCAATGCGAGGGAGTGGGAAGTCGTCCTTGGGGGATGCTTTGTTGGGGTCGTTAAGTCGACGCACAAGCGCCATTTGCCGGTGGTTGCGTACCAAGACGGGGTTGGCTAGCCACTCCGGGTGTTTGACTTCGCGTATGACCTCGGCCTTCAATAGCTTTGCCACTTCGATTATTGCCACCTGTAGCCGGTCTGGCGACATGCAGTAGAGCTTCTGTTTTTTGGGCTTCTCCTCATTTTTGATCCACAAGCAGCTTTACTAGTTTTGAGCAACAATCCATTCAGATGTATGTACTCAGAAGTTACTTACTCCAACTTGACGTGTTCTTTTTTTAACACTACTAGCCGAGTGTCCATGTGTTGCAACGGTTTTCAAATAAACATAGAATAAGTTATTAACTTAGAAAATCAATATTCATAAGGTAATTATCATACAAATGAAAGTTTCATATATAATTTGCATCGGAATAAGTCCAGTTTACTCCCTCCAACTATCAGAAAAGTATGGTTTGCCCCCCTGAACTTCAAAACCGATTATTTAATCCCCTAAACTTACGAAATCCGGTCACTTAACCCCTCACGCCGGTTTGGATGGGTGGTTTTGCACATGTGACCGGTTTTGTCCCAGTCAGCATGTCACGTGTCATCCAAGTCAGCTTTATCCCCTTCTCTCTCCATTCCTTTCTTCTCCTTGCTTCATTTCTTCACCCATTCTTCTCTTTCTCCATTTCTTTCTTCTACCTGAAGCTTTTGCTCCTCCCTCCATCTTCCTATGGCTCTACCTCTCACCCTTGGCTTGGCCCACGCCTCCGGCTGGCTCCCTGTGCCCGCGCGCCCTTGCTTGGCCGCGCCCTGGCCCGCCCGCATCCCTGGTGGCTCGGTCCTCCCGCGCGTGGTGCGCCGGCTTCCTCGCGCGACTCCTGGCGCGCCTCGCCTCCGCGCCGACTTGGTCTCGCCGCCGCCTCGCCCTCGCTCCCTCACGCCGCGCGCGCCACCCTCCCTCATGCGGCTCGGCCCGCCCGAGCTCGGCCCAGGAAGATGCCAAGATTGCTGCTCCGACGACGAGGCGGACCATGGTGTCGGGTCGCCGGCGTGGGAGCCGAAGGAGTTGACAAGGTCGGCGAAGAAGCGGAGGAAGATAGGAGGAGCAGCCGCCAGGACGAGGCACCGAGCGTGCCGGCAGCCATGAGGAGGCAGTCGAGGCCGTCGACGAAGCAGAACAGGTCGTGCAGGCCGGCGGCGGGCGTCGGCGGGTGGGGCTTGTTGTCATTAAAGGAGGGCTTGGGTGGGGCCTGTCGTCGTTGGGGGAGGTCGCGCAGGGTGCGGTGGCCTGTGGGTCCAAGAAGGGGGGGACTGGGAGGTGGAGGGGAGGTGGAAGGAGCTCCATGGAGAAGAAGGGAGAGATGAAGAAGAAATGGGAGGTAGGACATGCCGGGGAGCAGGCCGGGCGCGCGCGCGCGCGCGATTCGGGCGCGCCTAGGCGAGCAAAGGGCGGTGCCGGTGGAGCCATGAAGCCAGGCGCGCATGAGGGAGCCGGGGGCGGCAGCACCAAGGACGAGCAGAGGGAGGAAATAGAGAGATGGAGAAGACACATGCTGACTTGGATGACACGTGACATGCTGACTAGGACAAAACTGGCCACGTGTGCAAAACCACCCATCCAAACCGCCATGAGGGGTTAAGTGACCGGATTTCGTAAGTTTAGGGGGTTAAATAACCGGTTTTGAAGTTCAGGGGGGAAACCAGACTTTTCTAATAGTTGGAGGGAGTAATCTGGACTTATTCCATTTGCATCTAATCAATAAGCCACATATAATCTTCATAAGCCACAAGCACAAATAATTTAATTATTCAGAGAGGATCATTCAAGTAACATATGCATATACACACATATATTCACAAAAGATCCTAACAACTCAAAAGGTTGGGAGAGGAAATGATAAATAGCAGACTCACAGTTACCACTAAGTCATTATTTTGTAATAGTAAAGGTTCCGGCTTAAGCATGTCTAAACATGATGTACTAACCATGCTAAAGTTTTCTCAACCATGCAAAGCCGCTCAGACATTCAGTATCCCCCCTCAAAAAGGGTCCGGCCCATTCCCAAGGCATACATGTCGGAGTAGTAGAAAGATGGAGCAGTACTAACCCGGTAACATTTCCCGTTTCACTTCCAAACAGTCATGCAAACATGAATTCATCCCAACGGTCCAGGGTGCAGTCAAACTATAGAGATGGATAGTAGAACGAACAAAACCGCAGCTCCCAGTTTCCAATGCGGCCCGTCACACCATGAAACCTGTACCAGGATAACTCAGCCGGAACAATCAGCATCCGAAGCAAGAAAAACGAAATAAAAAGGAGTAATTGATAATTTGCTACACATTACATGTGGGTTCGATCATTTTGGATTACCTTCCAGGTAGTAGATTATTTGTCACACAATTCGTGAATCAATCGATAATTTACTATTTTAGAGAGAAAAATGGTAAATTTGCCCTTGTCTTCTTCTCATCTCATTCTTCTTCCTTGCTCTTAGCTCGTGGAACCGGCGCACGTCACCGGCGTGCCGGTGCACGGTCACCGCACGCGCAGCATCACGTTGAGCACCAGCTTGAAGAGCTTGGGTCTGAGGGTGATCGCCACGGTCGACGACGAGCACGGCAAGGGGGGACGCCAAGAGCTCGACAGTGAGGAACCGGCGGAGGCCGCGCTAGTGGGCGCCATGGGAGACCTACATGACCATGGTGTTGGTTATAATCTTGACATGTAATTTGTTTAGAGTTTGCATATTATTTAGTTTGATTCGGTCATGTAGGGAGGAATAAGTGTTGTGCATGATTGAATAAATGCGCATGCGTTAGTTAGCAGTCTGCAAGTCTATAGCATGCAGTTGGCTAGGCATTAGTTAGTACGTGGCACAAGATACGGTCCTGCGTGACCGAGTAGCAGGGAACGCTGGTTGTTAGCTGCATGTTAGTCTCAGTAGTGGCGCACTCTGAGGAGCCGCAGCGTGTAAACCGGGTCAAGCGTGGCTCGTTAGGTAGGTTATTTAATCTCTGTAACCAACATATTGAGAGGTGCGTCGAAGAATAACAGAAGTGTGTTTGTGTTCTTCTACCTCCAGTAATGTGAGAGTATTTGTCTCTTGAGAGAGATAGAAAATACAAGAAACAGAGTGAGAAATCTTGAGAGATTTCTAACACATGGTGTGCCCGTACCCGATGATCTCCCCCAACGAGTAGCCACGGCCGGCCCGTCAGCACGGTGTCGTGCGCCGTGAAGCACTCCTCGGCCGCGGCGTGCGTCGACACGAGGAGCGCCTAGCACGCGCCTAGCCGCATCGACAGGAGTGGCACCGCGCACGGTCCCATCGTGTTGCGCTGCGGCGAGCGCGGCCAGCCATGGTAACCAGATCTGGTGGGGAGACAGCTATGGCTGGTGGAGGGAGAAGGAAGTGGGAGGAAGAAGAAGAGTGAGCGGAGAGGAGAGACGCGAGGAGGTGGGGGAGGTGCCGGGTCGGCCATTGCCAGAGCAAGGAAGAAGCAAAAGAAGAAAAAGAGGAAGGAGACCTGAAAAAATTTGTTCAGAAGCACAAATGATCAAATAACTCGTAAAAGATGTAACATTTGAACTACCACCCAAATAAACGAACGCCGGCACCCAGCCGTACTAAGCCAGCAGCACGGCCTGCCTGCCCGCCCATAGCTCAGCGATGCACAATGATTGGTGGCCGCGATCGTCCATGCCACACACGTCGCGTCCCATGTCGTCATGCCTCGAACAGCGCGCACGCCGGCCCGCCCCCACACTGTCCCTTGCGACGAGCACCGTCGCGTCCTGGCCGCGTCGGCCCGTCAATTCCATGCCCCCCCGCGTCTCGTCGCCTTGTGCTATCTTTAACCGGGAAAGAAGCCCTCCCCAGCCCGGCCGGCCTCAAAAGAACTGCTCGGTCGTCTCTGCCTGTCCAATGTTCTCTTGTTGCATCAACTACTTCCTTTTCTTTCTCTCTTCCTTTCGTTTTCACCCTTCAGCCTCGGTTGGGCTTAGATCCTTTGCAAGGTCTGCTTGCTCGCCACCACCGCCAGCGCTAGGCAACAAGAATACACTGCGCCCCACATACACATGTCGCGCTCTCGTCTCTTGTTTCCTCTCCATTAAAGCTGCAAGCTTTGGCGCTTCCCGGTCATATTGAAGCATTAGAAGAGGCGATGCGTACTGTACTCATCGGTTTGTGTGATCTGATCGATAGTAGTATCATCTTTGTGGTCAATTAGACCAACCTTCTCTCTCCCTAGCTTGTCTCTCCCTTTGCTTCTTTATCTTTTCTGCGCTGTGCTTTTCATGCTCTTGTCACGTACTAGCAGTAGTCTGCTTTTCTTTTGAGCAGAGATAACACTAGCATTTGCCGTATAAAACGTCTCGTGCCTAGGCCACCCTGGTGGCCTGGTGATACACACACTACCTTGTGCTAGGCATCCGGCGATGAGGAGGAAGGGCAGTGAGTGTACAAGAATCAACCCTGAGACCAGCAGTGGCAAGCCTATGATCTCCCTGCAGGCGTCCAGGTCCGGCCGGAGAGCGCCGTCCAACCGGGACCGTCCGAGGCAAGTGCGCGGCGCCTGCGGCTCTCGCCTGCCGAGGAGCGCGCGGTGGACGGCCGCAAGGTTCTACCGGCGCGCGAGGGCAAGCGTCGTCAGGGCGTTTCGGTCGGCATCGACCAAGAAAGGTTCAGCTGCTAGTGCCGCGTCACGTTCACCGGACTGTACGCCGGCGAGAAATAGCAGTAGGCGGCACTCCGCACCGGTGGTCGCCGATGACTCGCACAAGAGCGAAGCGGTGGAGGAGTGCATCAGGTTCATGAACTCCTCGTCCAGGAAGTACCGGTAGATTTTCGTGATTCCACACTCAGTGCGCGGATGCTAGTGTCTTCACTTGTATTTTCCCTTTTTGGACTTTCATCTATGTGCGCATTTGATCCAATTAACCTTGTAGTGGAAAATCACACGGCCGGTTAACTTACTTCTTTCATATATCGTGTGTTCTGAAATCTCTTCCTACTACTTTCAGTTTTTGTGCTTGTGTATAATTGTCAGTTGCTAGTAGCCCAGTTATCAAGATAAGTTAATTTCTGTGATGTTTTCCAAGTTCCGACTTTTGCGCTATTAATTTCGTATCTCCGGACGACTTCATCCAACAGAATTAGTAGTAATACAATACAAGAAAAAGGTCATAAAAATGCATCCTTGGTGAAAAGTACATTTAGCGAAACAGGTCCACGAAATCAGAAGATAGCATGTAATTTAGGCAATTGTTTGACGATTGTAATTGTCTCATTAGGCAAACCTCTACATACTATTGTCGACTGTACAGAAAGGCCAGTCGAAAAAAACAGAGACAGAGATGTTACCTCTAATCGGTACGCCATCCGATGTAGTGGACATTCCGTCATCTACAAGTTTGAGAAAAAAGAGCTGTCGCAGAAAGCAATGCTCCAGGGATAAATCTTCTGACGAACCACCACCAGAGTCAGGGGCGAATCAAAACCCTGAAAAGTAGGGTATTCTTCGTCTTAATTCAGTTGCCTAGTAGTTTTTTAAAGAGAAATACTAAAGAACGCTAGTGTTTGTTAGCAATAGAATGAGAGAGCTTGCTACCGTTAGATCTTATGAGTTCAACGCTCCATACGAGCCTTTTGTTCCTCTCGTGCAAAGTCAATTCCCCTCGATATCTCGATCATCGACGTGAATACCCGGTGGATCACCAGGGGCTTGCAGCAACCAGTGCAATCACACAGCCTCGCATCTCCCAGCCTTCTCCTCCTGCTGCTCTCTCTCCACTTCTTACAATTGCACTCCAAATTCCAAAGCCAGATGCCACAAGCTCCCGATTCCCGAACCAGAAGCTTCCCATGCGATGCAACGAGTCCTCCACGCTGCGGCCGTGGCCACCAGGCTTGCCTCGGTGGGCGCTACACCCACTTGTGGGCGTGGCCTGCGGTGCATTAGGTGGGTGGAGGGGAGTGAACCAAGGTAGTGAGCAGGATCGACAAGCAGGTGTGGCTACGGCTGCAACAAGTGGCTGTAGTTATTACAAGCCAGCGGGCATCACGGTGGGTGAGCACTGACAGCGAGTGGGTAGCTCATGTGCAAAGCATGGAGACGATGGAGTACATGAGCATGATGCAACGACACATGTTATGCAGGAAGGTAAGTGGCCATAGGGGTTGTGGGAGATCGCGGCTGTGTGTAGCCAGTCAACACCTTCACCGTAGGCGACCTCCTCGGTGGATTCGTAGCACTTCCTCCGATTTTTTCTAATTTTTTTCTTCCTTTTGAAACTTAATTGATACTTATCTGGTATTCGGTGAAACTCGGTTGAAACTTGAACACCGCTCAAAAAATGAAGTTTTCACATGAAATTCGCCTAAAACTTCATGAAACTTGTCTGAATCTCTTCTAAAACTTGGTGAAACTCGCCTGAAACTTTTTGAAACTTGGTGAAACACCATGTAAACTCGCCCGAAACTTTCTGAAACTTCATGAAACTTGTTTGAACCTTTTCTAAAACTTGATGAAACTCGCTTGAAACTTTTTGAAACTTGGTGTAACACCATGTAAACTCGCCTGAAACTAATTAAAATCTCTTCTATAACTTGATGTAACTCTCATGAGACTTTTTGAAACTTGGTGAAAAACCATGTAAACTTGCCTGAAATCTTCTGAAACTTGTCTAGATCTCTTCTAAACTTAATGAAACTCATATGAAACTTTTTGAAACTCGATGAAACACCATGTAAACTCGCTTGATACTCTTCTAAAACTTGGTGAAACTTGTCTGAATCTCTTTTGGAACTGGATGAAACTCGCCTGAAACTTTTTGAAGCTTGTGACACACCCTACAAACTCGCCTGAAACTAAACCTTCAATACAAAACTTGCTTCCCTACAGGCGCACGAGGAACTCAGAAGGTGGATGGGAAGGCTCCAAGGGCGCTCTGGAAGAGGTTAGGAAGGTCACTAGGGCACACACCGTAAGAGGTTGGCAAGGTCGTTGGGGCCCTGTGTGCAAAGGAAAGTCGGCGAGGTCGTCGGGCCACACATGAGATGAGGCCAACGAGGTCGCCAGGGCATACGTATCGGCCGGATGCCCGTGCACAAGGAACGCCTGGTTGGCACGATGGTCTGGTCGACATCGATCTCATCTAATCGGACGACGGCTACTTATCCCGTTAGATGGGGGTTCTGACGGTATACCGTGTGGTAGCTGCATCCTTTCTTAAATCTAAGTCGATTTCTGTGATTATTGGATTTGCATGGATATTGTTATGTTGTCTAATTTGATGTGATCCAATACTTAAAAAAATGTTACTTATATTTAAGGGAAAAAATCCACCACACTATAAACAGACAACTAACAACCCCATATAACAAAACAAGATACTCATGAGATTAGAAACAAGACGATCAATTTTAAAGACTACAAAATATCACATAAACAAGAAAAAATTCTTATTAAAACATGACAAATAGTAAGGGCTATATGTAGCATTGAACTAATTTTAAACAAAATCGGGCGATTTTTTGACCGTCTATAACTCCTCTCCCCTTCCTCAACACCCACATGAACCCTGTCTGTTGAATTCCCTACCTCTGCCAAAGCCGCCGGGCGACCTCGTCCCACACCATCGCAGCCACCTTTAGCTCCGATGACAACTCAAAAATCGTAATCCACATAGGAAGCAAAGGAGGTGGCATTTGGTGGTACTCGCGTGTTCGCTGGAGTCGGAGGTGGAGACATGTTGGGCATGAATCTTGGAGCGCATTTATCAGTAGGAAAATCAATTGAAATCCAAAAGAAATTATTTGTGTTATGTAAGAAATATATGATTAATAAACATCAGATGTTTATTGGTAAGCGAAGAGTTGCACATCAGATGTTTAATTGGTAAGCGAAGAATTGCACACTGGACAACAGGAACTGTGTAGGAAACAAACTGTAATCAGGGTTGTAGTTATAATTTCGATATCACGTAGGAGATAACATTTTGTGTGAGAGAGAATAAGAGAGAGAGAGAGCTATATGTTAATTCGAGAGAATGATATTTTGAAATTTTGTATGTTGACAAATCTATATACTAAATTTGATTATTTGAGGGTGAATGTATGAATGAGAGGACTATCTAAGAAACTGAGAGTGAGTTGAATTGAGAGAATGTATTTGCTTCATTTGTCTAATTTCAGAATTGATTTTAGTTTAAAACTATTGTGATTGTAAACTTTGCACGCATGATGCATAAATCAACTTGTTTGAGACGAATTAGCCATATTTAGACTTGACTTCGAAAAAAGTTTTGTCATGCGTCCGTCACTGTGGCATGTGACGAACCAGCACAGGCCGTGACGGCGTCGACCATGCGTGTGTCCATCTACGGTGTCGATGTGGACAGCTGAGGAAGCTTTCTATTTTCATCGTGGCTTCGCTGCTGCTGTAATGTGTATGAAACAAACTGACAATGCGCCAAGTTTTTTCTCTGTCCACATAAGCTTGCGGGTGCATTATGGACTTCGTAAATCATAACTAGCATAAGGATTTGTTTCTCAAAGAAAAGAAGAAAAAAACTGGCCTAAGGATTTGATGCTGATTGATGAAAAATAAGATAAGGGACTGTCTATTTATAAGTTGCCTAATTTTTTTTTAAGTTTAAGTCACTTGTTGTGACCATTAGATCAATATCCAATCATATGATATCCTTTTGATCAATATCCAATCATATGACACATCAATCTCTACACAAATCCAATGATCACAACAAGCGACTTAAACTTAAGAAAATT
The DNA here is from genome assembly GCA_036346255.1 of Ampelocalamus luodianensis. NCBI lineage: Eukaryota > Viridiplantae > Streptophyta > Magnoliopsida > Poales > Poaceae > Ampelocalamus > Ampelocalamus luodianensis. Next base: position 22,186,506 of record CM070617.1, on the reverse strand, counting down.
TCAGACAACTTAAATGATGAGGACATCCTGATTGGAACGATTACACGAGCAAGGGCTAAATTAATTAACCAACAGGTGAACTCGCTCTTAAATGATTTTAATCTTACTAATAAGAACATGTCACTACCTAATAGTTCTATGTTTTGTTTGTGCAGTTATACACATATAAAAGCATGTGAGACTGAGCATAATGGGGCAAGAAGCATTAAACAAAAACTTTGGTAGCTGCAGCGTGGAGGTTCGGCGCATGCATCATGCAAGCATGTGTATTACGTAACATGAGTGCATGCATGTGTATCATGTGACTTGGCCTCATGCATGTGTATTAACTTAGCCTTATGCATATGACGTGAGTTGGTTTGAAGGAAAGCAAGGAAAGGACAAGTCAATTGCTATTAGAGAGGAAACCGAAGCTAATTAAAGAAAGATGCATGCGTGTATGCTGCTTGTGTGTACGCCAACAGGAAGGAAAGGGGCCGAACCAAAGATGGCATGTATTGGGCCGAGCCATGTCTTTGGCGATCGTAATTTGTGTGTGCGTGTGTGCTATGGATGGAACCGCGAAGGATTTGGTTACTTCGCCGCCGGCCCTAGAGGATATATAAGGAGATGTATTTACTCTCGGGTGGGGGGACGGTATTTTTTTTCAGATATCAATATATTCTTGATTCTAGGGTTTGAGCAATATTGCCTCCACTAGAATAGGGAGTTCCAATCTGTTGTGCCGTGTGAGGACCCCAGTTTATTTGGCTTGTAATGCTTAACCAACCACCTGGTCCTAGCATCACAAATCAAATAAATCGATCTCGAGATATGTATACTTCTAAAGCGATATCGCACCTCGTTACAAAATTAGACATCAACTCCATTCAAAACATAGAGTCCAAACATTACACTACAAACGGAAGATAAACAAATAGCAAAGATATTATGCACAATGGCCGATCGCCACAAGATACACAAATAACAACAAAAAGACAATGGAAGCAAAAGTGCCATAAGATGGCTATAAACAAAGCCAATCGGTGTGCCTTCAACCCACAAGGCATCCGACCGACCGCCAAGACTAGTCGTCACCCACGGCGACAAAGACCTGACTCGTAAGTGAGGACCCCGAGGCTCACCTTCTTCCTCTCGCAACAAAAACATTAAGCAAAGCACCGAGTACAAAGATTGTCTTTGTACCCGCAAGACCGACGTGTGAGCTAGCGCACTGCTCATATGCTACATGCAGCTTGTCCAGTGGAGGCCATATGTTTCATTTGCATAAAGCCAATTTTCATTTGCAATAAGGTAATCTGATTTTAAAGGCAAGTTTGCAATTCATTTTTAAGATTGAAATAACAAGAAGGATAGTAATAACAAAAGCGAAAGATAAACAACCTAGAAGTGACTATCCCAATAGTCACCATTAACAATAGCACGAATCCCGCATTCGCACCACCCATCAAGTTTTAATTTAAATGTTGTAGTCTAACTCTCGATAAGCTTACCCAAGCGTGTCCATCACCTAGGACGAGGCTATTCGAATAGTTTTAACCTCGCAGGTGTACCATCAGCACTCCACACCTCGCATCGCCTTTAAGCCAAAGCACACTTCCAAGGTATGCTGCACATGACTAAGTCCTACGAGACTGTTTCCAATATTGTGTATCAACCGAGAGCTCGTCAGATGGGTAGAAACACCATACGCTTACATGGTAAAGCCGAAAAGACAACTACCCACTCAGATAAAGCTTTTGACAACTACCATGCTCCCACCTCCGTCCCTCCCGCGACCTCCTGCGACCGGGACCGATACACGCCAAAGTACTAGGTCAAGAGAGGTCCCATACCTCTAGTGTGGTTAGCACGCGAAATGCTGGATAACAAAAACTCACAAGATGTTCGGTCCTTAATTGACCGGGCACCTTTCGAATACACCCAAAAGATCACACCAATCTTACCATTGTGCCCGCGTCTAAATCATTTTTGTTTTTGGTTTTAGTTTTGCAAGTAAGCATAGCAAAATGCTGAAACATAAAGTTGTAGTAAATTTTGTGTGATCAAGGTTACCGACTAAAGTCGATAACCGCCCAGTTCTACCGATAGCTAAGCATGTCTAAGCAAGTTGACCCGGATCTACTAAGTGACAAGAGATCATCCAGCGATCTCTAATCACAGCAAATAACCTAGGCTCAGGTAGTAGAGATCAATATTTTGGCTACAGGATATGCAGCTACGGATTTAACTAATCCATTTTAACACAAATTAAGCAATGCATACATACAGCTGAAACAAAATATTAATCTTTAAAATACTGGGATTAAACATGATCAAATCGCTTATTCGGTCTTTGTTGCTCAATATGTTATGAGGATCGTCCTCGTGGTTGCCGCAAATATCGAAGCCTAACGATCGAACATAACAGCAAATAAGAACGAATAACACCGACAAAACTCAAACATACAACAACATCAAAACATGCCAAAACTCACACAGCAGCCTAAGCATGATATAACAAAATTTTAGAAACAGAGAACAATTCATTTTAAGTTATTAATAATGTTCCATGAATTTTCTAAGCTAAAAACACATCAAAACACTAGTTAATTACTTAACAAATTTTCATGAACAGAAACAGGGTGTAAAACCTATCCTAATAGTTAGTATACTGAAAATGAAATTTTACAGAGTTGGGTTCATTGAATTTGGACAATTATTGGAAGAGATATGCATTTTCTAATTTGGAGATTACAATCTACAACATTAAATTAATTAACAGATTTTTGCTTCAGATACAAGGTTGAAACTCATTTCATTAATAGTACAATTAAAATGAAAATTAACAAAGACTGGTTTTATGCAATTTGGATAAAAATTGAATTAGTTATGCATTTTACAAGTTTAATTGATTTAATAAAGGCAATGTAAAAGCATTTCGTAAATACTAAAGCACTTAATACTTTTTCTACCGCCACCAAGAAGCCCACCATCGACAATGGCCCGCGCGAACGCTGACAGACAATAAGACCGCTAAAGTGACGTCGGCGTATTCAAAGAATACGCCTTCTTGGCTCACTAAAGTGCAAACCCAAAACACTCACACAGAAATACGCTCCCAACAGAGAAAACGCATTAACAAAACTACACAATCCCTAACCGACATTTCGGGCCCACATAATGAGACTCGAGAATTAAAACGATTAGATTTGAATCCTAAAACAGACTTAACACGAGAGGGCCCACAAGTCGCTGACTCTAACAGAACCAAAGTTTAGCGATAACTAAGCTTCACGGCGGCTCGTCGTCGCGACGCGACGGGACGGCGCGCGCGCGCAGTGATCTAGCAAACCAGTGAGTTTCAAGACGAGTGAGTGGTACCTTAAGGTTCGCAAAGACCTCACGAACCCGGTGACGGTGACGCGGAACCCAATGGTCGCCGGAGATGGGCTCACGACGGCCGGAGGCGGAGAAGAAGCTACGGCTCTCGCAGAGAAGATACTACAGACTTCGAGAAGCTTCGGGAAGGTGCGCCACGGAATCGCCTCGACTCCAGGAGCAATAAGCACAAGATAACGCCGACGAAGAAAGCCCGAGGTGACCGGAATTTCCACGGCGGCGGAAAACCGAGCTTGGAGAAGAATTGGTCGCACGCCCGCAACGATGCACAAAAGGCAGAAACAAGCCCACCGTTAGACTCAGTGCATCAATGCGATCCTAAGGGACCAAGTGTCGAAGCTGGAAGCTCACCAGAGCACTAGCAAGCTTGCAGAGCCGAGACCAACGGAGTTGGGGACGAAGAAGTGGCTCCGGACGATTCACTGGATGCCACGAGCTCGGGATGGGAAAAATGGATGCGGCACCGAGTGTGGTTCACGATGGTGAGGTTGCGGGCTCAAGGGCTTCTCCAACGCGGCGGTGCTACTTCGATTCCTTCTCCGGCCAAACAAGAAATCGGGCGGAGATAACACGAGAACGCAAAGGAGAAGAAGTGGATGAGCTCAGGGCTTTTATGAAGTCACGGCGATGCCTCCCAGCCGGACACGAGGGCATAAAGGTGGCAGCGACGAGGTACGTGGCAAACATGCACGCACGGCCGTGAGCTCCGGTGAGGTGCGGAGAAGACGAGGTTGATGCTGACAGGTGGGATCCACCCGCCAGTGACTGACAAAGCGGTGCGAACCGGTGGCTTGATTTGATCAGTATCGCACCGACCGTTGGATCTGAAATGGACGGCTGAGATTGGTGTATGCATTCGGACAGGTCGGTTGCGCACGCAACGTGGATCGTTCGATTTGCATCGGACGGTCACGATCGATTGGACTCGCGCGCGGTGCGTTTAGTTGACGCGACCGAGTCAAGTGGTGCGGGTCGGACTCGAGCCTGAGTTGGGTTCGGGCCCGAGGAACAGTACTTTTAGAATTTGATTTAAAAGACAGAGAAGGTTTGGGGAATTTTTAGAGGTAGCTCTTGAGCTCCAAAAATTTCGAAATTTTTATGGTAGCTACAAGGGACAGAGGACAACCTTGTATAATTTTTCCAGAACTTTTTATGCACTGCATTGTTCTAGAGAAAATTCACAAGCTGCTGTACAGGGAGTTTGACCAGATTTCAAACAGAGTTGACTTGGCCATTTGAAATAGCAAACAAAATCTAAAAATTGTGAAATAATTCAGGGAGGTAGATAGGATGATCAAGATGGTAGGAAAAATAATTTCAGAGGATGATCAAAGTTTGAAGGCTAAGAATTAGCTGACAACAATCTCCATTCACAAGAATTTAATTCTAGAAAATGGAAATTGCTAGGGAAAAATGTAGGAACTTTCAAATGATTTGAAGAGACAACAAAAGTTTTTATTTCTCCTCAAAATTTTACATTTGAAATACAAATCCTAAGTTAGGGCTGTTACATGCCGTTCCGTCGTTCTTGTGAATCCTTGTGTTTTGCAGGAGCAACGACACGTCTACTTTGTGTGGTCAGGTAGACAGGATCACGAGCGTGTGGTTGGGCGAATTCTTTTGTCGCATGTTGCTGTTTTGACAGTGGTTGGCGCCATCGGTTCGTCAGGTTGCATGGATCCAAAGTTATCATCGATCCTACGTCATGAAGATCGGGCATCCCCCGTATCATCTTGGTATCAGAGCATCGGTTGCCACGGTAGGATCAATTTACCCGTAGTTAGATTTATTTTTCCTGTCCTATACACAAAAAGCCACAAAAAAAAATCTTTAGCCCGTAGTTTGATCTGAATTTTTTAGTGAGTTTGGTTAGGTCTCAATCCATTAGAAATTATGTTTAGTCGCTGATCTTTGTTTCTTTTGCGTAGCTTTAAATTATTGTTCCCAACTGCTAAAAAAATCAATCAATCTTTGGGCTCTGATTGCACGGCCTCTAATTTCTACGGCGCCGCTGCAGTAAGCCGCCGCCGCCAGACGTGCAAACAAGAAAATTTCCGTCACATAAAGATACGCGGTTCATCGCTCCGCTGCTACGCGTTCGGGTTGGGTGTAGTCGCCACCGCTACTGAAAAGATCTTGTGCACTCGTGTCGCACTGGAGCGTGGCGATCTTTGAGGGAAAAATCTCGCGCGCGGCCACTGATCCGCAACATCTACAGACGCCAAAAGCGGCCGCGTGTACGCGGTGCTGCTCCGGTCGCGCGACAGTACTGAAAAAAAAATATAGAGAAAATTGCCATTGCGCGTGCGCCTGCATTACCTGTGAGAAACCCGACTGCTACAGTGCCCGATAGCTACTGTTGTGTTCGGCTACAGTAACAGTACGTGAAAAAAAAACCTTTATTTCTTTTGTGAGCCAATTCAATCCTTTGCGAATATCTTTGCTCCTATTTGAGACTAGCTTGTTGATATTGTTCTAGGGCTGCTCATTTACACTTTACACACATCTGAGTTGTTTTCTTTCATTGCCGAAAGTGGGGTTTTAAGTGCGACTCTTGTGACAATTTGATTGGTCAGGTAAAAAAAAAACAAAAAAAACCAAAAAGAGAAGACAAAAAAAAACAACAAAAAAAAGAAGAGAAAAAAAAATATACTTGGCCGATCACCTATTGTGAGCACGCCCTATCATTGTCAAAATTTCAGATTGTGCTATTTCATTGTTCTGAGCAATCTTGTGCCCTATTTTATATCTTTGAGCAATTAGCTAGCGTCTCTCCATAACTTGTGCAATACGAGCTAGTTGTTCATCACTTATATTTTTATATATTAGCTCATTCATTTGATTGCACTAAGTTTCATCATCTTTGCGTGTGAGTTACTTCGTTCTTCACTTATATCATAAGATCAACAACTAGGCATTGAATTCTAGTTTGGATTGTTACCTAGCTTTACAATATCTAGAAATCTCAGATTGCATAGGTATACACTTTTCCCTCCAAGCTCTACAAATAAGCCATTGTCTAACAGTGCTTGTGCAATTGAATTCGCTTAAAGTGTGTGCAGCTCTTCAATTCCATCAAGGACGCATAAGAACTTCGGTCGGTAAGAGAAGGTGAGGTTGAGTGATTTCCACAAATAAAAACTCTCACATCCACATATATAGTTTTTCTTTGTTTGCACTAACCATGTCAGGGAAAGAAGGAGAACCAGCATATGTTACACAAGTCGACCTTGAGAAGCTCACAATGATTTCAACACTCGGTTGAATGACAACATGAGCGTCTTGAGGAGGGAGATACTAGAGGAGCTTCGCAAAGAGCGGGGTCCAGTTGGTGTCCCTGAAGAAGGCATTGAGCTTGATGAGACTGATGAGGAGAGGGTTGCACGATTCGCTAGAGAAGCTCTAGTGGGTCGAGCTGCTGCCAACGCGGTTCGACCACCCCTTCCCGGGCGCGGGGGTGGTGTTTTGGGAGCTGACCATGGCCAAGGGAGAGCCCGTGGGCGTGGGCGTGGCCGTGGACGCGGCGGTGCTGCCCACATTGAGGACTTCGACGACGACGTTTGGTTACACCGCAATGATAACTATCAACGTCATGGTCGTCGTCATGATGAGCAGCACATGGAGGAAAAATTTGGGAAGCTCAAGTTCAATATTCCCAAATTTGAAGGCGCTTCCGATCCAGATGCATATCTTACATGGGAGCTCAAGGTAGAGAAGATATTCCGGATGCACAATTATTCGGAAGAGAAGAAACTACACATGGCGTCACTTGAATTTGATGGGTATGCGTTGATTTGGTGGGAGCAAGTGTTGAACCAAAGAGAAGACAATGGAGAGCCTCCAATTGCATCATCAAGCTACAAAGGCGGAGAAGCAGTTGCTAGAAGATATGAAACCAGCACCAAGGACAGCATCTTTCAACTTGAAAGCTCCATCATCCTCACCTAATGCCACCAAAGCACGCTTCAGTTTGGGACGAGGTACATCTTCAGCTAGTACTAGTTCAAATACTAATGCTCGTTCTTCCCCGATTGCAAAAACAACACCTACATCAAGTGAGAAGAAGGTGGCTCCATCCCCTACATCTTCAATTAATGCTACAGCAAAGAGTAGAGAAATTCAATGCTTCAAGTGTTTGGGGCATGGGCACATAGCTAGGGAGTGTCCCAACAACCGAGTCATGCTTGTGACAGAAGATGGAGAGTTTGAATCTGCTAGTGAAGATGAGGTTGAGCCCAGTCATGAAAATGCATCCGATGACGATGATGAGATTGATGTGTTGAGTTATGAAACGGGAGAGGCACTCGTAGTCACTAAAAATTTGAGCATGCTTGCACAAGAAGGAGATGCACATCCGCAGCGATTCAACTTGTTTCAAACACAAGCCAAGGTAAACAACAAGGTAATCAAACTCATTGTTGATGGAGGTAGTTGTCATAACTTAGCTAGTGTTGAATTATGTGAGAAGCTTGGTTTAAAGAAGCTGAAACATCCACGTCCATATCATGTGCAATGGTTTAGCGAATGCGGGGATGTGAAGGTTCGGTATGTGGTACATGTTACTTTTAAGATTGGTGATTATGAGGACACCGTTGAGTGTGATGTGGTGCCTATGACTGTGTGTCATCTGCTGTTGGGAAGGCCATGGCAATATGATAGAAGTATGCAACATGATGGTCGTTCTAATAGATATGCTTTTAAGTGGAAGGGAAAGACAAAGGAGCTTAATCCAATGACTCCTAGTCAAATACATGCTGAATTTCAGCAAAAGAAGCTTGCTGAAAATGAGAGTAAAAAGAAAGAAAAGAGTGATTTCTACACATCGGTGAGTGAGAGCCACAAGCCAAATATGAGAGGAAAGAGTAAGAGTGAGGGAGGGTTGGTTATGTTAGCCACAAAATCAGATTTGAGAGATGTGAGCAATAACCCATCAAAGATGCACTTTGTACTTGTGTACAAAGATGCAACTGTTTTGCTTTCAACTAATGACTTAACCTCTCTTCCTAGTGGTGTTTCCTCTCTTTGCGCATTTGAGGATGTGTTTCGGAGGAGATACCAGCGGACTTCCACCATTGCGCGAATAGAGCATCAAATTGATCTAGTTCCCGGTGCATCACTTCCAAATCGTCCACCATATCGTACCAATCCGGAGGAGACCAAAGAAATTCAGCGCCAAGTGCAAGGGCTACTTGAGAAAGGGTATGTACGCGAAAGTCTTAGTCCTTGCGCTGTTCCTGTAATTCTTGTTCCTAAGAAAGATGGTACATGGAGAATGTGTGTTGATTGTCGTGCCATTAACAATATCACTGTTAGATATCGTCATCCTATTCCGAGGCTAGATGATATGCTAGATGAACTTAGTGGTGCTGTTATATTCTCTAAAATTGATTTGAGGAGTGGATACCATCAAATTAGGATGAAACTTGGTGATGAATGGAAGATCGCTTTTAAGACTAAATTTGGATTGTATGAGTGGTTAGTTATGCCTTTTGGATTATCTAATGCACCTAGTACATTCATGCGATTGATGAATCATGTTTTAAGAACATTCATTGGTAAATTTGTTGTGGTATACTTTGATGATATTTTGATCTATAGCAAAACGATGGATGAACACATTGATCATACTAGACAAGTGCTAGAAGTGCTTAGGAATGAGAAACTGTATGCTAATCTTGATAAATGCACCTTTTGTACTGATAAAGTGGTGTTCTTAGGCTATGTTGTTTCGGACAAGGTATTGAGGTAGATGAATCTAAAACTGAAGCAATTAAGAATTGGCCTACCCCTGTGAATGTCAGTCAAATCAGAAGCTTTCATGGTCTTGCTAGTTTTTATCGTCGTTTTGTTAAAGATTTCAGCACCATTGCTGCTCCATTAAATGAATTAACTAAAAAGGGTGTTGTGTTTGAATGGGGAGCACCACAAGAAAAAACTTTTCAAGAGCTAAAGAAGCGTTTAATAGAAGCACCTTTGCTTGTTTTGCCTGATTTCACTAAGACTTTTGAAATTGAATGTGATGCTAGTGGAATAGGTATTGGTGGTGTTTTGATGCAAGAAGGAAAACCCGTAGCATACTTTAGTGAGAAACTAGGAGGTGCTCAATTGAATTATCCCGTGTATGATAAAGAATTGTATGCTTTGGTACGTGTGCTTGAAACTTGGCAACATTATCTTTGGCCTAGAGAATTTGTTATCCACTCTGATCATGAAGCTTTGAAATATTTGAAAAGCCAAGCTAAACTGAACCGTAGACATGCTAAGTGGGTAGAATTCATTGAAATTTTCCCATATGTTGTTAAGTACAAGAAAGGAAAAGAGAATGTGGTAGCCGACGCTTATCTAGAAAGCATGTGCTTTAACTCAATTGGAAGTAAAGGTACCGGATTAGAGAGTTTGAAAGATTTATATGCTTCGACCATGAATTTTCGAACCATATTCTAAATGCAAAGATGGAAAAGGATGGGACAAGTTTCATATTCATGATGGGTTTTTATTTTGTGCTAACAAATTATGTGTTCCAGATTCGTCCGTGCGTTTGCTTTTATTGCAGGAATCTCATGCAGGTGGATTGATGGGACACTTTGGGAGAGAAAAGACCTTCATGATGCTAAGCGATCACTTTTATTGGCCTAAAATGAGGCGTGATGTCGAAAGGTTTGTAAAGCGATGTGTCACATGCCACAAAGCGAAATCTAAACTTAATCCACATGGGTTATATACCCCACTTCCTGTTCCTAGTGTACCTTGGGAGGATATTAGTATGGACTTTGTTTTAGGACTGCCTAGGACTAAGAGGGGAAGGGATTCAGTTTTTGTAGTTGTGGATAGGTTCTCTAAAATGGCACATTTTATTCCCTGTCACAAAAGCGACGATGCGTCGCATGTAGCTGACTTGTTTTTCAGGGAGATTATAAGATTGCATGGCATGCCAAAGACGATTGTTTCAGACCGTGACGTCAAGTTCATGAGCTACTTTTGGAAGACTTTGTGGGCCAAGTTCGGGACAAAGTTGTTATTCTCTACAACTTGTCACCCACAAACGGATGGACAAACGGAGGTGGTGAATAGAACACTTTCAATGCTACTACGAACGATGATCAAGAAGAATATAAAAGAGTGGGAAGATTGTTTGCCACATGTGGAGTTTGCGTACAACAGAGCGATACATTCTACTACTCAATTGTGCCCATTCGAGGTGGTGTATGGTTTTAAACCAATTACGCCACTTGATTTGTCGCCATTGCTTGCATACGAACATGCTAATATGGAGGCGTCAAAACGTGCTGAATATGTGAAGCAAATTCATGTCAAGACTAAAGAAGAAATTGAAAAGAAGACACGCTACTATGCTGAGAAGGCGAACAAGTCAAGAAAGAAGATGCTATTTGAACCTGGTGACTTAGTTTGGGTGCATCTACGCAAAGAACGCTTTCCGGATAAGCGTAAGTCCAAGTTGATGCCTCGAGGAGATGGTCCATTCAGAGTACTTGAGAAGATCAATGACAATGCATATAAGATTGAGCTACCGGGTGATGATTTACGCTGTGAGTTCTACATTCAATGTTGCTGATTTGTTACCATTCTTTGGACTGGAAGAATCAGAGTCGAGGACGACTCCTTTTCAAGAGGGGGAGGGTGATGAGGACATCCTGATTGGAACGATTACACGAGCAAGGGCTAAATTAATTAACCAACAGGTGAACTCGCTCTTAAATGATTTTAATCTTACTAATAAGAACATGTCACTACCTAATAGTTCTATGTTTTGTTTGTGCAGTTATACACATATAAAAGCATGTGAGACTGAGCATAATGGGGCAAGAAGCATTAAACAAAAACTTTGGTAGCTGCAGCGTGGAGGTTCGGCGCATGCATCATGCAAGCATGTGTATTACGTAACATGAGTGCATGCATGTGTATCATGTGACTTGGCCTCATGCATGTGTATTAACTTAGCCTTATGCATATGACGTGAGTTGGTTTGAAGGAAAGCAAGGAAAGGACAAGTCAATTGCTATCAGAGAGGAAACCGAAGCTAATTAAAGAAAGATGCATGCGTGTATGCTGCTTGTGTGTACGCCAACAGGAAGGAAAGGGGCCGAACCAAAGATGGCATGTATTGGGCCGAGCCATGTACTGGGCAGTCGTAATTTTGTGTGCGTGTGTGTGCTATGGATGGAACCGCGAAGGATTTGGTTACTTCGCCGCCGGCCCTAGAGGATATATAAGGAGATGTATTTACTCTCGGGTGGGGGGACGGTATTTTTTTTCAGATATCAATATATTCTTGATTCTAGGGTTTGAGCAATATTGCCTCCACTAGAATAGGGAGTTCCAATCTGTTGTGCCGTTCCGTCGTTCTTGTGAATCCTTGTGTTTTGCAGGAGCAACGACACGTCTACTTTGTGTGGTCAGGTAGACAGGATCACGAGCGTGTGGTTGGGCGAATTCTTTTGTCGCAGTTGTCGTTTTGATGATGGTTGGCGCCATCGGTTCGTCAGGTTGCACGGATCCAAAGTTATCATCGATCCTACGTCGTGAAGATCGGGCATCCCCCGTATCATTAAAACTAGCAAAAACGATAAGATAATAGGACACCCGTAACTTTCTGTTTGTCTTGTCCCCCCCCCCCCAATGTGAACTCCTGTCAATTCAAAGAAAAAACTTGCCAAAAAAAAGTTCAAAGAGAAAACTACATAAGGCAAATCAAACAACCAAATTGCGCTCACACAAAATAATGCTCAAGGTCAACAGTTTTTTTATTTTGTCGAGAATAAAGCATATTCAATGATTAAATAGGATGAAAATACTGTTCTCTATTTGTATACAAACCTTGCCCCAAGTCGATCCAAATTCGTCGCGGTGCGCGCGCTCGCTGGTTAGTGCCACCCTCGCGTCCACCATACTATCAGGAGTCATCGGTCCGTGCTCGCCGGCGATATGGCTGAACCCTATCTCGCGCGGCAGGGCGGCACCCTCCTGTGAGGCCATGAGCCCATGGCCGTGGTCGCGATGTGAATGAGGCGACGGAGAAGAGGACAAGGTCTCTCGATGAATCCCGTCCGCGAGCGCAGCTGGGCCAGTTGGTTCGTCTCATAGGCGTTAGGCTACATCCTTCTGAGCCGAAGAAGCCCATTACTTCCGAGACGTGTCCACTAGCACAGTTGGTCCGGCCCTTTCGGAAGGACAAGATGAGATTTGAACCAGTATTGCAATATTGCAAATGTTTAGCTAGCTTAGCATCACCTATTCTCATGATCTTCCGCCAAAAAAAAAGCTACTCTGATGACCTTCGTCTCAAAAACACACGCACAAATTTTTTTGATGACCTCCTTATCAAATAATCTATTCTGAATGCTCAAGCTGTAGTACTCAGTGATTTTTTTAACAATTCGCATATATACTTCTGTGATCACCTATTCTGTTTTGACTATTCTTTTTTTTAAAAAAAAAACACGAAACTTACCATGTTTCATTCCCAAAACTCTCTAGGAAGCTAATCATTCAGGCACCATAGAGTGGGAGTTGACCATAAATACGATTACGTTGCATGCGTTTGAAACCAATCATCCTAACATTCTGGAGTAGCACTACTTGACAGGCGCATTGAATGTTTGTTATACACGAGTAGCTTAAAACCTGCAAGATATGGGAATTGTACAGTGCGTGCACTGTGTGCACATTCATGAAAAAAAACTAATACACAGAACGTGCATTCGTGGGATTCAAATGTCGTGCTGAGGCCAGCTAGCAACTTTTAACCGTGAGCTTGTCGTACCGGGAGTGCTTGTTGTCCCTGGCCTTTTAAACAATGGAATTCTGACTTGATCACTCCATGCATGTGATAATCAACTGCTGCCTGCTTCCCTCTAGGAAATTGTTGGCTGATCAGCTGCTTTGGAGGCTTGCTGTTGGACATGGAGTTTCAAAGTTTGCAGCTAACTTTTCGGCCATCTCTTGTTTGTTGACTTCCAACACACTGACTAATGGTATAATCATGTGTTCCTACTGCATCTTCTCACCTAACGCCATGAAAGCATGAATCACAATCAGAACCTGTGCCTGATCGTAGACCGAATGAATGAAATACAGACGGTTTTGGCTTTGATCCTCGACCTGGAGCCGTGACGAACGGTTGATAAAAGACTCGAAGAAGAAGGCAGCATAGAGACGATTGTGTCGGATCAGGAATAGTACAATAATTCTGCTTACCGTATTCAATCGTAAGAACCCTTTTAAATAGAGGTTTGCCTAACATATTGAACTATGGAAAGACTCGGACTCCTAAACAAACTCATACTGGACGCTACTTGTATTCAAACTCAAATACTCCTAATTGCTATTCGGACAACTAGCAGTCGGACTCAGCTGGAACTTCCAACTTCATACGACTGTGTGCTGGTCTTGTGAATTAGCTGATGTTGTCTTCCGATGTCGACGTTGATATGTGATCCCGACCATGACATCTCTCCCTCCCTCGAGGGCCAGCTCATCCTCGAGCTAAAATGACGGAAATTGACGACGAAAGTCCTCCAATGGCTCCCAAGATGCTTCTGAATTAGGCAGTCCCGTCCATTGGACTAGTAGCTTGTGAACACCTCGACTAAGATGAGAACGAACAACATGATGCGGCGTGGGAGTCACCTGACCATACTATAAATGTGGCAAAGCTGGCGGTGAATCAGGAGGTTCCCCATAATACGCTTTGAGCAAACTGACATGAAAAACATTAGGAATTCGCGCCCTTGTAGGAAGTTGCAGTTTGTATGCCACATCTCCTATCTTCTCCACCCACCTTGTATGGACCATAATAACAAGGTGCTAACTTGCGATTAACTCAGTCAATTAGAGAAGCCACTTGACGGTGATGTAATCGAAGCCAGACCCATTGGCCAACCTCGAAGTGCAAATCATGATGCTTGGCATCATATTGACGCTTGTAGTATTGCTGCACTTGGAGTAGATGCTCACGGACATCCACCAAAAATTGACCCCGTTCTTGCAGGTGTAGATCAACTACTGATAAACTGGTTGCCTGAGCACAATATCGCTGGAGAGTTGGGGGATCGTGACCGTAGACAAGTTTGAATGCTGTCTCACGGAGCGATGATTGATACGAAGTATTATAACAATACTCCGACCATGGCAACCAACAAATCCATTGCTTCGGTTGGTCTCCAATCAAACAACACAAATACATGGCAATAATTCTGTTAGTAGCCTCTGATTGGCCGTCAGATTGAGGATGAAAAGCTGAACTCATATGCAGTTGAGTTCCAGAAAGCCAAAATAATTCTGACCAAAATTTGCTTGTGAAAACAGGGTCATGATCGCTTACTATCGAAGAGAGAATCCCATGAAGGCGCACCACCTCATCAAAGAACACTTGAGCCACTGAATTTGCTGTATACAGATGTGCTAATGGAATAAAATGAGTGAACTTGGAAAAACGATCCACCACAGTAAGAATAACTGTCTTGTCATGTACACGTGTTAATCCTTTGATGAAATCCATTACAATATCTTCCCAAATACGCGATGGCACTTCCAAAGATTGAAAGAGACCCGCTAGATGTAGTAGTTCATATTTGTTTCGTTGACAAGTAGAACATGATCTCACGAACTCTTGCACTACTGTGCGAGCTTTTGGTAATATGGAAATCAGCAAAAAGACGATGGAGAGTTTTTTTGGATACATTCATGACTAGCAACATGTGCAGCAGTCAAAGCAGCTTGCAAAGATGGTGAAGATGACGGTATATGGACACGACCTTTGTGAAGCACCAACCCATCCATAATGCTCCAGGATGTACCAAGTTGCCCCTCCTCTACCTGAGAATAGAGCACGGCCAAAGCGGAAATTGTACCAACTTCACCGCGTAGATCGTCAAAGATGGTAAGTGTGGAGTGGAGAGAGAAAAGGCCAAAGCATCTTGGCCGTGCTATCTGGAGAGAGCATCAACAACGACATTGGTACAACTAGGTTTAAACTCAATGATGAAATCATACCCAAATAATTTGCTAGCCCAACGATGTTGAGGTATAGTGGACAGCCGCAAATGTAGCAAGAACTTCAAGCTATAATGATCAGTTCGCACAATGATCTGTCTCCCCCATAGATACGGTCGCCAATGGCGAACTGCCTGCACCAAACCGATGAGTTCACGCTCATAAGCTGCTAGATGAATATGCTTCAACGCCATGGCCCGACTGAAGAAAGCTACGAGACCTTGATTTTGATGAAGGACTGCACCAATTCTGAAACCCGATGTGTCGCATTCAACGATGAAAGATTTAGTGAAATTTGGCAATTTCAATACCGACGCTCTGGACAGGGCGCTTGTAAGGTGCAAAAAGCACTAGTAGCCTCATCGGACCATGTAAATGTTGCCTTCTTAAGGAGTTTTGTTAGATGTGCTGTGATGAAACCAAAATCTTTGATGAATTTGCGGTAGTAACTTGCAAGACCCAAAAAAACAGCAGTGGCCTTGCTGAATGTGGCTTTGGCCACTTACGCACTGCTTCAGCCTTGGAATCATCCATGGCAACTTCGGTTTCAAAAATCACATGGCCAAGATAAGTGATGGATGTTTATTCGAAAAGGCACTTTGACCGTTTCAAGTTGATGTTGCCGAAGGATACAAAAAACAGCTCTGATGTGATGAAGATGCTCTAACCACGACGAACTCTAAATGAGTATATCATAAAAAAAACGAACCTCTATAAATAAGGTCGAAGAATATTGTTCATTAAAGCTTGGAAAGTAGCCGGCGCATTTTTCAATCCAAATGGCATGACAAGAAATTCAAAGAGCCCTTCATGCATGCAAAATGTTGTTTTTTCAAAATCAAAAGGATGCATGAGCACTTGATGATAACCCGAACGCAAAAATAACTCGGTGAAATATTTTGCGCCCTTCAATTCATCTAACAATTCATCGACAATAGGGATGGAAAATTTGTCCTTGATAGTCCTATTATTGAGGGCATGGTAGTCAACACAGAAATGCCAAGTGCCATCATTCTTCTTCACAAGGAGAACAAGCAAAGAGAATGTCGAGATACTTGGACGAATGATGCCTTGATGTAACATTGCCTCACACGACGTTCAATCTCATCTTTAAGAAGTTGTGGATATCGGTATCGCTGAACCGCCACTGGTGTTGTGTGAGGCAACAAACAAATTTGATGATTATGCATTCATGCCGGCAGTAATTGAGTTGGTTCAGCAAATATAATGGTGAAATCTTCCAAAAGAGTATCCATTAAGTTGTGCCCTTCAAGATGGAAAGCTTGAGGAACTACTAACCTGGGAGCACCTTCTCCATACATGTAACCTTGTGATCATGGTGCCAAAAAGACATGGACAGAGCATCGAAATCCCATAAGATCGGTCCAAGTGTCCGCAGCCATTGAACTCCCAGAACAATGTTGAATCCATCCAAAGGCAGTGCATATCAATCCACAATGAACTGTTCTTTGTCGATTAGGAGTGACAAAGTAGGGCACAAGCCGACACTGGCGACGTGATCACCATTAGTTACAAGCACGTTTAAGCTATCACATGCTTGCACTGATATGCCAGCCCGATGAGCCACCGTGGGCGTAATAAAATTGTGAGTTGACCCCAAATCCAGTAATGCCAAAAAATGGTATCAGCCACACGCACCGGAAACTGCATGACCTGGGCGACACGAGGTTTGATACCAGCTAAGGCATAAAGAGAGATGCTTGGTGATTTAGGAGTGTCATCATCCTCACAATCAATGTCGTTGTCTTCACTGGGCGAAAGAAGAAGAAATAATCGCTTGCATCGGTGATTGGGAGTGAATTTCTCTTCACAATTGTAGCACAATTCTACCTTGCGTCATGCTACCATCTCCTTCGGAGTGAGGTAACAACGTTAAAATCGACGGTTGGCAGTAGCTATTGTTGTTACCAGCCCACGTGTACTGGATATTGCCTTGGCCGCGGTAGTGATCATTGCCGATGTTGTCTTTGTTGCGATTGAATTACCAGACACTACTGGCTTGGTTCTCGATGTATATCGGCCGTTAGGGATGGGCTGGGTGACATGTACAATCCCTTTCGATGATACTTGTGTGTGTCGTTCGGAAGCACGAGCCAATGCCTATTGTTGTCGTATCGGTTCCGATCCGTTCCGATGATACTCTTTGGATTCTGGAGCTCGACATTTGTGCGTATCGGTTTCGCTAACCCTAGCATGAAAAATTGAACTTGTTGTCGTTGCCGAAGGTGATTAGCGTGACAAAGGATGGCGATAATTTTTCTTGGTACTCTTCAACCATCCCTGTTTGCACCAATTACTTGAGTTCACCGTATGGATTATGTCACATGGATGGACCGAAATGAAGATTGACAAATTCCTTGAAGTGGTGCCAATTGGGCTCACCTTCATCACACTCAAGTTGACAGTACCACTGTTGTGCTACTCCAGCTAAATGGTATGATGCCAACCATACCTTGTCAGATTCTGTTGCCTTATGGCCCCGAAAAAGCTGCTCGCAACGTTAACCATCCCAGTGGATCTTCCGTTTCATCGTAGGTTGGAAAGTCCAATATGTGATAACGAGGAGGATGACTGCCAAAGCCGCTCTAACGGGCACTGGCAGGATGCTATCGATTGTTTTTTTTTTCTCCAAATTGGTGATCCGTTCGGCGGTGATTGCGAATTGCTCTTCCACGTGATCGAGCCAGGCTGTTACAGAGGTTGTCAAGTTGGCAATCTACTGTGTTAACACCTCCAATGCAGTTTGATTGTTAGCCATAAGCTCTGATACCAAGTTGTTAAAACTTGTGCCTGATCGTAGATCGTATGAATGAAATACAGTCAGTTTTGGCTTTGGTCCTCAACCTGGAGCCATGACGAACGGTTGATAGAAGACTCGAAGAAGAAAAAAACACAGAGACGATTGTGTTGGATCGGGAATAGTAGAAGCAACAGAGGAGAAAGTTTGATAATTCTGCTTACCGTATTCAATCATAAGAACCCCTTTAAATAGAGGCTTGCCTAACATATTAAACTATGGAAAGACTCAGACTCCTAAACAAACTCATATTGGACGCTACTTGCATTCAAACTCAAATACTCCTAATTGCTATTCGGACAACTACTAGTCGGACACAGCTGGAACTTCCAACTTCATAAGACTATGTTCTGGTCTTGTGAACTAGCTGATGCTGTCTTCCGACATCGACGTTGATACGTGATCCCGACCATGACAACAAGTAACAACCTTATTACAACAGTTAAAACTTCACAGTACAGAGGAGGTTCAAAGCTAGCATGAAGTAGCAGTAGATCGTTAGAAATGTATTGACAAAACCAAGTGCTACTTACTAACGAAGAGACGTGATGGTAATTACTAAAGGTATATACCTCCCAAGATGAAAAGATCAAAGGAATTACTAGAGGTACCTCCAAATAAATACTCCCTCCAGTCACAAAAAATATCGTTTTGGACATTAACATGGTCCCCAAAACACAACTTTGGTCACTAATTTCTATTATAATAGATTTACAAAACATAATAAAATTATAATTTCATCAAAGTTATTTTTGAAACAAATCTATATATACCATTTTCATATGTTCAATCCAAATATTAGAAAAAATATCAATATCCAAAATATAGAAAGTTTGATTGCACGTACCCCAAAACAACATTCTTTTGTAACCAGAGGGAGTGCAAGAAGTTGGAAATATAATGCATAAATGTAAGTTGTTGAGTATGGTGACTTATATCCTAATAAACTAGAACTTGGAGAAGTGTGCTACAAGTATTCCTATATGAATCCTAATAGGAATAGGATTCCGACTTCTCTTTAGAGGAGAACTAGGGGCCACTGTATAAAGCTATGATGGATGATCATGTAGAACACAAGCCACAAATCAACTCATTCAAAGCATGAGCCACACGAGAGGATTAGATGCTAGGTTATTCTTTAGTACTAGATTCTTGTATAAGATAAAGATACTATGATCCTAAAAGGTTCGAGAGAGTTGTGAGAGAGCCATAACCCCTTATATTCTTTTGATGTTGTGCTTAAAGGGATTTGAGATCGGCTTCGCCAAAACTTTATCTCTCTCGTGATTGTTTTAGCATCGTTATTTCGGTTCTATACGAGATTCATTTACTTCGTTCTTGATATCGTGCACACTTATGCTGTATCTTGCAACACTGATCCGATTCAGGGGCTGCTGCACATAAGGAGGGGCATCCAAGTATAACAAGTGGTATCAGCGCCAAGACCGAATTTATCAGATTTTTGAGAAAGTCGACAAAGCGCCAGGTGACACAAAACCAAGATCAATGTCTATGATGTGGAATCAAGTAGAGAAATTTGACGGTGGAGGAAATTTCAGTATGCGGTGAAGAAATTGATGCTCTTGGAGGAGACAAATCGAAAAAGACGTCCGATGAAGCTGGAGTAAAAGGTTATCAGTACAATCCATCTATGTCTCTCCGATGAGGTAAAGTACTCGATCATTAAGAAGAATTCATCGAAGAAATTATGGAATAACCTAGAAGAGTTTTATATGGTGAAATTGCTAGCAAACTAATGGGTGCTGAAGTGGCAACTGTACAGGTTGCACATGGAGAAAGACACACGATTCGTTGACTATCTCAATATTTTCAACAAACTTATCGCACAGCTGACTAGTGTGGATGAAAAAATTGAGGAAAACGATAAGGTCATCATATTGGTATTATCTCTACCACCATTAATCATGGGAGCAATTGGCGATGAATATACTCATCGGGAAAAGTACTCTCAATTTCAATCAGGCAGTGACATATCTACTTGAAGCGGAGTCCTTGAAGAAAGCATCGCGATATTCATCCTTGGGTGATGAAGCACTGAATGCCATAGGTATTGTACGTAAAAGCAAATGGTACAGGAAGAAGAAGGGCAAGAGCATGGGCACATGTGTATGCTATCTATGTGATGAGTAAGGTCATATGATAAAGGATTGTCCAAGCTTGGAGAAAATGAGGAGTGCAGGCTCAGTGGTGGTAGTGAAAGATGATTCAGACGTACTAGTCGTCGGTCAATCAGGTATTTATCATTGATGGATATTAAATTCAGGTTGTTTCTTCCATATATGTTCGACGAAGGATCTCTACGCTCGACACATGGAACTGTTCACTTGGCAGATTGCAAGGAATATGCAATTACTGAGGCGGGAACATATACATATTGGAGACATGTGATGAAACACATCACACATTGGCGTGAGTTCGGCATGTTATCGGCTTAAAGCATAATCTAATATATGTAAGTTCGCTTGAACTCGGAGGTTGTAATGTATAACTTTGAGGTGGAGTCATACAAGTTACTTGCAATGAGCAGGTAATCATTAAAAGTATTTGGAGCAACGGGGGATAAAGATTAATGGGTAATCATCAAGGAAGAGCAACCAATGAGAGGTGACGAGGATCTAATAATCCTCAAATATTAAATTATTTATCTGTAATTGTTATTATAGATAGCAATATCCTCATGATAATCTTAAGTATACCCCTTTATCATTCATAAGGAAAAAGATTAAGATGATTGGTCGTAAACCATCATATGACCACCCGGTATGGTCGTAAGATGTTCTACGACCACCTAGTGATCGTAAGCCTTTCTACGACCATCTCATGGTCATAAGCCTTTCTACGACCAAGTCAATTACGACTACTCTATAGTCAACAAAACCTACGGACATGTGGGCCCAATTGACTAGAGAGAATCTTATACGTCATGTCTAAGACACAGAGCAATTAGCATACGCTGTTATTCTCTAGGATAATTGCATGCATTATGCCTCTATCTCTGATGATAACTGCCAGACGACATGGGATGTTAACTCTCTGACAATAACTTCCATCAACATGCACATTTCATCAAATGTTGAGGCGTCTCTTGGCATGGAGTAACTGTCACTCCTTCATGCGCTATATAAAGGCTAAAGTCAATGAACATTGGGAGGTGAAGAAGAGAGCAATCGAAGATTACAACAAGAAGACATTAAGCATTAGTTTTAGTGATCTTCTTCCCGATTGTAAACAGTATAGTCAATACTGTAATATAGGAGTAGGGTTATTATTCTCCCCAGAGAAGGCATGAACCTGTCTAAATCCCTGTGTCTTTCTCTGCATGGTTCTAATTCTAGAAAACCCCCAAATATTCATTCGTAAGATTGATACTAGATCATCGACAAGAGATCTGATAAAAATCCTAATTAGGAGAAGGAAATCGTGTCATCAAAGGTAGATACTCAGATCTCATCGTGGGTATGTGCGAAACTGCAAAGTTGGTTGCAAAATCTAGTAGGAATAAAGATGATGATGCGAGCTGTTGGAAGAAGGAAGACATGGTGGGACCAACCATGCGATACCGGTGAGCAGGTGGAGCTCGATGTGGTACAAACCTATGGTATAGAGGATTGTAGGAACAGAAGATGTTGTTAACCAAACTACACAACGAATGAACTTAAGTGGAGGGTCCAGGCAGGCTAGCCTGGACACTGACACACACATTGCGGTGATGTGTATAAGCCCTTGTGGTGGGGGCACTTCCAAAGGTGGGCGGGGGGGGGGGGGGACGGAGCCGACTTGGAGCGATATCTTGGAGGAACACAGTGACTCCAACGGATAAGAGTCAATGTGGAAATAGTTGAGATGATGACTTATATCCTAATCAACTAGGAACTGAAGAGATATGCTACAAGGATTCCTATATGAATCATAATAGGATTATGATTCTGGCTTATCTTTAGAAGAGAACTAAGGGGCACTATATAAAGCCACGAGAGGTGGTCATGAAGAACACAAGCTATAAACCAAATCATCCAAAACAAGAAGCGCACGAGAGGATTAGAGGCTATGTTATTATTTAGCAATATATTCTTATATAAGGCAAGGATGCGAGGACCCTAAAAGATTCGACAGAATTGCGAGAGAGTGATAATCCATTGTACTCTTTTAACATTGTTTTTAAGAAATTTGCGATCGACTTCACCAAATATTTCTCTTTCATTGTGATTATTTCAGTGTTGTTATTTTTGTTCTTTCTACAAGATTCATCTACTTCGTTCTTGATACTATGCACGCTAATGTCGTATCTCGCAACTCTGATCCGATCTAGAGACTGCTGTGTATAAGGAGGGGTATGATGATATAACATGTAAGGATGTAAATAATCGAATATGGATGTATCATAGATAAGTGGTGAGGGGTGACAAGGTTAATTATAGTATACCAGGCAGCACAAAAGAAGAAAAGATGTGATACATCTCATGATGAAAAGACCAAGGAAAAGGCGATGGAAATCTCATTTGCGTGCTCTTACCTGATCCTCTTAGATTCTGCATGACTGCATGCAACAACGGTCGTGCGTACAACACATGCCGTATCTCATCTCGTACACCTTTTAATGTGGGTAGCTGGAATCAAGGACTACACAATGCTGCCACGTGCATGCATGAGTCGATCTACAGACCGAAGCTGCAGAGCCTGAGCTCCAGCGGCGGATCCCGGCCGGCCACGACGTCGAAGAACGAGCTCTCCCTACACTGCTCGCCGCCGCCGCTGCCTCTCACGTAGAGGACCTTGTCCGCCTCGAGGTCGTAGGCCTTGAGAGGGAAAAGCTCAAGCGTCTCCACCTCCCTCATTGGCCGCTCCCACATGGCCTCCTGCTCCACCACGTCCCTCACGTAGCCTGCAAGCACGAAATCACACGAACTCGTACTCGATCAGTTTATCTTAGGAGCACTACGTATGTACGCATGTAGGCACTGTTTCAGGGAAAACAAAGTACTATTAACGACGACAGGCATGCGTACATGTCATCAGCCGGTGGTGGTTGTAGCTTCTGGCCTCGCGCTTGATCTCGGGAGGCTGCAGCACGAGGTCTGCCTCGGCCTCGCGGGCGGCGGCACGGCCGTCTTCCTCGTTGCTGCCGCTGTCAGGGGAGGACGCGCCGCGGCGGCGCTTCTTGTGGTGGTGGCGCTCGCGGGCCTTGTGGTTCTGGAACCAGTAGAAGACGTTCTTGCTCTCCACCTTGCCGAACGCGCTGAGGTGGGTGGAGATCCGCTGGATCTGCTCCGTGCTCGGCGTCCGCAGCCCCGCGCGGAACAGCTCCGTCAGCATCTTCACTTGCTCCGCCGTCGGGTTCCACCGCCCGCACTTCACCCCGACCGGGCCGCTCAGTGCCTCCATGATCACTATTTATATGTGTGTACTCTAGTTTCGTAGACAAATGGGTTAGATTGAGCTATGCAGTTCGGTGTATATTCGGTCGAGCAGCTGTATCTAACAGCTACCACTACAAACTACTATACTCTAACTTCGACTCGTGCTGGCTTCTGCTTCTGATTTGGTTTCTTCCGGGATCTTCTTCTGGTCAGAAGCAATGCTGAAATCAATAGATGCGCAGAGGGGGCTCTTATATAATTGGGCAGGGATAGGGCCGAGGAGGTGGCCTTGGCAGTGGCAGTAGCGGATTCGAAGGCCTCGGTGCGTAGTTTCTTTCTTTTTGTTTTCTCGAAACAGTGAGAGCGAGGGCGAGGACAAGAGGAAGAGGAAGAGGGGAGGAGACATGCGCAAAAGCTGCCACATTTTGCAAGACGCTACTAGCTCGTCTCGTGCGCCGTGGCCGACATCCTTAAGGGCCCTATTAATTATGAGGTTTTGGTCTCCCATGCTTGCAAATCTAAGTGCCGTCGTGTCGCGTAGCACCATGTCTTAGAATGAGCCCTGCTTGCCGAGTTCATTATTAGAATAATGCAGCTGATTTTGGGTGCATTATTACATGGAGATCTCTGGCCCCTTGCATGGGTCGCGACTCGCGACTAGTCGAAGAGAATCGCGATGAGGACCAGGCTCATGGCGCATGGACAATCTAGTTTTGGACTGCGCTCATCTGGTCTAGTCTGACCATCGTAGTGCCTGCGCATTGAATAAAAGGTATAGCAAAACTGCACCTACCACCAAGACGCATGCCGATCGATTCCCCAGAATTTACATTGCCTTTTTTATTGCTTACACTCCAGTATTATTTTGCCACTTATACTGGAGTGGCATTTGCACGTTACTTAATTATTGGTAGCTGCGCGCGTGGAGATTTGCTATATGTGGTTGCTGTCAAACTTGTCAGCAGTGCTTGCCAAATTTAAGGGGCGATCATGCATGGAATTCAAAAGACATGTCAGGGCAGTAACATGCTGCATGGCCTATTCTGTTCTAGTCAAATAGTACCACCGATATATTCATCTAGCTCATCCTGTACTGTACTAGCTAACGAACAGTACTACCGCGCGAGCGCTTTCCATTCGACTGGCAACATACTGTTGGTCATGTGAGGAGTAGCTAGCTAAGCTACCATGCAACTTGTCCATCTTCTTTTTGACATAAATATAGACAATCACAATCACAAACCGCGCGCGGCAATTAGACACGACCAATCATCACGACATGCATACAAGTTAACGCAAAACGCAAGCACCGTACGTGCATGACACTCGATTCGGCTGAATTCCTGTCTGCTTTGCACAAACTCTCAGCGCCAGAAAAAACCAAACCGTACGCACGGCACCACCACCAAAGCTAAGCAACCCGTCCGTCCTCTCGGACAAACATGACCAGCGCCTAATCAACCCGCGCGCGTCACTCATCATCTATCCGGCTTGTTCGGGAACGCCTCAGCCATCTAACACCCGTTAAGTACGCGGAAATTAAACTTTTCGACGACCTCCTGAAAAGTTGTGGAAGATGTCATACTTTTGGGGCGTCCCTCGGCAGATACCAATGATAAAGCCACACCGCCCGGCCGCGGCAGGGGCGGGCAATCGGAATGAGATCGCGAGCGGCCGCTCCGGAAAGCGACGGCAAGACCACCTCATTCCTTTTGCTTTGCCGCGTTTTTTAAGCCTAGGGTGTCACGGCTAGAAGGGAACCTGCCGTGCGCGCGGTTTGAATAATGGCACCGGTGCGGTGTGACCGGTCGCGCGGGCTGCGTGCCTGCGCTGGCGCTGCGTTGCATACCGTCGTGGCGCCCGCGGCCGGGCCGGCTTTATATTACGACCTTTGGGCGTTCCCGAGCGCGTCATGCACGGAAAATCCGTGCTGCGTGGGAGCCAATTCCCGAGGCGAGCGGGTCGCGTTCGCGCCATCTTTCGGCCCTTCGGCTGGGTAGAAGTCTCGCGTGGCGAATGGACTGGACGGACGAACGGAGCTGGGCCGACTGGCCATGATTGGTTTCCGATTGATCGACCTCATCGCATCGTTTACGTGTGCGTCTTTTTGTGGCAAAAGTGATTGACGAGGGTGCATGCATGCATGCATGGGGAGATCCTTTTTATCATGCACAACTGTGCGTGTGTTCAAGGGTCGTGCATGCATGGGTGGATCGACCGGCTCGAGGGGGTAAAGTTGTTTTGGGGCTAATTATCATGGCTTTGGAGTTTGGACGATTTGTTATGGTGTATTTGGTCGGTATCTTACGTTTTGAGGATGACTGCTTGGTTAACCAAGACTACTTTCCCCCGACAAAGCATCATAAAAAGTAAAGCAAATTGGTATTTGTGGAGCTTAAATGAATGAGTGTACGTAAGAATCATTATAGCTGCTCATGTGGATACCCTAAAAGATGACAGATTCATGCGTGCCCATGGGCAATTTTCTCTTCAACAAAATACTAGTACTGATCAAAGTGAGTATAGTAGTAGTAGTGCATAGGTATCGCAAGCTTACTGATAAGGAATTCCTGAAATAATAAATGTATAACCTGACAACAAACAATTTTATGCGTACGGCATGTATATACTACACGTTGATCAGTAGACGGTCAATAGTCAATACAGTGATACTACGTGATATTATTAAGTGACTAATAGATGTGCATGGACGAAGACATATTGTCCTGAGGGCATGTACAATGGTACAGACAGCTGTTGTCTATAACAATCATCCACGTCATTTGTAGACAGCACTAAAAACAACTCATACAATGGTTGTCTTTTTACTTATCTATATAGATCACATAATCATTTAATACTTTCATGGACCTAAAAAATATGGTGATCAACTCTAATTTTCATCATTGTGAACTCCTTGTGTTGCTTTATGTTGTTTTATTTCGGATATATGATTAAAATAAAATGAATATGGTTGAAATAGATAAATAACAATAATTTGTATGATATGATAACTTGTGAAAAAGGTGGCAAAAGAAGTGTCGATGGAAACATTAAGACTTATTACTAAGAATTTCAGATATTGCTGGACTTCACCATTCTACCAGGTAAAATATTAATATCCATACAATTTCAAAACTTTGCCTGACACTGATTCACTCACACAGGCTAATTTCAACATCTAAGCTTTACAAATGTAAGATGACTAACGGATAACACTCAGTCATGCAAGACAGTCTTATCTCAAGTTTTGTTACAACAACTAGCTCAATTTATAGCTCTGTAAACGCATTTCGTTTATACAGCTATCAGTTCACCAGTAGCAACCCTCTAACCCATGGCTTAACAAACTTGCTTCAGCAACTAATTTGCACCAAATGGTTGGTAACTCCAAATTTCCGATTACTACTATCCAACTCATAAGTCATTCAGAATCACACTCACTGAAGATGGCGCAGGGCGTCTGCTCGTCGCGCAGAACGGAGACCCAGTGCAAATGGATAAACAAAGGCAAGCAGAAACAGCGTCAGCGAGAGGATCCAGATCCGCACCAGCATCTGGCCGCCGGAGGCGGGCGACAGAGGGCCGGTGGCGGCGTCGGGGCTCGCCGCCCTCGCCGCCGCCAGAGACAGCCTAGGCCTGTGGACGAGCAGCGGGGCTGGGACGGTGAGGCGCGTGGACTTGACGAGCTCGGGAGAGGGGAGGGAGCACGAGGGCGCAGAGAGGCGCGGCAGTGCGCGTGGCCGGTGGCGGAGAGGCGCTCCCGCAGCCACAGCTGCAGCGACCGTGGCGGGCGACGGCATCGCGACGGCGGGGTGCGGATGCGGGCGAAAGCGAGAGCACTGAGCGGAGAAAAAAAGGGGGAAGAAGCCTACCATCGCGCGCACAGTTGAGAAACGCGCGAGAGAGAAGAGGGAGCGCGCACGGGATCGGAAGCACACCGTTTTTTTTTTGGCGTAGTCGACGACATGATACAACGGGAGTTAAACTTGACGGTAGTTTTTTGGTTTTGATGTTGTAGTCGACTGTGAGATTATAGACAACAATTTTCTTCTTTTTTATTTTTTTTTTATGTTATTAAAAATTCTATATAACAATGTTTATAAATAACTTATATCAACCCATTGTACATGGACAGAAGGGTTCTTTCAAAACAGATTCGACCACCTCAATCTGATCGCCACCGATTCTTTTATCCTCGCGCGCACAACAACCTGGGATTTGGTCTCGGCGTGATGAGACCCTCTCGCAGTCAGGCAGTCTGTCCTCGCCTTGCATCTCCGTGTCCGTTCTTCCTTGTCTTCCCAAAAAGACCGCCGATCTCGATGCAACTCCCCACGCCACCGTGCACGCGCGCCCCTTTGACTTCAGAAGAAGGCTCGGCGCGGCTCGGTTTGGACGGCACCATCTGACCGCATGCGCCGATAATTCCCAATGCTGGGTGGCCAAACGGAAGGCGATCGACATCGCCAGTTCCAACTAGAGCTAGCAAAGTCTGATCCGTTGCCCACTTTGGAGTTTGGATTGCTGGCAGCCTATATGCATTAATTCCGAGACGAACCACGGAGGTCTTCACGTCAAAGGGCAACACAACACGGTGCTCGATCGTTCATCCTAGTTTAGGTTCATGTTATTAAGGCTACATAAGCTTTGCATTCTGCCTAGCGTGTGCAAAGTAAAATTTTCTCGTGCATTCGGCGCTCGGGTCGTGTTAAACCCGGCAATGGGCTAGCTAGCTAGCGAGTCCGTTTTGACGCTCGTCAGATGATGCTCCGCGCCCCGGCCCACGCTCCGCGGCATGTAAAAGGCCCGTGTAACGAGGCCGTAGCCCATATGATATTCCGTTTTCGGAAGCTGTCCCGGACACCCTCGCCGACTCGAAATCCAGCCTCACTCAGCCTATTACTTTATAACATATTTACCCTGCACAGTTGGGCCAGACTAGCCTCTTTCGGCTGCATTATATAGCATTAGTTCAGAATATTCTTAGGTCGAGTTGCTTGGTTTACTGCCACTCTTTTTGCCACAATGAAGTTAGGTAAGTTAGCTAGCTTGAATACAAATTTTAAAAAACAAAATCTATTTTGAATACAAAATCAAATATCCTTTTTATGCTAAATTTCTGTTATCTTTTTTTATTTACAAAATAGGATTTTCAAATTTGGCATATACAACTCCGAACATAAACTCTATGCACTATACTATACTACATTACACTGTGCAATTGTGTGTGTCAGTCGGCTAGTTTTTTTTTTTTTTAACGGGCAATCGGCTAGCAAAGAAAACAAGATGTCATAAATAACCGAGAAAAAATAATTTGAATTTTGAACCTTGGAAATTGGCAATACCTTGATTTCGTAATTAAAAAGAAGACAATGGTTAATCATATTGATATTTACTACCATTTGGATACTGTTTGATGAGGATTCTTGGCTAGGTCAATATTTTTCGGTCAAAGTCAAAGTCTTTATAAAAGCAGACTCACATACTAAGAGCACACTTTATAACGCTTATATACCTACGACCACGATTAAAAAGAACCTTAATCCCTTTTATTATGACCAAACTGGTTGTAGACTAGTTTGAGTCACGAGATGACCAGTCATACGGTTTAAGCAACCCCTGATCAGGAAAACTAGTCGAGAAATATGGCAATTTCCCATATGACTAACGTGAGAATGATTATTGGTGTATTTGACGACTTATGACAGTTGGCTAAGAGACGCAGTAGTTCAAGACTCAACGAAGACATATACATGAAGGCACAATGTGTCTTTAGCGGCATTAACTACCACTTCTTAGATAAATATAAATAGGGTAGCCCTTGTACCTTGTAACACAATCAAAATCTCAATCTTATAAATAAAAAACTCTCACGGTGTCCACAGCAATAAATTTCTTTGTTTCAATCGGGTTCTCATATTTTATTTCCCTGTAAGCTTGATAAATGACTTGGGTCTTGATCATTGACACTGTCAACTTAAAACTGGTTTAGACACTCAGACGTACAATGTAATGGAAATGGTCTCAGGAACTTGTATCCAAACCTATTTCCCCCTTTGTGTGGAAGCTTTTCTGGACCCTCTTGTTGCTGCGTAAACGTGTCTCATATGCTTGTCTACAAATTTAAAAAATGTTATCCTGTTTAATTGGTTGGATGAATATTGGCAGGGAAGAGATATTTCTCACCAACTACTTTCGCTGGTAAGTTATGAAACAATGTTGGGAGCATTGCCTGCTCTGGTTCTAGTACGTGAAACACTGGACGAAAAGGATTGGTAAAAGTATGGGCAACCCTCTTAACTAGTTTGCGCAAACAAGAAAGAAAAACTAGAGCTCTTGATGGAAACACAAACACACGCCCTGAATTTCCTCCAACAAAACAGTCTCCAATACCTACAGCTCCTCCCTTTCTGCTACACTCTTTACAATAAAAGCACCAACCGCGATTAGTTTACTTACTACCAGTACGCGCACTGGAGTGAGCACATCACAAAAAATTTCTTGTTGAGAAGAACGGCCAACAAGGCAAGAAGTATGGACAAGAGCAACACATTTTTTTTGCTCATCATGAATTCAGAACCTTACAATACTATACCAGAGTAAAACTTGGGGCGCTAAGGAAAGCCTCACCACACGGCTCGTGTGCAGTGCATATATATACACGAGGGCGCCAAACACATTTCCCAACTCACCAAGCACTGCACCGTTTCTTAATCACAAGGCCTAAACCCACCCTTAATTATATCACCACGTAGCAAGTACTACTACAAGCTTAAAACGTACAACGCATGGCCATGGCAATGGGTGGTGGCGTGTTGCACTTGCAACCCTATGCCGTCGCCGCGACTGCGGTGGCATTGGTTTTGGCGTACATGGTGTGGTTCTGGGCGCTGTTGAGGCGGTTGTCCGGGCCGCGGATGTGGCCGCTCGTCGGCAGCCTTCCCAGCGTCGTCCTGAACCGGGCACGGGTCCACGACTGGATCGCCGACAACCTGCGCGCCACGGGCGACGCGGCAACGTACCAGACGTGCATCCTGCCGCTGCCGTTCTTCGCGCGGCGGCAGGGGCTAGTGACGGTGACATGCAACCCGCGGAACCTGGAGCACATCCTGCGCGCGCGCTTCGACAACTATCCCAAGGGCCCCATGTGGCAGGCAGCGTTCCACGACCTCCTCGGCCAGGGCATCTTCAACTCCGACGGCGAGACGTGGCTGCTCCAGCGCAAGACGGCGGCGCTCGAGTTCACCACCCGGACCTTGCGCCAGGCCATGGCGCGCTGGGCCAACCGCTCCATCAAGTACCGCCTGTGGCGTATCCTCGCAGATCACTGCGACGCCACCGCAAGTGTTGACCTCCAGGACCTCCTCCTGCGTCTCACCTTCGATAACATTTGCGGCCTCACCTTCGGCAAGGACCCCGAGACGTTGTCGCCGGGTTTGCCGGAGAACCCCTTCGCCAACGCTTTCGACGAGGCCACTGAGGCGACGCTGCAGAGGTTCCTCTTCCCGAGCTTCTTGTGGCGCATCAAGAAGGCGCTCGGCGTCGGCAGCGAGCAGGGCCTCCGCAAGAGCCTCGCCATGGTGGACAAGTACATGACGGAGACCATAGCGGCGCGCAAGGCGACACCGTCGGACGACCTGCTGTCCCGGTTCATGAAGAAGCGCGACAGCAACGGCAGGGCGTTCCCGGAGGACGTGCTCCGGTGTATCGCTCTCAACTTCCTGCTCGCGGGGCGCGACACGTCGTCCGTCGCGCTCAGCTGGTTCTTCTGGACGCTCATGCAGAGGCGGGACGTGGAGCGCAAGGTTCTCCTCGAGATTGCCTCCGTGCTCAGGGAGACGCGCGGCGACGACACAGCGAGGTGGACCGAGGAGCCGCTGGACTTCGACGAGCTGGAGCGCCTCGTTTACTTGAAGGCGGCATTGGCTGAGACGCTGCGGCTGTACCCGTCGGTGCCGCAGGACTCCAAGTACGTCGTGGCGGACGACGTTCTTCCCGACGGCACCGTGGTGCCGGCTGGCTCGGCGATCACCTACTCCATCTACTCAGTCGGAAGAATGGAGAGCATATGGGGGAAGGACTGCGTGGAGTTCCGGCCGGAGCGGTGGCTATCGGCCGACGGCAGCCGGTTCGAGCCTGTCAAGGACGCGTACCGCTTCGTGGCGTTCAACGGCGGGCCGAGGACGTGCCTCGGCAAGGACCTGGCCTACCTGCAGATGAAGTCCATCGCATCGGCAGTGCTGCTGCGCCACTCGGTGGAGCTCGTGCCGGGGCACAAGGTGCAGCAGAAGATGTCGCTCACGCTGTTCATGAAGAACGGCCTCCGCGTACACGTCAAGCCGCGGGACCTTGCCGGCTACGTCGAGCCGCCGGAGGCGGCACCGCCCCTGGGCTCCGACTTGATCCCAACCACCACTGCCGCGGCTGCATAGTCTTGCATGTGCCTACGTGCCTACGTACATTGGCTTCTGATGCTTGCTAATGCTACCTGCTGAAGTTGTTCTGCATGTCAAAGCGAAAATATTTCTTTCTTTTCTTTTCATGCATTAGAGAGCTCCTTGCCTGGCGCGTTAGGGTTGTTCGTGCCTGGTGCGTGTCCTATGGTTGTACGTATACTGTTGCGTGATTTGGGTTGTGTACTTTTGTTGAGGTCTGCTGAATCGGACAAATTAAGCAAAGAAACTTATACTGCTGTGTGATTCGGGTTGTCTATCTCCAAAAGAGACTTTCCTATGAAAACTAAAAATTTAATGGAGCAATTATAAAACTCAAACTGTCCTAAAAGTAATTAAGTGATAGCCCAGAATATAGTAAAATAAACACATTATAGCTAGAGTACATATGTTTGTATTTCTCTACTACTTAAATATTATAGTTGGTGGTCATCCACCCTCCCCTCCCCCTCCGACCCCTCTCCTAGCGCCTACAGGTGGGCCACACCAAACAACTATTTTTTCCTTGTTGCTCTTCCCTGAAACCTCCTCTCCTGCAACCGCACCAAAAACAAACCGCGATGCCTCCACCTCTCGCGCTCCCTGCCCTCCTCGCTGCCTCCGACTCTCGCACTCTCCGCTCTCCCTCTCGCTAGCCTCCCTCCCTTGCTCTCGCCAGCGCTTCACCGGCCTCTCACCCGCCGCCACCGAGCCACCTGATCCTTCCAGCGCTTCCCTACCGCCATCGCACCCCAAGCCATCTGCCCCCGCCGCAGCTCGCCCAGTTCCTAGCCACCGGATGTGGCGTTGCCAGCTTACTCTAGCACCGCCATCCGCCACCGCGCGCACCGACCACATCAGATCTGGGCAGGTTTGTGGTGGATTCATCTCCTCCCCCGGCCGCCGCTCCTTCTCCGTTTTGTCGGCACCCTCTGGCGCTGCCGTCTACCACTGTGCCTTGCGACCACGTCGTCTAATCAAATTGGTGTGCCTAATCAAATCATCATCTGCGAACTCGGCGCCTCTCCGTGTGTCAAACAAGTGCCACCCTTCTCCTGCCTCCGGCAAACTCCAGGCCTCTCCCACCGATGCGTACGAGGAGGAGGAGGTGCAGCAGGAGGGGGATGCAAGGGGGGAAAAGAGACGGAGGCCATCCCCACCGACGCGGGCGCCAACGATGAGGAGGGCGGTGCCTCCAACTGTGTTTTGACCAGCATGTTACCATTCCTACGCCTTCTCTCCTTATCCGGTGAACTTCGCTACCTCTCCCACAACCGATCGAGCCTCTCCAATGCCGGTGTCTCCAAGCTTGAGCCAACTCCCTCGTCGGCTCGGCTTCCTAGCCGCATGCTCCTCTCCAACCCATGAGCTCGATCTCTGCCCAAACAGCCGGAGGCAAAAGCGAGCAGGAGCGAGCCGTAGTCTCCTCAAACGTCCACCTTCTAAGCAACAGGTAACTCCAACTCCCATCGATTTATCGAATTGCAGGTAAATCTTGATTGATGAGACGTAAGATCCATTGGGAGTGACTAATGTCAAGAGTCATGCTTGGTAGGCTCAGTAAGCCCGTGGTGCTAATTGATTGGTCTGTTGATTGATCCCATGATTCCCTGATCTAACCTGTGCCCAAAAACAGAGAGGTCGAGCCCTGTTTCCATGTAACTCTTGTACGTGTCCTTGGAAATGAATAGACAGATGCCTATGGTTGTTGCAAGACTTGAAACTCCATTGGAAATGACAGCTTGACAATGATTTCCTTTAGTGAGTTATGATTCTTGCCTCGCTTCTAACTCCTGATGCCATCTCTGACCTCTCTGCCTACATCTTCCCTTGGTCCCAGCCACGACATGGATTTCTAACTGGTCTTGACGGCCACCGCCTAATCCACTGGTGCACTTGACTGCTGCCGCTACGTAGGATGAACGTCGTCCATGGTGCCCAACTAAGGGATTGCTAAGGTAGTAGATTCTATTTATTTATGATTTTGCAACCCAAAATGTAGTAGCAATGGATAGATGAGGTAGTGCAGGAGGAGCATGTACGAGACGTCTTATATGCCCACAACTTCCTCGAGGAAATGATTCAATCGTTGTATAGTTTGGCTTTTAGAAGTGGCAGTTGTAGTGTAAGTCTGAATCATTCACTCTTCGATCTTTTGTTTGTGAAACTAAACTCTGGGATAAATTGTGCATTGTTGATAACTTTACAAGAAGTAATCTTTGGAGGAATGTTGTCTTTTTATTGGTTCTCTGGTAATGTACACTAAATGATACATGTGTTTTTTATTTGGTCAGGAAACTATCTCTTACTCCATCTCCTATCTCCATTTTCTACATCAATATGCTTACTCCTACATGATTGAATGTGCAAGTTTGGTGAATTGTTAGCAGCAGATATTGAAGAAGCCACAACTTCTTCGTGGAGTTTGAAGCTCCCATAATTCAGAGATGTGAAGTGTAGGGAAAACAGTTGGGTATTGCTTCTTAATTATCCTCATGGCTAATCTCACTGTCAACAACCAATAATTACTTACTCATGGATGAGCAAAAGATGATGGAATTGTTTTTGCAGGTACTTATAGTGCAAGCTTCCTATGTGATATTGTGGTCTACTGGTCTCTATAACCTTTCTGTTAGATATGTCTATAGTTTGCACCACCTGAACAAGGTTTTCGACTACATTTTCTAATTTATGTACTACATGAAAATTAGGTAACCTTATGAGTTCTATGTACAAAATATTCTTTCAATTGCCATTAGTTTTTGCATAATTTCATCACAATTGTACTTTATCATCTCACTCTTTGTTTTCTTTTCCTTTTAATGGAAGTCTTCTGCTCCAGTTTATCATATTTCAGTGTCTAGCTTATAATAAGTATCCAGTCACTTGAGGGAGTGTTTAAGCTATCCGGCATGATAATATACTAAATGACTGTTACCTAGGAATTTCAGTATTTAGCATCGAATACCTTTTTTATGCATGTGAAATTGGATGGTGTACACTTCTCTTTTTGTTCTCTTATGCATTTTGGCGTGATTTGGAATTAAAACTGTGCAAATGCTCCATGCTGAACACTAATTATTGTTGAAAGTATGCTTGCTGGACTGAAGCAGTGATGTGAACATTTAGTGACATTTCATGTCTTGTGCTTGTTGCAGCAGCTACCAAAATTTTATAATGTACATACCAAGAACTATTGTCCTAAAATATAATGCTATCGTTTTTCACTCTTGGCTCTATGTACCCAACTAAATCTTCTAGGTGCATTACTAGACCATTTATTTGGTATTTTATGGTTCTGCTTGCTTGAGATATTCTTTTATATGTTCTAATCGCTGAAGTATAATTTTAGTAAATAATTAAATTTGATTCATAATCATGGTAGATTGAAAAATTGATACACATTTTCCATGTTTCAAAAATTAGGCTTATTCACTATTGTTTAAAAATTGGGTTTACCTACCATGAATTTTCATCTTCGTAGAGTGATTATTAAATTGTGCTTAAAGATTTTACATTTGAGTCGGCTGAGAATGGTTTATTCACAACTCACAAAGACGTTTAATATCATTTATCATATATTATTTTAGTCTATTTAATTTAATTTGAAAGGACTCAAGAATCACATTGAGAATAATTGAGGACGACGCGCTGCAGGCAGTGATCGACTGGGGGTGCGCTCCGCTTGCGGCGGCGCTGCTATAACCCACCCGACCTCCACACACGCCTCCCACGACATCGCTAGCCCCATCGCTTGGACTTCTCCAGTGCCCCCTTGTTCACCACCCTCAACCCCACCTATTTTGCAGGTCGTGGGAGTTGTATGTTTTCTTCCCAATTTGCCCCCAAGGAACAACAACCTATGGTCCAACCGATGGAGATTTAACCCAAAGTTCTTGATGGCAACTCAACTTCTAGTCATTACTCTTATTATCTCTCTGTCTGTAATATTGTTACATGAAGCATTTCACCACGTTGCTATATCTTTATGATGTGGAAACATGACGTGGTAGAGGATGGTCTAAGCACTGCCTTGAGAGGATGATCCATGCAATGAGTTTCACAATGGTTCTCAGCTCCCATACCATTGCTCATTTGGTAAACATTGCTTCTGAGGTTCGTCCTCTTTTTGTTGTTCAATATATGTTGATTGTTTATTGTTAACCAAGTATCAATTATTATGATTTATGATAATTGAAATCCATGAGTTCTACTCATAATTTTTGGTAACACATTTCTACTTTTTAAAAGATCTAAATATATGGGGTCCAATCTTCAGTGTGCTAGATGGAGCATGTGCTCTTGGTAATGGAGGCACCCAACAAAACAACTATTGGATCAATGCAATAAGATGTGCATGTTTCTACTGTATAATCATTTCTTATCATATTCTCCACCCATTTCACTTTAGTTTCCATCTTCTAAGGCTTTGTTTTAAATGTGTCGGAAGATTGGAATGGGTTGTTGAATGGTTTGTATGTGATGTATGTATGTGGGAGCTCAAGAAATAAGGAGGTGTGTGCAATATGTGCAAGAGGCATGTTTCAATTGACATGGTTTTTTCTTTATATTTCGTAATACAGATTTGGTGTAAGAAAAGGCCAGGTTCCACCTCTTGTACATATTTTGTGATTATTAGTTTAAGTTATCCAGTTACCTAGATAATTTGTGAGCCATTGATTGTGGTGTTGGAATCCTGGTTGGTGTGATGTTAAGCTTTGTTATAAATTGTGTAGATTAATAGTTGTCTATTGTATTATGCACTTTACCGGAAGTTTCTAAGGAGGGGTTCTTAAATTTGGATGATACTATACTACGATTATTATGGTTTTGAAAGAACATATGTTATTGTGCTTTCCATATGAATATGAGGATTCCTTTTCAATGAAATGACTTGAAAATTCGATGATTGCACATTCGAGAGAATTGTATGCTTCAGACACAATTAGTATGCAATGCATACTAAAACTTGGTACAAGTATGAGTTTTCGTTGCAACACACGGGCACATAACTAGTATGCACTATATGTTAGTGGCGGAGCTGGGATTTTTGGGAACTTAATATGAGATAGTCCAATAGGAGTTCAATGCATATTAGCACATTGGCTCAAAGAATAAAATCAACTGGATTCAACGAAGTAGTTTTAGTCAATAAATATATAGACAAGAGTGTGGCTATGAAAGATGTGTATGTATTTTATTCACTTACTTTGCATACGCCTTTTCCATATCCATATCCATTGCTCATTGGCTCATCTTACAAGTGTAAGTGAGATCGAGGAGCAGAGAAAGAGGTATTCTCTAATATTTGGCAGAGAAGTAATAAAAAACAAAATTAAACCGATCCCCTCGTTAGATAAAAAGATTGAATGGCCCCAAAACATTAGCGCGCACGCGCGCGCACACACACACACACACACACACACACACACACACACACACACATATATATATATATATATATATATATATATATAGGAAGCCTTTTTTCTACTCCCGGGAGTAGTTACTCTCTATTCCGTATCTCACATATCTCACAACGTAGGGAGTATGTATGTGTAGTATATGAGTATATAAGACTATATAGGTGGTATTTACATATTTTCAGAGGTGGTATGTACAATTTTTAGACATACTCCTTTTTATGTGCGAATATGAAGGTATTTACAAAATATGCTAAAAATTATGGGCTCTCTTGCAAATTTTTCGTGTGGTTCACATTGGAGTATCTTATAATTAGTATATGAGTATACCCAAAGTGATAATGGAGTATGTCAAGTTCTTTTAGGTGGTATATCAAAGGTGGGAGTAACTACTCCCGGGAGTAGAAATTATTTAACATGCAGATTCTCAAAGAAAATACCAGCCCATATGATCCAACGATCCAACTGATTTTCTCATTGTAGTCTATAGTACCATATAGACCTGGGAGTAGTCTATAGTACCATATAGATCTGGGAGTTGGGCCATGCCATTTTGGGCCGCCTCGAGGCACGGTCGGCACGACATGGCCCAAACACAGCACGACACGAATGGGAAGGCTAGGTTGGGCCTACGGACAAGGCAGACGGGCGACACGACATGACATGGCATGGCTAGTAGGGCCGTCCTCGGGCTGGCCCATCACAATAGCAACATGGCAGCACTCCAAGCCCGTGCCTGCCTGGCCGCGATGTCGCACCGCCCACGCCCACGTGTGCCTCTGCGTCACTGCCCCGCACGCGTGTTGAGCCTAGCTTTGTGCCTCTGCGTCACAGTCCCACGCGTGCCTGCCTCTGCGTCGCCGACGCACGCCCTTCTCTGTGTCACTGGCTCGCCGCCCGTGTGCGTGTGCACTATCCCCGCCCCCGCCTGCAACGCCTTGACCGAGGGAGGCGATGGGGGCAAGGGGGGATAGGGGCCGATGGGGGAGGTGGAGGTGGTGGCCAGTGGGGGAGAAGCAGGGGGCTGTGGGGAAGAAGGGGGAGGCCAGGCGCGGTGGGGGAGAAGCAGGGCGATGCGGTGGGTAAGAAGGGGGAGAAGCAGGGGGAGGTGGTGGGGAGGCCGGGCCGGTGGGGAAGGTGGAGCTATGGAGGCGCTGGGGAAGGTCGGGCTGCTGGGGGAGAAGGGAAGGCGCGGGGAAGGGGAGGCCGGGGCACTGGGAGAAGGGGCAGGGACGTTGGGGCGATGGGAGGGGAGGCGCTCGGCTGGACCACGGCAGCAGCGGGGACCGCATAGGGGCTTGGTGGCTAGCGCCTTGGGAGTTGGGGCACAGGACATTGGGTAGGGGGAGAGGGGGGATGAGGGAGAGGGGGACTATTGGGAGTTGGGGGCAGGCCGGCATGGAATCGTGGAATCAGACAATCAATGCATCACTCCATCACAAAATGGCACACAGACACAGCTACGCAAAGTGAAGTGATGATGGGGGAGACAGGGAATCGCGGAATAGTTTTTTGTGACAGGTGATAAGACATGGTCAGTACTTTTAGTAGGGATTAGAGAACAACAGGCGGGTGGAAGAGAGGCAATGGGCAAGACAACGACTCTACGCGAGATTCTTTCCGGTGATAAGACGGAGCAGAGAGAGAAGGCAACGGGCAAGACATTGGCTCTACATGAGATTCTTTCTCTCTGACTCTCTGTGCCTATAAAATCGAATGTCTGCAGGTCATTTCTTCACCCCCCCCCCCCCCCGAAGCTCAGCTTGTCTTTTGCTCTAGTGATTGGTTTTTGCTCATTTATTCACCACCAAGCGAAGCACATATTCTATTCTCTGATTCTCTCTTTGCTCTAGTGCTCTGTACAATAGAGACATGCTACCAATGAGTCGAAGCATGAAGCCGGTGGATGGAGCGGCAGAGCTTGGTAGTGCTATGCTATCGAGGATCCATAGCACGAAAGCAGCCGTAGGGAGAGGGAGATGCTCAGTCTCACACTGCTCAATCTCCCGTCGCTCCCCTACTCGTCTCGCCGCCTTTCCCATCCATGCTCGTCAGCTCCCCCGGGCATGGGAGACTACAACATGGATGACTGTCATATGGACGGTACGGAGGGATACGAGGAGTACCAACGTGGTTCGGACCTGATGGAGATGCCATACTTCGGTACCCGTCCACAGATGGCAATATTGGTGGGTCCGCGCCCAGCAGCAGCAGCGCCGGGCGAAGGTTAGAGTGCTGGAAGCACATGACCTGGAGCGAGAAAATTCGATACAAACAAATGGTAGATATCGCAACTTGTAATTATTGCAAAGCCCAATTAACCGCTCGTATAGGTGGGTGGACGAGATACTTGAATCGGCACTACAAAGTATGCTTGAAAAAGATGGGGGCACACACGCAATGTGGAGGAGTCCAAACCCAGCTCAACTTCGAGGTTGATGGCTCTGTAAGTATTTGGACATACAACCCTCATTGTGCCCATGAGAAAATTGCTAGATACATTGTTTCCAATGGTCAACCGATTAGGATGGGTGAAAGTCGCTTATTCGAAAGAATGATACAACGTGGCTTTTGTCCACAATACCAATATGTTAGTAGGAGAACAATATCGTCTGATATTTTAGGGGTGTATAGTAGAGAGCTAGCAGCACTAAAGGAAATTTTCCTAAAAATTTAGTACTCTTTTACTTTAACTTCGGATATTTGGACATCATCACACCAGAGAACTGCATATCTTAGTGTTGTAGCCTATTATTTAGATGATGAGTATAAGCTAAACAAAAGAGTCATAGGGTTTAAGTTAATTACTAAATCACACACGGGAGATGCCATTGCTGAGCTCATACTAGGGGTAATTGATGATTTTCAAATAGAAAATAAGTTTGTTTCTATAACTCTTGATAACACATCGGCGAATACGATGGCTATGAATATTCTCACCCTCAATTGCCCGTGAGACCCGCGCACGGGAGCGCACGACTCGGCGCCTCCAACCGCCCTCGCCCCCACCTTCTTCCCCTCTCCTCGCACCGGTTTCGACCGTTTCGCCAGCACGCCGCAATCACCGCCGCCACGATCTCCACGCCTCCACGCCGCACCGGTGACCCCAGGCCCCTATAAAAGGGAGCACCGGGGAGCTCTCCTCTCACTCAACCTCTCCCCCTCACTCACCCCTCCTCTCTCACGCCCGTCTCGTCAGAATCAGAGTTTTAGTCGCCGCCGGCCACAAGCGCCCCGCCGCCATTAGCGCCGCCACCATCGACGCTTTCGCCTCGCCACTGCCACCATCGGCATCAGCGCCCTCAGGGCCACCCTGTGCGTGCGCTAGCTTCATCGGAACGCCGCCTGAATCACCTCGCCGCTACAACCCGAACATCGCCGCCGCCTTTCAAGCTCGCCGCCGATCGTTCGTCGTGCCCGCTCGCATTTGAGGTGAGCACCAATATCAGTGAAGTACGCTCGTTCTTTTGGTACCATCGCCGGCCACCGAAGCGCTGCCAATCTCCGGCGACCCTCGGGCCAAGAGCGTCGCCTCCCCAGTGTTGGCGTGGCGTGCTTGCGTGGGTGCCACCTCGCGACCACGCGGGAGCCATCTGAGCACCCTCCCCTGTGTGGCATGCCCGTGTGTCATCAACGTGGCCCGGTCCACCCCTCCTCAGACCCAAAAACCAGTAAACCCAGTCCACCATACACCAAGTCACAGACATGTGGGTCCCACATGTCAGGGGATTCCTTTAATTCTGAAAATCTGAAGCCTGACGTCATGTTGCGCAATAATTTAGGTATTCTTTAGAAAAAATAATTCCAAAAATTCTAAGAAAACCCTAATTTCATTATTTCATGTAATTACAATCTTCCAGAGCTCATATCTTTTGCATCCGAACTCCGATTGAGCCCATTCAAATTTCTAAATTTATCTAAATTCAAGATCTAGCCAACTAAACCAAAATTATTCAATTTGGAGTTAATTTGAATATTATTTGAATTTAGTTTGAATTTGGCTTATTTTTCGCGTATAGATTTCGACGACTTCGGAGAGTCGGATTTCGACGTCGTTTGAGAGCAACTATTTGAGCAAGGCAAGTTACATTCTTGATCATATTTGCACCCATTATTTAAAATTATTTAAATTCTGTTTTAAATTATTACTGCATGCTTATTTATATTCAACTATTTAAATTACTGTTTTTAAATTCATAGATATGCCTAAATCCTTTGTATGGCCAATTTTGATATCGAATCAAACATATTGTCACCCTAGATAAAAACCTAGTTGATACAATAGTATGAACTAGGATCATTTGAAAAATATTGTGCTTAGCCATGCTTATAGACCAAACATGTTCTATTTGGGGAATTTTAGCCAAAAATCAACTAGTGTTCAAATTGTACCCTTGGCATTGGTGTGTCATGGGAGTTTTATAAATGACTTTGGAAAATAAAATAAAATAATGGTTTGGACTTGGGCGAATTGGTTGTCTGGTGGGTGCAGGTTTATGCACGGGCTCAACTGTGTAGGTTGAGGCCCAGGGTTCTGTTGGTTGTCGTCCAGGTCAGTTAAGGACCGGTTTTTGAGCCGCATCTTGCTAAGCCACATCGTACTACCACATGTCTTGTATGGGCAGGACCTGGCTGATTAATTTGTAAAGTTCCATCATGGTCATTCCTGTTGGTGCGGTGGATAGTCATGTTATGACCTATGTTAGTCCCACCTGGCGCAAGAGGGGGCCTGAACCCTGCGGACGGGTAGTCCAAAGGGGGTGAAACCTTAGCAAGGGAGGGCTACGGTGGAATGGCGCATTGTAAAGGCCTTGACACGTGCTCTAGACTGCTTACCTAAGGTGTAACAGCCCTAAGTTAGGGTTTGTGTTTCAAATGTAATATTATGAGGATAATTTAAAACTTTTGATGCCTCATGAAATCATTTGGGAGTTTACCAAATTTTCCCTAGCAATTTCCATTTTCTAGAATCATGTTCTTGTGAATGGAAGTTGTTGTCAACAAAATCCTTGGCCTTAAACTTGTGATCATCCTCTAGGAATATTTTTCCTATCATCTTGATCATCCTAGTTACCTCTCTGAAAAAGTTCACAATTTTTAGATTTTGTTTGCTTATTCAAAAGGCCAAGTCAAACTAGTTCGAAAGTCTGGTCAAACCTTAGGACAGCAGCTTGTGAATTTTTTTGGGAGAAATCTAGTGCATGAAAATTCCTGAAAAAATTACAAAAGGTCTTCCTCTGTCCCAGTAAGCTTCCATAAAAATTTCGGAATTTTTGGAGCTCTGGAACTACCTCTAAAAATTCCCCAAACCTGCTCAGCCTTTTTGAATTCAAAACTGGAATCACTGTTTGTCGGGCTCGAACCCAACTCGAGCTCGAGTCCGACCATGCATCTCGGCCCGATCGCACCACCTAGCTGCACCGCCCGAATCCAATCGAACGTGACCGTCCGATGCCGATCGCGCGGCCCGCGTGCGCTGATGCATTTGACCAGTCCGATTGTCTCGCCTAATCCCGACCGTCCATCTTAGATCCAGCGGTCGACTTGTATTGATCGAGTCAGACCAGCTCGTCGCGACGCACCAGACTCTGGCTCTCGCCGCTTTGTCGCTGTCGCTGACGAGTGGGCCCTCCTTGTCAGTATCGTCCTCGTCTTCTCCGCGTCTCACCGGAGCTCGCGGCCGCTCGCGCATGCGTGCCACGCAGCTCGTCGCTGCCACGTCGTGGACGCGTGTTTGCCTCCGGAGATTCACCAGGAGTCCATCTACCCCCTGAGGTCGTCCATTCTCCTTCGCGTCCATTCTCGTGCTTCCTCCGCCCAAATTTCCTTCTCGACCGGTGAAGAACCCGAGCGTAGCGCCTCCGTGTCCAAGCCGCTCTCGAGCCCGCGACCCCGCCGTTGTGTTCCACTCTCCACGCCGCCTCCATTTTGCCCAACCCGGATCCTCGGCGTTCAGTATATCGCCTGGGGTGGTGTCGTCGTCTCCGCCTCCGGTGCTCTCGGCTCCGTGAGCTCGTTTGCGATCTGGTGAGTCTCTAGCCTTATCACCTGGTCCCTCGTGATCGCAATTCTCCACTGAGTCTAACAGTGGGCTCGTTTCTGTCTTTGGTGCATCGTTGAGGGCGTGCGGCCGTTTCTTCCCCGAGCACGGTGTTCCGCCGCCGCAGCGATTCCAGCCACCTCGGACCTCCTTCGTCAACTTTATCTGGGGATTATCCTTCCTGGAGTCGAGGCGAAGCTGTTGCGTTCCTTCCCGAAGCTTCTCGAAGGCCGTAGCGTCGTCTCCGCGGGAGCCGTGCTTTCTTCTCCTCCTCCGA
This sequence comes from Ampelocalamus luodianensis, assembly GCA_036346255.1. NCBI lineage: Eukaryota > Viridiplantae > Streptophyta > Magnoliopsida > Poales > Poaceae > Ampelocalamus > Ampelocalamus luodianensis. Next base: position 22,142,742 of record CM070617.1, on the reverse strand, counting down.
CCGTCGCGAGCCCACTTCCGGTGACCATTGGACTCCGCGTCACCGCTATCGAGTTCGCGAGGTCTTTGCGAACCTGAAGGTATAACTCACTCGCCCTGAGACCTCCTGGTTCACGAGATCAGTTGTGCGGCCGCGCCGCCGTCCCCATGCGCGCCGGTGAGCCGCCGGTAGCGTTTAGATTAGCGCTAATCTCTGTTTAGTTGTGTCGCTGCCTTGTGGCCCCTCTCTGGTTAATCGCGTTTAGAGATCTTTAATCCAGCCCATTATTTATTCTCTGAGTCGCTGTCAGGTGGGCCCGTGCTGTCAGTTAAGGTTTGCGTAAACTTTGATAATACGTTTTCTCTGTTGGGAAACGTATTTCTCTGTGAGTATATGTTAGGATTACACTTTGATAAGCCGAAGACGTATTCTTAGAATACGCCGACGCCGCCGCTTAGCGTGGTTGGTCAAGTTTGACACAGTCGGCGTTGCCGCGCGAGCCCGCATGTTCGTGTGGTGTGGCTAGCTGCTACGCAGAGAAAAAATATTAAATGCTTTAGTATTTCGTAATGTATTTTTCTGTAATCGTTAATTCTTTTAAACTTAGAAAATTCATAACTAATTCAGTTTTTCTCCAAATCGCATGAAACCAGTTCTGTTAATTTTCATTTTAAATGTGCTATTTTCTAAAATTGGTTTCACCCATGTCTCTGTTAGCAAAAAAAAATCTGTTAATTGGTTAAGTAGTGTTATTATGTGTTTTCCAAATTAGAAAAATTCAGATCTCTTTCAAATTTTTATCCAAATCCAGTGAATCCAATTTTGTAAATTTTCATTTTTTTTAGTGTACTATTTATCAGAATAGGTTTTAAATGTGTTGTTGTTCATAAATTGTGTTAAATAATTAAATGGTGCTTTTATGTGTATTTTAACTTAGAAAATTCTTAGAAAATTCTTCATAACTTCAAAAATATTGTTCTCTGTTTCTAAAATTTTGTAAAATCATGTTTTAGCTGCTGTGTGAAATTTGTGCTCTTTGGATTAATTTGAATTTTGGTTATTGTCGGTAATTATTTGTTCTTATTCGCTCTTTTTGCTCGATCGATAGATTGCGGCGATTCTGGTATTCTCGAGAGTGAACCTCTGCAACAGGTTGAGCATATTGAGCAGCAACAGCTAGGCAAGCAGTTTGATCATGTTAATCCCAGTATTTTAAAGTCTAATATTTTGTTTCAACTGTATGTATGCATCGCTTAATTTGTGTTAAATTGAGTAGTTAATCCTTTAGATGCATCATCTGTAGGTAAATGATTATCCTCTACTACCTGAACCTAGGTTATTAGCTGTGATTGGAGTTCGTTGGATGAACTATTGTCACTTAGTAGATTACGAGTCCAGTTGTTTAGCCATGCTTAGCTATCGGCAGAATTGGGCGATCATCGACTTAGTCGATGATCTTGATCACATAAAATTATTATTGTTTCTTATGTTTTCAGCTTATGCTTTGTTTAATTGCAAAACTAAAACTGAAAACAAACAAAGTGATTTAGACTTGGGCACAACGGTATGATTGGTGTGATCTGTTGGGTGTGACTGGAATGGTGCCCGAGTCAGTTAAGGACCGAGTTACTTGCGCCACCGTACTGAGCATTTTGCGTGCTAACCACACTAGAGGGTATGGGACCTCTCTTGACTTAGTACTTTGGCGTGTATTAGCTCCGGGTCGCAGGAGGTCGCAGGAGGGATGGTGTTGGGAGTATGGTAGTTGTCCGAAAAGCTTTATCCTGAGTGGGTAGTTCTCTTTCGGCGACACCATGTCAACAGATGGATTTCTATCCATACGGCGGCTCGTAGTTAATACACAATATTGGAAAGCGCCTCGTAGGACTTAGCTGGTACAAAGATACCTTCGAAGTGTGCTTTGGCTTAAAGGCGGTCTGAAGTGTGGGTACATTGGTACACCCCTGCAGGGTTAAAACTATTCGAATAGTCTTGTCCTAGGTTATGGACACGCTCGGATACGCCCCGTAAGAACTAGACTACAACCTTTTAACTAAAACTTGACGGGTGGTACGAATCAGGGATTCGTGCTATGTTGTGGTGACTATTGGGATAGTTACTTCCAGGTGGTTACTTGTATCTATCTTTAGATCGCAGTTATTTCAACAGTAAAAATGAATTGCAAACTTGCTTTAAACTGTATTACATTATTGCAAATAAAGTAGCTTTGTGCAAATGAAACATATGGCCTCCACCAGATAAGCCTGCATGTAGCATATGATTAGGTCTGCTAGTTCACACGTCAGTCTTGCGAGTACAAAAGCAATTTTTGTACTCAGTTGCTTTGCTTAATGTTTTTGTTGCAGAGGAAGAAGGTGAGCCCCAAGGGCCTCACTTCTGTGAGTTGTGTTGCCGCTTGGTGTGGGACGACTAGGCTTGGCGGTCCGGTCAGTTGCCTTGTGGGTTGAGGCACACTGGTTGGCTTTTGTTTACAGCCATCTTATGGCAATGTCGCTTCCGCTGTTATCTAGTCTGTTGCTTATATTTTGGCCAGTCGGCTCTGTGTTGTAATAATCTACTTGTTGTACTGTTGTTTTCTGTTAAGTGTGTCGCTTTGGACTCTATGTTTAGAATGGAATTGATACATGCTTTTGTGAAGGGGTATGTATACTGCTTTCTGGGAAGTATACATATCTCGAGGCTGGGTTTATTTGAGTTGTGATGCTAGGACCAATTGGATGGTTAAGTATTACAAGCCAAATAAACCGGGGTCCTCACATAAGGTAGTTAGCAGTGGTATCGACGGATGCCAAGCAAACTAGAGAATTCATGTCTTGTGGGTAAAGCTGTACAACCTCTAATGAGTGTCAATCTATTCAAATAGCCGTATCCACGGTCATGGACATGCTGGCAAAGCCACTCAAAGTTAGACTTCGATTTCAAAATATTTTTGTAAAACAGTTTGACATGGATGGGTGTCCATGAGAAAAGTTGGGTTGAAGCCCCGGGTTGGTGCCCGTGTTTACATTGGTGTTAGGTTGGTGCCTACACTATCTTTATCAATTCAAAATCAATCTTAGATTTTATAAAAACTTGAGCTCTTGAACTTAGTATTAAATTTAATGTCAAATGTTGTTCTTGCACAAATAACCCTATAAGCCTTCCTTTGTTACATCCATGTATGCATGTCATTCTGTTATTTGACGGGTGTAACTTGCGAGCACGGAAGTTGTGCTCATACTTGCTTAATGCAAATAAATTTCAGAGAGGAAGGACTTCGCTCCAGGTATGGATCATGACGACTAGGCCGCTACCCCAGTCGATTGCTTGTGGTAGATCAGCTGGACTCCACTACTTCTTCTTCGTCTTTCGCTGTGTTTATTTAATGTTGCCCTGTAAGGCTATCTTGTAATCAACTCTGTTGTTTATTAATAAATTTTAGCGTTTATGGTTGTATTATCACATTTGTTTACTGTGTGAGCTAGCCACTGATCATGGGACTAGTTCAGTTATGCACAGAAGATCTGGGATGTTAATCTCGGGTCTTACAAAGCAAGTCTCCAATAGCTATTTTGTTGTTTCTTGTATCTTAGTATCAATAACTTGCTTGCTTCTTCATCTAGAAATAAGCTCACATTCTCTCATCTACATCACCAAAATGCTGATGTGGCAACCCCTTAGTAACAAGTGACATGGACTATTGTAGATGCTCTAATGTGTTTCTGAATAGGTAAGGCCCTAAATTTTGTGAGTAGGGATAGCACTACTTTAATTTTCTGGATAGGTTCTAAAACTCTCATAATGTGTTTCCATTACAAGTAACTAGCATGGTGGTCCGCGCATTTACGTGGCTAGATTTGTTTCAAAGATTGTACTATCAAATGATATAACTTATATGTTTAAGAATATATTTACGTATTTTGTAGACTATTTATATTTTTAAGATATCATAAATATTAAAAATGACAATAGAAGCTTGAAGGAAAATACAACATGAGAAACATAATTGAAGTATGAGCTTTGACGGAAGAAAGTCATTAAGCATAATAAGTTGTTGGGGTTCTTAGAAATGTAACCACTCTTCATCATGCATGGATCATGTAGTTGCATACCCATATTCTTCTCGCATTAGTTACTCTTTCCAAAATATACGCATGCACTTGTACCTCTATTTAATCTTAAGCAATACATTGATTATGTGTGCAACAAATTATCTTATAAGTTTACACGGTATTAGAGTACATTGATCACACATACATCGATGCACCGCAGGGTAACCTACCTTAAACTTATCTTCTCTAGACTTGTTTATGGGTGGCCCAGCTCGACCTTGATTTTTGGCTCGCAGCCCGAAAAAGCCCGCGAAGGCAATAAAATTAATAAAAAAAAACTATTTTTATTCTCAAAATAAATTAAATATTAATTTTTTCAAAAAAGAATTAAAATAATACTATTTTATTGAAAAAACAATTTCCTGGTCAAGCTGGGCCGGGCTCGGGCTTGCCCATTCAAGGTTGGGCTTTTATAGGCCCAGCCCAACCCAGGGCTTGAACAAGGCTAATCTTCTCTCACACGGCGGCTACCCACCGAACCATATGCCTTTTATCTCTTCTCGTCGTCGTAACTTTTCTACTTCAACCTCCAACAACAAGCCCAATTCTTAATTGATCTCTCTCAGCTGTTACCACTTCTAATGTAATACTCTACCACAGTTATCTTCTACTTCTCTCCAATTACTGCTTATACTGATCGTTGCGATGTTAACACACATACACGTGCAACCATCGCCGATCCCTGTCGGGGACACATGTCACGCTCTCTCCGGTGGCCTTGAGCCACTAAGGTGAACAACACAACATTATCCTCATCTCCGTTGTCACCACTCGGCTCTTCGCAAGACAGATTGCCACAATTGCACTCTTTCGTGGTCTCCTCTAACACCATTTGTGTTATCCATGTTATAACTTTTAGTTTTATTTAAAATTTCAATTATTTTGTATTGGAGTTCTCATACAAACAATTTTCTAATTTTATTTAATTTATTCCAAATTTTAGTTATTTTGGGATTTTACTTTGAAATTCATATGGAAATCAAATTGCAATTTTCTTCCATTTTTCTTCTGAATTTCATTGCAATTATATACCAATCCAATTCCTACTTTTTCTTTCATTTTTTATTTTGAATTATATTTATTTAGGGATTTGGCTTTAAAAAATCATATCAAAATCAAAGTACTACTTTTATTTTATTGATTTGTTTCTAAATTTTAGTATTTTTTGATGGAATTTTTTTTAGAAGTCTAATTGCTATTTTTTTTGTTTTTATTCTGAATTATATTTATTTATGGATTTTACTTAGGAATTCTTATGGAGATCATATTGCTATTCTGATTTTATTTTTTATTCTGAATTTAATTATTTTTTATTGGAATTCGTGTACAAATCTAATTGCTATCTTTTGTTTCATTTTTATTCTGAATTATATTTTTTAGGGATTTCACTTAGGAATTTGTATGAAATCAAATTGTTGTTTTTATTCCAAATTTTAGTTATTTTGATACTTGAGATGGGCTCTTTCTTTTAATCTAGACCGTTATAATCTGAACCCGCCATGATCAATGGTATTGATATTGCTATTTTTCCTCTGATTAACGTGGGAATTCCTAACCATTATGAGTGAACTTGGTGGCTTCTTTGACTTTGCTTTAACTAGCAAAATGGTCCACGCATTTGCGTGGCTAGTTTTGTTTTAAAGTTTGTAGTATCAAATGATATAACTTAAGATTATTGAGAATAAATTTGCATATCTTGTAGGATATGTAGATTTGTTTTAAGACATAAACATTGGAAATGATAATAAAAGCTTGAAGGGGAATACAACTTGAGAAACATAATTGAAATATGAGTATTGATGGGAAAAAAACCATTCAGCATGATAAGTTGTTGAAGTTCTTAGAAACATAACCACTCTCCATTATGCATAGATCACGTAGATGCATGCCCCTATTCTTCATCCATTAGTTACTCTTTTCTAAAATGTATGCATGCACATGTACCTCTATTTAATCTAAGCAATACATTGATTATGTATGCGGCAAATTATCTTAGTAGTTTACATGATATTATAGTACATTGCTCACACATACATCGATGCACCATGGGCAATCTACCTTGAAATTATCTTTCCTCACATGTCGGCTTCCCCACGAATCGTGTGTCTTCTATCTTTTCTCGCTACCATAACTTTTCTGCTTCAGCCTCCAACAGCAAGCCCAATTTTTTATCAATCTCTCTCAGCAGTGTGGAGTCGAGTTTTGAGTTATTGGTACCGAAGAAGTGTGCCAACGATAGTCCAGATGATATCGATCTCCTCTTCCTTGGTCTCGGCGAGTTTGGCCCTCGCGTTTTGCCTGGCGAAGTAGTCATCGAGCCTTTGGATCGATGCTTTGACATGATCCATGTAGTTTGAGAGTACGATCTCGATGATGAGGTTGGCCCGCAGGACGTCGGAGACCATGACATTGATCCGATGGAGTAGGAGACATAGCGAGCTGATGATCGCAGCTACACTCTCTGGTAGGCACGAGGGCAGAGAACAGAGGAGGTCGTGGACATAATCATGGTCTGTAGCCTGGCTCAGGTCCCGCCCAGATAGGTACTCGTATAACAAGGCGAGGTAGCCTAGAAGTATCTGTGGTAGGGGAGCTGAAGAAGAGTTTGAAGGTATTTTCCTATTTGTTTTTTGGGTTGGGAGCATGCGGGGGATGGAGAGCAATGGGCACGGGGGAGTGTGTGTTCTAGAGTTTTATAGTAGGGGAGATGGGGACTTTGTGTGAATTCAACTTTCGTAAGCAAAATATGCCATCTCGGGTTGTGTCGGCCCTTATGCGGAAGGCTGTATTGGAGAAGTAGGTCCTCTTTGTACTCTTTGAACATTGCAGGTGTGTACACCCTGCTCAGGTGCTCCTCGAATGGGAACAGAGTTGCTCTCACCTGCTTGCTCTGCGAGCATGCAAGTCAGGATACGACATGCAGTAGACACAAAAACAACATGAAGTAATTCTCTACATGTGTGGCAGTAAAAGAAGGACGGGGTGCATTGTATACGACATGCAGTAGACACATAAACAACACAAAGTAATTCTCTACATGCGTTGCAGTAAAAGAATGACAGGGTGCGAGATGCACCGATCACGTCAACTTTAACAGTAAATCATGTACAAGGGGAAGTAAATGTGTATATAATGTCCCATGGAGCACCCGGTGCATCTCTTCTATAGCACCCGGTGGAGCAGTGCGTCTCCAGAGCCTCGGGTGCTTCCTCTTCTGTAGCACTCGGTGCATCTTTCGCACGAATTGGTGAAGCGAAGTCATGTTATCCACAAAGTTCCATTTGATCATCTTGTTCATACTCTCGCTTCTCTGCGTGGATGTCATCCAATCGCAGTACACGTCCTTGAAGTACGTCGTGGTACACCTTTCACGTAGGTCATAGAGGTTAGCAATGGTATGGCTCTACTCGAGGTCGTACTCTCTCATCAGATCCTCCCACGCATTTTTGAATTCTCTCGGAGTAAGTGGATGGTTTATGACGAAAATCAAACGCTCCTTCAGCCCCTTGTGCACCGCGTATAGCTTGTTCATGTTCTGCTTGTACTTCTTCAGCACGTGCTACCTGCACAGCCAGTGTTGCGTGTCGCAGAAGACGCTCGGGATGGTAGGGTCCTGATTTGCAGTACAAGGAAACACATTAGGCAATAAAACTCATATAGAGACGCAGTAAATACCAACATTCACAATACAAATCAGCATAGCTTTGAAAACACAATAAAAACACATGCGATAGATAGTAAATGTGCTCCACATGAGGTAATTAGACCGAGAATAGTAAAAAAAAATCATCGGTTAGCATGCAGATGGGGTCCTTGCCCTCCATGTAAGTCTGAAACGTCCTGAACAGCCACTCGAAGGATGTTCTCTTCTCATCCCAAAGCAACGCGATACCGAATATGGTGTTCTGCAGATGGTGGTTGAAGCCAACAAACATAGCCAGAGGCATCTCGTACCGGTTGGTTCTATAGGTCATGTCAAACATGACGACATCTTCGAAGTCAGCATACTCCGCATGGCAGCTCACATGGCTCCAGAAGATATTTTTCACAACGCCGTCATCATCCACCTGTATATCGTAGTAGAACTTATCGTTCTGCACTCGACACTTCTTGAAGAATCCATCAGCTTGTTTACATCGTCGACATGATCAACCTTCCTAAGATCGATAGTAGAATGGATGGTAAAAACAGTAAATTGACACAGGCATGTAGTAAAACGAGAAAAAGAAGTGAACAGTAAATTAACACAGTCATAGCAGTAAAGACAATGATGAAACACAGTAAAAACCTATATTCTAGGTCGCACGCGGTGAATGATATGTTATGCTGCCCATGTGCATCTATGAAAAAACGTTCGTCATAGCATTGTGAGAGACCCTAGAGACCTGCATGGTGTCAACGAGCTGCATCAAGGAGGGATCAAAGTTCTTGTGTGACTACATGAACGCGACCAAGGATGGCGTCCTACTGAGGGGATGGTTGTGCTCCAACACAACCCACTTGATGCAGACGGAGCCATCTTTTAGGCTCTTCTTCAGCTTCACGAACATCGTGCACCCAATCCTTTTGGAGGTCTTGCAACGTTCACGCTCCTTCTTTGGCATGTAGAAGTCGTGTTTTCCCTCCAAACTGCAATAGAACTCCTTGATCGTCTTCTTGCTCCTGTTCTTTTTTACCCCAAAACCAGCTATTCTTGTCTGTCTTAGTTTGTTGGTGCACTTAGTCGAGACGAGTTGATTTAGGTTTTAAATTGTGCAAAATGAATTGATTTATAATTCTGCATAAAACTCGATTTTAACCTAAAGAATTTTTAAAATCGTCTATTCATCCTGCTCTAGTTGACCCCCTCGATCTTACAGGGGGGAAAGCGATGTTGATCGAGTGTATTTGGGAGGGTGGCGGATTTTATGTTCGGTTACATGGGGAGCACATTTTGTAGGATGCAAGGGATCACGCGCCTTTTTATTAGGCGGCGCGGACATGGGGAGCGCTTTTTGGTGGGACGCACAGGATCACGTGAACATATCGGGAAGTCGTTTTCATACAGTAAAATACGTTGTATAGTAAAGTAAAACGTAGTAATAAGATCAGTAACTATGAACATACACATGGGCAGTAATACTTCACGACAATTACAGTAATATAGATCAAAACAAATAATAAACCGTGTCGCACTAATGGTGTAACATGCCATGCACAATAGTAAACGGGTAGGAGGACAAAAAAAATGATTTGCGGGTACTGTCTAATGCCGGTACTAGTGTTTCTGGGTCTAATTTTACCGTCAAGCACCGTCTGATTTGCGAGTTTTATTATCGATTCCGGGAGTGATTGTTTTTTACTGTCGATGTGGGCGACGCACGATCTTTTTTACTGTCGATTTTTACCGTAAATTGCCTGATATGGAGGTTTTACTGCCAGTTTGGAGGATACCGAGCCATTTTACTGCACTGGCAACGCGCACGTAGGTTTTACTGTCGATCCCAAGCTGCGCCCAACATGTTGAATAAGCTATTCAGCGCACGGATGCTAATAGCGCTACCATATATATAAGTGCAAGTCAGACACACACACTCAACACACACCACCCACACATGCGCATCCCCTGCACACGCTTGGAATTTATCAGAGACAATGCATCACGGAGCACGAACACACGTTTTCCCATTGAATGCGCACACGCGTATGTACTCCTAAAATCGATGGGCACTAACGCCAAGTCTAAAACTTAAACCCTGGTGAGTTGAATGCACACCCACACAGCTAACCATGTGGTCGTAGAGTAGCGTCAGACCAGCTTCCATCTATATGTCAGTCCTCTTCATCATTTTAACATTTAAAATTGCATGGAACACAACCCTTTTAGGCCACTATGTGCAAGTGCTAAGAGCTATCCGCTAGATATCCCCCTCTCCCCTAACCGGGCAAAGCAATAAATAAACAAAGGGAATCGATAGGATGAGGACGTCCGGCTCTCCGGACGGTCCTATCCACCGTCCACGTGTAATCATCCTAACCACTCTCTTTCCTCAATAGCAAAAATATAAGCATTTTGAGGTAGGCATCCATCCAACCAGACAGATATTTAATTCCCATCTACAACCCCCCCCCCCTACACTGCCTCCAACAAGGAGCTACTTTTTAATGCCATTCTCCACCTCCCTCTCCCTGCCATCTCTCTCAAACAATGCCATCTCTCACAAACAATCACACCACAGGCCACAGTATCTCTCCAACCCCAACAGCACACACACGCATGGGGCTACGCCGATGCCACAGTGACTGGGCTCCACCGCTTCCGCGCCCGATGCTAGATGCAGCGCGCGCGCCTGAGTTCGCGGGGTGGCTATGCGGCCTATGGCGCCGCATCCACCAAGACCCAGAGCTTGTCTTCCCGAAGCACCACACCAGCGCGCTCATGTGCGCCGAGCTCGACACCCTCGGCGTCGCCAGCGAGCTCCAGGAGGTCCTCGTCAGCCATCCCCTTCCCCTCCCTCCTCCCTCCTCGGCGGCTCCTCCTCACACTGAGGTTCTTCATTTTTTATGCTCCTCTGTTTGTGTTTTCTGGTTCTGTTGTGATGTTGCGGTTCGTTGAAAAAATTGTTACAACCCGTTGTAAAGAATGTTACGTACTGTTCTTTTAGATGTTGCGTCCCGTATAAAATAATGTTGCATCGGTAGAAAAAACATGTTGCGTCTGTAGAAAAAATATTGCACACTGTTCACAGTGATGTTGCAAGATTTTGGCCCATTTGAAAAAATTGTTGCAACCCGTTGTAAAGAATATTGCGTACTGTTCTTTGTGATGTTGCACCTTGTATTAAAAAATATTGCATCTGTAGAAAAAAAATATTGCATCAGTAGAAAAAAAAAATATTACATACTGTTCACGGTGATGTTGCAAGATTTTTTAACGTGTTTTTTTCCAGATTTTTGTTTGGATTTTGAGATGGGGATTTTGGTTGTTGTCTGTGCTGCGCAAGTGTTCAGGATGAGATTTTCTTACGCGTGAGATAGATGGCAATAGAACAGCTTTCAAAATTCGACGTCGGAACGGTGCCGTACGGGTCCGAGCGCTAATCGCTCCCTTTTAATGAAGGAGATTCTGATGGAATCATTTTTTTTCAAGGAACTGACGGAACCATGGAATATAGCTAGGCATGAAGTATGAGCAACACTTTTCAGGTTTTCCAACCAAACCGGGATTTGTTAGTTGGGAAATTGGCTTTCGTGCATTACACATTACACCAACGGGCGATTCGTTTGGCGATCTTTTTACCAAATTGATGACGATCTGAACTGCTCTACTGTGTAGGTCAGACTTTCGCTCAATTAGTCAGTCTGGGAACAGTGCGGCCGTCTTGTTTGCCCAATTAATTCCCCTTGCTGTCTTCATTATTGTTGCCAATAATCCTAGATAGGCGCGCGCAGCGTGGCCGCCGCACAAAGGCCATTTACTTGAACGGCGAATTGCATATAAACAGGAATGTTGTATGTCATCGATAGGAATGGCTAGGGTGATCATAACAAAACAAAACAAAAAAAAAGGGATTGTGTGACTGCTCACTTTATATGAAAACGTCACCACAATATATATATAAAATATCGCCACATTATTTTGCAAACAATATATTTGTAGATACTGTATCTCACATCATCCTACCATGCTAAAATCCTCAAACTACCTATGAACTGCAACTTCATCACATATGTGCACAACAAAAAGGTTGAATATTCAAAAGACTCCACTAAGCAAACTATACTAAGTGTTGAGTTTGAATGTGATACAAATTTTGTTTTCTATTCTAACTCACAGTTCTACTCATATACAGAGTTTTTCATATACCACTATAAATATATCATTGTAGTTCATATGGAAGAGTAAGAGTTTCATTGTAAACATCTCTTCGTATAGTGATATTATCTTCGTGTACCTGTGGTTTTCCCGAAAGGGTTTTCTACGTAAATTTTGTGTTTACCGTTCCTATTTTTCTAAGCATTATTTACAACAAGTGGTATTAGTGCACAAGAGATTTGATTAAAAAAAACAATCGTAGTCGATATTCTCGGCGAGCAACCTCTCGTTCTGACGTCAAAACTGAAGCATAAGAAAAAGAATTATGTGTGGGAGTCATCTTGGAATCGAATCCAACACCAAATCCGAAGCAAAGATCGAGTCGCGTAATCCCGAAGAGCAGAAACGGCAGGCCAGTTCGTCCACCCAGAACTGAGCCATCTATGACAACTAAATAGCAAAATCCATCCAAAAGTGTGTTTGCACATGGAAGTCAACCAGCGAGCTAGCAAGAATTTCATTGCTTTGTGTACACGGAATTGTACCAAAGAAGTTGCAATTTATTGCTAGATACTATTACTATCTGCATTCGTATTTGACACCAATTTTGCATACCATATTCGTATTCGATAAAAAAAAATCAAATACTATCCAAATTTATATTCATTTTGCAATTCAAATACATTTTTCTTACCACATTCGCTGTTGGATATTACGAATAATCCAAATCGGTTTGACACCCTGACCCTACCCCTTTGCATGAGTTTAAAGATATGGACTATCGCGAGAGAAGACAATGGAGGGGGTCCAAAAGCACACGTCATGTTCATTTGCAGTAAGCATGTCCTAAACCATCTTCATCTGACGCCATGAAAGAAACTACCAAGATCAAGGGTCTCTAAAAAAGAATCTCAAAATAATTAGTAGTAGTATGATCTACAAGAATACCAACACCTGACACAAATATCAAGAACAGCCATATAATTACCCGTCGATCCGTTGGTGCCAAAAAACAATTTTACTGGTGGTGCTAGATAATTGTGATCTCCAAGCTACTAATACACGACGCGGTCCTCTTAATTGATTCTTGTCACAAGAAGAGCTTTCTTGGAAACAATGAGTAGCTGACCAACTTCTTGGCAAACAACAATTAATCGTAAACAATAACAACGATGATTAATAACACTAATCGGTACGGAGTACTCTGATCGATCCCTGCGGGTGGCTGTGGCTCGCTAGTTCTTCTCCTCCTCCTTATTCTTGGCTGTGGCTCGCTAGTTCTCCTCCTTCTCCTTATTCTTGGACGGGACGCGGCCGTCGGTGCCGGCGAGTATGCCGTACTTCTCCTTGCGCGTGATGGTGGTGCACTCGAAGCCGAGCTGGCCGCTGAGCGTCTTCTGGATGTGGTTGGCCACCTCGATGGGCGTCTTGCCGCCGCTGCAGGTGAGCTCCTTGGGCAGCTGGTTCAGGAACGTGATCTCGTACGTCGGCCGCGGGTTCATGAAGAAGAAGTAGGGATCCATGAGCTTGAATCCCCGCACGGTGGAGCCGTGGAACATGCTCTCCTTGGTGTTGATCGCCACCGGCACGATGCGGTCGGTGAGCTCGGCGAACAGCGCGCTGAACCGCAGCAGGAACGGCTCGCGGCAGGTGGTGCCCTCGGGGCAGATGACCAGGTCGCCCTCCTCCAGCAGCCGGCGGATGTGCTCGGCGTCCTTCTCGCGCTCCCGCGACAGCGCGACGGCCTTGATCGGCGAGATGAGCTCCGAGAACTTGGAGATGCTGTACGTCACGCAGCTGACCTTGCGGCGGAGCGCGACGGCGACCTCGATCGGGTCGAGCACGGTGCGGTGGTTGCACACGAAGAGGACGCCCGGGTGGCCCTTCTTGGGCGTAGGCGGCGGGTGGCCCTTCACGATGAGCCTGATGCCCATGAGCTTGTAGGTGCAGAAGACGATGCGCTCCGGGAGGGGCAGGTTGATGTACACGCGGAGGAGCGCGAGCGCGAAGCCGAACGGCATCCATAGGAAGGTGACGAGCGCGACGAGCGGCGTCGGGCGCTGCACGAGGCGGCCGTCGTGGAGGATGAGCGGGCTCAGCAGCTGGTTCTTTGGCACCGCGCTGTACTTCCTTGATGTCACGAGGTAGGCTTCCTGCACGGCCACAGCGTGCATCACAATTCACAAGCGTTAATTATTGCTGATTTGCTACTTCTAAATGGTCTGAAATCTTCTCATGTCTAGGAAGTACTCCATTGCTAACTAGTACTCAAATTTTGAACTCTTAGATCTAAATTCAATGCATAAGATCACTTTGTCTCATCCTTTAATGAGATATCACCAAGTATAGCATAGATAAAAAAAACTCAGGTACTCACAAACCCAAAAAAATACTCAAGTACTCCCTAGCAAACCCCTTAAATTAATTGTTGTGACCGTTGTACATCAAAATCACAACGCCGGCCCACCGGCACCCTGTGCTTCTTAATGGAGTGCTACGTACGTACCCCATCTTTGTAGCACTGTTTATTTTGATCAGCATGGTCATTGATTTAGCCATGTACTCCATCTTTGTACTACTATCTTTGTACTACTAGTAGCTTTTACTGAAGTTAGTTGTATATTTAATTGAATCGTTGTGCTTTCAATTTGGTACTGCTTGGTGCAATCTCAGATTTTAAGTTCGCTACTTAAATTGATGAAACGGACAATGGATTGGAAAGCATGTATTCCTTTTTTAGAGTGCAACCGTGGACGCGCGCGCACACCTCACACACGCATGCCACACGCGTGTGCGTCAAGACATGCTAGAACTAAGCGGAGACCTTGGAGCACCCGATTCTTCGGTGCCGGTACGTGGCACGCGTCTACCATTCATTTTTCAGGCGAGAAGAACTGGTCCGATCCCTGGGATCGAACCCAGGCCGGAGGGGCTCCCTCCCACCGAGCAAACACTCAAGTCTCGAAAAACATGTATATTGATGATTCCAGCAATGGCATAAAATTAGAGCTCTTTTGCGGCACATTAAATTTAATACAGGTTGTATATTCTTTTTATCCAATAGTTCAGGCTAGTTATATTTTAGTTATACTACATCTGATAGTATTAGTAGTAAAATCAAAGGGTAAAATTGTAATTGACCATGTGGTAGTAATATTTTCAATCTAATCAGAAAAGTCCATAATACCCTTAAAAATTATAAATACAAAGAAAAATACATTATACCCTTAACAAATTAATGATAATTTATATTACAACCATACAGTAACAGTAGAATGCACCGTAAAATTTCTCTAAAACTAACATGAAATGAGCCTCACATACTTTTTCTTGCGAGGGAAAAAGCCTCACATACTATCTGACTGCTAGTATGTCACGGGTGTTGGAGGTAGTACAGAGAAGAACCAGTCCTACCAGAACAGGGTGCAAATTAACTGCAAAACTTTCGCCATAAATCGGTGGCGACCTCCCCACCAAGACAGGAATTAGTTATTCTCCCAGGACAGTGACAGAACGACGGTCCCGGGAAAAAAGAAACAAAAGGCAGTATTTATTTCTCTGCGAGACGGTCCGGACGGTAGAAATAAAGAGAGAGAGAAAGGAGAAGATCTGGCTGGCAGGCAGAGGCGCGCTCAGCTCCAACTTTGATGTCTCACACGCTAAGCTGGCCGATCTCCTTGAATGCGCCCTGGACAAGGCATGAATTCTCACCAAACATCCGTAAATGGAGCTGAGACCGGCCGGCGGGCCGGACGCGCCAGTGGGTGGTGAATCCGCGCTTTCACTACGGCGGGGCCACGGACGAGCGAGCTAGACCGACGGGCTTCCATGCTCTGCTGTCTCGAGTCGGATGATGCTTTCTCGTGTGGTCAATTAAGCTTCAGGTGGGAGGAGCTCTAGGTGCGACACAGATGTTTGGTAGTTGCGGTAACGACCGTGGTTAGTGAGTGATTAAGGATCGTGGTAGTACAGGCACTCAGGCAGCCGAACGGATGGCTGCTAAACGGAGGAGCGTGGTTAACTCTTTACAGGTCGCCAACTAACTAGACAGTGTTACAGTCGTGTCAAAGATAAGACAGTATAAGTGAGATGCTGATGCTAGCTACGTCGTGAAACGACTGGCTGCTCATGCTACTTAATTCCAGTTCCATATCTCTTGCATGCTACCTACGTTTGGAATGCAGGAATTCCGCTTGAATTTTGTAGAAAACAGAGCAATTCACGCGGAATTTCTGTCCAAACGGGGCCTAAACAGTTTGTAGTCTCTAATTCAGAATGCGACTAATTCCTCCACAAGAGTTAACAGCGCAATTCAAAATACGACGATTTCACGAGTAAGGGGAACGTGCGGAAAGCCGAAGGAGTCAAACCTTGCATATGGACATGAAGTCAAAATCAGTCTCCCTGTCCCCCATGCCGACGTCGGGCACCTCGTCTCCCAGCTCCTTCACGACGGCCCGCTTCTTGTGGTCGCCGACGAGCACCCCGGGCTTCACCATGAACCCCGTGGCCTTGCCGGACTTGCCGACCTCCAGCTCCGTCCCCACCACCTTGTCAGCGCCGAGGAACGCCTTGGCGAACGGCTCGACCATGATCCTGGGGCTCGCCGTGATGATGTACCGCTTGCCGAAGGAGTTGAACACCCTCCAGCTCTCCGGGTGGACGTCCTCCGCGTAGAACTTGGGCAGCACCGACCGCGCCACCATCTCGATGTTCCTCACCTTGAGGCCGGCGACGGAGATGTACACCAGCGTGCTGATGGCCAGCGACTCGGAGAAGAAAATGTAGGTCACGTACACGAACGGCACGGACAGGAGCAGCACCACGGCGCGTAGGAGGCTGCCTGCCTCGAGGGCGACGAGGAGGTAGTACGGGAATGCGCTCCGGGACATGAGCAGCGTGCCGTCGAAGTCGGCGGCCACCGTCTGCTCCGACCTCCCCTCCGAGCTGCACTCCTCGACGGGCTTGAATCTTTGAGACACCATTGCGTCGTCTCGATCTCACCAGGAGATGGCCGTGGAGAGAGAGGAAGAACGCGAGGTGGTGACAGTGGAGTGGAGCAACGAGAAGGGAGTAAATATACGCAAGGGTGGTGGTGATGGGACGGAGAGGCCAGAGGACGGTGTATAATTGCAGGCTAGCTTGCAGCTAACTTAAGAGGCCATTACTTCTAGAGAGCGATGTACACGAGCGCGACTGCGATTGATGCTTCTTAAGCTAAACTTGCGAGACGTGGATTTCTTGAGCGCTAACGCATAGGAACACGTAGGAGGCTAGCCACATTAATTAGCCCGTTGCTACTTGCGGGCGGTAAGGTAACCATGCGCTTGCTTGCTTGTTTTCTCACCAACGTGTTGATAAAAGAACCATCACATATATATATATATATATATATATATACACACACACACACATATTTGATCATCATCATTATTTATTTATATGTTAACAAAAATAATTAAAATATAATTATATAAAGGTTTTTTTTTCAAATCTAAATACTATAGTGCATATTAACAGTCAAATTTTTAAAAGATTGATTGTCCGCGTTCTAAAACAACATCTTAAAAAAACGGAGGGGTGTTTCGCAGTTCACATCTCTGGCCTGTCTACGATACCCTTTTCAGGTGCATCACATTTATTCTCTCCAAGAAGAAACGCTAATGGATCATATGATTTTTTAAGCTATAAGGAAACGTAAATCGCAGCATGGAGCCATGGCGCGTGGACGACTATGAAGGCCGGCCAGTGGCTTTAATCGAGTCGGAATAGTTAGTTGGGAAGTTTGTAGGTGTGGTAGCTCCACAGCGGCTGCCCATTGATTAGCGTACGTCGCCACTCGCTACCCTGTCATGGAGAGGAGCAGGAGCACGAGGAGTCAACGAAAAGACAATCCAGTTGAAAGGCAACTGCAGGCCCAGCGCAAAACCGATCTCATTATTCTGTTTAGTACAGATGATTATACTACTACTACTACTACTTGCAAAACTAATCTGATGGAGACATGGAGTACGCGTAAACACAATCAGATTGTCCTATAGCCTAGATGTGAGGTGAGATGACGATGAGGTAATTTTTCGTTTCGGCAACGTCCGGTGGGCAGGCAGCAGTGTATACTGAATATAGTAGTTACTGAATGCCACAGCAGTGCGTCCGTTGGAAATGGAACCGTATAGTGATAATCCATACCAGGTCCTATCGAAAGAAAATGAATGGATCATAGTGCCAATAACTGCACCGGCCCAGCGACCCCGATATCACCAAGGAAACGTACGTGCCTGTGTATACTATACTCCACCTATAATGATGTGTATCAATTATGTCGTCGTTTGAAAGTCCAGGAGGATGATCTAATGCAAACCAGGTTCAGTCATCTCTTACTACATCGCCGATGCACGCAAGGCGAGGGGGAGTGCAGACTGCATGGTACTGCTGAACTGTTGCGACCACCAGCGAATTGGACTCGATGCACATCAGCACATTGCCATGATTTTAAACTAGATGCAGTATTATTGAATTACATACAGGCCGTAGCCATATGTCTTCCTCATTGTACTAGTCCTACCCTTCCCCTTTATTAATACAGTTAAATGCAACTCTTTTTCCATTTTCCACAAAATTAAACTGCGGCGGCTGGTCACTTAATTGGTACTCCACTAGAGTGAAGATGCCATGATGCTCAAGTAAGATCGCACCCGGAGGTTGTAACATATACCAGCTAAGACATAACATAAGGTTCGCGATGAATAAACTTGTATGCAGAGTGCAGACCTAAGGACCAATGTTCATGAACTTAATGCAGTGACATGTGCAGAGATATCAGACATTGCTGGGGAACAAACAATGAAATATCCAAAGAACACAATCCCGGCTGAAAGCAATTTGTGTTGATAATGGTACGGTGTTACAGGCTTACAGCTACACACATATATTACCAGATCGTCATTTCTGGTGTGGTGTTTTGGCAGCTTTCTACTGTATTGGAAATGTGAACGACAAGAACCGCGTGAAAGAAAAAAAAAAGTGGTATGGTTGAACCCCCCACAAAGTTCTCATTCCCACCAGAAAAGCATACTTTTACCTACTTGTGTTATTCAATTGTGTATTTGTGCTCATTATGTAAGAAAATACTCCTTTCCGATATTTTGGAGAAAATGGAAGGCTTTACAATGGGACATAGCCCAATGTGGCAAATTACCATGCTGATTGTCCAATAGTTCTTTTCTCTAGATTTGTCTAGACACTCAAATTTTAAAAGGAGCAAGACAGCCCATAGTTTTTCTCCTTGCCGAAATGGTCAATATCGCTCCTTTCTGATATACAATGGTGCATCTGTGTGACACCACATCATCAATATGACCACACCCAATTGATCAGTTGGGAACTTGGGATAGTGATCTTGATTGGTTGAGATGTGGATCTGTGTCGTTGAATGTCTTCCAATTCTCCATATGTTCTGAACATTTTCCTAATTGCGAATCCACAGCGATTGCACTGTGAATTCTACAAGGAAATTGTAAACCATTTTCATAGTTCTTCTAAAACAATATATTCTACTTTTGCTCCTGTATCAAAAGCTATCATACATTATGAGATGTCCCTTCTAATTTCCAATTCTACCTGGACTTTGTTCCTTTGCTGAGAAGAAACTGCGAAATAGAGTACCACTACCCACTTTTTGTTGTAAACAAAACAAAATCATTCTCATGCTGACAAAGCAGCTCATAAATGGAGACTCGTTGCATGTCACTGTTATGACATAGTTGTTGGGCAACACTAATACTAGGTCTAGGTTGGACTACCATGGCAATTGAAATAAAACTATCTTGTAAAACCATGTCCAATGACCAAGACTTCTCAACTGAAAATGCATACTAGAAATGCTAGGTTCATTGCAAGTCTGCAACACCCAAAGCTGCAACATGTAAACGACTTAAATGATTAGTGTTAAGGACACAAAACTTTAGTATGTGCTTTATAACAAGAGTCACTTTAATTTTTAGGACAAAGGAAATTGAGGCCAGCTGGCAAATTAGAACAGGAAATACTAACATGGTTCTGAGAACGTTAATCAATGGTTACACAGGTAGGCAGTTTTAAAGGATTAAAAATCCTCTTTATACTGATGCATGCACCATTGATTATTTACTGATGACTGTTCACTCGCTAGTAGTGGATGAATGTTGGTGGGTCCAACTAAAAAACACTGTATATTTTACAGTAAAGATTAGTGTATATACTATGGTTAACCTAATAAAGGGTGAGCCTATGAGTCCCCGGCCTTCCCTCTAGCTCCACCCCTACACATATCCATGACTCCACCTAAATGCCGATGACAGTGAGCCATTGTTAATTCACCATCTAACTTTTGCTACTGATTTATCCACATTGATGAGAGGATTTCTAAATATTTAATCACTTTCTAGCAACTAAAGGAAAGTACAAGATCAAAAGGGCAGTAACACGTCTATTTTCTTTCACTTGGAATCTTTCATACGCAGCCTTCCCAATAGAAACTCCTAGCTCAAAAGCCTACCCTTTCTTGAGTTGTAACGAAAGGTCAAAAAGGATGCGCCTTCTAAAATCCGAATTGCATGCATACAGAGAAGGCATGTCTCATCGAACTAGACTACGGTGAAAAGCAAGAGTAGTGCTTTCCCAATACAAATCCAGTACACAAATTGAAGGGCATCTACATTTTTTTTATAATGGATTGGTGCATATCAGCCTCTCAACTCCTTTGGCTTTAAGACCTGGATAATTTTATACTAGAGGAGCATAAAAGCACTTGTAGTACAGTAGTCAATAAAAAAACAGCAACACACAAGTCAAGGAAAATTAACGTAAGGTGGTCCGAAGAATGAAGTGTAGTAAGCACCTTACGTAGACTTTAAGATCGGCGGTCCCAAACACTGGCCTCCACCTAAAATAGATAGAAAACAAAAATATAAGATAACTATTTCAGTCAACAGATTAGATATGTAAACATCTTGATGTGCAAGCATAGTATCCTAACTGTTAGATGTTGCACTGCACAGAAGAGGCAACCTGCAGGTTCGTCAATACAATCTTCCTAAAAAATCAACATCAAGATAGTTCAATAGTTACCAAGTTACCACAGTAAATTCGAAACATCAAGTGTGCATTTCTACTTAATTAACACCTCTCATGCAGTTGCAAGGAAAGGCCTCAAAGGAGACCGCTCCGTCGCTCTTTTCTCTAACCAAACGGAAGCAAAGATCGGTATGGCAAGAGATGACAGATGGCACCTGGATCAGATCGCTGCAAACCATTTCGACTGAACAACAAATGACTGAATTCATCAATCTTTGGTCTATGATTTCGCAAGTCACCTTGAACCCAAGCAGCCCCGACAAAATCATTTGGAATTGGATGGTCGATGGGACGTACACAGCCAAATCAGCGTATGACATCCAATTTCTTGGCTCCTTCTCCCTCATTCAACTCGGACATCATTTGGAAAGCGAAGGCTGAGAACAAATGCAAGTTTTTTGTGTGGTTGCTTGTCCAATCCAAGATCCTGATGGCGGACAAACTGACAATAAGAGGATGGCCACATAATCAGGATTACCCTTTGTGTGATCAGGAGCCGGAAAGGACCACACATTTGTGCTTAAATTGTGTCTTCGCCAAACAAGTGTGGGACAAGGTTGCAAATTGGACGGGCCATACAGGTTTCGGAATAGTTACAGACATTGACAATATCGCCGATTGGTGGACGGCTTTTTCTAAAAGCGTGCCCAAACAGGATCGTCGAGAGCTCAACGCGGTCTTCATCTACTCGTGCTGGAACATTTGAAAGGAGAGAAACAGACACACCTTCCAGAATGAAGCACTATCGGCCCAGCAGGTTCTTCATTTGATTCAACAGGAGTTTCACCCAAAACAAAGAGCTTCTCAACAAGACTAATAACTCTTTATTTTTTGAGTGCTTGTTTGGTGTCTTAAACCCTCCTGTAACGTTTCCATAATGTTTCTTTCTCTAGTTTCTCTAGTTGTGGGGCTCTTTGGCCCTTTGTTTTGTAACTTTCTCTAATTCTTCTATAAAGATTGTCAGAGCTCCTGTTACACTTTTTTTATTAAAAAAAAACACCCCTCATGCCCTAGCGTAGAGTTCCTCAGAAAAAATAACACCTCTCTTTTGTACTAATCATAGCAGAATTATTGACAAAAGTTGATAAACCAAAGCAAGCACATACCGGGACAAATTCCTGTCTACCATCATAAGGAAAGAAAAAGAAAAGAGTAACGAGGAAAAGGACTTGAGACTTCGGATCCAGCTTTTTGCTCAAGTAGAATTCTCACAGCATGGCATCAACTAGGCTGGTGTAACTAACTGGAAAATAAGTAGCAGGTGCACTGACTAACGATGCAACACAGCTGGGCACAATAATCGAGTTGTGAAAAAATAAAAGAGGAACAGATCCTATCATTATCATCAGAATGCACGACAAGAAATCCCGTTATTCCAGTATGGAAGTATGCAAAGTCAAGGACTAGAAAGAGGGGAAATCCCAATACGCGGTGTGTTCTTATCCCCTACCGTTCCACCACCTTCACCAGTCACAACCACTCTAAAGACTTGGGCCTTCTTCTCAGAATTGTGAATAGTAGTACTAGTATTAATGCAGCGGCTACTTCGACTTCAGCATTACAATTTCTGTGCACATGCTCTATTCAGGATGGACATATGGTTGATCCAATGATCTTTGCCATCTCAACTCTGCTTTCCCCTTCTGACGAGGATAAAAATTTGTTGCTACTTGAGGTCGATTAGTCGAAACAAAAGAGAACGTCACATCAAATTATGCCGTATGAATAAGCATTCAGCACGTCCAAGTTAAGTACCAACACCATCAACTCGCCTAGATAACACATTGTAGTGCTTGTCTAAGTTTAATTATGGAATTAAACGAAGTCAAAACCTAACCGCAGAAATAGGAGGCAAGACGAACCGAGGGATCGAGATTAGGCTACAGCGGCTCAAAATTGTCAGGTTAGAAAGTAGGAATAGGAAGGAGAAGGGACGGGACGGGACGATTTTTTGTTACCTCGCCGGGATTGGCCGTAGTGGCCGATCGAGGAGGAGTGGAGGACTGGAGTTTGGAGGAGGAGGCGGAGGCGGAGAGAACTCCAGCACGCGGCCGCCTCCTTGGATTAGGGGTTGGGTTCTGCTGGAGCCCTGAGACAAGTAGGCCTTGGAAGTTTGTAGGCCAGGCCTTTTGTAGGCTCCGTTTCTTCAGGTAGGCTTTTCAGATTATGGACCAGATTTGAAGTGCTAACTTGGGCCCTCTCGTAATAGAATTGTTACTTTGGGCAAATGGACTGAGCGAAACTAACCTCTCAAAAAAAGGACTGAACGAAACTAATACTACGAAGTTATCAACTATGAACTCGTATTGTCTTTTCTTTTCACGTTCAGTTGTCAGCAAGCTTTTCATGAACCACAAAGTTTTACAGCCGTAACTATAGTACTCCCTCCTCCGTTCAGAAATATATAAGGCAGTCAAACTTATCTAACTTTAACTAATAATATATAAAAAATTTATTTAGATTGGTAGTAAGTGAATAGTATCATTAGATTTATGATAATAAATAATTTTTAATATAATAATTTTTTACTAACATCGTACATTCTTAGAACATCCTTGAACAGACGGTGATCACTATACTACTTGAGTTACCAGTTTTTTCCCAGAAAAATCTTCATCTATATATAGAAATCTTTACAGACATCCAGGCACTTTTAGCACCACATAACTCCATAAGCCATTGGTTGGTTGGGACCTGGACGACGGAGGTGAGGAATGCGCCGACCGATCAGTGTAATGACGATGGTATTAAAAGCTGGGGCTATTCGCTCAGATTTTTTTTTAAAAAAAAAAAACGTAAGGATTTCAGGCGCCGCTCAGTTGTACGACCGAAATCACTGCCACCTGATCATCACTCGATAGAAAAGTATGTTTCACCATCGAGAGTTGTTCTCGATTAGTCCGACTACGCCCAAACTCCGTAGGTCACACAAACACGTGGCACCAAAAATTCAAAAAAGGAAAGAGAAGCGTCGTCCTCTGAAAACTCAGTTAAAACAACCAAGCCCCGTAGTGTAGTGGCGTGACGTCACCACACCAGCAGGTGGGGGCGCCAACCAAATGGCGATCGCAAAAACGCCATGTGCTTTGCGAATCATTTCGGGGGAATGATCGTTTGCCCATATTTGAAGTGGCCTCATCGTTTACATCGATTTTCATTACGCTAGATTATTTGCCATAAATTTATAGACGTATCTGATTAGTTGTCCCTTTGAATATTTTTACACATATCTTCTTCCACTTCTTTCTCCTCTCATATTCTCTTCTTTCCTTCCTCGCTTTCTCTTCTCTTCTTCCTTGCTTGCCCCGATCAAGGTAGACCCACCGCGCGCGCCCCTCCTTGTTGTCGGCGCCAAGCCTATCTTCCCCTCCTGCGCTCCCGATCTTCTCCTCCCTCCTCCTTCTATGGCCCCAACTCCACTACCACGACCTTCAACGGCACTGCCGCCAACGCCTTCGTCGTCACCAAGCCCAGCCTCGCATACCTCTGAACCGTCGCCTCAGCCACGTCTCTGTCCCTATCCTCCTTGAACTGCCCTGCCTCAATCTCCGTGCACACAGACCAGCTCCCCGTGCCTCTCCCACGCCCCAACCCCACCGCCCATGTCCCCCTTGTCCCCGTCGCACCCCATCCCGCCGCTCTCCTTCTGCCACCTCTCCCATGCCGCGCTGGTCCGCATAGGTCATCGTAGCCCTCCAGGCCCCTACATTCACGCCCCTCTTCCGCATCGTTGCCATCTCCGACTCCGTCACGACCTCCACTGCCGCCGTCAACCACGACCACCCCACCCTATTCGCTGTAACAACCAGTCTAACACTGAGCCCGAAATGTCACCAAACTACACTAGCTACTAATTTAAACCTTAATTAACAATAGATTTCAGCAAGTGTGTGAAGAATAAAAACCCATCCACAGATCACGAGATAATCAAATAAAACTATATCAACCGACTAATAATATCACCATCAAGCCTCAACCATTCAAACTAAGCCATAATCAAGTTCATAAATAAAATATAAAGGAAATAACCAATATCTCTAGATTTATTTGGAAATACTCTAAATATATATTGAATATGTGATTGTTTCGCATGTGATGCTTGTGAGTTACCTTATACATTGTTTCGCATGTGATGTTTGTGAGTTACCCCATACCATGTATATCACCATCAAAGGTCACCTAAAATCAGCAAAAAAGCAAGAGTAAGTACAAGACTCGGCAAATACATAATAAAACCATAAATAATAGTTTATCAACCATAATCAATAATATCATCATCATCCATTTATTATTGCTACAGTCATTCTGAATTAATAAAATCATCTCACATATGGTTAATTTGCACAATTAACTTCTCATGTATGCAATACACCATTATACGCGTGCTCATATGCAACTTCATCAGCTGATACCGGTATAGCGGTGTGTTCATCCGTCGATGACACACTCTATTCTCCATCATGTGGAGTCCCCACCGAAGTAGGATTTTACCTAGAGCACTCCGGACTAGTAATATATATTTCTCACCGACCTCACCGAACTAGTTACATGACTTTCTCACCAATCTAGCTCGTGCACCCTTATCATGATGAATGTAAATTATGTAATACATTTAATTATATATTAACATAATTCGTCATCTTTACCTCCATGTCATTACCACATCATATCATCAACAATTCATATCATCAATATTTCATGTCATAACCTCATTCACTCATCATCAATATCATAGTATGGCTTAACAAAAGCATAAATAAATAACATGATAAAGTAATATCAAAGACAATGGCAAACAACTCATTGTTCACACACTCTAACATGCACTTGCCTTTTAACCTCTAGAAATTGGGTGATGCAAATGTGGCATTGTACTTGAGACAACTCTTCCTGGATAAAAATCAATAAACACTCAAAATATGACACAATGGTAACAAATTATCAAAAAAAAATACTATCGCACCTATGCACAAAACCGACGCTCTTCACTCAACTTCACCGAATGACCTACCTGTTGTCCTAGTGATAAAACGATCATAACTTTCATCTTTAGACTCCAAGTATAGTGAAATATATGTTTTCTAGAAACTACATGATATTTTCCACAATATTCTAGTTATGCAAATCTTCTAAGTTTATTGTTTAGATTCCCATTTTGAACCCCAAATGTTATACTAGAAATTATCATAACAGTCAACTTCACATTTTTTTGTATCTGTTTTTCTACAACATGAAAAATAATAAACCATAATATTTATGGAATCTACTAAGAAATTTCTACCTTATTATAGTTATGACCGTAATTAAATTATTTAATCTATTGCACGTAATTAACCCATCTATACGACTGCTGCCATTGACAACGGATTTCTGGACACTGATACCCCTGAGACCATATCTTTTAATCACTTAACCAAATTTAGTTATCTAGAGCTTTCTGGAAAGCTAATAAAATTTTCTACAACTTTTCTAACCAGACAAAATCATGATTTTAGGCGGAGGTACCCCTAATTCCCCCCCCCTGCAATGTTCTGCATCACAACTTAACGAACTAGGGCATAACGAAAACCTAATACCCACGACCAACCCAATCTACAACGTGATTAAACAATACTCTCATATCAACCTAGGGATTATCATATCATTACCCAAAAAATAGACAAGATCATGAAGCCCTAAGTTTCATCTCGTCCTCTTTCCTTCCTCCTTCCTCCCCTCCTTCCTGTTGGTACCTCCTTTGTGATTCTCCTTCTCAACCACCACCACCACCACATGGCGTAGGAAGGCAGTAGGGGCGGTACAAGGGGAGCAGCAGGGCACCGACCAAGGGTAGCTTGGGGCGCACGGTAGGGGAGAGGCTCGGCCAAGGGAGTAGCTGGTGGAAGGAGGCGGCTAGGGTTTTGGTGGCCACCCCCTCCCCCTTGCCTCCTTATGACATGTGGGCAACGGACCCACATGTCATCCACACATCGATGTTATTTCCCAACTTCTGATTTTTGTGGGATATTATTGAGTAAATTGCCCCAATAAACAAAGCAATCATGGGCAAAGAACTTGAAAGACTTAAAAGAACTTAAGAAAAATCAACCAAAAACCAAAAAAGCAAGAGTTCCTGACGAGAGGGGAGGTCCAACCCAAAAGAGGGTGGTCTTTGCAAAAATACCAAGAGACGGCCAGTAGGGTGTTCTTTACAAAACAAAAGGCCCGACAAAGACCAAGAAGGTGGTCTTTGCTAAGGGAGATCCTGAAGATGTCCCAAGGGGGAGGTCCTGAGAAAGACACGGCTATTTCACGTGGTCGTAAAAAGGAACATGACCACGTAACGTGGTCGTAGGGAGGATACGATCACGCGATGTGGTCGTAAGAACAAGAAAAAGGATAGGCACGAAGAAACTCACCAAGGCTGAGAGAGAGGAACCAGGGAAAAAGGGAGAACAGGGGATGGCTGCGGTGGTTGAGGACAACACGGGTGCTCCAGTGAACACCTGAGGCAGCAAGTCGGTTGCGAAGCTCCGACAATTTTCCTGGTGAAACTCCAAGCACGGAGAAAACTAGACGAGAGCAAAGAAGTTAGGAATGAAGGAAAATGTGACGAAGGGAGGCATACTTAGGCTATTTATAGCTAGAGTAAGAAAGGGAGAGAAAGAGCCAGAGGGAGGCTCAGGGATACACTAGTCAATGGTAGGTGAAAAACAAGGCAATGACAAGACAAAGATAAGACAAGGCATGCCGTCAAAAGGAGGAAACGAAGTACCTCAGATGTGACCGTATTTAATGTGATACAACAATCATTAAATGCACAGAGACTTTTGAGGCGGAGGAATGGATAAAGTGAACAGGATTGACAAGTGGGGTCAGTCAAACTCGGGTGAATAGACCAGTCAAAGAGGTAGTCTCAACCCGCAATGGTGGTCTTTGCAAAAAGACCAGAGGTCTTGACCACGAGGTAGTCTCAACCCGCAAAGGTGGTCTTTACAAAAAGACAACGGGGAGGTCCAAAGGACAGAGGGGGGTCCTGACGGTCAAGATCAACTCAAGGGGGGTCCTAACGGTCAAGGTCAACTCAAGAGGGAGGTCCTAACGGTCAAGGTCAACTCAAGAGGGAGGTTATCCCAAAATGGAGAGGTCCAAGGAAGGGGGGTCCCAAGGAGGGCTTAAAGGAGGTCCTGAAAGAAGTAGAAGGAGAGGAGGTCAAGCGAGAGGGAGGTTCAAAAAGGGGAAACTCAACTCAAAATTGAATTTCAGAAATTAAATGGGCTTGAAACACAAACCCGAGCTGAAAGCAACTCGGGGATGGTCGTGACCTAACAATGGAAGGTCATAACCAAGGGAAAGCCTTGACTAGAAGGGTGGCAACAGGCTCCAATCTCCAGTTGAACTGGCGACAGGAACCCTCAACAGTGCGGGCAGGTTCTTATAAAAAAAAATTCTAGAAAAATTCTGAACATACAAAATTCTAAAAAAAATATACAAACTATTACACTATGTAAGGAGAGTTCATAAAAAAATTGCATAATTTTTGGACCTCATTTGGTATATTTACAAATTCCTACAAATAGTACATTTAAATGAATTTTGGAGATAAATTCAGAAGGGATAAAATTATGAACAAATTACACAAGCAAGGACATTGTATCAGGAAGCTCCGCAAAAAAAAAATCGTTATTTTTTTAGTTTATTTACTATATTTAACAATTCCTAGATTCATGTCTCCAGTTGAACTAGCGGTAGGAACCTGCCTTTTTTCTGTCGCTAGTTCAACTGGCGATAGGAGCTTGCCGCTAGATGAACTGGCGATAGTGACCTATTTTGTAATCTTTTGGGGGCAACTATCTAATTTTGTAATTTTTTTAAAAAAAATATATATTATTTCAAAAAAAATCCTCTAATAATGTTTATAAGATACCCTAAAATGAGTTCCATGAATTTTTTTATGAAAGTCTATTTTTTATAGAAAATTTTGTATATATACTTGTTTTATATATGAAAATGGTATATAACAAAAATAAAGGGCTCTAATGGATTTTTTTTTAAATCAAGTCACACAGGAGTATTTTATAATTGGTATTTAAGTATACTTAAAGTGATAAAGAAGTATAATGCGTTTGTTTAAGTGATATATATAAAGAATTACCATTATTGGTGATTTTACTTTAGAATTCGTATCGAAATCAATTTGCTAATTTTATTTTATTTTATATTTTGAATTCCAGTTATTTTTGTTGGAATTAGTATACTAATCCAATTACTATTTTTTTAAAATTTCGATTTTGAATTATGTTTATTTAGTGATTTTACTTAGGAATTCGTATGAAAATTAAATTGCTAATTTTATTTTATTTTTTATTCTGAATTTCAGTTATTTTTGTGTTGTGCTTGAGATGGACTCTTATTTCTATATTGTATTTGACATAAACTTTTTCGTTTAATCTAGATTGTTATAATCTGGATCCACCATAATCAATGGTGTAGATATTTCTCTTTTTTCATACTAATCCAATTACTATTTTTAAATTTTTATTCCGAATTATGTTTATTTAGTGGTTTTACTTAGGAATTTGTATCAAAAATAAATTGCTAATTTTTTTTTTATTTTTATTCTGAATTTCAGTTATTTTGCGTTGTACTTGAGGTGGACTCTTATTTCTATATTGTACTTGACATTGACTTTTTTGCTTAATCTAGACCGTTATAATATGGACCCACCATAATAAATGGTGTATATGTTTCTCTTTTTCTATACTAATTCTATTACTATTTTTAAAAATTTATTCCGAATTATGTTTAATTAATGATTTTACTTAGGAATTTGTATTAAAATTAAATTGCTAATTTTATTTTATTTTTTTCTGTACTTGAGATGGATTGTTATTTCTATATTGTACTTGGCATGGACTTTTTCGTTTAATCTAGATCGTTATAATCTGGATCCACCATAACCAATGGTGTAGATGTTTCTCTTTTTTTTCACAGATTAATATGTGAATTTCTAGCCCTTGAGAGCGAACGTGGTAGCTATTTTATTTTATTTTTTATTCTGAATTTCAGTTATTTTTGCGTTGTACTTGAGATGGACTTTTATTTCTATATTGTATTTGACATGGACTTTTTCGTTTAATCTATATCATTGTAATCTGGATTCACCATAATCAATAGTGTAGATGTTTCTCTTTTTTCCACTGATTAATGTGAGAATTTCTAATCCTTGAGAGCGGACATGGTAGCTTCTTTTTCTATCGCTTTAATAATATAATGGATTTTGCATACGTGCAGTAGAAGCTAGACTGGGTAGTGAAGAGTATTCAAATCAGCATCTTGTAATTCAAAAAAAATATCAGCATCTCAGATTTTTAATCTAAGGCTATTTGAGTTGCTACAGTTGTCTGATTTTGATTCCGATGGCATGTGCATCGTTGGAGATTTCGTTTGTATCTACCGGGTTGATGCTATTTCACTGTGTGGGGTGACTGCCAGAAAGAATAGGACATGCGGCAAGAATCAAAATCTTTAGAAGCCACACATGTTGAGATCTATAGGTTGAATAGTAGGGAAGCCAGAAATCTCAGTGACCACACAAATCGGAGCTTTCGCTCATACCTACCGTCTGTCCGTAAACTTTCCTTAAGTAGATCCATTCCATCCCAAAACGATGGAAGCGAATTCCATGACCACGTTGGAATGAACGGTAGTTGCCCACAAGTTGGTAGAAGAGAACAACAACGCATTTAGACGGGAATTATGTTCGTTTGCAAACATTTACTGCTAACTAGAATGGCCCCATCGATTCAGCATCAATCGAGCGTTGGAAATGGAAGAGAATTTTGCTATCCTGATATTGTCGTTCCACCACCCCAAAGAAAGAAAAACTACCAAAATCGCATAAAAAGAAGAAAAAATGCGATTAAAATCACATAAGAACGAAAGTTACTTCATACAGAACGGACGGATATCAACTTGCTACAGCTGCAGGGGACATATTCTTTTTCTGTTTCTTTCTTTCCTTTTCACTCCATTAGAAGTAAATAAATAACCTTGATTTATCTCTGCCTTCTCTGTATATGCCCTAGGAACATAAATTAACAGCAACTAGTAGCTAGCTAGTCCCGTACATTGCAATGTCTACACACCAATACCTAAAAAAGCAAAAATAATACAGTAGCTTAGAGAAGAAAAACAATGATACATCTCCTTAAACAAGAAGGGAGGGCAAATCCAACTTACACTCCTACCAGTGAATCGATCGGCGATGGCGATCCAACTTGCACGCCCTTGTTTTGGCAGCTAGCCGGTGCACATTTCGCCTGTCACTCGCCGGGTGGCCCAGGCGCGATCGAGGACTGTCCTCGCCACCGCTCCCGAGCCGCGAGCCCATTTCGACCGTCCAATTTGCGTGCGAACCAGCCGATTCCGCGGGTGCGATCTCCGGGCCGTTTGGCCGGGTCGATCCGAACACCGGCGGATGGGAACGTGGCGCCCATCGGGGCCCCCTCGCTCGCAGCCGTCCGTTGGTAACCCCCGGCGAGATATTTTTCTGTTACCGTTTCGGCGGCTAGCACGCGCGCTGCTGCGAGACAGCGGCGTCGCCAACTTGGAAAAAGTTGGGAACGGACGGAGGGGTGCCTTTCGGGAAACTTTTCAGAAACGCGCGCGCGTACGGGGCCGGCGGCCCGCTCGATCGGAGCGTGCTGCTGGAGCGTCATGTGATGGACGTACGAGCTTGTTATGTTAGGTGTTATCAGCAACTCATCGTCAGTCTCGCGATTTTGCACGGCAACTTTATACACACACACACACATATATATATATATATATATATATATATATATATATATATATATATATATATATATATATGGTACTCCTGAGGTACATACTCTCACCTCTCATCTACCACTTAAATCGTATGATAATACCTCTTTGTCTATTTGAGTATACTCTAATAATGATTATAAAATACATAAAAGTGAGTTCCATGAAAATTTTATAAAATTCTACTTTTTATAACAAAATTTGTGTATATACTTCTTTTATATATGAAAAGGGTATATAGCAAAAAACAGAGGGCTCCAGTATGATGATACATCTTTGTCTATTTGAGCATACTCCAATAATGATTATAAGATACTTAAAAGTGAGTTCTATGAAAAAATTCATTAAATTCTACTTTTTATAACAAAATTTGTGTATATACTTCATTTATATATAAAAATGGTATATAGCAAAAAACAGATGGCTCCAATGAAAAATTTTCAATCACATCGCATTAGAGTATCTTATAATTGGTATTTAAGTATACTGCAAATGATAAAGAAGTATAATATATACGTTTAAATGGTATATTGAAAGTGGAAGTGTGTATATATATATATATATATAGAGAGAGAGAGAGTTCTAGTGTCATGGATTCTCTCGGCTTGGGTTAAGTAATTAAGTTCACTGATAACAAAGTGGCACCTAAGAATGAGTAAATCCCGTTTCACTTTTTTCCCCTCTCTTGACATCTAAATAGATGTGAGCGTTTGCATCCAACTCTGTCAGATGCCACGGTTAGTTCAAAACATGCCGAGCTAAATGTTGCATCAACACATCCCACCCAACTGCACTAGTGGCTAGCTCTTTAGCTAAATTAGAGTCTAAAAAAGTTTAAGTATCAAATTGCAAAAGAAAAAGGATAGAACTTTGATCACCTCTATTTAATGAGCATGTTTTGCGCATTGTTGAAAAAAAGGGGGGAAAGCACCCTTTTCTTCATAGCACCTTAGAAATCTTTTCCTGAAAAAAGAAACCCTTTGAAATACGAAAGGTATCTATCACTGGACAGTTAAAGCTCTAAATAAAAAACAACGAAGACAACAAAAGCTCTAAATAAAAAACAATGAAGACAACAAAACAGCACGTGATCTATTCTCGTGCCTGTCCACTGTGCAGATTGCAGACGAGTCCATGGGCGGGGATGAATAAATGCGAGAGCCTCGTTGGTTCACATTTGCAGCGCCACCACCGCACCCAGCCAGCCAGGTGGCCAGGTGGTGGCACGTGAATGGAGGATGACGCGTTGAGACTTGCTACTTCTCTCGTCTCTTCCCTTTTTCTTCCACAAAGTTTAGCCGCATGAAATGAAATTACTACTGGTGCATTGCAACTGACTAATCACGATTCACGTACCAAACTGACAAGCAATGTCTTCGTGGAAACTTTGAGCTGACTTGTGCCAAGTGAACAACAGTGTGTATGCTTTGGTTCAGACGATTCAAGAAGTAGTAAACAAAAGTAAAGATCCTCTGACATGCTCGATCGGTAGCTCGCATTTTTCTTTCCCCAAGGTCTTGATGTACGATACCTGGACGCTTTTGTTCTTAAATTGGGGTTTTCTAAATTAAAAGTTACCGGTTACACAAACTAGCATATTTTGATAATTTTGGAAGTAGAAAGATATGTTAATGCACTCATATTCCTTCAAGAACATCCCAAACTGGTTAAAAATTAATTTTATCACTATAAAACAGACGAAATAATTGTATATTTCAGTGAACAGCTGGAAGCAGAAAGGCATACAGTAAGACAAGCAAATATTTATTCTGCAGTGACAACTACAGATTTACAGGTATTAATGGCTGAAATTCATTAAAGAAAATTGGAGGGGCCAATAAAGAAATTTTATAGCCTTCTAAATCGTTTTTATGTAAAATCATCGTAGATACTTGTAATACCCTAAATTTTGTAACCAAAATCCCCGAACTTGAAAATATGTTTTTTAAAAAACTTTTAATGTATTTTGGTGCTATGTGATTTTTCTGTAAATTATTTGGAGTTTTTTTCATATTTTGAATTTCGCAAAATCAATTAATGAAATGCAGATTGGTTAAAATCAATAAACATGAAAATAAATTAAAATAATATTTTAATTTTCTTAGTCTCGCGCTCACAGTAACGTGTTGACAATATAAGATGATTGTCTCTTGTGAATAAAGTTGTACAATATTTGCAGAGTGAAAATTGTCTGAATAGTCGTGTTCTGTGCCCATGGTCATGGATGATGCATGGAAACTTGTTTAGTTAGTCGTTGTTTTACAAAAACTATTTGTGGGTGGGATGAAACTGTCGGGTAGATGGAACCCTGAATCTTTGTCCTGAGTGGATGGAACCTATTGAATATTATTGGGTAGATAAAATCCCCAAAATTGATATAGCATATGGTAGATGGAACCTCGCCAATATTACACAACAATTACTCAATTTCATTATATACTTGTCTTAGTTAAAATGCTAGGTCACATGTCTTATTTACTACATAATCTACTTCAATTGTGGCTTTATGCAAATAAAAGAATCTCAGGTCTTTCTTTGGTCAGCTTTGCATCTATTATAAACTGCATTATGTGTGTTAGCTCGCGGAGTATGGTTGTGTACTCACACTCGCTTAATATTATTATTCAGTAAGTGAAGGAAAAGACCGTATACGTGCTTAAATGCGTTAGTACAATTTGGAAGAAGAGCCAAATGACTAAGTTGCGAGCCCCAGTCGATTGTCTGTGGGCATATCCTGATGGTTCCACCTGTTGTGTTATTGATTCCACTTCTGTTGCTGTTCTTTAAAAGTATTTGGTCTAGCCGGCGTTCTGTAAGTAAAAAAAAGTCGTAAGGTCTATTTACGTACTGCTTAATATTACGTGATATTTTTTGCGAGATATGTGTTTGATATTAAATAATATAATTGTATATAGTAGATACCGAAGTTTTTGCCTAAATAGCATTGCTAGCATCATTATGTACAAAAATAGCTGTTCACGCGTCGTATTGCCGAAAATGGCACCACAGACGTGCTGACAACCGACAGACGTTCTCCACTGTTCCCCCCACACACGGATTCCATCTCTACCACATGTCTGGTGCCCGGACGTTCCCCGTGCCGCCACGTCGTCGCTACCGTGCATCTGGCGCACAGACAAACCTTGTACTACGATTCACAATATGCCATTTATTGTGGGACTAACATGTAAGCTCAAAACCCATATGTCAGTTATACATCGATCACATGTTAGGGCATCTCCAATAGTGTCTTTAACTCTTTATTGTCGTATCTTAGTTATGCTACGTCAATAAAATCCTACGTGAAAGAAAGAGAGGGGGGAGAGAGAGTACATGTTGTCTCTTCCTGAAGAGACTGTCGTGCACGTGAAACAAGACATGATACATTAATCTACTTTATTTGACATGTAGGCCCGTTTCAAAGGAAAATTATAAAATATAAATGTTGAAGAGTATACTAGAAACTATATATTAGAGATGTTGTCTCTAAAGATGATGTAGTATATGTTAGAGACAAAATTAAATCTAACTATTGGATATACCCTTACGGAGATCCGATATTATTTGGTGTCACGTGGACGACGATACCCTGCACACATGTTGATGATGAGACATGGGGAGGAGAGAGGCCGTGCTCTGCAGATTCTTCGAGCACACAAGACCATATGCATCCGGGCGGCAGGAAATATATAGGCAAGCCCTCTCGACACTACACACCAGACGAAACACGTCCTTCGTCTTCTCCCACCCCTCCTCCCTCCTCACTTACTACCTGCCATTATTTTGCCATTCTTCATTTTCCATGCTAGTACCATTTCCATTTGTATCGAGAGAGTACTAATTTTGAACCGATCTATATTAAGGAGGGAAAATATCATTTATATTCTGGTTGGCTATATAATTTGGAAAAGGTGGTGTTGCAGCAGGGCTAGAGTACTAGGTCGCTTCACGAGCTGCGTGGGGAGGTTGACCAGGACACCTTCCGGATCCTGAAATAAGGCCACCGTTCGTTCCCCCCTCGCATTTAGCCTCCCGCGGTTGCGGAGCTGCGGGCCATTTCCCAACCGTCGTTCCGGTGGTGTCTGGGCGCGCGGGAGGTTGCGCGACTCATGGGCATTCAGGTGATGCCCGTGACGTCGTCGCCATGCGCTTCCCCCTCCTCCTCGGCGTCGTCTTCGTCCACTGCCGTTGCGACGTCGTCTCGGCATGCTGTCCTTGGCGGCGGCTTCGCTAGGCTGTCGAGAGCCCAGTCGTCGCTGGCTACCTGGAGCGTCGGCCTTGCCCGGCGGCGCGGCGGGCACCAGATGATGAGGTGCGCCCTCAGCGCTAGCATTGACAGCGTCGGGAGCAACGGCGGGGACGACGAGGAGTCCTTGAAGAGGATCCAGGAGCTCGCCATGGGGCTGCACCCGGGCGCCGGCGGCTGCGGGTGGCCGGCGAGCGTGGAGCGGAGCGCGAGCAGCGTGGGGCTGCCGCTGTCGCTGCGGATGCTCAAGCGCAAGAAGCAACAGCAGCAGCAGCGGGGGCGGGGGGACGAGCGGCTGATCGACTGCGCCGGCGAGTCCGTGCGCGCGTCGGTGGGGCGCGCGTTCTCGTCGATGGTGCTCATCATCCGGGAGCTGCAGAGCTTCACGCTGCAGATGCGGCAGGCGCTATTCTACGAGGACCTGCAGAGCGTGCTCGCGCGCGTCCACGGCGAGATGCACGCCTCCTTCGTCTGGCTCTTCCAGCACATCTTCTCCGGTACCCCCACTCTCATGGTCTCCCTCATGCTCCTCCTCGCCAACTTCACCGTCTACTCCATGGGCGACAGCGTCGCGGCCGCCGCTACCCTCCCGCTTCCCCAGTCCACCGTGGTGGCTGACGCAATGGTGGACACCCAGCACACAGAGCAGTCCCATCCCCACCAGCGGTTCGACCCTGTCTCGCTAAAGACCTTCTCCATTGACCGAACGGCCTCGGTGGGCGGTAACAGCGGCGGTGGCGGTGGCGGCAAGGTGCGGCCGGTCGCCGGGGCCACCGGCGACGACCGGTCTGACGAGTCGTCGTACCGGCAAAGCGGCACTGTGCTGCCTCAGGACGCGTCACAGGCGACGCCAGTGGGGACGGGGGCGGGGGCGGAGGAGGCCGTGTCCGACGCAATGGCCGTGGAGGAGACGGAGGACGAGCTGGTCATCTGGAAAAGGATATCCGACGAAGCTACCCGGATGCAGGCGAGTGTGCGGGCCGAAGCGCTGATGGACCCGGAAATACTTGGGCAGCTTGTCGCGCCGGTGGAGGCCAAGCTGGACACGGAGGAGTTCGCCGAGTTCTGGACGACGGAGGAGAGATACGAGCAGGCCGTGTCCGAGGAGCCCAACAACTCGCTGCTGCTGGCCAACTTCGCGCAGTTCCTGTACCTGGTGCAGCGCGATCACGATCGGTGGGTGCCGCGCCTCGGCGCTAACTGTTCGACGAAATGACAGCATCCAGTAGTAGTTTCCGATGGCCTTTGGATTATTCAGGTTGCTGACCGAGGTGGTGGTTTTGCGTGCAGGGCGGAGCACTACTTCAAGAGGGCGGTGCGCGCGGAGCCGGCGGACGCGGAGGCGCTCGGGCGGTACGCGACGTTCTTGTGGAAGGCGCACAACGACCTCGCGGCCGCGGAGGAGACGTACCAGGAGGCCATCGCCGCCGACCCCAGCAACACGCACCACGCGGCAGCCTACGCGCACTTCCTGTGGAACACGGGCGGTGAGGACACATGCTATCCCGTCGACTGATGCGTGTGCCGCTGCGTCCCAACTCCTCCTCGATACGGTCCCAGAAAACGAAACAAAAAAGAGAGGATTTTTTACTCCATTCCACTCCCTGAAGAAGTCCAGGCACTTCACTCTGCATGTGCTTGGCCGACCACGCCGCAATACTACGCTTACAAGTGAAGCTGATGCACACTACACAGTAGAATCTTTCGTTTACTTAGGCTTGTGATTTCCTCCTGTGGTGGTTCGTTTTCGGGGTGAGTAGGGGTGCAACTGCCGATGTGCGGTGAGAGGTGATGATCCGCGGCTTGCTGCTGCTTCCCCTTTCTGGAGATCCGGCGAGTGAGGCACTAGGCCGGAAATGGCGGGAACGCGCCGATGTGATCGATCGAGCTCGCGGCTCCACGGATCTGTCGGTTGCGTTTGGCGATGAGGTCCGTCCCATTGGCATCGCGCGTCTGGAATAGATGCTTCTAGCCAGTAGCACAGTGTCGTGGAAAGTGATGATGGGAGGCTGCTCTGTTTAGTGGAGTGACTACTATAGTAGAAGTACACAGCAGCAATTTGCTTCTTGTAATTGTGCAGATGAATAAACAATAAGAAGCTCTCCATTTTTTTCCCTTTGAATTTTATTGAGCTTCATCCTTTTTTTTCACCCAAATAATCAACTGAACGCATCGACATGCATCCTCTAATCCCGGAAGACTCTGGAAACTCCGAAAGTTATCTGGACCGGACGTGACGATGAATCCGTGCTCTGTTAAGTTCTTTTTAGTTAAAGCGCGTGAACGGGGGGTGACAACAGTTGACAATTAGCGACCGTGTTGAAATGGAGTAGTTAGTAAGTACTCTGCGCCCCAAATACCTTTTAGCTAATGTATTGGAACCTGTTAGTTAGCTTGGTTAGTCTATTGCTGCCTTGCTGGCTTTGCCTCAGTGCAATTTTGAGGCTGTTCAAGCGTCTTTTCATGCGTAATATAATAGCAACATTTGAGATCTTGCATATATCCTATAGGTCTTCTTTTAACATGTAACGAAGTCCATTTTTTATGACTAAATTCCCAATTGATAAAAAGCTTCCTGTTTCTTAGCAGCTAAGGGAACCAAATAATGTATGCAAGGATCATTTGAAAGAGAAGCAGTACTGTACTGCTACATAAATAAAGAAAAGACGATCACATTGCAAGACCACGTCCATTTGTCTCATTTTTCAAAAGTTATTTTGAAACCCAGCTGGAAGCCAGATTCTGAACTACGACTATAGTACAAACCAAGAGACTGTATATAAGCCGTCAAAAATGAAGAAGTAAATTGCTTCCGAACTAGTACTACTACATACATGCTAGGATGGGAAAGAACAAGGACATCCAA
Source organism: Ampelocalamus luodianensis (assembly GCA_036346255.1). Lineage (NCBI taxonomy): Eukaryota > Viridiplantae > Streptophyta > Magnoliopsida > Poales > Poaceae > Ampelocalamus > Ampelocalamus luodianensis. Next base: position 22,103,821 of record CM070617.1, on the reverse strand, counting down.
GATCCTGCCCATAAGCAAGCCCATAAGCAAGTTTGGAACAACTTCATGCTGTACCATCTGCTAAATTAGCTGAATTACATAGAGAGTTCGTCTTTTATCAAGCTCCTGCATCGCGCATATGAGCCGGTCGTGTGTTTGTAGCCGCGCTGTTCGTACCGGAAGGACTGCATCACCGTCACGTGATGACACATACAATTTAGTCACTCGTCAGCATATGGTTAGTGTAAGCAATAATTTCTCGTCGTCTGCCCTCTGTCCGCACTCCATCCGTCCATGCATGATGATGCAGAATTATAGCCCCTTGAGACCCACCCAATACGTACAAACGAACCTAATTTCGAGAAATTAGGGAGTATGGACGCTCATCACTCATCAGTGGGTATGATCTAGGATGAGATGATCTGGTGGACATTACAATATCCCGTAAAAGAAAAGTTCTCCTGCTACTTTTGAGCCGTAGTTGAATGACTCGGATCATCACCGGTAATAAAGTTACCAGGATTACATGGGAACAGCGTGCTACGGCCGGCGTCACCACTCACCAGAAACAGCCTTTCGACTGACTCCAGGAGCCCAGACTCCAGAATTGACAAGAAACCTAAGTATCGCAATCTTCTACCGGCTTGCTCAGTCACCGGCCGATGCGCTTTCTCCTCTGCTGATGCCTGATCCAAAGATCAGAGTACAACAGAACCTTCTGTGGCAATGTCCTTCTCTCCGACACAAATACCTTGCATGCACGACAGGCTTTTCCTGTCCAACGCCATGCTGGACACACACCAGTCGACTAATCCACCAAAGAAGAGCAGCCAAAACCAGCAGGTCCATGCCCAGTCTCCATGAAAACTACATCTACTCGAATCTAACTCGTGTCACTTCATCGAGCTATAATTATGAGAATTGAGATGGTTCCGATCAAGGCGCGTACGGTGGATGCGACCTACGGGGCCAATCACTCGTCGAACGCGCGTCCACCGAATTGCCGGGTTAGGGAGCACGATCGATCCGGCACATGCTCTGGGCCACCTGCAGTGTGTAAGATTGTGCCTGAACTTATTCTGAACTGCTGTTCTTGATCACGTCGACACCGAGTCTTGATGTGAGCCTGTCCGTGTTGCTTGCTCTGGTGTGCTCCCCTGACCGAACTAGGATCCATAGTTTCCAGTCATTGACAAGAGGAAAAATCCATGGCGAAGTGGGGTTTAGATCAGTGTAGCTTAGTATGCAGCGAAGGGATGATGACAATGGCCAGAGGGAAAGGCACCATTCCATAATTGCACGCTTGCTTGCTTTTATCGAGATCGATGGAGGTAGAATATGCCTTAATCGCTTTGGGATTTCCTTCTTTCGAAGCTGATTTGCTGCGACTTGTTTAAGCATTATCATCGTGCCCTTATATGGCCATGCATGATTATCGATCTCATCTCGGGACTTAATGGGGGAAACGCATGTACTATATTTTAAACGGAGTAGTGTACACTCCCATTGGGTCGAAGTGAATTCTTAGGATATGTTTCAACTAGTAACAGATTTACGCTTCGGATACACACGTGAGTGAGATAGATAGAGCATATGCTAGCTTCTGACTGTTTTCCATGTCTACATTCATTGAACTTTGTACACTTGTACTGAAGGGAAAAAGCTCGTCGACATGTGACTCAATTTTCGATGATTGATTTGGTCGGGGTTTCGCCGGGTAGAGAGCGTCCAATCGAACTATACCAAAGCTGTTTGCGGGACAAGAAGCCTGCATCGGGTTTGAACAACTCAATATATTTTGTTCAGAAACACCACAAATTCGGCTGGGCCTGGAGCAACTCAACCATCAAATCAAACAAAGTCTTGTAGACTAGAGCGATGCTTTTCACTGCCGCCTCAAAACTTAATCATTAAAGCCCAGATCTTACATAGACCAATCTAAAAAAAATCTTAGAAAGACCTAACGCAAACTTTGGGCCAAATACTGGGCCTTTGATCCTACTCCCATCCTTCAGGCCGAAAATGCATTCGTCTCCAAAATATATTTGAAGCCTCTAACAAAACTCGGAGAGGTACGGGCCTAAAAGTCTTTGAACACTCCAAGCATGTTAGCATCCCAAGCCCACATTAGTTTCAGGATTTTTATTGAGGCCGAGTTTCAGGCTTAGAACTGTATTGTCTCAAGAGGCCCAACTATTTCTAACAGAGGACAGAAAAGGAAAGAAATGGTGTTAAGAAAACGGTAGTCTTTCTTTGTGATATCGGCGTGGATCAATCACACAAGAACAATCATATAGCGGAGATAGATACAATGAGAGACACAAAGTATAGGATAGAGCTCTTTTTCATTCATCAAATCGATCTTGTACATAAGGGTCCTCATATTTAGGGTGAAAACCCTACAAGGACAGCTTAGTCTTTCGCCTATAAAACCCTAGGTTTAGTAACACTCCCCTTGGACAATAGGAAACGTTATACAAATGTCTCGTCAAAAATTCTTTCAAAAATTCATTGGGAAAAAGAAATAAAGAAAAAAGTATATCACATTCGTAAGTTGTATTACACTTGTTGTCTCACTAAAAACCTTCGTGTGAGAAAAACTTCAGAAAAACCCACCAAGAAAAAGAGTACAACGTTTAATCTTGGGGATTCAATCTTTAAATTTTTGGATACATCTTTAGAATTTGATAAGGGTTATGATATAGAGATTTACTCCCCCTGAACTCTATAACTCTTGAAACCGTCTCATTCCAATGCCATGAATACATCTTTAAAAACTAGATGCAAGTAGAGACTTAGTGAATAAATCAACTATATTTTCACAAGACTTTGTTTGTAGGATCTTTACCTCATTATTCTTTTGGATTTCATGAGGATAGAAAATTTAGGAGCAATGTGCTTCGAGATGTTACTTTTGACATAACCCATTTTGTATTTGTACTACGAGCAACATTGTCTTCATAGATAATTGAGGCGGTATTGACGGTATTAATGCTACAATACTTCTAGATGTGGTTATTGACACGTCTGAGCCAAACACATTCAAGTAAGGCTTTATATAGTGCTATAATATCTAAGTGGTTGGTAGAAGTGACTACTAAGGTCTGCTTAAATGATAGACAAGAGATGACTACAATAGGGATTTTGCACTATAGGGATTTGACAGAAATCTTCATAATCTATGCACAATCTTCATGATCTTTGCATTGTCGACCAACTAGATCTAAATTGTTAAGTGGTAAAACCTTCAAGGTGAATTTAAGTAGTAATCATCGTATCAACACCTTCTAGGCTTAACTAAGATTTTCAAAATCTTAAGTATGATGATCAATGTTTAGCAAAGGCTCCTCCCGAGGACAACTTTTGTTGAAGTCTTGTTGCTCTAATGTCTTTCAAATATTTTTCAAAAATAAATATAAGCAAGTATATTGTGATCAAATCAACTAGATTACCACAATGCAGAGTCTTACATACAAATATCCTATTACTCATCTGGAGATTTTAGGATAAACACTATTTGAGAGTAATATGCTTAACTTATCAAATATCACTATTTGATTGTGCAACACAAGTAGATTATCCTTGCAGAAGATATAGGGTAATACTAGTTGCAAAATTGTCTACCTTTTGGATACAATTTATCAAAACCTTTCAAAGTCTTAATATTTTGTAACTATGTCTAGGTGGTTAAAATTACAACGAATTTTCTGTTCTACAGAACTATAAAGTATGATTTTACCACTCTAGAGCAAAATATAACCAGTCTTAGTTTTGGCGTTTAGGGGATTAATTGCCGATATCACCAATGTATGATGTATTTTCGTGGTACTAGAGGAAACCACCATTCTACTAACTTCTGGTGAAAGATGCACTTTACAAGAGCTTGTGTGACGCACTTAGGTTCCTCATTTCATTCTTTCGGGTCTTGATGGGTCCTTGTCCACTTCTAGGGATCATCTGATCATTGGTGTGATTAAGAGATCGACTGGTAAAATAATTTTCCTTCAGGAGATGCTCTTACTCCATGTAACAAACTATTGGGGATGAGTTATATATATATATTACGATTTTGTTTCCTTTCTTATTAGGAATTTTGGATCTTTCGAAGATCTCATCAAGGATTTTCAGAACCCATTGACTGCATATTTTATTTATTTGTTAATGTCATTTGCTAGAATTATTATACAACAGAACATTATACCCTTCATAATAGGAGAGTAACGGTCTCTACGGGGACATTTGAACCATAGCTTTCACCACTTCATTATCTTCATAATGACCCATCAAGTTTGAACTATCTGGTTCCAAAACTTTTATTTAGCAATTTTGTTTAGCCTCATATGCTTTCATTATGTGATCCGATATGAAAGCTTCAAATGCTCAATCATGGACTTTGGTTCTGGATCCGAGTTCTCATAAGAGAAATTTTAGCAATTGTAGAGGCAAAGTGATTGTCAACAACTTTTCTCCAATACCCTCCAAATTGAGAGTATCTCAATGCTAACTAGATCTTTGTCATTTCTCAAACAAAAAAATTCTTGGTCGTTCTGCATTCCCAGCACTATAATATGCGTGCATCTAGTTGCTGGGGCTTTCATCTTCATGATGAACCTCTTCATGAGATATTTCACCTTTAAAGTGAGTTCTCTTCAAGAGAGTTAAATGAATGATTAATATTTTTTACTAATGTCATTAGATCTTAGACCCGTAGGCGTTCCCACAGATTTTAGAACAAGGACCAAAAAATTAAATTCGTATAGGTGGATATACTATTCAACCTTGGGTATTCCACTCTTAACGACGTATTTACTACAAGCAAATACTGCAGTAACTCCTCTATAATTAGAAAGTATCCGGAAGGTTCCTTACTTTTGATGTACAGGGTATAAACTAAATCTTAAGTTTAGCTTGACCAGTGCGTGTATCTTAGTACTAAAGATCTTTTTATTCTGGAAAATACGACGACATTCGAACTTTTGGGCGTTTCTCTCCCCCTAATGCTGAGATTTGATCTTTATTAATAGCATACTACAAAATTCCCCTATCATAGGCACATGAATAATTGAATTTCAAATCCAATATAATCTCCAACAACTGGTGGTGGCCCAAAGGTGTATACTATAGTGGTGATAACATATGAAAAATGTTTGATTCCTCCAACATACACTTATTTCAATAAAGGGTTTGATAATTATATGTAGTGAACTAGACTTTTATCAGTGCAGTTGTAAGAAAAATGCATGATCCTAATATTCTATAGGATATTCCAACTTCGTGCTGGTTATTAATCTGTGACGGAGGTCCCATACGGGGTCCGAGAGTTGGCACACTTTTTCCATAGACTAGCTTCTTTATTATTTGCCCAAGTTTTGATCCAATTACCTGTACCTTATTTTAAATAATTTGGATCATTAAACTTTAAGTTTATAATTACACAACTTATTTTCTTTTGGTCATAAGCAGTATGTTATAACAGCATAAAACTACAGGATGCTCTTCAGGAACATAAATTTAATGCTTGAACATAAAATATCTTACCATAGTTAATCTGAACGAAAATGTTGGATTTTCTTCTAGACTTCAAAGGTAGTTGAATCACCCAAATAGTATAATTATTTGATGGAAATATTTATTATTCAACGGGAACACCATATTTTAATTAAGAGTGATCAATTGTATGCCTGATTTTTAATTTATAATACCAGAATCAACATGGTCAAATTTAGATCATTCTTGATCAACAAAATTCAATAGGTCATTATATTTTATTTCGAGGGTTATATTTGCTTCAAGCAAGTGATATGGCTTCTGGTGGCGATGTAGTTGCAGACCACATTTATCAATTATGCATGTGTCATTTCTGATGAGTATGACATGCTTCGATGCGTAGCCAACATGGCATATGTGCGGCTACGTCAAGCGGTCATCGTTTTGCCTTGTGCATTCCCGCATGCTGGCGGTTAACATATTGCTTAAGACACGGATCAGTTGTCATTTGTGGGCTGCAATGATTGTGGTTGCCAATAGCTTGAGTATGACAATGGCATAAATATCATTATCCATATCAACTGGATAATATTAGAATCATGCAATTTACTTTTATTATCTCCCAAAATAGACTAGATTAATGTTTGCTTCTCATTTTGACCTAGGATTTTCCACTGTGTCTAACATGACTCTTGTTTTGAACATTTTCCTATACCTCTTAGCGTCCAATATCTCAGACATGCCTAATTTTTTCCTCCTTATCATGACAACTATAAAATCATGAGTGATAGCATGTGTACCAGGCATTTGCTTGAAATCAACTCGTACTACAAATCTACAATAGGAACGAGCTATAGATACACATGTATGTGTTCTTGTATCTTTAAAAAGGTGTTACTATGACTCATTGCAACACAATTGATAAGTGTTGTTATATCTGGTGTTGCTATGGTTAGTCTACTGCAACCTGCACACCTTTTATTAACAACATCAACACCTATCATTTGCCAGGAGATATAGTATACAGTTCCTAGCATCACTATTTTTAGCCTTATTGCAACATATTCAAAATATACATCTGAATTTTCGTATATTCATCCCGTAACACATCACAGAAGAATAAATATGCCATAAAGACAAATATTTCTCATTGCACAAAGCAAATGCCCTCAAGTATATTCTTTACATCTTCATATATAACTATGACCAGATATGTTGAATACATCAAGTTGTGAGAAGAAATTACACAGTTTAGTCTCAAAAATGTAAAATTTTAACTAGCTTCTTCTATCTATCATTTACATGTTTTTCTTCTTCATCTCTCTAATATGAAAATATCAACAATCATCAAACGATACTTTCAATCAACACCATCTCAAAAAGCGTACAAAGTAGATAGAGCCATTAAGACCACATAATGTTAACATCTCAAGGATTGTATCTACAACAGCTTGAGCCCTATTTGAAGTTCGTAAGCACAACACATCGGCCTGTAGAGTTGAGGTGTTGTTAATTAACTTATTAACATAAAATTTGTATTAGATGACATGCATTCAGAAAGAATAAATAGGCAAATGAGGCTAAGAGTACTATATATTGGTGCTTGAGGTGATCAATGACCAAAACTGTACAAAAGAACTTATTTAATAACTGTTAAAAAACCAATGGTTTGTAACTAGACATAAACAGATAGAAAAGTATGTGATAGAAATCAATACAAACTTACTAATCAATAATTATATTTTGTATGGGCCTCTAAATGAAGTTGTTTACATGTAATTTTCTTTATATAGTCTTTGTGAAGGCCATTCGACATGCCCACAGGCAATCGCAAAGTCTTCAAGATACCCATCTTCATAATACTCTGAGTTCCTTGGTTCATCTGTGGGGATTAATTACACAGGGCGCCAGCCGTGAGTACTTTGAATATACTCAGCAAGTCATAGAGAAATGTATGCAATTATTATTCATGCTAGGCTTGACAAGGATAGCTTTATGTTTACTTGGCAGAAAGCAACATTTAACAGTAAATACAACTAGAGATCATCCCAACCATTCCATCCAAACCATCAATTCCACCATTTTTAAGAAAACATCTACCCCTTTGCGTGAAATCTCCGGGCATGTCCATAACCGGGGACACGGCTATTCGAATAGTTTTTTTATACACTCTGCAGAGGTTGTACAACTTTACCCACAAGAGATAATTTGACTTATAATGTCCGTCTGACACACTGCTGAAGGTGTGCGACTAAGTCATTATCACAAGGCTTTTACAAAGCTCTGTTTTGACTCGGTTCTGCTCGCTAAGGATTCGCTTCTAATGGGTTTAGCTCCGCCAGATTCATGCCCGCTCTTGCGCCGCATATCAACCCAAACAGAATCAAATCAAAATATTACTAATTAGTCGGCCAGATCTATCCCAGTCTAGACATGTGGTTGCACGATATGACCCAGATTAATGGTTCAAGGTTAAGTCCTTAGTTGGTTGCTCAGGCGAGACTAATCCATGTTCCAATGTGCGTTACGTCACCCCCACTTACTACCATCCACTAGCCTAAGCATAAAACATTTTCGGTTCAACCCGACCAAATACCACCCTAGCCTTGGCACAACATCTTTTAACAATAGTGGCCGCGCCACGATTCCACAATTTATTTAGTCATGTTTATTCATACGAGCATGTGATCAAGAGTCCCGACGTACAACTATAGCATGGCTAAGCGTATTACGATACCCGTGTTGGTAGTTTAACAATGTCCAACTAAAGTAACCCATCATATGGTATCCGAGGGTTCATGACATTCAAGGATACATGTCATTTGCAATTTATCAAGGAGACATACATCAATTAGGCAGTTATTTATTCCCAAAACCATTTATTATAAAACTAGTGATGCATGTTTATATCAAATAATATAGCTTTGTAAAAGAGGTTCAATATGATCAAAGGTCTATGACTTGTCTTCATTGAAGAGTTGAGGTGATTCGGTCGTCGGGTCCGAGAAATCTTCCGAAACGCTGGAATCTACACGTGCGAAAAGAGCCAAATAAATAAAATAACTCCAAATAAATACAAAATTAGCACTAACAGCCAGAGGAGGATTTTAGATGAATTTAAAAATTTGAATCACTCGAATCAGAGTTCGAACGAAGAAGTTACGGCCTTCGGAAGTTGGAAAAACACATGAAATGAAGAAATTAGGCTTTTCCTCAATTTCCTGATTTATTTTCGTAAAGGAAAAGACAAATATGACGTCAGCTGATGTCATCAGAGGGTTTTTTGGTCGAAATAATTAAAAGAAAATAAATTGACACGTGGGGCCCACTGTCAATGAGAGGGTGTATGTGGACTGGGTTCACAAGGTTTGGGATAAGGGTTTGGAGCTGGAGTGCCACACGGGCTTCCACGTGGACGGCCACGTAGGCCAGAGGGGGTGACGGGGTGCTGAGGTGGCGGCCACGTTAGCGAACGGCGACGGAGGCTCGGGCGCGGTGCTCGCCGGCACTACACGCCACGGCGAGCCCGATGGTTGGTGCCAAAAGAGAGAGGGTGGTGCACTGAACCTGACGCTCTCGGTTGAGGCGTGAGAACGGGGAGAAACGGCCGGCGGTGAGAGGATTGGCGGCGGCGACAAGAGGGCTACGACGACAGCGAGCTCCGTAGGCGGGGTGGTGAAGCTGCGCACGGGGTGCGCCGCGACGAGGCGATACCAGCGGTGGGGTCGAAGGCGGCGGAGGAAGCTTCACGGCCGGAGGCGGCTCTTCGTGAAACCCGACGAAAAAGGAGCGAGAGGGAGAGAGTGAGTTGAGGGAAGAGCTAGAGGAGCTCGAGGGGCACTCGGTGCTCTCCTTAAATAGCCGCAGGGAGGTCGAGAGAGGGGCTCAACGGGCGGGAGCACGTGTGCAACCTCTGCGCAGCGCAGAGCTTTGGCAGGCGATGTACGACCGGACGCAGAAGCGAGGCAGGTGGTGGTAGTGGGTGCGGCGGCGCACGCTGCACTCATTGCGCATCAGAAATGGGTCGGGGAGGGAAGGAGGCGGTCGGCGCAACGCGCGCGCGCGCGCGCGCGAATGTGGCGATGGGGGTCCAGAGGAAGAAGACGACGTGGAGACGAAGGGGGGCTGACAAGGTGGGCCCACCAGTCAGCGAGAGCGAGAGAGAGGCGCGCGGGCGCGGGCACGAGCGATGGGCGTCGTTGGATTTTGATCAAACGGCTCAAAATGAGCGAGGCGATTGGAACTCGGACGCACTGACGCGATCGCGACCGTTGGATCGAGATCGGATGGCTCACGATCGGGGAAGGCACGGGCGCGCGCAGAGCGGGCTGGAACGGGCCACGGAGCTGGGCCTCGCGCGCGGCTACGAAGCGGGCCGAGAGAGAGATTTGGCCCAAGAGCCAAAGGAGGATTTTAAAATAGCTTTTGATTTTAGAAATACGAGAAAAGGAAAAAACCTTTTTTAGAAAATAGCTATTAAAGTCTAAAAATTATAGGAAAATTCACAGGAGTCCCTTGAATTATTTAGAACTTAATAAAAAATACTTTTAACTATAATTTAGTCTTTTAATTTTTGCAAATAAAATAGATTTTGACTTTAGGGCAAAGGAAAAACCAACTCTAAAATCCAGAAAAAGCAAGAAAAGGCTTAAAATCCAAAAAACCCAAATAAACTAGCTTTTTATTTAATTGAAGTTGGATTATTTCAAATTAAATGGTTTTTGATTTCTAAATTTCAATCTAAGCTTTTACAACTCAATAAAATCAACTGGTTATTTTTAAAGTTTTGATAATTTTCAAAGACTCTGCAAATTAGGGGATGTTGCAATTAATCTCCACACTCTTGAGTTGGAGAAATGACCCCTGTTCTATGACATAGATGGTGCAAAGTATGGAATTATGACGATCAACATGTGTGAGGTTTACAACATCATGCTCAAAAGTGTGTGGTGCCTCCCTATCATCACGGTCGTTGAGGAGACATGGACTCGCATGGTTAGTTAGTTCGTCAATAGTACCACCGTAGCGCGGCGATTGCTGGAAGAAGGGTAGCAATGGTCCAAGAACATGCAGAGCTATATATAGATCAGAAGATGCAGAAGGCCCGAATGCACGACATCCGAGTGATCGATGGCCTCAGGAGGAAGTACGAGATCAGGTTGTGGCAAAAATATATCAACAGTCATTCGAGAGGGGAAAGAAAACATGCATGCACCTTGAGTGATATGTCTACATGCACCTATAACAAGCCAAATTCTTGCACAAGCCATTCCACATGTGCACAAGCCGTGTGCGCAATTGAGGCAGATGTCTATACCATGTATCTCCAAGTACTACGACATGCAGCACCTTTTCAGTACGTGGAGTGCATAGTTTCACTCATATAGTTTGGACATAAACTATATGGATCTATGACGGATAGGGTGCAATGGGCACCGAACAAAGCCTTGAAGTCAACTGGGAAGGGATGATGTTAGACGCGGCACTTCTGGAACAACATGGATGATAACCAGCGTGGGGGCCTGAGCTGCACGATGAAGTGCATGATATGCAAGACTCTTAGGCACTCCATGAAGGATTGCACCAACAAACCGAGCTCATCTAGTCGTTACTCAGTGTTGTAATTTATTGTATTGCCGCCTGTATGGGGACAATCATGTCATGTAAATAGGTAGTATGGTCATATTTGTGCATACCTCTACGCTATTCTTTTTAACGGGAATGTATCTCGACATTATATTTGTTCCGAACTGACTCGCCCTTGTTTTGTGCGCAAAAGCGAAACATTGCGTCAACTTACAATATGTCGAACTCGTTAGGGAATGTTTACATGAAGATATTGCATAAGCGCAATTGGTTAGCGAAGAGGGCTAAACCGTACCTAAATTTTTCAATGAACGATGCCCAGGTACCACTCGAGTTTCCACACCCGCAATGTGTGTGCGAACAGCCGGCAAAGATCATTAAGTCAACACACCCAGCCACCACCGCCCGGATGTACTACACGTGCGGCCACTTCCTCGTAAGAGAACCTTACACATACATCGATTTTTCACACCCGACGTTGAATTCCACAACTTTCTAACTTTATGCGCATGTAATGATAGCCCGAGATGCGCTACAACTTCTTCCAATGGATCGACGGGTCGGAGATGTACGATAGGGTGTTCATCGAGCACAAGTACATGTTGAACTACACGATGCGATCCGAGACCTTCCAGCGATAGAAACCTTACGTACCGAACACTATTTAGTACGTACAGGAAGCTGAGTATGACCAGGCACAGCGCACGACAGACAAGGGGAAGGTTGTTGCTACTGAGACTAGCGGTCGTCGCAACTTCTCCTGTCGCCCGGGCGCACTCCGTATCGAAGAGGTGGGTTACGTACTATATGCATCCTAATTATGTAATTTGCCTTTCATTCTTCTAACATCTTGGATACATGCAATGGTTGTCTATTGTCCAAGGATTGTTACCAAATATAATTATGGGCAAAAGACTAAACCGCTCCTTAGAGGGGTTTCACCATTTGGGCTATAAATATGAGCACCCCCATGTACAAGGACACAGATGGATAAAGACATTGGATCCTTCTCTGCATTCGGTGTCTCTCTTTGGTACGACACAGGGGCGGTCCCAGCTATAGGGTGAGGCTGGGCAACCGCCCGAGGTAGCCGCCATCGGCGAAACCACCCCCCTGGGCGTCGGACGTCGGCGGTCCCTGCTCGGCTGCTCCCTTGCTTCTTCGGCTTCTGTCTTCGCCACTCGCTAGCGTCGTGCCACAAGCTCACAATACCAAATCCAAGTGGCAAAGGAAGGCCTACGCCCAGGCCCAGCTAAGCGCCTAAGCCCATCTAACCAAAGACCAAATCACCAATACATCTATGCTGGCTCGGTTGCTCCTTTGGTCTTTCACTTCCCCCAATTTGCAAACTCCTATCTCACCAAAAATCACCAATACTCCTAGGCGAGGGCGAGGCGCGAGCCGGCAGGCGGCAGCGGCGCAGCGCGGCAAGTGACACCGCGGCGCGTCTGTGAGCGAGGTTTGGGTTCTCACAGGAGATAAGCAAGAAACTACTATATCGATTGGTTTGTCATGTCGACTATCGACTCAAAGTATTCACTCAATCATTATAAATGGTTCCTCAGAGTTTGAATGCAGGCGTCTTCTAGCTGATGCTAAAGCCAAATTTGGAATAAAGCCATCTAATTTTGGAAGGGATTCTCAAGATATAGAAGACCTGTGCAATGGCGATGTTTCTAAATTGAGGTCCTCTAATGGTCACATATCTGAAAGTGGCATGCAGAACTTCCAATTGACTGGAGTTATTGCTAGTGACAAGTCAGAGTACAGTGATAAAGTAACAAATTTTACTGACACTGAGCTAGCGCTGATAATCGATGGGAGCTCCCTTGTGTAATAGACTATCCAATGAGTGGCTCAATGACTTGATGGTGCGTTACATCGAGCGGAAGATATTTAAAGGACTTGAACATGATAGAGTTAAGAAAAAATTTCAAACCATGAAATCTCGGAGAATGAAATTGCCTCGGTCTCCTAGACGTAATTAGTAATATAGTGGTATGTCTTTCTGTTTATCATGTTCAATAATTTTTTATGATTTATGATTAATTAATCTGAATACTGATCATCCATCTACTTTTGACAGGTTATTACTAGTAATTCAATAATTTGGTATTTTAGTTGTAAATTATTATGTAAACTTCATTGATGAGGTACATTTTCTACATTTGACCTATCTATGTAAGTCCACATGATGCGAATTGTAGTTTTAATATTCATTTAGTGTTATATGTTGTATTGAAAATGATTGCAATGTGTTATTTCGCCCAACCTAAATTTTAATCCTGGATCCGCCACGGGTACGGCATCGATTATTTAACAATGTTCTTGGACTGTGCAGCTAGATGATCATTTTTGTTACATCTTCGAGAACACCAAACGTTCGAATTCCCCCGGCAAGAGAGATACATCGTGTCCGCTGGATGCTTTGCATGGCATGCACGTCCGGCCATACGGGCACGAGGTGAACATTTGTATCGAGCTAGCAGAATACCTTGTAACAAACCTCGTCAGTCAAACTGGCACTTCGTCGGTTCGTCCATTAATCTGTACTGACAGCCGGCCCCCCTGTGCGATAGCTAACCACTCCAGAAGTTACATACGCCTGGTGTACATGAGCAAGAGAGAGGGCCAGAGAGGGCTTCCGATATGCACATCTCTCGTGAGCGAAAACGAAAAAGTGTACCTGGAACGTTGTATGCTACGATGGTTTCCGGCCGTTGGATGAGGAGGAGGGCCCGAGAGATATACGGCTGATGCGGCACCCGTCCCTTCTATATTATGCGGGGACTTGGGTCTCCATCTCGACACACTCCCCTTCCTCCTCTCGCTCGCTCCGTCTCCCCCGAAATTCAATCCCCTTTGCAGTTCTTGCCCTTGCTTCCTACCTCCAAGGCCGTGGCTATGGCGGCGGGGAACTCTTTTTTCAACCACGAGCTGGCGACGCCGATGGTGATGGCGGACGGGAGGTTGGAGAGGTACTTCGTCGCGAGCTCTAGCCATACCAGTGCCGGCTTCCCGAACGCTGGTGGTGCTCCGGCCGGATTCCCCGACGTGGGCTCACTCGTTGCGGGCATCGGCATGGCTCCCGCCAGCTTCGTAATCCCGGAGGGGGCCCTAGCGGCCGCCGGCTACGGCGCCATGTGTGCCGTTTCCACAGGGGTTGCGGTGGCTCGGCAACCGCGAACTGGAGGCCACAGCGAGGCGGTGACGTTCAAAGGAGCGTGGACGAAGGAAGAGGACGAGTGTGTACACAGCTAGCCGAATCATAATTTTTGTCCCTGCTGCTTCTTTCGGCATGAGCTTGTACTTGATCAACGTGCTTTCTTGTTTGCAGAATTCTCAAGGAAATGGTGAGAGTTCATGGAGACCGGAAATGGGCTGCGATTGCACAGAACCTCCCGGGCCGGATCGGGAAGCAGTGCCGTGAAAGATGGACCAACCATCTACGCCCTGACATCAAGGTGATGATCTCTCTTGGTTTCTTGATGTCTAGTAGCTTACATAGTCTTGATTTTAGGGGAATTCTTCGTCTATATGATCTTGAAGAGGAATTTCTTTTTATTTAATTTTACGTACAAAGTGTGCCAAATATTTCGTTCCAATATTCCAAAGTGGGTATTAAGTCCGGAATAAATAGTTGGTCATGTTGCATGTCTTTATTTTAATCAATAAGTGCGGTAATTTCTTCATCAAGGCCACTAATTGATCACGTACGCTTGTAATTTTATCCGTAAACCTATGGAAGAAATTAGGGGGAGAGAAAATGGTCAAAGCATTATGTTCTTTTTTTTGTTATATATGTCAAGTTTGATGTTCTAAAATACTGAGTAATTTGACTTGCCAGATTTTCTGTCAGCTTTAAGTAGATTTTCCTTGCCACTGGGTTAGATTTGAGATATTTGTGTGTAATTTTGAATTCAATCCAATGATTCAATAATGTGACTTACACTAAAATATGAGTCGCTTTATATACAGACAACCCCTTCTAAAATTGTGTCATCTACATCTCCATTTTTTTTATAAAAAAAAAAGTCAAAAGTACTGGTGTTACTTTCAGTCTGTTCTTCTAAATAAAATTACTTTGTGCACCTGCCAATCATTTGGACGCGTTGATTAACTTAGTTTAATTCACACCACAGAAGGACCTCTGGACCGAGGAGGATGACAGGGCGCTGATCCAGGCGCATAAGTGCTATGGAAACCGTTGGTCGGCAATCTCGAGGTGCCTCCCCGGCCGGTCGGAGAACTCGGTCAAGAATCACTGGAACGCGACAAAGCGGAGCCTCAAGTCGAAGCGCCGATTGAAGAAGAAGAAGAGCGAACAGGCGCCCCCCGGCCAGTTATCCCTCCTCGAAGAGTACATCCGCAGCAAGTGCCCGGCCACCGAGTCCATAGCACCACCACCGGTGTCTACACCGCTGTCCAATAACCTTGGATACGACGCTCTGGTTGCTCCAACCGCTGCCGCGCAGCCGGCCGGCTCCAACCAACCTGGGATGGGGACGTACCTCAACCTGGCCAACTCGGCCGGATCGTCCCACCCAGGGACGATGAACTTGAACATGCCGCCGCTGCCGGACCTCAACGCCTACGGCGAACCACGGGAGGGACACTACTACCCCTTCGCACCTGACAACCTGCACTATGGACTGATTATGCCAGCGCGGACACATCCACAAATGATTAATGCTCAAGACATGCAGGTTGCCTACACGAACCTGCACATGTACCCATTCGCTGAGAACCACACGAGTAGCGTGGAGTTCGAATGTCGATCCTCCAACCAGGTGAATGTAGGTGGTTACTACAGTGAGGGGGGTCCGACCAGCGCCGGTGCAAGCGGCGATCCAGACGACATCGACGTCGTCCAGATGGCCTCGAGGGAGTTCTTGACGCCGTCTGAAGACGAGGTTACTCTTGACTTGACTAGATTCAAGTGAGACAGTTTGAGAGAGCACCTCTTAGTTAGTTTGTTGTTTAATTGTTCTTGTGTATTACTTTGAAGAAGAACACACCTGCTTGTGTGTGGCATGTACACTTTCCTTTGAATATCTGTAATAGTAACTTTTTCCATGGTTCATGTTGGAGAACCTAAACTTGTTGTAATTGACATCTTTTGACATCAATCTGCGTGTGCATTCCCATTTATGTTCCGTTAAAAAAATACGCATTTCTTTTCTTTTCTACCCAATTTTTTCGGCTGCAACGTGGCTAGTCGTAGTATATACTTTTTGACGTATATGTAGTTTGCTTCTTTGAAGGGATAGACAAAGATATATAGATCGACCGCGTGTACGTACGTGGTGCGTGAGCGCGGATGGTGAAGAGCAAGTCCTGTATATGTGAGGCAGGCTATGCTGATGCCGCTGGGCTTTTCTGCTCGCGGACGAAAAGGAGTAGCAGATCGCGTTAATTGGCTGCTGCAGCACTATTCCTTGATCTCCCTCAGCCAGTTAATCAATCCTTTTGTGCAGTGGTGCGCCATCGATTGTATCTGCACATTTCTGCAAGTGATTACGGAGTAATTAACTAGCTAGGCTTGTTTATTTTGTGTGTGTGGTAATCACTCGTTTTGTAATCACTGCGAGTATAATGGACTTAATTATGGTAGTGGAGTCATTTACGTGGGCATTAGCATTTTCATGGCTAGTGTAAGGAATGCGTATTTACGTCAAAGGGCGTAGATCTCGATCCTAGATCTTCTAGCTAGCTAGTGGTAGAAACTCCATTTTATTTATTGAAAAAGTTGCATGTTTTTTAGAGTGGAAAGTTTGCATGTTGCTATATCGTCTCTGGTGTTGTTTTAATTTTCAAGGATAATATTGTGTGCAATATATCAAAATAATTTAATGGCATCCTTCCGTCCGTATGAATTTGCCAGAATATATGTTGCTAGAGTGAAAGTTAGATAACCACTTATTTTTTATTACAAGGCAAACCTACGTACACACACCCAGCGTATACACGTACTCTGGAGTGTGTGTCCTTATTATACGCATAGATAACCAACCACTTTGTGCGCCGAAAATATATGTCGACGACGTTTCCGAAACAGATAAGCCAACCACTTTGCTTGTAAAAAAAAACATAACAGTGCTTGGATGATGTTGTGACAGTTGTGCACATGTTTAATTACATGCATGTGTGTATGGGAAGACCATTTTTGTGTGTAAGACATGCATGTGCAAAGACCATATACACGTGTATATTGTACGTGTATATATAATTGTGCGTGGAAGAAGTAAATATAGATTTGACAAATAGGGGATCGTGATATAATAAGTGCAGACTCATATAGGAGTACATTCATGCAATTATACTCACACATGTAAAAGAGATGGATAGGGTAGATCTAGTGAGCCTTGAGAAGGTAAGCACCCTTACAAGAAATTTTTGCATGATTAATCAAATATAAACAAAATACTTGTATGTGTCTGTGATTTTATCGAAATAGTCACAACATGTAAATTAAGGGCATAAAATTCATGTAGAAAATTAAGGGTGCGAGGTCCCCCGACCATTAAGACTTTAAAAAATTATAGTTCCTCTTGAAACTCGTTGTCTATTAATCCAAATACAAACATAATTACTCATTCATCTAAAATTATTTGTTGTAATAAGGGGACGAGTAGTGGAGCTAGTTGCAACACGTGTGTGCACAGAATGTGAGGAAGACACACGGGCTACATGTACGTGATGCTGGTTGCTCGAGTGAATTATTCCTGCTGCATTTTTATGGAATTAATTTAATTAGGTCATATTTTCCTTCAATACGATCGATGTTGATCCGCAAATGTCTCCACTATATATACAAAGATCGCTGATGTACGTGCGTATACGTGATACGACGAATTTAGCTAGAGAATGGATGCCTTCCACATGTACACTTGCCCACGATTGTGTGTAGCTTTTATACTCGATCGATCCTGGTAGCTAGAGAAGAAATATATGGCTGTCGTATGCGAATGGTTCGGTGATCGACTTCGGTCAACATGACAACATACACATATTACTCCGTACATAACATTAAATGCTACTCATAAATTTCTTTCGGTATTGCTGTGATTTAAGGCGCAGTACTCCTACATACAAGCAAAAAAAACATTCAAGAGCCGCGAAATTAAACCACAAAACCCAGCATACCACATGACTTGCGTGCTCCCAGATTACAAGTGTTCGAGGCCCCTCCTGGCCCGAGCCGGAGACTTTTGTCGAAGATAGCCGAAAAAATCGAAGAGCAATTCGGGTGAGATTACAAATATGGTTTATTTAAGTACACGTCGGACGTACTTCTAATCTAGAAGTGGGAGTTGAACCCTACGGAATGGAATACGGTCACGTGCTTTAACTACTGAACGAGAAACGCGCACAGAGGCTCAAACACGAACATGCAGGGCGAACACCCTCGCACAAGCCTACCGAGCTCAGCTCGGTTCTCAGATTACAAATGGTTAGCCCACCTGTCAGCGATGTGTAGCAGTAATTGCTACCGAATGGTCGGTGTTTTCAATGGGCCGGAATGAGATGATTGGGACCAGAACCCTCCCATGTTCCTCACGCGAAACGGATTAGTGTACTAAAAATCTGTGGTTTCTCCACCTAAATGGGCCGAAGTCCAAACCAATCTAAGTTATGTGACCTGTGATATGTACGTATGGGCTGAAACACAAACCTGTCTCTGTCCTTAGGCCTGTGGCCTCTGAGTTAGACCAGAGTAGAATTTTACTGAATTGCCCTCGTGGGTCGAGTCCTGGGGACCCATGATCCAATTTCATCTGTTCTCGTGATGGATTTCTAGGCTTGTACGAATGTGGCCCATCATTCAGGTTAAGGGTGGCCTATGCTGCAATGCTCTTTCGAAGAAAAAAACTCCCATTCCATTACTGCTGTATTCTGTCAAAACAGCAGTGTTGTGATCTCAAAAGGAAAGTAACAGTGTGTGTGACCGTTTGCATGCCGATGTATGCTTAATATCTTTTTTTTCCATTTCGTTGCATATAAAAGAACATGTTGTAGACGGGTTACAAGGTATTACGTGCAGGTGCAGCCTCTTCCAGAGCCGTCTCCGCGCCGCGGTCTTCACAACGTGTTGTGTATGACTCATATATAACAATGTGAAAGGAAAGTATGCACTTTCCAAATACAACCCTATAGGGATGTAGTTGTGTTGCGTGTTGTTACGAAATATTGTGAGCGATGAATCCAGATCGAACATGTAATCGAGGTATAAATATATACAATTGATCTCTTTAACCCTAATCAGAAAAAGGAAGAAACTCCTCATATGAATGGAGCCGCCGCGATTCGGCTCCTGAGGACGTAGAATTTGTCAAACCTCGTAAACAAATTCTCGTGTCTCTTGTGTGCTTGTTGTGATTATTCTCTCACGCAAAGGGCTGTCTCCGGTTCCAACAGAATACATGTTGGTCAGTGCACGAGATATGTCTAGACAACACGGCCTGGTTCATATCCAGTTGGACCGGTTCTAATTCTGTCAACATTCAACAAGAGAAGAAGGAAATGTCAAATATGTATGCATATCTAGAACTAGTCTGCTATTAATTTTCCTTGTGCTTTTTTGTAGCTGGTATGTTAGTCCATTGGATAAGCTGAAAAAATGTAGTAGTTGAATAGTTCATGTAAATTAAGCGATGATATCTTGAAGAAAAAAAAAAGGGCTTTTGGGCTTTTGCTCAACACTGATTTTAGCTACCTTATCAGGTTTCTGGTATAAAAGGGGGACAACAAGCATTGGCCATCAGATTAGTCGTTTCAACTTTAAACTGTGCAGCACTGTTCTAGGCGTCTAGCATGTCCTATTCGATGTATGGTCATCAAATTTGTTGATTTGGACTTCAAATCTCAAAATGGTTCCAAAGTCCAGGCGCATCCGGTTGGTTAGCTTGGTGAATATCAGGATTTGAAGTCACTAATACGAGCAAATTGCACGCTTTGTTCGATGCTGTTAGGATTTCATTTCTACAACTTTGTTGTGAGCAGGTATCCTAGCAAACTCTTCTTAGCAGATCAATGATAATGTTCAATCAAACAAATATTCCATTGAATGATATTTACATGTGGAATGTATACATGAACTGCAACTGAAATACATCAGCCTAATGTTACAAATATGATCTAATTGAATCGATATGTCTCAGTAAAACATGAATAACAAATCACATCACAACACGCACGTGTAACAGTATCAACTAGTACTGCATACTATCTCTACTGAAATGAATCACTCTATCGTTACAGACACAATGATGCATAGATATCTTCAAGCCTGCAAAATTCGTAGGTCGTCGGTCGGTCGGCATCCAACCGCACAATTTCGCCGTTTCAGCTTCGCCTGGACGAAACAGAGGCGCCGGCCATGTGCTGAACCCAGTAGTCCGCCAAGAACGTCTTGGCGGCGTCGAGGCTTGGGAAGTACGGCGGCTCGAGGAACATCTGCGACAGCGGGTCCATCCCCTCCGCCGGCACGAACAGCGGCCGATTGCCCGAGGCCTCGGCCGTGCCCATCACGGCCGCCACGAGCTGCCGGTACGCGAAGAAGAACCTCCTCACGGCCGCCTCCACGGCCTGGAAAGCCTGCAGCAGCTCCACCTTGCCGGCCTCCTCGCCCTCGCCGCGCCTCCGGCTGTGGTACAGCCTCATGGCCGCCTCCTGCAACCTCGGCCCGCCGTTGGGGTCCACCTCGACGCCCAGCACCCACGGCACACGCTTCTTGAGGTCCCTCGTAGCGTTAGCGACGTGCAGCAGCGCCCTCGACAGGAAGCAGAAGGACGCGTCGGAGCCCGGCGCCGCCCGTATCGCGAGCTGGCTCTTGAGCCGCAGGAAGTCGTCCGGGTCCATCAGCAGGTGCAGGTCCTCGACGTCGGCGAGCAACTTCCAGACGCGCTCCAGTATCCAACAGTCGCTCGCCGCCGCCTCCCAGTTTCTTGCTTCGATTCGGTCGTTTAGGCGGGTGACAAGTTGGGAGGCCGCGCACAGCCAGGATTCGAGTATCTGGTAGATGGTGAACAGCGCCTCGTTCTCCCGGTTGCGGTAGCCGGTCTTGGGCTCCGGCGCGACCTTCGGCTTGAGGGCGTGCAGCGCGTGCGGCTGCACGACGCGGTCGTACTCCAGCACCGGCTTGCCGGCGAGGTTGGGCTCGCCGAGGCCGAGGGAGAAGGCGCAGCCCTGCATCTGGCTCTCGATGGCGTACATGATCTTGGCCGCGATGGTCTCGGACTTGTCCCACGCCGCGAGGCGCGGGAGAAGGCTTGCCTCGCTGACGTGGCACACCACCGCGGCGGCGCTCCCCGGCAACTGCCACACCTCAGACGCGCTCCGCTCCCGCGGGAGCACGCCCTCGGACGCGCTCAGCTCGGCCAGCGGCGCGCACCGGTCGCCCTCGCAGAGCGCGGCCACCACCTCCATCTCTCGCGCCGCGAGCGCCTCCAGCCGCCGCGCGAGCTCGCGGCGGCTGGCGTAGCCCCGCGGGTCGGAGAGCGCGACGGACACGAAGCGGAAGGTGATCTCCAGCGCCTGCAGCGCCGGCTTCACCAGGCCCTCGTCGGCCCACTCGGGGCAGCACCTATCCTTCCACAGCCTCGACAGCTCCGGCAGACGTAGGTATTGCTCGTAGTCGTACGCCTCCGCCGCCGAGTCGTCCTGCACCGTCAGAACAACCGACGTCGACGACGACGATGAGGGCGCGCACGGCTTATCGTCCGGCCGCACCGGCGAGACGGCGGACAGCTTGGGCTTCGCCATTTCCGCGCTCTAGTTGTACTCTCGGTCACCGTTTGGCTTGAAATTTCCACTACTGTACTAAAGCTCGTAGCTTCTGTTCTGGTTTTGAGCTCTGCCTCGAGAATTAGAAGGTGAGGCGTGTCATATACTGCTCGCGCGGAGGAGCGTGATGGCGTGTGGACCGGGGTGCGGGCCGTGTGGCGCGGTTTGAAATTGAATTCTGCGAACCGCGGGTGGGCTGGCTGGCTGGCTGGGGAGCGTGGGGCAGTACGCATTAAGGCAGTAAATTAACGCGAAAAAGGCGAGAGAGAGAGAGAGAGAGGAAAAAAAGGTTTTGAGCTTATCCGGAGAGCTAGCTGTGGGTTGTCCAAGTCGCGAATCGGCGATGTTTTCTTGTGTTCGGCCATCGCACGTCGTTGCATTTTATGGAACGCGACCGTCTCTATCCGTTTGTCCATCCTCCGGCACAGGGCTCGCTGAAAAACCATGGCGTTTCTGTCTCTTTTCCACTACCCGTCTGGTGGAGATTATCAAACGAAAACTTCCTCCAGTTTTCCTTTTGCTTGTAGGCAATTCATTGTGAGAAAACTAATTTCACACGGGAGCGACGTAGTTTAGTTTGTGATTTTGGTCGGCAATGTCGTAAGTGCAGGCTTAGCTTTGTTTTTCATCTGGAGGTAGTGAACGTACCTTTCATCGAAAGGCTCTGCAGTTTCGGCCGGGCTGGCTTTCGGCAGCCAGTTGACTTTAGCTGTGTTTCTTTCTTTGGTTATTTAGCACTAATAAACGTTCTCGTCAACCAGCTTTGTAAGCGATTAAAATTGCCCTCTCCTTATCATCTCGGATTGTTTAGCACGTGATAACCTGACCAATTTTGCATGAACATGACGACCTGTACACTGTATTTGATAATGGGTATTACTATAGATTAGGCACCCAGGTAGTCATACCAAAATTAGTAATGCAAAAATCTAGGCAATACTAAAACCTGCGCAAAAAAATAGTGTTTGAATCGTAGTCATACTAATTCACGGGTAATGCCAAAATCAAGGTACAAATTGATGTATTTGGATTGTAATCATACCAAAATTTGCTAAAATTGTGAGTATGCCACGTAGATCTCATATGATCTTATTTTGTTGATTAAATTATAAAAAAATACAATGGTTCGGATGCCAGATTTAAAAGATATAGTTGATTGAAGTTTTGTAATCAAATAAAATGAGCATTTAATGCCACCTGCCAGCTCATGACACGCGTCATCAAGCATGCCCCCAACACCTCTTCCCAACTTTGGCGAGGGATTTGGTCGCCCTCAAAATTCCCTGCTTGTTGGCGACTTTTCTATTGGGTGCTGCCAAAATTCCATTGGCATGCCAAATGTTGGCGACAATCTAAATGCTAACTAATTTTTTTGATATTGCCAATTTTTAGAATGGTTTACGAGGGCTAGCAACCAAACGGCCCCTAATTTAGGCGTTACGCTGAAACCAGAATGCGTGATCAATAGAAATAACCTCTTATACTGCACAATTTCTTCACTTACTGTTAACTTTCGGCTGCACTGAGTCCTAAGTATCCTAAAAAGCAAGCCCAAGCAGGCAGGCATGGTTAATGGTAGTGCAAAACAGCCGAATTTCAGGAGGATTTACAATGCAATGCTGATACGGCACGCACCAACCCCTCCATTTCTATTTTGTCTATTACTCAAATCCCATCAGCTTGTCGCTCCACAGGAAGGTTCACCTGTGATATTTCGTACCCACAGGGCACGGCATGGATTTGCTCGAGATCTTAGACTAATCAAAACTTCAAAGACTGCAAGTCCATCGCGCCTGCCGCTAGCTTTGGGCTGGCTGGCGCTCTGTGAGACCGTCCGCGCTGCCAAACTTTGACGGCGGACTCGCGCCGAGTGAGTCTACTGAGATCAACTCCCTCGTTGGCTCGTTCTAACCAGCGGAAGCAGCCGAGAAGGCTGTCTTGCTTTAGGAGGGAAAGCTGTGATTACTTTGCTATTTGATGCTTATCTCTCGATTAGTAATTATTTTCATGTGGTTTGACCAAGTATATTCCAAGAGACCTGTGCCATCTGCTCTAGACATATTCTGGGGATTAGGATTGCCACGATAACTATGAAGTTTATAATCTGTTGTTTTTTTTAAGTTGACCACATATTTGGCAAGTCTTTTTCTTATGGAAGCAAAGTTGACAATTGGTTCCTTCTATGTAGGTATTCGTGCATATCCAGGAGGTACAGTAGGGGAACAGTTTTAGGTGAAGAAGACATGTCGATAAGACGATAAGCGAAAGCAAAGCATGTAGGTCGGCAGATTACCTGCCTAAGTTACTCGGGACGCCAGAGCATACGTGTACCCACTGAACAGTATATCTACGCGACATCTAAGCACGAAACTGTGTGAGAGTTCAAATGATTACCTCAAGCGTACATATACATCCTATTGCCTTACGAGGGATTTCGTTTGTTCAGACGAAGGAAACGAATAGGCCAAAATTCTGAAGAATAGTTTCGTCTCTGGAAATATTCGTCTGAGCACACGAGGGAGGAAGTCTCGTGGTTAACTCCAAACAGCTACACCAGACGTATGGAGCACACTTGATTGGAGAATCTGGAATTCAGAGCATCTTATCCCTCTTTCGTATGCCATTGCCGATCTTGCGAAAACAGCCGCTCTTCGTCTTATGCAAACAAACTAGTACTATGAATTACCTTCTCCTAGTATCCTATATAGACTAACGAATAGGATGCGTCTTTTAAATAGCTAGCTCCCATCAAACTTAGCACGCGAGCCCGTTCATGCATGCATGAACCTGCCATTAAATCGTATGAGAATCCCGGCAAGGCCCATGCTTGGTGCATCCACCAATCATATTCGTTATTCGTTACAATCGTTGCGGCAAGGCACATGATTGTGTTTTTTTCCTTCATAATTTGGCATTTTTTTATTCTATTTCCAAAAATAGCCCTGCAGTAAACTAATTTCAGAAATAGACCATTTGCTCAGCACCAACACGAATGGCGTTGATGTTTTACATGTCAGCGCCGTACTATCTGGCACTGACATCTGGTGCCACATCAGCGTGCAGATCCTAATAGATGTCATGTCAGCACACCTCGGCGTCAAATTGACGAGAATTCTTGACCAGGTCAACATTTTTCAGTCGAAGTCTCTATGAAAGAAGACTCACATATGAAAAAAAAAACACTTTATAATGGTTATATACATATGACCACGATTAAAAAGAAGTCTAGTCTCTTTTACAGCGGCCAAATTGGTCGTAGACTAGTTTGAATAATGAGATGACCAGTTATGGATATTATGCGACCAGCCATACGTTTTGGGTCACTCCTGACCAGAAAAATTAGTCGAAGGACATAATAGTTTCCCACATGACTAACGTGAGAGCAGTTATTGGCGCATCTACCAATTTACAACAGTTAGCTAAAAAACGCAGTAGTTCAAGACTCAACTGAGGCATGTGCATGAAGACAAAAGACATTTCTAGTAGCATTAATAGTCACCTCTTAGATAAATATAAATAGGGTAGCCCATGTATATTGCAACAAAATCTCGTTCTCATCGCATTCTTGTAAAAACTCCCTCTGTGTCCACGATAATAAAGGTCTCTGTTTCGATCGTGTTCTCATATTTCATTTCACTGTAAGCTCAATAAGGGACCTTGGGTTTCAATCATCAACAGTTGGCGCTAGAAGGAGGGCATCGTCAAGAATCCTCGTTAAATCCAAAAGTTACTTTACACAAATAATATGATGCTGAGATGTTGACCTAAAGCGTCAGCTCTGCCGACGCTGAGGTAAGGGTCATTTTCCGCACAGGGCATAGTAGTTGTTTGTAAGTAGTAGTTGAAGCGGTAGTGCGTAGTACTTATCCATGATAGGTGGAATGGCACATGCACTTACATTAGCCCGAGCAATACTTTGTGTAATTAATGAACGAAGTTGGGAGTTAGATGGCGCATAGGGTATGTCGGAGTGCATCTCTTGTTGGGGTATTTTATACCTTTTTAGACTACCGAAGACACATGTTCAAAGCATGATCATAAAGAAGATAGAGAAATTAGAACCACCAAAATCAGCTAGTTTTTTTTATGTGATCAACTAGACTAATATTTTATAATATTCAGTTTGAGTGAGAATAGAGCAACGAAGATAACATTTGAAGCCTAACATAACAGTTGACAATGAAGGTTTGGTTAGGTGCATTTGTTTGCATGTCTATTCCTACGGTACAAATGGCAACACGCATTAACATCGACCCAAACTACAAGTACGATATAAACATGTCTTCTGGAAAGGAAAATACTTGGCGGATGAAAATTAAGTCAGGCTTACAGACATATGTCCTACTCCCCCCCCCCTACAGGCTCTCCTCTTCACCTCGTACCCATCCAGCCACTCCTCTACAAGGTCTTTCTTTTTTGGTACATTGTTCCTCTCGTCTTCCTAAGCTTGTTCGTATTCATTCCGTAGGTTCTCTATGTAATCCTCTTGTTTCTTCTTCTCCCATGCAGCTCGCAACGCCTCCCTCCTAGCAACAATCAAATACCCAATCTTGATAAGGTCCAATTACTCATGAGGTCGGCCACATTTCCCATTTGGCCTTCTTACTTTCTGTCGTAGACGAACAAGTTAGCGGGATTTCAAAGAAGTCGGATGAATATCTTGATAGAAGACGTACCCCCGGGAATAGGGATGGCAACGGAGCCCTTCCTCGTTCCTCGCACAGGGAATTCTTCCATGAGAGGACGGGGATGGGGTAAAACTTGCCCGCACAGGGAAGGATTTGGGAGCAAACCATTCCCCATCGGGTGCACCGGGGACGGGGACTTTCTCCCATCCCCGATTCCCATCGGGGCCCGTTTGTGCAAGTGCCATGTGGACCCTTTGTTGAATATACCTAAGATAAATGGTGAGAACCCTAGACCCTTTACTATCCCCTCCTCATGATTTCCTCTCCCAGCCGCCACCCCTTTCTAACTCGAGCGCCACGACCCATCTCGCGTCGCTTGCGTGCGCCTTGCACGACGCAGCCAAGCACCACAAGGATAGATAGATTTTATTTTCCCACAAATAACCATGTTTATTACTGGCAAAAAAAAATAATCACCATTGACGGATACATTTGAAACGACTCACAACGTCAAAAATATGTTTAAATTAGTGACAAAGTTCTCAGCACCCATGATACTTTTAATGACAAAATATTTCCCACTATTTCATTAAAATTAGTGATAATTGAATCACCACAATTACGTTTCGTAAAAGTGGTGTCTCTGTCATCACAAATGCTCATCTATTTGTAGCAACATCGTTATCACAGTTACACTGTCTAGTGATAGAAATTTTATTTTATAGTAACAAAATGATGTCACGTGTAATAAGCTTTATTGCTGCAATTAAAGGGGGCAAAGTTGTGGTATTTGCTTATGAGGGTACTTTCGTCACACAATTAGGCCATGTTTAGTAGAGCTTCGAATTCTCATTTTTCAGATTCTACTTCTGATTATCTGAGAATCCAATTCTCTAAAAATTTATAGCTGTCTGTTGAAAGCGTTTGGCTAGTAGGTTAGCTCAAAAAACCATATGAGGAATGATTAGAGGTAAATAAACCATGTTACCCCTGGTTGTAATACTTCAATTGTATTTGTGTCTTTCTCCTATGTATTTGTACACAAATTATAAAAAAATCCTCCAAATTTGTTTAGAATATATGAATGTACATACATTGTATTTGTACATAATGCTAGGTTACATTTCATGATGGATTACTACTGTTGGCAAATAATGAATTGACGTACAACCATTGATTGTGTATTTTTTTTTTGTAGTATTCATGTTGCGATAGATGAAGCTGGAGATATTGTATTCATATCATATAAGTGTATAAGAAAATTTTGTATTATCGTTTGCAACGTTGACGCATCCGATGCATCCTCATAAATTCTAAGTAAAATCCTCCCCAAGACATGCAACACAGATGTTAATTCAGTTATGTACATTAGCTTCAGATACTACTATGAGGGGATAGATAAGCCAAATGTGTACAGGGAAACAACGTAACTATCCCATAAAAAAAATCATGACAATCAGATTCACAGATGTTAATTTGTGCCTACTACATTCACGATGCATGAAAAAAAATCTTAAATCACTCGTTTCATGACAAATTAGAAAGGTTAAACGCTATGCCATGACAAAAAAAAAACATTCACAGATCATTCACAGATGCATGAAAAAATCAGCAATCACTCCTTTCATCACAATTCACAGATGCATGAATAATATCGACAGTGTTCTATTACAATTCAAAGGTCAAAGCTTCAAATACTACTATGTGTAAGGGGAAACAAAACATTCACACATACTTCAGTTCACAGATACAAATCATTCAGAGATACTTCAGTTCACAAATACTACTATGTGTACAGGAGAAACAACTCAAGCTTCGGGATACTTCAGTTCACAGATACTACCATGTTGTACAGTGTTCATATTGCTAGGGACTCCTAGATTAGAATTTTTTCATGAAAAGTTCATCAAGGTGGACAATGAAAACTGCCTCAATGAGGCAAAAGTAACACAAGGAGGCTTTATAGATCAAGGCTTTCAGAAATTTTTGGTGTGAATAGAGATAATAGCAAAAACAGATAAGACATCTATAAACATCAACTTGTATGTCAACAGGACATTGAAATGATTCAATAATGGACTATGATCGACATTCACAAATTCACAGATGCATGGAAAAATACACCAATCACTCTGTTTCATGACAATCAGAACATCAACTCATCTGATCAATACACAAAATAAGGGATCATTCCAACGACAATTACTGCAAGCAGCAATGCTCAAAACAATCCAGTTCCCATCACCTTATAGATTGCCCTGTCATACAGTTACAGAATGAGGAACCTGAAGTTTTTTTCCCTACTAATATGCAGATTATGTTTAACTCTTAATGCAGATTGAACAAACTATTTAACAAAGGGAATGCACTTACCAGAAAAGCATCCAAGAACAACTATTCCCAACAAATAACATCAATCCAAGCAGAAAATTTTCGGATCTTGTAGGTCACCTAGCATATAGGGTTTGCTTAAAATGTCACCAAAGCAACTAAATCCAAGCGGTAAAAATACGAGGAAATGGGAGAGCTC
Source organism: Ampelocalamus luodianensis (assembly GCA_036346255.1). Taxonomy (NCBI): domain Eukaryota; kingdom Viridiplantae; phylum Streptophyta; class Magnoliopsida; order Poales; family Poaceae; genus Ampelocalamus; species Ampelocalamus luodianensis. The sequence continues at coordinate 22,074,826 of CM070617.1, read as the reverse complement.
ACATCCAAACTGGGGTGGATTGGGGAAATCGGTCGATTTAGGCGCATATGGGGTGGACTGGGGAGAGGGAGGAGAGGGGCAACGCTGGGGTTGGGCGCTTGTTCTTCCTGGGCATGGGACTGCGAGTGGGAATTGGACCACTCGCAGTCTCCATAGGGCCCTTACATCCTAGGGCTTAGCGCTAGGCACCTTAGCACTTACCTCAAGGCTCATAAGATTGGCGCTGAGGTATAATACCTTAGTGCCGGCTTTCCTCATTGTCCAGAGAGGCACCACAACTTTGCCATCAAAAAATGGCTAAGTGCTAGGATGCCACCTCAACACCAACATCTTTGGCGCTGAGCCTACCACATCGGAGAAACGTAAGCCCTCCTCATCCACACGTTAGCCATGTCCATCCCTCCTATGCCATCGTGGCTCAAATGTCAGCACCACACCTAATGGCGCTAGCATGTTATCCATCTGTGTTATTCATGCTGGCGCCGAGCAAATAGGCTGTTTCTGGAATTAATTTCCTGCAGGGGGCTTTTTCAAAATAGAATTGAAAAGGGGCAAAAAAAAAAGAAGAGGGAAAATACCATGATTCGTGCATCAATGGCTGGCGCCGATGCGCGACGTCTCGCATGGGCGGGCGGGCGGGTCCATGTCCATACGAAACCAAGATTATGGCCACCAACACCTCACCAGAAGTTCCGGATAAGAGCTGGCTAAGCTAAGGTAGTTGACCGTCTCCCTTCTCGCTCGCGTGCTACGAATGGAGGACGAGTAAACGTCGACCAGATCCGAGTAAATCGCCAGGACTACATGTTGCTTCTAGATGAACTAGACCTCCACGCAAACGTACGCACGTCGCCGTCGCTGCAAAGACCGTTTCAATCTCCGACGAAACCAACGCGATCGCATCCGGTCGATCGAGGTCCCGAGAGCGACGTGTTTAGGCGGAAAGGAGACATGACGCATTGACGCTCGAAGCGCGCGCGGTAAAAATTGCTGTTTAAACGTGCATGCGTCTGCGTGTTGGGTATGCAGCACGGCGTGGTGTGACGGCGCCAACGACGGCGGCTGGACAGCTGCATGATGCAACCTTTGTTTCTCCGTTCCTTCCCCACCGAACACGCCTTCACGTGCGGCGGGATCGGAGGTCGGAGGAAGAACCGAATGCGGCCCGCTTGAAAGGTCGTTGTGGGCCAGACCCCACAAGGGCTTTTGAGTTTTCGGGGATGCCAACGCGCGGAGGCCCCGTCGGGCACATGGCGTGCCGCGCGGGCCGACAGAGGGTTGTACGTGGCCCATGACGTGAGATGTCCAGCCCGGCTGGCCTGTCGCCAAGATAGGAATTGGATCGTATGGGAGATGGCACCTGCAGCCTGCAGGTGAGGTCACTGAGGTGACAGCCACGCTACACAGCAGCTCATCACGTCCGCTTGTCCGACTTGACTCACTCGGTGGATATGGATCAAGCAGGGCCAAGCGTGACAGCTCAATAGATTGGCCTTCTTGCCTGTCACCACTATAAAAGGGTCAAATGATAGGGCTTTTACAACTGTGCAATGCAAGCACCTTTGTAATGGTCCATTTGTCTCAGTTCATGGTAGATGTGCTCATAAAACTGAAGCGCCGAGTCAAAACATGTAAACATCTTGGGCCTTACTTAGGATGTAGTATTTGTAAAAGAAATTTTAAAAGCTTTGAACTGCTAATCGCGAAATTAATTGTGAAGTGTATACGTTAAAAACGGGTTTCAGCAGACTTACATTCTTATAAGTCCAACTCGCGTGCATTGAAAATCCAAATGGCAAAGCTTTCCTTTTTTTGTCTAGGAAAAAAAAACGAATATCTTTTTTCCCCCGATTTTTCTGCAATAATTGAATCGTTTCCTATGAAATTCCTGCATTTCAAACCGGTCCTTCCTCCAGTAAAAAGATGAGTAAAATGCATTGGAACTCATTAAACTTGTACGGTTGTATTACCTAACTCTATAAACTTACATTTTACTTCCTATGCTCCCTAAACTTAAGTTCGTTTGCATCCCAGGTCACTTGCAGTGTTTACTAACAGATGTGCTTATGTTGGCAAGACATGGTCCTATGGTGGATGCACACATGTCTTGAGCATCCCCAACCCCACCTTTCTCCTTCCTACGAAGCTAACTTAACGCCATTACCATCCATTCCTTCCATGTATGCATCCTCCTTCCCCCGTGTTCCTGACCTTGCCTCTGTGCCAGTTGCGGCTGTCCCTGCTCCTCTGTCTCGTCTGGAAGCCTGATTCTGATGCGGCGCCCATGGCTTGGGTGGAAAAGTGAGGAAAAAAAGATATTTTTGGCATGTCACCCCCCACAGCAGCGACAAAAAAGACACAAAGTCTATTCCGTCAACTAACAAAGAATCTAACATGCGGTGCAAGCGGACACAAGTTCAAGGAGCCTAGAAAAAATAAAAATGCAAGTTCAGGGATCTATGTGAAACAACCTTACAAGTTTACAGGGCTCTAATGCAATTTACTCTAAAAAGATTGTTAGGCTAAACCGAGTACTCTAACTGCGGGGAAGATTATAAACCATATTCTACTTCTAGGCTGGGCTTGGGTTGGCCTAATGTGCCATCAGGCCTTATTTTTCTAAACCCAACTGTCGACGACCGAGTCGCCGATCTTACGAAATAAAAGGAGAAATAGCACGAGACTTCTTGAGAAAGAACAGAACTACTCTTTATTGGTATGAACTGGTTGTTACAGGGGGTGCCTGCGATTAGATGGTGGATTATATCTAATTACACTGAGAGTAACGATTGCTAGTTTACTATATCAGGCTTGAAATATGAATCCAATGCCAATGCCTATGCTTCAATCTGATCCTCCCTCAACTCCGATTGTTCTATCTTTAAATAACTTCTGAAGAGGTGGCAGTTACTCCTGGAAGGCGCCTGTTGTGAAGTGATGCGACTGGTCGGAGCGAGGTGATGGTTAATGAAGTATCAACCGTTCTATGGTTGAGTGTCTGTGAGATACTCAACCGTATGGTAGTTGTTATTAGTGTCCGTGGTTATATAGCGTCATGTGGCATGGAATATATGACATGTGTTTCGTTCATCACATGGTAAGAAATATTCTTGGAGTTTGATCCAGATACCAGTTCATAGCTTTTACGAGAAGTTATCTAGTCGGAGGCTAGGACCTCTCCCGACCATGGTACCCATTCAAGTAACCTCTGAAATCCTTACGACCAGTGAAGTCGTCAGCCTTAGGGGTTACGACCATGAAGACATATGGCCTTTTATCATGTATTAAATAAATACATGATGATTTTAATCCTCGTCACCCAACCTTACTTGTTTTTCTTATTTCAAAATCCATAGGTGATGCATGAATATTTACTTCTCGTTGCTATGATTGTTGATAATTATGTCACTATAATTGTGGCTAGATCTGGAGTCTTCGATACAGAGGATAATAAAGTTAAGTCCTATGATCCATGATGTAAATTTTGGATACTTATGTGCTTTAAATCCGTGTCAACTTTTTTTAAATATTAACTTTGTGTTATTAATATAAACTAGAGGACCTTTCTAAAAAACCTACATTGACATCTTGAGACGTAAGGTTACATTGAATTAGGCTTGTTCAGACATCAAAGTTGGGCTCGGTCGGGCTTTTTCTGCCTTAGTCCGAAGCCCAAAAAGACAAAAAAAAAGCATTTTCTGAATATAAAGATGGACACGACTACCTGCCGCTATACCGTCCATATCGCAACCAACGAGATAGATCCCAGCCGTGAGATAAAATGCAATCTGACGAGCGGGATAGGTCCGCTAAATAGCCACCTGCCACCAAGCTACGAACGTACGTACGTGTGTACATAAACCATGGCAGCGACGACACTCTTCCTCAACGACAATGCTATTGCTTGGGCCAACGTCGTCGACGGCCAGCAGAGCATGGATCAGGCTGCCGCCGACCGCCGTATCGAGCGGCGGCTCCACTTCTATGCCACCGTGTACATCATGCTCAGCGCCTCCTTCCTCCTAAGCACCCCTGTCGTCGACCCTCGTCATGCACACGCTCACTCCACCTCCCACCGCTCTGATTCCTTCGAAGCCGCCGTTGGCATCTTGCTATGGGTGTCGGCCCTGGCACTAGTGCTGCTCTCCTTCCACCTTAGCTGTTTCCCGATGGCCGCACTGGCGGTGGCTCGACTCACGCAGGCGGCACTCAAGCCTTCCTCTAACCAGTGCTAGTACGGAATGAAGAACATTACCACTAGCAGCTAAACTGCCACTCGTACCCCAAGACGGATCCAGTAAATAAAGCCAACGAGATGAAACATTACTACGGGAGCACACTTGCAGGCTTCCCTTGTCCTCCCCCTTCATCCTCCTCCACGCACACAGGAGCGCGCCCACCAGCTTGCCCTTGGCTTCCCCACTTCGTCCCCTCATCATTCTCCTCTGCGCAATAGTGACATCGTGTCTCATCAGGTTTCAACTTGTTTTATTCAGTTATTTTGGGACATGTTTCATTAAGTTTCATCAAGTATCATTATTTCTTCGTATTTTGTAGAGCAAGTTTCACTTAGTTTCATGAAGTTTCATCCCAAGTCTCATGGAGTTTCATAAAGTTTCATCTTTTTGCCTAAAAAGTTTTCAACAGTGACATCGTGTCTCATCGAGTTTCATATAGTTTATTTTTTTTAATTGAAGAGCAGGAGAGCTGCCCTATATATTGATAAAGCAGGAGAGAACAAAATAAAAGGGAATACAACGGTTCACCGACGAGGAACACCCCATACGGGAGAGAAACCGCAGCTAGACGAACCTCGTAGCAACCTAACCAACAACACCGAAGGTAACAAACCAACTAGCAAACGCCACAACTCCGATTATTCTGTCTTACACCTAACACGTCATGGCTAAGGGAAGGGGAAATCTCCCCGCCCAACGCACAGAAACTCCGAAACTAGCTAAACTAGGCAGTGTAGAGGATCACCAATGCACAAGCTTGAGAGAGAATAATAGAAGCAGGGGCAAGGCGAATCCACACGCCGGCGGGGTAACTGGCACAGAGCTTCAACTGATTTGAGTGAGAAAGTGGCTCCTCCGCTTGGAGATGACGGAGGACGACAGAAACACAACACTCGCCAACCCTGACTCCTCGCCACCTCCTCCCACTGGCTCTTTCAAGATGTCCATCACCATCTGCTACAAACGGGGCCTTCGGGACGGTCGCTTTGTGCCTCCACTTCAATGGCAAGAGCCCGACTCTCGGGTCTTCCATCCGGCCAGCCTGCTGCTCCTCAGGTCACCAGTCTACTATTGGAGCTCCCCCGAAAGGCGTTAAAATGGTTCCTCTCTGTAGCCACGCCAGCACTCAAAAACCGGCGGCTTGTATAGCAACAAGGACCGGGGACTGGAGGACTGAGGCTCTGGGATTGAGGCTCCGGGTCCGAGGGTGAGGAGGGTTCTCTGTTATGGCGAACTGCTGCAGCTTGATGTTCTTGACACCGATGACACACTTGGTGGCTGCTAGACGCATCTAGCACTTGAGCAGCATACCCCTTATGCACGGCACTACCGGATGTGTTCGCCGATCGAGGTGGCTCCCGGCGTCAGCTGCTGTCAACAACGATGACGACCTCCCCGGCGTAGTTCCTTCCGACGTGCTCTAGACTGCTCGGCACCTCGTGAGGCTCCGTCGACGGGGGTACCGCCCATAGACGCAACATCGGCGGCAGCAAGGGGTGGCTGATCGGCAACTCCACGCCCAACAAGACACCCTTGACGACAGCGCCTCCTAGTCCGCGGGTGCGGCGGCCAACCGACGAGCATGCGGGAGCCCCTTGTGCACAGTGCCGCGGGCTTGGCGTGTTCGCCGGTCATGGTGGCTCCCGTCGATGGCGACCTCCCCGGCGCGGATCCACCCGACCCACTCTAGACCGTCTGCCCGGTGGCTCCACGGTGCCCCGAAAAGGCTCCATCGGTAGGGGCGCCTCCCACAGGCGCAACACCAGCGGTGGCAAGGGGTGGGCTCCGCGCCCGAAGGAGTCATGCGCCCTCGCAACTGGGAGCTTCAGTGGCGTAGTGAAGAGCTAGATCTTGATCTAGAGCAAACCACCAATGGCGGCGCCAGCAAGTTGTGAAAGGGCCCCACCGGAGGTTAGGGGGGAGGGGGCGCCCACGGACCATGGGGACAACCGGGGTGTTCCCCGCTTGCACGTCGGTCGATCGCCTTGATGCGCGCAACACTCGAGGATAGGGCTAACAAGAGAGGGGAGGAGGAAGATGGAGGGGAGGGAGGAGGAGGGGGGCTCAGAAGGGGGGGGGGGCGCCACCGGGACCGGAGCCTCGGTGACGGCCGACGGGGAGGTGACCGTGGGTGGCTATTGGAGCTAGGCTGGTCGTCTCTCGGGTCGACCTCAGGAGCGACACGAGAGGAGGGAGTCGAGGATCTTTGACTGTTTCATATAGTTTTATTAAGTTATTTTGAGACATATTTCATTGAGTTTTATTCAAGAATCATTGTTTCTCCATATTGTGTAGGGCAAATTTCACTCAAATTTATGTAGTTTCATTAAGTTTCATCTCAAGTCTCATCATGTTTCATAAAGTTTGATTGAAACTTGATAAAACACGATAAAATTTGGGATGAAACTTAATGAAACTATATGAAACTTGATGAAACACGGTGAAACTTAGGATGAAACTTCACGAGACTTTGGATGAAACTTAATGAAATTTGGGATAAAACTTCACGAAACTTAATTAATTTTATGAGACTTGGGATGAAACTTGTGATGAAACTTCATAAAATTTAATGAAACTTGATGAGACTTCGGATAAAACTTCATGAAACTTAATAAAAATTCATGAGACCTGTGATGAAACTTAATAAAACTCCATAAAACTTGGGATGAAACTTAATCAAACTTCGTGAGACTTGGATAAAACTTTATGAAATTTAATGAAACACGATGAAACTCGAGATGAGACTTAATAAAACTTCATAAGACTTGGAATGAAACACGATGAAACTTTATGAAACTTCAAAAGACTTGGGATGAAATTTCATGAAACTTAATGAAACTATATGAAACTTGATGAAACTTGGGATGAACTTCATGAAACTTAATGAGACTTGGGATGAAACTGCATGAAAAATATAATGAAACTTAATGAAACTCCATAAGACTTGTGATGAAATTTCATGAAACTTAATGAAACTATATGAAACTTGGGATGAAACTTCATGAGACTTATGATGAAACTATATGAAATTTGATGAAATTTGGATAAAACTGAATGAAACTTCATGAGATTTAGGATGAAACTTTACAATACTTGATGAAACACGATGAAACTTTATGAAACTTAATAAGACTTAGAATGAAACTTCATGAAACCTAATGAAACTTGATGAAACACGATGAAACTTCATGCAACTTAATAAATTTTCATGAGATATAGGATGAAAACTTCATGAAACTTTATGAAACACGATGAAATTTGGGATGAAACTTCATGAAATTATATGAAACTTAATGAAGCTTGGGATGAAACTTAATAAAATTTTACAAGGCTTGGAATGAAACTTCTTGAAACTATATGAAACTTGATGAAACACGATGAAATTTCATAAAATTTAATAAAACTTCATGAGACTTAGGATAAAATTTCATGAAACACGATGAAATTTGGGATGAAACTTCATAAAACGTAACAAAATTATATGAAAGTTGACGAAACACGATGAAACTTGGGATAAAACTTCATAAAACTTAATAAAATTTCATGAGACTTGGGATGAAACTTCATAAAACACGATGTCACTGCTGAAAACTTGTTTTATACAAAAAACATGAAACTCTATGAGACTGGAATGAAACTTCATGAAACACATTATGAATTAGTTTCATCAGTTATTTGGGATTAAAACTTCCACAACCGAAGTTTCAAAAATTTGAACCTCATTACAAAAATCGAAAAGAAAAATATTCAGGTGTTGGAACTTCCACAATCAATATGTTATGATGTTGTAGTGTCCTTCGCAGCGCCTGCACGCCCACTCCTTGCCTGCCGCTACATTGCCCCGCTCATTGCTCATGGCTGGAGGTCACCGCTTGCAATTCCTTGCTAATCGCACACAAATGCCGCCGTCGCCGCTCACCATACCCGTTCAAATCCACTCAAAGCATCCACGACCGTCGCTATTTGACGCACCCACGACCGCCACCGCTCGCCGCACCCGCATGCCATTCGTGCCCGCTTGCTGCACTTGCACACGACGATCTGTTCGATGATAGAACGGGGAATGGGGAGTGGGGATCGAGAGATAGCGAGAAGAGTGCATCCGAGCACTACAAGACTCGTGTGATGCTGGCGATATCGAAGGATTAGATGCTATCCCGTTAGAAACGGATCTAACGCTATGGCGTTATTTAGCTTTTCTCTATAAAAATATATTTTCATTTTTCAAATAAAAATATTATTTCTAATTAACTTCGGAACAAAAGTAATTTAGTTTTTTTTAATATTTCATTTGGGTCTTTTTCGGCTTCGGGCTGAGCCTATGGGCCAAAAAATGGGCTGAGTTAGAAAACCGAGCAGGGCTAGGTTGCCAATAAACAATCATACACTGAATCAAAATGAACTTATAAAAACTTGGGCTCAGGGCGAACTTGTTTTTTTTTTCTCTTATATTTGTCCCCCTTATATCTTAACTAATATAAGAAGAGGTTTGCGATCGTCCCACCTCCTTGTATGAAAAAAATCAAATGAACCTAAATTGCTGGAAGGGAAGGGAGATGGAGAAGGCAGCGGATCTGGTAGAGAGGGTGGGGAGGGACAGAGGCGAGGGGGACGGGAGTGGAGAGGGCGACAAAGGAATTGGGGGGAGGGAGGAGACGGGAGGCGGAGGCTCTTCACACTGGCCCACATCGGTAGTGGCTTGAGCTTTGACCTTGCTTCTGCTCCACATCTCCGGTCGGCCACCACCGTCGTCATCGGCATGCTCACAAAAAAAATGATATTTACTGCACAACTTAGAATCCTGTCTGATGGTACATCTCACCCTCTGTTAAGACATTGTTGTAATACACGTGCACCCTACTAGTGTAGGTAGAAATTAGAGTAATACCGCGTTGGTTTTGAGTTGCTAGCTTATTACACCCACCATGTGCAATGTTGATGGGTGTGAAATGTACTACTACTTTGTTTCCGTTTAATGCAAATTAGTTTGTCTTGCTAAACACATTTTTTTAAGAGGACTTGCTAACAAACATATACTACTACCTGTAGTAAGCTGTTTCTCATAAAGGAGAAAAACCAAAACCGGAATGTAACCGTTCTGAGTCGACTCGGTTACTCGGAGCAAGTTTGATGGCGCACGCGGTACCAAAAATTTGAAGCGCTACCTACCCAAGCGCACACGTTCTTTGGCTGGCGTTCCCGCGCGAAGCCGAAAACCCTTTGGCGCGCTCTCGCGCCCCTCCCCACCGCGCCCTTTTCTTCTTCCCACCCTTCCCTCACCTCAACCCCACCCCATTCCCCCCCAATTCCCTCCCAATCTCTCTCCCACCTCCAAATCCCACCGCCAATTCCCAAGGCTCCCAATGCCGACGCTTCGCAGCGCCACGGCGAGCCCATCCCCGGCGGCCACACCCTCCCCGACCGCGGCCACCACCCCACGCAGCGCCAAGCGCTGCCTGACTCCTCGCCGTGCCTCCGGGTCGCCAGACGCGTCTCAGTTCACCTCCCCACACAGATCCCCCCTCGCCGGCGCCGGAACCGTAAGTTCCCCTGCCCCTCTCGGTCTCTCATGCAGATCTGCATAACTGCCGCTTCATTTCATCTAGTAGTCCCTTCCAACGCACACCAACTGGTCGATCTCCCAGGTCGGCACCCCGAAGCTGCTCTCGGCGTCGCCCAAGTCCTCCAGGAAGCGGCTCTACAGCGACCTCGTCGTGGACGAGAAGCCCAAGTGGAACCCGCGAGGCAAGTCTCTGAACTCCCGTTTCAGCCAGCCGCTGCATTGTTTTGTTTGGAGTCTGACGGGAAATTTCAACTCTGCCATGCAGATCCCGCGCAGATGCAGGCGGTCAAGGAGGCGTTGCACGTGGCCACGGTGCCCTCGTGCGAGTTGGTTTGCCGGGACGGCGAGCAAAGGCGCGTGCTTGACTTCTGCAAGGCGTGCGTCGGGCAGGAGCGGGCTGGGAGCATCTATGTGTGCGGGTGCCCCGGTACAGGGAAGACATTGTCCATTAACAAAGTCAAGGAGAGCGTGGCTTGTTGGGCAGACGAGGTATGCTATAATTTCTCAGTGCTCCATACAGATTTCTTGATTTGGAGTGGATTATTGATCAAACTTCGTGTTGCTTGTGTTGTGCGTAGATGGGAATGGAGACACCTGATGCTTTGGCAATCAATTGCACGAGCCTAGCAAACACATCTGAGATTTTTAGTAAGGTATTTACTGTTGCCAAATCATGGGCTTGATCTATTTATTGCTGCCCAAACTGATCGACCATGTCAGTACTAATTGAGTTTTCAGTACAGATACTTGGAAAATTCCTGGCTCGGAAGAAGGCAATTGGCAAATTGTCACCACTTCAGCAACTTCAGAGCATGTTTTCCCACAAAGAATCAGCTCCAAGAAGGATGTTGTAAGAACTTTTTGTACCCACCCTAACAATTTGGCTTTTCATGCCATTTTGATCCTTCCATCTGAATTGCATGGCACTGCTTGCCAGATTGGTCATTGTGGATGAGATGGACTACTTAATAACAAGAGATCGGGCTGTGCTACATGATCTTTTCATGCTTACAACTTACCAATTCTCCAAATGCATACTGATAGGTTAGTTTCTGACGGATACTTACACCTATATCACACTGTTTCAATCAAAAGTTGATACTGTTTTGCTGAGCAATAGTTGGTGCTGTTTTCCAGGAATTGCAAATGCCATAGACCTAGCAGACCGGTTTCTTCCAAAGCTTGAATCCTTAAATTGTAAGCGCTCCTTACCATGTTTACTATAGTGAACATGGAACGCCTCCTTCAATTGACTAGCTGACATGTTTTGCTTATACGTAGGAAACTAATATGTCCTTGGCATTATGATACTAATTGACAGGCAAACCACTCGTCGTAACTTTCCGCGCTTATTCCAAGGATCAAATATCCGACATAATTAAACATAGGCTAAAGGTAATTCGTTTGTCATGTGACCAATTCAAGCTTATAAGTATCTGTGTTAAGCTATTTAACTTAAAATTGCTTGCTATACATAACATTTTGTAATGTCACTTATACAGGTTCTTGAGTATGATGTTTTTGAACCACTGGCCCTAGAATTTTGTGCTAGGGTAAGTCCAATTATCCTACAAGCACTCTTATTTATAGTTTCATCTTTCATGTTGAAGTATGTCAATTGTCAATTCATTGGCACTATTTTTTTTTGTGTGGAAGTATATATTTTTGTTTAGGAGAACACCAGGATGTAGTTAGTGGAGGTATCAACATGCTCATTTATTAACATTGTTTGCTTAATGTTCTTTTATCAGAAAGTCGCTGCAACCTCTGGGGACATGAGAAAAGCTCTTGGTGTTTGCAGGTAATCCACTTCTTCCTGAGGCGACTATCATGTTCTTTGCACTCAGCCACCTGTGTTAGTAGAGCTGATAAGATATAGATCATAGATTCCTCAAGAAGAAAAAAAAGCATAGCCATTTTATAAACCAAAAGAATTCTGAATATAGTTGATACATATGTACACCTTATCAGAAATGTTGCTTTGCATGTGTTAACTTTTTCTCTGCTGTGATTATGTGTAAGATGTACCTTTGTGTGTGCTCAATGTTTAGCCATGACAATGAAGCCAAAGTGTGTAACACCTTTTTATTTATTCCAGGAGTGCTGTGGAGGTATTTGAATCAAAGCTACATGATTCTTTTGATCAAGAATTAGTAGTAGTAAGTTTTTGAGTTCTTCACACCATTTTTTGCTAGGAATGTGTAAATAAAAATAAGTGTTTTTTATGTGGATTCCACTCCAAACCAGTCCTTGGTAATTCATATGTATATTGATCTAATTTGAGCCTGTAGTTCATCTGTTGCTTAACATTGAAGGCTTGAAGCCAACCTCGCTGTTGGGCCACATTCTACTTTTTTTTGAAGTGAATGTTGTCTGTGCCAATCTCAGTTTTTGTGCCTGATAGGAGTGTATGAATCTGGTTTGGTACTTCAATCTGCGTATCCTCCAAAATGACCCACAGAATGAATAAGATACATTATTAGGCTTGTATGTTCCTAACAGGATCTGTTCTTGTACTTCTAAATAGCATGGCCAGCAGTGAACTACATGCTATTTCTGTATCTGATGTAATGACTCTTGAGTCTTGCCAAAAACTTCACCTTTCGTTTAGAAGATAAAACATTGTCGCATCCTAATTCTTTGTATGGTTGGTAATAAACCCATTTTGTTCCAGTGTTCTGTGGTCTAACATAAATTCTTGCAGGTGACATTTGACCATATGGATATTGCCTTGTCAAAGGCATTCAAGTCAGCAGTAGTAGATAGCATACTGTGTCTTCCCCAACACCAACAGGTAAAGTTAGATTTATCATCCCCTGTTCCATTAAAACTAATTTTCCACATTTCCTGAAATCTCATTCTCACGTATGGCATGTTGGCCAGATGGTGTTGTGTGCATTGGCAAATACTTTTCAGCATTGCAAGAAAAAGGCTACTACTCTAGGAGAGGTAATATTTACTCAATGGCATTCTGAAAGAGCACACTTGATCGCTTCATCTTGTAGAATTCTAAACTTCTAACCTACCTATATGAATGCCTTGTTGCAGCTCAACAAATCATACATAGAAATTTGCAGATCAACCCAGGTCCCAGCAGTTGGCATGCTTGAATTTTCTAACATGTGCATGGTTTTGAGCGATCAGGTCTGCAAACACTATGGTTCATTCTGTATCAGTAGTTCAGTACTACTCGAAGAAAATAAAAGAAAAGGAAACCAATATATTTTTGATTGTTTATTGGAGTCTGCATTGTAGGGATTCATGAAGCTAGGGCAATCCAAGGAAGATAAGCTCAGGAGAGTAACGCTTCAGATTGACAGTTCAGATGTCACTTTTGCATTTAAGGTGGTCAGAGGTTCTTACTCTTGTAAGTACATCAACATGTCAGTGTTTTCAGGTGTACTTATTGGTTTCATTCATGATACAGGGTAACCGATTCTTTCAGAAGTGTCTGGAGCAGACAAAATCTTAGTTGATAGCACCATGCTGCCATGTTGTGTATACATGAGCTCTTTGTACTGAAACTATCAAGTACCAACAAATCAAACAAAGAATGCCCAAAAGCTCAGGTGAATTTCTAACTGAACTCCCATCATACTAGTTCTGTTCCTGTGAGCAAGCATTTACATGATAAAATACATTGCCATGAAAAATACATTTTCTGTGCTATTTCCTCGTGCATTCAACCAACTGCAGTTTCCTGCTTCTTCCCCTTTATGGATTCCTTAATATTCAGTAACTTTTTCTTGTCTCAGGTGGTTGCATTCTATTGGATCAAGCCGCGGTCAATTTTTAGCCAGACCTCACTGTTGTTTATCAGGAAGTTGATTTATGAAGAAACTCTTTCTTAGTGCGGAAAGTGTACATGCGATGAGTTCTGATAGTCGTTCTCACACAATTCTTCCAAAATATAGTTGACCTGTAATTCTGATTTTTCCAATTTTGTTTGTTCCAAGTTCCAAAACAATTGATCATGTAGTTGGACATTGACGTACCAATAACTAGCAGGCCATGTGCGGTTAATTTTTTTTACTGCTATCTAATTACTCCTTAGGTAATTTGGAATATATTTTGTATGTTTGATATTGCCAATTCTATTAACTTTATCAAAGCATAAGGTTATTCTACTGTTCATTAGATTTTCTCAAGATGAATGCATTACCTCCAATTAAATTGTCTCTGACAAAATATTTTTTTTGTTTCTCTCCCATGGAATTCTTCTTGTTTTGCGAGGAATTTTCTGTGCACTTCGAGAATATAGTGATTTCATATGTTACTGTTTAAAGAGAATACAAAAGGGGAAGTAACCAGACAAAATTAAATAGCGCTTGATCCGCTCTAGGATTGCGAAGCTTCTAAATTCAACTCATGCGGGTTAAAGAGACATTGCAGCATAGTTGAGTATAAATCAGAATTTTCAATTCTAGAAGAGAGTGCTTACCTTGCCTTCCGTGGAGTATTGGACCAGCTCTTATGACATGCTTACTTGCATGCCTAATTTAACTACTCTTAAATATTACCACCAACATCTATTCTAATAGTTAAATTGAATTCGACACGAAAGCCAACGCAACTTTTCCTCTAATATTGTCTCATCAGCCATATGAAGATCCAATTAGCACTAAGCTACGAACTTAACTCCTTTCTTTGGTATCGTTTCATGCTTGCTTCGATTTCTCATGTTCGAATTGGCATCTCTCCTAGAGCTTCATGAAGTATCTTAAATTGATTAGTGCGACAGCTAACCAATTAATCACCATCCTCTGCTTTGGGCTTCATCAATGGCTGGAGTTTAATCCTATAATTTGACTTAGATCCTTTCTCCGTTTGCTAGCATGGGCACAACCAACTCCAAGCTTCACACCGACAGTAACTCATGTTTATGCTCAAACAAATCACGGAGAACTGGCCGTGGATGTGTTGACCGGAATTGTTTGTTTTGCGCACGCACACGACTTGCAGTTCCGGTGTTTCATCACCGCATGTTGTGGTTGAATGTGTCGAGGCAATGTAGGTCAATACCACAAATCCACAGGCTCCGTTTGAAACAGGAAAATTTATCTGTTTTCTTTGAGAATTGATACCACCATTTGAAACGCAAGATTTGTCCTACTTTATGCAGGAGTTGACTTGTTTTCCTGTAAAACTGTTTACTGTAAAATTCTTATAAAATTTTGTGTTGCAAACGTGGCCTAATTTATCTCACGATGACGAGGCGGATTCGTATTATCTAATTAGCACACGCGGCATTGATGGCCCCAACAATCAACAGTCCCGTCTGTCCTATTATACAACGTGTATGCGTGACAGAAAGGCCCTCTTAAGTTCTAATACAACATGAAGAACTATAATTGATTGGCAGCCGAGTTTTTGCCCATATTAGCATATTTTCGCTGTGTATTTATAGGAATGATCACCTCTGTTTTTTTTTTTAACAAATATATCCACTTGCTGCAAGGTTACCGTACGACATCCCCTCCGCGTCGCCATGTGCCCCGTCGCTGCACGACCACCACCGTGTGGCACCGTTACTGCACAGTGGCCGTGCGGGAACGCCACCGCACCGCACGGCGGCCATGGGGCACGTGGTGGGCGGGGAGGGGATGCCACCATGCCGCGGGTGACTATATTTGTAAAAAAATAAATAAAAAATTTAAGGACAATTATTCCTGTAAATACGTGTTAAAAATGTGCTAATACTGCCAAAAATTCTTTAACAGCCCTCGACAAGCTGTACATATCAGCGAGCTCATGCTAACTGCGATACTCCGTCTTCGACATCGAGTAGGTTTTTTCTGTGTGTCCACCAATGACTATCAATGAATAAGGTAAGCTGACGTATTGACATACCAATTTATATTGTTCAGGGACTTTCTCTTACCACATTAAATATGAATATGTAGCGTTGTAGTATGCTATCATAATTATGCTTATACGATGAATCTGCACTGTTATACCGTAGACCCATCAAATAAATGACTTAGTACTCTCTCTTTTTTTTTTCACTTCGATTAGTATGTTAATTTCTGGCCCCTTAGAGTAGACGCGGTGAACAACTACTCAAACTTAATCAAGGTTATAAGACATGATTGTTGGCGTGCTCTAGTTTCTTTCTTATTGATTAATATAATCTTCACTACTAAAATCTGGATTGGTCACCATGATGCTTATAGCTTTTATTTCTATTTTGTATTGATTAATTAATATGGGAATGTCCAGTTTCTTGGAGGCGCGTATAACGTATATTTGTTCCAAAAAGTAGATTATCTATTCTAACCTCTCATAGTCGCATATAATTTTAAAACTGTTTAAGAAAGTAGATTATAAATAATTAATAGAAGGACACATTACTTGTGTTATACCGGCGCCCACATATTCGAGTTTTTGGCATATTGGCACTGTTTACACGCGAATTACCAAAGTAGTCCCATATCCAAATCAATTGTAAAAATAGCACCACGGATAAGCGGAGATGCGACATGTGGCTTGTCCGTGTCTCTGGGGCCGGCAGAGGATCAACCAGTCGAATTCGATTGAAAATTTGATTAAAAATGATTGTTGACACTATAAGTACTATTTAAAATATTATTTAAACTACTATATACAACACTATTTAACATTAAAAAAATCAGCCGAGAGCACGTTTTTCCTTAACAAAATTCACAATTTTTTTCACATAAAATCACGACGTAGCAAGCATAATCTCCTGAGGTAGCAATGATTCGCCGAACGAGGTGGCGACGGCGAGTAGTAATACACCGTCATCGGCCGTGGCGGCAGGGGTGCATGTGCATCCATACTTGGTGCGGGAGCGTGGGCACCCCATCCTTCACGAACTGCGCGCAAGTGTAACACTTGGAAAGGCACCAATCTACCACCGTCCATAGTGTTAAATAGTGTCAAGCATGGGTGCACATGCACCCCCCGTGGGCGCGGTTGGTGATAGTGCACTACTACCTGCTGTCACGGCCGATGACGGTGTACTACTGCTTGTTGCCGTCGCCTCGTCCTGCGAATCGTTGCTGCATCAAGGAGATTGTGCTTGCTATGCCATGTTCTCATGCGAAAAAATTATGATTTTTTGGTACATATGATAATACATTTGAAGCTGCGAGTGCGGGGTAAAAAAAAGTCAAGAAAAATAATTCAAAGAAAAAAAGTGCTTTTGACTGTTTTTTTAAGCTTAGTGTTTCAAATAGTATTCAAGTAGTATTTCAAATAGTGTTAACAATCGGTTTTTTTTTTCAATCTAATTCGGCGACTGATCCTTTGTTGTGCCCTAAGGGCACGACACTACCCTGTCCATGCCCCTGGGGTCGGGCTTCGCCTTGTCCGTGCCCCTAGAGCATGATGGAGGCATGTCCCGCCCCCAAGGGCACGATGGAAGTAAGTTTGGCCCTACGGCACGTATGACCGTGGTGTTATTTTTACAATTAATTCGAAAAGAATGATATTTTTGCTAATTCACACGTTAATAGTGCCAAATACGCCAAAACCCCCACATATTCCAGTTAGTTGATTTTTCTTGCAGCATGTATGTCACGCAAACCACGATCCTGACCAAGTTGAATAATAGCGATTGAATATACGGGCCCAAACCTGCTAGTCTCCCGTTTATTTCTTTTCCTTGAGTATAGTTGTCCTTTTAACGATTCAGCATATTTGAGGCTAATACACATGAATATTTAGATCTTACACTTGAATAATAGAGTTGTATTGGTTCCAGAACTCTATCTATAGCTGAGTAATTTTCACCGTTATAATTTAGACATACCGTGATCGACGGTATAGATTTTTTTTAACCAATTAACGTTATATTTTTACCTCTTGGGAGTGAACATGATGATTTTTCTTCTTTGCTATCATAAGATAATAAATTTATTTTGGTTGTCCTCGTAAAAAAAAGTAATTTATGTTTGTTGAAATCACTAATGCAAATCTGGAGCTTTTTTGTTTGAGTTGCCAAAGCATTTGTACACTAGTGTTTTTTTATATGGAATACTATATATACCCGTGATGTTTTAACATCACTGACCTTTTTTTCCCCGAGGCTGTTAGGAAATACGGAAATGCTTCGCGTATCATCCATCGTACGTGTGTAGGACGAAACGGCCGGCCGGCACCTCCTCCTCCCGCGCCGCCTGTGCCTTCGCACGTGTCTCCTTCGAGTGCCCACAACGTACGCGTACGATGTTATACGCGTTTAAAAACGTGGTATGTATAACATTGCTCTACGAAATATAATATAATGGAAGAATTCTGGACACTCTTAGCCTCCTATGCCACCTTAATTCCTAAATTAGCCCTTCACTTACGAAATTCCGGATTTAGCTCCCTCAGACCACCTGCTGCCGTTGGAGACAAAGAAGAACAAAGATCTTACCGCTGCGCCGCACGGCAAAGACCAAGTTGTCTTGTTGCCTCTTGGCAGCAGCAACATGCTACCATGCCCCACGGCAGCAACTTTGTTGCTGCCATCCCTAGCCATAGCAACTTGATAGAGGAGAGAGAAAAGAGGAGAGTAGAAAGAAAAAAAAAGAAAAGAATAGGAAAAAACCCGGAAAAAAATCTAAAATAAAAAATTTCAGAAATTTTAAGAAAATTTCATAAAAATCCATGGAACATGAATAGATGTAATAAAATAATAGAAAATTTAATTAAATTTATTTTATTCATTTAAACTGTTTTATTTTTGAAATTTCCAATGAAGCTGTAATTAATCCAATGAAATACAAATGGATTACTTTATTTTTTAAAAGCTTTCAAAATACTTTGAAAAACGTGAAAACTAAAAAGAAATAAAAAAGAACTCAAAGGAAATAATAGGGTTTAATTTAATTTAATTTGGACTTGAATCGAGATGATAAACAACTTCAAAACTCGTACATATGTATGCGTACACATATAACGTACCAGATTTATTGTAAAGTATGCCCAAACCTTTAATGATGCGGCCACAACTACTAACCCTACTACTAAACTTAATTCTTGTGTACAAATTGTTACGCATGAATTAATTTTAGAATTTTCTGAGAACCGATGCCCGGATATGCGTCAGAAAATTCTAAAATTGATTCATGCGTAACAATTTGTACACAAGAATTAAGTTTAGTAGTAAGGTTAGTAGTCGTGGCCGCATCATTAAAGGTTTGGGCATACTTTACAATAAATATGGGATTACGTTATATGTGTACGCATACATATGTACGAGTTTTGAAGTTGTTTATCACCTCGATTCAAGCCCAAATTAAATTAAATTAAACCCTGTTATTTCCTTTGAGTTTTTTTTATTTCTTTTCAGTTTTCACATTTTTTAGAGTCTTCTGAAAGCTTTTTTAAAAAATAAAATAAATCATTTGTATTTCATTGGATTAATTACAACTTCATTGGAAATTTCAAAAAATAAAAACATTTTAAATGAATAAAATAAGCTTTAATTAAAATTTTCATTATTTTATTACATCTATTCATGTTCCAATGATTTTTATGGAATTTTCTTAAAATTTTTTTTTTTATTTTAGATTTTGTCCGTTTTTTCCCTTTTCTTTTCTTTGTACTATCTTCTTTTCTCTCTCCTCTATCAATTTGCTGCGGCTAGGGGTGGCAGCAACAAAGTTGCTGCCGTGGGGCATGGCAGCTTGTTGTTGCAACGCAACATCTTTGCTGCTGCTGTCTCCGATGGCAGCAAGTGGTCTGAGAGGGCTAAATCTGAAATTTTGTAGGTGAGAAGACTACTTTAGGAATTAAGTTAGCGTATGGGGCAACAGTGTCAAGGTGTCCAAGTTCCCACATAAGGCTTGTAACCCTTCTACTGTGGGCCTGCACGCTGCTTAAGCTAACTGGGCTTTTGTGCGGGCCTTTGTCGGACTCGAGAGAATTCTCTGCTAATTTGATTGGGTTCTATGAGCGGGCTGACACGTTCATGTTATAAATTGGCTTTTGTGTGGGCCTCTTTCACCATATTTTCTGCAGTCACGGTGCTCCTTTTTCTTTCGCATAAACTGTAGGTTGCATACTCACATTACTCGGACAAAAGATAAAAAAATATCTGCTCGGATTTGGTATTTTAGAGTAGGCCACAATATAAGTTTATTCGATCATGATGTAACATTCAAGTCAACCAATATTCTAGCTGACTTAGTGCAAGGGAATATGGCATATAATTATCTTATGCTGGCATGAAGCAACACATTACTCCAGCTTATTCCCTTATCTAAAAAGTCATAAATGTTTCTTTCGTGATAGTTAAGCAGTGGAGTACTAGTAGAAAACAGCACCAGTAAAGAGAAGATAAGAGAAGGAAAAACAGTAGATTAGAGGAAGCCACTGCTACGCTGGAGGTTAGGTGTGGATGGAAGGGAATAGATGCCGGTCCAATGGTCCATGTCAGGACGCAGTGTCGCAACTTCCGAAGAGACCCGCCACCGGATTGGATTGGCCGAGACCATCATCACCAATCACCATCATAATCACAGCCCAGATTCACTCATTTGATGCCGCCTAGTCGGGCTCAACAAGGTACGGCGAGTTCAATGGGAAATGACGGCCACTGTTATCCTGACGATGTCCCGTTCTAGTAGTACTAGTATATATCTTACCCCCTCCACTATCTGAATCTCGAACCCCACTCCAGTCCATAGCTGAAAGAAAGAAAGAAATGCGACTAAAATGCAGTGCCGCAAAGTGGATCCATGGTGCTTTTTGCAAAAGGACAAATCTGTGCTTTTTAACCCCGACCTTTTCCAGGTTTCCAAAACCTTAATAAATCAAGGGATTAAGGGCCCCTGTTCTCTTCTCTTTTGCTTTTGCACCCGAAAGCCCGGTGAAATAATACGCAAAAAACTCAAAAGGCCAAAATTTGGCATTTGTTTACTTAACTTGCAGCCGAGTGCACCACACCAGGCTGTTTCTTTAAGCACCGCATTAAAGATCAAGATAACAGCTTAGCAAACCGAATGGGATGGTTCAGCAGCAGAATCCACCACTATCCTGCCAAACTCTTCTTAATTATGTGCGCCATGACTGGTTCGATCACTTGCTGCTACTGCTACTTCTAGCTAATTGCACGCTCAAGCAATATTGGCATGGCCCCCAAGTTTTCCCATGCTAGCCGCGCTGTAGCAGCATTATACCCGCTGCCCCGCAGCGTTTGGTTTGGTTGGTGGCGACCCGGGATCCCGGCGCCCATGCGGTGCGGCCAGCGTTTCTTGGGGCCCAGCGCGGCGAGGCCGGCCGTGTTCCCGCTCGTTCCGCGAAGCCATCACGGAACAGCAAGAACGCACACCAGTTCACGATAACATCTCTGGATTTGCGATGGGAATTCGATCGACTGGGATCACCACCCGAATCAGCGAGATCATGTAGCCCAACAGGGACGTCCGTCGGCGTCGCTGTTGCGCGGCATGGGTTGGTGCCAGCACGTGAACGGCACGAGGGAACCGGCGTCCACACACACCACCCACACGAATGTTTGTCCACACGCGCGGGCTCCGTCAGGGACCCCATGCCATGAGACGGATCCTGTGCGTTTGAAGCGGAAGGCGCGAGCTACGTTTGAGCCGTCCGATCGGAAATCAACCGTTGAGGGAAACCTTATCTTTTGCAGCCATTGAAAATCAGTGGTTGGACACTTGTAATTCACCACTACACATCAACCATCTAATCAGAGACTGATGTTTCAGACCAATGTTAGCCAGAAATTCCAAGTTTTCACGAGATGACTATCAGGCGTGCCTCAATCTCAAGGTGTCGAAATCTTAATCAAACGCCTTTCGAACAGTAGCCAGTAGGTGACATGATTTAAACCTGATTCTTAAGTGTTCTAAAACCTCTCCCTGTGGACACTTGAAATTTCTTTCTCGCCTTCATCTTATTTGCTAATCTTTTTCTATAAAATTTCGGCGTTCCAAACTTGGCATGAAATCAGACAGCCCGATCAATCGCGCCCAGCCAGCGGCACATGCGCACGCTTGGGTCCCTTTCATCGTTAGTGCTCGGTGCCTTGCCCTTTGGAGCCGTGTGGCATCGTGGGTACCTGGAAAAAGGACGCTGAAACCCTGGAGTCCAAACACTCGAAACCACATCGATTTTTTGGTGCTTGCTTTTGGTATATTACTAGTACCGGTACGATCTCTATTAGCCGTGACTATGCGAGTCTTCTGTAATTATGCTCGCTCGGCTGGGCCGCACTTGGCAGGTCAAGTCAGTCCGTGCAGTCCACAGATGCGTCCGTGATAGCGTTCAAACCCTTGATTATATATATGCGTTCAAACAGGGCCTTAGTCAAAAGATTCTGATTAGTGATTACTGCTCGCTCTTAAGAGGGCATGCCTAGATCGATTGCCATTAGAGGCCAAAGTACTAGGATCGATAATAATGCTGGTAGGGCAATCTAGCCTAATTCTTTTCGTTGGGAACATGCTGAGCTTTGTCTGGAGCTACCTGTTTGATTCATTGTCTTTTTTGAGCAATGCTACAAGACTATACCATTTCTTAAGAAGCAATTTAACATCTTAGCTAGTGACATGGAGTATATTTCTGATCCGGTCGTCATGCCCCAGATGATGCTTTTTTTTGTGTGTGACATTTTAAACTTTTAAGCTGGAGACTGGGACTAGCTGTAACAGGAAAACTTGACACATCCCCTAGTAGAATCTTTCCCCAGTGGAACAGCTAGCCTACATTTCTCCTCTTGGTAGACGAAGACCGAAGCTGATGGCTGAAATGAAAACAATCAAGGAAAAACAAGCTATATGCGTCATGCGTGTGAATCATTTTACTGCATCGATCGCTCGACATGATGACATGGCCGAACTGGTGTTGTTTACTACCAATTATTTCGCACACAAGAAATGGGCCACATTGTAAGTGAGATAGGACGGCCCAATCCAACTTGATCAACAGCTCAGAGGCTGGGTACGGGAAGAAATGTCAAAAACACAAAGGGCAAAATGAATGGGGGCCATGCCATCCTTGCACAAAAAGCTCAAGACATTCTCCATTAATCTGTGACTGAATTGACAGCGGCTGTTAAATGTCAAAATTTGTTTGCTGTCAAACCAAATCCAAGTCCCAAAGCCTCTAAACACCGGACCCAGTTACTGTCACTTTATTAGAGCCATTAGCTCTTGCTTCCTGGGGGTTGGTTTCCATGGTAGGATTTCTCACGTCTCCTCAATCAAATCCTGTTGCTACTTGCTTGTGCATATGCAATGGCATGCGTCCCTCAACTTTTGACATACGTGCAACGAAATGATCCAAGTGTATTTGATTTGGGCTACACATACGCTTAATTGCTTTAGTGGGCATAACTATTTTCACCATCAGCCGGAGGGATCAGATACCTTGGAGGATTCGGGACGTTATATGTATGATAGCCGCTATTGTTATCCCGGCGTGGCAGTAGGCAAACAAACATCCATTCGCTTTACTACATTATTTTTTCGTACAGAAACAGTAGAACTATAACTTTCCCACGGATATATGATCGATTTCCACATCGAGCGAGACATTAATTAGGAGTTTTTTTTTCTCAGAATATTTGGGGTTTTCCTCGACGATGACACATATTCGATCGGCACATTTTGACAAGCATTTCCTTTCATTTTCCTTCTCCTTTTCTCCAAATAAATTCCCCATGGAAAAACGCTTTTCGCACTGGCTGCTAACTACTAATGATGAATACATGCGATATGTAATGCCCGCATGATGGCCGCCGGATTCTCTCCGGCGCAACGAGCAGCTAGCACCGATCATGGGTTAGCCTATTAATTCCCGCCCGATTAGGTGCGCCGGTGCACCCTAAAACGCGTACAGCCACCGGACTGATGCAACCTGATTGGCCGTTTATTTCCCAACCCCCAACCCTGTGGAGCCAAGGAGTAGCTGGTGTGCTTGTATATGCTGCTGCTACTACTTACTATTAACGCTGTGCACGTATCGATCTCACCGGCCGCTTTACTACTAGCTAGTCGTAGCAGAATACCCTACCAGCCACTACTACCCATAGCAAAAGACCCAGATGGATAGATATAGAGATGGCAGTGGCCAGCCAGGGCAATGGAGGTGACATGTTCTTGTCCAGTGAGTGCAAGCAATGATTTATAGTCTAAACCACGGGAGCATTGGGATCCCCCAGAGGCAGACAAGAGGGGGACAGGCGACGGTAGTGGAGCGCGCGGATGGTGTGCCGTGTATGTGTATTGTCTGTTTGGCCGTCGGCATTGGCATTGCCGCTGCTGCATGCAACTTGCAGGTGTATAGCTTGCTGCAGATGAGGCTTTGAGAGGGGCACGCATCACGCATGCATGGCCGTCGTTGTTGTTACTCGCTTTGGTGGTGGTGTCTTCTCAGTTCTCACTTCTCAGAGTGCCACTCACTAGCTTGCGAGTGCATGCAGCAGCAGCTCATGACCTGTTTGGTGTTGCATGAAATGTGCACCGGCTTTAGGCTAGGTGGGGAGGAAATCTAGGCAGCTCCAGAAGCCTTCTTGAGAGTTCATAGTGGAAGGGAGAAACAATCAAATCTCTAAAAAAAATTTGCCCCAGGATTGCCAGCTTTTGGGCTACGCCCCCTGGAGCAAAGTGATCTTTGGATGGGTGTGGACGCTGGTGAGTCTTTGGCTAAAAACTGAAATGACAAGTTTTTTATTTGCAATAGCAAAACTAGTCTTCTAGGATTTGAAATGACAAAAATGGTACTTTATCGCGCTAATTTACAACGGAAGCCACGAGCCGCGCTCACGCCGTGCTCCCAGATCTCGACAGACGACCTGCTGTGCTCCCAGACAGCAGCAGGTCACCTGCCGCGCTCCCAGTCCGCTGCAGGAATGTGCGCAAGCCACTTGCCTCGCTGGTATGCTATCTTGCCGCGGACTAGGAGTGCAGTAGGTCGTCTGCCGCAGTCTGAGAGCAGGGCACGTGACTTTTGCGACAAAAATAGTGCGGTAGGGATGTTATTTTTTTTTAATTTCGGACACGGTAAGACTAGTTTTGCTATTTTGTTTGAAAAAAAAACTAAATAAGTTGAAAACTCATGCGCAGGTTGGCTACCTCTCTGGTGTACAGAATAATTGCATGCTTCAATTCGTTATGATTTATCTGTGTTGATTATACATGTTTTTTCTAGTCATTGTTTGCCTGTCAGATCATGTTTATGCACACATGTCATGGTTTCTGAAAGGAACCTGGAAATTTTTGGTCTGATGTGGAAGGAACCACAGGTCTAATCGATCTCCTATGGTTGGTGGACGGTCCCCATAGGAAAGGTAGAAAACGCAGAGAAATTTTTTTCCAGGCAAGTCTTGAAAACACATTCTCTTCTGATTCTTCAGAGTTGGGTGTATAGCCTGGTCTGGCTGCCTAGCTAGCTACAACTAGTAGCCCTGAGATACTACCACCCTACCTCAATTGGCTAGCTAGCTGCATTCAGGTCTGCACAGTAAACCTGTACAGTAAACGTCAAAACGTGCATGCAGCATGCAGCACTCATCCATGTAGCCCGGCCGTGCAACAAAGGCTAATTAATTTAGCTTGGGTGGGATCATTGACTTTTGGGGCTCTTAGTAATTTATGTTTTGATCCATTGGACATTTGGACCTAGGGTATATGCTCCAATAGTAGTAGCCTAGCAGGAGCAGAATGCACAAATAATACACACGGGTCTTTCAACTTGCTCTTTGTGAAAGGTGTTGTAAATGTAAATAAGCACACCTGAACACACGGCGATCAAGCTGTTCCTGGCGCCATCTCCGCCGTGGATGGACTAGTCCGCGAATAGATTCCCAGTCCCCGAAAGGGAGTAAGAACATGCTAAGAAATCCAAACCAAAATCGCGGTCCCGGGAAGTGATCAT
The DNA here is from genome assembly GCA_036346255.1 of Ampelocalamus luodianensis. Lineage (NCBI taxonomy): Eukaryota > Viridiplantae > Streptophyta > Magnoliopsida > Poales > Poaceae > Ampelocalamus > Ampelocalamus luodianensis. The sequence goes on along the minus strand of CM070617.1, from coordinate 22,049,173 downwards.
AGCTCACTTGGCAAGCGGGGGAGCTGGGGCTCCACCCCGCTTGCGTTCGAGCCCCAGCTCGCGCAGGCGCCCGGCGGTCGGTTTCGGAGGGAAAAAATTCTAGATTAGAAAAAAAAAACCTTCTAAAATGAGAAAAATAACTAGTTCCTCCTAGTTATTCTCAGAAAAAAAAAATTGCGGTCCCTGTGCGTTGGCCACAGTCCGTCCCATTTGCAGCAGACAGTGTGTGTGTGTGACGTGCGCGACGTGCTCGGCCGGCCGGTGCCGTATGCATGCGAAGGCGAAGAAGCCTTAGACTTCCGCACCGGTTGCGCCCTGTTGAAGACAAGAGAACAAGGTCGCCGCCTCGGCACGTGCCGTTGCTTCGGGAACGCATCGCGCGGCTCGCAAACGTACGCCGATAAGGCCACAGGGCCGGCCGGTTGGGGGCGGCGTAAGCAATCTCAACCGCGTAAATAATCTGCATACTCTCCCGTCGTCTTTTCGTGTGGACCAAGGCAGGGGCCCGGAGTTCTACGTTGTTTGATCTCTCAGAGCACCACAAGTGTCGAGTACTCCAACCGGCGCTAAGATTATCACATGATACATCATACATACGCTAACTTTCCTTCTCTCTCCAATATTTAGTATCAACTCCTCTCTTCAAGATGGGTTCCACCTCCCAACTCTGCGTCGGCCAGCCTCGCCGCTCCCTCTCTCCTCCGCCCGTAGCTTGACAGTTCTCAGATCATACATGAGTTGAATAATCGATAAATTCATACACAAGTTCGACAACCAACAAGCTACAAGTTCAACAAAATTCATACTTATACATAAGTTTAACAACCAACACGGTACACGTTCAACATTAGCGATAAATCGTAAATCCATACGACCATACATAAGTTCACCATGCCATAATAGGAAACAAAATAACATCAGTACAACCTCAAAGGACCTTCACTTCACCGCTTCACTAGTTGGCTAACTACAATTTGTTATAGCTCGTAGCCTAGGCTAGCACTCTATGGTCTCTATTTCACCTGTGCGCGTTTCGCTCATTAAAAAAAGGTCTCCTCGCCTGAGTGAAGAAGAGTCCGTGAGCGAACCGAACAAGACAACCCTAGAAATTACTATTGGCCATGGCCGTCGTGGCTTCACCTCTCCTCTTGCGGCGGGTGAAGGAGGCAGAGTTCATGGATTGGATGGAGGGGCTGCGGCGGCGGATCCGCGAGAACCTAGGGCTCGGGTACGAGGAGTTCACCGGGAGCTCGACGCCATGGGGATCCCCTACATGCACCCCTTTGTTGTCATCGGCGTCATCGCCACCGTCGACACTGGCGGCCTGCCCTTCGTTGTGCTCTGGGCCAGCATGGACACGCCCTTCTTTGGTTTCCCCTGTCCTTTTCGTGCAACGAGGGAAGAAGGTGGCTCCTGGCTAGGCAGTAAGCCAATAAGGGTTGTTTACTAGATATCCAGCCGAATATTATCCGAATTACCGCTTGCCGATGCTATTCGGTCACATAGGATAGGATCTCTCCCAATTTTTCTACGAAATCTGATGCTACCTATCCGGTACTGATACCAAATCTGGCTGGATACTGCACTCCCTTCCCGAATTCGGTACTGACTGGATTTGGTACTAAATCGGTCAGAAATTACCTGACCTATTTGCACCTCTAATGCCAGGTTTCTCTTTAATGTATGGTACCGGTACCAAAAAGAGAGAAAGTCTCGGTATCGGTTGAAATCGTAAATTGGAGACGCTCTCGTAGACCCAAGATTCATTGCCGGTTTACCCCCGACTCCCCGAGGACCCAGCTTGATTGTATTAAAATCGGCAAGTGTACCGTGGGCGCCGCCTCCTTTTCCCCGAGTCTCCATCTGCTTGGCCTTCGTTTGTTCGTTCGTACGCATCAACTCATAGGTCAGGAGTTGATACGAGTCTTGTTTGAATAAGATCGTCAAATAAAACACTAGCAAAGCGTCGGTGTCCTTAAGAAATCACAATATTACGGCAAATCATGCATTCGGTGCAGCATGTATGACACATGCGGCGCATCTAAAAAAAATCAAGAGAACTACAAAGGCACATGCATGCATGATGAGAAAATATCACTCGACTAAAATTCATGCATGTTCACAAAAAAAAAGAGAGAAAAATATTGCTCCACTGAATAGTAGTATTTGATTCCCTGAAACATCTTGGTCGCCCAATCTCTTACGAGTATTTTAATATTGAAGTGAAAGTAGTCAACTCTTGTTCTGCAACGGCTAGTAATATTGCTCGTGCATGGTCAACTCTCGCTCAATTGCTTACTAGATTTCGATTACAACGGATTGCTAATGTGGTAACAAAATACGTACTACGACGGATGAATCAGGCATGAGCTAGATATCGATCGATCGGATATTGGTCTAGATATTGTCTTGATTTTTTTAAAGGAAACGTAACCACAGTCACGTACGTACGTAGTAATATGTGAGAAAACGTCAGTGCTGATCATCTCATTAATGCGTTGAGTTTAATTAGTTGTTTAAGCTGGAGGAAAATACATAGTATATTCCGGCATTTCATCAGTTGACTCCTGATTAAAATTAGATCAGAGTTGCTTATACTTCATCTATTCCAACGTTCAAAAGATGCAACGGAAATTGATCGTCGCTCCTCCCAACTTCCAGCATTTTTTTAGACCGAGGTTTCAGCAAGTAAATTACTAGAAAGTCACGCAAACTAGTAGATTGGAGTTAGAGAGTTTACGAATCGATATATCGATCAAATCAAACTAGGAGCAAGATAACGTGCATCTTGGCAAGTGACCAAACCAAACATGTTTTTTTTTGGCAAATAAAAGTTGTCGATTATCTATTCTATTTTATCAATTGGCTTAGTCGTACATTGCTTCAAATTCACTACATGGACCAAACCGATGTGGTCCAACTGAAATATAAAGTTTCTTCGCTTCACTAGTAGTCCATTGAGTACACTACACAATGCAACTCGCCAAATTCAGAAGTCGCTTACGCTACTTGGTGGGACGACTTTAAACGACACGATATACACGTATTTTTTTGCGGTCTAACGTATGTGTGTAGATCCACCAAAATTGTGAAGCAACCGCACGTTTTAAGTATTAGTATATCTAGCTGTTCCATCGGAAAAAAAAAACGTACTAGTATATCTGAACATACGAATAAAATTACACCAATTCGATCTTTCGCCACCAAGTCACCTACTGCCGTGCAATTCCCCTAACCAAGGAAGCTGGCCACCCAAATAATTCCTTCAAGTCTGATAATCTCATTTAACATTTCCCCTTGCTTGCATCTACAAATTCTCCGGCTAACCTGTAAAACATTTTCAAATTAAAGAGCCGCTCTTGCTTGTGCAAGAAAGCCGTAGGCAAGTTGGCCTTACTTTATTCATCAAGCATTTAACTAATCCCAACTGCTTATTTTTCCAAAAAAAATATCTTGGCTGTTTTAGTACCACAGAGAAATTCGTAATGTCAAACCCTTGCATTGGATAGTACAGTCGGCATGCTACCTTATTTTTCTGGTTTCAAATCCCAGAGAATCCCAGCGAAAAATCTACAAAAATAATGCACTCAATATAAAGTTAGTGGAAATTGAATTCTGATCATCAGTCATAGAGACGAGATGCTACACTCTTACATATGCTACGGTCGGCTAGTTTGATTAACGCGTTAATTAATTGGACTTACGGAGTACTATCAGTAACTAAGGGTATGTACAATGGTACAGACAGCTGTTGTCTATAGCAACTCTCCATGTCACCTGTAGGCAACACTAAAAACAACTCATACAATAGTTGTGGTGATACAGTCGGCTATAAGATTGTAAACAACACACAATCTTTTAATGCTTTTCTTGTTTCTGGTGCTACAGTCGACTACAAGATTGTAGACAACATCTTTCTCTCTCTTCATTCTCTTTCATCCACGTTAGTAATAATCTTACGTGATAGAAGTTATAGGCAGCTGACATAAATCCATTGTACATGCTCTAACACCACGGCTTCCAAGTTCGAGTTAGGCTTGGGAAGTCACGTGGTACGATCACGAATGCATGGTTCGAAATCGGATTCGCCGCACCACATTTTATCGGATCTCGCGTTCGGTTCCCGGGTTCCAAAGGAAATCGCTCGCCTCGCCTCGCCAGCCTCTCTTCTCTTCCCCGTCCGTCCAAGCAGGCGCGCACGTCGCGTGTACACGAAAGTTTCCGTTTCTCTCGAGCGAATGGGCAACGACGCGCATATACGTACATTAATTAACGAGTACAGTAGACTGTGTCGTGCGCAGGGAGCGAAAAAAGTCTTCTGCTAGGGGTTGGCGCCGCATCTGTGAGATTATTGCATCAGAGATGGCCTAAGAGAAGAGACGGTACGGCGGAACCCAAGCATATCCCTCTTTTTGCAAGCTGGGCGCAGTTTTCATTATAGGTAGGAGCTATTTCGCGATGGATCCGCCGGACTGCCAAGCAGAAAAGGGCACCAGAGGCCACCCGTGTGCACATGACATGATGATTAAGTTTCAATTTCGTTGCTTAATTATGCAGGCTAGGGCCTTCCGGAGATCGATCGGACTAGGCTGCCAAAATCCACACTGTAATCATTAGGCGCCGGATTGGACTGCCAAAACCTGGTGGCTCACACAGCTTGTGGGAGATCACAGACGCGGGTATCTAACCTAATTGATAATAGAAGATCCAAACCACTCCACTATCTAAAGCAAAGATGTTTACTTTTTTTCTTTCAATTAGCTCGTTATATACCATCTCCACTAGACTATATTAGCTTGGTCTATAGTATATTTTGCCCTCCTATAGATGTTTGTTTAGAGGGGAGTTATTGGTTACCAAATTGCATGTGCTTAGACAGGTAAACATGTATTTGACTTAGTATTTTACGACTGCAGATGCTTGGTCATAATTTCTAATTCGGGGTTTAAGGTATAAATGGCGTGCGGGTTCAGCTTAATTATCAGGGAGAGTTTATGAAAAATTCATAGATTATTCAAATCACTTTGCATTGATTGAATGAAGAAACCAAGTCATCTTTTTTGAGTAAAGCTATCATGATCATATAAAGTCATATACCATATAGCAGTGTCAAAACTAGTCTTTAGAATAATTAAGCTAATTAAATTAATGATAGACATTTAAACAATGACTAAACCGATTATAAAGAGCATAAAGAGATACCACAAGGAAAAATTAAAGCCTAAAAGTGAAGCAAACTTTAAATCTAGATGAGCTGACAGTCTTATGTACCAACCTATTGCTCTACATCCAATTCTTAAGCATGTGGCATGTTTTTAGCTTACTTTTTTTCACTGATGACATGCTTGAAGTATATTTCTTTTTATTTGAGTACTTTTGTGTGCGTTTTTTAATATACATAGATATGTATGGCATACTTGAAGCATACATCTTTTCAATTGTCTCTTTCTCATCAATTTTTTATAACATGCCAAATTAAGTGAGCATAAAATGATTGCAATGAGAGACATACGAGCTTCAAATCTAGGATTTAAAATAAGACTCATAATCAAGCTAATCATTTTCGATGAACATCACAAATTAATAACTATAATTAATCTAGTCAAAGTATTCTACCATGTTATGCTTTAGTTCAAATATGGTGTTCCAATCAAGCAATGATGTAAAAGATTGGAACCAAATCAAGCTCATATTCTCCAACCTCGTCAGCTGTTCTTACATCACATGAAACATCGGTCTCATAGTACTGGGGTTAGTGAAATAAGATTTAGGAATCCAGTACTGAGATACATGACAAATAGGAGCAGAAGCAGGTAGAAACAAAGAACTTTTAGGTTCTGGATACTGCCGATCAGACTACTATTGAAGTGTCGGTCTGACCGTCAGTCGGTCTTATCACATGTAAAACGCCGATCTTACCGCCTGTCGGTCTGACCACGTGAAAACCACTGGTTTGACCGATCCTATCGCAAAACTCCCAAACCTGTAGAAAATTGTTTAGAGAGAGCGAAGCGATGATGAGGAGCTTGACCAAACTCTATCGCCGAATGAGAAATCTTTCTTAACCTGTCTTTCTACTTTTTTTTTGCTTTTCAAAAGCAAAACTGAATCAAATGACGTTCTTTACCACAATGAGTGCATTGATACTTGACTTAATAACTCACCTTAGTAAATGAGTACTTTGCAATACCAGTTGATTTAAAAAATAATTTGTTTTGATTCAGATTCTACTTCAAATTTTTCAGGTTCAAGAAGCTTAACAATCTTAGAAGGATTATTCTTGGCATGTTCAACAAAATTAAATCCTAGACCATGATGTTTAACACTCACTTTTAACTTGTCTAGAATCATATTTAGATTTTTTTTTGCCAAAAGAAAATCTCTCTAAAGTGTCCTTAAGATACTCATTTTCTTCACAAGAGTGGGATAAGCTGTGCATTTGATAGATTCATTCATAATTTTCTTAGAAGCACTAGACTGAGTCAACCTTTCTTTTTCAGCAAAATCAGTAAGTTGTCTGGTCAAAACTTCTATTTTAATGTTAAGTTTAGGACAATTAGAGCAAAAAGATATTTCGTGATAAAGCATCTGTTGAATTGATTTCTGAGATGAATTAAGTTTAACTTCTAGCAATATACAATTAGAGCAAGCTTTAAATTGAGTATTTGAAATACTTGACTCTAAACATGTAGAAGCACTAAACTGAAGCTTTTCAATTTCATCATTTACAAGTTTTAACTTTTCATCACAAGAGTCATGTGCTAACCTTAAATCATTAAATTTAGCATGTATTAACCGAGCAGTCTCCAATTTAGAATGTAAAACTTGACAAGACACATGATTCATCATCAGGGATAGAAGCTCTAAGTCTATTGATCTCAGAAGTTAAGCTTTCAACAAGATAATTATTTTCTTTCAGTTTCCTTTTTATCTTTTTTTTTAATTCAATAGCAAGTTTAATCAAACCATCTTCAAGCTCATCATACGATGGTTTTACCTCATTGGGATCAATATCATCGTCGTTGTCATTTCTTATCATGAAGCACATGCCCGTGAAGTCGTCGTTGTTCTTCTTCTTATCTTTAGCATCATCATTGTCGATGTCGTCGCAATTCTCATATTCCATATCACTCAAATCAAGATGCTCGATAGCCGATATGATCTTTTCAGCAAACTTGCGACGGAAATTGCCACCCTTGGTGTTGTTGTTCTTGGATGGCCGACGACGATAATTGTTGTCTTCCTTGATCACCTTCTCCTTGAGCTCGGGACACTCCACCTTCATGTGACCTAGCTCGCCACATTCATAGCACCTGATCGAACTTGAGACGCCATCTCGCTTCCTCGTCCTCATGTTGTTAAGTGCCTTGTATGCCCGTGAGGAGATCAACACCAAATCCTCTTCAGGGAGCTATTCGAACTGTTCCTCTGAAAAAGAACACAAAGCAGACACAAAAAAAAGAACTCGACGAAGCAGTCTGCATGGGATTAGTCACAAGCGTTAAAGATGAAGATTTATCAATCTTAGATGGCAAAGCTTCCATCTCACATGTTTTCAATCTAGAGAAAAGATCATTCATGGTTAAGATATGTAGATCGATAGTGTGATTGATCGTTGTGACAACCATCAATCACTCAGAACCTAAAGATCTCAAAATTTTAGATGTATTATCTTCATCAGTAGGAGTAACATCAACGCCACACAAATTACTCAATATCTTCTCAAAACGAGCAAAAAGATCATCAATAGATTCATCAGACTTCATAGCAAAATCAGAATACTCTTTTTGATAAAGATTTTTATGCACTTTCTTTATTTTAGTAGTTTCCTCATGATAATCGCAAAGGGTCTTCCATATTAAGTGGGCAAAGCTAATATAAGCTACACGATCGAATTCTTTGCGATAAATTTCTTGAAACAACAAGTTATGAGCTTGCACATTTAGATCAACATCTACTTTATTTATATTGGTAACAGTAATAGAAACCTCATAAGATCTAGAAACCTTATTCCAAACATCTTTACCTTGAGCCTCAATATAAGCTTGCATACGACACTTCAAAAAAGCAAAATCAGTATCATCTAGCATAGGGAACGATTTACATACATCTCTGATACCATAGCAACCCGCTCTGATACAACTTGTAGAATCAAGTACATCAATCAGAGAGAGGGTGAATGATTGTAGCGTTTTCTTTCCGAAATACCTGGTCGTAGGAGGTTACGACCACCTGGGACAGCCTACGTTGGATTGAACCGACAACTGAAGACACCGTAGTCGTGCGTGACACCTCCTAGTCACTGTGCGCTGATCTGCTCTACTTGTAGATGTTGTTGGCGATGATCAGATGAAAGACATGGTGCGTGATCGATAACAGTAAAGTCGACAGAGAAGCGATATCTCGTCACACGCTACTCGGAATGAGAACAAATCGCAGGTGATACCCAGAGAGACTCGCCGCCGACAATGACTAAGTTTGGAATAGATCTAAGCTTTATTTCTGAATCATGTATTTGGCTACAAAGTGCCTTTACGACATCCTAAAAACCTTAGGATGAAAACTCCAAAAGTTTTCTCCCAAAGGCCCTTCAAAAACCCATACGGACTCTCAACCTCTCTCTCCTTTTTATAGGCTAGAGTCCTAAACCGTATCCTCAATGACACAGATATAAAATTCTATCTCTTCTGAAAATCAAGGGACCCGAAATCCTTCTAAACACGGTTTTCCAATATCTATAAACCTTTAAAATATGAAATACCTTATATATCTCCAAACCTTTCAGATATGAAACACCTTCTATATCTCCAAACCTTCCAGATATGAAACACCTTCCATATCTCCTCACGCGTCGAAGCCTTCAGGACCGCACCTCCCGAAGCTTTTCCACGCATCATGCATTCACCTTTGATCTCCACGTATCCCAGCGTAAGCCCGATCACCTCGTGACATTCTTGACCGCCTGAACCTTGGATTTTTCCATCCTACTCCCGGTCCTCCTCGTCATCGATCATGATCGTCTTCACACCCAACCTGCACATACAAAGACCAAAGAATATTTTTCCTGGTACAAGTTCTCTAACTTGACCAATATTAGTTCACACACGTAAAACACATCCTTATCCATCAATAAACACAAACCAGATCATCCATGATGCCCACGATCAGTTCTAAAAGGTCTATGGCCAGCTTCATGAAGTCTACGACTAGTTCCATAGTTTCTATGACCACTTCCAGAAAGTCTACGACCACTTCCATAGTGTATATGACCATGCAATGTAGCTTCCGACTACTTTCAACGACCATGTTCAGTTGAAAACTTCTACGACCACATGCAGCTGAAGTCTCACACGACCACACAGTACTTGTGATGAACAATACTCGTGATGAATAGTGCTTGTAATGAATAGTACTCGTAATGAACAGTACTCGAATAGGTCATCACTCGTAGTGAACAATACTCGTGGTGAACAGTACTCATAGCTACAGTGCTAAAAACACAGCACTCGGTACTCAAAGCTACAGTACTCGAACGAACAATGCTCATAGCTACCGTGCTCGTGCTACAGTGCTCGAGCATGGCGGAACGATCAAAACTTTTACAACCGCAACATCATTAAAATTCATGACCCATCCACATGGTTTAACACAGGAGATTCGAATGGTTTGTACTCGTGCATTCTTTTATCTTTACCCCCCTCAAAACAAATGAGAACAGAAATACCGGTAAGCGCATACGCACGGGGATCTATAAGAAGACGGACCAGCGCGACAATGCCCGTATGGGCGGGGGCCGATGCGCGTGGCGTTACGAAGCATGGCTTCACGTATCGGGTACCTGGCGGCCACTCTCCCATGCCGCGACGGGGCAACATCCAGAAAAGCAAAGTAAAGTAAAGCAAAGCAAACCCATTTTCTTATCATAGGTGTTTTTTGGACGTGGTTTTGTCCTAGATTCCTACCAATCGTCCTCAAGATTAGGCCTCAAGCTTTGTGCTTATCCATCTCTTATTAGTTTATCGCGTAATTAAGCGTAGTTAACAACCAAGGGATAATATATTTTGCTATATCCTGAGATTGATGCCCATGTCACCGATTGGTCACGGCGGCTAGTTACATGGTGATGCACGTCGTTTTCCGTTGGGTAGTGAGGGGAAAATGCGCGCGATCTAGGAATTGAACCGGTTTCCGTGGAAAGGCAGTGCATGAGAGGTAGGATGGAAACTAGGGAGGATCTCAACCATATCTCGAATCCAAGAAGAAAGGTTAATTTGGTTCATTCACCACTTGATCAAAGCCGGGGTGTTATTAATTTGGGGCCTAAGTTTTGCAGGTGTGGGGAACGAGCGGGATTAATAATAGATGATATGAAGGTCACATGCGAATTCTCTAGATGGAGAATGTTGGGAATATTACTCCCCCTTAGATCAGCTGGTATCAATGGAAATCCTTTGTTTGATTTGATATAAAAGCTGGAGGGGTAGGGGAACTGTTGACGTTGGTATGAGCGGTCAATTTAGAGCCTACAGTCTCCACTTGTTGGTCATACGAAGACAGATTTTTGTTTTTAGTTTTCTTAATGAAGAAAAACACTCGTGGCTTTAATTTGGATGACAAATGCAGGTTCTTTTTATGCATTTGGTTCAGGGTTAAGGAGCGGGTTAGGATTCAGGTGGACTCGTCAACCAGCGGTGGAGCTAAGGGAGCTCATCTAGCTGTGAAGGCGAGGGTTTTTGTGATGCCCTTTTCCGGACCCCCCCCCCTTTTTGCCAAGGTCAACCCCCGCCGGACCGGACCCCCCCTCCTCCCTTCCTCCCCCGCGCGTGCATGCGCCGTGTTGCCGTTGCGTGCACGCCACCGCCGCCCTCTGCACCGTCGCTCCTCGCCGCCATCATTCCTCCGTGCGCACGCCCGCGCCCGAGCCGTGTAGCTCGCCGGACCCCCCCTTCTCCTCGCTTTCCCCCGCCGGCTTTAAAAGCCCTAACCCGGCACCTCCGCTTTCCCCCCCTCCACCAAGCAAGCACCCGAGAGCAAGAAGAGCAGAAAAAGAGAGGAAGAAGAAGAGGGAGCTGAGCCTTACCGCCTCCGGTCGCCGCCGCCCTAGCCGCACCTCCGTAGTCGTCGTCGTCGCCGCCGTCCTTCCCGTTGCCATCGCCGTGAGCTCCGGGCCCCCTCGGTTCCGGCGTCACCCGAGCCGCCGCCTCCTCTTCCCCCTCCGCCGCCGCTTCTCCCCCTTCCCGCGCGCCGCCCGCCCTTTCTCCCCGCGCGCGCGCGCCTCCACACACCTCCCTTCTCTCTGCCGCCCGCGGGCCGCCCTTATGCTGTTTGCGCGCTGGGGGCGTGCGTGGGCGCGCCACTATGCGTGCGTTTCCGGCCGCGCAGTGGGCGGGCCGATTTTGGCTACGGGCGAGTTTGATTTTCTTTTGTTTGCGATTTTAGTTTCTTTTTCTATTTTAATTTAAAAGCTAGATTTTAAATATTATTATCTCCCTCATTTCAACTCCAAAAATTATGAAATAAATTTCTAAAAATTTCTAAAATCAAGATCTTGCTAATGGCATAGGTCTTGTTCATTTTGGAGTTCATTTGGTATTCTTGTGTATTTAATTGCTCTTGTTGCTTGTCGTTTATTTTTCCGGTACTTCGCCCGCGTAGATTTCGGAGACGCCGGAGACCTCCACGTCGATCAAGGACAAGACTACTCGGACTCTCTCCCCTACAACCAAGGCGAGTCAATACTTTGATCATTTTGAGCCTACATTTTATGCAAATTATATTCTTTTAAAATAGCAAATTGCATGCTTTAATTCTTTAAACAACTGTATGTTAAAGCTTAAGGTAGCTAATTACCCATTTGTTGAATAATTAACTATTATGCCATCCTTGACAACTTGAATCCCTTAATTCCATTGTCACCCTAGTAATTATATGGTAATACTAGCTATAGGTTGTACTTAAGCGACATGCTAGGCTTGCTTAAGTACTGGGACATTAACATGTCCTAATCATCATCATTTCAAACATAAAATGATTTGGGCAGTCATTGCGGGTAAATGACTGAGATGATTGAATTGTTGTATTTTACATCTCAAAAACCCTAAACTGCTAATACCCGTCTGGACGGATGGTAAGATGGTGGGTGCGGATGTAGCACGAGAATGGTGGGAATGTGGTTGAGCCGTCCAGACAACCCTAAGGACTTAATCTTGTCACGACCTCCTGTGTATAACAAGTACAACCACAAGTCTGCAACAAACTGCGACTTGGCTTAGTACATTTATCAAATCACGAAAATCATCTCTTTGGAGGGTTAAAGGAGGCACAAGCTCTGGGTATGTCGGGCTTGGATGGGACACCGAGTCAAGGGTGAAGTTCGCCAGTCGCTGAGGTGTAGCCACGCTACGCCAGTCGCTGAGGTGGACATCCCGCGCAACGTATGGGCATAACCCCATATGGGTGAGACGAGGGAAGGGACGAGATATTTAGAAAGGTTATTGTGACAACCTCTCGACTACACGACTACGGAATCGTGTAGGGCAACGAGTTAATTGTCTCTTGTGGGTAAAGTGTACAATCTCTGCAGAGTTTCAAACTGTTTAAACAGCCGTGCCTACGGTCAAAGGCGGACATGGGAACTTAACTTGAGTTAGTTCTATTTCAAAAACCTTGTTGGGTGGTATGAAAATTGTGGCGGGCTCACCTAGCCCTGAGATTGGTTATTCCTGGGTCTTTGTACCCAGTGTCGTTTAGTGGTGGATGTAACCACAATCAAAATTAAGCATGAAGGTGGAGGTAACCTCTGCTAATACAAATATTGCACAATTTCTCTTTAACTAAAATAAAATTTGTTAAAAATGCTAAGTGCTAGGAAATTTGTACTTATGATATTTAAAAGTATTGCTTTCACAAATAAAAAGAACCGAGTCATCCTTGTAAGCCTTGCATATATATCATTGCATTGTGTATTGGCTCGCGAGCACGGTAGTTGTGCTCATCCTCGCTCTCCCCCAAACCCTTCAGATGACGCTGATGGAGGAGACTATGCTTACTACGAGGAACCAGAAGTTGATGGACAAGGAAACGACGAAGAGTAGTCTAGGATCGGTAGTCTAGGCCTCGACGCAGTCTAAGTTGACTCGTTGGTACTTGCGTACAACCGATATTACCCGGGTCCTTGGGTAATATCGATCATACTGTGGTGCCCGATCGCTTGCTCGTGAAGAGATGAGCTCTACCCTTTTGCTTCCGCTATCGCATTCGGTGTTCTGTATTGTAATCAATTTGGCCTGATCGGCCCCTGTTGTAAAACTCGACCCGACGTGGTCTATGTCACTCTGTTGATTGTAAAATTGATACTTTAGTTCACGCCTTGTATGAATGATTCAGCAATGCCTGTGAGTGCTATCTACTGATCCAGGGAATAGCACGGCGTTTTCACAGAGGATTCGGATTAGAAAATCCGGGTCCGACAGTTTTCTTCAGAACCCAGCACAAAATTTTGTACCCCGTACATTTAACCGATTATAGCTTCTTACTAATTAGTGCCTATACAGAATGTAGAAATATCTAAATTTTTTTACAATAATTATAAAAAGTACACAGAGAAACATGAATACTAAATTTTCACCTTCCAAACAGTTTCAGGTATTTATTCATTTTCATTATCTATTTGGATTTGTACCTGACATGGTTGTAGGAAACATTAATTAATTCACCTAAGCCAAACTCCAAATACTCAAATAGCATGGGGTCCAGCCAGCCGTAAATTTACCCGGCCTACTTTCTCCCATAAAGAAGGGTTAGCTTAGCCGGCCTAAACGAGCCACACGTTTGCTTTATTCCGAAAAGGAGGCCGAAAGAACAACTTCTATCGAACACTCGATGATACCTTGAATAACCCTAGCCATCCTACATGATTAGCGCGCTAATCCGCCCACATATTTCCGCCGATCTTTACATCCCTCCACTCTTTCCATCTCGCCGGCCGCACGGCGCCCACTTAAACAAGGGCGGGGTTTTTAGCCAGTCACCGATCTAATCATGATTATCATGATGTCGCCGGTATATATCGACCTATCCGTCTAATCAACCTATCCTCACGCCCTTTTGGAAATTCGAATGGAATCATGCGGTGCAAAGCGCTCGAGTGCCATGCGTTGCCATGGTGACCTTTGGTCTGGCGCAAGCGCTGTTTGTTTACGGGAGAGCATGCTTGGAACTGACTTAGGCTATTTACAATGCAAGGTGTTTATACATGAGTGTCCAAAGAGAGATAATATAGCTACATCATCAAGCATTTATGTAAAATTTATTTCCTCTGATGCAATCATCTATTAATTAAATATAGTTATATTCGTAAATATCCGTTAATCACCGGTATCTACCTAAATATCAATACTGTAATATAAAAATATTATTTATCCTGCATGGCAAGATTTTTTTTTAAGTTACTAAGCGGCCGCGCCACCAACCTCGCTGCTCAGTCCTTTAATTGCTCTGCTGTCCACAATTGCATTGTTACAGCGAACAGATAGGCAGATGGAATTGAGTGCAACAGGACACACACACTTTCTGATTCAGTTTTATGGGGTGACCTTTTTGTTCCTCGTTCATGTTTCTAGTAGCTGGGGTTGATTGCAGCATGCATGCTGTACTGCGCTTCACCGTTCTGACAGGAACAGAGGCCGAGAGCTTGTTTGGAACGCGCAAATTTTCTTCTATTTCTACCGAACTAGTAGGGTGATATGTGTATTTGTGCAGTTAGATTTGTTTTAAAGTTTATAGTAATTAAAGATATAACTTAGATGCTTCAGAATATATTTAAGTATCTTGTAGCTATTTAGATTTTTAATATATCATAAATATTAGAAAATAACAATAGAAGCTTGAAAGAAAATACAACTTGAGTAATGTAATTGAAGTATGAGTTTCTATAGAAGAAAATCATGAATATAATTAGTTAACCATTCTTCATTATGTAAACATCACGTAGATGCATATCCTTAACTCTTTTTTAAAATGTTTGCATGCACATGTACCTCCGTTAAACTCAAGCAATACATTGATTATATGTGTAACAAAATTATATTATTAATTTACATCATATCAGAGTACTTTGCCCACGTATACACCGATGTACCATGAACGACTACCTTGAACTTATCTTTCCTTACATTGGTTGTCCCACCAAATCGTGTGTCTTCTATCTATTCTCCCCGCCATAATTTTTCTTCTTCAACCTCCAAGAGCAAGCTCAATTCTCGATCGATATCTCTCAACTGCTAGAACTTCTAATGCAATACTCTACCACATAATTATCTTCTACTTCTCTCCAATTATCGTCTAATGATGACCGTTGTGACATCTACACGTATATACGTGCAAATATCGTCGATCCCTGCCGGGACACCCGTCGCGCTCTCTCCAGTGACCCCAAGCTTATTCCTTACTGTTTGCGGTATCTCAACTCCGAGCTCGTTTGCGGTATCTCAACTCCGAGCTCTTTGCTTCTTTGTTTTTGTACACCCATGCTTCTATTCGTAGGATGCATGCATGTATGTATATATGCTCAATGTCTTCTTCTCATATGTCGGTCGCTTCTCTTTTTCGATATTGTCTAACTCAACGATGTGGCTTCCTCACTAACTGTGACAACCTCTCATCTTCACTGATGTCGATGTGTCTACCTTAGTCGTGGTCTAACGATATGGAGAATCTTCTCGCCATCGCCGGTGACGCTATATCACTCACCAACGATGGCATGCTCCTAGCTACCCGATGATCACATATTATCGATAACTCGTCTTTAATCCAAAGCATCATCTCCTCTCTGCTATGTTTTCCCCATTATCGAGTTTCTTTGGCCATTGACATCTTTAACAACGCCGATGCACACCATTCGTCGTCACATCACTTGGCTCCTTTGACTCCGATCTTTCTCTTCAACGGCTCCAACGAGCAGCACGACATTGTCCTTATTGAACAGCTAAGGTGAGCAGCATGGAATTGCTCTCAACTTCGTCGCCGCTGCCTCGACTATTCACTTCCTTGTGGATCAATGTCTTCTGGAAGGACAGATCGATACTATTGCACTCTTTCGTGGTCTCCTCCGACACCATTCACGATATCCTCATTATAACTTATATTTAATTTATTCGAAAATTTAGTTATTAAGAGATTTTACTTTGGAATTCGTATAAAAATCAAATTACAAATTTTCTTTTTTATTTGTTGTCCCTAATTTCAATTATTTTTTTGTTGGAATTCGTAAACTAATACAATTGTTAGTTTTTACTTAATTTTTATGCCGAATTACAATTATTTATAGATTTTACTTCAGAATTTGTATCGAAATCAAAATACTAATTTTATTTTATTTTTGTATTCCAAAATCAATTTATTTATTTATTTGTTGAAATTCATATATTAATCCAATTGCTATTTTTGGTTTTATTTTTATTCCGAGTTATATTTATTTAGGATTTTAATTAGAAATTCGTATGGAAATCAAATTGATGATGTTTTTTGTTTCGAATTTTATTTATTTAAGTATTTTACTTTGGAATTTATATACTAATCCAATTATATATATATATATATATATATATATATATATATATATATATATATATATATATATATATATATATATATATATAAGAATTACAGTTATTGGTGATTTTACTTTCGAATTCATATCGAAATCAATTTGCTATTTTTTTTCCCGAATTCAAGTTATTTTTTGTTGGAATTCGTATACTAATCCAATTACTATTTTTTATTTTTATTCTGAATTATGTTTATATAGTGATTTTACTTATGAATTCATATCAAAATTAAATTGCTTATTTTATTTTATTTTTTATTCTGAATTTCAGTTATTTTTGTATTGTACTTGATATGAACTCTTATTTGTATATTGTTTTTGACATGGACTCTTTCGTTTAATCTAGATCGTTATAATTTGGATTCACCATAATCAATGGTGTAGATATTTCTCTTTTTCTACCGATTGACGTGGGAATTTCTAACACTTGAGAGCGAACGTAGTGGCTTCTTTTTCTACCGCTTTAATAATCTAATAGATTGAGAAATTTAAGTGTTTCAAATGGGCTTTAAACGTGTAAAAATCCGATTAGTTGTGTCATTTTCCTCCTGGTACAATGGTGAGTACAGCATATAGTTTTTTTTTGAAAATTTTATGACCGTCCACTGACGAGTGGATTTAACACAATTCGATCGAAATGACTACCTACAAATCCCCTATATAGTACGCGTGTAGGAAGAAAAAAATTTACTTCGTTTGCATCACGAACACAATGCTGCCTGAGCATTAAATACGTGAAAAGACGTATGCTGGTACTGTCTACTTCACGAACAAGAATGGAGCTGTAAGTGAAAACGATATACCTAATGAGCTTGATACAAGCCGCAGCAACAGTGATTTGTTGGAGAATGCTGGTGGGCTTGATCTCTTGACTTGATCGGCACCAGAACAGTGAATTAACAATTTAGGATTTAGACACAAATGACAAGTTCCAACAGTTGAAGAAATGAAATTCCATATTGATATACTTGATCAGGACGTACTACTACTGGTATTAATAAACGGACCCATAATCCATCCATAACATTGATCGGTTTAAAGGGAAAAAGCTCCCCAACCACCTTCCATGCCACCTTTGTGAGCAACCATGGGACCCTAAATGTAGTTACTAATCTGGCACTTTACTATAATTTCTGCAATTGGCAACTTCTACTACATGGAGGCATGGAGCTTTTCCTTTTAAAAAATCCAACGTTTTGCAGCCTTGATTTGCTGAATATATGCCTGATGACACCATCAATTTGGAACCAACTTGTTGCTTCTTTTTTTTCTCCCCTCCTCCTGAAAGACCCCCCACAGAATTTATGCAGGATTCTTGCAGGACAGGTTGCGCAAAATCAAAGCGTTCTAGCTGGAGAAGAATTTTGTGGAGGAGCTATTGTATTTATGCTCCATTCAAGGGTGTGATATGATGATATCACATGATTGTTGAACAGTGGCGAACAGGTTTGATGTGCATCAGAATTACACCTTGCGAATCAATACAACAATAACTCACCGTACAGCCACCGTGCGGTGGCCCTCCTACGGCCGCCGCGTGCTGTCCCTTCCGTAGGCCCTCCCTCCCGCCCCTCCCATGGCCGCCACGTGCCCTCCCCCTGTGCCCCCTCCGCACAGCCCTCCCTCCCCCTCCTACCACATGCCCGGTCTAGTTCTTAGGAGAAACAAAAAACCGAAAAAACCGTGGGTGTCCATCTGTCGTTCGAAGAAGCTCCGAAGTCCCAGGCCCCTCCCCTAATTCCTCTCCCCGTCCTCTCCTTGGGTCAATTCCATCACATCGCTATCTGATGCATGTCTGTGAAATTTCAATTAGCTCGTGCGGGGCAAGGATTCCCTCCCGCAGCGGCTATAAATGGGAGAGCGAGCGAGCGTGATTTCATTTCGCAGTCACTCTCTTGCTCTGTCAATTATATTTTCAGAGACATTTCAGCGTTATTAACCACCGTTATTAGCAGGTAATTTGTATATTCGTCTATTTTTCGTCGTTCGTAAATTCATTATTAACTGCATACTTGAGTAGTTGTAATCTTCTAGGCGCACCTATTACAGGCGTTTTGAAATGTTATGTATTTAATTAGTTTTAATTCTTGAGTCCTCATTAATTAGTTACTAAATAATTAGTCGTAATGAACACTGTTTGCAAACACAAAACTACATTACAGAGAGCGAGACAATTATTTTACAGTGGATGTGCACTTAAGTACTTGTATGGTCATTCTAGCTATCATGTGGATGGTACAATGTAGAAGTGACAACCGGGACTAGAATTGCTTGTATGGTCATTCCCCATCATTGTCACTTCAAAAGTATCTAAATTATCTAGACGTTTGAAAGAATTATGTTGTTGTTTGACATGTTGTAAGCCTAAGCTATACAATCATTAAATTATTGGAACAATATGTGCGTGCTTTTTTAATTGTCAGTATGTAACACAGATTATTTTGCTGCAGAAATTAGTTTTTGCCCTAATTAATTTAGTCATAACTAATTTAGTCATGTTTAAATAGTCGTATTTAATTTTGTACTAGTAAATTAGTGTATATTAATTTGTAGTGTTAATTTGGTCATAATTTTTTACTTGGAGTATTTTATTGTCATTATCAATTTTGTACTAGTAAATTAGTGTACATTTGGTCTTAATTTTTAATTTGCAGTATTTTATGATCATTACCAACCTTCTCACTAATATTTCCTCTATTCCATGTGTTGCAAGCTATGTCTCTACCGTCGCTTCTGGAACTCTTCTACGATGAGGACCACCGGTGCAAACTGTGAATCGCCGGTGACGCGGATAGCCCTCCGCCCCTGCTGCTTCGGTCGGGGAGGAGTTATTGGAAGCTGGACGATCGTTACGTCCTGATCCTCCGGGACACAGGCTTGTTACCCCTTGCGAGGATGGTCTCCGTTGAACGCCAGTTCACCCTAGACGCTAGCCTGCTGTCGGCACTTGTCGATAGGTGGAGGCCCGAGACGCACACCTTCCACTTTCAGTGGGGTGAGATGACAGTCACTTGGTAGGACATCTCGTTCTTAACCGGTCTCCCTATCCGGGGCGAGCCACTTGTTTTGGGCCCTCCACTGGCGGACTGGTATGCCAGGTTGGAGCATCGGTTCAGCGTACCTGTCCCGGAGCATGCACGTGGTGTCCCCCGGACTTGGCTGAGGTAGTCCAGTCATTGCTCACGGGGTGCACTTAACGAGGTCATTAGGACGCACCTTGTTGCTTACCTTCTTCAGCTCTTTGGTTCGGTCCTGTTTTCAACCACACAGGGCGATTGGTGCTACCCCAGCTTCGTCCGCGTCGAGTCTTTGGTTGACGCAGAGGCAAGGCCAATGCCTCAGTATAGCTGAGGATTAGACATCCTTTGTGTCACATACCGGGGGTTGTGTGACGCTTCGTGGCGCTACACCGGTGGTACCCCCAACCCGGCCGTCTGCTACGTGCTTCTGCAGCTGTGGAGTTTGGAGCACTTTCCTATTATGCGGCTATCCATCGAGAGAGCGGTGCACCCGTGCGCCGAGTTGGACGACCCGATAGACGGGCCCATCATAGGCTTAGGGTGGACTGCTGCCCGTCCACGATGGGCAAAGGACAGACCGACGAGGTGCTACTTGTTGTTCCACAATGAGTTTGGGTCATTGCACGACAACGACATCATGTGAACTACATGGTATCCAGAGTTCGTGCACACGGTAGTGCCGCAAAGACTGTCCGTGCAATGCATCCATGTAACAGCCCAAATTTCAATTTCAGTAAAATTAAAAAAAAATTACTTATGTTTGTGGATTTTCCTGAATTTACAAAAACTTTTTATAAATATTTTAAAGCTAAACCAAATTTATTTACAAAATTAAAAGCCAGCAAATAGTTGGAAATAATTTTATTAAGTCCAGTTTGATTATGGGAATTTCTGTGAATTTTTCCATAATTTTTGGAAGTATTTTGCTATTTTCTAAAGCCTAAATGATTTATCAGAATTAAAACAAATAAAAAAAGCAAAAGAAAATCTCTAACATGTTTGGGCGAAACCCAAAGGCTCCGCCCAAACTCACCTCCGACTGTGCCCGACTGACCACGCCACCGCGGCGCCTCGCTCCTCCACCGTCCGATTTCAATCGGACGACTGCCATCACCCCACGTACCATCCTCTCTCGCCATCTCACTCACGCCGTTGGATCGCGATCAAACGGCCAAACCTCGCCCGTACCCCTTCGCACACAACTAACTATTGAGACCGTTGGATTAAAATCCAACGGCCCGCACTCATCGTTTACCTCACACCCCCCTTCTTCTTCGTAGCGGCGCGCGAAACCGCCGCCATGACCAAGTCTTGGAGCTCCGTGTTCCTCGCGGTCTGTTCGCTCTTTCGTCGGACAATCGTGCGCAACGGCTTAGCCATGTCACACCGCACCCACTCCCCCCTCAACCCCTTTATCCTCGTGCACGTTTTGCCGAAAACGCCGCCGCACCAAAACCGCCGCGCACGACCTCCACCACCCCCACGCCGCCTCGAACCTCCCCGGCGCCTATAAAAGGGAGCCCCTTGAGCCCCTTCTCCTCCTCAACCATTCCCCCTCACTCACTCTCTCCCTTCCGCCGCGAGCTTGTCGTATTCCGAGGTTTCGTCGCCGCCAGGATGCATGTTGCCGTCGTCTACGCCGCGTCCTCACCGCCGTCACCATCAGCGTCGCCTCAGCCTCGCGAAGCCCGGGCGCACCTTCGTTCACCGTGGGGACCATCGCAGCGCCTTCTTCACCGACGACCCGGCGCGCCGCGCCGAGCTCGTCGCCGACGACCTTCCGCCGCATTTTCTCGCAACCTCGGTGAGCACCACGTTCGAGATCGCCCACTCTTCCTTTTGGTATCAATCACACCCTCGCCGAGACCTCTAGCGCCGGCGAGGTGATTGCCGAGCGCCGCGTGTCGCGATCGACGTGGCGCCACCGTGGCGGCACGTGTACGCCACCTGGGCGCCATCTCAGCAACACGGCCCGCGTGGCGCCGTGTCAGCGCCCACGCACACACCCACGTGGCCGGTCCACCGTGCCGTTTCTTCCAAAGTTCGGTGGGCTAGGTCCACCTTGAATCGGCCCACTGACAAGTGGGGCCCGCATGTTAGAAATTATTTTAATTCCTTTAATTTCCGAAAATCCCTCGCTGGCGTCAGCATTGCGCAATAAGTGGATTTTCAGTAGGAAAATAATTACGGAAAATCAATAAAATTTGATTTAGATATAAACTTCAGAAATTCATAACTTTTGCATATGAACTCCAAATTGGGTGATTCAAATTGCAAAATTTATATAAAATTATAATCTAGCTAACTAAACCAAAATATTTCAGTTTGGAGTTAATTTAAACTATGTTTTTGAATTTATTTGAATTTGAATATTGAATTTGTCGTATTTTCGCGTATAGAATTCGACGACTCCGGAGAGTTCGATCAATCTGAAGATTTAGAATTCCAAGACATCGATCAAGGCAAGTTACACCATTGACCATATTGCCCCTATTATTTTAAGTTATTTTCAGTTTTTAAATTTCTTATTGCATGCATATGTTGTTATAAATATTTTAATATCCTGTTTTACATATAGTTAATTCCATATGTTATTGTATGGCCAAATTTGAATGTTGTATCTGACTACCTTGATACCATAGGCAAGATATTACCAAAATTCAAATATATGCTTAGCCAAGCTTAGTCCACATTTACAGAATTTGGGAGGGTTTACACCAGATTTCTACAAATTGTTTTCAAACTTGTTATTGTGGTATTGTTTTACCACATGAGTTTATAAATGAAGTTTTTATTCAAAATAAAATCAAAATGGGTTTGTACTTGGGCGTAATGGTCGGAATGGTGGGTGCAGGTTTATGCACGGGTTTGATCTGGTTAAGATCAAGGCCCATGGGTTGTAGGAATGACGCCCAAGTCAATTGAGGACCGGTCTTTGAGCCGCTTATTGCTATGCCATAACGTACCACCACATGTCCTGTATGGGCGGGATTTGGCTAACTAATTTGTGATGTCCTAGTATATTTATGTCATGTGATTTTGTGGGTGTCGGTTAGACGTTTTATTCCCACTTGGCGCAAGAGGGGGCTTCCGGAGGACGGTCAGTCCAAAGGGGCGAAACCTTAGCGGGCATGAATGTACTAGGATAAAACATTGTAAAGGCCTCATGGTAATTGCTCACCACACGCCTACTGAGCGTGAATTGGCCGACATAACGAGCATGTCACCTCGTGTGGGTAAAGTTGTACCAACTCTGCGAGTAGAAACTATTCGAATAGCGCGTCATGATCATGGACATGCTAGCAGGGCCACTTAAAGTTAGAATTGTTTTTGGTTTTTAAATGCTTTATTAAATGTTGAGGATGGCTAATCCTTATGAAAATTTGGGCGGGAAGCCAAGTGTTAGGAGGGGATCCTTCACTTTATCATTGGAGGTTATCCACATTATATCATTGCTATTTCAAAATATGATTTTATCCATAGTATAAAATTGCCTTAGAAACTACTATGCTTATTCAAACTGAAAATGCTGTTTATGCAAAACAACCCCTGCCATACTCACTTGTTTCCTTATGCATGCATTTAAATTCAATATTGGGTGTGACTTGCGAGCACGGTAGTAGTGCTCACTCTTCTTGAATAAATCTTATTCGGAGAAGACTGCTATCTTGAAGGTGAGGACCGGACGAGTAGGCCTTCGACCTGCACGATTGCACGTGGCGCATCGTGTGGCTCCCACTATTATGTTATTTCCGCTGTGTTTATCATTTGACATTTAATATTATTGTTCAGACTCATTTGTATTAAACAGATTATTTATTTAATGCCATTTACGTTTCGTGATATGAATGTGATATTCATTTTTGTGAGACTGTGTACACTGAAATCTCGGGTGGTGTTTGAACACAGAGAATTCGGATCCTTCGTCCCGGGTTCGACAAAAGTGGTATCGAGCCATATCGATCAGAGGTCGGTGCCACGGTAGAATTGGTAAAACCATTAAGGACTATTTTTCAAAAATTTACAAACTATTTACGTGTCTTCCAGTCTTACTCTTCCTTTCTCTATTAAAAAGATTTCTAAACTCTTGTCTTTCTAAAATTGTAGATGGCCGAGAGACGACCCGTATCTCCCATGGAGTCTACGCTGGAGAATGGGCGGATATCCTATGGAAGATGATGCAACATCCGAGTTTCACGAAGAGACCCACATACCAAGGATATAAGTATATCGTGGGACAGCGAGAGCGTTGGAGAGTGGAGGTTATCCTCTACTCTAACTTAGCGCGGATAAATCCTTCCACATCTTCGACGCCCAATGCGTCGGGAGACTTCGAGGCGGCATCCAAGATGCGGCAAGAGAAGCCGTCGCCGACTTCGCTACACCTCGGCGCCCATTTTGGAATCTGCATTCAGTACTATCCCATGCACATCCCACTCGACTAGGCGGTGCCTTGGCTCGATTGAGAATGAGGATATGCCGGAGATCACCCACCAGGTGGAGTTAGCCAAGGCGATGGATTACGCCTATGGCAACACCCTGGACGAGCTGTATCTCGTTCAGGGGAGGCTAGAAGCTACAGAAGAGAGATTGAAGGCAGCTGAAGCTGAATTGGCTCTGTACAAGAAGGGCCAAGGCAGTACCTGTAACTCCCCGGACTACACCCCATCCACCCCATAGATGTTTACCTCCACCATTTTAGATATTTGCTTTCCCTTTAGTTGTTCAATTAGCTGCGAATTATGAGCTACTAACCTTTTGTGGTAGCCATAATCAGTTGGATAAAATAAAGAATTACTTGCAAAAGAAAAATTTGTTTCTTTGCTTTGTTTTGTGTGCTTTTTGGGCTAATATAAATTTACTCCCCCTGAGTGCAACCTTTTCTTCCCTTTCCTAAGTCTTTGGAAACTTCAAGCAGATGGTGAACACCCGCACAGGAAATGGCAGCATCCAGGGTCAGAACAGAGGGAATACCGACAACCATGAACAGCATGTTCAGCAACCTCCCCCGCCGCCAGCGACAGGACCAGATTGGCAACAGATGATGACCAATCAAACTCACCTTATTGAATTGTTGGCTCAGTCGCTCAACAACGCTCAGAACAACCGAACAAAGCGGCTACCGCGCAACTCGAGCGCGGCACACCTTTCTCAGCGCGTGACCATGTCGGAGTTCATACGTATGCGTCCTCCAACCTTCTCCAGCAGCACCGAGCCAATGGATGCTGACGATTGGCTTCGTGCCATCGGAAAGAAACTGGACATCGCACAATGCACAGATCGCGAGAGGGTCCTGTTCGCAACTCATCAGCTCAACGGACCAGCCTCAGAATGGTGGGACAATTTCTGCATCTCCCACGCCAATGCCCAGGCTATCTCGTGGGACGAGTTTGTGAGAGCCTTCCGTCATGCACACATTCCTGCCGGCCAGATGACATTGAAGAAGAAGGAGTTCCATGCCCTTCGCCAAGGCAATCGTTCGGTGGCGAGTATCTTCACCGTTTCAACCCGGCTAGCTCGCTATGCCGGTGATGTGGCGCGAGATGAAGAACGGCAAGAAAGGTTCTGGAGGACTCAACGGCGATATCTCTGTCGGCTCATTTCCCGAGTTTCACGACTTCCAACGGTTGGTGGACAAGGCGATCCGCCAGAAGCCAAACATCATGAGATGGAGAACATAGCGGAGGATGGCGCCGAAGATCAACGCAGGGCTTTCCCAAGCCTCGATTCATTCAAAGAAGCGACCACGCGGCGTGGAAGTTCAGTCTTCCACATCCGAGCCGGTGCGAATCGGCGCCCAACACCTCCAACTTCCGCAGCGCACCAACCGGAGGACAACTTCAGCAAAAGAGCTCCGCCCCCTCAGCTGCAGGAGTGACCTGTTTTCACTGTAATGAAACAGGCCACTATGCCAACAGATGCCCCAAGAAGCAGCAAGCAGCGGCGTCTTTCAAGCCAGCACCAGGAGCTACAGCCACTGGCGGCACTGCAAAGCCGTCAGGCCAGTTCATCAAGGGACGTGTGAACCACGTCACGGCCGAGGAAGCTCAGGCAGCACCGGATGTTGTGCTTGGTATGTTTCTTGTCAATTCAGTACCAGCTTCAGTTCTTTTTGATTCTGGAGCTTCGCACTCTTTTGTGTCAAACAAGTTTGTGGGCAAAAATGGGTTACCAATATCTTCCTTAGCAAAACCCATGTTAATCCATTCCCCGGGCTCAGAAATGAGAACTAGTTCTTTATGCCCGAACCTCACCCTTGAAATATCCGGAGTATCCTTCCTAGCAGACTTGATAGTCTTGCATTCCCAAGGTCTGGACGTTATTATGGGAATGGACTGGTTAGCCAAGAATCATGGACAAATAGATTATGCCAATAGGTCTATCACTCTCACAAATGGAGAAGGAATTTCAGTTGAGTTCAAACCCAAGACCCGCACCAATGGAAGCTCTATCCTCACCAGCATGAAGGAAGTGAAACTTGAGGACATACCTGTAGTCCGAGAATATGCTGATGTCTTTCCTGATGAATTACCTGGCATGCCACCGGATCGGACGTCATGTTCTTAATTGACTTAGTCTGTGGACGGCTCCAATATCGGCGACCTATAGAATGCCGGCTAATGAGTTAGCGGAATTGAAAAAGCAGATTGAAGAATCTGCGGGCGAGGTTACATCCGACCAGTTCATCACCTTGGGAGCACGGTCTTTGTTCGTCAAGAAAAGGACAATAGCATGAGAATGTGTGTTGATTACAGATCACTCAATGAGGTGACGATCAAGAACAAATATCCTTTACCCAGGATAGATGATCTGTTTGATCAGCTGAAAGGAGCAAGTGTCTTTTCAATGATTGATTTGAGATCTCGCTATCACCAACTAAAGATCAGACCGGAAGATATTCAAGACGACTTTCACCACGGATATGGGTATGCGAGTTTCTGGTGATGTCATTTGGTTTGATTTAACGCCCTGCTTATTTCATGAATATGATGAACAAAGTGTTCATGGAATTCTTGGATAAGTTTGTGGTTGTTTTCATCGATGACATTCTCATCTACTCGAAGGATGAAGAAGAACACGAAGCATATCAGAATGATACTGGACAAGCTCAGGGAGCATCAGCTTTATGCTAAATTCAGCAAAAGTGAATTTTGGCTAAGTCAAGTGGCATTCCTTGGACATATCGTGTCAGCGGGAGGAATTGCAGTAGATCCTGCCAAGGTTGAAGCCGTGTCGTTGGAAGCAACCAGGGCGGCCACCAAGTGAGAAGTTTCCTTGGACTAGCGGGTTATTACCGCAGGTTCATAGAAAATTTCTCTAAAATTGCAAGACCCATGACTCAACTTCTGAAGAAGGAGAAGAAATTTGATTGGACAGATGCCTGTGAAGAAAGTTTTCAAGACCTGAAGAGGAGATTGGTCTCAGCACCTGTGTTAGTTTTACCTGATATCCATAAAGATTTCGAGATCTTCTGCGACGCATCCCGTCAAGGTCTCGGATGCGTATTGATGCAGGAGGGCAAGGTAGTAGCTTATGCATCGAGGCAGTTGAGGCCACATGAAGGGAATTATCCAACCCATGATCTGGAGTTAGCAGCGATTGTGCATGCCTTGAAGATCTGGCGGCATTATCTCATTGGTAACCGCTGTGAGATTTTCACGGATCACAAGAGTTTAAAGTATATATTCACACAGGCAGAATTAAACCTTCGGCAGAGAAGATGGTTAGAGTTGATAAAAGATTATGATCTTGGAATCCATTATCACCCAGGCAAAGCAAATGTAGTTGCAGATGCCCTGAGCAGAAAGGCCTATTGCAATACCATGATGGTGCAGAAGGAACAGCCAGAACTACATGAAGAATTGAAGCGTCTAAACTTGGAGATTGTCGGTCAAGGTTGTGTGAATGCTTTGGAAGTACAACCGACTCTTCAAAGTCAGATCAGAGAAAAACAACTAGAAGATGATGACATCAAGGAGATCAAGAAGAATATGCGAAGAGGCAAGGCTCCAGGATTCGCGGAAGATGAACAAGGAACTGTGTGGTTTGGGAACCGCATTTGTGTACCTAACCAGCAGGAGTTAAAACAATCAATTCTGAAGGAGGCTCATGAAACGCCTTACTCCATTCACCCCGGAAGCACCAAGATGTACCAGGATCTGAAGGAGAAATACTGGTGGGTCAGCATGAAGCAAGAAATTGCTGAGTTCGTCGCCCGCTGTGATGTGTGTCAGCGAGTTAAGGCAGAACATCAGAGGCCAGCAGGATTGTTGCAACCACTACCAATTCCAGAATGGAAGTGGGAAGAGATTGGCATGGATTTCATCACCGGACTCCCTCGGACCCAATCAGGTTATGATTCTATCTGGGTGATAGTTGATCGGTTGACCAAAGTAGCTCACTTCATTCCCGTCAAGACTACATATAGAAGCAGCCAGTTGGCAGAGTTATATGTGGCTAGGATTGTTTGTCTACACGGGGTACCCAAGAAGATTGTGTCCGACAGAGGTTCTCGCCACGTCAAGATTCGCGAGTGCGCATGAAGCCTTAGGCACCAGACTCAACTTCAGTACATCCTATCATCCTCAAACAGATGGTCAGACAGAACGCACCAATCAAGTCCTCGAAGATATGCTCCGAGCCTGTGCCCTGGAATTTGGCCAAAGTTGGGACAAGAATTTGCCGTATGCGGAATTCTCGTATAACAATAGCTATCAAGCTAGTTTGCAAATGGCTCCTTTTGAAGCATTGTATGGCAGAAAATGCAGAACTCCACTTCTGTGGGATGAAGTAGGAGAGCATCAACTCTTTGGACTGAGATAATCAAAGAGGCGAAAGTAAGGTCAAAGCTATAAGGAACATCGAAAGTGGCACAAACCCGACAAAGAGTTATCTTGATAACCGTCGGAGGATCTAAACTTTGAGGTAGGAGACTTGGTCTATCTCGGGTCACTCCACTCGGAGGAGTAAGAAGATTAGAACAAAAGGAAAACTCGCACCTGATTTGTGGGGCCATACAAAATTCTAGCCAAAAGAGGTGAAGTGGCATATCGGCTGAGCTACCGAAGCCTTGTCACCGTGTGCACGATGTCTTCCATGTATCCCAGTTGAGGAAATGCTTGCAAACGCCGGAAGACCATACCTTTTTGGAAAGCTTCGATCTTCGAGAAGATCTCACCTACGTGGAGCGACCAATCAAGATTCTGGATGTCGCAGAGCGAGTCACCAGAAGCAGAATCATCAGATCATACAAGGTGCAGTGGAGTCATCACCCGGAAAGTGAAGCCACATGGGAAAAAGAAGAAGACCTCAAGACCAACTACCCCGATCTCTTTGCTGACCAATCCTGAATCTCGGGTCGAGATTCCCTTAAGGGGGGTAGGTTTGTAACAGCCCAAATTTCAATTTCAGTAAAATTAAAAAAAATTTACTTATGTTTGTGGATTTTCCTGAATTTACAAAAACTTTTTATAAATATTTTAAAGCTAAACCAAATTTATTTACAAAATTAAAAGCCAGCAAATAGTTGGAAATAATTTTATTAAGTCCAATTTGATTATGGGAATTTCTGTGAATTTTTCCATAATTTTTGGAAGTATTTTGCTATTTTCTAAAGCCTAAATGATTTATCAGAATTAAAACAAATAAAAAAAGCAAAAGAAAATCTCTAAACAGTGTTTGGGCCGAAACCCAAAGGCTCCGGCCCAAACTCACCCCAGCGCCCGCACAACGACCACGCCACCGCGCGCCTCTCTCTCCTCCACCGTCCGATTTCAATCGGACGACTGCCATCACCCCACGTACCATCCTCTCTCGCCATCTCACTCACGCCGTTGGATCGCGATCAAACGGCCAAATCTCGCCGTGCACTTCTTCGCACACAACTAACTATTGAGACCGTTGGATTAAAATCCAACGGCCCGCACTCATCGTTTACCTCACACCACCACCCCTTCTTCTTCGCAGCGCCGCGCGAAACCGCCGCCATGACCAAGTCTTGGAGCTCCGTGTTCCTCGCGGTCTGTTCGCTCTTTCGTCGGACAATCGTGCGCAACGGCTTCGCCATGTCACACCGCACCCACTTCCCCCTCAACCCCTTTATCCTCGTGCACGTTTTGCCGAAACCGCCGCCGCACTAAAACCGCCGCGCACAACCTCCACCACCCCTACGCCGCCTCGAACCTCCCCGGCGCCTATAAAAGGGAGCCCCTTGAGCCCCTTCTCCTCCTCAACCATTCCCCCTCACTCACTCTCTCCCTTCCGCGCGAGCTTGTCGATTCGAGGTTTCGTCGCGCCAGCTGCACGTTCTGTCGTCGCCAATTCCGTCGCCGTCGTCTACGCCGCGTCCTCACCGCCGTCACCATCAGCGTCGCCTCAGCCTCGCGAAGCCCGGGCGCACCTTCGTTCACCGTGGGGACCATCGCAGCGCCTTCTTCACCGACGACCCAGTCGCACCGCCGCTCGAGCTCGTCGCCGACGACCTTCCGCGCATTTTCGCAACCTCGGTGAGCACCACGTTCAGCATCGTCCACTCTTCCTTTTGGTATCAATCACACCCCTCGCCGAGACCTCTAGCGCCGGCGAGGTGATTGCCGAGCCGCCGCCGGCGTCGCACTGACGTGGCCGCCACCGTGGCGGCACGTGTACGCCACCTGGGCGCCATCTCAGCAACACGGCCCGCGTGGCGCCGTGTCAGCGCCCACGCACACACCCACGTGGCCGGTCCACCGTGCCGTTTCTTCCAAAGTTCGGTGGGCTAGGTCCACCTTGAACCGGCCCACTGACAAGTGGGGCCCGCATGTTAGAAATCATTTTAATTCTTTTAATTTCCGAAAATCCCTCGCTGGCGTCAGCATTGCGCAATAAGTGGATTTTCAGTAGGAAAATAATTCTGGAAAATCCATAAAATGTGTTAGGTTCCTCTGTTAATATGCTTTAGTATAGAAATTCCTGTAGAAATTCCTTTAAACTTGTAAAATACATAACTAATTCTCTTTGATTCCAAATTGAGCAAACTAAAATGTGTTAGGTTCCTCTGTTAATATGCTTTAGTATAGAATATATTTTGTTTATGTCTTTGTCTCGGAAAAATGTTGGACACTAGTTTCATAACTTAGAAAAATCATAAGAAACTCATTTTAACTCCAAATGAAGTGAACCCAATTTTTCTGTTCTTAGGATGCCATGCTCTGCCTACCATAACAATTTTATGTTCAAAAACTTTCTAGAAATTTGTGTAATGAACAGTAATAGAAAGCAATTTAATTTGAATTTTTCAGCAGATTGAAAATATTTAGGTTATAACTTTTGCATGCTTAGTCCAAATCGATTGATTCTTGTTGATAAATTCATTTAAAATCATTTTCTAATTTTTGTGTAAATTTCATGGATTTTGGATGACTTTGGTTTCTGAGTCTTTTTCGATGTTCGTCGCTCTTATTGGATTTTCGTGTTCTTGCGTTAGGTCCCGAAGAAATTGTTGAGTGCAAGAGTGATCCTCAGCAACAAGATTGTGATCTCCAGCAAGGCAAGTAGATGTAGCATCATTTGATCATATTGCTCCTATTATTTTCAAAGTCTAATATCTTGTTTGCAAAGTTTATGTATGCATGTGCTATTTTGTTGTTAAACTATTGTCGGTAGTTGATCCTTTAGATGCATAATCTGTAGGCAAATGTTCAACCTCTACTACTGAGTCTAAGATTATCTTGCTGTGATTTAGGGTTCGTTGGATGAGCCCTTGTCACTTACTAGTTCACGAGTTAATGTTACCTAGTCATGCTTAGCTACCGATAGAATTGGGCAGTTATCGACTTAGTCGATGACCTTGTTCACACAAAAACTTATTATGGCTTTATGTCTAGCATCTTGTACTTTGTTATTTGAGAAACTAAAACTGAAAATAAAATATTTTAGACTTAGGCACAATGGTAAGATGGTGTGCTTTTAGGTGTGAATGGTTGGTGCCCGAGTCAACAAGGACCGAACATCTTGTGTCACACTATCCAAGCATTTTTACGTGCTAACCACACTAGAAGAAAATGAGACATCTCTTGACTTAGTACTTTGGCGTGTGTTAGCTCCGAGTCGCAGGAGATTGTAGGAGACAGATATTCGGGAGCATTGTAGCTGCCTTTTGGCTTACAATGTAGCGTATGGGTTTCTATCTATACGAGCGTCTCGTAGTTAATACACAATATTGGAACCGTCTCGTAGGACTTAGCCGTGCCGACATACATTTGGAAGTGTGTTTAATCATGTGGCAAAAAGGCGATCTTAAGTGTGGGTACATTGGTACACCCCCGCAGGGTTTAATCAATTCGAATAGCCTCGTCCTAGGTTATGGACACGCTTGGTTATGTTTTGCAAGAGTTAGACTATAATATTTTCACTAAAACTTGAACTTGGGTGGTACGAATTGGGAATTCGTGCTATGTTGTGGTGGCTATTAGGTTAGTCACCTCTAGATTATTATTTATGCTACTTATTGTGTCTCGCTGTTATTTCAACAATTAAAAACAGATTTGACAAATTGCCTTCAATCTATTACATCATTGCAAATGAAAATTGCTTTATGCGTCAAAAGAACCATATGACCATCTCCTTTGTTTCAGCTTGCACGTAGCTATGTATAGGCTTGTTACTCGTAAGCCTTGCGAGTATATTTTTGTACTCATTTGCATTGCTTTATTGTTGCAGAGGAGGAAGTGGATCCCTAAGGGATCAACTTTTGTGAGTTTTGCTGCGGTGGGTGTGACTAGCTTGGCGGCCCGGTCGGTTGCCTTGTGGGTTATTGACTAACCGGTTGGTTTGTGTTATCGCCATCTTATGGCATTCTGCTTCCGCTGTTATTTTGTCACTTTGATGTCATTTGGCCGGTTGACTCTTGTGTGATAACTCTATTTTGTGTATGATTTTTGCTAGACTTGGTATTATAAGGTGTATGAAAATGATGTATGATTTTGTAAAGATGTATGTGTGCTGCAATTCTGGAAAGCATATATCCATCGAGGCTTAGGATATTTAATTGGTAATACTAGAACCATTTGGAGGTTAAGTATTACGAGTTAAGTACCCCGGGTCCTCACACATATTTGCGGAGTCGAAGAAGATAATAAAGAACTTAAGCTGCGATCGTTCGACAGACAGCATCCTGCGCATTGGGCACCAAGTGGAGGGGCCGTGCTCACCCACTATGTTACCATGACCTAGCGAGTCCAACCGGCGTTGTAGCATTCCCCGTCAGTCATCAGCGGGCCAGATCGGCGGGGAGGTAAGTTATGTACAAATCTACATTTTATTTTTTGGTTGTGCCTTACGTTCCGCTAACATCATGTTGTTTTCCTGCCGCAGGTCCGTCGGGATGAATCACTTCTACAGTCCGCGTTCGGTACACAGACTAGCGCTCCCCTCGGTCATCTGCACTGCACATCTGGGATGCACGAGATTCTCAGTTTACGTCCAGAGTGTTTATTTCTACAAACATTGTTCCATCTTGCAGCCTTCAGTTGATCGTGGGGGTGACAACCAGTTCACATCGACTGATGATGACAATATAGGCCTCCCAGCTCCTACCAGGGAGCAGTACACGCCGTTAGGGTTTGGACCATAGCAGCCAAGGTACAAAAGGCAGAGCTCCTCTGGGCTGGCTGGCACACCGTACGTTCGAGGCCAGAGCTCATCCGCACAATTGGAGTTGTAGGTATCGTACCTTGGGGACGGACAATCCGGGAGTGCATTTATGGAGTTCGTCATTCATGAATTCTTCATAGGTGGCCCCTAGGTCGGCATGCCTCATCAAGACGACATGTACGCTTACCAGACTCTGCTAGGCCAGACTCAGCCAACTGGTGCACCTCCGCCGACTCAACGGTCTCCATACCCCCTCCAATTTGATACACGCTCTCAGGACCGGCTCATGTATCCCATGGGACATGTTCGACGCAAAACATCTAGGCGCACGTGGAGGCAGCCGCAACGAGCAGACTGTAGTGGCTCAAACGAGTGAGCCATATTGTATCCCGTGCTATGCGATTATATTTTGCTATATTTGTATTCATATTTTGTTTTGCTATATTTGTACGTGTATTTTGCTTGTTACATGTGTACTCCTGCGCTATATTGTATATCGACATTTGCAATGGAGTTACAATGTAGCTTTTTTTTCCATACATTCCAAGTGACATGAAATCATGAAACCCTAATTTTTGAAATTTTAAATCCAAATTTTCGAGACCTAAATCCTTAATTTTGGAGACAATTTCAGAACACATATAAAATTGTCGAGACATTACACAATCAATTCCAATTCGTGAGGAGCCTTCAAAACAAAATTCATAATTTTTGGAGGTTATTTTGTATATTTACAAATTCCTACGAACGAATAAAATTTGGCCTAACTTCATTCATTCATGTTTTTTACTTCGTTTACATGCTGTAGGTGCTGCTTAATTTGGCCTAACTTCACAGAGCTTCCGGTTTCATTGCCATTGCACTCCTCAAGAAGACAGTTCTCACAAACTGTGTTTATTCCGTTTACTATAATACAGTGATTTTGGCCTCCATCTTATAGACAAAACTACTATTTCTGGTCCTATTGAGGGAAATGATGAGATTGCAAATGATTTTACTTCTAGTGAGAACCTTGAGACCTATAAGCACCAAAATTTGCCATCTACATCTCTAGCAATAGAAAAATATCATGTGCACAAGGATAAAGTATAAAAGGGCACTAACAGGATAAGGAAATGCTCCCAAGTATTAGCAGGGATTTTTTGAACTCATTTGGACCATAAAAAAAATTCAAGTATGTACACCGCATTAAGAGTATTCACATAAATTTTCATAATTTTTTAAACTCATTTGCTATATTTTAAAAATCCTACAAATACGGTCGAAACCCTAAATTCTGGAGGCCGTAACCCTAATTTATGGAAGGCCGAAACCCTAATTTTTGTAGGGCCAAAACCCTAATTTCTTGAGGTCGAACCCTAATTGGCTGAAGGGGTGAGGGGTATGCGGGCCACCACACGGTGGCTGTGCGGTAGGCCGCCACCGCACGGTGGCCATGCGGTAGGAGGGCAGGTGGCGGATGAGGAGGGCTTGCCACACAGTGGCCATACGACAGGGGGTCATTTTTGCAAAAAAAATAATAATAATCAAAGACAATCATTCTTGTAAATACAGGGTGAAAAGGCGCCAATATTACCAAAAAATCTAACTCATAGTATAAGTATTCTTGCATAAAGAGACACCGCAGATGATATACTACTAGTGTATATGATGATAATTGGCTTGACTAGTGTCCGTAGAGAACAATAGGCATGGCCAGGGTGTAAGTTGTGAAAATTATGCTCATCTCTTTCATCAATTTGAATTAAAAAAGTAACTGTTGGACCGAATAAGCGACTGGAGGGGGTAAATAGGAACACCTATCTTTTTCCTCACCCGTGGTATTCAACTTCTTTATCACTTCAATGACTATGAAAGCTATGAAGATTAAAAGCACAGGAGTACAACGGAAGTCTTGCGTTGAAGTTGAAAAACCCCAAGCTCAAGACTCATAGCCGGTCTGACTGCCGTTGCCTGGTCGGTCTGACCACTTGGTGGGGCGATTTGACCGTTGGTTGCACAAACAACAGCATGAGGGATCTTCAAATCGACATAACTTTTGATTCTTATATCCAAATCTCCCGAGATTTAAAAAATAGCTCATCAAGAAGGTCAGAAACCTATTCCAATCGACGATCGGGACGATCGAAGCCATTATTCCACGAATTTCTTAGTCGAGGTCAAGAAGGCTCAAAACCGGGGAAAACCAAAACTTGATCCAAAAGGTTACTCGTGGGTGGAAGATAGTCAAGATAACCTTAGATCATATCTCACAAGTCTTAGCAAGCTATATCACAGCAAAAAACCCAATCAAAACCCTTAGAACACCAAAAAAACCCAAAATCATCAAAGAACAAAATAGAACTCATGTTGGGGCAATCTTGGTTGAATTGATTAGAGGGATTGTAGATTTACAACCACTCCACAAATGGAGGACAAAAGCTCACACTTGAGCACTCAGTTTCTCAATCAATCTCTTTCAAGCCCTAGCCTCCTCTATTTTCTCCATTTTTTCTAAATCACAAATTATGATTTCCAAGACTTGGATGGATGGAGGTGCAAATCATGCACCATCCTATTTTATAGTGTATGCTAGGTCTAGAGAGAAAACTCTAACGAGCACCCGTTAAGCCTTCACATAAACGAGTCCACTCACGCAGGCTTCTCAAAGCGAATGATGACCCGGGTTTCTCGAATTCGTCTCTTTGTGATCTTTCATCTTCTCTGGACCTAAACCACATCTCTTTTACGCTATCCCACGCCGCGATTTCTCCAAGATCACCAACTTGATATTTTGGCAAAGATACCAAAATACACCTTATCAATCCTTCTCAAAGACTGTGCCTGATCAACGTGAAGCAATTCCATACTTTGCCACGCGTAGGTTCATCAATGACTCTCTTCATGTTGGCAAGTCTCTCTCATTCAGTTTTCACCAGAATCACCATGACACTTGCACCAATCCCAAGCCACTTGATGCAACTGTTGCCTCGAACTTCTCTTTTGATCATTCTTGTTTATCTTGCGTCATTCTTGAGTCCAACTACTTCACCCAGCATCATCGATCGTTATGAACCTCAGCTCTCCTAACCTAGTCCCGATCATCCTCACCATTGATCGTAGTTGACTCTAAGCTAAATGCACAATAATAGACCAAGAAATCGATTCTAGACATAAGTTCCTCGCAACATGACCCACGTTAGCCAAAATATGCATCATGCAATACCTATGCACTCACACCCATGACTTTGGCCCATTCCACAAAGTCACCATAGCTCACTGTGCATGATCGCTCTTTGGCTGGTCCAACCGCCAATCAGGCTGGTCATACCGCCAACCTTTGACCGGCCAGACTGCTCCCAAATTTTTCTATATGCCGGAAAACACTCTTTCTGGATATTTCGGCAAAACTCTATTTAGTTTTGTCTCGAGACTCTATTTTCCATGAGACCTGGTGCAAACACACCTCTAAACACCCCACATAAGTATTTGATTACATTCCAAAAAAAATCAACTTTTTCTGTCACAACCAGTCTAATCGCCACCTCTGGCTAGTCTGACTGCTGACCTCAGCTGGTGTAACCACCATCCCTTGGCAGGTCAGAGCGTCGTCTGCTTGGCAGCCAAACTGACAATTTGCTAAACCGAGTGCTTGAACCCTATACACCCCAAACATCGATATCAATTGAACACTAAGATTATGACCATACCACATGGTCTCCACAACAACTAAGATGGAAAGTCTGATCCAAGTTACTACTACTACTACCAAGTATGTAAATCACAGAAAAAGTAAGCATTTACACAATGGGAAACAAGTATAATTGGATCTCCATGTGCTAGTTTTATTTTACACACCACTCTTTTTCTGGAAGCTCAGACACACAAAAGGAAAACATTCCTGTCATCCATGAGCTACGGCCGTTACAAACGAAACATTTATTTATTTATCTAAAAAAAATGGAATGTTTGTAATGCAAAAATTCACAGCTTGGCATGTATGGTGCGGTAAGATTTGCAGCTTAAAATTCACAAGCAACTGCTTTTACTAGTTTTTTTTTTTACAATCAACTACTAGTAGGAGTTCTAGTATTTGTGCTTGTTTTCCACTGAGACGGTTTGAGACTTAACAAGAAAGAGCAGATGATCATCTGCCGGTGGCCGGGCCCCGGATTCAGTCCGCTCACCTACCCAAAGATGGCAAGATTCAATCTAGCATCAGCCTTCATCAGTTCAGTACACGCAGATGTTTTTTCAGTCACACTTTCAGCTGTGCCAAGCAAGCAGTAATAACGGGGCTCTGACCCATGGGAGTAACCGTTTTACAGAAGCAAAGACTTTTGAGAGGCCAGCAGTTAACACGACGTCTCATATCTTGCCGTTGCTTCCTTCCCTCCCCGGCCATTTTTGTAATCCAATCAAGTCACCGCCATAAAGACCCACACTGAGTTTACTACTCCCTCCCAGGGAGCGTAGAGAGACAGAGAGAAAAGCTTTTTTTTTTTTTAAAAAAAAAAAGAGACAGAATGGAAGAGCAAAATATAAAAGGTGGTGTCTAGGGAGTACTTGAGTATTTTATTGCTAACTAGTACTTAAATTTTGAACTCTTAGATCTAGATTCAATGCATGAGATCACTTTGACTCTCCTCTTAATGAGATATCACCAAGCATAGCATAAGTAAAAAAAACTTAAGTACTCACAGACCCAAAAAACACTCAAGTACTCCCTAGCAAACCCCAATGCGAAGGCAAACTGCTATTTGTTTCGGTTTTCACTACTCCTTTAATGCAATAATGGCATCTTGCCATTTCGTAATTTAAAAAAAGTGAAAAGACGAGGGAGAAATCAGGAAAGAAAGGTCTTGGAACGCCAAGGCCGAGCGGAGCGTTATAAAGCCGCAAGTGGCTTCATTTCCCCCTCCCCCATCTCCTATTCTCCTCCCTCCCACTCATCAGATCACCCCACACGCTCTGTTGCTCTCTCTCTCTCTCCTCTCTCCCCTCTTCCCCATCACTCCCTCATAAAGGAAGAACAGAACAGAACAGAACAGAGCACAGCAGAACAGGGGAGAGAAGCGGAAGCAGAGTGGGGAAAGAGTGGGGGGCAGGGGAGTGAGAGAGAGGAGGCCCCGTAATCTCGGCTCTGCGCCTGCTTGCCTGCCTGACTTGGTGACTTTTACCACCACCCGCGCGGCGCGGCCACCACGCTCCTAGCAGCGAACAGAGCCCTGCTTCGATAGCACAGTAAATTCCATAGCATTCCATTCCTTGTTACAGCACCCTGCATTTACTGCTCATCACTCGCCCGGCCGTGATCTCCGAATCTTTTCTTGCAAAAAGGTTGGTGTATGGTGGCGTTTTTTATTCGCGTCTCGGTTTCTTGTTCTGCCGTTCGGGACTTCGGGGGGGTGTGGTTTTCGTTATACGTACTGTACTGTTCGGGATCTTGATCCAACGTGCTCCGTACGCAGCAGCGCGTGGGCGCGGCCGGAGACGGGAAGGCCGGGGTGTTAAGGATGGTGCCGAGCGAGCAGGCGGAGGAGGCCATCGTGGCCGACGGCAACGGCAAGGAGGAGGAGGTCGGGGTGATGGGCATCGGCGCGGCGGACGGTGGCGAGGAGCAGGGGCAGCACGGCGGCGGCAAGTTCAGCATGAAGAGCTTCCTCTGGCACGGCGGCTCCGTCTGGGACGCCTGGTTCAGCTGCGCCTCCAATCAGGTATGTCCGAGAACACACACACATATCTTCGCCATGCCATGGCACGCCATGGCTGGCATGCACCTTGCTTATGCAACAGTGTGTACGAAGGAAAGGAGCACTGAGAGACATGAATGGATGGATTTTTTGCTTGCGTGTTTGCAGGTCGCGCAGGTGCTTCTGACGCTGCCGTACTCCTTCTCGCAGCTGGGGATGCTCTCGGGTGTGCTGCTGCAGCTCTTCTACGGCTTCATGGGCAGCTGGACCGCTTACCTCATCAGTGTCCTCTACGTCGAGTACCGCGCCCGCAAGGAGAAGGAGGGCGTCAGCTTCAAGAACCACGTCATCCAGGTACCGTTCCATACCATGCTGTGCTCGCCTTGTCGCTTCTTCGTCTTCTCCACTCCACTCCTACTCCTCCCATCGTTTCATCTCTTTATTAACGGATTACAGTTTCCTTTCCTCTGGCTTTATCAAACGTTCTTTTTTGGGTTCCGTTTGGTCGTTGTCAATCCATCCTGGCTGAAAAAATGCTGCCTTTTGTGAAAATGGGAGGGGGTATTGGATCCCCTGCCCCTGGCTCATGCTTCCGTTAGGTATGCATGCTCTGGGCTCTCCTAGTTGCTTGTCAAACGAAAAGTGAGTGAGACGACCTGCATATGGAGTCCTTAATCCATCCTTCTTTATCGCAAAAGCAAGACTCTATTGAGTAATTTTTGCTAAAGTTCACAACCAAAAACGAACTGTGATTAAGGGTGAAGAATTACTAAAAGTTTAATGGAAGGAACTCGTGATGTTGACCAGTGGTTCGAAGTGCTGGATGGGCTCCTGGGCCCGTACTGGAAGGCGGCCGGTCTCGCCTTCAACTGCACGTTCCTGCTCTTAGGCTCCGTCATCCAGCTGATCGCCTGCGCAAGGTCAATTCTTTTCCTCCCCAGCCATCACTCTCACTGTACTGCTGCACAGCGTGTGCGTGTCCCTGTGTGCCTCGTGACGGATGAGCTAGCTAAACTCGCATGAGATTTTGTTGTTGTTGTTGTTGTTCAGTAACATCTACTACATCAACGACCGGCTGGACAAGCGGACATGGACGTACATCTTCGGCGCGTGCTGCGCGACCTCGGTGTTCATCCCGTCGTTCCACAACTACCGGATCTGGTCCTTCCTGGGGCTCGGCATGACCACCTACACCGCGTGGTACCTCGCCATCGCCGCGCTACTCAACGGCCAGGTGAGAGAGAGAGAATTCCATTCGCATTCCCCCCACACACGTGTCGCGTTCGCGTCCCTGACCGTCGTTGTCAGTTCAGACCAGTAGTAATCAACTCATCATCACCAATTCACCAGTCTGTCTCCCTTATCCGTTTTGACGGAGAGGAGGAAGCACGCACATAGTATATTTCGATCACATAGTATATATCCATCTTGGGCTAAAAATGATTGATCGTTTCCGTCCGTGCCGACGTTGTCGCGCGCGGCGCAGGTCGAAGGCGTCTCGCACACCGGTCCGACCAAGCTGGTGCTCTACTTCACCGGCGCCACCAACATCCTCTACACCTTCGGCGGCCACGCCGTCACAGTGTAAGCAACAATAACCCTTCCCGAAATAGTACATATGCTGCATATTGGTAGGTTATTTGTTCTGTTGTTACTAGTACTTCAGAGTTAGGAGTAGTATACGTTTTTTTTTTTGAGGAAAGGAGTAGTATAAGTTACTCTGAAGAAGTGAAGTGGAGTGAACTTTTCACTGAGCTGCAGCTTTTGCCTGGCGATGGGGAGGACATGTCCGGATTGGAAATCTGGTTCTGGTTTCCATTCCATTGGTCCCCTCCCTCCCCTCCATGCGGATCAGCCATTGATTCCGTCTCTATCAACCGAATCAATGGATGATGGAGTACAAGACCCTCCTTATCACATTTTCTTCCCGCATGGTACCTGAACTACATGGAACAGTGTAGTTAAACTTAATTAAACATAATTGTAGTAGCTTTGCAGCTAGCTTAGGATTAGCTCCATGGCGTACAGATCCCAACGAATAGCTAGGGGCACATAAAGAAAAAAAAAATTCTAGGTTGTACGTGGTGGGAACCAGCTGCGTTAGCTTGCAACCAATAGTTAGTTTGATCATCCATAAAAATGTAATGATCCAGCCGCTAAAGCTCGGTGCGCTCATGTGCATATGTGGTATGGTGATGCATCCAAAAGGTCCCCCTACTAGTACACATGATATAGTCTAGGAGAGAAAAGACTTGAGATGTGTATTAGCCACGATGCGTTATAATAGACCCCCTGAGACCCCTTTATTCCCATTGCTCATTTGTCGTGCTTAACCTATTGCTTGGATTATTGATGTTTCTTCCCTAGGCATGATTAGTGGCCATGCGAGGAATAATTAGCGATTCAGTGCGGTGTTCAGACGCCTCGGTCTTTAGTGGGCGCAGCTGGGTTAGAGATTTGAATATTTTATATCTCCTACCTAGCTTCGGCAATTAGGGTAGTACTACTTGTTCCAGTGGTTAAAAATGGATGGAAGCGCTTTCCATAAGTTGAAGTGAAACGATGGGGCCTGGTTTCATTCGATTCAGCTAGTGCGGAGTTCACATCAAGTGTTATGCAATTCCGTCCTAGTTGCCCTCATCCTAGGGGTGAAATGGTAAGATACAACCACCCATGGATTGGGACATATTGGTGCCAAATCATCTCCTGACGATTCCGTTCATCTTACTAGTATTAGGCTAGGCTAGCATGGGAAAGTTTAGCTTAGTGGAGCGAAGGTGAGTGTCTTTGTCTTTGTCCATGTTGAGTTGTTGACAATGCCCCTCACCATTTCCGGTCTCGGGCAAGTCCAGAGTCCAGTTAGGTAGTTACTGCTCTGTAAGAGTGGCATGACTATTAGCGTCATGCATGAGATCTCGCTGTAAGCTGGAGCAGAATTTTTAGGTGATTAGTATAATGGCAACGGCCTTATTTGGCCGCATTTCTCGGCCCATCTATTATTTCACCGGAGGCGCATGCATGTGTTGGTGAAAGCTTGCAAGATTCCCCCTGCCGCCGCGATCTTTGCAAGTATCCCCTGCGTGACGAGGAGAAGCACTAGTAGCTTTTTCGCCGTCCTCGCGTATCATTTCATCGAACTAAATTATCTGCACCATTGACTTGCATGTGCAGAGACCGTTTTGTCCGTTAATTTCTTGATTATTTCATTTCATTTACCTGTGGAGCCGATGCAAGAGAGAGAGAGAGAGAGAGACAGAGGAACTTTTGAGACTGATGATTTTTTTTTTCGCTGTGTGTTTTGATCGATCGATTGTTTGTTTGCAGGGAGATCATGCACGCGATGTGGAAGCCGGCCAAGTTCAAGTACATCTACCTGCTGGCGACGCTGTATGTGTTCACGCTGACGCTGCCGTCGGCGTCCGCCATGTACTGGGCGTTCGGCGACAAGCTGCTGACGCACTCGAACGCCTTCTCGCTGATGCCCAAGTCCGGGTGGCGTGACGCGGCGGTGATCCTGATGCTGATCCACCAGTTCATCACGTTTGGGTTCGCGTGCACGCCGCTCTACTTCGTGTGGGAGAAGGTGATCGGCATGCACGACACCAAGAGCATCTGCCTGCGCGCGCTCGCCCGGCTCCCCATCGTCGTGCCCATCTGGTTCCTCGCCATCATCTTCCCCTTCTTCGGCCCCATCAACTCCGCCGTCGGCGCGCTCCTCGTCAGCTTCACCGTCTACATCATCCCCGCGCTCGCCCACATCCTCACCTA
This sequence comes from Ampelocalamus luodianensis, assembly GCA_036346255.1. Lineage (NCBI taxonomy): Eukaryota > Viridiplantae > Streptophyta > Magnoliopsida > Poales > Poaceae > Ampelocalamus > Ampelocalamus luodianensis. The sequence continues at coordinate 22,006,475 of CM070617.1, read as the reverse complement.
CCGCACGGCCTCCGCGCGCATGGTAAGCATTAAGCTCTCCCCCCATTTCATGCATGCATCCAAACACATGCCTGCTGATCGGCGCATGTTTTTATTTCGGTACACCGAGCGTTAAATGGCAGGTAGGCGAATGCAACATGATGCTATTCCTATTTCTTCTTTCTTAACCAATCTAGCTAGGATTAAGGATAGATGGAGCCATGCATCGCCAGCTAGTTCATCGGCTGGATCACCGTCCCTTGCTCTAGCACTAGTACTAGTACCACAATACATCCATGACCCATCATGAACGGTGCCGGATTGGAACACAGGCCATAGAATAGGCAGTGGAGATCTGTGCACAGGCAGCAGTTCATGTTAAATGCACAGCCCGCCCGGGCCCCACCTCCTACATGGGCAAATCCTCAATCATTGAATCCGCCGCATCAGAGCAACTACAATACTTTATTTCTTAGTTTCTTACTGAGAGGAGATAGAGTACTCAATCTAATAAAAAAATAAACTTTATAATGAATTGTTTCTTGAGTTTGTATCTAAGACTTTAATTGTTACCCACAAAATAAATTTTTAGGTAACAAGCAAGTCTCTAATAGCTATTTTGTTGTTTCTTGTGTTTTGGTATTAACAACTTGTTTGTTTCTTCATCGAGAAACATGCTCATCTGATATGTTTATCCCTTAATAATAAGTGACATAACTAGGACGCCGGTGCAGTAGATGCTCTTAATTCAAAGCTGGGCGCCGGTACCCCTCTCCCGGCGCCCGACAACGATATGGATCACCGTCCGTCGCTTTGGCCCGTTACCCACTCCAGTGACGATCGTGTCAGTTCTGGTATACTTTGGGGCTTAGTACTAGTACCACATATGATGGCTTGGTCCATCCGTTGGTGAGCTAGGCAGCAGCTGGTCCCTGCCTGCCGCACAGGGGAGGAGAAGAATCCAACCATCCATCCATCCGTCCACTGCACCGTGCGCGACTTTCGCGCGATGGGATTGGGGGTGATGGGTGCAGCCGCGGCCGTGGGTGACCGGGAGAGCGACCGTTGACATCTCATGTGTTGCGCTGCGCGCCTGCTGATGTATGGCGGATGCAGTGCTGATGTTCGGTGCCATGCTGTCACGAGTGGAACATGGGAGGAGCGCCCCCTGGCGGCTTGCCGAGCCGCACTGGCGCCGGTGTCGCCGTCGCGGCGTTGGCCCGGCGCGCTCGTCTCGACTCGACTCGGCTAGCTTTTTTTCTCGCGCGCGGGCGATGGATAGCAATCGTGCGAGGCGTCGCTGGAGAGGGGAGAGAAGTGAGGAGAGATGGATGGCGATGGAGATTTCGGCCGGTGTGGGCTGCGGGTTTCCTTTCCCCCTCGATCCCTTCTTTTTCTCCGGCTTTGGAAAAGGAAATCGAATGCAACAGTTGTACGAACGAGGCACGGAGAATCGACCATACACGCACGATGTTTATCTTGTACAGTCGCAGCATATCACCTTGCTGCGCATGTGTATATTCTAGATTTTGACGAGTTTCTTTTTTCTTTTTCCTTTTTATCTTGTGAATGCAACAGAACGCGGCGGAGAAGCCACCGTTCTTCCTGCCGAGCTGGACGGGGATGTTCGTGCTCAACGCTTTCATCGTGGTGTGGGTGCTGGTGGTCGGGTTCGGGCTCGGCGGCTGGGCCAGCATGGTCAACTTCATCAGGCAGATCGACACGTTCGGGCTCTTCGCCAAGTGCTACCAGTGCCCGAAGCCGCTCGTCCTGGCGGCGGCGCAGTCGCCTTCGCCGTTGCCGCACCACTAGCGCGTCAGAGCGGGCCGTGACAGTGCCACCGGCAGGAAGCAAGGTGCTTCCTAGGTTTTGGTCGCCATGTAATATACAAGCCTCTCCTCGATCTCCTAGGGTGTCACACCATAGTAGAACAGGGCGTGGGTCCCTAAGATCTCGCCCCGGGCCGTCCGTTGCCGCGTTGCTTTTCACCGATCCATTGGTATCCTTGTTTGTTTGTTTGGCTTGCCCCCATATATATGTGATGGTCTTCATGGCTTATAAGATTTTCAGCTCATGTGACATTTCATATGATGATATAACATATCCTATAGGGTTCTTTTTTTTTCCCCTCTCTCCCTTCCTTCTCCCATGGAGCTCGGTCCATGTTGTTTAGCGTGAGTAATTGTAATGGACGATTGATTCCTCATGCTAGCTAAAGGCTAAACACAGAGGCCTTTGTTTATTGCGATGGATGTTCTCGGTGTAAATGTTGCAATTGCTCGCTGTGGCGCACCTTTTGGTTCATGTTGTTGTTGTTGCCTTTGCCAAGCGATTAAAGTTTCTTGAGAAGTTTTTATGGGGTTCTTTGAAAGGACCACAAAGCTAGGGAGAAAGAAAGATGTGCTCGCTCGCAGTAATGAATGGTGGAGTGGGGTTGTGTTGCGGGTGCGGCGTGGGTCGGCGCATATCATAATGACCCGCACACTGAAACTTCTTTTGTCAGGCCGAAATGTTTCGAGTTCTAAAGATGGAGTACTAGCTTTGTGTGCATAGTGACACCGTGTCACTCACTCAAACGACCCTGGTTAGCAGCCCGTCTTATCATACCATACTCATCTCATACACACCGGTGGGTGAGGCTCACTTTCAAGGATTAGACTCCACTACCACTAGTGTACAATACATACATTATTGGCTTGTGCTGTTGTGAATAACAGCAGCATCAATACGGGCTTTGGTTACAGAGAAGATTGTGCTTTAATTTGCCCATGTGAGCCTCCTAGTCTCTCTCTCTCTCTCTCCCCCCAAGCTCCTGCAAATGGGAGATGGATTCTCTAATCCTCCCTCGGGCAACAGGCTTCACATGGAGGGGCATGTGCTCCCTTGACTGGCTTCTCTCCAGATTTCCTTTTGCTGGTATCTGTGTTCCTTCCAACCATCCTTGAGAGGGGTAAGAGATAGGCCCTAAGAGATACTAGAGGTGGTACTGACAACCGAGGAAGCATGTGCTTTCGAGTTCACAGCACAGATGTTTTAAGCTAACAGGCAAGTGGCCGTTGATGATGGTTTTGTTTGATTTGATTCCAGTGATGCAAGTTTTAGGCATATGTTATGGTACAGTACTTGCTCCGCTCCAGTCCCATCTTTCACATGCAGCTGCCACCTGCCGTTGAATGGAATCCCAAGTGAAAAAGAATAGCAAGTGATGATCTAAAGAACTATGCTTAGTGCTTACTGCTGTTTGCAACGGAATTGCTGGCGATGCTAAGATATGCCGGAAACCAGTATGTCTGGCGTGCCTAATTTTCCAATCACTTTCGCTGTTTGATTATTTTTTTCCAAGCCTTTCATTTCAGGTAAAGGGACACGATAGCTCTCTTTATAGGTGCAATCTAGATTCCATAAAACAGGTAAAAAAACACGCTAGGCAGGCACAAGAAGCTATGCAAGCATAACATGGAGTAGGCAAAGCAAAATTGTCATCGAGAGCCAGCTGAAAGCCTCAAACACCCCCACAGCTTTTGCACGCAGCGGGGGAGAAGGGAGTTGCGATAGCAATATAGCATCTTTCCCAAAGTTCATATGCTTTTGGACAAAATGTCAGAGGATTGCGAGTGAAAGCTCAAAAGATATCTGATTGGGCCAATGGTAAGCAACACATGCCAAGGCACAACCCAATGGTCAGTACTGCAGGTACTACGGCCAACCGACGCATCGTACAAAAGCTACGTTTCAACTCAACTGATCTAAACACATCTGGAACCAGCCAATGTTAACCAATATCCCACGAAGCCTCCTTGTTTCCTCAATCTTAAGACTAGTGATTGCAACAGTTCACGGATGCCAAAACCAATGTATGCCATGGTTATAAAGCTGAGTAGTTTATATAACAAGCAGTTTGAATTCCAATGAATAGCATCAACTGGGTACATCACGTTAGAACCACACGGCACAGAAGTACTTGGATGACGAGAGAAACGGTGAAACCTTCACTGAGACAGCAGGACCACCAAACATAGTATGTTTACTAGCCTCGATCAGAACAGCAAGCAAATGTCCATCCAGGATTGAATCAGCTCAACCAAAACCTTGGAATTCCTGAGTTGCGTTCAGCTGCAGCACTATTGTTAGGCAGCCTCTGTATTCTGGTTGAGAATTCGTTAGCCTAGGAAAAATGGAAAAGGGAGAATCAATAATGATTTTGCATCAGCACATCAGACCAACTAATCCCACCAAATAATCACTATTAAGAAACATGTGCATAGATACACCTAACATCTTGTAAAGAGAAAAACAAATGATTGGGATCAAGTTTCTCTGGTTTTGTTCAAAGGCAAGATTTCACGAAACAATGGAAAGATAAGATATTGGCGAAAAGCAGGATTCAACTGAACAGTATGAAAAAAGTACAGGCATAGGCTTCCAGTATTTATTCAAAGAAAAGATTCTACCCAACAGTGTGTTATAAAGGGGTCAAGTTCCTGAGCTTAGCTCAAAGCCAGGATTCTACAAAATCATAGCACACAATCCTGGAAATACCGCATTCTGCATCATATCAACATTATTGCTGGCACCTATATCCTCCAAACTGTAGGATTGTAGGGATGCAAAAGAAATATATTGGATAATTAAATGAAGTCACAGGAGAAAAAAAGCTGTGCACAAAGCAAGGTACCAGCTTCAAAACTCCTCAGAAAATTTGGAACAAAAACTAGGAAACATGCCACACAAGTTGTGTTAGGCCCATATTGTAACAAGCATTTGCAAGCTTTGAACATGTCAAACTGAAAGACATTGAAAACACTTAAAAATAAATCATAAATCAGTTATAAACAGTTAGGTACCCTAACCTTCTCATCAATCCACATTAGAGAACGCAGTTGATTGTCCAATATCCGGACAGCAACATCAAATGGTGTCATACTATCAGAAGCCTCTAGCTCACCACCCTGCATTGGACAAGGAGACTCAGGCAATGCTCACAAGACAAATACTGAAACTTAAAAAATTACCTGAGTAGCATTAATGGTCTGAATGATGGATTTCACTTGTTCTGTCATATGTTGCAATTCATTCTCCACAACTTCAGCTTGCCCATGCCTTCGCATTGCAAAACAATTTGGTTAGATATCAGTTTAAGCAAAGTATGTTAGTGTTTTTCAAAACGAGTTGTATTATTTTCTTATACTACAGCTACCATAGATTCAAGAGTCAAATTAAACTTAAGACTGAAATAAGTAGCTTAACCAGCTGAAAGTATATTGAACTAACATTGTATCTCTTGCAGAGGCAGCCTCATCTTCACGAAGTAACACCCGTTCATCCTCGAATATTCGTTCTGCTTCGTCCTCCATGCTCTGTAGAGCCTTGTCCACCTGAAATTACAGAATGAGTCAGTTGTAAGTTCAAAGCTGAACAATTAATCTCTGCAGACTCACGGTGTTCAGACGAACAGATTCATCTAAATAGTCCAGTAACAAATTGGTACTGGTTACCAAAAAGAGATTGCTCGATATAGTTGAATTCACACTTTTGTAAGTTAAAACAGTATATTGGTTCCCACTTCATGAATCCTGTCATGGGTGGGCTAGGCCCATCAGGAGGCGCACAAGAGCTGGTCAAGCAAGCATGGTAGCCTCCAAGCCGTGCGGATCAGCAACAGCAGGAGGCGCAAGGCTGTTGGTAGAGCTATCTTATCTGTTGGTTTAGTTAGTTTGTTAGTCATTAGTTGCATTAGGCATATCTTATCGGTTAGTAGATGCATTTGTTAGTAACGTGGCTATTTAAAGGAGTCATGTACTCGTGAAAAGGAAAGCAAGAATAAAGTAAATTCTCTCTCGCAAAGGTTCTTCCTCCCAGTCCATGGTTTCCTCCCTCTCCTAAGGGATGGAGCCAGAAATTTTGTATCTAATGGGCCATATGATGATAACTAATTATCGAGTGGTGCTAAGTACAAATATTTTGCTATTCTACATAAAAAACTAAGAGCTATATAGAGGATTTCATCAACCATGGGGGGACCAGACTCCCACTAGTCCCCCTGTCTCCATCCCTGCCAGTCCTAAGTCTCTCCCCTTCAGCCGTGCCGTCCCGGCCCCCCTCAGTACGGTAGTTACCCCGTCATGAACTAGGTTCGTGACAAATCCAGACCAGGGCAGTGGATCACAGAAGAAACTGCTGTAAAACTATGGGCATCCTCTTTTTTTCTGGGCTCTGGCAATGTTGGGAGCTGCTGTCATGAGCAAGAAAATTCCAAGAGTAAAATACAAATGTGTAACCACAAGGGCATTGGTGATGATGCTTCCAAATGATGACAGCAATCATTAAGTGGTAAACAGCCAATGAGCCAAACACTGCAATCAGTATTGCAGGCCTTTAATACATCCTATATTCATTTCTTTACAACTTAAATAAGACAGTTTTAGTCTAAAGTAACAAACGGTGTATGCACAAGGTGCATGGTACCCAAATAAAGGGTATACAGAGAGTATTCCACACAAGAATGTTGATGGATCTAGTCAAATCACCATGTCTTCAGTTCAAAGGACAGTTTTAATACACTCAACGTTAAGCCATTAATTCCGGTAGGCACTGCCAAATAGCCACCAATTTCTGACTTGGACCAGCCCCAACATGCACTGGATCACATCAGTTCAGTTCTATCAGATTGTCAACATTATGCCTATGTTGTACCGATTGTTATGCCAATAGCAGTGCTGGGCAGCTAAGTTGTTATGGACGAACTGCTGTGTTGTAGGGAAAATATTTAAGTTCCCTCCAAAACAACACCGACAGTTTGGCCTACTATAGTAGACATAACAAAGTTATTAACTTTTTGAACATTGTATATTTTACAGTTTGTAAACCTAGCTTATGAAATAAGAACTGTAGATTCCAGAGTTGATGAAAACATAAAACAAATATTATATAACAATATTGGATCCGTCCATATACCAGGGAACTTAGCAATTAGAAGATCGTTGTGGTTACCAAAGATCTGCAATGCAGATTCTCAACAAGCATAATAATCCTCACTGTAACTGTAAGTCAAGCTGAACTTCCCATCCATGAAAAACTGATCAACTTTAACAATGGACAATCAACTAAGAAGGCAACACAAATGTGACTTTATGATAGGTTGATAGCTACCTAGCAATATATGTGTTAATGACACAGAGTCGCAGAGGACCTAATCTGTTATATAATAAAAGGTGATGATGCATGGTTAACAGTTCTCAGAAATAGAGAAATTATCACAAAAAAAGAGAGAAACATCTAGCCACCGTTTTTTTTTGGGGTTCCTAATTATGGCTAAACCACACCGGTTAAATATAATCTACAACATATTTAAACTCAAAAGATAAAAAGTCCCCAGCCATAAAAACAACTCTGATTAAGATATAGTCCAAATCAATTATTCTAACATTATTAAGTCTCTGTACTATTCTAGACTACATCTTGCAATTGCTTGGGCTAAGCAATCTAGTTTAAAGAAGGATTCATCTCTGTCAGGATAGCATATGAGTAGTGAGTTTATAGGAAAGCAACTCAATACCATTTGGAGATCATAAGACCATAACAATGAGATTCAGCAAACAAATAAGAACAAATATCACCAAAAGACAAGCTATAACAAATATATTAGGAAAACAAAAGAAAAGGCTTGCACCCAAAACCACCTCTCTCTGATGAGTTTCTATCAACTCAAGTTGCCGCTCCAAGCTTGTTTGTGTTTCAACAACGTTAGCCACTTCAGCCTGCAAAAGAGGTAGGTATTCAGTTTGGAACATTATCACAATGAAAATCTATTGTGGACATCTGCAAAGAACCTGCTATGCACTGATTTGAATCATATTATTTCTAGATAGACAATTAGAGTTCAATAAGAAAGTAGCAATGTCTATTCCTTTTTCCCTTTCAAAACTAGTAATCATTTTTAAATATTTTATTGGCAGAAGTGGTTCTATTAAAAATATTGACCGGCCTGTTTAGGACTTGTGTGTCAGTCCAAATTACTTATTGTCGTTTAGCTCTTGGAACACAAAACAAGGCAACAATTAATGTAGCAGTATGGCGTTGTTTACCCAAAATAATGGGGAGATATCTAGTGCAAAAGCACAATTTTGTGCAACCATGCAAGAACTTTTGGTTTGTGCACTATATCATTTCCACGCCGGGGGCTAGGTGTAGCCTATGGTGTGTTGTAGCACCCTTTAAAATTTCTGCTTCAAACTCAAAACAAGTTGGAACTACACACAAAAGAAGATATTTTTGCTGTGAACAGTACCATTTCCCTTTTTCTTTTGATTTATCATTTTTCAGATTTTTCTCATTTTGGTTCCTCTCAACATAGAATGAATTTGAACTTCAAACTCTATACATAGTTAAAGTAATTTGAGAAGTATGTCTAGATTTTATCGGATTTTTTTTATGTAGATATAGTGCCCAAACCAAACATTTTAGCATGTTTGCTCCAAATTGTGGTTTTACACTAGATATCTTCCCCTAATTAAATGACCATCTCTCTTTGGCATTGGTCCAATGGGAACAATAGAAGTAGTTGAGATGGAGAACATTTATAGCTATCAATATATAAGTGGATTTTAGGAAAAGTTTCCTACAAAGTGTAAAAGGACGAGTATTTGAACACCAAGTCTGGGGAGCTTAAACAACAAATAATTTGGGCCTGAGGTAGCATTGAATATAGTGGTGTCGGATCAGCTTAATTTACAATGCAGCATGATAACACAGAATCACAGATTTTCAGTTTCCATCAGAAGATCTGACTAAAACCTGGATAAACCTTAATTGCATTATATGATAAGACTGGGAGCAGGGAAAAAATTCCCGGCTGGTAACCGCCGGTTACCGGCTACCGGCGGGGGTTCGGGATCCAAAATCCCGGCCGGTTTCCCCGGGTTTTGCAAGTTCAAATTCTAATTTCCGAATTTTGGATGGTTTTTAATCAAATTCAAGCGAACTTCATAAAAAAAAAAAACGGGAATTCCAGTAACCGGCCGGTTACCGTTTCCGGCCAGCGACCGGGAAATTGGCCAGGACCGGTTCTTTGATCCTTGACTGGGAGAGACATGCTCCCGCCTTCTACTGGATTGACATAAACAAGTTCACTAACTTTGGAAACAACAGTTTGTCATAAACCTTTGGACTGCATATCATTGTTTTCCATGTCAAACATTAAAGAACTAAACTATACTTACAAAAAAAAACAAAAACAAAACATATATTATCAAGGAACAAAAAATCAAATTCGAAAAAGTAAAGAATTAGCAATAAAGGAATTTACTAAACTTTTGAAAGCAATTCTGTGTCGACTTTCACATGAACAAGTCAAATCGAAGCTTTATGCGGTAGCTAATCATCTACTAGAAGAACAACTAAAGCTCATGTGCTATCATACAATGATACACAAACCATCCCGCATTTGGTGAATAAGAACTTCAAGTCTTTGAATTACCAACATTTGATAAACGTTATATACAGTGCAAAGATCATTAAATTCAACCAAGCTTCCTTCTACCCTGCTCAACTGCTTTTAGCACAGAATAATGAAAGGAGCTATCATTTGTCTTAACCATTGTCTTCTGAAAAATGACATTACATGACAAACTAAACATCCACAAGTATACGTATAATCTACAGGGATTCAGATATTGACCTAACAACAAAAGCTGATAAGCTCACACGAACAGAATTCGAAAAACTGAATTGTCAAATGTAAACATACTGCCTGTCCCCTGTCAGTTCATATTTGACAAATGACAGCCAGATAGTTAGAGCCCCAAAATACAATGAGACTTGAAGTTTAATACATATAAAATCAGTGACAAAGCATACCTCAAGCCTTATAAGAACATTCCTGTTTTGCAGAATTCTCCTGTCCCATTCAGCTATAGCAGTGGCATGTTTCCGGAATTTTGCAGTACGATCTTGAAGCTCATTGTTCCAGTCCCTAATAATCTACAATAGGTACTTTCATGAGAATTTCTACAAACTGAAATGTTACTGCACTATACTATGTTCAAGAAACCACAATAGAAGATCAATTCAACCTTAAATGCAGTGTCAATATAAAAAAGCAACATGCTATACTGAAAACCAACCAACTGTAATAGAAAAAGATAAGTGCAATACCTCCTCAACACCTTTACCAACAATTTCTGATGGAAGCTTAGGTGCTTGGGAAGCTGCTGGAATGATAGCAGTAGTAGAAGGGCTGCATCATGGAAAATGTTAATATCTTGCTTCCCAGCTCCAGTTACAAGTAACAAATGAAATAAATCAAGGGAGCTTGTACAACCCAGTGCCGCTAGCTTGAACAGCTGATGAAGTTGCCTGACTTGTACTGGAACTGGTGGCTGCTGTGCTTGCAGCTGTAGTATAACCACCTGCGGATTATACCCAATTAAAACAAAGCTGAAAATTAGCAAATTAGACCAACTGACCCAGCAGTGACCACTTACAAAATTTTATGAAACAAATTACAAGTCAAACATTACAGTCAAAATAGAAATAGTACAACAAAATTGCCCTGTTTTATGAAAACCTAATAGCTGCAGCAATACAGTGATATGTTGGGTCCTGAAATGATCAACCAACGAGTAGTTTGACATATTATTATTATGATCTATAAACCGGTTATTATTACTTACGTTGAGTGACAATTGTTTGGAACCAAATACAAAGGCATGGTGAATGGTATCAGTTATTACTGAACTAAACAACAAATAAGACATCAAGTTGAACAGTAAGTACAGATAATGAAGAAGCATAACAGCTCACCAAACAGTATTGACTGAGTTGCCGAAGTTGAGGCAGAAGCCGGTGTAGTTGCTTGCAGGCTAAAACTAGGAAACGCAGTTGTTGTGGTTGAAGGAGTTGTGGTTGTCATGGCTGCAGATGTTGACGCACTTGTGACAGTGGTGGTAGTGGCTGTAGCTGCCGCTGCTGATGACGATGATGGCGCTACTGTAAAACTGAAACCGCTAGTGGAAGATGTTGGTGCTGGCACCGAGAACAATGACCCCAACGTTGCAGGGGTTGCAGCAGCAGATGGCACAGTGGATGCACTCGTTGCAGAAACAGAAGCAAATGTCGGCGTGGAAGCAGCAGAAGATGAACCAAACGGAAAGCTAAGAGAACTTGCAGACGTGCTTGCTGATGCACTGGTATTAGAGAACGGTGAGGGAGCAGATGCAACCTGCGAAGTAGTCAAGGAAAAACCAGGGGAGGGCGCCGACGCTGGCGCGGTGGGAGTGGCGGAGGCACTCTTAGGGAAGGAAAAGGCAGGGGTGGAAGAAGCGGACGAGAACAAGGAAGGGGGGGTGCTCGCCGTCGTCGTGTTTGCTAATGACGGCGTGAAGCCGAACGACGGAGCAGAGGTGGTAGTTGCTGGAGACGAGGCGGCGGTGGTGGATCCAAACAGCGCCGAGCCAGTGGCGGCCCCAAACCCTAGAGCCGGTGCGGAAGCCGAGGTAGTGGCGGTACTCGATGTGGCGGCCCCGGTGCTGAACGCGAAGCCGAATGATGGTGTCGAGGCTGCAGTCGTGGTAGTGGTGGTGCCGGACGCGGATGAGCCAAAGCCGAAGCCCGTGGCGGCGCCAGAGAAAATGCTTGGTGTGGACGCAGCGGAGGCGGCGGCGCCGAAGAGACTGGGGGTGGTGGCGGCGGCGGAGGTTGCACCGAAGAGACTGGATGTGGCCGCCGCGGAGGAGGTGGCGTCGAATAGGCTCGGGGTGGTCACGGCGGAGGAGGCGGCGCCGAATAGGCTCGGGGTGGTCGCCGCAGATGAGGTGGCTGATGCGCCGAAGAGGCCGGGGGTGGCTGCGGTGGGGGAGGCGGCGCCGAATAGGCTAGGAGTGGCTGCCACAGCGGAGGTGGCGGATGCGCCGAAGAGGGATGGGGCGGACGCGGCGGAGGAAGCGGCGGCGGTGGACTGAGCAAACGAGAAACCAGTGGATCCGAAGCCAAAAGGGGATGGGGAGGAGGCGGTGGTGGGGGCGGACGCGGAGGCAGGGGAGGCTGCGAAGAGGGATGAGCCAAAAGTGGGAGCAGAGGAAGGGGCGGCAGAGGAGGAGGAGGAGAAGAGGGAGGAGCCGAAGGCGGGGGCAGCGGAGGAGGCGGCCGCGGCGGGCTGGGAGAATGAGAAGGCGGATGGGGCGGTGGATAAGGAGAAGGGCGAGGACGCGGTGGATCCTGCCGCGGCGGAAGAGCCGAACGCGAAGGAGGTCGCCATGGCTGCGACGGCGTGCGGGCGGTGGCCAATCTGGGCGGATTTTTGGCAGATTTTAGCGTGCTTTTGCCGCTGTCTAGTCCTCGGTCGTGCGGCTTGAAGGAGGGGTTTTGGCCTTTGGGCTCGTTTCTTGGTGGCGATTTTTGAAATGGGGGATTGGATCATATACCCTCCCTGAATTTCAGAATTTCAGGATTTACCCTCCCACCTCAATGACATGTGGGGTCACCATAGGTCAATGACATGTGGGCCAGGAGGGTAAATCCTGAATTTTCATCTAAAGAGAGGGTATATGATCAAATTTTCCTTTTGAAATAGGGTCAAGGAAAGGGCAGAGAGATTTGGGGGAAATATTGGCAGCTGACTGCCTGTCTCAGTCTCCTTTTGCTATGCATAAGGGCATCTATAATAATATAGATAGCAAATAGTACTAAAATTAGGTCATATAATAAATTATTTTTTTACTTATTTTTATAGATCACACAAATTTTTAATATTTTTATAGACCTAAGAAATATGGTTAAATAGCATCATTGATTCTGGTAATACAGTCGGCTACAGAGTTGTAGACAATATATTTCTGTCTTTATTGTCTTTCATCCACATCAACTTAAATTCTACGTGACAGAGACTATAGATAGCTGATGTAAGCTCATTGTATATGACCTAAGCTGTAGCAAATTTTGTGAAATTCTGGACCAACCTATTTTGTTTTTACTTGTGTGGTTCTAGCTCGAACTTTTTTATTAATTGTTTTTTTTGAATTATATTTTAAAGTTAACCCCTCGCAAACTTTATTTCTAATTTTGACCCATTTGATCACACCACCATCCGTGACATAACAAAACAATATTGTCGTCATAAGATAAATCTACTAAAATAGCACTTTTTATCACTATCACGTCACTAGTGGTGGTGTGACAAGAACTTGACAAGATACGGTCTGACGTGACTAAAGAGATCAGAATTAGAAATAAAGTTCACGATGGGTTAACTTTAAAATAAAATTCAAAAGAAGATTAATAAAAAGAATTCTTCTAGCTCCAGGCCGTACTGTACATGTCATGTTGTAATTTTGATTCTAAAGGGAACTTACGTATTTTGGTGCATTAATTTTGAAGTTCGACGTTGTACATGTTTAACCAAATTATACGGTTTTCCAGTGTAATCATTTGTTATCTGGTTCTTTATTAGTCACGTATATCGGTGGATGGTCTAATTAAAAAGCTTGTGGGATTTCTTTACGGTTTTTGTCGGTCTTTTGAAACCAACTTGAGGATATATTTAGAACACATAAATTTTATAGAAATTTCATATAAAACAGTTCAATTACCACATTCCAAACAGGTGTAAGATAAGTACATCGGAGAGGTGGTATTGTCACGGGTGAGTGAGTTGGACTCTTCCCTTTTACATACAACCTAATTTGCAACAAGTTAAAATGCTCCTTGAAATTCACACCATTCCTTTAGTCAACCGATCATTTTCATTGTGTTCCAAGTCATTCAACTCTAATGTCGATACATAAATAACACTGCCCCCTCTGCTAAACTTTCCATATTTCTTTAGCATTTGCCTTTTTTATAAGGCATTTTTGATTAGACAAATTCAATGCCAATCAACAAAAAAAATGAGAAAAAAGTTTCCCATGTTCTTTTTTCTAATATGCAAGCATTTCCTCGGTTAGGGATGTCTAATAGATATGAATTATCTATATTATTCGACTACCGTATTTGATAAGATAGAAATATGGTTTAAATTTTCTGAATCAATTAATAATTTATCCCAGATTAGTATCCTTATTTAAAGTTGCATAGAAAATGGATATGGTATGGACTTTTGCCATCCATTTTTTTACCCAAACTATTTGTATTCAAATTTGATAAGGCAATATACATATTTTATTGCAGTATACCTAATTAGTTAGAGGAGTTTTTTTTAGTTCAATGTGAATTCATGTTCTTTCGGTTGAAAATAAATAAATCAGAATAGTTAAGTGTGATATGTATGAGGATAAAATATCAAATATATATTGCAATTACATAAGTTACAAATATATCCGAATCCGACCAAATTGAGTAGATATTAGATTCAATCCGTATTCATTATAATATTTGATTCGCTTTCATATTTGAGGATATTCAAATTCATATTTGTAGTCGTTTAAAAATACGAATACAGACATTTGTATTCCATCCGAAGACATCCTACGTTTATACAAACACGCCCTACGTTTATACCGCTCAGTTGGATTCCAACCCCATCCCACATCTGTCGTTAAATCAGGAAAAAGAATCCAAGCAATCGTACTCCCATCTCCCCAGGGAAAAAAAACCCCGAACTCGCTCAACCCGATCCCCAAATCCCCCACATCTCATGGCGGCGAGCCTGTGGCGAGCGGTGATGGGCACCGGCGCCTCGTCTGCCGACGCGGACACCTCGGGCGGGGTAGAGTTCTGGCGCGCCCCGGAGCGCGTGGGGTGGCTGACCAAGCAGGGCGAGTACATCAAGACTTGGCGGCGGCGGTGGTTCGTGCTCAAGCAGGGGAAGCTCTTCTGGTTCAAGGACTCGACCGTCACGCGCGCGTCTTTGCCCCGCGGCGTCATCCCCGTCGCCTCCTGCCTCACCGTCAAGGGCGCCGAGGACGTGCTCAACCGCCAGTTCGCCTTCGAGCTCTCGACCCCACGCGAGACCATGTATTTCATCGCCGACTCCGAGAAGGAGAAGGAGGAGTGGATCAACTCCATCGGCCGCTCCATCGTCCAGCACTCCCGCTCCGTCACCGACGCCGAGGTCGTCGACTACGACAGCGGCCATCCCGCCGCCCCTGCGGCCGGGACCGGCGACAAGTGATCGATTCATCGATTGATTGGTGAGCAAAAGGACTGGTGACCACTGTAACTCTACAGCATCTCTATGGTACTTCTTTAGGTTTTGCGTTATGGTTCGTGTTTCTTGATTCGCGGTCGCGGATATGAAGTGTGCATGTGTATATTATTGATGGTTATCGGGGAATAAATTCGGGATTTTGGTGTATAGCGTGCTGTTTGATACTATGGATCGGTTCTCTCCTTGTAAACTTTCTCCAATACTGTTCGATTTGTTTGGTCCATTGATCTGTGTTTGGTTGTTTCAGTTTGCATATGAAGCTCTACAAGTGTATGTGCGAAGTCGTAGCAAATTGCGCAAGCTAATGCTTGTTACTGATTTTGACGTTATGGTTGAATACCGAGTTGCTTTGATCCATGAAATTATGCTTGAATATCCAGTAGATAAAAGACATTGCAGGATTGCTTTCCACACGAAAGATATATACTGTGTGTTCTTTATGAGCTTGTCTGTTAAGATGTCTGTTGAGCTAATCGTGTTGATGAAAACAGTTACAAAGCTGCAAGGTAGCGACTTCTAAGTACAGCAGAATGGTTATAGCCTTACAGGCATACCTCACTCAGGTTAATTAATTACGAAAACAGCTGCAACCAGACAGCCAGTGATATTATAGGTATATTTCCTTTGGTTACAGCTACTAATACTTAGTTTATTATATGCCTCCATCTCATTATTAGAATTGTCAAGGCTGTAGATATGTGCTAATGGCTAAGCTCCAAAGCTGAATGCTAACCTGACTCCCAACAATCTTTGGCCTTCATGAAATATGTGCGGTCAATATTGTACCTTTGGAGCTAATAGGTTCACAGTGCATCTTGGTAACCCTTGTTAATAGTGGAGTAGTAAATATTGTCAGTTCTCCTGAGTTTTGTTATGACATGCGAATGTTATATGCTTATGTTTGATCCAAAGATACTTGCTTTGCATGCCCGGAAAGATGATGTTTTGTAGTCATATTTGTATTTGTTATTGTAGCAAGGTGTTAAAAAGTAAGATAAACTCATGCTCACATATTGATATATGCCAACAGTTAGATATGGACTTAGGGGGAGATAATATATACATTGAAACAAGTAAACAATTGTAATCTGAGATGCAACCTATGATCAGTTTGGGAATGCAGAGACCCAGTTGAACAACTAGGTCCTGGTATGTGAATTATGATGCTTATACCAGGAGTAAACTTGTTAAGAAAACATGTTTGTATTGTGCAAGGATATTGCAATTCTGATAGGTAATTTTCTGTTGAAAATCCACAGAAATTCTATGTTTTTTCCTGGTAGGAACTTATGATCTCATTTTTACTCAGCCTGTATCTTCATAATTTAAATCCAGCATTGCTTTTTTAGGCTTCTGTTTTCAACCAAGTTAGGTTATGTTTGTGGTTGCACGCTCTTCAATATTTGTGTTAGAGAATTTGAGACTAGGGTTTTGCTATTCACAACTATGCAGCTTATTCATTAATTGATAGGGTATATATAGACATTGTTGCATGGGCCTCATGGGCTACATAGGCCACATGGATCAAGAGAGAGAGAGAATGTAGAATATACAACACTCTTAACACTCCCCTTCAAACTCAAGGTGGATCAAGAGGATCTGATGCACTGAGCTATGTTATCAAAGCGTCGCTTAGGCGACGCCTAGGCGTCCTGCCGCTCCAGGGTGGACGCCAGGGCTCATCGCCTAGGTTTTAGCAGTTAGGCGAGCTCGGGCGACGGTGGCGGCTCGAGGAAGAGGCTCCATGCGTTGGATCCGGGCGGGGGAGGCCCAGCGGCGCCTCGGGGGAGCAGGAGAGGCCCAGCGGCGCGTCGAGGAGGCAGGGGAGCAAGCATGGGAGGCCCGGCGGTGTGTCGGGGAAGAAGGATCCGGGGTGGAGTCGGGCAAGGGAGGCCCGGTGGCGCCTCGGGGAGGCAAGGGAGACCCGGCAGTGTCTCGGGGAGCAGCAGCAGCAGGGCGGCGTCGGCGTCGGGGAGCAATAGCAGCAGGGCGACGTTGGGGTCGGCGCACAGAGGGAGCAGCAGATGGCGGTGGCGGCTTGAGCAAGAGGGTGAGCAGGGAAAAGTGGCTAGGGCATAACACCCCTACCCTGCTCCTCTTATATATGCACAAGGCCAGGTCTAATTTAGATTTCGGGCTGGCCTAGCCCAATTCCACCCCCTTCACTTTTTGTTCTTTAAATGACTCGGATTTTGGTCATCATCCTTTGGGTTCAAATTGGTTTGGGGGTAATCTAGCCCATTTTTCAGAGGTCATCTAATCATCGCCTAGGCGTCCTGGTGCTTCTGGAGCGCCTCGCCTCGCCTTGTCGTCGTGACAACATAGGCACTGAGTTTGAGTAGATGAAGCCGATGATGTTCTTAAGTCTGAGTTTTAGTGAAGAAATCTGCAACTTAAAGTTCTAAGGGAACATACTTGAGAGCGATGGTCGACTGCTGACAACGAAATCGTGTGAATGATGTACCAACACCAATGTGTTTTGCCAACTCATGCTTGAATAGATCACTAGCAATCTGAATGACACTTGTATTGTCACAAAAGAGAGGTGTAAGATTGTCACAATGGACACCTAGATCAATCAAGAGCCATCGAAGCCAAATGATCTCTGAGGTGGTAGCAGCTAGAGCTTGAAGCTCAACCTCTACACTTGAGCGTGACACCGCAGTCTGCTTCTTGGATTTTCAGGCAATGAGCGAAGTACCAAAAGAGATACAGTGGCCAGTGATAGATCGACGATCAGCAGGATCACTCGCCCAAGTGGAGTCATAGTAAGCGTGAAGCTGAAGTTGACTCGAACTGGCATAGAACAAACTTCTGGACACAGTCACCCTCAAGTATCTTAGCACACGAAGAACATGATCATAGTGGACTGAGGTGGGAGCACTGACAAACTGGTTGAGTACATGAACAACATAAGCAATGTCTGGCCCAGTGACAGTGAGATAAACAAAACTCCCAACGAGCTGACGATAGCGAGAAGGATCTGTTAGTGGTACACCATCTGTAGGTTGAAGCTACAGGTGGAGCTCCATGGGTGTGGCAGCATGGCGTGTATCAGTCATACCAGAGCGAGCAAGCAGATCCTGAATATAGCGATGCTAAGAGAGGTAATAGCGATCACCATCAGAATGAACCTCAATCCTCATAAAATAGCTCAATGGTACCAAATCAGATATCATAAATTGTTCACTCAATTTTTTTTTTCACAAAAGCCACATAATCTATGTTGTCTCCTGTGATCAGTATATCTTCCACATATAGCAGAAGCAAAGTACGACCTTGCTGAGAAATGTGAATAATCAAGGCATGGTCATGCTCACTTGGAATGAAACCAGCAGTTCGGTTCACATAACTGAAATACTCAAATCAAGCATGAGGAACCTGCTCGAGGCCATATAGAGCACGCCTAAGGCAACAAACATAGCCTGTAGGAGCCTCAACACCAGGGGGTGGCTGCGTATAGATCTCTTCATGTGGATTACCATAAAAAAAAAGTATTCTAGACATCCATCTGAGATATAGTCCATGTGCGTACCATTGCAACAGCAATAAGAGTAGGGACTTGTATCTGAGATATAGTCATACGAGCAACTGGAGCAAAAGTCTCATCATAATCTCGACCCTAAGCTTGCTGAAAACCTCTTGCAACAAACAGGCCTTGTATCGCTCTGCTGACCCATCTGTCTTGTTCTTTACTTTGTACACCCACTTGCAAGTGATAGGAATAGCTCCAGATGGTAGCGGAACAAGATCCCAAGTGCATGTAGAGTGCTATGAGCTCCTCTATCACAGCCAACCACCACTCAGGTACACTAGCAGCCCTCCTAATAGGTACTCGGCTCAACTACTGCACCTACACGAGAAAACCCCCATCTCTCTAGTGCCTAACTAGAAAAACGATCACGTAGGGCATACCATGATGTAGTAGAATGATCGTCAGAGTTGGTGGTACTGGCCGGAGGGTCAAGTGGAGGAGAGGAGGATTGGGGATCAGAAGGAACTCTCTGTCGACGACTATAGTGAAAGGGAAAAGTGGAAGTGTTAGAAACTAGTGAAGCTGGTGGACGAGACACACTAGAAGGTGAAACTGGTGGAGAAGGTGTATCTGGAGAAGACAAGTTTGGTGAAAGAATGTGAGGTAGACACAAAAAGGAGGTTGAATCTGTGGAAGGAGTGTGATGTGTAGAAGGATGATAAAAGAAAGTTCGGCCCTCATCAAAGGTCACATCACGAGAGATGTGAATGCGACGTGTTGAGGGATCATAACAACGATAGCCCTTATGCTCAGGACTATAACCCCAGGAAGACACACTCAACCGACTAAGCACTTAGCTTTGTGCGCTCACGAGGTGTTAGAAGGACATAGCAGGCACAACCAAAGACACGAAGATGAGCATAGCGAGAAGGTGATCTATACAGGACCTCACCAGGACACTTACCCTGAAGCTTGAAAGAGGGTTGACGGTTGATGAGATAGACTACCGTAGAGACTGCTTTCCCTAGAAGTGAGAGGGAACAAAGGAGATGAGAAGAGTGCGAGCAGTCTCAATCATGTGATGGTGCTTACACTCAGCAATAGCATTCTGAGCATGAGCACCAGGACAAGAAGCTAAGGAAGAGTACCATCAGAAGAAAGGAACTGACGAAAGGCCGGTGAAAGATACTCCCCCCTAGAGTTAGAATGAAAAACATGAATGAAAGAAGAAAATTGTGTATGAACCATCTTAGCAAAAGACTGATAAATGAAAATCAACTAAGAGTGATATTTCAAGAAATAGATCCAAATATATCGAGAGTGATCATCAACAAATATGACATAATAACTATGACCACCCTTCAAAGCAAACGGAGATGGACCCCGTACATCTGAATGAAGCAAATCAAAATGACCAGAAGATTGAGAGGTACTACTGAAAAATGAAAGTTGTAGCTATTTTCCCAGCTTACAACCAGTACAATGAAAACTAGACTCAACAGTGACATGACCTAAGGAACCCTGGTGAACTAGAGTGGTGAGGCGAGCTCCACAAAGATGACCAAGTCTATGATGCCACTTGCTGAAGGAAGAACCAACAGGAGACTGAGAAGATGACATAGCAAAAGACACTGAGGCCTTCAACGTATTGGTGGAAGAAAGATGTAAGGTGTCCAAGACACAGAGACTAGGAGGGCCTCTACGGCGATGGCCAGAACCAATCACTCTTCTGCTCTGACAATCCTGAATGAAACAAGAAGAATCATCAAATCCAATGAAACAGTTCATATCAGTGAGTTGACCAATAGAAAGAAGGTTCATAAATAGCTGAGGAACAAAAGACACATTAGGAACAGAGAAGCGAGATGTAGAGGGAATGCCATGATGGGTAATAGAGTAAGGTGTATCATCAACAGTGTAAACATACGCAGCATCAGTCACGGGCCTACGAGCAACAAGCTGAGAGCTGTCAGATGTGACATGAAAAGAGGCACCCGAGTCCAGAACCCAAAGATGAGCAATGCTAGGAGCAGAAGGTGCAACTAAGGTCATAGCAGACATTGATCCAGAAGTCACAGTAGGTGTGGGTGTGGTAGCAGTGACTGCTCCAAGGAGTGCTCTCGGAGACCCAGTAGGTGCTCCACGACGACAATTAGATGGATGCCTGGCACGATAATCAACAAGCTGATCTGGATGTAACTTAAAGCACTTGTCAACAAGATGACAAGTCTTCTTGCAATGAGAACATACTAGCACTCCTGTGGGTGTCGCTATGATAGATCCAAACCACTGTGCAATACCTAGGACAACATGTGGTGAGGATCCTGAGGTAGGAATAAGGAAATGAAGATGAGTCTCCTCTGCAATCAAGTTAGAGAGCATCTTAGTCAAAGTCGGTGGAGTGTGGTAGTTGAGCAACTGAGTATAAACATTCTCAAATTGTAATCGAAGCCCCATCACAAACTGATACATAAGTGTCTGTTGAACATACTCATCTTTGGCAATACAAGACTGGCAAGCAGTAGTAGTCTTCGGTGTCATAGACTCTAAAGGGCCAGTGATATGAATGAAAGCGATGTAATACTCCTCCACTGACTGATCATGCGGCTGCTGAACACTATGAAGGTTCTTAAGCAATGTGAAGCGAAGAGCACCACTGGACTGAACATATCTCTTTTCAAAGTATGTCTACATCTACTTAGCTGAAGTATGATACTCTAGACTCGTCCTCAAAGAAACATCAACACTCAGAATAAGGCCAGTCATGACATGATCATCATCTTTCTGTCAAGCCTTTACTGCCTCAACATCAACCTTCTTCGGATCAAGAGAAGCGTCAGTCAAATGAGAGACCAAATCATAACCCCTAAGAGTTGCCTTGACTGAGAAGGCCCATGCTCGGTAACTCAAACCATCTAGTTTGATGTCCGTGAACACAAGAGATGAACTACCCCAAACATTATGTCAGATTTTGCCATCTTGATGGACCACAACCACATGGCAATAAGCAACAGTAATACTAACAAGTGAGTATCAACAGTAGCAAGCATCAATATCATGGCAGTTTCAACAATCAAAAACTACCAGCAGATTTCAGCCAGTATCACAGAGTAGTCAACAGCCAAGAGTACTATGAAGGAGGTCGGTGTCCTGTGCGAGCTCCGGAATTTCAGGTGACCTCTGATACCTTGAAGATGAAATGCACCGGATCCAGGCTGGATCGGCGAGGAGGCGGCACACACACGACGGAGATGAGCCCGTGTCTCGGGCAAGGAGGCGGCAGAGGATCGATGGTGTGCCGAATCCCGGGCGAGGATGCAGCAGAAGCAGAGGATGGGTGAGCTCCAGATTTGGTGAAGATGGGCGAGCTCCCAATCCGGATTTGGTGAGGATGCGGCGAAAGCAGAGACTTGGCTGAGCACGAAGATGAGGAAGGGTGCGCGGGCCTGCGGTGGAGGAGCAACGAGCCAATGACAGTGGCGACGGCTCAAGGAAATAGAACTAGGGTTGGAGATTGCTTTGAAATCATGTTAGAGAATTTGAGACTAGGGTTTTGCTATTCACAACTATGCAGCTTATTCATTAATTTAGAGGGTATATATAAACACTGTTACATTGACCTCATGGGCTATATAGGCCATATGGGTCGAGAGAGAGAATGTATAATATACAACACACTTAACAATTTGGACATGTACCAGTTACGCAACGATGGTTACCCGTTACCCATGAATTCTCTACGTTTTGTTTTATGCGACTGCAGCTTTTGAGTTTGCTGTACTGGCCCCTTTCTTTGCAACCGGCCCTTAAACATTAGCGTATGCTCATGTACCTTACTGTTGGTTTCACTTGCCAGGATTTGTAAGCTCAATATTGTCCTAAAGCAAACAATCCTACTTTCTTGATAGCAAGTTGTTCTGAGGATGCTCGTGGATGTCTAGTTGACAACAGAGCGGTTTATAAGAGTGCTGCAAGCTCACGCGTAGCGTTGGAATTCAACGCTACTACAGTTTCATGGGGTTCATAAGGTTTCATATGGGGTTTCAGGTTGCACTCATAGGGTTTGAGGTTTCATGATGTGTCAGATTTGAGGTTTTGCATTTCGTGAAAAGAGTTTTAGCGTGTTTTGTGAGAAATTTCAACAAGTTGCAAAAAATCAAAAAATCAAAAAAGTTTCAACAAGTTTCAAAAAAGGTTTCACAGATTTCATCGAAGTTTGACACAAAAAAGCTGTTGCACTGTCGTCACCGATCAGGAGCCATGAATCCATGCCTCCGTCTCTAGCCGCGAGCCGCTGCTGGTCCTCCTGTCGCTCTGCCTCTGTCTTCGATGACGAGCTGCATAGTCGCCTCTCCATGAAGCAGTGCTGCCTCCCCCTGGCCAAGATTGTGTCGCCGCCTGTTCCTCCTTCCGTCGTGAGCCGCGGCTGCTCCTCTGGCCTCGCCGCCTCGGACTCCTGGAGCCACCACACCACAAAGCTGCGCCGCCGCCGGCTCCTTCAGGTGCGAGCCCAACGTCGCCTTTACTCCTTCGCCAGCTTGCGTACCGCCTCGGCTCCTCCGTCACCGACCGCCTTAGATCCGAGCGAGAGGAAGGGATAAGGTGGTTGGATCGAGAGGAGTGGGGTGAGAGGACGGAGAAAACGAAGGGATAAGTTGGAGGTATGGCAAATCAGGTGCATTGAATGGTTTGGATCAGACGGACACGAATTATACCGTTGGTTGGCTGAAAACACTATAGTGTTTTCTAGTATTTATGGGTTTATATATACGTGAACATTTGCAAGTCTGTAGTTGATAGTTGATACTATCATCATTCATCAAACTTATAGTAGCGTAATCTTTCCATTCGTTCCAGATTTTTCCAAGTAAGCTTCTGCCAGTTCCAGCAACTTCATGCACTAGTCGAAAACCTTGTTTACTGCATGTTTAACGTCAATGAAATGAATGTTTGGATGAAGTACTGTACCTATCGTTTACCCAGAATTCCTCGTACGCTTCTTGTCCTTTTCAATGCCCGCAATGCACACTTCTTGTCATTTCACCGGAGTCATTCATGCATACGGTAGAACTGTCTTCATTTGCTTTGGTTTCTTTGTCTCTTGGTTCCAGCTTCGTTTTCTTCTGTAACATTGATTTCTAAGCATGCGTGTTTCTCGTTGAATTGAGGTTGGGGCATACAACACTGAAATATCTATCATAGACATCTAAATTATTATCAGCCAAGATATCTGTATTTTATGAAATACTATTATCATCTGTCGGCACCTAATGCTGCGGACAAGTAGCGGGCCGAAAATTCCAGCGGTTTTGTGGTGTTGCTTTGGAAGGGTGGAAATGGGTTTACTGCTAAATCTTTAATGTGACCAAGCTATACCGATTAGTGTTCATAACACTGCCAAGATTGCTCGTTATCGTGCTTAAAGAGAACAAGGCCATTTGTTCCGACTTGTGAGGGACGGATGAATGGATGATGATACGATTATACGAACGATGTTGCTATCTAGTCGCCTCATGACGTTACAAGGGCCTATATTTGCATTACATCTGTTAATCCTTCCCTACGCCTCTGCTTTGTACTGCACCTGTGCCTTACAGCAGTAATAGTAATACCATAGGCAGGCCAGCCATGGCAGGTAGCTCGAAGCCTCGAACCGTTACCAACTTGCGGAGCGGAAGTGCACCCAGCCTGGGCCGTCTTTGCAAACCGACGCCGAGCCTGATCCACACCAGCGGCGCACGGTTAGTTGCTGCGAGTCGCAACGTAACGAACGGCGGGAGCAGACGGGCAGAAATGTTCCTGAACGAACCCCTGGGCGCGCGCGGATCCGACGCGAGACTAGGAAGGAGGCCGGGCCCCGCGGGGCGCGGGCTAACTGCTTAGTCACCACGGCCGCGCGCCCGATCCCCGTGCCACACCCACACAGCTGAAAAGGGCTAAAAAATCAGGCCGAACCGTCCGAAACGCAGAGACGGCTAAAAAACTAGGCCAAACTGGCCGTCCGAAACGCAGAGACGGCAGTGCGCGCACCATCTGCAGAACACGAGCGGTGTGCACTGCGCAGCTGCCGTCCCGCCGGCGCGTGGGTTTTCGGCTCCTGGGGCCAGACCGCGACCCGTAACCGATGGAGGCCGCGGCCGTGGCGTGCCGCGGCGGGCTGCTCGCGCGGGCCCGGCCCGGTGACAGGGCGCGGCTCCACGGCTTAGGCTCAGGACCCGCGGCGTCCGCCGCTCGCCGGAGGTTTCTCGTCGCGTCGCTCGGGGGCCCCCTCTCGGCGCCCTCGCCCAACGCCGTAGCGGTAGCACAGGAGGTAAATTTGCTACTCCAGTTTGGAATTTTTGGTGTCGTTGTTCACTGGCTTTGTCGCCGGATGCAAGCTACGTCAGTTCAGGTTAATCATACAGTTATCAATTACGAACACCGTTGATTTGGTGCAGACCGTGCAGGTTGATGAGGACGTCGCTTCTGCCGAAATCCTGCCAACCCCTAATGGTGAGCTCCACTTCCACTCGTGCGTACAGGAACAAAATTCTAAAACCCACATTTAACTTCCATCCTTTTTGTGAATCTGTTCTTGCTAGTTCCTGTGAAGACAGTGCATGTTAAGTTTGTGCTCCAAAAGCAATGCGCGTTCGGCCAGCAGTTCCTCGTCGTCGGCGATGACTCGGCGCTTGGCTTCTGGGATCCGACAAAGGCGACTGCTTTGGATTGGTCGGAAGACCACGTTTGGACGGTGAAGAAGGTGAGCTCCAATCACGCGCATTCTGTAATGTTGCACACTGGTTGTGTATGATTTCACCATCTTTGGTCTGGCCAGGATTTACCGGCAAGCAAGCTGATCGAGTTCAAGTTCTTGCTGCAAGATCCCTCGGGGCAGGTTCGTTGGCAGCACGGCCCTAATAGAACCCTGCAAATAACTGAGACCTCAAACACCTTGGTCGTCTACGAAGATTGGGATCACGCCAAGAATCAGAAAATATCAGAGGAGGTAGAGCTGTCGATCGGGGCTGAAGATGTGATCTTTTCAGGAAGCAATGGCGCCTTGCTGGCAGATGAGCTCCAAACAGATGGGTATCAAGAGACCAACAAGGGCGTAGCAACCGTAAGCGTGGATGGTGAGAAGTCAGCTGTAGTTGCAGATGCTTCTCTGCACAGAGAAAAGATGGGGGCAAATGGAGCGAACCAACCGCAGGTAAATTTATTGTCTGACAACATATCCGTCATAAGCCAACATTCTTTATACGGGCCGCAATAAGCATAGATCTTCAACTCTCATTCACTCGTTCATTTGGTCAATACAACTACCACGTCTAGTTGCAGTTGCAACTAGATCTTTAACGATCACCTTCTGGTTCATTTAATCACACAACTGCCTTTTGTTTTCTGAATCAGTTAACCTTGAACAATGACCACAAGATTCCAGACGAGCTTCATGTAAATGCAAACATGGTAGCACAGAATGGCAATCCAGCTGCTACCGCTGCTGCTGATTATGCTGGAAGAAACGGCGATGACAGTATCTTGCATGAAGAAGTTGCACCGGTGGAGAATAGGTCGGCCAGTATCTTTGAAAATGACATGGCCTGGCCCTGGATCATGAAAGCCCTGAAGCAGTTTTTCCGGAACCTTGGTTTCCAAATTGGCACAACAAAAACATGAAATAAGCATCAGGTATATGTTGCAGACTTGCAGTTTTGGAGGATCATGTGTGCCTTCGCTCAAAACTAAAAAATTTATGCTGCAAGCCTGAAAGGAACGAGATTAGTGGGGATTGTAATAGAAAATCCATTGCAATTGCAGCAGCAACAGCAGCCTGTTTTCGCTGCACTCTGTTGAATGTAAAAAGTCCCCCCAGAAAAACTGTTGGTAGTCCAAGTATGTTTAGAACCAGTAATGAATAACTATTGTCTGCTTGTAAGGAAGCCTAGAATCCTATCTCAGATCCATGAGCAGATAAGCGTGTAGAGCGTACACAAGTGATAATGAACAGTAAATCTCAGCGTTTCCGTATCTGTATTGTCAACACCGACTCTTGGTTCTATTGCAGGCCAACTCTCGGTTCTATTTAAGCTGTAAGCCTAATATGCCCGGCTACGACTAATATAGTAATGCTAATATGTGCGATTTGCACAACAGGTAATACTCTCTTTAATTTATAAAGAAGATCAGCACCATTTATGAACATATAAACTTGAACGATCAGCACAAGCAATCCACCTTTAATGATCCTAAACAGTTTACAAGTCATTGCGTTCGTCACGGAAACAGTTAATATCCATGACACATTCCTACCTGTTTACAGCCAGCTACGCCGGTATCCTTGAGATGAGCATATCTGTAGTTGTATGGGAGCAGATGGTCAAGAGAAGTTTCATCGACGAAGGTAGTAAAAAGAATCCACGAAACATCATGTTCCGCTCTATACAATGGGTATCCTTCAAAGCTTTGCCTTCCAGGACGATGTGCTAACAGTTTGGGTACACACCATGGTTGAGGGGTAAACATACTCGCAGGGAGGCACCTCCAGTAAATCAATGACATGCAACCATTTTGAAGACGGAATGGAAAAATGAGCAGTTGGCCTCACATTCTGTTGTGGACTCGTATCCATAACACATTCCACCCTTCTTGAATTCATCTGGTTGTGGGACTGAAGAAGGGGGAAAAGATCAACCATTGCATCTGGAATAAAAATTAAAAAGAAAAGGAATTTTGTAAGATGGAGTGTGTTGCTGAATAACAATGATTCTACCCCAAACTGTCCAAACTTGAGATACCAGACTGAAATAAATGCTCAATAAATTCCAGAACAAACTATTCTATGTAAACAACAAAATCAAGCATGAATAGCCGACATGATCACATGCTAATATGCAAAAACTTCAAGCATCAAATAATTACCTTACTGGTCTCAAATGCTTCTTAATCTGTGGATCAGTAGTTGTTTTCAAGGTTCTCAGCGCTTCTTCTGCAGCCTGAAACAAGATAATGTCCAAAAAAGGGGGGTATAACTTTTGTCAAAAGATGAGAACCAATCACACTTGAATTAGTATGCGTTTGCAGCACGATGGTAAAATATAATGATTGAAAAGCTAGCCTTACACACAGCAGCTAACCCACTCGCGAAAAGAATTATGTGCCATCATCTAACCATGCTAGTGAGTAGACTATTTGTGAACTGGGAATTGTCGTAGCAACAGAGAGGATTGAGCAGTGAATTGCGGATCCCTCGAGACGGAATGCATTCAGGAGGTTTATTGGCAACCAAGTGTGTTAAAACTTTCAAGTGTAGCATGTGCAGACATGCAGTCTTGAGCATGCCTTTGAGTGGTGGTAGTCTTGAGGAGTATTTATAGGGACCTGTGCTGGCTAATTACATTGGAGTACCCTTGCCGATGCTGATCTGGCAAGGGTAAAGAAGGTATTTCTCACTTCCGGATGCCCCCTTTGGCTGATCTCATGCTTGTGTCAGTGATTACTTTTGGAATTAAAGCTGACCTGTCTTTAAATGTTGAGTCTAGCTTTGGGGGGTGCTTCAGCTGCTTTGGGAACTTCCCGAAGCTCTTCGAGGTGGCCTAATCTTTATCTCTTACATAAAACTGAGTACAAACCTAGCTCTCACGTTACGCCACATCATCAAGTTAATGATGACCGTTTGATCAACCCCATGATGCCCATCCAATCATTAAACACTTCCCAGAGTAGGTTAAGCTCGACACCAGGTGGGCCTGTGCTGGATTTGGATTGGGCTTGGGTAGGGCCTGGGCTGGTAGCTTTGTGTTATCATGAGGCTGACTGAAAGTTGTAAATACATAAACAAACTCTTAACAACACTAGATTTTCTGTCAAACAACAGAATCCCTCGCAGATATATATATATATATATATATATATATATATATATATATATATATAGTGGGGACGTATCTAGTGCTAATGGGTAATTCAGTGCTAAGGTACTAATGCCAATCTTGACCGTTGGATCTGGATCTTGACCGTTGGATCTGGAAGCATGCAGGGTGTTTAATGAAGGTGCATTAATGAAGGCGCATTGGAGGTGGGAGCATGCAAGGTGATTAAATGGTTTGGAGGTGGAAGCCTGCATTAATCTTAGTTGTTCAATCCAAATCCAACGGTCAAGATTGATATTAGCACCTTAGCACTGAATTATCCATTAGCACTAGATACGTCCCCATATATATATATATATATATATATATATATATATAAGGAAAAAAATGTACAATTTTTGCAAGCCTACAGATGCCCCATTATCCCATGTTCATGCAAATCAGTGCATTGCCTGATGCAAAAATAATTTAATATGGCAAGGGCACCTACCTGAAGCTTCGCAAAATCTTTGCTCAAACCAACACCCCTCCCAAGAATCTGTCCTGCTAGTTCAACCTTCAAAAGAATAACAAGAACTGAGATATTAATTGCATTAACAAGATCGTAGAAGGTACATTCAGGGTTCCATATTAAATTGCCAACTAGCGATAATCCAATTCAGATTGGTTTATTAAAACTCACCGGAAAGTTAAATTTGAATGTATTGGATTAATTTTGAAAACGTTTAAGAAGTCCATAAACCAGGTGGTGACCAGCTAGTTCCCTTTTTCAAACACACAAAAAAGCAACCTTTTTCAATTAGCAAACCCGGCGGATCATTTACCAGTAGCCACCAGCAAACAACCAAAGACAGGTACTAGGCACATGTGACAACTGGTCAGAACTGCGACACTCAGGTACATTAGTATAAGCCACAAGGCCCACAGCCCACAACTATCCTAGTAGAATTTTAGAATAATGTGACTATGTAAGATAAGTAACCTGAGAATGGTATTCTCCATTTATTGCTGAGCCAGAACTCCGGACTTGATCTCGAAAGATTACATGTTGGTCCTCCAAGCACTAGAAGCAGTAAATGCAAGTTAGAATTCAATGAGGCAAAAGGGGAAAAAATACAACACATCTAAAAGGTAGATAACAAAATGAAATATCAGGTGCAGCGTCATCTCTTACAAGTTCTCTAATAAGACTTATAACAGAAGACAACCTATCCACATTATTTGAATGATCCTGCTGTTTTAATGTACTTCCAGAAGGTTCTTGCATAGTAATATCAACATCTGAAACGGTAACATCTTCCAGAAAGCCATTTCCACTCCCAGGAGGTTTGTTCGTGGCTTTATTAAGAACCCCAGCAATAGGAGCAACGAATGACAAGTAATTGCCTACAAGTCAGTCAATTAAGATGATTTCAGGCACAGAAAATTTCTAGTCAATGAGTGCTTTTGAACAAGAAATATTTTTTTGTAAACAAGTGATCGAAAAGTAAGCAGTATTTGTTCTTATTGGAAATTCATACATGAAACAGTAATTCAAAGCTGAAAAGACCTCAATCTGTGTATGCTACTAATGAGCCATAGCCTGATTTTCCTTTCATTTGCCAAAAGGATGAATGGTACCAAAACAGCTCTAGCAGTTATTGACTGAAGAACTAGTTTGGCACCCATGTCGGTGGTATTAAGATATAAGAAGTTGTTTTTTATGTTGTTCTTGTTCCACATCTATGTTAGCAAGGTGGATGTTTCATTAAAAATATCTAAATATGATACTTGATTTATTAGTGAAGGATTACTTTCAAATATATTGTGTTAAAAATATCTAAATATGTTCCACAGCTATCCTTTTTTGGGGGGTAATTTTGAAATATGCAAAGAACATGCACCCACTTACTAGTATTAAACACAAAAAATGGATACACAATCCTGATTATTTTCACCACAGTTGGCCAGGGTTAAATTCATTAACCGCCACCAGCATTTTTACATTGCAATGGAAGTCCAAATTGTGAGATTTGGTTTTGCACTCTGGGGACAGGGTGATGTGCATGTGCACCAGTCATCCTTTGTTCAGACAGCTATTGTTATCTTCGTAAAGTTAGTCTTACATAATCATGAATTTGTTCAGACAGTTATCTTGAACAAATCATTATCAGTTGACACATCCCAACAATTGGATGAAATGAAATAATGAATAAGTCAAGATCCAAAAGCTGTTTTACGGCATCAAACAGCATCTGAAGCCACGGTAGTATAACATTTGCAAACCATATCCAAGCAAGAATACAAACAAAAATAAACCAAATGCCTCCACAGGAAAGCAAATGAAAGTGTTTTAGGGTTTCCAACACGTTTATTTTCTCAGGTGCACTCTTTTACAATAATAAAAGTAGAACGAAACAAAAGATAGCAGAAATAGGCAAATAGCAGACAAGGAATAATCAACGGTTCTTGCATTGCTGAGAAGATTTGCATTGCTGAGAAGATGATACCTCACAAGGAATCTCAAATATATAAAAAAAATGTAACGGCATTTCAAACTTGCAGTATTCAAGATGTAAAGGATATATACTCACTTTCCAAATTTTGGAGAGCTTTTTCAGCAGCTTGTACTTGGGCTTCATCTCTTGTTTTCCCGATGCCAATTCCAATTTTTTCATTACTAAACAGAACCTGGAGCAGCACATGTATAACTAAGATGAAGGTGAAATGGTTAAGCAGAAATTTGACAACATTGCTATTATTAGTCTAAAGATGCATCAGCAAGCAAGCAAAAGGTGGAATCTAATTCAGAGCAGCTTTAAGTAAGGTGGAATCTAACGCAGATAAAGTCAGCAATAATTCTTTGATTAGTTAAAGATCTCATCAGTCATCATGAAACAAAAGCACTGGAATGATATTAAGGTTCAGGTGCTTAAGGTAATATAGCATCTAAATGGATATTTTTCGCGATCTGAAGTTCAGACCAGGTTGTTGGCAAAAAAACATGGTATAAACAATGTGGGCAGTTACAAATGCATAACACCAACCTCAACAGAAAATTGCATAGTTTTGGCACCGCTTACAGTAGACCTGAACTCCACCTATATGACAAAAGAGCAGGAGATTACTCTAAGGTAAATAACAGGGGAAAAAAACAGGCTGAAACATTAAAGCATCAGCATACCTTGGAGTCGCAAAATCGCCCAATTTCTTGTAACACTGTAACAAATAATGATGGGGTTATTGCCAGTGATCCCCCATTGGATTGGATATTTGTACCGCCCAGAGTGCCTCGGATTGCCAGTCCCTCATCATCTAAACCAAAGGTTGGCAACTTGGCATAGGTTACGTAAAGCACAGAGTGCCATTTCATATACAACATATGCAATGAAATAATGTATAACTACTTGACAACGAATAATAAATGATGGACATAAAAGAAAGATGAGCAGAGCCCTTCAGATGCTTAACAAAATGACCAGCTAAGGTCATACCTTAAACATTGAGTAAATATGAACTTAAGACAATATTTTATTGAGCATTGGACAAGATAATTTCTGCGCGCCTCGAAACGTGTTAATGAAAGCAAACCAAGAATAGTTGTAGTGAAATGAGAATTAGGCTTTGGAAGCATTATGTTAATGCTGCTGCATTACATAGTACAGTATTCTTTCCTTACAGAAAAAATTAGCAGAGAAAAGTCCATTCCCTCTTTGCAAGTTAACACGATAATCCCGCAAATTAAAAAAAAAAAAAAAAAAAAACTGATGCATAAATACAAGGGACCAGGAAAGGCCAGCGGGAAGAAGCCCAAAGACAGCTAACCAAAAAGGATGACATGAGAAGTACCTGATAAACGGGTCGATGATGACATTTGTTTTTGGTCCCCCTGACATGCCTGAAATAAGTGACATTATTGCATGCTCATCCTTTAAAGTTTATTTCAAATGAAGAGACTAATGATGCCCGTTAGTCAAGCGATTGGACTGGCGTGCTTAAAATTTTGATAAACGTACAAATTCGATTCCAAGCCAAAGTAGGATCTATTTGGTATATTTTCAAAAAAATTAATGTAGCAAGTAGCAAGTTATAAATAACTCAAAGCAATCATATGATGCCATATACCAGTGTTTGCCCATAGCAAATAGGGCATCATTAGACCTTTTGCTCTAGGTAAAATGGCGATGAAAAGTTTCCCTTAAAATCAATCCAAGCAGAAACAACAGATCAAAACTCACCAGCCCATTCAACCTCTTCTCTACTTCAGCACCACTCATACCCTCATGTATAGGGGCAGGATCTTTATTGACTGGTACAAAATTAGTGTCCTGGAAAGAAATTAGAAGACAGCATAAACTTTCAGACAATAAACTACATATACAACATCAACAACAACAACAACAAAGCCTTTGGTCCCAAACAAGTTGGGGTAGACTAGGAATGAAACCTCTTCGAGGTCAAAGAGACGAGAGCCTTGCAAATAAAATAAAATAAAATAATAATGATAATGATAAAAACCTACAAGGCTAAAACCCTAACCGTACATCCGGCCATCTAAGCCGAGAGCCTAAAATACAGCCCCTAAACCTTCTTATGGTTCTGGTACGTGAAACACTAACTTCCATGCGCTCCTATCCAAAGCTAATTCTTTAGCTACATTCCAATCCCTCGAATCTCTTTTAACTGCTTCCTCCCACGTTAATCTTGGTCGACCTCTGCCCCTTCTTACGTTTTCAGTACGTCTTAAAATTCCACTACGTACCGGTGCCTCAGAAGGCCTCCGTTGGAGATGTCCAAACCATCTCAAGCGATGTTGGGCAAGCTTCTCTTCAATTGGTGTTACCCCCACCCTATCACGTATATCCTCATTGCGAATTCGATCTCGCCTTATGTGGCCACATACCCGCCGCAGCATCCTCATCTCCACTACACTCTTCTTTTGTATATGTTGTCTTTCAGTCGCCCAACATTCTGCTCCATATAGCATCGCAGGTCTGATCGCCGTCCTATAGAACTTACCCTTTAACTTTTAAAGGACTTTTTTGTCACACAGGGCACCCGATGCTTGGCGCAATTTCACCCACCCCGCTCTAATCCTGTGGCTCACGTCTTCAACAATCTCTCCGTCTCACTGTAGCATCAATCCCAAATATCGAAACGTGTCTTTCCTAGGCATTACTTGTCCGTCCAGCCTAACATCGCCATCATCTGTCCCGACACCGCTGAAATCACACTTCATATACTCAGTTTTAGTCCTACTAAATCTAAAGCCCTTTGATTCTAAGGTCTTCCTCCATATCTCAAGATTCCTATCGACATCTATCCTACTCTCATCAACTAACACTACATCATCAGCGAAAAGCATACACCAAGGGATATCTCCTTGTATGTCCCGCGTGACCTCGTCCATCACTAGGGCAAAAATGTATGGGCTCAACGCTGACCCTTGGTGTAGTCCTATCTTAATAGGAAAATCACTAGTATCACCGCCACATGTTCTGCCATTAGTCACAACATCTTGATACATATCCTTAATTAGAGTAACATACTTTGTTGGGACTTTTTTCCTTTGAAGCGCCCACCACATGACTCTTCTTGTCATAGGCTTTCTCCAAATCGATAAACACCATGTGAAGATCCTTCTTTTGCTCTCTATACCTCTCCATCAACTGTCGTGTCAAGAAAGTCGCCTCCGTGGTCGACCTCCCAGGCATAAAACCAAATTGGTTTGTCGTCACGCTAGTCACTCTTTTTAAACGGTGCTCGATCACTTGTTCCTAAAGCTTTATTGTGTGGCTCATGAGCTTAATTCCTCTATAATTAGTACAACTTTGAATGTCTCCTTTATTTTTTAAAATTGGTACTAATGTGCTCCTCCACCACTCGTTAGGCATCTTATTCGACCTAAAAATGCTATTGAACAAATTAGTTAACCAAACGACCGCCACTTCTCCCAGGCATTTCCACACCTCAATTGGAATGTTATCACGCCTTACCCACTTTCATCCTCATCCTTTTTAAGGCTTCTCTTACTTCCGACTTCTGGATTCTTCGAACAAATCGCCTATCGGTGTCATCAAAAGCATCATCCAGTTCAATCATATTATCGTCATTGTCATAATTGAACAGCTCATCAAAGTAATCTCTCCACCTATCCTTGATCTCATCGTCTTTCATCAAAAGTCTATTAGTGTCGTCTTTGATGTATTTAACTTAGTCGAAATCTCTCGTCTTACTTTCTCGAAGTTTAGCCATCTTGTAGACATCCTTCTCGCCCTCCTTTGTATTTAGCTTCTGGTAAATTTCCTCATAGGCCTTACCTCGTGCCTTACTCACCGCTTTCTTTGCCTTCTTTTTTGCTGCTTTGTATTTCTGTACGTTGTCGTCGCTCCTATCATGATGCATATGCTTGTAACATGTCTTCTTCTCCTCGATAGCCTTTTGCACTTCCTCGTTCCACCACCACGTGTCTTTAGGTTCGCATCTTGTCAATCGGTCACTCCAAGCACCTCCGTAGTGACCTTCCTAATGCGAGATGCCATCTTTGTCCACATACTATTCGTTTCTCCCACGTTCCATATCCCTTCCGCGATCATACTCTCCTTAAACGCCTGCGAGGCGTCCTCTTTGAGTTTCCACCACTTCGTCCTCGTGGCTCTGGCGACCTTAGCCTGTCGAACTCGTGTCCTAAAACAAAAATCGGAGACTAGCATCTTGTGTTGCTGGACAACACACTCTCTAGGTATAACCTTACAGTCTATGCAGGCTCGTTTGTCCTCCCTCCTAACAAAGACAAAATTGATTTGGCTAGAATGCCGACCACTACTAAAGGTAACTAGATGGGAATGTCTCTTTCTCAAAAAGGTGTAAGCTATCATGAGATCATAGGCTACGGCAAAGTTTAAGATATCTTCTCCCTCTTGGTTCCTATCACCATAACCAAAACCCCCATGCACCCTTTGAAACCCCCCACTAGTTGTACCGACATGACCATTGAAATCGCCTCCTAAGAAAAGCTTCTCACTATTAGGCACACTTCTAACCATATCATCTAGGTCTTCCCAAAATTGCCTCTTAGCGGCCCCATCTAGACCTACTTGTGGAGCATATGCACTAAGGACATTCAAAACCAAGTCGCCAAAGATTAGCTTGACTAGGATAATCCTATCCCCCTGTCTCCTCACGTCGACAACTCCGCTCTTGAGGCGCTTATCGATTAAGATGCCCACTCCATTCCTATTTCATTCTGTTCTAGTATACCACAACTTATAGCCAGTATGCTCCACCTCCTTCGCCTTCTGACCCATCCATTTAGTCTCTTGAACGCACAAGATATTTACACGTCTCTTAATCGTTGTATCAACTAACTCTCTTAACTTACCTGTTAAGGACCCTGCATTCCAACTACCCAGACGGATCCTACTCTCCTCGGTTAGCTTCCTTGCCCCTCGCACTCGTCGAGTAAAGTGCGAAGATCCTTGCACATTTTCCACTACATCCGGGCGACGACATAGCGCGTCACTAAGGGAATGACGTCCCGGCCCTTGCTCATTTATCACCACACCCGGGCTCCGATATGGCGCGTCGCTGAGAGGGTTATGCCCCCAACGAATTATCAATTTTGGATTTCATTCCATGAAAAGGTGGCTTGATTTTTACGTTAGCTCACTGGGCCTAATACAACCCTCCTCCTTTTTCCTGGCCTAGGATAGGCTACGTAGAAAACTACACAGGCGGAGTTAAAACTGCAGATACAACATCAGTATCAAGAATATTACCTCGCAGACTAAGTAGTCACCGACATCTGGAGCATATGGAAGATCCAATAACTCATTTTCGTACATTAGTTCAAACACTTTCCTCAATAGATTTTCATCAAACTCTCTACAAAAAAAATGATCAAAACAGAGATAAATTAAAGCAGTAAAATATCATCAGAGATTCGGAATGCATAGGTCGTATCACAATAACTTTTTTTTACCAACCTGAAGAAACCACCACGAACACTGCAAGCAACATTTCTTGCAACACAGAGCACTGGAACAGCATTTGCCATCTAAGATATGCAAGCAAATACACATGACTCCGGAATGGGAATATGTTCAACACAAAATATGTAAGCAATAAAACACAAATAAATACCTCAGCTTGTGGGGCATAGTATGGAGTATATGCAGGGACAACATGAACTCGAGGCTGATCGTTCTCATCCCAAACCTGCAGCCTGTCATCAATCACCATGGCCATCTTTGGATGGCATCCTCTATCTCTAAAAACATGCTGCAGAGACTTTTTGGAACCTGCCATGCAATAGAAAGAAATCAAAGAACAGTTAAAGACTTAAGATGGCTAAGCCGGTGAAAATGTAACATAGAGGAATGTGGTCCAGAACTGAACCCATAAGGTGATAGGAAGGTAAATATTTTACTGTTAACTGTTCCATCCACACACTGGTGTCTGCAATTTCCTGGTAAATATTCTAGCATTTTCACTGGAAACAAGTTGTATTAAGAATACAAATGCCATGTAGTACTAACAAATGAAACTACTTAAGTATCTTATTCAGTTTATAAGTATACAAATGAAATGCAATACTAACTAACGGAAACAAACCAAACGCAAATATATATACACACAACTTTGCCTTTTTAGGAAGGCTAAGCAGGCGAAAGTGATCCCATTCCAACAGTCAACATTTGGAAATCATTATGCTGGATTTCATTGTACATGGAAAAATAGATATGACAGAACATTTGCATTAGATAATTTACAATAGCTTGAGTGTGTGCACTGATGATGACATGATGTAAATATAACAGAACAACGTTGAGACGGGAAATCACTGCACAATAGTTGAAAAAATGAACCTTCAAACTCTTGAGAACTTGCCTGATTTTACACATACTACACGTTCTGAAAGGTGATTCAGGCTGATCAACCTGGATTCTGGATCGAGAAGCCTCCACATCTCAAGAGCATAATCTCTTTCAGCCATCGTACATACATAGACCTCAAATCTTTTGCGTCCCTTGGCAGTTAGGTAACTTCTCAAATCCTCCCAGGCAGGCCTTAGCTTTACAAAAACACTAGTATCGCGAATCTGAAGAGAATATAACATTAACATGAGCAAGAGGATAAGGTAATCATCTCAAAAAAGAAACTAATCACAAAACACTAAGACAGCTAAAAGAATAAAATCTAATAGATATCTCAAATGTTGAAACATCCAAGAGCTAGTGCAAGAATTAATGTTGAGCCCATATTCAGTCCAGAACCAATATCATGTCAGCCAAGCACTAAGAAAACTTCAATACTAAAACAGAACCATTTTTGGCTGAAGGCTGCAAAATACATACACTGCTATTAGCACATAATGTGTTTGTCGTCTCAAACCGAAGGACTAACATTAGGTTGCTTAAACCTTGTGTTGCTTGGTATCTACTATTTCCTCAGGCTGTTGGCCCATTGCTATATTTGCATAATACGTAAAACATCCAGCATGCAAAGTGTGTAGTAATTTTTGCAACTAAACAGGTGATAAATACCTACACATAGAAAGAATGAACTTGAACAGACAAGCTTTTACTTAGAAGATCGAAGATTGCATCAATCACAACACATTACAAAACATTTACTACCAGGATCACCAACGGCCACATAAGTACATAACCACATAACATGCCTTTCTTGCACCACTCAAATGGGAGCCCAGTTATATATCATTTTTTTTCCAACCAGGGGATAGGCTCAAATGATTTTAATATACATTTTTGGATGAACTATAAACCACACACACACACACACAGCAGCAGCAGCAGCAACAATTCAATTAGATATATTTAAGGGAGCAGCGTAACTGATACTATTATTAAGGCAGACAAAATTGTACCTCTGGATTGATGCGAGTCAAAATTGCATTCCTTTCTGGCAGCCTGATAACAGGCCTTAAAACACGCTCCTGGCCACCAGACATAGGCAGAACCTCCTCCTTCTGGGTCCCAACAATTCTGCCATTGTCTGTAACAGTATCCATGTCAATGAACTCCTTGAGCAGCTCCCTGTCCTCAATATACCGCTTGATTTCTGCAGACATCCCGGATACCCTGACAGGGTCATCTTCAACATCCATCCGGCGGGAAAGCATCTCGATCCGGTCCTCAAAGGACTTCATTGTGTTGGCAACAATAAGGGTCTCATCAAGATCAAATACAATAGCAAGGCACCGCAGGTTGAGCATCCCAACGGATGCTGCATAGAGCCCAGAGCGTACTGAGCAGCACCAGAAGCAAGACACCTTCTCCACCTTGCTCGGCATTGCCACTAGGTGTAGCTCCTCATCTCCAACCACTACCACTGCACTCTACACAACCCAAGGAGACAAAAATTTACAAATCCTCCCATTTCGTGCACCTGATGGAAGTTTTATCAACAGAAAACATATTCTGAAACTAACTAACGAAACTCTTAACCGATGAAAGGCCCACAATATAATGTGGGAAATGCTTCAATTCCTGATAATTACCGCACAATTTACTAATGGCGCTAATAGCATTTCCCAAGTAGACTTAGAACCCGCTTACTTCGCTTCGATTTCGAATGGGCGTGTTAACTACACTTATGTCAAGCCAAAGACATCAGCGATTGTTCAAAAATTGTGGGGGACAAACCTTGTACTCGTTGAAGCAAGTGAGGTACAAGCGGTGGAGGCTCGGGTGGGGAGTGAGCGGCTTGGCCTGGAGCTTGCATCGCACGGAGAAGGGCGCGATGGTCTGCAGGATGGCGAGGGGCGGGCACCTCTCGCTCGACGGCGAGAGGTGGCTGATGCGGATCTCGTTGCTGGGGAACGGCAGGCTCGCCTCGGCCCCCTGCTTCATCGGGAACACCTCCGCCTCGCCGAGGAACACGTCGCCGTGGAACATCCGCATGCCGACCCCGCCGGGGGCTGCCGCGGCGGGGGCGGCGGCGCCCCCGCCCACGACGGCCGCCAGCGGCGCGGGACGAGGCGTCGCCATCGCGGGTGGGGGAATCGGAGAGGAGTGGGGAGGGCGGGAGTGTAAGCGCACGCCGTGTGTGCGGGCGCCTCGCCTCTGCCTCTGCCTCCCGCTTCGGCGGACGCGGAGTCGCGGGTTTTGGTATTTGGGGGAGGGCGGAGAGAGAGGGGAAGGCCGGGAAAAGGGGGGCTTGGGTACGCTTATATAGGAATTTTGGGGCCGAGGCGTGGGGGTGGAGGGTTCCGTTTGTTCGGTCCGGTGACTCCGGTCTCCGGTCTGGTTGCGGTCGGGCACGGACCAGGTCGAGTCGCGTGCCGAACCCGGGCCAGTACGTCACTGTAGCATGTATGGTCCGCGTGGGACACAGGCACTCGTTTCCTTCTGATTTGGTACAGGTGTGGGCCATGGCCCCATGGCTGTGCCCGTATGGGATTCCTTTCTTTATTGATTTATTTGCGACGATTTCTTGGTTGATCTGTAGTATAAGAATTATTATGAGAAAGATTTTTGTGAAATGTATCAACCAAGTTGCTTGTGATTTATTCCCTAAAAAAAAGTTGCTTGTGATTTGTAACGCTCCCATTTTCTGGGGTCGTTAGACTCTTCACAACCGCTCAGGATGTGCAGTTGCGAAGTAAGAGGCATCACAAATACGCTTTCGATTACAATAAAAACCAAGTTTTTATTACACAAGGATAAGACTTAGCATCCAGTTTTAACACTGACACATGCATTCAAACCCAAAGTTAATATAACACATGACAAAAGAACTTCCAACCACATGCACACTTGAGCGCGGTCGAGATCTAATAACAGTAATCAATGCCTTCTGAAGATCCACCAAAACCTCCTCACAAAGATCCTCGGTATTTTCTCAAGTTTCCTCTGCAGTTGATATTGTAAGAATGAGTACACAACCGTACGCAGCAAGCCACATGGAAAAGCGGATTAATTACATGCTCAGAATTCAATGGATTGTTTAGGGTTTACCATATCAGGCGTATGTGGATGCATCATTTGAGATAAAATAGTTTATCTTTAAAACAGTAATAAATATAACATTAGGGGTTTACTCAACAATTGCAATTACCATCTTAGCATCTGTAAATCTCTACTTATGCCTCGTGTATTGGAATCACCCATGAATACAGCTTCATTAATCGAAAGCACATCGTATTCGAATACCTTTAATTATACTCAGCAGAGTTGCCAAATTTTACCCACGAGATACCTCAAACTCATAATGTCATGCAATATAAGCGCAACACGATAGCGTACGACTGAGCTAAGATAACAAAGCATTTTTACTGGTCAACCTTTCTAGCCTCTACTTGGTAGGTTCATGGTCTATATAGCCCTCGGGAGACCATCGGCCAATAGTGGAACTCGCGCGCCGATGCTGACGAGTCCATACCATTATGTAGACCAGCGAGTGTCCCTTCAGGTCCACTCCTGTCCCACCTCTATTCCACGATTGCTCTATCACACAAGAGTAGGCGCCTATCCTGTAGATATTCAATCGAAAAAGAAGTGTACTAAGCCAGGGAGGAATGGTCACATCTGTGGTTGAGCGATTTCTGTGTCTGTTACTTGACACAACGTTCTTATCCTTACTTATCTTACAGTGAGGCGATGGACCAACATCAACGTGTGGCTGTCCACCTCTAGCCCTCACCTTCGACTCACTTTTATCATGTCTATTGGGTTGTCCAACCTTCTGATTTCAACCCTCAACTCTCCACCAAAACCATTGGCGATCAGTCAATACTCTTTTCCAGACTTTTATAAACA
The DNA here is from genome assembly GCA_036346255.1 of Ampelocalamus luodianensis. Taxonomy (NCBI): domain Eukaryota; kingdom Viridiplantae; phylum Streptophyta; class Magnoliopsida; order Poales; family Poaceae; genus Ampelocalamus; species Ampelocalamus luodianensis. The sequence continues at coordinate 21,965,270 of CM070617.1, read as the reverse complement.
TGTTTTCGGTGATAAAGCTAAATATCTAGTTTATCATTTTATGTAACATAAATTTGTCTAGGTGAATATGGCCTACAAAGAATAGGTGGGCTAGTATGTAGGGTAATAGGATTTGTCTATTTATCATGGCATTCAAAAGTATTATTTCAATATTAAAGTAATTGGCATAAATACGGTAATAAAAGCAATAATATAATTACATAAAATATAGGCTCAAAATGATCAAAGAAATACGATTTGCCTCCTTGCACAAAGTCTTCTAATAGTTTGTCTTGTCCGGCATCTTCTGGAGCTTTCGTCGAAGTCGTGACCTAAAATAAAATAAAATAATCCAAATAGAAAATCTGACTCGATAAGGAATGAGATGGGAACAACATGTAAGTAAAATAAAACAAGAAAACAACTAAAAGAGAGCAGTTGAGTGGTGAATAGAATTTATTTGGTGTTTGATTGGACTGAACAGAGTCGAGAAATAGATTCACGGACTCGAAACGATCAAAATAGATATATAATGTCGAATTAGAGTTTGGATGAATAGTGTCAAGCTTGATGAATAGTGTTGATTTATACTATTCATATTGAGTTAGGGTTTCATGAACAGTAGTGGGCCGGGTTGGAATGGTGTTTGGGCTAATGGGCTAGGTTAGTAATGAATAGTAATGGGTTTTACTGTTTACATTCTATGAACAGTAATAGTCTGGATTTTGAATAGTAATGGGCCAAGCCCAATACTCATTTGGGCTGTAGCCAAATGGCCAGGCCATTTGGCTCATTACTGAAATGGCTTCAAGCCACTCGGCCAAAAGCCGAGTGCGCACCCGAGCTAGGGGAACCTGTGCTGGCGAGGCCAACGGCGGCTCCGGCGGTCGACGGCGTGACCGAGTGGTGCGGGGAGCACCTGGGGGCCATGAGCAACCCATTTTTTGGTTTGGTGCTGGCGGTGGAGGCTTGAGGATGGGGCGACGGCGAGGGCGGCGCTCCAGCAAGATTTCAGCTAGCGGTCTAGGGGTAAGAATAGTCTCGTCCTAGATGTGAAAGGTTTAGCCACATATTCACAGGAGTTGATTCAGCAAGTTCCCCGTGCTAAGCTTGAGCACCAGAGAAGTGAGGGGATCTCAATGGTGGTGTTGATGGGGCTCGGGGACGACCTGTCACTGTGGGACGAGGGCAGCACGGTGCCGGTGAAGCTCCGGCGAGAATAGGAGTGGGGATGGTGGGGGAGAAGTGTGGGGGTGGCGAGATGATGGTAGGGACGGAGTTGGGAGGGAAGGGAAGTAAAGGGGGCAGCGAATTTCACCTTGTCTCGCCAAGGAAGAAGAGGATGGTAGTAGGGATTTCTTGAAATTCATCGGCGCTAGAGGGGAAGGGGCAATGGGGAGGTGATGAGTGAGTGGTGACGATGCTCATTGCTCGGGATTGGGGCTTTTATAGCCGGTTGAGAGGCAGTGGGAGCAGGAATGGGGTAAGGAGCGCGCGACGTGTGGGCAGTGCGCTGGGCGGCCATGCATGAACAACGTCGGGGAAGGGGAAAAGTAGGGTGAGGTGGTGTGGGCGAAGACGGTGGAAGGCGGTGACGGAGATGATGCGGTGTGGTGCTGACGACAGCGAAGACGACGAAGGCGGCGTGGCGTTGATGATGCGAGGAAGAAGACAGAGAGAAGGCGGCTTTTGGAGAAATGCGTTTCCGACAAAGGAAAGCGAAAAGGACAAAAAGGGAAAGGCAGATTTGAGCTGGGAATTTCTGAATTGGAAAAGAAAACGAATTCAAGCCAAAAGTTTCAAAAACTTTTTGAAATATGAATTTTTCGGGTTATTTCATGATTGATGGGTATTATTCATCAGTCGTGCAAGTACGTGGAGGGCAAAACTACTGGACTGGTTGGTTGGTTGGTTTAGGGTGTGTTTTATTGTTTGCACCAAGTGATATATTAATAGGTTGGTTAAAAAAATCACCTATGTTTTTTGTTGTTTGAATGGAATCATCCCATCTTTGATAGTGAGATACAACTTTATGGAATATTATCTCTATATGCTGAACTATCTCATTCACCTAAAACAATGGAGCCATTAACCCAAAACAATGCATTAACCCAAAACAGTGGAAATCACATAGTATAAGACCATCTCATCATATTCAACTCTATGACTCTATCTCACCAACCAAACACATCCTTAGTCGACCGACAACTGACAACGTTATCCATCAACTGCTAACAATCCGTTGTTTCTTTCAACGTCGAACCGGAGCCGAGAGTGATACCAGGATTTGCAATCGTGGAGTTCAGAATGGCACTATCATTTCGTTGCCCCCTGCCTCCCACCATAGTACCATACAGTGATACTGGTAAGCTCATCATGGAGAAATGTGCGGAGCTCACAAACATCAAATGTGAAGATTCTACTAGCAAAGAGGACCAAAAAAAAAAACAGTAATACTGGAGAGTTATTTACCTCGTAGTTCCATTTATAAGTGCCTTAATACTGAGCGATACTGGCCAGAATTGAGGATAAATAAGTAATGTGTAACAAAGACAAAAAGATACAGGAATCTATGGGCACAAGAACTGAGTCTGAGACCACATGAAGTTACTTCATAGAAGTCTATAGTAGTTCATAATTCTATACAGTGAATAATTCATCGCAGCTAAAAACATGGTTGCGGCCAGGCAACCTTATGCTCTGCCTAATAGTGGTTTCATGAATCAAATGCAGAATATTCTTGTTTTGGCTTATCTACCGCCAATTTCATTACATTTTGCTGTTCAATCAACTTGTCATGCTGTTCACTTGCTTTCCCTACTTCTTTTCGTTCTTCTTGTACTGTTATATTCAGTGTTCACCTTCCACATGAATAACTTTAGTCCTCCCCTACAATAATGGAGAAGTTGGGGATTGATCTCCTGTGCTTTTTTTCATTGAAAATGTAATCTCCAGTACATCTTGATCGAACAGTCCTGCAGAAAACCAAATCCTAAGCTCACCATGTTTCATTGACCTATGCTTATCTGCTATTGAGCATTTAAAAACACCTACCTCTGTGGCTTTGTGCTACAACTTTCTTAGACCAAACCGCCTATCTCTGCTCTGGAAGGAGCTCAGCGCTTCGAGATAGTCAGCCTCCCCGAAATCAGGCCACAGCGTATTGGTGAAAAAGAGCTCCGAGTACGCTGACTGCCACAGCAAGAAGTTGCTCAGCCTCAGCTCGCCGCTGGTCCTGATGAGCAGGTCAGGGTAAGGGAACTCGGCTGCGCAGCTCGTCTCGAGCTCGTCGGCGAACAGCGACTCGTCGATGTCCTCCGGCCTGAGCAGATTGCCATGCACCTTCTGGGCAAGGTTTCGGCATGCTTGCACTATATCCCTTCGGCCGCTGTAGCTGATTGCCAGTATCAGATCGAGCTGTGAATTGTTCCTTGTGGCCTCCTCGGCCTCTCTTACAGTCTTCTGCAGAGAAACCGGCAGCCTGGAGCAGTCACCAATTACACGTAGCCGAATTCCTTCCCTGTACAAAACAAAAAATTATACCTCCTCATTCACCAATCCATTAGGACAAATTGAGCTGATATTTAGCTCCTAATCCTATGGTGCTTATTGTTGAAGAGTTCGTGTTAGATCTAAATAGCGAGTTGTATGAGGGTTAGATTTTACTTTGAGACTATAAATAAAGGCTGTGGGATCCTAGAGGATACACACAATTAATCCCCGAAATTCCACATGGTATCAGAGCCCGAACCCGTTCCTCAGCCGCCGATTGAACCCTAACCCGAACCCATACCTGAGCCGCCGCCGCTGCCCCCGCGTCTTCTCGCAATCAAGACCCCCGGGCCGCAGCTGCGCCGCCTCAGGTCACATGCGAGCCCTTGCTGCGGTTGGGGAAGTAGATCCGGTGCAGATCGGGCACTCTAGACCCGCGGGCCGCCGCTGCGCTTGGACCGCGACGAAGCAACGCCACTCGCCGCTCGGGTTCCATCTCGCCTTCGCCTTCACACCGCCCCAGTCCCCATCTCGCAATCGCCGCCACCGCCGCATTGAAGACTTTGAAGTTGAAGAAGAAAGTAGAGGAAGAAGTGTCGGCCGAACCGAACAAAGCGCTCGGTTGAAGAAAAAAAAGGGAAGAGAGAAAACAAAAACTACTGTCGGCTCGGCTGGAAAAGAGTGTCTGCCGGAGAAGAAAAAAAGTGAAGTTTTGTGTTGGAAGGGAAAAAAAGAGTTATGTGTTGATTTTTTTATGTTACAGCTCTGCATGATTAAGGTACCCGTGAAGAGAGTCATCGAGGTTCGACAGAACGTTGATGTGTGAAGTATTACCGTGATCGTGGGAGATACGTGCGACATATCTTAGTAGTGATTAGCATTGCTCTGATTGTTTGAGAAGATGACCCCTGAGGAAATTGAGGTTACGAGGAAGGAGGAGGAGGAAGCCGCAATGAGCGGTAGAGAAGGAAAGCAATTACTGAGACTACTTTCCTACTAGTAACTCAAGGTGACATGAGAAGCATATTATAGGACCTCTTCATGACAGGTATGATAGGTCCAAAGGCTGGTGTAGGGTCATCTGACTTAAAGCTGGAGCTGATGCCGAACGATGTAAAGTTGGAAGGAAATAAGAATTACCTGAGTTGGTCTAGAAGGGCTCAGCTAATTCTAAGGATGAAGGGGGTGGAGCACTACCCGCGGGAGACTTGTGTTGAGCCTACAAACAAAGCAAGCATGGATTGGAGGATGTGGAACACCACCAACTCTGTGGTGGTAGCTTGGTTGCTAACTTCGTTGTCTCCATTCATCGCTCGGATGGTGGAGATGATGCAGAGTGCACCGGCGATGTGGAAGATGCTAAGCAACATGTACTCCGGGGCAGGAAATGTGATGATGATGGTGGAGGTCCAGGGCAAGGTGGAGGCCCTGAAACAGGAGGAGAACAATGTCCAGGAGTATGTTAGTGAACTGCAGCAACTGTGGGCAGATTTAGATCACTATGATCCATCGTAGTTAACATGTGCTGGTGATATTGAGGCTGGTAGAGTGTGACTGCAACGCAGATGGGTTACACACTTCCTAAAGGAACTGAACCCGAAGTTTGAGTAAAAGAGCTGCTATGTTTCACTTGGCAAACTTGCCTACTATGGAGGAAACTATTTCGGCCATGGTGTAGGAGGAGGTTCGACTACGAGTAATGGGGGACAACAACCTGGTCCGATTCGCATATGCCATACCAGATGATAGGGAGTGCTACAATTGTAGGATAAAAAGACATCTGAGCCGTGCTTGTCCGTCTCCACAGTATGGAGGTCGAGGTGGTCGTGGAGGCTGAGTTGGGGATTATCGAGGCCAAGGTGAAGATCGAGGCCGAGGTGAAGATCGTGGTAGTCGTGAAGATGGAGGTCGAGGAAAGGGCCGAGCTGGCCCCAGAGCTAATATGTCCCTGACAAAGGAGATCACATCTGTTACTCTGACAGGCGAGCAAGCTATGCAATGGGAGAAGTGGCAGCAGGGAAAGGCATTAGAGACTTCTCATGATTCCACCTCTTCTGGTAACTTTGCAAATTACGCTCACGTGAGCGAAGGTACTCAGGCACATGCACTTGCATCCACATATAAGCACTCTCATATTGATTGGATCATAGATTAAGAGACATCTAAGCATGTCACGGGTTCACTTAGTGCATTTGCATCTTACATCCCATATACTTATTCTACAACTATCCAAACATCTGATGAAACCTCTCAACTTATTCAGGGTATAGGATCTATAGACTGCACACCATCCATTGCTTTATTCTTCGTCTTGCATGTTCTCTCCTTTCTAGTTAACCTTCTTTCAGTTAGTTCTATCATTGACCAATTCAAATGTATTGTCACATTGACGAGGATTCGTGTTTATTCCAGGAGAAGAGAACTGAGAAGAGGATTGGGACTGGAATAAGGCGTAATAGGCTATGGTACATTGATCAGGTTAATGCGGCATTGCCTGTGGCCGTAGGAGGAATCGAGAGAGAAGTTTTGCTACATCATCATCGCTTAGGACATTTATTATTTGAAAGTTTAAGTCAATTATACTTTAATTTATTCAAAAGGGTAGACAAGAGTAAACTTGTGTGTCATACTTGTGGGTTTGGAAAGCATATACAGTCAACATATAGTAGTATTGATCTTCGGAGTTATGAACATTTTATATTAATACATTCGAATGTTTGGGTCCATGCTCAGTTACTTTTGTGAGTGGTTTTAAGTGGTTTATCACATTTATTGATTGTTATACTCGTATAACGTTGAGGCCTTCTGAACAGCCGGCCTTGCCGGTTGATCTAGTCCCAAATCCCTCCTCGGTCTCTCTCAAACTTCGGGTTCCATGAAGCCAAGGGTTCAAATGCATCTTATCGGATAAGTCAATAGAGACGACCAAAATTTGAGGCCATTAATTTGCGGTAAAAAAATGTGTACCTCAAGAACTCAGCGACACTATCGTGGATCAGCCGCTCGAACAGCCTCATCAAGAAGTCAACCTCCACCTGCAAATTCCAAGAACAGTCAAGCTCGACGTCAGGGAGAGAAGGCAAATGCGCGCGAGAGAGTCGTGCCTTGGGGCGGCTCCAGTTCTCGTGGGAGAAGGCGAAGGCGGTGAGCGCGCGGATGCCCCAGGCGCGGGAGAGCCGCACCGTCTCCTGCAGAGCGCGCCGCCCAGCCTCGTGCCCGGCCGCCGACGGCAGCCCACGCGCGCGCGCCCACCGCGCGTTCCCGTCCATCACCACCGCCACGTGCCGCGGCATCGACTCCGCCCGCAACCCGCCCAGGAGGAGCACCTCCGCCGCCTCGGCCGCCGGCGCGGCGCCGGCGCGCGGGCATGGTGCCGCCGCGACGCGCGTGCGGCGGGAGGAGGTGGGTAGCTGCTGGTGGGTAGCAGCAGCAGCTGGAGAGTGGGAGAGCAGCATGGGATTGGGAGCTCTCGTTTTGGGCCTCTTGGTCCCGTGTCTCGCCGGCTCAAGAGCTTACCCAAACGCTCAACTCAAATGATTTTTAATTCAGGGAAAAAAAAACGGGGCCCCAAATGCTCTGCTTTACTGTGCAAAACGACTTGGAATATCTTGCCATGCTCTTTTCTATACGGACAGTCAGTTAAAGCAAGTACTGTGCATTTGCACGACGAAATGGAGAAGAGCAGCTACCTCATGCCAATTTGCAAACTGCGCATGCGGTTGCTTACTGAAACGGGAGAATATCTATGACCACCATTCATTTTGCCATTTTCCCTTTCTTTTTTCTGAAACTGTACGAGTAAGTAATTTGACAAGCTTGAAAAGGACACGAGTCACGCATGACAGGCCTGATAGAACATGTGCAGTTAACTGTTAACATCCAAAACTAAAGCAGTGCGGGTTTGCTTTGAAATTTCTGCAGCCCTGAATTTATGGAGAACCAACCAATACAAGTATACAACATATCAGGCTATCAGCCATGTTGGCGAGCGCTAGATAATTGCAACAGTTAACCCACACCACAAGACAGAAGAAAATGATGATAGGGAGCCTAGCTGAATTTGTCACAAATATTAGATTGCCGAGAGGAGTAAATCGAGTAGAGGAAATGGAGATACTATTCCTTCAAGTGGCTGTAGGGACTAATGGCCTTTAACTTGAGATTTGTGTCGTTCGTCACCACTCAACAGCGTGTGATGTCGGTATATGGAAACTGAAAACCGATCCAGGGTTGTCCTCCTGTACATTCTGATTTCTGAAGCAGTCCCTGAAATACATTGGCAGATGTCAATGTGTTAGATGTTGGTAATAAGAAAACATTTTGTTCCATGTGCACACCGTGGAGACTTACAGAGGCTCAATCAACTATACCGAGTATCTGTTTGGGAATCGATAGCGAACTTGCAGATTAAATTCCATACACGGTTCACAACTCCATCTGGCATAATCGAAAATGCATCTTTTGCGGCTCTTTGTCGTGCTCCCAGAGCTTTGGAATCACCAAACAGTTCTTTTAGCGTTTCCAAAAGTTCAAATTCTCAATTCACCTGAAGAAAACACTAGCATCAGTCCTCTTATACAATGAAAGAAAAAGTAGTAGCTCCTCGTGATGTTCAGATGTAAAAGAACCTCCCAGGAAGGCCACATCACAAGCATCTTTGTTCAAAAGAGTAATATGTGAAAGTATGGTAGGGGCCAACTCACCCTGTCAAACATTTACACTACCATCCTAACTAATTTCTGGAAGTAGGAAGAAAGCCAAGTACAGAACCAACAAAATACTACCACTCATTAATCAACTAACCATGACATCGATTAGTTATGTGCAGGAGACAGTTATAAAAAACACAATGCAAATGATGTACCATAGTTATGTTGTTTAAATAAACAGCAAAGTACAGAACAACTTGTCACCTGCTTGACAGCTAAAGGATTTATTTGCCACATTTCAACCAGCATATGATAGAAGTGTCCAACATGGGGACCTGAAAGCCAGTGCAAATCATGAAACTCTAAATATTCTGATTTTGTCAAAGAAATGATGCAAATAAAAATAGGTAGACACATTTGCCTTACCAGTCAGAACAGCACAACCAGCTGCAGCAGCCTCAGAAATATTATGGCCAGCTAAGCTAGATAAAAAAGAACCCCCAACAACTGCTACTGGACTGACCCTGTAGAGCATTCTTAACTCCCCTTCTTTCCATGATATTTCCTTCCATTAACTGACAGTTCAAAATGATATAAATAATTTGTACAGAAAGAATGCAGAAACTTTAAGCACGATAGATTACACGAACCTAATATATCAACCACGTATATCCTAGTGTTTGAAGACACCACTTCCCTTGTTGACCTCAGCACAAAATTGACCTTTTGTTTCTTCAGTGCCTGGAAGAAGATATAGAAAGATGTGGTTCGGACATATTATACTGTAACTTGGAAATAAAATATATCATAAGCTCTTCGTACTCTAGAAAACTGCCAAAAACTTTAAGGCGTATACAGTTAGTTCTGTTATTCCTATAACTTTGAGTTTTATATAGTAAGCTCAGTTACTCACATAACTTCTTTTGTGCATTACAATGATTGACTTTTGAGTACCCAACAAGATATGATATTAAAAAACTGGTAAGAAAGAAGTAACCAAATAACTAACAGTGCACTCACGAACTGCCTTATAACCTAAACAGGGTCAAATAAAAAGGGTAAGAAAGGCACCATTAACATACTAAAGAAACAGTCTTGCTGTCTTGAGGATGTCTTGGCACGAGAATTAAAAGTAGAGTAGGATACATCTTGATTAACTCATCATGTACCCGGAGAATGACTGAAAGAGAAGTAAAGTTAAGGTGGCTTGTGAAAACCTTTTTTATGTCGAGAACACAAGCACAATAAGCTAGGAATTCAATTCCTACAATGACAAATGCAAAATCTAAGATAATACTTTTGTAAAAGCTATGTTTGCAAGCAACAGCCTTTTCCCTGATTAGTGAGATACCAGAATAGTAGGAGAATGACAGATAAGACAGAAGATCAATTAAAAAAATTGAAATGATGGCAAAGGCAACTCTTAAAACAAAGACAGTTATAGTAATAAATGTTGGCAAGCTGGTATAGAAGCGTCCGTTGACTCAGCACCCCTAAATATCTTGAAGACACATTTCATGAATATGATAATTTACAAATACAATCTGCTTTCCTACCCTCAGTTCCTAGATCTAAGTTCCTTTGGTAAACTCAGTCAAACTTTGCATCTCTGACCCCCTAGATTGTGTTATGAATGTTGTGCATCTATTCATGAGGCCCAATAGGCAATATATATAGGGAATATAAGGGGAGTATGCTATATACAGATAAGGATACCATATACAGATAAGAAAAGTCAAAAGGACTCATATTCTAACAGATTGGTCATATGTAGATTCATCATCAAAAGTATTTTCTTAATATTAGATTTCAACAGCATTTTATCAACAAATTGTGGTGGTAAATGTTAAGAGTATTGTGTATTCTACATTCTCTCTCTCTCTCTTGGCCCATGTGACCTTTGTAGCCCATGAGGCTCATGTATCTATGTCTATATATATCCCCTTCATTAATGAATAAGATGAACAGTTGTGAATAGCAAAACCCTAGTCTTATATTATTAACATGGTATCAGAGCCATTAAACCCTAACCCTAGCCCCTAGATCCACCGCCGCTGGCTTCAGCAGAGGGTTTTTGCTCGGGCCGGAGGGCCTGAGCTGCTGTCCTCCGCCCGGATCTTGCACTCTTCACTCTGTTCCACCTCTTCCTCGTCGACGCGCCATCGGATCAAGCTCGGAGCTCGCGCCTCACCTTCGTCGCGCCGGATCGAACTCGACGGCCGCGCTCGTGCACTGGAGGTCGACCGCCGACTCGCCGCCCGCTTCGTCGCGAAGAGTTGCGTCGCCGGTCGCCGCCGCCGCCGCGAGTGGATCCTCGCCTCTCCGAACCGGATCTTACACTCGACGTGTCGGATCCTCTTCTCGCCGACGCGCGGATCAGATCAAGCTCGGGCTCGCGCCCACCTTCGCGGCGGATCAAACTCGACGGCGCGCTCGTGCACCTAGAGGTCGCGCACTGGAGGTCGATCGCCGACTCTGCCGCCTCGCCGTCGCGAAGAATCTTCGCTTCGCCGTCTTCATCATCCGCGTGCTTGGAGGTCGCCGCCGCGCGCCGTCTTCATCATCTGCGCGCTCGAGGTCGCCGTCTCCATCGCCTCGAGTCGAGGTCGATCCGTCCTCCGCATCCACGCCGCCGAGTGGTATCTCCTCTGTTGCTTGAGTTTTGATATTGCTTGGTGCGATATCTTCTTTGTCTTTCGCTCTGCATCTTGTTGTGACCCGATCTGCTGTTGCTCGAGATTAGTCTTGCTATGTGATTAGTCTTGTTACTCTATCTTCTTTGTGTGGTATGGCTAGATCCGACTCAATGTTTGGGGTAGTTCATCTCTTGTGTTCACAGACATCAAACTCGACGGGTTGAATTACCGGGCATGGGCATTCTCAGTCAAGACTACTCTCAGGGGTTATGGTTTAGCCTCTCATTTGACTGACGATCCTCCTGATCCGAAGACGGTTGATGTTGAGGTATTAAAGGCTTGGCAGAAAGAGGATGATCGTGTCATGACCAGTATTGTGCTGAGTGTTGATGTTTCTCTGCGGATGAGTCTTGAGTATCATACTTCAGCCAAGCAGATGTGGACATACTTTGAGAAGAGATATGTTCAGTCCAGTGGTGCTCTTCGCTTCACATTGCTCAAGAATATTCATAGTCTTCAGCAGCAGCCGGATCAGTCAGTGGAGGAGTATTACAGTGTTTTCACTCATATCACTGGTCCTTTAGAGTCTATGATACCAAAGGTCGTTGTTGCTGTCGGTCTTATTGCGCCAAAGATGAGTATGCTCAGCAGACGCTTATGTATCAGTTTGTGATGGGGCTTCGATCGGAGTTTGAGCCTATTTGTACTCAGTTGCTCAACTATCCCACTCCACCGACTTTGACTGAGGTGCTCTCTAGTTTGATTGCAGAGGAGACTCGTCTTCATTCGCTTATGTCTTTCTCAAGATCCTCACCACATGCTGTTCTGAGTCTCTCACAGCGGTCTGGATCTACCAGAGCGACACCCACAGGAGTGTTGGTATGTTCCCATTGCAAGAGGACTGGTCATCATGTTGACAAATGTTTCAAGTTACATCCGCACCGACTTATTGCTTATCGTGCTAGACACCATCGACCGCCGTCGTGGAGCACCCATCGGGCCTTCTAGCGCGCCATCGCCGCCACATCCACATCTACCGTGACTTCGGATCGCTGTGCGCTATGACATCGCTTGCACCTTCTACTTCTAGCGCTGCTCATCCTTGGGTTTTGGACTCAGGTGCCTCTTTTCATGTCACATCTGACAGCTCTCAGCTTGTTGCTCGTAGGCCCGTGAGTGATGCTACATATGTTCACACTGCTGATGGTACACCTTGCTCTATTACCCATCGTGGCATTCTCTCTACATCTCGCTCTCTCTTCTCGATGTGTCTTTTGTTCCTCAGTTATCTATGAATCTTCTTTCTGTTGGTCAACTAACTGATATGAACTGTTTCATTGGATTTGATTCTTCTTCTTGTTTTATTCAGGATCGTCAGAGCAGAAGAGTGATTGGTTCTGGCCATCGCCGTAGAGGCTCTCCTAGTCTCTATGTCTTGGACACCTTACATCTTCCTTCCACCAGTACGTCGAAGGCCTTAGTGTCTTCTGCTATGTCATCATCTCAGTCTCCTGTTGGGTCTTCCTTCAACAAGTGGCATCATCGACTTGGTCATCTTTGTGGAGCTCGCCTCACGACTCTAGTTCACCGGAGTTCCTTAGGTCATGTCACTGTTGAGTCTAGTTTTCATTGTACTGGTTGTAAGCTGGGGAAACAACTACAACTTCCATATCCCAGGAGTACCTCTCGGTCTTCGATCTTTTGATTTGGTGCATTGGATGTATGGGTCCATCTCCTTTTGTTTGAAGGGTGGTCATAGTTATTATGTCATATTTGTTGATGATCACTCTCGATATACTTGGATCTATTTTATGAAACATCGCTCTTAGTTGATTTCTATTTATCAGTCTTTTGCTAAGATGGTTCATACACAGTTTTCTTCTTCCATTCGTGTTTTCCGTTCCGACTCTGGAGGAGAGTATCTTTCCTCAGCCTTTCGTCAGTTCCTTTCTTCTGAGGGTACTCTTCCTCAGCTCTCGTGTCCTGGTGCTCATGCTCAGAATGGTGTTGCTGAGCGCAAGCATCGTCACATCATCGAGACTGCTCGTACTCTTCTCATTTCCTCCTTTGTCCCCTCTCACTTTTGGGGGGAAGCGGTCTCTACAGCAGTCTATCTTATTAACCGTCAGCCCTCTTCTAAGCTTGGGGCAAGTGTCCCGTGAGGTCTGTCTGAGCACCCGCCACTATGCTCATCTTCGTGTTTTTGGTTGTGTCTGTTATGTCCTTCTAGCACCTCGTGAGCGCACAAAGCTGAGCCCTCAGTCAGTTGAGCGTGTTTTTCTGGGTTATAGTCCTGAGCATAAGGGCTATCGTTACTATGATCCCTCAACACGTCGCATTCGCACCTCTCGTGATGTGACTTTTGATGAAGGACGACCTTTCTTTCATCATTCTTCTACACATCCCACTTCTCTTTCAACAGATTCCACTTCCTTTTTGTGTCTACCTCCTATTCCTTCATCAGACTTGCCTTCTCCAGATACACCTACTCCACCAGTTTCACCTTCTAGTGTGCCTTCTCCACCAGCTCCAACAGTTTCTCCACCAGCTCCACCAGTTTCTGACACTTCCACTTTTCCCTTCCACTATAATCGCCGACAGAGAGTTCCTTCTGATCCTCAGTCCTCCTCTCCTCCACTTGATCCTCCGACCAGTACCATTGACTCTGACGATCGTTCTACTACATCACGATATGCCCTACGTGATCGTTCTTCTATTCAGGCACCAGAGAGATGGGGTTTTTCTTGTGCAGGTGTAGTAGCCGAGCCGAGTACATATCAGGAGGCTGTCAGTATACCTGAGTGGTAGTTGGCTATGACAGAGGAGCTCACAGCATTAGAGTGCACAGACACTTGGGATCTTGTCCCGCTACCATCTGGAGATGTTCCTATTACTTGCAAGTGGGTGTACAAAATAAAGAACAAGTCAGATGGGTCAGTAGAGCGATACAAGGCTCGTCTTGTTGCCAGAGGTTTTCAGCAGGCTTATGGTCGAGATTATGATGAGACTTTTGCTCCAGTTGCTCATATGACCACAGTCCGTACTCTTATTGCTGTTGCAGCAATACGCACATGGACTATATCTCAGATGGATGTCAAGAATGTTTTTCTTCATGGTGATCTACATGAGGAGGTCTATATGCAGCCACCCCCAGGTGTTGAGGCTCCTACAGGCTATGTTTGTCGCCTTAGGCGTGCACTGTACGGTCTCAAGCAGGCTCCTCGTGCTTGGTTTGAGCGTTTCAGTTCTGTGATTCGAGTTGCTGGTTTCACTCCGAGTGAGCATGACCCCACCTTGTTTATTCACACTTCTCAGCGAGGTCGTACTTTGCTTCTTCTGTATGTAGATGATATGCTGATCACAGGAGATGACCTGGATTACGTGGCTTTTGTCAAGAAGAAATTGAGTGAACAATTTATGATGTCTGATTTAGGACCATTGAGCTATTTTCTAGGAATTGAGGTTCATTCTGACGGTGATGGCTACTATCTCTCTCATCATCGCTATGTTCAGGATCTGCTCGCTCGCTCTGGGATGACAGATACTCGTACTGCTGCCACACCCATGGAGCTCCACTTGCAGCTTCGACCTACAGACGGTGTACCCCTGACAGATCCTTCCCGCTATCGTCAGCTTGTTGGGAGCCTTATCTATCTCACTGTCACCAGGCCAGACATTGCTCATGCTGTTCATGTGCTCAGCCAGTTTGTCAGTGCTCCCACCTCAGTTCACTATGGTCATGTTCTTCGTGTGTTGAGATACTTGAGAGGAACTGCGTCCAGACGATTGTTCTATGCCAGTTCGAGTCAGCTCCAGCTCCACGCTTACTCTGACTCCACTTGGGCGAGTGATCCTGTTGATCGCCGATCTATCACTGGCTACTGTATCTCTCTTGGTACTTCGCTTATTGCCTGGAAATCCAAGAAGCAGACTGCGGTGTCACGCTCTAGTGCAGAGGCTGAGCTTCGAGCACTTACCGCTACAACATCAGAGATCATTTGGCTTCGATGGCTCTTGATTGATCTTGGTGTCCCTTGTGACAATCTTACCCTTCTCTTTTGTGATAATACAAGTGTCATTCAAATTGCCAGTGATCCAGTTAAGCATGAGCTGACAAAACACATTGGTGTTGATGCATCCTTCACACGATCTCATTGTCAACAGTCGACCATCGCCCTCAAGTATATTCCCTCAGAGCTTCAAGTTGCAGATTTCTTCACTAAAGCTCAGACTCGAGAACATCATCGACTTCATCTACTCAAACTCAGTGCATCAGATCCTCCTGGTCCACCTTGAGTTTGAAGGGGGGTGTTAAGAGTATTGTGTATTCTACATTCTCTCTCTCTCTCTTGGCCCATGTGACCCTTGTAGCCCATGAGGCCCATGTATCTATGTCTATATATATCCCCTTCATTAATGAATAAGATGAACAGTTGTGAATAGCAAAACCCTAGTCTTATATTATTAACAGTAAATAGTGGTCAAAGTTGTATCTTGGAGACCGTAAAGAAGTGAAAAAAGATATTAGGGATATCGGGAGTCAGTAACCATCATTATGGCCATGTGGAATGCAATGACAATCCAAACCACATATGTAATTTTAGTCCTGAGTGCAGCTCATTGGAAGGGTCGAGGACTCGAGGTACAATACATTATATGAGTCCAGTTAACAGCAAAAAGGTGCACTTCCTGTGCGCTTACCTTCTTCTTCACCTTTGTGAATAGAAGCTGTCATCCAGAGGGGCCTATTGCTGAACTGCTGCTGAAGATCTTTCATTGTATTGACCTCTTTCTCCCCAGCATTAACATCACCAACAGCTAGGCAAACCACATGAATCTCTATAAATCATTTGACTTGTGAACCTGGTTATCTTTCAAGCTCCTGAGATAACCCTTTAGAACTACACCACTCAGGTTCACTCCAAATGCATTATCAAAACGTAGGAAGACTGGAGAAAAAATTACATTGGGCATACCATATTTCAAATCACCAGCAAAATGGATGATTTGTGGTGGTGCATGTAGCAACTGAAAACAAACAGCCTGAATAGTACTCTGCAACAGATAGAAATGAATGATGACAGCAGCAATAGTTGTACATAAAAATAAGGTTTACACCTCCATTGCTACTTACCAATGGGATAACAAGCGATAGTTTAGAGAGCATCAGAGAGACTAAAGGCAACCCTAGAGGCACAGACCAACGGTTGAAAGACTTCAATGATATGCGAGCATTTAAAAGAGAAACTGCAATCTGAAAATAGGCAGGTTATTCATAACAAACAATTAGCTAGGACATGACGCAGACACTATGAACAACAAAGGCAATAAGTCTGCTCGTGCATACAGAAAGTTAATGTAACACCCCAGCCCAACACGGAGTCTGGAATGCCGCTAAACTACCCTTCCGACTAATATTCATCAACACACTATAAAATTTCAGCAACCAAACTATTAATAAAACCCATCCATAGGTCACACTAGAACATGAATAAAAACTTGTCAAGCATGAATAAATAAGCGAAGGAAACATAGCAAAATAAACAGTCTAGAACAACACCCAACCAGTAAACCCAAAGCCTTGGAACATAAAGACAAGTCCAAAACATTCATCTAAGCTTATTTCATTTCTAACATGTCTTAAAAGTAGTCTAGCAATAATAAATCAAATGGTTCTCATGGCAAATAATCGTTCGTCTGAAGTATGAAACTATCCCATATGCACTAGTCCCTCTCAATCGTAGCGCCATCAACGATCATCTAAAAACAACAAAGAAGCAAGGGTGACTCCACGACTCAGCAAATACATCAATAAACAGTGAACCATGATAACCAACAGTATTCAATAACTTCATTATCATCACATGTCCTTCTATTAATATTCTTATGCCATTCTCTTCTCTCTTTTTTTCACACACATCCATCTCATTTCTCAATGCAACTCTACTCTACATGTCCACATGCACTTCTTTTGCGTATACCGGTATAGTGTGAGTGAACGCTCGCGACAACATTCACTCTCAAGCCCGCTCCTCCTCGAGGATCGAGGACCTCCTCCACTCCCGTGGAGTTGTGATCAATCATGATCACTTGCTCATATGCAAAGATACTTATGAATGCAAAAATGTATAATTTCATCATATTCATCATATCCAATTTTCCTCATATTCGTCAACAAGATATAGTCATATCATTCCATTGCTTGCAATTAAATAAAAATAAAAGCACAAAAATAATGGTAATGAACGATAAAGAAATACAGTGATCAATCATTGATCGCCGTCTATCATGCACTTGCCTTTACTAGTTGCGACGCATGCTTTGGTTAGAAGATGGCAATAAGCACGACGTCTCTTCTACATTAAACACTCAAATTTCAATACAAGCTATTGCATCACAAGAACAACAATTAATTGACATCGCTCCTACACGTCCCCCAAACCCACAACGCTTCCCTAGTACCGAACAGTCACCCCTTGTTGTCCTGGTATTAAAAAGGGCGTAATTTTTTACTCACAAGTCCGATCATAGCAAACCACCCAGTTCTGGAATCTACACAACATCCCCCACATTTTCTTAGTTGATCATGACTCCTAATTAAATCATCTAACCCCCCGTTTTTATCCCAGCAGACCGATTTGTTATCTTCTGGACAGCGGTTCTTACTAAATTCATAACTCGAATATTACTCGTCCGCTCGACATGATTAAATAATCTATGGAAAGCTACCGAAATTATCTACAATTAACTAGTAGATGACATTCCCAAAATTCGCCATTAAAGTACCCGAATAAATCGTACAACAGAATAGCAGACTAAACCAATCTACTGTTCGATTTCTCCCCGACTAGAAACATGCTAATATTTTCCCTTGCTATTCCAACAAAACATGCTAGCTCCTCCCTCTCCTTTATTATCCCAATGAAACGCACGTATACAAAACATGCAACACTAGCTAGCTATTGTCTCACCTTTACTGTTCAAGCCTACATGCATGCATACAATGCAACGTTGCCAAACTAGTTAACTACTAATGCCAACAGATGCATGCATGCAAAACATGCATCTCCCATTATCTAGTCGTAGCAGTACAACCCATTATCTAGTCGTAGCAATACAACCCATTATCTAGTCGTAGCAGCACAAGGAACCAAGTAAAAGGAAAACAAACCGACGCACAACTGCCAAGCAAAACGGTAGGCGACGCGCGACAGCAACCAACACAGGCGATCGAGTCGACCGAGTTCCACGCACACGCACAGGCGGCCGGCCAATCCCACGTGACAGATAGCCTTTGGCCGAGCAACACCAACCAGGAGAGTCGACCATGCACGGGCAGGCGACGCTGCGTACGGGCACGCAGCAATGTGGACGGGCAGGAGGCAGCCCAGCCAACACACGGCGCGGACGTGCGGCCACACGGGCGTACACGCGTTGGCCGAATGGCAGCTCCCGGCGATGGTCTCCACGCGCCGAGCAAAAGAGAGACGATGGCGGCGCATGGGTGGAAATAAAAACGTGACTAGGGTTTTCTAGATCCCCTAACCCCCACGATCCTTTTATTCCGGCACGAACCAACTCCTCCATAAAAACTCCAAAATATCTCGTTTTTACGTATCCCCTTTCGTCTAATTACACATGGGACCTCAAGATGGTTATTTTCGGGATATTACAGTTAAAGAAAAGGCGGCCCAACCACTAGAAATTAGCTCTGAAGCACGGACTCTCAGTTTGTTGCTGTATCCGTGTCGAACACCGTGTCCGACACGAATATGACACGGACACAACGCGAACATGTGTCAGCGGCGTGTCGGTCTAAATAGCAATTTTTTATTTTTAAAATTTCCGACACGTGTCGGATACGGCTTGGACACGTATCCGACATGGCCCAGCCTGCCCATCTCAGTGCATAACCCTAGCTTCTCTCGATCCCAATCCCCCGACCCCTGTTCCCCGCACGCCACTTCAGCTCCCTCACGCGCCCCGTCGCCCTCGTCGCGCCGCCGTCTCACTGCGCCTCCTCCCTCTCCGGAAACCAGCAGGCAGCAACACGCCGCCTCTCACCGGCTCCTAGGTTAATGGAATTTTGTATTTCTGGTAATGGTATTAATATAAATGATTGAACATATCATGAACTAACTAAAAGAAGAATGAAGAGGCGAGTGTTATTTTTTAGAGGTACATAATCCTAGTTTACTTTACACTTTACATTATTTCAGTTTGACAAGCATGTAGAAAAATGAAAAATAATACATATGTGTATATAATTCTTATTATTTAAAAATTTATAGCTGTGTCGCTATTTCGGCATTTTTGGGAAAATGACGAATCCCCGTGTCGGTGTCATGTCGACGTATCTGTGTCCGTGCATCATAGGAAATTAGTAGGAATGATCATGAAGAGAGAACTGGTGATGCTGAAGAATTACGAAAGAATCACTCACCCCTTTCTCTGCTGCAGACATAATGAGGTTTGGCCAGAGTTCACTTTCCATAAGAAGTATCAAACTTGGCTTCCAGTATCCAATGAAACTTTCTATTGCATCAGGACAGTCAAGAGGTGCAAACTGCACCCCAAAACAAAGTATCATTGGAAGGAAGAATTCACAGAATCAAACAAGCCAGACATTTAGACTTATCCTTAAGAATGTCTACTCCCGCATCTAAAGAAGCTGCATTTTCCCTATTTTTGCTTGATCCGTGTCTATGCTATACTGCTATAAAATATTACAACCTAACAATTACAGTTAAGTGAGTATAGCATAATCATATGAAATTAATTGATACAGCTGAACAGTAGTATCATTGCCAAACAGCATCCATTAGCCATATTTAGAAGCAGTCATAGATGAACAAAGCCAATCCAATTCAAAATTATCAAATAGTAAAAGTGTAAAACATGTTATGCATCCCCACTAAATTAACTCCAGCATAACCACAGGGCTCTGAAGGTATGGGGGGCAATCTCGACCAAACTCACCTGATATATGACACCATCCGGGAGCAAATCCTTCATCACTTCGCTACATCCAAAACAAACAAGGAAATTTAGAGCACGACCGCATTATATGAAAATGAAGCAGCGAAGCGCTTGTGTTTATGGTAGTGGGGCGAAACTTACAAGGAAGAGAGAGTAGTGGTGGTGAGGAGGATAGGGAGGCCTGGGTTGAGGCGGGCGCGGTGGCGGACTACTGGGAGCGCGGCCATTCCCTCGCCGAGGGAGACGGCGTGGAACCACACAAGCCGTGAACCCGGCCGAGGCCGCGCAACCGACCGCCGGCCCAGCCGCTCTGGCCAACGCGACGGGTGCTCCAGCCCGCGCAGCCGCCGCCACAGGAGCACCGTCGGCGCCGCCGGGCGAATCGCCGCCCTGTACAGCTCGTACAGCGCCCGGCCTCCGCGCGCCACCAATGCTGGCGTACCGGCCGGCCGCATGGAACCTCGCCGCCGGTCCAACGAAAGAGGTGGTGTTTCGGCGGCGGAGTGTGCGGCCCGTGGTCGAGTCCAGTGTGTTCAAGTCCAACTTCTCGAGAGGAATATGTTGAGTAATCGTGGCTGGCCTCGCCAGCCGATTAATCAGCTCTAGTAGATGGAATATAGAGATACGACAGATTTTTTTTTCTTTATTTCTCTGGTTAAAAACACGTACACTGGTTAGGTTCACCTCCTATATATAGTCTACAGAGAATTAGGAGTTTATCATAGGCAAGACCTCTGGACCTAGGTTTCTTAACACTCCCTATTGGGCACTCATCCGATATATTCATGTCTCATCAAAACTTTATTAAAATCTAGTAGGAAAAATTTAGAAAAAGAGTATATAAAACATGTTCTGCTATACTGCACGAATTGCGTTATTAAAAACCTTAGCCGAGAAACTTCAGGAAAACTCGTCAATGAAAAAAGAGTACAATCCATCTAATTTTATTTAATCTCCAGAATTTATTCTTCGGGTACTCGATCTTTGTGATCAAGTTTCAATAATGAGTTCGTGAAGATTCCCCCTGAATTATCTACTTTTCTAAGTCTCATCATTCCAATTCTATATATATACCTTTCAAAGCTAGATGCTATAAGTGATTTAGCGAATAGATCTATAAGATTTTTACATGACTTAGTATGTAATACTTTAATTCTGTCCATCTTTTACTATTCATAAACATAGAAAAACTTAGGGTTGATATGCTTTGTGAGAGGACTCTTCACATAACACATCTACACTTGTGCAATACAAGCTGCATTATCTTTATTATCGCGGTATTCAATCTATACGACTACTGGATGTGGTGAATCATCCGCTGAAACCAAGAATATTCTCGTGAGGCCTCATACAGTGCTATAATTTTCGAGTGGTTCGTCGAAATTGATATAAGACTTTGCTTAGATGGTTTCCATGAAATTGCAGTTCTATCACATAGGAATATATAGTCTTTTGCGACTTAGTTATATGCAGCTCCGATAGGTACCCGGCATCTGCATAGCCAGTCATAGTTAGGTCTTGGTTCTTTCTGTAGAACAGACCAAGGTCTTTGCTTCTTTTGAAGTATCAGAAGATGTCATTTATCCACTATCAATGTCTTTTGGTATGTTATGCACTATACCTTGTTAATAGGTTTACGGCAAATGCAATATCTGGTCTAGTACAGTTTGCTAAATACATAAGTGCTCCTGCTGCACTAAAGTACGGGAATTCTGGTCCTAGGACTTCCTCCTCCTTTTCTTTAGGTCTGTACGGATCTTTGTCTTGCTACAAAGATCTCCCGACCATCGGCACTTTCAAAAGGTATGTCTTTTCAAAGCTGAACCTTTCTAACACCTTTTGAGTGTAGGTTGATTGATGCACTAATATTCCTTTAGGGGCATGCCCAAGCTGTAAGCTTATGCAATATTTGGTTTTACTCAAATCTTTCATTTTGAATTCCGACTCTAGGTAAGAGCTTGCTTTCTTAATATCTTTCAGGGTCCCGATGATATTCATATCATTTATGTAACATCCCAAATTTCAAATTCCAGTTGAAATTAAGGTTTAATTATTTTATTGGATTTTTGTGGTTTTTTAAAGCTTTTCCTTAACCAAATTAAAGCTAAAACAAATTTATGTGCAAAATCTATTACCAGATAATAGCTGGAAATTTTTTTATTAAGTCCTAAATGCTCCAGAGAATTTATGTGAATTTTCTCAAAATTTTTGGACTTAATATACTATATTCTAAAGCCTAAATGAATTATCAGCAATTAAATTAAATCCGAAATCGAAACAAAATCTTCCAACAGTGTTTGGACCGAAACCCAGCTCGGCCCACGTCCTGTCCGCGCGCGCACGGCCCGCATCGCCGCGCCATCGTCCCCAACCGTTGGATTAAAATCCAACGGCTGCGCCCGATCCCCACTTACCGTACCCCGCGTTATATCTCAACCATTAGATCGAGATCGAACGGCTGCGGCCGACCCCAGCTTACCGGTTCACATGTTCTATATCCACCGTCCGATCAAAATCGGACGGCCCAGCATCATCGTCTTCCTCACCTTCGTCCTCGTACAGCCGCGCCAGTAACCGCCGCCATTAAGCCGCACAACCGAGCTCCAACTCCGCCCGTTTCTCTTCCCCGCTCCCCTCGCCATCACGCGCATTGAAGACCCCTCATCACGCCGCCCCACTTCCGGCCGTTTTTCCCTTTTCTCGTGCCCACGATCGCCGGAATCTCGCCACTACCGCCGCCGCGCCCGCGCACACGATCTCCACCACCCGGCCTCCTCCGCCCCTATAAAAGGGAGCATGAGGTGCCCCTCGACTCACTGAACACGCCGTCACCACCCGGTACCCTTCACCTCGCTCGTAGCGCCCAGATTTTGAGTTTCTTCGCCGGCGACCTCGGGAGCTTCTTCTCCGGTTCCGACGCCACCGGAGCTCCATCGACTCTCGCCGTCGGTACCATCAGCATCACCGCACCCGTGCGAAGCTGCTGCTACCACCTACTTCGCCAAAGGACCCCGGGAACGTCTTCTTCGTCGACGACCGTACGCCGCCGTCGCCAAACCCCGTCGCCGACGACCTTTCCGCCCCGCTCCGCCGCCGTTTTGGTAGTCCCTGAGTTCGCATTGTTCCCCTCTACATTATGCACACTTATTTGACTCGCCGCGGCGTAGAACGCCGGCGAGCCCGAGCCCGCGCCATCGCCGCTCACCGGACCTACGTGGCATGACCACGTAGGCGCCAGGTCAGCGCCACCTCGGCGCCAAAAGCCGCGTGGCTGCCCACGTGGTGGCCACCTCAGCCATGTCCACCCCTCCCTCGGAGCCGAAAGTTCATAGACTGGGTTCACGTGGACCAAGTCACTTACCAGTGGGGTCCACATGTCAGAAAAATTAATTTATTTCTTTTAATTCCCGAAAATTCCTCGCTGGCGTCAGCATTGCGCAATAAATGGAATTTCCAGTAGAAAAATAATTCAGTAAATTCAATTAATTTCAGAATTTAGTTTAAAACTTCTAAAATTCATAACTTTTGCATACTAACTCCAAATTGGGTGATTCAAGTTGCAAAATTTATCTAAAATCATAATCTGGCTATTTAAACCAAAAACAAAATCAGTTTAGAGTTCATTTGAGCTAAGTTTTTGAATTTATTTGAATTTGAATTTAAATTTGTCGTATTTTTGCGTATAGACTTCGACGACTCCGGAGAGTTAGATCCTTCCGACGATTTAGAGTTTCAAAACTTCAACGAAGGCAAGTTACACTATTGATCATATTGTTCCTATTGTTTTAAAGTATTTATTTACTGTTTTCAAATTACTATTGCATGCATATGTTTATAAAAATGTCTGAATATCCTGATTTCGTATATAGTTGTTCCAAACTCCTTGGTATGGCCAATTTGATTATCAAACCTGAATACCTTGACACCTTAGATAAAATTTGTCAAATACTTAGCCTTGCTTAGATAACATTTACAAATTTGGGAGAATTTAGTCAAATCTTTACAACTTAATTTAAAATGTGTTTCTGTGGTATTGTTTTATCACGAAAGGTTTATAAAGAGGTTTTTACTCTAAATAAAATAAAATGGGTTTGAACTTGGGCGAGATGGATGGATGGTGGGTGCAGGTTCATGCACGGGCCTAATCTGGTTAGGATTACGACCCAGGGTTTTAATTGGAAGTCGTCCGAGTCAGTTAAGGACCGGTCTTTGAGCGTATTTTGCTACGCCTTACCGTACCACCACATGTCATGTATGGGCAGGATTTGGCTAAATAATTTGTGGGTCTTAGTGTTATTTGTGCTATGTTGTATGTGTGGGTGTTGGTTAGACATTAGTCCCACCTGGCGCAAGAGGGGGCTCCCGGAGGATGGTTAATCCAATAGTAGCGAAACCTTAGCGGGCATGAATACATTAAGACACTACTTTGTAAAGGCCTCATGGTAATTGCTTAGTCGCACGCCCTCGGAAGCGTGTATTGGCCGACATTATAAGCATATTATCTCGTGTGGGTAAAGCTGTACAAACTCTGCAGAGTGTAAAACTATTCGAATAGCGCGTCATGATCATGGACATGCTAGCAAAGCCACTCTAAGTTAGAATTGTTTTGATTTATAAAATGTGTTCAACAGATATTTTAGGATGGATAATCCTATGGTAAAATTGGCGGTTAGCCAAGTGTTAGGAGGATATCCTTCACCATTCAACTAGTGGAGGTCATCCACTAATCATCGTCATTTTAAATCATCGATTTGATTACAATATTAAAGCGCTTTAGAAAAGTATTAATAATATATAATCTGAAAATGTTGTTTATGCAAAACCACCCTGCCATTACCTTTGTTTACTTTATGCATGCATTAAACTTTCTATATTGGGTGTGACTTGCGAGCACAGAAGTTGTGCTCACTATTCTTTGAATAAATCTTATTCGGGAGAAGACGTTTTCCGACGGTGAGGATCTTGGCGAATAGGTCTGCGTCCCCAGACGATTGCCTGTGGCAAGTCGTGTGGCCTACTACTGCTTTACTTCCGCTGTGTTATTTCTTTTCTTTTGGCCGCAGGCCCTTTTTGTAATAAACTCTGAATTATTATCAATAAATGTGTGATATGATTGTGTCATCACTTTTATTTAACTGTGTACACTAGAAATCCTGGACTAGTGTATGAATACAGAGAATTTGGGATCCTTCGTTCCCGGGTTCTACAATTTACATACACTGAGATTATACAAAATCCATCCTACGATCGTCGTATAAATACATACGGATAATCCTCATTGTTCGTGTAGCCTTTCTTGCATAAAAAGTCACTTAAGCGATTATACCACATCCTGTCTGATTGCTTAAGTCCGTACAATGACTTTCTGAGTTGCAAACTGTACATATTTCTATTTTCTCTGTTTTGGTTCAGGACAGGGATACCTTCATATAAATGTATGAATCCAAGTTTCCATAAAGGTATGTAGTTACCACATCCATCAATTTTATTTCTAAATTCAATTTTACTGTCATTAAGATTAAATATCTAAAGGTAGTTCCGCCCATGACCGGAGAATAGACTTATTCATAATCATATCTTAGACGTTGAGTGAAACTTTGTGCAACGAGGCTTGCTTATTTTTATTTCTCTTTTGAACAAATACCCACTTATGCCCTACGAGGTGCACATAGTGAGGCGTGTGGATTGCAGGCCCAAACACCTCTCTTTTATTCAGAGACAATAATCATGTTACTATTGCTTTTTTCCAATCTTCCTAATCTCATCTTTTCTTACTTTCAGCGAGCGATGCGGGCTTTGGATCATAATCGATAATTGTGGCAATTTTCTTTGCAAAATAAATATCGACATTGCATGTTGTTCTATTCATAGATTCTCCCATGGTCACAAAGTTTATAGTTATTTCTTCATGAGACGATTCTTCTAATGTTTATACTTGCTCACCGGTACTTCCAATTACGGAGGCTAACCCCTTTAATATTCTAGCTCCGATGTGTGCGCACACATCCATACTGGTATCTCCCTCAATGGGAATGTTCAAATCTGGTATACTTTTTTTCTGAAGGTTCCATACTGATGTCGTTCAAATCCAGTATGCCTTTTCCTGAAGGTTTCATACCGGTGCTAGGTCTCAATTGGCTCCCCTTCTGATTCTAGGGAACTTTGGTGATCAGTTGTGTCAAGTTCTTCTTATTCTTTTTCACCAGGTGTCCCCGATTACTTGGGATTCGAGGGACCAGAGTTCTTATCCTTTTCTAAGGCCTCTGGGCTGGATTAGTGATACCTTCAACTTTCTTCGGTATTTTACCATCTCCGGTGCATTGCGTGCATGCACATGCTACTTGGTCACGCTCTTCAAATAACTAAAGTGGTCACGTAGTTGATTCGCTAATGCTTGCAAATCAATTATCTTCTGGATTTCTCTATTTGCTTCACTAGTGCGTAGGTCATGTGCATGGATTCCCGTGAGTTGCCACGTTAATTCATAATATTTTTCATCAAGGGGTTGATTTTCTCCCCTAATGATGGGAAATCATCCTCATCAAATATACTGAGCAGTATGCAAATCTCCCATCATAGGGTCAAAATACCTGATTATAGATGTTGTCTCATAACCAACGTATATCCTAGACTTTCGAAGAGGGCCCATTGCAGTTTGCTATGGTGGTGGTATAGGTACATAAACATTGCAACCAAATCTGCGGAGATGAGAAATTTTTGGTACTGCCCCTTGCGCTAGTTGCTTAGGTGAATTGATGTTATATGCCGACGTCCTAAAATTGATGAGAGTTGCTGCGTGCAGGACTGCGTGTCCCCAACATGTAGTTGGTAAATTATAATTCTGCAAAAGCAGTCGAACAATAAATTTAATCCTTTTAATTAATGCCTCTCCTAGTCCATTCTTAGTGTGGACATGCGGTATGGAATGTTCAACGTTAATTCCTATTGCCATACAATAATCATCAAATGCATTTGAAGTAAATTCTCCGGCATTGTCCATTCTAATGGACTTCACATGATGATCAGGGATCCATTCATACATGCGACCATTCGAGGATGCATCGATGAGAACCATAAAATATCTAAATAGCCCTGATAGAAGTTGTATAAGACCGCAAATGTCTCCCTAGGTACGGTCCAGGAATGCAGGGATTTCATCATTCACTTTCAGAACAGAAGGTCTAGTAATTAATTTTTCGGTGGCACATGCGGGGCGCACAAAATCTTTCTGATTTGAGAAATTCTTTACATCAATATTATATCCCTGTGAATTATTAATTATATTTCTCATCATCCTAAGACATGGGTGGCCTAATCTATCATGCCAGAGACAGAAAAATTCAGAGCTTCTAAATATAGCTTTTAGGGCAGTATAGGCTGCATATGCCTTAATATTAGTGTAGTATAACCCAGTTTCATATAAAGGAAGTCATTATAATACCATTTTTTTTTATTTTCTTCACGCTTTGTAATGAGTAGGTATTTCTTACTATACTCTTCTTAGTCTCTACGTGGAAACCATTAGCGCAGATATCCTTGAAACTTAGGAGAGTTCTAGTCGATTATGGGTACAAGGCTTCTTCAATGACTAAAGTTGTGCCTATAGGGAGTATAATTGTGGCTATTTTGGAGCCTATTATACAAGTATCGCTGCCCACGATTGTCGTAAAACTACCAGTATTCTTGTTGATTAACTGAAAGAATTTCATCTCTCTTAACATGGTTTTCATTATGCCACTATCCGCTAAGCACACTTCCTCTATAGGGCGCCACACGCATTCTGATACTTCAAATATCAGAACATAACTTGCTATTATAAATACGAAAAAAATAAGCCTTGTAGGACTTTCATAATAATTTAATACTTTGCTCTCCTAGAGCTTACAACCATTATTCAAATAATGAAATAATTCAATGTTTCATCACAACCACAACTACAAGTGGCTATAAAAAGATCTAAGTGCAATACGTGCACTAGATCGAATCAGCGAAGTACTTAGAAACTTCTGCCTCAATCTACTCTATGACGATCTTCTCCTCTTGGGCAACAACGGCTGCGGCCGCTACGATGTCCAAAGGAGGGGTGATGGGGCTGCTACTGGGTTGTCCACATCCATAAGTGCAACTAATGGATGTGGATCATCCGTGCCTGCAGTGGCGAGATGTGCCTCATGCTGTCCTTTACCCTTCTTCTTAGACTGGAAAGCATCGATAACGTGATGTGACCCACAACCTTACCCTTCTTACTCATCTCCTTTGTGAGAGGCTTCCTCACCTTGTAGCTGCTAGTATTGGCTTTATGGCCAACATTGCTACTAGGCGGCTGTGAGATGTAGTTCTTCCTTATAATATTATCTTAAGCTTCCGCTACTTGTATGATGTCAATCGATTCGGCATACTCCTTGTAACCGTCTTGACGATAATTGTGTGCGGATTGCACCATATTTGAGTAAAATATAGAGAGAGTCTTCTCAATCTTCTAGTCATGCTGGATTAGCTCTTCAAACTCCCAGTTTATGATGCCAATCATCTACATATTTATGCCGCCGCCTCCGGCTCCCCTGCGCCGCTCGGCTTTGCCCCACCGGCCTGCGCCCACACGCTCGACTGCACGCACCTGGCTCGCCTGTGGCTCGCCCATGCACTCGCTCGCCCCGCTCCTCCTGCTGCCGTGCGTCGGCCCGCCTCCGACTCGGCTCGGTAGTGGCCACCGATCTTGGGGTGTGGCCGATACAGTTTCATTTCCCCCCTTCTCTGTGTTGTTTTGGTTTTTGTGTTTGAGCTTGATTTATTGTTTGATGCTAGTTGATTTTTATTTATGCATGGTGAAGGCGATGGTGGCGGCTACCCTGACTAGCTACGGCAGGGCTCGAGGCCTCCCGCACGTCAGGGTGTGCAAGGCCGTCGGGTGCGCGTGGCTTCGCCAGCGATGGTGCTGCTGTGGTCATTGAGGTATATTACTCATCTTTCTACTCTCTACTATATCTCGTCCCTTGCTCTGTGATGGATTGGGGGATGCTATTGTTAGTGTTGCAATGTGCTTCCTGTGCATGGTTTTGGTTCATACGTGGTGTTCGGATTGCGCAAGAATGATAGCGGGGGAGAAATGGTGGGTTACCTCGATTGGTTTGGTCAGTTTGAGATGGTATGGCAGTGGTGGTGGCCACAGTGGTGGTGCCGGGCGTGTAGGGATGAAGGTGCCCCCTGATGCTCCCCGCGTTTGCTTCTGGTTCTCCTTGTCTCGTCGGTTTGGCTTGGTAGGTTGTGGTTGAGGACGGTTCTAGTCGATGCCACTATAGTCCTCACTCCATCGTCTTCCCCTTCTCCTTTGTTGCTCCTCTCCTCCTCTACTACTTTTCTATGTTTGGCTTTGGGTGGTGATATTGATGTTGTGATGCTTGGCTTTGGATGACCTTCAGTTGGGGATGAAAATGGGGTAGGGTGGAGCTATGGGAATGCTTGTGCTTTGTTGGCTTGTTTGGTTGTGAACTGAGGCTTGTGAGGGGGCCTTTGTGAGGAGAAGGGCTTAAGGCAGTGATGTCTTTGGCTGCCCTCTTTCTCCTATGCTCTGTTCATGCCAATATTGCCCCTCCCTTATCTTCCTGGCTCTCACATTAGGCTGTTTGCTCAAGGACCTTTGGTCCATGGGATGTCTCTAATACTATGCTCCGGATTTTCTACAGTGAAGGTAAGTCGGTATAATGTGGGTGTCGGATTTTCTATAATTGCCAGGTGATAAAACCCACTGAAAGTGAGATGGTGCCGGCTAACCTTGGTCGGTATGGGAACCTCGATGTTCTTCCTGAAATCTGACGGCAATCCTTTTCTACTCCTAACTTCCTTTTATAGTTTTTGTTTTGATACTGGTCTTTTGGTTGTTGGCGATCGATGGAAATGTGGGCAGGGTTTCTGATTTGCCGAAGAATGAGTTCGACTGGCTGGCGATATACAGACAAAGGGAAGGGAAGGCTTCGGTGATACGCATGCAAGATTTTAGTTTGTAGTTAAATAAATTTTGTAATTTTTATTTTGTAATATACTCAAGACTGTAATCTTTATTTTGGTCTGATGTAAATGATTATTGTAATAAATTCTGAGTTTGTAATAATGTTTTAATTTCGCTTGCAATGAATTCTTATTGTAATTTATCTCAGAGAGTGTATTACTGTTGTATGTATGCTTGTAATGAATTCACCTTGTAATTGACTTTGAGTTTTACAACGATAATGTAATTTTGTTGTAATAATTCAATTTGTGAATTATGTTGATGAACCCTTGAGAATATATCTTGTATGAATTTATTTGGCGATGTGTTCGATGTCAACTGAGCTTCTGTTTCGTTCTTGTTTAGATGAATTTTATTTACTGCTAATTACCGATTAGCGTTGTTTAGATTAGTTTGATTTTTAGGGTTCTCACATAACAGTTCAACATATTCAACAAATTCCTAGATCTTTGGGGGGAAAAAGCCTAGTCACCTTGGACCCAAAATACCTCGGATGAGATTACCTGAAAGCTAATCCTAGAGGGCAACTACATAGCAAAATCTGCATATGCGTTGTAGTTCCTCGGCTCTACAACAACCGCGTACAAAAAAAGTAATATGGAAAGCTTCGGTGCCCCCCAAAATGCAAGTTCTTTGTTTGGCTCGCCATCCAAAACCGTCTCTGCACCTCAGATAAATTGCAAGCGCGGGGTTAGCTGAACCAGCGTACATGTCCCCTTTGCAGACAATCACCTGAAATGGCCTTACACATCTTCTTCGCGTGTAGATACACTAGATGAGTATGGAATTCGGTGGCTAACTGGCTAAATTGCGCAACACTCAATCCGTCCCACTAGGCCGATAGTTTGAGCAATGGGGATTGGTAGACAAAAACTAATAGTCTGGGAGGTCTCCCAAGGAGGGTGATGATCTCGGTGGTCGGCCTAACTAGTTGGGAGATTTGGAAAGAGTGGAACGCTAGAATTCTCCATAACACGTCAATCACACCAATGAACCTGTTTGCAAAGATAAAGAAGGAGGGCAGAACTTGGACCCTTGTGGGGCGAAGCACCTGGAGAAAATTATCCTGGGTAATTATGTCTCTAACCATGTACTAGACTTCTGTTCTTTCGTACTTGTTTTCACCTTCTCTATTAATATAATAGGAAGCTCTTCTGCATGTTCTTTCAAAAAGAGAGAGTTTAAGTCCAACTTACATGAAAAGTAGGCGCTCGAAGTGCAGTTGCGCTTTTCCCTGCTTCCTTAAACTGTGTTAACTCGCGTACCCTCTCTTTACGCCTTTAAAATGTAGAAAGCGCTATATGTATTTCCGACTTCCAAATCAGGGATGGCTTTTACCTTTCCGTGAGACTCTGAACACATCCTAGTGAAGACATGCTTTCTTCTATGCCTTTAAGGCTGTTTGGAACACCTTTTTTTTTTTTAGATTCATACGGGAATCACACTGTTTCCTGTGAAATTCAAGCATAAAGATGCACAATGTTTTGCAAGAAGAAGATATATAACAGTACACTTTAACTCTTCTCTTGTGTATACTATACAGAATTGATGGGCACATTTCGCTGCCTACATGACTTATCCACAGTCAAACTTAGAGTTGTGTTTTACTGCCTCAGTACCTTTATGGACCTGCCTATCCACGAGCAACATTTTTTTAACAAAAGTATTTTGCAAAGGGTTTTGCTAATTCTAAGTTGCCTGAAATTTTCTTAAGTTTAAGTCACTTGTTGTGACCATTGGATTTGTGTAGAGATTGGTGTGTCATATGATTAGATATTGATCCAATGGATGTCATATGATTGGATATTGATCCAATGGTCACAACAAGTGACTTAAACTTAAGAAATTTTCAGACAACTTATGAATAGACAGTCCCTTTTGCAAATGGCAGTTAGATGCAGATTTCCTTGCTGCATTGGTTCTCCTCTCGTCGATCCTCATCGATCACACGTTGGCGAAAAGTTTGTAATTGTTGGCATCCAGAACAATCTGCCTCACCGCCGAGATGGATGCGACCACGGCGAGCGCGGAGAACACTACAGCGATGGTTGTGTTCAGCCAAAACACGAGCCCCTTCTTGGACGGCTTGAACGTCACGTTGTAGAATATGGCCGGCACGGCGAAGTCGAGTGGCAGGAACCCGAAGGCACCGATGAGCGCGTTCATGTCCCCGAAGAAGGGCACCATGGCCGCGATGGTGGTGCCGAACGCAACCGCGAGTGTGCGGGACAGTAGACGCGGCACAACGTTCCTCGTCGCGTACTGCCCCACCTTGGGGTTCGAGAGGAGGCCTTCCAAGACCTCGTTCGTCGGCTGCAAGTACACCACGGCTACGGCCGAGAGCTGCAGTAGCGTGAAGAGCTCAGTGATGAGGAGGAGCCACTCGGGGATGATGGCCTTGCCGCCCACCATGAAGTTACTCAGGAGGGTGCCCTGCGCCTGGTTGCCGAATGCCCAGTACCCTGAGATGGCCACGCTGAAGAACGTCGTCACCACCACGGCGTAGCATAGGCACAACCCCTTGAACATCTTACCCGTCACCGGGGCGGCCACTGTCGCCTGCAGCACATTAACCATTAATAGGTGTAAGTACTTGTAAGTAAGGCACACTAGTTGTTTACGATATATGTTATAGGGAAGGGAAAGTTGGTTCTATAGCATCAAAAAGTACACGTTTTAGAAAAATACCATCAAAAGATTTCCGTTCAGTTTTTTACCACTGAAGTTTGCTCCGTTTTGTTTTTTACTATTCCGTCTATTCTGGTGTTAGTAACGCGAGTGAAATGACAAAAATGCCCTCACCCTAAAAGGGGATGCAATGCACTGAGGGTGGGGCCATTTTCGTCATTTCACCCGTGCTACTAACACCCGAATGGACGGAATGGTAAAAAACTAAACGGAGCAAACTTCAGTGGTAAAAAACTGAACGGAAATCTTTTGATGGTATTTTCCTAAAATGTGTACTTTTTGATGCTATGGAACTAATTATTTCTATAGAGAAACACTACATGTCCTACGTCCGATGCTGCTTTGTCCCCCCGAACAATGCCCGCTTCTCACAGTCAGAAAACCAAATCAATCCCCATTTCTCTACTGCCTTCTCCAACTACACATTCCCTCCCTTTGCTCCTCCCTCGAGCCCCCACAATAACACAACTTTTTTCCTACCATTTCTTCCTCTTGCCCAACCAAGTGTGTCCCACTCCCCATCTAGTTTGTTGGGTGTGTTTTTGTCAATTTGTTGTAACATCCTTTCTCAATTTCTTGCAAGGAGTGTTTGATTTTGTTGCAATCTATACTCTGAAAATCTTGTAGTAGTTTATTTTTGCAGCTGTTTTTGTTGCTTGTTGCAGATGTTTTCGCAAATTGTTGCACACTTCTTTCTCATTGTTGCAAAGTGTCTTCACCGCATTATTTTGTTGCAAGTGTTGCTCGTAATTGTCGCATATGCATTCATGAAATGTTGCAATGGTTGTGACATCTTTGATTTGTTTTGCTTCCAGCTTTCAGTGCTAGATCTCTAAGGACGTCTTGCACGTAATTTGAAGTGAATTCTGATAAGAGACGACTGGATTTTCCCCCTCATTTTTCTGTGAGATTGAAACATGCTTTGTTTGTCATGTTGATTTATTTTATTGCTTGTGTTGTTGCATCGGAATGCCCTTAGAGAGCTAGTCACCTCCTAAATTAAATTGTTGCATATATTTTCGAGGAATATTGCGCCTAAACCTACGTCCGGGTGCTAGTTGTACCCATGTTACTATGATTGGATTGTTCGGAACATCTTATGATTCAGTTACCTGTATCTCGGGGATGATGCCATTGCCGTACGTGGTGGCGATGACGGCGATGGCGTTGAACACGCCGAACACACGGCTCTGGGTGTTGCCGGTGATCGAGTAGTCCTTGGGGGGCGCCGTATCGGAGGTTCCTGCCGTGCATTGTAGGATTCATCAGTGGAAGTTTTTATCTGACGTCCTGATCGTCGTATTGAATTTGCAGTTTGCACACTGCTAATCAAGTAAGGCTCAAAGATGGGGTACCTAGGTAGACGCAGCCGGCGACGGTGCAGAAGCTGTAAGAGAGGCACAGGACCAGGGAGATGAGGTTGATGTGCCGGAGGGAGTGGAACGACGGCAGCTGCGCTAGAATCATCATGAAAACGCCGAAGATGGCCACGAACACGTACAGCTTGATCGTGCCGCCGGGGTGGGCGATCAGGTAGATAGCCTGCAAGTAGGAATTGATGCACATGTGAATCGTGATTCGTTCCACATGCGTGCATTGTCCAAGATGCGATCCGGCAAGATATCGATCGCAATTAACTTGATACCTTCATGCTCTGTCCAGCCAGAAGAGTGGAAGCGACGACTGCTCCGAAGCACACCAAGAATTGAATCGGCCCGATGTAGTAACGTCCCCATCCAGGCCCTGCAGCGCCACGAGAATTAATCTGGAATCAGCGAAGGAATCTAACCCTCGTAGGGCTTGTACCCAGTCCCCACCTATGACCTATCCAAATGAGCCCGTAAGGGCGTCGCCCCTGCTGTGCTGACAATTATACGAAGAGTTTGCTACAAGATGACAACGGATTTTCTTTTCCAACACGTCTGTAAAACTTGGGTTATCTCACGAAAGTCTTGTCAGCTGGGATGCTTTATATATCACAGATGCTAGTACCCTTAAGGTTTGAAAAATTGGCAAAGAAATGGCGGTCAGTGCTGGTTTTTCCTTGCAAGTTTCCTGGCATGCACTTGGAGTCATTTGTTACATGGGCCTGCTGACAAATTTGTTAGACTTGACCAACATGTTCTGTATTTCCTATTGACACTTTTAGCTTTTATCCAACTACCAATTGCTGAAAGCTAGCAGATGGACTAACGCGCCGCTAGACTTACAATTGTTGAAAGCTACTGTGCACTGTGCCGCTCTTTAATTCGAGCAATGTATCGGTGGTGCTAGTCGATCGTTGACCACGTGCTTTGAAGTCTGAAACCCCAGCAAACAACATCCAGCAGCTAGCGTGTGGCCAAACTGGCATCAAGCAATCTGTCAGCTTCAGACACTGCAGTACGCACCATTTTTAGGTCATCCAATTTGCTTAATTGTGATCTATTATTAAAGCCCTTGTTGATGTGTACATTAGGCGTATCCATCGACGACTTAACTCTGTCCTACTCCTATGTATGGTTAAACTTTGACAAATGACGCTTCGGGCCCTCGTATTCAGGCTGCCGACGTACGTACTGACATGGACTCATCCTTCATTTCGCGCTTCAAGACAGACAACGAGGCGCGCGCGAGAATCTTTACCTGCTTCGGTGTGATGGTTACAGTTCACTATGTACTTACGCTATGATTAGTCTACTTAATCGTCACCACGTGTTATGGTTACCGGTCAATGAAATTACGCAGATGAGTTCATCAACTAGCTAGGAGTACGTACTAGTAGGTACTACCATCTAGTTAATCACTTTTGGACTCGGGCTCAATTATAAACTTGCATTTGGTTGTGCTGTAATGGAGCATGCTGTGGCGAGTAGTGACATGTATAAATTTGCTGACCTAGTATGTCGGTGGCCATGTCCCTGAAGCGGAGCTGGCGGCGCCCCTGCTGCGCGTGGTGCTCGAGGACGCGGGAGATGAGGTTGTACGAGTAGAAGGTGACGGCGGCGCCGATGACGAGGCAGATGATCCCCGCCGACCACCCCAGCGACGCGAACGCGAACGGCAGGCTCAGCAGCGGCGGCGCCACGATCGACGTCGTCAGATGGTACCCGCAGTGCAGCCACGACCCTGCGTGTACACGTCAGCAATTAATTAGTGGAAGAGGGTGTCAAATGGTTAAAAAAAATAGAAATGACATGTAAATTAACTATCCAGAAGCTTAAAATGTGCAGATTACGTTTGCCATCAGAAACCATATCAAGAAATCTTGTACCAATACTTATGCCTAACTTCAAAAGCTATGCGTCATCACTTGGCTTCTCCTCGCAACCAGAAAGCTAAAAAAAATACAATAGTGGATACTATATTTTTTAGGGGTCAACACAAAAGACTTTGGGGGAGAGAGAAATTTGCTTTGTTAAGTCTTATACCTAAAAGTGACTCAAACCTATATGGGCCCTTAGTTTTATTCTTCTCTAGAGTGGTTCAAATATGATTATTAGCGCCGAATACCAGGCCACCGACCAACCTCCTGGTCTATCTCTGCAATACTTAATGCTTTCCAGCGTATGCATGCATGATATATTAACGAGATGGTGACATGTGCTAGTACACGGTGTACGCACGGCTATAGATAGCCCACGATTCATGTCTAATTTAGTTGAATAAGATCATCTATCTCCTCCACTACGTTTGATTCAGTTGTGCCCGTTTAGAACGTGGGAATTTCACAACTACAAAATTTTAATGAAAACCCTATGTTCCAGACAAACCTTAATTAGCCTAAGGCTTAGGATCAAAAGACTGTTAATTTCTTTAAAAAATCAGCAAAAAAAAGATTTTAATCCGAAATCAGCTAGGCCGGGGCGTGTCCGGTGGCCAGCTATGCCACTGATATTAATAATTGTTGGTAGCTCCTACTTAAAACAACAAGGCAAAATAGACTAGCAACTATTTTATGGACGTCAAAGTTGACTAATTGTGATTGGGGGACTGGCTTAGGAGACAAATAATATGAAGTGCACGTGTAGGGTAGGACTATTGATAGCCAGGAATCTCAGCATATCCCTGCAAGTACATTTTATTTTGTCTCTTATTTTTTTTGTTGCAAAAGAATAGATTAAGCATGCAGACTCAGAGGGGAGAAAAAGGAAAAGCGAGATAAGAAAGAAAGCAGGGAGGAAGCACCATCGCTCTCAAGTAAAACAGTGAAAAAAGTTTGAAAGGATAGATGGGCAAGACCATTCAAAAACCCACTATCCAAGAACTTTTGATCAGGAGATGCCCAGAGGCAGCACAGTACCATCAGATGAGCAAATCATTGCCGGGCATGCATGATGCGATCAAGGAAAACCAAAAAAGAGAGTACAAACCGTCGTCTCCCCCATTTTCTCCTCTCTCTGTCGAGCTATTTTTTTAGATCTTCTCTCTAGCTATCCTGCTAGCTGGTGAGTGTGCAACCGCAAATTTTATGAGTTCTATATTGCGATTACTTATTGATAGGACTTCAATAATTTACAGACGGATCAATCAGCAGAATGGCATATATAATCATGTCCAGCACTGCCACTTCATGCTGCTGCTAGCCAAGTCACCTATTGGTACTTGGTAGTTGCTAGTAGTTAGCTAGCTCTTTTGCTATTAATAGCAGGGGGCAGTCAATCAATAGCCTCACGCTCCATGATCCCGATGCATGCTCGAGAAGCAAAAATAAGTTGTAGGCACGAGGTATGCTCGATCGGCATGCTGCATCATGCACCAAAGAAGAAAGATGATGCGTGATAAGAAGAAACGCTTATTTTCTGGCACCTTTGGACTGGAGGACGAAGAGAGCGCCGGCATCGAGCTTCTGGCCGACCGTGTCGCCGCCGGCCTCCATCTTCTTCGCCTCCTCATTCTGCCAGCTCGCAGCTTCCATGTCGTCGATCGTTAATTCCTGATAGATAGGGCCGGCAGAACAGGAAGGAAGGAAGGAAGGGTGGCAAAGCTACAAGTACCAGGCTACACGTTGATCTATGAGAAAGTGAGAAGGCTCTGCGCCTTTGCCTGTTACTCGATACGACGCGAAAAGAGCTATCTATATAGATGAGAGGCGCGCGAGCGTCTGGTGCCTACTGTATTGAGCGCGCAGATGAAAGGGACAGGCCGGCCTGCGCGCACGCGCACTAGGTGGAGAATCTCCGACGTCTCCGTGCCGGCCGCGCGCGCACATACGTTACGGGCGCCTGGTTCTCATGTTGGAACGGACGTATGGTTGCACGCAGCACTCCGGATTTTACTGGAAATAAAGATCTCGATTCACGACAAAGTGTTATATAAGCATATGAGAGTTTAATTGAATGTTTAAGTACATTCACCCGGTGTCATGTAAGACCGATGGCATATTTTTTTTTCTTCCGATTTTATTGCGCTGCTCCCGTCATCGTCGACGGATCCATCGTACGACGGGGACAAATTAACGGTGAATCTAGTGGCTGGCCTGGGACTGGGAGAGGCGTACAGAAGTTTAAGGATGAAAACGGATCGAGCAGTCTCGAATACGAATATAATTTATATATTTAAAACGAATACGAATTCGAACATTCTTGAATACGAATCGAATGTTGTAACGAATTTGAATCGAATATGTAGCCAATTCGGTCAAATGCGAATATCTTACAACTTTTGTGATAAATATCGCTAGAACACTCAACAGCCATAGATTCGGCACCGAATCAAGACCCTATTGAAACAGAAACGCCTGGGGGAAAAACGGATAGTATTCGTACTCGTATCTGAGAAAAAACGGATAGTATTCGTTTTTTTTCCCGGATACAAATAACACCGAATATAGATGCTACCAATTTTTCCCAGGTAGTAACCGAATACGGATACGGATGCTATCCATTTCACCTGTGTAGTACTCGTTTTTCATTCGAATTTGGGTTTTACTTACCACATTTACGTTTTCTCGTATATCGGATAAAATGGATTATCCTTTACCAAATCCCGTCGCTTGGTGTTTGGCCGTTATTGTCTTCTCTAATTTTTTTTTTCTGTTCTGAGTTGTAGCAGCTATACCGTTAAAACTTATTTTCTTCCTCTAGTAGTTATTGGTAGAGCTCTTGTCTTCTTTTTCAAAAAAAACTTGTGCTTGTGCTTGGTCGTTGTTGTTTTCTCACTTATTTCTGTTCTAAGTTGTAGCAGCTAGACTGCTAAACTTATTTTCTTCCTCTAATAGTGATCTATAGATCTTCTGCTTTCATTTTCAAAAAAAAAATATTGACAGTTGCATACCTTGCTGATCTTGCTCTTTTTTGCTCTTTTCCCTTCAGCAAGAACCCATCTAAGAATGTTCCTTCCATGTAGCAAAAATTAGCATGTAAACATATGTAACAATGACCCAACTATCTGTTCATTGTCCAAGGCAAAGATTGTATTTTTGTACAACATCCATCAGAAAGAATCAAGAAAGTAGAGGAATGAGCTAGACTCTAGAAAGAACCAGAGCTGGAGCAGAGCCAGGGAGAAGTGATGCGTGCGGAACACACCTAGATTTGGAGAGAGAACGATGACAGTGAGCTAGATATGCTGCTCCCTTCCCGCCACCACACTCCTTCCCAGCCACCGCATTGCTCCCTTGGTGTTGCCCGCTCCCTTCCTCCCTGTTTGTCACGCTGCCACCTCCTTGCTCGCGTCGCATCTCTGTTCACCCGTGCAGGTGCCCTGCGCCGCCTCACGCCTGCTTGTTGTCGCGACGTAGCGCCGTGTCCACCGACCGTCGCTCGCCTTCATAGGCCGCACCTCCGCTCGTTCGCCACTTGGAGACCGGAGACCCCCCACACACACACACAGAGCCAGCTACAGGATGAGAGAGAGAATAGAGGTTAGGGTTTGGTAGGCTGGAGTAGGAAGAAAAATGGGTCTAATGTGTTACATGAGCTGCACACGAGGTGTGGGGAGTACAAACTGAATTCATTTTAGAACACAAATATGTAATTTGTTTGCCTAACTAATAATATATACATCTAATATGCCTATTATATACCAGATATTTTGCAAAAAAATGGGTGTTCAGCTGAACACCATTGACCTATGGAGGGTCCGCCCATGCCATATGTGATCACTAAAACCATAAATTTAAGGGCAGATAGCTTTCGACGGATTGACATCCTCTGCCATGCTGTTGGGAATGTCACGGGGCTATAGTGACATGACATTCAGTAGATCTGAGTCATCCTATCCGGGAAGAACGACTTAGACCACTCACGCAATAGTGGTGTAGAGTTCATAAACAGTACCAATGATACAATGTTTTTGCTGCGGTATTTCAGCTGCAGGGAACAAACACGATCTTATTCGTGCTTTCTAATATGACAGGTGCTACACAATGATATAGTACTGTAATATAAAATATTGCCTAACAATGTGAGAGGATGCGCGTCACCTTCCGACCCTACCTGTCCCCAATTTAGTATTTACTGCAACTAAGAGAGACTGGGGCCGACAAATTCCCAGTTTCAGTCAGACAACTCATGAATTTAAAACTCAAGAATCAAGATCCAATCAACCACTTGGTGTAGTTGTCAGGGAAAAAAAAAACTCATGGAGACTTGTGGGGTGGGGCGGATCATTCAATGTAGGATCAGTATGTGAAAGCAATCGCAAAAACTATATATTGCTGCACTGGTTGAATACGCATCCTTCTATAGATGAACTGTCATATGATTACCTACAGATGTTGACTTCATAAGCTAAATGTGATCCCCTTTCCACGCTAAAATATTTTCTGACCATTTCAGCCGACTAGGTCCACGTGCTTTGTGCAAACCAAAACTTTGCGTAGCTCGAATACATTATACATCATGTAATACAACTTACTATAACTTGATACTCTCCGTTTTGCTACGTAGTTTATGACTTTGGGAGTATCTATTTTAATATATTTATTTATTGAGAGAATCTAAAATATAGTTATTATAATTATCTCTCTTTCTACCTCTACTTAAATACTTTGTAAAATATTAAATGGTTGTGCTATATCATTTAATAGGTACACGTTGGGCTAGATAAATATAGAAGCAATGGAGTATAACTCACGGGCTGCTCATTACGGAGAATAATATAGGCTATGTTTGGTACAGCTCCAGATTCTTATTTTTTAGATTCTATTTTGATTCTCTAAAAATCCACTCCTTTGAGAATCTGAAACTGTCAGAGAAAAGTGTTTAGCTTGTAAGTTGACTCCGGATTCAAGAATAAGAGGATTGTATGAAAAATGCCTATACTACCCATGGTTTTGACATATGTATATTGTTTTGTACATATTACTATCTTATTTATGTGGTTCCTTTGTATGTTGTAATTAGGCTGTCAAAGTCTTGGTTAGTGGCCGACTTGGAGCTTGTGATTATTTTTTATCTGCCGCTTCATACGTGAGAGTTCCAAATTGATGGAAGGAACATAGAAGCAAGAAACTCAAGCATTATCTAGATGCCCCCGGTTTCTATCATTGAAACTGAAAAACAAGTGAAGACCGAAGAGAAGCATGTGCCTCCATCCACAGGATAGGATTCCTATGACCAAGTGTGACGCCTAAATGGAGGTTTGTTTCTTCGATCAGGCAGGAATGAAGAAACTTACTTTATGTATAAAAAAAGTCTGAAGAATGATCATTGTACGGTCCAGTTAAGGTGCTAGAACATGTACATGATCTTTGTTTATGTATTCGGCAAATAAATTAACAATGCGATATTGCATCTTGTGAACGGGAAGATAGGTGGTATACCACTACCTGCAACCTTGTGCTTATGTCCGCGAAACTCCAGGAGGTAGGCGTCAGCTACTCGGCGTGTCGACTGCCACCCCCAGATCCAGAGGTCTCCACCGCTAGATCTAGCCAGCGCAAGCCGCGCCACTACTAGATCTGGCGGTCCTCCTTGCCGTGGCTGCTGCTAGATCGAGGGGAGGCATCGCCGGTCCTTGGTGTCCGTCGCCAGGTGGTGCCTGTCGCCATCGGGGAGGTTGAGGAAGCCGCACCGCCGGGGAGGTCGAGGAAGACGCTTGCCACTAGGGCCCCTCACCGCCAAATCCGAGCAACCGTCACCGCTCTGTCGTCGTCACGGTCTACGGTTGAGGAAGACGAGCCGTCGCCACCAGCGATGAGAGGGAGAGAGACGGCGCCGCGACGAATTGGCCGGTGGCCACACCGGTGTTAATGAGAGAGAGAGAGAGAGAGAGAGAGAGAGAGAGAGAGAGAGAGAGATGGGGATGATAGGAAGGGGATGAGAATGGGAGGGCGAGGGGGTAAATGAATGACAATTGCGGGTAATTACCAGCAACTTCAAGCGATATTTTTGCTTATGCAAGGTTGGATTCCTACGAGAATTCACGGAAAGACTGCTTCTCATTGCTAATTCATTTTCAAGATAGCTCCTGATGATAAGCAGAATATGATAGTTTTGAGATGCTGAATGTTTGGTACTGCTGCACGAGATCCAAACGAGAAGTTAGGAGTAGAAGTTGTACCAAACAGGGCCGTTTGGGCCATAGTAGCAATGTGGGCACGCTCTTGGTGCCTGCAGGTACACGCTGCTCGCCACTAAGTACGTACTCAGTGTACATCACTCAACAGAGGTGACACTAGGTTCGTTCAATGGTTAAAACGCGTGTCCGCGTTACGTGAGGTCTAAGTCTCCGCTCTAGATTAGGCGTGTGTTAAGATCGCACTCACGAATGTGTGTGGTGTGCGTGAATGCGTCTGACGTGTACTTAAAAAACGG
Organism: Ampelocalamus luodianensis; assembly: GCA_036346255.1. Classification (NCBI taxonomy): domain Eukaryota; kingdom Viridiplantae; phylum Streptophyta; class Magnoliopsida; order Poales; family Poaceae; genus Ampelocalamus; species Ampelocalamus luodianensis. The sequence continues at coordinate 21,923,101 of CM070617.1, read as the reverse complement.
ATGTGACACCGCAACAGAAAAATAATAATAAGAAGAAAGTGGGGAAGATATCTGAAAAAAAAAAACGATGAACAGCATTCTGTGAATACAATCTTGACAAGTCGAAGTAGTAGGCGAAAGGATGCCGTGCTGTTCTTCCGCATGAGTGGCAAAGCGCATGTTTTCTAACGTAAAAGAGGGGGGCAGGGAAGGAGGTTGTCTAAAGCTGGTGATCCGAAGGCAATAAAGGTTCAGAAAAGCTTGGATTTGCAGTGGAAAGCGCATCCGCTGATCGGTGATCACCATTACTGGGTTCTGGTAAAACAGTGCCAAAGCGGCCAAGCCAGGAGCAGCCGGCCAGGGTACTGCGTCAACCGGCGATCGTGTCAAAGGAGAACCATGCGACAGAGACACTCGGTGGTAATAATTGGGAGAAAAATCTCAGCTTTTGGCGCTTCTCTTAAACTTCTTCAGTAGGTGTGAATTCCTTGCCAGTGCATTATAAAGTAGGCTGCGTGATAGCCAATAACAATGTTTCGGTACAGCTAGCATCCTGTCCATGCATGATACGGGCAGGTGCACGCTTCATATATGTTCCCTCCCTGCTAGCCTTTTCTAACCCTGGCATTCACTTCGGCAAACTGCAGTACTGCAAATGTATTGCAAGGGAAAATGTATCATGCTTTGAGAACATGCATATTCAAAGTGGCGCTCTTAATCAGGTTCAAGGTAAGTGCGAATGTGACTTGTTTTTCTTCTGCAAATTTGCTGCTTCTCTACGGTTTAATACAACCGCGTTCAATTTTGCATTTCAATTACCCCTCCACGGTTAGGCTAAAAAAAGGAACCATACTCCATGATGGTGCATGGAATGGTGCACACTGAATACCCAGTTAATGATAGGCTTGCCTCATACTTGCAGAGTAAACTTAATTTTCGTTTCTTTTTTGAGAGAGAGGGAGGCGTTAACGAAATTTTAGTCGCACTTGAATGCTCGGTTGAACAGATCTGATAAAACAAGATAAATTTCAGGCGGCAAAGCCCAATGGGCTCCCCCAACCCGACCTTATACCAGCCGCACGATGATGCAAATGAAAAACTACGTTACCGTGTATGCCGTAACACGTGGATGGATCACCGCAATACTAAGCTTTAGTCATCTAGAGATAGTATGACGTAACGTACCGATGGACCATAGTCATACTAAATTCCAAAAAAAAACCCCACTTTTACATCACTTTTACCTTACATACGATACGACATAAAGCTTGAACAAAAGCACCTTTTGCTGAGCTAGCTATTCCTCGTATGGATGTGCTATATACACAACAGCATACCTTGTAGATAGTGTGACATAATGCCACCAAGGGACCACCATCCAATGAAACTAAATAATTCGTTAAGTTGGGATTATTTAGAAGAAATAATGAAAAACACCACCTGCTGAGGTGTTCCTTCTTTTGGGTTGCGTACTCAGCTTATACTTAGTCATGCTTCACATCACTCACGTTTACTTCATATACACAGAACAACACGTTTATCCCATAGATAATACGGCATGACAACATATAGATCATCACCCTCCGAATAAAGCTAATCTGTTAACGCATATTCTTCCAAAAGATGGCGATTTGACGGAGGGCGTAGCGAAGCAGAGGGCATGGCGCAAGCCGAGCCCCGCGATAGAGATTTGACATTGTTGGGAAGGGTTCCTGCGCTATCTCGGGCTGACGATAACCTCGGCAAGGCTGACACATAGGGTGGGGGGGCACCCCGAACGAGATCCGGGATCAACCTTGACAAGACACGACACATCGGGGGATCCACCCCGGACAAGGTCCGGGAACCAACCTCGGTAAGACGTCACACATTGGGGGATCCAACCCAGACGAGGTCCGAGGACCAACCTTAGCGAGGCGTCACACATTGGGGATCCACCTCAAACGAAGTCCGAAGACCAACCTCAGCGAGGTGTGACACGTCTGTAAATCCACCCCGGACCCGATCTAGGATAGCCACGCGCCGAGGTCCCATCGACGCCCGCGTAGAGGGAAGGCCGACGATGTCATCTATCTCGGACGTGGCGGGATCCATTTGACGCGATGGACGAAAGCACCCCCAGTGCAACTTAAGCCCTGAGGGCAATGATGTAACTTCAATGATCTCCCTCACTTTATAATTAGGACCCCTTGTTAATGGGGAGCAGTCCACTTGCAACTTCGACCACTCATATGCAATATATCGGTACAACTTGTTGTGTTTGATTCTCACCGAGGTCCCCTTTGCATCCTTGATGGTCGACGCATCCAGCCATAAGTTTATTGTTTGATCTCGTATCTACGATAGTCGGTGCCGTACGTGGAGACTGTAACGAGAAGCTAAAAGTTCACAACATACCTCGCCCTCTTCCCACCACGGACCCAGGTCCAGGCTTCACCTCAACGTCGTGCTACTTCGGACCGAGGTTCGAACGACACCTCAGCCTCATCACACCGGGACCACATTCGGGCTTCACCTTGACCTCGTCCTACCTCGGACCGAGGTCCCAGCGTGTAACAGCCTAAAAACTCATAATTGTAAAAATGAGGGATTTTCAAAACTTTTTGTACAATGTCTATTGTCGCTCCGTTTGCTTGCATCTTTGAGATTTGCTTGAGGACATTTTACATCTCTTTTGCTATCATGATGTTATCTACCACCCTATCATTTTGTCTCTACCCAGGTCTTTCTAGTTTTCCTTCCTTCTCCCCGTTCCTCCTTTGGGCTAATGGCTGATCAGCCTAATGCCTGGTCCGGCACGCCCGCTCCCGTGCATCCCTTTCCTGTTCCTCCGACCAGCACTGGGTCCACTCCATTGCAGCCGAACCTCCCTAACCAGGCTAGGGCAGCCGTGCCCCTCCTAACCGTGCGCTGCATGCACCAAGTGAGGGCTCCGGTATGCTGTGGTCCAACAAGCCATTAATAGCATGTCATTCCACTACCCTGTGCTGCCCATACCGTCCACAGCCTCACCCACTCCTCCTCGTCGATTGTGCCAAGGTGCATGTACATACTTTGCTCCAAGCCCCATAGCGCTTCCCTTTGCCATTCCAGTTCTAGCCTCCCTTTCTCCTCCAAGAGAGCTTGAGCTCTAGCCCAGTCCCAGCGTTCGCCTCTGTCGAGCACCACCACATCGCCGCCTTCGCCGTCGACAACCATCGGTAAGGCCACTCCCATATGATGCGCATATGCTCACACCCATGCCCAAAGTGGTATTTCTCCTCAATTAACTCTACTTCTCCAATCACAGGAACTGCCTTGAATACTGCTCTTCTTCCTCTCTGATCAGGATACTCCAAGACCTCCTTGAAGGACCACCTATCTGCTTCCAAGGAGTAACCTTGAAGACCGAATACCACCCTCCTTCCTCAGGCTACTTACAACGCAGAGCTTCTCTCATAATCGGAGTCCACGTTGCCAACTTAACTCCAGCTAGCTCATCTCCCCAGCTCCGTACTGGTGAGTTCTTAGTGGCCAGATGTTTTTCCTAGATCGAGCTACCTTATTCTTTCTCTAGTGTTCCTCTGGTTCTCCCTCTAGCCCTTTCACCGGTTCATTCGAATGTGTCAGTACAGTCTCACATTTGTTTCTGTCGACCACTATTTGTGTAGTTGAATGCTTCTCTCATTCGACTATGCACAGCCCAAAACCCCTTGACCTCCCTTTTTGCAAAGACCACCCTCTAAGTCAGGACCTCCTATTTTGCAAAGACCACCCCATGGATCCGAACCTACTGGTCTTTTTGCAAAGACCACCCTCTGGGTCGTAATACTCACAAGACCTCCCCGGGTCGTAATATTCCAAGACCTCCCTTGGTCTTACAAGACCTCCCCAGGTCATAATACTCACAAGACCTCCCCTAGTCTTAACCCTCACAAGACCTCCCCTGGTCGTAACACTCTTACAACCTCCCCAGGTCATAGTGCCTCACACGACCTCCCCTCGTCGTAACACTCCCACGACCTCCCCTCGTCGTAATGCTTATAAGACCTCCCCTGGTCACAGTACTTCCAAAGACCTCCTTTGATAACAGTACCTCCACGACCCCCCCCCAGGTCAACAGTACCTCCACGACCTCCTCAGGTCAACAGTATCTCCACGACCTCCCCAGTTCAACAATACCTCCATGACCTCAAGTCACAATACTTTCACGACCTCCCAATCGTATCTTTCTACAACAACAGATCCTATGACCACTAAGTCTTCGACTGTGCTGGTCTAATACTCCTAATCTACGACCTTGCATCATTTGGAGTTTATTGCATATTTACAAACGACTTGAATTTGAATATATGTTTATTTGCCTTTCTGGTTGTTTTTGCGATTATAGAAGCCGAGGCGACTGAAGAACCGTTCGTTGAACAGGATCACGATCAGCAATACTCTGAACAAGGCGAGCCAACACTTTGATCATATTGCACCTACCTTTTGCAAATTATGTTGCTTTAAATTATGAACTTGCATTGCTATATTTTATCCAACTATATTGGTTTAGCTCATAGTTAATGTCTTAATAGTAATTGTGTATAACCTTCCAATCCTTGAAATTGGACATTATCCCTTGTCACCCTAGACTTAATGAAATATATACTAGCTGATAAGTCTGTATCTAAGTGTCATACTTAGCCTTGCTTAGATACAATGTCATACGAGCATTAAATTGTCCGACCACAATCATTAAAAACTTTAGAAAATGGTTTGGGGCAGTGAGGCTGGGAGCCTGACTGGTATGTTGAGCAAAAGGTTATTTCCAAAATGAATAAAACCTGAAAACTGTTTACGACTTGGGTGGCTGGAAAAAGTGGCTGGTACCGGGAGCACGAATGATGGTTGGTATGTGGATGTACTGCCCAAGTCAGCCAAGGACCGAATCTAGTGATGACCTCTCATGCAAAAATAGTGCAACTACAAGTCTATAATGGGTACGACCTGGCCAACTAATTTGCTCGCCTCGGCGTGGCTACGCCATTGGGGGAATATGGTGTGGGTAAAGGGTATAGAAGCCACAGTGAAACCACACGACGCAAGAGGGGGCCTCTTGAAAGTGCTTGGTACCGGGCGATGGAAACCTTAGCGGGTGGAGTTACGTAGAGGTTGAGCATTGTAAATGTTTTATGGTAATCTCCTCTTGATTCACATGTATAAGGAAGTGTGTGTATATATCAAGACGATTATCTCTTGTGGATAAAGTGTGCGAACTCTGTAGAGTAAGAAAACTATCTAGATAGTCGTGCTCACAGTCAAGAGCGGTGCTGAGAACTTGCTGGATATAGTTTTGTTTTCATAAAACTATTTGTGAAGGAAAGGAAGGATGGGGTGGGACCCCAGGCTTTTGAGAAAAACCTGGTCGGGGACCAGTGGTAATTATGGGATAACCCGAGCATTGAGTGGATGGAGCCACTCAGTGGTATAGGAGGTGGGACCTCCATTAGTATTTTCCAAATGAAAACTCATTTATAAAACCTCATTTGTTAAAAGTGCTAAGTCTCAGGAATTTCTATTAAGTCTAATTCACACTCGGCTTTATGCAAATATAAGAACCCGAAGCTTCCCTTGAATAGTCATGCATCTATACAACTGCATTGTGTGTTGGCTCGTGAGTACGGTTGTGTACTCAGGCTCTGCTATTATACTCTTTTCAGACCCAAATGATCAAGACCCCTACCAATACTTCACAGAGGGTGAACCGGATGACGGTGGAGATAATGAAGCTTAGGCCAGGACCCCCAGTCACTTGCCTGTGGGCAGAGTGAATGGATCCACCACGATTTGTTTTGCTCCCGCATTTGTCCTCTAATCCGTACTCTTAGCTTTTGTGAAACTCTCGCCCAAGTAGCGCTTTTGTAAAACAATTGGCCACACGGCCTAATGTTTATGTAATATATTATGGGCTTGCACTGTTCATGACAAGTACTTTTCACAATGGATAAGGTTCACGATCTGTTTGTTTACAACTGCTAAAACAGATGTCTGATGACCACCCTTAGATGTTCTAGAACCATTGCTAGGTGACTTAGGACAACCCTTAGCTGGTTGGGGACCTCTACCAAATGACCACCAGGACCTCCTCAGGATTTCCTATGACCACCAGGACTTCCCTAAGACCTCCTCTTGTACCTCCTCGGAAGCGTCTCCAGGACCTCCCCATGGACCTCCTCGGAAGCATCTCCAGGACCTCATCTAGGACCTTCTCTTGGATCACTCCAAGACCTCCTCTTGGACTTCCTCGGAAGCATCTCCAGGATTTCCTCACGGACCTCCTCTAGGACTTCCCCTTGGACCTCTCCAAGACCTCCTCTTGAACCTCCTGAGGACCTCCCTTGGTTACATATGAACCGTTCAGGATCTCCTTGATATCATCGGTACCGTTCAGGACCTCCATTGACTTCATCTGAACTGTTCAGGACCTCCCTTGGTTACATCTGAACCATTCAGGATCTCCCTGATATCATCGGTACCGTTCAGGACCTCCTTTGACTTCATCTGAACCGTTCAGGACCTCCCTTGGTTACATCTGAACCATTCAAGATCTCCCTGATATCATCGGTACCATTCAGGACCTCCCTTGACTTCATCTGAACCGTTCAGGATCTCCCTTGGTTGCATCTGAACCGTTCGGGATCTCCCTTGGTTGCATCTGGACCGTTCAGGACCTCCCTTGACTTCATCTGAACTGTTCAGGACCTCCCTTGGTTACATCTGAATCGTTCAGGACCTCCCTTAGTTTCATCTGAAACGATCAGGACCTCCCCTCGGAACCTCCTCAGGACCTCTCTTGACTCTTCAGGACTTTCCCTGAGGACCTCCTCAGGACCTCTTTCGATTACACATGACATCTTCAAGATCACTCCAGGACCTCATCGGGATCACTATATAACCATCCCAAGACCTCTTCAAAACCTCCCTAGATTGCCATTTTCGACCGAACGCGGTCGCAACTATGAACCTAAGTCGTATGTCTGCTTAGAGCTTCCGTAGTTACATGCATAAATAAACGATGGACTGTGTGTGTCAGCTACTGATCCAGGGAATGACACCGTATACACAGTGGATCCCAAGCTCCAAAAATTGAGGTCCAACACAGTGGTACCTCGGCCTCATCCTACCCAGACCTAGGTCCGAGCTTCACCTCGACGTCATGCTACCTCGGACCGAGGTCACCTCGACCTCGTCGCACCATGGACCACGTCTGGGCTTCACCTCGACCTCGTCCTACCTTGAACCGAGATCTGAGCAACACCTCAGCCTCATCACACCCCGGACCGAGGTCCGAGCTTCACCAAGACCTTGTCCAGTCCGAGTTTCGAACTACACCTCGGCCTCATCCTACCCCGAACCCGGGTCCAGGCTTCACCTCAATGTTGTGCTACACCTTGCATTAAAGACCACACCTCAGGGTGTTGGACAATCCTTACTTTGTGGGTCTTGCCTCGAGCGAGCCGAGTACGCAGTGCCCGCATATGTCCTTCGCATTACTCAGTCCCCAAGCTCCAACTACAAATGCTTCAGTGCACACCCACTCGCACCATGAGTGACCTCTCGATGATTCAATGAACACGCACTTCGATGCACACCTCCTTACCTCACAGGAGACATGTCAGCCTCGAGTACTTCAGGCCCCAGCACACCCCTCATCTAGTCGCTAGGTCAGTTCGTTTAGCAAGGGACAACACTTCTCAATGGCTTCACCTCAGCATGGTACAACTCGACCTTGACGACACTCTCTCAACCGAACCCAGCTCAGCTCTATTGGAGTCTCCTCGATTAAGTGATCTTCCTTTGATTGGTGACTTTACCTTGGTGAGCGCCAACATGTTGCCTTGGTGCGGTGTGATCAACCTCAAGAACATTCCCTCGGCCAAACATAGCTCCACATCGAGTGCTCCTTGCTTTGTAGGTCACGCCTTCGTGAGCTGAGCAAATGGCACCCCGGCGCATGCCTCCCCACTTTATGTGCCATGTCTCGGTGAGTCGAGCAAATAACACCCTAGCATGTATCCCCTCACCTCGAGGCCAAGCCTCGCCAGGTTGGCCCTAGGCACACGCAGGCCTTGCACATCTCAGCGCATTGATGTACATCGACCAATCGTATCTCAATGTGTCATCCAACTCAGTGTCACCCATTGAAATCGTACATATTGATGTGTACGCACCTATCGGCCTCTCACACTTTAAAGCTCAATCACACCTCGAACAATGGTCCATCCATGCACATCTTGATGCATTTGCACGCAACGACTCGTTCACTTGAGGGCTTCACACGTCTCGGACTAACAAGCCGGTCACACTCATTGCTACGTTTTCGCACGAGTCAACCTTGCACACCTCGGCGTTCTATCACTCCTCGAGGGAAAAGCCTCGGCCATGCCCAAGTGAGTTTAGCTTGACACTTCAACTCATGCTTTCACATCTCGAAGGCCATGAGTCAAGAACTCCTCACTTCACAAGCCACTTCTTTAGTATAGAGTCCTAGCTCCGCGCCTCCATGTAACTTCGGCATCTAGGCAATCAACGCGTGAATCCGTAGCTATTCATGACCCCACATCCTTCCGTGTGATGGCGAGCTCCCTGACATGATCAGGAATTGGCCCGGTAGAGTAGTGGCCCTTCAATGAACACCAAGGGAACCCACCTTGGGGGTGCGTGCACAACCTATCGTCTAGAATTAATAATTTGTCGATCCTTAGTTGGGCACTTTAGGATATGCCACCACTCCCGATGTAATCAATAATATGTCATCCTTCGGATTAAACATTTCGTAATAGGCCACGACGGCGGTCAACGAGCCCAGGAACGGGACACGGTGGCAATGGTAAGCCCATCTACGGTGACATCACGGACGGAGATGCCCTATTACGATTGCGTGGCTACGCTACACCGGCAGCCTCACAAAGTTGTTGTCACCAGTGGTGAGGCGCCGCCAGGCCCTCCACGGGGGCCGCCACCAGTCCCCTTTGAGGGCCCCTGTTGTAGCCGTCATTGCTACCTCCTTCGACCGCTCCCTCCACTCCTACAACTGCCGCCTCCTCAAGCTCTTCGTCTGCCTCACCATCCTCGACTCCCCAACAAATCGTGCCAATACCGCTGCGGGTTTCCACCGCCTCCGCTCCTCCTCGCCCACGCGCTATCATCTCCCCCTGCTCCGCTGCCGAGGCAAGCACTAGTCGTCGCACTCCCGCCGTCAGTGGAGCCAAGCAATAAGACATTGTTCCTGGACCTCGATGAGACACTCATCCAAGCCAAGCAATAAGACATTGTTCCTGGACCTCGATGAGACACTCATCCAATCCCAGACTAACCTGGTGATGGAGGGGGAAGCGAGGAGGCGACGGTGTCGACTTAGCACAACGGCAGCCATGGTCGGAGGCAAGGAGGAAGATGGTGAGGAAGGAGAGTGGAGGGTCAAGATGGTCATTTTGCATGCGGAGCCCACTGGAAAACACTAAAATAATCTAAAAGTGACAAATTATAAATTGTTTGACCTATTAATTACATTGGAAGGGGTGGCATATCCTAAAGTACCCAACTAAAAAGTGTCATATTACTAAATCCCCATAGCATAAATGGACCACCTTCCGAATGAAATCAAGTAACTTTGTTAACTTAGAATTCCAAAAGAAATGTAAAAGGAGCCTAACCGCTGTACTTACATATTTAAGCCAAAAATCTTAAATTTATGCCAGCATATTTATGATAAAAAGATAGTCTGTATTGTAACTTGAAACTGCAAAAGATTAACAAAACACTTCTATACAGGAACGAAGAAAATAACACTCATTCAGTATTCAATGGTGGTTTGACCAAGCCGTTGTTCCTGTTGGTTTGACCACCCTCTAAGATCATTGGATTGCTGCTAGGAACTCGGAACCAAAGCATCGCAGGAAGGATCTCGACTTGTGCATAATTCTTGTCTCTTGAATGATTTAGAATGAGCGCAATCAAAAGATTTTCAATAATGTTGTCACTCCTATCAATCAATTCATACTACGTATTCATGAAGAGCACAACCATTGGCGCATAGCAGCGGCGAGTGGTCCGGAGGCACTCGTTGAGTATGAGTAGTCTCTTATTGTAATTTTGTTTTTCGGTCGTTTTCGGTTAGACTTTAGTTTGGGTCGTGTTTTCCTCGCCTAAGGGTGGTTTGTTAGTTACCTTCTTCTAATTGTTGTTGTTGTTTGTTTGGGTTTTGTCCTTCGTAATGAAAAGATACGCAAAGCTTTTACACTTTCTAGAAAAAGTATTCAATGATAAAAATAGTTTGTAAGTAATCACACTCGGACATATATATTTTTAAAATTTTATTTTAAAGACGTTCTGTTTAATCGGGCTTGTTCGCGCTGCGGCGGTTCGCGGCCGTAGCGCGCCTAGAAGCTAGCCGTAAAGAATAGAACAAAAGAGTTTCACCGCCTGGCGAGCGATGGGCTCTATACCTACTCATGCTCGGCATTACAGAACTACACTCCGTCCTCGTTTCCTTTCGCCACTCTCTCTACCCCATTCTCTATATCGGCATATAGAAGTGTAGAACAGATCAAACCAGAAGCTCCCAGTCCTTGGCCTTCTTCATCCTTATCCTACCTTTACTCCTGCGATATTGTTCTATTTTGTTTTGCCAGCCATACTGGTTTTGAGAAGCACAACAATCTGTGAGTTCTTGGCCTGCTTCTTTGGTATCTATTTTTTTTTCTTCAAGTATTGTTTTCTTTTTTTATTTAACCAGAATCTAGGTGTGCATCTGTCGGTAGTTGAATTTAACTTGCTAGATTGCTTTGGTTGTTCTACGGTTTTTTAATTCGCGGATTAGCAATATTTTTCTATTTCGTTGAGCCTGAGATGCAGACGGCAACGCAATTCGTAAATGCTTGATCGTTCCGGCCTGTTGTCTTAATTCCTTTCGCGTAAGTGATAAAAAAAGGTGCACATTCTCTAAAATGCTAGAGATCCCAAAAAAAAATGCTAGTTATTTCCCCCTGTTTGCATTCCGGATCAAAACGTGTTTTGATTTAAGCTATATTAATGATCCATAGAGTTTTCTAAAAAAAAGTCCAGAGGAACTTAGGAGCAATAGTACAGGTTTATGCTTTCCATAAGGAAAAATCAGTAGATGGTAGAGGGTTTATCACAAAAGTTTTTTTTTGTTGTTGGTAGGGAAAACGTTGCAATCGCATCATCAGTTTTGCTCACATCCAGCACCCAAAAGGGTATTTACCCACCTGTTTTTTCTTCTGTGAGTTCTCGAGCAATTTTCTTCAGTATATATCTGCCTGATTCCTCGACTCCCTTATCATGCTGCTGTTTTCATCTCCCTCCGTGATTCCTCGACTCCAATATCATGCTGCTGTATTCATCTCCCTCCTTTTGCCATGTGATTTGTTGGCCAGTGGCACTGTGCTCAGTAGAAATCTGCAAATTTTAGACAATATAAGATGTAAAGCACCAACATTTCTTAAACTCATAATTTTGGGGTTTTGTGGATGTGTACAGGTTTTATGTGCCCTTTTTTCTATTTGTCTGGTCAGTAATCTCTAATGTCATCTTCAGGTTCTGGAAGAAGCAAGGATGGACCCTTCATGGCTCACTTCGCAGCCCAAGAGTGCTGAGAATCAGGATGTTCAGGTTCCCGGCACGTCAGCAGTTAAGGGTACTTCAGACATCCCTGACCCTGACAACAGACCTCAGATCTTGGGCATTGCAGCTCCCAACTTAGGCCAACAAAGTCTCACCTGTATCACGGCACCAGGTAGCAGCAGCAGCCAGATCACCCAAGCGGGCTCATTTGCAGGATGCTCCAGGCCCATGCTGAACGCCATGCTCCAGGATGCTATTCCATTTGTGGCTCCATCAGCTCTTGTGAACCACACGGCTGGACAGCATGCTGGCCCCTCGATTGGAACACTCAGTGATCTGGCTGCAGGGTGGTCGCAGGTGCCAGTAAGTATCTTGAGGTTAAATAAGAAGAGAGCAGCAGAAAGTGACACAACGCCCCAGCTGCCACTATCTCAGGGTGCTACTTTGCCTCCTGACTTGCCTAGAGGTTCACAATGTGAGCAGTTTTTCTTTTCCAAGAGTTATGCCAGTCATAGAAATAGTGTGGCTAAGCTGTTGATATCCTTAATAGACTACCAATTGCTTGATATTCCCGCTATGCATTCTGCAGATGGAACTTCAGTTCAGCTTACTCAAAATCATTTCCTGCCACTGGGAGGAGCATCGAACATGGTTACAAGTAACATGGCATTGCCTCCTTCGACCTCAGTCATTCCAGATAAGTACGGGCCTGTAACCGCACCTTTTCAGCCAAATGGTCCAGGAGCAGAAGCACCCAAAGCTGGAAGTGTAACAGAAGCTTGCATACAGCGGCAATCAGCAACCGTAGTTGTTAAAAATAGCTGCACCAAAGAAGCTTCAATTACCCCTAGGAAAGCCAATGGAGTACGAGGCCAGCACCCACAAGAATTGAATTGTCTAGCTGGAGAAGGTTCTGCGGAGGACAATACGCACAAGTACCCGGGAATGCAAAACCAAGCTAAAACACGAACCAATCAGAGTGACGACCCAGCCTTGTTAACACCAACTGTATCCAATAAATGCACACTCACTCAGATAGAGATGCAGATTTCAGAGGTTGAGCAACTTGAAACAATAATAAATGAGAATGAAACCCAAGTACAAAGGTCAAAACCTCGGAGGAAAAAGCACAGACCAAAGGTAATTCGAGAGGGTAAACCATCTAAAACTCAAGAGACTGCAGTTTCCACACCAAAAGTACCTCCGAACTCAACAGTCAAGAGAACCAACATCCGCAAGAAAAGAAGCGTCAGCTCTCTGGGGAACTCCCCTGGACCATCTGGTGACAAATCAATCTCTAGCGCAGAAGCTTTGACATTTAAGGGCCAGGCTACATCAGTTAGACGGAGGTTGCAATTTGAACACGAGGGGCAAGCAGTGAGTGGGGAACAGCGAACAATGACCAATAGCCAGCACCACAACCAGGAGAAACTACATCATCCTCAAGCTCTCAAGTGCTCAGTTACTAAATCTGAGGTTGGACAAGGATTACAACTGGAGATAGAAAATGAACCAGGAGGAGTAGTTTCTGGTCCGAGTCATAAATTGAATGAAAATTCACCAGGTTACCCCCAGCCCCAAGCTCCATCAGCAGCTTCTGGATATTTTGGCAGAGCTGTGCAAATGGACAATTCAAGAGATATGGCATTGAAGAAAGATAATGTAAGCAGCGCTTACAATCTTGGCACCACAAGAAAGTTTGTATCGCAGATTGATGAAAGGCTGGGAACAAATTCTTTAAATGTAGATGGCCTTCAGATTTACTGCTCAGCTAGGTTATTATCAGAAACAGGATCTGCAGAGAGTCAGATGAGCAAGGTACAGCAAGTTGAGAATCAGAAGCATGAACAGAATAGCAATTGGAGGTCCATCTCAATTGGAACAAGGAACTCCATCTTGACAACTACAGCTAAGATCGTAGCATCTTGCCAAGCAGGTGGGATTAAAAAAAAGAGATCCATCTGTTCCAGCAAGATTCCCTCTGATCTTATTAAGGACCTTGTGAAAAATACTTCCCAAGCATGTCAAACATCATCACAATCGTGCATGGATGCCCTACCAGAAACCACCCATGTTAAATTCACAACCAAGAAAAGGCCGCAAAGAGCACGTCTACACTCTTCTAGTTGTGTTGAACCAAACATGGAGAACAAAAACAGGGCTTCGACTGGAAACATTTTTTCTAGCAGGTCTAATGGATCAAGTTCATCGAAGCCTTTGCAAGGAAGCTTGCCTTGGACCCTGATTGGTTTTACTCCACATAATACAAGCACCAACGTTGATATCTGTAATAAATTACCAAAAGGATGCATGGTGAGTACATCAGCAATGCCATATATGGATTCCTCCCGGAGTGTTCAGAAAAATCTTGACCTGAGTTCAGAGCAAGTCCCTAGAAATGAGACGCATTTATCTGTAGCTGCGTCCCCCAACATAGTTCCTTTAAGAAAAACAAGTGATCTGCAAAATGCTCTTGTCCCATATGTCGGCAGTATAGATCCATATGGAAGGGCATGGAATTTAGTCAAGAAACAACGAGCTAAGGTGGATCTGGATTTTGAGTCCACCAGAGCTTGGAATCTTTTGATGGGGAAAACAGTCAACCCTGTAGATGGAGCTGATGTTGAAAAGCAGAAATGGTGGCAACAAGAAAGAAATGTTTTCCGAGGCCGTGCTAACTCATTCATAGCACGCATGAGACTAGTTCAAGGTGGTATTGATATTGGGGCAATGTTCCTTTTGAAAGCTAAAAATACTTGTTTGTTTTTCCTGTCAATCAGCATTCCTTTTTCCCTCTTCTAACCAATCTTTTTATTAAAAACCTGCAGTAGACCAGAGTTAGTGGATATAATCCTTATCATCATTGACATCTTAGACAAGTGCGCAGGATGTGCTAATGATTTTTCACCTTTTAAGACAAGAGACAACTTCAAATGTTTTAAGCTGAAGTAACTACATTAATGAAAACAAAACGAGTAATGCACAAAAACATCTTGGGTTCATTTCCAGAATGGAATTCACTAGGACATGCCTTAATTCCCTCTTGTAACAACTTAATGGCAAAATTTTAATTTTGGGATCATTAGGAGCTATAATAGTTTTCCTTTTGATTTTTTTTTCCTGCCTTTTGTTTCCACAAAGGCACAAGGGGGAACATGGATAGTGTAATATTGCATTGGTCAAGAACAGTGTGATTAACACCATGTAGCATTTTCAATAAGATCATTACGGCAGAAGAGAAAAGTGTGGGGACATTAAGTTTGCTGTTTTAGATATTACCATGATTAAGGTATGTGATTTAATATTTTTATTGCTTCTTTTATTAGGGGATAGACATTTTTCTCCCTGGAAAGGATCAGTCGTTGACTCTGTAGTAGGAGTCTTCCTCACTCAGAATGTAACCGATCATCTTTCAAGGTACAACATTGACCAGTAGAGTACTAGTGAAAATTATTAATTGAAAAGAAAAAGGAGTATGTTGCATTTATGATAATCCGCCTCTGTGACTATATATTTAATATTGTACTTGTAGCTCTGCCTTTATGGCACTTGCTGCAAGTTTTCCTCCAAGATCGACAGATAATAACAGTAAAGATGATAAGGGCAGCAAAGACAATGAAGAAATCACTAGGTTGGCAGTCCAAGATGAAAACAGGTTACACTTTTGTGGCAACGGTGTAAGGCTAGATTTAAACGTGCATTGTGAAAACTTGTCTCAGATCCATGACAGGATCCGCACAGATCCAAAAAATAATACTTGTGACGGTGAATTGATCAAGCATGACAATTATTACCTTTGTGATGAAGCATCAAATGAAAGCCTGTACAACCATCAGGGGACAATAGGCCCTAAAGGACAACCGTTTGCTGAGAATTCCTCAATTGAATTAGCACAATCTACAGAAGATGCACAAGAAATACAATTCCATCAGGAGATATATTCTTCTCAGAGTATTCCTACTTCAGAAACATTTCTACAATCAGGATTATCGATGTGTTCTGGAGAAGATCATGATCCTCAAAATTTTGTTGACAACCTTGGCATTGCGGCATTTCAGGTATTAGAAGGTAATTCTTATGATGAAAACATATCAGCAGGAAACAATGCAGTAGTTGATGAAGTCGAATATCAGATAACTGGAACGGTGACAATGACTGATGATTTATGTCAACCTGGGATTTCAAGATCCATGCTTTACCCAATTATCTCGGATGTTAATCATCCACAGTATGATGCGCAAAATAAATCATTTGGTTCTCCAACATCTGCCTACGTTTCTTCAGGTTCTTCATCACTAAACAAAACCAATAGCACAATGGAGAAGTGCAGTTCTCTTTTCATGCCACATGATGCTTATACAACACAAAATAATGGCAACAGCGTTGTTGATGCCACTCTGGAATTTCCAGGTCAGAAATCATTTGTCACATGAATTAGGTGCAATGACTAAAGTTTACCCATTGTTTAACACAATCTTAATTCCATGCAGTCAAACTACATCACAGCAAACATACTATATTTGAAGTATTGGACTTGAAGGATAGCATAGCATTTTCCACCACTGATTTGAAGTCTGGTAGTAGTTCCTATAATGAAGCACCTGATGCGGCAACACACACATCAAAACCAAAGAAGACAACAGTAGCAGGTAAAACTAGAGAGAGTTTTGATTGGGATAGCTTGCGTAGGCAAGCTTCTGCTAATGGATACATGAAAGAAAGAAATTCTGAAAGAAGAGACTCCATAGATTGGGAAGCAGTCCGGTCCGTGCATGTGCAGAGAATTTCTCACGTAATTCGGGATCGAGGAATGAACAATATTTTAGCAGAACGAATTCAGGTATCAAACTATTGATGAGATAGTTATATTTTTCCAAATATAAATTGAACTTTAGGCTTTGTGAGTCTTTCTCAGATAGAAAATATGCTAATGTTGTTATTGATAGTATGTTCACTATGGCCATTTCTACATCTGTATTCATGACAATTGATGTTTGAACAGGAATTTCTGAATCGTTTGGTCAGAGATCATGGAAGCATTGATCTGGAGTGGCTAAGAGATATTCCTCCAGACTCGGCGAAGTAAGACATTTTATTCGTACTTAATCTTCTTTTGCCTTGCTTGTAAAATCTTGTGAAGCTTGGAAGTCATAAACAGAAGTGCACGAGCCAAATAACTGGAGCAAGATATATGAAATAATGACTGGAAAAGGTTCAAAATATAAATCAGTAAATAAAATAATGTACGGTAACATAAAAGTTGTTCTATGGCATGAAAGAGCTCATCCAGAAATTTCTACACAGGTGAGAAGATCTGTAATAATTAAACATATTTGTTGTATTTCCAGGGATTATCTGCTCAGCATACGTGGACTCGGACTCAAAAGTGTTGAATGTGTTCGTCTTCTCACATTACATCATCTTGCCTTCCCTGTAGGTTTTATTTTTTAGAAAAACATTATTTGTAAGTTAATGTTGAAGTAATCAATTGTATTGGCATCTACAGTCAGCTTAATATTCACATAGCAATGCTTTTACCTCATAGGTTGATACGAACGTTGGTCGCATATGTGTGAGGCTGGGTTGGGTGCCACTTCAACCCCTTCCTGAGTCTCTTCAGTTGCATCTCCTGGAACTGTAAGCATGCAGCATGCTACATTATGACAATTCTTCTGTTATTTCCTAATGAAAAATTGATTTTATTAATTTCCATTTTCTTTTCAAAGATATCCTGTTCAGGCGACTGTACAAAAATATCTCTGGCCTCGCCTGTGTAAACTTGACCTACAGACACTGTGAGTTCTAAAAAATTAACAATATCTGTCAAAATTCATGCATGTTTTTCTTAGCACTGCTTCACATACAAATGGTACATTATTAATAGAATTTTGTTGCCCTCAATACCATGTGGGCTTACTTTGATCAAAACCTTTGCGAAATTTCATAAGAGCATGTTTTTCGTATTATGAAGCCTTTCCATCTTCATTTGACTTACATACATTTTGAAATGCTTATAAACCATGCTTATAAATACCATATGGAATGTCTCCTCAGATAAATAAATATCATATGGAATGGTTGACAGTTTTTCATAATTTCACAGGTATGAACTACATTATCAGATGATTACATTTGGAAAGGTACTTTATTAGCATCTATAGTTTATTAGAAGTACATATAAATTACTCTATTTTTTACAAGTAAGGACTGTTTCTTCCATTACACATGCAGGTATTTTGTACCAAAAACAACCCAAATTGCAATGCATGCCCAATGAGGAGCGAGTGCAAGCATTTTGCAAGTGCTTTTGCAAGGTATTTGTCACATTTGCTGATTTGCATGGCCTAAAAAAGTTCATGTACGCACAAAAAAAAATCTCTTGTGAAGATGACCCCTGTTTATGTGAACTAAGCTAAAGCAAGTGCAATTGTGAAAGTTATAAGCCATGTGCTTTGGTGGTAAGTAATATACAAATTGGTTCATGTCAGATGTAAGGTACTGCACACTAGTGTTAATCCTGACTAAATATCCAATGCGTGGGACTGTAGCTTTCTTAGCCCAAGAGATCAAATGGAGGAAATACAGAAAACATTATTTGCACAGCCTGCCATCACCTCTATACCGAGTTGCATTCTATATATCCACCCTTACACAAAAGCTACATCTTTTATTAGTCGGTGGACCTAGTGCTGCAGCAGATTTCCGACGAGTTCAGCCATTAGCACTTGGCCGGAGCTCATTGCTTGGAGGCACTGCCAGGACGCGAGCAGTGGTGGAGCTAGGATTTTAACGATGGGGGTGCGAACTTAAGATACATCTATTCCAACACAAATTCAAATGATATAGTACATAAGTTCAAATGTGTCAAATTACATATTCGTACTATAACCAACATCACAAAATATTTTTAGAAAATTACAACTTGATATGACGCTCCTTCATGCTTTGAAAGCGATTGATGATAGCATCATCACTAACTTGTAGAAAAAAATTCACACTCAATGTACATAACTAAGCAATCATTCAAGTATTGTTCACTCATGCTATTTCTTAGCTTGTTCTTCACATGATTCATTGCCGAAAATACCTTCTCTACACTTGCAGTAAACACAGGAAGGATTAAAATACCAATTTGAGCACCAAATAAACAAGTTTATAGCGATCATGCTTCTTTGTCTCGACAAGTTTAATAGAGAGTTCACTGAGATTCTCCACGCCGCACTAAATTGCAGCTCATGTCTCATGATAGCTAAGAATTAGAGTAGACGGCAAACGCGAAAAGGAGGAAGCAAAGCAAATTAGCAATGACGGAGGTGGCACTCCTCCGGGCCCGACCCGACCAACCTGGCAACCTCGCTTCCCCCACAAGCCGTGCCTCCTCCCTGCGCTATTTAGCCAATGCCGATAGCGACGTGCTCGATGCTCCAGAGAAGCAGCAGCCGGAGAGCCCTACAGGATCTACAGGAAGCTTAGGGCTCCAAGAATTAGAACGACACGAGCAAGTCCTTGACTAGTTGTAGTTGACTTGGGCTTGATGCCTTGGTTCTTAGATTCTGTAATCTGTTGGGCCTAATGCATCGCTAAATGGGCTGCAGGAGTTGAGAAGTGTGTAGGTTAGTATGTGTAGTATATATTTAATGTATTAAGGGCGGTATATATCAGATTTTTGTGCAAAAATTTTGAGGGTGCAATTGTACCCCCATGCATCTACTGTGGCTCCGCCACTGGACGTGAGTAGTCCCTCAACTTGTTGTTCGGGTTGTACTTGCCTTGCTTCCGGTTGTTTCCCCCTGTTCGGGTTCCTTTCGTTTTCGTTTTCGGTTGTGGTTTTGTTAGTTTCAGTTTCTTTCAAAGTTTTTTCCCCTCCTTTGCTTCCGGCATTTGTAACTCTTGTTGTGCCTTCTTAATGGAATGGCGTGCAGCTCTTATGCACGTTCTCCAAAAAAACATCTTTTATTAGAAAATTAGGTAACATAAATCCAGCATTATCTCAATGCTATGTGAAAATCTGCAACCATTTTTGTACATATATTAATAATTTTTTAAACTTTTGAATCCTTTTTAAAATGCAGTGCAAGACTTGCACTCCCTGCTCCTCAGGAAAAAAGCTTAGTGGACCCAATCAATCTGTTTACTTTTCAAAGTGCTTGGATACACACTTCGACTTCAATACACCAACCTCAGCTCAAGGGGAGAATCCATGCAATAGATCTACTCACTCACAACTCAGAGCCAGTAATTGAAGAACCAGAAAGCCCAAGAGAAGAAGAAAAGATAGGGAAATTGGAAAACGATATTGAGGATTTCTACGAAGATCCTGATCAAATCCCTACGATAAAACTTAATATGGAAGCTTTTACACAAAATTTGGAGGACTGCCTTAAAGAGAGCAACAAGGACCTCCAAACCAATGATATTGCAAATGCCATAGTTTCCACTGATCCTGGAGTAGCTTCTATTCCCGTACCGAAGTTGAAAAATGTGAACAGGCTTCGGACCGAGCACTATGTGTAAGTGACCATGTCTTGCTTTAGCTTAGGGATGCACCATTCTACAGGCAGAATAATGCTACATTCCTCCATGTTAAGGGGTTACATTTTCAGAAAAATGATACATTCTTGAGGTTCTTTAACTTTTGGAACTAAGTGTGATCCTGATTGCAGTTATGAACTTCCAGATTCACATCCTCTCATACAGCAGGTGAGATAGCTGCAAGCTTTCTTTTGATATTTGTCAGAACATGATTACTAATTCAACAAACGATTAACAGCTAGAGCTCGACCAACGGGAACCCGATGATCCAAGTCCTTACCTATTGATCATACGAATGCTAGGCAAGCAGATTTCTTAAGAAATGCATGGTTAATCATATATCTTGTGTTGTACTCAATTTTCTGGCTACTTTACAGATGAAACAAAGGAAACAAGCAAAGCACCAATGTCATGTTGCAGCTTTCAAGTGAAAGGTGGCTTGTGCAATGATGATATGTGTCATACTTGTGCATCTGAAAGAGAAAATCAATCTAGATATGTCAAAGGCACAATCCTGGTAATCAATTAGTTTACTTGGCAATCATGAATACTAATATCATAGCTATAATGCAGAAACCTTGTGGATAATGATGTAGAAATTTATGGGGTATTTTGGGTGAATCAAATGCTTAGTTTTGCGACTTGTATCCTGATCTGGAGCAAGATTGTACTAGCTTTTGTTCAAGCTAATCAATGTGAACCTTTAGGAAGCTAGGTTAGTTTGCAGTGCAGAAACCTAGAGAACATGGTGATTGGATTTATGTATAATTTCACAGAGGAGCAGTAATAGAGCAAAACTGTGATAGAAGTAGATCAATGAAGCAATATGGATAAGGTGAACAGTGCCCTAAAATAAATAAAAAAAACACAGAAAAACTATTTTCAAGAAGGCATTGGATCAGTTAATGATGAATTTGACCTGAAGTTAAGGCTATTGCTAGTGACCACATGAAGCTTAACATTGCCGCTGACCAAAGGAAAGCTGAAGTTTTTTTTTTTCATTTACTATTCTGTAAGCCACTAGAATTATCTATGCACATGTGTTCATTATATAAATATATTGTTTGTGTGCATATAAATTAAGATTTTCATCCAAAAATAAATAACCGAAAGATGCATTGGCCTTCTTCATTAGTCAGGCATGCAGGAACAATCTATGAAATCTAGAAAATATTCAGAAGATCTGGCAGCTATGATTAATGCATTCTTTGATCTCCTATATAATGATGATTAAAATTTGCATGCCCATTGATTATTCTTTACTAGAACAGGTCCCATGTCGAACGGCTATGAGGGGGAGTTTTCCACTTAATGGAACATACTTTCAAGTTAATGAGGTACGTGAACCTTTGTTCAAGATAAATTCATAAAATGAATATTTACTATTGCAGTACTAGGGTGGCAGAAGAGTTGATCAGTTGGGTCTGCAGACTCTACTTTTAGGTCTTGTGACAAATTTGTTCACACAGGTATTTGCCGACCATAGTTCTAGCCACAACCCTGTACTGGTCCCGAGGGAGCAGTTGTGGAACTTACGAGGGCGGATTGTCTACTTTGGGACGTCTGTGCCCACCATATTCAAAGGCAAGTTATAACCAACGAGATAGTGAATAATCCAAAGAAAACTGTACCGTAACAACAAGAATTATCTCTATTTGCAGGTCTAACAACAGAAGAGATACAGCAGTGCTTCTGGAAAGGTATGAGTGGGCGCATGTTATCTGTTGTGTCAGATGACAAATTCCGTATCGTCGATGTGGCGTCAACTGTGCGCATGGTGGGGACGAAGACAGGGTTCCGCCGGCGCATGGAGATCCCAATTAAGGGATCATATCTTAAATTAGAATGTTATCTCTAAATTAGAAAGTTATCTTTAGGATTTTTTTTTGAAGCTAGAGATCAAATCGTGATTCAATTAGTTAATTGCTTCTTAGGAAAGCAATAGTTAAAGATTGGTTTGTTAGCCCCGAGCCATACTATAAGTGGCGCACGGCAGTCCTGGTTTTCAGCAAGCAATGAAATTCAGAAAATATAGTTCCAGTCCTCTTCTCTGATTCCCTAACCTCCCTCTCCTTGCCGTGCGCTGGGCAGCCATCACAGCGTCGGGTCGCCGGAGCTACCGGCCGAAGCCCCCTGTTATCCACGATTGCCATCACAGCGCCGGGTCGCCAGAGCTACCGGCCGAAGCCCCCTGTTATCCACAATTATCCCCGACGCAATCTAGGTTATACCAACTTGGTATCAGAGCCACCTCCGCCCACTACTACTATATCCGGTTCCAAAGCAGGAGAAGAAGTCTCCATGGTGCAACTCCTGCAGACTATCCAGGCGTTGACTACTTACATCAACAGCATGCAACAGCAGATGGGAGATGTCACCAATCGCCTGACGGCCATGGAGAAACGCCCGGCAGTGGAGTCACCGGCCCTATTGCCGCAACCGTCGGCCATCCCGGCAATCGCCGCATCCAAGGGCCAATCCTCCCCAGCACCAGTTTCCGCCGCCGCCGCCCAATATGCCCAGTACCAACCTCCAGCCGCCGCCACCACCACATACATCCACCCCCGCTCCCACGCCCACTGCCACTACCATGCCATCAGTTGCGCCATATATACCGTTCACAACCACCCTACCATACATCACTACCCACTTCCCTCCCTTCCCACAAGACACTCGCATGATTCAACCACCTCTCCCGCCCATCCCGCCAACGCAAACCGAGAATAGCCATGCTTTAAGCGTTCGTCACTATCACAAATTAGAATTTCCTACATATGAGGGCAAGGATGATCCGTTGGCATGGATTAATCGATGCGAGCAATTCTTCCGCGGCCAACGAACGGATGAGGCCAGCAAAGTCTGGTTGGCATCATATCATCTCACCGGCATCGCTCAGCATTGGTATTATCAGCTGGAAAACGACGCAGGAATACCTTCGTGGTTGCGTCTTAAGGAGCTTTGTCACCTTCTATTTGGGCCTCCAATCCGAAGCAATCCATTTCGTGCCCTCGCACGTTTGCCTTTTGGCAATTTGGTGCAAGAGTGCATCGACAAGTTCTTGGCGCTCCTTTGCCGCACCGAGACTCTCACTCAGATACACTAGATGCAGCTCTTCACATCCGGCCTCCCCAACCAACTGCAGATTGACGTGGAGCTTCAGAACCCTCCCGACTTGCAAGTAGCAATCAGCCTCGCCGCGCCTACAAGCTGCAGACACAAGCTGCGCCGACTACGCCGCCGGTCGTCGGTCCTCACCAAGGGTCGCAACCCACTGGATGGCAGCGACCATCCATACCCATACCAGTCGTGCCTCGATCGTCGGGCCCCAGAGGAACCACAACGAAGCCAGCGACGACGCCGCCGCCGCCTGCGGGTCATCCCATACGCCGTCTCACCCCACCTGAGATGGCCGAACGACGCAAGGCTTGTGCTTCAACTGCGATGAGCAGTACGTCGGCGGTCATCGTTGTCAACGCCTCTTTTATATTGAGGTCGACGACTACGATGAGGATGGGTCAGTTGATGACTCCTTCGACCCCTTGGAGCATATACCGACGATGTCGCTTCACGCACTCACCGGGTTGCGGAGAATCCACGCTAATGAAACCATGCAACTGCGCGTCACCATCGGCACGGCAGATTTCATCGCACTCCTCGACTCGGGATCCACACATAACTTCATCAGCGACAACACGGTGGTGCGCGCCGGATTGGCGCTAGAACCGCGCCCGGGACTTTGTGTCGAGATTGCCAACAGCGACCATGTCGCCAGTCGTGGTCTCTGCCGCAACATGCCCCTGCACATCGATGGCGAGCACTTCAAGGTGGGCGGCCTCGCCATTCCACTCGACAGCTTTGACATCGTGCTTGGAATCCAGTGGCTCCGTACACTCGATCCCATCTTGTGGGATTTCGACTACCTCTGCATGATGTTCTGGCATGAAGGTCACCATATTCAATCGCACGGAATGGCTGCCCCGCGCACAGCCGTCCGTATGGCCACATGTGCAAATGACGAACTCCTCGACACCCTATTGCAGGAATTCGATGGGCTCTTCGCAGAACCCGTTGGTCTTCCCCCGGAACGCACCATGGACCACCGGATTCACCTCCTGCCCAAGTCCGCTCCCGTGGCAGTCCGGCCATACCGCTACCCGCACCTCCAGAAGGATGAAGTGTTGCTCCTATGTTTGGCTATGCTACAACAAGGCACCATCTGCTCCAGTAGCTCGATGTTTTCCTCACCAGTCCTTGTCAAGAAACAGGATGGCTCATGGCATTTTTGCGTCAATTATAGCGCTCTCAATAAGCTCACGGTGAAAGACAAGTTCCCAATACCGGTCGTCGATGAGCTTATCGACGAGTTGCATGGCGCTCACTTCTTCTCCGAGGTAGTCCTCCGTTTCGACTACCACCAGGTGCGCATGCACCCAGCCGACATGGAGAAGACTGCGTTTCAGACTCATCATGGTCACTTCGAGTTCCTGGTGATGCCATTCGGCCTCACTAATGCACCAGCTACTTTTCAGGCTTTGATGAACAAGATACTCTGGCTTTATCTCCGCCGTTTTGTGCTTGTTTTCTTTGACGATATTTTGATCTACAACTCTCGGTAGGAGCATATGCGCCATCTACGTGCGATATTGCTCCTCATTCGTCGTCACCAACTCCATCTCAAGCGCTCCAAGTGTACTTTTGGCGCGCCCATAGTCGCCTACCTCGGCCACGTGATATCCGCGATCGGGGTTGCCATGGATGAAGATAAGGTCGTCGCCGTCAAAACCTGACCCACACCTCTTGCTGCACGGGGACTACGCGGATTCCTCGGACTTGCAGGCTACTACCACAAATTCATCCGCGACTTTGGCATCGTCGCTGCTCCACTCACCAAACTCCTCAAAAAGGAGTTCTTCCACTGGTCGCAGGAGGCCGACCAGGCTTTTCAGGCCCTCAAAGTGGCCCTCTCCTCTGCACCGGTGCTCCAACTACCGGACTTCGCTGCGGCATTCATCGTCGAGTGCGACACTTCTGGTACGGGATTCGGCGCGGTCCTCCACCAGGGCACGAGTCCTCTGGCCTTCTTCAACAAACCGAATGCGGTACGCCATGCCAAACTGGTCACGTATGAACAGGAGCTCCTTGGATTGGTTCATGCTGTCCGCCACTGGCGACCCTATCTTTGGGGCCGCATCTTCACCGTGTGTACAAATCACTACAGTTTGAAGTTCCTGTTGGACCAACGACTCTCCACTATCCTTCAGCATCAATGGGTGAGCAAGTTGTTCGGCAACAACTTCACGGTCGAGTAACGTCCCGATCGTCTCAACACGGTGGCCGAGTTTGATTATCTGCGTCAGGAAGTAGCAGCGTCCGCCGAGTTGCAAGCAATCTACACCCAAGTACAACCAGACGAACTTGGCCAGCCATGGTCCTTGGCCGACGGCCTGCTCCTCCGGAGTGGCCGCATCTTTGTGCTGGTCTCCTCGCCGTCTGTGCCGACCATCCTAGCCGCGACACATGCCTGTCATGAGGGCATCCAGAAGACCCTTCATCAGTTGCGCATGGATTTCTATATCCCTCGCGCTTGACAGGAGGTCCAAGATTTTTTACGTGCTTGCGTGATCTATCAGCATAACAAAATGGAGCATCTTCATCCAGCCAGCTAGTTTCAACCCTTGAGGTCCCTACGACAGTCTGGGCCGATATCTCTATGGACTTCGTCGAGGGACTACCTTGCGTACACGGGAAATCGGTCATACTCTCCGTCATCGACCGTTTTTCCAAATACACACACTTTGTTCCGTTGGGGCATCCGTACACAGTCGTCTCCGTTGTGCGCACCTTCTTCCACGAAATCGTGTGTCTACATGGGATCCCTCATTCGATTGTTAGCGACCATGACCTAGTCTTCACTAGCAATTTTTGGCAAGAATTATTTCGTCTCGCTGGGGTACACCACTACACCTGCACATGAGCTTTGCTTTCCATCCTCAGTCAAATGGCCAGACAAAAGCAGTCAATAAGGCCATTGCCATGTATCTCCGTTGCTTGACTGGGGATCGTCCACACCAATGGCTCGAGTGGTTGCCTTGGACCGAATATTGCTACAACACCTCCTGCCATACGGCACTTCGCGATACACCCTTCACAGTGGTCTATGGTCGACCCCCTCCATCATTGACGACCTATGGCGCCGGCACGACCAAGGTGATAGCAGTTGACGCTCAGCTCCGTGGTCGCAATCAATTCCTCAATTATATTTGCAATCATCTACTTCAGGCTCAGCAACACGCCAAGCACTACTATGACCAACACCATCGTGGCATTGCATTTGTCGTCGGCGATTGGGTGTGGCTACGTCTACTTCCCTTCCCGGGTCGCACTACGGGCAAGTTAGGTCCACGATACTATGGACCTTACCAGATAGTGGAACGTATTGGTATCGTGGCATATCGCCTGCACCTCCCTGATGGCACCCGTCTACACAATGTGTTTCACGTCGAGCTTCTGAAGAGGTTTCACGGCGACCTGCCGAATTCGACTACACTGCCTGCTTTACCACCCATCGAGCATGGACGCGCACTTCCTGTTCCAGCCAAAGTTTTGAAAGCTTGCCTTCGCCCTGACGTCTGGCATGTGCTTGTACAATGGGTGGGTCTTGATGCTTCGGAAGCGTCATGGAACCAATCGAAGGCTTCAAACAGTCTTATCCTACATTCCAGCTCGAGGACAAGCTGTTTCTCGAGGTCGGGAGTCATGTGGGGAATTCCGTATCGTCGACGTGGCATCAACCGTGCGCATGGTGGGGACGAAGACAGGGTTCGGCCGGCGCATGGAAATCCCAATTAAGGGATCATATCTTAAATTAGAATGCTATCTCTAAATTAGAAAGTTATCTTTAGGATTGTTTATTTAAAGCTAGAGATCAAATCGTGATACAATTAGTTAATTGCTTCTTAGTAAAGCAGTAGTTAAGAGATTGATTTGTTAGCGCCGGGCCATAGCTATAAGTGGCGCACGGCAGTCCTGGTTTTCGGCAAGCAATGAAATTCAGAAAATCTAATCCCAGTCCTCTTCTTTGATTCCCTAACCTCCATCTCCTTGCCGTGCGCCGGGCAGCCATCACGGCGCAGGGTCGCCGGAGCTACCGGCCGAAGCCCCCTGTTACCCACGATTATCCCCTACGCAATCTAGGTTATACTAACAACTCTGGTATGTCAACAGACAGTTTGCAGGTTCTTTAATATCATCACTATTGTGGATCATTAAATATCAAATGACAGTTTGCAACAATTATCTCACCATATACATTGTCATGTGGAGACCCATGTTCAACACTGGCTAAACTTTCTGTTTATCAAAGATATGGATTGGCTATAGTATCAGAAATGTCATTTGCCATATGCAAGTTCATGCTTAATGGGAAAATTTGGGTCCCCAGGAACAGTCAAAATGTATAACTAACTGCCTCCATACCTTATTCAGGCATGTTAGCAATTCATTCAGGAAAAAAAAACTTTTGCTTATGGTGTCAGTCATAAACATTTGCTGTTTGTAGTAAATCATTTAGGAGTTTTCTTGACAGAGATAAAAAACAATGCAGGATTCATCTGTGTGCGAGGATTTGAGAGGGAAAGTAGGGCACCAAAGCCTTTGTGTCCACATTTACACATCACGGCAAGCAAAATGGCAAGAGGTCGCAAGACAGAAGCAACTGAACAAAAATGATGTAGTGGCAATGACTGCTAATGGTGCCAGGTTTCACCTCCAAGATAATAGGATGCATCAATTAATGAAAGTTATGTGTCATCTTGATAGAGGGAATAAAATTATGCTCTCGTCGTGGGCATTGGTGGAAAATAAAAGAAAACACCAGTGGAATTGGAAATTGTTGATTCCAAGCTGTAGGAGTTTGTTGTTCTATTGGGAAAAAAGATGTAGGAGTTTGTTCTTTATTGAGCCCAAGAAAAAAAAAACGGTTATTTCAAATACACCTCCAGATGAGTCTTATTCACTGACTCACTGTCCAGTTGTTACTCCAGTGTGTGGAGCATCCTTGCATTCTGCTCCGTAATATTTGCTTTTTAATTTCATTTCATTCGTCCGTTACATTTGATTTGTTGATCCTAGATCCCTAGTGCTTTGATTATAATTTTGTGATTTTGATTGAGACGGACTCCAATATTAATCAAGTTACTCCTTGTGTTCGTCTGCTAGTTAGTGAGAATCATAGATCAGTGGGTTGTACTACATTTTGCTAACAGATACACAGCTTTGTTACTGAGCAAATCTAAAAAAAAGTTACCAATCTAAAATCAAAGGGCTCTCTTCTAGAGAACGAAAAGTGGCAGAGCAATCAAAATCCACTTCAATCTCCGGAGAAAATCATATGCATTCAAAATGATTGCAAAAACGATTCGATCCGAGATGAAATTGAACGCATGAACTCAGCAATAGCATCCAGGACGAACACAGCGGCTATCTGACAGCGCCCCGCAGGAAAAATAGATCCGTTCGGATCTGATCGGGGTCTGATATTCCTCTGTCCTACGCTACTCGCTGCCCTCCGATTCGTCTTCCTAGCATCTACCATGATATTGATCATCGGAGCTGACCTACGCAACCACGCGATCGAATCCAGCGCAAGAGACACAGGGATGAAATCATAAATTTTCGAGAAGGGTATCAGAACTATTTCTCTGACACGAACTATTTGGGGGTATAGGGGATACAAGTTTAAATCTCGCGATTTGGACGAATTGGTTGCAAATTTATGTGAAAATTTTTGACAGGCATAGCGGGCAAACGATGAAACCACTGGATTTTAGTGTGAGACGACAAAACACAAAATTATTCTCCACGGGACGGGAAAAATAAGAGGAACTTCAAGTTACCTCGATCGCCGATGAGCGGGGACGCAACTGTGGATCACCTCGCCGTTGTACTTGTACGGGTGCCTGCGTGGGAAGGGGCGCAGCAAGGTGGGGTGGAGCAGGCGGGAAGGCTGCCTTTTGGCTATCAGGGTGCCTCTTTGGCCCCGCCAAAATCACCACTGATGTGTCCAGCGAAACTAATATGCTATTGGGGTGTTTGGGATGTTTTCGGTTTTTCGTCCGAAAAAGTCGGAAGTCGTTCTAAATGGAAGGTTTTTTACAGTTGCTTTTTTCCAAAGCGTCTTCGTATCTCAACGTGCAGAAGCCATCCGTGAGAAGTTTCCCGCAACCTCCATTCCGAAATTACGCTCGAAATTCGAAGGTAATTATCCGTCGAATGCCACTCCATAAAACCCAACTCGGCGCACATACCCCCTCCCCCCACCCCGCACGGCTCCCTCCTCTCACGCGCTCCCTCCTCCCCCAGCACGTACCTCCTCCTCCCCGACTCCCTCCTCCCCTGGCGCCCTCCTCCCCGCCAGCCTCCTCCCCAGCACTCGCGTGGCCCAAATCCAAATCTGGATCTAGATCTCACCCACGCCGCCCTCCTCCACCTCCCTCCTCCTCCGCCCGCAGCCGCCGCCCTCTTCCTCCCTCCTCCCCGGCTACCTCCACTGCGGTGCACCTCCCCGGCGCATCTCTTCTAGTAACATCTACTCATCTATCTGTAAATTTTTAACATGTGTCTGAGTACAGGTGGATCAGTCCACCAGCCCTCCACCGTTTAGGAACCAAGAGTAGGAAGAATTTCCATGCTCCCTCACGTGCTTCAATCCTTTAGGTTGCAAAGCTAACTTTGTGTATTGCATCACATGACTTTGCTTAAAGGCTCTCTCTCATCTACATAATAAAATGAAATTCTTTTTATTGCATAATAAAATGAAATTCTTTTTATGAACAAGTCTCAAATTGTGATTGATTTGGTTGATACTAGCACTGGGAGGTATTGCTCAGTGATGTTGTGGGCTCGGATTAATGCTCTATGATGTATTGATGTCAAATTGAGGTTGAATACGACAACGGAGTATAATCTGGCCTTGAGCTAAAAGACTACTTGTTGTTTTTTATTGAGTCATGCAATTCATGCTTGTTATATACATGTGATGCATTCGGTTTTTAGTAGTTCTACACTGTGATTCACTGTGTTTCATTCGGTTGCTTCATTTGGCTCATTCTGATTCACTGTGATGATTTTTTTGTCACTGCAAAATCCTCTTGTCAATTGTTACAATTGCTTGTTATCAGTAGACTTTGAATTGATGATTTACATAAAGTGAATGATTAGACAAGCAAAGTTTTATTTTTAGCCCAAGGCATAATTTACCTCAATTGATTGTCATATTCAATTTGTGATTAAAATTTTGACACAAGTGTCGTGAGGGGCAAGATTGCATCTTGTGCAACTCGACATCTGAGAGCAATAAACAAACATTCTAAATATGAGCAATATATTGATTTTGTATGTTTTCATGTTCCATCTATTGAGCATATTAAGATGCTCAGGTCAAATTGCTTTACTAATTTGTATCTTTTTTTTATATATATTTGCTTCTTAATGGTTGCTCTTGTTTGATTCTAGAGAGCTCTTCCAGATTCTCATTGAGTGTTGGTCATATTGTTATTTACATGCTGGCAAATTCAATTACTTGAAATTACATGCCATCTGCATTTTGTATATGTGATTTCTTTTCCTCATCTTGACATACAAGATGATGTTCTCCTGATGGTTGCATTAGTTGTTTAGTTCCCTCTGTTTGACATACAAGATTGTAGCTTGTTTTTGTGAGAACCCTAAAACTTAAATTAATCTAAACAGTAATAAATGATAATTAATGACGAGTATTTAATAATCCTCATTTTATTATTTATCTGTAATTATTACTATGGGTAAATATGTCGTCATATGGTTCTTGAGTATACCCCCTTAATGTACATAGGAGAGAAGCCAACCAGGTGGTCGTAATTCTTTCTACGACCACCCCCATAGTCATAAGTCCTTTTACGACTACCACATGATCGTAAGTTCTTCTACGATCAGTACTTAGTCATAAATTCTTCTACGACTACCTCATGGTCGTAAGCTCTTCTATGATCAGGTCAACTACGACCACCCTATAATCAATAGAGCCTACAGACGAGTAGGCCCAATTGATTAGGGAATTTAAGCAATCAATGTACGTTGTTATCCTCTAGAGTAACTGCATGTAACGCGTCACTATCTCTAACAAGTAACTGTCAAAAGACGTGGACGGGTTACTACTCCGGTGATTACTACCATCAATACACTCATTGTATGAAATGATGAGGCATCTCTTGACCTGAAGGCACGGGCAATCGGGAGGACAATAAGCATGATCCATATCGCAAGTATTAGTTTTTCTCCTGATTGTAACCACTATACTCAATGCAATACACACAAGAGTAGAGTTGTTATTCTCTCGGGAGAAGACTTGAACCTGCATAAAATTCCTTATGTCGTTCTCTCTACGTGATCAATTGTGGAGACCCCCCGAATCAAACAATCATACGTAAGATCGGTTCTAAAACATCGACAGTAGTAAATTAAATTCATCTAAACAACACACAAACCGTAATTTCATATTGATACTAAACACATTGCAAAAAATAGTCTAATATGACATTATCTCATCAAGAGTGTATAACATGACTTCTAAATAAAAAATACAACATCGTTACAAACATTGAATTAATTACAAGAATCATTTACATAAAATCAAAATAAAAATTATAACTTTGAGTACATTACAAAAGAAAAATAAAACTTGCATGCTTGGTAGCCTCGAACACTTGCATCCTTTTCCATGTATCGCCAGCAAGTCGAGCCCTTCCTCGGCCAATCTAAGATCCTGCCACCACTCCTTTCCGTTGTCAGCAAAAGCCAAAAGACCAGTAGCAAACAAAAAAAATACTAAAGTGAAGTTAGAAGTAAAGAAGTGATGCCGTCAAAAAGAGTGAAGCTTACCGAGGTTCCCAGACTGTCCTGGGCTAGTCGGCATCCTCTCACTGGGGTGAGTTTCATCATTCGGTGCTTATAAAATCCAACGCTCACTTTCTCGATTTACCTCGGTCGCGAAAAATCCATCAAATAGTGCATTATGAACCATTGGTTTAAGTCCTTTACCCAACAAAACAGAAATCACAGAGATGAGAAAGGATAAGGAGAGGGCAATATGGGCAAGGCACATAATGGAGCAGGGCAACCAACACAACCGAAGCCACCACCAAGCCCCAAATAAAAGCCCCCAACATTCACAGCCATTACCCCTTCACTCCCCTCCAATCAGCCACCACCAAGAGAAAGAGGGCCAGCACTGCCACCACAAGGCCAGGGCAAGAACAAGCCAATACAAGCCGAAGCCATTCCATCAACCCACACAACCAACAATAGGAAGTCAAGGAAGGAGTCTAGGAAGCAAGGAGAAGCTGAGAAGGTAGAGGACGACCACAGCAACTCATGAACGACCAGGGCAACCAGTGAGCCACCACAGAGGCCTCCAGAACCAACCCATCATTCCTCGACCGTCAGGTAAGCCTACCATTTTAGCCATTTCCCATACCCATTAGCATCGCACACAACACTCGCACTACGCACAGCCACAACCGACAAGGCAAGGTGACTAAAGAGAAAGGACACCATGCCTTAGTCAGCTTGGACACCACACCACTAGTGGCATCCCGCTAAAGCCATCAAACACCCTCAGAAGCAAGGATGAGTTCCCCAGTGCAACACCCCCACCCCAAGTCCCGTCACTGCAACCCTAACCAAGCTAACCCCAAACATGCATGGTAACATTTGAACCATACAAGGTAAAGAAGTTAAACTAAAATCGACAAGATATAAAAAGAGGAAAAAGGGAGAATCATTTGAGTCAGGGTTTCAAGCCAAGGCCGAAGCCACCCTGCATCACCATGCTCAGGAAGCCAAAACCCACCACCATGCCATCACAGAAGCCTCAACCCACAACCCTACATCACCATGCCAATGAACCAAGCCCACAAGGCACAAGCCATAGTCACCATGCATCACCATCACCAAAATCCACCCCACTAGAACCCCCACAAAGGCCATCAACCCACCACCAAAACCACCAGACATCACAAGCCACCATGCATCAAGCCACCACCGAAGCCACCACAATGCATAATCAAGCCCTGGAAGCCACATCACCACCAAAGCCATCCCCAGTATGCCCAAAAACCGAAGCCAAGCCACCATCGTGCAGTCGTCACAGTAGGTGAGCACTCAATTTGCCACTTTGCAATTTACTCGACCTATGTAGTTTCGTATGTTTATGCACTCCATTGGTTTAAAATATGCCATAGTTTGAACCTGTCTTAACTCCATTGGTTTAAAATACGCCATATTTTGAACCTATCTTAAATTACATTTTATTTTCGTCTAAACTGGCTTGATAGTTTATATATGTTTTTTTCTAACATAATTAATCAAGCAAAAAAAAATGTGACAACATGTTTTGATATAGTGGCACACTAAAGAGTATTGACGTCTGCCACTGGTGGATATTTCCATGCTTATTTTGCTAAAAACTCCGCGGGTGTGTTGTACTATAGATTAAGTTAGTGTCTAGATCTTTGAGCTCATTTACAATGTTATTAAGATGAGAATACACCTCGGTAATATTTTCATGAGGCAACATTATAAATATTTTATATTTGATCCGAAGCCTATGTATTTTGGCTTATTTGACCGTTGATGTACCCTCATGAATTTTCGCGAGCGTAGTCCATATCTCATGAGCAGTTTCAAGGTTACTCACTTGATTGAACTCACCCGCGTTCAAAGATTTAAAGAGAGCGTTCATAGCTTGAAAGAACTTGTTACCTATGTATTACTCTTTTGACTTATGCTTTGCAATCTACTTACGGTATTTTCAGTCAATACTGCTTTATGCAAGTTAACTCTAAAGCTATCATTGTCAAGCTTTGTATGAATATTAATTGCATAACATTTCTTTGCGACATGCTGAGTACATTCAAAGTACTCACGGCTTTGTGCTTCTGGTTGACCAGTCACCGAAGAGGACCTAGGGAGCTCTGAGCTCTATGAAGAGAAGTTCTTCGAGGACCAAGTGATCTAGGGGACGTCCTCCATTCAACAGCCTGTGGACGCGTCGAATGGCCTCTGCGAGTGTTCTATTTCCACTGCAAGCCTTCTTTTGTTGTAGCCCTGTGCGGTAGACCTTGTAAACAACCTTGACCGTAAGATTTTTTGCTATTAATATTAATTTGTCTGCTTCATCTTTAAGTTTATTGTATGAATATGATTTTATCTATGTTGCAACTGTGCGAGCTAGCTACTGATCATGGGACTAGTTCGGAATGCACAGAGGGTCCCGGGGTTGCATCACTTGGGGGCCCGACATCTGTAATGAATATTATAGATAAATAGCTTCATTAATTGAGGATTATTCAATCCTCGTCAAAACAGAACACAAGATCAATAACAAAGCCATTTTTCTATAATTGACACTAAAAGTCATTCATTCATCCAAAAATATAGGAAAACTTTATCTATATTTACAAAAATTCAATAGGATGAATATTAAACATGAAACCCTTTTAAATATGGAGGTTTTGTATATTTAGTAGGAAAACCTTTTAAATATGGAGGTTTTACAAAGTCTTAGTATTCACCTTCCCCTATTATTTCGCTCCCTTAGTATACAACCCAATTTGATTTAAAATTTCAAAGCAAGATTTGACATGCATGTCTTAAAAGTTCCGAGGAACGAGCAAAGCTAGTTTGGCTTATTGGAGTTGATTCGAGGGCGGGTTGGGGTTCAAACCCCATCTCTCACACTAGTGTGCTTGCACAAATGAAGCGGGCAGTGCATGGGGCACGATGGCGGGGCTTTAGGGCTCCTACCGCCACTGGCTGCGCTGCCGTGGGCACCTCGCAGAGTATGGTGCTCTTCTTCTTTACGACTGTCTAGATGGGGAAATCCTAGACCTTAAAAAAATATCTTAAAAGTTACATGTTCGATTCAATGTTTACATAAAACTGCTAATATCCAACTATACATAAAAAATGAAAAATGCTAATCCACTTACGCCCTCTGTTTCTCTTCGTGGAAGCATCTCCCGGCCATAAAAAAGTATACAGTGTAATAATTCTATAGTTTTTTTTGTGTGATTACAAGTATTCTAGGGAAAAAAAATTCTATAGGATCTGGTACACAACTTCATCAATATAGACCAACTCCATCGTGTGACACACGTCTTTTTACGAATATCAAAGCGTGACATGCTAGCCTTTAGTATTCAATTCGTAAAAAATCACATCAGTGATTTATGGGGCTGTGCGCTTTGAGATTCGTGAAAAGACACGTGTCACGTGGTGGAGTTGGTCTACATTGATGAAGTTGTGGACCAAGTCCTATAGAATTCTTTTCCATATTCTAGCGGTTTTTACTGTACCAAAATATAATAAAAGAAACATGAACGCATATTGTATTATGAAGATATTATTTGATTCCATAAATCTATAACACGTCTGCTCTGCAACAACCACGGCAAAGAAAGATGATGCCCAATCCAATGTATGAGTCTAACCCTCCTGCTAGTGACGACGAGGAACAAACTACATCCGAGTACGACCATGCAGTCACGCACCACTCGACCCCGGCTGACCGAAAAAACCTCACCCGTCACCCTATCCCGATTTCAAACGCACGCCGCACAACCCCATAACGTCCACTGACGCCGCGGGGCCCACACGCACCCGCTGCAAAATCTCGGCTTCCACCTCCCCACGCACGGATTAGTACGCGACTGCGCGTCCAGCTCACTGCCTCCACCACCCCCCCTAAAACCCTCGTCACCACTTCCCCCAAGCGCCGCCGCTCGCCGGCGGTGATCCCCGCCTCCGCCATGTCCTCCTCATCCGGCGTGCTGCCGCAGCCTCGCCGCACGCGCCTCGGTCCCTGGCCCCCGGCGCCGCCGCCGCAGCCGCAGCCGCAGCCCCTCTCCTGGGCCAAGCGCACCGGCTTCCAGGCCCGCGTCTCCGGCGAGTCCGTTGCCACCGCCTCTGCCCCCAACTCAGGACAGGCTCCCCTCCCTCGCCCCGCTGAGGCCCCTGCCGATCTGGAGTCCGGCCCACCGCCCCGGCCCAACTCCGCCCTCCCGGTTCCTCCCGCTGCCGCAGCGGCCAAGGCCGATCAGCAGCAGCAACAGCCGCCGCCGCCTCCTCCTTCGAGAACGCGGAGGAGGGATTCAGACGGCGGAAGGCCGAATGGGCAGGCGGCCGCTGCGCCGCTTCCGCAGCTGCAGGAGGAGGAGGAGGCGCCGGAACGACTGGCGCATGTGAAGTACGAGCTCCGTGACACTCCTGGAGTGTGTAAGTACCGGAAGGAGGAAAAGAAATATCCACGTTGTGATGTGTGCTGTATGGAGTGCTAATGTAGGGGGTTTTAAGCTGTGTTGCAGTTCCACTAGTGATATACGGATTCCAGCATTACATCTCCATGCTTGGCTCGATTATCCTGATCCCGCTTGTGATGGTTCCTGCAATGGGTGGCTCAGCCGTGAGTGTGTCATTATGAATTTGTAGTACTTCTTATAGTATGGTTGATCTGGCGGTGTGTTACTTAATAGGTGCTTTTTGGATGCATATCTTTCAGGATGACATGGCAGCTGTGGTGTCCACGGTGTTGCTCGTCTCGGGGATAACCACATTGCTGCACACATTCTTCGGAACGAGGCTGCCACTTGTGCAGGGGCCATCTTTTGTATACCTTGCCCCTGCGCTTGCAATTATCAACTCTTCTGAATTCTTTGGGCTCAATGACAATGTATACATATCTTTTTATTTCTGTTATGGTGATGCAGTGTCTGTAACATGACAGTGGCACATGTTGTTGTCATGCAGGGATTGCTTGTTCTTTGTTTTACACCACATCTCACAGAACTTAACATGTTGTGTTTCATTGCAGAACTTTAAACACATAATGAAGCACCTGCAGGGAGCTATCATAATAGGAGGTGTATTCCAAGTGCTGTTGGGATATACAGGTCTCATGTCACTATTTCTAAGGTGTGCCTCCCTTGCTTTTACAATGTTCTAGAAAGCGCTAAGCACTAGGTGGGAGGCAACCTGGTGCCTAGTGCCTAGGGCGCCTAGCAAACATAGTGTCAAATGGCAAATTCATGATCAATGAAACACATGGATGCATATGGTAATATGGGAGTGTGGGATTTTTGCTAGTACTAGTGATGACACTTCATGTATCAATGAAAGGAAACACATGGATGAAGTTTTACTTCGCCTTACACAAATGGGAATGACATCAAGTAGAGACAGCAACTTCCACCCCCTTAGACCTGCCTAGGTGCTCCGGCCACCTGATTATGGCCAAATCGCAGCGGCCAGGTGGCGCCGAACTCCTAGGTAGCCTCCTAGGCCGCTTTTTAGAACTTTTTGTTAATAAGATACACGCCATTTTCTTCTCTAGCTGGCTGCTGTCACTTTACAGGTTGTTATACTAACGGTTTTAACCATGAACACCTGATTGGCCTTGGTAGTGAATGAATCAAGTTTTAGTTTGGAACGATGCATACACAAGTAACAAAAGTTGTACTGAAAGTTTTGTCCTGACTGCCAAATATTTCAAATATAGAGCTACATCTTGTGGCGGCTAGCAACTACATATTGTACAGTACTCACGAAATATTCATGAATATCGAGTATTAAAAAAACATCCAAGTGATCATTTCCCGCTTTTGAGCATCACAAGTTATGAATTGGTTTTGTTTCCAACCATACGCAACCTTTGTGTGTACTATGACTGATGAATTCATTCATTGATGCAATGATTGGTGCGGCATTATGGCCATAAACAAAGCTAACCTCATTTTTGTTTTCGTACAATCCACTATCTGTTCTAGTGACAAATGGTACTACTTAGGTGATCTCAATCTTGTGTGAGCATTTTGTCATTATTAAACTCTGTTTATTGCAGGTTGATAAATCCAGTTGTCGTCTCACCAACGGTTGCAGCTGTTGGACTTTCGTTTTACAGTTATGGGTTCACTAAAGTAGGAGCATGTATAGAGATGGGCGTTTTGCAAT
Organism: Ampelocalamus luodianensis; assembly: GCA_036346255.1. NCBI lineage: Eukaryota > Viridiplantae > Streptophyta > Magnoliopsida > Poales > Poaceae > Ampelocalamus > Ampelocalamus luodianensis. The sequence continues at coordinate 21,884,941 of CM070617.1, read as the reverse complement.
TATTGATGGTCATTATCTTTGCACTAGTGAGTATGCAGTAAAAAGACTTGTTAAATGCAACACATTATAATGTATTAATGTGAACTACAAAATTATGTTCTATGCTGATTATTTTCTTAATTCCCTGTGGCAGTACCTCCGAAAAATAAAGTTATTTGGCTACCGAGTGTTTTTAATTTATGCGGTAAGATTTTGGCTATAATATTGATTTAATGTTTTCATTTATGCTGCATGGTGGTTAATAAGACTGTATGAGATACTAATTTCTGAACTATTGGGCTGCCTACTTAGGTTCCTCTCGGTCTAGGAATCACATGGGCTGTTGCTTTCCTTCTGACAGCAACCGGAGTTTATAGCTACAAAGGTTGTGATGGAAATATTCCTGCCTCAAACAATGTATCAGCCTTTTGCCGGAAGCATGTATTGAGGATGAAATCTTGCCGTGTAGACACTTCACATGCCTTAAGATCTTCACCTTGGGTCAGATTTCCATATCCATTGCAATGGGGTACTCCAGTTTTTAGTTGGAAAATGGGCCTTGTGATGTGTGTTGTATCAGTTATTGCATCAGTCGATTCTGTAAGTTGATAATTGCTTCAAAGTTCGCTCATATCCGCTTTGCTTTACTTTGGTATCTTACTTTTCATAAATAAGCTTGCAATATAATGCATTGCGTTGATGAAATCTACTTATTGGGAAAGGATCTACACTGTAAACCCCTTCTAACCATCAACTTGACATGAACTTTCTTGTCAGACAATGGTCTTACTATTTTGGTTCTTGCCTGAATTTGGTTAGCTCAGTAAATGGCATTCTGGAAGCAATCATTCAATGTCCTTCACAATACAAAATCTTCTATCCACTGACAATTCTTTGTGCTTTTTCGACTTAAGGTTGGTTCCTACCATGCATCATCTTTGTTTGTGGCCACAAGACCACCGACAGCTGGGGTTGTTAGCAGGGGTATAGGTGTTGAAGGTTTCTCCACAATCTTGGCTGGTCTCTGGGGAACAGGAGTTGGGTCGGCGACGATAACAGAGAATGTACACACAATTGCTGTTACTAAAATGGGTAGCCGAAAGGCAGTTGGATTTGGTGCTATTGTACTTATACTGCTCTCTTTTGTTGGTAAGCAACTACATGTATTTTTTCTACAAAGTTCTCACATGCTGTTGGAAGAGCAAACATCATTTAATTGGGTGATAACATGCAGGATTCTTGCTTACCACTATTCCTGTATGTCCTTTGCAGGAAAAGTTGGTGCCTTCGTTGCTTCTATTCCTGATGTTATGGTTGCTGCTCTCCTTTGTTTTATGTGGGCCATGCTCTGCGCTCTTGGCTTATCTAATCTTCGTTATAGTGCCACAGGAAGCTCCAGGAACAGTATTGTAGTTGGGCTAGCTTTGTTTTTGTCCCTATCAGTTCCTTCATACTTCCAACAGTACGGATTACATCCTAATGCAAACTCATCAGTTCCGACCTACTTTCAGCCATACAATGTTGTATCTCATGGACCTGTGCACACTGGATCCGGTGGGGTATGTACTGAACTTTCCATCTTTTGTACCAATATGCTTTATTCCCTGCTGTTAGGTATCTCATATCTGTACACGAGAGTTAAAAATGCATGAATCCATATTTTTAACACTTACTTTCTGTACAAATATGGACAATCTATTGTCAACGAGAGCTCTTCATAGTGACTGCATAGGTAGACAAGTAGATATCTGGTTTCTTTCAGAAACTGTAGGAGGGTGTCTTATGGGAGCATTGGTAAGCTTTACAAAAACTATATTATACAATTGGAGAAATAAAGATAATGGATAAAGAAAAAAATATAGCAAGGAAGACATAAATCAAGGGAAATTAACAAGAACCAGAAATTACGAAATTGCACACAGAGTTTTTGTTCATTATTGTTTTGGTGCATGACCACTTGGACTTCTGATTTGTCATTTGACAAACAAGCTCCTGTATTTTTTTTTGGCAATTTGTCACTTGATGATATGTTTCAACTGGAAATTGGTATAAATGTTCAGTGGGTAAAACACCCGCTGTTGGATCTACTTCAAGTGTAAAGATTTTTTAGTTAAATATTCACGATTCTGGACTGTAGTGTGACACCTAGAGAAGCTTAAAAGTGTAGTTTGTAACTGTGAGTGGCCAGCTTTACAAATTAAGTTCCTGAAGTGAGTGCTAAATGCTAAATTGCTAACTTGGAGGTGGTTCCCGTGCAATTTATCCCTACATAGAACATGTATTTCATGGAAAGTAGTCTGGAACCATTTTTTTAGATATCATGGACGTCATGGCATGATACATTCAATCCCATTCCCAATTTCCCATGAATGATACCCTGCCTGCTAAATCTTCTGCATAGACATGCTCAATGTGTCTAGTATTCACTACACAAACAGATTTACCATTCCCATTCCTGTGTGAAGACTGAAAATTTTGTTCACAGCTGTCTCAAAGAAAATCTATCACTATCTGTAATCACGTTATTGGTTAAGAAGTATTTAATTGCTATTTCTTTATTTGCTTGCGTCTCAGGTAAACTATGTCCTCAACACGTTACTGTCACTCAACATGGTCATTGCATTTCTGGTTGCTCTGGTACTTGACAATACAGTCCCTGGTGGCCACCAAGAGCGGGGTTTGTATGTATGGTCAGAAGCAGAGGCATCAAGGAGAGAATCAGCTGTCATGAAAGACTATGAACTTCCTTTTAAGATTGGACGGGCATTCAGGTGGGTGAAGTGCATTGGCCTATAGCACAGTTTTGATGTGATTTTGTAGCTTGGGCTGACTGCACGACAAATATTCTGCAACTCCAGAGTTTGAAATGATTTCCTTGCGAAATCTCAAGTGAAAGAAATGATTGCTCACGAGTCATGACCAACCGTTTCCCAACCATGGTATTGATTGTATATCCCGAATTGCTCTTTAGGTTAGTTATCCTGTCCTGATTGCGGATTATTTATAGACTACCGTGTATCATCACTGACGGATTTTGCCCTTCTTCTGGTATTTAGTTGGCTTTAGGGATATCAATATGTACAGGTGGTAAATGATCTGAGCTAAACCTGAACTCTGTTTGGTTTTGAGTTAGCTTAGATTCATAGGAATCAGATATCTGACTTTCAACTTGGTTTGTAGCAATCAAAGGTCTGGCCTTTGCTTATGGCCGTATCTGGTTTTTGTGTTGAATTTACATCGCGGGTATACACTGTTAAGGACTGGCATCTGTATCAATTGCTACATCCGATTCCAAATACAAGTTGTTCAATCCATGCCGATCAAACATTTTTAGGTTTGACCATCAATATGCAAAAAAATGATAATCTAGATTGACAATATGAAATTGGTATTACTATATCTATCATGAAATATACTTTCATACTGTATAATTACTTTTATTTGAAACCACATATTTTCATAGAAATTGATGTTTAAAGAAATAAAAATCACATATTTTCATAGAAATTGATGTTTAAAGTGTCACCATGTCAATATCTAAAGCGACTTATATTTGGATTAGAATTAGAGGTAGTAGAGTACTATCGAGCATGTGAATGTAATTACGTCTCCTAACTCAACAACTCAACAACACATGTAGTACTAATATTTTCGCTGCAATAAGGATGAGGAATCGCCGAATCGAGGCTGCAATATTATGGTCGGCCGTCTGCCAGTATGCCGCCTCCCAACTCGGTTATCCACCCTGCCCGTATATTCTTGCTAAACATTATGGCTGACTTCATGTTTGTTGTCTAACCCGAACACTCGTACAACCCAACTCGAAGATGGAGGTATCAGGTAACTCACGATTCACGAGCACTTAAAACGACCCTCCATGTGTACCAGCATAGTATTCGCGACATGTCATTGGCGATACCTCTACCAACTCGTAAGACGCTTGTGCTGGGCTGCACACTTGCGTGCGAGTAAGGGCATCACGGATACTGCAGAGCGCGGTGCCCCGGTGGCCCGCTCTCATCTGAGAGGTCAAGCCAATGGCCTGGCCGCTTCGCAGTACACGTACGGCATTGCGGCAACCGGGCTACGCCAACGACGAGGTTGACACGGACATTCACATGGAACGGCCGGGCACGGTCGCACGGGCGATTCCTCAGCAGGCTCCTGCCGAACGTACGTGCCGGCCGGCGGCTGCGGTTGGCGTCGCCGAGGCACGTAAGATGTTCGGCGGCGTCAGCTCTCGGTTCACCACCGAGCTCGGGATCGGCGGCGGCGGATCTCGTCGAGAGGCCGCTGCTGGCTGTATAGTGTTTACGACGGAGTTCTTGCAGAATTGTTAGTGGAGCCAAAAGAAGATGGAAACACAACTCGAACGTAGCACGTACAATTAGCAGTAGGCCAGCACGTCGTATGTGCGTCGATGATGACGGTTGGCACATGCCAAACATTATGATGAGTCGCGGGACAAAAGGTGCAGGAAGGTTGCTCCAGAAGGCACGCAACAACTTGCTATCATGAATGCCGTGCATGCCACATAAACAAAGGAGTATGAGACACAGAGGCGCAAGAAGGTATGCCAGGATGAATGCCTAGCCGCAGAACCATCTAGTCGTGGACACTGCAGAGCAGAGCACTCGAACTGGGTGTTTCTCTGTGACCTGCAGGGGTTGCACACTCGCACTTGCCCACGCCAATCCGGCGAAAAGTGATGCACTTTTGCAAATTTGTCTTTACTGATCTCGAGGACCTTTTCACTAGGATATTAACAGAAGCAGACTTGTGAACAAAAGCCGTTGCTAGTTACATCACTGCAGAACATGCTTTGCTATCAAACCACATGCAAAACAGACAAGAACTTGACATCAACAAAACATGTACAATTACAACATCCACTTATTAGAGATGGTGTAATCACAGCCGCGCTGCATGAACAAATCAGCATCTCCAAGAGGCCTTCCCCTTCTCAAATCTTCGCCAAGTCCTGGAATTCCAGAAAGGAAAGAAGTGCCCCCTATTGTCAAGTCTGAGCTTGGAATGTTGCACCTACCAGAAGTAGGCACTGTGAGCAGCACAGAACTATGTGGATCATAATATTGCTCTGCTGAAAACCCAGAATCATCTCTGGAGAACGATGGAGATACTGCAACATGAGTAGCAGGGTTGCTCAAGAAGGCGTTGTGTCGAGCAGTTTCTCTCAAACTGAACCCTAAATCATAGGCATTAATACTACTTGAGAGCATCTCGTCCTTGGGAAATGAGTCTGTTGGCAACCGAAACAAACCGGCAGCGCTGATAGTGATAGGGATATTCATGCCATCCTCTATCTCGCTTTGGTAATCATCTCCTGGGGCTGGGAGAGCCAAAATCTCCTGCCGAGGTGGGCTTGAACTGCTTAGTTGTTCTGCGAGAGAAATGTCGACGTCCTTGGCAGGCAAATCCATCGTTCCATGGTCATGGTAATTCTCTGGTGCTGGGAGAGCCAGTATTTCCTGACGAGATGGGCTTGAGCTGCACAGTTCATCTCTGCCCGAATTGTACTCATCGTCGACCGGGAAGTCCTCTTCTGTACGGTCATCCCCTGGTGCTGGAAGCGCCAGCATCACCTGGCTGGGTGGAACTGGCCGGCTCAGCTTCTCTCTCAGTGAAATCTTGGCACGATGAAGGGCTTCTAAGACACTCCCCACATCCACGTTGCTGCTTGACTGTCGATATGACTGTGTGTCAAGCTGGTTGTCGGCATGATCATGGAAGTGTGACGAGCTCCAGTCTGAGACTTTGCTGATAAGGGTATCACTCGAGGGGCTCCCATCTGATGGCGCTTGGATGACGCGGTGCCGAGAAGATCGAGCGTTTGTGTGGTAGCTTGAACAGCCGTCTGAATTTTCGTCTCCTTGCTCTTGGTTTTGTCTTGTAACTGTGCTGGTGTCTGAGCTTCCTTGTGCTGAAATAGCAACAGTCTGTGCAGAATCCTGACCATGCTCCTCATGCGCTTCACGTTGCTGTGCAGCACCTTGTTCTGATGCATTTTGGGGTGATTCAGAAAGGGAACCGTTGAACATACATCCAGCTGAGGGATTGCTGGTGCTGGGGAGGTTTTTATCACTTGATTTCGCCTCTTCATCACGATTTGTTTCTTGACCATTTTCGAGCTGATACGCCTTATTCTCCACCTTAACATCACCCTGGAAATTGGAAGACAAAAGAATGGCTCAAATCAATAAGAATATCAGCTCCGATAGTATCTCATCTAGTGAGATGCCAAATTCTGAACCAAAACAGCCAGGTTTCACTCATGATACTAAGCTCTGCAGTATTGTGACAGAACAAACTATTTAGTTACCAAGTTCGTACTCGTACAGATTGGGTGGAGCCTGAAATTGAAGAATTAATGTCTTCACAGTCTGATGCAGTTCGAGTGCTGTAGTATTATGACAGGTACAAGTATACAGTGTACTGTATCATCTAGCAAACAGGATGCCATAACTGAGAAAGTGAGAAGTCAGAAGTACAGAGTTTAGTTGCTTAATTAGTAGTACCTTGGATGAATTCCGGTTCTCGTTGAATTGCTCCTCCCACTCCCTCTGTGCTTCTTCCTCGGCCTCATACTGCCCTATCAGCTCGGCCTGCCTCTCGAGCACCCTCTCCATCTCCCCATCCTTCTCGTACCTGATCACATACTGACCACCACCGTCCCCTGAGCTCCGCTCGTCTCCACCCACCTCGCCGTCCAAGTCAGCCTGGCCATCATCGGTGCAATCCGATCCATCTTTTTGTCTCTTCTGACTCTCCGCGAGTAATACGACGTTACCGGCCTCCTCCTCCGGTGCCACCGACCTGCCATTGTTGAAGGAAACCGCAGACCGTCAGAATTTGTCGAGAATGGATGCCAAATTTGGTGCTAACTAATGGCAATGGCGGGACCTGAGCTCCTTGCGCTTGTTCTTCCGGCAGGACTGCCCCACCCGGTACTTGGGTGAGGAATCCGAGGACAGGACGTAGAAGTAGCTCCTCCGGTGCTTCTGCTTGAGCTGCCTGGCCTTGCGCGGGCTCACGCTGCGGCCTTTCCACGACAGCCCGCCGGGCTGGGCCGTTCCGGACAGCGCGTCCTCCGCTTCGCCCTTCGCTGCCGCCGGCTCCTGCTTCTCCCCGTGAGAGCGGGCCGTGTTGTTGTCGCCACCGCTCTTGGCGTCGCGTGGCTCCTCCTCCTCCTCCTCGCCGTCGTGGTCGGAGCCCGAGTCTACCACGTCCGAGAGGTGGCCGCCGAAGCCCTGCGACTCTAGAATGGCCAGCACCTCCGCGGTCGCCCGCTCCGCCTGCCGCCTCTGCGCCGTCACCGCCCGGACCTGCTCCTCCAGCTCCGCGACCTAAAAGCAACGCATGTAGTTAATGACACTAACAGGAATGCGCGCGCGACAGGAACGAAGGAGACATGGCTCGCGGGTGGCTGGCACGGACAAACATACGTACCCTCATGGCGAGCTGGTCGGCGCGCTCCTTGGCGGCGCGGGAGACGGACCGCTCGGAGAGCAGCCGCGCGCGGAGGAAGTCGATGGTCATGGCCGTGGAGTCCGCCATCCGCGCGCACTAACGCACAGCGCCCTCCCCGTTCAACGCTCCTCCCGCTCGTCTCGACGTACAACGTCCTTCCACTCCGCAGCGATCGGCCGCGGCGCGGTTTCACGCGCCGAGCTGCCCCTGCCGCACTGGAGCACGCGCCGAGCTGCACTGAAGTGGACTCGATCGGGGGACACACCGCAAATACTAGTCTCTATGTGACGGTGCCTTGACCGGTTGCGCTTTACTCGTGCTCGTACGTATTAAAAACGGCTTGGGTCCCTGTGAGGCGCACGCAGCGCACGTCGTACTCGTACCCACGCGCGCACCGACAGCTAGCTACTGCCTACTGCTAGTTACGCTCCACACATGCAGCCGTTGCACGAGGACCATGAGCCGACGAGGCCACCGCAACGGTGTAGCCAGTTGTGCCATCCATTTCCAAGGGCGAATCGCGATGCCTCACCTAATCGATCGACCGGGCCTCCCTCCGGTCCAGTGATTGGCATCTTGTGAATGTACCCCACTAGCTGCTGTTTATGGGAGTAAATTTGTAGAGATACCAACGTGAGCGGAGCCCCTGGGACGGACGGGCAAGCCTGGTACAGCTTGCCATGTTTGCGCAACGCGACGAAGCCAGCCAGCCAGCCAGCCAAACTACTCGCCCGCTCCTGCTGCTAGCGTTCCAAATATCGCTGGGAGGAATAATCTGCAGGTCGGATCGCACATGAGCGGCTGTCCTCGACTGGAATCTTCTTGTGCTTGAATGGCGCGCCTCACCAACTTCGAACGACTTCTAATGTCTGGATATTATCGCATGGAAACATTTGAGCCATCCAACGACTTCGATGAGCTCATTCAAATCGAAGTCAGCTCGTCGTACATAAAAAAAAAGTAGCCTTCAAGGACCATGACAAGTTGTAGGGTAAAAAAAATCCATCAACACACGTTACTATTAAAAAGCTTAAAATACACACACGCATGGCATTTCGGTTTTCTTCTTCTCGTAGATATGTCCTGACCTTAGTAGGCTGGTGATAAAGCAAAATGCCCACATAGCAAATCACTGATTGTACTAAAAAAAGAAGAAGCAAATCACTGATTCATAACATCAATGTCAGGAAATTCAGTAGTGCCCTACCATTACCAGATAGGTTTACAACATGTTTATTATTATCACCCGACGACAGGGCGCTTGTTTTCACCCCAGATCACGCTCAAGAAACATCTTTAGTGCTTAGTTTGAAACCATGGATCCGACAACATAATGGCAACATAATTAGTCACCGCTGGCACAGCCCCTGCAGCCACAATGGACACATTCTATGACTTTCTCCTCCCTGAGGTGCTTGGGGACCCGGCAGACACATGTAGTTGCAAAGTTGTGGTCTCGTGTCTGTATGCATCGAAGGCAGCAAAGGCGCTCATAACCCGGCTGTGAACACACACACAGAAAAATGCAGTAAGCAATCAGGATGTAGATTGATATAAGAATGTCAAACAGATTCTAGTAATAACATAGAACACATTAGAGTGATTGGTACGAACAAAAAATAGTAAAGGAAACAGGACAAACATTAAAACATAATAAAGAAGTATAAAGAGAGATTCTGCACCCAAAAGTATCTTCAGGTGAATCCATTCATTGAGTTAACAACACTTACATGCCACATAATATCTTGAGGGCAAATTAAGCTTCACATTATTTGTTCTTCAATATAGGAGAAGTATTGTATTGGATCCCTCCCCTCCCAAATAACATAGATAGGTCATTTACATTTTCTGTGCTATAACTGCCTTCACTTAATCATTTACAGCCACCACAATAGCTTTAATACAAGTACCAACTCAATAGGGAATCGAGAAAACAAATAGCATGAATATGTTCAGGAAACTCAAATTTCAGTGAACTATAGCATGGCCAGATTAAAAATAGCATGTGCAACGTCAATTACAAAGACATATACAAATCAATTGGCTGGACTGTAATGGTTTTTATATCACTGTTCACCGTTCACCGTGGTAAGGGCTATCGAAATGCTATAGCAGCTATGAAGGAAGCTATCCTGCATGTCACGGTTTTAGCTAAAAAAAAAATCTTTTGCTTATATAAAGCACAAGTTGAATATACAATACCCATGAAATACTCACTAATAAAGTCTACTTATTTATACCAGATGTCCAGAACCCAAACATTGGACTAAAGAATATTATTAGGTGGTAGAAATCTATCCATCATTACACCAGCTGCTAGTGTGCCATCACAAAAAAAAATAACAATAAGATAATTTCTTCAAGGTGCAGTTTTTTTAAAAAATATAATTCAAACACGTTATGTTAATTGTTAAGTATGCAGAGAAAGTAAAAAACCTGATGGTGTGTCTATTCATTCATTTGAATTAACTTTGTACATGTATCAATTAAAGATCATGTAAGGTGGGAAAAGCATCCTACTGAGGTAGTATGAAGTATAAAAAGATTTATGTGCACATGAAAATGACATAGAATTAAGGATACTAACCTTTTTCCACTTTGCAATCAGATTACGGTCCGCATAACCCTGGTCCAGGCAAAATTCATACAGCTCCTTTGATATTTCCTTCCTTCTATAATAAAGATCGTATATGTAGCGACTTCTTTGGTGAGAAATACGGAAAATTGGCCAGAGAGCTTCGCACTTTCTCTTCCCATCATGTGAATCATTTTCAGCTGCATGTGCAAATCATATTAGTACCCATCCTATGGGAGGAAATGTCAATGAACATCTGAAAATGGTGCATCAATGGATAAGCACACGTGCATACCTTCTCTCATTTTGGCGTCCAACTCGCGGATTGTTGGTTCAATAAGCTCCCATCCTTCAGGATATTTGACACGGCTTGTCTTTATCTTAGGCATGCTGTCTCAAGGAATGTCCTCGCTTGGAACACAAACCTGAGAAAACATAGGGTAGGGGTAAGATTAAAAAAATACACACTGATGTCATCATACTCTTCCACTGACCTCATGCTAAAATTATAAAAGCAAGGAATTCACAAAGTAATTGGAGACTACATGTTCCTACACTGATTTTAGCCCAATGAAGTTGTAGCGACGCTAGTATGCTACCGCACAATCTCTTCAAGTACCACATAGAAACAGTACTGAACACTACGTAACACAAAAAGAAACTTTCCGATAACACTGTGCCAGGGAAAGATGCGTCGACGTGCTAACTGCGCTTGTCCAACGCTAATTCACAAATCTAGAAGATGTGTAATTGGTGTGCCCATCTCGAACCGGAGAGTCGACAATCCAACATCCATACAACTCACTAACTAAAAAATTGAGCAAAAGGTTACCTAAACCCTAGGTAATTCCGCATGAAACTGTGAAATCCTAAGAAGCCCATACAAGAATACACGAGGCACGGCGACGGCGGTAAGTAAACCACTAGGCACTAGACAGCCGAGGGGGAGACGGACAGAACGAATCCAAGAAGCGACGAGATCGAGAGTACCCAACAAATCCCCTTTACGAAAGAAATCGGAAATCATGGGCCAAAAAGAGGAACCAACCTTTGGAGTTTGCAGCCGCCGGGTAGAAGCTGTGAGCGCGGGAGAGCCGTTATAGAGATGCCGCTCGCCTGAGCTCCGGCTCTCCGGTGGGGCAAGGAGGCTGGGAGAGGAGACGGACTTGGACTCTGGAGTTGTGGCAGGTTTTCTCCGTTTCTTTCTGTAAACCAGTCTGCTACTAACGTCGGCTGTGCTACCCTTTTCTAGGCTCAAGAGTCGAGGCACTGATTCCAACCCAATTCGACAACAGAGGCCTGATTCCAACCCGATTCGACAACTTGAGGGACTGGGCCGCATACAAGTATACAACCCAATCATGGCCTTAAAACAAATTTGTACATCTCGACTCGGCTCGAACTGTAAAATCTTGAGGGCCAATGCATTAGCTACTAACAAAATACGCCATCACATATGGTTCACGCAAAGTTTGTAACGGACTACTAATTCCGCTTTTGCTCACCGATGACAACCTCAAAGGGAACATGGGGATCACGAAAACGTCACGGGCTCACGGCGGCGTCGCCAACGTCGCGCTCCACCAGCCCTGCGCGGCCCAGCACAAGCTCGCGCAGTCGCGCGCAACGGCGATGGCTTGGTGCGAGCTCGCACGAGGCAGCGGCGCAGCCCAAGCTCGCTCATGGTGCGGCACTCGCGGGGGCGGCGACCCGACGCGAGCTCACGTGCGGCTGCGGCACGCACGACGGCGTCGATGGCTCAATTAATCCAGCTCTTGATTCTTTTATTCTCATAATTTCTGTATGTCGTATTTTTGACCAACGTTGGAAATAAGGCATATAATTTTGTCGTTATGTTCTCACCGAATATGAATTGTGTTTTCGTGGAGGATACTCCTTGATGGGCTACATCGAGGATATCCGGTTCTCAAAGGAGATAACTATGGTGAATGGAAGAAAAGATTGACCTGGCCTTCATCTTGGTGAGGTGGATCGGTAGTCACCACACCGTGTCCCATGAGCTGTGGCACCGGTGAGGAATGAAAATGAGGTCGATCGCTGCAGCGCACTGCAGACAGAGGACTATGGTTCTACTGGTTCTTGGAATTAGCTCGTAGGTTGTCGTAGGTTGCTAGGATATTTGTGAGCTTGTTTCAATGCTTGTTGGTTTGATCCGTGCTAATTGTTGAGATGTTTCTTGATTTGGTCCTAGGAAACACCGCTTCTTCATTTGTTCCTACTTTCTCAAAATCCAATAAAATAGAGGGAATTGACTATTTACCACATTTTTAGTTGACACTTGATAAAATACCATAAAGTACAATATAATAGGTAATATGCCACATCTTTTGTTGTCCCATTTTTTTTGTTGCCATTTTTGAGTTTTTAAACCGATTTGCTTTTCTTTTGGAATAACCCCATCGTGAAATGACTATTCCTCCGATCGGGTTGATCCAACGACGACCTAAGGCGACGGCGACCTCCTCCCCAAGTCCGGCGGCGACGTTGGGGCAACAAGGATGACGCATGCACATCGTGTTCCCCGCGTGTAGGGAACCCAATTTGGGGACCCGCTGGCACGGAGGCAAAGCGGAGGTGGCAGGCGACGACGACATGCAGCGTCGATGACGGCCCACGGTGGAGGAGAAAGAGGGATATGGTGCAGGCGACCTTCATAGATGGTATCTGTCAAGAGCGCGTCGACCACAGCTGTGAGGTCGGCGGTGACGAACTAGAGGTAGGCGGTGAAGTCGCAGTAAATGGAGCGGATGCGCGGTGTGGGGCCGTGCCAAGGGCGGAAGGCGTGGGACTTGGGGGAGAAGTAGGACTGAGAAAATAGCTTGAGGCTCGCGAGCCAGCTTGGCTCGTCAAATTTCAAGCCAAGCCCAGCTTTTGGCTCGCAAGAATTTCGAGCCGAGCTCGAGCCGCTCGTGAGCTGGCTCGCGAGCCAAACGAGCCAGGTAGCTAGTTCACGCACATCGTGTGACCCACATCCCTTCCTCTCCCGAACCGAACTCCTCTTATCGCCATCGAAGCGCTAATTTCCCGCGCATGAACGCCTTCTTCACCTTCGCAATGCCGCCACCCTTACCAAATCCTCCACCAGGATGACGTCACCACCCTCCCACCTCCCTCACCATCCTCCACCGACGACGCCGCCGCCTCCGTCTTCACCACTCATCGATGTCGTTGGGCTCCTCTTAACGCTCTCAAAGGCGCTATAAGAGCGATGCTCACAGTGCCCGCATGAACGCCTTCTTCACACTATCGCAATGGCGAGCAGAGGTGCCGCCACGAGAGGAGTGAGTGGAGAGAGCGGTGGTGATGGGGATGAAGATGGACTTGAGGTACGAGTAGAAGCGCAACGTGGGGCGCGGCGCGAGGCGATGAGGAGGAGGTGGGGCGGCGGGAGGTACGCGACGCGCGCCACCGCGACGGCGAGGAGGTGGGCGGTGCGCCATGGATGTGGATGGAGGTCACTACTCACTAGGCACTTAGGCCTCAAGTCTTCACCATCCTCCGAGCGGGCTTGTTGTGTGCGTTCGAGTGGCTCGAGCTTGACCTGAGCCTATCTCCGGCCTCCCTTACCATCCTCCACCAAGACGAGCCGGCCGCCGCCGCCTCTTTCCATCCCTTCACCAACTCAAGATGGATTCTAGGAGGAGGAGGAGCCTCATCCGCCCCACACGGGGCGAGTGTTGGTGAGGCGGGGGCGACAATCTTGTGGTGGGAGATGGGGGCAGTGGAGGAGGAGGGAGTGGACGGTGGGAAGAGGATAGCGTCTTTGGAAGTTTCAGAGAGGCGGGAAGGAGAGTGTCGAGGAGGGGAGGCGTGGCGGAGAGGTTGGGAAAGGAGCAGGAGGCGTAGGGTTGGGAGGACCTCGTTGGCCATTGGCGTTTTCGGAACATGGCGCCTGACGGGGTGGAGGAGAGGAGGGCGAGAGAGTGGAGAGGTTGGGTCAGGTCGGGCTGGCTCGACCAAGCCAGATAGCTAGCCTGGTCGGAGGGGCAAATAGATCATTTCGCGTGCACATAAATGCAAAAGAAAAGGACATTGATTTTAAAGTAAAAAATGGCAAAAAAAAGGACAATGAAAGACATGACATATTATCTATTACCGCGAACTTTCTGGTATTTTATCAAGTGTCAACCAAAGATGTGGTAAATAGTCAATTCCCTTATAAATATTTGTTTTATTTTGGTCTTTTAGGGGGGGTTTCTAATTTGTGAGTGTAGCCTGCAATTTTTCTTCCAGCAACAATGACTACAACAGGTCTCCCTGGTCGACGAGCTCAGAGTTAGGGGAGACGATGAGAGGAAATGGAAGAAAGGGGGTAAGGAAGTTAGGGAGGGGAGGAAGAAGAGAAGACAATAGGGAAGAAGGGGCCATTTGGTCTTTTCACAACTTGAATCCTAGTTTTTTTTTAAAAAAATAAAATAGATAGAATACTGTTTTAGTGATAAATGTTGACTATTTTATTGAATAGAGTGGCAAAAGATGAGATATCTTTATGACGATAAAATATAGAGTAACACTTTTTGGAGCGGTAAATAATTGATTTTTCCGATCTCGAACCTACAAACAGGCTAGATAAGAGGAGTATAAATCAGGATATAACCGGCGAATTCAGTGGAAGCTTCGGAGCGCACGAGCTGAGCCCTCCTTCCTCACCGGTCAGCACAGCAACCGCCCCGATCGCGCCGCGCGGCTCGTTCTTCCCTCTCCGACCCACACTCCGCCACCGAATTCGCCGCCGCAGAGACAAGACAACGGACACGCCGCGGTGGCCGAGTCGATGTGGTGGGAGGTGGTGAGGCGGAGGGAGCGCGGGGAGCTGCGCGCGCCGCGCTTCCAGGCCCTCGCCCGGGCGCGCCGCGCCGTCTCGCTCACGCTCTCCAACCGCAAGGAGTTCGTCGCCCCGCACCACGGCGCCGTCAACTCCATCCAGGTCCCTTTCGCTCCTCCCAAAAAAAGCCGCTATTACTTCGTCACCGCCGCATCAGTTGCACGCAGCACAGAATAGTTTGATTTGCGTGCTGTCGAGAAATACGTCTAGGAAAGATCGAATTGTTGCGCGGTGTGGGAGTCGCTGTTGTCGGTGTTTGTAATTTGACAATATGGTCAGGTTGATTTGACAGAGGGGCGGTACCTGCTCTCGGGGGCATCGGATGGGTCGGCCGCTATCTTCGATGTGCAGAATGCGACCGAATACGAAGCCGGGTTCATAGCCAAGCACAGGAGCATTCTGCTTGTGGACAAGCAGCATGAGCACGGCCACAAGTTCGCCGTCTCGACGGCCATTTGGTATCCTGTGGACACTGGGCTGTTCGTCACGGCGTCCTTTGACCAATATGTCAAAGTGTGGGATACCAATTCGACTCAAGTATGTGCTTTGCTTTGTCAATTATTGATCTCTCTCTTTTGTCCCCACTTCAGTCGTGATCCTGATATTCTGATCTTTGCGGGCATGGTTTTCTTTTCCCAGGTCGTCATGGATTTTAAGATGCCTGGAAAAGTATACAGCGCTGTGATGTCTCCAATTGCAACAACGCATATGCTCATCGCTACTGGAAGCGCAGATGTTCAGGTCCGTTTGTGTGACATTGCTTCTGGAGCCTTTACCCACACGTTGTCCGGTCATCGTGGTTAGTTTCTTTGTGCTAGACTGCTAGTGTAGTGATGAAAATATGCCTGTTTTGCTTGTACTGGTACCTTCTTATCCTTACCTATCATCTCAGATGGTATCATGTCTTTGGAGTGGTCTGCTTCAAGTGAGTGGATTTTGATGAGTGGTGGCTGCGATGGGGCCATACGCTTTTGGGACATAAGACGAACTGGATGCTTTCGTGTTCTCGATCAGTCACGGTCTCAGCTAGGAAGGCGGCCTCCTTTTCTTGAAAGCACCACGGAGAAGGTATGCTCACCGTCACCCATTACTTTTTATCTTGTGGGTTTAATTCTTTCTTCATAATATTTGGTCGTAGGGCTAAAAGCCTAAAACAGAGAACTGCCTGCTATTTTTTTTGTACAATTCCAAAACTGTCAACCTTCATATCACCTGTTAGTCTCAGCATATATAGATGGCATGGATCAGTTTAGTGGGTCTGTCATCTGCATTACATTAGGAGATAAATTAATGTCATTACAGACACAAGGTTTCTTTCTGTTGTTGACTGTTGTGTCCTAAAGATGGTTGATGTTGTGCAAATACAGCCTTCCCATGCTAGTTGACATCTTCAATGTACTCATTTTTCATCTTAAGCAGGATCCTATGAACTCCTTAGGACCTTCACTTTCTTCAAAGAGCTACTCAGCTCAGCAGAGGACAGGCAATGGTAAGAAGCAGTCACAAATGTTCCACAAAAGTCAAACTCCAGTACGTGGACATACACAACAGAGATTACACCCTGGTTTGTCATCCAGTAAAAACCGTGCAACAGCTCATTATGGTGCGGTTACGGGATTAAGAACAACTACAGATGGGATGTACCTTCTTAGTGCAGGTTAAGTGAATTTGATTTCTATTGTTTTGAAGAAATTATGAGTGTTGTTTGTCTGTTGTTATGCCTGTAAATAGTATGCATTAATGATTGTTCAACCTTAAATCTGTTACTAAGAGGCTGTCCTTAAATCTATTACTAAGAGACTATCCTCTCTCTTCAGGGTCTGATTCTCGTTTAAGACTATGGGATATCGATTCAGGCCGCAATACTTTGGTCAATTTTGAAGCTATGCGCTTGCAGACCAGCAAGCCACTGCAATTAGCTCTCACTGAGGATCCATCCCTTGTGTTCGTTCCTTGCATGGCAAGTATCAAGGTGTGCTGTTGTTTTGTAGCTTGTCAGGTTTACTGCTGAATTTTCAACTTCACACTGCACCGTTGTTTTTGCTTAGGCTTACAATCTATGGTCTGGTACGACATTTCAAACATTCCGTGGGCACTATGAACTTGTGAATTGCTGCTACTATAGTGCACAGAACCAAGTAAGTTTTCCTTGTCTACTATCCCCTATTAAGCTAAGCTTTCCAACATCTATTCCATTGCTAAGTATTTAGGAATGCAGGAACTCTATACTGGCAGCAATGATAGACAAATTCTTGTGTGGTCTCCGTCAACTCCAGCTTTTACTGAAATGGTATGTTAACTGTTAAGTATATGCTAGCATCATGTACTTTTTATTGGATTTGACTAGTAAGCTCTATTCTCTCACCAGGAGTGTGTGAGAATACCGCATAAACTTTTGAGGCAAATTTGATTGTTGACAGTGTTAAATGTCTGCAGGAAGATGATGACAAGCGGCAAGGGTTTTTTGCAGATGATGAGGATAATTGGAGTGAATGAGAACTTGCCAGTTGATCATATGTATACTAAGAACATTGTCGTGAAGGATGTTAGCAAGTCAGGGTTCTTGTTAATATTACACTAACCAGTAATTCTTGTTAATGACTCACAAAATCTTGATATTGTATGACTCTACTCTGAGAGTTTTGTTGTACATAAGTACATTATCATTTCAAATTGTTGGCAGTTTATTGAAATGTAAGTATTGCCAAATTTTATGCCAAAAAGAAAAAAAAATGTTACGTCAGCTTCACCCAAGTGTTATTTCGGAACTGGAGGAACCTTAAGCTTATTGTTCATTGGCAAAGTATTGTTCACGTTAAGGCCTTTACCTGAAATTCAGAGGTCGTGAGCTTTAACAGCTACGAGACTGCACAACCTCGTTACTGTTACCTTTGTTATCGGACAGAACCCAATAGTGTCTAGCTGAAGCAGAGTTTCTGAGCAGAACAGCCACGAGGTAGCAGTATAGCACAACTCATTACTGTTGATTTTGTTTACCTAAAAGAACTCCCAGACTCATTCAGCATTCGGAAATACAAAGTAGTCATGAAGCAACAAGGCAACAACATGGCGGGGACAGGAGGGATGGTAATGGGGTCATTCTCCGTCGGAGAGTAGCGGATCATCCCCATCCCTGTGACGAAAAAAAATCCTTATCCCCGTCGTCGGGTACTATTCTTCCCCATTCCCCGTCCCCGTCGGGTTATCAGGGCCCCATCCCCGTCATCGGTATTGCCATTTCTAGATTTTAGCTACAGCAAAGAGAAATTTCTCAAGCTATGAAGTCATGGATACACTCATGGGGCGACGGCTGGGAAGGGAATGAATAGAAAATGGGAGTATGAGACTAGGGTTATGCTTATGCACAGCTTAGGGTTGGGGAACAATGGTTGGGCACTTGAGCTGGGCTATGAACTTATGAAGTATGTACTGTATTATCGGGGGTCCATCGGGGAACGGGGATGGGGAGCAGGGGAATAGCCCCGTCCCGGCCAAACCCGATGGGGAATGTTTTTTTTTCATATTACTATCCCTGTGGGGAATGAATTAGTTCCAAACCCGCCCCCTAATAGATGAATTCTCCATCGGGGAATGGAGAATGGTGCCCCATTGCCATCTCTAGGTACAGCTTTCAAATCAAGAGCATTGATACATGAATTTTCACCAGATTCATCACATAACCAGCGTAACATTGCTCAGTTTTTCAATTGCACAGATAGTACATGTAATCTTCAATTCTACATGTGTTACAGGAAACAAAAAAAAAATCAGTGACAGTTATAACAGGCCCAGAGAAGTTGGAACGCCAACCCGCACTTGTTTCAGACTCTGGTGCCCAGAAATGGACTGCATGCACCGGTATTTTTCAGAACCAGACAGTTATTATTTGCCTGGGAGCTCATATTATCTCAACCTGAGTTCGGTAAGCTACAGAGATCTCCGTTGGGAGTTCCTAAGATACACAACTCTGTTATATTGCAAGACAGAATGAGTGGCTAAGGCATAAAAATAAGGACACGATGACAAAAGTAGATGAAAGAATCAGATAAAGCATACCATATATTACTGCAAGTAACATCAGATGCCACCGCAGCTTATTGTGTAGATGGAGACCAGATTATCCTGGTTTGGGACGAACATTCCCGATTATGCTATTGTTTTTTAGATCCTCTGACACCGAATAATGCCTGCAGCGCCACCATAGCACAACCATCTCTCACTACCTTTGTTCGTGTTCCATCTCAATCGATGCAAGGCTATAGCTTTGGGAGGGAAGGCTTCAAAGTCTTGAGGGGATTTACCATCACTGCTGTTGTATATGCCAGCATTCTGTTGCATTGTAGGACCAGCTAAAACTATCGCACCAGTTTCTTGTCCTTCATCAGGTCCATCTTGTTGACCATCTGCAATTGTATCCTGTAGGGTGGTTGAACAGGCATGTCAGGCAGCAAACCAATGATACAAATAGCAGCCAAATGGAGAAAGTTTTACCTGAGTCGGTGAGAGGTAATTTCTCCTTTTCTATATCGTGCACTCGATCTACATCCTGGCATGATTTTGAACCCTTTTTGCCACCAGAGGAACATTTGATAAAGGAGAGTTTTGCAACGTGACACCAATCTTAATAACTGTTCTCTCCTCTGATAATGAACCACAAAGGAAATAAGGTACACGGTTCCTCCCGGGTTCCTTTTTCCAGAATCTCGGAGTAAGCTACAGGTTAAATATTTGTTTAGCATACTACAGATACTCAGAATCACAAGCATAAATAGATAATGCCCATGGTATAGACCATAGAGTTTACCTGGAAGCACACAGCAGTACCATCTGCCACACAATAAGCTGCATAACCTGGACACCGGCAAAGAAATATTACAAATTTAAGGATCATCACGAATATTTGGCTCCACTGATGTGTTGAACTATGCATCAACTACAGATAGATATTTTCATGAGCAGCCACTAATTCTCCCAGAGTTCTATACAGAGATCCATTTAAATTTCTTTAATATTGAGTGTCCAAAATGAAATCCTACAATAGGTGAATATAAGTAAAATAATAAATTATTCGAATGCTAGTATATGCAACAAAGAACAGAACTATAAGTTAAAGGTTTATTTCTTTAATACAACAGTTCCTTCCATATTGTGGTTCCAAAGTCCAAAAATTATTCTCTAAAAAAAGGGTACAATCCAGGAGTGCGACTTATTAGGAAATTTGAGACTGGATACTGCTTAGGAAGGATATAGGATATGCTTACACATGATTATAAAAATGCACCTGTAATTTCTGAGGCATGGACACTCCAGATCAAATATTCTGACAATTGATAAGTAGAACACCCTGAGTTTTAGTTCCAATGAATGGCCTTCCAGTGACTGGAACATCATTGGCAGTTCTTGATAAGTTAAGGAACTTCAATGTGCCATCTTCCAATGAGATAACAATACCTCTGAACACAAAGAATAAAAAATATAACAGCTAACATTATTATTCGAGTGCACAAAAAAGATCTAGTAACCTGCACATATACACAGTAAATGTGACCATGAATGAACACAAATGGAACTTATCATGTGGGATAAAACAGTTTTAAATTAGCCATTATTCAATGTTTATTCTGACTGAACAAGCCATGTGCGTCCTACAGGTTCACAATGTCTAGGGCAAGCCCCAGATAAAGGACCCCTTCCTGTATTTGTTTCATGCCTATGCTTCTCGGAGGTTTCTCCACCTGGAAAGTGCCATCCTACCACTTTATAGCCACAACAAAAAACTAGGCTACCTGGTGCTTGCAGGGTAAAAGATACAGGTGACCTCAAGATTCTAGAATATTCTCTCCATAAAAAAATGTCAGAAAGAATGGGGCTTTATTTAATCACATTAGCTTTGGTCCATTAGCAACAATCAATGTTGTAGTAAGTTGGATCAATGATCTAGTAATACATTAATAACCTTTCCAATAAAGGGAGAAAATATTGCATAAATATAGAAGGCAGGGATTAAAATCCCGGCGGGTTACCGGCTACCGGAGGGGATCCGGGAAACGAAAAACCGGAACTACAACGTCCAGTTTAGCCAATTCAAAATTCAAAATTTGATTTTTAGACGAAGCGAATTCGATCAATTTCATCCGAAAACCGGGATCCCGCCAGCCAACGGAAATACGCCGTAAACGTGATCCTTGATAGAAGGTACATGAGCACATAAAACCGTTTGTGTTAAAAAGATCATGTAAATTAGTGCAAATTGAAAGACTAAAACAACATAGAAGAATTAATAGAACTAATTAGTTCCATACCCAAATAAGACAGCTGCCTTAGCATGCCAACAGACACATACAGATCAGATGAGCCATGGGTTGCATAAGAACATTAAATCAATTCCCAACTTTCTTGCAACTATGGTTTACATTTCAACATTAATGAAGATAGTGATCTGCATTTGAAATTAATGCAGTGTTTCAATGACAAGGAAGACAAGGTAAACCCAAGTTCCGAACCCAGTGGCTAATGATGTAAGCTGAGTAAATCGTGTGTAGTGAAGGAAACTGAGTAGAATTTATTTACTCCAGAAGGAACAAAATATTACCTTGCATCCTTTAACCAATGAAGACTTAATACAGCCCTTGGAGCAGTAGTTAGCTCCCAAAGAGGACGGTATGGATCTCTGCAGCAAAGAGTTTCATGACATGCAAATCAATACTCAAATATTACGGTCCAATAAAGAAAACATAGCAAAAACGGTGGTGAATCCAACAATCATATTATTGTTTGATTAAGGTTATGTTGATGCAATGTTTCTTCAGTGGTAACTGCCACACCTGTGGTCACTGTCAGTTAGATCTTCAACAGTGACTTAAGTCCTGCTGATGCAAATTGTGGAGCTCTGCCAGCTAATGATTGATCTTAACAATCAGTATATCTGTACCGTAGATTGTCGGAATATTGTGTGTATCCCGTAGGATCCTACACCCTTTATTTATAGTCTCAAAGTAGAGTCTAACTCTAATACAACTCATTATTTAGATCTAACACAAACTCTCCAACACTCCCCCTCAAGATGGGCCAGAGATATCAATCATGCCCATCTTGTTACACATTGTAGCACCCTCACTAGGATCTAACCATTTAGTAAAACAGTCAGCTAACTGTTCACCAGACTTGACATACTCTAATTTCAATATTCTGTCATCGAGCTTTTCCTTGATGAAAAACCTATCAATCTCAACGTGCTTGGTACGATCATATCGAATCGGGTTGTTAGCAATGTTGATTGCGATTTATTATCACAATGCAACACCAAAAGATTATTCCTCCATATTCAAGCTCTGACAATAACCCTTCATCCATATCATTTCACTCACACTCAACGCCATTGCTCAGACTCGCTTCGCAGCAGGACCGAGCCACAACCTCCGCTTCTTGCTTCTCCATGACACAAGGTTACCTCCCACAAAGATGCAATATCCGAGGTAGATCTCCTGTCATCCACACCGCCGCCTAATCAAGATCGCAATACCCTTCCACATTCGGATGTTGATTCTTCCCAACCAAAGGCCTTTCCTGTGGCTACTCTTCAAATACCACAGATTCGATAGACAACATCTATGTGTCCTGCTCTGGGATCATGCATATATCGACTAACCACACTCACTGCATATGAAATATCAGGTCTTGTATGGTATAAATAGATGAGACGCCAACAAGCCTTTGATAAGCTTCCTTGTCAACTGGATCTCCCGACTCAACACATAGCTTGTGATTCCTATCAATAGGTGAAGCAATAGGGCGACACCCAAGCATACCTGTTTCTACCAGCAGATCAAGGACATACTTCCTCTGGGAGAGAACTATACCATTCGAAGAACGGACAATCTCAATCCCAAGAAAGTATCGAAGAGGTCCAAGATCTTTCACCTCAAATGCCTCTCCCAATTTTTTCTTCAAGGACTTGATTTCCTCGGCATCGTCTCCAGTAATCATAATATCATCAACATAGACTGCCAATATAGTGATATGTGATCCTCTATGCCTATAAAACACAATATGATCTCCATTGCACTGAGAATAGCCCATACTACAGACTGCATGCCTGAATCTATCCCACCATGCCCTTGGAGATTGCTTTAGACCGTATAAAGACTTCTTGAGTCTACACACCTTCCCCTTAGTCTGCCTGTTCTCAAAGCTTGGAGGAACCTCCATGTATACCTCCTCTTGTAAATCACCATGTAGAAAAGCATTCTTCACATCCAACTGATGTAGGGGCCATCCAAAGTTAGTTGCACATGAGATCAACGTTCTTATCGTGCTCATCTTCGCCACTGGTGCAAAGGTCTCATCATAGTCTATCCCATATGTTTGACTATAACCTTTTGCAACCAATCGTGCCTTGTATCTTTCTACTTTGCCTTCAGGAGTTTGCTTAATTGTAAACACCCATTTGCATCCTATTGCCTTTTTTCCCGCTGGAAGTGGAACAAGATCCCATGTCTTGTTCTTCTGAAGTGCACTAAGTTCCTCCTTCATGGCATCCGTCCACTTAGGATCCTGCTTAGCAGCACGCCAATCCTTTGGAACATGCACTGTTTGAAGAGATGCAATGAATGCTTTGTATGCAGGTGAGATATGGGAATATGAGATGAAGTTTGCAATGTCATGCTCAAAGCCATACCGGACTAGAGGCTTTCCTGCATTAGCTCTAGTTTTCCTACGTTGTGCAAGTGGTAATTCTAAATGAGAGTGATTAGAATGAACATTACCACTTGCCCCAAGGGGAGGCAAGGAACTTGATGGAGAGAGATCCGAGGGATTTGAGATCGATCAATTGGCAAGACCACTGCTCGTAAAGTCGCTCAGCCGTGGCAAGGCCGGCCGCTCGTAAAGCTCCGTTGTTGGCTCTGCTGTTGGTGGCTCAGGTGCTAACTGCTTGTCTCTCTGCTTCTCCCCTGTTTCCCAAAGCGTCTTCGCTGATAAACCTTCAATTCTTTTGGGGCTAGGACATCTCTCGCATATTCCGTTAGGTTTGGGCACGGAATTGTTCGCACAATAACTTCTTCTCATTGACTCTCCTTGTTCTCCCCCTCTCGACTGTCACCCTCGATGATAGGAGAGAGCTCCAAATACTGATCAAGAGTACCTCCACTTATGTAGTAAGGCTCAAACTCCCGGAATGTCACATCCATACTCACAAACAACCTTCGTTCAACTGGGTTCCAGCATTTATAGCCCTTCTAACTCGATGAATAGCCTATAAAGATACATTTCAATGCCTGTGGATCCAACTTGCTAATCGATGGTCGGTGGTCTCGTACAAAATACACACAATCAAACACCTTGGGAGGCACCTTGAACTCCCGTTGACCCAAAAGAAGTTCAGCTGGAGATCTCATCCCAAGTATTCGAGATGGCATGCGATTGATGAGATACACTGCCGTCATTACTGCCTCGCTCCACAATCCCTTTGGCACATTCATCTGAAACATGAGTGAACGTGCTACCTCCAACAAATGTCGATTCTTCCTTTCAGCAACTCTATTCTGAGGTGGGGTTCCTGGACAAGTAGTCTGATGAAGTATCCCCTCTTCTGAGAGATACGTTGCAAACTCCTTATTAACATACTCAGTTCCATTATCTGATCGAAGAATCTGAACCATTGCGTCAAACTGGGTAGCAACCAGCCTATGGAAGTCCTGAAAACACCGAAGGACTTCGTTCTTGTGCTTCATCATATAAATCCAAGTCATACGAGTATATCAATCAATAAATGTGACAAACCACTTAAAACGACTCACAGAAGTAACTGAGCACGGACCCCAAACATTCGAATGTATTAATATAAAAGATTCATAACTCCGAAGACCAATACTACTATATGTAGACCGTGTATGCTTTCCAAACTCACAAGCATCACACACAAGTTTACTCTTGTCTACCCTTTTGAACAAATCAGGGTATAACTGACTTAAACTCTCAAATGATAAATGTCCTAAGCGACGATGATGTAACAAAACTTCTCTCTCGAGTCTTCCTACAGCCACAGTCAATGCCACATCAACCTGATCAATGTACCATAGCCCATTACGCCTTACTCAGTCCCAATCCTCTTCCCAGTTCTCTTCTCCTGGAACAAACACGAATCCTCATCAAATGTTACAGTGCATTTGAATTGATCAATGATAGAACTAACTGAAAGAAGGTTGACTGGAAAGGAGGGAACATGCAAGACGGATGACAAAGCAATAGATGGTGTGCACTCTACAGATCCTACACCCTGAATAAGCTGAGAGGTCCCATCAGCTGTTTGGACAGTTTCAGAATGAGTATATGGGGTGTAAGATGCAAAAGCACTAAGAGAACCCGTGACATGCTTGGATGCTCTTGAATCTATGATCCAATCAATACGAGAGTGCTTATATGTGGATGCAAGGGAATGTGCCTGAGTAACTTCGCCCACGTGGGCGTAATTTGCAAAGTGACCAAAGGAGGTGGAATCATGAGAAGTCTCCTCCAATGCCTTTCCTTGCTGCCACTTCTCCCATTGCATAGTTTGATCGCTCATCGAGTAATGACGTGATCTCTCCGCCGGGCCATATTAGCTCGGGGCCGCCGCGCCCTTCCTCGACCTCCATCTCCACGACCACCACGATCTCCACCTCGGCCTCGATAATCTCCAACTCGGCCTCCACGACCATCACGACCTCGACCTCCATACCGTGGAGAAGGACAAGCACGGCTCAGATGTCCTTTTATCCCACAGTTGTAGCACTCCCTATCATCTGGTATGGCATATGCGGATCGAACCGGGTTGTTATCCCCCATTACTCGTAGTCGAACCTCCTCCTGCACCATTGCCGAAATAGCCTCCTCCATAGTAGGCAAGTTTGCCAAGTGAAACATGGCAGCCTTTGACTCTCAAACTGGTTCATCCTTTTAGAAAGTGTAAACCTGTCACGTTGCAACCACACTCTACCAAACCTCAATATCACCAAAGACATGTTAACGCGGTGGATCATAGTGATCTAAATCGCTCACGATTGTCGCATTCACTAGCATACTCCTGGACAGTGTTCTCCTCCTGTTTCAGGGCCTCCACCTTGCCTTGGACCTCCACTATCATCATCACATTTCCTGCCCCGGAGTACATGTTGCTCAACGTCTTCCACATCGCCGGTGCACTCTGTATCATCTCCACCATTCGAGCGATGGATGGAGACATCGAAGTTAGCAACCAAGCTACCACCACAGAGTTGGTGGTATTTCATATCCTCCAATCCATGCTCGCTTTGTCTGCAGCTCAACGCAAGTCTCCCGCAGGTAGTGCTCCACCCTTTTCGTCCTCAAAATTAGCTGAGCCCTTCTAGACCAACTCAGGTAATTTTTACTTCCTTTCAATTTTATATCATTCGGCATTAGCTCCAGCTTTAAGTCAGATGACCATACACCAACCATCGGACCTATCATACCTGTCGCAACGAGGTCTTGTAACATGCTTCTCATGTCTCCTTGAGTTACTAGTGAGGAAGTAGTCTCAACAATGCCTTTCTTCTCTCTTCTACCGCCCTCATTGCAACTTCTTCCTTCTCCTTCCTCGCAACCTCAATTTCTTCAAGGTTCATCTTCTCAAACAACCAGAACAATATCAATTACTGCAAAGATATTCCGCGCGTATCTCCCACGATCACGGCAATTCTTCACGCAT
The DNA here is from genome assembly GCA_036346255.1 of Ampelocalamus luodianensis. Taxonomy (NCBI): domain Eukaryota; kingdom Viridiplantae; phylum Streptophyta; class Magnoliopsida; order Poales; family Poaceae; genus Ampelocalamus; species Ampelocalamus luodianensis. The sequence goes on along the minus strand of CM070617.1, from coordinate 21,858,349 downwards.
CAACTGCCGAACCTGGATGACTGTCTTTACGATTGTCCAAATCATGCAGAACAGTAGCATAAAAAGAAGCAATTAACCTTTCCTCGGTTTCTTCTCCCGAGAGGCTGCTCTTTCCTCAGTTTCTTCTCCCGATCTCTTCTTCCCCCGAATCGGCGGGTCCTCGGCTTGCGGTGGCGGCTTCAGTAGCGGCGGCGACGCGGTGACTGCGCGACCAGCGACGACGGCGCGCGACGACCGGCGGGCGCGCCCACGCTACCCGGCGGCGACGGCGGTCCGCACAACTCGAGCGGCGCGGCGGCCACGCGCCGCGAGGCGCAGCAGAATGGCGCGCCCGAGCGGCGGTTGTCCGGATTCGTCCGGTGCAAAGGGGGAGGGGGAACGACGGCGGCGGTGGCTGAGGTACGACGACGGCGGCGGCTGAGGTACGTGAGGGCTAGGGTTAGGGTTTGGTGGTGGACGATGGCTCTGATACCATGTAGATTGTCGGAATATTGTGTGTATTCCGTAGGATCTCACACCCTTTATTTATAGTCTCAAAGTAGAGTCCAACTCAAATACAACTCATTATTTAGATCTAACACGAACTCTCCAACATGTACACAACATACTACAGCTTTTAGAAGCAGCGGCATTATCAATTTTATCATTAGGAAACATAAAACAAATAAAGATGCATGGTTCCCAGATTGGAAAGTGCCGTTAACTCATTTGGCAGCGTCGGCGGATGGCCGAGCTCGTCGCGGCAAGCAGCATTGAGCGAAGCGGCGGCAGCAGATTGCGGCAGCGGCGGAAGCGGCGCCGCGGGTCGGCAGCGGCGGCGGCGCAGCTGAGCGCAGAGGCGGAAGCGGCGGCGGCGCAGATGCGCGCGGCGCAATGAGGTCGAGGCTCGCAGCGGCGGCAGTCGGTAGCTCCATTTCACGACGAGAAGGCCGATGCACTCGACCACTGGCGAGGGAGCCACGCGAGCCGGGCGGCGCAGATGGCCGCGCACGCCACGAGCTTGGCGGCGGTCCCGCATAGCGCGGCGTGGCTGGTGGCGCTCCCGAGGAGGCGCGCATGGCGGTGGCGCTCGGAGGAGGCGCGCGACGGCGGTGGCGCGCCCCGAGGAGGCGCGCGGTGGTGGCGTTCTCGGAAGAGGCGCGCACGCGACAACGGCGACGACGGGTCGATAGAGAGCGCGCCTTCACAGCGGCGTGGTTTCTCCCGGACCGCACCGGTTACCACGGGTTCGGTGTTGTCGAGGACGCCGCCCCGGCGGTGGTGGCCTACTCACCAAGGCCAACTACGCCGTGGGCGCGCGTGATGAAGGTGAGGCTCAGTGCGCACATGTGGGATGCGATGCAATGCGGCGACGCCGACTACAACCAGATCGACGGCGCTGGATGCTCATCGCCGCAGCCCGCCCGAGATGCGCTTCGCTCTCCAACAAGCGGATCGCCATGAGGCTTGGGACGCCATCGCCGCCACGATCGGCGCGCCGATCGCGCCGCAAGTCCACACCGCAGCACCGCGACGGGTGGGAGAACCCGCCTTCAAGCGGTGAGGACGCCGATGACTTTGCTCCGCCTCAACACTCGCTGCGTAAGCCGTGCAGTTCGGCGATGACACCTACGGCGAGGAGAGAGCGTGGAGAAGCTCTCTTCGTTGCGCCCCGAGAAGCAAGCAGATGGCTCGCCGATCCGGTCTCGCTGGATCTCTCCACGATGTCGATCGAGGAGGCGAGTAAAGAACAGAGAACTCAATTCACTGGACTTGTGCTCAGTGAAATATTAACAAAAAAGAGAAAGAAATTGGATTGAGATAAGCCTCTGAGAACATCCCCATATACAAAATATCAGAAATAGTTGGCAGAGAATAGTTTTGTCAGAACAAAGTTCCTAGTAGGGTCTATGCCTACCTTAAATCCCAGAATTTTAAACCATCCTCTCCAGCAGTGACAAAGGTATTTGTGCTTTCCTCACTGTTGAAATGATATTGTGGAGTCAGAACTCAGAGTTTACCTTTTGGAATGGAACCGAAGTATGATACAACTGAGTACCTTACGTATGGTGCCCATGAGAGGGCTCTGATAGGAACAGATTCAGCAGTGACGCACATAAAAGGTTTTGAATCTGTGCATTAAGCAGGATAGACGATTAATTTTATTCAAACAAAATAAAATAAGAAATACGCAGTTCAGGAACTCCAATAGCTTGCTTTTTAAAGTTAGCAGTTCCAGAGTCAGACATGTTGTTCGGCAAAGCATAAATGATAAGACACCCTTGAAAAAGGAAGCTAACTAAGAAACTATTTACATACCTTGAGATGACTAGTTTGCAGTGAACTTCCATATAGCAACCTGGAACAACAAAATCCAACCATGAAACTTTCAGAATTGTAACTTCAAACCAAACAGTGCAGTTCTCAGGTAAAGACTTCAAGGTCACAGGGTTTGAGTTAAGAAAATAATTTTGCCACAAGATGAAAAGATACCGTTCCATCATGACATCCCGCCAATATCATATCATGAGGAGAAGGCGACCAATCAACTGTCAAGGGAATGCTGTTTACCATTATAAAGAGGCAATGGCTTCAAAATGAAAGTTCATGCCAAGTAATTGAGCAGAAAATCAAAATCTGCCACCTAGTTCTAATATTAAAATTGATGAATCGCACAGGTAAAAGTCGCAATACCTCTGTCTGCTTCCGCACTTCACTCTAGCACATCTAAACACAGGTTGCAGCTTTAGAAAACGAGGGTCAGTACACACCATGGAAGAAGAGGAATATATTTTCTGGATCATGCTTGGAGATGGAACTTCCCATCTGTGCACAGGAATGAATTAGAAGTAGATGATATAACAAATAAAATTGATGATCTAGCATAGGATATACTCACACTTCAAGTGAGCCATTCCCCAACAGTATTGCAAGAAAACCCAAACATGATTTCTGTTCTGACTGACTTAGTAAAGGGGGTTTCCATTTGATGTCCCAATCAACTTTGCCATTATGAGCTAAACACAAGACAACCCTTGGTAGAGAAATGTCTTTTGGGATTGGAGAAACGTTCGAATTTTCTGCAGAACTAATCATATTACTGTTTTTACTTGATTCTTTGAATGGAGCCAGTTCTGTATCTTCTACTTCATCAATAACCTGGGAACTGTTTTCGAAAGGAACAGGCACAACTTGATTTTCCCGTGCATGCTCAATGTCACAATTAGAAGTAACTCCACTCTTAGATCCAATCAAACCAGCCTCATTTCTCATGTCTTCACTTATAGATGATCCCAGTAACATGGAATTCTCAAATGAAGCCAAATGATTATTTGGCACAGTAGATGTCGAAGATCTCTCCATCTTCTGTACTTCACCACTCAGAGCCAGTGAGATACTTTCATTTGAAGCAGATTCCTTTGTAGGTTGCCCACCACCCTTTCTGGGACATGATTCTTTCTTGCACTTTTCAACTGAGGCCACATTGGGTTGTCTGAGTTTTTTGTTCTTCACAACTAAATGCTGTAGAACAACTGCACTCTGTTGAAACAGGCTTCTTTCTAGGTCTGACTCTGCCCCTGTTGGCACTTGATTGTTCCTTGCAATTTGCATTGCATAATCCATGCGCTGGTGGTGAAGCATCAATTGAACCAAGGTTACTTGCTATAACTTCGCCATCACTGTTGGCCAAAGATGTGGGATTGTCTAAACTGGTCGGTGTAGAAGCTGTCTTTGGGGACTCAGTACCAGAAGCCAATAAACCACCGGTTGCACTAGAAAGTGATTTCTTTCTAGGCCGTCCTCGCCCCATCCTACCACTTCACTCTCTCTTGTCACTTGATCTAGGTGAAATATGCGTAGGCAACACGGAATCATCTGAAACAGCGCCTGTATGTACATTACCCTCACAGCTTAGCAAGCTAACAGAACAAAACTCACTTGTCACTGATCCTATGTTAGGCTGTCCAGATGGCAAAGAATTCTCAACATAGACATTTGGATCATTTGAAATGGTTTCCCTGGAACCCATGCTCTGTGATTCAACACCAGAAACCACTGAGCAACAAAGCGCACCAGAAATTGGTTCCTTTTAGGTTGTCCTCTACCCTCCTACCCTCCGATCTCTCAACTTTTTCTCACAAGTTGCACTAGATGAAGATGGAACTGGCAATGCTGCATCAACTGCAACAACAGTTAAATTAGCATTAGACTGTGTTGAACCAGTGGGGTCCAAACTGCAACCAGCTGAAACAGGCAGACAAGTTGTATCTTTTCCTAATTCAATATCAGTGCCTGAAACATGCTTGCTGTTGCTTGGAGCTGGATACTTTCTGGGCCTCCCCCTTTTTTTCCTTTGGTTCCATACATATTAGAGCTGTAGACAAATCTTCTTTTAATTCAATGCCAGATGAACCTTTTACCTTGTCAATTGGTTTTTTCCTAGGTCGCCCTCTGCCTCTTCTTGGAGTCGATTCCACAGACATCACGGTTGACATGACACAAGCTAATGCAAGATCACCTGGGACAACTGTGGAAGTGACAAGAGGATCAATAAGACTATTTTGGGATATTTTCTTGGTCTGCCCCTTGGTCTTTTCAGACTTGGTTCCGAGTGATCATCAGAAGTTGTGATGGTTCTCTTTCTAGGTCTCCCTCTTGATTTTGGTGGATTGGATGAACTTTCAACAGAATTATTCTCATCTGGTGTTTTCCTAGGCCTTCCTCTACAATTATTCTTACTGCATGCAACCATTGGCTGATGAGGATTTACCTCTTCAAAGGGTGCTACGAGACACCAAACTTGAATGATACCTCTCCCAATTAATGGCATACCAAATTTATGGTAAGAAGAACCAGGAGGATGAGCGGCAACAGCAAGATACTACAATGGATAAAAGACATCGAATTAGGATGATCAGCTCTAAATAACTCGTAGGTCATACTCATTTTTTTTAAAGTCTGGCAAACTCTTGCAATTAAAAACCAGAAAATGAATAAGGTACTACTATTATAGACATTGAACAAACAAGTGCAATCATGCAATTAGCCCGCATGCAAAGACGCACTCAAGAAAAGTACTGCAACAGATGTCTGCAATAGTTTTTAGATATGCCACCATAAAGTATGTGGTTCAGTAAAATGACTCGATGTCTCATTGACATGTGGGCTTGGGACCCATTTGTCATGTTCACAGCAGATGGCGTTGTTCTAAATCACAAACTTTGGGTGGCATCCAACAAAAAGTTTCTCCATATATTGGAAAACAAGGCAGTTATTGAATAATAAGATGATGCATAAACTCTTCTGAAGTCACTAAAAGAGAACTACTAAGTTCAGATCACAACCTCACAGTTTACAGGAGAACAAGGCTTGTCGTACAACCTTGGGCACCAGTCCAACGCCCAAACGTTTCCCCCAGCAAACAAAATGAAATCAGAGCTGCAACAGTTGAAGACATTTTATCACAGTTCAGTCAAGATGGTTTTATACAGTCATATAGATAATGAAGTACAGAACAAAGTGAAAGAGGATAGAAATATGCAAGTCAAATTTAACAGTGTATGCATGTCTCATAAGTTTATGATACTATTGAATTTTTACTTGATAAAATGAAGGAGCAATGGTGCAGAATGCTAATAGAACAGCTCTGTTTTCATCAAGTAACTTCACCATTCAGCCATTGACAATTCATCAAAAGGTAACAAAAGCTTGTATGGGTTTAGCGCACTTGACAATCCCACTAACTCTGCAGCATTTGACAGGATAATTCTTCTGGACCAAGATAATACTCCCTCCGTTTCCGAATAGATGTAGTTTTAGAACGTGGCAGTCAAAATTTTAAAACTTTTGATAGCGCGAATATTGTTCTCATTCAAGTAAATGATAGGAGTACAATATATAGACCCGAGGATCTTCCTCTACCTGATTTATAGAATCAAGATCAGGGAGGAGATCCAGGGGATCAGGCACATGCGCATAATTATAGAAGGGGATCACCTAAACAGGGAAGGTAATCACCTAAACAGGGAAGGGGATCACCTAAACAGGGAAGGGGATCACCTAAATAGGGAGAGAAATAAACTCAGAACACCCCGCATCGAACGCCCACGGACATGACGCTTAGACCGGAGCGAAACTCACAAAAATGTATGGGAAGCCCTTGGTGAAGATGTCGAATCGGGATGTCGTTGGGACATGGAGAACGCGAACATCTCCAATAGCAACACGCCATGACGAAGTGGAGGTCGATCTCGACATGCTTTGTTCACGATGTTGAACCGGGTTGGTTGATAAGTAGACAAAGACCGACATTATCACGATGAGACCAAGGTGCTCTTTGTCGGGATTGTGGAGTTCTGTAGCAACCGCCGGCCAGGAGGCCTCGCCACGCCATTGGCGATCGCCGTGCTCGGCCTCGTGATCGAGCGGGACACCGTGTGTTGCCGCTGAGGACCAGAAACCAAGTTGGCACCAAGGAACACAACAGAGCTCGGTAGACTTGCGTGTCCGACAACCGCCCAATCAAGATCTGTAGACGAGCGGATCGCAGGTCGTTGACGGTCGCGAAGAAGCCCATGACCAATTGTACCTTGCGAGATAGCGCAGATGCGTTTAATCGCAGAGAGTGAACGCCACGAGGTCATGCATGTGAAGACACACCAACCGAACAAAGATAAGAGATATCGGGCCGAGCGGCGCGAGGTATCGCAAGGCACCAACCGCATCGCGCAGATCGAGTAGGTCGCCGACAGTGCACCGACCGTGGAGAGACCTTGGCGTGAGTGTTCACCGGCATCGCACGGCTTGCGCTGGTCATGGCGGCCGCTCAAGCACATCCAGAGTGTATTGCCGTTGTGAAAGAAAGAGGCCCTCATAACTCTGTTGAACACCACACCTAGGAAGTGATGGAGAACACCGAGATCCTTCATGGAGAATTCCTTCTGAAGGGCAGTGATGATGCGACGAAGGAGATCCTGGCTGGAGGCAGTGAGGACAATGTCATCCACATATAGCAGTAAGTATGCCTTGTCGGTCCCGTAGCGATAGATGAACAAGGAGGTGTCGACGGCCTCGTGAATCCGCCCCGTCGGCCCCGTCATCCCCGCGCCACGCCGCGCCTCGCCACCGCGCTTCGCGCGCTCACCTCCACGGCGCTAGCGCCGCAGCGCCTCTGGTGTGTACAGCCGCCGTCCGCGCTCGCCCTCGCCGCTCCTTCACCGCCTCGTGGCTCTCGCACTCGCCTTCCACTGAGCTGCCCCATCGCCGGTGGTTAACCATCACATGATGGCCACCGCGCAAGGCGGCTTTGTCACAATACCGCGTTGCCACGGCCCTTTCGCCTATTCCGAAGACCTATCGCAGCGCCCTTGCCGATCCACACTGGCGACGCGCGATGGACGAGGAGTACGGCGCCTTGCTCTGATACCATGATAGCGCGAATATTGTTCTCATTTAAGTAAATGATAGGAGTACAATATATAGACCCGAGGATCTTCCTCTACCTGATTTATAGAATCAAGATCAGGGAGGAGATCCAGGGGATCAGGCACATGCGCATAATTATAGAAGGGGATCACCTAAACAGGGAAGGTAATCACCTAAATAGGGAAGGGGATCACCTAAACAGGGAAGGGGATCACCTAAACAGGGAAGGGGATCACCTAAATAGGGAGAGAAATAAACTCTCTAACAACTTTGATCACTAATATACGTAGAGGTATTTCGATTTGTCACATGGAAATGATATTAGTAGATTCTTCATTGAAAGTACTTTTGTATCATTGTATTTTGGAAAAAGTCCGCTTTACTCCCTCGAACTATCAGAAAAGTCTGGTTTACCCCCTGAACTATAAAACCAGTTATTTAACCCCCTAAATTTGCGAAATCCGGTCACTTAACCCCTCGGGCCGGTTTGGGTGGGTGGTTTTGCACATGTGGCCGATTTTGTCCAAGTCAGCAGGTGTTTGCCACCCAAGTCAGCAGGTGTTTGTCACCCAAGTCAGCATTCAAGTACAATATAGTATACAAACCACATACACATGTACAATACAGTATACAAGCCACATACACATGTAGTATACGCCAAGTGCTGTCGGCGGCGAGGTGCAGGGCCAAGTGCTGTCGGCGGTGAGTCGTAGGTGACGACCGGATCCCGACGGCGCCGACAACAGGGAAGCTCGGGCTTGCCGGCGGCGCGGACGAGGACCGGATAGCGCCGGGGCCGACGAGGGCGAGGCCCAAACTGACCACAACAGCAATCCACTCCATCACCATACACATGCATAAAATGGAAATCAACTAGCATGAGAACATGAAACAAAAATCAACTAAAGCATCAAGAACCATATAACCACACAAAAAACACAAATTTATTCAACGCTGCTTCACGACGTTCAATCGTAGACCGTATAAGCTCGCAGCCGGGTTTTCCCCCCAATTTACACGCAGTAGCAATCGAAACGGCGAGACTAACACACAGATCTAACAGAACGGCGCGCATCAAGCGAGTGGGTGACGGGAGGATTGGATTGGATACCTTGCAGGGGCGGTTCTTGATGACGAGGTAGCCATTCTTGCGGATGGCGCCAGCTTGCTGCAAGTAGGTCTTGGAGGCGCCGACGTTGGCCTTCGACTCGAACTGGTGCTCTTCGGATTCAGTGGAGAGGCCGTGCCATGGCCACCCTGTGCCCCAGCCCCGCCGCCACTTCTCCCCGCGGCCGCCATCTCGCTCGCTATGGCCCTCCACCTCGCTGGCGGCGGCAAATCTCGTGGCGGCGCGGCGCTCGCTGCGGGCGGGCATGGAGAAGTCGCGGGGCCCCACCTCGAGGATATCCAGGTGACGTTGCGGCGCTCGAGGCCGCCGTCAGCCCGATCCGCGCGACGCAGGCCGAGCTTGCCGTCGCAGGGTCGCACATCAACCGTGTCGTCGGGCCGTGGAAGGCGCAGGGTAGAGGTGAGCGGCGGCGGCGGCGGCGCCCTGCCGAGAGCCGGAGATTCATCAGAGAAGAAATGGAGATTGGGGAGGGGAGATAGAATGGGGAATGGGATAAAGGAAGGGAGATTCAGTGCATGTGGGCTCGGTCCACGCACTGTGGCCGTGAGTCAAGCCACTGTCCAGCGGGATCCACTTGCTGACCGGGACAAATGAGAGTCCACATCAGCAAAACCACCGCTCCAAACAGCTGTGAGGTGTTAATTGACCGGATTTCGCAAGTTTAGGGGGTTAAATAACCGATTTTGTAGTTCAGATTTTTATCCAGACTTTTCTGATAGTTCGAGAGAGTAAACCAGACTTGTTCCTTGTATTTTTAATATTTTACTAACATATAATTAGAAAAGGTAATGATAATAGGTGTGTATTAGAGACCATGTCAATATTTGAAACAAGTAAAAGAGAACAGAGGTGGTATGTATTTTACTTTGATCAGGTAACAAGATAAGTGGATCCTAGAAACAGTACTGAAGAAGTCTAAGTTCTACAAATAATACCTGTTTGTATTCTCCCTCCCATCTTCCGGGTGTGTTATCTGCATTTATTCGCACTTATATCAACCAAGAGGAACGGGAGGAGATAATATTTTTTGACAGTGACGGGAGGAGATAATATTAGGAAGGAATCTCATTCATCTGAAATAATGCTTAAGCCCTCCAATGTAAAAAACGAAATTTAGCCTCGGAAATTAGCACCAACCGCTATTGAGTTTTACGAACCTGAGGAACAGATGCAGATGAGAACTGTGGTAAGGTTATCTTGTGTGTGCCATCTCTGGATGAAGCTGATCTGGTGCCATAGGTGTAACTTACACCTTTTGGCTCACAAGAGAAGTGCCTCCATTCTCTGGGGAGATATGAAATGATCAACAGATCAGAGTGGCAGATTCAATTTTGAGTATGAATATCAAAGTTTTTTTAATAAAAAAATGACATATTAGACTAGTAAAGAAAGAGAAAAAGGTGATGATGGCAATGTAACTACTGCAACTTTTCACAATTTGCTTACAGCTAAAGAGAACCATCTTCACACGGTCCTGTGCTTTTTTAAGTGAGCAGAGCAAGGTGAAATTAAAATCCAGCCCAGTCATACTGAGTTAATGAAAGTGGCCTAACGGCAGGAGTAGGAAACTGTCCTCCTTCCAGATTACTCACAAAAATGTTGATGGTTAAAAGAATGCAGATAACTTATCTTATATGAACTGCCAGTCCGCCAATAGTTAATACATTTGGATTAAAACCAATCCATCGCATATAATTATAAGTGATTATCTGGAAATTTTAGCCAGTGTTTATGCAAATTCAAAAGGAGAATGGAGAATGCAACACATAGAAAAAGAAGCAGGTGCAGGTGCTGCAGATCACATACAGTGAGATGACTGACAAAAAGCTAAGGCTATGAGCAGCCTTGTAGCAGCTGATCTGTCTCAGGTGGGTTTAACAGCTTCAAATTGGTGGGTACTAAAACTATATTTGACAATAAAAACTACATTTTGCTGTACTCCTTTCTAGTCAACACTGGCTACATTCAGTTTTGGTTCTAATTTTAGTTAAGATTCAATTGAAGTCAAAGCAAATACTAACTAGATTATAGCATGCTAAGTTGCTAACATCAAAGCTCTAACTAAACCGGTCAATCCTGAATACATAGTGATAGCTAAATAGTAGTCTGCAGAAATAAGGTGTCTCACTGACTCCTAATTAAGGGGAACCAATTCAACTACTACCCTGTGATTTGATCCACAATGAAAATAACTAGAGCTGTAGTGGTCAATGGAAAGCCACAAACTGACTATATATCCCAGAACACAACTACACAAGTGACTTCAACGACAACAACAACAAAGCTTTTGATCCCAAACAAGTTGAGGTAGATTAGAAATGAAACTTCCTCAAAGTTAAAGAGACGAGAGCCTTGTAAAAATAATAATAATAAAACTAAAACCCTAAGCCGTACAACCTGTCATTGGACCGAGAGCCTAAAACACCACCCCTAAACTTTCTTATGGTTCCGATACGTGGATCGCTAACTTCTATACGCTCCTATTTAAAGCTAATTCTTTAGATAACTTCTATAACTTCAATTTTATAAATTTTAGTTCACACAGCACAACGGCATTTTAGTTATCACATAACAAGTACCACGGTATCATTTTAGTTATCACATAACAAGTACCACGGTGTCATTCTAATCAATTGCAGATTAAAAAAAACACTTGTATTATCATCACCTAAGGGAGACGCAGGTAACAACACGATCAGATGCAGTGGCTATATCAAATGAATTCTGGTGACCATAATAATGGGGATAATAAACTGCTGCCAAAACATGCACATCACGACTAGATTTATTTTTATTTTTTTGTGTGTGATGAACCGATGATGCCATAAACTCCAAATTTACTAACTCCAAAAAAAAACGCCTACACATCCGACACATTAACCAAACTAAAGTGGTAATATATGCCATATCAGATGTTCCCATTTCCATGTTCCATGAAACATGTACCCACATATTTATCCAGCACCACGAGTTAAAATCTTGCTGATAAAGCAACCATTACATTTTGGGGAAAATTGATCATTTACCCCACCTTATATGTGTCTTTGCTTATTTGGGACTAAGTGTAAGGTAATAGCTCAAATGCCTCAGCTTTCATTGGCCACTTGATCATTTGCCTCTTTGGACAATTTTGCCCATGTGTCTTCTTCCCCTTCTTCCTCTTCTGTTCTTCTCTTCTTCCTTTGCACCGGCCATGGTCGACCCGGCGCTCTGGCCGCCGCCGCTGCACCTTGGCCACCTCCTCTCGGCTCTCCTCTCCGCGCACCACCTCTCCCTCCCCATGCTCATCGCTCCGGGGGCGGCGGCGCTCGACGTGCTCGGGGAGGCGAGATTTCCGGGGGCAACGGCACTCGGACTCGATCCGGAGCAGAGGAGGCGTCCTGGGGTAACCATCGCGCGGCACCGGGGAGGCCCGAGCGGCAGCGGGAACTCGGGGGCGGCCGGAGCCCGGGGCGGCGTGGGCTCGGGTGCGACTCGAGATTCGTGCAAGCAGAGGAGGCGCGGCGGTGTTGGCTCGGGGGCGGTGTTCTCGGGAGCGGTGTTGGCTTGAGCTCCGTGCGAGCAGAGGCTCCGGCCGCCACGACGCTAGGGACAAGCAGACGGGGCGGCGGGGAATGCTAGGGTTTGCGACAGATGGGGAGAAGCGAGGCTTGGTAGTGGGGAAGGAAAGAGGAGGAAGGAGGTCATGGTCGCTGGGGAGGTGAGGGTCTAGGGAAGTGGGAAAGGAAGGAGGGCCCCGGCTTCTTCCTCGAGCTCGCCACACTCCTGCCCCACCGCCGCCGTCGAAGAAGACCGCGGCTGGTCAGCCATGGACGGAGCAAGAAAGGAAAAAGAACGAGAAGAAGACAGGGGCAAAATTGACATTTTTTCTCTAAAATGTTAAGGACTTAGTCCCGAATGATCAAAATCACATGTAATATAGGGCAAATGATCAAATTTTCATGCATTTTATCGCTATTCTATGGCCATTTCGCCACCAACTGAAAGTTGCCGATTTTACCACTGTGATTGGGCAGCGGACTAGAGGGAGCAAGGATTTTCACCTAAGGAACGCCACTGAGGAGGCGAGCCGCTCGACTTCGGCATCAGGTAGGCCTCGACACCGTCTTGGCTCTCCTCTCCTTTCGGCGGTGGCGGCGCCTCCGTCGTATCCGGCGTCACGGCCATCGCCAACGAGACAAGCGGCGAGAGCTCTATCTAGGGCTGAGGGCCGCAGGGGAGAGAATATCTGGGAGACGGGCCCAATGTATTGGGCCCGTTGCCTCGAGTTTTTATACAATGATGGGATAATAGGCCGATGGACTTCAATTATATTGATGGCTTAGGCCTTAGGTTTTTATACTGAGATCTTTTTGGTACCTAAAGTTCGTCTCAGAAAAGGCACCTAAAATAATTTCCATCTGGAAATGATATCCACATGAAGTTTGCAGGCTTAAAAAAACGGTTAGGATTTAACTCTGAAAAATCCAATGTATGTTTGGATAGCAAGGAATTCGTATCCTCGAGGTCACAAAAACCGGATTTTGCACTATACAATGTATTTTGATTTCAAGAAAGTAACATACTCCAAGCTTGTCGTTACGCCCGACATCACGTTAATTCTTGTGTATAGAAAGGTCATGATACGGTAATTTGGTGTCGCTACCATTTTTTTAGTGTTCATCGAAGAAAAAGCGCTAATGGCTCACTCAAAATGCGAAGATTACATATAAAATTTGTAGGAACTAAGGGCTTGTTTGGTTTACGACCCTAGATAGTCATATCAAAATTTTAGTAATGATAAAACTCAGGCAATACCAAAATCTGGGTAAAAAAATTGTTTGGATCGTAGCCATACCGATTCACAAGCAATGCCAAAATTGATGTGTTTAGATTGTAACTATACCAAAATTCGCCAAAAATGTAAGTATAACATGTGGGACTTGCATGACATATATTCTTTTTTACACCAAAATTTGCCAAGAGTAATATTGTTTTATTGATTAAATGATAAGGAACACAACGGTTTAATCGGATCACAAATTGGATACTAAGTTTAGTAAATATGGTCATTTAAAATTTGCTAATCAAATTTATCGAACAATAAATGCACATGGCCAGCCAACCACAATATGATACAAGTCCGAATGAGCTGGCTTTGCCAAACCAAAATGCAGACGCTCGATTTGGCTGCCGAAAAGAAGCATAGGAAAAGAGGAGAAAAAATAGGGTATTACCAAAATTTTCTAGGTATTACCAAAATTATGTATTGAATCAAACGTTACCTAAATTCTTTTTGTATTATCAAAATTTCAGTGCGATAACTTGGGAAACCAAACCAAACAGCCAAAGTTCTAGCAGGAATTCAGAACGGAGCATAGGTGTTTCTGTATGTACTGCCATGTCAACTTTGTCACGTAGTCCTGTAACTTTTACCTGTAGTATCGATTGAAAGGATACGAAAGGAAGTACCGGAGGACAACATGCAAGCCACGTCTGTCGCCTACAGACACCGATGGGAAAGAGGTCAGCATTAGCATCATCATTCCGAGGGAATCTTGCCACCGTATACTACTCCGTAGTGGCATTTCGTCACCATCGAGGATCACATTAGCAATGTTCTAAAGAAAAGATCGCCATTAGCAACGCGCCCCCTTTCATTTTTTAAGATAATGAAAGGGCAAACTTCCTAGTCTCTGTATCATACGATGCACATAATAATAATTAATTAAAAATGAACAAATCAGATTACAAAAGGTAAACCAAAAACTAAATAACAAATAAATTGTTATATTTTAGCCAGCATCGAAAACAACCCGTCGCCGACGACAACTACTAGTTTCTCCTTCATCAAACACATTCAAATAGTAGTTGTGCAACAAGATTTTTGAGGGTCAAGTTACCAAAGCGACGCCTCTAAGGAGGGACAGAAAACGTCGCTAGATCCAACCAATGAAGGCTATGTCTAGGGTTTTCACCCCGGTGAGTAGATACTGATGCTCAAAGACAACGCCTTCAAGAAGGACACGACGCTCGTCGTCTGATCCAACCAGTGAAGGCCAGATCAATGCTCATCACGTCGTCGTCGCCGGATCCAATCACTGAAGGTCAGATCAAGGGTTTTCACCTCGATGAGCAGATACCAGTGCTCCAAGACAATGCCTTCAAGAAGGACACGACGATCGTCATCTGACCCAACCAGTGAAGGTCAGATCAATGCTCAGTACGTCGTCGTCGCCGGATCCAACCACCGAAGGCCAGATCAAGGGTTTTCACCCCGTTTAGCAGATACCGACGCTTCAAGACAACGCCTTCAAGAAGAATACGACCCTCGTTATCTGACTCAACCAGTGAAGGCTAGATCAAAACTCAATACGTTGTCGTCGCGAATCCAACCACTGAAGGCCAGATCGAGGGTTTTCACCCAACAGAGCTGGTACCGGTGCTCCAAGACAACACTGCAATGCTTCCTCGTCGCCAGATCCAACCAATGAAGACTAGATCGCCACCACTATCTAATGCAGCCATGAACCACAACCTAACATATCCACGAAGCCACAGTCACATGCAGACTCCACGAAAAGAAGGCCGACGACCATCGTTGGCCACGCGTCGCATCACCACCAAAACCCACCCGGGTCCGCCTCCTTTTGTCCAGATCCAGCGTCAATGCACAGATCCAGAAAACAGCAGAGATGCCACACCAAAGATCTCGCTAACCTCAATGCCGACGAGCCTACCGGGCAAACCAAAGTCCGCTTGCCGTCCGAAGCCGCCACCGGGCTCCAGAACCCTAGTTTTTTTCGCACCTACCTCGTTGCCGCCGCTGCAGCCAGCCCAAGGTCGAGCTGCCGCAGCTCTGCCACGAGGCAGCCTGAGCCTCCGCTCCACGGCTAGGTTGAGCACACGCTCACGCATCCACGGCACCGTGCCTTCAGGAGGCCCCGCGTCGGCACGCGCAACGCGGCAAGCCGCCACGACGGCAGCCGCAAGCGTGGAAGAGGCCGAAGTTACGCCTCGCCCGTTTGCTTCCTCTAGCCATCGCCGGAACCACGAGCTCGCGCCGCCGCCGCCGCAGGGCTTCGCCGTGCTCGGAGCCACCACCGAGATCCACCGAGCGCCTCGGCCGTCGTCGCCGGATCCACCGGAGTTGCCTCCAGCAGTCGGATCCACCGGACCGCCGCTGGATCCACCGCCACGCCGCCGCCGCCGCCACCAGTTTCATATCTGCATGCCTCAAAAATGGCAAATCTAGCGATCCGTAACTGGTGGATATTGTGACTCTTTGGCCGAAATCGCAAATTTCAAAACATGATTAGCAGAAATGATATTCTCGTAGGCGCGATTGTAAAAATGGCACTCTCGTCTGTCCGCACGGTTACCACAGGGCGACACGCGACACCGTGACTGTGCGATTGGCTAAAACCACATGGTAGTTTTCCGCCACGTGTCGCCCCGTGGTTAAAACCACACGGTGATCGTGCGGACGAGAGCGTTATTTTTTCAATTGCTGCTACGATGATGTCATTTTGGCTAATCACATTTTAAAATTTGCCATTTCGAAAAAAAAAAACTCAGATATTGTTCGCACGGCAAGGTTGTCAAATCGACTCCCCGAATTAGGTGAAATTTTACTGTACCACTTCGAAACCCGCAAGACTCCATGACTCTTGGTAAGTTGGTATATAAAAAAGAAAGCGACTCAGATCTCTGCATCGTCCTCTTCATAGCACAAGTCCTCTCCATGTGTGAACATACTCTTTTGAAATTTAGGATTTAGAGCAAGAGAATGATAGATCTGATTATTTCAAGCATTTCCTCTTTTTAAAAATATTTTTCTCTCTTTTTATGCTCCAAATTTAGAACGTAATTATATAAATTAAGTTCTTCACATGAAGGAAGAATTGCAATTCGGGGGATGGACGCAATGACCAAACATACTTGGAAGAACAAGTAGTAATTGTTGGATTCGTCCTTACCTTTTATTTAAGAAAAAAGTTCTCCTACTAAGAAGAATGACAAGAGGCAGTATAGCGACGGTCAGCTAGCTCAGGTGGAGCAGATGTGCATTTCGACAGTGAGGTTTTGGATCGAAAGAAGCGGAATGAAATGACATGGAGCAATGGAGGGGAGAGATGTTCATGTGGCATAGCCTTGTTGGTTCGTGGAGATGACAGCCTTTATGTTTCCACGTGGCGTAGCCTTATTGGTTCGTGGCATGTCTCTCGCTATAACACGGTGCCACAATAAAATTTCTCCCGAATTAGGCTCCATGTCCACGTGATTCCACTCTACTGGGAATGCGGTACAATCACTTGTCCTCTCGTGTCTCTCTCTCTCTCTCTCTCAGGCACACCTAGGATGCGACGTGTAATCGCGCAATTGATTAGCCTCGGATCCCATTAGGGCACATGGAGAAGAACAGCGGCCCGTACACGGCCAACCACCCGCGGTGGTGAAACGTGTCGCACGCGCTCGCGCGGGTACAACCAGGAATACTCGTCCGCGAGCGCGCGGCCGCTGCAACCGGACGGTTTTGTGTGTACGCCGCCGAGTGATTCGCACAAACGCACCGTCGTTTCGTACATGCCGACGACCGCCCGGGGAAAGCTGCTTTGTTTGCCGGGTCGGCTCTCGATCACTGGCACTGGCAGTAGGGTCACGCGTCTCACCGCCGGGTACGCGCGTGCAGCGGACGTGGGGGTGAGCTCGCGTACCATCGCGCGCGCGGGTCCTTTTCGCGCGACGTGACTGCCCCCGATGCGTGCTTTCGATTGGAGATCTCTCGCGTACTGGGGCGACGGGGACCCGCACTAGCAAGCTAGCTAGCTTGGGAGTGGGACGGTGGCGCTCGCGCGTACGGGGAGATCAGCGCGCCTTGCGTCACATGCACGAGTCAGGGCGCACCACGAGATCGATTGATCGATCCACCGGTTTCGGTGGGCGTTATGATTGCCTCTGTGGAATGGAATACTGGTAGGAAAGCATACTCGAGTGGAAACCTACGGAGTTGAAACTGCGCGCGGTCAGGCGAAGAGTTGTCGTGCTATACATTGTGACGAGTGTAAAGGAAGCAGCACCGATCGTTAAAAACACATTGGATGTGACTTATGGTTGCATAATGACCGTGTTTGGAACTGATTACTTTGGCTTTTCTTCTCCATTTTTTCGAAGCTGGAAGCCGTTATAATATGCCAAAGGTGGAAGACGAAAGCCACTCATGAGGAGTTACCCGTAGCCCCTCTTTCGATTTTACCCCTGAAGTTTGGGATAATTACCCGCTTTTGCCATTGACCAAAACCCCCTCCTCCTCCCCGCCACCGCCCGCCCGAAACTCTAGCCTCCCCCCGCACCCGCCCAAACCTCACTTCTCCTCTCGCTCCTCCCCCGGCTCCCTCCTCCCTCCCACGCCAATGTCGCCGCCCACCCTCCACCTCCCGCGCCGGCGTTGCCGCCCTCCCTCCTCCTTCCTCCTCCTCCCGCGCGACGCCGCAGCCCTCCTCCTCGACGCCTCCATCGGCCAACGCTGCCGCCCACGCCCGCCTCTTCCTCCTCCCCTAACGCTGGTGCCGCCCTTCTCCTCCTTCTCCGAGCCATCACCACTCCTCCTCAGTCCTCCCTCCTTGGCGTCTCCGCCCGCCTCTTCCTCCTCCCAACATAAACATGTGGTCGATGGGGGCGGTGTGGCTTGGACGGCGCCGGAGACGAAGAACGAAGAAACCTCGGCGGCGCGGAGAAAAACTCAAAATCACGGCGATTGAAGGGAGGAGACGAGAAGTGGGTGATGGGGGCGGTGTGAGGGAGAAAGAGGGCTCCCGGGGCTCTATTTATAGGGGCCGGAGGAGCACGAGAGAGGGAGATCGTGGGCGACGGGGATCACGGTGGCGGTTTCCGATCCGGCAATTGTGCGCACGATCGAGGGGGAAATGGGCGGGAACGGGCGCGATATGCCCAGGCGGTTTGACCGCACACGCCCGCGCGAGGAGAGGAGGCGGGGATTGCGGCGGAGACGAGCTTCGTGCGCGCGGTAATGGCGTGTTGGGCACGGCTTTGCGGGGAAGAAAGCGGGAAGAAGAAAGGCACGGAGCTGTCGGATTTTCATCCGACGGTGCGGAGATGGCGAGTAGCGTGGAGGGATGGACGGCCGTCCGATTCAATCGGACGGTGGGGGAAGGGAGAGGGGAGCGGGTGTGTGTGCGGGCCGAGTGGAGTGGGCTGGCGGCTGTGTGGGCCAAGCGGGCCGGGGAAAAGGGAAAAAGGGGAATGGGCCGGGAGGTTTTAGGCCTAAAGGAATTTTAGAGTTTTCAATTCATTTTGCAATTTAAATATTCTGATTAATTCAAAATAGCTTTAGAAATTATCAAAATAAATCCAAAAATTATGGAATAAAACACAGAAATTCCTTTATTTATTTTGGACTTAATAGAATTATTTTCAACTTAAAGTTGGCTTTTAATTTTGCAAATAAATTTGTTTTGGCTTTAAAATACTTAGGAAAAAGCTTTAAAATTCTAGAAAATTCTAGAAATTAAGTAAATTTTTATTTTTCAAATTAAATCAAATAAAACTTCAAGAACTTTTAAATAAATTTCACTTTTGAATTTTGAAATTTCAAAACAATTCAAATAAGGCAATGAAACTCTTATCAAATTTCAGAAAATTCAATAAAACATTAACTTTATTTTATTTTATTTTGGTAACATTACTTTGGAATGTTACAAGATAGTGACGCCAAGTGTCTGATTCGAAGTAGTAAAGTTCGACAAGACTGGTAACTTCGGATTGTGACAAACGAGGGTGAAGGATCTGTTGGCTCAGCAGGGTTGCGCGAAGCAAAGCCGAAGACGATGGAGGATGATGATTGGAAGAAGTTCAAAGAGCAAGCAGTCGCGATCATACGGTTGTGTCTTTCGGATCAGGTCATGTATCATGTGACGGATATGACCTCACCGAAAGAAATCTGGGACAAGTTGCAGACTCAGTTTATGTCCAACTCTAACGAACAAGATGTATCTAAAGTAGAGGTTGTACGGGCTGAAGATACAGGAGGGTTCTCATCTTACACAACATGTGAATATCTTCAATCAGGTGATCACTGATTTAGGGCGTCTAGAGGTGAAGATCGCAGATGAGGACAAGGCGACCTTCCTATGAACACTTGATCACCACTCTGACATACGAGAAAGATACTATCATGGTTGATGAGATTACCGCGGTCCTGTTGGCACATAATCAACGGAAGCTGAACGCAGGGGAGAACTCTCAGGGTGATAGTTTGTATACGAAGGGTAATCGTGGAAGGAAACAAGACAATGAGAGATCTAAAAGGCGTAAATACGGATCAAAGTCAGGAAGCATAAAGAATATCGAGTGCTACAAGTGCAAAAAAATGGGGCATATGAAGAGGGATTATCCAAAATTAAAAGAACATAATTGTGGGAAGTGTGATGAGAAGACTATTAATGTGGCTAGGAAAAATGACTCGAATAGCAGTGATGCAGATGTTCTCTCAGTTTCAAACGGTTAGTTGATAGATGCATGGATTCTTGATTCGGGGTGCTCGTATCACATCATGCCTAGCAGGAAGTGGTTCACTTCATACAGGTTAGGTAATTTCGGTTCTATGTACCTTGGTAATGATACATACCATAGTATTACCGGGATAGGTGAAGTTGAAATTAAGATGTATGATGATATTATTAGAATAATGCGTGATGTTAGGCACATACCAAGGTTGAAGAAGAACATGATCTCTCTAGGCTCCTTATATAATAGTGATCTTACTTATAAAGCTGATAACGATAGCGAAACCATGAAAATTTGTAAAGGTGCATTGACTGTGCTTAAGGGTAGGAGAACTGTGAAAAATATTTACATATGCTAGGGAGCACAGTTGTAGGTGGAGTCACATAATGATATGATAAAAGTTTGGCATATGCGGTTGGGCCATATAAGTGTTCGTGGGATGGCGGAATTGCATAAGAGAGACCTATTGGCAGGAATTAAAAGTTGTGAGTTAGGTTTTAGAAAGTTTTGTGTTCTTGAAAAATAGACTAAGGTTAGCTTCTTAAGTGGCAAACATGAAATAGAAGGAATAATTGATTATGTACACTCTAATGTGTGGGGGCCTACTAGAAAGCCGTCAACGGGTGGAGCTCAGTATTTTGTTACTTTTATTGCTGATTTTTCCCGTAAGGTGTGGTTGTATTTCATGAAGCAAAAATCTGAAAAACCAAACAAGTAGCAAAGTAAAGTACCTCATATCTAATAATGGTACTGAATATACTGATCACAGTTTCAGAGATATTGTGAGGAGCATGGTATTCAGCGGCATTTCATAGTGCGCAAAACACCGCAGCAAAATGGTGTGGCAGAAAGGATGAGTAGGATTATTTGTGAACGAGCAAGGTGCTTGAGGTTGAATGCAGAGCTTCCTAAATATTTCTAGGTAGAGGCTGTGAACATGGTGTGTGTCGGGACCCCGGGTAAACAACCCCGAGACCCTCTGTGCAAACCGAACTAGTCCCATGATCAGTGGCTAGCTCACACAGTCTCAACAAAGATGAAATCATATCCATACAGCAAGCCAAAGAAGAAGTAGACAAATTAATATTACTATTAGCAAAAGACCTTATGGTCAGAATTGTTATAGAATTTCCACGCAGGGCTCAACACCAAGACGTTATAAGCAGCGGAGAACAAAATATCTGTGGAAGTCATCCGACATGCCCATAGACAATCGAGTGGAGGACGCGACCCAACTCGTAAGGTCTTTGAAGTATTCCTCTTCATAGAACTCTGAGTTCCCATGTTCACCCTCCTCTGCTGATCAAACAGGAGGCATAAAGCCGTGAGTACTTTGAATGTACTCAGCAAGCTATGGGGAAGTGTATGCAAATAATATTCATGCAGGGCTTGACAAGAATAGCTTTATGGTTAATTTGCAGAAAGCAGTATTGGCTAGAAATAAAATAAGTAGATTGCAAAGCACAACTTGAAAGATTAATACATAAGTAAACAAGTTCTTTGAAACAACTCGTGAACACCCTGTTCATTTTCCAGACCACTCGTGAACACCCACGACCATTCGTGAATGCCCACGACCACCTTTTTGAGAAAAACTACCCCTCGTGTGAAATCACTAGACATTGTTTATAACCGGGGACACAGCTATTCGAATAGTTTTAGACTCTGCAGAGGTTGTACAACTTTACCCACATAACACGACTTTTCTAGTTGGTTGGACATCCGTCGATACCATCACTCACTACGTTAGGTGAGCAGTCTAGAGAATGTGTCAAGGCCTTTACAAAGCTCTGTTTTGACTCGGTTCTACCCGCTAAGGATTCGCCTTCCTAGCCCACTCTTGCACCATTCTCAACCAAAATAGAACCGACTCAAAGTATTTCTAATTAGTTAGCTCAATCCACTTCATAAATGAACTTTTGGTTGCACGGTAAGGCCCAGATCAATGGCGCACAAAGTTATCTCCTTAGTGATTGCTCAGGCGAGACTACCTCAACCCATGTGTCTCGCGCACCTAAGTGCCTCTCGCACCCAAAAACATGCCTCTCGCACCCACCTTTGTCAACGACCACTCGCCCGAGCATAAATCATTTTCGTTCAACCCGATCAAATGACAAACCTTGCCATGACACAACAAAGTTTAATAACAGCGGCATCGCACAACAATTGATACAACCGTGATCTCGCACCACAGTTGCGCAACAGTGGTATCTCACCACGATTTCATATATCATTAAGTCAAGTTTATCAATCTTTGAGTATGATCAAGAATCCTTCGGATAACTAAAGCATGACTAAGCATAGTACACACCCATGTTGGTATTACAATAATGTCCAACTAAAATTACCCATCCTATGGTGTCCAAGGGTACATGTCAACATGTTGTTTGTAATTTATCAAGGAGGTATACTGTTGGGTAGGTATTTAGCTAGTTCCCAAACCACTTTTATACAACTAGCCATACATGTTGATATGAAACAATATACTTTTATAAAATGGGTTCAATATGATCAAAGGTCCACGACTTGCCTTCGTTGAAGAGTTGGAATGCTTTGATCGAGGTCGTCGGGTCCATGAATTCCTCAGAGCAGGCGGATTCTACACGTGCGAAAAGAATCAAATAAATAAAACAACTCCAAATAAAATTCCGAAAAGAACCAAACTAGCACTAACAGTAAGAAGAGGAATCTAGAGGAAATTCGAAATTGGAATCAATCACTTGAATTAGAGTTCGAATGGAAGAGGACGGACACTCGGAAGGAGGTCCAACAAGTCGGAAGGAATGAGGTCCAACAGGTCGGAAGGAGGTCCAACGAGTCGGAAGGAGAAAGGATTCGACTACTCGACGTGGTCGAAAGAAAAATGGAGGGTACATGAAGGATACGACTACTCAACATGGTCGAAGAAGGACACAACTACTCGTCGTGGTCGTAAAGAAAGAAGGTCTCGACTGAGAGGGTGGTCTAAACTGAGATGGTGGATAGAGCACGGGAAACTCATTAGGACAGATAGAGAGACCGGAGGAGGTTGAAGGCGACGCAGAAGCTCGCGGTCAACGGCGATGAAAGGGGCCAGTCGGGACTGGAGGAGAAGTGGTGGCTCCTGCAAAACACAACTGAACCAGAGTGAGGGGACTTCTTCAAGGAATTGTGGTACACAAATGATGAGGTTAGAAGAGGAGCTACACTGGCGCGGCGAAGAACGAGAGGAGGTGTGCGGCGGCTTCAACTTGGAGCTCAGGGCTTCGGGTAAACCACTGCAACAAGAGTGACAGAGGAAGAGAGGAAGAGTTGAGGGGAAAGCAAGAGGGCAAAAGGGCTCCCTGATGCTTTATTTCTAGAGGAAGGAGAAGGATCGGGCGACAAGATGGAGCGGCAGGATTTACGGAGCTCTGGCATGGGTGAAGGGAGGAGAAAGAACAAAGGGTGTTCAACGGGCGGGGGCGCACAAGCGGAGCATAGGATTGGCAGGCCAGGCAGTGGCATACGCAAGAAAGTGGGAGGTACGACGTGTGTACGGCTGAGGGGACAAGTTGAAAGTGGGGTGGCTCAAAGGGCGCACGCGGGGGGTAGAGGAGCCAGGAGGTGCCAGAGGTGACGGTGACAAGCGCATTTAATGTGCATGACGGGGCAGGTGAGGGAGGGGACAACAGGGGGAACAAGTAATGCAGAAGCGACACAACAACATTTAATGCGCAAAGACCTTCGCCGTAGTCGTGACACAATGAGAGGAAGAAAAAGGTGAGCAGGGGGCTGACAGGCAGGGCCAGTCGAAACCAGGAGGGTGGTCATGACCAAGGGGGTGGTTGTGACCAAGGGGTGGTCGAAACCAAAGGCTGATCGAAATTAAGAGGAGGTCCTGATGGGAGGTCCTGAGGGGGGGGCTGGGGAGGAGGTCCTGAGGAGGAGAAGGAATGGACGGAGAAAATGGAACAGATAGGGAAAGAGAATTCTGAGTACTAGAGAACTCCAATATACTTAAGACAAACCAAATTTTGAATTAGTTGAAGTTTGATTAATTCATATTAAATTGCTTTTAACTTCCAAAATTTCAAGTTAAGGTTTAGAAATTCAACAAAATCAAATGGTTATTTTTATTTTTGAAAATTTTAAAAAACTTCTGAAAATTAGGATGTTACAGCGTGCATCTTTGGATGGTAAGGTTGCATAGGAGGTATGAACTAGTAATTCGGTTGATTTTACTAATATAAGAATATTTGGTTGCCCAGCCTATATACATATACCAGTTGATGAAAGGTCAATGCTTGATGCAAAATCAACAAAGTGTTTTTTTCTGGGTTTCAAGAAAGGTGTTAAAGGGTACAAGTTTTGGTATCCGACATCAAATATGGTGGTGATGAGCAAGGATGTTGACTTTGATGAGAAATCAATGTTATAACAAAACAAAAAGGAGATGGCACACGAGATTGGAGAATCAGATACGGTGTAGGTAGAGTTAAAACATCGTTTAAGGACTCACGATTCACAAATATTGCCTCTAGATTCTACTTCAAAGGATTTGCAGAATTTTTAATTGGTAAGAGATAGACAGTGACACACTAATGTGAAAGCTCCAAAGATATTCGAGTATGAAGACCAGGTTTTGTTTGCTCTTCTTGTTAGTACTGATGATCCAACTAATTTTCAGAAGGCTATTCAAGCCAGGAGAAAGATAGGTGGATGAATGCAATGACAGAAGAAACGGAGTCTTTACAAAAGAATCAGACTTGGGAGCTAGTTCATCTTCCTGATGATAAGAAAGCCATTAGGTACAAATGGGTCTACAAGAGAAAACCTGCAGTATCAAAAAAAGAAGGGAAAAAAATTCAAGGCTCGATTAGTTGCAAAAGGGCATTCACAAAAGAAGTGGATTGATTATGATGAGGTATTCTTCTCGGTTGGGAGGCATACTTCTATCAGGACAGTTCTTGTATTAGTAGTCAGTTGGGATTTACACTTGGAACAGATGGATGTGAAAACGGTGTTTTTGCATGGTGATCTTGATGAGCAAATCTACATGGAGCCGCCAGAAGGGTTCACTGAACCGAAAAATCAACACCTGATATGCAAGTTAAAGAAGTGATTGTATGGTTTGAAACAGTCTCCAAGACAGTAGTACACACATTTTGACTCCTGCATGTTGCATATTGGCTACAGTCGATGTGAGTATGACTATTGGGTTTATGTTCGACGCCTTGATGATGGTTCATTAATTTTTCTGCTACTATATTTAGATGATATACTAATTGCTGTAAAGCACATGTGTGGTGTGATTAGTTTGAAGGGTTTGCTTGTGTGATGTGATTAGTTTGAAGGGTTTGCTTGTGTGATGTGATTAGTTTGAAGGGTTTGCTAAGTCAGGAATTTAATATGAAAGACTTAGGGGCAACAAACAAAATTTTGGGCATAGAGATACACAGGGATAGAAGCTCGAGGAGACTGTGGTTGTCTCAATAGAAGTATATTAAGAAAGTCTTGGAGTAATTTGATATGAGTAAGGCTACACCAATAAATTGTCCATTGACACAACATTTTAAACTTTCTTCCAAATTTTGTCCTAAATTAGATAAAGAATTTGAAGAGATGGCGAATGTTCCATATGCTAGTGCAGTTGGTTGTTTAATGTATGCTATGGTTTGTACAAGGCCTGACTTTGCACATGCTGTTAGTCAAGTCAGCAAGTTTATGGCAAAACCAGGAAAGCGACATTGAGAGGCAGTCAAGTGTGTTAGAGTATATTGGGATATCTCCAGATATGGTAGTTTAGGATTGATTGTAATTCCAAATACTTGTCTTATCTCTAGGAGAGGCTTCTTGTTTTCTAAGCATTGTACTCTATATAATCCGCCTCGATGCTCAGTAATAAAACAATCCACATTAAACCAATTATATTCTTCTACATGGTATCAGAGCGGCGTCGTTCTTGAGCCGCCGCCTTCACAACTTCCATCGCACCGCCCCTGGGAGATGCTTCGATCTCTATGATCTCTCCCGGGGGCTGCGCAACCCATAGTTTAGAGTTTGTGTCGCCGATCATCCGATCGGTTTCCAATAAGATTTTTTCTCCGGTCATTTTTAGATCGACATTTTTTCTTTAGTTTTCCGATCAGATCGGTTTGTGTCGCCCACCGCCCGTCGATCTCATGCGCCTCTACTCGACATCGGCGTCGACTCTATCGGCCATCACCGACCGTGCGGCATAGTCGGGCTCGCGGCGCTCCAGGGGACGCCCTCACGCGTCGCTGCCCCGCCACTTCGTCCACGACGCTCCACACTGGCTCGTTGTCGCCTCTCGCCGTCACTCTACATCGTCGTTCCCATGCATCAACGACCCTCTGGCCGATCGACACCACCTTTCTTCGGCACGTCATCGCCTCAGTCATCGGCGCACATGGTCTTCGTCACGCTGATCAGGTTCTTCGCCGGCTTCTTCGAGCACCGCCGCCAGGTCACCTCCGGATCGTCCGGCCCCTGCACCCTTCCACCTTCGTCCAGCACAACCTTGTCGGCAGCGTCGTCGTCTCTTCCCCGACTACGTTCATCTACTCCGACAACCGCATGCTACATTGGCATCTTCTATCCCACGCCGCACTGCACGCCGCAACCGTCTCGGAGGCTTTCTCTACTGGTCCCCAGACACTGGCGCATGGTTGGGTCCTCTCTCTAGCACGTTCGATATTGGCAACACCGGTGCGTGCCTTCATCCCTGACGTGTTCCCGGGCCTGGCAAACCCAGTGCACGCCTTGTCAGTAACGGCCTCGATAGCATCTTCGGCATCGACCTTCTACCTCAACGATTGCCTCGACTGCATCACCGTCTTCTTCCTTGGGGCCTTCTTGCGCCCTGTCACCATGGCACCTCCTTGCGCCCGCGGCTTCATGTGCGGCTACTTCATCACCGGCAACCCTGACTACGACTCCGTCGACCACGGCTATCTCACGCACGACATCTTTGACCACGGTTACTCGCCTCGCTCTCGGCTACCTCGACATCGGCACAAAGGGCTACCATCTGCATGAGCAACTCGTCGGTTTCTTGGTCATAGCGTTCGCGACGCTGCAGCTGTCTACGACGCTCCCGTTACGACTGCGGGGGGATGTTAGAGCATATTGGGATATCTCCAGATATGGTAATTTAGGATTGATTGTAATTCCAGATATCTGTCTTATCTCTAGGAGAGTATTCTTGTTTTCCAAGCATTGTACTCTATATAATCCGCTCTTGATGCTCAGTAATAAAACAATCCACATTAAACCAATTCTATTCTTCTACAAAGTGGATATTCAGATACTTGAGAGGTACAACAAGTCATGATATTATCTTTGGTGGACAACAAGGTAATCCTTTGATTGTTGGATATGTGGATTCAGACTATGCTGGTGATTTGGATAATAGGAGTTATACTACAGGGTATATTTTCACTCTAGGTGAAGGGCCTATATGTTGGAAGTAGACTTTGCCAAACTCTATAAACAAATTTTCGTATCTCTTGTATACTTACAATGATTGTTCCCTCGCGCGAAGTGCTGTCATCATTCCAACACTCGAGCAGCTGATTGATCGGCTCCTAGCAATCCAGAAGAGTGGGTACGTAAGGCCATCCACATGCCAAGCTGGTGTGTGGATCTGTGTGTGTGAGAGTGAGATGGCTCTAGCTCCTCCCTACAACCACCCAACAGAAGTAACAATATGAAACCACTTCCCTCGTCAAGTAATTCTTTTGTTGGGCTGAAAAGTAAAAATAGCAACAGGGCCGTCATCAGAAGTCGCCATCGCCACCTGTCAATGCTCAGTAGTGTAGTTACAAATTTCGCTTCTTGCAACTGGACACATCCCTTATGAACGTATCATTCAACCATTCTTATCCTGATTGGGTGTTATCGACACACTTGATAACTATGTTTTTGTTTAGCTTTAACGTGACATCATTTTTATGTGTACACACATGGACCGTGTCATTATTAACTGACCGGTCTACCAATGAAACGAAATATTTGTCCTGAAAATTAAAACTATTTAGGCGTTTACCATTTTGCCACGTGATCAGTTAGTTATTTTATTATATATAGTAACCAGCTACAGTATATAGTATATGCATTTCCCTCTAAAAATGTGTATATGTACACACATTGACATGCGGTCATATGCATGGGTTATGTTGCAATCTAATGATTTGCTTAATTACTAGCTAGAGCCACTACCTAATTAACAAGACACAACAATATATGGAAAAAACAAATACTTTTATGCTGACTGAGACCTGGATGAAAACACTTTTTTTTCCAAAAAGGAAAACATTTCTGTTGGTTACTGAAGAATGATCACATGGCAGTTTTTGTGCGGGTGAAAGGTCAAATCCATTCGTCCAAAAACTATAAAAAAGCCAAGGTGGGATGGCGCACTCCATCTCTTTCATATTTGTGATAGATTCTCTCTTTAAAAATACTTAAACTATTCTGATTTTTTGTTTAAAAATAAATAAATTCGAGAGAGATTTCAGCTAAGCTACGACTGATGAATCACGCATGGGCATGGCATGAGGGCACGAGGGCACGTACAACGCTCCACGATGGATGGTGGCCTCGCAGGTGGTTCAATCCATCGTGGAGAGGAGAGGAAGGGAAGATGGTGACTTGTAGAACTGTGGTGGTTTGGGGAGAAAAAGGTTGGTCCAAGGAGAGAGTGTGGTCCTAGGTAGGAGAGAGAGGAGTGACACCTTCACTACCATCTCCCCTGCCAACAGGCCATGGCAGCGTCAGATCTACTCGGTGTTGAGGGAGATGACAGTGCGGCCAGCGCCGCCGTCACCCATCAATGTGTCGTGGTGGATGGCGACGGTGACGACATGGTGGTGGTGAACGACGACGAGCGTAGGCTGCGGTGGTCGGTGGCGAACGTTGAAGAAGATGACGACCCGGTGTCGCCGAGGCCGGGCCATGACGATGGCGACCGGCTGCACTCCGGAAAAAGAAAGATGATGGTGAGGGAGGAGAACATGGGCGGCGACCAGATCTGCCGAATCTTGATGGGCCTAACTAGATCCGATCGAATCTGGCGGAGGAGCGATGCCGATGACAGCCACCAGGGGCGACGATGGTCAGATAGAAGAGGGAGGGAGGGAGGTGAAGTGGAGAGAGAGAGAGAGAGAGAGAGAGAGAGGAAGGTGGGGGAGAAAAAAGAAATAGGGTGGGGTTTCAATATTAGACTGGCATGTGGGCCAAGGGTATATGTAGCGGTGGTCAAATGGGTGGCCCAGCACGTGCCCGATTAGGCACAACTCGGCTAACTAAATGTGTTGTATCATGCCGGCCCGTGGGCTCAGGTGTCAATCCAAGCATGACATGTCGATCTCTCGGGCGGTGCTTGGCCGGTCTGGGCGCGATAAGCCCGGTTGAGCTAGGGTAAGCACGTAGGCCCGCGCCAACTGCCCACGTCTTCCTCCCCAACTAGCCGCCTCAGCGCCCAGCCGTCGTCGCCTCTTCCTCCTTCACCGCCCCCATGCTCGGTCGCAGCTGCCTCCCCCACCGCGCCACCTCCTCTTCCTTCATGCCCGGCCACCGCCGCACCACCTCCCGTCCTCGATCCTTTGGCCGTGTCATTTGGGCACATCTTGGCCCGGCCCGACACTATGCGTCTTGCGACCCGACTAGCTAAGTGCGACGCCGACCCAAGCTGGCCGGGGCCGGCAGCCGTGTCGTGCACAGGCGAGCTAACATACCGTCGTCGTCGACCAGCCTTGGTACTTGTGTGGTTTATTTTTATTTTTTGTTCTAAGGTTTTACTGTAAAAGTTTGAACGTAAGTGGTAATTAAAATAGTATAAGGGCTAAAACGGAAAAAAAAATCGAGAACTGAAATGCAAAATTATTTATAGATCCATTTAAAGCTTTGGATGAGTGAAAACTTGAATGATGTCTTAGTGATATATGCCTACCTTGAGGCATCTTACGTTGTACATGCGCTCGGTACAGTGGTACAAACCTATACACACAAGTAGATTCCGGCTTCGTAGAATTCTGCCGCCCTGGCATGCACCGGATCGGGAATGCAGGAAGTAGCACGGAATTTGCCTTGCTCCTGTAGATCCAGAAGGTAAGTAAAAGCTCCCACTTTACCTATATCAGTAGGGACCAATAGTGCGGCGGAACGTGTAAACCAACTGATGCCTGGTGACACCATAGATATCGTCAGAAGAAAAACATACGGATTTTTTTGAGATCGATACAGAAGAAAACGTGCACCCTGGCTTGTGGTAGTAGTATCAGTTAATGGCCATTGGTTGGCGAGAGTTCCACAGGGGAAGGAACACGTTGGGACGGCAGGACCATGGTCTGGTCGGGGAGGATCTAACGGTGGCCGCCCCACAGCGGCCACGAGCACATGTGGTTGGTTCCTTCCGGCTCACCCGACCACCAAGAATTAGCGTCTGTTTATGTGGCCGTACATGCATACGTGCAATGCTCTGCCCAAAAGCCTGTTCATCGCATACCAGATTCTGTACCAAACACACGCGTCGCATCTCCCTCCCTCTCTTCCCACGGAAAGAACAGGCATCCATTTCGTGTTCTGTTTTTGCGCCAAGAGGTCGACCTCGCTCCAGCAACGAAGAATCGATCGCCATTCACCGTAGCATTTCGGATTTGCTATCCATCATCCCTTTTTCAGGAACGCCATCCGTTTCATATACTCGTCTGTATTCTTCTGTAAATGGAGTGTGCGAACATGACTACATGAGCCGGCGGTTTCTCCTCCTTCCCTTTTCCAAACCGCAGAAAAGTCGCGCGTAAAACCTGATCTGATCTGACTAATTTGTATCGATTCGAGGAATCTATCAACCTATCGTTCTATCTCAAGTGGAGGCTAATGACTAATCGTCCAGCATCAGCTGCTCGGTGCTGCCAAGTGCTAACGCACTCGCGAGTGGTCTCGGAGTCATCGCTCATAATTGACAGCAACTTACAAGCGCGTGATATAATCTAATATTCCGTTTGAAAGAAACGGGAAGAGGAAAAAGGCAAACAAGAACAAGAACAAACCGTGATGACACGAACAGTTGTTTATTCTATTTAGATTGGCGGGATGTGCCCGCTCACACGTGCTCGCCGGCGAACTCTGACCGGCAAACCACCAGCGAACGTGGCGGTCAGCCCTGGCGCGAACTTGGGACGGCGCGAGCTCCGCGAGATCGCCTCGATGTCGAAGCTCCGGACGACGGCGACGATGACGGCCTTCATCTCCATGAGGGCCAGCTCCTTGCCGATGCAGACGCGCACGCCGGCCTGGAATACCGGGTAACTGTACGGGCTCTCTGGGACGAAACGGCCGTCCCGGAGCCACCGCTCCGGCCGGAACTCGGCGCAGTCGGGGCCCCACACGGACTCCATCCGGCCCATGGCGTAGGTGTGGTAGGTGACCCGGGTGCCCTTCGCGACGACCGTGCCGTCCGGGAGCTTGTCGTCGCCGGCGGCGAACTTGGAATCGAACTGCACCGGCGGGAACAGCCTCATGCTCTCGTACAGCGCGGCGTGCACGTAGTGCATGTCCTTGAGCTTGTCGAAGGTGGTGGCCGTGGGTTGCTCGCCGTCGCCGGTGACGCGGGTGACCTCGTCCCGGATGGCGGCGGCGACTTCCGGGTGATCGGAGAGGAGCAAGAAGAAGGCGGTGAGAGCCGAGGCGATGGTGTCGCGACCGGCGAGCATGAAGCTCACGACGATGTCGCGGAGGTACTTGTCGTCGTTGATGGAGCCCATGAAGCGTGACAGGAGGTCGCTGCCGGAGGCGGCGGCGCCAAGCTTGCGTCGCTGTCGGATGACCTCCACGGCGAGCGCGTCGACGAGGCGTACCGCATCCCGAAGCTTTCTCTCGTCCCCGACGTTCAAGAACCGTTTTAGCCTCCAGATAATCTGCATGGGTACGGTAGCGCGCCTCGCAGAGAGCATCGACGCCGTGTCGAAAGCATGCACGAACGACGATACCGGCATGGACAGCTCGAGGCAGCCGGGGTCGAGGCCGAAAGAGATCTTGCATATGCAGTCGAAGGCGAAGCGGCGGAACACGTCCTGCAGGTCGAGCACCTTGCCGTTGCCTTCGCGGGAGGCAGAGTGAAGCAGGGGAATGAGGCGGCTCCGCAGCTCGGAGGCCACGACACGCACAGCAAAGGCTCGCAGTACCGGGGAGGCGAGCTCGGCCGCGGCGAGCTTGCGCTGGAACAGCCATGCGTCCCCGTCGACGTTGAATATCCCGCGGCCGAGAAAGTCAGCGAGGATGGCGGAGAACGGCGCGCCCTTGGGGTAGTTGTCGAAGCGGCCGCGCAGCATATGGTCGACGGTGACCGGGTTGGCGGTGAGCACGTTCCCCAGCACGTGAACGTGCACGGTCTGCACCGGCGAACTGCGCAGCAGGTGCGCGTACCAGTCGCACAGGTTGTCGAACTCGCCAGTCCACGACGCCGTCAGGTAGGCCTCGCACACCGCGCAGTCGCACCACCACGGTGGCCGCAGGCGCACCAAAGCCAGAAGGGCGGCGAGGGCCACCGTGCACGCCGAGAACACGAAGAAGACGGCGGCTACGTGCGGCTGCAGCGAGCTCGCCAAGGCCTCCACCACTTCATGTAACGTCTCTGCCTCGACACCCATGAGCACGAGCGGTGCTTTTCGCGTGCTCGTGTGCGTTGTGCGCGCGGGCTTTCATACGCGGGGGGTGAGTGCGTCCGTTCGTGCCGTGGCGTCCCCGGAGGAGGCCGTTTTATACTACCGGACGTCTCGCCACTCGGGTTAAGGAAGGATGGTGTATATCGGATTATCGGTGTGGGAGTGTTGCAGTTGGCGATCGAGAGCTGGAGAACATGTGCTTGATAGGCTTAATCTGCATGTTATTCCATCGATGCGATGCGCTTGTATTAGCCCTTGTATTAAAGGTGCTTGCCGCTTGGGCCATGCGTCACATTCACCAACCCCCCGGTCGTTTTTACCCGACCGCGGCGTAAATTTCACTAGTCCGGGAACATAAATGGCAGAAGTAAACAGGAAAGCCCACACCTTCCTACGCTGGGCAGTTATTGATTGCACTTGGGGCGAATTTACCGTGGGTGCTCGAGCACCCCCTCTCCTCACCGGACCCCTAGTAGTACCCGTGAGGGCTGAGGCCATGAGCACCGATGAGCTAGCTTTGCGTCCGCAGCAGTGCTGCTGTTCTTCGGGGCGTACGGCAGATGAGACGAGAATTGGAGGTTGAAGAAACACCTGTGATCGTGAGGCATGTCAGAATGTGGGCTGTGGGGCGTGGGCTGTGGCTTAAGGAGTTGAGGCCCAGCTAGGTGGCCGGCCCAATCACTCAATCAGTGCTTCAGCCAGGCCCAGGCTGTTGCGGTGTTGCCTCTTGAGCCAGAGAGAAACGCCCAGAGGCCCTAGACCCCAGTCGACGCCCAGAGGCGAGAACATTGCAGTGGTGAATGGCGCTGGCGACGTGAGGGCTAGGGCACGGAGGGGGAGCTGTGCAGCCACGTAGGCACCAAGCAGAGCAGGGCAGCCGGAGGTCCGGAGGGGGAGGCCGGAGGCTGTCGGTGGTCGACCAGCTGGGTGCAGACTCGGACTCCGTCGGTGAACAATTGAGCAAACCTAGCTCCCATTTCCTCCGGTAAATCTGTCATCTGCAGATTCCACAAGTTTAGAGGTTAAGATTTCCCTTCATCTTCATGACTTCATGCGAAATTTGATGATTGATTGATTGTTTAATTGGGGTGCTTCACCGTGATTGGGTGATTGGGGGCTGCCCGGCTGGGGCCTGACGGCCTAGGGCTGGGGTGTCTAGAAATTAGGATCTGATGGGCTGATCCGCTGATGAGTGATGAGTGATGGCCAATTGGGCATTTGTATGGGTCCTCAGTGAAGGGATACGGGTAGGCTATGACAGCAACAATTCAAAAAATCTACCACATAAACCAGGATGCTAAGCAAATAGATGATCACAGATCGCTACCACTAGACGCGCAGTGCAGCGGAAAAAGAGTCGGAGCAACCTGGTCCAATGAAGAGTGCGTCGATATAGTGGTCGTAGTTCATCGTCTAGCGTCAAGCTCCAACAACCTCTGTAGTTCCTTGTGAAGATCACGGATCGTCCTCAAGTGCAACAGCAACCGCAGTAGCGCCTCTACAGTATCCACATGTCCAGGAAAGGAACAACCAAACGTCGGTATGCTAGCACCAAGTAGCACAGCGGGGCTCTCAGGAAGATGACAGCTAGGGTTTTGGTGGAGCAACTTGAGTCATGACTTTCGTGTCTCTCGTCTATCACATTCACCTCTCTTCCCAGTAGCCTCAAGCATCTCCTTATATAGTGCTATGACGGATCCTATCCGAACACATTTTGTTCTAACCCGTTAAGTGTGTGACCCTGTAGGTTCATGTGTAGTTCGGTTGTGACTCGGAAACCTTTTTCGACCACGAGTCGTTAGTGGTTCCTAGCAGAACATAACGATTCCCGAATAAACACGAATTATATCGGATGAATCTTAATGTAATATGATCTACGATCAGATCCTTATCACTAATGACCAGCTCGTATCTCTATACGACTAGTTCATACTTAGTCGTGACTAGTTCGTAACTCCTTACGACCAGGTTTCGACTACTCTGTGATTACATTCGATCAGCCTACGACCAGCTCATATCTCTATACGATTGGTCCGCATCTGATTGAACTGAAAGACCTTCTCGTGTATTCTCCCTTTACCTCACGATATCTGGTTGAACTCCAGGTGAGATGTTGTGTCATCCATGGACTGCTCAATACTTTCTCAATCGTGTGTTGGATAACCTTATGTGGTCGAATTCTTCGACCACCAGTGGCATGACCATGCACTTTCTTTATCCGACCATTTCGAGGAGCTCAGATATATCTGTCCTGTTATGTTAGGAGGGGCAAATCACATATCTGACCAGTCACATTCCTCCGCATGTTTCATAACATACCTGAAAGCTAGCTTTATAACTACCCAGTTACGGAATAACGTTTAGCAACTCCAAAGTGTACTCTTAAGCATGTAGGAAACCATACTGATCTCAGGTCTAAGGATTATACATCATCATTGCTTGAGACCAACTGTTGACACATAGAATCATAACAATCTCAACAGTGTCTCAAGGTGGGTCAATCTAACCCCATATTCTCTAACATGTATTCACATTATTGATTCGATATCTCTATATCCATGACTGGTGAAACATGGTCATCAATCAATACATGTGCTGGTCGTAGAGTCACTGATGTTCCAACCAGTAACATCCGACCAGAGATACATTTAGAATGACATTATATAAGTATAAAGAGCTTCACCAACAAGTCACATACTTGTTAATCTAATGATTCATTCAAGGAACAGAATAACATTTATTTAATAACTCATAAATATAGATGTGATATAATCATCTCTATGATTGCCTCTAGGGCATATCACCAACACTCAGGACCTCAACTCCTCGTACAGTCATTAGTCATATTGTCATACAAGTGAGCTGATGGCTGATGGCTGATGCCGTACTTGATACTTGATAGTGTGTCTGCTGTCTGCCTAGTTTCCCGTGAGTTTATGTGTCCCTGCAAATTGTAATGTTTAATTGGTGATTGACTGGTTGTTGTTTATTTTCCTTAGATTTACAAAAAGGGAGAAGTGAACTTTGCACAAATATTTCTCAAATAATGCAACTAGCAGTAATCATCCAACTATAGAGCAAAACTAAAGCAAAAAAAAAAGTTCGGCATGAATTTAATCCAGATGATATTACTGTAGATCCAGCATGTCGCAAACCAATTGAAGATTATGCTAATGAGAATAGAGATCATGTTAGGATAGCATATTTGTTGAATGGTCCAACTCAACCAATTGGTCATGATTTTCCAAAAAAAAAATGTAAGGTTCAATTTCAAGATCCTTTTAAGAATCATGATATAAGAAGTTTGATTGCCTGGAATATTCACAATTTAACATTGTATCACTAAATTTTATATTTTTTATCTACAGATCGGTACTCACATATTTATGGACATTTGAAGGCATATTATCCATTAGTGAGGTACTAAATTTATTGTATTGTACATTTTCAATTTGTTCTCTTTCTATTTATGTATGAATTTGACATTCCAATGACAAAAGACCAGTAGATACAGCTTTGATATGTTTATGTTGTGCTATAATCTCAACAGTAGAGCTATCCCTCTATTTTTATCCTAGATTCGCCACTGATTGCACTCCATTGCGATATCTGCCCAAGCATATGCATGCAACACGCACACTTACGTGACGAACTGACGATCCATGATGGTAGCGGAGAGGTAAGCCTCGGCCGATCGGAGCTGCGACTTCATCGAACTCGAGGTGGTCAAACACGAATATTTATGCTGATGCGATTTGTACGTGTTTTGATCGCCCATGAGCAGTAACACTAGCCGACCGTGGGGACCGATCAGCAGTGCAGTGATTATTCCTCGACGTCGGGCATTGGCTGATCGAGTCCGATGTGAACGATGGCACTGGTTGTTGGAAATGTGGATAATATTTTAATTTCAGATTTTATTATGAGATAAAGATCACACTAGAGATGCATAGAGTAATACTAACAACAGATAAATTATTGCACTTCTAAACATGCACAATAATAGGATTATAGCAGAATAGTTTGATTTCACAGCCAACTTACAGTCGAGCTTGATTAAGAACAAGAAGCAATGCAGACTCGAAGCAGTGCAGAATGTGGATGTAGCAGTAAAGCAAGCGGTCGCGCATATGCGTTGCCTAAAAACCTTATTGCCACCCCGTGCAGGTGAACTCTGCGACAATAGTTCGGAGATACCCGCCCACCTCCTTTCCGGTGCACGTCGAGGAGAAGGGATGGCTTGGTTCGACAGCACAACCCTCCAGCACAGTAGAACTATGAGGAAGAAGAAGAAAATAGAAGTGAATCAATCGATCTCAGATCTGAACGTCTCCAGATCTTTTAAAGGTAGAGACACTTACTCTCTAGTAAGTGCATAATAAAGCACATCTTAAACGACTGATAACTGATAATTCAAACCAATTAATGGTAATTAAGCAATGTTTATCAATTCCTGATTACACACTGGTCTATAGCTTCGACCACTGTATTTCGACCACATTATTTCGATCATACTGGTTTATGGATCCGGACACTTTATTTCGACCACATTATTTTAACCACACTGGTCTATGGATTCGATCACTATTTTTCGACCACACTGCTCTATGGATCCGACCAATGTTTTTCGATCAGTCTAAAAGGAGAGAGAAATACATAGTTAGAAAGAAAAAAAGGTGGACTAGGTTCACGACAAGTCACGCGGTTGCGACGCGAATATACGTGCGCGCGTGTGCGTACGTGCATGTGTGTGACTTTATCTATAGCCCTACTAATGCCACCCTATGTCAAGTGTCACATGTTTTAAGAGGTGACAATGACTACATCTTATAAATTACTCTCACACCACTTGACCAGACAATATGAAACTAAATTTTGCATACTTTAGAATTTCAGAAATGAACGTGCCCTTTCACTTATAGGCCAATTCTACCGCTAGTCTCCTATACATAATACTATGCAACAAGTACTATACGTCGTGCATGCGTACGGTGGTGCAGGAGCCGCAAGTTGCCAGTCGGCCGGACGGGCCTGCATGATCGATGCGGATTAATGCGGTGGTTCCACGAGTCAGGTTCTTGCATGCAGTTGAGCGCGCGTGCGACGTCTCTTGCAAATTAACGGCAGTGGGCACTGGACAGTGTCGATTAAATCGGACTCCAGCGATGACACTGCAGCTGGATAGATCAATCCACCGGCAAGATGTAATTATATTATGCAATGCAAGTTGTTGGGCTTTTCCATCTGATTATGTTATGCAGTGCAGTGCAAGCTGTTCGGCTTTTACAGTAGTAACCACTGACAGATAATTTGTCAAGCTAGCCCGATAAGAACTGACGACGTGGCAGCTTAATCGTGTAAGTCTGAATGCACTCGAAATCTAGGTAAAGAAAAGCAGAGTAGTGTTACATGTGAGCTATGCCTTCTGAATCATCTCCAAAAAGATTCATATATGATATGTAAAGAACAGACCTGTGGAAAACATCAGTCCAAGGAGGGAGAACTCAAGAAGAGAAATCCAAGCGGCAAATTAGCTTGATGTTTTCACATATCTTACTGCTACTTCCAAATTAAACAAAGTTCCTACAGTGCTCAGTTAGTAAAAGAGAGACGCATCAAGCATGAATTGATATGCATGCGTACCTAGCTGGCTAGCTAGACCATAGATATACCAGATAGAGTTATGAACCAATATAAACTTACTGTTTACAACACGTGAACTCGAAAATATCTTAATTAATTAAGTGAACTGTAAACAGGTAGCCGCCATTACCGGACAAGTTATGAAAAACATCAACAAACCCACCGAATCTAGCGCGCAGATGATATCTTGACTTGACGCGTTACTTAAATTCGAGCCGGCATGTCGCATTATTGGCGCATGCAAATAGGTGGATCGCTACAGTATTTTATCCTATCTAGGGAGACGAGATTCTCAAAACGGAGTTGTTTGGGTTTCACGTATAGGACCTGTTTGGTTCGCGTTTAAATTTGTTACGACTAACCTTAGCCGTTAGCTACACTTGTAGCTTGTCTCACTATATGGCAATACCAAGGTGTTTGGTTAATAGCCACAACTAAGTTTAGGCATGACAAAATATGTGTGGCAGCTGTTTGGATTGCTACCACAATAGTTTAGCAACAATCTGTTGCAGCTGTTTGGTTTACAGCCGAAGGTGGTTATGATCATCCAAATCTCGCAGGTTGCTTGATCGTTTTTTTTTTTTTTTTTTTTTGCAGTGGAACAACGACAAAAGTGCAGTAACACTCATGCGGTCGTGTAGTAACACGATATCTTTCGTGTAGTAACACTCTGACGGTGGTGTACTATCACGATGTCTTTCGTCCAGTAACACTCCGATGGTGGTATAGTAACATTACGTATTTCATGCAGTAACATGACTTTCATAGCTAATAACGAGCTTGATAACGTTGTTGAATCACACTAGATCAGCAAGAACCGAAGTAGAAGCGATCAACCGTGGCCTCCCAAACCGTGAACCCGAGTGACTAGATGTTAAATTAATACCAAAGTTCTAGATCTCATTCATCGAATCAAAGTACCATGATTGTAAATAGTGGTAGTTTTGAACATGTCACACCTCTAAATAGTATTACATTACTAACTACTAAGTGCTACTTCCCGACAGCAACAACTAACTGTGTGTACAAAACAATATTTTTTGTCAATTGTATGACCGTCATCACTGTCATCAGCAACATAGTGGTCGGCTTCAAGTGAACCATCATCTTGGAAGTGGCCAGAGAACAACTCTTGCAATAGATGAAAGAACCTGATAGGCCTAGGAAGATAATTGTTCACCTTTTCTGTCTTACAAAGGAAGACAAGTAAAATGATCAAAACATATCTACTGTTAAGCATGAAGTTATTAACTGAACGACCAAAAATACACTAGTAAAGATTTACACTAAGATATTGTTTCACTGAGTCAGAAAGAGTGAATTGGCATGTTGCCATTGTTACTCATAGTCTGATGCACCCAGCTCCACTTCTCCTTGTATAAATTATAGTGCCGATTCACTTGGTTTTGAGTGGCACCAAGATCAAACTCGACATTTATAACATTTTCAAAAGGATCGTTGGACTGTTTCTCAAAAATAATTAGAGTGATAGTTACTGGACAATAGACTAGATTTTTAGCGCTACTTCTTTATCAATATAAAAGTAAAGACTGTTTAAGTAACTCAGATAAAAAACAGAAAGCGACTTTCAGTAAGTGAACAAAACTAGTAACACTACTGCTAGCAATCTACTTTCTGAATTTAAGTTTAAATGCTATCAACTATTAACTTAATCACTAAACCAGGTGAGATTGGCTCGATAGTATCACTGTAAAATTAACAAACCAGTACTGCAACAATCAATAATATTATTGCAAGATCGACAAATCAGTTTGCAAGTCTGCAACAATCAGTGAAATTACTACAAGTAGTCAACGATATTACTGCAAGTACTCAATGATATTACTGCATGATTAACTAATCAGTATTGCAACATTCCAAATAATACAATCAAGATTTCACTAGAACGTCCAAAAAAAGTAAAAGGAAAGAGCAGATCCACCCATGGTGCCAAGAAAGGGACGTGGTATTACCTATGGTCTCCTGCACGAAGTAGCCTCTGAACATACGGTACGAGATGGCAGTGACCACGGGATGACGAACAAGTAGACGATTAATAGATCAAGAAAGGGGGGTTGGTGGTAGGATCACAGGAGAAGGCGGTTGATGTTGTAGAATGTGAAGAAGTCTCCAGATCTGCATGTATCAGAAGAAAGAGAGATGAGGAGAAGGAATGGACGGTGGTTATGGATAGGAAAGGGATGTAAAGAGATGTGTGTTACCTGAGAAGAGAGATGTGGTAGCGGGATATTCCTCATAAGCTCTCCATGGCGGCCATAGTGGTGGTGGTGAGTGAAGTGTGGGAAGGAAGGAAATAGAGGGGTGACCTTAACCGGAAAAGATGAAAAATCTTTTGTCATTATGGCGTACCAAAGAACTATGGCATTCTTTTCCATCACACTTGTGGGGGAAAAAACTATGGCAAAGTCTTCTAGATTCGTCTAAAGAATTGTGGCAGCCTAAGCCTAGTAAAAAACCAAATGCCTACCTAAAGAATTGTGGCACATCTAAGCTTAGATGTGACAACATTAGACTGCAAACCAAACACGCCCTTAGTGAAAACCAGTTTTCCTTAAACTGCCTTTGCCCCGGTTTTGAGAAAA
The DNA here is from genome assembly GCA_036346255.1 of Ampelocalamus luodianensis. Lineage (NCBI taxonomy): Eukaryota > Viridiplantae > Streptophyta > Magnoliopsida > Poales > Poaceae > Ampelocalamus > Ampelocalamus luodianensis. Next base: position 21,817,415 of record CM070617.1, on the reverse strand, counting down.
ACATTGTTTGGATACTCTAACTAACTTCTGGATAACTAAAACTCATTTTTCGTAAAGCCAGAATTTTGGGTTTTTATTCAAAACAAGTAAACGTCTTTTTTTGTGGAAACTGGTTTCCGCTAGGGGTGGGAATGGAGCGGATCGGTTCGACCCTGAAACTGACCCTTGTGTCCAGAGTCCCAGTTCCGATTAATGGTTCGACCCCTTTGGCATCCCTCCCCTGATCCATTGGAACCTTTGGATCATATGGTTCGGCCTGCTGTTGCTTGCTAGGGTGGGGGCAGTGCACGAACGAACAAGCTTCATGCTTGCATGAGCATAGCATCGTCGTTTTCAGGTTTTACACGTCACGTCCAAGAAAGCAATTGGTGATCATCACAGCAGCATCGGCGGCAATGGCAATGGCCAGAATTATAGTACAGATCTTCAGAATTGGACACTGACCAATTCCTGATTAAATACGGAATTTAAAAGGAAAAATAAAGCATATAGTATGTTGGTATGGATCAACAAGTCACCACTACATGCAGGTGCAGTACTACACTTGGAGATCAAGTCGAGCAGAGGTAGAAGCATGCACTAGGAAAGGTAGCAGCAGCTACGATTCTATCTGTGTAATACCCATGCAGCGTGAAATTCCGGTAAGATGGCGTAGTCTTCGCCGGAGTTCCCCTACGTTGGAGATGGGGATCGGTGCAGTGACTAGGGTCGAACCTTTTGGACCTATATATGAACCAACAGGTTCATGAACTTTTTATCCCTAATTGCTTTTGGGCCGAACCTCCAGCCCATCTTAATGGAATTTGTGGAGCGGGTCATTAATCCAATGGGTCGATGTGAACCACTCCCACCCCTAGTTTCCGCTACCCCCGTTCTCAACAGATTGTACCCATGTTTTCTCGTTCGCACACGCATACGAGTTTTTGGCCGCCGCGGCCACAACGAGGAGATGGGCTAGAGGTCCTATTGGCAATGCGGAGCACAGCACGTCAGTTGTCGCTGCAGTTTCGTCCCAGCACCGTGCCCACTTGCCCGACGTTGTCGCATCCTCCAATCGCCGTGCTATCATGCAAGTTGGAGCTCTACATGCTGCGTCGGCGGTGGCGGTCGGTCGTTGATCGGGCACAAGCGTACCAGTTAGGAATGAAAATAGATCGGATAGTTTCCGATTGATCCGGACGAAAACGAATACAAGTTTTGTCAGCTAGGATTTTATCTTGGATAGTTCTAGGATCAGAAACAATGGTAAACTAAGTGTTATGTGTACGATGAACTAATTAATGCAGTTTGTAAGTGACAATGTTATATGTGGTTGCTGAAAATATGAAAAATTCATGAATGCTTGGATCAAATGAACTAGTTATATGCTTAGGTTAATTTCTGGCGTAAATTTAAGGGGTTTTCATGTCCCAAAAATATCCGTGACCGTATTCGTTTCAATTCGTATTCGCTCTATATTTGTATTATATTAGTATCCACATCCAAGGAAAAAAAACAAATATGTGAGAGCCCTTATCTGCTCTTATTCGATCCGTTTTCACCCCTAATACCAGTACAACCCGGTACCTTGCTTTGCGTGTGATGATCCAGAAGCCACTCTTCAGGAAGGCCATGCGTACGTGGCGGTGCTGCTCTCGCTCAAGGACGTCGACGCCGAGTTCGTGCTGCCATTCGCGTCGAGGAAGAACAACGGCTTCTCTATCCAAATCGGGCCGGGGCACATCGCGCTGGACATGCACTGCATCGTCCTTGGGGCGCATGAAGTACATTTGACTTGCCAGCTACCCGAGCTCGGCCTGGCGGAGCTCGCGAATCTTGGCACCGAAAAACTCCTCCCATGCCTGCAGCTTGATGACACATATGTAGTTGAGCAGAGAGACTCCGGGTTGTGGCGGTTCGTTAGGGTCACGACCACGGTGACCACGACGGGGCCAAGGTCACTGTAGAACAGAGAAGGGCAACGACGATCTCCCCAGCAGCATCAACCACAGGCTGTGGAGCTCGTGCGTGACGTCGGCCACTTCTTCGGGCGTCCACATCTCAACCAAACAAAGTATTAATTTAAACTCGTTTTAGTTTTTCTCGTCCAAACAGATTAATATGTAAACCCACAATAACAGAATAATAACTTAAACTCTGTTTCCTAAAAATCCTACTAAAACGAGCTTTCTGGAAACTTATTTATAATCCATGTGATCCTATGCAAGCCATTTGAGCATGCAAAAATACGGGGCAAATGTTTTCAATATTGCTTTTGTGATGTCTTTGTGTCAACTAACCAGTCTATTAATTAGATCTCGACTTCTTTGTTTATGAGAACAAAATTGTATTCGATTTTTTATATAGGTGATTATGAATGTTATCCTTTCGAAAAATGACAAACGTTGGTTAATTGCATCAGATAGATCTTACATTTATTTATCCTATGCATATGCTGAATTTGCATAAAGATATAAGGACACGAAGTTTTTCAGATCTAGCTATCATCTTGATTGGCAACTACATCATGCATGACACACACCTCATGAGCTAGCGTTGGCGCTTGTCTTTTGAGAGCATGGAGTGTAGATTATTATAGTATGAAATAAAATCGCATACTGCTGACTTAGTAATCTCGTAACAAGTTTTGAAGGACGAGAAGAAAAACAGTATCCCCTCCAACCATTTTAAGAGGAAACTTGTGAAGTACATCATGAAGTGTAACACAGTAACTGTTTTTCGTTTTTATTGTTTGAAAATTGGCCAGGAGCTAGCTCTGGCAGTCACTACACAAGGAGGTGGACACCTTGAAACCGATACTAGGATTCAAATTCAGGTGGGCGGGTCACGACAAACCACTTACCATTCAGGTACAGAACGGATCCGTTTTTTTCAAAAATTGTGTACAACAGTCTGTAACGTACAAGTTTGAGAACTGGCCAAAGATCAGTTAGCTAGGTGTGTGGGTGGCGCCCTTGCCCACTAGCATCTGAGTCTCGGCTCGGCGTTGGTGCTTATTGTTCTTCTAAGAGTGAATGCCAGAGCTTCTAGTTAAGGAAAAAAGAATTTTTTTTATTTAATTTGATGGTTTAAAGAGAAATTTTGCATATATTCACCAAAGTTACATTGTAACTAACAAAACATACTGCATTTGTATTTGGTAAATATAATGTTACACCATTACCGCCTACCCTGGTAAGAAAATACAAAGAAGCTCATCTATATATCTACAAACAACTCATGATATTCAAAGTATCTCCTTCGTTTTAGAGGTCTAGAAAATCTCAGAATAATCCTTAAATCAGAAAAAGAAAAATTCCTAGAAACTCTCTCATTAATCGAGAGAAAATTAGAAGATCTATACCACTTATTTTGACGGGGCTATATTATAACGACGCAGATTAATCATATATAAATATTACAATGGTTACAGTTGTATAACAAATACAACTATACTTTTCAAAGGTATTTGAGATGTACAACGAATATAATATGTTGCAATATCTAGCTACGAAAAATTCCGCTAGTTATAATAAACATGAGTTGTATTGTGGAACAGAGCGCCGAAGGACGGCAAATAAAACAAAAAATAAACCAAATAAATTTTTACTAAAATAATCTTCATTATTTTTTTTGGGAGGGGGGGGAGCAACTGACATTTTTGGCGTTATTAGGGTGTTCGTGTTCTTTATATACTCTATCTTAAAGCGGAAAGAATCTGCGAGCCCTCGGGGCCCCCACGCCATCGTTTTTGCGAAACCCCGCTGCATTTTTTGAAATTGCGTTGAGGTCCCTATTTCGGCAGAGTCACTCGTCGGATCGTGATTGTAGGGCGGAATTGGGTGGGTGGAAAGCCATTGGATCGCAACTTTGCCACAGATGACCTAGATCCGCCTGCCCCACCTCCACACCCCTAACCCTAGGGTTCCCATCCCTAACGCTATTTGATCCCCTTCTCCCTGCCACTCTCTCACCTATGCATCACCGCCGCTCTGCTCGCCCACGGCTCCTTCCTCTCCATCCCTACGCTCGCCTCCACCCTTTGCGCTCACTCCTCTCTCACCTCCCCCACGGTCGCCTCCTCCCCTCGCACTCGCTCCTCTCCATGGCTCCACCTAGGCGCCGCTATCGCCCCTGGTCAACGCGCATCCCATATCCCTACGCCTACCGCCGAGCTCGCTACCCCATCACCCCCCTCCTCTCTTCTGACCTCGCGTCACCTCCTTCCCAGGTTCGGCCTCCTTCGCTCATTCCTCGTCGCTGTTACCGATAGGCCATGCCACCGTCGCCGCCGTAGCTCTCTTCTCCCCAGCCTTTCATCATATGATTTTAGCTTAAGTAGGCTAGTGCCACAAAATGTTTATTTTGGCTTCCTTTGTAGTCCAAATATTAATTTCAGGATACGATGTCTGCTATGGATGCTACTTCGTGGTATTCATTAGGTCTAGCTTTTCCATTTGGTTTAGCTTAGAGTTTGGATAATTGCTAATCTAGATCACTTAACTAAATCCTTGATGTTTTTCCGCTTGTGGGCTCAAAATTGATGGGGTTCATCTGACTTAGGCTTAACTATTGCATTTCCACTATAGAGTAGTTTTCGAGCTTCTACAATTTAGGCTAGATTTAGTTAGACATTCTGAGCCTCTGTAGTAGCTATATTCAGTAGACCAAATAGGCGTATAGAACTTCGAGCCTGCTCTTGTTTGTGACAGCATAAAATTTGTTTTGCTTCGCTGCTCATTTCTTTGCTAGGGTAATTAACATGCTTATATATCATTGCATGTAAATGGCTCATTTCTTTGCTAGGGTAATTAACATGCTTATATATCATTGCATGTAAATGGCTGACGTCTCCTATGATCCTATTATTATCATCAGATGTATCACACCCATGAAGGATTACGAGTAGGCTGTGATAGCACAAAACAAAAATTCTACCGCGCAACTAAGGAATCTCCGCTAGTAGTAGATTACAGGATTACCACTAGACGCGCCGACTCGTAGCGGAAGTAGAGTCGGTGTCGCGAGTTGATGCAGTAGTAGTCGTACTCACCGCACGTCTTCTCCTCCTGCTCCTGTGATCGTCACGAGTTGCGGATCATATTAATTTTGATGCTTCGCAACAACACCTCCAAGGTATCCACACATACGGGGTAGGGACACCATGCACTGGAGTGGTAGCGTCGGCGACGTTGTATTGGATGAGGAAGGTGTGGCTATTAGGGTTTCGGGATTTCTTCAAAAAGGATTACACCACCCCATGCCACCGCCCCTCAATATATAGTCATCCATGATGGGTCTCGAACTTGAGGCCCATTAGGAACTCGTGGCCTACAAGAATTCGGATAATCATTCAAATCAAATTATAACCTTTTATGTGTGTGACCCTATAGATTCATGTGTAATCGGTTGTGACGCGGAAACTCTTTTCCGACCACGGGTCGTTAGCGGTACCTAGCGGGACATAACGATTCCCGAACACACATAGAATATATCGGACGAACCTTAATGCAATATGATCTATGACCAGGTCCTTATCACTTATAACCAGCTCGTATCTAGTCGCGACCAGTCCATATCTAGTTACGACCAGTTCGTAACTCCTTGCGACCAGTTAGTGACTATGTTCGACTAGTTAGTGACTATGTTCGACCAGTCTACGACCAGTTCATGAATATGTTTGACCAGTCTACGACCAGCTCGTATCTGGTCGAACTGAACGACTTGCTTGTGTATTCTCCCTTTGCCTCACGACATCTGGTTGAACTCCAGGTGAGATAATTTATCATCCATGGACTGTTCAATACTTTCTCGATCAAGTGTCGAATAACTTCATGTGGTCGATACTTCGACCACTAGTGGCATGGCCATGCACTTTCTTTATCCGACCACAACGAGGGGTCCAGAGATATCTCTCCTATTATGATAGGAGGGGCAAATCCCATATCCTACCAGTCATATTCCTCCACATGTTTCATAGTATACCCGAAAACTACATTTATAACTATCCAGTTACGGAGTAGCGTTTGGCAACCCCTAAGTGTACTATTACATATGTAGAAAACCGTACTGATCTCAAGTCTAAGGATTATACATCATCATTGCTTGAGACCAACTGATGACAAATAAAATCATAACAATCTTAACAGTGTCTCAAGGTGGGTCAAACCAACACCATGTTCGATAACATATGTCTATATTATTGGTTTTATATCTCTATATCTATGACCCGTGAAACATAGTCATCAACCAATACATATGCTAGTCTATTCATATGTCTTCTCATATGTTTTCGACTAGGGAACGTTTAAGAATAATCATCACAGAAATACAGAGTTTCACAATCAAGTCACATACTTGATAATAAATATTAACAATATTATTCTAGGAACAAGATAACGTATTATCTAATATTATGAACATAATAAAATATAATCATATTTATGATTGCATCTAGGGCATATTTCCAACAACCCAACCTGACGAACTTTGCAGACTAAATATATGATACAGCTCCGGGAGGTAGTAAACCAAAAGACTTCTGAAGTTATGGTCCAGATGGTTTCACATGTATGAACGAATGGTGTTCTTGATAAGCATGTGATAGTTCCTTTGTTTTTACTTAAACACTGCTCATGTATGCTATAACTCACTAGATCTATAATCCTTTTGTTGGATATATTGCTGCTACTCACTTCTTGTGCATGGAACTAGGTAGGACAGTGCCATGGTGCAAGAAGGGGCTTTGTGTGTGTGTGTGTGGAAATAAGAGGACAGATCATAGCATATATACTTCCTGCTCCTGGCTCTTAGAGCCTCGGCCCCCTTGCCGCCTATAATTACTGTTATGCTTGGGTCTTGGAAATGCCTTTTGTTAGCATTTTATATCAATGTTTGTATATGAAACTTGACATTGTTGTTGGATTATTAGTTATTAGATTGAGTTTTTGTGAAAATTTATCTTTCTTTTGGTTGATGGTACTGCTAGACTTATCATTCTGTTATCTATGAACCATTGTTTGCAGTACTCCAAAAACCTCTTGATCTCATACTTGAGCTACTAATTTAGACTCTTTTAGGTTGCCTACTCCATGTAAAGAAACTCATTTATACTCTTTTAGGTTGCCTACTCCATGTAAAGAAACTCATTACCCATTTACTCATTTAGTTCATCAGTATATTCTTCGTAATGCGTATATTCTTTTTTTAGAAATACAGTCATACCCCATTTCTGTGCTCTGCATGCTTTACATTGTGTACTGCAATGCATAAATGGTGAAAGATAATTTAGTTCTTTATACAACTTTATAGGTATAACTGGTGACAATGGTGAAACTAGGATGAAAATAGAGGGTGGGTTCAAAACATTGAATGACTAATCTAATTTGAGATAAGCTTAGTCTTGTATTCTTATGCAATCAAATCCATACATGAATTAAAGCAAAGTAAAAAAAAAATACAATTAAGGTACCTCACTAATGGAAAGTGTATTTCCAAAACATATAAATATGGTATCAGTTGGTAACGACCTGTACATCAAAATTAGCAAAATTAATGACACGACAACAAATTGTACTTAAATTATCATGAACATTCATAATAGCAAATTGCACTTAAATGAATATTCAATAGTAGTTGGCTGAAGGAAGAAGCTGATGGGAGCTGAAGAAGACAAATTGGAAGATGATGTTCTTCTTTATTGCCCCTCATTTTTGTTTCTTTGATGAGTTTGTTGGTACTTTTTTGCCGTACTTTTTCTGAGGATAGATTACAGAATGAGTCCCCTATACTCCTAAATTCTCTGTAACAATGAGTCCCCTGTAGTCCTTGATTCTCTGTAACAGAACATTGGGTTTCAATAAGAAACTAGATTTGATCTTTGGTTCTACAAACTAGTGAAGGTATGCATGCATGGTGGGGTTGCAGACATATGAAAAGAGTTATGTGTTATCATGTCATGATCACATCCTATTCCAATGACACAAGAACAACTTTTGTAGGAGCTGGAATGACTGAAACAGACAATCAAATTAACTCTTTTCCACAGTAAAATCGAAATATGTGTGCAGTCATACCTCAATTAAAAAAATGGGGGAAAATGGAAACTCATTTTAAAAGGAACTTATCTTCGCTTTGAAAACCTGCTACCCGAAAAATTAACTCCAGTCCATATACTCCCATATCACCCTACGGAATACTAAAATTGGCTCATCTTGTCCTATATTGAATTGAAAACCTAATCACAGGTTCCAAATCCAAACTCCAGAATATGAGCAATACTATACGACAAGAGGCATAGGCAACACCCAACGTTGGATCCCGTCCTCCGCTTCTCCTCCTCGGGATGGAGGTGGCTCCCACCTCCTGGCCTCCCTCCTCGGCAGATGGCAGTCCTCACCTCACCTCGGCACCTCCTTCACTCCTCCAGTCCTCCGAGCTCCGGGACGACTACCGGCGAGCGGCAGTCGCTCCCCCACCCCCCTGGCGAGCTCCCTCATCAGTCCTTGGGCCTCGGCGGCTCCCGGCCTCCCCCGCCTCCTCCAGCTACCAACTTGGCCTCCTCCGGCTATCGGCGGCGCCGCAGATCGCAGCCAGCTCCCCCACCCTAGCTCCCTCGCCGTTGGATGCACGTTCCTCTCCTCAGATCCTCTCGATTGGAAATTTGGATTTTGGAATAGGGAATGTGAGTTACGTAGGTAGAGTTGGGACTTGTGGGCTTTCTTCCTCCTGCAAAACGGATGCGGCTTCCTCGAGGACCCTTAGCCATGGTCGTCGGACGGCCGAAGGTTGGTTGGGGCTACCGCACACGGGAGGAGGAGAGGGGGTCCGGTGCCAACGGAGGATAGGCTAGAGCCAGTTGAAACCTCCCGCCCCTGATTGGTGACCACATAGCTCTTTGCAATAGGATCGCACGTGAGGCGTAGCGTGTGTTTCTCCCTAGTACTTTCTATAAGCAAATGAAATATTGAACTTCATGATAGAAGACGACATTATAACCCAATGATGCAATGTGAATGTGTGCTCGTGAATATACTACTTTTCTCAGGTGTGCGATGCGGTGTACACATGCTGATGCTGGGCGCCTGGGCCAAGGATGTACTTATGCCTAATGAGCCAAAGTTGTAGTGAGGAAGAGATAGAGCTGAGCTAAGGTCGACAAGTGTTACTTTGGCGCCATTCCGCACTCTGCGGTGAGTTTTCAGTAGGGAAACATTAATACGAGCTTGTATTCTAATTGCTGCTAATAATAGTGGTTGGTCATATTGATTAATGATTCTTTGGACGTATCTGCTTAAGGAAAAAATATATGCATGGTCCCACGATATGTATTCTATAGTTTTTGTCCTTGCTGCCATTCAATGATTATTTCTAGTAGTGTCTTGAAAAATGTGTATAGATCACATGTATATATTAGGTCGCTGTCAATGTGTGAGACAAAGATTCCTACTCGTCATCTTTGAGATAGTTGTTGCAAGGGATATGATTGTAGTAACACGAGCAGCAGTAGACCTGGTGTGGTCGGCCATTGTCTGGAAGTCTACTGGTCACTACTATACAGAGATAAAAGAGGACTTCCTTTTCTTACACCTGATCACCGATAGGCCAATCGATTTGTCATGCTTTGTTCCATTAGCTGTACAAAATATCTGTGGTGAATCTGCAAGTTGGGAACGCACTTGTCTATAGTACCGAGATAACCTTTACTCGATCCATGTTAAGAAATCCATGCTGTCTGAACTCATGGACGTACATGCATGATCTGACATATAAGTTTTGTGATCAATCACGTTATCATGTGATTTATCATGCATCGATCCCGACGTCTCCCGAGCACACCAATGATGGACTCTGGTTGGAACATGTCCATCGGGACCAAGCGGATGTCGTGAAAGAAGCAAGTCTTCCATGTCATTTTTATCCATTTCAATCAGCTACCAACACTACTAGTTGGGAGTAGAAGTGTAGCTGTCGTTGCGTTGGGGTGATGAAGCTGCTGCAGCTAGCTTGCATACTTACTGCAATACAAGTTCTGCACGGGTGAATGGTGATATGCCTATGACATTGAACGAACCAATGACGAACTGACAACTGATAGCCCTAGATCGGCAGGTCTGGGCCGACACGACAACCGGCGCGCGGGCCCGCGCCGCGCAGCAGCCTTCCGTTCCGGGCACTGGAGCCCTGCCACTCGCCATGATTCCGGCACGCAGCGGTTGCGCTGCTGCCAATTCCCGTGGCCCGTCCGCTTTTTTTGACATCGCGCGGCGGGGCCCTAGCCCCTAGAGCTAGCTGTCTAGCCCCCCGCCACCAACCGTAAAAAAACTACGTGTCAACCGCCGCAACCGGCCAAGCTTAGATAGCGCGCGGGCACCGCGCCGCCCGACTCCGATCGTTCGTACGGCACAACGCGAGGTGCCCGGTTGGGTTGACCAGCAGGGCCCGAGACCCAAAAACCCTGGGTCGAGTCAATGCGCGCGCAAGGCGACGAGCGGCTGTGTGGTCACCGGTCACCGCGCGCGCGAGAGGATGCCCCGCGGCGCGGGGAAACGACGAGCCATCTACGCCGCAAGAGGAACCGTATCGGCATGGCCATTCCAGAAGGCGCGCCGCGCGGCTCGAAAGTAAAGAAAAGGATGGATAAGGATATGCTCGAGGCCGACGCGCGGGCGGCACGTCGAGAAGGCCGAGCTGGCGCCCGGCGAGCGGAGAAAAGGCGCCGGCACGTGCTGGAAAACGAGGGATTTGGGTTCCCCCGGAGACCGGCGGTTCGTCCACGGGCGCCGCGAATGTCGCACACGCACACTCGATAGTCGGTACGCACATTGAATTGAAACAGAAGGCTGGCTCCTTCGGCGTCGTAGTAGTTTTGTAGACTTCAGTACTAGAGTCATCCTGGACACATGTGTAACAAAACTGATGCTCAGGATCGTACACACGTGACAGAAATGAAAAGAAGTGGCTATGCTGATTTCAGATTCGATGATACCGTTTGAACGGTCACTGCGTGATCAGGCGAGCTACACGCGTGCAGTGCCAATTGCCACCGTGTAGCTCGAGCTGCAGCTGAGATTTCTCAACACCGTAGGCAGAAAAACACGTCGCCACTTGCAGGACCTACTAACACTATGTTTTTGTTTGTACGCATCTAGAATCTAGACTTGATCTCTGTCGTCTGTCCCGCTCTCTTTCTCTCACTTATCTCGTTTCCCTATATTTTCTAGCGTTGAGAAGTAGGCGAAATGAGTGTCCTTTTCTTGTGTGTTTTTTTACACCAATCTTTCCGTAAGCCAAATGATTCCGGCGGGGTCTTTTCGTGGGTGAGGCCTACACCATTACTGCCCCAACAACCGGTCTTACTATTTGCTGTTCGTGAGACGTGAAAGGTGAAAGATCTTCACCTAAGATGGGCAGGACCTATGCCCGATCAATTAGTGCTGGTTAAATGGAGCGTTCATGATTTCTTCTCTCCTCTGCATGTTTTGCTTGAGTTAGCACCGCCAAGCATGGTGCCAACTTATGCGTCCCTAAATTTGCCTTGGGTGGGTGCCTTTCTAATCGATCTTGATGTTAGTCTTGGTGTAAGCTCAACGTAGCGAATTAATGTAAGCACGGGTTAAGATTAAGAGAGGCAGGGTGCCAACTTTGAAGAAAATCTCTAGGAATTTGATTGTTCGTTTTTATCAAGATTTGATTGGCGACCTCCCTAGCTAGTGCCTATCTCATTTAGGTATATGCTCCATCCATGTCATTCCATTATAGAATTCTTTGTCATACTGTACATTTTTTGTGGTTAACTTCTTACTCTGTTTTCAGTTTAATACTGCATCACAGACGCAAACGGTTGTGTTCTCTTGATTTTTTTTTTTGGAAATAATATTATTTTTAAAAAATTACAAAAATAATATTATTGTCACCATTTGAAATGGTCACGTCGCCATTCCAAATGGCGACGGTAGCCCAGAACAGTGCAGAGAGGTCCTGTCGTCAGTTGAAATAGCGATAGAGCCATGTCTGCCTGATTTTTTATTGTTTGTTTCCGATCACATATTTTGCGGACAAATCACAATAATATTACAAAACATTCAGCATAACATCATCATATTTTTTTATCGACAAATCGCAATGATATTGCAGAATTTTTAGCGCAACATCCTCACATATTTTATCGATAAATCACACTGATATTGCAAAACATTCAACACAATATCATCACCTAGTTTTTCAACAAATCAAAATGATATTACAAAGAATTGAATACCACATATTCTAACAAGATGAATCTTTCATGTGGCCGCGACCTCAACGTCTGTCATGTTGATAGCCTCGAGTGGGGCAGTTAGATGAGGTCCCCGTGGCGCCGTTCGGACTGTCGATATCTCCTTCATCCTATGAATTTCTCATATGCCATTTTTTGAAGGTGTGCCTAGACTCCCTGCAAATAGAGCACTTCTTCGTACAACGCTTGGCTTCTGTTTCGGCCATGTCGTTCCTGATACGTCGCACTTGTTGGCAAGCAACCTTTCTCTTCAACCTATCAATGTCCGCGGCCCAGATAAGTTGCTCCCAGGTCGGACGGCCAGTGAAATGGCCAACCACGCCATAACCATACATCTCTGCACTCCAAGTTTGCATCGTCTCCTCCTTGTTGAAATAATCAGAGGTACTAACTGCGATGTTGTGCCACCGTCGAACATGCGGCCACAACTTGTGAGTAGGGCCTATGCAGAAGAAGATGTTTGTTGCAAGTGCATACGCAAATAGCGTGGCATAGCGTGCACTCGTGGGTTATCCTCTCGCAGTTCGTCCCGTGGCTTCCTTTATCCCTGCACAGTATCTCGAAGCGAAGCTCCCTTGTGCCTATCTTGGATGTCTGGTGCATCTCACCCTTCTTGCTCTTCTCCTCCATGTACATGGTGCTCATGGAGGAGTAAGTGCTCTGTCATTTGCCATAACAAGCGACACGTTGTTGCTTCTGTCAACAAAGTAATTTGTGGTACAACGAAGTATTGCCTCCACAATACCAACAAAAGAGAGGTACCTGGCGCCGCGATGACCCAATTGTACACCTCGGCTAGATTGGTTGTCATTACACCATATCAAGCACCACTTGTGTCATATAGCAGCGATCACTTCTCCTTAGGCTCGTGTTCAATCCAGTCCGAAAAGTATTCCACCTGCGCCCCCGTCGTCCTCGCCACACTAGGACCATCTGTGGATAGCTGTGGCAATGCCTCGAGAGCCTGGTCAGTGCTTGTAGTGGCCCTTTTTGCTGCCTTCCTTCTGTGCATCCGGGTTTGCTCATTTAGAATCTTCCAAAGTGCATTAAACTTTCACTGCTGGTTCTAGTTGCACAGCCATTTGAACAAGTTTATCAAGTTCTTGTTGCAGAACTGCTTGTAGAAGTTTGCGCTCAAGTGCCTCATGCACCACCTGCTCTACAAATCCACCCATAGAAGCAGTTCATTCTCTCCTTGTTGTAGCTGGGTTATTGCACTCAGTAGGCCCGCATACCGATCATGTATGACATATACGTTAGGACGACCCTATACAACAGAAATCCTAAAATTCCTCAGAAACCACAACCAGTTGTCTATGTTCTCGCTTTCAATGAGTGCGAGTACCACGGGAAGAACTTGATTGTTCACATCCTTCGCTATTGCAGTCAGTATCTGGCCCTTGTACTTTCTAGTCAGGAATGTGTCATCCACGCACAAGATTGAACGACAGTGCCAGAATGCATTAATGCATAGACCAAAGGTGAAGAATGCTCGCTTTAGTACCCTCTTATTACCCCAGTTCGTATGCGTGAAATCTTCAATGGCGACATGAGTACCGGGATTCCTGTCCAATATAACCCGGAGTTGGACTGACAGGTTGTGGTAGGAGTCCTCGAACGTACTGAACCTCGATTCCAATGCCTTCTGTTCTGCCCTCCACGCCTTGGCATAGCTGATTGTGTACTAAAGCCTTACCTCAATCGCCCGAATAATGGATCATGACTCAAAATCTAGATTATCCATTATTTCACCGTACATGATGCTCGCGATGAATCTTGATGACAGGTTCTTGTGGGACTGCACTGACTCAGCGATGAGACATGTATGAGGGACGACTATAGAGCATTTCTAGTAGGTGTCCCACTTATGCTAAAATGTGTGCACTCGCCAAGGTCATCCCTCTATGTCGCACTTCACATCATAGTATATTGGGTTAGACTTGACGACTGTGAATGTACATCAGACCAACAAGGCCTGGAATTTGACCGCCTCCTGCACGGTCTCCTTGCATTTATACATAGCTCTTTGCCCGACCTCGCTCTCCTCGTATTTTCACGGCACACGGGAGCCTTTGATAACGAAGAGATTGTCGAACTGGTATGTGTTCCACTCGGATGGAACCGTCTGCTGTTCTACAGCATTCTCATCATCGGATCTTTCATCTTTTGACAATGTTATGTAGTCCTGGTCTTCGAGATCTATCCTTTGGACTAGGCTTCTAGCTCCTCTCCCTCGTCAGCAAAGCCACTAGCTTGCCTAACTGAAGGAGCTCCTTCCACACGGTCTTCATCGACAGCATCAGCAACTCCCGGACCTTCGGCTATTGTGTGAATCGCGCTATGGCTGGAGTCTTCAACTTCTTCTTCGGCATCACCACCCCCTTCTTGTTCAGCCGCCGATGCAGAAGTGGGGTTGGCATAATATTAGGCCAGAAGGACCAAATCCCACTGTTCCTTCCTCGCCTTGCGTACATACTACTGCTATGACCTTGTTTTCTTGAGCTGCACTAACTTTCAATATATACCCTGTGGTGCTCGGTTGGCAAGACAACTCAAACTCATATCATACATAGCATTGTCTAAATTGAATATGTGGAACAACCACCGCATCACAGCGCCCCATGTGCACTGCTCTGGTCTTGTTAGGGCCACGATCGCCGATTGAAAATAACGCAAATCAATCCCTTGGGACCCTCAAGAATAGTCCTTTGACCGTAGTAAATTTTAAAATTGGTGGTGTCCAACATATTTGACGTATTGCACCGTAAACAAGATTTTCACGATTAACCACATATCTAAAACTAAACTACTCACTGAAAAGGATTATATACAACATACCAGTACACTACGTAACGGTACATCTAAAACCATGTAATCCATTCAGTTAAAAAAATTATCTCAAAGGTGGACGATCGGACGGGCAGCGCTTCACTAGTTTCTCTCCTCCCCTCTACTCCTCTATGCTCCTCTCCCTTCCCTCCCCTCTTTCTCTTTTTTTTTAGAATAAAAGTGAGTTAATGGTGACAGAGACTTGCTTGATCCCTGTCGTCATTTGAAATTACGATTTTTCTAAATTTTAATATTAAAATATTTAGGGACTTATAGAATCCCTATCGTCATTTGAAATGATGATTGTCCTAAATTTTAATATTAATAAATTAAACGAAGGTCTCTATTGCCAGTTGAAATGACGACGGGTCCTGTCGCCAGTTGGAGTGGCGATAGGGTCATATCGTCATTTCAACTGGCAATATGGACCTCTCTGCACTGTTCTAGGCTACTGTCGCGATTCGAAATGACGACGGTAGCCTAGTTTTGTAAAATAATAATAATAATAATAACTATTTATTTTTGTAAATTTCTTTTAAAATAATATTATTTAAAAAAATCGTTTCTCTTACTACTCTATTCATGGCAGGTAGCAACTGTTCAAAGGACAATGACTAGAACATTATAATATTACGACAAGGTGGCAATATAGCATACTTCGCTGGTAGGAAATAAATAAATAAATTATGCAACACCCTATAATTAGCATAAACAAGAGCCAGAACCACGTCATAGTTTAATCACCAGCCTGCAAGCATGACACAAGAAGACAAGCGTTGCAGTAGCAGAGAAAGGAGCATCGAAAACGAAAGAAAAGATCGCCGTGATGGGCATATTGGACAAAGGAAAGGAGAGCGGGTGAAAACCTACTCTCTCCCTCGTGATGGCGACCAATCAGGGTTGGAATTCTTATCACCCAATATAGCGACGTCTCGTGTTGTTTGGTACTGGACATGGTTTTCCTGAGATACGAGCCTATTCGGTGACGAATTGGATTGAACCAGAAGATGCCTCGCTCGCTCTCTCCATCCACCCACCCATCCCTATCCACCGATCAGGGTAAGTTTCTAAGCAAGCCGACGGTAACAACTAACAAGGACCGGCTGCTAGTCGGTTAATTAACGGCTTAACGCCATAATAGAACTATATACGGACTAGAGAGTATTATCCAGCACAAGCTCAAGTAATTAGTCAGTGTACTTAGAAGTTAAAACCAGCAGTTTAATTTGGATTCGACATGAAATGTGAATCGAAGAAGGGTTAAGACATGCTGAGTTGACCAGTCTTAACACGATGCCACGGCCGGTAGTCTTCTATACGCAACAGCTGCTGTGTTTTCCTTGGATGGGCCGTACCGCGTTATTTTGGTTCTGGGACTTGTAATCGGTTAAGAATTTGGTACAAAACAAAAGCCGGGAAAAGGTGAAATATGCAGTGATGCATTGCCAAATCGCCATGCATTCGCCGCTCACATGGTAGGGCCCTTGGAGCTGGCAGGCAGGCAGCGACTAATGGAACAGTGAGACAGATCTCCAGCAGAGTGATACTGCTACTGTTGCTGTGTCCCTCGATTTCATTACTGAAAGAGGCGTTTAGCCGTTTAGGTACCCTGTGCAACGTCAGGCATGAAACCTGATAAAGAAATGGCAGCAAGAACTGATGAGCCACATCGTGAGAGAATTATGGCGCCATTGTCCGAGAGACTGTTCCTGCACATGAACTCACGCGTCTGGGTCATCTCAGTCATGGAGTTGGGTATGAAAACAAAAACGAGAGACAGTGCAGCATTGTACGCGATTGAACAGGAAGCAATATTGTAAAGCAGGCGGTGCGCAGCGACAGCACGAAAACCACCTATCATCAGCAAAAACAAGGGGCTGAAACCGGCAAAAACCGCATGGTGACACACGGCGTAAACCAACTTAATTCCTGGCAGTTGAGCGCGAGCGCACCGACCGGTTTTGTCCGATACTAACCGTCGGACGTCGCCTCCTCCTCACCTCACGTCTAGGCTCCATCCGATAAATCTTCGGTCCGAACCCAATCTTCCGCACATGAAATTTGTCCGGCCCTGATGACAATTTGCATCTCCCGATTATATACCTGAGACATCAGATATGCAAATTAGGACGGAAGATGCATCCATTCCATCTCGACGAATCGCCTGCTCGATTAAGATCCAGCAAGCAACATCATAGGTAGTTAAGGAATGGATAGAGACATGGGAGTTTCACTCGCAAAGAGCGACATGTTGGGGTCGCCGGCCACGTGCCGGCGGCAGAGTGATCGGGCAAGCCTGTTCCCCTCATTGGATGGCTTGAATTCGTCAGGAAGTACCCACTTAGGCGCAATCAAGGGTGGGTACGTACCATCTGCACCCAATTGATGCTTGCTTTTCTTCCCTCTGAATGCAAGTGACGCTCATCATGCTGCAACAGTGAGGGACATGCAGGCAGGCGGAACCAGTACTAGAAATCAGAACTGTACTAACTGGCTTGGCTAATACATTATCCAGAAAATAAGCTGCAAATTAGCTTCCAACTTGGAAAAGAACTATGTTTCCCACCGTCGTAGGTAATCAGATTCAGTGTAAGCAACAAAACCCATGGGCTGGTTGGTTTCCAGTGGGGAGTGAGAAGAAATGGGACTACGAGAACTGCAAAGCTTTTCTATAACCTTGCTGTAGGCTTGTAGCATCTAAACAAAAATGCATGCAGTGCAAAACACATTCTGAGAGCCTCTTACGTAGGTGTCTCTTCGTACAATTTGCTTCACGTACTGAACAGTACTGATATATATGAGCTAAAGTCTAAAGGCAACAAACAATGGGGCCAGGTAATCTAAAAGCATCTATCTTATGTTCCAAGTTCAATGTAGGATTATACCCAGTGGACAACTCGACATAAATTGGTGTCTACATGTTCCATGGTTTCTTGCTAGATACCGATGGCGGAGTACGTCTAATCGTGATCCGCAATGAGAGGGATGGAGGCTTTAATAACATCCGTTAACCCCTCACATCAAGAGCTCCAAGGCCTATGTTTCATGTGACTCGGTACTGAAGTGACAACTACAACCTGGCAAGGAGCAAACAATTTTGCAAAGTCCGTCCAATAGACAGGACATTGCTCCCTGTTAGCCTCGTGGTAAAGGGAATCAGTATCAGCCTTCAGATAAGACGATTGCCCATACAATCTTTTATAGAACCCCAAGTTCGATTCGGTCATTCAGAACAGCAGAGCGGTTGGGAAAACAAGCTAGGCTAGGCAACATTGCTTTTATATACTTGCCAAGCTGGTCGAGTACTCGAGTCCTTTGATGATCTCCTCTCGTTCTGAAGGTGACACTTGTTCTCCGTTCCGTTCTCCAGTGGGTTCTTCGCTAGAACGAACGAATCAGCGATCGATGCCGACTTCCGACACGAGATGGTCGCAACGACGACTGACTGCCGAGTTATGAGCCATCTCCTCAAAGGCTGTGCAGCGCATGCAGACTCTGCAGGCAGCGTCAGTTTAAAGGGGGCATAGTTTGGGTGAGTCGTGGCGCAACTTTAAATTCCAGGGACCATCGCACGGACCACGTCCATCTAGCATCATCATCATCATCATCGTAATCGGCAACAAGGAAAACGCGCGCGCGGGGCCGCACGTACCATACCACACGTGTAGTGCAGCGCGCGGAGCGTAGCTAACAGCGACGTCTCACCGGCCGGCCGGACGTACAGGCTCGTATCGCTCGTACGTCTGCCTCGTGTAGACATCTGTACGCACTGTGGTGGCAGACGGCAGGCGCGCGCGCGCGTACGTGGCTGGTACAGGAGGCAACAGTTGGTGCCGGGGCAAGGCCCGTACCGCCGCGAAAGGCGCCTCGCACCGGAACCGGCCCGGCCTCCCTCGGTCGGCGTCCGCTTCGTGCGAATCGCAAGCCTCCAGCTCTGCGTGCATCGGCATGCCGCGTGCGCGGCGCGGTGTGGGTGCGGCCGGGCCCGTGTTTGGTGGGAGGTAAGGGCATATCGGCACGGCACACTGTGGAGCCGCGCGCGGACGTACCGTTCACCTCACCAGCGCTGGGCCGGGCGGGCTCTGGTTCGTGCTCGCGCCAGTTGCCACCGCAGAACAGCCCAGAATTCAGCTCGATCCTTCCGATTCCATGTGTTACAAGCATTTTCGCGGCACTTCACCTCACACTGGACTTAAAAACACCGTGACACTATGAGATTTGTCGCGGGGTGGGAAGGAAGGGAAAGGCGCTCGGCCGGATGGCAGGATTAGGCCGGCGGTCTAGTTGCCGGCGAAGACGAGATCGGGGGTCCGCGCGGTGGTTCAGCTGAGGCATCAATTGTTCGGCGCGATGGTTAGTTGCCGAGGCAGCGCCTCGTACTTTCAGAACAAAATGATTAGGGGTCGGTCATGATGCGGAGAGCGAGCAGCATCAGTAAAACGTCACTGCCTAGTGACTCAGCCGTTCCAGTCTTTCGGGGTGTCTGTGGTCTATACCTGTGATGTCGAGAGAACAGCGAGGTACAGATCATCACCAAAATAGAGGTCCATGGCATGGTCTGTCCACTCGCAGAGCTAGAAGACATGCAGAAAGGGCGCTCATGGTAATGTCTGCAGTGAGGAGAAAGGATCAAGGAAGACATTAGCATGCTCCAAAGACATTTATGACACGTGACAAAGGGGGCAATACTTATAGAACCCTGAAATTCCTATTGGCATTAGTATCCTATTGGCTATTGGAGAACCCTGAAATTCCACGAGCAGATTCTGCAGGTTTGTAAACACAATGACACGGAATGTTTCGACATTTCCTTCAGGTGACCAAAGTCTAGACAGGATTTTCTCTGGGCATAACTAAACAGAAACGACAGCAAAGCAGACTATTACCTATACTATACGAAATGGTAGAGGTGAAGAAAGAATATGGATGCACCTGCATTCTAATCAATAGCAAAATACACTTAATCAAGGCATTCCACGATCCATTGTTCGACGGCTATACACGGAGCTGGCAATGACATACCAGTTGAGTTGAGGCGAGAAGGCCAGACAGAAGCAACACAGCAATGCTTGGATTCTTCCCCTCTAGCTATTTCTGCTGAACGAAACACAGAACATTGACACCTCACCAAAGTTTTCAGGGTCTAAATTACCAGGGTTGCAACTGAACCGTACTATGAAAATACGGAACAAAAACACTTGTGTTAACGCTGTAATAGTTCCAGTTTTGCTAAAAGCATTTGTACACGTTATCTTTGCTGTCCTACTACCGCACCGTCTGGTTCTACAATCTACAATACAACCACCCTATGGCATTCAGTCGAAGCTGGATTGCAATACACATTGTCCAAACACCAAATATGCTAAATGCATTGATATTTCTCTGGGATTGGCGGGCTAGTGGATGTCTTTCACGGAGAACCTGTAGCAGGTGGCTTTGGAGTCTGATTTTTCTGGTGAGCTGCGGCTTGGGCAGCAGAGCTCTTTGTGTTACCTTCGCTCGCCATTGACTTCTTGATCTGGATAGATTCAAAAAAACAGTCAACTCAACATGTAAAGAAAGCGTCCAATGAATGTGACGACAGTAAGCAGATGGGTGTTCAGACAGAAGGGCTGTGTTTGGTGATGCAGAATGGCCATCACTAGATCATTTTTGAAACAGCATTGACATATATTGGGATCTTTACCGATTTAAAAGTTATACTTGAATAGAGGCAATGAAAATAATATGTTTCCAACACATAAGATGGGGAATATATGCATAGTTCAAGAAGCAATCATGCGTGCATTAAGATGGATAATTGATGGAAAACAATAAAAAAAAGAAGTACCAGAGTAAGCCTCTCCCTGTGAATATCATTGACATGCTGCAAATCATCAAGGAAAAGAGGTAAGAGAAGGTCAATACAGGTTAAAAAAAGAAATAACTACGGAAAGAAATTTCAAAGCAAGCAATCAAGAAGGAAGAAATAAATATGTACAATTCTGAATTACCGGCTTCTTGTATAGTTTTATTTCATCTCCACCAAAGCCTGGCAAGGTGATATTCCAGCTTCTCTCTGCAGTAGATGATACTAAACCATAACAGAATTGCAATTGAAAGGCTATGGCAGGAGAGCATTAGCACAAATATTTAGAAGAACAATAATATTTTCGTTACCTGCATGGAGGAGTACATCTTTTGCTTCTAAAGTGCTTGACTTTCTATGCTTTGCTAAAGAACAAGCAAATGTCGTGACCTGCTTAAAACAGTTATCAGCAAACAGAACCTTTAAATAGCTACCGAAAAGGCGTCCAGGATATGTAAGTGTAACACATTTCAGAAGTTTACATATCTGCCAATGATTTAAAGGTGACAACTTTCTTTTCTATTTCAACTTTTAAGACAATGTAGTTTCAACCAGGGTTCAGAAAACCGGCGGTTTCTGGTCAAACCGGCAGGTACCAGTTATTTACAGACAAAAATTGGCAAACAAGTAAAACAACCATTGAACTGAAGTATTGATCAAGTATAAAGGAAGCTGGGCATCAAAGAAATATAAATGCATATGAACCAAGAGGAGGGAATCATTAAAAACCAATATACACATCCTTGGGTTGCATAAGAATAAACAAAAAGCTTGAGTAATCATGTGTTTTCTTACAGAAGGAAAACATATTTTCAATAACAAGCATACTTAGACAAAAATCACCAAAGGAAAAACTGAGGGGGAAAGAACTTACAGATTCGACAAAATCTTCTGCAATGTCAATAAGAACATCTTCAACTTCAGGATCCAGCTTTTCTGAAGGATCGATCTGTGTGAAGAACATATTATGGGAAGTCTATGGCAGTGCTGTTAATTGATGCAAGCAATCTAATAAATTACTTGGCATTTGTACTACTATGATGATGTTGAAACCCATAACCACAGCAAACTGGTAAAAGAGCCAGTTAAATCCATCACCTGTGGCGAGATTCATGATCCTAGTCCTACAGAACTCATACTGACTAGTGTAAAGTCAACAATGTCTTTTGAAATTTAGTTGGACAACCCAGCTAAAATTTATGGGCAAGTATTCACAAGAGTAACTAATGTTATTCTACTAACAAACCTACTTCCTCTATCTGTTCAAATATTCAGCACAGGTCATCATAAGCACCTGAATCACCTGAATATTTTGATAAGCTTTTTACTTGGTCCTTGCACAATGCAGATTACACAAAAGTATGTCGCGATATGGTGCCTTTTGTTTGCACCCATATCCTGATTGTAATCTTTGGATGTTAGATATGATTTTAAAAAAGTTTTTTTTTCAAACTAATGAAAATAACCCAGTTGTTCTAATTTTGAATTTTGATAAAAGGATAACTAAACTACAAAAGTGTTGTCCATCATGTCTTCCATGATGCAGCTATGTATAGAGCTAGCAAAACATGAGGTTGATTTAATATGTGGATGGAAAAGAGAAAACATACATTTTTATAGAGTATGGACACTAGACAGAATGAAATATTAAATAGAAACCAAAATGACACAATGACATGTGCCTTAATCACATTAGTTGAGATCCATAGAAAACTGAAAATATAGCATCCATTAAAATTTGAAAATATATGATCTTGCACCTTCTTTCACATGGCAGTTCAGAAAGCTGCAGCATACCTGTGCAACTAATTCGTGTATACTCCTCTTGGAGAGTAGCCGATTACCAGATTCACCAGCATCTGCATTGATGGAAGCCATGTCCACAAGTTGCATATTAGTAGGTTGTAGTGTAGCAGGATAATCAGGCTTCTGAGCCATAGACACAGGAGACCGAACAGCTTGCTGCTGAGAAATCTGCTGCTGGTTTTTTAGTGTTGCATTTTGCTGATTTTGCTGTGAGGAATGTTGTGGCTGACTTTGCTGCTGCTGCAAAAGTTGGTGCTGGGGTTGCTGCTGTTGCTGCTGCTGTGGTGAAAGTACGTTCTGTTGATGCAAAGCCGCAGGTGCAGATTGTGGAACATGGTATGGTCTTGATTGTGGAACTTGTGGCCTCTGTTGGGGCCTAAATGGTGAAGATACATTTGGCGGAGTTTGCTGTAAAGCCGTTGAAGGAGGAGAACCCGTAGACAGGGGCCTTGTTAAAGCATGGGCGGGGGTTTTCTGTGGGAAAATAGTTTAATCAAGCAGAGATCATGACACGAACTGGAATAAATAAGTGGAATATTCCCTTGTAATTGAAAGATAGAACAGAAAATAAGCAGAAGAAATGAAGGTGCTAATTGCCTAGTTCCACTAAAACTCAATATTGTATAAAATAAACCGAACTCAGCCAATGCATTTGTGGATTCATAAACGATTAATCCTCATTTGGAAGAATCTTCAATACACTTCTCAAGCCAAATACATTAAAGGAAACACAATTTATATCAGCATTTAT
This sequence comes from Ampelocalamus luodianensis, assembly GCA_036346255.1. NCBI lineage: Eukaryota > Viridiplantae > Streptophyta > Magnoliopsida > Poales > Poaceae > Ampelocalamus > Ampelocalamus luodianensis. Next base: position 21,793,925 of record CM070617.1, on the reverse strand, counting down.
GAACAAATCAAAATTACATAATCAGATACTCTCTCCGGTCACAAATACATGTCGTTTTGGACATTGACACAGTCACCAAAATGCAATTTTGACCAATGATTTATATTGTAATATAGTTATAACACCTAATAGAATTATAATATTATGAATATACTTTTTCAGACAAATCTATACATATGATTTGCATGTATCCAATCTAAATATTTAAAAAGATATCGATAGCCAAAGTTTTGAAAGTTTGACTGCACGTATCCCAAAACATGTATTTGTGACTGGAAGGAGTATATTGCACATAATTGAAACACAAAGATGAATTGCCTACAGATAAATTAGACTTTGCTTTTAGAAGTGAAAGGCTTCTTACTTGTGAACCTGGCATTTGGCTACCAAATGGAGATGGTGTTGTTGATGATGGAAGACCTGGCCTTGGCTGCTGCGGACCAGAGACTGCTGGTGGTCTCATTTGAGATGTGTTAAGGGAACCAATCATCCCAATATTTTGGATCCCAGGGGCAGGTTGCCTAAGCTGAAGGCCATAATCATCATTAGGAATCTTTGCTAAATTAAAAAGAACACAAAAAAATGCAATTTATTGACAATGAAAAAGCACCAGATGTGCAGTTCGGACCATAGTCACCAGGAACGTGGGTCGACCGGGTCGAGGAACGGAATCACGGGACGTGATACGCCACTTTGCCTTCTAAATTACATAGGAATGGTGTATCATGTCCCACGAATTGTACTCGGGTCGATGAATCCAGTACGTGGTACGCAGGGGTTGTGGTGAATATGGTGACTATGGTTCGTGTTAGATTTTGAGAGAGAAGTGAGAATGAGGGCTGAATTCTTTATTGTATTGCAAGAGTCCAAAGGACAATATATAGTGTACAAGTGAAACCCTACACTAGACTATAATTACATAACTACCCCTAACCCATACATGACTATTACACTACTACCCTTAACACCCCCACTCAAACTCAATGCGTATGCAATAACATTGAGTTTGAAGAGGACAACACTAAAATAAAAGATAAATCCGAAGTCCGAGATTGAAGATGTCATCGAAACATGCAACTCTTGAACAAAAATTATCCTTCGGCTCTTTACACACGAATGTCTTGATCTGGAGATGTTGAAACCGACAGGAATAGAGAGAGATGTCAAATCAAGTGATGAAGAGAGAGATAGAGACGAGTACACGAACCAGATCCGCCCCACCTAAGAAGTGAGGTGACGGTGTCGAATCTGGCGCTCGACAAAGGCAAAGACGACAGACCAGATCCACCCACCCAAGATGTGAGGTGATGGTGTCGAATCTGGCACCCGATGAAAACAAAGACGAAGAGTTGATGATAACGACAAAGAGGGTCATTGGTCAAGAGTCGCAATGATGCGAAGATGTGTAGCAAGATGGCTACAAGAGAGGACCAAGGGGCAAAGTCGCATCAACAACGATGATGGGGATAACCACACTGATCCAATGGACGGACCGCGGCAACCCGAAAAGGAAGAAGCATTCGGCTGATTGACAAAGGATATGATGAACTGGCATGAGTTCGACAAACTCAAAGAGAGATGCAGTGGACTTGGATGGACTCGATGGAAATCAAAGGAAAATAGACTTAGGATACTTAGGATACTAGGAGCAGATGCTAGCAGTAGTGAGGCAGAGCAATCAATCAGCAGATCAGATGCAACTAGCAATAAGTATCAGCAGATCAGAAGCAGTAATCAACCACACCCATACGAACTAGCTGACGAAGTCCAGGGTGTCGGAGCAGGAGTCGCTGGAGCGGCAGACGAGCTCCCGGCGTGGACCTCCAAGCGTCGGAGAGGAGACGGCCAAAAGAGGTGGCTCAGCGACGGGGAGGTCCTTGAGATAGCCGAACTCGGTGACCGGGCGTGTGATGCGGTGGAGGGGGTCGGTGATGAAGACGAGGTGGGTCGACCTCCAGGCTCGATGTCGCGCTTGGAGGCAGTGTGAGGCAACGCCGGTCGAGGAGGCAGAGCCAGGAGGAGGCAAAGCCGGGCGAGAATCGGGATGGATGCGGACTTCTCTTGGGCAAGCGGGGACCTCAGCTTTGAGCTCGCCTTCAACCGAGTGCTGAGGATCGAGATCGTCGTGCGTAGATCCGGATCGGGATCGAGACCGTCGAGGTAGAGACCCCGGTCGCGGCCCCAGTCGTTGGAGCAGAGGACCCGGTCGCGGCCCCGGTCGCTGGAGCAGAGGACATGGATGGCGGCGACGAGCTGCACCGGATCCGGCGAGGATGAGGTCGACGACGAAGATGAAGACCGGCAGCAGTAGGGATCGATGGATCCTGGGACGAAGGATGAAGCTTGGTGCTACTGCTGCTTGACGACGAGGCGAAGAAGAAGACTGGCGATGAAGAGGAAGCCCGGATCCACGGCCGACATCGATGGATCCGGCCGGCTTGTTGATTCGAGCACGAGCAGATTCGGCGACAAAGGAGCTCTAGTCCCCTTTTCTCAAGAGGAATAGTGAAGTGGAGTAGAGACAGAGAGATGCTAATCGATCGGAAGACTGCTTGCTGCTGCTTGAAGAAGATGAAGAATTGAAGACCGAGACTACTAGCTAACTTGGAGTTGTTGCTATTTGACGAGAAACTACAGATATGCTAAACATAAAAACGAGATTGGGTGCTGCCCCCGGGAGTAGGGATTGCTCCTCCCAGGGGCAGCTTGGGTGAAAGAAGATGGAGGTTAGAGTTTGGATCTAGGCACTGATACCATGCTAGATTTTGGGAGAGAAGAGAGAATGAGGACTGACAAGGGGCAATATATAGTGTACAAGTGAAACCCTAGACTAGACTATAATTAGATAATTACCCCTAGCCCATACATGACTATTACACTACTACCCTTAACAATTCGAACACAGTTATAAGAGGAAAGTAGACCGTGGGTCTCTGAACTTGTCATGGTTGGTCACTTGGGTCCCTAATCTATAAAATTGTCCAATCCGGTACCTAAACTTATTTAAGTTAGTCATCATAGGTCCAAAAGTCTCTGGTGGCGTTCACCGATGACGTGGATGGTTGACCAATGACGTGGACGCTCTAGCGTGGCCTGCAGCTCACATGGAATGCTTGTGACTAGTCCAGTAGAAATATCACAACGAGCGTCTCCAGGTGGGACGCGAACTCCCGTCGCGCCGCCGCCATGTCCTTGAGCCGCTTCACAACCACCGTCGTCCCCTCCTCCAGCACCGCCTTGTACAATGTCCCCAAGCTCCCTTCCCAGCACCTCCGCCGAAACACTAGTCGCTCCTCCGCCGCGCCGCCCGCCCAGCCTACGCGGCGATCTCGCCGATGCGTCGTCGGCTCGCCATCTCCCGATGTTGTTGGCGTCGAACCCTGGCCGGTGTCGACCTCATCGCCGTTCGCGGTGTCGCCGAAGCGGCGCGATCTGCAGCGGCACTAGAGCAGCGGCGCGCCGCTGCGGCCCGCGCGCGGCAATGGCGCGACTCCGCGGCGAAGCTTCTTCCTCTTCGGACACCGCACGCGCTACTCGCCTCCCGGTGGGACAACGCCGGAGCAAAGCGGCGAGGCGGAAGAACGACTCGTAGGGCGGTCCGAGGGCTTTTGCGCGAGATGGAGGTTGCCGACGGAGGACTCCGCGGGAAGCGCGCGCGAGCTGGGATGGAGCCGTTGAGTTGGTTGTACAAGCCGTTGAAGACCTCGAGCCGTGGGAGGCTTATGCTCGGGAGGTTGCCGGAGAGGTGGTTGCCGTCCAACTGTTCAAGACACGTCACGGTGTTCTAGACCTCGAGGAGGCTTTCCCCTCAACCAATTTCGGTATTCCTCTACGGGAGCTCGCGCCACTGTCATCTTCTTTCGTTCCGGCCACCACCGTCACCACTTCTCCACCGGTGAGTCCGATCCGATTCATCATTCCCAGAGCATCATGTCACCTCCCTCTTTCTTCCCCCGACATCCATTGGAGCCCTCCATCGCCCCAGCACCGTCGCCACGCCGAGTCCGCCGTGCCCACAGGAGCTCTCGCCGTCAGCCCGACAAGACTCCTCCCCGCCGCCTCCAACCGCTCGGGTGAGCTCCCAGCAAGTCCTCGTGCTCATGCTTCCCCTACCTTTGCCTCTCTTCCACCCGTGCACCGCCGCCACAAGCTCGGTGAGGCTGTTGAGAGCGAACGGGATGGCACCAGAGAGGTTGTTCTGGGACAACACAAGGTGCTAGAGTGCCAAGAGCCTGCCAACATCGGGCGGGATGGCGCCAGAGAGGAGGTTGCCCTACAGGTAGAGCGAGTGGAGCTCGGGGAGGGAGAAGTGGTCAGCGGGGATGACGCCGAACAGGCGATTGGAGCGCAGGGAGAGGATCTCGAGGCCGCTAAGGCGCCGGCGTGCCTGCGGCACCTGCCGATAAGGCCGAGGCCGCGCCGAGAGGCGAGCGCGACGGCGATGGCGTTGGCGTGTCGCGGTGACGCCGAACGAGCATGGCGGCGTGGACGCGTTCCATCCCAACACCGCTTCGTGCGGCGTGCCGACGAGGCGCTGCGGCCGACCGCTTCCATTGCAATGGCTCATGGCGCGGCGGAGCGCGGTGATGGCGGCGCCAGAAGGCTGCCGTCGAGCGCGGCCATCTGTGCGCCTATGCCAACTACCAGCTAGGATAGAGAGGCTACGGCTTGAATGGACGTGTTCGAGACATTGAGGTGCAGAGCTGGAGCGTCCACGTCAGCGGTCAACCATCCACGTCATCAGTCAATGCCAGCCAGGGACTTTTGGACATATGATGACCTACTTAAATAAGTTTAGGTACCGGATTGAACAGTTTCATAGATTAGTGACCCAAGTGACCAACCATGACAAGTTCAGAGATCCACAGACTACTTTTCTCATTATTATAATTAAGAATAATAAATAAATGAACTCACTAAAAACAGAATAATTATGACAGCTCAAGAATATCCATTTAAACTTTCAGAGCAGAGCATGGATGAAGTGGATGAATTGCCTGCAACATTAACAATTCTTCTATATCCACAAACGTTAGCTGGATTTGACAATTCCAGGAACGGATGGTTGGATGCCAAGGGTTAACATAGCAGGAGGAAAGAATTACACGGCCAAATCACTATAGCACAAACATTGCAAAAGACATCAAGCAAGCGTACCTAATCCTCATAAGTCATCGTTTCGTCCAGAAAAACTATATTATAGGATCAGATATCATGCAATCACTATCTAAAAAGTGTCACTTCCAACTAAAATCCAGCTCATTTCTTGCCTCGCCAGATGGAAATATCGATAAATCGAGTTTAATCACGCCAGAATATAGAAGACCGAGCTAAGAATGAGATATAGACCTGTGCAGAGGACGGCGGGGGTTGGTCGGGGCCGCGGTGCATTGAGCCGAACTGGTGAGCGAGCGACGGCGGTGGCACGAACCCGGTGTAGCCGACAGGCGTCTGCGCCCCACGCGGCTGCGCGGGCAACCCAATGGCGACCCCTCCTCCCCTTGGCATGGCAGAAGCCGCGGAAGAGGCGGGAACAGAAACCGAGGAGGAGGAGGCTGCGGCTGTGGCGGGAGAGGACATCGTGATGGGTGAAGCCAGATGGGTGTACGGCGGTCTCATGCGCGGCGGCGGCGGCCGCGCGCTGGCGGGGTTGGGGGTTGGGGGCTCTAGGGTTTGGGCGGGGGCTCGGGTGGGAGTGGGAGCAGGGGTGGAGTCGGAGGTGGGTGGTGCGGCCGTGGAGGCGGAAGGCGTGGGATTAATGGGTGGCGCTGAAGGGGGGGCAGAAGCTGAGGTCGAGGAGGGCGGCGCCGCCGCCGTGTCCGGCTGCGCGGGCGGAGGCGTGTCCATGGTGTTCGACGAATTGCTCGTTACGGGGAGGAGTGAGGCATATATCATATTTTTTAAAAATAATATTATTTTAAAAAATAATTACAAAACTAAATAGTCGTTCAAAAAATTATAAAAATAGATCTCTATTGTTACTTGAATGGCGACAGACTCCTCTCACCATTCCAACTGGCAACAGGGATTCTGTTGACTCCCTGTCGCCTGTCTAACTCACTGTCGCTAGTTCAACTCGTGACAGGAAGTGAAAAGTGCTTATGTCACCAAGATTTTTAAATATATCAAATTGGCTCACAAAATTATGAAATTTTTATGGAGCCTTCGACCTGATGTGCTTGCTTGTGTAATTTTTCATAGTTTTATCTGTTGTGCATTTTTCTCCAAATTTTTTTAAGTATACTATTTGTAGTTATTTCTAAATATATAAAATAAGCTCCAAAAAATATGATTTTTAAGACTCCTTACATAGTGGATTGATTTTGTAATTTTTCTATAATTTTATATATTCCAAAATTGTCTCTAAAATTAAGAGTTTAGGTCTCGAAAATTAAAAGTTTAGGTCTCGAAACAATTTCACTCGTGTTGATGAAATCTTTCCACCGAAGATATAGTGCGAGGCACGGAACTAGAAATACATTAGTCGAGCATGTTACACGTGGTCACATGACATGATGGTTCGACTAATTGCTTTAGCATCCTCGCTACTACTATGGTATATTACGACACAAGCATCTAGACCATGTAAGTATATATGCCTTCAGGAGATATGATTAACATGGCGGGTAGGATGGGGAATTACTACGGAATGGCCCACCTACTGCGTGAATCGGGACCATTTTCCCTTCCTTACGAGCTCGGCGTTGTAATCCTCGTCGACCGCCTTGGCCTTAGCCTTGGCCGTTATTTTTCTCTTTCCCACACGCTCCCTACCCCTACACGCCCGAGATAAGCTTGCGTCTCTTGTCGGATACACTCGCTATGCACTTCGTTGCCACACTCCTCCTCCCTCTTCTCGCGATCCCTCTTGGCATCCCACTCCTCGTAGTCGAGACATCATTGGTCATGTGGGTGGATCCCTTGGTCGATCCACTTGCGGTAGCTACATAGCGGATTCGGGATTACGGATAGACAGGAGAGATTGTTAGTGCATACTTTGAAATAAAAATTGTAGAGGAACATATTGTAACTCATCCTTACCGGCTGCCAATTGGGACCCGAGTCCCAATGGCAATTGGGATAATCCCAAGAGTAGTTCGTGCAACCCCAGTAACGCATGTCCAGGCTGCGTCGCTCCTTGGACTTGAAGAGTTTACATGTGTCCCAGCACCAATAGAGGCGGCGTCTCCTCCTCGGGCGAGTGTTGTGGTGAATGCTCGGTTGGAATGTTTGGGTAGAGGTTGCTGCTACGGGGCGTCATTACGGGGAGGTGCTCTCCTGGCACACTCCGTTTGTTCGCCCCGGACGCAGCACCCCTTGAGATTTCGCAAGATCTCGTCCCATTGGTTTTCCATCTGAGCGAGATTGTATTGAAGTCTTGATGCAGGAGAACCCGCCGTGGAAGTGGTAGTACTTATATGCCCAGTTGGCCCTGCGTACGCGGCTAAATTATAATTCGGTTGAAGGAAATTCGCGATCCGCGATATAGCAACCCTGAGGAGGAATCATGTGCCGAGGCAAAGTGTTATCATGTCGATCTGAAAAACTAGTGGCAGAGTGTGGTCAAATTCATGTGAGTAGCCTGCAAGGCAGAGTGTTGTCTTATCTTTCTGAAAAATTGCTAGCGAGGCATAATATTGTCATGTCGATCTGAAAAGCTAGCGGCAGAGTGTGGCATAGTCCGAAAAGTAAGCGTGGCAGCGTCGAAGTGTGTTGTCATATTGGTCTGAAAAGGTGGCGTGGGGAGTCTAGGCTAGAATCAGGGTGGTGTGGGGTGTCATGATGATGACTTCCTCACATGGTTGTAGTGTGCACGTAAAAAAAATATCGAAACACGAGACTAGCATAATAATAGTTGTACAGAAATTAATATCTACACGATATGTCTGATATTTACAAGAACAAATATATACTGGGGGCCCTCTTGGGGCGTACCCTACGTGTCACCTCTAGCCTCGTTCGAGGTGGTTACAGGCGCTGGTGCGAGTACGTCAAAGGCTCAGTGTGAGGACCCGGAATATTTAACTAGTAACGCTTAACCTCCAATTGGTTCTAGCATTACTAATTAAACATTCTAAGCCTCGATGGGCATATGTTTCCCAGAATTGCAACATATGCACATCATCACAAAATTACACATCATTTCCATACAACATATATCACTAAGTTCAACAACGACATACATAAAGTAAAGTTATTACAACAGAGAGCCGATGGCCAAATAGAACAATATACAAGAATGTGTGAAGCAAAAAGCGCCATAAGATGGCTAGAACAAAAGTCGACAGGTTAGCCACACACCACAAGGCAACCGGCAGGCCGTCAAGCTAGTCGCCCATGCAGCTACCACAACCTGACTCACAAAGTGAGGCCCCTCGAGCTCACCTTCTTCCTCTGCAACAAAACAATTAAGCATAGGCCCAGTACAAAGATTGTCTTTGTACACTTAAGGCGACGTGTGGAATAGCAGACCTATTCATAAACTACATGCAAGCTTATTTAGGTGGGGTTGTATGTCTTATTTTGCATGAAGCCAACTTTATTTGCAATAATGTAATACATTTCAAAAGCAATTTTGCAAATCTGTTTTGTTATCAAAGTAATGATAAGTAAAGATACATACAAGTAACCACAGAAGTGACTATCCCAATAGCCACCACAACATATACGAATCCCGATTCGTACCACCCATCAAGTTTTAATTTAAAGGTTGTAGTCTAACTCTTGAAAGACCTTGCCAAGCGTGTCCATAACCTAGGGCGAGGCTATTCGAATAGTTTTAACCTGCGGGTGTACCAATGTACCCACACTTGGACCGCCTTTAAGCCACAAGCACACTACAGAAGGTATCTTTGTACAGCTAAGTCCTCTGAGACTTTTCCAATATTGTGTATCAACCACGAGCAGCTCGTATGGGTAGAAACACCATACGCTTACATTGCAAGCGAAAGACAACAAATCCCATCACGGGTGAAGTCTTTCGGACACTACAATCTCCCAACACCATCCCTCCTGCGACCTCCTGCGACGAGGGCAATACACGCCAAAGTACTAAGTCAAGAGAGGTCCCATACCCTCTAATGTGGTTAGCACGCTAAAATGCTTGGTTTAGTGTAACAAGATGTTCGGTCCTTGTTGACTCGGGCACCATTCCAGTCACACGAAAATCACACCAACATACCATTGTGCCCAAGTCTAAATCATTTTGCTTTCGATTTTAGTTTTCATAAGTAGACATGGCACAAGGTGGAAATCATAATAAGTTTGATGTGATCAAGGTTATCGACAAGTCGATAATTGCCCATTTCTAGAAGCTAAGCATGGCTAAGCAATTAATTCGCAACTACTAAGTGACAAGAGCCCATCCACGAACTCTAAATCACGACAAGTAACCTAGGCTCATGGTAGTAGAGGATAATCATTTGCTAAGGAAATGCATCTACTAGGCCAACTATTAAAACAAAGTAGCAATGCATACATAGAATTTGTAATCAACATAAATACTTAAAATCTGGGATTAACATGATCAAGCGCTTGCCTTCTTGTCTGTTGCTCAAGCCATTGTGGAGGGTCGTTCTCGGGATTACCATAAATGTCGAATCCTAGCGGCGGCAAAAAGAACCAGAACAACCAATAAGGCGAGCCACAAAGAAACAAATGAGCAAGCAAAAATTATCCAAATGCGACGACATTTATACACAAGGTAGAATACGAATATACCTAGATATAGAAACTGGAAAAACCTAATTTGGATTTGTGGTGCAAAAGATATTGCCTAAAAACACATTTTCTACCATAATTAGCTTTGTATCAAAAATATTTTCTAGAGATTTTGAAGCTGAAATTTTTATGGTAGCTACCTACTGGTATAGTGGTAACCCATATAAAATTTCAGGTCATTTGGAGTTAAAACGATTTAGTTATGATTTTTCTAAGATGCAAAATTAGCATAATGTACTTTCCAGGAGCATAAATATGTTCAAAATTAATTTTACAGTGAAGTATACCAACAGAGGGTTTTCTAGAATTTATCATATATATTTTGCATTTGAGAGAATTACTTGTGCATTTTATAAGTCTTCCGAATTTTCTAAATCTTTGAAAATAGGGACTAAATCATTAATCAAGGTTTCACTACAATCTTGGACCTACCATAATTTTTATATTAACATTGGGTTAATAACAAATTTATCAAAGTTGGAATCATTCATTTTGGACATACAGAGCAAGATATGCATTTTCTAAAGTTTTATTCACTTTGGAATATTCAAAATAGCGAAACCAAGTTATTCCTAGTTATACAATTTTCATTCTTGGAGCGTGCTTAAATTCATTTTATAATAAGCTAAAGTGATAACATGATTTATTACATTGGAATTAACCTAAGCGATTAAAATGAATTAGTTGTGAGTTTCTAAAGTTTTACATCATTTTGGTTGATAAACAAATGCTTACGAAATACAGAACAACCCAACAAAAGAAAATGGCGTGGACAACCCCAGGCCCTTGATCTAACATCCTCACGGCTCACGCAGCGCGAAAGCAGCGCCGCGAAAGCCACTAGGAACCCACCGTTGGATCAAGATCCAACGGCTCACACGAGTGTATGCAGCCGGACGGTGCGGTTGCTTAGGCCAATCGTACCCGCAGATCGGCGGATGGGCGGTCGAGCGCGCCAACGCCGGATTGTCAGGTGCACCCCGATCTCGACCATTGATCGCAAGATCGGCGGCCAAGAATGATCAAGGCATCGGAGGTCCGAATGCCCTCACGATCTAGGCCGTTGATCAAGGATCGACGGTGGCTAAAGATCGAGTTCAAAAGATGGGTCGACACGTGGGGACCAGCATCGGCGACCTTGAGCACACATGCGCATTTGGTTTAACCCACGTGCGCGCGTGCTGCGGGCCCACGTGATGGCGATCGAGAGGGCGACTGAGGGCGAGAATTAATGCCACTAATGATGATCATTAACTAGACATTAAAGACTCACGGAATTTGATTTTAATCCCTCGGGCCCCCTGATCGACCGGAGGTTAATTCGACCGCGATTAAATGCCGACTCATTTAATTAAGCAATGATTAGACATTAATGATGTCGGAGCGATGCGGAGTGAACGAGATTGATTTAAGGATATTGGGCCCGGTGGTGGTGGCTCGATAATAATGATTAAGACACAATTAATAACTAATGATTGGTAATTAATGTGTCTAATGAGTAGCAGCACGGAGCTCTGTGTAAGCAAAGTCCCGATCGTCTTTGGCGGCTGTCGCCGGCGCGTTCGCCGTGGCGCGTGTGAACAAGACCCAAAATGGATTCGCAATAGCGACACGAACCTAATGGTAGCATTCTCACGCCGGCGAGGATCGAACGCCGGCTAGCGGGAAAATGAGCAGGAGCTTTCTTGCTAAACATGAAAATAGCGAAAGCTCATTGCGGATCAGAAGCGGGTGCGAGCTTCTAAGGACTAATAAGAAGCTACCTCGGGGACGAAGCTTCAAAGATGGCGGAGATGCTTGATCACGGTGAAGGCTCATGGGACTCGGAGAAGAACGATTGAAAGCGACACCACGAGCCAAATGAGTGATACCAAGGCATCGAATAGCTTCATAATGATTCACGAAGCTACTAGGCGAGCAATTGGAAAATGGAGCACTCACTGGTGAGAAGAAGATGACCAAATTGGTGAATTTGAACAAACCCTAAATTGGACAATTCACGAGAATCAAATCCAAAATTAAGTGAGGAAATGTTCAAGATAATAAAGGGATAAGGTTAGGGCAAAGAAACATGAAGGAGGACCCTTTGGAACACCAAGAACAACGATGGAGCTCCACGGGTCAACAATGGCGATTTGCCATTTTGAGTGTTAAGCTCCAATATTGAAAATGAAGCTCGATGGTGGTCCAAAGAAACTCGAAAGGGATTTGGGTGCTTATAAGGCCATGAAAGTGTTAGGGTTGGCACCACTCCTCTCTCGGGCGGCAAAACACAAAGCACAAGGTGCGTCGAGAAAAGGAGGTGAAGGCGTGCATTAGGGCATGGCACGGCTCAATGTACGCCCATACCCTACACGTCGGCTAGGGTGGCTTTAGGGAGCAAGAAATGATCTCACCATGCCTTGCCTCGTTTTACGCCTGACGGGAGGTTGAAGATGACCAGCGCAACGGCTCGGGCGATTCGGGCGTTGGATGAGACACGGTGAGATAGTGCCACGATGAGCTTTAAACACGCGGGAGATTGCGAGGATTAGAAAGATGGCTAGTACCCCGCGTCTCTTATTTGTCTTTGGATCTTACATTGATTCAAAAATGCGAGAGTCAAAGATCTATCTTATTTACAGCGAAGGTGCGGATGTTGGATCTAATCCAGCGGCTCAGTTGACAGCAGGAGGTCAGTCTTGCATCTCAGCGGTGGATGGAGTCTAACGGTTGACAATCAATCTTAAGCGCGGGCGTGCGATTCGATCAACGGTCGAGATTGCGCGTTTAAAGAGTGGCTCGGTGCGTTTAGTTGGTGGACCGAATCAAATGGCTCGAGCAGTCGACTCGAACCCACAGCATAAAACCACGTTTGACTTTAAAATTAGAACGAGACCTTGAAGGATTTATTTGAGGTAGCAAATTAACTCCAAAAATTATGAAATTTTACAGGAGCTTGCTAACTCAAATATTTACCTCAGTAAAATTTTCAGAGGTTTTTATACTGTGAATAAATCTCCAAAAATTCTGCAAGGCTCTGTTTTAATGTTTGACTAAGAGTCAAACAGGTTTGTTATCCTCTAAAAATATTCAAACAATTTCTAAAAATTGTGAAATTTTTCAGAGGGGTCACATACCATCCCAAGAACTTAGGAAAAATATTTCCAGTGGATGATCATAACATTTGACAAGAATGTTTTTGAAGGGACAAGATTGGATCAAAAGACTTGTGACTTGTATCTCCATAACCTTTTGTACAATACTTGTTCAGTACACAAAGGAAATACATGATGTAAGAAAAAGTTTTAATTTCTACTCGTTTTCTTACATTTGAAACACAAGCCCAAAATTTGGGATGTTACACTCAGGCTGCCGAGGTACCCAACTGACGCAAGAAGACATATACACGTCAGCAAGGTTCAAAAATGAATTGATGCGAGAGGATAATAGTTATGAAGACTTACATAGAACTGGCAGAGCCACCTCACTCTCGCCCTGTGTGCGCTTTGAACTCCCTGTACCTGCTGTCCGGTGGCAGTACCTGCTGGAACCTCGCTAGAAACTCGGTGCGCCAGGTGGCCAAGATGTCGTACGCCGCCAGAGGGAAGCTAGCGCAGGGCAACCCGGTCAGGAAGGTGACATCCTGAAAGGTCGGCATCATCTCCCCGCACGGAAGGCGAAAAGTGTGCATCTCTGGTCTCCAACGGTCAACCAGCGCCGTCAGTAGGGACCGATCTTAAGGAAAACATCTGGACGTACGACCAAGAATGCCCTGGCGGTCCTGGTTGTCCTCCCACGTCGCCTGAACCACCCTCGCCAGTGAAAGGAGGCCTGCCGCCCTCAAACTGTGTCGGATAAGGTTAAGAACAAATGTTAGTCCACCCAAAGTAGTAAGGTTACAAACGAGTACACGAAGATCGCAAAGGCACGTACATCGAAACCCAACGTGGGTCCACCCTTCATGCCCTGATCGACGTACGCAGCCGCAATGCGCCAAGCTCAATTGCCACCTCTCCTGGGGAGGGTGGTACCGAGGTGGCTCTGGTGATACGCGTCAATCACGGGTCAAGCAGCTCGTACGGGTAGTGCGTAGCGTGTTCTGGGTCCATCATACCTGAAAATTCAATGTATACATTGAAAAATACTATGAAACATGTACATAAGGTAATAAGAAACGACATTAACAAAATAATTACCAGCCACAAATAGAAGCTAAAATTTATATTGGGATTATTTTGGTTATGCTACGCAAACCCCACTAACCTACTCTTAGTTTTTACAGATTTTTTTTATAGGAATGTTGCTATTTTCCTACTTTAAAAAGAATATTCAGTATTAATAGAATAATTACCGCACACAAATGTAAACCAAATTTAAGCTGGGACTATTTCGATTCAAGTCTACCTACCGTACTAACCTACTCAACAATTTTAACAGATTTGTAATAGGGTCTTCCAATTTTCAACATAATTTTTAAATATTAATCGAGTGTAAATAAAAATAATAAAACAAAGCTCATAATTTTGTCATTCAGCTATACGTAGCCTATGTAGCAACTCCAATTTTCTATATAATTTTAAAATATGTCATGCTATTTTCCTAGTTCCAAATTAATTTTCATTAATGATATAATTACCGCGCACAAATGGGAAGCTAAATACAGTTGGGATTAGTTAGATTACGCTCTACCTACCCTACTTAGCTACTATACAGTTTTTACATATTTGTAGTAGGCATCTTCTTATTTCTATCGATTTATTCTAAATCGTCCGAGTGCTGGAATATTCATAATATGTGCACGATGAACTAGACTATACAATTTAAAATGATGTACTACATAATTTGACTAAAATTATCTAACCTACTGTATTCCATGTCGCTATTTTTGTTTGCTAACCGACAAAGTTTTGATATAATGTACGAAGTTGCAAAAACTCGTACCTGCAAGTTGGCCGACCGGATCTGATGCTCCTTCTCTCTTTCTTCCGCTACTGACTGGCAGGGCTTCGCTACCTTTCTTCTCTCTCCTCTCCTCTCCTCTTCTGTTGCTTTTTCCTAGAATTAAAATGAGTTTTGGATTAATTTTTTGGGGGTTTTATAGATGGACTGAGCTGGCGACAGGATCACACATCAACTGGCGACAGAAGCATTGCTCACTTCCTATCGCCAGTTGAACTGAGGACAGAAATTGGACCGACGATAGTGAGTCAACAGGATCCTTATCGCTAGTTGGAATAACAACAGGAGCCTGTCGCCATTCCAAGTGGCGACAGTGACATAGTTTTGTATTTTTTTGGACGATTTTTTAGTTTTGTAATTCCTTTTTAAAATAATTATTTTAAAAAATTCCTTTGATAAATAGGTACGAATACCCAAAAAATATAAGGACTTGTATGCAAAAAGAACTCTCTCCAAAAAAAGTCTTCGTTAAAACGCTATAAAACACCTGTCCGTTAAACAAACACACACTGATCACCGATGGGTAAGAGCGGGAAGAAGACGAAGGAGTCGCACCGGCATGGCCGCGGCCGCCGTGCCTCACACTTCGGGGGCGACGACGGTGACGACTTGCCTTCATCTGCTTATGACGCGCCACCGCCCCCCCACCCAGAGGACTCCGACGATGACGATTCTAACGAAGAAGCAGCAGCGGAAGACGAACAAGAGGCAGACGCAGAAGCAGGCGACCAGAACCAGTGGCAAGTAGGCTCCATGACCTCCAAGTTCCACCTATACCAGCTCTCTGTGCAGGTAACCTCGCTAGCTTCTATTGTAACTTAGATCTGTGCAAGTCTGAGTGCTCACCACTTGTTCGACGAAATGCCAATGTGTCGTATGTGTTTGTGTTCAGTCGCCAAAAGGGGACATCAGCTACCTGCTAAAGTTCTTCCTGATGTACGTCGGCGGACGCGTCCCTCTGCACCTGCAGGAGGATTTCTGCGGCACGGCCCTCCTCAGGTCAAAGCACTAAGCAGCTATCTTTACATGAATTTCCTGTCTACCATTTTCACAAATACCTTGTGTGAACTGTGCATCAATCGTTGAGGATTTTAGGGGTCCCATTAGCAAGAAATGATGGCCCTGATATTGCATTTAACATACATGTTTTAGAAGCTGTCATAGTGTCTGAATGGTCACTATTTGGAGAACTTCAATCAATGGTGTTCAACAACAAAGAGATTATTTAGCTTTGGTCAGGTGCATCAGTGTATCATGTGTTGCTCATGATGTATTGTTTTCCTGTTGGCAGTACTGAGTGGCTTCGCACTGATGCAAGACGAACAGCTATCGGCTTAGATTTGGACCTTGAGGCACTTGAGTGGTGTCTTGAAAACAACCTGAGCAAGATTGGAGCTGATGGGTATTCAAGAATGTTGCTTTTCCATGGAAATGTTCTGCAGCCAAAGGAAGCTCCCCTTATCAAACCAAAGGTCAGTGATCTCGTGCAAGGTTTACACGTAACCAATGATGATGGCTCTACAGAAACTGACAGCTGCGAGCGGTCAGATCCTGCTATTCCAAAATGCTTAGCCAATTCGACCATATCAGATGTAGCTTTGCCTGGAAGAGATATTATTTGTGCATTCAACTACAGTTGCTGCTGTCTCCACAGGCGAAAGGACTTGGTTTTGTATTTCAGGCATGCTTTCAGTGCTCTCTCAAAAAGGGGTGGTATATTTGTAATGGATGTATATGGTGGCACATCATCTGAACGCAAGCTTCGTCTCCGGAGGAAATTCCCCAGCTTCACTGTGAGTCTGAGTTATAGCATTGAATAATGAATACTAGTTACAGTGCATTGAGGCCTACCTTGTAAAGTAGTTAGAAACTTGGTAGACACAGAATGTTCTAAGGTTACTATATTTTAGGGCAAGGTTGCATTCTTTCTGATAAAACGTTGCGGTATTTGTACGAAGAATTTGCAATATGCTAACAAATCTGAAGTTATAATAAATAATAGAAACATGTGGTAGTAGTAATATGCGACATAAAAAATGTTCCAAGTGTATCATTTTACTATCTGAGCAATACAATTTTCTATTGACATACCAATCTATTTTTTTGTAGCTACATATTTTATTTGACATACTATTATATCGTCATGCAGTTAGCTAAATTTAAGATGGCTTGAACTTAGCAATTCAGAAAGAATTTATCTTTTATGGGTTACATGGCAATTATGCTAAGTTTATTTCTTAAATAACTCTCTTGCCGGATTTGCTGAAATTTAGTTTGGATATGCGCTAGTACATAAAGATTATAATATCTCCATTACATATTGGGACTCAACATCCTTCACACTTATCATATAATTTGTGGCCTTGTATTGTCTTTGCAAGTTGATATGAACTGCAGTCTTCAGTTACTCAAATTAGCAAGAGCTCATAATCTTGTAGAGTAATATTAGCTCTAGATTTTTTTGTAGCTACATATTTTATTTGACATACTATTATATCGTCATGTAGTTAGCTAAATTTAAGACAGCTTGAACTTAGCAATTACGAGAAATAACCGGGTTTTTCAACATTCTGACCATAACGTGACGTTACTACACCACCAGATCCATACTTTAATCAATCTTTGGATACACTAAATGAAACCCAAGTATCAAGATGGTGTTCGACAGTGGAGCCAACTCTTGTTGTAACTTTTTTCGTCGATCGATTCCTCTTTTCTTTTTCTTTTCTTCTTCCTCTTCTTTTTCCTTTCTTGTCTTCCTTTTTCTTTCCTTTTTTATTTTCTACTTCTTTTCCTTTCTTTTGCTATTTCACTTACTTCTTTCTCTTGTAACTCTTGTTTGACTTCCATTGGAATATAATGGTCATAAGGTAGAGATTTCTCTACCTTCTTACGTCAAAAAAAAAAAACTCAGCAATTCAGAAAGAATTTATCTTTTATAGGTTACATGGAAATTATGCGAAGTTTATTTCTTAAATAACCCTCTTGCCGGGTTTGCTGAAATTTAGCTTGGATATGCGGTAGTACATAAAGATTATAATATCTCCATTACATATTGGGACTCAACATCCTTCACACTTATCATATAATTTGTGGCCTTGTATTGTCTTTGCAAGTTGATATGAACTGCAGTCTTCAGTTGCTCAATTAGCTAGAGCTCATAATCTTGCAGAGTAATATTAGCGCTAGAATTTTTTGTTCTTATATACAACTATGGATGCAGTATTTCTGGGAGCAAGAAGACTTTGATATCATAAGTCGCCAAACAAGGATCAGCCTCCACTTTCAAGCTGGAAAGAAGCAAATGCTGCGGCATGCTTTCACATACCATTGGCGCCTGTAAGCTGCTTATATATTACTTGGCAACACTTTAGTTCAGAATTGTTGCTTATTTTCCCATTCACTGGGTGGAGTTATGGAAAACCTGCAAGGTTGCTACTCTTCCAAGAACTATTATTCACACAGAAACTTTAGGTAAAAATTGACAACATTTTACCTTGATACTTTGATGGTACTGTGACCAGCCATCTGTGACTGTTATAGTGCCCCTACTCCCTAGTCCAGTCTCCCGGAGTCCTCGTTGCACAAAATCTGAAGTCCTGGTTCAGGGGGGGAATTAGGTTGATGTTTTATGCAGTGCACTGGTGCAGGGAATAACCAAAGGCGATGTCATGAGATTGACTTGTGGCATCTTTGTGATACAATTGATGCCAGCCAGTTGCTGTGGTTATTTCTGTGACAGGACTCTCCTATGCCATATCTTTGTATTTTTCATAAATAAGACTATGAACTTTTGGACGTTCTTCAGTTATTGTTAGTGGTCACTTCCGCAATACCAGCAAAGCTTCCTCACCATGTTATCTTTGCATCTGGAGTATGGACATTATGCATTGGAATGGCAAGACATCTTGGTTCTTCTGTGCACATAGAGGAAGAATAACTTCAAAATTGTAATTCCTTTTGCCCTTTTGCAGGTGGTCGATACCAGAAATCAAGGACTGCCTGGAGGAAGCTGGATTTAAATCTACCCACGTCTGGATCAGGGAGATGCCAAATACCCAATCAACTGAAAATGCCAAGGAGTATAACGCTGACCGTGATGTGAAGTACGAACAATTACAGCATTTCAATCAAGGAGACGCTTGGAATGCATACGTAGTTGGAGTAGCAAATATCTAGATGGTGCACGCTGCCAGCTGTTACGAAAATGTGATGGAAACCTGGTCTCTGACAATTGTCCCTTCCAATGCTCTCAAGCCAGTTCATTTGCTGCCGGAGTAACATCTCTTGCCTAATGTACGAATGCTCACCCACACCCTTTTTTTACATGACATTCCATCGCATTGCTACCAGATGTGTGGAATAGTCTTCTATTTCATCCCAGCAAATTTGTATTCCAAAACATGCGTTCGATTATAGTTTTCTAAATGAGCTGTTGTCATGGTATCATCCCTCTCTCTCACCCTCTGTAATGGACACCCAAAGAGCAGTCAAGACACCACCTGCAGAAAATGACGGTGACTTGGTACAGTGAGGTTTCTTGAGTTCTTGCCTTTCACGTCAAAGCGCTCGCGGTGGAGCTTCCCCAGGTCGCCCTCTCCCCACTCCCCACTCTCCCCAGTCTGCTGCTCCCGTTCAAAGGCAGGCAGGAGCAGGACTCGTCGTTCCTTCCACACTTGGCGTGTCCAAGAGGGTATATAGAAAACATTTCCAGTGCTCCCAATAAATTCGGTGCTATCGGTGTTCCAACTCGTAAAAAAAGCGGTGTAAATAATCATAGAAAAGTCTGAAAAAATTGCATAGATAAGTCATTTTCACAAAAACTTGTTTTTTTTGTTTCTCAATGTATAAATCGAATTTAGATTTGGAATTTTGTGGCATGCTAAACCATATTGTGCCATGTCTTTTTTTTTTCAAAATTTTCGTGGCCATTTGAACCGTTATTGTAAGTGGGAACATCGGTAGCACAAAAGTTGTTGGAAGTACATCAGGGTACGTAGTGCATGCCATTCCATGAGCCTATATCCGCGCCCATTGATCTTTAGACCGTCCTTGATCTGAGAATTTGAGCCTCTAGCTAATCGGGCGATCGGGCATATGCACCTTTCTACCGAATGGAGCTTTCTGCTGTCTATCATCCACTTCTCTTCTCCCTTACATGATGGTGCGGCAGAAGTAGCTTTTTTTGTCTTCTTCGTCCTAATCCTTTTCGTGCTATTAGCGCCTCATGTTCGAGTTTGGTTTAGATAGACTGCGTGTAACATCAGTCGCCCAACACGTACTAATTATCACGAAGCTCATCGGTACTATTTTGGGCCACAGGGCCGGTGCAACAACAGTTTAGGCCTTTATGCCGGCTAAGAGCGAACGCCGAGCAACACCTTCCTTGTACAGCTTTGTCTGCAGTGCAGTTGCACCGAAAGTTCCAGTTTCCAAATCAACCATGGGCTGCTCAGAGTGCTTAGAGATTCCTATTGCTTGCCATCGTGGATTCCGACTGGGCTAAAGTCGGGATGCATGGATACGTACGCACAAGTCAAGGGCGTTAATGGAATAACACACGGCAAGGATCCATCGCTTGTGTTGTTTGTAGTGCGACTGTACGTACGAGTAGTGGACAGAGACCAGATGATTCATCGGCAAAGATTTTTTTAAAAAATAATATTATTTTTAAAGATATTTACAAAAATAAATAGCCGTTTAAAAAAATTACAAAAATGTGCCTCAACTGGCGGCGACAGAACCTATCGCCGATTCAATGGCGCGACAGTGGAACGCCGCCACTCCGCGCGGGCGACTTCTGTCGCCAGATTGAATCGGCGGCGAGAAGTCGCGCAGATTCTG
Source organism: Ampelocalamus luodianensis (assembly GCA_036346255.1). NCBI lineage: Eukaryota > Viridiplantae > Streptophyta > Magnoliopsida > Poales > Poaceae > Ampelocalamus > Ampelocalamus luodianensis. The sequence continues at coordinate 21,773,420 of CM070617.1, read as the reverse complement.
TCGCCGATTGAATCGGCGATAGGTTCTGTCGCCGATTCAATCGACGGCGAGAGGGCGAACTATAAAATCCCCAAAAATCAATCCGTAATTCATTTTAATTCCGGAAAAAAACAAGAGAGGTTGGAGAGGAGAGAAGAAATTGCGCGAAGCCCCGGTTGCCTGTGGCGGTGGAGAGAGATTGATAGACCATCGGTTTGATCGATCATCTTGTGTTGCGGTAAATATTTTAAAGCGTATGTTACGTCCAAACTTTGTAGGTTAGCAAGCGACAATAGCGACATAGAATTGAGTAGGTCAAATACATGTAGTCGAACTCTGTAGTACATATTTTGAGTTGATTAGCGACGTAGAATTGCGACTATAGCGACATAGAATTGAGTAGGTTACATAAATTTAGTCGAACATGTGCGGTACATATTTTGAGTTGTGTAGCGACATAGAAATCGACAATAGCGATATAGAATCGAGTAGGTTACATAAATGTAGCGAACTGTAGTACATATTTTGAGTTGGACATAGAATTGCGACAATAGCGACATAGAATTGAGTATGGCGCTGGTTGCCACGTGGCGCACGGACCTCTTAGTCAGGTTCCGCGATATCCTGCGCCAGACGCACAGACGTCGAGTTCGGCACTCGCGCACGCCCACGGAAGTGGATCGCGATTCACGTAAGTGTTTTCCTAACTATTTTTCTCGTAACAATTCGTTTGTGAACCTGGCGGCGCTTACGTGTCTTCTTGCGTACCGAGCGTATGGCGCGGACGCGCGCCAAATCCTTCACGCAGGCACCGAGGCCTACCTGCGTGGTTGTTCGGGTGGGTGATGTTCACGAGCTCCCACGGCGGCAGCGTGGACAAGCACTACATCCGTGCGCGGGAGGTGGCGAGTCACCGATCGAGCGGATCCCGCGAAGACGCGTGGGGTCCGGCCGTGGTTGTCGCGACGTCTGCGCGCAGATCGTGCGGGCGATGCGGCGTTGGCGTATGGGCGCCATCCTCTCTGGATGCCCGCTCCCTCTGCACCGTGGTCGTTGGGCGTTTCGGTCGGACGACCACATGGACTTGAGAGCGACGGGGGGCGGCATACGCCCGCGCAGGGCGACTGGACCGCCGACCATGGGCACTTTGTGGTGCCGGCGGGTTAGTTTCGTAATCATTTGTTATTTTCATTTTGCGATCGTTATTCGTGTGCTAAGTTTGCGGTGTTGTATTGCACAGGTCACCTTCACGCCGATCACCTCGCAGGGCTCCTACCCAGAGTACGTTGCGATGTTCGATCGGTGACCGACGGCCGCGTCATCCGACCCCGTCTGGTGGCGGCCGGGTGATAAGCGCGTGCCCCAACGGTCCGGTCTTGTGCTGCGCGAGACTCGTGTCTTGGTACACGAGTGCCTGGTGCATGACATTTCGTGGAGAGTACCAGATACAGCGGGTCATGCGCCAGTTCGGTCTGCGACAGGAGGTCCCAGCCCCTTGGGGGAGGCGGGTGCCGGGGCACGTACACGCGTAAGTTCACTATGTGTTACAATATGTGTTACAATATGTGTTACATCGCAACCAAATATTTTCTTGCCGCCCAGATACACTAGGAAGGAGTTCGTGGCACGATGTCTGTCGGACAGATGGCCCCTTGGGTGGCGATTGGAGTGCAGCGCCACGAGACCCTCGTCGAGTTCTGGGCGAGGCCTCGACCCGAGACATCGAGCACTACATGGAGTGGTACTCAGCTCGGACGAGGCTACGTTGCGTCCGGGTCGTGGTCGACCCTGCTCGACATGTGGCCGCGACGTCCGACACGTACCCCACCCAGCCGGACTCCGCTTTCCACCGCAGCGTACATACTCAATATTACATATTTCATATTTAATTTGACATACTTACGTGTACAACTTCATGATTACCTGTGCCGGTGGATCTTCACCGGGAGGTCGTCGAGATGGTAGACTCCGCGCAGCACATGACAATGTCGGGGGAGATCAGAGGGCTCTGCGCGGGATCGGGAGGCGGCGATGCGGAGTGCGGACGCGGCCCGTCGCCTGGACGACCGACCGGTGGACCGAAAGCGACCGAGGATGAGGGGTCACCGAGGTGGTAGGACACTGACCTCGATCCGCACGTGGCGGGCACGTCGGCGTGGCAGGGCGGGGGGAGCACCTCCGGACATGCGGGAGGTGAGTTCGACACGGCTGACGTCGCTTCTTCATTTCATTTCGAACCTCATAAGTTTGTAACGACGATCTTACATTACGGTCCTCGGCTCCACGTGCGCGGGCAGGACTATGCCGCGTCGTCCGAGCACATCTTTGGGTCAGCGGTAAGTTCCGTTTGCTTGCGTATAACGTACTTTTAGTCATGACTATGTTCGTAACCTCATTCTTCGCAGCAACGGTTGGGAGGACGATACATTCTCCGCGGCGATGCGAGACCTATCGGCACCATCGATGACTTCTTGAGGATCCGCGTGACACGCGGTTCTCTTTGGAGGCTTGCGGTATGCATTCGTGCGCCGTATGACCAGCGACGCGAGATCGGCCGACGCACCCGACAGCGCAGGAGCAGCCTCGCTACCACCGCGGACTTCGCGCGGGTGGGTACTCAGCGGCGACCCCCGCGTACTCGCGGCGGCGGCAGAGGCCCGACGACACGCGAGTGCGAGCTAGAGGGGCGCCATTAGATTTTCCTTTATATATTTTTCTTCATTATGCCAAGCGTAGTTATGAAATCTTTTGAATATCGATAATATGGCTTTCTTTGGCGATCCAATCGTCGCAAGCACGCGATAAAACGAGCTAGGTTTTTTGGGCGTGCGACAACACGGCGCGAGTCCTTAAAGGTGCTCGTCTTGTAGCATCCCCTTAAAAGTTAGCTAGAGTAGGCACCTTTTCGGGACGATGTGACCACACCCCGCTAGTTTTTGGGGCGATGGCACCGGAGTAGACCGCTTTCGAGCGATGTGACGGGCGGACCACCTTTTGGGACGATGTGACCACACGGGCTTGCTTTTGGGGCGATGTGACTACGGGCTAGCTTTTCGGGGCGATGTGACGGGCGAGCTTGCTTTCTAGGGCGATGTGACTACGGACTACCTTTTCGTGGCGATGTGACGGGCGGGCGGCTTTATGGGCGACTTACCAAGGCGAAGCCCGACAACGGCTCCATCCACTCCAACTATAAATCTGGCGTAACTCGTCCAACTAGTCCACAACAAAGACAACCAAGTAGAAAACATGGACAAGGAGAAGGAATGAGAGAAAATCCGCAAGCTTTTGAAGGGTGGTGTCTCCCATGAAACCACCGCTCACTATCATGCCGCTAGTCGAGAGCCTTTCACCCACCAAACCTTCCGGGCTGGTGGATCTTAGGAAGCTGCCTCGTAGCACGCCATGCGATTCTCGGGACTAGCGCGACCCCCTCCTATGCTCGCGAACGCCCTCGGAAGGACCCCGATGGGTGGCACCCCTATCTTTGGTGTAGGTGCGCTTGCAAGTGTGTGAAATCAACCGATGAGTGGACCATTGGGCGCGCTATTGGTGCCTTTGCCCAAACTACGCCGATCGCAACAACGGGCATCCGTAATGAAACCCTATTTTATGGTACAATACTTTTTCATTAGGAATGCGGGGTAACGAACTCTCTTTACCCACCGCAGATCTCCGCCACCACTATGCGACTTCGGCGGTGGATCGGCGACAAGATCCACCCCTCGACATGTGGTTGTTCTTTGAGACGGAAGAGGCGGGCCAGGGCACATCGAGACCGTGAAAGGCGCCTCAAAGAGTTGAAAGCGAGCAGCCGAGCAAGGTAGGCGGGACAGCGCGGCGAGGAGCGAGGCGTGAGCATGCGAGGCGACGGGAGGCCGAGAGGAGCGAAAAGGGCCATCGCGGCGAGCCAAGGCGCAAGGCGAGAGTACAACGCCGAGCTGGCCCGTAAGGGTAAATGGCCACGTTCGACTCAGTAGTTCTACCATATTCCTCCACATGTCCTATGTATTTCGTTTTCCCTAAAGGCATGCGTGTACCGTGCTCGGTTTGTTGTCCTGCGTGCCATGTAATCCCCTTGTCGGATGAAATATCGTGTGGTTATCGTTGAGTCATTCCCGAACGCATTTTAGTATCGCCTGCCTTGGTACGTACGAATCATTAATCCCTCAATCGTCCTCCAAAAAATCTTCCAACATTGCACAACAACAAATAGCGACTGGCGACAGCATGGTATCGCCAGTTCAACTAGCGACAGGAAGATATCGCCGATTAAACTGGCGACAGGGCCTGACCTCTACAAAATCCTCTTGCAACCGTCGAAATTCCACACGGGACTCGGTCTTACTCAACCAAAAATAGAAGGACACAGCGAGAGAAGAGGGCGAAAAGCTAGCGGCTGCTGTCAGATCTGTTGCCCACCACCTCGGGTAATTTTCTTAATGAGCGGATTACATGATTCTTGATGTCTTTACGTAGTGAAGTCTGTTTACATAGTTTTTGGTGGGATATTTAGTTGCACATATGTAGTTCATGGTGTAAATGTTCTTCACACTGCGAGACGTCAAATATGTCCGACGTCGTCAATTTCAAAATTTACTACGGTCGAGGGACTATTATGGAGGGTCGAGGAATTGATTTGAGTTATTTCGGTCGCGGGCGTGCCTACCAAGACACGAGCAGCGTACATTCGTGGCTGTGATGCGGTGGTTGTTCCACACGTTCAAGTGGACCGGATGTCTACGATCGACATTGAGTTGCCTCGCCCCGGGCGAGGCGATACGTATTGGGAGTTAGTGCAACTAAAGGAACAAATTCATGGCGGTCGATGTATACGCATGGCGAGGGAGAGGGGTGGAAATTGGTCATACGGTCGGCGTTTGCAAAATCCACTCCTGCATCTGCGTCGAACAAGTAGGAGTTCGCGACACGAGGAAGAAATAGGTGACTCAAAGCCGCCGCACACGCTCGCGAAGGGCAGAGGTTGCCGATGTCGCCGAGTTACCTCGTTCGGTGAGGCAGGCTAGTGGGCTTGCTTGGCGAGGAGAGGAGCTGGAAGACACGGTGGAAATGATGGAGCTCGAAGACCAAGACTACATGGCATTGTCAGAAGATGAAGGTTCCGATGGCGGCGATGATGCGGACCAAAGACGGTTCCATCCGAGTGGAACACATACGGTTCGAGAACCTGCGTGGTCGAAGGCTCCCATGTACCATGGGAGTACGACGAGCGAGTCGGACTAGGAGCTACGTACAAATGCAAGGAGGCCGTGCAAGATGCGGTCAAATTACGGGCATTGTCGGTTCGGCGCACATTCACCGTCGTCAAGTCTACCCCAAGATACTCGACGTGAAGTGCGGCATTGAGGATGCCCTTGGCGCGTGCACGCTTACCCCAAGTGGGATACCCTCGGAAGTGCTCCATAGTGGTCCCTCACATGCGTCGTCGATTGAGTCGTGCGATCCCATCGGAACTTGTCATCGAGGCTTCATTGCCAATCTCATGTACGGTGAGATCGTGGACAACCTAGATTTGAGCCACGATCCATCATTCGACCATTGAGGCAAGGTTCGATACACTATCGGCTATGCCAAGGCTTGGAGGCAAAACAGAAGGCATTGGAATCAAGGTTCAGACGTTCGAGATTCCTACCACAACCTCCTGGGCAACTCAAGTCATACAAGGCAGAATCCCGCACTCATGTCGACATTCAAGGCGCCACGCATCCAAGCGGCCTAATAAGAGGGTACTACACGAGCATTCTTCGCGTTTGGTCCATGCATCAATGCATTAAACCTGTCGCCCAATCTTGTGTATCGATGGCACATCATTGGCGGTACAAGGGCTGATCATCGACCGCACAATAGCGACGGACGAAACAATCAAGTTCTTCCGTGGCATTCGCTTTCATTGGCGAGAACACTGATAGTTGTGGTTCTTGAAGAATGTGAGGATTTACGGTTGTGCGGGACCGTCCCAACGTATGCCTCATACATGGCCAAGACGCGGGCTGCTGCGTGCAATAACACAACTGACTGAGGAGAGAACGTTCCACTTCCATGGCGGATCTACAGAGCGGTGGTGCATGAGGCACAGGTGCAAACTTCTATAGCGATTCGCAACAAGGACTTGATGAACATGTTCAAACGCTGTGCAACCGTAACCAGCAGCGTAAGTTCGACACACTGCACGGAAGATTACGGGCGGCCGGACAAAAACCCACGAAGGAGGCATCGACACGGGCGCCCAGCGCCGACCAGGCCCCCAAGCATTGCCACGGCTACCCACGAGCGCTCCTAGTGTCACGAGGAAGACCGGGGCGCAGTCAAAAGCTTCTCGGATTGGATTGAGCACGAGCCTAAGGAGAAGTGGTCACCGCTTTGCATGGCGAGGTGGTGCTCGTCACGGTATCATGACAACCAACCTAGTTGAGGTCTACAACTGGGTCATGTGCGGCGCCAGTGCCTCCTTTGGTTGGTATTGTGGAGGCAATTCTCGCGGTACCACAAACTACTTTGTTATGAGATCAGCAATGCGTCGCTCACCATGACAAATGACGAGTACTCTACTCCGCCATGATCACCGCATACATGGAGGAGAAGAGCAAGAAAGGTGAGATGCACCGGACATTCAAGATGGGCACGAGGAGCTTCGCCGAGATAATGTGCGAGGATAAAGGCGTCGCGGGACTAACGCGAGAGGATCACCCATGAGTGCACGCTACGCGCGATAGGCTGCGTTTGCACTGTAACAAGCCCCTTCTTACGCATAGGCCCTACTCCCATGTCATGGCACTGTTCGACGGTGGCGCAAACATCCCGGTCGATACTTCTCTCACTATTTCACCAAGGAGGCGGTGATGCAAACATGGAGTGGAGAAATGTATGGTTCTGCCGTTGTTGGCCATTTCACTAGCCATCCATCACGGGAGCAACTAATGCGGGCGCGGACATTGGTAGGCTCAAGGAAAGGTTGGCGGCGGCAGTGCACGACGCATCAGAGCGGTATGGGCGAGGCGGAGCCGGACGTCGCGCGAAGAAGTGCTCCATTTGCGAGAGTCCGCCACACCTTCAAGACATGCCCCACGCGAAATACTCGGGACCAAGGAGACATCGGCTTCCGGACGTCACCGGGGACCTCGTCCGCGTGCCGACTAGAGCGATCCACATGGGAGGCGTTGGCGTCGCGACCACGACAAAAAATATTATTATCAATGTTGTCAATTATCATTTTAGTTAAGTGTTACGTTCTTACGCAGGTTACGTAATATCAGTACGAATTCCCGTCGAATGGCAATATCACTTATCTTCCTTTACGAATCGTTCATACCTCAAACTTCCTCGCTAAATTCTCGAAAATTAACCGTAGTAGAACAACATACGATGATGATAAAATGTTATTACGAGTATACTTGATTTGCATCGTTTAAAATTTATGAAAATCACAAACCGCCTAAGTGAAATAGGAAAATAAGGGTTGGGAATGGCAATATCACTTATCTTCCTTTTTGAATCGTTCATACCTCAAACGTCGTCGCTAAATTCTCAGAAAATTAACCGTAGTAGAACAACATACGATGATGATAAAATGTTATTACGAGTCCAATGATTTACGCATCGTTTAAAATGTATGAAAATCACAAACCGCCTAAGTGAAATAGGAAATTCAAAAGCGGCTAGGGTTGGGAATGAATCGCGATTCAAGCGGCGATAGTTCTGTCGCGATTCAATCGCGATTCATTCTCGCCGCCGCTTGAGCGACGATTCATTCTGTCGCCATTCATCGGCGATTCATTCCCGCAATGGCGGCGAGGCGGGACAGAGTTCGATCGCCGATTGAGCGTGGCGAGAATGAATCGCTAGTTCAGCAAGCGGCGAAGGCACATTTTTGTAATTTTTTTAAACGGCTATTTATTTTTGTAAATATCTTTAAAAATAATAATATTTTTTTTTTAAAAATCCATCGGCAAATGCAACGAGTCCACATGGTCATGCCAATGGTAAAAGTTGAGCAGCAGCAGGCCACAAGGAGGAGAGCGACGTAAACCAGATTAATCCGAAGGACTTCACTTATCTGATGGGATTTAGTGGAGAAAACAAGGCCAGGACGACTGGGGACGGCAATATCAGGGCGTGCATCTTCGGAAGGCCGACCGGTCCGGCCAAAGTTGACCCCAAGTCCACGAACGCGGGCTGAGAGAGTAGGGCGCTAATAAATCAATTCTTTACAGACACGTAAAACATAAGGAACCGTACATATTCATTGTTCTGGTTTCTGAATCATGTCAAGATTCTTCCCTCGCTTGCTGTGGTTAAAAATGTCGCAACTTGTCATCATGAGAAGGTTTCGATGCGGTTTCCTCAGATCATCGAACAGGCCCGTATATAATCATAAAAACGGTATGTGGTGTGGTGTGGCGTATATAATTCACGCCTAAAGAACACTGCCAAGTGCTCACACCACAAGTCACGTTGGTGGGCCCCACACACCCTGCCTGCCCCTGCCGGGCTGCCCCCCACATAAAATCGTTACGCCCTCCAATGCCGGTTTGAGGAGGAGAGAATCAACGACAAATAGAGACGGTTCCAGCAAATTTGCTTCCTCCAGTGCCCGAACTCAACCCGAGCACATCGGATCCTCCGCTCTCTGAACCCAAAGTCCAACCAACCACAAATGAATCTTGCAAAGTACAAGAGCATCTATAATAGTTTATACTATTTGTTACTAAATAATAGAAACATCAGTATTTAGATGATATAGAGAAGAGATGATGAAGAAAGAATGTGAGTTTATTTTCAGATGAAAAACAAACAAGTTGTTGATATTAAGATATAAGAAACAACAAAATAACAATTAAAGACTTATTTATTATCTAAAACCTTATTTTATAGGTAGCAATTAAAATATTAAGTATAAACTTAAAAAATAATTTATTAATTTTTTTATTATTATTATATTGAGTCATCTCTCTTTTAATAACAAGCTAAAAAAAACCTACTGAAGACGCACTGATCCCACCTGGCCAACTCGAAATCTCGAATAAGTCGCGTCCAATAAAAAACTCGCCGTCCCACTCCCCCGCCCATTCGGAGGCAGCTCGGCTCACACGGACCCCTCCCCTCCTTGATGCGGCTCCGACCCACTTAGCCCGCGGCGGCGGCGGCGGGGGCGATGAAGCGGCCTCTGCGGCGCCCATTCGCGGTGCTCTTCGTCCTGCTGTGCGGGGCAGCTTCGTTTCCCTCCGCGCTCCGCCGAGCCGTCGCCCCCGCGCAAGTGCTTGCGCCACCGCTCGATCCCGCTCGCCTCAACGCCACGCTTCTCCGCCTGGCCGCCGTTGATCCCTCCCAGGCGTCGTTGCGGCGCGACTTGGACGACCTCCTCGAGGGCCGCCTCCCGGCCTCCGCGCGCGCCCGCGGGTGGCGCCGCGACAGGCTCCACCCCCTCCACCTCCGCCACCACCAGTTCCCCATCCACCGCCGCGGCCACCCGGACCACGACCCCGACCCCCTCCTCCACCCGCTGCCGCGCCAGGAGCTCCTCCTCGACCCGTCCCTCCGCCGCGCGCTCCTCTCCTGGCACCGCCTCCGCCGCCACGACCCGGCCGTCCTCCGCAACCTCCCCTCCCTCCTCTCCCTCCCCGGCCGCATCCCCTCCTGCGCCGTCGTTGGCAACAGCGGCATCCTCCTACGCGCCAGCCACGGCTCCCTCATCGACTCCCACTCCGCCGTGTTCCGCCTCAACAACGCCCGCATCTCCGGCTACGCCGCGCACGTCGGCGCCAAGACCAACCTTTCCTTCATTAACAGCAACATTCTCCACCTCTGCGCGCGCCGCCCGGACTGCTTCTGCCACCCATACGGCGACGGGGTCCCCATCCTCCTCTACATCTGCCAGGCCGCCCACTTCCTCGACGTCGTCGCCTGCAACGCCTCATCCCCCTCACGACACGCCGCCCCCATCTCCGTCACCGACCCCCGCCTCGACGTCCTCTGCGCGCGCATCGTCAAGTACTACTCGCTCCGCCGCTTCGTCACCGAGACCGGCCGAGCGGCTGACGAGTGGAGCCGCGCGCACGACGCGGCCGTGTTCCACTACTCGTCCGGGATGCAGGCCATCATGGTCGCGGTGGGAGTGTGCGACAAGGTGAGCGTGTTCGGGTTCGGAAAGGCGGCCGACGCGAAGCACCACTACCACAGCAACCAGAAAACCGAGCTTGACCTCCACGACTACGAGGCGGAGTACGCCTTCTACCGCGACCTCACTGAGCGCCCGCAGGTAGTCCCCTTCCTCAAGGACGCCGGGCTCGCCGTCCCGCCGGTCGTGTTCTACCAGTAGGCGCCAATGCACACAATTTGCTCGACGGTTAGGTTCAGTGTAAAATGTGCTCTGCAAGGTGGGTTATTTATTGTGATTAGATGATTATAGGCGAATTGAGATAGCAAAATTTTGGTATGTTCTTGAAATTACGATCCTCCGTTGGGATAGGGGAATGTTAGCTTGGGTTTTTTGCTGCTTCACCATGACAATTAGTTGGGATTGGAATTGTAATTTTAGACATATCTTTCTTGATATTTTCTTAATAATCAAATGTATATCTTGTATACTGCCTCACTGCCACTTTGCTCTGTATGTGTTCTGAATGTGAGTTCTGCTGATCTGTGTGTAATTTCTTTTATTCGACCAAGATACTTCACCATAGTGAATAGATAGTATTTTACTCCTAGATGACCTTTGCTTCCTGTTAGACTCATGTACTACTGTCCCATGTATTAGCTCAGAAAATAACTGAGGTATGTAAGTCTTTCTACTAATTCATTTACTTCAGCAGTTGTAGTTTGTAGCATGATGCTTCGTCACCGAGCTCAGAAATGGAAGATTGGATGTTTCGCTTTGCAATTGCTGAAATATGACTGCAAAGTATTTGTTAAATTGCTCTACCATTTACTTGCCACTCTTTGTTTTATATATTCCCTTCTTTTCCTATATTTTTTCTACGAATTTAACTGTATTACACTAGGAATCTGTTTAATGCTATTTTTGTGTTCATACTAGAGTTGGCCAGATGGGTGCTGGGTGGCCTGGCACGGGCACGATGCGACTCGGCCTATCTCGATATGGTCCATCGTGGCCAGACTAATAGATGGGTCGTGTCGTGCTGGCCCATGTACAGGGGAGGCGTCCTAGGCATAGTTCGATGGCCTGATGGCCTGCCGTGTCGTGCTGGCCTGAGTCGATTTAGCCCGATGGGCCGTTGCGGCCCATTTAGCCCGTTAGACCAAAAAAATCTAGAAAAAAAATCAGAAAAAATGAAAATTGTAAAAATAATAATGAGGTAAGCATATTGATAATGTAATAAAGAGCTTTATTAATGTTCAAATAGCTGTCTTGTTAAAAAATTTATCAAGTAAAAACTCAACATGAGAAAATCTTGGCAAAGGGAAAAGAGTACAACCTATAGCTCTACATACATATTTGTTCTACGTGTAGTTGTCTAGGTACAAATTTTGAACACCTCTGACAACTCTGAATTTTCGACAGAGTGTTGTGTTCGTAAATTAGCTTATTCTTAGTCCTTCACAGTTAGAAGTATCTCCACCATCTCACTTGTGAGATTTATTCTTCTCTCCTCCAATATTATTTCAGAAAGATTGAAAGCAGACTCGAAAGAAACTATCGAGACATGAACAGTTAACACATCACGTGCAAGTATGGATTGCGGGGGATATGTTAACTTATGGGTTTGCCACCATTGCAAAATTTTAAAGCCTTCTAAGTTAAAATCCACTGTATCGCTTCCACCATCTCACTTGTAAGACTTGTTCTTCTCTCCTCCAATATTCTTTCAGAAAGACTGAAAGCAGACTCGGAGGAAACCATCGAGACAGAAATAGTTAACACATCACGTGCAAGTATGGATAGCAGGGGATATGTTAACTTATGAGCTTGCCACCGTTGCAAAATTTCAAAGACTTCTGAGTTGAAATCCACCGTATCACTGTCCAGATAGGTGGATAGTTTCCTATTCCTTGGGGTTGTTCTTGGCTGAGCAGGCGGCGCTGTAGAGAAGAAGACCTGGACTTGGAAGAAGAGTCACGGAAGATTTTGCCCCACATATTTATCTTACTACTTGAGGCGGGGGCTACTAGAGGTTGTTGCAAGCGGAATCCACAGAGCTTATTATCATACCTTTGGTAAATCTCGTGTAATTGAGAACGAACTTCTGCAAAATACATAACATAGTACATTACCAAATACTTCAATTTTAGCTCTAGAATCTAAACAAATGCAAATACATATAGGAAAGAGATTTCTCTCCAATATTTAAGGTATTTACTTTTCATGGCAACAATAACCTCGCATAAAACTAAGTCATTTTCATACATTTTCAATCGAGTAGCAATTTGTAAAATATTATGCACAATGATATAAGATGTTAAATAGTAGACAACGGACAAAGCAATAGCGGCCTCATAATTTTTCCCTAAAAACTGTAGTATCTTCTCAGCAACGAACCAATGTTGCTCAGTCAATATTATATTACCGTCTATGCTCTGATAGTGCGTTTGAATTAAAAAAAGGTGCTCTTATATGGTAAAAGACTATTAAGCATCAGGTAAGTAGAATTCCATCTTACCGGCAAGTCCAAACTGAACTTTCTTAAACGTACATCCATCGCCCTGTAGAAGTTCTTATATGCTGTTATTCTCACGTTAGAATTATTTAAGAAAGAAATTGCATCGCGAAAAAACTTTAATATACAGACTCAACCTCTTCGAATCACATTTGACTATAAGGTTAATAATATGTTAAGCGCATCGCTGATGTAGCAAGAAGGAATCGGTGTATGTACTCAATACTAAAGTAAGAATATCCATGGCTCTAAAGTTCGAAGCGACATTGTCTAAAGTAATTGAGAATATTTTGTTTGTAAAACTAAAGTTTTCCACAACTTTGATAATATAGTCTGTAATATTCTCACACATGTGTGCTACATCAATTAATTTTAAACCTATAATTCTTTTCTCCATTACCTAGTTACCATTAACATAATAAGCAACTACACCAAGATAATCCTTCCTAGCCCGACCACTCCATATATCCGAGGTCAGGGCTATCGAAAATGTGCACGTACTAAATAGTTCTTTTATTTTATTACGACATTCATTATAGTATTTTACTTGATCCCTATTTGTCTATCTAGAAACGACAGAAAATCTAGGATTATGCGCAGTCCTAATGTAATTTTGGAAAGCAACGGACTCCCCAAAGCCTAACGGTAAATCCTCAAAAGCAATTAAACAACAGAGAGATTGACGGGCTACCTCAAGATCGTAGTCCCAGCTACGTACCGTACCATCGAGGTTGTACTTCAGCTGCGTCTGCCTCATCACCAATTCTTGCTTGGTCTTACATCTTGTAGCATATCTAAGCAAGTGCCCCGTTCCACCTGTAGACCTTGCAGATAATTTATTACGATAATTTTTACAAATAACATATGATACCTGATTTCCTTGTGCGTCTAGCTTGGTTGTCCTTTTAAAATTCTTCCACACTCCCGATGTAGACGGTCTCGACCTCTTTGCTCGGTGGTCGCCGACGAAGATGCTACCGTAGAGCCTGATGACGAAACTCCGTCTTGCCCTTCCGGTTGGATCGAGGTAGTCGCAATAGCCTCTATGGATGCAACTTTCTTCGATGAAAGTCTGTAATCACCAAGAGCAAAGCTGTCGTAACTACCCATAACAAAAATTGCAAAATCTAAACTAACACTATTATTACTTTCATCTTAGCATAACAAGTACTAACAATAAAAGTATGTAAAAAAATAGAATTGTACCTCTTTTGCTGACTTGCTATCAAAAATTGAATTTTCCAGAATTTTGCAAAGTTTTTTTGAATTTGCCAAATTATCTCACGACGATTTGAATTTGCACAATAAAATTTCAAAGAAAAATTGGGGAATGGATGGGTACTGAATGAGGGAGGATATGGTCGCTTGTTATAGAGAAAAATGGGATTTTTTTTGCTATTTTTAAAGGGCCAAACGGTAAAAAAAAAAATGCTAACGATCATATTTCCCCAGGCCATGTCATGCTAGGCACGGCCCACGATGCCGGCGTGGCCCACTCCCTGGCCGCCTGCCCGGCACCCTTACCCTTTCCTCCCCCTGCGCGACTGCTCATGAGGTAGCACACCACACGCCCACCGCCGCTCCCTCGCCTCCTCCCCGAGCCGGTGGCCGCCTCACCCTCGCCCTCCTCTTCCTCCCTGTGCGCCCCGAGCGGTCGAGCCGTGCCTGGTACAATCCGGCACTGTTCGTGCAGTGCCGCCCCGTCCCATTGTGCCAGGGTAGCGGCCCAAGCACGACACATGCCTTCGCATCGGGCCAACACGGTCATGATCAGTGTGGACCGTGTCATGCCTGGGTCGGGGCTACAGTGTCGTGCCTCGGGCCGACCCAGCCAGCACGACCTATTTGGTCAACTCTAGTTGATACTAGGAAAAGATATGACATTAGTACATATTACACATAGAAATATAATTGTATGGTATTATTACGTTGTTCTGCCACTAACAGTAAGTCAGTAACTCCACCTATATCCTAAACGGTTTAAAATAATATATTTTTAAAAGAATTATAGAAATAAATAGTTGAATTTTTTTACAAATCTAGACCTCTGTCGCCAATTCAATTAGCGATAGGAAGCTGTCGCCGTTTCAATTGGCGACAGTAGCTCTGTCATCGATTGAATTGGCGACAGCTTCCTGTCGTCAATTGGAACTTTCAGTGGCATATGCCCCCTCTAGACAAGAGCAATTCATGGATTTAATCACTGTCACTAATTGAATCGACGATATGGAGCTGTCACCAATTGAATTGGCGATAGAAAGCGGGCCCTGTTCCACGGGCGACAGTTCATAAATCTCTGTCGCTAATTGAAATGATGATTACTCCATGTCGTCAAGAGGTATTTCTGTATTTTTTAATATATTATTTAAAAAAACTGTGTACTTTCTGCTTTATTGTTTTCCATGATAAACTGATGTCCTCATGGCCGGCCATAGGCTGACAACAATATTCTCCCTGTTTCTTTGGAATGAACCCACCATGTTCAGTGGCTGCGAGTTCACGAGCTCCTTGGTCTGTTCGTCACGCATCATGATGAAGTTGCATTGTAGCCGCTTCTCGTCAGTTATTTAATCGATGGAGTATTGTGTGCAAGAAGCATTTGATGATTCGGTCCACCGTGTTCCACATCCACTACATATCAGTGATATCACTGCCTGGTACCTTTTGTTCTATTACTTTTTTATTGAGTCAAAGGACAGCCCTACATGTTATTGAGTGTACTGGATCTTATCATAAACCAGTAAATTAATTGCCAGCTTTGGATCACTTTTCGCTTTTCTCCTTGTCTTTTGAGAACCCTTCTGTTTGTATTTTTCTGATCATTAATCTCATTAATCCTCCCCTGCTAGCTTGTAATAAATCAAATAGGCATTTTTCTTGCCCCCTCTACTGTCTTTCTAGCACTCAAGAAAGAAGCAGGAAGATTGCCTGTATAACTGTATAATATACACGTGTTGTTTGATCTCAATAATCATTATTGGAATCTGCAGAGGAGAGGAGGGCATGCCCCTATGACTGTTGCAAAGTGTTATGAATAGAGCTTGTATTCATATGAGGCCAATGGTAGAGTATATATACTGTAGTGCACGTGTGGTAAATATGCAAAGAACCCTCATAACAATGGGGAATAACAACTATACATATATCTCTAACACCCCCTCAAACTCATGGTGGATCAACAACACCGAGTTTGGAGAGGTAGAAAAGCTGTCTTTGTGCTCGAGTCGGGCCTTCGTGAAGAAATCCGCTATCTGAAGCTCAGAGGCACATATCGAAGAGTAATCACCGATCATGCACACAAGTCCTCGTGAAAGAAGCATCAACACCAATATGCTTGGTGAGCTCATGCTTCACGGGATCACGAGCAATCTGTGATAGCACTGTCTTGTCGACAAGAGAGGGGTTGGTGTAGTGACGTAAACACCAAAATCCTCAAGTAACCACCGTAGCCAAGTAATCTCATTGTCAAGAGAGCCATAGCTCGCCTTCACCTCTGCACTCGAGCAGGACACTGCGATCTGTTTCTTCGTCTTCCAGGCAATAAGAGAACCACCAAGAAAAACACGATGCGAGAGATAGACCGCGATCGGAGGATCGCCGCCCAAGTAGCATCCGAATAAGCTCAAGTCAGAATGGCTGGAACGTGGAAAGAAGAGACGGCGAGAGATAGTCCCTGAAGGTATCGCGAGAACTCGAAGAAGGTGGGTCGAGTGGACACAGTGGGAGCTGAAACAAACCGACTCGAATATGAACCGGATAGGTAATATCCAGGACGAGTAATGACAAGGTAGACAAGACTCCCAACAAGATGACGATAGCGAGTCGGATCGGAAAGAGGCTCGCCATCGAGAGAGTGGAGGTGAACATTGAGCTCCATGGGAGTCTCAACGATCTGTGATCGATGAGAGAGCGCGATCAAGAAGATCTGAATATATTTCTCTTGGGACATAAAGAAACCATCGGAGTGGAAGTAACTTCAATCCCAAGGAAATACCGAAGAGGACCAAGATCCGACATAAGGAACCGCTCACTAAGACGAGCCTTAACAAAGGCAATGTACAGAATCATCTCCCGTAATGATCATATCATCAACATACGGAGAAGAAGAGTCCGACCACGAGGCGAAGTGTGGACAAAAGCGCGAGGATCATGATCACTAGTGAAAAACCAGCAGCAGTGACCACAGAGGAGAAGCGCTCAAACCAAGCACGAGGGCTTGCTTAAGGCCAGAGAGAGCGGCGAAGGCGGCGGACCATGCCCTCAGAGGCAGAATACCCGGTGGCGGATGCATGTAGACCTCCTCACGCAACTCGCCATTAAGAAAGGCATTCTTGACATCAAGGTGAAAGCAGACCGATGGCGAGCAGATGCCACCCAAAGAAGAAGTCGAGCGAGTGGTCATGTGGGCCACGGAGCAAAAGTCTCGTCGTAGTCAACACCATGCTCCTGCTGAAACCACGAGCAACAAGCGCGCCTTATAGCGCTCAAGAGAGCCATCGAGCGAGTCTTAATCTTATAGACCCACTTACGGGTGATGGGATGAGAATGAGATGGAAAAGGAACAAGATCCCAAGTACCCGATGCGCTGAGGGCAACAATCTCCTCGGCCATGGCAAGTGCGCCACTCGGGATGAGTGCTGCATCCGGTGAGGAAGCAGGCTCACGAGTAGGCTGCGCGACAAAAGGCAGCAGGCGGGAGGCCGAATCGGTGGCGATCGCGAAGAGCGTGGCGAGGAGAAGATGACCCATCGGAGAAGATGGAGCATCGAAGAAGATGGACCATCGGGAGAAGATGGCTCATGCGGAAGATCCTCAATCGCAGGTCGGCGAGTGTAGAAGATAAAGATCCCAAGTACCCGATGCGCTCGAGGGCAACAATCTCCTCGGCCATGGCAAGCGCCACTCGGGATGAGTGCTGACATCCGGTGAGGAGCAGGGCTCACGAGTAGCTGCGCCGACCAAAGGCAAAGCAGGCGGGAGGCCGAATCGGTGGCGATCGCGAAGAGCGTGGCGAGGAGAAGATGACCCATCGGAGAAGATGGAGCATCGAAGAAGATGGACCATCGAGAGAAGATGGCTCATGCGGAAGATCCTCAATACGAGGTCGGCGAGTGTAGAAGATAAGGGAGAAGGTGCTGTAGTGGGAGGAGCTGCGGAGTCGTAGAAGGCGACACGTGTGGCGACAACGGTGGAGAGGCCACGGGAATATGTGGAGACTTCGGTGGGACAGTGGACAAGGGAAAAGAGATATAGGTGTATCGGAAAGGTCAAGAAAGACGAGAGACTCCACGAGAGGAAGCGAAGGAGAGGCGGGGCGTGGGTAGAATGGGCGAGACTCGTCGAAAGTCACATCGAGAAACCGCGATCCGAGCGACCAGCAGGATCCCAAAGCACCGATAGCCCTTGTGCAAACTGCTGTATCCCGAAAGACACACTCAACAGAGTGGCGGTCGGTTTAGTGCGTTCTCGGCGAGTAGAGCGAGCAAGCGCAACCAAGCAGATGAAGGTAGAGTAGTCGGGAAGAAGACCACGAGGCGCTCAACGAGGATCGCTCCACGAAGAAGCGAGAAGAAGTGGATGTTGGCGAGATAGGTGGCGATGGAAACGACCTCGGCCCAAAAGTGAGGTGGAATAGGCGGCGATCATCGAGCACGAGCCGTCTCAAGGAGGTGGCGATGCTTGCGCTCGGCGACACCGTTCGAGCATGAGCACCGGGACAAGAAGGCGGCGAGTGCCTGCTTTCGACAAGGAAGCTGCGCGGTAGCGAGAGAGGTACTCGCGAGAATCGGCCACGAAAGACACGAATAGGAGTGGAGAGCGTGTGTGAATCATAGTGGCAAATTTTTATAGATAGACAAGGCCTCACTACGAGAAGACATGAAATATATCCAAGTATGGCGAGAAAATCATCTATAAAAATGATATAATATCGATGACCCCTTTCGAAATGAAGGGAGGGACCCCAAACATCGGAATGAACAAGATCAAAAGGATTGAGACACGGACTCACTATGAGGATAAGGAAGTCGAATCTGTTTACCTAACTTACATACGACAATCTAAAGACACGTCTCTGAGCGGACCCGAAGACCACGACGAACTAAAGATGACAGGCGAGATCCACACAGATGACCAAGACGGTGATGCCCGCTTGGAAAAAGCGGTGAAGCGGAGTGGCGGCGGGAGCGGCGGTGGTGGCGGCGGAAGGAAGATGAAGCGTCAAGCTCCCGAGGCGGCTGTGAGTCACGCGCCGAGGGCGAGAACCAACGAGCTCCGTGTGGCGATCCCCGAACACAACAAGAGTCGAGTCGAGAATGACCCGATAACCAAGGTCGATGTCATCCGTGAGAAGAAGAAGCTGCATGGTAAGGCGAGGAACATGAGCAATGAAGAAACATGAAAGGATGAGTTGCTAGAGATCCTCTACCGAGACGAGAAGAGATGTACCATCACAGTAAGAACAGCGGCAGGGTGAATCAAGAGGTGTAATAGAAGACAGAGTGGAAAGATCGGGAGTCATGTGAAAAGATGCTCGAATCAAGAATCCACGGGAGGTACATTGTGTAGGAGGTGGTCTCGGTGCAGAAGAGTCGATGCGAACTGCAGAACACTGTCGAGGAGAACACAGGCGGCAGCGGCGTCAGTCGGCTATCTCTGCCGGTGAGAGAAGCTGCTGAAGAAGTCGATGCGACGTCGTCGTAGACGCACTAGTGCCGATGGGAGAACGGCGTGCAAGATGCCGCTTCTTCTTTGCACTGGGACTCGGTGTGGCGACCTTGTCGCGATAGGAACAATGAGGACGGCCACCTCAGACGGAGGACGGCCACCACCACTGTGGTGGCCGGAGGAAGCGATGTGCAGCGAGACGGCGGCGAGCACGAGAGGAGTGGCATCGGACCGGCACCACTCAAAGCGAGTCTCCTGCGCGCGTATCTCGGTCGGCGCCTCTGGGAGAGTGACACGAGGGTGGCGTGCAAGTAGCTGGAGCACGCCTTTGCTCGAACTTCGAAGCGGCGAGTAAGGAACTCGTGAGACCCGCTGAAACTCGGTCGGCCACGGACAACGAGCAAAGCGGGCGAGTGCGGCGGCCCGATGCGGAGAGAGTCAAGCGGCGCGACACAGAGAGCTCGGCGTAAAGCGTCAATGATAGCATCACCTGCTGAAGAGTGCTCTGGCGGACCACGGGCGAGTCTGAGCATCACCGGAGGGCTCGAGCGGCCGGCGAAGATGAGTCCACATCCGGAAAGCGAAGGAAGTCCCACAACCTCGGAAGAGAAGGCGAGGTGAACATCGGCGATGAAGAGCAAGAGCAGCGGCCAGCGTCATCATCGTACCTGCGAGTGTAGGTGATCGGCGATCCTTGTAGAAATCGAGCCTCTGGTAGGCGAGGCGGCCTCATCATCGGCGATGCGGCGGCCTCGATGGCGACCTTGCTCGGTACATCGGGGCAATGCAACAGCGTGAGCTCGTCGGAGAATAGGGCAAGGCGGACGGTGACATCGCGAAGGGCGCCCGAGGCGAAGACCACGCATGTGAATGCGCATGTGAGACACGAAGTCGGTGTAATTAACACCATCAAAGATCACCGGCGGCGGGGAGAAGCGGTGCCCATTGGTAGCGCGCTACCGGACGGCGCGGCGACCAAGATAACGAAGTCTAACGGCGGCCTTGGGCGGCGCGCGTTAGGACAACGTTTTTTTTTTTTTTTAACCTAAAGCTGCGGGCGTCGGCGTTAGCTACCTACGCACACACGCACGCACGCACACGCGAGGCGGCGGCCGCTGGCGGCGCGGAGCGGCGGCGGCGCGAGCTGCCGCGGCGTGGAGCGGCGAGCGCGAGCGGCGGCGGCGCTGGCGCGTGGAGCGGCGGCGCGGCGCGGCGGCGTCGCGTCGCGTGGGAGGCGGATGGCGCGGAGCGGCCGGCGCCGGCGGTGCGTGGGGGCGGTGGCCTCACGCAGAGCGGCGGCGGCTACGGCCGGCGAAGCCGGCAGCTGCGAGGCCCGGGCCAGGCGCGCGCCTGCCACCAGCGGCCTCGGCGAGCGCGCGGCTCGGGAAGCGGCGGCGTCGGGAAAGTCGGTGAAGCGGCGGCGTTGGCGGCGCGAGTGGCCGGCAGCGGCGGCGGCGAAGCGCCGAGGCAGCGGCGTCGGGCCGGAGTCGGCGGCGAGGCGGCACACGAAGCGCGATGGAGGCGGGCGACGCGGAGTCGCGGCGGTGGTGCGAGTCGACGACGGGCGCGGAACCTAGGTAAGCCAAAACCTAGTTTTGGCTCACGATACCATGTTATGAATAGAGCTTGTATTCATATGAGGCCAATGGGTAGATATATATACAAGATGCGGGTGGTAAATATGCAAAGAACCCCTCATAACAATGGGGAATAACAACTATACATATATCTCTAACACAAAGGAGTTTTGTTTTCTGACAATTCTTCCATTCGATCAGTGGATTGTATACCAGACGTGCACCCTCTGTGGTATTGGGCTATTGGTATCGAGTCTTCCAGATTGCGTATATAATTTCCTCGAGCGTCATGGTGAGCATTCGAGACATGACATTAAGAAATGACACGACTCTGAGGCCTCGTGTCAGAGAAAATAGACTTCTCTGTTCCTTCTATCTCTCAACACTTAGTATCTACTAGTACTACAAATTTCTGTCGTTTGAGTAGATGTTCCTATTACGTTGGTTTTTCTGAGGCATTTCGTTAATACTGTAGTTAATGTTTTCTATAGCGATTTGTATTTTTGTAGCCATGATGACCACATTTGATCATGTTTTACAGCCTGAAGCAATCCAAATTTGAGGAAGACTGTGCCCGTGTACGTTCATTTCGGTTTTACGCTACGGGTTCTGAATTTATGGAAGTTTCGGAGTAGTACTGAACTGATGATCTGCGGGGTTTTATACTATCTATGATTATCATCGATTAGTAGTGATAAAGGACTAATGCTACTGACAATCTAGCCTAAAAAATTACTCAAATCATTTACCTAAAAGCTTCGGATCACTTGCCTGACAATGAACTTTTGAACCCTCTGCCACTAATTGAAGGTACTCTTTATCCTAATAAAGCGATTTGACAGCCTAGTCATGTTTATAATTCATTGATTCTTGCACCAGTTCTTGTCGGCTCTGTTGCGCATGGCTGCGGCAGCCTGACTGCTGGTGATGGTCTTTTTTGTGTCCCCGCCTACTTCTCTTCGTTTGCTTGGAACCTACAATTATGTGCTCCATTTTTCGTACCTCAAATTTCTGGTTACCACTTACTGGTCGTTTTTTTTACGTAGTGTGCTACGTGGTTTGATCTGCATAATTACATGCATGCTCTCCATTGGTCCATGTGAAATAGATGCCCCTATTTGCTGCTCCATACAGATCGCTACTGTTTCTGATACATCTTAGTCATGTAGTACTGGAGTGCATATTTGACAGCTACAATTCTACAAAGGTGCTAACTGGAGACACCAGCAATGTGTTCAACCCATTGAAAGCGAGGACACTGGATTCTACAAAGGTGCTAACTGGTCCATACGCAATTGAAAGATGGGCTTTAACGCCATAAACAGGGCTCCACGAAGATGCAATCTCCATTGAAAGTGAGGACAGGTCACACGGGCCATAAAATGCCCAAGTGTAGAATTCTCTGCTCCCTGCAACTACCTGCCCAAATCATCACAGGAAACCCAGCCATGGATGCCACAAGCCCACGACAGTGACCATGCCATGGAAACTGGGCTTATTCGGAGTCGGAGCAAGCTAACTTACGCTGTTTATCTGCGGTAGGTGGTCGATTTGGCTTGTGATTCGAGACTGGTATTAGACTGCAACCAAATTCAGTCCCGGACACATGTTCTTACCGAGTTACCTACCATTGACCTGCCCACCACTGTCTGGTGTATGTTTTACTTCGATGTATACGATTTTCTTCTTTGATTAACTAGCATCTATGGCGGGCCCAACTTGTCCAATGGCAGTGTTTGACTGTTTGAAGGTAATCCGAGTCATAATTGAGAGGTCAGTTTGCAACTAGTGTGCGCCTGCGTCTATAGATAGCCAAAGGCATTTGGATGCTACGTACTGTCATTTTAAACGAAGACTTCCGAGTCATCGACTGATTTTGGCGACGAGATAAGAGGCCTTCATTGTTCATAGGACAAAGGTACGTACTGCATAATTGACTCATTCATGCTCCGCCAAGGTATGTAGAGCCGGTACATCAGTACATGTACCATAACACAGAGACCGAGTGATTCGCTGACCCAGACGTCGTCGTTGCTTCGATTGTTGATACCGAAATGCGGCGAAAATCTCGTCCAAGAGCAAAAACAACAATGCAGACGCAAGTGGGCAGGTCTTCTAGATTACACTCTGCAGATTGCACAGATCACATTACCATTTTTTTTTTTAAAAAAAATATCCTGAGGTAGCTGCACGACTGCCAAATTAGAAGTCAAACCGACACGGCTTTATTCCTTTGTTGATATTTTGCCATTTTGGATATATCACACAAGATGGCAATCCCTTTATTGTCTTTATTTATCTATGAGCGCAAAGACGCAAGATAAAGATCTGTATCGTCGATCGTCGTGGGTCTAGATTAAAAGGAAGAACCCATGTTAAGTATAATAACAGATTGTCGTGGGTCTAGATTAAAAGGAAGAGCCCATGTTAAGTATAATAAGACTGAAATTCGAAATATAAAATAAAATAAAATCAGCAATATGATTTTCATACAAATTCATAACTAAAAGAGTGTATGTCAAGTACAACGTTCACTCTCAAGGGCTAGAAATTCCCACGTTAATCGTGGAAAAAAGATCAAGATCTGCATCGCCGATCGTTGTGGGTCCAGATTATAACGGTTTAAATTAAAATTAAGAGTCCATGTCAAGTACAATAATACTAAAATTTGAAATGCAAAATAAAATAAACATGATTTCTATACGAATTCATAAGTAAAAGAGTTAATGTCAAGTACAACATGAAATTAGGAATAAAAAAATAGCAATTTAATTTCCATACGAATTTCTAAGTAAATTCTTAAATAATTATAATTCAGAATAAAACATTAAAAAGATTGGAAATTCGATTTGTATACGAAATCCAAAAAAATGATACTAAGAAAAAAAAAGCAATTTGATTTTGATACGAATTCCAATTATTGTAATTAGGAATAACAATTAAACAATAATTGTAAATTATATTTGTATACAAAATCAAACAAAAAATAACTACAAAATCCAATGTAAAAATAACTAAATAACACTAATTCAGAATAAAATTCTAACATAAAATCCCTAAATAAATTTGATTTCCATATGAATTCCAAAATAACTAAAATTATTAATAAATTAAATAAATTTAGCTATTTGATTTGTATATGAACCCCAATAAAATAACTAAAATGTTGACTAAAAATAAATGTTAAATGAGGATGACACGAATGGTGTTGGAGGAGAAACAAAAAAAAGCCACCATATTCGCTCTCAAGGACAAGAAATTCCCACGTTAATCGGTGAAAAAAATATAAAGAAAGAGTCCATATCAAGTACAATAAAACTGAAATTCAGAATAAAAATGAAACAAAATTAGCAATTTGATTTTCATACGAATTCCTAAGTAAAAGAGTCCATGACAAGTAGAATAAAACTAAAATTTGGAATAAAATAAAATAAAGTTACCAATTTGATTTCTATACAAATTTCTACGTAAAATTCCTAAATAGTTATAATTTGGAATAAAAAATAAAGAAAAATAGAAATTATATTTGCATACAAAATCCAACAAAATAATAATATTTTGGAATAAAAATAAAATAAGCAATTTGATTTTGATATGAATTCTAATAATTATATTTCAGAATAAAAATTAAACAACAATTGGCAATATAAATTCCAATAAGTATAATTTAGAATAAAAATTAAACAATAATTGATATTAATATTTGTATATGAAATCCAAGAAAAAATAACTAAATTTGGAATAAAAATAAAATAAAAATAGCAATTTGATTTCAATATGAATTGCAAGCTAAAATCCCTAAATAATTGTAATTTGCAATAAAAATTAAACAAAAATTAGCAATTTGATCCAGACATGAATTCTAAGAAAAAGAACTAAATTTTTGAATAAAAAATAAAAGGAAATTTTCTATTTCATTTTCATGCAAATTCCAAAAGGAAATCGTAAAATAACTAAAATTCAGAATAAATTGAGTAATTTGACTTGTATATAAACTCCAATAAAAATAACAGAAATGTTGAATAAAAATAAAACTTATAACAGTGATGACACAAATTGTGTCGGAGAAGACATAAAGAAGCCACCACATTCGCTTTCAAGGTCATATGTTTCTATTGTTACTTCTATGGAATAAAAATAAAAAATAGCTAAAGTTTTGATTAAAAATATAAGTTATAACGAGGATAGCACGAATGGTGTAAGAGGAGACCACAAAAGAGTGCAATGGCATCGATCTGTTCTGCAAAAAAGACACTGACCACAGGAAAGTGAAGAGTTAAGGTAGCGACTGACGGAGATGAGGACAATATCATGTTGCTCGCTAAAGCCATTGAAGAGAAAGTGGTGAGTGTCGACGTTGTTGAAGAAGTTAGTGGCTAAAGAAACTTGATGGTGGAGAAGCCCTGGCAGAGAAGAGATGAAGCTTTGCATTGAAGACGAGCTATTGATGATATAGGGTATCGGGTAGCTAGGAGCATGTCATCACTGATGAGGGGTATGTTGTCACCGGCGATGGCAAAAAGATTATCTATATCGTTAGACAACGACTAAAGCAGACATGACGATATTAGTGAAGATAGGTCACCATGGTTAGTGAGGAATCTACAACGTTGAGTTGACCAACGTCGTGGCAATAATTAGGGATAAGTAGAAGATAACTATGTAATAAAGTGTTTCATTAGAAGGAGTAGCAGCTGAGAGGGATCGATCAAGATTTTGGCTTACAGTTGAAGGTTGAAGCAAAAAAGTTATGACAACAAGAAGAAATAGAAGCCACACGGTTCAGTGGGACAACCGACGTGTGAGGAAAGATAAGTTCAAGGTACGTCGCCTATAGTGCATCGGTGTATGCGTGAGCAAGTTACTCTAATACATTATAGCATGTAAACTAATAAGATAATTTGCCGTAGACATAGTAAACATATTGCTAAGATAAAATAGAGGTACATGTGCATGCATACAATTTGGAGAAAAAACTAATAAAGTACGAATAGGGGCATGTAACTACATGATCTATACATGATGAAGAGTGGTTAGTTTTCTAAGAACCACAACAACTTATTATGCTCAGTGATTTTATTCCATCAAAGCACATACTTCAACTACGTTCTTCAGGTTGAAATTTTATTCAAGTTTATTTTGTCATTTCCAACGTTTATGATATCTAAAAAAAGTCTAAATAACTTACAAGATACGTAAATATATCTCAAGCATTTATACAAATTTTGAAACAAATCTAGCCGCGCAAATGTGCGGGCCACACTGCTAGTTTTCTTATTAAAATAGAGTCAAAAGAAGCCACCACGTTCGCTTTCAAGATCTAGATCTACACCGTTGATCATGGTAGGTTCAGATTATAATAGTCTAGATTAAAAGAAAGAGTCTATATCAAGTATGATCCAAAAAATAATTGAAATTTGGAATAAAAAAATAGCACTTTGATTTCTATACTAATTCGTAAGTAAATTCACTATATAATTCGAAATAAAAATTAAGCAAAATATAGCAATTGGATTTGTATACGAATTCTAATAAAAAATAACTAAAATTTAGAATAAAAAATAAAATTAGTAATTTCATTTCCATATGAATTCCTAAGTGAAATCCTTAAATAAATATAAATCTAAAAAATTAAACAAAAATTAGCAATTGGATTTGTATACTAATTCCAACAAAAAGAACTAAAATTTGGAATAAAAAAGCAAAATTATCAATTTAATTTCCATACAAATCCCTAAATATCTATAATTCGGAATAAAAATTAAACAAAAATTAGCAATTGGATTTGTGTATGAATTTCGACAAAAAATAATAGAAATTCAGGATAAAATAAAATAAAAATTATAATTTGATTTCTATATGAATTCCAAAGTAAAATATGTAAATAACTAGAATTTATAATAAATTAAATAAAATTAGCAATTTGATTTGTATACGAACTCTAATAAAAGATATCTGTTTTTAATAAAATAAAAGTTATAACATGGATAATATGAATGGTGTCATAGGAGACCACAAAAATGTGCAATGTCATCGATCTATTCTGCAAGAAGACTTTGATCCACTGGGAAGCGTGGAGCCAAGGTAACGACAGCGGAGCGGGGGGGGGGGGACATTGTCATGCTGCTCACCTTAGCCGTTCAACGAGGACAATGTTATGCTGCTCGTCAGAGCCGTTGAAGAGATGGATGAGAGTCAAATGAGCCAAGGGCCGCGACAATGAATGGTGAGTGTCTGTGTTGTTGAAGAAATCAGTGGCTAAAGAAGCTCAATGATGGGGAAGCCCTCGAAAATAGGAGATGAAGCTTTCAATTGAATACGAGTTATGGACGATATGTGGACATTGGGTAGTTAGGAGCATGCCAAAAAAACTCTATTATCTTATTGAAGTAGAAAAAAGAAATCACCACGTTCGCTCTCAAGGGCTAACAATTCTCACAGTAATCGGAGCAAAAAGAGAAATACTTACACCGTTGATCATGGTGGGTCCAAATTATAATGGCCTAGATTAAAAGAGTCCATGTCGAGTACAATCCAACAATAATTGAAATTAAAAATAAAAAAAATTAGCAATTTCATTTCCATACGAATTCATAACTAAAATCACTAAATGAATATAATTCAAAATAAAAAATTTAAAAATATTAGCAACTAGATTTGTATACGAATTCAAACAAAAATATACCTGAAATTCGGAATAAAAATACAATTAGCAATTTGATTTCCATACAAATTCCTAAGTGAAATCACTAAATAAATATAAATCAGAATAAAAATTAGCAATTAGATTTGTATATTAATTCCAACAAAAAATAACTAAAATTTGGAATAGAAAATAAAAATAGCAACTTTATTTATAAAATACCTAAATAAACATAATTCAGAATAAAAATTAAACAATAAATAGGAATTGGATTTGTATGCGAATTCCAACAAAAAAATCTAAAAGTTGGAATAAAAAATAAATAAAATTAGCAATTTGGCTTTGATACGAATTTCAAAGTAAAATCCCTAAATAAATTTAATTTGGAATAAAAAACAAAGAAAAATTAGCAATTGGATTTGTATACGAATTCTAAAATAAAATATCCGAATAACTAAAATTCGGAGTAAACTGAATAAAATTAGCAATTTGATTTGCTTGTGAACTCCAAAATAAATAACTATTTTTTTAATAAAAATAAAAGTTATAATGAGGATAGCATGAATGGTGTGGGAGGAGATCACGACAAGGTGATCCTATCAGTCCCTATCTTTTTTCTCTTATGCACGGAAGGTTTGTCATGCTTGCTAAAGAAGAAAGGACATGGATTGGCTTTCAACACCAAAGGGATTAGGAGGTATGGGATTCAGAGATATGCAAATCTTTAATCAGGCTTTGTTGGCTAAGCAATGCTAGAGGCTACTTACATAATCAGATTCTTTGTGTACTAGGGTGCTAAAAGGAGGTATTGTCCTAATTCTTC
This sequence comes from Ampelocalamus luodianensis, assembly GCA_036346255.1. Taxonomy (NCBI): domain Eukaryota; kingdom Viridiplantae; phylum Streptophyta; class Magnoliopsida; order Poales; family Poaceae; genus Ampelocalamus; species Ampelocalamus luodianensis. The sequence goes on along the minus strand of CM070617.1, from coordinate 21,745,100 downwards.
ATTCCGGGAGGCAAAATGTACTAGGAGTGCTTCCTTTACTTGGTGAAGCCTGATGCATGGGAGAAACTTCTAAGCCATGGTGTTTTATGGAGAGTGAGAGATGGCAAGACAATTTCATTTACGAGGGACCGATGGATCCCGGGTGCTATGCTCGGGCAAACAAAGCCAATTGTTGATCTCCCAGTAGATATGAAGGTGAACTTCCTCATTGATCAACAATCTGGTCAGTGGAATGAAGAATTGGTTCGTGCTTGCTACAGTGAAGAAGTGGCCATTTTGATTTTGAAGATACCTCTGTCACAGTACCTGTGAAGATTTCGCTGCATGCCCTGATACCGAAAAAGGTATTTTTACTGTTAAATCATCATATTTTCTTGCAAAGTATGAAGCTTTTTATCCGTTTTCTAGTGCAGACGATAAGGGTGAAATTTCTAATCAACAACAGATAGCAAAAGATTGGAAAAGGCCCATGATTGTTTACCGTAGGTTAGCAACTATCAAATCGCCATGTTCCTGTTTCTAATGCCTGTTGCTACTGCGGATGAATAGAATCAGTACATCTTGCATTTCTCACATGTCATTATGTGGCGGAGATTTGGTGGGAAATGAAGAAATGCTGGGGGTATTAAATGCAAACTTAAATCTTTCGTCTCCATTAGGCAGTGGTTGCTTGACTATTTGGCATGTGCGTCTAATGAACAGACAACTATCTTTATTGTCACAATCTGGCATGTTTGGGAAGCTAGAAATGGAGTTAGAAATGGTGAAAGGCTCACTCATCCTTGTCGTATCGCCGAAAAAGCGAAAGCATATATCGAGATGATATGGGTTTCTAGTAATGTCACCAATGTTTTTAACTTGGAAAGGTCTCAAGAAAGAGTGCGATTTGGTTGGCGGCGGAAAATACGAGAGCTCGATGAACAATTGAAGCACTTGGGGAAAATGTAAGAGCCCTAAAACCCACTACTACAAAAAGGCTAATACTGGACGATTCATCACAGACGGTTGACCAAAACCGTATGTATTACATACAATTATAGACGGTTTTGGTTTAGAGATCGTTTGTGTTACTAACTGCGCTAAAAACCATCCGTGAAGAGGTAATATCACAGACGGTTCATATTGAAAACCGTCTGTGAAATATGACAGACGGTTCTAAACACGAACCGTCTGTGATAATTAGACTCACAAATGGTTCATATTTAAAATCGTCTGTGATATTACCTCTTCACAAACAGCTTTCGCTGATGAGTTGTTCGTCGCCCGATGAGTTTCTTCGTCACTTCAATGCCGCTTCGGCTCCCCGATGCGTCTTTTCGTCTCACGCGCCGAATTTATTCCTTGTTTTATAAAAAGGATCATCCACCATCGAAGATATCATCATCCCCACATATAACTCTACTGTATGTACTTCTAAAGAAGAAATATATATGGCCTCCTCTGTTTCCTTGTCGCCGGCATTGATGTTGTACCTGGCCATACTGTACGTGCACCTCGTCGGTCGTACGTTGGCGGATGCGGCGGAAGGACACTGTTCCAACATTATCCTCCCTCCTCTGTCCGAGGATTTGCTAGAGCAGGCGTCGGCCACCTTCCGCCGTCTTTATATCATCCTCCGTCGTGTCTTCCGAGTGATCTCCCACTTCCGACGAGTTTACCACGTCATCGACGTGGTCATCCACAACGACGTTGCACGTCTCCAGGAGGCTCACCGTCACTTGGACTACTTAATCGAGGCGGCAAGCGACCGAGTCGACCATGCCGAGACCCCCCAAGCAAGGGAAGAGAGCCTATGAGCTCAATTCTTCTTGATTCAACAGTCCAAGGGTCTTCGGGAGACACTCGAACGAGCGCGTCAGCGGGTGGACGCATTTCGGGCTGATGGTCACGAACCGTCCGATGCCGACGCTGCCTCCTACAAAGTTTTGAAGACGGAGATAGCAGCCTACCTCCGTCACTAGAAAAACTTTTTTTAATTTTTGTAAGAAGCGACTGGCCACGCTGTTTATATATATATATATATGTGTGTGTGTGTAAATTCCAAAAATGGAAAAATCTAGTTTGGAGGTGATCGAATTACTATATTATATGTTGAACTATATATATATCACAGACTGGACGCCTGATCACAGACGGTTCATCGAAACCATCTGTATTAAAAACAATCACAGACGGTTTTTGTGTAGCGACTGTCTGTGTTACTTTCCGCGCCAAAAATTGAAGAGGTAATATCACAGGCGGTTCATTATGAAAACTGTTTGTGAATTATCACAGGCGGTTAGTAAAAATAACCGTCTGTGATATTTAGAACTATCACAAATGGTTTTCAACAAACAACTGTCTGTGATATTGTACAATCGTCCGATTTTAAATCAACCGTCCAGATCAAGCGGAAACACAAGGTCCGAACAGGGCTATCACAAACGGTTATTTTAAAGAACCGTCTGTGATATTCCTTTATTAATAACAGCCTCCGCGCTAGGGTTTGTGCCCTTACTCTCTCCATGCGCGCTAGGGCTCGGGACTTTGGTCTCCCGCATCGCGCCTCCCCCGCCGCCGATTCGAGCTCGCCCCGCCATGTCCTCCGCCGAATCGAGCTCGCCCCGCCATCTCCCCCATCGAATCGAGCTCGCCCCGCCATCTCCCCTACCGAATCCAGGTACGCCGCTCCCCTCTGCCCCCCTCCCGCGCAGCCGCCCTCCCCTCTCTGCTCCCCTCCCGTGCCGCCGCCCTCCCCTCTCTGCTCCTCTCTCGCGTCGCCACCCTCCCCTCTCTGCTTTGTGCTTTGTGCTTTGTGATTTGTGATCAATTGATGAACTGAACTGATTTGCTTGTTGATCTGCTGTGCCTAATGCCTACATTGAACTATTGCTGAATACTATTGCTGTTGTGATGTGCCTACTTTGTGCTATTGCTGAATACTATTGCTGTTGTGATGAACTGAATTATTTGTTGATTTGCTTTGTGATGTGCCTGCTATTGCTGAATACTGAATATTGAACTATTGAACTGGACTGAACATATTGCTTGCTGATACTGAATATTGAATATACTCCCTCGACGATATGGATGAGCCCTTTCCCTTCCCCTTGCTCGGTGATAAATCTTGAGAGCTATCGACGATGCTTCCGTGATGTGCCCTGAGGGCTAATGTTTTGTGATTTTGGGGGATGATGATATGGCTGTGGGTTATGGGATGAGCTGAGCTCTCTGTGAAATATCTAGTTCATGTGGGCGGTCCCTTTGGAACAAGAAAAAAATAGGGGTAAAGGTATGAGTAGGGTTAATCTTGTGCGGTCCACTGGTCTGAATATATTAGCAAGTTTTAATATTGTGCAATTAGCCTTCTGAGAGCAATAATCAATCTTCATTTCACCTCTGCCAGGTACGTCCTACCATTCTATTTCTGATCTCTTCTCTATAGAGTCTCCAAACAGTGACTGCTTGTGTCTTTAAAATCGGCATCATATATATATATATATATATATATATATATATATATATATATTATAGTCCTCAACCACTTTTAAAGGGTGCGTCACATGACATGAGGATGATGAGATAGCAGCTACGGGCAACTTCATCGAGCCCATGCAAGTTTAAGAATCATGCTGCCAGGAGAGCGTCAGGACATGCAATTACCTGGATGTCGTCGATAGGTAATTACATATTGACGACATCCAGGTAATTAGATGTCCTTACGCTCTCCTGACAGTCATGCTTCTTAAACTTGCATGGGCTCGATGAAGTTGCCCGTGGCTACTATCTCATCCTCCTCATGCTGCGTGGACGACCCCCGAAAGTGGCTGAGGGACTACAAACAATATATATATATATATATATATATGATGCCGGTTTTAAAGGCACAAGCAGCCACTGCTTGGAGACTCTATAGAGAAAAGTCATCACAGACGGTTTCATCTACAAACCGTCTATAGAGAAAAGTCATCACAGACGGTTCCATCTACAAACCGTCTATAGAGAAAAGTCATCACAGACGGTTTCATATGAAACCCGTCTGTGATATATCAATCATCACAGACGGTTTTATCTACAAAACCGTCTGTGATAGGTAACTATCACAGACGGTTATGAGTTAATAACCGTCTATGATAGTATGCATCACAGACGGTTTGAAAACCATCTGTGATGACCTCATCATCACTGACCCATAGACTCAGCCGGCTCACGAAACTGTCTATGATGACGTTTTTGAACCGTCTGTGAAGACCTTTTCTGCAGTAGTGACCACCCCTACGGTAAGATTTTATAACCGCACGCTTGAAACAAAACGCCGTGGCAACCCAACAGTTGCTACTGCTTCGGGAACTGCTCCAATGGACAAGACTGTGAGAGTCGATTGAGATTCTTTAATTTGGCTGTTCGGGAAAGCCGAGTTTGTCTTCACATCTCAAGAGAAACTATCTTTTTTACCGAGTATTTTTCTGGTCAAAAGAAATACCAGTCGGAAAGGCTTTTTTTTTTCCGATTACCATGCTACGACTACTTTGTAGTCGTAAGATTTCCGACAACCTTCTTGATCAAGTATTTCTAGTCAAATGAAATATTAGTCAAAGAGTATTTCCTTCGACCATCATTCTGCGACCACTAAGTGGTCGTAAGACTGTCTACGACTCCTTTTTTCAAGCAAGTTACTTTCACATGAGGCTAGGGGGCTAGATGGCGATGATCTAATAAATCCTTATTTAATTATTTATCTGTAATTCTTACTATGGGTAAATATGTCTTTGTATAGTTCTTAAGTATACCCCTTAATGTGCATAAGGGAGAAGCCAATCAGGTGGTCGTAAGTCTTTCTACGACCACCCCCTATAGTCGTAAGTCCTTCTACGACTACTAACTGATCGTAAATTCTTCTACGATCATCTTCTGGTCGTAAGTTCTTCTACGACCAGTACCCAGTCGTAAGTTCTTATACGACTATCTCACAGTCGTAAGCTATTCTACGACCAGGTCAGCTACGACCACCCCATAATCGATAGAGCCTGCAGACGAGTAGCCCAATTGATTATGGAATCTAAGCCGTCAATGTATGATGTTATTCTCCGGAGTAATTGTACGTAATGCGTCATTATCTCTGATAAGTATCTGTCAGGCGACGTGGAGGGGTTACTACTCCGGTGATTACTACCAGCAATACGCCCGTTAAATGAAATGATGAGACACCTCTTGACCTGGAGAAACGGCTACCTCTTCGCACACTATATAAAGATTGCAGTCAGAAGATAATGGCAAGTCTCAACGGACGAGAGACACGCAATCAGGAGGAGTACAAGCCTTAGTCTTTCTACTGATTGAAACCATGATACTCAATACAATACACACAGGAGTATGGTTATTATTATCTCTAGAGAAGGCCTGAACCTATATAAAAATCACTGTGTCGCTCTCTCTGCGTGATCAATTGTGGAGACTCCAGAATCAAATAATCTTTACGTAAGATCGGTTCTAAAACACCGACACATACGAATTGCAAAATAATAAATAAATAAAATTGCAAATAAAAATAAAAGTTATAAAGAGGATATCACTAATGATACCAGTGGAGACCACAAAAAAGTGCAATAGCATCATTTTGTCCTGTAAGAAGGCATTGACCCACAAGAAAGCGAAGAGCCAAGGCGGTAGTAACAGAGATGAGGATAATATCGTGCTGCTCACTTTAGCTGTTTAACAAGGACAATGCTGTATTGCTGGTCGAAGCCGTTGAAGAGAAACGATAGTGTCAAAGGAGCCAAGGGCCGCGATGACAAGTGGTGATTATCAACATTGTTGAAGAAATCAGTGGCCAATGAAGCTCGATGATAGAAAAACCCTAGCAAAGAAGAGATGATGCTTTGCATTGAAGACGAGCTATGGACGATATGAGGTCATCGGGTAGCTAGGAGTGTGCCATCACTGGTAAAGGGCGTGACATCACAGATGATGGTTAGAACATTCTTCATATCGTTACACAACAACTAAAGCCACAACGGTTGAGTTGCCAATGTCGAAAAGGAAGAGCGTCTGACATGAGAGAAGAGGACATCGAGCGCGTATAACATTATGCATGTGTGTATATACATGCAAGCATTCGTACAAATAGAAACACGGACGTACAGAAGCAGAGAAGCAAAGAGCTCAGAGTAGAAATGTCACTGTTGTAGGGAATGGGTTTGGAGCCACTGAAAAGAGTGTGACGGTGTCCCTAGCAGTGATCGGTGACGGTTGCACGTGTGTATATCACAAAAATCAACATTAAGCAATGATTGGAGAAAAGTAGAAGATAACTTTGTGGTGGAGTATTGTCTTAGAAGGGGTAGCAGCTAAGAGAGATCGGCCAAGAATTAGGTTTGATGTTGGAAGTTGAAGAAGGAAAGTTGTGGCGGTAAAAAAGAGATAGAAGACATAAGAATTAGGTTTGATGTTGGAAGTTGAAGAAGGAAAGTTGTGGCGGTAAAAAAGAGATAGAAGACATACGATTTGGTGGGGCAGCCGCCATATGAGGGAAGGTAAGTTCAAGGTAGATTGTTCGTGGTGTCATGTAAACTAATAAGGTAATTTGTCACATATATAATCAACATGTTGCTTGAGATTAAATAGAGGTACATATGCACGCATATATTTTGGAAAAGAGTAACTAACAGAGGAAGAATAGGGGTATGTAGCTTTATGATCCATGCAAGAAGGAGAGTGTTTACGTTTATAAGAACCATAACAACTTATTATACTTAATGATTTCTTCTATGAAAACTCATAATTCAATTGTGTTTCTCAAGTTTTATTTTCCTTTAAACTTCTATTGTCATTTTCAATGTTTACAATATCTTTAAAATCTAAATAGCCTACAATATATATAAATATATTCTCAAACATCTAAATTTATATAATTTGATACTAGAAACTTTGAAACAAATCTAGCCGCGTAAAGTACAGGCCACCGTGCTAGTTGTATTGCAAAGGAGAAATTTTGTTCGTCCGGTCAGTGTATCTCTTGACTGCAATCTTTATTGGATTGCTGATTTAAGCAGGCTGGATAGAATTAGGACAGCTTAATCTATCTAACACGAGCGTGCAAACTTAAATAGGCTTTTTCAAGATACACTTGTCGTGTTCATATAGCACCTGTACCTATCATACGTCAAAAGCTAGAGCTAAGTGCAGAGGACCTTTTTGCGTTCCATTAAACGTGCTGATCCTAACGAAGAATATAACTCGGTGATGCTCAGTGATTAATTAGTTTATCGCTGCTCTTGTTGACGTATGTCACAACTTCGAATCGACTGCGTCGCCAAGAAATCAGTCTTAAGTTAGAGTACTCTGATGGAGAGAGAAAGTGAACAATTGGACAAGCAGAGGGCGATCCATGCATGTCTTTGCCTTTGCTGCTGCAGAGTGCAGAACAGACAAGAAAATGTATGAGATTGAACCTTAAAACATACAGATCTGGATAACGAAATAGCCAAATACGCAGTTGCGAATGCGATGCACCCCTTTCCCTGCATCAAGAGATACCAAATGTGGAGCGAAGAGGCCGCGGGTTCTTTTAGAAGAGACCTGTGAACACATGGAAGATTTTCGTTTAATTGGATAGCTTGTGTAAATGTGAAAACAAAACGCCCCCGGCATGCTTTGCTTGCCTTGTCTAAATTGCTTTAGTTAAAGTTGTTCTTATCTCCCTCTTTAATCATTCCTCCTGCGAGCGTGATTGAGAAGAAATATGGACGCATCAATTAAACCTAGACAAAGATTGCGTGTGCACCCTGACCCTGGAAGCAAAGTATTCTACTACTACTCTACTTTAACACCATCTTCTACGCGTGGTAATCTGACACTTAATTAACCTCTTATCCCTGGTCCAGATCAAAGATCTAACCAAAATAAAACGTTATGTCCCCTGATCTTTGCTACTATCAATCCACGTTAATTTAGTCAAAGGGTTAGAATGGCTTAATTTGCAGTCATATCTTAAACTGCTGCATCATATAATTCGTTTCCTACGTGGACACGACGATACAAAACGTGTGTGCAAGCTCTGGTCATCCGTAATTTAGTCAAAGGGTTAGAATGGCTTAATTTGCAGTCATATCTTAAACTGCTGCATCATATAATTCGTTTCCTACGTGGACATGACGATACAAAACGTGTGTGCAAGCTCTGGTCATCCGTTTATTCATGTGAACATGCATGGATGCTGCGGCTACTGCTCTCTTGGGAAACGTCGTTGCCATGCATGATGGACATCCAAACTATCGTGGGGCCTTATCACGAATGTTGCTTGCGGAGTGCAAACAACCCACACAGGCCACAGCCGGCCCCAGGCGCGCGCGCGTTTGTTCCCATCTGCCGTGCCCCGCGCGCGCGTTTGTTCCCACACACGCACGCACGCGTGTATACCCTAGCGCGCGCCGTGCCATATATTCGCGTCCTGCGAGCCGTGACGTGCCAATGCATGATTCCTTGGCTGGCGCACGACAGAATGCGAAATGGTCGGTCGCGCCTAGCCGTCAATCCCTCTCGTAGGTATCCGGATTTTGTGTTGTACTGCAGAGAACACCGTATAAGCAGCGCCTTCGAGTCTATGTCTACAGTACTCCACGGTGCACTGTGGCAGAGCGTGGCAGAAACAGCACGGTTTTACTGTTCTCTTTGGTGCTATATCGCTCGATATAAACATTTTATTTTACCCTAATGCTAGTATTCTCTTCAATACAGATGATCTGTTTCCCCTCGTTGTGGTTTTGCTAGGTTTGCAACATATTGTTTATAAAAAAAAACATTGAACTAAGGACATAAGAATACAAATATCGATCCGATAGAGAACAACACAAACACAAACACCAGTCCCAAGAGCGACACACTCACCGTATATATATACGCGCGCGGGGCCAGGCAAGATTAACATCACCGACACCTTCGTCGATCTCGATCGTTTGCCAACGCGCGCGAGGTCGCCTTTTTTATGTTCCTTAACCCGCCCGCGCGTGCCGCGCGTCTGCGGCGGTGTTCAAACCCATGTCAAGAGACGTACAATATGCACAGCAAGTTCATGACCTTATCCTAAGAGGCCGGGTACACACTACACATACGTCGTATGGGGCTGATATAGACTGCTGGGGTACATATAGTCGTGGTCCCATGTAATCATACCTAGTACGTACATGTGTTATACACATTCCGTAAAGCTTTTCAAACATGTCCGAACAACATATATACAGGCAGTATAATGTGGGATATATATATATATATATATATATATATATATATATATATATATATATATATATATATATATATATATATATATATATATATATATATATATTCCTCTTTTCCTACTCCCAAGGTGTAATTCTCCTATTCGTATCTCACATATCTCATAACGTAGGGAGTGTCTTGCGCAACCGAGAGTATGTATGTGTAGTATACGAGTATATAAGACCATATAGGTGGTATCTACACATTTTCAGAGGTGGTATGTACAATTTTTAGATATACTCCTTTTTATGTGCGAATATGAAGGTATTTACAAAATATGCTAAAAACTATGAGCTCTCTTGCAAATTTTTCGTGTGGTTCACATTGGAGTATCTTATAATTAGTAAATGAGTATACCTAAAGTGATAAAGGAGTATGTTAAGTTCTTTTAGGTGGTATATCAAAAGTAGGAGTAACTACACCCGGGAGTAGAAAGTATTTTTCCTATATATATATATGAAGCTTTTTTTCTACTCCCGGGAGTAGTTACTCCTTATTTCGTATCTTACATATCTCATAACGTAAGAAGTATCTTACGCAACCGAGAGTATGTATATGTAGTATACGAGTATATAATATCATATAGGTGGTATTTACACATTTTCAGAGGTGGTATGTATAATTTTTAGACATACTCTTTTTATGTGCGAATATGAAGATATTTACAAAATATGCTAAAAACTATGGACTCTTTTGCAAATTTTTCATGTGGTTCATATTGAAATATCTTATAATTAGTATATGAGTATACCCAAAGTGATAATGGAGTATATCAAGTTCTTTTAAGTGGTATATCAAAGGTGGGATATAACTATATATATATATATATATATATATATATATATATACACACACATGACTGGGCCATATTTACTGCGTGTATATGACTCGGTCAAAACATGCATATAGACTAGTTTACTTGAGCGCATTGTCACATGGTCAAGCTAGCGCACTAACATGTAATATTACATACAAGCCTTTTTACTCGATCTAAACCTTTTTTTTTTCTTGTTTACCATCGCACCCACACAAAGTGAAGGCTGGAGACGATGAATTAACATACGTATAAGCTAGGTGTGACCTGGCTGCGGTTCAGGGAGCCACAAAGTTGGACTTGGTCGAAAAAGTTCGCTACGTTAATTACCCCACGCGGAGGGCTTTAGAAATGTGGAGAAGAAAAGCATCTGATCAATCAATAAAGCTAGCCTATGCCATAGTTTTCGGCAGCTGGCGCGTTCACTTAATCTAGGTAGGAAGAGCTTGGTGCGATCCTTGTCCAAATTAACCTTTGATTTTGTTTGTGTCTGATGACGATCGCTTGCTGCGCGTGCATCCGTCGTTTTCTCAATTTGACCTCCTCACATATGCCTCCGCGAGGAATGTTGATTTTTTTGCTAGCTAGCTACCGCGCGCCACAACGCGTGCACCGCATAAGAGACCAAAACTGTACTGCATGCTCCACGTATATATGTTATCTAGCTAGCTAGCCGTACTCTACTACAATGGAAAAGTATATACCTTTCTTTCTTAATTAGCTGCATGTCTACATATTTTGCCTGTAGCAATTAGCAGTAGCAGCTAAAACAAAATTATACGAGCGACTGCGTGTTCTAGGTGATTGTTGACTTACACCTACTTAAGCCAATTGCCGCAGATAGCACATGAAGTTGCTAAGAGAAAAGGTACAGAAGATACCTTTTAACTTGATTAGGGTTATATATTGCTATGGAGTACTACATATAATTCAGTGTTATCAATGGTTCCAGGAACATGGCAGTAATAGCAAAATCCACCTAGAGACTTGTTGGTCGATTTCTCATGGTGGCTTCATTAACTGAGAGTAACTAGATCCGGAATGCTTAGTTGGTGATAATTTACTACTAATTATATTCTCTGCACGCTGCATTTCATGACGAAGCATGCCTTCTCAAAGTTTTTTTTTTTTTTAAGAATGCCTTTCCATAGTTTAGTTCAACGGAGGCGCATGGGCGTAATGCCTTTTCATAGTTTAATTCAACGGAGGCGCATGGGCGTACGTACTTCAATTGTAAATTTGTAACGCGTGAAATTTCAGAGAGCAACAATATACTACCTGGACGACGATGATAAATGGATGTGTATGCATATGGGAATTTTTTTAAATGCCATTGCAAATGTTTCGGATCTCTGATTTGCTATTATAAAGTGGCATCCCCTCATATGTCACTGCAAAGTCAAAACAACACTCTTTATACCATTGTTAACCAGTCAAATCATAAAGTGGTTGTGCAAATACCATTTTGTTCTTGTTGTCTTCTTCTTCCTCTCACACTCCCTCAGCCTTCTCCAGCTGTGAGCGGGCCGCTGAGGCTGAGGGAGGCAACCACCGCTCGGTCTCACATCGACGAAAGGGAGGTGGCCACCGGGTAGACCCACGACCGGGTGGAGGACGCCGCCACTAGCTTGATCTACGTTGGAGATGGAGGAGGACGCCGAGGGAGGAAAAGGGCGTAGGAGTCCATGATGACGCCGCACGCCGAAGGCCCTGGAGGGAGGGGTGGTGCTGGCTCCGGCGAAGGGCGTGGGTGTTGGGGATACAACAGTAGAGATTGGCGACGTCGAGGCACCACTGGAGACGCTAATGCCGATGGCGATGACAGGGCGACCTGAGGATCGATAGTGAAGATGGCCACGAGATGAGGTGGTGGTGCGCTCGCACGAGGTCGCCCATGGCGGCAGCGCGACTCAGGTCGGTAGAGATTGAAGACAAGGATGGCGGGTTAGGGCTGAATAGGAGACGTCAAAGAGGGTTCACCAGCGATCGCGAAGAAGACGGCAAAGGCGGCGGCTGCTGTTGGTTCCAGATCGGGGCCAACACACAAGGGAGGGAGGGAGAGAGAGGAAGAGGAGAGGAGGGAAGAGAGAGGAAGGAGGAGAGAGGAAGGGCCACACAGGTGGAGGAGCTCGCCCATCGGCCAGGGTGGTGGTGGTTGTGTAGGATAGAGAGAGGTGGCGGTGTCGGGTGAACCGGAGGAGAGAGAGAAGCAAAAGGGAAGAAAAGAAAAGGAGGAAGGAGAAGAAAGAAATGTGGGTATTTTGGAGAGAAAAATGATGGAAAAAAAATTAATGGAGGTGGTAGCAATGGTATAAATGGGTATGGTTTCAACTTTGCATTGACATATGATGGAGATGCCACTTTGCAATGGCAGATCAGGGATCCGAAACATTTGAAATGACATATAAATTTTTTCCCTAAAAGTAATCAAGAATTTCATAGATATTGTATGATAACAGTAACCGATCGATCAATATATATGTCAACTAACACAATTAATCAGCCTCTCGTTGTTTTGTCTCATAAAGTGCTATATGAGGTTCCAAATTACCAGTTCAATTAGCCTGTGAAGCTGAGAAATTTTCTCCACTACAAAGCTACTGAGACAGCCTAGCTGCAGTAGTACTGGCTGCCTGCATGCAGCTCCCACTCCGGCAGAAGAAAATTCAGCTACTTCACAGCTTTTGGCACCCGAAACCGAAAGCCACCTTATTGCCCTATTAATTTCCTTTGCTCCTCTTGATTAATCCCCATGTATGCATATATATATCAGCATTCTTAATATACTGATATATACACACGCAGTACTTCGTACTAGTGCTTAATTAACTTAGACCTTGCATCGGCGGCCGGTTGCATGGTACGCACGTACGGACCAGGCAACCCGCAGCCTATCAGAGCCTCTCACCGTTCGAAGCGTATGATGCGGTCCTTGGCGGCGGCCTCGGCGACGGAGAAATGCTCCGCGCCGAAGGAGCGGACGTGGTCGCTGAGGGAGCGCTTGTGCTTGAAGTCGGAGCCGCAGGCGCAGAACCAGCGCTTGCCGCAGTTCTTCTCGTGCGTGCGCCAGTCGCCCTTGACGGCGAAGGGCTTGGCGCAGCGGCGGCAGTGGAAGGGCTTGGCGCCGTGCTTGCGCTTGTAATGCGTCTGCAGGGTGCGGAAGTCCTTGAGCGGCCGCGCGCGCGGGTGGGCTATGTTGTTCTTGCACCCCGCCGCGCAGCAGTAGCACGGCAGCTTCAGCATCGTCAGCGTCTGCGTGCCCTTGAGGGACTCCGGGCCCTTACGGTACTCGCGGCCGTGGCCCCACATGTGCATCTGCATCAATGCATGCAAGCATTGGATTAGCGAACTACTCACTATGAGATTGGTAAAGTTAGATTAGCGTGAGCTGTGCTTTGTAGAATTAGAGAATGAAGTGGTTATATATATGATGGGTCATGCATGAAATGGAGGTGAAGTGCCGAAAAAATATGGAGATCTAGCTACACGCATGCATTCTTGGTGCCGCGGCATATTTTGGTGGCAATTTATAGCCGAAAACAATTGTGTTGCTGCAAATTCTGAATCATAGAACACATCAAATCACTCAATTTCGCGCCCCCTTGTTGATACCTTCCATTGTAAACAGTAAACACAATTGAAAGTCTGAAAATATCAACAATAACTATATTTGTCTCTTTTGTGTGTGTGTGTCCAAGATGAACACGCGCGACAACAATCAAATGATGACGTATACGGGGACCTAGGTAAATCAAAAGGGAATTAACAAGATCCAAGGTGCATATCATATATAAGACCATGTAAAACATCTTAATTTTACCTGCATGTTATTGTATCTGTTGAAGGTCTTGTTACAGACATGGCAGATAAACTGCACCGGACCGATGAGGATCTGCGCCGCCGTCGGGATCCAATACCGGCAGTTCATCACCACGCCGCTCTCCGCCCCAAACCCGCCAAATCCCCCCACGCTGATGCTGTTTGATCCTTCCACTGACGCCACCACCTCGCCATGCTCTTGCTCCTCTCCCTCCACCTTGCAGCAGGCATGCATGGGCTTCGACTCATCCATGTCCTCCTCCTCAACGTCGTCGTCGTCTTCCTTTTCCTCCTCGTCGTCTTCCATGGTGGCATCAGTGAAAGATCCACCAACCGGCAAGCCAATATTCAAGTCCACGCCGAACTCCAGTACCCCGGTCGCACTGCTCGTGATCTCTTCTCTGACTGCAGGGTGCTCGTGATCATCAGGCCACTTCCCCTCCTCGAGCCTGCCGAGCAGTGGCAAGCACGTCATGCTGCTGCCATCTTCTTGAACTCTTCTTTCCCCTCCGTCTTCCCCGGGTACTTGTTGATGCCAGGACGCCATCGAGGACGACGATGAAAAAGACGACGATCGCGACGAGGACGCTGGCTTGAGCCACTCGACGAAAGACGCGGCAACAACCTCACCTTCCATGGCGCTGCAGGTCCGCAGCCCCATAGATCTTGATTACCGATCAACACCTAATGCCCTACTAGATATAAATACAGCTCTCACTTTGCACGGGAGATAGGAGTAGTATATAGCTTCCTTGATCTTGGGGTTTGGTGGCGTGGAGAAGATGAGAGGAGGAGAGAGGAGATGGCTAGCCTAATGTCAAGGTGTGCATGTGTCGCTGTCTTGAAGAAAATGAAACGGCCAGCTGGGGCCATTTATATACGCTTAAGGCCGGCTAGCTGCGCCCTTAATCTCTAGCTTTGCGCGGTGGGGTTTGAAGTCTTGGAGGCTTTCACACACGAGGCAAATCAGACAGGACCGGCTCTGAGTTTTGATAGCGCGTGAGAGTGTGAATGTGCCGCGCGCGGCTAGCTAGATGCATGCGTGGCCTGAATGATCGTTGGCTAGCTGTTGCTGTTCGTGTGCGTATTGATGCGTTAGTGCGTACTGGTGCCTGCGGAATGCTACGTACCTAGCTTGGTTTGGGGCCTTGGAAGATGGTCCCTGCCGCCGTGCATTACACAGTCGCGGTCCACGCGGCGGCGGTGCTGCGAGTCGTGACTTGTGATCAGTGCTGGGCGGATGTGCGCGGTACGGGGGAGTTTAATGGGGGAGTCAAAGTGGAGTACACTAGGAAGAGAAACAGAGGATGAAATGGTTTGTGTTCTCACGTACACGACGGTCTAGCCTTCTATTTTGGATTTCCTTTTCAGTTTTTGTCACTGAGCTCATTTTAGACACGCAAGAGGTGAAAATTTGTAAAGCCCTAATCTAGTCTAACGTAACTTCAATTTTTACAAGGCGCTATGGTAGACCAATCCAGGGGATATATATATATATATAACTTCCTAAATTATCTGAGAATTGTTGTTCTGAAAAAAGAACTCTTTGAGACTTTTTCATACTCACATTTGGTGCTTAATTAAACTGGTGACTGTGCATGAAAAGAGCTAGCAGTATATGAGTATGGGGAAATGTAAAGTGATGCTGGCCTTGATAGTACTCTAGTTATCTAGCACGATACGAGTCTATATAGCCACCAAGACACAGCTTAAAACAACTGGCACTTGTGATCTTTCCCAATCGCCAGGGAGGATCCAAATTAACATGCATTTTTAAAAATTCGAGCCGTCTCCTTCAGGACTCTCTCCTTATAACATCTGTTCACCCTCGTCGTGATTGGCAAGATCAGCGGAAATCGAAGAAAAAAAACACTTGAAGCCGACATAGGACAGTGCAACTTTAATTTACTTTAGTAGAACATGATGCATCAGGTGGCTAGACTCCGTCAAAAAGGCAACGAGATAGCATGCATGGCATGCCCAGACCGCACCAGAAATGGTTCGTTACAACACCACACCGTGCGCCAAACTATTAACCGTTCAAAGGAGTACGTGTCAAAAAACCGGAAAATTCAGGCGCTCGAGCTGCACATGGACCGATATACTAATGGATCGCCTTTTGAAACGGTGGCGCCGCATACGTGTATATAGGTGCCCCAGCCACCATCATGAACCTGGACCGAAGAAAGTAAGGGAGGGAGTCGGATTCAAAAGCGGCGTTACGTTTGGCATCGGCCGTGTTGGACTCGGTCGCTCGCGTGGAAGCAGCACTCGAACGTTGTGGGACGGAATGGAATCATGGGATGGAACGGTCGTGTCACGGCGCAGCGGGGATTGGGCCGTGGCGGTGTGCCACTGGGGCATGAAACGGAGGCTCACGAGCGGGCGGAACCCCGAAATCCCCAAGCGGCGCGTTGGAGTTGGACCCTGCGGCACGCAGAAGCTCATCAGCCCGTGCGCGGCGCGGTCCGAACCTCCGTACTGTGTGTCTATTTAACCGGCTTGCTCACAGCTCCATCGTGCCAGGCCGATTCTTCCTACGTCGATGTCTAACTTCCACCGCTACATATATCCCTTCTGCTGGAAGCCCAGAAGCCTGAGCGTTGGCCCATGTCGATCTTTTAGCTTCGCTGCTGCGGTTCACACTCAGACCTGAAGATTTTTTTTCTTTTTTTTATCCTTTAAGATTTGCTATTTTTAATAACAAGCAAAGCCTTCGACAGAAAAACCTAGAACAAAAAGCAAGCAACATGCTATACCACAGACACCAACGCAGAGTTCTTCTACACGACTGAACACATGCTGCTGGCCTCAAGAAAAGAGAGAGAGAAACGAGTTCGTCAAAGCGAAAGAAAAGTTGGGTTGATAAATATCATAAAAGAAACAAACAAGGATAAGATCAAGCTAAGTCTCATAAACAAACTGATGTGGTGTGTCACTAGTAACTCAACAAATTTGTTTTTCAATTGCTCTGCGTTATAACTTGTTTCCAAACACTATCAATTAATAGGGTGCAAAGTTGAACGCAACCATCGGTTGAAAAGTGCTTCAACAATAAGTAACAAGAGATTGAAGGTTTTGAATTTGTGGGTACTTGCACGCAGCTATTGATGGTATGGTTCAGAAATATCCGATATTATTGTTTATATGATAGCCATTTACGCTTTTTCACTGACAGTAGTGTTGCTTCGTTTTAGGGTCTCTCATGCGGTAGTCGTCTGTAACACGAGAAACAAGACGCACCATACATAGAGCAGTTGTCTATAGAGACATGTAAAAAGATAATTCAATTATAGGAGCTGTATTTAGTGCTGTCTACAGATGACATGAAGGGATACTATAGACAGTAGTTATTTATACCATTGTACATGCTCTAAGAGTGATAGTTAGCTAAGTATCTGCCCTGATCCTGGCAGGGCCAATTCCCTCTAATTAGTTCATTTCATACACCTTGGGCAGGACGCTCACATTATGTTGCGCCCGTCCAATAGTACCGAATCATACTTACACTGGTTACCGGGTACCGATTCCAAATGTAAGTTGCACACTTGCACGTCATTTATCATACTTGCGAGAAGCATGCCTTGTAGTCTTTTCTGCTTCAGTACTTGATCAAGTCATGCCCATACTTAACTTGTGGTTGCACGATTATTAGTTCAGAAATACGACATATAATTCGGTCCTTAATCGACTTAGGTGAGACAATCTATAAACCCAACTCTCGTGCAACCCTTGAACTGGTCTCATACCATCCATTTTATAAAACATTTTCCCTTACATACGTTTGAGTTTTTTGGCTTATTTGGCACTGTTTCGTGGAGACTTAGCAAATGTAGCCCTCTCCCAATCGAAATGACAAAAATGTCACCGCGAACGTACCAGTAGGCGACATGTGTCGTCTATCGTGGCCCCGTCGTGCGGCATCGGCCTACCGCGCCCCCATCGCCCTACACCCACCCTACCACGCCCCACGGCCCTGCAAGCTTGTGTCGCGCCTGGGGCCCTTCAGCCGCCTACCATGCACGCCCGATTGGTCCCACCAGCCAACCATCGCGTTGCTCACCCCTGCTGCACCCCCACCACCCTGCATGCACGCTGCACCTGCATCGAGGCTTGGATTGTCCCGTCTGATTATTGATTGTGTTTTTAGCAAAGGTGTATGTTTCTAATTACAGATGAGATGACAATGAGCATTCCAGTAGCATGAAGATGTAATTGAAATATTAGGGGGGAAAAGAAAATATTAGGATTCCAGCATTGAATAAAAGCTTTGGATTATCATCGTTTTTGCTATTCTCGGTGGAATTATGGTTTGCATCCACGCTGTTGTTATGAGTGTAGTGTTTGCACAACCAATTCCTTTCGAAAAAGAGAACACAATTTTAGATAGAGAAATATTTGTGAATTAAAATTAAAATACTTTGTAATGTAATTGTGAATTACATGGCGTGTAGGGTTTGATTATGTGCATTTGTTTGTCCCGCTACTTGTATGGTAGAAACGAGAACATGCACGAATCATCGAACCGATGTACACGTAGTATACATGTGCGCCTTTTTGGAATTAGGAAAATGGTGGATCGAAAAGATGTTAGTCTTGAGGGTCCGTCGATGCCTTCCTTGTCTCTTGCATACATGCGGGCTCGGCCAGTCCTGAAGGTAGCCTTGTATTGGGCTTCCATGATCTCCTTGGGAGTAAGCACTCGCTTAGCAGGAGCAGGAGCATTAGGGACCATGGATGCCTTCCCCTTGTCCACCGTGCACCAGGCCTGATCGTCCTCTGCGTGTTGTTTGGGGGTCTTCCACCACCACCCCGGTTCCTTGGGCACCATCGCTGCTTTTTTTTCTTGTCTTCTCCGCTCTAGGGTATGTAAGGTTTCCAGCGGTGGAAGACATTGGGTGACACCGCGTAGTTCAGCATATACTTCTGCTCGATGAACGTCCTATCATACTTGGTCGGGTCGTTGATCCATTGGAAGAAAAAAGGAACGCTCCACCATCTGCCATTATGCACGGATATGTGAAATGCAACGTGCAATGTGAAAAATCGATGTGTGTATGAGATTGTCTTACGCAAATATCTTAGCACATGTAGTATGCCCGGGCGGGGGTCGCCGGGTGTGTTGACTGAATGATATGTGTCGGGTTACCATAGTCACACATGCGCGCATGGAAACTCCTGTGGTACTGGCGCATCCTTCATCGAACGATTCGGGTAGGTTCTCGCTTTCTCGGTAAGCCACTTGCGCTTCCGCATCATCTCCGCATAGACCGATAACCCCAAGTCCGACCTAATGTTCTCCTCTAGCTAGCACTGTTGACTTCCAAAATAATAACTGATTTTATGAGTTTCAAAACATTTTTTAGTAGTTTAGTCCCTTGAAAAATTTCACTAAATTTTATTTGAATTTAATAAAGCTTAAATGGGACTTTCAAATGTTAAAAAAATTTAAGGTGATTAATCTAAACATCAATTAATTATAAAACTATTTTATTTGAGTTCCTTGTACTTGGAAATATTTTTTTGATTTTTCTATAATTTTTTCGAGTACAATTGCTATTTTAAATTTGCCATTTGGATTTTTTGGTATTTATAAATTAGAAAATCTATTTAAAATCGAAGGAAATTCTTTGGGCTGAAATCCTATTTTCCCCGGCCCATTTCTCTTAGCCCAGCCCAATTTCGCCAACCTAATCCCATGTGCAGCCCACTCTCTCTCTCCCACCGCTCACCCGCACCCGGTCCCACCTGCCAGTTTCTGCCACACCGTGTGCGACCTGATTGCGTTCTAGCCGCTATCACTGACGTGCGACGTCCCTAACTCGGTCTTTCTTCTCCGAGTCTGTTACGACTACGCCGCCGCGTTCATCCCGGACACCTCATCGCCGCTTTTAAAAGGACCTGAGGGCCTTTGTTTTCTGCACCCCAAGCCATGTCACCCTCGAAAACCCTAGCCGCCATCTTAAGTTCCTCGCCTAGCCACTGGAATCGCGCGAAGAAGAAAAGCTGCAGCCGAAAACCCTCGTCATTGTTTTCTGCCATCGGCGGTGCACCCTGAGCCTCATCGTCACCACCATAGGCATCGCAAGAACCTAATCTACATCGCTCGTCCCTTGTTTTCGCCGGAGCATCGTAGGAATCCCGATTCTGTTGAAGACCATGCGCCATCGCCGCCCAAGTCTCGCCATCAGTCAACCTCGTCATCCCCTTAGGTCTGTGAGTGCACCAATGAGATTATCGTCGCTTCAGCGAGCCGACGTGCACCTCCACTTACTCCGTCGTAACCCCAATCGTCGGCGACCTTAGGTCCCCGAGCCACGCCGTCATTGAGCTGACGTGGAGGCCATGTGTCGCCACATGAATGACACCTCAGCCTTGTGTCTACTTGTCCACCACATTAGTGCCACGTCAGCTTCACCAGCAATGGCATCAGAGCCAATCCATGTGGGCTTGGTCCACGGTAGACCCACCAACCAACATGTGGACCCCACATGTCAGTCCACTGTTCCACGAACCCGAGAGCCAAGCCGATGGACCCGGTCCATAGACGAGGGTCCCACCTGTCAACCTTTATTTTCCATTTTTGGGGATTTCTTTTAATTCTAAAATTCATTGTTGACGTCATGCTGATGCAATATTTTGGAATTTCCTTAAGAAAAAAATCCTAAAAATTCAAAATAGTGTTTTCTTTCTCTTTTTCTTAGATTTAAATCTTTCGAAAGCGCATTCTTCTTCATACGAACTCCGATTGAGCCCATTCAAGTTTCTAAATCGTCTAAATTCAAGCCCTACATTCCTGTGGTTTTTATTTATTTTTAGAGTTTATTTGTTGCTCTATTTTGTATTTATTTGTGTTTTCAGTTTTGTTTACGAGTAGACGTTACTTCGGGAGCTTTCGAGGAAGGAGAAATTGATCAAGCTCAAGACCAGTACTAAGACTTGTTTCAAGGTAAGTTATACCTTTGACTATATTGAACCTAGTTTTTTAAAACTATTTTGATTCAAATTATTACATATTACTTCAAGTGTTTTTAAAAATGTTTGGGATATGCTATTCACGTATTTGATTTGATTTTATCCACTTTGCTCATTGAAGTACCATGATCTTTTGTTACCCTAGTTTGGTTAATTATTAGTTGGTATTATTATAGCACCAATGTGGGTTGGTTAGACACGAATAGTCTGCTTAGCTATGCAACGAAGTTATTGATATAATTTTGAGTTGCAAATCTAAAGTTGACTAAGTGATTATGGAACTTTGTCTAAAAACTATGTGCTATATGCTATTTCTCCTTGATGGCTTGCGATGCACTTAACCAACAAGGTGGGAAAAGATTTAGACTGAGGCGAGTGGAAAGAATTGTGATATGGTGGAACTTCATGTTTGGAAAAATACGCATCTTGGTAATTTGGTTAGAAATTGGGCAGTATTGCCTTGGTCAATTAAGGACCTAACTTTGCGCGCCATTGAACTGAGCCATAATTGTAAGACCATATGGCTGGTATGGGACTGACCTATCTTAGTAAGCTACGAAATCTTTACATTGACTACTCAGGCATGTAGGTTAGAGTTTGTGCAAAGGTGGAGGTGTGTACTAATGTGGGCGGTTCGCCGTCTCCCGGTCCAACGATGTGCATCAGACCAAAGCACTCCGTCAGGGTTGGTACGACGGTATACACATCGGGAGGGTCAATTGTCAAGATAAAGTTTCAGAAAGGTTTTGTTATGATTAGTGCTAGCTACATTTGTTATGTCTTGTGAATAAAGTGTACAAACATCTGCAAAGTGTTAATCAATCTATTGGAATAGCCGCGTACACGGTCTTGGACATACTCGGGAATTTCACACGAGGGGTAGATTTTCATAAAAACATTTGAGAAAGGGCAACTGTGTTGTTAAACTCATATGACTGTGTCAATGAATTTGATTAGGCTTCATGAGCTTTGTGAAAATACTTGTTAAATTATTATTATTTATTTATTTTAAATTATGTTTTCAATCTATTATTTGTATTCAATTGTAAGTGTTATTTTTTGCAAAATAATCATAGAAGTTATTTCCTTTGAAATAGGCCATCATCTATAATTGCATTCTATGGTACAACTTGTTGAGTACTCAGAGTGATCATTCTTGCTGTAATCATTCAGCTGAAGTGGAGGAGTCTTCGCCTGCTTTCGAGGAGGGTGATCGCTAGGTCTTGATCCCAATGGGTTGCATGTGGCAAGTTGATGGGTTCCCACTAAAGTTGTTTTCGTTCCGCAGCCGTCTTTTTATTCAATGTTAGCTTTGCATGGCTTAATAAGTGTAAACTCGATCATAAGGTCACAACTATTATTTAATAATCAAATTTTTCATTTATTCTTATATTCATCTTGTGTGAAATGATATTTGTCTATGTTGACATTGTGTGTACTAGTGTGATCCTGGACTAGTGCATTATACACTGGTTCAGATTTGCATATTTGGGTCCCGATAGAGGTGGTATCAGAGCTGTACTGACGATAGGTCTTGACCTTAGTTAGATTGGTCGTCGTTAATAAATTCAAAACTATTTTCTAAAGAAAAAATTAATTTGCAAGATTAACGAATTGTTTGACTTCTCTTGTCTCTCTGGACTTATCTATTGCTAAAAGTCTTCTCTCCGCTGATTTTAATTTGGTTCTTACCTTTTGCCTGTCTTTGTTAAATGGCCTGGCTTCACACCTATGGAGAGCGTACCAGAGGTTTCGCTACTGAGTTGTGGAAGATTCTACAAGCACTTGGAGGATTCGAGAGGCCACTTTACTGAGGCACCAACTGGAGGGTGAATGGCCGGAGTCATGGTATGTTGTGTTGACTGACGATCTATGCCCGAGAGGACACCAAGGCCAGCCGTCCCATGATCATCACCGTTCGGAAGATCATCTTTGGAAGATTCTACAAGCACTTGGAGGATCCGAGAGGCCACTTTACTGAGGCACCAACTGGAGGGTGAATGGCCGGAGTCATGGTATGTTGTGTTGACTGACGATCTATGCCCGAGAGGACACCAAGGCCAGCCGTCCCATGATCATCACCATTCGGAAGATCATCTTCGAGGAAGGGATCCATGAGTCTTCACGTCTTGCCATACTACGAGTGTGCAACATCTATGTCGATGAGTTGAAGGGTTCAGTCTTCCGCCTTCATCCTCGCGCCTCCACAGTGGACCATCCAACCCGCTACCCCTCCATCGATGGAGAATAAGATGCTACCATGGTTCACCTTGCTCACTTCGTTGCTGCCTAGGAGGAAGCCTTGGAGACTACTACAGCAGAGCTACAGGGAGCCTACAAGATGTTGCATCTTGCAGAAGAGAGGATTGCAAAGCTGGAGGAAGCTTTGTACGCCCAGGAGACGCTTGTAGGTCTACCTGAGGAGCTTGAGCCGGTTGTGCCTACACCTGAGCCATCTGTTCATGTTGTGCCAGTTCGGGGTCATTAGGATCAGTTCACGAGGATACCTACTTGTCCGTCAGCCAACGGCAGGGAAGAGCGTCGTCGTGGTTGTGGAGTTACCTCAGTAAGTGAGGGAGACAAGAGTTAGGCTTAGTTAGTTGAGGCTCAGTGTGTGAGAGCCGCGTCAACTTAAGATTAGGAGTGTCGTCTTTTAGACATTAGATTGTGTGTTAGGTTCGTCTTTCATTTTCTTGTGTGTAGTATGAGCTGCAAGAGCCCTTGGTCGCTTGTTGTAGTCATGCTAAGATCCTTATTAATATATAGTTGTTTCAATTGAGTTTTTTTAGCTTTGTTTGTTAGATTTAGCCTACCACCTGCTTAGTTCTTAACTCAATTTGTGCTTGCTACCTTACCTAATTCCTTGGAGCTTCTGCTAGATGATTCAGACTCGCAACACCTCTGCAAGTGGATTAGGAACCAATGGAGCGGAAAGAAGTGAATAGACCTCGCAGGAACAGTTCCACCTCAAGCACCACCGATAGATTTGCAGAATTTTGGAGCATTCATGGCTGTCCAGACTCAGATGATGTATACCTTGATGAATCAGGTGCAGAATATGAACAATAATCAAGCCAACAACAATGCAGCGCTAGTTGCTCACAGCCACCATGGATAGTTTAAGCTAGCAGAGTTCATGAGGACCCGTCCGTTGACTTTTTTTGAAAGTGTTTCGCTGGTGGAAGCTGAAGATTGGCTTCCTGTGATTGAAAGGAAGTTGCTGATCACTCAGTGCAATGATCACGAGAAGGTTCTTTACGCTACCCATCATATAGAAGTCATTGTTGCTGAATGGTGGGAAAAAATTTGCGCTGCGCATGAGACTCTACAGAACATTAGTTAGTAAGAGTTTTCTACAGTGTTTTATCCGTACCATGTGCCGGAGGAAATCATAGACTTGAAAAAGGATGAGTTCTGTGCACTCAAGCAATGAGGTATGACAGTGTCGGATTATCTCAACAAGTCCTCCTAGCTTGCACGTTACGCTGCAGAAGATGTTGCTACCGACAAAGCTAGACAGAGTTGTTTTCTGAAAGGACTGAACACCTGACTGCAAGTCAGTCTGATTGCTCATACTTTCTCTGATTTCTAGGAGTTGGTCAACAAGGCTCTCGTCCTTGAAGTCAACTGTAAGGAGTTGAACGACAACCGTAAGCTCATAATGGCTCAGTAAAGAGGGCATCAATCTCAACATAGAGCAAGGACAACTCCTCAGCGGTTTACTCACTTTCCACCGCAGAATTCGTTTAAGATGCCTGCACCTGCATTGGCACCTCGTCCAGCTGCTCAGAATTTTCGTAGTCCTGCCCCATTCGTCACCAATTCAGGAGGAAACCAGCAGAGTGTCCCTAGACTTTGCTATAATTGTAGGGAGCCATGGCATTTCTCCAATAATTGTCCTCAGAAGAGAGCAGTGACTCCAGTTCGTTTCAACCTTGGAGCTACCCCAACCAAGACACTAGCGCCAGTCAACAACCGAGGAGTACGTCAAGTTGAAAAGCATCGTGAAGTTTGAAAAGCATCACAAAGTTTGAGAGAGGGGGGGTCTTCATAGCATTTCCTATTCGGAGTTTATCACTGACTTCTGTGTATTGTGTCCTTTCGACACATTCTGTACAGCTAGAGTAGCACATATACATATTTGTAGTCCACTATCGTGCTTTGTTATGTGTATGCCATCTCCTTGTTATTAAGTGCTTAAACCTTATCTTGTGCATATCTGATGATCTCACTCTTAACCTAAGTAACCAACTCTTGTGAGGGGTGACAAATTAAACATTTGTTTTTTTAAAAGAACATTTGACTTTTCTCAAACGAAAGGCATCATGAAGTCTGCAAAAGCCATCACCAGTATCCAATGGCAACTTACTAATAAATTGCCATCACGAAGCATCATGGCAATGATCAAGTCTGAAAAGCCAACACCAGTATTCAATGGCAACTTACTAATAAATTGAGCTTAAACTAAGATGATCTGACACGATCATATCATGCATTGCAGCCGTGTCATCTAGGAAACACCATAGGAGTAATCAATAATTGTAATCCAAATTACATTTTGCCTACTATTTTATACTTCTTTCAGCTAATTTCAATTGTACATACATACTGACACCTTTAATAAACACCCCATGCGAAATTTATGTAGCATGTTGTACAATATAGTATTAAAGAATGTCATCCACATTCAACTGATAAATTAACAAAGAATATCATATTTCATCGGGGTACACATGATGATACCCCCTCCCCCGGCTGTGCTAGGCCATGATTTCATGTGTTAAAATTTGTGAAGTTTTTTTTGTATATGTAATAATACATTTTTGAAATGAAATTACGTGATTTCATCTGAAAAATTTGTTTGAATGATTCGTGACATCTTGCCAGTATCCGACAACGAAAGTTTGATCTAATCAGTAGGGGTAGGCTAGGCGGGCGATCGCGTGAAAGAATTTGCGGAATGAAAATTTTGGTACATGTGATAATATTGTGTGCATAGTTGCATTTGGAGTATTTTGCCACATGTACACAAGGAAAAGCACATAATTGACTCAACAGGGAGACAAACTTCGTGATTGCCATGGGACCCACATTGTCTCATCCATGCAAGACACTCTCAAGCACGTGCAAAAAGCATTTTTCCAACATGCCCAACACCATCCTGAAGTAGAAGTGCAATCAAAACTATATTATATTACAAGGATATTACAAAAATGAGCACATGATTTCACACGTTTTACCTCCTTTATGTCATTGTCAAACTTCTTTCCTTGATATGATGGCCATGGGATCCACATTCTGAAAAAATGAGCACATGATTGCACTGGCTGGAGTCCATGCCCTGGGAGGCTTGTCCGTGCCTCAGAGGCATGGAGGAGGCAGCGCTGGGCCCTAGGAGCGTGGACTAGGGGAAGTCTGGCCCCTCGGGGTGCGGATGAGGGGCTCTGACCTCCTGGGGTGTGGACGGGGCCATCTGTCGCATCCGAGTGGCTTCGCGTTGCAATTTTTGACATTGATGCGCGGGGGGGCTAGATTTGTTATTTCGCATGCCAACGGTGCTATTTTAGCCAAAAATTGGAGATTTAGACTTCCTTTTATAAATTGGTTGTAGGTTCATAACCATTATAACGTGGGCCTCTATTAGGTAGGCCTTCTTTGACAGGAACTCTGACTTTGACCAAAAAAGGATAACCTGGTCAAGAATCCTTGTCGGTTGTCATTTCAGTCTGAACAAATGGTTTGACAGGGTGTGGTCAATTCATTCTAAAAAGGGTAAGATGGCTGGTGAGTGGTGTGTACTTAGTGAGAAAAGTGGGTATGAGTTGTCATTTTAGTCTGAGGAGGTGGTATGATAGAGTTGTCATTTCGGTGTGAAAAGTTGCATGGTAGGTTGTGGTCAATTCAGTATGAAAAAGTTGCATGGCATGGTGCAGTTAATTCGGTTTGAAAATATGGAGTGTCTGTCGAGTGATGTGTACTCACTGAGAGAACCTTGTGCTTCAAAGTACATGCGAAAGATGGAAAGTTTGTACTGGTACAATGTACATACTACATACAATCTAATTAGATATAGGCTCGTACAAAGTAAGTATGTGCGCAATACAAAGAAGTACAATGCTTGATACAATGAAGTACAATACTACACTATGGCTCACTTGTCTGAGTAGTCATGTGACTGTTGTGTTTGTGTCCTCGTCCTTTGTTGAACATGACCCATGGGGTACGTCTACTGGTCCAAGAGCGCGTGATGAGGACATCCCTTCCATGCATACAACCAATACTCCTCGCAATAGCTCTGAACCTATGCACTTGCAAGGTCCAATCACAAGGGCTTGCGCACGTCAATTGAACTATCAGGTAACTTCATTTATAGGAGTGCATTCTATTTCTAAGAAGAATATGCTGCTACCTAATGCATGTGATATTCTTTTAATCAGGAACTTTGGAGCTGATCAAGCACAAGAAATGGTACAACATGAAGGGAAGCATGTGCAATTTAATTCAGCCTCTGGAGATAGCACCAACTTTAAACATGTATAACTTTCACATACAGACTCCGTTTGAGGTGCATGAGTACTTGATTAAAAGCTTATCTCGTCCTCTTTCAAACGGATATGACCCAACCTCTAAATTCCTTCTGTGAGAATCACAATTGCCAAAACATTCCAGCACTATTTCTGAATCCGAGACGAAAGGTGCTGCGCCACCTCCACTTGGGCCCATAGGCTTTGTACCGCCTACGGGTGTTCGCACACCCTCTTGGCCATCACCCCTGCCCTCTCCCTCATATATACTCATGTGAGCGACACTTTAGGGTTTTGGATTTCGTTTGCTTAGTTTCTCTATTATGAAAACTCTTGTTCTTTGCTTGTGTCGACTAGACCAACCGTAAAGGATCTCTGTGAAATTCCACCTTTTATACACAAACATATATTTACAATTTCATATTGCTTTTCATCTCATTCTTGCTTGGTCTTCGATTGCGTGCAGGAATTGATCTTCGTGATCAGGTTAATCGGGTCTTTGGCACGGTTGATAATGACTTGGTGATTAGTTCAGCAATTGCTTAGTTCATGCATGTTGCGTTCGTAGCCTAGATCATGAGAGTTAATCATCATCCAATCGGAATTTATCCTTCTCATCGAAAGATCAGGCCAATAGAGTTCATTTGCACGTTTCTGTGCGGAGAACGTAGGGAGATCGTTAAGTTGGCTGAGGTGCTTTAGCAAGCTGAGTCTGGCCAAGCTGGTCACCACCTGAAAGCATATCAGTAATCTAGCCAAGGTGTACAATTAGGTCATGCGCGACACCTGGTGTCTCCCTTTGGTTGGTATTGTGAAGGCGATTCTGTACCACAAATTACTTTGTTGACAGAAACAACAACGCGTCGCTCGTCATGGCAGATGACATAGTACTATACTCTATCATGATCACCAAGTGCATAGAGGAGAAGAATAAGAAGGGTGAGATGCACAGGGCATTCAAGATGGGCACAAGGAAGGTTCGCTTTGAGATACTGTGCAGGGATAAAGGACGTTGCGGGATAAACCGCGAGAGGATCACCCACGAGTACACGCTACGCCACGCTAGTTGTGTGTGCTCTTGCAACAAGCCCCTTCTTCTACATAGACCCTACTCACATGTCATGGTCTCATGTTCGACAGTGGCGTAGCATTCCAGCCAATACCTCTCTGATTATTTCAACAAGGAAGAAGTGATGCAAACCTAGAGTGCAGAGTTGTATGGTTATGGCGTGGTTATCCATTTCACTAGCCATCCGATATGGTAGCAACTTATCTGGGCCGTGGACATTGATAGGCTAAAGAAAAAAGTTGGCCAATAACAGGTACAACGTATCAAGAACGACATAGACGAAGATGAAGCCGGGTGTCATACGAAGAAGTACTCTGTTTGCAGGGAGTCTGGGCACACCTTCAAGAAATATTCTATGAGAAATCCATAGGATGAAGGAGACATCGGCAGTCCGGGCGGCGCCGCGGGGACCTCATTTGACCGCCCCACTCGAAGCGGTCGACAGGACGGACGTTGAGGTCGTGGCCACGAAAAAGGTTCATCTTGTTGAAATATGTGGTGCTCAATGCTTTATAATTTTATTTTGATTTGTTGAAAAACTAGGTAATGATGTTGTGCTAAATGTTTTGTAATATCATTGTGATTTGTCAACAAAAAATGTGATTACGTTGTGTTGAATGTTTTGTAATATCATTGTGATTTGTCCACAAAATATGTGTTGAAAATAGGCAGTAAAAAATAGGAAGAGGTCCCTGTCGCCAGTTGAAATGACGACAGGACTAGCGACATGGACCTCTCTGCATTGTTCTGCTCGCTATCATCATTTTCTAGGCTACTGTCACTATTAGGAATAACGACATGACAATTTTGTTATTTCAAATTGCAATAGTAGCCTAGTTTTGTAATTTTTTTTGACTATTTATTTTTGTAAAAAAAAGTTTAAATATTTTTTTCAGAAAAAAAATCTTGTAGTCTTCACTGCTTAGTGCTTCCTGCGATGGCACGTTGATCTGGAGCATGCAAAAATATCGAGGGGTTCAAGGACACAATCGACAGACACCGAGCACTGAAGGCCGGAAAACGGTGAACATGATGACGTGACCGATCAACCTTATCTTGGCGTGGCTAGCTCCATCATTGTACCCCTTACTTTAACTGTTGTGTCCTTTTTTCCCCTACATATCAAATCTCCACCAAGAAATCTTGGAACAGTACAGACTGGTAGTACTCTCAACTCTGAGTCGTTATCAATCGAACATCTAGCATTCCAGGTGTAACTACAGTGCGGAAATCTTATGCTCTGTTTATGGAGAATTGGCGCATGGCAAAGCATTCCTCCCAGACGGATCCACATGAAGCTACATGGTGCAAAAGGACACCAATCTAAAATTATTTTGTCTCAACAAAACTATAGTTGTACACGTTATAGTTTAAGTCTTTTAACTCCGTACACATATAATAATATGTTTGGTGACTCCAATCGATTTCGTTCTAGATCCGTCAGTGCTCCCAGAAGATGCTATCACCAACTTATGTCCTCTGAAATGTATAGAGCGAGATGAAACAACACAAAAGGCAAAGAAAATAAACATCACACTAGTTTTTGGCTAATATAACACTGCTGGCGTATGCAATAGCAAATCTAGCCACCTCTCGTATCAAAGCCAAAAATGATATCGTGGAGCCGCCGGTGGGCGACACGTCGCCTCATCTACGTGCCAGAGGACTGCGGCCGCCTCGTTCGGGCGCTCGGGGCCGCCTTGCGATCGTGTTCTAGGGGCACAAACACGCCCCCTGGCCTGGCTTTGTAACATCCCAAATTTCCTGAGCTTTTGAAAATTTTCAAAATAAAAATAACCATTTGCTTTTTTCTGTTTTGTTAAAGCTTAAACTGAAATTTCATAAATCAAAAATCATTTAAATTGAGTTAATCCAACTTCAATTAAAATAAAAAGTTAGTTTATTTGAGTTTCCTGGATTTTATTTGGATTTTAAGCCTTTATTGCTTTTTCTGGATTTTAATTTGGATTTTCCTTTTTGTTTGAAGACAAAAATCTATTTTGTTTGCAAAATTAAAAACTAAAGTATAGCTAAAAGTATTTTTATTAAGTTCTAAATAATTCTGGGGATTTCTTTGAATTTTCTTGGAATTTTTAGACCCTATTAGCTAATTTCTAAAAGTATTTTTGCTTTTTCGGGATTTCTTTAATCGAAATCAATTTAAATCTCCTAAGGCCTTTGGGACGAAACCCTCCCTTCGACCTGCTTCCTTTTCTCCCGCGCGCCCGCGCCCCTCCCTCGGGCACCGTCCGATCGAGATCGGACGGCCCTCCAACTCCCGCGTGCCCCCGCGCCCCCCGACCGTCCGATCTAAATCGCGCGGCCCTGATCGCATGACCCTTTCGGGAGAGCCGAACGCCCCATTCCTTGTGAACCGTCCGATCAAAATCGGACGGCATCCATTCCGCCACGCCCTCCTTCGCCTCCGACCGTCCGATCGAAATCGGACGGCCTTCGCTCGTCGTCCTCCCCGGACCCCCCTCTTCTTCCTCGTGCGGCCGTGCGCAGCACGCCGCCGTGATTTCCGCTTACCCCGTCACCTCCGCGTCTTCTCGCTGCCTCCTCGCTACCCCGCCGCCTCCGCCGCGCCCGCTGCCGCCCCCATACCCCGTCCCATCACCTTTTCCCCACGTCGCTTTACCGCCGCCATCGCCTCCCGTCACCATCCTCCCCTTCCTCCTCCTCCGGGGCCCCTCATCCCCTATTTAAGCGAGCCCCGACTGCACCTCCCTTCCCTCTCTCTTTTCCCCCATTTCCCTTCCCCTCTCTTCCCCCGAGCTCGCCTCATTCGGAGTTTTCGCCGCCGCTGCCGAGCTTCGTTTCGCCGCACCCGCCAGCGACGTCAAGCTTCCTTCGCCGGCTCCGACCTCACCTCCGGCATCGCCACCTCGCCGCCGGTCTCCCCGTTGCTCCCCGCCGACGAGACCGTGAGCACCGAGATCACCGCGAGCTCCTGTTCGCGCTGGAGCCCTCGCCGCTGGCCGCCGTCCAGTCCAACACCGGCGAGCCATCGGACCCCAGCGCCGCCGCTCGGGTCCAATGTGGTTGCCACCTCGGCGCCACATCAAGGGCCACGTCAGCCCTTTGCTGACGCGGCTGCCCAGTCAGCGCCACGTGGCTTTTTCCGATTTTCCCGTTGGAAAATAATTCGGCCGGAAAATAAAGCCCCCCTCGCTGACGTCAGCTGGTGCAATAATCCGAATTTCCTTTGAAAAAATAAATCAAAAATGAGGAAAATCCAATTTTCTTTATTTTATGTGTTTTCCAACTTCGGAAAGCCATAACTTATTCGTTCGAACTCCGATTTGAGTGATTCAAATTTCTAAATTCATCTAAAATCCCCCTCTTGCTGTTAGTGATAATTTGGTATTTATTTAGAGTTGTTTCATTTATTTTGCTCTTTCTGCATGTGTAGAAACCGGCTTTTTCGGATGATTTCTCGGATCCGAAGACCGAAGCACCTCAACTCTTCAACGAAGGAAAGTCATAGACCTTTGATCATATTGAACCCATCTCTATAAAACTATATTGTTTTATATATATACATGCATCGCTAGTTTTATATTAAATGGTTTCGGGAGTAGATAATTGCCTAATTGATATATGCCTTCTTGATAAAATTGCTATCAACATGTATCCTTGAATGACATGAACCCTTGGACACCTTAGGAGGGTTTATATTAGTTGGACATCGATAAACTACCAATATGGGGCGCGTATTATGCTTAGACATGCTGTAGCTTGCGTTGGTCTCGATCATGATTTAATAAATGTTATTCTTACGCCAGCGCACATGGTTTGTGGCTTGTGTAGTAACGGCCTGTGTTGCTGATTAATACGAAGTGTGGCCCTGTGTAAGGCCAAGACATTTATTGTCACCTTAACTAAAAGTTTGTTGTGCTAGGATCAGGGTGGTCCTCTGGCCAGGTTGAACCCATCTACGATTGAATTTGACTAATGAACTATGGAACCGTGGCAATGCCACTTGATAAAATTGTGGCGCCAGGACTAGGGTGGTCCTTTGGTCGGTTGAACCAAAAATGTTTTATGCTTGGGCGAGTAGGTGGTGGTTAGTGTGGGTGCCGTAACGCATATTGGGATGTGGATTAGTCTCGCCTGAGTAGCCAACTAAGGACTTAACCTTGAACCATTGATCTGGGTCATATCGTGCAACCACAAGTCTAGACTGGGATAGACCTGGCCAACTAATTAGCAATGCTTTGAGTCGGTTCTATTTGGGTTGATGAGCGGCGCAAGAACGGGCCCATAACGGCGAATCCTTAGCTAGCAGAACCGAGTCAAAACAGAACTTTGTAAAGGCCTTGTCATGTGCTCTAGACCGCTTACCCAAGGTAGTGTGCGGTGGTATAGATATATGTCGGACAAACTAGAGAATTCGTGTCTTGTGGGTAAAGCTGTACAACCTCTGCAGAGTGTATAAAAACTATTCGAATAGCCGTGTCCCCTGTTATGGACTTGCCCGGAGATTTCACGCAAGGGGTAGATGTTTTCTTAACATGGTGGAATTGGTTTGGGTGGAATGTGTAACAGCCCTAATTTTATAAACAGTAATGGGACACTGTTCATGACATTACTGTTCATAATTAACAATTTGGAATTGCTGTTATCAATTGAAACCTCCCTTTTCTAGCCAAAGTCCAATAACCTATTTGAAGTTTCGAAGGAAATACAAGATGAAACTTGTATTGTGACTGAGAAGTATTTTTCCTTAAAGCCTAAATAAATTATCTTGACTAAAAATATTTTTTGTTGAATTTTTAGAAATTATTTGGTTTACAGAAAAATATTTATCTTTAAATAAATACTTTCGGGCTACAATAATTATTTATGTATTTTACAAAGTGATAATGTGGTTTATAAAATTTATCTGCGAAATATATCATCCCAGTAGCCTCCAGTAAAAATTTCATGATTTTACAAATTTATTTGTTATTTTAAACCCATCAAACCTTTGAGCAATTGAATAGGTTCGGTCAATTAACTGGTCTAAACTCGACCTTGAAGATCGTAGCGACTCGAGCCATGTGTCTGGGTCTAACCCAATCAACCTGGTCCGGCTCTGTCACGCTCGAGCCATACGTGATGTGAGCCGTCGATTTTCAATCGAACGGGCGAGGCTACGACGCTACGCGAGCTGTCCACGTGTGCGCCCTGATCTCCACCGTTGGATCCTGATCTAACGATCGAGATCAGTGTATGCAATCGGACAACTCCGGA
Source organism: Ampelocalamus luodianensis (assembly GCA_036346255.1). Lineage (NCBI taxonomy): Eukaryota > Viridiplantae > Streptophyta > Magnoliopsida > Poales > Poaceae > Ampelocalamus > Ampelocalamus luodianensis. The sequence goes on along the minus strand of CM070617.1, from coordinate 21,711,403 downwards.
TCCCTTTTCCATCTCCACCGTTCATTTCCGATCCAACAGCGCCGCCCTTTTCTTTTTAAACCTAAAGGCGCGCTTTTCTTTGGGCCGTCAGATTTAAATCCTACGGCGTCCCTTTTTACCGCGTGCTATTAAGGCCTGCGCTTCTCTGGGCCGTTAGATTTTCATCTTATGGTCCAGAGCGATGCATGCATTCGGACGACTCCGGAGTCCCTCTAGATCTCCGCCGTCCATTCTTGATCTAACCGCGTCGCTCGTTTCATTTTGAAATAAAAGGCGCGCAGCTATCTGGGCCTTTGGATTTACATCCCACGGCGCTCCTTTTGACCGAGCGCAATTAAGGCCCAAATTTAGTGGGCCGTTGGATTTTAATCGTAGGGTCCATATTTGTGTATGCAATCGGACCATCCGGTTCATTTTCCCATCTTGACCGTAGAAATCTAATCTAACGGTGCCACGTCATCTCATCTAATTGAGTGACGTGTATTCCTTTATTTGACCGTTGGATTCCAATCCAACGTCCAGATTTGAAAGTAGAACCCGCATTTCCTTTGAGCTCTGTTTAAATCTCAATCGACCGATCTAGATCGCACGGCCCGTATTAAAAGATGCCGATTAAAACCTTTTTACCTCTCTATTTATCACAACCGCCCATTTCTAATCGGACGGCTGATGTTCTTTTGAGCTTTAGGAGGCGCGCGTGACTGAGGATGACAAAGGGACCCACATGTCATATGTTGCCTCCCTTCTTCCTTATCTCTGCGTGCGGCCATCTCTGTAAACCCAGGGAGAGGATTTATCCCAAAGTTTATGCAACTAATTTTTGGGGTATTTAGCCCTAAATGGACACCTCATCAACTCTAGACCTTTCCACTCTGCCCTGTAACTCAACTCCTATATATAACCCTAACTTTTGAGTCTTGCCATTGTTGACCACTAGAGCTTTTCATCGCCATTTCCAGTCAATGGAGTTTCTTGTTCCTCCACTTGTTTATCCATCTCAAGCGCTGGTTACACTTTGTAATGAAGATTTTATATCTTTTGTAGGTTAAAACCGAGTTTATTTCTCTCACAATCCACTTGGTTTTGAGTCTTTGGTGTCTTTCCTATTCAGTAAGCTAAACCTTTAGTTATTGTCATCCCGAGCACCTTGAGGACCTTAGAAACTCATATGGATCATTCACTTGTACATAAAGCGAAAAGTTGTTAATATAACTTTTAGTCTTTCATATCATTTTCAAGCTTCAACTACATTCTTTAAACCCTAGTAGCATAAAAAGTTGTTAATATAACATCTGTTCTTTGTTGTCAGTTTAACAGGCAACTTTTGGAATTTTGTAGTTTCGTTCCGCCAACTAGGGTTAAACTAGGGTTTGCTTAGGATATTATCCACTCTAAACATTAGACTAAGTTTCAATTTAACATATTTTACTTAGTCTATTCTTGACTAACCAGCAAAGTTTGATTCTTTTCAAAATCTGAAAACTACAACTTTGGTTCAAACAATAGTTTCTGTTATTTAAAAGCTGTGTATTATAATATGGGTTATTATCACTATTAGGGTAGTTGTGACTTAAGCATGTTGTTAATCATGCATTTCTTTATTGATCATGCATTTTCGTTGATCTATACTAGTTGTCATCTTTGGTGTTTATTGGAGTTTATTATCTTTTATAGAATCTGTCGAGGCTTTTGACACTATTTCAACAACCCTGAACACTGTGAAGTGTATTATTATCAAGGCAAGCTTCCTCTCTGCACCATATTGATCCCAAATTTTGTACAATAGCTTTTACAAATCCAGTGATATCTGTGCATGCTATTTTTCTGAAAATACAAAAATATGATCTGTAGTAGCTAGCTATAACCTAACATGGTGGATTACCTTAATTATAATCATACACTTAACCCTAGCTCGATCTTGTATACTATAACATATATTTTCAGATTTGGCTTAGACATGCGGTCTAGAGATTTTAGGGTTTGACAAGAATATCTTGTCGAGCAGGGAATCACAAATGAACTTCATTATTTTGAACTCTTTGTCAGTTTCTTTAAATCGGACTTGTATTTTCAATTTAAATTGATCGGACAAGAGGAAGCTAGTGATGGTGCTTTTGTGCACGAGATTGGGAATTGTGGTGGACTTATGCGGACCAATTAAGAACCGAACTCGACTATTCAATTCAAGTCCCCACGTACTTCCACATGCAGTGTATGGTATTTGTTTGGTTAAGTAAAATGTTAAGACTATTGGGTTGGAAACAGAAAGTAAGAATATGTGTATTGACCTTGTATGGCATAAATGCTTAGATCTTATGGTATGTTGTATGCCATGTGAGCTTGTATGTCGATGTCGATGTTCTTAGAAGGGTGAGGCGTATATGTGCTCGTAGCATATCGTACCTTAAAGATGCCGATTGCATCCTAATATGGGTAGTGAGCCCAGTTCGCATTAAATTGTTTGGATCGGCATTACTGACGCAACATGTGTGCCCCGGTTAAGCATATTCTATCAGTCGTTGTTTAAGCGAGATCAGTTCACACATGGGGGTCCAACTCAATAGTGTTAGCTTGTTGAAAAATACCAAATCTTAGTTTCCCCGGTCGGCATACCAAAGGAAGTATGTCATCATTCGGAGGCATCCAGAAGGCAACGGGCTAGCTAAGTCGTGTGGGTAAAGATGTACACCTCGCAGGTATAAACTATTCGAATAGCCGTGTCCACGGTCATGGACGATAACTTGAATTGATGTCACTGTATAGAAGTTTTGATTTACAAATCGTTTCGCTTTTGGCTTTGCATGAGGGATTCATGCTTTATCATTATTTACATTATGTCATTTACTTACTGTTCTAATCCAACTTTGATTTATTAAATTGCTTTATCAAAATTTAGTCTTTGTAGGTTAAGATGTCCCGCTTTATGCAAAACTTAACCATTTTACCTTCTGTTGTAGCCTTATGCATGTATAAATTCTACTCCTTTGAATAGGTTCTAATAAACACTTTCTTTTATTAGTTTGTGTAAGACTTCTTTGAGTACCTTCCGTACTCAAGGTGCTATCACCTATTGTTGCAGGTGAGGATGGTTACCTTTATGAAGTACCGTTAGCGCGATCGTGGTGACGCTAACGAGTAGTGCTACTTCTTTCCTCCACGCAATCGCCTGCGGGTGGATGGGGCCATTGGTGGATTTTGAACTTTTATTTTGCTTCCGCTGTTGACCTTGTTGTAGTGACCAAGTCACTCCATAATGTAGTACTAAAACCGCAAGTTGTAAACTTATGTTTAATTATGTCAATGTATGACTTGTATGTATTTGATGCAATGTTGTTGAAGGGTATATATGCAATGGTCGTTGATCCTGGGAACCATTGTGAAATATATATATCCGGGAATCCTGTTTATTGGATTTGTCACTTGCTAAATTTATACCTTTAGCATGATCTTTAATAAAGGGGCAGCACTGTTCCTTAATTAAGAATTGTGCTACAGTATAATTTTAATTAAGTACATTTCCAATAACCGGGTGTCCTCACAGAATGGTTGGAAAGATCTTTGTTTGTTTCAAAGAACTGAATTACTTATGTACTAATCTTTTAAATTGTGCTTTTAAGCTACTTACTGTATTTATTGTTAAAAGTTGCTTTCTGCAAAAGAAAACATAAAGCCATCCTTGTCTAACCTTACATGAATAATAATTGCATACATTTCCCTATGACTTACTAAGTACATTCAATGTACTCACGGCTTGCGCCCTGTGTGTTAAATCCCCACAGAAGAACCAGGGAATTCAGAATATTACGAATAGGAGTATCCTGGAGACTTTGCGAACTAGGTAGCGTCCTCCACTCGATTGCCTGTGGGTATGTCGTGTGGCCACCACGAGATATTTTGTTTCCGCTGCAAGTTACCTTTTGGTGTTGAGCCCGGCGTGGCAACTCTGTAAGACTTGACCATAAGGTCTTTTGCTACTGTTATATTAATTTGTTCGCTTCATCATTATTTTGTTGTATGATTGTGATTACACCGATGTTGTAATTGTGCGAGCTAGATACTGATCTGGGACTAGTTCAGAATGCACAGAGGGTCCTGGGGTTGTATACCTGGGGCACCGATAGGCTTCCCCTCTGCGTAGTGGACACGTGGGAGGGAATCAATTCCCTCCTGTCCAGTCGCCACTCACATCGCCCCCACTCGATTCTCCCTATCACCCGCATGCGCAAAACACCCGGCGTGTCACCCGTGGGAGGGAATCCGACTCCCTCCTGATGATTCGCGGTCGACCGAACTGGTTCCTTCGCATGGTTGTAAAACTCAGCACATCACTCTCATTCTCCACCCCAAAACCGAGCACTCGGCGATAGAGAGACAGAGAGAATCGAGCGAGCGAGAGGTAGCACGGCCAGTCAAAATTAGTTGTGATTTCGCTGACGATTGAGAGTGTTTAGAGCAGTGTTTAACGACCGTATTAGTAGAAGAAGTTCGACATCAAGCGAAGATCTTCTAGATGAGGTAATTTTTTGGTATGCATTATAGTTATTTACTATGTAGTTAGTGTTAAATTAATTAGTCGCGATTAATTACTGGTAGTTAGTTAGTCAAAATTAAAATAACCATAATTAATTAGTTCTAGTTAATTAGTCATAATTAGTTAGTCCTAATTACTTAGTCATAATTATTTAGTCATAATTAATTTAAGCATTATTAATTAGCGCTAATAAGTACTAATTAATTTTGTCAAAATTAATTAGTTGTAATTAATGTATTTGTATTTAATTAGTCATAATTAATTACCTAAAATTATTTTTTTGTAATTACTCAGCTACAAATAATATAGTTGTAATTAAGTAGTCGTAGTTAATTAGTCGTAATTAAATTTGTCAGAATTAATTTATCATAATTAATCAGTCCTAATTAATTAATCGTAAATAATTTAGTCATGGTTAATTTAGTCGTAATTAACTCGCCGTAATTAACTACTCGTAATTAGTTAGTCATAGTTAGTTAATCATAATTAATTTAGTAGTTTTTTTTATTATGCATTGATTACCAGGAAGTCGTTATTTTGGTTAGGTAGGGAAGTGTAGTTATTTTTGGGAGGTAGGGAAATGTACACTATGTAGTGCGACTTGTTTATTCGATCGTGTACAGTAAAGAACGATGAATTGCTCATAACATATGCATTGGGTTGTTGTAGTTTTAGGTTATGTCCAACATGCAATACTTGCTTGTGTTTTATAATGGCGGTCTCGTATGGGGCAGACCGGGTGAGTTGGATATGTCAAGATGCTAGTTCAAGGTGGTCCAGGCGGAGGGCCTAGATGCGATGAATATTTGTGAGCTGAGGGGTTGCATCCGGAAGGAGTTCGACACGGAGGTAGCAACAAAGAATCTTGTCATCGAGATGATCACCTGCACGAATAGGGAGGGCAGGGCGTATGCGAGTTACACAAAGTGAATGGTAGCGTTGCATGGGGCCAATAGATACAAATTGCTTCCAAGCCTGAGGTGGCGATATACGAGAGCCCGATGGTGTACATGAATTTCGTGCACAGGGTTCCATCAAACCTTGATGATGCTGGGGCCTTAGGAAGCATGGAACTTCGAGTGGTGCGTGAAGACGACAACATAGAATGTGATGTTTTGGAGGAAGACTACGAGAGAAGACTTGTGCACTTTTTGTGCAAAATGAGGGGGGGGGCAATGGTGGTTGGTCCGCATTGACTGCCCGAGTTTCTGTCGGACCAACCGATCGAGTTGAAGTCTGATGAGGATGTCGACCTAGGCTCAAATGGTAGCGGCAGGATGCACCCTAGGATGCAGGCTGTGGTGGTCCGGTTGGCGAAATTGTGTTATCGGAGGTGCCATACGTGTCATCCAAACTGGATGATCTCGTAGTGCGGACGCTCGTACTACCACAGGAAGACGGGTCATAGTGGGGCGTTGACACCCTGTTAGTTGGGCAGCAGTTCCCAAGCAAGGTGGTCGTACAACAAGCTATAATACGGTACGCCGTATCCATCAGCCGTGTGTACCGGGTGCACCGGTCCAACTAGGCCATTACGCAGTAAAGTGGAAGGCTGTCCTGGTAAGGTCAGCACTCACAAGGCGAAGGGCTATGACACAACCTTCATGGTCAAAGCGATGATCGACCACACTTGTGAGCTAACTAAACCACTGCGACAACATTAGAATGTGACTTCGCATATGTTGCAAGCCTCATCAACCTCCTAGTTGCCGAGGATGTGTCTGTCTCCCGAAGATGTTGTTGTTAGAAGTTGTTAATCTGGTTGGTTATCCAGTCAGCTACAGCAAGGTCCGACGAGCCAAGCAGAGGGTGGTCGATGTTATGTATGGGATATATGAGGAGGCGTACAACCTTGTGCCAGTGATGCTTCACCAGATTGCCAAAGCAAACTCTGGCACATACATAACACAAGATGGAAAGAGAAGATCCTGACGGAGGCCCTAACTGCTACATACTGGACCACGTGTTCTGGGCATTCTTCTAGGTCATAGAGGGCTTCAAGTGTTATCGTCTGATGCTCATACTGGATGACACTTTTCTCACCAGGATATACAAGGGCACCATTCTGACTGCGGTGGTGGCCAATGCAATTGACTAGCTTCTTCCGGTTGCATTTGTCATCGTAGAGAATGAGAACACAACCAGTTGGTTGTGCTTCTTAAGAAATATCGAGCGGGCCGTTGCGGGAGACCGACCCAACATATGCCTTATCATAGACTGCAATGCGGGGTTGTTATCCGCTCTCAACACCATGAAGAATGGTATGCAACCCCCTACCAGTGGAACGACATGGAAATTCGGTGGTGAATTAGACATCTTGCATCAAACTTCTTCAGATGGTTCCACAGTCAGAAACTAATGAAGACGTTCAAGAAGATGCAGTGGCGGATCCAGAACAAAAATGACCGAGGGTCCCCACTCCCCATATATATCTTGGGTTATGTTGGGCTGTGGCTTGGGTGTCCTAGCGTGCTGAAAGGTGTGCGGTGCCTCCCTATCACCGTGATCGTTGAGGAGACCTAGACTCGCATGATCAGTTATTTTGTAAATAGAGCCACCACATCAAGGCGAAAGCTGGATGAAGGGAAGCAGTGGCCGGAGAACATGCAGAGGTATATAGACCAGAAGATGCAGAAGCTAGTACACACGACATCCGGGTGATCGATGGCCTGAGGAGTAAGTACGAGATTCGATCGATGGCCTGAGGAGTAAGTACGAGATCCGATCGAGGTAGAAATATGTCAATAGACATGCCAGGGGATAGGGGTGAAAACGGATCGAAAACGGACGGATAATGGTTTTGCCATATTTGTTTTCATATTTTTTCCCCCGGATCCGGATACGAATACGAATACCCCGGATACGAATACGAATACAAATAGTATCGAATACGAATACGGAGCGAATACGAATCGAAACGAATACGGACACATATATTTTTCGGAACATGAAAACCCCTTAAATTGTATGCCAGAAATTAACGAAAACATATAACTGATTTATTTGATGTAAACATTCATGAATTGTTCATATTTTTAGCAACCAAACATAACATTGGCACTAACAAGTTACATTAACTAGTTCATCACAAAATATAATACTTAGTTTACCATATTTAGCTCATAAGTCATAACTCACAAAGTCATCACGCATTCACACTTAGTTCATCATATACATAAAATTTAGTTCACACTAACATCGATTAGACTGGATGGTTAATCTATACGCAAATGATTGTAACATCCCAAAGTATGTTACCAAAAATAAAATTAATAAAGTTATTATTTTATTGAATTTTCTGAGATTTAAAAGAGCTTTCCTAGTTAAAAAGGAAGAAATAATAAAATAAAGTTAATTATTTAATTTCTTAGTTTTTAATGTAAAAAATAAAATTTATTGAGTTTTCTGGGATTTTATTGGATTTAAAGTGAAAAATAAAATTCTAATTAATTTATTGAATTTTCTGGATTTTAAAAAGGTTTTTCCTATTTTTAGAAATTTAAAATAATTTATATACAAAAATAAAAACCAACTTTAAGTTGGAATTAATTTTATTAAGTTTAAAATAATTCAACGAATTTCTGTGATTTTTTCTAGGATTTTTTTTTAACTCTATTTGCTATTTTCTAAAAGACTATTTGTTTTGTTGCATTTTCAAATTGAAATCAATTAAAATCCTTTTCTCTTTTGGGCTGAAATCCTCTTTTGGCCGAAATCAGGATATCCGACTCCGTCTTATCCGGATAATCTGTATTCGTTTCCGTATCCGCCGGATAGCATGCCTACCGTATTTGTTTCCGTTTCCGACCAAAAAATTCGAATTCGTTTCCGATCCGAGCATTATCCGAGAAAAATCCGATCCGAGACATTCGAATCCATTTTTGTCTGGATCGATCGGAAACTATCCGATCCGTTTTCACCCCTACCAGGGGATAGGAAGCATGCTTGCACCCTCGGTGATGTGGCTACATGCACCTGCAACAAACGAAGCTAGGCGTGTGTGCAAATCAAGCAGATATCTACGCCGTACATCTCTGAGTACTACGACATGCACCATCTTTTCGAGACATTGAATGCTGAGTTCCACTTGTATGGCATGGACATGAACTATATGGATCTTTGGCTGGAGAAATTGTTGAAATGGGGCTCGAATAAATCCTAGAAGGCAACTGAGTAGGAACGACGGCAGACGTGGCGCTTCCGAAACGACATGGATGTCAATCAACGTGGGGACCAGAGTGGCGCGATGAAGTGCCAGATATACAAGACTCTTAGACACTCCATGAAGGATTGCCCAACAAACCGAGCTCGTCTGGGCGTCATTCTGTGTCATTTTAGTTCCACTGTTTGTATGTTGTAATGTTGCCATTCTATGCTAACGGATTGTATTGTAATATTTGCGTCTTTCTGTATTTTATTTCATTTTAATGTTTCGTTTCCATGTATTTTAGCATTCTATTTGTTTCGAACTGACTCGGCATTTAATCTCTTGCAGTGCATGGTAGGAGGGACCGGAGCTGAACCTCCTCTACCGGAGCCACTCGAAACATTTTACGATGAACATCACCATAGCAAGTTGTGGATCACCAGAGATGGTCCTCCATCCCTTGTGGTTAGGTTAGCGAGGCATTACTGACCCCTTGACCCTTGCTACGTCCCACTCCTTCGGGACACTGGCTTGTTGCTCTTTGCGATGATGCTCCACGTCAGACGCTACTTCACATTGGACGGGACTCTCATGTCGACACTTGTTGACAGATGGAGACCCGAGATGCACATTTTTCCACTTTTGACGGGGAGAAATGACTTCACTCTCCAGTAGCACGGTCATTATTATTTCCCCCAGTAGCACAGATCCAATAGCCAAAATGTACCAAGCGATTGCAGCTTAAACCAAATTGAATTTTTTAAAAGAAAAATATATATTATTAAATCAAATTACATAAATAAATGTCATTTAATAAAATTACAGAAATATGCTTCTATCGCTATTTAAATTGACAACAGAAGCATGTCGCCTACCAAACAGAAACCTCGCGACTTCTTGTCGTCATTTGGAATGACGACACAATCTCTTCTATAAAAGGCCTAAAAATTCGAACGAAACTCACTTTTTTCCAAAAAATAAAAAGAAGGGAGGGAAGGGAGCAGGGAGGAGAAGAGCTAGCGAAGCGCTGCCCGTCTGGTTGTCCATCTTGCATTTTTTTTTTGTAACTAAATGGATTAGATAGTTTTAGATGTATGGTTATGTTATGTAGTATGTTGTAGTATATTTTTTTAAGAGTGTATAGTTTATTTTTAGATATACGGTTAATCGTATAAATCTTGTTTATAGTGCAATACGTAGATATTTGGTTGTAATAGTTGTGGCCTACTAGATCGGAGTTTTTGGCTCGTTTAGCCTCCTTTTGAAGCGAAATAGCCCTCCGAACGAAATGGCACCCCTATCGCGACATATGATCCCGTCGCTAACCCAGTCCGCGGTAGGTTGCGCTGCGCACGCTCCTGTCGCGTCTGCCTGCCGACCTGCCACGAACCGAGTTAGCGATAGGCCGTTTGCCGCCGGTTAAGAGCTCGCCATGTGTCATGTTGGCTCTGGATCAGCAGTAGGTGACCTACCACGGTGTTTTCGTATGGTAGAGATATCGTTTTTATCATTTTATCTGCTTTCGGCTATTTTGAATATTTTTCCTTAAAAAACGCTAAATTAGCTGTGAAAACGCACGAGATGACGCGATTTCGACGAGTTCCACCAACTCCACCGTGCAAATCGTGAGAAAGGATACGCATGCCTGATCCCCCACCCTTGTTTGACACGGACGTACGACACGCTGTACACAGCTAGCCTGATCCCGAGAGATCACAACTTCCTACAGCGGACTGAGAAGTGAGAACCGTCTCTCTCTCTCGGCGGTGGTTCTAATGCTCCCTGCACCGTCTAAACATGCGCAGCCTGGCTCGGGCTAACCATCAGACATCACCTGTGTGCTTAGTTTCTTTTGATTACCTCCTCTGCAGGTAAATCGATCGAGATGGTCGTGCTCGCCAAGGTAGCACTAGTCTCTGCAGTGGCGCTGCTGGGCTGGGCGTACCAGGCCACCCGGCCGCCGCCCCCGGCAATCTTGGGCAGTCCGGGAGGGCCGCCGGTCACCTCCCCGAGAGTCCAGCTCAAGGACGGCCGGCACCTGGCCTACAGGGAAGCCGGAGTCGCCAGGGAGATCGCCAAGTACAAGATCATCTTTCCCCACGGCTTCCGCGTCACCAAGGAATCCGACTTCCCGGTGTCCCAAGTAACAACTAATCTTGTGCATAAGCTGCACTCGATCGGTGTTATTTTGCGTTTGTTCTTCATTGATCAGAAATTTCTGGGACTCTTGTGTGTGACGACTGCAGGAGCTCGTGGATGAGCTCGGGATATACCTGCTGTTCTTCGACAGGGCCGGGTACGGCGACAGCGATGCCAACCCGAAGCGCGGGCTGAAGAGCGACGCCACGGACGTCGAGGAACTCGCCAACGCGCTGCAGCTCGGGGACAAGTTCTACGTGGTCGGCACCTCCATGGGCGGCTACACGGCGTGGAGCTGCCTCAACTACATACCACACAGGTCAAGCATATCAGCTAGTGCATCAGTTCATCTGATCAAACAGAACGAAAAAAATAATTGAGATAGAAACACGGTGTTTTTGGTTTTGCGGTTCTGAATGGATGGTTGGGTGGTTGGCAGGCTGGCCGGAGTGGCCTTGGTCATGCCGGCGGTGAACTACTGGTGGCCGCTGCCTGCCAACGTGTCAGCAAGTGCGTACGGCAAGCTGGACGTTGGAGACCGGAGGACGTTCTGGATCGCTCACCATATGCCCTGGCTGTTCTACGCATGGATGACGCAGAAGTGGTTCAGGATTTCCCCGGCTGTCGCGGGGCATCCCGAGAGGTTCACTGACAAGGACTGGGAGATACGAACTGAGATTCGGAGGAAGGAACAGGAGAGTGGTCAGGTGGATCAGGTATTTAATTTCATTCCCTCGTCATTAACGAGCTTTTGCTAGACACATGATAACTGATGCTCTAGATGCCTCAATTCAGTGTTGCTTTTCCAAACTCTAGATGCCTCACTTCAGTGTTGCTTTTCCAAACTTCATACATCATACCTGGCATTCCACAAATGTCAAGCAAAATTTGGAGTATTGAACATTTGAATTTAACTCGTTCCATAAGTGGTCAAAAATTAAAAAGCTGCATTCATTTGGATGGATAGATTAACATGACGCGAAACGTTCTATCTGCCATGCCGACCTACCAAATGTTAGCAATTGCCTAACCTAAGTGGCTTACGAAGAGGATCTACAAGTACATAGGAAGCTTCCTTTGGACGGGCCAAGATTCAGCAACAGGAGGAAAATGCCTCATAAAACGGACCAATGTGTGCAAACCAACTGAATTTGGTGGCCTCGGAATCACAAACATTCAGTTACAGAGCACAGCACTAAGGGTGAGATGGCAATGGCAGAATTGGATGGATCCTAACAAACTATGGAAGGGACTGCCGCTACCAGTCGACAATGAAGTTCAGTCGCTCTTTGATGCTTCAACCCAGGTCCACGTTAGAAACGGCAGGACTGCAAGCTTCTGGACAAGTCGATGGCTCGACGGCCCGATCCTGAAAGACGCGATGCCCAACCTGTACCAACGCAGCAGTTAAAAGAAAATGACAGTATGTCAAGCGCTCACGGATCAGAATTGGATTCGGAACATAAAACAACATCCATCGGTGGTTCTTCTCAAGGAATGTGGATCTTTGGCACCGCCTACAGTGTTTTCAGTTGCAACTGAACGAGCAAGATTTTGTCACTTGGTGGTGGACATCGGATGCCGTGTACTCAGTGAGATCGGCCTATCTCATTCAATTGAGGGATTTACTCGAACATGCTATCATCAACTAATCTGGACAACCAAAGCCCCTCTGAAATGCAAGATATTTGCATGGCTGGCTATTCAGAGTAAATGATTAAGCAATTCAGAGTAAATGACTAACAGCTAGACCTATTCAAACCCTGGGCCGGAAAAAGTCCGACCTTAAATGGGCAGGTCCGAGTCCAGCTCGGTCAGAAAATTGCTTATTTCTAATATAAACAATCTTTTTAAAAAAAAACTGAATAAAAATCAGTATTTTAATTTATTTCAATAATAGAAATAGTTTCTTATTTTTTATTGCCTTTATCGGGTTTCGAGCCAAAAATCAAGGTCGGAAAATTCAGGCCAAACCATCCATGAACAGGTCTACTAACAGTTGACGATCTCTGTCCATCGTGTCGTATCCATCTAAAGACTGCTCAATCTACTTGGAAATTGTTCTATCATCTTCTCTATCTGGATGAAGGTGCTACGCGAACTTGAGGCTAATGTCAGCTTAGTACCACACTCATTACTTGCACTTGAGGAATGGTGGGTGGCATCACTTGAGGCGATTCAGCATACGATTCAGCATACAACCGGACGACATGAAATTTCATGGCGTTGCTCGTTTGGTGGATGCTATGGAAGGAAGGAACGAAACGCCAGAACGTTTCAACCGGTTCATGTCTGGGCGGCTCTGGTTTTCAGGGACAGGCGCTGATCTCTTAGCTGACTATGTTTTTCTGTAAATAGTTAGTAGTTATGTTTTTATATATATTTCTGTTGATCAATGAAAAACAGTTCCTTGACTTTTCTAAAAAAAAACAGAGAGTTGCTCTGATAAATTTCCATACAAGAAAGAAACATCTGCACTGCACACTGCTCGGGACTGATGTCGAAAACTCGCTGTTTCAGGGCAAAGCAACACATCAGGGGATTTACGAATCCCTTTGCCGCGACGTGACGATCTTGTTCAGTACATGGGAGTTCGACCCTACGAAGATCAAGAATCCGTTCCCCAACGGCGAGGGCGTCGTCAGCATCTGGCAAGGGTACGAGGACAGGATTGTTCGAGTCGAGGTGCAGCGCTACGTGGCGCAGAAACTGCCGTGGATACGGTACCGCGAGCACCCTGAAGGTGGCCACCTGTTCATATGGATGGATGGGATGGGAAATAAGATCGTCAGGGAGCTTCTGCTCGGCGAGGAGCCGCAAGGTTTCTAGAGCTATGCCAATATGCTTTCTAGGGAGAAAAGAAACAGGATTGGTGAAGAAAATAATTGGGCATTGCATGTAGCTAGAGAATAAACGGTGTTGACTAAGCCAGCGCAATGATTAATTGCTTGATGAGGAGGTAGGAAGTGCTAGAGCTTTGAGGTGGATAAAACCTTCAGTCGATGAAATGAAATACATGCACATAACACATTGCCGCATGCTACCTCCTCCACATGGAGGGATTAAGATGTTACAGAGTAAGCTGTGTCAAACCTGTAAACTCATCATGTGCCTCTGGCGCTAGAAGCAATGTAACGAAGCAAAAACTAGTATAGAAGTATTCAATTCTTTGGAGAAAGATGTCATAGATAGACTGTTTATGAGGCAGCATTATGACCTTAATCAGATATGTGAGCTTGTGCAACAGTGCAAGTACCAAAGAAGTATCTTGTTAATTTTGGAGTTCTGTTTTTGAGTTTTTGCACGGTGTGGACCTCTGGCATGCACGTGCATTCTGCAAGCTAGCTGCGTGGGCCTCCACCAACCCGCAACACGGACTCGGATCCTATGCCGCCGAGACGCATCTGCATGCCTCTCTGGACCACTTCAACCACCGGACCTCAAATGAATGATCCAGATGTACGTACAAGTACAAATATTCACCGTCTCGTTTCTCATCGCGAAATTGCGGGTGCGGGCTCGCGGCCTACTTGTTTTCTTTACGGGGCGGGGCCGTGAGTGGATTGCGAGAAATCGCTTCAGGCCAGGGACATTTTTCGCGTTTCTAACATGCCGTGCGCGCGGCATATAACAACTCGCCTCCCACCCCGGCCCACGCCCACGTGGATGTCGTTGAGAGGTAGAGACGTTGGGTGTCTGTTTCGTAATTGGGGCCGTGCGGGAATTTTTTTTAAAATAATATATTTTTAAAATTTTTTTACAAAACTAGGTAGTTATCTTAAAAAATTACAAAAATAGTTCTCTATCGTCGATTCAGTGGCGCGACTTCTCTATCGCCAGTGAATCGCGACAAAAAAGCGAGTTCTGTCGCGACGAAATCTAGGAATTTTTAAATATAGTAAATAAGCTCAAAAAATTACGAATTTTTTTGCGTAGCTTCCTGATACGATGTTCTTGCTTGTGTAATTTTTCATAATTTTATCTCTTCTGAATTTGTATCCAAAATTCATTTAAGTATATTATTTGTAGGAATTTGTACATATACCAAATGAGGTCCAAAAATTATGAAAAAAATTTTGAACTCTCTTTACATAGTGTAATTGTTTTTGTAGTTTATACAGAATTTTATATAATCTAAAATTTTCTAAAAAATTCTTAATTTAGGTTTTTGATGCAGTGTACTTGATTGTGTAAACTATTAATTTTAGAGATAATTTAAAAACATAAAAATTCTGAAAAATTACAAAAACAATTACACTATCTAAGAAGCGTTCACAAAAAAATCATAATTTTTGTACCTCATTTGGTATATGTACAAATTCCTCCAAATGGTATCCTCAAATAAATTTTGGAGACAAATTCAGAAGGGATAAAATTATGAAAATTACACAAGCACGAACTTTGTATCACGAAGCTCCACAAAAAAATCGTAATTTTTTTAGTTCACTTACTATATTTAAAAATTCCTAGATTCATGTCACCAGTTGAACTAGCGACAAGAAGCCTATCACCAGATGAACTGACGACAAGAACCTATTTTTGCAATTTTTAGAGACGACTACCTAGTTTTGTAATATATATATATATATATATATATATCAAAAAAAAAATCGGCCGCGCGGTGTGTGTTGCCGTGTCCCATGCGTCCACTGGTGGGACTTGGATCGGGAGACGAAGGGAATGGGAATAAGTTGTTTTATTTCTTTTTCTTACTTTTTTTCCCCTTTCTTTTGTTATTCTTCTTTCCATCTAGTGTCTTTCTATCCTTCTGTTTTTTTAAAATTATATTTCCTAGTGTCTTTCTATCTTTCTGTTTTTTTGAAAAATATATATATTTCCTTTCTTATTTATTTATTTTATTGTCTAGTTGCAACCATTTTTCCTTGTAGTAGGTTTTTTTCTCTCCACATGTCATTTTTCTTACACCATTATTTTATTAATATTTCTAATTTTGTTCAACTAATTTTTTTATTTGTTTCACTAATATTTTTAAAATTGATTATACTAATTGTATTTCACTGATAGTCTTGAATTGTTCAATGAGCACGTTTGATCTATTTCACTAACATCTCTTTATTTCCTTTAAACATCGTCATTGAATTTGTTGGAACATTAAAAACCAAATGTGCCCCCTTAGAAAATGTGTGGAACTTCACCGACGACTTGTTGGAACATTGAAACCAAATGCGTCGAGCATTGGCCCATCCTCCTTAGAACTTAATGCGCTGAACATCGCCCATGAACTGTTGGAACGTTGAAATCAAATACGTGGAACATTTGCCCATTGCCCGTAGATCTTAATGTGTGGAACGTCGTAGATAAAATTGTTAGAACATTGAAACCAGATGTGTAGAAAAATTAGTATTTTTTTCTCCACATGTTATTTTCTTACACCATTGTTTTATGGAGAAAAAAAGTCTATTTTACAACCCTGAACTCTTTAAAAAGTCTGGAAATAAACCCTAAACTGCAAAACTGTACACGGGCCAACCTCCAACTCTCAAAACTATTCACTTCACCCCATTTCGCTCTAGACCACTCCGGTTTCGCTCACGTAGCATCCACGTTAGCACCCATGTGGATACCATGCAATCAACACAGCGATTTTCGTATAATGTGGCGCCCATGTGGCTAATAAACTTAAAAGAATATACTAGACCCTACTGTCACTCTAATGTTGTTACTTTCTCCACCTTCTTCTCCTCCCCCTCTCCTCCGTGCATGGCAGAGTTGTTGCTGGCGACGACACTGTAGAGGTAGCAGACGTGGGGGGCTGTCGGTGGCCATGGCGCGAAGGGAGGGGCCCAATAGAGAGAAGAGGGAGATGGAGAAGGAGAAAACAGAGGAGAAGCAAGGCGTGCGGGGACCGTGCTTATTCTCCCCCCAAATCCCCCAAATCGAGCAGAAACCACCGATGCCGCCGCTGAGCAGACGAAGCCGCAGACCCCGTTCTGCCACCATACCATGCACTCAGGGCCTCTGAATGGAAGATTGTCGCCGCGTGCACCACAGATGTGGCCTATACATCGACGACACGCCCTCCTCGATGATGCGCTCGCTAGCATCTTCGCCGGGTTATTGGAGGCAGCAGCCATTGTCCGCTGCGCAACCACGTGCACGCGGTGAGGGTGCATCGTGGCTGAGAAGGCGGTTGCTGTCTCTCGCTCCCTACCGCCCCTCGACTGCTTCCTCCCCCACCTCACCATCGACGTCTTCCACCAGGAGAACGACGGGCCCACCGCACGCGCAGGGCATCGCGTCGGTGCTACAACCGCATTGCATCGCGACGGCCTCCAGCGGTGGCTTCCTTGGTTGTCGGTGTACCTGCATCCACTCGCTCGTCGACGACGCAGGTACGAGCACAGATGATGGTCTCTTGGATTAATCCGGCCTGGTCGCGTCCCGCAACGGTCGCCTCGTCTTGGAGCTCTGGCAGGCGAGTGGCGCGACCAAGGGAGGTCGGAACCGACAGGGTTGGGGGCTGTGTGGTCGAGAGAGGCCGGGCGCGGTAGAGTTGGGGGTGGCCGGGTGGGGGGCTGCAAGGGCACTGGGTTGGGGCGCGACTATGAAGAGGTGTGGACTGAGAGAGACAAAGGGCAGAAAGAAATAGGATGAAGAAAAATATGACGTTGATGTCCATGTGGCACCATATCACCCAAAACCACCCATGTTTGGGTTAAGGGGGTAAAATGAACGATTTTGATAGTTAAGGGTGTAGGATGTCTGGTTTTGTAGTTTATGGTTGATTTTTGGACTTTTCTAAAAGTTCAGGTTTGTAAAATAGATTTTTTCGTTGTTTTATTAATATTTTTAATTTTATTCAGCTAATTATCTTGATTTGTTACACTAATATTTTTATTGATTATAATAAATGTTTTCACTAATAGTCTTGACTTGTTCAATGAGCACGTTTGATTTATTTCAGTAACATTTTTTATTTCTTTCAAACATCGTCATTGAACTGTTAGAACATTGAAAACCAAATGTGTCCCCTTAGAAAATGTGCGGAACGTCGCCGACGACTTGTTGGACCTTTGAAACCAAATGTGTGGAGCATTGGCCCATCCTCCTTAGAACTTAATGCGTGGAACATCATCCATGGATAGTTGGAACATTGAAATCAAACATGTGGAATATTTGCCCATTCCCCCTTAGCTCTTAATGCGTGGAACATCGTTGATAAAATTATTGGAACATTGAAACCAAATGTGTAGAACACTTTATTTTACTTATCAGAACATTCAACACACACACCTAGTTCATTCGTGCCACACAATTCAACAGATTCGTGTTGGAACATTGTCCTTAATTGATGGGTTGTTAGGAAGTAATGTGTGGAACAATTTGTTCTATCTATTGGAACATATGATATATGATATCATTACTAACTCAGAATATATGCAAGTGGGGTCTTGTTTTGAAGATCTCGTCGTAAGGCACGCGTTGATTCAAACGGGGCACCAATTGGGCGCTTGGTTTAAAAGATATGTGTTATCGAATTTTTGGGTTGCAAAAAAAAAGGCGCATCATTAACTGTGCGCTGACGTAGATGGCCCGGACGAGAGTTGTGTGTTGCTCGTAGCGCAATCCAGGGAGCGCCTAGGTGCTGCGTGCGCAGCCCGTAGCAACCCACCGCCCACCCTGGCCCGTGGGCCACGCGCGCGGGCACGACCTGCAGGAAGTTTTCTGCTGTAGCTGTAACAGCCCTAACTTAGGGTTTGTATTTCAAATGTAAAATTTTGAGGAGAAATAAAAACTTTTGTTGTCTCTTCAAATCATTTGAAAGTTTCTACAATTTTCCCTAGCAATTTCCAATTTGTAGAATTTAATTCTTGTGATTGGAAATTGTTGTTATCAGATTCTTAGCCTTCAAATTTGTGATCATCCTCTGAAACTATTTTTCCTATCATCTTGATCATCCTATCTACCTCCTGAATTATTTCACAATTTTAGATTTTATTTGCTATTTCAAATGGCCAAGTCAACCTAGTTTGAAATCTGGTCAAACTGGTCAGCATGCTTGTGAATTTTCTGAAGAACTTTTCAGTGCATAGAAAGTTCTGGAAAATTTATACAAGGTTGTTCTCTGTCTCAAGTAGCTACCATAAAATTTCAGAAATTTTTGGAGCTCAGGAGCTACCTTTAAAAATTCTCCAAACTCTCTCGACCTTTTAAAATCTCAAATCGAAAACAACTGTTCCTCGGGCCCGAACCCAACTCGGCTCGAGTCCGACCGCGCCACTTGACTCGGTCGCGTCAACTAAACGCACGTAGCGCGCGAGTCCGATCGATCGTGACCGTCCGATGCAAATCGAGCGATCCACGTCGCGTCGCAACCGACCTGTCCGAATGCATACATTGATCTCGGTAGTCCATTAGCGATCGAGCGGTCGACATCTTCCGTCGAGTCGAACCTCGGCTCGCACCGCCGTCGCCGTCGACGACATGTGGGCCATCCTGCCGAGTTCTTCCTCGCCGGCTCACGCCTACCGGAGATCGGCTGGCGCTCGCGCATGCGTGCCACGCGACTCGTCGCCGCCACGCCAGGGGCGCGTGTTCGCCTCCGAGGATCGCCGAGTCCATCTACCTCCTTGGGTCAACCATTCTTCCTCGCGTTCATTCTTGCGTTTTCTCCGCCCATTTCTTAGCGGCCGAGGAGAACCCGAGCCCAGCGCCACCACCTCGTTGCGCTCGTGCTTCTTCAACCCCGTCTTCGTCTTCCTTGTTCCTCGCCGCATCCATTTTTCCCATCCAGAGCCCTCGGTGTCCGATGTATCGCGGGAGCGTGTTCATCGTCTCCAACTCCGCTCTCGGCTCCGTGAGCTCATTTGCGCTCTGGTGAGTTTCGGCCGTTACTTGGTTCCTTAGGATCGCGCGATGCATCGAGTCTAATGACGGCTTCATTTTCATCTTTGGTGCATCGTTGAGGTTGTGCGGCCCCTTCTTCTCAAGCTTGGTTTCGCCGCCGTGAAAATTCCGCCACCTCGAGCTTTCTTCGTCGGCATTATCGTGTGCTTCTTGTTCCGGAGTTGGGGCGGCTCGTGCGCACCTTCCGAGTCTTCTAGAAGTCAGTATCGCCTCGCCGTGGAGCCGTGTCTTCTCCTCCGCCTCGCCGTCGTGAGCTCGACTCGGCGACCATTGGGCTTCGCATCACCGTCATCGAGTTCGCGAGGGCCTTGCGAACCGTAGGTACCACTCTTTTGCCCGAAACCTCACGGTTTGCAAAATCCGTTCTTGCGGCCGCGCGCCGTGCCGTCTTCGCGGTGAACCGCCGGTGATGATCGATTTAACTCAATCGTGCCTACTTTGAGTCCACGACTTGTGGGCCTTTTGTTGTTAATCATGTTTAGAAATCATTTAATCTCACCGTTATATTTCACCTTGAGTCTCGATCGGTGGGTCCATGTTGTCGATTAAGTTTGTGTAGTTATGGTTGTGCGTTTTCTCACGATGGAAGCGTATTTCTTTGTGAGTATGTAGGTTTGCACTTTGGTAAGCAAGGCGTATTCGTGGAATACGCCGGCGTCACCATATGCGCGATCCGCCTGGTCGGCGCCCTCGCGGTCCCTTTGTCGATGGTTGGGGCTAGCCGTGCGTCGGTAGAAGAAGTATTAAGAGCTTTAGTATTTACAAATGCTTTTACATTTGCCTTTGTTAAATCGATTAAACTTGTAAAATGCGTAACTAATTCAATTTTTATCCAAATTGCATAAAACCAGTCTGTTAATTTTCATTTTAAATGTTCTATTTACTAAAATTAGTGTCAACCTTGTCCTGTATCAAAAATCTGTTAATTAATTTAATGTTGTAGAATGTAATCTCCAAATTAGAAAATGCATATCTCTTTCAATAATTGTCCAAATTCAATGGACCCAATTCTGTAAAATTTCATTTTCAGTATACTAACTATTAGGATAGGTTTTACACAATGTTTCGTTCATGAAAAATTGTTAAGTAATTAACTAGTGACTTGTTGTGTTTTTAGCTTAGAAAATTCATAGAAAATTGCTAATAACTTAAAATGATTTGTTCTCTGTTTTCAAATTTTGTTATATCATGCTTAGGCTGCTGTGTGAGTTTTGGCTTGTTTGATGTTGTTGAATGTTTGAGTTTTGTCGGTGTTATTCGTTCTTATTTCTTTCGTTATGTTCGATCGTTGAAGCGATATTTGCGGCAACCCCGAGGACGATCCTCCGCACCATATTGAGCAACAAAGAACGTGCAAGCGGTTTGATCATGTTTAATCCCAGTATTTTAAAGATTAATATTTTGTTTAATTGTATGTATGCATTGCTTAATTTGTGTTAAATTGATTAGTTAAATCAGTAGTTGCATGTCCTGTAGCAAAATATTGATCTCTACTACGAGCCTAGGTTATTTCTTTGTGATTAGAGGTCATTGGATGATCTCTTGTCACTTAGTAGATACGATTTCAACTTGCTTAGACATGCTTAGCTATCGGTAGAAGCTGGGCGGTTATCGACTTTAGTCGGTAACCTTGATCACACAAAATTTACTACAACTTTATGTTTCAAATTTACGCTATGTTTAATTGCAAAACTAAAAAAATGAAAACAAAAATGATTTGGGCGCGGCACAATGGTAAGATTGGTGTGATCTTTTGGGTGTGATGGAAAGGTGCCCGGTCAATTAAGGACCGAACATCTTGTGAGTGAATTTTTATCCAGCATTTCGCGTGCTAACCACACTAGAGTATATGGGACCTCTCTTGACCTAGTACTTTGGCGTGTATCGGTCCCGGTCGCAGGAGGTCGCAGGAGGGATGGAGGTGGGAGCATGGTAGTTGTCCAGAAAAGCTTTATCTGAGTGGGTAGTTGTCTTTCGGCTTTACCATAAGCGTATGGTGTTTCTACCCATACGAGCGGCTCGAGGTTGATACACAATATTGGAAGCAGTCTCGTAGGACTTAGGCATGCCGCATACCTTGGAAGTGTGCTTTGGCTTAAAGGCGATGCGAGGTGTGGGTACAGTGGTACACCCCGCAGGTTAAAAACTATTCGAATAGCCTCGCCCTAGGTGATGGACACGCTTGGGTAAGCTTTTCAAGAGTTAGACTACAACATTTAAATTAAAACTTGATGGGTGGTACGAATGGGATTCGTGCTATTGTTGTGGTGACTATTGGGATAGTCACTTCTAGGTTGTTTTATCTTTCGCTTTTGTTATTAATATCCGCATCGTTATTTCAATCTTAAAAATGAATTGCAAACTTGCTTTTAAACTGTATTACATTATTGCAAATGAAAATTGGCTTTGTGCAAATAAAACATATGGCCTCCACTAAACAAGCTTGCATGTAGCATATGAACAGTGCGCTAGTTCACACGTCGAGTCTTGCGGGTACAAAGACAATCTTTGTACTCGGTGCTTTGCTTAATGTTTTTGTTGCAGAGGAAGAAGGTGAGCCTCGTGGTCCTCACTTACGTGGTTTGTCTTTGTCGCCGTGGGTGACGACTAGACTTGGCGGTCGGTCGGATGCCTTGTGGGTTGAAGGCACGATTGGCTTTGTTTATAGCCATCTTATGGCACTTTGCTTCATTGTCGCTCTTGTGTTATTTGTGTATCTTGTGGCCTGTCGGCCTATGTCTGTAATATTGTTGCTATTTGTTCATCTTCCGTTTGGAAGTGTGGTGTTTGGACTCTATGTTTTGAATGGAGTTGATGTCTAATTTTGTAACGAGGTGCGTATACTGCTTTCTGGGAAGTATACATATCTCGAGGATCAGTTTATTTGATTTGTGATGCTAGGACCGGTGGTTGGTTAAGCATTACAAGCCAAATAAACAGGTCCTCACAAAGTTGGTATCGAGCCATTCGACCGTAGCAACCAAGCATAGTCGTCTTTAGGATATTTTGAAAAAGCTTAATTTCAAAGTATACAAAGGGTTTATGAAAACCTAGGCGATTCTCGATTTTACTCCTTACCTATCTTAGCCTTCTACTCTCATCTTACTCTAATTTGAGTTTAAAACTTGGTTTCTCTCTTTCCTTTCAAAGATAGTTACGATTGGTAGAATCAGTCTTTGGGAGAACCATAGAGAATTAAGTCTAAGTAAAATTTGTGGGAGCATAAGGGTAAGATATGTATGAGTTGCTATGTGTCCGATTTTTTTGGTCGAACTTTATCTGCCTTGTGTTTGTTTCTTTGCTTTCATGAATTTTGGGCTTTCTTGCTCTTAAATTTGTTGCTAACTTGTCTTAGTAAAACAGGATGGTGGGAGAACGCGTGGTAGTCAAGGCGGGTCATGATGAGGAGCCCCTCCTCAGACCATGGCCGAGGTTCTCGCTCGGATCGAGCGAAACCGCATGGACCGACAGCGCATCTTGGAGGTTATTGCTAGGAATACCTCCACTCCTGCCGGTGGTGGCGGCCACCGGACTCATGGGGACTTGCGAGTTCCTCGTCACGCGACCACCGACTTTCTCCGCTCGAGGACCCTCTCGATGCGGACGATTGGTGCGCATGGTTGGCGAAAGCTCAACATAGCTCAACGCCAGCGCAGGATAAGGCACTCTTCGCGTCCCACCGCCGAGGGCGCGGCACTCTCATGGTGGGAGAGCTATCTCGCCATGCACCGCGGGCCATGTGGTCGCATGGGAGGAGTTCGGCTCGACTTTTCGTCGGGCCCACATCCCGGATGGCGATGAAGCTGAAAAGAAAGAATTCCTCGCGCTCAAGCAAGGGCGCAAATGTGATTCGAGTACACATGCGAGTTCAATCATCCGCTCGTTATGCTCGGGTGAGGTGGCCTCGGATGAGGCTAGCGGGAGAAGTTTATGGATGGCTTGTCCGAGGCTGCGCAGGACAAGCTATCTATTGTGGACTTCTCGGACTTTCGTGCCTTGGTAGATAAGGCCATTGTTCTTTGAGCATAAAGCGGCGCTGGCGAGTCCATAGCGCAAATGGGAGGCGATCGGTCTACTCACACCGGCCTCGTTCGTCCTCGGTGGGCGGCACGATGGCCGTTCTTTTGCTCCACCGGCGCGAGACCATCTCGCACGGCTCCTCGCCCACCGCAGCCGTGTTTGACCACGTGCGCTGCGATCAAGACAGAGCGGCCTCCGTAATCCGCGGCCGAGGTGACTTGTTTTTTGCCACAACAAGGGCCATTATGCGAATGCACGCCCTCGAGTGTTAAAGCCCCTCGTCCTAATGGAGGACGCGCGCGGGAGTGGTCATCCACGACGAGAAGATGATCCGAAGCCCGAGTGCGGCAATGGTCGAGTCAACCACCTTTCGGTGAGGAGGCTCGGAGGCGCCGGATGTCGTGATGGGTACACTTCTTGTTAATTCTCGTCCTGCTGCGGTATTATTTGATTCTCGAGCATCGCATTCTTTATTTCAAGATCATTTCTTTGCTGCTAGTGGTCTTCCTTGTGTTCCTTTGGGATTCCTTTACTCATTCGCTCTCGGGTTGGAAATGAGAGGCGATATGGAATGCGCGGTGTTCCTATTGAGGTCAAAGGGTGGGATTTTTGGCAAATCTTATTCTCGATTCAATGAGTGCGGATGTGATTCTTGGCATGGATTGGTTGTCCCAACACTTGGGGCAAATCGATTGTGCCAGAAGATTGTCTATCTTACCACCCTTGGTGGGCAAGTCGGGTTTTCGCCACGGCCGGGCCCGTGTCTATGTGCATTAGAAGCAAAGCCGACCTTGCAAATTCAAGATGTTCCCATAGTATCGACTTTGTGGATGTCTTTCACGAAGATTTGCAGGATGCCTCGGTTCGAGATCCGGAGTTTGCCATCGAGTTGCTTCCTGCATCGCCCTATCTCGGCGCCGTGTCGGATGCCTCCCAATGAGCTAGAAGAATTGAAGAAGCGGCTTGGGAGCTCCAAGCAAAGGGTTTCATCCGTCCCAGTTCATCTCCTTGGGGTTGTCGGTGATCTTTGTGAAGAAGAAGGACAAGACCTTGCGCATGTGTGTTGATTACCGTCCTCTCAATGAAGTAGCGGTGAAGAACAAATATCCTCTCGCCCGCATTGATGATCTTTTTGACCGCTTATCCGAGCTCGGGTGTTCTCAAGATTGATCGAGATCGGGCTATCATCAAGTCGGATCGGAGTGAGATATTCAAGACGGCTTTCACTACTCGTTATGGCTCATGCGAGTACACCGTCATGTCTTTCGGTTTGACCAATGCTCAGCGTTGTTCATGAACCTTATGAATTCGTATTCATGGAATATTTGGACAAATTTGTGGTGGTTTTATTGATGACATTCTTATCTATTCCAAGGCGAGGTAGAGCATCTTTGAGCATCGAAGATTGTTTTGGGCAAATTGCGGGAGCACCGGCTATATGCGAAGTTCGGCAAATGTGAGTTCGGTTGAAGGAAGTGGCATTTTGGGCCATGTTCTTTCAGTGGAGGCATAGCTGTGGATCGGCAAGGTCGGCGATGTTCTATCTTGGGGCCGGCCAAGTCGATCCATCGATGTGCGGAGTTTTCTTGGTTTAGTGGCTACTATCGCCGCTTTATCGAGAACTTCTCCAAGATCGCAGCCGATGTTGAATTGCTTAAGAAGGACAAGAAGTTTGTGTGGTCCTCGCTTGTGATGAGAGCTTTGGGAGCTCAAGCGGCGATTGACTTCACCCGATCCTTACTCTTCACGATATCCACAAGAGCTTCGATATTTATTGCGATGCCTCTCGCGGGGACTCGGATGTGTTCTTATGCAGAAGGCAAGGCGGTTGCCTATGCATCCAGCAATTGAGGCCTCATGAGCTCAACTATCCCACCCATGATTTAGAGCTTGCTGCATAGTTCATGCACTCAAGATTTGGCGGCATTATTTGATCGGAAACGGCGTGAGGTGTATTCCGATCACAAGAGCTTGAAATACTTGTTCACTCGCCCGGATCTGAACCTCAGCAGAGGAGATGGCTGGAATTGATCAAGGATTATGACATGGGTATTCGGTATCATCCGGCAAAGCCAATGTGGTTCTTGATGCACTTAGCGAAAAGTGTATTGCAATACTACGATGATCCAAGAGCGAGAACGGCACTTCTTGCGAGTTTCAGCGTCTCAACTTGGGTTTGGTTGAGCATGGCTCCCTTGTCGCCTTGGTTGTGCAACCAACCTTGGTGGATCAAGTCAAGGCGACCAAGCAATCGATGATGGTGTGGGTAAAATCAAGCGTAACATCGGGAATGGATCGGCCAAGTGCTTCACGAAGATGAGCACGGTGTTGTATGGTTTGGGCGTCTTGTGGTCCCAAAGGTCCCGAGTTGCGGGATTTGATTCTTCAGAGGCCCATGATTCGCCTTTGTCCATCCATCCGGGGCCACTAAAATGTACCAAGATCTGCGTCGAGGTTACGGTGGACTCGCATGAAGCGCGAGATTGCCGTGTTCGTTGCGGATGTGACACATGTTGTCGTGTCAAGGCCGAGCATCGGCGTCCGCGCAGTCTCCTCCAACCCTTGCCTATACCGAATGGAAGTGGGATTACAGAGGCATGGATTTTATCACCGTCCGCCCGCACTTCTTCGAGGAAGGATGCTATCCGGGTTGTTATCGATCGATTGACGAAGGTAGCGCACTTCCGCGATGCCACCACTCTCGGTGTCGATCGATTGGCGGATCTCTACATATCCCGCATTGTGAGTTTGCATGGTGTGCCACGAACGATTGTGTCGATCGTGGCTCTCTTTTCACTTCTGGCTATGGCACGATTTACAGGAAGCCATGGGGACCCGTCTTTCTTTCATTTCGACCTATCATCCTCGGATCGATGGTCGACGGGCGCGTCAACCAAGTTCTTGAAGATATGCTCGTGCTTGTATTCTTTCCTATGGGAAGAATTGGGAGAAGTGCCTACCGCTTGCGAGTTCTCCTACAACAATAGCTTCGAGCTAGTCTCGGCATGGCACCGTTTGAGGCCTTGTATGGGAGGCGATGTAGAACCCCGTTGAACCGGTGGCGGTCGTGAGCGGTTCTTTGGCCCACTTCCATCAATGAAGCCGAAAGTCAAGTGCGATTGATTCGTGAGCACTTGCGCCGTAGCTCGATCGTGCGAAGAGCTATGCGGATCGGCGTCGCCGTGAGTTGAGTTTCAGCCCAATGACTTTGTGTATCTCAAAGTCTCACCTCCGAAGGGACATCATCGTTTGGTGTCAAGGGCAAGCGGCTCCTCGATATGTCGGGCCATATCGCATCATCAAGAAAGTGGGAGCCGTTGCATACCGGTTGGAGTTGCCACTACACTTGAGGGTGCATGATGTTTTCCATGTGTCACAATTGAAGAAGTGCCTCAGTGTTCGGTTGAGGAAACACCATTGGAAAATATCGATGTGCGGGAAGATCTGTCTTATCGTGGCGCCCCGTTCGTATCCTCGAAGAAGCCGAGCGTAGAACAAGGAACCGTGTGATCAAGTTCCTTAAAGTTCGGTGGTCGAACCACTCCGAGGATGAAGCCACTTGGGAGCGGGAAGATCGTCTCGAGCAGATTACCCATCCTTCTTCTCCGGTGATCGAATCTCTAAGAGATTCTGTAAGGGGAGATTTGTATGACCCTAACTTAGGGTTTGTATTTCAAATGTAAAATTTTGAGGAGAAATAAAACTTTTGTTGTCTCTTCAAATCATTTGAAAGTTTCTACAATTTTCCTAGCAATTTCCAATTTGTAGAATTTAATTCTTGTGATTGGAAATTGTTGTTATCAGATTCTTAGCCTTCAAATTTGTGATCATCCTCTGAAACTATTTTCCTATCATCTTGATCATCCTATCTACCTCCTGAATTATTTCACAATTTTAGATTTTATTTGCTATTTCAAATGGCCAAGTCAACCTAGTTTGAAATCTGGTCAAACTTAGTCAGCATGCTTGTGAATTTTCTGAAGAACTTTTCAGTGCATAGAAAGTTCTGGAAAATTTATACAAGGTGGTTCTCTGTCTCAAGTAGCTACCATAAAAATTTCGAAATTTTTGGAGCTCAGGAGCTACCTTTAAAAATTCTCCAAACTCTCTCGGCCTTTTAAAATCTCAAATCGAAAACACTTGTTCCTCGGGCCCGAACCCAACTCGGGCTCGAGTCCGCGCGCCACTTGACTCGGTCGCGTCAACTAAACGCACCGCAGGCGAAGTCGGTCGATCGTGACCGTCCGATGCAAATCGAGCGATCCACGTCGCGTCGCAACCGACTGTCCGAATGCATACATTGATCTCGGCCGTCCATTAGCGATCGAGCGGTCGACATCTTTCCGTCGAGTCGAACCTCCGCTCGCACCGCGTCGCCGTCGGCCGACATGTGGGCCATCCTGTCGTTCTTCCTCGCGCCTCCGCGCCTCACCGGAGATCGTGGCGCTCGGCAAGCGTGCACGCGGCTTCGTCGGCCGCCGCCACAGGACGCGTGTTCGCCTCCGGAGGATCGCCCGAGTCCATCTACCTCCTTGGTCAACCATTCTTCCTCGCGTTCATTCTTGCGTTTTCTCCGCCCATTTCTTAGCTTCAGGAGGAGAACCCGAGCCAGCGCCACCACCTCGTTGCGCTGGTGCTTCTTCAACCCCGTCTTCGTCTTCCTTGTTCCTCGCCGCATCCATTTTTCCCATCCCGAGCCCTCGATTGTCCGATGTATCGCCGGAGCGTGTTCATCGTCTCCAACTCCGGCGCTCTCGCCTCGTGAGCTCATTTGCGCTCTGGTGAGTTTCGGCCGTTACTTGGTTCCTTAGGATCGCATCGATGCGAGTCTAATGACGGCTTCATTTTCATCTTTGGTGCATCGTTGAGGTTGTGCGGCCCTTCTTCTCCAAGCTTGGTTTTCGCCGCCGTGAAAATTCCGCCACCTCGAGCTTTCTTCGTCGGCATTATCGTGTGCTTCTTGTTCACAGAGTTGGGGCGGCTTCGTGCGCACCTTCCGAGTCTTCTAGAAGTGCAGATCGCCTCGCCGTAGGAGCCGTGTCTTCTCCTCGCCTCCGCCGTCGTGAGCTCGACTCGGCGACCATTGGGCTTCGCATCACCGTCATCGAGTTCGCGAGGGCCTTGCGAACCGTAGGTACCACTCTTTTGCCCAGAAACCTCCTGGTTTGCAAAATCCGTTGCGCGGCCCCGCCGCCGTGCCCGTGCTCGCCGGTGAACCGCCGGTGATGATCAGTTTAACTCCAATCGTGCCTACTTTGAGTCCCTGACTTGTGGGCCTTTTGTTGTTAATCATGTTTAGAAATCATTTAATCTCACCGTTATATTTCACCTTGAGTCTCTGATCGGTGGGTCCATGTTGTCAGTTAAGTTTGTGTAGTTATGGTTGTGCGTTTTCTCTGATGGAAGCGTATTTCTTTGTGAGAGTATGTAGGTTTGCACTTTGGTAAGCCGAAGACGTATTCGTGGAATACGCCGACGTCACCTTATCTGCGCGATCATACAGTCTCGCCGCCTCGCGGTCCCTTTGTCGATGGTTGGGGCTAGCGTGCGTCGGTAGAAGAAGTATTAAGAGCTTTAGTATTTCAAATGCTTTTTCATTGCCTTTGTTAAATCGATTAAACTTGTAAAATGCGTAACTAATTCAATTTTTATCCAAATTGCATAAAACCAGTGCTGTTAATTTTCATTTTAAATGTTCTATTTACTAAAATTAGTGTCAACCTTGTCCCTGTATCAAAAATCTGTTAATTAATTTAATGTTGTAGAATGTAATCTCCAAATTAGAAAATGCATATCTCTTTCAATAATTGTCCAAATTCAATGGACCCAATTCTGTAAAATTTCATTTTAGTATACTAACTATTAGGATAGGTTTTACACATGTTTTACATTCATGAAAAATTGTTAAGTAATTAACTAGTGACTTGTTGTGTTTTAGCTTAGAAAATTCATAGAAAATTGCTAATAACTTAAAATGATTTGTTCTCTGTTTACGAAATTTTGTTATATCATGCTTAAGCTCTTTGTGTGAGTTTTGGCTTGTTTGATGTTGTTGAATGTTTGAGTTTTGTCGGTGTTATTCGTTCTTATTTGCTTTGTTATGTTCGATCGTTAGGCTTCGATATTTGCGGCAACCACGAGGACGATCCTCCGCACCATATTGAGCAACAGCCGAAGCAAGCGATTTGATCATGTTTAATCCGATATTTTAAAGATTAATATTTTGTTTAATTGTATGTATGCATTGCTTAATTTGTGTTAAATTGATTAGTTAAATCTGTAGTGCATGTCCTGTGAGCCAAAATATTGATCTCTACTACGAGCCTAGGTTATTTCTTTGTGATTAGAGGTCATTGGATGATCTCTTGTCACTTAGTAGATCGATTTCAACTTGCTTAGACATGCTTAGCTATCGGTAGAATCAAGCGGTTATCGACTTTAGTCGGTAACCTTGATCACACAAAATTTACTACAACTTTATGTTTCAGCGTTTACGCTATGTTTAATTGCAAAACTAAAAAAAAATGAAAACAAAAATGATTTGGGCCTGGGCACAATGGTAAGATTGGTGTGATCTTTTGGGTGTGATCGAAAGGTGCCCGGTCAATTAAGGACCGAACATCTTGTGAGTGAATTTTTATCCGTGCATTTGGCGTGCTAACCACACTAGAGTATATGAGACCTCTCTTGACCTAGTACTTTGGCGTGTATCGGTCCCGGTCGCAGGAGGTCGCGGGAGGGATGGAGGTGGGAGCATGGTAGTTGTCCAAAAGCTTTATCCCGAGTGGGTAGTTGTCTTTTCGGCTTTACCATGTAGCGTATGGTGTTTCTACCCATACGAGCGGCTCGGGGTTGATACACAATATTGGAAACAGATCTCGTAGGACTTAGTGTGGCGGCATACCTTCGGAAGTGTGCTTTGGCTTAAAGGCGGTCCGAGGTGTGGGTCTGATGGTACACCGCGCAGGTTAAAAACTATTCGAATAGCCTCGCCCTAGGTGATGGACACGCTTGGGTAAGCTTTTCAAGAGTTAGACTACAACATTTAAATTAAAACTTGAGCACCATGTGGATACCATGCAATCAACACGCGATTTTCGTATAATGTGGCGCCCATGTGGCTAATAAACTTAAAAGAATATACTAGACCCTCTGTCACTCTAATGTTGTTACTTTCTCCACCTTCTTCTCCTCCCCTCTCCTCCGTGCATGGCGAGTTGTTCTTGCGCGGCGACACTATAGATGAGGCGTGCAGACGCAATCGGTGCCATGGCGCGAAGGAGGGCCCAATAGAGAGAAGAGGGAGATGGAGAAGGAGAAAACAGAGGAGAAGCAAGGCGTGCGGGGACCGTGCTTATTCTCCCCAAATCCCCTAATCGGCGAAACCACCGATGTGCCGACGGCGAGCGAAGCCCAGACCCGCTCGCCACCATACCATGCACTAAGGGCCTCTGAATGAAAGATCGTCGCCGCGTGCACCACAGATGTGGCCTATACATCGACGACACGCCCTCCTCGATGATGCGCTCGCTAGCATCTTTGTCGGGTTATTGGAGGCAGCAGCCATTGTCCGCTGCGCAACCACGTGCACGCGGTGAGGGTGCATCGTGGCTGAGAAGGCGGTTGCCGTCTCTCGCTCCCTACCGCCCCTCGACTGCTTCCTCCCCCACCTCACCATCGACGTCTTCCACCAGGAGAACGACGGGCCCACCGCACGCGCAGGGCATCGCGTCGGTGCTACAACCGCGTTGCATCGCGACGGCCTCCAGCGGTGGCTTCCTTGGTTGTCGGTGTACCTGCATCGACTCGCTCGTCGACGACGCAGGTACGAGCACAGATGATGGTCTCTTGGATTAATCCCGCCCGGTCGCGTCCTGCAACGGTCGCCTCGTCTTGGAGCTCTGGCAGGCGAGTGGCGCGACCAAGGGAGGTCGGAACCGACAGGGTTGGGGGCGGTGTGGTCGAGAGAGGCCGAGCGCGGTAGAGTTGGGGGTGGCCGGGTGGGGGGCTGCAAGGGCACTGGGTTGGGGGCGACTATGAAGAGGTATGGACTAAGAGAGACAAAGGGCAAAAAGAAATAGGATGAAGAAAAATATGACGTTGATGTCCACGTGGCACCATATCACCCAAAACCACCTATGTTTGGGTTAAGGGGGTAAAATGAACGATTTTGATAGTTAAGGGTGTAGGATGTCTGATTTTGTAGTTTATGGTTGATTTTTGGACTTTTCGAAAAGTTCAGGTTTGTAAAATAGACTTTTTCGTTGTTTTATTAATATTTTTAATTTTATTCAGCTAATTATCTTGATTTGTTTCACTAATTTTTTTTATTAATTATAATAAATGTTTTCACTAATAGTCTTGACTTGTTCAATGAGCACGTTTGATTTATTTCAGTAACATTTTTTATTTCTTTCAAACATCGTCATTGAACTGTTAGAACATTGAAAACCAAATGTGTCCCCTTAGAAAATGTGCGGAACGTCGCCGACGACTTGTTGGAACTTTGAAACCAAATGTGTGGAGCATTGGCCCATCCTCCTTAGAACTTAATGCGTGGAACATCATCCATGGATAGCTGGAACATTGAAATCTAACATGTGGAATATTTGCCCATTCCCCCTTAGCTCTTAATGCGTGGAACATCGTTGATAAAATTATTGGAACATTGAAACCAAATGTGTAGAACACTTTATTTTGCTTATCAGAACATTCAACACACACACCTAGTTCATTCGTGCCACACAATTCAACAGATTCGTGTTGGAACATTGTCCTTAATTGATGGGTTGTTAGGAAGTAATGCGTGGAACAATTTGTTCTATCTATTGGAACATATGATATATGATGTCATTACTAACTCGTAATATATGCAAGTGGGGTCTTGTTTTGAAGATCTCGTCGTAAGGCAGCGTTGATTCAAACGGGCACCAATTGGGCGCTTGGTTTAAAAGATATGTGTTATCGAATTTTTGGGTTGCAAAAAAGGCGCATCATTATACATATCGTCGATGGCCCGGATAAGAGTTGTGTGTTGCTCGAGCGCAATAGGAGTGCCTAGGTGCGTTGCCGTAGCAACCCATTACAAGCCAAATAAACCAGCAAGTCCTCACAAAGAGCAACACGCCACCCACCCCTAACCTATGGGTCGTGCGCGGTGCGCTGCCTGTAAGAAGTTTTTTTGCCGCACACGTGGCCCATGGGTCAGGTGTGGGTGGTGATGTTGCTCTAGGCCCGCGCGGTACCTATGGCCTCCCTAGATTTGCGTGGCATATAGCAATCCATCGCTCGTTGCATGACCCACGACCCACTACTCTCCTACGCGTCTGGCACGACACTATGCCCATGAAATGGCATATATCAATCCACCAACCACTGCTCGACCCACAACCCACTACTGTCCTGCACGTATGGTGCGATACTATGCCCATGAAACATCCCATGCGCCCCTAACTCGAGCCTGGCTGCTTGGGGTAGTGGGTCGTGAGGCACCATGGGTGGTAGATGAAGTATGTAAGAGCATCTAGAGTGGTTTCGTTCTTAGCTTGTTACTAAGAAGACAGAGTATTCAATCTAATAAAAAGAAACAAGTTTTTCAATAGATTGTTTGTTGAGCTTGTATCTAAAACTTTAATTGCTACAAGTGTGCTTGGAGATAGTAGAACCCACAAAACGAGTTTTTAGGTAACAAGCAAGTCTCCAACAAAGTATTTTGATATTTCTTGTGTCTTGGTATCAACAACTTGCTTACTTCTTCATCTCGTAACAAGTACACCTTCTCTCCTCATCATCTCTTCTTCACATCATCTAAATGCTGATATGTCCATCCCTTAATAACAAATGATATGGACTATTATAGATGCTCTAAACAAAGGCGTTTGTGTGTTCTGGAGTCATGTGGTTAATCTACGCTTCTTTCTCTACTTCCTTTTCTTTTTATTTAGTTGTACATTTCTACCGAACGTTGTAGTAGGGTTTTTTTTTCCTCGTGTTCAATTTTTCCACTATTATTCTATTAATATTTTTTATTTGGCTAGCTAGTTGCTCTGATTTGTCTCTCACCTCATCAATTCACCCAACCTTATCCTTACCACTAGAACATCGTCTCGAACATTGAAACCAAACATATGAAATATTTGCTCACCCTTTTAGCTTAATGTGTGAAACATTCTATTTTACCTGTTGAAACATTTAACACCCACAAAATTCACCCTCCTACCCAATTCAAAATATACCCATCAGAACATTAGAATGAATGAATGGAACATTAGAAGTAATGTGCCAAACTTTTTTTAAAAAAAATCTTCTGGAACATATGCCATATAATATCATTATTAAGCTAAAATATATGCAAGCTGGGTTTTGTTTTCAATATTTTTTCGTAAAGAGCATGAAATTCATACGGAGGGTGAATTCGACGTTCGGTTTAAAAGTTCTTGACTTTTGAATTGAAAAGAAATCATCTTGAAGTGTTTCGACGTCTGGGCTGCACTGACTAACACGTCGTGGCCTTGTCGTTTCGAGTTGCGCGGAGCTCCTATATGCCGCCCGAGCGGCAACTGACCATGACCCACCCACCACTCGGCTCGTCAGGCCCAATCGGCGCACGGAATTTGGGATGCCTTTTTGTTTGCAATAAAGAAAAAAATCAAATGATTATATATTTTTAACCAAGTGTCCGATTGATTGACGATCCGTCTGAATCATCGTGTTTCTTACCGTGAGATATTCAAAATTAGACATCACTTGTGTATATTTAAATGTAATACGAGGGTTGCAAAATGGTATGTGATGTTATGGTAGGTAAAAATGAATGTTCCATGCTTTTAGTTTTGATGTTCCAACAGTTCATCAACCATGTTGAAGGCAGTAAGTTTTAAGGGGTGATGACCAATGTTCTACGTATTCAGTTTCAATATTCCAACAGTTCGTCGACGATGTCCAACAATTTATCGACGATGTTCATGTGGTAAGGCAAATGTAAATAAATTCAAACATATTAGTGAAACATTTGTCATAATATAAAAAAATAACACCTAGATGTATGAAAGTGTGGTCTAATTTTGAATATCTTGTAATAAGAAACACGATGGTCATGGGCGCAGGCTCCATGTTGTGGGCGGCTAATGGTTTTATGCGCGAATTTCGTGTCCATTGCAAGAATCCTGGCCATTCTAGCACAGTGCCACCAGGAACACAAAAAAACTGGCCCCGCTCAACCTACTAAGGGCATCTTCAATAGTATATTTATTGTTGTTTCTTACTTATATCACGTAAACAAAATCATACATGCAGGAGAGAGAGGGAAGAGAGAGAGTACAAGTCGTATTTTTTGAAGAGACTGTCGTGAACGCGAAACAAGATATGATATATTAATCTACTTTAGTTGATATGTAGATTCGTTTTAAAGAAAAATTATAAAATATAAATATTAAAAAGTATGCTAAAAACTCTCTATTAAAGATATTATCTCTAAAGATGATATAGCATACATTAGAGATAAAATTATCTCTTATTATTAGATGCCCTAAAGAGCAGGAGAAAAACGCAAAACTTCGCATTGATGGGCCGGTGTCTCGGTGCCTACTCTACGAGGCTACGAGCGCGTAGCCCAACAGCCTTTTTGTGGCCTTCCTGTTTCGCATTCAAGCAATGTGCAGTACTGAGTACTGACTACCGGCTGAGCAACTTTTCAGGCTGCAGCGTTCAGTACCTACTCACGAGCCACCGTTCAGTGAAGCTGGACACAAATATCTTGTGACTTGAATGGTCAAAAGATTTTGTCGGGGGTGACATGTTTGGTCAAACATCACGGAACAACGTATGAAAACTTCATCACGAAGCTCTGTTACAAACTCATATACACACAGAGAGAGAGGTGCTTTTTCGGATTTTTCCTATTCTTTGTTCATAAAACAAAGTTGATCATGGGATTCTCCGACTGCAGGCTTACACAGTAAAGGAGGAGTTCTAGTCCGGTCAAGTGATTTTGACACACGAGGTGAACTGTAGGGGATTTTCGTATATATAACCAAGCGACCACGGAAACTGTGTTATTGGCTTGTAGCCACAGCCTACAAATATAGTGTGCACCACATGCAGTTGGGTTTACACCTTGACATTCCACTGAAATGGTATGATGAATAGTGCCATAACGTTTAGGATATCAGTCGTCGTATAGAAAAACAATGGATAGGATTGACACAACAATGTAGCTACAGTATTCATAACAAGTACGAATGCTACAATGATTTTACTACCGTGATATATCTTGATTTTGTCCGCTGCTTTTTTGATCCAATCACTACAAAACAATATCACACATTGTTCATCGTGACATTGTTTCTTATTATGAAAGGAGTCGAATCCTTTCATGGCATCCCAGCTCAACAGTTCTTGTTTCGAAGATATGTTGCCGTAAAAGACATTCAGCGTGCAAATCGTCAGCGCACAGAACGTGGCTGGCTGCCCGCGCCTTGCTGTGGATATCGCCATATCGGGTATGCACCGCCATGAGTGCACTGTTCAACAGGCATTGAAACCGGCAACTGCAAGAATGAAGGGGAGATTTCCTTCAAGGCACGTATCC
Organism: Ampelocalamus luodianensis; assembly: GCA_036346255.1. Taxonomy (NCBI): domain Eukaryota; kingdom Viridiplantae; phylum Streptophyta; class Magnoliopsida; order Poales; family Poaceae; genus Ampelocalamus; species Ampelocalamus luodianensis. Next base: position 21,675,109 of record CM070617.1, on the reverse strand, counting down.
CACACGTGTCAACGCCTCCTCACCTCAACCTCTAGTCCTATCTCATTTTCTCTACGACCACACCTCCATGACATGTCTTTGTACGGAGATATGATAGCTCTGTAATCTTCAGGGTAAGAACCGGTAGGCCAGTCAAAAGAATTTAACTAAAACTCGTAATTATGGTACACGATAGTTTTGGTAATCTCCAGCGAAGTAAACAAAAAATATTCCATGTTCCAATAACCTTCAGGTAAGCTATTATACATAATATCGTTTTTTCCAGACTTGCACAATATCATTTGTCCCTATTCGTCGAGTGTTTCCGTATGTTTATATGAGCGTGGTTCCAAATTTTACCTCGAGTTGTATCCTAATGCTTGTAACTTGACTTTGAATAATTGATAAACTGATGCTCTGGCCTATTCAAAAAGAAAAAATCACCTGCAAACAGTATCACAGTAAGTGAACGGTGAAGGTGTTTATTAATCGGTCCCTTTATTAATTTGCATACATGCATGGACTTGATTTCATTGCCGATTCCTCGCCAATCGCATCGGTGTACACCAGCGTTGGTGCCCGCAGCCAGCGCGTAAACTGGTGCCTGCGCCTGCATGGGGCTCCAGAACTGACAAAAACTGGGGCGGAAGGAAGCAGCATGCAGGGGCACAGCCAGTCTCCTCGGAACTCGGAGCCCATGCCATCGCCTCCCTCGGAAGGATAGCGATACCTCTGGCAAAGCCAGCGTGCCGACACATCCAAACGAGTAGAGGCATGCAATGCCACGGCAGCTCAGCGCCCCAGCGCCCCTATAAGTATTAACGACGCGCGCGCATGTCCAGTTACTGCCTCCCGTTTCGGCACAGCCCTCACGCACGCATGCGTTTCGCTCCTGTTTGATCCGTCACCTCGGCTGGATATCTAATTTGCAACAAGCAAGCGCGTGGTGGGCGCCCGGCTGCTGGCGGCCTGGCGCGCGGCCGTCTCGGTGTTTTCTTCGGCGCTGGAGGAGGTGCGTAAGCCGCGAAGTCTTTTCTCTCGTTTTTCCTATCTTGTAGCTAGCTAGTCGACTGCCGTTTCTTGTTTAGGATCAAGTTTGGGACAGAAGGGTGTTTGGTGGTGCTTGTTGCGTAGTAAATCGCAATTAGAGCCCTAATTGGTAACAAGTTCAGTGGATTACCCATCTTTCGTTGAAATCTTGAAATGATAAAAATGCAATCTTTGCTTGCCTGCATGCGTTGCCCTCTCGATTGTTAGTTGCAATCCTTCTCTGTTGCGGTAACCGGTCGTGATTCCTAGCCTCGCTTCTACGATGAGAATGGTACCACACATATGTCATTGACCCGTCGAGTTAATTACTGCTGAAAAGAAAGCCCATGTACTATTATGATATTATGATCCATCGACTCTGTCTGATAAAGTGATAAGTATAGTCTATCGTTAAGAGGTGCTGGCCGTAGATGGGTCTATAATGGGTCCGCACTGTATAAAATGTGACAAGGCTAGTGTACAACTGTATGAGCATATTACGGGCCTACAATGGATTCCTTCTAGATGGTCCAGGTCCTAAAAAGTAAAAGGAGCTGTTAGCTCATGCTCGTTTGAATACGTTTCATGTAGTAATGTAGTCGTGAAGTTTTAATTGTTTAAAAGCCTAGGATTCGAGTTTGAAATTTTAATTAGGTTTCAATGTGTTTCGTGAAAAGATTTAAAAAGGTTTCAGGTTACTAGTTCGATATTTCAAACATATTTCAGCGTGTTTTGTGAAAGTTTCAAAATATTTTATGTGCTTTTCAGTAAGTTTGAGAAATATTTTAAGTAAATTTCATAAAAATATTGCAAGTTTTAAGAAGTTTTTTTTAAAAAAAGATTTGAAGGAAGTTTCAATCATGAATAAAACTTCTGAGTTTCAAGCTAACTTTACAAGTATTCAAAGTTTGAAAAGAACGAAGCTTAAAGTTTCATATCTATTTTAAGTTACAAAAATAAAACTTCAAGTTTCAAATCTAAAACTTTAAATTTCAAAAGTGATATCAAATTTCAATGGTTTTAACAATTACAAATCAGAAATTTACGAGTTTTAAGCTAAGTAACAAAGAAGTAACAAAGAATTTTACACAAATTTGGAGGTTCATAAAGCTGCAAGTATTATAGAGCTTCATCACAAAAATTGGGGTTTCCAAAGCCGCAAGTATCATAGTTACATCAATAAATTTGGGGTTCCTAAAAGCCACAAGTATCATAGAGTTTCAGAAAATTTTGAAATGTTCCACAACTAAGTAATAAAAGAGTTTCATGCAGTTTTTGGAAGTTCTAAAAGCTAAGTATTTTAGTTTCAACAAGACTTGAAGATTCTAAAGCCAAGTATAGTAGAGTTTCAATAATTTTTGATCTTCTACATGCCAAGAGTATCATAGAGTTTCAATAAATTCGAATAGTTTCACAAAGTTTCGAGGAATTTCAAGTTCCAAAAATACAAGTCTTAGTAAAATTGTTAAGGAGTTTCAAGTGATTTCAAGTTCCAAAAATAAAAGTTTCATCAAAATTTTGACTTTCAAAGTTCAAGATTCGTGTGAGTTTGGAGTGGTTTCAGGTTCCAAAGCGCAAGTTTCATGTGATTTTGTTTCAAAGACGTAAGCGTAAGTTTCATGTGATTTTTAGTTTCAAAGACATAAGTTTCGTGTGAGTTCAGTTTCAAAAATGCAAGTCACAAAAAGTTTCAACAAATTCAACTGAGTTTCAGGCAAGTTTTCAGCAAAGATTTAGTAAAAACTTCGAAGAGTTTCAAGCGAGTTTCGAAGAGTTTAAAACGAGTTTAAATAACTTCAAATTTTAAAGCAATTCCATGCAAGATTCAAATCGAAACATCAAGATTCAAAATCACTCTTCAAGTTTGAGCATGTTCATTCTTCCCAGAGCTCACTAACCGGAGACAAGGATGAGATGACGGGCTTGCCACGTGACACCTCCACACCAACTCATGGCACCGCCAGATGGACGCCCGAGGATTCCGCACCTCCCCCTTGCCTTCTCGAGCTCCCCGCTGCTGCTAGGAATGGATGGAAGTGGATCAGCATGGGATCCGTAGCCGTCGTCGCCGACAGGACGGGATGGGATGGAGGTAGCTTGGCATGAGATCCATCGGTGCCGCTGTGCCCTACTTGAGCCTTGCCCGATGCATGCTTGGGCTCACTGCCATGGCCTGCTTGCGCACCACCGAAGCACATACTCAGGCTCACCTCCGCTGAGATCGAATAGTGGTGGCTTGGCATGAGATCAGCCCATGGTGTGTAGTGAATCATCCAGGTGGTGCTCAATGGAGATAGGAGAGGATGGATCTGGATAGGGGATATAGCAAGAAGGGGAGAGGATCTAAGAAGGGCGGGGAATGGAGAGAGAGAACAATGGGAAGAAGATGAAGCCATCGAGTGATTTGAGAGGCAATTGTAGTCGATTCGATTTGTTCAATCCAATGGCAAAAGGCTATCCTGTTAGATGAGATAGGGACGGTATAACATTTTCTAGGTTTTCTCAAAAGTAAAATGCATTTTTTCCAAAGCAGGCCTTCCTGCACTTTACGCGACCACTCGTTCAATTGTTCAAACAAAGAAAAACACACCTATCTGAATCCACGAGCATTGTGTTGTAAGACTAATCGTAATGTGGGCTGAAAAATCAAAATACGGTGAACTGGATAGCACACATTTGGTATACACTGAGTTGAGTAGGATCACACGCAAACTCTAGCAACCTACATATCCTAGACCACGCTAACGTACATACGCAAAACTCTAGCAGCGTGAGGTGTCCTCGCGGCGGCCACTGTCGGCTACTGAACAAACCGTGCGCCAAGTCAACCCGCGAGCTCGCCATATATATCGCTTAGCTCACGGCCGGGTTGGCGATATCCCACACAAGCCGTGGAAAAGTAGTCCCGATGGACACGCCACCCCGGCAGTATTATCACACTATCCACAGCGACCGATCGATCCTTTCGGAAACCGCACGCACTAGTGCGCGTCACCGGCTCTTTTTGGACGCTGCCACAACAGAGCATGCATGCATCTGTAAATCACATACCAAAACTCGATAGAAATCGGTGCACAAAATTTCGTAAAACTGCTCAAAATGTGCATCAAATCTGTCGCAGCTAGCCACAGCCAAACTTATCGCTTTGGACTTCTTCAATTCTAGACTGTGTGATGGTTTCCATCAGAAGTAGATGTTTAATCCGATGGTGTAAATGTGTCGTTAATGGATACAGATGTAGAAATACCATACAGAATGGTGTAGATGTTTCATCCAAACGCATGGCGGCAGCTCGTCCGTTGCCGGGAATGGAGCCAGGCGAAATCGCCACCCTCGGCTCCGTCAACATGATGACCCTCCTGAGTGCGTATGCATCTGCCCTGCTACTCGCATGCTGGCGCAGTAGTGCTGCCCGTCATCTTCTACGGCTCGTCCCAACCAAAACTTAATTTCCTCACAGCCAAAAACAATGATGCACGATTCTTCAAAAATAAAAATAAAAATGACGCTCTCTTTTTCTTGAAAAGAGTATATATCATTTTCTTTCTGTGGTACATGGTGACGTTCCTTATGGCACAGAATTTCATTTTTCATGATTGTTTTGTCAATGGCTATCGTTTTGGATAGCCCCACAATCTCAAACTTTTGAGCAAGTATATATTATAGCTTACTTTTTTATATAAAAATAAACGATGAACCTATTTTTTTTAGGGTTGTGATGGAAATATTTACTGCAGTTGACAAATATTTTCTACGATCGACTACATTCCACAATTCAGTGTAACATGACATAGCGATGTCAAACAAGATCCACTTGGATTGACTGTTTCAGCCCAATACATTGGTGTACATGAAACCAACACGTTAACGCTATATCTATCTACTTCAGCTATTTCAGTTGTCGAACTAAAGGGCCAAAAAACATTAAACGATGATGCAATGATATAGTCATCAATCTCCGTTACCACTGATTGTAATATCTTCTATGCATAGCCCAAGCATGCAAATAAGAAAGTCCAAAATCACTAAAACACGGTAATAATATGCACTTACATGTACAACATTTGTCCCTTAAAAATATGTATTGTATTTGGGTTGTTCCAGTGACTTAATTAGAAGACTGTCCAAATGAATTGAAATTACTTACTACTACCCCTGATTCCAAATATAAGTCGTTTTGGAATCTGTACTAGTTAAACATTTTTAGCTTTGATCATCAATATATAAAGAATTATCAAGATTGACAACATGAAATTGGTATTGCTAGATCCATTATGAAATATACTTTCATAATGTATAATTATTTTTATTTGAAACAATATATTTTCAAAGAAATTTATTGTCAAAATGTCACCTGGAGACCGTGTTAATGTTCAAAATTTTGCTTCAATCCTTGATGAAGTTCGTGAGCTTAAAACTTGATTTTCTTCCTTTGTTGTCCAGTTTGCTAGGAGGTCAGCTAATAATGCGGCTCACTGTTGTGCTAAGCATGCTTGCATGCAAGGAGTTTCACTAGATTGGCTCAACTCGAGTCCTAGTTTTCTTGTGCGCAGCCTCTATACTGATAGTTTCAAGAATGTTTTAAATGAATGAAAGCTCATGGGCTTCCCCTAAAAACATACAAATTGCAATTATTATCTGTAATGCAAAAATATACAACTGTGATACTCCAGACGACAACATTCATAAGTCATAACATGCATACAAAAATAACAGAGCATTTAGAAGATCAATTGGCAAGAAAATAAGGCGCAGAGCAAACTTCCAAGCTAGGCAACGTCTATCCACCATCAATTGCACACACTTTTAATCAAGCGCATGCGACAAACACCACCCACCTGAGTTTCCTCCGATGCAGTAATGTAACACCCTTTAACCCGGTCCTAATCACTGCTTCGCTTTTGCATGGCAGGCTATAAAATAGGACGGGGTGCACAGAGAGTCAGAGCTGACGGACACACCAACAAGAGTAAAAAACTTTGCAAATTGAGTGAGGCAGCGAGATGGCGTCGGAGATAAGCAAAACCGTGAAGGTCCCCGACGACCAAGAGGTCACCTCGGAGCAACGTGACCAGAGCAGTGGTGCCGGAGCCGACGGTGAGGAGCAGATGTCTCTGTTGGCGCGACAATCGTCGATCCTCTCGCTGACGCTGGAGGAGCTACAGAATTCGTTGTGCGAGCCTGGGCGCAATTTTGGGTCCATGAACATGGACGAGTTCATGACCAACATATGGAACGCCGAGGAGTTCCATGCTGCGACTGGCGTTTGCAAGGGGGCTATGGAGGAGGCCATGGTGACAGATGCTGGTGGAAGCGGAGGTGGAGGTGCGGGAGGGAGCGGTCTATGCCGGCAGGGGTCGTTTTCCTTGCCGCCACCGTTGTCCCGGAAGACAGTGGAGGAGGTGTGGGCTGAGATCAACCAGGGCCCGGCACATGCCCAAGCTCAGGCCCCACCCCAGACCCTTGTCCAGCCACAGATGGGGAGCGGCGGGGTTGCGGCCAGCGGCCGGCAGGTGACGCTAGGCGAGATGACGCTCGAGGATTTCCTTGTCAAGGCCGGCGTGGTCCGGGGATCCTTCGCCGGCCAGGCAGCTATGGCAGTTGGCATGGTCCATGGGCCAATGGATCCCATGCAGCAGGGGCAGACTGGCTCTATGATGTTCCCGATGGGGCCAGCCAATGCTATGTACCCGGTGATGGGTGATGGCATGGGATTCCCCAACGGGTACCCTGGGATGGCAGTGGTGCCGCCGCCACCTCCGGCTCAAGGTGCAGCGGCTGCCGTGAGCCCTGGGTCGTCGGACGGGATGAGTGCCATGACACAGGCGGACGTGATGAACTGCATTGGCAACCGAGTGATGATCGAGAATGGCGTGCGGAAACGCGGGCCCTCGGAGGATGGATCTGCTGAGAAGACCGTGGAGCGACGCCAGCGTCGTATGATCAAGAACCGCGAGTCAGCTGCACGATCGCGTGCCAGAAAGCAGGTACATATATATGTTCTTGTCAAAATGTTGGTTTCTGTGGGTAGGCCATTTCGCCATGCTGTTAACTTGGTGACACACTTTCTATACTGAAGGCTTATACCGTGGAGCTTGAAGCCGAACTGAACTATCTGAAGCAGGAGAATGCTCGTCTTAAAGCCGAGGAGGTACTGAAAGCGGAATATAATATTTATTCAGTTTTTCCTTACCATTCCTAAATTGTTTTCCCTTTTAACCAGGAATTAATCTGAGCTGATATGATGCAATGTCTGTATGTTTGTTTTTCAGAAGACGATTCTATTGGCAAAGAAACAGAAGGTATTGCCTATTGATCGTGCGGCAATCCTCCTCCTACACAGTGTTAATCATTTGCCAATTGTTTGTGATATGCCAAAGTTGAACAATCAATACGTGCACTCGTGATTTTTCAGCTCGTGGAGAAGATGATGGAGCAGCCCAAGGAGAGCTTGAGCCCCAGGAAGGGCGACCGGTCGCGCCGCTGCGGTAGCTGCATGTGGTGAAATAATGGAAACATTGGCGACTCCCATTCGGCTTCTAGAGTCACACTGGGCAGAGGAAATGACTTGCATTCTGTCATTCTAATTTGTTTGTTCTCACTCAGATATAGTGTGGGTGGTGGCAGTTATATCCCAATATGTGGTGCGATACTTATAAACCTGCAAAGGCCCACATGTTAGTATTTTTGTCAGGGCAAGCAGGTGAACTTGTGTTGGCTCGATCGTTACTGTTTACAAGTCATGGGTTGTACAAACAGTAAAGCAATAAGACAGGAGCGATGCCAACTTTGTGTTTGTGTACATGCATTCGACATGTGCCATACTGTACTACATTTGTCGTGTGTTGTTCAAGCTTTGATTCAGATGCGTACATGAGTACATTTGCCTTTTATCTTCTAGAGCAAAGTGGAGGCAACGCACAAGTGTTTCTGCACAGTTTTTATTCACAATTACTACCATATGATGCTGCAGCAATGCGCGAATGCATCACGGTAGGAGTTTCTTTGAAATTTCTAAGCGATTCCAATGGTATAACGAGTTATATCTCATGTATGCAAAGTTCTGAAAAGATTTTCAGCTGAAGAAAGCGAGAGCACAGAACAATGAGAATCGAGGAAAAGGATGCGAGAGCACATGACAAACAAGGCTGCCCAACTAAGCTTCACTAAATTTGGGCCAGGATGAGCTGGACATTAGTGCAGTCCACTAGAACAGGCCCAGTTTGCGGTTTGCTCGTTCAGTTTCCAGCCCTGCCCCCGGGTCCCACACGGCCTTCTCGTTCGTGGGAAGGAAATTCCCAAACCTCCCACAAGTCATTGCTCCAGTCCTCCTTCCCATCGGCGGAGGCGAGAAGACGCGGGCTCCCGTCGGCCGCCACGACCCTTACAGCGACGGCAACCTGCGGCGGTGGAGTCTTTCGTCCGTTTCTGCGAGAGGGATCAGAGAGACGCCGGATCCGTTCTCCGCCGTTCCTCTCTCACAGGTATATTTCCCGTCAGATCGTTACATAGGATTTACCGATTTAGACATAGGTTCTTCTTGAATCAATGGGGGTCACTTCCAAATTTTTGATGTTTAAGCAACAAGAACAGTGATCACACCTCTAGCCGAGACGTAGGGAAATCGAGCAAAACATTGTTAACCAGTGTGTTGGTTTCGACACGCGCTGCTCGGTGTAGGCGTAACAATGCAAGAAAAGATAGGCTCGGTTGCTGTCGTCTTTGTAGGCAGTGCTGCATATTTATAGATTTGTCTAACAAAGTGTTTATTGTATCTGTTGATTGAACCATATATGTCTTATTGTTGAACTACTCCTAAGAGTTCAACCTAATTTTTTCTTACCTCGAATTGAGTATGATTCCTCCCAATTCAAGGTTTCTTGATCTTGTACTCCATGCCTCCTTCATGTCAGGATTCAGCCAATATTTGAAGGCTTGCAAAGATGGGTTGGGGGATATCCCGGTTGATTGGACTGAAGGCGGCTGTCCTGCTCTCTGCGGCGTTTTTCTTCCATGGGCTGGGCATGAAAGTGCTCTCTTTTCCCCTCGTATATGCCGCTATGATTGCGTTGCTTGTTTCCATTGCTTCACATCCGTCGGTTGACCTTCCTTTGCTCCTCGGCAAGGCATCGAATGGAAGCTTCCCCCTGTGGTCGTGGATCATGTTCTCACCATTTCTTCTTTTCATCCATCTGTTTGTGCTGTTCCGGAGATTTGTGAAGAATGAGCCATTGTACACTGAGATAGCAGATGGAGTGTATGTTGGAGGATGGCCTTCTTCAGTTGAACACCTGCCGCCTGGTGACCCTGCAGTCATAGATTGCACGTGTGAGCTGCCAAGAAGCTCAACAATATCTGAGAATGCATATTTTTGTGTCGCTACATGGGATACAAGGGCTCCTCAACCATCACAGATTGGGTCAGCTGTGCGATGGGCTGTGAGAAAGCGGTCACAGAACAAACCTGTGTATGTCCACTGTGCCTATGGTAAGTTTGTTATTTTGAGTTTATTACTTTTAGATGAGGGACAACATTGTGTTTTCTTATGTGTATTTTCTTGAAAAATAATGGTGGTTGTCTTTATGCTCGTGGATGCATTTTTTGTAGCTTGCTTATATTAGATAGTTGCTGATAGACCCATTTACTGCCTTAAGGTGAAGATAAACTATCAAGTTGTATTGCAAGTGTGCTGATGTGCATGTTTTTCAATTCTCATGTCATCCTAGTATCCTACTATGTCATGTGGTTATTTTAGCATTTCTAATTCATCTTTGCATATCTATCAACATGAAGCTAAGCTGCCTTGCATAGATTATAAGCTAAATGTAAAGACATATAACAATCTTCATTACGATTGCTATCATATATAGGTCATGATATGCCCATATGTGTGATTTCAAGGCTCACACATATATATATGATGACAAATGTAATAATAGTATCATACTTTATCTTAGGAGCTTGTTTGGCCAAGTTTAATCTTGAATCTAGAAAATTAAGCTTAATCTTAACCTATATGTAGCCAACTAATGTTTAGGTTTAGCCCATAAGATTAAGCTTCATTATAAGTTTACAAGGGTTTATAATATTGGCTTGTGCATACAACTTTTAGCGTGTATCTAATGGGCCAGCGTGTTGAGCTTATAGAGCCAATAAGATGTGCTATCAGATAAGTCTAGGTTAGTCCAAATAGTTGTAGACAGTTTGCAGTTGTGCAAGATTCAAGGTTAAGCTAACTTCTATCTTAAGATTTATATTGTATATTCCAAATTCTACAAAATGACCAGACAGTGCAATATTGTCAAGGGCCAATTCTGCATTTCAATTTTCACATTTTCCCATATGGAAGGTAGACAAAATGCATGGCAGGATCTTGTGGGATAAAGGGTTAACAACAAACCTCAACTTATATCTGTTTTGTCTTTTAAACAACCAGAAGTAGAACAGGATCGATTTTCGCTTATCTTTGTTTCTAATATTATCTCTCTGCTCTTTATATTTTTCAACCACCCAGTCAGGCAAAAAAGTATTATTGAAGATAAAATGGTTTTATGGTTAGGTTCATCTAAGATGTGGGTTCAAACAGTCTAATCCATATTATAAGCTACTCTAGTACCATGTCTTTATGAGAAACATCATTGTCCATGAGAGAGAGCTAATTATTCTATTTGGATACATTGAACTCTTGCATCTCATCATGTAAATAGTTTGCTAAATCTGTAACAGGTCACGGCAGAAGCGTCTGCGTGATGTGTGCACTTCTTGTCGCACTGGGATTAGCTGAGGATTGGAAAGCTGCTGAGCAAATGATTCGCGAGAAGCGACCTTCTATTAGCATGAACACTCTTCATCACAAGAGCCTAGAGGAATGGTCAAAACACTTGCTTTCTCCCTCAAAAAGAAGTGGGGAATCCGATGTGAGTTCTGTGATTCTTTCGGATTACACCCGAAAAAGACATTGAACTCGCAAGAAGCAGACTTGTTCAGTAACTGTGATAATTGAGATGTAGTTCGTGCTTTGGTATTATCTACTGTTGTCCTAGTAAATGTCCAAGGCACTTCATTCTCCAAGTTTACTGTTTGGGAGTATGTTGTATGGATACATGAAAATTCTACTACTGTGGCTTACAATGCCAGCTTTTTTAGGCATACTGTTCAGTGATCCTCCCTGTCATTGAATGCTTGCCAGAGAAATGGTGTTATCGGGTTTTCCTTTCTGAAAAAAGGGTCTCTGCTAGCCTGCTAGATTCTCATTTATAGCAAAGTGTGATATGTTTCCCATTTTCAGTAGCTTGCATTCAATATCTCTGCTAGGTTCTCTTCATTTGATTCGAAAGTTAATGCCCAGCTATTCATCACTTTCTTGTGTTGTACTAGCGCGTTGTGTATACATTTTATGAACCATTTCAATCTCGCAAAGTTTTCTTGTTTACAGTCTCCTTACTTGCCTAGATTGATTGAGGTTAAGCTGAAATGCACTGATTTGATGCTTTATGTATGCTCATGTGGTTTTTCATCCTTTTTACCATTTGTCTACCCTTTCTTAATCAGCAGTTTTCTCGTTAAAGGGATCAAAATTCAGAGCTACATGATTGGAATGGTCGCATCTGATGGAAAGTCCCATGCTTGACAACAATTCCTGGTAGATGCCATAGGAAACAGAGCTGATTTTGAGTTATTGAGTCCCTTCATCTGATATCAATGATACATCCAGAGTTGATTTTATTTCATTTACTAGTTCAATGTCCGTGCTTTACTACGGATTAAAAAAAATCATAGTCCCACCACATCGGATTGTCAATAAACTAACGTCGCAAAGGGTCGCAAAGGGTAAGGAGAATGGATGGCTACCAACTCTAATTTTTAAATAGTAAAGATAAAGATTTATCAATCAATAGTTTTGAACTTGCGTCTTCTGATTTGTTGTTTTACTGATTAATATAAGATTCCTCACGCTGTTTCTGCGTGTATTGCTGAGCTATCTCTTCGTGTTGCTGTTTCTTTCATGGTTTCTTTTGTCGAGTAATTCAGACATTATTTCTACTGTACTTCTGACTTACCCCTGCTTTTTGTTATTTGTTGATGCCACATTTTCTTTAGCGGTTTTAGATATTGATGCTCCCCAAGTGATCATCTCTCCCCTTTCCACCAGTGCTATCGGTAACCTGTAGCTGGGGTCCTTTTTTTTTTGTGATTAGGTGGTGTCATCGGTTTTCATCGACTAAATCGATCGTAAATTCATTGCCTAGCCATGTTCTGTGGTGTTATCCCTTAAAGGTCTATTCTTCAAAATAAGCTTGGAAATAACCTACTATTGAAAAAAAGATTGTTTAGCAAAAATATTCGAATTTGTTTTATGCTTTGTCTGCCTCTCTAAGTGGATTTTGTCTGCTCGAGTCTGTGAGCAGCCACGCATCTCCTGCTCTGCACCAAATTTTGCTGTGCTAGCCCTTCAATCAGTTCAAGAGCCACTGGAACAAGTGAGAGCCACTCAACATTGCACCTCAATTTTTTCCCTCTTCTTTTTCTTAGTGATGTTGCTTTCTCAATACTTTAATAATAGAACATTACAATTCCTCCTCCTTTTCTAACATCACTGACGCCGAAGTTTACACCCTCCAGGAGAAGCCTCAAAACCCGGAGAACTGATTCTGTTGCGGCTGATGATGCATAGCTTGCAGCTCGGTTCCTGTGGGGCTGACGCTCTCGGTCCCAATGAAGTTCCTGTTGCAAGGGAACGAGAAGTGCAAGTCGTTGTCAGCTATGTTCATTTCATTTATCCATGTTTTCGAAAGCGCGAATATTACGTGTATAAAATATCATTTATGAAACGCGTATCAAATCCCTCCAATGAACCACCAATAATAGAAGGTCTCGCTTATCAGTGACTCGTTGGAGGGATTTTGCATGCGTTTTTTCTTAACAGTTTGTACGCATAGCGACCCTTCCAGTAAAATGACAGCACATTAGAATCGATTCAGACATGGTTGGAAAACTTAACTTAGAACAGTGCATTAAGAATTAGAGTGCAATTTTTTTGCAGTTGAGCAATTCTGATTCTTACTCGCGAGGACGGGAAACCCATAGGTTGCTGAGAGCTCGGAGGCGGCGGTAGTACTCCCCAATGGAGAGGAAACACCGAGCCGCCTGTCGGGTTGTTAGAATCCGGCGCATCTGATGCAACGTTTGTTGCCTCAGATTGTCAGCCTGCACATTTGCAAGTCAGTCACCTTCCAGTTGGAACAGCATACATGAAAGAAAATGAGATATCAAATTATATAGTTTTGTATCTTGACTTAGCTAGGAATTTGACACGGCTTATAGTGCCGGCATTGTATATACTTGATGATAAGGCATTTTCAAGATCATGCAAGTGCATATTCTGATGTTGTGCTGTCCTCCTCTCTGCTATATTCTAGTTTGGACGCTGGCTGAGAGCTTCCTGCAAGGGCTTATTCTAAGGTGACGTTCTTTTCTGATAACTTTGGACTTTTCATGGTGTAACTATTGCTTTTCACATCTTGCCTGTATATATCAACCAACTGTGTCTTATTATTGCCATTTGTTTATCTTAGCATACTTGAAGAGAATGAAAACGAAAATAAAAAGGGAAATCGGAGTGTAGTATCAGCAACAACCAGCCTTCCTGAACAACTGAAAATAAGAGTTATACTATGTGATCATGTTTATTTCGAGTCTTTTTTTATATCTTGCAGTAGTACCATTCACAAATGATAATACATGTTTTTTTTTTCTCATGCAAGTATATCTGAACACATTCATGATGTATTCACCATCTTTTCTTAGGAGACTTTTTGCAGAATGATTGCTCCAATCATGAACCTAGAATTATTAATTAGCTGTCTACCCTGCCAATATCTACATCCACAAACCACAATCAACATATCTCAAAAGGAACCAGGATTCAGAAAGGTGAAAAACAAAACAAAATGGAGGTCTCAATCTCCTTTTACTTACCCCTTGATGCCTTGAGAGAGAAGATAACCCATAAAAAGGCAAGACCATTTTTTTCTACACTTGTGATGGAATGGAACAGCATGCTGCTCCTTTCTTTAAGGCTCCTGTCCATGGAGCTAAAGTTTAGGTGGTTGTGTCCTTTTCCTCACCACTATTCATGGATTGGAACCCTTGCAACTTTTGCAAGGCATGGAACATCATAAATGAGACCTCAAGTATTTTTGCTATGCTTGTGGGCCACAGTTGAGGTACCAGCAAACAGAAGAGGGAATAAACAAGAGATATGGCCGGCACAGGGGGTATAGGCACAAAGAACATAGTTTATGCACAGAGGCAACCGCATGTATTCGTCCATTGACTTTACGTAGAAAGAGACAGGTGTCTACATGTATAGTACTATATATGCCAGTAGTACACGTGTGACCAGGAACAAGTAACCTTTGCCTCCTTTGGCCCCCACCAACTCCTCTAGAAAACATACAATAATCGCTAGTACCAGCAGCATTAGCTTGTTCTAGTTTAATAATGAGCTCATTATGCATGCTGAAAGTGCTAATGATGCTTATCTGCAAAGTTCTAAGCTATAGTTTCTTACAAAGGTTGGCCTGTCATGGAGAAAGTAGGACAAGGCCCTGTAGGGCCAGCAGCTAGCATTGTTGCGTTTCTGACAGAACAGGACTAGTGTAGTTAAAATTTGAATTTCAGCTAAGTTTTTTTGTTCATGTGTTCTTTGTTTTTTTAAAAGATAACTCCTATGGAGTATGCATCAGTTTCAGGCAAGTGAATGATGCAATGCAAGAAGAGGAGACTCCTATGGAGACTGATGTATGCTGACCTGCTGATAGAAGCTTTCGAGGCTGGCGAGCTTCTCCAGCGCGATGGCCATGAGGCCCATGTAGTTGGGGACGCCGGGGCCGTTGTTGAGCGTGCCGGCGGCGACCGTGTCGGCCAGCGACTGGTGCAGCTGCTGCAGCCCCTGCGCGAGCGCCTCCTCTGCCTGCTCCGATGACTGCTGCAGGTTGCAGATCCCCAGCAGCTGCTGCTCCGTCAGTGGATCCAGCTGCTGGATCAGTAGCTGGCCAAGAAACAGATCGGTCCCGGACAAAGAAAGCATGTCAGTACGGAACGCTGCCTTTAACAGTCGTACGTGCACGGACGGACGCACCGGAAGGTGCTGAATGCTGATGGATGGATGCCATTCATGCATTGCGCGTGAAGGGGAGGGAAGGGGGACCTTGAGCAGCTCGGACGGCCGGAAGCCGCCCATCCAGAAGAAGCAGCGCTCGGCGGGGGTGGCCCACGTGCCGGTGAAGAGGTGGAAGACGTCGGAGCGCGCGAGCGCCGCCTTGAGCTGGAACAGCTCGTCGTAGTGCTGCATGCACTCCTCCACGATGAGGCCCAGGTTGCTGTCCAGCAGGTGCGCCTGCAGCCCGCTGCGGAGGTCCGTCAGCCGCTTGCTGTCGTCGTCCAGCCACCGCGAGTATTCCATGTCGAACATGGCCGCGCCTGCGATGCAGCAACCAACGGCGCAAGTTAATTTACTATTTTACAAGCAAGAAATTACCGAGCCGGGGAAAAGTCTGAGGCTTTGCAGCATGAGTATTAAATGGACGGCGCTGATTACCAGAGCTCATGTCCCCCGCTGCGCTGCACCCTCCAAGAAACAGACCCTGAACCAAGCAGTATAATGTTATGGCATAGGGAAAAAAGAGAGAGAGAAAATAACTTGTAATGTAATATCAGAATTCAGAATGATGCGGTGAGGGACAGTAGAGATCGAAGTGTAACCTGTGACCGTGCTCTCTGGAACTCTTGCTCGATCTGCTGAAGCCTGACCCTGCTAGTCTCTAGGTTTTGCACATAAGCCTGTGAAAGGACACTCAAAGGCAATCTTACCAAGCAGTGTTTGAGCTAATCAGATCTAAGTTTATGGATCTTTTAGGCACCTTTTTCCTCAGCCTGCTCTTCCTTGCAGCCTCTCTGTTCTGCGCTAATCGCCGTTCGGTCTGAGAATTCAGAGCGGTTTAATCACGTAAGATGATGCATGGCACAGATACAGTTCCAAGAAGCAACAAATGAGTGGATAACAGTAGCTATCCCACCTTGGCATCTACCAACTTGCCATCTTTTCTTGTGGATCCAAGCTTCCTCTGTGCAAAAGTACACCAAAAAGGTGGAATTAGAACAGGGTGTAGTAGTGTTCTTCCCTATACAACACAGTGCTCATCTCAACATCAAAGAAAACAGCAACTACAGGGAACAAGCTAGTATATTGGAGCCAAAGTTCCTGTCCATTGTTGATCCAGTAATCAATAGCCAGTACTATCCTCCTTCGCCCTCGTAACTTTTGGCTGTAGCTGTCCCAGATACTGATAGCTCAGTGAGGCAGCTGTATTGGCCATCACTACAGAGCTCTGTAACTATCACTGCTGTTTTGCCAAGGGGCAGCAGAGAAGATAAGAGGGGGTTTATCATTGTATCATCCTGCTTTTATCCATCCACCCAGGGAGAGACAAAAGGCAATTTAGGGTGACCCATACCATCATTTGTGTCCTTGAACTAGGTACAGCATTGACCAGATGCCATTAGCCCAATCATCCAGGAACTGGCCATTTTCTCCAAAACAATCATCAGTCGTGGTCTTTTTTTCCCCTTGTATGCAAAGGGCATGCCTTTGGTTGGTTTGCTAGTAGTCCTTAAGACATCATCATAGAGACATAACCTAGCTAGATAGCCTTGTTCATAACTGCAAACGGGTGGTGGCAGTACAGTACTACTTTGCCGTGCACTGGTTCGGAGCTGGTGACATGACAGAGCAATGCAATGCTACTACCACTGCTACGAACTCCTAACAGTTTCACCATCAAGAAGCAAAGATTTTTCTGGCGATTTGACAACATTATTCCGGGAGACAAGCTACTGATGAGGTGCATGTGTCCTGCTCTAACATTTGGAGCCGGAGTAGTACTCCTGGCTAGTACGAGCGGTGGTGGTACGCGTATGATAGGAAAAGATCAAGGGTGGCACTGTGGCAGTACCTTGTCATGGTCTCCTCCGTGCTGCTGAAAGCTTGGCGCGGCAGCGGCGGCAGCAGGGGGAGGGATGGCAGCGGCAGCGAGGCCTGGCTTGTAGCTGTAATCATCAGTGGTCACCATCATGACCTCCTGCCGCGGCTGCTGCTGCTGCTCGGAGGAGGCCCTGACGGTCGCTGGGGACACCAACTCCATCTGCGGCATTGTGTTCTGAGCTGAGCTCGAGTCAGTGGTGCTCCCTACTGACCGCGAATTCCCCTGTTCAGCAATTAAAGAAGCCAGCGAGACAATAGTGAGTGGTCGGTAAAATTAATGCCTCTGAAATCAGGGAGCAGCTAGCTCTGGATCCCCTCCCCCTCTCTCGTCTCTTCTCTGAATCTTTGCTCGTGGTGGCACGAATCAAGCCAAGAAGAACAGCAACAGCTTTTCTTCTTGGGTTCAGCAACGAGCAGAGAGAGCCAGAGGAGGCGAGTGCATGAATGAATGAATGATCATGGGAAGCGGGTCCTTTACACTGTGCAGCTGCTGTTGGTGACTCATTGGCCATGAAGGGAAGATCTCCAGCGTAGGGGGCCTGTTTGCGAGATATCCTGACGCTGCATGCATACAAAGAGAATTAAAAAGGGCCTTATAGATTCCTTTCCTGTTCCTCTCCCCCTCTCCGTCTCTCCAACTCCAAGAAGCTGCAGAGATTGAGAGAACGTGTAGGTGAGGGAGGAGGTGAAGTGAGTTAAGGACATGCTTGATGTTTCCATCTTTGTGGCATCAGCATCTCACCATTTGTGCTGCGCACAGCTGCATGTGGCTACTGTGTGTAGGAATGCAAAAGGCGAGGCATGTCTCGCCTGTGTGGTGCTGTAGGCAGGCAAGCAAGAAGCAAGCCTTTTTGGTAAGTGGTTAAGGTTTGGACGAGATGTAGAGAGAGAAGAAAGACAAAGCAGGCAGGCAGGCTAGCTTACACTTTGTATGCACATCACTTATGATCATGCCGGGGTGATCAACACCGGCGTTGGCGCCATGGATGAGAGCCTCCTCCAACTCGCCGAAGTAGGCAGCGGCTGCGGCTGCAGGTTGGAAGTCCCTGCCCAAGCAGTAGTGCACAGAGCTCATCACCAGGGCTAGCTTAAGCTATAGCTATAGGCAACAACAAGGCAAGCAAAGCAGATAAAAACTTTTCAAGGATGGAAAGGCAGAGACTGCTAAAGTATGAGGGTTAGATCGAGCTCGACAGATAAGGATGAGGGCCAAAAGGTGGAGCTTGGTGCCCAAATCACTCGCAGGATTCAGGCCTTAGGCATTAGGAAATTGGTGTGTGGGCAGAGGTGTAATCCAATGAAAGGGGCATAGCATATATATGGAATAAGTTGTTATAAAGATAGATAAAAGGAGGAGAAGAAGGCATTTTTTTAAAAAAAAAAGTAGCCCACTGAAGGATTTGAAAACTAGTAGCTAGCTGCAAGAAAAAGTTGTATGCGGTGGTCTGGTCTTGCTTCTTGCATGAGTTGAGCTAGAGGAGATGAGCTCAAAGAGAAGCAAACTCCTGCTGAATTCTTTGGGAAAAATGAGTAGAGGGCAAAGCAGCAATACAAGAAGCTGGCAGGTGGTGCAGCAGAAGCGTGGGCTTGGACTCCATATGCAAGTGCTTGGTTGAGAGGTACTGCTCTCTCATGGGCACTTGCCATCCTCCAAGAACTCTCCTCACCTTGCACCATGGTCACCAGCTCTACTGCCAACAAGAGACCAGATCACCACATATATAAAGGGGATTGGATCACCACCCTCCTACCTCAATGACAACAAGAGACCAGATCACCAGAGTGAGTGGTACATATATAAAAACTTATTAGAAGAGGAGGGCCAGCCAGAGCCAGAGAAAGAACATATATACATACCATCCTAGAGCAAGCATGCAAGGAGAGAGAGAGAGATGGGTGATGGGATTGCCACTCCTCCGCCTCTTGTTTCTCTTACACTGGCAAATTGAATCCGCCTTGGAGTTTCATCCACTGTACTGCAAAGAAGATCTTGTCCTTTTGAACACGTCCTACGAGCCTGTCTTCTTTTCTTCACAGGCTAGAGAGAGAGAGAGAGAGAGAGAGATATGTGGTAGGCCTTTCCTGTCAGGGTTTCTGTCTCCTACTCCATCCCTTGTAACCACCTTTCATCTCTCATTGGTTGCACTCGGGCCCTCGCCTCTGAGACGGCAAGTACTCAACAAAAGGAGCATTGAATTGAGAGAGAAAGGCACACAAGCTTTAAAAAAACGAGGGCTTGAGAAGTTGTTCTACACTTCCATGTTCCATCTCCTCCTCCTATCTCTTTGTCAAAGCACAGAGACAAGGAAGAGAGGAGAGACAAAGGAGTTGATTTGCCAATTATACGCTCTCACTCTATAATACTCCTCTGCTTATCAGAAACGATTATAGTTTACTCATGGCCATTCCTAACCAAAGCACCATGCACCAAGCATGATATACTACTACCACTCCAATGTGAAAACCCCACTTGCATGGAAAATATAGAATTTTGGGGGTGCTTGGAAATGGGTTTGTTTGGGATTATCCCTGTGATCATGGGTCAACATCAGTGCCTTGTCATGCACCAAATACTAAAAGATTCTTTCCTCAAAGAGAAAATCTTGTTCTTGAGAATGGCTCGCTCTCTGACCCCGAGATGTTATGGATCACTGTAGGCAGGGAGCGCACATGTCGTGATTTGAGTTGTGAGATCAAGGTGCTCACTAGCTAGTGCTTAATCCTTTGCCTAAGTAGGGCCTAAAGCATATATAAACTAAATATAAGTGCGGTGCGGTGAAGAGAAGATGCATTTATCCTCGCTTGCTGAATCCTTTAGGTTGTGTTTGGTTGTCTGCATGGGGTTGGCTCGCATGAGTAGATGCAAGTTTTAGGGTGTTCGGTTGCCTGGTCGGGTGGGTGAGCATGATTGAGCGCATGCAAGATTCCCTCTTGGACCTGACCCGAGGGAAACGCTCGATTCGAGCTTTGCTCCTTAGCCAGGCTCAGCGCGTGCAGGCTGGCCAAGCATGTGATTCCGTCCACCTTCTCCCGCGTCGTGCCCTGCTCGGCCGCGCCGTGCGTGTCGAGCCGCCCAGCCCGCGTAGCGCTTGTGCGCCCTCGTCCCGCGCCACCTGGAGCACCATCATCACTGTGAGGAGCTTCTTCCCCGCCGTCTTGCCGTTCTGCCGCTCCGGTGAGTTTCTTGCACTTTTGAGCCTGTCATATCGTGTTCTATACTTCCTTAATTCATTTCCCTAAATCAATTTCTTGATTTCCACAACACAAGCTAGATTTTATCATCTTCTTCCATTCCGGCGCGCATCATCCTCGCCCGATCTCCTTCTCCAGTGAGTTTCGAGCCGAATAGACCGCATCATCACATGTTCCTGACCTTTATCTACCGGTTCCCCCTCTCGATTCGATCAATGCGTCGTCGTGGAGTCCCGCCGCCGCTGCCACCTTCTTCTTCGACGCCGATGCCATCGCCCTTCCACCTCGGTCACCCTTTGGCTTCCCCAAAGGACCCGTCATGATCCTCGAGTTGACGCCGCCCGGCCGTGCTGCCGCTTCTACCGCGCCGCCACCACTTGGAGGATCCCCGTGTCGCTGTCGTTCCATTTTGGCCATCGTCTGTCGCCAGTGATGTGCGCCGAGATGCTTCCCCTGTTTCCTTTCTCTATTCTTTCTCTCTTTGTCCCATTGGCCACTCGACTCCACCTGTCATTCTCCTTCATTCTTCCTCTCTTTGTCCAAATCAAACTCAAACTGCAAGTGCTATTCTCACCACCCACTAGAAGGGGTGAGCACACTCTGCCATATGCATGCAACCAAACAACATCTCAGCACAGCTTAACCCAACAGAAACAGGCAACCAAACAACCCACCATTGCATCTACTCAGTCTGGCTAGGTTCAGCCTGGATGACCCAAACGGGCCAGGCTATAGACATGGAGGCAACCAAACACACCCTTAGCGGCAAAGGCCACCAAAGGCCATTTACTCCATTAATTCTTCGGCTTTGCTCTCTCTCTCTCTCTCTCTCTCTCTCTCTCTCTCTCTCTCTCTTCTAGGTTCTGACTGAGTCTTCTTTCTACCGAGCTTGGTCAAAGCTGAAGCTAGAAAGAGTCTTTAGCCTTGTTTGGGGGGAGCTGTAGCTTTTGACATAAGTTGTTTTTTTGGCTTTCTGGCTGAAAAGCAGTTGTAGCTGATGGCTGTAGCTTTTCTTGTGAGGTTGTTTGATAGTCTGACTTTTTGTTGGGCTGACTGGCTGCTTCGGTTGTGGACGAAGTTTGAAATGTTTGAAATAACCTTGAGAGCTCTAATGTTATGTTTGTGTGTTGATTTAGTGTAAACATGAAATTTTGTTATTGAGTAAATTTAACTTTGGACTATGTAATCTTACCATGGTTTCAATTTGCACAATCTTTAGCAAATCTTTTCACTTTGCACTATCTCTTCTTACCATGTGTTGCACTTTGCACTAGGGTAAGGATTTGACCACCTTCTTTGGTGCTCATCGATGGTGAACAGTGACGTGGGAGGCATCGGCGAGGCACAGGATGGAGAGAGGGGAGGTAGATGGAGCTAGAAAATGGGTCGAAAGCAGAGAAGAACAGCCAGGGAATCGTCGACGGTGACCATACCAATGGCGGCGATGGCAAAATAGCTCGTTCTTTCTATCTTTTGGGATGTTGCCACTGATGAGGACATGACCCCTATGGATACAACCATATTTGCTATGCTTACTGTTCCAAGTATAAGAGCTCGTACGCTTCACTTAAATTATCAGGTGAGCTTGTTTTTAGGAGTGTCTTTATATTATATGAATTATATGATGCTACCTAATGATGAAATATATATATGTGCAGCGCCATGTCACTTTTGGTCCAAGACAAGCAAGCGATTGAGTGAACCTGTTTTGGAATCCGGTTCGGCCTCCGAATCAGCGACAACACCAACTTAAAACAGGGCATAACTTTCACATACGAGTCCGTTGGAGGTTCACGAGTACTTGATTGAAAGCTTATTTCGTCCTCTTTCCAATGGATCCGCCTCACCTTCAAATTCTTTACGGATGATCGCAATCATCAAAAGAAGACGTCATATCACTTGTTTGGGCCAATCTGGGCCTTGTAATCATCTTGAACTTGGCCCATCTGCGGTGGACCACACAGGGGTGCTGTTATCGTTCACGTGAACAGTAATCCATGAGATTAGTCCCACCCCCTTAGTTCTATTAGATGTGTGGCTCCTCATCCCCTATTTAAGGAGGTCGCACCACCTCTAGTTTTCTTGGATTTTGTTTAGTTAAAAGTTAGCCTTATTGCAACTTCGTGTATTGGCTTGTGTCGACTAGACTAACCATAATAACGCTTCAAAATCCCAACTCAATTCAATATTTCAATTCCTATTTGCAATTTCAGATTGCTTTATCTTTTTCTTACGTGCTTCTTCGGTGTATGCAGGAATCGACCTTCGTGGTCAGGTCAACCGGGTATTCATGCACGGTTGATAACGACTTGTCAATCAGTTCAGCGATTGCGTGGTTTCGAGCCTTGCGTGTTCGTAGTCAGGATCGTGAGAGTTGAGCGACACCTACCGGACTTATCGTTCTCATCGAAAGATCGGGCCAACAAATCGGACCCGGGTTCATCAAGTGGTATCGAGCTTGATTGATCGGTGAGAATTTCCGATTTTCTAGTAGTATATTCGTTTTCATACCTAGAGTCCGAAAATTGCCCAAAAAATTTATTGCATCTATCATCCCCGTCCAACCCCTTTGAGCCATTGCAATTTTCTTTCGGTATTTTGCTTGTTGAATCATTGGTTGCATCGTCGTGTCTAGTTCTGATCTTTAGCTCTATTTATTGTCTAGTTGGTCATGGTATAGATTGCTTCTTGTGTTTTCCTTCGCGTTGCACGATCGTTCGTTTAGGGTCTTAGTTTTGCATCTAAAGCAGAAAATTCGTGGGTTAGAACTCCTCTAATCCGCACAAAAACTAGAAAATCCTTACTGTTGTTCATCCGGAAAAAGAGAGGGTTGCTGTAATCTTTTGGGAGAATTGATGTTATTTGCGACTTACGACAAACCTTAGGGCCAACCAAATATTAGAAGAAAAAAGAGGCACCGGCATAGAACAAAAGCGCGGAAGAAAAAAGGAAAAGAGAAAAGAAAAGTGCATGAAAATTGGTGGAGACCTTCTACATATAACGAAAAGCTTCCACAAAAAATTTCAGCAAGTTTGGCCCACGAGTTTGAAAGATATAGCAGTTTCAAATTTAAACCCGAGACGGATTCGAGTCCGAGTAGAATTCCGTATCCGAGACACCTTTAGTAAAACGGGCATAACTTTTGCATACGGTGTCCGTTTTTGACGTTCTTGTGCTCGTTTTGAATATAATGACGAGGCGCATCTTTTCTACCTAAGCCACATGTCTCCCTCCAGGTGCCCAAAAATCGGTCATCTTCGGCCCCGAATTCGCGTCGCAAGTTTTCGGTTTCTGTTTTTGCTGTTTATTTCAATCTTCCTTTCGGAATTTGGAGTTCACCTCAACTGCAAAGTTGTAGATCTCGTCGAAACCTTTCAAACAAGCATATATAAGCCATATAAAACTATTTTTTTTCATCATTTGAGACTAGCTATTGTTTCTGCTCAATCTAGAGGGCTTTTTGCGTGCATCGATATTACTGTTTTTGTGCTCTACATCACGCGAACAATCTTGTGCCCTTAGAAAAAAGTTTGAGTAGTTGGCTAGCGTCTCTCCTAGCACTTGTTGTGAGGCTTTCCCTTGCTTGCATCAAGTCACATTGATCGTTGCGTGTGCGTACATACACTTCTCTTCATAGGGCTTTGATTAGCTAGCTTTGATTAGGCTAGGATCAACAACATTGGCTAGTACTTTGAACAATCTTTCAACTTGCATTAACTGTTTTGATTATTGCTGATCCTTGCTACCATATTGAAGCCTTCCAAGCTCCACTTCCTACTAACTCAATTCCTTCTGCATTGGTAAGAACTTGTAAGAACTGGGTATAAGCTTGAGTGTGAGTGACTTGGTTGAGCCTCTCTTTCATATCAAGAACAACCGATGCGTATCCTCGACACAATGGAGCGCGGGACAAGAAATCGTCTTGTCAAGTTCTTGAAAATTCGATGGGCTAATCATTACGAGGATGAAGCCACTTGGGGCGTGAAGATCGAAGTTGAGCACCCGATCTCTTTGTTGTTTAGTACTTTCCTTTGAATCAAGAAAGGAAAGTTTAAACAACGCAATGTAAACAAAGATGTAATAATAACACTATGTTGTTATGTAAGATTCTTCTTTGTTATCTTTGAAGAAATCAAAACAACGGATGTTGAATTTCCTCATGATTCATTTCCATTTCACTTCTTCCTAATCTTAACTTGTTCCAAATCTAGGAGACGAGATTTTCCTTAAGAAGTAGGTTTGTAACACCCCAATTTTATCAACGATAATAATCCATTATATGAGCAGTAATGGAGCTCTTGTTCATATCATTCTTGTTCTTAATCTAAGTTGGGAGTTCTTTGTTACCAAATAAAACCTTCCTTTTAGCCCCAGTCAAAGACTTATTTAGAATATTTAAAGGAATACAAGATAAAACTTGTATTATGGTGAGAAGTATTTTTATAAGCTTAGATAAATTATCTTGGTTAAAAATATTTTTGTTGCATTTCTAGAAATTATTTGGGCTTAAAGAAAAATTTATTGTCTTTAAATAAATATTTTACTGAAATAAATAATTATGTATTTTATAAAGTGAAAATGTGGTTTATGAAATTTATCTCGAAATATATCATCGGTAGCTTCTGATAAAATTTCATGAATTTATAAATTTATTTGCTATTTTTAAAGTCAGTCAAACCTTTTAAGTATTTAAATGGATGCGGTCAACAAGCGGTCTAAACCCGACCTTGCCTAGCGACTTCGGTCTCACGTGGTTGGGTCCAACCTAGTGCGACTTAGTGCGGCTCGGTCACGTTCGGCGTGACCGAACTCCACGGTGACATGGCCGTCGATCTTCCATCGACGCAGCGAAACAATAACACCGCGGTTCCGTGTCCACTTAAATCTCGCGTTGGATCTTAATCCAACGGCGTGATCGTTGTGTATCGGACAACTCGGGATCAACCGTTCGTTATTGATCCAACGAGCGCACTCCCGTTTTAAACCTAAAAGCGCTTTTATCTCGGCCGTTAGATTCAAATCCTACGGCTTTTCCCTTTTCCGCGTGTTATAAAGCCCGCAATCCACGGGCGTTGGATCTTCATCGTATGGCCCGGTTAGTGTATGCATTCGGACGACTCGGATCCCGCTGTCGTGGCCGTCCATCAGCTTGATCTAAGCGGTATCGCTTATTTCTATTGAAATCAAAGCGCGTTAATGTGGGCCTTTGGATTTCAATCTCACGGCACTCCATTTAGGCCGTGGGCCTTTTAAAGCCCAAAATCGGTGGATCTTTGGATTTCAATCGTGCGGACCACATGGGTGTATGCAATCGGACCATCAGGTTCCCTTTACATCTGGCCGTAGTAATTACATCCAGCGATGCTGAGCCACGCATCTAAAAGAAGTGGCGTGTATGTCTTTTAATTGATCGTTGGATCTTGATCCAGCGTCTATCTTTGAAAGTGGAGTTCCGCGATCCTTCGAGTTTCAATTAGATCTCGATCCTCCGATCTAGATCGTGCGGTCCATATTAAATGATCCGATTCAAATCATTTAATCTCCTATTTATCCACACGCCCATTTCCAATCGGACGGTGACATTTGTTGAGCCTTTAGTGCGGTGAGGATGACAATGGGGCCCACTTGTCGGTTGCTCTTATCTCCTTCCTCTCTCTCGTGCATGATTTCTCTGGAAATCAAGGAGAGATTATCCCAAAGTTTTTGCAACTAATTTTTGGGATAATTAGATCAACTCTAGATCTTTCCTTCTTGCCCTGTAGCTAAACTCCCACATATATAAACCTAGCTTTTGTGAGTGCGGCCATTGTTGACCACTGAAGCTCATCCTTTTCTTGTTAACCGGTGGAGTTTCTGCTTGCTTCTTTTCATGTGCTTATCCACTTTGTTCCACCTTACAATAAAGATTTGACATCCTTTGTAGGTTGAACCATCGTCCATCTCTCTGTTGATCGACATCCATTTGAAACTTGGGTGTTTTCCTTCTCTGGTAGATAAAACCCTAGCTTTGACATCTTGAGCATCCTAGGAACCTTAAGAGCTTGTTAATCATTCTCTTCAAGCTTCAAGCGACTTTAAACATGCCTTTCGGTTTTCTGTCATTTTCAAGACTTAGGGGTCTGTCAACTTACCATCTTATTTAGGTTTTGACCAAACCCTAGCAGCATGACAAGTTAATCTTTCCATTCTTGCACAAAATAGGTTTTGCTTTAGCTTTTGTAATCTAACTAGTTAGGGTTAGATAGGTTGGTTTGGGATATTAACTACCTAAAAGATCATGCTAAGTTTCATTTAGCTTTGCATGATCTATACTTCTATTTCGAAAATTGCACTCTGTCTTGTTTTGACTCTTTTCAAATCTGAAAGCGGAACTTTGCACTAAAATCTAATTTACATCTTTTGAAAGCAGATGAGCTATATAATGGGTTATTATCATTATTATGGTAGTTATGACTTAAGCATCTTGTAATCATGCATTTCTAGATTGATCATGCATATTTCTTCTATGTTGGACTTATTGTCAGTTTGGTATTTATTGGATTTTATTGCTTCTTTTAGAACCGGTTTCACGAAGCTTTTGAATACACTTACGAACAATCGAGCACATATGCAGTCTATTACTACCAAGGCAAGCATCCTCTTTGCACCATATTGAACCCAGTTTTTGTACAATAGCTTTTACAAATTCGGTGATATCTGTGCATGCTATTTTCACGAAAATACAAAATGTGACTTGTAATAGCTAGCTAAGACATAGTGGATTACCTTATTATGACCATACACTCAACTCTAGTGTAGTATTGTATACTATATGGTCTCAGATTTGGCTTAGACATGCGGTCTAGAGATTTTGAGTTTTTGATTAGGCTAGGATCAACAACATTGGCTAGTACTTTGAACAATCTTTCAACTTGCATTAACTGTTTTGATTATTGCTGATCCTTGCTACCATATTGAAGCCTTCCAAGCTCCACTTCCTACTAACTCAGCAGTGTCGTTCCTGCAATCGTTGGGTGATCGCAAGTGAGAGTATCACGAACCGACCACCGGTTGTACCACTTCCTTGCTGCATTGGTAAGAACTTGTAAGAACGGGTATAAGCTTGAGTGTGAGTGACTTGGTTGAGCCTCCGAACCTAGTAGTTGATAGGGACATATACTTGTGATTTGTTTCCTTGCTTTCTACTAACTATGGCAGATTCACGGAAAGATTGCAAGATATATCCACCTCTTCTTCGAACTGTTGGACGGGAGTGCAAGATAGTGAACGAGGAAGATACACACTTGAGGCAAGTTTTTTCACCACGGGAGGTATATGATAGTGATAGTATGTCTCATAAAATTAACTTCACGGTACCCTCTTTTGCTGGGAATTATGATCCTGATGCTTATCTCACATGGGAATTAGATGTACAACAATTATTTGCATGCCATGAATTTCCTGATCATCTAAAAGTTAGGGCTGTTACCCGTGAGTTTTATGATTTTACATCTATTTGGTGGAGTGAATAATGTCGTACTAATCATAACATACCTAGAACATGGAATGATTTGAAGAGAGCAATGAGACCTAGATTTGTACCTTCATATTATTCTCGTGAATTGCTCAATAAATTGCAACGCTTAAGACAAGGTAGTAGTTCTGTAGAGGATTATTATCAAGATTTGCAAACTGCTTTGTCTCGTTGTGGTTTAGAAGAAACTGAAGATGCGAAGATAACTAGATTTCTAGGAGGATTAAACCATCAAATTCATAATAAACTTATTTATAAACCTCCCACTGTCACTCGTTTGTTTCGTCTTGCTTGCCAAGTTGAAAAAGAAGTACATAGACGACAATCCAAGACCGTTTGTGCTCTTTCGTCTACTTCTACTACACCTTCACGTGTACATGAAACAAATAAGCGCACGGTACAAACCTCTGCATCAAGATCATCTTCGGTTGCTTCTCCTACTGCTGCATCTACCATGATGGCCGCCCCTCTCTGCTGTGGGCGTTACTGCATCTCGTTGTCTTGCACCCATGGCTCGCTCATTGTTAATTGAGTGGAGCAAGAAGAGGAAGGAAAAGCTTTTAACTACTCACCAATTTCAGTATCAACATCATCCGAGGCGATCCTACAAGGTAATACCAAAGGTAGATTTGATTGATTTCATGCCTAGTATCATTGAGCAAAGGAAAATCAGATTGTAGTAGAAACCACGCATCACATGAGGTGGATGAATCTAGTCTTGAGAAGGTAGAAATTAATTTCTAGCTACAGAATCGATATTATTGAGAATTTGCATGAATCTGTGATAATTTGATTGATTTGCCAACAGAGTTGAGTGCACCATGTCTGAAATAATTGAATTGCATCTTTGTTTTGAATGAGTCATGTGATGATTTAATCACATACAATGATCATGTATAATTGGTTAGACATAAAGACGTTTTGACTAGAATTTCTCCCTCGACTCTTTATGTTATATTATGTTGGATCCACTGTGAAATTGTCACATGCTATGGAGAAAGTTTCAAATCGCATGTTCAAAATGCTTGTCTAGTGCCTACACCCACAGGTATAAGTTTAATTTGATTGAAGATTATGGTGTAGACAATCAATTTCTTCTTTATCGAATATGCATAACTTGTGATTACATGGATGAATTGAAGCTTCTGTTTTGAACAACAATTATTATGTGCGAATCTTGTTCATTATGAGAGAAAATTAAAATTTAGTATTCATTCAATGCCCATGTGTTTATCTCTTGTTGCACCATCTAGTGTGGACAATCTGCATCAAGATGTTGAAGTATGGAAGAATATACACATCCTTTCACCCTTGCTAGATGAATTTGCTATTGCTCCATTGAAATCTAATAATATGGATGAACTTTGTTTGATCCCAAAAGTTGTAGATTTGCCCATATGTGCTACCACTGCAAGTTTACAACTTCAGAGAGTTGAATTGCATAAATACTTCACTTATATTTGCAAAACTAGTTGCAATAATTGCTATGTGAGAAATTTTGTTTTGCTCATTAACATATATGATTATTCTTGGGGTAATAATATAATGATCTTTTATGATCACCGCTGTCGTCTAACATTAATTGTGCAACAACGAAGAACCGTTAAAACAGATGACATATACATATACCATGCATACACTTTGGCTTCTTTGTTACCCTATTTTCAGTTTATCAAAAGCCGAGGACGGCTTTGTTTTCAAGAAAGGGAGGATGATGAGGACATGACCCCTATGGATACAACCATATTTGCTATGCTTACTGTTCCAAGTATAAGAGCTCAGACGCTTCACTTAAATTATCAGTGAGCTTGTTTTTAGGAGTGTCTTTATATTATATGAATTATATGATGCTACCTAATGATGAAATATATATATGTGCAGCGCCATGTCACTTTTGGTTCAAGACAAGCAAGCGATTCGAGTGGACCCGCTTTGGAATCGATTCGGCCTCGAATCAGCGACAACACCAACTTAAAACAGACATAACTTTCACATACGAGTCCGTTGGAGGTTCACGAGTAATTGATTGAAAGCTTATTTCGTCCTCTTTCCAATGGATCCGGCCTCACCTTCAAATTCCTTCGGACTGATCGCAATCATCAAAAGAAGACGTCATATCACTTGTTTGGGCCAATCTGGGCCTTGTAATCATCTTGAACTTGGCCCATCTGCGGTGGACCACACAGGGTCTTTATTCATTCACGTGAACAGTAATCCATGAGATTAGTCCCACCCCTTAGTTCTATTAGATGTGTGGCTCCTCATCCCTATTTAAGGAGGTCGCACTCTCTAGTTTTCTTGGATTTTGTTTAGTTAAAAGTTAGCCTTGTTACAACTTCGTGTATTGGCTTGTGTCGACTAGACCAACCATAATACCGCTTCAAAATCCCAACTCAATTCAACATTTCAATTCCTATTTGCAATTTCATATTGCTTTATCTTTTTTCTTGCGTGCTTCTTCGGTGTATGCAGGAATTGACCTTCGTGGTCAGGTCAACCGGGTATTCATGCACGGTTGATAACGACTTGTCAATCAGTTCAGCGATTGCGTGGTTTCGAGCCTTGCGTGTTCGTAGTCAGGATCGTGAGAGTTGAGCGACACCTACCGGACTTATCGTTCTCATCGAAAGATCGGACCAACAAATCGGACCTTCGGGTTCATCAGCCACCTTGCGGTTGTGTGCCTTGCTGCCGGTATGCTCCGCGCACGCTTCCCATGTTTCCCTCTCGCTGGCAGAATGTTGCCCTAGTGAAAAGTGAAACAAAAAGTAAGAAGAGGTGGTGCAATATAAAAAGATTTGCTAAGGATGATGCAAAACGAAACCATGGTAAGATTACACGGTCCAAAGTGAAATATACTCTTTGTTATTTTTTTTGTAGAAGAATTGATTAAATGACATAATTTCTTTACAATTTTCATATGATCAATTGTCATGTATCCACATCTTTTTTTTATGAAAACATATTACAATTCATAATACATTTTACCCAAAAATCGAAACACTTCACAATTTTGACATTTACAACATTTTACCAAAAAGCACAGAACGATTCAGCGGTGGTGGGACGAGAGGGAGCGATGGCGACTGTCGGGCGACACTGGGAGTGGAGGTAGGCAGAGGTTACCGGGATGGGGAGGCGGTGACGTTGACCGGAGGGAAGCGACAGCGGTGCCCTCCCAGGCAAAGACGGGGGTGTAGGGACTGTCGGCGGCGACCAGAAGCAGGCGGAGGCGGAGGTAGGGCTTTAGAGGTTGGCTACGTCAGGAGTCTAGAGCGCAGGGGGGAGGAGGTCGAGCGGCGTGGAGGAGGATGAGCACATCCAGGCTTGGGGCAGCGACGTGACTCGGGTCTGGGCAGTAGCGATGGGAGCAGAGCTAACGGTAGCGGTGGGATGAAGAGGGACATGGAGGGAGGTGGCGACGGTGGTGCTCGGTCCGGAGGGAGCCGATAGTGTTCGGACTAGCAGGAGGGCGAAGGAGAGGGTGGACGTCGACATCGGGAGGGCGGCGTCTGGAGGGTGCTGAGAGGGGCGGCACGGGGGTGTCGAGAGGATGGAGTAGGAACGAATGGGTACAGAGGGATCGAATGGGACTGGTCTTTTAACCAGTGACATTTGGAGAGTAATTTTCTTGAAATTCTAGTGGCATATAAATATACCCCTCCCGCAATAAGCTAGAAAAGTTGGTGGGAAGGCGCTTCAACTTTCATGTGGGCTTCGGCTGTAGATTAAGCGTTAAGCTATTGTGAAGCTAGCCTGTTTGGGAGACTTCCGGCTTTTCTGAAGCTGTAGCCAGCTTAAAGCTTCTCGGGCCTGTTTGGTAGGGTTGTAGCTTTTCTGAAAAGTGACTTTTGGCTGGGCTGAAGGGCTACACGGCTGAACGACTGGGCTGAAGAGATTTGGTATTTGGTTGTCTAGCTTTTAGGTTGACTGGCTGGAGCTTCTGAGTTAGAAAATGTCTGAAATGCCCCGAGGCAAATGGTGGCTTGTTTGATGTCGTTTAACGGCAATTAACGACAGCTAACAATAATTAATGACAATTGACGATACTTTACAACAACTAACGATAATTAACAAAAATTAACAGAATTGATGAAATTGACCACAATTAACGACAATTAACGCAATAGACTGTAATTAACTATAATTAACACAAATTAATGACAAATAACAAAATTGACCACGATTAACGACATAGACCACAATTAACGTCAATTAAGGAAATTGACTACAATTAACAATAAATAATTAATACAATAAAAAATTAATACATAAATAATAGAAATAAAGTAAAATAAAAAGAAATAAAAATGCAGACAACAACTAGGGTTGGGCTGGCGGCGGTGGCAGGGAAGGAGGAGGGTAGCGCTGGGTCTGGAGGAGGAGGAGGCGCAGGCAGTGTAGGAGGAGGACGGAGAAGGGACGGCGGAGGGCGCTGGCACGGGAGGAGGACGAGAGAAGGGGCAACAGCGGCGAGAAAAGGAGGGAGAAGGGGTGGTGGCGACGACACAGGAGGAGGAGGGCGGCGTCGCCGGGGGAGGGAGGAGAGCGGTGGCGGCGTCTGCGCAGAAGGAGGAGGGAGGAGGGGCGGCGGCGTCGACGGGGGAGGAGGCGCGGGCAGGGTGGAGGGAGGAGGCCGACGACGCGTTGGAAGGAGGAGGCCGATGACGCGTGGGGAGGAGGGAAGTGGCGTTCGGGAGCAGGCAGGGCCACGCGGGCTAGGGGGCGCAACGTGCTAGGGTTTCGTGCGAGAGGAGGGGTGTTGGAGGTTTTGTTGAGTGGCAAAAGCAGGTAATTGCCCCCAACTTTAGGGGTAAAGTCAGAACGGGGGCCGTGGGAAGCTGCCCCTCGGCATGGCTTTCTCATGTTAAACGTTACTTCCGGCTTCCGAAAAAGTTGGTGGAAAAAGTCGCTCGTTTGGAACAGCTTCTAGCTTTTTTGAGAAAAAAACCGAAGCCAAAGCCGTTCCAAAAAGATTCTGTGTGTCTGAG
This sequence comes from Ampelocalamus luodianensis, assembly GCA_036346255.1. Taxonomy (NCBI): domain Eukaryota; kingdom Viridiplantae; phylum Streptophyta; class Magnoliopsida; order Poales; family Poaceae; genus Ampelocalamus; species Ampelocalamus luodianensis. The sequence continues at coordinate 21,642,360 of CM070617.1, read as the reverse complement.
GCCCTATTTGTTTAGGCTTAGGCTTTTTGGCTTATAGCTTAAAGCCAGTTTTTTGCTTAATCAGCTTATAAGCTCCTTAGCTTTTAAACCAAGCTTTGGTGTTTGGTAATCTGGCTTTTATATGATGTTAGCTTATTGAGTTGTGTGTAAAGGATAAAAGGTTTGAATTGCCCTTGAGGGTTTAAATAACCTTGTTAAGCATGTATCTAAACTTGTTTTTGCATGGGATTTAAAAATATAACAAAACTTATTTTTGCATGGGATTTGAAAATACAACGATACGTGTAAGTGTACATATGAAACAAAATAGATTTCATTCGTCCGTACATGCGTGTGTCTACCATGGCCTATCCAAATAAATTGCAAATTTTGACATCTATCGGAGATGTATATCTAAGAAGACCGGAGTATAAGACAACCTATTCATAGCAAGATATCACTCATACGTCCAAGAGTCGCGCTAGGAGCAACAGAGAAGGCCAGATGCTTTGGTTCTGCTTATAGCAATGTTAGATCTCGCTGCAATGGCGACAGCGTCTTCATCTGAGGGGAGCGCGGAGGCGGCGGGCTAGGGAGGGGAGGCGACGACGTTGGGGGAGGGGAGCGGCGGCAGCAGGCTGGGGAGGAGGCGGTGTCGGGCTGGGGAGGAGGCGGTAGTGGCGAGCAACGGGAGGCGGCGACAAGCGTGGGGAGGAGGTGGCGGCGTCGCGCTGGGGAAGAAATTCGAATGTGAAGAAAAAAAATGAAAAGATTTTAACTTATATATGATGGCATTTGGTGGATAATTTTGTTGAAGTTTTGTGGTAAATGGTTATTCTATCTCGCAAAAGTCAAAAAGCACTCATCTCGTGGTTTATGACTTTTAGGCTTAAAATGGCTTAAGCTTTTTATAAACACGATAAAAAAGCTACCATTTTGTTTAGATTTAGACTTTTTTTGATTTTAAGCTTAAAAACCCTAAACAAAGAGGGCCCGAGCCGAGTGGCTTCAACGAATTATGGAGCGGTACGGTGTAGAAAAGATATATGTTGCAGTCACTATGCGAAGGTCACCAGTTCAATTTCTTCCGAGATTCGGTAGATTTTGTAGATCTTGTGAGAATGGGTTTTTAGTAAAGTAGAGTATCTATTTTTTGCAAAAAAATTAGAGAGAAGAATATAGGCGAATCATGCAGTGAGCTACACGCAAGGAGAGGGAATAGGCTATTTTGGCGAACGATTCTTCTGCCGTCCTTCTACGGTAAATTACCAAAGCGAAAACGAGACACCACAAAGACATAGTCTAGATTGTACTTTATATCTCTCTTTTTACCCTAATTTTTCCTGTGGTCTTTTGTTCTGACATGACCGACCAAACGGAATTTCTCGCTCAATGTCAATGGCCGGAATATGGATGATGCAAATGCTTGCTTCCACGGATCACTTCTTTTTGATCCACTTGAGAAGGAAAAGAAAGATATAAACGCTACTGATTCAAGCCATTACGAAATTCTCACCTCCAACCTTGTAGAGCAAAGCAACGGCAGCAGAAAGGTCAATGATTTCAACTTTTGATCAATCATGTCTCCGGTTGCATATTTTACGGAATAGGTCGCACCTTTTATTTAATTCATTTCTTGCTTCAGCTAAAAAAAAACTATATTCCAAGACGATGGCTACCATAAGATTCTCACCATAACACCCAACAGATTAGTTTAGCAATGGAGAACATACTAGGGGGAACAGAATTTAAGCAGTTCGCAAAGAAAATAAAAATGATGATGCTACCGTCAACAAATACAACCACCAATAGAAACATTCGAAAGATTTCTTAGTGTTTTCTTGATTTTGTCAAGCCAAACCAAATCCAACCTTAATATAATATTGCAAGATGCAAGAAGAAATGTAATTTTTGCGATAGTGAGTGAGGCGGTGTTTCTAAGAAGGAACATCCATTTGGCAAGGCCAAACCGGACCCATAATTCGATATGATCCGCTCATGGAATATGTTCTGTTATAAAGAACTGTAAAATGTAAGCCCCAATGGAATAACAGCACAAATGCTACTCTTAGATTTTATAACATTCGCTGCTTGGATAACGAAGATTAGGCAGTGATGCAGGCATACCATTATAAGAGTAATGATCAATTTGTCATGGAATCACTCTGGGTGAGGAATGTCAAGGTATAAAGTGGCACAGTGAGTACCCATTTTCCCAAGATAACCTATCAGGCATTAAATTGTAAACTTTAAATGGGAATTTACAAAAACTTCCATTCAACTTTACAGTTTCTGAAGAGAATTTCGATCCAAAGTTTGTCTCATGAATAGACCAAAAGATGTTGATATGATGTGCATAGGCATGTGCCGAATAAATTTCAACTAAAGCATTTCATTTCAGTTGAAGAGATGTAGCACTAATAGAAGGGGGGAGGATTTTCAGAAAAGGGAGCGCATTCAGTTCTGCAGCTTGTGCTGTAATGCATGGGGAAATGCAGACATCTGTGATTCTGTGAATAGTTCAACTAAAACTTTCTTTAACCATGTGCGTACATGCAGCTGACATTTACAAACCAGATGGTCCTCATGAAGTAGGATCAGAAGCAAGTCTGCAAGATGCATAAAAAACATTAGGCATGGGGGTAAATAAGGTAACACATCAAACCTGACCTATATGTAGAACAAAACTTCTAGCTTGAACTATACCAGTTTATCATTTGCTATCGAATTTAAAATAATAAAGTGGTCTTTCTAAAAGAAACATAAGGAAGCAAAGAGTTATCAAAGAAAACTAGTGAAGCAACGCCAGAAGCCCAGAACTGGCACGGAATAGTTCAATCTAGGAGATGCTATATTCCAGGTACACTGCTAAAATGTGAAACAGTGCAGCACAGTTGACAGCAGGCCATAATAGGACCTGCAAGCTAGCCCCCCCGCGGGCAAAAGGGGAAGGTAAAAAGACAAAAAAAAGAGCTGGTCCGTCTGCCACCAATGTCTTGCAGAATCAGTGCCTCAGGAACTTGCCGTCACGAAAGATAGCTAGAATCGAACATAAGCTAATAGTTTTCCTGTTCTTAAATCAAACAGCTCCTAAGGTACGGACGTTTTAACTTATTTTAGAATGGGGATTGTTCACAAAAGTCGACATAAACAAATTACTTATTGAACCTAAATCCCATAAAACCATTAAATGATCAATTCCCAGCCTCTCTACTCCTCTCTTCTCTCTTATCTTAACTAATAAATGAAGGGGTTTACCCCCGCGCAGCAGGAGAAATCGCCCCCTTTACTTCCATCGTGCACCGACAGGTGTCCCCAACCTATTGCTTCTCTGGCCTACCCATATCTCCCACCTGGCTTCGGTGGGGGTCGGCCATCTTCCCACGATCTCCCACCTCCCCATCTCACAAGTCCAAATTGCAACCTACAATTTGCTCACTTGCCCCCCCTCCACGCGTCGCCGCCTCCCCTTCCTGGCGCCGCTCCATCCCCTACCTGGTGCCTACTCCCTTCACCCGTGTCGTCTCCTTCTCTCCTCCTCCTCCTCCTCCGCCTCCGCCTCCGCGCCGCCACCTCCTCGCCTGGATCCCCTTCCCTACGCAGCCGCTTCCTCCTTGGCCTCATTCCTATCCCCAGGATGCGCTGTCTCCCCCACACCGTCGTGCCTCCACCCTCCTCTGTGCGCCGCCTCCTCGCCGTGGCCCGAGACTTCGACCTGCCCGGCCGCGGGCCACAACAACTCGCCGCGTCACCGATTGCGCGCGTTCCCCTCAGCTATGGGCGACGCGCACTGCAGAGAGTGTACGTGCGCACGGTGAACCTGCCGTGCAGCGGTGAGTTCCTTAAGATGCAGGTACGTGCACGCATGACGGCGATAGCTAGGACTTTGGATATATAGTAACTCGCTCCATCTCTCCATCGGCGGCGGTGGTAGGGGGTCAGCCCACCACCTGTTTGATGAAATGTGTGGCCGAGCATCCTTGGGCATACTTGGCCGACGACACCACCTGTTCGGTACGCTCTCTGCATACGCTTCCTTCCTGTCTCCCATCGTGTCGTTTTGCCTTGGTAAGGAGTGGAATTGGCATGCATGCATACCAGTGTTCCCCTAGGAGCCCGCCTAGACTGCCTAGGCGCTAGGCACAACCCTCCGCCTAGACTGCCTAGTCGATTTATCCTGCCTAGGCGGCCGCCTAGCCCAATGGCACAATGGCATGTGGCCAAGAACAATTTAGTTTCTTACGCATCGTCGGCTAGGCTTTGGGGATCAAGATGGCAATGACTGCAACATAATAGAACGAACAGTGATGCGAAGATGCCGTGCCTGTTGGTAAGCTGGTATGTTTCTTGAATTTTTTTTGAAGGATCAAGTTTCTTGATTTGAAGATGCCATTACTAGAGGTTTTTACTATCATCCTACAAATAATAATATTTTAAGTCATCCCTGATAGTCAGTTGCACCTAATTGCTTTACCAAGTATGCCATACTTCTCTTAGATTTCCTTCGTATTAATTATTGAGTGTTGGCTACTAAGAAATAGTTGTCCAATTACAAATTCAATGCAGTAAGAACATTTGTTTGTGGATGGAAGATTTAATTATTGCAATTCTCTTTCACATTATATCGCTCTTTTGTTCTTTTCAGTACCTATTTAATTGTTACTCAAGTTCATCAGCTATTAAGTTCCTGCCATCTACTTTAATGAAATGGAAAAAAATGAGTAATATTCAAACTGACAATCATTGAAACCATACAAACGAATAATGTTGTCTACTGCATGCTATCGCCAGGGGTTAAAAACCCGACCGGTAACCGCGGTTACCGGCTATCGGAGGGCATCCAAGAAACCAAAAACCGGAACTACAACGTCCGGTTTAGCCAATTCAAATTTCGATTTTTGGACGAATTTTAAGCGAATTCGATCGAATTTCATCCAAAAACGGTTTGACCGTAGAACCGTGATTCTGAATCGCCGCTCAGCCGGAAAATGCGGGAGCGGTTACATGAACCTTGGCTGTCACTGCAACTCTCCTGCCCATCGAGTTATGATTTTAGTTGATTGTGGGAAAATAGCTCTACCATGATCAATATTCCATAATACCTCATTGCTTTTAGCATGTACTTTCCTTCTGAATGAAACTTAAATCTCTCCATTTTCTTTGTACTGTGAAATCATCACTTCGGTTCAATACCCTTGGTTTCTTCCTCAACTATGGTTTCGTAAGCTGCAATGATTTAATGATATTTCTACTGGCTAATTCTGCAAGAGAATTTCTCATCTCCCTAAATTGCGCAATTGATTTAGGTTAATTATGATTGATGCTGAAAGTGCATGCGCACATCAAAAATTGTTCATGCCATGTGACTTGTGAGCTTTCAATTCGATTCAATTGCGATGTTCCCAACTGCTGGGATCACTGAATCTAATCAGGAAGTTGATTTGACCATGCTGCAAGAGACGAGCAACCAACGGGCACTGTTTAGCCATGGTCCCATGGGCGCCCTCCCAATCCTATGCAGCCTCCACGGCCTCGGAGCTAGCGAAGGCATGTCCATGGAGGTCGAGCAGGACAGGTGTGATCAGCTTGCGACCACCGGCACCCCGCAGGGTGAGATGCTCCACCAGTGGCTGCAGCACTGCATGGTACAACAGCCACTCAAGGCGGCGAGCTACCATCCGAGCCCGGTGACGTGGTCATTGTGAAGTGCACAACATGAATACTGTAGCATGTAATACCACAAGAGCACCAGATGATAGTGGTAGGACTACATGGTGGCCTTGATTCGCTTCCTGCTCGTGTTGGCCATTTATTGTTTTGGCAGCACGGCCTTGAGCAAGAGAGAGGTTGAGGTAAGATGTTGCTGTCTGTTCAAGCGGCAGTAGAGTTCTTGTGTGTGAAAGAAAATTTATATTTATTATACGGTTTAGGATCCTGTCTGTTGATATGTATCACTATCTTTTGAGGTTCCGTTGCAACGCATAGACACCCTACTAGTCTAAACAATACAATGGTTGAAGATGAATGTGCTGTTCACATTAAATAGATCTCACTAGATATATGCCCACTGAAACTGCAATCACGTGAACAATAAAAGGGCTAAGAGATATATAAGTCAGCCAACAAGTACATTCACCGGTTAGACAAAGCCACTAAGAAGCTCCAGTACTGGCCCTGGGACATGCAAATCACGTGATCTTACTAGGGTTTGAAATCGAACAAATATGGACTAGATGCCAGTAAAACTAATACTACATCACACTTTATCCTCCAATGAGGATGTCACACCATATGCAAAACCTCATACCAGTATGATAAACAGTAGTTCATGCATACAAACAATGTACAAACTACAAAGTATGAATGCAAATGCCACTAGATACAACATATATTATAGGCTGAATATTACTTAAAAGTGACAGATTTGCATTGCTACAACTTGTAACCATAGTGTTAGGGCGTGGACCTGTGGTGCCTAGTTTTCTTCATGGGAATTTGGTTTTGTGCATAGCATATTACTATGTATACAGAAAAGCCAAGTTGTCTCTTAGGCCAAATAATGAAGCATCAAACAACCAAATACAGTATTTGGATCTTATTATAAAATCAGTTAAAGCAGAGTACCTGTGTTTCGTGTCTGCTACTTTCCTAGTTTTATCTGTCAATCTGCGGCTCACAATGATGTGATCCCAAACTGAGCAGATTGCCAGATGCCCATGAAGGTAGCAAGAAATGGAAAAATCAAAACACAAGCTCCAAAAGTCCAAACACTATGAAACTTGTATTTTGACATCTTAACATATGGTAAATTGAAAATATTAACAGCACAACTTTAACAATGCCTGATTGTGTGTCTATGTCCTTACGGCAGCTCTCTGTGAACAAAATTTATTGAAGAGTATACACTCTCTAATCTCTACCATCCATTCAAAGCACTCTGTCATTACCACTAGAGCATTCAATCAAGGCAATAGACATAAGCTAGGGTATCCTGCTTTAATATAAGCCAGACATGAGATGATTTACCTAAGGAAAAGAGCATCAGTGCATGCCTACTGAATTTTATAGCTGCTTGCTAGTTGCTACCGTGCCATGAAAGAATTACATTGAAACTTTCAAGACCTCAGATATTTTGTCATATCTCCAAAGGGTTAGTACTTAATATAAACTTAATGGGGAAGGTCAAAAAAATTGTCCACCATGTAATACAGCAACCAATAAGGCATAAGATATGCTTTGTTATAGCTTATAAGGGCATCAATTATATGAGTTCTCTCAAGCATGTATCTTGAACTTAAATATCCTATTGCGTACCACAATACTAAGCTGGGGCCTGGAGGTGACCAGATTATATTGCAAAGTAATGCCCTTAGCATCAAGGAAGATGTGTGCACAGAATTGGAAATATAAAAACAAAGCAATTAATGCATACCTCTATTATGTGGGTATTCAATTTCAAGTAAGCATTCATCATTGTTGATTAAATGGATAGCACAGTTCAATTAAAAACTATACCAACAGTTGCCATCATGTCACCTTGAGCAGGAGCAGCAGAAGCCCAGTGTAGGGCTTCTGTTGGACTTACTTTTAATGTATATTAACTGTGTTTCTTTACAGCATGATAACCAAGGTTACAACATTAACAGAGTAATCCTTTCAAAAAAAAAAAACTTTAACAACGCAACAACGAAATATGTTACATATAATAGATAACAAGCAAGAATGAGTTTACAGGAAAACATTATACATTAGAGCCAAAATGAGCCATTTCTAGTTTTCTACAACATATGTAACAAGGAAAGAATTGTAGAAAGTAAAGCTGTAATGAGGCTATGCTGAAAAAAGTATCTAAGTCCAAAAAATCAGAAAGATTACCTGATTGCATGACTTGAACTGAACTAGGATAAGAATGCCCATTCGACCTAGTAGATGATCACTCATACTCAAATTGTACATCAACATGCACATACTTCCTCATGAGACAGACTATAAACGAGGTGAAGCTTGCTAACATCTGGCGCTCTTCACGCGTTTTTGCCTCAGAAAGAACACCATGAATGACAAGTTTCTTGAGATTTGGACACCTTTCAATCATTCCAAACACCCAGGGTCCAAAGTGCTCACTTATTACTGTCCAACCAAGTTCCAGAACTGAAACATTCTCCAGTGGTGATGATCCTTGCAGGCTATAATGAAGAAGCCCATCTCTTAATTCATAACTCAGTGAAAGATGCCTTAGAAGAGGAAACGAAACAGCAATAGTTTCTGAGTCCACAATCTCATCCTCATCGTCAAACACAACACCCCAAAACCGTAGCATTCGCAAGCTGGATGCTCTCGATACCATACTGTAGAACTTCGGCCAGACTATCGTGAAGTTACTCACATCCACAACCTCTAGATGATCTGTATTCTCCCCAATATCCAAATGTGTAACACTCACATCATCGATCTTGAGATGCTTTAGCGTACCCTTCCCAATGAGCTCAAACAAATCAAGGTTCAAAGCATTCAGGTGTAGGACCTCCAGATTATCCGCATCGAGTATGATCTTGTCTACACCAACTGCTTTTGCAAAGAGGCTCTTCAAGGTATGGCTTGTCAGCTCCATTGTAGATTGTGAATCTGAAGTGACAATCTCAAGGACATCAAGTGCCAGTGATTCTATCTTCGGACAAGCAGAAACTAGAAGGCTCAAATCCAAGGCCGAAATGCTTACATGCCTCAAAGAAAGGGATTTCAGACAAGTGAACCTCTGATAGCTTGGTTCAACACCGGTGATTGTGTTATGGTCCAAATCCAAGACCTCTAGCTTCTGCCTCCCACACTTGTCCAGGATGTTTACATCAGGGTTTGTTCGGACGTTGTAAGACAAGCTCTGGAGTGTCTCCCTGGTATACATGAGCCACGCAATCACAGGTGCTGCGGAGAACTCATGAGTGTTATCTATATGAATAGAGAGGCAAGGCAGCCCCATCGTCTGAAATATAGTCTGTGTGATGACAATCTCCAGCTGACGTGTAGTCATGTCCCGAGGAAAGTCATCGGAATTGAAGGACAATGAATGGAGGTGCCTCCTGCAGGCCTCCCGCCACTTCCGGCACGCCGCAGAGGCGACCATGACGTCGCGTGCAGCACTAAAATGTGAAAGAATGTTGCCAATGACTTCGACGGGGAGGTGCTCCATATTTGGCACCCAAAAGAATTACCCAATCTGATCAGCTAAAACCTAAAGGAGAATCTGTCCCATCACAATCAAGACACGCACAGTGCTCCACTCCACGGAATTCATGGAGTTACAGACATTTCAGAATGCGCATATCAATAGTAGATTCCGATCCCATCACCTTCCTTCCCTGCGAAATCACACGAATAAATAGTAATTAGCACACGATAATTCCTCAACGCAAAGATATTGCAACAACCACTCTAGAGATTGAGCTCAGGATCCAGCGATGGAGATGACAAAACGTCCGCGAAAACCACGATTCACCCAAACAATTTCGAACTACCACGATTCACCCAAACAATTTCGAACTAACCGACAGAAGCAAAAGCAGACTGACGGGAGCAAATCACACATCCGTGAGTTGATTAAATAACTAGCGCACAAATCACCACCGGATCGACCGAGTAGAGATAATCTAGACGAACCAGACCACGGAAATTAACCCTTCCTCCGCGTGTTGGATCGCACCGGGAGGGGGGAGAAGGCGGCGGACCGAATTCACATGCGGCCAGAGGCGGGGCCGCGGGGGCGGATAGAGATGGGAAATTTCGTTTGGTGTGTGATGAATCTGGGCGCGGCGGCGCGTGTTGTTGTGGGCGACGCGGAGGAGGCGAGAGAGACGGAGAGGTCAGAACGGGCGAAGAGATGGGGGGAGAAAGCAAGAAAGGAGAGGGTGGCGATGGCGTGGCGTGGGTGGTGCTGGTGCGTGCGGGGGCGGCTCTGTCCTCTGCGTGTGAGGCTGTCAGCGAGGCGTTGCGGTCGCTAATCCGGGCCTCGTTTCTTCCCAAATCCCAAGGCGGCGTGGCCTATGCGGCGCGGGGTTTTAACAAAACCAGAACCTTAAACCCGTCGCCGGCCACCTAGGTCGGGCTCGGGATAACCGCCTCGCTCTCCCGCCGCCTTTCCTTTCCCTCGGTGGCTGGCTGCCGCGCGTTGCCCCTCCCTCCCTTGCTCCCTTCGTGCTCCGCAGCAGACCTCGAGATCTATTAGGTATTCTTGTACCGCACCTCGCTTATCGATCTGCTATTTGTGTACAGCTTCCATACTAGATTTTCTTCAATTTTGAGATCTGGTTCCACACTTTATCAAAAAAAAAAATCGAAAGGTAATTTATCAATATGTTTGCAAGATTAACTGCTTTCCGTTCTTTAGAATGGAGCATCTAAGTTTCATCTCCAGTAAATTAATTCACTGATAAAATTGCACGCTATTCTGTCAAATCGCCACAGAGAAATCGTGAGTGTTTGGTCACCAGTGCCTGTATAGCATTCTTGATGTCGTTGTATCTATTCCTTTGCAGTTTTGGTGGAGTTTTGGAGTGTAGATTCTTCAACGGATGTGTGTTTCTAGTGGAGCAGGAATCACTTTATATACTAGTGCAGGCCCTTGCGAGAGTTCAGGTTCGTCATATACAGGATGGGGACGCAGCTAGTGTTTTCCATAGCTTCCAATTGTGGATACCCAGTAGGCATTTCTGGGAGCAGTGTTGGAAATTCAGCTTTGACTGCCAATTCAAGGCATTTTCAGATAAGGCAAAGGCTTTTTGGCCAGAGCAGCGTTTCGTGCTCTGGTCGATTTGAGTGCTCTGCAAACTCACGTCGAACTGGGCCACGTCGCACAAAGGATGCCTTCTTGGATCTCCACCCTGAGGTCTCCTTGCTGCACGGAGAGGGTAATGGCGCAATTGGTGTTCCGAGTAAGGAAAAGAGTGTTGAAAAGGCAGTAGAAATATTAGCTGATACTCCTATCACATATAGCTATAACGAGGCAAGGATTAAGGTCATTGGTGTTGGGGGTGGTGGCTCCAATGCTGTGAACAGTATGATTGAGAGCTGCATGAAGGGGGTGGAGTTTTGGATCGTGAATACCGACTTTCAAGCATTGAGAATGTCTCCTGTTGATCTGGAAAACAGGCTGCAGATTGGCCAGGAACTGACAAGAGGTCTTGGTGCTGGTGGGAATCCAGACATTGGCATGAATGCTGCCAAGGAAAGCCAGGAGTTGATAGAAGTGGCAGTTTCTGGCGCTGATATGGTTTTCGTGACTGTAAGAAGCTTAAGCATGCTTTTTTTTTTCTGTAGCTTCACTGAAGGAGAATCATACATTTTCTCAGTCATTTATTTTTGAAACAATATCTTCCCAGTCATTTCTTATAGATAAATGGCAACTAGACATTCATCAAATACATTATATGTGCACAATGCTGTTCCTGATAACTAATTGAAGCTATTGTGCCTTGCTTGAGTTATATTATTCTGGATATTTATGTTAGGCCATAGTTTCCGGTAAACATTATCATTGACTGTGGTACACTTTCAAGGGTATTCTTTTGCATACATTCGATTCTACAAATTGTTCATTCAGATGTGATTTTCAGGCCGGAATGGGTGGGGGAACGGGCACTGGTGGTGCACCTATAATTGCACAGATTGCAAAATCAATGGGCATATTAACTGTTGGGATTGTGACAACCCCATTTTCATTTGAGGGAAGAAGGCGGGCAATTCAGGCGCAAGAAGGAATTGCAGCCTTGAGAAGCAATGTTGATACACTCATTGTAATTCCAAATGACAAATTATTGACTGCTGTTTCTCCAAATACTCCTGTCATGGAAGCATTTAATTTGTCAGATGATATTCTCCGGCAGGGTGTTCGTGGAATCTCAGATATAATCACTGTAAGATACTACAACATTCCTTATTTTACCCAAGTGATATATCCAATAATGTGGCAATGTGAGTAATAGTTTTGAGTGTAGACAACTTATGCACAGAGGCGAAAATCTCAAAAGCCTCTGTTGAATTTCCTATTGTATATCAAATGTAAAATAAATCTTATGCAAGGTACCTTTTGACAGTCTTCTGTAATATTCTTCTCATTGACCATGTTTGGTTAAGAACAAGTAGACAAAGTTGCACTGTTCTAAAGATTTTTGCACCACTACGTTGTCATGTAAACTTTAGCCTTGACCAATATACAACTATCTGCAATTAGTGTTGCATATTATTGACACCTGCTCAATATGTTTCACCAAGACAATTACATGTGATGTATTCTACTTCTATCTTCTCTTCTGTTTGCAGGTGCCAGGTTTGGTTAATGTTGACTTTGCTGATGTTAGATCAATTATGGCAGATGCAGGCTCATCCTTGATGGGAATAGGAATCGCAACAGGTTGCCTATTCATGTATATATCTAATGCTTTATTTTTTAATCCAGTAGCAAAATGTGTCAGTAGGTACTAGGTACAACAAAACTGAGATTTTAATCTCTTTACTTCGTTGTTACCTTTTTTGTTTGTATTTTCCTGATTGGTAATGGTTAACCGGCATAAATTCCCACATTTGTTTATTTGAACTAGCATTTTCAACATGCCTTTCTCTCTCTTTTGCTTGTTTTATTACTCTGTTGAATCCTATGTGTGCTGAGGTTGGAGCTCAAAGAACCAGCATTTCGGAGAAAAATTATCTTAAAAATGGATTATTGGTCCATTTGCAGGTAAGACACGAGCCAGAGATGCTGCATTGAATGCCATACAGTCTCCACTACTTGATATTGGCATTGAAAGGGCTACAGGAATTGTGTGGAATATCACTGGAGGGAATGATTTAACCTTGATGGAGGTATTGCTTATCTGTACTTTTCTTCATATAAATGATCTATAATTTGATAAGAGCTGTGAGAGCTATACATGTTGGATAACTGTATGGGCTATACCTTGAACTGTATCCTCCGGTGTTCTTGATTTACTTTCAGGTGAATGCAGCAGCCGAAGTGATATATGATCTTGTTGATCCTACTGCAAATCTAATTTTTGGCTCTGTTATAGACCCATCATACTCTGGTCAAGTAAGTTAACAAAGCATTTGTTTGTTTGTTTTTTTTCCTGGGAAAACGAGTTGCACAGCACAATCTTGCTGCACGCATGATAACAAAGGGATAGAGACTACTATGATTTTGATCACTCAGCTATGTTATAGAACATTCAGATTCACATTGTAAATTTGCAATGATGATTATTGCACATGTCAATAACAGAATATGTTCACTCAGGTGAGCATAACCTTGATTGCAACCGGATTTAAGTGCCAAGAAGAGAATGGGGGTCAATCTGTTCAGGTACACTCTTTTCATTGTTTCCCATTTGCCCACTGTCTAGTTAATTATCTTTGTGGATGCATATGTGCTAATCCGTTTTATAATGAATTAATGCATTAAGGGCGGCTGTTTGGTTTGCTTACCTGCGTGTGTGTTGGATTAACTTCCATATTACACACAAGCACCATCTCATTAAGGCAACCAAACAAACGTTTAGTTTATCTATGTCAGATGCACTTACCCTTGAGATAAACTTGAAGGGATCGCAGTTCGGTGGGGATAACCATGGGAGCCAGACTGGCCGTTTTTCTTCATCTTCACACAACGAAGGTCCTGCAATAGAAATTCCAGATTTCCTGCAGAGAAAAGGGCGTTCAGGGTTCTCGAGAGGCTGAAAGGAAGTGTAGCATGGCCCATTGTTTTTCGTTTCACCATTTTTTTTGTGGTCAATTACTATGAGCCTAGGTGATTTCTGAATGTAGCATGTGTGCTGGGATGATCCGATGATGGGACTGATGTTATCAGGTGCTGAGGCATCCTTCTGTAAAATCATGTGTGTTTGTGTTTAGAGTGACATGGACTCCCTTTGTCATTGCATCTTCATTGAACAAATGTCAATGATACTTTTCTAGTTTAATATAGCGATCGAGAGATGGAAATTTGATAGACATGATAGATGATACAGAATTTGCAACAGCAAAGGTAATTAAGTTATCTTGGCTATTGATTATGCTAAGTTAGACTCACTATTAACATCTTATTTGTATGTATTTGCAGGTGGGATGCTTGTATATCGGGTGTTCTAAATCGTTCTCTTTAGGCTTCTAGAATTTCAGGAGACTTGACTACTTGGAAACTTTTGTTGTTTTCTCAACCATCAATTTTTTGTGCAACGATCGAGGCGAGGATTAAGGAGTTCAGATTTTAACATCTTGTACGAGATGGTTTGGTTCTGTTTGCTCGAACCAAATGACATTTTTCCGTTGCAATCCAAGCACATTTCATTTTGTCGGCATTGCCTTTTTGCATATGGGATTGTTCTATGAGTGGCGTCATGTTTGTGCCTGAGCCATGCTAGTCTTAGACTATGTTATCAGACAAGGTTATGTGTTTGACGTTTGTGGATCATGTTATAGTAGCGCGTCTATGTGCTATTGCATGACGATAGTAATTTTCTTGACTTTCCCATTGGGGTGAAGAATTTCGGTGTATCCGTGTTGGAGCCTTGGAGCGTCCCAGTGATTTTTTTGGAGAGATTACTACAAGCTGTAAGGAAACCAAAAAACCAAAAAATGCTTATCTTCATGCCGCAAAAAACAGTCTCCATTGCCCTCCAGTACTCACCCCTCTGTTCAGAGAAGATGCTTTTTTTTTATATGAGAAGGTGCGATTTTTGTCGCACGTATTGTTATGTTTCTGTTGAGTGATCATCATTGAACCATTGATCAGTCCAAGTAAATTAAGCATGGAAACATACCGGCCGGCGGCCGCAACGAAATGTTTATGCATCGCAGCTTAACTTAACCGCGACCAGTACTCGGTAACTTCAGATGCAAGTGCGGACGAGCCACGGCACGAAAGCTACTCGAAAAGTTTTTCTCGTACGTGTCGCTGGTATTGCTACTTTACCGAGTGCCGAAAGTCGGGAAATTGTCACCTGGGGACATTCCTTTTGGCTTGGCACGTTGCCCTCCTCGTCTGTCACCATGTGGCGATCCTTTTCCAATGCGTCCCGAAAATCTAGCCACGTGCCGACCTTTTCCCGATAGGTCCTGAAAGTTGGCCTGAGTGTAACACTCGGGATTCAAGATGTGAAGTCTCGTGATTCGTATTTTGTTCCCAAGTGAATATCAATCAAGGACACTCGGGAATTACCGAACAACATATGTACTTGATTTTGTATGTACAATGCATTTCATTTTGAACCAGACTGATAGGAAGCTCGGCAATCAACACAGATCATGCATTCCACAACAAGAAAAATACCACCAATTAGCCACAAATCACTACATATATAGATTCGACAACATTGACATAATGTTCGAGTTCGCAATACAACATTCATATATATAGATCCACTACTACAAAACAGGCAATAGCAGACACCTCATCACAGCGGTTGCCAAAGGAGCCGTGCGTGTTGAACTTATCTGACAGTTCGTTCCTTTGGAACCGCTCGGGAACCGCTCGTGATATGCCCTCATCACGACGGTTCTTATTACCAACCGTTTAGATACTTCTGACGGTTGGTAAAAGAACCGCTCGTGATGAGAACATATCACGCAGCGGTTCATATTACGAACCGTCAGGAAGTATCGAGACGGTTCATATTGTTCATATTACGAACCGTCAGGAAGTATCACGATGGTTCGTAATATGAACCGCTCGTGATGAGGACGCTTTATCGCTGAGCGGTTTGGAAATAAAACCGTCAGGAAATATCACGAGCAGTTCAATTTGAGAACCGCTCGTAATATACTAGTATCACGACGGCTCTATTAAATAACCGTCGTGATATTATTATCACGAGCGGTTCCCATATAGAGCCGTCGCGATATCCAACCTCTTCTCCCGCGCGATGTGTCTCTTCACCATCGCACTTATCTCTCTTCGCTCGCACGCCGACGATACATGCGTCTCTTCGCCTCACGTGTCGATTACTCCTAATTCTTGATATAAGACGGAATAATTCACGAAGATTAAACTCCTCCCATCGCTCTTCGTCTCACGGTTTGAGTACGCCAATCGCCAAGGTGAGCATGCGAGCGATCGAGCCAGCACCAAGGCGAGGAGGTCGGTGATCGCCGCTCTTTCTCACGATGTCGTCGTCGACATCGTCGGCCGTGTGGCCGCGAGCTCTCCTCAGCCCATGGAGGACCTATGCAGCCTACGATTAACGTACGTACATATTTATGTCTACAATATACGTACGTACATACTACTATTTATTCTAACATCTTGAATGTATGTACGTATAGTTGCAAGGCCTTGTACAAGGTGTCCAAGGAACGCAGTGGGGAGGCGCGTGGCGCCGAGCGCGAGGAGGCGATGAAGTGGCAGACAACGAGCGCTACCTGCGTCGTCAACCACCGCGCGCGGCAACCCGGGGGCTTGTTTCATCGTCGGCCTCGGGCTTGTCTTCGCGCCCCAAGACATGCAGCGCGGCCTCATGTTCCTTGAACGGGCGGCCGTGGCCGGCCACAAGGCCGCGGCCTACGTGCTCGGTCTCCTCCTCTACACGGCCGACGAGACGCGCGACGTTGGGAAGCACTACATCAGCCAGGTCGAGGACGAGCCGACCGGCGGCGGGTGCGAGACGGCCAAGACCAACCGGGAGTGCAGGGCGGTGCGAGGCTCGCCGCGGACATGATCCAGAGCGGCGTGGGGAAGAAGGCCGCCACCGGGCGGTGTGGCGCTGTCGGAGGATGGCCACGGTGCACGAGCATTGGCTGCGGTGTGGAAGGGTGGGGCGACACGTGCGTCTTCTGCGATGACGATCGCAGATTAGGCATGAGTATACCGTTTCTTTGCAAAGGTGTTAGACTATTTGCCATAAAATTTTAGTTTTTAGGTTTCTAGAAAGGTGGTGCGGTGGACTATTTTCCAAATTAAATGAATTTTTAATGCACCAAAATATACGGTCCACAAGGGCAGAGCGATTACAATTCCACGTTGACATCAAAATATACGTCGACATATTACAAGTTCATAACACATGATGTTATGGAATAAATTAATTACAATGGAGTAATTTCTTAATTAAAATATAGTCCTTCATTATGATTGACGCGCATATAGCTAGCTTCCTCACTGGGTTCTTCCTCGAGCCCGATGCCGTCTCCGAAAGGAGGCAACTCGTCAAATTGATTGTATTCTTCCTCGCCCACTACATTCTCAACTCCGACAATCCTTCTTTTCCATGAAGAACTACGTGGCGCTTCTTATTTGCCGGTCGGTTACATAGAAGACTTGAACAACTTGGTTAGCAAGATGCGAATGGTTCGTCTTTGTATCCGACACGATCGAGGTCCACGGTAGTGACACGTGCATTTGTCGACCTTCACATGTGGGAGATGGACCCAACGGCACCGAAATAGGGGATCTTGAAAAGCACGTAGTCGAGCTCCCATATCTCCTCTATTTGCCCATAGTACGAGCTCCTCGACCCATCGGCATCGAATGCATCTATGCGGACACCGCATTCGATCGTGCTCTTCCTATCCCGAGTGCCGTATAAAATGTGTACCCATTTATGTCGTATCCTTGCCATGTGACAATTGTAAATTATGGCCCTTTTGCCAACCATAGCAACAGATCATCACTTGATGACCTCCGGTCATGATTCGCACCTTTACCCATTCGTTGAACCGACGGTTGTGCTCTCGTGATCCAAACCTCCGACCGGCCCGGATTACGTTGGCGTACCATGTCTTTGTGCTCGCCGATGTACGGGGACGGTTGGGTCATGTGTTGCAAGACCGTGAAATGGGCTTGAGCGCACGTATCGGATCGGGAGTGATTGATTTCTTCCGATGATCCCGATACCATCGGCCTTCCTCATGACGAGATAGAGGCACACCTATCGGTTCCACCGAGCCATGTAGTCGACGAGAACTCAATGACCTCTTCGGTTGCATAACCTTCGATGATGTCGACCTCCGGCCGAGATCGATTCCGCACGTAGGACTTGAGAATTCCCATATACCTCTCGAACGGTACATATGACGAGGAACACAGACCGCATATCTTTATCTCTTTCACAAGATGAACAATGAGATGGACAATAATATCGAAAAATGACGAAGGAAATACATCTCAAGTTGACATAGAGTCGTCACCACCTCGGCTTTGTAGAGCATCTAGTCCTTCGGGATCGATGACCTTACGAGCAATTAAGTTAAAGAAATAACACACCTCAAGATTGCCACTCGGACCTTGTTCGACAAGATACCCTAATTGCAACAGAAGCATTTGTGTCATCAAGACATGACAATCATGAGACTTCATACCAATTAATTTCAAATCTTGCATAGAAACAAGTTTCTTAATGTTAGCGGAGTAACGTGACGGACTTTGACACCATGCAAGCTTTGGCACAATTCATTTTCTCGGCCTTGGACATAGTGTAGCAAGTGGTGGAAGGTATGTTCGCCCTTTATCGGTCTCTTTCGGTGCTAACTCGGTCCTTATGTTCATATCAACCAAGTCGCGTCGTGCGTTAACACCATCATTTGTTTTGCCACTAATGTTCAGTAAGAGACCAATCAAGCTTTCACATACATTCTTCTCCACGTGCATGACGTCAATGCGTTGACGAACTTCTAAGTGCTCCCAATAAGGCAAGTCCCAAAATTGACCGCTTCTTCGGATGTTCTTCCGACGGGTTTTAATTTACATCCCTTCCCAAGCACAACATCGATATCCTTAACCATATCATAGACCTCTTTCCTCTAAAAGCCCTTGAGCCGAACTGTCCTCCTTATTTCCGCGAATTGTTTTTTCATCTTGCGGTATGGGTGACTCTCGGGAAGGAACCTCACGGTGCGCATATACGATTTTTGCGAGTTGTTCAGCCATACACTCTCCGTAGCATCTAAGCGGTGCGGACAAAGCTTTGGCTCCTTTCGCATCTTGGCCCGACAGTTACCAAGGGCGGGAAAATCATTGATAGTGCGAGAACAACATGACGCGTAAGAGAAGTTCTCGCTTGTACGCATCCCATACTTGTACCCCTTCGTTCCACAAAGTGTCACAAGATCATCCAGAATGGTGCTAGGTGCACATCAATATCGTTCCCATGTTGCTTCGCCCTTGGATAAGTAGTGACATCAAAATGTACTTCGCTTCATACACGCCCAAGGAGGAAGGTTGTACATACATAGGTTCACGGGCCATGTGCTATGTCATTGCTCATGTTACCGAAAGGATTCATTTCATCTGTACTCAACCCTAACCTTATGTTCCTCGGCCCGCATCGAACTCTTTGAAGGTCCGATCGAAGTTTCTCCACCGCGAGAATCAGCAGGTGTCTTAGTTTTCCATCTTTCTTACGCTCCTCAGAGTGCCAACGCAGCAATCTTGCCTCCTTTCGGTTCGCAAATAAACGCTTCAAACGTGGGATCACAGCAGATACCACAACACCTTAGCAGAGGTCCTTGCTTCACCTTAGCAAGATTCTTACGCTTTTATCGGGATGCTTTGCACACGGACATACATGCAAGTCCGCATACTCTTACGATACAGATACAATCGTTCGGACATGCATGTATTCTTTCTACTTCCATTCCCAATGGACAAAGAACCTTCTTGGCTTGGTAGGTGGTCTTTGGGCAACACGTTTCCCTCCGGAAGAATGTCCGCTAGGAGACCTAACAACGCCGTGAAACTCTTGTCGGACCAACCATTGCTCGCCTTCAATTTCAGCATTCAAATACGGTTGACAACCTTGTGTATTCGGCTTGCGGCCAGGAACAAAGGTTTCCCGAGTCCTCCATTAAGCGCTCGAATTTACAAAACTCTCTCTCACGTAGTTTCATACGCATCGCGTAGTATCCGATCCAGATTGTCATCGCACGACCTATCGCCATCAAAAACACACCACATCCAGGCATATCGTTGACTTCCTCGTCGATGTCATCATTATTAACTTCTGTATAATCGCTCTTCACCGTGATGGTCCAACATGTATACCCTTTTTGAAACCCTTCAATCAAGTGCCCTACGATCTGCGCGGGTTGTTAAAAATCTTCGATTATCGCAATCAATACATGGAAAGTACATAAATTCTATCCCTTATTCAAGATATCTGCTCGCGGCTCTTTTAAAAGCAATCACGCAGCGTTAATGTACTCTTCACTCACACAGTTCGCACGTACATCCAGATTCGGTCCATCTACGCTACACATGTAACAATTAGTAGTGTTAAATTATATTAATAAACCGCAAATACGTTACTCCTCCTATTAACGCAAATGTGTTACTCCTCCTATTAAGCAAATATAAAGAGTTAAAGATCGTTACCTCGGAGCTCACGACGAAAATTCCTAATATCCCGCGAGATTCCTCACCGTCCTTCTCCTTGAGCCAATGAGCAGGCAAGAGAGCCACAGATCGAAATACACCACTTATCCCACTCACAAAAACACTCATTCACAACACCCAAACCGAGAGCTACCACCAAAGCCAAGCCTCACAAAGCAAGCATGCATGCAAGCCAAATGACCATAAGTTGCTAGGGCAACCACAACCAAGAACAAGGCAAGCCAAATAAACAAGCCTCCTACATACCAACACAGAGCAAAGCTTCTCAAGCCCTCTATTCCAAAGAAGAGATCGAGGCGCTAGAGGCGGGGGCCTCTGTCGGTCTTTATATTTATAGGGTGAAATATCACGAGCAGTTCTTATTTCCAACCGCTGCGTGATACGAGTATATCATGCACGGTTCTACACAAATCGCTCGTGTTGAAATTGCACGACGGCTCCATGTGAAACCGTCTGTGATATACTCAATATCACAGACGGTTAATAAGTATAACCGTCTGTGATATTGCGGATATGGACTATATCACGAGCGGTTCTCCTTATTAACCGTCGTGATATGGAGGATATCACGAGCGGTTCCACATGGAGCCGTCGTGATATTCAACACGAGCGGTTAGTGAGAGGAACCGTCTCGTGATGAGGATATTATCACGATGGTTCTTTATTCAACCGCTCGTGATAGCGTCTGAGCATGCATATGCGCAAATAATTAACAAAATGATTTGCCCAATAATAAATAGATGATAAAAAGACTATATCATCACGCAGGCGATAAAAAGACCATATCATCACGGACAAAAAGACCATATTTACATCACGCATGCACAATAGATCGCCTTATCGCTTTTACATCACGACGATAAAAAGGATGAGCGATCCTATCTTAGTCTTCAAATCTTCGCACGCATTCTCGCCGGCTTCGGTGGGAGCGGGATCATCGATCGTCTCACCAAACGCTCCACTGTGACCTTGCACGCTCAATTTCCTCTTGTAGATGTTCGGACTCGTAATCAAGTCCCATATAGCCCGAGGCCATCAACCTGGTCTCCACAGTCTCGGCTAGGCGGACCCGCTCTCTGCAATGTCGATGTCGTCCTCGACTATCGGGCTGCATCCTCGGTGCGGACCAAAGAGTTCCATAGGACAATCTCCACGACGAGGTTTACTCGCCGGATCTTTGGAGACCTCGCCATCGTCGTTGGAGGAGGAGCTCCAATCGACCGATGATCGCCGTTATGGTCTCGGTAGATGGGAGGGTCTACAACGGATTGCATTGCGAACGGACGCCTTGTTCGCAGCTTGGGCCAGGTTGCGATCTGTGATGACTGTTCCGAACCGTCTGTGATGAGGCTGTGTGTAGTAGTGATCGGACATTCACAATATATTTGAGTTCAAATTCGAAAAGCTAGGCATAAGACATAATACATATAACAGTTCCAAGTAGTTCAATATGAAAGGTTCAATTTCACAGAGTGAATGCTTGGTACATCAATTGTCAAGGTGCATGAGTTAATCTTTAACTTGTCGCTCCCAATGCTCAACTGCAAAGATGATTACTATGGATCAGTTCTTTAACTCACCAACGAATTTATCCAGGGAATTAATTCACGAGTAACATAACGAATCGATCATGCATGCATCCTGCGATTCTTCGAACCCCTACTTACTGGTAGTACATATTATTATTTAATACAAATATGTTCTATGCATGCAAGACAAAAGGGCAAGAGTTTTTAAGATACAAAAGTGCAGAACTTTTTTTTAGAGGAAAAACACTTTTGTTTTCAGTGGCAGTGATAGGTCAACCAACATTACAGGTATGTATGTATGCTGTGATTTTTGGTACTATCAAGCTGTTCAAGCATGTGTGTGATTCTCTCTAGCTAGAATGATACATCATGCATGCGTGCATGACATATCGGGTCTAAAAAAATGCACTAGTAAATCTCTCCATGATGTTGTCCAACATGAAAATATTCGTCAGACTTAGTTACCTACTTTCAGCAATAGTTAATTAATAGATCAAAATTCCACACAGACACACGCACCAGAGACTATACATGTATGTCCTCAGCTAGAGGCTAGCACGCTAGCTACAGTATAAGACAGTACACACCATTATTTCTGACCAATTAAACCTTGTGCTTTGTTAAATTTGTGCCACGCATGTAAGCCAACAACCTTTACAAAGTCTTTCTTTGGGACCATGCATATTCCGATATACGTTTTTGCTAGTCCCGGGTATTACATTTGCAACTCGAAATATCGCTATTTAGTATTGCGTTTAAGAAGTGTAGTTAGCTAGGGGTGATGGCTTCTTCTCTTCATCTACGTGTAAGTGAAAACAATTATGAGCTCACGAGACATATGCAATTTTTAGTACCTAAACAGTTAACACAACAGGAGATTCATGTTCTCCTCGTGATGAGACGGATAGAACAGTTAGGAACTTAGGATCCTTATAAGTAGGGAGATAGGAGATAGGAGATAGGCGATCTCAAGGACATGAAAAGGGTGTACATACATCGGTGGCGTCAAGGTCTCCTGCTCTCCATCGGCGGCGGCGATGGAAGCGACAGCCTCTCCTCCCCCGGGGACGCCCGGCAGGTGGCCATGTACCTCTGGAACAACTACCTGGGCGGCTCGTTGTCGTCCCGCCCCCTCGGCGACGTTGTCCTCGACGGCATCGACTTCAACATCGAGCTCGGCGGCACCAAGTTCTGGGACGACCTCGACAGGTAAACTCTAGCAACTAGCCTACTCCAAGTACAAGTACGTGTACCGATGTACGTACTCATATATGGACACGTGGCATGTGCGACGAGTGGGACGGCGGCGCGATCAACACGGGGCTGTTCGACTTCGTGTGGGTGCAGTTCCACAATGTTAGACATAATCTTGTTGCATTAAATGTTTTCTACGTTAATCAGGAATGTTAGGAGTCATATCTTGTTCTCGACGTGTCACAAGTTCCTGTGAACGTTTCGCATGGTGAGAGACCATGTGGAGGTCATCCTATGTGTGTGATGAGTAATTGACATTGGTTTAGGAGTCGAGTCGTTGCGTGGTGCAATCGGACTCGATCTAAGTCGAGTTTGGTTTGGGTGGTTCGGAGTCGAGTCGTTGCGTGGCGCAATCGGACTCGGTTGGACTGTGGTCAAACTTGGTCGTACGGGATTAGGTTGCATATTCTGTTTGTTCGACAGGTTTGGACTTCGACATGGTAAGTGTGATGGTAGTTACACTTTCATGTATCGAGCTGTGCTATGTGATGTGGTTCTTGTCTGTGTGACTGCAGGACATCGGGTGAAGTCGTGGAGAGACACGGTGGACCGGACTAGGCGCGGGTGGCGCTGAGGTCAGAACGGTCAGGATATGTCGAAGACGACGTGGACTCGAGGTGGTTGCGAGTCGGGCGAGACAAGGAGCGCGGAAGCTTCTCAGAAGAACATCGGGTGAAGTGGTGGCGAGACACGGTGGACCGGACTAGGCGCAGGTGGCGTTGAGGTCAGAACGGTCGGGATGTGTCGGAGACGACGTGGACTCGAGGTGGTTGCGAGGCGTGCGAGACAAGGAGCGAGGAAGCTTCCCGGAAGGTGCAGGAGGGGCGAAACGGGAATTTCGTAAGGCTGCACAAGTGGGAGCAGGCTCTGTTTCGACTTAGCGGGTGTAACGGGGTGGAGACCCGTTAGCCATGGGCTATAAATAGGTTGGAGGGGCTGCAAGCCCCAGTGAACACTTCAAGAGATTTCAGGGTTTCCTTTAGTCAAAAGAGACGTAGAGTCTGCTTTGGCTTGAGGCTTTAGTGGTTGAAAGTTGTTGGGAGAGGCAGAGTTGTGTTCCCTCGTGTCCCCTTCGTTGGTCTCTTAAGAGCGTGTATCATCTCCTCTCAAGCATGTATGGGTTGTGTTCTTGAGTTGGAGAGGAGAGATTGGTTTGACGAGCTTGTAATCTTCCCGCTTGAATGTCCATGCGTATGGGGATGTATCTCTTTGTATTTTCTCTTGATTCAATGAATGGAAATCAAGTTTTCTCTGTTCTTGCTCTCTGTTCTCTCTCTTCTTCGTTCTCCCTTTTGGGTTGATTCTTGAGATTTCGTGTTGGGAGCTTTGCTTGATTTTCTTTCTTGATCTAGCTTGCTGTGACATGTGGGAACACATCTAGGATCTTCTTGATCATCAATCACCCACGAGCAAGTCTTTAGATCATATTTCGATTTTGACTCGGTTTTGGAGCACCCTTCGTTCAAACTGAAAAAGATAGGAACTTTGGCAAGGATCTTGACGATCGTTGCATGGAATAGGTTCCTGACATCTTTGAGAAGGTGTGTGTCAAGTTTCGTAAAGTTTAGAGTTGTGGAGCAAAAGTTAGATCATTTTTCGATCTTGAAATCGTGCTGAAATTCAGTTTCTTGTGCTGATTTTACTGTAGCATCGAGTACCGAGTTCTTGCTACGAGTACTGTAGCATCGAGTACCAAGTACTGTAGCATCGAGCTCTTGTTCATTTTCGAGTGTGAGCCACAAGTACTGTAGCACGACACTGTAGCTACGAGTACTGTGGCATCGACTACTACTCTTTCGAGTTCTATTCTTTTATCGAGTACTGTAGCATCGAGTGCTATTCATTTCGAGTGCTAGCTATGAGTACTGTAGCACAGCACTGTAGCTACGAGTACTATAGCATCGAGTACAATTCATTTCGAGTTCTTGCTACGAATACTGTAGCAAGACACTGTAGCTTTCGAGTACTACTCTTTCGAGCACTGTTCATTTTCGAGTACAAGCTACGAGTACTGTTCATCGACCACTGTACTTTCGAGTACTGTTCATCAGGTTGTCTTCTTGTGTTTGTGGTCATTTCTTTTGGGGTTTTGATTGGATTCAATACAAGTCTTCTGCTGTGCTTGATTGATTGATCTTCATAGCTTTCATAGCTATTGGAGTGATATTCGTATTGAATTTGATTTGGAGACAAAAAGAGTTTGTGCTCCTATTCACCCCCCCTCTAGTCGCCATTTCGGTCCAACAATTGGTATCAGAGCAGGTTAGCTCTAATCAATAGATCTTAACCGATCTCAAGAGCCATGGCGATGGACAAGTACTTGACCAAGCCGCGTGCTGATGACATCGATTACCCTTCTCGGAAGAGCCGAATGGAGACATACATCCAGGCCCAGGGGTATGCCATCTCGCGGAAGGTCAAGGTACGATTCGTTGTTCCTGCCGATGAGAACATCAATGCCGGGAACATGGCTGATGTTGAGGCGAATGCAAAGGCAAGGAACATCATCATCCGTGGTTTGAGTCGTAGCGAGTTTGACGCATATCTCATCTGTCATCCGCCACGACATCCGGGTGACCCTCGCGCGATACCATGAGGGCACCACCGGATCAAGACGGTTCGACAGATCGGTTCAAGCGCGAATACAACAAATTCGAGATGCTTGCTTTGGTGAGTCCACGGACGAGTGATTTTCGCGATTTCACAAAATCTTGAGCAACCTCCGAGCGGTCGGTCTCACATACCCGACTCGGACAACGCTCGTCGATGCTCGCAACACTTGATCTCGCGTGTTTGGGAGATGAAAGTGACCACCATCAAGGACACGACGGACCTCTCGACCTTGACTCTTGACGCACAGACTCGCGCCTCAAGACTCACGAGATTGACGTTGTCTCTCGTAAGTCAAGTCACGATCGATGGCTTTGGTCACCGATCCTACGTTGGCTTCGGTTCCTCTTCTTACGATTCTCTTTGCGGATTCTCCCTTGTCGCTCTCGTGACATAAGCGATGATCGGCTAGAGCAAATTGCGGATGAGCGGTGACCCTTCTTGCTCAAGATTCTCCCATGCTTACAAGGAGGAGGGACGAAGAGAGGAGGACCGGTGATTTGCTTGAGTGTGGTGGCCCTAACCACATTCGGCAAACCGCGCCTAAGCCGGAGAAAGGCAAGAACGATTATGGCGGTTCGGCAAGAACGACTACACCGATAAGAACCGCAACAAGAAGCTCCGGCTCCGCACAAGGCAAGAAGAAGTTCGCAACTTTGGCAAAGCCAAGAAGCTCTTCCACCGCGTCCTCACCGCCTTCGGACGACCTCGACCTCGAGGTGGAAGGATGGAGCGACTCACGACGGACGGGTGACCAAGAGCCCAAGGATGGTGGCAACGACTTCTCCAAGCATGTGCTTCATGGCCCTCGGGGCGAATCGAGCGACAATGAGCAGATCTCCGATTTCGGACGAGGTAGGCCCCACCTACGACCAGCTCAATCATGCTTTTCTTAAGTTAGGTGGTTTTCATGCTAGAGCAAGGGCTAGGTGTCTTGAGTTAGAGAAGGAAGTAGATAGACTATCACGGAGCTTACCTCACTTACATCCGCTCCTCCGTGATGATTGTGATACATGCCGTGCTCGTTGGGTGACATGGAGAAACTAAGGACCTCGCATGATAGTGTGTCCTCCGAGCTTGATATTGTTAAGGAGGAGAATGTTAGTCCGCTTGCTCGGTTAGAGTTGAGTAGGATGGTTGTTACCCTACTTACTATCGATGAGACTACTTCTCCCACCTCATGTGAGGATAAGGATATTGTTGCTAGAGGACCTTGTGCCATGCTCCTTGATCTGCCCAAGTCTTATGAAAATTGCAATAACTTGAAGATGAACTTAAAGCAGGCAGATCATAAAATTCTTTGAACTACAAGCTTCTTTACTTGAGCCGATTGATTCATGCTTGAACTGTCCTAAGTTAATCATGAACTTAAAGTCGTCTCTAAACAGTTCCAAGATATGATTGATCATGATAGAAGTTGGCTCGACCGCTTCTAAGGACCACGTTAGCTCACCATACATTAATTGTAACAAACTAAAATCTGACTTGATTGCTTTGGATGAGAAATGTGTGAAGCTAACTAAGGACATTCTAGAGAAGCCACATTGTGCTTGTAATGTGATTGATGGTGTGGGAGAAGCCCTGTGGTAAGGGTGAGACGCCTAGAGACGCGAACCAACTTTGCTAGTAGTAGGACTCCCCTCAGTCGGTGTGTGTGCACAAGCCATTCTTTCCTCTACTATTGGTTCTTCTTCTGCTCCCTTACCTTCTGTGTCTCTTCTTCCCCGCTCTTCTTGCACCTCTCTTTCGGGAGTGCGCCTTATGAACACTCGAGAGATTTGTAGGAGGCAAGAAGAAGCTCAATCTTATTCTAGACCAATCTAAGATCTGCAGATTTAATCAAGGTCTAGGATATGATTTTTATGAGGACATAAGGAAGCATCCACTGCCGTGCTTAGACCCATAGCACGTGTGTGATCAAGTCTAAGCCGAACCGAGAAAGTCCAATTTAAGTTAGCGGGCTATGTCCAGGATTTTCAAGAAGGTGATTCCACCTATTGCTTCGACCTCTCGTAAGGCGAAGCCTCCTGTGCTACTTCTACCTCTCGGAAGGTGAAGTATCACCGCACCTTCCGCCGAAGGATGGACACCTGATTGATCGATGCTTCAGCGCGCTAAGATCGCGCAGAGACCGTGTTGAGTCTCTTAGGCGTATCGAGTCGGCCCTGCACCTTGAGTGCACCTAGGACCAACACGAGGTCTAGGACCGTTGAGTCCGTGTTTGGGCGATGCTCGAGGACTCGGTTTTTACCGAAGCCGGTTCTCGTCCTCGATATGCTCCTGGTCGCGACTTCCGCCGCCCCGAGGTAGGTCTCGTTTTCTCCATCGAGATAGCTACCCGCGGCGTGATCGATTGTTGCGGTGTTCGACTCGCTCTCCTTAGCGATCGGACCTAGCAATGCTTTCGTGTATGCTCATAGACCTTCTCGCTTTGAGTGATAGAGAGCGTAGGGTAGATAGAGGTCGATGCGTGCTTGACTACTTCATCCGCTCGACGTGTTACTCAAGATTGGTGCCAAAATCATCGTTGATTTACCCAGTCTTTGAGACTTTACTCTCTTGTTGACTCAGTTCGGCAGGCGGAAGGGAAAGGTTTGGCTCGCCGACTCGGTGTTCTCGACACATGACCGGAGATTCTTATTGGTTTTCTTCCCTAGTCCGTGCTCCGTGTGATGAGAAGATCACACCTGAGATGCTTCATGCAGGCGCGTCATCGCCAAAGGTGTCGCGGCGTGAATGATTCTTTCTTTTGAAAGATGTTGCTTTGGTTAGCAAGTCTGCAGACAATTTGCTTTCGTGATCTCACTTACCGATGACGGTTTCGAGGTGAGCTTTAAGAAAACAATTACAAAATTCTTGATTCTTCTGTAGTCCGTTTATGGATTTCTCGTTATGGGAGGATCTTTCGTGCTGATTTTTCCGAGTCGCCCGCGATCCTCTCGGTGTTTAGTTGCTTCGAGTCCGTGATCTCTTTTCGCATAGGAGACTTGGTCATATTGGATTTGACCATTTGACCCGAGTTAGCGGCCACGATCTCATTCGTGGTCTGCCAAAACTCAAGATGGTCAAAGATCTTGTTTGCGCTCCATGCCGTCACGGCAAGATGGTTGCCGCTTCTCATCCTCCGGTCACAGTTACTATGAGCGATGCACCAGGACAGCTGCTCCACATGGACACAGTTGGACCACTGAGTGCGCCACAGGAGGGAAGTGGTATGTTCTTGTTGTGGTCGATGACTTCTCGAGGTATTCTTGGTGTTTTCTTAGCCTCGAAGGATGAGACATTTTCACATTTCCGAGGTCTTTTAGTAGGCTTTCGTTGAGCTTCGGTGCCTTACGAGTGATCCGCAGTGACAATGGCACGGAGTTCAAGAATTCCTACTTTGAGAGTTTCTGTGGTGAGACAGGTGTAGAGCACCAATTCTCTTCTCCATACGTCCCTCAGCAGAATGGCGTTGTGGAGAGGAAGAACCGTACCTTGGTCGAGATGGCCAAGACGATGCTTGATGAGTACTCTACACCGAGGAAGTTTTGGGCTGAAGCCATTGCGACCGCGTGCCATGTTTCGAATCGTGTTTTTCTTCGGGCACTCTTGCACCGCATTTCTTATGAGCTGAGATACGGGCGAAAGCCCAGCGTCTCTCATTTTCGCGTGTTTGGTTGCAAGTGCTTTATTCTGAAGTCTGGGAACCTAGACAAGTTCGAGTAACGTTTCTGTGATGGTATCTTTCTAGGCTACTCGACTTCTTCGGGCTTTTAGGTCCGCAGGCGTGAGTCTAGCAAGTTGGTAGAGACTCGCAAGTGACCTTTTGAGGCGGCCACCGGGACTAGGCCTCGATATCTCGTGTTCTCTAGAGCGGCCCGAGTCCATCTTTGTGGACGATGAGGACATTGGAGACGATGGTTGTTTACGATCCACTCCTCATCCTCCCCTTGAGATGCCTTCTTCCACGGCACTCAAGGTGATCACCCTGCCTACCGTTTCCTCCGGAGCTAGTGGCTCTGTCCCTGCCTCGTCTGCACACGAGGTAGAGGTCACTTCTTCTCCTCATCCAGGACCTCCCCGACATATCCAGAGAAGACATCCTTCAGAGTAGATGATTGGAGACCTCTTCGAGCGTGTCACACGCTCTAAGTCTGGTTTTTCTCAATTCTGTCTCCATTCTGCCTTTGTTGCCTCCTTTGAGCCCAAGGACGTTTGTCACGCCCTTTCTGATGAGTCTTGGGTCAATTCCATGCATGAGGAGCTAGAAAATTTCGAGAGGAACAAGGTATGGTCGCTTGTCGAGCCCCCGCGAGGTCACAATATTATTGGGACTAAGTGGGTGTTCAAGAACAAGCAGAGCGAGGATGGAGTGGTTATTCAAACAAGGCTAGACCGTAGCTCAAGGGTTCTCTGTGTTGAGGTCTAGATTTGAGGAAACCTTTGCCCTGTAGCTAGACTTGAAGCCATTAGAATCTGCTTGCCTTTGCACTTCTAAGGGTTTCAAGCTTTACCAGATGGACGTCAAGAGTGCCTTTCGATGGTTTTATTGAGGAAGAAGTTTACGTCTGACGACCTCCAGTGTTTCAAAATCCCAAATTCCCAAACCATGTCTTCAAGCTTTCCAAAGCTTTGTATGGACTTAAGCAAGCCCCGAGAGCTTGGTATGAGAGGCTTAAGTCCTACTTATTAAGTCATGGTTTTGAGATGGGTAAAGTAGACAAGACCTTGTTCATCCAGGCATGACACCGACTTTCTCGCTGCTCGATTTATGTGGATGACATCATCTTTGGCGGCTCTTCCCATACTCTGGTTTCACAGTTCTCGGATGTCATGAGCACCGAGTTTGAGATGAGTATGATGGGTGAGTTGACTTTCTTCCTTGGCTTTCAGATCAAGCAGACTCGGGAGGGTACCTTTCTTCATCAGGGAAAGTACACTCGTGACCTCCTGAGACACTTCGACATGAGTGATGGTAAGCCTGTGTCGACTCCCATGGCTTCTACAGCCTATCTTGACCCAGATGAGGATGGCGAGCCAGTTGATCAAAAGGACTTTCGCAACATGATTGGCTCCCTCTTGTACCTCACTGCCTCGAGACCAGACATACATTTTTCGGTGTGTTTGTGCGCTCGTTTTCAGGCTTCTCCTCGCGTTTCTCACCGCCAGGCGGTGAAGCGTATCTTTCGGTACCTGCGACCTACCATTGACTATGGTATCTGGTACTCTTCCTCATCCTATCTTTCCTTGAGAGCCTTCTCTGATGCAGACTTTGCCGGCTGTAGGATAGATAGGAAGAGCACTCGCACTCGCCAATTTATTGGCACTTCTCTTGTTTCTGGTCTTCAAGGAAGCGATCGGTGTTGCGATCCATCGCAGAGGCCGAGCACGTTGTCGCGCCGCTGTCAGAGCCAAGTGCTCGATGGCTTCGACCTGCGGGACTTTGGGTTAGTTATCGGCGTTGTTCCACTCTTTTGTGATAATACTTCAGCGATTAACATTGCCAAGAACCCAGTGCAACACTCCCGGACCAAGCACATTGATATCCGTTATCACTTCCTTAGAGACCATGTAGAGAAGGGCGATATAGTGCTCCAGTTTGTGGAAAGTGACCACCAGTTGGCTGACATCTTCACCAAGCCATTGGATAGTTCGAGGTTTTCAGCTCTACGGGGAGAGCTTGGGGTGGTCTGTCCTTATGGACCAAGTGAGGGGAGTTTCTATTCTTTCTCGCTTTACTATACTGATTATGCTCTTACTCCTTGTTGTTGCATTGCATTTTGGGTGCATTTGGGATTAGTCCTCCTAGCATAGATTAGAGTGTTTCTCTAGTCGAGTTGCTTAGACTTCCGACTCTTATCTTGTGATTCTAGGATGCTGCTTATTAGCTGTCTCTCTTCTCACTAGGTTGAGCTCACTCACTGCTTATAGGTTCTAGCGAGGGACGGGCCACCCTCGGGTAGGCAGCACGTGTTTGCTCTGTGTGTGTTAGGTGGGCAGTTGATAGTCCTAGAGTCATATGGGGTAGATGAGAGTCAGTCTGAGCCATAGTTTTCTCTATATCTTATCTATGCTTTAAGGACTGCTTGATTTATGTTTTCTTTGCCAGCTTCTCAATTTATTGTTTTGGTTCAAGGGGAGTTCTTTTGGGAGCTTCTGGAGCTTAATTTTGACTTAACTCAACTTGAACTAAGAGTTGCATCTAATGTTGAGAGGGAGCTGGATCTTTTGCATTTCTAGCATTCTGCATTGTAATATAACTACATTGAGCCTTGATTATTATCCTGCTATGATATGTTTAACAATGATTTACACCTTGCCATGACTTGTGCTTATATGCTAGATTTATCATGACTTCATATGTGTAGCCTAGCTTTTGCTATGATAAGTTAATTAAAATTGCTCAACTGAAATTAAAACTTGTCATGCTAGCATTTGAGTTTAATCTATCTTTAGCTATCCATGTATGATTCATGTCATGTCAAATAGGTTGAGTTGAGCCTTGAATCTAGGTTGAATCTTAGATTGAGCTATTTTAGTATCTTGATTCATCATAAGTTAGCACAATCTGTTAAAAGCAAAAAGATCTCTTTTATGTGCGAAAAACTGATTTCACCAATTCTTTCTCATGAGACGGCTTGCCATTGCACTAGGCATGAACTCGGGGAGTTTTGGATGACCTAGACTATCTTCTTAAGCTTCTCGCTTGGAGTAGTCGATAAGGCTTGAGATCTAGCACATGACAAAATTCTTGGTTGAAAATGACCATAAGCTTTAAAAGAAAATATGTCAAGTGTGCAAAATTTGCTTAATCATCTAAAGATGAAAAGTGCTTAAACACATGATACACTCTTGAGCTTGTAGCACTCTAATTGACTCAATATTAGCTTCCTTGTTCCGCTTAGCTTATTGACATGGCCTGCATCATCCTTGGATATCTCTAGTTAGACTTTGCTTATTGATGACTTGACATGCTCATAATATGCATTTCATTTCAGATCGTCATCTATGTGCTCAAGCTAGGATATACATGTCTTGTCATGATCTAGATAGCCTTTTATTGAGTTATGGCTGGGTGTAATTCATTATGGTCATTATGGATAATTCTCATGGCTCAACATGCTTAAAATAAATCGACTTCAGCCATTTTCATCCATTGACATGTCATATTCTCTCTTTTGCATCTTGATGTGTTTATTGCCAACAGGGGGAGAATAGTAAAGAAAAAGGGGGAGAATAGAGAAGAAAAAGCTAGTGTGGGATCTTTTTAGAGCTTTGGAGAAAAGATTTGCTCCTTCAGTTGTTGCTCTAGTATTCCTTCTGTCGACATGGTCATGAGTTTCATTCTTTTCTTTGGACCATGTTGGACTTTGCAAATCAAACTCATCTTCAGGTTTTTCTGGGTTTGTCAATATACTCATCAAGGGGGAGATTGAGAGACCATGTGGAGGTCATCCCATGTGTGTGATGAGTAATTGACATTGGTTTAGGAGTCGAGTCGTTGCGTGGTGCAATCGGACTCGATCTAAGTCGAGTTTGGTTTGGGTGGTTCGGAGTCGAGTCGTTGCGTGGCGCAATCGGACTCGGTCGGACTGTGGTCAAACTTGGTCGTACGGGATTAGGTTGCATATTCTGTTTGTTCGACAGGTTTGGACTTCGACATGGTAAGTGTAATGGTAGTTACGCTTTCATGTATCGAGTGTGCTATGTGATGTGGTTTTTGTCTGTGGATGCAGGACATCGGGTGAAGTCGTGGAGAGACACGGTGGATCGGACTAGCGCAGTGGCGCCGAGGTCGAACGGTCGATGTGTCAAAGACGACGTGGACTCGAGGTGGTTGCGTAGTCGGCGAAACAAGGAGCGCAGGTTTCGGAAGAACATCGGGTGAAGTCGTGGCGAGACACGGTGGACCGGACTAGGCGCAGGTGGCGCTGAGGTCAGAACGGTCGGAATGTGTCGGAGACGACATGGACTCGAGGTGGTTGCGAGGCGTGCGAGACAAGGAGCGAGGAAGCTTTCCGGAAGGTGCAGGAGGGGCGAAACGGGAATTTCGCAAGGCTGCACAAGTGGGAGCGAGCTCTGCTTTCGACTTAGCGGGTGTAACGGGGTGAGACCCGTTAGCCATGGGCTATAAATAGGTTGGAGGGCTGCAAGCCCGATGAACACTTCAAGGGATTTTGGGTTTCCTTTAGTCAAAAGAGACTGTAGAGTTTGCTTTGGCTTCAGGCTTTAGTGGTTGAAAGTTGTTGGGAGAGGCAGAGTTGTGTTCCCTCTGTGTCCCTTTCGTTGGTCTCTTGAGAGACTGTGTATCATCTCCTCTCAAGCATGTATGGGTTGTGTTCTTGAGTTAGAGATGGAGAGATTGGTTTGACGAGCTTGTAATATTCCCTGTTTGAATGTCCATGCATATGGGGATGTATCTCTTTGTATTTTTCTCTTGATTCAATGAATGAAAATCTGAAGTTTTCCTCTGTTCTTGCTCTCTGTTCTCTCTGTTCTTCGTTCTCCCTTTTGGGTTGATTCTTGATATTTCGTGTTGGGAGCTTTTGCTTGATTTTCTTTCTTGATCTAGCTTGTTGTGACATGTGGGAACACATCTAGGATCTTCTTGATCATCAATCACCCACGAGCAAGTCTTTAGATCATATTTCGATTTTGACTCGATTTTGGAGCACCCTTCGTTCAAACTGAAAAAGATAGGAACTTTGGCAAGGATCTTGACGATCGTTGCATGGAATAGGTTCCTGACATCTTTGAGAAGGTGTGTATCAAGTTTCGTAAAGTTTGGAGTTGTGGAGCAAAAGTTAGATCATTTTTCGATCTCAAAATCGTGCTAAAATTCAGTTTCTTGTGCTGATTTTACTGTAGCATCGAGTACCGAGTTCTTGCTACGAGTACTGTAGCATCGAGTACCAAGTACTGTAGCATCGAGTTCTTGTTCATTTTCGAGTGTGAGCCACAAGTACTGTAGCACGACACTGTAGCTACGAGTACTGTGGCATCGACTACTACTCTTTCGAGTTCTATTCTTTTATCGAGCAATCGTAGCATCGAGTGCTATTCATTTCGAAGTGCTAGCACGAGCATCGTAGCACAACACCGTAGCTACGCAATCTTGTAGCATCGAGTACTATTCATTTCGAGTTCTTGCTACGAATATCGTAGCAAGACATCGTAGCTTTCGAGTACTACTCTTTCGAGCTAATCGCTCATTTTCGAGTACAAGCTACAGCATCGTTCATCGACCATCGTACTTTCGAGCACCGTTCATCAGTGCCGTCTTCTTGTGTTTGTGGTCATTTCTTTTGGGGTTTTGATTGGATTCAATACAAGTCTTCCGCTGTGCTTGATTGATTGATCTTCATAGCTTTCATAGCTATTGGAGTGATATTCGTATTGAATTTGATTTGGAGACAAAAAGAGTTTGTGCTCCTATTCACCCCCCCTCTAGTCGCCATTTCGTTCCAACAATTGGTATCAGAACAGGTTAGCTCTAATCAATAGATCTTAACCGATCTCAAGAGCCATGGCGATGGACAAGTACTTGACCAAGCCGCTCGCTGATGACATCGATTACCCTTCCGAAGAGCCGAATGGAGACATACATCCGTGCCTGTGGGTATGCCATCGCGGAAGGTCAAGGTACGATTCGTTGTTCCCGCCGATGAGAACATCAATGCCGGGAACATGGCTGATGTTGAGGCGAATGCAAAGGCAAGGAACATCATCATCCAGGGTTTGAGTCGTAGTGAGTTTGACCGCATATCTCACCTGTCATCCGCCTACGACATCTGGATGACCCTCGACGCATACCATGAGGGCACCACCCGGATCAAGACGGTTCGACAGATCGCCTCAAGCGCGAATACAACAAATTCGAGATGCTTGCTGGTGAGTCCTCGGACGAGTGCTTTCGCGATTTCACAAAATCTTGAGCAACCTCCGAGCGGTCGGTCTCACATACCCCGACTCGGACAACGCCGTCGATGCTCGCGCACTTGATCTGCGTGTTTGGGAGATGAAAGTGACCACCATCAAGGACACACGCAGACTCTCGACCTTGACTCTGACGCCTTTGTACTCGCGCCTCAAGACTCACGAGATTGACGTTGTTCTCGTAAGTCGAAGTCACGATCGATGGCTTTGGTCACCGATCCTACGTTGGCTTCGGTTCCTCTTCTTCGATTCTCTTTGCGGATTCTCCCTTGCGCTCTCGTGACATAATCGATGATCGGCTAGGCGACTGCGGATGAGCAATCGGCCCTTCTTGCTCGAAGATTCTCCCATGCTTACAAGGAGGAGGGACGAGAAGAGAGGAGGACCGGTGATTTGCTTCGAGTGTGGTGGCCCCAACCACATTCGGCAAACGCGCCAAGCCGGAGAAAGGCAAGAACGATTATGGCGGTCCGGCAAGAACGACTACACCGATAAGAACCGCAACAAGAAGCCTCCGGCTCTGCACAAGGCAAGAAGAAGTTTCGCAACTTTGGCAAAGCCAAGAAGCTCTTCCATCCGCCTCACGCGCCGACGACCTCGACCTCGCCGAGGTGGAAGGATGGAGCGACGACGACGGACGGGTGACCAAGAGCCCAAGGATGGTGGCAACGACTTCTCCGGCATGTGCTTCATGGCCCTCGGGGGCGAACTGAGCGACAACGAGCTGTACTCCGACTCGGACGAGGTAGGCCCCACCTACGACAACCAGTTAGCGCCAAAACGCTGTGTGTTCTTGAGTGCCTTCGTTCCCATCTCCAGTAAGTTGATCATTTGAGAAAAAGTGTCCACTGTGTCGCGTGTGTTGACAGAGAACTCTAGGCCAACAATTGGTATCAGAGTTGAGGGGAGTGTATGCCAAAGATCGTGTCGAGGAGCAGTGATCTCTCCGACACGGCCGACTCCGACGGATCTGGTGTCACGCTGCGCCGCGCGCAGCGAGGAGAGCGGAGGTGCATCACTCCAATATCCGATGCTCTCTAGAAGCAACAACGTTGTGTTGGCTATGAAGATGAAGGCCTACATGCGTGCTCAGAGCGTCTAGGATGTTGTCGAGCCTGCAAACCCGGCGACAGCCGTGGAGACGAGGAAGGACCAGATGGCCATGGCGGTCATCTACCAGGCGATCCTCGAGGAGACGCTGCTGCTTCTGTTCGGGAAGGAAATGGCGATGGAGGCTTGGGGAAAATTGAAGACCATGTATGTTGGCGTAGATCGTGTCAAGGCAGCGAAAATCCAAACTCTAAGAACTGAGTTTGAGATACTCCGAATGAAGAAGTCCGAGATGATTGATGATTTCGCTGTGAGATTGACAACACTTGTCAACCGCATTCGTGCTCGGGTGACACGATGGAAGAATCTGTTGTCGTCAAGAAGTTTCTACGGGCTGTCCCATCCAAGTTCTTGGAATCGTACCCATGATCGAGCAATTCGGCGACTTGGAAATGATGAGTGTCGCGGAAGTCATTGGCCGATTGAAGACTTTTGAGGAGAGAGTATGAGGCACTGGTCATGCCGACGAGGATGGATGAACACGTCCTTCTCACTAGAGCGAGTGGAAGGCGAAGGAGTCCGACGAGGGCTCCTCGTTGAAATTACCAAAAGGGGGATGGAAGGAAGGCGGATGCGGCCGTGGGCATGGTCGCAACCATGGGCGCTCCGACGATGCTTGTGACAGTGATAATAGTCACAAGGAGAGGAAATTCGACAAGAAAAAAGTCAAGTGCTACAACTGCAGCAAACTTGGTCATTTTGCTTCAGAATGCTGCTCAAAGAAGAAGGAAGAGAGAGCACATGTTGCTGAGAAGGAAGACGATGAACCTGCTCTACTCATGGTGGAAGCGTGCACTCTGGGACACACTACTGACAGAGAATCCATGGTGGTAATGCTCAATGAGCAGGGAGTGAAGCCACAGTTGAGAGAACCCACAAGGTATGAATGTGATCTTTGGTATTTGGATTCTTAAGCAAGTAATCACATGACAGGATCCACAACAAAATTCACAGACCTGGATACCACGTTAGAGTTCTATTTGATATTACGATTGCTTTTGAAAAGCACTTTTTCTACTCTAGATATAATAGTTATTTGAAAGTATCTTTTTCGGAGCCATAACAACAAAATCTTACTAGAGTCCGCAAAAATGCACATATCCTACAGACCCTACATCGGATTGTTACACTTCAAATAATAGAAGAAGTTGACAATAGTTACTATAGAAAAATAGAATTTTAAAACTTAATTAGATTTGCTAGACAAGGTACTAAATTTTTCACAACTGCTTTTGTAACACCGAAACTTATGACACCATATCCAATCGATGATGGCCCAAGTGGAGTTTTGGTGGTGGATTTAGTCCTACATCGGAGGTTTGATGTGAGTTGTATTAGCATATATATATATATATATATATATATATATATATATATATATATATATATATATATATATATATATAGCACCTCCGAAAGTTAACCCTTTTATACGAAGTAAGAACGAAAGTGTAAGTGAGGTACTATGCATATGTGAGCCCACCCCACAGTGGATTGGGCATAGTGCGGATTTTGGCTCAGGGTGTCACAACTTTCTCACATCATCTTTTCCCATACTACACACCTCATAGGACAGAAACCACTAACTAGTCCAAAGTCAATACACTTAGCAAAATTATACTTACAAATCATCGTACTTTGTGACAAGTGCCATAGGTACTCTTCTTATCTAGCCAACAACCTACAAAATCTGAATAAGAAAATCCTCGAATGGACAAAGAATATGAGCAAAAATACCAAATGTCATACTGGAGGGTAGAGTGAATGTACATGAAGATGTGCTTGACAGCTTGGCGATGGGAAGTCCTCGGAGACGCCTGAAACCTCGCACAGAGATAGACCGCAAAGTGGATGTCCGATCTTGAGACCGCTAGATAAAGGAGGGAGTCAATCATGCTGCGGTACTCACGTTGATCGACGGCTTCTCCTTCCTCGTCTGAATCCAAAGCAGTCAAAGTCGCCTTGGGAGTGGCGATCGACTTGCAGTCACCCATCTCGAAGCGCTTGAGCAGATCCTTGGTGTACTTTGTTTGATGGATAAAGATCCCTTCCTTGCATTGCTTGATTTGAAGCCCCAGAAAGTAGTT
The DNA here is from genome assembly GCA_036346255.1 of Ampelocalamus luodianensis. Lineage (NCBI taxonomy): Eukaryota > Viridiplantae > Streptophyta > Magnoliopsida > Poales > Poaceae > Ampelocalamus > Ampelocalamus luodianensis. The sequence continues at coordinate 21,603,505 of CM070617.1, read as the reverse complement.
GAACTCTTCCATTATACTCATATCAAATGCCCATCCTTCTTGCAATAGATGCAATTCTATTTCGTACCATTGGAAGATGCACCTTTTGACTCAAAAGGTGGTGGGTAAAACCTGTAGATTTGAAAAGTATTTTTGCAGGTTGGATTTTGAACTCAACTAAGCCACCTTCCAAGATTTGAATAACATTTGGCTTAGACTTGTCTTAGGCAAAGTTGTATCCTAACTTTTGCTTCTTATAAGAAGTTTTGGACTTGTCAAGAATCATGTTCAATTGTTTATTACCTTTAGAAAAATTTTCTAATGTGTTTTTGAGATAAGCATTTTCTTTTTCAAGTTTAAGACATAATTCACAAGTTTTAGCCTTAACGGCTCTAGCATGCTTCTCCTTATGAATAGCAACTTCAAGCTTAAGGGCTTCACATGAAGCACAAAGAGTAGAATTAATTTTATCCTTAAACTTGGCATACTTGACTCTAACTGCTTCTAACATGTCATTCACTTCACATTCACGTTCTGAGCTGAAAGAGCAAGTGCTAGACTCAACCTTATTAGAAGCTATCAACTTGCTAGATTCTAAACATTTTTCACATGGAGTAGATTTAAACTCAATCAACTCAGTCTTAGCATTTTCTAGTTGGTGTATGGCAATATCATGAATATTTTGTAACTTAGCAAGTTCAGAATGTAAAGCATGGTAGGATGAACATTCATCAACATCAAGATCCGTAGTATTCATAAGTTCTAGTATCAGATTATCAACTTGTGATTCTAAATCTTTATTCCTAGCCATGGTGAACTCCATAGCCTTATCCTTACTAAGCAATTTCTCATAGGAGGTATCACATCTAGCTAAGAGAACTTCGTGGGATGGAGGTACCTCATCGATGTCATCGTCGACGAGTCGGCTATGAAGCACATGCCAGTGAAGTCTTCGCCTTCCCTTTCTTATTCTCTTGAGGGAACCCCTCGTCCTTATCCTCCTCGCTCCCGGAGTTCACAATGTTCATAGATTGCTCTCTAAAAGCGGCAAGGACCAGGTGAGCGGCCTTCATGAGCTTGGCAGCATCAAATTTGGATTTGTTCCCTTGAGGCTTCCTCAAGTTGTCTTCTCCTCCTTGTGGTTACCCTTCCCTTTCAGCTTGGAACAGTTTGTCCGGATGTGGTAGAGCTCTCCACATTCATAGCATGTTATAGGACCATCTCTCTTCTTATTCCTCACATTGTGATAGACCCGTGTAAATTTTTTTGCTAGGAGGGCTAGCTCAAGCTCAGGGATAGTCTCAAGTTCTTCTTTATAGATTGTAGGCAAACAAGCAAGTGAAAATCCAGAGGAAGATTCAGAAGAAGAAACTCCCGAAAACAAATTTTTGAAAAAATGTACTGTCAACTAGAATTCGGTCCTACCGCACTGCGGTAGTACTGTTCATCAATTGCTATCATACCGATTTTCTTGAACTTCGGCGAAAATGAATGTTTCGATAAACCTTTAACACTATTGTCATTTATATAATAATCCTAAGATCATGAGCATATCCCATAATATCCATGTTATCAGCAAGCAGTTTACCTCCCTGCCTTCACTCGAAAACAACTAGATTGGCTGCAGCGAGCTGCCTCAGAGACTGATACGAAAAACAAAATGGTCGCACTCGCACGGCTTTTGGGAAGACGCAAATGCGGCGGCATTATGGCATCAACTGAAACACACTAGCACGGCGCTATCACGCACTGAGCGTTTCTGCGAATCAAAACAACTTCAGAAGAGAACAGGCGAAGCGGCCGTCGCGCTGCGAGGATGTTATTGGGCGCGAGATAAGTGGAGGCTGCACTCGAACCGAAGACCAGCTCGCATGGGTCAACGGTCAACCACTGCCCTATACCCACCACACATTCTCCTATCTTGAGCTTGCCCGGTCAACTTGTGACGGCGAGCTGATCGTCCTAACAAATGATGAATCTTAGAACATGCTCAACTGCGTCACTGCTAGTTTCACACCTCACTGAATTCAGCTATATATAGACCAAGAACCTTCGGTCATAGTTCATATCATACTATCATAGCACCAGCAAGAAGTCGAGAACCAAGATGGCAAGCAGATCGTTTTCGGCAATGTTGTTGCTCATGGTGGTGTCATTAGCCGGGCTAGCCGCCAGAGCACGCATCGGCGGCATCGCGATCTACTGGGGCTAGAACGGCAACGAGGGCACACTGGCGCAGATGTGCGCGACCGGCAACTACAAGTTCGTCAACGTGGCCTTCCTGCCCACCTTCGGCAAGGGCCAGACGCCGGTGCTGAACCCTGCCGGCCACTGCTACCCGGCTTCCAACGGCTGCACCGGCGTGGGCGCCGATATCAAGTTGTGCCAGCGCCTCGGCATCAAGGTCATGCTCTCCATCGGCGGCGGTGTCGGCAGCTACGGCCTCTCGTCCCCCGCCGACGCCAGGCAGGTCGCGGTGTACCTCTGGAACAACTACCTCGGTGGTACGTCGCCCTCGAGGCCCCTCGGGGACGCTGTCCTCGACAGCGTGGACTTCGACATCGAGAGCGGCGGGAGCATGTACTGGGACGACCTGGCCAGGTACCTCAAGGCGTACTCGCGGAAGGGGCGCAATCGCAAACCCGTGTACCTAACGACGGCGCCGCAGTGCCCGTTCCCGGATGCGTCGCTCGGCGGTGCGCTCAGCACGGGGCTGTTCGACTACGTGTGGGTGCAGTTCTACAACAACCCGCCGTGCCAGTACAGCTCGGTCGGCGACGAGGGGAACCTGGCGCGTGCGTGGAAGCAGTAGACGTCGATACCGGCGGGGCAGGTGTTCCTCGGGCTCCCGGCGGCGCCCCAGGCCGCCGGCAGCGGGTTCGTGGCAGCGAGCGACCTGGTGTCCCAGGTGCTGCCGGTGGTGAAGAACTCGACCAAGTACGGTGGGATCATGCTGTGGTCCAGGTACTACGACGGGCTCACGGGGTACAGCGATAGGGTCAAGTCCAAGGTGTGAGCTAACTGCTAACAATTGCTCGTGTCGGGCGCGTGATTAACATGCATGCGCCGACGTGCGTGTTGGGTATGTCGTGTAAGATGGAGTACTATTTACGAAAAAAACTAAACACAATAAGATGGCAGGCTTGTACGATTAAGGAGAGGCAAATTATGAGCACTAAGCATGTTCTACAGCCTCTTTGCTTGTCAATCTCGGCAGTTTGTTTTATGCAGCGGATAGGTGTTTGGTGCGTTCAAGATTTCTGTCATGTTTTTTGCCTGCACTATTCCAGAATGAACGTGTGCTGCGGTCGACCGATTCAATGTACTGCAAACGCCACGGTTGTGGCGATTGGAGCAGCGTGCTAATCCGGATCACGCGCGCATTGTCCCTGCATTCATGGTGAGAGCCTAGGAGATTCACTGAACGAACAATGGTATCTGCTGGAGGAACACTAGTGGCTGTTTCAGGACCATGTAATTGGACGAACTGTAGTACCGTAGGCCATTTTCTTGAGGCATCTACAACATTTTATTTTTTTGACAAAGGGAAACCCAGCTTTTGATAGAAACCAATTAACAAGGTTCAAACAGAAAAATAAAAGCAAACCGGCTGGGATCACCAGCTTACAATATCAAACCAAGAACTGGAAACAGGAAACAAAAACATCTTAAACTAGGCTATTACAGGAAGGTACAGAAATATCCAGATTACAAAAGCCCTTGGACCAATCTTCAGTTGTCGACAAAAAGCAGATCATCTTATCTTTATCACCTTTTTTTATGAGGACACTCTATTGCTGCAAACAAGATAGAAAATTGAAGATCACTTCCTTTGGTTGCTTAGAAAAATGTTTGTCAAAAGTCATTCTGCTCCTACATTTTCAAAGGTTCCAAGCCGAAACTGCAAAACTAAACAGAACAAGATTATAGTCATTAGATCCCCTCTTCTCCATCCAATTCATTTGGAAATCATCTAAAGAACTTGATATCCTCCCCCAACTTAACATTTCCTTCATGTAGAACCAGAAATTTTTGCCAAAATGCAAGAGAACAAAACATGGTTAATAGTTTCTTCAGCACCACACAGCATACAATTAACCTCCCCTTTCCACCCCCTTTTTTTAAGTTGATCAAGAGTCTGGACTCTGTCCTGATAGCACAGCCACATAAAGACTTTGACTTTCAAAGGTAGATTGTTTTTCCATAACCTTTTCATTTTCGTGTAGACCACACCCCCAAAAACCAAATGTCTATATAAAGACTTAACAGAAAAACCACCAGATTTCTCAAGACACCACACCACTTTATCCCTATCATCATTAAGTTCCACATCCATAATATAAGTTTTCAAATTCTCCCATTGGGATGCCTCCTCCTTACCAAAGTTTCTATTAAATGTAATATTCCACACATCTTCTACCAGCCCATTAGCAACACTCATATCAAGAGCCTGACAGATATTAAAAAGTTTATTATACTTGATCTTCAAGGGGAAATCTCCCAACCAAACATCCCCCCCCCAAAAAAAAAACACTGCACCCATCCTTAATCTGAAATCTTGCACCTTTATTAAACAAAAATTTGACCTTTTGAATATTCTTCCAAAACTAGGAACCATTTAAAACTTTAGCTTCTCTGAAAGCACCCCTAGGAAATATTTCGCTTTGATGATTCTAAACCAAAGTTCATTATTAGCATAATGAATTTTCCAAATCCACTTAGCTAAAAGACAGTCATTCATTAACCTTGTGTTAACAATCCCTAATCCTACAAAATCCTTAGGTCTACAAACACCCCCCTCTCCCCCAGTTCGCCATATGATACTTGAATTTGTCACTAGCTCCCCTCCAGAAAAATCTTGATCTGATAGTATCTAACTTTTTATGCACCCCCTTATTAAATCTATAGAAACTCATAGTGTAAACAGGAAGGCTACTCAAACTACTATTGAGCAACACTAATCTACCCCTAGAGGAAAGCAAATTGTTTCTCCAATTGTCTAGCCTTTTGCTCAACTTGTTAATCACATTATCAGCATCTTTCATACCAATATGTCTGTCCCCCACCATAATGCCCAGATAAATCATAGGTAACTGAGCCAATTTGCAGTAAAAAATGTTTGCAACTTTGGTAGCCTCCTCCTTATCTACCCCCAAAACATAAACCTCGCTTTTGTGATAATTAATTTTCAAATTCGATATCCATTCAAAACAGTAAAGCAAAAAACTTTAGGTGCAGAAAACAATCATTCTCACATTCTATCATAATCACAGTGTCATCTGCATATTGAAGAATGGGCACTCCCCCAAACCAAATGAGAGATAACCCCCTTCACCATACCTTTAGCTTGGGCTATATTAATGATCTCTGCTAAAGATCAGCAGCTAAGTTAAAAAGAAGTGAAGAAAGAGGACCCCCCTTGTCTCAGACCCTTGTTAGTTTTGAAATAAGGACCAACCTCCCTATTAATGTTGATGCCGACTTTACCTCCCCTAACTGAGCTCATCACCAACTTAATCCATCTGTCAGAAAATCCTTTTCTCAACATCACTTCTTCCAAGAAACTCCAATTAATCTTATTATAAACCTTTTCACAATAAAGTTTCAAAATCACCCCTTTCCTCTTTGAACTTCTAATTTCATGAACAATCTCATGGAGGGCTACCACTCCATCCAAAATGTTTCTGCCCTTGATAAAAGCAGATTGGCTATCATTGATAATCTTATCAACAGTCACCCCCAGCCTGTTAGCTAACAATTTTGTCAAGATCTTGAAGCTGACATTTAGCAAACAGATAGGTCTATATTGTTTAATGCTATTAGCCTCTTTGAGTTTAGGAATTAAAGTTATCACCCCAAAATTAAGTCGTTTCAAATCCAAATTCCCTTGGAAAAAATCTGTAGCCAACTCAAGAAAATGATTCTTAATCACACCCCAAAATTCTTTGTAAAAGAAATTAGGAAATCCATTTGGACTAGGAGCCGAATTAACTGGCAACTCTTTTATAATCTTCCACACTTCATCCTCGGTGAACTTCTGAAGCAGAAACCTATTATCGTTGTCTAGAACTCTAAGCTTGTTACTCCAGACCTCATCAGCCAACCCCACATCATGATCCTTTTCAAAGCCAAAAAAGATTTGTAAAACCCATAAATGTGACCTCTTAACTCATTCTTGCTTCTTAAAAGGACCCTGTCATTAACCAAGTCGAAAATAAAGTTTTTCCTTCTCCTCCCATTGGCACAAGTATGAAAACAACGAGTATTAGCATCTCCCTGAGTAATCCAATCCAGGTTACTTCTTTGCTGCCAATGTCTCTCTTCCACCTCAAAGACCTTTTCCAATTCAGATTCTAAATTATATCTCAGTGACCACTCAACAGAGCTTAGCCCTTTCACATCTGAAAAAGAATCTAAATCTTTAATTTGGTCCAGGATTCTCTTCTTCTTCAACTTGTACACCCCATTCAAATTAGCACCCCAACCCCTTAAAAAACTTCTCAAAGAAGCCAAACCTCCACTCCACCTATCTAAAGAATAAAACTTCTCAGAAGATCTACTATCTATATCCACCGACTTGGCCTTAATTAAGCTACTAAAATTCTCTTAACAAAGCCACTTTTCCTCAAAAAAAAAAATCTCCCTTTCTTAACAATTCCCCCTTACCAGAGTCTAGCATAATAGGACTGTGGTCAGAACCCACCCTTACTAAAGTCTACACATGTCAAAAAGGAAAATTAGACTCTCATTCAGTGGAAACTAAGATCCTCTCTAAATTCTCCATAACTGGACATTTCTGTTTGTTAGTCTAAGTGAACTTAGAACCCCCCTCTTTTAATCTCCAAAAGCTTATTATCAGAAATAAATTCATTAAAAAGGTCCATAAGAGTCCAGTTCAAGTTATTGTTATTTTTATCTCTTGATTCTCTTATCAAGTTGAAATCACCCCCAAAAATCGAAGGTAGGACAATTTTCTTGCATTTTCTGTCCAACTCTTCTAAAAAAGCTGAAGATAAATCATGATTGACAAGCCCATACACTACCACCATCTCCCATCTAAAATTAGTCATTCTATTCCTAACCTCCATACAAACATAAAATCTGCATGTACATCATGATTGAGGCATCTAAAACATCTGTTTGTACTTCACACTGACGAATCTATGTAGCAAATACAGGGCTCTGCTGCCTGCTCTGTCCTCCGTTAGAATTTAGGAAGGCATCAGCACTTAGCAAGGCGTATCACAGAGGCAACTCAGGCAACTCATAATTCAATCATCAGTAACCAACGTGTCACGTAGGCCAAGAGCACACATGCATAGTGCCGATTGGGCCTTACACGGTTACACCCCCAACTTCTGGAAATTTTGGCATTTCTAGCCTCCTGATCTTCTTTAGTTTGAAAACTAGCCCCTTTCCGCCATAATTAGCATATATAGCCCCCGTACAGTGCACGTACCCACATTCTCGGGCGCAGCAGGGACCTGCCCCCGGCCCCGGACGTAGCAGGGACCTACCCCCGATGGCGACCGCGACAGGCCTCCTGCCCTATATGGTGAGCACGGCAAGACTCCTGCCCCATATGCCCATATGGTGAGCGCGGCAAGAAGGGGCAGGAGAGAAAAATAAAATAGGAGAGAGAGGAAAGAAAAGGAAAAGGAAAAAAACTGGAAATTTTTTTATAAAAAATTCAAAATTTCAAGAAAGTTACATAAAAATCCTTGGAACATGAATAGATTTAATAAAATATTTTTGAATTTAATTGAAGTTTATTTTATTCATTTTCTGGAAACACCGAGAAATACCATAAAATTCAAAGTGCTAAAAAATGCATGAATTTTCTACAGTAGCTAGGTTAAGATTTTAGATGAATTTAGGTGGAAAAAATATTCCATTTTAATTTAGTGTGCGAGAGTTATAGCAATTTCAAAATCAGTTTTTCGGAAAATGCTGCAAATAGTGTTTTGGTTACTATTCATCCAATTTTAATTATTTAGTGAAAATTTACAGAATAGTAGTGGAGAAAAGGATTACATAGATAAATAGAGAATAAAATTATACGACCAAAATAATTTGGTTCATCTCGTTTGGAGTTCACATGAATTAGTTATGAATTTCCAAAGTTAAAAGCATTTTCTAGTGAAAAATAATAATCTAATTTTGGATTAATTTCCAAAAACTATACTTTCTGGGACAGAGATAAGTTTGAAACCTATTCCAAATTAAAGTTCACTTAATAAGAAAATTGTCTTAGTGAATCGGGATGGTGGTGGGACACGTGGCGGCCGGAATCACCGGGTAGTCACGATGAGAGCTTCCTCCCGACCATGGCGGAAGTCCTCATGCAAATCGAGCGCAATCGTTCGGAGGACCGCAGGTGTTGGAGGTCATCGCCGAGAACACCTCCACTCCCCCGGTGCCTCTCGGATCGGAGGTGGTCACCGGTCTCGTGGGGACTTGCGGAGTTCCTCCGTGCTCGGCCTCCTACCTTCTCCGGTCCGAGGACCCCTTGGGCGCGACGATCGGCGGCCGTGCGGTTGGCGGAAGCTCAACGTTGCTCGATGCCGGGCGAGGAGGCGGGCTTTTCGCATCCCATCGGTTGGAGGGTGCGGCACTCTCATGGTGGGAGAACTTCCTCGCCATGAAGCCCGCGAGGACACGTGGTCTCGTGGGAGGAGTTCGGTCGACTTTCCGTCGGGCCCATGTCCCCGCCTACTGATGAAGTCGAAGAAGAAGGAGTTCCTTGCGCTCAAACAGGCGCAAATCTGGATCGCAGTACCTCCATGAGTTCAACCATTTGGCGAGGTACGCCTCGCCGAGGTGGCCGCGATGAGGCCAGCGGGGAGAAGTTCATGGAGGGCTTGTCGAGGAGCTTAGGATAAGCTCTCTATTGTGGACTTCCCGACTTCGGACCTTGGTGTACAAGGCCATCATCGCGAGCACAAGTCGAGAGCGCTGGGCGAGTCCCGCAGCGCAAGTGGGAGGCCCGGTGATCTGCGCGAGCCGGCCTCGTTCGTCCCGTGTCGGGCCGGCACGAGGCCACTCTCGAGCTTCACCACCGTCGAGGCTTCGGCACCGACTCCACGTCGCCGCAGGTCGTGGCTTCGATCCACGTCGCCGCAACCCGCCAGCGAGGTGTTCCCGCAACCCCGCGGCCGCGTCACCGCTTCTCTTGCCACAACAAGGGCCATTCGCGAGTAGTTGTCCTAAGAAGGCTGAGCGGCCCCTGCGTCCTAATGGAGGACGCGGGCGGGAGTGGTCGCCCACGACTGAAGACCCGGGCTTGGGAAGCGGCCAGTCAATCACATCTCGGTGAGGAGGCACGGGAGGCGCCGGCGTGGTGTTGGATGCGCTCCTTGTTAATTTGCATCCTGCTCGCTTTATTTGACTCGGGCCTCGCATTCTTTTATTTCGAGTCGTTTCTTTGTTGATTGTGGACTTCAACTGTGTTCCTTTGGGATTCCACGCTTATTCGCTCTCGGGTTCGTAATGAGAGTCGACCAAGTATCTTGGGCGTTCTATCCACATTGAAGGAGTGGGATTCTTGGCGGATCTTATCCTACTCGACTTTCGCCGCTGGATGTGATTCTTGGCATGGATTGGTTGTCCCAACACTTGGGGCAAATCGATTGTGCCAGGGAAGATTGTCTACCTCACCGATTCTTGAGTGAACAGGTTGGGTTTTCACGCGCATCTGAGAGCCCTTCTTTGTGCACGAAGCGAAGCCCGCCATGGAGATCCAGGATGTTCCCACATATGTGAGTTCGTGGATGTCTTTCCGAAGACTTGCTCGGCATGCCACCTGCTCGAGATCCGAGTTCGTGATAGAGTTCTTGCCGTACGCCCCTATTTCAAAGAGGTCGTACGCATGCCTCCTAATGAGTTGGAGGAGTGAAGAAGCAATCGGGTGAGCTGCAAGAGAGGGTTTTATCCGCCCTAGCTCATCTCCTTGGGGTTGTCAGTCTTATCTTTGTGAAGAAGAAGGACAAGACCTTGCGCATGTCAGCGTTGATTACCGTCAAGCTTAATGAGGTGACGGTAAAGAACAAGTATCCTTTGCCCGTATTGATGATCTTTTCGATCGGTTGACCGAACACGAGTCTTCTCAAGATTGACTTGAGACTGGCTATCATCAAGTCGAGGATCGGGGCGAGGATATTCCTAAGACGGCCTTTGCTACTCGTTATGGTCTTTACGAGTACACCGTCATGTCTTTGGTTTGACTAATGCTCTGCTTTATTCATGAATCTTATGAACTCGGTATTCATGGAGTATTTGGATAGGTTTGTGGTGGTATTCATCGATGATATCCTTATCTACTCCAAGAGTGAAGAAGAGCATCTTTGAGCATCTTAAGCTTGTGTTGGGCAGCTGCGTGAGCACCAGCTGTATGCAAAATTCAGCAAGTGTGAGTTCTGGTTGAAGGAAGTGGCATTCTTGGGCCATGTTCTTTCAGCAGGAGGTGTGGCGGTAGATCCTAGCAAGGTCAGTGATGTGCTATCTTGGGTCACCAGTCGATCACCGATGTGCGGAGTTTTCTTGGTTTGGCTGGCTACTATCGCCGCTTTATCGAGAATTTCTCCAAGATTGCGAAGCCTATGACTGAACTACTCAAGAAAGACAAGAAGTTTGAGTGGTCCACTGCTTGCGATGTGAGTTTTCAGGAACTCAAGAAGCGGTTGACCTCAGCCCCAGTGCTTGTTCTCCCTGATATTCACAAGAGTTTTGATATCTATTGTGATGCTTCGTCGTGGTCTTGGTTGTGTTCTTATGCAGGAAGGAAGGTTGTGGCCTATGCATCGCGCGATTTGAGGCCTCATGAACTTAACTATCCTACGATGACTTGAGTTGGCTGCGGTGGTCCATGCACTCAAGATTTGGCGGCATTATCTGATTGGTAACCGTTGTGAGGTGTATTCTGACCACAAGAGCTTGAAATACTTGTTCACCCAGCCAGATCTGAACCTCAGGCAAAGAAGATGGTTGGAATTGATCAAGGACTATGACATGGGTATTCAGTTTCATCCGGGCAAGGCCAATGTTGTGGCGGATGCACTCAGTCGGAAGGTGTATTGTAACATGTTGATGCTCCAAGAGCAGCAGCCTACCCTCATTTCAGAATTCCAGCGCCTCAATTTGGGTTTGATCGAGCACGGTTCTCTTGCTACATTGGTTGTGCAACCAACCTTGGTGGACCAAATCAAGGCCGCGCAGCAGACAGATGTTGGCGTGAGTCAAATCAAGCAGAACATCAAGGATGGGATAGCCAAGTGCTTTTCAGAGGATGAACATGGCGTTGTGTGGTTTGGACAGCGTCTTGTGGTTCCTAAGGTCATGGAATTGCGGAATTTGATTCTCCGCGAAGCCCATGATTCTCCTTTGTCTATCCATCCCGGGGCTACCAAGATGTATCAGGACCTTCGTCAGAGATTCTGGTGGACCCGTATGAAGCGGGAGATAGCCAAATTCGTTGCCGAGTGCGACGTGTCTTTGTCGTGTGAAGGCGAGCATCGGCGTCAAAGAGTCGACTTTTGTTCTAGCCATCTTATGGCACTTTGCTTCATTGTCATTCTTGTTTATTGTTCTATTTGGCCGTCGGCTCTCTTTGTAATAACTTTACTTTATGTATGTTGTTGATGAACTTAGTGATGTATGTTGTATGGAAATGATGTGTAATTTTGTGATGATGTGCATATGTTGCAATTCTGGGAAACATATGCCCATCGAGGCTTAGAATGCTTAATTAGTAATGCTAGAACCAATTGGAGGTTAAGTGTTACTAGTTAAATATTTCGGGTCCTCACAAGAGATAAGTTTGAAACCTATTCCAAATTAAAGTTCACTTAATAAGAAAATTGGCAAAACTAATTTCACTTGATTTGGAGTTACTTTGAATTAGTTATGCATTTTTAAAGTTATTCTATTTTTGGTCTATTCGGACGGCCATCCGATTCTGATCGGTCGGTCCGAACAGACTAACCTGTTCGGATGGTCCTAACAGACCCTCCGATCCGGACGGTCCGATTCCGATCGGACGGTCTAATTTTTAGAAAATATTTTTAATTTTGAAAATTCATAACTAATTCATGTGAACTCCAATTGAAGTGAACTAAGTTGTTTTTTAGCACTTTCACTTGCTAACTCTAAATGGAATAATTCTTTCACCTAAATTTATCTAAAATCATCATCTAGCTACTGTATAAAATCCAAATATTTTAAATGAATAAAATAAATTTCAATTAAATTCAAAAATATTTTATTAAATCTATTCATGTTCCAAGGATTTTTACGTAATTTTCTTAAAATTTTGGATTTTTTAATAAAAATTTTCTGAATTTTTCTCTCTTTTTCTTTTCTTTCCTCTCTCTCCTATTTTCTTTCTCTCTCATGCCCCTTCTTGCTACGCTCACTATATGAGGCAGGAGTCTTGTCGCGCTCACCATATGGGGCAAGAGGCCTGCCGCGGCCGCCGCTGGGGGCAGGTTCCTGCCGTACCTGGGTATGGGGATATGTGCACTGTAGGAGAGTCAAATATGCTAATTATAGTAGAAGGACGCTAGTTTTCAAAATAAAGAAGATCAGGATCAGAAATGCCAAAATTTCCAACTTCTGGCCCTTAGCCATCCGAGGGGACGCGAGACAGCGAGAGTACGTGTGATTCTGTGCAACCAGGGAAGCCAATACCCAAGTCTCGCCCACCATTTTGCAATGGTGCACCTGCACGACACCTGTAAAACATATTCTGATGCGTGCTTTCTACTTTCTACTGGCACCTTCGTCTCGTCACCGATGGCAGTTTCCCAAGGACACCAACGACGTTCCGTTCCATACCACCAAGGCACCAACCAAAGCGAGGTTGCTACTGGTGCAGCTCGACAGCTTACACACGGCTATTAATACTTCGGGTGCGTGTGCTCTGCTAGCTCAAGCTGCGAGCTAGTGACTCATCTGGTTTGCTTGCAAGTGGCTGTGCGCTCGTATCTCGATCACCTCGACAAGGCAACGAGGAGGTACGCGTCACAGTATCCTTATTCCCTCGTTGTTTTCTGATCACAAGTGGAATTCTGTGTCTTGATTTCTTCTGTAGAACTCCCTAAGGATCAGCAAGATCGATGGCAACTTCGGGTGCTCTAACAACGTGCCTTCCTGCTTCCGGCATCAGGTGCAGGACGTTTGCTCCACCGATCAAGAACACCCCACGTCTCGCTTCCCCGGAGCAATCGCCGAGCCTCGCGTCAGGCGCAAGGCTCTCCGGCAGGTTCAGGGCTTCCGCGGAGGCCGTGCACAAGGTGAAGCTCATCGGCCCGGACGGCGCGGAGAACGAGGTCGAGGTCCCGGGGGACAGCTACATCCTCGAGACCGCCGAGGCGGCCGGCGTGGAGCTGCCCTTCTCGTGCCGGGCCGGCTCGTGCTCGACGTGCGCCGGCAAGCTGGCGTCCGGCGAGGTCGACCAGTCGGAGGGGTCGTTCCTGGACGACGCGCAGATGGCCGAGGGGTACGTGCTCACGTGTATCGCGTATCCCAAGTCGGACTGCGTCATCTACACCCACAAGGAAGAGGAGGTGCACTAGGTCGGTAGGTCCTATCGGGTCTTTCTGCTGGTGTTGCGCATTTTGTCGTAGCTATTCCAACGTGGGACGTTACGAGAGATTTTGAAGTTGTACGCTTGTATGTATGACATGGAACGATCTTCCGTTGAAAATTTTGGATTGATCCATGCCTGCTACGTACGTACGTACGTCATCTTTTGCAAGATGGATGCCACAACGGAAAGTTGAGAACTGGTTGCGTATGATTCCGATCAACGGCTGCTGCTTCTGTATTATCATTACTAGGTACCTTGGCGCGCTCATTATATATAGGAGCGATGAAAAGTGAAAATAGGATACTGACGAAGAATAAAATTAGAACATTGATAGGGGAGTAAATAATTAGAAGACTTGAAAAAGACGTTTAGAAACAATGCACAAGGAAAAGACAATTAGAGACAGTTATAAGGTGGATCTCTAAATATTTCCTGCCCATCCCCAGGTAGACAATTAGAGACAGTTCTAAGGTGCTGTAAACAATGCACAAGGAAAAGAAAGAATCAAGGCATCAAGCCTTACTTGCAGGTATGCATTTCCCTCACTAGAAATGGCCATTGCAGTCTTCAACCCTTGTTTTACTTTAACCTGTTAATGGCAACGGTTGATATCACATAAATGTTTCAGATTTATAGAAGCTGTTCAAATTCAGATTTGTTGAGTAGTATAATTCGAACAATTCAAAATCAATCATACTCGCCCGATTGCATCAATATACTGCTCAACCAATTTACCAACAGTTTTTGCCAATGCCTGAGTCAGTGGATGTGAATCAGCATTAGGTGCATCAGGTATAACAGAACCATATCCAACTCCTACAGCAACAATTCAACAATCATAGCGAAACCCATCAGATAGATCACACATGAGAGAAGCACAACATAAATGGACCTTTCGAGAAAAAAAGAGAACTACAGAGAAATCATGTTCAAAGATGTAAAGATTATTCACGTTTACTAACCCTCTGGTTTTGCAATAAAGGTTAACACTCGATTGGTGAAATTGCCCAAATTGTTTAGCAGCTCGTTGTTAAACTTGGCTTGCAAATCTGTCAAAGTGAACAATGTATCTGATGCCTAAAAGTTACAGATAATAGTTCAGAACAAATGTCTTAGCTATGTATACCTGCATAGATATAACCGAAGATCTTTTGGTCTATTTGAAAACTAAACTCAGGATGATTTGTCAGCAAGTAGTACCTCCACAATTCAGGAGGAATATTTGTGGTTTTTGCGTCACTACCAAAGACTCCAATGCCCTTTAGTTTTGGAGAACTTTCCTGTGCATACATAAAACCTTCGCATAAAAAGCTGTCCACATGGGCTCATAGGAAAATAAATTGTAAACTTTCAGGCATCCAAGCTCAAGAAGAAATGGTGATACCAGATTCGTAGTTAAGATATTCAATCACACTAAATGTCTTCATCAAAGTCCAATTTCGCGGTTCCAAGTAGTGTAGAGGAACATGACCAAGTTTTGTTATATGCAGAAAACAAGATTTCCTTGAAAAGAAAAGGCATGATGTAGTCTCCATGTAATCGCACATGAGTTGTAAGTAATGTTATTCGAACAAGTCCTCTTCTTGTCATCTCATCAAATGCCCGATAAGCCACATTTACATAATCTAATCTGCAAAGACCAACGATATATGCCGAGAAGGCGATTAAATCAGCCGCATGCAACTTTCTTTGTGTCATCACAGCATTTCAAGGCACCTACTACATTACGGATCAAGTATGCATCCAAGTAGATGGTAAATGATGTACTCACACAATATCGTACTAATCATATGCTCTAGCAAGATCGTGTATCATGGAGTCTTCCTTGATTGCTCACCCCATTATCAAGTAATTCAATGTGGCGCGACTGACGGTGCAAGGCATAGCTTGTTCATAATTCTATATAGCTCAAAAGCTTCTTCTCCAAATCCTCCTTGCTATACGCAACGATGAAAGCACTAAATCGCAACGCTCATCGAATACTCGCTCAATTGTACTACACAGAGCTCACGGGCATCATCCAATTGCCCATCCCAACAAAGTCTCTGCACCAACATATCCAAACCATCTGCCGACATATGCGAACCAAACATTTCATGCAACTCCCGATGCTCATGCGCTAATCGCATGACCTTCCCAACCTTGTATGCCCAAGAACAAGAATGTTGAAGGTGCAGCAATCTGCACTAATCCCATCGTCTTCATCTCCTGCAGGCGCATTAGCCTCATCCATCCGTCCGGCCTTTGCATATGTATCAATCAAAACATTGAAGGTGATTGTATTTGCTTCCCGCACGCGTCCGGACAATGCGGAACCTCCCATGGCCATGGCGGCCCGGACGCGGACGAGCCTCGTGGCGTAAGCCAAGGATCATGGTGTTGAAGGTGGCGAGGCTCGGCCGAGGCCCTCGCGCCATTTCTCGAACACCTTCCATGCGGCGCGGACCTCCCACCGCTGGAACAGCGAGCGCAGCAGGCGGGTGCGAGGCTCGGGCCCGGGAGGCGGAGACGAGGCGGGAGGCGGTGAGGTGGGCGAGGCGAGCTCACCAGCCGCGCCAGCCATGGGGCGGCATGCAAGGCGGAGTAGAGCGCCGCGCGGAGTTGCTAAAAGGAAGGAGAAAGAGCTCGGACGAGCTGTCACGTGGGAAGGGAGGGTCGTGCGGCGCCCGTGCGCGCGAGGAAGCGACGAGGCGGCGATTGGCCGACGAGGCAGCGCGTGGGAGCTCTTCGCCCGAAGGATCGAAGGCACGCGAAAACAAAAAATATCGGACGGCGACAACGGCGGAGCGCGGATCGACGGAGGAGAAGAAAAGGGCGGCGTGGATGCCCTTCGCTCATGTAAAATCGCGCCATTTACGGGCGGCATGCAGTCGCGAGTAGAGCGCCGTCGCGAGTTGCTAAGAAGGAAGGAGAAAGAGCTCGGACGGAGCTGTCCTGGTGGGGAAGGGGAGGGGTCGTGCGGCGCCAGCGGGCGTGGAGGAAGCGACGAGGCGACAGTTGGGCTGGACGAGTACGCGTGTGGGAGCTCTTCGCCCGGAAGGATCGAAGGCACGCGAAACAAAAAAAAATATCGGACGGCGAGAACGAAGGGGAGCGCGGGATCGGACGAAGGAGAAGAAAAGGGGCGACGTGGATGCCCTCTGCTCGCGCGAAAACTGCGCCCATTTACCTGGTAAGATTTTCTTTTGTCGATCCATCCGAGCTGTGTTACCCTCCAAAACCAGGTGAAACCTGGCCTGGCCCGGTTGCCAATTTCATGTCAAAACGTTCAGCCCGGGTTAGGCCTGGCCCAACATGTCCACCCTTCTATTTCTCTGTTTTCTTGAGAGCTTCTATTGTTGAGGAGAACGGAGGCCTCGCACTTCTAATCTCAACCACAACCTTATACTCTACCATATGTCTATATATATGTGCCTCTAACGATGATAAGAGACCCTTAATTGTAAGTTGCAAGCACAATACTTGAAGACTTTGTGAACAGGTTGGCACCGATTAGCATATAAAATGTACGAATGATATCTAAACAGTTTGTCCAATATGTTGCTTATAGACCCAAATTATATGCTCTCTTAGTTCGTGACTTGTCGATAAAGGTGATACAGGTATGATTTCCAAGATATATATATATATATATATATATGAAGCCTTTTTCCTACTCCCGGGAGTAGTTATTCCCTATTTTGTATATCACGTATCTCACAACGTAAATGTGGTATCGAGTATATAAGACCATATATGTAGTATTTACATATTTTTCGAGGTGGTATGTACAATTTTTAGACATACTCCTTTTTATGTGTGAATATGAAGGTATTTACAAAATATGCTAAAAACTATAGGCTCTTTTACAAATTTTTCACGTGGTTCACATTGGAGTATCTTATAATTAGTATATGAGTATACTCAAAGTGATAATAAAGTATGTCAAGTTCTTTTATGTGGTATATCAAAGGTGGGAGTAACTACTCTCTATGTATATTTGTCTGGTCTCACTGTACTTAAAGGCAAAATAAGAGATTATGTATTTAGAAAACGTGGAGCAAAAAATATCTGTGAACAAATAAAGTTCAAAAGAGCGCCGAGTATTCTTAAACACTACGGGAGTAGCCTATCAACAGAAAAGGCTGATGTCATCTCAGTTATCCTAACATTCCCAGTTTCCTAATTCCTAGTAGTTAGCTGCTATCTTGACAGGCTGCATAAGATAATCTCTAAATCTAACATGACTGAGATATTACCTATCTTAACAGCCGGTGGAAAAGGCCGCCACCCGCAAGGCCACGTCGCCCGAAAAAACTCGGCCGTCGGATCTCGCGCGCCTCGCGCCTGTCCAATTCCCAGCCGCGGCGCTTGGTGGGAATCGGTCCACGTCGTCGCGCCTGTCCAATTCCCACCCGTGGCCGTCCATCTGCTCTAGTGCTCTACGCTTCGTTCGTTCGCTTCGACTGGGCTGGGCTGGGCCGTGGCCTCGCAAGCCTTCGGCGGAACGGCGCAGGGCGTGTCCGATGGGCCCTGTAGCCGCGCGGTTGTCGACGCCTTCGGCGAAACGCCGTGTCCGTTCCCACGCCGAAGGGGCGCGGTTGAACTTCTAGTACACATGATTGAGCCAGAATCAACTAGATTTTTTTGGGGGTCCAGGTTGATTGAGCACGGCACGGTGATCAGTTCTGTCTTTTCATGGTCTATCAGGCTGTTGATTGTTTCCAAGCTCCAGTGGAGGCAGCCGACTAGCCGCACAGAAAAGACAGCAAATGCAAGCCGTGTGCGCAGTCAGTGAAAGCTGAGTTTACCGGTGCACGCATTTATCGTTTTTGTTACCCGTGACATGATTGAACCTTCCCGCACAGCACTGTAGGTTCAAGCCGCCGGATTTATTACTCCCACTAATCAACAATGCCAGCTGCTCCCAGTGGGACCCACAAGCCAGAGACACAAGATCTGAACAAATCGCTCTCCTTCCCATGCGGACCTTTCCAGTTCGGCTAACGAGATGACGTGGCACCACTTAACGCTCGGTCAGCGTCTAGTCGTGTACAGCGTGCGGCCTGGGCCCACTCCGACGTGGCGACGAAAGGTCGCAGATGCAACGCACGGCGGCCTCACTCCGCGCACGTGCGGTTGACGGCGGGGCCTCGCCGTTCCCACCGTTCCGTTTTGACTTCTTTCCCCACACGCGACTCGGCGCCGCCAGTGATTCAGTCGCTTAATTTTCCTTTTTCTGAATATCTCTCCTGAAATTCCTTTCCTAATCTCATTTTGACAAGAGATTAATATTTCGTTCCATTTCAGCTATTGTTAGCTTCGTACTTTTCTATACCAGTTGTTCTTGCCAGACAAGGTAACTGTTGGTGGTTGTTATTAGTGACTTGATTCACACTGCAAGGTTTAATCAGCGACCTTTTTGATTTGATCTTTGGGAGAGGTGCAGGAATTGGGCTTGGACTTCTCGGCAGGAAGGAAAAGCGTAACAGCTTTCCTTGGATGTTAACATTGTGGGGGCGGTATTGGCCTATTATCATTAGTAGCAGGGCGTCAGCAAAACGAGCAGTCGTGTACAAGGAAAGCAAGCTTAAAGGGTGACCACTTTACATTCTAAGGTCCAAGGATTGATGATAGATATGTGAACACTAGACAGAGTGAGAAAGAAATGAAGAGGTAGAGAAAAGATAATGGATATAGTTGATAATAGAAGGTACTCACTACCAGAATCTCCTACACTCAGGAAAATACCAAAAACACTCGGGATATCCATTCCCGAAGGTCGGCAATCAGGAAAAAACACTCGGGAGCGTTTAGACCTTGGGAAAAGACACCCGGGAGCGTTTAGTTAGGGTAATAACTGGTTTCCCGAGTGTTCCGAGATTTACACTCGGGAAAAATAACTTTCCCGAGTGTTCAGATTTACACTCGGAAAAGTAGGTAAAATATTCCGAGTGTATATCAACTACACTCGGGAAATCTAGCCACGCGGCGATTCGATTCGTGATTTTCCAAGTATTTGTCAACTAAGGATACTCGGAAATACCTGAACTGTATATGCGCTAATTTTGTCCGTACAACGCTTTTCATTTTGAATCACGCTAACAGGAAACTCAGTAATTAAACAGACCATACATTTCACAACAAGAAAAATACCACCAATTAGCTACAAATTATTACATATATAGATTCGACAAGATTAACATAATGTTCGAGTTCATAATACAACATTCACATATATGCATAATACTATTACACCTTACCGCAACTTGGTTGGTGCATACGCATAATGCATACTGTACTATAACGTAGCAAGAAGTAACACACAGTTGCAGAAGATTTAACACATTATCTTTGGTTTCATACTTTTTTAGGGCTCTTTGGTTTCATACTTGTATTATATGTTATATGTGGCGACGAAATGCATGGATACAGAACCTTGCCATGAGGATCTGAAGCTCTACATGAGACTACTAGTGTGAATTATAGCTGACAATTGAGCATACCAAGCCCATGTTCTCAAGTGGGCAACTATTTCAAGGAGCAAAACACTATTCCACGTGGTGGTCCATGCTACCGACTAAATTTAGTAGGTGATCTGGTGGTATCGTTTGGTTAATACAGTGTCAAAACATTATATTTTTGGTGAGTGTTCATAACTTCCCTGAGATGCTACCCACCCCTACGCGACAACAGCTACCCAGAATTATTCCCTAATCATGCAATCAATCAAACCCGCAACATGGCACGTCAAACTCTAGCCTTTCCTTTTTATTGAATTCAAGAGATATCCAATTTTTTCTTCCGGAGAACATGCTGGTGATCCACCTGATCGCAACAATAACAACCACCCAGAACAAACTCCACCCGCCACCCATTACATTGGAAGGAAATTACTGTTGAAGAACGTAGTAGTCGTAGGAAAATAATCAACCAATCACCACATAATATACAATCGACAGAGAGACGAATAGATGGAGACACAGTATGTGGAACCTCTTTATTAATTGATCGATCTCTTTGTGTCCATCGACCAGCTGAGTTAGTTATTGACATTCAGAGCAAGCTCAACGAATTCTTTCTTTACTACGTCTGACATCTCCTGCATTGAGTTTGTGCAATTATTTAGTTTTACTATAGGTAAAATAGAATCTAAAACACGAATATTGCGAAATCAGTCAAGATTGGTTTAATATCTATTCAACAGATATTTTTATGAATTTTCCAGAATTTTCCTAGCATTTTTTATGAAGTTAGGTCTATGGATTGTAGCATACTGCCTCGTCGTCAAGCGCAGCAGCAAGCAACATCGGCGTGTCCTCGTTCGTATCTGCCTCGGATCAAGCTACCCCGTTGCAAGTTGTCTTCTTCGCATTCGACGATCCACCCGCGCGATCGCGATCGGGCAATGCCTTGTCTCACCCTTGCGCCGCCACGAGTCAGCATCTTGAGACCGTCACCGAAGAGTTCGAGTCCTGATCGTGATAGATTTCGGTTCCGCGAGGCCACGTCACCCACGAAGAAGGCGGCTCCTGCTGTGCCGCCTCCGGATCCACGCCGCGCTCGGGCCCCTCCTGGAGGAGAAGACGGCAGCTGTTACGCGGTCCTGATAGAACTGCACGACGACCACTGGGAACGAGGTGTCGGCCTCACCATCGCGGGTGATGCCACCACGCTACGCCTCTGCGACGACCGCGCCACGCGCGGCTCTGCGGTTTTCACGCACGCACGCCGCCAATGGTAGAGAACAGGGGAGGGGAATCCCTAATCCTCCTCTGTGCGTTCTGCGTCCCTTTTCTTAAATGGGCCAACGGGTATAGCCCAAAAACGAGAAGAAAGAAAAAAAGAGGCTAGTGTTGGTGTTGCTAATATATGTTGCTCCTTTGAATTCTTGCTTCGTTGCATCCATCCAAATCCGCAACACCCTATCTTTGAGAGTTCGTCTAAGCTATGCGAGTCTATAAAGTCCTTGTCAGTCAGCCGATTGCTTTCGGGCTCACTCCTTTCCTTTCGCATGGTAGTAGCAGTCGTTTTTCTCCCGAGCTGTTGCAGATCGTAGAGATCGTTATGATGCCACCACTCTCTCTGAGCCGCCGTCTCGAACTTCTAAGGCCACCATGCTTCTTTTGCACCGTGCACTCTGTTGTGCTTCTTGTGTACTATGTCGTCGCCGTCTTGGGTTTCGATCTACGCGCCATGCTTCTATATATTTCTCTGTGGTTTTGATTTGACAACTCTCTCTGTTCCTGTCGGTTTCATCATTTTCTTCGTCGTGTTGTCGGAGTCGATTTTGCTCTCGCTTTTCTCTACTTTCTCAGCCTCTACACCTTGTGCTTAATAAATTGTCGCACGACCCCAGAGAGAGAGTAGATCTTTTGATACTCGATATATTTTTCAAGAGCTGTACGCTACGATGATATTATCAAGACTCGGACTTTGGTTTTTCCCTATTTTAGTGTCAATCATTTTCAAATGCAATGCTATTGCATATGCCTTACATTTGAGGGAATGTGTTATAATAGGAATTTCTTTGTATTTTCTTGTATGTCTTTTGCATTTTGTTGTGTATATATAACATATGTTCCCTTATACTTTCTATTATACTTCTTATATATATTACCATTAGTCCTCGAATACATACTCAATATTCGTAGCACTGGTGAGACGAGCCGGAGCACGGAGCAGCCGACTTCTACCGAGAAAATTTTCCTTTTTCTGCACATCGGTAAACACATTTATTGCGAGATGGCGCCGTCACCGGTGGTAGTACTCGCACAGTCGTACTGCTCCAGTATAAAAACGGGGTGGCGAGGGACGGGATCTCGAGGAGAGAGAAGGAAGGCTGTAACTACTCTTTCCGTATCAGCGAATAACAGAGGAAGGAGGAGAGGAGAGGGAAGGCGAGACGCAAATGGAGCCCCGCGTCCGCGTCTCCTCGCTTCTGCTCTGCCTCCTGCTCTCGCTCTTCTCAGGTGAGCAATCCAGTGGCCACTCTCGCTCGTTCCTGCTTCTTGCGTTCTGGTTTTCCTTTTCCTTCTTGCTCGCGCCCCGCCTCTGCCGCCATTGATTTGCTTTGTCAGCTCTGAAGGGCACCCGCACCTATGCTTACGATCTTGAGATGTAGCATTAAAATTTCCCGCGTCACTATACGATTTCCTGCTGAAATCATACACTTGTGAATTGACCCTTGTTCTCTCTAGGTTAATCCCATCTGCTTGCATACATTATTAATTAGTAGGTTGCCTATTTTTGATCGATTTTTTTTTCTGCAAGTTAATCGCGAAAGCAACTTCCTACCTAAAGTATTCCCTGGCTCTATCTGAAAACGAAATTCAATTTCGTTAAAAAAAAGTCTTGTTTTCCATTGGATCAATATCTAATCATACGACGCATCAATCTCTATACAAATCTAATGGTCACAACAATTGATTTAAACTTAACAAAATTTTAGACACTTAAAAATAGCAAATCCGAAAAAGATATCAGTATTGCTATTTTTAAGTCGTCTGAATTTTTTTTAACTTTAAATCACTTATTGTGATCATTGAATTTGTGTAGAGATTGATGTGTCATATGACTGGATATTGATCTAATTGATAACAGTCTTGCTAATTTTAAGTCGTCTGAAATTTTCTTAAGTTTAAGTCACTTGTTGTGACTATTGGATTTGTATAGAGATTGATGTGTCATATGATTGGATATTGTTCCAATGATGTGTCATATGATTGGATATTGATTTAATGGTCACAACAAGTGACTTAAACTTAAGAAAATTTCAGACGACTTATGAATAGACAGTCCCAATTGATAAAACAGTCTTTGATATTTTTAAGTCGTCTGAAATTTTCTTAAGTTTAAGTCACTTGTTGCGACCATTAAATTTGTGTAGAGATTTGTGTGTTATATGATTGAATATTGATCCAATGGATAAAAAAGATAACTTATACTTAAGAAAATTTCAATCACCTTATGAATAGATAGTCCCTTGATAAAAAAAATATGACTTATACTTAAGAAAGTTTCAGTCAGCTTATAAATAAACAATCCCAAAAGATATTGTTTTGGAACATGGCAAAACAGCAAGGTAATTACTGACTGTTAAGCTCGCCGTGTTTCGCAGTGGACGTGGCGTCGGCGGGGCAAAAGTTCGGCATCAACTACGGGCAGATCGCCAACAACCTGCCGGACCCGACGCAGGTGGCGGGGCTCCTCCGGACGCTGAACGTGAACAAGGTGAAGCTCTACGACGCGGACCCCAAGGTGCTCACGTCCTTCGCCAACACCGGCGTGGAGTTCATCATCACCATCAGCAATGATAACCTGCAGTCCATGGCCAACAACCCCGGCGCCGCCCGCCAGTGGGTGGCGCAGCACGTGCAGCCCTTCCTCCCGGCCACCCGCGTCACCTGCATCACCGTCGGCAACGAGGTGTTCGCTAGCAACGACGCCGGAATGATGGCCAGCCTCCTCCCCGCCATGCAGGCGATCAACGGCGCGCTCGGCGACCTCGGCCTCAGCGGCCAGGTGACCGTCTCGTCGGCGCACTCGATGGACATACTCGCCTCCAGCGACCCACCGTCGTCCGGCGCGTTCCGGGAGGACCTCGCGCAGTACATCCAGCCGCTACTCGACTTCCACGGGCAGACGAGCTCGCCGTTCCTGATCAACGCGTACCCGTTCTTCGCCTACAAGGCGAGCCCCGGGAGCGTGTCGCTGCCGTACGTGCTGTTCCAGCCCAACCCCGGCATGCGCGACCCCAACACTAACCTCACCTACGACAACATGCTCTACGCGCAGATCGACGCCGTGTACGCGGCCATGAAGGCCATGGGCCACACGGACGTCGGGGTGAGGATCTCGGAGACCGGGTGGCCATCCAAGGGGGACGAGGACGAGGTGGGCGCCACCGTGCAGAACGCCGCGGCGTACAACAGGAACCTCATGCAGAGGATCGCCATGAACCAGGGGACGCCGCTCAAGCCCGACGTGCCCATCGACGTGTTCGTGTTCGCGCTGTTCAACGAGGACATGAAGCCCGGGCCGACGTCGGAGAGGAACTACGGGCTGTTCTACCCCAGCGGCTCGCCGGTCTACACGATCGACGCCGGCTCCGGCGGTGGGTCGGCAGGGCCGTTCGACCCGTACTCGGCGCAGTCCATGTTCTCCTCCGCGTCCAAGTTGGCGGTAAGAACCGCATCTTCGACACTACTACCAGTATTACTCCTAGTGTCAGTATTCTCGTGCTAATTAACGATACCCTGTGTGTACAAAAACGTGCAAATCAACCATGGGGTAGGCCTGGATTCCAAAATTTGGCATGAAAGTGAGGTTGTCGAAAAAGTCTCTCATCTCTTATTCCCCTCGCAATGATCTGAAAAAAGTGACCTTTTTTTCCCTTTGTGCACAAACCTATCAAGATGTTGAAATGACTAAAGGGAGGTCGATAGATAGGCGGGGCATCACAGAAAGCGCGGGCATTTTAGTGTTTGACTGAAGAAACAGAACACATTTAGCCGCGGTTTTGCATGGTTTTTGAAGCTTATTAATAGTACTAGTACTTTTAGAGGCACAGAAATTCAACATCTCATTCTGTTACTGACAAACAAGAAGGCTTGCTCATCTTTCCAGAGTTAATTTTTTTTTTCTTCTACTCCTCGCTTGCAGATAACGTTGGGGACGGGGGTGGTTGTCCTACTCGCCGCATTGTTCCTCTGAGCTTCCTCCACACGTACCGCGCAGAGAGAGCCGCACGAATGATTGATTTGGGGTTCCCTTTTGACTAACGCATCCAGTTTGAGTTGTCATCTCCACTCATCAGAGCCGGCCGATGCATATATTGTGCTGCACCGAGGTAATTAACTAATACTAAAATCATCTCAGCCAGGTTCCTTCTATACCTGATACGACACTTTAATGTCGAATGGTGCGCAGAAAGTGGTTCGAGCACCATATGACTAATGAAAATTTGAACCGAACGGTGGACGTGTGATGTGTTGCCCTCAGGCTAGCTAGCTCCACGCGGTTAGGTAACAGGTCATGTCCTACCGGCGACTCGGCACTTTGGCCTCTAGCTTCCGGTGTGCCATGTGAAAAGATGTCTAGTTAGCGTATTCGCGAGGGTCGCCTGTCATGGCTGGCTCCCTCCCTGTTTGTTGAGGGCCTTTCTACAATGTAGTGCCATTGCTGCAGGTCCCTTCAGGCTGAGGGCTCCGTCCAAACCACCAGCAACAAACCCCTCGATCGATCGACAACCGTCGAAACTTTTGCGTCACCTGCAAGAATCCAACAAGCACAGAGACGTTTCAGATAGGGTAGTATTGTTCCTGTCCGCAGCACGCTGGGTCATCAAGTTGTTGACCACTAGCTAATGAAGGTTCATGTAGTGTAGGACACCCATTGGAGAGCTCAAAGCCAACAAACTAACTAGTTCCAAAGCATATCATGCCATTGCCTGTATTGTCATGTTAATATAATCATGCAAACGTGGAGGCGTCTCCTCGAAAGAGGACATACGAGTGGATTGTGGAATATCTACGCTTTTGTCTGATACTTCTATTCTAAAGCTGTACCGCTCCATGTAGCATTGTGTGATTGAGGGGGCTGGGAGGCTTTATTCCCAGGATCAGGATGTGCAGCTACTGTCTAACGTAGCCCTCTATGCATGTCCCTGTAGTGGTATTTTTTTTTTCCTATTTGGTCATCTAGATGCAACTATGCAAGTATCTGTTTTTATTCGTGCGTACATGGCATACAAGGAACACATAGTTCATCCAATGCTAGTGATGCTTATGTAGTTTACTTGTGTGTGTTCAAAGAACAGGTACTCTACAATCTAAACTTCCTGCTCATTGTGCTCCTTTTTTATGGTGCAGGAGAGAGACTATTTCTGGTTCTGAATGGACACTAAGATCTGTACTGTAGTTGCACTAACTGTGGAGGAGGAAGCTATTAGATGAGCCTGATGTACTAGCTAGCTTGCCCATGTACTTGTTACTGCTAATCAGTCAGTCAAGTCGCTCTGAAACCTGAAAGAACAAGCTATACTGTGAAAGAAGTGGCTGTAACTGGTTCTTTAGCGATGGCGAGTACATGATTGAGCTCATAGAACTTGTTTTGCTATCTTTTATTTTTTACTTTTCCTTGGTTGTGTTTATTGATCATAGCAATATAGCATTAATAGCAGATTGGACACTGATTAATACCTACAGATGAAGTGTATGTGGTGTGGTGTTGGTTACATTTAATTTCAGAGATAGTACATTTTTGGCACAAACTCCAGGTTGAATCTTTATGAGTTCAAAATGGTAAAGAGTAAATAGTTTGGCGCTTCTCGCACGCTTGAGCTTGGCTAATTTCATTTGTTTTTCTATTTCTAAGTTGCCTCTTTTTTTTTTTTTGTTAACTTTAACCCAATCTTGTTGGCTCATAGTAACATTCATACTGCGGGGGTAAAAGTTCTCTTATACGCTTACCAAGAAATCAGAACGAAAGTGGTTCGGCTTTATGCAAAGAAATGAAACGGAGAGCTGTAGTGCCCAAGAATCTCGATGATTGCGATTGCATAACAATGGAGTTATGGAGGCCTAAAGCCCATATAGTACTTGGGGCTAAACCCATATAGTACTCGGGGCTAAAACCCATATGGTTTGTGCTTCCATATAACTCAACTGGCAATAAAAATGATTAGTTTAGAAGTATCTAACACATTGTGCACTTGTGCTCGTGTTATATGTTGAATGATGCATCTACAGTTGTTCAGATGTCAATGCGACTATACGAAAGATTAACACACTATCGCCAATGGTGCTGAGCTTCTTCTCCAAAGACCCTGTTTGTTGTTTGTAAAATCAGCTAGTAAATGCCAAGTGTAGACAGGAATGAACTGCAGTAACTTTAGGAACCAATTGTGTAAGATTTGTTCCAAGGTGTTTGGGAATCAGAGGGGGTTCTTTTTTTGACGTTCTAAAAGCCTCTTTCATGTCTGAAAGGCAGGGTTTGAACGATTCGGCGTTCGTTCAGACGAGCCATACATGCCATGGAGTTCAAATGTTCAATAGTTCATACCAGTTTTTTTTTTAAATGTACCGGGCTTAGATAACGTAGCAGTCAGCAACGAAGTGCGCTACGCCTACGCCATCCTAGAAGGCTAGAAGGCGACGGCAAAACAGCCGCAACTTCCTCGGCAGCCACACTGCTACGCTGGATCACGAATTCACGATGGATGCTTATGCGAACATCCTTAGCATGTCGTTCCCTGCAGTGGCGGAATCAGAACTTAATATCAGGTATGACGGAGTCGTGTGCGTGGACTAAGAGTAAACCCAAAAACAAAGAAATTTATACATAAATTATATTGCAACCATACTACGTGACATTAAATAGAATCAACAACTACAATCTGCACGTGAACCATTTCTAGCAAATTAAATAGTCAGCCATTCAAAATCTTGAAGCAAAAATCACAATCACGTAGGGTCTCAAACGTCGCTCAATCTAGATTCTGGAATTTTGTTGCTGATAGGACCCCTTAGCATCCTCACGCCTCACATGATAGGCTTTAGCAAATTGAGCCCGAGTGATTGAGCCCAGTGACGAAGCTAGCATGAAAATGAAAAGAGGGCTCAAAGAACTAACCTACATTGAGATAAACATAGTCTCGTTCTCTTTTGCAATCCAAATTCATGCCTCAACAGAAAAGAAGTAAAGCAAAAGTCATACATCAAGAATCAAGAGAAAGTACAGATACCAATTGCCGACTGCTTGCAGCCCCAAATCTACCGTCGCACCTCCGGTTCTCCCCTCCCAGCTTGTGACGTCGCCCCCTCCTCCGGTCCTCTCCTTCCCCAGCTCGTCGTGCCACCACCCCAGCTTCCCCATGCGGACGCCTCGTGTGTTGCCAGCCTCAGTGCGCAGCTCCTAGTCCGCCGCCACTGCCACGCTCACCCTTCCCATCCTCCCCATCTCGTCGCCAACGGCAGCACGGGCGACGCCGACAATGAGGAGGAGGATGAGGGGGAGGAGGCCCCTCTGCGCCACGTGCGCCTACACGCACCAGGAGGGTCAGTCCCGCCGTTTCCACCGCCTACCCTCCGGCCTCGACCTCGAGGTCATCGCGCAGCACTTGCCGGCACAGGCCCCGATCCCAGGCGGGAGCGAGTGGTGCTGGGCAAAGCATTGACTACCCTTCTTCTCCTGCTCCACCCTCAACCTCCTCGCCTAGGTAGTTAGCCATGCGTGGAGGCCGCTTGCCTCCTATCGTCTCATTTCTGGCTTGCGTTGTGTCGATCTGGAACACCCGGGGGCCGGGGTGTGGTCGATGTTGAGGCCTTGCGGCTTGCTCAGTTGGGCTTGCGTCTGCTTCTTCTCAGGCAATGGGAGGCTGGCACTCAAGGGAGGGGGTTTCCCGGTCGCCGTAGCTCTGGCGGATGCCAAAGCTCGTTCTATGTAGTGTTTTTAATCCATCAAGTATCTCAAAATAGCATGAGCTAACTAAAAGAGTCGAAGAGCAAAAAAAACTTAATAAATAGGTGAATCTGCTCCTTAATAAAATTCCTTTTAATTTTA
Source organism: Ampelocalamus luodianensis (assembly GCA_036346255.1). NCBI lineage: Eukaryota > Viridiplantae > Streptophyta > Magnoliopsida > Poales > Poaceae > Ampelocalamus > Ampelocalamus luodianensis. The sequence goes on along the minus strand of CM070617.1, from coordinate 21,574,398 downwards.
ATGAGAGTTCTATATTACCTAATAGCAGGTCATTGATTGATGTTAGGCTCAATGAAGAAAGTTCATGGTAAGATCAAGGATGCTATGCTTCTTGGTGTCTTTTGATGCTCGCAAACATAGCATGTAGCCCGTGGGAGGTAGGGGCGCATGAGAGGAATACTACATAGTGTTGTACTTTCCAAAAAGTTTACAATGATATCTGTAGCAACTCAGAAGGGTCCAACATGTACAATGAATATATTTGGAAAGCTCATCAAGTCTACTTTCCAACCAATCAAATGACATGTGATTTGGAGCTTTCTACACATAGTTATGATAAGTTGATTGGAGGCTGTACAGACTATCGGGGCGTCGCGCAAGAATTGCTAAACGAGAGGAGTTCGTGGTTTGAGGGGCACCTATGGGTGATCTCCTACTATCCTAATATTTTCCAAAGTTTTAATGACCTTACTTTTACATGTACCTCACGGATTCAAGTCGTTTCAAATAAAAAATTGTAGATAAGAAGGATTGGATTAAATTTGAATTTGGTTCGTCATACTCAGCAAGAGGCCACAGTAAAAAGTACGTAACTTTCACAAATGGAATATGTTTTGGACGTGTGAGTACTAGCTGGAAAGCTTATTTTGAAGCCCACGTGATAGATAAAGTGACAACATCAAATTCCACACGTATGCACTGCCATAAATCGACAGTTCTAAAATTTGTGTTTCATTTTTTCTTATATTGGAGTTCAAGTCTGTTTTAATGTCTTAGAAGGGCTATATAAGCCGTTGTATTACATCCATTTCACTTAGACCGCATTTAATTCAAAAAATAGATTGCTTTTGTATCTACACATAGCCTTGTGTCTGTTCTTCTTATTTGCTTGACATAGTCGCGACATAGAGAGGAATAGTTTGTTCTTCTAACAAAGATTGTTCTGTCTTTCCATTGGGAATTGAGAGATCGATATCCTCCACTTAGAGATATCATGGAGTTATCATCGCGTGTGATTGAATGAATTAAAAAGTTGCAAGTTTATTGCATTAGCAGCGGGTGAGCAACTACGATCCAACGAGTCTATCGTGCAAGTTATCTTCGATCCTACATCGAGAAGATTGGGCAGTACAAGTTATCTTCGATTCTACATCAAGAAAATCGGATGCGCCTGTATCAGATGCAGACGTTAACGGCGACAACAGAACTGGCGGCATACATTTCCCTAGGCCGGAGGTGACGCGGTCGTGGCAGGTGTAGTACGTCGCAGTATCGGGAACGGGATACCAACTACCAAGTTCAAACCAGCCTTTACTATCAGTTGACACTCGCAAGTCGCAACTTACCCCTAAATCACTTTTTTTGCCACGAGAAACTTTTTTTTGAAAGAAACAGGCAGGAGGGCTGCCTATTATATTAATAAAGAAGATTAAGCAGTAAAAAAGTGCTTAGCACAGGACTGTGTTGAACAGGTGCATTGCCGGGGCCAACAAACAAGACGTAGCCCGGGGAATTGAGATGAGATCAGTCTTGTCGACCGTCACCCTTGTCGTTGCCAGGTCCATGTTGGTGTAGCTCGTTGTCGATGTCGGTCGACCTGATGCGGCTAGGGAAGGGGAGCACACTCAAGACCGTGTTGGTCTAACTGTACGTCAGGGATAGCCAAGTTGTCGAGGCCGGGCGTGCTAGTCACTGCGAAGAGGTCGGCAGCAATGGCATGGTTAAGGTCGGTGTGTTCGACGGTGGCGAACCCAACCTGGGTAGTATGCTGTTCCTGAGCCACATAGAGGGGAGCCGCTTTGTTAGGCGATTTTTCGTTGCTGTTGCCCGTCGACAGAGAGGAGGTTGCTCCTTGCCACCCCAAGATGGTGGCCTGCCGTACTGTCGAGCCCAGAGGGGCAGTGTAACAGCCCTAACTTAGGGTTTGTATTTCAAATGTAAAATTTTGAGGAGAAATAAAAACTTTTGTTGTCTCTTCAAATCATTTGAAAGTTCCTACATTTTTCCCTAGCAATTTCCAATTTTCTAGAAGTTAATTCTTGTGAATGGAATTTGTTGCCAGCAAATTCTTAGCCTTCAAACTTGTGATCATCCTCTGAAATTATTTTTCCTACCATCTTGATCATCCTATCTACCTCCCTGAATTATTTCACAATTTTTAGATTTTATTTGCTATTTCAAATGACCAAGTCAAACTAGTTGAAAATCTGGTCAAACTCCCTGTATAGCAGCTTGTGAATTTTCCCTAGAACAATGCAGTGCATAAAAAGTTCTAGAAAAATTATACAAGGTTTTCCTCTGTCCCTAGTAGCTACCATAAAAATTTCGAGATTTTTGGAGCTCAGGAGCTACCTCTAAAAATTCCCCAAACCTTCTCTGTCTTTTAAATCAAATCCTTGAAATCACTGTTCTCTGCTCGGACCCAACCTCTCGCTCGAGTCCGACTCGCACCACTTGCCTCGGTCGCGTCAACTAAATGCACCGCCGAGTCCAATCGATCGTGACCGTCCGATGAAGATCGAACGATCCACGTCGCGCGCAACCGACTGTCCAATGCATACACCAATCTCAACCGTCCGCTTTAGATCCAACGGTCGCGCGATATTGATCGAGTTCAACTCGCTCGCGCCGCTTTGCTGCATTGCCGACAGCGGGCCCCACATGTCGTTCTTCCTCGCCGACCGCGCCTACCGGAGCTCGGCGCGGCGATCGCAAGATGCGTGCACGCACTGCCGCCACGCCGGGCGCGTGTCGACTCCGAGAATCGCCAGAGCTCACCTATCTCTTTAGGTCACCCATTCGCCGCATGCATTCTCGTGCTTTCGCCCGCTTCTTTGTCTCGCCGAGAAGAAACCGAGTGTAGCGCCGCCAGACGGAGCGCCGAGCCCGTGGTCGCACCATTGTGATCCTTGCTCGACGCCGCCCATTTTGCCCACCGGATCATTGTCGTGCATCGTATCACCGTAGCAAGTTCATCGCCTCCGCTCCGTGATCTTGGTCCCGTAAGCTTTCGCGATCTAGTGAGTATCATGCCTCGGCGTTTGGTCCCTTAGGATCGCATCGATGCATCGAATCTAATGATGGCTTCATTTTCATCTTTGGTGCATTGTTGAGGTCAGACGACCCCTTCTTCTCCGAGCTCGGTTTCGCCGCCGTGGAAATTCCGGCCGCCTCGCACTTCCTTCGTCGGCATTATCCGGGCGATCCTTCCGGAGCCGAGGCGATCCGTGGCGCACCTTCCGGTCTTCGGCTCGCAGGCGTCTTCTCCGCGAGCACCCCATCTTCTTCTCCGCCTCCGTTCGCGTCGCCGCCCAAGATCCTCGAGGTCCCGGTCACCGTCATCAAGTTCGCGAGGTCTTTGCGAACCTATAGGTATATCTCACTCGCCTAAGACCTCTGGTTCGCGAGATCGATCAGGCGCCGCGCCACCGCCCTCGTGGTCGTGGTGAGCGGCGGCGGCGTTAAGGTCTAACCCTACTCTTTAGTGATAATCATCTTTTAGTCAGTATCACTGACTTGTGGGCCCTCTTTGGTTAATCGCATTTAGAAATCCTTTAATCCAATCGTTATGTTATTTCCTTAGTCACTACCATGTGGGTCCATCTTGCCGCTAGGTTTGTGTAGCTCGTTATGCGTTTTCTCCGTTGGGAAGCGTATTTCTCGAGAGAGTATGTTAGGTTTGCACTTTGTAAGCCAAGACGTGTTCTCGTATCACGCCGACGTCACTTTAAGCGCGCTTATTGTCTCGTCTCAGCGCCCTCGCGCGAACGCCCGCATGTCGATGGCGAGGGCTAGCTAGCTGTGGGTGCGAAATGAAATGCGTGCATTATAGATTTGGAAATGATTTAGTATTTCGTTTATGTTTTCTGTTGAACTGTTAATTCAATTAAACTTGTAAAATGCATAACTAATTCAATTTTATCCAAATTGCATGAATCAGTCTTTGTTAATTTTCATTTCAAATGTATTATTTACTAAAATTAGTGTCAACCTTGTCCCTGTATCAAAAATCATTAATTAATTTAATGTTGTAGAATGTAATCTCCAAATTAGAAAATATATGTCTCTTTCAATAATTGTCCACATTCAATGAACCCAATGCTGTAAAATTTCATTTTTCAAGATACTAATTATTAGGATAGGTTATATACATCTGCTTCGCATTCATGAATATTTGTTAAGCAATTAACTAGTGTTTTGATGTGTTTTTAGCTTAGAAATTTATAGAAAATTCTTAATAACTTAAAGTGAATTCGTTCTCTGTTTCAAATTTTGTTATATCATGCTTAGGTCTGTGTGAAAAGTTTAGTGTGTTTTGTTGTTGTTGTCTTGTTTGAGTTTGGTCGGTGTTATTCGCTCTTATTTATTTGCTTTGTTCAATCGTTAGGATTCGATATTTGCGGCAACCCCGAGAACGATCCTCCGCACCATATTGAGCAACAAAGAACGAAAGCAGATTTGATCATGTTTAATCCCAGATTTTAAAGATTAATATTTTGTTTAATTTGTATGTATGCATTGCTTATTTTGTGTTAAAATTGATTAGTTAAATCCGTAGTGCATATCCCGTAGACAAAATATTAATCTCTACTACCGAGCTTAGGTTACTTGTCGTGATTAGAGATCGTTGGATGATCTCTTGTCACTTAGTAGATCCGGTCAACTTGCTTAGACATGCTTAGCTATCGGTAGAATCTGGCGGTTATCGACTTTAGTCGGTAACCTTGATCACACAAAATTTACTATAGCTTTATGTTTTAGCATTTCGCTATGTTTAATTGCAAAACTAAAAATGAAAACAAAATAATTTAGACTTGGGCACAATGGTACGTTGGTGTGATCTGTTGGGTGTGATCGAAAGGTGCCCGAGCCGCTTAAGGACCGAGTTACTTGCGCCACCGCATCGAGCATTTTGCGTGCTAACCACACTAGAGTATATGGGACCTCTCTTGACCTAGTACTTTGGCGTGTATTGGCTCCGGTCGCAGGAGGTCGCAGAGAGGATGGAGGTGGGAGCATGGTAGTTGTCCAGAAAAGCTTTATCCCGAGTGGGTAGTTGTCTTTCGGCTTTACCATGTAAGCGTATGGATTTCTATCCATACGAGCGCTCGTAGTTAATACACAATATTGGAAAAGTCTCGTAGGACTTAGCCGTACAAAGATACCTTCGGAAGTGTGTTTTGGCTTAAAGGCGGTCCAAGTGTGGGTACATTGGTACACCTGCAGGTTAAAACTATTCGAATAGCCTCGCACTAGGTTATGGACACGCTCGGATACGCCCGTAAGAACTAGACTACAACATTTAAATTAAAATTTGATGGGTGGTACGAATCGATTCGTGTTATTGTTGTGGTGACTATTGGGATAGTCACTTCTAGGTTGTTTATCTTTCGCTTTTGTTATTATTATCTTTATCGTTATTTCAATCTTAAAATGAATTGCAAACTTGCCTTTAAAATCAGTATACCTTATTGCAAATGAAAATTGGCTTTATGCAAATGAAACATGTGACCTCCACCAAATAAGCCGCATGTAGCATATGAACAGTCCGCTAGTTCACACGCTGTCTTGCGGGTACAAAGACAATCTTTGTACTCAGTGCTTTGCTTAATGTTTCATTGCGAGAGGAAGAAGGTGAGCCTCGGGGCCTCACTTCGTGAGTCAGGTCGCCGTGGGTGACGACTAGTCTTGGCGGGCCTGGCCGATGCCTTGTGGGTTGAAGGCACACCGATTGGCTTTGTTTATAGCCATCTTATGGCACTTTTGCTTCGCTGTCGCCTCGTTATTTGTGTATCTTTTGGGCCGGTCGGCCTTTGTCTGTAATAGCTATACTATTTGTTTATCTTTCGCTTGGTAGTGTTGTGTTTGGACTCTATGTGTAGAATGGAGTTGATGTCTAATTTTGTACCGGTGTGTATTGCGTCAGGAAGTATACATATCTCGAGGATCGATTTATTTGATTTGTGATGCTAGGACCGGTGGTTGGTTAAGCATTACAAACCGAATAAACTGGGTCCTCACAAAGTTGGTATCGAGCCATTCGACCGTAGTAACCAAGCATAGTCGTCCTTAGGATATTTTGAAAGTCTTATTTTCAAATCATAAAAAGGTTTATGAAAACCTAGGCAGGTTCTCAGATTTTATTCCTTACCTATCTTAGCTTTCTACTCTCATCTTACCCTAATTTAAGTTTTGAAACTTGGTTTCTCTCTTCACCTTTCAAAAGATAGTCACTACCGGTAGAATCAGTCTTTGGGAGAACCATAGAGAATTAGTCTAATTAAAATTTGTGGGAGCATAAGGGTAAGATATGTATGAGTTTGCTAAGTATCTGACTTTTGTCAATTGGTTTTGTAACCTAAAAGTCTGGTGTTTGTCTTGTGCTGTTAGTAAGTTATTTGCAGTGGTTATCAACTTCGTGTTTCCCGGCTATTGTTGACTTGTCTTAGTGAAACAGATGGCCGGAGAACGCGTGGCGATCAGCAGGTGGTCATGATGAGGAGCTTCCTCCTCCGACCATGGTCGAGGTTCTCGCCGATCGAGCGAAACCGCATGGACCGACGCGCATCTTGGAGGTTATTGCTAGGAATACCTCCACTCCTGCCGTGGTGGCGCCACCGCACTCGCGGGGACTTGCAGAGTTCCTCCGCATACACCGCCGACTTTCTCCCGCTCCGAGGACCTCTCGATGCGGATGATTGGTCGCGCATGGTTGAGCGGAAGCTCAACATAGCTCGATGCCAGCGCAGATAAGGCACTCTTCGCCCCACCACCGAGGGCGCGGCACTCTCATGGTGGGAGAACTATCTCGCCATGCGGCCGCGCGCCATGTGGTCGCGTGGGAGGAGTTCGATCGGCTTTCGTCGGGCCCACATCCCCGATGGCCCGATGAAGTCAAGAAGAAGGAGTTTTCGCGCTCAAGCAAGGGCGCAAATCTGTGACGGAGTACCTGTACGAGTTCAATCATTTGGCTCGTTATGCTCCGGGAGAGGTGGCCTCAGATGAGGCTAAGCAGGAGAAGTTTATGGATGGTTTGTCCGAAGAGCTGCAGGACAAGCTATCTATTGTGGACTTCTCTGACTTTCAGGCCTTGGTAGATAAGGCCATTGTTGCTGAGCATAAGGCAAAGGCGCTGGCGAGTCCATAGCGCAAATGGGAGGCACATCGCCTACTCACACCACCTCATTCGTCCTCTGGCCGGCACCGATGGCGTCTCTTTTGCTCCACCGGTGCCGAGACCATCCGCACCGCTCCTCGCCCACCGCAGCCGTGTTTTGACCACGTGCGCCGCGATCCAAGACAGAGCGGCCTCCGCAATCGGCGCCGAGGTTACTTGTTTTATTGCCACAACAAGGGCCATTATGCGAATGCTCGCCTCGAGTGTTGCGTGCAGCCTCGCCCTAATGGAGGACGCGGCGGGAGTGGTCACCGCCGACTGTAAGATTATTCGAAGACCGAGTGCGAGCAGCGGTCGAGTCAACCACCTTTCACCGAGGAGGCTCGGGAGGCGCGGATGTCGTGATTGGTACACTTCTTGTTAATTCTCGCCCTGCGGCAGATATTTGATTTCGAGCATCGCATTCTTTATTTCAAGATCATTTGCTGCTGCTAGTGGTCTTCACCGTGTTCCTTTGGGGATCCTTTACTCATTCGCCTCCGGTTGGAAATGAGAGCCGATATGGAATGCCGGTGTTCCTATTGAGGTCAAAGGGTAGGATTTTTGGCAAATCTTATTACTCGGTTCAAAGAAGTCCGATGTGATTCTTGGCATGGATTGGTTGTCCCAACACTTGGGACAAATCGATTGTGCCGGGAAGATTGTCTATCTCACCACTCTTGAAGCGAAAAGTCGGATTTTCGCCCACTTCAGGAGCCACATCTATGTGCATTAGAGGCGAGCCACCTTGCAAATTCAAGGTGTTCCGTAGTCTCGATTTTGTGGATGTCTTTCCCAAGATTTGCCAGGATGCCTCCGCTCGAGATCCGGAGTTTGTCATCGAGTTCTCGCCGTACCGCTCGATTTCAAGGCGCCAGATCGAATGCCTCCCAATGAGCTAGAAGAATTGAAGAAGCGGCTTGGTGAGCTCCAAGCAAAGGGTTTCATCCGTCCCAGCCATCTCCTTGGGGTTGTCCGTGATCTTTGTGAAGAAGAAGGACAAGACTTTGCGCATGTGTGTTGATTACCGCCCTCTCAATGAAGTGACGGTGAAGAACAAATATCCTCTCGCCCGCATTGATGATCTGCTTGATCGCTTGATCGGAGCCTGTGTGTTCTCAAAGATTGATTTGAGAATGGGGTATCATCAGTCGGATCGGATCGAGGATATTCAAGACGGCCTTCACTACTCGTTATGGTCTGCATTGCGAGTACACCGCCATGTCCTTTGGCTTAACCAATGCTCCGGCTTTGTTCATGAACTTGATGAATTCAGATTCATGGAGTTTTTGGACAAATTTGTGGTGGTCTTCATTGATGATATTCTTATCTATTCCAAGATCAAGCAGAGCATGCCGAGCATCCAAGATTGTTTTGGGCAAATGCGGGAGCACCAACGTGTATGCGAAGTTCAAAGAAATGCGAGTTCGTTGAAGGAAGTGGCATTTTGGGCCATGTTCTTTCATTTGGAGGCATAGTCGTGGATCCCAAAGAAGGTCACGATGTTCTATCTTGGGGCCGGCCAAGTCGATCCATCGATGTGCGGAGTTTTCTTGGTTTAGCGGGCTACTATCGCCGCTTTATCGAGAACTTCTCCAAGATCGCAGCCGATGACCGAATTGCTTAAGAAGGACAAGAAGTTTGTATGGTCCTCTGCTTGTGATGAGAGCTTTCAGAGCTCAGCGGCGGTTGACTTGGCCCAGTCCTTACTCTTCCCGATATCCACAAGAGCTTCGATATTTATTGCGATGCCTCTCGTCAGGGACTCGGGTGTGTCCTTATGCAGGAAAGCAAGGCAGTTGCATATGCATCCCGGCAGTTGAGACCACATGAGCTCAACTATCCCACCCATGATTTGGAGCTTGTCTTTGTGGTGCATGCACTCAAGATTTGGCGGCATTATCTCGACGCAGAATCACGTGAGGTGTATTCCGATCACAAGAGTTTGAAATACTTGTTCACTCAGCCAGATCTGAACCTCAGGCAGAGGAGATGGCTAGAATTGATCAAAGATTACGACATGGGTATTCAGTATCACCCTTGCAAGGCCAATGTGGTTGCTGATGCACTTAGCCGAAAGGTATCCGCAATACTTTAATGATCCAAGAGCAACAACCTAAGCACTTCTTGCAATTTCAGCCTCAACTTGGGTTTGGTTGAGCATGGTTCCTTGTCGCCTTGGTTGTGCAACCAACCTTGGTGGATCAAATCAAGGCAAAGACAAAGAATCGATGATGGTGTGGGAAAAATCAAGCGTAACATCGGGCATGGATCACCAAGTGTTTCACGTAAGATGAGCACGGTGTTGTGTGGTTTGGGGCGGCTTGTGGTCCCAAAGGTCCCCGAGTTGCGTAGATTTGATTCTTCAGAGGCCCATGATTCGCCTTTGTCCATTCATCCGGGCCACTAAAATGTACCAAGATCTGCGTCGAGATTCTCGTGGACTCGCATGAAGCGTGAGATTGCGTGTTCGTGGCCGATGTGACATATGTCGTCGTGTCAAGGCCGAGCATCGTCGGCCGGTCTTCTTCACCTTTGCCTATACCGTAATGGAAGTGGGATTCAGAGGCATGGATTTTATCACCGGTCCGCCTACTCCTGCGGGAAGGATGCATTATGGGTTATAATTGATCGATTGACTAAGGTGGCCCATTTTCTTCCAAATGCGATCGAAGATTGATGTGAATCACCAGCGGATCTTTACATATCCCGCATTGTGAGTCTCGCATGGTGTGCCACGAACGATAGTGTCGATCGTGGTTCTCTTTTCACTTCCGATTTTGGCACGACCGCAGGAGGCCATGGGTACCGTCTTTCGCTCACCACCTATCATCCTCGATCGATGGTCGACGGAGCGCGTCAATCAGTGCTAGAAGATATGCTCGTGCTTGTGTTCTTTCCTATGGAAAGAATTGGGAGAAGTGCCTACCGCTGCCCGAATTCTCCTACAACAACGGCTTCCAGCTAGTCTCTGTATGGCACCGCTTGAGGCTTTGTATGGGAGGCGCCGCGTAACACCGTTGAACCGGTCGAACCGTGAAAGGCGTTCTTTGCCCTGATTCGATCAATGAGGCGAAAGTCAAGTGCGATTGATTCGTGAGCACTTGCGCGTAGCTCACCCAGCGTAAGAGTTATGCGGTCGGCGCCGCCGTGAGTTGAGTTTCCACCCAATGACTTTGTGTATCTCAAAGTCTCACTCAAGGGACATCGTCGCTTCGGCGCCAAGGGCAAATTGGCTCCTCGGTATGTCGGACCTACCGCATCATCGATAGAGTGGGAGTCGTTGCTTACAAGTTAGACTTGCCGCTACACTTGAGGGGTGCATGATGTTTTCCATGTGTCGCAATTGAAGAAGTGCCTCCGTGTTCCGGTTGAGGAAACACCATTGAAAATATCGATGCGCAGAAGATCTGTCTTATCGTGAGCGCCCGCTCGTATCCTCGAAGAAGTCAACGCAGTAACAAGGAACCATGTGATCAAGCTCCTTAAAGTTCAGTGGTCGAACCACTCCGAGGATGAAGCCACTTGGGAGCGGGAAGATCGCCTCGAGCGATTACCCATCCTTCTTCTCCCAGTGATCGTAATCTCTAAGAGATTCTGTAAGGGGGAGATTTGTAACAGCCCTAACTTAGGGTTTGTATTTCAAATGTAAAATTTTGAGGAGAAATAAAACTTTTGTTGTCTCTTCAAATCATTTGAAAGTTCCTACATTTTTCCTAGCAATTTCCAATTTTCTAGAAGTTAATTCTTGTGAATGGAATTTGTTGCCAGCAAATTCTTAGCCTTCAAACTTGTGATCATCCTCTGAAATTATTTTTCCTACCATCTTGATCATCCTATCTACCTCCTGAATTATTTCACAATTTTTAGATTTTATTTGCTATTTCAAATGACCAAGTCAAACTAGTTGAAAATCTGGTCAAACTCCTCAGATAGCAGCTTGTGAATTTTCCTAGAACAATGCAGTGCATAAAAGTTCTAGAAAAATTATACAAGGTTGTCCTCTGTCCCTAGTAGCTACCATAAAAATTTCGAGATTTTGGAGCTCAGGAGCTACCTCTAAAAATTCCCAAACCTTCTCTGTCTTTTAAATCAAATCTCAAATCATCGTCCTCTGCTCTGACCCAACCTCGCTCGAGTCCGACTCGCACCACTTGCCTTGGCCGCCAACTAAATGCACCGCCGAGTCCAATCGATCGTGACCGTCCGATGAAGATCGAACGATCCACGCCGCGCGCGAACCGACCGTCCGAATGCATACACCAATCTCACCGTCCGCTTTAGATCCAACGGCCGCGCGATATTGATCGAAGTCTAACTCGCTCGCGCTGCTTTGTCGCTCGCCGACAGCGGGCCCCACATGTCGTTCTTCCTCGCCGACCACGCCTCACGGAGCTCGCGGCGATCGCAAGATGCGCGCACGCAGCTCGTCCGCCGCCACGCCGGGCGCGTGTCCGACTCCGAGAATCGCCAGAGCTCACCTATCTCTTTAGGTCACCCATTCGCCCGCATGCATTCGTGCTTTCTCCGCCCGCTTCTTTGTCTCGCCGAGAAGAAACCGAGTGTAGCGCCACAGACGGAGCCGCCGAGCCCGTGGTCGCACCATTGTGATCCTTGCTCGACGCCGCTCCATTTTGCCCGGCCCGATCATTGTCGCATCGATCACCGTAGCAAGTTCATCGCTCGCGCTCCGGTGATCTTGGTCCCGTAAGCTCGCGATCTAGTGAGTATCATGCCTCGGCGTTTGGTCCCTTAGGATCGCACTGATGCACTGAATCTAATGATGGCTTCATTTTCATCTTTGGTGCATTGTTGAGGCTGTACGACCCCTTCTTCTCCGAGCTCGGTTTTCCGCCGCCGTGGAAATTCCGGCCGTCTCAGACCTCCTTCGTCGGCATTATCTGGGGCGTATCCTTCCTGGAGCTGAGGCGATCCCGTGGCGCACCTTCCGGGGTCTTCTCGAAGCTCGCAGCGTCTTCTCCGCGAGCACCCCATCTTCTTCTCCGCCTCCGTTCGCCGTCAGCTCGCCGCCGGCATCCTCGAGGTCCCGGGTCACCGTCATCAAGTTCGCGAGGTCTTTGCGAACCTATAGGTATATCTCACTCGCCCTAAGACCTCCTGGTTCGCGAGATCGATCGTCGCGCCGCGCCACCGCCCCCGTGGTCGCGGTGGCCGCCGGCAGCTGCTAAGGTCTAACCCTACTCTTTAGTGATAATCATCTTTTAGTCAAGATCACCGACTTTGTGGGCCTCTTTGGTTAATCGCATTTAGAAATCCTTTAATCCAACCGTTATGTTATTTCCTTAGTCAACGCCATGTGGGTCCATGCCGCCGCTAGGTTTGTGTAGCTCGTTATGCGTTTTCTCGTTGGGAAGCGTATTTCTCGAGAGAGTATGTTAGGTTTGCACTTTGGTAAGTCAAGACGTGTTCTCGAATCACGCCGACGTCACTTTAAGCGGCGCGCATTGTCTCGTCAGCGCCCGCAAGCGCCCGCATGTCGATGGCGGGCTAGCTAGTCGTGGGTGCGAAATGAAATGCGTGCATTATAGATTTTGAAATGATTTAGTATTTCGTTTATGTTTTCGTTGAATCATTAATTCAATTAAACTTGTAAAATGCATAACTAATTCAATTTTTATCCAAATTGCATGAATCCATCTTGTTAATTTTCATTTCAAATGTATTATTTACTAAAATTAGTGTCAACCTTGTCCCTGTATCAAAAATCTGTTAATTAATTTAATGTTGTAGAATGTAATCTCCAAATTAGAAAATATATGTCTCTTTCAATAATTGTCCACATTCAATGAACCCAATTCTGTAAAATTTCATTTTTCAGTATACTAATTATTAGGATAGGTTATATACACTGTTTCTGTTCATGAATATTTGTTAAGCAATTAACTAGTGTTTTGATGTGTTTTTAGCTTAGGAAATTTATAGAAAATTCTTAATAACTTAAAGTGAATTCGTTCTCTGTTTCTGAAATTTTGTTATATCATGCTTAGGCTGCTGTGAAAAGTTTAGTGTGTTTTGTTGTTGTTGTCTTGTTTGAGTTTGGTCGGTGTTATTCGCTCTTATTTTTTGCTTTGTTCAATCGTTAGGATTCGATATTTGCGCAACCCCGAGAACGATCCTCCGCACCATATTGAGCAACAATGAGCCTGACAAGCGCTTTGATCATGTTTAATCCCAGATTTTAAAGATTAATATTTTGTTTCAAATTGTATGTATGCATTGCTTATTTTGTGTTAAAATTGATTAGTTAAACCAGAGTCGCATATCCCGTAGACAAAATATTAATCTCTACTACCGAGCTTAGGTTACTTGCTCGTGATTAGAGATCTGGATGATCTCTTGTCACTTAGTAGATCCGGTCAACTTGCTTAGACATGCTTAGCTATCGGTAGAATCGCGGTTATCGACTTTAGTCAGTAACCTTGATCACACAAAATTTACTATAGCTTTATGTTTTAGCATTTCGCTATGTTTAATTGCAAAACTAAAAATGAAAACAAAATAATTTAGACTTGGGCACAATGGTACGTTGGTGTGATCATTGGGTGTGATCGAAAGGTGCCCGAGCCGCTTAAGGACCGAGTTACTTGCGCCACCGTCATCGAGCATTTTGCGTGCTAACCACACTAGAGTATATGGGACCTCTCTTGACCTAGTACTTTGGTGTATTGGCCCGGTCGCAGGAGGTCGCAGGAGGGATGGAGGTGGGAGCATGGTAGTTGTCCAAAAGCTTTATCCCGAGTGGGTAGTTGTCTTTTCGGCTTTACCATGTAAGCGTATGGATTTCTATCCATACGAGCGGCTCGTAGTTAATACACAATATTGGAAAAAGTCTCGAGGACTTAGCCGTACAAGATACCTTCGAAGTGTGTTTTGGCTTAAAGGCGATCCAAGTGTGGTACATTGGTACACCCTGCGAGGTTAAAACTATTCGAATAGCCTCGCCCTAGGTTATGGACACGCCTGATACGCCCGTAAGAACTAGACTACAACATTTAAATTAAAATTTGATGGGTGGTACGAATCGGGATTCGTGTTATTGTTGTGGTGACTATTGGGATAGTCACTTCTAGGTTGTTTATCTTTCGCTTTTGTTATTATTATCTTTATCGTTATTTCAATCTTAAAATGAATTGCAAACTTGCCTTTAAAATCAGATACCTTATTGCAAATGAAAATTGGCTTTATGCAAATGAAACATGTGACTTCCACCAAATAAGCTCGCATGTAGCATATGAACAGTGTCCGCTAGTTCACACGTCTGGTCTTGCGGGTACAAAGACAATCTTTGTACTGTGTGCTTTGCTTAATGTTTCATTGCAGAGGAAGAAGGTGAGCCTCGGGGCCTCACTACGTGAGTCAGGCTGCCGTCGTGGGTGACGACTAGTCTTGGCGGGCGGGCCGATGCCTTGTGGGTTGAAGGCACACCGATTGGCTTTGTTTATAGCCATCTTATGGCACTTTGCTTCACTGTCGCTCCTGTTATTTGTGTATCTTTGGGCCTGGTCGGCCTTTGTCTATAAAAGCTATACTATTTGTTTATCTTTCGCTTGGTAGTGTTGTGTTTGGACTCTATGTGTAGAATGGAGTTGATGTCTAATTTTGTACCGGGGTGTGTATACTGCTTTCTGGGAAGTATACATATCTCGAGGATCAGTTTATTTGATTTGTGATGCTAGGACCAGGTGGTTGGTTAAGCATTACAAACCGAATAAACTGGGGTCCTCACAGGCAGCTAGCTCGGTGGGCGTCCTAACAGTGTCATCCTCCAACAACGTGTCAACCCTATGCAGGGAGGGAACTAGAACGAAAATAACCGGGGTTCACTACTTCACCATACATATAACAACATATATAATTTTCAACCAACATAGTACTAAATAGTAATGTATCCAGCAACTTTTAGCATCAATAATTCAACATAACTAATGACATATACAATAATAAAGTAGTAGCGATCAAAATTATCAAGTAAAAATTCCAATGTCAAAAAACCTCAATTTGAAACCTTAAATTTTAACATTATAACCCTAGCATATGATAAAAAAAAATAACAATCATCAAGTTGAAAAATCACGTAACATATGATGAAAAGAACAAACATCATCATTTAGAACAGAGGAGTGGTACCTAAGTCGCCTTGTTCGTTTCACTTCAAGTTCAATCCGTTGTTCCTTCCTTCCTTGCTAGTGTGTGATTGCGTAAGCAACTGTAATTAGTCACGCCTCAAAGCAAGGGCTGATCTAGCTATAGTACTACTACGAGATGGCAGGTGCAGATAGCGAGACTGCACAGTGGGCCAAACCGGAAGCGAGGGAACGAGGCTGCGTTTGACTCATGGAGATGGATGGGACGGTGCCGTGCCGTCCACGCGAGGGGCTGGCGGTGGCCGTGGGTAGCGTAGCGTTTCCTTTTCGTCGCGTTTGGTGTTCTCCAACTACACCCCGTGGCTCGCTCGGTGGCTGTTTGGGTTCTCGTCCTGAGAATCTCGACAGAAGCTAGCGTCGCCTCGCCTACTCGCGTCACGTGGGCCAACCGCCAAGCACTCAAGCTGAAGCCGCGTGCGCGCAAGGCTGCAGCTGCTGCCTGCTGGGCCGCCAGGCGCGTGCGTTTGTGCGTCAGCGCGTGGGCCGCCAAGCGTGCTGGGCTAAAAGGAGGCCCGGGCTCACAGTGTTTTATCTTGGGGCTGCACATGTCATACACATATGCAGATCTTCACTAATTTTTGGGCCGGTGTCTTGTGACACCGGGTGGGTCTCTTGGGCTCTGCCCTTGACCCTATGAGGTAGCCAGACCACTACTTGGGTGGTCTTCTCTGCCACGGCTTTGCCCTTGACAACATCCCTACCAGGCTGGGTCCAAGCTTGCACCAAGGGGAGGGCCGACTGCCTTGTGGCTCCTGAAGGGTTATGGGTAGGCTACGATAACAACAATTCAAAAATTCTATCATGTAAACCAGAAAGCCACGCAAGAAGATGATCACAGATCGTTACCACCAAACGTGTAGTGCAGCGGAAGAAGAGTCAGAGCAGCCTGGTCCAACGAAGAGTGTGTCGATAAAGAGTCGTAGTCGATCGTCCAGCGTCCTCGTGAGTTGATCGTCTCCTCCAGCAACCTCTAATGTTCCTTGTGAAGATCGCGGATCGTCCTCAAGCGCAACAGCAACCGCGGTAGCGCCTCTACGGTATCCACACGTCCAGGGCAGGAACAACCGAACGCCAGTGTGCTAGCACCAAGTCGCACGACGGGGCTCTCTCGGGAAGATGGCGGCTAGGGTTTCGGTGGAGCAACTCACGTCTCTCACTTGTCCATAATAGCCTCCAACATCTCCTTATATAGTGCCATGTGATGGATCCTATCCGAATACGTTTGACGAATCGTATTCGTACTGGTTTGTTCCAACCCGTTAAGTGTGTGACCTGTTAGATTTATGTGTAATCGGTTGTGACTCGGAAACCCTTGTTCGACCACGAGTCGTAGCGGTCCCTAGCAGGACATAACGATTCCCGAATGCACACAAATTATATCGGACGAACCTTAATGCAATATGATCTACGATCAGGTCCTCATCACATACGACCAACTTGTATCTCGTCACAACCAGTCCGTATTTAGGTAGGACCAGTTCGTAACTCCTTATGACCAGTTAGTACTTAAGTATGATCAGTCTGAAACTGTGTACGACCAATTCATATTTAGTCTCGACCAGTTCGTAACTCCTTACGATCAGGTTTTGACCACTCTGTGATTACGTTCGACCAGTCTACGACCAGCTCATATCTCCATATGACCAGTCAGTAATTGATCGAACTAATCGACCTACTCGTGTATTCTCCCTTTGCCTCACGATATCTGGTTTGAACTCCAGGTGAGATATATGTTATCCATGGTTTGTTTAATACTTTCTCGATCGAGTATCAGATAACCTTATATGGTCGAACTCTTCGACCACGAGTGGTATGGCCATGCACTTTCTTTATCCGACCACTTCGAGGGGCCCAGAGATATCTCTCCCATTATATTAGGAGGGGCAAATCCCATATCTGACCAGTCACATCCCTCTGCATGTTTCATAGCATATCCGAAAGCTACCTTTATAACTACTCAGTTACGAGTAGCGTTTGGCAACCCCTAAGAGTGCTATTACACATGTAGGGAAATATGCTGATCTTAGGTCTAAGGATTATATATCATCATTGCTTGAGACCAACTAATGACACATAGAATCATAACAATCTCAATAGTGTCTTAAGGTGGGTCTATCCAACCCCATGTTCTCTAACATGTGTTCACATTATTGATTTGATATCTCCATATCTATGACCGGTGAAACATTGTCATCAATCAATACATGTGTTGGTCGTAGAGTCACTGGTGTTTTGACTAGTGACATTCGACCAGAGATACTTTTAGAACGACATCATATAAGTTAAAGAGTTTCATCAACAAGTCACATACTCGTTGATCTATATAACTGATGATTCATTCAAGGAATATAATAACATTTATTCAATAACTCATATTCAACAACTCATAAGCATAGATGTGATACAATCATCTCTATGATTGCCTCTAGGGCATATCACCAACAGCTCCTGTCAATCCGCTTGGGAGCAGCCCCAGTTTGTCATCCGCCTCATTAGATGCCCGGATGTACGCTTCGACCTTGCGAAGCTAGTCGGCGCACACCTATTCAAAGGGTCATGGAGGTGGTGACTGCTCCACTATCGCCGACGGTGGTAGGTGGTCGAACATCGTGTGGAGAGCCTCCCTTAGCTTGTTTGCATATGACGAGAATAGATCTTGCAAAGCTCTATCGGTCTAGAATTATAGCTCTTGCGGAGTTGGCCTAGAGAGCACGAAACACTCTAGGCCAGTGGGGAATGGGTTGGAATGGGTCGATGTGAGGGCGTCAGTGCCCTTGAGAGTTGCTTGGTGGTGGCCACCATCTCTGTAATACCCATCCGCATGGGCCCGACGAGGCAAGCGGTCGCGGTCGCAACACGACCCCATGCGACGCTTGTTGGCCCCCCATGAGTGTCGTCTATTGCCATGATGTCCTTAACGGTTGCGGTGGTCGCCATTGTGGTTGTGTTTGTCCTTGCGCCTATGGTCAAAGCGTGATGGGTGCTCATCAGTGTTCGATTGGCGTAGCGTCAGGGTTGGCGACGCCCTCGAGCAAAGTCGCGGTCTCCCGCCATGCGGTTCTTGTCGCCCTCTTCCCAGCTCCTTCCCTCTTGGGGATGTTGGAGCAGGTGGCTAGGCCCTCCTTTAGCCTCTGGTGTGCCATCAACCGCCCCTAGATTCCAGGGAAGCTTGTTGTGTTCGGCTCATAAGGGACAGTGTCGGTCATCGTGATGAAGTCGTCGAGGGGTGCCGCAGTGTGATCTTCGATGAAATCAAGGTGGATGATGACCCTGTAGGTAAGACCTCGCTTCCATTTATCCAGAAGGCTAGAGGCTACCTCGGCCAGAGGCGGGTGGGCATCATCAGACCGGTTGGTGAAGGTGATCCACACCACTTTGGCGATGGTGCTCGGGGTTGCCGTCCACGTGAAGAATCTAGACCCGCCATTATATGTTAATGGAGTTTTGGTTATTAATGACAAATCTATTTATGAGACTAACACTCTTTTTGCTATATCTACTGTTTAGTCTCAAATGGATAAAGAGGTAAAAATCAAATGAGGTATGTTTTCCAAATGATAAATCTATTTGAAAGACTAACTCCTTTATATTGCTATATCTCATGTTTAGTCTCAGTTGGATTTAAAGATCAAGAGGTATGCATTCGATTCATTGTATTATACCTTGTTGCATTCCTCAGGACACAAAATATAGGTTGAACTTCACCAAAAGGTTAACTTGAATATGTGCATATGTCTTTATTACACATTTGTGTATACACACATTTAGGGGGAGTTCACTCCATATTTTGTGATTTCATTAGTATTGATCCATATTCTTATGTCCACATATACTTAGGATCTTTACTTTGAAATATATCCTTGAATATATTTAACTTGTGTAGTTAATATATTCATATGAGTATATGTAACTTGTGTAAGTCTATATATACTCATATCCTTGAATATATTCATATGAGTATATGTAACTTGTGTAAGTCTATATATACTCATATCCTTGAATATATACAACTTGTGTAGTTCGTATATATTCATATGAGCATATGAGACTTGCGTAGTTCATATATGTTCATATATCTTTTGAGTATACATAACCTTTGTAGTTTATATATACTCATACCAATTACATTCAATTATATGTAATTGTGTTGATTGTCATCAATTACATAAGAGGGAAAGATTGCGGTATCTTGTCCCACCATTATTGGCTAATGGTTTGTTGTGGTAATTAATGACAATCACCTTGTGGAACTAACATTTTTCTATGAGTTGGTGAAATAGGTTATGTTCCATGTGATTGAAAACTTCGGATGATATCATGTGTTGATTGTCATCAAATCAAAGATCGGGGAAATGGAAATCATCATGTGTTGATGATGTTCGAGTCGAGATCCCGAAGTAAAGAGCTTGGAGTAAAGGATGCATCATGAGTTGATGCATATCAAGTTTAAGAAGTGGAAATGATCATGAGTTGATCGACAAGTCAAGAAGAATTTATCATGTGTTGATGGAGGTTAAGTGAATAATGCATCATGAGTTGATGCATGTCAAGACTTAAAATGAAAGATGTCATCATATGTTGATGGACATTGAGTCAATAACCCGGACTTGAAGTAAGGATGTGCGTCATCAAGTTTCAAGTGGTTGCGCAAGGAAAATGTATGACTAGCTAGGGCTAAGGATTGGTTCCTAGTCTTTTACCGGTCTCGGTGTTTGGTTGGAGACCGGATTGCTAGAATAGGTTGCCGTACTATTAAGAGGGGTCTTAATTAGTAACTTGAGTTAGTCATGTGTTGCTAGCTCATTGTGTTTGCTCTAGCTCAACTTAACATGTTGCCTACATTTGCGAATGCGTTTTGCAAATAGTTGTGGCTCATGGTCATTCCTTGTAGCATGTGACTTTAGTTTGCGAATGTGTTTTGCAAACAGTTTAAGCCCATGTACCTTATTCCTTGTGGCGATGATTCTAAAAGTTGGCAAAATGTGTTTTTGTGTCTTGTTGAGAATCTAGCCTTCATCTTTTGTGTACATGTTGCATCAATTGGCAAATATGTTTTGCAAATTGAGTTGAAGTAAATGTACAAAGTTTGATCTCAATCTTGGTGATCGGCGGTCCGACAGCCTCGTAGTGGTCGGCCGGTGGTGCGGTCGACCGACCATGTAGTACCGGCCCTTAGAAAAGGTACTACCGGAGTGCGGTAGTACCGGGAGTTTGAAATGGTACTACCGGGGTGCGGTAGTACTGAAATTCGTATGACGGTACGTATTTTCCAGAAGAGATGTTTTCTGGTTTGCTCGGTTGCTCAATCGAGCGGCCGACCTCGGCGTCGGTCCGGCCGTTGGTTGGCGGTCTGACCGATTGTGAGTCCAACGGCTAGTTTTATAGCCGTTGGCGCTTGGGTAGTCCGACCGCCATTAGTTGGCGGTCAGACCGGTTTTGTCCAGATTCTCTGGAATCTTCTTCCCAACGGCTAGTTTTTGTGTGTGGTCTATAAATACCCACCTTGGTTGTGCGAGGAGGAGTTGCTGGTGCCCCATTAAGTTCCTTTGAGCTAAGAGCAAGCTCTCTACTCCCATTTGTGCATGTGTTGCACTTAGTAAGGTTTGAGAGGCAAATCCTATTGTATGTGTTGCATTAGGTGGTGGATTTAGTATCCACGAGAGCTTTAACACTTGATTGGTTCAAGTGAAAGTTGGAGACTTGTTACTCTTGGTGTTTGCCGACACCTAGACAACGTGGAGGTGTCGTGGTCCGGTGATATTCTCAAGTGAAGCTTGTGAGAAGACCCGGTGTTTGTGAGTGGCTTGGTGCTCGCCATCTTCGAAGTGGAGTAAGAGCAACCCTAGTGGAGCGAGGTGGTTGATACCTCGGAGGAAGGCTTAATTTGTGGAGCCGACCCAATTGGTTTGGGTTTCCCTCAACGTGGATTATGGGAGACCGGCAAGTCTCTGACCACCACGGTAAAACATCATTGTGTCCCGTGAGCTTCTTGTGATTAGTTTTCATATGCTTTACTTTGTGCAATTTACATTTATTATATAATTGCTTATTCATTTGTATGATTGCTATCTTGTATGTGCTTGATTAATCATATCATTAGTTGATAGCTTACAAGTCTTTGCTAATTTGCTCTATTTATTATTGACTTGTATTGTTGGTGCACTTTGTGAACTTGATTGATTTAGGCTAAACCGAATTGATATTTAGCTTCTGCATTAGAAATCGGTTTTAGCACATAGAAGTTTTAAAACGCCTATTCACCCCCCTCTAGTCGGCCTACTCGATCTTACACCACGCCCAGAGGTTGAGGGTTCTTGTATCTTCCTTGCTCATCGAAGCTCCATCGAGGCATTGCAAGGAGCACCTCCGGCCAATGATGTGTTCCGCGAGCTCAAGGCGCCAGGAATACACCAGGAGGCTGTCGAGGCAAAGCCGCACCGGGAAGAACATCACTGCCCTAAACGCATGGCTCACTGAGCACCAAGGGCGGACGTGGAGTTCCATCGCTTCATGGTGAAACTTCCGGGCGTCGTAGACTCTGTCCCAGTAGGATTTGCGCTCGAATTTGATGAGGTACTCATCCGGATAGTGGTGAGACACTACGACCTTTGAGCGGCGGAGGCCGAACCGCCGGCGGAAGGCTTCAACGACAGTCTTATCGTCGGTCGCCGCACCTCCTTCCAGAACTCACGCCACCAAGGTTGTGGCCTCTCAATCAGTGCGGTCGTCGTCGAGGAGAGGAGTGGTGTCAATGACACAATAGTCCTCGGCCGGACGGGTGTCGGGGGCGCCCAGAAAAGCCATGGTTGCGGGGGGCGTGGTTGTTGGAACGCGATGCCCAGTAGGGGTTGATGCGGTCGGCGACGGGGCGATGGCTCTCTATGGTTGAAGTGGTTCTTGCAGGAGAAGGCACGGTGACCACTTCAAAGGCAGCGAAGACACTTCACTGGGTCACAACACTCGAAAGCTTGGTGGTCGTTGATGAGACAATTGAAACATTCGACCTTTGTTTTGGAGAAGGAGCGAAGAACTGCCGGGTTGGTGTAGTGCTTGAATGGAGGGCTTTTTCTCTGCTACAGGGAGTGCAACACCCCTCCCGATGCCACTAGTATCGCCTCCTGACAAGCTACTAATCGCTCCTCTCATCGCGCCTCTTGGCTTTCGTGTCAGTTGCCCATCATGCCACGACCACAATAGGGGACCCGGCGCCATACCGATGGGATGGGCGCCGAGCTACTGAGGTAGGCTTGTGGGACGAGAACAATTGAAGGGTGTCCGTCCCCTGTGGAGATGCGCCGATGGGACACAACACTAGTACGGGCGATGTGGGCCGCGGCGGAGGATCTAGCCACACCCTGTACTGCAGGATGCAGGGTGTGGAGGTCGCCTTGAAGAGAGGTGGTTGGGGGAGCAAGGGCCTCATTGGGCAGTTAGTGACCTTTGACGAAGGAAGCAAAATAACACAAGGGTACCTGATTGGGTGTGGTTGTGGTCTTCCCTAGCGGCTCGGTGGAGTCACCGGAACCTCGTCGACTTCAATCTGTAGCGCGAGAAGCTGTGGCGCCGGCGGCATCGACAACCCTCGTCGGAGTGAAGATGTGAGGCTAGATCTGGATCTAGGGAGGATTTTCGGAGCGGGAGTGAGGCTTGTTGGGTGAATTTGGGGCCCGACCAAAGGGGTGGAAGAGGGGCGGTGGATCGGGAGAGCAGCTGGAGGGTGAGTTAAGGTGGGGAGTGTTGACGGTTGGGTGGGAGAGGGGAAGGGGAACTGCGGCGGGGGTGGGTGACGGGGCCACCCGGGGCGTCCATCTTTTTTGTTAGTGGCGGAGCTTGAGACGATCCACGAGAAACTTTTAAATCACGTTTCGATGGGGCTGCGCGAACACACTTAGCAACACAGGACAGACAACATTTATGCTAAGGAGCTCACTGCACACCGCCCAGTTCACAGATTCACAGTGTGTCACAGAGTTGTAGCTTAGAATCACAGATCGAAACGCGAATGTAGCAGCACCTTGTGTGCTCTTGTTATTTTTTGGGGGCCGGGTATGTACATACATCGATCATTGGCTGCTTGCAACACGCAACAACAGAACAGGTTGAGTTCGTCTGACCGATCCCAACTCCCAGGTGCAAAATTCCAAACAGCAAAAACCCACCGAAATTCCTAAACTCGCATTTCCAGGCGAGTCACCAATCACCAATTCACCATCCACCCCTACCCCAGGCCGTGTCCATCCTTCGCTGATGGATACAACTCGAGACAACCTGAGCTCACCTATCCGCAACCACACCCAAACCACCCACCGTCACTGACAGCGGGTCCCACAAGTACGTACCCCCCGTTCCTACTGCTCCCGCCTTCGCAAGCAACCGAACTTACCCGTCATCGGGCCCTCTGCTCAGTCTCATGGCTCTCGTCCTTCTCCTCCTCCCCGCCGGCCGCCGCCGCCGCCAGTGCTTCCTCTCCCCATAAAGCGGCCCTTCTCCCGGACTTAAACCTCCGCATTGCCGCAATGCCCGGCATGTCCTCTCCGTCCTCGTCATTCTCCAACGCCACCTTCTTGTCCGCGCCACCTCCTCCTCGGCAAGCGCAACCGCCGCCGCACCGGAGCACGGCCACCACGCCGCGCCACCACCTCCGCCGCCGGCGCCTGCAGCACCGCTCCCGGTCGGACAGCACCTTCCCAATGCAGGACACCTTGGGCGACCGCGGCTCCTCGCCTCTGCCGCCGCCCCCGCCTGAGCGCTTGTCGGGCAAGATCCGGCCCTGCGACGGCCGGCGCCGGGTGAACGCCGGGCGGATCTTGGCAGGGAGGCCGAAGAACGTGGTGGCTGCGGCGGGGGCTCCCGCGATGCGCGTGGAGTTGGAGCGCGACTTGGCCGGGATGGGGTTGGAGGCGCCGGCCGCCGACTTGGGGTTGGTGCTGCCCTTGGTGGAGTCGTCCCGGTCGTATATCGGGTTCAGCTCCGAGAAGGCCACCTCCTCGCCGATGGGGATGGTTATCGACTCGGGCGGGAAGTCGGGGTCCGGCGGCGGCATCCGCGGCGGCGACGCGTCCCCGCTGCCCCCTGCGATGACCGTCTCGCACGACACCTTCCTGTCCCCGGCGCCGGCGCCCGCCACGCCGCACACCAAGCTCTCCAAGTCGACCTGAGGCATTGTGCACGCGCGCAGCTACCACTGCCACTAGCTACGTACCTCGGCGTTATGGTGGTGGTGAGCAGTTAGCAGAGCAGAGAAGAGCAAGAGATTGGTAGTTGCTAGGAGCAGGGAGAGTGATAAATGGATACCACACGCTTTCCCTTAAAAATTCAGCGGTAGATGCGGGGAGAGGCAAGGCCCAAAGAGGTTGCATCAGCTGTGTTCAGAGGCTGTCGCATCCCTGCCGCTACAAATAATGATGCAGAAAATGCCACCTCTGAAACGAAACGAACTCAAAAAACGGATCTCAACTATTTGTCTCCCCAAAACATGAGTTGAATGGAGTGTAGTAACCACCAACTACTGGGGTTTAAAAAAATGATAATGGCAGCCAAACAAAGCAGCAGTTGATCTTTGTAAATCCTCCTCAATTAGTTAAACATGCATACACCATGAGGCTAGCTGCAGTTGTACAGCGATTAATTTATCAGGGATAACGGTGAGGCAGACAGGAGCGAGCACAGCGAGTTTATGCCGATCTGGAGTCCTCCTCCGACAAAGCCCATTTTCTCCTGTGGCCCTCCAAATTAATAAGCTTAGTCTTTTCATTTCAGAGTGGAACGGCCAGTGATCCCCTGAGACCGATCTGTCTTTTGGTTAAGCAGCAGTGACCACCAAAATGTGATGAACCACAATGCTTCAAGTTTTTCTGCAAATAAACAACAGTTGTGCCTGCAGGATCAGCCTGTAGATACCTGTTTCCAGTTTAAAAGCAATTCACCACCACTAACCAATGTCAAGGTCAGAGTACATAGATCAATCACCTCGAGATATAGTACCAGATGGGTTAAACTTCCCCCAAAAAACGCAACATTTTTTTTTTTACTGAGATTAAAAGTACTATTTGAGGGGGTAAATTTACAGTGGATAAGCAATAGTTCGTAAACCGAAACAAGGAGAGAGGCTTGGTAAAAGGAATCAAGGCCAGTTCTTGGCAGAAGGGTGCTGTTCGGCGATCACATGGCCGTGTCGGACAGAGTAGCAGAAGGCATCAGCGGGGCACCTACCCAATTTGTACTATTTTGTTGCCTTCGCTGCAGATTGAGCTCCAGATAGCGGCAGTCTTATGAGCTGTGCAAGGACCATGCCTTAGCTTCTAGACATGCTGTTTTTGCTCGCCTAGCCTAGCGGATTGCCGTCAGAGGAGCCTAATGACAGATGCATGACATGACCTTGTGAACCCTAACAATGCTAGGAAATAAATAGAAACCCAAACGACCCTAGGCAGCTATCAACAGCTGATTGCTAAGTACACAGTGATTAAATCACAGGCTGTTGATCATAGTGGCACAAAGAAATAAAAATGGTGAGTACTCAGAGAGTAAGAGTAGCCTTTTCAATGGAAAACCCCAAATTTTCTAAAATGAAGATAGGCAAGAGCATTTCTTTACTTACAATTGTCATTGGAAAAAAAACGAGTTGCATCTTCGTACCAAACAAGTCCAACCTTGGTCAACAGCCCCACAAGCTCACAAGCACCCATGGGATCGGAATTATTGTACTCCCATACAGATCCACAAGCTCACGAGCATATCAAACAGTGACGAATGGGACGAGGAACCAAATTAAGATCAAGTGCCAGATATGATAAAATGTAAATAAATATCCTAGTTGGGTGGGCCTCCAATGCAATCAATTTACTGAACCCACAAAGCTTCCTGAATGTTTGTAGGCTAATGATATGTGCACAACTAGGCATCCAAGTCAGGATTTGTGAATTGGAACATCAAAGTACATGTTATAGTATAGTATTGGTTACAAAGCATGTCGAAGCAATTACAGTATTAGTAGAATTTTGACTGTACATTAATGGCCTTGTACAAACGAATTTATGTCTTCCAATCATCACACTGACACCAGCGACAACCAATAATGCACAGAGCAAATGATTTGTATAACAGAGCATGGTAATACAAGCAAATGCAAACTAAACAGCTAGTTAGCAATCACTTGATTTGAGCTATCCAGCACCAGGTAACTCAGGAAAAATGTAAAACAGTTTGCTAAATTTGGGAGAAGAATAAAGCTAAGGATACTAAGTAAAAGAAATATTGAAACTGGATTAATTTCAGGCATAACAATGAGGCTGAACACTTTGATGACCACATTAAACATTCCTATTTCGTACAAACCTACTTGATAGTTTACTATAGCCAATATTAGGTTGAGGGCTCCAGAAATCAGCAGCAATATTAAGGCCGATGCAAACATGTTGGTTAAGCTTTATCTGTCAATTTGTCCAGAGGACCATACATATTGTTCTCCTCCAAATCCAATCCGCCTATCGTAAGGACAAAATTAGCAATACAGCATGTCCGTTCAGCTTTCTCTATCAAATTCTCCACAAGCGCGCATAATATGCTTCTGCAATGATGATGATTCAACAAGATTTAATGAGATCAAAATATTAGTATCAAGCAGCCATATGACGAATACACGAAGTGGAAGAAGCGAACTGCATGTCACTTTAGACCAGCACTGTGAAACGCAAAGATGCGATGTGGAATGTCTACAAAGAAGGGTTTTGCTGACATAACCAAAAACCCAAATCCCTCGTGGGTAATATTATCATACATGAATCACAAGTTCACAACAATTAAAACCTTCTTCAAAATGATTTCGAGTACGAGCACAGAAACACCAACGGCTAAGCACTTAGCTTGCTACCTTACACCTATGTTCTTTCGGTCCAGGATCACCTACTAAGCATGAAGAAACCAAGGACTGCCTCGAGCTCGAACGATGCAGGAATTGTTCTGTAACTTGTAAACATTCTCGTCAAGAAGTTGGCTAAGGGGGCTTACTCTGTCACGGGCCTGAGGTGGGCTTGGCGGGCCCAGCCGGCGGCGGCTGCTGCGGGGGAGGAGTTGGGGGAGGAGGAGCGGAAGCCGCCTGCGACTCCTCGGCGGCGGCGAGCTGGCGGAGGCGGCCCTGGAGTGCTCGGACGCGGTCCTCGGTGCGGCGGAGCTTGCGCCAGCGCCAGGTGAGGTAGGCGGCGAGGCCGCCGTAGACGAGGATGTAAGAGCCCCACACGTACGGGTAGGTCTCCGCGTGCTCCTTCGTCTTCCGCCACTGCTCCTCCAGCTTCTCGATCACGCCGCCTCCAACCCCCGCCGCCGCCGCCGCGGTCGGCTGCTGCTGCTGCTGCGCCGGCGCGTCCTCACCGTCCCCGGCGGCCGCCATGGCTACGCTTCTTGTTCTTGATGCGTGGGTTGTTTTCGTTTTAGGGCAAGCGGGGAATAGCCGAATGGGTGGGCACTGTGCGAGTTGTGATAGGCGGCGGCCCAGGAGGGCGCTCTCTTTAGTTTGGGCCTTATGTTCGTGTGGTTTTGCATATATGTGGGCTGCGTTAGAATTTTCAGCCTTCAGTGGACTTGGAACTTCTTTGTAACAAACAGGTCCATATAAGAAACTGCGGTATATTAGTATGTAGTAGGCTTAAAATGCTAGCCCACAAACCTATACTCCAATCTACTGTGGTCCATGTAGTTTTTGGTGAACACCCTAAGCACACTGTGGCCTAGACCAAAATTTTTATGCCTCTCACCATAAGAATTCCTTCACATTTTGTTCGAAAATGATCACTTTTTTTTTATGAAATTGCCATGGGATTATATTATATTAACTTTCTTAAAGCGGAAAGAATCCGTGCTTAACCAGGCATTCATTATTATTATTATTATTATTATTATTATTATTATTACTATTACCACCACTATCCTGCATGCCAGCACACCACATTTGTCAAAAAAAAAAAAACTCTTGGCTAGCCAAATTCCGTAGAGGTCCCGATCGAACCAACGGCCTTCAGCTTTTGCTCTGCCTTTTTTATAACGCTATTGCTAGTTTTCAGTGGCCTAATTTTTAAAAAAATCAGTCATCTATAATTGTACATTACTAAATCTAAAATTGTATTACCAAGTAACGTGTAATTTTAGCACAACTTTACAGTAACTTTTAGTTATATTTGTTTTTTTTTTGTATTTGTAGGGTTCACCTAGATTAACTTTTGTCTAGTTTAGAATTTTTATTTTGTTTTTATATTCGTAGGGTTCACTTATATTTATTTTTATCTAGTTTAGAATTTTTCAACATAAAAAAACAGAAACTATTAGACGATGATCTAACTTACCAAAGAAAATGATTGGGTTTCAAAAAAATTTCACGCGATTGTAGCTTAGTCACGCCTCGTGGTTCTCTTGGAATTATGCCAAAGACCATGCTTGTAATCGTCCGATCAGCGTGAAGGGGCAGATCCAGTCGTCTGCGCCCGTGTTTCAGACCCGGTGCCCTAGCCATGCCGCGCTCCTCGCCTTCCCACTCTCCTCGCCCTAGGGCGACACTATCGTCGCTCCACCGGCTCGCCCCGTCGCCATCTTCTCCCACGTCGTCCGTGCCACCACCGCTCCCTCCTCCCGTCTCACCTCGGCTCCTCCCCACCTGCGTCGTCCACGCTGCCACCACTCCCTCCTCCCGCCTCGCCTCAGCTCCTCCACACCTGCGCCATTCACGCTGCCACCGTTCTCTCCCTAGCCTCGCCTCCTTCCCATCTCCTCCCACGCCGGGACTCCACCCCTACAAAAATTCCTTCAGCCGCGCGCCGCCTTTGTCTCCTCCCGTGTCCCATCTCTCTCGATCACTTCCCCTCGCCCCTACCTCCTTCCCTCCCTCTCTGTCGTCCTCCCTGACGGTTCGACAACCTCCGTTGCCCAGATCTAATTTGGGGGAGGATTCGTATGAATTGGGTGGTGAGCTCCGCTGTCATGGCATCCATGGGCCACAAAAACAATGGCGACGAGGGCAACTAGCGATACGTCCCTCCTCCCTCCTCTTGTCGTTCCGTTTTCCCTCCTTGTCTCATGGCCTTGCCCTTCTGCACCACCACCACGCCAGCCCCTTCGGCGTTCGCGCCGTTCCTGGCCACACCTGAACCCTAGCTCGCCATAAATCCCATCGCTGTCGCTGATTCACCGCCGCAATCATCGAGCTACAAGTCAGCTACCCTTCATTCATTGCGCTATTTCAGGGTCAAGACTGCATATTCCACCGCTCTCTGTTGGTAATTAGAAGGCTGGAACTTGGTCACTGAAGTTGCTCTTTTTTCTTCTAATTTTTGTGTCTATTTCAAGAGAATTCCAATCTTGTGAGGCTCCTTGACGAGATTTTAATTTTTAAAAAAATCAAATTTAACCTAAATTCAAGCAAATTCGATTTTTGGAAAAAATTTTCACCCAAACCGATTTTTTTGGACCGGTTTGTATTCCTATCCGCCCCACAGTATGGTCAATTTTTTTTTTAATTTTCGGCCAAAATTATGAACAATGGTCCCCGCAATCCCCCAATTTCTTGCAGCAATTGACCTCTTTTGGTGAGTGGTTGGGTTTCTTGGTGCATATGTTTGGTTTGACTAGAGTTGGTTTTGTTTGGTGCGTGCAGCAAGATCATAGAGCTGAGCAGGACTAAGCCGTAGAAGATGCGGCACGCCAACTGGCACCAGTTGCCAATTGTTGGCAGTAATTTCTCCCTAAAATTTCTGCAAGAAATCTTGCTGTTAAATTTCTGATTGGAAGTATTTGCTATTGTCACCATTACATGTGTGAACTCTATTATGTTCGTCACAAAGATTAATCTATCTTCAAATGTTTGGAAGAAATATGACAACTTCATAGTTCTTTGACCTTTGTGCAAAAGTGCAAATCTTGAGACTTTTTGTTTTTGTTGTTCATTACTTTTTCAGAAAGAATCTCATTAGCCACTGTTTTTCCCTCCGAAGCTGAAAGTGTTACAACGTGAGCTTGCATGCTCGAGAGTTGTTCTCAAAGCAAAACCATTGGAGCTAGAGATATATGATTTGATGCTAATGTTCTTGTCTCCACCTTCGTTTCAGTCAGGTTTCTTGACAAAATGATACAATATGATGTTCTGGTGTTCTAATTATAGGAGGCAAAGAAGGCGATGAAGCGCGACAGACACCTGCAAGAGAAGAGTGCAGATGAAATGGCACCACACTTGGCTTCTGACAGAGGTGCTGCACATATCAAGGATGGAGACGTCCTCAATACAGAGCCTGCTTCAGTCAATAAGTGGCTTGACTAAAATATGTGAAGCTCTTTTCATATGATTTCAGCAGGTTGCCCTGGACATATTATTTTAGCAGGTTGTCACCCTGAGCAGGTACAATTATCCTTCAAGAAATTTCCAATTTGTTGATAGGGTATGCTATATTGGCCAAATATTAAATTAGGCATAATTTTGCTACCATCTTTTGTCTGTCGTTTGAGCATTACTTAATTGCTCTAGATACCAAGAGGGAGTTTGATTATTTATAGTCTTGATGTTGTCAACACTCAACAGCTGTGTTTGTTTGTGTTTGATGTGCTCCTCATTTTTTATCCCCCATATTCTTTACTTCGTTTTCATGCCTTACTAGTAGGGTGTCCGTGCGTTACAACGGAACAACAAAAGAGATGGAACCACAAAAGAGAATGACACATAAAAACATAAACATGAACTCTGTCTATTGCATCACCTGCTACTACTACTACCCGGGAATTAAAATTTTGAACTCATAGATTGTTTACCTTTGAAAGTTGATGTTGATGCCGACTTTCTTCCCCAACACGCTGCCCACTTTCAGTCATTGTCGGTTGACAAGGAATAGGGGTACGCATCGACGATCACCTTCTTTCACCCTAAACCCAAGCCACGATTCGGTTCTCACGGTCATTGACCTCTGCAGCCCTCGTTAGGCACATCGCTGCAAGAAGGTGTGAGGCCGGGGGAGGAGACAGTAGTGGTGTTGCGGTGGTAAGCGAGGAGGAGGTGGCGATACTTGCTCGGCCGGCATAGAGCAGGAGGCATCGGTAGCGCAAGGGAGCATTAGGATGACTAGAAAACGTGCGGTGAGTTTGAGACTGCGATGTGGCGAGGGAAGGACACCTTCATCTATGCCTCTCTCTTATGCATCGTCGCTGCCTCCCCCCTTCCCCAACGTCGTCGCTTCTCCTCCAAGGTATTGTTGCCTCCTCTCCCCCCTTCCCTCCCGATACCTTTTCCGTCCTCGACTCCGCCTTACCGTGTCACCGCCTATAAGGATTGCTAAGAGCATTTATTTATCAATGGCTCACTTCACAACTATTGCACCAGCACGGAGGCACGCCGCCGCACTCCGTAGGTCTACCGCCTTGTCGTCTGCTCTCTTGCTGCAACCATGCCATGCAGCAGATCCAGCTCCACCGAATGTGTGTGGAGACATATGGGGTGCATTTAGTGGCGGTCTGATGGAGACTGGAGAGGGAGTAGATGGAGGCGCGCTGCCGTCTAATCCGATCGTCGTGATATTGGTAGAGATGCGTCGCCGTCGCGGCTCCCGCTATGAGAGAGAGCACCTGTGAGATAGAGGACTGGCGTGGTGATGAAGAAGGCGGCGTGGTGAGTCGGTGAGGACGGGTGGGAGACTGGGGAAGAGGACAGGCGACTGAGTGGGGGTGGAAAGAGGAGATCATGGGAGTTGTGGAAAGAGGAGATCATGGGAGCTGGCCATTTCAGCTTTCATAGAGATCGTGGGAGAGGAGTTGTGGGCCGAGGGAGGCACCGATGGTTTTAGAGAGAATCCAACGCACCTGGTCATGGGTCCTCCTTCAGGCGGGTGGAAGAGGAGAAGGGACGAGTGTTTTTTTAATAGCGGGAGAAAGAGTGGGACAATTCGTCCTGCTGAGCGGGAGTAAACTCCTACTTTTATTAATGATGATAAGATAAGATAATGGGCAGCTCTCTTGCCCTTGTTTCAAAAGATATGTATTTACTATAGGATAATAATGTCAAAGAGAGGATAGCCAATTAAAACCCTTTTTCTGCATCCAACTGCCTAGGTATTAAAATATCTTTGGAGTGCTTCCAGGATGATTTTGGAATTAACAACATGTTTCAATATGTAGTAATATCATCATATGAAGTTGGAAATAAGAAAACATTTGCTCCAACAACAATACACATGGAACTATTTTCTGTAATAAAAAGTGGATTTAATAATCAAGATGCACACTTATAACACCTTTTGTGTAGGAAGAAATCAATAATAAATCAACAATACAATGCAATTTCGTGTGCCCAGAATGTGTGCAGTAGAAGGTGATCCAATCATACAAAGTAAGATATATTTTTATTATATGTTAAAAAAATGCACAACCGGTCTTTTTTTGTTCAACGGTTGCTCATCTAGTCATTGATATTAACAAAGAAAAACAAGCTCAACTCTAAACGTACCGGAACCCAATTGACATACTATTATCTGCACAAATCAATATATGTATTTTTGAGCAAAAATGCATGATAGGAATACCACTGTTTGACAACAAAATTATCAACCTTTTCACCTCACATGATAACAGTGGACAATAAAAAGGATTGGTTAATACGTTGTCATGTCTCTTTCCATAACAAAGATATTTGACAAAATGTAGAATAAAATACGGATGTTGAGTGAGAAATAGAAGACAACATATTGCAACACGAACATATTCGTGAAGATGGAATCAATATGCTTATAGATGGATCTGAAGAATTCAGGTTCAGGCATGAGCTTTCAAATCTAACAAAAGGATGATCTATAGAGGCAATTGCAGGCTACATCAAACAACGATTAAGAAATTAGAAATTGCAACAATGATGTTTAGCAGAATTAATTATTTGGAATGCTCACGAGAGTAAAAATTAAAATAGTGGCAAGGCTCCAAAGTTTTTTCTAAACGAAAAACAAATGGGATTTGTGTCGCCAAAGAGATACCTTGCGTTTTCTTCTCTCTGTAATGATCAACACCCAGCAGGTAGATGCCAACCACGATATACCTTATCATTTTTGTCTCTTTGTAATGATCAACACCCAGTAGGTAGATGTCAAATACAAATATAAAATACATGGAACAACAACATCCCAGCAAGGGACAACAACTAACAAACTTTTATAAACATCCCAGCAAGGGCCAACAACCAACAAACTTTTATAACTTCCAAAGATAGCCAAAAAAAGGCCCATTAGTAAATATCTAGCTGAAATTGTGTTAAAAGATAGAAGATAGATGACAAACAAATTTGAATATATGCAATGCAACTCGCTAAGAAATTTGAAGGCTTCCATTGTTGGTGGATTTGCAACAATGGATAGTTCCAGATATAATGCAGAACCTCAATTTACATATTCAACTATGGCTACAGAGATGGAAGAATTTTCCAGCAAGAACTAAAGATATATTGTTGTGGCAACATCTCTAACTCTTTAAAAAGCCAAGGATGTACCAAATCGGGTGATCACTAATCTCGCCATCTTTCTTCTCACAATTTCCTCTCTACCTAAAATTGAACCAAAAGATGAATAAAAAAGATCAATCAGTATAAAACATCCAATGCTCCAACTGATGAGGCCAATCAAAAGAATTGGTGAAACTGAAGTGCGCACCATGTCCATCTCAGAATCCAATCCCTTCTTATCTACATCAGGGTCAGAAGCGCCATCTCTATCAGGAGATAGCTTCCCAGGGGCTTCCCAAAAGGGGAAGGCTGGAACAAAAAAAAAAGTCAGAAAGAGAGCCAAAAAGAAAAGAGAAAAAAAATAAGAGACAATTGCAAAAAAAATTGTCGCTTTCAATATCTGCCCAACAAATTCCGCAAGACCAATTCAACCACACACAAAAGGAAGCATAGTTTTTTAACATGTTCTAGTCATACTAG
This sequence comes from Ampelocalamus luodianensis, assembly GCA_036346255.1. Classification (NCBI taxonomy): domain Eukaryota; kingdom Viridiplantae; phylum Streptophyta; class Magnoliopsida; order Poales; family Poaceae; genus Ampelocalamus; species Ampelocalamus luodianensis. The sequence continues at coordinate 21,540,167 of CM070617.1, read as the reverse complement.
CGTATTAACTAGAGTTTTATCTAGGGTGACAAGGTGTGAGGGATTCAACCTTTAAGAATTGTCAAGTACGAGATCAGTATTTCAACCATCCAACAATCTAAAAGCCACGACCAGGTCTACGACAAGATCCACAACTAGATTCCACGACTGGATCCACGACCAAATCTACGACTAGATCCACAACTGGATCCACGACTACGACCAGATCCTATGACTGGATCTATGACCAGGTCTCACGACTACGACCAGATCCCACGACTAGATTTCTATCAACCAATCTTTTAACAATTGTTTTTCTAATAATCCAACAATGGTATATTTCTATAATCCAACAATGCTACATCCAACATCAGTTTCTTTCTAGAACCCAACCCCAACAATCCAAAATTCAACATTAGCTTAATCCTATGATTCGACTTCCAACGATCCTTCAATCCCATAATCCAATCAATAAACAATTGCATAATTCTAAAATCACTATCCAAGAATCATGTATTCTTACCATCCAATCTTTCATCAATCGTACACTGCTATAATCCAACAATAAGGTATTTTTATAATCAAACGTCCAATAGGAATGTATTCTTACAGTCCAATCCTTTCAATTCCTAACCCCTGACTATAACACATTCGATACGATTCTCCATACTGTCGGTCTTGACAATACATGGCTATATAATGGAATTGGGAATAACTATAAAGCTTAAAATAGGACATTAAATTACTTGAGTTGAAATAAGTATGCAATAATAATTTAAAACAAAATTTAGATAATTTACAATACTGGGATTTAAATATGATCAAAAGTGTAACTTGCCTTGCTTAATTAGCTGTTGTTCTTAAATGGCGTCGAAAAGCAGGGATGCGTCGAAATCTGGTTCTCCGAAGTCGTCGAAAACGAGCCAAAATAAGATAAAATCCAAATAAAATCAAAGAGAAAATACCAAAGTAGAACAAATAGAAAGGTAATGGATTTATATGAAGATATAAATTTGAATCACTCGAGTAGGAGTTCGAACGAAGGAGAACGAGCTCTCGGAAGTCTTGAAATCACAAGGTCGGAAGGAGGTTTCGACTACAGGTGGTCGGAAGGATTACCTGGTCAGAAGGAGGTTCAACTGATTGGAAAGAGGTTGACTACCTGGTCGAAAGGGGTTCGACTAGTAGAAAAGATAGAGAAGGATTCGACTACTCAACGTGGTCGAAAGAAGCAAAGATTCGACTACTCAACGTGGTCGTAAGAATGATAGCAAGGGGGGTTACGACTACTCGACATGGTTGTAAGAGGGATACCACTACTCAACGTGGTCGAAAGAGAGAAAAGATTCAACTATCTGGTCGAGAGAAGGTTTCGACCAACTGGTCGAAAGGATGTCGAAAGAAAGCTTCGACTACTAGGTCCAAATAAGGGTACGACTACTCAATAGTGGTCGAAGGAAAAGAGGGGCTCGACTACTCCACAGTGGTCGAAAGGAGGACTGAAACCGAGAGGGTGGTCTCAACTAGGAGGGTGGTCCAAACTGAGGGAGAGGTCCAAACTGAGAGGGAACTGAGAGAGAGGTCCAAACTAAGAGGAACTGAGAGGAAGGACAGAGCACGAGAAACTCACCACGGCCGAGAGAGAGGCTAGGGGAGGTTGGCGGACGACGAACGGTGGTGGGGCAGCTCGCAGTCAAAGGCGAAGGAGGACGGCGGTGGGGCTTGGCGGAGTGGTCGAAGACGGCGTGGGCGCTCCGAGAGAGAGAGGAGCTTCCGCAACACACGGGGCTTCGGCGGGTCTCCAGAGAGAAGAAAACAAGCACTGTGTAGAACACGACCTTGCGAAGCCGTTGGTGAAGACCATGCCGGTGGAGCGGATCTGACGGTGGCGCTAGAGGCGGTGGCGTGAGCTACGGACAACGGGCACCGTGAAGAGCACGGCGAGGCAATGCCGGGGTGGAGGTGTCGACGGCGGAGGACCCTCAACGGCGGTGCACTCCCTGGCGGCGCGAGCTTCGGTCGGAGTACTTGGAGCTCAAAATCTCGACAAAACGAAGAAGAGAGAGAGAGGGAGAGAGAAATAGGGAAAGGAAGAGGAAGGCGAGAGGCTTCGGGGCTTCTATTTATAGCAGCCGAGGAGGAGGAGGGAGAGAGATCAACGGGCGGGGCGCTCGAGCGGAGCTCTGGGCGGCACAGAGCGACGGGATGGGAGCAGGTAGGCAAGGGCAACGAGACAGGGCAAAGGCATTCAATGCGCCTGCGACTTGGATGTGAGGAGGTGAGGGAGAGAATCGCACCGGAGGCGACGACCTTGCAGCGGAGGTGACGACATTTAATGCGCGAGGACTTTTGCGGTAGCCGTGATGGTGACCAGGCGAGGAGGCTGACAAGCGGGGCTGGTCGAAACCAAGTGGCTGGTCAAAACCAAAGGCTGGTCGACAATCGAGAGGGTATTGCGGGTCGGCACGCGAGGAAGGAACGGGCCGACGGGAATTTGGAACAAGCGGAGAAAGGAAAATAGGTTTTTAGAAAATATTAAATAAAGTCCAAAAATTCTAGAAAGATACACAGAAATTCCTTGAATTGATTTGAACTTAATAAGATTATTTACAACTTAGAGTTGTCTTTTACTTTGCAAATAAATCATTTTAAAATTTTTGGGAAAAGGAAAAGCCCTTTTTAGAATCCAGAAAATCCAATAAAATACTTAGAATTTTCTATTTAACTTTAAACCCAATAAATTTAATAAATTTTATTTTTGAATTTTTAAAACTTAGGGAATTCAAGAGAAGCAATAAAACCCTTTTAGATTCAAAAAATCAAGGAAAATCTTTTACAGCTTAGAAAAAGTGATAAAATAATAATTGTATTGATTTTGAAATAGTAATAGAACCTTGGGATGTTACACAATCCTAGCCGTGGCGATCACTAATTTCTTTCTTTTTATTCATAGTTTGGAACAATGTGTCTTTTAGGGGCACAAACAAACACCGACAATACTACTTGTCCTACTAGATAACTCCATGGATAATGTTTGCATATAACATGAGATTTGCCGACTATTTTATTTCATGCTTATACAACAAATATACATTAATCTAATCTATTGTTTATCGATTGTATTTTCTTGGTTTCTAGGTGCATGGCCAGTATACATCAAATCCCAAAGTTTCCAGCTTTTTTATATAGTTGTGAGTGGTGTTGAATTAATCAGTAATAGTAATAAAGTTATAATCATAATTAACCATCGCCTATGTTCAAAACATGGAGTTATTGGCAACTTCTATGATGTTATTTGGCCATATCTGCTTTGTTGTATCCTTAAGATCTTATGGTTGAGCAAATGAGAAGAACATATCTTCCTTTGTGTTCCTTCTATAGATTAATTTAGGTTATTTCAGACCACCTACGCATTGTTACCTTTCAAATAGTAATGGGAGTTTTTCAACATTGCCCTTCTATAAAACAATTGGTAAAAAATGCATGGCAAATTTCTAGAAGAAATTATCCTTTTTTCTGTTAATATTATTTATGGTCTGAAAAAGTTTAGAAAGCTTTAGGTATAGCTTTGACTGAAAAATTGCCTTGTGCTAACCCTCCACAAGGGATTATGCAGTGTTCCTCTTTTGTTCTTGCATATGTGTTATTTAGCTATCGTGTACATACCATCAATGATATGTGAAATCTACTACTATAGCCTATACATTTTTTATTTGTCTCGTTGTTTATCTATTTATCTCTGATGTGAAGTAAATCTAAATATGTCAAAATGCTTTGACATTGTTAAATGTATTTTTGCCTTCCGAGTACTATCTCAAAATCGACCGGCGCAGCGTAGCGCGCAACCCTACCTAGTTGCTTTTGTTTCTTAACAAAACTCTTGTGTTTCACACCACACAAAATCAAAGATATAATTTTCTTTTCTCTTCTTTTTTATTATTACAAACTACTAAATGTTGTTCACACACGGTCTGTATGTTCTAAAAAATGTATTGGAGTAGGGATTTTTTGCTGAATAATATGAAAGATGTATAAATTGGAAAATAACATCGGATGTGAGGATAGCAGGTGAGCCATGAGACCATGTGTTAGTGACACAGGGATGTTATTTTCCAATTCGCGGGATTTTTATAGTGTTACTGACCAAACTAGCCAACATGCCCGCGCAATTTGCGTGGCTAGTCTCGTAAACTATCTCAAGTTAATAGGATTTGTATTATACATGAAGTTTGTATCTTCTTATTGGTAATATTTATTTTCGCAAGGATAAGTAAGATTAGTTGAATTGTAACGATTTGAGTAGGAAAAAAACAATTTAAACATATAAAGAATATATTAAAACAAACACCTATTCCATCTTATGTCTTTTTCTTTCTTTCTTTTTCACACACAGATTTACTGTGTACGCATGACAGATACACTTTTGGGCTCTATTCGTGTTATGTCGAGACGTGTTGTTAGACATCAACCTGTTTGCCTTCGGCGCAGACTTAATCTCCAGAGTCCGGACTCAAACACGAAAACCCCACGTTGAATTCATCTTTCGACTCCATGCTGACTCATGCATGCTTGTTTGTCTCAAAACCCACCTGCATTTGTAGATTACGTTGGCGTAGACGAATAGTACAAACATGCAGTCTGCGCTAAGCAATTGCGGGAGCTACGCAGGGGTAAACTCTCGCTGCTACTGGATCTGCAAGTGTTAACTCTCGCCGAGATGGAGATCGCGTTTTGATTCAGATTACATATAATACTATGTATCACGCGAATGAGTCGGGGGCGGACCCACCATTCTAGAGAGCTCTAGCATCCATCAGAGCTACCACTAGCTAGGAACCTCCTCTCCCGAGCGCCAGGTCGTGCCGTCGTTTGAGAAGATGCGTCTCACGACGCGTGTGAATCAGAAAAACGATTAGGGAGGTTGGTGGGCCGCTTGAAGTGACGAGGCCCAATGTGCTAAGGCTAAGCCTATGATGTGAGGTGTGTCCGCGTGAGTGTGTTAAGGCCTTGATCCTTGCTAGGCATCCGCATCGGCGCATCTAGATCGAGTCATCAAGCCAGTTCCCAACCTTGCTCTCCGTGTGCATCGGTGCGTGCTCGGCTGCTTGCTTGCCCTAGCGGCGCCGTGTCGGTGGAGTGGGAGAGGCGGAGAGTCGAGAACAAGAGTGCAGCGGAGCGGCCGAGCCGGCGAGCGTGCTGCTCCCAGTTTCAGGAGCCGAAGGGCGAGGAGAGCTAGAGGCGGCAACAGTTGGGGGCGCCCGGCTTGGCCAGAGCCGTTGTGGTACCGGCAAGCGGCGGTGGTTGAGAGTTGCTAAAGACCCGGAGGCGGGGAGGACAGTGAAAGGCGCAATGTCTAAATCCAAGTCCACCGGTAAGCGTTATGAAGAAAAGTAATTGTCGGGTTCGCGTAAGCAGTTGAACTGATAATAGCTCATTGTTGATGCCAGGTTACAACACAAACAACCGCTCTAGCTCTTTCTTTCCTTGAGGGTCCATCGTTACAATTTCGTGGCAATCCGACATGAAACTCTATTGCTCTTGATGCTAACATTAGCCTGATGCTGTGATAAGACTGAATAAATGAAGACGACCGATGGGAAAAAATTAGTAACTAACACTTGCTTGCATGAGTAGCTGGTGATTCCATTTAATGTCATATACTTTTATTAGTGATTGTAATATAGTTTGTGTATAGATTTTTTTGCTTTTAGGTAATACTCTTGCTCCATACGAGTGACTCCGTCGTACCTAAAAATAGATAGGACTTATATTCATCGCTCTTACCTTTTACATGGTATATGGCTAGGTTTTCCTCTTTTTCTCTCTCTCCCGTACGTACATGACAACCTTACAATATATGTCTTCTCTTTCAGTTTTTAAATTACAATGTAATGGAAATCTCTCGGTAATAATATCTAATGGTTGTTATAGTTCAACAATAATTAGGGTCTACCAAATTGAGGGCTAGATGTTTTACTTTTTTTTGTGAGAATTTCTAACACATTTATTTTTTTTCCTAGTAAGATCCAACTGACACTACAATTTAGCTTTAATTACGGTTTACCAAAGTAAGGACACTACAATTTAGCTGTAACTAGGGTTTACCAAAGTAAGGGCTCGATGTTTTTTCCTTTAGAATTTCTAGCATATTTTTTTATTATTATATGATTAGATAGATTGCGCCGTTGGAGTACTGGATCAGTAACATGCCTTCCTGTTTCATCCCCACGCCCGCAATGGGATTGCCAGTCCCGTGAGATTAATTGCCAAATGGACGTCGCCGTTGCACGTTAGCGAGCAGCTAACGAACGTGGCTGACCGTGATAATGTTTATATGCAGTCCATGACGCTACGATTAGCTACAGTGTTTGGAACGGATCCTACTGTACAGTGTGTGTCCCAGTGGCGAGAGTTGAGAGCACGTTGGAGACCGTGCCTCGAGAACGCGCCACAGCGGGAGCAGCAAATGCATGTGAGACGTGGCCATGTGGGTGGGCGGACGGCACAAGACCGGGTGAAGGAGATTTATCTCTCGCCCCGTGGCGGTGCGACACGAGCGTCGGCCGGCCACGGTGTCACACACAGATCGCACAGCCGCACACAGGCTGAGGCACAGCACAGCTCCCCAACTGGTGCCCAGCCAGGAGCCCAGGACTCGTCGAGTCACTGGTCATCGTCAGAACGACACTTACGTGTTCGACGTTTTCATGCTGGCCTAGCGCGCTGCCGTCAGCGGAAGCCACGCTCTCCGTCCTCGGTAGGTCAGCTGACGCGGTTTCGGTTCACGGTAGAGTGATGTGCGCACATGCTTGCTGAGTAAGCTAGGTGGTTTTTACGGATTAGAAGTGCGGTAGGTGTCTATCGTAATGTTATTTTTGTATTTTTGTTTGAATAAAAATTGCTTTTACTATTATAAATAAAAAATAGACAATTTTGCCAAAGACTCCTCGTGGAGTACTTCATTGCTAATTAAGCCAACCGAAAAATCCCGTTCTACTCTTGCTTTGGCCAGTGCTGCCTTGGCTTCGTCGGGAGGCAATGACAATCGGCAACCTTAGCTTTGGTCCCATCCGGACGAAAATTAGATGTCCACATGTTTTGTTCGACCCATCTAGGATTTGTCCGACAAAACAATCCCGCTAAGTCTTGCTCTCTTCATTTGTATCTCTAATTCCTAAATAAAAAATGCACTTATTAACCATATGCACTTATTAGTTAATAACTAGAGGTAAAAACTACATTTAAGAGAAAACACAACAGTATGCAAGCATGTTTGAACTGAACTGAAGTGAAGTTACAGCTAGCAGCCTAGCACAAATTATACAGCTAGCACCTAGCAGTCCAGCACAGAGCGACTCAGCCACAGAGGCTCAGATTATACATCATACATGCACAACACTACAAGTCTACCGTCTACGACTACAAGAATTCTTTTTTATTTTGGCCTCCTGACGCCATGTAAATTGCAAAAATAACTCCCGTGCCGCTGTATTTGTAAATGTAGCCCCCTCCCGAGCGCGGAATGCCCCGAGCTCGACACGTGTCCATTTCCGCGCTCGGGGGCCGCGGAAACTCGGTGGCCAGCGCGGCAATTCTCCTGACGCGGGAACTAGCGGCGACCGCGGAAGGTGGTGGGCCGGGCTCTTTCGTGCCTGGACCGCGAAGATAACAAACAATCCCGAAAGATAAATCCCGGTCGAGGAATAATCGATTAATCGACAAGAAATGCCGATGCCGATTCGATGAAGAGCATGTACGATGGTATAAGCGATGGTTATCGTAGTATCTTCTATGTCATTTATAGACAGAACTAAACGCAATCCATACAATGGGTTGTCTTTAAGTTGTCTATATATGTTCTCCATAAAATAAGACCATAAAACATGTGGGTTGCAGACGGCATAGATACAACAACAAAAGTGATGTCTATAAGGACTTTATAGACCGTCTGTTGCATGTCAGACGGCTTCTACCTCTCTCCTCTTTCTCTCTCATCCATATTACAAAAAATCTTACGTAACAAGTATTATAGACGACTGATGTCACCCCATTGTACATGACCAAACAATCCAATTCCAACTACCAATCATCCCATGAAAATAGCGACCAACTGCCAACCGATCCCGTTTCTCGGATAGGAGTACATGCCTTCTGGTACCTTTTGCTTTCTCAGTAAGAGAAATAATTCCGCCAGCATGGAGTACTACCGGTACACGAAGAAGATTTGTCAAAGAGCTTTCAAAGCAAGATTTGCAAATAACCAATTCTTGTGGTCCAATTGCAATGCGCTAGATTCTTTCGAGTAATTGCAGTAATCACCACAAGTGTGATTTTCGCTTATAACTTTTCCCCCCGCTTGAATCGATGTCTCTAAGATTAGGATCAGTACACAAATCACCATGATTAAAACACATGACGACAGAATCTAAAGAAGAAGAACATGATTACGTGTCGCCTCGTACTAACAGGATAGGCTGCAGCCATGGGTTATTCCTTCTGGCTTCTTCAGCTCTGCCTCCGAAGCTCCCACCTGATTCTTATTATCGACCGTTGCATAATAACGCTATCGTGCTAGCATTTTGGAGGAAATATCATGTGAAAACCCATCTTTCAGTGAAATACACCCGTCGTGGAGAACATCGCGTTCAGCTCCTGCCCAATGACCTTAAAGTCTTGAATCGATAGTACGTCTTTTAGTGCTAAAAAAAGAAAATCGCCGTCACCATTCATCCGCTCGCAGAGAGTACATACTGGCTTAAATCTGACAATATTCCATCAGAGCCAGTCTAATCCAAGAACAGGTCTAACGGTCTACTGATAAGTGCTAACACCTAAACCACCAAACACTTTGTTCCAACGCAAAACAACATCATCCTTAACAAAATCTAGACACAACACCAAAAAGGCCGCCCCGAGCCGGGGGCCCGGGGGTCCCACCGTCCCCTCCGCCAACTTCGGCCGCATCCCAACGCCAATACTCTTAACTCTCCAACGCAAGGCGAAGCTCCCACTCCTCGCTACGCCACCCGATCCCAAACTCCCAAACCCTTCCTCCCCCACTCCCCATGGGCAATTGCTCCCCCTCCCCGCGCCGCCGCCGCCCGACGCCGCCGGGGTCCCCGGCGGAGAGACCGGCTCTCCGCCGAGCCGCATCGAACGCGGCCGCATCTACCACCGTGTCCCCCTACGCCCTCGACAGATCCCCCTCCGTCTCCGCCGCCGAGGCCGAGCAGGAGAGCGTCGTCCGCGTCTACGGATCCGACGGCTGCCCCGTCGCGTGGCGCCTCCGCGTCTCGCTCCTTTACAAGGCGGCGGCGCCCGTGCACTTCACGCCCTCCGAGGCGGCCCCGCTCGGCCGCCCCGTGCTCCGCCTCTCTGCGTCCGACCCGGAGGTGTCCGGCGCCGCCGACGAGCTGCTGCGCCACGTGGACGCGCGCTTCGAGGGCAAGCCCCGCGTTGCGCTGCCCGAGCGGCCGGCGGCGCGCGCGTCGCTGGCGGCGGAGGAGGTGGCCGAGCTGGTGCGGCTGCAGCACCGCAGCGCGGAGCGGCACCTAGAGGGTGTGGCGGCGAAGGTGGAGGAGATGGTGAAGAAGGGGGGGAAGAAGGCCGGGAAGGGGAGGGGCGTGGTGGAGGGCGCCGAGGTGAGGAGGGTGGGGAAATGGTACGGGGACGCCATGGAGGTGATGCTGGAGCACGCCAGGATGGAGGAGAAGGTTCTCTTCCCTGATATCCAGAGGGCTTCGTTTCCAGGTCCATTCGAGCTTGATCCTATTCCCATCTATGCGTGCATTGGATTTTGCCTTGAATTTTGCCTTGGATTTTCATCGAGTTCTGTGTGGAGGCATTATAATTTGGCCCTGCTTGTTTCAACATCTTATCTTTTTGATTAGATTTATACCTAATTTTTTGCTGGTTTATGAAGGTTTTTTTTGGGTGCGTCGCTGTCGCGCTCTAGGCTCGCTTTAGGATTTATGGAGAGGGTTTAACGTATAAGGTGCATTTGCCATTTCCTCTCACTAAAAAGGTGCATTTGCCATTGAATGGTTCTTCAGTGCCTGCATCTGCATTTTCTTGTTCGTTTTTACTGATTTTTTAGGTGCACTAATTGGCCATTGCCACCTGCTCCATGTCCCTACTACTCGCTAGTAATAGTTTTGTGCTGGCCGTGTACTCGTGCTCGTGAATTTTGATGGAATTGGACAATCTGTTGTGATAAGAAGGGATAAAGTTGGAGTGTTCTTTTCCTTTTTCTATGTGTTCATGTACTTTGATCCAAAGGCCTGCCTTCTCCAACCTTTCTATCTGTACAGATCTTGCTTTGTTCCGATTGGTAAAAGAAGCCAACAAATGATAGCAATGTCGTGTACTAGAGCAAAGCTATACTTATGAAAAAAAAATCGCAAACAATTTGGCATTTTCCGAGTAGAAACAAACAAAACAGGTTAACAGGGCGTTGCGAGAATCGAATTCGCGACCTCCCGCACCCGAAGCGGGAATCATACCACTAGAGCGAACGCCCTGCTTTGTCTCCTCGATCAAAAAGCTTAGTTGGAGAGTTGTTTAATTACCAAGTGGTTGCTTCGCGATATGATTGAGTAAAATGCCGAGTATTTTATGTGCAGGGGTGTGCGATAAGGTTAATGAGCAGCACGGGAGGCACCTGCCCATGATGAACGGCATCAAGGAAGATATAAAAACACTCCTGACGTTGGAATTAGGCAGCCCCCTGTTCTATGAAGTGCTGGCCAACCTCTCGGTTCGCCTCAAAGCGTTGCAGGTACAGGCACCGCGCATTTGGTGGTTACACTAATCGCATTTTGTTGTTGTTTTGCATAGAGCTTTAGTGTTTTGCACTCTGCATTGCTTGTGAAATATTGCAAGTGTAGGGACAGGCTGCACCCTACTTTCTCCTCAACTTTCCACACACACAATACCAACGTAGTAGTAGAGCTGTATGCAATAGCCATGGTGGTGGATCTGTGTCCAACTTGAAGGCTAAATTATCCCCACAATGTGCTGCTCAAACTATGCAAGTTGTACAGAGCAAACAGGTTGGTAGTAGTCCTTATTCAGAACCACATGATCTTCTTGCTTCCTTGAAAAGTGTCGAAGTGTACAGTAGTGCAACATAATCAACTTTTCCATGAGGAGGAAAGGAATCAATTTTTTCCTCGGGTGACTTGGTGAACCCACATCATTCTCCTCCACTTCACTTTTCGGTTACTCCTTTTCTGAGCATCTCTCATGGCAGGTTATTTGCTAAAGGGGTACTGATTATGAGAGGATAACATCCACACCAACACATAGCTAGTATCACTTTTGCCTGAAGGCAGTAGAGAAGCCTTGCAAGTCACAAAAGGTGAAGTTTGCATAGCAACATCCCTGAATTGACTATTGATATGCACACTTCTGAAGCTACCAGGACTAGTATTTTCCCTATTCTTTAGAGTATCTAGTGCAATTGCATACAGCTTTACCAATACATTGGAATTGTGTGAGGAAAAGTAGGGTGCAGCCTGGCCCAAGCAATTAAGAAAGCTGCTTTGCAAGACAATGGATTTTCAGCTCTTTATTCTCACTACAGCTGGGCCTATTCCACATGTGCCCACCAAGCTGATGAAATGAGTTTGGCATAGGTCTGCAGACTATTAAGATTGCACATGCTGCAATCACCATGAGCACTTCCATATGGATTCTTCACTTTGGTTGTGACACCAGTCACAAATCTTTGTTACACACTTGAGATTTTGTGTACGCCATTGGACTGCACTCACTGGGTGGCTTATCTTTGCTTTGAGCCGGTTACTGATAACATCAAGGTAGTATAGTTGACAAATGTTCAGAGAACATTGGTCGGCAATTTTCTCAGAAACAGCCAAAAAGCCTTGACAACTTTTGAAGTTTTTAAATATTTTTTAATTAGTATTGTAAAATGACGTATATACATGCTAGAATAATGCGAAACATGGCCTATATTGGTGCCATTGGTCCATAGAATACACAACTACTTAGAAATGAGCTCCTGTACTGGGATCTTAGAGATACAGATCTTACTATTAAGATTGATTACTACTGATAATTGGCTCATCACCAAATGAACTCCGGTACAAGGAGTTTGTCAACAAAAAAAACATCGACTGATTACTGTTATGAATTCCTTCATAAGCCATTACAAATCCTAGTCAAGGACTCAATTAGTCCATAGCTGCATATATCTGTTTCTCATGTTTGGTGTCAATCTGAGTTTATTAAAACGTGGACAGGATCACACCAAAGAGCACTTCAAGGAGGAAGAGAGGGAGATGCTCCCACGATTAGAAGGTGTACGACGGATGCAGCGAGAGGAGGGGAGTGTTTCTGACAAGTCCAACTCCGGATGGGCATCAGAGGCGATGGGCACAATGGAGGCGACACACTCAAAGCTCTTCCCGTTCTTCATGACTGGTCTCCTGCCCCAGGAGGCTGTGCAATACCTAGACTTGGTATGCCGATGTACGAAAAACACACGGCATCTGGTCTCGATGCTCAGATCGCTCGCAGAGCGTCTGGAAGACGCAAACCCATCAATTATACACAACAACCCCACTAAACTATATGAGCACCTACTTGTAAAGTCCCCATAAGCTCTAAATCCCCACCGTGCAGCCACGTAAATTGTGAATGCTAGCCTCTTTTTTTCTTGTCTGGAGTGCAGCCATGTAATTTTTGGGTTTATTGAGCGATTGTGAAAGCATGTATATCTTTAGATTGCAATGGCAGTGATTGTTACTACACGAGAAAATTAAGATTGCAATGGCAGTGATTGTTATCCCTCCCTCCAAAGTGTGTAACTACACGAAAAAATTAAGTGATTGCAATGGCAGTGATTGTTACTGACCTCTTTAGATTAATCTTTGTTACTGGGTGTTTCTGGATTGATACATGTCTGATTCAAAATGAAGCAGATCCACGACTATTAATTCAGATCTTATCTGTGTGTGATATACGTATATATAGATCTGTAAGAATATTTGGCTTGCCATCAGTTCAATTTGACTATAATATCGGTTGACGGATGCATACTGTTAATTCTGCCATCTCTTACATTACAGATATTGTAATTCAGTAATGGCCAGTTGACAGATCAGCAGTTTACTCTGATGGCGGACGAGGGAGCGATGGGGAGGGGAGGGGATATTGGAACTTGGAACAACCGTCTTTACATATGGTTGTGTGTGGAAGATCATTACTGTTAGTTTCCTACTTAACAGGTAACTATACAAACAAAAACATAGCAAATATATGAAACACGCATTTGTACACGAGCAGCGGTTACTAAAGACAACTTCCTGGTTCCCTACCACTCTCTTATTACTACCCTAGTACACTGTAGTACTTTGTACTAGAGTACTACTACATGGCACAAGGTAACTAAGGTGTTTTTTTATTTAAAAAAAGGACTACCACTGGATGGTATGAGATAACTAATTCGGATATCGGACTGATCAATGAACTGAGAAGAGCATCATGGTCACCACGCCAGCGACTGGCAAGGCAGCGGCCGTCCAGGCGGACGATACGCCGGCCGTGGCGCTGCTGCTATCAACGATGGGCAATGGGCCGTACGTGTCCACGTGCTGAGTCGACGTCGTGCCTGGCCCTTCGGATTGGCATGGCCCCGCGGTCGGCGACCGGGCAGGAGAGACCGGCGCATGCGCGGTGTGTTGAAACTAGGGGTGAAAACGGATCGAATACGGACGGATAATGGCTCTGCCATATTTGTTTTCATATTTTTCTGATTCTAAACGAATACGAATACCTCGGATACGAATACGGATACGAATAATATCGAATACTGAATACGAGCGAATACGAATCAAACGAATACTGGTCGCGGATATTTTTGAACATGAAAACCCCTTAAATTGTATACCGTAAATTAACAAACATATATAACTAGTTTATTTGATGCAAACATTCATAAATTGTTCATATTTTCAAAGAACTACACGTAACATTGGCACTAGCAAGTTGTATTAACTAGTTCATCACAAATAAAACACTTAGTTTACCATATTTAGCTCATAAAGTCATAAGTCATAACTCACAAAGTCACAAATCATCACGTATTCATACTTAGTTCATCACATCCATAAAACTTAATTCACACTAACATCGATCAAAGCTAGATAGTTAGTTTATACACAAATGACTGTAACATCCCAAAGTATATTACCAAAAATAAAATTAATAAAGTTATTATTTTATTAGATTTTACGATATTTAAAAGAGTTTTCTTGGTTAAAAGAAAAAATAATAAAATAAAGTTAATTATTTAATTTCCTAGTTTTTAATGTAAAAATAAAAATTATTGAGTTTTTGGGATTTTATTTGATTTAAAGTGAAAAATAATTAATTTCTTGATTTTTCTAGAACTTAAAAAGGTTTTTACTATTTTTTTAGAAATTAAAAATAATTTATGTGCAAAAATAAAAAACCAATTTTAAGTTGAAATTAATTTTATTAAGTTCAAAATCATTCAAGGAATTTTTGTGATTTTTTCTAGAATTTTTGAACTCTATTTGCTATTTTTCTAAAAGGTTATTTGATTTGTTGCATTTTCTGAAATTTAGAAATCAATTAAAATCTCATTTTCTCTTTTGGGCCAAAATCCGGATATCCGGCCTTCGTCTTATCCGGATAATCCGTATTCGTTTCAGATCCACGGATAGCATGGCTACCGTATTCGTTTCCGTTTCCAAAAAATCAATTCGCTTCCGATCCGAATTATCCGAGAAAAATCCGATCCGAGACAATCCGAATCCGTTTTCGTCCGGATCGGTCGGAAACTATCATATCCGTTTTCACCCCTAGTTGAAACAGATGCCTTTTCTCACGCCAGAGACCGGTTCTCCGTGCTTGTGATCTCAACGTCTTCGCTGCGTGTGCTGATGCGGTCAGTACTCTCGCCACTCCTTCTCTCGGTGAGTGGCTAGATTATAGGATCTCATTCATGTTGTATAAATGTACTAGAAATGATCAATACAATGTGCGTTGCATTCAAACTCTTCATGGTATCAGAGTGTGACGCCGCGTTATTACCCTGTGGGTAATAACACTTAAGCATACGGATTACTATTCGTTTGCCTGTAGAACACCGCCCAACGAATAGTAAACCTTACGAGTTAGCGCATCGAGCGAAGATAGAAATCGTCCTTTATTCAACATTGCCACGCAGGCTAAAGTCTTACGCACACATACTAATATACATAGCCAAAATGAGACTAATCCCCTTCTTGCCTCGCCACACTCCACGGCCTCCTACTCGCCCCAGAGTCGA
The DNA here is from genome assembly GCA_036346255.1 of Ampelocalamus luodianensis. Classification (NCBI taxonomy): domain Eukaryota; kingdom Viridiplantae; phylum Streptophyta; class Magnoliopsida; order Poales; family Poaceae; genus Ampelocalamus; species Ampelocalamus luodianensis. The sequence continues at coordinate 21,524,869 of CM070617.1, read as the reverse complement.
ATACGGTGTCCATCTCGCCTGCGCTCGTAGTAAGGGTCCTCGCCTCCCGTGGCCTCATCTGCACTGCAGTGCCTTCGCCCCTCGGGATACTTCCCCTTTGGACTAGGGTCTACAAAGGAGAATACTAACAAGGTTGAGTACAAATGAATGTACTCAAGAAGCATTAATAGCAAAAGATGCAAAGGATGCACTATCTCTACTCTTTATCACAATTTCTAAGCCATCTCACTTTAGAAAATAAATCTCGACAAAAGGTGGCAAGTTTTATCTTGAAAAACTCTACTAGTCACTCTGAGAGACAAAAGACCTGTGGTTCCGTGAGACTCCAATCTCGAGACCGGCATGAATTCATGATTTGTTTAGCATCACGCGCAGCTTTGTACCACTTACCCATAGCTATTTCGAACTCTCTCGTGAATGTGGTCCACCGCATTGCCTTAGATGCGGGTTCGAGATCGAATACAAAACGTTTTCGAGTTACGTGATTAATTTCTCCACCCATCACCTTGGTCGGGCAGCAGCATTTAGTCACGCGCCGACCTCATCATCCACCGAAGTTCGGCGAGGTTGGTTGAGGCGACTTCTATCCCGCACTCAACACTCCACCTTAGCGCTATAGCGCCTTAGATCCCCCACTTCCGGACTATCCCCCACCGGTCCTGGGTTCCTCCATATCACTCACACACACCTAGTACTTACCCGATGTGGAGAGCATAGTCACGTAACAATGTAGCATTTTTCGCTCACTAAACGGGAAAATGGTTGGCAGATTACGACATCCGACCGAGCAAGAGTTGGTTGGTCCTTATATTATAACCATATGTAAAAAGGGGTCCACCTCTTACCTCATCATCATCATCGCGTTTCCCCAGCCAGGGCCCCCTTTTACCCTCCTAATAAGTCTCATCCTTTCTTAATCATCTTATCTTATCTCAATCATTTTCTTTAGGTTTTGGAAAACCATTTTGATGCAATACATATAATAGTGCAAGATAGGGTATATTTAAAGTAACTATGTTAATGTTCAAGAGGATCGCTTGCCTTCGTAGAAGTAGGAAAAGTTAGCGCATTGAAGTTCAGTCATTTGCTCCTGCTCAAGTGCTTGGTTAAGCATACAAGTAGATTGGCAACGAATAATAGTATAAGTAAATACGTAGTTGATTTGAGTGATAATATGGATATATAAGTTAGCGGCGACTACAAGTTAGCACAATTTAATTACTAAAATGCTTTCACGGTCTAAGCGAAGTTAGCACTCCCCGACAGCCGCCCCGCTTGTCTAGACCTACCGGCTAGTTTAACGGCTACAGAAATAAAAGATATACAACCTATTCTAGTAGCCAAACCACAGAGCAACAAGAATCTAAACTAAACTGAGATTAAACCCAACCCTAAATCTAAAACCCTAATCCTAAACTCAAACTTTCCTCTAATCTCTCTCTCTCTCTCTCTCTAATCTTACTAGGCCGCCCACACAAGCCTAGCCTACACACACACACGCACACAAACCCCAAACACACCTACTTACTACACACACACACACCACCCTACCTAACACACCCACGCACACACCACCGCACACACGCACACAAAGACACACTCTCCGAGCCGGAAACGCTATCATATCCGTTCACCTAGTTGAAACAGATGCCTATTCTCACGCCAGAGACCGGTTCTCCCGTGCTTGTGATCCTCAACGTCTTCGCCTGCGTGCGCTGCATGCGGCTGTACTCTCGCCACTCCTTCTCTCAGTAGTGGCTAGATTATAGGATCTCATTCCTGTTGTATAAATGTACTAGAAATGATCAATACAATGTGCGTTGCATTCAAACTCTTCATGGTATCAATGAGACCCTATCCCCTCTCTTGCCTTCCTCCCCCAACCGGCCTCCTACTCGCTCCCAGGTCGAATCCGGTGTCCACTCTTGCACCGCCGTAGTAGGCCTCGCTTTCCAAATGGCCTCATCTCGCACTTGCACCGGTGCCCTTTCCAAGCACCCCTCGGCATACCTTCTCTCTGGACTAGGGTCTACAAAGGCAGGAATACTAACAAGGTCTGCAGTACAAATGAATGTAGCTCAAAACATTAATAGCAAAAGCATGCAAAGGATGCACTATCGTCGTACTCTTTATCACAATTTCTAAGCCATCTCACTTTAGAAAGATAAACAGTCACAAAAGGTAGGCAATTTTCACTTGAAAACTACTACTAGTCGAACTTGAGAGCAAAAGATTCTTCCTTCTTGTGCCTGTTCCTTCTTGACTCCAACAAACAGAGGAGCGGCATGAATTCATGATTTGTTTAGCATACGCGAGACTTTGTACCACTTTACCCATAGCTATTTACGAACTCTCGTGCACATAGGGTCCACCGCATTGCCTTAGATGCGGGTTCGAGATCGAATACCAACGCGTTTCCGTAGTTACGTGATTAATTTCTCCACCATCACCCTGGCAGTGCATTTAGTCACTGCTCACCTCATCATCCAGCGAGTTCGCGAGGTTGGTTGGCGACTTCATCCACGCACTCAACACTCCACCTAGCGCTATAGCGCCTAGATCCCCACTCGGACTATCCCCACCGGTCCGGGTTCCTCCATATCACTCCACACACCTAGTACTTACCGATGTGAGAGCATAGTCACGTAACAATGTAGCATTTTCACGCCAAGCGGAAAATGGTTGGCACAATCGACCGAGAGCAAGAGTTGGTTGGTCCTTATATTATAACCATATGTAAAAGGGTCCACCTCTTACCTCATCATCATCATGCGTTTCAAAGCCGGCCCCTTTACCCTCCTAATAAGTCTCATCCTTTCTTAATCATCTTATCTTATCTCAATCATTTTCTTTAGGTTTTGGAAAACCATTTTGATGCAATACATATAATAGTGCAAGATAGGGTATATTTAAAGTAACTATGTTAATGTTCAAGAGGATCGCTTGCCTTCGTAGAAGTAGGAAAAGTTAGGCGCCTGAGTTCGTCACCTTTGCTCTTCGTCTTGGTTAAGCCTCAAGTAGATTGGCAACGAATAATAGTATAAGTAAATACGTAGTTGATTTGAGTGATAATATGGATATATAAGTTAGCGGCGACTACAAGTTAGCACAATTTAATTACTAAAATGCTTTCACGGTCTAAGCGAAGTTAGCACTCCCCGACAGCCGCCCGCTTGTCTAGACCTACCGGCTAGTTTAACGGCTACAGAAATAAAAGATATACAACCTATTCTAGTAGCCAAACCACAGAGCAACAAGAATCTAAACTAAACTGAGATTAAACCCAACCCTAAATCTAAAACCCTAATCCTAAACTCAAACTTTCCTCTAATCTCTCTCTCTCTCTCTCTCTAATCTTACTAGGCCGGCCCACACAAGCCTAGCCTACACACACACACGCACACAACCAAACACACCTACTACACACACGCACACTCACCTCCTAACACACCACGCACACTACGCACACACGCACACAAAGACACATCTCCCGAGCCCCTTCTTAACCCCGGCGCCCGAAGCTCCTCCTCGGCCTCTGCTTGGCCCGGCTCAGATCCGGCCCGCGCCGCCTCCTCCAGTGCGACCGGCCTCCGTCGATCTTTCCTTCTCCGCGCGGCGAGGTCGGGCGCCACCGCCGCCGCTCCGGCTTCTCACCTAGCGCCCGCCTCGCTTCCCTTCGCGCGACCGGCTCTCCTCTCGGCTCCCTCCTCGCGGCCGGAGAGCCGCCGCCTCCTTGTTCGGCTCGCACTGCAGTGCGCAGATCGCGCCTCCTCTTCTCTCTTCTTCCTCTGCTGCCGGTCACCACCGGCTCGGATCCGGCCGGATCGGTTCTACGCCGCTCCTCGAGCCGCCTCACGCGCAATCCCACCGACAGTCTTCAAACCGTGAAGTTCCATCAAGAAGGTTTGGAGCTCCACGCCCGCTCGTGCTCACGCGCCACGCTGCTCGGGTGGCGATGTTCTTCCGCTTGCGGCTATGCCTCAACGGCCTCCCTGTGCACGCCTGGCTCTCCGACATCGCGGAGCGCATCATCGGCAGGAAGTGCTCCGTGTAGTGCCTTGAGGGGGCTTCGGCGAGCAAGGAGGACACAAGAACTCTCAACCTTTGGGCGTGGACGACAAACCCGAGCACCGTCACCAAGGTGATATGGATCACCTTCGCCAACCGCCCAGATGACGCCCACCCCCCTCTGGCCGATGTAGCCTCCAGTCTTTTGGATAAATGGAAGCGTGGACTTTCCTATAGAGTCATCATCCATCTTAACTACTACACTATGGCGCCACTTGATGACTTCATCACGACGACCGACACCGTCCCCTACGAGTTGACCACAACAACTCTCCCTGGAACCTAGGGGTGATCAACAGCATGCGGGGGGCCAAAGGAGGGTGAAGCCACATGCGCCATCCTCCCCAAGAGGGTAGGAACCAAGAAGGCGGCAACGAGAGCCACATAGCTGGAGACCGTGCCCCCACTCGAGAGTGCCGCCAACCTCGAAGCCGTCAGGGTATGGATGAGCACTCAGTGCGTTTCCACCCCAGGCAGAAGGATGATGAAGACGACGATCATGTTGGCGGGAGTCAAAATCGTCAAGGCCACCGTGGCCAGAGCTGGCTCACTTGGGGCGCCAACAAGCAGTGCTTGGGGTCGGGTCGTGACCGCGATCGCTCGCCCCGTCGGGTCCATGCAGACGACTACTACAGAGATGGCGGTCACCGTCAACCAGCTCCGAGAGACTCCGCCTGATGCGACAATGGGTGTGTCGACGATCAAGATGTCGATCTTACAAAATGAATAGGAGAGAATAACGCGGAATTTCTGGGGAGAGAATGGGACTGCTCTTTTATTAATATGATCTGGATTTTACAGGGGATGCCTTATGACTAGGTGGTGGACTAATCCTGTTTACACTAAGAACACTGCTTGCTATGCTACAATACCAGACTTAAAACACAAATCTGATGTCTATGTTTTAGTCCGATGAGGCTTGATCCTTGCTCTGTCCATGCTCTATCTTTAAATAGCTCTTGAAGAGGTGGCGTTATCGAGAAGACGCTCATTGTGAAGCGCCGCGACTGGTCTGAAGCAAGATGACGGTTGATGGAGTATCAACCGCCCAATGGTTGTATGCTTGTGAGATACTTAATCGTATGGTGGTTGTTCATCAGTGTCTCAGGATAAGAAACGTCGTGTGGTATGGAATATACGCACATATTCCATTCATCACACAGTAGAGAATACACCTAGAATAAGTTTCAAATATCAGTTCATACCTTTACGGCGGTTCCTGGCCTGAGGCTAGGCACAGGACCTTGTCCGACCTGTGGTACCCATTGTGTAACCTCCGGAATACTTACCTTCTATGAACGTTTGAAGTCGGTGCTACTTCTTTATGTCTAACCCATGATCATTATGTGCGATTAACTCATCACATAAAACACTCAAAACAGTAGGCAATTCAATTATTTATCACATGGTGCACTCAAATCAGTAGGTAAATCAATAATTTTATCATATGGTGCACTCAATTCAGTAGGTAAATCAATCAAATTATCATAGAATTCATGCAAATTCTTAATAATAACAGATTATGTAGCTAGAAAATTAATATCTACCTTCTCAGCACTAGGTTCCTTCACCTCATGTGATGCAAGGGTTTCTATTATAATCTGATTTTCCCTTTGTTCAATGATACTAGGTATAAAATCATGAGTATTGATCTCAGGTTGAGTGTTCAAATCAGTAACTTTGGTATTACCTTGTAGGCTTGACTCAGATGATGTCGGTATTGGATGCGGTGAGTAGTCACAAGCTTTCCCTTCTTCTTCTTGCTCTAGCTCAATTGCCCATAAGCGAGCCAATGATGCAAGACAGCAGGACAGAGTGACGCTCACAGCAGCAGGGGCGGCAATCATAGTAGGTGCAGTAACAGAAGAAGCAATCGAAGAGATCTACAACTTTGCAGTTGAGGTGAACCCCAAATTCTGAAAGGAAGATTGAAAGAAACGGTAAAAACAACGACCGAAAACTTGTGATGCAAATTCAGGACTGTAGATGGCCAATTTTGGGGCTCTTGGATGGTGATTGGTGCAAGCAAGTTAGTTTTTTCGAATCAGCCTCATTGTTAGCTTTCAAACGAGCACAAGAACGTCGAAAACGGACACCGTATGCAAAAGTTATGCCCGTTTTACTAAAGGTGTTTCGGAAACAGAATCCTGCTCGAACTCGAATTCGTCTCGGGTTGAAAAATAAAACTGCTATATCTTTCAAACCCGTGGGCCAAACTTGCTGATTTTTTTGTAGAAGCTTGTGGCTATATGTAGAAGGACTCCACCAATTTTCACAAGTTTTGGTGAAAGCTTGGTGCGCTTTTCAATTTTTGGGAAGGTGGACACTCTCCTTTTTTGTCCTATTTTTTTCTTTCTCCTCTTTTTTTGTCCTTTTTTTCCTCCTCTCCGAAACCAATCAGAGGTGCTCCTCTCCAAAACCAAATCAGCACTAGGGTTTCCTTTTATTCTGGCTCCTCTCTGAAACCAAATCAGCACTAGCGTTTCCTTTTATTCTGGCTCCTCTACGAAACCAATCAGCTTGTTGGCCGTCGCAGTGAGACAAAGTGGCGGTAGGATAATTTGGGTTTGCCGCGGCAGCGAGAGGCGGCAGAGCACTTGGGTTGCCACAGCAGTGAGATGCAGCGGTAGCAGATGGCTTGGGTTGCCACGGCAACGAGGGCCACCAGTGGCAGAGCACTTGGGTTGTCGTGGCGGCGAGATGCAGCGGTGGCAGGAAGGTTTGGTGGTTACTATGGTAGTGAGAGGCAGCGGTGGCAGGAACATTCGGTTGTTGCCACGGCAGTGAGAGGCAACGGTGGCAGGCCGTTTTGGTTGTCGCAGTAGTGAACGGTAGCGGCGGTAGGAAACAAGATGGATGCTGCGAGAGAGAGAGGCAACAATGGCAGGCCATTTTGGGTGTCGTGGCAGTGAACGACGGGAGGTTGTGGTTGCCGCGGCAGTGGCGGCAGGGCCTTGTGGTTGCCGCGGCAGCGATCAAGATGCAGACTAGACGATGATCAACTAGCAACAACTAAACTAGAAATCAACACTTGACATGACCATGCAACTAGTAATTCAACAAGCAAATTACTGATAAGAAAAATTGTAGCGCACAGATTGGTTTGGACGGATGAACTAACCCTAATTTTTTTGTGGCTTTTGTGGATTGTAGGTGAAAGAAAATTCTCACCGATCAACTTGTGCTCTGATACCACCTGATACGACAATGTGTGTCCCAATTTTTCGATGAGAAGGATATATAATTCGATTTGGTGGAGATGACTCACGATTCAGCTACCAATCGTACACAACCAATATGCCTGACAATCGCTGAACCAACTCCGTGATTGTTATCAACCTTGCTAGAAGTACGATCGACCGACCATGAATGTCTATTTCTGCATGCAATCAAAGAATAAGCAAGGGAATTTAAAGGTGGGGCCAGATCCATTGGAAAGAGGACGAGATAAGCTTTCCAATAAGCCCAAGAACTCATCAAAAGAAGTCCGTATGCGACTTTTATGGATGTTTGAAGTCGATGTTATCTCTGGAGACCGAATTGAATTCTAGAACGTATCTCACTGGAATCCTTGCTTGACTTGGAACCAAAATGATGTGAGGACCTTCCTTGTACCATGACGTGGAGTAGCGGTCGTATCCGAAGGGTTGATGGCCTCATCATCCCCCCTTCTTGCATTTGAGCCGTCCTCGACTCACACTCACCATCCAGCTCCAAGACAGTGGACCTCTCACCACCCCAACGGCCTTTCAAAGAAGCACATGTTGAGTGGCTTCATAATGTAGAAGCTTACATTCGAGCATCCAACGAGGCAACCGACAAGCTGGGCCTGTTCAGCCCGACAGGTTCCCCCTTCCCCGTGTAAGCTCCAATCTAGCCAGCCCTCCCCCTCTGGAGGACCCCCTCGCCTCTTCGGCCTCTTGTTGAAGGGGAGTCAATTCGAGTAGGGAGTGAAGCCGGAGTTAAGGTCTCCCCTCTGGCCTTGTTGCTGGCCTAGTTTTTTCTTGGGGAAGTCGACGCTGGCGTATCCCCGTGCCCCCTCATCTCCGTCTTAGCTCAGGCCGGCTTCGGGTGTTGAGTTCCGGGGACAGTCGGGCACCTACCCCGCTTCCCGATAGGTGAAGAGGCACCAACTGACCCCACCGAAGAAGGGGTGTGCGCCTAGAACATCTTCAATGCCTCAAATATTGGATGCCTCGTCGATGACCACCCCAGCCCCGTCGCCAGCCACGCAGGTCATGGAGCCCTTGGCCAGGATGCTTCACCAATGTCCTCCCTCCAAACGGGAAATGGAGATCACCCCTTGGTGCACCTACTATTTGCCAAGCCACATCTGCCGATCCTTCCTCTGCCGGTCTCCACTCTGGCCAAGGCCAGGGGTCTGCCCGGCTGCTAGGATCTCTTCTACGTGCACCGTAGCACTCGCTTGGCGAACAAGAGGAGGACGGGCACCATGTTGCAGAGGGCACAAGAGACCCTCGCTCACAAGCTGGGAACGCTGCCAGAAGGTGCAAGCATGACCGAAGAAACATTCAAGGACTACCTCGCCATGTTTAACATCCCCTCCCGCAAGGAGCCATTGATGCGCTCTCAAGTCTCTTCAAGCTCGATTATTAGATGACGTCGACCGCAAATGATGCCCTGATAGAGCTTGGCTGCTAGGGAACCTCAGACCTAGAAGAAAGGGACATACAACGCATTGCGAAAATGCCAACACCATCTCCTGTGGCTGTCGCTACTTTTGGGGCGGCACACATCCTAGCCGCGGCCTAGGCAGTGGTTCACCGCGTCAGATTAATGAAGAGCCCCCATGATCAAGCGCGCCTACAATAGCCTCACTTTTGCTTCAGATCATGTTAGCGGTATTTTGTTGGGTGGATATTCAATGGTCGATGCTTTCTAGTTCATTTCGTTTACTTCTTACGCTCGGTTCCTACACCTTCCTTTTGCCTCACTTTTGCTCCTCCTGAATGGGATCCCGGGAAATAGAATCTACCACAGAAGGGGCCTGAGACAAGGAGACCCACTACCCCCTTTCCTCTTTATCCTGGCTATCAACCCGCTTAACAGAATCCAAGAGTTGGCAACAAACCTGGGCCACTTAGAACTTCTGCGGGGCAGGTTCGCCAGGCTAAGGACATCCTTGTACGCTGATGATGCGGTAATCTTCATCACGCCGACAAAAGACGACGTCCAAACTATGATCACAATTCTCCAAAGCTTCGCCCAAGTTTCGGGACTGCAAACCAACATTCAAAAAAGCATAGTGGCGCCTATCAGTTGTGATAACATTGACCTTGACTCGGTTCTCTAAGATTTCCCAATGAGACGATCTACCTTTCCAATCAAATACCTAGGGTTACTGCTTACCTACAAAAAGTTGAGAAGGGTGGACTTCCAACCTATACTAGATAAGGTAGGAAGTAGGTTAGCCAGTTGGAAGGCAAACCTTCTAACACCAGTTGGGAGAACCATCCTTGTCAGATCGGTGCTCACTTCGATTCTGATCTACTACTTCTCAACTTTTAAACCCCCCAAATGTACCCTGCACGCCTTGGACCGAGCTAGGCATAATCCTTTGGGCTGGCTAAAACTCGATCTCTGGAGGAAAAAGAAAAATTAACTGGGAGGAAGTTTGTAAACAAACAAGACTCGGAGGGTTGGGAGTCCTCAACTCAAAAAAACGCGCAAGCCCTCAGGCTCTGCTGGCTCTGGCAAGAGTGAAAGGCGGATAATAAACCTTGGGGTAGTATGGAACTCCCGTGCGACAAGGCCGACCGCCGCCTTTTCTCCTCAGCCACGACCGTTACCCTTGGCGACGGGAGAAAGGTCAACTTATGGTCCTCACCTTGGCTAAATGGGGCAACCCCAAAGGACCTCGCCCCTACGATCTTCCATTCGGTGAGATGAAAAAACAGAACGATGAGCACGACACTCCAGGATGGGCGTTGGATACATGACATAAACATTACAGGCGGCCTAAACCACCAGTTCGTGCAACAGTTCATTCTACTTTGGGATCGAATAAGCACCGTCAATCTCAACTCAGCCGCCTCGGATGAGATCATATGGAAGTTAACTCCAGACAACACTTATTCGACTAAGTCTGCCGTCTGTGGATCTCAAACAAACTCCAGGCGAGAGGTTGGCCTAACCATGACATTTGTCCTCTCTGTACACAACCACTAGAATCAGCCCTACACCTTTTTTCCTAGTGAAGATACACTTGACGAGTGTGGAATGATTTAGCAAAATGCCTTGGGTGCGCTCTGCTTAAACCCTCCAACTAGCATCATAGTTACAATACGGGGGACTAGTGGTCTAAAATGAGCAATGTCGAAGGCACCCTAAGGAGGGCTATGGCAACGGTCGTCATCCTAACCTCTTGGGAGATGTGGAAGGAACACAACGCTAGAATCTTCACGAGCAAATTCACTAAACCGGGGAACCTAGTGTCGAAGATAAAAGGATGAAGGAAAATCTTGGAAAGTAGCTGGGGCTAAGGGCTTGGAGCAATTTTTATTGTGTAATTAGTCTCTTGATATAATAGACTCCTTCCGGTTCCCATACCGGCTCTTTTCCTTATTAATATAATAGGCAGCTCTCCTGCCAGTCTCTTCAAAAAAATAGAATATATTGGTTTGTAATTTCAGCTATTTTGGGCTTCAAAATCAAAAGTTTTGGCAGCATGTATTTTGGGATTTTTTTTTTTTTGCATCTTGTAGATCTTGGCCAAAGGTATATTGATAATTTACTTCAGGTTTATGAATTGCACTGTGCCTCCTAGGAAGATTCCCATTGCCATCCAACCCTCGAGATATCTATCTATCTATCTATCTATCTATCTATCTATGATCAATGCTCTGCATGCTTAAATTATCTCCACCGCTTGTTATACGATGGATATCATGTTGTATCTATCGGTACACTATTGGTACACATAAGGATCGAATCCGGGTCTCGGACTGCTGGGGCCATAGCCTGAGGCTCGGCCTAATTAGCAGTGGTACCCCTCATGTAGTATTATTAGGCCTTCAGATCTTACCAACCGTGGGCCAGCCTGGGGCGCACCGCCCAGCTTAGGGCTAATGAGTTCTAGCCTCCCCTCCCGGGCTTGCATGGTTGAGAGCTCACCACCGCCTCCTTAGGTAGTTGGCATCGGCGCATCACCACTCGGCCTACTCGGTAAGCTTGGCTACTGCCTTCCTAGTCCCTACTAGTACTCTCTCCTCCTGTCCTCACTAAATGGCATACCGGACACCCCTGCTGGCTCCCTGCTACAGAAACGTATCATCAATTACAGAACAAGGATGAACCGCTACGAACGGATAATTTAACAGGTGTGGTGCAAAAATACCATCAGGATTCAGGAGTCCATGGTTGGCACTTATTTCAGACATAACTGATGTCTGTCAATTATTCAAATTTTCGATACATTACAAATTGCACCTGAATGTGCAAATCAATGGCATGAGACAAAAAATGCATTACAATTTTATTTGCCGAAAGGACCGAATGCTCTTGAAATCTACTAGGTGCAGTCTTCGAATTTTTCATCACTTGCGTTGCTCCCTTCGCGTAAAATCTGCTTCACCTTGTCAAAGATCTCGTGTATCTTATTCCTGGAGTGGAGAGGGGAAGGGTACATGCACGCACAATCCAACTGGCCGTCCCTGATAGAGTCGAAAACGCCTATCGACGGGCCAATGCCATGCAAGGTGGCGCAGCAGACGTAGTCCTCCACACCAGCCTTACTCTGCAGATCAGACAGGTCGTAGATCACCGGCTCCTCAAACACGGAGACAAGCGCTGTGCGGAGCGCAGAAGCCGCTGTCAGCTGGGGGTTTTCGATGGCCCGACGCATGAGGAAGTTGAGGTCGCTGATGTCGGTGAGGTGCTTCCTGTTGTTCTTGGCATTGGTGTAGGAATCATGGCACCTCTTGGCCAGCTCCCACAGCCCTTCCTCTCCATGTATCGTGTGCGTGTTGGTGATAGCAGAATAGAAGAACCCTGCAACAATTAACAGTGTCAGAGCTGTTGCATGTGAAAATTTCTAGAAGTACATTAGTTAACACTACACAATACTACGACGAATTGTTCTAGTTGCTTCAAGGACTCACCAACATTGTGATCATCCAAAGCTGGTTCAAGAAACTTGCGGCAGTTGATCAATGTCGCAACGGAGTACGTCTCCTGCTGCTTCGATTGCCATGCAGCTAGCAGCGTCGCGGCAGCCATGGCTGCACAAAGCTTCACTCCGTTCTCCTTGCACGCCTAGAAGACAATGTGCTAAGAATGAGTAATATATACCGCTATACGCTAACGCAATAATCGTATGGTGTTGAAGCTGGAACGCACATCGAGCAGCCTCGTCGTCTCGTCGCGGGTGAACCCGAGGCGCACCATCTGCGTCGACCTCTCCGTGCCGGCCTCCTCGAACGGCAGCGTCGATGTGCGCAGCCCGTTGATGGAGTAGCCCACCATGTCCAGCCCCCGCGCCCAGAACGGCTTCCACGTGTCCCTCTGCGGTATCCTCTCCTCCAACGCCGCTTCCACTGCCGCCGCCTCCACCTCCGGCTCCGGGTCGCCGGCTCCCGCACGGCCCAGCAGCGTGACGAGCTCCCTCACCAGCTCCGCCGACGCCGCGCAGTCACACGCGGCCGTGTGGATCCGGACGAACAGCGCCGCGCCACCCGCAGGCGGCGGAAGCTCGTAGAGCGTGGCGAAGAGCACCGGGGCCACGTCGGGCTCGTGCTCTAGCTCGAGCGCGGCGGCCCAGGGGTTGCGGTTGAGCTCGCGCTCGAGGAGGGAGTGGAAGTCGGGCGCGCATTCGGGCGCGGGGTGGGGCGCGAGTGGGAGCCGAGGCGGCGCGGAGGAGGGGAAGGCGAGGGTTGGGCCGGAGGGGGAGCCGCGGAGGTGCGCGCGGAGGACGGGGTGGGCGTTTTGGAGGGAGTGGAGCGCGGCCTGGAGAGCTCCCGCCGCTTCGTCCGCGGCGCCGCGCGAGAGGCGGAGCGCGAGTAGCGTCGTTCCGGTGCCGCCCGGCACGGCTCGGCACAAGCTGTACTCCGTGCCGCCCGCCGCGCGGGCGCGCCAGTCCGCTGCGTTGGGCTCCGCGCCCGTGCCGGTGCCACTTCCGCTCGCTTGATCCATGGAGGATGCGGGAGCGGCGTGGCCCTGCTGTTCTTGGTGCAAGTTGGTGTTTGTGTGTGCTTGTTGTATGATTTGATAGAATGCGCCACACCCTGATGGGCATCTATTGATCAGTACTTGTAGTACATATACGTGAGGTGGTTAAGGAAAGCTAGGTTGTTAAGGAAAGCTATCCTATCCTATCCTATATTAAATCTGATGTTGATATTAACGTATACGATTAATTGATTACATGTCACTCGAATTTTGCAGAATTCCTGATTATGTCATTATTATATAAGAGGCGAGACAAACTTTCGGTGGTATATAAGGAATTCACCCTAACAGATACTAACAGATATCAGTTGATATGAATCAATTAAACTTATTGAGCTGCATGCACCAACCAGTTCGCTCAAAAACTTAAGTTGATGAGGAAATACGGACAATTCACTAATACTTCAACACAACTAACACTTCCCGCAGTCGAAACGGTAAGCTCTCGGATGTTGAGACTGGACCGAAAGTCGAGGAAGAGGGATGGCGGCAGACCTTGGTGAAGACGCCGACGAACTGTGATGACGAGGGGATGTGGCTAACACGGATCGCGCCCAAAGCAACCTTGTCGTGAACGAAGTGCAAGTCTATCTCAATGCACTTCGTCTGTTGATGTTGCACCGGGTTAGAAGACATGTAGACAACGCTTATGTTGTCGTAGAAAACAATGGTGGCCTTGCGTAGAGGACGGCGTAGTTCCTGGAGAAGTTGTCGTATCCAACTAGCTTCGACAACTGCATCGACGACGACACAATATTCATGATATTCAGCCTCAACGCTAGAGCGAGAAATAATGTGCTGTTGTTTGGACGACCAGCACACAAGGTTCTCACCTAGGAAGAGACTATAACCTCCAGTGGACCGACAGGTATCGGGACAACCAGCCCAATCGGCGTTGGTATAGGCGAGGTGGGATCAAAGCTATATCGTGTGGCATTGGTCTGGTTCGGCATGGGCGCATGGCAAAGCCTGAGTTGTGCCTCCTGCGGGTTGCATTGCAGCAGCAGCTTGCAGGCAAGGCTTTTCCGAGTAGGGTATCCCCATTGCTGCTTGTATATATACATCGAAGCGCTGATGGAACTGCAATAGAGCCCAAATGCCATATGACGAAAGTAGACACTGATTTAGCTGTCACGTTGTCATATAAAATCAAGAGAACCATGTCACTTGATCATTATATTCTTTCTGTAAAGTTAGTATCAGTTGCTCATCTGCTACACCAACTCAATATCCGCACAGAAATAAAATCTTCACTACAAATCTTTCTGCACACCGTATTTCGAGATGTAAAATCTTTCTGCAAAGAACTCAGAGAGCATGGCACCATCAAATATTTGTCCTTTATTATTTTTCAAAAGAACATTTGTCCATTATTAACAGAACACAGACACCACTTCCATCGACCTGTCTTAGCAAAAAGAGAGCATGATATTACCAAAATTTTCTCTTTTATTAACAGAAAGCACAAAGATCTGTAATCCAATCACAAAAATAAGAGCATAAATGTTATCTTTCCAGTGGTCATGACATGTCACACTAAAATAAGGTTCCAGTTGACAGTCTAGTCAGTTTTTAACAGTTCAGCAAGTTAGGTGCCATTATCTCCAGTAGCCCCTTGGGATTGTCCACATGAACCCAATGGCCAGAGTTGGGGAGAACGTGGAGTGACACTTTCCCTGCATCAGGCTTGCTCTCTCTCCTTGACAATGCTTTTAGCCTCTGAACATCGTCAGGGTGCCATCTATCACTGCGCTCTGCCTGTACTACTGCAATCTCCAAGCTTTTTGGTGGGTGCTCCAGCAGTGTCCAATAGCTTCTGTCTCTGAAAATTAACAATAACTTAACTTAGTTTGCTTACATCAAAATAACTGTACAGCAAAGCATAAAATATGTAGCCTTATGATTTAGATGAACATGCAATTTTTATGTTCAACGATGGTACAAGGTTACACGGGAACTAGTTCACTGATTGGAGATGCCCAGACCGACAAAAAAAAAATCAGACAAGGAAGAAGTGTAATCTAAGTAAAAAAAATAAAGTGGACCTTACCTATAAGAATTAAACATGTCTATGGCAGCCTGAAGATCAAAATCCCAGGTCACATGTTCATTGCCCTTCTTTAAGTTGCTGTCAATCCATTCTGAAAGTGACTTCGAAAATCCCAGGCTGAGCATGTGGTTGACAACCCACCTAATAGTAAACAGGCGTTAGAGTTAAGGATCTGAATGAACGTGAATCATTGGTCCTTCATGCTAAACATCCTGAAAAGGCCAAAATATTTGATATCCTCACACTTCGGATGATGCTTGCATGATTACATCTACAGTGTTAGGTAATCATTGGTCGAAGCAGGCATCAATCAACCATTTTATATTAAAAGGACTATACTTCCTGCTCCTCAGAAGTACTACATATTTACATGTCAAGGACCAATATCTGGAGTATGGGTATAAAGCATTGTTTATCCTAAGTATCAAATTAACCGAACCACTTGACTTTTGAAATACAAGGTGTGTCCAAGGTTATTCTAGACTTCTGGTGCTTTCAGTATAAAACACCACTCCATGTAAGATTTCAGCTATAAGCATTATCCAAGTTAATACAGCAGGTGTTATGAAAGTTCTCGCCGAATTTTGTTTCTATGCACATCTTTGCTACGCATGGTTATTTGTTTTGTTATTCTATCATGGGTGCTGTTAGTCATTGTATGTTTGTATCTATGTAGTTGTAATTATACACTGCATGATTTGTACACATACCTATGTGTGTGATGGCTAATATTTTAATGCTTGGTCAGTGTTGTACGTATTGGATTCCTGTGCTGAAGCCAGGGCATAGTGCCCTCTACTGAAGAAAACGAACAGATTAAGTCATGCAAGGGAAGGGAAGAGAGACTACCTGCGTGATGGAAGCGATGAAGGAAGACTTGCTAGTGTTTGCAAAGCCCGTTCAACTTCACCATCACTGTTATCTGTTTCTACTTGTCCAGGGACAGAATCAAGCACCCAGAGCTGTTCTGCATCGAAGGAAACATATAACATAGTGATACATATCCTTTCTCTTATGGATCCAATAATGTGCGGCAGGCATGACCAATTGTGATGATCGATCTCTTCTACTATGACAACAAATAAAGGAGCCAAGCAAATTATGCAATGAACTAACAGTATAACAGAAGAAAAGCACAATAAATTGTCCAAGACGAGGTTGTAATGAGATAACTTAAAGAAGTGTGCTTTGTGTCACATATTGAGTCATGCAATCCTTGTTTTATGCATCACATTTGATATCTTTGTAAGTGAACCTGTGTACAATGAAACCGGGAGGGGTCTCTACACCTATTGTCACTTACAAAATCAAAACAATGCGGCTGAAGAACAAGTATGTTAGAATCATTTGTGCGAAAATAAGAAAAAAGAAACTCTACACACCTGTCTGGGAAGAACAGCGGACTCTCCATAGTCCCCACGGCAACAACTCTCCGCAAAATCCAGCGTAACCTTTCCACCCATGGAGTGATCCACGACAACATCCGGCCATGCCCAGCCCCAGGCCTTCACCAAATCGGCAAGGTCCCTCGCTGCAGTCGACATGTCGTGGGGCGGGCCCAGCCGACCTACCGTGGTTCCTCAAATCCAGAAGAATCATTCTCCACTCTACACACAAATACACACACAATGCCATAAAATTCAGCTTTCTAAACGACTGCTTCCCCTCCTAAGAACAATTGCTAAACTATATTCTCGCTAGACATCGTAAGGATCAGATAACAGTGGAAATTAGGGAAATTTAGAGTGGCCATCGCATAAAATTTGAGGCTGGACTGGAGTTTACCGTCGGAAGGGGAGCGATTGCGGAGCTCGGAGGCGAGGGCGCGGGAGAAGGAGAGCCAATTGCGGCCGGAACCGAGGAGGCCGTGTGGGACGAAGGCAGTGGCGGTGGACGTCTTCTCGGGGGACAGCTGGATCTCGTCGAAGGCGAGGGTTTCAGCTTGGTGGGAGGCGTCGCCGTGGACGGAGGTGGAGAGGAGGAGACGCCACGGAGACCAAGCGGCCGAGGAGGAGAGGAGGCGCGAGCAGAGGGAGGAGGACAAGGCTTGGAGAGACGCCGCCATGGCGCCATGGCCAATCGCTTCGCAGGAGTTCTCGCCAACGCCGCGACCGCGATGCCAGGCACCGATGCGTAATGGCTGCCGAAGAAGAAACCAAAAAAAATGGGGAAAAAAAAGGGGGTAAAAATAATGACAGCTGTGGGATTTGAACCCACGCCCTTCCGGACCAGAGCCTAAATCTGGCGCCTTAGACCACTCGGCCAAACTGTCATTTGATGGGCGATGGTAGTGATTAATACAACTAGTCATTATGAATACCTAATGCTTAAGCTGACAACTTTGCACCAGAAATGAACGGTCAGGATTATGTAAATACACGCTAACGGTTCGGACCGAGGCTTGTGACAACGAACCACAAGAAGAGGCCGGCCAAGCAATTCGATCGAGCGGTATCTGCTTATCCATTCTCATCCCCACAGGTCGATCCATTCCAGTCCGGTGCACTCATTAGCACTGGTATGGCACTCTACTCTTACTGAAGTCTGAATCTCCATCCTGCCCTCCCCTGCAGAAAGCAAGCATGGCGGCTGCAAGGCAGCTGTTGGTCCACAGGTTCTCATGCTCCAGCTCTTCAGCGACACTCCTGAAACACACGTACAATGGCCTCACTGCTTCCAGGTGCAAAGGCGGATGCTGGAACAAAGCTGAGAGGCTCCCCGGTTTCAGGGCAAGCGTGGCCATCAAACCGCCGCGCGCCGCGCCGGGGAAGGACGGCATTGTGCCGGCCGACGGTGACGACAAGGACGGAGTCAGCCTCGGCACGGTGAAGCTGCCTGCCAACGTCGACATTGCTCGGTTCGAGACCTTGCTCTTTCAGGTTAGCTTTCTTGCGTCAAAAAGCGCATACACCATGCACGGGTGTTTTAGGCGAATCCACCGTGGGTGCTAGTGGGTGCTGGAGCACCCCCTCCTCCCACCCCAGTACCCCTAGTACAGTAGTACCCACTCAGGCCTGAGCACCGGCGCGGGCCGGGCGCGAGCAGGCGCGGCTGGAGGCGGGGACACGCGCACGGATGGGCCGTGTGCGCAGACCAGAGGAGAGGCACGGGCGCGCGGGCGCGGGCGCCACTGCCGAGCAGAGGAGGCGCCGGCACCAGAGCCGGAGGCGCACGGCTGCGACCAGGAGGTGGCTCCATGGGAGCATTCGGCCGGAGAAAATGCCAGGCGCAAAAAGCTCCAGTGGAGAGAGAGAGCAATGGGAAAAAGAAATACCAAGAAGGAAGAACCAGGTGCTGTCAGCCGAGTGAAGCAAAAAAGGAAGAAAGTAGAAAGAGATAAGAGAGGGGAGAGAGAGGATTAGAGAAAAGGGGAAAGAAGAATGGGTGGCCACTGCTCAGGAATACATTCAGCCGAATGGGTAGAAAAGGAGAGAGAAAAAAAGGTGGTTGGGTGGGAACTAAAGAGAAGGTAATTAGGGAAAGAGATTAGATTAAAAAGGAGATTAGAGAAAAGATTTAGAAATAAGGTAAAAAGGAAATTTCTTGTGAGTATCAATAATGGTATGTTTAGCAGTAAATTTAAGCACTAATATTAATAAGGGCCGGCGGTACGAAAGTATTAGAGCAAATAATTGAGTAAGTCGCGTACGGATACTTAATCGCAGACAGACCAGTAGAAAAAGAAGAATAGGTGCTCTGCTACAGGAGTTTGAAGAAAACCGGAGGTTGAAAAAGCGGCTTAAGGGCCGAGGCCCAGTCGGGCTTCTGCAAACGGTGGCTTAAGGCCTAGCCGGGCAGCCGGCCCAAATACAACATCAGGATTTAGAAACAGATAAGGTACATTTGCCTCTCAGCCACACCCACACCACACGGCACACACCCAATTTGAGAGAGGAAAGACAGGCCGAGAGAGTTAGAGATGGGGAGAGACTCACCGTCGCCGAGGACTGAGCCAATGAGGCAGTGAGGTCTGAGGGGGAGGCCGGAGGCGGTCAACGATTCAGCGGCCTAGTACTAAATTTATGGATATTTAGGGGCACATTATCCATTGGCGAGGTACTAAATTTATTGTATTATACATTTACAATTTGTTATCTTTCTATTTACGTATAAATTTAATATTCCAATAGCAAAATACTAGTAGGCGTAGCTTTGGTATGCTTATATTGTGCTATAGCCTCAACAGTAGAACTCCTCTTCTATTTTCATCGTGGATTCGCCACTGGTTTTAGCCTAACTGATGCTTATTCTGATGCTGTTGTATTGACAGTGGGCGAACAGCCTCTGCCAAGGCGCCACCTTGCCACTTCCAGTGCCGCTGAAGGTAGGGCAGATTGACGAGCTACCGATACGACTTGATACTTCGATTTCTTCAGCTGATACATTTTTCATGTGCAAACAGGTGGACAAGGTGGAGGGTGGGGTCAGGCTAGGATTCGTCGGAATCGAGGACGGCGCAACGCAGGAGCTGGTCTACATCGACTGCTTGGTGTCTCCGGCGACGGACGGCTCCGGGCCGGTATTCCGGGCAATCAGGAACGGCCCTATGAAGGACATGGAGCCACCTGGGGAGCCGAGGATCATGAGGAGCCTCCTGCAGGCGCTCCAAAAGTCTATTCAAATTGCACAAGTTTGACGGTGTACAAGACTGGAGAATACATGATGCAGGGTTGCATTCTCTGTTGTTGCAACTTACAAATTTGTAAATCCTGTTTTTCTAGTTCTCTCATGTCCAGTTCCAAAATGAAGATATAAGAAAGTGACAGGAAACAGCAACAAGCTCCAACAAATTTTTTCTTTATTCATGATAATTCTCGAGATATTCCAGTAGCTAGAAATGATAGGTCGAACAAAAGAAGTAGGTTACACTCGCACAGCAAGAAATGATGTCAAATAAATCTAACAAGTGGCTTTTCAACCATCGTTCAAGTATAGAGGAACCGGTGTCAAGGTGGGCTGGGAGAAAAACAGCCTAAAACTCGCCAAGTGCCATCCACTATCTGAAACATCATGATGAGCTAACACATTACATTTATGATGTGGAACAAGCTTCGAGCTTTGGGAGGACGCTGCGCCATGCATCAGCAATATCCTTCGCTAACTTCGCTTGACCTTTGGCAAATTCATGGAATGCGAGTCCAATATCAGCTGTTTTCTGCTCCTGGAAACGTGCAAGCTCTTCATTCATTACCCTAACTATGTGATCAAACCTCTTCGTAGCCTCCTCACTGTCTGCTTTCAACTGTGTTTACTCACAACAAAACACTAGTCAAAAACCTCTAAAAAAACATAGTCAAAACAATTATTCATTCACAATTTCTGCCCGCTTGTAAGAGTTCCTCAAAATGAATAAGAACTTGCCTCTCTGAACTCATGTTCTGTTTCAGAAAACTTCTCAGGGTTCATGAACTTCAATTTTTCACTGCAGTAGTAACAGGATTAGAAAGTTTTGATGTAATAGTATGGAACAACCATGAGATCAATACAAGGATCTTAGACCCTGTGTTGTGCTAGGATATTACAGATTCGATTATTTAATCATGAGGACCTTTAATTTGGTAGGACCCAAGCTTGCTTAGGTATTATCCTAAAAGGTGAAGACACTTGCTCGGGACAATTTGCCTAATTAATTAAGATCCTTTGTCACTGAGCACGAAATAGGTAGGTGCAATATGCATAACATACAGATTAAGCTCTTTATACTTCCTCTCCTGGTCTAAATCAAAGTGCTGCCTGAAAGCATTGGCTCGATCCACCATAGTTGCCTGTCATGAACATGCAAAGATAAATCATGACCTCAATTTAGCTGGCATTTCTTCAACATTATAAGCAATTCCCAGTTTACAGTTAATAGATGGTTAGAGAAAGAAATACTAACTTTTATTGACTGCACATCACGCACATAATCTTTCAAAGGTTCTTCGAAGTTAAAGAGAAGGTTGTCTGCCTATAGTAACAGAATGTCGACTTCATTAGGTTATAGAAACACTGAAAGGGATGGTTATATGGTATTTAACACCAAGTGGTATTATCTTAAGAGTTCATTGATTACCTCTCTTTGAAGCTTTACTGACAACATCTCTGACTTTGAACCAACTTCAGAAAACACCTTTTCCATAAAATCCCCTTCGCAAGCACCTAAAAGCTTAATCGCCTTTCCAAAGTCCGCCAACGATTGCCCAAGTTCTAAAAAATGAAAAGCAGGATTGTGTAATTGATCTTAAAATCCAGTTAAACAAAATTACATAACCATGAGAGGAAGTTGAGATATTGTTGATAGCCCCTGAGCAGCAGCCTTGTGCTTATTATGATATCATGCACCAGGTCAATTATTCTTTATTTTGAAAGTCACAATTTTGAGCAAGCATACAATGTTTACTGCCATTGTAGATTGGGAATATCACTAAAAAAGTCTTACCATGAAAATGGACCAGCAAACTTGCAAAGAATTTTAAAACATGGATAAAATAAACAAGGGATTTTCCCCCTAAGATCAACAGCTGTACCTCTGTGTCTTTTCACAAGGCGGAATGCTTGTTTTTGGGCCTCTTCTAAATGATTTTCTAGCTCAAATATGTAATATTTAAGCTTCTCATATTCAGGAGTAGATTCCTCCACAGGCTTTTCTTTTCCCAGAACAACATCACTAACTTTTGATTGTACATCCTAAAAAAATGGTCAACGATTATTAATCAGCAAGTGAAATTTCAATATTGAGAGGAGGTGGGGTTGACTTCATGGTATTCTTTTTATAATCCTATTAAAGGCAGTATTCAGGTAACATAAAAAATGTCTTACTGGACATTGGACAGACAGTACCTTAAACATCTGTATGAAATCTGCAGGCTTCTTAAATCTACCAGTCTCATAAGACCTTGCTCTATCCATTTTCTGCTTCATGCTCAGACAAAAGAAAACAATTACCATTAAAAGTAACTAACAAGAAATTTTTGAGTCAAAATAACTGAGATATACAAGGCATGGAACCATGGGCATACAAAGTTCCAAGAAAACAATTAACAGAGGATCAGCCTTATGATGCACGAGATTGCAGACGACTATTGCAAAGTCAGCACTTCAAGTCACAATATTGATTCAAATTATTGCATTTTCACGACTGGAGTATCTGGTGAGATCTTTATAGTTATGCAATGAAATTGCTTTATTTTGTTCTGGTGGAAATTCAGTGTGAAATCAAATAAAATGACCACATTGCAAACCAGTGAATATCGATGCAGTATAAAACATGCATATGTCAGTTGGCCTAACAGTTACTTGACTATTAACAGCTACCCTAAGGCCAAATATGATATAGAACTTTCCATACAACTTATCATTCATATGCCACAAAGTTTCTGTAACATAGATTTGAAGAGTCAAGAATTTATGCAAAAAAAAAAAAAAACTTAGCCCAAAAATATAATTATATGGATCCAAAGTTAACAAGGAAAATGTACCATTATGCTCATGCAAATACTTTACCTCTTCATCTGCCTGCAAAAATACCCTAAAATCTTCACTTTGCTTAAGTTCAGGGTGTGACGCTATTCTGTTGATGAATAGGTCCAGAGCTTGACGCCGCAATTCAATGAACTCTTTGCTAAACCAGAATTTCTCTGAGGGTAAAGCAATATAACAACAACCCAATAAGCAAGGGAACACAATACTGACACCACCGTTCAGTAGTCCAGAGATTGTTCTGTTCTAGAGAGGATAAAAGAAATAGGTTGTTAACAAAACTATAAGTTGCCATATTACCAACAGCATTCTTCTCTGGAAGGGTAGGTATAAAAATGCCTTTGTACTTCTCAGCAAGCCGATCATGCAACCACTCAAAATCGCTATAGCGCCGGATAACAATTTTCTCTGGTCCCTCGAATTCAGGTAGGTTAGTCTATACAGAGACAAATGTTACCAAATTAGCAAATTAATAGCAGCAAAATCATGATATGGCCAAAAACAAAACATCTGCTCAAAGCAGTCAATATGATACAGCTCCTAGTTAGCACTCAAGGAAAAAAAGGAGAATGAAATGTAAAACAAGTGTTGCAGGTCAACTCAATAAGCTACACAAATGGAAGTGAAGTAGCGATAGAACAGGACAAAAAAACGTGCATACTCATTTGGCAGGTCACATGATTGCAATGTTATTCCCCCACAATTATCTTGCTCGGTTGCTTGAATGAGAACTTTTTAACTATTCAGTTCCTTATTTATAAGTGAACATACTTTTTCCCAGAATCTAAAGCTCACACCCTATTTTTTGCAAACAACTAGACCACCCTCTTCATATTGACATATTCTCCAGACGCTGCATAGTTTCTCTCTATTGCTCCTTCACGTCAACTTTCAGAACTATTCAATTTTCCGGCATTTTCTTCCAGCACATACTAAGCTCTACTAATTACAGAACATTTATTAAAAGCTTCCTACTAAAATCTAGAAGGTCGCAAACCACATCGTTCATTTATTACTGGATTGTTAATACTTTTCAGTTTCGGATCTATATCAGCAAATCATAGTCCAAAAAATTAGTTCCGCTGTTCCAGCTCTCACACTGTCATCTCGTACCGTGCAAAAACTGCTCTAAAATTTGGCATCGCAGCATAGACATAAGCAAATAATCAGCTCGAACAGAACCATGTTAAAAACTACTAAATCGAAGTAACCGACAGGTTTGGGGTTTGGGACGGAGAACGAATCAGGTGACCTTGGTGATGACGCGATAGGAGATGTAGGCCTGGACGCCGGTGCCCATCTTGACGGGATCCTTGACGGATATCGACAGTAACGGTGCCCCAGCCGCCGCCGCCGGCGACCGCGGGCTCTGCGACTGGCTCCTCTCCTGCGAGAGAGCGCATAGATAGATTCAGGGCGAATTACCAACCGAGCGCGCGAACGGTCGGCGGCGCGGGGGAAGAGAATCGGTGGAGGGGCGGGTATCTCAATTACCGCGGAGATCATGGCGAGCTTTCCGGCGAGGCCTCGCCTCTTAGGTGCGGCACGACGAAGCTACGGGAAGAAGAGGACGACTTGGGAAGAAACGAGAAAAGGATTTTTTTTTTTCCGTCCTCAAGTTTCCCGTGAGCGCTTTTGTGTTGGATAGTTTGTTGGTTACGGGATTACAAACGGATGTTGTTGGATCTGGGACGCAGATCCCGTCCCTAATCAATTCGGTTTTAGCCCAGGGTTGCCCACCCAGTGTGCCAGCCACGACCCGCGTGTAAGACCGGCCCACTATAATCCTACTTTTCTTCTGTTTCATCTAGAAACCTAGGCTTAAGCCCGCTTAGGACACGGGAATTTTATTTAAATGATTCGATGCAATTGTATTCTTTTTATCAGCTTGATCTAAATCTATTCTTCTCTTGCAAAAATCTATATTTATTCTAGTCGATTTATAGATCTAGTCTATGTAACAAAAAAAAAGATGCCCCGGCTCCCAGCTCCCATTTCCCAGCCGTCGCTAGAACCTCTTCCTCACGCGCCCCACTCAGCCACTCCTCCCTCCGATCCAGATCTTCTCATCTTCCTCCCCTAGTCCCTTGTCGTCCTCCTGGCCGGCCGTTGCCCCTGACACCTGTGGTCGTCCTCCTCCTGGCCAGCTGCTGCCCCCGTCCTCCTCCCTGCCAACCGCCGCCCCTGTCCTCCTCCGGCTGCAGCAGTCACTCACGCGGTCACGCCAACCCCCAAGAAGGCAAGAACTCCAGATCCGTCCGTCCTCCTCCCGAACGCCAGTCGCCTCCTCCCGCCCGGCCTCCTCCTCAACGTCGCTTGCCTCCTCCCGCCCGTCCTCCTCCAGATCCGCCCATCCTCCTCCCGAACGCGGTCACCTCCTCCCACCCAGGGCAAGCTGGTTTGTCCATTTCTTCTCAATTCTCCGTCCTCCTCCCGCCCGGTCACCTCCTCACGCTCGGCCTCCCGACCATAGCTGGTGCCGCCCACGGCTGCCTGGCAATCAGCTACCGAATCACCCGCGCATCTACCAGGTTCGACACTTAAATCCCTTCTTGATCCTGTTCATGCATGGTGCTTTCATACTCGATTAGGGCACATGACGATTCAATCACAAACCAGGTATTACCCTGTATGACACTGAAATTGCAAATGTACAACTAGTTGGTGTGTTTCTTTTCTGATGTCTTGCGCGCTGAGCTATGTGTCATGCTTGATGAAAGAAAGCAAGAACAATAGGGGAAACATCATGCTTATCTATACTCGAATGATTTGTTGCCCTTGTATGTTATTGTTGTGCCAAAACATGTGTCGACCTTTATCAGATTAAGGCGTTAAAGCTTGGGGACACAATTTGTAGATGTGCTTGCTCATACAGTGCAGTGTTAAGAAAAATGAAGGCTTGTTTCTAAACATTCGCAATGCCCATGAGAGCTTTCGCTTCGCCATTCTTTGAGAACTTATTAATGTTTAATTCTTCCTGTGATGTTTGATGCCCTTGAGAACTGCTCTACTTTCTGATGTACATGGATTCTTTTCATATACTCCATCCTAACATCTGAAGGATTCATTGATGTATGCGTTGTATTTGGAGTTTTAATGTATTTCTTCAGTGTTATTTTAGCTAAGAGTGTTGGTGATCATTCTAATCTTGTTTCTTAGAAAGATTTGGTCTAGAGTTTGGAGTTCCTCTGTCAAACCAACTTTTGTTTTGCTTTACATATCATATCTTTAACTTGCATCTTGTTGCAGGCACCTACATTGACAAGAAATGCCCATTCACTGGTACCGTGTCAATTAGGGGTCGCATCATAGGTGGAACATGCCTCAGTGCTAAAATGAACAGGACTATCATTACCTTCACTTTGTCAAGAAGTACCAGGTAAGCTAATCTCCTTTGTTGGCTTGAATTTCTAAATGGCTTCATCCTGGTTGTTCATTCATAATGACCATTTCTTTGGTGCTTATGTAGGTATGAGAAGAGGCACTCCAACTTCCCTGCTCACATTTCGCCATGCTTCTGTGTGAAGGAAGGAGATCATGTGATCATTGGCGATCTGAGTAAAACTTAGCGTGGCGATTTTATAAGGGGTTACCTATGTTATGTAGCACAAATTATTGAATTTTGGAAATGCGCTTGGGCCTGTGAATGTTCTGTGTATCTCAATTTTTATTTGTTGAAATTGATTAGTTGTCGTCTTGTCGAACTTGATGTGATGTGTGAATTGTGATGAACTTGATTGGTTGTTGAATGTGATGCACTGTTGATGTGTGAATTGTGATAAACTTCATGTTTGTATTGTTTATGTGTGATGAGCATGCCCGCGGGCGGCAATGTATTGTTCGCGGGTAAACAGGCATACCCGCAGGCGATGGGTACCCACGGGCGACGGGTATGGGCGAGAGTCTTCGCCTGTCGTCCTTCGCAGGCATGCCCGTGGGGGAAAATCGGGGTCACGGGCATGGGTATGGGCGAGCACTACCTGTACCCGCCGCGCCCGATTGTCATCCCTATTCCCGTGTATAATTGACTACATATATGTTATGCGCTTTTGTTGTGCTATATTTGTATGCATATTTTGTATGTTATGTGTGTATTGTCAAAGTAAATCGGTTCCGAAAAATCATGAGAGTTTGGACATTTCATGTGGAGTTGTAATATAAAATTTGATGAAATTTAGGAATACACTTTGTATTTTGCAAATTAAATGTGGTGCGTGGTTTGGTGCATGCAAGATACACGTGTGGCTTTTCAAGGGGTTGAAATTAGTCTTCGCGTCGCATTAGCCCTTTCCCATTGTCTCTTGACTGCCCATGTCGGCAGCGAACTTTGAAGTCATCCATGTTCTGTGACATGGGCTGGACGATTGCGTAATGTTAGCAGAACATAAGGCCAAATGCATAATTAGGATGCAAATTGTACACAACTCACCTCTTCGAGATGGAGTGCGGAAGGGCGATTGGAAATGCTACGATGGCCGCCGGCATCAATAGCAGGAGCCTTCCCCTTGTCTCGGGATTACCCACGTCGACGACGAGTATCGAAGTCATCCATGTTTTGCTAAACGAGCTGGACGATTGCATAATGTTAGCAGAATAAAGGGCCAAATACATAATCAGAATGCAAATTGTACATAACTCGCCTCTTCGAAATGGAGTGTGCCCGAGCGATGGGAAATTCTACGAAGACCGCCGGTCTCAGTAGTAGGAGCATTCCCCTTGTCGTACTCAGCTTCCTATTCGAGCGTCCTCCACCACCACCTTACTATCTTGGGCTCCTCTGGTGCCCTCTCGATAGGATCCGGTACGTATGGTTTCCATCGCTGGAAGGTCTCGGCTCGCATCGCGTAGTTCAGCATGTACATCTGCTGGATGAATGCCCTGTTGGAAATATGCCCTAGAGGCAATCATGGAGATGATTATATTTTGTTATGTTCATAATATTGGATAATATGTTATCTTGTTCCTAGAATGATATCGATAATATTTATTATCAAGTATATGACTTGATTGTGAAATTCTATATTTCTGCGATGATTATTCTTAAACGTTCCCTAGTCGAAAAACATATGAGAATACATATGAATAGACTAGCATATGTATTGATTGATTACTATGTTTCACAGGTCATAGATATGAAGATATCAAGCCAATAATATGGACACATGTTAGAGAACATGGTGTTGGTTAGACCCACCTTGAGGTACTATTGAGATTGTTATGATTTTATGTGTCATTAGTTGATCTCAAGCAATGATGATGTATAATCCTTAGATCTGAGATCAGCATGGTTTTCTACATGTGTAATAGCGCTCTTAGGGGTTACCAAACACTACTCATAACTTGGTAGTTATAAAAGTAGCTTTCGGGTATGTTATGAAATATATGGAGGAATGTGACTGGTCAGATATGGGATTTGTTCCTTCTAACATAATAGGAGAGATGTCTTTGGGCCCCTCGTTGTGGTCAGATAAAGAAAGTGCATGGCCATGCCACTAGTGATCGAAGTGTCGACCATATGGAGTTATTCGACACTTGATTGAGAAAGTATTGAATAGTCCATGGATGACAAATAATCTCACCTGGAGTTCAATCAGATGTCGGGAGGCAAAGGGATAATACACAAATAGATTGTTCAGTTAGACCAGATAGTACGGCTAATATCTTTTAACCACATGTGGATAACTGCTTTCTAGGACCTTCTCTCTAGGACCTCTATGGGGAGTGGTCCTGGAATGGTCCGGGAGTGGTCGTGGAGTGGTCCGGGAGTGGTCCTGGAGAAACCTATTGAGAAGGTCCAATAGGACGTCTTGAAGAGGTTTGAAGGTGGTTCAGGAAAGTCTTGTGGTCGAAGCTGGTCGTAAATTGGTCGTATAGAGATACGAGCTGGTCGTAGACTGGTCGAACATAATCACCAACTGATTGTAAGGATTCACGAGCTGGTCGTAAGTGATAAGGACCTGGTCATATATCATATTGCATTAAGGTTCGTCCGATATATTCTATGTTTGTTCGGGAATCATTATGTGATGCTAGGTACCGCTAGCGACTCGTGGTCGAAAAAGAGTTTCCGAGTCACAACTGATCACACATGAACCTATAGGGTCACACACTTAAAGGGTTGAGATTTTATTTGTATGGTGATCCGAATTCTTGTAGACCTCTAGTTCCTAATGGGCCTCAAGTTGGAGACCTGTCATGGATGCCTATATATAGAGGGGCGGTGACATGGGGTGAAGTAAGCTTTTGAAGAATTTTCGAAACCCTAATAGCCACGCCTTCCTCAACCACGCCGCTGGCACTAGCACTCCAACGTGTGGTGTCTCTATCCCGTATGTGTGGATACCTTGGAGGTGTTGTTGCGAAGCATCAGCACTAGGACGATCTGCAACTTGTGACGATCACAGGAGCAGGAGGATATGATGTGTAGCGAGTACGACTACTACTGCATTAAATCGCTACATCGACTCTACTTTCGCTACGAGTCGGTACGTCTAGTGATAATCTTGTGATCTATTACTAGCGAAGGTTCCTTAGTTGCATGGTAAAATTTTCGTTTTGTGCTATCGTGGCCTACTCGTAGCCCTTCACGCCCTATCGTACATCTCTGGGCCGTTGATTCATTGGAAGAAACTATAACGCATCTCGGGCTACCATTACGCATGGATGAAGTTAGAAATTTATGGAATTCAACTTAGGGTGTGATAAATCGATGTGTGCGTAAGATTTTCTTACAAAGACGTTCCCACATGTGTATTACGCCCGAGCGGCGGTGGTTGGGTGTGTGGACTGAATGATTTTTGCTAGCTGTTTGCACACATATTGCAGGCATGGAAACCCTGGTGGTACTGACGCATCCTTCATAGAAAAATTTGGGTAGAGTTTAGTCCTCTTCGCAAGCCACTTACGATTCTGCAGTATCTTTGCTAAAAAAGTTCGACGACAAATCCGACATATTTTAGGCCAACGTAATGTTTTGTTGTTGCACACAAAATAAGGGTGAGTCAGGTCAGAACAAATATAATGTGTACATCAAGATAGTCAGAGTCGAGATCCTGAGTTAGATCGATTTGCCTTCGGTAGGATCGAAATCGTAATATCGAATCGTAGAATTAGCGATTCTACGGAATTGTAAAAATACACATATTTAACATCTATACTATAAGTTTGTATGATTCTGACGAGGATCTAATAATTCTTATTTTACTATTTATCTGTAATTAGTACTATAGGTAAATATGACGTCACACGGCTATTAAATATACCCCTTATAGTTGTAAGGGAGAAGCCAATTAGGTGATCGTAAGTTCTTCTACGACCACCCCCATAGTCGTAAGTCCTTCTACGACTACCATATGATCATAAGTTCTTCTACGATCACCCATAATCGTAAGTCCTTCTACGACCAGTAACCAGTCGTAAGGTTTTCTACAACTATACCCTGGTCATAAGTCCTTCTACGACCAGACCTGTCACGACTTCCTCATAGTTAATTGGGTCCACTTGCCTGTAGGCCCAATTAACTACGAGATCTGAGCAGCCAATATATGCAGTTATTCTCTAGAGTAACTGCATGTAACGCACTATTATCTCTGAGTGGTAACTGTTAGGCAACGTGGGGAGGTTACTACCCCGGTGATTACTACCATTATTACGGAATAATAGGGTGTCTCTTGACCTGGAACAACTACCTCTACACGTACTATAAAAAGACTTCAGTTAGAGAGAAGTGGGGGGCGATTGAGACGCAATCAGTAGTAGTGTAAGCTCAAGTCTTTCCGCTCATTGTAACTAGTATACACAATACAATACACGCAGGAGTAGGGTTGTTATTCTCTCTAGAGAATGACTGAACTTGTATAAAAATCTCTATGTCTTTTCTGTCTGCGTGATCAATTGTAGAGACCCCCTGAATCAAACAATCTTTACGTAAGATCGATTCTAAAACACCGACAAATTCTTATATGGTTTACCACTTGCATGTTCCTTAAAAGTAGCTAGACATACTCCAGGAATAAAAATAGCTTATCTTTATCAAGCTCAAGATTGCTCATGCCATAATATAGATATTTATACTAGCATTACCACACTGATACAATATTTTGCATGCTCCTTGTTTATTTATAGTTTCATTCTGAGAAATTAATATCAACAAATTTTGCTCTAAAATAAAATATCAGCAAAGCCTGGGCTCTAAAAAAATTACAATTTTGTTTGCCCTAAGTCTCTACGAGTAGGATCGACAGTGCGATTTGGATCGACAGGCTATCATGGGTTCGTAGAATCGTCAGACTCTAAGAGTAGGATCGCGATCCTAACTACCTTGGTGTACATACGTACAGTTAACAAAGAATGACATAAAGATATGCACAAATATGAGTGGACTACCCATTTACATGACATGACGGTCCCCGTGCAGGCAGACAATACAATAAATTATGACACTGAATGATGACTAGACGAGCTCAGTCTGTTGGGGCAATCCATCGTGGAGTGCCCAACGGTCCTACATATCCTTCACTTTATCGTGTGGCTTAAGCCCCCACACTGACTGTTATCCATGTCGTTCGAAAGCATCGAGTCTGCCGTCATCCCTTCCTAATTGACTTCAAGGCCTTGTTCAGACCCCATTGCACCCTGTCCGGCCAAAGATCCCTATAGTTCATCTCCACGCCATACGAGTGAAACTCTACACTCCATGTACCGAAACGAGGCTACATGTCGTAATACTCACAGATATAAGGCGTAGACATCTACCTCAATTGTGCATACGCCTTGTACGCATGCAAGCATGCATGTGTAGGAGCTTTGGCTTGTTGCAGGTGTATGTAGCCACATCACCCAGGGTGTATGCATGTTTTCTTTCCCCTCGGCATTACTATTAACATATTTTTGCCTCAGCCTAATCTCGTACTTCCTCCTGAGGCCATCAATCACCCGGATATCATGCATTCGGGTCTTCTCCATCTTCTGGTCCATATACTTCTGCATGTTCTCGAATCATTGCTTCTGTTCTTCCAATTATCGCCTCGCTGTGGTGGCTCTATTGACCAAGTAACCGACCGTACGAGTCCATGTCTCCTCGATGATCGTGGTGATAGGGAAGCACCGCACACCTTTTAGCACACTGTTGTACACCTTGGACATGCTGGTTGTCATAATTCTGTACCTCGCACCGTCTGTGTCATAGAGCAGCGGCCATTTCTCCAACTCAGGAGCGTGGAGATTAATCCACTGTATGAAACTTATGGTCCTCCTGGATTACCCGCTCATGGCCTCTTGCCCCTCCTGTGCATCCAGAAGAGACTCTTTTATATGTCCCGTAGTCTGATGTTCGAGGTCTATCCAGATGAACACAAACTTTTGTCTCTGATTCTGCATGCACAATGCCTTGAACGTCTTCATTATTACCTCGCTATGAAACCGTGTGAAGAAGTTTGATGCAGAATGCCTCATGCACCACTGAGTTTTCACGTCGTTCCACTAGTGAAGGGGTTTCATCCCATTCTTCATGGTGTTTAGAGCCACCAACAACCGAGCATTTCGGTAAGTGATAAGGCATATGTTGGCCCGGTCTCTCATAACCGTCCGCTTCACATTCGCCAAGAAACACAACCAACTGAATGTGTTCTCATTCTCTACAAATGGCAAAAGCAACCAGAAGAAGCTGGTCATTCGCGTTGGCCGTCACTGCTGTGAGAATGATGCTCTTGTACCTCCCTGTAAGGAAAGTGTCATCCATCGTGAGCATAGGACGATAGAACTTGAAGCCCTCTATGGCCTAGGAAAAAGCCCGGAACATCTGGTCCAGTATAAAGCAGTTGGGGCCTCCATCAGCATCTTCACTTTCAACCTTGTGTTATGTACGTGCCCGGGTTTACTTCGGCAATCTAGTGAAGTATTCTTGGCACAAAGGTTGTATGCCTCTTCGTATGTTCCGTACATAGACTCGATAACCTTTTGCTTGGCTCGTCGAACATTGTTGTAGCTGATTAGATGACCAACCAGATTGGCGACTTTCGACAACAACAACTTAGGGGAGATGGACACATCCTCCGTAGCTAGGTGGCTGATGAAGCTTGCCACATATGCGGAAGTCACATTTCGATGTTGCTGTAGGGGCTCGCTAAGCTCGCAAGTGTGTTTGGTCACCGCCTTGACCATGAAGATCGAGCCGAAGAACTTTGCTCAGTGAGCGCTGACCTTGCCAGGGCAGCATTGCACTACGCACTTCACTGCATAATATGATGGGTTAGACCGGTGCACCCAGTACACACGGCTGATGGACAAGATGTACCGTGCTATAGCTTGTTGCACGGCCGCCTTGCTAGGGAAGTGCTGCCCAACTAAGAGGGTGTCGGCATCAAACTTGCACTGGGACCCTTCTTCTTGTGGTAGTATGAGCGAACGTATCGTAATATCATCAAGTCACGATGCTACATAAGGCACATCTGATGACACAATTCTGCCGGTAGGACCAGTACCCTGGGGTGCGTCCTCCCTGCTACCATCCGAGCCTGGGTCAGCGGTCTCATCGGACTCCAACCCGAGAGGCTGGTCTAGTAGATACTCGTGACAGTCAGTGCGAGCCAACCACCACAGTTTTGCCCCCCTTATTTTGCACAAAATTATGTGCAAGTCTTCTCTCGTGGACTTCCTCCAAAACAACATATTTCATGCTACCGTCTTCAAGCTCCGCACGTGGTTGCCCATTTCCCGAGGCACCGACAATATCAAGGTTTATCGGTGCCCTGCGTACGAAATTCACATCAACCATCGACTTCCTGTATATCACCGCCTCAGGCTGGGAAGCAAACTGCATGTACTGGCCCCATGTTACGCTTCCAATCACCTTGACCAGCTCCCATACACCCTGTCCTTCCCTATTCGTGCAGGTGATCCCCTCGATGATAAGTTTCTACGTCATTGGATCCGTATCGATCTCCCTCCGGATGTAGCTCCTAAGCTTGTGGATATTCATCGCATCGAGCCCCCTGGACCACCTTGTACTGGCATCTCGACAGGTCCAACCCATCGAGTCCGGCCTGTACGAGACCGTCGCCATAACAACCTAAAGCCACAACAACTCGATTTACGGTACGTGATATAACAAACATGGTATGTATGACTAGATTAATTATTACTAATTAATTACGAGTAATTTATTCACCAGTAATTATCCACGACACAAATAATTACGACATATTACATGCAAGTAATCAATTAAATACGAGTAATGAAATATGTATTATTAATTAATTAGCAACAAATTAGTTACATCTAAGTAATTCCCACTGAATTAGTTATGATTAATTAATTAAGAATGATTAACTACGCACATACAAAATTAATTATAATTAATTACGTTTATTTAGTCACCCCTAATTAACTAGGGGTCGTTACTTACCAACAAAGTAATTATGGTCACGTAAATTCAACAACTCCATTTGCACTAGTGTAATTACCACTAATAAACTACGACTCAAGCAATTAAGATTTATTAATTACCATTGATCCCTTACCACTAAATTAATTATGACTAATTAATTACGACTAGTTAATTTCCACCAAATAAATTATGCCTAAATAATTACTACTAAACTAATTATAATTGATTAATTACCACAAATTTTTAACCACTAACTAATTCGTACTTAAATAATAAAGCCTAATTAATTACGACTAATTAATTGACACTAATTACTAAGCACTCATTAATTACCGATACATTAGTTACGACTAATTATTACCTCTTAGTAATATGCAGTAATAAACTACCGCTAAATTATTAACAACTATTTAATTACGACTACAAGCTACATTAATTAGGACAAGTTGAATAAGACTAATTAACTACGACTACAGTAACAACGACAAATGCAGTGGACAAAAAAAATACCCGCCCTTCAGGGGGTCCGTTCAATACTGGTACGGTCCTGAGAACTGCTCCAAACTTTAATCTCCAATTTTTTTTATTTTGTTCTCTGTGTTCTCAGCGACGAGCGCGAACGAGAACGAAAACGCAGTTGAGAATGACCGAGAACGAGAGCGACTCCGGTATTTATAGTCGCGCGAAGACAATTCCTGCAGACAGTGCAGCGTGATGGTGGCGGAAAATCCAGAGATCTTTCCGGGCGCGGCACTCCTGGCTAGGGGCTGACAAAGATCCATGTTCGGGCGACACTTGTGCGGAGGAGGGTTGTCCGGACGTCGAGGGGGGGGGGGACACGGCTTCTCTAGGCGGTAACACGCAATCCGGTCGGTAGGTGTGTGGAGGCGGCTCTGTCCGAGCGGTAGGCGTGCAGAGGCAACACGTGTTGGCACACTGTTTGTCTGGACTATGGGCATGCAGCCGAGATTGATGCTGGGCGCGGGAAGCATGGAAATGCACACATGTCGCCGAACGACACTTCTGTGCTGCCATTTTTGGTAATATGGCGCGAGATACGTCACTTCTATCAAAAACGCGTGCAACAGTGCGACTTAGGGCAAAAACTCTGATGAAAGCATGTTAAGAGTGGAGGAGTTGATAACATTAACCAATGCTATACTTATAGATTATCAGTTAGTCAATAACACCTCAAACCAGACTAACAAACGTACCATGCACTGGTAAAACAAACAAGGTGCTCCACGGCGAACTAACGGCACAAGAAACTGAAAAAATCCAGCAAAAAGAGGCCCGTCCGCTCCTATATTCCGACCCTACCGCGGCCGACGGCTGCTCGTTGGCATTTACCGCCGTGCCGCGCGCACCAACGCGCACGCGTCCCCCGGTCCGGCGCCGTCCCCGTCCGGCGCCGATTCCCCCACCCCACACGCGCGTGCGCACGCCCAAAACGTGAGCACGCGGCCAAGTAAAAGGCCCCACAGGATTCCCAGCCCAGCCCCCGTTCTGTTCTTGAGATCAGGTCCCGTGTACCGGTGTACCCCACCCCGAGAAGCTTTATAAACTCGGTTCCCACGCGCAACGAACCAAACCAACACACGGCGCCGCCCACCCATCCGCCCACGAGCACACGCAACGCGCTAGTTAATTGAGGTAGCGCACTTTGCACAGATCGTGTCGTCACGGGAGGAGAGGCCATGGATTTCTACCGCGCTGCTGGGCGGCCGGTGGCGAGACTGCCGTGGAGCAAGGAGGAGGACAAGGTGTTCGAGAGCGCGCTGGTGCTGTGCCCGGAGCACACGCCGGACCGGTGGGCGCTCGTCGCGGCGCAGCTCCCCGGGCGCACCCCGCAGGAGGTGTGGGAGCACTACCAGGCGCTCGTCGCCGACGTCGACCTCATCGAGCGCGGCGCCGTCGACTTCCCCGGCTGCTGGGACGAGGACGACAACGAGGACGGCGCCCCCGACCGCCGCGCCGGCAAGTCCCGCGGCGAGGAGCGGCGCCGCGGCATACCCTGGTCCGAGGAAGAACACAGGTATGGATGGCAAAGAAAGTCCCAAATCTCCGTTTCCATTCTCCTTTCTGTTCATCTCTGATCGTGGAGGTTCTGGAGAATTCTCCGGTTCTTTCCGCGTCCGCTTGTTTAGCGGAGAAGCCAACGAACTTTTCCCAGCTGGCACGTGGGTCCCACATGCCAGCCACACAATGGCAACCGCCTATCCTTGTAAATTTACCTTCCTTTTTTTTTTTAAAAAAAAAACCTTATTTACGTCTCTTGTTTGTTGTTACACGATGCGTGCGCAGGTTGTTTCTTGAGGGGCTGGAGAAGTACGGCCGAGGCGACTGGAGGAACATCTCGCGGTTCTCGGTGAGGAGCCGGACGCCGACGCAGGTGGCCAGCCACGCGCAGAAGTACTTCATCCGGCAGACGAACGCCGCCACCCGCGACTCCAAGCGCAAGAGCATCCACGACATCACCACCCCTTGACCAGCCACGACGGCGACCCACTCTCTTCTTTATTATTATCATCACTTCTACTCTTATCTAAGTTATTGGGGGCTCTGCGTAGCTGTGGACGGACTACTTGCCAGAAACAGAGGCTGGGAGTTTCGGCCGGCCGCCAGAGCATGGTGTTAGGCTTTAGATTTTCAGCATGTAGGGTGGGAAGAACTAATGGAGTTTGACGTGGCATCGCCGTGTGATGCCTAGGTTAGGATAATACTAATGCTGATGTCACTGTTTATATGGTCTATGCTTTTGTATGACGCTGTCGAAGTTGGGCTGGATAAGCTTGTACAGTGATGTGTTTCCAAGAGTTGCACGCTGCTGGGAACATGTGTCTCGGCCTCGTGGTTTCTCGGACGGCGCCACGTAATAGGCGGCAGGATTCCTATGTTCCGGTGGCACGTGGTTAACTAGCGTGCGACACTTGGCAGTGTCAAATCTACGGGCTTCTCTTTTGCCTACAGCGCACCGCCGTACAGATCGATGAATCCATTTTTTTTCTTCCGAAATAGTACTATTCGAGCGGCATTAAAAAAAAAAACTTGTCGCCGTTTTTACAAAATTGACGCTCGATATCGTTCCTGGGTGGTACAGATGATTTCTGTGCTACCACGTGGCTCATGTGCACCACGCTAGGACGGAGTCGGCTCATCCGTCCCTCCCTGGGACAGAGCCGCCTCGTCCGTTCCTGCTTCGAACAAGCCCTCCTCTGCTTCCGGGCTGACCACGCCAGGATGTGCCATGCGGGCAGCACCGCTCCTCCCTGGTCCAGACGTGCCGCTAACTCATCCGCTTGTGGTCACTTTCGGTTGCTGGCGGCGCCGAAAGCAACCCCTCTCCCGTCATTATCTCCCCGTTCCATCCATCACGTCGTTGCCTCGTCCACATGTATCGCTAATCATGCTACCCCGTGTGTGTTTAATGCCTTCGCGCGCCACAAAAACGTCGCCGCTCTCGCTCTCACTCTTGGATTCGTTCTTGTTCTCTCGCTCGTCATTGAGAACAAGGAGAATTGAACTAAAATTTTGTTTGGAATACGCTACAGAGGAAATAGTGTTCAGAGCAGTGGTTTGGACTGTATAAGTACCGTGAGGTCGACATCAGTGCAAGGTAAAATTATTTCGTATGCTTTAGTTGTAATAATTTCAGTTATAGTTAATTAGTGGTAATTTATTAGTCATAGTTAGTTAGTGGTAATTGAGATGTAGTTTGTAAGTAGTAATTAAGCAGTTGTAATTAAATACTCGTCGTTAATTAGTCGTAATTAATATTTTGTAATTAAATTTCGCGTAGTTGAATTTACGTGACCATAATTAATTTGTTGGTACGTAATAACTTGTAGTTAGTTAGTGGTAACTAATTAATCGTAATTAGTTCATTGGGAATTACTTAGATGTATTGAATTACTCGTTAGTAATTTATTGGTGGGTAATCAAATTGTTGCTTATTAATTATTTATTCGTATTGACTTACTCGCATTTAATTTCTCTCTTGTGTGTTATACATCGTAATTATTTGTGTCATGGGTAATTAGTGGCAACTTGAACACTCATAATTAGTTAGTATTTTTTTCTTCGGTCCTATTTTATTAGTGGGAATTGAAGAAATAATCGTATGTAAATAGTCATGTAAAGTTAATTAATTAGTGTTAATTATATACCCTGTTTGTTGTATTTCGTACTATAAATCGGGTTGTTGTTGCTTTAGGTAATTTCAAACATGCAAGATTTGGTAGTGTTTTATAGCGATAGTCTCGTACGGGGTGGACCTGATGGGTTGGACCTGTCGAGATGTCAGTACAAGGTGGTCCGGGTGGAGGGGCTCAAAGCGATGAATATTCACAAGTTTCGGAGTTGCATGAGGAGGGAGCTCGACACTGAGGCAACGACGAAGAAGCTTGCCATTAAGGCGATCACCTACACAAGTTGGGGAGAGCAGGGCATGTGGGTGCTCCTGGAGCTCCTGAAGGTGAATGGAAGCATAGCATGGGGCCAGTACATGTAGATTGCTTCCCAGTCTGAGACGACGATATATGGGAAGCCGACGGTGTATGTGAAATTCGCACGCAGGCCGTCGAGAGACCATGATGCTGGTGCTTTCAGAAGCGGGGAACCGTAGGCGGAGCTTGAAGACGGTTGCACGGAATGTGCTGCTTTGGAGGAAGTCCACGAGAGAAGAGTTACGCATAACTTTGTGAAAAATGAGGGGGCGAGACTCTAGTGGTTGGCCCACATTGGCTGCTACAAGTATATACCTGACCAGTCTCTGGGTTGGAGTCCGGCGAGGACACCGACCCAGGCTCGAATGGTAGTGAGGAGGATGCACCTCAGGGTCGCGGTCCTACCAATGGAATTGTGTCTTCGGAGGTGTCGTACGTGGCATCCAGACTTGATGCTATCGCAGTGCGATCGCTCGTATTGCCATAAGAAGAAGGGTCCCAGTGGGATTTTGATGCTGACACCCTCTTAGTTGGGCAACACATTCCTAGCAAGTCGGACGTGCAACAAGTTATAGCATAATACGCCTTATTCATCTACCTTGTGTACCAGGTGCACCGGTCTAACCCAGCATATTACGTAGTGGACGACTTCCCTAGCGAGGTCAGCGCTCACCGAGCAAAGTTCTTCGGCTTGGTCTTCTCGGTCAAGGCGGTGACCGACCATACTTGCGAGCTTAGCGAGCCGCTGCGGCAGCATCAGAATGTGACTTTCGCATATGTCGCAAGCCTCATTAGCCATATAGTTGCAGAGGATGTGTCCGTCTCCCCCAATGTGCTGCTGTTGAAAGTCGTCAATCTGATTAGTTATCCAGTCAGCTATAGCAAGGTCTGACGAGCCAGGCAGAAGGTTATCGAGTCCATGTACGAAACATACGAAGAGGTGTACAACCTTGTGTTGGAGATATGCCCTAGAGGCAATCATAGAGATGATGATATTTCGTTGTATCCATGATTTAATAAATGTTCCTTGAATATTGCCTTTGTGTTGATTAACAAGTATGTGACTTGTTTGTAAAACTCTTTACTTATATGGTTATTCTAAAGTTGTCCCTAGTCGGAGTTCATGTGAGGACACACGTGAATGATGGATTAGCACATGTATCGGTTGATGACCATGTTTCACAGGTCATAGACATGGAGATGTCAAACCAATAATGTGGACACAAGTTTAGAACATGGGGTTGGACCGACCCAACATGAGACATAGCAATTATACTTATGGTTCTCTCTACACAATGTGTACGCCTTGTCCTTAGACCTGAGATTGTCCCATGTACTTGAGATGTGAATCGACCTACTTAGGGGCTATCAAACGCTACTCAAATGGCGGGTAGTTATAAAGGTAGCTTTCGGGTTTGTCATTAAGCATCTTTGCGAGGCATGGTCGGTCGAGATGGGATTTGCCTCTCTCCGAGAGAGATATCTCCGCCCTCGAGTGACCGGGTCCAGAAATGCATGGCCATGC
The DNA here is from genome assembly GCA_036346255.1 of Ampelocalamus luodianensis. Taxonomy (NCBI): domain Eukaryota; kingdom Viridiplantae; phylum Streptophyta; class Magnoliopsida; order Poales; family Poaceae; genus Ampelocalamus; species Ampelocalamus luodianensis. Next base: position 21,484,751 of record CM070617.1, on the reverse strand, counting down.
TACTTAAGGTTAAGAGTTAACCTAGTAATGGATTCCGGATCACCGGATCGAGAAAGAGTGGTCAGCTTGGAGCTCGACCGAATATCGTGAGGCAAAGGGATTGGCATGTACATAACGTTGTGATGGTTCGTCCGATATGATCTTTGTGTACGTTTAGGAGTTGGCACGTCTTGCTAGATGCCGCTACCAACTATTGACCAAGTATATGTACTCGCATCATGTCTAAACATACGTGAACCCATAGGGTCACACACTTAAGGGGCTGAAGCCTAATTCGGATTGGATTTGAATTAGACTGGGCATTGAGTCCTAATGGGCCTCTATTTGTAGAAGCCTATTGTAAGGACGTCTATAAAAGGAGGACAGGGGCGCACAGGATTGAGGGATGAGTTTTTCGTGACATCCTCAAACCCTAGCCGCCATCCCTCCCACGCCCTAGTCGCTCGCGCGGATCTAGTAGTTCGGCGTGCGTCGCTTCCTCCCGTACGTGTGGATACCTTTGAAGGCGCTGCATCTGTAGCGTTGGGACGAACCGCAAGAGAGGAGCTGTACGTGGGACGCCACGACGAGGACGAGGAAGTAGTACGACTACTCTGCCCCGACGTGCTGCATCAACTTAGTGCGACTACTCTCCCCCGACGTGCTACATCAACTTCCGCACCTGCGCGTCTAGTGGTAAGACCGTGATCTATAACTGCAGTAATCTTGGTTTACGGGTAGAATTTTTTTTAATTTGCATTAGTGTAGCCTACCCGTATCCCTACACCTTGTGTCGAGAATGCTTCACCAGATTGCCGAATCAAACCCCGACACGTACATAAACAGCTTGAAAGTGAATGGGGTGTTTTGGGTTTTCACCCAGGCCATTGAGGGCTTTAAATTCTGTCGTCCTGTGCTCAAAATGGATGACACTTTTCTCACGGAGAGGTACAAGGGCACCATTCTCACCGTGGTGGTGGTCGACACGAATGACCAGCTTCTCCGATGGCATTTGCCATTATAGAGACTGAGAACACATTTAGTTGGCTTTGGTTCCTGGCGAATGTGAAGCGGGCGATGGTGGGAGACCGACGCAACGTATGCCTTATCACAGACTGCAATGCTGCGTTATTGTCGGCCCTGAACACCATCCATGAAGCATGGGACGGAACCCCCTCACCAATGGAACAACGTGGAAGACCAGTGGTGCATGAGGCATCTTGTATCAAACTTCTTCACGTAATTTCGTAGTCAGGAACTTACGAAAACGTTCAAGGCGTTGTGCTTGCAAAATTAGAGGCAAAAGTTTGAATCCATCTGGACAGACCTCGCACACCGAACTATGAGGCATACAAGGATGACCACTCCAGGGGCACAGGAGGGACAACAGGTCGCGAGCAGGCAACCCAGGAGCGCCATAAGTTTCTCATAGTGGATTAATCTCCACGCTCCTGAGTTGGAGAAATGGTCCCTTCTCTATGACACAGACGGTACGAGGTACAGGATTATAACGACTAACATGTTCGAGGTATACAACATCGTCCTCAAATGTGCGCGGTATCTCTTCATCAACAGAGCCACCACAGTGAAGCGTTAGATGGAAGAAGGTAAGCAGTGGTTTGAGAACTTGCAGAGGTACATGGACCAGAAGATGTAGAAGGTCCGAATGCACGATATTCGGGTGATCGATGGTCTTAGGAGAAAGTATGAGATCAGGCTGTGGCAGTAATATGTGAACAGTCACGCCTGGGGGGGGAAAGGAAACAGTCATACACCTTGGGTGATGTGGCGACATACACATGCAACAAGCCGAAGCTACTGCACAAACAATGCTCGCATGTGTACAAGGTGTGTACGTAAATGAGGCAGATATCTACGCCGTACATCTCTGAGTACTACAATATTAGCACCATTTTGGTACATGGAGTGCAAAGTTTCACTCGTACGGCTTGGACATGAACTACAGAAATCTTTGGCCGGACAGGGTGCAATGGGGTCCGAACAAGGCTTTGAAGACAACAGGGAAGGGGTGACGACAAACGCAGCGCTTCCGGAATGACATGGATGTCAGCCAACATGGAGGCCTGAGCCGCACGATCAAGTGCAGGATATGAAAGACCCTTGGGCACTCAATGAAGGATTGCCCTAACAGACCGAGCTCGTCTAGTCGTCATCCAGTGTCGTAATTTATTGTATTGTCCGCCTTGTTTTGTTCTCTACAATGATTTTTTTTTGTAATTTATTGGTGGGCCTATAATATGTCGTACTCGTCGACCAACTTCTACGCAAAGATATCGCAGAAGCACAAGTGGCTTGCGAAGAGGGTTAAACGATACCCATATTCTTCAATGAAGGATGCGCCAGTGCCACTAGAGTTTTCACACTCGCAGTGTGTGTGCGAACTGCCGGCTAAGATCATTCATTCCACACACACCCGACCACCGCCGCCTGGGCGTACTACACGTGTGGGCACCACCTCGTAAGCGTATCTTGTGCACACTTCGATTTTGCATTCTCTACGTTGAATTCCATAAATTTTTAACTTCATCCGCGTGTAATGGCAGTTCAAGAAGCGCTGTGGATCGACGACCTGGAGATGTACGATAGGGCGTTCATTGAGCAGAAGTGCATGTTGAACTACGCGATGCGGCTGAGACCCTCGAGCGATGGAAACCTTACATATCGACCCTATTGAGAAGGCACTGAAGGAGCCCAAGACAACCACGTGGTGGTGGAGGACCCCTGAACAGGAAGATGAGTACAACCGGGCACAACGCCTGATGGACAATGGGAAGACTCCTGCTACTGAGACTGGCAGCCGTTGTAGCTTCTCCTGTCGCCCGGGAGCACTCCGTGTCGAAGTACGACAATTTGCATCCGGATTTTGTATTTGTATTTTTGTTCTTCTAACATCATGCAATCGTCCAACCCATATAGCAGAATATGGAGGACTTCGACACATGCCACTGACGTGGCCAGTCCCGAGACAAGGGGACGGGGAAGGTGTAAGAACCCGGGATTAATATCCCAGATCTTCTGTGCATAACTGAACTAGTCCCATGATCAGTGGCTAGCTCACACAGTAAACAAGTGTGATAACACAACCATAAATGCTAAAATTTATTAAATGACAACAGAGTTGATTACAAGATAGCCTTACAGGGCAACATTAAATAAACACAGCGGGAGACGATGAAGAAGTAGTAGGGTCGACAATCGCCACGAGCAATCGATCGTAGCGGCCTAGTCGTCATGATCCACACCTGAAGTGAAGTTCTTCTCCTCTGAAATTTGTTTGCATAAAGCAAGATGAGCACAACTTCCGTGCTCGCAAGTTACACCCGTCAAATAACAGAATGACATGCATACATGGATGTAACAAGGGATGGCTTACAGGGTTAATTTGCATAAATCAGCATTTGACATTAAATACCATACTATGTTCAAAAAGCTCAGATTTTATAAAATCTAAAATTGATCTTGAATTGATAAAGGTAGTGTAGGCACCAACATAAACACGGGCACCAACCTGGTCGCAACCCATAACTTTTCTCATGGACACCTATCCATGTCAAAACTGTTTTACAAAAGATTTAAAATCGAAGTCTAACTTTGAGTGGCTTTGCCAGCATGTCCATGACCGTGGACACGACTATTCGATTAGTTTTACACTCTGCAGAGGTTGTACAACTTTACCCACAAGACATGAATTCTCTAGTTGTTTGGCATCCGTCGATACCACCGCCACTACCTTGGGTAGCGGTCTAGAGTACGTGTCAAGGCCTTTACAATACGCTATCCCACCATAGTCCTCCTCGCTAAGGTTTCACCCTTTGGACTACCCGTCCGCAGGTTCGAGCCCTCTTGCGCCGGTGGGACTAACAAAAGTCATGAAAGACCACCCACTACAACAAGAGGGACGACCATAATGGAACTTTGCAAATTAATCACCGAGTCCCGCCCATACAGACATGTGGTAGTCTGATGTGGCTTAGCAAGATGCGGCTCAAGACCGGTCCTTAATCGACCAGGCGACAACCAATGTAACCACGGGCCTCAACCTACCGGTTGAACCTGCATAAACTCGCACTCCACTGACAACCATTTCGCCCAAGTCCAAACCATCATTTTATTTTATCTTTCAAACAATTGTAAAACTCCCATGACACGCCAATGTCAAGGGTACAATTTAAACAACATTTGACTTTTGGCTGAAATTCCCCAAATGAAACATATGTGATCTATAAGCATGGCTAAGCACAATATTTTCCAAATGATCCCAGTCCATACTATTGTATCAACTAGGTTTTTATCTAAGGTGACAATATGTTTGATTTGATATCAAAATTGGCCATACAAAGGGATTTTAGGCATAACTATAATTTCAAAAACAAGGATTTAAATTACTGAATATAAATAAGCATGCAGTAATAATTTGAAACAGAACTTAAATAATTTTAAATAATAGGTGCAAGTATGATCAAGAATGTAACTTGCCTCGTTTGAGGTGAACAGATCAAGCGACATCGAGGTGATGTTGTTTTCTCAACGGTCACCTAGTACTCACAAGCACTTTCTCCGTAGTCTATGTGTACAAGCACGATGATCACACAGTCAAAATCAATCCTCTTATGAGCTCTTCAAGCGGCGTAAATCGACTCTCAAGTCGTCAAATCTATCTGTGAGAATAAGCCAAATTCAAACCAAATCCAAATAAGATTCAAATTAACTCCAAATTGAATAAATTTGGTTTAGATAGCTAGATCTTGAATTTAGATAAATTTAGAAATTTGAATGGGCTCAATCGGAGTTTGGATGCAAAAGATATGAGCTTTTGAAGTTTGAAATCACATGAAAAGATGAGTTAGGGTTTAAAGGAATTAGTGGTAAAATGAGCTCAAAATTAAATAATTTTGGTTTAGTTAGCTAGATAATGATTTTATACAAATTTTGCAATTTGAAACACCCAATTTGGAGTTAGGAATCAAAAGATATGAATTTTACAAGTTTATAACCTAAAACTGGAATTAATAGAATTTCTTGATTTAATTTTCTAAAGGAAAAGCCTTTATTGCGCAATGATGACATCATCATGGAATTTTTAATGAAAGAAATAAAAGAAAAGAAATTTGAACGTGGGACCCACTGTAAGTGGCTCGGCTCACATGGAGTGGGTCTACGGTGATTGGAGCTGAGAGGGGGTGGACCATGCCACGCGGTCGCGCCACGTGGACGGAGGAAAGGAGGTGGCGCTGACGCGGCGGTGAGATGGCGTGGCGTGGCAGCCACGGTGGCGCCACGTCGGCGCGAATGGCCGGCGGCTCGGTACCAGTAGCGGCGGACGGTGGCGAGTCCGGCGAGCGGCGGCAAGAGAGAGAGAGTGCGGGAGTCTATGGCTCACCTTGGTAGCGGCTAGGTGCAAGGAGATCGCCGCGGTGAGGTGATTTGGCGGGTGAAGTCGGCCTCACGGTGGCGATGGGGCTCCGGTGGTCTGGCCGGGAAAGGTGCGCCGGGAGGTTCGGGACGCGATGCCGATGGTGGCGGTGGCGGGCGAGTGCGTCGGCGGTGGCGGCGCTAGAGCGTGGAAGAAGCGGCCGGCGAGCGGACGGCTAAAATCGCGCTAGGGCGGAGAAGGGCTAGGTGAGTTGCGGGAAGGAGATGAGGAGGGAGAGGGGCTTACCGTGCTCCATTTTATAGGCCAAGGGGTGCCCGGGAGGTGGAGATCATGCACGCGGGCTCGGCGGCGGCGGTTGGGGGCGCGCGGGCGAATCGGGGGAAACCGACGCGAGGGAAGGGGAAGAGGGTGGGGTCGTGGGCGGTTGAGCACGCCAGTTCGCGTGCGCACGTCGCGCGGGAGGAAGGGAGGCGAGATTCGTGGCGTTGACGAGTTCCTCGCGTGCGGCAATGGCGGAGTGTGCGGGTGTGGGAGGAAGAAGAAAGGGATGGGGAAGAAAGAGGCGTGGCCGTCGGATTCTGATCCGACGGTGTGGAGGTGGCGGAAGGTGTGGAGGATGGATGGCCGTCCGATTTTGTCGGACGGTGGAGGAAGGAGATGGGGAGAGGGTGGAGCGGAGCGGCCGAGTGGGCGGGGCGTGGGAGAGAGATGGGCGGTGAGATTTCGCCCAAAAGATTTTCCAGATTTTAAATGATTTAGCAATTTAAATAATCGATTAATTACTTTTGGCTTTTAGAAATAGCAAATAAAATCCAAAAATTATGGAAAATTCACAGAAATTCCTTATTTATTTTTGGACTTAATAAAATTATTTCCAACTCAAAGTTGGCTTTAATTTTGCAAATTAATTTGTTTTGGCTTTAAATTATTTAAGAAAAGCTTTTAAAAACTCGTAAAATTCAGAAATTAAGTTAAATTTTATTTTTCAATTCAAATCCAATAAAACTTCAAGAACTTCAAATAAATTTTAAGTTTGACTTTTAAAATTTCAGAATTTCAAATAAAGCAATGAAACTCTATCAAATTTCAGAAAATCCAACAAAATCATTATTTTATTTTATTTTATTTTTGGTAACATAACCTTGGGATGTTACAGAAGGCTCCTGCGACTGAGATCGGCTGCCGTCGTAGCATTTTTGGTCGCCCAGGAGCACTCCATATCGAAGACACAAGTTATGTACAATTTGCATCATGGTTACATTTTTGTTGTACGATCTACTTACATCATGGAATCGCAGGACATAGACGATTTCGATACTCACCACCACCGTGGGTAGTCCCGAGACAAGGGGCACAGGCTATGGCGCCACGGAGACTAGTTTGCATCATCCTTTATCCCAATTCCAATAAACCCACGCGTATATCATGTAATGCATGTAACCAAACCGTGCGTGACATGTAAATCGCAAATCACAATGTGCATTTCGAAATGTCATCAATTGTATCTATCAAAAGTTACATTGCAACTCCATTTGAAATATCGACACTCCTGGTTCTTCGTTGTTATGTGAATATAGCGCAACAGTACACACGTAACATACAAAATATGCATACAAATATAGCGCAACAAAATTTCATATCATCTGTGTAGTGTAGTTACACATGGGATATAATATGGCTCACTCATCTGAGCCACTCTCTGCTCGTTGCGTGTGCGTCTTGGTTTTGCCTCGAGCATATCCCGTGGGATACGTCAGTTGGTCCGGAGAGCGTGTATCGGTCCGGAGAGGGTGTATCGTCCGAAGGGGTACAGAGACCGTTGAGTGGGCGGAGGTGCACCAATAACTTGACTTTGGCCTAGCTGATGTTGTCCAGTTGAGACATGCCAAACTGGTTACCACCTACCATCATGTCAGTAATGAAGGAGTCGAGAAATGCACCCCTAGATCGTCCTGCCCCAAGGTATGTTGTCTGCAAGTCCGGTCGTGCGAAGGATCTCTAGCCCTCGTATGGTACTCTGTACTGGCCAACGTACGGTAGGGTGGGGCCCTAGGTGCCACGGTCCAAACTCTGGTGCCGTGTAATGCTCCCTGGAAGTAATTGGGATGGGCGTCTCCTAATCGGTTGAAGAATGTCCATCACCCCCACGCTCAACTGAAGGCTACAAGATGGAATGATGTGAGAGCACATAAAAATCTAGGATGTGAACTAAACATCTCGTACCTCTTGGATGTGTAGTGCGGATGGCGAGGGAGCGATCTGATGGGGTGCGGACGATAGAAAAGAGATGCATCCCAACGAACGTGCGGCTGCAGGACGACATGACGCTAGTACAACATAAGACATAATAAAAAATAGGACATAAATTTGTACGCAACTTGCCTCCCCGCCGATCTGCATCGCGGATGACAGACTGGGAGTGCTAGGACGCCCATCGGTCCGACTAGGCCATGGTGACCTAGCAGGTGCATACAATGACGTCCCTCAAACGACCGCAACTCATGTTCTTGAGTACATTCTTCGACTCCGCGAAGATGTACTTCAAAGTACTCTGTAGCCCCGGTACGGCATGCTCAGGGTTGCGGATGGTGGTCTCCGATGCGCTTGCGATCCGCTGCAGCCGCTCAAACTGAAATGATAGAGAACACATGTTCAGTAATAAACAGTACAAATACCAATGAAACGAGCAAAGATTGTCAGTTCTTACGGTGTCGTCACGTCGTGAGGCACTATGACGATCGAACGAGTGATGGAGCCTCTCCTAGTGCATCACCTACTCCTGATGCTCTGGTGGAGGACTGGTCAGTATGGAGTGCGGCCGTGGTACGTACCACTCTATGTACTGGCGGTACGTTCGTATGTCATACAATCTCTGTTCCTGTAGGACCTCAATGTGCGCCATCTCCGCTCAAGCCATAACCCACTCATGTTGGACTGCTTGTCAGTCCTCAGTGTGTCGGCTCGCCCTCGATTGCCTGCATTGGAGAAGGATTCGTGTTAGAATATGGAACATGGGTATGAAATGCAAACAATACTTGGATGAAGTTGGACTCACAAGTGGACGGCTCGCTGCAGCATCCTGCCATCGGGAGGGGACCTGGTACAAATCAAACTGATGCATTATGCGCTGCGACACGTAAGACTCCACCATGTGGGTGAACACCAGTTGGCTGGTCGTTGCCTACAATCCGACGTCCAACGTGCATTGCACAGCAGTTCGTGCAGTGCTACCGTATGCATGAACTCTAGGGTCCACAGAGCCCATATGATGTTGTTGTCGTGCAACAACTAGAACTAGTTGTGCAATAACAAGTAGCACCTCGTCGGTTTATCCTTGGCCCAGCGTAACTGCGCGGTAGTCCACCGGTAGCCCATAGTGGACCCGTCAATCGGGTCGTGCAACTTGGGGTATGGGTGCACTGCTCTCCCAAAGGAGGGATGTCCAACAGGGAAGTGCTCCCAACTCCACAGCTATAGGAGCACGTAGCACATGGCAAGGTTCGATTGCACACCAGTGTGGCATCGCGAAACGTCACACAACCCCTGTATGTGGCAGAGAGAACGTCAAACAACCTCGTCAGGTGCATCTGGCGGGCATTGACTGAAGTTCCTCAGCCAGATCCGAGTGACACCATGGACGCTGTCTAGGATGCCAAACCAATGCCCCAACCGGGCCTTCCAGTCCGTCGACGGATGACCAGGAACAAGTGGCTCACCCCTAATTAGGAGTTCGGTCATGAACAAGACATCCTAGAGAATATCCGTCACCTCTCCCTACCGAAAGTGGAATGTGTGAGTCTCAGGTCTCCACCTATCGACAAGGGCCGACGTCGCACTGCCGTCCAGGGTAAAGTATCGTCCGACCGAGAGCAGCCTCGCAAAGAGCAATAAGTCTGTGCCCCAAGGATTGGGACGTAGCGATCATCGAGGTCCCAATAATGCTTCTTAGACCGAAGCGGCAGGGGTGAAGGGTCATCCGCGTCCCTGGTGATCCACAGCTGGCACCGGTGATGCTCGTCGCAGAAGGGTTCCAATAGCTCCGTTAGAGGCATGACTTGCAAGAGATTAAAGACACGGATTAGTAGTGAATAAATTAATAGTAACGATGAATTACTGTAAATTAAAAATAGGACTAAACACGAACAACAAAAAAAAACACTAATTAACTACGACCAAATTAATTATGACTAATTAAGTAGGATTAAATTAATACAAGTATTGAAAAACCTCTTAATTAATTTAGCCTAATTAATTAGCGTAGATAAATTATAAAAAGATAGTTACGACTTAATAATGAAATAAATATCGCTAAATTAATTTTGAGTAATTATTTACTACAGATTATTTACAAATAGATAATTAGCACTACATGGAGGCCACTAAATTAATTACGATTGACTAACTATGATTAAATTAATTATGGCTACTTTAGTACGACTAATTAACTACAAACGATTAATTGCAACTAATTAATTACGACTAATTAACTGGTGACACTAACTAATCGGACTAATTAAATCATAACTAATTAACTAGGCCATGAATAAATACATTGGATTAATATAACAATGACTAATTCATTACAACCTAATTTATCGTAACTAACTAAATAACACAAATTTAATAAGGCCTAAATGATAGGACTAAATTAATTACGCTTAAATAACTACAACTAATTAATTATGACTAATTAACTAACTACATATTAAATAAAGATAATACATAAAAATTACATGTTGATATGATCGCTAATGACAGCTCTAAACAACACTTGATGGCGACAAGGAAACCAAAACTGAGAGAGAGAGAGAGAGAGAGAGAGAGAGAGAGAGAGAGAGAGAGAGAGAACGGTGAGCGAAGAGTCTCGCTCGCAACTCCGCATTTATAGTAGGGATGGGAGAGAGGGCGTTAGAGAAGAATTGCGCGTTGGGGGCGGCATCGCTCGAAGATATACCGATGGACAAAACACGATAGGACAGAGACCTGCCTTTCGGCCCGTCCGAACATGGGAGGGACAGACGGAGGGCCACCTCTTGTCTGAAGCATGGATGGACGGCCGAGGCGTCTTCGTCCCAAGGACGGACGGATGAGGCGGCTCTGTCCCAGGGTGGGATGGACGAGCCGGCTCCATCCTAGTGTGGTGCGGACGAGCCCATGTGGCAGCACACGGGAGCTATCCGTGCCACCTAGAAACGGTGTCGAGTATCAGTTTTGCAAAAACAACAATAAGGGTGATTTTTTTGCCAATGCCACTTAAAACAATGCTATTTCGGCAAAAATTTTGCATGAACCCCAGGTCCCCGGTTCCTTCGTCATCGTTTGTCTAGCTATCCAACTGTGCGACACCTAGCTATTCAACTGTCAAACCATGCATGATCTGTCAACCAGGTCGAATTGGCAATACACTATGTCGAATTGGCGATACAGTTTCTTGTTTAAAAAGTTCTTCTGCGTGATAATCTAAGGGCCCCTTTGAAACGCTGAAATCTAAAAACGTAGGCTAAAATGTCATGGTTTATTAAATCCTACAGTAAACAAAACCACATTAATTGCTTAAAACATGTATTTGGATGCTTCATTGGAAAAATAAGAATTTTGAGATTAGATGTTACTTATTAGAGAGAGAATGTAGACTTCTCAAAGGAAAAATAAGTTTGAGCTCATGTTCATTTTCCTAAAGAATTGGAGGTATAGAAATGCATTCAATAGGAATCTGAAAACTATGTTCCAAACAACTCTCATATGAATCTGATGTCCTCTTTGTACAAACAACCCGAAAACAATACTCCACTTGTTCGTTGAATGTAGCTACGCCAAAGTGCAACACAACGGGTCCCACATTGAAGCGGCCGTCAGCAGAAAGGGGTAAGCCTCCTGATTATTCTAATTCTCTGGTAAATCTGGAAAGAGAAGAATATGAAGATTTTTCAACACCTAAGAAACAAAGCGCGGACGATGGCAATCATCGTAGAAGAGTCCGGGCGTGGATAATAAGTGCGGCGACCAAACTCGCTACCTACCAACCGGGGACACTCGACACATTTTAACCCTAAACGAAATAACTCCTATTATTTTATTTTCGGCGGTTCTCCTCTGTAGTTTTGAGACAAGCGCCCTGTTGTCTCGCTTTTTTGCTGCTGGGGCCGGACTGGGTCTTTCCCCAGTTTTTGACTTGATACCCTTCTTTAATGCATTAATGGCAGTTCTTCCCCAGCCATTTCCTAAAAAAAAATTCTAATGATTAGAATCCTCCAAAATTCCTATAAAATTCAAGAAAATTCCTACGAAGTTCCTTGAATCAAGGAGTCCCTAAGAGCATGTACAATGGGCTTATGTCAGCCGTCTATAACATTTGCCACATAGAACTTTTGGTGACGTAGATGAAAGAGAACGAAGAGAGAGAATATTGCTGTCTATAATCCTGCAATGATCAGTAGCACCAAAACCAAGAAAAGCAATAAAGATTGTGTGTTGTCTACAATCCTATAGGCGGCTGTATTATCACAACCCATTGTATGAGCTGTCTTTAGTGTTGTCTATAGGTGACATGGATAGTTGCTATAGACAGCAGCTGTCTATACCATTGTACATGTCCTAAGACATCAGATCATCGTAAAACTTCACTAATTAATCGCCCAAGCAGCAAGTATAATTGTGGTACCAGATAGGTAGGCACGAACTCTTGCTGCCCACATTTGTTTCTCTTGGACCTGCTTTAATTCAGCCCCAATGAACTGTATAGTGTATATGCGCAGATAACAGTAAATAAATCAAAATTCAGCTAGAGGATGTTACAAGATTGAATAATAGACATCATAGTACCGTAGACAACAGGAAAAAAGAACTCTTACAAGCGTTTCCACGAAACTCTATCTAGAGTCTCAGAATCCAAGAAAACAGACCATGATGACAGCGCAAACGCTGCAGTCCATCAGCAGAGCCCCCAGGGCTTTCTGTAGCAGCAACCCAACCTCCAGCGTTTGCCCTAAACTATCAGCAGAACCAAGGTTGGTGCCGGCCGGTCTACCCCTCGCATTGGGGTCCTTATTCTCCATCAACAAGGTCAAGACAATGGTAATGTTCGTTATAATAAGAAACAGAAGTGGCCTGGTGCCCACTAATATTCTGGTGATGGTTCCACCAATGTCCAGGCCCCAGTTTGAAAGAACCACCAGAAAGGCAACGACGATGGATGCTAAAAAGCGTTGATATTCTGTAGTTGTTATGGCCTGGGTAATCTCGTGTGGCGTGAAATTCAGGTGTTCCTTCAGAGTTTCCAAAGACCAAGCTGCATTTTCTGCTTGGTGCACATATCTGTCTCTCGTTTCCATCTCCCTCCTAGGATGTGCACTTGCTGCTCCATCATTACTGGTCTTCTTGCTGAGGGTTTCGTCGTCATGCCTTCGCAACGGCGTTTCATTTACCGGCTGAATTTCAGGAACTGCACTGCTTGTCTTGGATTTTTGGAGCAGGTCGCCTTCATTACTTTGGGTTTCATCCTTGGGTCTTTCTCGACAGGACTCGCCAGTTGGCTGAATTTCAGGGACCAGGTCACTAGGTTCTGACTTCTGCAACTGAATTATATCGCTGAACTTGTCACCACCAATGCCGCCTTTGTTTGGCTGCCGTTCAGATAGCTGAGATGAATCAGCATCAACAGTACTAAGTGGTGAATCTGCAGAATGGCAGATGCTTTTGATCAAGACATAATGTTTAAGAAGCCATATGTTTTTAACTTTGAAGCAGATCTGTAGGGAACCAGGATAATAGCATTTCAGATTATTAACTTCTATCACCTAAGCTAAGAACAAGATATATAAGGAAAATTTTAGGACAACTGAATTATGATTAGTCTATAAGCGATAAATGATATACACTCATAGCGAGTCTATAAGAAATGGACAAGGGGAATTATGTAACGGAAAGCAATCTAATGGGTAAAAGGTGACATTATGCTTGATATCAATATGAGATGGAAAAAACTGAATGGTAGCTCATAAAACTACCAACACTCAGAAAAACGAGCGCGGTAGCTGAGTAGATCGTGTATGATTAGGTCGCAGCATAGAGAACCGATGAAGTTGAATATCTCCCAGTTTTACAAACTTGCCACCATGGATTTAGGTGCAGTTTTTATAAGAAGACTCACAAAGTAAGTCTGATGAAACAGATGCTACAGTGGTGGGCTTCTATCTGTTGCCCCTCAATGAGCTGATACAATGACAGATATGAACTTTTACAATCAGTTCACCTAAATACCCATCAATACTCCCTGATTTGGGTATAAGTTTCTCATGAAGACTTTTAGCCATATATCAGTACACCTTTGCGTTCTATTAGGCAAAGCACATTACAGAAAATATCTGAAAAAGAACAAGGCAGCCTGAGTGTCCACAACATAGCACCTAATTATGCATCCAACAAATTCTCCGCTGCCGACCCTGTAAATCACAATTTCATGTTTTTGCCCCATGATCTGGGTAACCTAGAACTTGGCAGAACGAACCGTATAATTTAGGTAGTTTCTACCTCGCACCAGAGATTGTAACAACAAATCGGAGATTACTACAACACATCTAGGGCAATCCTCGTAGCGATTTTCGCGCTAAGCAACAATCGAGTAATAGGCGCACGCATATAGTGCCCTAAAACAGAACCGAATGCCTTAACACAATTACCACCAAAACCAATCTGGATGCTAGCGCAACAGGTGTGACAATAGCCATATGAACCAGCGATTTGGGGATTATTTTTTTAAAAAAAAGTCTTGCTTTCCTCTGGTAACCTGGATACGGGTCGGAGGGGAGGCTGCGCGCCTGGCCGGTGATGAAGGCGAGGCGATCCGATCCCCTCTCCACCAGCCGCCGCCGCCGCCGTGCGTTCGCGCCGCTCTCCATGGCCTTCCTCCTGCGCGCCCGCACGCCCACGCCAGTGACGCCACTACTTTCTCTCCCTGCACCGCCCTCCCCTCTCGTTTTTTTCCTCTTTTCTTTTCTTTATTTTCTCCAGGTGAAAAATTATTCGATGCGCACAGTGGGACTCGTTGGCTCAGTTCTAAATTCTTAGATTAGACTCTTATTCAGTTAAATATTAAAATAAGTTAATTTCGAATGAAATTATATTTCAGACACAACTTGGCTCGGCTTAACTCGTTAGCTCAGTTCTAAAAAATACTTTTAAACTGGGGCTCGCTGGCTAGTGGCGGCGTTGTCTGCCCAGTTGACCGGTGCTCGAGCCTGAGGTTCGACAGTGGTATCTCACCCGGATTATTGTAAGAATTGAGGTGGGGTTCAAGGTGGAGAACTGTGCAATGACACAAAGGAGCTTTAGGCTTCTAGCCTACCACGGTTTGAACGCGGCTCCTGTAAGCGTCTTACGGGTAGGATGCTCTTCTTCTTTAATGTGAACTGGATGGAAAAAAAAATCTCTGTCATAAAAACAATATTTTTGAACTATAAATAAAATGTACTAAACTGCGTTGGTCCGAGCTTTTCACTCGCTAAGACGACCTCGATATCCACGCCTAGTCTCGGGCAAAATTTCCGCTGCAATCTGGCCCAAATAACGTGTAGACTAGTAAAGGCCTAAGTACACAAATTAGACCCATAAGTAACCCCAATTGTCTTCGGTCCAGCACAGCCCATAAAGGGACTGTGCAAATCTTAAAGCGCACAACCTGCGCATATTCTGTAATCGTGCAAATGCACTCCATCCCTTTTTCAGTTTTCTTCCCATATGAAGCCTCCTCCCATTCAAAGATTCTGGCGAGGCATAAAAGCCGGCACATGCCGCGGTTGCGTTGCGTGCAGATTTTTTTGATAGAAGGTCTCCTCTGTTTCTATTAAAAGAAACCATATTACAAAAGTTCAAACAACACCATAGAACAACAAAAAAAAGAAACAAACAGCAGTTACAACCCAAAACATCAAGTGAGGCTCGGATACTGCTATTGTGCTATTGTATCAAGCGAAAGCTGCCAGTAAACTAGCAAACAAGCAGAGAGATAACATAGAACAACCAAAAAGTGACTGCCACCAAGATCATTCCCATTCATCAGCTTCTTGATCTGCGGTGTCCACCTTCTTCTTATTCCAAAAATCTCCATCGCCACATTGCCCAGCAATCTAGCGCCCCTGACCAATAATTTCTGCTCTACCTCCTTCAGCTTTCTAGTCTTCCTAGCAAAACTTCCAATCTAGTTGGTCATCAACTGATGAACATTTGCACAAGACAGTCGCCAGATCCAGCTAAACAAGTTCCAAGTTGAGACATCTTTATCTCACATCGGCCAGAACACCTCAAGTGCATTCTTCATGCTCCCGCATTTTGCATACATGTCGATCAGCGCATTTCCAAGAACGACAGTTCTTGAAAACATCACCGAAAGAGAGGAATGCAGCCTCCGTCCAGCATCTAGATCACCGGAGTCGGCACAAGCTGACAGCAAACTGAGCATTGTGAGATAAAACTGGCCTTGTGTTGCACTCACTCTAGTTCACAGAAACAGGTCGTTTGTAAATGCATTCAGTCAAACTTTGTAAACTTTGGTGTATCTAAATTAGATATATGATAATCATATGTTTAGATTCGTCTTGAAAAATATTTTCATAGTATTATAATTTTATTAAGTTTTACAAATATATTACAATAGTAATTACTAATTAGTTGTCATAGTTGCATTTTTTAGACCGTATCAATGTCTAAAACGACATATTTCGTGAATAGGATGGAGTAGTATTTTCGCCTGATTAGTGCTCGAGTTTGGCAAGCTGAGTCTGCCATTTATGCGCCTGCGCGCCCTAGACTGGCTAGATTTTATGGCCCGTTCACCAATCACAGATTGGAATCCGTTTAGGCTGTTGTAACCTCGGCTGCTGCTGCTAATTAATCAGTCTGAAATGTTACTCACGGATTACGTATGAGCGTGGAATGATCATTCAAGTACTTGTGCAAAATCACAGATCACAGATTTTATGGCCCATTCACCAATCACAGATTGGAATCCGTTTAGGCGGCAGTAACCTCGTCTGCTGCTGCTAATTAATCAGTCTGAAATGTTACTCACGGATTACGTATGAGCGTGGAATGATTATTCAAGTACTTGCGCAAAATCCAATTCCATTTGTGGTCCAGATCAAGTAAAAGGTAGGAGTAGCAGCACATCTCTCTCTCTCACTCTCGCGAGAGAGTAGCTTTTCATCATAGCGATGGAAAAGCCAAATTTGAAAGCTGAAACCTTACTCAGAAGTCTTATTCTGCAGAATATCCGCAAAGAATTTTACACCCTAATGTTTTCCGTCGATGTTGACGACGAAGTCCGACACATCTACCCTTCCAGGGTTCGTCAAGTCCCCCAAACTTATTAGTTCCCTAGCTAGGTGGCCGGTTGCACAACGTGGCAATGAGGTTGCCGTCATCCATGGCACTGCTAGCGCCTAGCAGGTAGTAGGCGGCGGTGGATGACTGCTGACAACCACCCAGCAATTGAGTTAGCTTTTGGGTGGTGAAAGATGGCGTTAGGAGCACCGCGGGCCGCGTTGGCGCTGTTGTGATTTGGTTGGTGGTGGTGGGCTGTCGACTGGGAGTCCGCGGTAATGTGGGGCTGCTCATTGGAGAGAGGGAAGAAGAGAGCCGGGAAAACAGTTTCCGCCCCGCTAGTTTGGTTGGCGAGTAGCAACTGATGTCTGCTCAATTGAGTCCCTCCTCGTGCCTTATTTCAGTCATGCCCGTCTGCAAATCCGGCATGGCTGACGATGCGCGCAAGTGCACTGGCTCCCATGGATCAGCTACAGCGTTTCGCGGCGTACGAATTACGCGGGCAGACGAGGAAAGGAGGGCGCCATCCATCCCGTCTCGGGGCATGCACGAGTACTGTATGGTGACGACGTTGTGTGCACTATTCGTTTATAATAGCTAGCCGGGTATTCTCCGGTGTACAAAACAGTGGCAGCTGAAGTGGTGTGAGATTGCATCTGGTCAATTTACAACCCCAGGGATGCAGGGCTGCTAATCTAGCTGGCCTGTATTTTCTTCATTAAATCAGAATGGAAGACCCTTGTACTGTATATGATTGTTACCACATGAACAATCCGAATAAATTAAGCTCCAATCATAGCAACCTTCTCATCACGAGTGAGTATTAGCCTTTAATTTGATTTGTTACGTTTCGCTAAACAAAATTAATCGCGCGTACTACTCCAGCGTATAATATATATGTGTACTGCACATACAACTTCTATAGGGAGTGTAGTACCGGTACCTCCTATTTACTGGGGCCATTAAGGTACCTCCAGCTCATTAACACATCCCGTACCGATGCTCTCCTTTCGATCCACAGAAACACTTGTTCTTCGACACGTCCATCCAATACCAGAGGAATTTTCCAGCCTCTAAAAAGCGCTTAAAAATACTAAAATATATAGAGAGAGATGGCGGGACAGCATCCAGACTACAGAAACTCGGAGGGAATCGACCGGAGTTTAAATGTGGCTGTTCTTGTAGTATTAAAGAAAACAGTCTTACTACTTTTAAGTTGTTTGGAATTTTCTTAAGTTTAAGTCACTTGTTGTGACCGTTGGATTTGTGTAGAGATTGATATGTTATATGATTGGATATTGATCTAATGGATAAAAAAAATGACTTATACTTCAAAAATTTCAATCACCTTATAAATAGTCAGTCCCTAAAAAAAACCACCTCCTCCGGTCCTCCCTCCTCCTCCTCAACCCCTCCTCATTATATAACCAAGGGAGAGGTGCATGACAAATACTCGTACCTAGCAATAGCTATACGCAACCAAGTGGAGAGCTCCAATCCACCAACACATCGCACTGACGCCTCTCTTCGCATACTCCTCAGCGCAAGCCCAAGGTAATGCGTGCTGTTTGGTGCAATGTGTTAGTTACGCCGTTAAATAGCGGTTTGTGTTATGCATTGTGCTGTGAACTTGTGTGAGTTGTGACACTAATGTCGTGCAATTGTGTGTAGTGAGATCAGGCGGCGGCGGTGGTGGTGAGGATGAGCAGGAACAACGGGAAGGGGTCGAAACTGGAATGCCTGAGGCTGAGCCTGTCGAGGGCGCGGGGCGGCGGACCGTCGGCGACGGCGCGGCCGGGCGGTGACAGCGGCGGCAACGGCGGCAACACGTCGCCGCGCAGGCTGTCGTCCTCGTCGTCGTCCACCGCTTCGCCGCCGAGCTCGTGCGTGTCGTCGGAAGGCAGCCCGGACGCGGGGGCGGGCGGTGCGGGGGCGCCCATGGTCCTGGCGGGGTGCCCACGCTGCATGATGTACGTGATGCTGTCCCGGGAGGACCCGCGGTGCCCCCGGTGCCAGAGCGCCGTGCTGCTCGACTTCAACGAAGACGACCAGCGCCGCCCGCGGCAACGCCGGTGAAACCGCATTCTGATCGAGCAGCTGCTGAGCTCAGTTCTTGCTTTCAAGTCGTCGTCGTCGTAGCTTTACCATTTGTGATCGAGTTAATTTGTTCGCGCGCATACCGAAAGGAATTATTTCATAGACCTGTTCTTCCATGCAGTGCACTGTCAATGGAATTGGTCTAGGTAATAATTTCGTGTTTTAGTGTGTCCTATGCAAGTGTTCTGCCGAGAATTATGTGCAACAGTGCAAAGATTTAAGTTTACTAATGCTCTTGTCCGTTGTCCTAACACCCCTTTTCTTATGGCACTGAATGGTACCAGACTACCAGTACATAAACATGTTGAAGCAATGTGCAATGCGATTGACGAAATATATGTGAATTGGCGTGCACTTGAACTAAAATGACAAAGCTGGAAGCCTGGAACTGTGTGCAACATGCCCACTCCGAAAGAAATGAATAGCCTTAGTTTAAAACTTAAAATTAGAGATATGTTTCTTGGGTGGTGCACTGGTTTTGTTTGGAATGGCTTAGCTCCCATGAAAAGCCTCATTAACAACGCGTCACAGGTGTGGAGGCTTTGACAGTATCTTGTTTGACAGGGTTTAACTCTGTAGTACCTTGAGCCTTGAGGTTTAAGCCCTCCAAAACTGGATCATATGATCAGGCCCACTGACATGGGAGGTGTTGTTTAAGCCAACATAAAAGAAATATTTTCAGAATACTGTAAAAAGACACAGGAGAAGGCCTCTCGAACAGTTCAGTTTAAGAAATACATCATTAAAATCATTTTAGAGCAATGCTCAAGTTGATCTGGACCGTTCATTGTTGTCAAATGCTTCCAGATTCCTCTTTTGAAGGCTTTTGTTCAGATGTAGTGGTATGAGGGAGGGGTGGTGTACAGACTGCAGAGAAAGGCTTATGAGCGGGAGCAGGGATTGTCTACAGTGATTGGTCCAACAAGTTTTCACTTTTATCTTTTTTAAAAAAAGAAATATAATCCATCCTTTTATCAAGAGAGTCAACACAGGTGCAAGGTTTTTTTTTGCTACATTAGGGGCAGTATCATCCTACATTAGGGGCAGGATCATCTAGAATGAACTGGGCAAGCAAAGTTAAAATTCACAGTAGATGACCAGAATAGACGATGAAGAATAGAAAGACTTGTTGGTATAATATTGTTTTGAGAAAGAACACCGAAATGTTTGTTCTACGTTTTCTTTGCACTGGGGTTTAGATCCGAGAGAGGGAAGAGAGGGGAGAGTGTACCGTCGGAGGTAGAGGAGGAGGAGCCGGCCATGGCTGCAGTGGAGGTCGGCGCAGAAGGACGACGGCAACGACGGCGGCCTTCGATGGCGACGACGGCGTTCGATGGCGACAGCGGTGGTACTTCCCGTCGCTACCTGCGCCCCCGGAGATCGGTCTAGGGTTTCGTGTAGGTGGAGTTGTGCGGCTCAGGTCAACCTCGTACCTCGAGCCGCCGGCTTTCCACCCCTTATATATGGCGCAGCGCGACGGGGGCCCACCAGCCTGAAGATGGACTGGACGCCCCCGATCAGGGCGCGGATCAAGGCCCCGATTAGCCGTTGGGCTAATTGGGGGGGAAGAGATCATTCTAACATTCTCCCCCTTGATCTCAATCTATACTTTATCTTTAATTACTTTTGCCTTTACACATTCCATCACAGATTAGTGCATAGAACATGTCTCATCGTCACGGTCAATTGCCGATAGATTTATGATTACAATACACCTCTCGTTCAAATGGTTACTTTAAACTTTGGGCCATCTTTTAGTCCAGAATCATAGGCTTTCCCTTAAACCCATGCCGCTACATGTTCTCTCGAACACGTTGGGTGGTAAGCCTTTAGTAAGCGGATCCGCTAACATCTTTGCGTACTTATATGCTCAAGACTTATAATTTGATCCCGAACTTTATCTTTCACAACATAGTACTTTATGTCAATGTGTTTGGCAGCACCACTTGACTTATTGTTGTGGGCATACGTATCTGCGGGTTCATTATCGCATACAACTTAAGTGGTCTATTGATGTCGTCAACCACTTTTAAACCGGTATGAACTTCTTTAGCTTCACACCGCCCGTAGCCTCATAACATGCTACAAACTCGGCATACATTGTGGGCGATGTAGTGACGGTTTGCTTTGAGCTTTTCCACGATATAGCTCCTCCAACAGAGTGAACACATATCCGGATGTAGACTTTCTATCATCTCCGCAAAATCGAATCAGATACCCTACTATATGGAGTGAATCGATCTTTCGTATGTCATCATGAGGCCTTTTGTTCCTTGCAAATAACGCAAGACTTTCTTTATCAATTTCAATGTTCTATTCCGAGATTGCTCGAATCGCCAAGTAACCCAGTAACAAACGCTAAGTCGGGCGTACACACTTGAGTATACCGCAAGCTTCCGACACCAAGCATATGGAACCGATTTCATTTGATCGAGCTCGTCTTGGTTCATGGGCATTGAAAATCCCCATATCGTCGCCCTTGACTATAGGTGCAGTGAAGGACTACATTTATGCATACAAAATTTCTTTAAGACTTTATCTATGTATGCCTTTGTGACATCCCACTATCCCCTTGTTTCTATCCCTGAATTTCGATCCCTAGAACGAACGAAGCTTCACCAAGATCTTTCATATCAAAGTTTGAGGACAAAACTTCTTAGTCTCCGATGTGATCGACATCACTACTAGCCAGTGGGATATCATCCACATACGTGATTAGGAAGATAAACTTCCCATCTTTAAACTTTGCATAAACACGCTTGTCCTCTACATTTTCTTTAAACCCAAATTTTCTTATTGTCTTGTCAAACTTCAAGTACCACTGTCTTGAAGCTTGCTTTAACCTATAAATCGATTTCTTTAGCGACATCCCATTCTTTCATTTCCTTCCATGACAAAACCTTTCGGTTGTGCCATGTAAACATTTTCCTCCAAAACCCCATTAAGAAATGCCGTCTTTACATCCATCTGATGTAACTCTAAATCATAATGTGCTACTAATGCCATTATGATTACGAAGAATCTTTACATGAGACGGAGAAAAGGTCTCATTGTAATCAATCCCTTCTCTTTGCGTAAAGCCTTTTGCCACAAGTCGCGCTTTGTATCTTTCTACATTCCCTTGGGAGTCAAGCTTTGTCTTGTAGACCCATTTCTGACCCTCTTTGCTTTGGCTCCTTTAGGAATAATTTCCAAGTCTCAGACTTTATTAGTCTTCATGGACCTCATCTCCTCTTCCATGGCCTCAAGCCATTTTGAGAATTTTCGCTTCTCATGGCTTCTTCAAATGAGATGGGATCATCCTCCATTTGAAATTCCTCTGATGATAAATCGATAATCATCGAAATAGCCGATCTTCTTACTCTTTGAGACCTCCTGGGCCTCCTCATCCGGTACATTTTCTGTTTGAGGTCTTTGTTGCTCCCCTCATCTGTGGCAATGGGTTCTATAGGATCTGAAGAACAAGTTCCTCATTCTCATTTATTGTTGCCACAGAGGAACAATAACAGTCTTGGCACCACGATGTCTTGCACCGTCGGTGCAAATGACAAGCAGTAGTATGAAGAATGGTTCTTGAATCATCTGAGTGGGCGCATACACCGCTTCTCTTCAAGGTCAATCTCACGAGCTACCATACTTCCTCTCATCATTTCATCCTCTAAGAAGACAGCGTGTCTCGTTTCTACAAACTTTGTGTATCATGTCGACAAGAGAAACGAAAACCTTTTGACTTTTCAGGGTAGCCAATGAAATGACAACTTACTGTTTTGGGATCAAGCTTCCCAAGGTTTGGGTTAAATACTTTAGCCTCAGCAGGACTCCCCCAAACACGTAAGTGGTTTAGTGAGGGAACTCTTCCTGCCCACAACAAATGCGGTGTTTTGGGCACCGACTTACTAGGCACTCTGTTGAGAATATGAATGGCGGTTTTCAACGCCTCCATCCATAGACTCAATGGCAGTGTGGAATAGCTCATCATGCTTCGCACCATATCCATCAGGGTACGGTTGCGTCTTTCACTACTCCATTTTCTTGAGGTTCGCGGTGTAGAATCTTGGGCTACTATACCATTTTCTGTAAAAACCTTGCAAAGGTCCAGAACTTGTCCATATGGGGTATGCCGACCGTAGTACTCCCCACACGGTCGATCGGACTATCTTAATCTTTAAATCGTGTTGGTTTTCAACTTCACCTTAAATATCTTGAATTTATCCAAGGCTTCATTTCTTTCTTTGATTGGATAAATATATCCATAACGGAGTAATCATCCGTGAATGTTATGAACAGTCATATCCATCCACACTTTTCACGGAAAAGGACCACAAATGTCGGTGTGAATAATTTGTAGAATTCTGTGCTTCTTTTGGCGTCTTTCTTAATTTTCTTTACATATTTTCCTTTAATGCATTCTCTGCATTGTTCTAAGTCTGGGAACTCTAATGGAGGAAGAATATCATTCTTAACTAGTCTTTCTATTCTCCCCTCAAATATGGCCTAAACGACGATGCCATAATTTCGACGACGCATCTAGAGTTCTCTTTCGTTTCTGTTTACATTCGTAGACGAGGATTCATTCACTTTCGCACGCCGACGTTTCCTTTATCGCATACGACATTCACATCATCACATAATGATAACAAATAAAGCTCATTTTGTAAAATGGCAAGACCAACACATTCTTTATTAAACATTATTTCACACTTGCCATTTCCAAAATGACAATCATAACCATCATTGTCCAAACATGAAACACTAATCAAATTCCTCAGAAAGAGGAACATAAAGAACATCTCTAAGTAAAAGAGTGAAGCCATCAGCAAGCTCTAATGAAAGATCGCCATGACTTCAACTTCAGCTTGGACTCCATTTGCGACTTTAATGCATCTTTCTTTTCTTTGCGTATTCCTCGTCGAACGGAATCTGCATATTATTGGCAACATGAAGCAGTTGCACTGAATCAATCCACCAAGTAGATTTTGAATATTGTACATACAGAGGACTCATTTATGAACGTAATAATGTCCTCACCTTTCTTTGACATAATCATTTTCAAGAAATCGGACAATCTTTCTTGTAATGTCCCTTTTCTTGCAATGAAGGCACCGATCTTTTCTACGAAAACTTATTCGTTGAGGTGATGGATGAGGCTTTTCCCTTGTTCTTTGAGGAGAAGTTACTGTTGAAGTTCCTTTTCTTGTTGTCCTTCACATAGTTGATAGAACCACCATGTGAGGATTTAAATCTTTCCTCCTCTTGCACACACATAGCTATGCATTTTTCTAAGTCCCATTTCTCGGGCTGCATATTGTAGTTGACAACAAATGTGTCAAACTTTTCGGCAAGGAAGCAAAAATCAAGTGAATAAGGAACTCATCCTTGAGAGCCAAATCCATTGGTTTAAACTTGGATGCCAAGTTGCTCATCCTTAGTATGTGCTCTCTTATGCCACCGCCAGAGTACCTTTTCTCACAAGTCGCTTAATCACCGTGTGTAGCATATGTCTTTGAAGAGCCGAGAACCGACTCTTTATTTTCTCAAGGTACTCGTGTGAGTGTCACACTCTACGATTGAGCCCACAATTGCGGGCTCAATCGTGTTCTTTATCACACCAAACATTTCTTGTTGGTGTGGTCCATTTCTTATGCTCAAGGTCATAAGACATCCGTAAGGAGCATGGTCCTCTGTCTTTTCTCGCCAAGCAAGTATCATCCTCATTTGATCCTCACTGGTGCCATAGGCTCGGTGGGACGTGCTGTAGTGAGGACCCAGTCCACCTCAGCCAAGATAAACGCTAAGTCTATCTTTTTCTTCCACTCTCCATAATTATCTCCTTTGAGAGTGGGGATCTCTCTGATACAACTCATCAAGTTGTATCCGACTTAAAAATAGTTCAAGTAAAGTGAGAACATAACAAAGAAAATTATATGCCTTATTTCCAACGTTGGTCAAAAATACGACATACAATTAAATCAATTTTATCTATACATTAAATCTACATCACCGTTGGGCAGAAATAGAAATAATGCATAAAATCATCAATTAAAAAAAATATAATATTGTTATTATCAACGTTGGTCAGAAAATAACAATATCATAAATTTCTGAAAATTATATCTATTTTTCCAAAATTAAATTCTCCCGTTGGTTCGAATTTAATAATGAAAAAACAATCAATATTAACTTTTGCAGCGGAAAACTGTAATTATTCTCAAAAATTCATTATTCAGAAGCAATATACTGTAAACTTTTAATCTCTGGAAAAATTAACACGTTGGTGCAAAAATTTCCAGAAATTTGGATCAAATTCTATCAAATTCATTCATAAATGCTTCGAAAAACATTAAAAATCCCTTTTTTATTTTCCTGTTCAAAATGGCCAATCGGCCCAACTTGCGCAATTTGTGGTCCACGGCCTTCCGGGCAAGCGGCGCGGGAAGCATGGCGGCCGGACGGCAAAGGCGGCCTCTCGACGGAGCGCGCGCTACGCCTCGAGAGAGCGGCGTCTGCGCGGAGGCGCAGCGCGCGATGGCGGCGCTCGCAAGCGGGTGGTCAGGCGGCGGAGGCGCAGACGACGGCTTCGCGGGCGGCGCGCCATCGCGGCGGTTACCGGCGCCGGCCCGGCTGCGGTGGCACCCTCGCGTCGGGCAGCGCGGAGGCGGAGCGTCGGCTCCTCGCGCCGAGCCCGAGACGGCGCGGCGACCGCGACAGCAACGCGGCGGCGGCGACGACGCGGTAGCAGCGGCGGCGCGGCAACCCGGTAGCGCAACTGGTAAGTGGCTCTGATACCAATGTTTGTTCTACGTTTTCTTTGCACTGGGGTTTAGATCCGAGAGAGGGAAGAGAGGGGAGAGTGTACCGTCGGAGGTAGAGGAGGAGGAGCCGGCCATGGCTGCAGTGGAGGTCGCGCGAAGGGCGGCGGCAACGACGGCGGCCTTCGATGGCGACGACGGCGTTCGATGGCGACAGCGGTGGTACTTCCCGTCGCTACCTGCGCCCCCGGAGATCGGTCTAGGGTTTCGTGTAGGTGGAGTTGTGCGGCTCAGGTCAACCTCGTACCTCGAGCCGCCGGCTTTCCACCCCTTATATATGGCGCAGCGCGACGGGGGCCCACCAGCCTGAAGATGGACTGGACGCCCCCGATCAGGGCGCGGATCAAGGCCCCGATTAGCCGTTGGGCTAATTGGGGGGGAAGAGATCATTCTAACACGAAATGCTGTGAAGTTAATTGAGAAGAAGGGAAGCACAAATAACTCCACAATCCAAATGCTTTCCATACTGACCTCATTTCTCCATAATCTGCATGTCCTGCACCTGAGCTTTCCCCCCCTGCAAGAATGAGGGAGTAAGTATCAGAAGCCGTAGATTTTGCTTTCCTTCAGCTAGACCAGCTGTCTCGCATGTTTTTCATGTGAATCTCCTGTGGCGGTGTGACAGTGGAGAGCGAAACTCTCTCAGTCAGCGATGGCGAGAAGGAAGATGCTTGGTGGTTAGGATCATTCAAAGGAAGGCCTATTGCTGATTAATTCGCTTTTAAGCCGTATAAATGCACGAGTAATTGGAGACAGTTGTGTAGCGATAAGAGGGAGGGGATGGGTGTCAGGCCAGGCGATTAAACTGCACCCCGCGCGCGCCAACCCTTTCGCTTCAATGCATTGTTGTTGCGAAGAAACAGCAGCTCTGCTCGCCAGATGCGATCACCTTCGCAGGCTGTTCTGATTGCCATGTTCCACGTCTGCAGCACACGGAATTAAGTCATGTCCTCTGCCTAACAAATTGCCAACTGGAGACGAGTGTTAGTATTTAGTACTACTAGTACTAGTACTTCTTACCGTGTACCAGCGATGTCGATCCATGACATGGCCAAGACCAAATCACTGAAAGAAAGGTGAGCCTTGCATTATTCACTTCAGTTTGCACAAAATAATTGTGTTATGTTGTGACCAAACGGTTTATGCGGTTAGTGAGTAAGCACATTGATTACTATGTCATTTCAGACAAGATTTTGTTGGAGTATCGGTTTACTCGCCACCTATCTGAAAATGACCAATCGGATAGTACTACTAATCTAAAGGGGCCTTGGGCTAAAGCTGAGGAGGAGGCAAAGATGTTACAGTTGCATTTAAAGTGTACGCGTCACTGCAAGGCACAAGCATAGCACGCCTGATGATATGCAGCTCTGTGCATAAGTATACAACACAGCATCGTAGTATCCACTCTTCCTTAAATCCTCCTCCTAAAAGATCAGCTGGTAACCTCACGATAACTAAAGGATTGAATGCCACGTAGTGCCTAGAGAAAACGATTAAGTGCTCATGAATTGCGGTTGTTGTATGGCCAGGATTACAGATCCGTCTGACCTGTTCCGGCCACCTGGCCATGTAAATGCCGAGGGAGGAGTCAGTGTGCCACTTTAGATGCTAACACAGACTAGACAGTAACTCTTGCTGGTTGCTGCTATGCAGGGGTACTGCATCATAATTGTCCGTAAGTACTCCATTACTTCCATCAGCAACACACGCAAACACAAAATAAGCAGGAGGGAAGAGCCAGAATGGGGTAGTAGTAATAGAATTGGCAGTACAGATTAAACATGACAGACAGAAACGAAACTCTATGAAATTGGATCTGCATGGCCCAATGGCCCCCATCTGTATGTGCACTCACATATTCACAACTCAGCAGCCGCTGTCGAGGCACTCGCGTCAACACTCACCAGCTTGCAGACTGTTCTTATGTAGTCGCTGGTCCATACTCGGATACTCCATACAGTAAACACATCAGAGCCTCAGTTTTTCAGTTTGCTCATATACTGCTCGACTACTGGAAAGAGTCCCAAAGCAAGTGAAACCAAGGACCAGCTCACTAATACCCAAAAGAATCAGGCCGAGTTCACTAGGGAAACAGACTGCCGTATATCAGTGCAACGGTCTGGCCCGGTGCCTCAGAATTTTGTCGTCAGCCCACGAGTGATAGGCCCAATACTCCGGCTCTGCTCGGCTCGTCGGCCGCTACTCTGCCGAAGTGCCAACGCCGGCTCACTGCCCGCGGTTCGGCGCGCATCGCCTCGTAGTTGTTAACTTTGTTACCCCGCATCCACCAGACGCTCCGCCGCCGGCACCGACGCACCGTGCCGTCGATTCGTGGATTCGCACTAAGCCACCACCCCACCGGGCACCGGCCGTGTTCGCCCCGTGGCGTGCTAGCACAAGTTCGTGCCAGCTTGGTACAGATTTCGCGACCCACGGACACCAGCACCAGTTGTCGTGTGCCGCTGATCTCTGCACTTCGTCCTGTTTTGGTAGCATCATCCGCCACTAGTCTGTAGAATGTAGATGAGTTACTTGCCCTTTCGCCGGCCTGCTTCGCGTAGTACTTTCGTCTAGCAGAAGAGCAGCACGGATACTTGCACCGGGTCGTGTACACTACGATGTTCACCGTGTCTTTGCCTAGTTGGAGGGTTCGTTTAGACGCAATTAATCATCGAGGGCGCAATGCTGACGCCCAAATCTATGTCAGTATAGTAGTACTTAACAGTCTTTTTTTTTAAAAAAAAAACAACCGTACTACTTGTGTTAACTGGGAATGATTGGTACGATCCGCTCCGTGGGCCAATCTGCAGATCAGCTCCAATATCTTGCATAAATAGGCCCTACTGCTCTAGTGGACTAGTTCAAAATGAAAAGGATAGAAGAGAGGCAAGCTAGAGCGTAGAGGAGACCATGGATGGGCCAAACTGGACGAAAACGAGAGGGAACTAAGGCCTTGTAGCCGGTGGACCTTCAACGCCCAGTCCATTTCCATTACCTGAGACTGTCCTCCATGCTCATACGGAGTAGTACTAGCAATCTGCCAATCTTGTATGATTTGTACCTGCATTTGCCTCCTTTCTACCACCTGAGGTTTAACATCACACTCGGCTCGGCTTCCCTGAGGCAAAAGACTGGAATTAACAGATCGACAGGTACTCAGAGTTGTAACGAATACCAAAGATCTGGCAGCACAACCAAATCAAAACGGGCGGATGCACACATCCATCCGTCCGGCTGGTTCGATCGGGCACTGATACGGCCGAAGCGTCCAAAAAGGCTCGGGAAAAGCCTGCGAACTCCACACAGATCCACCGCACGGCATCGGCATCTGGGCAGCAGGTCAACACGGGTCCGGACGGGATTTCGCAGCGGCCCCTCGCGCGGACGTACGCCATCGCCATCATGAGCCTCGCCCGTCGGACGCCGCGCCGGCTATGATCGCTGATCAGGTAGGTGGTGCATCGGCAGCGGTAGCGCCACAGTGCGCGCGCAAACAGTCACATCTCCTCCGTTCTCGCGCCATGCAAGCCGCACAGTGTGTGCAAGAGGAAACCTGGACACTATTGCCGCTACACCACCAAAATTCCAAAACTAGCCTTCTTAGCTCCAAAATTTCTAATCTGACCCTCTCCTCTTGCGCCCCCGGGCCGCAGCAGCGAGGTGCTCCAGCACCCTTACGTAGTAGGTTGCAAGAGGAGAGAGGGAAAAAAGAAAAGGGAAACAAATCGGAAAAATCTAAAATAAATTAAATTTTAGAAATTTCAAGAAAATTCATAAAAATCCTTGAAACATGAATAGATTTAATAAAATAATTTTGAATTTAATTAAAATTTCTTTTATTCATTCAAAATGTTTTCCATTTTCTAAAAATTCCAATTAAGCTTTAATTAATTCAATAAAATACAAATTGATTGTTTTTTTAAAGCTTTCAAAAGACATTGAAAAATGGGAAAACTGAAAAGAAATAAAAAGAATTCAAAGGAAATAATAAGGTTTAATTTAATTTAATTTGGGCTTGAATCGAGGTATAAATTATGAATTGAGCTCATGGTTTAATTTAATTTAGGCGTACACATGTAACGTAATCACTGAGGAGACTTTGTAAGAATATTTCTTTCTTTTTTTTTGTTACAGCTTCCTCCTAGAACTATTCTTATTCGCAGTAGAGATGATTATTATGCAAGAGTGCTTATTACAAAGAAAAAAGGTTACTTGTTTCCAAGCAACAACCGAAAAACCAACATTTACTGCTTGATGAAGTGCTATATGTTCCCAGATAACTTAATGACAACATTACTTGATGGAAACACTTGATAGGTAATCCGGTAACTAGTCTTTTGTGAAAAGCTATATGTGCTTGCTATATGTAATATGTGAAATGCTATATGTGGTCTTCTCCCAGAAAACTTGAAAATCATTGGCAACATAAAATTCCACTCAATTAAATTGCAGATACTAGTACTGCTACATTGCACTTACTCATGCTAGAGGCATGAATTTAGGAGAACAGACAAAAGGCAGAAACAAAGCAAAATGTTGCATATCAGTTTCACATTGTCTACACCGATCTTCAATTCTTGAACATTTTTCCTTACTTCTTGCACATTGTTCTTCAATTCTTGCACATTGCCATCAGCAGCATCGATTGCTTCCAGGTGAGTGCTCAACTTCTGCATATTCTTCTGTAACTTCTCCATCTCTATGTTTTGCTGCATTACTGTTTCATTCTTCACATATGCCTCGGGCAAATCTTCCCACAAATAAAAACCACATCCCCCAGACTGACAGAACCAACACAAAAAATCTGGTATCAAAGTAAATAATGCAAAAATATGAAGCAAATAGGAAGAGTTTTATGAGCTCAAGAATCAACTCACCTTCCAGTTAGCACACCTAAAAATACCACGGTTCAGATTCTTCTCAGTATCGGACTTGTACCTCATTGTTTTGCTACCACAATCGCAGCGGAACATAGACTTCTTTGGCTGTTGCGAGTTACCAATGCTACATTGGCTCATGGCTCCAGTTTAAGTTGTTGCGTCTCCCTCTCTCCCTCATCCATTCGGCTCAGAATTTATAGCCATGCCCAAAATTTGTGGCGCCGGAAATTCCTGCCAAAAACTATCCTAGGCGCCAACTACACACATGGCACAAAAAGGGTGGCACATACTGAAAATGCTTTCCATTCAGTTGCATGGACCGAATTTTTCCTAATAATTTCCTTGATTGCCTATGTGCAATGCCACCTACAATGCATGTGATCCCAAGGAGCCAAATGTGTAAGTAACTAAGTATGTTCTTCATATCTAAATCAAACAATGCAACTCAAAGTTTCTTGGCGTACCTCGTAGAAACTATTTCCAAAGAGTTGAAGGACTGGGCGCCAGATAATTTTGGATCAATTTTTATTTTTATCATTGACTACGAATAAGATCAGTTCTAGGAGAAAGCTGTAACAGAAAAAGAAATATTCTTACAAAGTATGCTAAGTGATTACATTACATGTGTATGCCCAAATTAAATTAAATTAAATCATGAGCTCAATTCATAATTCATACCTCGATTCAAGCCCAAATTTAATTAAATTAAACTTTGATATTTCCTTTGAGTTCTTTTTATTTCTTTTCAGTTTTCCCATTTTTCAGAGTCTTTTGAAAGCTTTAAAAAAACCATTTGTATTTTATTGGATTAATTAAAGCTTAATTGGAAATTTTAGAAAAGGGAAACATTTTAAATGAATAAAATAAACTTTAATTAAATTCAAAATTATTTTATTAAATCTATTCATGTTCCAAGGATTTTTTATGAAATTTTCTTGAAATTTCTGAAATTTATTTTATTTTGGATTTATCCAGATCCCCTTTTCTCTCCTCTTGCTACTGCTTTGCGTAAGGTGCAAGAAAGACTCGCTGCTGTGGTAGGGTGCTGAAGCACCTTGCCTCGCCATGCACTGAGGCGCAGTGCGATGCAGGAGGAGAGAGCTAAATTAGGAATTTTGGGGCTAAGAGGGTTAGTTTTGGAATTTCGGTGAGGGGGTCAATAGTATCCAAATTCGTGCAAGAGCTAGGCACGCTGCCAGCCACGTAGCTATGAATTCGAACTCTTCTCTGCGCTCTCTGCAGTCCCGCTATGTATCTCAAGCTGCTCCAGTTTGTTTTGGCTTGCCCCTTTTGAGTTTTGACCAAAAGCACGGCACAGCCACACAGTATTACTACCTATGTGCGACTATTTTGAAAGGTGAATGGATAAATTTCAAACAGTTGCTTGCTCCTTTTTCTGCCTGCACGTACAGAGTTTTTTTCCTACTCTCTCACAGGGACAGTGTTCTGATCGTAGCAGCAAGCACTGATCACAACCATGGACATTGTAATCATGATGAGGAATCAGTGAGCATTCAAGCAAGGGAGCTCCGCCCTGGACGGGATATTGGGAGGGCGCAAGAAAGCCTGGCCGGTTGCTGTTCCCCGGCCTGCTAGTATACAAGACAAGGCTGGCCTCCATGTGGACTGTGGCAATCTTTTTGGTGGATTTTGGGCGTCTGTGCTGGACTGCTTGCTGTAGCCTGCGCGCTGCGCTGTGGGTAAAAACTTGCTTTTATCCAGGCCAGGGCGAGGGAGAAATGAAGGACGAGGGTACACTTGCAGCATCCATGCACCAGATACGCCCTCCCATCTAATACATGCAGGACAGAACCGCTGCTCGGTTGGCTTGTGGCGTTGTTGCTCGCCCAGCCCGTCCGTGTTACAGCCTCTGGCTCGGTGTGGGTGTCTCGCCGGATTTCATTCTTTTGGGAATAGTATATACACATGTAGATGTATTTAGTGGTCAAAGTGTGTGTCCATACTTTATAGGGTTCAGCATCCACTCTAGATTAGACGTGTGTTAAAGACGCATCCACGTGTATGTGTGGGTGTGCGTGTAGTGTATGTGCGTGAGTGTGTTCGTCCTGTACTTTAAAAAAATCTATACATGCAGGAACCGGCCACCTGCATCTTTGGAGATGAATAAGTGCGAAACTTTGCAACCTTGCGATGATCTAAAAAATGCTTGGAAACTTGATGAACACCGGAAACAGGTAGAGATGTTGTTTTAGATATATTTCCTCCTTAAAAAGAAAATCTTGTTGTTGCTTGGGAGTACATATACAGTGGCATTTGCATGTACAAGTTACTGGCTGGTCATCATGCATGGTAACTACTCAGCTCCTACCAGGGTTAAAAAAAAACGGCCGAAAACCGATCGATTTTGGAAAACATTGGTTCTATCGGTGTCGATGTTTTAATATCGATCTTATTAAATGAATATTGTGGGCTCCTTGATCGAGGCTATGCAATAGAAGACACATAGAATTTTTAGATATGTTCGAGCCTTCTTCGGAGAAAATAATGGCTATACTTTCATGTTCTTGTATTGATTTTGTTTACAGCAAGAAAGAAGTCACCGAAAACTAAGGCTAATGAATTATGTCCCTCGTCCTCCTTTTTATCCACTGGCGTTATCCCTGATAAAGATTATGAGGTGGTAGCAGCTGTTATGTGCCAGGAGGCGCCTCAATGATTGGCTAATTGCGCACGTTTGATGACGGTTATTGTCAAAGAAACATTCCCCATATGTTCGTCGTGCAGTTATGTCAGAGAGAGAGAGAGGTGATTACGTGCAGTTATGTCAAAAATTAACAACACATATATAGCTACTGCGCATAGATGAACATAGTGCATAGAGTCTCTAGTCGATTGAATCTGCATGTCTATGTATTTTATCAACCATAAAACGATCATAATTGATCTGATCGTAGAAAGTCTTACGCCCATATGGTGGTCATAAGAGAGCTTGCGACAATATGATGGTGAGCTTACAACCACTAGATAATTGTAATTTTTCCTTATTATTATAAACTAATGATAATAAACATTATAGATAACTGATTTAATTAATTGAGAATTATTAGATCCTTGTCAATCGGCACTCAGTAAAAACCCAAATCGGCACAAAAAAAATCTGATTTGCTTAATTTTGTCGAATATAAGAGAAATAAGTAATCATATCTAAGCAAATATGTCTGTTTGTCTTGGTGGCAATAGTCTCTAATCTAGGAGACTGTAGGTCATGCATAAGTCCTCAAAACTACACCCTTTTTTTTTTCATCTTTTTCATTTTAACTCAAAAAATAAATTCTGATTTGAAAAATTCAGCCGAATTCAGCCGAAATTTTCCGATAATCCGTACCATCGGGTCTATCGGTGACGCCGAGTGAAAAAATTAAAACCGGTATTGCTGGCTCCTACTAACTAGACCCACCAACCGCACATGGGAAGAGTGCAAATTAACGATGGCATGCAGCTTGTGGCTTGCAGAGAGGAGTAGCTGTCTTTTCCTTCGACAGTACTGCCAAGAAGCAATTATTTATTCGCAAAAAAAAAGAAGCAATTATTTGTCCTAAATCTGCAGCCATAAACCCAAGCTGGTGCCAGGACTACAGGAGTCTCAACCGCCTTGTCGATGATCAGTTCTCTGGCCATACTACCATTATGGCCCCATGTACTATTAGTAGTGCAGTTCAACGTACATGCCTTCGAAGCTCAAATTATATATATATATATATATATATATATATATATATATATACACACACGTATAACGTATGTAACTTCAAATTTTTCCTTAGGGGCGAATACATACTCCTTTTCAGGAAGTGTATACATACTCCTTTGAGGATCTTTATCGGCTTTCTTTTGCATGTCTGGATGTACCAATCAACATACTCCATAAAGTACATTCGTAAGTGAAATACTCCTTACCAAATCCATGCACAGAGGTACTAATATACTATCATAGGTGTATATACTCCCAATTACATGTACTAACATACTCCGAGGTATACATACTACCTAAGTACATGTACTAAAATACCCTTACGTATACATACTACCTAAATACATGTACTAAAATACTCCTCATGTACTACCTAATTACTAAATCCATGTATACATACTACCTAAGTACATGTACTAAAATACTCCCATAGGAATTCCCAATTACCAAATCCATGTATACATACTACCTAAGTACATGTACTAAAATACTCCCTTACATATACATACTATCTAAGTACATGTACTAAAATACTCCCATAGGAATTCACGGCAAGTAATCAATGGCATGCTCTATGGCACGTAATCAACAATTGACTACCGATTATCATGCCGTAATGTTCTATGTCAACTAGGCAATTGTTGATTAACAATATCCACGGCAGTAATCAATGGCTATGAGATCTTCAATGGCATCGGTATCACGGCGGGTAATCCACGGCAAAAACGTAATTGACTAACCAATGCGGCTTATACGGAGTAGTTGCCAAATCAAAACTCAATTGCATAGTATCCGAGGGTTGGATATTAATTTAATTTGATTATCTTTTGCAAAGCAATAAATTACGTAGTATCTTAGCGGGTTGCTAGCGTATTGTTATGAAGTGGTATCCACCCAATTAATCTAATCAAGCATGTGGTATCCAGATGGATGGATGATGGATACAATAGAGTAACTACACTTGGGAGTAGCAAATACTAATTAGTACTGTAGAAGAAGCCTAGAAGTAGAATCTAAGGAAAAATTTGAAGTTACATACGTATATATATATATATATATATATATATATATATATATATATATATATATATATATATATATATATATATATATATATATATATATATATATACTCCCATAGGCTTCTTCTAGGCTTCTAGGCTTCTTCTACAGGTACTAATTAGTACATGGTAGAAGTGATTGCTACTAGCTATTTGTCACTGTCGATGATCAAGACGCAAGGTTTCTTATCAAGCTTGATTGGAAAATTATAAGAGTGTCCAATCAAATATAGAGATCTTTATTGACGTGAACACAATAAAAATAAAATTACAAGAAATCGTGGATACAAGATATTATCCAAAGAGCGTTACCGGAACTTGTTTGTAATTACACGGGCTCCCCCTTTATAGCTATTGAATGGGTGACAGTTAATGCCGTCAAAGGCGCCTCACGTCTAGGGATGGCAATTGTGCGACATTTGCGTCCGCGGCGAATACCCTAATGGAGGCCGATATAGGCGTCTTTCTTTGCCCACAGGCATGAAAACGGGTACAATTCCTTACCCATCGGGTAAACGGGCGCGGGCATGGGTAAACTCTACTCGTACCCGCTTCGCCCGATTACCCGCAACCTACACTGACAGGTCGGACCGTTGAACACCCCACTGTCTAAACTCTAAAACTCTAGCCACTTCCGATCTTCCCAGCTCCCAGCCTCCCCTTCCCAGCTCCCAGCCGCCAGAGCCTAGACTCACGCGCCCCCCGTGACCCCGTCCCCCGATCTTCCTCCCCCCGTTCCCCGACTCCCCCGTTCTCCTCTCGGCGGCCGTAATCCAGATCCACCCCCGTCGCCTGTCAGCCTGTCCTCCTCCTCCGGGCCCGGCCTCCTCCTCCCACCCAGGCGTCGCTCCCTCAGTCTTTGTTGCCCCAGCGCCACCTCCGTCGGCTCAAGAACTCCGAGATCCGCCCGTCGCCGTCGGCCGTCCTCCTCCTCTGGACTCCCTCCTCAACCGCCTTGTCGATGACCAGTTCTCTGGCCATACTACCATTATGGCCCCATGTACTATTAGTAGTGCAGTTCAACGCACATGCCTTCGAAGCTCAAATTATATATATATATATATATATATATATATATATATATATATATATATATATATATATATATATGAAAATGCTATCTACTCCCTGTGTAGTTACACCCACTAAATCTATCGTTCATTGTTCTAAGATTAGTGCACCTTTATAGCTATTCTAGGCGCATGCTAGCAAATAATATTTATAAACCCGATCCGCATCATACTAGTTGCTCCACGTATACTCCTTGCTATCGGAGATTTTGGGCTGTAGATATTACGGGATATCAGGAGAGATATTTGGACTAGTTGATTTGAGGATTTCCTTTGTGCGTGATTGGGTGAGTAGCTAGCGATGCCGTGATTCCGTGCTCGCATGTATCCAAAAAATCTCTGAGCTGATACTAGTTGCTCCACATATATTCCTGTTCATAAAGTGCAAATGCTCCCTAATTATATACTCCATAAGTACATACGCTGTAATACTCTCATTCAAAAAGTGAACATACTTCCTCTCCATGTACATATACTCTCATTCGTAAAGTGCAGATACTATCAATGTACACGTACACTCCCATTCATAAAGTATATATATTCCCTTGTGTATAGTACCTATACGTATTTTTAAGAGGACGAATACATACTCCTTTTCAGGAAGTGTATACATACTCCTTTGAGGATCTTTATCTGCTTTCTTTTGCATGTACAGATGTACCAATCAACATACTCCATAAAGTACATTCGTAAGTGAAATACTCCTTACCAAATCCATGTACAGAGGTACTAATATACTATCATAGGTGTATATACTCCCAATTACATGTACTAACATACTCCGAGGTATACATACTACCTAAGTACATGTACTAAAATACTCCCTTACGTATACATACTACCTAAATACATGTACTAAAATACTCCTCATGCGTACTACCTAATTACTAAATCCATGTATACATACTACCTAAGTACATGTACTAAAATACTCCCATAGGAATTCCCAATTACCAAATCCATGTATACATACTACCTAAGTACATGTATTCTACTTCTAGGCTTCTTCTACAATTACTAATTAGTACATGGTAGAAGTGATTGCTACTAGCTATTTGTCACCGTCGATGATCAAGACGCAAGGTTTCTTATCAAGCTTGATTGGAAAATAATAAGAGTGTCCAATCAAATATAGAGATCTTTATTGACGTGAACACGATAAAAATAAAATTACAAGAAATCGTGGATACAAGATATTATCCAAAGAGCGTTACTGGAATTTGTTTGTAATTACACGGGCTCCCCCTTTGTAGCTATTGAATGGGTGACAGTTAATGCCGTCAAATGCGCCTCACGTCTAGGGATGGCAATTGTGCCCGATTACCCGCGTCCCGCGGGCGAATACCCTAATAGAGGCCGATATAGGCGTCTTTCTTTGCCCACGGGCATGAAAACGGGTACAATTCCTTACCCATCGGGTAAACGGGCGCGGGCATGGGTAAACTCTACTCGTGCCCGCTTCGCCCGATTACCCGCAACCTACACTGACAGGTCGGACTGTTGAACACCCCACTGTCTAAACTCTAAAACTTTAGCCACTTCCGATCTTCCCAGCTCCCAGCCTCCCCTTCCCAGCTCCCAGCCGCCAGAGCCTAGACTCACGCGCCCCCCGTGACCCCGTCCCCCGATCTTCCTCCCCCCGCCCCCCGACTCCCCCGTTCTCCTCTCGGCGGCCGTAGTCCAGATCCACCCCCGTCGCCTGTCAGCCTGTCCTCCTCCTCCCGGCCCGGCCTCCTCCTCCCACCCAGGCGTCGCTCCCTCAGTCTTTGTCGCCCCAGCGCCACCTCCGTCGGCTCAAGAACTCCAGATCCGCCCCCGTCGCCCGTCGGCCCGTCCTCTTCCTACTGGACTCCCTCCTCAACGCCGGCTCGACTCCATCGGTCTTCGTCGCCCCCAAGCGCCACCTCTGTTGGTCGGCATCCCCACCTCCTCCCCAAGTGCCACCCCTCCTACCGGACTCCCTCTTTCTGTCGGGTGCTCTGTGCTACCTCACTCCGGCGTGGTAATGTGTCCTCCTCCTCCCCTCAAGAATTTTCAAATCTGAATTTTTTTTTGCATCCTTGCTATTGAATGTGAGGATGTGAGTCCCTGTGCAGTACATGAAGCAAGCACTTTTGTGAGGATATAAGGATGAAGCAAGCACTTTTGTGAGGATGTAAGGATGAAGCAAGCACTTTTGTGAGGATGTGATTCTTGTGTGTAGTACATGAAGCAAGCACTTATTTTGTGAGGATGTGATTCCCTGTGTTGATGTGATCGAATGTATTTATTGCAATTGCTATGTATCGACCTCCTCCAGGCCAGCAATTGCTATGTATCGAATGTATTGCTATGTTGTAGCAATTGCATTGCTGCAACTATTAGTTGACTGTTTTTAATTGCATTGCTCCCGGTCGCCTCCTCACGCTCAGCCATCCTCCTCCCGGCCGTAGCCAGCGTCGCCCGCCGCTACCTGGCAATGAGCTGAGGGAGATGGGGTTCAGCACCGAAGTTAGTTTTTTTGGGGTGAAAGTTAAATATTAGCAATTTAATTTTTCCATGTTTGTCTAGCTAGATAATCAAATTCTTTCATCATGTCCTCTTATGCAATGGTTAATGCTCTAAAATTTACTGCCTTGTGCCATTTCTAGTATTTAAGAGTATATTCATTTTCTGGTGCAACTTGCCAATCAGGTGCTTGAAAAGGAAGCCTTTCAGAAGCAAATGCTAGAGAAGTTGATATGGATTTCAGCTTTCATGCTTGTTGGAGCTCGTCATCCAAGGGCTACTTTTGGTGTGGTAGAAAAAGAGTACCGATCTGAGGTAACACTCTCTCATCAATGTTTTTTATCTGTCCAAGTTCTGAGTTATCTTCTTTCCATTAGTTCAAAGTTTGAAAAGCAGTAAAATTGTACAGCCTGTCTTTACCAAAATGAAAACTATGTTAGAAGTCCTGAGATATTCAGAACCATCGAATTGCTGTGCAATGTAGTTGTTTGCTCTTTGTTGTGCATTAAAATATTAAGATATGTTATTGAACAAAACTATATTTGTTCCTGTTTGCAATTGACTGCACAAAATTGTCTATTATCTTTCCTACATTTGTCATCTGCTTGGAACAATATCCATGACTTCAGTTTACTTCAGCAATTTTGGAGATAATGCTCCTAGATAGAGCTTACTAATATCTGTTCAAGACTAAGTAATTCTTGGAAGACAAGATTCATTGTGTTTTTTTATTTTGTTCTGGCAGGTGTCCGGCACTCCAGCCTGATAGCTGAATTAGCATCTGCTGCGGCTGCAGAGAGGGGGCTTTCATTTGGCGAAGGCATAGAAGAGAGGCTTTGTGCGTACTCCAGAGCTATGGCACACTTCCCAACTGCTGTCAAAGAGGTAAGTCCTAGCTCTGACTATCTATATAACACTTAAACCTACATCTATTCTATTCTATTGCCTGCAACATTGACATACAAGCATTTCAATGGAGCAGTTCAAGTAGAGGAATGGTTGGTTTTACTCTCACTGAAAAGGCGCTCACAGAAGGAAATCCGGATCCATGCCCACTCCACACAGCTTGGCTCAAGGAGATTAAGGTCATATAGAGAATTTTCATGTACATGAGATGTGGTCTTGGGTTAAACTCTTGAAAATAGAGAAAATTGCCTATTCCGTCATGTACTATGCTTAAACTCTTGAAAATAGAGAAAATTGTCTATTCCGTCATGTGCTTAAGTGCCTTTTTTAATTGAATGTTCTTACTTATTAGCCCATTAATTGTTGAATGTGTGATGTGATGCACAGTTGATGTGTGAATTATGATGAACTTGATGTGTGCATTGTTTATGTGTGACGAGTATGCCGGCGGGCGATGGGTACCCACGAGCGGCGGTGCATTGTTCGCGGGTAAACGGGCATGCCTATGGGTGATGGGTACCCGCGGGCAACGGGTATGGACGAGGTTCTTCGCCCGTCGTCTTCCACGGGCATGCCCGTGGGGGAAAATCGGAGTCGCAGGCATAGGTATGGGCGAGCACTACCCGCACCTTCCGCGCCCGATTGCCATCCCTACTCACGTCTTCATGTATATTCCTTTGTTGAGTCTTGAACCGTCACGTCTTTTAGCCAACTGTTGTAAGTTGTCGAATACGTCAATAACCCTCTCACATTAGTCACGTGACAAACTGACATATCTCTCAATCAATTTGTTGGTCGGGGATGGTCCAACCGTATGACTGGTCGTGTAGTGTCCGTGACTAGTCGTCTCATGCAGTGGTGAATAAATTTTTTTCGAATGGGTGCACATGATCCATTAGTAGCAATAGGAAACTTCCAGTGAGTGTATGCAATAATAGTAGGGCTAGGGAAAATTACTTGTAGCATACTAAGAGGATGTTGGACTGTCAAATGATAACTTTCTAGAGATTAAAATGTGCGGATAAAAAATAGTACTAAAACAAACCTTATCTCATAAATATTATTATAGTATTCTTCAAAATAAATTTAGCAAGCAAAACACGAGGAAAACAATCTGGGGTTATGCTTGAACATGGGGTTGAACTAGGGATGGCAATCGGGCGCAGCGGGCACGAGTAGTGCTTACCTATACCCATGCCCACGACCCCAATTTTGCCCCACAAGTATGCTCACGAAGGACGACGGGCGAAGAACCTCACCTATACCCGTCGCCTGCGGGTACCTATCACCCGCGGGCATGCCCGTGTACCCACGAACCTCACCCATGCTCGTGAAGTGAATGACCTTCGAACTAAATCTCCCTCTTATGAGCAAAGAAATCAGGCTAAACAGATCAATGGTCAACCAGGAGTAATTTTACATAGGACCAAAAATTTCTAAAAGAAAGGTGAAGGATGTGAGATGCAATCATAACATTCTTATAAGCTTGAACCAAGCAAACATATGCCCTGATATTGCAGATAAAGAGATTTTTTTACACTACAACATCAAGGAAACAAAAGATACAATTCCTTGCCATTCAACTAAAATCACGAACAGAAGCAAAATAGCATACAACAGCCTTGCTACTGACCAAATTATCGATGATACCTTAAATCCGCGATATAAGAGATCAAGATTTCTGGACTAAAAATTACAAATGGAAGATAAGAATCCAATAGCAAAAAGAATATCCCCAATAGCAACATCCAAATATAAAGGAAGGCATATGTGGTCTCTCTCATGAGTCATGCCCTTACTAATCGAACCAACAATGGATCAATTGAAATCATATAATTCCCCGATCCCATATGTTACAAGGCCGACAATCCCCAGAACGCAACAACCCAAATCAATACAGACGAACAACAGAGATCGATATAACACAAAAAAGAATAGAACAAAATTAGATCATACCCATTACATAAAGTGAGTGATTTGATTCATTACTTGTTATATCATATGGACCCACGATTAGTGGGCAGAAGCGCCCCCAGTCCTTTAACAAAAGGTACAATTATATCATCACAAATAAGCTAGTCATAAGGACAAGGATATAGAAGTATCATCATCATCATCACCACCACAATAAAAGAAACAAATAGCGATTGTTTGTTGTATACCATCGCCGCCGAGACGAGACGAGCTGACCGACCGCACACAGAGGATTACGTCGGGCTCGTCGTCCTAGTAGTCGCACATGCTGACGAGGATGATGTCCCCAGCGAAGATCCAGACCTTCCTGTGCATCTTGCCCCGGATGTGGCAAAGTCGCTTGGTGTCGTCGATGCATTGCGCCTCGCAATGGCCGTTGCCGAGCATGCGCGTCACCTGCGCGTACTCCTTGAACACTAGCTTCCGATTCTCGTCGTCCGCCTCATTCTTCGTGTGCCTGCGGTTCTTGCTTCCCTTTCCCTTGTTCTTTGGCATCCCTCACGAAACCCTAGCCCAATCTATTGAGGAGGAGGAGGCCGGGCGGGAGGAGGCGACCGACGGGGGGTGGCGGTCGGCCGGGAGGAGGACGGGGCAGATCTGGAGGTGGCTTCGTCCAGGAGTGGCGGCCGGATGTGAGGAGGTGCGATGGTTGGGCGTGCAGAGGAGCAGCGGCAGTGCGGGGGCGGCAACCGGCCGTGAGGACTTGGGCGGCCTGGATTTGGATTTCAGTGCTGGCTTTAGCGATTTTTT
Organism: Ampelocalamus luodianensis; assembly: GCA_036346255.1. Classification (NCBI taxonomy): domain Eukaryota; kingdom Viridiplantae; phylum Streptophyta; class Magnoliopsida; order Poales; family Poaceae; genus Ampelocalamus; species Ampelocalamus luodianensis. The sequence continues at coordinate 21,442,315 of CM070617.1, read as the reverse complement.
GGCTGGCGGCTGGGAGTTAGGACTGGGGAGTGAGTCGAGTGATCGAATGGCGACTGGCAAGTGAGCAGCGATAGTGAGCCAGCGAGTAGTTCCTGCTGAGAGCTGACTAGGGTTTTAGTAGGAGTATTGGCCCACCTGTCAGTGTATATCACGGGTAAACGGGCACAGGTGGAGCTCACCCATGCCCGTACCCGTTTACCCGACGGGTAGATAGTTTCCCCATGTATATGCTCGTGGACAAAGAACACAGCCTATACCCAACTCTATTAGGGTATTTACCCACGAACACACGAGTAATCGGGCACAATTACCATCCCTAAGTTGAACCCATGACCTTAGCCGCAAGTACCGCTATCAATGACCAACTGAGCAAAGGAAAAGAGCAATCATGAAAGAGTCCAACAAATATTTTGTGGGTTATGACCCTCGTGACTCATAACAGTCTATGATCAATTTGGCTATAAGAAAAGGGATTAGACTTTCTTTTAATACTAGACATCGGTTTATAACTGTTATAAAATGAGTTCTTAATACGTAAGTCTGCTTTCGCAGAAACTGTGAGTTTGACCGAAAAGTGTTGACTTATATCAAAAAATCCTCGTCAGTCACTCGTAAACAAGCATATGCATTAGCACTTCTTGGAATGCTTATCAACCAGCATTGGGATACCACTAAAACAGACGAGTTGTTGCTTTCACGGGCGCACTCGATTTGATTGTTCAGCTCGAACTGTCAAGAAGAAATAAAGACGAGAGAGTATTTGTCTTGATACACCCTAATATCTTCCATATGTACTATAAATTGGTACGAGCCGGACCATCAATAATTGCCGATGCAATCATATAAAATCATGGTCCAGAGTAAGTTGTAACCCGACCCTTTTCTTTTGCAAGTCGGCCCTGGTCAATTCCGTATGTCGCTACTCCATTTCAGTGCCTTATCCTCTACACGCTCTTGCGTAGAGTATAAGCCACAGCCCACAATGTTCACCATGTTTAATCTGCAGTTCTGCACACAAGTATGAGACAGCTCCATGCAGAATGCAGATAGCCGTTCCAAATTACTCCAAGCTAACACCATCCACGTAGTACATGATAAGAGAACGTTCTGCACAGTAGGTACGTCAATCTTACGATCGATCGATGTAGTAAAAAAAAGGTTTATCTCATGCAATTCACAATTCAGGTCATGCGTGCATTTTTGCGGCGGATACAATTATGAGGATTCGGCAGACAGGCAACAGATACGCCAAAAGGTATAATTAATTGTTAGACCGTGTTAGTGACTAGAGGAGATTGATAGGAGCTTATGTTTTCTCTTATGGATTTCTACTCTTTTTTTTTTCACTTCAATAGCTATGTAAAACTACGAAGATCAAGATCTACAACTCACGGTAGAATAATTGAACAGAAAACAAGACACTCAACCATAAACCCTCTTGGATAGTCTGACCGCTAGAGCAGTTTGACCTTTTCCTCGGACGGTCTAATCTCTCTTTAGACTGACATAAAAATTAACAAAATGTTGGATTCACAAAATAACCTAACTTTTGATCTTAAATATCCAAATCACTTGAGATTTCACACACAACTCAACAAGAAGCTTAGGAACCTATTTCGATCGAAGATCTAGACAATTATAGCCAAATTTCAATAATTTCTTGTTTGAGTGCAAGAGGGCTTAAAATCGGGTGAAAACTAAAATTTGATCTAAAGACTTGCTTGTGGATTAAATATGGTCAAGATGACCTTAGATCAACTTTCAAAAATCTTAGCAAGCTAGATTATAGAAAAAGAAACCCTTAGAACACAAAACCCGTAAAATCTCAAGAAAGATGGCAAGAAAAAAAAAGGTAAATCATTTTCGCACGAATTTGAATGGATTGATATTGAGGAATTTAGGGTTTACAATCACTCAAACATGGACAACACAAGCTCACATATGAGCACTCAATCCCATAAATTTTTCTCTTAATGCATCTTTCAAACCCTAGCCTCATCTCCTCTCATCACTTTCACTCAAATCTCAAATTATGGTTCCTAGGCTTGGTTGGGTGCAAATCCTGCACAAACTCTTATATAGTGGAGGCTAGGACTAATAGAAACCATAACAGCACTCGTTAAGCCCACACACAAACAGGTCTCTCACTCACGCTCGCTTCTCAAAGCATATGATGATACGATGCTCCAGAATCCGACTCTTCGTGATCTTGTGCTCCTCATAACCTAAATTGCTTCTCCTTTTTGTCGTGGTTTCTCCATGTCACTTACATGGTATTTTGGTGAAGATATCAAAATAACTCTTCTTGATCCTGTCATCTTTGACCGAGTCCAGTTTTATGAAGCAATTTTATTTTTCACTACGCGTAGGTTCTCTAATGGCTTTCTTTATGGCGACAAGTCTCTCTTATCCGACTCCCACCGGACCTGCTTAACACTCGCATTAGCTCAAGGCACATAGTGCAAACCCCACCGGACCGGCTTAACACTTGCACTAGCTCAAGCCACATAGTGCAACCCGTTACACCGATCTTCTCGTTCTTGTCCATTTTACGTCTTTCTTGAGACCAACTATTTCACCTGGTATCCTTAATAATTATGGACCTTGATTTTTACCAAACCAATTCTCATCATCCTCACTGTTGATCGTAGTTGACTCCAAACTTCTCTACACAACAATAGACCAATAAATCGATTCTGAACATAAGTTTTTCGTAATTTGACCAACGTTAGCTAAAACATGTATCATGCAACACATATGCAACAATTCCATAACTTTTGACCAATTCCCAAAATTCAGCACAACTCACTGTGCACTTAAATCGCAACGGTCAGTCTGACCGCGTCGATCGGTCTGACCGCACCCACCGATAACAGGGCATCGGTCTAACCTCCATGGTGTGGCCGGTCTGACCTATTCCTATCACAAGAAAACATCACTATCTGAACTTTTCAGCTAAATTCTATCTAGTTTCACGTCCAGTTTCTATTTCAATAATACGTAGTGCAAACACACCCCTAAACAACGGTGCACAAGTGTTTGATATCCATTTAAGACAAGTTTGCACTCCCGGTCTGACTGCCTAGCCATGGCCGAGCAGACTGCCCGAAGGCCAATTAGACCATCTATCTTCTGACAGCAGGTGTGTTTTTGCAAAATAAAGAATTAACTTCTTAAATTCTTTAACAATGATGTCAATTATTCGTCATCAAATGTAAGACTGAACCCCGCGATACCACCTACACGACAATTAGCGAGATTAAGATGGGGGCGGTCCATATGGCAAAACCACGAAAATTCCTTTTGCCAAGAGCAGCGACCATAAATGAAGGCAGGAGCAGTGAGACGCAGCGCAACTGCAAAAACATCTTGAAACTTGCAAGGCAAAGCCACGTCCAATCTCCTACAGTAGCGAAACAGAGAAACGGGATAGATCGGCACAGCAAGCCAGATGGGCATATCAGGGTGAAGAAATCGAGAGGCTCTTCAAAGCTAAGCCTCCTGCTCCTCACGTGCTTTCACCTCAGGATAAATGCAAATGGTTGGTCAGTTTGCCCAGCTGCATGCGTACATCTACTTCGAGCTTGCGTAGGTTCGTGGGACTTGACAGTGAGCTGTGGTCGGTTGCATCGTGCATCATTGCGACGTAGCTCCTGGCGGCGCCGTCTTAGGCTGAAATGATAGTTTTTTATTTGTAATATCAAAACTAACTCTATATTATTCAAAACAATAGAAATATATCTTTATTGTACTAATTTGCCCTGGAAAGCTAACTCTCAGACTGTAGTAGGCTACATACTGTGTTTCCAATCCACGGTAGGAACATGTGCAAGTCGACTGCCGCGATCTGAGAGTACGCCATGTCACTTGCTCCGGTCTGTGCTCTCAATCCACGGTAGGAACATGTGCAAGTCGACTGCCGCGATCTGAGAGTACGCCACGTCACTTGCTCCGGTCTAGGAGCGAAGTATATGGTTTTTGCAGCAAATTAGCATGATAAATGTGTTATTTTATCATTTTGGATATGAGGACTAATTTACTATTTCGTTCCAAAAGGATGCTAGATGAGAAAAAAAGAAAAATGAGTTTGCTCACAAATCTATCAGATGCAGAGAACTACGCATGAGTAAACTAAGCTCATACAGGTAAGCCCCTGCAGCGACGCAGGAGGCAAAGTCATGGCCTCCGATCTTGCACAAGCCCATGAAAGAGCAAGGCAGACGGAGTCAAGCTCCTCTGAGGAATCGAAAGGCTTGAAAACTCAAGTGAGTTTGCTCACAAATCTATCACATGCAGAGAGCTACGCATGAGTAACTAAGCTCATACAGGCAAGCCCCTGCAGCGACGCAGGAGGCAAAGCCATGGCCAGATTGGCCTCCGATCTTGCACAAGCCCATGAAAGAGCAAGGCAGACGGAGTCAAGCTCCTCTGAGGAATCGAAAGGATTGAAAACATTCGCTGGAAACACGTAGCCCTTTGCATGCTTCGTGGTAGAAAGACCGGGTCGTCTTTCCATTTGCGAGACAAGGTAGCCTTTCAAGTTCCAATGGCTGGCTGCATATCGGCATTGTCCTGTCCGAGTGTCCAGCCTCATTAGTTGCACGCACATGTGTGGGTCTTGCTCTCATACTCCGGATCCTCTGTGTGCCGGATGGGTAACGAGGGCTATAGTGCCACCTAGGGATGGCAATTGTATCCGACTACTTGCGTGCATGTGGGTAAATACCCTAATAGATGGGTATAGACTGTGTTCTTTGTCCACGGGCATATACATGGGGGAAACTATCTGCCCGTCAGGTAAACGGGTACGGGCATAGGTGAGCTCCACCCGTGCCCGTTTCACCAGTTTACCCGTGATATACACTGACAGGTGGGCCAATACTCCTACTCGGCGGCTCACTCGCCGGCTCGCTATCGCTGCTCACTCGCCAGTCGCCATTCGGTCACTCGACTCACTCCCCAGTCCTAACTCCCAATTGCCAGCCACCAAATCGCCGAAGCCAGCACGGAAATCCAAATCCAGGCCGCTCAAGTCCTCACGGCCGGCTGCCGCCCCCGCCCTACCGCCGCTCCTCCTCACGCCTAGCCATCGCACCTCCTCACATCCGCCGCCGCCACTCCTGGACAAAGCCACCTCCAAATCCAAGCCACCTCCAGACCAGCAGATACAGATCTGCCCCGTCCTCCTCCCGGCCGACCGCCACCCCCTGTCAGTTGCCTCCTCTCACCCGGCCTCCTCCTCCTCAATAGATTGGGCTAGGGTTTCGTGAGGGATGCCAAAGAACAAGGGAAAGGGAAGCAAGAACCGTAGGCGCGCAAAGAACGAGGCGGACGACGAGAATCAGGAGCTAGTGTTTAAGGAGTACGCGCAGGTGACGCGCATGCTCGGCAACAGCCGTTGCGAGGCGCAGTGCATCGACGACACCAAGCGACTTTTCCACATCCGGGGCAAGATGCACAAGAAGGTATGGATCGTCACTGGGGACATCGTCCTCATCAGCCTCTGCGACTACCAGGACGATGAGCCCGCGTCATCCTCTGTGTGCGGTCGGTCAGCTCGTCTAGTCTCGGTGGCGATGGTATACAACAAACAATCGCTATTTGTTTGTTTTATTGTGGTGGTGATGATGATGATACTGTTATATCCTTGTCCTTATGACTAGCTTATTTGTGATGATATAATTGTACCTTTTGTTCAAGGACTGGGGGCGCTTCTGCCCACTAATCGTGGGTCCATATGATATAACAAGTAATGAATCAAATCGCTCACTTTATGTAATGGGTATGATCTAATTTTGTTCTAATGTTTTTTGTGTTATATCGATCTCTGTTGTTCGTCCGTATTGATTTGGGTTGCTACATTCTGGGGATTGTCGGCCTTGTAACATATGGGATCAGGGAATTGTATGATTTCAATTGATCGATTGTTGGTTCGATTAGTAAGGGCATGACTCATGAGAGAGACCACAGATGTCTTCCTTTAGATTTGGATGTTGCTATTGGGGATATTCTTTTTGCTATTGGATTCTTATATTCTGTTTGTAATTTTAGTCCAGAAGTCTTGATCTCTTATATCGCGGATTTAATGTATCATCAATAATTTGGTCAGTAGCAAGGCCGTTGTATGCTATTTTTGCTTCTGTTCGAGATTTTAGTTGAATGACAAGGAATTGTATCTTTTGTTTCCTTGATGTTGTGGTGTAACAAAATCTCTTTATCTGTGATATCAGAGCATATGTTTGCTTGGTTCAAGCTGATAAGAATGTTATGATTGTATCTCAAATCCTTCACCTTTCTTTTAGAAATTTTTGGTCCTATGTAAAATTACTCTGGTTGACCATTGATCTGTTTAGCCTTATTTCTTTGCTCATAAGAGGGAGATTCAGTTCGAAGGTTATTCACTTCACAGGCATGGGCGAGGTTCGCAGGTACACAGGCATGCCCGCGGGTGACGGGTACCCACGGGCGACGAGTTTGGCGAGGTTATTCGCCCATCGTCTTTCGCGGACATGCTTATGGGGGGAAATTGGGGTCGCAGGCATGGGTATAAGTGAACACTAACTATGTCCGTCGCGCCCGATTGCCATCCCTAGTGCCACCCGACATCTCCCAATTCGTGGTGCTCCATACTTTCTAGCAAGTCTGAGCTGTGCTGGGAGATAGAATCATTTTTTTGAAGAAGAGAATCTAAAAGATATCTATTTGCGGTGGAATTCCAGCCCTCTCCGCATTTCCCGGGTGCCTCCGGCCAACCGCGTGCCTCCATGCCGCATCGCGATTTCGTTGCCGTGCTCGGACTCGCGCCGTCGGCCGCACGATCAATCCAGATCGACGTTGCGCTTGCCTCGACGGATCTTCTGCGCGCCTTCCCACTCGCGCCTTCCCGCCCGCGTCTTCTCGCCCGCGCCCAGTGCAACAAAACGGCCCGCGCGGTTCGTGCGGGTGAGCGTCCTAGTGTAATCTGTATTTGATGTCCAATGCAAAACACGAGAAGCATCCTAGTTTAAAACTAAAAACATTACGATAGACTCGTAGACCTCACGAACAAATTGGCATGTCTAGTTCAACACGCGCAACTTATGGTGTCAAGCTAGAGCTTTCTACCTCGACAATTTGGTACAAAATGAAACCTGGTTGTCCTGACCATCTCCCCATCCCTCTATTCAAACGACTCTACCATAATTTCAAATTATGATAGTATAGAATTTGTTAATGGAAAACAGTAGTTAGTTTTTATGTATCTTTTTTAAGAGAGAGTACAATAAAGCCACACACCTCGCTCACGCCACACACATACACATCCATTACACATGCTGGAATTTCATGAAGGCTGAAAGGCCTCGGAGAATGCGGGGATGTATTTTAGCACTGAACACACAAGTATGTGCTCTAATTAAAATAGTGTACTCTGCGCCGATCGTAGGGATTCAACCTGTGTGGGTGAGATTGTGAGCACGAAGACCCTCGCTCCCACTCCAGGCCATTGGTCTGTTCTTGCTGGTTTTCATGTGTTGACTGAAGGTCTCGTTGCTTTAAAACAATAGGTATAGAAGAACAGGATCTTGTCCTCTACAGTACTGCAGAGGAGTATTGTAGCAACAATGTTTTCTGCTGCTATAGTACTCTGCAGTAACACCGCACAAAGCGTTGCCGAAATGGAGACGGCTCCACCGCAAGCAGAAATTACTGTAGCAATTGTACTGTTTATTACTGTAGCACAAATACTGTGCACTTTTGATCTAAGCCGTTCACTGTCGATTGGACGGTCGGATGAGCCATACTGCTGTAGTCCAGAAGAACATGGGACAATCACATGCTATATATTGTAGTGGAGTGAACATAACATTTTTGTAGCTTGCCCAAAAAAACATTTCAGTAAATATGTTTGGGTTGCAATTGCTGTTACAATGTGATACTTTTCTTTATAACACATCGCGGCTCAAAATTCGCTGAAAGCTCGGCCCTACCAGTAGCGGATCTAGAAGAAAAATAACTGGGTGTCCCTCATATATATCATCACATATGTATAGAGTCACTGAGTTTATATTGTGGGGTGCACACTTAAGTATACATAAACTTTAATAAGGTAAAATAAAATTGAACCGGTATCCTGTGCACCCCTAGGCCTACTTGGATCCACCCATGGGCCCCACACCTGGTGGGCACACACACGTAACACCTTACTTGTGTTTTTATTCTCACTCCGTCTAAAATGTCTAAAATGGGTCATTTGGAAGTACTATAATTTAGATCAACGTGTATTGTATGCTAGCGTAACTTAAGATAAACCAGGTATATGATATTAAAGTACCAATGGTACGATACAATGCCACTAATGCATTTTATATGTATATATCTAGCAAAAACAATAACAGATTTGTTATTTTTAAGTTGTCTGAAATTTTCTAAGTTTAAGTTAATTATTGTGACAATTAGATTTGTGTAGAGATTGATGTGTCATATGATTAAATATTGATTCAATAGATAAAAAAAACGTGACTTATGTTTAAGAAAATTTCAGTCACCTTGTGAATAAACAACCCTGTGAATAGACAATCCAAAATAATAATGGGATCATCTATTTGTAAGGTGATTGAAATTTTATTAAGCATAACTCACATGTTTTATCCATTGGATTAATATCCAATCCAAATTCATATGACATATTAATTTCTATACAAATCTAATAATCACAACAATTAATTTAAACTTTAAAAAATTTCAAACGACTTAGAATTAGAAGTAGCAAATCCTAACAATAGTATCTTTCGAATCTGAGTGACTGTTTCGCAGTTGCACTTTTGGCTGTGGTACGAATTATCGCTTGCATGCTCCAAAATCTCATAGTAGATTTTGTCACAGAAGATCTCCTCCCATTTGCTGCTCACATGATCCCTCCCAGGGAAAATAATCCTATAGGACCTGGTCCACAACTCTATTGAGGTGGACCAACTCCACTGCATGACACGTGTCCTTTTGCGAATCCAAAGCGACACCATAAATAATCGATGTGAATTTTCACGAATTGAATACTAAAGACTATTACGCCACGCTGAGATTCGCAAAGCGACACGCACATGCAGTGGATCCCTCTGATCCAGGATTATTTTCCCCTCCCAGGGCTCTTTTTAAAACAAGACTACCACGAGACCACGACCTATACCATAGCCATATCACCCCATGTATTGAAGCCACACACCGAACCCATCTTCTCCTTCCTCCTCCTCCGGTTCACCTCGAAAACTACACCAATGGTCATCAGGAGGCTGGCCCTGAGTTCTTTCTTCCATACCAAGGCTAAGGACACCTCGCCGTCACCGCCTCCCTCTCCGGCCACCGCGCCTGCGTGGGCGTGGCCGTCATGCAAGCACCCAAGAACGCAGTCCTTCCGCGCCGCGCCGCCTCCGAGCGCCAAGACCATCGCCTCCATCTTCCTCGACTCCGCCGAGTCCTCCTTCACGACTTCCTCCGCGTGGCACGACTGCTCCGACAGCCTCTCCACAGCGTCCGAAGCATCGGCGTGGGGCGACACGGCGGACGACGCCATTGTGCGGGGCCTCCGCTCCTCCGACCGGCTCCTCTTCGACCCTGACGCGTCGGCCACGAGCTCCATACTCGAGGAGAAGTCATCGAGCGCCGGAGAGGCCTTCGTCGGCGGCGTGGCGGTGGCGTTCGAGTCGGCGGACCCGTACGTGGATTTCCGGGCGTCCATGGATGAGATGGTGGCCGCTAACGGGGTCGGGGACTGGGGTTGGCTCGAGAAGATGCTGGGGTGGTACCTGCGGGCCAACGGCAAGGACACGCACGGCGCCATCGTGGCGGCGTTCGTCGACGTCATCGTCGCCATCGCCGACCCGGCCTGCGCGTCCTGCTCATCCCGGAGCTCTTCTTGCACGTTCGCGGAGGGTGAGCTGGAGGTGCCAGAGAAGGCTTAAAGCTGGGCTACTCACCGTCTAGCGTGTAACAATAAACCGAAAGATTGTTGTCTTTTGGTTTGAGGTAAAGTGGTAAACTAATCTTTGGTGGTTTGGCTTGTGCGCGTGTTAATTTTGTCGAGCTAAAATGGCAGAGTAGACTGTACTAGATCCAGATATTTTGATCTATCACTCTATCAGCCCAACACATTGTACAAGCTCTGAGACTTGAGAACATCATGAGGGCTACCTTAGCTAGCTTAGCTGAGCACTCATATGAATATGTGATCGATTCAGATGTACGTATGACCATGATGAGTTCACGACGATCGAGTAAAAAGTAGTGGTTGTGTAAAAGACAACACGGCATGCAGATGCATATGGTGTAAACTGCGACCGGTATTGGCAGCTAAGCTTGCAACGATTACGATATGTAAGGGAAACAGTACAGTACAGTAAACATGTCGACAAAGTATAGCAGCGGGGGTACTATACTATACACACTTGCACGTATAGTGAGCCGTCCAACGCGGACCATCCTCATACTCACGCTCACGAACGCCCCTGTCAGGCAAAATATCGGCAACATGGTTTTATCTCCTGCACGCGGTTCTAATTGCAATCGTGCATGGTTTATGACACTTCAAAGCTTCCCGGTACAAAACTTCACATTCTTGTCCATTTTGCATCTTATTTGAGGTCAATCACTTCACACGGTATCTTTAATTATTCTGTATCTTGATTTTACCAAACTAAGTTACGCTTATCCTTGTTGTTGACCGTAGTTGACTCTAAGTTTTATTGCACAACAATAGACTAAAAAATCGATTCCGGACACAAATTCTTTGTAACTAGATCCATGTTAGCAAAAAACATGCATCAAGCACGACATATCCAACAATTCTATGACCCAAGGTCAAATCATAAAATTTAGCACAACTCACTATACATTGAACCGCCAAAGCAAGTCAGACCGACGCCACCAGCTGTCTAACCGCCATGGAGTGACCGGTCTCACCGCTTCCCAACAATAGAAAACACCCTCTTCGGATTTTTCACTTAATATCTATCTAATTTCGTGTTCAGTTTTTATTTTCAACAACACCTAGTGCAAACATATCCCCAAAAATTCTCACACAAATGCTTGGTGTCCATTTACCTCAAACCTACACCGCCTGACCATAGCCTCCCAAGGCCAGTCAAACCGCCTCCTAGGGATGGTCAGACCGTCCAACTCCTAACAACATGATAGCTTTTGCAAAACAAAAGGCTAACTTGCAAAACACTTCGACAACGATGCCAATTGTTCATCACTAGATGTAAGATCAAACCACGTGGTTTAGATTTACAATCTTCCCCTTATGAACACATTGACAATCTACCCAAAATTGCTATATGGAGGTTGATTTGAAAATACAAACTCGGTCTTGCAAAAATGCTCAACTTGGTCCTTTAGAAGGAGAAAACTATGAAAATGACTAAGTTGGCTAGAGGAATGAAGAAGCGAACTAGTAGATGCAATAAAACACATAAAAACTTCAATGTCATAAGATGGCTTCAAAAGCTCACTCATGGTCCATATGAAAGAACAATTGTCCAATTTGATCTTGGTTCATAACGAGAAGGCAATTTTGAGGGATGCTGAAATTTGAACCAATAAAAGATAATTAGATCACAAGAATGCATATGAAGTGCGCCACTATCACTAAGATCTACCATTTTGACCATTTCTCTCTCTGTTCATGAGCTTAGCCCTTTTTTCAAGCATTGTTGCCATATTCTCTCCCCCTTTGACAATGAAGTCATCAAGAAATCATGTTTCCCTCTCATCCATTTTTCAACTTTAAGAGATGCAGAGAAGAAACATAAGAAATAGCATGAATGAGATGCAATGGAGTGGCTTCAATTTTTTATTTTCATATTTTAAGGACATTAATTTTTGAAGATTACCCGATATGAAGAAACTAGCATCTACTAATGCACAAGTCGAAAGCTAGTAAATCATGATAGGCAAACTACTGATTGACATCAAGACATATATCTAAAAGCCATCTAGCCTAGTGAATAAACTAAAATCACTCGATGAAAATTTGAATTGAGCATAATTTTAGAGTGTAAAAGTATGAACTAAGCCACATCAAGCATGTAATCCAAGATAATAAAACAAACATTGACTACTAAAAGGATTACAAAGCCTACAATTTGAATCAACTTGTTCAATTTCAATTCTATTGCAATTTTAACATGAAAAAGCTCTAGTAGGGTGTAACAGACCACTGTCGAGCTAAGAGTGCTCTAGGCTTGTAACAAACCATTTTTGAGCAATGATATTACATATGAAGACATGTTTTAGCATAAAAGATTATTGTCACAAAGTATATTAATGATTGCCCTAGGTGTGTAACAAACTATTATCGAGTAGTGAACTATTATAAAGATATCAAAGCATTTTCAGTTACAGCACTAAAATTTATCAAAAGCCATGAACTGTCCAAGATTTACTTCTAAGTTGAAGACATATTTAGGATAAGCTAAGTAATTCTAGATGACATTGAACAGTCGCGTTCAATATCTCAAATGCCATAAAAGACTGCCTCGACTCATACCAAATGTTGAATTTAGATATCACTTGATGATTTTAGATTAAGGCTAGACCTTCTATCTCTAGGTCACATGTTAAGGCATCAACAAGTTGCTAAGCAAATTAATCAAGCTAAACAAGCATACAAGCTATAGCATGTCATCAATAAAAAAACTAGCGACACCAATAGGGGTAATAAGCAAAGCTTCATGAAACTACAAGTTGAAGCAACAAAGTTATATTACAATGCATCATTTTTTTCATATTTTTTAATTTTTGAATGCAATATCTTACATTGCTTGAGATGCAAGAGTAAAGCAATAAATGCTGAAGAAACATCAAAATGAATCAACTACCCCTCAAATCAGCCTATAAGGGTAAACTTCCCCCAATTCACTCCTCAAGAAGGCAAACCTAGAATGATCTAAGGGTTTGGTGACGATATCCGCTAATTAAGCTCTAAAATCCACAAACTCTACCACAATGTCTCCCTTCTCAGCATGGTCTCTAAGAAACTGAAACCTTATGTCTATATGCTTAGTCCTAGAGTGTTGCACTGGATTTTTGGCAATGTTAATAGCACTAGTGTTATCACACAGAAGAGGCACACTATCAAATGTTAACTCATAGTCCTTAAGAGTAGAGGTCATCCACAGAATTTAGCTACAACAGCTAGTAATAGCTATATACTCAGCCTCAGCGGTGGACTGTGCAATAGACGGTTCTTTCTTAGATGACCAAGAGACAAGAGAGGTGTCTAAGAAGTGACAAGTGCCTAAAGTGCTCTTCCTATCAAGCCTACAATCAGCAAAATCAGAATATGAAAACTCTCTAATGGACAAAGATGAAGAGGAGGAATACTAAATATCATACTGAAGGGTTGACTGAAGATACCTGAAGACACGCTTGACTGTCTGACGATGGGAAGTCCTTAAAGAGGCTAGAAACATTGCACATAGGCACACTGAGAAGTGTATGTCTAGTTTGGAAGTCGTCAGATATAGGAGGGAGTCAATCATGTTATGGTACTCGTGTTGATCCACAACTTCATCATCCTCATCAGGATCCAAGGCAGTTGATATAGCCATTGGAGTAGCAATTGGCTTGCAATCATCCATTTCATATATTCTCAATAAATCTTTGGTGTAGTTCGTCTGATTGATGAAGGTGCCTTTGTTGCATTGCTTGATTTGGGGTCAAAGAAAATATTTCTACTCGCGCATCATGCTCATCCCGAATTCCCTGGACGTGATCTCAGAAAAACTTGACACAGGAGCATTAGAAGAGCTAACGAAGATAATGTCGTTCACATATATTTGCACAAGAAGAAAATCATTGTTATGCTTAAGAATGAATAGAGTTTTGTCTACTTTGTCCATTTCAAAGCCATCTTTAAGCAAGAAGGTGTTAAAACTATCATACCAAGCTCTAGGTGCTTACTTAAGACCATTAAGAGTTATGCAATTTGAAAACATGATTAGGGAGCTTATGATTTTCAAAGACAAGGGGTTGTTTAACATGCACTTCCTACTCTATGAAACCATTAACAAAAGTACTCTTAACATCCATTTGATGCAGCTCAAAGCTTTGAGAAGCAGCAAATGCAAGTAAGATACGGATAGCCTCTAATCAAGCTACACGAGCAAAGGCTTCATCGAAGTCTAACCCCTCGACCTAAGAGTTGCCTTGAGCTACCTACATAGTCTCATTCCTAATCACAGAGCCATTCTCACTTTGTTTTTGTAAATCTATTTTGTTCCAATGATGTTATGACTACTAGGAGGCTCTACAAGATTCCAGACATTATTTCTTTCAAAATTATCTAACTCTTAATGCATGTCATTGACTCAACTAGCATCAGATAAAGTATGTGACACATCTCGGGCTCAAAAGATGCAACAAATACTGAATGAAAGTAGAGATTAGGATCATGAGACTTGGAGCGAGTGACTCGCTCATTAAAATTGCCAATCTTCTGATCAGGTGGATGCCTTCACTGAATATGAAGAGGAGCACCAGGTGGAGACAACACATTTTCAACGTCTGTAGGTACTACTAAAGTAGAGGTGGAATTAGCAGAAGCCTCAACTGAAGGTGAAGTGGTGGAGACAGGTTCCTCAGCTGGATCAAGATAGATGCAACCAAGTGGGTAGCTATCACCCTCAATGACTTCCTCTTCTTACACAAATATGCTCTCAAAGACTTGTGAGCCGCCTGAAAGATCTGATCTAGTTCCAAGGCTAGTCTCATCAAAACTGGCATTACAAGTCTCCATGATTGTGTTAGTCTCAACACTAAGTACATGAAAACCTCTAGCATGAGTAGGATAACCTATAAATATGACATCGCAAGTCTTACGAATGAAACACTTAGCACCAAAGACTCGAAAATGAGAAGCATAATACTTTCTTCCAAATCTGAGCTCATAAGAAGTTTTGCCAAAAGAGAATCTCAAGAAAACATGGTTTGTAACATGACAAGCAGTTGCAATAGCTTCAGCGCAATACTTCCTTAGCGTGTTTTACTCATCTAGCATTGTACTGGCCATGTCAATAAGGGTTTTGTTCTTCCTTTCCACCACGCTATTTTGCCGAGGTGTGTGAGGAGAAGAGAACTGTGCTCAATACCACAGTCAGCACAGAAAGAAGTAAATGAAGAATTATTGAACCATGTGTCATTGTCACTGCAAATTTCTCTTAAGGCACCAAGGAACTCAACATCCAAGTGAAGAACCAAATCGCGAAAATGGACAAATGCCTTATCCTTAGAGGCCAAGAAGAACACCCAAGAGTACCTCGAAAAATCATCGACTATAACCAGTATGTACCATTTACCACCAGCTAATCAAACTCTTGAAGGACCAACAATGTCTATATGGAATAATTGTCCGGGTCCATTAGTCATCACTATTGTCAATGATGGGTGAGATGCAGACACTTGCTTGCCATGTTTATAGGGTGCACAAAATGTCTTTGACAACCTTAAGATTTGACAAGCCTCACATGAGATCAAGGTTGCTAACTCATGTCAAATGGTCAAACCCAATATGCCTCAAATGCCTATGCCACAACCAAAACTCAGAAGAACAAGCAAGTAAACATCTTAGAGAACTAGCAAGAGACTCAAAAAAATCAACTTGAAAGACTCTACCAACTCAAGAAATGCCAAACACTAGCTCACAAACAGAATCAAACACTTTACAAGCATTCTTCTTGAATCTAATCTCATAATCATCATCGATTGGCTGAGAGACTAAGAGGAGATTATACCTTAGCTTGTCCACAGGAGCAACATCCTTCAGTACGAAGTTGTCATTCACCTTGATTAAGTCAATTCCTTCAATCCGTCCTTGAGTGTTGTCCCTAAAGGTGATGTAGTCATCACAAGAAACTCGCGTGAAGAAGATGAACCATCTTGAGTCTTCGATCATTTTATGTGAACACCGAGAGTCAACGAGCCACGTGTTTCTTCTCCTCCTAAGGCAATCCAGAAATCAAGGAACAAGAGATGCATGTGCCTCAATACCAGGGTTAGTGATAAAGGACTTGGGAATCTAGTACTAAGACACGTCGTCCAGAAGCATAGGAATCATGATTGTTAACCTTAAATATATTTGCCAATCTAGCACGATAGACATTCATGAAAGTATTATTTGAGACCTGCCTAGGTGCACCATGCTAACCATATCTTGTATAAGTTGAAATCCTAGTCTAGGTCGTTTCCTCTCAACGTGAAAATGCTATCTCCTAAAAGCTCTAGACTGAGACATAGGGATTTTAGCAAGATTCTTCCTAGCATGCTCAAGCCTACGCCAACAGAACTCAATCAAATGCACATATCTCTTCAATAGGTGCAATGGTATTTGATACCACTGGGAGAAGCATCATTTGAATCAAAGTTCATTTGAGCAAAACCTTCAAACTTAAACAACATCTTAGTAGGTTGAGTTTTAAATTCCACTAGCCATTTTCAAACACTTGAATGACATTTGGCTTAATTTTATCCTTACCTAGATTATACCCTAACCCTTGCTTTCTAATAGAAGTTTGGGCTTGTCTAGAATCATGATAGGTTGCTTTTTACCAGGAGAGAATTTTTCAACAATGTCCTTTAGATATTATCAATGATGAGCTTAGAACATGAGTCCTAGTTTTTACCCTTGATAGCTCTAGCATATTTTTCCTTATGCACAACAACTTCAAGTTTTAGAGCATCACATGAGGTATAAGACGCATCATAAATTTTTCGTTTTTGTTTATCAAATTTGACTATAAATGCTTCTTACATATTATTAATACCATGCTTACATTCAGCACAAAATGCACAAGCAACATAATCAATTTTATTGTCATCATGTTCAAGGGCTACAAACTTGCTAGTTTCCAAGCATTTTTCACAACGATTAGATTTAAACTCAATCATCTCAGTCCTAGCATTTTCGAGTTGTTTCAAGAGTTAAGACAATGTCATGAGCATTTTTCAATGTGTCAAGTTCAGCATGTAAAACATGGTAAGAAGCACATTCATCACTATCAAATTTGATAGCACTAATAAGTTTAAGAGTCAAATTCTCAACCTAAGAATCTAAGTCCTTAGCCATAGCCATGACTTTCTTAAGAGCTTGATCTTGACTAAGCAATTGACCATACAACACATCACATCGCACGAAGAGCTCATCATAAGAGAGTTATACCTCATCGGATGTGTCAATAAGATCATCCTTGTTGTGTGCCATGGAGCACTTGCCGGTGAAATCCTTGCCCATGACATTGTACTTCTCTCAACAGATCTCCACCTACCTGTCTTCCTCGCTCTCGGAGTCCACATTACTCAAGGAATGATCTTCTAAAGCGGCAAGGACCCGATGAGTGACCTTTTTGAGCTTGGAGGGATCAAACTTGGTCTTCTGTCCTTGAGATTTCTTCCACGAGCTCTTCTCCTCCTTGTAGTTGCCCTTGCCCCTTAGCATGAGTCAATTTGCCCGAATGTGGTTTCGCTCACCACCCTCATAACAAGTCACCGGATCACCCCTCTTCTTGTTCTTCACATTGTTATAGGTTTGGGTGAATTTTCTGGCTAAGAGGGTCAACTCTAGCTCGGGAATGGACTCAAGCTCCTCCTCGCTGATTGCAGAAAAACATGCAAAAGAGAAGCTTAGACTGAAGAGAACCATCATCATGAGCTTTCCTAAAGGAGTCAGCTACCAATGCCATGTTTTCCTTCTTCGTCTTGACAACTCTTTTAATCTCATGAGTCTTGATCTTGCTATATAGCAACTCCAAGGTGAGATTGTTCAAGTTGACATTCTTCTCAATGGCAGTAGTTTTCATTTTCCACTCATTGAAATTTATGACGGACAGGAAATGAGTGGCATTCTCTAATACTCAATTTCTACAGCTCTCAGATGATTAAGCACTTTGTTGAAATGAGTAAACATATCATCGATGCTCTCTCGAGTAAGCATCTCGAATTTGTTGTACTCTCTGTTGTATAAAGTTTGGCGCACTTGATTGATTTGAGATGAGCCCTCATGATAGGTCTAAAGAGTGTGTCAAATCTCACAGGCAATCTCAAAATGACAAATTTTGTCACATTCATGTCAACCATGCCCAACATATAAGAAGTTCTTTGGCCTATGGTTATTAGCCAAAGCGGCCGCTGAAGCTAGCGTAGCAACCTCGGGTTGAATCAAGGGATCCTCAACGATCATCCATATGGCATGACCTTCGTTCTGAAGGTAAACACGCATTCTATTCTTATAATAGGCATAGTCAAGCCCATCATAGATATGTGGCTTTGTGAAATACTTGTAGGTCGCCATGTCCATCGGCTGGTTAAGATCAAGTATGAACTAATCGGGCTCTGATACTTGTTGTTGAACCGTGTCAGCAACTAGAGGGGGCTGAATAAGAGCCAACTTTTTCCTTTCTGGAATTTCAATTCTTTTTCACTCCAATAGCCATGTAAAGCTATGAAGATCAAAGCCTAAGAATCACAGTAGAAGAATTGAACTAAAAACAAGAAGCTCATTCAACAATCCCCTCAGCCGGTCTGACCACCATGTAATAGGCGGTCAGACCTCTCCTCAGTCTGTTAGAAAAATCAGCACAAATTTAGATCCACAAAATGACCTAACTTTTGATCTACAATTCCAATTCACTTGATATTTTAGACACAACTCAATAAGAAAGTCAGGAACCTATTTCAATCGAAGATCTAGATAATCATAATCAGGATTCTAAGATTTTCTTATTTGAGTGCAAGAGGGCTCAAAATTAGGTGAAAACCTAAAATTGTTCGTGGAATAACTATGGTCAAGATGACCTTAGATCAACTTTCATAAGTCCTAGCAATTGTCGGGACTCAGATTTCTGAATCTGAACCCCTTAGTGTATTTCTACACCAGTCCCAGATCAGTAGCTAGTGCACACAGTGGAAACAAAGTTGATAACAAGTTCAAATCACGGAATATTATTAATAAACAACTAAGTACTGGCCTTATGGCCACCTATTACAAAAGAGGTCAAAAGACCTTAAGTCTTACAGCAGTGGAAACAACAAATGATAAACTCTGAGTGGTGGCCATCAAATTGCCCACCAGCATTCGACTGGGGAGCGCATCCTAGTACTTTGGATGTCCTTCGTCAAACCCGCAGGCGTAGTAGTCATAGTAGTCCTCGGTATCATTGTAGATTTCTGAGATTTGTTTTGAGTGTAGCATGTGAGTACATAAAGTACTCTACGAGTCTTGGAAAAAATACATATGCATAGCTTTAACAAGTGGAACTTATAGGGTTCTTTTTACACAAAGCAATATTTTATGTTTAAACAATTTTCTTAAAGTGCATTTGACAAATTTAGTTCAATAATTACATTAAATAGATTGACTAGTGAAGGTTCTAGCTACCAATCACTAGTATAGAGGCTCTAACCGCCAAGTTTTCATGAGTAGGGCTCTAGCTACCAGAACAACAACCCAATAGTTCCAACTACATCTAGATTCATAATATATTTCTTTGATAACAAAACCAAAATCTACCATGGGAAGACGCACCTTGTCCGCCTTTGACCGTGGACACAGCTATTCGAATAGTTTATACTCTGTAAAGGTTGTACAACTTGACCCACGCAAGATAATCAACTTAATATGTCGGTCTAGACACGCTTCTGTAAGCGTGCGACTAAGTGATTATCACAAGACCTTTACAATACTTTATCCTAATATTAGCCCACCCGATGAGCTTAACCCCATGTCATGGACGTTGTTTACCATTGACCCGGAGCTCACTGTTGTGGGGGATTACTTGCCCGGACTTGGACGTCAATTACCAACGCCCGACGCAAGCCCCGACAGATATGGATGTGAATTACCATCGTCTGTACTTCCCAGGTAACTACTACCATCTACAGCCTGCGGGCTAAATGTCTGGACTTAATAAATTAATTAGCCAGGTCCTTCCCATTTAGGACATGTGGTTGTATGGTAATGCTCGGTTTTAATAGACACAAGCGTCAGTCCTTAATCGACCAGAGCGAGACAATCAAAACTAATACCACTCGCCTAGTCTAAAACAATTTTCCACCATTTTATTTTATTTTCCAATTACTCACATTACCTAATGTCATGCATTTTCCAAACTAAAGCATAACTGATAATAATGGTTCCCCCCAAAGGTTGATCAATACCGAAAAGCATGTCTCAACAATTCTACCGTGTTTAACTATTGCACAATGTTGTATTCAATATTGCATAATTACTATACTAGGGTTACAAGGGTATAGGGTACAATTATCAAGGAAGACATTAGCAAATTTAGCTTTAACTAACAAACTACACTTTGAACTTATCATTTCATGCGAATTAGCAATGCATAATACTTTTAAAATTGAAAACATAATTTTTAAAAATCATAGGTACAAAATGTTCAAAGGAGACTTGCATTCGTTAAAATTGGAGGTTAACGCGACCGGTTGGTCCAAATTGGTGTCGACGGCGTCGGGCTCTACACACGTGAATTGAGACAAATAAATAAAAGAAAATCAAATAAAATCTATTATAAAATAAATACTCGAAGGAAAATATTGAATTTAAGAACAAGAATCGACAGAATCGGAGTTCGTATGAAGGAGAACGAACACCTGGAAGTTTATCGGACATGGAAGTGCCACGAAAAAGAGAAGGAGGGGGATATTCTCTGAAATCTTCTCTTTAGGAATTAAGGGATCGGAAGAGAGGCTTACATGTAGAGCTCCAGGTGGCGGCTCTGCTGGGTGGCGGTACCGGCGAAGAGCGACACGGAGGCTGGTAGGGGTGCCCAAAAGGTGTTGGTGATATGCCCTAGAGGCAATCGTAGAGATGATTGTATCATGACTATGTTTATGAGTTATTTAATAAATGTTATTCTATTACTTGAATAATTTATCAGTTGTAAAGATTGACAAGTATGTGACTTGTTGGTGAAGCTCTTTCACTTACATGATACCATTCTATTTTTTTTTCAAGAACGCGCAAAAGCCTTGCGTGTTATTCCATTAAGAAGAAGAACAGAGTACAGGACAAGACCCCGAAGGGCCGGACAGATTGACAGGGGACCCAAAGCTAAAACAACAAGAACAGAGAAACTAAGACAGAAGAAAACCAGAAAAAAGGAGAAGAGCAGAAACTAAAGTCGAAACCGGAAAGAAAGAAACACACTAAAAGAAAAAGAAACACAAAGAAACAAGACAACTAAAACCACTACAGCTACCGTGACCAAAGGCGCCTAGGGGGAAATCCTCCCGGTGGAAGGCGCCTCCCGACCACAAGCTTCTGCCATGCGCCAGTGGCGATGCTCATCATGAATCCGCTGTAACAGAAGATGCAAGGAACTTGTCTCGTTGTTGAATATCCTGTTGTTCCGCTCCTTCCAAAGCATCCAAGAAATAAGAATGACATAGGAGTCTAGGTCCTTCCTAGCTTGTGGAGATAAGGCACCCCGAGCAGAAAGCCAGTATTGTTGGAGTGATAGCTGCCCAACCGGAGCAACTCCCAGCAAGTCCATGCTCATGAGGAAGTGCGCCCAGACTTGAGATGTTATGGCGCACCCGACGAGAAGGTGGTCGATAGTCTCTTGGGAGTGTCCGCAAAAAACACAGACGCCTTGGTTTTGAAGACCACGACGTTGAAGTCGATCCGCCGTCCAACACCGGCGATGTACTGCTAACCACACGAAAAATTTGCACTTCAGAGGGGCCCGCGCGCACCAAATAGCCTCCGCACAAGGGAACCCGCTCGAGCCCAAGAAGAATGCCTTGTAGGCCGACCTGGAGGAGTAATGCCCTGAGGCTTCCCATCGCCAAAGGACCCTGTCTTGCTGACCTTCGTAGAGATTGATAGTATGCAAAGCTCCCCAAAGGCAAAGGATCTCGCCAATACAGTGAGCATCAGGCTCCCTAATGTCCGAGATCCAGGTGGTGTTGTGGAGAGCTTGGGAGACCGATCTGGTTTTCCGCAGGCGTTGGGGGATCGCCTTGGCCAAGTGCGGGAAGAGGGTGGGGATGCTACGACCATTGAGCCAGTGATCCGACCAGAACAAGGAGTTAACCCCATTGCCAAGCTGCACAATGAGAGATGCGCTAAACATATCTTCCTCAACACGTCCAGCTCGCGCCAACAAACCCTTCCAAGGTCTTGTCGACCATGTCCTTTGTAGCCAGAGCCAACGAAGACGAAGGGCCTTGCCTAGGACATGCAGATTGTGTATGCCTAGTCCTCCGTACTGCAGGGGTCGACAAACAGATGGCCAAGCGACTAAACAGTGTCCTCCCGACACGTTTTCTGTACCTTTCCAAAGAAAATCTCTCCTCCTTTTGTCGACCACAAGAGGTGGGTCAAGAGCCATGAAACTATACACCGGGATGGACGTTAGCACTGACCTGACTAGCACTAACCGCCCACCTTGGGACAACATACCTGCTTGCCAAGCTTGTAGGCGGTTTACGACCTTGTCGATTAAAGGTTGAAAATCTGTTTTTGAAGGTCTTCTCAAGGACAGTGGCAGCCCAAGGTATTTGCATTGGAAATCTAAAATTGCGCATGTCAATTCATTGGTGATGAGTTGCATTTCGTCAGTTTTGTTCGCAAGCCCGATGCCTCCCCGAACAGCTGCAGTATTTGTTTGATGACGTGCAGATCGGAGGCGATTGGGGTGAGGAAGACCGCCGCATCATCGGCGTAAAGGGACAACCGGTGCGGGATACCTCGTGGGCCGCCGACCGGGTGGAGCAAAGAGGCATATTCGGCTGTCATGAGAAGGTTGTTCAGGACATCCATGGCGATAATGAACAACATGGGTGACAAAGGATCGCCCTGACGCAGCCCGCGGCCATGTGAAATGGGTCGTCCTGGAATACCGTTAATGAGAACCCTAGTGGAAGCAGATCTGAACATGATGCATAGCAACTCACGCCATTTGGGCCCAAACCCCTTGCGCGTAAGGACCTCCAACAGGAAAGGCCAAGACAAGGAATCAAAGGCCTGCGCAATATCCAGTTTGAATAGGAAAGCCGCTCTCTTTTGCTGTTGAAGGAGACGTGCTGACTGTCTCACCAGGAGGAAGTTGTCTTGGATCGATCTCGACTTGATAAACGCGGACTGGTTAGACGGAACGACCTTGGCGAGATGAGGGGCTAGCCTCCTGGCAAGAACTTTGGAGAAAAGCTTGGCGAAACTGTGCACCAAGCTTATATGGCGAAAATCACGGGCTTCTTCGGCATCCGGCCTCTTTGGCAGAAGAGTGAGATTGGCTTGATTGAGTAGCCCGAAGTTACTCCCCGCCAAGCGACCAAGGCAATGGAAAGCTGCCATCACGTCGGGCTTAATGAATTCCCAACAACGCTGGTAGAAATTATTGGTGAAACCGTCAGGGCTAGGCGCCCTTCCTGACGGTATGTTTTTTATAGCTTCCCACACCTCTTGTTCGGAGAAGGTAGCATCTAGCGCCGAAAGGTCAGCGAAAGGAACGGAGAGGGACTCCAAGTCCAGAGTCTGAGCGTGGGGAACCGGCTTCCCAATGAGATTGACGAAATGCATGTGGAAAGCCTCCTGTAATTGGGACTGCCCCTCGATCCAATCCCCATCAACTTTAAGCTTAGTGATGTAATTGCGCGCGCTTTGAGTGATTGGCATGTAGGTGGAAGAAGTGCGTGTTGGCGTCCCCTTCCCGTAGCCAACGAATACGCGACCGCTGCCGTGCTATTGTGCACTCGAAGGAACGGAGGCCAAGAAGCTTCTTCTTGAGCACCGACCGGAACCACCGCTCCCAAGGAGATAAAAAGTGTTTTTCTTCCGCCAAATCAAACCGCCAAGTGAGCTCATTTGCCATCCGAATTTGTTGGCGCACATTGCCACAATTGCGTTGGCTCCAGCTTTGCAAGGCCTTAGATGTGGCTTTGAAGAGCCCATCCAAGCGGCGGATTGGGTCTCGGATGGTGGCATCGCAGCGCCACGCTGCCTTTGCCGCCTCTTGAAACCCGGCCAGCTTGAACCAAAACGTCTCGAAGCGGAATCTCTTGACGGTAGTGAAGATGAACGACGTGGAAATGTATCCCTGGTCGAACGTCACTGGTCGGGACACTGGTGTCTTATCGACTACCACATGTGTTGATTGATGACCATGTTTCACCGATCATCGATATAGGGATATCGAATCAATAATGTGAACACATGTTAGAGAACATGGTGTTGGATTGACCGTTTTTGAGACACTATTGAGATTATTATGATTTCATGTGCCATCAGTTGTTCTCAAGCAACGATGATGTATAATCCTAGACCTGAGATCAGCATGGTTTCTTAAATATGTAATAGTACACTTAGGGGCTGCCAAACACTACTTTGTAACTAGGTAGTTATAAAGGTAGCTTTTGGGTATGCTATGAAACATGCGGATGAATGTGACTGATCAGATATAGGATTTGCCCCTCCTAACATAATAGGAGAGATATCTCTAGGCCCCTTGATGTGTTCGCATAAAGAAAATACATGGTCATGCCACTAGTGGTCGAAAAATTGACGGCATCTTGTTATCCGTCACTTGATCGAGAAAGAATTGAACAGTCCATAGATGACAAAGTATCTCATCTGGAGTTCAACCAGATATCATGGGGCAAAGGGAGAATACACAAGCAGGTTGTTTAATTCGACAAGATACAGACTAGTCGTATGGTGATACGAGTTGGTCATAGTTTGGTCAAACATAATCACTAAGTAGTCGTAAACTAGTCGTAAAGAGTTACAAACTGGTTGTATAGATATACGAGCTAGTCATAAGTGATAAGGACCTGGTCGTTGATCATATTGCATTAAGGTTTATCAGATACAATTCGTGTGTATTCAGAAATCGTTATGTCCTGCTAGGAACCGCTAACGACTCATGGTCGGAAAGGATTTCCGAGTCACAACCAAATACGCATGAACCTACAGGGTCACACTTAACGGGTTGGAAAAAACAAGTTTGTATAGAATCCGTCATGGGCTCTATATAAGGAGATGTATGAGGCTATTGAAAACACACGAGTCATGTGAGTCGCTCCACCAAAACCGTAGCCACTATCTTCTAAGAGAGCTCTATCGTGCGAGTTTTTGCTAGCACACCAGCGTACGGTGTTCCATCTCTGGATGTGTGGATACCGTAGAGGTACTACTGCGGTTGCTGTTGCGCTCGAGGATGATCCACGATCTTCCACGAGGAACGTGATTGGTTGTTGGAGGTGATGATCGGCTTCAGGAGCACTGGAGGTTTGACTATGACCACTTCATCGACGCTCTCAACGTTGGATCAGGCTACTCCAACTCTTCTTCTGCTACACTACGTGTCTAATGGTAATGATCTATGATCTCCTGCTTGTATGTCTTTCTGGTTTACGTGGTAGAATTTTTGAATTGCCAGCTAACGTAGCCTACCCGTATCCCTTCAAAGTGGGTCGCCCCGAGCCCGAGGAGGGGAGAGGAGGTGGCGGCGATGACGATGGAGGCCAGTGGTGGTGCCAGCAGATGGGAAGGCACACGGGCAGCAGCGCTCCAGCAGTGTGACGGCGAAGGTGGCGCAAGCACGAGGTGGTTGGCGGCACAGGAAGGTGGTGCCGGGGGTCAGGAAGGTACAGGGATGGCCGAGGCGGCACACCGGCAGCGGAGAAGAATGGCCAACGATGGCAGGGCTCTACGGCGATGAATCGACTGAGATAAGAAGGGGAAGGTGGGGAATCCTCGGGAACACGCGATGACGCACCTAGCTCGGATTGGAGCTCAAAGGAGAACGAGTTCGAGCGGCGGAGGTGTTTCGATCGAAATTGGGGAGGATGACGGCGGTGGCAGCGTTCCAGCCGAACGGAGGCGAGGTAGGGGATGGGGCTTGGGGGCGAAATGAAGAGGGGGCAGGGGACACACAGTGCTCTCTTTATAGGGCGGAGGCGGCACTCAGATCGATGGGGGAACGCGAGCGGAATTCACAGCTGCAATGGCGCGGCTCAGGGACATGGTGCGGCACAAGGCAGACGACAACATGAGCAAATGCATGGCGCGCGGCGACGAAAATGCTGGCGCGCACGGTCCGCCGGACCCAGTGACAGAAGCGGCTCGGGACAGAGAAAGGGTAGGGGCAGAGGAGTCGAAAGAAAGAAGTAAAAAGAAAGAAAAGGAAAATGAGAAAAATGAAAATAGGCCAGATAAAAAGAATTGGGTTCAGGCCGAGGATAACTCGAGGAAACAATTTCAAATTACGAAAATTGAAGTTTGGATTTGGAACCAAGATTTGAAATAGAGAATTGGAATGGAATTTTAATTTGTAATTGAATTAAGATTCGGGATTTGATTTGAATAATATTTATATAAGCAAGAATTCTAATTTAAAAGCAAACACTTTGAAATAATTAATTAGACTAAATTTTACAACAAAGAAAAGAAATTTTAGAAAAGCAATAAAATAAATAGAATTCCAAGGAACAACAAAGGAACTTGGAAAGCCCAAAAATTCAGAAAATCAAATAAACCAATTTTTGAATTTAATTGAAGTTTGATTTATTCGTATTAAATTGGTTTATTTTTTGAAATTTTAAATTAAGCTTTAACAAATGAAGACAAATCAAATGGTTGTTTTTATTTTGAAAATTTTCAAAAAGACCAAAAAATTGAGATGTTGTTGCAACCTAGCTCACAACAAAAGATCAAGGCAAAACCCCTAGAATACAAAAACGCAAAATCTCAAGAAAGAGAGCAAGAACAAGAGACAAATTACCTTTCACGAATTTGATTGGATTGATATTGGGGAGTTGAGTGTTTACAGCATCTCCACACTACTACAGAACAGACCTTTGGTCGAACTGCCAAATGGGCAATAGTCTCGGAGAAAATTGCGTCCGGGACCAAAAATATCTTTAGTCCCGGTTGGTAACACCAACCGGGACTAAAATCGCCTAACGGCTCTGGTAGCAAGCTTTTGCGGGAGGGACTTTTAGTCCCGGTTAGTGTTACCAACCGACTAAATGTCCTTCTATTTAAACTCTGTTTGGCGTTCGTCACAGAGCCGAACGCCGTGGTCGCTGCCGGGACACGCCGCCGCTTCTTTGTCACCACCGCCGAGCCGTTCATTCACTCAACCGTATTCACGGCGTGTTCGCGGTAAGCTCCGATGCTAACCCCGCCGTCCATTTGACATCTACCGCCCTGCCGTCCATTTTCTTTTATTTTCGATTTTTGAATAGTACAGAGATTTGTGATTTTGTATAATTAAATCTAGAGCTCCAAAAATTCTGAAAGTTTTGTGTATGCTCTCTGACATGTATACTATCTATGAAAAATATGAAATGTGAAATTTGAATAATTTTTATATGTTATAAAATTGCCAATTAATTCATAAATGGAACTTTCATGATTTTGTAGGCTACAATAAATTTCAAAAATCATGAAATTTGTTTTTCCACTAAGTTACACTGTGAACAGTCCATATAAAAATTTTGAGGCTATTTGGACAAAGTTGAATTTATACCTATTTTATGCTTATTTATTTAATTATTATTCCATGAATTTTGTAGGCTAAATTAATGATCCAAAAATTCTGAAAATTGTTTTGCCATGACACATGATGGTGTTCCATGGCATGTTACTCAATTAGTTCATTAGAGAAATAGAGAATTTTGGTGTATTTTTTAATTTCATTTGTTTACAAAATGAGAAATTTAATTATGTGATATGTCATATAATGCAGACGATGACACGCCATTGGATGTACAATGCCGATCGCGCTCAAAGAGTTCATTGATGGTGTGCATTATTTCTTAAGAGTGGCCGAGGCAAACAAGCGGGATGGTTTCATGTGCTGTCCATGTGCCCTGTGTAAGAATTTGAAGGAATATTCTAGCTCAAGGAGTCTTCACTCACACTTGTTGAAGTCGGGTTTCATGCCAAACTATATTTGTTGGACCAAGCACGGAGAAACCGGGGTTATAATGGAAGAAGGTGAAGAAGAACAATTGGACCCAGCGACATTATTGTTCAATACGGTGACTTCGATGATACTGCAATGGGCGAAACTGAAGAAGAGGCAGGGGCAGAAGACACACTCGCTGAAGATGATGCTCTTGGTGATGTCATTCGTGATGCACAAAGAGATTGCGAAAGTGAAAAGGAGAAGGCTAAGTTTGACCGCATGCTAGACGATCACAAGAAATTACTATACCCGTCCGCTGAAGATGGGCAAAAAAAGTTGGGTACAACACTGGAGTTGCTACAATGGAAGGCGCAGAATGGTGTATCCGACAAGGCATTTGGGCAGTGCGAAGATCCAAAAAGATGCTTAGAAGCCTAACGAATTGCCCGCCACTACGTCACGAAGCAAAGCAGTTAAATCGCCCTTTGGGATTAGAAATCCAGAAGATACATGCATGTCGTAATGACTGCATCCTGTATCATGGCAAGGACTACGAGAATTTGGATGAATGCCCCGTATGCAAAGCGTCGCGATATAAGATCAGGCGAGATGACCCTGGCGATGTTGAGGGCGAAGAACGTCCCAGGAAGAAAATCCCTGCCAAGGTTATGTGGTATGCTCCTATAATACCACGCCTGAAACGTCTGTTCGAAACAAGGACCATGCAAAGTTGTTGCGATGGCACAAAGAAGACCGTAAGGTAGACAACATGTTGAGACACCTGTGATGGGTCCCAGTGGAGAGCAATAGGCAGAGAATTCGGAGTTTGCGGATGACGCAAGAAACCTAAGGTTCGCTTTAAATACGGATGGTATGAATCCTTTTGGGGACGAGCACTAGTCATAGCACTTGGCCTGTTACTCTATGTATCTACAACCTTCCTCCATGGTTATGCATGAAGCGGAAGTTCATTATGATGCGGTGCTCATCCAAGGCCCGAGGCAACCCGCAACGACATCGATGTCTACCGAGGCCATTAGTTGAGGAACTCCCGCTTTTATGGAGCAAACCGGTGTGCGTGTGTGGGATGAGTACAAACAGAACACTTCGACTGCGAGCATTGTTGTTCGTAACAATCAATGATTGGCTGCTCTAAGTAATCTTCGGAGACGGACAAACAAGGGATACAATGCATGCACACACTTTGTTTTGATGACATTGTGATATATATTTGAAAAAATGTCGAAAGGTCGTGTACCTTGGCCATCGTCGTTTTCTTCCTATGAATCACCAACTAAGAAAGAAAGGCAAGCATTTTAAAGGTAAAGCGGACCACCGACCAAGCCTCGCAACCGAATGGGAGGATGTACTTGATATGGTCAGGATGTGCAAGTAGTCTTTGGAAAGGGACAAGGCGCGAACTGTTCCAAAAGATGCTAAGGGACACCACCTAAGTCCAATTATCCATTCACCACAGTCACGGTGTTGCGGCGATGACAATGAAGTGGAAGACACGGTGCATCCCCACCGCCCCATCTCCTCCACGACGGGATCCAATGCCGCCACCGCCCCATCGCCTCACGCGGGCTCCAACGCCGACACGGTCGCCCATCGCCTCCACGGCGGGCTCCAACGCCGCCATCGCCCCATCGCCTCCACGGCGGGCTCCAACGCCGACACCGCCCGCTCCATCGCCTCCACGGCGGGCTCCAACGCCGACACCGCCCACGCATCGCCTCCACGGCGGGCTCCAACGCCGCCACCGCCCCATCGCCTCCACGGCGGGCTCCAACGCCGACACGGCCGCCTGCCAAAGAAGAGGCCCACCCCACAACGGCGCGGCCCCACCGCCCGAAGAAGAAAGCCTCGGGAGAACACGGCTATTTCTAAGGCGACGAAACTTTCCTATGAGAAGATCGCCGAGGAAATAGATGCTTGATAACAGATGTGACGGTTTCTTGCGAAAGTCAAGGCTAAAAGTGAAGCGGCGAAACCACGAAGCCGTGCTTCTTCGTGCGTCCGAAGTTCTAAGGCAAAGGGTGGGCGCTCACGAGAAAAGTTACGTCATGCTCGTAAGGATTCGCCACTATCGGACTATGACCGCACTCTCACCAAGTCAATTGAGGAGGCGAAGAAGAAAGAGAAGAGAGCACGGAAGGGTGTTGCACTCGGGAACAATCAAAGAATCGGCGCCCCACTAGTTATTGGGAATGAATATGGTTCAAACACGAGCGTGCTAGAAACGAGATATCGGAAACGTGCATTTGGATCAACTTGATGAATTTTTCGCGAACTGGTCAAGCATTTCCCAAATGCTCGGCGAGCACACATCGAAAGTGCTCGGAAGTTGATCATTGGAAGAAGGAATATGTATATGGCAAGAGTCTATACAACCTCGAGAAGCTCATGGAACCGTCACGCAAATGTACTTGTTAAACAAGTGGTACATGGCGGCATGTCGCAGAAAGCGGATGACTTTATTTGCGTAAAATTATAAACCATCATTACTTCGTGGCGATGACATTATAATGGTTCGGTTTAATGAGTTACACCACTATGCCACATGGGCGCTCTAGACAAATCTCTCATCACCGCTTTTGTGCATGCGTGATTCTTTCTTTTAATAATCTCACTCTAGCATATGTATATGTATAAGTAATTATCCTCACACTAGCTAGCATGTCTATACATATGCAGAGACATGATGAGAGACCTCACACGTAGAAATGACAAGAACATTGGTTTCGTTGATCCATATATCGTATTCAAGGACCCAAACACTCCCACGATCAATGGAGACCTCAAATGGAGAGGAATTTTGGAGGTTCTTGATCAACCAAAAGAACAAAAGATTTATACTCTTCCCCTACAACTTTGGGTGAGTGTTGTTATCGTGTGCACATTTTACTTTACTTACTCAATCCAACATAAAGATATATATGTTGACTCTATAAACAAATGCAACTTTCATCGATCACGATTGTCTTCGATCTCTCGCGATCATTTGCTAATCTATGACTCGTTGAGAAAACCGCGGGAACATTACCAAGATATGATAGACATTATCCAGGGTAACTTCGATCTTTAAATATTTATTCCTGCTCTTTAACTCGCAATAGTTAATTAACGATCCAATTATTGGGCGGGGTTTGGGCTTGGTTAGTTCAGCTACACCGTCCGGATCGAAAGCGCCACTTCACGATCCACACCGTGGATGTAAGTTGTACTAGCTCCCGCGTCTTTACCTTATCATGCTTCACTCACGCGCGGGATGACGAGTAATCTTTTATATCGCATGCTGGGTTCTCACGCACCACCAGGCAACAATTTGTGTGGATACTACGTTTGCGAGTTCCTCATGGTGTATGCAAAAGAACCCATCTACAGATGCAAAGTACGTAACAAGTATATATAATAAATCCATTTTATTTATTTGTTGCTATTAAATAAATCTTATGTATATTAATACTTCTTTCGTTTAATGCAAATTGAAGGAGATATGGTTGAAGGAGCAGTGTTGGATATGGACCGCCTCAAAGGAATTCAAGAGACAATCGCAGATTTCTTAATGAGCATGTCCTCAAGCCCGCACCGAGTTCTACTTTAACCTGATGAACCATTGAAGCCAAACCAGACGAACATTTGTATGACATTTAAGTGGAGGACAACATTTGTGTTGTAAATACCAAGGATGCATGAATAATTTTGTAAATTTTTGTGCATATATATATATTATACATATATATAGCTCCATAATATATATAGTTTCATACTTTATTTGTGTGTAATAATGTTCCAAACTAAATTATATGTGTGCGTATACATATATTAGCAAAGAAGAATACGCATTTGAAAACCTAATGTAATTGTAAAACCAAAATCAATAATGAATTGAAATGGAAACAAAAAGAAAAAAAACACCTTTAGTCCCTTGGTAATACCAACCGGATTAAAAGGCCACCCGTGGCCCGATCAAGTGGACCTTTTAGTCCCGGTTGGTATTACCAACCGGGACTAAATCGACCTTTAGTCCGGCTTGGGACCGGGACTAAAGGTGAGACATTTAGTCCCGATTTCCTAGTCCGGCTCTATAATCGGGACTAGAGGCCCTTTAGGCCCGGGACCAAAAGTCTGTTCTGTACCAGATAGAGGGCAAAAGCTCACTCATGAACACTTAATCCCATGAATTTTCTCTCAATACATATCTCAAACCTTAGCCTCATCTCTTCTCTTCGCTTTCCCCAAATATCAAATTATTGTTCCCAGGCTTGGTAGTTGTGTAAATCATGCGCCACCCCTTATATGGTGGAGGCTAGAACTAGAGAAAAACCCTAACGGACACCTGTTGAACCCACACACAAATAGGTCTATCACTCACACATGCTTCTCAAAGCATATGATGATCCAGTGCTCCTGAACCCATCTATTCGTGATCTTGTCCTCCTCAAGACCTAAACCATTTCTCCTTTGTGCCTCATGCGCCACAGTTTCACCAAGGTTACCAACATGATATTTTTATGAAGATACCAAAATACTCCTTCTCGATCATTCATCCTTGACTGAGTCCAATCTTGTGAAACAATCACATGCTTCATCATGCGTAGGTTCACCAATGGCTTTTCTCATGCTCGGAGGTCCCTCCCATCTGGCTACCATCGGACTGCCTCAATACTTGCACCAACTCAAGCCACGCCTGAGCAACCACTCAAGATTTAACTTTGTACGCCATGGATCTGGGCCATACCATGCAACCACATGTCCAGGATGGGGTGAACCTGGCCGACTAATTAACAATGTTTTGATTTGGTTCTGTTTGGGTTGATGAGCGGCGCAAGAAGGGGCCTAGAATGGCAAATCCTTAGCGAGCAGAACCGGGTCAAAACAGAACTTTGTAAAGCCCTTGACACGTGCTCTAGACTGCTTATCTAAGGTAGTGAGCGGTGGTATCGACGGATGCCAAACAAACTAGAGAAGTCATGTTATGTGGGCAAAGTTGTACAACCTCTGTAGAGTGTAAAACTATTCGAATAGCCGTGTCCCCGGTTATGGATAATGCTTGGTGATTTCACACGAGGGGTAGATTTTCTTAAAAATTGTTGGAATGGTGGTTCGGATGGATTAGTTGGGAAGTGAACAGGGTGTTCACTAGTCGTTGCAAAAGAATTTGTTTACTTATGTATTAATCTTTTAAATTATGCTTTTCAATCTAATTACTGTATTTGCTGTCAATACTGCTTTCTGCAAAATAGCCATAAAGCTATCCTTGTCAAGCCTTCCATAAATATTATTTGCATATATTTTCCTACGACTTGTTGGGTACTTTATGTACTCACAACTTTGCGCTATTTGTTGATCAGTCACCAAAGAAGAACCAGGAAACTCTGAGTTCTATGAAGAAGAGTACTTCGAAGACTATGCGAACTAGGTCGCGTTCTCGACTCGATTGCCTGTGGGTATGTCGGATGGCTACCACGAGTTTGTTTATTTCCGCTGCAAGTTTACCCTGTGATCTTTAGCTTTGCGAGACAAACTCTGTAAGACTTGACCATAAGGTCCTTTTGCTACTAAGTAATATCATTTTGTCTGCTTCATCCTTAATTCATTGTATGGTTATGATTACATCAATGTTGCAACTGTGCGAGCTAGCTACTGATCTGGGACTAATTCAGAATGCACAGAGGGTCTCGGGGTTGCATACCCAAGGTCCCGACAAAAAAGTGTGTTGCAACAAAAAAATGCTGGAGAGGAATAAGGTGGTGACGACAACAATTTTCCATAATAACAACCAACAGATACGAATGCAACAAATTGTCGGAGAGGAAGAACCTAGCAACAGCGCCAACGAGCTAAGCATGGAGTAAGACGGTCTCGGTGCCTCGGCAATCTCTAGGGGATGGTGGGAGGAGTGGCTGGCCTAATCCCTCGCCGTCGGTGGTCCAGATCTCATGGGGATGAGGCTGATCGATGCTCTTTTGGTCTGTGCAGCTAGAAGAAGGCGGCGGTTTGTTGTAGTGGAACATTTCGCCGCTCACCCTCCGCCTCCCCAGCTCCGTCATCATCAACCCCTCAAGATCCGGTGAGTTCTAGCTATGGTGGCGACGGATCTGGCCATGACCTTCCTCAGGCGGCGGTGGCCTCGTAGTAGCGACCGAGTGAGGGAGGCGTGAAGGGCCCTGGTGTGCTGTAGCACCATGGGTAGGAGAGGGAGAGTAGGCAGGAGGTGGGAGAGGGAAAGGAGAGAGGAGACGTGGGAGACGAGAATGAGCCGTACAGGAGCGAGTCAATGAGTGAGGCATCCGAGGCTCCAAGCGTTGCTCTCTTATCGGCCGTTTTCACCGTAGCAATATCCCCATATATAACATGGTAATTGTGCAGATTAGCCAAATTGTTACCACCCTCTCCAAAAAGAGATGTAAGCAGCTTTATCGAAAGAACTAAGCAAGGAGCGCAAAAAAATATATAACAATGTTTTTTTTGTGTGTGTGTTTTAAGTACTACCAGTACTCATGTACTCCGTAGAAATGGAATGTCGGGTTGTGTATTGAGATAAATTATCTTCACAGTACTGACTGTTGGAGTGTTGGATCAAGATGAGTTTTCCCGTGGACACGCGCACTCACGCGAGGAGGAAGGTTCTCCGACGTTCTCACGTCTTTTTCTGCTGTTCTTATTACACTGAATGTAAATAACAAATACAGGAGATAAAACACACACGTCGAGCAACAGCTCGATCCACATGCTCACGCTACTATCCGCATGAAGCGGCCTACTCATGCGACTAACTCAACCGAAACACAGCTACATGCATGCTACTAACCCAACGCCTCCATGCAACCACTAAGGACATGTTCAAACTCACATGCAGGCTGTGTACAATCCCAAGCAACACATCTAAATGGATGTACACTTAACACGTGAACAAACTAGTGTGCAACTTATGTAAAACAACCATATTAATAACACTGACTACTGGTACAGTGGTAGTTTACGGCTGACTTGGCTGAATTTATGGTTGAATCGGCCAAATAATGACAAACAGTATTGGTGTGGGTTACTAAACCTCATTTTACAACATGCATACGGTGAGTTTTGACTTCTATGTACATGTTCTTTGCCTCCCTAGAGTACTAGCTAGTGTTCGCAACAGACCGTATTCTACGCACGTACTTGTGTTGTAATGTGCCTGTATATCGATCTGCCCCCAAGTACTCATGTAGGAGTATTCTCTGTTGATGTGGTCGGTTTGGTCTAATAGAAACAATATTCGCCATAGCGAGGAAGCGCTGAGACCAGACCTAGCAGCGAGTTGGGCGAGAGAGGTAACTACAGAAGCTGTATCTTTGTTGCCGGCATCTTCCCTGGGTAGCAAAGTTAAGAGGGCTCCTAAATGGGTTGCACCACCAGCTACCTTACTCAAGGTGAACACAGATGGCTCTTTTCATGCTATGTCTCGTCAGGGATCGTCTGGTATGATAATCAGGAACGAGAAGGGAGTTTTTGTTGCCTACGAATCTAGATGGTATGATCATGTTGCAGATGCCTTGACGGCTGAGGCCCTAGCTGCGAGAGATGGTATTCAACTTGCTATCAACAGGGGGATTAACATGTAGGTACTGGAAACTAGGGTGGGCGTGGGTCAGGGCGTGGATAACCGATCGATCCACCGAATGACCGTGTGGTTCATTGGTTCTTATGGGTCGCACCACTCCATTCGTTGAAGGACCCCGGGTTCTTGTACGGCCCCGGCGAGAGCCGCTCGTCGATGGCGCCCAGCTGTCGCCTCGTGTCCGCGGCCGTACAACGTCTCCAACCTGTATGCCCCGAAGGCCGAATGCAGCCGCGGCAACCGCCACCGCGATGCCGATGGCAAGTAGCGCCGCCTTGGATGAGGAAGACGCCATGAGGTCGAGCGACCACTGGCAATTGTAGATGAAGAAGACGCCGATATTGAGCCCCACCCATGACTTGGCGTCATACACCTCCTTGGGGTAGCTGTAGATGACGAGGTTGTGGTCCCTATATCTGTCAAGCAAGAGGGAGAAGTCCATGTAGGTGAGCACGGTGTCGGCGTTGACCCACCAGACCCACTCCGCCTCCGAGTGGGTGAGCATGGCGGCACGCACGCGTGGGGATCTTGGCCTAGTAGGGCATCATCTCCGGCTGCAGCCCTCCTCCTCAACCTTGTGCTTCGGCATGGCCAATGCTTGGCTAGTTGGCTGCCATATCGTCGCCAACTATGGCATTCAACTCGATCGGGGAATCTTCTCGCCACCGTGATTAATGAGCTGTTTGATGGATTTAGACGAGGTATTGAGCGGGCAGCGACGTGTATCAGCGATGAGAAATTGAGCGGGCGTAGCGGTGCGTTGGCGGCGGGGGATTGAGGCAAAGAGCGGAAGAAAGATCAAAGACCACGTGCCGCTTGCTATGTTGGCGAAGCTGAGGGATCGGGACGGCCCCACTCGAACCTATGGGACGATAGGTTCGTAATCCATATGACCCTTTTTAACAGAGCCAACCCCTTATCTACTGTCCTCCAATTTGAGGGGCGGGTGGACAGTCCAATGGGCTGACCCGGACCATTCCCATCCCTACTGGAAACTAACAGCCAAGATATTGTTTCACTTTGGAAGACGAGACAAAACAGCCGCCCAGAGATCCTCGTTATTCTTCAGGAATTAGCAGAGCTTAGCAGGAGTTTTTTCTCTCTCTTTATGTCATGTACCTAAGGGAGCTAATGTTGGTGCACCTCTTTGTGCCCAACATTCCAACAAGTTTCAGTTGAATGTAACCGAGTGGGCGGATACGACACCGACGTTCCTTGCCCGATGTATTCAGCATGATTGTAGCTCCTTTGATGTTGAATAAAGGTACTCATGCTTGATTCTAAAAAAAAGTTATTCATTTAAGAGTAATTTTAAACAGTGAGCAAGTTTCTTGAAATTGTTAACGGTTTTTCTTCGTTAAAATCATTGGTAACAGCAGAAAGTTGATAGGCAACCATGTTAAGTTACTAGTCATACGCAGGGGGTTATTTTAATACAAGAACTTAAAGATTACTAGTAGTACGTGCAACTGTATAGATTGACCATTAGTTGTACAATGACTTTGTCAAGGCTAATTAAAAAATTAGATTGCTCTATATGTTACTTCAATTGGATCAGGACTGAGTAGTCTACCAGCACTCTACTCTGCAGCACTTGCAATGGGAAAAAAACCAGCATCGTTCACAAGCTGCAAGATGATGAATGCCACAGTCCATTTATGATGCTTTGGACGCGTGTGAATCCAACGGCACGCGCAGCGTCCATGGCTCACAAGTCACAAGATAGGGCGAATCGGGATTCGTGACCAATAAATGTAAGAAAAATCCAAACCATGCACCCCCTTCTCATCCTACGCACATCACACACGCAGCCGTAGCCAGCCAGACACCACAACGACGCGGGCTACACACTCCATCAATAACCCGTCGACCGGCGTGCGTGGGTTGGGCGGCCGGTGTGTCCGTGTGTGGCTATCTCGCCGGTTGCCGCTCGCTTTGGCCCCTCGCAGTTTTGCGTACGCACGCGATTTGGAGCGTACGGCCGGGGCAAAAGCGCCTCCCCGTGACCCGTTTTACGACCGTGTCAGCATTAATGGACGTGTTACCTTGCCTCGCCGGCCGCGCGCGGGCTTGCTAGCTCTCCTCTCGCTGGCGCTGCCGCCTGCGCGCGCGGCTCGGACAAAACATGGCAGCCGAAAGCGAAAAGCCTTGCCGGTTCCGGGCGCGGGGCAGCTAGCGCCCACTGGACGCACTGACCGTGTCAGGGTCACGAACTCCTGAGAAGAGCCCCCACCTGCGAAAGCCGGCCGCGCTGGCTAATGCGGACGACTTGGCATTCATTTGCGGCAGCCGCGGCCCAGCCTGTGCGTGCTGCAGCATGCATGCGCTAACTGCTGTGTTGTGCGTGGTGTGGTGCGGTGCGGTGCGTGCGCGCGCGCGCGCCCCCGGCCGTTTGCATGTTCCTGGATAGGCACGTCGCGTCGGCTTTGGTAATTGTTGGGCGCGTCACTGGCCGGTGCGCTGATTTTACCGTGTCCGGAGTACGGGCCGGCCGGCTGCAAACTGCAGCACTCTACTGAGTAGTATGTTGCTTGTTCCAAAGTTGAAAAGAAAATGGGAATGGAAAAATCGTTCGTTGGGTTATGAGATGAATTAACTTCATACTACCTCCGTTTTTAAATATATGACGTTTGACCAAACGTATAGTCAAACTTATCTAACTTTGACTAATAATATATAAAAAACTATTTAGATTGATCATGAGTGAATAGTATCATTAGATTTGTCATGATAAATATTTTCATAATGTAATAATTTTGTAATTTTTTACTAACAAAATCATATGAAAAGTAATGGTCAAAGTTATATAAATTTGACTGCACGCTTGGTCAAACGTCATGTATTTAAAAACGAAGGGAGTATATAGGAGTACTGAGTACGGCTGTAGTTTACGTCCCAGCCAAATACTGCAGAGACAACAAAATATTTACTGTAGCAAATAAACGTGGTAGCAAAGACTGCAGTGATTGATCTAAACTTTTGCTCTTCGATCAGACGATGGAGACCGATCAGCTTCTAATACATCGCACTACAGATCACCTTTCAATGCAGATAATCCATTTCCGTTTTACGGTTGAATCGACAAATAACGACAAACAGTTTTAGCGCTACTGGGTTGCTGATCCTCATTTTACTACTACATGTATACGGTGAGTTGTACATGTACTCTGGTCCTTTAGAGAACTACTAGTGTTCGAACCAGACCGAATTCTACGTACGTACGTACTTGTGTAACGTATATCGATCTGCTCCCGAGTAATGTCGTTCGCACACAATTTCGTTCAAATGATGCTAGCATCTAATTCCAAGTTTCTCAAGTTTGACTGTGTGATGAATCAATCTCTGCTTGCTTGCTTGAATTTGGAGCATGCATGAAAGTATTTGGCGACACGATTTGTAAATGCCAGCACGGCCATGAATATGATCTTGCGATTGCATGTGCATGCATGTCAGTGGAACTTCAAGTTTTACTGTGGCACCATAAATCAGAGCCCCATGTATTGATCGTCGATCGACCGGTAGCAACTTAAACCTGGCTCCATCGATCCAATGCATGGCTGGCTCTAGCATGCACGCACAGTGCTATCTTAACGAGGACGCAACAGAATCAGCATCCAATTGCACATTTACTGCGCCTTTTCCTCGCCGTACATGTACACGTTTAAGACAGGGCCAGTAAAATTTTATGCCAATTAATACGCGTAAACGAGCAAGTTACCACCACTGTAGTCCCGGTGATTTTTGAGCAGGCCAAGTCCCCGAAACAATCAAGCCCGCACAGTGCAGTACGTGCAAGGCACTGTGGCAAGATCCAGCCGTTGAATCGCAGGCGCGCTAGTTATCGATTTTTTAATAATAATATTTTTAATAAATACAAAATTAAATAGTAAAAAAATCGCACTTCTAAACTACCACCGCCATTTGAACTGGCGACAGGCCTCATGTCGTCAGTTCTAATGACGACAAGAGGCTGTTTTTAAAACTTTTGTGTGAAGAATTTGGGATAAACTTTATTACTATTTTACTTAAATTTCTACCGTTATTCAAGTGTTTGAACCGCCACACAACATCCACCAACTAAACTACCGCCACCAACGGTGCCGCCGGCCAAGACAATGGTGGTAGTTTCAACAAGAAGGTAAGTTACACATTATAACTGGACGCACCACATAATAAGAAACAAAATCAATCAGTAATAAGAAAAACAATATTAGCACAACATATTTAAAAGAAAAACGTCATCACATAGTTTTTCAATAAATCACAAAGATATTACATAACTTTACAGCACAATATCATCATGTTACATAACTTTACAGCACAATGTCATCACACATTTTTTCGATAAATCACAATGGTATTAGACATATTCCAGCAAGACGTTGTCACATAGTTTCTCAACAAACACAACGGTGTTACAACACATTCCAACAAGACGCCGTCACATAGTTCTTCAACAAATTACAATAATACAAAATATTCAGCACAATATGTTTCGAGAAGCAAACCATTCTAGTGGCTGCCATCTGGACTGCCGATCTCTCGTCCCAGGATGCTACGCCACCAACATACGACCATGACGACAAGTGTATGAGATGAAAGAGAGGTCAGCAGTCCGGACGGCAGTCACTAGAATGGTTTGTCTTCTCGAAATATGTTGTGTTGAATATTTTGTATTGTCATTGTAATTTGTTGAGGAACTATGTAACGATGTCTTGTTGGAACGTGTTGTAACAACATTGTGTTTTGTTGAGAAACTATGTGACGACGTCTTGCTAGAATGTGTTTAACATCATTGTGATTTATCGAAAAGTTATGTGATGACGTTGTGCTGAAAAGTTATGTAATATCTTTGTGATTTGTTGAAAAACTATACTATGATGTTTTGCTTTCAAATATGTTGTGCTGATGCTGTTTTTCTTATTGATGTATGGTTTTATTTCTTATTATGTGGTGTGTCTAGTTATAATGTGTAACTTGCTTTCTTCCTAAAACCACAACTATTGTCTTGGCTGGCAGTGCCGTTGGTGGCTGTAGTTTAGTTGGTGGATGTTCTTTGCCGGTTCAGACAATGGAATAACAGTAGAAATTTAAATAAAACAATAGTAAATGTTTATCTCTAATTCTGCACATAAAATAAAAAGAAATTCAGTCTTCTGCAGCTATTTGAACTAGCGTTTTTTTTACTATTTAATCTTATAATTTTTTAAAAATAATATTACTAAAAAATTCGCTAGCTATCTACCTCAATCTCATCCGACGCAACAGTAGTACAGCTTACTGCGCTGCGTCAGACCGTCAGCTTGCCCCCACCGTGAAACAACTGAACACATCAAGCCAATGAAACCCCACAGGGAAACAAGGAGCATCGCAGCAGCTTTTGCACTCCAGTCCACAGCCCGCATCGATCACGTTAACACACAGCTTTGTCACTTACAATATGTGCAAATTCGATTATGTCATCCAAAATTTGATTATTTCGTTTTTGTTATTGTTGTACATTTTGTTTTTGACACTCTGTCCAAGTCAACAATGTTTGACTATGAAGAAATACGAGGAAAATCATAGAAAAACAAAAAAAAACCACAATAAAAATAGAGAAAAAATATAGCAAAATTCAAGAATAACTTTTGAACAATTTCGTTTTTTAATACACTAATAAAATTTCTCAAAAAAATTGTACTAAGAAAAATAGTTTAATCTTCCTTAGCTTTTATGGGGCATTGCTAAAATTTTTCTTATTGTATTTTTTAGATATTTAGCCTAAGAAACTTTATACACTTTTATTTTTTTTCTCTATATTTGTTAGTTTTTTTATTTTCAGATTTTCTATTTTTATGATAACTTTGAATATTTCTTAACGGTCAAACCCCGTTGATTCGACGGAACATTGAACGTAGTGGTAAAAACCAAATATGCACGGCCGAATAATAACAAAAACAAAATGTTCAAATTTCTAATGATAGAACTAAATTTGCACCGATTTTGAGTCTCGGGAATGAAATTTTCCAGACTAAAATGGGCTGAAGTACCATGCAAAAATGTTAACAACGACGCAGCACGTACATGGACAGGACAGTGAGCAAACGAATCGCAACAAAAGCAGTACTAACCTCCACTGTCAATGAGCAGTGAGCCATGCAATCCTAGCTAGCTACACTTGATCTCTGGCTAGCGAGTAGCAGCACAAGTATAAATCATTACACCACCACGGCGCCACACGCGCACATCATTACATTACATGACATTACATCAAGCAGCAGATGCAGCTAATCATGCAGCATCTATAGCCTTTCCAGCTTAGCTTAAGCTGAAGACCATTATAATGCATCATATCTCGCCGGAATCTCCATTAATAACCTCCCGGTGATGAGGTAATTAAGTGCTGATGATCAGGTGCTAGAAACTAACTCTAGTACTAGTAGTTAACACAAGTAGAGTATGATATGCATGCGTACGTGCATGGCGCCGTGGCGTTGTTGTATTGGTTGATTGATCAGGTAGCTAGAACTGACATGGGGATGGAGGGGAGAAGAGGCCGTTGCGAGTCCAGAGGTCGGCGAAGGCGTGGAGGATGAGCGGGTGGTGGCGCGGCGAGTTGAGGGAGAGGAACTGGTGGAGGAGCTCGTTGAGGTCGTCCCACGCGTAGATCTCCTTCTCCACCACCATCTGCACCATCGACTCCCGGAAGTCCTCGTACGGCTCCGCTGACTCCACCGCCACCGCCTCGCTCTCCCGCGCCACCCGCCCGTACGCCGACTCGTGCTCCTCCTGCTGCAGATGCTCATGGCCGCCGCCGCCCCGTGCGGCTGCACGCCTGCGACGCCGGCGCTGCCTTCGCCGCCGCCTCATCTCCTGCTCCTGATGACGCGCCGGCTCCTCGTACAGCGAGTTGGCGGTGAACGACGCGGGGCCCCACGAGGCCGAGTCGGTGGAGGTGGCCGTGGTGCCGCTGCCGCTGCCGCCGCCCGCGGTGGTGACCGTGAACGCCGTGGTCGTGGACGTGGAGGAAGCGTTGGGCGACTTGGGCTTGGCCCCTCCGCGGAACGACAAGGAGGATGAGGAGAAGAGGGAGAACAGCTTCGGCCGGCGGCAGTTGCAGCCAATGTCCACCACTGGCGGCTGCCGCAGCGTGAAGCTGCACCTCCTGGACGACCTGCCCGACATGGATGGCGCTTAGCTAGCTAGTGTGTCTGCACTCTGCTTGCATACAGACACAGAAACAGAACCTAGCTAGCCAAGGCTTCCTATCTGCGTGCTTGGCTAGACCCCTAGAGTGAGATGGATATGTGAGCTCCGAGAGTGAGTTCTTGGAGCTCGGAGCGGGAGAAGGAGGTGGTGCTATATATTAATGGGGGCGCCATGTGAGAGCGTGCGGAAACGATTAAATGGCGAGTACAGAGAGAGCGATATGAACAGTGACGAGGGGAGGGAGAGCATGTGAAGGGGATAATTAGAGGTAAGGGAAAGTGTGTGTGTAAAATATGCTGAGACAGTGCAAGGAAAGCTGAGAGATACGTACGTGTAGATGTATGCATGTCAGCATGTGTGTGTGTGTGCATGGGTGCAAGATTTCCCAGATTGGATCCGGGGGGGATCATGTCAGAGGACGAGAGCTGCAGATGTATGCATGCACATATTGCTGGTGTGACTGGACAGAGAGGGGGT
Source organism: Ampelocalamus luodianensis (assembly GCA_036346255.1). NCBI lineage: Eukaryota > Viridiplantae > Streptophyta > Magnoliopsida > Poales > Poaceae > Ampelocalamus > Ampelocalamus luodianensis. The sequence goes on along the minus strand of CM070617.1, from coordinate 21,399,142 downwards.
TAATTTTGCGCGGTAAATTCTGCGCAGGAGCGTAGGGGAGATGGTGTGGCCGGGGAGTAAAAAAAATTCTCACAGTTGGTAACAGGACGAAAGTGCTGTTTGAGTTGACTAACTGTTCATGTGAGGACAAGCTGGACTAGCTCCCATCTTTTCTGTTGAAGGGATATTTTCTGTCTTATTTTACTTCACTGAAAAATTGGCTCATAAAAATAAGCCTATGGTATCATAGCTACATTTTCCTACTATGTATTCTTCCCCTTCTTTTCTCTTGTTCTCAGTCACTCTCGTTGCTTTAAAGAATTAACGGTGGCACTACCTGACAAAACCAAACTATAGTCTATAGATTGTTACAGGTAGTAAGTACGATCTGTAAGACAGCCGAGTAAAAACTCCAATAAGATCGAGCAGAAACGAAAACGAATGAACGGTGAAGAAAACCGCGCCCGAGTTCCTCCCAAGGATACTGCACTGTACAAATATTCAGTCAAATGAATTGAAGAACCACGCAGTTGATCTGCACCAAAACAATCACGGACGCATTCATGGCCTCGTGCATGTCGTAATGGTGCTTCATTTCTATTCTAGTACACTTTTTTTAGAGTAGATTTCTTTCTCCCTCAACCTTTCCTTACTCGTGAACGTATCTTCAGAGAAAGCTGTGCTCCTCATGTCGACCAGTACATCTCCAACATAAAACTCGTTGATATATGCATGGACAGCATCCATGATCAGTAGTAAGTTACAACAGTCTAGATATAAATGAGAGAAAGGAGGGAGATCTCCAACACGATCTACAACATGGATGAGGTGCACATCTCATAAGTTGGCACAGCTCTAGTGCGGAGCTAGTGCGGCCTAGCTATAGTCCCTTAGCTAAACTTGCCGGAAATGTATGTATGCACGCGCCATGTTGCATGCATCTGAGCAGTGAGATCACTTTTTCCTCCTTTATATGGCCGAAAGAAGCTGCAGCAATCTTGTACAGTCCATCGATTTCACCAGTGTAGCAATTTTGGATTGTCCACTCGCCCTCTTTTCATGTGCAGTTTCTAGTTCATTTTCACGGTGAAAATAAAAGGCGGAGCCAACGAAATACTTACTCCACACGAACCAATAACCTAATCATTCTCACATGCGCTAAGATGCTGCCGCAGCTGCAAGAGAATCGCTAATCATTCCCAGATCCAGAAGAATTTGCCAGCTACTCCAATCTCGGTTATTTTAACTCAACCAATGTAATCAAGTCATGACAACAGCTAGGGGTATGATACTTCATATAGCGAGTGCGCCATTTGAGAGAAGTCAAAGATCAGTGGATCTTCCCGAAGCTATAGTCGTCTGAATATAGAATAGAATGCGCATGCTTGGGAAGGTTCACAGAAGGGGTATAGAATAGAAGTCTCCATTTGCCAGTGCATCGACATAGCATATCGTACGGTAAGGTTTCATGCAGCTGGGCGCTTGGTCTCGAGCGGGTGGCTGATTTAAGGAGCTGTCGGTCGCGGAGCTCGATGCCTAGCAGCTGTTCAAATCGGCCGGCAGGGGAGCACGGTGGTGTGCATGGGTTCAGCCCATGCCCATGCATTCTACTCTGGCCTCATCAGGTTTTAAGACCCGTCTAATCGATCCCAATGCACTGTCCAAACAGAGAATTCAATACTCCTACATCTCGCCATAGGAGTGTTTTTAAAAGTGGTCTTAATTAATTACTCAGCTGCTACGCTAGTTGATCCATAGGAGTAATTAATCTTTTTCAAGCTGAATGCACTGTGCACCTGTAGTTTTGAAATGTCAAGTGTGTCAATGTATAGGGGAGCTATGTAGCTAGCTCGATCGATCGGCCGTGCACTCCAACGTGATCGCATTCAATTTGTGTCTATCTGCGGTTCGTGGACTGGAGTAGTACACAGGTTCGTTCACCTCAATGGCTCAAATGGTTTTGTAGGAGCCTGTATTTTATCCCAGGTCCTATATTTTGCTTGTTTCCAGAGGCAAGTCAGCTAGCTAGTTAAACCATCATTAATGCTGGATAGAGTTCATTAAGTTCCTGTCCTCTGAATGGGTACTACTACTACGTGTCTACGAGCTGTACCCGGGTGGATCAGAACCTGGTTAGGTCTACAATCCGTCAGTACTGACATTGGTGCACTCTGCATACTCGGTGCATAACTAGACAGGGGAAATGTGAACGAACTAGAGGGCCTGTTTCGATACTTGATCGGCTTTTGCCTTCCGAAATTTAGAAACGGCCCACAATACTTGGTTGGTCTGGATGAGGTATTGCGAGTCCTCCGATGCAAATTTGCAGGCCAGTTTAAAAACGTTTGGGCTGGGCCAACATGAAAAGATCGGAATTTCGGTTCGGAGCAAACGTGCTCTTTCATTTTAGCTGGCTGCAAAGAATGCGTGTCCAATCAGGCTGAATTAGCGCGGTCAATATGGAGATAGACAGAAAAAGGAACGAGCTCTAGAAGATGCTGAAATTTCTCACTAGTTGATTCGTACTACTACTACTACTAATCCTAACCTGCCGACCGGCACATGCCGCTGCTCGACGGAAACAGCGTTAACTTACACTACGAGCAGAGCTGCAGAAAAGTTCAGCAAAACAACAAGAACAAAAGAATCAGCTGCTCCGATCTGAAGTAGTAAGAAATACTGAAAATATTGAAATAACCCGAAATTTTGGATTTCAAAAAGTTTTTAAAGTTTTTGCTGGATTTTCAAAAACTTGCCCAATTCGGCAAGTTTCCTCTCCCTTCCGCTTTCCCTTTTTCTCCGGCTGTTTTCCTCTTCTGAAAACATCTTCTTCTTGGGCGCCTTCTTCTTCCTTCCTCCTCACGCCGCCGCCATCCCCTTTGGTGCCGCCCCCGTCACTGCCGTCACCGCGCCGCCTCCTGTGCCACGCACCGCCTCCAGAGCCTTCTACCACACTCGCCGCCTCCACCTCACCCTGCCATCTTCTCTCTCCCGGCGCCGCCTTTCTTCCCCGCTGTGAGGACCCCGGTTTATTTGGTTTGTAATGCTTAACCATCAATTGGTCCTAGCATCACAAATCAGATAAATCAAGCCTCGAGATATGTATATTTCCCAGAATTGCAGTATACACACCCCGTTACAAAATCATGTATCAATTCCATTCATTCACATAGAACCGAAACAAGCAACGAGCTGAAAGACATACATAATATAAAGAGTTATTACAAAAGAGAGGTCGACTGGCCAAATGTCATACAAAAGCTAAGTAAACAGCGGAAGCAAAAGTGTCATAAGATGGCGATAAACAAAAGCCAATCAGTGTGCCTCAAACCCACAAGGCAACCGACCGGACCGCCAAGCTAGTCGTCCCAGAAACCACACATCTCGCAAAAGTGAGGCCCTTAGGGCTCACCTTCTTCTTCTGTAACAAAAATATTAAGCAAAGCAAATGAGTACAAAAATTATTTTTGTACTCGCAAGACTGACGTGTAAGATAATAGAACTATAATTAACTACATGCAAGCTTTATTTAAGTGGAGGAGGCTCTGGACTTATTTTCAGCATAAAGCAAGTTTTATTTGCAAATATGTAATACATTAAAAGCAAGTTTGCAATTAATCTTTATTATTCAAATAACAGAGGGACAATTATAACAATAGATAGATGACAACAACATCCTGGAAGTGACTAACCCACTAGTCACCACAACAATAGCATGAAGTACCCCTTCATACCACCCATGTCAAATTTTAAGTTTTTAAAAGGTTGTAGTCTAGTTCTTGCGGAAAATAACCAAGCGTGCTCATAACCTAGGACGAGGCTATTCGAATAGTTTTAACCCTGCAGGGATGTACCAATGTACCCACACGATAGACCGCCTTTCCACCAGCCACGGTTAGTATACTTCCTTTGGTATGCAGGCACGGCTAAGTCTAACAAGACGCTTTCCAATGGACGATGCTAATTAAGAGCCGCAACTCACAGGAGAAGGACACATTAGACAGCCTAACCGGTCTGCTAATGCTCCCCTCACAACACCACATTTTTAAAACACCCATCAACCAGCTCAAAATTAACACCTCCCAAAGTACTTAGTCAAGAGAGGTTCCATATCCCTCTCGCGTGGTTAGCACGCAACAATTGCTTGGATCAATGGCGCAAGTAACTCGGTCCTTGAGGACTTAGGCACCATTCCGAACATACCCAACAGATCATACCAACATACCATTGTGCCCAAGCCAAGATATAATTTTTTTATTTTCAGTTTTTGATTTGCAAATTAGTAAAACACAAGGGCTGGACATAATGGTAATAATAATTTGATTGTGTGATCAAGATCATCGACGAGGTCGATGATCGCCCAACACTACCGATAGCTAAGCAAGTCTAAGCAGTATTTATTCGTAATCTACTAAGTGACAAGAGCTCATCCAACGAACTCTAATCACAGCAAATAACCTAGGCTCAGGTAGTAGAGGATAATTATTTACCTACAGAGTATGCAACTAGAGGATTAACTAATCAATTTAACAACAAAATAGCAATGCATACATACAAGTTAAACAAAGTATTAGACTTTAAAGGTAATAGGATTAAATAGGAAATGATCAAACTGCTTGCCTTGTTGCTGTTGCTCAATTTGTTGCTGAGGGTCACTCTCACGGTCAACACACTCGTCGGCACCTAATCGAAAAAGCGAAAATAGCCGATAAGAACAAAGAAAACGAAAAAGACTCTAAAACCAAACTGCTCCAAATGCTCTAAAAATTTTAAATCAGCAAGGGCAAGATTTTTAATGAATTTAGCAACAATAATCAATTGATTTGGATTCTTAATGCAAAAGATATGATTAAAACAAATCAATTCGGCTGAAAATGCAATTAAATGAGGTTACTGTTTATAAATAATTTTCTAGAGGTTTTCTGATCCTTAAATTTTTATGATAGGTATTTACTGACATTCTAAGGCTAACACAAGTGGTCTCACTTCATTTAGAGTTAAAATGATCTACTTATGATTTTTCAAGTCATGAAAATGAACAAAACTAAATTGCATATGAAATATTGTTGAAAATAGTAACATGCCTAAAACCAATTTTATTAGTAATTTCATTATTAGAGGAAGCCAAAAAAGTTGGATTCATTCAAAAATGAATTTCAGAGAATTAGTTATGCAATTTACAAGTTAATTGCAAGTTTTAGAATAACAATTAAAACCTATTTCTAAATCGATTTTGAAATCTGTTTTCTGGAGCCGAACCAAACTCCTATCCATTTTTAGTTTAAATTTCATCTCAAACTAAAGCTAACAAAATTGAAATCAACCTAAATGGATTTAAAATGAATTAGTTATGCATTCTTGAAGTTTAATACCTTTTTCAGTTTGCACATAAACCTCTCGGGAAAATCCAAAATTCATAACGACGTGGAGAAACCTGGGCCTTAGATAAGAAATCGAACGGCCCATGCGCGCTAGGAATAGCGCACGCGCGCGACCTCCGAGAAGCCCACCGTCGGATCTAGATCCAACGGTCCACGAGAGGGTGACATTCGAGTCGTCGCGAACGTTTCACTCAATCTCAGCCGCTGATCTGGAGATGAGCGGCCCAGAGCGCGAGTCCATTCGGGTGACCCGAACAGCACACGAATCTCGACCGTAGATCATGAGATCAACGATCCAGGACGTCGGGGGTTTCGAGGGGTCCAAAAGTCACCCAGATCTAGGCCGTTGATCACGAGATCGACGGTCGACAAAGATTGGGCCGTTCTCGACTTGAACAGCTGGTGCTGACATACGGGGCCCATGTCAGTGACACTGAGTCACGCGCGGGGTTAAAACGCACGAGCACAGGGGATTTGAAGATGGCGGGCCCACCGGTCAAAGACCGTGGGCCACGCACACGTGGGTATAGTGCACGAGGTGATTAAAATGTGCGGGCCCACATGTAAGCGGCTGATAAGCAACGGCTAAGACACATTTAATGGCTGCAATGATTGAGCAATTAATTGATGTCATTACTGTGCCCGAAAGAGATTACGAGCTACCGTTTTCGTCCGACAACGACACCGACGTGTTCCCCGGCTTATCGCCGGCAACCCAAGGCACGGCGGTGGGAACCAAGGGCCAAAATGAGCCCGTAATAGCCACGCGCACACACTGGCGTAGGTGGCGACCACGGAGGAGGACCACATCGGCGGCGAGCCGGAAAGAGGCGGCGCGACCATGCACGGCCGAAAACGAAAATGCAACTGAGCTCCGCATTGTTCACTAAAAGCTAGTGCCAAAGCTTCTAGGGGCTACCAGAATGTTACCTGGGCACTGGAGAGGTCCAAAGGTGGCCGGAGCTGCTCCGGCGATGATGAACCTCACCGACGCCGAAGAAGAAGAAGTGGAGACGACGGCCTGAGCAAAATGGTTGAGACCGTGTCATCCCAAAAGCTCCATAATAGCTCATAGATGACCCATGAGCAAGGAATTAGGAAATGAAACTCCTTACCGGCGATGAGAAAGAAGGGGGTGATTCGACCGACAAAAACAACTCCCCAAAATTGAGCTGCTCCTGTGGAAGCAAATTGCAATTAAGTTCGGGGTTTCGTTTCAGGAAGTGAGAGGCACAATCTGAAACAAAGAGAGGGGAAGAAAAGCCACTAGAGCACCAGTTGCGCCAAGGAGCTCGAGCTCCACAATGGCGGCTGAAATGGTTTTGATGATTTGAGCTCAGGCAAGCAGCGAGGGTGCACGCTAGAGCTTAAGGGGGTGTAAAGAAAGCCAATGAAGGACTTGAGGGGCTTAAATAGCCGCGGAAAAGGGAGGGCAGCACGGGAGAATCCGAGGCGAGCTCGGGTCTTTGCTGCCACCATGACCGCGCGAGAAGATGGGAGCAGGTGAGCAGTGGACTTTCGGGGGCAGTGCACGACGGGCATTAAATGCGCTGCAGAGACCCGTTGCGAGGTCGCCGGATGGGACAAGGCGCTGCGCGCCCATGCTCGGCTCCGCCATGGCGCAGCTTCGCGCGAGCGAGAGGAGGACGACGACGCGGCCGCCGTCCGATTTTGGTCCAAGGGCCAGCACGCGACCACGTCGACGCGGCATCGGGCAAACGTCAACCGAGCGATGAACATCCAACGGCTGACGACGCGCGCGCCCGCTCGCCCGCGCCGGGTGCAGTTAGTTGGCTCGGCCGAGTCAAGTGACTTGAGCCCGAGCCTGACTTGAGTCCAATGAACACTGTAGACCAGTTAAGTTTTGATTTTAGAGCTGAAACTTTGGGGATTTAATTGAGGTATCAAATCAACTCCAAAATTTATGAAATTTTAACTGGAGGTTGCTAACCTTAGGATTAACCTTCCATAAAAAACCTTAGGATTAACCTTCCATAAAATTTTCATAGATTTTTGTGCACTGAGATTTTCTCAAGAAATTCCAGAAGGTTATTTCAGAGGTTTGACCAAGGTTTGACTTGCCTCTAAAATATTCAAATAATTTTCAAAAATTATGAAATAATTCAGAGGTGTCACAAAGCAAACCTAGAACCAAGGAAATTTATTTCCAAGGGTTTGATACAAGAGTTCACCAAGGAGGATCAATTAACTAGAGACAATGAGGATTTTAGTTTTGGATTTCCCAAAATTCTTTTACAAGAATTTCAGAAAATGTTCAAAAACGTTAGGATGTAAGAAAAGTTTTAATTTATCCTCATTTTATTACATTTGAAACACAAGCCAAAATGGGATGCTACACCTGCCAACCACGTCGCCGCCGCCCATGCTGCTACCGCCAGCATTTCCTCCTCCCACCACCTCAACCTCGCCCTATAAGAGGCCCCCTAGAGCATCCTTCATCGCCTTTCCCCCTCCGCCACCTCCCCTTCACTCCTTCCTCTCCAGAGCCGGCGCATTTTGAAGAATCGCCGCCGCCACTGCTCTTCTTCCTCGACGAAACCGACGCCAATTCGCCACCCCCGATCATCCAAGCTCCAAATTGAGGCCACCGTAAGCTCCACCTCACCGCCGCCTACCTTTCCCCCACCATCTTCCACCCCAAAACCCGCGAGAACATCACTGGCACCGCTCCTCCCCGCTGCATCCTTCACGGCTCACGACGCCCCGCCACCACAGACCTCCCCAAGCTCCACCGACACCACCTTTGGCCTCCCCTTGGTCCACTGATGCTCAAGCACCTCTTCCCTTGGCCGAAGAGTCGCCGGAGCGCCGCCGGCCTCGTCCTCTGCCCAGCCGTGCGCCACCTCCGCCGCCGCCCCATCTCCGCACCTCCTCTGTCCTCCCAAAACCCCAAAATGGAATCCCCTTGGCTCGGTGATGCTCCTCGCACCACCCGGGCTCGCCGACCACCGCACCGCCAGAACGCGCGCGCGCCGCCGAGCCGAAGGCCGCTCGCTCTTCGCCGAGCGCAGCTCAAGGTCGCCCGAGCACGGGCCTTTAAGGCCTGGCCAAATGGGTCATGGGGCGCACAGTAAATGGGCCGGCCATTTACTGTTCAATCATTTCGGTCCAAACACTGTTCACCGCATAGTGATCTTGTTACTGTTCATTCTGAAAAATAGAAATACTGTTCCTAATCCGAAAATGCACAGTAAACCCTAGTTACTGTTCATCACATGAAAAATAGTCCGCCACTATTCCTTTCAGCTAAAAACAGTGATTTCCAATTATCGACCACCTCCAGTTTTTATTTATGAATAGTAAAATAAGTGCTATTCATTATTCAATCTTGTTTTCGCCTAAAACCCTAATTTGACATTATATGTCAAATTTGACCGCATCGAACCCAGAAAACCCCTTTCACTGTCTATTCCTTTAAATCAGCCCAAACACTGGCCATCACACAGTAAACCCATTACTATTCATTACCCGAAAAATGGTTTGTGTTATTCATATTCGTCCGAAAACAGTGACCCTAATTACTATTCATGGCCAAATCTCATTTTTGAATAGTGGTTCGGATATGTTCACCTATTTCAACCTTTCACTATTCCTTTGCACAGTAATTTATTTACTGTTTATTTGAAAACCAAAACACTGTTCGCAATCCGAAAAGTCCACGGTTCATTTCAGCTGAAAACCGTAAACCCTATCTACTGTTCACTTCAAACCAGAAACACTGATTCCAATGATTATTCACTGATCCATTGTCATACATGAATAGTAAAATAATACTATTCATTATCCGACACCATTTTTACCCAAAATCCTAATTTGACATTTTATGTCAAATTTAACCATTTCGAGCCCGTGAGTCCAAATCTCAGCTCCGCTCAACCATATGAAACTCCAAATAAATACATATCATCAGACACCACCTTCCTTTATGATTCTTTATCCATTTACAATATTTTTGTTGTACTTGGATCCAAATCTCAGCTACGTTCAATCCAATCAAACACCAGATAAAACTCCTGCCATCTCACACCACCTACCTTTCTTTGTGTTTCTTTTCTGGTTTTGTTTACTTGCATATTGTTCCCAGCTCATTCCTTGTCGAGCCGGATTTTATTTGAATTGTTTTATTATTTTGTTTCTCGTTAGGTCACAACCTCAACGACCAAGCTCCAAAAGACGCGGGACAAGATCAGAATCAAGAAGACTTTGTGCAAGAAGGCAAGTCGCATTCTTTGATCATTTTGAACCTACATTTCATACATGTATTTATTACTTTTATTACTGTATTTGTGCTAATTACTTTAAGTATTGAAATAATATTTTAGAATGCCATGACAATTAGATAAATCCTAAATACCCCACAAACAAACCCACCCAACTCTTATAGGCCATATTCACCTTGACAGATTTAGTTTACATAGAATACTATAAATAAATTTGTCACCAAAAATGTGTTCATCAATCAAAAGCAAGTATTGACTACTCGCCAATGGTTTTGGTGCAGAGTTGAGGGTTGTGTCCAGGAAGTTGGGCAACCCAATGGACTTGGTAAAAGTGAGTCATCAGTGAGATCTGGAGGTGGACAACCACGAGTTGGTGTTGGACCATCGCCTCACTGGATGACAGGTAAGGACAAGAACCTTGTGTCAAAGTAACAGACATAGAAACCGCTCAACCACAAGCGTGGTCATTACTCCCTGGCTAAGTACACTGCTCTCCCTATTGAATATCTACATGGAAAGGCGTGTGCTCTTGTTTGATAGAGCAGCGCGGAACTGGGGTGTGACAGGAGTGGGCCGGAAGTGGACACTCAGTAGTCTACACACATACGGCATGGGCCCATCAGCCTCGGAGTGTGGATTCCACTAACGGTTAGTGGTCTCCCGAGCTGTATGGAGTACAAACCCACCTGGTAGAGACTAGAAAGGTTGAGCAGTGAAAAGGTTTTGTTATCTCAACTCAGTCGTATGCTAACGTGTTGCGTGTTTATAGCTTGACAGTACGAGCTTGAGATATCTTGTGGGTAAAGTTGGGTAACTCTGCAGAGTGTATAATCAAAGATATTCGAATGCGTCGTGCTTCCGGCTAATGAAGCTGTGTCAATAGGTGATTCCAGTACAAAGGCATAAGTAGAGTTTTGAGATGTTAAGTTGGTGATCGAGATTGTTGATAAACCCCTGATGCTATTACTTATTATTGTTTTACTGTTTTATAAATTATTTTAAATACAAAGTGCATCCACAAATGCCAGGTATGGTAAACCCTAATCATCCATTGAACTCCTTGCATGTAATTATTTAGCATTTCCATGCGGCTTGTTGAGTACGGTGGTAGTACTCATTCTTGCAATTTGCAAAATATCTACAGAAGAAACTTGGGAAAGTGCGGAGGACCCTTGTGAGCAAGATTTTGGTGAACCCCCAGAAGACAATGACTACTGTTATTAGGTCTCGACTACGATCAAGCGTACATGTGGTTTGAAGTTCTTTTGTCTTGTATTATATTTAACTTTGGGCTTAGATGCCTGTGTCAGGTCAAAATAGGTTGTTAAACCTTAGCTTTGTATAATAAAAGTCTGGTTTTATTGCAATCGGAAGCTTGCTTGAGATACTATTTACTTCGCAACTGTACATCCTAGACGGTTACGAAGGGTTTAACAGTTCCCAGAATCGAGCTGATACAAATATCGCAAGTATATATTGTGCCCACAAGATGTACGATATCTGACAAATAGAAGCTGCCGACTCGGGTAAGAGAACAGCTATCACCTAGTAGTATAGGTTGACCGTTTACCACAACTCCATTCAACTCCATTTCTCCGAAGATACAAATGAACCTGGAGTTTTCACTGTCGTTAGCAACTTGGAGTAGAACGACCGGCAAAGACTTGCTTCCGGACACCCTGAACAGTTGCCATCGTAGAGTACAATTCTTGCTCAGCTTCCGTTAACTCGTTGCGCTTACTTCGAATAATCGTGAGCGAGGAAGGGGCAACACAAATCGTTGCTGCAGAACTGGGGAAGGAATGAAGGAGGAAACCAGCATGGTGCTCGCCGTGGCGCTTACAGGCGGCGTCTTCGTCGTGTTGCTCGTCCTACTCGCCGTCGTTCTTGTCCGGCGGTGGTGGCGGCGCCGCGAGGCCGTCGCGTCCAGCCGTGGCTTCGTCTTGTTCGGCGTCTGTTTCCAGGACGAGAACCAGAGCGGGGTCGTCAGACCGTCCTTGGAAAGGAACCGACGATGGGCGCCACGGGGCGGCGAGGCAGCGGATGATCATGAGCCAGACGCGTGCGAGCTCGAGAGGTGGAAGAAGATGTTCGGGGGCCCCACCAGGAGCCTGTCCACGATAGACGAGGGGACGGAGAAGGGTACAACGCCGATCACGACACCGGCGGCGTCGCCGGACCGAAGAGACGCCCGGAGTCTCCAGATGGCAACCAGCGCGCTGCGAAGTTAAGACTTGCTTTTTCTTTCTGTTGTTACTTGTGAATCGTGAACAGAGCCAAGCAAGATTACATGGTGCTGGGTTGGAAAGTGGAAACTAGTGTAAAGTATATACAAAACCATGCAAAGCACTGCTAATAATAAATTTAGCATATTAATAATTGATTATTGTTTGAGCTATGCATCAGTATATTTCCACAAATTAGCTACTTCCTCTATGACTAACTATACGTGTGTGTTTTTTTTACTTTTCACAGTCTTCAATACTAATACTTTGACTATGTTTTTTTTCAGTCATTCACTAGTAAAAATAATGGAAATATATATTATCAAAGAGTTTTTTCAAGGCAAATCTAAATGTATTATTTTCATATACTTGATCTATATATAAGATTCAAAATTTTGATTTTCAGGATCCTAAGGCAACTTGTATTTAGTAAAAAAGAGAACTGCCTATGTATTTATTTACAAGAACAAAATGACTAACACAAAAGATTCGGTTGATGGTAATGGACCTAATGGTGGTTGGGGTTCCACCTTAGAGGATCTTTTGTCGTGGAGGATGAGATCATCTGCGCATATGTGTATGCATGTCGCTTGTGGTATTGATTCTCTGTGGCTTAATAAGCGGATGCAAATTTCGTATGCGTTTTTTTTTCAGACACAGGTAATTATTTATGAATGATACATAGGTCGACGGGTACTGTAATAGCTGATTGATAATTTCTGTGCACGGTTTATTTGGCATGGTTGCTTTAGCGCGTTGATTGAGTGCAAATTTTGAGTTTTACTCCTGCACATAAGGAAACTTACGTTGTTTTGTTTTTCAAGTTGAGAACTTGTGGTGTTTTATTTTTGATCCATTGCAATGCACGGGACTCAGCTAGACACGCAAAATACTTGGGTTATTTTTTGCACAAACTTTTTTCCTCTAATTTCATTTTTTTCATAGTACATACATGATGATTCACCCCTATTGTTTTCCCAAGAAAACTAACTGACAATTTCCAGCGCCTGCTTGTCGATCTCCATAATGTAAGATTTAATAATGAACTTATTGAATTAGCCTGATGTACATTGTTGTTTTGGTTTTAGTAGTCTGATATAAAAAAAAACTGTCAAAATAAACGAGTGAAATTTATTAATTGCCTGAGGACGAGATGAAGACGGGTAGAATGGGAATTTGAGGCCACGTTTGGAATGCATTAATTTTTTTGACTTCTACGAAATTAGAATTGATTCCTATAAAATTTCTATGTTCCAAACAAACCCTGAGAGGAAGTCCAGGAATCAGGATCGGGAGAAGGAGGTGCAAAATGTGAGGGATGGATGGTCACAGGGATGTATTTGCAGGGACGATTTTTTCAAAATAATATTATTTAAAAAGATAATTACAAAAATAAATAGTCAAAATAAAAAAAATTACAAAACTACGCTCCTGTCGCCATTCCAATTGGCGACATGGGTCGTCTAGCCACTGGCGATAGGGGTTTCAATAGTACCCAGAGCTCTATGTCGTCATTTGAATTGGCGACAAGTCCCTGACGCCAATTCAACTGGCGACAGGGGTCCCGCAAATCTCTGTCGTCATTCTAAATGGCGACACAATCTCCTCTATAAAAATATCATCAAAACCCAAAAAATCATTGTGTATGATCTGAGATTGAGCTGCCTTGCCCCTCGCGCAACACAACGCACATATTAGGAGTTAGTACAGCTCAAGGGAACAAGGTCGTGGCTGTCATATGTACGCATGGCGAGAGAGGAACGGTGAGATTTGATCCTTCTGGTTCAGGCATTTGCTAAGCCCACTCGTGTATCGACGGCTGAACAACAAGGGGGTGCTGATGCCGAAAAATAAGTCGGGGGACTCCAGCCACAGCGCGACGCGCACAATGGCCGAAGCTCCCAGAGTTGCTGATGCTTCTCGGACTGGATTGCGCATGAGCCTAAGGAGAAGTGGTCGCTGCTACATGACATGAGTAGTGTTGGATATGGTATCATTACAACCAATCTAATCGAGGTGTACAACTGGGTCATGCGCGGCGTAAAGTGTCTCCCTTTGATTGATATTGTGAAGGTAATTCTTCGTAGTACCACAAATTACTTTGTTGACAGAAGCAACCACACATCGCTCACCATAGAAAATGACAAAGTACTCTACTTCATCATGATCACCAAATACATGGAGCAGAAGGGCGAGATGCATTGGGCATTCAAGATGGACACAAGAGAGCTAAGCTTCGAGATAATGTGTAGGGATAAAGAATGTCGCGGGACGAACCGCAAGAGGATCACCCACGAGTGCACACTACGCCGCGCTAGTTGCGTATGCACTTACAACAAGCCCCTTCCATTGCATAGGCCCTACTCCCATGTTATGGCCGCGTGTTCGACAGTGGCGCAGCATCTCGGCCCGTACCTCTCCGCTATTTCAACATGGAGGAGTCACTACTACATAAAAGGTCATCACAGACGGTTCAAAAATGTCATCACAAATGGTTTCGTGAGTTGTCTGAGCTTATGGGTCAGTAATGATATGAGGTCATCACAGACGGTGCAGACTATCATAGACGGTAATTAAGTCAGAACCATCTGTGATGCTGACTATCATAGACGGTTATTAACTCAGAACCGTCTGTGATATTTTACTATCACAGATGGTTTGTAGATGAAACCGTCTGTGATATTCTTTTGTATTGCTAAATCTATTTCTGTTTATTGGCCAGCCTCAGGAAATGCTGGCAAATAAATAGAAATAGATAGGAAAAGGAACGTCAACCGTGTTCATGAAGAACAATTTCCGAAGAGCAGTTGACGCTTTGATTTTCCAATGATTTATTGGGAAAGATTGTAATAAAATTTTATCAATTGGATTTTCGTTTAATTTTGCCACAAGTCGATAGCCTATAAATAACCATAAGAAGGGTAGAACTTACACACAGACTTTCCATCTTTCCAACTTCTACTTCGTTTTAAAATTCTTATCTCCAAACCTCTCAAGTCTGAATAGATTTATTTAGAAGAAAAGATACATTCCACGGAACAAATTAACTTTTTGACCTCGTTTCGATCACCACCGTGGAAAAGACAAAATCCATGGATCATGACTTCAAGATGGTCGAAAAGTCAATTTAGTCTATGGATTGAAGTCTTCAAGAAATTTGACAACAAATACATCATGTGTACAAAAGAAATCAATATAAAACTAAGATTTAACATTTTGATATTGCTAAGAAATTTGACAACACATACATCATGTGTACATGCATGCTCGGGGGAGGGGAGGAGGCATGCCGGGCTCGGGGGAGGAGGGGCACCGGGTTCGGGGAGGCGGCGACTCATGCTCAGGGTGGAGGCGGTGGCTTGGGAGAGGTGGCACGCCGGGCTCGAGGAGTAGGTGACGGGCTCGGGGGAGGAGATGCGTCGGACTCAAGGAGGAGGCGGCGGACTTGCGGGAGGAGGCGCGTTGGGCTCGAGGAGGAGGCAGCGTCGAGTATGGCGGCGACGGGCTCAGGGGAGGAGAGAGATCTAGTTAGAGAAATTTAATCGTTTGAGTTGAGCACGCGGACAAACCCTAGAGTCCAAATATTAATAGGGTTGGACATCACACACGATTCTAAAATAGAACCGTCTATAATAAATACACATCACAGACGGTTCTAAAGTAGAACCGTCTGTGTAACCATTTTTTTACTGTCATGGGGCATGGCGTTTTTTGTGTTCTCAGTGCAATTAACTAAAACGAGCCGCCCAGTAAATTATAGGGTAATAAACAGTAAAATTAAAGACTATCCTTTTTACATCACAGACGATAAAAAAGGATCGACAATCCTATCTTAACCTTCAAATCTTCGTAGGCCTTCTCCTCGGTTTTAGTGGTGGCATAATCAGCGACTGTTTGATCAAACGCCTCCACCTCCTTTCTTGCACGCTCAATTCGCTCTTGTAGCCGTTCGGACTCCATAACCAAGTCCATTATAGCCCAGAGATCATCAACCTCGGTCTCCTCCGTCTCGGCAAGGTTGACCCGCTCTTCTGCCATCTGAATGTCATCCTCGACTCTCCGGGTTGCATCCTCCGTGCGGACCAAGTAGTTCTAGAGGACAACCTTCACAACGAGGTTTACTCACCGGATGTCGGAGACCCTCGCATTGGTCCATCGGAGGAGGAGCTCTAGTCGATAGATGATGGCCGCTATGGTCTCCGGTAGATCGGAGGGCCTAGAACGGATGACATTGCGAATGGAAGGCTTGTCCGCAGCTTAGGCCAAGTTGTGACCAGAGAGATGCGCGTAGACAAGCACAATGTAGTCCAATATGGTCGGTACGAGAGGAGACGTTGGCACTGGAGAGGAAGAAGAGGTGGAAGCCATGTCAATCAGAGCAATTTAAAGAAAGAGGAGGTTTGTGATAAATCCCTTTCGGAAACAGATGTCTATTTATAAAACAAGTACTAAAGCTGGTGCGGGAGACGAAGAGATTGGTGCGGGAGCTGTAGCGACATTGGTGCATTTAAATGAGCAATCGGATGGCGTGACATCTGTTTTTATTATCACATACGGTTTTAAGAAAAAAAACGTATGTGATATATAGTAATATCACAGACGGTTCAACCGTCTGTGATATTACCTCTTCACAGATGGTTTTTAACGCAGCCAGTAATACAGACAGTTGCTAAACCACAACCGTTTATGATTGTATTTAATACTGACGGTTTTGGTAAACCGTCTGTGATGAGGCGTCTAGTATTAGCCTTTTTGTAGTAGTGAGGTGATACAAACTTGGAGTGCAGACATGTATGGTTACGCCGTGGTTGGCCATTTCACTGGCCATCCGACCTGTGAGCAACTTATCTGTGCCACGAACATTGATAGGCTGAAGGAAAATGTTAGCCAGCGACAGGTACGACGCATCAAGAATAACATGGACGAAGCAGAAGAAGGACGTCGTACGAAGAAGTACTCCATTTGCAGGGAGTCTGGACACACCTTCAAGAAATGTCATACGAGAAATCCTCGGAACGAAGGAGACATCGGCACTCCGGACATCGCCGCGGGAATCTCATCCGACACATGGGGGACGTTGAATTGTTCATCTAGTTGAAATATGTGATGTCCAATGCTTTGTAATATCACTTTGATTTGTAAAAAACTAGGTGTTATGACATTGCTATGAATGTTATGTCATTGTGATTTATTGATGAAAGATGGTATAACGTTGTGCTTTGTGTTGAATGTTATGCAATGTTATTGTGATTTGTCGACAAAAAATGTGCTCAAAAATAGTCAGCAAAATTTTTGATTTATCGACAAAATATGTTACGATGTTGTGCTGAATGTTATATAATGTCAGTGTGATTTGTCGGCAAAATATCTGCTCGGAAATACTCAGTACAAAAGGAGACATAAGCATGTCGTCATTCTAACTAGCGACATGGCCTAGTTTTGTACTTTTTTTTATTTTGACTATTTATATTTGTAATTATCTTTTAAATTAATATTATTTTTTTAAAAAAAATCATTTGCAAGGATGGCGGGGGGACCTAACACCCACACGTGCATCACGTGACCTTCCGCCACGGTGTCATCCGACTCGGGGCCACGTGTGCCTGGATGTGCCACCCGGGTGCGAATTTGATCTACAGTGGGCCATAGTGACAAGCTTCCTTCACTTCCTTGCACCCGCCTTGCAAGTTCCTATACATTTAATGCAATCTGTGGAAGCAAAACGAGAGTAGCCGCCCCTACCTAACAATTCAATGTGCCGAATATCTTCAACGTTATTATTCCTTCGACGTGCTTGACTAGCAATAAATCGGTACATGCAATTGGACCGCAAGTCAAAGCTAATACGACAGCCACCCAAACTTGACAACGGCAAGCAATGGGAAAGCACTAGCAGTGCAGCTTGGAATTCGTCTCGGAATTCGTCTCGGTCCCTCCTTTCCCTTTCTTTATCTCTAGCACACAAAAACACAATTCTTGAAATTTTGTTTGCCAATTCATCGATTGATGCTTCAATAGCTGCTGAGTAAGTTCAAATTCGCTGAAGCCGCATTGGAGCTCGAGGAGGAGCGGTAATGTATGAATTATGGAGCAAATCTAACGGTGGGAAATTCGAGATCAAATCTAACGATGGGAAATTCGAGATCAAATCTTGAAAATTACACGCGACAGCTGTGTAACAAATCCGTAAATTGATATGCTTCTACCTTTTGTCTCAACTCTCAACATGGACGGAAGGTTCAATCCAAAGTCTGTACAACCACCGTGATGATGTGAAAGAACTACACAAACTAAAACCGGCCAATTTCTGAACGGGAAGCACTTCTCTCCGCTCCAGTCAGCTCCACCTATATGTGCATGGTTCAATCACGAGAAGTCGTCGACGTGGCACTGCGTCGCCGTGAACCCCTGCGCCACCGCCGAGGCGTTGTTCGGGTCGGGAACACTGATGTAGCAATCCACGTCCGGCCTGTACTCGACGCTGTTCACGAGGATCACCTTCAAGCGCACCCTCGTGTGGAGCTTGACGTTGATGTTAAAGAACCCCTCCTCCTTCTCCCGTCCGAACGACGCCGCCGCCGCGGCGGCGAGGACTCCCTGGCCGTGGAAGCTCAGCCGTATCTCCATCGTGCTCTTCCGCTCCTGCCGCGTCCGCGGGAAGTCCACGTTGTTGGGGTGATCTCGGCTAACCGAAATACCGAGATTCCCGGGAGACTTCGTCTCCCCCCGCGCCTTGATCGGAGGCACGACCAACTTTTGGTTTGGGTCCCGGTCACCTAGCGCCATATACAAAAAGAGAGGATTTTCGGCAGGCTTTGTACACGAGTTGTTCTTGGCCATCTAATCTCATACAATCCCGATCCGCCACGGGTGCTAAGGTGGACGAAGACTCAAGCCCCGCTGCCACCGTGACACCGCCGACCACGCATCGCTACTTCAACCCCGTGTCGCACCGACGCATCTACCTCCCTCATGGCGCCCTCGTGCTCGGGTAAGCCCTAATGTTTCCGCACTAAGGTTTAAGTAGGTGTTCATGTTTTATGAGCTAGAGTTCATGTTCTTAGATCACGCTAGCCCTAAGATCTTGACTACATTTGTATCGAGCCTTTTTCTAGCTCATCTTGAACCCTTTTTAGTCAAACCCGAACTTGTTTTGCTCGGATCTAATGATCAAAAGTTTAGAACTAAAGTTTTATGGACCGGATCTAAAATTTAAAAGGTCGGATCTATCATTCTTGGTTCGGTTAGCATCTTAGAAGGAGGGAATCAAGTTTTAGCCAACCCAACGAAAATCCCCACCATCCGAGCCCTAGAACCCCAATCGAAACCCTAAAGAATTCTAAAGATGCGCGGAAACGCATTCTCTTGTGTCGCCGGCGTCTCTTCGACTTCCGGTCTCGGGCACCACCCTAGCCCCACTCGACGGCCGGGCGCAAGAACCTCGGTTGCACGCACGCCACGGCGAGGAGGGTCGAGGTGGCGCCGCCATGCCGCTTCACTCTTCCTCGTGCTCGCCGGCGGAAGCGCCATGGCGCCGTTTCTCTCTCCTCCGCTCGCCGCTTTCTCGCTATCGCTGATGCGCCTGCTTTTCGCGAGGAGGACGAGAAAATGGATTAAGGTTAGGTTTTCAAGCTTTATCTCGCCGCGACGCATATCGTCCGTCCGATCGATCCGACGATCACGCTTTTTGGGCCGCGAATCGCTTTGGGCCGAATGTTTTGAACCGTCCGATCGACGGACGGCGCCAGGCGCCCGGCGCCGAGGCGCGATTGGGCCGCGCAGAGCGTTGGGTCGCGGTACGATTTTGGCCTACCGTGAAGTTTTGGGCGAATAGTGTTTTTTCAATTTTTGGTTTAATTTGATGCTTTCTTTCTTATGATTAATCCCTTTTGAGCAATCGATTTAATTATTGTTTTGCACAATTATGATATATCATGAATGATGTCATATTGCCCAATAATAAAGTATTATTACCCAATTATTGTGTATTATCTCTGATTAAAATTGAACCAACGAGATATTTTAGTTGGAGATTTAATAGTTTATTTTGGCATTATGTATGCATGTGATTATATTCGACCAACGTTGATTATAATCATGTGTTGCCATATCAATTATTTAGTTCTTTTCATTATCCGCCCAACGGTGATGTGAATTAGAACTATAGTTTTTGTGTGTTATTAATCGCACCAACGAGGATTAATTACATGCAACATATTCTTATGATTATTTCTAATTTTGTGCCCTCGTATTTTGGTATTCAAGAATAAATGCATCAAATGTCGCGCCACCATCGACAACATTGAACACTTTACGGAGCAATTTTCCTCCCGAAGGAGAGAATCCATGTTGTCCTTGGGGTATTAGATCTCGATTATGCTTTAAGGATGCTGGCCCCATTCCCCTCCGAGGGTGAGGAAAATTATGATGACAAAAGAAAATTTATGAAACTAATGCTGAGAAATGGGAGCGGTCCAACCGCCTATCACTTATGATAATGAAGACCTCCATTTCGCTTGGGATCTGGGAGCAATCCCGATTCTCAAAATGCTAAAGAGTATCCGCATCGCTGAAGAAAATTTAAGGGCTCTACAAAAGTTTATGCTAGTACTCGATTCTGAGGCTCTTGACAACTAAGTATGATGGTTCCGCAAGATAGAGAACACATAATGATGATGACCGATATGGCCTGAAAACTTAAGGAATGGACATGGAGATTTTGATGGTTTCTAGTCCATTTCATTATGACCTCTCTCCTTTCGAGTATACAAACTTTCAAGATCAACTATAATACTCAGAAGAAAAGTGGAACATGAGCGATTTAATCGCCATGTGTGTTGTGGAGGAGGAAAGAATTAGGACGGAAAAGAGGGATCTTGCACTTCAAGTTGGTGGCTCCAATAAAAGGAAGTTCCAAGGGACTTCAAATCTAAGAAGAAGTTGGCGTTCTCCCAATGTTGATAAGTCGGGGCCTAAAGTGCATATCGCACCTAAGCCTCATGTAGCTCTACTGAGCACCTAAAGGGGTGAATGTCATTTTTGCAAGCATGTGGCACTTTCGTAAGGACTGTGTCGGATTCCTAAAGTGGCTCGCAAAGAAGGGTAATGATACAATAACTTTTGTTGATGAAACACTTTATGCTAATTTTTCCATTAATTCTCGTGGATTGACTCAGTGCAACTGCACGCATTAATTCTTTACAGGATTCCATACCATGAGAACCCTAAAAAGGGGAGCGAAGCCTTAAAGTCGCGGATGGAAAGGAAGCCGAAGTGGAATCAATAGGATCAATTACATTAGTCTTAGACAACGGCTTCTCACTTGCCTCAATAATGTAGTTTATGTTCCTTCTATTAGGAGGAATTTGATTTCACTCTTTGTTGGACGATGAAGGTTTTAAGTGTACTTTGGTGATAATAAATGTATTATTGCGCTTGATTCTAATGATATTGGTCTTGCTTTTAGACGAGACAAACTTTATATGCTTTCTCTTAATGAATCTCCTGTATCCTTGAATGTATGTGATGCTAAGGGTAAAAGAATATGAGACTTCTTCAAATTGTGGCACCGCTGCTTAGGCCACATTTCAAGGGGAGAATAGAGCGCCTCATTAAGGAAGAGATTCTCCACCCATTAGATTTCTCGACTGCACTAACGCATTGATTGCATTAAAGGAAAATATGTGAAACAAATAAAGAAGGGAGCTACTCGCGAAGACAGACTTTTAGAATTAATTCATACCGATATTTGTGGTCCTTTTCCGTGACATCGAGATGGTTTTGATTCTTTCATCACATTTATCGATGACTTCTCCGTTATGGTTATATCTTTCCCATTAAAGACCGATCTGAATCACTTGACAAATTTAAGATATTTAAGGTCAAGTTGAAAATCAGCACAACTTAAGAATTAAAGTGGTAAGATCGGATCGTGGGGAGAATATTATGGAAGACATGCCTCTTATGGACAAATTCCTGCCCTTTCGCTAAGTTTCTTCAAGAAAATGGCATTGTTGCTCAAGATTCTATGCCAGTGAACCTCAAGAGAATGGAGTAGCCGAGAGACGCAACCGCACACTTATGGATATGGTACGGAGCATGCTCACCACTCTAGTTTACCCATTAGTTTGTGGATGGAAGCACTAAAGACACTGCACATATTCTTAATCGGGTTCCCAGAAATCGCACCTAAGACACCTTATGAATTATGGATCGGGAGAAACCGAGTATGAAATATTTACGAGTGTGGGGTTGTCGTGTGAAGCTAAGATTTTTAATCCACATATTGGGAAATTAGACCCTAAAAAAGAAGTTGTCATTTTATTGGGTACCAAAGATCCAAAGGGTATCGCTTTTACCGCCCTAATAGGACAACTAAGTTTGTAGAAACAAGGCACGCTGTGTTCTTAGAAAATAATGAGGAGCCGGAGCCCGTGAAAATAGATCTCGAGGAGAAGCGGGTTTATGTTCCTTCACCGCTCATCCTGAAACCTTTATTCGTGCCTCGTGTGGCTGCACCTCCAGAGAAAATATCGTTGTTGCACCCACCGTTGAGGTCTCAAATTCCTAACGTTGCACCTAATGATGAGCCTCAACAGTCTCCTGTAATAGCTAATGAACCTATTAGAAGATCACAGAGGGAGAGAAGATCCGCCATTCCGAATGATTATGTTGTATATATGAATGAGGATATTAATGATGTAGGGAAGGTAGACGATCCCACCTCTTATAAGGAGGCCATGATGAGTGAACATTCTCCTAAGTGGCTTGATGCCATGAAGGATGAACTAAAGTCTATGAGCACTAATGATGTGTGGGACCTAGTAGAAATTCCTGACGGAGTCAAAAACAAGGTCAAATGGGTCTACAAAACCAAACACGACTCTAAAGGAAATATCGAAAGGTTCAAAGCAAGGCTTGTAGCAAAAGGCTTCTCACAAAGAGAGGGGATTGACTATAATGACACCTTTTCTCCTGTCTCAACTAAAGATTCATTCAGAATAGTTATGGCACTTGTAGCTCATTATGATTTAGAGTCGCATCGATGGATGTTAAACGGCATTTCTTAATGGCGACTTGCAAGAAAATGTTTACATGGCTCAACCGAAGGTTTTGTCGTGGAAGGCAAGGAGCATATGGGATGTCGACTTAAGAAATCAATTTATGGCTTGAAACAAGCGTCGAGGCAGTGGTACCTCAAATTCGATAAAATAATAAGGAATTTTGGTTTTAAAGAGAATGAAGTTGATAATTGCATATATGTTAAGTTCAAGGGGAGTAAATTCACCATCTTAGTACTTTATGTGGATGACATCTTATTGGCCAGCAGCGATAAGGATATGCTGTTTGAGACCAAGAGATTTCTTTCATCTAATTTTGATATGAAGGATCTTGGTGATGCCTCTTACGTTCTTGGCATTGAGATTCACCGAGATAGGTCCAAAGGAATATTAGGTTTATCTCAGAAGGCATACGTTGACAGAGTACTGAAGAAATACAATATGCATAAGTGCTCTGGCTCGCCTGCTCCTATTGTTAAGGGCGATAAATTTGGGACATTTCAATGTCCAAGGAACCAATATGAAACTGATCAGATGAAGTCGGTTCCTTATGCTTCAGCTGTCGGAAGCATTATGTATGCTCAAGTATGCACGCGCCCTGATTTAGCTTTTGTAACCGGATGCTTGGCGATATCACCAAATCCAGACCGACCACTCGAAGGCCGTTAAGAAAGTCTTGCGCTATATGCAAAGCTACTAAGAATTTCATGCTCACATATAAGAATTCCGATAACCTTGAAGTTGTTGGTTATTCGATTCAGATTTTATGGATGTGTTGATACTAAGAAATCCACGTCAAAGTTATATCTTCACACTCGCCAGGAGCTATCTCGTGAAAGCTCCAAACAAACCCTCACGGCATCTTCAACGATGCAAGCTGAGTTTGTGGCATGTTATGAGGCCACCGGCAGTTGTATGGCTTAAGAATTTTGTCCCGGGACTTAGAGTGGTAGACAGCATTTCTAAACCACTCACCTTATACTGCGATAACGAACCCGCAGTCTTTTATGCGAGTAACAACAAGTCAAGTGGTGCTGCCAAACACATTGACATTAAGTATCATGTTGTGAAAGATAGAATCCAGATCAAACCATCGATCAAGCATATTAGTACTAAGTCAATGCTTGCGGATCCGCTTACTAAAGGCTTACCACCCAATATTTTTCGTGATCATGTTGCCGGCATGGGTTTATTGGAGAGCCTCTGATTCTGGATAAAAGGACCTTAAAGTAAACCAACTCCCATTAAGTATAATGTGTATCCATTTTAAGATGAGATAGTACACTATAGGTACTGAGGTTGTATGACACTTCTTTGGTCATGCAATGCATTATCTTGGTGTGCTATTTTATTGAGAATGGGTTTATGATGTTAGCCTTACGATCAAAGGGGAGAATGTTGGGGTGATCTCGGCCAACCAAATATCGAGATTCCCGGAGACTTCGTCTCCCCGCGCCTTGATCGGAGGCACGACCAACTTTGGTTTGGGTCCCGGTCACCTAGCGCCATATACAAAAAGAGAGGATTTTCGCGTGCTTTGTACACGAGTTGTTCTTGGCCATCTAATCCTCATACAATCCCGATCCGCCACGGGTGCTAAGGTGGACGAAGACCCAAGCCCCGTCGTCACCGTGACACCGCCGACCACGACTGCTACTTCAACCCCGTGCTGCACCGACGCATCTACCTCCCTCATGGCGTCCTCAGGCTCGGGTAAGCCCTAATGTTTCCGCACTAAGGTTTAAGTAGGTGTTCATGTTTTATGAGCTAGAGTTCATGTTCTTAGATCACGTTTAGCCCTAAGATCTTGACTACACACGTACCCGAACCGCTCGCCGCCGTAGAGCGCCACCGCCTCCAGACGCCGGTACAGCACGGCCTGCTTCCGGTTCGGGTTGCGGATGCTCACTGCCACGGTGAGGTTGTAGTTCAGCCGCGTGCCGTTGCCGAGGTCGAAGCGGGTGAGCGCGGCAGAGTCGACGTAGGCCTTGAGGGAGCTGGGCTGGAACACGAGCCAAAGCACCAGCGCCACGACGCCAACGGCGATGAGTGCGACGGTGAGCACGCGGAAGGCCCTGCAGAGGAGGGCGTAGGGGTCGGCGAGGCGGCGGCCGCCCACGGCAGCGGGTTCTTTGGGAGGGATGGGCGGGCCGTAGTAGGGTTGGTCGAGGTGGTCTGTCTTGTGCTCGTGATTGGCCATTGCGAGGTCGTGATTGATCGATGGACAAGTGTTTCTGGAGCAGTATATATGTGCGGTAAGATAGCTAAGGTGGAGACTGGAGAATTGGATAAAAAAATGGTGATTTGCATGCTATTTTGACGGGAAACTGAGGGCGGCTATTGTTCGGGCAAGTGGTGCACGCGTTCTTGGACTGAGGAGGTTAAGGTATTGTTCATGTGTTGTGTCGATCGGTCGATCTAGGAAGGGGCAGCGCATGCGCCGGTCAATGGTCTCTCCCGTTGAAAGTACACCCGAGATGACCACGAAAAGAAGAGAGACGTTCTCTCTACCCGCAGTCCGCACGAGAATCCTCGCCAACCAAGCATCACGTCGGGCATCGCGGCCACTTCACGCGCAGCCGCCTCGCTGCCAGCGAACCCGGTAAAGTAACCCATATTACTTTGACTGTTACAACTTAATCAGCTAAGTAAAAAATATTTTCCTCTAATTCCTAATCTTCTCTAGCCATACAGAGTTTGCATCATGTATTTGGTAATTTCTCGGCATATTCTACTGATTCCGTTTTGTTATTTCTTTTGTGTTATGAATTGAATATTGGTGCAGTTGGAGAATACGAGGATATACATTTAATTGAGTAAATTTTAGAAAATCCTATGTTTTAGGACATTAATAATACAAAACCTCATATTTTAGATTTTTTTAATAAAAAACTTAGGTTTTGAGACAAAATATTCAGAAAACCTCGGGTTTTGAAGCAAAGGTAACACAAAACCCCAGGTTTTAGAATTTTTTTTCAAGAAACCCCAAGTTTTGTTGCAAAATGTAATAAAAAACACCATGTACACCACCTAGGCCATCAAATACATAGTATTTTCGAGTATATACACACATTGATGGGTCCATAGTACTCTTGGCCATACCGCTAAGCAACCGGTCATCGTGCCGCCACCTCCTCGATCGCCACATTGATGAGAGAAGAGAAAAATACCATGTTTTTTTTATTACGTACCGGTATCCTGCACAAATCTAGGAGAAAAATAGACTATCAGGTGTATACCTGTTTTTTTAGTGATACCCAGTAGCGGTGACACAGTTGATCGAGGAGGCGGTGGCATGGCAACCGGTTACACAGTGTCGCGGCCGGGTGTACTGTGGGGCCATCAATGTGTATATATACTCGAAAATATTATGTATTTGATGGCCCAGGTGGTGTACATAGTGTTTTTTATGCATTTTATCCCAAAACCTCGGGTTTCTTGAGAAAAAAAATTCTAAAACCTGAAGTTTTGTGTTACATTTGCCCAAAAACCCGAGGTTTCCTGAATATTTTGCTCCAAAACTTGGGATTTCTTGAAAAAAATTTCTAAAACCTAGGGTTTTATGTTACTAATACCCAAAACTTAAGGTTTTCTGAAATTTACTCCATTTAATTTAAAACATGTTGTTTAAAGGTCTAGAAATTCCCACGCTATAATGAACAAGATATAAAATTTAGAGTCATTGCAATTGTATAGCTACAAGTATTTGAGTTCTATAATGATATAATTAGATTCTTAAATATAAATATGAACACAATAACATCTAGCCATGCAATTACATAGGATTTGTGCTAACAGAGAAGTACAAAATGTCATTTGTGCCCGACCTGTTTTCCTATCATGCAATGTGAGATCAACCAAATATAGCTTTGTGGAGCACAAGTCGCATGCAATGATCAAGAATTGCCCGGGCATGTTAAACGGCGGTATATATATATATATATATATATATATATATATATATATATATATATATATATATATACCCGCGCTAATCGTCCCTCTCCCACTCGCGCAATGGCGATCGCCTCACGCCAAACCGCCTCGCCAAACCACCGCACGCCACCCCTCAACCTGAACTGCTTCCCTCGCGCACCCCCTCCTTGCGTCGCCCCAACCCCGCAGCCCTACTACGCCTACCTAGCCGCCGCTACGCCTCGCCCCCACTGTTGCCTCCCCTGCCGCTCGTCCTCGTCCATGCCTCTCCTGTCTGCGCCTCCGCGCTTGCTGTCGTCCAAGCGCCTCACAAATCAGCTCGCGGTCGCCGCCGTCCACATGGACCCACCGCGCCTCACCGTCGTCGGCTTATTCGGTCTCGCCGTCCCCATCCTTGTCTACAAGGGCATCGTCCGAGAATTCGTAAGCACGCATTTCCTTCAGTCCCTCGACGAACTTTTCTGCTAATTACCCTCTTATCCAGATCCTAAGACAATTTTGTGCGCCTTCGTGTCTGTGTTTTTCTCGGCCGCAAGATATGCAGATGAGGACGCCGCCGGCCGCACAGAAGTTCTTGTGAGCGCCGCCTCGGTGGATGTTGAGCCGTCGGCCTGGTTCGACTGGGAGATGGAATCTCCGTTCGGTTTGTGCTCGTCATCGTTTTAATCGGATCAATATTTTGGAATGTCGAATCGCTCGGGATCCAACTAATAAGGTGTAATGACTTGCTATTTTTTCAGCTGTTGAAATATGAGATGTTTGATTTGGTTAATTTGGGGTGAAAAATAGTGATGTGTGATTTTGTTTATGTTCCAGGTGCAATGGGGATTGATGTGAGGGGATTGGGTTATTCGATTTTCTTCTGAACTGAACATTTTAGCCTTGTGTTCTCAATAAAGAAAGAGAGAACATTTTGGCCTCTGGCAGGACTGTAGTGTGGCCATCTTTGTTATGTTTAGTTAGTCATGCCATGTCCTTCTGGGATTTGCAAACATAATGATGTCAGAGCTTGCTTCGTGAGCTAGAGATGTCGTTGATGCTATAAACACTGCTTGGACCAGAGTTTGAGTTGTTGAGGAGAGTGGCCTGGTAGCTAGCTTGTGTGGATGTTGAACTGAAATGTCAGAAACTCAGAATAACCTAGCTGTAGGATGCAATTTTCTGTGTTAATATGTAATAGGAGCTGCTTGAAGGCGATTACGATTTTTCCTATCAGAGAGTAATGTTGTACAAGTTATGTCTGCAAAACAAGCAATTAAAATAGACTTTGAAGCCTGAAACTTTGATGAAGGCCGCTTAAATTGAGAGCTCTATTGAGAATGATATTCTAGACTGTTCACATGAGATCTGATTTATAGTTTCATATTTATGCATTTGAGTTTCATAATCTTTATGTTAGTTGTGGTGCCATTTCTGTTTGATATATAGGATTAGGACTTCTGGAGTTCAATTTTTTTGGCATGTGAACACATTAGATTACTTCTACGTGTTGAATATCCTGACATATTCCATATTTCCATGAATGCTGGCTAGGTTTGATGTCTTAGTTTGTGTTCAGCCTAATTAGTCTTGAATTACCACACCGATGTGTTCTGTTTATGTGCTTTGTTTCCTTGTATATTGTATCCGAGTTCGACAATCAGACACTAAGAGTAAGTTAGCATCTCATCTATCCCAGGTCAACCAATATTGAAATGGTGTGTTTTGTTTAAAACTTTTTTCTTGATGCAGTCTAAGGTGGAAGACGTGAGTATAGGCATGTGGATTGAGAAGTTCAACAACACTCGTCAGCCAGTGGAGTATTTGCATGATGTCAGGTTCTACCAGTTTGGTTGCTTGTGAGTGTTGTATTTTGCCTACACACTTTTGCACACTATTGTCTTGATCGAATGTTGCAGTGTTCTGAAGTAATGCAGATATGTGGCTATAGTACATGTATGATGAGAAATTGAGCACTACACCACAGCTGTATATGTTCCTCAGGTATACTACTCTGCGCCCCTCATAATCAATTGTTATTGTAAGATAGAAAGATTAATACATATGGATTCAAGAAGAATATTGTGTTGTGATAAATAAAATGTATGTTTGCTTTGTTTCTCAAAACTGTGGTGCATACGCCAGGAAGCATACATATCATCAAAAGCTCTATCACTCGATACATTTCTGCATGTTCTTTTTGGAGAGGAAAAGAAAGTTGTACATCATAGGATTACTGCAACCATGTGTAGTTTGAAGGTCCCATCTTCAAAAAGAGGAATTTTTTTTCAATAATGTTGTACTCTTGTGGCAGCATATCCCTAAGTTGCTATTCCTCAACCTTCCGCCTCTTTATTTTAGATGCATGTCTGCACTTTTGGTTTTGTGTTATGCCGATGATTCCTATCTTTCTATCCAATTTATTGCTTTAGTTTTTATATTGCCCTAACTTGCAGGGCCTTTCTCTTAGGTCAAATTCCCTAAGCTACTATTCCTCAACCTATTTTAGACGTCTGTCTTCACTTTTTGTTTTGTGTTATGTTGATGGTACGAACTTTATATTTTATCATTTAGGCTACTTTATTGCTTTAACTACATTACTATTGGCTTTATGGCAACAACTTTTACCCAGGCCTTGGCTGCAACAATTAGATTTCACATTCATAGAAGTATATAAGCATCTATTTTAGACAAATAAGTTATAATGAACAATTTTGTCAGCCTAATGAATTCTATAAGATAGTCATTTCCTTGTGTGTTCACGATGATAGGGATATTCCAATCAGTTTTCTTGCTGATAGTGATAGCATGTTCATTGTTTGCCAGGGGGTCACTGTACATTACAAAATTTCTGATCCATCAAGTTGCGTATCCCAAGCTCCCGACTCATTTCCAGAAATTAACCATGATGTAATGTCATCAAGCATTTCTCCTAGAAGACAGAGACACGAGAGTCCACCATCAGCTTCCTGTAATACTCGTCGTCTTTTGAATAGGAGCTTTAGTCATCAATATCATCAAAATTTGGTATATGCACCATTGTCGTTAGAACCAGTGACCTCTACAACTTTGTCGGAGGACACCACCCTTCTGAGTCTTGATGATGACAATGCTGATATATGTTTGAAACCTATGGGCTTTGATCTTGAGGCTGGAGAGCAGGGGAAATTTGCCGTTGTTTTGGTGAATGGGTTTGGAGGGGAAGTATTCTCGTGGATACATGTTACTAATTTGCTTGTTCGACAAGTGGGATGCACTGTGCTGGCCTTTGATCGCGCTGGATCGAGGTTAACTTCTAGACCTCGCAGAATGGACTGGGAAAAGAAGAATGTGTCAAATTCATATGAGCTTGAGTCACAGGTGATCCTTCTTACCATCTACTCATATATTATGTCTTCCAAATTCAAGTATTTATGTATTGAAGTAAACTGCGGGAACATATTGTTTGTTACCGTTCATTTATAGAATTGTCGCACAAAGTTCTTGTTCTATCGTATTGCACTAATGTGATGTCCGTATGTATCACTATCTTTTAATTGTTTGATTCGTTTTATGTGTTAAAGGAAAATATTATTTTTGTAAGATTTCAGGTTCTGTTGCAACGCACAGGCATCCTACTAGTATGTATATATAATCATGTTAATAGGTGGAAAAAAGAGAAAGATCTACACTTTCGATTGTGGTGAATTCAAATTGTAACTGTGTAGATTTAATAAATATAGATATATATATCGGTGTTGTACAACTAATATAAATCTTCCCTCTAAAAATAAAATAAGATCTAGAGTACATAACGAAATCAAAATCAAATTACAAAAAACACAGACAAAGATTTTCTGAAGATAAATACGTAATCTAGAAGCACACTTCTCGAAAACGGGAAAGAACAAAAAAAAACTACTCCTCTCCTTCAATGTATGCGCAAAAAACTTAGACCGGGAAAGTTACGTCGACTCGGGTAGCTGTCGTCCGCTTCCGCGTACCGACGTCCATACTGTTGGGAAACCTGGAGCTGGGCTGAAAGCCTTGGCTCATGGTGCGCTACTCATCCCCTATTAACATAAAGAGAAAAAGAGAAATAAAGAGAAAAAGAGTTCCCCATATCTCTGTGTTCATTTATTTTTCTGTACTTGTATGCGATTCGACTTCCGTCTACGAGGTGACCGATCGGACTAGACTAGTCAGCGACAGTTCCTCAACACGTTATCAACACGACTACGCTCTCCGGACTACACGGATTGAGAAGGTAATCATCGAAGCTCAACTCGTAGATTGAATCGCATCTTCTAGTTCGTTTTCTAGATTTTTCTACGGTGAAAATCCAATCTAATCTACCGCAATTCGACTTGGAGTCGCCGGCCAAGCTGATCGGTAGATTGTATGAAATGGGTATATGTTGATTGCACTATAGGTTTGATGAACAAGAAAAGAAAACGTCGCCAGTGCTCGCACGCATGCTGTCGGCCTCCTGCGCGTCGCCTAATGTCGACGTGCGCACGTGTGCGCCTGAAGCCACCGTCGTGCCCGAAGTCGGCTGCGCTCACCATGCCCGAACACGCTGTGCCGTCAGCCCCCGCTCGGGCATGCCGTCGCGCCGCTCGCCTCCGCACGACGCCGCCTGCATGCACACCTGGCCCCGCACCACCGCACCGCTGCAACGTCGCCACGTGCCTGTCTCGTGTCGTCGTCGCAAACCACTAGCTAGCGAAGCCGCATCGTCGCTCGCGTGTTGCGCGCTACCGCCGCGGCTCTGCCTGCCCTGCATGCATGTCACACGAGGCGTGCTGCCGTTGTCGAACCTGGGAGCGAAGGATCCCGAATTCTCTGTGTTCAAACACCATCCCAGATTTCAGTGTACAGCCTCACAAAAATGAATATCACATTCATATCACGAAACGTAAATGGCATTAAATAAATAATCGTTTAATACAAATAAGTCGAATAATAATATCAAATGTCAAATGATAAACACAAATGGAAATAACATAATAGTGGGAGCCACACGATGCTCCATGAGCAATCGTCTGGTCGGAAGGCCTACTCGTCCGGTCCTCACCGTCAAGATAGCGAGCTTCTCCGAATAAGATTTATTCAAAGAAGAGTGAGCACTACTACCGTGCTCGCAAGTCACACCTAATATTGAATTTAAATGCATGCATAAGGAAACAAGTGAGTATGGTCGGGTTGTTTTGCATAAACAAAGATTTTCAGTTTGAATAAGTATAGTAGTTTCTAAGGCAATTTTATACTATGGATAAAATCATATTTTGAAATGACAATGATATAATGTGGATAACCTCCAATGATAAAGTGAAGGATCCTCCTAACACTTGGCTTCCTTAAATTTTCATAAGGATTAACCATCCTCAATATTTAATAAAGCATTTAAAACCAAAAACAATTTAACTTTAAGTGGCCCCGCTAGCATGTCCATGATCATGACGCGCTATTCGAATAGTTTCTACTCGCAGAGTTGGTACAACTTTACCCACACGAGGTGACATGCTCGTTATGTCGGCCAATTCACGCCCGTAGGCGTGGATGAGCAGCTACCATGAGGCCTTTACAATGTTTTATCCTAGTACATTCATGCCCGCTAAGGTTTCGCTCCTTTGAATCGACCGCCCTCAGGAAGCCCTCTTGCGCCAAGTGGGAATAAAACGCCTAACCGACACCCACAAAATCACATGACATAAATATACTAGGACATCACAAATTAGTTAGCCAAATCCCGCCCATACAGACATGTGGTGGTACGTTATGGCATAGCAATAAGCGGCTCAAAGACCGGTCCTCAATTGACTTGGGCCATTCCTATAACCCATGGGCTTTGATCTTAACCAGATCAAACCGTGCATGAACTCGCACTCCACCACTCCGACCATTTCGCCCAAGTCCAAACCCATTTTGATTTTATTTTGAATAAAACTTCATTTTTAAACTCATGTGGTAAGACAATACCACAATGTCAAGCTTGAAAACAATTTGTAGAAATCGTGTAAACCCTCCCAAATTTCAGTAAATGTGGACTAAGCTTGACTAAGCATATATTTGAATTTTGGTAATATCTTGCCTATGGTATCAAGGTAGTCAGATACAACATTCAAATTTGGCCATACAATAACATATGGAATTAACTATATGTAAAACAAGATATTAAAATATTTATAACAACATATGCATGCAATAAGGAATTTAAAAACTGAAAATAACTTAAAATAATAGGGGCAATATGGTCAATGGTGTAACTTGCCTTGGTCGATGTCTTGAAATTCTAAATCTTCAGTTTGATCGAACTCTCCGGAGTCGTCGAAGTCTATACGCGAAAATACGACAAATTCAATATTCAAATTCAAATAAATTCAAAAACATAGTTCAAATTAACTCCAAAATGAAATATTTTGGTTTAGTTAGCTAGATTATAATTTTATATAAATTTTGCAATTTGAATCACCCAATTTGGAGTTCATATGCAAAAGTTATGAATTTTTGAAGTTTAAAACCAAATTCTGAGATTTAATTGAATTTCCCGAATTATTTTTCTTCTGAAAAATCTATTTATTGCGCAATGCCGACGCCAGCAGCCGAATTTCGGAATTTATAAGAATTTAAAGAATTTCTGACACGTGGGGCCTACATGTCAGTCTCACGGCTTTCGCGGACTAAGTCCACGGTGGAACGGCCGTGTATGGCTACGTGGCCTGCCACGCAAGCGCCACGCGGATCGCCACATGGCGCCACGCGACGCAGGTGCCGCGATGGCGCTGGCGGCGCTCGGTGGCTCGCCACATCGCCGCGCGCGGCGCGCGCGTTCCAAGGAGCCGGCGATCGGGCGCTCTCACCGGCGACGGGGATACCAAAAGGAAGAGGGTGTTACGGGAACTCGGTGCGCTACTCGCGCACGGCGGGCACGACGAGGTGGCGGCGGCGAGCGAAGGAGCGCGACGATGTTCGGTCGTGGCGGCGGCGCTCCGGCGCGCATCGGGCGGAGGCGAGGTGAGCTCGTGCGCGAGGTCGCGCGAAGATGATGGTGGTGTCGTGAGGCGAGGGCGTCGCCGATGGCGCGCGAATGTCGATCAAGCTTGTGGCGGCGGCGGAGAAACCTTCGACACGGCGAGCTCAAGGCGACAGGGGCAAGTGGATGGTGGATTCGGATCGGTGTGAAGAGAGGCTCCTGCTCCCTTTATAGGCGCCGGAGGGTCCGAGGCGCGCGAGATGGTGGAGGTCGTGGCGCGGCGGTTGCGCAGCGCAGCGGCGGTTTCGGCAGTCGCACGAGAAGAGGGGAAAAGGTGGGGATCGTGTGCGTATGTGGGCGACTCGCACACGACGCGGGAAGACGTGGAGGTTGGAGGAGGGTTGGTGGAGCTCTGACGTGGCGATAATGGCGGGACTCGCGTCGACGCGAGAAGAAGGGGAGGAAGAAGAAGCAATGCGGGCGTTGTTTTGATCCAACGGTCGAAACCGTCGGGTGACGTGGAGGAAAACGGCGCGGGCGGTTGAGTTAGCAACCGTCCGATTTTAATCTGACGGTGGGAAGGGGAGAGCGGGCGGAGCGAGCGAAGCGCGTGGGTCGGGCTGAGCGGTGATTTGGGCCGAGGCCGATGGGTTTCTACCAAAGCCATTTTTGATTTTCTTTTGATTTCTCAATTGTTTTAATTCGTTAATTCATTTAGGCTTTAGAAAATAGCAAAATACTTCCAAAAATTATGGAAAATTCACGAAATTCCCATACTCATTCTCGACTTAATAAAATTATTTCCAACTATTTGTTGGCTTTTAATTTTACAAATAAAGTTGTTTTAGCTTTAAACTATTTATAAAAAGCTTCAAAATCCAGAAAACCACAAACATAAATAAACTTTTAAAATTTATCAAATTGAAATTTGGGCTGTTATAAACCTACTCTCTTAAGGGAATCTCGACCGAGATTCGTGATTGGTCAAAGAAAGAGATCGGGATAGTTGGTCTTGAGGTCTTCTTCTTTTCCCATGTGGCTTCACTTTCCGGTGATGACTCCATCGCACCTTGTATGATCGATGATTCGCTTCGTGACTCGCTCTGCGACATCCGTAATCTTGATTGGTCGCTTCCATGTAGGTGAGATCTTCTCAAGATCGAAACTTTCCAAGAAGGTATGGTCTTCGCGCTTGCAAGCATTTCTCAATCGGGATACATGGAAGACATCGTGCACAATGACAAGGCTTTCGTAGCTCAAGCCGATATGCCACTTGACCTCTTTTGGCTAGAATTTTGTATGGCCCCACAAACTGGGTGCGAGTTTTCCTTTGTCCTAATCTTCTTACTCCTCCGAGTGGAGTGACCGAGATAGACCAAGTCTCCTACCTCAAAGTTTAGGTCCCTCCGACGGTTATCAAGATAACTCTTTGTCGGGTTTGTGCCACTTTGGATGTTCCTTATAGCTTTGACCTTACTTTTCGCCTCTTTGATTATCTCAGTCCAAAGAGTCGATGCTCTCCTACTTCATCCCACGTATGGAGTTCGTGCATTTTCGCCATACAATGCTTCAAAAGGAGCCATTTGCAAACTAGCTTGATAGCTATTGTTATACGAGAATTCGTGATACGGCAAATTCTTGTCCCAACTTTGTCCAAATTCCAGGCACGTGCTCGGAGCATATCTTCGAGGACTTGATTGGTGCGCTCCGCCCGACCATCTGCTTGAGGATGATAGGTCAGATCAAGTTGAGTCCGGTGCCTAAGGCTTCATGCATCGCTGAATCTTGATGTAAACCGAGAACCTCTGCCGGACACGATCTTCTTGGGTACCCTGTAGACAAACAATCCTAGCCACATATAACTCGCAATCGATCGCTTCGTATGTAGTCTTGACGGGAATAAAGTGAGCTACTTTGGTCAACCGATCAACTATCACCCTGATAGAATCATATCCGATTGGGTCCTAGGAAGTCCAGTGATGAAGTCCATGCCAATCTCTTCCCACTTCCATTCTCGAATCGGTAGTGGTCGCAACAATCCGGTGGTCTCGATGTTCGCTTTAACTCACGACACACATCACAATGGCGCATTTAACTCAAGAATTCTCGCTTCATGCCGACTCCACCGCATTTCTCCTTCGATCCCGGTACATCTTGGTGCTTCCGGTGAATGGAGTAAGGCGTTTCATGAGCCTCCTTCGAATTGATTGTTTTAACTCCCGCTGGTTAGGTACACAAATGCGTTCCCAAACCACACAGTTCCTTGTTCATCTTCAATAACTCGAGCCTTGCCTCTTCGCATATTCTTCTTGATCTCCTTGATGTCATCATCTTCTAGTTGTTTTTCTCGATCGACTTTGAAGAGTCGGTTGTACTTCCAAAGCATTCACACAACCTTGACCGACAATCTCCAAGTTTAGACGCTTCAATTCTTCATGTAGTTCGCCGCTCTTCCGCACTATCATGGTATTGCAATAGGCATTTCTCGCCGTGGCATCCTGCAACTACATTTGCTTTGCCGGGTGATAATGGATTCCAAGATCATAATCTTTATTAATTCTAGCCATCTTCTCTGCCAAGGTTTAATTTACTGTGTGAATATATACTTCAAACTCTTATGATCCGTGAAAATCTCACAACGTTACCAATGAGATAATGCCGCCGATCTTCAAGGCATGCACAATCGCCGCTAACCTGCATCATGGGTTGATAATTCCTTCATGTGGCCTCAATCGCTCGGATGCATACGCTACTACCTTGCCTTCCTCGCATCAATACGCATCCGAGACCTTGACGGATGCGCCGCAGAAGATCTCAAATCTTTATGGATATCGTAAAACTAACACAAGTGCCGAGACTAATCTCCTCTTCAGTCCCGAAAGCTTTCACGTGCATCCGCCCAATCAAATTTCTTTTCCTTCTTCGTGTTGAGTCATGGGTCTTGCAATCTTAGAGAAATTTTCAATGAACTCGCGTAATAACCCGCTAGTCCAAGGAAACTTCTCACTTGGTGACCGTCCCGGTTGCTTCCAACTGACACGGCTTCAACCTTGGCAGATCTATCGCGATTCCTCCGCCGACACAATATGCCCAAGGAATGCCATTTGACTTAGCCAAAATTCACTTTTGCTGAATTTGGCATAGAGTTGATGCTCCCGAGTTTGTCCAAGATCATTCGATATGTTTCTCGTGTTCTTCTTCATCCTTCGAGTAGATGAGAATGTCATCGATGAAAACAACCACAAATTTATCCAAGAACTCCATGAACACTTTGTTCATCATATTCATGAAATAAGCGGCGTCACAAACCGAAAGACATCACCAGTAAACTCGCATACCCATATCCGTGGTGAAGGTGTCTTCGAATATCTTCTCGTCCGATCTTGATTGGTGATAGCTCGATCTCAAATCAATCTTCGAGAAGACACTTGCTCCTTTCAGCTGATCAAACAGATCATCTATCCTAGGCAAAGGATATTTGTTCTTGATCGTCACCTCATTGAGTGATCTGTAATCAA
Source organism: Ampelocalamus luodianensis (assembly GCA_036346255.1). Lineage (NCBI taxonomy): Eukaryota > Viridiplantae > Streptophyta > Magnoliopsida > Poales > Poaceae > Ampelocalamus > Ampelocalamus luodianensis. The sequence continues at coordinate 21,361,868 of CM070617.1, read as the reverse complement.
CACACATTCTCATGCTATTGTCCTTTTCTTGACGAACAAAGACTGGTGCTCCCCAAGGTGATGAACTGGTCGGATGTAACCTCGCCGCAGCTTCTTCAACTGCTTCTTCAATTCGCTAACTCATTAGCCGGCATTCTATAGGGTCGCCGATATTAGAGCTGCCCCAGGACTAAGTCAATTAAGAACATGATGTCCCGATCCGGTGGCATGCTGTAATTCATCAGGAAAGACATCAGCATATTCTCGGACTACAGGTATGTCTTCAAGTTTCACTTCCTTCATGCTGGTGAGGATAGAACTTCCATTGGTGCAGGTCTTGGGTTTGAACTCAACTGAAATTCCTTCTCCATTTGTGAGAGTGATAGACCTATTGGCACGCTCTATTTGTCCATGATTCTTGGCTAACTACCCATTCCAAGAATAACGCCCGGATCTTGGGAATGCAAGACTATCAAGTCTGCTAGGAAGGATACTCCGGATATTTCAAGGGTGAGGTTCGGGCATAAAGAACTAGTTCTCATTTCTGAGCCCGGGGAATGGATTATCATGGGATTTGCTAAGGAAGATATTGGTAACCCATTTTTGCCCACAAATTTATTTGACACGAAAGAATGCGAAGCTCCGGAATCAAATAGCACTGAAGCTGGTATTGAATTGACAAGAAACATACCAAGCACAACATCCGGTGCTGCCTGGGCTTCCTCGGCCGTGACGTGGTTCACACGCCCTTGATGAACGGCTCGACGGCTTTGCGCATCGCCGATGGTTGTGACTCTGGTCTTTGGCTTGAAGACGCCACGCTGCGCTTCTTGGGGCATCTGTTGGCATAGTGGCTCTGTTTCATTGCGGTGGAAACAGTCACCTCGCACCGTGAGGACGGAGCTCTTCTGAAATTGTCCTCCGCTGATGCGCGCGAAGTTGGAGGTGTTGGGGCGCCGATTCTCGCACGGGCTCTGGATGTGGAAGACTGGAACTTCCCACGCCGCGTGGCTGCGTTGAATAAAACGAGGCTTGGGAAAGCCTCTGCGTTGAACTCGGGCGCCATCCTCCGCTTATGTTCTCCATCTCGTGATGCTTGGCCTCTGGCGGATCGCCTTGTCCACCAACCGCTGGAAGTCGGTGAAGTTCGGGAGATGAGTTGGACAGAGATATCGCCGCTGAGTCCTCCAGAACCTTTCTTGCCGTTCTTCATCTCGGGCCACATCGGTAGGGCATAGCGAGCTAGTGGTTGAAACGGTGGAGATACTCGCCACCGAGCGATTGCCTTGGCGAGTGCATGAAATTCCTTCTTCTTGGTGTCATTATGCCGGCAGGATGTGGGCATGCGGAAGGCTCACAAACTCATCCCACAGATGGCCGGGCATTGGCGTGGGAGATGCGTAAATTGTCCCACCACTCGAGGTGGTCCGTTGAGTCGATGAGTTGCGAGCAGGACCTCTCGCGATCGTGCATTGCGCGATGTCCGCTTTTTCCGATGGCACGAAGCCAATCGCCGCATCCATCGGCTCGGTCTTGCTGGAGAATGTCGGAGGACGCATACGCATGAACTCCGGCATGGTCACGCTACCGAGAAAGGTGTGTCGGTGCTCGAGTTGCGCGGTAGCGCCGCTGTTCTGGTTGTTACGAGCGCTGTTGAGCGATCGAGCCAACAATTCAATAAGGTGAGTTTTATTGGCCATCATCCATTGCCAATCCGTCCCCGCTTTGGTGGTGGGGAGGTTGTTGAACATGCCGCTCCGATGGTCGGTATTTCGTTGTTCTCACCGATGTCGCCATTTCTCGTATGGTGTTCACCATCTCTGAATTTTCCAAGGATTTAGAAAAGGAAAGAAAAGATAGCGCTAAGGGGAATAAGTCTATATTAGCCCAAAAACACACAAATACAAGACAAAGAAACAAAATTTTCTTTTTCAAGTAATTCTTTATTTTATTCATCTGATTATGGCTACCACAAAAGGTTAGTAGCTCATAATTCGCAGCTAATCGAATAACTAGGGGAAAGCAAACATCTAAAATGGTGGAAGTAAAACATCTATGGGGTGGATGGGGTGTAGTCGGGAGTTGCGTGTCGCCTTGGCCTTTTTGTACAGAGCCAATTCAAACCTGCGCGCTTGACCTCTCCTCTGCGGCCTCTAGCCTCCCACGAACGAGATACACTGTCTGTGGTGTTGCCATAGGCGTAATCTATCGCCTTGGCTAACTCCACCTGGTGGGTGATCTCCGGCATATCCTCATTCTCGACTGAGCTGAAGGCACTGCCTAGTCGAGTGGGGATGGGCATGGGATAGTACTGGAATGCAGTATCCCGAAAATAGGCGTCGTAGGTGTAGCGAAGTCGGCGGACAGCTTCTCTTGCCGCATCTTGGATGCCGTCCTCGAAAGTCTCCCGACGCATTGGGGTGTCGAAGATGTGGAAGGATGTATCCGGCGCTAAGTTAGAGTAGAGGATAACCTCCACTCTCCAGCGCTCCTGCTGTCCCACGATATACTTGTATCCTTGGTATGTGGGTCTCTTCGTGAAACTCAGATGCTGCATCATCTTCCATAGGATATCTGCCCATTCTCCTGCGTAGACTCCATGGGAGATACGGGTCGGTCTCTCGGCCATCTACAATTTTTAGAAAGGACAAGAGTTTAGAAATCTTTTAATAGAGAAAGGAAGAGTAAGACTGGAAGACAGTAAATAGTTTGTAAATTTTTGCAAAATAGTCCTTAATGGTTTTACCAATTCTACCGTGGGCCTCGACCTACTGATCGATATGGCTCGATACCACTTTTGTCGAACCCGGAGCGAAGGATCCCGAATTCTCTCGTGTTCAAACACCACCCAGATTTCCAGTGTACACAGATCTCACAAAAATGAATATCACATTCATATCACGAAACGTAAATGGCATTAAATAAATAACTCGCTTAATACAAATAAGTCTGAATAATAATATCAAATGTCAAATGATAAACACAATGGAAATAACATAATAGTGGGAGCCACACGATGCGCCACAGCAATCGTCTGGTCGTAAGGCCTACTCGTCAGGGTCCTCACCGTCAAGATAGCGTCTTCTCCGAATAAGATTTATTCAAGAAGAGTGAGCACTACTACGTGCTCGCAAGTCACACCCAATATTGAATTTAAATGCATGCATAAGGAAACAAGTGAGTATGGTCGGGTTGTTTTGCATAAACAACATTTTCGTTTGAATAAGTATAGTAGTTTCTAAGGCAATTTTATACTATGGATAAAATCATATTTTGAAATGACAATGATATAATGTGGATAACCTCCAATGATAAAGTGAAGGATCCTCCTAACACTTGGCTTCCGCCTAAATTTTCATAAGGATTAACCATCCTCAACATTTAATAAAGCATTTAAAACCAAAAACAATTTAACTTTAAGTGGCCCCGCTAGCATGTCCATGACCATGACGCGCTATTCGAATAGTTTCTACTCGCAGAGTTGGTACAACTTTACCCACACGATGTGACATGCTCGTTATGTCGGCCAATTCACGCCTGTAGGGCGTGTGGTCGAAAGCGATTAACATGAGGCCTTTACAATGTTTTATCCTAGTACATTCATGCCCGCTAAGGTTTCGCTCCTTTGAATCGACCGCCCTCGGAAGCCCTCTTGCGCCAAGTGGGAATAAAACGCCTAACCGACACCCACAAAATCACATGACATAAATATACTAGGACATCACAAATTAGTTAGCCAAATCCTGCCCATACAGGACATGTGGTGGTACGTTATGGCATAGCAATAAGCGGCTCAAAGACCGGTCCTCAATTGACTTGGCGTCATTCCTACAATCCATGGGCTTTGATCTTAACTGAGATCAAACCCGTGCATGAACTGCACTCCACCACTCCGACCATTTCGCCCAAGTCCAAACCCATTTTGATTTTATTTTGAATAAAAACTTCATTTTTAAACTCATGTGGTAAGACAATACCACAATGTCAAGTTTGAAAACAATTTGTAGAAATCGTGTAAACCCTCCCAAATTCTCAGAATGTGGACTAAGCTTGGCTAAGCATATATTTGAATTTTGGTAATATCTTGCCTATGGTATCAAGGTAGTCAGATACAACATTCAAATTTGGCCATACAATAACATATGGAATTAACTATATGTAAAACAGATATTAAAATATTTATAACAACATATGCATGCAATAAGAAATTTAAAACTGAAAATAACTTAAAATAATAGGGGCAATATGGTCAATGGTGTAACTTGCCTTGGTCGATGTCTTGAAATTCTAAATCTTCGTTTGATCGAACTCTCCGAGTCGTCAAGTCTATCTGTAAAAATACGACAAATTCAATATTCAAATTCAAATAAATTCAAAAACATAGTTCAAATTAACTCCAAAATGAAATATTTTGGTTTAGTTAGCTAGATTATAATTTTATATAAATTTTGCAATTTGAATCACCCAATTTGGAGTTCATATGCAAAAGTTATGAATTTTGAAGTTTAAAACCAAATTCGAGATTTAATTGAATTTCCCGAATTATTTTTCTTCTGAAAATCTATTTATTGCGCAATGCCGACGCCAAGAAATTAATTTCGGAATTTATAAGAATTTAAAGAATTTCGACACGTGGGGCCTACATGTCGGCCTCACGGCTTCGCGGACTAAGTCCACGGTGGAACGGCCGCCGTGTGGCTACGTGGCTCGCCACGTAGCGCGCCACGTGGATCGCCACATGGCGCCACGCGCGAAGTGCCGCGGTGGCGCTGGTGGCGCCCGTGGCTCGCCACATCGCGGCCGCGGCGGCAGACGGGTTCCAAGGAGCCGGCGATCGGCGCGCCTCACCGGCGACGGGGATACCAAAAGGAAGAGGGTGTTACGGGAACTCGGTGCGCTACCCGCGGCGGCGGGCACGACGAGGTGGCCGGTGGCGAGCGAAGGAGCGGCGACGATGTTCGGTCGCGGGCGGCGGCGTCCGCCGCGCATCGGCGGAGGTGAGGTGAGCCTGCGCGCGAGGTCGCGGCGAAGATGATGGTGGTGTCGGTGGAGGCGAGGGCGCCGCCGATGGCGGCGAGAATGTCGATCAAGCTTGCGGCGGCGGCGGAGAAACCTTCGACACGGCGAGCTCAAGGCGGCGAGGGGCAAGTGGATGGTGGATTCGGGAGCGGTGTGAAGAGAGGCTCCTGCTCCCTTTATAGGCGCCGGAGGGTCCGAGGCGCGGAGATGGTGGAGGTCGTGCGCGGCGGTTGCGGCGCGGCGGCGGTTTCGCGATGCGTGCACGAAGAGGGGAAAAGGTGGGGATCGTGTGCGGTAACGGGGGCGACCTCGTGCACACGACGCGGGGAAGACGTGGGAGGTTGGAGGAGGCTGTTGGTGGAGCTCGGACGTGGGCGACAATGGCGGGGACTCGCGGCTGACGCGGAGAAGAAGGGGAGGAAGAAGAAGCAATGCGGGCCGTTGGGTTTTGATCCAACGGTCGAAACCGTTCGGGGTGACGTGGAGGAAAACGGGCGCGGGCGGTTGGTTAGCAGCCGTCCGATTTTAATCGGACGGTGGGAAGGGGGTGAGAGGCGGGCGCGGGAGCGAGCGCGCGTGGGCTGGCGCGAGCGGTGATATGGGCCGAGGCCGATGGGTTTCGGCCCAAAGCCATTTTTGATTTTCTTTTGATTTCTCAATTGTTTTAATTCATTAATTCATTTAGGCTTTAGAAAATAGCAAAATACTTCCAAAATTATGGAAAATTCACGTAAATTCTCATACTCATTCGGACTTAATAAAATTATTTCCAACTATTTGTTGGCTTTTAATTTTACAAATAAAGTTGTTTTAGCTTTAAACTATTTATAAAAAGCTTCTGAAAATCCAGGAAAAACCACAAACATAAATAAACTTTTAAAATTTACTGAAATTGAAATTTGGGCTGTTACAAACCTACCCCCCTTAAGGGAATCTCGACCCGAGATTCAGGATTGGTCAGCAAAGAGATCGGGATAGTTGGTCTTGAGGTCTTCTTCTTTTTCCCATGTGGCTTCACTTTCCGGGTGATGACTCCACTGTACCTTGTATGATCTGATGATTCTGCTTCTGGTGACTCGCTCTGCGACATCCAGAATCTTGATTGGTCGCTCCACGTAGGTGAGATCTTCTCGAAGATCGAAACTTTCCAAGAAGGTATGGTCTTCTGGCGCTTGCAAGCATTTCCTCAACTGGGATACATGGAAGACATCGTGCACAGCTGACAAGGCTTCTGGTAGCTCAAGCTGATATGCCACTTGACCTCTTTTGGCTAGAATTTTGTATGGCCCCACAAATCTGGGTGCGAGTTTTCCTTTTGTCCGGAATCTTCTTACTCCTCTGAGTGGAGTGACCCTGAGATAGACCAAGTCTCCTACCTCAAAGTTTAGGTCCCTCCGACGGTTATCAGCATAACTCTTTTGTCGGGTTTGTGCCACTTTCAGATGTTCCCTTATAGCTTTGACCTTACTTTCTGCCTCTTTGATTATCTCAGGTCCAAAGAGCTGATGCTCTCCTACTTCATCCACGTAGTGGAGTTCGCATTTCTCGCCATACAATGCTTCAAAAGGAGCCATTTGCAAACTAGCTTGATAGCTATTGTTATACGAGAATTTCGTGATACTGCAAATTCTTGTCCCAACTTTGTCCAAATTCCAGGCACGGGCTCGGAGCATATCTTCGAGGACTTGATTGGTGCGTTCCGTCGACCATCCGCTTGAGGATGATAGGTCAGACGAAGTTGAGTCCGTGCCTAAGGCTTCATGCGAACTCTGCGAGAATCTTGATGGCGAGAACCTCATCGGACACGATCTTCTTGGGTACCCGTGTAGACAAACAATCCTAGCCACATATAACTCGCCAACCGATCGTTTCGTATGTAGTCTTGACGGAATAAAGTGAGCTACTTTGGTCATGATCAACTATCACCTGATAGAATCATATCTCGATTGGGTCCTAGGAAGTCCGTGATGAAGTCCATGCCAATCTCTTCCCACTTCCATTCTCGGACTTAATAAAATTATTTCCAACTATTTGTTGGCTTTTAATTTTACAAATAAAGTTGTTTTAGCTTTAAACGATTTATAAAAAGCTTCAAAATCCGGAAAAACCACAAACATAAATAAACTTTTAAATTTTATCGAATTGAAATTTGGGCGCATACTGCCGAGTGCCGCGCGGCTCGCGACCACGCCGCCTTCCCGCATGTGGTGCGCGCGTCACGGACGGACGATGCGCTCGCGCGATCGCGCTGCGGCAGTACGGCCAGACGCCATCCCCACGCTGGCTGCGCCCGAGGGCCGTCGCCGTCGTGGTGCTCGCCCCATCGGCGCCACCATCATCAGATCGGGTCGCGTCGAGAGGTGCCGCCGCCTCAAAGACGAGGCGGGGAAAATCTAATCCCACCCCTATGCAGCCCTTTTGTCAAGCATGATGGGGTCCAGCCCAAACCGAAAAAGAGATAGAAAAAAGGGGGAGAGAAATGAAAACCGAGAAAAGAAAAAGAAAAATCCCAACAATTTGCAAAAGGGCTTCTGGATTTTTTGAAATTATGCGGAAAATTTTATTACAACTAAAAATTAGCGGATAAGCCCTTGGAAATTGCAGAGTTTACCAAAAATTCATATTCCAGAAGAAAAGGGCCTCAAGAATTCAAATTTTGAATCGTTTTTACCTTTTGAAGCATGTTTAGCACTATTATTTTTTTCCTATGTTTTTATGTATTTATTTACTATTTTGATTAATCGTAATTGCTTAAATTGCCTTTAATCACTGAAATTAGCAGTACTATTATAAAAAAAATGCGTAAAAATTCTGGAACATTACGAGGGCATTTTGTACCATTATCCAATTTATTTCATGCACTTTACTAGTAGTAAATTTATGTATTTCTTGCATGCACATGTAGATGACAGGTGTCACGAACCGGGAGTTCGAGGAGTTGGCCCAGCATGCCAAAACTACTTGACTTGGGCTTCTGACATCGACATTGTACTTGGAGCCAAGAAGCTCCGCGCTGCCATTGGGTTTGGTGCATCGAAATATGCCAAACCCACCCCTGAAGAAAATGATCAGGCACTTCACTTTCTCAGGTACCACCTCTGCCTCACACTCAAGAATGAATACATGGCAGAGAAGAGCACGCTAGCCTTGTGGACTGCATTGAAGAAGTGGTTCGAGGAGCTAAAGTACACTATTCTTCCTCATGTAGAGCAGGAATGGAACCGACTGAGATTTGCTGACTTCAAGATGGTTGTGGAATACAATTTTGCTCTACACAGTATGTGTAACAATCTTCAACTCTATGGCAGGCAAGTCACAAATAAGTAGAAGATTGAGAAGACCCTCTCCACCTTTCACCGCCAATGCATTGCAGTCTGCGTGCAACTATCGTCAAGACGGCTACAAGGAGTATGCATAATTGATTGATAATATGCAGGTTGCAGAGGCTCAGGATGACGTTCTCCACAACAATTTCATCACCCAGCCACCTCGAGCTCCGCTGGTCGTGAGACCAACACTGGGAGCTTCAAGGTGCGGAAGCCAATAATAAAGAAAATGGGGAGGGAGGGCAAGGCCGCAGCCAGAAGAAGGGTGGCAAAGGCGCATGAATCCCACTTTGCCTTTGCTGAGGAGGAGGACTCGCAACAGCTGCCTGCACCAATGGAGGTGGACTCCACTCTAGCAGCCGCACCCCTCCTTGATATTACAGGAGCTGCTGCCATGATTTCTCATGAAAAGCATGTCACCCTTGAGAAGATAGCAGTTGAAGTCTCTAACTTCTTGGTGGACTCAGTCTAGTGCACATAATGCACTTAGACTTTAAATATCATTTATTTTGTGTGTGAAATAAGTTATACTTTCGCATGGATGATGGTTGTATGCTTGTGTAGAGCCTTAAACAATTTATTTCTCATGATGGTTGGATGATATTATTTAATTCATTCATTTATTCAGTTAATAATAGCATGATATGTTTTGATATTTGAAGTACTTTATTTATGTGTTGATCGTTTTCTACTACATATTAATAAAGTACTTTATATTAGAACACATGTGGCGCCCTGTGGAGGAAGTGTGCTTAGCTGATAGCGGCACAACGAATATCATCTTGAGAGAGACGAAATTCTTTCAGTCAATCAGATAGAATGCTGGTAGTCATATGACAATCGCGGGCAGCGATGCTTGTATAATAGGCTCAAGAAGTGTCACAATTATACTCCGATGAGCACAACTTTGATCATTAAAGAAGCCTTATTGTACCCAGAATCGACTAGAACCTCTTAAATTTAAAAGATATTCGCGCTAACGGTTTCCACGTAGAGATTGAAGAACATTATGGTAAGGAATACCTGCTCGTTACAAAGTATGAAGAAAGTGGGAATAGGGTATTAGAATGACTTCCTTCATATGATACTGGGCTATGCTACACTAATATTAGGGCACCCGTAGCCTATACTGGCCTGAAAACCGTATTTAGAAACTATGAACTTTTCTATCTCTAGCATGATAGATTAGGCCACACAGGTCTAAGGACGATGAGAAATATAATTAACAATTCATAGGGACATAATATCGATGTAAAGAATTTTTCGAATTAGGAAGATTTTGTGTGCCCCGCATGTGCCACTGGAAAATTAATTACTAGACCTTCTGCTCTTAAAGTAAAGGTTGAAGTCCCTACATTCTTGGAACGTCTCAGGAGACATTTGCGGTCCTATACAGTCCCTGTCAGGGCCATTTAGGTATTTTATAGTGCTTATCGATGCTTCCTCGAAATGGTCATACGTATGTTTATTGTCTACGAGAAACCATACTTTTGCAAAGTTAATCTCGCAGATATTTAAAATTTAAAATAATTTCCCTAGTCATCATGTGAAGTCCATCAAAATGGACAACGTTGGAGAATTTACTTCGAAGGCATTTGATGACTATTGTATGACAATATGAATTAAAGTTGAGCATTCCGTACTACATGTCCACACCCAGAATGGACTAATAGATGCATTAATTAAAATAATTCAATTTATTGCTCGACCACTTTTGCATAATAGTAATTTACCAACTACATTTTGGGGTCACGCAGTCTTGCACGCAGCAACTCTCATCAATTTTAGACCGTCAGCATATAACATCCATTCACCTATGCAACTAGCGCAAGAGTCAGCACAAAAAATTTCTAATCTTTGCAAATTTGGGTGTAAGGTTTATGTACATATACCCTCACCACAGCGTACTGCAATAGGCCCTCTTCGAAAGTTTAGGATATACGTTGGTTATGAGACATCATCCATAATTAGGTATTTGGATCCTATGATGGGAGATTTGCATACTGCTCGATTCGCTGATAGTATATTTGATAAGGATGGTTTCCCGTCATTAGGGGGAGTAAATCAACTCCTTGATGAAAAATATCGAGAAATAGCGCGACAAGCCACGAGAATCCATGCACATGACCCGCGCATTAGTGAAGCATATAGAGAAGTCCAAAGGATAATTGATTTGCAAGCATTAGCGAATCAACTGCCTCACCACTTTGGTGATTTGAAGAGTGTGACCAAATCGCATGTGCTTGCACGCAATGCACCGGAGAGTGTTGAAATGCCAAAGAAAGTTGAAGGTATCCCTAATCCTGTCTAGAGGCCTCAGAATAAAAGGACGAGAACTTCGGCCCCTCGAATCCCAAGTAGCCGGGGACGTCTGGTGAAAAGGATAAGAAGGACTTGACACAGCCGATCACTGAAGTTCCTCAGAACTAGAAGGGGAGTCAGTTGAGACCTGGCATCAGTATAACACCTTTAGAAAAAAAAGGCATGCCGGATTTGAACATTCCCACAGAGGGAGAAACCAGCACGGATGTGTGCGCACACATCGGAGCTAAAAAACTAAAAGGATTTGCCCTCGTAATTGGAAGTAGCAGTGAACAAGTAGATGCACTAAAAGAATCGCACGATAAAGAAATAGCTATAAACTATGTGACCACGGGAGAGTCTATGAATAGGACAATAGCCAATATCAACATTTATTTTGCAAAGAAAATTGCTACAACCATCGATCTTGATCCAGAGCTTGCGTCGCTCGTTGAATGTAAGAAAAGATCAGATTTGAAGATTGGAAGAAGACAATAGAAATTGAATTATTACCTCTGAATAAAAGAGAGTTGTTTGAGCTTGTAAGCTGCACACCTCCCCATGTGCACCCCGTAGGGTATAAGTGGGTATCTATTCGAAAGAGAAATGAAAATAATGAAGTTATAAGATATAAAGCAAGACTCGTTACACAAGGTTTCACTCAATGTCTAGTAGTTGATTATGAAGAAACATATTTTCCGATCATGGGTAGAGTTACATTTAGATATTTAATCTCAATGGCAGTGAACTTGAATTTAGAAATGAAATTGATGGATGTGGTAACTCATATCTTTATGAAAATTTGGATTCGAACATTTATATGAAGGTACCTGAAGGCATCCTTGTCCCAAACCAAGACAGAACAAACAGAAATCTGTACAGTGTGAAACTCAAAAAAATCAATGTACGGACTTAAGCAATCAGACAGGATGTAGTGTAATCACTTAAGCAACTTTCTATGTACGAAAGGCTACACGAACATTGAGGATTGTCCATGTGTATTTATACGATGATCCCAGAATAGATTTTATATAATCTCAGTGTATGTAGATAATCTGAATATCATCGAAACACTGGAAGATATTAAGAAAGCAAGCTCCTACCTGGAGCCAGAGTTCGAAGATTTGGGTAAAACCAAATGTTGCCTAGGCTTGCAGCTTGAGCGTGTCCCTGAAGGGATATTAGTGCATCAGTCAACCTACACTCAAAAGGTGTTAAAAAGGTTTGGCTTTGGAAAGGCATACCTTTCGAAAGTGCCGATGATTGGGAGATCTTTGCAGCAAGAGAAGGATCCGCACAGACCTAGAGAAGAGGGAGAGGAAGTCCTGGGACCGGAATTCCTATACTTAAGTGCAATAGAAGTACTCATGTATTTAGCAAACTGTACTAGACCTGACATTGCATTTGTCGTAAACCTATTAGTAAGGCATAGTGCATAACCTACCAAATGGCATTAGCAGGGAATAAAGAACATCTTCCGATACCTCAAAGGAAGCAAAGACCTTAGTCTGTTCTACAGAAAGAACCAAGACCTGATTATGACTGGCTATGCAGATGTCGGGTACCTGTCGGACCCGCATACAGCCAAGTCATAAACAAGCTATGCATTCCTGTGTGGTGGAACTGCATTTTCATAGATATCGTCTATGCAAAGTCTTGTATCAATTTCACGAACCACTCGAAAATCATAGCATTGTACAAGACCTCACGAGAATGTGCTTGGCTTAAGCGGATGATTCACCGCATCCAGTAGTTGTGTGGATTAAATACTGTGCAAACTCTCACTGTTATCTATGAAGATAATGCAGCTTGTGTTGTACAAGTGCAGAGTCATCTCACAAAGCATATCAACCACAAGTTCTTCTATGCTCATGAATTACAGAAGATGGACAAAATTAAAGTACTGCATACTAAGTTATGTGAAAATCTTACATATTTATTCACTAAGTCACTTCCAGCTAGATTATATTTATTCACTAAGTCACTTCCAGCATCTAGCTTTGAAAGGTACATGTATGGAATTGGAATGATGAGACTTAAAGAAGTGCAGAATTCAGAGGGAGAATCTTCACGAACTCATTATTGAAACTTGATCACGAAGATCGAGTACCCAAAGAATAAATCCTGGAGATTAAATGAAACTGGGTAGATTGTACTTTTTTTCTCTTGACGAGTTTTTCTGAAGTTTCTTGGGTAAGGTTTTTAATGAGACAATTCGTGCAACGCAACAGAACGTGTATCATGTACTCTTTCTCCAAAAAAAATTCACTGGGTTTTGTAGAGTTTTGACGAGGTATAAACATGCCGAATGAGTACCTAAGGGAGAGTGTTGGGAAACCTGAGCCTGGGCCGGAAGCCTTGGCCCATGGTGCGCTACTCATCCCCTTAGTCTATAAATAGGGGATCTCAATCATTGTAAAAATGGCTGATCATGTGAAGAGAAATAAAGAGAGAAAGAGCTCCCTATATCTAGGTGTTCATTTATTTTTCTGTACTTGTGTGCGATTCAATTTCCGTCTACGAGTTGATCGATCGAACTGGACTCGCCAGCGACGGTTCCTCAACACATGCCAACGTTTCGCGTGCGCAGTTCTAAAAAACATCTCGCATGCGCTAAGCCCAACACTCAAAGCACACACGTCAAAACAAGCACGACCAATGCGGCGGAAATGGATCCTGCTCGAAGGTTTCAGTGCAGAGGATTTCCAATGTATAACATTAGAAAATGATATTCACCGTTCGATAAAAAATCGAAGGTCTAAACCAATAGTTATAATACTTTGCTATAATGTTTTTCGCTATAGGAAATCATTGCAGTACATATTTCGTTGTTGCTACATTATTGCTGCAGATACTACTACCGCGTATTGTTCACACACTGACAACTGACAGAACACTATCCATACAGTGATCCTCTGTATTAGTAAAGGATCGGATTCCAATGCGACACGTACCAGGATGTCGGGTGGTGACACGTCTCTGCAAACTACAAAGCGGGTGGCGTGCACGGAACGCACGTGACAACGACACTAGTGTATGGCGTAACCATGTGTACATGCTTTGCCGGTTCGTCTAATTGCTTGCCTATGTTTTTGTAAGACGTGAGATTTTGCTTTTTTTTGTTGACTATGAAACTCGAACAATACTTGAGTATATAGCAAATCACAACACTACTCCTGCCGTTGTTGTTGTAAGGGGAACAACCCCGAAAGCACATGACTGGCCAACGTTAGATCAAAAGGAGGCAAGCGATAAAAAGAGAGTTATTGCTTCTCCCCTCATATTATCCAACATATCATGTTTCTATTATGTTTATAAGACGCTTCCAACGCATTATCCAAAACAGTAAAGCACGACACGATAGGTAGTATCCGTCATGCTAAAAAAATATTAGCAAATATACGGACCACCTAGCTAGCTAGTTTCTCCTAAATTTCCACTGTTCGAAAGAGGCTAAAGTAAACTGGCATTCTCCACTAGCTTGAAGGAACGTTACTACGCCATCGTCGTGGGCCAGATGATACTTGCTCAAATTGGGCCAATGTTGCTTAACATGCATAGACTTGCTGTTGTGCTGGGTCGTATTCTCAGTGGACCGTGTTGCACCAACCCATTGGGTCATGCTTACAACAATGGACCAAAACTGTGTGGCTTTATTGGACTACTGGTCTGGTCTCTGGCTGCTCGTCCCAGTTCTATCGACCTGTGTTGTGAGTAGTACGTACACAGTATGTAAAACATTATTTGTGGAGTCGATCGCGTCACAGTATAACCAACAAACTCAGATGCAGATTTATTCATACATATATACATCAAAACGAAAGAATCTACACGTTGATCAGAATACAGCATGCATACTTATACACGGTCCCAAATGACAAATACAAACTACCAGAACATGCCCGCGCGATCAATCGGCGAAGATCAAAAGTCCACGTCGCACCTCGTCCGCGTCGTCGTCGTCGTGGTCGAGTTCGCGTTAGGCACCGGCACAGGCAGCCGCAGCGTGCAGCTGATCTTGCTCTTGTAATCACGTATGTTGAAGACCCTGACCTTGAAGCCCAGGTCAGCGTACACCCTCACCTTCACGGAGTAGAACCCCTCACGCTTCTCCCTCTGGTACGTGCGCTCCACGCCGTCGTCGATGGCCGACGAGCCGCCGAACGTGGCCGTGATCTTGCTGTCGCTCTTGCTGTCCAGGTAGAACGGCTGCACGGGGTCGAACCCGAAGCGCTCGCCGTCGTAGGACGCCTGCGCCTCGGCGTACTCGTAGTGGATGCCGAAGCGGTTCGGGTTGCGCACGCGGATGTCCACTGTGAGGTTGTACTGGAGGAGGTCGCCGCCGCGGCCCCTGGGCCCGCCGCCGCCTGGGCCGGTAGCGAGGTCGAAGCGCGACAGCGTGGCGGAGTCCGCGTAGGCCTTGACGGAGCTCGGGCGGAAGATGAGCCAGAGGACGAGGGAGGCGGTGCCGAGCGCAATGACGACGAAGGCGACGACCTTGAAGAGGCAGCAGAACAAGCAGCGCGGGCCGCTCCGGCGGGGGACGGGGGGACCGTAGTACGCCGGCTGCGGGGGCTGCGGTGGGATCGGTGGGCCGTAGTAGGCGCCGTTCAGCTGCGGCTGCTGCTTCTCGTAGGTCGCCATTTTAATTTGCAAGAGAAGGTGGTCGATTGGTATCGAGTTAGTGACACATGAACAACCACGTAGCTAGTGATATTTATATGTAGTGATGGGATGAAAAAGAAAAGAGTGGAAGAGGAAACGAGAGGTTTGGAAGCGCGTTCATTTTTCCAAGTTCTACACGCGTTTGCTTTTGGATAGGAGTCGTTGCTTCTGCGCGGCAAAATGATCGCTGTTGCATACGTTTCCTATGTTGAAAAATCGTGTTAGCTAACAACGAAAGGGAGGACGATCGATCTCATGGAAAGGTCGTACGACGTTACTCTCTGATATCGGTTGAAATTTCGCTGAAGAGATGTTTCGCGGATGGCTTCCGTTGTGTATTAGCTCGGCTATCTATCTTGTTAATTTCTTTCAGCGTCACGCGTATCACAACTTGACCCGTATTATATATGTTTTCACCACCAGTGTACACATCGTTGTTGAAGCGTTCTTTCCCACTGGGACCAGGTCAAATACGTGGGAGCTCTTTCTTACGTGAGCATAAACTTTTTGTTCCAGAAAGCCCAAAAAGCTGAAGCTAATAAGAGGTGCCTTCTGTGGTATATGTAAGCTAAAAATCCCCAATATGTTTTAGCTTATTGGAAAAGGTTAACCAATATATGTCAAAGTCAAGCTCCCTTAATGAAGTCAGGGTAATCCCTTTATTCAAAAAAAAAAAAAAGAGTCAAAGTCAAGCGTGTCTACAATATGCGTAGTGCTACTAGTAATTTTTGGGTTTATATCACGTAGTAAGCACCATAAGTTACTGACTGTATCTAAACTAGGCCCAATATGGCAGTGGGCGGAGCCGCCGCAGTCTGGGCAGCCGCCCCGGACGAAAAAGTTTTGTAGCGCAGCGGAAAACCGCAACCTCGCGGTCGCGTCTTTTGGACCGCGCCCCTCGCTCGTCGGGCGCGAGTGCCACGGCCCAGACGCACACATTTCTCGCGTTGCGTCTCGCGTGACCGAACCAACTAGCCAGGTCAGGGAGACACCGCGGGCGGGCCCATCTCTCTTTTACTCCCCACGCAGCTACGCTCGTCTCCACCTTCTTTGAGAGGAGGATCCCTAAGGACTCTACTCGAGTACTTTCTCACCTTAATACTCAAAATTTGATGTGTTCGATTTCACCTCGTGATTCGTATTCAATGTGGCTCTGATGACCGGTGCCGAGACTCTGGCGATGCTTCGGCGAGATTAGAGTTAGGATTCACTTATGGATAGGATTGGGTTCACTGGAGCCCTAGGTATGGGGGAGGTCGGGGGAGGTGGCGGAGGAGGTCGTGGGGGCAACGAGATGAGAGTGGTTAGGAGGCAGTGGTAGATCCAGCGGCGCAGGGGCTCTCGTCGGAGAGGAGGAATAAGAGGGGCGCAGAGGCAGCTCACCAGAGAGGAGGAACAAGGCGGAGGAAGGGAAGTGGGACTGGCGGTTGGGGCGGAGGGAGGGAGGCAAGTGTTGGGATACGGGTAGGCTGCACTAGCGCATAATTAAAAATTATGTCGCGTAAATCAGAAAGTCATACAAGTAAGAGATCATAGATTATTACCACTAGACGCGCAGTGCAGCGAAAAAAGAGTTGGAGCAGACCAGTCCAACATCGCACGCGTCGATATAGTGGGTGTAGTTGATTGCCCAACGTCCTTAGCCGTTAATCGTCTCCTCCAATAGTCTCTCATGTTCCCTACGTACATCATAGATCGTCCTCAATCAACGCAGCAGCGCATCTACGGTATCCGCATGCCTTAGGGTGAAACGTCGTGCAACGGTGTGCTAGCACCAACATGCATGGCAAGGCCTTCTGGGAGGTGACGGTTAGGGTTTCCATGGTTGGTTCAACATATCCCAAAAACCCCACATCTCCCTTTATAAAGAGTCCATAACGGATCCAATCCAAACTAGTTTGTTCTAACCCATTAAGTGTGTGATCCTGTAGATTCATGTGTAATCGGTCGTGATCCAAAAACTCCTTTCCGATCTACTAGACGTCGGTAGCGGTTTCTAACAGGACATAGCAACTTCCGAATACACATAACATCATATCAGACGAACTTTATGCAATATGATCTGCGACTAGATCCTTGTTACTCACGACTGGATCATAACTCCTTACGACCATTTCACATCTGGTAACGACTAGTTCGTAATACCTTACGACCAGTTCGCCAACCAGTTTGTGATCATTTACGACCAACTCAAGACCATTCCGTATGCCCATACGACCATTTCGTATCTGGTCAGACCAAACGACCTACTTGCGTATTCTTCTTTTGCCTCATAATATCTGATCGAACTCTAGGTGAGATATATGTCACCCATAGATCATTCAATCTTTTCTTAATCTAGTGATGGATAACTCCGTGTGGTCGACTTTCGACCACTTGTGGCACGGCCATACACTTCCTTTATCCAAGAACATCGAGAGGCTCAGAGATATCTCTTCAATTATGCTAAGATGGGTAAATCCCACATCCTTGACAGCTTTGCCTCGACCGAGTTTTGCCTCACCTCAATGGCGTCTCCTCGACTAGGGGCTCCCCTTAGCTCAACGAAGTCACCTCAGCGAGCCCCAACACGCCTCGATGGCCTAGCCTTAGAGTGGTTCAACTCGGTCTCGACGGCTTTGACTCGGCCGAGCTTCACCTCGCCTCGATGGCGTTTCCTCGACTAGGGGCTCCCCCTAGCTTGACAGATTCATCTCGGCGAGCCCGAACACGCCTCGATAGCTTGACCTTGGCGTGGTTTACCTTGGCCTCGACGGCTTTGCCTCGCCTCAATGGCATTTCCTCGACTAGGGGCTCCCGTTAGCTCGACGAATTCACCTCGACAAGCCCCAACACGCCTCGATGGCCTAGCCTCGGCGTGATTCAACTCAACCTCGATGGCTTTGCCACGACCGAGCTTCACCTCGCCTCAATGGTGTCTCCTCGACTAGGGGTTCCCCTAGCTCGACGAATTCACCTCGACGAGCCCCAACGAGCCTCGATAACCTGACCTCGACGTGGTTCAACTCGGCCTCGACGGCTTTGCCTCTGTCGAGCTTCGCCTCGCCTCGATGGCATCTCCTCGACTAGGGGCTCGCCTAGCTCGACGGATTCACCTCGGTGAGCCCCAACACGCCTTGATGGCTTAACCTCGGTGTGATTCAACTCGGCCTCGACGGCTTTGCCTCGGCCGAGCTTCGTCTCTCCTCAATGGCATTTCCTCGACTAGGGGCTCCCCCTAGCTCAACAGATTCACCTCGGCGAGCTCCAAAATGCGTCGATGGCTTGGCCTCGGCATGGTTCAACTTGGCTTCGATGGCTTTGCCTCGGTCGAGCAAAAGTAGACTCACCCTCCGGGGCCAAGTACGCGAGCGAAAGACTCACCCTCCGGGGCCGAGTACACGAGCGAAAGACTCACCCTCCGGGGCCAAGTACACAAGCGAAAAACTCACCCTTTGGGGTCGAGAACACGAGAAAGACTCACTCTTCGGGGCCGAGTTTGCGAGCAAGACTCACCCTCCAGGGTTGAGTACGTGATAAAGACTCACCCTGTGGGGCCAAATACGCTATAATGACCCACCCTCTGGGCCAAGTATGCGAGCAAAACACTCACCCTCCGGGTCCGAGTGCGCGAGAAAGACTCATCAACTAGGGCCGAGTACACGAGAAAGGCTCGCCCTCCGGGGCAGAGTGCGCGAGCAAGACTCACCCTTCGAGGTCGAGTGCACGAGAAACACTCACCCTCCGGGGCCGAGTACAAGAGCAAAAGACTCACCCTCCGGGGCTGACTGCGCGAGCAAGGCTCACCTTCTGGGGTCGAGTGCACGAGCCAAAGACTCACCCTCTAAGGCCAAGTGCGCGACCCAAAGACTCACCCCAAGATGCCTTGATGGCTTGGTCTCGATGTGGTACAACTCGGCCTTGACGACTTGGCATCGACTGAACTTCACTACGCCTCGATGGTGCCTCAACATGGGTTAATTCAGCCTCGACGACTTCGCCTCGGCCGAACTTTGCTTCACCTTGACGACGTCTCCTCTACTAGGGGCTCCCCCTAGCTCGACGGATTCAACTCAGCGAGTTCCAACAAACCTCGATGTCTTGGCCTCAATGGAGTTCAGCTTGCTTCGACGGCTTCGCCTCGGCAGAACTTCCCTACACCTCGATGGCTTGTTCTCAGCGTGGGTGATGAGGACATAAACCCACCGGATACGATCGCTACTCCACCTCCAACCAGGCTACTCTACTTTCATCGATTCAGTTGCGTCAAACTCTACTCCAATGGGTCGACGAATTTACTTCACTTATATATGGTGTTGCGCCACCTCACTTTGGGCCGAGGGCCTTATATAAATCATTGGGCCCAAAGGACAGTGACCACTTTATTTTATTTGGGCCGGCCACCTCCTTGGGCACCCCCTTGGGCCGCACTGTTTACGACTGTACTGTTCATGTGAACAGTACCACCCCCTTATCTCTTAGCTATGTGCGGCTCCCCCTCCCCTATTTAAGGAGACCGCACCCCTTTAGTTTCCCTTGGATTTTGTTGAGTTAAAAGTTAGCTACAATGCAACTTCGTGTATTAGCTTGTGTCGATTAGACCAACCATAATACCGCTTCAGAATCCTAATTTATCAAGTATTTCATTCCTATTCGTAATTTCAGATTGCTATTTATCTCGTTCTTGCATGCTTCTTCGGTGTATCCAGGAATTGATCTTCGTGATCAGGTCATCAGGGTATTCGTGCACGGTTGATAACGACTTGTCGAGCAGTTCAGCGATTGTGTGGTTTCGAGCCTTGCGAGTTCGTAGCCAGGATTATGAGAGTTGAGCGACTTCTACCGAACTTATCTTCTCATCGAAAGATCGGGCCAAATCAGGACCTCTGTGGTTCATCAGTGGGTCAATTCGGCCTCGACGACTTCGCTTCGCCTTGACGATGTCTCCTTGACTAGGGGCTCCCCCTAGATCGACGGATTCAACTCGACGAGTTCCAACACGCCTCGATGTCTTGGCCTCGGTGTGGTTCAACTCGGCCTCAACGACATCGTCTTGGCCGAACTTCACTTTGCTTCGATTGCTTTACCTCGGCCTGGGTCAATTCGGCCTCGACGGCTCTTCCTCGGCCTAAATTCGCTTCGCCTCAATGATGTCTCCTCAACTAGGAGCTCCCCCTAGCTCGACGGATTCAACTCGGCGAGTTCCAACACACCTCGATGGTTTGGCCTCGGCATGGTTCAGCTCGGCCTCGATGGGAGACGACGACGCTCTAGCCTCTCCACGACCACGGAGCGCCCCCGGGTCCGTCTGGAGTACTAAGTTTTTTCGATGGGAGATGACGACGTTCCGGCCTCCCCATGATCACGGAGCGCTCTCGAGCCCTTCTCGAGTGCTAAGTTTTTTCGATGGGAGACGATGACGTTCTGGCCTCCCCACGACCCCAGAGTGCTCTCGAGCCCTGTCTCGAGTGCTAAGTTTTTTCGATGGGAGACGGCGACGCTCCGGCCTTTCCACGACCACGGAGCGCTCTCGAGCCCCGTCTCGAGTGCTAAGTTTTTTCGATAGGATACGGTAACGTTCTGGCGTCTCCACAACCTTAAAGCGCTCTCGAGCCCCGTCTCAAGTACTAAGTTTTTTCGATGGGAGACGGCGATGTTCTGGTCTCCCCACGACCACAGAGCACTCTCGGGCCCTGTCTCGAGTGCTAAGTTTTTTTGATGGGAGACTACGACATTCCGGCCTCCCCACGACCCTAGAGTGCTCTCGTGCCCCGTCTCGAGTGCTAAGTTTTTTTTATGGGAGATGGTGACGCTCCGGCCTCTCCACGACCATGGAGCACTCTTGAGCCCCACCTCGAGCACTAAGTTTTTTCAATGGGAGACGGCGACGCTCCGACCTCTCCACAACCACAAAGCACTATCGAGCACCGTCTCGAGCACTAAGTTTTTTTGATGGGAGACGGCGATATTTCGGTGTCTCCACAACCTCAAAGCGCGCTCGAGCGTCATCTCAAGCGCTAAGTTTTTTTTGATGGGATATGGCGACGTTCCAGCCTCTCCACAACCTCAAAGCGCTCTCGAGCCCCATCTCGAGCGCTAAGTTTTTTAGATGGGAGGTGATGACGTTCTGGCCTCTCCACAACTTCAAAGCACTCTCGAGCCTTGTCTCGAGCATTAAGTTTTTTTCGATGGGAGATGACGACATTCCAGCCTCCCGACATGTGAAACACTTTTGAGCCTCGCCTCAAGCGCTAAGTTTTTTCAATGGGAGATGGCGACATTCCGGCCTCTCCACAACCTCAAAGCGCTCTTGAGCCCCATCTCGAGCGCTAAGTTTTTTTCTTCTCTCGATGGGAGATGGGGTAATAACTTACCCCGTCAACGAGAACTAGCCAACAAGTTAGAAAAATCGGCTCCTTCCATCCAAGGCCATGTCTCGGTGAGTTGAGCACTCCGCGCAAAGTCATGCCTCAAGCAAGCCAAGTATTCGACGCTTCAATGCACATGTCCTCCTTATCAATCGCCCCCCAACTCCAGCTACAAGTGCTTCAGCGTACACCCACTCGCACCACGGGAGACCCCTCGATGAGTCGATTAGCACGCGCTTCGCTACACGCCTACTTGCTCCGCAAGCAATCCACCAGCCTCGAGTGCTTTGGGCCTTTGCCTCGACATGGCACAACTCGGCCTCGATGGGAGATGGCGATGTTCCAGTCATCTCGGTCACTCCTCAATGGCTTCACCTCGGCATGATACGACTTGGCCTCAATGACACTCTCTCGATCGAACCCATCTCGGCTCCATTGGAGTCTCTTTGATTAAGTAACCCCCTTTGATTGGTGGTTGTACCTTGGAGAGTACCAACACGTCGCCTCGGTGCGTTGTGATCAGCCTCGAGAGCACTCCCTTTGCCGAACATAGCTCTGCATCGAGTGCTCCTCACTTCATAGGCCAAGCCTTCGTGAGCCGAGCACATGGCATCCCGACATGAGCCATCCCGTTTTGCGTGCCATGTCTCGGTGAGTCGAGCAAATAACACCCTAGCGCATATCCCCTCACCTCGAGGGCCAAGCCTCGTTAAGTTGGCCTTGGGCACATGTTGACCTTGCACATCTTGACGTGTTGACGTACATCGGCCGACCACATCTCAAAGTGTCACCCAACTCAGTGGCACCCATCGAGCTCGTACCAGTTGACGCAGGCGCACCTGTCGGCCTCCTGCGCTTTGACTCCACCACATCTCGGGCGAGCGGTCCATCCATGCTCATCTCGACGTGTTCGCACGCAACGGCCCGTTCACTTGAGGGAGCCACACGTCTTGGACTAACTAGTCGACCACGCTTGTTGCTGCGTGTTCACGCAAGTCAACCTTGCGCACATCGGCATTATGTTGCTCCACGGTGGCTATGCCTCGGGCACACCCAAGTGAGTCAAGTTTGGCACCTCAACTCGTACCTTCACATCTCGAAGACCATGAGTAAAGAACTCCTCCATGTAACTTCAATGTCTCGATCAGCCAACGCATAATCCCACGACTATATGTGACTTCACACCCTTTTTCACGCGATGGTGAACCCCTGATGTGACACGAAATTGTCCAGGTGGAGCAGCAACCCTTCAGTGAAGACTAGCGGAACCCACCTCAGGGTGCATGCCTAACTCGTCGCCTAGAATTCACACAAGTGCTAAAGTAAATTAACATAATGTTGGATTGCACCGTAGGTTATCAGCGTAATCATTGACCCGAAGCCACGCACTCTCCCATGTTACAAGTCGGTGCGCCAGCCCAGGCGGGCAGTTGACGACCACCCGGGTCGGCGAGGGGCTACTGTTGGAGGAGGGTCCCCGCGCTACCTCGAGCCGACAATAACCCCGCATAGGCATGACGGCTAAACGGATCAACCCCGGACGAGGTCCAGGGACCGACCCTGTACGGGGTCTGGGGGCCCACCTTGTTGAGGTACGACACATAGACGGACCAACTCCAGATAGGGTTTGGGGGGCCAACCTCGTTGAGGTACGATACATCGATGTACCCACTCCGGACGAGGTCCGACAAACAACCCCGGACGGGGTCCGGGGGCCAACCTCGCCGAGGTACGACACATCGGCGAACCCACTCCGGATGAGGTCCGGGGACCAACCCCGAATGGGGTCCGAGGGCCAACCACGTTGAGGTACGACACATTGGCGAACCCACTCCGGACAAGGTCCAGGGACCAACAGCGGATGGGGTCCAGGGATCAACCTCGCTGAGGTGCGACACATCGGCGAACCCACTCCGGATGAGGTTCGGGGGCCAACCACGCCGAGGTATGACACATCGGTGAACCCACTCCGGGCGAGGTCCGGGGACCAACCCCGGACAGGGTCCGAGGGCCAACCACGCCGAGGCACGACACATCGGCGGAACCCGCTCCGGACGAGGTCCGGGGACCAACCCCCGACGGGATCTAGGGGCCAACCTCGTCAAGTTATGACACATCGGCAAACTCACTCCGGACGAGGTCTGGGGGGCAACCTCGTCGAGGTACGACACATCGGCGAACCCACTCTGGATGAGATCCGGGGACCAACCCCGAACGGGGTTCAGGGGCCAACCTCGCTGAGATACGTCACATCGGCGAATCCACTCTGGGCGAGGTCTGGAGACCAACCCCGGACGAGGTCCGAGGGTCAACCTCGCCGAGGTACGACACATCGGCGAACCCACTCCAGACAAGATCCGGGGACCAACCTCGGACGGGTTCGAAGGGCCAACCTCGCTGAGGTACAACACATCAGCAAACTAACTCCGGGCGAGGTCCGGGGACCAACCCCAGACGGGGTTCGGGGCCAATCTCGCTGAGGTACAACACATCGGCGAACCCACTCTGGCCGAGGTCGGGAGACCAATCCCGAACAGGGGCCAGTGGCCAACCTCGCCGGGGTACGACATATCAACGAACCCACTCTGGATGAGGTCTGGGGACGAACCCCGGATGAGGTCCAGGGGCCAACATCGTCGAGGTACAACATATCAATGAACTCACTCCAGGCGAGGTACAGAGACCAACCCCGAACGGGGTCCAAGGGCCAACCTCGCCGAGGTGCAATACATCAGTGTACCCACTTGAAGGTGGCGGGACCCGCTTGGCAAAACGAACGAAAGTACCCATAGGATGAACTAGGTACCAAGGGCAACGATATAACTTGGCATGCCTACCCCCTCCCACTCCATAAATGGGCTCCATATAAATGGGAGAGGGGAGACTATTTTGTAACTTCTACTACACATATGCAATACATCCATACGACCCGTTCGTGTGTGATTCTTGTAGAGTCCCCTTTGCACCCTCGGCGGTCGACACGTTTGACCGAGGGTGCCACAAGTTTACTGTCTAATCTCATATCGACGACAGATTCGATATCCCTATATCTATGACTGGTGAAACATGATGATAAATTAATACATGTACTGGTATATAAGTCACTAGTGTCCCGACTAGTGATATCCGACCATGAATCTTTTAAAATAATATCATACAACAATTAAAGAGCTTCACCAACAAGTCACATACTTGCTAATATTTATAAATAATAATTATTCTAAGAAACATAATAACACTTATTCTATAATTCATAAACATAGACTTGATACATTCATCTCCATAATTGCCTCTTAGGACATACCACTAACAACGGGAGCGGTGGTGGCTCGTCGGCGGGCATCGTCCACGCGGGGACGACGGCTAGGGTTAGGGGTAGAGGAGGGAGGGGGAATCCTTCGGTATAAATGGTGGGAGCCTTGAGCCAAAGCCAGATGGGCCACGTCGGCAAGAGTTTTTTGACCGTCAGATTCACCGTGTGATGCGTTCCCGGCCGTCCGATTTTATTTTGGATTTACGTGCTGCACTTTGCTCCGCTGCCGCGCGATCGATAAAGCTGGTGCTCTCTCCACGCGCAGGCCCCACGCACGTTTGCTCCGCTGCCGCGCGATAGAGCTGGGCAGCTGGTGCTCTCTCTCCACGTTGCCATGCGTTTGCATGCGCGCCAGCCCGCAAACGAAGCCGCGCTCCCGCATGGGCCCCACGGACGCATCCTTCTCGCGCGTCCAAGGGTGCGTCCGGCTACTAGTATATATGGTTTAGGAGGAGGAATGAGATCTTTTGGATGTAGATCCAATGACTCAAAATTGGAGCACGTCCAACAAAAGAAATACTCACTTAAGCAGACGTACACCAAGATCGACAAGAATGCAAAATTAGAATCACCAGCTGATCACGATACACTCGACCCTGCCCGACGGCACCATCAGCTGCAGCACCAGCGGGCACTTGACCGACAGCGCGCTCGCCGAAGTTGTCATCAGCTCGCCGAACTTGTACCGCACGGCGCCGTCGACCCACAGGTCCACGGGGAAAACCCCCGTCCTATTATCCTCACCGAACGCGCCGACGACCGAGTCCCCGAAGCCCACGGGCGAGTTCCCTTCGAGCACGGTTCGCACAGCGTCGGTCCGCCTCGCGCCCTGGAACGACACCGGCAGCGCGGCGCGGCCGAAGCGCTCGCCCTGGTAGAACCCCTCCGCCCGCAGCAGGTCGTAGTAGACGACCACCCGCTTGTTCGGGTTCGAGATGGACAGACCGGTAGTGAGGTTGAATGAGAGCAGCGGCGGGCTCGTCGTCGAGTTTAGGCTGAAGCGGGAGAGCGTCGCGGCGTCGACGGCGACCTGGATCGTCTGGGGACGGTAGATGAGCCAGATGAGGAGCGCGAGGACGCCGACGAGGGTGCAGACGGCGATGAAGGCTCTGACCAGGATGCGGAATGGGCTCAGGCGACGCCGTTGGGGAGGCTGGGGCTGAGGATATGGAGGAGCGTTGGAGGCGGGCACGACGTCGACGATGTAGCGATCGAAATGGATCAGTTCTACTTCTTGCCGTGAATGGTGCATGGCTGGAGGGAGATTTATGGGATGACGTGACATGAAGGAATAGATATAGAGGATGGCGTTGTTTGAAACGCTCTGATAACATGTGAAGGCAAGAAACCGACGAAATCTTCGAGGTTGATATAGAGGATGGCGTTGTTTGAAACGCTCTGATAACATGTGAAGGCAAGAAACCGACGAAATCTTCGAGGTTGATATAGAGGATGGCGTTGTTTGAAACGATCTGATAACATGTGAAGACAAGAAACCGACGAAATCTTCGAGGTTCGTAGCGGCAAGCCGGCAATACAACAAGAGATGCTTAACAAAGCCAGGCAGCACGACCAGATGGTGGAAATAGCAAAGCAAATTGGGTGTGGGGCGGGAGTGGAGGTGCAAAACTGCAAATGCAACCAACGACTGATGCTGCAACTGTGGAAGTACATAACGAAGTCTACCACTTGAGAATTGAGATCAAAGAGTAAATCAAATGGAGCAGTAAGAAGTCATAACAACATGAGCATCACTTCTTGCAAGAAAAACTTGTATCGTTGTTGGATGGTAGTTTTGCAGTTTCAGTCGTGACAAATGACATAGTATACGATGCAGCTTCTGACAGGGCAATAAGAGGTGTGTCTGATGCAAAAATCTGCTGACTGGTTGGTTATCCAGTGTTGTTACAATGCTCATATGTGGGATGATAAGAATTGTCAACAAATCGACTATACTGACAGCAAACAAACACATTCTGTAGAATTCGGGTGAGTTTGACAAACACTGGCAAATAAATATTAGATAAAAGTGATCCTTCAATTAGCTTGATTATGTAAATTTTACATCATATTTTGCATGTCTTATTTCTGTTCACAAGTCCGGGCTATTTACAAAATGTGCCGTAAAGAATGGAAAACTATTGTTTGGGACCAATAGATCACACGATGTGAAGGAGAGTGATGTGGTCAAGTTACAACCTTTGGAAATTCAGAGCACAAAAAGAAAAAAAAAGTCAAGGTTACTTATGACTTATGAGAACTCACATTGAACTGCGACTTGCTTCATCATTCATCATCCCTTTAAAACTTTTGGCCAACCAGATTGCCGTTTCTCGAGGGGACACCTTATCCTTCCCAAACGGCTTTAGAACAACCGCAAGCTCCTCCAGCCTATTGTTTTGCAGTAGATCCGCAGAAAGCTCCAAGAGCCCTTCAAGAGCCTCAGCTCGCTGCCTGAAGGACCTGACATCCAGTGTTTCCTTTGTTGAGGTTGCCTCCTCCTTAAACCCATTGTTGGTTTCAGGACAAGTAGAATTTACTTCAGGTATAGTGGGCAATTTTACCACATCTGAACTGGCTGGTTTCAGACTGACAGTATTAGCTTCTGAAATGTTGGGCTTCGCAGCAGCAGAATCAAGAAGTCCGGAAGGTATAAGGTTCGTTGGGATGTTTCTCACATCCACCTCTTCTCTTACCGCGTTGAGAAATTTGCCAACATCTGTGCTTTGGACTCCCTCAGCACTCTCTGTTACTGCCTGCTCACCACTGACACGGAAACTGCTGTGTCTTATGACATGTACAACATCCTCAATTGGAGGGTTTAAATGAGGAACTGATGATTTCTCTGATGACTGCTGGATAGGAGTGGATCCTTTGTCTAGTGCAATGTTTTTTGTTGTTGAAACAAAGGGAGCAATATCTGGTACTGATGAAAGCAGCTCTTGAACTGTGAACTTATCCTCATCACTCTGTACAGTGACTGTGACAGTGCTCTGCCCCATCTTATTGCAGGGCACGTCATCCTTGCAAATAAACTCTTGTTCGGTGATATCAAAAGATGGATCCAAGGCTGAGCTTAGACTGACATCATCATTACTAGCCATACTCTTCTGCAAATTGGTGGTGTTGAGCTCTGAACTTGGTATAGCTGTTAGGTCATGTTTTTGTATGGCAGTATCAGGGATCGAGCATTTGCAAGATGAAACCAAGTAGGTTGGTGAATCAGGTTCAGATGGTTCAGACTGCTCAATATTGCCAGCATAGCCAATTGTAGAACTGGAGCAGGCACTGCTGTCTTCCTTGGTCACTACAGCCCTAGGTGGAGCAGATTTCGTCCGTGAATGGCCCACTTTCATTTGAACACCTCCCAGAGGGCTTGGAGGAGCCATTAGAACACCTGGAAGCTCAAAGAGAGCATTATTTGAACCATGGACAGGTCGACAAGGACTTTTTGCACGCTCCGTGATGACCTTATTGTGAGCTCGTTTTGTCCCAGTGTGTTGTGGACTCTCTGCTCCCACTTGTCTACGAGGGGGAAAACTAGGGCGTCTAGCAAAACCGGGTGGTATCCTATTCTTAGCCTTTCCTGCAGCTGCATCAACTTCTTCCATGGTCTGCTTGACAGGGTCAAGCTGCTGCAGCTCACCCGCTTTAATTTTAACCTTTGGAGAATGTTCAACAATAGGTGACTGCAAGAAAGTACCCGAAAATTTTTTAGCAATGCAATGAAAGTGGGTTTAGCACAAGAAGAAGATTGATCCTCACCAAATGCTTCAGGGGAGGAGATGCTTGTATCCGTTTCACAGGTTCGCAGGTGACCTTTGCTGATTCATGTGATGTCACTTCACTAGACTTTGAACTGGAGGAAATGTCACTGTTATGCTTTGAATCATCAGACAATCGCTCTCTTTGGCTAGGTGAATGTAGCTTTACACGGCTAGCTCTCACAGGTGAATTGCTTTCCCTGAGCTTGCTATCCTCTCTTAGAGTTGTTAAAATCTTCTTGATGATTTTTGGCTGCTTACTCTCGTATTTTGGATGCTGGTCGACATGTATGGATTTAGATGAGTCTTGTCTCTCCAGTTCAGGACCAGCAGTGTCCTTATGGCTTTTAAGATCATGAGGTCTTGAACATTTTTTAACTGGTCCATGATCAGTACCTTCAGCACCTTCAGTATCAATGGTGGTGTTGTTGGAACTTGAAGCTATTCCTGATGTATTTCTTTCACTTGATTGTATACTGTCCATATCACTGCCAGTGCCAGAAATGCTACTACACTGGCTTCCTGACATGCTTTTCTGACTGTTCCGTGAACTGGTGATGGGTTTCTCTGGTGGTCGCATGGGATGCGATATATCAGCAAATGGGCGGAATTGATTAACATAAGGTTGCAGGTATGGATTTTTCAGAATCTCAGATGCCTGTTTACAAAGTGTAACAGATACTGTTAGAATCAAGTAAATGTGACAAACAAGTATTGCAGGGAGGTTTCTATGTGCATAGTAGCTTACGGTAGGCCGATGTTCAGGACTCTTCCTCAACATGCTTTTGATAAGTGTTTTCCTGCATTCAACGACAAAAAAGGGACCGTTTTAGCTAGCCATAGACTAGGATGCTCAATCACAATATGAGAATGGAAAGGTAATACTCTGAAGAAGCTGAAAGACAACGTATCTAAGAACTAAATTGTAGGTTTGAAAAGGGTAGAAATGTTTCATAGCATTACAATAACGATTGTGTCAATGAAAAAGATTGTAAAATTATTTTAAACAAGAAAGATAAGAAAAGCAAAACTTCCATATATGGCCAATATATATACCATGAAGATGCACTTACATAGATGACGAGTAGCAAGTAGGCAAAGGGCCAATGGAGGAGCGATTTATCTTACTTATCAGCCCAGCCATATCCTAAAACAAATAAGGAGAAAATTTAAGCACAACTGAACTATTAAAATTTTAAAACCAATAACACCGTCACATTGGTAAATGCTGTGAACGAATATGAACTTTTTTAAAAAATAAAAAAATGAACCACAGTCCAGCAATTCAACAAAAATCACATGCAGAGAAAGTACTAATTATCATAATTGTTTTCTAACAAAACTTCAGTCTGAATTATTTTAGGTACATATGTATATGCTTAAAGCAAAATAGTCAAACTAAAGAGAGAGTAGTAGACCTCTTCAAATATATTTTGAAAGTCCAGGAGACATAAGATCTACATCATTCACAAAAGTCCAGAAATGAAGTTCCTGGATGGATCATGAAGAACTCTGATCCAGTATGCTATGAACCTGGAAAAGAAACTCATCCTTCTCTTATATAATGTTTCACATGGCATGTGCATGAAAAGTGCACATGCACAGACATAAAGAGAGGAGGAAGAGGGAGAAGAAGCTTTGCAAAAGTCATTATTGCTAAGGTAATGACCAACTTCTACCCAGCGTTCAGAATAGCACAAGAGTGAAGAGGTCAATGCTTCTTTGTTGTCAAGCGATTTTTTTAGCTTACTTAAATGAAAGGAATAGAAGTGGAAAAATGAATTATTCGAAGGAGATGCTAATGCTAAAACCTCTCTATGGAAGGTGCCTATGATCATTATTTCCCTACTAAGGTAAGGTCCGGAAACCACACAGTTTGTACATTGTGACTATCCATAACGCCACTAGAAAGTGTAATTGATGTTTCTTATCTTCTATTCTAAGTGCTCTAGTCAATCTTATCCTTCTACTAGGGCAGCCATTAAGAATTTTCTGCATACAAGCTATGTAGCGTTGATTAGAAATGGGACCTGCACCAGTATTTGCAAATTAACATCCATGGGAAGATAATTATAGTGATCGAAGGAATATGAGCTGATAAGAAGTAAATCATCTCTGGCTATAAACTACTGTTAGCTTATTATAGTGATTTAAGGAATATGATCTGATAAGAACTCACAAAAGCCTTGAAAGCAGGTCGATGAGCAGCCATGTCATACATACAACATCCTGTACAGACATATATAGGTTAAAACTAGGTATGTAGCATTAATTTCTCTAAGCATCTCCATAAAAGTAAGGGAATATTACCAAGAGACCATACATCTGACTTGAATCCATATGGAATGTCTGCAAGCAGCTCTGGGCACATGTAGTTTGGTGTTCCCACAACCTAAGAAAGCATCATGCTAAAATGTAAGATCCTGAGAACAGAAAAGGCATTAAGCTAACATATTGGTATATTATTAGAACACATGAGGATTAATCGATAGGTGGTTTTCTATGCAAGATTTTAAAACAGAAAGCAATAGAAGACAAGGGAATTAAGAAAGAAGTTTACCGAAGAGGCTAAATCATCTGCCTTTAAAGTCTTAGCCAGGCCAAAATCCCCTGCAAGTCAATTAGAGATATTTAAACTGCACGAAATGAAGCACTGCAAAATACAGATGGAATTAAACACAGAATTATTTGAATTAACACAGGACACTAACCAAGACGAATGTCCTGATCTTTTGTGAGAAATATGTTTGAGCACTGCAAAAAGGACAAGGACACAAAACATTACTGGCTGCTTGATAAACTAAATGACAGCATGACAATTCTTCATCAATTACCTTGAGGTCCCGGTGCAAAACAAAGTTTGAATGCAAGTAGTCAACAGCTAGTGCCAATTGAGCAAACCATTTCAGCAGTTTCTGAGGGTCGTTTCACAACAGTTAGCACACTTTTGCATATTGTTTTTCCAGAGCATGAAACAAAAGGACTAGAAAAAGTCATTATTACCTCCTCTGGAAAGTATGTCCCATTTGCTTTCTTCATCAATTCAGCCCTGTCAGAGAAGGACAGTGAGACAAGACAGAGTCAACAGACATACAACAGAAAAAACTAACCTCCCAACCCTTAAATCACACTCACATATCGCCACCTTCACAGTATCCCGTCACAATGCAAACGTAGCAGCCCTGTCGTAACTCATACAGTAAGCTAAACAAAGATGAAACAAAACAAAAGGCACATTCCGGTGCATGTTCCTAGAGAACAAACCTTCTCAACCCATGCTTCCTTGAATTCAACGATGTAAGGATGTTGCAGGCGAGCAATAAGGGCCATCTGCAATTTTCCTTTCATCTATCAATTCTTAAGGCAGTACTAATCGATGAACGAAAAAAGGCTAATGATTTCTCATGCTTCACTGACCTCTTGATGAGCAGACTTGCGGCAGCGCTCCGTCTGCCTCGCAAGCCGTATTTTCTTCAGCACATACCTGCAAATCAATCAGATGTCAACCAACTACCTTAAGGGGAAACAGATTCCACAACTAAATAGAAGCAACGTGCATCATACTTTTTCTTCTCGGTCTTGTGGTTCACGAGGATGGCAGCGCCAAAGGCGCCACGGCCAATTTGTTCCATAACCTCGTATTGATCCATCCGTGACTCCATGGTTCCCAATCTCTCAACACAACTACTAAAGTTTACAGCAGCAACACACACTTGCAAAATTTTAGTCTCTGATACCCAAATCTTCACATCTCTTCCACACGCTGCAGCTCCGATCAACTCCACGTCCTAGGCGATTTCTGCAAAAACATTAAAAAAACAGTCATAAATCAAGCAGTATTAGTGCACGCTTTGCATTCAAATTTGAACAAAACCTACTCCTGTTCCATCCAATAGAATCCTAAACACCAAATTTACTCACACGAGAACATTTAACATCTACCCACACAAATCCACTGGAAACATCTAGCCACACATACACATGGCCCAAGTTTAGCGACTGTTCTACTTCTACGCACAGGAAAAGAGTAGCCATTCCTCACAGAAAAGTGAGAAGTTTCGCACCTGTACCTACACAGTTCCCACCAACCGCCACTGGCCGAGACAGAGACCTTACCGCGGCTCCCCCCACCGACATTGGCCAGGGGCAGAGGGCTCCGGCGACGCCGCGCCGCTCCACGGTGTGTGGGCTCCTGTTCCGGCCGAATCCGGCGGCGTCGCCGGCGGCTGGGTAGGGCGGGGCGTCGCGTCACGGCGTAGACGCCTCTGCTCTCCCGCACCTGACCTGAGCTCTCCTCACCTCGCGGCTTCGGCTGCTAGGAGGAGCCTAGTGGTGGTGCCTCGCCTCCTTTTGCGGATTGATTTGGTCTTGGTTTTTGCTATGGCTTCTCTTTTTTGTTCTGGTGTGCCTTTTTGTTATTTAAATCGCCATATGGGGAGCAGTGGGAGGAGCAGCTTATATACGCCATGGCCGCGAGTAATGACGAGGGGTTAATACTTAAACAGCCATATGTGGGGGAGGGATTAGTTGTTGTGACTAGTGGCGTATTCTCCTGTTTACTATGAGAAATTTTATGATATATTCTACCGATAGTACCCGGTGGTAGCATAAATCAAATCTGATTATTGATTTGTTAAAAGTATAATAAATTTTTCTTTGTATTTATAATTTTTTGTAAAAGTATTATGGACTTTTCCAACTATAGTTGAAAATATTACTCTTGTGGCTTGTTATCTTCATATAGACGATTACAATTCTACCCCTCTCGAGATTATACTACTCATATTACTATGTATAGTATAATTAAATCATAACTAATCTGAATTATCGGATAAAAAAATAGACATCTAAATTAAGTGTACTGTGAAAAAAACCGTTGCTAGTTGGACACCCACCCTAGTTCCTGCTACTCGATGAAAATCAATTGCATTTCAGCTAGAACTAATCGTCTGATTATTGTTCGTAGCGTCGACGGCGAACTCGGTAGCACGCACGAAACTTTTGCCGTCCTGCATTGGTCATCCTCGTCGTCTTCTTTTTGGGGAATTTCCCAATTGATTTGATGTCTAAACCGGAAGGGTTTCCGTGATTCCACACCTAATTACCGGTTTCCACTTGATATTATAGCCTTGGATGACATTGGGTGCTATCATCTCCGACTAGAAGTTACGAACAGTCAATTCCGGCTTCGAGAATTAGGGAATTGCTATGCAAATTTGGCATACTTCAATATGGTCTGATGACCAACGAACCGGCAAACTACAATCTAAAAAATTAAGAACTTGTGATTTACGCGCAGCTTGCTATATCGTACGATTAGAGATGTCACATCACAATGTTCCGTGTGCCCGATAATATCATTCGTCTTGCTTGCCACGTTGAGCCAAGTATATTTTGGAGCAATTTTTTGAAGGTTCGCGTGTGATTGATGCTTTTTTTTTTGCTTCGTGAAAACGGCTGCAACTCATCCAGGAAATTAGGCCTCGATCAGGGTCTTCATGGTAGAACCTTTATGACTGGGGATTCGATCGCGACTTCATAACCATTTGTAAGTAAATGCTAAGTACAAACTTGCAACGTGCAAGTGAATGTTACGGGGTTTATAAACTAAGACTTCCGTTGGAACGCGTGATGGGAATCCTACGTTCCCAACGGGCCTAATTGCTTTGTGAATGCACTGAAATTTGTTGGCCGAATTGCTCGAGTTTTGCCAACTTGCCATCGGTGACATTGAAGCAGAAGTGCACCAAATCTGAGCATTTGGATATCTGGAACAGTCCATTCCCCAGTCATATGCTCATAATGAGCTGCTGAGGTGTAATGTTTGAGTGCTAGAAAAAAAAAATAGTAGAGATAGTCGTGTTCTAATCAAGCGAAAAGAGAGCCTGCTGATGGTTAAGGTTGAAGGTTGGAGAAGTTGGTGAGGTGATGGATCAACGATTCAACGTCCCTTGCTGCTAAAGTGCTAAAGACGAATGGTTGGGCCTGCCCAATATATGGGATTACTGCTACTATATATGTGTACTGCTGCTAAAGAAGCCTTGCTTTCGTTCGAATATGGAGAATATACAAGTGCTAGTCGTTTATATGCTACTCGTGTGCACACTAAGTTACCTATATATAGTAGTTAGTTACGCGATACTATTTTGTTAGAGCAAGTCAAATCTAATGCACATATAGTGGATAGAACTAGCGGGGTACTAGTTTGTCGGCAATCCCAGCTCATTGCTTAATCAGTAGAGAATTGCAAATTGCAGCTCCAATGAACCCCCATAACAATTTCTGCTTTTCTTTTCCCCATTTCTGCAAAACACGCCCAAGTCAACACTTAACAGAACTAACCGTCTTGAGAAAGCTAGGCCGCCATTGCTGCAAAACACGCCCACCAATCATCAATTTGCGATGGTCGCAAGCTAGCAGCCGTCCGACCAAGCAATGTGCTGGCCGAACCAATGCAGCAACCACAGCATTTTAAATCAAGAACTTGGCTTACACTGAGACCCTGTTCTGTCTGAAACCAAAAACAGAACCAATAATAATTCAAATACTACATGGCTAGACCGCTAGACTAACTATTGTTCAACTGTATGAGACATCAGTTCTTGTCTGCCTTTTCACAAGGCACGGTTGGTTTATTCAATTGCATCACCCAAAGTTATCCACAGATAAACCTGGTTTGTTTCAGGCTAATGCCCCCCTTTTCTTTATTTGTCTTACAGGTTAGTGAGCTGATCCATCTAAGGTACACTGGTATTGAATGGTTAGATAGAAAAGGACCTGTCTTTTTAATGGCAACTGCTGGGTACTGAGCTCTCCTCAACAGTGACTGACCACTCACCGGTGCCACGCTGACACCAGAGAGGTGAGAGGGCAGAGCTTGAAATCGCAGTAACAAGTACAGGAACACTGGAATATGTCATGATACTATTCCTGAATCTTGAACACAGGCTCCCATGAACACTGTAGTTCTGATTTGTAGTACTACTGATATTTGAGAACTGTGCCAAGAGGCTAATTAAATTCACAAGGATGAGGAGAGTGAGCTCCATTGAATGGAGAAGAAGAACAACAGTAACAGGTGAAACAAATAGGTCAACGGCTTCAGTGCTTCACTAGCTCACATTCTGCAGAAACTGCACCCTGCAATCTGCTGCATGACAAGTGGGATCACGTTATTTATGAGGGTCCATCTGCAGTGCAGAGATGAAGCATGTGCAGGATGTATCACAAGGATATGGTCGCATGGCCTGACAGGTTGTCGATCGATTAAGTTCAAGATGGACAAGCAGCGGATAAGGTGATACAGTAGCATAGCACTGAGCTGCATGCATGTGACCTTTTGCCCTTTGGTCATGGTAGATAGGTTTGAGCTCCTAAGGTTGGCTTTACTTGCCAAAACCCAAAATCATGGACATGTACTACTGATCCATTGCTGATCACCAGTCACCACATATATAGCATGATGTGAACCAGGAATTAATCCAGGATAGATAAGAAAGGACACTAACCAAATACCCCAACATCAAGCCATCGACTATGTAAGTACCGCTGATCCCCACTGGTAGGTGAGGAACCTTAGCAAGGAGTAAAGGGGGTCCATGAATATTGTGCTAAATTTCAGCAAAGATGTTGAAGGCACAATTACGGCACCGACAAAGTTTTTAAGTCCTCAGAGTCATCATGTCCATATGACTCCGGACACTAAGTTTAGCGTGAGTACTTATTTTTCTCCAAACCGAAAAGTGAAGGCCTTTCATCGCAGTGCGTGTAGTACTTAAGCATATGATAGTGTGACCTTAGTTATAAGTACCATGCCATCGAGCTCATATCATCGCAATTATCAGGATGGACCTTGACCATCTCTTACATATTGTACTACAGTGCCAACTAAAAACTAACCATATCCCCGTACAGTTCGTAGTAATGTACCAAGCTTTTAGCTTTATCATCTCTTCATTACTTAACTTGCTAACTTGCTAGTTTGAAATGTGTACTTGTACAAACAACCCTATCTCAAGGTAGGTGTACCATTGGCGTCAAGAGAAAAGCAAGATGCCTAAATCTTTTTCTTTATAAAAAAAACTGGGCAAAAGGAGAGATGCCTAAATCTTTTGTAAGTTGTCATTTTGATATCAGAATACTAAACCCTCATTTAAGAAAGGAGGTCAGAGAAGGATGGTGCAACCACCGGAGAGCTCTACATAGACTAGACAGAGTGTGCACCGTGCACCACACTAATAAAAAAATTCCAAGGTACGGGCCAACAATTGATTGAGCCAGATCGATCGAGTGGTTAAACTTGTATCGAACTAAAAAAAGGCGTGTGATTAACAATGTCATGAATAATCCTTGTCATAATTCATGAGTCCTAACTAGAGAGAGAGAGAGAGAGAGAGAGCAGTCGAGAAAGCGATTAAAATTCTTGGCAAAAGCGAAAGGCGACCGGTTTGAGCGGCCGATCGAGACGTTCCTCCCTGTAGCATCGCCAAAGCGACCCAACCTCTGATCAATTTGACCCATGGATATATAGATAAGCGAGCTACCGTTCGATATGGAACATATAGATTCTACCTAGCTAACTGTTCACTCGTGGGAATTAAATTTCCCGTCCCCGTTGTTATCATTGGCAGTACACGCCTTTCCTGTGGTAGTCTATTGTGATCGATGACAACTTACTATTTCCTCTATGCACTCTAATCTTATGGTCGGAATAGACCGGATTTTGGCAGTTTAATTCGTAGTGCCAAGGTATAAGGTTGCTCCCAATGCTCTACCTTGACAAGTTTTTTAAAGTTGTCGCGTAGACAAAAATCTGATGTGGCACTGCAATTAAGAAAGAGAGAGAGCAAATTGTTATCTTATTTAGATACCACTCATACACAGTTTCCTATGTAGAAATACTAGTAAATACTCTATATCAAAGGTCTAAAATACAACACTTTAAGATACTACGTATTGGGAAGATGGTATCTAAATGTCTTTCATGTAATAAGAAACTACAGTAAGATCCACGTGGGATTGCGTCGGGATCATAGCATTCGCGGTCCTCAAGTGAAGCTTCACGCCACGAGTTTTCGTCAAGAAAATTGACCGGGCAAATGGGACGTACGTTGCTGGTCTGCACCTAGCGATGGTGTACTTGGAGAAACGAAAGGCAGCGGTTAGGTAGGCAGCGAAGCAAAAGCGTTCCTCGTAATAAAAGAGAGGAGGGGAAGTGAGACGGCCATGACGCATTGATGCGCGCGGATGACCAGCGGCCGGCCACACGGAATTGTGGACACTGTCAGCCTCCTAGACCACCGTAATTCTAAATCTAGCCTATTTACCTCTGAAATTCCAAATCTAGCTTCTCGGACCCGCGTGCTGCGCCCTCGGACCGTAGGAACGCGCCTGCTGCGCCGCCGTACCGCAGCAGCAAGATGCTGCCGTCCAGTACCGCAGCATGTCGGAGACTGTAGCACTGTAGCATTTTCCCCCAAAAAATCCATTTAGATATATTTTTGTAGGAATTTCTAAATATAGAATATGAGCTCAAAAAATGATGAAATTTTTTGTGAAGCCTCCTGGCACAGTGTACTTGATTGTGTAATTTTTTCAGAATTTTATCAGTTATGATTTGTTCTCTAAAATTCATTTAATTATATTATTTGTAGGAATTTTAAAGAACAAATAATAACTGATAAAATTCGGAAAAAAATTACACAATTAAGTACACTGTGCCGGGAGTCTCCACAAAAAAATTCATCATTTTTTGAGCTCATATTCTATATTTAGAAATTCCTGCAAAAATATATCTAAATGGATTTTTGGGGGAAAAATTGCTACAGTGCTACAGTGTCCGACATGCTGCGATACTGACGGCAGCATCTTTGCTGCGGTACGGCGGCGCAGCAGCGCTGCGTTCTCGCGTCCGAGCGCAGCGCTGGTCCGGGGCTAGTTTTGGAATTTCGAAGGTAAAGGGGCTAGATTTGGAATTACGGTGGTCTAGGAGGCTAATAGTGTCCAAAACTTGGCCACACGGCACGGCACGGTGCCCACATCGATAGATGGATTGATATCTTCTCAGAAATGAAGGTGAATAGTATTATAACATTGGATAGATCTTAGTTGTTGGTTCCGAGAAAAACTAGAGTACTCATCAATAGTGTTATAGTGTTTTGGTACAGTGTTTGCTACTATATTTGGAAAACAGTACGTGCCTCGATCTTAGTCTCTCGTTTTAAACCTAACGGCTCGTGCGCAATTGTATGCTACTGTTCACTCATAACATTATAATGTTAGAGGATACATTTCCAACGATAGATGGCTAACGTAGCGCTCATGATTGGGCCAATTCATCACGAATCGCCACCGGTAATGGCGTGGAGCCGTGGACTGGTGGAGCGCCAAGAAAGAAACGTGCAGTCCGCGGTGCTCCACGGCCGTTCGGAATAGGCAATCGGCAGAACGGATGGCTTTCGGCGCGCACTTTCGCTTGTCCTCGATTTATTGCTATCGGCCAGTGGCATTTAGGTACGTACTTAACCGGAATTTTTCTGTACGAATCGCTGGTATCAGCATTCAGCAACGCTATAGCATGTGGAGAAGCATCTTCTTGGTCATGAAACTGCAGTAGCATGCAGCCATGTTCTGTGCCTATCTACTGTGTGCGTGTCGACCTACTCTCCATCTCGAGTACGCACTACGCTGCAGATGCTACGGCCGGGGACGGATATTAACTCTGCACAGGCCATGTGGGAGAACAATCATGGAGTACGTAGTTACCAGTCAATGTTGCTATCATACTCGACTTGCTAAAGACTCGAGCTCCGCGAGAAAATTTGTACTATTAAACAGCACGACAGAAAGGACGCTATATTTCTGTTCTGCATTCTGTGCCAACTGGGGCCCTAAATCTCATATAAGCGTCCATATGGGGCTCAAAGTGAGCAGTCATATCATCATATGTAAAAGGAAGAAGTCCATTTACCCCCTTAAGTATCGACATGCGGACACCTAACTCTCTGAACTAAAAAACCGGCTATTTGACACCTCGAAGTTGCAAAACCGGACAACCCCCCTCCGGCTGTTTTGTGTGGTGGTTTTGCTGACGTGGCGTCCGGGTGGTCCGGTTTCGCCAAGTTGGCTAGGTGAGTTGGCTTCTTTAGCATTTGGGCCCACCTGTAAGTCAGCTAACAGCCATTAGAGCATTTTCTCTCTCCTTTGATCCCTTCGACTGCTTTACCTCATCTTCTTCTCCCCCAATCCACTTCTTACTTCACCTCATCTCTCTCTCCCTCCACTCTTGGCGCCGCCGCCCGGTTCGTTCCCTTGGTGTTGTCGGCCCGCCGCCGCCTACGCACGCTCCCCTCCTCCCTCTACCCCACGGCTCAACCCCGCCACTCTGCGTTGTCGGCGTCGCCTCCCCCAAGGCGCAGCCGTCGGCGTCGCCGTGCTCCTCCTCGGCTTCCGCCTCCGGCTGCTCCACACGCCCCCCTCTGGTTGGCCCACGACCGGCCTCCGGCTCCTAGCACCGCTGCCGCCTCCGGCCTTCCCCTGGCCTCCGGCTCCTCCTTCTCCTAGCCCCTTCCCCAGCTCGCCCAGCGCTGCTCCCTGCAGCCGCCGCCGGCGCCCATTCGCCTCGGCTCGCTCCTGGTCTCTCTCGTGAGTGCACCCAAGCCCATGCGCTTCCCTCTCTCTCTGGCCGTGGGTCTCCCCACGGAGCTGCGCCAGCGTCGCCTCCCCGGCTCGGCCCGGCCCTCCCTGCGCCGACCCCAAGCTTTTTGTATGGTAATGCTCATTCACTGATTTCCCATTTAAGCATATGCATTAATCTAATTAAGAGTTCTTGCATACTCCAAATGCAAATCCAAATAACCTCATTCTAATTGACTTGTTTAGTCATTTCGACCGTGCAATGCCTCATGGAAACCTCAAGGCTACTGCTTGCACCGCCTGATGACCCAGGCCGATGTTGTCGAGCAGATCCTTGACTTGGGTGTGCTGGGCTACCGAGCCCCGGAGCTGGCAGCATCCAAGAAGCCATCGCCTTCATTCAAGTCCAACGTCTACGCCTTCGGTCTTGTGCTGCTGGAGCTCCTTCGGCCATGGCTTCAGATTCTGAGAACCCACAGGCTGTGAAAGGCATGAAGGAGGTGTTGGGCATTGCATTGAGATGCATCCGGCTAGTCTCCGAGAGACCTGAGATCAAGTCTGTGTACGAGGATCTCTCATCAATCTACCTAGCCTCATTCTCTAGCTTTAGATGAATACTCTTCTGTCTGTTACGTGTGTTTTATCTGAAACTCTAGTGTGGCTGTAGGAAATGCAAGTGTATGGCCTCACCTTGATGCCTGCGAGTTCAAATGGCACGTCTCATTGCTCAAGTGTCATGATGTATCATATTATTGTTTGTGGAATCTCCTTTTGCAATTTGTATTAGCCAATTTAGAGGTCAGAATCTCCTCGTCGGTTTTTGTGGCCTAGAGAGGGGAAGGAAGTTTGGTGAGCACACAATCAAGTCGAGGGTTTGAGCAACCAAAGGATGGGAGGCGCCATGCGCGGGCGGGCACGAGCTAGGGGAGGCAGCGCATGGGAGCAAGCCAGGGAGGAGCGGGCCGGAGGCGACGCAGGCGCAGGCGCCGGTGGGGCCGGCCGGAGGCGGCGCCCGGAGGAAACGTGGCCAGGGAGCAAAGCTCCTGTGGGAGAAAAATGGAAAAATGGAGAGAGGGAGGAGATGAGGAAGAGAACGAATGGACTTAGGGGAGAGAAACGCCACATCAACTCCCCTCCTGGTGAAACCGAGCCACCTGGACGCCACGTCAGCAAAACCACCGCACGAAACAGCCGGAGGGGGTAGGTTATCCGGTTTTGCAACTTCGGGGTGTCAAGGGGCCTGTTTTTTAGTTCAGGAGGTTAGTTGTCCGCATGTCGATACTTGAGGGGGTAGAATGGACTTCTTCCTATGTAAAATGCTTTTGCGTACACGACCTTAAGTAACTAGTGATTAAATATAAGGATTTGCTATTTCTAAGTCGTCTAAAATTTTCTTAAGTTTAAGTCAATTGTTGTGATCATTACATTTGTGTAGAGATTGATGTGTCATATGATTGGATATATGTCCAATGGATAAAACATGTGACTTATGCTTAATAAAATTTCAGTCACATTGCGAATAGGCAATCCCTTAAATATAACCAGTCCAAAAGTGACATTGCAGCATCGCGTGACAAATTGATAGGCTTTACTAAAGTAAAAAACAAAAAAATCGATCTACTTCACTGCAGGTTGGGAAGTACTAAGAATCAATATCACACGCTCCGCAAGAACCCGGCACAGAAGGGATATGTCATGTTGGGTTGGGTTTATAGCCGGCGCCACAAGAGCCCGGCCCAACTGGCGGTCCAACCGGCGGTAGCTTAGGCGCCGCGTGGGTCCGGTCCAATCGGTACCCTTTCCTTGCTTGCAAGTTAGATAGTTTGAATTCGATCCTTAAGATCAGATTTGTTTAGAAAGATTAGATTGAGATCCTTTCGATCTCTTTAAATATTAGATTGAGATCCTTCTGATCTCTTTTGTAAGTCTCTCTATTTAAAGGGGAGAAGATGAAGGAATAGAGCAAGCAAGATGACTTGTACGCAATTCCTTTGGGCAAGTACGACGTCGTGCTTGGCACACAATGACTCGCTACTTTGGGTCACATCCCTTGGGATTTTGGGCTCTTCACCATGGCGTTTTGGTGACATGGCCACCATGTACAGTGGAGCGGCGTCCGACACAAGGCACCCAACCTTACGTTGCATGAGTGCGACGGCCACGAACTCATGGATGAGCTTATCCAGGAATTCGACGACGTCTTCACCGAATCAGCTGGATTACCACCCGTGCGTACGCGTGACCAGCGCATCCATCGCCTCTTGGGGATGGCATCGGTGGCCATTCAGCCCTACCGCTACCCGGTAGCCCAAAAGGACGAGATCGAGCGTCAATGCAAGCTTATGGAGGGTCAAGGCCTCATTCGTCACAGCATGTCCGCCTTCTCCTCACCCGTCATGTTGGTGTGAAAGGACAAGTCCTAGCGCTTTTGCATCGACTAACGTGCCCTTAATGACAAGACAGTGAAAGACAAGTTCCCAATTCCTGTGGTGGACGAGCTCCTTGACGAACTTCATAGCGCTCTATACTTCACCGAGCTCGATCTTCGTTCGGGCTATCATCAAGTCCGGATGCATCCCTGGGACATTGAAAAGATGGCGTTCCGCACTCACGATGGCTTGTTCGAGTTTCTTGTAATGCGTTTTGGTTTGACCAATGCGCCGACCACGTCTTAAGCTTTGATGAATGACGTCCTATGACCCTTCCTTCATCAATTTGTGCGCGTTTTCTTTGACGATGTTTTGATCTACAACACTTCGTGGTCTGCACACCTTCAGCATCTCCGGGTTGTTCTTGACGTTCTTCACCATCACTAACTCTTCCTCAAATGCAGCAAATGCTCCTTCGGTGAGCCAACCGT
Organism: Ampelocalamus luodianensis; assembly: GCA_036346255.1. Lineage (NCBI taxonomy): Eukaryota > Viridiplantae > Streptophyta > Magnoliopsida > Poales > Poaceae > Ampelocalamus > Ampelocalamus luodianensis. The sequence goes on along the minus strand of CM070617.1, from coordinate 21,318,660 downwards.
GTCCTATCTTGGACATGTTATCTCGGTTGCCGAAGTCACTATGGACGACAAGAAGGTGCAGTTGGTCATGGATTGGCATACACCACTGACGGCGTGGGTGTTGCGCGGGTCCTTGGCTTCGTTGGGTACTATCGCAAGTTTATCAAGGCCTACGGCTCCATCACGACACCCCTCACAAACCTTCTCAACAAGGACGGTTTCGCCTGGTCCCCGGCGGCGCAAACCGCTTTCGATGCCCTCAAGACAGCTTTCACAACCGCGCCCATCCTCCAACTGCTGAATTTCTTTGTCCACTTCATTGTGGAGTGTGACGCCTTTGGAACGGGACTCGGTGCCGTACTACATCAGGGCAGCGGCGTGATTGCATTTTTCAACCGACCCTTTGCTCCCCGTCATCATTCACTAGCCGCTTACGAGCGCGGGCTGATTGGTTTGGTTCAAGCCGTACGACACTGGCGCCCTTATATTTGGGGTCGCCCGTTCCTTGTTCGCACAGATCACTACAGTATGAAGTTTTGCTGGATCAACGTCTTACCCCGACATGGTTGTCTCCTATGCCATCTCGGTGCCGCACTTCGACCTCTTCGACGTCGTTCGGTTGACAGCAGCCTTCGACCCGGCCTTGGCTGCTCTCCGCATCCAAATTAGCCAGGGTGATCTCGGCACCCCCTTGACGGTGGTGGACAGGTTGGTGTTGTTCAACCGACGTATCTACATTCCGTCGACATTTTCCCTTCTCAAGGAGATCCTCGTTGCCGCCCATGAGGGCGTCCAAAAGACATTGCAGGGACCGCGTCGTGATTTCCACATGCCACAAGCTCGGTCGATAATATAGGATTATGTTCGCGCCTGTGTCACCTGTCAACGCAACAAAACGCAGCACTTAAATCCCACAAGGCTCCTACAATCCTTGTTGATTCCCTCTCGAGTTTGGGAAGATATCACCATGGACTTCATCGAGGGCCTTCCTTGCGTAGGCGGCAAGTTGTCATCCTGACAGTCGTCGACTGCTTCTCCAAGTATGCCCATTTCATTCTTTTGGCGCATCCATACTCGGTAGAATCGGTGGCGTGCGTATTTTTCTCCGACATTGTCTGCCTCCATGGCGTACCTGCTTCCATTGTATCATATCAGGGTCTCGTCTTCACTTCGGGATTTTGGCGGGAACTATTTCAGGCCTCCAGTTCCAAGTTTCACATGAGCTTCGCTTTTCACCCACAGTCCGATGGTCAATCGGAAGCTGTCAACAAAGTCATTGCTATGTACTTACGCTGCATAACAGGTGATCGGCCACGGCAGTGGGTTCGTTGGTTGCCCTAGGCGGAATATTGCTACAATACTTCCTTCCATACCACGCTCAAGGATACGTCGTTTCATGTCGTCTATGGGTGTGTTCCTCCTTCAATCCGCACGTATGAAGATGGTGACACGTGCAACATGGCCGTCGATGCCACTCCCCGTGCCCGTGACGACTTCCTTGCAGATGTCCAGTTACGTCTCCACCAGGTTCAACATCATGATAAGCTTTACTACAACGACAAGCATCGCCATCTCGCCTTTGACATTAGGGATTGGGTATGGCTACGCCTCCATCATCGGCCGGCCACCTCTTTAGGTGCTATTCCCAAAGGTAAGTTTGCTCCCAAGTACTACATACCAATGATACCATACCGTATCATCGCCAAGATTGACTCAGTTGCTTATCATCTTTTGTTGCCTACTAGTGCTCGTGTTCTTGATGTCTTCCATGTGGGTCTTCTCAAGCTGTACCATGGACAACCATCGGATCAACCACCAGGCCTTCCCGTTTTGCTTCATGGCAAGGTGCTTCTGACATCGGACAAGGCCCTTCATATCTGTCTCTACCATGGTGTTCGTCAAGTTCTAATTCAGTGACAGGGACAATCGGCGTCGGCAGCTTCTTGGGAGGACCTCGCCAATTTTCATCACCGTTATCCATTGATTCAGCTCGAGGATGAGTTGCTGGCAGAGGGGAGATAGATGTCATGTGGGGCTGGGTTTGCAGTCGGCACCACAAGGGTTCAGCCCAACCAACGGTCCAACCGGCGGCAGCTTAGGCGCCGCGTGGGTCTGGTCCAACCGGTACCCTTTCCTTACTTGCAAGTTATGACAGTTTGAATTTGATCATTAAGATCAGATTTGTTTAGAAAGATTAGATAGAGATCTTTACGATCTATTTTGTAAGTCTCTCTATTTAAAGGGGAGAAGATGAAGGAATGGAGCAAGCAAGATTAATTTATCTAATCTCTCTTCACCCTAGCCTCCTGCCATGCGCACCCACGCCTCCACCCCTGTGGTGCACACGGCATTCCCTTCTCGTACCGTGTGCCGTCCCTCTCCTCCACCACGACCTCGGACGCAAGCCCGGACCGAAGCCTCCCATCCAGGGAAAAAATTCGGCCGTGAATCGCGATTCACGGTCGATTCGGCACTCGCACGTGGTCCGTGAAAACGAACCACGGAAATTTCAAATTTGATTTTGGATTTTTTTTATTGCATAATACACCTCCTAGGTTGGTTTAAGCATTTTTTTTTGTACTAGATTACATATTGTATGAGCTAAATATGCTAACTTTTCGATTTTACTATGACATGAAATGTTAACTCTCCGATTTTACCGGTTTTTCCCGGTTACCGGTCCGGTTACCGACTGGGACAAATTCGAATTCAATTTTCGTTTGATGAATTTTGCTCGGTTTTTTTCCGGTTTTTTCGGTTACCGGCCGGGAACCGTTACCGAGCCCGAGCGGGATTTTGTCCGGTAACGGTTCTTTGATCCTTGCTCCCATCTCCCACTCATACCCGATCCAATCTATTCCGGAAGCACTTGATAGGATATTACAGGTTTCATACAACAATGCAGTGTACAAGATTTACAACGGTGGAACTATAGCTGACCATGTACAAGACATTTAGCTGAACACACGAAAAGTTATTTATTTATTTCCCCTTTGTAAGGGGTTGTGATAGTGGTTTTTTTTTTCACAGTTTATTGCTGGTTTTGACCTTGAAGAAACCAAACCAGGAGCTTCCCTACCAGCATTGATTGAAACTACAGCTTTGACTTGGCGCGGCTCAATGTTGCTTCAATGGTTCCATGTGGTTCATCAGTCGGCATGTACACATCATCAGCAAACTGTAGCATAGAAATAATTCAATTAAAGTGGGTGAGATATGAGAGTTCTGGGGTAGCTTAAATTGCAACGCCCAACATAAGGCTTGCTGCATCTTCAGTGAACATAATTGTAAGTTTGCAAGAATATCATTCATATTCATAGGTTACAACGATGTGAGCTGACATCGCAATGCTAATTTTATTCCATCCAGGAAATCCAGCATGGTTATATAGACTATAGTAGCAAAAAAAAAAACAGTTAAGCAAAAATCCTATGAATTAACACTAAAGTGATATTTTCGAAAGTGAGGGAAATTATGCTCCAGGAAACCAAATCCATTACATTATTTTGAGCACATCTAATTCCAATGAATTACGGCCCGGAAATAAAAGCTTCTCATGCCATTTTTTTATTTAAAATCATTTTTGTTTAGCTCCAGATTGGGGTTTGGAATTACAATGCTACTAACAATGTATTTGAACTACAATTGCTAATATACATCACTCAGAAATCCACCATTAGCCCTAAGAAGTATGAAACAGAGGAGTGCAAACAGCAATACAGAATAATACAAATGTGGTAGGTATCTTCCTCACCTTCACCAATCCTGGATTTTCTTTGCTCGATAAGTTCACAGGCAGAAAGTGGAGGTTTGGCATCCTTAGCTGAACAGATGTTATGTCCGGGAACCTTAAAATTGCACATATATATTCAGTGCATACATATTATAAGAGGCTAAAATACGGCTGAGAAAAGCTACAACAGGTAACAACCAAATCTCAAAGTTACAAACCTGGTAAGAACTTCTTTAGCCATGATGTATAATGTATTCTGCACTGATGGACTATACACTCCAACATAAGGAGGACCAAAGAATGTCTCTGCGAGAACTCTCTTTACATCCTGGTATCTTTGTGTGAAGCAGAATGGCTTTGATGGGAGCTGGGCAATATGTTCAAAAGGATACCTGGATACAAAAGGAAAAAAAGCAAAGCATGACAATAAACAACTGGATGGGTCCTGCCACGTTCTTGTCATTTAGCAAACTAGAAAATCGTGAACCCATGACTTGTAACATGAGCTCCTATTAGCTTGAAATCCCAAAAGATAATGTCAACAGTGTATGTAAAGAACTACGCTTGTCCAAGACAAATGGCAACAGAAATGCTACTCAACTGGACATACAAGCAACAGTTAAAATATTATAATACTGAGCTCACTTATTTTCTTGCCTTGAATGTTCAGAATTATTAATGAAGGTAAGAAAGGGATGAATAACTATCAATACAGTGGATAATAGAATTTTTCAGGCAGAAAGCAAGTGCCACACCTCCACCAAGCAGTTACTTCTGTTGCTACAATTCTCTCTCTTGTATCAGGAAGAAGCGTGTAGCGATCCCTCACAAATCCTTCAAATCCAGACTGAGATAAACAAGGTTGTTAAAAGATCGCATTTACTACTTGCAATTGCAGCCTATTTCTGTAATATTAAAATAAAACAATTCTGTTTCAGTTAAAACTTTTTTTTTCCTTTCTTTATACTCTATTGGAACTTAAATAGTTAAATTAGTTTGCTTTGGTGACACTTCAGCTAACGAAGTGCCAGCTTGCGACAATGTTGCATTCAATCCCCACAAGCATGAGTGCATGACATAGCTTACAAGTCCATTTCTATCTCACCAATCTTCTACAAGGACTATCTCACAACCCACACAACCGCAGGAAAAAAAACTAGCATCTGGTAAGACTACATATATCTTCCTATTTAATGATCTCATATAAGTCTCTATCATATCATAAGTCCTAACTTATGCAACTATGTACTGTGAGTGACCTCACTGAAATTAAGTAAAACTACCACACCGGTTTATACAGGACAAGACCAACTCAACCAGATATCAAGGAACATATGGTGGAGCGCATTTATATGGGAATGGTGGCCCGAGGATCATAAAAAAGAGTTAAAGAAATACCTGAGTTGTCTTTAGCAGTGAGTATCCTTGAATTCCAGAATTTATAAGCAGGCTTCCAGACTTCTTCACAGTGACCTCTGTGCTGTGCTTTTCAACACCAAGTTTGAACCCTACAAAGAAGTACATTATATAGAGCTATCATGTAATTCTGAAATTATTAATCTGAAAGGGAGTGTTCCAGTGTCTTCCTTTACTGCATGTGATATTTAGCACTGGAACTTATATTACACATTAACACACTAATACATGTGAGATGTTTGCCATAATAAATGTCATTCAGAAGGGAATTTATATGTAAAAACAAAATTGATCATGTAAGTAGTTGAAAAGAAACTGTCTGCTTGATTCTCATATTCCTCCTTTTGGACTCTCAGTGGATCATACTAGGACAGTAACCTGGACCTCAAAGAGAAAATGAAAGACATGAGGGGACAATTTGCACTAAACCATTCAACTTCCGACCAGAACAATGATCATGGGAAAATATGCAAAAACACCGTAGTAGAACTAAATTGGCCAAGGCATAGAGATAAAAGGCTCTAGCATACACAGGCATACAAATAGTGATTATATGTTATAATATTGGTAAATGCGGCTCTAGTATCAACTCAAAGATTAAAGTCCCATTTGGCTCTAGCCTCCAATAAGTAAATATAGGACTTCAGAAACATTACACAGGCAAAATTGTGCACTTCTCTATGCCCACTTAGAGGACTACATTTCTAGATGCTTCTAGTCAAGCACATATGGTTTAGGGGGGTGGCTACGGTACATATAACTTTTTGTTACAAAAAGGTTTCAGATTTTTTTCCTCCCCCTAATATTTTTTCACTCACCACCACTCCCTCTTGTAGGATGATTAGTGGATGATGGGGAAGTACATGTAAAGTGCATAAATTACATACACATTTACTAGTCACTCTCTATGATTTATTGCCTGATATTCTTCAGCTAAGGAAACAAAAGAAAATGTTCATCATTAGGACTTAAATGAAGATGACAACATTAAGTTGACTCCCAGTTAAGTATACCTTTGGGCAAAAACATGCATGACGATCACTGTGCCTCCTCTCCTCATGTTAGATAAGAGCAACATAATGTCTGTAGGCAACCTAGTGTATACGGATGGTTAAGTCATTGCTAAAAAGGCGTTGCCAAGGGCTTGAGTGTCTCACCTCCCTTCTCTTGCCTTTCTTCTCTCTGTTTTTACTTCAACTATTAGTGCTTGTATGATCTGTTTTATATAAGTTTGTTACATTTATAACTTTTGGGCTCACATCAATGTATAAAGAGTAAATTTCACAAAACCACACTACCTTTAGTGAAACTATCATAAACTACACTTTTAAGCAACAATTTCATATAACCACACTTCCCTTTATATAACATTTCACAAAACCACACTTTTAAGTATCAACTGTCTGGGCCCACTCATCAGTCTCACAAGCCTATCCCGTTTCCATTTTCTAATATGGATAGGCTTGTGAGACCGACAAGTGGGCCCGGCCCGTTGGATATGATGGTAATACTTGAAAGTGTGGTTTCTAAAATGTTATACAAAGAGAAGTGTGGTTCTCTGAAACTGTTGCTTAAAAGTGTGATTTTGTTATAGTTTTACCAAAGTAGTGTAGTTTTGTGAAATTTACTTATGTATAAATTGTAGGAAAAGAATTATTCCTAGTGGTGTTGATTTGTTGGAAAACAAAAAATAAACATTGCCCGTTTGATCATAAGTTACCTACTGACCCCACTGCTGTAATTCATTCCATTTGTACATGGATCCAATACTGTTCTGGTCTTCAAAAGGAGGCAGGTCAGGATTTACTTCAGAAGGGCTCAAAACTTCTATGGCAGGTGGGATTGAAGCTTTCAGCAAGACGCGCGGATGGGCCCCAATGCCTAAAAGATTACCATAAAGGCTGGAGATTATTGTTGTCTGTTAGTCGGACATCGTTTTTACTCTTTCAAGCAGGTTCAAGGATGTTTAACCCCTTCCTTCTGCGCTCTGCTTTTAGTCAGCTGCAAATTGGAATGGTTGTGAACTTGTAGTGTACTTTGGTTTTTGTGAAGTAAAGCAAGGAGCCAAGGATTGTAAAGGACATTCCAACTTGAGCCAGCTAAGCACATCTAATCTCGATTCTCGACCCCCAAAGTTCACGGCTTATGCTTCATCAATAAAAAGTACCTCTTCCTCACCTCAAACCACAGCATAATAAACAGCAAGAATAACAGAAAGAACTCTTCTCACCATGCGAATGAGGTTTCCCGTCGACAACCACACGCTCCCATGGGCGCTCCACGATGGTCACCGTAGCCTCTGAGACCTGCCCAAACACGAACACACCAAAAATATCCATAAAAATGACACCTTCCCCCTAACAAAACCGCAAACAAGACACACACACCCCACCTTTCCCTACCTGGGGGTACAACGAGGTGAAATGCCTTCCAAGAATCACCGCGAATTCCTCCATGGACACCACCTCCGTGCACTCCTTCGCCTTCACATACACCTGATCAAACAAAGCCATAGCGACTTAAGAGCCAGACTTAGAACCAGACCAAGAAGCGTGAGAATCGCGGGGGCAGAAAGAAGGATAGAGAGAGAGCAAACGTACGGTGTTCTTGATGGAGTCGGTGGCGACGATGGCGGAGTTGTCGTCGGAGGTGTACGAGGGGAGGCAGTCGGAGACGACGCTCACGGCGACATTCCACTCGACGATGAGGTGGCCGCCGGTCGCGGCGGGGCGGCGCCAGACGCGGGTGACGCGGACGCGGGACTTGCCGTGTCTACCCTGTAGCTCGAAGCGCTCGGCCATGGCCGCCGGCGGCGGGACGGGATCTGATCTGTGCGGGAGTGTGTGTGGCTGTGCGTGCGCAGGGGAGGGGGTGAACGGCTGATGCTTGATGCGATCGCGGGCTGCGCCGAACAGGATGCGTACAAGGGTGCCTTTTGTAGAGGGACGTGGGGCCCAGCTGCAGTGGGCGAAAGACGAAAGTGACGTGTTCCACGCTCGTACTGCTCGTTTGAATTTAGGATAATGCTTACGTGCAGACGTCCGATTTCCTCGTGAAATTTCGGACGGTGTCGTTCTCTAGGCTCGTACACCTAACGGACACCACCCAACAATAGAAGCTTGGTTTTCTAAGACAGCTGCTTGCTAAAGTTGGGATCAGAATGTCAATGTGGGAGACGAAGTGGTCTGGGACTCCGCCTCTACAGACTACAGGGTAGGAAGTGCTGGACATTGGACCGGGCCTAGTCCCGATGTCGCTGGTGCCTCCAAAGCGTATAGCGAAATAGTTATCCTTTATTTGTTTTTGCTATGTTACGGTCCATTAAAAACAATATTATATACTGTTTTTTAGAATGCTGTAGTGTTGTATCTGTAGAAAAAAAAGATACATATTGTTAATAACGATGTTGTAATTTTTTTCAACACGTTTTTTTCAGATGTTTTGTTTTTTTTATTTGGGATGTTGCAACCGTTGTCCGGAGATATTGCAACCGTTGTATAGGGATGTTGCAACCGTTGTATAGGAATGTTACAACCGTTGTCCGGAGATATTGCAACCGTTGTATAGGGATGTTGCAACTGTTGTCCTGAGATGTTGCAACCGTTGTCCAGAAATATTGCAACCGTTATCCGAAGATGTTACAACCGTTGTCCGAAAATGTTACAACTATTATCTTAGCATGTTACAATCGTTGTCCGAAGACGTTGCCGCAGAATGACCTCGGAATTGAATCGACAACTGTAATGCTGTAGAACCAGCCAAGCTCTAGATATTTCTCCTAAAAAAATCTTGAGGGGAATAAATACTTCGTATCTCATCGGTGCACACCAGGCAATATCCTTTGATTCTCACACCAGGCAATATCCTTTGATTCTATATGCCAAAAAGGTCTCCTCTTCCCACGTTTATCACGAGTCGTGACAACCACGCAAGCACAAAAGAATTACGAGGCGACGAGGCTTCGGACGCAGCGCACGGACCGAGGAGCTGGCGGACGCAGCGCGCCGAAGAAAAACCGGAGCGTCCGGCGCTAACCTCGGAGAGATACGCAAGTTGAGCAGATGACAGGGTTGGCCCACATGTCGGTGGGGCCGTGGGGCAACTATAACTAGTACTAAGCAGTAAGCAAGCGTGGAGTGTACAGTTGAATTGTCACAATTTTTATTTATAATAGTAAAAATAATCTTTATTCTCACAAAATTATAAACAATTGCACGCGCTCCCCATTGGTAGAAGCCAACTTTCGCGCTCCAAATCCGCGACAGGAACGTGCCTATTTCTTAGCAGAGGTGCTTTATTTTGTTTGAGATAGTAGTCAACTTTTACTTACTTCCCAACAAATTTTAATCCTTGTTACAATCACATTATTGGATGACAAGTCACTAATCTAACGAATGATAAGTAAAGAAATCATGGAGGTGGAGGGGTTGCTCTTCCCTAAGAAAGCTTTTTCTTATTTTTTTTTAAAAATTCCAAACAAGCTCAAAATGCTTGAAGGATATGTTTGAAACGCAATAATTTCATTAAAAAAACTATGTAATTTCTTTCTATATCATGTGAAAAAAATCTGTATTCAGGACTAGCCTTAAGTAGCAAATTGGTAGTATACTTTTATCTTCATTCTCGACGAGGCTAACATTCACCATTTTAGCAAATCAAGTTTAGTATTTTGCAATCGCTTGCATGTAACACCCTGTTTGGAGCGTAGGAACAATTTATTTTCTATAGAAATATAGAAAAATTCTCACATTCCATTCAGGAATTAAGATGTAAAACATTTAGTAATTGTTGTAATCCTAGCAAATGGTAGAACCATTTTCTATAAAGGTGTTGATGTTTTTTATGAGAAACTATACAAACACCCTAGATCATTACGCATGTCAGATGCAAGTATGCAACCAAATTTCACGTGAAAGAACCCCCGGTACATCTAATTTCCCCCTCTGGCTCTCTTTTTACGATGACATGAAGTAGCCGTGCCAGACCTCTGCTGCAGCGAGTAAACTGAACCGAAGACGGAAGCGTGAACAGTGCAGAAAAATACCGAAGTAACCGAGCACTGAAACTAGCGTACGGCGTAGCTGTAGCACGTCAAGGAGAAAAACCACTACCTGCACACAGTTTTTCCGTAACTGCTGCAGCCGTCGTTTGTGCTTTCGCTTTGTTAAGAAACTATGGGCTCGGCCCGAAAGTCGGCTCATGTATAGGCTCTTCATCCCAAACTCTAGCAGGGTCTCTAGTCTATAAATAGGGGGTGTTATTCACTGTAAACGATTGATCGATGGATGAAAGAATAAAGAGAAGCAAGACGTCCCCCTATATCTCTGTGTTTAATCTCTTATTCTGTTATTATGATTCATGCATTGTTCTTACGATTCTACGCTTGTCTACGAGGTAATCGCTCAGACTGGACTCGTCAGCGACGGTTTCTCAACACGCTTGTGTTCATGGATGATGCTCGTTGTTTCTAACAAACGTAAATTGATGGAAGATTTTGTTGAGGAGCCGTCGCTGGCGAGTCTAGTCCGAACGATTACCTCGTAGATAAGCGTAGAATCATAAGAACAATGCAAGAACATAATAACAGAATAATAGATTGAACACAAAGATATGAGGGGACTGTAGACTTCTCTTTATTGCTCTTCTCAATTATCGCGTACAATGATTGGGGGTCTCCCTCCTATATATAGGCTACGGGTGGATAAAATGCCCACCTGGGCCAGAACTCCTGGTCATGGGCCCCATTTCTTAACACTCCTCTTTGGGCTCTTATCCTTCATGTCCATGCCTCGTCAAAACTCCATAAAAACTTAGTGGGAAAAATTTAAAAAAAGAGTACATGAATTATGTTCTGCTATGCTGCACGAATTGCCTTATTAAAAACTTTAGCCGAGAAACTTCAGGAAAACTCGTCAAGGAAAAAAGAGTACAATCCGCCTAATTTCATTTAATCTTTAGGATTTATTCTTTAGGTACTTGATCTTCATAATCAAGCTTTAGTAATGAGTTCGTGAAGATTCCCCCTGAATTCCGCACTTCTCTAAGTCTCATCAATCCAATTCCACGTATGCATCTTTCAAAGCTAGACGCTGGAAGCGACTTGGTGAATAAATCTGCAAGATTTTCACACGACTTAGTATGCAGTACGTCAATTATGTCCATCTTTTGCAATTCATGAGTATAGAAGGACTTGAGATTGATATGCTTTGTGAGATGACTCTTCACATAACCTATCTGCACTTGTGCAACACAAGCTTCATTATCTTCATAGATAATAGTGGGGGTTTGCACGGTATTCAATCCACATGATTGTTGGATGTGGTGGATCATCCGCCGAAGCCAAACACATTCTGATAAGGCCTCGTACAATGCTATTATTTTCGAGTGGTTCGTCGAAATCGATACAAGACTCTGCTTAGACGATTTTCATGGAATTGCAGTTCCACCACATAGAAATACATAGCATGTTTGCTATTTGGTTGTATGCGGATTCTACAGGTACCCGGCATCTGCATTGTCATTCATAGTTAGGTCTTATTTCTTTCTATAGGACAGACCAAATTCTTTGCTTCCTTAGAGGTATCAGAAGATGTCTTTCATTTCCTGCCAATGCCTTTGGTAGGTTCTGCACTATACCTTGCTAGTAGGTTCACTGCAAAAATATCCATTTTAGTACAGTTTGCTAAATACATGAGTGCTCCTACTGCACTTAAGTGTGGGAATTCCGGCCCCAGAACTTTCTCCCCCTCTTCTTTAGGTCTGTACGAGTCTTTGTCTTGCAGCAAGGATCTCTCGACCATCGGCACTTTCGAAGGGTATGCCTTTCCAAAGTCGAACCTTTCTAACACCTTCTGAGTGTAAGCTGACTGATTACTAATATTCCTTCAGAGACATGCTCAAGCTGCAAGCCTAGACAATATTTGATTTTACCCAAACCTTTTATTTCGAACTTCGACTCCAGGTAAGAGCTTACTTTCTTAATATACTTCAGGGTTCCGATGATATTCAAATCATCTTCATACTCTGAGATTATACAAAATCCATACTGGGATCGTCGTATAAATACACAGGGTTTATTCTCATTGTTCATGTAGCTTTTCTTGTAAAGAAAGTCGCTTCAAATGAGTATACCACATTCTGCCTGATTGCTTAATTCCGTATAGAGACTTTATGAGTTTCACAATGTAAAGATGTCTATTTACTCTGTCTTGGTTCAGGACATGCATACATTCAGGTATCTTCATATAAATATCCGAATGTAATATTTCATAAAGGTATGCTGGTACCCCATCCATCAATTTCACTTCTAACTTCAAGTTCACTGCCATTGAAATAAATATCTAAAGGGAGTTCCACTCATGACCGGGGAATAGGTTTCTTCATAATCATCTCCTGGACGTTCAGTGAAACCTTGTGCAACAAGCCTTGTTTCTTTTCATTTCTCTTTGGAACAAATACCCACTTATACCCTACGGGGTGCACAAGGGGAGGCGTGCGGCTTACAGGCCTAAACGTCTTTCTTTTATTCGGGGAGAATAATTCAGTTTCTATTGTCTTCTTTCAATCTTCTCAATTTAATCTTTCCTTTTATTCAGCGAGCGATGCAGGCTCTGAATCAAAATCGATGATTGTGGTAATTTTCTTTGCAAAGTAAATGTCGACATTAGCTGTTGTCATATTCAAAGATTCTCCGATGTCATGGAGTTTATAACTATTTCTTCAAGGGGCGGTCTTTTAATGCTTCTACTTGCTCATCGTTGTTTTCAATTGCGGGACAAGTCCCTTTAGTTGTTCAGCTCCGATGTGTGCACACATATTCATGCTGATGTCTCCCTTCATGGGGACATTCTGGTATGCCTTTTCTGAAGGTGCCATATTGGTGTCAGATCTCAACTGGCTCCCCTTCTAGTTCTAGGGCACTTCAGTGATCGGCTGTGTCAAGTCCTTATCCTTTTTCACCACGCGTCCCTGGTTACTTTGGATTCGAGGGACCAGAGTTCTCGTCCTTTCAGAGGTCTTAGAACGAGATTAGGGATACCTTCATTGGTATTTCAATCCTCTCCGGTGCATTGCTTGTAGGTAAATGCTACTTGGTCACGCTCTTTAAATCACTAAAGTGGTGTGGCAGTTGATTCGCTAATATTTACAAATTAATTATCTTCTGGACTTCAATTGTCTTCTGGACATCAATTATCTTCTAACTTCTCTTGTTTTTTAGACTTCTTTATTTGTTTTACTAGTACGCTAGTCATATGCACGGATTCCAATTTTCTTCTGGACTTCAATTGTCTTCGGGACTTCTCTTGTCTTCTAGACTTCAATTGTCTTCCGGACTTTTCATGGCTTGCCACGTTATTTTCCAACATTTTCATCAAAGGGTTGATTTCCTCCCCCTAATGATGAGAAATTTACCTCATCTAATATACTATCAATGAATCGGGCATTATGCAAATCTCCAGTCATAAGGTCCAAATACTTGATTATGGATGTTGTCTCATAACCAACGTATATCCCAGACTTTCGGAGAAGGCCCATTGCAATTCGCTACGGTGGTGGTATAGGTACATAAACCTTGCAACTAAATCTGCGAAGATGAGAAGTTTTCAATGCTGACCCTTACGCTAATTGCATAGGTGGATGGATGTTATAGGCCAGCGGTCTAAAATTGATGAGAGATGCTGCGAGCAGGACTGCGTGTCCCCAACATGTAGTTGGTAAATTACAATTCTTCAAAGTTCTGCTAGTCTATTCTGGGTGCGGACATGCGGTACAGAATGCTCAACTTTAATTCCCATTTTCATGCAATAATCATCAAATGCCTTCGGAGTACATTCTCCAGCGTTGTCCATTCAGGTGGACTTCACGTGATGACCAGGGAAATTATTTTTCAACTGTTAATTGTTTGCAAGATTTAGCTTTTGTAAAAGCGTGGTTTCTCGTAGACAATAAACATACATGCGACCATTCCGAGGAAGTGTCGATGAGTACCATAAAATACCTAAATGACCCTTACAGGATCTGTATAGGACCGCAAAAGTTTCCCTGGATACCGTCCAGGAATACAGGGATTTCATCATTCGCTTTCAGAGTAAAAGGTCTAGTAATTAATTTCTCGGTGGCATATTCAGGGCACACAAAATATTCCTGATTTAGGAAATTCTTTTATGACGATGATTAAAACATCTATGTATTATTTTTAATACATAACATACCATACGTCTTCATGGTCGTAACCCCTGAGGTACACGACCTCAATGGTCGTAGAGATTCCAGAGGTTACATAATGGGTACCCTGGTCGGACGAAGGCCTATCCCAAGCTCCCGACCAGGAGAACTGCTCGTAAAAGGTATGAAGCGATACTTATGGCGATTCGGTATATTCTCTACCGTGTGATGAATGGAACACGTGCATATTCCATACCATATGACGTTTCTTATTCAGAAGCACTGATGAATAACCACTATGCGGTTATATGTCTTATAAACATACAACCGTCGAACGGTTGACTTTCCATCAACCGTCATCCGACTCCGACCAGTCGTGACGCTTCACATCAGACGTCTTCTCCAGAAATAACTGCCACCTCTTCAAGGGCTATTTAAAGATGGAGTACGGACGGAGCAAAGGAGATAGAGCCTTCAGACTAAAGCATAGACCTTATACTCGTGTTTTAAGTCTGGCATTGTAAAATAACAAATAGTATTCTCAGTGTAAACAGGAGTAGTTCATCATCCAATCAGGAGGCATCCCCTGTAAACCCCAGTTCATACTAATAAAGGAGCAGTCCCATTATTACTCTAGATTTCCCACGTCACTCTCTCCTTTTCTTTTAGTAAGATCGACGTCTTGATCGTCGACACTTTACATCTATATTATGTCCCTATGAATTGTTAATTATACATCTCATCATCCTAAGACCTAGGCGGCATAAATCTATAATTCGAGTTTTCAGGGCAGTATAGGTTGCAGGTGCCTTAATATTAGTGTAGTATAGCCCAGTTTCAAATGAAGGAAGTCGTTGTAATACTATTTTTCTATTTTCTTCGCGTTTTTCCATGAGCAAGTATTCCTTACCATACTCTTCTTAGTCTCTACGTGGAGACCGTTAGCGTAAATATCCTTGAGAATTCTAGTCGGTTCTGGGTACAACAAGTCTTCTTCAATTACCAAAGTTGTGCCCATTGGGAGTATAATCATGGTACTTCCTGAGTCTATTATACAAGTATCGATGCCTACGATTGTCATAAGACTACCAGCATTCTTGCTGATCGACTGGAAAAAAATTCGTTTATCTCAGGATGGTATTTATTGTGCCGCTACCTGCTAAGCACACTTCCTCTATAGGGCGCCACATGCATTCTAATATAATGTACTTTATTAATATGTAGCAGAAAACAAGCAACACATAAATAAAATACTTCAGATATCAGAACATTACTTGCTATTATAAATACGAGAAAATAAGTCTTGCATGACTCATAAGAATTTAATGATTTGCTCTCCTAGAGCTTGCAATAATTATTCAATAATTCAAAGTTCTGTTTCAATTACAAACTGCAAGTTACTATAAAAGATCCAAGTTCAATGCATGCACTAGATCGAATCGGCGAAGTATTCAGGAACTTCTGCCTCAATCTGCTCTATGGCGATCTTCTCCTCTTGGGCAACTATGGCTGCGGCCGCTGCGATGTCCAAAGGAGGGATGATGGGGGCTGCTATTGGGTTGTCCACATCCATTAGTGCAACTAATGGCTGTGGACTCTCTATGCCTACAATGGCGAGGTGTGGCACATGCTGTCATTTGCCCTTCTTCTTAGACTAGAAAGCATTAATAACGTGCGACATATGACCTTACCCTTCTTGTTCCTCTCATTCGTGAAAGGCTTCACCACCTTGTAGCTGCTAGCAGTGGTTTCATGGCCAACATTGCTACTAGGTGGCTGCGAGATGTAGTTTTTCTTATAACATTATCTTGAGTTTCCACAACTTGCATGATGTCAATTAATTCGGTATACTGCTTGTAGTCGTCTTGACGATAGTTGCGTGCGGATTGCACCGCGTTCGGGTGAAAGGTAGAGAGTCTTCTCAATCTTCTACTCATTCGTGATTATATTATCACAGAGTTGAAGACTTGTACAAATTCTGGCCATACTAGGTCAGTTCTTCGAACTGATGGTTCGTGATGTGTAAGGACCCGGGATTAACATCCCAGATCTTCTGTGCATAACTGAACTAGTCCCATGATCAGTGGCTAGCTCACACAGTAAACAAATGTGATAACACAACCATAAACGCTAAAGTTTATTAATAAATAACATAGTTACTTACAAGATAGACTTATGAACCAACGATAAAGAAACACAGCGGAAGACGAAGAAGACGTAGTGGAGTCCAGCTGATCTGCCACAGGCAATCGACTGGGGTAGCGGCCTAGTCGTCATGATCCACACCTAAAGCGAAGCCCTTCTCCTCTGAAATTTGTTTGCATTAAGCAAGTATGAGCACAACTTCTGTGCTCGCAAGTTACACCCGTCAAATAACAAAATGACATGCATATATGGATGTAACAAAGGAAGGTTTATAGGGTTATTTGTGCCAGAATATCATTTGACATTAAATTTAATACTAAGTTCAAAAGCTCAAGTTTTTATAAAATCTAAAATTGATTTTGAATTGATAAAGATAGTGTAGGCACCAACCTAACACCAACATAAACACGGGCAACCCATAACTTTTCTCATGGACACCCATCCATGTCAAACTGTTTTACCAAAAATATTTTGAAATCGAAATCTAACTTTGAGTGGCTTTGCCAGCATGTCCATGACCGTGAACACGGCTATTCGAATAGTTTTACACTCTGCAGAGGTTGTACAACTTTACCCACACGAGATAATCAACTTTTAATGTCCGTCTGACACACTTCCGAAGGTGTACGACTAAGTGATCATCACGAGGCCTTTACAATGCATCATTCCACCATAGTCCTACCTCGCTAAGGTTTCGCCCCCTTTGGACTACCCGTCCGCAGAGTTCAGGCCCCCTCTTGCGCCAGGTGGGACAAAAGTCATGAAAGACTACCCACCGCATCAATAGGAACGACCATGATGGAGCTTTGCAAATTATTCAGCCAGGTCCTGCCCTATACAAGACATATGGTAGTACGATGTGGCTTAGCAAGATGCGGCTCGAAGATCGGTCCTTAACTGACCTGGGCGACAACCAACAGAACCCTGGGGCTCAACCTACCCAGTTGAGCCCGTGCATAAACCTGCACCCACCAGACAACCAATTCGTCCACGTCCAAACCATCATTTTATTTTATTTTCTAAAGTCATTTATAAAACTCCCATGACACACCAATGCCAAGGGTACCATTTAAACAATAGTTGATTTCTGGTTGAAATTCCCCAAATAAAACATATTTGGTCTATAAACATGGCTAAGCACAATATTTTCCAAACGACCCTAGTCCATACTATTGTATCAACTAGGTTTTATCTAGGGTGACAACATGTTTGATTCAATTATCAAAATTGGCCATACAAAGGATTTTAGGCATAACTATAAATTTAAAACAGGAATTTAAATTACTGAATATAAATAAGCATGCAGTAATAATTTGAAACAGAATTTAAATAATTTTAAATAATGGGTGCAAATATGATCAAGAATGTAACTTGCCTTGCTTGAATAGTTGCTCTCAAACGGCGTCGAAATCTGACTCTCCGAAGTCGTCGAAATCTATACACGAAAATAAGGCAAATTCAAACTAAATTCAAATAAGATTCAAATTAACTCCAAATTTAATAATTTTTCTTTAGTTGGCTAGATCTTGAATTTAGATAAATTTAGAAATTTGAATGGGCTCAATCGGAGTTCGGATGCAAAAGATATGAGCTCTAGAAGTTTGAAAATACATAAAATGATCAAATTAGGGTTTTTCTGAATTTTGGGAATTATTTTTCTAAAGGAAAATGGCTTTATTGCGCAAGGCTGACGTCAGCGAGGGAATTTCTTTTTCCCGGCCGAATTATTTTCCTAAAGGAAAATATTTTCTTCCTCTGACATGTGGGCCCGAGTCCATGGACTTGGTCCACGGTTGGACAAGGGTTCATGGTGGACTCGGTTCATAGCTACAGTGAACGGGGTGGGGGCGCTGTGTGTGCAAGGTGACGTGGCGCTGACTAGGCATCCATGTCACTGCCACGCATGTGGGTATGATGATGTGGCGCCCATGTGGTCGCCCACGTCATCGTGCACGCGCGAGCACGAGCCGGTGGTGCTCGGCGCGCTTGCCGGCGATAGGGGCTCCGGCGAGTGGGTAGTACTACCCGAGAGAAGAGTGTAAGTCACGATGCTCACTTTTGCGGCGGATGGCGCGGCGTCGGCCGCGGCGAGCAAAATGGCGGCGGCGGCGCCGGGGCAGCGGAGCGGCGATGCGGCGGAGTCTGGCGCGGCGACGCAGCGCGCCGGTGCGCCGCGATGGGGCGGTGTCGATGGTGACGGCGGCGAGGACGTGACGGCGGCGGAGTGAAGCTCGGCCGGCGACGCTTTAACGGCGAAATCCGGCGGCTAGGGGCGGAGAGGGGCGGAGTGAGTGAGGGGGTGAGGTTGAATAAGAGGACAGCTCCCCGGTGCTCCCTTTTATAGGGGCCGAGGGTCACCGGTGCGGCGTGGAGGCGTGGAGATCGTGGCGGTGGCGGTTGCGGCGCGCGAAACGGTCGAAACCGGCGCGAGGAGAGGGGAAGAAGGTGGGGGCGAGGGCGGTTGGAGACGCCGAGTCGTGCGCTCCCGTGCGCGGGGGACGCGGGTGGCTGGGTGTGACGTGGTTGCGGAGCTCCCTCGAGCGAGGGTGGCGGCCGGCTCGGCTGTTTGCGCGGAGAAGAAGGGGAGGAGGAAGACGGGTGCAGGCCGTCGGATTTTGATCCGACGGTGCGGAGGAGGCGGGTGGCGTGGGGGTTGGTTGGCCGTCCGATGTAAATCGAACGGTCAAGAGAGGGTGGGGCGGTTGAAGGGGAGAGAGGGTGGAGCGGGCCGCTCGGGTGGGCTGCGCGAGAGAGAGAGAGAGATGGGCCGGAGTGAGTTTCGGCCCAAAATGAATTAGAGTTTTTAAATTGCTTTATTAATTGATTTAATTCCAGTAATTCATTTAGGCTTTAAAAAATAGCAAAATAAATCCAAAAATTTAGAGAAAATTCACAGAAATTCCCAGAGTTATTTTGGACTTAAATAAAATATCTCCAACTTAAAGTTGGCTTTTAATTTTGCAAATAAATTATCTTGGCTTCAAAAATACTTTGGAAAAAGCTTTAAAATTCCAAAAAATTCTAGAAATTAAGTAATTTTTTTTATTTCTCAAATAAAATCAAATAAAACTTCAAGACTTCAGATAAATTTCACTTTTGACTTTTAAAATTTCAAAAATTCAAATAAAGCAATGAAACTCTACCAAATTTCAGAAAATCCAATAAAACATTAACTTTATTTTATTTTATTTTGGTAACAGCACTTTGGGATGTTACATGATGCGAGTCATATTTATATTTATGCAAAAAAATTCATAAGACTACTGCTGGTAATTTGCGTAGGATGGTTGCAAAATTCTCATAATGCTCATCGAACTCCTGGTTCGTGATCCCGTATTTGTCTATGTATTTTTCATGATTTACTGCTATTTTCAGTGATTAAAAGCAATATAAACAATCACAGATAATCAAAACAGTAAATACAATAAATAAATTGCATAGAAATAATAATAACAAAGTTAAACATGCTTCAAAAGTTCAAGATATGCAAAGTTTTGGATTCCCGAGGCCCTTTTCTGCTGGAAAAATGACTTTCAGTGAATTCTACAATTTTCACGGGTAAAAAACGCGAAATTTCAATGCTGAGAAAAATTCTCGTGTAATTTTCAGAAAATCCAAGAACTTATTTGTAAAATCCAGAATTACATTTTTTTATTCGAAATTCCTTTCCGGCCGATTTTTTCTTACATCTTGGTCATGGGCCATGCCCTTAAGGCCCATTCGGCATTGTGCTTATGGCCTTTTGGCCTTTTTTGGCCAGACCATGACATGCGGCTGTAGGGTTCCCTGCCCTTTTCGCGTTCAAAGGAGGCGGCGATGGCTTGCACGCGTGGCAGCACGGAGCAACATGGCCAGCCGAAGGCGACGCCGTGCAACAGTGGCGCAATGTGTTGCGTGCGTGAGGGGTGGCCGACCGGCAGCTTCGAGCACGGCTCAGTGGCGCCCTCGGCGTGGTGGCTCCGGCTCTAGCTTCGGCGACTTCATGCGCTGGCTTGGGCGGCCATGCAGCGCTGTGCCGTCAGGCGGCCGGTGTGGGCGACCATGCCGAGGAGGGCCTTGCGCGGCGCCGACACCACCCATTCTCCCCCCTTAATTACGATGGCGCAGCTTCAAGCGTGCAACGGGGCGATCGGGATTCGGCGGCGCATGTGAGCGCACGTCAGAGGGCGGCGACCGACTACAGGAAGCGTACCGCAGGGCGGCGCATGGTGGAGAGCGGTGCGACCGGACGAGCTCGGTGGCGGTTGTGGCCGTGCGGGGCCTGTGCGAGCGTGGTTCGGCCATGTGGCGTCGTGGTTGTGCAGGCAGGGCAGCGCCATGCGGTGGCCGGAGGCGGCCCCGTGGTTGTGCGGCGGCGGCTCGGGCGACGAGGCGGGGTGGTATCGCTTCAGCGGGCACGAGCCATGGCGGTGCCAGGTCGACACCGTCGCGGGTGGCGGAGCGGTGCCATACGGGGCAACCGGAGCTACAAGCCGGCGGGTGGTGGTGCGTCCTTGCGGCTTCGAGCCGGTAGCGGCTCCAGGGCGAAGTTTTTTTTATGTTACTATTCATGCGATGCACACTGTTCATGCGATGCAATCATTGTTCATGCGATTACCGATCGGCTTGGTCGGCGACTTCAAGTCGGCTCGCGGTAGATTAGAATGAATTTGCAACTTTCAATCTACGGTACAATCGACATTCACTCTTTCATGCAATCTACCGATCGACATTGTGCCGGCGACTTCAGGTCTGCTCGCGGTAGATTAGAGCAAATTTGCACCGTAAAAAATCAATCTAGAAAGCAAATTTGCAGAATTTAAAACGATCTAAAAAATACGATTCAATCTACGAGTGTCGTTCATCGACGGTTACCTTTTCGATGCGAGGAGAGTCGATCATGCTGATAACGTGTTGAGGAACCGTCGCTGGCGAGTCCAGTCCGAGCGATTACCTCGTAGACAAGCGTAGAATCGTAAGAACATAAAAACAAAATAATAGATTGAACACAGAGATATGAGGGGACTGTAGGCTTCTCTTTATTTCCCTTCTCAATCATCGCGTACAATGGTTGGGGGTCCCCCCTCCTATATATAGGCTACGGGTGGATGAGGTGCCCACCTGGGTCAGGACTCCTGATCACGGGCCTAGTTTCTTAACAGATTTTACCTGTGAATAGCACTAGAGTCCAACCAATGCTGAATCATCGGATGATCATTGACTCATGCTGATGTGAGTAGAGGTACTAAATAAATGCAAAGTTTGGCTGATGCAAACTACATTTTCTTCAAGTCGTTGCAATCTAACGATACAATTAGCATCTATGTTATTATACGATCCGAAAGTTCCCTAGATCAATGAGCAAATATCTTTTAATATAAAAACATAGCCATCAGCTACAGGGTTGGTGAGTTTTTGCCCTAAATAGCATTGTTGGCAACGTTTTTTCACAAAAGTAGTCGTTCACACGCCGTATTGCCAAAAATGACACTACGGACGTGTCAACGGTCAACACGTGTCCAAAACCGTGCATCTGACACCCGAATTCAACCTCCACCGCTCATCTAGCTCCCGGACTTCCCTCCCCCCGCCACGTGGCCGACGTCGCTCTCCTGGCGCACGGACATGAGTGCCCAGAGCGCCCTTGTCCGCTCACCCCTGGCCCAGACATGCCACCTGTCCTGCTGCCGCTCGCCCCTAGCCCGGACGCACCTTTGTCTGGTCGCCCATGGCCTGGACGCACTACCTGGCCGCTTGTCCAGTCGCCTCTAGCCCGGACGAGGCTCTGTCGCATGCGTGGCACGCGGATGCGCGGCTCTGTCGGCCCCCCTTGCTCGGCCGAGGCATGTGGCCCGCGTCCGCACCTCCCTAGCCTGGACCACCCCTCTACCTCACACGTTGCCCGTAGACATGCAGCTCTATCGGGCCCCCTTGCGCAGCTGCACCACATGGCCCGCCCCTGCACGCCCCTGCCCAACAACACCTTCGGATTTCCCGCCACCACCTATCTTTCTGTCCAATCCATCACTTTTCGTAGCTACGCTGTCTGCAGGAATTGCGTTCGTGCGGCTATAAATACCGGAGTCGCTCTCGCTCTCAGTCATTCTCAATTTCATTCTCGTTCTCACACTCGTCGCTGAGAACACCGAGAATAGTAATAAAATTTATTCGGAGATTAAAGAGTGTTTAGAGTAGTTCTTAGGACCGTATCAGTGTAGAACGGCCCCCCTAAAGAGATGGTAATTTTTTTCTCCACTTCATTTGTTGTAATTACTGTAGTCGTAGTTAATTAGTCTTAATCAACTAATCGTAATTAATATAGTTAGTAGTCGTAATTAAATATCTGTAAATAATTTAGTCATAATTTATTACTACTTATTATTAAGAGATAATGAATTAGTCATAATTAATGTTTAATAATTAGTGGTAATTAATTGGTCATAATTATTTAAGTCTGAATTAGCTAGTCATAATTAATTTAGTGGTAATTAGTTATATACAATTAATTTAGTGGTAATTAACTAGTCATGATTAATTAGTCATAATTAATTTAGGGTTAATGAATTAGTGATAATTAGTCTTAATTAATTAATTGTAATTAATTCAGTGAGAATTACTTAGATGTAACGAATTACTTGTAAGTAATTTATTGACAAGTAATCAATTTGTTGCTAATTAGCGATTTTTCTTATTTCATTTCGTAAGATCGACAACTTGATCGTCGACAACCATTGTCTCCATACAAAATGCAACTCTACAATCCATTCCATGTCTTTCGAGGATTTCGTTAAGCTGCTCCCTGCCAAGTAGTCTGATGTATGCCTTTTTTTAGTTTTACTTTGTGCACTAGCAGACAATAGATGTGAAGTGGGCAAAACAACAAACATCATGTCGTCATCCTCTTCCTTCCTCCTTTTAGTTCGAAGCACCCTTCTCGAACCCATTTGGCAACTAAACACAAATATTAAATCACTAATCATTTGAAATAAATAAACAATATAGTTTTTTCACTTGCAACAAATGAAGCTTTGATCATATTCAAAATGTTAAATTCACATATTACATGCTGACTAGCAAAATACCTATTGTCTTTCAATGAAGCCTTGTTGCTTGAGATCATCAAGCTTTGCATTCAATATTTCCCTGAAGAAGAATCTTTAAAGATAACAGAATCAGTTACATCGTCATTGCTTAACATTTGGCTGGATTATCATGAGATAGCTAACAAGGATAACTGCACAAGAGCACAAGATTTCAGACATCATTGAAACACAGTTATCCAAACAACACACACCTCCGCTGACATGGCCTCAAGTCACCAGTTAGCTTCAGTGATTCTCCCATGAGTCCATAAGGTCACCATTAGAAAAAAAAAATCAATAAATCCAGTACTAGCTAGAAGCCTAGAACTACAAACCAAAAGACTCTTCTCTAATGACTAGTTCAGATGTCTTAGAGATTTAGAAAGAAATACTTTCATACCAAATCCTGCAGTGGCAGCATGCAAACTTTAATAACTAAGTCAAGACTTGAAAGCAGAAGTCAAATTGACATTTCGGTAAAAACTAGCTAGAGAATAGAAAGTGGAAAGCAGGACATAGACGATTGCACATAAATTTTGTGTGCAAACGAACCAATAAAAACTCTGAAGTTCAGGATTAACTAGTTAAGATTGAAGAGCTTTGTGAAAGAGGGTAATATGTTTTATTTTTTAGGATTGCCTTTTCCAAATTAAGAAAATCTCATGCCAAGACCATAAAAAAGGAGGACCAATGTTTGCATATGTAATACACAATATGCGACATAGTAAAAAATCTGAAGTTTTACTTTTGAGCTAGTTGTTATACATCACTCAATACACTCCCACTGAAGTCGTGCATGTATTGCGGCACAAGTTGTATGTATTTGCAAAGAAAAACGAATAGGATTTAATGGCAATCCCTGCAACCTTGCCCATGACAAAGCGAAAACTAGCAAATAAGCAGTGCTACTCCTGATTAAGGAATTCTTGATTCAGATATATATAGTCAATTAATGACGGACGTATTTAGGCTGAACTCTGAAGAAAGCTTTGCCAAACACTGGCATTGTTGAAGAAACTCTAATTCAACTTCCAGTTCTAGAAATCTTTTCAAAAGAAGTTCTGAACTTTTCCTTTAAAAAATGAAGGTAAAACATGTATTGGAGACTTAAAAGAAATTCTAGTAGCACAAACCAAGAACCGGGAGGAGATGGAGCGGAGGACGAAGCTCCAGCCCAAACTCGAGCACTCTGCGCCACCGCCTCCCTATGCGGCTTCTAGATTCCTCACACCTGGAAGAGGCTCCTCGAGACTAACTGGATAGAGCAAAGGATTGGATGTTCCTCCCAAGGTAGCGACGGCGGCAGGATCCGTGTCACCGGAGTCAGGGGGGAGGCGACGCTGTTTGGAGGAACTGATGACTCGCGGAGTCACGAGCGCAGCGAGGGAGAAGAAACCACACGGTTAAAGCGTGTGTTGTTAGCCCTGTGGATTGCGTTGGAATGGGCAGGGATTTTTTTATCCCTAGACTCATCCAAACAGGCGAAACAGCCTGGGCAGGGAAATCTTTCCCCGCCGAGATGTTCCCCGGATCGAGCCACAGTCCCGGTTGATGCCCGACCCATCCAAACGACGCCTAAATAGGCTAATTTCTGCGCGGATCCATTCGCGTGTCGTGTTCACGTCATCGTGTACTCCGTGAACCGTGATATCCCCAGTCCGGTGGTCGTGCTATCGTGCAATTCGTGCCCCTTGTCCTCGCGGGAGCGATCCGCGGACTTCCGCTTCGCTCGGCGCGACGGTTTCCGCGGACGCGGGGGGCGCGCGCGCCCCTCCCCGCAACACCCCAGTGTTCCTAAGAATGGCGACCCCGAACGCCCGTCCCAGCCTCCCACGCAACGCCCCACCACCCGGACCCGCCGCTGCCACGACCACCGCCTCCTCGTCGTCGTCCTCGCCCGGTTCGCCGGCCGCGAGCGATGGCCGGCGGCGGAGGAGGAGGGCTCCAGCCTTCCGGGAGCCGGCGGGCAGTCGTGGTGGTGGTCGGCGGCGGCGTCGCTGGTGCCCTCCTTGCCAATTCCCTTCAAAACCACGCCGAAGTCGTCCTCATTGACCCGTAAGCGTCCAAGCATCCCATCCCGCCGTTCTCTATAAATACATCTCCTTTATTTTAGCTGTATACGCCTGTTTGTTTCTGATTTTGGATTTGCCGGTGCCACCTCCAAAATCTACCCCCAAACTTGCCGCTAGGAACTAGGAAGCCGATGCATTGTTGATGTGCTCGTGTCAAAAGTGTGTCATGCTTGATGGGATCGTGCGCATTGCTGATGGCTTATCCGCGGATCATCGAATGTTGAATTCTCCGTTCATTAATGCCAGATATTCAGATAACTCGCTTACATTAGTTCTGCCAAACTATAATTCCTGCTAGATTGCACGAGGGTATGAGATAATCTTATGGAGTCATTGGATGATCTTTTCACTTGTTAAATAAGAATTGGTTTGCTGGGATCAGCTAGGCTGATTCTTATAAAAATATATCTAAATCTCAACATTTAGCATTTGACCATGTAGGAAAATGTGATCTGTATGTGCTCCGGGTAGTGATCCTAAGTCTTGAAAATTTGTTTTTTTCTTCTTCTTTGGCGTGAGTTCATTGCGAAGCACTTCACAGACTGGATATAGATCTTCAGTGTATTCCACTCTATTGATGGCAAAATAAACCTTATGATTCGCCTGTGAATATTCGTTGCTTGGATACTCACAGTATATAGAAAAGTAGTTACGAGGAATTCAGAATAAAATGAATTGAGCGAATGAAGCATTTGCACATCAGAATTTGCCACCCACCCCCACCCCCACCCCCACCCCCAACATATACACGCCTACATGAACTCAGTGGTGTTCCTCTCTGAGCAGACTTTGTTTACTTGCTGGCTTTACAGAGTTGAGAATAGAATAGTTTTTTGAGTAATTTTAGTCAGCACATAAGGTATCATCTTATTTGACATATTTGAAGAAGAGCATGCTAGCACAACCCCAAGTTTTACTCTCTTTATCTTAACTCAAAAGTACTTACACATCTTTCTTTTGCTTGATTTTAGGAAGGAGTACTTTGAAATTCCATGGACTAATTTGAGATCAAAGGTGGAGCCATCTGTTGCAGAGAAGTCATTAATTAACCACACTGATTACTTAGTGAGCGGTCAAATCATTACAGCCTCTGCTGCTGATGTAAGTGAAGAGGCCGTGATCACAGCAGAGGGTCGTTTGGTGGAATACACTTACCTTGTCATAGCCACAGGTCACGCGAATCAGTGTCCTCGTAAAAGGAGAGACAGACTAGAACAGTTTCAGGAAGGCAAGCTACCACTTTCCTCAAATTTATTCTTTGTTTTCATAAGTTTCTTTTGTCTATGCACCTGTCTATCATTTGCATGCACGTGAAAGTTGTCTTGGACAACCAGGCAAAATTATAACGTGTAGATTTTACTCATCAGAAAATTGAACTTATTTAGAACTTCTTTGCCAGAACTGAATCTGTTTACGTAACCACCCTTACCTTCTGATTCATTTGCACCAACAAGCATGTTTCTAAAAGTCACTATCAATTCCTCGTATTTTCAAATGGACTTGTGCAATAGCTCAGGACCACATGTCAAACAAATTTCATGCTTCAGTGCTTAGCTATATTCAATCCAAAATTGCGTGCTATTCTGTACTCTTTTTAAATGTATCGCTGCCGGTGTACATTTGACATAGGGAATGCTGCCGGATATGACTGGTTCTTTGCAAATGATTTTTTTTGCGATGAATGCAAATGATATTGTTAGCTCTTGTGTATCTGATCTCATTTACATTTCCAGATAACATGAAGATAAAACATTCTGGGTCTATTCTTATTATTGGGGGTGGGCCATCCGGTGTTGAACTAGCTGCTGAAATAGCTGTGAATTATCCAGACAAGAAGGTGACTTTGGTTCATGACAAACCAAGATTGTTAGAATCTATTGGCCAAAAAGCTGGCGGCAAGGCACTGCGTTGGCTGCGATCAAAGCATGTTGAAGTTCTTTTGGATCAGTCAGTCGATCTAGAGTCCATGTCAGAGGGAGACATGCTCTACAGAACTTCATCTGGGGTAGAGATAACAGCCGATTGCTACTTCTCTTGCCTCGACAGTCCACTGAGTTCATCATGGATTAGAGATTCTGAGATGAGAGATTGCTTGGATAGTGATGGAAGATTGATGGTTGATGCAAATCTCAGACTGAAAGGCCAAAGTAATATTTTTGCCGCCGGTGATATCACTGATGTTACTGTAAGTCATCCGTAACTTCCATTTTTGTTGTGGAACTTCCACTTATATCCAACAGCTAGCTCTTATGTGATTTCACAGCTGACAAATCTATTTGTTAAATGCTGTGCTGATCCTCGTAAAATTTCTTGTTTGCAGGAGCTCAAGCAAGGGTACTTCGCGCAGAGGCATGCGATGATAGTCGCTAAGAACATAAAGCTGTTGATGGAGGGGGCAAAAGACAGTAAGCTATTGAAATACAAACCTTCGCTAACAATGCCGATGGTGTCACTGGGAAAGAAGGATGCTGTGGTGCAGTTCTCCTTTGCGACGGTCATAGGGCACCTTCCTGGGATGATGAAATCCCGAGATTTGTTCGTGAACAGAACGAGGACTCTGCTGGGGCTTCCACGGTGAATATCTCTACACTACATTAAATCCTGAAAACTCCCCAAAAACTCCCCCTCGTCCAAACACTCAACGTACACCCCTGGATTCAGCAACTAAAGGATGATTGGGTGGTGGTACAGAAATTTAATGGCGCATGTTCTGCCCGTGTGGGCGTCGAGGGCGACGATTTTGACTGTGTGCGTTGGCCATGGGCCGTCGGTTTGATAGTAGCTGAACAGTGAACACAAAATCACGTTGTTTTCGCTTGTCAATGGAACATCATGGTTTATTGGATTGTGATGACAAGCACAGTTTAGGACATCTCAAACAGTGGGTGCCTTTTCATGGAAACCGAAAGATGCTTCCACCTAATCTGTACGTGACATTTGCACATTGCATTTTCATGTCTTTATTTGGCTTGGAAACATAAATTTGCTACTATTGCAGCTTACCTGGAATGGCACGACACATTTTCCTTTTCTTTCGTTCTTTTTCTGAACAACACGAGTTCAGAATCCTAAAATGGCACTACTGCTGCCTGTTGTACTGCGACAAGCACCTGAGAAAATATCGCACGCACTGATCATTCACCTCATCGTCTCCAAACACTTTGGCGACCTCCTTGACCTTAACCCCGAGCTCTTCGCCTTCGTCCTCCACCATGACCCTCCTCAGAGCGGCCGCGATGTCTGTGGCCGCGAACGAGCCGTCCTGTTCGTCCCGCGGCACCTCGACACCGATCTTCTTGTCCACCAGGTGCCTGGCATTCAGGCCCTGCTCGAAAATCAGCGGCAGCAGCACCAGCCTGACGCCGTGCGCAAGGCCCTCGGCGATGGAGTTCCAGCCGGCGTGCGTCAAGAACCCCCCGACCGATCCATGGGCGAGAAACCTGACCTGAGGCACCCAGCCGCGGCAGACGACTCCGCGGCCGTTGACCCGCTCCTCGAAGCCTTCCGGCAACCCGTCCGTGCCGTCGCCGGTGTCAGCGTCCGCCGGCGCCCTGAATGCCCAGATGAACGGCAGCCCAGACGCCTCCAGGCCGAGTGCGATTCGTTGCAGCTGTGCGCTCTTCAGCTTCACCTCGCTGCCGAAGGCCGTGTACAGGACGGAGTTTGGTGTTTGTCTGTCCAGCCAACGTATTGTCTCCTCGTGGCTGGCGACGTCTTTTGGTGGCGGCGGAGGGAACAGCCCTACGGGGATCACCGGCTTCTGGTAGAGCTCGCCGAGCAGCTGTAGCCACTCCGGTTCGAACTCCCTGCTGGTCCTGATGCCCACGAGCTGGCACCCTTCGATGGACTTACCGAACCGGAAGCTCTCCGACACGCCGGAGTCGTCCGGGATCAAGCCCGGCTCGAATATCTCGCGCGCCTCGTAGCCACGGTACGCGACGGTGGTCGGGAAGGGAACGTAGTCGGGGACGGCAGTGAGGTGCCCCGGCTCCGTCTTGGCGTATCTCCCGCGACCCATGAGCGCCTCCGCGGGGCCGAAGAAGCTGAGCGCCGCGGCGCTGAACAGACTGAGGAACGCGCACGGCACGCCGTGCCTCGCCGCGGTCGCGGGCACCCAGTACGCGGCGTAGTCGAAAAGGACCCAATCCGGCCTCGACGACCCCGGTTCCTGCAGCAGCCGCGACAGCTCGCGGTTGAAGGCGTCGTCGTAGGCCCGGCGCATGAAAGGGCGGAGGTCGTCGGAGGGGAGGTCGATGGTCGCCTCGGCGTGCTCCGGCAGGCGCTCGACGCGCGGCAGGGAGACGTCCACGACACGGATGAGGCCGGCGAGGTTCGGAGGGATGTCGATGAGGCGACGGGTGTTCCTTGGCGTGGAGAGGAGGGTGACCCGGTGGCCCTGCCGAGCTACGCGCTTGGCGAACTCCGCGAAGGGGAGGATGTGGCCGAAGGCCAGCCATGGCAGCATCACTACGTGCATGCTGCCGCTGTTGATGTCCATCTGAATTCAGCTTTGGCAATGGAGGGAGCACACAATTTTCCGACGAGATTGGAGGAGGAGAATCAGGTG
This sequence comes from Ampelocalamus luodianensis, assembly GCA_036346255.1. Classification (NCBI taxonomy): domain Eukaryota; kingdom Viridiplantae; phylum Streptophyta; class Magnoliopsida; order Poales; family Poaceae; genus Ampelocalamus; species Ampelocalamus luodianensis. The sequence continues at coordinate 21,288,522 of CM070617.1, read as the reverse complement.
GAGATGCGCTGTTGATCGCTGGAGTTTTACAGACCCAACGAGATTGAGTATGAACTCTCCGTATTTGCTGACCACCGGAGGGTCAGATTGGGCAGGCAACGAACATATAAAAATGGAAGGAACTCAATCCATCAGTCTGGCTGCGTCACGGATGATGCGGTGTCAGTCACATGGGCGGCAGCAGGGGTGACTGGTGCACAGTCACCTCAAAAAAATGTGTAATTTTTTAAAAAATATATAATTGGCCCCTAGAGCACGGTAATTCCAAATCTAGCTCTTTTACTTTCAAAATCCCGTTTTTAGCCTCTTGGATCCACGTGCTGCGGCATCAGACCGCAGGATCGCTTTCTGCCGTCGCGCACGCAAACAAATTGGTTCTCAGAGTACGATGAGCAGTTTTCCCAAAAATCTATTTAAATATATTTTTGCAGGAATTTCTAAATATAGAAAATGAGCTCAAAAAACTATGAATTTTTTTGGAGCCTCCTGGGATAGTGTACTTGATTGTGTATTTTTTTCAAAATTTTATCGGTTATGATTTTTTCTCTAAAATTCATTTAAATATATTGTTTGTAGAAATTTTCTAATATAGAAAATGAGGTCCAAAAATTATGAATTTTTTTTTCCAGACTCCTTATACAGTGTACTTGATTGTGTAATTTTTCCATAATTTTATATGTTCCGAAATTACCTCGACAAATTAAGGGTTTAGGTCTAAAAAATTAGGACAAAAGGTTTCAAAAATTAGAGTTTCATGATTTTATGTAACTTGGAAACATCAAAATTGTTTACGTCATGGGAACTTAACGATGCTAGATACAATGAATAAATAGACCCGAATCGGGTCGACATAAATACCACTGTTAAATCACGCGATCACGCGTTCTTACGTTATCAAACACTTCCCAGGGTGGTGTCTGCGATTCCTCCATTCAAGAGGAGGGAATACCATTGGTAGGTTAACATGGAGCGGTAGTTCTTTAATGTCAAATAGACATTTTATATATCCGGTTTGCTTCATATACCTATCTTTTTACCCATTTTGACATCCTTTTGTGTTGGCTTGATAACAAGTAATTCCTTATTAGCCACCACTAAACAAGGTTGACCCAATGGCATACCGCTCCAAGTCACATGAAATCATGAAACCCTAATTTTCGAAACCTTTTGTCCTAATTTTTTAGACCTAAACCCTTAATTTGTTGAGATAATTTCGGAACATATAAAATTATGGAAAAATTACACAATCAAGTACACTGTATAAGGAGCCTGGAAAAAAATTCATAATTTTTGGACCTCATTTTCTATATTAGAAAATTTCTACAAACAATATATTTAAATGAATTTTAGAGAAAAAAATCATAACCGATAAAATTTTGAAAAAATTACACAATCAAGTACACTATCCTAGGTGAAAAGCATCTAAGCCCCTAAAAATATGTTTTGGTAATTTATGATAATATGTGAGAATGGGACTTATTGGTTTGTTGAGTTTTTACAAGGTCTAGTCCCATTGGAAAATATGATCTTGAAGATGCATGCTAGAAGTTTTATGAAGATCAAGTACAGCTCAAGCATAAGGTACAAGTGGTTTTGAAAATATTTTCTTTTACCGGTCTTAGGAGAAATAGGTGGAAGACCGGATTATAGGTTAAATATTGTACTATTAAGAGGGATCATGTCCAGTAGCTTGATGGTATGTCTTGTGCTTTATGGATCAATTTAGGATCATGCATGCATATGGATTTCCTTTTATCAGCATATTGTGCACTGTCAGGACAATCGATAGTACCGGCGTTGTTTCTGCGGTACTACCGCACCCCGATTGTTCCGATCGATTGTTGGCGGTATGTTTTTCTAGAGAGTCTCTTTTCGGTTTGGTGCCAAACCCTCAACGCGGTAGTACGCGGTATCATTGCGGTATGGCCGAATACAGAGTACCGCTTTTGATAAGCGAAGTACCGCAGCCGATTATTCGATTGTTACTTGGCGGTATGTATTTTCCAGAGTGCACCCCTTTTGTCTCTCTTTGAAAACGGTAGTACCGCACTCACCTTGCGGTATGACCGCTCTGCGGTAGTACCGCTTTACAGTTGGCGGTAGTACCGCTCTGCCAGATAAAACGGCTATGTCAGGTCATTTAATGCGTCTGTTTTAGCCGTTGCAGCGGTGGTTGGAGAAGTGCGGTAGTACCGCCCTATACATGGCGGTAGTACCGCATGTGGCTGAAAAGTTGGGTTTTCTTCTCCAACGACTATAATTGTTGTTGGGGGGTATAAATACTTCCCCACCTGCTCAAGGACAGAGTGCTAGACCACATTTAACATCTTTTGAGCTTTGTGCATTCTTTCAACTCCTCAAATTCATTTGTTCACTCTTTGAGAGGTTGTTGAGCTCATTCAAGTGCATTCATCATTCTAGTTGATCCTCTTGCACTTGAGTGTCGTCAAGCGAAGGTCTTGATTTGTTACTCTTGGAGTTTTGCCGAACTCCTGAACGGCTTGGCGGTGATTGCACGGTGATCTCTTCAAGAAGATTGTGAAGAGGCCCGGTGCCAAGATTGTGAGTGGTTTGGTGTTAACCATCTCCGGAGTGGAGGAAGAACAACCAAATAGTGATCGAGGAAAGTCTTAATACGTGGAGCCGGCTTGATTGATTCAAGCTCCCTCAACGTGGACTAGTGAAGACCGGCAAGTCTTCGATACCACGGGAAAACATCGTTGTCTCTTTGTGGTTATTTCTAGTCTTTACTCTTCCACATTTATATTTCTAGCTTGATCATTGTGCTTGTTTTGCTTAGCTAGAAGTATAACTTGTATAGACTAAATTGTTAATTAGCTTAACTCGTACATTTGTGAAAAAGTTTAAAAACCTCCTATTCACCCCCCTCTAGTCGGTTATCCTTGATCCTACAAGTGGTATCAGAGCTTGGTCTCTCAATTTGTTAGACTTTACCGTCTAAGAGAGAAAGGATGGCTAGTGAGGGTATGCATATAGGAAAGGCTCCTTTATTTGATGGCTCAAATTATTCTTATTGGAAAATTAGAATGTCTATTTTCTTAAAAGCCATGAGTCCGAACATATGGAAAATTGTAAATGAGGGTTATGTTATGCCTCTTGATCCAACAATCCTCACGGTTCAAGATGAACGTAATGCTCATTTAGATGCTCAAGCAATGAATGCTCTCTTTGGTGCTTTGAACGCGGATGAGTTCAATAGAGTGAGCAATTTGGAAACCGCTCATGATATTTGGACCACCCTCTCCGAAATTCATGAGGGCACATCCACGGTCAAAGAAGCTAAATTGCATAGGCTTCGGATTAAATATGAGACATTCATAATGTTGCCTCATGAAAACATCACCGAGATGTATTCAAGACTCAACAACATTGTGAATGAACTCAAAGATCTTGGTACTAACCTTCTTGATGTTGATGTTGTGCACAAGATGCTTAGGGCTCTCCCGGATAAATATGAGATATTGGTGACATTGTTCCTCAGCTCTCCCGAGTTGCCTAGAATGACTCCAACCGGATTATTGGGCAACCTTATCACCAACGAGTTATACAAGAAGGACAAAGAAGAGCTATTGGAATCATCTTCATCCAAGAAGAAAATTACCGCTTTCAAGGCTAAAGCGGAGTCAAGTGAAGATGAGGATGAAGAAGAAGAAAACTCGGATGAGGAGTATGCTCTTCTTGTGAGAAAAATGAAGAAATTCATGAGAAGACGCCCACATCGAAACTTCAACTTCAACAAGTACAAGAAAGGGCAATCCTCAAGTGACAACAAGCGCTATAGCAACATTCGTTGTTATGGATGTGATGAAAAGGGGCACATAATCTCAAATTGCCCCAACAAGAAGGATGACAAAGATAAATCATCAAAGAAAGAAGGAATTTGACGGAAAGAAGAAGCTTTTCAAAAGGCTACACAAAAAGGGCAAAAATGAAGCTCACATCGGAGAATGGAATTCCGATGATGAATACTCGGATTCAAGTGATGAAGAATCCTCCAAGAAAAGAGGACTTGTCGGCATCGCCATAAAGGAAGCTCCATCACTCTTCTCGTCTCCTACATGTCTTATGGCAAAAGGAGATAAGGTAAAATCCTTTGATGATAATGCTCCTTCATATGATGAACTAATGGACATGGTAGAAGATTTAAATGAATATGTTGGAAAGGAGAAATCAAAATTTAAAGTCTTAAAGAAAGAGTATATCTCTCTAAAAGACTCTTATGAGGAGCTAAAGAAAGCTCATGATTCTCTCCTCCTAAAAGATATAGAAAAATCACATTCAAATATTGGTATTACGTGTGATTTAATGAATGAGATGCTTAGAGTAGAAAATATGCCAAATGCAAAATCCATGTCTAGTACTTCTACTTCTTGTGATGATTTGCTATCCATACCTTGTTGCTCAAATGATGATTCAATTACAAATACTTGTGATCCTTTACTAATTGTTGAAAACAATGAGTTGAAAGAGCAAGTCACCAAGCTAAGCAAGAGCTTGGAAAGATGCTTCAAGGGTAAAGCAACTCTTGACAAATTATTAAGTGAGCAAAGGTGCTCATTCAATAAGGAATGACTTGGGTATGTGCCTAAGAAAGGTAAGAAACCGGTAAACAAGCCTCCAAGGTTTATTAAGCAAAGTGGTAAATATTGCAATAAATGTGGTAAGGTAGGACACATGTCAAATACTTGTTTAAATATTAATGTTAAAACCTATGTCATTTATGATTCTTGCTACATGCTTAAGAAATCTATTGATGGTAAAATAATTGCAAGATTTATTGACACTTCAATTTTAGGCGCTAAAAAGAATACCATTTGGGTGCCTAAAACCTTGGTCACTAACCTCCAAAGACCCAAACAAATTTGGGTACCTAAAAGAACTTGATTCTTGTTTTGTAGGTGAACTACAAGACCGGTGGAAAACATTGGGTGCTTGATAGTGGATGCACTCAACACATGACCGGTGATAGGAAAATGTTCACCACATTCGAGAACATAAAAGGAAGTGACAAGATCACCTTTGGAGATAATAGTAAAGGAAAGGTAATAGGATTGAGTAAAATTGCTATATCAAATGACCTTTCCATTTCTAATGTATCTTTAGTTGAATCACTTAATTTCAATTTATTATCTGTTGCCCAAATATGTGATCTTGATTTAATTTGCTCTTTCTCAAATGAAGGTGTGTCAATTTCAAGTGTAAAGGAAAATGCTTTAGTTTTCAAAGGCTTTAGATTTGGAAATCTTTACTTAGTTGATTTTTCCTCAAATACTTCATGCTTACAAACTTGTTTAATTGCAAAAACTTCTTTGGGTTGGCTTTGGCATAGAAGGCTAGCTCATGTTGGCATGATTCAACTTAAAAAGCTTTTCAAACATGATCTAGTTGTTGGTTTGAAAGATGTGAAGTTTGAGAAAAATCGACTTTGTAGTGCTTGTCAAGCCGGTAAACAAGTTGCAAGCTCTCATCCTTCCAAGAGTATCATGTCAACCTCTAGACCATTGGAACTCTTACATATGGATTTGTTTGGGCCGACAACCTATAAGAGTATCGGGGGAAATAACTATTGTTTAGTTATCGTGGATGATCACTCTAGATATTCATGGGTATTCTTTCTAGATGACAAGAGCGAAACCTCCGGAATTTTCAAAAGCTTTGCAAAACGGGCTCAAAATGAATTCGATTTCAAAATAAAGAAAATCCGTAGTGATAATGGTTCCGAGTTCAAAAATACTAAAGTTGAAGACTTTTGTGATGAACTTGGAATAAAGCACGAATTTTCCACAACTTACACTCCGGAGCAAAATGGAGTTGTAGAAAGGAAAAATCGTACATTAATTGAAATGGTTAGGACAATGCTTGATGAATATAATACTTCCGATAGTTTTTGGGCGGAAGCAATTAACACCGCTTGTCATGCCATAAATCGTCTCTATTTGCATCGTCTTTTGAAAAAGACTTCCTATGAACTCCTTGTTGGAAGAAAACCGAACATCTCTTATTTTCGAGTTTTCGGCTGTAAGTGTTACATTTTGAAGAAAGGTGTTCGTCTTTCAAAATTTGATAGTCGTTGCGACGTTGGCTTCTTACTTGGTTATTCATCAAATAGTAAAGCATACCGTGTCTTCAACAAAAACTCCGGTTTAGTTGAGAAAAGACATGATGTGCAATTTGATGAAACTAATGGCTCTCAAGAAGAGCATGAGAATTTGGATGATGTAGGTCACGAAACATTAAGGAAAGCAATGAAATACATGCAAATAGGTGACATCAAGCCCGAAGATAATCGGTCATCTTCCACTCAAGTTGAGCCTCCCACCTCTTCCACAAGTCAAATACAACTAAATGGAGAGGACAATAAGGAAGACGATCAACCATCAAACCTACCACAAAGAATCCACAATGCGATTGCAAAAGATCATCCAATAGATCAAATATTGGGTGATGTAAATAAGGGTGTTCAAACTCGATCTCGTGTTGCTTCATTTTGTGAACATTACTCTTTTGTCTCTTCTCTTGAGCCAAAGAATATAGATGAAGCACTTGAAGATCCGGATTGGATGATTGCAATGCATGAAGAGCTTAATAATTTCATCCGAAACGAAGTTTGGACATTGGTGGATCGACCAAAAGAACACAATATCATTGGTACAAAATGGGTGTTTAGAAACAAGCAAGATGAGAACGGTGTGGTTGTAAGAAACAAAGCAAGATTGGTCGCACAAGGTTTTTCACAAGTCGAAGGTTTGGATTTTGGTGAAACTTTTGCTCCCGCAGCTAGGCTTGAATCTATTAGGATATTACTTGCTTTTGCATCATGCTTTGATATTAAATTATTTCAAATGGATGTCAAAAGTGCCTTCTTAAATGGAGAAATATCCGAACTTGTTTTTGTTGAACAACCTCCCGGTTTTGAAGATCCTAAGAATCCAAATCATGTCTATAAACTCTCCAAGGCGCTCTATGGTTTTAAACAAGCTCCTAGAGCATGGTATGAACGCCTTAGAGATTTTCTAGTTTCAAAAGAATTCAAAATTGGAAAAATTGATTCAACTTTGTTCACTAAAGTATTAGATGATGATTTCTTTGTATGTCAAATTTATGTTGATGATATCATTTTTGGATCTACTAATCAAGACTTTTGCAAAGAATTTGGTGATATGATGTCTAGGGAATTTGAAATGTCCATGATCGGAGAACTAAGCTATTTTCTTGGACTTCAAATCAAGCAACTCAAAGATGGAACTTTTGTAAGTCAAACAAGGTATGCAAAGGACTTGATCAAGAGATTTGGCACGGAGGATGCAAAACCTATCAAGACTCCCATGGCAACCAACGGTCATCTCAACCTTAATGAGGGAGGTAAATTGGTAGATTTAAAGCTTTATAGGTCTATGATTGGTAGTTTACTTTATCTCACCGCATCTAGGCCCGATATCATGTTTAGTGTTTGCATGTGTGCACGGTTTTAAGCATCTCCAAAAGAGTGTCATTTAATGGCCGTAAAAAGAATACTAAGATATTTAAAGCATTCCTCTAGCATTGGCCTATGGTTTCCTAAAGGTGCTAAGTTTGATTTAATTGGATACTCGGACTCCGATTATGCGGGTTGCAAAGTGGATAGAAAAAGCACCTCCGGGAGTTGTCAATTCTTAGGGAGATCCTTAGTATCTTGGTCATCCAAGAAACAAAATTCCGTAGCTTTATCCACCGCCGAAGCCGAATATGTTTCCGCGGGAAGTTGTTGTGCTCAATTGTTATGGATGAGGCAAACCTTGATGGATTATGGAATTAAGATTGATAAAATGCCTCTTTTGTGTGATAATGATAGTGCGGTGAAAATAGCAAATAATCCTGTCCAACACTCAAGAACCAAGTATATCGACATTCGCCATCATTTCTTGAGAGATCATGTGGGCAAGGAAGATATTGAATTAGCCACATCCGAACCGAAGATCAATTAGCGGGCATTTTCACCAAACCATTAGATGAAGGCCGGTTTTGCAAATTGAGGAATTAATTAAATGTCATATACTATTCAAATATTAGTTGAAATTTTACCTCATGCATCTTAGTTGATTTGGTGTTATTCAAAAGCTTTTGTAAAGAAAAATATTTTAAAATGATTATAACGATTATCTATGTTCATAAAAAATTATGTTCTCATATAGACATTAGTCTATTCTATGCATAATGATCCCTAATGACTCTTAATTGATTGCAAAACTAAGGGTCATTTGCAAATAATCCCGTCCCATCTTTATCCAGAACTGTTTTTGAAGTTCCAGGATAATCGGTATTACCGGCGGTTAGGTGCGGTATGACCGCAGTGCGGTACTACCAGCACAAAAACCACGGTACTACCGCTTTGCGGTATTACTGGCGGCCAAAGGGCGGAACTACCGCATTAGTTTCGAAAGAAAAGTAACCCCCATATGTCATTTTTCTCCCGTGCCTCTTCCTCTTCACCTCTTTTCTCTCACTTCTCTCTCTCTCCCGAAAATCCTCTCGGCCAAAACCCTTTTCCACTCGGTTGTCTCTCAAATCTTTGTGAACCCTTACATATCTAGGGTTTAACTCCTCCATCTCTCAAGGTAAAACTTCCTTAAATCCTCGTTTTACCGGTTGATTCAAACCCTAGGTCTCCTTTTAGGTAATTTGAAATGTGGTTGATTTGTGCGAATCCTTTTGGGCAATATAACATTATTGATGTTTAATGATGATATTACATCATTTTCTTGGATTCAAATCCAATAGAAACATCAATTTTTGGTTAAAACGTTTGCCCTAGGTCGCAATCTGTAAAAGCGGTACTACCGTGTTCATAAGTGCGGAACTACCGGGATACGGTAATACCGGCCAGGAAATGGCGGTACTACCGCACCTCGGTACTACCGGCTGAGGACTTGCGGTACTACCGATTTTACTGACAGAACATATAATTATTCCATTCAAATTATCTTCAGATTCCTTGATCTTTTGAACTCCTTGTAACCTATCCTCTCTTTGTAAAGATGCCAAGGACAAGATTTGGAACTCGTCGAGGGCAATCTTCCTCTCTACCTCCTGCCGACCCTATTGATGATCCATCTGGCAAGGGAAAAGGACCTGCAGCAGATGGCTCTGAAAGTGAGGAAGGATCTCTTCCTCACGAGTCAGGTTCTGATTATGAGCCTGACACAGAATAAGAAATCCAGGCTCAATCAGATGAGGAGATGGAAGATCCAGAAGAACCTCATATTGATCTCAGGCTCATATCAGCTGATGATTATGCAATTTTGAGACACAAAGATCAATATCTACTGCCCTCCAACTCAATCAATCCCAGATTCCACACCAAGTTCCAGGAGCAAGTTTATGAGCAAATTTATGATCATCACAGGAAATTTGCAGATCATAAATGCATAAAGTGGTCACACATAAACTCCCTAGAAAAATATGATGGAGTGTATCGTCTTTTTCAGAAAGTTGGTCTTCATGATTTTGTGGCCCTCAGAAATGACTATGATGAAGAGATCATAAGACAGTTCTATGCCACTTTGTATGTATCTCCTGATTTCAAGAAATTGAAGTGGATGACAGTTACACGTTATGTGGAATGCACTAAGGTTGATTTTGAGCGTGTACTGAGGATACATTCTGGAAATTGGGATAAGCTTTTTGACAGACCAGCTCTACTTGTTCTTGCCTGGACAGAGTTTTATGATCAAAATTTCAGGTACACTCCAGGGAAAATTCATGGCTTGCTACCTATTCCCAGTTTGATTAATAGGATTATTAATCATACTTTTCTTCCCAAGAGTGGTAACTTTGATGCTATTCGAGGACATACATGGAATATCATTGACAATATCTCCCATGGGAGAAAGTTTGATGCTGTGGATGTCATCATAAGGGGGATTGTCTCTTCTAAGAATGACAGGGTAAAGAGGATTTATCATGCTCCTTACATCATGGCCCTAATTCTTAGTAAGATTGAGTATCAGGGTGGTTTGGGATCACCCCATAAGTTTTACAAACCCAGAGAAAATCCCCCCATTCGTTTTGAAGCACAGCAAGCACAGCAAGTACAGCAAGAAGAAGCTGCTCCAGAGGTTGCTGCTGCAAATGTTTCTCAGAGTCAAGACTCTTTAGCTCAGATTCTCAGAAATCAATCTTTGATCCTAAACAACCTTCTACAACTTAAGGTCACCAACAGAAATGAGGACAGAACAAAAGGAGTTTGATGAGACTCAAAATAGTGGCGATCTGACAGAGCGATTGATTCTATGGAACAACTGCTATCGACTCCTCAGCGCTACACTCAACGTCGCACAACTCCTGCAGCAGGGACTTCTCACTCCAGTGGGGTTCCAGTGTCTCAGGCTCCAGTTGCTTCACCTCCTCTGGCCCCTGCCTCTCAGGATCCCGCGCCTTTTTCCCCTTAGGATCCAGCCTCTTGATGTTTGTTTTTAGTACTTTGATGCCAAAGGGGGAGAAGTAGTTCTAAGATTTGGGGGTGTCAGACATTATAGTCTTTTGATATTATATTGCTTGTAATAACTTCATCTTAGTATTACCTTGTTCAGAACTTGTTGGTTGTCTTAATTATCTAATGTGATATTATCTCTATTATCTCTACTGCAATTTCATTTATGACGATTCCTTATCACTGCAAGTTTTCATCAGTTCCAACAAGTTAAAAGAAACTCTGCCAAAAAAATTTGTCACAATTCTCTACATGTGCTCTCAAAATGTTCTATCTATTTCATGCACATGTTTACGGGGAGCTTTCTTTGTTTCGGCTTAACAATAACTCATGTCTGTCAAACACTTCTTATAAGTTTTTGTTAAGTCATCAAAAGAATATACACTTGTTTCACAACCTTGGGTATATTCAAAACTCTTCTTCACACATATTAACTAGGTTGTCATCAAATACCCAAAAGGGGGAGATTGAAAAGCATCTAGGCCCCTAAAAATATGTTTTGGTAATTTACGATAATATGTGAGAATGAGACTTATTGGTTTGTTGAGTTTTTACAAGGTCTAGTCCCATTGGAAAATATGATCTTGAAGATGCATGCTAAAAGTTTTATGAAGATCAAGTACAGCTCAAGCATAAGGTACAAGTGGTTTTGAAAATATTTTCTTTTACCGGTCTTAGGAGAAATAGGTGGAAGACCGGATTATAGGTTAAATGTCGTACTATTAAGAGGGATCATGTCCAGTAGCTTGATGGTATGTCTTGTGCTTTATGGATCAATTTAGGATCATGCATGCATATGGATTTCCTTTTATCAGCATATTGTGCACTGTCAGGACAATCGGTAGTACCGGCGTTGTTTCTGCGGTACTACCGCACCCCGGTTGTTCCGATCGATTGTTGGCGGTATGTTTTTTACAGAGAGTCTCTTTTCTGGTTTCGGTGCCAAACCCTCAACGCGGTAGTACCGCAGGTATCATTGCGGTATGACCGGAATGTGGTAGTACCGCTTTTGATAAGCGGAAGTACCGCAGACCGGTTATTCCGATTGTTACTTGGCGGTATGCATTTTCCAGAGTGCACCCCTTTTGTCTCTCTTTGAAAACGGTAGTACCGCACTCACCTTGCGGTATGACCGCTTTGCGGTAGTACCGCTCGGCGATTAGCGGTAGTGCCGCTCTGCCGATAAAACGGCTATGTCGAGTCATTTAATGCGTCTGTTTTAGCCGTTGCGTGTGGTTGGAGAAGTGCGGTAGTACGCGCCCATACATGGCGGTAGTACCGCATGTGGTGAAAAGTTGGGTTTTCTTCTCCAACGGCTATAATTGTTGTTGGGGTATAAATACTTCCCACTGCTCAGGACAGAGTGCTAGACCACATTTAACATCTTTTGAGCCTTGTGCATTCTTTCAACTCCTCAAATTCATTTGTTCACTCTTTGAGAGGTTGTTGAGCTCATTCAAGTGCATTCATCATTCTAGTTGATCCTCTTGCACTTGAGTGTCGTCAAGCGAAGGTCTTGATTTGTTACTCTTGGAGTTTTGCCGAACTCCTAGACGGCTTGGCGGTGATTGCACGGTGATCTCTTCAAGAAGATTGTGAAGAGGCCCGGTGCCAAGATTGTGAGTGGTTTGGTGTTCACCATCTCCGGAGTGGAGGAAGAACAACCAATAGTGATCGAGCAAAGGCTTAATACGTGGAGCCGGCTTGATTGATTCAAGCTCCCTCAATGTGGACTAGTGAAGTGTGAGGACCCCAATTTATTTGGCTTGTAATGCTTAACCAACCGCCTGGTCCTAGCATCACAAATCAAATAAACTGAGCCTCGAGATATGTATACTTCCCAGAAAGCAGTATACACACCTCACCACAAAATTATGCATCAACTCCATTCCAAACATAGAGTCCAAACATCACACTACAAGCAGAAAGTAACAACAGTAGAGTTATTACAGACAATGGCCGACTGGCCAAAAGATACACAAATAACCAAGACAGACAGCGGAAGCAAAAGTGCCATAAGATGGCTATAAACAAAGCCAATCAGTGTGCCTTCAACCCACAAGGCATCTGACCGGACCGCCAAGCCTAGTCGTCGAACACGAAGCGGCAACAAAACTCACAGAAGTGAGGCCCTTGGGGCTCACCTTCTTCCTCTGCAACATAAACATTAAGCAAAGCCAATGAGTACAAAGATTGTCTTTGTACTCGCAAGACTGACGTGTGAACTAGCAGACCTGTTCATATGCTACATGTAGGCTTGTCTGGTGGAGGTCATATGTTTCATTTGCACAAAGCCAATTTTATTTGCAATAATGTAATACAGTTTGAAGGCAAGTTTGCAATTCCTTTTTAATGTTAAAATACAGTAAAGGTAATAATAACAAAAGAGAAAGAGAAACAACCTAGAAGTGACTATCCCAATAGTCACCACAACAATAGCACGAATCCCAGATTCGTACCACCCAGCAAGTTTTAATTTAAATGTTATAGTCTAGTTCTTACGGGCGTATCCAGCGTGTCCATAACCTAGGGCGAGGCTATTCGAATAGTTTTAACCTGCAGGGTGTACCAATGTACCCACACTTCAGATCGCCTTTAAGCCAAGCACACTTTGAAGGTATGCTGCACACTAAGTCCTACGAGACTTTTTCCAATATTGTGTATTAACTACGAGCCGCTCGTATGGATAGAAATCCATACGCTTACATGGTAAAGCCGAAAAGACAACTACCTTTATGGGTAAAGCTTTTGGACAACTACCATGCTCCCAACACCATCCCTCCTGCGACCTCCTGCGACCGGAGCCAATACACGCCAAAGTACTAGGTCAAGAGAGGTCCCATATACTCTAGTGTGGTTAGCACGCAAAATGCTCGATGCGGTGGCGCAAGTAACTCGGTCCTTAAGCGACTGGGCACCATTCGGTCACACCCAAGATCACACCAATCATACCGTTGTGCCCAAGTCTAAATCATTTTTGTTTTTCATTTTTAGTTTTGCAAGTAACATAGCACAAGCTAGAATATAAGAACGATAATAATTTTGTGTGATCGGATCATCGACTAAGTCGATGATCGCCCAAATCTACGGAAGCTAAGCATGGCTAAGCAATCGAACTCAGTAAACTACTAAGTGATAAGAATTCATCCAACGAACTCTAATCACAAACAAATAACCTAGGCTCAGGTAGTAGAAGTCAATATTTCACCTACAGGATATGCAACTACGGATTTAACTAATCCATTTAACACAATTTAAGCAGTGCATACATACAGCTGAAACAAAATATTAGACTTTAAAATACTGGGATTAACATGATCAAACTGCTTGCCTGGCTGCTGTTGCTCAATTTGTTGTGGAGGGTCGCTCTCAGAGTTACCGCAAATGTCGAAGCCTAACGATTGAACAAATAACAGCGAATAAGAACGAATAACACCGACAAAACTCAAACATACACAACATCAAAACATTCCAAGCTTTACACAGCAGTCTAAACATGTTCTAACACATTTTTAGAAACAGGGAAATAATTATTTGAAGTGGTGATGAATTTTCTAGCAATTTCCTAAGCTAACATACACATTAAAGCACTAGTTAAATACTTAGCAAAATTTTAATAACAGAAACATACTCAAAACCTATTCTGATAATTAGTTCACTAAAAAAAATGATAATTTACAAAATTGGTTTCACTGGATTTGGACAATTATTGAAAGAGATATGCATTTTCTAATTTGGAAATTACAATATACACCATTTAATTAATTAACAGATTTTTGCTAACTGAGACAAGGTTGAAACTAATTTTAGTAAATAATACATTTAAAATGAAAATTAACGGAACTGGTTTCATGCGATTTGGATAAAAATTGATTTAGTTATGAATTTTCTAAGTTTAATTGAATTAATAAAGACAAAAGAAATACATTTCGAAATCCTAAAGCATTTCTCCTTTTACACCCACGATCGGCTAGCCACGATGAATGACAGTGGGGCATGAGGAGCGACGAGTCGGTTGACCCGCCGCGCGAAGGTGACGTTGATGGCGTAATTTCTGATTACGCCTTCGGCTTAACAAAGTGTAATCCTAACATATACTCATAGAGAAATACGCTTCCTAACAGAGAAAACGTAGAAACAAAATTACGCAAACCTTAACTGACAGCATGACCCACAAGACAGCGACCCAGAGAATGAATAACGGCTGGATTAATAATCTCTAAACACGATTAACCAGAGAGTGGCCCACAAGGCAGTGATACAGCTAAACGGCGATTAAGGACTAACGGAGAAGGTTAGAGCTAACGTTGCCGGCGGCTCACCGGCGACCACGGGGACGGTGGCGTGGCCGCGCAATGGATCTCGCGAATCAGTAGGTTTCAAGGCGAGAGGATTATACCTTCAGGTTCACCGCGGCCTTACGAACTCGATGACGGTGACCCGGGACCTTGAGGATGCCGGCGGCGAGCTGGCGGCGAACGGAGGCGGAGAAGAAGGTGCGGCTCCTGCGGAGAAGACGCTGCGAGCTTCGAGAAGACCCCAGAAGGTGCGCCTCAGCTCCGCCTTGATCCCAGGAAGGATAAGCCCCGGATTACGCCGACGAAGGAGGTCTGAGGCGGCTGGAATCACCGCGGCGGCGAAATACCGAGCCCGAAGAAGAACTGGTCGCGCTACCTCGGTGATGCACCAAAGAGGAAAACAAGACTTCCATTAGACTCAGTGGATCAGGGCGATCCTAAGGGACCAAACACCAAAGCATGATACTCACTAGATCGCCAGAAAGCTTACAGGACCAAGATCACCGGAGGCGGAGACGATGAAGTCGCTCCTGGCGATACAGTGCTCGCCGATTATCCGGGCTGGCAAAAATGGAGGCGGTGTGGTGAGAGGAGCACGACGGCGGGGTCGCTGGCTCGAGGGCGGCGCTAGCACAGCGGCGCTCGCTTCGTTCTCTTCGGCGAAAGCAGAAACGGCGAAAGCGAGAGCGAAGGAAACGACGCATGGGTGAGCTCAAAGGCTTTAAGGAGTCACGGCGATGCTTCTCAGACTGACACGAGGACAGAAAGGTGGCAGCGACGAGGGACGTGGCGAGCATGCGCGAGCGGCTGCGAGCTCCGGTGAGACGCGGAGAAGACGAGGTGATCTTCGGCGAGGATGGCCCACATGTCGGTGGCAGCGGTGAAGCGCACGAGTCGGAGAGCAGTGCGAGGCGTCGATGGTTAGACTCGATCAATATCGCGCCGGACCGTTGGATCTAAAGCGGACGGTCGATATCGATGCATGCATTCGGACAGTCGGTTGATTCGACGCCGCGCGGCCGCACGATCGCATCGGACGATGCGACAATGATCGGGCTCGGCGGTGCAGCTAGCGCGCGGCGGAACCAAGTGATGCGGTCGGACTCGAGCCATAGGTTAGGTCCGAGCCGAGGAACAGTGATTCCAGATTTGAAATAAAAAGGCAGATAAGGTTTGGGGAATTTTTAGAGGTAGCTCCTGAGCTCCAAAAATTCCGAAATTTTTATGGTAGCTACTTGGGACAGAGGACAACCTTGTGTAATTTTTCCAGTAGTTTTCATGCACTAGATTTCTCCCAATAAAATTCACAAGCTGCTGTTCAGAGGATTGACCAGATTTCCAAACTGGTTTGACTTGGGCATTTGAAAAAGCAAATAAAATCTAAAAATTGTGAAATAATTCAAGGAGGTAGATAGGATGATCAAGATGATAGGAAAAATAATTTCAGAGGATGATCACAACAGTTTACATTCACAAGAATTTAATTCTAGAAAATGGAAATTGCTAGGGAAAATTTGGAAAACTTCCAAATGATTTGATGAGACAACAAAAGTTTTTATTTCTCCTCAAAATTTTTACATTTGAAATACAAACCCTAAGTTAGGGCTGTTACATGAAGACCAGCAAGTCTTCGATACCACGGGAAAACATCGTTGTCTGTTTGTGGTTATTTCTAGTCTTTACTCTTCCGTATTTATATTTCTAGCTTGATCATTGTGCTTGTTTTGCTTAGCTAGAAGTATAACTTGTTTAGACTAAATTGTTAATTAGCTTAACTCGTACATTTGTGAAAAAGTTTAAAAACCTCCTATTCACCCCCCCTCTAGTCGGTTATCCTTGATCCTACACCAGGAGGCTCCAAAAAAAATTTCATAATTTTTTGAGCTCATTTTCTATATTTAGAAATTCCTGCAAAAATATATTTAAATAGATTTTTGGGAAAAGCTGCTCTTGTGCTCTGATAACCAACTTGTCTGCGGTGGGGACAACGACAACTTCTTGCTGCGATGTAAGCGGCGGCGAGTGCGATCTGTGATGCAGTGCGCGACATGTGGATTCATGGGGCTAAAAACGGAATTTTGAAGGTAAAAAAACTAGATTTGGAATTACCGTGCTCTAGGGGGCCAATTACGTCCAAAATTCCGAGTAATTGGTATTTGGATTAGCCAAATTTTAGCAATTCAACCCAATAAATTTTGAAAGTACTAGAATTGAGTGAGATAGAAAATGAACGGGGATTAAATCAAGAGATGGGGTTAGCTAGGCCCAGTGGCACTCCTTGGGATTCTCATTGTAGAATTATTTTGCATATTATTGGTATATATTCAACAATCCGCAAAGTACTCATGCAGCTTGGAAAAGACCCCTCACATAAGAATGATTGACCAAAAATACATGCTATGGTGGGAGTCTTTAAGTCATTTGACTTTGTTTTCAATGCATACTTGATGCTTGTCATACTTAGATACACAGATGAGTTGTCTCAGTCTTTGCAAAAGAGAGACCAAGATATTATTAATGCTATAGCACTTGCTAATTTGGATAATGATAGAATGCAACGAATGAGATGTGATGGGTGGGAAGAATTCCTTCAAAAAAAAGGTAACATCATTTTGCACTAAATATGGCACCAAAGTTCCTAAACCGGATGGTAGATATGTGCCTTATGGAAGATCATCACGTTTTTACCCAAAACAAACAAATGATAATCATTTTAGAAGAGAAGTATATCTTGGCATTATTGATAATGTTCTCTAAGAGCTTGACAATCGGTTTGACAAGGTTAATATGGAGTTGCTTGTTTGCATGTCCGCTTTAAATTCTCTGAATTTATTTGCTTCTTATGATAGGGACAAAGTGCTTAGCCTTACTAACTTTTATCACAATGATTTTTCAAACACGAATTTAATGAAACTTTCTTTTCAACTTGATAACTTCATTGATGATATGCGAAGCGATGATAAATTTAAGGGTCTAAAGAATCTCGGTAAGCTTTCTACTAAGATTGTTGAAATAAGAAAGCGTGATATTTATAAGTTGGTGTGCTTTCTTTTCAAATTGGTATTGCTCCTACTGGTGGCAACAACGATCGTTGAAAGAGTATTTCCGACGATAAATCTCGTGAAGAACAAGTTGGGAAATAGTATGAGCAACTAAGTGTTGAATGATTGTTTAGTCACCTTTATAGAGTGAGATATCTTCTCGAAGATTAGTGATGATGATATAATCAAGTGCTTCCAAGGAATGAGATCGCGTCGTGTGGTATTGTGATTTTCATTAGCTATTTATGATTCTTTTATTCATGTAAGATTTTATTTGAACTATTTGTATTGTATTGTTAACTAATTTTGAACTTTTTTTTGTGTAATTGTGTTTGACTTTTAAAATTATATATGTGTCGTACAAGATTTTTTTTAATATTAAAGTGTGCACCTCATTGCTAAATTACTGGCTCCGCCACCGGTCAGTCACAACTGGATGATGTGCTGGAGAAGGATAAGCTGGACACTGAGCCCTCGAACAATCGCGGCCATGCCTGTTAGTTACATCGACGGCTACGGTGGTATCCTCTATCCACTATGCAGGCACCTCGAGGTTCAACGTCATCCTGCAATGAGTGGACTTCGTAGTGGACGGTGTCCGCCTCCGGCTCCGCCACCTGGACCCCGCGATTCAGCCTGTCAGAGTTCCCCAATATGACTCGAATTGCAACACTGGGCTTCGCAAAATGAGGGCCGAGCCGAAGTGCGCTCGGGCGGATCCATCGAAAGACACGGTAGCTTGCCGGGAAACAAGCCGGGCCCTGGTCAAACGCAATGCGCTAGAGAGTAGAGACGAACCGTCGATTGGGCTAGGCCCACAGTTAACGTGGTCACTAGAGATAAAAATATGCACGTATACAAGCCGATATGTCATATATTGCACCCTAGAAAGCTTGGAAATTTCGTCTCAAGAGAACAACAAGGAGAAGAAAACTTGGAAATTTTCTATCTCATGGTCGAAACCAGTCACAAAATTCATAGTTTCGCTATTACTTACCATTCTACGACTGTGTGGTAGAGACTAGAGAATCCATGCATCCTTCAACCTGGCTTGGTAAAACATAGTTGGACCTCCAAGGCATTAGGCGTAGATTAGGTTAGTCCCGTGGTTTGTCCCAAGGAGACAAGCAAATGAAATCATAATAAAAGTTTCAATTATATTGTTACATCAGTAAATTACTCGAATCCTGTCCCCTTCCTTAAATAACTAAACCCAATCAATCAGCCATGTTCATCGGCAGTAATCCCAGCCAGGCATCAAACCATACCCCTATATACCCCCTATGCCACGGCCTAAGTAGACCAAACCATCGGTAACTGCGAACCAAAGCTTGATTACTCGCAAACAGCGGGGTTCAGAATTCAGATTAGCATCAGGGGTAATTAAAAAGGACTGCACCCTCCTCAAAAGAAACGGAGGTAATTAAGAATTGCTAACTGCAGCACCTAATCTGCAGCCTAGGCTCTAATTAAATAGCTAATCCGCGGAGCTTAACACCGCAACATTCTCTGGCAAGGTCAGCCTTACGTACAGGACTGGTGGAATGGCCCATTTCGGAGCCACTGAACCAAAAGAATATGCGGGGATAATACAATGAAGTACTAACAGCCACCTTTTAGGATCTACCGTGGCATTCCTGTGGATATATGTGAAAACCAGTGTCATGTATTTCTGTCTCCAGCTTATTGCAAATCATCAATCATACATATATAGTAATGATATGCATAGCGAATCTGGACTAGTATTCTAATCGCCAAAAGATTGTTTGCCTATCAATTCTACAAGTTTTTTTTTTCTTAATTACTAACCTACATTTTTTTGTCGTCGAAATATGAAAAGACCCAAAATTTCAAAATTTTCAAAACGTGTTTGAGCTCGATTCAATCTGAGTTTTTACCAAATTCGAAAAGATTTTCCTCCTTTCCGCTTTCCTCTTTCGGAATTCCGCTTTCCTAGCCAAGAAGCGTATTCCTCATCGTCGCTTTCTCCTTTGTTCTCAGTTGCCTCGCGTCACACCACCAGTCGTCGCGCTCCACCGCCGTTCACCCTCGCGTCGCCCCCGCTCAATGCCAAATTTCGCCAGTACCCCACCACCTCCCACGCCACCTCGCCCGACCACTTCCTACTCCCTATTCCGCCCTCGTCAGCACTGCTTCGCCTCACACCTTTGCTCGCTCCAGGTGCTCGACGCACCGTCCCCGTCGCTGTCGACCCATGCCAACGCCTGCGCACGCACGCGCCCACGCTAGTGAGGCGCGCTTCTCCTTGCGTCGCCACCGCCCCATTCTTGCGTCGTGCCATTTCCGCCTCGCCAACCATGTCACTGGCAAGCATCGCGCCATTTTCGCCCCGCCAACCACGTCGTCACCACGCACCGCACTCGCCCTGGCTCAACCATTGCCGCCACCGCCCTTCATTGGCTATAAAAGCCCGAGCCACAACACCATCTTCATCTTCAGCCTCTCCTCACCCTCTCGACACCGCTCCTTCTTCCCCAACGCCGGTAGCCACCATCAATTACTGTTGTCCCTTTTCTTCTTCCCCGGAAAGCTCAACACCAAACCGTCACCACCAATGCGCCCCTAACCCCCGTCATGATCTTCGCCTTGACCTCCCAAAGCTATCCCCCACCTCCAATCACCCTATCCCTGTCGCCACATTGCCGCCGCCGAGCCCCTCCACCGCGCCACCCTCGGCCACTGTCGCCAGGTCGCCCCCGGCTCCCCTGAGCTCCACCGTCACAACCACCGAGACCCTCTCGGTCCACTGGTGCTCCCCATCGACCAATTTGGCCGGAGCACCGCTCTCCTATTTCAGTCGTGCACCACCACCACCGCTCGCCCCTCACCGGGCCTCCTCCAGCTGTGCAAAACCTCAAAATGGGTTGCCCATGCTCCGGGGATGCCTACCCCACCGCCGCTGCCACCACCGTTAGCCAAAGTAGGAAGGGAAGTGGAGAGAGAGCCAACGTGAGTTGGGATCCCTTCGGTTGAAAAGCCAAATATGGTTGAGCGTCCAAACGGGCCGCTGACAAGGATTAAAATCTCTAAATATTCCTTTATTTAGTTAAATATTGCATGTACTTCGTGGTCGTAACCCCTAAGGCTAACGACCTTGTAGTTGTAAGGATTCCAGAGGTTATATCATGGGTACCCTGGTCGGAGAGGTCCTGTACCTAATCCCTGACCAGATGACTGCCCGTAGAAATAATGAACTGACACTTGGATCCGTTCCAAGTATATCATTTCTGTGTGACGAATAGAACATGTGCCTTATTCGTTCCAAACCACACGATGTTCCATAGCTTTAAGTCACTGACACTAACAACCATATCGATCTTATGAATATATGCTGGGGATTCTACCTGGATTAATTAGATCTACACAGAACAAAGCACAAGGAATTTAGACACGTCTGTGCCTTCACCTAAAAGAATAACAACCCTACTCCTGTGTTGTTGTATTGACTATACTTTTACAATCGAGAATAAATCACTAAAACTAGGGCTTAATGACTCCTTGTTGTTATCTCCGATTGCCCTCTCCTATGTCCACTAACTTTAGCCCTTATATAGCGCGTGAAGGGGTGGCAGTTTCTCTATGCCAAGAGGCGCCTCAACGCTTGATAAAATACGCACGTTGATTGGAAGTTATTGTTAGAGAGACCACATCTACATCGCCTTGCAGTTATGTCAGAGACAAAGACTTAATATGTGCAACGATCCCAGACAATAACATCGCATATTAACTACTATGTATATCAAACACAACGCATAAGAGTCATGTCGGAGATCTAGAACCGATCTTATGTATGAATGAT
Organism: Ampelocalamus luodianensis; assembly: GCA_036346255.1. Taxonomy (NCBI): domain Eukaryota; kingdom Viridiplantae; phylum Streptophyta; class Magnoliopsida; order Poales; family Poaceae; genus Ampelocalamus; species Ampelocalamus luodianensis. The sequence goes on along the minus strand of CM070617.1, from coordinate 21,266,874 downwards.
TATCTGGGGGTTTCCTACGATTGAAACTATGCAAAGAATGACACAAGGATTTTATACAAATTTAGGTCTTCTCCGGAGATAATAGCAACCCTACTCCCGTTGTACTATATTGATAGTGCTAATTACAATCAAGAGGAAGACTAAAGCCTAATGTTTTGAGCTCTAGATTGTCGTCGTCTTCTGCCTTCTGATTTCAGCCTTTATATAATATATGAAGAGGTGGGAATTCCTTTAAACCAAGAGACCTCTCAACGTTCCAAATGATGAACCGCTTGATAGAGGTTATTGTTAGAGACGTTACACCCCTACGTCGCCAGGCAATTGTCGTCAGAGACAGAGAAAAGGTCGTGCGGTTATTTTCTGGGAATAACTGCGTATATTACCTGCTTTGTGCATTTAACACGATGCATATATAACTCCCTAATCGATTAGGCCCACATGACAGCAAGCCTTATAAATTACAGGGTTGTCGAAGCCAACCTGGTTGTAGAAAATTCTACGATCATAGGGTGGTTGTAGAAGGGCTTACGACTAGGTCATAGTTGTAGAAGGGCTTACAACAGCCACGGGGTGGTCGTAGTAAGACTTACGACCACCTCGCTAAGCTTCTCCCTCATGAATATTAAGGGGTATACTTGCGAGTAATATGAAGATATTGCTATCTATAATAAGAATTACAAATAAATAATTAAATGAGGATTGTTATATCCTCGTCAAGTCTCTAGTTGATTGGGCCCACATGTCTGTAGGCTTTGTTGACATAGGGTGGTCATGATTGACCTGATCGTAGTAAGACTTACGACCACGAGGTGGTCGTAGGACGTCTTACGGCCACGAGGTAGTCGTAGGAGTACTTACAACCATACATGGTGGTCGTAGAATGGTTCATGGCCACTTAGTTAAGCTTTTTACCTTATGACTGATAAGGGGTACACTTATAAACAATATGAAGGTATTGCTATCTATAATAACAATTACAGACAAATAATTTAATTAATTGAGGATTATTAGGTCCTCGTCGATAAGATTTCAAAAGTATAGAGCTTGTTTGGAACATAGGATTTTTGGAGGAACTTAAATAGGATTGGATTCCTATAGTAAATTTTCATGTTGAGCCCTTTGGAATGCACGAATGGCTTTGAAAATTCCTATAGGGTTCTTTCCTTTCCTCCCCTTTATGAGGATTCTAGACATTAGCCCAAACCTCATGTTTAGAAATTCTTTTGAGTCCAATGCACAGTGTCTCTTTATCCCTCTTCTTCTAAGACATCTCCCTCTAATTTTTCTTGCATTTTTATTATACAACATTCAAAACACCTCTTTTGAAGAACTCTTGAGTTTTAGATTCCTGTAGCATTCCACTAGTCATGACACTCAATGCTTGGACATCCAGTCCAATCCATGCGTTTTTCCTGCTTGTATGTTTTTCATTCCCTATGTTCCGAACGGGTCCATAATGGATTTAGTATAAACAGGATCTTGCTATCTTGTTCTCATCAAATCCATATTCAAAAAGGGTGAAAAGAAGAAGAAGAAAAACTTGAACACTATTGTGTGCCGAGATTGCCCCTGGTGGAGGGAATGATGACGGTTGCCCCTGCCCGTCCTCTCCTAGGAAGCAGTGCCCAACCCTCCTCTCCTCCCAGCCCATCTCCTCGCCCTAGTCTACAGCACATGCACACCCACCAGTCCACCACGCCATCTCCCTCCTCTCCTACTCCTAAATATTCCCAATACGCGCACACCAGCACAGCAATCCCCCGCTCCCACTGTCCTCGGATTCCGTCCATGCCTTCCCACAGCGCGCTCTAGCCGCCCGCACCCAGCTCCTGAGTCCTGACCCCTCCACGCTCTCCAAAAACCTAGGGTTCCGGCCAGCGCGCGAGCCAGATCCCATGGCCGGCGCCACCCCGCTGCGCGACTCCCTCCGCCGCCTCTGCGCCGACGTCGGCTGGTCCTACGCCGTCTTCTGGAGAACCACCCGCGCCACCGACTCCCAGCCACTGTGAGCACTCTGATCTCGCCTGCTTTAATTTGTCCTACAGCTCAGCTCATCTGAGCTCACTGCTACTAGTACTAGTGCAGTTGCAGAAGAAAAAAAAGATGCACTTTTTTTGTTTCCTAGGACTGCAATAAATGCCATTAATTGCTTTGCTGCTTCCACAAAGCTAGTGGTCCTTTTCTGGGGTTCATTTAATTGGCGAACGGGGCGCTGAGTCGGGATTTCGTTTTTGGCTTTGTGCGGCAGGAAATTGGTGTGGGGGGATGGGCACTGGGAGCGGGCGGTCGGCGCGCCGGCGATCTCCGGCTTCGAGGCCATGGACCTGCTGCTCAAGGAGAAGGCCGCCGCGCTGCGGAGTGGCGGCGGACGCGGCGGCGAGGGGCACGCGCCGCCCGAGGGCGCCGCGGGCCACGCTCAGGACAGGGTGGACGCGCTTGTGCACAAGGCCATGGTGTATCAGGTCCACGTCGTGGGAGAAGGGTAATTTGGTTCTTGCTATTTGTTGGGTCCTTTCGAATTTGCAGCGGGGTTTGGTTTTGTGATGCTATGAGATAGAAATGTGATTTGGTATTTCCTATTGCTGTGGGATGGGCAGGGTGATTGGTCAGGCGGCGCTGACGGGGGCGCACCGGTGGATCCTTCACGACAGCCTCGATGAGTGTGGGGAAGCAGATGAGGTAATTGCTTGTGATATTGTTCTAATTGTTGGTGTGGGGCAAGCTGAACTATGAATTGTGAGATCTGAGCTCAAATTTGGAGTGTATAATTGCCCTAATTACTGCAAGCGGCACGTCGAAATTACATTTAGGATTTCCAGTGCAGACCGATTCATAAATTAGTTGTCATGGGCATTTTGTATTGGACTATCAGCAGAAATGGTGGCAGTGGTTTGCACTGTTCCAAATGAGCTACCAGTTTGTGGAGTTTTCACAATTCCATTGCAGAAACCACTGTTAATTGACTTTTGAGATCACGCGGCTTGTTTTACCAACTATATTTGTATTTTGTTCTGTGGAAGCAAGCGAACTTGGTTTTCATTGTTATAACAACTCTCTACTGCCATCTTTATGCAGGTATTGCTGGAGATGAAGGACCAGTTTTGTGCAGGAATACAGGTCCGGCTGACTGCTATTTCATTCATACTTCACTAAAATCAGCTTCCCCATTCTTCATGTTGATCTAAGGATTTTTGCTTCTCAACAGACAGTTGCAGTGATACCTGTCCTTCCACAAGGTGTTATTCAGCTTGGCTCCACGAAAATGGTAAGTTCACTGTCCATTTTTGTTTTTTGCAAGTGCCGTGAATATCAATCTCCTAGTAGTGCTCCTGCTTCAATACTCTCATCCTTGATTCCAACTAAGCTCGCCCTTCTCTTTACTGCATTACTACTCGACTGAAGGAAAAAAAAGGGGAAATTAGCTCAATGACATCGTGTTCAGACGTATTTAGAGGAATGACATTGCGTTTGTGAGACACTGCAAAATAACATCGCGAAGACAAGAAATACTGCCGAATGACATCGCCGTCACATTCCGTCCGTTAGTTTACTATTCTGCTCGTTACTTCCGTTTGTCCAATTTTTAAATATAGAAAATGAGTTCAAAAACTTATGAATTTTTTTGTGGAGCATCTCGATATAGTTTACTTGCTTGTGTATTTTTTTCAAAATTGTATCCATTCTGATTTGTTCTCTAAAATTCATTAAAGTATAATGTTTGTAGGACTTTTCTAATATAGAATCCAAACATTATGAGAATTTTTTCTCATGCTCCTTACACAGTGCACTTGATTGTGTAATTTTTTCAGAATTTTCAAAATATTAATTATTTTTTGAAAAATTTATTTCATAATGGCCACTGTGTAAGTTGTTCAATATAGAAAATGAGGTATAAACATTATGGAATTGTATTAGTTAATTTTTTTAAAATTTTGGAGAAATTATACAATCAAGTGCACTATCTAAAGAGCCTGAACAAAAATCATAATGTTTGGACCTCATTTTCTATATTAGAAAAGTCCTACAAATAGTATACTTATATGAATTTTAGAGAAAAAAATCAGAACGGATACAATTTTGAAAAAAAATACACAAGCAAGTAAACTATATCGGGATACTTCACAAAAAATTGCATGTTTTTTTGAGCTCATTGTCTATATTTGAAAATTGGGCAAACGGAAGTAACTGACGGAACAGTAAACTAACGGACGGAATGTGACGGCGATGTCATTCGGCAGTATTTCTTGTCTTCGCGATGTTATTTTGCAGTGCCTCACAAACGCAATGTCATTCTTCTAAATACCTCTGAACGCGATGTCACTGAGCTAATCCCCCGCCCGCAAAAAAAAAAACCTTCTTTTATTGCAAGGTTCTGAACTTATGATTTTCATTATGATGTATATACTCGTCTCTTCCCAGAATTGCTGAGTAGGATATGGTGTTCTGATTCATTTTAGAGCCTGACTATTTTTTTTTATATCTACTACTGTTGTACTGCCAGTGAACCTGAATTTTTCTCTTGCCAATTTTCAAGAGGTTTCCTTAGAGTTGAACATTGTGTCTCCACAATTTTTTATCCTTATTAAACATTAGATTATAGGTGTAATTTCCTCTAGATGGTCCTTCGGAACTACCAGAAACAAAAAGGAAGTTTTGGATTCTGCTGCTACTTTGTTCTAGTTACTCAATGCAATATTCAGTGGTTTCAATGATGGGTTATCTACAGGTTATGGAGGAAGCAGCGTTAATTGATCATGTCAGATCTTTGTTTGGGCAGTTGGGTAGTTCAACTGCTGTTGTTCCACATGGTTCCTTTTTACAAGATCATATTATGAAAGCTTTGGATCACAATTCACTTGGTGTGCCTACCTCTTCACACCTGGGAGATCTTCCTGGTAGTATAAATGCTTCTTCTCCTAATGATGACAGGATTAATCACCACTTCTGGCACCTGATGTCACCAGCCTCTATGATTCAGTCATTTCACCCTGTACAACAGTTATATGCTGGAACTACTTTCTGTCGCCCAGTAACCCTAGCATCACGTTGTGATTTCTTCCAACCACTGGTTCAATCTGACCATGGATCCACCTTTCTTTTGAACAGTCAATCAGAGGGCAATAAGACAACAGTTCCACTCAAAAATAATGTTTCATATTCTGCAACATCACTTGATGCATTTCCACATGCTTCTAGCTCCCTCGAAGAACCCAACATCACCATTTCAGGCAGAAGAAAGTGTCTAAGCATAGAACAACGTGGTTCATGCCTGAAAGGGGGCATGGAAATAACAAAAAGTGACGCCGTTGCTTCAAATTGTACTGGTGAAACACAAATTGTCAATAAAATGGATGCTTTGATGAGTCAGGATGATTCAATAGATTTTCAGACAAGTAATGCCACATCTGTGAACAACAAGTTTCAGATGATGTCCATTGCAGACAATACAAAGCATGAGGGTGATTCTTTTGCAGGTTCAGATGCCCCATTCTTTGACTCTGCCCGATATTCAAACTGCTTTCAATCGCTTCTTGGCACTCTTCAGGGTAGTGTCTCCAGCAATTCAAATGCTATTCATGGGGAGACTTCTCATAATGTTGTCTCTGGAGAGAACAACTTTTGCTCTTTAGAAGGTAGGAATAGTGCCAGTTCCAGTGACTTGCCTGAGGTTCTGGCAGCTCCAATACCTTTACAGTTGACTGGGGGAAATGATTTGTTTGATGTACTACAGCTTCAGCAGAAGCCAAGGGGATTGAATGATAGTGAAGTAAACAATCCCGAATCAATGTCCTGTGGTTTGGAGCAAGCTGTTAAGTCTCTCATCGGAGATACAAATGATGACTTCACTGGATTGATCGCAGAAGCTGATCCAGACCAGCTCCTGGATGCAATAGTCTCAAAGATGAGCACAGGGCGCAAGCAGAATTTGGATGCCAGTGTTTCTTGTAGCACTTCAGTGGCAAGTGCTGATAATATATCATTTCATTCTAGTTGTCATCCATATACCACAGGATCATCATCAGGGCAACTCTTTTACAATATGCCTGGTGTTTCTTCCATATCGGTTAAAACTGAAATACCGGCTGCAAGTTTTGGGCAATCCTCTTCTAGTATAGATATGTTCGAAGGATGCTCTCAGAGACAACAAGGTTACAAATCACAAATAAGGCTCTGGGTTGAAAACAGCCAGTGTGTGGCATCCGATAGCCTTTCAGCTGGACAACCATCCGATGGTCTTTCAGATGGACAGTGTAAAAGGATTGATGGGATTGGTAAATCGAACAGGAAGAGACCTAGACCAGGGGAGAATCCAAGACCGAGGCCCAAAGATCGCCAAATGATTCAAGATCGTATAAAGGAGCTTCGTGAAATAGTACCTAACAGCGCAAAGGTAACAGCTCTCAACTCAAGAGATATCTACATTTGAGTCCTTGACTTTTAAATGAAACTTATGCAAATTTTAATCCATTTAATTTCAGTACTTATTTTTTCTGTTTGATTGAACAGTGTAGCATTGATGCTCTACTGGAGAAAACCATTAATCATATGCTCTTCTTGCAAAGTGTTGCAAAGCATGCTGACAAGCTGAAGGAATCTGGGGAGCCAAAGGTATGTTTGATTTCATGTTACTACCCATTCTTAGTTTCATCATCAAAACATTTAATAGGTGCAAGAGGACATTTTCAGCAATCAAATACTTATTTCTTATTCCAGCGTTGGGTTAAGATGACGAAGTAGCTTTTTATGTGTTTTGATGATTAATTTGCTTAGGTTGAACTTATGCAAGCTCTTAATTCAAACAAGATGTAGGATTTGACTTAGTTCAAGCAGTAATCATGCCCCTTTTTTTTTCAATTTTCTGCATCAGTTTACTACTGCTGACAATTGATGTTAGTAAACAAATTTTGGCAGAAGTGTAGGACACATCTGTAAACATAGGTGGTAAATTTGTGATATGAGCTACCAAGGAATTCTAAGAAAATTCAGACTACGAAGGAGACAGAACATGATCGATAGACCTACTATAAAAGAGATATCGACACTAACTGTGAGCAAATCTCCTAGAGCCTTTTGCAGATGTACTAGGGCTAGAGGTTCAGAAAACAGCATTGGCTCGTATCTGCAGAAGCTATTAGTGCACATTTGCTCAAGTCCTTTTTTGCAACCTGTAGTTAATAATGAAATTTGATATAAATTATTTTGTAGCCAATGTTTAACAATAAAATGGCCAGTTTTAACTGTCAACAGGACAAAAGTCAAAACTGACTATTTTTTAACTTTGTTGAAATCCTTTTTATCATAAGTTTTCAAAGGATGCTGCAAGAACCTAACAAAGGCAGTAATACCATCCATGTGAAATTTTGTTGTCCCATACATGCAGATAATTAGTCAGGAGGGAGGCTTGCTCTTGAAAGATAATTTTGAGGGTGGCGCAACATGGGCCTTTGAAGTCGGTACACAATCCATGACATGCCCAATCATAGTAGAGGATCTCAGCCCACCCCGTCAAATGCTTGTGGAGGTACTTGCCATTACTCCCTTTTTTTAGTTTGTTTACTTGCTACTGTGTACATCCGAGACATGATACAAACACATTGTAATTTATTCAGATGCTCTGTAAAGAGAGAGGAATCTTCTTGGAAATAGCTGATCAAATTAGAGGTTTGGGGTTGACTATCTTTAAGGGGGTGATGGAAGTTCGTAAAGATAAGATTTGGGCGCGCTTTGCTGTTGAGGTAATAAATCTGCCCTTGTCTCTCGTCAACTTGCTACTTTATCTTGAGACAGTGGTATCAATGTTGCTGCCAATACCACTGAGGGGAATCTCATTTTAGTGTAGCTTGATTCTGGAGCTGCAAGTGGTGTGGGGTACACCTGGCAAATAGTTCACTAAAAAAATTGAAATTTGTACAGGCAAATAAGGATGTAACTCGGATGGAAATATTTCTTTCACTTGTTCATCTTCTGGAACCTGGCACTGGAAGCTCTATGTTGCCAGCAGGTGTTGAGAACATTAGCTTGCCACGCAGTAGTTTCTATCCATCGTCAATTCCAGCCACAGGTTTCTCTAACTGCTTGTGACACGGATGCACCACCGTACTTCAGCAAATGGAGCGCTGTGAGTGGGTAAACTGTCACCTGCCATGACCTTTGCTGCTCCGCATTGTTTCAGCTGACCATGGATGCAGCGGTCAGGCTCGTGGGTTCTGTTATCATGCTGAGACTTGTATGTTCTCTCCATTGTTAACACGGCGTGTTGTTGGCCAGGAAGACAGAAATACAGTTGTGGTTCTTCTAACATTAAACTAGCTTGCAGCCAGTCGCCTTAGTGTAGCAAAATATTGTTTTAGGCAGGCTCCTGAAGTGTAAGAAATGTAGTATATTATTAGAATTAGGATACCAGCGGGTCTTTCTGCTTTTGTAGTATCATCATTTGTTAATTGTGGTGAAAATATCAAATGTTTTGTAGCCAAATTACTGTACTGGTGCCCTTGGGCTGTGTGTATCTTGTTGTGTATTTGCAGTTCGGCTTTTTTTTCCATGTTCAGCAAGTACCAACGAAGTGCCTTACTATTCTCACCGAATACTGAGTGTGTGACTTGGTGTGTGTATTTTGAACCTCAGATTAAAAATTGTGTGTCTTTAATAAAAGAAATGAGATTATCCCCCAAAGAATACGTGAGCAACCAAAATATCTCAGTTCCGATGCAGTTCTCTTCTGCGGGCACAATCCAATGCCCTCCGGATCCAAGTAAATACAAAGAAAAAAAATGGCAAAAGTGAATGAATCAACAACTGCATGCTGAATTGCTGATGAATAGGAGGAAATCTTCTTCGTCATGACGGGTAGAGCGCCAAAAACATGGGAGACGGGCACGGCGAGCTCCTCCAGACCCTGGAGTGCAGCTTGAGCACCTCGTGCGACTTCTCCTTGGTCTTTACCCCGCACTGCCCAGACCGCAGCGCCAGGCACAGCTTGCCCATGACGCCGGCCTGCGCCAATCGCCATCTCCTGCAGCACGGCGGGTGTCGCCGCGTGCCGCGCCACGGATCGCAGCACGCGCACCGCCCGCTCGCTCGTTGCCTCCGACACCCGCAGCACCTTCTTGCCCACCACGGCCACGCCCGCCGCGTGCGCTACCAGCTCGGCGCGCCCCTCGGCGCACGTGCACAGCCGGTCCAGCACGGCCAGCGCGAGCTGGCACACGCACCTCTCGGGCTTGTCCAGCAGCAGCTCCACGAGCGCCGGCACCGCGCCAGCGCTGACGCGGTTCCGGCCGCAGGGGCAGAGCACGGCGAGAGCGTGGAGCGACGCCTTGGTCGCGCGCGTCGAGATGCGGTCGCGGACCACCTCGGCAAGAAGCTCCTAGTTCAGTCCGATCACCCAGGCCGGCACGGCCGCGTCGGCGAGGGACCTCACGAGCAGCACGGCTTGCGCCCGCGACTGCAAGTTCGACGAGCGGGGAACGGCCGTCAGGGACTCCGCCAGGTTGCCGTGCCTTGACACGACGCCGACCAGCTCCTGCTCCGGGATCCGGAGCGACGCGAGGACCCCAACCGCCTCCTCACGCGCAATCGAACAAGCACTGCCACCGGTCACCACGCGAGACAAAACGCCGAACACCCCACCCCGTCTTCGGACTCCAGCATTGCCCTGCTGTCCTCGCACTCGGCCACGAGCTCCCGCAGCTTCTTAAGCGCGCCGACCTGGGCCGCGGCGGCGTCGGACAGAAGCGACGCGAGCTCGTCGCGGGACACGGGCCATTGTTGCCATCGAAATGCGCGGCGTGGTTGACGAGCGGGTGGCGGGACGCTGGAGTGGACTATATAAGATGGTGGCGCCCGTTTGCAAGTTGCAATTCTTCCTACGCGCGGGTGGGAAAGAACTCAAAGAAGAAGAAGACTAGGAGAGCCAGAGCCCAGAGGGGAGACCGGGATGTTGGGTTGATCTTGCTCGGCTAACGATCGGCTAACGATCTCCGAGTTTCCAGGGTGGCGCCCCACTTCGCGTCTGATCGGAGGCGCGGCCAACTACCTTTTGGTTCGGGTCCTGGTCACCTAACGCAATAAGAATTGAGGGGGCTCGGCAGGCAAAAGAACGACGTTGTTCTTGACTACCAAAACCCCGCACAAACCCGATCTATTTTGAGAGCTAAGGTGGACGAAGACCGGAGCCCATCATCACCCTGACTCCGCCGTCCTCGTCCACGACTACCTCTACGGCCGCCGACCAGAACTGCTACCCCGTCCCGGCTCTACTCCGACATATCTACACCGACTTATCATCTCTCCGATGGCCTCTTCAAGTTCGGGTAAGACAATCATGCTTCCGCTCTAATGTTTTGGTCTAGGTGTTCATGAATGTGCTAGGATTTACGTCTTTAGATCATGATTAGCCTCAGTTCTTGCTCACATTTGGTATCAGAACCACCCTAGCTCTTATTGAACCCTTTTAGCTCCCAAACCGAACTTGTTCATGCCCGATTTGATGTTCTTATGCTCAGATCTAATGTATAATGACGGGATCTAAGATTTAGAGGCTCGGATCTATTGTTCTATGACCCGGTTTAGCATTTTAGAAGGAGAGGACTTCGATTTTGAGGAACCCTAAGAGATCCCGAGCCAACTAAACCCAAATTAGTACCCCCCCCGAGCCCTCAAACCCCTAAGAACCCAAAGTGATGCGGCGGAAGCTTACCTTTTGGAGATCACTGGGTCTTCTCCGTCACGGGCACCCCCGTAGCTCCATTCGACGGCGCCGCGCGCAACTTAGGTCGCACGCACGCGCCGGCGAAGAGGGCTGCGGAGGCGCCACCTTTTTTGTCGCGCCGCCTCAAGTTGCCGCTTCGTGCTCCTACCGCGCGCGCCGCCGCCGCCGCTACATCGCGGGCCTCAAGCCGTCGCTCCGTGCTCCCGCACGCGCGACGCCGCCGCTGCCGTCACTCCGTGTTTTTCCGAGGAGAAGGGGGAATGAGATTAGGGTTAGGTTTTTCCAGCGTTTTTAAGTCGCCCGTCTCAACACCTCGTCCGTCCGATCAGATCTGAGGGCCACGGTTATGCGGGCCGGCGGAAGGGGTTGGGCCGAGTGTTTTCTAGCCGTCCGATCGCATCCGACGACGGCAGTGCTTTTCGGGCCGGCAGAGAGAAGATGGGCCGCGCGTGTGTTGGGCTGCACACATGTTTTGGGCCGATTTCTATTGAGGCCGGCTGCAATTTTCTCTTTCCTTTTTATTTTCAGTGCTTTTTTCCTTATGCTTAAATCTAATTATTGTGCACTGTTTTAATTATTGTTTAGTTACCCAATTATGATATATCATGAATAATGTATTATTGCCCAATATTATGCTTAGTCTCTGATTAAAATTGAACCAACGAGATATTTTAATTAGAGACTTTTACATTTTATGTTTTGGCATTAGGTATACATACGATTACATTCTGACCAACGTTGATTGTAGTCGTGTGTGACCATATTAATTGTTTAGTTCTTTTTCATTTTCTGCCCAAAGGTGATATAAATTAGAACTATAGTTTTTTGCATGTTATTAATCAGACCAACGTAGGGTTAATTACATGCAACATATTCTTATGTTAATTCTAATTTTTGCCTTGTATTTTGGTATTCAGCAATAAATGCATCAAATATCGCTGCCACAATCGACAACATTGAGCAGCTTACGAAGAGCAATTTTTCCACTTGGAAGGAAAGGATCCATGCTGTCCTTGAGGTTTTAGATCTCGATTATGCTTTAAGGGTGCTAGCTCCCATTCCCCCCACCAAAGGTGAAGAAAATTATGACGACAAAAAGAAAATTTATGAAATTAATGCTGAGAAATAGGAACAGTCCAACCGTCTATCACTTATGATTATAAAGACCTTCATTTCAGTTGGGATCAGGGGAGCAATCCTCGATTCTAAAAATGCTACAGAGTATTTGGCATCAGTTGAGGAAAAATTTAAGGGCTCCACAAAAGTTTATGCCAGTACTCTAATTCAGAGGCTCTTGATAACTAAGTATGATGGATCCGGCAGTATAAGAGAACACATTATGATGATGACTGATATGACTGGAAAACTTAAAGGCATGGATATGGAGATATCTGATGGTTTCCTAGTCCATTTCATTATGACCTCTCTCCCTTCTGAGTATACAGCATTTAAGATAAATTATAATACTCAGAAAGAAAAGTGGAACATGAGCGATTTAATCGCCATGTGTGTTCAGGAGGAAGAGAGAATAAGGACGAAAAAGAGAGATCTTGCACTTCAAGTTAGTGGCTCCAACAAAAGGAAGTTCCAAGGGGACTTCAAATCTAAGAAAAAGTTGGCGTTCTCCCCCAATGCAGATAAGTCGGGGCCTAAAGTGCACAATGCACCTAAGCCCCATGTGGCTCCTGCTGGAGCACCTAAAGGGGGTAAATGTCATTTCTGCAAGCAGCCAGAGCATTTTCAGAAGGACTGTGTCGGATTCCTAAAGTGGCTCGCAAAGAAGGCTAATGATACAATAATGTTTATTGATGAAACTCTTTATGCTAATTTCTCCATTAATTCTTGGTGGATTGACTTAGGTGCAACTGTGCACGTTACTAATTCTTTACAGGGATTCCTTACCGCGAGAACACTAAGAAAGGGGGAGCGAAGCCTTAGAGTCGCGGATGGAAAGGAAACCGAAGTAGAATCAATTGGATCTATTTCATTAGTTTTAGACAACGGCTTCTTGCTTCGTCTCAATAATGTAGTTTATGTTCCTTCTATTGGGAGGAATTTGATTTCAGTTTCTTTGTTGGGTTGATCTTGCTCGGCTAACGATCTCCGAGTTTCCAGGGATGACGCCCCACTTCGCGCCCTGATCGGAGGCTCTAACAGCCCAAATTTTGAAGAAATTAAAATTTATGTATTTTGTGGATTTTCTGGAATTTTCAGAAGTTTTTCCTTAACCAATTAAAGCTAATCAAATTTATGTGCAAAATATATTACCACAAAATAGTTGAAATATTTTATTTAAGTCCTAAATGCTCCAGAGAATTTCGTGAATTTTCTCGAAATTTTGGACTTAAATTGCTATATTCTAAAGCCAAATTGAATTATCGTATTTAATTAAATCGAAATCAAAAGAAATTACAAAAAGTGTCCGGGCGAAACCCACTCGCCCGGACCACTTCCCGCGCGCACGCCCGCTCCACCGCGCCTCTCTCTCTCTCGATCGCGGCGGGACCCACGTGTCGATCTCTCCATCTCTCCCACTCGCGCCGCCGGTGCGTTGTCACCGTTGGATCTAAATCCAACGGCGAACTCAATGAAGCATTGGACGGCTCGAACATCCCAATCACGGTGACCGTTAGATGCGGATCGACGGCTCCCATAAGACCGATACTTAAACACACCCGCAATCTATTTCAACCGTTGGATCAAAATCCAACGGCTGCGTCCAAACTTAACTTACCGATTCGCCCCGTCGTTGTCCACCGTTAGATTAAAATCGGACGCAGCTGGGTCATCGTCCTCCTTTCCTTTCTTCCTCCATCACTTTCCTTCTTCTCCCCGCGATTCCGCCATGGATGCCAACTCTGGACCTTCCAAAACCGAGCCAATCTAGCCGCATCTCTCCCGTTCATCGCGCGCATTTATGCCAGGATCTCCTCCGCCCCCGACACGGCCATCACTTTCCCATCCGGCGCCCTAAATCCCCAAAATCTCGCCGCCGTGACCGCGAGGACCTTCTTGAGCTCCACGGCAGCTCGGCCACGCCCGCGCCCTATAAATAGGTGCGCCGGGACCGTCACACCTCCCACAACACACCGCCACCAACCACAACTCGCCTCCATCGTCGTAGCGCTCGGAATTCAAGTTTCGTCACCGGCGACCGTAGGAACTTCTTCCCCGTTTCCGGCGCCGCCAGGACTCCTTCCTCTCCGCCGTCGGCACCATCGTCATCGCCGCGTCCGTGCGAAGCCGTTGCCGCCACTCACTTCCACGGAGGATCATCGGAACCACCACTTCGTCGACAACCGCACGCCGCCGCCGCCAAACGTCGTCGCCGACGACCTTCCGGTCACACCCCGCCGCCGTTTTGGTAACCCCCGAGATCGCACTGCTCCCCTCTCCCTTTTGCGCACATCCACTCCCCTCGCCGTGGCGTGTAACGCCGGCGAGCTCGCCACCGGAGCCACCTCCGTCGTCGCGACGTGGCCATGCCACTCATCGCCATCTGGCGCCACCTCACCGATAACGCTTACGTGGCGCTCGCGTGTCACGCCGGGTCAGCGCCCGCGTGGCAAGTCCACCGCGCCGGCCCACACGTGGCTCGGTGGAATCAATCCACCATGAGCCGTGTCTATGACACGTGGGGCCCGCATGTCAGGAATTTTAATTAAATTCTTTTAATTCCGAAATCTGGTTCGCTGGCGTCAGCTTGCGCAATAAATAGAATTTCCTTTAGAAAAATAATTCAGAGAATTCAATTAAATTCCAGATTTTGTATTAAACTTCTAAAATTCGCAACTTTTGCATATGAACTCCAAATTGGGTGGTTCAAATTGCAAAATTTGTCTAAAATCATAATCTAGCTAACTAAAGCAAAATATTTCAATTTGGAGTTATTTTGAGCTGAGTTTTTGAATTTATTTGAATTTGAAGTTAATTTGTCGTATTTTCGCGTATAGACCTCGACGACTCCGGAGAGTTAGATCCTTCCGACGATTTAGAATTTCAAGACTTCAACAAAGGCAAGTTACACTATTGATCATATTGTTGCCAGTATTTTAAATTATTTAATTCCTGTTTTAAATTACTATTGCATGCATATGTTTATACAATTGTTTAAATGTCCTGTTTATATATAGTTACTCCAATCTCCATTGTATGACCAATTTGATTATTGAATATGAATACCATGACACCCTTAGGCAAAGTTCTATTAAAATTTGTCATATGCTTAGCCATGCCTAGACCACATTTATTTGGGAAGGTTTAGCCAAATCCTTTACAATTTGATTTTAAGTTTGTTTCGGTGGTATTGTTTTACCACGGAAGGCTTTTTGTGAGTTTTCACTCTAAATAAAATAAAATGGGTTTGGACTTGGGCGTGATGGATGTATGGTGGGTGCAGGTTCGTGCACGGGCCTAATCTGGTTAGGATTACGGCCCATGGGTTTATTTAAATGGAAAGTCGTCCAAGTTAGTTAAGGACCGGTCTTTGAGCGTATTTTGCTACGCCTTACCGTACCACCGCATGTCTGGAATGGGACAGATTTGGCTAAATAATCTGTGGTGTCTTAGTGATATTTATGCTATGTTGTATGTGTGGGTGTTGGTTAGACATTAGTCCCACCGGGCGCAAGAGGGGGCTTCCGGAGGATGGTTAGTCTAATGGTAGCGAAACCTTAGTGGGCATAAATACATTAAGATACTGCTTTGTAATGGCCTCATGATAATTGCTTAGTCACACGCCTTCGGAAGCGTGCTTTGGCCGACATTAAAAGCATATTATCTCGTGTGGGTAAAGCTGTACAAACTCTGTAGAGTAGAAACTATTCGAATAGCCGCGTCTGCGGTCATGGACATGCTAGCAAAGCCACTCTAAGTTAGACTTGTTTTTGGTTTATAAAATGATTCCCACAGTTGTTTTTAGGATGGATAATCCTATGGTAAAATGGGGCGGTTAGCCAGGTGTTAGGAGGGTATCCTTCACTATTCATTTATTGGAGGTTATCCACTATTCATTGTCATCTTAATCACTGATTTCAATTATGTTATTAAAATTGGCCTTAGAAAACTATTAATGGTATTTAATCTGAAAATGCTGTTTATGCAAAACAACCCTGCCATTATCCTTTGTTTACCCTATGCATGCATTAATCTTCAATATTGGGTGTAACTTGCAAGCACGGAAGTTGTGCTTACTCTTGCTGAATAATCTCTATTCAGCAGAAGACCTCTATCAGGACGGTGAGGACCTCGGCGAATAGGCTACGTCCCCAGACGATTGCCTGTGGCAAGTCGTGTGGCCTACTACTACTTTTTCCGCTGTGTTATTTCTTTTCATTTGGCCTCAGGCCCAGTTGTAATAAAACTCTGAGATAATATTAATAAAGAGCGTGATATGATTTTGCTATCACTTTTGATGACTGTGTACACTGGAAATCCTGGACTAGTGTATAAACACAGAGAATTCGGGATCCTTCATTCCCGGGTTCGACAGAGGCGCGGCCAACTACCTTTTGGATCGGGTCCCGGTCACCTAGCGTAATAAGAATTGAGGGGGCTCGGCAGACAAAAGAACGACGTTGTTCTTGGCTACCAAAACCCCGCACAAACCTGATCTATTTTGAGCGCTAAGGTGGACGAAGACCGGAGCCCATCGTCACCCTGACTCCGCCGCCCTCGTCCACGACCACCTCTACGGCCGCCGACCATAACTGCTACCCCTTCCCGGCTCTACTTCGACACATCTACACCGACTTATCATCTCTCCGATGGTCTCTCCAAGTTCGGGTAAGACAATCATGCTTTCGCTCTAATATTTTGGCCTAGGTGTTCATGAATGTGCTAGAATTTACGTCTTTAGATCATGATTAGCCTCAGTTCTTGCTCACACAGGAGAGGCCGAGAGGGAGACGAGCGGGAGCGCGCGTTGCGGGGGCGTAGCTGTTGTCTCCGTTTATTTAAGGCGCGGGGATTCGTGTAATGGTGTTCGCATCGCATGCATCACATGCCCCGCTGCGTCTGTTTACTCGTCGCTCGCAGCTCGGTCAGAGGTGAGCTACTCTTGTGGTTTAGGCCGTTGCGCTTCTAAACCTTGCCTTTGGTTTTGGTTGACTTTGGTGAGTTCGTTGAGAACCGTGTTACTCACTTCCTTCGCCATGGTACTGCCATTCAAGAAATCAAGACATGCCTTCGTCACACAAGGCTTCAACAACTCCCAGTGAGTTTGATAAAATCCCGCTGTAAAGCCATCCGACCCCGGAGATTTATTTGGCCCCATCATGAATAATGCCTTTGTAATTTACTCTTCTGTGAACGGTTTACATAAGGAATTATTCATCTCCACCGTCACCTTTGCTGGGACATATTGGATTACAGCCTCGGGATGGAGATTCTCCTACACTGTGAACAAAGAAGTGTAGAAATTAAGGGGTTATTTGGTTGGAAACTGCTATACATCTTGCGACTGATGCACTCTGTGATTAGTGAGAGAGAGGGAGAGAGTGGGAAGTGAGATTGGGTTGGGGATATAAGGAGAGGGGTGATATCTGGGGCATTGGATCTCCATCTGATGGCTCAAAAAGTGACTGATTTTAAAGAAAAATCAGTCGCATGTTATATAAACACTCCCTATTTGGTTCGAGTCCTGAAGAGGACATGCCTGGCCGAGAGCTTTTTTGGACCCTACCTATGTCTTGTTTGATTTGCGACCTGAGGGTCCAACTTGGTGGCCTGGCCTGATACTCCCGGCGAGCAAGAAGTCTAGCTCAGGCAACCGATTTCGAAGGCCTAAGTCCAGTAGAGGCAATTAGGAAAGTGATTAGCGAAGAAAGGAAGAAGCTTTGACCTGCCTCAGTCGCAAAGATCGAAACCTAGTTAGTTACCTTCTTTAGATGGGATTACCATCCTTGATAGGACCCCGCTTCTGTTTCCGTTGATAAGAATTTGATTAACATACAAAGGTGTGTGTGTTTCCATTAGTAAAAAAAGATGAAAATATTGTGAAGAGCTCAAGAAAGAAAATTTTGGGATGGTTAAATTGATGTTAGAACACACTTGATACAAGTGTATTTCATGGTTTTACGCTTTCCCATTCTCAAAATATATTTTTTATTTTATGTTTTCTTCAGGCCTAAGTCTCCAACTAATTAAATATCACATCCTCAAGTTTGACTGATCAAACAAAAATCATCTACTTTTCAGACTACCTCTGGACACCACTTTTTCTTAAACATAAAACCCAAAACACCATCCAAACAAGCTCTACTAGCCAAAAGCCAAACATTCAATATATGGCACTGCCTCTGCTCTGGCAGTCCCTTACCTCAATAGGTAATAGGCTACCAGCACCTCTACTACTAGCTTGTTAATTCTTTACTGTGCTTAATCCATACTAAATTTTGATGGTAGTTAACATACTTGGATTACTTAGTTCTCTAAGTACTAGTTTGTTAGTTCTCCAAGATGCTAGTTGAGATTAAATTTAGGTGGTAGTAAGTTAGTAACAGACTAGTACTACTTCCTACTTAGTTCTCTCTTAGTACTAGTACTAAGAGATTAGTGTCCAATTTGATACTCTTACAAAGTACTAGGAGTCCATATTGGCATCACTTAACGAAATTTGCTAGTTACAACTCAAATACCCTTAAGCCCACTGGTATTTGAGGCTTTTGCAATTATAAATAAACTAAATATTTTTAAGATTTTATTTTGAATTATAAATACCACCAAGGATTTTGACTATTCTTGTTCCAAAAGATAACTACGGTGTTTTGACTATTCTTGTTCCTATGAATCATTCTCTGTATTGTCTCGTTTTTTACAACTAGTGTCCAAAAGGTAAAAAATTTCAAACTGTGGGGCAAGTAGGCAACAATACAAAAGAAGAAGTAACACCACAATTTCTCTAGTCTCCAACATGGTATAGATAGCAAAATATAAAAACATATGTTAGCCAAATTTAAAGAAAATTACACATTCATTTGGTTAAATTTAGCTCTTCGTGTAATTCTCGCAAAATAGCAGGGGGCCTGC
Source organism: Ampelocalamus luodianensis (assembly GCA_036346255.1). Lineage (NCBI taxonomy): Eukaryota > Viridiplantae > Streptophyta > Magnoliopsida > Poales > Poaceae > Ampelocalamus > Ampelocalamus luodianensis. The sequence goes on along the minus strand of CM070617.1, from coordinate 21,248,135 downwards.
AGGGACCAACTTTAGTATCAGGCAGTCCAGTACAATTTCACCCTAGTTCGGCGTTGATGCGATCGACCAGCCCAATTAAAGGCCCAATTTAGCCTCGGGGTGGCCCATTTGCAGTTGAAGTTGCAAATTAACCTCCAGTTTGTCGGCAACGAATGGTTCGGTAAAGTAATCGAATTCTTCTAGTCAAACACACACCACGATGAGCATTCTTAGCAAGAAAAACGACTCAAATGAACATAATCATGCAACGTAACATCAACTGAACTAACCTCTTCATAAAAATAAAAAAAAACAAATTGTTGTGGTCTGTTTCCTTAATTTTCTGGATTATATTCTCCACAGTACTGGAAAATGTTGGAACTAACTTGTAAGAGGAGGCGAAAAAAACTAGAGATTTAGGAGCATGAATTTAGTCAACATTTAGTATTATAGTATTCCTAACGGGAATTATACTACTAAATGGCGTCATTAACTAGGTGTGCTGCAAGGAAAAGGCACCGTGTACGTGTGGAGGAGAAATGCATGGATCCATGGCATGGGAACACATGCATCGATCAAGCTCGTCGTTGCTCTCACCGAGGCATCAACTTATACTAGCTCAGTTTCGGAGTTGAAAAGAGCTGAGTTGACTGCAACATAACTACTGGTAGTGCGAGTGCTCAGCTCCTTAGTTCATCTTCTCTTACAAGTATTTTTTTTCTAGGAAACTGAAAATACACACAACAAGCTTCTATAGTGTGATCATCGCCAATTGTCCGATAATTAGAGCATGTACTGTAAGGGTATGTACAACAGTTTGTCCCTTAGAATTGTGTTTAAAGGCTTCAACTCATCTACAGACAAGCTTAGAGACAACATCTTTAACAATTTATCTATAAAATTATCATTTTCAATACAACTTCTCTCATTACTCACTCACCATTTGCGTTGGTTTGTGTGTGCAACTTGTCTATTATATAAACACATCTCTAATAGTTAGAGATAACCTTATATCTAACATATGCTATATCATCTTTATAGACAACATCTCCAATAGATAGTCTCTAGCACACTCTCTAACATTTATATTTTATCATTTTCCTTTTAAACGTGCCTACATGTCAACTAGAGTAGATTGATGTAGCATGTCTTACTTCGCGTGCACGACAGTCTCTTCAGGAAGAGACTACGTGTGCTCTCTCTCCTCCCCTTCTCTTCTTCACGTATGATTTTATAAACGTAGCCTAGCTAATAAATAATAATAAATACACTATTGGAGATGCCCTAAGAGATGACACATTCTCTCTCTTTACATCCTATCTTCTCCAACTAGACTTTTGAGTGACATGACAGATAAGATATGACTGACGTGACCCCTATTGAAGATGCCCTATGCTTTGACACGTAGAACACGAGATGGTGTAGAAGAGATAGGGGGAGCATAGAGAATTAAGTTGTCTCTCATGCAGTGGTCGACTGTAACACAAGAAACAAGATATATTGCACATAGTGGCGGAGCCAGGATTTGAGAGAGCCTCGAGCACAAAACTAAAGGGCTATAAATCTATAACTAACATCAAATACTATCAATACTGAGGTATCAAAACTAAAGGGCTTTTTATTTTACCGTCTATCATTTTCCGTGAAAATTTATGGCCACTAGGTCGGCATGATCCCAATAGCAAATACTCCCTTCTAGCGGCATCCCTAATGTCCACATCCAACTCCTCAATTGGTTTTCGAAGCCCAGGATCAGCAATAATGTCATCTGGATTAAGCACAGCACGGGGATTGTTTTGTGGGGTGTTACTACCTCCTGTTCCTATTGTTTTCGGAGTTTGATTGGATTGCAATGGAAAATAAGATGACAATGTCTTGGTTCTTTTCATCATGTATTTCTAATTCTAGTACATCAAATATTCAAATAGAAAGTTAATGCATTGTCATACTGTCATATGTCATACTCATACATTGAATCATACTCATAAGTCATAACTTCATAAATCATAAGTCATAACTAATTAACTCATTTACTTATACAAGCCAAAGTGTTAAGTACTTAAGAGTTAAGTCTGTAACACATTACACACTAACAAATTAACACATCAAATATTTTGAACTCAGCTGAGTAGCTCACCACCTTACCTCACAGGGGAGCGGCGACGCCGGCAAGGGAGCTGGAACCAGGCGGCACGGAGCTGGACCCGGGCGCCGGACGGGCGAGCGGCGCGAGCGAGCTCTGGCTGGGCGCTGGGGCGTAGATCTGGGCTATGGCTGGGCGCTGGGGCGTAGATCTGGGCTATGGCCGGGCGCTGGGGCGCAGATCTGGGCTCTGGCCGAGCCGGCTGGGCGCGGCAGCGGTGCTAGAAAGGGAGGGGAGCTGCGGCCTGCCGGGCGAGCAGGGATAGGCCAAAGGCGTGAGCGGCTGGAGGTACTGCTGGAGGTGCTGGGGGCGCGGGGGGAGCCACCAGACCACCAGTGGGAGGACCGGAGGAGGAAAGAAGAAGTTTGAGAAATAAGAAATGAAGATCGAGAAAAAGATTGAGGAATAAGTGAATGACCTAATGAGCTCCTGCCTCCTAGTGCCTTTGCTGCTTCCCAATTCGGGCCGCTTGGCCACTCGGGAGGGGCGTTGGCGCCTGGGCCTCTCTGCTGGGCCGGCTCCGGCTGTCTCGGGCCAGCCAGAAAGCCTCGGGCCTCATTGTTGTACACTAATTTTTTTGGGGTATATTTACTAAAAATTTCCATTACTATTTTTTCTGGTCCTCGAGCCGTTGCCCAACCGGCCTGAGGCCCATTTCCGCCCCTGATTGTACATATATACAAGAGTTGTCTATAAAGATATGTAAAAAGACAAACCATTGTAAAAGATGTCTTTATTAGTGATGTATATAGATGATATTGAATAATGTTATAGATAACAGTTGTCTATACCATTGTATATGCCCTTAATAACCCTCAAATCTGCATGCACACTAATACTGCATTAAAAATTAAAGTACTGCACTTGATCATAATTAACTTTGTAGAATTCTGTTAACTGAATTTTTAACTTAATTAATTTCCACAATTTTGTGATTTTAGATGTGATCGGGTCCCATCCCATGTGGGCAATCTCATGCTCATCGCAAAACCACAAGCTTGCACGCACGAACGAAGGAGAGGAGCATTTGTTTACGGCGATCGAGTATAATTTGATACTACAGGCAACGCAAGGCTAGGGGAGGGAGGAGAATGGATATCTTGCACCGGTTATCATGATCGAGTATTGGAGCTCCTTGGATCATGGGCCAGCTTGTTCGATCTCTCCTTCCCTCGGATCAAGACCCATGTGCATCCAGCCCGAGGCCCCCTGAATTCTGTAGAAGAGGGGAGCTCCCGAGGTTGATCATTAGTGTCTAAGTCGGACGAGCAGTGGATGCCAAGCATAAGATGCAGCCAGTGGCAGATTCAGGATTTTCAAGATGAATGTTCAAAATTATAAAAATATTGTCCAATGCTTTTCCTAAGAAGCCGAATTCACACATTTATGTTTCACTGGTGGTCAGTGGAAGTCGAATAATTCACATAAACGAGAAGACACTTCTCTAATTTTGTGATTGTCAGTCTATTTTTGAATTGTTAGGGTCCTCTCTTTGCAAACAACATCCCATAGTTTGTTTGTTTGTTTTTCAGAAATCACCCAGTCCTAATGGATAGAGCCCCGACAATTCCACAGTTCATCAGGCTAATTCATCTAGCCAGATTAGAGAATGCTAGTATGCTATTCGGCACTTGGATTATGAAAGGTGAAACAAAGAAAGAAAAACTAGAGATAGACTTCAAAAGTAGACTAATGAACTGCATTAGTTATCAATAAATTCACTAGGCTAGCATCTTTTGAGTTTTAATACCGAATGAAAGCTACCAAATACTCCTGTAAAATAATTAATAGAAATGCTTTGCAGTCTTGAAGCATACCATAGCAGTGGTGAATTGCTTTGCATGTTCGCCAATCAGTAGCAAACCCAGGATTTGGGAACTGGGATTCAATTCACGCACCTGTGTCCCTGTGTAGCTACTACTATCGACGTGCACGCGACGCTGCTACCTTCTTGCGACTCTCCGTCGCCGGCCCGGCCACACCTCTGCGTGCTCCCTCCCCCTCTCCTCGGTCGTAGCCACACATGGTCATTGCCCTGTCCCGCTCGGTGCCCCAACTGGCCCTGGCTCCATCGCCCCGCCCCCCTTAGGCAGCTCAGCCACCCACATGGCGCGCCACCTCCGCTTCTCACCTGCATCTTCTTTTATCAACAAAACCCATTCTTTGATAGAACAAACACGTGTATGTTTCTTCTGGCGGGATGTGAATTCGTGGTGAATGAACTTGTCTCAAAACGTATGAATGAACTTTGGTAGTAAAAGACGTTTTTGGCTGCTTGGCTGATGATATTTGGCAAATGACTCACAACAAAGAAATAGATGAAACAAAACTAGCCTCACCAGATGGCCATGGCCACCGCCCACCGGCCATGCCCACACCCTTTGCCTCATCCCCACCAGCGGCCTGCCCTGCTCATGGCTCACCCCGCCTATGTCCTCAGTCCTCGGAGCAGCGCGCCGGCGCAACGCGCGTTGCCGGCCGGCACACCCCGCTGGGCGCTGGCCGCTGTGCTCGGAGGTCGGAGCTCGATCGCTCAGAGGCCGCAGCCGCCATCTGCCCCTTCTCCAAGCCGCTGTAGTCCGCAGCCCGTAGCCTCCAGCCGCCCCCGCGCTCACCCACTCGCTGCTCCCACTCAGGGCGGCGCCGCGGCCTACCTGCCACCATTGCTGCAAGCCGCAAGGACCAAGGCACCGCAAGGATGGTTGTGTCTGTGTGTTTTTGAGAGAGAGAATGTGAGATTGAGAGAGAGATGAGTTAGCCGGTTAGTGTTTGCCTGAATGGACCTTGGGATATTGATTGGGCCGAGCCATTGCATTATGGCATTGGTGGGGAAGCCGGGAAGGCCGGAAGCCAGTGGCCAAATGCGGAGCCGGAATGCTTAGTTTTGGTGGGTTTTGGTGGGATGTATGAGTGTCGAGTGGGCTAGGAGTGTGGTCCGACAGAACAGGGTTTTGAGTATGTAACATGTTGATTTAACTCTATTTCTAGTATATACATATATTATACATCGTATATACTGAATTTTTAAACAAAAAATTTGCGTATTTAGCCGAACACCCATAAACCTAAGTGAGTCCACCGCTCCCCCCTACGCAATGCATGGCCGATCCGTCGTGAGGCTGAGGCGTTGACCCTGTAAAATATTGCACGCACGGGTAGTGCAGCGCAGGGATCAGTACGGCCTTTATGCATGCCCTCGGATCGTCTGCATTGGTCAATGGGATTCTAGTACAGTACTACTTCTTTTCATATATGTGTTTTTTTTCCTCCATCTTTTGTTTATTACTGCAGTACTTCCGAAGAAGCTAGTCTAGATTCTAGAAATTAACACTACGCAACTAGCTAGCTAGTAGTAATGGTTATAAACTTATAATACCTTTCCAGTTATAGATGTAAGGTCTGCCAATCAAGATAACTACTCTTATCTTTTGTTAAGTTTAACGGCCACTCTGTCATGCATGGACCTATGGTTTTATTTCTGAAGAGCACAGAACTCACTTTACAGCAATTGTTCATGGTACAGCATTAACATCATGCGCGCGCGCGTGTGTATTTACATTTTACTCGTAAAATTAAGGGATTAAATAAATACATCAAGTGATCGATACAAGTGGATCGATTCGATCGATACGAGCAATCTCCCAGCTAGCTGACCATGCATTGAGGCAATGGCAGCTACTCCCCTACTCTGAGTTTAATTGGACTGCTTTCGTTTGACTAACCATTTCCACCGAGCACAAGGGGAGACAAGGGACACATGCACTGTTGAATACTTGCCATGCAAGATATTATTTGCTTCCCAAGTTAAACCATATAGACCGAACTATAGCGAAGTCCATTCACATAGTGAAGATGATGACTAAATAAGCAAGAAAATATTGTTGCATTGTACACTAGTTTCAGAAAAAAATTTCATGCATTGTACACTGGTTTCAGAACTTGCATGGTCAGTGCTTATACTGAATAATTTGTGGTATCGGGAGTCTCTTGCAATTTTCATTCCATGCCTTCACTAACGAGCCGATGTATGTAGAGATCGATCTATACTAGCTAGATAGGCAATTTCAGCTACAGTATTAATGAAACTTGCACAAAGAGCTGGTGAATAATCATATATTTTGAAACTCTATTGTATTGCCTGATTGCCTCTATCTCACAAGTATACCAACCCTTAATTCCTTCACGTGAATACTTGCCTCACCCTCTCCCTCTCTTCAAAACATACATACATATCTATATATATAGCTCTTCCAAACCAAATTGAAAGAAAAGAAGTAACAAACCAATCACAAGAATAACATCAAATTAGCAAAAAGAAAATTTTTAATCGTATATTTAAGGCATGTAGAGAGCCTCCAATCCTTGGCAATCCACGCTCCAATCATGATCGGCAGCACTGATCATGCCCTCATGGAGGCTCATGGCGTCGTCGGGAAACGAATCCAACGAGTCATACTTGGCCTCCTCCCACGTCGACAAGCTCGGCACGATCGAACACCACGACGAGAGATTGCTGGCGCCGTCCGTGGGCAACCCCAGAGAGTCGAAGCAGCTCTGATCCATTGCGAAGTTGAGCTCACCGAGCGCAGCTTGCACGCTCACATCGGTACACAGCATGGTGGTTGCAGTAGTAGTACTAGTCGTGCTCGTCGGGTCGGTGCTGCTCACTGGCCCGGACCACTCGGCGAATCCGTCCTGGCTCGGGTCAAACTGGGCCGGCGCCAGAACGCAGGGGCTCACGTCGCTGGACGCTCTGAACGTGTCGAACGCCTCGTCAACGTGCCCGGCCGACTCAGGTGTGACGGCGCCGACGCCGGCGTCGGCCGGATGGTTGTTCAGAAACTTGGCGTACAGCATTGCGAGGTCGATGGTCGACCCGTCGGCCGCGGCGGGCACGCACATCGCCTGGCCGGGGTTCGCCGGGTTGCCGACCATGCCTTCCAGGACCAGGTCGGGCCGGACCGGGCCGGGGAACCGGTGGCCGAACGTCGCGTCGCGGCCACTGGCGATGGACTCAGCCACTGACGGCACCGACGATTTTCCCCGGCGGTTCTTCCGGCACCCGCCGCCGAGGGGCACATTTCGGAGCGACCCGCCCTTGGTCCAGTACCGGCGGCACCCCTTGCAGAAGTAGCGCGGCTGACTGAGGCTGTAGTTGTTGTAGTAGCAGAACTTGGTGTTGAGTGAATCGCAGCGTGGGCAGTTGGGCGCCGCCTCGGCGCACTGCTTGTACCGCCGGTCCACCAGCAGCGACGGCGGCCGCGGCGCGTACGGCAGCATGGCCTCGTGAGGGTGCGACGACAGCATCTCTCAACCTTCTGCAGTGGTCAGAGCTCGACTGGGGATCGAGTCCAAGGAGCCAAGAATGTGGTGATGTGAGAGGAATCGATCGGAGGTTAACTTGGAGGCTTGATGGAGAGGTGGGAGGGGGCGAGAGGGAGAGGAGGTGGTGGGGTTTTTATATGGATCAGCAGCGTTGGGGTTATTTTCTGGTCACTTGTGCATGTGAGTTTGTAGACTATTAGTAGGCTTTAATTTGGGGTTAAAGAAATTAGGCTGCTCCTAATTAATTATCCCAACAAACTGTGCCTGTGCAGTCCCCTTTAGTGGCTACAATAGTCTTGTTATTATCGCATAATGACGCAACAACCACTGTGCAAGTGATCAAAGGACATTGCAAACTTTCGCATTTTATATAAACTTTGGGATTTACTTATATATTTATGGTACCGTTTGAAAAAACCACAATTTTATAGTAGGAACCGAAATGATTCCTAAAAAACCATCGTAAAATTCACCTAAAAATGATATGTTCCAAATACGCGGCCACTAAGAAATTGATGGTTAACTGTGAGACCATTAACAAAGAGATCCAGGAAGAAGAGAAGTTACTGCTACCCCTGATGGTGAAAAATATTTAAGAATGAATGTCCTAGGAAGAAGTGCCTTTTGGTTGTAAGATGAGGTGAGATGGCTACGGAGGTAGGCGTGGTCAGTGTCAGTGTGGCGGAGCCATTGCGCCCAAGTGATCGATCGATGGAAGCGCCAAGCGCGCGCACGGGCACGGACGGTGGTGTACTGGTGTGTGTGGTGTGGTGGGTGCGGCTGCTCCGTAGCTGGGTAGGCCGCGCCGCTCATCGCTCGCCCTGGTCGTAGCCCCCAAGAGGCACGTGGCGGCGCCCCACGGGAGGGCCACATGAAATCCTAGGCCCCCGGAGTGGCGGGGTGCGAGGGAAGCTAGGGGCGGATGGTTTGTTAGCCCGATGGGTCAAACCAAAATTCAGTAATGTTTCTAAAATCTGGTTATGATTTGGTTTAGTACCAAAATTTGTCATTGCCCCACAAAATTTGAAATTTGGTAAAACCCATATTCCTACGTGCCTATTCGTGGTGAAATTCGGGCGCTTGCTCCGATTTTGGCTAGCCCAGCGTTCCCTCGGACTCTAACGTAGCATGGGTGGTTGGACAACATATATTAATAAGCTTTTTGTTTGATGAAGCAACTACAACTGATTATATCTCCTAAATCTGGAATTGGATTTGCGATCCATTTAAACCATCGTGTTCGTTGTCACGAGGTCAACAAAACAAGACTCATATTGACTATGTTTTAATGTTGTGAAATAATATATAACATATGACCTCACATGTCAGAGTCCTGAATAGAAGCATTTTGGCTATTTATTTGACAAACTTTGTTATGGTTACAATCTAAACACATCAATTTGTACCCTAATTTTAGTATTACCCATGATTTTTTTTTTTTGAAAAGTGAGAAGATCCCAGCTTTTATAAAACATATATCAGTTTACAGAAAAGGAAACAACATCTGGGTATGCTAGATTTCGCAGCAGTCCAAACTGAACCCTTACAAAGATAACCTACCACAGCCAACTCCAAAAGAACTGACTAACAGTCGAAGGACTAGCAGTCAGAGTAAGCGCCAGATACTGAATTGGTACCATTTTTCTCTCTCCAGATTTTGATATTGCCAAAACTTTAGTTTGGTTTCCTGTGGGCACAAACTATCAGCCCTAATCCCTCGGGATCGCCTACGATTTTGTTATTGGTTTCCCGTTGCTCCTCTGGATGCATGCACGCATGCCATCCTTGGACGGGTACGCTGTGAGAAGCGGGATTTGCTCACACCGTTCAACTCTGGGGACGCAACTGCGGGAAGCAACCAGCTTTTGTGATTGGGTTGGCGCGCGCATAGGAAGGCGTGCCTCCACCGGGTGTCATCCAGCTAGCTGCAACGGGGGCTTGAAATTGTTCCGGTCCATCCCGTCACGTGACGAGTGTTTTAGGCCACGTTGGAATACGGTATTTTTTTTCTTCTTGATTTCTGCCGGTATTAACTGTTTCATGTAATTTTTTTGTGTTTTAAAAAGACTCTTAGATCAGGACATGCATGTTGCATGCACGAAGAAACTTCTGATGTGCATGTAGATTCCAATGTAGTCCCTTTTGGGGTTGAGAAGACATGTAGTCCAGTGTATTCGTGTAATCGTGCGGCTAGAATACCCTTGCCACGGCTGATGATCAGAAGCCCAGTCTAAGACCGAAGAACAAGCACAAAATCAACAGCACAACAATCCATCTATATCTGCCGGTTGATGGCAAGAGCAATCATGCAAGTGTTGTTGTCTATGGCCAGCGCACGCGCCGCAGGGCCAGTACCGTCCCGAACGGGAACCACCTCATATTATCAATGATGGCGGAACCTTAGCGACATATCATCACAGGTCATCAAACAGTAGAGACGATCGAAGTACGTACGTACAGAGTACAGAGCGACGATCGATCGCCATGACAAGTCGTTTGCTGGTCCGGCCGGTTCGAGCGCAATCAATCAATAATAGCTACCCAGACGGGCACGGCTCCTGCAGTATTGCACGGTTCGGTGCTCCCGGTCGCGTCCCGTCTAGTGTACCCCCGCACGGTTCTGCAGCGTGAATGTGTGGGCCATCGATCGATCTGCCGAGAGGCAACAATACGTACGGTACGGCTCTCGAGTCTCGAGTCTTGACATGCCACCACTCCATCTGTACTTATCTGTAGGCTCGTAGCAGGTCGAGTGGTTTCGATGGCGATGGTACATTCCAACTCCAGAGCACACCGTTTCGATTCGATGGACAGGTCGGCCGCTATGCGTCCATGGAGATGGAAAACCGCGGTCCAGTCCACTCTTACCACATGAGGCTCGGTGAGGTACTACCCACCGCGCGATCCGTCGTCTTCCTGGCTTTAATCACACGCAATTAAGGTAAACCGAACCAACAACCGCATATTTGACTTGCCCGCGCGATCGAGCATGCCTGCTTGCTCTGCTGCTTGACGAGTATGGAGATCAACACGATTGAAAGAGGGGCGCATAAAACCTTGGAGGGGGCACGCAGGGTAGCTAGCTAGCTAGTTTTATTGGTTTGGATATTGATCCGTCCTGCTGTGCTGTCCAGTCGTGACAAACAAGCACGCGATTGGATGCGATGAATCCGGCCGGCAGATCGATGGATCGCGCACTAGAAATAGATTACTTGCACGGGCTCCTCTGGCCGTGCTATGATTGGGCCCACGTACTGTTACGGCGTGTGTACCGCGTACTGTTGACGCCGCTGATCAGTCAGTCCCACGTACCTGATGTGGGTCATTTCGTCAGGGAGGGAGGGGTTATATTTGTTATTCTGTTGCTAAAATAAGCTAAAATATGAGTCAAAAACTTCAGTTCTTTTGCTGCAAATTAAAGTACTAGACTATTGTTTTAGTACACTGAAAAAGACTACTGTTCTAGTAATTAGTTGCGCTGTTGCAGCATTACAATATGAATATGTTGCAAAAGATTAATTCTTGTGAGCAATCACGAGAGAGAGATAGTTCAGTGCATTCCACCCTTGCTGGTGCTAAGTCCCGTCAAAATCTAAGGATTGCGGTAATAATTGTGGAAAGCATTCTAATTTTGTCCATGGATAGTGTAGAACCGTGATGACGATCAGAGGGAGTGAATACGAGCCACTTCAAAACTTCGCCATCGAGAAATTCGAAACACTTCCCTTAGTTAGCTATGAAGAGCTAATAAGGTCAGAGAAACAATGAAGATCAAGGCCTAAACGATCACAACGGGAAACACCAAGGAAAAATCGAACTAATCAAGTCTCTCTATGCCCGAGCGGTTTGACCTCTGGACCGATCTGACCTCTTCTATAGAACAGAAATGAAAACATCAAACCGAGCAAAACAAAAATGACACAACTTTCACATCGAGGCTCCAAATGACTTGAAACTTAACCAGGCAATATCAGCTTATCAAGAAGCTAATACAACAAGAGATTGCACAAGAGCATTCCAAAGTTTTAACATTTTTCACTCCGGAGCCAAAGAGCACCAAAATCGGGCAAAAAAATCAAAAACTTGGGCCAAACACTTGTGCTCGTGTGTTAAGGATGATCAAGATGACCTTGGATCTACTCCCTTTGCAAGTCTTGCGTGGTGGGTTGTTCCATATGCGTTTAATTGATCTCCTCCTGTGAGTATAGCAAACTTGTTTAGGAACTGGTTAGTTGGTATTCTAAAAATTTTAAAGTCACAACTCCTAGTGGGAGCTAATGTCTTATGTTGGTCTATTTGGTTATATCGGAATGAGATTATTTTTTATAAAAAGATGACAACTAATCCCTTGCAGGTTATCTTTTCAAATGGACATTGGTTGAGTGCTTAGACAAATCTGCAAAAATCGGCCTAGAAGGAGGCTATGGTGACCAGAAGTGCTAGGTTGGAGTTTGTTGCGAAGCAAATCCTAAAATTTTATGGGTGGCGGTTTAGTAACAGGATTAGTAATGATTGAGGTTACATTCCAGTTGTCTATTGGTTGTAAGGTTGCAAGCCACTGTTAACTATCTTTGGAAATTTTAGTACTTTAAACTTTTAAATAAATTAGGTTGTGTGCATCTTTGATGCAAAGGCCGGGAGAGATTTTTCTTTTCCATTATCTAAAAAAAATTACTCCCACACGTCCTGGCAAGCAAATCCACAACAAAAGATCAAGTAAAAATCCCTTGAACCAAAGAACCCAATATTTGACCCTTCTCAACCCAGAATCGGGCAACTTTAAGAGTTTGCCTTACAAACCCCCTAGTTGGATGGACCTAAGCTTCTACCACCTCTTACACATACTTGGGAACAAGCAAGAGCAACATCTCAATCTTGAGCACAAGCACTTTGACGAATTTGAGATTCCTATTGATACTTGGAGAGGAATGTTTGCAGTCACTCCCTTGGGAGAACAAGAGTCACAAGGGCAGCACACACACAAGTGCTCATAACCTCTCTCTAAAGCATTCTCCAAGTGCACCTACCACTATCTCTACATGGTTCCCTCTCTAAGCCATCACCTCTTCTTCTTTTTATAGTTGAGGCTCTATACCTACCACTCTCCATGAAACCCTAACAACCTGGATACAAAGTGGATACTATCCACCAACACATAGGCAAACCCGATAATCCAACACATAACCGGCACTACTACAAAAAACGTCATCACAGACGGTTTTGTGAACCGTCTGTATTTATGCGTCTGTGATAACAGGCGTTCATCACATACGATTTTCAAACCGTCTGTGAAAATAGCTATCACAGACGGTTCTTAACTAGAACCGTCTGTGATAATTACAATCACAGACGGTTCTTGTTCAGAACCGTCAGTGATAGTCCATTTTCACAGACAGTTTTTAACAAGAACCGTCTGTGATAGTAATTATCACAGACGATTCTTGTTCAGAACCGTCTGTGATAGTTTTTTGTATTGCAAAAAAAAATCAGCATACGTTGTTTCCATTCTACATAGAACGTTGTTTGCAGCGCACAATGTGGAGCACCAGGCTATCTAGCACACCCAAACATGATCATCAAGAACCCACCAGCACACATTGTGTAGCACACCATGCCATCTACAATTCCACTAGCAGCAATAACCGGAATGCACCTTAGGACCTTGGTAGGCTCGATCCTTCCTTCCCTCCTCCCTTTTTCACATCCACCTCTCTTAGCATACATCATCACCAAGAACCCCATGACTAGCGGCTTCACCCCTTTTCATGCATAGAACAAACCACATCAAGCAAAACATCAAAAGATAAATAATACTCAATATGAAACCAAAAGGGAAGGAGGGGAGCAGAGGAGGACTAAGCCGGGTAGTCTGCGTGGTGGCGCTGTGTTAAGGGCCGGAGGCTCATGGTCGAGGAGGCGGCACCGGTGGAGCAAAGGAGGAGGAAGGAAGGATGAGAGCCGACTTGAGGTGTAAGGGGCGAGGAGAGGAAGACAACGTTGGGGTAGCTATAATATATAAGGACAGCGTCAAAATACTTTTCCTCCCGCGCACGCGTTCAAAATTTTTCGAACTCCCGCCTCCCGCGCTGCGAATCACAGACGGTTCCATACAAAAAACCGTCTATGATGACATATCACAGGCGGTTCGTATTATGAACCGTCTGTGATAAGTATATCATCACAAACGGTTCTTAATACGAACCGTCTGTAATAATGACCTCATTACAGACGGTTGGTATTGTGACTTGAATTTTAGCCATGGTAAAATCAGAGAGTAAGGAAAATTTGAAGCCATGGTAAAATCAGAGAGTAAGGAAAATTCCAAGCCATGGTAAAATCTAAATCACAGACGGTTGTTAAATCCAACCCTCTGTGATAACTACCTCATCACAGACGGTTGGTATCACGAACTGTTTGTGAAGTATCACAGACGGTTCATCATACCAACCGTCTGTGATGAGGTAGTTATCACAGACGGTTCGTATCATGAACCGTCTGTGATACTTCACAGACGGTTCTTAATACGAACCGTCTGTGATAATGATGTATCATAGACGGTTTCAAAAAGAACCGTCTGTGATATAACAACACAGACGGTTCCAAAAGAACCGTCTGTGATGAACCGTCTATTATGACCTGTTTTGTAGTAGTGCGGGTTTTCACTTACACACGCACGCTTTTTAGAGTGCCGCTTACACTTGGATCCAATAGCTCGAATCCGTCGTGTCTTGTCCTCCTTCATGAATCACAACATAAAGCACTTAGGCCAACACCGCGGTTTCGCACACCGCCACTTTTTCGGTATTGGGCAATTAACCAAAATGTCCCTCTACCGATCTTTTCCCATTCCTCCACACCAAAGCATCTTCGCGTGCTTTGACACGCAGCCCGTGGTGCCCAGTGACTTGCCATCAAGTCTTCACGTATTTGGATTCACCGAACCATCTCTACTTGCATCGGCCCTAAGTCACTTTGCACACCACATACACTAACTTGCCTCTTCATGATCCTTGTCTTTTCCGTGCCTTCCGCTTGAGACACATAGCTTTACCTGGACTTACACAACCACATAGACCTCAGCTCTCCCGCCTAGTCTTGGTCTTGCCGTTAACCGCCACCGCACTCCAAGTAACCTGCACATCCAAAGACCAGACAACCATCGTTCCAATGCACTTGACTCATATTAGTTAAATCATGCATCATGCAACACACACTGATCCTAACCTCCTAGGATCAAACCACACATCAAAATCACAATCGACACCTCAAAGCACCACATCTCACACGCTCTAGAAACAAGCAATAAGTCTTACCGCACTCCCCATGTCGGTCAAACCGCCAACCATCGGTCGGTCTAACCGCACTCACTTCACCTCAGACCGACATAACCAAAGCTCGGTAATAGGACATCAGTCTAACCGCGCTACCCATGCCGGTCATACCGCTCGGCCTCGACACCAAACATTCTCTCTGAAAAAAACAAACCAAGCGGCTACCAAAGCCTAGTTGAACCGCACACACTGGTCTGACCGCACTCCTCGTGTCGGTTAGACTACGCTCGTCTGAAACTCACTTGACAGAAGCGCAAGCCGGTTTGACCGCTTCCACAAATCGGTCATACCGCACACAACACCAAATCAACAAATTATCCAAACTCAAACTGAAACTCCGACAGACTCGCATGGTCTCACAGGTAGCTTCGTGTATGTGGTAGCTAGAACAAAACTGTGAGGGAAGCACTAATGAATCAATCATGTATTATAGAATCAGCTCAAATAGGACGTGCTTGTACAAGTCAGAGAAAGTTAGTCTTCTGTTCTGGGGATAGTATACTCAATGGTCAAGGACAGGCAGATGCATCAGCTTCTGGGTTTTTTAGATTATATTGTTCGGCCAAATTGTATAGCTGAGAAAATTTGGAACAGGGCGATACGTACTGTACAGTGTACAGGTTCAGTCGCTGTATACCGATGGATGACGGGCGTCGAGTCTACGTAGATTACTTCATTAACCGGCAAAAGAGTACATACAGGAACAGGACTGACGATCGATGCTCCTCATTCAACTGTGTTGTCTTCATGATATACAGGTCTGGCAGGTACAGTGTACTTCTTTCATTCGACGAATAATTAGTACATTATTGACGTACCCCTATTCATGTACATGCAGCCCAGTTTTACATGGGCTAAGTTTGACACACGACAGTAATGTTTTCTGATAGACACTCAACAGTGCACGGATTAATTGATACTGCCACTGCAAGGAAGTTACTCACTGCCGTTTCCCCGTTCATAAGAGATCTTCTCCCCAAAAAATATGACTCTTAGCAAGTGGGAGGGGAGTTAGCTAGATCGAGTCAGTGATCAAACTGGCTTCAGCAAAAACATCAGATCTACCTGATGGATTGATGCAGCTCTCCTTCTCCGTAAAGAGTTAAAAGTACCACATCTTTTAGCACAGAGAGGTGGGGAACTGTAGCTTTTCTGAAAAGCTATTTTTACTTTTCTGAGCTGAAAATCAGTTGCGCATTTTCTCCAACTTACAAGAGCAAACTCATAAATTGGACCCGCAATAAGCTAAAGAAGCATCTCCCACTCAGCTTTTGGCTTTTACTAGTTACATGTGACTTTCGGCTTATGGTTTTAGCCGCTTACAAGCTGGCCCATTTGAGGGAGCTTACCAGTTTTTTGAAAGCCGGAGCTGGCTTTAAGCTCCCCAGACAGGCCCTAAGCTTAGTCCAGTTCCAGTGGGGATCACACCAATGATTTGCAGGGACAGACTACCTAGAGTTGCTTAAGCTACACTCTTCTTCGAGCTGCACCAGTCACACACACTCAGAACTCAGTAGTAGTACGAAGAATCATAACATGGCCTATTCCAATTAATTGCTCTGTGGGAGAAAAATGGGCAGGCAGTGCAGTAATGCAGGCCAGGATCATGGCAAGAGCTAGAGTGAGTTGAACAACCATGCATTGATTGGACTGTCGCAGTACATGCATGGATGGATTAGTTGGAGCGAACAAACAAGGGCAATGAGCTGGCATTCGTGCATGGACCCGGACCCAACAGACTGATGCCCGTAGGACGAGCTGCATGCAGCATGCAGATGCAGATGTGGTGCGTGAGAAAGCAACCGCGCGCGATGCTTTGTCCGTTAGCCTTGCATTGGAACGACAAATTGGGGTTTGGAGGATGGAAGAACAATACGTGCTTGTAATGTGAGTTTATGCGCGAATCAGGTTAATTAGGAGCGTAGAGGACTCTCTGAATGATAAATTAATCACTTCGGTCGATGTATGCTTAATTTCTATGTATTTATCTAGGGCATTTTGCGATGATTGAAAGGCTTATTCAAATCGGCAGCACGAAAGCTCCTGATATTTGATATTTTATGTTCAATCTTGCATTGGTAGACGATATTTATGCTTTTCTGAGAGTACGTGTCTGGACACTGACTAGTACGAGAAAAAAATTTATAGGATCTGGTCCACAACTTTATCAATATAGATCAACTCTATCGTGTGACACATGTTTTTTTACGAATCTCAAAACGCACAGCCCTATAAATCATTGATGTGAATTTTCACGAATTGAATACTGAAGACTAGCATATCACGATTTGAAATTCGTGAAAAGACACGTATCACACGGTGAAGTTGATCTACCTTAATGAAGTTGTGGACCAGGTCCTATAGGATTTTTTTTTTCCGACTAGTACTGTACAGCACAATGTACGGGTTCTGGAGAAACTTGCTGTACGTGTTCTAGGCAATGGACCCTGACCATAGCAGTATGCAGGCTAGCCTATCACACGGACAAATTAACGAACTAAAACCCAGGCCGGGCGCATAACAATCACAGCCCGAGCCCCTAGCTAGCTAAAGAAAGACTCTGCTCCGGAGCTCCCTCTCCCTCCCGTGGAACAGTTGTAAGTAAGTACGTACGTCTCGGTGCAACTGTACATGATTTCCCCGGGGACCAAATGCGACGCCAGCATGGCAGTGACGTGATGGTGTTGCATCTCATAATACCTTCCTTGAAACCCAATCAACAGAGACAAGCGAACGCGACAGGCCGGCTCTCGCAGGATCATCAAGGGGAGCGTTGACAAACTTAACATGCGTGACAGTTGACACGTCCCCGAGTCAGGGGCCGGCCGGCCAGAGCGCTGGAGCCTGGAGGCCCAGGACCAGTCTCTACTCTCTAGCTAGTCTACGTGCCAGAGACGACCGCCCGATCGATTCGCCGTGAGTGAGCGAGCGTGCGTGCGTGGTCTCGCGCGCGCGCGCCGCGGTTTGGTGAGGGGGGGACGCGGAGTACGCCCGAGCCGGCGCCCCGTGCCGTGCGGGCGTACGCGCGCGGGGCCACGCAGGTTGGTGGCGCCCGCCCGGCCGGGCCAGGAGGGACGTACCGCGTACTGCCGGGTGGTGAGGCCGCGCCTCGTGGACCACGCCGGGATCGACTCGGCTCCCGACGCTCACATGGCTTTGGCATCGTGCAGTCGCGCCTGCCTCTCCTTCAATGTGCGATGGCGACGTTGTTCGTGTAGCGGTTAGGAACCGAGGTGCCGTTCTAATCGCGTCGGCAGAATATTGGACACGCAGACGACTCCAGGTTCCCAGATTCTTCTCTTCTAGCCGCGCTTCCTGACATAACCTGCAACGTGCGCGCCCAAATAACGAACTTGCCAATACAAGACTGTCAGCAAATGCTACATGAAAGACAAATGCGTCGTCAGTTCCTAGTAAAATCATCGTAGGCCGGTTCTCTTCGTTCCCGGAAAGCACTAGCTATTTTTGTATATCTCGGCTAAGGAAATGTTCTGGCCCAGCCCAATTTACTGGTCCTGAATGAAGCCCACATAAAGGGAGCTTTCGTGTAACTCCACTCATGCACTTAAGACCTGCTCAGATCCTAAATCGTAAAGGCCCAGTTTTTTTTTTTTTTAAAAAAAAAAACAAAAGTACGATCACAAAACAAAAAATCGCAGTTCTTGAGCAAAAGTTGTCATATATACTCTATTAGATACAAATCAAAGAGACACAAATTAATAGCCAATTCAGACTACGATCTTGCCTCTTCCAAAAAAGAATCAAATTTGCTGTATTCTACTCGGGAAACTCAGTTTCATCCATTCACCTTTTTTTTGTTGGGACTTGGGAAGAAGCCTCCTGGCTCAACCGCTCAAGCGATAGAAGTTCGACAGGGACCAACAAGGACCAATGCAACCTTATCAGGTTTAATCAAGCAATACACACTCACTCAATTCAGACTCGATCATGGGTCTTCCATATATATATATATATATATATATATATATATATATATATATATATATATATATATATATATATATATGAAAATGGTATGGTGCTTGTTGGGAAGAAGCCTCCTGGCTCATGCGTTACAAGTTGGACAGGGGCCATCAGGACATCACACGTACGGGACATTAATCAAGATGCTCGTGCGTGACCTCGATCAAGTACTCTTTCGTCGTGTGCGCCTTTGTCAAGACGTACGTGACTGCCGATCGATCACGTGCCCAAAGCATCTCGATAGAGTGGAACTTCGATCTGGAAAGCTAGCTTGATCGCATCAAATTTGCTAGAACGACTAACAGATGCACGCATGAAGAGTTGCAGGTCCGTTCTTTGCTGAAACAAAAGTAAATCAGAGCATACACACCTCTTGCATGCAAACGAATTGAAATGAGTAACTGACGTATATAGAACATTTCTTCTCTTATATATCTAATATCTCTATGCGATCTTCTCGTGGGCTCGTGGCTCGTACAAACCTGAAGGGATAGAACGCTGCACTACATATGGAAGTGGTAACTCCTGCAATCGAGAGCTCATTACTAGTAATATTACATGTTTAATTATGACCACTTGCAGTAATGCTTGGATTGTATTGCTTGCTGTGCTTCCGTGGATGGGATCAAATGACACGGCTGTTGGTCACCTTGGCATCTACAACTATGCATGGATATTGGTTATTGCCAATCCAGAGCGACCACAACTATTGAAGCTGATCTGTTTGGATAACCTACCTTAAGAGCAACTGTCATAGTATAAACCTCAAGTTGGCTTCCCGTGTTTACGTACAGATCTGTCTGGCACAAGTACGCTTGAATTACTTAACTTTCACTTCTCTTCTTTCTTTTAAGTATAAAATTTAGACAGAGAGAGAGCAGCGGTCGGGGAGAATGTGTAACACCCCAGCTCAATAAGAGTCTGGAATACTACTAAACTAACATTGTAGTCATTTAAAACTAAGATGTCCTACTAACTTCGGCAGAACCTCCTTTGTATAGTCAACTATACAGGAGATTCCAACGGTTAATCATAACGCAATTGAATAATCCAACATCCAGTATAATCAAGAGACATCCAAAAAATATGCTAATTATCACTATATCATCCATAGCATGCTAAACAACTGAGATATAATCCAGAGAGCATCCAAAAATCCTTTAAACACCTTTATTACAATTTATTCCAAGCAAAGGTAGTAATCATAAACAGTTTTTTAAGCAGATTATGCTGAATATATAAGCATTTTTCGAAGTATTTTAATCCAGAAATTTGCTAGATAAAACATGAAAATAACTATAACTAAGAACACTATAGTTATACTAGATTCTACAAGAACAGAAGCTAGCATTCCCATCTCAGTGTTCATAACAATAACAGAAAATAAAACTAGGTAAACGACAAACGCGAGATAGGCATACCCAGATCTTTCAGTGGAAGGAGTAGAAGAAGTAGAAGCAGGAGTCTTGGTGAGGTCGTCGTTAGTCATGGCGTAGTGGGCGTCGTGGTAGTAGTTGTTCGATTGATGTAGATGTAGCAGAAACCGTGGATGTTGTGGTAGTAGTCGTGCGATCATGTGAGAAAAGGATGAAGCGGCGATCGCGCGAACGCTCCCAAAACCTTATTCGTCCTCGCTCGTGCAAGCCTTCGAGGACGGGGTTCCGAGGCTCGCTCTCCGGTGCGGCCGTACACGTGCCTCGCGGGATGGAGATCGCCGAGACAACGAACAAAGCGTGATTACGTATTGTGGAAGTGGAAAACTTGGGAACCAGAACCAGTACTCTCAGTTTCTCTTAAATAGCCAAAAGAAAGGAGTCCAAAGGCCAACAGTTACCATTGATTCAACAGAATCGAAAGGCCAACAGTTGCCATTGATTCGGCAGAATCGAAAAGCCAACAGTTGGAATCCGAAAGACCAAAGGTTGCCATTGATTCGCCATCAGAACTGAAACCTTTTAATAGCCAAAAATAAAGAGACTGAAGACCAAAGGTCACCATCAATTACGAGTCAGTGCATTTCGATTTTCGAATAGATAAAGAAAATCGCGCCGCTTTGACACGCTGTGTCTGTGTGCGCTGCGCTGCGCACGCGCACGCGCACGCGCACACACACACACACACGCACCGCACGGCACGGCTCGGCACGGCTCGGCGAGGCGAGCGAGCGCGCGCGTGTGTTGGCTCTTTCCAATTCCACAATAGGGCTACCACGTTCCACCTTATAAAGTGGTGTAACTCCCCTTCATCTGTCCATATGGGACTAAACAGTCATGCACATGCACATGGGCCTTTGAGATTTACCAGGAATTAATTAGAATATAATATTTGGGCCTAGCCCAGATTAATTCCAACAGATTACTCATATTCTAAATCAATAATCCAAACAATTCAAAGTGATTGGTTTGTGCTATTGTGCAACCACTCTAAGTTTTATTTCCTCCCATGCATGTCGTTCCTGTAAGAGGTACCTAAAAACACAACAACAGCAAGAGTGAGTCCAAAGACTCAGCAAGTACAACAATTGTCAATAATAACATAAACAATCGCAATCATCAACAATCCATCCACAAAACTCTATAATAAACATGTTATATACTCATGCTATGCAAGATGCTCAAATGCATTTTTTCTTTCTATTTCTCTTTTGCATTTTACCGGTAATGTAGAGCATGCATCCGTCGATGCATACCCATGCCTGTGCCATCTAACACAGGGACCATTGCCCATACTCCACAAGTATGATGACCTAAGCCCACGCTCCACGAGCGTGGGGACCTGATGAGGACATCAACCCTTCGGATACGATCGCTACTCCACCTCCAACCGGGCTACTCGACTGCCATCGATTCGGCTGCGTCAAACGCTACTTCAACGTGCCGATGAATACACTTCACTTATATCTAGTGCTGCGTCACCTCACATTGGGTCGAGGGTCTTGTATTTGTATCAATTATTTGGCCCAAAGAGCAGCCACCATTTTAGGTTATTTGGGCCGGACACCTCCTTGGCCTATTTGGGCCGGCCGCCTCCACTTGGGCCGTATACACTGTTCATGGTTACTGTTCATATGAATAGTACCCATAAATAGTACCACAATCCTAGCGTTTAAACATTTGCGGCTCCCTCTCCCCTATATAAGGAGGCCGCACCCCTTTAGTTTTACTTGGATTTTGTTTAGTTAAAAGTTAGCTTCATAGCAATTTCGTGTATTGGCTTGTGTCGACTAGACCAACCATAATACCGTTTCAGAATCCCAACTCAATTAAATATTTCAATCCTATTTGTAATTTCAGATTGCTTATTATCTTGTTCTTGCGTGCTTCTTTGGTGTATGCAGGAAACGACCTTCGTGGTCAGGTCAACCGGGTATTCGTGCACGATTGATAACGACTTGTCGAGCAGTTCAACGATTGCGTGGTTTCGAGCCTTGCGTGTTCGTAGCCAGGATCGTGTGAGTTGAGCGACGCCTACCGAACTTATCGTTCTCATCGAAAGATCGGGCCATCAATCGGACCTTCGGGTTCATCAGGACCATAAGCCCGTCACATTCATGACGGGGACCTCAACAAATGCTTGGTCACCATGTGACCAAGTCTTCAATATATCAGCATGATGCATATGAACAAAACCTTAAATCATCATAATCCTGTATTCGCAGCAACATCACATATGAATAAACTTATTCATACTTCTAGCATTCATGATTATAGACATTCATAATATTCTAGCATTCATGAATAACACATATACTCACAATACTAGCAAACAAAATCATTCACTCATAATAAATCTATCAAACAAATACTTGCCTCAACCGTGCGAGAACGGAGGATGTGAAGAGGGCGCTGCCCCCAGGACCAATCCTCCACCTTAATTTAATTAAAGCATGCTAAGACAATAATACTGGATAAAACAAAACTAGAAGCAATTACGAAAATGCTACGTTCAATAGCGCAAACCCAACTCCCAAACCTTAAACTGTTGTTTGTCCCCTGAGCAGACAGTCACATTATAAAATCCATAACTTTTTAATCCAAGATCCAAATGATGTGTTCTTAGACTTTCTGGAAAGCTTATCAAATTCCCCACCTAAACCTATTTGGTGAGTCTTCCTGATTCAGCCATCTAATACCCTTACCAAACAGATTAACAGAGCAACTATTTCACGTTAGGGTTTCTGGACAGCGACCTTAAAACCATCATAACTTTCATTACAATTATCCAAATTTCGTGTTCTTTAACTTTCTCGAAAGCTAAGCCAATTATCTAAATCTTTCGTTATAGTGAGACCTCCCAGAAATTCTTTTAGCTACCTGCATATGTCTAATTACTAAAAACTATCAGAATTAAAGCAGATTCACTGAACAGCAGCACTACGAAATTCATAGCTTTTGAACCGCTTGTCCAAACAATGTGATCTTGTACTCTACAGAAAGGTATCGACGTCGCCTACAATTCTCTAGGAGACGCCCAGACCTGATTTTGCCATTAACAGCACTAAATCAGAAGAACACTAAACACTGCTAGATTACCGATCTAATACCGACATTGCTATGATACACCAAACGACGACTTAACGAACGATGACCAAGGATCACCCTTGGAGAACTGCTGAAGAACTCAAAGAACACCACGTGATCCCTCTCCTTTCCCTTCTCCCTTCTCTCCCTTCCTTCTTCTTCCTTTTTCTTGGCCGACCACCACAATGAAGAGGCACCGAAGGAGAGGGGGGCACCACCATAGAGGAGAGGGGCGTGCTACAGTAGTCGTGCTACATTGGCGGCGACGGTACTTTAGCACCCTAGGGTTCCTCCTCCTTCTTTAGTTGGTTTCTGGTTTCCTTATGAGCCATGGGCCACTATGCCTGTTTTTTCCCCGCTTGACTATGGGCTGTGTGGCCCATTCCTCTCTCAATTTTTGATTTTTCTCTTTTAATTCTCTTAATTCCCTCTCTAATTTTTATTGCATCCACTAACGACGACAAACAGGATATTACAGAATGCCTCCCCAACCGCATCTCGCCGCTCCAGCGACCGCAGCCACCGCCCACCCAACCTCTCTGCTCTGCTAGCCCCCGCCTCGCCAGCCGCCTACCTCCCCTTCAAGTGCCCGCCTAGCGCCCTAACCTCCTCCTCCTCCCACTAGATATATTTTCTTCTTTCATCTCCTGTGTCGTTGCCTTTATCGTTGCGCCCCCTCCCCAACTATGGCTCGGATCTAGTGCCAAAACCCCCCTAGGAAGCACTCCCCACTAGGTCGACGCATTCCTCGGCCCCCGTACACCCAATCCTAGATCCATCCTGGTTGTTCCCCAATCACCACCGCCCAGTACCGCGTCAGCTTTGTCTTAAGGGGCTGTTTGGTTCAATACCAAAGCAAACCTTACCAAACATTGGTAATACCCTTGTATTTTGGCCTTTATTTGGTTTGATGACAAATTTTGGCATTACCCTTAATATTTTGGCAAGCCCCAACATTGCCAACCCAAATCCTTGGCAAAACTTTGGCAGCAAATTTGGCCGTCAAAAATTGGCATGGCAAGATGTGTAGGATTAATTGCATATTAAGTTTGATTCAAGACTTTAAAATGATCATATTTCCTAATTCGAGTATCTGATTTGTGATCCGTTTGAACCATTGTGTTTCTTGTCATTTTATCAACAAAACAAGATCCATATTGATATATTTTGGGGCAAAAATAAATAAATGTCATGCGGGACCCACATGCCTTTCTCACTATTATGGCAAATTTTGGCATGGCTGCAATCAAAACACATCAATTTCGGTATTGCTCGTGAATTAGTATGGCTACGATCCAAACATCTTTTTTTGCCCAGTTTTTGGCATTGCCTGAGTTTTGGTACGGCTACCTAGGGTCGTAAACCAAACAGGTCCTAACTGCGCCACCCGCTCCCGACGACACAAAATCCTATGACAGGATCTACCACCCCAAGCCCTGCCTTAAAGCCCCCTACCATCCCTCTGCTTTGCCCCCCCCCCCAATTCAAATCCTAGCTCACATTCACTCTGCCTTAACTCTGAGCGACCGGAGTTGTCTAGTGTGCAACGGGAAAATCCTCAACAAAAAGCTAGTTGAGGGGTACGAGGAAGATTTCAAGCAAGATCTTGTGGGTGGCATCGCGTCAAACCCCGCTTTCGGTAGCGCAAATGGAGTCATCATTCACTATGGCAGTATGCCCAGGCCTTTACTCCTCAACGGTCCAAGGCGGAGGCCGACTTCCTATTTAAAATGAGGGGGAGATGCTTCAATTATTTTGCCTTAGACCACTAGGTTGCTTCCTGCCGTGAGCCAACTCAGTGCGCGCTCTGCTGTCGTAACTACCACAAAGCCAGAAACTGTAAACTCAAAGCCTCTTCGACGACCCCCTAGCTCCACTATCACCCAGCTCCCATCCGCCTCCTCGACCTGGTAAATATTAAATCAAATAAGTGTTTAAGATGTGTTAAAATAATTACCAGTAGACCGGTCGGTAGAAAAATTAAAAGCAAGGAAAATGAGGTAAAATAAATCTAATAAAATCACCACTGCGTTAGCTAAATAATTTAGCGCGTTACCTGCGAAAAATGGATTTATAAACTCCGTACAGATAAATAACAGTAGCCATACTGGTAGAAAAATAAAAATGGGAAAAAGCGTAAAAGTATTTTGAGACTTTATGAATTAATTAATCACCGGTAGAACCCAATAAATTAGACAAATAATCTAACAACCCCAAGTCTATTTAGAATAATAAATAGATGCGTACACGCCGATGTGAAATCAATCAGACATACTGCATGCGTAAAAATTTAATAAACCTAGTTGCACGCGAGTACGTGTGATATTTTATGTTTGTGCGATAAAACGTGAGAATAGACAACCTCGATCCCAGAGCCAGTAGACCTAGAATAACCACAATTGGGGAGTCCCAACCTCGTGGGGACCCAAAAATGTTATTTAATTAAAACCCGCTAACAAAAGAACCTACTGATTACTGTACACCTAGTAGCACCCAAATGCCGCTAAGTATTTAATTATTTATTTATTATTTGTACCATCGTATAAATTGCAAAAATTGATCCAACGCAGACCGGAGTAGCTGATCCAAATTTCTTCGACGCCGATCTTTTCTACAATTTCAAAGGCAAGCTTATCTCTTGAGCACCAACATAGTTATATTAAATGTAAACGATATCTTTCTGTATTAATATACATATTGTATGAAAACTATATCTCAAAATCAAATCGGGTAAATGAAAGAAGATGAAGATGAAAGAGGTAAGAAAAGAGGATTATTATGGCTGGTAAAGGGGGCCCAGGGCAGGAAAGAGGTGAGAGAAGAGGTGGGACCCTTTGCATATGGTTAATATATAAGGACTAACAAAACTCTTACTCGATCAGAGGCCGTAAATTAAGTGCCAACCATTTTCCCGCTTCAGCAAGCAGAAAATACTATCTTGTTACGTAATTTTGCTCTCCACATCGGGTAAGTAATTATATAGGATGAAGATGGCGCTATGGCGTTAAGTGGAGTGTTAGGTGCGGGAGTCGGCCCAACCAACATTACTGGAAGTCAGTGGATGACGAGGTCAGCATCATGTCAATGTTAGACACCGATGAAAAGTAATGGGTGGAGAAATTAATCACGTAACCTAGAAAACATTTTGTATTCTGATCTCAAACCCGCATATAAGGAAATGCAGGGGACCTAGATCAGAGAGAGCTCAGAATAGCTGTGGATAAAGTGGTACAAGCCTGCGTAGTGATATATAAAATCACGAATTCACGCATGTCACCTGGATTGGAGTCTACAGGAACCGGTAGGGGTCTATCTTCTCTCCGAGTGACTAGTAGTCTTTTTAGTATTAAAATCTAACACCTAAAGTTTTGGTGGGTTATTTATTTTTAGGAAAAGAGATGATCTAGAAATTATGATAATGAGCAGAGATAAGTCATCCAGTGCATTTTTGCTATTAATGCTTGTTGAGTACACTAGTACTCAAACTTGCTATTATTTTCCTTTGTTAAATCCTAGTCCAGCCGGGGACTATCCCGAGTGGGATGAAGGACACGCAGGTACCGAAAAGGCCGCAGGAGACGAGGGCGTTGACTTCGAGGACCAGAGCGAGATGGGTAGCTTATTCGACTTGTGGGACAAGTAGGCAGTAGGTGGAGCAGAGCAGGCAAGTGAGTGGACTTAGTCCATTTTGGCAGTTATAAATTACTACTTGTAATAAAGACCATAGCTTTGCGTGGCTATTGCTGTAATAAAGATGTATAATTTTTATCTTATTGTTCTGTTACGTTAACTTTGGTAAGGCTTACTATTCATCAAAGCGGTGTCCTACCGGGCAGATAAATAGTAATCCGTATATTTAAGTATGATTGCCCTCTAAGGTAATCACACGGGGCGCCACAGAAGAGCTCACCGGAGAGGGAGATCAATGGTGGAGGCAGTGACTGACGATGGGGAGGACTAGGTCAGCGATGGCTTGATGATGTTCGGGTGAAGATGATGGGAGAATGATGTAGAACGTGGACTCACGAACTCCACGGTGAAGACAACTCGGGCGGAGGACATCAGATGGCGATGGAACGCGACGGTGAGGTGCTCGCGGTGGCGGCGGCTTCTTCGGCAGATTCTGGCAAGACGAAGACGATTCCGGCGGTGGCACCTTGGGGATTTGGGAGAGGAGATTGAGGCGAGAAATATGACACAGGTGGCTGCTCTTAAATAGGGCCAGATGGGAGTGTTGGAGTTCGAGACGGCGGTGGCTCGTATCAGACTCGGACACAGCTTCGGGTTGGAGTCCAAAGGAAGAAGAAGAAAGGGGAAGGGAGAGGCTGGCAACATGGGCCCGCACAGTAGTGGAAGAAAGAAAAAAAAGGAAAGGGGGCTGGTGGCTGGGCTGGTGAGGGAAAAGGATGGGCTGGGCCAATGGGGGAAAAGAAAAATGGGCCGACGAAAAGAAAGGAAATGGGCCGAAAGAAAAGGAAATCAACCCAAAAGAGAATATCCGGAAGAGGAGGATTTCCGAATTTAGGAAACTGAGTTAAATAAAACCAAGCTCAAATAAATAGCAAATAAACTTCAACAATTCCTAGAAAATTCTCTAGAAATCAAGGAACCAAAATATAATGACTTTTAATTTAATTAAAGTTTAGACTAATCACATTAAACTCCAAGAAAATTCAAATGATTAAGTTTATTTTTAAGGACTTCAAATAAACTCCAGAACTTGGGATTTTACAGGGTGAGCCCCTCAACTTGCGCCGCCCATCCTCCCCTCTCCCCCCTTCTTTTCTCTTCCTCCCTCTCTCATCTGCTCTCTCCCTCTCTGCACACGAGCTCCTCCACTTGCACCGCCGATGCTCATCCTCTCCTCCGCCCCACACCAACATGACCCCGCTGAGCTCCAATGGCTGCAGTTAGAAGTCTCCGCTATGAGGGAGGCGAAAGACGCGCTGGAGCAGCGAGTGTTGTCCGACGCGTCGTGACGGCGAAAACCCATGCGTTGGCATGGTTTGTAGGCATCGCCATCGAGAAGCCCACATGCGTGGGGGGGGGGGGTCCGCCCACCATGAGGAGCTGCGTAGAGGCGTGGAGGTCGAGGATAGGAAGGTGGAGGCGCGCATCGAGGTGGGAGAGGCATTGCGACAGGAGGCGAAGGCACGCCGGGCCGCGGCTGTGGCGTGCCTGGAGGTGGGTGTAGTGGCGAGCAGGGGGCCGAGCATGTGCACGACCATGAGATTAGAAGGAAGAAGGGAAGGGGCAATCTGGTCGAATTTTGAATTTTCTCTCTCCAACTCATTGAAAAATGATATTTTAATGCCTCTAATGTTCAGTGTCCTGTAGCCAAAAAAAATAGTATACTATGGTAAATGACACAAATGTTTGGTGTCGTGTGGCCAGTTTTGTCAGGTCGTTTTGGCCTGGGAATACACAACACAACAAGGATATGTATGTTTGATTCATTGATGCTTTTATTTCCTAAGAATGTGTAGATTTGTGCGTCCCAAGCTCTTCCGCAATGCCACCAGCCGGTCGATCAGGTACGCTCGGAACAACATCAGCTCGCACGGTGCTATGCTAGCTACTTACCATTGACGGCCGGCTAATCAGAAATCGCTTGCTCTACCACTTCGATGCCTTCAATCTGCAGATACAAACTTTAGAAACGGGCAGTCTAATTACACGGACAAAGATCCGGGGAACCAATCTCTTGATGTGGTCTTGATGTGGTGGCGGAGTTACGAGAGTACAATTTTATAAAATCACGAATCTATTCTTGGGTCTTGATGTGGTGGCGGAGTTACGAGAGTACAATTTTATAAAATCATGAATCTATTCTTGGCCTCCTGGGTTGTATGGTGTGTGTATGGTGGTGTTTGTGCGTGTAAAAAAAAACATGATTTTGTTTCAGCTGTGTTTTTTTTTCTCTCTCGAGTACATTTTTTTCTCCCCCTCGTATAAAAAAAACTTTGTCTGACATCGTAACAATTTAAGGGCCCATGATCACACGATTTTTAACACGGCCCGGCCCGGCCCATATTTATGCAGTCTGACCTCACCAAGTCCCGTCACGCCCTCTAACCGAAACCAGGAGGAGCCGACAAGAACAACGGGGAGAGACACGCCGGATACCACAGGATCCTACGCGGCCGGGACGAGCCACCTGCGTATTGACAAGTCATCACCACCCTGGCCCCTCCCGAGCCACATGTCACTCTCCCGTGCGCCAACGGGTCGCGGTTAGTGGAGGCTCCAACACGCCGGATTATGATTGGGATTTTTTTGTTTACTCGTTAATGATGGGAGTAAGTGCGGTTTGGCATCCAAACCTTTGCGAGTTTGAGATAGCCCATCTTGGCACGTTCTTGTCCTAGAAAACTCGGTGGCAAATCAGATGTTCGGTTGTTTGAAAACTTATGGCTTTCACTTCACAGGAGCTCCGAGCACTCAGCTTGCACTTCCACCACATTATTCATGCAGAACTACTCCGAAGGCCTCTCTTTAAAACCATGGTCGATACTTCTATATGTACAATGATTTACAGAACCACATGTTAACTGATTTGTACAAATCGAAAAGCAACCTAGATAATAGTGAAGTAAATACTGCTACCTGTGATGTGTGAGCTTTCAAAGCACTGAAGTAGTACTGACTACTGAAGCACTTGTACATTTGGGTGGCTTGCTTACTTGCCTGAGTTGCTTCTAGTCAAAAGCTTTCTTTGCTGAATTTTGCCGCCCATCCGGCTCCCTTACGTGGTGAGGTGCGTCTTATCTCCATGACTCCATCACTCCACATGCCTCAAGATTGATCGACCAATCCACAAGGCTAAGCTAACGTCTTTTCTTTTTCTCATGCCCACTAAACAAAAACACTCAGACTCAGAGACGGCGACCCGAAATATCTTTACTATTAAAATTCCCCTCCACACCGTCCCCTTCCTATATAAACGCCTCTCCTCGTCGTGCCACAAGAGAACTCTCTACCGTGCACGCTAATTTCTTCACGTTACAAGTTTTTAACATGGACGTGGAACACTTGCATGCCAGGAGGCTTCTGTCGGGCGGCGTGGCGGCGACGGCGACAGCGGTCGCGTCGCCCGGCCCGGTCGGGCAGGTGGCCGAAGGTGGCGGCACGCCGCGTTCGGCCCCCTTCAGCTCGCTGGACGCGACGGTCATCACGGTACTGTCATTCCTCCTCTGCGTCGTCGTCGTCGCGCTCGTGCTCCACGCGATCTGCCGGTGCGCGTTCCGCGTCACGCTGCGCGTGTGCTACGGCCAGGAGCCCCCCGGCGCCGAGGCAAGCTGGGAGAGGGCCGCGCAGGCCGGGGTGGGGAGCAGGAGGAAGGGCTGCGCCATCCGGGCGCTCCCGACGCTGGTATACTCTGCCGGGATCGAGCTTGCAGGCTGCGGTTCGACCGAGTGCGCCATCTGCCTCGCCGAGTTCGCGCAAGGCGAGCGCGTGCGCGTGCTGCCGCGCTGTAACCACGGCTTCCACGTGCGGTGTATTGACCGCTGGCTCGCCGCGCGGCAGACATGCCCCACGTGCAGGCGGGAGCCGTTCACGGAGCCCGCGCTGCCGACCAGAGCGAAGGCGCCGGCGCCGGCGGCCGTGCAGTTGCAGGTGCACGTTGACGCCGGCCGGCCCGATACGCTTTATCCTGTGTGATCGCGACTGCACAGTACTGGTGAACAGTGAACATTTTTGCACTTTAGCCTATGTAATTTTCTTTCCTTCCCTTTTTTTTTTTTGTTTTTGCCGAGGTTGTAGAAGTGGCCCGGGTCCGATGGTATGTGAGTGAAACCCACATGACTAATTTTTTATGCACTTGCAAATATATAGGATGTGACTTGGTTCAGGCTTGTACAAGACTTACGTGTTGCGCATGAAGACTCCGCAGCATGTTAGCATTGATGGTTCTATTTTGCGATGGTAGCATGGAGCTTGTCAAATTCGTTCTAATGTGTTCTGTTCTACAACGAAGGTCCGGGCTTTCCAGTTTCGTTCCACCGAATTCGTACAGTTCAGCCGAATTCTCTATAAAAAATATTACACGGCCCATTTAAGACTTTCAGCCCACAAACTAGTATAGTCTATATGAGCTTAAGTATACAAAAACCTACTAAAAAAACTGTGTGAACTCTGATGCAGAAATCGGTAAGGACCTCTGATCTTTAGAGTATTTTCAAGGGCTTAGTTTAGAAATGAGGGAGGTATTCTGGTAAAGTAATCGGTAAAAACTGTATAACCTTGTACGAGATAGTTTAGTCTTGATTTGATGAATTACAAAGCCTTTTTTTTAAGACAACTATATAGCATATAGGCGGTGAGTACTTGAAAGGTGAAAGGTAAGGTGAATGTTACAGTGCAATGTGCTCATGCCCTCACTTGGGTCGTCCAGGATGAAGTATAGCGACCTTTCGATTTGCCTTTGACCCGTTGACATCTTTCTTGAAGAAATGTAAATGTCGATGCACCCTCTAATCTTGCAAGATTTTACAGTTCAGCTGATGAGAGACAGAAACGTTCATCTGATGGATGTCAGGCTTGCCACTACTTCAGAATAATACTCTCTCATTAAGTCATTATTTCTGCTCTATGCAGACACACTCCAAAGTTAGCGCAGTATAGTGCAATAACAAGATGAAATGGGGAGGCATGAACCGCGCTTTTGACTTGGAACTTGGATATTTCTTCCTCCTTTCCCCGCTCGCCCGTCCGTCCAGAGTGGGAGCTGAAATCCTTCTGCGTGCACGAGCAGCGCACGACTGCTTCTGTTTTTTTTAAGGCCGCGCACGACTGAATTATTGGCTCACGTAATGGGTTCTCCTGAAGTCCTCCACTACTGCAAGCTACAAAGCAGTGTACTGCAGATGCGAGAGCGCGTGCCTCCTCGCTAAATACTTTTCTGTCACCAATAATGCAGCCACTATTGCTCAAAGTAACCAAGCATACACCTCCACTACGCACACGATTAAACACAGTTCAGTGTCCAGGCATATTTGCGTATCACCTTATCAGATCCTCGAGTGCCGAAAGCACCGACTATCACTCACCATGTTGTTCTTCCAGCGTCAGAGGAGCAGCGTTTTGAGTCAACTTTCTGACAGAACGCGTGAATTATTGCTGCTTTGAGGAGCTGGAAAAAAAGAGTCAATTATTGGATTTGTTAAACTTGGGGAGTTCGGTTTTGCCGG
Organism: Ampelocalamus luodianensis; assembly: GCA_036346255.1. NCBI lineage: Eukaryota > Viridiplantae > Streptophyta > Magnoliopsida > Poales > Poaceae > Ampelocalamus > Ampelocalamus luodianensis. The sequence goes on along the minus strand of CM070617.1, from coordinate 21,215,662 downwards.
TTGCTTCATGGACCGAATGAGGGATCCTGCAGTAGTGCGGCAATTAGTTTGTCAGATAGGGGGATATGCTATAGATTCTACGGCCTCAAACAATTGCGTTTACCAGCCTCTGGGAAGTAAGCTCCAATTGCTGCGCTTCTTGTTGCATTCCTGGTCCAACCTTCAGGTTGACGTCCGAGTCACGAGCCATGAAGCTGCGCAGGCGTTGCGGGTAAGGGGTAATTGGCGTAGCAGGCTTGTGATTAGCCGTATGCAGAGCAAAAATCGCGATCGTCCGAGGACTTGTGTTGGAGATGACTAATGGCCTGCGTTTTACTCGTGCAGCTGTGCTGTAAAATCTGTGAGCTCAGATCGCACTGGGTAGAAAGTGAGGCCAAGAGTGAAAAATGACATGGTTTTGTTGGAATACATGTATGCTACACTATCGCACAAATAAAAATTTCTAGCGCGAATCAGGATGTTATGCGAGTAAGAGATTATAGATCGTTACTATTAGATGCGCAGTGTAGCAGAATAAGAGTTGAAGCAGCCCAATCGAATGTCGCACACGTCAATGTAGTGGAAGGAGTCAATCGTCCAACATCATTGACCACCGATCGTCTCCTCCAACAGCGATCATAGCAGCGTCTCTACGGTATCCACATATTCAGAACCGTGCGCCGATGTGCTAGCATCAGCGCACACGATAGGGTCTTTGGGAGGTGACAGCTAGGGTTTCGATGGGTGGTACAACAACACCCAAAACCTTCACGTTAGAAACTCATTAAGACTCTTGACCATGTACGGATTATAATTTGATTTAAGCCTTTAATGGATTCAATTCAAACCCTGTAGGTTAATGCGTAATTGGTCGTAGCCCGTAAACTCTATTTCGATCCACAAGTCAGTAGCGGTTCCTAGCATAATATAGTGATTCCCGAAAATACATAAAGATATTATCATACGAACCTTTATAAAAACTCGTGTGCCGATCCTTTTACTTCACAATACCAGATTGAACTCAGGGCAAGATGTGTGTCATTTTATGATAGCTCGATCTTATAGCGGATTACTTAGTTGCAGTTGACTTCTCAACTATATTCAGCATGACCATCCACTTCCTTAATCCAACCACATCAAGGGGCCAGAGATATCTCCCGTTAAATAGGAGGAGCAAATTCCATCTTGATTGCTATTACTCTACGTGTTTCGTAGTAAACTTGAAAAATTACCTTTATGACTACATATTTATGGAGTAGCGCTTGACAACCTCTAAGTAAACTATTACACATATAGGAAACATGACAACCTCAAGTCTAAGGATCCCAAATAAACTATGTATGAGACCAACCAATGACACTTATGAATATAATAATTCTCGCAGTGCCTCGATGTGGGTCAATCATACACTATGTTCTTCAACATACGCCCATATTGTTGATTTGATATCTCATATCCATGATCTATAAAACGTGATCATCAAGCAATGCGTGTGTTGATCCATGAACCACAAGTGTTCCACGTAATGACATAAGATCAATAATATTTAGAATTACACCATAAACATAAAAAATAGTTTTGTGACTTGACGATCAATATAATGATATTTAAGTCAAAAGACAAAATAATATATTATTAAATAATTCATAAACATAAAAACGATACAATTATCTATGATTGTCTCTGGGCATATCACCGAATAAGTTTCCTTCGAAATTATCTCACGTGACTGTGCGAGAAAGGACACCACTGTACAAGAGTTACGAGTTTTCTGGCTTAGTGTCCATGACCAACGCCCAAGTGTTTTACGTCATCTGGCCCAGAAGCCGGAGTTGTTAAAATTCTGCAGGCTTTTAGGCGAGCGGGTGCCAGTCCAACAGCCCCCTTCCACATTTCGGGCTGCTTGTGTGCTGGATGAATGGATTAGCGCAAAATGTAGGCCCAAATAGACTCCACCCTACCACAGTTTTGGGCCCTTCTCTCCTGCTGTTCGGCTGGACATCTTTCTCTTCTATCATTACCTTTTGAGTTTGGGCCGAGTTTGGTAATGGAAAACTTGCGGGCAGTGCAGGCCGCCGTGCATCCGTGATCACAAGCGTTCCATGCTTTCACGCTCAGTACCGGCCCGATCGATGGCGTCGACTGGCAGCGACGGCTGGGTTGGTCTCCACTGCACGCCAGTCCAAAGGCGCCGGTGGTCCACGTCCGCCGCAGATGCCCCGCACCCGCCCCGAGGCCTCACCCCGACAGCCCCGAGGCTGACGTGGACATGCCGGTTTAGGCTGCTCTTAATGTTTCACTTTAGCCAGTATCTTAAGTGTGTTATGTAATCAAAGAAAATGCTGAGATGACAGTAGATTAAATGAGGTGAGAGATTGTTACAGTATCTACATAAAAGACTGCTCCGACTCGAAGTCATAGGCAAAAAAAACTTAACTCCTTTTCATCTTATACACACTATCTCCTTGAGATTCTACATGTAATTAATTAAAAGGACCTAAGATACTACATCATAAAAATCATGCATTAAAAAGATAGTATCCTAACACTCCTCGTATAATAAGAAACTGTATTAAGATACTGCACATTAAAAACAGCTTTAGACACCGAAAGTTTCGTGCTTCGACCGCCCGCACAGACACCATCGGGCGGCTACCACGTTTCGATCGACCCGGCACGGGCCAAGTCAGAGACCTTTGGCCCGGTCGTCGTATGCTAGTGTGCGCTGCCGTGCCGTGCCGTGACATGGCAAGTTCCAAACGGCGGTGCACAGGCACAGCGCAAGCCAAAAACTCAAACACGCGGTCCGTGCAGGCGAAGGCGACCAAAGCATACTAGTCCAAGTCCAAGCAGGCGGCCGCATATAAAATGGCTCCGCCTTTTGCTTCGGCTCTCCCATTGGCCATTTGTCTCGTCTCGCTCTCGCGCTCGCGTCACTCGCGACAGCAGAGCTCTCCAGAAGCAGCAGCCCAAGCCAAGCGAACCGATCCCCTTCGCCTCGTCAAAGCCCCAAGGTAGAACCGTCTTTCCCATCCCTCTTGCATCGATTTTATCCGTAGAACGATCGGTTCGAGGAAATAGTTTTGATAGATCGCCGCGTGAGCTTCCCGTCGGTATTACCTCGTGATTTTTCCGGTGTTTTTTGGCGTTGGCTTGGCTGTTTTGGCCTGTTTGTGTTGACTTTGGCGTTTGGATGATTGGTTTGCTGCGATCCTTGGTAAGTTCGTACTGTTCGATGCGGTCGATGATGTTTGAGCATCGGATTGTTTTATGGACCTTATGGCGCCGTTAATTCCTTAAAATCGTATCTTTTCGTATGTGCAAAAGCAGTTGCTGATCATGAGGCCATCTGCTCCCTGGTGTCATGCGACTTCCAGGGTCGCTCTCTCGAGATGATCACGAACTGCAGTACGTATGTCTGTTGATGCTTCGGGATGACGTGTAAATTGTGAACTATAATCTTCCTAATTATTTTGCCGGGCCAGATTTTTCCTAATTAAACATGTGCCTTGTGAACCCCTGCTCAGGCAGGAGCGTAAAGTTTGAATCGATACACGCAGCAAGGCGTTTCCTTCTCTGTTGCCGTGTTGGAGTTTTACGTGTCAAGAGTCAAAACTCTGATAAGTCTCACGTGTGTATTGTGTTAACGTAACTGCCTAATTGGAGCTAACAAGAGAATAAACTTTCCCGTTTTGTATTATCAGTTCCATGTGACACTGCTGAAGTTTAGGCCTATACTATGTTTTGTATTACGATTTTCATGTCAAATATGAACAAAGCTGTGTTATCAAGATCATTTTTATTTATCCTATACTAGGCTGCGAATTGCTTCAAAACTGATTCTTGTATTAGTTAAAAGTATTATTTTCCGAACCATACAATACTCTATGTATAATAATTTTGCTTCATGACTGCCATATTGTACTTTTGATGTGATTAGTCCATTTTCTATCGTGTGCTTTTACTTGGGTCCATGAGCAAGTTCTGTGATGCTTTAACACCACACCACTGAAGCAGTTATGCTGCAGAATTCGTTGAACATGAATACATTCTGAATACAGCTTTGTGTTGTAGAACTCTTGAGGAATGGCTGAAGAGGATATCCAGCCTCTTGTCTGTGACAATGGCACTGGAATGGTCAAGGTTGGTTATCCTGTTCCGCTGTCAACCCTTTAGTTTGTACTACATACGGGCTTCAGCTTCCTTTTGGCTGTCCGTGCATTTCTAACTTCCGATAGCTGATCATACCTTGATGTGGAACAGGCCGGTTTCGCTGGTGACGATGCACCCAGGGCTGTCTTTCCTAGCATTGTAGGCAGGCCACGCCACACCGGTGTCATGGTTGGTATGGGCCAGAAGGACGCCTATGTGGGCGATGAAGCTCAGTCGAAACGAGGTATTCTGACACTGAAGTACCCAATCGAGCATGGCATTGTCAGCAACTGGGATGACATGGAGAAGATATGGCACCACACCTTCTACAATGAGCTTCGTGTGGCACCTGAAGAGCATCCCGTACTGCTGACCGAGGCTCCTCTCAACCCCAAGGCAAACAGAGAGAAGATGACCCAGATCATGTTCGAGACTTTCAACTGCCCAGCGATGTATGTCGCCATCCAGGCCGTTCTTTCCTTGTACGCCAGCGGTCGAACAACTGGTATGGCCATCCACTGCATTAAGAAGCTACCTCGTATTAAGATCCAATGAGCAAGTGACAAAGTATTTTTCCTGCAGGTATTGTGCTTGACTCTGGTGATGGTGTAAGTCACACTGTTCCAATATACGAAGGGTATACGCTTCCTCACGCTATTCTTCGATTGGATCTTGCTGGGCGTGACCTCACTGAAAGCCTTATGAAGATCCTCACAGAGAGGGGGTACTCCTTGACAACAACTGCCGAGCGAGAAATTGTCAGGGACATAAAGGAGAAGCTTGGCTATGTTGCCCTTGATTATGAGCAGGAGCTTGAGACTGCCAGGAGCAGCTCATCTGTTGAGAAGAGCTACGAGATGCCTGATGGCCAGGTCATCACCATCGGAGCAGAAAGGTTCAGGTGCCCCGAGGTGCTCTTCCAGCCATCTTTTATTGGCATGGAAGCTCCTGGCATCCATGAAGCTACATACAACTCCATCATGAAGTGCGATGTCGATATCAGAAAGGATTTGTACGGTAATGTTGTCCTTAGTGGGGGATCTACAATGTTCCCTGGTATTGGTGACCGTATGAGCAAGGAAATCACTGCCCTTGCCCCCAGCAGTATGAAGGTGAAGGTGGTTGCGCCGCCGGAGAGGAAGTACAGTGTTTGGATTGGTGGTTCCATTCTCGCCTCTCTTAGTACCTTCCAGCAGGTAGTTCTGAACTTCTTCTTCCATTGCTTGATTAGCGTTTAGACAATGCATGATCGCATCCTACATTCAACACATGGGTAAGACAGAAGTTAAAGGGGGTTAACTCACTACCGAGTCCATGGCTAGGAAATATGATAGTTATTGCGAAGTTTTCTAAAACTAATTTTAGTGTTAGATTTTGTCGCATGAATGATGTATAAGCTAGATCAACCACTAAGAACCCATTGTTTTTTTTTCCTGAGGATTTTTAACTTTTTATGCTCTGTAATGTTTATTGCTATTCTTTGACCCTGAAAAACTGGTGACATGCAAATATTTGTGCTGCAGATGTGGATCTCCAAGGCGGAGTACGATGAATCTGGTCCAACCATCGTCCATATGAAGTGCTTCTGAGTTTGCGGGCTAGTAATCTATTGCCTGTATTTCAGTTGGTTGAGGTGCAAATTGCAGATGCTTGCATGTCTCCCATGGTTTCTGTTTCTTTCCCAGTCACTGAAATGCTGTGGGCCATGAAACAATATGAAAGGTAAAGTCGGTTCATGTACTTGAAGAAATCTGTCCGGTAGATGCGCAGTCTAGGTTGTCAGGTCAGTTTTAGTTTATCCGACAATGGCATTGCATCAGGGCGTTCCTAATGCGTGCAGTGGATTATTTGGCTTTTTTTTACCAGGCAGCAAGGGTGTTGCCCATGCAGTTTGGGAGCTCTGAGTTGGTTTCAGCAGCTCAGCTCATGCCTGTGCTGAAAACAGAGTTTGCATTTGTAGCCAGCACCCCGGCGAGGGTGTTGATGGTTGTAATAAGCGTTTTTCTCGTGGAGATATTTGTTTTGTTCTGGGGAAGATTATTCATACTAAAACATTGGTGCGGTTGAAGGCTTGAAGCCAAGTTTACGCTGCATCCCAGTTATAATGTTTTTAGTATTAAAAAAGTTATAATGTTTTTAGTCTAAAAATAAAGTTATAATGTTTTAGATTTATTCTCAGTTATATACGTATTTTTTTGTTGAGGAAACTGTTTTTTAAGAGGAGAATACGCGTATGTTTTATCCTCACTCGCTGACATGAGGCCAAATGCTAATATGGGCAGAAATCTTGCTAGGCCTAGGTCGACTTACTAAATTGCAACTGGGTTTTGATAGCCCAACCCATCCGAGATTTTGTCAAGCTCAGGAGAGATGTAGCTACACATTTCGGATACCTGTCCCCACTCGTCAGCGAAATTACAACGCAGGAACACCCCACCCACGATCCGCGTGAGACCACCCTCTCAGCCCCAACCAATCAGAGCCCAGGAAACCCCTCTCCACGGATCGCCCCCAACGATCCGCGTGCTCACCCCCAAGACCCGATCGCAACCGTCCACCCCCACCAATCCAACGCTCCAAACCCAACCTCCCGCCTCGCAACCCCGCCGCTCCCCCAAAAAATTCCTAATCTCCCGCCCACCCCTCCCCTACTTAAACACCCCACCCTTCTCCTTCCAATCTCACCACAATTCCCAAATCTCCCAAGCAAGCAAGCGCCCGTAGTTCGTAGAAGCAACCAGGCTCTAGTCTCCTTTCCCCTTCCCCGAATCCCGATGGCCCGCACGAAGCAGACGGCGAGGAAGTCGACCGGCGGCAAGGCGCCGCGGAAGCAGCTGGCGACGAAGGCGGCGCGCAAATCGGCCCCGGCCACCGGCGGAGTGAAGAAGCCCCACCGCTTCCGCCCCGGCACCGTCGCGCTCAGGGAAATCCGCAAGTACCAGAAGAGCACGGAGCTGCTGATCCGCAAGCTGCCGTTCCAGCGGCTGGTGAGGGAGATCGCGCAGGACTTCAAGACCGACCTCCGCTTCCAGAGCTCCGCCGTCGCCGCGCTGCAGGAGGCCGCGGAGGCGTACCTCGTGGGGCTCTTCGAGGACACTAACCTCTGCGCTATCCACGCCAAGCGCGTCACCATCATGCCCAAGGACATTCAGCTCGCGCGCCGCATCCGTGGGGAGAGGGCTTAGGCTTGGTTCGTGATAGGGGTGGTGGTGGTAGTCGTAGTAGCTGTGTGTCCGATCGGGGGATGTAGAGATGTGCTAGAAGATGCCTAGATTGCTGGTGTTGATCCGAGAATGTCATGGCGTAGCTGGTTGTAATTTAGCCCCACCTTATCTGCTCTTGTGGTGTTCTGGTCATATGTAGCATGGTGTTGAAATGAAATGGCAATTTAAGAGGGCAGTTATCATCTGATCCAAAATTTTGTGTCAATTTCGTTTCCTCGTCCGTGCGTTTTTGTGATTTGCCATTCTCTGTTTGGTGTTCTGATCGCATTCACATCGTTAAATGTAGCAGCATCATAACTTTCTTGTGCTTATGAATTTGGTAATTTCTGTGTGATTTGGCGCTTCACTGTTTGGGTTGGACGTGCTCCATTAGCTGCAGAGCTGTTTGTGGGTTGGCCCAATTGAAAAGCGTGGTGCTCGCCTGACAAGCCCGGGCCCAGTCATTGACTCATTTCCGACTCGTTATTCGTGGTGCGCGTTGTGTTGGTGGGGTGCGACCGAATCCAGCAAAGGAGGCAAGGGAAGCTTTTTCCTTGGCTGCGCGGCTGCGCCTCCGTCCATCCAACCCATCCATCTCCGCGCGGCGCAGAAGCAGCGGCCGCGAGATCGGGAGCGTCGCGTCGTAGATCTTTGCCTTGGGAGAGATGAAGATTACGGCACTCCTCGTGCTGAAGCCGTCGTCCTCCGGCGACGGGGGCTCCTCCACGTCGTCCGGCGGCGGGCCGGGCTCCGAGGCGGTGGTGCTGGCGAACGCCACAGACGTGAGCCACTTCGGGTACTTCCAGCGGAGCGCCGCCCGCGAGTTCATCTTCTTCGTTGCCCGCACCGTCGCCCAGCGCACCCAATCCGGCCAGCGCCAGTCCGTCCAGCACGAAGGTAACCTCCCTCAGATCTGCCTCCGGTTCTACTGTACTTTCTGATCCGATGCTCAGATCCGTGGTTCGCACGGATATGGCCGGGGCCAACCTTGTGGTGCGGGATTCTGTGGTATTTGATGGCTGCAACAGGGACGGGAGGTGAGATGAATTAGATTGTTTGCGGAAAAGTAGCGCTGTCAGTTAGTTCATCTGATGCGCTGTTGGATTTGCTGTTGGCCGGTTGCAATCTGATCTTGTTGCTTAAGTTGGGTATTGGTTCTCTGTCCATCGTGACGATATGACGATACTAAATATATTTGGGGGAAACTTGAACTAATTCCAACGTTTATCATGCGTTAGCGTTTGCATCCTACTTGTAGTTATTCGTGTGCTTTACAGCTCATGGACATTTCTCTTCGTGTTAGAGACTCCAAGCAAATTTATTTTGTAAATTTCTGTATGCTGTTTTGTGTGTATGATCATGCAAACACTTTGTCCTATTTGCAGAATACAAGGTCCACTCACACAACAGAAATGGCCTTTGTGCGGTGGCATTTATGGATGATCACTATCCTGTACGAAGTGCATTTTCACTTCTAAATAAGGTATTGACAGTTCTGGAATTTTCTGTATTGCATATCTTTGCATTTGGCCTACGATGATTTCACCCACAATAAGGGAGTATTTCATGAAATTATTACTAGAAAAACCTGAAAAGTGGTTAAGTTGTACGAATGAGTACACTATAAGCTGGCAAGGTTGCCCTCAACATTGGTGCAGTGTACTGTTTTGTCCATTATCAGACAGGTTTTAGCAATAACTGCTCGAAAACCAGCGACAACCATCTATATCCATTTTAAATCCTGCATCCATGTTCAATTGTTCATTATATTTTTTTAACACCCTATTGTCGGAAAGCAACGGAGGTTGTAATGCTGCCTAGGTCCTCCTTTTTAAGCAAGTAGCTACTAGTTTGGCTAGATAGTAGGGATTGATGTACACTATCCTTCCCTAACTCCTTAAAAACCCGATATAGTAACTGTTTGGTATTTGATTTCAACAAATTGTATTGTTTTTTTATTCCCTGCAGCTCTTCTGGGTCCTGTATGCGTACGTGCGATTAGATATTTGATTCATGAATATATTATGGTCATGCATACAGTATGATTTACTATTGCCCATAACTAGAATAACTTTGTTAGTGCATTACTGCTTATAGTCCTTTTATGAGATTCAGTTATTGATATGATTATTTTATGAAGGTACTTGATGAATACCAGAAGGCTTTTGGGGACCCTTGGAAATCTGCTACAGCAGATGCTACTCAACAGTGGCCTTTCCTGGCAGATGCTTTGACAAAATATCAGGTTTACAACTTTCTATGAAATAGAGGCACTTTATGTATGTGTGTTCATTGATAGGAGCTAATAACCTGACCTTATTTTTTCCCTTGAAAAAAAACTGACCTTATTTTTCCTATCCTATATGGAAAGATCAATTAATTAGTTCAACCGTAAGTCTGTAATGAAAAACAAGTTTCCAATATCTGCATTGCAACTTGCCAGGCTTGTTTTTGGATGAGAGAAAAATGAACCATATCTAAGTTGTTTGATGTTTTGGTGGGCTTCTCAGAAATGGATTATATGTTTTGGACATATCAATATAATCATACATTGTGCTTGTACTCTACTGGGTTTGTCATTGGCCAGTCCAAATTGTCATGATTCACAAGGAATAAATTTTCAAAGATGGTGGTGCATCATTGTTTTAACTGCTAGAGTTATTCAACTAGCTGGATTGCTGAGGGCTTCCCACAATCTTAAAAAACAAAGGAGCATGTTATTTTTTGACAAGTAATCATATAATTCTACTTGTCATGTTTGTGGCTAAAATGAACTTTGATTAGGAGCAAAGCCTTTTATTGTGTTTTCCTAAGAATAATTGTACAACTGACACTGGTTTGTGCCTGCATTGTACCTATTCTCTCTCTCTCTGCCCCCCCCCCCCTCCCTCTCTCATAAAAAAATATGTTCTCATTTAATTCATGATCTTGTAGGACCCTGCAGAGGCTGACAAATTAATGAAAATCCAGAGGGACTTGGATGAAACCAAAATTATCCTAGTAAGTATTACTTATCTGAAATTTTCTTTGTGCTCAGATATTTTCAGTTTTGCAGAATACCTGTAAGTTGTAACCATGTCCATGTGTGCCTACTAGAAACAAATCACACTAAATATATTTTGAGTTCTGTACTAGATGAATGCATTCCACTTGTTATAACAGATACCTAGAAATTAGCTTTCTAGAATATTCCCTTGATTTACGGCCTTAGGCCTTAACTGCATGTGCTGGTACTAAATTTAGATGGACTTGGCGCCAAGCCAAGGTTCCAACTTTCTTAGTGGTTCAGATTGAACTCAATTGGGTCTACTTTTTATGATTTCATTGTAGGTAGGTTGCATCTTGCATGATCCAGCTTGAGTATCAACAACTCCTCATCTGGTAAAACAGAGAGCTTGATCAAGGAGAAAATAATTATTTTTTATGGCCTTACATGCATACTGTACAAGCAACCTTGATCACGCGATCTTGTTCTGGAACTTAAAACAATTATTTGATAATATGATATCCCGACTACCGCTATCTCACCATTGTTTTATGGGACTGGGAGCAACCTGTTGCTAATTTGAATTGTTCACATTTGATATTCGAACAGCATAAAACTATCGAGAGTGTCCTTGCAAGAGGAGAGAGGTTGGATAGCTTGGTTGAGAAAGTTCAGATCTGAGTGCTGCTTCACAGGTAATTTTATCTTTGGTTTTTACCTGATGAATGCTTTTATGCAGTAAAACATGGCTAGGTTTCGATACTTACTATTGATTGTCAACATGATACATCAAGCATTCAACATCTTTAAATTTCTTTTGGGCTATGCATTGTTTCTCAGACACCATGTACTCTATTAAATGTGTAATGTTAACTTGTCTAGTTGAAGCAATCACCATCCACGGAGTATTGCAGAAGCAAGTTAATTTTCCATGGAGTCTGTTAGTGATAATGCTATGCTATTTGTGTCATGTTTGTGGCGTTTGCATAAATCTAGTTTCTCACATGCTTTGGTCACCTTGATATTTACAACCAAATTTACTCTAATATTGGAGTGGCAACACTGACCTGGGTCCTATGATCCTTGTCGGTGTAGCTTAGAGGAAGTAAAATCTGTCTTGTAATATATGTTTCCGGAATGCCATAATCCAATTTCCAGAAAGTAATTGTTTGATATAGTGTAGAGTATGTAACTGGATCAAAATATGAAAAAGTCTAAGGCCCTGTTCCTCTAGGCTCTACCATTTGTCTATTGCAATCTTAAAAGTATAAAACTGCCCGAGCCTTTTCAACTTATGGAAAATATTAATTTTATCAGTCCGCATCATTTCACAGTTTTCTCTTGCTTACTGGTTCATCTCCTCTATTTTATTGAGAGGGATTGTGATGTCCTTTTCAGATGTTCTACAAGCAGGCAAAGAAAACAAACCAGTGTTGTACTATACTTTAAACTCTGGTCCTTCAGTCATGTTTGCAAGACTCCAGGTTAATGCTGTTTCCAACATAATATCTCAATTCTGTCAGAGTTCAACTTTTCACCTTTTGTTCCATCTGCCTAATTTCCCGATACTTTGTATACCTTCTTCAGGAACAAAATCAGCCAGTGTTGTATTGTACTGTATAAGCTCGATTGCCCCTGAAGCATGCCTGCAAGGCTCGAGGTCAATATTGTTAAGAACTGTTATTCTTTGGTGACGATGGGACCTTCAGTAGCAACTAACACATTTATTGGACTACATGTCTTGCGGCAAACTCCAGCAATCGCCAACATCTTTGTTTCCTTTGCATAGATTGTTGAATTCTCGAAGTATGTTGGAGCACGATTGCTACTTGCTACTTGTAATTTATGTTCTTGACATGATTGATATTTGATAGTACTATATGTCTTACATGGCTGTGTTAAAAATGTACTTATGATGTACTTTACTTTGCTGGTATTATGCCCACTGTGTTGCTGGTCAAATGGTGTAGGGGCGGCCCCACTGGCCCAGCAGCCAGGAGAAGACCGCAGAGCCTCCTGTAGGAGGCCTGCAACCAATGGCGCAAAGTGGCCCCTCCCCAGAGGTGTCAGGTACGGCTTTGGGAGGTCTCTAAGGGTCGCCGAGGCGCCCCGAAGCCCAGGGGTCAAGATCCTCTGGGCGATCCTGGGGGAGCCGATGGATGCCCTTCGGCCCGAAGGACACTAGGCGCGCCAACCGGATGGACTAAGGTCAGAAGGGTCCACCGTGAGCCGAAGGCTACGCGTATGGGTAGGAGAAGTCCCTACAACCCCTACGGGTAGAGGACCTTTTCAGGGGTAGATCCGTAATCTCGGGTATCCTGTTGGGAGGCTATAAATAGTCACTTTCTCCATGTAATAATCCAGACTTAGTTTTTTAAGTATTTAATACATATTTATTTTCTAGCAACCAAGCCCTTTCTCGAAGATCCTTTGGTCCCTTGCGTATCCACCGAAGGTCCCCTTCTTCTTCTGTCTAACCTTTCTTGCTATGACAAATGGCCAGCATGTTTTTGGTATGACCTGTCCCGTGTGAAATCCTTCGTGCTAATTTCTTACATGTAACTTCTTGTCTTATTCTCAAGGAAATAAATCAGCAGAAATTTTCTGCGTCGGTAAAGTCAATAACCTTTTTCTCAAGTTGCGCGTCACTGCCTATTAAAGGTCTTGACTGGACCACGAAATGCAAGCGAATCCAGCACGAGAAGGAAACATGCCCCGGCCTGTTGCTCTCACTTGAAGTTGAACCAGGTTTATTCCACGCGTAAAGGCCAGGACATTAATCAGTTACTGCCATTGCTCATAAGCGCTTCTTCAAGGAAACAAGAGCTTTGAACAATGCGCCAGTCTCAACTCTTGTTGGTGTGGATCGCCGTTTGCCACTGACGACCGTCTCAAACCGTTTCGCTGTCATGTCACATCGGATTCAGATGGTAGGTAACAGCAACACTACTTGGTCCTAATCTCTCCGCTCGCAGCTGCGTGCCAGCACGAGACAAAGCCTTTCTCTCCTCTCGGGCCTCACCTCGTTCCCTGCTGTCACTGCGTACGCCACCACACGACGGCCACAAACGTACACGGCCACCACGCTACCAGCCATCGCGGATAGAGGGATAGGGCCTCCGCGCCGATTCTGTTGGAGCTCCGCGCTCCTCGGCTCCCAGCCTCACTTTTTGCCGCGCTACCTCACAAAAGAGAAATACACGCCGCGCGTCACGTCGTCACAGCCAGTTCCCGCGCCGAGTGAGCTTAGCCAAGACAGACAGATATATACATACCACGCGCGCGCGGGAGCGAGTAGCTGGTGCGTACGCGGCGCGCTCTGCACTACTGCGCAAGTCGTAACACGGAGCGAAGCGAGCGGGTGTAGGGGAGCTAGGTAGCTAGCGCGCGGCGGGCGGCGGGGTTGGGCAAGATGGATCACGAAGCGGACGCGCACCGGACGGACCTGATGACGATCACGCGGCACGTGCTGAACGAGCAGAGCCGGTACCCCGAGTCCCGCGGCGACCTCACCATCCTCCTCTCCCACATCGTCCTCGGCTGCAAGTTCGTCGCGTCAGCCGTCAACAAGGTCGTGCACTCACCGTCGCGCCTGCTCATTTCATCGGCGTAGATAGAGTATCTATTGTTTCCACATAACTCACGCTACTAAGCCACTGATGGTTTGCTGCGTACTGACACTTTCTGTGATTTGTGCAGGCCGGACTCGCCAAGCTCATTGGCCTGGCCGGCGAAACCAACGTTCAGGCAAGTGCACTGACCAGCCTCAGCTCACTTCGTCACAATTTTACGTGCTATGCTGTTTTCCCCGCCTCCTCTTCAGTTTTTATTCTGTGAGATTTAAAAGATGATGCCTTATTGCCTTGGTGTGTGCAGGGAGAGGAACAGAAGAAGCTGGACGTGCTGTCCAACGAGGTGTTCGTCAAGGCCCTTGTCAGCAGCGGTCGCACCGTATGAATTCACCTAGCCCGTTTTTTAAGCGACTGTTAATTTCATTCAGTTCGGACTCGGAGTATTTGTTTTGTGACTTTGGCGCTGCGAACGGATGCAGTGTGTTCTTGTGTCCGAGGAGGACGAGGAAGCTACGTTCGTGGACCCTGCACTCCGTGGAAAGTGTGTAATTTTGGATCCTCTACACTCTTCTTCCTACCTTGATATGAGTAATCTATTTTGTTTCTGATGAAAAAAATATACGGTTTCCTTTTCTATCAGGTACTGCGTTTTCTTTGATCCACTCGATGGCTCCTCCAACATCGACTGTGGTGTCTCCATCGGAACGGTACGTGCGCAAGGCATCACAAACCCAAAAAGTTACATGAAACATTGACAACTCGGAAGAACGGGAAGTCACTATTTGATTTGCACCTTTTGCTTTGCTTTTTTCAAAATCCAGGATGGTGAAATTAAAAAAGGAAGACTTTTAGTTAAAGCAAAAGACAAATTCCTCTGGTGATATTGCTACCATGTTTTCTAAAGATGTGGATGTCAATTGCAGAAGTAAAAAAATAAGCAGCAATATATCGTGTCAGTATAACACTACTACATGCCAATGAGAAGCTGAAACCTTATGCTGCATGTTTTGTTCTGTTCTTTATTTTTTGAATTCACGTTTTTGTCCTACAGATCTTTGGGATCTACATGATCCAGAACAAGGACACTGTGACTCTTGAGGATGTACTGCAACCTGGGAAGAGCATGGTTGCTGCTGGATACTGTATGTACGGCAGTTCCTGCACGGTAATCAAGACTCCTGAACCCATTTTTCCACAAGACAATCTTCTGCAAGTGCCTAGCTGAATTGACTTGTGTAAATAACTGCTACAGCTTGTTTTGAGCACTGGAAATGGTGTCAATGGCTTCACACTTGATCCTTCTCTTGGGGAGTTCATACTGACTCATCCAGACATCAAGGTATTTTGGACCCGGCCAATAAAGTTCTATCCTTTTCTGCAAATTCATCAAACAACATAATACTCATATAGTCATATTTGCGTGCTTTATGCTCTTTTTTTTGGAAGATACCTAAGAAAGGGAAAATTTATTCGGTGAATGAAGGGAATGCCAAGAACTGGGACGCGCCTACTGCAATGTATGTGGTACTTAAGTTTTCAGAATACTGTACTTCCTTAAGAACTCCAGCTAAAAATTTTCAAGAAATATCACAGGTTTGTAGAGAAGTGCAAGTTCCCCCAGGATGGTTCATCACCTAAATCCTTGAGATACATTGGCAGGTGAGTCAATTTTCAGTTGGCTTACGGCCTACCTGACAGAAAAGAATTGATCTGGTATTAAGAGGGGCTAAAGCTTCTCTCTAATAATGCAGGCTTTTCACAGGATGAATATAGCCACCATTTGTATAATTTTGGTTATAATATATAATATTCCTAATGGATTACAGTATGGTTGCTGATGTCCACCGTACCTTGCTATACGGAGGTGTATTTTTGTACCCTGCAGACAAGAAGAGCCCAAATGGAAAACTCCGGTACGCTAATTCTTACTCTTAACTATCTCACATTGCATATGGCAACTCCGAATTGCATAAACCACACTTCTGAAGTTGCTTCAATTTGGCATTACAGTGTCCTGTATGAAGTTTTCCCCATGTCATTCCTGATGGAGCAAGCTGGAGGCCAGTCTTTCACAGGCAAAGAACGGGTGTGTAACATTTCTCTTGGTCAGAACTGCATGTTCAGCATCAGTGTCTTGATACATTGTTCAAACTTGCTGCATCCCCAAAAACTAGATACATTGTTGTCGGTCTTTTGTCGCTGGAAGCAACCTGTAGATTATCACAGCCTGTACACCCCTGCATCCCCAGTTTCTTCGCCTTTCTTCGGCTACGTTCCTCTTTTTTTTCGCTTGGCTGTGCAATGCAAACTGTTTTTTCTCACACTACTACTTTAATGCAATAACGGCATCTTGCCATTTCCTCAAAAACTTGCTGCTACACTGGCATTGCAGGCTCTTGACCTCGTTCCTACCAAGATTCATCAGAGATCCCCAATATTTCTCGGCAGCTACGACGATGTGGAGGAGATCAAAGCGTTGTACGCGGAACAGGCAAAGACAAGCTCGG
Source organism: Ampelocalamus luodianensis (assembly GCA_036346255.1). Classification (NCBI taxonomy): domain Eukaryota; kingdom Viridiplantae; phylum Streptophyta; class Magnoliopsida; order Poales; family Poaceae; genus Ampelocalamus; species Ampelocalamus luodianensis. The sequence continues at coordinate 21,199,263 of CM070617.1, read as the reverse complement.
CTTGATCGATCTGAGCATCGCAAGACGTGTAAATCGGCTTCCTGGCCTTATTTGTAACATGATTCATCAGGCATTTCTTTTCTCGGTCTTTCAATAAGTTTGTAACATCCCAGTGTAATAGTATGGAGGCCTGGAACAGCTTCATAAGCAACTAAGGCCTCTACTTAAAAGTTACAACAATTCACTAATACATACACCCATACATCTCTAGCAGCTAAGACAGACTTGGCAAAATCTGTTTGTACCTCCTCCTGCTCCTGCTCCAGGCTAAGCATACGCATAATTTGACTAATTTAATTCAACACAGGATCAGTAGAGGTGAAGGAAATGATCACTGCTTAGGATCAGTTCAAGGGTGTGTCCACCAGATTACTGCTGCAAGCTCTGCAAAATGTATTGCGCATACAGATCCCTGCACACATGTCACCATGTTAATACACGCGAACTATTCGATATAAAAAGTCATATCAACCTCTGAAGTCAAAGGATCGAACACTGACATGGAGTACTGGATGGCATCACGGGCAGTGCTCGCAGGCAGGACCTCATTCACGGCAACCTCCTTGTTCTCGTTCTTCTTATCTGAAAATTGTGTTGAACAACCATACAGTTAACACAGAAGAAAAATAGCATCTACAAAAGAAAGTAATTTAGGGAGAGTCACTCCATACAATCTTCAAAGAAACGTCGGATCTCCTGGACGCGATGAGGAGAAAGCTCGCTGAGATCATTGTAGTGGCGGTACTCCGGATCATCAATGCAGACAGCTACGATCTTGTCATCTTTCTCTCCCTGTCCCAAGAAAAGATTCGCTCATATTGCTCATGCTCATGCCAGTTCTAAGTAATAATGAACTTGTATAGGGATGCAATAATGAACCTGGTCGATCATAGGCATGAGACCGATGGCCCTAGCTCGGAGAAAGCACCTGGGAAGAACTGGTTCCTGCAAATATTTGTTTGCACTTGAGTCGCATTCGTTGTCGCACAGTTCATAAGACTTAACAACAATTACTAGTTCAGAATTTCAGATGTTCCAAACGGATCGGAGCAGTACCTGCATGAGGACTAGGACATCCATAGGATCGTTGTCTTCGCAAAGTGTTCGCGGGATGAAGCCATAGTTGTGAGGGTACACCACTGACGAGTACAAGACCCGATCAACCTATACAACAGGAGACCAGATTATGCCGTCAGATCTAGTGCAACGGTAAAAGTTTCAGACAGCAAATGAGTTGGCGTGTGGGTTAATACTGAGCTACCGACCATGATGAGTCCCGTTTTCTTGTCGAGTTCATACTTAACCTTGCTCCCTTTCGAGATCTCCACAACCTGCATCGCCAATTACAGCCATACAAATAAAGAAATGGAGTACTAACGTTAAGACTGCGTATCTGAATAAAGCCTCGTGTGTGTGTGTGGGCGGTACTTGGTACTTACAACGTTGAAGACAGTCGGAGCATCAGGACCTGCAATATGCACAGAGAAATCTCTAGTATTAGCACCGAAGGCTGCTAGGCTTTGTCCTCGATCAGAACGTGGTGTTTGCAAAAAAAAAAAAAAAATTCTGGGAGAGCTCACCGATCTCGAGGTCGTGGCAGGGGTGCGCGGCGACGGGCCTCCGCGACAGGGACGAGGATCCTTTCATTAGCCGCGGCGTGGGCCGCTTCGGCTCCTCGGCGTGGGCGTGCCCGTCTACTAAACTCATTTTTCTCTCGCTCCGCACGCAGAAAACCCAACAGGATTCGCCGCGCGTGCTCGCTTGCTCCGCTGCTTCCAACCAACTCGGCCGTCGGGGTGCTGTGCGCCGCACCGTCCGCGCGCGTTTTCTGGCACGTCCAATTCTGCGGTTTTGGACCTTTGGCCGTTTTGGGCGTGCATCCCTGTATATATGGGGTCGCGGTGGAGAGGCGGGGCGGCACGTGGGGTTGGGTCGCCTCGCCACGGTTGCACCGCCTCGCGGGTTCTTCGACTTCCTCGGCGTCTTCGAGCGTCCAGGAGGCTGGGTGACTCCTGCCGATGTGCCGAACCGACAACCGGCGACGCGAGTGCAAATATCTCCTAGGCTATTCTTAGCGCAATCCTCCCTTTTCCGCCGTAAATATTTGGTTCTTGTCTTCGTTTCGGATTAAGGAAGTCAATCTTTACCGTCTAATTAAAAACAAAGCAAAAATCAAAGATGTAGATCAATAGTTACATCTGCTACGATAGATGATCTGGATCCGCCAAATGGATGATCAAAAGCGTCAAGCACTGAGCTAGGTACAGGTACTCCATAGTCAATAGACGGGTATACCGTGCCCACGATGTGTGCGGTGAGTAATTTGCAACGGCTGTGGCCCCATTAGCTGTCACCATGCGGTGGGCGAAGTTCCTACAGAAACTGAACTATGAAACGTACGTGTTCAAAACGAACCTTGCACAGCCAAAGGTTGTGGACCATTAGGCACCTCCTAGACAGCAAGATATTGCGGTCACCTTATATATTCTTTTACTCTGTTCTTGCACAATTTAGACCCAGATCAGACTCTACAAATCAAAATTACTTCATTAGATTGACACGATTCAATTCCCAGTGGCTCAATGCTTCTCCGTGGTGACGTCTGAGCAACGTTACGAGGTACACACTACAAGAAAAATATAGTACAGCCATGCACTAAAGCACTGAAGGAACAACGCTACAACAAGGTATAAGAGCATCTCCAATGTATTGAATCAAGGTAGGTTCCAAACTATGTCATGTAAGCAGATTCATAAGTAAATCTATTTTACTCCAATGTATTGAATTAGACTCATCCTCTGGACGGACCCACCGCAAAATAAAGTAATCGCTCAGCACCAACTTTCCCCACGCGCTGTCTTTTCCTTCCCGCGACGAGAAGGTTCCCCTTCCTCACGCCCCTTTGTTTCTCCGTCGATTCCTCACGCCTGCACCGCTCAATCCTCTCCGCCGCCGCTACTTCCACTCCCCACCATTGCTGATCTGGAGCACCGCGACGATATTTCGTTCCGCCGTCGCCGCCAGAAGCCACGTCGAGCCGAGGACGACCATCCGCCGGTTCTGCTACGACGACCTCCTCCGCTTCGCCTCCGTCAACCGAGAAAACCTCACCGAGACCGTAAGCTCTCCCTTCTTTCCCTCTTCTTGTTTCTTGATTCGAGGATGGTGTCCACCCGTCTCCTTCCCCAGATCTAACCCGTAGATCTGGATTTTTACTCTTGAGGAGGCGGTGGCGGCGCGGCCCGGGGCCGGACAGCCGGCGGGCGGCGGGCCTCTGGCTGAGGCCGAGGAGGCGGCGCGGGAGCGGAGGCAGGACCGCAGGAGGAGGAGCTCCTACCCGACGGGGCGGCGGGCCTCTGGACTGGAGCCGAGGAGGGCAGGCGCGCAGGAGCCAGGAGGCAGGACCGCAGGAGGAGGAGCTCCTGCCCGGCGGGACGGTGGGCCTCTGGACTGGAGCCGAGGAGGGCAGGCGCGCAGGAGCCAGGAGCCAGGAGGAGGAGCTCACCGCCGGCGGGCGGCGGGCCTCTAGGCCGAGCCGAGGAGGCGGCGCGCGAGAGCCGGGAGGCGAGGAGGAGGAGGAGGAGGAGGAGGAGCTCCAGATCTGCCGTCTGAGCTTGAGGAGGATCGCCGGTCGCCAACTCGCCGGAGGCAGGAGGAGGCAGCCAGAGCCAAGACTGTAAGGTGACATTAGGATTTCCTTCAATTTTAAAGCTAGCATCTGCATTAGTAGAGTATGTATCTGCATTTGCTCTATCTGCATCAGTAGTTCAGTACATAAGTAAAGTTTCCTCTATTTGCTATATCTGCGTATGTAATCAGTGCATAAATAAAAACTAAGACATGATAATCTCAATTAAAATAATACAAGCAAATCGCTACCTACTAATAAATTCTAAGCTTGGACACCACCGAATCTTTGCCATATATGTTCTAACAAGTCTGCCTTGAGACGACGATGTGTTGCTCGATCACGAATAACACTGTTGATCTCTAGGACCCTCGAAAATTCATGAATTGGCCCATGACTAAATCCTGTGATTGGTGTGGAAGTGATGCCCACCTCATCATATGTGTAGTCATAGCGTATCTCATAGGAATCTCGCTCATCCTCGACTATCATGTTGTGCAATATAATGCACACATACATGATATCAGCAAGTGTTTCCCTCTCCCAAAGACGTGTCGGCGCACGTAAAATGGCAAAACGAGCTTGCAAAACTCCAAAAGCACGTTCAACATCTTTTCTTGCTCCTTCTTGGAATTGTGCGAATAATTTAGCCTTATCACTTTGAGGAAGAGTGATTGTTTTGACAAATGTTGCCCACTCGGATAAATGCCATTAGCTAGATAGTACCCCATATTATACTCGTTGCCATTCACTATAAATTGAACCACGGAGCTCTTCCTTGTACATCCATGAATAATGTTGATTGATTCAACACATTAATATCGTTGTTTGAACCGGCAACTCCAAAAATGCATGCCATATCCATAGGTCATGTGAGGCTCTTGCCGAGCATGATGGTCGGTTTTCCTTGATCACCACGTGTAAATTGCCCTTCCATGCGTCAGGGCAATTTTTCCACCTCAATGCATGCAATCAACACTTCCCAACACCCCAGGAAATCCACGGGCCTCCCCTATATGAAGTAACCTTCGGATATCTTCTTCATTTGGCCTTCTAAGATATTGTTCTCCAAAATTCTCCCTGACACCTTTAATGAATTTGGTCAAGCACTCAATGGTTGTGCTTTCACCCATCCGTAAATTTTCATCAACAAGATCAGCAGGGGTACCATTGGCTATCATTCGCATAGCAACGGTACATTTCTGCAGAGGAGAAAAACCGATCTTACCAAATGCATCACTCCGTTGGCGAAAATATGGGGACCAATCACTAAGGACTTGCATAATGCGTTCAAATAGGTGCCTTCTTATCCGATACCTTCGACGAAATTGATAATCAGTGCACACTGGATTGTCAGAGAAGTAATCAGCATACAACCGCTCGTGTGCAGCTTGACGGCCTCGATCAATGTACCTTCGAGACCTACTCCGGTGCTGAGTAGAGCTTCGAAACAGTTCTACTTCAAGCTGAGCTTCTATTTGGGCTTCGATCTTTCCTTCTAAAGGATCAATAGAGTCTGAAATGAACCCGCTAAAGTCTTCATCACTGTTTGAAAAATCAGATTGGGAATCTAATTTTTCAGCCATTTCAAGTGGTCTTGTATGCTAGGCATAAAAGAGTTGTGTATCCTGTGATCTAAATGTTTGGTTTCATGTGGTGATAGGAAACTCCATCCTCCACATTTTATAGTTGCTAATCCACAACGGCTAGTTCACACTTAACAAGAATATAACAACTAGTTTACAACGGCTAGTTCACAATTACTATCCATGCATTTTACGGGATTTAGGTGATGGCATTGAATCAATAACACGCAATTATTGTGCATGCATTTTACAGGATTTAGGTGATGGCATTGAATCAATAACAACTAGTTTACAACGGCTAGTTCACAATTACTGTGCATGCATTTTACAACATTTTGTTTGAGTGACCAATAAAGTCAATTGGTACATTGTACTAATGAAAAACATGTTTCTTTGGGAAAGCTATAGGCATCTGCATATGCAGTGTGAATCTCAGAAGGTAACTTGTGCAGAAAGACTAATCGATATTGCATAAAGACAACAGTACCATAAGTTGCCTGTGGGGAAATTTTCATCAACAAGACAGCAAGCCTGCATGATTCTTCCTTCACCCACCACAAAGCATTGTGGTTTGTACTCAACTTCTCTTATAATATCGGGATCCATGTCGTAAAATAACATTGCTATATACTATACTAGTGGTTGTTAATGCTTGTTGTTGGTTATAATTTTCTTGTAAGAGCTTCTTGTCTTGCATATTCTATTGAAGAGAACCAAAAACTGGAAATAGGTTCGCAATACTTATATATTACTTGGACAGATCATTACAAAATATTAAGAAATCAACAATTGACAATACATTAGGTAGGATGATACAATTGAAAGCAACACCGACAATACATTAAGTAGGGTGATACAAATTATTTGTAAGCGTCAAGACATGCGTACTAATTGTTTGCACCAAACATATCCTTGCATAAATGATCTATAACTTGTTCATGTCGCGTCCTTTTTGCATCACTCATTTCCGAAGTATCAATCTTCATCAATTCGACATACTTATCATACTTCAACACCTTTGCTTTCTCCTTGGTAGCTTCGCCATTTTTCATTAGCGCAGACTTCTTCGCTTGAAGGTCATGGTAAAGTTTCATATTTTCATCCGGTGGAAGTAGATGCGCCTTTCCTTTCCCTTTCCTTTCCCTTCCGATCACGCTTGGCGTATACGCCTTGGGGCGAGTAGGATCATTGCGATCAACACCTTCAGTTCAATGTTGGAAGATGATGTGTGAGTTCTGTGCGAAACCTTAGCACCTTTGTTCATTTCTTGATCGTCGAATGCTCTTCTCCATTTAATTTGGTCCTTCACTTCTCTCCACCAATACATCAAAGTGAAGTTTTCCCTTGATTATCACACACTGCACTTCTCATGGGTTTTTTCCAAAAGTGATCATCGATTTGCCGCTAGTATATAGGTTTTGTTGAACCACCAACAAGCATTGAGCAGATTAACCTTGGTGTTAGTCTGTTCCAATGGTTTTGCATTGCATGGTGATCTTTTCGATTTGCGGGACAATTACCGTTGTAATCATCGGCTACTTTGTTCCAATATTGATCATTTTTCTTTGAGTTGCCATCAATAGAATCATTGGAATTGTTCAACCAAGAACTAACTAGTCGTAGGTTATCTTGTTGTGTCCACTTCATGCGCATACCTCTCTTTCCTTCATCTGGACTGCTATCACTTGAATCTTCCTTGTTCAACTGTTCTTCACTTCTTTTTGCTGCAGCTGGCATCGAAGAGGTTGATTCTGAACCATGTGAAGTTGTGGATCCTACAACTCCAAATATGTTGGTTGCTTGAACTGGGGACAAGGACTGGCTGGCTGTAGCTCCTCCAAACATTCCATGGCTCAGGTTTTCAACACCATGAAAAGCTGTGGAGGTATGTGGAACTTGTTGCTGGTAGTTTGTAGGAACACTAAAAGGAAGAAAATTAGGGGGATATTGAGGGTGAAATTGTTGGGCATATTGGGAGGATTGGAAGGGATATTGAGGTGGAAATTTTGAAATATATGGGCTGCTATTTGGTTGATCTTGTCTTGAGAAGTTTGAAGAGTTGAGCAAATTTGTAAAACTTAAAGCTGATGAGTTATCCATGTTGAAATGCTTGTGTTGTGAACCTGAACTGTTGTGTTCAATGTTATATAGAGGTGAGATGGTTGGCTGGGAATAAAACGTCGGAATGCAACGACTAAAAAAGGAGTTAATGCAACGGCTAATGGAGTTAATTGTATCGACTAATAAAAATAATAGTTTATTCAGCTGTATCCAGATGCACCGGATGCAAACTATGCACCGGCTCTCTCCACTTTTGTATTGAATCGACTGTTTCCAATGTGTTGAATCGGTTCGTAGCATTAATTCCATCCTATTGAACCGGCTAAGAACAAACATTGCAGATGCTCTAACGCACCCAGCATCAACTTGCACCCAAAAAAAAGCGGAGCCCAGAGCACGAGATTACTCGAGTCCAGACTTTTGTACACGTAAGATGGTTCAGACGTCTATGATTAAGTAAGAGTATTTTGGCTAGCACAAACAACAGACTGATTATCACGGGTTGCCAGCTCACAGATGATTTTTACATGAAGGCTTTCACAATACAGTATAAAGTACAGGGTGCACAGATACCCCGTAGGGCTTGTTTGGATAGAATGTGATTAGACCCAATCCCTTTGGATAGACACAGATTTTAGTTCAACTTCCCTGCCATCCGAAGGGATTGAGCCCACTCCTCACTCATCAAAATAAGCCTAAGCTGTAACAGAACGAAGGGAAAATCCCCTATTAATCTGTCAAGAATCAAATCAGATAATGCATTCTTTCGTTTTATCAAAGCCTTTGAAATTATGGTGCACGTATCAATAGATGTAAGACATGCTATTCCAAATCCAGTGACTGAAACCGAAATTTTTGCATTCAGATATCTTTGAAACATTTGAAGAGATGGTAATCCAATCGGTAGTATCAACTTGGACTATGTGATCACAGTGTGTTGTTCATGGCTTCATGCACACAAAAGGAGATTCAACTGTCTACCCCAGTTCAATTAGCAAACTTAATACTGCTATGTAAGCAAATATGTTCCCACTATCAACATGGTACTACAAGCCTACAAACAAACACATTTTTCAGGGCTTGCGATATAGTTCACTTAAAATAGGTCAAATTCGACATAGTTCTAAGCAGCAAAGTAAAGGCTGAATCAAAGTTGTACTGCCTTTTCATCAGAAGACAAGCATGCATTGATGCATGCATGCACAAAATGTAAGGCATGAATCAAATGCAATGCAACACAGCACATCAACATGATATAACTATAATCTAGCTGAAAACTAGTTATTGCGTAAATCAAAAGCCATTACATTTACATCTCCAGCATCGAATACTGTTGTATCTAGTTCCACTATACCAGAAAGGGGAATAGATTCCCCTTATGGTGGTCTCATCAATAAGAAAAAGAAATGCTTCCATAAACAAGGTGTCATCAATCATCATCTGATCCCCAAAGTAAACAGCTATGTCAGACAGAGATTCAACCAACTTGCTGCAATAGACGCCACTAGATTAACAGAACCAATCCACCGAAGCAACTAAACTGCAAACTACCTATATGACAAATTGACGGTACCAAATACATAAGAGTAGAGCAGTCAAGCATAAAGATCACTTCAAAGTTTCCATTTTGCAGATGCATCTGCTAAATTATTCAAGCAGAGAGTTTGATGCGCGTCCCCAACATCAAAGACCACATGCTACATGAGTGAATTACAAGAGTAATGGTGCATGTGTGATTGAACTGTTTGGAGTGAGTTAAGCCTGTGCCTTATCGGCGGCCGGCTCCGGCTGGGGCTGGGCCTGCGCCGGGGTGAGCGCCTTTTTTATGGAGACTGCGTGGATCTGCGCCATGTGCGGCGCCAGCGCGGTGTTCACCATCCGGTGCCGCTCCAGCAGCCGCTTCCCCTCAAACTGCTCCGACACCACCTCAATCTCGTAGCTAGCGCCGCACCTTCACACCAATCAATCAATCAACGAGACAACCACCACATCAACAAGATCCCTCCTTTTGTTCGTAGCAATTGAACAAGCTAATAAGGAAAAAATAAAAGTAAATGGCAATTTGGGATGTGCTTACCCTCCAGATGTATCCGTCACCACCTGCAAAAAATCGTAGAAACACAGCAGTAGCGGCAGTTAGGGTTTAGAGCAGAGATGGATGGATCGGAGGAAGGGGTTTTAGGGTGGGAAGAGACTTACGAGATGGGAAGGGCTGAGAGCAGAAGTGATGGCGGCCTCGACATCCTCCTTGGTGACGCCCATGGCTCGCGATTACCTTCTCTGCGCCTTCTCTTCTTCGTCTCTCTGTTGTTCGGGTGGAGCGAAGGCAAGCAAGAAGCCAAGAAGAGCTATTGACCTTTTTCGGTTACCAGAAGTATTCTTGATGTGGCTTGGGAATCGTGAATTGGCCCCGTCACAATATTCTGTTCTTTGCTTCTTGCTCCTAGTGTATTGGGAATCGAATCCTGGTCCTGGGTGGGTTTCTATGGTGGGGAAATCCCGTAAAAATCCCAGAACGCAAAAGTTACTTGTATTGCAGAGAAATTCGTGCTGCTGCTGCAGCTTAGCACAACTTCATGTTTGGATGTGAGGAGTTGGGTCGGATTAGTTTCACGTTCAAACATGCGCGTTCCCTTTCGCGTTTGCACGGTCCTCAAAACAACTACAATCAAGACCAGCAGACAAGAACACAAGACGGTGCGGGATTTTGCCGATCTTTGCACAAAGCAGCCTATTCTCTTCCAATAGTACTACGCCAAGCCACTCAAATACAGCGCAAATGTGCAAGTCATGCTACTCCAAGCAAGATTAACCTTTGGCAAATGAGTAGATTAAGCTGATAATAAACGCAATATTAATTCGACATGGAATAGAAACTAGCGTCGCAATCAGATCAATTCAAACACAAGCAGTTGTTACACAATCGTACCGCATGCTAAACCTACAACTGTAACAATCCATCAGAAACAGTAACAGTGCAGCACATAACATACACTCCATGTCATCAACAGACCAAATACACCAGTCATAGTTGACCATCTGCAGGATCTCTTTAACTTCACGCAGTTCGCAGGGGTGGTGAAACCAATATAACGCCATCACCTCGGACAAAAAGGAAGGGGATGGTACGCTTAGTGGTCTGGAAAGGCACAATATTTAGCAAATAGTTAGTATAACAACATCCTTATTGAATTGCATGCACCAACCAATGCACCCAAAAGTTTAAGCTGATGAGGAAAGGCGAATAATTCACTTATACTTCAACACTCCCCCTCACGTGTAGGCTCCTCAGGCCTAAGACGTGGAATAGAGTGGGCTGCAATTATTATTTTTAATTGCACCAACCGGGTCTTGAACTCAAGACCTCTTGGCTCTGATACTATATTGAGTTGTATGCACCAACCAATTCACCCAAAAGCTTAAGCTGATGAGGAAAGGTGGACAATTCACTTATATTTCAACAATCCTCATAACACATTTCACAGATTAGCAATAGGTAATATAAATAATTTTCCCATAGCATTAGATTACTCTAGAAACAAGTCATTATAGCCTTGTAAAACAAGATTCATCTTATATCACAGTAAATCAGAAACATAAAGCTCCAGAAGTCTAAAAAATTCAAATAGCTTTGTGCTCTAATGATGTTCGATGGATGCCAATCCCATGATAAACACATTGACACTTCATGGAAAAATGTGTGCAAGGAAGTACCGGCACACAATCCTAAACACACACCAAAGAAAGCAATCATTTTTTCCATTGATATGCATCAAATACCATGTTCATCAATGGTTATAGTTTGCAGAAACAATCACAATTTGACCTTCAAAAGTATTAGCATTACAGAATATTCATAAAAAAAAAAAATTAAAAATAAAAGTCAGAGCACTTACGCGCACAATTTCTTCATATGTTTCGTCATCAATCTCAACAGTTGTCACGGTCTCCTCGACATCTCCAAGGATCATGTTTAAGTGTTGATCGTATGCCTAGGTAAAAAGGCAAGAAAGACATCTCAGCAACTGCCATCCCGGGACGATTAACATGTTATTAGATATGGACCTCCACAGGATTACAAGGTGGACAAAAACACGTAAGGACTTTTACAGTCGCGTGATAAAGGATGGGGGCAGCACAAACTAAAAGCAAGCCATGGCAGGGTGGCAAACAATTGAAAGATGCACAGCATGTAGCATTATCAATTTATCATTCACCATAAGATTCTCTACAAATTAGTATAAAACTATGTTTTTTTAGCATGTAACAGTAGGAGAGGCTCCTACAGTACATAAAAAATAAATACCAAAGTACAAATAAATCGAAGAGACAGCAAAGAGAAGAAAAAAGAAAGAAAGAAAGAAAAGAAGAAATAGAAGAAAAAAGGCCGCACAGGGAAGTAAACAGCACTTCCTGACAAAGCCTAGGTCATCTGAAATTATCAAGCCAGGCCGTTAAAAGAGGCTTAAGCTGAGGTTTAGCCCGAAATTTGATCAAGGTAAACTCCTTGATGAATTGAAACCGCCAAGCAGCTACCGATGGGTCTGTTGCTTGAATATAAGATTGTTCCTTGTGATCCAGATTGCCCAAGTGGTCAACACAATGATGTCCATGGAAAATTGTTGATTGATCATGGCTTTGAGGTGTAGGATAGCTTGCGTAGTATAAAACTATGTTACCAAGGCATGCCTAAAATGAGAGCACAAAAGCCAGGAATGCATCCTGCTACCAACAACCCTGATAAATGCCCCAACAGTTTTATGTTATTGACATGATTATCCTTATATATGCTTTCAAATTGCTACAGAGGCATTTTTTATGCTAATGCACATGAAGATATTTAACCTGCCACTCTCCAATTTTCATCAAATTGTTGCATTACACATAAACTGCCACATTTAGTTCGGATCACTTATGGTATCAAACATAGTGGGGATACGATCTAAACAACCAAACGAAAGAAGTGACGAAATTGGCAGCCTAAATGCTCAACTCTGCGCCCATGACAAATCGCTGCTTTACATCGGCAACCACCACGGCCGGAAGCACCAGGACCGTGTAACCAGGAACTATTCCACAGTACACCCCATCAAGCACAATCACAGCACAAAAGACAGCAAATAAATTGTAGGAAAAGCGCAAGGGTTTACATGGAGCTTGCCGCGGAGCTCGCGGTCGGACCGGAGCTTGACGTAGATGCGCTCGTCGAGGCTGAGCCTTATCAGATCCAGCGGCTCCTTCACCGCGATCTCCTCCTCAGCCGACGCCATCGCCTCCGCCTCCCTTCCTGTCGCTCCGCGGCCTGAAACCTAAACCCTAGCTACCCAACCGAACTCGCCAAGCCGCCCGCGGTAAGCTTCGGCTTCAGATGCGCTCGCGTTTTTGGGTGGTGGTGCTGCCGTGCTGGATCTCTCCCTGTTTAGCTTGGCAGTACGCCTACAAAGGCTGTGTCAATGGGCCTACTGGGCTTATTTGAAGCCCATATTGTCAGATGCTGGGCTTCAGAAAATGTGTTGTTCACTTAGTCAAAGGCCAACTTTTCATCTCGGCATCTACACCCTATAAATTGGCCCAATAAAATTAGTAAAGAAGGCCCAGGCATCACGGGCAGCCCAACGCAATACTACTATCCTCCGTGGTAGAAAAAGCCTATTTACCCCCTTTAGGATTTGTTTGGAACTCCAATCCCGGCCAATTCCTCAGATGGAAAGCCCTCGGGGAGATTTGCCCCCTCCACAGAATCGGGTCATTTGGATGACACGGGAAAGTGAAATCCACGACCTATTCCGCGTTGTTTCCACGGAAATAATAATCGTGTGCCCACGCGGAATTTTCCTCCGTCGCGTTGGGACACATCGCGCGACGCCTCACGCGCTCTCTCCTCTCGTGACTGACGTCGTCGCACACCTCCCGCCCTCATGACTTCCTAGCCCCTGGGATCACCTCCGCCCGACCGCTGCACCACATCTCCTCCTCTGCGCCATGACCGACATCCTCTCCTCCTCCCCTAGCAAGGATGGCCACCAAAGATCACCTCGCAGCTCCCTGCCTCGACAACATTGGCTAGGGTTTGGCGCCGCCACCGGACACCTGGGCTCACCTCTGGCCGGATGCTATGCAAGTCAACCTCCGAGCCGCCTCCCTCGCCAGAATCGACCTCCTCCTCTTCTTCGAAGCTCCGCCATGCTGAGCTCCTTCGTCGACAACACCGTGAAGCCCACCTCTTCATCCAAATCTAAGGAGGTATGAAGCAAAATGTGCCAAGTTCTTTTCTCTAGATCTGAGTTGCGCTGATCTCAATCGATGATTTGTTCTAGGATGTTGTCGTTGAATCATTGATATGTTACTGGTGAATATCATATCCTCTAGTTGTTTGAATGGTGTCATGTCTGATTCTTTTCTGCCCTCGTGGAATTAATAGATTCTCTCCATTCGTAGTAACCTATATCAGAGAACAGTACATTGAGTCAAGAAATGCATTTGTATGCTGATTACTACAACATAATACAATATGGTATCGCTATTTATTCATTTCAGATTGAAAATTGGTATTTGCAGTAGGAACTGATGTCCAACTTATGTAGCAGTATTTAACTATCCCTTCAAACTCGTTCTTGGAGACTGTTTAAGAACAAGATATCAATTGCTTCTGGTGTGAATCCCTCTTGCTAATGGGTAATACCTCCCCTTTACCTCAGGAAGCACAAGGCAAAGAATGGCATGGCTCTCGTTATAGAATTGGTTGGAGTAGCAAAGTTGTCAAAAAAAAAGTCATTTCAACTAGCTCAAGGAAAACAAATGGTCTTTTAACAACTCCAAATTATCCATTACTGATGACCTCAAACCGAACCAGGATGGTTGCGTGCTTGAGATCAAAGATGACAACAAAATGGTAAGCGACCTACAGTCTACTGCTCAATTCATAATAACACCACTAACTTGTGTACATAACCATACTAGTATACTCAATGCTCTTATGCTTTGAACAAACCATATCAAACTATCTTTGGGAAGGAGACTAGAATATGAACTCAAATCTGCGATCGTCATGCCGAGGATGCTTGATGGTTCTTGCTATGAAGTTCTCTGTTGAACACTCATATGGCAAAGTAGTTGCATTGCTTGACACTGAATCTGAGTTGATCATGGTGCAGTGTTAGTTGTAATGTTATATTCTTTCTGATCTCTAAAACTAATTCTAACTCCTAATACTAATCTATTCGATTCTAACTCATACTACTCCTACTAGTTGCTTGGGTCGTTGGGTATAGTAGCTTCCCCACATGAAAGTCGAAGTATCGTAGTTATTGATTATAATGATCTTTGCTTGTCTGTTAGGCTAATTTATGAATCAATGGTTATAATTTGCATGTTGGTAGTGATGGCAGCAACCAAAAAGATTATCTAATCCAATTCTCAGCTTCTTTCATTTGCTACATATTTACATGCACACATTGTTGTCATTTTATCTTGTGCGACAAGTCTGTTTGGAATTGAGGAGCATGATACGCTCGATCACGAAATTAATCTAAATAGAATTTATATTATTAGAACTGGGATGCTTCTTTGTTTTAGTTAGCGACCCTTTTGTTGTGGTTGTGTAAGTGATTTTCTTAAATGGAACTTTTAGTCTGTCGCTTCATTTCGCAACAACTCCACTTATCCAAGAACGAATTTGTTCTAAGCTACTCGTACTAGATGGTGAATTAAGTGCTATTATATATACAGATAATAGTACTAACTAAAAAGCTGAAACAAGGTTACGTTGTGTAAGAAAAAATAATTTATTTAACCTAACGATAGTTGTGCGGTCATTATGCACGAATCGATAGCTATGGTTGTCAACTCTCAATACTAGTAGTATTTTAAAATTGGTACTAAACCATTTGCGTGATGTATGCAAGATACTCCCAATTTGTTGATCCTAGTTGTCGATTGAGTTTGTTAAGAAAGGATTGACTTCATAATTCCATTGTCTCTTGTGTGGCACTACATTGTTCTATAAGAAGGTCGTGAAACAACTAGATACAAGCAAGCTATACGGTATGCTATGTAGGAAGCCCGGAACATGGATGTTCATGGCTTTGTTATTGAGTACAATGTTGTTTGTGTATGAACAATTTTTATTGTGAAAATGTAACACTGTGCTCCTAGTTTTTTTCGATGATTGTACATGCTAATTTGTAGCTCACTTTGAATTACAGTCACCTACAACACAGTGATGAAGTTATCTTTTTTTTCCCATTTTTTTGTTGAGCAGAAGAGGAGAAGAGACAAGAAAGTGGTCAGATTATTGGACTTTTGAAGAATCTAAACTCGCTATTATGAGTTAATGGAGTATTTTAGTAATTAATGATAAATCTATTTGTGATACTAACACTTTTATTATTATACATATTGTTTAGTCTCAATTGGATAAAAAGGTGAAAATCAAAGAGGTATGCATTCGACATCATATTTCTATATCTTGTTGCATTCTTCGGATCCAAAATATAGGTTGAACTCCACTAAAAGTCTAACTTGAATATATGCATATGTTTTTATTATGCATTCGTGTATTGTAACATCCCAAATTCTGTACTTGTGTTTCAAATGTAAGAAAATGAGTAGAAATTAAAACTTTTTCTTACATCATGTATTTCCTGTGTGTACTAAACAATTATTGTACAAGAGTATGGAAATACAAAGTCACAAATCTTTTGATCCAAATCTTGATCCTCCAAAAAAAAACAATCTTGTCCAATCTTGTGATCCTTCTCGGGGAAATATTTTTCCTAAGTCCTAGGGTTGATATGTGACCCCTCTGAAAAATTTAACAATTTTTAGAAATTGTTCGAATATTTTTAAGGGTCAGTCAAACTTGTTTGACATGCAGTCAAACCCTAGCTCAAAGCATTGTATAATTTTTGGAGGAAAATGTACAGCACAAAAACCTCTGAAAATTTTTACACATGGTCCATCTCAAGGTTAGCAAGCTACTGTCAAAATTTCATAAAATTTAGAGCTAGTTTGCTACCTCTAAAAATCCCTTCAAGATCTCAGTTCAAAATACCCTAAGTCCAACCTCCAGGTCTTGGTCGCACCGAGCCGCCTAGCTGCGTCGGGCTCGGGCAGTTGGGCGTGTGAGTGTCGACCGTTGGATTTGGATCCAACCGTCGCGACCTCCTCATGTTCTATTTGAAAAGACAACCCTCTAGGACCTCCCCTAGGACCTCCTTTGCATCTTTTGCAAAGACCACCCTGGGGCGTCCTCCTCAGACCTCCTCGACCACCCCTAGCACTTGGGTGATCATGGGCCGCCCATCTTCATATCTGTGGCTCAGACCTCCCTAAGTGCTAGAACCTCTAATCCTTATTTAGAATCGAGCCCTTAGATTCTCATCCAACCGTTCGGACCTCCTAGTGGGAGCTCGGTCTGATTCAACCGTTACACTTGTTGACCAGTCCTCCTGGTCCTCTCAGCGGCCCAGTGGGGCTGGTCATTATCAATTTTTGTGCATGGCGGTGAGAGCGGTGCCTTGTCAACTCTAGGGTGACAAGCGGCTATGTCTTGCCAACATTAATTGTGTGGCGCCCCTTTGCTCAAAAGTCTCTCGACACCTACTCCCATCATTTCGAGTGTCCTAGCTTGTTGAAACCGTGGACACCTTGCCTTTGTTCTTCCTCTCAGGCTATATTTTGAGCCCGAGCTTCTCCTTAAGCTTCTTTGGATCCATTCTTGCACCTCTAGCTTCTTTCTCTACTCTTGTGCTCAAAATACAGAAAGCTTTGCCACCATTGTTGGACCTTGGAGCTCCCGAGCGACCTCAGAGCTCAGTGGTTCAATATTGCAATATTGGCTATTCTTTTGTTCTCTTGGTCACCTCAAGCCTCCCTAACTCGTTTTGTTTAACCTTCACAGAGGTTGACAAATTGGGGAGCCTGTTTTCGGGGCCGGATTGGTCGTCTTCCCCAACCCCAGCGAGCACCACCGTCACCGGAGTTCTTGCGACCATCCCTGGACCTCCTTCTTTCCCAGGTTAGTATTTTAGTTTGGAAACCCGGTCGTTTCGAACCTCGTTAGCTTTTCATTTTGCCGTAGTTGGTCTCCTTCGGTCATCTCCGGCTAGCCGCCGGTAGGATGCACTCTAGCCCTAGTTCTCGGTGCCTGTAGGTTCTCCTTACTATTTGGAACCTAGCCGTGCTTTTGGTTTTCGCCGGCGAAGTCCCCGTCGTCGGCGATGAGCTAAAAACCGAAGTCGTGTTTTTGTCGTGCCTTACTCGGGCAAGTGCTGTAGCCTAATGATTAGCATTTAAGTTGTCCGAGAGCCCAATCATTAGTGTTAAATGTTGTTCTTGTCGGCAGCGTGTGCGTTCCTTTAAGTCTTCAAACCTCCTAAGAACCCATCTTGACCGTCTCGGATCACCCCGAGTTAGATCTAAACCGTCGATCCCTTTTTCTGTTTAAGCTTATGTCCTAGAACCTCCTTGTTGTGGTCGTAGCCGTTCATGAGCTCTTCATTTGATCTTGACCGTTAGATCTCCTTGTATAAGTCTCTAGCTGCCAGGACCTCCCCGCTGAAATCCTGGCCGTTAAAGACCTCCGTAGGTTAAATCCCAGCCGCTAGGATCACCCTCCGCATTGAGGTCCTCTTTGCAAATGACCTCCTTGAGGTCCTCCGTGCGAAAAGACCTTCCTTAGTCGTTTTATAAAAACCACCCTTGAGCCACCGCACCGAGGTCCTCTTTGCAAAAGACCAGGGGTCCTCTTTGCAAAAGACAACCCCTGGTCTTTTGTAAAGAGAACCTTCAAAACTTCCTTTGGGGTCCTCTTTATAAAAAGACCACCTCTGGTCCTTTGTGAAGAAGATCGCAAGACCTCCCCGCCTAGATCTGGACCGTTCAGGACCTCCTCGGTGAGATCCTAGCCGTCCAGACCTCTCTCTGTTAAACACTTGTCGCGTAGGACCTTCCCGCGAAGATCATGGCCATCCATGACCTCCTCGGTGAGATCCTAGCCGTCCAGACCTCCCTCGTTTTCATCTTAGCCGTTCAGGACCTCCCCCTGGAGATCGTGACCGTCTAGGACCTCCTCCATTTAGATCCGTAGCTTTAGGACCTCCCCGTCAGTTCTGGACCGTTAGATTTAGATCTAACGGGCTGAACCTCCTCGATCTATTTACAACTCTATCGCTTAGTTTCTCTCTTTGTCGTTCATCTCTAGATCTACGGCTCGGACCGAGAACATTGGACCCTCCGGATGCGATGTTGATTTGGGCCATTGGATCTAAATCCATCGGTGGAGTCGTTGGCGATTGAGACCTCCTCGGTAGATCTTAGCCGTCAACGACCTCCTCCTTCAGATCTCACCGCCAGAACCTCCTCTCTTAGACCTCCACCTCAAGGACCTCCTTCGTCGGATCTAGACCATCAAGTGCGGATCTAACGGCTAAGACCTCCCTAGGCGCGATGAGGTCTTGGCGCCCAGTGCTCGTGGTGGAGTTGGCGCTGTGCTCGTGTGCCGTGTGATTTTTGATCAACGGCCCACGACCTCCCGATTTAGTCGGTTTTCGAATAAGTCCAAAGCTTTTACTTGCACTTTATTAATTGTTTTAAACTTCAAAAATGCATATCTTCTTCTCTGTAGCTCCAAATTTAATAAACTAAAGTTCTATAAATGCATTTGTTAAAGTACTTTAGCATAACCTATGTTTTAAAGCAGTCTTTAATTCTGAGATTAACCATGCCTTAGTTTTATAATTTGGAAAAATCATAACAAAATCATTTTAACTCCAATTGAGGTGAGACCTCTTGTGTTAGCCTTAAAATGTCAGTAGCTACCTACCATAAAAATTTCAGCTACACCACATTTCTAGAAATTTTCACCAAACAATTTAATTATGTGAATAGTAACAGATTGCAACTTTTTAGTAGAACCAAATTGCTTTGATCATAACTTTTGCAATAAAAGTCCAAATCAATTGGTTCTTGTTTCTAAATTCATTGTAAATCATGATCTTGCTGCTGTGAAATTTTTAGAGCATTTGGAGGAAGTTGGTTTTTGAATCTTTTTGATGTTTTTCGTTCTTATCGTTTCTGTTTCGCTCTTTCGTTAGGTTCCGACGATTGTGCTAATCTTGAGAGTGATCCTCTGCAGCATAGTGAGCCACAGCAGCCAGGTAAGCAGTTTGATCATTTCCTATTTGATCCCATTACTTTTAAAGTCTAATACTTTGTTTAACTTGTATGTATGCATTGCTATTTTGTGTTAAATTGATTAGTTAATCCCTAGTTGCATAATCTGTAGGTAAATAATTATCCTCTACTACCCGAGCCTAGGTTATTTGCTGTGATTAGAGTTCGTTGGATGAGCTCTTGTCACTTAGTAGATTACGAATACATTGTGCTTAGCCATGCCTAGATATCGGTAGTATTGGCGATCATCGACTTAGTCGATGGTCTTGATCACACAAATACTTATATTATTCCATTATGTCCAATCCTTGTGTTTTATTAATTTGCAAATCAAAAACTGAAAACAAAAACTATATCTTGACTTGGGCACAATGGTATGTTGGTGTGATCTGTTGGGTGTGAATGGAATGGTGCCTAAGTCCCTAAGGACCGAGTTACTTGTGCCATTGATCCAAGCAATTGTTGCGTGCTAACCACACGAGGGGGATATGGAACCTCTCTTGACTAAGTACTTTGGAAGGTGTTAATTATGAGCTGGTCGGTGGGTGTGTTGAAACTATGTGTGTGTGTGTGTGTGGTGTGGGAGGGGGGCATTAGCAGACCAGTTAGGCTGTTTAATGTATCCTTATCCCCGTGGATTGCGGCTCTTAATTAGCATCGTCCATTGGAAGACGTCTTGTTAGACTTAGTCGTGCCGGCATACCAAAGGAAGTATGCTAACCGTGGCTGGTGGAAAGGCGGTCTATCGTGTGGGTACATTGGTACACCCCTACAGGGTTAAAACTATTCGAATAGCCTCGTCCTAGGTTATGGACACACTTGGTTATTTCCCACAAGAACTAGACTACAACCTTTTAAAAACTTAAACTTGACATGGGTGGTATGAAGGGGTACTTCATGCTATTGTTGTGGTGACTATTGGGTTAGTCACTTCAAGGATTGCTGTTGTCATCTACCTATTATTATATTTTGTCTCCTGGTTATTTGAACAATAAAAATGAATTGCAAACTTGCTTTCAAATGTATTACATTATTGCAAATAAAACTTGCTTTATGCTGAAAATAAGTCCAGAGCCTCCTCCACTTAAATAAAGCTTGCATGTAGTTATTTATAGTTCTGTTATCTTACACGTCAGTCTTGCAGTACAAAAATAATTTTTGTACTCATCTGCTTGCTTAATATTTTTGTTGCGAGAGGAAGAAGGTGAGCCCCAAGGGCTTCCCTTTTTGTGAGATGTCTTTGGGTTTGACGACTAGCTTGGCGGTCGGTTGGTTCCCTTGTGGGTTAAAGGCACACTAATTGGCTTTTGTTTATCGCCATCTTATGGCACCTTTGCTTCATTTATTAACTTGGTTATCAGTATGGTATTTGCTTTGTCGGCCCCTCTTTGTAATAACTTATTATTATGTATGTCTTTTGTACTTGTGTTGTGCTTGGTTCTATGTGAATGGATGGAATTGATGCATAATTTTATGTGAGTGTGTATCTGCATTTAGGAAGTATACATATCTCGAGGCTTAGTTTATTTGATTTGTAATGTTAGGACCAAGTGGATGGTTAAGCATTACAAGCCAAATAAGCTGGATCCTCACATGTATGCACACATTTAGGGAGTTCACTCTATGCTTTGTGATTTCATTAGTATTGATCCATATTACTTTACCTATATATATTTGAGATCTCTACTTTGAAACATATCCTTTGAGTATATAGAACTTATGTAGTTCATATATACTTATATTGCTTTATATTCAATTATTTGCAATTGTATTATGGGACTAATGTGTGTGCTAAGATGTTTTCAAGGCTTAGTCCCGGAGTTTGAATGGTGGCATAAAAAGAAAATACAAAGATGATAAAGATCGTCATAGCTCAAGACAAAGGAGTCATGCTTTGCATTTTGATAAGCTTCTAGAATAACTTCAGTGGAAATCGATATGATCGCATTTGGTAAGCGATACTACCGGTGTGCGGTAGTACCGGATTTCATATGGCGGTACTACCGATGTACGATAGTCCGACCGGGTGGTCGAGCGTACTCGAATGAGCGTTCGAACATGGAAGGCGGTAATCTGGAGTTCATTTGTGAACTACCGCACAGCGCTATGACCGGAGTTCATTGTGTAGAACTACCGCAACCCAGTTGGACCGATCAAAGAGCGGTATGTATTTTATAGAAAGACACCTTTTAGAGTATGTTTGCTCCCCTGGAAGAGCGTTAGTACGGTGCTCTTTTGGCGGAACTACCGCATCGCGATATGACCACATGATCAATGGCGGTATACCGCTTTGTTAGAAATGGCTTGTTGAGGCATTTAATGCAAGTATATCTTGGTAATTAATGTTAATTATTGTGGGACTAACATTTTTATAAGTTAGATGAATATGTTATGTTCGGGGTGATGAAGACTTTGGATGACATCATGAGTTGATCGTCATCAAGTCAAAGTTTAAGGAGATGATGTATCATGTGTTGATATATATCAAGATGTCAAAGAGAAAATGTTCATGAGTTGATCATTAAGTCAAGAGAAAACCCATTATGTGTTGATGGAGGAGTAGTAAAGGATGCATCATGGGTTGATGCATATCAAGACAATGACCCGGACTTGAAGTGAAGATGTGTGTCATCAAGCTTCAAGAGGATGCTCAATGCAAAGGTATAACTAGTTGAGGCTAAGGATGTGTTTCTAGTCTTTTACGGTCTTGGTGTTTGGTTGGAAGACCGGATTGCTAGTATAGGTTGTCGTACTATTAAGAGGAGTATTGTCTAGTAGTTTGAGTCTCATCACGTGTTGATAGCTCAATTTAAACACTCTAGCTCTCAGTGACATGATGCTATTATTCTGAATGTGTTTTGCAAATAGTTGAGGCTCATCGTTTAATCCTTGTAGCATGTGACTATACTTTGCAAATATATTTTACAAATGGTTTAAGTTTATGTATCTACTCCTTATGGCATGATCCAAGATTGCAAATGTGTTTTGCATATTGTTGGGATTCATGCATGTTCCCTTTATATGGTCTAAGATTGTGTGTTGTTGTTTCCTTAGACTTAGACCATGGTTATGACTCTCTAGAGTTTTTATACTTTCAACATTGATCTAATATGTTTGAGATCATGCAATCAGGTGGGTTGTGTAGCCCTCTGAATAAGCTTTCAATAGAGTCCAAAATCACTAAATTCCGACATCAGAGTTAAAAGTTATGACCTTTTTACGATGTCGTCTGTGCTGAAAAATGGCATGCGAAAGTACTGCCCTTATAAGAGTGGTACTACCGCTGGGAGGTAGTACCGCCCTTAGAAGAGTGGTACTATCACTGAGAGAGAGTACCAGACTTTGTACTACGATACTACCACGCAAAAATCTGTAACGGCTAGTTTTTGAGCTGTTAATGCTCCCAACGGCTAGTTTTTGTGTGGGGGCTATAAATACCCACCTTAACCAGTTGAGAGACATTCTTTGGCATTCCATTTCATTCTCTTGAGCTAGTACGAGCCTCTCCTCTCAATTGTGCATGTGTTGCACCTTGTGAACAAGGAGAAAGGTCTCTAGTTGCATGTGTTACATGTAGAGTTCGATTTCGTATCCATTTAAGCTTGTGCATTCCTTGCACGTGGCGAGAGTCAAGTAAGGGGCTTGATTTATTACTCTTGGTGTTTGTCGATACCTAGGCGGCGTAGAGGCGTCGTGGTCGATGATCTTCTCAAGAAGCTTGTGAGAAGGCTCGGTGTGTTGTGAGTGGTTTGGTGCTCACCATCTTACGAGTGGAGGAAGAGCAACCCGAGTGGATCGATGTGTTTGGCTTAATTCGTGGGCCGGTTCAATTAGTTTGGGCTTTACCTCAGCGTGGATTAGGGAAGACCGGCAAGTCTCAGAACACCACGGTAAAAACATCCTTGTGTCATTGTGGTTTGTTCTCTTGTGCTTTACTTTGTGCAATTTACATTTCTAGAATTAGATTGCTTAATTATCTTTGTATGTTTGCTATCTTGTCAATAGTCTTATATTATTGGTGCACTTAGTCAAGACTAGTTGATTTAGGTTTTAATTGAGCAAAACTTAATTGATTTACAATTCTGCATAAAACTCGATTTTAGCTAAAAGATTTTAAAACCGCCTATTCACCCCCCTCTAATCGGCCTACTCGATTTACAACTAGTAACATGGTGAATATGGCCGACTATATGATTAAGTTTGGCTGTTGCATGAGTTGGCCTCATGTAAAGTTGACTTATAGAGATGCAAAGAATTAGGAGGTTGATAGGGGTTGTTTCCTGAAGGACTTGAACTCTCATTTTAGAAGAATGTTGGGATACGTTTTTCTTTTTTGAGAAACGAATGCTAGGAGAGATATGGGTTCAATGTCATAACTGAAATAGTTGCTTTGTTGTGCTTACATTACTTGTTCAACATTCAGCTGATACTGTTGTTACTTGCATTGTGAAGCGGTCTGCTGAAGATTGCTCTTATCTGCTCTTGATAATAATTTGTCTTGTATACATGCTTGTATATATTGTTCCTGGCATCCATGGTATATTAGATAAATGAAACTCAAGGAACTATATTCATCAGTCAGCTCAAATTATTATGCCCAAACGCCCAAACATCTTGGTGGTTTGTGTTGCATGAGCTTCATGCCCTTTTCAATGAACTAGAATGATAGCGTGCGCGTTGCTGCACCACTGATTTTAATCTGTTGTGACAACAGGTGTATTACTATAATTCTTGAGAGCGGACTATACCGTTTGCGAGTATTCTTACCTATAAATAAGATCACTAAGTGCGACATTACTAACAACATGGTATTCACTCTTATGCTTCATTGTAGTAATATGGATAGTAGTAGGAGACAACATTATGGAGGTTGTTTAAGCAGTTCCTATAGGATTGCAACATAGCGATCATGAGTACAAATGGTAAGGCATCGTTAGTGGAACATTAATTGGAGTATGTGGAACTTGTATTTGGAGTTTGATGAAATTGAAATAGATATTGAGGAGATTGTGAATTGATTGAGGATTGGAAATATTGAAATGGTGATTGGTTGAATCTTGTTTGAGCTGTATTGAGATGTTGAGAAAGTTTGAAATTAAAGTGAATAGTAATCCTGTTGAAATGACTGTGTGAACGAATGTTAAGTTATTAGGTGACAATGTTGGTGAGAATAGGATGATGATCGACTGTCAAGTGAAATCAGTCAGAGTTAATTGAATCCGAGTGAATAGTAATTATACACATAGCTAATGTATACACGTATCAATGACCAAACGTATGCCCATGTTCACATTGTTTCACATGTTTCCAGATCTTGTCGTCGTAGATTAACCTATCAACTTAAGAACGAAGATTGCAGACTCCAACGACAGACGACTCACAGGAGCAACTCAGAGAGATTATGAGCCACTTTTGTACACGTAAGATGGTTGAGAGAGATGTGCTAGAAGATGCCTAGATTGCTGGTGTTGATCCGAGAATGTCATGGCGTAGCTGGTTGTAATTTAGCCCCACCTTATCTGCTCTTGTGGTGTTCTGGTCATATGTAGCATGGTGTTGAAATGAAATGGCAATTTAAGAGGGCAGTTATCATCTGATCCAAAATTTTGTGTCAATTTCGTTTCCTCGTCCGTGCGTTTTTGTGATTTGCCATTCTCTGTTTGGTGTTCTGATCGCATTCACATCGTTAAATGTAGCAGCATCATAACTTTCTTGTGCTTATGAATTTGGTAATTTCTGTGTGATTTGGCGCTTCACTGTTTGGGTTGGACGTGCTCCATTAGCTGCAGAGCTGTTTGTGGGTTGGCCCAATTGAAAAGCGTGGTGCTCGCCTGACAAGCCCGGGCCCAGTCATTGACTCATTTCCGACTCGTTATTCGTGGTGCGCGTTGTGTTGGTGGGGTGCGACCGAATCCAGCAAAGGAGGCAAGGGAAGCTTTTTCCTTGGCTGCGCGGCTGCGCCTCCGTCCATCCAACCCATCCATCTCCGCGCGGCGCAGAAGCAGCGGCCGCGAGATCGGGAGCGTCGCGTCGTAGATCTTTGCCTTGGGAGAGATGAAGATTACGGCACTCCTCGTGCTGAAGCCGTCGTCCTCCGGCGACGGGGGCTCCTCCACGTCGTCCGGCGGCGGGCCGGGCTCCGAGGCGGTGGTGCTGGCGAACGCCACAGACGTGAGCCACTTCGGGTACTTCCAGCGGAGCGCCGCCCGCGAGTTCATCTTCTTCGTTGCCCGCACCGTCGCCCAGCGCACCCAATCCGGCCAGCGCCAGTCCGTCCAGCACGAAGGTAACCTCCCTCAGATCTGCCTCCGGTTCTACTGTACTTTCTGATCCGATGCTCAGATCCGTGGTTCGCACGGATATGGCCGGGACCAACCTGTGGTGCGGGATTCTGTGGTATTTGATGGCTGCAACAGGGACGGGAGGTGAGATGAATTAGATTGTTTGCGGAAAAGTAGCGCTGTCAGTTAGTTCATCTGATGCGCTGTTGGATTTGCTGTTGGCCGGTTGCAATCTGATCTTGTTGCTTAAGTTGGGTATTGGTTCTCTGTCCATCGTGACGATATGACGATACTAAATATATTTGGGGGAAACTTGAACTAATTCCAACGTTTATCATGCGTTAGCGTTTGCATCCTACTTGTAGTTATTCGTGTGCTTTACAGCTCATGGACATTTCTCTTCGTGTTAGAGACTCCAAGCAAATTTATTTTGTAAATTTCTGTATGCTGTTTGTGTGTATGATCATGCAAACACTTTGTCCTATTTGCAGAATACAAGGTCCACTCACACAACAGAAATGGCCTTTGTGCGGTGGCATTTATGGATGATCACTATCCTGTACGAAGTGCATTTTCACTTCTAAATAAGGTATTGACAGTTCTGGAATTTTCTGTATTGCATATCTTTGCATTTGGCCTACGATGATTTCACCCACAATAAGGGAGTATTTCATGAAATTATTACTAGAAAAACCTGAAAAGTGGTTAAGTTGTACGAATGAGTACACTATAAGCTGGCAAGGTTGCCCTCAACATTGGTGCAGTGTACTGTTTTGTCCATTATCAGACAGGTTTTAGCAATAACTGCTCGAAAACCAGCGACAACCATCTATATCCATTTTAAATCCTGCATCCATGTTCAATTGTTCATTATATTTTTTTAACACCCTATTGTCGGAAAGCAACGGAGGTTGTAATGCTGCCTAGGTCCTCCTTTTTAAGCAAGTAGCTACTAGTTTGGCTAGATAGTAGGGATTGATGTACACTATCCTTCCCTAACTCCTTAAAAACCCGATATAGTAACTGTTTGGTATTTGATTTCAACAAATTGTATTGTTTTTTTATTCCCTGCAGCTCTTCTGGGTCCTGTATGCGCGCGTGCGATTAGATATTTGATTCATGAATATATTATGGTCATGCATACAGTATGATTTACTATTGCCCATAACTAGAATAACTTTGTTAGTGCATTACTGCTTATAGTCCTTTTATGAGAT
Source organism: Ampelocalamus luodianensis (assembly GCA_036346255.1). Taxonomy (NCBI): domain Eukaryota; kingdom Viridiplantae; phylum Streptophyta; class Magnoliopsida; order Poales; family Poaceae; genus Ampelocalamus; species Ampelocalamus luodianensis. The sequence continues at coordinate 21,172,316 of CM070617.1, read as the reverse complement.
TCAGTTATTGATATGATTATTTTATGAAGGTACTTGATGAATACCAGAAGGCTTTTGGGGACCCTTGAAATCTGCTACAGCAGATGCTACTCAACAGTGGCCTTTCCTGGCAGATGCTTTGACAAAATATCAGGTTTACAACTTTCTATGAAATAGAGGCACTTTATGTATGTGTGTTCATTGATAGGAGCTAATAACCTGACCTTATTTTTTCCCTTGAAAAAAAACTGACCTTATTTTTCCTATCCTATATGGAAAGATCAATTAATTAGTTCAACCGTAAGTCTGTAATGAAAAACAAGTTTCCAATATCTGCATTGCAACTTGCCAGGCTTGTTTTTGGATGAGAGAAAAATGAACCATATCTAAGTTGTTTGATGTTTTGGTGGGCTTCTCAGAAATGGATTATATGTTTTGGACATATCAATATAATCATACATTGTGCTTGTACTCTACTGGGTTTGTCATTGGCCAGTCCAAATTGTCATGATTCACAAGGAATAAATTTTCAAAGATGGTGGTGCATCATTGTTTTAACTGCTAGAGTTATTCAACTAGCTGGATTGCTGAGGGCTTCCCACAATCTTAAAAAACAAAGGAGCATGTTATTTTTTGACAAGTAATCATATAATTCTACTTGTCATGTTTGTGGCTAAAATGAACTTTGATTAGGAGCAAAGCCTTTTATTGTGTTTTCCTAAGAATAATTGTACAACTGACACTGGTTTGTGCCTGCATTGTACCTATTCTCTCTCTCTCTGCCCCCTCCCTCTCTCATAAAAAATATGTTCTCATTTAATTCATGATCTTGTAGGACCCTGCAGAGGCTGACAAATTAATGAAAATCCAGAGGGACTTGGATGAAACCAAAATTATCCTAGTAAGTATTACTTATCTGAAATTTTCTTTGTGCTCAGATATTTTCAGTTTTGCAGAATACCTGTAAGTTGTAACCATGTCCATGTGTGCCTACTAGAAACAAATCACACTAAATATATTTTGAGTTCTGTACTAGATGAATGCATTCCACTTGTTATAACAGATACCTAGAAATTAGCTTTCTAGAATATTCCCTTGATTTACGACCTTAGGCCTTAACTGCATGTGCTGGTACTAAATTTAGATGGACTTGGCGCCAAGCCAAGGTTCCAACTTTCTTAGTGGTTCAGATTGAACTCAATTGGGTCTACTTTTTATGATTTCATTGTAGGTAGGTTGCATCTTGCATGATCCAGCTTGAGTATCAACAACTCCTCATCTGGTAAAACAGAGAGCTTGATCAAGGAGAAAATAATTATTTTTTATGGCCTTACATGCATACTGTACAAGCAACCTTGATCACGCGATCTTGTTCTGGAACTTAAAACAATTATTTGATAATATGATATCCCGACTACCGCTATCTCACCATTGTTTTATGGGACTGGGAGCAACCTGTTGCTAATTTGAATTGTTCACATTTGATATTCGAACAGCATAAAACTATCGAGAGTGTCCTTGCAAGAGGAGAGAGGTTGGATAGCTTGGTTGAGAAAAGTTCAGATCTGAGTGCTGCTTCACAGGTAATTTTATCTTTGGTTTTTACCTGATGAATGCTTTTATGCAGTAAAACATGGCTAGGTTTCGATACTTACTATTGATTGTCAACATGATACATCAAGCATTCAACATCTTTAAATTTCTTTTGGGCTATGCATTGTTTCTCAGACACCATGTACTCTATTAAATGTGTAATGTTAACTTGTCTAGTTGAAGCAATCACCATCCACGGAGTATTGCAGAAGCAAGTTAATTTTCCATGGAGTCTGTTAGTGATAATGCTATGCTATTTGTGTCATGTTTGTGGCGTTTGCATAAATCTAGTTTCACATGCTTTGGTCACCTTGATATTTACAACCAAATTTACTCTAATATTGGAGTGGCAACACTGACCTGGGTCCTATGATCCTTGTCGGTGTAGCTTAGAGGAAGTAAAATCTGTCTTGTAATATATGTTTCCGGAATGCCATAATCCAATTTCCAGAAAGTAATTGTTTGATATAGTGTAGAGTATGTAACTGGATCAAAATATGAAAAAGTCTAAGGCCCTGTTCCTCTAGGCTCTACCATTTGTCTATTGCAATCTTAAAAGTATAAAACTGCCCGAGCCTTTTCAACTTATGGAAAATATTAATTTTATCAGTCCGCATCATTTCACAGTTTTCTTGCTTACTGGTTCATCTCCTCTATTTTATTGAGAGGGATTGTGATGTCCTTTTCAGATGTTCTACAAGCAGGCAAAGAAAACAAACCAGTGTTGTACTATACTTTAAACTCTGGTCCTTCAGTCATGTTTGCAAGACTCCAGGTTAATGCTGTTTCCAACATAATATCTCAATTCTGTCAGAGTTCAACTTTTCACCTTTTGTTCCATCTGCCTAATTTCCCGATACTTTGTATACCTTCTTCAGGAACAAAATCAGCCAGTGTTGTATTGTACTGTATAAGCTCGATTGCCCCTGAAGCATGCCTGCAAGGCTCGAGGTCAATATTGTTAAGAACTGTTATTCTTTGGTGACGATGGGACCTTCAGTAGCAACTAACACATTTATTGGACTACATGTCTTGCGGCAAACTCCAGCAATCGCCAACATCTTTGTTTCCTTTGCATAGATTGTTGAATTCTCGAAGTATGTTGGAGCACGATTGCTACTTGCTACTTGTAATTTATGTTCTTGACATGATTGATATTTGATAGTACTATATGTCTTACATGGCTGTGTTAAAATGTACTTATGATGTACTTTACTTTGCTGGTATTATGCCCACTGTGTTGCTGGTCAAATGGTGTAGGGCGGCCCCACTGGCCCAGCAGCCAGGAGAAGACCGCAGAGCCTCCTGTAGGAGGCCTGCAACCAATGGCGCAAAGTGGCCCCTCCCAGAGGTGTCAGGTACGGCTTTGGGAGGTCTCTAAGGGTCGCCGAGGCGCCCAAGCCCAGGGTCAAGATCCTCAGGCGATCCTGGGAGCGATGGATGCCCTTCGGCCCGAGGACACTAGGCGCGCCAACCGGATGGACTAAGGTCGAAGGGTCCACCGTGAGCGAAAACGCTGGCGTATGGGTAGGAGAAGTCCTACAACCCCTACGGGTAGAGGACCTTTCGGTAGATCCGTAATCTCGGGTATCCTGTTGGGAGCTATAAATAGTCACTTTCTCCATGTAATAATCCAGACTTAGTTTTTAAGTATTTAATACATATTTATTTTCTAGCAACCAAGCCCTTTCTCGAAGATCCTTTGGTCCCTTGCGTATCCACCGAAGGTCCCTTCTTCTTCTGTCTAACCTTTCTTGCTATGACAAATGGCCAGCATGTTTTGGTATGACCTGTCCCGTGTGAAATCCTTCGTGCTAATTTCTTACATGTAACTTCTTGTCTTATTCTCAAGGAAATAAATCAGCAGAAATTTTCTGCGTCGGTAAAGTCAATAACCTTTTTCTCAAGTTGCGCGTCACTGCCTATTAAAGGTCTTGACTGGACCACGAAATGCAAGCGAATCCAGCACGAGAAGGAAACATGCCCCGGCCTGTTGCTCTCACTTGAAGTTGAACCAGGTTTATTCCACGCGTAAAGGCCAGGACATTAATCAGTTACTGCCATTGCTCATAAGCGCTTCTTCAAGGAAACAAGAGCTTTGAACAATGCGCCAGTCTCAACTCTTGTTGGTGTGGATCGCCGTTTGCCACTGACGACCGTCTCAAACCGTTTCGCTGTCATGTCACATCGGATTCAGATGGTAGGTAACAGCAACACTACTTGGTCCTAATCTCTCCGCTCGCAGCTGCGTGCCAGCACGAGACAAAGCCTTTCTCTCCTCTCGGGCCTCACCTCGTTCCCTGCTGTCACTGCGTACGCCACCACACGACGGCCACAAACGTACACGGCCACCACGCTACCAGCCATCGCGGATAGAGGGATAGGGCCTCCGCGCCGATTCTGTTGGAGCTCCGCGCTCCTCGGCTCCCAGCCTCACTTTTTTGCCGCGCTACCTCACAAAAAGAGAGAAATACACGCCGCGCGTCACGTCGTCACAGCCAGTTCCCGCGCCGAGTGAGCTTAGCCAAGACAGACAGATATATACATACCACGCGCGCGCGGGAGCGAGTAGCTGGTGCGTACGCGGCGCGCTCTGCACTACTGCGCAAGTCGTAACACGGAGCGAAGCGAGCGGGTGTAGGGGAGCTAGGTAGCTAGCGCGCGGCGGGCGGCGGGGTTGGGCAAGATGGATCACGAAGCGGACGCGCACCGGACGGACCTGATGACGATCACGCGGCACGTGCTGAACGAGCAGAGCCGGTACCCCGAGTCCCGCGGCGACCTCACCATCCTCCTCTCCCACATCGTCCTCGGCTGCAAGTTCGTCGCGTCAGCCGTCAACAAGGTCGTGCACTCACCGTCGCGCCTGCTCATTTCATCGGCGTAGATAGAGTATCTATTGTTTCCACATAACTCACGCTACTAAGCCACTGATGGTTTGCTGCGTACTGACACTTTCTGTGATTTGTGCAGGCCGGACTCGCCAAGCTCATTGGCCTGGCCGGCGAAACCAACGTTCAGGCAAGTGCACTGACCAGCCTCAGCTCACTTCGTCACAATTTTACGTGCTATGCTGTTTTCCCCGCCTCCTCTTCAGTTTTTATTCTGTGAGATTTAAAAGATGATGCCTTATTGCCTTGGTGTGTGCAGGGAGAGGAACAGAAGAAGCTGGACGTGCTGTCCAACGAGGTGTTCGTCAAGGCCCTTGTCAGCAGCGGTCGCACCGTATGAATTCACCTAGCCCGTTTTTTAAGCGACTGTTAATTTCATTCAGTTCGGACTCGGAGTATTTGTTTTGTGACTTTGGCGCTGCGAACGGATGCAGTGTGTTCTTGTGTCCGAGGAGGACGAGGAAGCTACGTTCGTGGACCCTGCACTCCGTGGAAAGTGTGTAATTTTGGATCCTCTACACTCTTCTTCCTACCTTGATATGAGTAATCTATTTTGTTTCTGATGAAAAAAATATACGGTTTCCTTTTCTATCAGGTACTGCGTTTTCTTTGATCCACTCGATGGCTCCTCCAACATCGACTGTGGTGTCTCCATCGGAACGGTACGTGCGCAAGGCATCACAAACCCAAAAAGTTACATGAAACATTGACAACTCGGAAGAACGGGAAGTCACTATTTGATTTGCACCTTTGCTTTGCTTTTTCAAAATCCAGGATGGTGAAATTAAAAAAGGAAGACTTTTAGTTAAAGCAAAAGACAAATTCCTCTGGTGATATTGCTACCATGTTTTCTAAAGATGTGGATGTCAATTGCAGAAGTAAAAAAATAAGCAGCAATATATCGTGTCAGTATAACACTACTACATGCCAATGAGAAGCTGAAACCTTATGCTGCATGTTTTGTTCTGTTCTTTATTTTTTTTGAATTCACGTTTTTTTGTCCTACAGATCTTTGGGATCTACATGATCCAGAACAAGGACACTGTGACTCTTGAGGATGTACTGCAACCTGGGAAGAGCATGGTTGCTGCTGGATACTGTATGTACGGCAGTTCCTGCACGGTAATCAAGACTCCTGAACCCATTTTTCCACAAGACAATCTTCTGCAAGTGCCTAGCTGAATTGACTTGTGTAAATAACTTGCTACAGCTTGTTTTGAGCACTGGAAATGGTGTCAATGGCTTCACACTTGATCCTTCTCTTGGGGAGTTCATACTGACTCATCCAGACATCAAGGTATTTTGGACCCGGCCAATAAAGTTCTATCCTTTTCTGCAAATTCATCAAACAACATAATACTCATATAGTCATATTTGCGTGCTTTATGCTCTTTTTTTTGGAAGATACCTAAGAAAGGGAAAATTTATTCGGTGAATGAAGGGAATGCCAAGAACTGGGACGCGCCTACTGCAATGTATGTGGTACTTAAGTTTTCAGAATACTGTACTTCCTTAAGAACTCCAGCTAAAAATTTTCAAGAAATATCACAGGTTTGTAGAGAAGTGCAAGTTCCCCCAGGATGGTTCATCACCTAAATCCTTGAGATACATTGGCAGGTGAGTCAATTTTCAGTTGGCTTACGGCCTACCTGACAGAAAAGAATTGATCTGGTATTAAGAGGGGCTAAAGCTTCTCTCTAATAATGCAGGCTTTTCACAGGATGAATATAGCCACCATTTGTATAATTTTGGTTATAATATATAATATTCCTAATGGATTACAGTATGGTTGCTGATGTCCACCGTACCTTGCTATACGGAGGTGTATTTTTGTACCCTGCAGACAAGAAGAGCCCAAATGGAAAACTCCGGTACGCTAATTCTTACTCTTAACTATCTCACATTGCATATGGCAACCCGAATTGCATAAACCACACTTCTGAAGTTGCTTCAATTTGGCATTACAGTGTCCTGTATGAAGTTTTCCCCATGTCATTCCTGATGGAGCAAGCTGGAGGCCAGTCTTTCACAGGCAAAGAACGGGTGTGTAACATTTCTCTTGGTCAGAACTGCATGTTCAGCATCAGTGTCTTGATACATTGTTCAAACTTGCTGCATCCCCAAAAACTAGATACATTGTTGTCGGTCTTTTGTCGCTGGAAGCAACCTGTAGATTATCACAGCCTGTACACCCCTGCATCCCCAGTTTCTTCGCCTTTCTTCGGCTACGTTCCTCTTTTTTTTCGCTTGGCTGTGCAATGCAAACTGTTTTTTCTCACACTACTACTTTAATGCAATAACGGCATCTTGCCATTTCCTCAAAAACTTGCTGCTACACTGGCATTGCAGGCTCTTGACCTCGTTCCTACCAAGATTCATCAGAGATCCCCAATATTTCTCGGCAGCTACGACGATGTGGAGGAGATCAAAGCGTTGTACGCGGAACAGGCAAAGACAAGCTCGGCTTGATCGATCTGAGCATCGCAAGACGTGTAAATCGGCTTCCTGGCCTTATTTGTAACATGATTCATCAGGCATTTCTTTTCTCGGTCTTTCAATAAGTTTGTAACATCCCAGTGTAATAGTATGGAGGCCTGGAACAGCTTCATAAGCAACTAAGGCCTCTACTTAAAAGTTACAACAATTCACTAATACATACACCCATACATCTCTAGCAGCTAAGACAGACTTGGCAAAATCTGTTTGTACCTCCTCCTGCTCCTGCTCCAGGCTAAGCATACGCATAATTTGACTAATTTAATTCAACACAGGATCAGTAGAGGTGAAGGAAATGATCACTGCTTAGGATCAGTTCAAGGGTGTGTCCACCAGATTACTGCTGCAAGCTCTGCAAAATGTATTGCGCATACAGATCCCTGCACACATGTCACCATGTTAATACACGCGAACTATTCGATATAAAAAGTCATATCAACCTCTGAAGTCAAAGGATCGAACACTGACATGGAGTACTGGATGGCATCACGGGCAGTGCTCGCAGGCAGGACCTCATTCACGGCAACCTCCTTGTTCTCGTTCTTCTTATCTGAAAATTGTGTTGAACAACCATACAGTTAACACAGAAGAAAAATAGCATCTACAAAAGAAAGTAATTTAGGGAGAGTCACTCCATACAATCTTCAAAGAAACGTCGGATCTCCTGGACGCGATGAGGAGAAAGCTCGCTGAGATCATTGTAGTGGCGGTACTCCGGATCATCAATGCAGACAGCTACGATCTTGTCATCTTTCTCTCCCTGTCCCAAGAAAAGATTCGCTCATATTGCTCATGCTCATGCCAGTTCTAAGTAATAATGAACTTGTATAGGGATGCAATAATGAACCTGGTCGATCATAGGCATGAGACCGATGGCCCTAGCTCGGAGAAAGCACCTGGGAAGAACTGGTTCCTGCAAATATTTGTTTGCACTTGAGTCGCATTCGTTGTCGCACAGTTCATAAGACTTAACAACAATTACTAGTTCAGAATTTCAGATGTTCCAAACGGATCGGAGCAGTACCTGCATGAGGACTAGGACATCCATAGGATCGTTGTCTTCGCAAAGTGTTCGCGGGATGAAGCCATAGTTGTGAGGGTACACCACTGACGAGTACAAGACCCGATCAACCTATACAACAGGAGACCAGATTATGCCGTCAGATCTAGTGCAACGGTAAAAGTTTCAGACAGCAAATGAGTTGGCGTGTGGGTTAATACTGAGCTACCGACCATGATGAGTCCCGTTTTCTTGTCGAGTTCATACTTAACCTTGCTCCCTTTCGAGATCTCCACAACCTGCATCGCCAATTACAGCCATACAAATAAAGAAATGGAGTACTAACGTTAAGACTGCGTATCTGAATAAAGCCTCGTGTGTGTGTGTGGGCGGTACTTGGTACTTACAACGTTGAAGACAGTCGGAGCATCAGGACCTGCAATATGCACAGAGAAATCTCTAGTATTAGCACCGAAGGCTGCTAGGCTTTGTCCTCGATCAGAACGTGGTGTTTGCAAAAAAAAAAAAAATTCTGGGAGAGCTCACCGATCTCGAGGTCGTGGCAGGGGTGCGCGGCGACGGGCCTCCGCGACAGGGACGAGGATCCTTTCATTAGCCGCGGCGTGGGCCGCTTCGGCTCCTCGGCGTGGGCGTGCCCGTCTACTAAACTCATTTTTCTCTCGCTCCGCACGCAGAAAACCCAACAGGATTCGCCGCGCGTGCTCGCTTGCTCCGCTGCTTCCAACCAACTCGGCCGTCGGGGTGCTGTGCGCCGCACCGTCCGCGCGCGTTTTCTGGCACGTCCAATTCTGCGGTTTTGGACCTTTGGCCGTTTTGGGCGTGCATCCCTGTATATATGGGGTCGCGGTGGAGAGGCGGGGGCGGCACGTGGGGTTGGGTCGCCTCGCCACGGTTGCACCGCCTCTCGCGGGTTCTTTCGACTTCCTCGACGTCTTCGAGCGTCCAGGAGGCTGGGTGACTCCTGCCGATGTGCCGAACCGACAACTGGCGACGCAGAGTGCAAATATCTCCCTAGGCTATTCTTAGCCGCAATCCTCCCTTTTCCGCCGTAAATATTTGGTTGCTGTCTTCGTTTCGGATTAAGGAAGTCAATCTTTACCGTCTAATTAAAAAACAAAGCAAAAAATCAAAGATGTAGATCAATAGTTACATCTGCTACAGTAGATGATCTGGATCCGCCAAATGGATGATCAAAAGCGTCAAGCACTGAGCTAGGTACAGGTACTCCATAGTCAATAGACGGGTATACCGTGCCCACGATGTGTGCGGTGAGTAATTTGCAACGGCTGTGGCCCCATTAGCTGTCACCATGCGGTGGGCGAAGTTCCTACAGAAACTGAACTATGAAACGTACGTGTTCAAAACGAACCTTGCACAGCCAAAGGTTGTGGACCATTAGGCACCTCCTAGACAGCAAGATATTGCGGTCACCTTATATATTCTTTTACTCTGTTCTTGCACAATTTAGACCCAGATCAGACTCTACAAATCAAAATTACTTCATTAGATTGACACGATTCAATTCCCAGTGGCTCAATGCTTCTCCGTGGTGACGTCTGAGCAACGTTACGAGGTACACACTACAAGAAAAATATAGTACAGCCATGCACTAAAGCACTGAAGGAACAACGCTACAACAAGGTATAAGAGCATCTCCAATGTATTGAATCAAGGTAGGTTCCAAACTATGTCATGTAAGCAGATTCATAAGTAAATCTATTTTACTCCAATGTATTGAATTAGACTCATCCTCTGGACGGACCCACCGCAAAATAAAGTAATCGCTCAGCACCAACTTTCCCACGCATTGTCTTTTCCTTCCCGCGACGAAGGTTCCCTTCCTCACGCCCCTTTGTTTCTCCGTCGATTCCTCACGCCTGCACCGCTCAATCCTCTCCGCCGCCGCTACTTCCACTCCCCACCATTGCTGATCTGGAGCACCGCGACGATATTTCGTTCCGCCGTCGCCGCCAGAAGCCACGTCGAGCCGAGGACGACCATCCGCCGGTTCTGCTACGACGACCTCCTCCGCTTCGCCTCCGTCAACCGAGAAAACCTCACCGAGACCGTAAGCTCTCCTTCTTTCCTCTTCTTGTTTCTTGATTCGAGGATGGTGTCCACCCGTCTCCTTCCCCAGATCTAACCCGTAGATCTCGATTTTTACTCTTGAGGAGGCGGTGGCGGGCGGCGGCGGGGCCAAGAGCCGGCGGGCGGCGGGCCTCGATCTGAGCGAGGAGGAGGCGCGCAGGAGCGGAGCGGGACGCGGGAGGAGGAGCTCCTACCCGACGGGCGGCGGGCCTCTGGACTGGAGCCGAGGAGGGCAGGCGCGCAGGAGCCGGAGGCAGGACCGCAGGAGGAGGAGCTCTGCCGGCGGGACGGTGGGCCTCGGATCGGGCCGAGGAGGCGGCGCGCAGAGCGTGGAGCCAGGAGGAGGAGCTCCTGCCCGGCGGGGCGACGGGCCTCTAGACCGGAGCCGAGGAGGGCAGGCGCGCAGGAGCCAGGAGGCAGGAGGAGGAGGAGGAGGAGGAGGAGCTCCAGATCTGCCGTCTGAGCTTGAGGAGGATCGCCGGTCGCCAACTCGCCGGAGGCAGGAGGAGGCAGCCAGAGCCAAGACTGTAAGGTGACATTAGGATTTCCTTCAATTTTAAAGCTAGCATCTGCATTAGTAGAGTATGTATCTGCATTTGCTCTATCTGCATCAGTAGTTCAGTACATAAGTAAAGTTTCCTCTATTTGCTATATCTGCGTATGTAATCAGTGCATAAATAAAAACTAAGACATGATAATCTCAATTAAAATAATACAAGCAAATCGCTACCTACTAATAAATTCTAAGCTTGGACACCACCGAATCTTTGCCATATATGTTCTAACAAGTCTGCCTTGAGACGACGATGTGTTGCTCGATCACGAATAACACTGTTGATCTCTAGGACCCTCGAAAATTCATGAATTGGCCCATGACTAAATCCTGTGATTGGTGTGGAAGTGATGCCCACCTCATCATATGTGTAGTCATAGCGTATCTCATAGGAATCTCGCTCATCCTCGACTATCATGTTGTGCAATATAATGCACACATACATGATATCAGCAAGTGTTTCCCTCTCCCAAAGACGTGTCGGCGCACGTAAAATGGCAAAACGAGCTTGCAAAACTCCAAAAGCACGTTCAACATCTTTTCTTGCTCCTTCTTGGAATTGTGCGAATAATTTAGCCTTATCACTTTGAGGAAGAGTGATTGTTTTGACAAATGTTGCCCACTCTGGATAAATGCCATTAGCTAGATAGTACCCCATATTATACTCGTTGCCATTCACTATAAATTGAACCACAGGAGCTCTTCCTTGTACATCCATGAATAATGTTGATTGATTCAACACATTAATATCGTTGTTTGAACCAGCAACTCCAAAAAATGCATGCCATATCCATAGGTCATGTGAGGCTACTGCTTCGAGCATGATGGTCGGTTTTCCTTGATCACCACGTGTAAATTGCCCCTTCCATGCGTCCGGGCAATTTTTCCACCTCCAATGCATGCAATCAACACTTCCCAACACCCCAGGAAATCCACGGGCCTCCCCTATATGAAGTAACCTTCGGATATCTTCTTCATTTGGCCTTCTAAGATATTGTTCTCCAAAATTCTCCCTGACACCTTTAATGAATTTGGTCAAGCACTCAATGGTTGTGCTTTCACCCATCCGTAAATTTTCATCAACAAGATCAGCAGGGGTACCATTGGCTATCATTCGCATAGCAACGGTACATTTCTGCGAGAGAGAAAACCGATCTTACCAAATGCATCACTCGTTGGCGAAAATATGGGGACCAATCACTAAGGACTTGCATAATGCGTTCAAATAGGTGCCTTCTTATCCGATACCTTCGGCGAAATTGATAATCGATGCACCTGGATTGTCGAGAAGTAATCGACGATACAACCGCTCGTGGTGCGGCTTGACGGCCTCGATCAATGTACCTTCGAGACCTACTCGGTCTTGAGTAGAGTCAAACAGCTTCTACTTCAAGCTGAGCTTCTATTTGGGCTTCGATCTTTCCTTCTAAAGGATCAATAGAGTCTGAAATGAACCCGCTAAAGTCTTCATCACTGTTTGAAAAATCAGATTGGGAATCTAATTTTTCAGCCATTTCAAGTGGTCTTGTATGCTAGGCATAAAAGAGTTGTGTATCCTGTGATCTAAATGTTTGGTTTCATGTGGTGATAGGAAACTCCATCCTCCACATTTTATAGTTGCTAATCCACAACGGCTAGTTCACACTTAACAAGAATATAACAACTAGTTTACAACGGCTAGTTCACAATTACTATCCATGCATTTTACGGGATTTAGGTGATGGCATTGAATCAATAACACGCAATTATTGTGCATGCATTTTACAGGATTTAGGTGATGGCATTGAATCAATAACAACTAGTTTACAACGGCTAGTTCACAATTACTGTGCATGCATTTTACAACATTTTGTTTGAGTGACCAGTAAAGTCAATTGGTACATTGTACTAATGAAAAACATGTTTCTTTGGGGAAAGCTATAGGCATCTGCATATGCAGTGTGAATCTCAGAAGGTAACTTGTGCAGAAAGACTAATCGATATTGCATAAAGACAACAGTACCATAAGTTGCCTGTGGGGAAATTTTCATCAACAAGACAGCAAGCCTGCATGATTCTTCCTTCACCCACCACAAAGCATTGTGGTTTGTACTCCAACTTCTCTTATAATATCTGGGATCCATGTCAGTAAAATAACATTGCTATATACTATACTAGCTGGCTGTTAATTAACTGTTGTTGGTTATAATTTTACTGTAAGAGCTTCTTGTACTGCATATTCTATTGAAGAGAACCAAAAAACTGGAAATAGGTTCGCAATACTTATATATTACTTGGACAGATCATTACAAAATATTAAGAAATCAACAATTGACAATACATTAGGTAGGATGATACAATTGAAAGCAACAACTGACAATACATTAAGTAGGGTGATACAAATTATTTGTAAGCGTCAAGACATGCGTACTAATTGTTTGCACCAAACATATCCTTGCATAAATGATCTATAACTTGTTCATGTCGCGTCCTTTTTGCATCACTCATTTCCGAAGTATCAATCTTCATCAATTCGACATACTTATCATACTTCAACACCTTTGCTTTCTCCTTGGTAGCTTCTGCCATTTTTTCATTAGCAGCAGACTTCTTCGCTTGAAGGTCATGGTAAAGTTTCATATTTTCATCTGGGCTGGAAGTAGACTGCGCCTTTCCTTTCCCTTTCCCTTTCCCTTTCCGATCACGCTTGGCCGCCTTCTGCCCTTGGGGCCGAGTAGGATCATTGCGATCAACACCTTCGGATTCAATGTTGGAAGATGATGTGTGAGTTCCTGTAGCAGAAACCTTAGCACCTTTGTTCATTTCTTGATCGTCGAATGCTCTTCTCCATTTCGGCTGGTCCTTCACTTCTCTCCACCAATACATCAAAGTGAAGTTTTTCCCTTCGGTATCACACCTGTACTTCTCATGGGTTTTTTTTTCCAAAAGCTGATCATCTGATTTGCCGCTAGTATATAGGTTTTTGTTGAACCACCAACAAGCATTGAACAGATTAACCTTGGTGTTAGTCCTGTTCCAATGGTTTTTGCATTGCATGGCTGATCTTTTTCGATTTGCAGGACAATTACCGTTGTAATCATCGGCTACTTTGTTCCAATATTGATCATTTTTCTTTGAGTTGCCATCAATAGAATCATTGGAATTGTTCAACCAAGAACTAACTAGTCGTAGGTTATCTTGTTGTGTCCACTTCATGCGCATACCTCTCTTTCCTTCATCTGGACTGCTATCACTTGAATCTTCCTTGTTCAACTGTTCTTCACTTCTTTTTGCTGCAGCTGGCATCGAAGAGGTTGATTCTGAACCATGTGAAGTTGTGGATCCTACAACTCCAAATATGTTGGTTGCTTGAACTGGGGACAAGGACTGGCTGGCTGTAGCTCCTCCAAACATTCCATGGCTCAGGTTTTCAACACCATGAAAAGCTGTGGAGGTATGTGGAACTTGTTGCTGGTAGTTTGTAGGAACACTAAAAGGAAGAAAATTAGGGGGATATTGAGGGTGAAATTGTTGGGCATATTGGGAGGATTGGAAGGGATATTGAGGTGGAAATTTTGAAATATATGGGCTGCTATTTGGTTGATCTTGTCTTGAGAAGTTTGAAGAGTTGAGCAAATTTGTAAAACTTAAAGCTGATGAGTTATCCATGTTGAAATGCTTGTGTTGTGAACCTGAACTGTTGTGTTCAATGTTATATAGAGGTGAGATGGTTGGCTGGGAATAAAACGTCGGAATGCAACGACTAAAAAAGGAGTTAATGCAACGGCTAATGGAGTTAATTGTATCGACTAATAAAAATAATAGTTTATTCAGCTGTATCCAGATGCACCGGATGCAAACTATGCACCGGCTCTCTCCACTTTTGTATTGAATCGACTGTTTCCAATGTGTTGAATCGGTTCGTAGCATTAATTCCATCCTATTGAACCGGCTAAGAACAAACATTGCAGATGCTCTAACGCACCCAGCATCAACTTGCACCCAAAAAAAAGCGGAGCCCAGAGCACGAGATTACTCGAGTCCAGACTTTTGTACACGTAAGATGGTTCAGACGTCTATGATTAAGTAAGAGTATTTTGGCTAGCACAAACAACAGACTGATTATCACGGGTTGCCAGCTCACAGATGATTTTTACATGAAGGCTTTCACAATACAGTATAAAGTACAGGGTGCACAGATACCCCGTAGGGCTTGTTTGGATAGAATGTGATTAGACCCAATCCCTTTGGATAGACACAGATTTTAGTTCAACTTCCCTGCCATCCGAAGGGATTGAGCCCACTCCTCACTCATCAAAATAAGCCTAAGCTGTAACAGAACGAAGGGAAAATCCCCTATTAATCTGTCAAGAATCAAATCAGATAATGCATTCTTTCGTTTTATCAAAGCCTTTGAAATTATGGTGCACGTATCAATAGATGTAAGACATGCTATTCCAAATCCAGTGACTGAAACCGAAATTTTTGCATTCAGATATCTTTGAAACATTTGAAGAGATGGTAATCCAATCGGTAGTATCAACTTGGACTATGTGATCACAGTGTGTTGTTCATGGCTTCATGCACACAAAAGGAGATTCAACTGTCTACCCCAGTTCAATTAGCAAACTTAATACTGCTATGTAAGCAAATATGTTCCCACTATCAACATGGTACTACAAGCCTACAAACAAACACATTTTTCAGGGCTTGCGATATAGTTCACTTAAAATAGGTCAAATTCGACATAGTTCTAAGCAGCAAAGTAAAGGCTGAATCAAAGTTGTACTGCCTTTTCATCAGAAGACAAGCATGCATTGATGCATGCATGCACAAATGTAAGGCATGAATCAAATGCAATGCAACACAGCACATCAACATGATATAACTATAATCTAGCTGAAAACTAGTTATTGCGTAAATCAAAAGCCATTACATTTACATCTCCAGCATCGAATACTGTTGTATCTAGTTCCACTATACCAGAAAGGGGAATAGATTCCCCTTATGGTGGTCTCATCAATAAGAAAAAGAAATGCTTCCATAAACAAGGTGTCATCAATCATCATCTGATCCCCAAAGTAAACAGCTATGTCAGACAGAGATTCAACCAACTTGCTGCAATAGACGCCACTAGATTAACAGAACCAATCCACCGAAGCAACTAAACTGCAAACTACCTATATGACAAATTGACGGTACCAAATACATAAGAGTAGAGCAGTCAAGCATAAAGATCACTTCAAAGTTTCCATTTTGCAGATGCATCTGCTAAATTATTCAAGCAGAGAGTTTGATGCGCGTCCCCAACATCAAAGACCACATGCTACATGAGTGAATTACAAGAGTAATGGTGCATGTGTGATTGAACTGTTTGGAGTGAGTTAAGCCTGTGCCTTATCGGCGGCCGGCTCCGGCTGGGGCTGGGCCTGCGCCGGGGTGAGCGCCTTTTTTATGGAGACTGCGTGGATCTGCGCCATGTGCGGCGCCAGCGCGGTGTTCACCATCCGGTGCCGCTCCAGCAGCCGCTTCCCCTCAAACTGCTCCGACACCACCTCAATCTCGTAGCTAGCGCCGCACCTTCACACCAATCAATCAATCAACGAGACAACCACCACATCAACAAGATCCCTCCTTTTGTTCGTAGCAATTGAACAAGCTAATAAGGAAAAAATAAAAGTAAATGGCAATTTGGGATGTGCTTACCCTCCAGATGTATCCGTCACCACCTGCAAAAAATCGTAGAAACACAGCAGTAGCGGCAGTTAGGGTTTAGAGCAGAGATGGATGGATCGGAGGAAGGGTTTTAGGTGGGAAGAGACTTACGAGATGGGAAGGGCTGAGAGCAGAAGTGATGGCGGCCTCGACATCCTCCTTGGTGACGCCCATGGCTCGCGATTACCTTCTCTGCGCCTTCTCTTCTTCGTCTCTCTGTTGTTCGGGTGGAGCGAAGGCAAGCAAGAAGCCAAGAAGAGCTATTGACCTTTTTCGGTTACCAGAAGTATTCTTGATGTGGCTTGGGAATCGTGAATTGGCCCCGTCACAATATTCTGTTCTTTGCTTCTTGCTCCTAGTGTATTGGGAATCGAATCCTGGTCCTGGGTGGGTTTCTATGGTGGGGAAATCCCGTAAAAATC
The DNA here is from genome assembly GCA_036346255.1 of Ampelocalamus luodianensis. Classification (NCBI taxonomy): domain Eukaryota; kingdom Viridiplantae; phylum Streptophyta; class Magnoliopsida; order Poales; family Poaceae; genus Ampelocalamus; species Ampelocalamus luodianensis. Next base: position 21,155,579 of record CM070617.1, on the reverse strand, counting down.
CCAGAACGCAAAAGTTACTTGTATTGCAGAGAAATTCGTGCTGCTGCTGCAGCTTAGCACAACTTCATGTTTGGATGTGAGGAGTTGGGTCGGATTAGTTTCACGTTCAAACATGCGCGTTCCTTTCGCGTTTGCACGGTCCTCAAAACAACTACAATCAAGACCAGCAGACAAGAACACAAGACGGTGCGGGATTTTGCCGATCTTTGCACAAAGCAGCCTATTCTCTTCCAATAGTACTACGCCAAGCCACTCAAATACAGCGCAAATGTGCAAGTCATGCTACTCCAAGCAAGATTAACCTTTGGCAAATGAGTAGATTAAGCTGATAATAAACGCAATATTAATTCGACATGGAATAGAAACTAGCGTCGCAATCAGATCAATTCAAACACAAGCAGTTGTTACACAATCGTACCGCATGCTAAACCTACAACTGTAACAATCCATCAGAAACAGTAACAGTGCAGCACATAACATACACTCCATGTCATCAACAGACCAAATACACCAGTCATAGTTGACCATCTGCAGGATCTCTTTAACTTCACGCAGTTCGCAGGGGTGGTGAAACCAATATAACGCCATCACCTCGGACAAAAAGGAAGGGGATGGTACGCTTAGTGGTCTGGAAAGGCACAATATTTAGCAAATAGTTAGTATAACAACATCCTTATTGAATTGCATGCACCAACCAATGCACCCAAAAGCTTAAGCTGATGAGGAAAGGTGGACAATTCACTTATACTTCAACACTCCCCCTCACGTGTAGGCTCCCTCAGGCCTAAGACGTGGAATAGAAGTGGGCTGCAATTATTATTTTTAATTGCACCAACCGGGTCTTGAACTCAAGACCTCTTGGCTCTGATACTATATTGAGTTGTATGCACCAACCAATTCACCCAAAAGCTTAAGCTGATGAGGAAAGGTGGACAATTCACTTATATTTCAACAATCCTCATAACACATTTCACAGATTAGCAATAGGTAATATAAATAATTTTCCCATAGCATTAGATTACTCTAGAAACAAGTCATTATAGCCTTGTAAAACAAGATTCATCTTATATCACAGTAAATCAGAAACATAAAGCTCCAGAAGTCTAAAAAATTCAAATAGCTTTGTGCTCTAATGATGTTCGATGGATGCCAATCCCATGATAAACACATTGACACTTCATGGAAAAATGTGTGCAAGGAAGTACCGCACACAATCCTAAACACACACCAAAGAAAGCAATCATTTTTTCCATTGATATGCATCAAATACCATGTTCATCAATGGTTATAGTTTGCAGAAACAATCACAATTTGACCTTCAAAAGTATTAGCATTACAGAATATTCATAAAAAAAAAAAATTAAAAATAAAAGTCAGAGCACTTACGCGCACAATTTCTTCATATGTTTCGTCATCAATCTCAACAGTTGTCACGGTCTCCTCGACATCTCCAAGGATCATGTTTAAGTGTTGATCGTATGCCTAGGTAAAAGGCAAGAAAGACATCTCAGCAACTGCCATCCCGGACGATTAACATGTTATTAGATATGGACCTCCACAGGATTACAAGGTGGACAAAAACACGTAAGGACTTTTACAGTCGCGTGATAAAGGATGGGGGCAGCACAAACTAAAAGCAAGCCATGGCAGGGTGGCAAACAATTGAAAGATGCACAGCATGTAGCATTATCAATTTATCATTCACCATAAGATTCTCTACAAATTAGTATAAAACTATGTTTTTTTAGCATGTAACAGTAGGAGAGGCTCCTACAGTACATAAAAATAAATACCAAAGTACAAATAAATCAAGAGACAGCAAAGAGAAGAAAAAGAAAGAAAGAAAGAAAAGAAGAAATAGAAGAAAAAAGGCCGCACAGGGAAGTAAACAGCACTTCCTGACAAAGCCTAGGTCATCTGAAATTATCAAGCCAGGCCGTTAAAAGAGGCTTAAGCTGAGGTTTAGCCCGAAATTTGATCAAGGTAAACTCCTTGATGAATTGAAACCGCCAAGCAGCTACCGATGGGTCTGTTGCTTGAATATAAGATTGTTCCTTGTGATCCAGATTGCCCAAGTGGTCAACACAATGATGTCCATGGAAAATTGTTGATTGATCATGGCTTTGAGGTGTAGGATAGCTTGCGTAGTATAAAACTATGTTACCAAGGCATGCCTAAAATGAGAGCACAAAAGCCAGGAATGCATCCCTGCTACCAACAACCCTGATAAATGCCCCAACAGTTTTATGTTATTGACATGATTATCCTTATATATGCTTTCAAATTGCTACAGAGGCATTTTTTATGCTAATGCACATGAAGATATTTAACCTGCCACTCTCCAATTTTCATCAAATTGTTGCATTACACATAAACTGCCACATTTAGTTCGGATCACTTATGGTATCAAACATAGTGGGGATACGATCTAAACAACCAAACGAAAGAAGTGACGAAATTGGCAGCCTAAATGCTCAACTCTGCGCCCATGACAAATCGCTGCTTTACATCGGCAACCACCACGGCCGGAAGCACCAGGACCGTGTAACCAGGAACTATTCCACAGTACACCCCATCAAGCACAATCACAGCACAAAAGACAGCAAATAAATTGTAGGAAAAGCGCAAGGGTTTACATGGAGCTTGCCGCGGAGCTCGCGGTCGGACCGGAGCTTGACGTAGATGCGCTCGTCGAGGCTGAGCCTTATCAGATCCAGCGGCTCCTTCACCGCGATCTCCTCCTCAGCCGACGCCATCGCCTCCGCCTCCCTTCCTGTCGCTCCGCGGCCTGAAACCTAAACCCTAGCTACCCAACCGAACTCGCCAAGCCGCCCGCGGTAAGCTTCGGCTTCAGATGCGCTCGCGTTTTTGGGTGGTGGTGCTGCCGTGCTGGATCTCTCCCTGTTTAGCTTGGCAGTACGCCTACAAAGGCTGTGTCAATGGGCCTACTGGGCTTATTTGAAGCCCATATTGTCAGATGCTGGGCTTCAGAAAATGTGTTGTTCACTTAGTCAAAGGCCAACTTTTCATCTCGGCATCTACACCCTATAAATTGGCCCAATAAAATTAGTAAAGAAGGCCCAGGCATCACGGGCAGCCCAACGCAATACTACTATCCTCCGTGGTAGAAAAAGCCTATTTACCCCCTTTAGGATTTGTTTGGAACTCCAATCCCGGCCAATTCCTCAGATGGAAAGCCCTCGGGGAGATTTGCCCCCTCCACAGAATCGGGTCATTTGGATGACACGGGAAAGTGAAATCCACGACCTATTCCGCGTTGTTTCCACGGGGAAATAATAATCGTGTGCCCACGCGGGGAATTTTCCTCCCGTCGCGTTGGGACACATCGCGCGACGCCTCACGCGCTCTCTCCTCTCGTGACTGACGTCGTCGCACACCTCCCGCCCTCATGACTTCCTAGCCCCTGGGATCACCTCCGCCCGACCGCTGCACCACATCTCCTCCTCTGCGCCATGACCGACATCCTCTCCTCCTCCCCTAGCAAGGATGGCCACCAAAGATCACCTCGCAGCTCCCTGCCTCGACAACATTGGCTAGGGTTTGGCGCCGCCACCGGACACCTGGGCTCACCTCTGGCCGGATGCTATGCAAGTCAACCTCCGAGCCGCCTCCCTCGCCAGAATCGACCTCCTCCTCTTCTTCGAAGCTCCGCCATGCTGAGCTCCTTCGTCGACAACACCGTGAAGCCCACCTCTTCATCCAAATCTAAGGAGGTATGAAGCAAAATGTGCCAAGTTCTTTTCTCTAGATCTGAGTTGCGCTGATCTCAATCGATGATTTGTTCTAGGATGTTGTCGTTGAATCATTGATATGTTACTGGTGAATATCATATCCTCTAGTTGTTTGAATGGTGTCATGTCTGATTCTTTTCTGCCCTCGTGGAATTAATAGATTCTCTCCATTCGTAGTAACCTATATCAGAGAACAGTACATTGAGTCAAGAAATGCATTTGTATGCTGATTACTACAACATAATACAATATGGTATCGCTATTTATTCATTTCAGATTGAAAATTGGTATTTGCAGTAGGAACCGATGTCCAACTTATGTAGCAGTATTTAACTATCCCTTCAAACTCGTTCTTGGAGACTGTTTAAGAACAAGATATCAATTGCTTCTGGTGTGAATCCCTCTTGCTAATGGGTAATACCTCCCCTTTACCTCAGGAAGCACAAGGCAAAGAATGGCATGGCTCTCGTTATAGAATTGGTTGGAGTAGCAAAGTTGTCAAAAAAAAAGTCATTTCAACTAGCTCAAGGAAAACAAATGGTCTTTTAACAACTCCAAATTATCCATTACTGATGACCTCAAACCGAACCAGGATGGTTGCGTGCTTGAGATCAAAGATGACAACAAAATGGTAAGCGACCTACAGTCTACTGCTCAATTCATAATAACACCACTAACTTGTGTACATAACCATACTAGTATACTCAATGCTCTTATGCTTTGAACAAACCATATCAAACTATACTGGGGAAGGAGACTAGAATATGAACTCAAATGCTGCAGTCGTCATGCTGAGGATGCTTCAGTGGTTACTGCTATGAAGTTCTCTGTTGAACACTCATATGGCAAAGTAGTTGCATTGCTTGACACTGAATCTGAGTTGATCATGGTGCAGTGTTAGTTGTAATGTTATATTCTTTCTGATCTCTAAAACTAATTCTAACTCCTAATACTAATCTATTCGATTCTAACTCATACTACTCCTACTAGTTGCTTGGGTCGTTGGGTATAGTAGCTTCCCCACATGAAAGTCGAAGTATCGTAGTTATTGATTATAATGATCTTTGCTTGTCTGTTAGGCTAATTTATGAATCAATGGTTATAATTTGCATGTTGGTAGTGATGGCAGCAACCAAAAAGATTATCTAATCCAATTCTCAGCTTCTTTCATTTGCTACATATTTACATGCACACATTGTTGTCATTTTATCTTGTGCGACAAGTCTGTTTGGAATTGAGGAGCATGATACGCTCGATCACCAGAAATTAATCTAAATAGAATTTATATTATTAGAACTGGGATGCTTCTTTGTTTTAGTTGGCAGCCCTTTTGTTGTGGTTGTGTAAGTGATTTTCTTAAATGGAACTTTTAGCTGTCCGCTTCATTTCGCAACAACTCCACTTATCCAGCAACGAATTTGTTCTAAGCTACTCGTACTAGATGACTGAATTAAGTGCTATTATATATACAGTAATAGTACTAACTAAAAACTGAAACAAGGTTACGTTGTGTAAGAAAAAAAATAATTTATTTAACCTAACGATAGTTGTGCAGTCATTATGCAGAATCTGATAGCTATGGTTGTCAACTCTCAATACTAGTAGTATTTTAAAATTGGTACTAAACCATTTGCAGTGATGTATGCAGTACTCCCAATTTGTTGATCCTAGTTGTCGATTGAGTTTGTTAAGAAAGGATTGACTTCATAATTCCATTGTCTACTGTGTGGCACTACATTGTTCTATAAGAAGGTCGTGAAACAACTAGATACAAGCAAGCTATACGGTATGCTATGTAGGAAGCCTGGAACATGGATGTTCATGGCTTTGTTATTGGAGTACAATGTTGTTTGTGTATGAACAATTTTTTATTGTGAAAATGTAACACTGTGCTCCTAGTTTTTTTCGATGATTGTACATGCTAATTTGTAGCTCACTTTGAATTACAGTCACCTACAACACAGGTGATGAAGTTATCTTTTTTTTCCCATTTTTTTGTTGAGCAGAAGAGGAGAAGAGACAAGAAAGTGGTCAGATTATTGGACTTTTGAAGAATCTAAACTCGCTATTATGAGTTAATGGAGTATTTTAGTAATTAATGATAAATCTATTTGTGATACTAACACTTTTATTATTATACATATTGTTTAGTCTCAATTGGATAAAAAGGTGAAAATCAAAGAGGTATGCATTCGACATCATATTTCTATATCTTGTTGCATTCTTCGGATCCAAAATATAGGTTGAACTCCACTAAAAGTCTAACTTGAATATATGCATATGTTTTATTATGCATTCGTGTATTGTAACATCCCAAATTTCAGTACTTGTGTTTCAAATGTAAGAAAATGAGTAGAAATTAAAACTTTTCTTACATCATGTATTTCTGTGTGTACTAAACAATTATTGTACAAGAGTATGGAAATACAAAGTCACAAATCTTTTGATCCAAATCTTGATCCTCCAAAAAAACAATCTTGTCCAATCTTGTGATCCTTCTCGGGAAATATTTTTCCTAAGTCCTAGGGTTGATATGTGACCCTCTGAAAAATTTAACAATTTTAGAAATTGTTCGAATATTTTTAAGGGTCAGTCAAACTTGTTTGACATGCAGTCAAACCCTAGCTCAAAGCATTGTATAATTTTGGAGGAAAATGTACAACACAAAAACCTCTGAAAATTTTTACACATGGTCCATCTCAAGGTTAGCAAGCTACTGTCAAAATTTCATAAAATTTAGAGCTAGTTTGCTACCTCTAAAAATCCCTTCAAGATCTCAGTTCAAAATACCCTAAGTCCAACCTCCAGGTCTTGGTCGCACCGAGCCGCCTAGCTGCGTCGGGCTCGGGCAGTTGGGCGTGTGAGTGTCGACCGTTGGATTTGGATCCAACCGTCGCGACCTCCTCATGTTCTATTTGAAAAGACAACCCTCTAGGACCTCCCCTAGGACCTCCTTTGCATCTTTTGCAAAGACCACCCTGGGGCGTCCTCCTCAGACCTCCTCGACCACCCCTAGCACTTGGGTGATCATGGGCCGCCCATCTTCATATCTGTGGCTCAGACCTCCCCTAAGTGCTAGAACCTCTAATCCTTATTTAGAATCTGAGCCCTTAGATTCTCATCCAACCGTTCAGACCTCCCTAGTGGGAGCTCAGTGCGGATTCCAACCGTTACACTTGTTGACCAGTCCTCCCTGGTCCTCTCACTGACTGGTGGGGCCTGGTCATTATCAATTTTTGTGCATGGCAGTAGAGAGCGGTGCCTTGTCAACTCTAGGGCTGACAAACGGCTATGTGCTGCCAACATTAATTGTGTGGCAGCCCCTTTTGCTCAAAAGTCTCTCTGACACCTACTCCCATCATTTCGAGTGTCCTAGCTTGTTGAAACCGTGGACACTGCCTTTGTTCTTCCTCTCCGGCTATATTTTGAGCCCGAGCTTCTCCCTTAAGCTTCTTTGGATCCATTCTTGCACCTCTAGCTTCTTTCTCTACTCTTGTGCTCAAAATACCCGAAAGCTTTGCCACCATTGTTGGACCTTGGAGCTCCCAGGCGACCTCCGAGCTCCAGTGGTTCAATATTGCAATATTGGCTATTCTTTTGTTCTCTTGGTCACCTCAAGCCTCCCTAACTCGTTTTGTTTAACCTTCACAGAGGTTGACAAATTGGGGAGCCTGTTTTCGGGGCCGGATTGGTCGTCTTCCCCAACCCCAGCGAGCACCACCGTCACCGGAGTTCTTGCGACCATCCCTGGACCTCCTTCTTTCCCAGGTTAGTATTTTAGTTTGGAAACCCGGTCGTTTCGAACCTCGTTAGCTTTTCATTTTGCCGTAGTTGGTCTCCTTCGGTCATCTCCGGCTAGCCGCCGGTAGGATGCACTCTAGCCCTAGTTCTCGGTGCCTGTAGGTTCTCCTTACTATTTGGAACCTAGCCGTGCTTTTGGTTTTCGCCGGCGAAGTCCCCGTCGTCGGCGATGAGCTAAAAACCGAAGTCGTGTTTTTGTCGTGCCTTACTCGGGCAAGTCTTTGTAGCCTAATGATTAGCATTTAAGTTGTCCGAGAGCCCAATCATTAGTGTTAAATGTTGTTCTTGTCGGCGTGTGCGTTCCTTTAAGTCTTCAAACCTCCTAAGAACCCATCTTGACCGTCTCGGATCACCCGAGTTAGATCTAAACCGTCGATCCCTTTTTCTGTTTAAGCTTATGTCCTAGAACCTCCTTGTTGTGGTCGTAGCCGTTCATGAGCTCTTCATTTGATCTTGACCGTTAGATCTCCTTGTATAAGTCTCTAGCTGCCAGGACCTCCCCGCTGAAATCCTTGCCGTTAAAGACCTCCGTAGGTTAAATCCCAGCCGCTAGGATCACCCTCCGCATTGAGGTCCTCTTTGCAAATGACCTCCTTGAGGTCCTCCGTGCGAAAAGACCTTCCTTAGTCGTTTTATAAAAACCACCCTTGAGCCACCGCACCGAGGTCCTCTTTGCAAAAGACCAGGGGTCCTCTTTGCAAAAGACAACCCCTAGTCTTTTGTAAAGAGAACCTTCAAAACTTCCTTTGGGGTCCTCTTTATAAAAAGACCACCTCTGGTCCTTTGTGAAGAAGATCGCAAGACCTCCCGCCTAGATCTGGGACCGTTCGGGACCTCCTCGGTGAGATCCTAGCCGTCCGCACTCTCTCTGTTAAACACTTGTCGCGTAGGACCTTCCCGAAGATCATGGCCATCCATGACCTCCTCGGTGAGATCCTAGCCGCCCGCACCTCCTCGTTTTCATCTTAGCCGTTCAGGACCTCCCCCTGGAGATCGTGACCGTCTAGGACCTCCTCCATTTAGATCCGTAGCTTTAGGACCTCCCCGTCAGTTCTGGACCGTTAGATTTAGATCTAACGGGCTAGACCTCCTCAGTCTATTTACAACTCTATCGCTTAGTTTCTCTCTTTGTCGTTCATCTCTAGATCTACGGCTCGGATCTGGAGAACATTCGGACCCCTCCGGATGCGATGTTGATTTGGGCCATTGGATCTAAATCCATCGGTGGAGTCGTTGGCAGTTGAGACCTCCTCAGTAGATCTTAGCCGTCAACGACCTCCCTCCTTCAGATCTCACCGACCGAACCTCCTCTCTTAGACCTCCACCTCAAGGACCTCCTTCGTCAGATCTAGACCATCAAGTCTGGATCTAACGGCTAAGACCTCCCCTAGGCGCGATGAGGTCTTGGCGCCCAGGTGCTCGTGGTGGAGTTCGCGCCTGTGCTCGTGTGCCGTGTGATTTTTGATCAACGGCCCACGACCTCCCCAGTTTGAGTCGGTTTTCCAGAATAAGTCCCGAAAGCTTTTACTTGCACTTTATTAATTGTTTTAAACTTCAAAAATGCATATCTTCTTCTCTGTAGCTCCAAATTTAATAAACTAAAGTTCTATAAATGCATTTGTTAAAGTACTTTAGCATAACCTATGTTTTAAAGCAGTCTTTAATTCTGAGATTAACCATGCCTTAGTTTTATAATTTGGAAAAATCATAACAAAATCATTTTAACTCCAATTGAGGTGAGACCTCTTGTGTTAGCCTTAAAATGTCAGTAGCTACCTACCATAAAAATTTCAGCTACACCACATTTCTAGAAATTTTCACCAAACAATTTAATTATGTGAATAGTAACAGATTGCAACTTTTTCAGCCGAACCAAATTGCTTTGATCATAACTTTTGCAATAAAAGTCCAAATCAATTGGTTCTTGTTTCTAAATTCATTGTAAATCATGATCTTGCTGCTGTGAAATTTTTAGAGCATTTGGAGGAAGTTGGTTTTTGAATCTTTTTGATGTTTTTCGTTCTTATCGTTTCTGTTTCGCTCTTTCGTTAGGTTCCGACGATTGTGCTAATCTTGAGAGTGATCCTCTGCAGCATAGTGAGCCACAGCAGCCAGGTAAGCAGTTTGATCATTTCCTATTTGATCCCATTACTTTTAAAGTCTAATACTTTGTTTAACTTGTATGTATGCATTGCTATTTTGTGTTAAATTGATTAGTTAATCCCTAGTTGCATAATCTGTAGGTAAATAATTATCCTCTACTACCCGAGCCTAGGTTATTTGCTGTGATTAGAGTTCGTTGGATGAGCTCTTGTCACTTAGTAGATTACGAATACATTGTGCTTAGCCATGCCTAGATATCGGTAGTATTGGGCGATCATCGACTTAGTCGATGGTCTTGATCACACAAATACTTATATTATTCCATTATGTCCAATCCTTGTGTTTTATTAATTTGCAAATCAAAAACTGAAAACAAAAACTATATCTTGACTTGGGCACAATGGTATGTTGGTGTGATCTGTTGGGTGTGAATGGAATGGTGCCTAAGTCCCTAAGGACCGAGTTACTTGTGCCATTGATCCAAGCAATTGTTGCGTGCTAACCACACGAGGGGGATATGGAACCTCTCTTGACTAAGTACTTTGGAAGGTGTTAATTATGAGCTGGTCGGTGGGTGTGTTGAAACTATGTGTGTGTGTGTGTGTGTGGGAGGGCATTAGCGGACCAGTTAGGTACATTTAATGTATCCTTATCCCGTGGATTGCGGCTCTTAATTAGCATCGTCCATTGGAAGACGTCTTGTTAGACTTAGTCGTGCTTAGGCATACCAAAGGAAGTATGCTAACCGTGGGTGGTGGAAAGGCGGTCTATCGTGTGGGTACATTGGTACACCCCTACGGGTTAAAACTATTCGAATAGCCTCGTCCTAGGTTATGGACACACTTGGTTATTTCCACAAGAACTAGACTACAACCTTTTAAAAACTTAAACTTGACATGGGTGGTATGAAGGGTACTTCATGCTATTGTTGTGGTGACTATTGGGTTAGTCACTTCAAGGATTCTTGTTGTCATCTACCTATTATTATATTTTGTCTCTGGTTATTTGAACAATAAAAATGAATTGCAAACTTGCTTTCAAATGTATTACATTATTGCAAATAAAACTTGCTTTATCTTTGAAAATAAGTCCAGAGCCTCCTCCACTTAAATAAAGCTTGCATGTAGTTATTTATAGTTACGTTATCTTACACGTCGGTCTTGCAGTACAAAAATAATTTTTGTACTCATCCGCTTTGCTTAATATTTTTGTTGCAGAGGAAGAAGGTGAGCCCAAGGGCTTCCCTTTTGTGAGATGTCTTTGCGGTTTGACGACTAGCTTGGCGGTCGGTTGGTTCCCTTGTGGGTTAAAGGCACACTAATTGGCTTTTGTTTATCGCCATCTTATGGCACCTTTGCTTCATTGTTAACTTGGTTATTCAGATGGTATTTATCTGTCGGCCCCTCTTTGTAATAACTTATTATTATGTATGTCTTTTGTACTTGTGTTGTGCTTCGGTTCTATGTGAATGGATGGAATTGATGCATAATTTTGTAGCGGGGTGTGTATACTGCATTTCTGGGAAGTATACATATCTCGAGGCTTGGTTTATTTGATTTGTAATGTTAGGACCAAGTGGATGGTTAAGCATTACAAGCCAAATAAACTGGGATCCTCACATGTATGCACACATTTAGGGGAGTTCACTCTATGCTTTGTGATTTCATTAGTATTGATCCATATTACTTTACCTATATATATTTGAGATCTCTACTTTGAAACATATCCTTTGAGTATATAGAACTTATGTAGTTCATATATACTTATATTGCTTTATATTCAATTATTTGCAATTGTATTATGGGACTAATGTGTGTGCTAAGATGTTTTCAAGGCTTAGTCCCGGAGTTTGAATGGTGGCATAAAAAGAAAATACAAAGATGATAAAGATCGTCATAGCTCAAGACAAAGGAGTCATGCTTTGCATTTTGATAAGCTTCTAGAATAACTTCAGTGGAAATCGATATGATCGCATTTGGTAAGCGATACTACCGGTGTGCGGTAGTACCGGATTTCATATGGCGGTACTACCGATGTACGATAGTCCGACCGGGTGGTCCGAACGTACTCGAATGAACGTTCGAACATGGAAGGCGGTAGTACCGGAGTTCATTTGACAGAACTACCGCACAGCGCTATGACCGGAGTTCATTGTGTAGAACTACCGCAACCCAGTTGGACCGATCAAAGAGCGGTATGTATTTTATAGAAAGACACCTTTTAGAGTATGTTTGCTCCCCTGGAAGAGCGTTAGTACCGGTGCTCTTTTGACGGAACTACCGCATCGCGATATGACCACATGATCAATGGCGGTAATACCGCACCTGTTAGAAATGGCTTGTTCAGAGGCATTTAATGCAAGTATATCTTGGTAATTAATGTTAATTATTGTGGGACTAACATTTTTTATAAGTTAGATGAATATGTTATGTTCCAGGGTGATGAAGACTTTGGATGACATCATGAGTTGATCGTCATCAAGTCAAAGTTTAAGGAGATGATGTATCATGTGTTGATATATATCAAGATGTCAAAGAGAAAATGTTCATGAGTTGATCATTAAGTCAAGAGAAAACCCATTATGTGTTGATGGAGGAGTAGTAAAGGATGCATCATGGGTTGATGCATATCAAGACAATGACCCAGACTTGAAGTGAAGATGTGTGTCATCAAGCTTCAAGAGGATGCTCAATGCAAAGGTATAACTAGTTGAGGCTAAGGATGTGTTTCTAGTCTTTTACCGGTCTTGGTGTTTGGTTGGAAGACCGGATTGCTAGTATAGGTTGTCGTACTATTAAGAGGAGTATTGTCTAGTAGTTTGAGTCTCATCACGTGTTGATAGCTCAATTTCGCTTGCTCTAGCTCTCCGTGACATGATGCTATTATTTACGAATGTGTTTTGCAAATAGTTGAGGCTCATGCGTTTAATCCTTGTAGCATGTGACTATACTTTGCAAATATATTTTGCAAATGGTTTAAGTTTATGTATCTACTCCTTATGGCATGATCCAAGATTGCAAATGTGTTTTGCATATTGTTGGGATTCATGCATGTTCCCTTTATATGGTCTAAGATTGTGTGTTGTTGTTTCCTTAGACTTAGACCATGGTTATGACTCTCTAGAGTTTTTATACTTTCAACATTGATCTAATATGTTTGAGATCATGCAATCAGGTGGGTTGTGTAGCCCTCTGAATAAGCTTTCAATAGAGTCCAAAATCACTAAATTCCGACATCAGAGTTAAAAGTTATGACCTTTTTACGATGTCGTCATCTTGAAAAATGGCATGCGAAAGTACTGCCCTTATAAGAGTGGTACTACCGCTGGGAGGTAGTACCGCCCTTAGAAGAGTGGTACTATCACTGAGAGAGAGTACCAGACTTTGTACTACGATACTACCACGCAAAAATCTGTAACGGCTAGTTTTTGAGCTGTTAATGCTCCCAACGGCTAGTTTTTGTGTGGGGGCTATAAATACCCACCTTAACCAGTTGAGAGACATTCTTTGGCATTCCATTTCATTCTCTTGAGCTAGTACGAGCCTCTCCTCTCAATTGTGCATGTGTTGCACCTTGTGAACAAGGAGAAAGGTCTCTAGTTGCATGTGTTACATGTAGAGTTCGATTTCGTATCCATTTAAGCTTGTGCATTCCTTGCACGTGGCGAGAGTCAAGTAAGGGGCTTGATTTATTACTCTTGGTGTTTGTCGATACCTAGACGGCGTAGAGGCGTCGTGGTCCGATGATCTTCTCAAGAAGCTTGTGAGAAGGCTCGGTGTGTTGTGAGTGGTTTGGTGCTCACCATCTTCTGAGTGGAGGAAGAGCAACCCCGAGTGGATCGATGTGTTTGGCTTAATTCGTGGAGCCGGTTCAATTAGTTTGGGCTTTACCTCAACGTGGATTAGGGAAGACCGGCAAGTCTCCGAACACCACGGTAAAAACATCCTTGTGTCATTGTGGTTTGTTCTCTTGTGCTTTACTTTGTGCAATTTACATTTCTAGAATTAGATTGCTTAATTATCTTTGTATGTTTGCTATCTTGTCAATAGTCTTATATTATTGGTGCACTTAGTCAAGACTAGTTGATTTAGGTTTTAATTGAGCAAAACTTAATTGATTTACAATTCTGCATAAAACTCGATTTTAGCTAAAAGATTTTAAAACCGCCTATTCACCCCCCTCTAATCGGCCTACTCGATTTACAACTAGTAACATGGTGAATATGGCCGACTATATGATTAAGTTTGGCTGTTGCATGAGTTGGCCTCATGTAAAGTTGACTTATAGAGATGCAAAGAATTAGGAGGTTGATAGGGGTTGTTTCCTGAAGGACTTGAACTCTCATTTTAGAAGAATGTTGGGATACGTTTTTCTTTTTTGAGAAACGAATGCTAGGAGAGATATGGGTTCAATGTCATAACTGAAATAGTTGCTTTGTTGTGCTTACATTACTTGTTCAACATTCAGCTGATACTGTTGTTACTTGCATTGTGAAGCGGTCTGCTGAAGATTGCTCTTATCTGCTCTTGATAATAATTTGTCTTGTATACATGCTTGTATATATTGTTCCTGGCATCCATGGTATATTAGATAAATGAAACTCAAGGAACTATATTCATCAGTCAGCTCAAATTATTATGCCCAAACGCCCAAACATCTTGGTGGTTTGTGTTGCATGAGCTTCATGCCCTTTTCAATGAACTAGAATGATAGCGTGCGCGTTGCTGCACCACTGATTTTAATCTGTTGTGACAACAGGTGTATTACTATAATTGCTGAGAACGGACTATACCGTTGCACTGAGTATTCTTACCTATAAATAAGATCAGCTAGGGTACGACATTACTAACAACATGGTATTCACTCTTATGCTTCATTGTAGTAATATGGATAGTAGTAGGAGACAACATTATGGAGGTTGTTTAAACAGTTCCTATAGGATTGCAACATAGCAGTCCGCGAGTACAAATGGTAAGGCATCGTCTTATATATATTTTACCATAAGGCATGAAAGCAAAGGGCTATCTATATAGTTATCACATGTACATCTTTGCTTTGCCCGTCATGTAGAAGCTGTCACGGTAGTCGGAGCAAGACATTAGCGTATGTATGCACCAAAAGAATGTAGTGGTAGCTAGGATGATGCTATGGTGGAAAACAACATGGGAGTCGTACTGTTTGATCAAAAGTTGTACAGTCCTAGGTTAGCACTGTTGGGTGGACATGCTCAGTTTGTTCTGCAAAAAAGGGTAAAAACCAAATGGTGACATCGATAAGTGTCAAAGAGAGTAAACTGTCAAAAAACAAATGTGATGAGGAAACTATCGTTGAATAAAAATAGATTTCCTTTGTAAAAACGTGCTCTTAAAGGCGAGCTATATTAGGATGGGAAAATCGCTATGACATGATAATGTCTGACATAAGATGTCTCTGTGGTACTGTAATGTTTAGCCTAGCAATGTAATGTTTCACCAGTTGATCGGAGCAGAACCACGCGTATGGACGATCCCAGATGCACGATGGGAAGAGATAACTGTGGAAGTAAGCAACGCAACGAAGATGAAAGGACGCACAAAATCTGTATGGACGAAGGGAGCAAACCAGAAGTAAAAAAATGTCGACAAATTCATTTCCGAGACACAACAAATGACATATGCACAGCAAGCAACCTCATGAAACCGTATGGCAAAAAAACAAAAAGCAAAAAAGAGTGGAAGCAAGAAGGCGAAGCAGATCCTAGATGCACAGTGCTCAGAGATACGTGCGGAAGGAAGCAACGAACAAAGATGAAAGCACTCACAAAAGCCGTATGGCCGAAGGAAGCAAAAAATGCCAACAAATTCGTGTTCGAGACACTACAAATGACATGCACGCACAAGCAATCCCATGAAACCGTAGGCTAAAAAAACCCAAAAGCGAAGCAACCTCATGAAACCGCAGATAAAAAAACAAAAAGCTAAAAATACTGAAAGCAAGAAGCCAAAGAAGACCAAGACAAATAAAACCATGTCACGGTAAAAAAACGACACATGCGTGTACACTCAAACCAACCCTTTTTTCCGCGACAATGACCAAGAATAATGAAGAGACGTTGCATTCTCATACGCAGAAAAGCAAGGTCAGCCATGAAGGAATTCAGAAACAAGTAAAAAAATGCGATGAAACCGTAGCAACCGACGCACAGACTCGTACATAACTAGGTAATGAAACGAAGACTAACGGAATCACCAACAGGAGAGGGGCACACGTATAGATCCGTACCGAAAATAAACGGAACATCCCTGTATATCCGAAGGAAGCAACCAGGGAGGACTAAACACAGACTCAACAAATCCGTTCAAAAGGCATCCACTCCGGCGTGTGCGCGGTCGAAACTCACATGACACCGCGGGAAAAACGAAAGCAACGACGAACAAAACATGAGAGCAAGAAGTTGAAGAGGGCGGAAAGAGGAAAGAACTGAGATCCGACGGATTCGGGAAACACGCCTGTATATATTCGGAGGTAGCAACTATGAAGAGCTAAGCACAAACCCAAGAAATTCACACCAAAGGTATCCACCTCGGCATACGCGCAGCAAGAACCCGCGACAAATCGAAGGAGAAAAAACGATGAACAACAAAAAAAAAAGATGAGAGGAAGAACTGGAAAAAGACATTTAAAAATAAGATGAGAGATCTAGCAGATTCGGGCAAGCAAAACACAATGGACACACAAAGGACGGCAAACCGGTGATAAAGGGCGGAAGGTTCTATCGCACAGTTCGTCAACTGTCGGCAAGGAAGGAGGCCATTCGGGAACACGAAAAGGCAGAGACATCTCTTGTAAGTCGACTCTACTAGGAAACAGAAGGCAGCAATGTGGTTTGAAAGGAGGCGAAGCAAGCACAAGCACCCAAGAACGAAAGGAACACAACAAACCTTTTCTCACCACGTAATCTACCCATCGCAGTGGAAGCAACACCGACGTGACCCGAACGCAAGGATGACCCACCTATCATCACACTTCGCACAAGTAGCCCAGCACACATCAGCGGACAGAGGTAGAAGCCTCAGCAAGGACGCCCTCACATTCGCACGCACAAAAAACGAAGAGAACCGCACACGTTGATATGGCGCATGAGACAAAGCAGCCAACACGGAGCGGCGAACATGATGGCTGACACCGCAACAACCCAGCGGACAACAGCTATACATTTGTGCGCACGGAAATTGAAGGGTGCGACTCGCTGCCTTCGCACGGACACGAAGACCGAACCGAGCGACACGCCGCATGGTGATACGCCCACGTGTGCACGAAATCCAAAGCAAGCAATGTCTCAGTGGGTGGACCCAAGTAGACACGTTGTGCAGCAACCGAGCGATGCACCGAATAATGATACACTGATGCGTGCAAAGCAAAGCATAAACCGACGAGGCAGCAAATGACTGTAGCCGAGGAGGTAAGCGTCCACAAGCGAATGGGCAAACTGCATGCAAAACGCAGAGAAGCCTCCATTTCTACCCGCTATAAAGAAAGGTATATTTTATTTTTCTTGTTACGTAATTATAAGTTTTTTCAAATTTTTATTATTAGTTTTCGAATTATGTGAAATTTTCCCAAATTTTTTCTGAATTTTTTTTGAATGGGCAGGATTTTTACCCCTATCCTTGCCAAACAATTGCCGGGATTATTTCCCTGGGAGGAGATAATTTCCTGGTGGTTGGAGGGGGATCCATTTGCCCCATAAAATCCCCTCTGGGGTGTTCTTCCATAAGGAAACTCCTCTCAGCTCCCAAACCAGCACTTATGGAGGTTTGTCTACATAACCCCATGAAATATAAAATCAGGTACGTGTACCCTGAACTAGGGTGCAATCGGATTGGATTCGGATGGATATCATATTGCTAATACAGTATCCTAACCCATTTTTTGGACGCAGGACCGTCGAGACGGATATATGACAGGTTCAAGTCAGAAATGGACAATATAGGCGGATAGTACACACTAACACACATACAAAAAGGAATAGATATAGAATCATACAACCATAGTCCATCTCTTCAAGCCTTCAACTATTAAGCATTAAACATAAGTACATAATGATTACACCGTTAAAAGTGGGCCTTTAAGAAACTTATATCGATATGGAATACTAGATGTAGTTGTAATAAAAAAAGAAATTAGAAAATTGATATGTTGGGCTGGTCCAGCCCAACATCTTTACTTCATTGTTTGCCCTAAAGGGCAATGCCCTGTGCCGCCCCTTACATAGTAACACAGGCGCGCGCACGCGACAACAACAACAACATGGATTGAGACTTCGAGAGGTGATGCGCGGAGGCTACGCCTCCTTGCGGTGGCACCATGCCACTAGCGACAACGGCGGAGGCTACGGCTCCTGGCCCCGATGGTGGGCCACAGACGAAAAAACAAAGGTGGTGCTTCTTAGTGGCGTCGGCGATCCGCGTGAGACGGGCCAAGGCATTGCTTCCCTGCACTGAGCCAAACAACCACCCTACGGCCTATCGCACGGTCTGTCGCCTATCGTCAAGGAAGGAGGCCATTCAGGAACACGAAAAGGCGGAAACATCTCTTGTAAGCCGGCTCGACTGGGAAACGTAAGGCAGCAATGTGGTCTGAAAGGAGGCAAAGCAAGCGCATGCGCCCAAGAATGAAAGGAATGCAGCAAAACCTTTTTTTTACCACATATCTACCCATCGTAGTGGAAGCAACACCGGCGTGACCCAAACGCAAGGATGACCCACCTGTCATCACGCTTCGCACAAGCAGCCCAGCACAACAGCGAACAGAGGCGGACGCCTCAGCGAGGATGCCCTTGCATTTGCGCGCATGAAAAACGAAGAGAGCCACACACATTGATATGGCACATGAGGCAAAGCAGCCAGCACGGAGCGGCGAACGC
The DNA here is from genome assembly GCA_036346255.1 of Ampelocalamus luodianensis. NCBI lineage: Eukaryota > Viridiplantae > Streptophyta > Magnoliopsida > Poales > Poaceae > Ampelocalamus > Ampelocalamus luodianensis. Next base: position 21,137,018 of record CM070617.1, on the reverse strand, counting down.
GATGGCAGACACCGCAACAACACAACGGACAACGGCGATACATTCGTGCACGCACAGAAATCGAAGGGAGCGACTTGCTGCCTCCGCACAGGCACGAAGACCGAACCGAGCGACGCACCACACGGTAATACGCCCCGTGTGTGCATGAAATCTGAAGCAAACAATGTCTCAGTGGGCGGATCCAAGCAGACGCGTTGCACAGCGAACCGACCGACGCACCAAACAACGATACGCTGGCACGTGCAAAGCAAAGTGTAAACCGGCGAGGCAGCAAATCACTGCAGCTGAGGAGGTAAGCATCCACACACGAATGGGCAAACTTCCCACAAAATGCGGAGAGGCCTCCATTTCTACCCGCTATAAAGAAATGTATATTCTATTTTTATTGTTACGTAATTATAAGTTTTTTTTTTCAAATTCTTATTATTAGTTTTCAAATTATCCATGTATAGTTATGAAATTTTCCCAATTTTTTCTGAATATTTTTTGAATGGGCGGGATTATTACCCCTATCCTTGCCAAACAATGGCCGGGATTATTTCCCCGAGAGGAGATAATGTCCTGGTGGGTGGAGGGGGATCCATTTGCCCCCCATAAAATCCCTTTCGGAGTGTTCTTCCATAGGGAAATTCCTCCCAGCTCCTAAACCAGCACTTATGGAGGTTTGTCTACTTAACCCCATGAAATATAAAATCAGGTATGTGTCCCCTAAACTAGGGGTGCAATCGGATTGGATTCGGATGGATGTCATATTGCTCATACAATATCCTAACCCATTTTTTCAGACGCGGGACCGTTGGGACGAATATATGATGGGTTCGAGTCAGAAATGGACAATATAGGTGGATAGTACACACTAACACACATACAAAAAGGAATACATATAGATTCATACAACCATAGTCCATCTCTTCAAGCCTTCAACTATTAAACATTAAGCATAAGTACATAATGATTACACCATTAAAAGTGGGCATTTAAGAAATGATATCGATATGGAATACTAGATATAGTTGTAATAAAAAAAGAAATTGGAAAATTGATATGTATGTAATGTGTAGCCCGTAGGCACAGGAAGTTGGGTTGGTCCAGCCCAACATTGTTGCTTCATTGTTTGCCCTAAAGGGCAATGACCTGTGCTGCCCCTTACATAGTAACACACACGCACGCGCTAGTGCGCGACAACGACAACGACATGGATTGAGACTTCGAGAGGTGATGCGTGGAGGCTGCGGATCCTTGTGGTGGCGGCATGCCACTAGCGACGATGGCGGAGGCTATGGCTCCTGGCCTCGACGGCAGGCCACAGACGACAAACGAAGGCAGTGCTTCTCGATGGCGTCGGCAATCCGCATGAAACAGGCCAAGGCGTTGCTTCCCTGTGGAGGCGGCGCTTCTCGACAGCGGTGAGCGGTGGCGGCAACATGTATTTGGTGAGTGGTGACTTGTGCTCATCACAGGATATCCAGTCGGATAATAATCCGCTATCCGTTGACCGGTCCTATTCAGGAGGATAGTAGTGTTTTCAATTTTGTTACCAGATTCGATGTAAACTGTCCAATACTAATACTAAATCCCCTTCCCAAATTGGGCCCCGATTGGATTCGACACCAGATCAGTCGGGATTAACCCATACCGTTTGCACCCTACCCTAAACTATGCAAAAACCATCTAATACCTCCCTAAGGCAGATTTAGAGGCGGTTTGCCATTATGGCGAATGTCGTGGGCCATGTGGCTATCGATGTGGCGATGACTTAGCAAATTAATTTAAAAAATCAGTACAAAAATGGACCCACATGGCAATGAGTGAGCCCTCCTTCCTCATGGAAATTTCTTTTAAAAAGAAGAATTAAACTTGACTCTATGACAAGTTGACCCCACTACTAAAAATATTTTTCAAGCTACAGTCATAGCCATGTCATCGGCCACCTCATTCGCTACGGTAGCAAAACCACCTCATGGGGTATTTAGACGATTTTGTATAGTTTAGAGGACACAATACCTAGTTTTATACTTCGGGGGGTTAAGTAGACGAAACACCGTACTTGAGGGGGTTAAGTAGACTTTTCCTCCATAGTATAGGGTTGGCTAAACACATCAAGTGGGCTTACTCCTCCTTGCCAAACTCACAACTTACACCAATCCCCCCCCCCCCCCAACCCCCAAAAAAAAACTTATGGAATTTGGTTTTCTTGTTCCCTTCTTAGTCCATGCATGATCCTCCCTCTTTATCCTTTCTTGGATCAAATGGAATTTGGTTTGCAACATGTGTGCCATCTTTTTAAGAGAAATTGAAATTTTATGGTACATTTTACTAGTAGTATAAATCAATTCTAGCAATTGATTTGTTAAGAACATAATAGAATTTTCTTTATATTTATACCTTCTGAGAAGGTATTATGGATTTTTTCAACTAGCGTTGAAAATATTACTCTTATGTTATGTGATCTTCCACATGGGTAATTGTAATTCTACTTCTATCGGGATTCTACTACTCATACTGTCAGGTGTAATATAACTAAATCGTAACTAATCTCAACCATTGAATGAAAAAGAATAGATGATACGTATTAAATTAAGTGTACCGTAAAAAGCTCCTTTTTAATTGGGTTTCATTGAGAAGGACCAGGTGTTGTTGGATTATTTTCCCTTTTTCTCTGTATCAAGTTTTGCGGTGGTATTACCACTAGAAATCCTTGTGAACAGAATGACGTACTCTTGGTTGTCAAGTTCACAAAGTATGAACTTGCAGGATCCAAATTTTTTCCCCATCTTGAGCTTACAGTGGTCTTGTTCCGTTCCAAAGGTGACATGGTTTTATGTTTCCTATAGAAGGGGGAAAAAGACGAGTGATATTTGTTGTCTTGTTTCTGGATCGTGGCCTTGGAAGTTCGAATTGAATTCCAACTACCGCTTTCGATGATGTCCCACTGAGAATTTTTTTTATGCGCATGAAACTATTGAATGCCATCCGTTGATCTACGACGTTTACGTCTACACAGCTTTATAAGCTAAAAAAAATCATGAGCGTTGAATCTTTGGTCGGCACAGATGTCCTCAGCCCGATTAGGTAGTTGTACCTGCCTACCTGGCTAATATATGTATTGCATGCCCCCTTGACAATTTATTTCTCTGTGTTTCATATAAACGACTCGTTCTGGCCCAAAAGTAAAAGCTTTATCGGCTTCAGAGAGAAGGAAATGTACAAGCTTTATCGTGGCTATCGTCTATGCAGAAACGTTTACTTGATGCTGCCGTTGAATAAAAAGAAGCATTGGTTGCATCAATCTGCCTTTTGTTTGCCTTGTTTTTTCCTTGACACAAACGTATCACTAAAAGGATGAAAGTAGAACAAGGATACAGCAGGATGAAACCAACACCTCTTTTATGTCAGTCTGACAGCATGCTCTGCAAATGGCAAGATTTGACCGGACGAGCAGAAGGCCTCGGTGCAGTGTAGCCCAAACTACTATACTAATCCATGCCTTTCAAAACAAGAAGCAGATTGGATTTTGTACAGAGGAAACGAAAGAAAATGAGATGATAAAATAGCTGGCATTTTCTGTCTTTTTTCCCTCTCTGATTGCTGACAAATGCACGCGTGGACTATATGCAGTACTAGAACTATCTTATCGTCTGCTGGGGTTGAATATATCTCATGCACGATTCATGCATCGCCCGGGTTTAGTTACGCAAACGCAAGCAGCTAAAATTCTTTAGACGGTGTAGTGGTTGGAATGACAATGCCGATGATTTCATGCATCCTTGCTGGCGCTGCTTTATCCATTGATCTCCAAATGCTTCTGTACAAGGCTAGCTACGCCATTATTAATGTATTATCTCCATAGCTATTTCAAAACACACATCTGTCAGAAGCCCAGCATAATGTAGCCCTTATTTATTTTAATCAATTCGGACCACTGATAGGAACTCGCCACCAATACTCGGCCTCCAATAAAAAACGGCCGTCTTTTGTTAATCCATCCAATAAACCATTTCTACAGAAAAAAGAAAGCTGAGTGTGAGAGGTGGCTGATCAAATAAATGCGTCGCTTAAATGACCTGAACCTTGGCTAGAAAACGAACGAGCGAATCGAATCGAATCGCTCGGTGGCGTTTGGAAGCTCCAGTGGCCTGCAGCTGCGCTGCGCACTTGACGTGTCCCCAATAACACCTGCCGTGACGTCGTCGGAAGCTTCCTGGCGATGAGCTCACACGCGCGCGCGACGGCGACGGAGGCCGGTAGCGGACGTCGACGGAGCCGTGCTCCCACCCAACTGACGGAACGGGACGCTTCCCTGCACTGAACCGAACAACCACCGGACGGCCTAGTGAGCCCTGTAGCAAGCAAGCTGCTCCGGTGCCCTCCTGTCGCTGATGAAAAGTGAAAAGTTTTTTTTTTACTGCTCACTTCTTTTGAAAGCTTCTTTTTCTACTGTGTTCAGCTTCTTTGCTAACCTCTACACGGTGGCGTTTTACTCTACTTAGGCGTGCTTATATTCGCGTATGCTCGTGTTGCGGCCGGCAGGGTGAACTCTTTCGGAGAAGCGGCTGCTCGTTTTTTTACTGTCGTGTTTGAGTGCTTCGGAATTCAGACTTCAGAGTCAGAAAAAGAAAATTTGCATGTTTCTTAACCGAGCCATTTGAGGCGTTTGTACAATGCAGAGTTTAGTTGGTGGAGCACTCGCAGTGGCGACGTATTCCCGCTCTCTCTTTTCGTAACTTTAAGCATACGTTTGAGTATCGTTACCCCAAATTATTTTTTAGGTTTTCAGTGTGTACCTAGAATCTATTATGCATTGTTCGCCCTAGTACTACGTTACCACCGGATTCAGACCCTCCGTGTTAGAGCGGAAAACGCAGAGCATAAATAATACTATGCATTTTGTGCGTCTCTTAACTGTCTGATAAAAATCTAATTGTTCAGATTAAGTGTTACGTTGTTTGTGCCACAGTACAATTTCTTTCATACAGTAAGACTGTTAGTGTGCTTCTGCTACAGTGCATGTGGTGTCGCTATAGCAGCCACGGATTACTTACTACTGTACTGTGCGTGCAGTGCCCCTATGTAATAATGCCGGATCCTCTATCTACCACCGAGTATTTTGGTCCAAGTACCATTGAGTGCCACAGTATGCCTAGCGTAATAGGATGATGATAGAACAATCGATTGCCGAAGGATAGCACGTGGATTTAAGTGACCTTTGATCTTCTATGCAGGCTACCTCTTGCTGCGTCCGATACTTTTGGGTACACATTGTTTCTGGTTCGTAGGCAAACAATGACACAAACAATAGCAGGGATCAATCCGATGCACCCCCTTCACTATCCGCTGTCCCACACACATACATTCCGTTGTGGGACAACTTATAAGGATTCTAGCATACCAAATTCCCGTTTGAAACACACGAATTCACACAAAGTTCGTAGGAATTTCACAGTTAAAGTGAAAGTCCAGTAAAAACACAAGTCGTACAAAATCCCGGCATTTGATTCATAGGTTTTATCTATTATATAATGAAAACTCGTGACAGATGTTTAACTAATAAAAATATAAATAAGCTATAAATTCTCATAAAAAGGTAAAACACTCGACCCTTACTTCGGTAAACCTTAATTAAAGCTAAACTGTAGGATGTTATTAGGGGAAAAAGAGAAGTATATTAGAAATTCTCACAGAAAAATAAAACATCTAGCCCTCAATTTGGTGGTAGTTAAACTATAACGGCCATTAGATATTACTCCCCCCGTTTCGCTATATTGCACACAGACTAAGAAAACGCTAAATCTAACAATTACTTCGTGAAAAACGACCATACATACCTTTATTAAATGGCATATCACAACCATTTAACCTTTTTCAAAGCATTTAAGTAGGATAAAGAGAGAAAAATTGCAATAATTATACTTAAGATTCTCACAATAGACAAGTAATCTCAATATTTTTTTGGACAGGCAAGTACTCCCGATATCACAAACAAATATAGCAAAGTGGAGGAAGCATTACACGTTACATTGTAATTTAAAAACTGAAAGAGAATACATATATTTGTAAGGCTGTCATGTATGTACGGGTGAGAAAAAAGAGCAAAAACGTAAGCCATATACCACGTAAAAGGAAAGAGAGATGAATAGAATTACTACCTATGTACTGCTCATTCCCAAGATATATAGAATCCTAGCTATGTACTGCTCATTCCCATGATATACAGTATCATATGTAATCTGAATCAAGACGTGATCTCCATCTTGGCTCCATCTTGGCGAGAGTTAACACTTGCAGATCCAGTAGCGGCGTGAGTTAACCCCAGCGTAGCTCCCGCAAGTGCTTAGCACAGACCGCATGTTAGCCAACGTAATCTACAAATGCAGGTGGGTTTTGAGAGAAACAAACATTCAGGGAGTCGGAAGATGAATTCAACGTGGGGTTTTCGTGTTCGAATCTGGACTCTGGAGATTTAAGTCCACGCCGAAGACAAACAGGTTGATGTCCAACAACACGTCTCTGCGCAACACGAAATAGAGCCCAAAAGTGTTATCTGTCATGCGTGCACAATAAATATGCGTGTGAAAAAGAAGAAGAAAATATTACATATAAGAAGATACAAACTTCATGCATGTATAATGCAAATCCCTTTTACTTGAGATAGTTTATGAGATTAGCCGTCATGTTGGTTAGTTTATCTCTACTATTTAAAAATTAGAGTTGGTGGTCGTCCGTCCTCTTCACTCTCTTCGGCGTCCGTTGGATCGACGAGCGAAGTATCGACGATCCAGATCGCGTCACTGAACATGATAACGGTTGACAACCCTACAAGTTGTGACTATAATTTTTTTTTAATCCATGGTAAAGTACAGCATTAAACTAGTTTATAAAAAGAGCAAGGATGTATATCCGTTTTGGTAGCATCTGTGCAACGCTGCACGCACACATGACACATCCCACCCACCAGATCCACCACTGTGGGGGAGGGACGAGACGGGAGGAGTTTGGAATTGGGATGCCCCGCTTTTGGTGGCGTGAGCGCCGGGGCAAGGCAAGTAGTAGGCCGTAGGCAGCCGGTGCTGCCACCCGACCCGACGCCGTCAGCCAGGGACGTCCCCCGACGGAACGGAAAAGGCGCGGTCAACTCGGCCCGCCCCGATCACCGCAGAACGGATAAACAAACCGAGGCCCCCTTCCCCGCTCCCGCACCTTTCCTCATTCCTCTCCTCCCGTCTCTCTCTCTCCTCCTCCGCCTCGCCTTCTTCTTTCACACCCACCCACTAGGCAGGCCACAACCTCCTCTTTGCGCGTAGCCAAGAAGAGCCCGAGAGAAGGAGGCCATACTCGGAGTTCGTTCGGGGGGAGAACCGTCGAACGAGTGATCTGATGCGCGTTCTGCGCGTCCAGGGTTGAGGTATAAGGGGCTCCGGCTTCGCCGAATGTGAGTTACCGTTTTGTTTTCTTTTGACTCGATTTGGTTCTGGTCTTTGTGATTTTGGGCTTCTGTTTGGTCTGTGAGTGTCTCCGGTGAGTAGTGGCGCGGTGAAGGCGTGGTCTTTGGGACGTTCTTGGCCGGATCGATAGATCGTGTGCTGTGATTCGGTAGATATGCGTGTTGTTCAGGAGAAATTTCGATGAAGAATGTGGACTTTTAGGCGTTTTTTCCTCACAAGTCTTGTTTTTTCTTTACCGGTTACATTGCAGTGGTTGAAGACAGAAAGAAACCTGTTGTTATTTATGCTTCTAGCAGATGTATATCACATCAAAACTTACTAACATGTGTATTACAAAGGAGAAAAAATAGTTTTTTTAATCAGCGTTCTATGGTTAGTTCTGTAAAGCCCAAGATTTCCTCCTCAAAATGCTATAGCAATTAACGGCAATATTTAGTATGTGATGTTCTGGTGCTACGTTCTCCCGCAGCTTCCTTGGGAAGTTCTTATTACAAATACATGTGATTGCCTTTTGGTTGGCAAACTGTGATTTGTTTCTGCGGTACGGAGGCAATTTTCCCAACTTAAAAAGCAGCCCACTTTTCTTGCGCTTAAAGTGATGTTTGGTATATATGTAGGCGTCCAAAAGTATATGCTTGCATCATGAGCAATGATGGACTTAGATTCCTCTTTGATTGCTAGTTAGGCCTACTTGGTTGTTACAAGGTCTAGGTTGAATCAATATATCATTGTGAGCATATGTCAATCAAATCCATCCGTGTTAAACTTCACATGTTTTCTCATCAATACTCTTTTGTTCTTGCAGGGACGGCTTGTAGCGGTTGCTTCTGTGTGTACACTCTATAACGCTCTAATCATTTCCAAGGCGGTGCGGTATACTACCTGTTCATTGTTCTTGGAACAGCTTAAAGGTTGTTAGTAACCCTTGCTTATTTCCGATTACAGGACATAGTTTCCAGGACTTCGTATGCCTTATTATCTGCCATTGGCTGGCTTAAATGTCGTTCCGTAGCATAGTTCGTGATGTTAGGGATGGTTTTGGCAGCTTGTCGAGGCGGAGCTTTGAGGTGACCCTCGCAAGCCTTTACGGTCTTACTGGGCATAACAGGGGGAAGACCGAGAGCTCACTGCATGAGCTCCATGACACACCTGCCATAACCCCAGAGAGCCGCTGGGCTAGCCTTCCTCCAGAACTCCTTCGCGATGTGATACGGAGACTAGAGGCTGACGAGAGTACCTGGCCATCCAGGAAGCATGTGGTCTGCTTTGCGGCTGTTTGTAGGACATGGAGGGAAATGTGTAAAGAGATTGTGTTGAGCCCAGAGTTTTGTGGGAAGCTTACCTTTCCAGTCTCTCTAAAGCAGGTAAAGAAGAAGAAATATATGCACGTCCTTTACTTAAAGTAATGTTGAACAGGTGAACTGTAAGTTGTTGAGATTTAGCTACTTAGCTCTACAATTACGCCAAACCATGATCAGCAGATATCTTTCCTCACGCTTGATGCATTATATCTCATATTGTTTTGACAGCCTGGTCCTCGAGATGGAATGATTCAATGTTTTATAAAGAGGAATAGATCAAAATCCACCTATCATCTCTACGTGTGCCTCAGCAATGGTATGTTATGCTTCCCACACTTGTACTAGCAACGCTCATAAGTTTTACCTTTTTTATACATACCAGGTTATTATCCCACTGATATATGGCCAAGGGTGAAAAAGAAAATCAATCTTAAATAGCTCACTGTGTTTGAGTGCTTATTCACTGTTCCGCCTCATATCCTGTAAACATCTTCAGTTTTGAAGTTTTTAGTGGTTTTAGTCTTGCATTCATGAGATATTTTTGTTATGAAATAATCAGACACCTGTCTTATCTGATTTCATTTAATCAAATATGTTGAATATTTTGTGTCTGTGCAGTTGTTACTGCAGAAAATGGAAAATTCCTATTATCTGCTAAAAGAAACCGCAGAACAACTTGCACAGAGTACACTATTTCAATGGATGCTGGCAACATCTCTAGATCAAGCAGAACCTACATTGGAAAATTGAGGTAATTATTATGTTTATGGAAGATAAACCTTTTGCCATTTTGCTTGTTTGATAGTATGACACCAAGCCTAGTGTTGCAATTTTCAGGTCAAACTTCCTTGGCACAAAATTTATAATTTATGACACACAGCTCCCTTACAATGGGGCTGTAGTACCTCCTGTTGGAAGGACCAGCAGGAGGTTTAACTCAACAAAAGTCTCTCCGAAGGTGCCTTCCGTTAGTTACAACATAGCTCAGGTAACATATGAGCTAAATGTCCTTGGCACAAGAGGTCCTAGGCGGATGCGTTGCATCATGCACTCCATACCCGCCTCCTCAGTGGAGCCTGGTGGCATTGTCCCTGGCCAGCCCGAGCAAATTGTGCCTCGATCTCTGGAGGACTCATTTCGCAGCATGACTTCCTTCTCTCAGTCGTTCCGTAGCACCACTTCCTTCTCTAAGTCCATCATGGACCGGTCCATGGATTTCAGTAGTGCTCGTTTCTCTGACATTACTGGTGGAACAATGGATGGAGATGACGATGGTGAAATCAAGGAGAGACCATTGGTGCTCCGTAACAAGCCCCCGAGGTGGCATGAACAGCTACAATGCTGGTGCCTGAACTTCCGTGGCCGAGTCACCATTGCCTCGGTAAAGAATTTCCAGCTGGTTGCAGCGTCAAGCCCGCCACCTGCAGGTGCTCCAACTCCTTCACAACCTGGTCCAGTCGATCCTGACAAGGTCATTCTGCAATTTGGAAAAGTTGCAGGGGACATGTTCACAATGGACTACCGCTATCCTCTCTCGGCCTTCCAAGCATTCGCAATTTGTTTGAGCAGCTTTGACACAAAGTTAGCCTGTGAATAAAATGGACAAAGAAGGCAAAATTGAAGAAGGGCAAAATAGATCAGATGGCTGGCCTTAGATTCTTAGTTGATGTTTGCATTTTACTGTCATGTTATCTTGGTTGTAACTGCTTGTTGTAGCCTTGAACTGGACATATCTGAAAGCATGTATTGTTGGGCCCTCTTTTCCATGATAAGCTCCCTTTGAACCCACATCAATCCATATTGTAACGTACATGCAGTGGCAGTGCCACACAACATGAAAGATTCGGTCCGTGGATTATCTTGTCCTTGCATGGTTTCTGAAATGTGGCAGAAAAGAAAACCTGATGTGGTTCAGTTTGCTCACACTGTTCAGGCATCACTGCCTGAAGTGTACAGTACAGGCCTTGTCCCTCTCACCTCAAGAAGACTTGTCATCGTTGTCTCACCTCAAGAAGGCTTTGTGACCCTGCTTTTATTAGTGGTCACGATATAATGATTGCATGGTGCACTGATGTCTAATATGCCCTTCCAATGGCGCATTAGATACACACAGTAGCCGCGTGTCAAACGGGAGCATCATTTTCAGCCGAGACAGTGTGCCAACATCTTTAGGTTTGAGTTCTTTCAGTGGGGAGCCATGTCTAATGTCTTTGCAGCAGCAGCACAGCTAGGAGAAAGAAGGAAAGAACGAAAGGAAAAAAACAAAGGTCACAAAGCGAAAGGGATGAGTGCACCTGGACCCATGAGTGTGACCGGGTGAGAAGAATATTATTTCGAGCTGGAATGCACAATGCCACGGTACGTACCACCTCGCCTAGCTTGGCCATCACCTTTCTGCCGAGAATAATTATATTGCAGCTTGCTCGTAGTGCTCCACGAGTGAGAGGGATAGTAGTGCCATGGCGTTTCACGTTTGGTATTATTCCAAGGACAAGGAGAACAAGAACACAAGCGTCCCATGGGCTCCCACCGCAACGGCGACAGTGTGCGCGACTCTCTCATTCCTTCCGTCGATTTGTGCAACTGTGACGAGAGGTCGGCCTCGCCGCTCAGGCACTCACTAATCGCAGTCTGACGCCAGAAACAATCCATCCATTAACTAATTAATCACTGCGTAATAACTTAAGTAAAGCCTTTGACTTGGGCATCAGTTCATTACGTGTGACTAATTGAAGATATGGTGTGTTAGTAGTTTTCTGCAGCCAGACTGTTGCGTGGGTAGGACAGTGGAGTAGGATATTTCGTGCGTATATTCAGATAAGGATGAGAACTAAGATCTTTTGATAGCGCCGGGCAGTGTTGGCCAGTTGGTTTAGGTGTTACTTAGCCTCATGCAGCATCGTTGCCCCATAACCTAGGGAGATTAGTGCAAGATCTTTTGGTTTTCCTTGCCTTCTTGAGGTTGCAGGAGTGGACAGCACGTCGAATTGAGGCTGTGCAGCTCCACTTGTGTTTCATTTGGACGGTTTTTTTAAAAAATCCGAGGTGTAAAAGGACTCTTTTTAAGTACACACCAGGCCACTTACGGCCCACACGCACACCCACACCCACACCCACACGCTGACACGCATGTGAATGCGTTATCGACACACGTCTAATCTAAAGCGGAGATTAAACCTCACAAAACGCGAACACACAATTTAACCACTAAGGGTATGTACAATGGTATAGACAATTGTTGTCTATAACAACTTTCCATGTCACCTATAGACAACACTAAAGACAACTCATACAATGGGTTGTGATGATACAGTCGGCTATAGGATTGTAGACAACACATAATCTTTAATGCCTTTTCTTGATTCTGGTGCTATAGTCGGCTGCAGAATTGTAGACAGCAATATTCTCTCTCTTCATTCTCTTTCATCCACGTCAGCAAAAATCTTATATGGCAGAAGCTATAGACGGCTGACATAAGCCCATTGTACATGCTCTAAACATGCTCACATATGAGTGTACTATTTCTAAACCGAGATAAACACCAGCGTCGAAGTCAAGCTTGAACGCAGCGGGTGAGCTACGCTCGTCCTCGGGTGTAAAAGGACTGAGCGTCAGATGGCCACGGCTGCACAGCCTGCCGTAAGAACAGGTCAATGCGCCAAGCTGGCCCAGGGATGTGGCTCTCTTGATATTTTTTTCGCATTCTATTAGCTGCATAATGGGCCATACTAGCCCAAACTTTGTAAGATGCATAACGGGCTGGGCGTATTGCAAGATGAAGTAGGCCACTCCAAAACAGGCTTTGGACTGAAATGTCAATGGAAGAGAGAAGATCAGTAGGGAGAAATTAAGCTCCCCAGCCATCTTAAACTAAAGTGTTGAATTATTTAGTCAGATGTCCCGGATGAAGAAGCTTGGTCACGATTTTTTGAACTCAAAGGCAAAGAATGCAACCCAACTGCTTCCTGGCGCGAGCGCGGTTGCCAACTTGCCGTATGCCCGTATAGACGACCCGCGCCGAGACGAATAATCCCCACGCGCCTCGTAGAAAACATGCCAATTTCGCTTGCCGTTTCGTCGGAACTGTGCCACGGTGCCACCAGCTGCCGCGCCTGCCTGCCAGCTCGAGGCAGGCGGCGAAGACCGCAGCGGAGCCGCGTCACACACGCACATACTCACGTACGCGCGCACACGGAGACGGAGCCTCCCACCACCTAGGGCTGGGCTTGGTATGAGCTTTGGCTTGGCTCGTTTGGAGACCGAGTTCAAAAGCCGGCTCGACTCGGAAAAGAGCTCGAGCTGCTCGTTCGAGCCAATGACCCCCTCGATCCCTCGTTCATCCCTTCTGAGTCCCGACTCTCGGTTCCCGGTCTCCCCCCCCAACCATTTGATATTTGACATCAAACCCTAGTGTTGTGAAGCAATTCTATAGCAGCAGCATTAAGGATAGAACAACAATCCAACCTACAAAAAACAAAATTCCTCCATTACAAGCTCTAATAGCCTCCACGACAATCATTCAACTCTAAAAAAAACCTAGACACCAATGTACTAAATACGGATCAAAACCACATCAATTAAGCATATCATCGAGCAGGTTAATGTTGAGAGCTGGACGCGATGAACCGATGAGGCGGTGCGCGGCGTCGAGGTGGCCGTATCAGCAGTACCCTGCGACAAGCGTGTTGTAGGCGAAGACGTCGACCGCGGCACCGCGGAGGACGCGCACGGCGTCGGAGGTGAGATTGCGACGGCAGAGGTTGAGCTTGATGCAGAGGTAGACGTTGGGGGCCTCACCGCGGAAGGTGGAGCGCTCGATGAGGCGCGCGGCCTCGGCGAGGTCGTCACAGGCGATGAGGCGACGGAGGCGAGCGTTGGCGGGGTTGGGGCACGCGTTGGAGGATTGGGGCGGATGAGGAGGAGTGGTGGCGGTGGAGGGAGGTGGAGGCGGCGACTAGCGGGTGAGGAGGCGAGTGGAGGTGGCCTGAGGCATTGCGGGAGAGAAAGGGAAATTGGGACTGGTATGAGGCAGCGGATTTTGGGATTTTGGGGCCAACAGTAGTACTTAGTAGAGACTGTTTGTTCGAGAGGACTCGAGGTCGGGGGACAAAACGAGCCAAACGAGTCAGTCGAACCGCTCACGAGCAAGTCGAGTTTGGCTCAAAAAAATTACGAGCCAAAAGTTAAACTTAACTCGGCTAAAAAATTTAGGAGCTCAAACCGAGCCATAAAAAGTCTGAACAGACTTGTAAGCCTCGAGTTGTTCCAAACCTTCCGCCACCAACCCTGCATTTCCGCCGCACCCATCCAATCGCCGCGCGTGCCACGCCCGTGGGGGAAAAAGCCAACAAACGGGGCAAAAACTCGCGGATTTCGCCTGCGAAAGAGAGGGAAAAGACATGCGGCCGGCGATGCTGGCGGCGCGGAGCCTGCGGAAGGCGTCCGTCCCGCCGTCCCTGCTCTCCGACCCCTCACCCGGCTGCCTTCAGCCCACCCGCCTCGCCGTCCACGTACGCAGCAGCACATCCACACACCTCTCCTCGCGCACGCTTAGAACGAGGCACCTCCAAAACCCTAAACCCCCCACTCTAACACGTCCGTCCCCTCTCAGGTTAACGCCGCCGGCACCTCCTGCTCCGCCTACCTCGCCTCCGGCTGCCACGTCTACAAGATAGAGGTATTGTGACGCAGTATCGCACCCCTGTTCCATCAGAAAAATAGTATAGTAGATTGCCCTTGCGCATTAGTAGTTGTTAAGAGTGTTCGCGGGGAAATTCTGAAGCCCTGTAGGCTGTAGCCCCTTAGAATCATGAATGCTTTGCTAGCTGTTAGATTCGAAGCTTGTGGCTTTGGAACTTGGGCACTGAATTTGTTGTGTGGTTGCCTAGTTTCTCAGTAGCTCGTGCTGATTAGAGTGGAAGGGTGACGGGTACATTAACGTGGAATGTGCATGCAACTCCTGTTCTTTTCAGTTTTTCCGTTAGCGATAGTCAGTGTATCGTTAGCTTCTCTGAACTGGAAGAAATCGAAAGGGGCCACAATTGTTTGTATCATTGTAGTGTTAAGTCTACAAAGTATTTCAATGCTGATCTCAAGTTGAATTCCCTTTCTCTTTTATCTTGGAGCTGAAAGATATCCATGGAAGGAGAGATGCTGTCCAAAGGAAAGGAGAGCCTTTTGATTCCTATAAATGCACAGGTACAGCTCTCGTCTTCCCTTTGAGACCACTGTTTCTCATTTTTTGGGTTTTTATGTACTATCTGAAATTCATTTTTAATGAAAGGTCATAAGCTCATCAGTTGTGGACCGCTGCCCACATCGTTCGGAGATTCAGAGTGTAGTTCTTGCAGAGGGTGAAGGTGCAATATTCAGTATTTCATAATAATGTGGTGCTGAATCTTATTTCCCAGATTAAAAATGCTGTGGTTGCGCTACTCATTTGGCATAACATAGACTGCCTGAAATAGTCATCAAAACTCCTTTTTTTAGATGGGAGGCAACAGCCTCGCCAGCTTCCATTAGAGAAACCGAATAAGTTAAGGTCTTACAGCATTTGAAACAAAATAAAAGAAAGAAAAAGCAGGATAGTAAGCAGCAACGTGCTTGACTATCACAACACCCTCAGGAGTTTACAGAGCAGAACAACAAGCGATTACAAAACATACTTTTTCAGCACACATTTTCACTATCTGAACTACCCAGGTAGCCATCAAAACTTATTATCACTATGTTGCTATCTACTCTTCCATTTGAGTTGCCATATCGAGCTTTACCTGCTTAGACATTATATTATATCTGAATGAAATTTTATGGAAACTGCCTCTGCTTCAACATTTTGCTTGACCACCAGGCACCAGGACTTCTAATTTTCACCAACCATCACTCTGCAGATGCACTTCCATTTTCAGCGATATGCCATATTCTAAATTTCTAATGAATATCGTTCAAAAAAGTTTTTTCTAATGAATAAACTATAGTTTGTTGAATCTGCTATAAGACTTGTCTATTTGGTTGGTTATAGCTTAGATTCGTAAATTCAGTTCCCAGTTACAGGGCATTTAAGAGGTAAATTAGAAGTGTATGCACAAAGCTAGGTTACTAAAAGTTTCTCTTGTACCCCCCCCCCCCCAATATCTATCTATTGACTCCAAGTGTTACTGTAGAGTTTGGTCAGTTTTTGGGTCTTGTTAAACTATAACCATGTGTATTCTAGAATTTATTTAATACCAAACTTTTTGTGGCTTTCCAGGTGATAACTGCTTAATTCTGGGAACAGTTGACTCTTATGGTCACCTTATTGTATCTCGTTTGGACACTGTGGCTGATGGTAACTTTACTATCTTGTCTTCAACATCACGTGAACAAGTTGGAAAAAAAATGAAAACCAACTCGCATAATTACTTGTTTTTCTTCAGCAAATTGCCAACAAGTGAATCGGCTATTTAGTGGACAACATGGTAAAACTTAAGATAATATGTGAAAAATGTCAGTTTTATTTATAGATGCGATTGTTAATATAACATGTTTCTTGAAACTGCTTCACATTTGCATTGTACATCCCATATTGAGTTATGCCCTGTTCTTGCTTCTTTTTTCCATTTGGTCTTGGTAGATCATACTGCATTCTTTTAATATTACTCCCTCTATTCAAGAATACATGACGCTTTGGACATTGACACGGTCTCTAACATACAACGCTTTGGACATTGACACGGTCTCTAACATACAACTTTGACCATTATTTTTTATATAAATATGTTCATAAAATAATATAAAAGTATTATACCATGAGTCTATGAAAATATTTTTCATGACTAATCTAATGATACCATTTTCACATGACCAATACACATAATTTTTTTTATATATTAGTGGTCAAAGTTAAAGAAGTTTGACTGCCTGCTTTCTAAAACGTCATATATTTCTAAACGGAGGGAGTAACACTCAAGCTTCAATAGAAAAGCTTCATGAGATGTTTTTCTACCAATAGTTTGGCAGGAAAACTGAGTAGTTCCCTTTATAAGATGATCATATTCTCAAATTACAAATACTGATGAAAAGGTTCTTGTTAGTTTCAAATTTAAAGGAAGTGCAACATAGGAGCATATCATTACTAAACTTGCTCAGACATTGACAGGGCCTCCTATTCAGTACCACCTCGTGATTGTGGTGTTGGGGAAGGAAGTTGGGCTGGGATATGTTTTAGTCCAACACACCAATCCACGGTATATTTATAGCCTTTCTATTACCTACAAAATCCACCAGTTGTCCTTGATCTAAAATCGACGTAGTGCATTTCCTATTGGATTTTATATAGTTTAGCATAAGAATCAATATGTCATTACACTTTGCATATCACACAATCCATACAATTTGATATTCTTTTCAGTTAGCTGTTGCTCGTGAATTGTGCAAGAGCATTGATATCTATGATCAGGACATTCATCTTCACAGTTTACGTACGTAAGTTTCCTCTTTCCAGGATTTGGCCTTAATGACAATTTATGTTGTCCAACTGGCTTTGTTTCTTCTGAAAGTCGGATTGCTCCTATGTGTGCTGCTAAAGTAACATGTATCCATTATGGTGTTACTTGAAACTAAAAACTTGACATCATGGCTGTCTACATGGTTCTATCTTCCCATTCATACTTCTCATGCGACCTTTGCCTGTACAATTTTTACATTTGAAGGAGGCCTTGTGGATGAAACACATGAACCCCTTCAGCATCCATGTTATGATTGTTTCATAATTTTCCTGGCATCTGCAATCTAAACTTTATTTGTAATCTGCAAATTTTGATGATTTGGTATGTAAAACTGAAACTAGGTTATGGTATCCATCTTCATTTACCTTTGTTCAATGCTTGCCACAAGTGAATGAAAGTAGTTCAATGTTGGCAATCGCTGAAGGTTCTCAGGTTAAGACTCCAGTCGATCCCTTGTTAAATTTACATTTCTCTGTAGTCTTTTCTCATGGTGGTTAGTTGCAGCTGAGCATCTGGGACTTAAGAATGAATAACAATGGTGGATGCGTACATCGCATTTCTGGTCCCATTGGAGGCATCATATACTCTGTCTGTAGTTCTCCTTCAGGACCAATTGCTATTGGTGGAACTGATCGTGCTGTCACCATATATGATCCTCGCAGGTTGGTTTGCGTGCTTTCTTTTAGTTCAAGGATCTGACGAGCAGTTGAATGTCATTGCAGTACCGGAATAATTGAACACTTCAGTTTCTGTTATTGTATGTAGGTGGTCAGCCTTGTCAAGATGGGTGGGCTGCTCCAAGTATGAGGTTTGATCTACTTCCTTCCGATGTTACTTTCTATAGCTGGGACAAAGAATTTTATATTTAAGAACCTGAAAATATATTAGTAAAAGAATCATAAAGTGTGAAATGAGGATGAAATGTTTCATGATGCAATAAAGTTTTCAGCTAGTGTATTTGCCTTCCTATGCAGATTACAGGCCTTTCGTTTTCGTCAGTTGACCAATCTTTCATTTACGTCCAAGGTGTTGATTATGAGGTATGCATCCGACCCATTTCCTAGGGCCTTGCCTTATATCTCATACATCTTTCGCTATTAATACTACTTACTACTTGCCATTACATATTGTGTTAACTTGTCTAAGGTAGGTAGAATAATGCCTAATCATAACAAGAGAAACTCCACTGATTGATAATGTAATCTTTGCTGATTTAGTGTTCTGAGAATTTCAGTATCGTAGGCAACACTAGCGAATTCTTCTTCTGGACATGACAATGGTGATTTATGCTGATATGAAAAAAAGATGTTGATATTATATGCAGCAGTAAACTTCTCTTCTGCACTGGCTGATGTTCATGTTGGATGGTTGTAATCTAGTGAAGAACTTCATCATAGTTAATTCAGCTTAGGCAATGAGCTCCAGTGTTGTTTTTGCTAGTCCATGGAAATTGTTGGTTCTCTGACATATAATCTCACTGAAGATTACTTGTGGACTTTGGAGGGAACATGAGCGAGCATTCTCATTTCGAGGAGATTCTAACTGGTTGGGTTTTTCAAAGGTACTCCCAGTCCCAAGCCCCAGTTGTAAGTGGGAGCAAGAAAGCCCCTCTGACATTATATATATATATATATATATATATATATATATATATATATATATATATATATATATATATATATATATATATATAATAAAACCAGATTTAGCTGCATCCAAGTCTTGCTAGCACTTGTATATATGTAAATTTTACAGTTTTGTGTACTCTTTGGGTGCATCAGTAAAATCTTATGTACATACAAATGCACTGTTAAAGTCACTGGTGCGGCAAGGTGCATTTTTTTTTCTGACCACAATGTTGCTTCCGAGCTACAGTGTGCGAATGCTGATGTGGTAGCTGGGTGGTGCGAGTCCGGGAGTATCTTCGTTTCTGATGTCAGGCAGGATCATCTCGTCTGACATCCTAGTGCTGCGGAAGCTACCAAGAAGCCATTATGCGACCCCCACACACACACACATTTGTCTGTCTTGTACGCCCTGTATTAGCACACCTGCAACGTATTATGAATGTGATTCTGTTCTGACTAGGTGATAATTCATAACAGTTACAAGAGGAACCGTACTCTAATTATTCCAGGCACAAGCTGTAACATTTAGCTGTCATTTATCTGATCTTCCCGTGGTTGAAGTATCTTGGGTCTCAGGCGGCTTATTGCGTATTGAATCATCGTATGGTATTATATTATCGTAAATATGCTAATAATGTGTGTTGGCTTACAGAATAAAATTCGAACGATGCTTATGGTTCACTTTTGCATCTTTTTTTTCATGTCTTGCACGTTATAGTATTTCACTACTTCATGTATCAACAATATTTTTGAAGAAATATACAATAATTTCACTTTATGAAAATTTTGCAGATTAAAATTGAGACCCCCCAAGTCATGCTTGCACACTGATACGGATCTTTGTTGCCATGTACATAGTAATCGGCCCCAAAAACGATTATTCTGGACGTTAAGTTGGATTGTACAATCCACTTTTGCATCATGATGGCACCAAACAGGGGATACGCAACGTTTAATTAGATCGGATCATCCTAGCATTATGATATTTCAGTTTACCTTCCAAGTGACCCTGTTTATTATTACTCTCTTCCTCTCTATACCTACTGGCCACATTGAAAATAAAATAGAAAATAAATCAGACAGAATAGACCCATGTAACAAATAGGAACAACATGCCTTTTTGCTCACATGCACTCTCCCCTCCTACACATTATGATTCCATTTTAAGCTTGTGTCACCTAGATGGCCATGCTATTTCTACTAAGTTACCACAACTAAGTTAACACCGATAAATAGAAGAATGACAAACAAAAGGACCAAAAGCTATATAACTGTAAGGGGATGGCAACTGAGCTTGGCTCACGTCTACCACTCCATTGAGCTTGTTCTTCTAAGATCTTGCGACGGCATTTTCCTAATGATGACTGGAGTCACTTTTTCCTTGAGCTGCATAAAGTAAATGGATTTATTCAGAGAAGCATAAATAACGGCACCAAAAGAATGAAGCAATGAGCATCTAAAATTAGAAGAATAATTAATCCCAGCAGGAATGACGAAATTAGGGGACTGTTAGTACTAGTCTGTAACTCAAAAAGGAAGACAACTACAGTCTGCAACTCCAAATGGAGGTGAACTATTCCTAAGTTAGATGTAGACTCAATTATGCCTTTTTCATATCCGTTCGTATACAACCATGTTGTAAAACAATCCCCCTCTCAACCCTAGTGATAGTGACAAAAACAGACAATACATAAATCTATACTGCTTCGACTTGACAAATGGAGTTGTGGCGCAAAAGTACTACTCAGAACTGCAGGCTGGCCTTTATATTAACACAGATCTATGCAATGCACCTATCTTCTGTTGCAAAGGGCCCCGAGAAAAGAAAGTGACAGATACTATAGATAATCCCACGCTTGACATGTGTTGTGCAGATGCAACAGAATGCTGTCAACATCACATCTTATTTATTTGCCAAGCCACTTGGGGCTGGCCAGTTAGGAGCCTTAAGCACGTTAGCTCATTGGAGTGTCAAATAGCCAAAAGACATCGAACGGTCCAGAGTCAAGAAATCATAGAACCATGGTTAGTTTACGCATGAATTGTATATACTACCCGGGATTATGTTCTGTAATGTATGTTTCCGCACAAGACCAAAGTACAGTTACGAATTCTTCCAAGTATTTAAGAATGTGCGTAATAAACTGAAATTGAAGGCTGGGTTATGCTTCTGAAACGAAGACTGTTCCAGAAGTGTAGTGTTCGATAGAATACTGTGAAGCATTGGCAGAACAAGTGGTAGAAAATCTGCAAATGTTAGGAAGGGTTGAATTCCTAGGGTAAAATGAGGTCATAGAATTTCGTCTGAATCAGACAAGCATACTGATAAGTGATAAATATTAATACGATAAAGTTTAATTACAAGACCTTCACATGATTAGTGGGGGAGGACAGGGAATAGCTAGCTGCTAATTGAACAAAGGGCGATATTGCATACAATGGATTGTTAGTGGGCTGATTTAAAGCATTACATACCAAATTATAATACTTTTCGAATTTGATGCAGCGTATGTAGTAAATAAATAAAACAGATACATATACAATTATGATAGAGAATTAAAAGCAACATCTTGCAAAGCGTACCTCTTTAAGCCGTTTCTGGTTTTGCTCCTCCTGAAACACATCCAAGATATAAGCTTATTACTATAAGAGAATGCTAAAAGATAGTTATGGGAGAACATTTACAAAGAGATGAACATGCAAGCTCTAGGCACTTAAGTCATCCTTGATTAGTTATGTGCAAAAAAGGATGAGTTTCATGCATCATCCAGGTGGCATAAAATGGAATTGAGCACTAAATTAAGAATGGCAAACAAAGATGTGGGGAAAAGAACACAAGGTGATATAGTGAAGAGCAGTTTTCAAAATTTTAAACCAGCAAATGACGCTTTAAGCAAACACCTGACATAAAAGATCACAACTTGTCACTTCCTTAACCCAAGTGCTACCAAACACCACTCCCCGCAGAGACCCAAAAAGGAGATTAAGAAAAAACTGTCCAGATCCAGTGTTCAAAATGGGTATTTTTGGAGTAGATAGCATCTCAGATTATACAAGTTCTCCGAGATCAGGGGGAAACAGAATGTAATATTTATATGCGTAGGAATCTATGTGATTTCAATAATTTTACAAGATAATAATGAACCTGATATCCCCCACTAGAAACATCCCAGAACTTCTTTTTATTACAGTGATCTGCAATGACGACTATTATCTTCGCTTCAGAACATCTTCCAAGGTTCTTAAAAATAAGTGTAACACCATGATGCATTTTGGCCTGACAGCCCAACCTCAATGCCATTCCAATGTGTTCATGGGCGCGTTCCTACTAAGTTCGGATTTTAACAAGACCACTTGGTCACTAAGTTTAAGCTCATCTAGCTGTGGAAACTCGCACTTATAGACACAGTTTCCCACAATCAACCTCAAACCACCACAGGAGATGTCGGAACTCGGAACAGTACCTGTTCTCTCACCAGCTGAGCATTCTCCTCCTCGAGCTGCGTGACCAGCGACTCGAGCTCCGCAATATAGGCCTTCACCAACCAAAACAAAACCCCGAAAAACACACATCAAACTTCCCAATCAAATTTGCAAAATAATGAGCTTAATCATTGTGAAAGTACAAGCTTTTTCCACCCACCTGCTTTCTCTCCCGTGACCTCGCCGCTGACTCTCGGTTTTTGATCATTCGCTTCTGCCGCTGCATCGCAGCGCGGTCCACCGGATCCATCAGCTGCCTCTTCCTCCCTCTCCCGCTGCCGCCTCCCACACCCTCCGCCCCGTTCAGAAACCCCATCACCACCTGCCCCTCCTCCGCCGCAGGAGGGCCGAAAATCCTAACCTCGTCCTCCTTCACCGCGCTCTCCCTCGCCAGGAAGTCCTCCAGCGTCATCTCCGGGGCGCCGGTTCCTGCGTCAGCGACGACGACGGCCGGAGCCGCGGGCGCCACCCGCGACGGACCACCACCAGTGATCTCCTTCCATACCTCATCCGCCGTCCGTGGCGCGGCGGCGATCTCCGGCGCCGGGGAGGGCGACATCGGCCGGTCGCCGCCGACCGCGGGCGCCGGCGTGGGGATGTCGCCGTAGAAGCTGCGGAGGAGCTCCTCCACGTTCGTGGACCCCAGCCCGCTGCCGCCTCCCCCGCCGGCCTTGCCGGCGGCCGCCGCGAAGCGCGCGAGATCCGAGGCCGTGTGCGACGGCGACGACGACGCCATCACCCTCGACGACGCCATGCGCGTGCCGCTCCCCCCGCCGCGCCTAGGGCTTCCCCGCCATCGCCGTGTCTCCCTCCTCGATCCACTCAGCCTTCCGGTTTCAGTCGGATTTTTTTTTTCTTTCTGAGCTCTCGGAGGTTTCGGGAGAGCACAGACGGCGCGGTGGTTGGTTGGTTAGAGGAGGAGAAGGCGAGCTCGAAACGTGGGGAGACGTTGGTGTCGTGTCTCGTGTGCTCTTCTCTTGGCTTCCCCGCTCGGGAGAAGGTTGGTGGTGCTATCACGGAAGTGTGTGATTACTCGGTGATTAGAGGGTGATGAGACGGGGAGTTTATAGTCCTTAGCGCGGTGAACGATTGGGTTTTACCGTCTTTTTGCGGGGTTTGGCGTCTGATTTGATTTGATTTGATCAGATCGGCCGCGCCGGCAGCCCGGCCCATGGGATTGGATTGTTTATTGGATAGGTGCCGTGTCAGGGTAAATAGGAAAGAGATAAGATGTGATCCCCTGCGGGCTTCTCTCCCTGTACCCCGATGTGGCTTTGTCTGATTGGTTGCGTTGCTGGTTAACGGGTTGCTTTGTTTCCAGTCCTGTTTCTCATGTGACATAAAGAAAAGTTGAAAGACTACGGTTAGGCATGTCCTGTAGTCTCCACGATTGATTATGGATTATTATCAGGACACCCAATCACGAACTCTCATTTTCTACTTAGCGGTGTATGTTAAGGCCAAAAAAAAGTCTAGTACTTTGTCCTCTCTTACGTTGCTCCTCAATTTTCTTTCAGAATTCGGTTGCAGCTTCTTCAAATGATATGCCCAAATCCTTAGAAGAGATTACGTTGTACGAGAGTATCTGTCTTTCTCTATTAGATTATTATATATTGGGGGAACTCAAACCTGCACTCTTTATGTAGTATTACTGTACTTGCCGACTCTGTTGTATGAGGTCTCATGTCTGCCGCTAGACGTGGTCGCTTTGCCGGCAGGCACAATCGATCCTGCTTCCTACCGGACGAATCAATACGGTGAGTCGTCATCCCGACTCACACCTGGACGGCCGCTAGAAGCATCTCTCCACGCGGCGCATCCTTTTTTAGCCTGCCGGCGCGATGACTTGGCGCTGGACACCGGCAGCCTTTTCGTCGCTCTCGTCTCGTAGCAGCGGCAGTAGCTATCCAGCCGCCTGGCAAAGGCCGTTCTCTGAAAATTTCGGAGTGGAGAGGGCCAACCATTAGCATTTCAGATGTAGCTATCACATGTGGCAGCGTAGCACTAGTGTTATAAGAGGCAGACTGCCAATTAAGCTGTTTTGAGCTTGTGTTTAGAGCAACGACGCTTGATGACTTCGTTTTTTTTTTTCAGAACCAGCTGCGGGATGATGAGTGTCATGAAGGAATGGAGGCCTTCTATGCAAACTGCAGGCACCGTTTAATACCAATGGAGAAGAACGGACTATTGTGTTTCTCATCTGGAAGACAAATCACGAGCTTGGACCAGGCTCTTAGGCTGCAATGATGAATTTATGCATCTTCCCTGCATGCTAATTTCTGAAGTAGCTAGGGTAGCTCGACGCCAAGTCGAAGCTGTGAAGCCCGGGGGGCATATGTGCAATTTTCTGAATGCAGCAATGACTTTGTTCTTGTATGTTAAAGAAGGATCCATGGCGCACTCTGAAAATTATACTAAAGCTTCTGTTATGCAGAAAACGACATCATTCTGATTAAATAAGAGTGGTCGCTTGAGTTATGCAGCCATCTTTTTTGTGATATCCAATGACATATGCAGTGAATATGCATTGACAATGTAGTAGTGCCGTACACGTATCACTCGTACTAAAAATTATACGCACCCTAAGGCCAGTGACGAAGCCATAAATTTTATATGGGAGGGGCCAATCGACAAAAACCATTATGTTGGTTTTGATCGATAGTTCTAAACACCTAATTTAAAATTGAGATAATTCCTTATTTGTCATTGGAAGTTTGTCACTTCTTTTATGACATCGGAGAATTGATTTTCCCTTCATTGCCATCCAATCTCGACTTCCATCCCTTATTTAACACTCACATTAGGCGATCGTGAGAGGACTGACATTAAGTCCATTGCGTTGTCAGACTTTTGCATAGGGGTGGATAACGAGCTGACTCGGCTCGGCTCGGCTCGGCTCGGCTCGGTAAAGCTCGTTAAGAAAACGAGCTCGGCTCGGCTCGTTAAGGTAACGAGCAGAAAACCAAACTCAGCTCGTTAAAAAACTCGAACTCGGCTCGTTAGGCTCGTTATAAAAAAAAACATCCATGTAGTCCATATCATTGCCAGTTCCGAATCCAGACATCTGATAGCACAAGCTGCACAACTAATACATCAATTGCGACTAAGCAAATATCCATAGCAAACAACTAAGCAAATATCCAGACATCCATAGCACAACTAATACATCAATCAATTGCAAATATTCTGATCGATTACCAATTCATATACGCATAATGCAGTTCATGACAAAGGGGGAAAATAAAACAATCCAGACATCCAAGCAAACAAGATTGACAGCAACTAGCAAGAGGGAAAAGCTATTGCATCAGCTCAGCTGCGCGGCGTGGAGCTGCCCATCGGGAGGAGGAGAGTGGCCGCGGCGGCTCGGAGGGAGGCTGAGGTAGGAAGAGGGGCGGCGGCGTCTGGCTCGGGAGGAGCTCGGGGCGCCAGCGGGGGAGAAGGAGGATGAGTGGCGCCGGTGGGGGGGGGGAGGATGAGGAGGGGCGCCGACGGGGGAGGAGGAGGAGGGGCACCGCGTGGGGAGGAGGAGCAGGGGCGGAGGCACGGCGGTGAGAGGAGAAGGGCAGCGGCGGCGCGGGAGGAGGAGGGGCGCCGCATGGGGAGGAGGAGGAGCAAGGGAGGAGGCGCGGGTGCGAGAAGAGGAGGGCGGCGACGACGCAGGAGGAGGGGAGGCGGTGCGGGAGGAGGAGGAGGCGGGGCGCTGCGTGGGGAGGAGGAGGAGCAGGAGCGGAGGCGCGGGCGCGAGAGGAGGAGGAGCAGGAGCGGAGGCGCGGGCGCGAGAGGAGGAGGGCGGCGGCGGCGAAGGAGGAGGAGGAGGAGGAGGAGGGGGTCGACGCGGGAGGCGACGGTGGGCGGCGGCGTCGGGCTGAAGAAGGGGAATCGAGGGGAGGGAGGAGGGGGTCAGCACAGGGCTGCGGGAGGTGGGCGGGGGGCTTTATTGGCGATGCCTAGTTAACGAGCTAAACGAGTTAACGAGTAACTCGCGAGCCAGCTCGGCTCGTTAAGAAAACAAGCTAATTTGCTGGCTCGGCTCGGCTCGTTAAGGGACCGAGTTCGAGCCGAGCCCTTTAACGAGCTGAGCTGGCTCGCGAGTTTCGAGCTTTTTTTCCACCCCTACTTTTGCACAAACGACATACTTTACCCCCTGTGCCTGGCCCACTTAGTCAGCTTCTTCTTCTTTCCTCTCCTCTTCTTGTTTTCTTCCTGTCTTCCTCTTTCCTCTCCTCCTCCCTCCGGGCAAACTATTGATCCTGGCTGCGCCACCTCTCTCTGACCCACGCCGCTTCCCCCTACCCGTGACGTCAAAGAAAGCTTGCCTCCGCTGATCTCCACCTCCTCCCGTCGCCACCACTGCCGATCTCCACCTCACCGCCGTCTCCACCTTCCCCGGTCGCCGCCATCGTTCGTCTCCACCCCCCCGGTCAATGCAGTCGCTGTCTCCACCTCCCAGTCAACACCGCCGTGTACCGTCGGCACCAGATCCGGCGTTCGCGACCTCGAGATCGAGCGTAGGGTCATGGTGGTGGGTGAAGCATTAGTCGTCGGAGCGTTCGACGGCGGGGAGGTGGCGTCGTTTTGACTGAATCCACCCACTGGAGGTGCTTTCATTTTCTCTCTCAATTTTTCTCCCCCAACTGAGTGGGATTTCGCCAATTCCTTCCGTATCTATCTACTCTTTCTTGTGAATGTATGCATGTATATGTGGATGTGTATGTGTGTGTATGCGAATGCCTTGATTGGATAAATGGTGCTCACCGGCAACTGGGGAGAAGATGGGCTGGAGAAGGCAGGAGTAATGGAGGAGGTTGAAGAAGAGGAAGAGGAATAAGCATATTTTGGTTTTTTCATGTCTCAATTAACAATCTATTAACGGTAGATGGACGACAATGACAAAAAAGGATGCAAATTGAACTCCGATGTCATATAAGGAAGATCAAAATTTCGAGTGACATATCAGGGAAGTAGCCAACTTTCAATGCCAAATAATAAACTTCCTCTTAAAAATTCATCTACCTAATGATCTACCAAATTAAGCTTCATATTATTTTGATGTCAAATAGTTGCATAAGAGAGACACACAAAATACAAGTAAAAAAAAAAAAGACAAGATAAACTAATATATTTAGTGTTTACTTATAAGTCATGCTTGCCAGCATTTTATTGTATTAAATCTATCACAACACATTCTAAAATTCATCATTGCATATTGTAGTGCTGTTTTGCTTCCTAGTGCTCGTGTTCTCATGCCCAAGTATTTGGGATTGTGAGAGATGAACAAAAGTAAAAAAAAAAAAGGCTATGGCAACTAGCTACTTAGGGCATGTACAACAGTTTGTCTCTTAAGGCTGTCTCTAAAACCTCCAACCTTAGAGACAACATCTCCAATAATTTATCTATGAAATTATTCATTTTCAACACAACTTCTCTCATTAACCACTCACCATTTGCGATGATTTGTGTGCCCAGCTTGTCTCTTATATTAGAGATGACATATTCTTTTTTTTCACATCCTCTCTTCTCCAACTATACTTTTGAGTGACATGACAGGTGAGAGACAATTGAGGTGGTCACTATTGAAGATGCCCTTATTGGGAGTATAGGAAGATGCATGGGTTGACTTTTGTGTACGTATGCATGTAATATTGATTAGATAACCAACACTTAGCCTATAAGATTTTGAATTTAAATTATTAGAGAGACTACACATGCATTTTTAGAGTTTTGTTCCACACAAGATCAAAAGATCTATAATTTTTTTGAAGCATGGGTTCCCTGCTTTCTCCGTGTTTGCATAAGGGCATCTCCAATAGTATATTTATTGTCGTCTCTTAGCTATGCCACGTCAATAAAATCCGACATGGAGGAGAGGGGGGGGGGAGAGCACATGTCGTCTCTTCCTGAAGAGACTGTCGTGCACGCGAAACAAGATATGATACACTAATCTACTCTAGATAACATGTAGCCCCGTTTCAAAAGAAAATTATTAAATATAAATGTTGAAGAGTGTGGTAGAGACTATCTATTGGAGACATTGTCTCTAAAAATGGTATAGCATATGTTAAAGACAAAGTTATCTCCAACAATTGAAGATGCCCTAGGGCCACATCTTGGGTTCAACAGTGAAGCAAGCTTTAAGGATGAGGATGCTAATTTGCTTATTTCGTTGAGAATCTATTCATCAAACATAACCTTGAAAATAGAAGGCCTCATCAGAAACTAAAGTCTTGGCCCTCTTGCTTATTGGGCCAAACAAATGAGCACCAAGACGGCTCAAACACAGACGATCCATCACGCTTTCGTTCCAAACAAATTGACTCACGCTATGTGGGTCTTAGCCTCCGCTTTGGATCAGATACGTGGTCCTTACCTTAACCCAAAAAAAGTTGATCACCCGTCGCGTACCTTCAAATATGGGCTGCGTCTGTGCCGTCCATTCTTCTTCTTCCCTTGGGATATTGCGTACGGACAACACACTCTTCGGCCGGTGGGCCCCGCAACCATCCAAGCACTTCGGGTGGGAAACGTTTCGAGACACCCCTCTACGCAGACACTCCACGCCCCGAGTCCATGCACCTAAAACCCTAATCCGCCGTTCGTAAAACAAACGAACGGTGTATATAGCTCGCGGTCCACGAGCCCAGCAGTCCCTTCTCCCGTGGAACGGCATCCCGGAATAAAACCCCGTTTCTTCCCGACGGGCTCCCCTCCCGTTGCCGTCGTAAACACTGCCTCCCACCTCCCTCACACGGGCCCACTCGCACTCCCACCCCTTCTCGGCGACGAGGCCACCTCGTGCTGGCAGTGGCACACCCCTCTCTGTCCGCTCGCGTCCACTCCCCAAGGGTTTCGAGTTCCCGCGGCGGTGCGGCCAATGGCGACGCGGGGCCGGGAGCACAGGTAGCTTTCTCCTGCGGTGGCGATTCGTCGCCACCTCGGCCTCGCGGAGGATGGGGAGCAACGGCGAAGCGGTGGCGGAGTGGGAGGAGGCGGGAGAGGGAGGCGACGATCGGAGGCGGAAGTGGGGCGGGGAGGCGGGGGGCGCCTCGTCCTCCTTCGCGGAGGGGATGGGGGAGCTCGTGCTGAGCTCCATGGACGCGAGGTTCTCCGGATCGGCCGAGGCCGATGGGTTCCCCTTCTCTCGGCAGCTAGGTTCGTAATTGCAAGGATTTCGGCCGTAGCATATGTCTAAACGCGGAATTTGAGATGTTTGGGGTGGCAAATTTCGTAAAGTTCAGTGCCACTAAAAATGTAAATGTGATGGAATTTGTCATATAATATTGGATCATTGGATGGTTTAAGCTTTAGCCAGATCCGAATTCCAAATGTTGGAGGGGTGATCAGGGCAAGGTGGTAAACTGTGGTGTTCAATGTTTTAGTTTAGGTGCCAGGATTGGATACAGCTAACTCACTTGCGATGCAGGGTTGCTGCTCTAGGTCTTTTAATTTTGCACCTGCTGTAACATGGTGTCCTGGCCTGTGGATTGGTTGCCATCACATTGTCAAGATTTTGCTTCTATGGTTCATGCTATTCATGTCCTCACTTTATAATCACTAAACACGTGTCTCAAGTTATTATGGCTTCGACAGAACTGGAGGGTTATTCCTTTTTCGTGAAAAACAAATTACTGAATACTCCCTCCAGTCACAAAAGTAAGTCGTTTTGGACATGTCACAGTCTTCAAAATGCAACATTGACCACTCATTTCTATTGTATTATATTTATAAAACCTAATAAAATCATGATATTATGAAAGTACTTTTCGAGAAAAATCTACACATATCATTTTTATGTGTTCAATCTAAATATTCAAAAAGATATTGATATCCAAAGTTTATAATGTTTGACTGTATGTAACCCAAAAGACTTCCTTTTGTGATTGGAGGGGGTACCACGTAAAAATCATGTGTGTCAAAGTTAATATTGCAATCTAGTTTCCAATTGCATCAGGTTGGGTTAAATGGTAAGCCCCCTTCGCACTCTATTCAGAATAAAATCGTTATTTTGTAATTATATCTGGAAACCCGAAGTGGTAGAATAACAGAAATTTTAATGGAGAAATAATGAGTACAGTAGAATTATGCTAGCGAGTTCTATATGAGTATTTTTGCTCCAAAGTCCAAAACATCATTTTTGCCAACATTATCAATCCATTCTTCTACAGGATCCGGGAATAGTAAATCCACAACTGCAAGTTCTGGTGGTTTTAAAGGGCAAGAGCACGTTTTTGTAAGATCATACTCCGATAGGTTGCTTAAGTGTGACCTCACGTTGGATATGCTATCAGAAAATGAGAAGGTTAGTATACTATTACACATTTTGTTTTTTTTAATCCTAGCACATTTAGTAAAGCAAGCAATGTCTACATTTATTTTAGAAACTGCATGAGACACTGTCCATTTGTTTGTATTCTTACCAGTGATGCAGTAGTTCTGCTGACATTCTGATATTCAGAGTTGGTGGAAATGGATACTACTCTCCACCAGCAGCCTGATATCTAGTTGCAGTTATCACTCTATCTAGCTTAGTTCATCTGTTTGCAGCGTGCTCATCATGTTGGTGCGAGAAACAGATTGATGTTTGGTATGTTGTTTACTACAATTATGGTTAGGGTCATATGTGATCTTGGACCATAAAAAAGGAAGTTATATGAGATATTGAATTTTAGCCTGTTTTGTTTATACTTGTGTTATAGCTATTCATTGTTGTTTGGTATTCCAGATAAAGATAATTGAGAAGCTGGTAAAGATCCAGAATGATGGTGCACTGGAGGTAGACATGACACGTAGTGCTCTTGTTGCCTCAGAACTCTCAGAGATTGATGCTTTTGGTTCTGTGCCGCGTGATATTGAAGAAGTTACATCTGGGTTGAGCAAGTCAGTCCCAAAGTTGAAGATTGCTATACTTGTAGTTGGAACGCGGGGGGATGTTCAGCCATTTCTAGCATTAGCCAAACGACTTCAGGCAAGTGAACTTGCAAACACCCGTAGAAAGCCCAAACGGCAAAAAGGGCTTCTGGAAAATCCATATGTTAACTGTATCTTTTAAGTATGCACTCAAGTAAATCAGTAGTGAAATTATCATTCTCTCTCTGAAAACTTTAGATGATGGCATTATTACTGCCTGCCTAGCAGTTGAGGTTATGAGCAAGTCTACACATAGCCGAGCAAGAAAGAAGCTCTATGCCTGTATGCTCTACTTTGAAATCTTTAGATGCTGCACAGCTACAGTGCTTGTTTACTCATCCGCAGCTCTACCCAAACTTCGACATATTTGACACTTGTTTAGCACTAATTTTGCATGCATAAAATATTTTTTTTCCTGAATCTAACATAACTTGTTGTAATTGAAGGAAGAAAAACCCACCAGGTGTTTTTGCATGTGGGTGGCTAATCTGGGCATCTTCTACCATTGAGGTGCTCAGTTCAATCCCCCACTAGCTGTTCACAAAAAAGAAAGATGTCTGAGTTTCTGTTCAAGTTTTGAAGTATATACGATAATCATGCCTTACAGCATTCTCTAATTTCATTCATAGCGTCATAAAATAACATACTGCCTTTAGAATATGGGTAGGTACGTTTTTTTTTCTTTCTTCCTCATAATAGAAAAGAATGGCATTTTCTGCAGGAATTTGGTCATTATGTTAGATTGGCGACTCATGTCAATTTCCATACTTTTGTGAAGTCAGCTGGTGTTGATTTTTACCCATTGGGTGGTGATCCGCGGATTATGGCTCAGTGTATGGTTTGCTGTCTAGTGCTCTTATGTTATGAATATTGTGTATGCACAGAAAAGGATATTCTATCCACCATTGTTCTGTCTTGTCTTCTGAGATAACCCCCCCTGCCTTGCTTTCTAAAAAATGCAACTGTTTACTTGTGACGTGGCATTTGGTTAT
This sequence comes from Ampelocalamus luodianensis, assembly GCA_036346255.1. NCBI lineage: Eukaryota > Viridiplantae > Streptophyta > Magnoliopsida > Poales > Poaceae > Ampelocalamus > Ampelocalamus luodianensis. The sequence goes on along the minus strand of CM070617.1, from coordinate 21,104,779 downwards.
TTTGTTTAACTTGATTGTTCATTGGAGTGAACTTGTTAAAGTAACATTGCCTGTGATAATTCTACTCTGTTTTTCGTTAATGGTTGAGACAGTAGTTTTCGTGTTCTGTAAGGAACAACAGGCATCCAATTCTTCAGCGAATTAAATTTATAAGTATTCTTGCACTATAATCATACTCAATTTGATCGAGGGATGAACTTTCAACTGCAGATATGACCAAAAACAAAGGATTTTGCCTGGCTGGGCCCGCAGAGATTTCTGTTCAAAGAAAGCAGATTAAGGAAATAATTTTTTCTGTTCTACCTGCATGCACAGAATCTGATTTGGATACTGGAACACCTTTCAGAGCTCAGGCAATAATTGCAAATCCTCCTGCTTTAGGTGGGCCTGTTCATCATTACACTGCTTCTTTGCTTCATGCTCTAAGATTTTTATCACCTTTGTTGATTTAACATGTTCTTCTATCTAACTAGCCCTGAATTACACGCAATTGTGTTGCTAGATGGCACAATATATACCTTTATATATGATTTAGAGTGGTATTCATCATAGAACTTGGATACCTTTATCTGTTTGACACTTTTCATTCTTCCGAACATGGAAATTTCTAACCTCAAGCAAAAATGCTGCCTCCAATTAATGCTGTTTCAATTATATAATAGATAGAGAAGACTACTTTGTACATGAAACTCTGTTAGCTTTTGTCTTGGCAATTCTGGTCTTCGAGTCCCTGAAACTACATAGTATTTGGCATTCGATTAAAGCAACTTGTTTGTTAGATTTTGGGAGAGAGGAGAAAAATGGGGGCTGAATCCTTGAATGTATTGCAAGAGCCCAAGGGGCAATATATAGTGTATTCCGAAGTCCGGGCTTGAAGATGTCGTCGAAGCATGCAACTCTTGAACAAAAATTGTCCTTCGGCCCTTCACACACAAATGTCTTGATTTGGAAATGTTGAAACCGACAGGAATAGAGAGATATATTAAATCAAGCCGATGAAGAGAGAGATAGAGACGAAGACGCGATCCCAAGAAGTGAGGTGACGGTGTCGAATCTGGCGCTCGACGAAGGCAAAGATGACGGACTAGATCCGTCCACCCAAGATGTGAGGTGACGTTGTCGAATCTGGCGCCCAACGAAAACAAAAACGAAGAGTTGATGACAAAGACAAAGAAGGCTATTGGTCAAGTGTCGCAATGATGTGAAGGTGTGTAGCAAGATGGCTATAAGAGAGGGCCAAGAGGCAAAGTCGCATCAACAACGGTGATGGGGTGACCACACTCGATCCAATGGACGGACCGTGGCAACCCGAAAAGGAAAAAGCAATCGGTTGATCGACAAAGGATATGATGAACTAGCACAGCTTCGACGAACTCAAAGAGAGATGCAGTGGACTTGGATGGACTCAATGGAAATCAAAGGAGAATAGACTTAGGATACTAGCAGCAGCATATATTAGCAACAGGATACTTGCAGCAGCAACGAACAAACAATGAGGCCAATAGGACCTGACAAATCCATCTTCTCGATCATCCCTTTTTAATACCATACTTCTTCCGCTCATAGAAGAGATCAGTCTTGGCGCTTCCAAGATTCACAATCTTGGGACATCCATCTCAGTCCTTCTCCTGCTGTGTGCACTCCTTGCAGTAGTAGGCATCTGAGATGCCAACCCCTCTGCAGATGACACACCTTCCTTGGAACGAGCCATAGTTGCACTCATCGCAGACCCGGACAAGCGTACATGTGCGCACATACAAGTCACAGATGACACACTTGCCATCACATTTCTCACATTAGCGACCAATCGCAATGCCAGGCTGCTTCCGGCACACGATGAGATCAGGATGATGCTTCGCCATGGCTGTCAGATGCTAACCATAGTAGTCGTCGGATCAGAGGAGGCCTTTGCTGGGAGCAGAGAAAGCGGAGGAGGTCCTCGCCTGGAGCAGAGGCTGCGGCTGCAGCCTCGTTGAAGCAGAGGAGGTAGCAGTGGTGCAGACCCGCCTGGAGCAGAGGAGGCGGCTGCAGCGAGGATCCTTCGTCGAAGCAGCGGCAAGGTTGAGTGTCACAAACTGATTGTGAACGACAAAAATCGATTTTGGAAAAAAGAACGATTTTGATCAAAACGCCAGTAGAAGGGGAAAGCAAACTACCAACTCTAAACCTAACTACGAACAGATAATATGGCATCAATCATGTTGCCCTTTTCCTTCCACATAGTCTGGTTTAATACAAGTTTGGATTCCGAATCAAGTAGTTGAAGTAAAACTGAGAATTACAGAGATAGACGGGTAATAGTAAATATGGAATTGTCCTAACAGTAAATCCAAAGCTGTCCCAGGTGAAGACCATCTATAGCGTCCATTTGAATCGGTACCCAACAATCTGATCCATCAGTCTTCCTTTAAACTCCCGCGCCTTTTCTGAAACTAACATCCGAAACTGAATTGAGCAGCAGTCTTGACATTGAGGCGCTTGTCGAGGAGGCAAAGGATCCCGACGTAGAGGAGGCAGGGATCCCGCGGTGACGGCGGTGTCGGGCGATAGTGGAGAAGAAGGCTGAGAGCACAGATCCAGGCGAGGCGGCGCGGATCCAGGTGATGGAGGTGCGGATCCAGGCGATGGAGTAGGGGAGCGACCTCCAGCCGACGAGGCAGCGCGGATCCAGGTGATGGAGACGCCGATCCAGGCGATGGAGTAGGGGAACAACCTCCAGGCGAAGAGGCCGACCTCTAGGGGAACGAGGTGCGGATCCAGGCCAAGACGGCGACGGAGAACTCAAAGGTGCTGCTCAGGGCCTGCCGGTGATGGAGACGAGGCGGCTCGACCTCCAAGCTCGATGTTGTGCTTGGAGGCAGCACCGGGCGAGGAAGATGTCGTGCTTGGAGGAAGCTTTGAGTTGTGACGAGCAGCGGGAGCAGATCGGGATGAAGAAGCAGAGGCACGGAGAAGATGCGCGATTTGGATTTGCTGCTGTGCTGCTAAGACGAGGTATGCAAGATGAAGACTGTTGGCTGCTAGTACTGCTTCACATTAAGAAACTGCAGACGCTAAAGATAAAAACGAGATGGAGTGCTGCACCCGGGAGTAGAGATTGCTCCTCCCATGGGCAGTTTGGGTGGAAGAAGATGGAGGCTAGAGTTTGGATCTAAGCTCGATACCATGTTAGATTTTGGGAGAGAAGAAAAATGGGGGCTGAATCCTTGAATGTATTGCAAGAGCCCAAGAGGCAATATATAGTGTACAAGTGAAACCCTAGACTAGAAACCTTAGACTAGACTACAATTACATAACTGCCTCTAACCCAGATATGACTATTACACTACCACCCTTAACATTGTTAACAGTTCTATTCCACCAACAGGCAACAGCCAATAATTGCAATGCCACAGTTGAAAATTACCACTATGTAGATTTTCTTAAAACAAAAAAGAAAGACAAGTGATTGTTGTCAGTCCAAATAAGTAAACAAATAGGGTGTTTGGTTTGAGGGATCACCTTATCCAAGGATGGGTTGGTCCATCATGGGATCATCCCTCAAATTTGGTGGGATGACCCAATCCCTCATTTTGTACTAGCCTTTTGTTTATGAGGGATGAGGTGGTGATGGACTAACCCATTCCATTCCTCAAACCAAGCAAATGGGTTAGGTTCGGAGCTAGGATCGGATGGTCCATTCACCGTCCGGTTCCTCAAGCCAAACACCCTAAAAGGGGATATCCCTGCTACTTGCTCACATTTTAAAGTTTGAGCAAATTGCTAGTGACACTACAAAGATCACACTAGTTGGAAGCAATATTTATATGCCAATGACATGTGGGCCTAGCCTCACACCGGATGTTATTTTCCAATTTGTGTATCTTTGCAGTGTTGCTGAACTAATTGTCCCTTCAAAGTTCTGACAACTTGACCATTCATGTGACTTCAAACTTTGAGATGAATGGATTCTTGGTCTAATTGCATAGTGTAACCAGTTACATTTCTGGCATGTGGTATCTTGTGCATCATACGACATGTACATACTGTGATACTGATAATACTAGTGTAGTGTTCTGTGCTCCTAACGAATTATATTACTCTCAGGACATCTGCATATTGCTGAGGCACTTGGAGTACCTCTGCACATCTTCTTCACTTTCCCATGGACGTAAGTCTTTTCTGTTCTCACTGCCAGCATGAAAACATTTCACAAATATAATACTGTCATCATGTTTATCCCTGTGAAGATTTTTACATTACTTTTTTTTTTGTCTCGGTTGCAATTGATTGTGTTAGAACAGTAGTTTATACTATGGAATGATTGGAATCCCTCTGGAACTGCTCAATAAATTTCTTCAAAGAATGAATCAATGGCTTAAAGTTTAATGCACAAAAACAGCCAAAGTTATACTGCTCTTGCAGTTTACTTAAGATTAGTTCTTCCTGTTGCTTAAGAATATTTCGTCAACTATCACAATTGATTCCCAGGAAGCTCTAGTGAGTAGTGAGAACTATTCTCAGTAAGCTACAACTTCTACCAAGAAGCTCCTACCTCGTAGACGTGCTGCTAATCTGATTGTTGTACCTTTTCTTATACTGCTATTAGTCTAATATCTAACATATAGTTAAAATGCACTAATCTTGAAGCTTCGTACTTGACGCTATGCCTTAGTCTCATGCAGGTCAGCTTGTCCCTTTTGGATGCAGTGCTAATAGGGTCATGTATTTGCGATGAGAATCGTAATGCCACATATATTGTAAAAGATAGAACAACACTCTGCTTATTAACAAATATTTATGATGTATTATTTGTGTGAGGTTGCTATTTATGTTTTTCTATCTGCTAATATTCGTAGGCAGGCCAACTAATGAGTTCCCTCATCCATTGGCACGAATGCCTCAGAGCGCAACCTACAGGGTACAACCTCAAACTTTTCATTATTGTGCGCATGCAATCTAAACATGTGAATTTAGTCCTTTTTGTATATGAAGGTGAAATTGTTGTCTTAACCACCCCCCCACCCCAATATATATATATATATATATATATATATATATATATATATATATTCAGATTCTGACATCTTCACCTCTCTCACATTCAGCTATCCTATCTTATTCTGGATTTAATAATTTGGTGGGGCACCAGGGGATTCATAAATGACTTCAGAAAGAAGTTAAAATTGCCCCCTATTGCTTACTTCAGCACATACCATGGATCCATATCTCACTTACCTACTGGATACATGTGGAGCCCTCATCTTATGCCGAAGCCAAATGGTATTTTCATATTACTTCATTTAACTTCATTATACCAACTATTTATCAGTTAAATGAATTTGAAATTGTTTGAGCACATCTGTACCCATTGTGCAATAAGCTTCCACATGCATGGCGCAATACCCTTTCTGTCTAATGTAGCTTCATTTTTCTTCTTACGTTAAGTGTAGATTCATGCACTTTTGATCTTTTAATTTCGGTATAGGTCCCTTTCTGGTCTTTTAAAATTTGGCCAAGGCACCATTACCTTTTTGAGAAGACAACAAACACTTCAAACTTTATGTTGGGTCTAGAAAATGTTTTTTTAGATTAGTCATTTGTTAGTTCTAGCTGATGGAAACATGTCATTAAAAAACAATTATGTTTAAACTGCGAATTTTATGCTTTAATAATCAGGTTTATGTTGCCCGTACTATTTTCTTGTCCTCTGCAGATTGGGGTCCTCTAGTGGATGTTGTGGGATATTGCTTCTTAAATCTTGGAACAAAGTATCAACCGCCGCTAGAGCTTTCACTGTGGCTTCAACAGGGGCCCAAACCAATATACATTGGTTTTGGTAGCATGGTATGGACCCTATGTGAAAGGATTTATAATGATTAAAACAGTTCAATAATATAGTACTTTGCCTTGTTTACTGTTTTATTTAGTAATTCTGACTGCAAAGTGTATTGTTTGCTATCTGTATTACATTTTGTGTTCTCAGGTCATGCAAGTTACCTCCCTGTTTCTTTGTTTCATTTAACTGTAATTTTCTTCCATGAGCATGATTTTGTCATTCTTTATCAGTCCAATAGATTTTTCATTTTTTTTCTCATAATGATTGTACCACCTTTCAAAGAAATAGGTGTTCAAGAATCGAAAATCATGCCAACTGGCATTGCTTGTTATCTTTAAACTGAATCATGTTACTGTGGCTGTTACTACTTAAATAATGGATAGGCTTGCTTAGACTGTAAGGTCAGATGTCTTTAGCCTTAATAGGAGAGTACCAGAATTGATGATTTATCCCTTTTCATACAACGCTTTCATACGATCATATCTGGTTTATTACCATCCTTTCACAATGGGTTGATAAAATATTGTCAAAAACATTTCTTTATGCTTTTGTTTCGTTGATATAATGACTATCTAATTCCGATTATGTGGTTTATTTTTGTGTTTGAAGCCTCTTGATGATGAAAAGAAGGTCACTACTATCATTTTGGATGTCCTAAGAGAAACAGGACAGAGGGGAATCATTAGCCGTGGTTGGGGAGATCTTGGAAGTTGTAAGCTACCCGTTTCAGCATTTTAATTGTGTTACTAACTAATCTTTATATTGTGCATACCATATTGTGATATGATTATTCTATAGCATGTAGGCAGTGAGTACTCAAACATGTGGACATTGTTCTATAGTATTGCTGTTGTAGACTGCTGTTTCTTATCTCTTGTAGAAACTTATGTAGGTAGTTAGAAAAGTGAAGCCATTGGTCTATAATTTTTCCTTTAATGTTGGGATTGCTATCTGATGTATACAGAACATTGTATATCCTTGTTATTTATGTATGCAATCTGCACCTGCAGTTTCAGAAGTTCCAGTTGACGTCTTCATTTTGGAAGATTGCCCTCATGACTGGCTGTTTCCCCGCTGTGCTGCAGTGGTGAGTCCACTTTGTTGACTTGCAGGAATTTTCATATAAGTGTTGCTGGAGACATGTTAATAATTGAAAAGGGGAACTCGGGGGGGCGGGGGTTCTGAATTTCTTGCATTCTTGAAATGTCAAAGCAAAAATAGGAAGTTGTGGAAGAAATTCTCTCTAAATGTCAGAAGTCATAAAATACATATCATGCCAACTACCCACCCATTTAAGTATGTCAAAAAATGAGTGTCCTCATCAGGGATCAAAAACCCGGTACCGGGCCAAATCCCGGTCAGGGGCCGGGAACGGTACCGGCCGGTTACCGGAAATACCGGAATTTTTTCGGCTGAAATTCGCTTGAATTTGATTAAAAACCATTCAAAATTCAAAAAACAGAATTTGAATTTTAAAAACCTGAGAAAACCGGCCAGGATTTCATTTCCCGGTACCCACCGGAAAATCCGGTTACCGGCGGTAACCGGCCGGTTACCGCCGGTTTTTGTTTCCATGGTCCTCATGATGCCTCCTTGCTTACAACGGTTTTGGGCCGCTGAAGAGTGTCTAATGGATGAAACCATGCCGTGAAATGAGATTTTCTTCTTTGCTGGAACCATGCAATGCCATTGTTTTCCCGCTCCCTTTTTATACTATAATTTTTTCGTGGCAACAACTTGTATATGTTATGAATATTGTGTGTATATTGAAGATGCCCAATGGACAATATATATAGGAGTACAAGAGGTGTATGCCATATACAGATAAGGCAATACACAAGAGTCCCTATTCTATCTCTAATATATCTCTAACACCCCCCGCAAATGCAAGGCATATGCAATAGCATTGCATTTGGAAAGGGTTGACACTAAAATATGAAAAATCCAAAGTCCGAGTCTTGATAAATGTCGTCGTAGCATGCAGCTCTTGGAAAATGTCGTTAAAAGATCTCCTCCCATCCGTGGTTCCGCAACAGCCCATAAAACACAATGTGTAGGAGCAAAGTCGACCGCGGCAACATGACGAAGAAGAAGAAGAAACCGACAAAAAGATAAAATTGTCAAGTCGAATAGGAATAGATAGAAGCATGACGACGCAGATCGAAGCCCAAGACGACGGCGGCGCAATGCACAAGAAGCGCAATAAAGACGCAGTGCACAAGAAGCGCAATAAAGACGCAGAGAGCACAAGAAGCGCAACGGATGCACAGTGCAAAAGAAGCGCGACCCAATGCACGAGAAGCGCAACAGAGACGCAGTGCGGAAGAAGCGCGGCGCAATACACAAAAAGTACACCGGAGACGCAGTGCGGAAGAAGCGCAGCGGCCTTAAAAGTAGGGCAACGGATCTGCAGCGGTTCGAAGAAAAGAACAGCAGCTACTGCCATGTAAAAGAAATTCCTCTACTTTTATGACTGACAATAAATTTGTGGACTCGTATGGCATAAACGAACTCAAAGATAAAGTTTGACGGACTTGGATGGACGCAACGGAATAAATGACACAAAGAAAAAAAAAGACTAAAGATAATTAGCAGCAGATACTAACAGCAGCAAGCAGGCAAAAATAGCCAGCACAGATGCAGGAGCAAAAGCCCAAAGAGGAGCTGCCCAACAGCCTGCACCAAATTGGCTTAAATAACAACACACTTCCCAGCCCCAATCAGCCGAGCACCAGTTCAAGACTTCAAGTCCTCCCGAGAGCATCCCAATCAGCAGAGGTCTAGTTCAAGTCTCCAACCATCTTCTCTTCTCTCCTTCCAAGTAGAAGCAGCCGCACATAAAAAAAAAACCAAACCAAAAGCCGCACACCACCGCAAGACGAGGGAAAGCACGGAACCGGCAGAGGCAACGAGGAGGCCGAGGGAGGTGGCGGCCTGATCCAGGAGACGACGAGCCGATCTGGCGCAGTAGCTCGGGGAGGAGGTGCAGAGGTCGGGCCCGATCTGGAGCAGCAGTGGGGTGACGTCGGGCTTGGCGGCCTGAGCAGAGGAGCGACGAGCAACACGTTCGCCCCTGGAGGCGGCGGCGGATCCGGTCGGTCTGGGGTGGTGTCTGCACCGGGTGCGCACGGCGAGGAGGCTAGGCGCGGTGGTAGAGATCTCGAGGGGCGGCGATGAAGAAGTGCGGGCGGAGCGGACCGGCTGTTAGGAAGCGGCGGAAACAGTAAACCCTAACCCTAATTTTCGCTCTGATACCATGTTATGAATATTGTGTGTATATTGAAGAAGCCCAATGGACAATATATATAGGAGTACAAGAGGTGTATGCCATATACAGATAAGGCAATACACAAGAGTCCCTATTCTATCTCTAATATATCTCTAACAGTATACACCATTATAAAATTATTTAATGCAAACCTTCTATTTGCAGTAATATATTGGATGTTATGGCCAGTATTTGCAGCAAATATCAATAGTAACTAGTAAGAACATTTTGGAGAGTAACTACAAACCGACTTGACATATTTCAGTAATATGTACCTTGTAACATCCAATAGAAGTACTTCTGTTTCTGAGTACAATTTACTAATCAGGTTGTACCTTTGTTTATAAGGTGCATCATGGTGGCGCAGGTACGACAGCTGCAGGGCTGATAGCTGGGGTAAGCTACTAATCTCTTCATCAACTGACATAGTCTGCACTACTGATAGAGGTTGAATGAACATAAGAGGCCTCAGAATATGACAGCCTTCATCTGTTTAGCACAAAAGATGTTACTTGCCATTTTACCATTGGTACAAAACCAGATCACTCGAGACCTCCACCATCCATAGTTAAGGTTCAGTTGACAATATAGTCTGCAGCTTTTGTAAAATAAAACACTTATATTCTTATAAAGGCATGCTACGCAGTTTCCTCAATATACTAGCCCCCCTTTAATGTGCACTAAATGGCGTAAATTTTCCTCACCATTCACTATCATCAATCTTTTGTGAATCTCATTGACTACTCTTCGTACTCTTAACAGTGTCCAACCACCGTAGTGCCTTTTTTTGGAGATCAGTTCTTCTGGGGCGAGAGAATTCATGCACGAGGTGTCGGTCCTGCACCTATTCCTATAACAGAACTTACTGTCGAAGCACTTTCAAATGCAATAAGATTCATGCTTGATCCTGAGGTAGTATTACTTTTCTTGCTTTCATTATATTCCATGTTTCTAATATTTTATGATGAGCTCATTTGTCATTCTTTCAATACAAATAGGAGTATGCTGTTAACCTTATGACACGTAAACGCGTTCTGTGGTAATGAGCAGATGCATAGTTATGTTAATTAACCCATTCATGTACTTTACTGAAGGTAAAATCACGAACAATGGAATTGGCAATAGCAATAGGGAATGAAGATGGTGTGGCAGCTGCTGTAGACGCATTTCATCGACATCTGCCTTCAGAACTTCCACTTACTCCACCACCCACACATGTAGAGGAAGAACGCCTAGACTTGTTTCAGTGGCTTTCTCGAGCCCTTGAGAAGTGTTGTTTCCCATTCAATTTTTAGTTGTCCATAGGTTAGATATTGGTTCAATTTATTTATTTCTGTGGTTAAAAATTAGAAAATGGTATCATTGAAAAATTAAGGAAAGTGAAATAAATACTGGTTCAGCGCCCATGGTCAATTGTTCCTTCCCCCCTTCCCGTTGTGAATATCACAAATAAGGATATAGTTAGTGAAGTTGAATTCAATTTGTATTACATGATTTAGGTTTTGCTGGTTGGTGTGAGAATTTCGAAGTTTCTTATGAAGAAACTATACAGGTACACCTTAATCTTGTTAAAACTGTACAGGTACACCTTAATCTTGTTCCACTTGCTTATATTGGGGAGTCACATGGGATCGTTTTGAAATTCCTAGCGTGCTATTGTACGAAGTATGAAACTTGTAGGAGTGATATGGTAACTTATAATGTGTAAGGTCCTTTTCAGTTTTCAGCAGCACGAGTGGGAGCTGTGGTTGCATTCTATGCTACTTCGTAATCCTTTCTAAAGCTTTTTTCTTCTCTCTTAAATAATAACACGCAGTTCTCTTTCGCAACTTCTCGGAAAAACAAAGCTGACGGTCAAAGATCGGAGAAATTCATAACGACGCCACAAGGAAAACTACGCGATGCACCGAAAGTATAAAAAAGGAGGAAGGGTACTTCGGTTCATGGTTTAGTATAAATTAAATCTAACTATTGATTTGTTAACGGTATATTAATTTTTTTTTGCATTTAATTTTTTTTAATAATGATATTATGAATTTTTCTAACTAGAGTTGAAAATTCATGTAATCTTCACATGGTCAAGTACAATTCTACTTCTTCATAATTCTACTACCAAACTTAATCTTAATTAATTTGAACTATTTAATAAAAAAGAATAAACGATCTATATTAAATTAAGCTTTACTTAAAAGAACTCGAGTCGTAGCCCTTCTGTTCCTCACAAAACATACGCTAAAAAATCTTTGATTCCCTCGGTCCGCTCCGCCCCGCCCCGCCCGTCCTTTCTAGTTTCCACCGTTTCCCCTGGCGCCATCCGTTTCGCGCCATTTTCAGAAAAAAGATCCGAACATTTTGCAGCGCTCGTGTTTCGCCCGCCACAGCTGCACGCACGCCTATAAAAAACCACTGCAAATTTCTCTTGTCGCGTCCAAATATCTCAAAGGGCCCATCAACCTGCGACCAGAGGAGCGCAGAAGGCTGGTGTTGGTGTGCCTTTGTCCAGTGGCTAGAATATTGGTCGAACAAAAGAGGAGAACAGCAAGGCGACACGGCAACATGTGAGCGGGAGATGCGACAGCTCTCACCCGCGCGGTGCTGGCGTGACTGTGGTACGGCCGGTAGCCGGAGCCCTGGCTCCGTTTCCTTTGTCTCGTTTCGTGTTTTTCAGAAGTAGAGAAAATAGAGATAATCAAACCCTTGCTGCATGCGTATCCACATGTAGATTAACACACACCAACAACAAGCATATTGTTTGGTACTTCCATAGTCCCATTGCATAGATAGTACGATAGTACACACAGTGTCTTATTAAATGCTGCATCGGAGTTTTAGAAATTCTCAACCTTTGGCACTACACACTAGACAGGTCACAGGCTGGGTAATTTGTTTTTAAAACAAGACAGGCTGAGTGATTCTGACAATCGATTTGGAGCAAATGTACATCGGCCATAACTACAGTGCGTGAAACGTGATAGCTAGTCTGATACGCGTCGGTCCAGGCGACCAAGCCACACGCTCCGCGAGTGCAAATCTGCAACGCTGCATGTTGATTCATGATCTGCTTCTCACAGGATCAAGGAAAATGCTTCACGTATCGTCGTACGCGCATATGATGCCGCGCGCACGCGCCGCCCCCAGCCCGGCCCGCGTCGCCCCGGCCGTCCGTCCGCCTGCCCGGCCGCGCATCGTATAAATCGTGCGTGTGTATTGCACTGCCGTCGAATGGCGCTTAATTTGGCTGTAGTAAAATAGTAGTCCTAGTATCCTACTCCATTTCAACATAAGAAAAGACCAGCGAAAGCGAGCAATTCGCGCGTCTGGGAAACAACAAGACATTGGGCATCTCGGGTACAATCTCCTTGCCATTCAGGCAGCTGCGTACGGTCGCGTTAAAGTGGTCAACACCTCGGCTGCCGAGACGCCGCCGCCCAAAACCACACGCGCGACCGGCCAGCCGAGTCACCTCACCTCACCAGTCCAGACTCCAGACTCGGGTAGGCTCCACGGACTTGACAGCGCGGTAGGTGGCGGAACAAAACTTGCTGCCTACGGCCAAACCCCACAGGCCACAACGCACGAGCCAAACCAAACCAAACCATGCGGCCGTGGGCCGTCCCCACACCCCACCACCACCAGCCGGCGCGGCACGCGGACGTTGCTGAATTCTGGAAGCAGCACGAGCTGACGTTGCCGAATCTCTCTTGTAGCTAGGTCGAGGCTGGCCGGGTCAGCTAACATGCAAGGGCACCGCATGCAGAGAGGATGTTGTTTCGTGATCGAACGCGTGGCGCACCGCGCACGGGCCTGCCCGAGACGTGTCACGTACGCCGGCGCGGATCGGAGCTGCGCGTAAGTACGTAGTTTTGGTTGTTCGCGTTGGGAGAGCTGTTGATTAGGGTCATCGTCGGTGACTAGATACAGCTAATTAAGCTGGCCAGGCCAAATAAAAAGAGTACCAGTAAGCCTGCCTTGCCAGTTTGGTCATTGTGCGTCATGCTGCACTTCAAGTCTCCAACCATGGTGCATCGCTCGTGAGTCGTGGCACGGCCGTTCCTTGCAGGGGAAGCCGAAGCCTGATCTATGCTCGTGCATGCGGAGAGTTTGTTGGAGACATTAAGGGCGATTGCTAAGGTGTAGTAAACAACACGTGAACTGTGAACAACATACGGACCGAGCCATCGAGTGGCAACTGGCATGCATATGCCAGTCGTCCTAGAGCCCCACAGCTAGTGGCCGCATGGGAGCGAAGCACTGCGAAAAGCTGGCCCACAGGAAGTCGTAGGCTTCTGGCGGCAAGCAAAATATATATTCGCTTGGATGATAGTACCCTTCTGCGGTGACCACGGTCCACGGTGTTGCGAGTGTCAACTCGTCAAGCACGCTGGCACTAAGCAAACCATATATTTTTCTGTTTATTATTCCCATTTCGATTAACGTCGAGCACGGTTTTCTCTTGCAAACTCAGGGCAATGCTCACGCAGTGACCGCCAGCTCGGCCAACTCTTCCATCTTAAGAAAGAATCGCAGTTTTTTTTATTGGGTGTTATTGATGCCAAATCATGTCTAAAGAACATATTCTAGTGTTGTACGGAACAATGATTCGGACTTGCGGCAAAACCAAACCTAACACCGTGAAAAAAAAAAGTGGCTCGATGGAGGCGCGCGTTTGCATATGGTTGGAGACCCCCCAAAGAAAAAGAAATGAATCTTTTTCATCCTGATGAGCTAAACCCCAAGCCATAGCATACATGATGACTTTTAGCTAACTTTGCCCAAGCCTCCAGGATGCACTAGAATATGGGCCTGCCTTTTTGTGTCATGAAAGAGATACTTAGAAGCTTCTCTATACTTTGACACCATTAATTACCAAATCTTAGTGATCGAGATCACCATTGCATGTGTTGCTTTCAGAAGCTGGTAATGATTAAAGATTAGTCAAGAGGTTAATTTTACTGAAAAGGTGTCTTGATTGGTGACGTACCGCTAACCATGGTTTTACTTATTAATTATGGGTTAGAATCCCAGTGACAAATTCGATCGCTGGTTTAATTTGTTAATGAGATACAGCTGGGAGCACCTGGTTGTTTCACTATGCTATGCTATGCTATGGTGTTACGATGTATGGCATGATGGCAGTATGATTTATACGATGTATATTATAAGATGCATATTGAATATTAATACAAGAATTTTGTCTTAAATATGAACTTTAATGAGATAATTTACCGTACACATAAATCATGTATTGCTTGAGATTAAACATGAATGCATACAATTTGGAAAAAACAACTAATAGATTAAGAATAGAATTATATAGCTACATGATCTATATATAATAGAGAGTGATTACGTTTGTAAAAACACCAACAACTTATAATACTCAATGATTTTCTTCCATCGAAGCTCATACATCAATTTACGTTTATCAGGTTGTATTTTTCTTCAAGCTTTTATTGTCATTTTCAATGTTTAGAATATCTTAAAATCTTAAATAGCCTACAAGATACGTAAATATGTTCTCAAGCATTTACACAAAATTTGAAACAAATTTACCCAGCTAGTTATTATTATAGAACAGTTCCGTAGTTTTCCTCCTTTCTTTTCTGAGAAAAACAGCAGCTTCAGAGTTTAAAAACACTCCTTGTTGTATTTTTTGCTGAGTACTTGTAACGCTCCGTGTTATTACCCCAGGGGTAATAACACTTAGGCACGCGGATTACTATTCGTTTGCTCGGTAGAACACTGCTCCAACGAATAGTAAGCCTTCACCAGAGTTACGCAGCAGAACAATAAAGTAGAAATTGTCATTTATTTCAACAGTTAGCCACGCAGGGCTAAAATCTTAATACAAGTTTTATACAAATACCCAAGGGAACTTCCCCGCTTCTCTTGTGCATACTGAAGTACCAATGACCTATTCGTCCCACAAGCCAAAATAGCTCCCAACTCGCCTGGTTCCTCTTAGTCCAAGCCTTCTCCTCCGCTTGTTACTTCAGACAAGAAGTCCTTCGTCCCACGGGATAGTTCCCACGGACTAGGATCTACAAAGGAGAATACTAACAAGGTTGAGTACAAATTAATGTACTCAGCAAGCATTAATAGCAAAAGATGCACAGGATGCACGATCTCTAATCTTTATCACAATTTCTAAATCATCTCACTTTAGAAAATAAATCTCGACAAAAAGTGGCAAGTTTTAATACTGAAAAACTCTACTAGTCACTCGGAGAGACGAAAGACCCCCTGTGGTTCCCTGAGACTCCAATCTCGAGACTGGCATGAATTCATGATTTGTTTAGCATCGCGCAGCTTTGTACCACTTTACCCATAGCTATTCGAGCTCTCGTGAACAGGTCCACCGCATTGCCTTAGATGCGGGTTCGAGATCAGAATACAGAACGTTTTCCAGGTTACGTGATTAATTTCTCCACCCATCACCTTCCGCCGGTGCAGATTAAGTCACGCTGCTGACCTCATCATCCACCGAGTTCTGGTGAGGTTGGTTGAGGCAGCTTCTATTCTGCACTCAACACTCCACCTTAACGCTTATAGCGCCTTTGATCCCCCACTTCCGGACTATCCCCCACCAGTCCTGGGTTCCTCCATCACAATCACTCACACCTAATACTTACCCGTTGTAGAGAGCATAGTCACGTAACAAGGTAGCATTTTCTGCCCGCCGAAACGGGAAAATGGTTGGCACTGAATTACGGCATCTGACCGAGCAAGAGTTGGTTGGTCCTTATATTATAACCATATGTAAAAAGGGGCCCACCTCTTACCTCAACATCATCATCGCGTTTCCCCAGCCAGGGCCCCCTTTTACCCACCTAGTAAGTCTCATTCTTTCTTAATCATCTTAATCATTTTATCTCAATCATTTTCTTTAGGTTTTGGAAAACCACTTTGATGCAATACTTATAATAGTGCAAGATAGGGTATATTTTTAAAATAACTATATTAATGTTCAAGAGGATCGCTTGCCTTCGAGGACGTAGGAAAGGTTGGCGCCGATGAAGTTCTGGTCAGCTGCTCCGGTCTGTATTGATTCGCCTTCTGTAGTAGGTTGGCAACGAATAATAATAGTATAAGCAAATATGTATTGATTTGAGTGATACTAGGAATACATAAGTTAGTGACGGCTACCAGTAGCACATTTTAATTAACTAAAATATTTTTGAGACCTAAGCGAAGTTAGCACTTCCCGAAATAGTCGCTCTACTGCCTACTCACACTAAGGTCGAAACCCGAGGTTCCCGCTTAACTAACTCAATTAACCCGTTTAAACCGCTCTCAAAGCCCGACTAAATACCAGCGATGCACGATACTGCTACACGTGCAAGCTAGTCTACTAACGAAAGGAAAAACAGCTACACAACCTGTTCTAGCAGCCAAACCACCGATCAACAAGAATCTAAACTAAACTGAGATTAAACCAAATCCTAAATCTAAAGCCCTTAACCTAAACCTAATCTACCCTAATTCCCCCTATTCTCCCCCCCTTAATTCCCTCTCTCTCTCTCTCTCCCTCTCTCTCTAACCTCATTCGGCCAGCACCCTAAACCCACACACGCACACAAAGACTCACCCCTACGCCACTCTCTCTCCGACTCTCTCCTGCTCACCCTCCCGTTTAACCCTCACTGCGCCGCCCTCGAGCTCTCCCTCTGGCGGCTCCGGCGTCGCCGCCCTCGAACTCGGCCCGACTCGGCACCGGCGCGCGCTCAGCCGCCGCGCCTCCTGAATCTCCCTCGCGCAGTCTTGGCGCGCGCCTACCGCCCGGCACCAGCTCCCCTCCTTTTCGCGCACGCGCAGACCTAGTCGTGCGCTGCTCCCTTGGCTAGGCCCGGCTCCCCTTCGGTTCGGCCCGGATCCGGCTCCCCGTTGCCTCCCCGAGCTGCCTCGGCTCTCCCCTCGGCTTGGTCTGGCTGGCTCGGCCATCGCCGCCGCGCCAAGACCAAGCTCCTCCGCTCGCTAGATCGCGACCACGAACCTCACCGGCGGCTCGGCCTCCCGCGCCGCAAGACTGCGTCTGCACCGACGCTTTCCCCTCCCCCTCTTACTAGCTCACCCGTTCGGTTCTTGCTAAAGCTCTGCTGATGAATGCTACTACTCATGAATGCAGGTTAGTGGTTGGATCTGGAGATGGAGGTGCTACTGGAGTATGCAAATGCTCACCTCATGCATCACTAGGTAATGCTTTTACCTTTCGATGGAAGGTTTGACTGTGATTGTGATGGTACGGTGGTTCTGTGATGATGGCTGTCGATGGTTGCTGCGGGGATGCCGACGGTGAGCAGGGTGATGCTGCCGGCTGTGGTGAAGCCGAGCTCCTGGCGCCCTGGGCGACGCCGAGCTTCTGCTGGCGCTGCTCTTGGACTGGGGAAGGAATGGGGTGAATGAGGGAAGGCTAGGGGGATAAGAACGCTGCTCGGCTGTGAGGATAAGGATGCACTGTGCATTTGCAGAGTGTATTGAAAACTGTGTAAATGGATGAGTTTGAATTGTGCTAGTGATACACTGTGATGATTGTGTGTAGCGGGGAAATGGGTTGAGGCACTTGCTGCCAATTTGCTTCAATGTCGAGATGCAAGATGTACTAATGGAATGATGCCGATGCTTCTAGATTTGCTGGTGTAAACAGAACTACTGATTTATTTGTCTAATGCAATTGACGATGCACTTCAATTACCGACTCGACCCTCCTATTGCTGAATGATGAGAATGCATGAATGGTGAGAGTGTATGAATGATGCGCTATGATTGGGCTAATTAGTTATGCAATGCTCACGAACGAAACCTAACGAAACCAACGCACTGACAACGAAACAGCTGCTTAACAACGATCTAATACTATCGTCAACTCACCACTAAGAGAAGCTTTAAACCGCTAAACCCGACATCGCTATGAGCGATTAGAGTTGTTTTTAGGTTAGTCCGATTTTCCGGGTTCTCACATCCTACCCCACTTGAAAACAAACTTCGCCCCCGAAGTTAGAAACTCGCTTGACCAGGTTGGGGGGTGGACTTCGCGCATTTCTTCCTCCTTTTCTCCTGTAGCTTCTCACACAGAGCGATTCTTCGATAGCACTATAAGCGCTAAGGTGGAGTGTTGAGTGCAGAATAGAAGCTGCCTCAACCAACCTCACCAGAACTCGGTGGATGATGAGGTCAGCAGTGTGACTTAATCTGCACCGGCGGAAGGTGATGGGTGGAGAAATTAATCACGTAACCTGGAAAACGTTCTGTATTATGATCTCGAACCCGCATCTAAGGCAATGCGGTGGGCCCTGTTCACAGAGAGCTCAGAATAGCTATGGGTAAAGTGGTACAAAGCCTGCGCAGTGCTAAACAAATCATGAATTCATGCCAGTCTCCAGGATTGGAGTCTACGGGAACCACAGGGGGTCTTTCGTCTCTCCGAGTGACTAGTAGAGTTTTTCAGTATTAAAACTTGCCACTTTTTGTCGAGATTTATTTTCTAAAGTGAGATGATTTAGAAATTGTGATAAAGATTAGAGATAGTGCATCCTGTGCATCTTTTGCTATTAATGCTTGCTGAGTACATTAATTTGTACTCAACCTTGTTAGTATTCTCCTTTGTAGATCCTAGTCCGGCCGGGAACTATCCCGAGTGGGACGAAGGACTTGCAGGTACAGAAGTAACAACTGGAGGAGAAGGCTTGGACTAAGAGGAACCGGGGCGAGTTGGGAGCTATTTTGGCTTGTGGGACGAATAGGCTGTTGGTACTTCAGGGCAGACAAGAGAAGCGGGGAAGTTCCCTTGGGTATTTGTATAAAACTTGTATTAAGATTTTAACCCTGCGTGGCTAACTGTTGAAATAAATGACAGTTTCTACCTTATTGTTCTGCTGCGTAACTCTGATGAAGGCTTACTATTCGTTGGAGCAGTGTTCTACTGAGCAAACGAATAGTAATCTGCGTGCCTAAGTGTTATTACCCCTGGGGTAATGACACGGGGCGTTACAGATGGTATCAGAGCAATAGGTTCGGGCCACGCTAATAACATAGAACTGTAGCAAGAACTTAGGTGTGCTTTTCTCGCCTGCTATATTGCACTAATTACCTTATTAACCCTCATCCCCATGTCAATTTCTATTCCCGTCCCGTTTCAAAAGTATTATGTTAAAAAAACCTCATCTTCTTTAAAGTGACAACCTACTAACGTAGAACCATTCCTTTGCAGGAGGTTTAGGCTTAGTCTTCCGATCGAGAGAGTGCGGGGGAAGCGTGTGTTCCGTCATAGGGCTCGTGTTACTAACTTTCGCTGAATAATCTGTCAGGCTAGCAATTCGATCTAAGATAGAAGGTTTGAGGCTATAGGTGTTGGGGTATCAATATAAGATCATAAGTTGCACGCCGAGGGTAGAGGCTTGCAGTAGAACTCTGGTATGGACCTACTTTTCCAGTCTCTGGATAAGTCTCGACCATACCCATTAGCTTCCTTATCCTTTCATTCTTATAACCAAAGTGACACGTCAGCCTCCTCAGTAAATCAGTAACTACTTAAAGAGAACAAAGATAATGGCTGACGGTGTGAAAAGAGGTCTTATCCCCCTTTCTGCACTTCAGTTTTCCCGGACGAGTGGTCCGTGGCACTTCGAGCGTGTAGCTCTGGCGTACCCAGGAACGAAATCCTGGGCATACTCAGGAATGAGCCCTGAGCGGTCCCAAACACGTGGTTTGGGCGGTCTTGAGAGCGAGATCTCAAGCGTACCTGGGCACGTGGATCCAGGGTAGTGTAGGTCGCACTCAGAGGCAAGCTCTGAGCGGTCCCAAACACGTGGTTTGGGCGGTCTTGAGAACGGGATCTCAAGCGTGGATCGAGCACGAGACTCGTAGAATAGGACTTGGACCTTTTTGCATCTCCTTGTTTCTTGGTGTTATTTGCTTACAGTGTGTATGTCATAATACAACTCACCCTGGGTTAATTTCTGCCAGATAAATATAATACCCTCTTTCTTGCTACAAATCACTGCTAAAGAAGTAAGAAATTCGAATAACCAACAAAAAGGTTCCTCAAGATAAAACTTGTTACACATACAACAAGAAGCACAACCACGTTCTCAACACCTCCCCCATAGAATGAAAGGACATGGAAAGCAAGGAACGAAGATTGGGGACTACCATCAGGATTTCCACCACAAGATCCGTCAACAGAAAAACTCATCGGTGCATATTCAGAAGACAACACTGGGCCAACCCATAATTACCACAATCTCCGAAGCCAGTCATCTGTCAACCACTGGAGCAACAGACTCTGCAGGAATATTGGAAGAGGTAATCAAATACCTAGAAAGTTCTAGAAGGGAAGCACAAGAAAGTCACAACCGTTTCTTGGAAGCCTTGCTAGCCCGAATAGCACCTACCACTTCTCCACCAAAGCGCGGAGTTAGTTTGGACGATTCTCTCCAACCTTGCCCTACCATTGTGGCTAGAGCAGTCATCCAACCACCACCAACTTATCACAAGCGAAAGATGGTGGAATAAGGGCAAGCTGTTGTAAGGAACTCTAAGGCGCTTTCAACTAAGCCTCCACCCATCCAAGCACCAACGACAGCTACTGTCATGATTCCAGGATTACCACCGCGCCCACCAATGCAGCTAGTCAGCAACAATAATGATTGGTCTCCACAGGATGAGCCACCCGTAGGAAATCAATCATTCCTTCCTAAGACTTCTGGTGACCCACCGTTATATGGGGAACCACCACAGTTATCTATACAATTTACTGATGTGGCTAACTCACTTGAAAGTTCTCAAGTCAGGCGAAAACAGCTTAACTATAATGAAGATCAGTAAATACTCCTGAGAGACACCTGGAGCATCACGAAGGTAATTCTGAATACCAAGGTGGATTATTGCAGAACCCGAGTACCTAGCTGGCTCAGCAGCATTATCACACAGAGGATAAAACTAATGAGTCTAAGGTGGATGTATCGTCACCAGCAACAAACCTGCAGGATCTAAGTTTGCATAACGACGAGTTAAAGGTCATCAAGTTAGCCGAGGATAACACAACAATTTTAATTCCTGACCATTTGCAATTTCCAACACTCAGTGGACCAAATTGAGCTTTGGCGGTTTTTAAATCCGGTGCATTTTATGGGTTTCCCACTAAAGAGCATCGATAGTAGTGTGGAGTTGCCTGTTGTTGAAGAATCGATACCTTTTGATCCAAATAACTACGAGGGGTCAGGATTCCTATGATAGTAGTGCGGTGAATTCATCGGTAAGTGAGAACTGTGAAACCATGACGGGAAATAATGGGGAGAGTATTGATACATCTCCTGTTTCACATTTCGACATCCTGAGACAGGAAGTGTTCGACAATCCTTCTGGTTATAAATATAATCTGCCATCAGTCTCGAATCATTCTTATTCACACCCATGTTAGCCAAGTACAATGGAGGCCCCACCAAGAATCACCCAAGCACCCACTCTCTCCACCTGTCAAACTCACTGCAAGCCCTTCAATTACACAATGACCTAGTGGGGTTAAATCTTGTATCTCTTCGGAACTTGGACTAAAATTTATCACCTTTTCTAGCAGCACGATCAAGGGCTTCAAAATATAACTCAAGCACACCAAGAAGTACTGGACCATCCATCTCCATGCAGAAGGATGGAAGGATGAAGACACGGCGATCAAGATTTAGAAATAAGATTTGGACGATTGCCGCGGGGCACATCAACGGAAAATCCACCAACAGACCTCAACGAGACAGCGTCTGGCCAATCCAGAACAACCACAACACCAGCAGCCAGCCATCCCCATCCACCACCTACCTATGGACCTTGTCCAAGCATGCCACAATAACCACCCCCTTGATATAGACCACTCGGGCTAAGAACTTTCAATCCATCCTTCTAGAGATCCATAATCCAGCAGCAGCCTGTCGCAATAGCTCCTAGTCATGCAGAGTATAGAGATCGCTACCTGGCAAAGGATAGCTTGATTGTTGAATAGCGAATTAAAGGATTACACGATTACGGATATTGGATGATTAGAAACACATCGTGGTGGGATATTGATCATAGAAATAAATTATTGTTGGATACTAGATAAATGAATTGCTGGATGTGGAATCATAGAAATAGATAATGATTGAATACTGGATGTTGGGTCATAGCCATATATTACTATTGGATTATTGGATATTGGACTAATGACGTTGAATTAAATAAGTAAATGGTTGCGGAGCTTGGATCGATGGACATGGGATTAGTAATGATACATGATTATGGAATAATTGGATTATTGTTGATATATAAATAAACGCTAGCTATTGGATTATAGGAATGTATTTATTGAATTATTGAAGTTAGGAGTATTGGATGATGGGATAGATTATTGTGGAAAATTGGATTGTGGGATTTCAAAATTGTTGAAGTGGGATTATCGGATGTCATCATTATTGGATCATATGAATGAATTTGTTGGACTACGGGAGTTAAGAGATATTGGATTATGGGATAGATTATTGTTGAAAATTGGATTGTGGGATTACATAATCGTTGAAGTTGGCTTATTGGAATTTATAAATTATTGGATCGTATGATTATGTCATGATTGAATTATTAGAAATATAATATCGCTGGATTATAGAAATACTTTTGTTGGATACTAGAATATGTTAAGGTTGGATTATATCAGTATATCTTTGTTGGAATATAGGAAAAAAAAACTTGATCTGATTATATAAACACATCTTGGCAGATTTAAATGGATTTTAGTAGCTATTAGAGAGTTAGTACTGAGGAGTTGATCCAGTAAAGGCGGTGATTTAAAGGCGAAACGGTTGGATTTTCATACCAATACCTGAGGTTAATTTTTTTTTGGTGAGCTAGTGTAATCTTAACATATGAGTAAACTCTGTGGAATTAATTGGATAATTTGGTTATGTCGGATTTGTTGGATTTAATTGGATAATGGAATGAGATTTAGATATATTGCTAGTGATCGTGGGAGATCTAGTATTAATAATCTGATCGGGTTTAGAAAATGAATAAAGGAGGATTGGAAGAGTATAGTAAGTTGTGATTGGGATTTGGGTGCATAGCTTGGATTATAAAGAATTGAAGAAATCAGTAGAGTGAATTGAATAATAGTGCTTGATTGAGTCATAGTTATCGGTGGACTAATGTAAGCCATGATGTGGTAGATAAATTGGCAGAATAGATTGACTTGGAAAGTATGATTCTAATACAGAAGCTTGGCCTACTAATCTTAGCAGTGGCACCAATATTGGAATTGGGGAAGTTAGCCAAAGGTTCAATTACAATTTAAATGAGACTATGGTATTGTTTTGACCATATAAATCTTAGCCATGATTTAACTCAGAGGACAAGTAAAAGTTGGTGTAGACTTAGGTTAAATGAATACGTGAATGATGATAGTTGAGGCACACGATCAATTTGTTGCTATAATTGAGATCAGGTTTTGTTGGAAGTAGCCCCAAGTCAATTGGAAAGTGGGCTTCAATGCGACATCCTGCTTTGAGCAACCACAAAACACCCAAGGTGGCACGGGCCATGCCATCGTCTGCCACTAAGCAACACTCCCAGTTTACAGATTGACATCCTAATAAGTTAGTGACTTACCTTCAAGTCACCCTTATACCGTTACCCATCCATATCCGCTATGGTATTCCATCCCAACCTCCAAATTATCAAATCCAGAAACATCAACCCCCAGATCCTTTAATCATCGAAGAAATCCAACGCATCAAGTCAGACCAACCCTCTGAGTTCCAGATAGACGACTCCGGAGTTTTGGGGCGACAAGCTAGAATCTGAGTCCCGGACCAACCACAAAGTAAGGAGACCCTCCTACGTGAAGCTCATAATACTCAGTACACTACACATTCAGGCAGCACGGAAATGTATCGAGACTTGAAGGAAACTTTTGGGAGACAAGCATGAAGCGGGCCATAGCAGAATATGTAGGCCAATGCGACACCTACCAAAAGATCAAAGCCTAACACCAACATCCAGCAGGACTGGAAATACCTGAATGAAAATGGGAGGATATCTGTATGGACTTCATAACAAATTTTTCCTCTCACTATCCAAAAAGAAGGATGCCATTTGGGCTATCGTGGATCATCTTCCAAATCAGCCCATTTCATTGCAACTAATTAAAATACTCGACGAATAAACTCGCTGAGATTTATATCGAAAAAATAATTACTCTACACGGAGCACCGAAGAACATCACATCAGATAGAGGATCAGTGTTTGTATATGGTTGCTGGAAAAAGCTTACATACTGCTTTGGGCACCATCATCAACTTCAGCACGACCTATCATCTACAAACTGATGGGCAGACTAAACGGGTTAATCAAATCCTAGAAGTTATGCTAAGAGCATGTGTGCTAAACTTTAGAGAATCATGGGAAAAATGTCTAACCCTAGCGGAGTTTGCACACAATAACAGTTATCCGTCTAGCCTTCAAATGGCCCCGTACGAAGCTCTCTACGGCAGAAAGTGTAGATCACCAATCCGTTGATATAAAGTCAGAGAAAGATTCAACTAATTTGAGAACGCCTCAAGATTTCCCAGAGCAGGCAAAGGAACTATGCCTATAAGCACAGGAAAGACCTTCAGTTCGAAGTTGGAGATTAGGTGTACCTAAAGATATCACCTATGCGGGGAGCACGCAGATTTGGACTAAAAGGGAAGCTAAGTCCGCGTTACGTGGGACCCTTTTTGGATCCTGAGCGTAAAGGCACCCTAGCATATAAACTGGAGTTACCAACCCCGCTGTCGCTGATTCATGACGTATTTTATGTCTCTCAACTTCAAAGATATCTAAGAGAACCCTCGCAGCGTGTTACCAATCTCAACATAACCTTGCAAGATGATTTGACCTACAAAGAGCGCCGGTGAAAACTCTAGTGACAGAAGACCGATAGTTAAGGAACAGGATGATCTGCTTCTGCAAGGTGCTATCGAAGAATCGCTCTGTGTGAGAAGCTACAGGAGAAAAGGAGGAAGAAATGCGCGAAGTCCACCCCCCAACCTGGTCAAGCGAGTTTCTAACTTCGGGGGCGAAGTTTGTTTTCAAGTGGGGTAGGATGTGAGAACCCGGAAAATCGGACTAACCTAAAAACAACTCTAATCGCTCATAAGCAGTAATCGGGGTTTAGCAGCGGTTAAAGCTTCTCTTAGTGGTGAGTTGACGATAGTATTAGATCGTTGTTAAGCAGCTGTTTCGTTGTCAGTGCGTTGGTTTCGTTAGGTTTCGTTCGTGAGCATTGCATAACTAATTAGCCCAATCATAGCGCATCATTCATACACTCTCACCATTCATGCATTCTCATCATTCAGCAATAGGAGGGTCGAGTCGGTAATTGAAGTGCATCGTCAATTGCATTAGACAAATAAATCAGTAGTTCTGTTTACACCAGCAAATCTAGAAGCATCGGCATCATTCCATTAGTACATCTTGCATCTCGACATTGAAGCAAATTGGCAGCAAGTGCCTCAACCCATTTCCCCGCTACACACAATCATCACAATGTATCACTAGCACAATTCAAACTCATCCATTTACACAGTTTTCAATACACTCTGCAAATGCACAGTGCATCCTTATCCTCACAAATGAGCAAATGTTTTATCCCCTAGCCTTCCTCATTCACCCCATTCCTTCCCACCCAGTCCCTCCCGCCCAGAGCGGCAAAGAGAAGCTCGGCGTCGCCCAGGGCGCCAGGAGCTCGGCTTCACCACAGCCGACAACATCACCCTGCTCACCGCCGGCATCCCCACAGCAACCATCGACAACCATCATCACAGAACCACCGTACCATCACAATCACAGTCAAACCTTCCATCGAAAGGTAAAAGCATTACCTAGTGATGCATGAGGTGAGCATTTGCATACTCCAGTAGCACCTCCATCTCCAGATCCAACCACTAACCTGCATTCATGAGTAGTAGCATTCATCAGCAGAGCTTTAGCAAGAACCGAACGGGTGAGCTAGTAAGAGGGGGGAGGGGAAAGCGTCGGTGCAGCGGCGGGCCGAGGCCGAGCCGCCAGCCGGGTTCGTGGTCGCCAGATCTAGCAGAGCCGGAGGAGGAGCTGGTCTTGGCGCGCGGCGCCGAGGCCGAGCCAGCCGCACTGCCGAGGAGAGCCGAGGCGCCGGGAGGCAACGGGGAGCCGGATCCGGGCCGAACCGAAGGGGAGCCGGGCCTAGCCAAGGGAGCAGCGCGCGACTAGGTCTGCGCCGTGCCGAGCAAAAGGAGGGGGAGCTGGTGCCGGCCAGAGGGCGGCGCGCCAAGACTCGCGAGAGGAGATTCAGAGGGGCGGCGGCTGGAGCGCGCCGGTGCCGAGTCGGGCCGAGTCTGAGGGATGGCGACGCTGGGAGCCAGCGCGAGGGAGAGCTCAGGGGGCGGCGACGCAGTAGGGTTAGAGGGGAGGGGTGAACCGGGAGAGAGTCGGGAGAGAGAGTGAGCGTAGGGGGGGTGAGTGCTGTGTGCGTGTGTGGGTTTAGGGTGCTGGTCGAGTGAGGTTAGAGAGAGAGGGAGAGAGAGAGAGGGAATTAAGGGGGGAGATTAGGGGAATTAGGGTAGATTAGGTTTAGGTTAAGGGCTTTAGATTTAGGATTTGGTTTAATCTCAGTTTAGTTTAGATTCTTGTTGATCGGTGGTTTGGCTGCTAGAACAGGTTGTGTAGCTGTTTTTCCTTTCGTTAGTAGACTAGCTTGCACGTAGCAAGATCGTGCATCGGTATTTAGTCGGGCTTTGAGAGCGTTTAAACGGGTTAATTGAGTTAGTTGCGGGAACCCTGTTTCGACCTTAGTGTGAGTAGGCAGTAGAGCGACTATTTCGGGAAGTGCTAACTTCGCTTAGGTCTCAAAAATGTTTTAGTTAATTAAAATGTGCTACTGGTAGCCGTCACTAACTTATGTATTCCTAGTATCACTCAAATCAATACATATTTGCTTATACTATTATTATTCGTTGCCAACCTACTACTGTATGCTTAATCAACATGCATCGAGCAAATGACTGTAACTTCATCTACGCCAACCTTTCCTACGTCCTCGAAGGCAAGCGATCCTCTTGAACATTAATATAGTTATTTTAAAAATATACCCTATCTTGCACTATTATAAGTATTGCATCAAAATGGTTTTCCAAAACCTAAAGAAAATGATTGAGATAAAATGATTAAGATGATTAAGAAAGAATGAGACTTACTAGGTGGGTAAAAGGGGGCCCTGGCTGGGGAAACGCGATGATGATGTTGAGGTAAGAGGTGGGCCCCTTTTAACATATGGTTATAATATAAGGACCAACCAACTCTTGCTCGGTCAGATGTCGTAATTCAGTGCCAACCATTTTCCCGTTTCGGCGGGCAGAAAATGCTACCTTGTTACGTGACTATGCTCTCCACAACGGGTAAGTATTAGGTGTGAGTGATTGTGATGGAGGAACCCGGGACCGTGGGGATAGTCCGAAGTGGGGATCAAAGCGCTATAAGCGTTAAGGTGGAGTGTTGAGTGCAATAGAAGTCGCCTCAACCAACCTCACCGTAACTCCGGTGGATGATGAGGTCACAGCGTGACTTAATCTGCACCGGAAGGTGATGGGTGGAGAAATTAATCACGTAACTCGAAAACGCTCGATTTCGATCTCGAACCCGCATCTAAGGCAATGCGGTGGGCCCTGTTCACAGAGAGCTCAGAATAGCTATGGGTAAAGTGGTACAAAGGCTGCGCAGTGCTAAACAAATCATGAATTCATGCCAGTCTCCAGGATTGGAGTCTACGGGAACCACAGGGGGTCTTTCGTCTCTCCGAGTGACTAGTAGAGTTTTTCAGTATTAAAACTTGCCACTTTTTGTCGAGATTTATTTTCTAAAGTGAGATGATTTAGAAATTGTGATAAAGATTAGAGATCGTGCATCCTGTGCATCTTTTGCTATTAATGCTTGCTGAGTACATTAATTTGTACTCAACCTTGTTAGTATTCTCCTTTGTAGATCCTAGTCCGTGGGAACTATCCCGAGTGGGACGAAGGACTTGTGCATGTATAACAACCGGAGGAGAAGGCTTGGACTAAGAGGAACCAAGCGAGTTGGGAGCTATTTTGGCTTGTGGGACGAATAGGTCGTTGGTACTTCAGTAGGCATAAGAGAAGCGGGAAGTTCCTTGGGTATTTGTATAAAACTTGTATTAAGATTTTAGCTCTGCGTATAATGTTGAAATAAATGACAATTTCTACTTTATTGTTTCACTGCAGAACTCTGGTGAAGGCTTACTATTCGTTGGAGCAGTGTTCTACCGAGCAAACGAATAGTAATCCGCGTGCCTAAGTGTTATTACCCCTGGGGTAATGACACGGGGCGTTACAGTACTATTACTAAAGATAGATGTCAATTTATGAGTGTTAATATATGTATGACCCATATATTTCACATATTTACACACACATGGCTAGGGGACATCTCACGCTCGTGCATTCGCACACTATTATGTGTTGTTATTGATAAAGATAATCATATTTGAAAAGGGTGACTCATAACCACGACACTCCTGTGCATGAGGTGGAGCTCATGGAGACCACATCTCTGAAAGGTTGTTCATTTCCATAAGAATTTGTTCATACTCACAATAAGTTTGTTGATTTCATGTCAGCGGCTGAGAAAAGATGTTGTCATCTTCTCTACCCGTTTACTATCTACGAGGGAAATGACGTTGTTTGTTGACAATTCACTATCTTTTATTCCATGTCACTGGATGACATGGATATAGTGTCATATGCTCTATCAATTTCATACGCATGTTGTTGATTGTTTGGCAACTCATTTTTGGTACCATTGTCGTAGAAAGGATGTAGTTTTAGTCTCTACCAGCTGTATAGTTGAGAAAGGATGTTGTAGTGTCATCTACCAGCTATATCGGTGTTGTTGATTGTTTGGCAAAGTACTATCTGGCCAACTGATGAGAACAGACGATATCTTGTCATCTGTAACAAAATTACAGGTCGACACTGCTGATTTCCTGGCAATGCATTGTGTTTCCTTATGAGAAATACACACCATGCGACAATAACATAAATACATAATAATATCACATGTTCAATGATCTTTCGGAAATATGTATTTATTGATTGTCACATCTGACAAAAGTTGTTAGATGAATACGACGTCAAAGTTTTGACGTGCGTTACTAAAGAAAGTAAGAAGCATTCAATGCAGATGTATTGTCCGGAAGTATTTATCTTCAATGCGGAGTTATGACTAGATTTTTTTTTAATTGATGTATCATAGGTAGCTGGCCATAAATTTTGGCTATCTTTTAGCGTCACCATTTCAATGCCAAGAACTAAATTCATTGCAATATAAATAAATAAATAAACATTCAGTGCTTCGATGAGCACAAATCCTCGTGCGTCGAATGCCAAGTAACCCAAAACCCCTCACACGAGATGCATGAGTAATGTTTTGCTTACACGCATCTATCGCCGCCGTTTTTTCTACTCTTTTAAAAACTACAACCTGAGTAAAAAGAATATTAAGCATTCATAAAAAAGATTATTCAGCAACAAAGGGAGAAAATGTAGTACACCGACCATCGGTCATCCAGCAAGGACAAAAAAACCCGAATGCGTCGAAAAAAAATTCAGTGGGGGAGGATCTCACATGAGGCCTTTCGACATCTCCGTCTATCCGTAAACAGTACGAAGGGATGAGAGGTGATCGGACGGTGAGAAGAAGAGGTCTCTCCGGGAGACTCCTTCACAGAGAATTTCCTTTGGAGAGCGCCTCTCTCTTTTTTTCTTGAGAAGAAATTTGCAGAAACGGCACAGCATGCTGGTTGGACAAACAAGGAAACAGTGGACACACGGATTCGTCGCGCGCCTTCTCACGAGTCACGACGCTTCCGCCAAGCCGGACCCAGCTGTCATGCACTTCGGCGCGCTCTTGACACGCCTACACGTAGGATGTCATCCCCACACGTCAGTGGCGCTACATTCGGTTCTAGAGTGGGAGTGATTTATTAGTGCTAGCCCACGCTAATTCGTCTTCCGCTTTCTCGCGGTTTCACTTACAACCTCACTCGCCTCCTTTTCTACTTCCGCCCCGTCACCGCGGCGCCACCCCCCTCCATTTATATCTCCACCTCCCTCCTCTTCCTCCTCTCTCCTGTCTGTTTCTCTCTCCCTGTATCTCTCGCCTCCTGCCTCGGAGAGAGACGAGGGGGAGGAAAGGAGGCGCACGAAACGTGCCATTTCGATCAGGGGGGGGAGCGGAGCGATCACCGTCTCCTCGGCCTCCGATTTCGTTTTTTTGGGGATTTTTTTCGGTTGCATCTAGGGTGATTGCGTTCCGGCGTTCCCGTGTTCGAAGAGGTTTTCGGGCGTTTCCTGTGCTAAGGCGATTCGTGGTGGCCGGGCTGTGAAGGAGAGGCGGAGCTCACTTGTGTGAGGCCTGTTTGGGTCGCGTGGCGCCGGCGGCACGTGGTTCGTGGGCGAGGGGGTTCTAATTTGGGTTTAGCGCGAGGGGGAGGCGATGGACGCGGGAGGCGGAGGGTTCCTCGTCGCGGGCTCTCGGCATGAGTTCGTCGTCATCAACGCGGAGGATTCCGCCGCCAAGGTGAGTCATCCCAGTGTTGTTTGGGGGTGAGTTTTAATACGTGTTTTCATCATTCGTATAAAAAAATATGCATGTTAAGCAATGTGGATTTTTTTTCAAGTTTGCGCTCTTATTTAGTCACATTTGTCTTTTGGATGCTTTGCCTTGTGTGGACTGATGGGTGTCAACTGCCAACCCCTCCCTTTTTTCTAATTTTCATGTGAATTTGGCGGCCTCTGTATTTTCTTTGGTCAATTTTTCGTGCAAACTTGTCGTTTGCACGCTTTAGCTCTTTATAATCAGGCTTTATGGATAGAAATAGAATGATAGGAAGTTGAAGAAAAGGAAAAAGGAGCATTCTTTTACCTCATTTCATCGTGGTCTGATGATCCTTTTGTTTTCTATAACCTTGCTTCGTTAGCTAGCTTGTAACTAGCCATTCCCATCTTCTATGTTTTCATGGTTATTACAATTCTACGCTTGCTTTATATTTCAGCGAAAGTATTCCCAAGGCCGTTCCGGGCATATTTGTCAGATATGTGGAGATGATATTGAGATACTGCATGAAGAAAATGATATTTTTGTTGCGTGCAACGAATGCGCATTCCCTGTTTGCCGCACTTGTTACGAGTATGAGCGTCGGGAGGGCTCACAGTCATGCCCTCAATGCAAGACCCGGTACCAGCGCCACAAAGGTTTGGCTTTTCCTCCTTAAACTTGGTTGAACTTGTCAGCTTTGTTTTATATACCTGAATTGAGAAATTGAAGAAAAATGACGTTATTCAGGTAGTCCTCGAGTCCATGGGGATGAGGAGGAGGAAGGTTCTGATGACATTGAGAAAGAGTTTGCTTTCAATATAGCTGGAATATCGAATACAATGCCTTTGGGCCATATTTCTATCGCAGAAAGCTCATCGAGTTTGTGGGATATGAGTAATTCCAGTATGGAAAATAGTGGACCAAGTGTTCCACTCTTGACTTATGCTGAAGAGGTAATTGAGCTTGGAAATGTTGATCTATGCATCAATGCTTCTGCTTCTACAGGTGCTGAAATTGTGAGTGCTTTTGCAGTATGCGGGAATTCCTCCCGATCATCATGCTCTTATTGTACACCCCAGCATTGGAGGAATTCTGCCATCGAACCCTTGTATGCTTCTCTTTTGGTTACTTAGTTTTCTCGTGCTACTGTATGCTAATCACCATATAATTTTTTGGACTACTAGAGTATTGAGAGCTGATCACCGTTTTGCTGCTGTCCAGCACAACCAAGACCAATAAATCCCAATAAGGACATAGCGCTATATGGCTATGGATCCATTGCCTGTAAAAACAGAACTGGGGAGTGGAAAAGAAAGCAACTGCATAAATTGCAGAAGGTTTCTTCTGATGGTGGAGGGCCTGATGGATATGATTTTGATGATGATGATATTCCCATGTAAGTTCATTGTTTCATATCCGCAATATGAGGAATTACAAAAAACTTCATGCCTTTTGCAATTGATTATGCCATATGTTAGTCATTTCAACAAGTTGTGTGCATTGCACCTATTCAGGGCATGGTTGGCCTAGGTGAAGTTTTTTCATAAGCCAGTTTTAGTTGGCTTCAGGTTATAAGCTCCAAAAGGTTCTTCCCACTAGCTTAGGGGCTGGGTTATCAAGTGGTAGAAGGACTAAAGCTTATTAGATTAGCTCAAAATATGTTACCCTACCTTGACATCAGCTTATAAGCACGTAAGGTGACTGAAGCTAGGTTAGGCCAAATAGGACTCAAGTTATCCCTGCTCATATTTTAGTTATGTAGTGCCAGTAGTTGCATGCTCACAGTTAGATAAAGACACATTCTGAAAATAAGTCATAAACTTCTGTGATTTCTTCAGGCCAGCCCTTTCTGTGATGATTAGTATTAGATGCTTTTAGGATCTCCCCTGTTACATATGTTACTTTGGCGGTTCTATCTACAGCATTTGATTTTTGTCGAGCAAGTAGTTGCCTTGTTTCTTTAACAAGAACTACTCCATTTTAGGTGTGATGAAAGCAGACAGCAATTGTCAAGGAAGTTGCCTATTGCTTCTGGCAAAATAAATCCTTACAGGATTGTAATCATATTGCGGCTGGCCATTCTTGGCTTGTTTTTCCATTACCGAATTCTGAATCCTGTCCATGATGCTTATTGGTTATGGTTGACTTCAGTTATTTGTGAAATTTGGTTTGCTTTTTCTTGGATTTTGGACCAATTCCCTAAGTGGTACCCGATAGAGAGAGAAACATACTTGGACCGCCTATCATTAAGGTAAACTTTCTATATGAACTTCATTTAAGACCTGAAAGTAATTATAATTTCTCCAATTTGGAAAATTCCTGAACCATAAGTTCCACTTCCTTAGGTATGAGAAGGAAGGAAAACCATCAGAGCTTGCTCCAATTGATATATTTGTCAGTACAGTTGATCCAATGAAAGAACCTCCTTTAATTACGGCAAATACTGTTTTGTCCATACTGTCTGTGGATTATCCTGCTGATAAAGTTGCTTGCTATGTATCGGATGATGGTGCTGCCGTGCTTACCTTTGAAGCACTTACAGAGACTGGTGTATTTGCAAGGAAGTGGGTCCCGTTCTGTAAGAAGTATCAAATCGAGCCTCGGGCTCCGGAATGGTATTTTGCTCGGAAAATTGACTATCTAAGAGATAAAGTTCATCCAGAGTTTGTTCGAGAACGCCGTGCAATGAAGGTTAGTTTATCAAAAGCTTCTGAAATCAGACCACTTTCCACAGTTTTTGATTCATATCCGCATTCATAGGCTTCTTGTGAACATGAAACTTGAGGTAACTTAGAAAATTTGACTATCTAATAGATAAAGTTCATCCAGAGTTTGTTAGAGAGTGTCATGTAATGAAGGTTAGTTCATATGAAAAGCTTATGAAATGAAACTACTTACCACTTCATTTAATAACTTAGTTTTTATTCTTATCTGCATTCATAGGCTTCTTTGAATATGAAACTCTAAGGTAATGTTATACGCACCATCGATGATGAAAGGCGTGGATTTTTTTTTGGCCTTGCGTCGTCCCCCTCGGGGCGGCTCACCCCGCCGCCTAGCGCCCTTCCTTCGCCGCACCCCGCCCGACCGTCGCCGTCATCGGCGACCTGCTCCGGCGGCGGCGGCCCCCCTCCCCTGCTGGCTGGTTTTTCTCTGTCGAGAGGTGCTAGCCAGGCCCGTGGTGTCCTCGCTGAATCCGCTTCGGCCTGGCCGGATCGGGTCACCCGCCGGTCGGATCTACGTCCTGGCGGCTAGCTCGCTGCGGATCCGCGCCTCTCCGGTGTTATGGCGTGGTTGTGGCCGGCGGCGCGCCGTCGGTGCCTGGATCGGCGCTCTTCTGGCCGGATATGCGCTCTGGCGGCGTTCGGCTGCCGGTCTCTTCGGGTGGCGACTGCTGTCTTTGCGCGGCGCCAGAGGTGGTTGTGGCGATCCGTTGTCTGGGCGTTTTGCGCCTTTGTCCTCGCTCGCGCCTCGTGGCGGATCCACGCCGCGCCTCGCCGCCCCTTCAGGCGTAGGCGCGTCGGCGTCTTTGCGCGCGTCTTGCGCGTGCCGACGTGCTTGGCCGCCCTCCAGCCGCGGGCCTCGTCGGGGGAGTGGTCGTGGGCGCGGAGCGGCACGTTGTGGATGTGCTTGCAGGGCACGGTCGGGTCGGGGCTCGTGTTTGCCGGTGTGGTGCCCTGCGTCTCTGTGTGCGCGTTCCAGGTGGCGCCGTGCACGTGGATGTCCGCACCGGCGCGGTGCTGTTGCCGGTGCTGCTGGGCGAGAGTCGCTTGGCCCGTACCACCTTTTTGTGCAGGTTTCCGGGGCGGGGAGCCGCAAGTGAAAGCTCTGCCCGGCTTGCTGGTGCCAATGTCGTTGACACCCTCGGGCGCCATTCCCTGATTCCCTCCCTGGAGGCGACATTATTGCGTCTCCTCCACCCTAGATGCTTC
This sequence comes from Ampelocalamus luodianensis, assembly GCA_036346255.1. NCBI lineage: Eukaryota > Viridiplantae > Streptophyta > Magnoliopsida > Poales > Poaceae > Ampelocalamus > Ampelocalamus luodianensis. Next base: position 21,070,113 of record CM070617.1, on the reverse strand, counting down.
TCCGGGTGAAAACCCTATCCGGGTGTCCGGATGGGTGACGGCGGCATTGATGTTGTTACCTTCCTAAAGGCGTCGCTTCGAGAAGCCCCTGCTCTCTTTGTTTTGAACCGCCGGTTTCTTCTGTAGGTTTACCCCTATGTCCTCGATTCACGACGGCTCTTCATTCTGGATTGGCGCTTCACGACAGCAGTTTGGTCCAATGCGCGCTCCTCCGAAGCGACGCGTTGCCGACTTGTGTGGCAGAGAGGTGCGGTGTGGGAGCAGGGTTCCGCCGACCGTGTGTCTTGGGTGGCTGAGAGGTGTGGCGTGGGAGCAGGGCTCCGCCGACCAAGTTGTGAGGGAGACAGTTGTTTGGTTGGTTAGCGCGCGAGTTGAGTTGGGTTGGTCTTGCTTGTTGTCTGGTAGTGCCTTTTGGTGTGGGCTTTGTTCTGTTCGAGTTGAGGTTGTATTGTCGTCTCGGGGTTGGCTGTCGGTTTTTCTATCTGAAACCATGCATTTGTTAAGGTTTTCGGGCCCGGTTTTCCTTATAAACTGGATCATTTCTCTTCTTCTTTATATATATGCTCGGCTGGAGCTCTAGCTCGCCGTGATCTTTAAAAAAATACGCACCATCGATACAACCATATGCATGCTAAGAGTTAAGGCAAGACTTAGAGTTGCGAGAGTGAGTGTGTTGAAGAATCAACTTTTAATTTTGTATTTTCCATTGTGCTGGTAACAACACATATGTACATGTACACGGGCTCCAATCACTTCACCAAATTTACTTTACATATGAATTCTTGACCAGCTTGTTGTCTTCCTTATCTACCTAACTTGGTTTGACAGATGGTTTACTTGCTACTATGTGCTTTCAACCCTTTTAAGTTATCGTTAACATATATTTTGATTTTGCATGCAGAGAGAATATGAAGAATTCAAGGTCCGTGTAAATGCACTTGTTGCTAATTCACAGAAAATTCCTGAGGGAGGATGGTCCTTGCCGGAAGGAGCTCCATGGCCTGGAAACAATTACCGAGACCATGCTGGAATGATCCAGGTTGGCTGCTTTTATTTGGCTTTACCACTAATTTAATATAACTCCATTTCCTTGCTTACTTGATGCATTTTGTTGTGCTACTTCTTTTTATTTCTAACTATGAATATTTTGTATCCAGAAATAACTTGAATAGTGATATCTTTTATTGTGTCCTTTATATATGGGTTGTTGAAATTACTCTAAAATGGCTCTCTTGAGGGGAGTTCTGTTCTGAGTTCTGAAACAAATCTACTACTGAACAAGAGTATCATTTAGTTGGTTTTGAGGAACAGTACCTACCAAACTTAATTGACGCCTTGAATTTCCGCAGCAAAAAAAAAAACTAAAAATTACCAATGTGATTAATCCTATTTGTTTTTGTCAATAAAATCTGAAAAAATGTATACTTTTGGATTGTATTTAAGTCATCCATATGCTTTGCAAACTGGAGGTTGATGTAATGACTCGAAAGATCTCCATGCTATTTTGTTCTGTAACATGCATTCATCACCGTTAATTATTTTTATTGTCCACTGTGTTATTGTCATTAGGTCCTCACTGGTCATGATGGTGCTCTCGATGATGCTGGAAACAAGTTGCCATGGTTGGTCTACGTTTCACGTGAGAAAAGACCTGGGTATGATCACCACAAAAAGGCTGGTGCCATGAATGCTTTGGTAATCTATAGTGTTCTACTCATATCCATGCAGTTTCTTTGAGTAAGGCCTATTTGTATAAAAATATTCTATTGATTATTGGCTTTGACTGTCCACTTGATTTTTATTTTAGGTGCGGACATCAGCGATTCTTTCAAATGCACCTTTCATCTTGAATGTTGACTGCGATCACTATATAAACAACAGCAAAGCACTACGGGAAGCTATGTGCTTTTTGATGGACTCAATTCTGGGAAGGAAAATTTGTTATGTTCAATTTCCCCAAAGATTTGATGGCATTGATCGGCATGACAGATATTCAAACCGCAATGTTGTGTTTTTCGATGTATGTGAGCTGTGAATTCATCCTACCTGTACCTCGAAGATATAGATGCTGATATTCTGAGCATGACGAACCATTTTTAATATTTTCTATACAGGTTAACATGAAAGGTCTTGATGGGATCCAAGGACCAATATATGTTGGAACTGGGTGTGTTTTTAGAAGACAAGCTTTGTATGGCTATGATGCCCCAACTACAACAAAACCTCCAAGCAAGACATGCAACTGCTGGCCTAAGTGGTGCTGCTTGTGCTGTGGATCAAAAAGAAAAGGTTCGAAAGCTAAGAAAAAGCAAGAAAACAAAAAAAAATATATGAAATATCATGATTCGTCTAAGCAAATACATGCTTTGGAATCTATCAAAGAGGATGTCATAGGTGAGTCACTACCATGGCTCTGTTGTTGTTTCTTTTCAAAGCATTTATGAATACTGACTGCCATATCTTGGAGGAACAATAGGTAGTGAAACTGCACCTTTGGTGCCGCTAGAAAAACTTGAGAAGAGATTTGGGCAGTCAGCTGCTTTTGTCGCTTCAGTGTTACGAGAGAATGGTGGAGGTGGTTGTTTTGATATGCTCAGAAGTCTTGAAGATTGCATGCATGTACTAAGTTGTGGGTATGAGGATAAGACAGAATGGGGAAAAGAGGTAAGGTTGCCTCACTCTATTGTGTTGTAATTTTCACACTTAATTGTGGTTGTGTGCTAGAACTCCAAAATTTACAACGCAAAATCCAATAGTATGTTTTGCTAACTCGAAGTGAGTGACCAGGTTGGTTGGATTTATGGATCTGTCACTGAGGACATCCTCACAGGCTTCAAGATGCATTCCCATGGTTGGCGGTCAGTTTACTGCATGCCCAAGAGACCAGCATTCAAGGGCTCAGCTCCTATCAATCTTTCAGACCGGCTTCATCAAGTACTAAGATGGGCCCTTGGGTCCGTAGAGATCTTTCTTAGCAAGCATTGCCCCATATGGTATGGTTACCGAGGTGGTCTAAAACCATTGGAAAGGTTGTCGTATGTAAACTCTGTCATCTATCCGTTGACGTCAATTCCGCTGCTAGTTTATTGTGCTTTGCCAGCATTCTGCCTCTTATCGGGGAAATTTATGGTGCCTGAGGTACTGAATGAAAGCAATACTATTACTTCATACTATTTTCAGAGTAGCTTTTGCTAGTTAGAACATCACTCTCCCCTTTTTTTTTTGTCTGAGTACATTATTTTCTATTTCTTGGCTGTAACTGACGAAATCTTAAATATTTTATTTCAGATGACCATCTATGCAAGCATATTGTTCATGGCTCTCTTTGTCTCCATAGCAGCCACCAGCATCCTTGAGATGCAGTGGGGAGGAGTTAGCATCGATGACTGGTGGAGAAATGAACAATTTTGGGTTATCGGTGGCGTCTCTTCGCATCTCTTTGCACTATTTCAAGGGCTTCTTAAGGTCCTAGGTGGTGTGGATACCAACTTCACTGTTACCTCGAAGGGAGGAGATGACCCAGATTTCTCAGAGCTTTATGTCTTTAAGTGGACTTCACTATTGATTCCTCCAATGACATTACTTATAATCAACATTGTTGGAGTCTTGGCTGGTGCATCCAATGCTATCACCAACGGATATCAATCCTGGGGTCAGCTGTTCGGCAAGCTGTTCTTCTCCTTTTGGGTTATCCTTCATCTTTACCCATTCCTCAAGGGTTTGATGGGTAAGCAGGACAGAGTGCCGACTATTGTTGTTGTTTGGTCAATACTAATAGCAGCCATATGTTCTCTTTTATGGGTTCGTGTAAATCCCTTCACCAGCAAATTTGATGGCCCTGTTCTGGAAGTTTGCGGCTTGGATTGTGAATGAGAAATAGGAGGGTATGCAGAGTTTAGATGTGTTTTGGTGTAATAGGAGCGGAAGAGTGGTTTCTTCCATTTTGATTCTATTGTTCGTTTTAATTAATTGATTTAATTTTGTGATGCGTTGTCCATTTGCATCAGTTGTGAGAACCAGGCCTTTCAGTGATTTAACGATTTTTTTTAAAATAATATAATTTTAAAAGATATTTACAAAAATAAATAGTCGTCCCAAAAAATTATCACCAGTTGAACTGGCGACAGGGACCCTGTCGCCCCCCTGTCGTCAGTCCAACTACCTATCGCCAGTTGAATTAGTGACAGGAAGTTGGGCAGGTCCTTGTCGCTAGTTCAACCGGCGATAGGTTCTTGTCGTTAGTTCAACTGGCGACAGAGACTCGGCTATAAAAACCACAAAAAATCAGTCCAGGATTCATTTTAATTCCAGAAAAAAACAAGAGAGTTCGAGAGGGAGAGAGAAAAAAAGTAGCGAAGTTCTGTCAGTTCGTCGCGGAGGAGAGAGATTGACAGAACATCAGTTTCGATCGATCATCTTGCAGGTACATTTTTTTGAAACTGTGTACGTTATGTCAAAACCTTGTAGGTTAGCAAACAAAAATAGCGACATAGAATTGAGTACATTAGATAAATGTAGTTAAATTGTGTAGTACATATTTTAAGTTGTGTAGTCGGTAGTTATATTATTAATGCAGGAATTCTCTTTTAAACTAGAAGAATTGCATGATACATTTTAAAATTGTAAAGAAAATTCGGAGTAGCTGAGTATGTCGAAAGAGCAATGAGAATATTTGCAGAAATAATGAAATTATGTAGTTCGTCGTGCACATGTTAGGAATGTTGCAACACTCGAACGATTTATGATATTTCTGCAGAAATAGGAAGACGCCAGCTATGAATCTGTAAAAAATGTTTAGAGTAGCTAAGTGGAGTAATTATTTACCTTTCCATTTATGCGCGGTTATTATTTTGTTAGTGCGCGGTTATTATTTTGTTAGTGCGTGGTAAATATCTTGTTAGTGCCGAAAATACTATTTAAACTAGAAAAATAGCATGACATGTATTAAATTTGTAAAGAAAATTCGTAGTTACTACATAGGCTATGTAAAGATGCATGAAAAAAATATGAACTTTGCTTATTGCTGCATTTTCAGGTATGGCAGACGCGAGCCACTACGAGTTGCTTGACCCGGTGATTGACGCGCGTCACCGTAGCCACCTCAATACCGTGGTCCCCCCGAAGGGCGAGGCGCCGATAGAGCTTGGCGCGCTTGCCACGCACGCCATCGTGGCATGGAGGTCGCACCAGACCGCTTCCGAGGTTCGTGTAGTTCTGACCTTCATGCATTCAATCGCGGTCTGATTATTTTGCGTGGATTCACGTTTGTTCTTAATCGTTTCGACGCAGGTTGAGAGCGGCAGGCCTCCTTCCACTAGCGAGGATGGTGGAGGCGACGTGGGAGGACGACTAGGACCACAGTGCTGGTCGTACGTCTAGGCGTTTTTCATACGACCGGGCCCTACTGACGGCGTTGGTTGACCGCTGGAGGCCAGAGACCCACATGTTCCACCTCCCGTGCGGGGAGGTGGCGCCGACGCTGCAGGACGTGAGCTACCCGACTGGGTTGCCCTGCGCAGGCGCTCCAATGGCGACGCACGACATCCCGCTCACGTGGCGCACGGACCTCCCAGCGTGTTCCACGATGTCGCCGCCACGGCAGTGGTACGCCGAGTTCGGCGACCGCGGGCCGCGCGAAGTGGATCTGCCAGTTCTACGTAAGTCTTTGTAACTATTGTCCTCTCGTAACAATTCGTATGTGAACCTTGCTGACGTGTACGTGCCTTCTTGCAGCCCGAGCGTATGGTGCAGAACGCCGGGACGTCGCTGTTAGGAGGCACTTCGAGGCCTACTTGCTGTGGTTGTTCGGGTGGGTCATGTTCCTGGGCTCCTACGGTGACAGCGTCGACAAACACTACATCTAGTACGTGTGTGAGGTGGCGGACTCGCTGATCGACGAGATCCCGCAGACGCGGCAGGTCCGGCATTGCTGCGGCGCGACGTATCGCGCCTTTGGCGACGTGTGCGGCGTCGATATGATGCTCCATCCTCTCGGGATGCCCGCTACTACTGTAGTTGTGGTCCTTGGAGCATTTCCAGATCGGACGACCACAGTTGGACTTGGAGCGTACGAGGAGAGCTTGTACGTTCCGCACGATGACCTGGACCGGCCGACCATGGGCACTGTGTAGTGCCGCCGACGGGTTAGTTTCATATTCATTTATTTTTTTCGTATTGTAATCACTATTTCGTGTGCTTAGTTTGCGGTATTCTATTGCACAGGTCACCTTCACGCCGATCACCTCGCAGGGGTCCTACCCGGAGTACGTTGCGATGTTCGATTAGCTGACCAATGACCGCGTCATCTAGAGACCGTACAGTGACGAGAGGGTGATCGCGTGCGCCCCCGGAGGACTGTCGGTGCTGTGCACGCGAGACTACGTGTACTGGTACACGCGGAGTGCCTTGGTGTATGATATCTTCATGGAGGAGTACCAGGTGCAACGGGTCATACGCCAGTTCGGTCTGCGACAGGAGGTCGCAGCCCTTTGGGGGGGGGAGGCGGGTGCCGGCACATGTACACGCGTAAGTTCACTCTTTATTTCTTTCGTACAATGTGTGTTACATCCCGACTAAATAATTTTCTTGCCGTCTACAGGTACACTAGAAAGGGAGTTTGTGGCACGATGTCCTGGTTGGACAGGATGTCCCCTTGGGTTGAGGGTTGGAGTGGCGCGCACGACGACCTCATATAGTGTGGGGACGATCCCTATAACCCCGAGACGTACGGCCAGTACATGGAGTGGTACGCTACTCGGACGAGGTTTCGGTGCGTCCGGGTCGTGGTCGACCCTCCTCGACATGAGGCCGTGACGTCGGACACGTACCCCACCTAGCCGGACTCCGCTTTCCACCGTTGCGTATGTATTCAACGGTCTTTATTTCATATTTAATTTGACAGACTTAGGTTTACAACTTGTTGATTACTTGTGCAGGTGGATCTTCATCGGGAGATTATCGAGTTGGTAGACTCCGCGCAGCACATGACGCTGGGGGAGACCAGAGGGATCCTGCAGCGGATCAGGGAGGCAGGAGTACGCGGAGTGCAGATCGCGACTGGTCGCACGCCGATCGACGGCGGACCGACCGACCGGTCACGAGGACGAGGGGTCACCGAGGTGGCAGACACGCCTCCGCCGCGGGCGTGCGCACTCGTTGTCGTGGCAGCGTGGGGGGAGCACCACGGGACATGTTGGAGGTGAGTACGACACGGTCACGTCGCTTCTTCATTTCAAACCTCAGAAGTTAGTAACGACGATCTTCTGTTACAGGTCCTCAGCTTCACCCGTACGTGGGCTAGGAGTATGCCGCGTCGTTTGAGCTCATCTTCGAGCCAACAGGTAAGTTCAGCTTGTTTGTGTAACGTCTTTTTCGCCATGATTACGTTTGTAACGTAATTCATCACGATTTTTTTTTAAAAAATAATATAATTTTAAAAGATATATACAAAAATAAATAGTCGCCCTAAAAAATTACAAAAATATGTCCCTATCGCCAGTTGAGGTATATATCGCTAGTTGAACTGGCGATAGGAAGCTATCGCCAGTTCAACTGGCGACAGGATGAACTGGCGATAGATACCTCAACCCTAGCCAGTTTTTGATTTTCTCTATTCCACTTAGCCAGTTTTTTATTTTCATAAATTTTAAACGGTACCAAATTTGCTAGACTCGCAATAACATTTTGTCATCGTCGTATGTTATTGTATTGCGGTTAATTTTTGGAGAATTTAGCGAGGATGTTTGAGATATGAACGATTCGTAAAAGGGAAGGTAAGTGATATTGCGACAATGCGCCCTATCCTTGTTGATCAGCCAATCAGTGAAACAAGAAATGCACTAGCTCTCACATGAATTATTTGTAGACAACTAGACATCCGGTCGTTCATTTAGCAATTGCACACAAGCAAGAGGGGAGTAGGTTACCATTGTTAACGCTATCCACAATGTGCATTTTAGAAATAGACACTAAAACATACCACACAGATCTGTCTCCATCCGCCTCCCCACTCTCAACCACCACAACCCCCCTCCCCCTCCCGCCGCTGTTGCTAGACGATTTGTCACCGCCATCCAGTGTATCTCAACAGCGACGAACTCGAGCAACAACAACGGCTCTCCTTTAGGAAGAGAGATAAAGGAGTGGGGTAGGGGGGAGGGGGGGGGAGGTGGATGTGCAGGCAGCAAGGTGCTCAACCGCAGTGGCTCTCGACGTAGACAGTTGCAATGGAGTGTAACATCCCAAAAATTCCGAACATTTAAAACTGTTTAAAAATGTGGAATTTTTAAAACTTTTTGTTACACTTCGACGATGTTCAAATTTAAAAACTGAAAATCGAATTCAAACTTGTGTTTAAAAAGAAAAGAAATATTCTTTTCCTTTTCTCCCTTTTTCTTTCTTCTCTATTCTTTTCACCTTTTCCCTCCTGGCCCACTGGCCAGCGTCGTCCTTCCTCCCTCTTTCTTATCTTCTTCCTTTTCTCTGTCCTGACCCACACGCCAATGACCCCTCTTCCCTTTTCTTCCTTCCTTCCTTTCTCTTCCTCACTCGACAGCGCTCGCGCTGGGAATTTTTTTTAATAATATATTTTTAAAAGATATTTATAAAAATAAATAACCGCACCAAAAAATTACAAAAATATGTCCATGTCGCTAGATTGAATCGCGCATGAGGACTGTTGATCGCCTGTCGCGGTCCAACTACCTATCGCCGATTGAACTAGCGACAGAAGTTGAACAGGTCCCGCCGCCATTGAATCGCGATAAACCCGCTATAAAAACCCCGAAAAATCAGTCCATAATTCATTTTAATTCCAGGAAAAAAGCGAGAGAGAAAGGAGAGGGAGAGAAGAAAGGTAGCGAAGTTCTGTCAGTTTGTCGCGGAGGAGAGAGATTGTCGTCAAAGCATCGAGTCCGATCGGTCATCTCGCAGGTATATTTTCCCAAAACTTTGTACATTATGCGAAAACCTTGTTGGTTAGCAAACAAAAATAGCGACATAGGGTTGAGTAGGTTACATAAAAGTAGTCAAATTGTGTAGCATGTATTTTAAGTTGTGTAGTCGGTAGTGATAGCACAATGGCAGAATCAGAATAATTCCAGCTTTATTAAGCTCCCCATTTGTGCGTGGTAAATATATTATTAATGCAGGAGTTATCTTTTGAACTAAAAATATTGCATGACACATTTGAAGATTATAAAGAAAATCCGGAGTAGCTGAGTAAGGTCGGAATTATGTAGCACGGGAACAATTAAACATCAATCTCCATAAATAAGAAGAGTAATTATTTTATTAAGAATGTATTGAGTAGCTAAGTAGAGTAATTATTTTGTTAGTGCCAAAAATACCAGTTAATCTTGGAGAATAGCCTGACACATGAAAATCGTAAAGAAAATCTGTAATCGCCACATATCTTACGTAAAGATGCTGAACTTTGTTTATTGCTGCATTTTTAGGTATGACGGACGCAGACCAGTACGAGTTGCTTGATCCGGTGGTTGACGCGCATCACCGTAGCCGCCTGAGTACCGTGCCCCCCCGGAGGGCGAGGCGTCGATTGAGCTTGGCGCGTTGCGGCTGCGCACGCCCATCAGGCTGGGTTCCGAGGTTCATAGATTTCTAACGTAATGCACTCTAGCGCGGTTTGTTTACTTCACATGTAGTCATGTTTATTCTTAATCGTTTTGACGCAGGTTGCGAGCGGCAGGCCTCCTTCCACTCGCGAGGATGGTGGAGGCGACGTGGGAGGACGACCAGGACCGCGGTCTTGGTCGTACGTCTAGGCGTTTTTCGTACGACCGAGCTCTACTGACGGCGCTGGTTGACCGCTGGATGCCAGAGACGCACACGTTCCACCTTTCGTGCGGGGAGATGGCACCGACGCTGCAGGACGTGGGCTTTCTGACTTGGTTGCCGTGCACAGGCTCTCCCTAGTGGCGCACGACATCCCGGTCACGTGGCGCACCGCCCTCCTAGCGAGGTTCCACGATGTGCTCCCACCGGGCAGCGGGTACACCGAGTTCAGCATCCCGCACGGGCTGACGTTGAGGTGGATCTGCCAGTTCTACGTAAGTCTTCGTAACTATTGTCCTCTCGTATAAATTGGTATGCGAAACTTGCTGACGTGTACATGCCTTGTTGCAGCCCGAGCGTATGGCGCAGAACGCCGGTGATGTCATTGTTAGGAGGCACTTTGAGGCCTACCTGCTGTGGCTTTTTGGGTGGGTCTTGTTCCTGGGCTCCCACGGTGACAGCGCCGACAAGCACTACGTCCGGTACGCGCGTGAGGTGGCGAACTCGCCAATCGACGAGATCCCGCCGTACGTGTGGGGTCCGGCCGTGTTGTGCGCGACGTACCGCGCACTGTGCGACGCGTGCCACCGTGCCCAGGATATCTCCATCCTCTCCAGATGCCCGCTACTTCTGCAACTGTGGTCCTTGGAGCGCTTCCAGATCGGACGACCACAGCTGGACTTGGGAGCGTACACGGTCAGCTTGTACGTCCAGGACGACGATGTGGACGGGCCGACCATGGGCACGTTGTGGTGCCGCCGACGGGTTAGTTTCATGACCATTTGTTATGTTCGTATTATAATCATGATTTTCAGTGCTAACTTTACGGTGTTCTATTGCACATGTCACTTTTACGCCGATCACTTCGCAGGGGTCCTACCTGGAGTACGTTGCGATGTTCGATCAGCTGACGGATGACCGCATCATCTGGACACCCACAATCAAGAGAGGGTGCACGCGCGCGCGCCCCAGGGACTGTCGAGCCTATGCACGCGAGACTACATGTACTGGTACACGCGGACGGCATTGGTGCATGATGTCTTCGTTGAGGAGTACCAGGTTTAGCGGGTGATGTGCCAGCTCGGTCTGCAATAGGAGATCCCAGCCCCTTCGGGGGGACGCGGGCGCCCGCACACGTTCACGCGTAAGTTCACGTTTTACTATTTTCGTACAATGTGCTTTACATGCCGACTAAATAATTGCCTTGCTGTACGCAGGTACACTAGAAAGGAAGTACGGGGCACGATGTCCTGGGCAGATAGGATGTCCCCTTGGGTTGAGGCTTGGAGTGGCGCGCACAACGACCGCATCCAGTGCGGCAATGATCCCTACGACCCGGAGACGTACGGGGAGTACATGGAGTGGTACGCTAGTCGAACGAGGCTTCGCTGCGTCCGTGTCGTGGTTGACCCACCACGACATGAGGCTGCGACATGAGGCTGCAACGTCCGACACGTACCCCACCCAGTCGGACTCCGCTTTCCACCGCTCTGTACGTATTGAACTGTCCTTAATTCATATGTAATTTGCCAGATTTATGTTTCTAACTTGTTCATTTGTGCAGACGGATCTACACCGGGAGATTATTGACTTCGTGGACTCCGCGCAGCACATGACGCTGGGGGCCACGAGAGGGGTCCTGCAGCGGATCCGGGAGGCTGCGGTCCGAGGGGTCCAGATCGCGACTTGTCGCACGCCGAGGGACCCGGTGGATCGACCTGTGCGAGGACGAGGGGTGAGCCGAGGTGGTTCATGGCCACAGGCTCCTGCTGCAGACATGGCGGGCTTGTCGTCGTGGCACCGTGGGGGGAGCACCGCGGGACATTTTGGAGGTGAGTAGGACACGCACATATCGCTTCTTTATTTCGAACCTCCCAAGTTAGTAACGACGATCTTCTATTACAGGTCCTCAGCTCCACCCGTACGCGGGGCAGGAGTATGCCGAGTTGTCGGAGCACATCTTCGGGCCAGCAGGTAAGATCACGTTGCTTGCTTGCGTAACGTCCTTTTCGCCATGATTACGTTTGTAACGTAATGCTTCGCAGGAACGGCTTGGGAGGATGATGCATTGTCGCAAGACGATGTAGACCTATCGTCACCCCTCGAGAACTTCTTCAGGGACCCGCGTGACACCCAGTTCTCTTTGGAGGCTTCTGAGCTGTACGGTGTGCCGGGATCGATCCAGTTAACGCAGCAGCAGCCCCTCGCGACACCACCGCAGGATACTCGCTTGGGTCGGGTAGTCAGGCAGCCTGACCCTTAGACGTACTCGGACCATCGACGGGCGAGGCCCGGGGCGACATGCGGGATGCGCCCCAAGAGGGGACGCTAGTGGATATTTATTTTATCAAAATATCAGTAATGGTAGCTATGTAAATATTAATCTGTGTGCAATTATTATTATAGTAGTCTCGTGTTTCGATCTCTTTTTTTTTTCTTGAGCCAGCTATTTAGGACAGTGTGATCAGACGAGCTAGCTTTTCAGGATGATGAAACCCGAAGAGCTAGCTTTTTAGCACGACGTGACCAGCCGGGCTAGCTTTTCAGAACAATGTGACCCGATGAGCCAGCTTTTTAGCTTTTTAGGACGATGTGACCCGACGAGCCAACTTTTTAGCTTTTGAGGACGATGTGACCCGACGAGCCAGCTTTTTAGGACGACGTAACCCACGGACACGAAACGCATCTGCACAACATTGCAATGGAGCCCTTACTACGGCTGCGTCCGCTTTAGCTATAAATACAGCGCTACTCATCCAGCAACTCCACACCAGCACCACTAACTACAAAACATGGACAACGAGAAGGAATGAGAGAAAATCCGCAAGCTTTTGAAGGACTGGGTGTCTCCCTATGAGACCGCCGCTCGTCATCATGCCGCTAGTCAGCAGCCTTTTACACACCAAACTTTTTCGGAGCTGGTGGATCTGAAGAAGCTGCCTCGCAGTACACCCAACGATTCTGGGTCAAGCCGCGGCCCCCACCTATGCCCGCTGAACGCCCTCCAGAAGGGCCCCTGATAGGGGTGGCGCCACCCCTATGCTGGTGTCGGGACGCCTGCAAGTGCGTCAAATCAACCGACGAGTGGACCATTGGTCAGCGCTATTGGTGCTGTCAAAACTTCGCCATGGACTACACCGACCACAGGCAACCGGTAATGAATTCGTATTTCGGTGTACAATACTGTTTTTCTTCCCGTAACGGCGTAACCAACTATCTCTACCTACCGCAGTCTCCGCCACGCCTATGCGACTCCAGTCAGTGGATCGATGACAAGATCCACCCCTACGACATGTGGTGGTTGCTAGCACGGAAGAGTTGGGTCAGGGAGGACATCGAGACCCATGAAAGGCGCCTCAAAAAGTTGCAAGCTGAGGAGGCCGAGCAGGGCAGGCGGGACAGGCAGTGCGAGGAGCAGGAGCGTGAGCATGCTAGGCGACGGGAGGCCGAGAGGGAGCGGAAGAGGGCCATCGCGGCGAGAGCTAAGGCGCAAGGCGAGGAGTACAACGCCGAGCTGGGCCGCAAGGGAAAATGGCCACGTTCTACGCAGTAGTTCTACCTCTTCGTCCCTGGCGCGCGCCGCCGCGCCTCGGCGCCGCCGGCGCCGCCAGCCTCGGCCCGTGCCTTGCTTGGCCCCGGCCGCTCCTCCGCCCGCCCGCATGCGCTCTCCTAGCGCCGCCGCTGCGTCCTCCTCCGGCTTGGCCTCGCCGCGCCCCGGTCTGCTCCTCCGCCCGCCGCATGCGCATCTCCTTGCGCCGCCACTCGAGCCCTTTCATGGTTGCTTGGCCCGGCACCGCGCGGCGCGCGCTGCTACTACACCCCGTGCCGCCGCCGCAGACTCGGCCGCTTGGCCTCTGGCCGCCGGCGCTGCCTCGCCAGGCCCTCGGCCTGTGCCTCGCTCCCCCTGCTCCTTCGGCCCGCCCGCATGCACCTCTCCTAGCGCCCGTCAGCTCGCACCCTTGCTTGACCCGGCACCACGCGGCTTGCGCTCGGCCTGCCCGGCCCGCCTCTCCTCGCTCCCCCCCCCCCCCCGCGTTATTTTGGTTTTCAGTGCTTGAGCTAATTTCATTTTTGGATTTTGGTTGATTCATGCTTATGCAATGGAGAGGGTGATGGAGGTGGGTTTGTGATGCGGTTGATTGTCGGGAGATGTTGCATGAATTGCACAAACCGTGATACAAAAGCCTCTGTTTAATTGAAACCACAGTGGAAATTTTGATTGATATCATCATATGTGGCCTCCTCTATCTAGCTTCTAGGGTAACACTGATGTTTTGTCACTTTGATTGGACCACCGTAGCTTTCACATTAATCACATATTGTATTGAGTAGAATAGGCCTGTCTTAGTTTTCCACCTGTTAAGAATCAGGGACTACTGGAGGCCTCAACCTGATCTCATCTAATTTGATGAGTGGTAGTGGTGCAATTATGCTGTGCAAAAATAAAAAATAGTGCTCATAGCTATACAATCTGATTTAATTTGTATTCTCAAATACTTACTATACATTGGTCACTCTGTAAAAAAATGTTTAATACCTCTGCGATTATGCTGTTAGGTTTCCTGAGAAAGGGAATTGGGTTTCGAAAATTACAATGTAATGTAAGGGCAGCAGCAAGTTGTACAGCTAACTATTCTTACTACTAAGGTATACATTAATTGTGACCTGTTCGAAATTCTTGGCGCCACTACCACAAGGATTTCAAGCACTGTTGGGAGTATCAAAGAGTTAAACTGTCACTAGAGGTATCATCAAAGATACAATCTTTGTTGGGATGTTTTGTTTTTTTGAGGGAATTGCTCATTTATTTGGTGGCTAGCTTCCTTTCTTGCATTTGGATGGTGTTGTAGGTATACAGGAACCTTAAGTAATATGTACACACATTTACCAAATTATCATATTGTACTCAATAGGAATGTATCTAAATGCTCTTTCTTTACACATGTGGACAGGTGTTAATATGGGGAATTGCCTCTCCCTCTCTCTCTATATTAGGTTTCCTAAGAAAGGGACTTGACTTTCGGAAACTACAACACAATGTAAGGGCAGCATCAAGTTGTACAGATAGCTATTTTTACTACTGAGGTATACATTAATTGTGACCTATTCAAACCAGGAGAGTTGACAAAAAAAAAGAGGTTGAAAGATTCTCCCACATATGACTTATGAGCCAAGTTTCAATTATAACAGGAAACACAGATACCACTTGATCTTTGTGGAGTTAAGTCTTAACTCTCAAAGTCTCGAGTACGGTGCCATCCGGATACTTTAACTAAGTTGAACCTGGCTTTTTTGTTATTTGTACTTTTTACCAACATACATTGATGTGAGAACTCATCTCTTAAAATTTTTAAAGTTGCTGATCAAGAGGATTTTTCTATTGTGAATTGTGATTACGACTTTGCATGTGTTTGACCAATGATGATTTTTAGGTACTTGTGCCAAATATACCACCTGATCCAGATGAATCAATTTGTGAGGTTGTGGAGAATTTCTTTCTTGCGAATCATCCTGATCACTATGTAACACACCAGGTATTATTTAATTTTTTTCATGACTAGCCATATTCTAATCTTTATATTGCTCTATAAACTTTATATATGATCATTGTTCTCAGCGGACCGTCTATCTAATTTGTATGCTTAGTAAAAGCATGCTATAGCTATATGCCATTCATTTCTTACTTAATGTATGCACATTTATTTTCTTTTCTCCAATTCAGCTGGATTTCTATTTGATTCTTTATAAGGTATAATTAACCTGCCTAATTTAAAATACAAATGATGATTGTATGCTTTGAATTTGGCTTTACGCTGTTCTCAGCCATGTTCTCATTAATTCATTACATGTGTTGTTTCTTTAAGGGTTGTTTACAATGCAAATAAGCTCGTTAAGATGGTCAAAGATAAGAAGACGATGCAGAATTGCCTTAAAACACACTAAGATTAATCTTAAAACAAAATTTCGTCAGCTAATATACATTCTGATAGTACATGTATCTTTATTTAGATACTAAAACACACGCCACCAGCTCTACCTAGCCTGACTACTACCGAGAAAGAACCCAGCAAAGGTATATCGTTCTCTCTATTTCCTTTTTTATTCCTTTCATCTTAAACAAAATATTATTACGTAATATAGTTATTCTCTACTATGTCCAGCTTGAAGACAGCACATAGTCTGATCAGCTCCACTCTAAAAAGACTCTTTCATATGGCGTCAGCTTCTGATCAGGTAAGCATTTTTATCTTACTCTATAATGTCTTTGTATCAATTGTAACCCACTTATAAATAGGTTTCCTCCGCTCATACTATTCACTTATAGAATGTAGACAAACAAAGCGTAGATTACCTCGAAGAACATAGCTCTTCTGACACTAGCAACAAGCCAATCAATCCCCCTGAGAAAAAAAGCCACAAGATGTAAGTCACCAGAATTACCAATCTGCAAATTACTATCATAACTGCTTTATCTTTCTATTATTCCTGCCTGACATATCTTAAACTCCATTACTTACTCTATACTCTCTTCATATATTTATTCATCTACAACCAGCTGCAAGTTATTGACAATTTTTTTTTGTTATTCTTGCATCCCATTGGTTAGTTTGGTCAGCCATATGTTAAGAATATGTAGTGCATAGCCCAGATGTAAACAAATGCCATTACATTAGAACTCTGCTTGCTTCAGAGCTATACTACATCAATCATAATGCATGTACTAAATAATTCTAAACTGCATCGTACAGGAATCTATATGATATATTGCTTCATCTCTTTGTTGGTTCAATGCTACCACCACACATACAACAGTCATTGATATCACTAGAAAATCTAAATTCTTATCTTGATTCACGTAAACACCAACAAAATACAACTCATAGCAACTGTCTCTATTCTTGTCGTACAGAGTTATAATCCTAATTATAATTATACTACATCCTATACAAGGTATAGACTAGGATTAATGGCCTTTTATCAGACCGAAAACTTACATTCTTTCGTAATTGTACAGGTTGCTGCATGATTCACCAACCAACAAATAATTCAAACGTCCAGTATATGCCCTTACTTTTCCGTATTAAGATTTTGCAGTCTGTTATACACAACATCTTAAAAGCCTCTCTTTAAATTTTATATGAAACAGGAATGCAGCCCATATGCTTCTGCTACAGAGCATCGTTTAGACTCTTACCTGTGTCCTACGAAATCCCCTTTTTGTAGACTGCTGTACTAGACTCTGGCCATCTTTTGTGTGTACTCCATACCTATATAACCAGTTTAGAGGAGGTATCAGACTGGCCAACCTGTGATATTTTTCAAACTGCTAGATGTATTGTACACGCATCGTACGTAGTCTTCAATCTTTTGTAATAACAACGCCCACTAATATCTATTATTACCTACGTTTAAGTTCTTATTAATTTATCCTACTTCCTATTACATCCTGCGACTACTACAACATCTGTTATCTCGATGCTCCTTGCATAGAACTTGCGCTCAGTTTCAATAAAATGCTCTTGTTTTCATCTTCGATAAATGTTTATATGGAAACTGACCAAGTCTACTTCTATTTATTATTGTACCTAGACATGCCTAAATATACTCATATTGAACTCTTTTTAATTTCTATATTTAGTACCTACATCATAATCCATATCTCGGAGTTGAACATCTACTTTCCAGATTGTAAATATTAACGTACAAAAAAAAAACTTTCTTACACATTTATCTGCTTATAGTTATTTTAGGTATTATTTTAGACATAGCTTCTCCATCTACAGTCGTAACCGTTTTGTACGCGCGCTCAAATGCGCGCGATGGGCTCTAGTCGTCGTTATAGCGCGATGAATCACTGAGCAGCCAGCGCATCCACGTCGTCCCTTTGGCTACAGCCCGCTTCGTGGTTCCATGACATCCGATCGAATTGTCGCTCGCAGAACGCATCCACACCATCCGACCGCGTTGCGTTGGCGCGACACGGCATTAATCGCCACGTCCTTTCATCGGCGTTGCACTCTAGCGCCTAGAATCGGCGCTCAACGAGGGCACCCACGTCAGCCGTCGGGTGTACAGTCGTTCTCGTGGCTCATGCCCGTCGGATCGAATCGGCGCCCACCGTACACATCCATGCCGCCTCGATCGCCAATCGTGTCGAGCCATCTGTTGCATTCCGCTCGCTGGTCTTAGCATTGATTGTCGTTCTGTCGAGGGCATCTCTAATAGTTCACTTTAGCTGTCTTTAAGAGATGTCACGTTGAATTTTTTCTGATAGGGAAGAGAGAGAGAAAGAGGAGAGAGAACAAAGTCGTCGTCTTACAGAGCGACGGTCGCGCACGGGAAACAAGGTGCTGTCGACGAAGGATTTCTCTGTTGGAGCGCACTCGACGTTTCGCGATGTGTTTTGTTTTTTCACCCGGATCCAGCGCACAGACGCGAGAGGAACACCAAATTTCGCTTCTGTGCGTGTGAAGTTTTTTTTTTCGCGCATTTTTTTTTTGCGTGCGTAGTACTCGGCGACAGCGGCGCACTCCATTCTCCATCCCCCAGTTCCTCTCTCTATCGCCCAATATAGATCCGGAGTAATCGTGCGAGTAGAAGGAAGATTTAGGGGAACGGTGCGAAGCAGATTTCTCCATGGCGCGCGATTGCTCTGTGTGACGGCGCGAAAGGGATTTCTCGCTCGAAAGGGATTGCTCAAAGCTTCTCGACCCTACCTTCGATCGTTCTCGAGTCTTGCTTTGTTGCTGGTCGTCTGATCTTCGTGTTCTATCGGGGGGTTTCTTGTTAGGTTTTTTGGCCGCTCGCCCATGAAGGCGACGGGCTCCGGCTCGGTCCCGATGGTGAAGCGCCGCCGGACCATGTGCGACCGCCTGCGCCGCTCGAGGTGGCCGGCACCAGGAGGCCGTACATGCCGTTGCTCTGCACCAACTCCAGGTTCTTGGTTGTTTTGTTTGTTGAATTCTTGGATGGGTTTTGTACGCTATGGAACTTGCGGAAGGAATCTGTGTTTGCGTCCCAGTTCTTGATGTTTTAGCTGCGGTTATTGACAAAATCTTTAGTAATTTGTGAACAAAATCTTTGTTCACGTCCCAGTTCTGGATGATTTAGCGGTTCTACATGTCCAAAACAGTTTCTTTTTTTTTGGTTATTGACTAATTCTTGGTTGGTATAATTGATGAAATGTTGTCAAGAAATTGTTCTTATTGGTTAAACTCTGCATTGTATCAGTGCTTCATCTTAGTGCCCTTGGAAAGTATGTTCTTCTTAATCGAGTAGACATAGTTTTCTCTCTGTTATGTTGATTAATTTACAAGTTCTTAGTGTTCCATGTTTAAAAATTGTACTTACAGACCCTTGATGTGAGGCTGTAGCCTGTAGTCTGTAATTTCTGTAGTCTGTAGTATAATTTCTGTAATGTAACCTGTAGTCTGTAATGTAAGAGACTACTGATATAATGTAGCCTGTAGTACTCAGTGATGTCACCCACCCTGAAATTTTCCATTGTTCCTAACTCCAGATGAAAACTTACCATCATTTGAAATCTTTAGGCTCCCTATTTCCTTGAAGCATCTTCCTTTTTTTTCTTAATTTTTTCTATAGGTGTTACTAACCATACTATTTTAGTGTTCACACAGGTTTATTTGCAAATACCTAAAGAATTGCTAGTGATGGCTCTTTTGTTGCAGCTAGTTATGTGTGCACTGTCTCAAAGAAGTGCTAATTATGGCTATATTGTCGGGCATTTTATTTAGTTCTACTTTTGCTTATGGCTAAACTGTTGGAGATTTTATTTGGTTGTATTTTGCAGTACTTGTTTCGGTTTATTGCATGCATCGATCTAATATGTGATGAGCCATCGATCTGTAGTTCGCATGGTTTGTTGTCTCGTGGATGATGTATGACATGATATGTCGATTTGTTATTCAGTTTCAGAGTTAGAATCATGCAAAGCTTAAATGATTGTGAGGCTTGGTGTTAGAATTGCTGCTTGTTTATATATATAGATGTAACTAAACAACACATGCAGGTCACAAAGATTGCAGTTAGTGTTGATCAGTATGTTTATTTAATTCATGTAAACCTTAAATGATTATGAGGGTGTTAAAGATAATCTAAAAGAAGAACTATTAGAATAATTATCTCTAGTATTTTCTTAGATAAAATGGAGGATGTCAGATATAACCTACGAGGCAAACTACTGGAACGCCGATCGCGTGCGGCTGCGCTCGTTTAATGCAGCCGCTGTTTGGACGTGCCACGAAACTCGCTCGCACGTTCTCGGCCTTGAGTCTCAATGCCGCTACTGTTTCTTGAGTTACCACAGGTACGAGCCACTGCGCTTACCTCAATGATAGTGTTGGAAAACTATGGGCCTGACCCTGCAGTCGGCCCATTAGTGGGCGCCCCATCCCAAACCCTAGCAGGGTCGTAGCCTATAAATAGGGGGTGCTATTCATTGTAAAGGATCGATCGATGGATGAAGGAATAAAGAGAAGCAAGAAGTCCCCCTACATCTCTGTGTTCTATCTCTTATTCTGTTCTTGTGTTCATGCATTGTTCTTACGATTCTACGCTTGTCTACGAGGTAATCGCTCGACCGACTCGCCAATGACGGTTCCTCAACACGTTATCGCGACGATCGACTCTCCTCGCATCGAAAAGGTAACCGTCGATGAACGACACTCGTAGATTGAATCGCTTTTCTAGATTGCTTTCAATTCGCAAATTTGGCTTTCTAGATTGGTTTTCACGGTGCAAATCCGCTCTAATCTACCGCGAGCCGACTTGAAGTCGCCGCCAAGCCGATCGGTGGATTACATGAAAGAGTAGATGATGATTGTACCGTATGATAATATATGCAATCGCATGGAAGGAACCATGTGCACGCATCGCGCAGCGGTCATTACTACCTCGCGATCACGTTACGGTCGGCATAGTCCGCCATCACGTATCGCCATGGAGGCAACGACGAGCCACGCCGCCAAAGACGCGGCAAGCATGCACATGTCGGCATGAAGCCGCGCCCGTTGCAATCTCGTATTACACCTCTTTGCATCGCATACATACATAAATGAAAAGTAATCGTGCGCGAACGATGAATCGCGGATGAACGATGATTTGCGCGTGAGCGATGTCGCGGTGAGCGAAGACTCGTGTGAGCGATGTCGCGGTTGAATAAGCATGCGCGCATGAACGAGAATCATAGGTGAACAAGACTTGCGCGCGTGAGCGGTAATCACGGATGAGCGATTGCTCGTGCGTGAGCAGTATTTGCGTGAAGCGAATCGCGAGTGAAAATCGATTACACATGAGCGAACAAAAAATCTCGCGCGCGCGCATGCGCGTGTGATGTCGGCCGGCCGTGCGCTGCCGGAGCGGCCTGGGCCACCTCGTAAAGGCACTGTCGCCTGCGGTCGCATTCGCTGCGTGCGCCGTCTATGGCCTGTAGCCACCTTGCACCGCACCGGCCGCATTGCGCCATGGCATGAAGTAAAGGAAGGAGGAAGAAGGCTCGGCCGTTGCGGCGCAGCCGCATGAAGCCGGCCTGAAGCGCCGCCGCCCTCCGCCCGCATGGCGCCACGCTCGCCCGGCGCGGCGGCCCTCCCGCCCCGACCGCCTCCGCGGCCGCCGCGCGCCGGTCCATGTAGCGTCGCCTCCGCGGTTGCGCGCGCGCCGCCCGCCGCCGCCCCACCCGCGTGATGTCTCCGACTCGCAGCCGGGTAGCCGCACGCCCGAGCCGTCGGGTAGGCCGGATACAATCGGGCGGCCGATGAAAAAAAGAAAAAGGGGGCGAATGAGCGAAAAGAAAGGAAGGGGGTAGGTGGAAAAAGAAAAGAAAGGGGCGCGGTGAAAAATCTGATTTTTGCAAAAGGGCCTCTAAGTCTTGAAATTACGCGCAAATTATCTCGAGGCGATATTTTGCGTGTTAACCTCAAACTTGCGTTTTCGTTTAAAAATCATTTTCCAATGAGAAAGGGCTTCTGAACCCAAATTTTTGCATATTTTTGAACTTTGAAGCATATTTATCCTTGTTATTATTATTTCTATATAATTTATGTATCGCATTCATCGTTTTGATTATCTACGTGATTGTTTATATTGCTTTTAATCACCGGAAATAGCGATAAATCATGAAAAATACATAGAAAAATACGGAACACGAACACGGAGTTCAAGAGCATTGTGAGAATTTTGCAACCATTTTATGCAGATTACAAGCAGTAATCCTTTGAACTTTTGCATGAATATGAAGATGATCGCATCACGAATCAGAATTGAGAACCGACCAAGATGGTCGAATTTGTACGTAATTTATAATGACCTTCAATTCGTGGTAATGTAATCACGGATGAGCGTAAGATTGAGAAGACTCTCTACCTTTCACCCGAACGCGGTGGAATCGCAAGCAACTATCGCCAAGACTACTAAATTAAGTATGCCAAATTAATTGACATCATGCAAGTTGCGAAACTCAAGATGATATTCTAAGAAAGAACTTCATCTCGCAACCACCTAGGAGCGATCTCGCCATGAAGCCACCGCTAGCGACTACAGGTGATGAAGCCTCTCACGAATGAGAGGAACAAGAAGGGTAAGGTTGTGCGTCGCACATTATTGATGTTTTCGGTCTAAGAAGAAGGGCAAATGATAGCATGAGGCATACCTCGCCATTGCAGTACAGAGGATTCACATCCATTAGTTGCACTTATGAATGTGAACAGCCAAAGAGTGCCCCATCATCCCTCCTTTGGACATCGCAGCGCGGTAGTAGCTAACCAAGAGGAGAAGATCGCGCATGGAGCCGATTTAGGCGAAGTTCTGAATACTTCGCCTTATTAGATCCAAATGCACGCATTGCACTCGAACCTTTATAGAAACTTGCGCTTGTAATTGAAGCGAAATTTTGAATTATTGAATAATGGTTGCAAGCTCTAGAAGAGCAAAGCATTAAATTCTTATTATAAGTCCTGCAAGGCTTATTTTCCGTCTTTATAATAACAAGTTACGTTCGATATCCAAGTATTTTATTTATGTGTTGCTTGTTTTCTGCTACATATTAATAAAGTACATTATATTAGAACGCGTGTGGCGCTCTATGGAGGAAGTGTGCTTAGCATGTAGCGGCACAACGAATATCATCTGAGATAAGCGAAATTTTTCCGATCGATCGGCAAGAAGAATTTGGTAGTCTTACGACGATCGTGACAAATGATACTTGTATAACGAGCTCGTGAAGGGTCATAATTATACTCCCAACTGCACAACTTTGGTCATTAAAGAAGACTTATTGTACCCGAATCGACTAGAACTCTCACGATATTTGCGCTAACGGTTTCTATGTAGAGGCGAAGAAGAGTATGGTACAAAATGTCCTGCTCATTACAAAGCGTGAAGAAAATGAAAAATAGCATTAGAATATCTTCCTTCATATGAAATTGGGCTATACTACACCAATATTAAGGCACCTCTGACCTACTCTTTCACGAAACCGTATTTAGAAGCTCAACTTTTCTATCTACGGCATGATAGATTGTGCCGTCTAGGTCTTAGGATGATGAGAGATATAATTAACAATTCACAGGACATGATATGAATATTAAGAATTTCGAATCAGAAGATTTTGTGTGCCCCGCATGTGCCACCGGAAATTAATTATTAGACCTTTTGCTCAAAGCGAAGGATGAAGTCCTCGCATTCTGGACCGTATCTAGGAGACTTTGCGGTCCTATACAACCCTGTAAGGGTCAATTAAGTATTTTATGGTGCTCATCGATGCTTCCTCGGAATGGTCGCACATATGTTTATTGTCTATGAGAAACTATGCTTTGCAAAGCTAAATCTTGCGATAATTAACAATTGAAAAATAATTTCGATCATCACGTGAAGTCCATCCGAATGGACAACGCCGAAGAATGTACTCAAGGCATCCGATGATTATTGTATGAAAATGGGAATTAAAGTTGAGTATTCTATACCGCACATCCGCACCTGTAATGGACTAGCGTAACTTTGAAGAATTGTAATTTACCAACTATATGTTGGGGACACGTGATCTGCTCGTAGCGACTCTCATCAATTTTAGACCGTCGGTCTATAACATCCATCCAACTAGGTAACTAGCGCAAGGGTCAGCACTGAAAACTACTCATCTTCGCAGGTTTGGTTGCAAGGATTATATACCTATACCACCACCGCGTGACGCAATGGGTCTTCTCCAAAAGTCCGGGATATACGTTGGTTATGAGACAAGATCCATAATCAAGTATTTGGACCATATGATCGAGATTTGTATAATGCCCGATTCACGATAGTACATTAGATGAGATCGGCTTCCGTCATTAGGGGAGGAAATCAACCCTTGATAATAATGTCGGAAAACAATTGAAGTCTAGAAGACAATTGAAATCCAGAAGATAATTAAAAATCTATGCATATGACCCGCGCACGATGAAGCAAATAGAGAAGTCCAAAAGATAATTGCAGTCCGTAAGATAATTGAATTGAAGTCTAGAAGACAATTGAAGTCCGAAGATAATAGATTTGCAAATATTAGCAAATCAACTGCCGGTTCACTTTAGTGATTCAAGAGCGTGACCAAGTAGCATTTGCACTGCACGCAATGCATCGGAGAGGTTGAAATACCAATGAAGGTATCCTAATCCCGCCCGAGGCCTCGAAAAGGGCGAGAACTCCGGCCTCGAATCCAAGTAACCGGGACGCTGGTGAAAAAGGATAAGAAGGACTTGACACACCGATCACCGGTGCCCCTAACCAAAAGGGGAGCGCTTGAGACACGGTATCGGTATGGAACCTTGTAAAAGGCATACGTAATTGAACATCCCCATGAAGGAGACATCGCATGGATGTGTGCGCACACATCGGAGCTGAAAAACTAAAGGGACTTGCCCCGCAATTGGAAGCAGCGGTGAGCAAGTAGAAGCATTAGAAGAATCGCCCCTTGAAGAAATAGCTATAAACTTTATGACCTCGGGAGAATCTTTGAATATGACAACAGCCAAGGTCGATATTTACTTTGCAAAGAAACTTGTCGCAATCATCAATCTTGATTTAGAGCCTGCATCGCTCACTGAATGAAAGAAAAGATCAGATTGAGAAGATTGGGAGAAGGCAATAGAAACTGAATTATTCTCTCCGAATAAAAGAAGACGTTTGGGCCTGTAAGCCGCACGTCTCCCCCTTGTGCACCCCGAAGGGTATAAGTGGGTATTTGTTCGAAAGAGAAATGAAAAGAAGCAAGACTCGTTGTACAAGTTTTCACTAGACATCCAGAAGATGATTATGAACAAACCTATTCTCCGGTCATGGGCGGAACTCCCTTTTAAATATTTATCTCAATGGCAGTGAACTTGAAGTTAGAATTGAAATTGATGGATGGGGTACCAAAGATACCTTTATGAAATATTGGATTCGGACATTGAAGATACACCAATGTATCAATGTCCCGAACCAAGATAGAGCAAATAGAAATATGTACAGTGTGAAACTCGTAAAGTCATTATACGAACTTAAGCAATCAAAGAGAATGTGGTATAATCGCTGAGCGACTTTCTATGCAAGAAAGGCTACACGAACAATGAGAATAATCCACGTGTATTTATACAACAATCCCGTAATGGATTTTGTATAATCTCGATGTATGAAGATGATCTGAATATTATCGGAACCTCAAGGATATTAAGAAAACAAACTCTTACCCGAGTTGGAGTATGAAATGAAAGGTTTGGGTAAAACCAAATATTGCTTAGGCTTGCGCTTGAGCATGCCCTGAAGGAACATTATTGCATCGGTCACCTACACTCGAGAAGGTGTTAGAAAGGTTCGACTTGGCAAAGACATACCCTTTGAAAGTGCCAATGGTCGAAAGATCTTTGCAGCAAGACAAAGACTCATACAGACCTAAAGAAGAGGGGAGAAAGTCACGGGACCGAACTCCCACACCGAGGTGCAATAGAAGCACTAATGTATTTAGCAAACTGCATACTAGAACGGACATTGTATTTCAGGGAACCTACTAGCAAGGTATAGTCTGAGAACCTACCAAAGGCATTGGCGTGGAATAAAGGATATCTTCCGATACCTCTAAGGAAGCAAAGAACTTGGTACATTCTCTGAAAGAACAAAGACTTAACTATGAATGACAATGCGAAAACGGTACTTGTAGGACCCGTGATACACCAAATCGCAAACAAAGCTATGAACTCCTATGTGGTGGAACTGCAATTCCATGAAAATCGTCTAAGCGAGTCTTGTACCGACTTCGACGAACCACTCGGAAACAATAGCATTATACGAGGCCTCACGAGAATGTACTTGGCTTGGCGGATGATTCACTACATCCAGCGATTATGTGGATTGAATACCGCACCAACCCCACTATTATCAATGAAGATAATGCACTTGTGTTGCACAAGTGCGGATGGGTTATTGTGAAGAATCCTCTCACAAAGCATATCAACCCCAAGTTCTTCTATGCTCATGAATTGCAAAAGATGAACGTAATCAAAGCATCGCATACTAGGTCATGTGAGAATCTTGCGATTTATTCAATAAGTCACTTCCGTCTAGCTTTGAAAGATGCATATGTGGAATTGGAATGATGAGACTTAGAGAAGTCTGATCTCGGGGAGAATCTTCACAAACTCATTACTAAAGCTTGATCATGAAGATCGAGTACCCAAAAGGTAAATCCTGGAGATTAAATGAAATTGGGTGGATTGTACTCTTTTTCCCTCGACGAGTTTTCCTGAAGTTTCTCGGCTAAGGTTTTTAATGAGGCAATTCGTGCAGCATAGCAGAACATGATTCATGTACTCTTTCTCCAAATTTTCCCATCGGGTTTTTATGGAGTTTTGTGAGACATAGACATGAAGGATGGGTGCCCAAGGGGAGTGTTGAAAACTATGGGCCTGACCCTGCAGTCGGCCCATTAGTGGGCGCCCCATCCCAAACCCTAGCAGGGTCGTAGCCTATAAATAGGGGGTGCTATTCATTGTAAAGGATCGATCGATGGATGAAGGAATAAAGAGAAGCAAGAAGTCCCCCTACATCTCTGTGTTCTATCTCTTATTCTGTTCTTGTGTTCATGCATTTTTCTTACGATTCTACGCTTGTCTACGAGGTAATCGCTCGGACTGGACTCGCCAGCGACGGTTCCTCAACAGATAGGTCCGTTTTGCTGCTTGTGTTCGTCCGTGATGCAACCTCGCCTGACCACCTCGGTCCACGCGGAGCCCAGTTGCCTTCGCCTTCATCCCTCGGGCTCACCAAATAGAACTCTCCCTATTTCAGTTCCCCAGCTCATGCCCTCCGCAGGTTCTTGCCGATTGCTCCGCCCGCGAACGCGGTAGGCTCCCTCCCCGTCGCGAACGTGCTAAACTCCCTCCCCGTCACCAGCGCGGTATGCTCCCTCCCCATCGTAGAGATCCTTCCCCTAAAGTTCCATTGCCTACCGCTGCGGCGTGCTGTTGTTCAAGCGGTGGTTTGCTGCCATTTACAATTGCTTTTTATTCATCGGAGCTTCTTTTTTCCTTTGTTTTTTTTTCGTGATGTTTGTTCCTTTTGCGATTTCGTGTGACTTCTTTCTACTGGATCTGTTCTGCTTTTTAGTCCACGGAATCCGCTTTCCCCGGCCGACAACTTCCCGGATTTTGTTCTCTACGGACGCAAGAGCAGCGGTGTCATTCGCTTCTCAGAAACAGTAAGATTTTCCTACCTTCCGTTCGGTCGTACGGATCTAAAAATTAGACGATAGAGGTGCACACTTCATCTATAATTTTATAGTTTATTTAATAATTTTATAATATCATAAATCAAACATATATATTCTAAATTTGTCAAAAATACAATGCAGATAGTTCAAATAAGTTCTTACCTGAATAAAAAATTACAAAAATTATAACTATGCAAAATAACTATAATATTATTTTACGCGTTTTTTATCTTGAAAATATTTCATTACATCATCTTTATTAACCTTTAAAAAAATTCTCTCTTAATAAATAGGACTAAACAATCATTTAAGAATTGATCGTTCATCATATTTCTTAACTTTTTTTTTCACAAGAGTCATGACGAAAAATACTCTTTTAACGCTTGCTGTCGTCATCGGTAAAAGCAATACTAATTTGAAAAACAAGTATACTAATTTGTAAACTTCATATTTTTTTTATTTCAATAAGATTAATAGAAAGATCATCAAGATTGTTGAGGTCGTTAAACCTATCATTACTAAGCATGTTATCAATAAAATTATCAAGTTGAGAAGGAAATCTCATCGAATCTGTACTTAAAAACTTATTGGAATAAAAATTTACAAGGTTAAGTATTTTCTCCTTATCAAAGGCTTCAAATGAGTTACGAGGATTCAAGGCAAACATGCACATAAGCAACTCCATATTAATTTTGTCAAACCGGTTGTCAAGCTCTTAAAGAACATTATCAATGATGTCAAGATATACTTCATTTCTGAAATGATTATCATTTGTTTGTTTGAGGAAAAAGCGCTTTGATCTTTCAAAAGACACATATTTTTTATTTGGCTCAGGAATTTTAATACGATGTTTTATACAAAATGATGTAACTTTTCCTGAAGAAAATCTTCCGAACCATGACTTCTCATATGTTGCAATCTATCTTTAGCCAAATTAACAAGTGTCATAGCATTAATAATATATTGGTCCCTCTTTTGCAAAGATTGACATAAATCATCTGTGTATCAAGTATGACTAGCATCAAATTTGTCATGAAAACAAAATCAAATGACTTAAAAGCTGTTACCATAGCATGGATTTTTCCCC
Organism: Ampelocalamus luodianensis; assembly: GCA_036346255.1. Classification (NCBI taxonomy): domain Eukaryota; kingdom Viridiplantae; phylum Streptophyta; class Magnoliopsida; order Poales; family Poaceae; genus Ampelocalamus; species Ampelocalamus luodianensis. The sequence continues at coordinate 21,041,500 of CM070617.1, read as the reverse complement.
ATTCATTCTTTAAGGAGGGATCTTTCTCAATCTTTATAAGTACTTTGCGGATTGTAGAATACAAACCGATAATGTGCAAAACAGTTTTGTAACGAGAACCCCAATGCGTGTCACTGGGCCTAGCCAACCCCATCTCTTGATTCAATCCTCGTCCACTTTCAGTTTCACCAGAATCTAGCGTTTTCAAAACTTCCTGAGCTCTAGTGTTTCGAAGCATTTCATGGTGCTTACAAGAAACTCCAATAACATTCAACAAATTTGATAGTTGATCAAAAAACCAAATACAGTTTGCATTGCCCTTAGCAACAGCTACAAGAACTAATTGGAGTTGATGTGCAAAACAATGGATGTAATAAGCAGAAGGAGACTCGTTCATAATCAAAGTTTTCAGCCCTTTAATCTCGTCTTTCATGTTACTAGTCTCATCATATCCTTACCCACGAACTTGAGTAAGACTCAAAGAGTGATCAATAAGTAATGACTCAATTGCATCCTTAAGTGACAAAGAAGTGGTATCAGCTACATGAACTACTCCAAGAAACCGCTCACATACCCTTCCTAGTTTATCAACATAACGCAAGGAAAGAGCTAGTTGTTTTTTTTGGGATACATCACTTGACTCTGTTAGGAATAGCAACTTGTATTTTCAGAGGGTCAAAGGGTCAATATATATACACAAAGTACAGGTGATGAATATGCAAATAACCCCTCATAACAATGGGGAATAACACACTATACATATATCTCTAACACCCCCTCAAACTCATGGTGGATCAACAACGCTAAGTTTGGAGAGGTAGAAACCGTGCTGTGCTCGAGTATGGGTCTTCATGAAGAAATCCGCTATCTGAAGCTCTGAAGGCACATACCGAAGAGCAATCATCTGATCATGCACACAAGACCTCATGAAGGAAGCATCAACACCAATATGTTTGGTGAGCTCATGTTTCACAGGGACACGGACAATACTGATAGCACTTGTACTGTCTGACAAGAGAGGAGTCGGTGTATTGACAGAAACACCAAAATCCTCAAGTAACCACCGTAGCCAAGTAATCTTTGTTGTCAAGAGAGTCATAGTTCGCAACTCAGCCTCTGCACTCGAACGGAACACTGCAGTCTGTTTCTTCATCTTCCAGGCAATGAGAGAACCACCAAGAAAAACACAGTAAGCAGAAATAGACCGACGATCAGAGGGGTCGCTGGCCCAAGTAGCATCCGAATAAGCCTGAAGCTGTAACGAGCTGGAGCGTGGAAAGAAGAGACGGTGAGAGATAGTCCCACGAAGGTATCGCAGAACTCGAAGAAGGTGGCTGTAGTGGATCTGAGTACATTGATGAATGTGAACTGGATAAGTGATATCCGGACGAGTAACAACAAGGTAGACAAGACTCCCAACAAGATGACGATAGTGAGTTGGATCAGAAAGAGGCTCGCCATCAGAGGGTCGAAGGTGAACATTGAGCTCCATAGGAGTCTCAACAGTACGCTGATCAGTGAGAGAGGCGCGATCAAGAAGATCCTGAATATACTTGTCTTGGGACATAAAGAAACCAGATGGAGTGGAAGTAACCTCAATCCCAAGGAAGTAACGAAGAGAACCAAGATCCGACATAAGGAATTACTCACTAAGACGAGTCTTGACAAAGTCAATGTACTCAGAATCATCTCCGGTAATTGATCATATCATCAACATACAGAAGAAGAAGAGTCGACCACGAGATGAAGTGTGGACAAAGAGCGTAGGATCATGATCACTAGCTGAAAAACTAGCAACAGTGACTACAGAGGAGAAGCGCTCAAACCAAGCACGAGGGGCTTGCTTAAGGCCATAGAGAGAGCGATGAAGGCGACAGACCATGCCCTCAGGAACGGAATACCCAATTGACGGAAGCATGTAGACCTCCTCACACAACTCGCCATTAAGAAAGACATTCTTAACATCAAGCTGAGAAACAGACGAGTGGCAAACAGACGCTACCGCAAGAAGAGTGCGAATAGTGGTCATGTGGGCCGCAGGAGCAAAAGTCTCGTCGTAGTCACGACCATGCTCCTCCTGGAAGCCACGAGCAACAAGATGCACCTTATAGCGCTTAAGAGAGCCATCAGAGCGAGTCTTAATCTTATAGACCCACTTACACGTGATGGGACGAGAGTGAGATGGAAAAAGAATAAGATCCCAAGTACCAGTACGCTCGAGGGCAGCAATCTCCTCGGTCATGGCATGCTATCACTCAGGGTGAGTAACAGCATCTCGGTAGGAGACAGGCTCAAGAGTAGCTGCACTAGAAAAACCAAAATGGGCAGGGGGCCGAATCGATTGGCGATCGCGGAGAGCGTAGCGAGGAGAAGATGACCCGTCAAGGGAAGATGGAGCATCAGGAGAAGATGGCTCATCGAGAAGATCCTCAATACGAGGTCGACGAGTGTAGTGGGAGGAGCTTGAGGAGCCGTAGGAGACGAAGTAGGCGGCGACAACGGCGGAGAGGCCATAGGAGAAATATGTGGAGACTCAGTGGGATGAGTGAACGAGGGCAAGACAAATATAGGTGTATCTGGAAAGATAAAAAATGACAGAGACTCCACAGATGAAGCCGAAGGAGAGGCAGGACGTGGGTAGAAGGGATGAGACTCGTCGAAAGTCACATCCCGAGAAATCCGCATCCGTCGACCAACAGGATCCCAACACCGAAAGCCCTTGTGCTCGACACTGTATCCCAGAAAGACACACTCAACAGACTGAGGCGTCAGTTTGGTGCGTTTGCGAGGGGCTAGGAGAGCGTAGCAAACATAGCCAAACAGACGAAGGGCAGAGTAGTCAGGAAGAAGATCATAGAGACGCTCAACATGGATCGCACCCTGAAGAGCAGAAGAGGGCTGGATGTTAACGAGATAAGTGGCAGTGTAAACAACATCGGCCCAAAAGTGAGGTGGAATAGAAGCGGCAATCATCAGAGCGAGAGTGCCCTGCTCAGCAAGAAAGCTGCGCAGGTAACGAGAGAGGTACTCGCCAGCAGAGTCTGCACGAAAGACACGAATAGAAGTGGAGAACTGTGTGCGAACCATAGTGGCAAATTGTTTATAGATAGACAATGCCTCACTACGAGAAGACATGAAATATATCCAAGTGTGGTGGGAGAAATCATCTATAAACATGATATAATATCGATGACCCTCTTTCGAGACGAAAGGAGCCGGACCCCAAACATCTGAATGAACAAGATCAAAAGGACGTTGAGACACTAACTTACTATGAGGATAAGGAAGTTGAATCTGTTTACCTAACTTACAACCCTGAGAATCTAAAGACACGTCTCCTAAGACAGAACCCAGAAGACCATGACGAACTAAGGACAATAGACAAGATCCACACAGATGACCAAGACGGTGATGTCACTGCTGGAAAGAGCCGGTAGACGAAGTGGCAGAAGCGGAGAGACTGGCGACGGCGGTGGCAGCAGAAGGAAGGTGAGGTGTATCTGGAAAGGTGAAAAAGGATAGAGACTCTACAGAGAAAGCCGAAGGCAGAGGCGGCCACGGCAGCTCGTGCAGACGAGCGAAGGCAGAGGCGGCGGAAGACCTCACGACCAAGGTAGGCGGCGCCGAGATGCGGGTCGACTGAGCGCTGGCGGCGGCGCGGCGGATCCAGTAGCGCGCGGCGAGGCGCGGGCGACCGGTGATGGAGCGGCGGCCGGATCTGTGGAAGAGCGACCGACGATGGGGAGGTGAAGCCAGTGGCGGCGGCTAGGGCTGAGGACGAGTTGCGCGTCCGGGTTAGTAAAACCTAATGGGCTCTGATACCATGTTAGGAATAGCAACTTGTATTTCCAGAGGGCCAAAGGGTCAGTATATATACACAAAGTACAGGTGGTGAATATACAAATAACCCCTCATAACAATAGAGAATAACACACTATACACATATCTCTAACAGACTCATCAGCTAGAATTGCAAAGTGGTCATCACCAATATCTTCAATTATTTGTCTAGTAGTTCCCTTGGCACAACAGTTAATAATTTCCTTTTGTATGGAATGGCAAGTCAAGATGCAATTTTTAGGAGCATTTTTCAAAACAGCCTTGTTAACTTCTTCATTACTTTCTGCAAGCCATTTGAAAATCTCAAGGAAGTTTCCCTTGTTACTAGATTGTTCACTTTCATCATGTCCACGGAATTTGCCAATCCTTGATGCAAAATAAACCACCTTCGCAGCATAGAATAAATAAACATCTTTTAGAGGTAATGGGGGGACATTTTTTGAGAGGCAATCAGTAGCAACACTAGCATAAGCCTTCCCAACTGATTGTAACCAGGATACCTAATACACTACAGACAGTAGTAGGGTTATTATTCTCACCTTAGAAGGCCCGAACCTGTATAAAAATTCCCGTGTCTTTTTTGTCTGCGCGATAAATAGGAAGTAGGTTTTTTCTTGAACCTCGATCTGAAGAGTCCCCACCTCGGCTTGAAGGGCCCTGGTCTCGACTTCTTTTTCTGAAAAAGAATGTGAAGTTAGGAAGGTGAAGATCAAGATTATAAGCAGTCGTAACCTCAAAGACGTATTGTTTATTTTTTCCTGCAACTCTTGAGTCGCAGAGTTGGCCTCTTGAAGCTTTTTCAGAAGGTTGGTGACCTCATCCCTTAACTTTTTCGTCTCGGATTTTTCGAAGTCGAGCGAATCAACTAAGGTCTTTTCGTCACTCTTAAACCTGAAAGAGTTAAGGGTAGACATGAATACAGAGACGAGTAGTCGTAAGTATTTCTGCGACTAACATGTGATCGTAAGTTCTTCTACGATCACTCCTGGTCGTAAGTTTTCTCACGACAGATCGAAGTCGTAAGGTTTTCTCGACAATCCCCACGCAGTCTTATGCGAGTAGTCGAAATATAAAACGATTACAAGTGTAAGTTACTCACTACCTCTCTGCTTGCTCGCAGAGTACTGATTTTTCTTGTTGTAGCTTGACAAGTGCCGGTTGTACTCGCAAACCATAGCAATTTGTTCCAAAACTTTCTGCAAGAAAGAAAGGCAATAAGAAGCAAGGATAAAATCATACTTATAGGTATCTTGAGATACTTACATTCATGGTTGTCCGAACAAACATGGAAACTATCCTCGTCGGACCTTTCAACCCATCCATATCCTCAACACGTCTCCACCAAACCCCTTCGAGATGTTCGTCATCGAATACTTCCCCACAATTGGGAATGCCGCTAGGGTGAGGGTCTCGATCGTGAGATCGGTAGGCAGAAAATCCTACGATGGAAGCGGGGCCAAAGAAATCAGAGCAGAAGTTAAAGTATTCCTCTTCCTCTGACTCTGTGATGGTAGCACCGCCTAGAGGTCCGGAAGGAATGTCCTCGACAACCACCTTACCGATGCGGTGGTCGGAGCTTTCACCACCACCTTCTCCTGGTGTCTCCTTTGTGGCCTCCCTTGTCTCCACCTCCATCCCTGCGACTGCCTCGGTAGTCGTAGCGACTTCAGTAGCGACGACTTCTTCCACCATGGGAATGGTAGCTGGAACTTCAGCTACCGCCGCTCAATAGAAGTAACTACGGGCTTCTCAATAGAAGCATCTATGGGGGCTGAAGGAGTTGGACTAAGATCATAAAACGAAGAGCAAGTTAACTCGTGAAAAACAAAGGGTAAATGCTGTTCTTACATTTCTGTTTCTCACATACCTCTGCGTGCTGCACCTAATCTGGAACTTGGAAGCAACCTTCCCAACGGAAGGTTCCTTCGACTTCCTCACGACTTCTGTTGGTCGAGATTCAATTTGGGGAACGGGAGTCACCGCTTCGTGACCCTCCTGACTCCTCGAATGGCCGAGATCTGTCTCGACCACCTCAAGAGCACTGCTCCCCTCGACCTCAGGTTCTGCTGGAGTAGCAGTTTCCTTCACAAAAGACATGAAGCTCTTTCAGTTCTCATTTTCTAGCTGCTTTATAAAGCCACGAGAAGCAGAAATTGCAAAAGTCTTGTTGTTGTAATAGAAGTATACTTTGGCCTTGGGGGCTTTGCGCTTAAGGGCAAAGGCAGCTTTCTCTGCCTTTTCCCCTGCCGCTGCCTCCATGCCCGCAACAAATTGAGTAAAGGGAGCAGAAGGAGTCGAACTCGCGCCACCTTTGTCGTCGACCTTTACAAGTCGACGCATTTTGGTTGGAGGAGCTTTTGTTTGCTCCGCTTGCGCCGTCTCCCCAATGACCACCAATGCGACTTCCGCGTCGTCTCGACGGTCTTCCATGCCTACTTTCTGTTGAGATCAGGAAAGCAAAATGTTACAGAACATGGTCGTAAGTTTTTCTACGATCACTCACTGGTCGTAAGCTCTTCCATGAGCAGCCTACAGTCGTAAGTTTTTCTACGACGAATCCTCTAGCCGTAAATCTTTTTACGACTACAAAGACCTAAAGATGAAGTTGATTTTCGATTACCTGTAGGCGCTCCACCTTTTCCTCCGTGGTCAAAACCGCAAGAATTTGAGGAGCTGCCCCGCTTGATGGTCTCTTGTCACAGATGAGCTTGACACGGGTGTTGACGAGGATCTAAATAATCCTCATTTATTTACTCCATAATCAAGAAATATGACGTCATAAGACATACCCCTTAAATATAAAAAGGGAAGAACTAGTCAGGAAGTCGTAGGCTACCCTACGACTACCCCCTGGTCGTAAGCTCTTCTACGACCACGGTATAACCCCTACGACTACCCCCTGGTCGTAAGCTCTTCTACGACCATGGTATAATCGTTACGACTACTACCTAGTCGTAAGCTCTTCTACGACTATGGTATAATCGTTACGAGTATGTCTGGTCGTAAGTTTTTCTATGATCGGGACCTGCTACAGGTTCCTCACGACTTACTGGACCCACCCGTTTGACGGCCCATTAAACAGTGAGAATCTAAGCAGTCAAAATACGCAGTTATCTCTGACATAACTGTAGATAATTCCCACTATCTCTGACTGGTAACTGATTGACAACATGGGGAGGTTACTACTACGGTAATTACTCTCATTATTACATAATAATGAGCGACTAATTAGCCTGAAAGGACAACGTCCACTATTGCTTAGTATAAATAGGTATCTGTTAGAGATAGAGGGAGAGACTTTTTGGCAAAGAAGAAATAGAGCCTTCTTTGGAGAACGATTAGGAAGATACTTATTCGATTGTAATCCAAAGAGCAAATACAAGATACACAGGAGTAGGGTTGTTATTCTCAGGAGAAGGCCCGAACTCGTATAAAAATCCCGTGTCTTCTTCGTCTGCGTGATCAATTGTGGAGACCCCGAATCAAATAATTTTTACGTAAGATCGGTTCTAAAACACCGGCGTTGGCGCGGCCGTGGGGATCCTCCGTAATTCCTTGTCACGATTCTTCCTTTTCTCTTTTATGTTACCATGCCGGGAGAATGGAATGAGGAGAATTGGTTCGACTTGGCGACACGCAGACATCGACATGGATGCGGTCTCGAATCTGAACCGAGTATCGATCTTCGGCGGTATTGCGGCCTCGGAGATCTTCTATCGGATCTCGAGCGCATTACCACGAGTCGAGAGGATCCTTATCCCCACGACGATGCGCCCACCAGGATCAATTTCCTCGGGAGGCAAGGGTCAACTCGGCCGACAACACCTGTCTCGGGGCAAACTCGCAACACGATGAGAGCTTTTCCTCTAAGTGTTGAGTCCCCAAGACGATTCGAGTTGGCAAGACAAGTTTCGAAGCCATTATCCCGAGCCCCATCGACATCGATGGTCTCTCTCTCCGAGCATTTCGCGAGGAAGAGGATCGAACATCTTTGTTCATCCAAATTCAACCGTCCCGACGCAGAGCCACTGCGATCGAGGCGGTTATAACCCGAGTTCCCCTACGGAGGGGTTTACTCCAAGTCGCCAGATGGTGTCGCCGACCACTCCTCCGGTGAGGAGATCTCGGCGCAAGTGGAAGTCATCCACGGAGGTCTTCGTCCTTCCCTCTGATCAGGATCGTTCTCCCAGAAGAAGGATTGGACATGCTTCCCGCCGAGCATACTCTACACCACCTCGTCGTAATGGCAAGGACACTACAGCTGGCGAACGAAACGAACACTTTGATGAACGTGCGGGACATCCTCAACATTCTCGCACTCCATTAAAACAAGTTCAAAGTGCGAAATAGACCATTCGAGGCAATTCGACGGAAGAAAATAGTGGCTCGAAGAACCCCGAGCGCTTATTTCCGGTCAAGGAAGCTCAAGAACTCAAAGACATCAATGATTTGCCGGAGAACCCGACCCAAGAACTCGCCGAGCACTGTGTTATGATCTTTTGCCGAGGAGATCGCGCAAAGACTTCGTGACATGATGGCCAAACTCGGCGGCGAGGTCGACCACAACCACGAAGTCGTAATAGTGCGGCTACTTCTTCTGCCAGCCGTTTAGGAAAATCGTCGCATGGAAGGCGGCACGACTCTCCCTCAGGTCGTTCTCTCGACATGAGAAAAATGCCACAAGCCAACGGGAGGGGTGATCTTTCACCACTTGCGACGCACACACGCGGCAAGCGGGTGCGAGGAGTATTTCCGTAAGGTCGAGGCCTATTATAGGCCTAGTCCCCATTGCCGGTATCGACGAGTTCGATCGCGGCGACATTGACCCTTCGTTTCTGCAAAAAAGAAGACAAGAGGTTATCTCGGGATGTCGGGCGTTCTCGCCTGATCTTCGAGCGGTTCGTTGGCCGCCTCTATTTCGACCGACGAATATGGAGAAATTTGATGGAACTCAAAACCCCATCGAGTTCCTCCAAATCTACACTCTGACTATCCGAGTGCGGGAGGAGGAGAGCATGTCATGGCGAATTACCTTCCGACTGTGCTCGAAGGATTGGCGCGATCATGGCTTCTAAACCAACCATTTGAGTCGATCTACTCGTGGCAACACCTGCGTGATCTCTCGGCTAATTTCGAGGAACTTACAATCGCCTAGGAAAGGAGGATGACCTGCACCGGATAAGACAGAACAACCATGAAACGCTATGACAATTCATCAGGCGCTTCAGTTTCTGACTCATCTGTGATCAGGGCTTTCAAACAGGGAGTCCGTAGCAGAAGAATAACAGAGGACATCGCCTTACATCCACCTGCCACCGTCGCTGAGCTCTTTGAGATGGCTGATAGATATGCGACTGCTGCTGAAGCGGTCGAATGGAACAATACCATCGATCTCAAAGATGGCATCCCTCGGGAAGCAGGCGAAAGTGGTAAGAAAAAGGATAAAAAGGCTAGGAAATCTAAGAACAAGGCGAAAAGTAAAAAAATCTCTAGATGCCAGTTCTAAGGAGGTCCTAGCCGTAAGCGATAAGGAGCCACACAACCCCAAGCAAAATCCCGATCGAAGTAAAGGTAAACGCCACGATCGGAGAAACGACAAACCCAGGTGGTGTCCTTTTCATAAAAAAGAAGGGCATGACCTTCGTAACTGCCGAGTTTTCTTACGGAAACTCGAGGACTATTATTCTGGCAAAGGGCCACTTCCTATTCTTGAACAGGTGGGCCAAACCAGTGGACAGAAGGAGTCGGATGATGAGGAGATGCCGTTCCAGGACCCGCAGCACACCATTGATCATATCTATGGGGGGTCTTCGGCATACGAATCACGAAGACAGCTGAAAGCAGTCGAACGCGAGGTAAACACAATCGACTCCCCTCTTGTCAATAAATTACCGAAGTGGTCGGAAATCACCCTTGCTTTCGAGAAAGGTGATTGTCCGATGCCTTCGACTAGACCAGGTCGATTTCCGATAGTGGTCGAACCCACCATCAACAATTGTCGAGTCAATCGAGTTTTAGTTGATGGTGGAAGCTCGTTAAATATACTGTTTACGAGTACCCTGGACGAGATGCAAGTACCCAGGACAAAGGTAAGACCGGTACGATATTCATTTCATGGAATCGTACCGGGGTCTTCGGCCAAACCCATTGACCAAGTTTCTCTTCTTTTAACGTTTGGATCACCAAGCAATTTCAGGACAGATAAAGTCTCCTTTGATGTAGTCGATTTCGATACGGCATATAACGCCATACTCGGACGACCTACTCTGGCAAAATTTTTGATAGCTACTCACTATGGGTACCAATGTCTTAAGATGCCAGGTCCCAAAGGAGTGATCACAATATATTGTGACAAGAAGATGGCGCATTCCTGCGACCGTCGTTCCCTTGAGATGGTTGGACAACTACCAACTCGAGATTTAAAGTCGACCGATTAGCAAGTCGAAGCCTAAAGTCGCATCTAAGCCGAACGACCGAGGTCAAAGAGGTTCCTCCGACGCAGAGAGCCCTCGAAGACTGTTCGTATTGGGGATTCTTCCGACCCTAAATAGGAAGACGCCCTCATCACCTTCCTCCAGGCAAACGCTGATGTCTTTGCGTGGCAAGCATCCGACATGCCCGGAGTCCCAAGGAATGCGATCGAGCACAGGCTAGCCTTACGGCCTGATAAACTACCCGTAAAACAAAAGTTACGGAGATTTGCCACTGATCGACGAGATGCTATTAGGTCAGAATTGGACAAGTTGCTTAAAGCAGGCTTTATAAGAGAAGTCAACCACCCAGAGTGGTTGGCCAACCCTGTAATGGTTAGAAAGTCTAACGGCAAATGGCGTATGTGCGTTGACTTTACTGATCTTAATAAAGCTTGTCCAAAAGATGATTTCCCTTTACCTCGCATCGATCAGCTGGTTGACTCTACTGCAGGATGTGAAATGTTGAGTTTTCTAGATGCATACTCTGGTTATCACCAGATCAGTATGCATCGAGAAGATGAAGAAAAGACCGCATTTATTACACCGCTTGGAGTATTTTGCTATGTCAAAATGCCATTCGCCTAAAAATCTGGAGCTTCTTTTCAACGCTTGATGCAAACGACTTTCGCTCCTCAACTAGGCGAAATTTGGAAGCCTATGTTGATGACCTAGTCGTAAAAAGCACCAAACGACTAACATATCACGGACTTGCGGAGACTTTGACAACCTCGTAAAACACCAATTGAAACTAAATCCCAGAAGTGTGTGTTCGTGGTCTCTTCAGAAAATTGCTTGGATTCTGGTTTCGAACGGGAATCAAGCAAATCCCAAAAGATCAAAGCCATCACTCGGATCGCGCCCGACCACGAAAAAGAAGTCCAAAACTCACGTGGTGCATGGCGGCGTTAAGTCGTTTCATAGCACGCCAGGAGAAAAGGATCGCTTTCTTCAAACTTCTAAGGAAACATGAAGGTTTGAATGGTCGGAAGAGGCTAACTTAGCCTTCGAGGAAGTCAAGAGGTATCTTACGAGTGCTCCTGTTCTAGTTTCCCGGCTAGAGAGACGCCTTAATTTACCTAGCCGCCACACCACGAGCAAGAGCGCGGTCGGTCGTAGAACGTGAGAACATACAACGACCAGTATACTACGTGAGTGAGGTTTTGCACGGACCTAAGGAGCGTTACCCTCAGGTTCAAAAACTTCTTTATGCCCTCCTCATGTCTTCGAGAAAACGCGGCATTATTTTCAGACGCACAAACTAGCTGTGCCGTCTGAGTTTCCCTTGGGAGCGATCCTCCGAATAGGAAACAATGGACGCATGGCAAAATGGTCAGTCGAACTTGAGGCGTTCGACATCCATTTCGTGTCCCGAATGGCGTTAAATCCGGATCTTGGCGCACTTTGTCGCCGAATGGACAAATCACGAACTGCTCAGATCCCCGACGATTCCCACGATCGCTGGATGATGTACTTTGACGGGTCACTTACGATAAGTGGCTCTGGGTGGGAGTGGTCTGGAATCTCCACTGGAGAAACCTTAAAGTATGCCATACAATTAAACTTTCGTGCCACTAATAACGTGGCGTAGCGACGGTTTGCTAGCGGCATACGAGTTGCGAAAGCACTCTCGATTCGACGATTGCTCGTAAGAGGAGACTCTCAGCTAGTCGTGAATCAAGTCGGAAAGGAGTACCAGTGCTCCAATTCGACCATGTCCCGGTACCTATCGGAAGTACGAAAGTTAGAAAAGCACTTTTGGGCTTTGAGGTACAATTTATCCCCGAAAGGATAATTTCTCATGAGATCAAGCGGCTCGTCTAGCTTCCTCCGATCCGTAGTACCGAAAGGGTGTTCTCGGGCGACTTCTAAACCGTCCATAGTCGCATTTAACTGGAGACACCTTCTATAGAAACAGCCTCTCTAGAGTACGAAGATACATGGATGGCGCCCATTTATGAGTATCTTCAAGAGGGTTCCTTACCCGATGACGATCTAGAATCGATCGATTATCCGAAAAGCCAAAATGTATACTTTGGTCGAAGGTGTTCTTTATAAAAGAGGAACCCAAGGGGTACTCATGCGATGTATTCCATAAGCTAAGGATTAAAACTCCTTCACGACATACACGGAGGATCTGTGGAACTCATGCTTCCTCTGTAACACGGTTGGTAAAGCTCGATAAGGTTTTTATTGGCCAATGACCTCTACGATGCCAAGGAGATGGTTAAAAGATGTATACGATGTCGGTTTCATAGCCGGCAAATACACCAACCAGCTTAGGCGTTGCAAACAATTCCTCTGTCATGGCCTTTTGCAACTTGGGGTCTCGATATCCTAGGACCGTTACCCAGAGCTCCAGGAGGTTTCGAGTTCCTGTTTGTGGCTATTGATACGTTCACAAAATGGATAGAAGCGAACTCGTGGATCGGGATAACAACGGAAGCGACAAAACGGTTCATGATGAGATGCGTGATCACCGATTCGAGTACCAAGTCGAATTATCACGATAACGGTAAACAATTTACAAGCGCAAAATTTCAGGAATTTTGCGACGAGTTGGGAACTCGTTTGTGTTACGCCTTCGTCGCACACCCCCAAAGCAACGGAGCAGTCGAGAGAGCGAACGACCAGATAATGAAGGGAATCAAGACACGAGTCTTCGATCAGCTGGTAAAGCGCTCGGGGGCTTGGGTACAGGAATTACCTTCAGTATTATGGGCAATTCATACGACAGCTAGCCGAGCTACGGGAGAAAAACCTTTCTTTCTAGTTTTTGGTGCTGAAGCCATGCTTCCTCCAGAAATTAAGATCAGGTCAGAAAGAGTCGACAAGTTTCACGACTCGTCTCAAGAACATCTTCGAGCAGACGACATCAACCTACTCGAAGAACAGAGGAACAAAGCTTTATTCTCGCTCGCGGTCTACCAACAAGCCCCGCGAGATACTATGATCGTAGGTTCAACCTCGCGACCTCGCTGCAGTGATTTGGCATTGAGACTTATCCAATCCCGCCTAATCGAATAAACTTTCCCCAAGTGGGAAGGTCCTTACACCGTGGTCAAAGTAACGCGTCCGGATCGATGACGACTTGCAATGGAAGACGGCCGTGTTCTCTCAAATTCTTGGAACATTGACCGCCATTTAAATTTTATGTGTAACAAACTTCAACGCAATAAAAGCAAGCAGTTCTCCTATCTTTTTGTCTATTTTGAATCTCGCTTTTATTCTTTCGACCATTTTTTTCTCATCCTTCTGCATAATGGTTAGCAAAAGGACGATACATTTAGTCAAGTCTCTCCTCTATGCATGTGGTTCGCCTTTGGAAGGAGCTTCCTAATATCGCCGTTCTTAAACAATCAGTACAAAGCTTATTGAGCTCGGAAAAATGGTCGAAAGTTGTTAAACAATTCATATCACCTTAGCTTATTTCAAAAATAAACCGAGAAGAGTAACCTTTTCTTTGAGATGCATTCGCTACCTTTTCAAATAACTTGATTAGTTTCTTGGTCGAAGGAAGAAACACACTTAGTCGGCTCTCATCGCTCGCACGTGGTTACGCCACTAGACGGAACTACCTAATGTCGCTCGATTTCCTACTTTTCTTTGCCCGAACAACTAAGTCGGAAATATGAATGTAGCCGAATGAATCCTTAAGGTACTCGGAAGCTTGTTTCGCTCTAGTCGTCGTTATCGAGTTAATTAACTGGTCGGAGATGGTAACATCACCTAGTGAAGCCTTTTTCTCGCACGTGGTCCCGCCCACTAGAGGGAACTTCCTAGCGTCGATCTGTTTCTACTCTTTCGACCAGTGCAAACAAGTCGATATTTTACAACTCTAAGACGAACAAACCTCTCTGTTTTTTCAGAACCCTTTCTTTACTACTTACCTAGTTTATTAAAAATAAACTAAGTAAGTAGCCGGGGGCTAGGATAAAGTTATAAACATGACTTCGTTTCTTAGTCTATTTTTTTCTAAAGATATCATCTTACGAGTTACTAACTACTCTATGAGATGATTCGCAGGAAAGATACGGAAGGAAGGAGGAATCGCTCATATCTGGTCTAACTATTTCTTCTTTTATCTTACGAGTTACTATTTACTCTACAAGATAATTTGCAGGAAAAAGGATCATATATTTAGGCGTCACCACCAAAAAAGACTTGTTCATACAAGAATATATTACAAGACTACTCTGTCTAGGGAGATTCTATCTGCATCTCCTCCGCGACCTTCTCGCCAACCGACTGCATCTCTTCGATCAGCTTCTCGGCTTCAGATTCGGTGCAGTTGAAGTCGGCTTCAACAGAATGAAGATTAAGGTTAGGATCGCGGGCCTTGAGTTTTGCTAAAACAAAACTCACAGCTCCTTTGACCGCTTCCCTTATTGAATCGCTCGATTGGCCTTGAGTAGATATCATCTCGCTCGAGTACCAACTTGTTCCCAATGGCACTCGTATGAGCGCCATCGTGTCGTCGTGAGGAACAACCCTCCGACACGAAGCCCATCGAGTACATTGTTCGAAGTGAGATATTATCTTGAAGATTGATCTTCATTGATTTTGTCTCTCACGGGAATAAGTCAAGCCTCATGGAGTCACTTTATTTGGTCTATCGATCCGATAAGAGCGAGGATTGAATAAGAAAACGATTCTATGAGAAGATAGAATGAATAAATAGCGGTAAAGTTCTACTTACTACTAATTGAGAACCCAAGTTCTCAATCTCTTGGTCTTTCTCCTTCGCGATCCGGAAGATTTCGCGGACAACGGAGGTCTTCTCATTAACCTCAGTCCGGAGAGCCCCCATTTTGGACTGAAGGGTCTTATTTTTGACTTCTTTTTCTACAAAAGAATAAGAGGTCAAAAAGCAAAGGGATGCAGAAACCAAGATCAGAAGCAGTCGTAGTAATACGTACTATTTATTTTTTCCTGCAACTGTTTAGCTGCAGAGTTAGCCTCCTGAAGCTTCTTCAGGAGGTCAGTGACTTTGTCCCTTAGCTTCTTTGACTCGGCTTTTTCAAATTCGAGCGAATCAGCCAAGGTCTTTTCGTCGCTCTTAAACCTGTAAAGATAAAAGAGCAGACATAAAAACAAGTGGTCATAAGTATTTCTATGACCAATGGGTAGTCGTAAGTTATTCTACGACCACCCCCTAGTCGTAAGTTTTTTCTACGACTAGTACAAGTCGTAAGCTTTTCTACGACAACTGGTTACAAGTGTCACTCACCACCTCTCTGCTTGTTCGCAGAGTGTTGCCTTTTCTTGTCGAAGCTTGACAAGTTGCCGATTGTACTTGCAAATCGTAGCAACTTGCTCAACGGCTCTCTGAAAAAGAGAGAAACGATAAGATAAAGAGATAAAACCCTAAGTGAGTATCGATAAATACTTACATTCATGTTTGACCAAGCAAATATTGTAACAGCCCTAACTTAGGGTTTGTATTTCAAATGTAAATTATGAGGAGAAATAAAAAACTTTTGATGCCTCATGAAATCATTTGAGAATTTCTACAATTTTCCCTAGCAATTTCCAATTTTTAGAATTTAATTCTTGTGATTGGAAATTGTTGTCAGCAAATTCATAGCTTTCAAACTTGTGATCATCCTCTGAAATTATTTTTCCTATCATCTTGATCATCCTATCTACCTCCCTGAATTATTTCACAATTTTTAGATTTTATTTGCTATTTCAAATGGCCAAGTCAAGCTAGTTGAAAATCTGGTCAAACCCTAGGTCAGCATGCTTGTGAATTTTCTGCAGAACTTTTCAGCGCATAAAAGTTCTGGAAAATTTATGCAAGGTTGATATCTGTCTCAAGTATCTTCCATAAAAATTTCTGAAATTTTTGGAGCCCTGGAGCTATCTCTAAAAATTTCCCAAAACCTCTCTGTCTTTTAAATCGAATTTGAAAACATCGCTTGTCGGGCCCGAACCACACTTGGGCTCGAGTCCGACCGCACTAATGGACTCGGTCGCGTCAACTAATCGCACCGCCGAGTCAATCAATCGTGACCGTCCGATGAAGATCGAACGATCCACGTCGCGTCGCGCAACCGACTGTCAGAATGCATACACCGATCTCGGTAGTCCATTAGCGATCGAACGGTCGCATCTTTCCGATCGAGTCGAACCACGGTTTGCGTCGCGACTTGACTCGGGCTCGCGCTGCTTTTTGCTTGCTGCCGACAGCGGGCCCCACATGTCGTCGTCACCTACCTTGAGTGAAGGTCGAGTGCCGCGTAGCGCGCATGAGCGCCACTCGCCTCATTGTTCGTCACCGCTTCGGTTTTCGCAGCGCATTACCTCGCCGCATCTTCCGCCGAGAGGCCATGCCCGCGCAGCATTAATCACCCACCACTCCTTTCACCAGCTTGTCAAGACCGTTCTTGAGCTCTTCGGTGCCGGCGTCGCCGCTCGTTTTCCTCCGTCCTCGCCCCTACTTAAGCTCACCCAAAGCTCCCTCTTCCTTCTTTAGACACCATTAAACAATCCCCTATCACCCATTGCTCCTTCTGAGCTCAAATCATAGTAGTGCTCAAACTCTGGTTCACGGCCGTGCCGCTCCGCCGTATCATCCTCGCAACCAGTGAAGATCATCCCTTCTTTTGCGCGTCACATCGTGTTCCGCATCCCTATCATGTTTTCCTCACTAATTTTGAGTTTCACTCGCAGGGGCCATTGAATTTTGGTGTCCCTCTTCTTCGGCCGAAAGTTGGATCATCGTCCTCATCTCCGGTGAGTTGGTTCTTAGGGCAATTGCTCGCGCTAGCACCATCTAGTGTACTCACTCAAGCTATCTCCGTCTCTCATTTTCCCTATTTTTGCTCAGGTTGCTCCCTCCTCGGTGACCCCTTGATCGCCGCCGGTTCTCGCCGGGCCATCTCCGCACCTCTTGAGCTCCGCGTCATTCCGGTGAGTTACTGAAGCCTCACTGATGCTCATGCGCGCGCTAATTCTTGTTGTCTACCTCTCTGGTGCAGCCGCACCTTGTCACCCCCACTGCCGGCCGCCGTGCTCCGTCGCCGCGCCGCCACCGTGCTTCTCCGACCAACCCGCGACCACCCTTAGCTTCAGTAACCTCTGGGCGACCCATTTTGGCCGTTGCACAGCCCGCGCCGCCACTTCTCGCCGGCGGCAAGTTCAGTCCGAGCGGCCCGAGCCTCTCTCTTTCTTGGGTGTGTTCTTCTCTGTTTCTCTGTCGATGGGGCCCACTCCTTCAAAACCAGTTCTTTAGTTTCTAATCATGATCAGAATGTTCTTTAGTTCACTCTCATGCATGATCATTTTGGTTTTGGGAGTTTGAAAGTTTTAGTGTTGTTCTCTATAATTATTTCTGTTGTCGCTTCATTGTCGTGACTAGATTTTAGTTTCATACTCATGCTTTGGATCCTTGTTTAGTGTTGATGACTCCCTTTGTTGTAGAGGTTAGCATGAAATCATTTAGTTAGTATCTTTAAGTTTCAAAGCTCTTGTTGTCATGTTTGATCATTAGGGATAGTTAGTGATCATGTTATTGTCTCTGCACTTTTGCTTTATCAAGACATTAAGATTTGGTGTAGTAGCATCCGAATTGTGATAACCTTTCTTATGATGATGTGATACTTAGGTGTGTTAGTAGCTGAATTTTATTCTAGCCTAAATTCAATTAGAATTTTGTTTAGCATCTCATTGTTGGATACTTGACTAGTTATTGTTGTTAATAGCTTCTTGTAGGTTACGTGAACTCAACTAATAATAGTTGTTTTGATGTGTTAACTTGATGATTAAATAATAGATGTGCACACAATCACCATCAAAGTCTGTCCAAAGTTTAAATCATATAAGAAGATTGATTTTGTGGTTAGCCTAATAAATAAGTGAGTGGATAGATCTATCACTCAAAGCATGTCTTTTGAAGCATCTCAGTAGCTTATTTGTTACTCCTTTTGTGATGGTCTAGCCTCTGTGTATAAATTGGTGTTTGTGTTTGATGTTTGAGTTTTGTCGGTGTTATTCGTTCTTATTATTTGTTTTGTTCAATCGTTAGGATTCGACATTTGCGGTAACCCCAGAACGACCCTCCATAACAAATTGAGCAACAAAGCACCGTGCAAGCGTTTGATCATATTAATTCCAGATTTTAAAGTCTAATATTTTGTTTAATTTGTATGTATGCATCGCTTAATTTGTGTTAAATTGATTAGTTAAATCGTAGTGCATATCCTGTAGACAAAATATTGATCTCTACTACCGAGCCTAGGTTATTTGTTGTGATTAGAGGTGTTTGGATGATCTCTTGTCACTTAGTAGATCCGGTCAAATTGCTTAGACATGCTTAGTATCGGTAGAAATGGGCGGTTATCGACTTTAGTCGGTAACCTTGATCACACAAAATTTACTATAACTTTATGTTTTAGCATTTTCGCTATGTTTAATTGCAAAATTAAAAATAAAAACAAAAATGATTTAGACTTGGGCACAATGGTAAGACGGTGTGATCTGTTGGGTGTGACCGAAAGGTGCCCGAGTCGATTAAGGACCGAGTTACTTGCGCCACCGCATCGAGCATTTTGCGTGCTAACCACACTAGAGTATATGGACCTCTCTTGACCTAGTACTTTGGCGTGTATTGGCTCCGGTCGCAGGAGGTCGCAGGAGGGATGGAGGTGGGAGCATGGTAGTTGTCAGAAAAGCTTTATCCCGAGTGGGTAGTTGCCTTTCGGCTTTACCATGTAAGCGTATGGATTTCTATCCATACGAGCGGCTCGTAGTTAATACACAATATTGGAAAAAGTCTCGTAGGACTTAGCGGTACAAAGATACCTTCTAAGTGTGTTTTGGCTTAAAGGCGGTGCGAAGTGTGGGTACATTGGTACACCCCGCAGGTTAAAACTATTCGAATAGCCTCGCCCTAGGTTATGGACACGCTCTGACACGCCCCAAGAACTAGACTACAACATTTAAATTAAAACTTGATGGGTGGTACGAACTGGGATTCGTGCTATGTTGTGGTGACTATTGGGATAGTCACTTGTGTGGTTACTTGTATCTATCTTTATTTATTTGTATTTCAACCTTAAAATGAATTGCAAACTTGCCTTCAAACCGTATTATATTATTGCAAATGAAAGTTGGCTTTATGCAAATGAAACATATGGCCTCCACTAAACAAGCCTGCATGTAGCATATGAACAGTCCGCTAGTTCACACGTCGGTCTTGCGGGTACAAAGACAATCTTTGTACTCGTGTGCTTTGCTTAATGTTTTTGTTGCAGAGGAAGAAGGTGAGCCCCAAGGGCCTCACTACGTGAGTTGTGTTGCCGTTTCAGACGACTAGACTTGGCGGTCCGGTCGATGCCTTGTGGGTTGGAGGCACGATTGGCTTTGTTTATAGCCATCTTATGGCACTTTTGCTTCATTTGTCGTTCTTGTTTATTTGTGTACCTTGTGGCCTGTCGGCCTTTGTCTGTAATAACTCTACTATTTGTTTATCTTCCGTTTGGTAGTGTGGTGTTTGGACTCTATGTTTGGAATGGAGTTGATGTCTAATTTTGTAACGGGTGTGTATAACGCTCAGGAAGTATACATATCTCGAGGATCAATTTATTTGATTTGTGATGCTAGGACCAGGTGGTTGGTTAAGCATTACAAGCCAAATAAATTGGGGTCCTCACAAATATGGAGACTATTCGTGATGGATCCTTCAGCTCATCCATCTCCTCGACTCGCTTCCACCATACCCCTTCAAGTCGTTCATTGTCAAATACGTCTCCACAATTGACAATGCTATTGGGGTGGGGAACTCGGTCGCGGGAGCGGTAGGCGGAAGATCCTACGATGGAGTCAGGGCCAAAGAAGTCAGAGTAAAAGTTGAAATACTCCTCTTCCTCTGACTCTGTGACATGAACTCCACCTGGAGGGCCGGAGGGAACATCCTCAACGACCTCCTTGCCAACACGGCGGTCAGCGCTCGCGCGCCGTGCTCTCGGTGCCTCCTCGAGGCTTGTGTGTCCTCCATCACGGTGTCTCACGCGACTCGGATGTCGAGCGACTTCAACATCATTGGCCTTCAGAGCGACTTCAAGAATCGGCCTCTTCGCGGCAGGGCGGTTGCTAGATTTTCACCATCGTCGTTGTCGCACTCTTCGGTTGAAGGGGTGATAACGGATCCTCTATCGAGTTCCACGATCAAGACGGCGTCGGTGAGAATCGCAAAGCGCAACAATAAGTCAACAAATGAAACGAGAAGTAGTCATTACACTTATGTGTTTTATTTTACATACCTCCGTCTTGCTGGACCTAACCCGAAATTTGGGAGCAACCTTCCCAACGGAAGATTTCTTCGACTTCTTCTCAACCACCATTGGTTGAGATGCACTGGGCAACAGAGTCATCTCCTCCCGACTTCCCGGTGAATCTTTGCTTCGGCTTCGATTCCACCGAGCAGCGGTTTCCTTCACAAAGACATGAACTCCTTCCAGTTCTCCTTTTCTAGCCGCCTTACAAAGCCGCGAGAAGCGTAAACTGCGAAGGACTTGTCATCGTAGTAGAAAGGTACCTTAACTTTGGGGACCTTGCGCTTAAGGGCAAGACCTCTTCTTCGCTCTCTTTCTTGCCGCGGCTATATCCATGCAAACTTAGCAAAAGGAGCAGGAGGAGCAGAACTCGAACCCCCCTTGTCACCGACTTTTGCCAGTCGGCGCTTCTTAGATGGAGGGGACTTCGCTGACTCCGTATGCGTAGTCACCCCTACAACCACCAGCTCGACTTCCTCGTCGTCTCGGCGGTTCTCCATGCCAACTTTCTGTTGAAGAAGGAGAAAAGTGGTTTGTATGATCAGCTCAAAAATTATAAGTATTTCTACGACATTATCTAATCGTAAGTTATTCTACGATTACGTTAAGTCGTAAGTTTTCTACAACATTATCTAATCGTAAGTCATTCTACGATTACGTTAAGTCGTAAGTTTTTCTACGACATTATCTAATCGTAAGTCATTCTACGATTACGTTAAGTCGTAAGTTTTTCTACGACATTGTCTAATCGTAAGTTATTCTACGATTACATCCGGTCGTAAGTTTTTCTACGATCGCACTCGATCGTAAGTTTTCTGCGACAAATCAGCTAGTCGTATACTATTCTCGACAATAAAACACCTAAAGGCGTAGTCGTTTGATTACCTTTAGGCGCCTTTCTTTCTCCTCCGTGGTAAAACCGCGAGGATTTGAGGGGCCGCCATATTCGACGGATGCTTCTCGCAGATGAGCCGGACACGTCGCCAACCTCGCCGCGAAAGATGCGGGGATATGGACAATACGATTAAGCAGACTAAATCGGGTTAACCAAGGATAAAACCAAAGAGTAAGTCTTTTCTACTCACCGCCCTTGTAGTCCCCGGTTGGGTCGTCCTTTCTGAGTACCTCCACATGGGAGGGACCCTTGTCTTCAAAGGACTAATCCGTGGCGTGATGAAGTCCTTCACCACGTGCCAACCGGTGAGCCCTCCGACTTCAAGTCTTTGATAGCTTGAATATAGGGGCTATCCGGTCGAGATTATCGAGTCGAGTCCTAGGAAGAAGATCGCCGCGGCTCGTCCAACGAACGAGAGGCTATCTTCTGGGTAACCTCCCAAGAGAACCACCTCTTCTTCCAACCCGCCAGGACGACCGGGTAAACATCTGAATATACTCCTTCGACTTGTTGTCATGGAGCTTCAGACCACAGCTACCAGCGATCCCGGCTTGGCGAGCCATTCCATAATAATACTGGAACAACTCGAGGTCCGCCGGAATCCCTAGGTAGGCCTCACACAAGTACACGAATACACTTAACATCGTGATGGAATTAGGACCAAGGTTCACGAATACACTTAACACGAGTACGAGCGTGAGGAAAGGGTGAGCAGGCAATCGAAGGCCACACTCACAGTAAGCCTGGAAGACGGGAATTTGGCCTACCTCTCCCGAAGGCCAATGCTGCCCATTCGCCGCAATCCAAGTCACGAGAAGACCCTCGGGATCTTCTCGGCACCAAAGCGATCATTTTGCATCGTCCATCTCCGACTCGGCCCATTCGAGACAATCTCGCCATTTTTCTCTCAAGAACGAGAGGATTTAAGGTTGGGAAAGCTTCAAGAAAATGTACGAGTCACCGTGGCGGAAGAAACAAGAAAGCAATAGATCGTTGGGTAAAAGGTAAGAACCTAAGTTCTTCCCTGCGCCCGTTTATAACCGCACGCTTGAGATGAAACGTCGCGTAATCCCAACGACGCCACCGCCTGAATCGCTTCAACGGACAAAGCTTTTTACGCCTATGGAAAGTCCCAAGACACATTTTCACACCTCAAGTGAAATTACCATCTTGACTCCCGGGTCAAGTGAAAGACCAACCGGGAAAACCTTATTTCCGGTTTTAAGGCTACGACGGCTTCGAAGTCGTAAGACATCTCGTAGTCGTGACAACCTTAAACCAATTACCTCGATCAAGCATATTCCTGGTCGAGAGAAACAAGGGTTGAAGAGTTCTTCCTTCAATGTTTTCCTAACGACCCCTTAGTGGTCAAAGGATCGTCTACGACCCTTCACTCAAGTAAGTTATTTTCACTTGAAGCTGGAGGGCTAGATGACGAGGATCTAAATAATCCTCATTTATTTACTCCATAATCAAGAAATATGACGTCATAAGACATACCCCTTAAATATCAAAAGGGAAGAACTAGTCAGGAAGTCGTAGGCTACCCTACGACTACCCCCTGGTCGTAAGCTCTTCTACGACCACGGTATAACCCCTACCACTACCCCCTGGTCGTAAGCTCTTCTACGACCATGGTATAATCGTTATGACTACTACCTAGTCGTAAGCTCTTCTACGACTATGGTATAATCGTTACGAGTATGTCTGGTCGTAAGTTTTTCTATGATCGGGACCTGCTACAGGTTCCTCACGACTTCATCGACCCACCCGCTTGACGGCCCATTAACAAAGTGAGAATCTAAGCGGTCAAAATACGCAGCTATCTCGACATAATCGTAGATAATTCCCACTATCTCTGATCGTAATCGATTGTGGCATGGGAGGTTACTACTCAGTAATTACTCTCATTATTACATAATAATGAGCGACTAATTAGCCTGGAAGGACAACGCCCACTATTGCTTAGTATAAATAGGTATCTCATTAGAGATAGAGGAGAGGCTTTGGCAAAGAAGAAATAGAGCCTTCTTTGGAGAACAGTTAGGAAGATACTTATTCGATTGTAATCCAAAGAGCAAATACAAGATACACAGGAGTAGAGTTGTTATTCTCACCGGAGAAGGCCCGAACCTGTATAAAAATCCCCGTATCTTCTTCGTCTGCGTGATCAATTGTGGAGACCCCCCGAATCAAACAATCTTTACGTAAGATTGGTTCTAAAACACCGACAGGTGTCAATCTCCGCCTGTGAAAGATCTGTGCAGTCAGATAGCATGATTAATAGGCCATATCAGGACCAACCAAAACCAGAATCAAAAGTGAAAAATTCACATATGAGCCTGACGCGGGCGTGAATCTGCGCCTGGGGAAGATCTGTACGGACAAATAGCACAGTCAACAGACCAAATCAGGATTAACCAAGGCCATAGTAAAAAAAGTGAGAATTGCACTTACCATCTTTGTAGTCCCTGGTCGGGTCTTCTTTCCCTAAGTACCTCCACATAGGATGAACTTGTTTCTAAAGGGGACTAATGCGGCGCGTGATGAAGTCCTTCACCACGTGCCATCCGGTAAGCCCCCCAACCTTCAAATCTTTTATAGCTTGAATGTATGGGGCGATCTGGTCAAGATTCCTAGGAGTCGAATCCCAGGAAGAAATCCTCTCAGCGGCATTACCGATGAACAAGAGGCTATCTTCCTCAGTGACTTCCCAGTAGAACCACTTCTTCTTCCACCCTGGCCACGCAGACTGGGTGAACATCTGAATGTACTCCTTCGACTTCCCGTCGTGGAGCTTCAGACCGCAACTCCCAGCAATTCCGACTTGCCGAGTCATCCCATAATAATACTGGAAAAGCTCGAGGTCCGCTGGAATTCCTAGGTACGCCTCACACAAATACACAAATACGCTTAACATTGTGATGAAATTAGGACCAAGGTTCACTAATTCCGCCCCAAAGTGCTCGAGCACTAGTGTGAGGAAACGGTGAGCAGGCAATCGAAGGCTGCACTCACAATACGCCTGGAAGACAGGGATCTGCCCATCCTCCCCCGACGGCCAATGTTGTCCAACTACTGAAATCCACTTTACGAGTACCTTCTTGGGGATCTTCTCGGCAGCAACCAATGCGTTCATCTTCGCCGTATCCATCTCTGATTCCGCCTACTCAGAGACGATCCTGGCCATTTTTCTCACGAAAGGGACATTTGGATTTGGAAAGGTTTCAAGAAAGTACACAGATTTTGCTGGCGGCGGAGAAGGCGAGAACTAGATGAACAGTCAGGGTGAATTGGGGAAAAGGTAAGAACCCTAGAGTCACCCCTGTGGTCTGTTTTATAACCGCACACTTGAAATGAAACGCCGTGGAAACTCAACGGTTCCCACCGCTTCGGGAATTGCTCTAATGGACAGATCTTTTTAAATCTGCCTGTTCGAGAAAATCGAGGCTCTTTTCACACCTCAAGTGAAATTACCTTCTTGACCAAGTATATTTCTCCGTAGTCGTAAGATTTTCTACGACTACCTCGTAGTCGTAAGATTCTCAGCAAAGTTCCTTGACCAAGTATATTTCTGGTCAAATGAAACACATATTGAAGAGTTTTTCCTTCAACTTTTATCTCACAATCTCCTAGTGGTCGTAAGAATATCTATGACTCCTTTCCCAAGTAAGTTATTTTCACTTGAAGCTGGGGGGATAGATGACGAGGATGTAATAATCCTTATTTTACTATTTATCTATAATTGAGTATTATGGGTAAATATGACGTCACACAGCTATCGAGTATACCCCTTACAATAGTAAGGGAGAAATCAATCAGGTGGTCGTAAGCTTTTCTACGACCACCCTATAGTCGTAGGTTCTCCTATGACTACCACGTAATCATAAGTCCTCCTACGATTGCCTCCGGTCGTATGTGTTTCTACGACTAGTATCCAATTGTAAGCTTTTCTACGACTACCCCTGGTCGTAAGTCCTTCTACGACCAGTCCTACCACGACTTCTCCACAGATAACTGGGTCCACTCGACAGTAGGCCTTATTGACTGTGAGATCTGAGCAGTCAAGATACATAGTTATTCTCTGGGATAACTGCAGGTAACTGTAACGTCCCAAAATTTGGCTTTTCAAAAATCTTTTGAGTAGTTTAGGTCCCTGGAAAATTTCACCAATTTTATTTGAATTAATAAAGCTTAATTGGGAATTTTCTAAATTAAAAATATTTAATTTGACTAATCTAAACATTAATTAAATAAAAACTTGTGTTATTTGGCTTCCTTGTCTTTCAAGGAATTTTTGAGTATTTTCTGAGATTTTTTCGGATTTATTTGCTATTTATTTGATCTCCTTGATTTTCGACCTTTTATTTTAATTCCAAAAATCAGTTTTTCTCTCTCCTGCCCACATGCTACAGTAACCCCGCGCAGTACTGTTCATCGTCGACGTCTGGCCGAACGCACGCAGAGTCCAGAGCGTATCCGTTTCTAACTCAAAACTACAAATTTCCATATCTTCCTCCACGGTGTATATAAAAGCGAGCCGTTTATGCTCACGCGTCCGTCTTGATCTCCTCTTCCAATCCCCTGAATTGGTTTCCTCCAAACCGATCTATTTTCGTCGCAATCTCCAGAAAACCGAGCTCCAACCGAAGTTCTTCTCCGGCGAACTGCGCCTTCGTCCGACGTCCGCCGGACGAACCGGCTGCGGCGTTGGCTTCGCGTTGTCGCCCTCTACGTCATGGTTCCATCCACTTCGCCCGAAGATCGCCGGAGCACCATCGGCCATTAAAGCCAAACCGTGTTCATCGCGTTTCTCGCTTACTCGGTGAGTTTTTCCAAAATCCGACCGCGCCATCGCGTTCGGCTCGTCGTTTCCTTTCCGTTTTGCCCTTCGCATTTGCTACGTCGCCTCCGGCCGCCGGCCACTCCGCGTGCCTCGTTCATGCATGTGCATTGTTCATGCATGTATACCGTGCGTTGCGTTCATGTGTTGTTCCCTTGTTCGTAGCGTTTCATCCCTCGCATTCGTGCTTGCGGCTCCAGCACCTATCCTCTGTTCGGTTGGTGCTTGTGCTTCCCATCTCGTGCTAAGAATTCAAGCCAACAATTGGTGTGCATCTCTCGATTAATCGATTCTCTATTCCTTGCCTTGCACCATGAGCAGCCGCACATTCTCTATGGTTCGATTATCTTCTGTTCATCTCTTTAGTTCGTATTGATCCTTCGATACTAATCCTCATGTATCCCTACTATCTATTCTCGCCCAACTTTGCCATCTCCTATTATCAAGCCGATGTCACCATGCGCAAGGAACATCCGCACTGTTCTTTGTGTTGCGCTCGGTGGCCTCTGGTGAGTCCATCCTCTCTGCTATTTATTTTCTATTCTCTATTAATTGCTTTGACATCTCAGTGTTAATTCTATGCCAACAATCCAAGCCTTGTGTTCTCTGTTGTCCTATGTTGCTCTCTGATCCTTGTTGAAGCAACGCTCCTGTTCTTGTTTGTTTCCCCGGTTCAGTCTATTCTCTGGTTGAGGAGTAGAACCCATATGTCATACATGATAATAAATATCCGTCTCTCTCTTACATGTAGACCCCACATGTCATCGTCCTAATTAAAACCCTAGTTATTTCTCTCTCTTACATGCGGGTCCCGTATGTCAGTCAAACCTTGGTCAACCCTAGTTCATGAGCTTGGTCCACCGTGGACTAGCATATCTCCGTGGACCCGGTCCATAGACCAGTGGCCCACATGTCAATCCCTAATTCTATTTCCGGGAATTAATTTAATCCTTGAAAAATTCTTTTATCTTATTGGTCCCACATGTCGCTCTCTCTACCTTATTTCTGGAATTATTTTAATTCTACAAATGCATAAATACAAGTCGGTCCCACCTATCATACACTCATTCTTTTTCTAATATTTTCGGAATAGAATATTTCAAGAATATTCCGTAGAGCTTTTTCATCATTTCATGTGAATTTCAATCTTCCGAGAGTCATATCTTCTTCATCCGAATTCCGATTAAACCCATTCAATTTTCTAAATTCATCTAAATTCAATATCTACCTTCCAGTACCATTCAATTTCATTTTGGTGTTTATTTGATTTGTCTTTTGAATTTAGTTTGTTTTGCGCTTTCTTTCTCGTTAGGCAGAAGTCCCTAATCGTCCGAAGGAGCTGAAGATCAAGCAAGTAGAGGATTGAAGATAAAATAAGATCATCATTGCTATAGCAAGGCAAGTTATACCTTTGATCATATTGAACCCAGTTTTCAAAATTACTTTGATTCAAATTATTGCATTTACTTTAATTATTTATTTAAATGCTTTTGGGTTTAGCTATTAATTCCATTTGTTATATCCACTTTGTCTATTGTATGTCATAATCTTTTGTCACCCTAGATTGGTTCATATTTAGTTAGTGCTATGGTATTACCAACGTGGGTTGGTTAGTACAAGTAGATTGCTTAGCCATGCAACGAGTCATCATCATCACCTGAGTTGCAATTATAAATTTGACTAAGTGATTATGGAACTATGTGATAAAACTGTGTGTACTGTGTGCTATTACTTTGTGGATGACATATGTTGCACTTAACCAACAGGGTGGGAAAGGATTTGGACCGAGGCAAGTGGTGGAAACTGTGTGATATGGTGGACTTTGTGATGGGAATGATAATCTTTGTGATCTAGTTAGAAAATGGAAGTCTTGCCTTGGTCAATTAAGGACTTAACTTTGTGCGCCATTGAACTGAGCCTTACTGTACGACCACATGCCTGGTATGGGACGGGCCTAACTTAGTAAGTTATGGATTCTCGGCATTGATGTTCAGGTGGATAGGTTAGGCTGTGTGACAGGGTGGAGGTGTGACTACTTGGTGGTTGCATCGCGGGACGGTTCGCCGCTTCCCTGTCCAGCGATGTGTGTTATGCCAAAGCGCTTCGTTAGGGTTGGCATAGCGGTTTGTAAGCACATCGGGAGTGTCAATGTTGAGATGAAGTTTCTGAAATGTTTTGTTGTGATCAGCTCTGATCTAGTTGATTGCATCTTGTGGGTAAAGTGTACAACCTCTGCAGAGTGTTAAACAATCTATTCGAATAGCGCGTCATGATCATGGACATGCTCGGGGATTTCACACGAGGGGTAGTTTTCATAAAACTATTGGGAAGGGACAGCTGTGTGATTTAAGTCATATGGCTGTGTGAAAGAATTTGATTAGGTTATGTGTCTTTGTGAAAACAACTATTAAATTAATATTGTCTACTTGTTTTGAACTGCATTTCAATCTATTATTTATATTCAATTGCAAATGTTGCATTTCTGCAAAATAACCACAGAAGCCATTTCCTTTGGAATAAGCCTGCATCTATACATTGCATTCTGTGGTATGACTTGCGAGTACGGTTGTGTACTCACGCTTGTTGTAAAACTTGCGCCCAAACCTACAGAGTGAAGGAATCGTCGGTCAACAAGGTCTACTTCAAGGATCGAGCAGAACTAGGTCGCGCACCCCAGCCGATTGCCTGTGGGCATATGGATGGGCTTCACTGGAGTTATTCCGTTTCGTTCCGCTGCAGCTTCGTTGAGCTATTCGCCTTCTGAGGCATTAATTGTAAGCTTTGACCTTAAGGTCTTTACTCTTATATTTATTGTTATTTGCCTATTTATTAGTCACATTTGTATATGGAAATGATATTTCATCGATGTTGTCACTGTGTGCACTGGCGTGATCCTGGACTAGTGCAGTATACACAGAGGGTCCAGAATTGCATTTTTTGGGTCCCGACAGTAACTCACCATTATCTCTGATTGATAACCGTCAGGCAACGTGGGGAGGTTACTGCTATGCTGATTACTCTCATTATTGCGGAATAATGAGCGCCTCCTGACTTGGAACGACAACCTCCCTCTCTGTATACTACAAATAGACTTCTTTCAGAGGAGAATGGATGGGACTTTTGAGAGGCAATCAGTAGTAACATTAGCGCAAGTTTTTTCACTGATTGTAACCAGGATACCCAATATAATATACACAGGAGTAGGGTTGTTATTCTCTCTAGAGAAGGCCCGAACCTGTATAAAAATTCCCGTATCTTTTCTGTTTGCGTGATCAATTTTGGAGACCCCCTGAATTAAACAATATTTACGTAAGATCGGTTCTAAAACACCGACAAGTTGGTTCAAAAGTGTGTACAATGCCAGTTTCATAGCAGACAAATACACCAACCGGCTCAGGCATCGCAAACTATTCCTCTTTCATGGCCTTTTGCGACCAAGGGTCTTGATATCCTAGAGCCGTTCCCAAAAGGTCTAGGGGGCTTTGAGTTCCTTTTTGTGTCTATTGATACGTTCACAAAATGGATCGGAGCCGAACTTGTGACTAGAATAACAACGAAAGACGCAAAAAGGTTCATGATGAGAAGCGTGATTACTCGATTTGGTGTTCCTAATCGAATAATTATAGATAATGGTAAATAATTTTCGAGTGCAAAATTTTAGAAATTTTGCAACGAGTTGGGTACCAAGCTATGTTAAACTTCTGTTGCCCATCCACAGAGTAATGGGGCAGTCGAAAGAGCGAATTGCCAAATAATATAGGGCATAAAAACCCGAGTGCTTGATCAGCTTGTCAAACGCTCGGGGGCTTGGGTACAAGAATTACCCTCAGTATTATGGGTAGTTCGCACGACTAGAAGTTGGGCTACAGGAGAAACATCTTTTTTGCTAGTTTTTGGGGGCTGAAACCATGCTTCTACCAGAACTAAAGATCCGATCAACAAGGGTCGAAACCTTCAGCGCCTCTACCCAGGAACAACTTCAAGCGGATGACATCAACCTGCTCAAAGAGAAGAGGAATCAAGCCCTAATCCGTTCAGCGGTTTACCAACAAGCCCTGCGCAAATACTACGATTGTAAGGTCCAACCTCACAGCCTTGCTGTAGGTGACTTGGTATTGAAATAGATTCAATCCCAGTCTAATCAGAATAATCTTTCCCCCAAGTGGGAAGATCCTTACACAGTGGTCGAAGTTACACGACCAGTTTCGGTACAACTAGCAATGGAAGACGGTCGGGTTGTGTCCAATTCTTGGAACATCGACCAATTACGTAAATTTTATGAATAACTCCTTACTATATCAATAAAGTTTCAGGTTTCTTTACTCTTTATTGTCTTACTTTTGAGTAGTGCTTGGATAGTCTTTCGATAATTTTTTACTCAGTTTTTCTTTACACTTGTCGAAGAAGAGTAACATCACCTAGTTGAAGTCTTTTCTCTCTGCACGTGGTCCTACCCACTAGAAGGAACTTCCTAGTGTCAACTTGTTCCTAAGTTTTGCTACCAATAAAAAGACCAGAGGTCGTGAGGAGGAGGATGTCCAAAGGACAAAGGAAAATGCGCAGCGAAGCAGAGCCGTACGATTTTGATCGAGTGGTCCATGGGATAGGAATGTTCGGACCACTCGAACACTCACTTACATCGGGTCGCCCAAACTCAATCGGACGCACCACAATGCTAGGGAATGTTCGGACCATCTGAACACCTCCTCTTGATCGGGCCATCCAAACAAGATCCGACGGTCCTCGAGAGGGGAAGGCACGCACTGGATCGGGCCACGCGAAGGGATAGAGGAGGTCTGGACTCAAGGGGAGGTCCAAACAAGGGAGAGTTTTAACGGATGAGATTGAAAGGGAAAAGGATCTATCGGAGGGGATTCAAGGAAGGAGGTCCTAACAGTCAAGATGGAACCAAAGGAGGTCCTAACGGTTAAGATGAGATCAAAGGAGGTCTCAATGGTTAAGATGAGATCGAAGGAGATTGGAAACACAAACCTGAGCTTGGAATAGCTCGAGGGTAGTTGTGACCCAAAAGGGAGGTCAGAACCGAGGAGAGGTCTGGACAAAGAGGAGGTCCAAACACAAGGAAGGTCTAGACCTGGGGAGGTCTAGGCGAAAGAGAAGGGTTGGCCTAAGGGAAAATGAAACAAGCACGGAAGGGGAGAGAACACCAGAGCTCCAACACTCCCACAAACCCAACAAACCAACAGGGGATTTTGTTGAAGTTCGAGTTAATCAATTGGAAACCATTTGAAAATCTAGAATTAAGCTGTTAGACCCCGATAAAACCAAATGGTTTGTTTTATTTTGAAATTTTCAAAAGGTTCCAAAAAACTAGGGTGTTACAAGCTGCCTGGTCGTAAACCACCCAATGGTCATGAGTCTTTCTACGACCATAGTATAATCGTAAGCCTTTCTGTGACTATCGAGCAGTCGTAAAGATCTTCTACGACTCATTTGTCTTCAACTATCCTGGCTTCGACAACCCTGTAATTGATAAGGCTTGCTGACCTGTGGGCCTAATCAGTTAGGGAATATTATGCGCCATGTTTAACACATGGGGTATTTAATATACACTGTTACTCTCTGTGAGTAACCACATGAATTACTTCTGTCTTTGACGACAACTGCCTAGCGACGTGGGGGTACCACGTCCCTGATGGCAACTTCCATCAAGCGGTTCATCAATTGGAACGTTGGGACGCCTCTTCGTCTGAAGGAACTGCCACCTCTTCATACATTATATAAGGTTGAAGTCAGAAGGCAGAAAGAGAGAGACAAGCCCTAATCTGGAGCACAAGCCCTAATCTTTCTCTTGATTGTAATCAACATACTCAATATAGCCACACAGGAGTAGGGTTGTTATTCTCTCCAAAGAAGGTCTAAACTTGTATAAAATCCCTGTGTCATTCTCTGCGTGATTCTTATCTAGGAGACCCCCGAATCAAACAGTCATACGTAAGAGCGGTTCTAGATCACCGACAGAGCTAATGATTGCTTAGTGTATTTAATGGCTGATTTTAATGCGCTGTTGAGTCTTTGACGTGTGGGTCCCATAAATAGAATTTGAGGGGTTAAGTTTTCGATTTGCTTTAGGTCGCTGACATGCGGGCCCCGCACATTAAGTGCACAGTGCACATGGTGTGGACCGAGCTCATGGAACGAGTCAATGACAACGGGGTCCCACCTGTCAGTAGGGGTTTTCGTTGGAATGAATTGAAAAAGAAAAGAGAAAATGCATGGGTCCCATCTGTCAGCGACCAATGCTAGTTTATCTCGGGTATAAAAAGTATTAAATGCTTTTGGAATTTCTGAAGTGATTTATTTTTGCACTGTAAATTCAAATAACTTCAAATATTCATAACTAATTCAAATTAACCACAAATTGAGTGAAACCAATTTTGTTAGTTTTCATTTTTATTGTACTTTAACTAAAAATATGTTTGAAACTTGTTACTGCCATAGAAAATTTTAGAATTCAAATTAAATTCGCTAGAGAATTATTTTTACATTA
Organism: Ampelocalamus luodianensis; assembly: GCA_036346255.1. Classification (NCBI taxonomy): domain Eukaryota; kingdom Viridiplantae; phylum Streptophyta; class Magnoliopsida; order Poales; family Poaceae; genus Ampelocalamus; species Ampelocalamus luodianensis. Next base: position 21,008,685 of record CM070617.1, on the reverse strand, counting down.
GAAATTGAATTAACTTCAAAAATTATTAGAAAAATCATTTGAACTCCGAATGTGATGATTCAAGTTTTATTGATCATAAATTTTTATTATCTTTCTTTCCAGGTGAAGCTTATCCCCACCACTGTTCTACAATTTTTTGTGAAATAATTAAATTCGGTTGAACAATGACAGAACCTGATTTTCAGGATTTTTCTGTCATTTGTTTTTCCAAAGGCTATAACTTTCACATATCAACTCCAATTGTAATAATTTTTTCACCTAAATTCATATAAAATCATAATATATCTGTTGTATAAATTTCATGTATTTTTTAGCACTTTAAATTTTTGCCTTTTCTCGGTGTTTATTCAATATCGTCTTTCTATTGATCCCGAAGTGTCGGAAGTAAACGATTACACAACAGAGAGTGAACAATTGGAATTCTAGAAAGGCAAGCATCATTTTGTATTTATTTTTGCATACATGTTGATCCCGTATTTCCTATTTCAGTTACTTTGAAATGCAATTATTCTTGCTTGGATGCTATTTTGATATGTCGATATTCTGCGAGTTATAGTTAGTTATGTTCTATCTCTTGCTGGTTATCCTTGATATTTAAATTACAAATATGCTTAGGTTAGATATGTGATGATGTATCTATTATCTATGTTGTATGCTTAGCCATGCGAGTCTAGAAGATGCGTTAGTTCGGTTGACGGTGTTAGCTCATCAATTGTGGGAAACATCAAACATTTATTCTTATGCTTTTGTCCAGATCTTCACATCTGGTTGTTAAGTGTAATTTTGGCAAATTAAAAATGATTTGGGTCTAGACAAGTGGTTAGTAGTGTGGGTGCCTTCGTGCACGAGACTTGGGTATTGTGGTAGTCTTGTCTGAGCCATTAAGGACCGAATTTTGGTACTGTCATTAATCAAAGTACCACTCGTACTTTCACACGCGGTGTATGGGCACCGCTTAGTCAAGTAAGGGGCGGGTCTTATTGGGTTGGAACACGGGTGGTGTGAGGGCATAATTTATTGTGATCTAATGCTCGTAGGAACCCAGTGTAATACTATAACGTGCAGGTGAGCACTGTTTCTTATGTTGGGGGTTACCCACATACTAACTACCTTACACTGGCCACTCCAACACAACTTGAGTGCCCGCTTAGTAATTTCTATAAATAGCTTGTACTAAGTTGGGGTTTCATCTCGCATGGGTGATTCAACTCAATAGGGTTTTCTCGCTGAAATATACTACGTCTCGAACTCCCCGGTCGACTCACCAAAGGCAGTGTGTTTGGCTTTCGGGCTGGACGAGTCGTGTGGGTAACGTTGTACTCCCTGCAGGGATTAATCTATTCGAATAGCCGTATCCACGGTTACAGACGACCACTTGGATTCGGGAGACAACATCGTTAGACTTCATATTAAAACTTGACATGGTTTCTACTTGGTTTCGGCATGAATGGGCATTCATGCATTTTAGTTTATCAAAGTGGGCTGCCACTTTGGTATTGTTTGATCTATATATCTATCACTGTTATATGTACTTCTTTTACTAAAATGTTGTTTACCAAATGGCAATTTCAAACTAGTATGTGTAGGCTAAGAATTGGTGTGTTTTATGCAAAACTAAGTCATTAATACCTCTCTTTTGAATAGTCACTAGCATATATGATTTTTACTTTGTGTAAGACCTGCGAGTACTGATGAGGATCTAATAATCCTTATTTTACTATTTATCTATATTTGAGTATTATGGGTAAATATAACGTCACACGACTTTCAAGTATACCCCTTACAATAGTAAGGGAGAAATCAATCAGGTGGTCGTAAGCTTTTCTACGACCATCCTCATAGTCGTAGGTTCCCTATGACTACCACGTAATTGTAGGTCCTCCTACGATTACCTCCGGTCGTAAGTCTTTCTACGATGAGTGCCAAGTCGTAAGTTTTTCTACGACTACTTCCTGGTCGTAAGTCCTTTTTCGATCAGTCCTGCCACGACTTCTCCACAGATAACTGGGTCTACTCGCCAGTAGGCCTTATTAACTGTGAGATCAGAGCAGTCAAGATACGTAGTTATTATCTGGAATAACTGCAGGTAACTCACCGTTATCTTTGATTGATAACCGTCAGGCAACGTGGGGAGATTACTACTCCAGTGATTACTCTCATTATTACGGAGTAATGAGCGCCTCAGGACCTGGAACGACAACCTCCCTCTCTGTATACTATAAATAGGTTTCTTTCAGAGATGTATGGGGAGGACTTTTGAGAGACAATCAGTTGTAGTATTAGCGTAAGTTTTTCCACTGATTGTAACCAGGATACCCAATACAATACACACAGAAGTAGGGTTGTTATTCTCTCTGGAGAAGACCCGAACCTGTATAAAAATCCCCGTGTCTTTTTGTCTGCGTGATCAATTGTGGAGACCCCCCGAATCAAACAATCTTTACGTAAGATCGATTCTAAAACACCGACAAGTACATTTTGTACTTAACCTGCATATCTGCTTGTTCAGGTGAGGATGACTATTCACTCGATCAGTTCATTAGCGCCGACTTCGGTGACGCTAACGAATAGTGCGGTTTCTAACTCCTAGTCAGTTGCCTTGGGTTTGGGCACATCTTGCTGGACCTTTTGGTTTATTTGATTTATTTCTGTTGCTATTTGATGTTAAACTTTGAATTTGGTCGGTCGGCCGCTTTTGTAATAGTTATAAACTTAAGTATTATGTTCTATGTCACTTGATATATCAATGTATGACTTTTGTATGACTGTGATTGATGTTGATGAGAATATGTGCATGCTGATCGCTGATCTTGGGAACCAACACGGGACACATATCCGCTGTTTTGAAATCCTCTTTAATTCCTATAAATATGTATTTGGCTGTTGGAGAACCGGTCACCATGTAGCACTCAGGAGAGCGGTATGCATGGTCACCGTGGCTCTAGCTCGATCGGATCCTCCTACTTAAATGGAGTTAAATTAGATTTCAATCAACTGAGACTCAGAGTTATTTTTATTAGACCGAAAAGGTCTCGATCTTACAAAAATAACACGGGGTCCTCTCGTTTCAATTAACATCGAGCACGGTTTTCTCTGGCAAACTAAGGGCAATGCTCACGCAGTGGCCACCAGCTCGGGCAACTCTTCCATCGTAAGAAAGAATCGCAGTTTTTTATTGGGCATTATTGATGCCAAATCATGTCGAAACAACATAATATATTCTTGTGTTGTACGGAACAATGATTCGGACTTGCGGCAAAACCAAACCTTAAACCACGAAAAAAGTGGCTCGATGGAGACACGTTTGCATATGGTTGGAGACCCCAAAGAAGAAGAAATGAATCTTTTTCATCCCGATGAACTAAACCCCAAGCAATAGCATACATAATGACTTTTAGCTAACTTTGCCAAAGCCCCCATGATGCACTAGAATATGGGGCTGCCTTTTTGTGCCATGAAACATATATTTAGAAGCTTATCTATACTTTGACGCCGTTGATTACCAAGTCTTAGTGATCGAGATCGCCATTGCATGTGTTGCTTTCAGAAGCTGAGAATGATTAAAAATTAGTCAATAGGTTAATTTTACCGAAAAGGTGTCTTGATTGGTGACTGATTAGGTACCATGGTTTTACTTATTAATTATGGGTTAGAATCCCAGTGACAAATTCGGTCGCTGGTTTAATTTGTTAATGAGATACAGCTGGGAGCATCTGGTTGTTTCACTATGCTATGCTATGGTGTTACGATGTATGGCATGATGGCAGTATGATTTATATTATTTTCTTATGCAATGGTGATTGCAAGATTTTCTTAGACGATGTATATTATAAGATGCCTATTGAATATTAATACAAGAATTTTGTCTTTAATATGAACTTTAATAAGATAGTTTGTCGTACACATAATCAACATATTGCTTGAGATTAAATAGATATACATGTCCTTGCATACAATTTGAATTTTTTTTAATAGATTAAGAATAGGAGTATGCAGCTACATAATCTATGCATGATAGAGAGTGATTACGTTTGTAAAAACCCCAACAACTTATAATCACTACTACAAAAGAGGCAATACTAGACGCCTCATCACAGACGGTTCCCTATAAACCGTCAATGTTGTAATTATCACAGACGGTTTTACAATCGCCACTGTCTATGTTACTAGCGATGTGTACAACCGTTTGTGATATGTAATTATCACAGACGGTTTTTAATAAGAATCGTTTTTGATAATTTCCAGACGGTTCTTAACAAGAACCCTATGTGATTATTGCAGACTTCACAGACGGTTTTTAAATATAACCGTCTGTGATAATTTAATTTTGTATCGCAGACGGTTTGTGGTTGGAAGTGTATGTGATATGTTCAATGCCGCTTCGGCTCCCACACGATGCGTCTCTTCATCTTGCGCGCCGACGCGTCTCTTTGTCTCGCCGCGCGATGCATCTCTTCGTCGCGCCGCGCGATGCTTCCATATCTAACAATAATTAAGCGAGTTCTTGCTATATCCAAATCGCACCTTGCGAGTCCATATCTTGCCATGGTGAGTACGCATAGCATGACAGCGAGGACCAAGGCGAGGAGGTCAGCAATCGTCGTAGCTCTTACTCACGATGTCGTCGGCCTCGTGGCCGCAGCTCTCCCCAGCCCATGGCGGACCTTCGCAGCCTACGAGTCACGTACGTATTTATATACCTACAAAAATACATACTACTATTTGTGGCGGCAACCAATCCATGTATGCATATACATGTTACTAATCTGACTAGCAACAACGCTCTTAATTTGGTCTTTTAATTTTTGCTTATAGAGTTGAAAGGCCGTGTACAAGGCATCCAAGGAGCGCGCCGTGGGTATGCGTGTGGCGTTGGAGCGAGAGAAGCGATGAAGTGGCTAGACAACGAGCGCTACCTCACCATCGTCAACCACGGCGATCTTGCCGCAACCAGAGGCTGCTTCATCGTTGGCCTCGCGCTCGTCTTCGCGCACGGTACATGCAAGACGGCCTCGTATCCTCGGCCGGGCGGCGCCGCCGCCACAAGGCTGCGGCCTACGTGCTCGACCTTCTCCTGTACACGGCCGGTGAGGCGTGTGACGTTGGAAAGCACTACATCAGCTAGGTCGAGGGCGAGCCGACCGGTGGCGGGTGCAAGACGGTCAAGAGGACCATCCAGGAGTGCAGGCGGTGCCGGAGGCTTGCTACGGACATGGCCTGGGAGGTGACGTGGAAGAATATGGCCGGGCCGCAAGGCCGGGTGTTGGCACTACCGTAGGATGATCACCGGTGCACGAGCACCGGCTGCGGCGTGACGGAAGGGTGGGCGACTACATCGTATTCTACAACGACGGGTGTAGGATTAGGCATGACTATACCAAATTCTTTGCACAGGTGTTGAACTACTTGTCGTAAAATTAGCGGTTTTAGCATAGTTTTAGCAAATATTCAGACATAATTCCTCGTCATTTTTGCCAATATTTTTTTTCACTAATTAAATATGACAACTGCAAATTAGACTTTGAGCTAAACTAATGCTTTACTAATATGTGAATGTGTCATACGTTCTGAATTTGCATTTATATATATGAGAATGTATATTATCACAGGCGATTATTTATTGCAACCATCTGTGATGTGTATTTATCACAGACGATTCTATATTAGAACTTCTGGGATGTCCAACCCTATTTATATTCGGACTCTAGGGCTTGCCCGCACCCCCCACTCAAACGATTAAGTTTCTCCTCCCCCGAGCCCATCGCCGGCGTCCTTGATGCCGCCGCCTCCTCAAGCCCAGCACGCCTCCTCCCATGAGCCCGCTACCTCCTCCCCGAGCACGAGCCGCTGCCTCCCAGAACCCGGTGCCCCTCTTCCCTCGAGCCTGGCGCGCCTCCTCCCCGAGCACGAGCCGCCATCTCCCCGAACCCGGTGCCCCTCCTCCCCAAGACCGCGCACCTCCTCCCGAGCCCGCCTCCTCCCCTCTCCCGAGCGCGTGTCGCCTCCTGCTCGAGCCTGGCGCGTCTCCTCCCCCGAGCGCCTCCCAAGCACCACCAAGGTAAGCTTGTCAACCCCCCTCCCCCCGCCATCCCATTTCTTCATATCACCTTGCTTACGTGTTGTGCTATTGGATATATTCAATTATTCAATCTGTGTGATTTGTATGTGCCTAGCACTCGGAGATATTGTATTGATTTTTTGTGGGCTCGGTGAATTGCTCTATGATCAATTGATGTCACAAATGCAATTGGATGTGATATTGTGTATAGATTATACCTTGAGCTGTTAGATTACCTGCTATTATTTATTGTTTTGAGCATGCAATTTATAAATTCTGATATACTTGCTGTCCTTTGAATTTTTTCAGTCAACTAATACTTGTTGTCCTGTAGAAGTTTCAGTCTTCCAGTCTGTTTTTGTGTGATTATTTACAATCACTGATCTACATCACAATTGATATTATCTTGATAGATTTTGTTCCTGTGTACAACAAAGTTAATTTTGGATGATTTAATTGAGCTAGTCTGAATAGATTAGCAAGTTTTATTTTGAGCTCAAGACCTAAAGTGTCATATTCAATTTGTGATTACATTTGGCATGAGTGATGTGATGGCCAAGTTTAAATCTTGTGCAACTAGTCTTCTGAGAGCAATAATCAATCTTCTAAATTAGCTTTATGTTAATTTTTAATGTGCACATATTGCGTGTGTTGAGCATATTATTCCTTTTAAATGACTTGAAGGATTCACATGATTATATGTCAATTATGTCATTTAATTGGTGCTGGAAATATGCTTTATTCATAATTAATTTTGCAATACAAAAGAATATCACAGATGATTTCTTAGGACAAATCTTCTGTGATACATCACCTATCACCAATGGTTTCAAATAAGTGTGTGTGCCCATACACATAGAGAATCTTATGATAATATATTCATGCGTGTTAGAACTTCTATTTCTTATGAAGATGCCGTCCGCTCATTCTCCATCATCATCGTCTCATGCGTCGTCCTCTAGAAAATCCAAGCGCAATAGAAGAGGACTATGAAAAAGGCCCGAGGGCTGATTTACCATCACGGACACTTATGATAATGGTAGGATGCTGCTATGCATCCGAAGCGTGGTAGGAGATACGTGTCACCTGATGTAACATCCCTAATTTGTAGAGTTTTTAAAAAATTTCCCAATTTAAAAGTAATCATTTGGTTTAATTAAGTTTGACAAATCTTAACCTGGAATTTTGAAATCAAAAACTTTTTAAATTGAATTAATCCAATTTCAATTAAATTAAAAAGTTGGTTTATTGACTTTTCTGGATTTTAAGTCTTTTCTTGCTTTTTTTGGATTTTAGGATTGGTTTTTTCCTTTTGTTTGAAGTCAAAATCTATTTTGTTTGCAAAATTAAAATCTAAAGTATAGTTAAAAGTATTTTTATTAAGTTCTAAACAATTCAAGGGACTTTTGTGATTTTTCTAGAATTTTTTAGACTTAAATAGCTATTTTCTAAAAACCCTTTTCCTTTTCTGGTATTTCTAAAATAAAAAAGGATTTAAAAATCCCATAAAGGTTTTGGGCCGAATTCCTTCTCAGCCCGCTTTCCTTTTCTCCCTTCGTGGCCCACTCCAGCCCGCTCCGACCGCGCCGCGCTGCCCTCGCCTGCCAACCGTCCGATCTTGGATGAATGGCTCAGATCGCGTTCGCGATTTGGAGGTCCGATCGCCCGATTTGTCGTGGCCCGTTCGATCAAAATCGAACGGCTCCCACCTTGCCCGCGCCCGCGTGCCTCTCTCTCTCGCTCTCGCTGACCGTGGGCCCGCCTTGTCAGCCACCCCCTTCGTCTCCACTGTCATCGTCTACCTCCGGACCCCCACCGTTGCGTTCGCGCCGCACACGTGCGCGCGTTTTGCGCCGGCCACGTTTGTCCCGTCGCCGCCACCCTGACACGCGCAATAAGTGCAGCGTGCTCCACCGCACTCATTGCCACCACGCACGCATGTTCCCGTGTCCTGTCACCTCCGCGTCGCGCGTGTCCCTTCACCGGACCCCCACCGCCGCAGCATACCGTTGAGCCTCCCCCTCTTTGGAGCTTCCTGTGCCTATTTAAGGCGAGCATCGGGAAGCCCTCGAGCTCCTCCCCCTTCCCCTCACTTCTCTCTCTCTCTCGCTCTCCCCCGGCTGCAATTTGAGCTTCTCGCCATCGGCCACCGAAGAAATCCGCCGCACCCGCTGCCGCCGTCGAGCCTCCTCCGGCGCCGCCGCTTCCACCTCCGGATTCGCAAGAACGCGGGCTTCACCGTGCACACCTTCCCTTCGTCGGAGTCCCACCGGAGCACCTCCTCCACCTTCAACCGTCGCCGCCGCCTCTTCTTCCTCGCCACCAACGGTCTTCCAGTGCCGCCGCGTCCTCGGGACCTAGCGCTCCTGCATCGCCGCGTCTCCCTCTTCCCGTAGGTACCCTCGCCGCCAGCCAACTCCCAGCCAATCGCCGGCGAGCCCTTGGTCTCAGAGCGCCGCAGCTCGGGTGCTCGCGTGGCTGTCCAGGTGGCGCCACCTCAGTGCCCTCAGCCCACGTGGTTGCCACCTCCGCGGCCGCGTGTGTGCGCATGTTGGCACTTGCATGGCAGCACCACGTGGCGCCCAGTTAGCGCCATCGAGACGCCGCGTCACCCTTTTGGCCCATGTGGCAGTCCAGTCAGCCGCCACGTGGCTTTTCCCAGTTTTTCTTTGGAAAAATAATTCGCCCGAAAACAAATCCTCAGGGCTGATGTCATGCTGACGCAATAAACCCCTTTTCCTTTAGAAAAATAATTCCAGAAATCAGGAAAATCCCTTCTTGATTTTCAAACTTCTAAAGGCCATATCTTCTTCATTCGAAATCCGATTCGAGTGATTCAAATTTCTAAATTCATCAGAATTCCTCCTCTTGCTGTTAGTACTAATTTGGTATTTATTTGAACTTTATTTGGAGTTTTTTTTAATTTATTTGGCTTTGTTCGAACGTGTAAATACCGGTATTTCGGAAGATTTCTCGGACCTGACGACCGAAGCACCTCAACTCTTCAACGAAGGCAGGTCATAGACCTTATATCATGTTGAACCCACTTTATAAAAGTATATTGGTTGATATAAACATGCACAACTAGTTTTATATTAAATGGTTTCGGGAATAGATAATTGCCTAATTGATGTATGCCTACTTGATAAATTACAAACAACATGCATCCTTGAATGACACAAACCCTTAGACACCTTAGGAGGGTTTACTTTAGTTGGACATATTGTAGAACCAACTCGGGTATCGTAATATGCCTAGCCATGCTATAGTTGTACGTTGGGACTCATGATCACATGCTCGTATGAATAAACATGACTAAATGAATTATGGAATCGTGGCGTGGCCACTGTTATTAAAAGATGTTGTACCAAGGCTAGGGTGGTCTTTGGCCGGGTTGAACCGAAAATATTTTATGCTCGGGCGAGTGGGCGGTGGTAAGTGTGGTGTCTTTATGCGCACATTGGGGCGTGGATTAGTCTCTTTGAGCGACCAACTAAGACTTAACCTTGAACCATTGATGCGGGTCATACTGGTGCAACCACATGTCCGGGATGGGGTGGACTTGGCCAACTAATTAGCTATGTTTTGATTCGGTTCTGTTTGGGTTGAGAATGGCGCAAAAGGGGGCCCGTAACGGCGAATCCTTAGCGAGCAGAATTGGATTAAAGCAGAACTTTGTAAAGGCCTTGTCACGTGCTCTAGACTGCTTACCCAAGGTAGTGTGCGATGATATCAACGGATGCCAATCAAACTAGAGAAGTCGTATCTTGTGGGTAAAGTTGTACAACCTCTGCAGAGTGTAAAAACTATTCGAATAGTCGTGTCCCCGGTTATGGACATGCCCGGAGATTTGACGCAAGGGGTAGAGTTTTAATAAAAAATGGTGGGATCGATGGTTTGGATGGAATGGTTGGAAAGATCTCTAGTTGTTTCAAAAAACTGAATTACGTATGTATTAATCTTTTAAAATGTTCCTTTCAATCTACTTATGGTATTTACTGTAAATGTTGTTTTATGCAAAATAAACATAAAGCTATCCTTGTCAAGCCGTGCATAAATAATAATTGCATACATCTCCCTATGACTTGCTGAGTACATTCAAAGTACTCACGGCTTGCGCCCTGTGTGATTAATCCCCACAGAAGAACCATGGAACTCAGAGTATTATGATGAGGAGTATCTTGAAGACTTTGCGAACTACGTCGCGTCCTCTACTCGATTGCCTGTGGGCATGTCGAATGTCCTCCACGAGATATTTTATTTCCGCTGCAGGTTGTTTTTTGTTGCTAAGCCCTACGTGGCGCACTCTGTAAGACTTGACCATAAGATCCTTTTGCTACTAAGTAATATTAATTTGTTCGCTTCATCGTTATTTTGTTGCATGGTTGTGATTACACCGATGTTGTAACTGTGCGAGCTAGCTACTGATCTGGGACTAGTTCAGAATGCACAGAGGGTCCTGGGGTTGCATACCCGGGGTCCCGACACCTGACTAGTTTACCACTGTGCTATTCTTGTAATTTCGAACATGAGAAGGCAAAATTTGCTATTCCAATCCAAAACAAGACAAATAATGAGTCAAAAACTGCTATAACACCTCTTCACCTGCCTCTCGTCATTCATTTCACCTTTGTCTGTGTAACTTTGCTCGTACCGATCAAGTTCTCCTCCTTTGCGTCCCAGGGTCCTACCATTCCACTCCTGATCTCATCTCTATAAAATCTCCATGCAATGACTGCTTGTGCCTTTAAAACCGGCTTTATATATATATATATATATATGTATATGTATATGTATATATATGTATATGTATATGTATATGTATATGTATATATATGTATATATATATATATATATGTATATGTATATATATGTATGTATATATATATGTATGTATATATGTATATATGTATATGTATATATATATATATATATAGTTCGTAATCCCTTGTTTGCTAATTCGAGGCTTGAATTCAGCTAGCTAGCTAGCTCCTTGGGTGTTCATCCTAAACGTGCATATGAACCACGACCTACTTTATCGAACCTGACACACTGGAGTGTGTGATTTGCCTCATGCCAATCCTTCAAGTGCTTGCAGAATCCTCCTAGAACTGGCTTCACACACACACACACACACACACACACACACACAGAGTGGTTGGCCAACCCTGTAATGGTTAGGAAGTCAAACGACAAATGGCGTATGTGCGTGGACTTCACTCATCTTAATAAAGCTTGTCAAAAAGATTAGTTTCCTTTACCTCGTATCGATCAGTTGGTTGACTCTACTGCTGGATGTGAAATGTTAAGCTTTCTGGATGCATACTCTGGTTACCACCAGATCAATATGTGTCGAGAAGATGAAGAAAAGACCGCGTTCATTACACCATTTGGGATATTTTGCTACGTCAAAATGCCATTTGGTTTAAAGAATGCTGGAGCTTCTTTTCAACGTTTGATGCAAACGACTTTTGTGCCTCAACTAGACCAAAATTTAGAAGCCTATGTTGATGATCTAGTCGTAAAAAGCAGCAAGAGGCTTAATCATATCACACTTGCAAGAAACATTCGACAACCTCAGAAAACAACACCTGAAACTCAACCCCGAGAAGTGTGTGTTCGGAGTCTCTTCAGGAAAATTACTTGGATTCTTGGTCTCTGCACGAGGAATCGAAGCAAATCCTGAAAAGATAAAAGCCATCATGCAGATGCACCCCTCGACCACGAAAGAAAAAGAAGTTCAGAAACTCATAGGGTGCATGGCGGCATTAAGTCGTTTCATCGCACGCCTGAAACAAAAGGACTACCTTTTTTCAAATTTCTAAGGAAGCACGAGGGTTTCGAGTGGTCAGAAGAGGCTAACACAACCTTTGAGGATGTTAAGAGGTATCTTAAGAGTGCTCCTGTTCTGGTTTCTCCGAAGCCAGGAGAGACGCTCTTAATTTACCTAGCTGCCACGCCACAGGCAGTGAGCGTAGTATTGGTCGTAGAATGTGAAAACATACAACGACCAGTTTACTACGTTAGCGAAGTTTCACACGGGCTAAGGAGCATTAACCTCAGGTTCAAAAACTTCTATATGCCCTCCTCATGTCTTTGAGGAAACTGTGGTATTATTTTCAGGCGCACAAACTAGCTGTGTTGTCTGAGTTTTCCTTGGGAGCGATCCTCCAGAATAGGGAAACAGCGGGACGCATGGCAAAATGGTCAGTCGAACTTGGGGAATTCGACATCCATTTCGTGTCCCAAACGATCATTAAATCCCAGATCTTGGCAGACTTTGTCGCCGAATGGACAAATCCTGAACCTGTTCAGGATCCAAAGCACGATTCCCACGACCAATAGACGATGCACTTTGAGGGGTCACTTACTATAAGTGGCTCGGGGGCTGGGGTGGTCCTGGAATCTCCTACCGGAGAGACCATAAAGTATGTCATACAATTAAACTTTCAGGCCACTAACAACGTGGTAGAGTACGAAGGTTTGCTAGCTGGTATACGAGCCGCGAAAGCGCTGTCGATTCGCCGATTACTCGTGAGAGGAGACTCTCAACTAGTCGTGAATCAAGTCGGAAAAGAGTACTAGTGCTCTAATCAGACTATGTCTCGGTACTTATCGGAAGTCCGAAAGTTAGAAAAGAATTTTTTGGACTTTGAGGTACAATTTGTCCCTCGAAAGGATAATTTACTCGTAGACCAACTTGCTCGTATAGCTTCTTCCCGATCCATAGTACCAAAAGAAGTTTTTCTAGAGCAACTCGAGAAGCTGTCCCTAGTTCAAGAACTAGAGGCGCCTCCTATCGAAACAACCTCTCTAGATGTAACATCCCAATTTTCTGAGTTTAAAAATCTTTTAATAGTTAGTAGGGAGAAAATTCACCATTTGGATTTATTTGGATTTTAAATTCAAAAGCTTAATATTGGACTTTCCAATCAAAAATATTTAATGTGAATAATCCCAACATGAACATTAGCCAAAACTATTTTATTTGGGTTCTATGTGCTCAGATATATTTTCTAGATTTTTCTAGAATTTTTTTTGAGTTCATTTGCTATTTTCTATTGCATATTTGAATTTCTGGTATTTTCTAAATTAGAAAACCTTTTAAAATCTCAGGAAATCCTCTCGGGCCGAATCCCTTTTCCTTCGGCCCGTTTCCTTTCCCTCCGGCTCAGTCCACGCGGCTTGTGCCTTTCGCACCACCGCGCGCATCAGTTCCGCTCTCTCTCGCCAGTGGGCCCATGACGCCCGTCGTCTTCCTCCAGCTCTTTCCTCGCCCGAGTTCGCCCTCTGCTGCCATGGCTGGAGCTCAAGCCTCGTCCGACAAAAGTGGATGCGGCCCTGTTTTTATGCGCGGATGATTCCTTCTAAAAGCCCTATCTATCCCGAACTCGTTTCCGTTGAAATCATATCCCCACATGGACTCTATCTGCTTCCAATCCAGGACTCTCTCTCGTGTTCAACACGGACTCGAATTGGGGATTTCCAATTTTGAGCCGCCCCGGCCCTATAAAAGCCACCCCGATGTTCGCCAGAACTCCCTGAACCCTAAGCCGCCACCCTCTTCCACCATAGAGCCCTAGCACCGCCGCGAGTCAAGGTTTAGGGTTTTCGCCGCCGATCTGTGCTTCGTCGATTCTGCCGCCGTCGTCAACGCCCCGTCGCCTCCGACCGGTGCTCTGACATCGCCGCCGCCTGGGCTCCACGGTGCGCGCCCCCGTTTCGTCAGCCAACCCCCGTAGCCCTGTTGTCGTTTTCACACCGCCAATCTTGAGCGCCGCCGCAGTTTTGGTCACCGCCGGGAGCATCCAACCGTGTCACCAGGTTCTCAAGGGAGCGAGGAGTCCAGTGCTACCCTCCGATGTCGCCGCCGCGGCCGGGATCGCCGTTGTCGGCCGGTACCGAAGCCCTCGCCGGTGTCCAAGCTGATGTGGCATGCCACATCGTCGTCCAGCTCGGCGGCCACCTCAGCATTTTTGCTCGCGTGTTGCCCGGTCACGAACCTCGTCAGCAACCCGCGTGCCACCTCTGCTAAACCCTAGATCCAATCCCGTATGGATCTGTTCCACTTCCACCATGGGCCGAGCAACTGACTCGTGGGCCCCACGTGTCAGTTGACTGTTCCATGGACTCGTGCACCCGTAGACCATGAACCCATCTTCGTGGACCCGGTCTATAGACCGAGGGTCCCACTGTCAGCCTCTTAACTTTTTTTCGGGATTTGTTTTTAATTCCGAAAAACCTCCGCTGACGTCCGCCGACGTCATATTCCGATTTTCCTTTAGAGAAATAATTCGGAAAAATCCCAGAAAATCCAAAATAGGGTTTCTTTTAGATTTAAAACTTCCCGAGGCCATAACTTTTGCATCCTAACTCCGATTGAGCCCATTCAAATTTCTAAATTTATCTAAATTCAAGCTCTATTTATCTGAGATTTTTATTTAATTTTTGGAGCTTGTTTTGCCTCTGTTATTTATTTGTTTTATTTATTTCTGTTTCGGTCGCGAGTAGATGTCGATTCGTCGGGGAACTTTGGAGAAGAAGGAGCACCCTAAGATCAAGACCAGTACATTGACCTTTTCCAAGGAAAGTCATATATTTGATCATCTTGAACCCAGTTTTCAATTTACTTTGTGTTAAAGTATTCCATTCTACTTTAATTATTTATTTAAATATTTTGGGTATAGTTATTATCCAAATTGTTATCACACCTTGGCCTTGTATGTCATAATTCCTTGTTACCCTAGATTGGTTATTAGTTGGTAATATTATAGCACCAACGTGGGTTGGTTAGATGCGAGTACAATTGCTTAGCCATGCTACGAGTCTCACATCTCATGTAAGTTGCAATTACTTAATGTGACTAAGTGACTATGGAACTTTGTGTAAAACTGTGTGCTATGTGTTATTACTTCGTGATGGCATGTGGTGCACTAAAACCAACTAGGTGGTAAAGGATTTAGACTGAGGCAAGTGGTGGAAGCTGTGTGATATGGTGGAAGCTGTGTGCTTGGGTTTGATAATCTTTGTGACTTAGTTAGAACATGGAAGTCTTGCCTTGATCAATTAAGGACTTAACTTTGTGCGCCATTGAACTGAGCCTTACTGTACGACCACATGCCTGGTATGGGACGGGCCTAACTTAGTAAGTTATGGATTCTCGGCATTGATGTTTAGGTGGATAGGTTAGGCTATGTGCCAGGGTGGAGGTGTGACTACTTAGTGGTTACATCGCGGGACGGTTCGTCGCATCTCTGTCCAGCGGTGTGTGTTATACTAATTCTATGTGAGCTGGTATAGCGGGAAAGCACATCGGGAATGTCAATGTTTGAGATGAAGTTTCCGAACTATTTTGTTACGATTAGTGCTTGCTACACTAGTTGTATCTTGTGGGTAAAGTGTACAACCTCTGCAGAGTGTTAAGTCAATCTATTTGAATAGCCGCGTCCGCAGTCATGGACATGCTCGGGGATTTCACACGAGGGGTAGTTTTCATAAAATGTTTGGGATGAGAGATGTGTGAGCTCAATCATATGGCTATGTGAAATAATCTGTTTAGCTTTGTGTCTTTGTAGAAACAACTGTTAAATTAATATTATCTATTTGTTTTGAATTATGCTTTCAATCTATTATTCGTATTCAATTGCAAATATTATTTTTATGCAAAAGAACCACAGAAGCCTTTTCTTTGGAATAAGCCTGCATCTGTAAATTGCATTCTGTGGTATGATTTGCAAGTACGGTTGTGTACTTACGCTTGTTGTAAAACTTGCGCCCAAACCTACAGAAGAGGAGGAGTCTACGCCTGTTTTCGAAGAGGAGTTCGCCGAAGGTTGTTGATCGTTAAGGTCTGGATCCCAGTCGATTGTCTGTGGTGAATTGGTGGGATCTACGCTGGAGTTATTTCCGTTCTGCTGCTGCTTTGTTCTCTGTTAGCCCTGCGTGACTTAATAAGTGTAAACTCGACCATAAGGTCAAAACCCTTATTTGTTATTCAAACTAATCGTTTACTTTATTTATCGCTGGTGTGGATCGATATTTACCTATGTTAACACTGTGTGCACTAGCGTGATCCTGGACTAGTGTAGTATACACAGAGGGTTTCAGAATCGTAATTCTGGGTCCCGACACTAGAGTACGAGGATACCTAGATGATTCCCAACTACAAGTATCTTCAGACGGGTTCCATACCCGACAACGGTCTTGAGGCAGATTGATTATCCCGAAAGGCCAAAATGTATACTTTGGTCTAAGGTGTTCTCTATAAAAGAGGCACTCAAGGGGTGCTCATGCGATGCATTCCGTAGAGTGAAGGATTAAAACTCCTTCACGACATACACGGAGGCATCTGTGGAACTCACGCTTCCTACAGAACGCTGGTCGGTAAAGCCTTTCGACAAGGTTTCTTTTGGCCAACAGCCCTCTACGACGCCAAGGAGTTGGTTAAGAAATGTGTACTATGCCAATTTCATAGCAGGCAAATACACCAGCCGGCTCAGGCGTTACAAATAATTCCTCTGTCTTGGCCTTTTGCGACCTAGGATCTCGATATCCTAGGACCGTTACACAGAGCTTCAGGTGGATTCGAATTCCTTTTTGTGGCCATTGATACGTTCACAAAATGGATAGAAGCCGAACCTGTGACTGGGATAACAACGGAAGCAGCTAAAAGGTTCATGATGAGATGCGTGATAACTCGATTTGGGATACCTAGTCGAATCATCACAGATAATGGAAAGCAATTTTTGAGCACAAAATTTCAGGAATTTTACGACGAGTTGGGTACCAAGTTGTGTTACGCTTCTGTTGCCCACCCCCAAAGCAATGGAGCGGTCGAAAGAGCGAATGGCCTAATAATGAAGGGGATTAAAACTCGAGTCTTCGACCAGCTTGTCAAGCGCTCGGGGGCTTGGGTACAAGAATTACCCTCAGTATTATGGGCAATTCGTACGATTGCTAGTCGAGCTACACGAGAAACACCTTTCTTTCTAGTTTTTGGTGCAGAAGCCATGCTTCCGTCAGAACTAAAGATCAGGTCCGCACGAGTCGAAAATTTTAACGACTCCACCCAAGAACAACTTCGAGCGGACGACAACAACCTGCTCGAAGAAAAGAGGAACCAGGCTCTAATCCGTTCAGTAGTCTACCAACAAGCCCTGCACAGGTTAGTTAGATAAATTGATTCTACAAGAAGGAAAATTTATTTAATAGCAGGTAAAGTATTACTTACCCGCTAATTGAGAATCTAATTTCTCAATTTCTTGATCTTTGTCTTTCGTGATGCGGGTGATCTCGCGGACGATCGAGGTTTTTTTCTTGAACCTCGATCTGAAGAGTCCCCACCTCGGCTTGAAGGGCCCTGGTCTCGACTTCTTTTTCTGAAAAAGAACGAGAAGTTAGGAAGGTGAAGATCAAGATTATAAGTAGTCGTAACCTCAAGGACATACTGTTTATTTTTTTCCTGCAACTCTTGAGTTGCAGAGTTGGCCTCCTGAAGCTTCTTCAGAAGGTTGGTGACCTCATCCCTTAACTTTTTCGTCTCGGCTATTTCGAAGTCGAGAGAATCAGCTAAAGTCTTTTCGTCACTCTTAAACCTAAAAAAGTTAAGGGTAGACAAGAATACAGAGACAAGTAGTCATAAGTATTTCTGCGACTAACACGTAGTCGTAAGTTTTTCTACGATCACTTCTGGTCGTAAGTTTTTCTACGACCAGTACCAAGTCGTAAGGTTTTCTACGACAACCCCCCCTCGAGTACTGAACAAGTAGTCGAATTATAAAACGATTACGAGTGTCGGTTACTCACCACCTCTCTGCTTGCTCGCAGAGTACTGCTTTTTCTTGTCGTAACTTGACAAGTTGCCGGTTGTACTCGCAAACGATAGCAACTTGTTCCACAGCTTTCTGCAGGAAAGAAAGGCAATAAGAAGCAAGGATAAAACTATACTTATAGGTATCGATGGATACTTATATTCATGCTTGTCCAAGCAAACATGGAGACTATCCTTAACAGATCTTTCGGCCCATCCATCTCTTCGACTTGTTTTCACCAAACCCCTTCGACACGTTCGCCATCGAAGGCACCCCCACAATTGGGAATGCTGCTAGGGTGAGGGACTCGGTCGCGAGATCTGTAGGCGGAACATCCTACGATGGAAGCAGGGCCGAAGAAATCAGAGCAGAAGTTAAAATACTCTTCTTCTTCTCACTCTGTGATGGTAGCACCATTTGGAGGACCGGAAGGAATGTCCTCGACAACCTCCTTACCGGCATGGTGGTCGGAGCTCTCACCACCACCTCCTCCTGGCGTCACCCTTATGGCCTCCCTTGTTTCCACCTCCATCCCTACGACTGTCTCGGTAGTCGTAGCAACTTCAGTAGCGACAACTTCTTTCACCATGGGAATGGTAGCTAGAACTTCAGCTACCGCCGTTGTTGCACCTTCATTGGCTGAAGAAGTAACAGTGGGCTTCTCAATGGAAGCATCCATGGGGGTTGAAGAAGTTGGGCTAAGATCATAAAACGAAGAACAAGTTAACTCGTGAAAACAAAGGGTAAATGTTGTTTTTACACTTCTGTTTTTCACATACCTCTGCGTACAGGACCTAATCCGGAATTTGGAAGCAACCTTCCCAACGGAAGGTTTCTTCGACTTCCTCTCGACTACTGTTGGTCGAGATTCAATTTGGGAAGCGGGAGTCACTGCTTCGTGACCCTCCTGACTCCCCGAATGGCCGAGATATGTCTCGACCATCTCAAGAGCACTGCTCCCCGCGACCTCAGGTTCTGCTGGAGTAGCAGTTTCCTTCACAAAAGACATGAAGCTCTTCCAGTTCTCCTTTTCTGGCTGCTTTATAAAGCCACGAGAAGCAGAAACTACGAAAGTCTTGTTGTCGTAATAGAGGTTGTCGTAATAGAAGGGTACCTTGGCCTTGGGGGCTTTGCGCTTAAGGGCAAAGGCAGCTTCCTCTGCTTTTCCCCCACCGCTGTCTCCATATCCGCAGTGAATTCTGTAAAGGGAGCAGAAGGAGTCGAACTCGTGCCACCCTTGTCGCCGACCTTTACAAGTCGACGCCTTTTGGCTGGAGGAGCTTTCGCTTGCTCCGCTTGCGTCATCGCCCCAATGACCACCAAATATTACAAAAAGTGGTCATAAGTTTTTCTACGATCACTCACTGGTCGTAAGATCTTCTACGATCAGCCCATAGTCATAAGCTTTTCTACGACAAATCCTCTAGTCGTAAATCTTTTTACAACCATAAAGGCCTAAAGACGAAATCGATTTTTGATTACCTTTAGGCACCCCACCTTTTCCTCTACGGACAAAGCCATAAGAATCTGGGGAGCTGCTACACTTGACGGACTCTTCTCACAGATGAGCCTGACGCGGGCGTCAATCTGCGCCTGTGGAAGATCTGTACGGACAAATAGCACAGTCAACATACCAAATCAGGATTAACCAAGGC
The DNA here is from genome assembly GCA_036346255.1 of Ampelocalamus luodianensis. Taxonomy (NCBI): domain Eukaryota; kingdom Viridiplantae; phylum Streptophyta; class Magnoliopsida; order Poales; family Poaceae; genus Ampelocalamus; species Ampelocalamus luodianensis. The sequence goes on along the minus strand of CM070617.1, from coordinate 20,989,162 downwards.
CATAGTAAAAAAAAAGTGAGAATTCCACTTACCATCTTTGTAGTCCCTGGTCGGGTCATCTTTCCCTGAGTACCTCCACATAGGATGAACTTGTTTCTAAAGGGGACTAATGCGGCGCGTGATGATGTCCTTCACCACGTGCCATCCGATAAGCCCCCCAACTTCAAGTCTTTTATAGCTTGAATGTATGGGGCGATCTGGTCAAGATTCCTAGGAGTCGAATCCCAGGAAGAAATCCTCTCAGCGGCATTACCGATGAACAAGAGGCTATCTTCCTCAGTGACTTCCCAGTAGAACCACTTCTTCTTCCACCCTGGCCACGCAGACTGGGTGAACATCTGAATGTACTCCTTCGACTTCCCGTCGTGGAGCTTCAGACCGCAACTCCCAGCAATTCCGACTTGCCGAGTCATCCCATAATAATACTGGAAAAGCTCGAGGTCCGCTGGAATTCCTAGGTACGCCTCACACAAATACACAAATACGCTTAACATTGTGATGGAATTAGGACCAAGGTTCACTAATTCCGCCCCAAAGTGCTCGAGCACTAGTGTGGGGAAAGGGTGAGCAGGCAATCGAAGGCCGCACTCACAATACGCCTGGAAGACAGTGATCTGCCCATCCTCCCCTGACGGCCAATGTTGTCCAACTGCTGAAATCCACTTTACGATTACCTTCTCGGGGATCTTCTCGGCAGCAACCAATGCATTCATCTTCGTCGTATCCATCTCCGATTCCGCCCACTTAGAGACGATCCTGGCCATTTTTATCACGAAAGGGAGATTTGGATTTGGAAAGATTTCAAGAAAGTACACAGATTTTGCTGGTGGCGGAGAAGGCGAGAACTAGATGAACAGTCAGGGTAAATTGGGGAAAAGGTAAGAACTCTAGAGTCACCCCTGCGCTCAGTTTTATAACCGCACACTTGAAATGAAACGCTGTGGAAACTCAACAGTTTCCACCGCTTCGGGAATTGCTCTAACAAACAGATCTTTTTAAATCTGCCCGTTCGAGAAAACCGAGGCTCTTTTCACACCTCAAGTGAAATTACCTTCTTGACCAAGTATATATTTGGTCAAAAGAAATGCAACTCGGAAAGGCTTTACTTCCGATCATCGAATCGCGATTACTCCGTAGTCGTAAGATTTTCTACGACTACCCCTTAGTCGTAAGATTTTCTATGACTACCTCGTAGTCGTAAGATTCTCCGCAAAGTTCTTTAACCAAGTATATTTCTGGTCAAATGAAACACGTATTGAAGAGTTTTTTCTTCAATCTTTAGCTCACAACCACCTAGTGGTCGTAAGAACATCTATGATATTTTCCAAGTAAGTTATTTTCACTTGAAGCTGGAGGGCTAGATGACGAGGATCTAATAATCCACATTTTACTATTTATCTATATTTGAGTATTATGGTAAATATAATGTCACACGGCTTTTGAGTATACCTATTACAATAGTAAGGGTGAAATCAATCAGGTGGTCGTAAGCTTTTCTACGACCACCACCATAGTCGTAGGTTCCCCTATGACTACCACGTAATCATAGGTACCTCTGGTTATAAGTCTTTCTACGACCAGTGCCAAGTCAGGAGAGCGGTATGCATGGTCACCGTGGCTCTAGCTCGGCCGGATCCTCCTACTTAAATGGAGTTAAATTAGATTTCAATCAACTGAGACCTAGAGTTATTTTCATTAGACTGAAAAGGTCTCGATGTTACAAAAATAACACGGGGTCCTCTCGTTTCAATTAACATCGAGCACGGTTTTCTCTGGCAAACTAAGGGCAATGCTCACGCAGTGGCCACCAGCTCGGGCAACTCTTCCATCGTAAGAAAGAATCGCAGTTTTTTATTGGGCATTATTGATGCCAAATCATGTCGAAACAACATAATATATTCTTGTGTTGTACGGAACAATGATTCGGACTTGCGGCAAAACCAAACCTTAAACCACGAAAAAAGTGGCTCGATGGAGACACGTTTGCATATGGTTGGAGACCCCAAAGAAGAAGAAATGAATCTTTTTCATCCCGATGAACTAAACCCCAAGCAATAGCATACATAATGACTTTTAGCTAACTTTGCCAAAGCCCCCATGATGCACTAGAATATGGGGCTGCCTTTTTGTGCCATGAAACATATATTTAGAAGCTCATCTATACTTTGACGCCGTTGATTACCAAGTCTTAGTGATCGAGATCGCCATTGCATGTGTTGCTTTCAGAAGCTGAGAATGATTAAAAATTAGTCAATAGGTTAATTTTACCGAAAAGGTGTCTTGATTGGTGACTGATTAGGTACCATGGTTTTACTTATTAATTATGGGTTAGAATCCCAGTGACAAATTCGGTCGCTGGTTTAATTTGTTAATGAGATACAGCTGGGAGCATCTGGTTGTTTCACTATGCTATGCTATGGTGTTACGATGTATGGCATGATGGCAGTATGATTTATATGATTTTCTTATGCAATGGTTATTGCAAGATTTTCTTAGACGATGTATATTATAAGATGCCTATTGAATATTAATACAAGAATTTTGTCTTTAATATGAACTTTAATAAGATAGTTTGTCGTACACATAATCAACATATTGCTTGAGATTAAATAGATATACATGTCCTTGCATACAATTTGAAAAAAAAAATAATAGAGTAAGAATAGGAGTATGCAGCTACATAATCTATGCATGATAGAGAGTGATTACGTTTGTAAGAACCCCAACAACTTATAATCACTACTACAAAAGAGGCAATACTAGACGCCTTATAACAGACGGTTCCCCATAAACCGTCAATATTGTAATTATCACAGACGGTTTTACAATCGCCACTGTCTATGTTACTAGCGATGTGTACAACCGTTTGTGATATGTAATTATCACAGACGGTTTTTAATAAGAATCGTCTTTGATAATTTCCAGACGGTTCTTAACAAGAACCCTATGTGATTATTGCAGACTTCACAGACGGTTTTTAAATATAACCGTCTGTGATAATTTAATTTTGTATCGCAGACGGTTTGTGGTTGGAAGTGTATGTGATATGTTCAATGCCGCTTCGGCTCCCACACGATGCGTCTCTTCATCTTGCGCGCCGACGCGTCTCTTTGTCTCGCCGCGCGATGCATCTCTTCGTCGCGCCGCGCGATGCATCTCTTCGTCGCGCCGCGCGATGCTTCCATATCTAACAATAATTAAGCGAGTCCTTGCTATATCCAAATCGCACCTTGCGAGTCCATATCTTGCCATGGTGAGTACGCATAGCATGACAGCGAGGACCAAGGCGAGGAGGTCAGCAATCGTCGTCGCTCTTACTCACGATGTCGTCGGCCTTGTGGCCGCAGCTCTCCCCAGCCCATGGCGGACATTCGCAGCCTACGAGTCACGTACGTATTTATATACCTACAAAAATACGTACTACTATTTGTGGCGGCAACCAATCCATGTATGCATATACATGTTACTAATCTGACTAGCAACAACGCCCTTAATTTGGTCTTTTAATTTTTGCTTATAGAGTTGAAAGGCCGTGTACAAGGCATCCAAGGAGCGCGCCGTGGGTATGCGTGTGGCGTTGGAGCGAGAGAAGCGATGAAGTGGCTAGACAACGAGCGCTACCTCACCATCGTCAACCACCTGGCCAGTGCTGGCAACCAGGAGGCCTGCTTCATCGTTGGCCTCGCGCTCGTCTTCGCGCACCAGTACATGCAGCACGGCCTCGTATCCCTCGACCGGGCGGCCGTCGCCGGCCACAAGGCTGCGGCCTACGTGCTCGACCTTCTCCTGTACACGGCCGGTGAGGCGTGTGACGTTGGAAAGCACTACATCAGCTAGGTCGAGGGCGAGCCGACCGGTGGCGGGTGCAAGACGGTCAAGAGGACCATCCAGGAGTGCAGGCGGTGCCGGAGGCTTGCTACGGACATGGCCTGGGAGGTGACGTGGAAGAATATGGCCGGGCCGCAGGGCCAGGTGTTGGCACTGCTGTAGGATGATCACCGGTGCACGAGCACCGGCTGCGGCGTGACGGAACGGTGGGCGACTACATCGTATTCTACAACGACGGGTGTAGGATTAGGCATGACTATACCAAGTTCTTTGCACAGGTGTTGAACTACTTGTCGTAAAATTAGCGGTTTTAGCATAGTTTTAGCAAATATTCAGACATAATTCCTCGTCATTTTTGCCAATATTTTTTTCACTAATTAAATATGACAACTGCAAATTAGACTTTGAGCTAAACTAATGCTTTACTAATATGTGAATGTGTCATACATTCTGAATTTGCATTTATGTATATGAGAATGTATATTATCACAGGCGATTATTTATTGCAACCATCTGTGATGTGTATTTATCACAGACGATTCTATATTAGAACTTCTGGGATGTCCAACCCTATTTATATTCGGACTCTAGGGCTTGCCCGCACCCCCCACTCAAACGATTAAGTTTCTCCTCCCCCGAGCCCATCGCCGCCGTCCTTGATGCCGCCGCCTCCTCAAGCCCAGCGCGCCTCCTCCCATGAGCCCGCTACCTCCTCCCCGAGCACGAGCCGCTGCCTCCCAGAACCCGGTGCCCCTCCTCCCTCGAGCCTGGCGCGCCTCCTCCCCGAGCACGAGCCGCCATCTCCCCGAACCCGGTGCCCCTCCTCCCCCAAGACCGGCGCACCTCCTCCCCGAGCCCGCCTCCTCCCCTCTCCCGAGCGCGTGTCGCCTCCTGCTCGAGCCTGGCGCGTCTCCTCCCCCGAGCGCCTCCCAAGCACCACCAAGGTAAGCTTGTCAACCCCCCTCCCCCCGCCATCCCATTTCTTCATATCACCTTGCTTACGTGTTGTGCTATTGGATATATTCAATTATTCAATCTGTGTGATTTGTATGTGCCTAGCACTCGGAGATATTGTATTGATTTTTTGTGGGCTCGGTGAATTGCTCTATGATCAATTGATGTCACAAATGCAATTGGATGTGATATTGTGTATAGATTATACCTTGAGCTGTTAGATTACTGCTATTATTTATTGTTTTGAGCATGCAATTTATAAATTCGATATACTTGTTGTCCTTTGAATTTTTGATCAACTAATACTTGTTGTCTGTAGAAGTTTGATCTTCGATCTGTTTTTGTGTGATTATTTACAATCACTGATCTACATCACAATTGATATTATCTTGATAGATTTTGTTCCTGTGTACAACAAAGTTAATTTTGGATGATTTAATTGAGCTAGTCTGAATAGATTAGCAAGTTTTATTTTGAGCTCAAGACCTAAAGTGTCATATTCAATTTGTGATTACATTTGGCATGAGTGATGTGATGGCCAAGTTTAAATCTTGTGCAACTAGTCTTCTGAGAGCAATAATCAATCTTCTAAATTAGCTTTATGTTAATTTTTATTGTGCACATATTGCGTGTGTTGAGCATATTATTCCTTTTAAATGACTTGAAGGATTCACATGATTATATGTCAATTATGTCATTTAATTGGTGCTGGAAATATGCTTTATTCATAATTAATTTTGCAATACAAAAGAATATCACAGATGATTTCTTAGGACAAACCTTCTGTGATACATCACCTATCACCGATGGTTTCAAATAAGTGTGTGTGCCCATACACATAGAGAATCTTATGATAATATATTCATGCGTGTTAGAACTTCTATTTCTTATGAAGATGCCGTCCGCTCATTCTCCATCATCATCGTCTCATGCGTCGTCCTCTAGAAAATCCAAGCGCAATAGAAGAGGACTATCAAAAAGGCCCGAGGGCTGATTTACCATCACGGACACTTATGATAATGGTAGGATGCTGCTATGCATCCGAAGCGTGGTAGGAGATACGTGTCACCTGATGTAACATCCCTAATTTGTAGAGTTTTTAAAAAATTTCCCAATTTAAAAGTAATCATTTGGTTTAATTAAGTTTGACAAATCTTAACCTGGAATTTTGAAATCAAAACTTTTAAATTGAATTAATCCAATTTCAATTAAATTAAAAGTTGGTTTATTGACTTTTCGGATTTTAAGTCTTTTCTTGCTTTTTTTGGATTTTAGGATTGGTTTTTTCCTTTTGTTTGAAGTCAAAATCTATTTTGTTTGCAAAATTAAAATCTAAAGTATAGTTAAAAGTATTTTTATTAAGTTCTAAACAATTCAAGGGACTTTTGTGAATTTTTCTAGAATTTTTTAGACTTAAATAGCTATTTTCTAAAAACCCTTTTCCTTTTCTGGTATTTCTAAAATAAAAAAGGATTTAAAAATCCCATAAAGGTTTTGGGCCGAATTCCTTCTCAGCCCGCTTTCCTTTTCTCCCTTCGTGGCCCACTCCAGCCCGCTCCGACCGCGCCGCGCTGCCCTCGCCTGCCAACCGTCCGATCTTGGATGAATGGCTCAGATCGCGTTCGCGATTTGGAGGTCCGATCGCCCGACTTGTCGTGGCCCGTTCGATCAAAATCGAACGGCTCCCACCTTGCCCGCGCCCGCGTGCCTCTCTCTCTCTCTCGCTCTCGCTGACCGTGGGCCCGCCTTGTCAGCCACCCCCTTCGTCTCCACTGTCATCGTCTACCTCCGGACCCCCACTGTTGCGTTCGCGCCGCACACGTGCGCGCGTTTTGCGCCGGCCACGTTTGTCCCGTCGCCGCCACCCTGACACGCGCAATAAGTGCAGCGTGCTCCACCGCACTCATTGCCACCACGCACGCATGTTCCCGTGTCCTGTCACCTCCACGTCGCGCGTGTCCCTTCACCGGACCCCCACCGCCGCAGCATACCGTTGAGCCTCCCCCTCTTTGGAGCTTCCCGTGCCTATTTAAGGCGAGCATCGGGAAGCCCTCGAGCTCCTCCCCCTTCCCCTCACTTCTCTCTCTCGCTCGCTCTCCCCCGGCTGCAATTTGAGCTTCTCGCCGTCGGCCACCGAAGAAATCCGCCGCACCCGCTGCCGCCGTCGAGCCTCCTCCGGCGCCGCCGCTTCCACCTCCGGATTCGCAAGAACGCGGGCTTCACCGTGCACACCTTCCCTTCGTCGGAGTCCCACCGGAGCACCTCCTCCACCTTCAACCGTCGCCGCCGCCTCTTCTTCCTCGCCACCAACGGTCTTCCAGTGCCGCCGCGTCCTCGGGACCTAGCGCACCTGCATCGCCGCGTCTCCCTATTCCCGTAGGTACCCTCGCCGCCAGCCAACTCCCAGCCAATCACCGGCGAGCCCTTGGTCTCAGAGCGCCGCCGCTCGGGTGCTCGCGTGGCTGTCCAGGTGGCGCCACCTCAGTGCCCTCAGCCCACGTGGTTGCCACCTCCGCGGCCGCGTGCGCGCGCATGTTGGCACTTGCATGGCAGCACCACGTGGCACCCAGTTAGCGCCATCGAGACGCCGCGTCACCCTTTTGGCCCATGTGGCAGTCCAGTCAGCCGCCACGTGGCTTTTCCCAGTTTTTCTTCGGAAAAATAATTCGCCCGAAAACAAATCCTCAGGACTGATGTCATGCTGACGAAATAAACCCCTTTTCCTTTAGAACAATAATTCCATAAATCAGGAAAATCCCTTCTTGATTTTCGAACTTCTAAAGGCCATATCTTCTTCATTCGAACTCCGATTCGAGTGATTCAAATTTCTAAATTCATCAGAATTCCTCCTCTTGCTGTTAGTACTAATTTGGTATTTATTTGAACTTTATTTGGAGTTTTTTTTATTTATTTGGCTTTGTTCAAACGTGTAAATACCGGTATTTCGGAAGATTTCTCGGACCTGACGACCGAAGCACCTCAACTCTTCAACGAAGGCAAGTCATAGACCTTATATCATGTTGAACCCACTTTATAAAAGTATATTGGTTGATATAAACATGCACAACTAGTTTTATATTAAATGGTTTCGGGAATAGATAATTGCCTAATTGATGTATGCCTACTTAATAAATTACAAACAACATGCATCCTTGAATGACATAAACCCTTAGACACCTTAGGAGGGTTTACTTTAGTTGGACATATTGTAGAACCAACTCGGGTATCGTAATATGCCTAGCCATGCTATAGTTGTACGTTGGGACTCATGATCACATGCTCGTATGAATAAACATGACTAAATGAATTATGGAATCGTGGTGTGGCCACTGTTATTAAAAGATGTTGTGCCAAGGCTAGGGTGGTCTTTGGTCGGGTTGAACCGAAAATATTTTATGCTCGGGCGAGTGGGCGGTGGTGAGTGTGGGTGCTGTAACGCACATTGGGACGTGGATTAGTCTCGCCTGAGCAGCCAACTAAGACTTAACCTTGAACCATTGATCTGGGTCATACCGTGCAACCACATGTCCAGGATGGGGTGGACTTGGCCAACTAATTAGCTATGTTTTGATTCGGTTCTGTTTGGGTTGAGAATGGCGCAAGAGGGGGCCCGTAACGGCGAATCCTTAGCGAGCAGAATTGGATTAAAGTAGAACTTTGTAAAGGCCTTGTCACGTGCTCTAGACTGCTTACCCAAGGTAGTGTGCGATGATATCAACAGATGCCAATCAAACTAGAGAAGTCGTATCTTGTGGGTAAAGTTGTACAACCTCTGCAGAGTGTAAAAACTATTCGAATAGTCGTGTCCCCGATTATGGACATGCCCGGAGATTTGACGCAAGGGGTAGAGTTTTAATAAAAAATGGTGGGATCGATGGTTTGGATGGAATGGTTGAAAAGATCTCTAGTTGTTTCAAAGAACTGAATTACGTATGTATTAATCTTTTAAAATATTCCTTTCAATCTACTTATGGTATTTACTGTAAATGTTGTTTTATGCAAAATAAACATAAAGTTATCCTTGTCAAGCCGTGCATAAATAATAATTGCATACATCTCCCTATGACTTGCTGAGTACATTCAAAGTACTCACGGCTTGCGCCCTGTGTGATTAATCCCCACAGAAGAACCATGGAACTCAGAGTATTATGATGAGGAGTATCTTGAAGACTTTGCGAACTACGTCGTGTCCTCCACTCGATTGCCTGTGGGCATGTCGAATGTCCTCCACGAGATATTTTATTTCCGCTGCAGGTTGTTTTTTGTTGCTAAGCCCTACGTGGCGCACTCTGTAAGACTTGACCATAAGATCATTTTGCTACTAAGTAATATTAATTTGTTCGCTTCATCGTTATTTTGTTGCATGGTTGTGATTACACCGATGTTGTAACTGTGCGAGCTAGCTACTGATCTGGGACTAGTTCAGAATGCACAGAGGGTCCTGGGGTTGCATACCCGGGGTCCCGACACCTGACTAGTTTACCACTGTGCTATTCTTGTAATTTCGAACATGAGAAGGCAAAATTTGCTATTCCAATCCAAAACAAGACAAATAATGAGTCAAAAACTGCTATAACACCTCTTCACCTGCCTCTCGTCATTCATTTCACCTTTGTCTGTGTAACTTTGCTCGTACCGATCAAGTTCTCCTCCTTTGCGTCCCAGGGTCCTACCATTCCACTCCTGATCTCATCTCTATAAAATCTCCATGCAATGACTGCTTGTGCCTTTAAAACCGGCTTTATATATATATATATATATGTATATGTATATGTATATATATGTATATGTATATGTATATGTATATATATGTATATATATATATATATGTATATGTATATATATGTATGTATATATATATGTATGTATATATGTATATATGTATATGTATATATATATATATATAGTTCGTAATCCCTTGTTTGCTAATTCGAGGCTTGAATTCAGCTAGCTAGCTCGCTCCTTGGGTGTTCATCCTAAACGTGCATATGAACCACGACCTACTTTATCGAACCTGACACACTGGAGTGTGTGATTTGCTTCATGTCAATCCTTCAAGTGCTTGCAGAATCCTCCTAGAACTGGCTTCACACACACACACACACACACACACACAGAGTATGCCATGTGACTTGCTCTTCCCTTACAATATTAAGGGGTATGCCATGTGACGTCATATTACATGATTATGGAATAATAAAATGAGGATTATTAGATCCTCGTCAATTACTTTATTAAATCAATGTGAAGTGATTAGGATAATCTACAAAGCTTCTTGATTTTTACTCTCATTGCTCCCTCTTAGAATTATTCTTTCTTTGATGCTTCTTGATGATTACATTGCCAAAGGGGGAGAAGAATGGGTGAAATGGAAAAAATTGGAGAAATTTGCTTCCCTTGTGTTGAGGGGGAGTTTTCCTACTGTGATTTGTCAACATTCTTTCCTTTGCAGTTTTGAGACTTTCTTTTCGCAAAGTTCTCTTTTCTTTCAAAATTCAACTCACGATTTTGAAGTGTTGTCAATGTATTCATCAAGGGGGGGATTGTTAGACTATGTGACTAGGTCTAGTATATTTTAGTTGATGAATAATTGACAATATTGGGTACTGATGTTATTTGAGAAGTGTGGTGTGTGTGGACAAATATCGGTCAGGTTGGGAAGAACTTGTACCGGGAAAAGATGGTGTTTTGGTCTTTGCATGTGCAGGGTAACTCGGAGATGATCGTGGTCTGTGGCGGTGACCGGGAGGTGGCTTGGTGCAAAGTCATGGTCCAGAGGGTCGAGGATGCTGGAGGAGACGGTCGGACTCGAGTTGGAGCGCATGGGATCAAAGATGGATGATGCGTGTTGGAGCTACGAAGGTGTGGTCCATAGGCTACAACACGTGACAATTTTGGGGTGTCCAAAATTAGAAAGCTGAGATTACATATTTTGGGCTGCATGCATGATGGGCTGGGCTGCATGCATGATGGGCTGATGCGGCAAGGCTTGGTGCTGCGGAATTAGGTGACCATGTGTTTCACGTATGTCCTAGGGTTATTTATGTTGGATGTAATTAGGGCCGGCGGTCGTGCATTTTTGCTGCAGCGTGATCTCCAGAAGAATCACCAGGGATGTGCTGGCGGTGGCCGTAGTTGGCGGCTTGTGCGTGATCTGTATAAGATAGAAAAAGTTTTGGGGCAAGCGGTGGCTATTGGTGTCATCAAGATCCTGTAGAACGAGATGCTTTGTGGTTTGGTATTGAGTTAATAAAAATTATGAGCGGGCTTTTGATGGCTGGCTCTTTTGCTTGTGCGTGAGGTGACAATTGATGGAGTTGTTGGCTGTTGCATCATTAACAGCATCTATGAGAGAGAAGATCATGCATTGAGTTAATAAAGAATAGGAAGAAATCCATTCTACCCCCTTAAGTATCGACATACGGACACCTAACCCCCTGAACTAAAAAACCGACCTTTTGACACCCTTAAGTTGCAAAACCAGACAACCTACCCCCCTCCGGCTGTTTCGTGCGATGGTTTTGCTGATGTGGCGTCCACTCTGCCCAGTTTCGCTAGGTCAGCGCTGACTTGGCTAGGTGAGCTAGCGGTTTTTTTTAGTGCTACCTTTCTTCTTCCCCACTCTCCCCCGCCGCTGCCCCCCACGACCGCGAGCTCTCCCCTTCTTCTCCTCCCTCGCCTTCCTCGCCACTTCCCCCTCCCCCCTCGTCGCCCACTGGCTCAGTGCCCGCCGTCCCCGCCCCCGCCGCTGCCGCCTACAACGCCCTCATGTCCGCATACTCCCGTGTGGGTCACCCCGACGAGGTGCTCCACCTCTTCCGCTCCCTCCCCTCCCCCCACCGCACCCCTCTTCACAACCCTCATCCCCTCCCTCTTGCCCCCTTCGCCTCCCTCCTCGTCTCCGGCCTCCCACCCACCGCATCCACCTTAACCGCGCTGCTCAAGTCCTATGACACCTCATCCGACTCCGTATACGATGTCTTCCTCGCCATGGCCGCCCCCGACACCGCCGCCACCATGGCCGCTCCCCCATACCCTCGCCCATGGTGATTTCTCTGGTTATTGGTTCTGGCCCATGGCGCCTCCTCATCTGGTGCCGCCACTGGCGCTGGCTCCTCCTGCGTCGCCATCGCCACTCGGCTCTCCCTCCTGCTCCGGCTCGTACGCGCGCCCGTGGCACATCGCCCGGCCAGGCCCAACTCCTTCACACGCCGCTGCTCGGTCCCCTCGGCCTGCTGTGCGCCGGCCGCGCCGCCTCGCCGTTGAAACCGGCGCTCCGGTGAGTCTTCTGACACTCCAACCCCGTCACCCCGCGCCATCAACCCCCTCCACTCTTCCCCCACCTCCCCTTTTCTTCTTCACCGCTGAGAGGCGCCACCGCCGCCATCGCTTCCTCCGCCCTGAGTTGCTGCCGCCCGCCACCACGGCCACCCCAGCTCCCCGACCCCACCGCGGCCTCCCACCTCGGCGCAGCCGTGCGTGCGCCTCCTCCTCCGCGCGCCCACCGCCGCGGCGCCGCACATGGCCCGAGAGCCTACCGCCGTCCTTTTGCCCCGCGCCACCGCTCCACCGCACCGCCGGTCTCGCCGTCAGTGCCCTCGTGACCGCCATCCCCTTGGCCACCCATTCCCAACCTTGCCCGATGCCACTGCACTTCACCCCACCGGCGGCAAGCCCGAGCCGAAGCCGCACCACCTGTGGCCTCCCCTGCTCTGCTGTCCAAGTCTTGGACAGCTAATCCACCCGGACACCAATTACAGGTGGGCCAAAGTGCCAAATAAGCCAGCTCACCAAACTGACGTGGCGAAATCGGGCCACCCGGACGCTACATCAGCAAAACCACCGCTCGAAACAGCCGGAGGCGGTAGGTTGTCCGGTTTTGCAACTTCAGGGTGTCAAAGGGTCGGTTTTTTAGTTTAGGGGGTTAGGTGTCCGCATGTCGATACTTGAGGGGGTAGAATGGACTTCTTCCTAAAGAATATTGCGATCAGAGCTGTGGCGGCTGGTGCTTTTGTGTATGCGCGTGTCCGAGCTTCAAGGAAATTGTCGTGACGGCCTTAACTGCCGTGGATTTTGTTTTGTGCGTGAGAAAACAAAATAGATCTAGATATTCCTCTGCGAGCGGGCACAACGACGCGGTTCTGTCGGCGGCTTGATGTATGCTAATTTCGTCCTCGAGTTGTTGTGCTGAAGAAAAAGAAAAACGCTACGGTTTAACACGGCTGCTGTTCTTGATCAGAGTTGATTCTTGTGAACTCTATTTGCAAGTCTTCTGTTCAGATTGTGCGGGTTAGAAAAATCTTCCACAATCATTCACCCCCCTCTAATTGTCATTCACGATCCTACAATACTGCAATGGATGATTGTATTGAGACTTGATGGCGGTTTATATAGAGTACAATACTTGAAAGGCAAAAAGCCTCTCCTAGAGATAAGACATGTATTTTAGAGATAATGCATGTATCACGGGATTACAAATCCTACCAAATATAGAGATATGCTAATATACTTTAACACTCTGGACGTGAAAGCTCTTCTGATGCATTGCCACCCCATGCATGGATATTAGCCTGAAATCTGACCTGCTAGTAAGATTTACCTCCAATTTCTTCAGATGTTTTATGGCGATAACGCAAATTTGTCATAATGAATATTTTGTATGGTATATCTGCATTTCGCGACTATATATCCTAACGGTAACAAGCAGGATCTGACTACTTTTTCTTTGATGTTCCCGGATGATATGGGTGAACAAGGAGGACCTTTTGAGGAAGTTATTTTGGTTAAATAGATGACAAACTGCTTTAAAAGAATATTTAGGTGAAAAACTGAGATGCTTGACTGCAATGAAGCACTAGAAGTGTTTATGTAATACTTTTTTTTTGTTAAAAGAACCCAACACTTAGTCATGTCAGGACATTGATGCAACCAATAAGTACTTCAAAAAATAGTTTTCCGACTATTATTGTATCTGTTTGGGTTCTTTCGATTTTTCATATTTTTGGGGGATTTTTCAAAACCATGGTGTATATTAGTGTTGCAACTTTATTGATACGTGGTCTCGGCTATTGCAATCGATATTTATCAGTCAGGAGGGCTGGTGGGTGTCGCATGTCCCGCATAAATGTTTGGTGGGCTGCACGCATGTCCCGTATATATTTCTATGGTCGGTGCGGGTAAACACGGGCTGGCCACAACACGTCCCACGTTCATCCTGACTCGTGACCTGGTCGTTCCTTGCAGGGGAAGCTGAGAAAAAAAAATCCTATAGGATCTGGTCCACAACTCCATCAATGTAGACCAATTTCATCGTGTGACACGTGTCTTTTCACGAATCTCAAAGCGTGACATGCTAACCTTCAGTATTCAATTCGTGAAAATTCACATCAGTGATTTATGGGGCTGTGCGTTTTGAGATTCGTAAAAAGACATATATCACACGGTGTAATTGGTCTACATTGATGGAGTTATGAACCAGGTTATATAAGTTTTTTTTTCCCGAAAGCCGAAACCTGATCTATGCTCATACGGAGAGTTTGTTTGGAGACATTAAAGGCGATTGCTAAGATGTAGTAAACGACACGTGAACACAGATGGACTAATGGAGCGAGCCATCGAGTGGTATGCATATGCCAATCGTCCTAGAGCCACACGGCTAGTGGCCGCATGGGAACGAAGCACTGTGAAAAGCAAAATATTCCTATTTCGATTTTAGCGGTAAGCAAAATATTCACTTAGATAATACTAGTACTCTTCTGCGGTGACCACGGTCCACGGTGTTGCGAGTGTCAACTCATCAAGCACACTGCCACTAAGCAAACCATATATTCCTATTTCAATTAACGTCGAGCACGGTTTTCTCTGGCAAACTCAGGGCAATCCTCACGCAGTGGCCACCAGCTCGGGCAACTCTTCCATCGTAAGAAAGAATCGCAGTTTTTTATTGGGCATTATTGATGCCAAATCATGTCGAAACAACATAATATATTCTTGTGTTGTACGGAACAATGATTCGAACCTGCGGCGAAACCAAACCTTAAACCACGAAAAAAGTGGCTCGATGGAGACACGTTTGCATATGGTTGGAGATCCCAAAGAAAAAGAAATGAACCTTTTTCATCCTGATGAAGTAAACCCCAAGCAATAGCATACATAATGAATTTTAGCTAACTTTGCCTAAAGCCCCCATCATGCACTAGAATATCGGTGAATTTTTTTATTATTATTTAATCTTTTTTAAAAAAATTATTTTAAAGTTAACATCCGCGAACTTTATTTCCAATTTTGACCTATTTAGTCACACACCACCAATGACGTGACAAAACAACAATGTCACGTCAGCCCGAATCTAGTCAAGCTGTTGTCATACTACAACTAGTGGCGTGACAACGTTGTTTGATCACGCCACCACCAGTGGCGTGACAAAAAGTGCTATTTTTTGGACTTATCCTACGGCGTGACAATGATGTTTTGTCACACCATAGGTGGTGGCGTGACCAAAGGGAGCAGAATTGAAAATAAAATTCATGAAGGGTTAACTTTAAAATAAAATTAAAAAAGGACTAATTAATATAAAAAAAAGCTGCCTTTTGTGCCATGAAAGAGATACTTAGAAGCTTCTCTATACTTTGACGCCGTTGATTACCAAGTCTTAGTGATCGAGATCGCCATTGCATGTGTTGCTTTCAGAAGCTGTGAATGATTAAAGATTAGTCAATAGGTTAATTTTACCGAAAAGGTGTCTTGATTGGTGACCGATTACCATGGTTTTACTAATTAATTATGGGTTAGAATCCCAGTGACAAATTCGATCGTTGGTTTAACTTGTTAATGAGATACAGCTGGGAGCATCTGGTTGTTTCACTATGCTATTCTATGCTATGGTGTTACGATGTATGGCAGTATGATTTATATGATTTTCTTATGCAATAGTGATTGCAAGATTTTCTTAGACGATGTATATTATAAGATGCCTATTGAATATTAATACAAGAGCTTTGTCTTAAATATGAACTTTAATAAGATAATTTGTCGTACACATAATCAACGTATTGCTTGAGATTCAATAGAGATGCATGTCCATACATACAATTTGGAAAAAAATAAGTAATAGAGTAAGAATAGGAGTATGCTGCTACATGGTCTATGCATGATAGAGTGGTTACGTTTGTAAGAACCTCAACGTCCGTCATGTGAACTGCCTCGAGTGGGGCGGTCGGATGAGGTATCCACGGCGACGTTCGAACTACCAATGTCTCCTTCGTCCTGTGAATTTATCGTATGGCATTTTTTGAAGGTGCGCCCAGACTCCCTGCAAATGGAGCACTTCTTCGTACAATGCTCGGCTTCTGCTTCGTCCATATCGTTCCTGATGCGTCATATCTATCGCCGGTCAACCTTTTCCTTCAGCTTATCAATGTTCGTGGCCCAGATAAGTTACTCCCAGGTCGGATGGTCAGTGAAATGGCCAACCACGTCGTAACCATACATCTCTGCACTCCAGGTTTGCATCACCTTCTCCTTGTTGAAATAGTCAAAGAGGTACTGGCCGGGATGCTGCGCCACCGTCGAACATGCGGCTATGATATCGGAGCAGGTCCGATACAGAAGAAGAGGCTTGTTGCAAGTACATACACAACTAGCGTGGCGTAGCGTGCACTCGTGGGTGATCATCTCGTGGTTCATCCCGCGATGTCCTTTATCCCTGCATAGTATCTCGAAGCGAAGATCCCTTGTGCTCATCTTGAATGCCCGGTGCATCTCACCCTTCTTGCTCTTCTCATTCATGTACTTGGTGACCATGACGGAGTAGAGTGCTCTATCATTTGCCACGGCAAGCGATGCGTTGTTGCTTCTGTCAATAAAGTAATTTATGGTACCGCGGAGAATTGTCTCCACAATACCAACCAAAGGGAGGCATTTTGCGCCGCGCATGACCCAGTTGTACACCTCGGCTAGATTGGTTGTCATGATACCACATCGAGCACCACACCTATCATGTAGCAGCGACCACTTTTCCTTAGGCTCGTGCTCAATCTAGTCTGAAAAGCATTTCACCTGCGCCCCCGCCTTTCTCGCCACACGAGGACCATCTGTGGGTAGCTATGGCAATGCTTCGGGGGCCTGGTCAGCGTTTGTAGCAGTCTTTTTCGTTGCCTCCGTTCTGTGCGTCTGGGTCCACTCATCTAGAATCTTCCAGAGTGCTTTAAACTTTTGTTGTTGGTTTTGGTTGCACATCCACTTTAACAGGTTCATCAAGTCCTTGTTGCGGAACTGCTTGTAGAAGTTTGCACCCAACTGCCTCATGCACTACCTGCTCTGCAGATCCGCCCATGGAAGTGTGGTTCGTTCTTTCCTTGTTGTAGTCGGGTTGTTGCACTCAGCAGGCCCGCATGCCGATCATGTATGGCGCACAAGTTAGGATGGCCTTGTACAACAGAAATCCTCAAATTCCTCAGGAACCACAACTAGTTGTCTGTGTTCTCGCTTTCAACGAAAGCAAATGTCACGGGAAGAACTTGATTGTTCCCGCCTGTCGCTATTGTAGTCGGTATCTGTCCCTTGTACTTTTCAGTCAGAAATATGTCATCCATACACAAGATCAGACAGCAGTGCCGGAATGCATTGATGCATGGACCAAAGGCGAAGAATGCTCACTTCAATACACTCATATTGGCCACTTCGGATGCATGCAATCTTGAATGTCGATATGAGTGTCGGGATTCCTGTCTTGTATGACTCGGAGTAGCTCGGGAAGGTTGTGGTAGGAGTCCTCGAACGTATTGAACCTTGATTCCAATGCCTTCTGTTTTGCCTTCCACACATTGGTATAGCTGACTATGTACTGGAACATTGCCTCAATCGCCCGAATAATAGATCGTGGCTCAAAATCTAGATTATCAACGATCTCACCGTACATGAGGTTCGCGATGAAGCCTGAAACAGGTTCCTATGGGACTGCACTGACTCAGCAACGACACATGTGTGAGGGACCACTATAGAGCATTTTCAGTAGGTGTCCCACTTAGGCTGTGTAACATTCCAAAGTAATGTTATCAAAATAAAATAAAATAAAGTTATTATTTTATTGGATTTTCTGAAAATTTGAAAAGAGTTCTATTGCTTTAATTGAATCTTTGAAATTTTGAAAGTCAAAAGTAAAATTGATTTGAAGTTCTTGAAGTTTTACTAGATTTAAATTGAAAAATAAAAATTTACTTAATTTCTAGAATTTTTTTTGAGTTTTTAAAAGCTTTTTCATAAGTATTTTAAAGCCAAAACAATTTATTTGCAAAATTAAAAACCAACATTAAGTTGGAAATAATTTTATTAAGTCCAAAATAAGTATGGGAATTTCTGTGAATTTTTCCATAATTTTTGGAATTATTTTACTATTTTCTAAAGCTTTATTAAATTACTAGAATTAAAACAATTGGAAAAGTCAAAAGAAAATCTGGAAAACCTTTTGGGCTGAAAACCCATCCGGCCCACTTCTCCTCCCGCGCCTCCGGCCCGTTCGGCCCATCTCCACCGCCGCCTCTCTCTCCCTCCGCACCCGGTCCCACCCTCCAGCCTCCACCCTCTCACTGTCGCGTGGCCCCGCGCCCATCTTCTTCTTCCTCCCCTTCTTCCTCGCGCAACCGCGCCACCTCCGCCATTTCCGCTCGCGTGAAGCTCCGCCAACCGCCGCCTCCCACTACCCCTCGTCCCCCGCGTTCGCGCACATGACCCGGAGCCCCCAACCGCCTCCACCCCCCCCACGTTTCCCCTCTCTCCACGACCGGTTCGCCCGCGAGCTCCGCAACGACCGCCGCCTCCCCCGCACACGACCACCTCATCCCGTGCTCCTCCAGGCCCTATAAAGGACGCACCAGGACCGCCGCCTCCTCCTCATCCCAACGCCCCAACCCACTCCTCCTCTTTTTTCCCCCGTCTCGCCGGAATCCAAGCTTCTTCGCCGCCGGCCGCCACTCCTTCCGCCGCCATTTGTGCCGCCGTCACCGCGTCCTCGCCGCCACCACCATCGGCATCGCCATCTTCACGCGAATCCCGTGCGCGCGCCCGCCTCACCGGAGCACCTCTCGAACGCCCTCGCCACCGCGACCCCGACCGCGCCGCCGCCTCTCACCTCGCCGCCGGCGATCCCCATGCGCCCTTGCGCCACCGTGGTAAGCCCCAGACTCCCCGCACGCTCCTCTTTCTTTTGCCGCCCTCGCCGGACCTCGCCGGGCCACCGTCCGCCGGCGCCCTAGGCACCCGAGCCGCCGTCGGCCTCGCGCTGATGTGGCCGCCACCGTGGCTGCCACGATGCGCCACCTCCGCGCCACGTAGACGCCACCTCACCCTCCCGCTGCCATTCAACGCCCGCGTGGCAAGGTCCACCATCCCCTCAGCCTCGAACTCTCATAGACTAGGTCCACATAAGCCGTGAGACCGACATGTGGGTCCCACATGTCGGAATTTCTTTTAATTCTTTTAAATTCTGAAATTCTCAGGGCTGACGTCAGCATTGCTCAATAATTAGCTTTTCCAGTAGAAAAATAATTCAGAAAATTCAATTAATTTGCAGATTTAGTTTAAAACTTCAAAAATTCATATCTTTTGAATCCTAGCTCCAATTTGGGTGTTTCAAATTGCAAAATTTGTATAAAATCATAATCTAGCTAACTAAACCAAAATTATTTAATTTTGATCTATCATTTCATGTAAATTCAAACTTCAAAAGCTCATATCTTTTGCATCCAAACTCCGATTGAGCCCATTCAAATTTCTAAATTTATCTAAATTCAAGATCTAGCTATCTAAACTAAAGTTATTCAATTTGGATTTAATTTGAATCTTATTTGAATTTGGTTTGAATTTGGCTTATTTTCGCGTATAGATTTCGACGACTTCGGAGAGTCAGATTTCGACGCCGTTGAAGAGCACATAAGAGGATTGATTTTGACTGTGTGAAGTGTGATCATCGTGCTTGTGCACATAGACTACCTGGAGAAAGTGCTTGTGAGTACTAGGTGACCTGTTAAGGAAAAACAACATCACCTCAGTATCAGTTGATTTGTTCACCTCAAGCGAGGCAAGTTACATTCTTGATCATATTTGCACCCATTATTTAAAATTATTTAAATTCAGTTTCAAATTATTACTGCATGCTTATTTATATTCAGTAATTTAAATACATGTTTTTGAATTTATAGTTATGCCTAAAATCCTTTGTATGGCCAATTTTGGATATCGAATCAAACATATTGTCACCCTAGATAAAACCTAGTTAATACAATAGTATGGACTAGGATCATTTAAATATTGTGCTTAACCATGCTTATAGACCAAATATATTTTCATTTGGGGAATTTCAGCCAAAAGTCAAATGTTGTTTAAACTATACCCTTGGCATTGGTGTGTCATGGGAGTTTTATAAATGACTTTGGAAAATAAAATAAATTGATGGTGTAGACTTGGGCGAAATGGTTGTCTGGTGGGTGCAGGTTTATGCACGGGCTCAACCGGGTAGGTTGAGGCCCAGGGTTCTGTTGGTTGTCGCCTAGGTCAATTAAGGACCGGTCTTCGAGCCGCATCTTGCTAAGCCACATCGTACCACCACATGTCTTGTATGGGCAGAACCTGGCTGATTAATTTGCAAAGTTCCATCATGGTCGTTCCTGTGATGCGGTGGGTGGTCTTTCATGACCTTTGTTAGTCCCACTTGGCGCAAGAGGGGGCCTGAACCCTGCGGACGGGTAGTCCAAAGGGGGTGAAACCTTAGCGAGGGACGACTATGGTGGGATAGCGTATTGTAAAGGCCTTGACACGTACTCTAGACTGCTTACCTAAGGTAGTGAGCGGTGGTATCGACGGATGCCAAACAACTAGAGAATTCATGTCTTGTGGGTAAAGTTGTACAACCTCTGCAGAGTGTAAAACTATTCGAATAGCCGTGTCCACGGTCAGGGACATGCTGGCAAAGCCACTCAAAGTTAGACTTCGATTTTAAAATATTTTTGTAAAACAGTTTTGACATGGATGGGTGTCCATGAGAAAAGTTATGGGTTGAAGCCCCGGGTTGGTGCCCGTGTTTATGTTGGTGTTAGGTTGGTGCCTACATTATCATTATCAACAGAGAAATAATTTTTGATCTTATAAAACTTGAGCTTTTGAACTTATTATGGTATTTAATGTCAAATGATGTTTTTGCACAAATAACCCTATAAGCCTTTTTATTGTTACATCCATTTATGCATGTCATTCTGTTATTTTGACGGGTGTAACTTGCGAGCACGGAAGTTGTGCTCATTCTTACTTAATGCAAACAAATTTCAGAGGAGAAGGACTTTGCTTCAAGTGTGGATCGTGACAACTAGGCCACTACCCCAGTCGATTGCCTGTGGCAGATTGCTGGACCCTACTACTTCTTCATCGTTTTCCGTTGTGCTTATTTAATGTTGCCCGGTAAGGCTATCTTGTAATCAACTCTGTTGTCATTTAATAAATTTTAGCGTTTATGGTTGAGTTATCACACTTGTTTACTGTGTGAGCTAGCCACTGATCATGGGACTAGTTCAGTTGTGCACAGAAGATCCGGGATATTAATCCCGGGTCGTGACAGGCTGTAATGCGTGCACACGCCAAGGGCATCCATCTATGTCGCACTTAACGTTGTAGTATCTTTGGTTAGACTTGACGACTGTGATGTACGTCACACCAATAAGGTCTAGAATTTGATCGCCTCCTGCACAACCGCCTTACATTTGTACATAGCTCCTTACCTGACCTCGCTCTGGTCGTACTCCCACGGCACACAGGAGCCTTTCTTAATGACGAGGTTGTCAAACTGGTATGTGTTCCACTCGGATCGAACCGCCTGCTGTTCCACAGCATCCTCATCGTCGGATCCTTCATCTTTTGACAATGCCATGTAGTCTTGGTCTTCGAGTTCCATCCTGTGGACTAGGGCTTCCAGCTCCTCACCCTCGTCAGCAAGCCCACTAGCTTACTTGACTGAAGGAGCTCCTTCCACAAGGTCTTCATCGACAGCATCAGCACATCCCGGACCTTCGGCCATTGTGTGCGCCGCACTCACTACTACAGAAAAGGTCTTCACAGACAGTTCAAAAACGGCATCACAGACGGTTTCGTGAGCCGTCTGAGTCTATGGGTCAGTGATGACATAAGTCATCACAGACGGTTCTTAAAACCGTCTGTGATGCATACTATCACAAACAGTTATTAACTCAGAACCGTCTGTGATAGTCGACTGTCACAGACGGTTTGTTATTGAAACCTTATGTGATGAGTTTTCTCTATAGACGGTTTGTATCTGAAACCGTCTGTGATGACTTTCCTCTATAAACGGTTTGTAGCTGAAACCGTCTTTGATGATTTTTCTCTATAAAGCCTCCAAGGAGTGGCTGCTTGTGCCTTTAAAATCGGCATCATATATATTATATGTATATATTGTTCGTAGTCCCTCAGCCACTTTCGAGGGGTCGTGCACGCAGCATGAGGAGGATGAGACAGTAGCCATGGACAACTTCATCAAGTCCCTGCAAGTTCAAGAAGCATGGCTGCCAAGAGAGCATCAGGACATCCAATTACCTGGATGTCGTCGACGAGTAATTAGGCGTCCGTGTTCGTAAAGTGCGTGGTCGATACCGATCGAAGTAGTTGTGCGTCCACGTCACTTTCTAAACACAACGACGTCCAATTACCTGTCGACAACATCCAGGTAATTGAATGTCCTTACGCTCTCTCGGCAGCCATGCTTCTTGAACTTGCAAGGGCTCGATGAAGTTATCCGTGGCTGCTGTCTCATCCTCCTCATGCTGCGTGGACGACCCCCCGAAAGTGGCTGAGGGACTACAAACAATATATACATAATATATATATGATGCCAGTTTTAAAGGCATAAACAGACACTGCTTAGAGACTTTATAGAGAAGAGATCATAATCCATCATAGAAGTATCATCCAATGGCACAATCTATACACAATACATAACAGCAGGTAATCTAACAGCTCAAGGCACAATTAATTTATACACAATATCACATCCAATTGTATTTGTGACATCAATGTATCATAGGAGTGTCATCCAAGGGCACAATCTATACACAATACATAACAGCAGGTAATCTAACAGCTCAAGGCACAATTAATCTATACACAATATCACATCTAATTGCATTTGTGATATCAATTCATCATAGAAGTATCATCCAAGGGCACAATCTATACATAATACATAACAGCAGGCAATCTAACAACTCAATACACAATTAATCTATACACAATATCACATCCAATTGCATTTATGACATCAATTCATCATAGAAGTATCATCCAAGGGCACAATCTATACACAATACATAACAGCAGGTAATCTAACAGCTCAAGGCATCAATTCATCCGATGAAGCGATCCGCCTGAGCGGGATGTCCTTGGCTGCATGTTGTCTCATCATCCTCATGCTGCTTGGTAGATTTCTTAGACGTCCATGGTAATTAAAGAAATCATGATCCAGTGCAGACACGACGCGACAACGATAGCAAACACCTACCACCACCAGCACAACCCACATCCAGGGAGAGAGGCAGATCTGGCTGAGGTGAGGTAGCCGAGGGAGCAGAGGGGAGCGGCGTACCTCGATTCGGCGGGGGAGATGGCGGGGCGAGCTCAATTCAGCTTGGGAGATGGCGAGGCGAGCTCGATTCGGCGAGGGAGATGGCGGGGCGAGCTTGATTCGGCAAGGGAGATGGCGGCGAGCTCGATTCGGCGGCGTAGATGGTGGGGCGAGCTCGATTCGACAGGGGAGATGGCGGGACGAGCTCGATTCAGCGAGGGAGATGGCGATGAGGCCGAATCGGCGGTGGGGGAGTCGCGATGCGGGGGCCCGGCCAAAGTCTCGAACCCTAGCGCGCGCTGGGGAGTGACAAGTTAGGGCGCAAACCCTAGCGCGCGGGCTCCTATTAATAAAGGTATATCACAGACGGTTCTATTATGGAACCGTCAGTGATACGTGTCACAGACGGGTCCATAATATAACCGTCTGTGATACGGTCTCATATCACAGACGGGTCCATAATAGAACTGTATGTGATATGGTCACATATCACAGACGGTCCCATAATAGAACTGTCATCCTTTTGTCTATTTTAGAAAGAGACAATCTTATTTTTCATGATTTAATTTGTATAGTTTATATTCAAACCTAGAATGGGTCATTATATTAAGTTTAAATTTTTTGTAGGTGAAATATAGTTCCAAAAATTTGGTAAAAATTATATTAATTCATGATAATTATTCTAGCTAGTATTTGACACATTCTGATGTAGATAAATGCAAATTATAACATATATATACATAAAATATCTAATTTTACGACAAGTAGTCCAACACCTCTGCAAAGAATTTGGCATACTCATGCCTAATCGTGCAGTCATCGCTGCAGAAGACGGCGTAGTCGTCCCACCCTGACATGCCGCAGCAGGTGCTCGTGCACCGGTGGCCGTCCTCCGACAGCACCCACACGCGGCCCAATGGCAGCCCGGCCATCCTCCCCAACGCCACCGGCTGGATCATGTCCACGGCAAGCCTCTGGCACCGCCTGCACTCCCCGTTGGTCCTCTCGGCCGTCTCGCACCCACCGACGGTCGGCTCGCCCTCGACCTGCCTAATGTACTGCTTCTCAACGTCGCGCATCTCGCTTGCCATGTAGAGGAGGAGGCCGAGCATGTAGGTCGCGGTCTTGTGGCCGGCGACGACGTCGGCCGCCCGTTCAAGGAACACGAGACCGCGTTGCATTCTTGGGGCGCGAAGACAAGCGTGAGGCCGACAATGAAGCAGGCCTCCGGGTTGCCAGCAGCGGCCAGGTGGTTAACGATGGTGAGGTAGCGCTTGTAGTCCTGCCACTTCATCGCCTCCTCCCGCTCCAACGCCACGCGCATCCCCACGGCGCACTCCTTGGACGCCTTGTACATGGCCTTGCAACTAAAATTCAAAACGGTATATAGAATCTTAATACAAAAATTAATTACTGGATATTGGACACAAAACGAAATCATCACAAGATTTTATGTTTTGCGTCGTATCATGATACGATTTTTCAGTTTTGTACGCTACAGTCATCTTCACAAATTGAATATAACCAGATCACCTACCAAAAACAAAAGAACAGATCACACGTACGTGGCTCGTAGGCTGCAGAGGTCAGCCATGGGCTGAGGAGAGCTCGCGGCCACGAGGCCGACGACCTCGTCAGGAAGATCAAGGACGGCGATCGCCGACCTCCTTGCCCGCTTGGTCCTCACCATCATGCTCCGCGTGCTCACCATGGCACGCGATAAATCACTCTTATAAAACGTCGAAGAGACACATTTATGTCGACGCGCGAGACGAAGAAACGCATCGGCGCCCATCGGCGCGGGAGACGAAGAGACGCATGCATAACGCGCGGGAGTCGAAATATTTAATTATCACATACGGTTCTGATAAAAAACCGTCTGTGAAGCATACCATTATCACAGACGGTTAGTTAAAAGAACCGTCTTGGAAGTTTCACAGACGGTTGTTTGTTACAAACTATCTGTGATAATGGTTTACGTCCACGACGGTTATTTTCTGAACCGTTCGATATCACGCGAGCGGTTTTAAACGAGAACCGCGTGATATTTTCTCTTCACAGACGATTTTTAGCACATCCATTTACACAGACGGTCTCTAAACCAAAACCGTCTGTGATTTCATGTAATACAGACGGTTTTGGCCAACCGTTTGTGATGAGGGGGTCCAGTATTAACCTTATTGTAGTAGTGACTGTGGCTGGAGTCCCTGACTTGTTCTTCGGCATCAGCACCCCCTTCTTGTTCAGCCGCAGATGGAGGAGTGGGCTTGGCATATGTCTGGGCCAAAAGGACCAAATCCCACTATTTCTCCCTCACCCTGCGTACATATGACAGTCATCACCTTGTTTCCTTGAGCTGCTCTAACTCCCAATATATACCCTGTGGTGCTCGGTTGGCAAGGCAACTCAATCTCAGATCATAAACAGTATGGTCCAAATCGAATGTGTGGAACAACCATCGCATCACAACGCCTCATGTACGCTGCTTTGGTCTTGTTATGGTCACGATCGCCGATTGGAAATAACACAAATCAATCCCCTCGGGACCCTCAAGAATAGTCCCCTGATCGTAGTAAATTTTAAAGTTGGTGGCATCCGATATATTTAACGTATTACACTGTAAACAAGATTACCACGATTAACCACATATCTAAAACTAAACTACCCACTGAAAAGGATTATGCACAACATACTACACTACATAATTGTACCTCTAAAACTATGCAATCATTCAGTTAAAAAAAATTACCTGAAAGGTGGATGACTAGACGGACAGCGCTTTGCTAGCTTCTCTCATCCCCTTTTTCTCTTTTTTCTGAATAAAAGTGAGTTATGCCAGAATTTTGGGGTTTTTATAGGGTAGATTGTGTCACCATTTGGAATGGCGACAGGTATTTGCGGGATCCCTATCGCCATTTGAAATGGAGGTTTTCTAAATTTTATTATTAAAAAATTAGGATCTCCGTCGCCAGTTGAATTGGCGACAGGGACATGTTGCCATTTGGAGTGGCGACAGGTCCCTTTCATCAATTCAACTGACGACATGGACCTCTCTGTACTATTGAGCCCCCCTGTCGCCAGTGCCTAGGTGCCTATCACCAATTGGAATGGCGACATACTTTTGTAAAAAAATTTACTATTTATTTTTGTAATTTTTTAAAAAATAATATTATTTCAAAAAAATCCTCATTGTGACCCATCTCTGAAAGGTTATTCATTTCCATAAGAATTTGTTCATACTCACAATAAGTTTGTTGATTTCATGTCAACGGTTGAGAAAAGATGGTGTCGTCTTCTCCACCCGTTTACTATCTACAAGGGAAATGACGTTGTTTGTTGACAATCCACTATCTTTTATTCCATGTCGATGACAAGGATATAGTGTCATATGCTCTATCAATTTCATACGCATGTTGTTGATTGTTTGACAACTCATTTTTGGTATCATTGTCTGAGAAAGGATGTTGTAGTGTCATCTACCAGCTATATCGGTGTTGTTGATTGTTTGGCAAAATACTATGTGGTCAACTGATGAGAACAGACGATATCTTGTCTGTAAGAAAATTACAAGACACTGTTGATTTCCTGGCAATGCATCGTGTTTCCTTATAAGAAATACACCCCATGCGACAATAACATAAATACATAATAATATCACATGTTCAATGATCTTTTGGTAATATGTATTTATTGATTGTCACATCTAACAAAAGTTATTAGGACATCTCCAATAGTGTCATGTCAACTATTGGTTAGCCCTTCCATGCCAGCAAAATCCTAGGTGGAAGAAAGAAGCATGAGAGAGAAGGGAAGCCGCCTCTTTCTCAAACAACCATCTCTGCACATGAACCAAGACAAAGCAACCAGTTTATGTGAGAGAGGGGTGAAGGAGTTGGAATATTATATATTTGGCATGATTGTTAGAGACAATTTGCTAGCGACAGCATATTGGAAGTGTTGTCTCTAAATCTATCTTTCGGTAACGTGGAGTTGATATAGCAAAATTAAAGACGCACTATTGGAGATACCCTTAGATGAATACAGCCTCAAATTTCTAACGTGCGTCACTAAGAAGCATTCAATGTAGATGCATTGTCCGGAGGTATTATCTTCAATGGGGAGTTATGGCTAGATTTGTTTTAAAGATTAAGTACATTATTCTAGGGCAAGAGTTGCAGAACGAACAATGTACTTAATTTTTTTTAATTGATGTATCATTGGTAGCTGACCATAAATTTTGACCATATTTTAGCGTCACCATTTCAATGCCAAGAACTAAATTCATTGCAATATAAATAAATAAACATTTAGTGCTTCGATAAGCACAAATCCTCGTGCGTTGAATGCTAAGTAACCCAGTCCAAAACCCCTCACACAAGATGCTGAGTAATGTTTTACTTACATGCATCTATTGCCGCCATTTTTTTACTCTTCTAAAAACTATAACCTGAGTAAAAAAGAATATTAAGCACATATAAAAGATTAATCAGCAAGAAAGGGAGAAAATGTAGAAGAAGTTTGCAAAAACGGCACAGCATGCTGGTTGGACAAACAAGGAAACAGTGGGCACACAGATTCGCCGCGCGCCTTCTCACGCTTCTGCCAAGCCGGACCCAGTTGTCATGCACTTCGACGCGCTCTTGACCCGCCTACACGTAGGATGGCATCCCCACACGTCAGTGGTGTTACATTCGTTTCTAGAGTGGGAGTGATTTATTACTGCTAGCCCACGCTAATTCGTCTTTCGCTTTCTCGCGGTTTTACTTGCAGCCTCACTCGCCTCCTTTTCTACTCCGCCCCATCACCGTGCCCCCCTCCATTTATATCTCCACCTCCCTCCTCTTCCTCCTCTCTCCTGTCTTTCTCTCTCCATGTATCTCTCGCCTCCTGCCTCGGAGAGAGACGAGGGGGAGGAAAGGCGGCGCACGAAACGTGCCATTTCGACTATGGGGAGCGGAGTGATCGCCGTCTTCTCGGCTTCCGATTTTGGTTTTTTTGGATGTCAATGTTTTAGTATCGATCTTACGAATGAATGATTGTTTGGAGAGGCTTCCTAAGAACCACACAGAAAAAGATATAGGAATTTATACAGACTCACGTATTCTCCTAAGAGAATAACAACCCTACTCATGTGTTCTTGTATTCAGTATGCTTATAACAATCGGGAAGAAATAACCCAGACTAAAGCTCAATGATCTCTTACAACTAACCCCAATCGTCCCTCTCTCCGTCCGCTGATTGTAGCCCTTATATAGCGCACGAAGGGGTGGCAGTTACTCCATACCAAGAGACACCTCTATGCCAAATGAAATGCACACGTTGATGGTAGTTATTGTCAGAGAAAACTGCATCCTACGTTAGTTATATCAAGGACAGAGGCATAATTCGTGCAATTATTCTAGGTAATAATTGTGTATACTAACTGCTCTGTATATTGAACGCAGTGTATAAAAGTCCCTAATTAATTGAGTCCGCATGTTGTAAGCTTTATCGATTATAGGGTGGTTGTAGTAGACTTGGTCGTAGAAAGGCTTACGACCATAGAGTGATCGTAGAAAGGTTTTCGACCACGGGGTAGTCGTAGGAACGCTTATGACCACTCAACTAAACTTCTCCCTTATGAACAATAAGGAGTATACTTGAGAGTAATACGAAGATATTATTATCTATAATAGCAATTACAGATAAACAATTAATTGAGGATTATTATATCCTCGTCAGGGGATTTTTTCGGTTGCATCTAGGGTTATTGCGTTCTGGTGTTCCTGTGTTCGAAGAGATTTTCGAGCGCTTCCTGTGCTATGGCGATTCGTGGTGGCCGGGCTGTGAAGGAGAGGCAGAGTGATAAAATGTATAGGTCGGTTTACGCTAGGCTTAAGATAGAATTGTATCTAACCAAATCAATCGTCATTTGTTGAAATCTGTCAGTTGTTTGTTACCATGTAACCGAGTCTTATACTATTCTCGTTCAGCAATACAAGTATATCAAGAGAAGAGAGGCAATCGTGTTCGGTGCCAAGCAACTCCAAATACAATCTCATCTAGAGTTTAGTTTCTTTATGGTATCAGAGGTCTCAAGCGTCTCCGACAAGATGTCTATGTCCGCAACCTCTTGGAGTACCAGCGCCACGCCGTACTTCGGCAACATGGTGACCATCCGGTTGTCAGATGGCAACTATCTCCTGTGGAAGGCGCAGGTCATGGCCTACCTCAGGGCCAGGATTTGCTTGTCTACGTCGACGGCACAACTGCGTGCCCTTGTACGACAACCGCCTAGACTGTCGGCATCGAGACATCGCAGACTGCTAATCCTACTTATCGGGTATGGGTGCAACAGGACCAACTTGTCCTTAGTGCCCTCCTGGCGTCCCTGATCGAGGAGGTGCTTGCTCAGGTGCACCTCCTCACCACCGCACGAGCTATGTGGAGTGCCCTGGCGAGCATGTTCTCTTCGCAGTCGCGTGCGAACGTCATGCAAATTCGCTTCCAGCTGGCCAATACGAAGAAAGGAGATTATGCGATGGCTTACTTCAACAAGATGAAGCAGCTTGCTGACACGCTAGCCACAGTCGGCCAGCCCCTCAGAGATGACGAGGTCATCAGCTATATATTGGCGGGCCTTGACTCAGATTACAATCCGCTTGTCACGTTTGTCATGATCAGGACCGATCCAATGTCGCTGAATGATATGTACTCTCACCTTTTGAGTTACAAGATGTGTGTAGCGACTCAGGACAGCTCAACTCTGGTGGGCGACTCCTCTGTCAATGTCATCTCTCGTGGCAATGCACACGGAGGCAAGAAGAAGTGGAAGAGTTGTCGTGGCAAAATTAATCCACGGGGCAATGATGGTCGTCCCTCACACGGCAACAAGGAACGTCCTGTTTGCCAAATCTATGGAAAGGTGGGGCACACGGCACTGTGCTGCTACAACCGCTTCAACCATGGCTACCAGGAGGAGCTCACTGTGGCAGCCTACACCATCAACACCAACTGGTATGCAGATACCGAGGCTACCGACCACATTACGTCGGAGCAATGATCAGGTTCACACTATGAATGGGTCAAGTATGGGTATAGCTCATATTGGTCATTCACATATCTCAACTTTGCAACAACTCTTGCATCTTAAAAATATTTTGCATGTCCCTCAATCTAGTCGAAGCCTTCTTTATGTTCAGAAAATAGCTTTTGATAATCATGTCCTTTTTTTAATTCCATCCTTATTTCTTCTTCATCAAGGATCTGGTCACGAGGGACATTCTGCTTAAGGGCACGCACAAGGGGGGGCTATACTAGATTGCATCCAGTTCCAGTTTTGGTCCAGTTGTCAAGCATGTCATCAGTGTAGCCACGCCTTCATCCGAAGACTGGCATTCCAGACTTGGTCATCCTTCATTTGCCACTATCTAGCGAGTTATCGAGTCCAATAAATTATTGTTTTCTTCTAAGCATGACAATCGTGTGTGTGATGCTTGTATGCAGGCAAAGAGTCATCAATTGCCATTTTCTTTGTCTAGTAATGTGTCTAGTGCTCCTCTTAAGCTTATTTGTTCAGATGTTTGGGGGCCCGCTCGAACTTCTGTAAGGGGTTTCAAGTACAATGTCAGCTTCATTGATAATTTCAGTAAATTTACTTGGGTCTATTTGCTAAAAAGTAAAGCCGATGCGTTTAAAATCTTTTTACAGTTTCAATCTCATGTTGAGCGCATTCTTGACAAGAAAATCTTGTGTGTTCAGACCGACTGGGGGAAGAGTACCAAAAACTCCATTCATTCTTTACACAACTCGGTATCTCGCATAGGGTCTCTTGTCCTCACACACACCAATAAAATGGAATAACCGAACACAAGCATCGACATATTGTGGAAACCGGCCTTGCCTTTTTAGCACATTCTCGTGTTCCTCTTCGCTTTTGGGACGATGCTTTTCTATCTGCTTGTTTCCTAATAAATCGTCTCCCTAGCCGAGTTATCAATTTTGAAACTCCTTTAGAACATCTCTTTGGAACAAAACCAGACTACACCTTTCTACGGACCTTCGGTTGTGCTTGTTGGTCGCATCTTCGGGCATATGATGCTCATAAACTTGATTTTAGGTCACATAGGTGTGTTCATTGGTTATAGTGCCATGCACAAAGGATACAAATGTCTAAACAACTCTATTGGTAGAGTTTATGTTTCTAGGGATGTTATTTTTTATGAGAAGGTTTTCCCCTTTGCACTACATACCAACAATTCGGCTATCCATACATCTGTTTCACCTTCACTCTTCTGTTACCATTAGTTTTTTCATCGGCATTTGCAGATCCTTCCAAACCTAACTCTGTGAATGATCCACATGAGCATATGCATATATCTCATGTGCGTGCTGACCTTGATGATGTAGGAATTCCAGCAAAAGCAAGTGATCTGTCAGGTGATGAAAATGTCACGTCACCTGCTGGTACTCCCGCAGCTGTGTCACAAAACATCCATCCGATGACGATGCGATTGCGGGAAAACATTCGGCAGCTCAAGAGGGCATCAAGTTATGCTCAGCAATAGCGATTATGTAGGTGTTCCTGAGGAACCTGCTAATCATGTGGAGGCTCGGGCTTATCCGCAATGGAAAAAGGCCATGGATGATGAGTTTAGTGCACTCCTTAAAAACAAGACGTGGCGACTCATACTGCCGAAGAGTGGTGCAAACATCATCGATTGTCGTTGGGTGTTCAAGGTGAAGAAGAAGGCTGATGGTACAGTGGATAGGTTCAAGGCACGGTTGGTAGCTAAAGGCTATAAGCAATGGTATGGTCTTGATTATGATGACACATTCAGTCCTGTTGTTAAACCTACTACAATCCGGTTGGTATTGTCTATTGTTGTTTCAAGGGGTTGGAGTCTTCAGCAACTAGACATCCAAAATGCCTTTTTGCATGGATGTCTTGAAGAAGATGTGTATATGAAGCAAGTGCCCAGTTATGAGGATAAGCAGTATCCGAACCATGTATGTCGTTTGGATAAAGCTTTATATGGCTTAAAATAAGCACCACGGGCTTGGTTCTCAAGGTTGAGCTCGAAGATTCAAGCACTAGGGTTTGTGCCCTCCAAAACCGACGTGTCTTTGTTCATATATGGCAGTAAGGGAGTCACCATCTATATGCTCATCTATGTTGATGATATTATAGTGGCAAGTTCTTCGAGTACTACAGTTAAGATTTTGTTGAATCAGCTTCAAGAAGACTTTGCCATAAAAGATTTTGGTGATCTAAGTTTCTTCCTAGGTATTGAAGTGCAACGAGGAGAGCATGGCATCACCTTATCACAGCGCAAGTACATTGGAGAGAATGGCATCACCTTGTCACAGCGCAAGTACATTGGGCAATTGATATCCCGAGCTGGGATAAGGGACCGCAAGGGAGTTTCCACTTCTATGTCCTCTTCTGAGAGGCTGTCAAAGGCAGATGGCGAACCACTGCTAGATGATGATGGAACAAAGTATCAAAGTATTGTTGGTGCCCTGCAGTACCTTACTCTCACAAGGCCCTATATTTCTTTTTCAGTGAAGAAGGCATGTCAGTTTCTTGCTGCACCGACGAGCTCACATTGGATGGCGGTCAAATGAATTCTTTGGTACCTCAAACTTACTTTGGTCACTGGTTTGCTGATGCAGAGGTCCCCTTCCACTTTGACCAGCGCCTTCTTTGATGTCGATTGGGCTAGATGTCCTGATGATCGACGATCAACTAGGGGATATGCAGTGTTTTTTGGCTCTAAATTGATTGCATGGAGTTCAAAGAAGCAGAATACTGTGTCACAGTCCATTACAGAGGCTGAATACAAAGCATTGGTGAAAGCTACAGCTAAGGTAATCTGGGTATAGTCGCTACTTTGTGAGCTAGGAATTTTTTAGTCCAAACAACTGTCTTTGGTGTGACAACTTGGGAGCCACTTACCTCTTAGTCAACCCGATGTTTCATACACGCACAAAGCATATTGAGGTGGATTTTTATTTTGTCAGAGAGAGGGTGGCGCAGAAGTTGCTAGACATTCGGCTCATCTCTTCTCAAGATCAACTAGCTGATATCTTCACAAAGTTTTTAATTGTTCGATCATTTACAAATCTTAAGCGCAACCTCAACCTTGGTTATGGCTGAGATTGAGGGAGGCTGATAAAATGTATAGGTCGGTTTACGCTAGGCTTAAGATAGAATTGTATCTAACCAAATCAATCGTGATCTGTTGTAATCTCCCAGTTGTTTGTTACCATGTAACCGAGTCATATACTATTCCCGTTCGCCTATCCTACCGGTTAAATAGAGGTACAAAGGGGGCGATGAGAGCTGGGACACGTCGGCCTCTTTTTTTCATCCATGCGATGCTGCATCGAGGATCTTTGCGCCATTCGATTGTTTGGTCGATGTCTTCCAACGTCTGCATTTTCCCTTCGCCCGTTCGATACTACTCACCCTCTTTGCATCGTGTGATCGGATTGACCGATGCGCTCGCGTGCTTTGCCTCCACCTCGTCGTGTGTGTCCTCTTTTTTGCACGTTTTGTCTCTTTTTGCTCCTCCGCATGCACCCCCCCTGCTCGCTCTCGGTCTTATCGTCTCCCTCGGTTTCGCTTCCTTGCTTTCATTCGTTGTGCTACGTCTTCTTGGTGCTCCTTGTTCCCTACTCTTCTTCTTTCTTTTGATTTGAGTCTTTTCGGTTCCGATTCCCTCTTCGTTGCTCTTTGTTTCTGTGCTTTCGCGCAAATCTGCCTCTATGTTGTCTCTCTTTTGATGCTGCAAATTAGTTTGTCGAGTTCTAGTTTCTTGCGTGTTTGTTGCTCTTCCGCTCTCGAATGTGTTTCTGTTTCGTTTTCGTACATGTACTTTTGTATTTCCTCCGTTGTGATGTTGTCGGCCGTCGTTGTTGCATGCTTCTTCCACTTTCTCTTTTTTCCCCAGTGTATTACTTTGGAGCTTATCTTCTTTCTTTCGATTTGTGTCTTTTCGGTTCCGATTTCCTCTTCGCTGCTCTTTGTTTCTGTGTTTCCATGCAGATCCGCCTCTATGTTGTCTTTGTTTTGATGCTACAAATTAGTTTTTTGAGCTCTGATTTCTTGCAATGTTTCTTGCTCATCTGCTCCTGAACACGTTGTTGTTTCGTTTTCGTAGATCTACTTCTGTGTTTCCTCCGTTGTGAACTTGTGATGTTATCGGCCGCCATTGTTGTGTTTTTCTTCCACTTTTGCCCCCCGGGTGTATTGCTTTCTGGCGTCTCTGTTCTTGTTACCTATAATTCATATATGTCTTTCTGTTTTTTTCCTTGCCCTTTTCCTACCTCCTTCTTGCGGCCTCGTCACATCTGCTTATTCCTGTAAGTCTGTTGTTTTTTTCCCGTGGACTCTCCTTCCTGCCCCCCCCCCTTCCGCACCAATTTTTGTTTTCTTTCTTCGGTTGTCTTTAGTGTCTTTTTTGTGTGCATCTAGTAGGATAGTCTTCTAGCCTTTTCTTCCCCCTTGCCGCCTACAGGTTCCTTCTTCGTGACTTTGGTCAGTTCTTGGCTATTTTTACTGCTTGTGAGCTATTACGTGCCTATCACCTTGTCTTGCTTATTTTTTCGCTCTTTCGCTGTCGAGCTATTGCGCCCTCGTCGCATCGGAATCCCTTTTTCACGGTTTCCTTTCAGTTTGTTCTGCACGGGATCTCCTTCCATGGGTCTTCTATTTTTCAGCTTTCGGCACACCCTCTTGGAATTTCATGCTTTTTACGCCGCCGTCTCTTCTTGTTTATCTAGCTTTTTCTTCTTCTATCTTGGTTTCGCTCTTTTCACCTCATCCTGTCTTTATGGGTTCCTTTCACTCCATTGATTTTGAATGATGTTTTAGTTTTTATAGGCGTGCGGTTCTATCTTGTGTAGGTTCATTTCCTTCTCATTGAGGATGACCTTTGCTTGTCCCGTTCGTCGGTTGCCTAGGAGTCCTTTCTGATATGAGTTTTTCCTCTCTCTTTTCCTCCTAGACGGGTTTGTTGATTTGCAACGATGTTGTAGTTCTTGTACACATTTGGTTCTGTCTTGCCTATGTTTATTTGCTTCTTGTTGAAGTCTTTTTTATGTGGATTAGCTCGGATCTATTTTTAGTGTATCTTTTCGTTCTGGCTAGGAGTTTCTTCTTTGTGGATTTGAACAGAGTTATTTCCCCTCGCCCCTGTCATTGTTGCTTGTGTGTCTTGGAATCACCCTTGTGTTTCGGCTACACTAATTTGTTTTCCTTTCTTTGCAGAACGATCGCCCTATGTTCATGGCTGCCCTGTTCCTTCTTGTATCTATTCGTTGTTCAGTCCCTTCCTTTCATCCCTTTTGATGTACTTCAAATTTTTCGTTTTTATATGTACTGTTGTGCTGCGTCTTCACTCATCGTCCTTTTTTCATCTGCAGGTTCGCCTGTTGTGTCCCGTTCTCCATCAAACATCGACGACTCTTCGCGACTGTCTTCTATACCGATCGCACTGTAAGTCTTGTTTTGCATATTGCTTTTATGCATTCTCTTCATTTACCCTGTTTGTGCGCCCTAGGATTGTACATGTATCTTTGTTGTGTTCGCCTGTTATAAGTCTGTAGTCCCTTCACTTTGCGTTTGCTTAGTGTCCATGCTTTTTTTGTTGCCTCTGCCTATGTGTGCTCCCTTTTTGATGTGTCTGCTTTACGCATAATCACAGAAAACTTCATACACCACCATCTATGATGTAGATAGCCTACTTTGGTTTTTAACGTAATTGAGGCGTTGCCCATCCGTTCCATCTTCTTACTTGTGAGCTTCTCTGTGGTCGTCTGCTCTGTGTTCTGTGCTTCTTATGTACGTTAACGTTACTGTAACCTCCCATTTTCAGGGCTTTTTGAAAATTTTCAAAATAAAATTAACTATTTGATTTTATTGATTTGCTAAAAACTTAAGTTGAGATTTTAGATATTAAAAACAATTTAATTTGAATAAATCAAACTTCAACTAAATCAAAATTGGATTTATTTGGGTTTTCAGGTATTTAAAGTCAAAAAGATTATTTTAAGTAATTTCTTGAATTTTTCTGGATTTTAAAAAGGGTTTTCCTTCTTCCCAAAAATTAAAAATAATTTATTTGCGAAATTAAAAGTCAAAGTTAAGTTGTAAATAATTTTATTAAGTTCCAAATGATTCAAGGGATTTCTGTGTAATTTCCTATAATTTTTGGGCTTTATTTTCTATTTTCTAAAAGCCTTTAGGTTTTCTTGTATTTTTTGTAATTTGAAATCCATTTTAAATCTCCTTTTTTTTGCTTTGGCCCGAATTCCTCCCCTCAGCCCACTCCATTTCTCCTTGCGCAGCCCAGTTCCCCAACCCACTCCGCGCTTGCCAGCTTGCTCCCGCACCTCTCTCTCGCTCTCGTCGACAGGCGGGCCCCGCCTGTCAGCCTCCCCTGGTCATCTTCCACGTCGCCCATGCCATCCCAGCGCACGCGCGCATCACCGCCACATGGAAGTCATCGTCCCCAGCGCGATTTCCTCCCTCGTTTCCCTCACCGGCGTGTGCATTAAATGTCGTCGCTTCCGCCACACCCGCCCCCTCTGTTCTTTCTCCTCCCCACCTGCTCCCGTCTCGTCCCCGTCGTATCGTCCATGTCCTGGCCGAACCGTCGCCGCGCCCATGCTGTCAAGTTTGCTCCTACGCCTCCCCCCTATAAAGAGAGCCTTGAGTGCCCCCCGAGCTCCTCTTGCTTTCCCCCCAACTCCCCCGATTCTATCTCGCTCCCTCCTCACTCTATTCGAGCTCCAACCTCGCCGGTCGAAGCCCGCGCCGCTGTCGATTGTAGGGTTACGGGTAGGCTACGCTAGCCATAAAACAAAGTTTCTACCACGTAAACCAGGATGTCAAGCAAGATATATGATCACAGATCATTACCACTAGCGCGCGATCGCGGCGAGTAAGTCGGAGTAGCCTAGTCGACGATGAGCGAGCCGATGTAGTGGTCGCGGATGATCGTCCAACGTTCTCGTAGTCGATCGTCTCCTCGGCGAGCTTCCACGGTTCCTTGTGAAGATCACGGATCGTCCTCGGCCGCAACGGCGACGCGATGGCGCGCCTCACGGTATCCACACGTCCAGAGAAGGAACAACCGTACGCCGGTGTGCTAGCACCAAGTCGCACGGGAAGGCTCTCTCAAGAAGATGGCGGTTTAGGGTTTTGGTAGAAACAACTCACGTGTCTCTCTTGTGTCCCCAAAACTAGCCTCAAGCATCTCCTTATATAGTGCCCTGTGTCGGATCCTATCCGAACACTTTTAACGAATCGTATTTGTTCTGGTTTGTTCCATCCCATTAAGTGTGTGACCCGTTAGGTTTATGTGTGTCGGTTGTGACTCGGAAAACCTTCCGATCACGAGTCGTAGCGGTCCCTAGCGAGGACATAACGATTCCCGAATACACACAAATTATATCGGACGAACCTTAATGCAATATGATCTATGACTAGGTCCTCATCACTTACAACGTGTCTTATCTTTATACGACCGATTCGTACTCGGTCACGACCAGTTCGTAAACCCTTACGACCAGGTTTCGACCACTCTGTGATTTCGTTCGATCAGTCTACGACTTGCTCGTATCACCATACGACTTATCTGGATCTGATCGAACTAAGCGACTTACTCCAGTATTCTCCTTTTGCCTCACGATATCTGGTTTGAACTCCAGGTGAGATAGTGTGTCATCCATGGACTGTTCAATACTTTCTCGATCGAGTTGTCGGATAACCTTACGTGGTCGAACTCTTCGACCACTAGTGGCACGGCCGTCCTGGGCTAGGTTTTGCGGCCTTCGTCCCTCTGCTCGCCCCTCCGTGGCTGGATCCACGTTGGGGCGCCCCACGCTCGCGCCTGCGTGCGCCGGCGCGTCGGCGTCTTTCGCGTCTGCGGCGTCTTGATGTGCTTGGCCGCCCTCGATCGCGAGCCTGCGTCGGGAGTGGCCGTGGGCGCGGAGCGGCACGTTGTGGATGTGCTTGCAGGGCACGGTCGGGTCGGGGCTCATGTTTGCCGGTGTGGTGCCCTGCGTCTCTGTGTGCGCGTTCCAGGTGGCACCGTGCACGTGGATGTCCGCACCGGTGTGGTGTCGCGTCTTTGGTGCTCTCGGGCGAGGGTCGCGGCGTACCACCTTTGTGCGAGTTTCGGGCGGGAGTCGCAGCAAAGCTCTGCCGGCTTCTTTGGTGCCAATGTCGTTGAC
The DNA here is from genome assembly GCA_036346255.1 of Ampelocalamus luodianensis. Lineage (NCBI taxonomy): Eukaryota > Viridiplantae > Streptophyta > Magnoliopsida > Poales > Poaceae > Ampelocalamus > Ampelocalamus luodianensis. Next base: position 20,950,539 of record CM070617.1, on the reverse strand, counting down.
ACTCTCGGGCGCCATTCCCTCCCTGCAGGCTACATTATTGCGTCTCCTCCACCCTAGATGCTTCTCTGGGTGAAAACCCTGTCCGGGTGTCCGGATGGGCATGGCGGCATTGATGTTGTTACCTTCCTGAAGGCGTCGCTTCGAGAAGCCCCTGCTCTCTTCGTTTTGAACCGCCGGTTTCTTCTGTAGGTTTACCCCTACGTCCTCGATTCACGGCGGCTCTTCATTCTGGATTGGCGCTTCACGACAACAATTTGGTCCAATGCGCGCTCCTCCGAAGCAATGCGCTGCCGACTTGTGTGGCAGAGAGGTGCGGCGTGGGAGCAGAGCTCCGCCGACCGAGTTGTGAGGGAGACAGTTGTTTGGTTGGTTAGCGCGCAAGTTGAGTTGGGCTGGTCTTGCCTGTTGTGTGGTTGTGCCTTTTGGTGTGGGCTTTGTTCTGTTCGAGTTGGGGTTGTATTGTCGTCTCGAGGTTGGCTGCCGGTTTTCCTCTCTGAAACCGTGCATTTATTAAGGTTTTCAGGCCTGGTTTTCCATATAAACTGGATCATTTCTCTTCTTCTTTATATATATGCTCGGCTCGAGCTCTAGCTCGCCGTGATCTTTCAAAAAATACGCACCATCGATACAACCATATGCATGCTAAGAGTTAAGGCAAGACTTAGAGTTGCGAGAGTGAGTGTGTTGAAGAATCAACTTTTAATTTTTGTATTTTCCATTGTGCTGGTAACAACAATACCATGTGTTTTTTTGTACATGTACACGGGCTCCAATCACTTCACCAAATTTACTTTACATATGAATTCTTGACCAGCTTGTTGTCTTCCTTATCTACCTAACTTGGTTTGACAGATGGTTTATGTTAGAGATATATATGTATATGTGTTATTCCCCATTGTTATAAGGGGTTCTTTGCATATTCACCACATGTACTTGTGTATATATACTGGCCCATTGGCCCCATATTGAATACAAGCGCTATTCGCAACATGGTATCAGAGCGAACCTAGGGTTTGCCGTCGCTTCGCTTGTCCCGGCCGCCGGCGTCGCCTCTGACCGCCTCGGCCTCCGCGTGTTCTCCCGGCTGCCGGCGTCACCTCCGCGCCTTCACCTCTCCAGTGCTGCTAGGCGCCGCCGCCGCCGCCACTATCCGCCTGCCCGTGCCACCGTCGCCGTCGCTCCGGCTCCTGCGCGCGCCGCCACCGGATCGGCGCGCGCGCTGCCGCGTCGCCGCCCGATCCTCCCGGGCGGCCGCCTCCCGTCTCCGTCGGCCTCGTGCACCGGCGGATCCTCGACGAGCCGCTCGCGTCGGCCTCCGTGCGCCCGGCCGGATCCTCGACGAGCCGCCGCCCGTGAGCCGCTTCGCTCGGCTCGCCGCGCTGCCGGGAACTAGGGTTCCCCGCGCGGCGTGTGCGTGTCGCGTGTTGAGTGGGCGGCCTGCGCCGATTATGTCGGCTTCAAGAAGAGAAAACGTCGTTCTAACCGCGCCATTGCTCGGCGCCGCTGTTAGACTTCGTTGTCTTGGTCGCCGCGCCGTCCAGCGCCGCCTACCAATGGGTACCGTTTCCCTCCCTCGTTGCCCGGTGATTTTCGATGGTGTTAATTATACCGACTGTGTGTCTCACATGCGCATCCATATGCGTGGTCTTCGTCTTTGGGGCGTCCTCTCTGGCGATGTCACCTGCCCGCCTTGCCCTACACCTCCGACGGAGCCTACGCCTGTTGCGCTGCCCCAACAGCCGACAAGGCTGCTGCTGAGACCGCTCGCTTTGCTGATGATGAGGCTATCTCTGCCTACCAGGAGGCTCTGGATTTCTACAAGGATCGCCTAACCGCCTACACTCAGTGAGACCGCTCGGCTCCGCTTTGTCCTCATCGCTAGTATCGGCCTCGTTCACTTACGAGGTTGTGGGACTCCTCGCTTTCGGATGTGGACTCACCTTCGTCAGCGCTACGAGCCCTCCGGTGATGCTCTCTACCTGTCCGTGGTTCGCCAAGAGCACTCTCTTCAGCAGGGTGATGCTACTGTTGACGCTTTTTACGCTCAGAGCTCTGCATCGGCGTCGGCTAGACTCTCCGTCTTCTTTGTTGCCGCTCTCCCGCTGTTGCCTAGGTATGCGTCCGACCGAGTTTGGCGGATCTACGAGTTCCTTACTCGCCGTCCCGAGTTCGGCGGCGGCGTGCCCAGCTCCTTGCACGCCACCTCGTGTCACTCTCTGGAGGCTCTTCTCGAGATACGTGCGAGGAGACTCTTTGAGTGGTGCCGGCTCGCTACCACTCCCCTCCGTGCTCGCCGCCCGCCCACCGCTACACCGATGGCTCCACACGTCGGCCTGACATCGCCTCCTCGGCCGCCGCCACGGTGGTGGCGGCGCCCTCCATCCGGCGGTGGTCGTCCTCACCGCGCTCCCGCTGCAATAAGGTCGCCACATTGAGTCTCGATGCTATAAGAAGTATCGGCATCTTTATCGCCGTTCTTCTACTAGCATCGCACTGGTCTTCTACATCGGCGCCAGATCGACTTCTTGCAGATTTTCTCATCGAAAGGGAGATAGCGGACTTCGACGCCGCTTGCCGCCAGGTTCTCCTCGCGGAGTTCTGCAGGCTCGCATCGACTCTTCGCACCGAGAAACCACCTTCTACATCGGTACCTCCTCGTGGATTCTTGATTCGGAGCATCTTTTCACATGACTCTGAGTCTTCCACTCATCTTTCATTACACCCTTGATTCTCTGTCGGTGTTCTTACTGCGATGGTACATCTCTTTCGCTCTCGGTGAGGCCCTCTTAGCAACTCATCTTTTCATGTTCCTTCATTGCTTATGTTCCTCGCCTTACCATGCGACTTCTTTCTCACTGGGCGACATCGATCTTGGTTGTCGGGTCATTCTCGACTCGACTCTTGTTGTGTTCGGGACCGCCGCACGGAGCTCGGTTGGTTCGGCCTCGGCGCCTTGACTCACGGCGTCTCTGGGAGCTTGGTAGCTTCACCTTCCTTCCATTGCTACCATTGCCGTTAGTCTCTCGGCACGCCACCGCCTACCGGCTCTTTTCGCGGTGGCATCACCGTCTCGGTCATCTGTGTGGATCTCGTCTGTCGTCTTTGGTTCGTCGTGGTCTTCTGGGGTCTGTCTCAGGAGATGTGTCTTTAGATTGTCAGGGTTGTAAGTTAGGTAAACAGATTCAGCTTCCTTATCCTCATAGTGAGTCAGTGTCTCAGCGTCCTTTTGATCTTGTTCATTCAGATGTTTGGGGTCCGGCTCCCTTCGTTTCGAAAGGGGGTCATCGATATTATATCATTTTTATAGATAATTTTTCTCGCCACACTTGGATATATTTTATGTTTTCTCGTAGTGAGGTCTTATCTATCTATAAACAATTTTCCACTATGGTCCATACACAGTTCTCTACCCCTATTCGTGTCTTTCGTGCTGACTCCGCTGGCGAGTACCTCTCTCGTTACTTGCGCTTCCTTCCCATCGGCGGTACTCTCGCTCGCGTTCTCCGTCTGGTGCTCATGCTCGAATGGTGTCGTGGCGCAAGCATCGTCATCTCCTTGAGACGGCTCGTGCGCGATGATTGCCGCTCTATTCCACCTCACTTTGGGTCGAGGTCGTTTCCATCGCCACCCATCTCGTTAACATCCACCCTCTTACGCTCTTGAGTGCGATTCCTGTTGAGCGTCTTTGTGGTCTTCTTCCTGACTACTTTGTCCTTCGTCTGTTTGGCTGTGTTTGCTATGTTCTCTCGCCCCTCGAACGTACCAAACCGATCTCCACTGTTGAGTGTGTCTTTTTGGGATACAGTGTCGAGCACAAAGGATATCGGTGCTGGGATCCTGTTGGTCGACGGATGCGGATTTCTCGGGATGTGACTTTCGACGAGTCTCGTCCCTTCTACCCACGTCCTACCTCTCCTTTGGCTTCGGCTTCCTCTGCGGAGTCTCTGTCCTTTTTGACCTTTCCAAATACACCTATATCTGTTTTGCCCTCATCCACCCGTCCCACTGAGTCTCCACATATTCCTCATGTGGCCTCTCCGCCGTGTCGCGCCGCTGCCGTCTCTGCGCTCCTCGAGCTCCTCCCACTACACTCGTCGACCTCGATTGAGGATCTTTCGGATGAGCCATCTTCTCCGATGATCCATCTTCCCGATGGGTTATCTTCTCCTCGCTACGCTCTCGCGATCGTCGATCGATTCGGCCTCCCGCCGTTTTGGTTTTTCCGTGCGGCTACTCTTGAGCTTGTCTCCTATCGGGATGTTGTTACCCATCCCGAGTGGCGGCATGTTGTGGCCGAGAGAGATTGCCGCCTTGAGCGTCTTGGTACTTGGGATCTTGTTCCTTTTCCATCTCACTCGTCCCATCACGTGTAAGTGGGTCTATAAGATTAAGACTCGCTCGATGGCTCTCTTGAGCGCTATAAGGCGCGTCTTGTTGCTCGTGGCTTCCAAGAGAGCATGGTCGTGACTACGACGAGACTTTTGCTCTGTGGCTCACATGACCACCGCCCGCACTCTTCTTGCGGTGGCGTCTGTCGCCACCAGTGCATTTCTCACCTTGATGTCAAGAATGACTTTCTTAATGGCGAGTTGCGTGAGGTGGTCTCACATGCTTCCGCCACCGGTATTCTCGTTCTCGAGGGCATGGTGCATCGTCTTCGTCGTTCTCTCTATGGCCTTGAGCAAGCTCCTCGTGCTTGGTTTGGCGCTTCTCCTCCGTGGTCACTGCTGGCGGCTTTTCACCTAGTGATCATGATCCTGCGCTCTTTGTCCACACTTCGCCTCGTGGTGGACTCTTCTTCTTACGTATGTTGATGATATGATCATTACAGGAGATGATTCGAGTACATTGCCTTTGTTAAGGCTCGTCTTAGTGAGCGATTTCTTATGTCGGATCTTGGTCCTCTTCGTTACTTCCTTGGGATTGAGGTTACTTCCACTCCGGATGGTTTCTTTATGTCCCAAGAGAAGTATATTCAGATCTTCTTGATCGCGCCTCTCTCATCGATCGTCTTGTTGAGACTCCCATGGAGCTCAATGTTCACCTCCGACCCTCGATGGCGAGCCTCTTTACGATCCGACTCGCTATCGTCATCTTGTTGGGAGTCTTGTCTATCTTGTCATTACTCGTCCGATATCACTTATTCATCCACATTCGAGTCGGTTCAGATCTGCTCCCACTCATGTCCACTACGACCACCTTCTTGAGTTCTGCGATACCTTCGTGGGACTATCTCTCGCCGTCTTTTCTTTCCAAACTCCACTCGTTATGACTTCAGCTTATTCGGATGCTACTTGGGCGGCGATCCTCGATCGCGGTCTATCTCGCTTCTTGTTATTTTCTTGGTGGTTCTCTCATTGCCCGGAAGACGAAGAAGCAGATCGCAGTTGTCCCGCTCGAGTCAGAGGCCGAGTTACGCGCTATGGCTCTCTTGATGCAGAGATTACTTGGCCGGTGGTTACTTGAGGATTTTGGTGTTTCGTCACTACACCGACTCTTCTCTTGTCCGACAGTACATGTGCTATCAGTATTGCCCGTGACCCTGTGAAGCATGAGCTTACCAAGCATATTGGTGTTGATGCTTCCTTCATGCGGTCTTGTGTGCATGATCGGTGATTGCTCTCGGTATGTGCCTTCCGAGCTTGGATAGCGGATTTCTTCACGAAGGCCTGCACTCGCGCCTGAAAGACGGTTTCTACCTCTCCAAACTCAGTGTTGTTGATCCACCATGAGTTTGAGGGGGGGTGTTAGAGATATATATGTATATGTGTTATTTCCCATTGTTATAAGGGGTTCTTTGCATATTCACCACATGTACTTGTGTATATATACTGGCCCATTGGCCCCATATTGAATACAAGCGCTATTCGCAACAGTTTACTTGCTACTATGTGCTTTCAACCCTTTGAAGTTATCGTTAACATATATTTTGATTTTGCATGCAGAGAGAATATGAAGAATTCAAGGTCCGTGTAAATGCACTTGTTGCTAATTCACAGAAAATTCCTGAGGGAGGATGGTCCTTGCCGGAAGGAGCTCCATGGCCTGGAAACAATTTCCGAGACCATGCTGGAATGATCCAGGTTGGCTGCTTTTATTTGGCTTTTCCACTAATTTAATATAACTTCATTTCCTTGCTTACTTGATGCATTTTGTTGTACTACTTCTTTTTATTTCTAACTATGAATATTTTGTATCCAGAAATAACTTGAATAGTGATATCTTTTATTGTGTCCTTTATATATGGGTTGTTGAAATTACTCTAAAATGGCTCTCTTGAGGGGAGTTCTGTTCTGAGTTCTGAAACAAATCTACTGCTGAACAAGAGTATCATTTAGTTGGTTTTGAGGAACAGTACCTAGCAAACTTAATTGATGCCTTGAATTTCCACAGCAAAAAAAAACTAAAAATTACCAATGTGATTAATCCTATTTGTTTTTGTCAATAAAATCTGAAAAAATGTATACTTTTGGATTGTATTTAAGTCATCCATATGCTTTGCAAACTGGAGGTTGAAGTGATGACTCGCAAGGTCTCCATGCTATTTTGTTCTGTAACATGCATTCACCACCCTTAATTATATTTATTGTCCACTGTGTTATTGTCATTAGGTCCTCACTGGTCATGATGGTGCTCTCGATGATGCTGGAAACAAGTTGCCATGGTTGGTCTACGTTTCACGTGAGAAAAGACTTGGGTATGATCACCACAAAAAGGCTGGTGCCATGAATGCTCTGGTAATCTATAGTGTTCTACTCATATCCATGCAGTTTCTTTGAGCAAGACCTATTTGTATAAAAATGTTATATTGATTATTGGCTTTGACTGTCTACTTGATTTTTATTCTAGGTGCGGACATCAGCGATTCTTTCAAATGCACCTTTCATCTTGAATGTTGACTGCGATCACTATATAAACAACAGCAAAGCACTACGGGAAGCTATGTGCTTTTTGATGGACTCAATTCTGGGAAGGAAATTTTGCTATGTTCAATTTCCCCAAAGATTTGATGGCATTGATCGGCATGACAGATATTCAAACCGCAAAGTTGTGTTTTTCGATGTATGTAAGCTGTGAATTCATCCTACCTGTACCTCGAAGATATAGATGTTGGTATTCTGAGCATGACGAATCATTTTTAATATTTTCTATACAGGTTAACATGAAAGGTCTTGATGGGATCCAAGGACCAATATATGTTGGAACTGGGTGTGTTTTTAGAAGACAAGCTTTGTATGGCTATGATGCCCCAACTACAACAAAACCTCCAAGCAAGACATGCAACTGCTGGCCTAAGTGGTGCTGCTTGTGCTGTAGATCAAAAAGGAAAGGTTCGAAAGCTAAGAAAAAGCAAGAAAACAAAAAAAAATTGAAATATCATGATTCGACTAAGCAAATACATGCTTTGGAATCTACCAAAGAGGATGTGATAGGTGAGTTGCTACCATGGCTCTGTTGTTGTTTCTTTTCAAAGCATTTATGAATACTGACTCCCATATCTTGGAGGAACAATAGGTAGTGAAACTGCACCTTTGGTGCCGCTAGAAAAACTTGAGAAGAGATTTGGGCAGTCAGCTGCTTTTGTCGCTTCAGTGTTACGAGAGAATGGTGGAGGTGGTTGTTTTGATATGCTCAGAAGTCTTGGAGATTGCATGCATGTACTAAGTTGCGGGTATGAGGATAAGACAGAATGGGGAAAAGAGGTAAGGTTGCCTCATTCTATCGTGTTGTGATTTTCACACTTAATTGTGGTTGTGGTTGTGTGCTAGAACTCCAAAATTTACAGCCCAAAATCCAATAGTATGTTTTGCTAACTCGAAGTGAATGATCAGGTTGGTTGGATTTATGGATCTGTCACTGAGGACATCCTCACAGGCTTCAAAATGCATTCCCATGGTTGGCGGTCTGTTTACTGCATGCCCAAGAGACCAGCATTCAAGGGCTCAGCTCCTATCAATCTTTCAGACCGGCTTCATCAAGCACTAAGGTGGGCCCTTGGGTCCGTAGAGATCTTTCTGAGCAAGCATTGCCCCATATGGTATGGTTACCGAGGTGGTCTAAAACCATTGCAAAGGTTGTCGTATGTAAACTCTGTCATCTATCCGTTGACGTCAATTCCGCTGCTAGTTTATTGTGCTTTGCCAGCATTCTGCCTCTTATCGGGGAAATTTATGGTGCCTGAGGTACTGAATGAAAGCAATACTATTACTTCATACTATTTTCAGAGTAGCTTTTGCTAGTTAGAACATCGCTCTCCCTTTTTTTTGTCTGAGTACATTATTTTCTATTTCTTGGCTATAAATGACAAAATCTTAAATATTTTATTTCAGATGACCATCTATGCAAGCATATTGTTCATGGCTCTCTTTGTCTCCATAGCAGCCACCAGCATCCTTGAGATGCAGTGGGGAGGAGTTAGCATCGATGACTGGTGGAGAAATGAACAATTTTGGGTTATCGGTGGCGTCTCTTCGCATCTCTTTGCACTATTTCAAGGGCTTCTTAAGGTCCTAGGTGGTGTGGATACCAACTTCACTGTTACCTCGAAGGGAGTAGATGACTCAGATTTCTCAGAGCTTTATGTCTTTAAGTGGACTTCACTATTGATTCCTCCAATGACATTACTTATAATCAACATTGTTGGAGTCTTGGCTGGTGCATCCAATGCTATCACCAACGGATATCAATCCTGGGGTCAGCTGTTCGGCAAGCTGTTCTTCTCCTTTTGGGTTATCCTTCATCTTTACCCATTCCTCAAGGGTTTGATGGGTAAGCAGGACAGAGTGCCGACTATTGTTGTTGTTTGGTCAATACTTCTAGCAGCCATATGTTCTCTTTTATGGGTCCGTGTAAATCCCTTCACCAGCAAATATGATGGCCCTGTTCTGGAAGTTTGCGGCTTGGATTGTGAATGAGAAATAGGAGGGTATGTAGTTTTGGTGTAAGAGGAGCGGAAGAGTGGTTTCTTCCATTAGATGTTTTTTTTTATTTGGTGATTGTTAGAGAGTTTATTTCTCTCCCTATTTAGGTGATCCCCTTCCCTATTTAGGTGATTACCTTCCCTGTTTAGGTGATCCCCTTCTATAATTATGTCTCCCTATTTAGGTGATCCCCTTCCCTATTTAGGTGATTACCTTCCCTGTTTAGGTGATCCCCTTCTATAATTATGCGCATGTGCCTGATCCCCTGGATCTCCTCCCTGATCTTGATTCTATAAATCAGGTAGAGGAAGATCCTCGGGTATATATATTGTACTCCTATCATTTACTTGAATGAGAACAATATTCGCGCTATCATGGTATCAGATACCGTCACGATCCCGTGACAACTCGCTTCCGCAATAATCTCACTGCGCGCCTCCACAGTGTGCCGCGCCGCCATGCCTCCTGGTGACCCTCCGCCCGCTCCCACCGCTGGGCCGATGCTCAAGAATAAGGCCGAGGACGCGACGCGCAGCAAAGGCTCGCCAGGACTTGGCTGACGCCGCCATAAGGTCGACGAGCCGCCGCCGCTGCCAGATCGCGTCGCGCCGCCAGGCGTTTCGCGGCGAACGCCGGGCGGCGCCAATCTCGGCGCGCGGCAGCGGCGCGCCGCGACGCGCCTTCCCACTGGCGACGGAGAATCGGCGACGACGGAATCCTAACGACGCCCGGCCGACCGGACGACCTCGGCGCCCACGACTACGAGGCCGCCACCATCGCCAATCTCCACGCGCAGCGGGGCGTCCGAACATCCGTGCCTCTCGTGCGTGATCACGGATCCCCTCCTCCCACTACAACCGCTGGCGCGATCTCGTCCTCCTCACCCTCGAGCGGTACGCCCTCGCCGACCACGTCCTCTCCGACGCCACCTTCCCCGCCGTGCCGTCCTGGCGGCGCATGGACGCCGTCGTCCTGTCATGGGTGCTGGGCACGCTCTCCCCCGAGTTGATGGAGTCCGCCCGCACCCGCAACGGCACAGCACGGCGCGCCTGGACTATCATCGAGGCACAATTCCTCGGCAACCGCGAAGCTCGCGCCCTTCGCCTCGACGCCGAATTTCGTGTCTTCGTACAGGGTGACCTCTCGATCGACGACTACTGCCGCAAGATGAAGGGGATGGCCGACGCTCTCGGCGACCTCGGCGAGGTCATCCGCGACCGCACCCTCGTCCTCAATGTCTTTGCGCGCCTCAACGAAATTCGCCCACATGAAGGCCCACTTCAGCGCTCAAGCCGCCTCCTTCAATGAGGTCCGCAACAACCTCATCCTTGAGAGATCGACTCGGTAGCGCCACCACCTCCGGCGACCGCCCTCGTCGCTGCTCGACGCGTCCTTCGGCGCTATGTTCCCGGAAGTGGTGGCTCGGCGCGCCCATGGCGGATTCAACCGCTCCACGCGCCCTCCGGCAGCCCCAGCGCCGGATCTGCTGGTGGAGGTCGCCGGCGCCGTCGTGGCAACAACGGGCGGCAAAGCCACGGCGCCATGGCCTCGATCTACAACCCGTGGGCCGGGCAAATCACCATGTGGCACGGTGCTGCAGCAGCGGTGGCGAGCTCGCGCGGCGCCGCGCCCATGCCGCGCCCCAGCGAGCTCTGGCGGCGCCGAGCCCACTACGCGCCTCCGTCGGTGCACGCCGCCCAGCTCGCCCCGGGGCCATTGCTGCCAACGCCGTTCGCGCCACCTCCGCAGCCCACCGCGGTGCCTGCTGCCTTGGCTGACCATGCCTCACCATGGACACCGTGGTCCGGATCTTGGGATCAACCATCCCTCGCCAGCAACTTCAGCACCATGACCCTCAATCCTCCCGGTGCAACTGATTGGGTCATGGACTCAGGCGCCTCCAGTCATATGACTCCCGACACTGGTAACATCTCCTTGTTTCGTCCCCCACGCTCCTCCTCCATTGTAGTCGGCAATGGTTCTACTTTACCTATCACAGCGTCTGGCCACTCTGTCCTCCCGGGTCCCTTTTATCTCAATAATATCCTTGTTGCACCTGATATTATTAAAAACCTCATCTCTGTTCGTCAGTTCACTATTGATAATAATTGTTCTGTCGAATTTGACCCGTTTGGCCTCTCTGTGAAGGATCTCAATTCCCGGAGCGTGATCGCCAGGTGCAATAGTTCCGGGCCTCTCTACACCCTCACCGCTCCAGCGCATTCCATGGAGTCCTGCGCCCTTGTTGCAGCGGCCCCCTTCGCCACTTGGCATCGTCGTCTTGGGCATCCTGGGCATGAGGCTCTGTCCACACTCGCTAGTACCTCCGCCATTCGTTGGAATAAAAATAATAGTAATTCTCTTTGCCATGCATGCCAAGTTGGGCGTCACATTAGATTACCTTTTGGAACCTCCTCCTCGCGAGCTATTAAAAACTTTGATTTGATTCATTGTGATTTGTGGACCTCACCCGTCACCAGTGTATCCGGTTTCAAATACTATCTTGTTATTCTTGATGACTGCTCGCACTTCCTTTGGACGTTCCCGCTTCGGCTCAAATCCGAGACGTTTCCCACCTTGGCCAATTTTTTCGCTTATGTGAAGACGCAGTTCGGTTGCACCATTCGGAGTATTCAGTGTGACAACGGCCGTGAGTTTGATAACTCCTCAACTCGCGCCTTCTTTCTCACCAATGGCGTCCTCCTCCGGATGTCGTGCCCCTACACGTCCTCTCAAAACGGAAAAGCCGAGCGTATGATTCGTTCCATTAATAACATCATACGTTCCATGCTTTTTCAAGCCTCCCTTGCCCCGTCATATTGGGTCGAAGGGCTTCACACCGCCACATACCTCATCAATCGCCTACCCACCAAAACACTAGCACTCGGCACCCCCCATTTTGCACTATTTGGTTCCCATCCCTCCTACGACCACCTCCGTGTGTTCGGCTGCTCATGTTACCCCAACATGTCCGCCACCACGCCTCACAAGCTTGCTCCCCGGTCGAGTCGTTGCGTTTTTCTTGGCTACTCCAGTAACCACAAAGGTTACCGCTGCCTGGACCTTTCATCCAACAGAATCATCACTTCCCGCCATGTGGTTTTTGATGAGACTTGTTTTCCACTCGCTGGCTCTCCAACATCATCCACTGACCTCGATTTCTTGTCTGAGTTTGAGGTTTCGGTCTTTCCGATCGGTTCCTCCTCCCCTGCAGGTACTCGCCTCGCCTCGCCTGGTGCCTCGCCCGCCGCGGTTGCTGCGACCAACGTCGACCCCGCTACGGCTGCTGACGCCCCGGACCTACAGCGTCTGATGCCGCACCTGTCCACCGCGCCCGCGCCACGCGCGGCCACGGAGTCACCCGTCGCGCCACGCGCGCCCCGGGCCAACCGGCATCGCCGCGCACGCGCGCCCCGGCGGCCTCGGCATCACCCGCGCCACGCGCGGCCCCAGCGACCTCGGCTTCGCCCGCGTCACGTGCGGCCACGACGTCACCCTCACCCGTCGCGCCACGCGAGGCCCCGTCATCCCCCGCGCCACGCGCGGCCCCGTCACCTGCGCCCCGCGCGGCCTCACCTCCACGGCGCTAGCGCCTGCAGCGCCCCTGCTGGTGTACAGCCGCCGTCCGCGGCCTGTCCCTGCTGCTCCTTCACCGCCCGTGGCTCCTGCACCTGCTCGGCTTCCACCTGGAGCTGTCCCCATCGCCCCGGTGGTTAACCATCACATGATGGCCACCCGCGGCAAGGCTGGCTTTCGTCTGCCAGCCGCGTTCAGTGCCACGGCCCTTTCGCCTATTCCGAAGACCTATCGCAGCGCCCTTGCCGATCCACACTGGCGACGCGCGATGGACGAGGAGTACGGCGCCTTGCTCTCCAACAACACGTGGGATCTTATCCCGCGTCCTTCCGGCGCCAACATCGTCACCGGCAAGTGGATTTTCCGCCACAAATTCCATGCCGATGGTTCCCTCGACAGATATAAGGCCCGTTGGGTCCTCCGTGGCTTCACCCAGCGCCCCGGTGTGGATTATGACGAGACTTTCAGTCCGGTGGTCAAGCCTGCGACGGTTTGCACTGTTCTGTCCCTGGCACTCTCCCAACACTGGCCGGTTCACCAGCTTGACGTCAAGAATGCATTTTTACATGGCACTCTCACTGAGACGGTTTACTGCTCACAACCCACAGGTTTTGTTGATCCTACCCAGCCACATGCTGTTTGTCGTCTCAATAAGTCACTGTATGGACTGAAGCAGGCGCCTCGTGCCTGGTATAGTCGCTTTGCTGCGCACTTACTTACTTTGGGATTCACTGAGGCCAAGTCTGACACCTCCTTGTTCATTTATCGCCACGGGACCGACAAGGCATACTTACTGCTATATGTGGATGACATTGTCCTCACTGCCTCCAGCCAGGATCTCCTTCGTCGCATCATCACTGCCCTTCAGAAGGAATTCTCCATGAAGGATCTCGGTGTTCTCCATCACTTCCTAGGTGTGGCTGTTCAACAGAGTTATGAGGGCCTCTTTCTTTCACAACGGCAATACACTCTGGATGTGCTTGAGCGAGCTGCCATGACCAACTGCAAGCCGTGCAGTACCCCGGTAGACACTCACGCCAAGGTCTCCTCCACAGTCGGTGCACCTGTCAGCGACCCTACTCAGTACCGCAGTCTGGTTGGTGCCTTGCAGTACCTCACCTTCACCCGCCCGATATCTCTTATGCTGTTCAGCAGGTGTGTCTTCACATGCATGACCCTCGTGACGTTCACCTCTCTGCAGTTAAACGCATCCTGCGCTATCTGCAAGGTACAATTGGTCATGGGCTTCTTCTGCGACCGTCAACGACCTCTGATCTGCTCGTCTACACAGATGCTGATTGGGCCGGTTGTCCGGACACACGCAAGTCTACTTCAGGCTACGCTGTGTTCCTTGGTGCCAACTTGGTTTCCTGGTCCTCCAAGCGGCAACACACGGTGTCCCGCTCCAGTGCCGAGGCTGAGTACCGGGCAGTCGCCAATGGCGTGGCAGAGGCCTCCTGGCTTCGACAGTTGCTACAGGAACTCCACAATCCCCTGACAAAGAGCACCTTGGTCTACTGTGATAATGTCAGTGCTGTCTACTTATCAACCAACCCGGTTCAACATCAGCGAACAAAGCATGTCGAGATCGACCTCCACTTCGTCCGCGAGCGTGTTGCTATTGGAGATGTTCGCGTTCTCCATGTCCCAACGACATCCCAGTTCGCTGACATCTTCACCAAGGGGCTTCCCACTTCTGTTTTTTGTGAGTTTCGCTCCAGTCTAAACGTCTGTCCTGTGGACGTTCCGACTGTGGGGGGGTGTTAGAGAGTTTATTTCTCTCCCTATTTAGGTGATCCCCTTCCCTATTTAGGTGATTACCTTCCCTGTTTAGGTGATCCCCTTCTATAATTATGTCTCCCTATTTAGGTGATCCCCTTCCCTATTTAGGTGATTACCTTCCCTGTTTAGGTGATCCCCTTCTATAATTATGTGCATGTGCTTGATCCCCTGGATCTCCTCCCTGATCTTGATTCTATAAATCAGGTAGAGGAAGATCCTCGGGTATATATATTGTACTCCTATCATTTACTTGAATGAGAACAATATTCGCGCTATCAGTGATTACCAGAGGTTTGAGTGAAGTAATGCTTTAGGAAGACAGGTTCAGAAAAAAAGAGAAGGGTGATAAACCAAAAAGAAGCAGTGGATAGTGTTGTTGATTGTAGATATTGACATGGCATGTCAGACTACCATTTTGGTTCTATTGTTCGTTTTAATTAATTGATTTAATTTTGTGATGCGTTGTCCATTTGCATCAGTTGTGAGAACCAGGCCTTTCAGTGATTTAACAACGTCATTGGTGTCTTGATGGCGCTTCCACATCGAAAACTTGTGTGAAGTTTGTTTTAGTGCCTGGTATATGGGCCACAGATACCAGAGTTACACCTTGTTTGGGAATGATTTCAGTTTATGCCATTCCTTAACAAGATGTGTAACAAGGGTTTATCAGGTAAGCCGGAGTCTCATTTATACTTGTTCACCATGCATACTGGAAAATTAATTTACAGAAGAGGCTGGTTCAAACTTCAAACCTTATCCAAGCTACCGCAGCAATGTACATGTGGTATGTGCAGTGTGCTGCGGACTATGTGGTTAAAGTGTGATTGTGATTTGGTCGTTTTATCCTAGTACTAAATGTAGGCTTCTCCCAGAAAATAATGTATGCATCCAAGTATAGATGGGTTGTAAATCTTGCTCTCTTGGAATCTACCAGAAGCAAGCACAAATTTCAGGTGACTTCAGAAATTCCGTGTGTTAGGGAATGCGCCCTATCCTTTTTGATCAGCCAATCAGTGAAACAAGAAATGCACTAGCCCTCACATGAATTAGTTGTAGACATCCAGTCGTTCATTCAGCAATTGCACACAAGCAAGAGGGGAGTAGGTTACCATTGTTAACGGACGGTATCCGCAATGTGTATGTAGAGGAGGCAAGGTCCGACATCCTGAATGTTGTGTCATGTATGAGCAAGATCTGGAGATGTTGTACCATCTTCTATTCAACTGTGTAGTAGCCAGACAGGTTTTGGTATGCTATTTTATCTACTACGATTCATGAAGCTCTTGTGCCAAGTGATTCAGCTCAAATGGAGGAATGGTGGACTACAGCTAGGAGTGCTATCTCAAAAGACTGGAAGCGGGGATTTGATACTTTGGTCATTTCGATGATTTGGTTGTTATGGAAGGGAAGGAATGCACGTGTTTTCAGCTGAAAGTACTACTCTACGCGGGAAGTTTTGGAGACTATCCGTCAAGGAGCGTTGTAGTGTATAGCTTGTGCTTCGTGCCTGCGTTGCCGGCTCCCTTAGCCTAGAACTGGTGGAGATTTGGTTGTATTTTCTTCATGTTTTTGGTGTTTTTGTTTTTATTTGGCGGATGCCCTAAGTGCTCTCTTCATGTTGTAGTAGAACGGTAGCTACTTTCTCTTCTTCTATTAATGCAACGGCGCGTAAGTCAGACATGTGAGACTGCTTGAAATATCTATTGCTTTGGAATCTGTGTCTTATCATCAATCACTCTCGTGTACCAAGCCAGTTCAATTTTAGAACAGACTTTGCTTATGCTAAGTAAGCTAAGGGCATACACAGTGTATGAAATAGGGAGGGTGACAAGGGAATTCTATGGTCTTGGCCAAACTCCTATCGTTTGTCTCGATGTGATCAAAAATGAAAAATACACCGTTCTGAGGTATGTCAGTCAATTTAGATTCCCCATAAATTCCACTGAAACTATGTTTCACACTATGTTCCGGCAAGAGGTATATCAGAACTTTTTTTATTAATTAATCATTTTTTAGATTTAATTTTAAAGTTAACCTCGGCGTACTTTATTTCAAATTCTGACCCCCTTTGGTCACACCACCATCCATAACGTGACAAAACAATATTATCACGCCATTGGATAAATCTACAAAAACACACTTTTTGTCACGCCACTGGTGGTGGCGTGACTAAACAACACTGTCACGCCACCACCTGTGGTGTGACAAGAGTTGGCCTAGAAACGAGCTGGCGTAACAGTGTTATTTGGTAACACCATGGATGGTGGCATGACCAAAAGGGTTAGAATTGGAAATAAAGTGCGTCGGAGGTTAACTTTAAAATTAAATTTGAAAAAGAATTAATTAATAAAAAAATCAGGTATATCATCACTATTATGAGAAGAATTTTTTTTTGTCAATCATAGATATGTGACTTGGAGCTATTTGGGCCAAAATCCAATCTACAATGGGCTCTACCGTCTTCTTCGAAATATGGATTTGGAAACTACAGTGACTCTGAGGTGCAATTTTCATTCAAAAGCCATAAGGCAATTCTATGCTACCGTCTATGTGTCTCCGGATTTTGACCATCTTATTTGGATGACGGGGATCTTTAAATCAAAGTTTCAAGAGAAGAATTTCAAGTTGCTTTGGCCATATATGAGTCAAGTGGAGTTAGAGTTCATCTTGAAGAACTTTTATCTCTCACTCAAGTGGATGAATTCTATGATCAAGCTCATCACTTTGTGCGTGAAAAAGTAAGTGATTTTCTTTCTCTTCCTAGCAACATAAATAGGATTATGAGAACATCATTCTTTCCAAGGAGTGGTAATAATGATGAGATTTATGGCCATGCTTGGAATGTGATGAAGTATATTTTGGAGGGTGCTAGATTTGGTGTCATTGACTTGATCATTAGAGAGATTGCTATTTCCAAAGGAGACAAGAGAAATATCATTTATTTTGCCGCCTACATCATGAAGCTCATCCGAAGCAAGATTGACTTTGATCTTGAGTGTGATTTGGAGCATAAAGAATATCAATCTGAAGATGCTCCTCCACCTCAAATGCCTCCTCCTCCGTAGCCTCGAGAGCAAAAATTGCCACATCGAGGGCAGCAAGCACAACAAGAGCATGATCCAGTCTTAGTCGCCCTATATCAACTCCAAACAAGCTTCAATAACATGGATATAAGGTTCACTCATATGCACACCGTCCAAGTTGAGACAAGGACATTGGTTTAAGGCTTGAACAATATGTTTGATGCTCTGGACATGAGGATCACTCATCTTGAGCAGTAGCAAACTCCTCTTGTGTATCAGCGGTTTGGGCATGGCTGTCGTCCTCCCTCCTCTTGGTTCAGTCACCCCTCCTCCTTCCTAGAGTGCCTTGGGCTTTCTCTTTTGGTATTTGATTCAAGAGGGGTAGAAAAATGAAGGAAAGGAAGAAATTGGAGTTTTTCTTATGTAGGTTAATAGAACTCGCTTGTGAGGATAAACTTTGTGTTCATTTCTTGTAATATCTTCTTGTTGTCGCCCGGAGTGTTGATTTGTCCTGGTTATAGCTAGTGAAAAGTGCGGGTAGCAGTCCAAGGCCCGGAGTGTTGATTAGTTCTGATTGTAGCTAGTAGAAAATGCGGGTAGTAGCCTGTTAAAAAAGGTTGAAGGTAGTTGAAGCCACTTTATATTATTGGGAGGTTGAAGCCTTCGGTAGTAATATATGACAACTACTCGATTTTATTAAAACTGGTTTAGTCAAAATGCTACATCTTAGGTCTTGTCTGCTACTTAATCTATTTCAATTGCGCCTATATGCAAGTAAAAGAACATCAAGCCTTTCCTTTGAGCAGCCTTACATTTATTATAATTGCATTCTGTGTGGTGGTTTGCTGAGTACCTTTGTACTTACTACTGCTCAATTATTATCCTTCAGTAATAGCAGAAGAAAGACGACTCCTCTACCGACACTTAAGTCAAAGAGGCCAGTAATTAGGCCGCGAGCCCTAGTTGATTGCCTGTGAGCATATTCTAAGGGTCACATTTGTTGTGTTATTGACTCCGTTTCCGCTGCAGATATTTAAGGTATTTGACCTGATTGGCTCGTGTGTTAGTCAAGTGACCGTACGGTCTACTTGTGTACTATTTAATATTATGTAATATTTTTGCGTTTCCAAGATATGCGTTTGATATTCAATGATGTAACTGTGTGCACTAGCTACTGATTCAAGGACTAGTCTAGTATACACTTAGGGTTCCGGAAGGTAAACCAGGTCCCGACAACTACACACTGTTGACCAGAGGAACCAAGGAAGACAGAGAAGAACAGATGTTTCACATGGA
This sequence comes from Ampelocalamus luodianensis, assembly GCA_036346255.1. Classification (NCBI taxonomy): domain Eukaryota; kingdom Viridiplantae; phylum Streptophyta; class Magnoliopsida; order Poales; family Poaceae; genus Ampelocalamus; species Ampelocalamus luodianensis. The sequence goes on along the minus strand of CM070617.1, from coordinate 20,931,941 downwards.
CACATGTAGCTCAAATAAAAAAAAAATCTAATTTTTAGAGATTACAGGTGGCATGTGGTGATGGCCGTTGTTGGCCGGAATGTATCATGTAATGTAGGTTTTTAGTTATTCATTAAATTGCTTGTGTTGTTTTGGTCCAATCTTTCATAGTACAGTAAAAGTGTAGTAACACTTATGTGATAGTGTAGTAATACGATGTCTTTTGTGTAGTAACACTCATGCGGTCGTGTAGTAACACGGTGATTTGGCGAGGAATTAGGTGGTAGAGCAAGGGTCATCAACGGTAGAGACGCTCATTGTCGGCCTTGCGCTGCAGTTAGGGGGGTCAACGGATCGTAAGCGAATCGAATAATAGCCTTCTTGTATTCATATTTGTATTTTCTAAACGAATACGAATATTGTCGAATACCAATACGAATCAAATACCTACTCAATTTGGTCGAATGCAGATATCTTTGTAACTTACGTAATTGCAAAATATTTATGATATTTTATCTTCGTACGTAGCACACCGAATCATTCTAGTTTATCTCTTTCACCTAAAAATATGAATTTATATTAAACTAAAAATACCCACCCAACTAATTAGCCAAACTACAATAAAATATGTATATTATTTTATCAAATTCAAATATAAATATAAGAGAGAAATTATTAATCTGATAGAAAAATCTAAATCATATTTGCTAGCAATCGAATTTAGATGCTTAATAAAACAGATAATTCATAATCGAGTGGCACGCCAATGCAGGGCAACAAACTGCTACCCACGAGCCATCCCGCCTCTCTTTCGTAGTCCCACGCAGCAAGCAAGCAGCAGGTAGGCAGGCAGGCACGCACCTCCCCAACCCCCCTAACCCAACACTCCCGTGAGATCTCTCTCTCTCTCTCTCTCTCTTCTGTCTCTCTCCACCGTCTCCTCAGATCCACCACGCGGTCCACGCCGATAACGCGAGTCACCGGCTCCCGCCGCCGCCATGGCGCACTCCCACGGCGACACGATCCCCCTCCACCCCTCGTCCGCGCAGTCCGACATGGACGAGATCGAGAGCCTCATGTACGCGGCGCCCTCCGCCACCGTCCTCCCCGCGCGGCCGCCCTCCCCGCCGCGCGCCTCCATCCCCATCTCCACCTCCCCACCGCCTTTTCCCGCTCCCGCTAAGCCCCCCCTCCCCGTCTCTTCCGTCCCCATCTCCGTGGCCCACGCGCCGCCCGCCGCCCCTCCCGCGTCCGTCTCCGTCGCCATCGCGGCCGACGGTTTCGGCCCCTCCCCCAACACACTCACCGAGCCCGTCTGGGATACCATCAAGCGCGACCTCGCCCGCATCGTCAGCAACCTCAAGCTCGTCGTCTTCCCCAACCCCAACCGCGAGGACCCCGGCAAGGCGCTCAGGGACTGGGACCTCTGGGGCCCGTTCTTCTTCATCGTCTTCCTCGGCCTCACACTCTCCTGGTCCGCCTCCGTTAAGAAGGTACCTACTCTCGCTCCACAACCAGATCCGGTGCTAGCCTTTGTATGGATCTGCCATTCGTGGTAATGTAGTTGTTGCGTGGTTTGTGTTCGATCTTGTAGGTTTCATCATGATTTCTATTAGAAGGTAGATTGGACTGTACACTATTGAACTAGATGTTACGACTCGATGGTTTGCTTGGAGGCAAACGTCGGTGATAATTATCATTTCCTTTGCAAGCTCAATATTGCTCTTGGGGTAATCGAATTTGATGTTATAAATCTAAGTATTGGGTGCGTGGGGATGGGAGGAGAGCGATCACTCATAAATTCATAATGCTGTATCCAATTGATTTTGTTTTTATTTTGTAAGGTTCAATGCTAGGGGAGGTGTTAACTATGTGCTTGCTTAGTGTGGGTTCATGTTTCCCATTTCAGTTCATTTTCACGCTTTGATAATTCTAGTTAGTTCATCATCCTAAAAATGATTTCTTCTTTAAATGCTGAAGTCTCTATCTGATATCTGTTATTCAGATAGGGCTTGTGTTTGAGATTCGAGCATGCACTGGGTTATTAGCAAGGTTGTTAAGATCGTGATACGGATCATGGGATCGTACGATCCCATGGAGCCGAAATGACACGGATCGGTATGTGGATCGGAATTTCATAGAATCGTGATCTTGAAGGTAGGATCGCATAGTATCGGGTAGAATCAATGGGATCATGCTCAAGATTGGGTAGGATCATGATCCTGACAACAAACAATATCAACACATAAAATTTGATATTACCTATTGCTAATTTAAGATACAATAATTTAGTTTGCTTTGTTTGTGATGTTTATGTGTTGTTCTAAGGTAAAAAATATTATCATTAACATTTTAGTCTTTTAAATGATTAGTTTATTTAAAAACTAATTAAGTAAGGTTAAAAAACAAGCTTAATTTAATGTAACATGAATAAGTGAACCCAAATTTACAAAATTAAATTCAAAATTTTACTATAGAATTGCATATTTGAAAATATAATTATATTTTTATACAAAATATATATGCTTTAAAAAATTTGATAGAATCGTGATTCTACGATCCGATCCCGTCAAACGAAAAATGATCCTAACTAGGATCGTGATCCTGACAACCTTGGTTATTAGTTCTAAAATGGATAGGAGGAAGTCACAACGGTTAAACTTCATGTCTGTTGTCGTAGCCGGGCCCCATAGGGTGCCTCGCACCCTGAGGTCGTCAGGAATACCAGTGTGCCGTCAGGAATACTGTACATATGTAGATCTAACTTGTATAGTGTATTTTAGGCCAATGTACCTAAATACCCCTTGTCTCTTTCTCGCCTATGGGGGCAAGAAGGTAAATGTCCCTTCTTACCCTATAGTAGAGCCCATGGGCATGTAAGAGGTTGGCTCTCATTCAAACACACAAGCAATACATATCTTCACTCAGTGTCTTTAGCCCCTCTCTTCCTTCGGTCCTTCTCCAAGACAAAAGGGTACGGAGAGTCCTCGCATACGGAGGGTCCCCGTACCCACTGTCTAGCCTCTTTACGCTACGACAGTTGGCGCCTTCGGGTGAGGTGGGGTGTCTTCAGCTCCTTGTTTGTAGCTTCTTGTTCGGTCCCCACGGACGGCGCCAACTGTCGTAGCGTAAAGAGGCTAGACAATGGGTACGGGGACCCTCCGTATGCGAGGACCCTCCGTACCCTTTTGTCTTGGAGAAGGACCGAAGGAAGAGAGGGGCTAAAGACACTGAGTGAAGATATGTATTGCTTGTGTGTTTGAATGAGAGCCAACCCCCTGTTACATGCCCATGGGGCTCTACTTATAGGGGCAAGAAGGGACATTTACCTTCTTGCCCCCATAGGAGAGAAAGAGACAAGGGGTATTTATGTACATTGGCTTAAAATACACTATACAAGTTAGGTCTACATATGTACAGTATTCCTGACGGTACACTGGTATTCCTGACGACCCCAGGGTGCGGGGCACCCCATGGGGCCCGGCTACGACATCTGTATTCTCTAATGGTGAGTGGTGAGCTAACATAATCTGTTTACATATTTATTCTCACAACCTTTGCGCCATTTCTGAAACACCAGAATTGTTAAATGAAACCAGTTGTAGACTCTGAACTGCAACTATTGTATGTGCAATTTTGGCAAGTTAGGTGCGATACTTATTATTTTATTACACAGTATGGTATAGCTTATGGATATTCTGTGCCTAACAGTTTATACTCTCTTTGAACATGTGGACATCCATATGAATTGAAAATGTGTAGGGTCACAATGAGCCTCTAGAACCTGTTGCATGACAGTCTGTAGTAGTAAGTACTGAGTAGTGACAAAACAAGTTACGAAAAGTGCTGTTTCATGAATAAAATATGATCGTAATTGGTTATATTCTGAAAAGCTGCATTAATTCTTTTATAGTTGGGTATATGATTTATTCTTGAGCTGTTAGTACTTTTTATGGCACTGGACACCTAGAGCAAACCGAAATTTCTTCAAAAAAAAATTTCTTGCAGAAGAGTGCTATGCTGCTATTTACTTAAAAGAAATGTATTGCATTGGTGGAGCCAGTTAGGTGTTTGTCCTGAATGAGCTGAGAATATGCCAAAAATACAATTTTCTTTCTCTGCTGCTTCTACCATGTTCGAATGTAAGGCATGACATCGAATGCTGTAGTGATGATCACATGCAGATGGACGCATTCTATGGAAGAAATCATGGTGGTTCAAATTATGTCTTTATATGTTTGCCTGTTATATTGAACCATCATAGTTAGAAATTGACCAAACTATTGACTTTTGAAGTTTATGTTGTTTTGATTCTCTCTGTTAGCATATTAGCATTATGTAATTTTCTTCTAGCAGACAACATACTGTATGTGTGTCCCGTATAGTTGTTCTCTATCATTCTATAGTATGCAGTTTATCTGAGCTACGTATTCCCTTCTGTGCGAAAACCGAAATGCTGATATCTGTGTCGATTTGTCTTTGTAGTCTGAAGTATTTGCTGTTGCATTTGCTGTCCTGGCAGCTGGGGCTATAATTCTTACACTAAATGTTCTGCTTCTGGTAAGAGGTCTCTCCCTCACACACATATGCGCACTTGCTTGTTGGTGGTGTGCAACTGCTGCAGTGCTAATCAAACTACGGGAATTTTGGAATGATTTCTTGATGCTTCCCTGCAGGGTGGTCACATCATCTTCTTCCAAAGCCTCAGTCTTCTTGGCTATTGCTTGTTTCCTCTGGATGTTGGAGCTTTAGTTTGTATGCTGAAGGACAGTGTCATACTAAAGATCATCATGGTGACAGTCACACTGGCGTGGAGCTCCTGGGCTGCGTATCCATTCATGAGTGCTGCTGTTAACCCAAGGAGAAAGGCTCTGGCCCTATATCCTGTCTTCCTCATGTATATTTCAGTCGGGTTCCTCATAATTGCCATTGATTAATCGTAGGGGTGAGCTTTGTAGTAATACCTGAAACGTTGAGATTTTCCTCATCGAACCACCGGAATACATACAGGTTTGAATAGACAGTGTTCCCCTTATGGAGTCTTCGCTTATTGTTTCGTTGAGATTTTGGTCTTCACACGAGCAAGAGGCACAAGGTTGTAAAATTAGTCGAAAAAATTATATCTGTTGTAAAGGGCACCTCGTACTTTGGACCACTTAATTGACTATCAAACTTTCTTCAACAGTCCTACTATATGACGTTCAAGGTTTTAAACCTAGATAATTTATGTGGTTGTCTCGTGCATGTACATGCTCTCCTTATGGCGATATGCCAATATGTTCCCAGTCAGGGATCAGCAAACTGGTACCGAACCACTTTCCGCTGGCTGGCTGGGAAAGGTAACCGGCTGGTTACCGTTCAAACTGAAAAAATTCCGGATAAAAATCGCTTGAATTTGATTAAAACCAGCTGAATTTCACAAATTAAAATTTGAATTTGCAAAACCCGAGAAAACCGAACGGGATTTTGGATCCCGAACCCCGGTCAGTAACCGGCGGTTACCGGCCGAGATTTTTTCCCCTGTTCCCAATTGTTATTCTGTTTCGCTATATTTGTCTGTAGTCAACCATGCGCACAGACCAGGTGGCGAGTTAGTAGCATTAGACGGCAAAATAGCTTTGTTATTACTCTATTAGGGACTCTATTTTTTTAGTCCATCACATTCATGCATTTAACATCCATAACTTTTATAAGACGTTTTATTTGCTCGCAGTCCCTGTTTTATACCTAATAAAGCAAATATTGGTCTTCACTTCTCTTGCGATGTTTGATACCCAATAAAGCAAATCTTGGTTTTCACTTCCTTGCGATGAACCTGGGAGAGGGAACATGTCAAGTATCTGCTTGAGATCATGTTTTGTTTTCTTAGGTAAAGAAGTACTAAATCTAATAAATACTTAATGAGAAATGACTATACATAGCCATGTTAAATGATATACCACTATCATGTAATATCTAGATTCTTTCAATGGACAAATATATTGAAACGTATATTCCTAGTGCTAGACAAATATAGCGAAACGGAGAAAGTATTATAGAACTTGCGCATTGTCATCTCTGTGTTGGGATCAGGCTTTTGTGGAACCGAATCGGCTGACGTTGTGGAGGCACGTTACGGCATAACATTGCCAAGGCCATCTACCGTCCAATCCAATCCAATGCACCTTCTTGGCTCCACATTCTTCACAACTCTAAGCGCGTGGCTTCAATGCCAGCGCTGACTACGCGCAAGAGCAAGCGCCACGCTGCGGCAACTGGGTGGGCTGGCTACAAGGCCATGGCAGCGACGTACCGCGAGGGGCAAGGGTGCGAGCGGCTCGAGGATGCAAGCAATGCAGAACAGCCGGCGACCACGCCATTGGAGAGCAGAGCAGCAGCGCAATCGGCTAGCAAGGATGCAGGCGGTGCAGAGCAGCCGGCGGCCACGACAATTGGAGAGCAGAGCAGCAGCGAAATCGGCAGCACACTGAAGCCTCCTCCACGCTACAGCATGCTAGTGTCAGCACAAGCAAGTCTACAACATCATGCATCAGAAGGGCAAGTAGTTGAGATATTTTTTTCTTCTCATATGTACATCAATGATAAAGCTAATACATTTGTGACAAGAATTTCTACGTCTAACTCCATAAAAAATTTAGCCCAACTGAAATTTAATTGAATTTGCCCATAGTTTGCAAGAACACTACTGAAGTTTACCAAGACATTAAGTTTGTAGCTCTCAAACAACTCAGTTCAATAAAGGGAAGCTGACAGTACTCTCAAACAACTCTGTTCACCGATGGGAAGATTGATGTAGACAATTGATAACATAGCACAGTCTAAAAAAATTATAACATAGGAAGTTAAAAATAAAAGCTTAAGAAAGAAGCTACTAGCATTTTCCAAACTTTAATCTCCAAGTCAAGTCATGAGATGATCAAAATATATCTTCTGCATATATGTCTTCAGCACTAGTACCCTGCATATTGTTAAGAGCATTAGTTAGCATAGAACAACAATGCATTGCTGAATATGCTAGCTAAGCACAGTTGCACAAGAAGAGTACCGTCAACGTTTCAGTATAAGTCTTGATGAACCCATTGTCGACATAAATGCGGATTTAGCAGATAATTCAGATTAATTTTAGATTTAATTATGAATAGAAAAGCACAACTCCAGTACCAACTGTAAGACATGAGCATCAAATAAATGACTATCAACTCATGCAAACTACTAAAGTCTTCTATACATGAATTCATGCAATAGGTAATTAACCAATGAAACAAATCAATTAGCATAATGCTGAAATTGAAGTTTGTTTAGTTCCTCTCAGATGTCGGGCTGCACAAGCATGAAACAAGGCCTCCTCGCCACTAATAGCCTAGTCTAATCACAGATTATGAGTGATACTTTCTTAGAAATATGCTATGTTTTGAACTCTACTACTTACCATTACTATTTACAACTAGCAATTTAATACCACAAGATTAATTGCTCTAACAGGAGTAATTCAACAACATATTGTAAGTAATAGAATGGTACAAGACAATGGCAACAATTAGCTCAAAGCCTAGCTTATGACTCTAAATTGTCACACTAATCTCACTATGGCCAACAATCCTCACTGAGCAATCCGGAAGCCCACGACCTATCATGCAAAGTCACTCGGTAATAGTGATACTTAAAACAAAAGAGAAATATTTATAGAATCATTAATACAACACACTAAGCATAATAGGATAAACAAGAATCTGAAGAAAGCTCAATCACATATCACAATTGTGCACATGCCAAGTACACAGACCAAGCAACAGAACACCAATCTCACAGTCAAGCACCACAACAACTACAAGAACAACCAATCACACTCAAGCCTCACCAACAGATGAGCTCTAGAGACTCGGTGAAAAATACAACCAATCGACCACCGTATCCCTGTCAACAGAACACCACCACCACCAAGAACCAAGCCACTATGTTAGGACCCACGAAGAGGGGATTCCGACAATGCAGTTTCAGCACTCCGATTTGGGGATTTCAGAACCAAAGTGAAAAAGGGAAAGTAAGACAGGAGAGTAAAGTAGATGTGATAAGAACTAGGGTTTTTTTTATATGCTTTCCCCATTGTGAATCTGCGGCTTAAAACAGAGTAGCTTGCTAGCTTACACGCTAGTTGGCAATGAAAATGACAGTGACAGTGAATAGTAAAGACAAAACAGGATGGAAGTAAATAGTAACAACTAAAAGAGTTTCCTGCCATTAGATGAGATTGAAACGTCATCTTGCTACGATCGCCATCGGATCTTCATAAGCCGATCTCTTGCCTGATCAACCATACGATCCACATAACCGAAAGGGTATCGTTTCATCCCAATCGTTCGTTAACTGAAATAATCTTGACGCATGACTGAGAACGATTTCAGACTTCGGAGATCTAACAAATGCTCCCCTCTTGAGATCCTTACCCTCAAGGATGAAATTGTGGAAACACTTGAGAGATGAAACCATCATCTTCCCATGTTGCAGCTTCTTGGGGTAAATTAGCCCATTGAACCTTCCATTGAACTATTGGTTCATTGTTTCTCGGTATCACCCTTCCCTCCAAGACAACAATAGGTTCAGATAGTATATTTCCATCCACATCTACCGATGGCAATTCTTTACTTGGAATTACCTTATTTCCAATGTGTCCTTTCAGTTGCTTACATGGAAGACAGGGTGTATCTGACACCCTTTTGGGAGCAGCAACTTGTACGATGCTCTACCCATCTTCTCCAAGATTCTGAATGGTCCATAGAATTTTGAATGCAGCTTTAAGGTTCTGTGGAGTCCTAGGGCATTGTGTTGGTAGGGTTGCATTTTCAAATACACCATTCTCCCCACCTCAAAGGTCCTCTCAGATCTATGCTTATCAGCAAAGAACTTCATCCTAGAGCTAGCTTTTTCCAAGTTTGCCTTAATAGCTTCCAATGCAACCCTTCTTCTCTGAATTGTTTCCCTTGTCTCCGTAGTTGCAGAATCTGGTAACATCACCTCATTGACTAAAGGGGGTTTGACACCATATAATGCCTCAAATGGAGTCATCTTCAATGATGTGTGAACAAAAGTATTATACCACCATTTTGCTTGTGTCAACCAGGAATGCCACCTCTTTGGACTAGCAAAAGACATACACCTCAAATAATTCTCAAAGCATTGATTGGCTCTCTCGGTTTGATCACTAGTTTGTGGGTGGTATGCACTACTCAACCTTAATTTGACTCCTAGTGCCTTGAATAATTCTTGCCATAGGGTACTAGTAAATATCCTATCTTTGTCTGAGATGACCACTGTTGGTAGGCCATGCAGCTTGTAAATGTTGTACCACATGCTGTACTGTGAATGGATGCTTCAAGGATAGAAAATAGGCATACTTTGTAAATTTGTCCACAACCACTAGGATCACATCCTTGTCTTCTGATTTGGGTAAACCTTCAATGAAATCAATTGTTATGTGTGCACATGCCATATCAGGGATGGGCAATGGTTGTAGCAATCCTGGGCAAGGAATGTTTTCAGACTTGTTCTTCTGATAGATTGCACATCCCTTCACAATTGCATTAGTTTCAGTTTTCATGTTTGGCCAATAGAAAAGTAATTTTATTCTTTGGTAGGTGTCTCTTTCCCCTGATTTCCCTCCCAAAGCAGAGTCATGGAATGAGCATAATAGTTCGTTTCTGAGTTGTGAGCTATTGCCAGTGTACAATCTGCCTTTGTACCTCAAAATCCCATTGTGTAGGGTATAGGGTAGAACACTGTTTGGATGACTCCTGTAATCCAAGCAGGAATGGCCATGGTGACAGCCAAAACCCTCTCATCACAAGGAATTCTAGACATAGCATCTACAGCCTTGTTTTCCCTTCCTCTTCTGTCTCCACCTTGTAATTGTACCCTATTAATTTGATCATGAGTTTATGTTGAATTCTATCAACTAACCTTTGCTCAGAAATATACTTCAAACTTTGTTGGTCAGTTTTGATTATCAGATTGGACCCTAGGAGACAATGTTTCTATTTTTTAGAGCCTCCAATATAGCTAGTGCATCTTTGTCATAAGTAGACATGGTTGCAGATCTTGGCCTAATTGCTTTGCTCATACAAGAAATTGGCCTACCTTTCTGCATCAACACAGCCCCAATGCCATATCTACTAGCATTAGTTTCAAGGACAAAAGCTTGGGTGAAGTCAGGAAGTGCTAATACAGGTGCATTGGTCAAAAGTGTCCTTGATCTTCAAGAATGCTTGCTGCTATTGTGTCCCCCCACTGAAAAGCATTCTTCTTGAGGGAATTGAACATAGGTCTACAAATCAACCCAAAGTTCTTGATGAATCTTCTGTAATAACCTGCCAGTCCAAGGAATCCTCTCAGTCGTATTATGTTCTCTGGTTTGGGCCACTACTTGACTGCTAAGATTTTTCCAGGGTATGTTGCTACTCCCTCCTTGCTGATAACATGTCCCAAATATTCTATTTGTATCTGCCCAAATACACACTTGCTTAGTTTGGCATATAGTTGATTTCCCCTCAACACTTCTAATACTTGTTGCACATGCCTCTTGTGTTCTTCCAGTGTGGCACTATAGATGAATATGTCATCAAAGAATACTAGTGCAAATTTTCTTAGAAATGGAGACAAAATCTTGTTCATGAGTGCTTGAAAGGTGGCAGGAGCATTGGTTAGGCCAAATGGCATCACAATGAATTCAAAATATCTTGTATGAGTACTGAATGCAGTTTTGAAAATATCAGAGGGTTGCATTCTGATTTGATGGTACCCTGACCAGAGATCTATCTTGGAGAAATACTGAGCTCCATGCAATTCATCTAGTAGGTCCTCAATGATTGGAATTGGGTATTTGTCCTTGATAGTACTAGCTTTCAGTTGCCTATAGTCAATGGAGAGTCTCCAGGTTCCATCCTTCTTTTTAACCAGAATAGATGGAGATGAGTAGGGACTGACACTAGGTCTAATGGTTTGATTCCTCAATAGTTGTTCCACTAACTCTTCCATAGCATCTTTTTTTATAATGGGGTAACCTATATGGTCTGGCATTGACTGGTCTAGCTTCTGGAATCAGAGGAATGGAATGATCACATTCCCTAATTGGTAGCAATCCTTTTGGCTCTTGGAAAACATCAGGTAACCAGTTCGATACTAGTTGAATCTCTGCTGGTGTGTTTTGCATTGTCTCCCCAGTTTTTAGCATAGTCTTGGAATATATAATAGCCCCAATTACCCCCTTATGCATCAGTTTCTCCAACTGTAAGGTATTAATTACACAGTTCCCTCCAGGGAATGTCTCATCTTCAAACTTCACTGTTTTTATTTTAAATTCAAACTGACTGGACTATGATCATAAATCCAATCATTCCCAAATATGATGTCATAACCCCTCAGCTCTAGTAATTTGAAATCAGTATGGAATTCCTCCCCTTGTATTTCACATGGGCAAGCTAGGCACTGAGAATCACTAAGCAGCATATTTCCATTAGCTACTGCCACTCTAATCTGATCATGATTAATTATCTTACATTGAGCCTTTACTACTATCGATGGTGTCATGAAGATACCAGTGCTCCCACTGTCCACAAGGGCAATAGCATTGATCTTCCCTATTTTTACCTTTAAGGGTGAATGTACTTACTCCTGAGCTAGTTCTAGATATAGCATGCATTGATATCTGCAGTTCGTCTCCACCTTCTGCCCTGTGTTCAGGACTGCTAGGAGGTGTAGCAAATACTCCCTCGACATTTTCCTCATTACTTTCCTCCTCATCTTCAATAGTGATTAGGTGGACCTGTTTCTGGAATTTACACACTTTGCTGTGTCCTGGCACCCATGGTTCATTACATTTGAAGCATTTTTCCCCATTCCATTTGTTTCCACTTCCTGCAGTGGTCTTGTCACTTGACTCCTTCTTAACCCCCATACTCTTCCACTTGTTTTGATTGCTTCCTTGAACCCCCCCCCTTTAAGACAGAACTTTGATTCTAGTTTGTCACCCTCTTGTAACACTAACTATTCTCATAGTTTTAGCATGGGCATAAGCCTCCACTAAGGTTCTTGGCTCCAATGATTTTAGAGGTGTCTTGATGTAGTTTTTTAGTTATGAAACAAAATAGTCTAAGAAATATTCTTATCTAAGTGTTGAGTTATTTCTCTTGATTAATGTCATCATATTCTCCAACTTATCAATATATGCTTCCACTGATCCTTCCTGAATCAAGCCTCTGAAGGTCTCAATCACCTCATACCTTGTTTCAACAATAAATCTTTTCTTGATCATGACATAAAATTGTTGCCATGTCAGGATCCCAGTATCAGTTTCATTGATGCAGATCCATTGGTCAGCCCTCCCTGACAGATAAACTTCAACGATTGACACCTTTTGCTCATCTGGTGTCCTTGCTAATTCAAAGTACTTCTCAGCCTTCCTCATCCAAGCCTCGGGTTGATCTTCATCAAATCCGGGGAATTCTAGTTTAGGACCCCTACTGAACTGCAAATTATATTGATTCCCATTCCTATCGGGACTAACCGGACATTGATACTGATTAGGTGGTTGCACCTCATGATGAGGACATGACCCCTATGGATACAACCATATTTGCTATGTTTACTATTCCAAATATAAGAGCTCGTACGCTTCACTTAAATTATCAGATGACCTTGTTTTTAGGAGTGTCTTTATATTATATGAACCATATGATGCTACCTAATGATGAAATATATATATGTGCAGCACCATGTTACTTTTGGTTCAAGACAAGCAAGCAGTTCGAGCTGGACCTGTTTTGGAATCCAGTTCGGCCTCCAGAATCAGCCTCACAACACCAACTTAAAACAGGCATAACTTTCACATACGGAGTCCGTTGGAGGTCCACGAGTACTTGATTGAAAGCTTATTTCGTCCTCTTTCCAACGGATCTGGGCCTCACCTCCAAATTCCTTCTGGGCTAATCGCAATCATCAAAAGAAGACGTTATATCACTTGTTTGAGCCAATTTGGGCTTTGTAATCATACTGAACTTGGCCCATCTGCCGGCGGCCCACTTGGGGGCTTGGTTACTGTTCATGTGAACAGTAACCCACGAATTTAGTCCCGCCCCGCTGGTTCTATTAGATGTGCGGCTCCCCCTCCCCTATATAAGGAGGCCGCACCCCTCTAGTTTTTCTTGGATTTTGTTTAGTTAAAAGTTAGCCTTGTTGCAACTTCGTGTATTGGCTTGTGTCGACTAGGCCAACCATAGTACCGCTTCAAAATCCCAACTCAATTCAATATTTCAATTCCTATTTGCAATTTCAGATTGCTTTATCTTTTTCTTGCATGCTTCTTCGGTGTATGCAGGAATCGACCTTCGTGGTCAGGTCATCCGGGTATTCGTGCACGGTTGATAACGACTTGTCAATAAGTTCAGCGATTGCGTGGTTTTGAGCCTTGCGTGTTCGTAGCCAGGATCGTGAGAGTTGAGCGATGACTACCGAACTTATCGTTCTCATCGAAAGATCGGGCCAACAATTAGACCTTCGGGTTCATCAAGTGGTATCAGAGCTTCGGTTGATCGGTGAGAATTTCCAGTTTTCTAGTAGTAGATTCGTTTTTCATACCTAGAGTCCAGAAAATTGTCCAAAAAATTATTGCATCTATCATCCCTGTCCAAACCCCTTTGAGCCATTGCAATTTTTCTTTTCGGTATTTTGCTTATTGAATCATTGGTTGCATCGTCGTGTCTAGTTGCTGATCTTTAGCTCTAGTTATTGTCTAGTTGGTCATGGTATAGATTGCTTCTTGTGTTTTTCTTTGCGTTGCTTGATCGTTCGTTTAGGGTCTTAGTTTTTGCATCTAAAACAGAAAATTCGTGGGTTAGAACTCCTCTAATCCGCACCAAAAACTATAAAATCCTTACTGTTGTTCATCTGAAAAAAGAGAAAGTTGCTGTAATCTTTTGGGAGAATTGATGTTATTTGCGACTTACGACAAACCTTAGGGCCGACCAAATATTAGAAGGAAAAAAGAGGCAGCCGCATAGAACAAAAGCCGCGGTAAAAAAAAAAGAGAAAAGAAAAGTGCATGAAAATTAGTGGAGACCTTCTACATATAACCAAAAGCTTTCACAAAAAATTTCAGCAAGTTTGGCTCAAGGGTTTGAAAGATATAGCAATTTCAAATTTAAACCCGAGACGGATTCGAGTCCGAGTAGAATTCCGTATCCGAGACACCTTCAGTAAAACGGGCATAACTTTTGCATACGGTGTCCGTTTTCGACGTTTTTGTGCTCGTTTCGAAGCTAATGATGAGGCGCATCGTTTCCACCTAAGCCACAAGTTGCCATCCAGGTGCCCCAAAATCAGCCATCTTCGGCCCCGATTTCGCGTCGTAAGTTTTCGGTTTCTGTTTTTGTCGTTTCCTTCAATCTTTCTTTCAGAATTTGGAGTTCGCCTCAACTGAAAAGTTGTAGATCTCGTCGAAAAATTTCAGAAAAGCATATATAAGCCATATAAAACTTTTTTTTTCATCATTTGAGACTAGCTATTGTTTCTGCTCAATCTAGAGGGTTGTTTGCGTGCATCGATATTGCTGTTTTTGTGCTCTACATCACGCGAACAATCTTGTGCCCTTAAAAAGAAGTTTGAGTAGTTGGCTAGCGTCTCTCCTAGCACTTGTTGTGAGGCTTTCCCTTGCTTGCATCAAGTCACATTGATCGTTGCATGTGCGTACATACACTTCTTTGCATAGGGCTTTGATTAGCTAGCTTTGATTAAGCTAGGATCAGCAACATTGGCTAGTACTTTGAACAATCTTTCAACTTGCATTAACTGTTTTGATTATTGCTGATCCTTGCTACCATATTGAAGCCTTCCAAGCTCCATATCCTACTAACCCAGCAGGTGTCGTTCCTCGCAATCGTTGGGCTAATCGCAAGTGAGAGTATCACGAACCAGCCACCAGTTGTACCACTTCCTTGCTGCATTGGTAAGAACTTGTAAGAACTGGGTATAAGCTTGAGTGTGAGTGACTTGGTTGAGCCTCCAAAACCTAATAGTTGATAGGGACATATACTTGTGATTTGTTTCCTTATTTTCTACTAACTATGGCAGGTTCACGGAAAGATTGCAAGATATATCCACCTCTTCTTCGAACTGTTGGACGGGAGTGCAAGATAGTGAACGAGGAAGATGCACACTTGAGACAAGTTTTTTCACCACGGGAGGTATATGATAGTGATAGTATGTCTCATAAAATTAACTTCACGAGACCCTCGTTTGCTGGGAATTATGATCCTGATGCTTATCTCATATGGGAATTAGATGTACAACAATTATTTGCATGCCATGAATTTCCTGATCATCTAAAAGTTAGGGCTGTTACTGTGAGGACCCCAGTTTATTTGGCTTGTAATGCTTAACCAACCACCTGGTCCTAGCATCACAAATCAAATAAACTGATCCTCGAGATATGTATACTTCCCAGAAAGCAGTATACGCACCTCGTTACAAAATTAGACATCAACTCCATTCAACATAGAGTCCAAACATTACACTACAAACGGAAGATAAACAAATAGTAACAATATTACAGACACAGGCCGACCGGCCCAAAAGATACACAAATAACAAGAACGACAGCGGAAGCAAAAGTGCCATAAGATGGCTATAAACAAAGCCAATCAGTGTGCCTTCAACCCACAAGGCATCTGACCGGACCGCCAAGACTAGTCGTCCAAGAAGCGGCAACACAGCTCACAGAAGTGAGGACCCTGAGGCTCACCTTCTTCCTCTGCAACAAAAACATTAAGCAAAGCACCTGAGTACAAAGATTGTCTTTGTACCCGCAAGACTGACGTGTGAACTAGCGCACTGTTCATATGCTACATGCAAAGCTTATTTGGTGGAGGCCATATGTTTCATTTGCATAAAGCCAACTTTCGTTTGCAATAATATAATACGCTTTAAAGGCAAGTTTGCAATTCATTTTAAGATTGAAATAGCAGAAAGGATAATAATAGCAATGAGCAAAGATAAAACAACCTAGAAGTGACTATCCCAATAGTCACCACAACAATAGCACGAATCCCGCATTCGTACCACCCATCAAGTTTTAATTTAAATGTTGTAGTCTAACTCTTGAAAAGCTTACCCAAGCGTGTCCATCACCTAGACGAGGCTATTCGAATAGTTTTTAACCTGCAGGGTGTACCACTGCACCCACACCTCGCATCGCCTTTAAGCCAAAGCACACTTAGAAGGTATGCCACACACTAAGTCCTACGAGACTGTTTCCAATATTGTGTATCAACCCCGAGCCGCTCGTATGGATAGAAACCCATACGCTTACATGGTAAAGCCGAAAAGACAACTACCCACTCAGGATAAAGCTTTTTGGACAACTACCATGCTCCCACCTCCATCCCTCCTGCGACCTCCTGCGACCCGGAGCCAATACACGCCAAAGTACTAGGTCAAGAGAGGTCCCATATACTCTAGTGTGGTTAGCACGCCGAAATGCCTGGATAAAAATTCACTCACAAGATGTTCGGTCCTTAATTGACCGGGCACCTTTCGATCACACCCAAAAGATCACACCAATCTTACCATTGTGCGCGTCCAAATCATTTTTGTTTTCATTTTTAGTTTTGCAATTAAACATAGCAGAAATGTGAAACATAAAGTTGTAGTAAATTTTGTGTGATCAAGGTTACCGACTAAAGTCGATAATCGCTTGATTCTACCGATACTAAGCATGTCTAAGCAATGAAATCGTATCTACTAAGTGACAAGAAATCATCCAATGATCTCTAATCACAAAGAAATAACCTAGGCTCGGTAGTAGAGATCAATATTTTGTCTACAGGATATGCGACACGGATTTAACTAATCAATTTAACACAAATTAAGCGATGCATACATACAATTGAAACAAAATATTAGACTTTAAAATACTGGATAAATATGATCAAACCGCTTTTCGTCTTTGTTGCTCAATATGGTGCGGAGGATCGTCCTCAGGGTTGCCGCAAATATCGAAGCCTAACGATCGAACATAACAGCAAATAAGAACGAATAACACCGACAAAACTCAAACATACAACAACACCAAAACAAGCTAAAACTCACACAAGAACCTAAGCAAGATATAACAAAATTTTAGAAACAGAGAACAAATTATTTTAAGTTATTATCAATTTTCTATGAATTTTCTAAGCTAAAAACACAACAAGCCACTAGTTAATTACTTAACAAATTTTCATGAACAGAAACAGTGTGTAAAACCTATCCTAATAGTTAGTATACTGAAAATGAAATTTTACTGAATTGGGTTCATTTAATTTGGACAATTATTGGAAGAGATATGCATTTTCTAATTTAGAAGATACATAAGACATCATTTTATTAGCTAACAGATTTTTGCTACAGAGACATGGGTGAAGCTAATTTTAGTAAACAATACATTTGAAATGAAAAAAAACAGGACTGGATTCATGCAATTTGGATAAAATTGAATTAGTTATGCATTTTACAAGTTTAATTGAATTAACGAGCAATGTAAAAGCATTACAGATTTACTAAAACATTTAATCCTTTTTCTACCCACACCCACTAACCCCAGACATCGACCGATGGGCCCGCGCGAAAGTCTTGACTGTAACGACTACCGTCACGAAAGTGGCGTCGGCGTATTCTAAGAATACGTCTTTGACATGTCAAAGTGTACTTCTAACACATACTCACAGAGAAATACGCTTTCAAACAGAGAAAACAAATCGCCAAGGGTTACACACCCACTAACTGACATCATGGGCCCACATGGCAGTGACTCAGAGGGAAATATAACGGTTGGATTAGAGTTTACTAAACACGATTACCAGAGAGGGCCCACAAATCAGTGACATAACTAAACAAATATTAGTGCTAACTGAACGCCACCGGCGGCTCGCCGGCGCGCACGGGGACGGCGGCGCGGCCGCGCAGTGGATCTCGCGAACTAGTGGGTTTCAAAGCGAGCGAGTGATACCCGGGTTCACGAGACTCGGCGAACCCGGTGGTGGCGACGCGGTCCGATGGTCACCGGAGTTGAGCTCACGACGACCGGAGGCGAGAAGAAAGCACGCCCACGCGAGAAGGCGTCACGGACTTCTAGAAGACTCGGAAGGTGTGCTTAAGCCGCCTCAATACCGGAGCAAGAAGCACACGATAACGCCGACGAAGAAAGCCCGAGGTGACCGGAATTTCCACGGCGCGAAACCGAGCTTGAGAAGAATTGGTCGCACGCCCGCAACGATGCACAAAAGGCGTAAACAAGCCCACCGTTAGACTCGGTGCATCAATGCGATCCTAAGGGACTAAGTGACGGAGTGAAACTCACCAGTCGCAAACGAGCTCACGGATCGAGATCGCCGAGGCGAGACGACAATACCGCTCTTGGTGATCCACCGGACGCCAAGGACCGGAATAGGCAAAATGGAGGCGCGAGGCAAGAGGAACACGATGGTGCGTCGCCGCTCAGGCGGCTCGAACGGCGGCGCTACGCTCGAGTTTTCTCGGCGAAGCTAAGAAATGGGCGGAGAGGGCGCAAGAATGGTCGCGAGAAGGAATGGACGACCCTATGAGGTAGATGGACTTGAGCGATCCTCGGAGGCGACACGCGCCCCGGCGTGGCGGCGACGAAGTGCGTGGCACGCATGCGCGATCGCCACGAGCTCCGAGAGGCGTGAGTCGGCGAGGAAGAACGACAGTGGGACCCATATGTCGCGACGATCGGTGGTGCGAACCGGTGGTTTGATTTGATCGACGCACCGACCGTTGGATCTGAAATGGACGGCTGGGATTGGTGTATGCATTCGGACAGGTCGGTTGCGCACGCGACGTGGATCGTTCGATCTTCATCGGACGGTCACGATTGATTGGACTCGGGCGGTACGTTTAGTTGACGCGACCGAGCCAAGTGGTGCGAGTCGGACTCGAGCCTGAGTTGGGTTCGGGCCCGAGGAATAGCCTTTGGAATTTGATTTAAAAGACAGAGAAGGTTTTGGGGAATTTTTAGAGGTAGCTCCTGAGCTCTAAAACTTTCGAAATTTTTATGGTAGCTACTAGAGACAGAGGAAAACCTTGTATAATTTTTCCAGAACTTTTTATGCACTGCATTGTTCTAGAGAAAATTCACAAGCTGCTGTACAGGGAGTTTGACCAGGTTTTCAACTAGTTTGACTTGGCCATTAAAAATAGCAAACAAAATCTAAAAATTGTGAAATAATTCAGGGAGGTAGATAGGATGATCAATATGATAGGAAAAATAATTTCAGAGGATGACCATAAGTTTGAAAGCTAAGAACTCGACAACAACAATTTCCAATCACAAGAATTAAATTCTAAAAATTGGAAATTGCTAGGGAAAACTTTAGAAACTTTCAAATGATTTGAAGAGACAACAAAAGTTTTTAATTCTCCTCAAAATTTTACATTCGAAATACAAACCCTAAGTTATGGCTGTTACAGTTACCCATGAGTTTTATGATTTTGCATCTATTTGGTGGAGTGAATATTGTCGTACTAATCAGAACATACCTAGAACATGGAATGATTTGAAGAGAGCAATGAGACATAGATTTGTACCTTCATATTATTCTCGTGAATTGCTTAATAAATTGCAACGCTTAAGACAAGGTAGTAGTTTCAGAGAGGATTATTATCAAGATTTGCAAACTGCTTTGTCTCGTTGTGGTTTAGAAGAAACTGAAGATGCAAAGATAACTAGATTTCTAGGAGGATTAAACCATCAAATTCGAAATAAACTTGTTTATAAACCTTCCACTGTCACTCGTTTATTTCGTCTTGCTTGCCAAGTTGAAAAAGAAGTACAGGGACGATAATCCAAGATCGTTCGTGCTCTTTCGTCTACTTCCACTACACCTTCACGTGTACATGAAACAAATAAGCACACGGTACAAACCTCTGCATCAAGATCATCTTCGGTGGTTTCTCCTGCTGCTGCATCTACCATGATGGCCGCCCCTACTGCTGTGGGCGTTACTCTGTCTCGTTGTCTTGCACCCATGGCTCGCTCATTGTTAATTGAGCTGGAGCAAAAAGAGGAAGGAAAAGCTTTTAACTACTTACCAATTTCAGTATCAACATCATCTGAGGCGATCCTACAAGGTAATACCAAAGGTACTGATTTGAACACTCAACCTAAGAACAATAACCATGATTTCATGCCTAGTATCATTGAGCATTGGGAAAATCAGATTGTAGTAGAAACCACTGCATCACATGAGGTGGATGAATCTAGTGGTGAGAAGGTAGAAATTAATTTCCTAGCTACAGAATCTGATGTTATTGAGAATTTGCATGAATCATGTGATAATTTGATTGATTTGCCAACAGAGTTGAGTGCACTATGTATTGAAATAATTGAATTGCATGCTGTTTTGAATGAGTCATGTGATGATTTAATCACATACAATGATCATGTGGAATTGGTTAGACATAAAGACGTTTTGACTAGAATTTCTCCTACTGACTCTTTATGTTATATTATGTTGGATCCACCTGTGAAATTGTCACATGCTATGGAGAAAGTTTCTGAAATCGCATGTTCAAAATGCTTGTCTAGTGCCTACACCCCTGGGTATAAGTTTAATTTGATTGGAGATTATGGTGTAGACAATCAATTTCTTGTTTATCGAATATGCATAACTTGTTATTACATGGATGAATTGAAGCTTGTTGTTTTGAACAACAATTATTATGTGCAGAATCTTGTTCATTATGAGAGAAAATTAAAATTTAGTATTCATTCAATGCCCATGTGTTTATCTCTTGTTGCACCATCTAGTGTGGACAATCTGCATCAAGATGTTGAAGTATGGAAGAATTTACACATCCTTTCACCCTTGCTAGATGAATTTGCTATTGCTCAATTGAAATCTAATAATATGGATGAACTTTGTTTGATTCCAAAAGTTGTAGATTTGCCCATATGTGCTACCACTGCAAGTTTACAACTTCAGAGAGTTGAATTGCATAAATACTTCACTTATATTTGCAAAACTAGTTGCAATAATTGCTATGTGAGAAATTTTATTTTGCTCATTAACATATATGATTATTCTTGGGGTAATAATACAATGATCTTTTATGATCACTGCTGTCGTCTAACATTAATTGTGCAACAACGAAGAACCGTTAAAACAGATGACATATACATATACCATGCATACACTTTGGCTTCTTTGTTACCCAATTTTCAGCTTATCAAAAGCTGAGGACGGCTTTGTTTTCAAGAAAGTGAGGATGATGAGGACATGACCCCTATGGATACAACCATATTTGCTATGTTTACTATTCCAAATATAAGAGCTCGTACGCTTCACTTAAATTATCAGGTGACCTTGTTTTTAGGAGTGTCTTTATATTATATGAACTATATGATGCTATCTAATGATGAAATATATATATGTGCAGCACCATGTCACTTTTGGTTCAAGACAAGCAAGCAGTTCGAGTTGGACCTGTTTTGGAATCCAGTTCGGCCTCCAGAATCAGCCTGACAACACCAACTTAAAATAGGCATAACTTTCACATACGGAGTCCGTTGAAGGTCCACGAGTACTTGATTGAAAGCTTATTTCGTCCTCTTTCCAACGGATCTAGCCTCACCTCCAAATTCCTTCTGGGCTGACTGCAATCATCAAAAGAAGACGTCATGTCACTTGTTTGGGCCAATTTGGGCTTTGTAATCATACTGAACTTGGCCCATTTGCCGACGGCCTACTTGGGGTGTGGTTACTGTTCATATGAACAGTAACCCACAAATTTAGTCCAGCCCCGCTGGTTCTATTAGATGTGCGGCTCCCCCTCCCCTATATAAGGAGGCTGCACCCCTCTAGTTTTTCTTGGATTTTGTTTAGTTAAAAGTTAGCCTTGTTGCAACTTCGTGTATTGGCTTGTGTCGACTAGAACAACCATAATACCGCTTCAAAATCCCAACTCAATTCAATATTTCAATTCCTATTTGCAATTTCAGATTGCTTTATCTTTTTCTTGCGCGCTTCTTCGGTGTATGCAGGAATCGACCTTTGTGGTCAGGTCATCCGGGTATTCGTGCACGGTTGATAACGACTTGTCAATCAGTTCAGCGATTGCGTGGTTTCGAGCCTTGCGTGTTCGTAGCCAGGATCGTGAGAGTTGAGCGACGACTACCGAACTTATCGTTCTCATCGAAAGATCGGGCCAACAATCAGACCTTCGGGTTCATCACCTCAGGTGCTCTTGGACAAGGATAATACCACTGGGGCTCATTCTTGAATGGTGGCACATAGCTTGGTGGGTCGTAAGAATTGTATTGAGGAGGTATGTAGGGAGGTACAAACGGAGGGTTAGAACTAACAAAACTAATATATTGTGGTGCGAATGTGCCATTTGCTATTACCATAGGATACACACTCACTCCAAAAGTGGTATTGACCAAATTGGCTTGACAGCCCGTACTTCCCTCATCGTCTATAGTTCCCCCTATTGGTGCCTTCATGCCGATGAAATTTCCCATGGTTGTTGTTTGTGACACTGCAGGACTTGAATTGGATGCAAAAGGCATGATAAAAGGAATAGGAAGTGTACCTTGACTTGGACTGCCGATATTCGTGTTGGGAGCAAATGAGTGTCCACTTACCAGGGGTTGCATACTTGTGTCCTACTAGAGTAGGAAATCTCACCTCTGGATTTGGCCGTAGATGACTACCATCCCCCTTCATAGCCGCCAAGTTGTCGCTTCTCCTGCTCCACTCTTTTCTAGCATAGTCTTTAACATCTCTACCACCGAGTTTAGCTTTGAAGAATTCTTCTTGAACCTTCTCCTTAAATTGTGCCATCTGAACTTGCACGCCCATCAAGTTATCATCAATTTGCTATTGCATACACCCCCATTTCTTTCTTTAGCCCTTCGATTTCTCCTAGCATCGCCGAACCCACTTTTTCATCATTAGATCTACCTGCCTTTGGCATCTCGGTCCCTCCTTAACAGCTTAGGAATTTCACAGGAAGAGATTCCTAGATCCTTCCCAACCAATACTGTCAGAGTCCGATATACCCTTACTCTCTTCTCTGCAGATCTGAGTATTTTCGAGCTGGCTCAGGAATTTTACTGGATAAACTCATTCCCCAACCCTCACCACTTAAGAACTACTAGAAATCTATGAACTACCAAGGAACAAACCAGTGCTCTGATACCAATTGTCAAGACCCGCGAAGAGGGGATTCCGACAATGTAGTTTCAACACTCTGATTTGGGATTTCAAAACCAAAGCAAAAAAGGGAAAGTAAGATAGGAGAGTACAGTAGATGCGATAAGAACTAGGGTTTTTTTATATGCTTTCCCCATTGCGAATCCACGGCTTAAAACGGAGTAGCTCGCCAGCTTACACACCAGTTGGCAACGAAAATGACAGTGACAGTGAATAGAAAAGACAAAACGGGATGAAAGTAAATAGTTACAACTAAAAGAGCTTCTCGCCGTTAGATCAGATTGAAACGTCATCTTGCTATGATCGCCGTCGGATCTTCATAAGCTGGTCTCTTGCCTGATCAACCATACGATCCACATAACTGAAAGGGTATCGTTTCATCCCAATCGTCCGTTAACTGAAATAATCTTGGCGCATGACTGAGAAGGATTTTAGACTTCAGAGACCTGACACACTAGCCGAGTTCTCCACGAGGAGAAAGCCAGTGAGTCTGTTGGTTGCTAGTGGAGGAAGCCAAGTCACTCCCACCACCAAGAGGTTGGCAACGGCAGAGCTAAAAGTATGGTTCATCAGAGATCGGAAAATCAAGCGAAAAAGGTAGCGAGGATGAATCGAAAAGGGGTTGGAAGCTCTCTGATCTTGCATGTTTTTTGCCGAAGAGGAGGAGCCCCGGTATAAGTAGGAGGGGAGCCAAGACAGCGCCGTCAAATGGCCACCGCTAGCATCGCGTGGGGACCGGATCGATCCCTACGAAGACTACGTCTCGGCACCTCCTTCCTCTCTCAGGATGAAACCGAAGAAGAGGGGGGAAATCCCCTTCTTTCTTTTAACCGAGTGAAGGATAGCCTTATCCCTTCTCTCTCTCTTAATGATAGGTGGGTCCCACGGTTTGATTTGGAAATTCCCAAAAAGCCCATGGTTTACAACACCCATAACCATGTAAATCATTCTCTTTGCTCCCAGAAGCTTTCTATGCTACTAAACGAGTTTGTGCTGATCTAATCTCATTTTCTTGTTACTGGCAACAGAAATAATTTGAAGGTTCAAACAAAATATTAGATTATATTTGAATGATCAAGCACAAGTCAAACAAAAGTAATTCACTTGGGGAATATAAGAAACATACTATAGAAAATTGTTGTGTTGTTGTAACTTTGGTTGGTCCTTTGTGCTTAGCTTTCTCTTTGAACTTCTTTTTTTGCACTAGTTTTCTCTTTAGGCGTGCAGCGCTCAAAAGTTCCTTTGACGCTTCATGAATCACTTAGACATCTCATCCCTCATCAGGGTTACTTTGAGATTCATTCATTCATTCGGCCTTCAACTTTCTCACTAAGGCTATCAAGTGCATTCTCAATTAAAATACAACATTCTTTAGAGCCGGCTGCTTGAGTGGCCAAATTGACAAATTTGCGCTAGAGAAATTTGTAGCGGAGAATGGCATCCATCATCGGATTTTCAACAACATTCCTTCCCTGACTGTCCTAAATAGTTCCACACCATGCTTCTCTGATCCATCGCTTCAAAATATAATGTGTCAACAATAACTTAATATTAATCAAATCAAGAACTTTTAGAGCATAGGCACAAAATATTCCTATTTTCTCGAATTGCACACAACTGCATGAAGTTGTTTGTCCCGACTGATTACCAATAACTTTGCATTCCTCTTCGAAGGTTGGTATTTATATGTTTTTTGTTAGTAGGGTTTCTAATGTAAAATGTTGAATAAGAAATTAATAGAAGGATTGGAATAAATTTTTGGAATAAGTCAATATTACACCCTTGAACTTTAGCGAGAGTCTAAAAACCCCCCTAAACTCCAATATCGTCCGATTTGCACCATCGAACTTTCAATACCAAGTCACCTAACCCCCTAACCCGAAACAACCTGGTTTTTTGCCTATGTGGCATCCATGCTAGCGCGTACCGCCTCGTCAACTTTCCCATCTTGGTGGGGCCTATTGTCATATATATATAGAGAGAGACAGTGAGAACACACAGAGAGAGAGTAGGGCAGAAGAAAACAGAGGATGCAGTGTGGGCACTAGTGGAGGAGGCAAGGACGGCGGGCGGCGAGGGCAAAAATGGAATCGGAAAGGGGAGGTGATCCTAAGGGTGGTTGTGGCGCGTCTCACGGAGGTCGATGGTCTGTGGCGTGCGGGTGGTAGCGCACAGCGGCTAGGGATGGGGAAGAAAAGGGATAGCGGCGCCCAGGTAGGAGAGGGGCGAAAAGGAGGTAAGCATGAGTGTGTAGGGAGTAAGGGGTACTCACCAGACTGGATGTTGGAGAAGGAGGAGCTGCGAGGCGGCCTGGCAGCGAGAGCCGAGGGCGGCGCGACGAGTTTGGCGGTGGCGATGGCCTGGGGAGAAAAGGAGTACAAATCAGCGATTAGGGTGGATGTAGTGAGGTTTGAGGGTGCTCCAGGAGAAAACAATCGAAGAGAAGCTCATCGGAGAGAGGAATAATGGCGGCGGTGGCGGTTTCGACCGGAACAAAGGGAGACAATGGCGACGCGATGCTCTGGTGCATGAAACCCAAAATTAGGTGAGGGGAATCAAAGAGGATGCTTGGGGAACATGATGTGACGTGAGTGATTTGGAGAGAATCTCACTGGGTTGGTCGGAACGACGTGGCAAAGACGGCGACCGCAGACAGAGAAGAGGGAGAAGGCAGGTGTGTTCCCGGTGGCAGGGTTGGTGCCATCCACGGCTACCCGAGGGAAGAATTGCAGGAGGGAGTCCGCCGTCTTGAAAGGCATGGGCATTAGCGAGTACAATTGCGACACCTCAGCCGCGTCGGCGGCGAAGTTGATCGTGCGCCTGAGGTGGCCGCGGCGCTGGACCGTGGACCCTCGAGAAGGATGGGGACTTGGCTTCTTCGTTGACGTTGGCGTTGGCGGCAACAACGAGGTTGCCTTTGTCGTTGGAGATGGCGACAGAGGGGTCGCAGGCATGCTTGTTGGAGGAGGGGCGCCAGATGTTGTGAGCGATCTAGTATTGAAGGAGGGTCGAGTGACCTGGTATTGAAAGTTCGAGGGTGCAAATCGGACGATATTGGAATTTAGTTTTTTTTTTCGTGGTAGTTAGGGATGTAATATGAACTTATTTCTATATTTTTTTTGAGCTGATACGTAAATACAACTATAGGTCCAATGAAACAGTCATATATTAAGCTGGTAGGAGCTTAAATGGTATCGCGAGCGCCTCGTGCCCCTAGGAGGGAGATGAACCACCACCTATGACACGTATGCATTGTAATGTCCTTACCGTCCCTCGCCCCGGAAGCCAAAATCCGGATCCGCTGCTCTGCTTTCCAATCTCCCATTCTCCATCCATCCCGTTCTCTCACCTCTCTCTCTTTGCTCTCGAGTTATACGATTTCTCGTCTTATCTTACTAAGAAATTCCCCACGAGCCCCCGAACTAAACCCTAGATCCTCCGCCCAGCCGGTAAAACCCTAGCTAAAAGGTAACCCTCCGAATCCCTCTTCTACTTTTCTCTTCGGTTCTACGACTCAAATTAGTTGTTTAGCTTTCTTGGATTCATCTGTTATTTTTTTGGTTTTTTTTTTCCGTGTGAGTAGAGTTGTGGGGGGTAGCGCGGGAGGATGGCCGAGCCCTCCAAGGTGATCCACATACGAAACGTTGGGCATGAGATCTCCGAGGTAAGGGAATGTTGGCCCTTTTGCAGGTTCTAGAGTTGTTTATTGGAATTTCTTGCCCGGATTATTCGATTTCCTGGTGCAAAGATTGATCCTTTTCGGTCTTCCCCGTTGCCTGCAGAGTGATCTGCTCCAGGTGGTGCAGCCATTCGGCACCGTCGCCAAGCTCGTTATGCTGCGTGCCAAGAATCAGGTCCCGTTTTGGCTTCTATTTGTTCGTGTGTTTCAGTTGTTTGCTCGATGCGTGTTTGCTCTGTGGTTCTGATGTGGCGGATTGTATTTGCTGCAGGCCCTTATCCAGATGGAGGATTTGGCTTCTGCGGTGAGCGCGCTCCAATACTACACTACGATTCAACCTAGCGTTAGGTAATCTTTGTTCTTGGACCTTATGGTTCGTTCATCCTAAGTAAGATTTTCCTTTTGGTGATTCGATGGCAGCTGCGCCATTGTTTGTAGAGTTGTTATAGCCTTATTTTTTATGCTGTTGTGATTATCCACAATCACAACAGCATAGAGTTATGCCGTTTGTGGGTTGGGATGCGAGGGTGAAATATCATGATTTCACTTGATTTTGTTACACTTTCATTGTCCAAAGATAAGATCACCAGTAGAGATATGGTATTCATACCATTATGTAACTTTTACAATGCTTTTATGCCATCTTAGAGGAAGAAATGTGTACTTGCAATTTTCATCCCACCAAGAACTGACTACCGATCAGAGCTCTCATGGACGAAATCCTGATCAGGTACGCTTTCATGATCCGGCTGAGCTTTGGGTTGTCCCCTCTATTCTAGAGTGCGCTTATTGTTTTTGTAGGTAATTGGCATTTGTATGTATTACTATTGTCTCTGAACTCTGCATGTAACATCTTGTCCTATTTCGTTTCCTTTCTGTTTGGAGTGAGGGTTGTCCTTCTCTAATATACATAGTGTGGTAACTGGCTTCACAATACTAACCTAACAAACAATTAGCTTTTTAAAAAATATGACATGCACAACTTAATCAGCTACCGTTGCAAGAAATTTTCCCTTTCTTAGAAGGGATAATCAGACCTTAGCATGTTAGTAGGTTTTTGGCCATAACTTTGAAAGTTAAGCTTGTACCCAGCTTCATATGATGGTTTAGTTGCCTCATTTTCTTGGTTTGGTGTATCTTCTGGGTGTTGACTAGTTGGTTTGGTTAGTTCTGTATTTCAAATTAAGCGTTGTGAGACACACGTTTGTAGACAATGTGTTTGATCATTTAGTAATGTAGCTGCTAGATTGCTCAAAG
Source organism: Ampelocalamus luodianensis (assembly GCA_036346255.1). Taxonomy (NCBI): domain Eukaryota; kingdom Viridiplantae; phylum Streptophyta; class Magnoliopsida; order Poales; family Poaceae; genus Ampelocalamus; species Ampelocalamus luodianensis. Next base: position 20,903,768 of record CM070617.1, on the reverse strand, counting down.
TTGTTTACAGTGTTTGGGCATGTTACAATGCTAGTTGCTAGAAAATTAATATTACTGTTTTATCACCAACCATGTAATGCTGCTGTCACATATTAAATAAAAAGTAAAGGCGGAGAAGTTGTCTATCTGTCTTGATTTTTCATACTGTTATTGTTCCCATCTACCTTCTCATAATTTCTTCTGGCTGACTGCTTTAGTTTACATGCTCTCTCTGCTTTCTCTTCTATTCCAACTAGATGTGCCTATTCTTCTCTATTTATTCTTCTATCTCTCTCCTCTATTCTTTCTCGGTACTCGTCTGCTGCTGGGCCTCAGGAAGAACCCAATCGAATTCTCTTAGTTACCGTTCATCATATGCTCTATCCTATAACCGTCGAAGTGCTTCATCAAGTGTTTTCTTCTTATGGATTTGTGGAGAAGATTGTCACATTTCAAAAAACAGCTGGTCAGATTCTTCCTGACTCTCATTCTCACTCTCTTCCTGCATTGTATGCATACTTGTTTTCCTTTCCAGATAGCATGCAAATGGTGAGGTGCATTTCATATTACTTTCAACTGCATATTTTATAATATTTCCAGCATTTTCTAGTACATATTCCCTTGTTCCCGGAAATGTTGATAAGTTTGCCACATGCTGAATTAAAAGACTTCTGTTTGTTACAATACTCTCTTTTTTGGTGATGTAGGTTTTCAAGCCCTCATACAGTATCAGTCACGCCAAAGTGCAATACAAGCTTCTGGTGCTTTGCATGTAAGAATCCTTTTGCATATATGACTTTCAGAACTGAATATCCAGACCCTTTTGCTTTGACATCTATTTTTCTTTTTAACTTGCACCAAAATAAATAATCTCAGGGACGGAACATATATGATGGTTGCTGCCAACTAGACATTCAATATTCAAAGTATGGTCTCTAGCAGTTCCTATGTTATACTTATTTTTCACATTTAACTCTTCTGAGTCTGATCTTGTTCTCTTGAATTTCCAGTCTCAGCGAATTGCAAGTTCACTACAACAATGATAGATCTAGGTACAGTGACTTAACTATTATAACCAGTTGGCATGGATGAACAACTGGAAGTTGCTTTCATCCATAAGTTTCAGCACACTATGGCATCTCAAAGTGAACACTTTATTTATGACTGCAAATTTATTCTATTCTTTGTTATTATCTATGGATTTTGAAAACCACCTCTTTCTGTTTACCAAACTTTTCTTTCTTGTTCAGAGATTTCACAAATCCTTCATTGCCCACAGAACAACGCCCAAGATCCTCTCAGGTGAGTTATTTACTTCTCTTCTTCTATTATTGTTTGTACGGTATTGGTTTACATTGCATTGATATATGGACATGTTCGAGCTGTCATGCTAAGTATTACACCGTTGTGTCTATTTCTTGCAACAGCAAGGTTATAATGATCCTAGTGGTCTGTTTGGTTTCCAACAGCCTGGAGGTAAGACATTGCAATGTTGCTTTACTATTTTTGTCAATATTTGAAAATTATCTATTAACTCCTTTCTTTTGATTGTCTTTCTGGACTTCAGTTCCATTTGCACAGGTTTGTATTTGTGGATTTTTTCTTCAATTCTGCACATAATAGCTGGGTTTAATTTTTATTGCTTCCTTTAGCGCTTCTCTAAACATTATCATTAACATCTCACACAAAGCGTTTGCATTTGCTTTTGCTGCTATAATATTTCCATACCAGATGGGCAAGGCTGCAATGATCGCTGCTGCATTTGGTGGAACATTGCCTCCTGGAGTGACTGGTACCAATGACCGCTGCACACTCATAGTTAGCAATTTGAACACTGATGTAAGACCTCACTTAGTCACTTGCCTTGAATCTCCAAGTTGTTCACCCATAAATGTCTCTTTTCTGACTTTTCTGTTACCATTCTGTGCAGAAAATTGACGAGGATAAGCTCTTCAATCTATTTTCTATGTATGGAAATATAGTGCGAATCAAGATACTCCGCAATAAGCCAGATCATGCTCTTGTCCAGATGGCTGATGGGCTTCAGGCCGAGCTTGCTGTACACTATTTAAAGGTGCTTTGGGGTCATAACCTTAGCTCTTTCATTCTTTCATCCTACACACTGTTTTGCCTCTAATGTCCTTGTGGTCATCATTACATATCACCCTTATAGTTCATACCGTTGGCATTTCCTTTCCAGGGAGCTATGTTACTTGGAAAGAAACTGGAAGTGAACTTTTCGAAGTTCCCAACTATTACCCCGGCTCCTGATGCACATGACTACTCAAATTCTAATCTTAACCGATTTAACAGCAATGTGGTTAAGAACTACCGCCACTGTTGTGCTCCAACCAAGATGATCCACATTTCAGCGCTTCCACAAGAAATATCTGAGGATGCAATCCTTACCCATGTTGGTGAGCATGGGACTATTGTCAACTCAAGACTGTTCGAGGCGAACAGCAAAACACAGGCCCTTGTGTTGTTTGAAAGAGAGGAAGAGGCAACCGAGGCGCTAGTTTCTAAGCACTCAAGCAAGCTTGAGGGATCCACCATTAGGATTTCATTCTCCCAGATGCAGAACATATAGCAGTTCTTCCTGGGAATTAAGAGTCACCGCTCGCTGTCTTCACTTTTGATGGTAGTTAATGTATGCAGCAGGATGCAGTCCGTTCTGTGGTTTGTTCTTTGAACCTATCTTTGTCTGCACTGTGACGAAAGGTTGTTACCTGTCCGACTCTAACTGTCTCGTGATGGGTGTGAGAACTGCCCTGACCCTAATTGTCTGTTCACTTGTCCTATCAGCCTGTTATGTTATGCTATTTTCATTGGAGTTATCCCTCCTGTGATGCTACGGGCTTTTGACGCCGTATAAGATTCGACTCCGCAACAAAGTTGAGACGGCTCTAGGTGGTTTTCTTTTTTTAATGTTTCTGCAGTGACATGATAATTGGAAAGAGAGTCCAAATGGAAACGTCCATGGCACAACCACAGTACAGTGAAACGAAGGGATGCCCTCGAAGAAACCAAGTTAGTGTGGGTAACATGGTATTATTATACAGCATACTGTTACAAATGAATTTAATCAGGCACGCTACTTATACCGTTACACACCTCTTGTGCACCGAAGTTAACATTTTTTACCAGTCGGCAAACAAAAAAAGAGAAGAGCAACAGGAGTGATACAATGGTATTCCAGAGCATCAGTACGATGCTTCCGCCCGGCGTTTGTAATGCTACGATGGTTCATCACAACGTGTTGTGTTTCCCTATCCAATCTCCACACTTTTAACACATTAGAATCGGTACAGGATAAACAGACCAACGGTCAAAGCACCCGGCTCGCCCATCCACACGTAACGCGACCTGCTTGATGGGCAAGCCAATATCAGTAAACATAATTGCTGGAGCCAATGGCTTGGAGATTTCTTCCCCGTTGTATCGATGACTCGTATTACGTCATGTCATTATTCTATTTAGACGGATGCTCTGGCTCTTCCGCGGGGTGGGTTCTAGTGATGCAATCACCTGTGGCATGGTCATTCCTCCCGAAACGATTATTTCTGTGGGAATCAAAATAACAATACCACTGTATTAGAATTAAATGGATCAAGTAATTTCAGGAAGGTTTCATTGTCAGCTCTAGCCAGTCACAGGCAAAAAAAGGGGGAAACCAGTAAAATTGCATGTTCCAAGTGAAGTTGCAATAGGAGATAATAGCATTAGGATAGGGATCACAATAGCCTACCAATTCCTTCTCGAATGGATAAATTAGGTCTGATGATCTCCTCAGAGTTCACCAGAAATATGTCACCAATATATAGGTGATTTGTTGGCACATAGACGCTACACAGTTCTTCATCGCCTTTGTCAGTCTGCAGCACAACACAAACAAGATACCATAAAAAAAATACAATAGCACCTTATGGAGCATATATGGCACGCTCAGAATGAAGCTTCTAAATAAAAGATTGTTGATGTAACTAATTATAATGAAGTACCTGAAGGACAACAGTTGATGTTATGAATCCAAATGCGTATTCACCAATACGTGGATGACGAATTATTGCAACTTCCTTAAATGCTGTCGTATTTTGATCTGTCAAACAAATTAATTTTATGAGAAGTCTTCTTGTGCAATATGGCTTATGATGTTCTTGTAACAAACGAAACAAAAACAACAATGACCAGAATAAAAACTTATTTATACAGAGTCAAAATGGAGTAAAACTTAGAAAAATGATTATGCTCTCAGATGTCTAGCGTACCTTTTTGTGGAAAAAGACTAAAATGAACTATGTGCCTATGTTATTAACTTTGCAAGCTAATCTAGAATTCAAGTTATAGTGAAAAATACTAATAACTTTCAAAATATATAAAGAGCTGCTATACAGAATAGAACTAACACATGGTCAAGCTTTCTGAGTATGTGAATGAAGCATATAACCTGGTGAAATGGCAGTGCTGACTTGTTTTGATGCCGAATATATGTGCCTTACAAATGGCATTTTCTTAATAAACCATTCTCCAACCCAGAAGATTGTTGCACCCACCCATGAAGAAACAAATATTCCAACCAGAAATATGAATACCAGAGAAGTAAAAAAACCAAGACCTGCAATGTGTCAGTTAAATAATAAGCACTTGCCACAAACATAGCATGGATTGACAGCAGAGAATTCTTTGAATTCCATATCAAGCATATGATTAAGTTTTATCGAATTTATTACTGCAGTAGAGGATCTAAAGTCAAGATTGTTTCTCATCAATTTATTCAAACAACAAAAATGTCAAGAATACAGTTGCTAATACCATCAATATTAACTTCATAACCAATTAAAGCATAAAGTAGAACATTTTGATTGCTTTCCCAAAGGGCCTAGATTTCTTAGGACTAAGGGTAAGTAGTTAAGTATATTCTTGATACATGTGAGATGCCAACCAAATATTCCCTTTATAATCACACAACATATAACAACCAAAGAGAATCTCTGCAAGGCTGCAAGCAAGATCAAAGTATATGCACAAGAGTTACCAAATATGTGTACAGGAGTTACCAAATATGTTGATTCCAAGTTTTGCATATAGTGGACTGAAAAAACCATCAACAAATTGAATAAACCACCATGTGATGAAGAACGTGAAAGCAACAGGAAAAAGAACTACGCTGCAAAACATGTAAACAAAAGAAAATGTATTATGAATAGATAAAAGGTAATACATAGTTTTGGTAACATGTTTAACTTAGTTCTTGTGAAGGATGTACCATCCAGTCATAAATTTTCTTGACACCCAACTTTGAAGAACAGCGCAGCATGCCTACACAAAATAGTCCAGGCCAACCATTATCAGATTGGTGAAATAAAAATAGTCTATACAATTCATTTCTTGTGAAACACAGTTCTTTTTTGGTAAATTAATAGGGAAAAATTACAGCATTGAGAGTTCAAAGTTTTATCTAATTCTAATGTGCACTGAAAATGAATGAATTGAAAGGTACATTCCATCGGATACTCCACCTGAGAACATTAATCATAAGCCAGAATAGTCATTAGAGCACAGAAATGCATCGAGCAAAAAAATGTTCAGCCTCCAGAGTTAATGAACTGGAAGTTTTTTCCTTCATACAATTCTTTCTAAGGGGAAGTATCTAGTGCAAACTCATAGGGGTGCTAACCTAAATATGGGTTTGCCCCCAGATACTCCCCTCCTTTTCAATACACTTAATATAATAAAGGTCTCCTCAAATCGTTATAGCAATGTCTTCCTGTGCAAAAGACCACACCTGAATACATCAATGGCATCTTGTAAACTAAAAATTTCCAGACTCCAAATGCAGGTACTTTCTCAATACCATCACACAAATGACATAAAAAGAAAAATCTGTCACCACTTGAGTACTTAACTATCAACTTTGCAACCACATGAAGAGACAATCACTCACAAGCTTTAACGCACCTCCCAATCTCAACAATCCACCCAGCCAACAAACCATACACGAGACCGAAATCCACATTTGTTGGGAATATCAGAGTGCAGCTTTCCTAATCTAGGAATCCAACTTACAGGTGAACTAAACAACCTGCAAATCTATCCCATAGGTTTCCCCACTGCAGAAAACAATCTCCCCACTGATTTCCAGCACCAGCTAATTCGATCGAACTTAGCTAAACTCCTGAATCTAAACCCATCGAAAGCTAAATCGATGTACCCCTCGAACCACCATCGAATTTGCCAACCACCCCACGCGCGCTCGGGCGGAAACAGGATCAAATCCGCACAGATCCGATTATCGGGAAGCACAAATCTACGCACCGAACGGCCGGCGGGGCCCTAACAGAGCAGCACAGGCGAGCGATAAGGTCAATGCAGCCGCGGCGCACGAGGCGTGGGAAGGCGGGCAGTGCTAGATCCGGACCTTGCGGGTGGAGGTGGTGGGTGAGCTGGGGCGCGGCGGCGACTTGACCGGGTCCTCGGGGTCGACCGCCTCCGCCGCCTGGCTTAGCGGGATCAACGTCGACTCCTTCTCCTCCGCCATGGCCCCCCTTCTAGAAGCTTCTCGCTAGCTGGGTGGAAGCGCTGCGGGAGACGCGGGGAGGGGAGGCGTCGGTGCGGCTGCTTTTGGCCGGCTGCCAGTAGCAGCAGGCGGTTGGGGTGGAGTTCGCAACCGAGAGACGGAGGGAGGAGACGTCAAACGTGGCGTGGCGGACTCACCAAGTCCAGGCTGCCCCCTCCTCGAGTTATGACAGGGTGGCCCCACCTCCGTGGGGGGCTCCGCTCCCCTCCTCCACGCGGCGGTCAGTGTATCGGCCGCCCCGTGGGGCCCCTCGTGTGACGCGGATCCACGCGTCGTGGCGAGCGTACGCCCGCTAACGACAAGCCGTGACGGCGTTAACCAGGAAGCGCGTCGCTGCCGGGGATTGGGTTTGGGGTCGCGCCGGGCTGGCCGTGAGCTGGCCCGAGTGGGACGGAAGGAACGGACGTCCGGGCTCGAGTCGAGCCGGGGGTTGGACCGGGGATGGGGCCCAGTCCGAGTCAGTTCAACGGTCGTTGTCCATGCGCCCGACGGCCTCGGGGAGGACTTGGTGTGGACCCCATCTGTCGGGCGATTACTTTCGGTGTTCGGAAGCGGCTGGTCCCACACGTCAGTCGGAGGATTTTTTTTGTAGATTCTTTGTCGACGACGACCGCGGCGGCGCAGCCACATCGTGACGGTGGTTCGATGATTGTGGCGTTGATACGGGAGTCATCAAGAGCCGGAGAATCAGGTTCCAATCTCGTGTCACAAATTGTCAAGATTCCTTTATAGTGTTTTTTTCGGGGTTAAGCTGTTAAGGAAGAATGCGACCAGAAGAGGTATGATATGTGGTTACTTTAGCCTCATCTAGTACCCTATCACACAACTTAGAGTAATTAAGACCTTGTGATTATGTTTTTTTTTTTAAAAAAAAAAAAAAAGACCTTCGATTTGGGACAAATAGTCGCAAAAATTTGTAGATCGCTGGTGAAAGGAGAACTAATATCGGTTACGATGTTACGATGTTGTTTAGTTTTTTTAGGGAAATACTATGTTGTTTGATTGCATAAAATGCAGCCTTTTCCTTTTGGAGAATTGCATTCAGTGTAGTTGTAGAAACCTAGTATTAGGTGATAGTAAAACAAAACAGAAGGGACAAGAATGTTTATAATTATCATGGGCCGCCCAACATGCCTGCATAAGAAGAACCGGCGCGGCTATACATACGATCGTTATCGGTACGATGATTGTACGATGCGTGGAGGTCACGTGATTTCTCTCTTGATATGGACCCGCTTCGTTCTCTCACTCGACCAAACTCGTGGGGAAAAATAACTGACAGAATGTAACTAATCCTCAACCGCCTGCCCAACATCCAAGGTAAAAGTTCAACAAATTTCCCCAAATCACATTCTAAATCCAGGTTCTACACTTGCTCCTCTCCCAATATTCTGTTCAACACATCTTATTTGTTGTTTCTTCTCGACATGGATACGAAGTTAAGGACTCAACTTAGGGGCAACATATCTCATGCATATAGAGTATTGGTATACATATAGACATAGCGAATCCTGGCCAACCAACACGAAATCGGCTACTGAGATCGCAGCTGACCAAATCCCACCCACTTAACGCTATTTTGTGAAAACCCCATGCCCGAATTTTGTTTCTCGCAATCACACCCTCGAGCCGATCCCCAATTCCCCGTGCCAAATCAGTTTGCTCGTCCTCTTCCTCTTCGTAGGTAGGCAGCCAGGCGTCGCACAGCGCATCGATCCAGAGTGTCGCACATCACCGTGGTGGTGGTCGCGGCCGGCGGCGGCGAATGCCACCGCTCGATCCGCCACCGTCGCGCGCCGCTGCTCACACCGCCTCGACAAGCCCTTCGTCGCCGTCGTCCTCGTCGCGCCGCTCCCTCTCCGCGCAGCGCGTCCACTCATCCACTCCCCCACCGCAGCACTCCACATCGCCCACCCCCACCGCAGCATATGTTTGATGGCCTACAGTGGCGGACCCAGGATTTTTAGAATGGGTTTCGGACTTCGGAGCTAGGTCACATCAAACACCTTTCTTGTATAACCCAGGTCACCACATTTTAGATACATGAAAACCAATTTGGATCCCAGGTTGTCATCTACTCCACTCTCCGAAGGTTCAAGCTCCCAAAGAAATCCAGTTTTCACAGACTACCCATGAACCACTCTTCCAACAAACTCATAACCTAATTCAGCACAAGCAGTCAAAACACTGAGCATCACCATTGGTTTTTATCTCCAGACCTTCAAACCACATTTTGCTAAAAAGCGCAGTGGTCCTACCATGCCATCCATTTGAGAAGCACCCACTAATCACAGAATTACAAGAAATAACATTTCAATGGGTCATTCCTTCGAATACCTGCAGGGCATCCTCAATATGACCACACCTTGAGTACAAAACGATCAATGCATTTCCAACCGCACATTGCACGCCAAAACCCAATTTCTCAAGGAGCCCATGAACTACCTCACCATCTGTGTTACTGCCCAAACTAGCAATGCATTTCAGGACACAAGAAATAACATGTGCATTTGGTCTAACCCCACAACAGTGCATTTGCCTAAATATCAATGTTACTTATTGGAATTCACCGACCTTTGCATACCCGCTCATCAGAGCAGTCCAAACAAGCACATCACGTACTTGAGGCATTTCATCAAACACCCTTCTTGCACTCCCCCAAGTCCCCACATTTCACATACATTAGCACCAATTTCTGCCCGAGAATACTGTCCATTCCATCTTTTCCAAAAACAGACACGCCAACCAAGAAATGGGCTCTCTTCCCAGCCTCCAAAGATCCCACATGCGAGCAGAGCTAGAGCTTGGAGGACTGCTTGTCTCGGGGAGGTCCGGGAGGACGATGGGGAGTCCGGAGTGGTGGAGTCGCCGAGATACCAAGTCGGCTAGAGCCCAGAGACCGAAGGGAGTCGGGGTCGGAGCCTCGGAGGTCGCCACTCGGCAACAGGGGCAGGGGCAGATCCTCGCCACTCGTCGTCTGCCAGGCGCCAATCCTGAGCCCGACTCACGGGCTCGGTCGACGCCCAGCCCAGATACAGATGCCTCTGTCCTTATAGCAGTGTGCGCCGCCTCGCCCGGTGCCCGCCCGATCACCCCGCCGCGCCAGCCGCTGTGCTCAAAGTCAGAGGTTGGAGCCTCAGAGCTCGCCCTCGGTCGTTCGAAGCTAGAGCACAGGAGCAGGCGTCAGGCGAGCAACGGAGGCATGGAGCATCGGAGCAGAGCAAGCCGCCGCCTGTGAGATCGAGAGATTAGCTGATTTGGGATTTAGGGTTTGTTGGTTTGAGGTATGAGGATTGAGGAAATGGGCTTGGGCTTTGAACTTCCAGAGTGCGGGAGTGCGCATGTGGGCTGTGGTTCACTGGCTTGTGCACGGACGTGGTTTCGCCTGGTGGCCGGTGCCGATGCCCAAGCCTGACAGAACGTGAGGTATAACATTGAATGAACTCAATTTCCAGTATATACATATATTATACCTCGTATATACTGAATTTTTGTCCAAAAATTTTGGATGTTCAGCTGAACACCCATAAACCAAGGAGGATCCACCCCTGATGGCCTATGATGTCAAGGGTGAAATGTTGCAATGACCGAATTTTCCCCAACTAGGGAAAGGAGGTAATGAAGAGGTAGCCTGAAGTTGTCAATTTGAGAGGAATAGAGATGGAGGACCTAAAAATTTACAAGAGTTTGGGACTCAGCTAAGGAATTTTAGCGGTAGCAGGTTCCACTGAAGAAGCTGATGTTTTCAGTTCCGTGGAAAACTTGCAAGGAAATACAATGAAAGTCTGAAACTGGTACACTGTAAAATGGCATGATTATTCATTGAAATAACAACAGTTAAAAGTTTTGTTGGATTTTATCTTTCAGACTTTTGTGTTGTGAGTTTTGTTTTGTCCAACTCGCAGATTCTTGTACATAACAGTTGTATTGATCAGTTAAGTGTAGTGATTAAAAACCATAAGGCTGAAAACAGTCAAAAGACATTAGAAAGCCAAATTTTGTGTTATCATGATTGATGCATAATAGAATCCATGTTTCTACTGTGTCAACCTAATCTCCTCCTGAAACAAAATGGCTCGTGAAAGGGGATGCTTTTTTTTTTAAGGAAAGAGGCAGGAGAGCTGCCCTTTGCATTGATAAAGTAGGAGAAAATAAGAATAAAAAAGATACACACCGACGGGGGAAAAATCCCCGGCGGGAGGGCAAACGCAACAGAGGCGCGCCTTGCAACACTCTATCAGCAACTCCAGAGCTAGAGACCCCAGCTAGACAACTCTAATCACGCCCTAACACACAACAAAGCTAAGGGAAAGACAACAACACCCATCCGACCCACATGAGCTTCAGACTGGTTGAATCGGACAGTGAAGAGGATCTTCCTAACACCGACTTGAGAGAGAAGAATAGAAACAGGTGTAGGTTGGTCCACACGCTACCAGGGCCACCAGCGAGGAGCTTCAAACGAATTGGTGATGATGCGGTACTTCCTCTCAGCCGTAAGAGTGGACGATGCAGAACTGATGGACGACGGCTCCGACTCCTCTCCCCTTCCACCCGCGTGGCACAATCGCTGGTGGACTGGACCAACTGCTACGAACGAGACCTCCGACCTCTGAGACAGTCGTCTTGCGCCTCGAGATGACACTTCAGCAGCAATAGCCCCCTCCTCGGGCTCTTCCACCGGCAACAACACCCTAACCGGGCTCTTCCAACGGCCGTCCTGCTACTCCTCAGGACACAGTCTACACTCGGGGCGTCTCCGACATAACAGCATGCAAATCCGACTTCTCTTCTCCGCCTCGCGCAGAACGGCGAGCTCACAACGAGATCATGGGGATGGGGGTTCTAGAGCCAGGGATGAGTGGGCTTCTGGCAGGATGGACTCTGGGTCTTGCAAGGCGACAACGACTGTTCTCCATGGCACCGGCGGTGGGCAAAATCCCACGACGGACCCACGGCCGGCGCCGCTGGGGGTGGACCTCTCCGGCATGGAGCACCGAGGAGCACCTGGGGCAAGCAAAGGCGGCGACAGCCCTAGGTAAGCGAAGGCGGCTCCATGCGCGGCGGGGGGCCACCCGGCTCCTGCGAAGACGACGACAGCCCCCGGAGAGGCGTAGGCGGAAGCTCTCTACTCGACGGAGATCCTCCCGGCATGAGAGAAGTCAGCGGCTTCCCTCCTCGGCTGCAGCGACGGGAGTTGGTCGCCCCTGGGAGGCGCGGACTCGACGACTAGGGGGTGCTAGCGACCCGAGAGCAACGGCGACCGTGGAGGTGAACTTGTTCATCAAGGAGTCCCGACCGGCAAGGTTCCTCCCCCTCCTCATCCTTGGAATCCGCATCCACCGTCGGCGCTGCTGCGGACTCGTCGAGGAGCTCCCACATGAGCTCCTCCCCGAAGACATCACGCCGAGAGCTGCTCTCATCCGGCTGGGGACCAGATCTAGATCTGGTCTACCGGGGGGACGCCGGCGACCCAGGGGCGTCGGTCGAGGGGGAAGTGCCACGCTAAGACTCCGGAGATTTGTCGGGAGCTCACCGCCTCCGCAACGGTAGACGCCACCGCACCCTCAGCGGGAGGAGGAAGAGAGGGGGAGGGGGAGGGGGGAGGGGGAGGGAGTGGAGGAAGGAGGAGGAGGGAAGGTTCAGGAGGGGGAAGGGGGCCACTGCCGGTGCCGAAGCACCGGCGACGGCCGGTGGGGGGCTGGTGGCGGGGGCTCTTGGAGGGGGCGGCGTCGCCTCCCGGGTCGCCCTAACCGAGCGACACTGCAAGGGGATGCTAATATTGAAGAACTACTACTACAATGCCTTCTCTGCTACGTCGTTCTTGTCCTCTGACTCTTTCCTTGTCCTTCATCTCTTGTCTTGGAGGAATTCTGCAAGCACTCGCAGCACAATGTCGGCGTCCTCGCTCCGCAGCAGCATCTCGGACACCTCAGCCAGCGTCACCTCCACATGTGCGAGTAGTTCTTGTATCTCCGGTAACAGTGGGTGGCTGTCGACAAGGTGGTAGTTTCGGGCCAGCATCCTGAATGCCTCCCAGCAGCAGTAGCCCATGTTGACGCGCATGCCCAAGCGCCCCGGTCGGAGAAGTGCTGGGTCGAGGCAGTCCTTGTAGTTGTTGGTGAAGACGATGATGCGCTCCTCGCCGCTCGTCGACCACAACCCGCCGATGAATTTGAGTAGACCGGAGAGCATTATATTCTGCTGCGGGTAAGCTCCCGAGTGGTACGCTTTGCCCGGCGGGCCGTCATCGTCCGAGGAGTCGACGTCGGTCTGCTCCGGCGTCTTGCGGTCTTCCCTCGACTTGGCATCTTGGTCTGCTTGATCTCCGCTGCTGATTTCATGTTGGACAGTCTAAATTCGCTATGTCCATATGTCCACCAATACCTCCATGTGCACAAGATATGTTGCCCAACTTAGGGCACCGATCTCTCGAGTGGAGTGAAATACCCTCGGCCATTGGCCAGCTTGCCTTCGCTTCCTCATTAGTCGTGAGCACCTTACAAATCGTTGAATCACTAGGTGAAGCTCTGGATCTCTTTTGTGTTTTCACAAACTCATATCCCTCATGAATCTTGATCAAAATCAGAAGAGAATAGAATGTTGGGGTGTCTTGCTTCCTCAGGATCGGGATTCAAGGGTGGAACCAAAGCACCATAGGTTAGATCAACAGGCACCATCCGCCGCGGCTGCCGCGCGCATGACGCTGCGGCTGCGGGCGACGATCATGCATGGGCGACTTGGCCGGACTCCTCGTGCGCACTAGAGGCTGAGGACAAACGCTTCAACTCCACCTTTGGGCCAGGACCTCACGCGCTGAACGGTTTAACCAGGCCCTCACCGTGAGATGATTTCCGTCGTTCAAGCGCCGTATGGTTGCTATCGTAGGTGAAGCAATCTCCAAGAAGAATATGGGCCTATTTGACGGGAACTTTGCTTTTCTTTGATGTACACATGTGAACGAGGGTTCGGTTCTCTTTCCTGCTGGCACATTTGAAGCCCATAGAAACATCTTAGTGAGCAAGCAAATAATATTTCATCATTAAGGGAAGGGTTTGAAGTTGCGAATATAGTGTGGTTGTACTTCATTCCCCATCCATGATCCGGCTGGTTCTTCTTCCGCCATCTTTGGTAAGATCATTCCCACGCCCAGTATCATTTTTGTTGTCTGACAAGGTCGATGTCGACATGATGCTATCCAATCAGATAAGAGTCATGGTCTCATGGACATTCTCTACTGAAAGTTAAACATCACAGTAGTATTACGCCTCCTTATCAGTGTACGTACGTTGAGATCAATTTTTTTTTATTATATAAAAATGACCAGAGCTCTGCCAATACAAAATCGTAGGCCTGATCCCGTACATGGAGATCATCGCGGATGCTAAATCGCGTATACATCAGTCGCTCCATGTCACGTATTCGCAGAGACAATACAAAATCCAACACTCACATGTCCAATTCTATAATAAGACCAAGATTTTGTGCATTGCTAACAACATTGTTTTCCGGAAAAGAACTTGGAGAACGACTCGAATTTAATAACTTCCAAATGCATTTACATCTGGTGCAACGCAAACCGCATCTGCATCATTTTACGCTCTTTTTCCATCTCTTTGCAACCAAAATCTCACGGAAAAATAATGTGATGAGACCACATCACCAAACTAATCAACGAACAAACAAAAAGCACATAGCTATCACACATGCGACATCCATTCCTTCTTGATTTGCTTGTTGCGCCCATCTCCATCCCAGTCGTACTTACCTTATTCTTCCATAAGAGAACAGAATCTAGTTGCTACTATTGGGTGTGAGGCGGCGGCGGGTACTGGCTCGAGTCGGACCAGGAAGCCGTCGTCGCGGGGTAGGCCAGGGCGCTCTCCCAGTTCCACTCCGGCGCCTCTTCGCTCTGACGCGAATCCTGCGAGTAGTAGTAGTGCCCCGAGGCAGAGGAAGCAGAGGATGGGACGGTGGCCACCGAAACAGACGAGGTAGGGAAGGAATAGTAGGAGCCCAAGAAGCCGCTCATGGTGCCCCCGCCGTCGCTGCCGTAGGAGCTGGTCATGGCGCCGCCGCCGTAGAACGGAAGAAGGGTACCTTGGTTGGTGGTGGCAGTCCTCCCCTGCAGAAGCATCTGGTAGCGCAGGTAGTCTGAGCTCTGGGTGGCGCTGGGATAGACGGCCGGAGAGGTCGAAGCCGTCGCGATCGGCGTACGGGTCGGCGCAGGGTTCGTGGTAGCGGTGGTGGCCGGGTGGAGGCGCGCGTCCTCGGGGAAGTTGAGCTTGGCGCGGCTGCCGCGGAACCGCAGCGCGGCCTCGTCGTAGGCGCGCGCCGCGGCCTCGGCCGTCTCGAACGTGCCGAGCCAGACTCGCGCCGCCTTGTGCGGGTCCCGGATCTCCGCCGCCCACTTGCCCCACGGCCGCTGCCGCACCCCGCGGTACCGCCGCCGCGGCGTGCCGGACGCCTCCGCGTTGGACACCGGGGAGTGGTGCTCCTCCATGGTCGCCGTGCTCGTGCTCGCGCCGGCGCTCTGGCTGTCCGAGCTCTGCTCCGACGCTGCGCGCGCACACATATATACACGCACACACGAGGACGAGGCGTAAGCAAAATCGGAAAGAAAAGAGCAAAGCGATAAGCGCAAGCGAGTTTGAACACTTGCTCTGTTCGCCTCGCGTTCCAACACATGCACACATGTGAATGTGATGTTGCAAACTTGCGCTACATAAATAAAAGGCGTCGATCTCTGTCACCAACGAGTTGTTTTTGGAATGAAGTAGAAAGCACTAGAGAAAGGTGTGACACTTGCACAACAGCAAAGGCCGTATGTGATAGCACCAACTTAGAAATTGGACAGCTTTTCTCCTAGTTTTTTCAGGAAAGAAATCACCTTTCTGTAGTGTATCCTTGTTACGCAAACACATCGATCACAACTCACACGCACATGGCGATGCGGTGCGCGAAGCAGAACGGGTTCAGATGGAAGTAGCTAGCTAGCTGTATCTTTGTTGTGTTGCAGAGGTGCAGCGAATTCAATGGCTTGCTAAGTCGGTGAATGGCGTCCAACTGTGCTGCTAGTGGTGTGGTACAGAACCACAGGAGTTTGTTCATTTCTTATGTCAACTACAGATATACGGTGACCGGTGAGTCTCCCTGGCTCATGCGATTCAGCTCCGTCAAACGTTTTGATCTTGTTAAGCTACACGACATGCGTACGTACGACTTCTTTGTTATACTTGCTGTGGCATGTTGTACACGCTTTTTCTTTTATTTTTTATTTCTATGTATTAAGCTTCGTGTAATGCATACTCGCTCTTTTCTTGACCCATTTATGTCTAGGCTGATTCAAATTACACGCTCCATTTTCTATGCTAACAGCTAATGTTCCTGATTCTAAACAAATATACACAATTACATGCATGCTCTGAAAAGAAGGAAATCGATGAGATGTTTCAGAAGTAACAGAGGAAAACATGTGTGTGACCGAAAGTGAAAATATATGCGCAGACGTTCCTATTTCATGGATTTCTCGCTTAAGTAGAGACGAATGGTATACTAGAGTTATCAAATAGGGCGAAAGATCTCTTCTATTTTGTACCGATACGATATATAGCTAGGTGTACATCCTTTAGTGATTCTAATTGTATATATCCTTGCATGGCATACGAGCTAGCAAATCCGCAACCTTAAAATAGGTTTTGTCCATGCAGCACGCCTGGGACAAAGCAAACAAGCAGGAACTAAACTAAGGCAAAAGCAG
Organism: Ampelocalamus luodianensis; assembly: GCA_036346255.1. NCBI lineage: Eukaryota > Viridiplantae > Streptophyta > Magnoliopsida > Poales > Poaceae > Ampelocalamus > Ampelocalamus luodianensis. The sequence goes on along the minus strand of CM070617.1, from coordinate 20,887,452 downwards.
AGCATGCAAGGCTTGGTAGGCACGCGTGTTGACTCGTTTACCTGCCAACTCCGTCGATGGCGCGCCCGGGTAACTCCCCAGCTCGTGCACGTATCCTCCTCCTCCGTGCATTGCAGCCTGCTCCTCCCAGATCCTCCCCTGCGCGCCGCCGCCGGCCGCCCACGCGGACGCGGACGCCTCCGCCGCCCACGGGTCGCCGCCGGCCACGACCCGCGTCAGCGCAGACACCATGTTTGACATCTCCTGCGCCTGGTAGTACCCGGACATGAGCTCCGCCGGGCTCGCCATTGTCATTGCCGCCGCCGCCGCCGCCGTTGCGCCGTCGTCGTCGCCTCCCACTCCCTTCACCGGCCGGCCGCCGCCATGTGATCCACGCGGGTCCGCCAGCTCGAAGCACATCAACGTCGCTCGCTCGCGCATGCAATGCAATGCAACAAGCTCCTCTACACAGACAGAGTACCTCTTTTCAAAGGGCAGCCTCTCTACAGAGTCGTGAGGCGGGCCTGAGTTGTTTCATTAATTCGTTCCAACGCTTCCCATTTTTCAGAGGAGGGCTTAGAGATATATATAGCAGTAGAGCAGTGGCGTGCTTATTATTAATCGGCAAGAGAAAAAAAAAACAAGAAACGAAAAGGCAAGCAACGTGACACAATAGCCGTCTTGAAAAGTTCGGTTTCAAACGGGGTCTGAATGCTGATTCAGCTATAGCCAGGATATCTTTCGCTCCAGAACGGCAAAAATATCGTATGTGAGTTTTAACTGTTGGGTTAATTAAGTCTGTTAGTAATTACCCGTAGCTATTAGCAGCGCGTTTTCACACCCTGGTATGAACGTTCATATGGTCGATTGTACAGTTTGCGATTTGCATGGATACCGTGCCCGTGTAAACGAGAACACAAAATTACAAGTCGGCAGTTTTGGATGGATGGATGAATATCTCTGGATTATACTACCGCCTTTGTATTTACCGACTTTGTTTTTGAGGTGGGGTTAATTCGGGAGTAGTGGATCCAAAAAAAGCTGAGTGGGGACCAAATCTCATTTAAATTTCAGTTTTTTTTTTACCGAAATAGCTTAATATCTAATCACTTATATGTCCATCTAGCTCGGCAGAGTTGTCTCGACAGACCATATCTGCTCATTTTTTACCGGATCCGCTCTTGGGTTAATTAGCACTCCCGATGCTCATTTTTTTGACCGGGTCCGTCCTTGGTTAACTAGTACTCCCGTGCTAATCGTTTTCGCCGACATGGCGTCGGGAGTGTGTAGCTGGCTCGTGGTTCACGCACGCACCCAACTGCTTTGACCCGGTCAACCCATCCAATCCGACGTAAAATTAGTTAGCGCTGATCCAATTTTGATTCTTTTCTTTCCCTGGTTTTGATTATTTCCTCGGATAATTTTCCATACTGCACGTACAACTTTTCTTCAGGCTCCGATGATTTTTCCCTTAATTGCAAGTGGTGAGTGACTGGAATAATGTTTCATCAGGATAGTAAGAGTTTTTTTTTTCATTATTTCAATAGGGTCTACGGTTTTCTTAGTTTCTTCTCTTTTTCTCGAGTGAAAGGGAACGGAGGATACGCTTTGGTTGAAATTGGAGAGAAATAGCATCAAATGCTTTGGACAATATACATATTTAGTAGCATTTGCAGTCATTTTGTGCGGTACGCAATTAGTCATGGAAGTCTCGAACTTGGGAGGCTCATCAAACTTTGGGCCTGTAACTCCTAAAAAGGAAAACTTCGGATTAAAGGAAAACTTTGGACCTGTTTGGACTCGAGCAATATTAGAGTACTTTGAGCTTATCAATGTGTGTTCCGCCAACCGTAGGATAGTCTAGTGGTGTGGCACTTGTCTCTCTAGCTGATGACCAAAATTTGACTCTCGGTCTCTCACCAACCACATGTTGGCAGGCTATCTATGTGGATTTTACATGAATATTTTCCGGGATTTGAACAGAATTTGACTCTTGCTAACCATAGGTTGGGTGGGTTATTTATGTGGATTTTTATTAGTATTTTACAATATTTAAACACGTGGCATACTCTCTCCAGTTCACAAAAACAAGTTGTTTTAGAATGTTGCAGTCAATCTTTAGAAAATTTGGTTATCGATATCCTTTTAAATATTTATATTAGATATATGAAAATCATGTGTGTAGATTCGTCTCGGAAAGTACTTTCATAATATTATAATTTTATTAGGTTTTACAAATAATTACAATAGTAATTAGTGGTCAAAATTGTATTTTTTACCGATGTCCAAAATGACTTATTTTTGTGAATTGAAGGGAGTATGAGTTATGAGCCTTAACATGATTGCAATAGCCAATTGTTCCCACCATCTAAAAAAATATGTAGTTTTCACTTCATGTGTTTTTTACTTCTGCATTCCAAATAGGTGCTGAGCTTTTCTTTTATCTATATTATTTAAAAATTAGAGTTGGTGGTCGTCCGTCCTCCTCTCTCAGTCCTCACAGAGAAATTACGCCTACTCGTGGGACCATCTCTCTCTCTCTCATGCACACGATCCTCTCTCGCAATCAAACCTCGCATCACTCTCCCCTCTCTCTCTCTCCGTCTCTTTCTCTCGATCTCGCATTCCCTCCAGCCCTCGCCTTCCTCGATCCGCACTACGTCGCCGTCCATCCGCTCCACACAACCCACGTTCCTCTCGTCTCCACCCCATCCCGCTCCTTCCTCTGAGTTGCCTGTACCCCCCCCCCCGGCCGATCCTCTCCAGCCCAGATCCAGATCTGATGAGCTCTAGTTCGAATCAGTCGCGACGCGCAGATGTGGACAGATCTGGCCAGCACAGGGCACTGTCCCCTAGGATATCGATGGATCGGCAGGCCAACACAGGCGTGGGCATCACCGTCGCGCCGAACGTGAAGTCATTGCATGATGGGGTACGCGTTTTTTTGGCATTCCAATCAAATTAGTCGTTGCTTCGTGTGTGAAATCGTTAATGTCCAGTTGTGTTTGCTCGATCTGATATGGTGTTGGATTGTAGTGTTGTGCTGTGATGTGCAGTGTTCGCACCGCTGGTACCGATGCTGGGATAGGGTCATACTCGTCATCTCCGGGTACGTTCTCAACAATGCCGCTGTCGTCGCCACCGCGGCCTACTTCTACAGGTGATTGGCGTTCTCGAGCAATGCACGTTTGGTAGATTCCTTTTTTAGTGTAATTGTTTGGGCTCTGTGCTTCATTTTATGTGGTTGCTGAATTTTAGTATAGTTAGGGTGTTGAAATTGATTTCTTATTTTAGTGCTGCTTTAGGTTCTTGGAACATTTCGACTGTGTTTGAGGAATAGGAATACAATTAGGTGCTAAGGATGTATGAAATAGTTTACACTGTATTTGCGGCATTTTATTGGAACTATGCCTGTTCAGAATATTTTAGCTTGTTCGAGAGAACAGGTTGTTTTTAGTCAATGTGCAAAATGATCTACTAATGTCGGTGTATTTAGTCATTAAGTGGATTGAGATGCTTGGTGTTTGGGACTGTTGGAATCCATTGGTTGTTCAAGAGTACATATTTTTAGTCGTTCAGGTTGTTTGAGTAACTTAGGCGCACAATTTTTAGTTGTAGTGCACTCACTCAAATAGTAGGACGACCCATTTTTAGTTGCTAAGTTTAGCTTTTTTGCACTACCACTGATGATTTTTTTCATGTTCATAAAACTCAAAATTTAGATTCACTCTTGTATAGCACTTCCTATATTACTAAAATCACTATCAATTCTGGTTGCTGCAAATTGTCTGTTCTGATCTTGAAGGACTCAAGAGCAGTTTACCAGGTGTCCTTTCTTTTTTTGCTTCAGTCGTGCTTCTGTGTTCTACTCATCACCGTAATTTTCTTTCCCTTTGCACCAAACCTAGGAAAAAAATCATATGCTTGCATCTATTAACAGCAACATAAATTTTTTTGGCAAATATTCAGAAATTCTTTATGTGCGATTTTCGCTTGGAGGACTATTCTACCTGTTTTCCGGTGCTAATAGCATTGCAACGATATTGCTCACTCTCTCTGATCCAACTAGGTCAAATGGAACACTTAATGCTGGTTATTTCTGTTTTCAGGCTTTGCTACAAGCATGCGATACTGTTGTCCAGAAGAAAAGACCCATACGATGTCGCCGCACTAGACGTGAAGTCGCTACGCGATGAGGTACACATTTTTTTGGCATTCCCTCGAATTAGTCGTTGCTTTGTGTGTGAAATTGTTCCACTTATGGCAGTGGGGTACTGAGGTGAGAATGAGAGGTCCATGGTGCGATGGATGGTACATGGTGACTGATGAAATGGTTGATTCATCATGTTAAGGCAACTGATCATGTTGAGCTCTTTTGTGATGTTTCTCACTATAAATGCAATTGGATGTTGAAACAACTACATCATCACATTCCACTTCTAAAAAATGATACCCTCAGTGGATGAGGATGGCTCGAACATAGAACTCGAGTCAACTTCTTCAGCAAAGCCGGCCTTCCCTCTAGCTTCAGTGGTGAAACAGCTGGTTGCTACCATTGAGAAAGTTTTTGTTCCAAGCATAGTTGTAACACCTTGCTTTTCTGAGCTTTTTTGAAGTTTTCAAAATAAAAAAAATAACCATTTGGTTTATTGATTTGTTAAATCTTAAAACCTGAAATTTTAAAAGTGATTTAATTGACTAAATCAAACTTCAACTAATTCGTTTTGGTTTAGCTTTGAGTTTGTTGAAGCTTTCTGGTTTTCGGTCTCCTTCGTTTGTCTTTCTATCCCTAGTTTCAAACCTCCTAGATTTTCTTAAGCTCGGGTTTGTGTTTGAAACATCCTTGTTGACCGTAATTCAAATTCAGATTTGAATTCCTCCTTTTTCGTTCTGACCCTTTTCTCTTTTTGGACCTTCCTTCCTCCTTGGGCGTAGCCCGTTGCTTTCCTTCAGGACCTCCTCTCACAACCGTTCTTTTTGCAAAGATCACCTCCTCTTGGTCACGACACCCTTTGGTCGCAACAACCCTTTTTGCAAAGACCACCCTTTTAGTCGCAACAGCCATTTTTGCAAAGATCACTCTCTCGGTCGCGACTGCCCTTTTTGCAAAGACCACCCTCTTGGTCACGACCTCCCCTTTTGCAAAGACCACCCACCACCTCCTCAGGACATCCTCCTCCTCAGGACCCCCTCAGGACCTCCTCCTCCTCAGGACCACCCTTTCGGTTGGGCCCCCCTCTCGGTCACAACTTCCCGTTGACCTTGACCTACATCTATGTTTCGACTAGCCCTACTCACTTTCTCCTTGTTGCACGTTTGTTGCAGAAGTCTTCTCGCATTAAATGATGTCATCTCTGTTGTACCCATCTCCCCCTCTTGTCTCCTCCCTTACCTGCTCCCGTCCCCATTGCTCACTTGCTAGTTGTGCGTCTATGCTGCACCACCGTGAATCCCATCGCTACATTCTTGTCACTCAGTTCTCCAACCTCCACTATAATAGCGTACCAGGGAGCCTTTTTCCCTTTTCCACTCCATTCACTTTCACCTCAACACTTCTGCTCTTTTACTCTCGTCCCGCAGCTCTTTCCGTTGGACCTCCTTCTCTAAAGCTTTTTGAGTTGAATTTCATTTGGATCTTTATTTGGGCTTTATTTGATCTTGCTCTGTTCTCACGTGTAGAGTTCGACGATGCCGGGGAGTCATAGTACCTCGACGAAGTAGATTCTCAAGCTTTCGAACAAGACAAGTCATATTCTTGATCATATTACACCCAGTATTTCAAATTATATACCTTCCGTTTTAAATTACTACTGCATGCGTATTTCAATTCAAGTACTTTAAATCCCTGTTTTAACTTGATAGTTATTCCCAATTCCTTTGTACACCTAGACTTGAACGTTATTTGGACATCCCTTGATACCTTAGTTAAAAGCTAGTTGGTACATTAGTATGAACTAGAATTTGTTGCAAAAAATCTATGCTTCGTCGAAGCTTAGCTCAAATTTTTTTGATTTTGGGAAGTTAGCCAAATGCTCAACTTTGTTTTCAAATATTGATGTGGTATGGTCAGTACCATGGAGTTTTTCTAAAATATTTTAAATGTGGTAAACTGAAGTGAAAACTGGTTTGAACTTGGGTGAAATGGATGTTTGGATGGGTGCATGTTCATGCACGGGATCGATCTATTTCTATGGTCGATACCTAGGGTTCTTTTGGTTGTCGCCCAGGTCAGTTAAGGACCAGTTTTCGAGTGTATTTTGCTATGCCTTCCCGTACTACCATATGCCCCGAATGGGCAGGACATGGCTAACTAAATTGCGATGTCTCACCGTGATCGTTCCACCCGATTGTGTGGGTGGTCTTTTATGACCTACTTCTTTACATTCCCACCTGGCGCAAGAGGGAGCTTGAATCCGGCGGATGGTTAGTCCAAAGTAAGCGAAACCTTAGCGAGGAGGGACTGCGGTGGGATTGCGCATTGTAAAGGCCTTGTGATAATCTCCTAGTCGCACATCTTCGGAAGTGATTGGGTGGGCACTATAATTGATTATCTCTTGTGGGTAAAGTTGTACAACTTCTGCAGAGTGTAAAACTATTCGAATAGTCGTGTCCACGGTCATGGACATGCTGTTAAAGCTTCTCCAAGTTAGATTTTCTGGTTTTGTTTTCAAAAGACTTGCTTAAAATTGTTTTGGATCTCTATCCAAATTGGGTTTTCGGCAGGCAGCCTTGTGATAGGAGGATATCCTTCACCACTTATTGATGAATGTTATCTAACTATAAAACTTGTGTTTAGAAAGAAATGAATTTTAGTTATGGTTTAGACTGCTTCGGAACTTAGTACAAATAATTGAAAAAAAAACTTGGATTTATGCAAAACAACTCTATAAGCCTTCCTTTTGCTAATCCTTGTATGCATCAATCTGTTACTTGACGGGTGTGACTTGCGAGCACGGTTGTTGTGATCACTCTTTCTTGTTGACAAGCAGGTGAAGAGGCCTACGCAGAGGACCAGGAGGTCCTGGACGACTAGGATGCGCCCCAACCGATTGCCTGTGGTGAATCAGGTGGCCCACGACTTGTTTTTGTTTCCGCTGTATTTGCTCTTGGCCTTGTGCCCTTTTGTAATCAACCCAAGTTTTTGTTAATATAGTGACGTTGTATAGATATGTTATCATCTCTTGTTGAATTGTGTACACTAGCCACTGATTATGGGATTAGTGTGGTTTACACAGTGCGGTCCTGAGGGTCTCTACCCCCGGGGTCGTGATATGAAGTGGTATCAGAGCCATCTCGACTGTAGGTCGTAACCTAGTAGAATGACCGCTAGAAAAGTTCAAAACTTATTTTATATAACAAGAAAAATAAATAAATTATTCTCTTCTCATCTCGGTCATCTATCTACTCTTACCCCTTGTAGCAATTCTTTCTTACCTAATTCTCTCTTCTCACATTTTATAGTGTTAAATGGATCCTATTTCCCTTATAACTTTCTTTAGTTGGTCCCTCGGTTTAGTCCTGGTGATCAAGATCTCAAGACTTGAAGTTGTCAAGAAGACCTCGTCGTGTAAGATCTACCAAAAATCGTGAGTTTCGAATAGAGCGTAGGTTAAAGCTATTAAAGTTTTTGGAAAAGCTTTCGAGTGGTTGGTTTTGCGTGGTTGGTTGTTTCGCTCCTTTCCCCCTTAGCTTCTCCTCTCTTTCCTTAGTCCCGGGAACAACACCAATCTCCAAGAGACCCTACCGTTTGCCGGTTGACGACCTGGTCGAACTGAAGAAGCAGATTGAGGAGATGCAAGATAAAGGTTTTGTCAGACCAAGTTCTTTGCCTTGGGGATCTCTAGTGATCTTTATTGCAAAGAAGGATGGAACCCAGTGGATGTGTGTGGATTACCGTTCGCTCAACGAAGTCACCATCAAGAACAAGTACCCTTTGCCCAGGATCGATGATTTGTTTGACCAGTTAAAGGGAGCCAGAGTGTTCTCAAAGATAGACTTGAGGTCAGGCTACCACCAATTGAAGATTCATCAAGAGGATATCCCCAAGATAGCCTTTTCAACTCGCTATGGACTGTATGAGTTCACAGTCATGTCCTTTGAATTGACTAACGCTCCTGCTTACTTTATGAACTTGATGAATAAGGTATTCATACAGTATTTGGATAAGTTCGTTATTATCTTTATTGACGATATCCTAGTATATTCCAAGAGTGAATAAGACCATGAAAAGCACCATCGGTTGGTCCTATCTAAGCTTAGAGATCATCAACTCTTTGCCAAGTTCCACAAGTGTGAGTTTTGGATGAAGGAAGTTATCTTCTTGGGTCACGTTTTGTCTGTAGAAGGAGTTGTTGTCAACCCCAGGAAGGTCCAGGATGTGCTCAATTGGGAGTCACCCAAGTCAGTGTCTCAAATCAGAAGTTTTCTGGGAATAGCAAGATACTACCGCCGGTTCATTGAAGGTTTCTCCAAGATAACAAGACCTCTCACTCAGCTGTCGAAGAGAAAAAAGAAATTTGCTTGGACCTCAGATTGTGAGCAGAGTTTCCTTGAGTTAAAGAAGCGCTTGACCACCACCCATCTAATACTATTATTCACTCTCGTGCATATTTGGAAATAAGCTATTTCTTAACTCATTTCTTGAATCACGAGTTTAGATGCATCGGCTGAGCTTACAATTTCAATTCACAACAACATCGTAGGTACAATTCATTTTATCTGTTGCAACGCGCGTACATGTAACTAGTCACTATAATATGTTGCCTTTGTCTCGTAAGATGAGATGGTCATGGAAGGTATTTATCGCGTTTAGTTAAGAAGATAGAAAAGATATTTATTGAAGCCAACTATTGATAGCCCAACTGGTATGGCACCCGGTTCTCCTGTTGAATGCCCATGTTTTAAATCTCACCAGGCATGTTCTAAGGGTTATTTGCGAGTTAATTCTATGATTGCTAGAATTTGTACCCGACAAACCTTTTGTATCTATATTTCTTAGAACATACAATTTCTTACCACGCGACATGTGTTTCTAATCAGCTCAGGAACAGGATAGCATAGTATTCAAAAACATATTTGTTATTTTTAAGTCGTGTGATTTTTTTTTAAGTTTAAGTCAATTATTATGATAATTGGTTTTGTGTAAAGATTGATGTGTCATAAGATTAGATATTGATCTAATGGATAAAAAACGTGACTTATGCTTAAAAAATTTCAATCACCTTATGAATAGACAGTTTGATTGAAAAAAGTTTGATTTTTGTTGATTGTCACCCCCTCGATATGATAGGATTGTTTTGAGTTACATTCGTTGTTACAACTAGACATACCATGTGGTTGACAAAAAAATCTACCGTGGATGCCCCGGGGGGCCACGATTCATAAGACATGCCATTTTTTGACCATGTACGGCACCGCAGCTGGCACAGAGAATCGGAGGGCGGAAATCTACGGCTGCGCTCATCGACGTGCGCGATAACACGAGTGAGTGGTACGAGCGATGAGTGAGTTGTCGGGTTCGGTGGGCACGTGGTGGCAACGGTCTATCTACGGTGTATTTTCCTAGCCTACCGAACCGTTGGTTGGCGGCGACGTGGAGCACCCGTGGCCGTCAGTAGGTCTGGTCCCGAACCGCCCTGTCCTGGGTTTGGAGGACTTGGAAGTTGGTTGCTTGCCTTTGCGCTCGCGTTGTGGTTTATCCACTGCCGATCGTGAATGATGATCGAGTCGTGGCATGAGCGAAGCGTGTTTGGGATGGTTGGGCACCTCACCTGTGCGCGCACGTGCGCAGTGCTCTCGTCACCATCAGCCAGTGGTGTTTTTGCACCCGTGCACGATCATGTCACTTTCTTGTACCAAATGTGTCCAGAAGAATAGAAATCAAGACTGGGAGATAGAATGGAGACTGGGAATAGATGAACTGAGTAAAGGGGAAGTTCAGAAGTAGCTATTCGTATATTACATCAGAGAAGACATCAGATGGATAGAGAAGAGTGGGGACTGGGAAGAACATCAGCAGGGAGGAAGAGCCTTTGGTTCTGTGTTTTCATTGATAGCCTCTGTGTTGCTTCCGCTTGCCCCTTTGTACTTGACAAGCCAACATGTAATTTGCTTTTCCTCGGCCCACAGCCCACGTAGCAAGCCAGGTCGGTTCGTGACATTCCTTCCCTGTTGAAATTCGGCTTGTCCCCAAGCCGTTGCAAAGATTTTCACCTGCTCTAGTTTCTTTTGAAGCTTAGATCCAAATACACTGATTTGTGCATCATATCCACTGTTCTCTGGCTTCAAATCGCCGGGCTCCAAGGGCTCAACAGGGAGAGATTCAACAGAATCAAAATAGAAGAACTGGTAAACAGGATGGAATTTCCCCGAGCATGCTTTCACAACCTCCTGACCTACAATACCACCAAACATTGCAGCCATAGGATTCAGAACAACCCTCGAGAAATCACTCATGAGAAACTCTCCTGGTTCCTTCATGGCCTTTTTCATGGGTTTGAATTTAAGAACCTTTGGTGGCTTGACCTGTGTGACAATATCACCTCTAACATATGTGCCAAATGAGGAAGTGTCTTCTTCTAGAGTAAAAGAATAAGGCATTGTAGTCTTAATCTTTCTTGGTTTAACATCATTCAACCCAGTCATTCCCTGGACTTCAGAGAACACAACTAGATCACCATCCTGGAACCCCAAACGCTCATCATAAACACAGAAGACAAGTGTTGTGTTGTCATTACTGATAAATGCCACAATTCATGTATGTGGTTCCTCTCCATCAACATCAAAAGCAGTAAACCTAGGACCAAAATCACAAAAGACACTGCCAAAAAGACCACAGACTTCAGACTTAAATGAAGCAATGGGTGGCTGATGGCTGTGGCAGTAATCGTCAAATTCAACTGCTTTCTCTAAGCTGATATCAGTAAAGACCACAGCCTGTAAATTTCTCTCCGTAGTGACATATTGCATGTTAGATGGTGGTGTAAAAGCCTTCAAGGGGTGGCTGTCTTCGAATTCAATTTCTGCATTGCAGTGTGGACTCTCAAAAATGCAGTCATCATCTGCATATGTAGATTGAACAATCAATACAGGTATAGGGCTTAGCTGATTGTTGCCTCTGGGTATAGATCGAGATGGATTACTAGCTTGATTACTATATTTTGCATTAGCTCGTGTTTTTTATGAGTTTCACACGATTTGACAAGATTAAGAAGCTCTCCAACGCCATCAATCAGACTATCCGCAAAGTTGCACTGCCATAGCAATTCATCACTTGAAGATTTTTCTATGACAGGGAAAGCACTCATCTTTTCAAACAGTGAAGAGGTTACTCTGCCACCAGGAATCTCCCTGCTCTTCAATTCATCTCGATTATAGGAAACTGATTCTTCAGCCTCCAGACTTGATGTGCCTTGTAAAACTTCCCTGAAAACTAATTCAATTTCTCTTCCCTCAGAATCATGAACAACAATTGAGTCACTGAAAACTGGTATGCGAAGGACATCCTCTCATTTCCACCCAAGAGAGTTGTACATAAGAACAACCAAGCCTTTACCTTGAGAAGAGTCAATCTCAGAAGTATCTTTCAGCTATTTCCAAGACGGCCATGGATCCCAAGGAATTGGCAATTCAGTGGTGCCTAAAATGAACTGTCCCTGACCCAATTTGCTCACAACAGCTTCTTCATCTTCAGTGTATTGTATTTTCTTGGAGTAAGGCCAACCACCTTCAGTGTTTCTCAACTCGCAGTAGCATAACTCAAGGAGTAGTGCCATCAACAACACCCAAACAATAAGAATCCTCCTCGAGTGAATGCACAGTCCACAAGCCCTGGCACCAGAATAATGCACATACTTCTCATTATCAATGAATTGGGCCACAAAATAAATCTGCTCCCCGATACGGTGCAACTTCCCACCCACCATGGCCATAAAAATTGTGGCTGAAATCCTGCTAAGCTCATAGCATACCATTGGTGACACCTGTTGGTGTATACTAGTGAGGGTCTTCTGGCTGGCCCATAGATCTACAATTTCCTCTCCCATCTGCTTGTCCATTAGAATCTCAAGCAACCAGTTGAGGTTCTCAACTTGCTTATAGATTCTCTCGAGTGGTCCCTTTCCAACTGACATGGTTGTTTGGTCAGCAAGGCCTAGAACAGAGGCCTCTTCAAATAATTCCACCAGACAGTTCAAATAAATCTACCCTTTGAATTTTGCTCCTAGTAACTCAATCTTCTCATTGAGCATTTTGGTATCTGACATATATACCTTTTCATCATCAAGAACACCACCTCAGCAAACACTCCAGAGAGGAATTGAATTGATGGTGGCCATGGTTGCTTATACTGCACTCTGGTTCGATAGCAGATGAGAGATGGCCATAGTGTAGGCCATAATTCTTCTCCACTACACGTGATCTCCACTCGTGAAGGCGGCGGCCATAGTTGCCGCTTGTCCCACTTCATCGGTGGTGGCCACAACACCACTGTACTTCTGCTAGGCATTACCTCGAGCAGCTTGCGCGCACTCAACTGACAGCTAGATAGGTTGGGGATGTGCTCGTCACCCAGGTCGATGGAGTCGACGGAGACGCCGCTCGATGTGGAGGTGAGGACACGGGTGCCGTCTGGAACGGTGTCCCGCTGTAAGACCATGACTGGAGGGGCATTGACAGTGGACGTCACCTGGGCATCGCATAAGGTCGAGGAAAGCGTAGACCGCCCGAGCCTATTACGCAGCGTCTCATTCAACTCGGTCACCATCCTCAAGCATCTGTCCCTCTGCTCATCGGACATGGCCTCCCAGTCCCAGCCCGGTGAAGACGAAGTGACTGGCTTGGACATGGGCTCGTTAGCGCCAGCGGGGTGTGTGTCCGATGGTGATGAACGTGCATTTGCGACGATGACCTCGGGGGCAATCGCGGAGGCCTCCACGTCGCGTCGAGTCGTCGTAGAGGACGCAGAGTCTAGCGTCGGCTGCTCCAGCAGAATATCAAGGAAGCAACTGCCCTCGTAGATGCACCGACCATGGAAGGCATCTCGAGCTCGCTTTGTTTCTTGCCATGATCGGAGTTGTACCGTAGCCTCCACACGGTTGCCTCTCTCCAACACCGACATCTTCTCCACCCCATACGCCTCAAGGACTTGGTGTAGCACCTCCTTCGTCACCGGGTAGAGCACATGGCTCACGGTGATGCGAAGAACGCCGCCCGTGGCTGCCTTCTGGTGGCTCGGCATTTCGCCGAGCAGGTGGCGGGTGCCTCCTCCACCGACACCACCACTGCTCGAATCCACTCACCGGTCCCATCTACCACCACCAATCCCTTCCCACACCATCTCAGCACAAGAACTCCCACAAATCGACGACTGTGATACCAATTGTTACATTCCACTCCAATCACTCAAGTATCGGATACCAAATGTGTCCAGGAGAATAGAAATCAAGACTGGGAGATAGAATGGAGACTGGGAATAGATGAACTGAGTAAAGGGGAAGTTCAGAAGTAGCTATTCGTATATTACATCAGAGAAGACATCTAGTTTGGGGATAGAGAAGAGTGGGGACTGGGAAGAACATCAGCAGGGAGGAAGAGCCTTTGGTTTTGTGTTTTCATTGATAGCCTCTGTGTTGCTTCCGCTTGCCCCTTTGTACTCGACAAGCCAATAGGTAATTTGCTTTTCCTCGGCCCACAGCCCACGTAGCAAGCCAGGTCGGTTCGTGATAGTTCTTTTCTCCCGTGTGATTGGGATCCAGACCAATCCATAGATACATATGTCCATTAAAATTTACCGTTTAAAGTAGAGACGAATCGGGCAAGTCTTATTTGAAGTTACACCGTTTCCTTTGAAATTTATGGCTTCCTGCAAAAGCATTTACCTATAATGCGTAAACATCTTAGGGCATCTACAATAGTGATCAACTCAATCGTCTCTTACCTGCTATGTTACTCAAAAGTCTAGTTGAAGGAGAGAGGATGTGAAGAGAGAGAATACGTCATCTCTTATATAAAAGACAAACTGGACACACAAATCATCGCAAATGGTGAGTGGGTAATGAGAGAAGTTGTGTTAAAAATGAACGATTTTATAGATAAATTGTTGGCGATGTTGTCTCTAAAGTTATCTGTAGATAAGTTGAAATCTTTAGAGATAACCCTAAAAGATAAACCGTTATACATGTCTTACAAATTCTAAATTCTAGAAGCATTACCAATTCTCAAGGTTTGCGAGCTAAATTTCCGACAACAGTTATAATAACTCGTTGGCATGTAGTGTACTACTGTATACATCTAGAAGTGGCATCTCCAATAGGGCTTGGACACTCACATGACTTGCTACTAGGGAAACCAGATGCCTTAAGTTACCGATTAGACTAGCTGGGGTCAAAATTTTCTGGTCAAGTGATCATAATCGCGAGGAACCGATCAAATCAGTCATTGGGATCGATGTGACGGTGACTGGTGATTGGGAATTTAACAGTTGGTTCGTGTCCGTCACTGTTTGCCCCGCTAAGTTTCGCAAAGAAAAAGCTTTAATCTGTGATGGCTGATGGCCACTTGAGAAGTGGAGATTCGTGTGGCTCATAGACTGGATCGAGCTGGTTGTTGCGAATGCTTATCTCATCCTGCAACTAGTACTGAACTTATTTGATACATTGTGATTTAATTTAATTTTTTTAATTAACTCAGAATTTAAACTAAAATCTGTTCCGATTCGAAAGAATTAGTTATAATCCCTCTTTATCGAAACAAGCTCTTAAGGGGCTAGTGAGTAGTAACAAATGCAATGTACTTGTTCAAATCGTTCATTTTTTTTGGTGTATGTGTGTTCCATGCCACATGTACTAAGTTTTTTTTTTTTCTCTCTCTGTGTGTTTCATGAGTGTCATGTGTTTCGTGGATATGAACTGGTCTGATTTTTTCTCCAGTATCCAAAACTGTAGCTGCACCCTTCTTAATGATATGCAGTTCCTGTCGCATTTTGTCACACACCAATTTTGTTTTCTCCCACATATATACATGAAGATCATGGTTAACACATTTCCTCACGGTATGATGTAACTGTACAAGGGATATGATGCAATGAAAGGGGGAAGAAGAAGACAAGCGAAACATAAATGGCAATAATGCCATGGAAGATTTGATCTTCCCCTGCGGTGACAACTGACAAGGACATGGCATCGTGGAGCAAGGACGGGAGAGGGGAATCAAAGTGCCTTTTACATCATCAGAATTGGATCTCCAAATGATTGCGCCCCAAGGGCACTCCATGGAACACACTAGTTTCCTTATCCGATCGAAGAGCTGATCGAGCATCGATCGATCACATGCCATGGATCAGTGAGCATCTGCTCCACAATAATGAGACATGGTACTGTTAGCGAGAGGGAGAATCCCAAAGAAGCAATGCATATCCGATCTCATCCACGGAGAGCAATAGCGCATGAGTGGATCACTAGAAATGGCTTGGGTGGCGGTGTAGTCTCAGAATTTGTAATGATTGAATTTAAAGTTCAGTCATCTTTTGGTTGTGTTGTTTCAAGTCACTTTCATTCGTTGGATACGTTGGATGTTGTTTATTTGTAATAAATGGGGCCGTGTGCATCCTTGATGCAGAGGCCGGGAGAGATTTTGTCTCTTCCATTATCTAAAAAAAAAGAAATGGCTTGGGTTGGGTTGGATAAAGATGGCAAACGCAAACGTGGGGCCTACGGCTTTGCGGGGTTTAGTTTTAGCCATTTCTGGGTGGTCCAAAATGCTCAGGTACACACATACACGCCCCGCGTTTATCTTGTGCCGTTGTGCGAGATCGTCTTAGCATGGGCCCGGCTCGCCAACCGCATCAAATATCGGCTAAGGCTCGTGAACGTACGTACCTCCTCTTGAGCTAGACTCCCCACATAACTGTAGCTATCCTTATTTGTTCCTCTTTCGCTCCCAGTTGTTTTTTTTTTCTCGTTTCTATTTAAAAGCGATTTTGCTAATTTTAAGTTGTCTATTTTTTTTTTAAGTTTAAGTCACTTGTTGTGACCATTGGATTTGTGTAGAAATTGGTGTGTCATATGATTGTCATATGATTGGATATTGATCCAATGGATGTCATATGATTGGATATTGATCCAATTATCACAACAAGTGACTTAAACTTAAGAAAATTTCAGACAACTTATGAATAGACAGTCCCATTTACAAGGTATAGCATGGGTAGACTTGAAATAGTCGCTAGAACTAGAGCCATCGTCGATAAAGAGAGCTTAAATCGCAGTGGTAAAGCTTCGTGAGCGAAAGTGTTGCTGTTAGCACTCGCTCACAGGTGGACACGACGCGAGCCCACCTGTACGAGTCAGTCGGAGAGTTTTTGGTCATATGGTACTATTTATAGTGCTAATAATAGTTTTGGCTCTCTCCTCACGTCAATACAAAAAATGGCATCCTCTACCGTGCCGCAGGTGCCGGACTCCCCACTGCGCTCCACGTGTAAAATCCGGGCCCCTGGCGCACGGACCAGGCCGAGTCCGCCCCCAGGGGCACGGCAGATAACACTGTCGTGCCCTGGAGCCACGGAGGCGCAAGTCCGTGCCTCCTTGGCATGGAAGTGGCGAGGATGCCGCGAGGGGAATTGAAAATAGTGAATTAAAAAATTATTTATGACACTATTTAACACTATTTGACATAATTTGAAACACTATTCTTGTTTTTTTTACCTCGCACTCGCAGCTTCAAATGTATTATCACATGTACTCGAAAAAAATTTAACAATTTTTTTACATGAAATCATGACGCAGCACAACACATGCAGCTTCAAACATGGGTATCAACAATCGCCATCGTCACCCTTCGCAGCCCTTAGTGGCTCAGTGAGTCGATGGACGGTGTATGTGAAATACTATTTGATGACGCGGCGGTGGGCAGGTAGTACACCGTCACTGGTCGCGATGTACTACTGCACGCCGCTGCATCCGGTGACGATGTACTTCTGCCTGTCGTCGCGTCGTCAAATAGTGTTTCACATGCATCGTCCACTGACTCACCGAGCCACCGAGGGCTGCGAAGGGTCGCGATGGCGACAGTTGACACCCATGTTTGAAGTTATGTGTGCTGTGCTACGCCGTGATTTTATGTGAAAAAAATTGTATTTTTTTTCTGGTACATGTAATAATACATTTGAAACTGCGAGTGCGAGGTAAAAAAATCAAAAGAATTTAAAGTTTTAAATAGTCTCAGAAATAATTTTTTAATCCACTTTTTCAATTCCTCTCGCGACATCCTCGCCACTTCCGTCCCAAGGAAGCACGGACTTGCGTCTCCATGGCTCTAGGGCACGACAGTGCCCTGTGCTGTGCCCCTGAGGGCTGGACTCGGCCTGGTCTGTGTCCTAGGGACTCAGATTTCACACGTGGCGTATGGTGAAGAGTTTGGCTCCCTAGGGTATGGTAGAAGATGCCATTTTTTTACATTGACGTAGGGAGAGGATCAAAATTACTATTAGCGCTAGCTGTGAACAACGCCATGCGATAAAAACTCGTTGAAGAACCACAGAAACAAGTTGCACGGGAAGGAGGGACCTCTACCAAATCTGGCATTAGAATCACAGAACGTGACACCTTGTCTTACCTATTACGACTACTCCCTACTAACGAGAAGGCCAATTAGGATAGTGAATTGTGATGCAAGCAAGGGCGAGGCACGCGAATGTAGCGCGCGACATGTTAGCATGGTCCCTACTTGGCTATTTGTGAAAGATTCTTCTCCCCTCTCTGTCTCTCTGTGTCTTTTCTCTTTGTTTTAGAACTTACAAGTGGTCACTACCGGTGAGGGGGCGGTGGCGACGTACGGTCGCAACTCAAAAGACACCATTCTCGGATCAATGCAACGCATGCGTATCTTAATAGGACTTTGCAAAGGCTGCATGCACGCGTGCTGTGACGTTCGTGCTCGCTGCCCTATTAGCAGCCATGGATCTTGCACTGTTCCGGCACAAGGAAAGCACATGGCGAAGCTGCATTAGAAAAAGCTTTCATAGAATATCAGAAACTTCTTGACAGGTCATGGAGCACTTCGTCTTTAGTAATCATCACATGGAGTTTTTGGTTGCTTGGAACCCGAGCTGACCGCTTACCAGATTACAGAGAAGTTGGCATACCATATTTTTGTTTGATCATAGTGACAAATATGTTACTTCCAGACAGACAACTACTTGCATCATAGGAGGATCTAGCTAGGTTTTATTTTTAGGTGTATTTTGGTATTGTGTATGCTTCTGTGCTCCTCAAAAAACTAAATTTCACAAATCTTGAATCACTACTATCGGTAGTAGGGTAGAGGATAATTGCAAATCAGACCCTCAACGTGCCTTAAAATTGTGCCTTTTTTTGTTGAATGAAACTAGCAGGAGATTTGTCCGTTATATTAATAGAGAATGGGCGAAACAAGCCGCAGAGTACAAATTTTAAAAAAGGCCTTAATTACATGGGGTTGAAAAGCTCCAAACATTTGGCCCTTCCTCCTTGATCTTCGCTATCAAATCCTGCGGTGCGGTGGCTCTATTGTTGAAAATTCTTGCATTTCGTTCCTTCCAAATCTCCCAAATAATTAGGAGCAGGATTGTCATCGTGGCCCTCCTGGGGAGCCTTTCCTCTCCACTATGTTGGACCACCAGTCCAAGATGTTCGTGCTAGGGGGCCAGAGGGAACGTTGTAAACTGTCGATTCCCAACCAGTCTGTCATATGCTTCCAAATTCTTGAGGAGAAACGATATTAGGCGAAAAGATGAAGGACCGATTCCAGAGTGTGTCTGCAGAGGGGGCAAAAGTGTTGGTTTGGCCACCCTCGTGCTTTTAGTCTGTCTGAGGTCCAAAGTATGTTTTGTATTGCCAGCCAGCTGAAGAATTTGCACTTCGAAGGGGCGTGGGCACTTCGGAGGCGAAGAATTGTGCCTTTTCACTTTTAGGGATAGCATAAAAAATTGAAAACACTCCCTCATTTTTGTTATATGGAGAACTTTCCGAACAAGTTATAGCTCATATTTGAATCGCATGAGTTTTTATAAGAAACAATAGTTTTTTCCCCTCAAAATCCTCGATTCGAAATCGGGCTGTAAAGTTTACCCAATTACCGCTCAAAAGGAGAGGGGGGGGGGGGGATAATTCAACTGCCTACAGTACTATCGATAAGCCTTTTTGGTCAAGAAGAAAGAAAGACAAACAAGCAAACGCCTCGGCAGATGAAAAAAAATTCAGTTTGCGAACGTGAAGTTTCCTTTGCCGAGGAGGCCTGCAAAGCAGCCACACTTGTCAAACCGTTTGACATTCCTGGCTCTGCTACAGCGACGCTATGCAAATCAACGTGTGCAAAACAGATAATACTACTAGTAAAACATGAAGTGAGAGAACAATTCAAGAGTTTGTTTCCAAAAGACAACGCAAGGGTTTGGTCTGGCCAAGCACATTTCGAAATTCAGAGCCTTTGGTCCCAACGTATGCTGAAAATGGAAAGACAAGAAGCTGTTTGATTAGTACTGCTTTTGTTAAATTATGTTTACTTGGGAGCTGAAACATCGTGAAAAGGGAGGAAAAGAAGGTGGTTGATTATTTGTGGAGTACTACTGTACTAGTACTATTGGGATTTGAGAGTTGAAAAACCTTGGAGGCAGTGCCTCAGACTTCAATGTTCAATGCTGGTGGATGCGAAGTCCCAAGAAAAGGAAATGTTCAAATGCTTGCTGCTAGTATAGTGCTAGCCTTTTTCGTCGTCTCCTTTGCATGGTTCACGTCTCCTTTTTGACATTTGCGACTCCTGTTGCATTGCATGCTTGTCCTCTAATCTAAGCGTGTCCTTGTAGCTTGCCGGTACCGCCTTATCACTGACACACATGCACATGTTTGCTGCGTCCGTACGTTTGTCTGTCAGGAAGAGGAAGACTTGTACACAAGTCCAGGGGCGGACCCAATGGCGGTAAGCCGGGCTAGAGTCCACCCTATCGCTGGTCGGATAGTGGATACATCTCTCAAGCATCTGCATCTATCTATAAAGAAAGTGAGTCGAAGTCTGAAGATAGAAGAAGACTAGTCCCATAAGCCTGAAGTCAAGAGGGCTACTAACTTGAGGCACCTGTCCATGCATGCCTAGGGATGGCAACGGGGCCATTCCCCGTCGGGGAGTAGCGGACCATCCCCATCCCCGTGACAAAAAAGAAATCCCCATCCCCGTCCCCGTCCCCGTCGTCGGGTACTATTCTTCCCCGTTCCCCGTCCCCGTCCCCGTCGGGTTATCGGGGCCCCATCCCTGTCCCCATCCCCGTCATCGGTACTACCATTTCTAGATTTCAGCTACAGCAAAGAGAAATTTCTCAAGCTATGAATTCATGGATACACTCATGGGGCGGCGGCTGGGAAGGGAATGGATGGGAAATGGGAGTATGGGACTAGGGTTATGCTTATGCACAGCTTAGGGTTGGGGAACAATGGTTGGGCACTTGGGCTGGGCTATGAACTTATGAAGTATGTACTATATTATCGGGGGCCCATCGGGGAACGGGGATGGGGAGCAGGGGAATAGTCATGTCCCCGCCAAACCCGATAGGGAATATTTTTTTTCATATTACTATCCCCGTAGGGAATAAAATAGTCCCAAACCCGCCCCCTAATAGATGAATTCTCCGTCAGGGAATAGGGAATGGGGCCATTGCCATCCCTATGCATGCCTAGCTTCATGGATGGCTGGAAAGAGATTCTGTTCATATTGGATTTTGGAACATGATCAGCGATGCCCTTCCTACTCTAGACCATGCCTGATGCACTTTGAAAGTTTCTCCTTTTCTTTCTTGCAAATAACTAGCTGAATTTTCCACGTAGTTGCTGGCTAAAATAATACATATGCTTTTATTTGAAAATAGATATATTTATTATGCAACTCTAATACTTATAGAGCGTGTATTTTTTATGCAATTATAACCGTTCCAAATATATTTGATATAATCTAGACTCATCAAAATAAGCGGCGTAGATTTTTATCTTTTTTCTCTGATTAACGTAAGAATTTCTAACACTTTAGAGTGAACGTGGTGGCTTATCTTTTTGTATTTAATAATATAATATATAGTTTATTTAGAGCTGTTAATCTTTGTGGTTGTACACAAGCATCGGGGGTTCGTGTGATGTCTTTTGTAACCATCCGTCTGCAAATTACGAAGGGAGACATATCAGTCGTAAAAGCTCGTTTAAGTGAAAATACAAAAAGGCGGGAAAACAGAGGATCTATTTTATTTTTGCAAGAAAATATGTTTTTATAAAATATAAGGAGAGCTGCTAAGTTCCATTAATAAGAGACGAGCAAGAAAACAAACTTTCGCTTGACCGGTGACCTCCACGCGCAACGGCCATTAATTGTTGGACAGATGAACTGTATTTGTATATCATCTCATTTGTTCTCCCTCGAGTCAGATTTAAATGCCATTTAGCTCTATGAAAGTGCTCCACGCACGACGTTTTTATTAGATACATGCACATAGGTAAGGCGAAAATATGTTTTTTTCCCTCGACATATATTGTCCACATTATTCGTAGATTCGTCTTTTAAAAAATACCGAATTAACAAGTATTTGTAAACCAAAACAAACTCGCTCCTAAAAGACATGTATTTTGACCTCGAGGGAGTAAGACCATCTAAATGTTGGATTTTAGCGGGTTCAATGAGCTATTTTAGATGATTGGAATCGATTCGATACAATGGAGTTATCGATTCCAACAAAATTAATATTGAAACCGAACTCTAGTTTAGAGTTGATTCAACCACGATAAAAAAAATTATGATGCCCACCTATTAGATCTTGGAGCTAGGAAGATGAGGGAGACAATGTTGGTTTTTTAATACACGTGGATTCTATTTATAATTGTAATCGGATCAATACATTAGAGAAAATACAACCTCAGTTTCTTAAATGCTTACGTAACATTTCTTTAAATCGGCAATACACTAAAGATACCCTGAGACTAGGTAGGTGCAGTGGGCCGTGCATCTAAGTTACTCCAGTAGTCCAATACCAATACATACGTACGTATGACGTATGTACTGCAGTTACAAACTTCTGTGATACTAGTCTGAGTCTCCCAGTTGACGTTGTACAAATTTCTGTGACCCAAATCCTCCATTAAAAAAAGGGTGGTGACTGGTGAGCATGCCTACGAACCGGCCGAATCACCCGAACCGTGGAGTTTTCTCGGCGACCATGTGGCCTTGGTAACCATCTAGCCCTGCGGTCTAACCTAATTAAGTCCTCAAACGAAGGTCAATCGATCTGACCTGCGGCGCCGCCCTAGCTAAGCTAGCACCGTCGCGTGTATGCGCCATGCGTGCAAGGTCGTGTTCAACGCCTACGACGTTTGATCAACGCACGGCAATAGAATTAAATCCATGGATCAGATGAAGGCAGCATTCGATGTATGTGCAGCATGGATAGTACTACCAATTCAATTCCAAGCATTAAAACAAGTAGTGCTAGATTAACAGGCTGTGTCAACCATATATTAGTAGTAGTTGTGCAAATTAATGTGTGCTCTCTTGCTAGGACAGTCTCAGCGGCCCTTCAACCGAAAATATGTTTGTTCTAAATCAATTGCTGCTATATTTGTGAAAGATTGCTACGGTATTGTTGCAGAATAAAGTTACAAAAGGCATGTACAACAATTTATCTCTTAGGGTTGTTTCTAAAGGCTCAAACTCATCTACAGATAATTTTAGAGACAACATATCTAATAATTTATTTATAAAATCATCATATTCAACACAAATTCACTCATTACTCACTCACCATTTGCGTTGGTTTATGTGTCCAACTTGTCTCTTATATAAGAGATGACACATTCTCTCTCTTCACATCCTATCTTTTCCAACTAAACTTTTTGAGTGACATAACAGGTAATAGACGGCTGAGATGACCACTATTGAAGATGCCCTAAGTATCATACATTAACCGGTTCACGTAAAAACTTAAGCTAGATAAGTATATTGGCTTACGGTGTTAGAGCATAGAATGTCACGACGTTGCAGCACCGTGGATTTTGTCCAAGATCTAGTAGAGGACAAGGGTCGGCACCGTTGTAGGCTGTAGGTGGCTGCAACTTGGACGCCCGATCATGCGAAGACTGCCTGAAACGGACAAGGATCGGGGGTCGCGGAAACCGACCGGTGATGATGGGCTCGGCATCACCCAAGAGACGGTGGTGTCCTCCCCCCTTCAAGATCGCCATCGAGTGTTCGTGCCAACGGCTCAGGGCTGACCAAAGCGCGTGAACAGTGACATCAGGCAAGAGGGTATAATAAATGAGATCCGCAAGTTGCCGTGAAGGCGAGAGGGTAATGGAGGGGTTCGATGAACTGGTTGACACGACTCAGACTCCTGGATCAGTCGGTACCGGCCGCTAAAGGCTAAAGCTGCTAGTCTCCTGATACAGCCACGGCAAAAGATTTTGTGGTTGGGCGCATCATGACAGCGTGACCGCGTACTGTACAGGCGTTAAAAACCTACAGCATATTGCACTGTACAGAAGAATTTTTGTTTCAAAATATAGTACAAATGATTTTTTTTTTCGAGGGTAAATTGTTTGACATAAATATCCCACTTGGCTATCGCATATTGGATGTTATTTTTGTTTTTCACAAATATCGCATATTGCTTTATATTTTTTAGATGAAGTATCGTTCTTGGTCAGTACATTTTTACGTGTTAAAGAAGGCGACCGGAGCCACCGAAAATATACTAGAATATGGATACATGATCGAGGAACTAGCAACTAAATACAATAGAAGAAAACCACCATAATAGAACGGAGGGAGTGCTTCTTTCGTAGAACCAAATCAAATATGGAAGCGGAGCAGAGAACACAGCAAGGTTCCTACTGCAGCAAAGCATTCGCTCAAAATAGGCTCAGGTAATTGACACACTGGGCGCATCATGTTCGGAGCTTACATACGAAATTTTGGCATAAAAATAACGAACATCGCATGCGAAGCGACGACTCGAGTGGACTTCAGTGGCTAACACCACCTGCATGGAGGCCCATTTCTGAAAAGAATGGCGTTTGCGTGGAAAGCAAAACCCTTGTACAAAAAAAAAAAAAAAACTCCAGAAAATGCAGATAACTGAATGACCAAATTTTGCATTAACCCGAACCTTGATAATCCTGAGGTTGTATAAATGACTCCACATTTTTTTCTGGACTATGCAAAATCATCCAGTTCAGACAAGACAATGTTGAGGTCTTCAGAGTTTGGTATTTACTGGAACATGATGCTCCAGCCAGAACTGAAGTCCAGTGCAGAAGTCTGAATCCAGAAGCCAACAACGAATGCTGACATATCCTTGAAACAAGGTCTCCAGTAGAAAGGCACAATCAGCATTCAAAGACAGCTGTGAATCTGGTGGCGATGGCAAGTGGCAACATGTCGGTGTTGCTACTGTTTTTTTAATAGACCGAGGAAACAAGAGGTAGAAAGGCTGAATGATTAAACCTAGTGGTAACATAATGTGAAATCAACAGCACAACATATTGAGAACCAAGATATATACAAATTGGGCAGCATTCTAGACGAGTTTGACATCCTCAGTAGGATGCATGGGTAAGATTTCATGATGAACAGTGACCGAAATGCACACAGGAGAATCTCGAAGCAGGGGAATTACAAGGAGAATCCTAAGTATCCTGCGTCAGTGCTTTACAAAAAAAAAAAAAAAAATCATGCTGACACCATCAGATGTGACTAGCATAAAAAAACACCTAGGCAAGACTGCAATCGCCCCAATTCTTTGGAAATAAACAAACATAAGTGCATGAAAATGGTGGTAAGGACTGATGGAAGCGGTTGAGTCAACAGGCATGAAGAGCATTTTGTTCCTGCCTCGCCAGATGTGGCCTGAATTCATCCGTTCATCAGCTTAACGATTCATGCCGCCAGTATCTATTCTGAACACATCAACAACTGACTAATGAGCTTCTCTCCGAGATGGCGGTGCAGGTTCAGAGACCGAGCTTGTTGTGATGACTTCCGATGAGACATCCCAAATTCCACTTCTTTGGCCCCGACTCGAGTGCCGTACCTCGCCTCTAACTGTAGGAACCTGTGCATCTGTATTGGTTATAAGTTTGGAATCTGAGACTGTCCCTTCCATCTCATTGCTGTCCCCACCTCCCATTTCAATAGCAATGTCCTCATAATTACGGCGCTGTGAGATCTTCAAGAGATCACCACCAATGTCAAGGTCATCTTCCACTTTTACCCGACGAGCACCAACTGGTTCATCTTCTACCTCCCTAGCACGGTTAACTGGTGGAGCTCGCACTTCCTCTTGTATATGTGCCCGGAACTTGTGTTTAGAAGGCTGTACCTTGGTACAGAAGACTTCTAGAAAGTTATTCAGACACCCTTGATCGTAGACATTAGGCCTGCCATCTGATCTATACCGGAAATTCTCATATGTGGTCTGAAAAACCAGAGTACCTATATCAGATATTAGGAGTGGTGTACCGCAAAGGAAATATTTGTTTTCGTTTGGGAAAAGAGGCATCCAAAAAGAACATTCTTGGTTGAATTAAGGTTTGCACTAGCTGTCTTAAGGTTTGCCTAGATAGTCCAACAGCGTTTCTCTCTCTAAATATACAGCCTAGTTAATATACAAAAGCATAAATGAGCATTTTAAGATAAACAGCCTAATTTTTGTTCTAATCACAACCCTAGATAACTATAAATATAGCTCAGCACTTGCCTGTATAGTTGCTTTGAAGATTTTATGCATGAGCTTGAGACAAGGAAGAAAAACAAAAGAGGTCTCATAATAACTAAAACTCTGAACTCAACTCATCTAACGAAGGGGTGTGCATTTCCTCAAGAGTGGAAAACAGAAACAGCCACTTTTTCCCTCACAAATGCACAACTATAAAACGTAAAGGTAAAGAAGAGGAACTTCAAGGTTCAGTTGAAATTGGAACGGTGAAATTGGAAATGCCCTCTTTCCCAACCGAATATATAACTATTTTCAAAATCTTTATGGTACGGAACATCACAAGCACTGTGCATATGACATAAACTTGCAATAGTAAAAACAAAGATGCAAAAACAGAAGTTTCTGCTCAGGAGTGCAGACAAATCACAAAGCAAAAATAAATCAAGATACCCAATTTTACATCAACAGACCAACCTGGTTCATGCTGATGAGATATGTATGAAATCCTGTGAGTCCACCAACGAACCAGAGAGAGATGAAACAGTATATCATTAGTGCCAGAGAAGCAGGAGAGTGTTTCAAAGCCTTCCACACTGTAGGATAGTCTTCGTCCATGAGAAACTTGATGTACAATGCCGACATAGCAAATATATAAATGCAGAGGAGACTTGAGGAAGAAACAAACAGGAAAAAATACCGGTAATTGCGCTGCACAATGGACAAGTAGAAGTAAATTAAGATCAGCAGTCAAATCTCCCTCTCTCAAAAAAAGATAAGCAGGCAAAGATGAAATGGAGCAACTAAATCAAATTTTTATTAAGCTTGAAAGAAATCAATTTGAGACATGTTTATGAGCACCTCAGTTCCACATTATAGATGCATAGTTTTTTTAAAAATATATTATATATAGAAAACCAACCAAAACAGTTATAATCAGGGATCTCAACATGGATGTATAGGAGCATTTCTCCTCTATCTATTTTTCTCAGGATTTCTATATCTCAGTGAACATGGAAGCCAACAGTTTGCTTTTTGCACACACAAGTTTCGTGTATAACATGTGTATTGACAGGGAGTACCAACTGACAAGTGCACCACTTTGATTCCAATAACTGTTGCATGTTCATTAGATATTCTTTTGGATTGGGTTTGTTGAGAAACAGATTCAGTTTGAAAATTTTGATAAAAGTTTTGAGTTCTACTTTTAACATTACATGGACGAGCTAATTGTAACAGGTGCAGAAACTCACCTTTCGATCAAAAAGGTGCACCTAGCTTGGGCTTATCAAATAGGTACCTTCAGTGAAAATAGGTGATCTGACAATTGCTACTAGTTAATTAGTCTGAGTGATTGCATGACCCTTTTGTCATACAGGCTTTTCCAGTGATTTTTGTGTCGAATTTTGTACAGAATGATACAGTGCTATTTACTTAATTGGAGAATAAATTACAAAAAACACAGTTGCTGCGTACAGGCTACTAAATTCAGGTTAGTTTGCTCACTGGAGCAAGCACATCAATAACTTAACTTTTGCATCACTAAATGAGCAGTAGGAAATAGTACATAAAAGACAGAAATTCCAGTGGAAATCAGGGCAAAAGGCTTTCCCAAGTTCTCTCCTTTCTTGGGGGTCTACCATAACTTGTATTAACAAGAAAATTGCATGTGTTCGTCGATAAGTAAACACCAAAAACTGGAAGAACTGAAAATAATCAGACAAATTACAAGCAAGCAAGTAAATAAGAGCACACACAACCTCGTTACTGCGATTGAGTGCATAAAAAGCCAACAGGTGTCAACATAAAAAGACAAGGACATATATGTGAAACTAGGATGATTAAAATGCAATTTGCATTTGTGTTGGCAGTGCTGCTCTTAGATGATACTAGTCAGCCAGTAATAATATTTGGGATACTCTACTTTGTTAAAACCTTATGTTCAACAAATGTTTCTTAATGACCACTTGCCACTGGGTTGGAAGATGTAAAAGCATTTCCACGATCAGTATAGTACACCTTATGACATGGGCAATGCAAATAAACAACTTCAATTACAGCAAGGAGAAAATATCACATTTCATGAAGAAAAGGAAAACATGTACAAGTATTATATGGTGCTTGTGCGCAAAACTGCATATTGTGGGTATAAGCGTGTCCTAGAAATTCTAGAAGAAACAAACTCACGGCTTTGTTGAGTTTGCTGGAGTGTATGAGTAACTATCTTCACTAGTTAGTAGTTACTAGCTTATAACATAAAAACATATAGCTTACCTTTCCAATGCATTGTCCTACCCAAGGGCAGTGATGATCAAAGCGTTCCACACAGTTATTGCAAATGGAACAGTGTGAACACCGAGGAGGCCGAAAAACCATGCAAGTTTCACAATACTTTACTTTCACAGGCATTCCATTTACTACAACTTCTTTTATACGAGGAAATTGTAGTCTTCCAGGTGTGTCAGCAAGAGATAAATTATCATAGTGAAACTCTTCCTCTGGTGGATGAGACGCACGAGGTACAATACCAGGATCCTGTGCTGCGGCGACGAAGAGTAACAAAAGCACCTACAATGCAGAGTTGCAGGCAAGCAAACACACATCAGGTGTGTCATTAAATATTAAAATTGCTCACTAAAAGACACATGAACGAAACAGC
This sequence comes from Ampelocalamus luodianensis, assembly GCA_036346255.1. Classification (NCBI taxonomy): domain Eukaryota; kingdom Viridiplantae; phylum Streptophyta; class Magnoliopsida; order Poales; family Poaceae; genus Ampelocalamus; species Ampelocalamus luodianensis. The sequence continues at coordinate 20,859,100 of CM070617.1, read as the reverse complement.
ACCAGCATACTCACATAGATTGTGAACACAATTGCTACAGCAAGAATTGCATATCCTACATTATATACAGGAAATCGATGACGGAGATGTCGCGCAACAAACACACAAAAGACTGCAACTGGGACAACAATGAGCGCAACAGAAACAAGTAGGGATTTAGCATCAGGTCCAAATATCAACCGCCCACCAAAGAAGAACCTCTGCAGATGAGGCACATGGATCAGTTAGAGACAATAAATCCACCGTGTAAGACAAGAAGAATGCCACACAATAGAACTTTTCAGTGATAAGAGTAAAACATCCCAAGCAATGTATGGCATCTAAACATGTTGACATGTTCATGTTCTGAAACATCAACTCCATCTACAACACAAACCAAGATCATCCTGTAGCAGAGTATGGTGATTGCGGGCACGGTTGGGGTCTCCATGCCTGCCACTCTGCCAGCCGCATCCAGAGTGGCCAACAGAAACGGGCACCAAGCCACCAACCAACCAGTGACGCATAGTGTTGCACTGGAACAACATAGCACGTTCCAAACGAGCGGAGCCGATCCAGAACAGGATGCATTTCGTCGTGCAGCTCGTGGACAGACGTGTGGTATATCACAATAACAAAAATGCCATCACAATTCATCCGTGGATATGAGGATACCAGGACCCCCACAGCTACCGTTATACATTGCTGCGTAAACGAAGCGCCACTGGACTAAAGGGTTATGACTGAATTAATTAAACGAAGCAAGAAGCTAGCATAGCTGGAGCAACTCGATTCCACATATCCACTAGTTGTAAAGTTAGAAACTTGACGGTGGTCAGTGTTTGTTAGACCAGTGATCTTATGAAACAAAGTAGAATCCCGCATGACAAGATGGGGAACACACCAAAAAATATATATATTTTTTTTTTATTGCTAACACAGATTGGCAGAATCGGTAAGCTAAATAACAGCAAAACCTCAAGAACGCTCGGATTCCCAAAACAAAGCCCAAAGGGAGTTGCCCAGAAAGAAAGAGGATAGAAGGAAAGTGAAAGATATACAGATTAACAACAAAGCAAAATCCTCCGAAAAGGAAAACGAGAACTTCATAGAATCCCTAGAAACTTTAATTTAAACTCGGGGCCAGAAAGGGGAAGCAAAAACTAAGAGAAATAAATACGAAAGAACGAATGATTCTCACATTATCCCCCTTCCAAGCTTCATACACCCGCTGTGGCTGCGCCATGGGCAACGAAGGATCAGCTCCAATCAACAGCTCATCCAATCCTCCCAGCCGGCGTGCGGGGAGAAGAGATCGATGCCCGCACGCAAGAAAGCGAAGAAAAACTGGACGCGAAGAATAGAGTAGACAGGAATCGAAGGCGAAAGAAAGCCGCTGCTGTGAAGTAGTGAGGTACAAGAAAGGACTTTTTTTATTGTTCGTGGGAGGAATTGAAGGCTTGAAGCCAGAAAATTATAGCCCGGAAGAGTAGGAACTGGGAAGTACAAGAAGAGAGGGCTCTTTTGTAAATCGAACCCTGGGTTTTAAGAAATGTGTGGGTGCCTCCAGGGAGAAATAAACTTATCAGCGACGAAGTATTCGGCGATTGTACCCTTAATGAATGGACATAGCTCCTATCATTTTTTTATTTACTAGGTTTTTTAGTATGATTTTATAGGTGATCTGGAAAAGAAAAAAATAAGTAACAATACTTTAGACCATCTCATGTGGATTTTTTTTTTGCAACAGATCTCACGTGGATTTTAAGAGAGTATTAATTACTCGCTGCAGTTGTCTGTGTATGAAACCTAATTGTATGTATAAAAGATTAAACAGTTTCCGGAAGACTTTTACCCCTAGTAGGTTATAAATATGAGGAGCCCTACGTACAAGTGACATACAAATGAATAAATATACTGACTCTCCTCTATACACTCGTGTTCATTGTGTCTCTTGGTGTTCATGTGATTGATCTACGTTGATATCATGACGACTACCGTTATTTCTCAACACGTCATCAGCACGAAGCTCTTCGATTCGGGTACGTCGTTCTATAGATTCGCAAATAGATCTATCTTGTTTTTGTTGATTCTAATTGCCAATTGATGTGCAATTTGTATGCACGATTCGGTCTATTGCCCTCATGGTAACCTTGAGCGGGGAGACGAAGCCATGATCGGGAGGATCGGATCTACAACACATTGAGCCGACGTAAATGGCGAAATCAGCGATATGTCGACACAACAACCAGTGACACAACAACCAGTGAGTCGATCCATCTCAGTAATTATGATCGATAAATTCATTTGCCTGGCAAAATTAAATCAACGCAGCAATCAGTATCATCAGCTTGCCGTCGATCGAGTCGCGCCCGCCTCGCCGCCGATCGAGCCGTGCCCGCTGTGCGCCGCCCCACGTTGACCTGACACGTCGCCACCACTGCCGCGGCCCAACCGAGTCTGCTGCCGCATGTGCCTAAGGCTGCCTCCACGCCGCCGGCCACCACCATGCGCCTGGTGTCGTCGAAGCCACGCCGCAGACCCGCCACGCGATGATCGCACCACCGCGTGCACCACCTCTGTTGCGCGCACGCCATTGCCGTCGCTTGCGTGCCGCCGCGTGCACCGCCTCCGTCACCTGCCACGCCCGACCCAAAAACCGAAGAAAAAAATAAAAAGAAAAATAGGGAGAAAAAAAGAAATTCCTAAAAAATTTCAAATAAACCCTCGGAATTCTGAAAAATACCAAGAAACTTTCGCGGATAAGGATATTTTGCGAAAAACCCCTGGAGTTTAGGAAATTTGCGACAGATTTTAGATTTTTATATATTCTTACAGAATAACCCCTCAGCAATCCGATATTTTCGATGGATCAATATGTTCTATGGTTATTTGCTTCAATATTATTCTTTTTGTGCAATAACCTTAAATTAATCCTAGAAACTGAATTTCTAAGGTATATAAGCTTTCATAATTTATGAAACTTTAGACCTAGTACACCTTGGAAGCATCATATTTTTATGGTTTTTCCCTTGGTATTGTGTGTTTGGGAAATTAATCAATTGGTTTAGTAATTATGAAAAATGCTCCAAGACCTTAAAAATTATCAGAAAAATCCTAAAAATACCAAGAAAATTATGAAAAATGTATAACATTATCTACTGAATTGGTAAAATTAATCTTTACTATTTTGCACTCTTTTCGTGCATTTAAAATTTTTTACCATATATAAACATATAGAAAATTGCATAAATTATGTGGGACATGTTTGACATTTCTAAGTAGACATTTGTTTATCCTGGATGACAGCAATGATATGTAACATCCCAAATTTTGAGACTTTTTGAAATTTTAAAACTAAAATAAACCATTCGAATTTTATTGAAGTAATTAAAGCTTAAATTGGAATTTCAGACAATGAAAAACATTTTAAATTATTAAAATAAATTTTAATTAAATTCAAAATTATTTTATTCAATCTTTTTAGGTTCCAAGGATTTTTACGGAATTTTCTTGAATTTTTTCAATTTTATTTTATTTTATTTTATTTTATTTTCTCCTTTCTCCTTTCTCCTTTTTCTTTTTTCTTCTTATCTTTTTCCTTTTCTTCTTCCTCTGGCTGCTTGCCCATACCGTCGCCTTCACGCCCATGCTCTGCATCGCCCTCACGCCCATGCTCTGCATCGCACTGTCCCACCGCGTCCCCTTCGCGCCCCACCCATGCCCTGGCCGCGTAGCCCGGCGTGCCAGGCGTCGTTGCCCCCACTCCCCGCCGCCTGCCCTTGCGCCCGCCCTGTGCATGTCGCCCACGCGCCCCATGTCGTGCTGCCCCCCTTCTCGCCTATAAAGCCGCCAACACCTCCACTATCCCCTTTCCTCCTCTCTCGCCTCCGAACACCCCACCTCTGTTTCCCCATTCTCCCAACTGCGTGCCGCCTCGTCGCCAATACCCTTTCTAGTCGACATTTGGCCCCTCTAGCTGCGTCATCCCATGTTCTGAGACCTCCTCTTCCTTTCCCCCTCCTCCTGGCCGATTGCTCGCTGTGCCAAGATGCCGCTGTCGCTGCCGCCCTTTCTTCCCCGCCACCGGCGCCGTCACCGCACCTCCATGGCCACCTCCTTGCCTCCCCAACCCCACCTGCACCTTCCCCGGGCCGCTGCCTTGCCCATGTGCACGCCACCTCCCTCAGGGCGCTGCCCAGTCGCCAGCGCCGCCGCGCGCCCGAGCACCCTTGCCGCCGCTACCGCCGCCGCTACCACCGCCAGCCTCGTGCTCCTTCAGCCGTGACACCGCCATCCGAGGGTGGGTAGAACACCTCGTCGGGGTCCCATTTTACCCATTCCCCACCGCTGCCGCTCGCCGCCGACGACCATGCGCCCGAGCACCGCTGGCTTCCCCTGTTTCTCCTTCCCGCTATCTCTTTTCTTTTTCTCAATGACTAATGGACCCCACTAGTCATTGGCTGTTGTTTTTCCTCTCTATCTCTTGCTTTCTCTTATAGGTGGGCCATGGTTGGCAATCATAGTGGCATTGGTTTGAAAATTCAGCACAGCGAATTCCAGGGAATTTTCCTTCTTGTCCTTTTTCTGATTTATATCATTTCATGTGATGTCAAACTTCCGGACGTTCGTTCTCCTTCATACAAACTCCGATTCCGCCGATTCTTATTTCTAAATTCATCTAAATTTAGTACATTTCTTTTGGTTCTAATTTGATAATTTTTTGGATTTTATTTGGAATTGTTGTATTTATTTGGCTCTTTTCGCACGTATAGATTCCGGTGTTTCCGAAGAATTCCTGAACCCGTCGGCCGAAGCAACTCAAACCTTCAACGAAGGCAAGTCGTAGACCTTTGATCATGTCGTACCCATTTTTATAAAATTATATTGTTTTATATCAACATGCATTGCTAATTTTATAATAATGGTTTCCAGGAATAGTTAAATACCTAATTGTTAATATGTCTCCTTGAATAATTGTAAATGGCATGTACCCTTGGACACCATAGGTTGGGTTAATATTAGTTGATCATATTTGTATTACCGACATGGGTATCGTGTTATGCTTGGTCATGCATAGTCACGACAGGGATTCTTGATCACATGTTCATAAACGATTAATTTTAACCTAATAATATATGGAATTGTGGCGAGGCCACTGTTATTAAAATTTATTATGTCATGACAAGGGTTGCCATTTGACCGGGTTGAACAAAAATAATTTATGCTCGGGTGAGTGGTCGGGTAGTGAAAGAGGGATGCGCGAGGCACAGTGTGCGAGGTACTTTGTAGGGTGCGGGAGGCACATAGGTGGGCTAGGCACACGAGATGCGGTAGTCTTGCCTGCAAAATCACTAAGGACTTAACTTTGTGCGCCGTTGATCTAGGCCTTATCGTGTAACCACAAGTCTAGTTATGGGATGGATCTGGCCAACTAATTAGTAATGTTTTGATTCGATTCTGTTTGGGTTGATGATTCAGCGCAAGAAGGGGCCAGATTTAGGCGAAACCTTAGTGAGCAGAACAGGGTCAAAACAGAGCTTTATAAAAGTATTGTGATAATCACTTAGTCGCACGCCTACGGAAGCGTGTTATGGCCGACATTATAAGTTGAATATCTCTTGTGTGTCAAGCTATACAATCTCTGCAGAGTATAAACTATTCGAATAGTCGTGTCCTCGGTTATGGACAATGCTTAGTGATTTCACACGAGGGGTGGTATTTTCTTAAAATTGTTGGAATGATGGTTTGGTTGGAATTTGAGTAGTTTGTTCTGGTTGATGGTTGGGAAGTGAACGGGTGGTTCACTAGTTGTTTCAAAGAACTTATTTATTTATGTATTTAAATATTTCAAATTGTGCTTTTCAATCTATTTACTGTCAATAATGTTTTTTTTTTGCAAAATAGCCATAAAGCCATCCTGTTTAAGCCTTGCATGAATACTATTTGCATATATTTTTCTATGACTTGCTGAGTACTTTATATATTCACGACTTTATACCATTGTTGATCAGTCATTGTGGAAGAACCAAGGAGCACAAAGTTCTATGAGGAGTACTTCGAAGGCCATGCGAACAAGGATGTGTTCTCCACTCAATTGCCTATGGGCATATCGGATGGCTACCATGAGTTGTTTCATTCCACTACAAGTTTATTCTTTTGTCTTAAGCCGTACGTGGCAAACTCTATAAACCTTGACCATAAGGTCTGTTGCTACTAAGTATTATTAAATTGCCTTTTTCTTAGCTATTTTGTTGTATGAATATGACTTCATCGATGTTACCACTGTGTGAACTACCTACTGATCTTGAGACTAGTTCAGAATACACAGAGTGCTCGGATTCAAAAATCCGGGGTCCCAACAGATAAGCCCATATTATGCTCTATGGAGACCTGTAGCAGACTTCTAGTTATCCCTTAACTTTGTAAAGATGTTGTTTTCTCGCACGAGTTACATTAGTAGTATAGATTCAGCTCTTCTCGAGCTTGGTCCCGCTCCTACTGAGCATCTCTTATCTTTTACTTTAGGCTGAAACCTTATGCATTAGATCATTATTTCTCAGATGCCATAAATAAATTAATGGTCTGAGTTGTTCTATTAAAGTATTATCTCTTGCTGAATAGTTGATTAAATCTGCTTAATAGAACATATTGCCATAAGCATACCTTACCTGTAGTAAACTGATCTTTCAAGGAATAAATTTGTTAATCGTGTGCCTAGAAATTGAAAATACGTTAACATGTCTTGCCAACAAAATATTGTACATGTGCTCTTGATATCTAATAAGCCTCAATTCACTAGCTTGTAGCGCACAGATGCCCAAATAGCAAAAGGAAAACTATTTTCTCAATAGCACCGGACCAAGCCTAATCATATGTTGATCTCTAATTGATCATTTTGGGTAGAAAACACAATATTCCTCAAATAAGTACATAATAACTTCAGCCCTAAGACTTATAGTCTATAACTTAGTGTCCATTAGAAATTTCCAAGCCAAACAAATGGGTAAAAACCTCCATAATGGCATTTTTGGAACGTTCCTAACTTGCCAATGGTATCCTTCAAATTTCCAACTGAGGAGTGGTATATCTCTGATAAGGTCACTAAGCAGTGACGTTTATCAAAAATTCCCTAAATTAATCTAGTTTATTTTGAGAGATGATTAAAGTAAATTGCATGATTATTATCCTATCTAGTTGATAGGGAAAATGGCATTTACGTCATTGCCAATACCCATGTTGTTGGCAATCACAATCATTGCAGCCCACGAAGGGCAATTGATTTGTATCTTCAGCAATATGTTAACCGCTAGCATGCAAGAATGCACACGGCAAATCGATAGCCGCTTGAAGCAGTCGCACATATGCCATGTTTGGCTATGCACCGAAGCGTGTCATATTCACTGCATATAATCATCAAACCCCTTATTGAAATAAGTGCGTGTTGGAGGAATCAAACATTCCCCACATGTTATCACCACTATAGCGTACACCTTTGGGCAACTACTAGTTGTTGGAGATTATGTTGGATTTAAAATTCAATCAATCATATACCCATGATAGGGGAATTTTGTAGTATGCTATTAATAAAGATCGAAACTCGGCATTAGGGGGAGAGAAATGCCCAAAAGTTCGAATGGCATCGTATTTTCCAGAAAGAAAAGATCTTTAGTACTAAGATACATGAACTAGTCAAGCTAAACATAAGGTTTAGTGTATACTCCTGTGCACCAGAAGCGGGGAGCCTGCCATATACTTTTCAATTATGGAGGAGTTAACACAGTGTTTACTTGCAGTAAATACGTCGCTAAGAATAGAATACACTGGGTTGAATTGTATATCTACCTCCGCGAAATTGACTTATTGGTTCTTGATCTAAAATCTATGGAGACACCTACGGGTATAAGATCTAATAACACTAATGAAATCAATTATTAATCACTCATTTTAACTCTCTTGAAGATAACTCATCTTGAAGGTGAAATACCTTGTAAAGAGGTTCATCATGAAGATGAAAGCCCTAGCAATTTGATATGCACATATTACAATACTGGGAATGCAGAACGACTAAGAATCTTTTGTTTAGGAAATAACAAAGATCTGGTTAATGCTGAGATACCCTCAATTTGGAGGATGTTGGAGAAAAGTTGTCGACAATCACTTTGCCTCTACAATTGGTAAAGTTTCTCTAATGAGAACACGGATCCGGAACCAAAGTCCATGGCCGAGCGCTTGAAGCGTTTATATCGGGTCACATAATGAAAGCATATGAGGCTAGACCAAAATTGCTAAATAAAGTCTTAGAACCAGGTAATTCAGACTTGATGGATCATTATGAATATAATGAAGAGGTGAAAGCTATGGTTTAAAGGTCCCCGTAGAGACCCTTACTCTCCTATTACGAATGATATAATGTTCCATTGCATAATAATTCTGGCAAATGGCATGAAGAAAATATGCAGTCAATGGGTTCTGAAAATCCTTGATGAGATCCTCGAAGGACTCAAAATTCCTGTTGGTGCAGTCATCTCTTGGCAGCCATTTAAGCTGACCATGGTAGCAACTTCTACCAACCACTTAGAGATTATAACGCTATATGATACCTCACTTGAATGTGTTTGGCTCAGACGTGTGATTAACCACATCCAAAAGTATTATGGCATTAATACCGTCATACCCCCTCAATTATTTTTTAAGATAATACTACTTATATTACACAAATACAAATGGGTTATGTCGAGCAACATCACGAAGCATATTGCTCCTCAATGTTTTCTATCCTCATGGAATACAGAAGAATAGTGAGATAAAGATCCTACAAACAAAGCCTTATGAAAATCCAGTTGATTTATTCACTAAATCTCGCATGCATCCAGTTTCCAAAGTTGCATTCATGGCATTGGAATGAGACAGTTTAAAAAGTTACATAGTTCAAGGGGAGTAAAACCCTAAATCATGACCCTTATCAAATCCTGAGGATTTATCCAAAATCTTGAAGATTGGATCTCGAAGATTAAACGTTATACTATTTTCCTCGGTGAGTTTTTCTGAAGTTTTCTCACATGAAGTTTTTTAGTGAGGCAACAAGTGTAATGCAACTTAGGAATGTAATATACTCTTTTCTTCATTCCTTTTTTCCCAATGGGTTTTTGGAAGGAGTTTTTGATGAAACATTTGTATATCGTTATCTATCGTCCATGGGGGGGGTGTTACGAAACCTAATTGTATGGGCAAAAGACTAAATCGCCCCTAGAGGGCTTTCACCCCTTGTGGGCTATAAATATGAGCAACCCCATGTACAAGTGACATACATATGAATAAAGATATTGACTCTCCTATATACACTCGTGTTCATTGTGTCTCTTGGTGTTCATGTGATTATTCTTGTATGATTGATCTACACCGATATCATGACGACTACCTCTATTTCTCAATAGTTAGTTGGTTACGATCATTACGGAGTAATTGCACAATACATGTTGGAGCTTGCGTCCTCCAAGCCGCACAATGCTTTATTCTTCAAGCAAGATGTTAGCTCATGAGCTACTACTTTCGCTTCGACATCTTCAGTGTTTGTGTGGGTGCCCAAGAACCCGTCGAAGACGATAAGATCACGTGGTATAATTAAAAAGATGTCATTTTTACTAACATATAATTAGATAAAGTAATAATCAAATGTGTACATTGGAGACTATATCAATATCAGAAGTTTTTTGGTGATTACCAAGAAGATGCACACACATAATGCGGTGCCCCGTGTCATTACCCTAAGGGTAATCACACTTAGGCATACAGATTACTATTCGTCTGTCCAATAGGACACCGCTCCGACGAATAGTAAGCCTTCCCAAAGTTAACGCAGCAGAACAATAAGATAGAAACTATGCTTTATTACAGCAAATAGTCACGCAAGGCTATGATCTTTAATACAATTATTTAATTACAACGGGAAAAGAAATCCCCTCGCTTGCCTGCCCTGCTCCACCGAACATCTACTCGTCCCACTCACCGAATAGGGTGTCCATCTCACCCTGCTCCTCGTAGTAAGCGCCCTTGCCTCTTGCTGCTTCCTCGACACCTGTGTATCCTTCATCCCACTCGGGTTAATTCCCGACCAAAATAGGATCTAACAAAGGAAGATAATAGTAAGAATGAGTACTAGTGCACTCAGCAAGCATTTATTAGCAAAGATGAACTGTATGACTCTTCTCTGTTCATTATCATATTTTCTAACTTATCTTTTTTTCTGGAAAATAGTTTACCAAGATTAAGTGGTAGTTTTAATTATGAAAAAACCACATCACTTGGTGAGAAGATAAACCCCGAGCGGTCACCGTAGACTCCAATCCAGGAGACAAGCATGAATTTATGATTTTGTTGAGTACTGCGCAAGCTTGTACCACTTTATCCATAGCTACTCTGAGCTTTCTTAAGTTAGGTCTCCCGCATTTCCTTTGATGCAGTGTCAAGTTCAGAGTACGAAACGTTTTTCAGGTTACGTGATTAAATCTCCACCCATTATTTTTCGTCAGTGTCCTAGGGCGCGCACTCAGTCCTCCACCGAGTTCCCATAATGTTGGTTGGGCTGATCATCCCCACACCTAACACTCCACCTTGCGCTACTGTAGAGCCTTAGATCCCCCACTTCTAGACTTCTCCTACTGGTCCTGAGTTCCTCCATAACTCACACGATATTACTTACCCGATGTGGAGAGTATGATTACGTAACAAGATTGTATTTTCTGCCCGCCGAAACGAGAAAATAGTTGGGACTTAAATACGACTACTTATCCGAATGAGAGTTCTGTTGATCCTTATATATTATCCATATGTAAAGGGTCCCACCTCTTCCCTCTTCTCTTTCCTACCATGGCCCCCCTTTACCATCCTTATATTTCTCTTACAGCCCAGCTGCTCCTCTCAGCTGGACTGCTCTTTTCTCATATTCATCTCTTTTATTTTCTCTTTTTTCTTTTATCTGATTTGGTTTTTGAGATATAGGTTTTGATGCACATACATATAATGATACAACAAGGTAAATTTTACATTTAATATAACTATGTTGATGTTCAAGAGATAGGCTTGCCTTCATAATCGTAGTAAAGATCGGCGTTAACGGACCCTGGATCAGCTATTCCTGTCTGAGCCGATTCGTCTTCTGCAATTATACGACAGACGAGTATAACAGAAATACTTAGTTGTTTGGAGTGCTTAATATGCTTACATTAACTCGCTACTTTCTTTTCTTTTTTTGGCAGATTTTACTTTAATTAAACTTTTCGGATCTCTTATAGGTTAGCGCTTCTCAGCTGCTACCGTCCTACGGTCAATTAGCGCTAGGAACTAGGGTCGTGGAACTCCCTAACTTGGGTCGGCTTGAAACAAAGGGGTTTGGGTTGCTAACATCCGATTCCTGGATTTTCCCACTAGAGTCTATCCTAACTCTAGCGAAAAGCACTCGTGATCACACACAAGACACCGCCTGCACTTAACACTAACAGCACGAACCATGCACTCAATAACACATACACTCTAGCACTAAACCTACGTAGCCCACACCTACCACACTAAACACACTACACAACATACACAACCTAACCCTAAATACCAAACACGCGTACACACCGCACAGCCAACACAACACACACTGCCACACCACTTGATGATATTAAGGGTGGTTGTTTGGGGAATTTTTGGGTGAATGATTGTGGGGATGGCTTGGTTGTGGCATGGGGGGATGGCTCCGTTCTTGGCTTCGGTGGTGACCGGGTGGGGCTTGGTGTGGGTGATAGAATGGTGGCTCCGGTGGTGGTGATAGCAGTGGGTTGTGGTGGTGGCATGGGTATGGTGGTTGGTGGGCTTGTTCATTGGCATGGCTCTGGTAGGGCTATGTGGTTGCCTTGTGGTGTTGGCCCCGTGGGCATGATGAGCTTCTGGTGGGCTCAGGGGTGGCATGGTTCTTGGCTTCAGCCTTGGCTCCAAACCTTCAGACCCTAATCCAGATAACTCCTCTTTCCCTACTCTAATACTTTGCAATTTTTAGTTATCTTTTATGTTGTCTATTTTCTTCTTACCATGCTTGCTTGGGGGGTTAGGCCTAGTTAGGGTGCCATGACGGGACTCGGGGCGGGGTTTGCCCCGGGGAGCTTATCCCCGCTCCGAGGGCGCACGGTGGCTCTAATGGGCTCACCACTAGCAGTGTGGTAACCAACCGACAGAGGCTTGGTGCATTTCTTCTTGGCCACCTTGCCTTGTCGGTGGTGATTGGGTGCAGTGTGAATGTGATGTGATGATGCTATGTGGGTTAGCCTGGGAATGGCCATTATTTGGGATTACCTGATGTTTTGCTGGTTGGAGAGAGGGTTGGTTGGTTCTGGAGGCTCTTTTGGTGGCTCACCGGTTGTCGTGGTCGTACACTGGTGGCCTTGACTGCTCGCTGATGGCCTTCCTTTGCCTTCCTCTATCTTCTTGCCTTCAGCTATCTCCCTTAACTTGTTCTATGGTGGCTGCTTCGGTTGGCTCTCTTGTCTTGCGGTGGAATGGTGGTATTGCTAGCTCTCTTTCATGGTCAACTGGCTTGAAAGGGGTTTTTTATCCTGGGCTTCGGCTTGCTCCCTCTCTTTCCTTCCCCTATTCTCTACCCAAATTGCCCTTACCCTATCCTTTTGGCTCTCAGAGGGGGCTGTTTGGTTGGGCAAAGGTTATGGACTGATGGTTAAAAGAACATTGTGCTTCGAATTTTCTATGGTTGAGGTATGACAGAAAAAGTGGGTGTTGGGTTTTGGTAAATGCCAAGTGATGAAACCCACGGAAGTGAGAGGATGCCGACTGGCCCCGGACAGTCTGGGAACCTGGATGATCTTCACGATATCTTACAACACTCCTTTCTTCTTAATTCCATTTTATTTCTTTTGGGTTTGCTCGGTGTCTTTTGGCTTTTGTTTGGAATGGACAGAATGGAGGCAAGAGGTTGGGAAGATTCGATCTACTGGCAAATGCGTGGACATAGGAAATGCAAGGGCTTCGGGCTACCAAGCATGCGAGGATTTAGTCTATAGTTTATGTAAATGTTGTAATTTGTATTTTGTTCTAATGTAATGAAGTCTTGTAATTAATTCCTAGTTTGTATTTATGTTTTACTTTCGCTTGTAATGAATTCTTGTAATTTATTCAGATTTTATAATGAAGTTGTATTTTTTTTATTTAGATGTCCTATTGTAAACTCCTGGTGATAAAACATTGTATTAAATTGTTTTGCGATGTGTTCAATAACAATTTGTACTTACGGTTGATTATTGCTTAGATGAAGTTAATTTACTGCTTGTTATCGATTATTGATGGTTAGAGTAATTTAAGTTTTAAGGTTCTCACACATACACATCACCACACACGCACACGAGTGCTCCCCCTTAGGACACGCCTAGACAAACGGTCACCGACCTCACAAAATTCCTACTGAAATGCACTTGTGTGTGCGTAATAAATGGCCATTAGGATTTGAACCCTAGTAAATGGAGTCATACACACATAACTCGGTCACCCTACCAAGAGGTGGTTCCTAATATCATAAGTATTAACTAAATTATATCATAAGTATACTTTGTTCAATCAACTATTTGAAGTCTAAAAACAATAATACTATTTTTAAGTAGGGAAATTTGACATTTTGTCGCACATTATATGTGGTTTCTATCATTTGCCATTAAGTTCCCGGTAATAGATCAAATGACACATGTTTCATGAGCCACTTAATCATTTGCCCTTTTGGAGAAAAATGTCAGTTTTGCCCCTATCTTTTTCTTCCTTCTTCCTTGCTATGTCCCTCACCTCCCCAGCGAGCATGGCCGGAGCCTCTGCTCGCACGGAGCTCGAGCCATTCTTGGCATCCTCCTCGCCTACCTGCTCTACCACTACCTGCGCCCGTGCCTGCGCAGGCTTCGCTTGGACCACCTCCTCGTCCGCCTCCCAACTTGCCTCCGTTGCAGCACGCCAGCACCGTGATGCCGTACTTCGCACCGATCACCAAGTGGCTCGGGGTGGGAGGCGTGCAGGGTGGCATCGGTGGGTACGACGGGCGGATGTGCTCGTGAAGTTCCCCAACAGCGTGGCGCTATCAGTGGCCGCCATCCTCAAGGCGCCCGGGAACGTGGTGGCCAAGTTGTCACATGGCACGTTGTACCAGGCCACGATAAACTCCAGGGAGCTAGCGGTGCTGCTCCGATTCGTGTGGCCCGCGTGCACTGTGGGGTCTGAGGAGGCGTCCATCGTCGCACGACGGATTGGCGCGGTGAGCCACTCCAACCTGTGCCTCTTCGCGCGGTGTACGTTGGGCCAAGGGAGCAACGGCTCGGTGGGGATCGACCAGATCCCCTCTTCCTTCTTTTTCCTCCACCAGAACTCCTCCCGACACCCCTATTCCCTTTCGGATGAAAGAAGATAGAAGGAGAAGGAAGGAAGAAGGTGATGGAGAAGATAAGGGCAAAATCGTCCAAAATAGCGAAAAAAACAAGGGGCTTACGAAAGATGGGGTAAAATATCTATTACCAAGGACTTAATGGCAAATGATAGAAACCACATATAATGTGTGGCAAAATAACAAATTTCCCTTATAAATATGGGTACCCGGTGGTACTCCTACAAATCGTAAAACTCATCAGGGGTTATTTGCAAAAACACAGGCATGAAACGGAAGTGCGGCTGCTGCGCGCTGCACCCGGTCTACTATGGACACTGATAAGTTGGGTCCACGGAGGCACAGACGGTGAAAGGACTCGTACGCCGCGTAGACCGGGCCCAGCCAGCGAAGTACCTCCTGCGGGGAAAACCGAAGTGAGAGCTAGCGAGGCCAGCGGAAAAACGTGAAGCGACAATGAAGGATTGAAGAGCCTAACGAACCTATGGGATTTGATTTGATTAGGTCTAGATTAGAATTTGAGATACCCTTTAGTAGCTTAGGTTCTTAAGCACCTAGCAGAATCAAAATCTTCCTTAGCTACTCTCACTGTTCTGATTCCCTACCTTTTGGAAAAAGGAATATGCATGCCACTCTAAGTATGTGGGGTTGTTGGATTAGGGATTAGATAGCTTAGATCAAGGGGAAAAAATGTTTCCAGCACTAACGCACACCCGGATTGTAAAGTGCCGTTTGAAATACAGGAATTCTTTCGACTTTTACAGGAGATGAATTGTTTCGTGTGAATTTCATGCGTCTCAAAACGGGGCATCATGAAAAGAGAATCATGCAAAAGATTAAGGGCATAGTACATGGAGAAATAGATAGTTAACCACTGACGTACAGCGAACCGAATCTTTTAAAAAAAGCTTGCTGCTTCATTTATAGGCTGACATCTTGCACATTCGATTTATCACGATAAGCTTTTAAATGGGCATAGTGCACTTTAAAGAATGGTAATCTGCGCGAGATTTTGGAGAGGGCAACAAAAGAACAGACATACGATATGCTTGTGGCCCAAACTAAAAAAAACTTGCACTAAGAATGGTCCTTGATAAGTAGAATAGTAAGAGCATCTACAATAGTTTGATTTTTATCTCGTTACTAAGAGGAACGAAAGTACACAGTCTAATAAAAAGAAACAAGTCTTCCAATAAATTGTTTCTTGAGCTTGTATCTAAAACTTTAATTGCTACCCACAAAATAAGTTTTTAGGTAACAAAGTCTCCAATAGCTATTTTTTTGTTTCTTATGTCTTAGTATTAATAACTTTCTTGTTTCTTCATCTAGAAATAAGCTAACTTTCTCTTCTCATCATCTCTCCTGCACATCACCTAAATACTGATGTGTTTATCTGTTAGTAACAAGTGGCATAGACTATGTACTTGCAAGAGCGTATGTATGAAAATAATTACCGCTCCATCATGGTTTCATTTTCAAAAAAGAATGGAGAAGAATAATGGTTGCTCATGGTTCTAATTTCTAACCTAGTTTGTATAAACAATTTACTGCTTGACTAACCAGAGATAATCTTATGGAAAATGACACTTGCATAAAGTAATTGTTGTGGACGCCTTTGTGGGGAAGACATATCAAAGACGGCAACGGACTGCAACGGCAACGACTACGGCCGAGTCTGTTCATATGCCGATTCACTCTGATGAATCGAATCGATTCGCATTCTCGATTTGGTAGAAGATTCGCTCTGAAGAACCAAATCGATACCGCGCCTGATTTGGCAGCATAAGGTGCTGTCAGCAAGGATAGTTAGAGCCAGAGATTAATCTCCTTAAGAGATAGTATAGAGTTAGTTTCTCCTTAAAAGATTGAGTTAGAGAATAGGTTAGTTTTGTATTCGATTTGGTTTGTACTTTCCACTTCCAAAAACTTTGCATGCTTAGCTTAAGTCTATAAAAGCAGCATATGTAAAAGAGGGAGACTCAATTCAGAAATAAACAAAGTCTTTGCCTCACCAAGTTCGGCAGCGATCAAAACCTCGACCGGCCGGAGCAAGTCCACCCGACCTGAGGGCGATCCTCGCCTTCGCCAATTTATCTTTCTTGCAATCTTCATCCTCATCGATCCTCCTCGATCCCACACCATATCAATTTGGTATCAGAGCCATCACCACCACCGTTCTCCATGGAAACCAAGACTCTCGACGACGTGTTTCAACAACTCGCAATCATGATAACGGAGATCAATGGCATCAAGACACAACAGGCTGCACATG
This sequence comes from Ampelocalamus luodianensis, assembly GCA_036346255.1. Taxonomy (NCBI): domain Eukaryota; kingdom Viridiplantae; phylum Streptophyta; class Magnoliopsida; order Poales; family Poaceae; genus Ampelocalamus; species Ampelocalamus luodianensis. The sequence goes on along the minus strand of CM070617.1, from coordinate 20,842,436 downwards.
ATCAAGTGATCGTCGGGTAGAAGACAAGAGGCGGCGCGGCAGCTCTGCCGACGGCTTCCGGTGGCAGCAATGGTAGCTTCCACGCCCGAGGCCAGCCTCCCGAACCCGGGTTTCACAACGACAAAGATCGGCGCAAGGTTCCTCGCTTCCACAAGCACTCCTTCCCGACATACGATGGCGAGGAAGATCCTTTCCCGTGGCTTAACCGATGCGAGTAATATTTTGGGGGCAACGAACCATGGATGAAGATTGGTTGGCATCCTACCACTTGACCGACGCCACCCAACAGTAGTACAACCAACTTGAACACGATGAAGGCATTATTTCATGGATTCGCTTCTCAGAGTTCGACAACATGCGGTTTGGGCCTCCCATTCGCAACAACCCTCTTGGCGAATTGGCTCAACTTCGACGAATGACGACGGTCAACGCATACCAAAAGAAAATTTTGGCACTCTTATGTCGTGTCGAGCCACTCTCGCCGCTACAACAACTACAACTTTTCACCGCCGGGTTGGGCAAGCCGTTGCAAACCGACGTGGAGCTTCAACATCCAACGCATCTTCAAAAGGCCATGATCTTGGCTAGGGCGTACGAGCAGTGTCTCGATGAGATATCAGCGGATCCAAGCCTCCACTAAAAAACCCCGCCAGGCCGCACTTCACGTCCGGGGCTTTGGCGACAAGGACTGGCATGCCGACCTCAACAGCTACGACGACGACCACTCTAGCGCCATCCGTACCATTGGTGACCACCGGCACCGCGGCCAAATTCCGCCTCCCGCTTCCAACGTCTTTCCGTGGAGATGTCTAATCGCTGTGCCAAGGGATTGTGCTACAATTGCCCTGAAAAATTATCTAGGAACCATCATTGTTCCATGAAGGGAATTTTCCTCCTCGAGTTTGACGATGATGACGATCCGACCGAAGATAATGACCATGTCGAGATCTCAATCCATGCCCTCACCGATATTCGCACATGTCGTACGATGCGATTGAAGATGGCAATTAACGGGCATGAACTGCTCGCTCTCGTGGACTCCGGCTACACCCACACTTTCTTAGCAGTGGCGCATCGCCTGAGTCTGTCTTCGCGACCACGGCCTGTCATGGGAGTTACCGTGGCGAACGGTGACCATGTGACGAGCTCCGGCATCTGCACGAACACGCACTTCGTTATTGATCACGAAGAATTTTTTGCAAATTGCTACATAATTCCTCTCGACGGTTTTGACGTGGTCCTTGGTGTCCAATGGTTTCGTACTTTAGGCCCTATTATTTGGGATTTCACGAAGTTGACTATGTTGTTCTGGCGAGACGATCATCGAATGACATAGGCGGGACTTGACGCTGCCTCAACTGAAGGACACAACATTGCTGGACAAGACTTGATGGGAGATCTTTTGGATGAATTCTCTGTTCTTTTTTAAGAACCGCATGGCTTGCCGCCGCCCCAACGTCTTGATCACCACATTCACCTCCTACTAGACATGATTCCAGTGGTCGTTCGACCATACTGTTATCCACAATTATTGAAGGATGAAATTGAGAAGCAATGTGATGACATGTTGGCACAAAGTATTATTCGCGAAAGTACTTCGTCATTTTCTTCACCGGTATTATTGGTTAAAAAACAGGATGCATCGTTGCATTTTTGTATGGATTATCGTGACCTCAACGACAAGACAGTCAAAGACAAGTTTTCTATTCCGGTCGTCGATGAGCTTTTGGATGAACTCAATGGTGCTCGTTTCTTCACCAAGCTTGATTTACGCAGTGGCTATCATCAAGTTTTGATGCACAATTCCAATATCGAGAAGACAACGTTTCGTACACATCGTGGACACTTTGAGTTCTTGGTCATGCCCTTTGGCCTGACGAACGCTCCAGCGATATTTCAGGCGCTCATGAATGGCATCCTCAAGTCATTTATTCGTCGTTTTGTCCTTGTTTTCTTTGACGATATTTTGGTCTACAGCTCGTCGTGTGCCGAACATCTACAGCAAGTGCGCATTGTGCTTCAACTTATGCGGCATCATCAACTCTTTCTGGAGAAATCCAAGTGTCTATTTGGCACCGAGTCCGTCTCTTACCTCGGTCATATAATCTTCGGTCAAGGTGTGGCTATGGATTTCGACAAGATAGACGCGGTTCAGGCATGGCCAAAACCACGTACCATCAGGGCACTTCGTGGGTTCCTCAGCCTCACCGGTTATTACCGAAAGTTCATCAAATATGGCTCAATGGCAGCTCCCCTCACAAAAGTACTCAAGAAGGAAGCCTTCTCACGGACATCAAAAAGCTGATTTGGCCTTTGCAGCTTTGAAGACAGATCTTGTGATGATGCCAGTCCTCCATCTTCCTGACTTCACCAAGCATTTCACGGTGGATTGTGATGCGTCCGGTGCAGGGTTTGGGGCCGTTTTGCATCAGGGTGGAGGCCCAATTGCTTTTTTCGGTCGCGCGGTAGCTCCTCACCATGCAAAATTGGCCGCTTATGAATGTGAATTGATTGGCTTGGTTAAGGTTGTACGGCATTGGCGGCCGTATTTGTGGGGACGTGCTTTTCTTGTTCGGACATATCATTAGAGCTTGAAGTTTTTGCTCGATCAGCAGCTCTCTACTATTCCTCAACATACTTGGGTGAGCAAACCTTTTTGTTATGATTTTCCTATGGAGTTCCGTCTTAGTCGACAGAACGCCGACGGATGCACTATCTCAGCGCGATGAGGACATGGCCCTTCAGGCATTATCTGAGCCACACTTCGCCCTTTTCACCACACTTCAGCAAGAGTTTCATCTATTCTCGAACTCATTGTATTGCGTGATGACATATTAGCCGATAACGTTGAATCCAGTTGGACCTTCGTGGATGGATTGATTTTATATAACAAGCGTATTTTTGTGGCTGATTCGTCACTTTTTTTGATCGAATTGCTTGTCGATGCGCATAGTACTTACTGGTCATAAAGGCATTCAGAAAATGTTACATCATTTTCGAGCGACCTTCTTCAACTCTGGTGCTAATAAAAAAGGTTCGCGAATATATCAAAGGTTTTGTGGTCTGCCAACAAAATAAAACTGACCATTTACATCCAGCCGAACTTCTCCAGCCTTTGAGTGTGCCATCGACAGTTTGGGAGGATATTTCGATAGACTTTATTGAAGGTTTTCCCAAGGTGGGCGACAAAACGGTTATCTTAACTGTTGTTGATCATTTTTCGAAATACACCTTTTTATCCCGCTTTGTCATCCTTATACGGCAAATTCCGTTGCTCACGCCTCCTTTGATGATATTGTTCGTCTCCATGATATTCCTATTCCCTGTTCTATTGTGAATGATCGTGATCCCGTCTTCACTAGTAATTTTTTGACAAGACTTCTTTTTCTTCCAGGATCTAAACTTCACATAAGTTCTGCTTTTCACCCACAATCGGATGGTCAATCTGAAGTAGTCAACCGGACCATCGCTATGTACTTACAGTGTCTATATGGTGATCATCCTAAGCAATGGCTTCCTTGGGCAAAGTTTTGCTACAACACTTCCTATCATTTCGCCTTGCGTACCACACCATTTCGGGTAGTCTATGGGCGAGACCCTCCTACTCTGTTAACATACCAACCAAGTGCAGCACGAGTGGCGGTTGTTGATCGGCAGTGGCGTGACCGTGATGAAATTTTTGCTGAAATTCGCGAACGCCTCCTTCAAGCTCAAGATTACATGAAGTAGAATTATGATAAACATCACCCTGAGATCAACTTTGGGCCTAGCTTCGCCTTCATCACCGAACCGTCGTTTCCATCACAAACCAACAACGTCCTAAATTAGCTCCTCGTTTTTACAATCCTTTCTTGGTTGAAGAACGCATTGGCACAGTTGTGTATCGTCTTCAGCTTCCTCCCAAAGCTCATATTCATATTGTTTTCCATGTTGCTTTACTCAAAGAGTATCTCGGGCCAATTCCACAAGCTCCTGGCTGACTAACGGACATTGTGTATGGTCGTGTGGTCCCTTCACCGTTATTTGTTGGCCGGGCTCGTCTGAACCGTAGCACTTGGGAACTACTCGTTCAATGGTTGGGGTGTTCTTCGGCCGATGCGACTTGGGAGCTATTGGATGATTTTCAACAACGCTATCCCTTGTTCCAGCTCGAGGACGAGTTATTTCACGAAGAGGGATGTAATGTTGTGGACGCTTTTGTAGGGAAGACGTATCAAAGACGGCGACGGACTGCAGTGGCAACGACTTTGGCCAGGGGTACTATTCACATGCGAATCAGTGCACAAGAATCGGTTCTTGCTCCCGATTTGGCAATAGATTCGCCACATGCAGAATCGAATCTTCATCGCACCGATTTGGTAGCATAATGTGTTGTCAACAAGGATAGTTAGAGCTAGAGATTAATCTCCTTAAGAGATAGGATAGAGTTAGTTTCTCCTTAAGACATTGAGTTAGAGAATAAGTTAGTTTCGTATTCGATTCGATTTGTGCTTTCCACTTAATTCTGCATGCTTAAGTCTATAAAAGCAGCATATGTAAAAGAGGGTGACTCAATTTAGAAATAAACAAAGTCTTTGCCTCACCAAGTTCGGCAGCGTTCAGCGCTCAACCGGCCGGAGCAAGTCCAGCCGGCCCAAGGGCGATTCTCGCCTTCGCCAATTTATCTTCTTCGCAATCTTTATCCTCCAAGATCCCACGCCATATCAGTAACACAATGGATTAGTAACAGTAAATATGCGGTCCTAAACGCTATGGGTTGGCTAAACCTTGGTTAGAAAAACAGGCTTTGTCAGAGCAAAGGCAAATATGATATGCGGCTTGGCGCCAATATTTTAACCCGTGGTCCATAATAGTAGATCAAACTAAACCACATTATGTTGGACCGCATATTTAACTAGCTGATGGCAGTAGGTTGCTCTCCTAAAACTTCCAAAAGAAGCAAGCTAATGTATACAAGATTTTAAAAAGAGATGAGAATAAAGGTCAAAGAAGTTGAGGCACTAACCTCTTGCTGCTAAAGCACCTTGGTCTTCAAAGAATGTCAGGACTTAGCTGTGGTTTGGGGTTTATTGGGTAGCATCTGGCATATGCCAAGCTGGTTCTTTCTGTGGTCCATACTGCCACAGCCTTCAAGGTAGCAGAACACGCTAGAGAGTAAACAGAAGGGCAAGATTTTTACTGTATGTGTATCAGGGTTATGAACGAATAAATATTCAACAAGTAAAGGATGACAAGCTAGATATTGGTTAGAGGATAAGCAAATAAAGAGCACACCGGAAGATTCCAGCATACTTACGAAGTGCTCTTTCTCCTCTTTCTATTCCATCTTTCAGAGCGTTTGTAATCTGTATGATTCATTAAAACCAGAACAACCTTATTATAGATATGACACTCGGTAAAAAAACGACTAGATTGATGGCAAATTTGTGAACTACATACAACGTCTGTAGGTACACGAATCTTGGGATTATGGATGCACCATATTTACAAGCTTAGTACAATACAGCCACTTTGAAAATCTAGGAAAAGTACTTAGCATCCGAAACAATTAGTTAGAACATTTGTACTCAAATGTGATATGCTGTGGGAAACTCCATCCTATACATGTTGGGAAGCCACTCTAAAAGAGGCTAGTGACTCAACTCATCGTTTAGCTTCCTGTTCCTTTTGGCCTCATCAAGATATCTAATTTCCACGACACGATATCCCACAGCCCATGAGGAATTTCTTGCTCAATTCAGTAATGCTTGAGATTATGAAGAACAGTAACTCATCAGATTGACACTGCGAGATCGGTCAACTGAACCCATCCGAATGCACATCTGTCTCGGATTTTCTGAATCTCCATGGATGCCAAATTGATGGTTTGGCTTAATGCCGCAAACTCTTTCTCAAAAGGAAGCCACATCTTCTGGTCCAACTACATGCACAATGATAATCTTTAAATCATCTATGGCATTCATTAGACAAGAAAGCAAAATAGAAAACAGGTAGTTGGGTTTAATGTGTAACCTTCTCAAGACACCGGGCTGCATCAAGTACATAGCAAAAGTAGGACAACTGCCTGTATAGATCGGCCTCGGTGTACTGTTAGCGAACAGACTTAGTATTAGTCGCCACCAAGCACAAATAAGCACATTGAAAACTTAAGCCCATATCAACAAACCTGTCTTACTAGACGGCCGTTGCAGCGTGGGTAGTTAGGGCAGATAGTTCCTCTCTCGGAATCCCCCATCACTCTAAGGTTCACGCTGTGAGTTGAGTATTTGCAACCCTCATCATCACACTAGCAAAAGATCAAAACTAAAAGGTCAAGGATAATGATTAAAGAGGGGTTTTTTACAATAGACAGGCATCCAAGGATCAGGGAAATGTGAAATGTCAACACTGAAGTAGAAATTATGCTTACCATCAGTAAACCTTTATAATATAGATTGATGAAATTATCAGCCTGTCTTTTTATCTGCACAGGGACAAAATTCAGTTCAGTTTCTCAGCGATTTGAATGCTTAGATTATATTGCATTAACTGGTATTCACCTGGTTGGCGAGCACCGCAGGAGAAACTCTGCACTCATCATTGTCATCTGGACATCTTGGGCACCGTATCTGACGCCAGAAATTAACAGTGGCATCTTTTCCTTCATTTGGATCCGACACACTTGCAGTGCTAGAACTAGTAATCAGACTAGATACAGGGGGACACTCAAATGTACTAGAACATCTTGGGCATGATAAACGCAGTGGCTCACAACCACGGTATCTGTAAGTATTACTCAAGTTATTCTAATTAAAGTTATAGACTGCAAGAATCAAAGTGAAATGACTATATTATATGTGTACCTCTCATCTTCATCATCCATTACAGATAAGAGCATGCTAGACGTATCTTGATTGCCAGACTCGGTCAATCTTGATTGGAACTGATTCCAAAAGAATTAAAAGGATCAAAAAAACATCATAGAAAAAAAAATGAATTCAATTGTAAAGATGCCCGTGAATCATGAGCAAATGTGCACCTTAGATGAATCAAGTCCAAGACATTCAGCCAATCGGGCTGGGCTAGTACCCTGAATTGAAGCAGACAGACGAGAAACGACAGGATGAATCTGTAAAGGCAATTTAGAATCAGAAATACAGTATATCAATATAACATAATAAAAGATAGCTGTCCATTTTTTATATGCAAAGGGGGACCTGCTGTGACAAATAATAGTCAATGTCAATCATCCACTTGTCTGGGTCTCTTTTTAGCTCATCAGGATGTCTAGCTCTTTGAGCTATTCCCACAGAATGCGTGTTATCGGAATCCTGTTCAGAATGGTCAAATACAGTTTAAGGCTGGATAAATTATGCTTCAAGAATAGTTAACAATTAATATTTTTCAGAAAATTCTTAGTTGGCAATATTTCCATTTTTTTTCAGAGAATTGCAACAGCAGGCAAACAAATAGATTTTTTTGCTCTTACAAACTACCAATCAGTGTCAAAGCACAAGCTAACAATCAAAGGACTGCAAAAAACATATTACTAAATAGTGAATTAGTTATGCATGCATGTAAAAACATAAAGAATAACAAACTGTAATACCTGTTGAGAGCAAATTATATAAGGAACTGTATCACCTGCAGAGCACCCAGAGTAACCATTTTGCTTCAGTCTTAAAGCAACCTGAGTAAACCAACCATAACAAATTGTCAGGCAGCATTCAGGCTCATCAGTTTCCTGGTTATTTCACAAATCAAGACTCAAAGAAATAAAAGGTAGGTAACTCTTGCCTGAACATGAGGCTGGTTTTTAGCATCTGGGTAATCTTCCGGCGCTTTTGTTAAGCTCTTTGTGATGATATATTTTTCTAGTTCTATTTGACCACTTCTCATCTGCTCTTGCACCTGTAACAATAGTCATATTCAGGCAATCGTACATTTATCTTAGGAACATGGCACCGATTCCTTTTTTCGGACAAAAGTTTAATGCAGAGCACCAGTAGTTTCCCAATTAATAGTACCCAAAAAAAGATGGAATGAGAAACTTAAAAGATGAAAAAAATCGCGGGCTCCTAACCTGGACAAGAGAACTATGTATTGACTCAACAACATCATCACATGTCCTGTACAGAGACAGTTTTAACATAGATGAGATTAAAAAAAACATCTTGAGCAAAATTAAATTAGCAACTTAAATGCTTACCCTCCAGACAAAATTTGATTCAGGCAAAAATCTCCAATTTCCTTTGACAGCAAACTCCAGTCACGCCTAACCATATCAAGTCCCTTGCGCTCGATGTTCTGCATCAAGCATGTTAGAATAATTCTCCCAGTTTTACTAGAAAAATATAAAGTCGGAATGACCACACACCTCTCGTAAGCTGCCATCTAGTGCCACTTTAATTGCAGCATATTTTTTCTTTTTGAGAAGCAACATTCTTTTGTATATACCATCAAGATCAATCTCCAAACAACGGTACTTCTTGTTCACCTGCATCAAGCATTCTTGGTAAGATGATCTTTCTTCGTTGGGCATAGATTACCGTTTAGAGAAGCTTAATACAATGATATTTCAAAAGTAACTAAATTAACATCTGCTCCTGCAACTTTAAGATCTGAGTCCTACCTCCTGGATCACCTTTCCTGCAATTGCTTTTGCCCTGGAGATGTCATCCAGACCAGTATGTATCATTATGGAGTCTGTGTCGCCATAAATAACCTGTCCCATACAATGAAAAGAAATACAGCCAATTTATTAATAAATAAATTGGCTGTTGAATATTTTTTATATAAAAAACAAGGTTATTGAACCTTTAATGGCCTAAATTTCCAGAGGACATGTTTGCCACTTTTAATTACACAATGGGTATGGAAATAATATAAATATTAAGGGCAGAGCGCATGACATAATTTCAGAAGCGAGATTATTCAGGATTATATATATAGTTATATACTTCATGGTTGTTTAGCTTCAGCCAAGTGTATGGACTATGAGGTAGCAGGCTGGAATTTGCACAAGAATCAAGAGTTGTTTTGTGACTTGTGTGAATTATGCCAGTGATTACAGATTTAAGAAGAGGTCACTTCTGACTATAAGAAAGATGAAAAGACCCAAAAGCCAAAAGCTTATACGGCAGCTTGTTTTCTAGGAACTATGTTTGTGACGTAATGTTTGCTGAGAATATAAACTACACATGCAGGGATGTTTTTTGATGAATGCCCATTTGGTCATCTTTTGCATTTGATGGACATGATATCGCAAGAGTTCCACATGTATATATAGTCCACAATGTCTTGTATGGTAAAAGATAATTCAGGATATCAGAATTTCAGTGTTGGATTTTACTCTCTGGTCTCTACAGTCATTCTTTGGCATGTCCCTTTAAAAGTTGTTTGAATATTTTAGAAAGCTTGTTTATCACAGAGAAATTTATAAACATAGATTAGAAACTCTACATACCTCCAAGTTTAAATTATTCTGAACCAGATCAACAGTATTTTGCAAGATCTCTCTTCCCTGAAGGAGGCATCATAGCATATATTAATCACAACACAACATACCTGTACACATTTTTAAATTTACTTCTGTGGAAGAGTAAAACTTGTTCTCACTTGTAGTGTAATAAGCTCAGCAAGTGGCTTTGCATAAAATCTGGAATTGGAAAAGCCCAAGCAGCCGTACATACTAGAGCATACGTGTTAAAGAGTAAGTTAGAGCTCATCAATCATACTGGAGGAACACAAAAGGAATTACTTATGTTCATTACGGATATTTTTTACCTATTTGCAGTAAGCTTCAAAGCTTGCTGTTGAATATCAAACTGCTGCCTTTTGAGACCAGAAGCAGTCTTGAGCCACGATTTAACCATTCTTCTCCTCTCCACCAAACTCCTTAGCAACTGAGTAGTTAGCCATGGTTGCAAACACATATGTTAGCTAGTAGAACAAAAATATGCCTGGCTGCAAAACAACATTACATAAATAATTTAAGTATGATGATAAGTAGACATGACAAGGAGATAAGGTTAGCGTGTACACGTGAGGTTTGAAGTAATGTTTAGGCTGGTCACTCTAAATTCTTAATTGTATACTTCTTTTTGTATCCAGAAAGAAACAAATATGTTTCATGGCATGGCAAAACTAACAGATGAAGTTACTAAACTGGATGGAACACTAATACACATTAAAATATTTAGTACTGATCAAGCTGTTCGTGTTAGGAGTATATGTACCTTGTATATATTCGATCTCTGTATAGGGTGTCTTCTGCTTATTTGCCATGCCTTGTACATGATCATATCTTGGCCACTTGGCCCGTGGAATAGAATTAAGTGTTCATTCCAACATAGTATTAGAGCACATGGCTCTCTCCCACCAACCCTAACCCTAGCCACTGTTCACCGCCGCCGTCCGCAGGGCATCGCCACCACCTTCCTCTTCACCTCCCTCTCTCCCTCCCTGCTCGAGTTGTTGCCGCCGTCATCTCTCTAGACCACCGACACGGCTCGCCTAGAGGACCACCGCTGCCGGATCTACACCGGCCACTGCCCTTGCTGCGCCGTCCCAACCTCGAGTACATTGGATCCCACCGCCTCCGAGCTCGATCTACACCATCCCGATCTTCCTCAGCTCCGACCACGCCACCCCAAGCTGTCACCGCCTCCGAGCTCAATCTGTGCCACGCTGGTCTTCCTCAGCTCCAGCCGCATTTGAGGATACTGTGGAGAAGTACCAGTCTGACCTTCATGCCTTTGAGAGGTGGCAGGATGATGAAGCTTGTGCCATTACCATCTTGATTGGGAGCATGACTGTCGACATCTCTATGGACTTCGTCAAGCTCCAGTCGTCACAGCTAATGTGGGAGCGTGTACGAGCACATTATCGCCGAGCAGTGATGCCTTCTACCTCTCCGTGGTACACCAGGCACACTCTCTACAGCAGCTTGAAGCCACTGTTGACGACTTCTATCAGCAGATCAATAGAGTATGGCGCCAGCTTGACTCTTTGGGTTCAAATGTCTGTTGGACTTGTTCCTGCTGTGTGCTAACCCGTGCTCACCAAGAGACTCACTGCCTTTATGACTTCCTGACGCGTTTTCGACCAGAGTTTAAGCCAGTTCGTGCTCACCTTCTGGCCCACTCACCCGCCCATCTCTAGTAAAGGCACTCACTTTTGTTCGTTCCGAGGAGACTTGTCTTCATGGCATGACTCAGCAACCGTCTTCCGTTGTCTTGGCTGCCCGTACACCTACTGCTCATATGGCTCCTGTGGCGGCAGCTTCATCACCTGCTCCTTCAGCACCTGTGGGTGCACCGGTAGCCGCTGCGGTTGCCTCTCCTCCACTAGTTCCACTGGATTCGCCAGCTCCACCGATTTCACCTTCGACTCCTTCCCCACTGGATGATCTTTCTAGCTCTTTTGTTGAGGTATTCCCCTTTCCATTTCATTAGACTCGCTGTCCTCGTTCTGATCCTTCCACTTATACTCTTATGTCCTTGTTGGATCCTACTCCAATGCCTTCTCCCTCCTTGTTGGGTCCTACTCCTGATCTTCTCTTGTCTCCTGCTCCACTATAGAACCTTTGTGATCGTGCTTCTTCGGCATATCAACCTCCCTCTCGTCTTGGTTTTCCTCTTCCTGATCCTGTTAGGCAGCCCCTTCCTCCTGCTCAGGCTCTTGTTGCAGTTGAGCCCAACTCATATCGTGAGGCTATCTCTTGTCCAGAGTGGCAACTTGCCATGGCAGAGGAGCTTGATGCTCTTCGGCGGACTGGTACTTGGGATGTTCCCCTTCCTACTCGAGTTACTCATATCACGTGAGATCATAACTCGTTCTGATGGTTCCATTGAGCGCTATAAAGCACGTCTTGTTGCACATAGCTTTCAGCAAGAGTATGGTCGTGACTATGATGAGGACTTTTGCTCCTGTTGCTTATATGAGCACTGTTCACACTCTTGCTGTCGTTGCCTTTGTTCGCCAACGAACTATCTCTCAGCTTGATGTTAACAATGTCTTTCTTAATGGCGAGTTGCGTGAGGTCTATATGCAACCGTCTCCTAGGTATTCTGTTCCTGATGGTCATGTTTGTCTCCTCCATCGTTCACTCTATGGGCTCAAACAAGCCCCTTGTGTTTGGTTTGACCGTTTCACTTCTGTTGTCACTGTTGCCAGCTTCACCAGTGACCATAACCCTGCTCTCTTTGTTCACACTTCCTCTCGTGGTCGGGCGCTTCTTCTCTACGCGGATGACATGCTCATCACTAAAGATGATCCTCAGTATATTGACTTTGTGAAGAGACGTCTCAGTGAGCAGTTTCAGATGTCCAATCTGGGTCCCCTTAGCTACTTCCTTGGGATTGAGGTCACCTTCACTCCCGATGGCCACAACCTCTCCCAGCAGAAGTACATCCGAGATGTCCTTGATCGTGCTTGTCTCATTGACCGACGCACAGTGGACACTCCTATGGAGCTCCACCTTCAACTTCGGCCCACTGACAGTACTCCTCTTGAGGATCCCACTTGATATCGTCATCTTGTTGGGAGTTTGGTTTATCTTGCCACTACTCGACCTGGCATCTCTCATGTTCACATTCTGAGTCAGTTCGTTTTTGCTCCCACTCAGACCCACTATAGTCACCTCTTTCGGGTTCTACGATATCTCCATGGAACCAACACTCGACACCTCTTCTTCCATTGACCTAGGCTAGTGATCTTTCTTATCTCGATCTCTTTCTGCCTTCTATATCTTCCTTGGTTCTTGATTGCCTAGAAGACTAAGAAACAAACTGTTGTTTCTCGTTCAAGTGCTAAGGCTGAGCTAAGGGCTCTTGCATCTATGACAGCTAAGGCCACCTGGCTACGATGGCTTCTTGAGGACCTTGGTGTTTCAGTGCCCGCACCTACTCCGTTACTGTCTGACAGCATTGGTGCAATCAACATTACTCGAGATCCGGTGAAGCATGAGCTCACCAAGCATATTGGCGTTGATGCTTCTTACATGCGATCGCAGGTGCAACAGCGGGTTGTTACACTTCAATATGTGCCTTCCGAGCTCCAGTTAGCTGACTTTTTCACCAAGGCATAGACTAGCGCACAACATAGCTTCTATCTCTCCAAACTCAATGTTGTTGACCCACCCTAAGTTTGCAGGGGGGTGTTAGGAGTATATGTACCTTGTATATATTCGATCTCTTTATAGAGTGTTTTCTGCTTTTGTGTCCTGCCTTGTACATGACCATACCTTGGCCACTTGGCCCGTGGAATAGAATTAAGTGTTCATTCCAACACAAGCATGTCACTGTATTAGTTGGACAACAAAATGAATATTAGAAATTATGTCTCAATAGTCTATTCCAAAACCAAGGTTTTTCATAGCAATAAAATATCAATACAAAACCAAAGTTTTGAAATTCTGGTTCAGCATAGTTAAAAAGATTGGATCCAGTTAATAATAGCCTTTTACATTGAAGGATGAACTACTTCTTTAACCCATCAAGAAGCTAGAATCACATTGAACGTGATTAGGAAATTCAAATCTCCCAACCAAAAGCATGACACGATGTGACCAAGCAGGAATGCCATTATTTTTCATTTCTGTAATTACAAATCTATTATTATTAATTACAGGAGCTACACACAATAATCAGCTGAAAGCAAATTTTTTGTTGGTCATATTCTTTGTGATAAAGTTCCATAACAATATGGGTGTTACTTATAGGGTCTCACCTATGGCATATTATCCCGCACCCAACTCAAAATCTTACAAAACAGTGTTTGCCCCAAGTAAAGACAAACTCCGAATCTTACAAAACATCTATAAGCAAGTACCTCGGGCAAAACACCACTAGCCTTTGAAGCTGGCAAGTTAGGGAGGTTGCCATCAGAAGAACGCTCAACAGTAGTAAAGCAGATATTGTATTCCTTTGGAGAAAAAGAATAAAGTCAACAGTGAATATAAAGCAATATATTCATCATCTAATGATTTAACAGTTAACTTTATGGAGAGTAAGCCAAAAGTTACATAAGTTGTGAAGGTTCACTTCACCTGAATTATTGAAGGGTAAAGACTGTTGAAGTCCAGAAGTAGAACATACTTGTCATATAGACCCTTTTTAGGCTCCAAAACCAAGCCACCAGCATATGAAGGACCTTTTTTCACTTTACCTTGATCACCATGATGCACCTCATCATCAATGGAAGGATCAGCAGCACCATTATCAGCATTTGCACCCTCAGTGTCAGCATTCGTTTTTCGCTTTGTGGAGTTCAACTCCTTATTGCGTGTAAACTTATCCGGTACAATGAATTTTTTTGCATGGAATGCATGCAACAGTAGATATTCTACCCTCTGAGCTCTAGCACCCTGCAGGAAATTGATGTGAGACATAATGTCAAGACTGTATTGTTACACAGGTAGACTAGGCATAATAACAATGATGGTGTACCTGGAGAGTTTTTCCCCACAGATTACCACTAATATTTGTCAGTTGACGTGTAAGCGGGAGAACACTCAAATGAAACATGAGTTCCAAAGAAAGCCATGCATCAGTCTCACCGTATTCAACCTAGTTGAGCAAGACAATTTGGCAAATATCGCTTCAGTTCAGAGTTTTTTAAGACATAACATTCTCTTGCGGCATAATTTTTAGTTTAATAAACTATACCAGTTTGAGAAGTGTTCCTGAAGATCGGAACATTGGAGGTATATCATGTGGAGAAACCTCTCTCCTGTCCTTTTTCAGTTGCGTCTCCGCAAGTTGTGTCAAAGAATAACTCACCTGCATAGAAAAACAGATTAGATTAGATTAGATTTGTTGAAATCGGCGTTAAAAGTACACCAAACAATTAAAATGCTGGTTACCTCCTTCAGAAGATCGCGAGAGCATAAGTAGGTATCACAAAGGAGCCGACCAGCAATACAGGACATAATTCCTGGACTTGCCCCAGAACCATAAAGTGTGCTTCCTTTGGTAAGCCTGGGCATTATTGATCGCCTAAGACGACCGATTTTGGACCACATGCTGCTTGGTACTTTGCAGGTCTAGCAGAAAAAAGGCAACGTTTCTTAAATGATCGAATTAATAAATAAATAAAAAGTGATAGTCATTAGTATAATAATATAGTGTAAGTTCTCTTAAGTCATACCTAATATGTTGGTGGTCATCTGGTACTAACCAGAACATTGAATTAAAATATCAACAGAGCCCTTTCCATTTAATTCAAGAAAAACAGGGTACTACAGGTTGCATATAGGTATCAAGATTAACAGAATATATAAAGGTTAAAAACCTGAGAACGGTGCAGGAGGACATCCAGGTCGAATCCCGAAATGTTGTGTCCCACAAGTACGTCGCAATCAAGTTTGCTAAGCTCGATCATCAAGCGATTTAACAAAGCACGTTCACTGAAAATGAAGAAAAAAGACCGATCAATGCAAGCTTGAGCAGTGGGAATTTTTAAAGGGAACAGGTAAAATGTATAAGCAAAATCAGTACCCACCTGCTTTCTAGTGCCAGCACGTTGCTACCAGCCTTATGGTTCCTATCAGAAGCTTCCTTGGTGAGGCCCATAGGAAATATACTACCTTCAAGCTTGCGCATAACAGTAAAATGGCTGAGCATTCCCCGTTTCTGCCAGTCTTCAGGACGCATTGGACTATCGATCTGAAAGTGACCCCCAAAAAATGTAAAAAAAACAAAAGTTTAGTTGGTAGCAAATGTTGTTTTTCCTTTAAAAGAAAAAGGAAATCTTACAGATATGTAGACTTGATTATTGTTTCAAATAAACCTGAAGTGTGTCGTTTGTCTAGAAAAGATTTGTTTCACACAGACATGGATAACAATTTATCTGACACCTCATTGCCAAAGTATGTGTCAGTTTGTCTAGAAAAGGTTTGTTCCACACAGGCATGGATAACCATTTATCTGAAAACTCCATTGCCAAAGTACGCACAAGCAAATACTAGAATAAAATACTTCAACTCCAAATGAACGAGATGCTTACTTTCACCCGGTGACAGCATATGACTGATGCTGACACAATCTCATGCACATTGTGTTTATCGTTTATGATAGTTTTAAGATTAACCGCCGCAACTACAACAGGGGGGACTTCTAGCGAGGTACTTGTCATCAGAACAGAAATGTCTTTTGGACAATCAACACTAACTTCGAATTTGCACCAGCTCACCTGTGGAAAAAGTCAAAAGGCATCACCGACAATATCATGCAATAGAAAATCAGACAGGAGCTATCAGAATATTAAATAACTTGATATGAAACACAGCCCGGAATAACAGGACAGAGTGAAATCGAGCACATACCCGCTGAGTAGATGGACATGTCACAAATTTAGAAATCGAAAGCCATGAAGGCCCCTTGATCTTCCTTTTGATGAGAAACAATTCAAGAGCACTGGAAAGGTACAATGGTTAATATGTGTGAAGAAGACATTGGGCATGAAAAAGAGTATATAACACATGAGACTATTCTGTATAGCATCTCCTCATATTTTATGGATCATACCTATTATTTGTCCCAAGTAACGCATGGAAATGTTCACCTCTAAGGTCTGCTGGTAGAGCTGGATCCTAAGAAAATATGTAGGGTATAAGAAAACAAGAACATCAAAATCAAAGATGTATTTCCTAAGAAACATACCTTGTATGGATAATTGATTTTCAGGACATACTGCTCTCCATTTGGTATATCGGTCCTCTCAAATGCATAGTTCCTCTAAGGCATGCCAAATATGATCAATCAGCTCAAAAAGAAAGGAAAAGAAGGGGGGTGAAAGTTATTGGATACTCCCTAACATTGACTTTCCACATACTAACCTTGACTGGAGTCATTACAAAATTTGACACGTTGAGGTCTGACAACTTATCAGCTATTTCACTCTTTAATCCTGATGCTAACTCCTGGCAAGAGAATATGTTGTGTGCATATTAGATAAGCAGTGCTATGATGAGCATTAGTTTAGTTTCAAAATAAGCAGTCACTCTTACATGCAGACTTGATCGAAGTGATGTCGAAGAATCAGAACTTGTGGAGTTCCTCTCTATCCTTGATAGTGTGTCCCTTGGGAATACTGAAATGCTTGAAATAGCATATATGCACCTTTGCATATTTTTAACAACGACACAGCAACTATGGAACCGGTTGCATATTTCAACCTACAAAAGAAAAGCAGTTTGTCAGGGAACAAAAAAGGAGATAGCCTATAATGTAGAGCTGCAATTGCAAGCATGTGACAGATCAGAACTAGTGATAACTCCAAACGGAACACTAACTATTCAGCAAAGCAGATTACTGTTTTGAGATCCTTGGCCATAGCCATAAGTAGAGTTTCTGAGAAAACTGACTAGTTTGTGGTAGTAAGGATTACCGTATTTGAAATACATTTATGCTTTGAAGTATTAAAGGAATACATCAAGCACCATATCATTTATGGCAACTCAATTATCCTACTAAGCCAAAGAATCACTTAAACTGATGCTCTGATGAGACCGTAGGCTGTTCAGTATAGAATTGATTAAACAAAAACAAAAGCATTCTGCCAGACATCAGCAACTAAAAATATGTATGTTTTAGGGATAATTTACCAGAATACTACAATTGCAATTCAGTATAGGAATGCTTTTTACCTTCCCAAACAAATACAGTGTGCCTGAATTAACACCAAAGGGCGCCTCATATGCATCCAATATGTAGAACGGCAGTGCTCCATCCTTCAGCTCAAACTCTGGGCTTTCATCCACATCGGTGCTACCGTCAACAGTCACCCCTCCCTCACCTCCTGCATTCTCCCCCTCCCCGCATATCTTCATCCAACCTGCCGTTGCACTCGTCATATCCCCATTACGGCTTTCATCTGCCTTAATCTTCGCATTCAGACGATGCACCTTCTCTATCTTCACTTCCCCATTAGCATCCTGCTTCAGTTCCTCCGAGCTCTTATTCTCATTCACCAATTCAGCACTAGAACATGGAGTTGCTTCCAATTTAAACTCCACTTCCGCATCCGGTTTCAATTCCACATCCATATCATTTCCATGGTCTGAAACCCCATCAGCCTCGAACCCATTATCCGATCTGACTACCATTTCAGCATCTACGGCTACCATTTCGGCCTTGATGTGAGTAATTGGTGGAGGCAGCGGTGGCGGTGCACAAACCCTAACAACGCGACGACGACGCTCCTCGCGGTCGTTCTCGTCGGGGGCGAACTCGGCGATGACGTCGTCCACGATGCTGTCGGCGGCCAGCGACGAGCCCTTGGTGCGGTCGCTGCCAGGCTTCTTAAACACGGAGGAGGTAAACATGGAGGAGAGCCGCTGCTTGCCCATCATGGCGGCGGCGGCGGAGAGGGACGCTGCCGCAGCGGACTGCTGGGGCGGGCGCTTCGACTGAAGGCGCGGCTGCTTCCGCCTGCGGGGTGCGCCATCCTCGCCGTCGGAGCCCTCGTCGGAGGAGGACGGGAGGGCGCGGTGGGTCCAGTCCTCCTCGCGGCCATCGTCGACGTAGCCGAGGCCGTCGTCATCGACGATGAAGGCACCAGCGTCCTTGCGGCGGCGCGCGACGAGGGCGGCGTACTCATCGTCGGCGACGGTGTCGTAGATCGGGGCCTCCATCTTCACCTGGACAGCGGCGGCGGCACGGGCGCCCCCGCCGCGGATGGCGCGGAGGCGCTCGAGCGCGGCAGAGCGCGCCACCGCCTCGGCTCCCCGGGTGCGGGAGCGGCGGCCGGATGCGGCGGCGTCGGCGGGTGCGTCCTCCATGGCTTCGCCTCTCTCTCTCTCTCTCTCTCACACACACACACACACTACGCAGATCTATTGTGAATGTGCGGGCGTGGCTTTGGCGGGAAGTGTTCGAGCATTTGGCGCGCATAGTTTGAGGGAAGCGTAAGTCTAGGGTTTTCCATGGATCAGGTGGAGCAGAAGGATACCGATCCAAATGGAGTAGAAGGGTTTCCGTGGCCTTTGGTACACTCTTAGGGCCCATTTACTTGTGACTTGTGAGAAACTGGGCCGTAACTCGGCCTGAATCCCCGCACACAAATAGCCCCTTGCCTTTTAACCTTTCAGCCGTTTGGCTAAAAAATTGTCTGCGTTAAGTTCAGGCCAATCCAAAACCGCGCCACTTGGGACTCGTGTTGTACTGCACCATTCTGCTGAGCCCTATCTAGCCCAACTGTGCCGGCGAGTGATGGCATCCAACTGTGCCGGCGAGCGACGGCACTCTTGTTCGGTCCTGGCCCTATGTTGTTTGCTCGTTCCTCCTAGCACACAACAGCTAACGACGAACGTTGCTCTCGATGGTTTCAGTAGGGGGGGGGGGAGCTTTGCTCTCGATGCATCCTGTATCCTGGCATACAAAAATGGAAGAATAATTCTGTCCGTTGTATATTCTATCCGATGAATGCAATGCGCCATGCCATCTAATATCGGTGGAACCAATGGTCGCTGTCACAGTACACAGCATGTATATAATGGCCCATGATCCTTACATCAATTTGACATTGCAAGGAAATAGCCTAGATTTTGCAATTCGGTCGTCAGCATGGGCCATGCGTTCCATGCACGTCCATCAGTACTACTGCTGCTACTGATCAATTCATGGCTCCACCTCCTCCTCTGCTCTCTTTTCCTTGCTCCGGTGGCCGCCGAGCGGACTACATACATTGTCCACATGGACAAGTCCGCTATGCCGCCGCAGCACTCCTACCACCGTGAATGGTACTCCACCATCCTAGCGTCTCTAACGGCCACTTCACCACAAGGCCGTGGTGAACCGCAGCTTATTTACACTTACGATGAAGCGCTCCACGGCTTCGCAGTCACCCTCTCCGCCCCCGAGCTCGGTGCGCTCCGTCGTACACCGGGGTTCGTCACGGCCTACCCGGATCGCCGTGCCAACGTCCTTCATGACACCACGCACTCTATGGAGTTCCTCCATCTCAACTCCGTCAATGGACTGTGGCCGGCAGCCAAGTTCGGCGAGGGTGTCATCATCGGGATGATCGACACCGGCGTGTGGCCGGAGAGCGCGAGCTTTAACGACGATGGTATGCCCCCCCTGCCGTCCCGGTGGCACGGCGCATGTGAACCAGGCGTGGCGTTCACCCCCTCCATGTGCAACCGGAAGCTCATCGGAGCGCGTTACTTCAACAAGGGCTTGGTCGCCGCGAACCCCCACATCAACATCTCCATGAACTCAACACGCGACACGATAGGCCACGGCACGCACACGTCGTCGACCGCAGGGGGGAGCCCCGTGCCATGCGCATCCTTCTTCGGCTACGGGCTTGGCACGGCGCGTGGAGCTGCTCCACGTGCTCACGTTGCCATGTACAAGGTCATCTGGCCCGAGGGCCGGTACGCTTCTGACGTGCTGGCCGGCATGGACGCGGCGATTGCAGACGGCGTCAACATCATCTCCATATCGAGCGGTTTCGACGACGTGCCGTTGTACGAGGACCCTGTGGCGATCGCTGCATTTGCTGCCATGGAGCGCGGAATCCTCGTATCGGCCTCAGCAGGAAACGCTGGCGCGAGGCTCGGTAACTTGCACAATGGTATCCCATGGCTGCTCACTGTCGCGGCTGGCACGGTGGACCGGAAAATGTTTGCAGGCACTGTGTATTACGGCAACACGACTCAAGGTGCCATAGCCGGCGTCACAACGTACCCAGAGAATGCTTGGATAGTGGACATGAACTTGGTCTACAACGACACCATATCGGCGTGCAACTCATCGGCGTTGTTAGGAAAAATAACGACAAGTATAGTTGTGTGCCGTGACGATGGAAATCTCGTCGATCAATTGAACACCGCAGCCGAGGCCGGCGTCGCTGCAGCCATCTTCATCACGAACGACGTATCTTTTGACGATACCATGCCCTTCCCGGCTATTCTTATCAGCCCGAAAGATGCGCCAAGGCTGCTGAACTACATCAACTCTAGCACGCGTCCGACGGCCACCATAAAGTTCCAGCAGACAATCCTCGGCACACGGCCCGCGCCGGTGGTCACCGAGTACTCCTCTCGAGGGCCGTCGCAGAGCTACGCGGGCGTGCTCAAGCCGGACATTTTAGCACCAGGGGACAGCATACTTGCGTCGTGGGCACCCGTAGCTCCATTGGGACTGATAGGCCAGACAGCTCTGGGAAGCAACTTCCTCGTCGCGTCCGGGACTTCGATGGCATGCCCGCACGCCAGTGGCGTGGGGGCCTTGCTGCGTGCAGCGCACCCCGACTGGAGCCCGGCCATGATCAAGTCGGCGATGATGACCACGGCGACTGCCATCGACAACACGTTCCGGCCGATCACTGACGCCGGCAATGGCTATGCCATCGCGAGTCCACTGGCCATGGGCTCGGGACACGTCAACCCCAACTCAGCGATGGACCCGGGGCTCGTGTACGACGCCGGGCCGAGGGACTTCGTCGCACTACTCTGTGCTGCGAACTACACCAACGCCCAGATCATGGCGATCACGAGGTCGTCGACGGCGTACAACTGCACCTTCTCGTCCAACGACGTGAACTACCCGTCATTCATCGCAATCTTCGGCGCAAACGCCACTTCCGGCGACATGCTGTTCAGCAGGACGGTGACCAACGTTGGGGCAGGCGCCGCGACGTACCGGGCATCCTGGGTATCGCCGAGCAACGTCGAGGTGACCGTGTCGCCGGGGACGCTGCAGTTCAGCGGGGCGGGGCAGAAGGCGACGTTCGAAGTGGACATCAAGCTCACCGCACCCACCGGAGGCGAGCCTGCTTTCGGGGCTGTAGTTTGGGCCGATGTGAGCGGCAAGTACCGGGTGAGGACTCCCTACGTCGTGCTTTGACGTTCGCGCTAGCTCCTGAGTCATGTCGTTTCAAGAGACTTTCAAATATTGGTCGGAATAACGTTCGAATGGAAGAAAATTTTATGAGACCTTATCACCATTAGACTCATATTGGACTCTTTTAATTTCACAGTCTTATTATTTTTAAGTTGTCTGAAATTTTTTAAAGTTTAAGTCACTTGTTGTGACCATTAAATTTGTGTAGAGATTGATGTGTCGTATGATTGGATATTGATCTAATGGATAGAAAATGTGACTTATACTTAAGAAAATTTCAGTTACCTTATGAATAGACAGTCCCTTAATCTCATATAATGCGGCAAAATAAATCAATCATTTTTTTGCATGTCCACATGTCGTGATCTGATCTGAAAGAGGTTCAAGTAAGTGTCTAAAGTAAAGTAAGGAGGTCTCATAGGATTTATTTCCGCGCCTTCTTAAATAACTAGATTCTGAAGCACAGCACTGAAAACGCCAAGTTGACCCATAATCACTTTACTGATACACAACGGTACCAAGTTACCAACCATTAATTAAGCTTTACACTGCAGTGTGGCAGTGCCCCTAGTTATAGTTTGAGATCAACAACGCGCCAAACTGGTGATCTACTTAATCACTTTGTTCATACAAACGGTACTAACCATTCAATAAGTTTACACTACTGCAGCGCTTCAGCGCCCCCAAGCTATAGTTCGAGGTCGACAAAGATCTCATGGACCATGCATGCATGCATCCTTCTAAAACGTTAAAAAGGAACATCTTCTGGGCGAGCTAGTCATGCATGATTGATAATTCATGTCTGTGACAGTCCTAGTAGTGCTGGCCAGTGCAGCGCTACTAGTCAAGCTGCCGCGTCGTGCATGGAAACACGACGAGGTGCCAGCCGTTGTGATCTCAGCGTTTCCGGCGCATCGGGTTCTCAATTCTCATTGCCGCGCCCCACCACATGCCGAGGCAGAGCAGCTGAGCGGACTGAGACCGGCGGATGTATGTACGCGCGCAGTGTGCGCCTCGGGCGGGCACGTTGCGGAGAAAAGTCGTGCTAGTACTTTACATATACATAGGGATGGCAACGGGGCCATTCCCCGTCGGGGAGTAGCGGACCATCCCCATCCCCGTGACAAAAAAAAACCCCATCCCCGTCCCCATCCCCGCTGC
Organism: Ampelocalamus luodianensis; assembly: GCA_036346255.1. Taxonomy (NCBI): domain Eukaryota; kingdom Viridiplantae; phylum Streptophyta; class Magnoliopsida; order Poales; family Poaceae; genus Ampelocalamus; species Ampelocalamus luodianensis. The sequence continues at coordinate 20,819,442 of CM070617.1, read as the reverse complement.
CGGTACTATTCTTCCCGTTCCCGCCCCCGTCAAAGATCGGGCCCCATCCCGTCCCCATCCCCGCATCATCGATCGCTATTTCTAGATTTCACACAAGAAAGAGAAATTTCTCAAGCTATGAATTCATGGATACACTCATGGGCGTACTGGGAAGGGAATGGATGGGAAATGGGAGTATGGGACTAGGGTTATGCTTATGCACACTTAGGGTTGGGAACAATGGTTGGGCACTTGGGTGGGCTATGAACTTATGAAGTATGTATCAGATATCTGGGCCCATCGGGAACGGGATGGGGAGCAGGAATAGCCCGCCCCCGCCAAACCCGATGGGGAATATTTTTTTCATATTACTATCCCCGTGGGGAATGAAGTAGTCCCAAACCCGCCCCCTAATAGATGAATTCCCCATCGGGGAATGGGGAATGGGGCCCCATTGCCATCCCTACATATACAGATGGCGGTGAGCTTCTTTTGAGAATTTTTTTTTTCTTAAATGGTAGTATTTGGAACCGCATTAGAAAAAATAGCCTTCTCGTGGCCGCAAATACAAAAACAGTCTTGCTAGTTTAAAATTGTCTGAAATTTTCTTAAGTTTAAATCACTTGTTGTAACCATTGGATTTATATAGAGATTGATATGTCATATGATTGGTTATTGTTCTAATAGATAAAAAAGGTAATTTATGCTTAAGAAAATTTCAATCACTTTTTGAATAAACAGTCACATACAAAAAAAAATAGCGCTCAATTTCATCTTAGAACTGTACAAACGCATATCGTGCCACCGCGTTAACGCTGTCCGCGCCACGGGTGGCCGAACAGGCCTCGTCCCTAGCACCCTGGGATGGATGTCCGTTCCTCCTACACGCGGCAACACCTCCAAACCCGCCACATGGCCCGTCCCTCCTGGCGCGGACAAGCCGTCCCGCCTCTTCCGTCCCTCTCATGTTCGGAAAAGGAGCGCGTGGACGAGGCTTGCTGCGAATTAACAACGGGCCGGGCTTTGTTTTAAGCTGAGATGAGTTAATTAATGAAGCACTATGATTGTTGGTGTGGTTGCTTCCGATTGTCTGGTTCACATGAAGTGTTCCAAGTGTATGCTGCAGGACGAGGGCCCCGCGACGCCCAAGCTGTGGTGGGAGATCGAGCAGGTCGGCTACAACTCGTCGCTCCAGGCCGAGATCGCTCGTTTACTTAGTAGTTGGTAGCTAGCATGCCAGCGTGGGCGCCAGCCCAGCGTGGATCGATCTATGTAGTGCTCGTTCGGTCCGTTTGTCCTGGTTAGTTGACCCTGGTCGGTGAACTATTAATTCGCAGCAAGTCTCGTGTAATACCCTGAAAATAACCCTTTTAAGGACCCGTGTGTAATTAGATAAAACAGAATACGTGAAAACGGGATGTTACACCTCGTCCACGCGCTCCTTGTCCGAACACGGGAGTGACGGACCAGGCGGGAGAAGGGTGCGTGGCTTGTCCGTAGCAGGGAAGGAGGGAGGGACTAGGCAGGACGAGGCCACGTGGAGGGTTCGGAGGTGTTGTCATGTGAGGGAGGGACGTTTGTCCCAGTGTGCTACGGATGAGGCCTGTCCGACCGTCCGTGGCGCGGATAGGGTTGATGTGCTGGTACAGTACGCGTTCGTCCGTTTTTGGAATTTACGGCCACGAAGCTGTCATTTTTGCTAATGTGGTTCCAAATAGTGTCATTTAAGAAAAAAAAATCCTTATTTCGTTGTGTTCGCATATAGGAGTACCAGGGATGAAGAACTATCACTTGTCTAATTCAACGTTCAGGAGAAAGGCTAGCAGTTTGGGCATATCCGAAGTCCGAACTGTCACTTCGTGGTGCGGCTTATTAATCTCCGATCAAGAGAACAGGTGGGCTTGTATGTGGTGTGATAGGATTTATCTACTCATCGTGGCATTCAAAAAGTATTATTTCAGTAAAAAAAAGTAATTAACATAAATACGATAATGAAAGTAGTAATATAGGTACATGAAATATAGGTTCAAAATTATCTAATGTATGCAAGTTGCCTCCACATCCGCGGTCCTTGACTGGACTTACTTTCCTTGCGTCTCGACCATCTCCTTCTGTAGCTTGAGCAATAATTTCCGGCTCTAACGTGGAAGGAAATCCAATAAATAAATCCGGGCTCAACAAGAGCGCGAGCTGGGAACAACATGAAATAAAGAAATCCAGAAAGAGTAGAAAAGAAAGGTGGTGTGGGTGATTGAGATTTATTGGGTACTTGATTAGGTTAAACGGAGCCAAAAATGAATTTCACAGGCTCGAAATGGTATGTATATATATATATATATATATATATATATATATATATATATATATATATATATATATATATATATATATGAAGAAGTCCATTCTACCCCTCAAGTATTGACATGCGACACCTAACCCCATAAACTAAAAACGGCCTTTTGGCACTCAAGTTGCAAACCGACAACCTACCCCCTCCATTGCTTTCGTGGTCTGTGGTTTTGCTGATGTGGCCTCTGGTGGTCTTGCGCCAGTCGTGTGACTTGGCTAGGTGAGCTGGCGGATTTCGCCAGGAGGGGAGCTGATGTGGCATTTCTCTCCATTTCTTCTCTTACTCGTCTCCTTCCTCTCTCCATTTCTCCATTTTTCTCCCATTGGAGCTTTGCACCCTAGCCACATCTCCTCCGGGCGTCACCTCCGGCCGGACCCACTAGCGTCGCCGCCGCCGCTACTTGCGTTGCCTTCGGCCCGCTCCAGCCCACTATGGGCGCACGACCACTAACCCCACATCTCTCCCCTCTCCAGCTCTCCTCTCCTCTCACTTCCCCACCACCACCACCAAGCCAACCAGACCAAATGCGCAAGAGGCAGCAGAGCCAAACGTCGAGAGAGTTGCACACACTGCACCGCACCGTGAGATCTCCCCCCTCCCTCCCCGATCTGGCGCGACCGGCCTCACCGGAGGCGATGGGTGGCAAGGAGCTGAGCGAGGAGCAGGTGGCGTCCATGAGGGAGGCCTTCTCCCTCTTCGACACCGACGGCGACGGCCGCATCGTGCCCTCCAAGCTCAGCATCCTCATGCGCTCCCTGCGGGGAACCCCACCTGTGCCCAGCCCGGACATCACCGCAGAGAAGCTCATCGCACCTTCGACTTCCGTGCCTCCTCGACCATGCGCGCCACCTCCCGCCGGAGCCCTTCGACCGCCCGCTCGCGGACGCCCGCATCTCGACAAGGACGCCTCCGGGACCGTCTTTGTCGCCGACCTTCGCCACATCCTCACCTCCATCGGCGAGAAGCTCGAGCCGCACGAGTTCGACGAGTGGATCCGCGAGGTCGACGTCGCCCCCGATGGCACCATCCGCTACGACGACTTCATCCGCGGGGCTGGGAGCAGGAAGCCGGTGGTGCTGGGCTAGGGGAGGCGCGACCAAGAGGAGGCGATAGGCCAGCGAGGTGGCGGCCTAAGCACAAAGGCACACGGAGGGCCGAGCCAGGGGGAAGCTCGCGCGGGCAGAGGAGGCCACAAGGAGGCGTTGGCGACACGGGCACAGGCCAGGAGCGAGGGGACCATGCCGTGAGCGTGGTCGACGGAGGCAGTGGCGGTGGGCCAAAGGAGCTGGGTCGAGCGCAAGATGGCAGGAGGCGGCGCTGGAGCCATGCGACCAAAACCCAGGAGCAAAGAACCAAGAAAGAGAGAGAGGAAGAGATAGGATGGGAAGAAAGAAATGGGGAGGGAGGAGGGAGGAGAAGAAGCAAAGCAATGGGGAGCATGGGAACCAAAAGCTTCAGTCATGGCAAATAAGAGGAGGAGAAAGAATGAAATGGGGAAGAAGATCCGGGAGCTGTATCGACCGAGTGAATAGATAAATGAGAGAGAAACTGGGCTCACTTACAGGTGGGCCCAAGTGCCAAAGACGCCACATCAGCAGCTGATCGGGCAAAACCGGGCCACCCGGATGCCACATCAGCAAAACCACCGCACGAAACAACCAGAGGGGGTAGGTTGTCCGGTTTTGCAACTTTAGGGCGTCAAAAGGCCGGTTTTTTAATTCAGGGGGTTAGGTGTCCGCATGTCGATACTTGAGGGGGTAGAATGGACTTCTTCCTATATATATATGTGTGTGTGTGTGTGTGTGTGTGTGTGTGTGTGTGTGTGTGTCTAGATGAACAGTGATGGGTTTGGGCGCTAGTAGCAGAGCGGAGGCGGGCGCGGCGCGTGGAGAGAGGCGTGTGTGGCTGCGCACAATCGGTGTAGTGGAAGTGGGAAAACATGCGGCAAGGTGAGGTGGCGGGTACTGGCGTGATGAAGGTGGTGGAAGAAGTTGATGGGAAGGAGACGATGCGGTGGAGAATGAAGCAATTGGTGGCTTGACGCGTGAGGAAGAAGAACAGAGGGAGAAGCGTATTCGCGAGAAACGCTTTCGGCTGAGGAAAACGGAATGCCAAAAGAGAAAGCGGAAAATGAAAGACTTTCGAATTAGGCAAGAAACTCAAAACTCAAAACAAATTTTGAATTTTTTGTTCTTTTCACCGGGTACGGCGTTAGCGTGGTTGACACCGGGGTGTGTCCCGAGAGAGCGAACTACCACGACGACGGGCTCCCGCCGGTGCCATCAAGATAGAAGGGGTTCTGCGAGTCCGGCACGCAGTTCGACGCAGCTAAGGCGTGCAACCGAAAGCTCATCGGCGCGCGAAAGTTCAACGCGGACCTCACGAGGACCACCTCAACGCGGTGAAGCGCGTGCTACGGTACGTGGTGGGAACGCATGATTACGGTCTTCACTACGCCAGGAGAGAGGATGAACAAGCTCGACTGGTCGGCTACAGCGACGCCGACATGGCGGGCGGGCGACGTCGACATGCGCAAGAGTACTAGCGGTGTCATCTTCTTCTTCGGCGGCAACCCCATCACCTAGCGCCTCCTCAAGCGGTGGTGGCTCGCCTCATGCGAGGCGTAGTACATTGCGGCGGCTACAAAGACCGCCAAGGCGCTCGCTAGCTCAGCTTGTGTCTGACATGGTCGGCACGGAGTCTGGAGCGCCGGAGTTCAAGGTGGACAATCAGTCCGCTATCGCCCTCAGCAAGAACCCCGTCTTCCACGACCGAAGCAAAACATATTGACACTCGTTATCACTACATTCAGGAGTGCATCGACGGGAACAAGATCATCCTTCGGCATATTTCGACGGAAAATCAGCTAGCGGACGTTCTGACCAAGGCGCTTGAGATGCTAGACGAACTCGACCGGCTCAGCTGCGGGCGACGTCGTGGGTTCTGGAGTCGCCGCGGGCGTAGGGGAAGAAGTCGGGTGCGCTGGTGTCTCCGCATCGACCCGCGGCGTGCCAAAGATGTACTCCGAGGTGTACTTGACGACGAATGGCTCGCCATCGCCCGGATCATCGCATTCCGCCGCCGCCCGGTTCCATCAGCGCTGCTTGCCGAACACGACGTCGCGCAACACAATAATGCGCTTGCTTGAGGGGTCGTAGCAGCGGTAGGCTTTGGAGCTGTGTTCGTAGCCAACGAAGATGGTTGGCGAGCTACAATCATCAAGCTTCTTGAGTCCCGGCCGTGTGGACTTAACGTGCGCGACGCAACCGAATGTCCGGAAGTAATGGACGGCGGGGCGCTCCCCGTGCCAGGCCTCGAAGGGAGTCTTGCCGTCGAGCGCACGTGTCGGGACGCATTTGAGGACGTGTACGGCAGTGTTCACGGCCTCACCCCAAAAATAGCCGGGGAGCCCCTTCGCCTTGAGGATGCACCGCGCCATGCTGACGATGCTCTGGTTGCGACGCTCCACCACCCCATTCTGTTGCGGTGAATAGGGGGCGGTGAGCTGCCGCTGGACACCACGTTCGGCGTAGTACTCGCCAAACTCCACGGAGGTGAACTCCCCCCCCCACGATCGGTGCGTAGGACCTTGAGCCGTCTGCCCGACTCGACCTCCACCGCCGCCTGGAAGTTCTTGATCGCCGCAGGTGCCTGATCTTTGTTCGACAATAGATGGAGCCACATGTACTGGCTCGCATCATCAACAAGTAGTAGAAAATACTTGTTACCGCTTGGTGTCGTGGGTTCGATGGGCCCGCATAAGTCACCATGGACTAGGTCGAGGATGTGCTCTGCTCGCCGTAGCGCCATGTCAGGGAACGGCGCGCGCCTTTGCCTGCCGGCGAGGCAGCTGTCGCACACCTGATCGACCTGATCAAGCAACAGCAACCCACGTACCATCTCCCGTTGGGCAAGCGCACGCAGCGACTTGAAGCTGATGTGCCCGTACCTCGCATGCCAACGCCAGGCCGCCTCTGAGCTGCGCGCCGACAGGCACACCGGCCGCCCGATGCAGAGCTCCAGGATGTAGAGGCATGATGCAGAACGACGCACCCGAGCAAGAAGGTCACGTTGCTGATCGTAGATGCGCAGGGCACCGGAGTAGATCTCGATCCTACATTCGGCCTCCTCCAGCTGACCAAGACTGATGATATTCGTCGTCAAACGGGGAATGTAGTACACCCCCACCAACGTGTGGTGCTCGTCGTTCTTGCAATTGAAGATGATCGTGCCGCGTCCTTCAATCTCCACCACGGATCCGTCGCCGAAACGGACGGTATCGCAGAGTCCCCTGTCGAGATCGGAGAAGGCAGTGCGCGCGCCCGTCATGTGGTTGGTGGCGCCGGTGTCGAGCACCCATCGTCGATCGTCATGGTCCTCCCGCGATCCGAGCTGGGCGAAAACCTTGGCCTCGTGGATCTCGACGCAAGACGACGATGCGACGGAATCGGCGATTCGTTCGCGCGCAGAAGAATCGAGCGGATGGAGAAGAAAGAGTTGCGTGCGCCACCAACAAAGTGGGCTCGTCCTCTTCTCCTTCCGCGACGTGGTCTTGTGCGATTTTTAGGCTTGCCGCGCGCTCTCGCCCAATGGCCAACTTTCGCGATAGCGACCGGTCCGCCGTGTTCTCCTGGACCGGTCCGTTTGAAGACGAGTTGCCCTTGCCTTCACGCACGCCGCCACCACCGCCGCGGCCACGATGTGTTTTGCCGCGCTTCTTGGTGTTGCCGCTGCTGGAGCCACCGGCCTCGCCGGTGTCGCGTAGCTTCATCCGTGCTAGCCAGTCCTCCTCGGCGAGAAGAAGACGACCCTTGCTGTCGTAGACGGGCGCGGATGGTGTTGGCTTTTTCTTCCGCTGCTCGATGGCGCGCAGACAACCAGTGACCTCCTCGACGGAGAGTTGGTTCACGTCGAGGAGAGTCTCGATGGAGTACGCGATCTGCTCGAGGTGCTCGGGGACTACCTGTAGCATTTTCTTCACGATCTCTCCATCGGTGACGTCGCCGCCGAGGACGCGGATGTTGTTGGCGAGGCTCACTAACCGGAGTGAGAAATCGTCAACCGACTCCCCCTCCTTGAACGCGATCTCCCGAATCGCTGAGCACGGTATTGCGCGTTGACGTCACGGACGCGCTGCACGCCGACGCGCACGGTCTTGACCGCCTCCCAGGCGGCATGGAGCGCAGAATGGCCGCCAGTGCGAGGCGGTCCTCACGGTACTCGACGACCTCACCCTCCTCCGGTTCAACGGCCTGCCACAGCCCTTGGGACTGCAGATTCACGCGCATCAACAAAGACCATTCTTGGTAATTGGTGCGCGTGAGCATGGGGTACTGGACCGAGCTGCCCGCCTCCTCGACGACGCGCTCGATGATGACTTCACCGCCGCGATGGCGCCCTCGGCGCGGCGCAGGCGAGTGCGATACCCGACGTTGAGGAGGGGGCGATGGCGAACGATCACCACCGCCAACGAAGCCGATTGGACAGACATGACGACCCCGGGAGCGTCCACGCTCTGATAGGCGATGACGACGATGGCCAACCCGCTGGACAACACCCGCGGGTCCATCAACGACATGGGCCAGAGAGACCTGGCCATGACGCCGCTGGCGATGGGCTCCGGCCACATCGACACGAACAAGGCAGCGGGTCCAGGCCTCGTCTACGACGCCGGGGCGGGGGATTACGTCAAGCTCATGTGCGCCACGAACTACAGCGCGTCGCAGATCAGGGCCATATATAGCGCAGTGGCCGTCCTACACTGTCAACCAAGGATCAAAACCCGCTTCGGTAAATCCTGGCCGCCGCCAAAAACCGCCGGTAATCGCCGTTACCGGATTTCCGAAAACCGGATGAAAACCGCTGAATTTGATTAAAAATCATTCAAAATTCAAAAATTAAAATTTGAACTTGCAAAACCCGAAAACCGCCGATCTAAAATCCGACCCCGCCGTAAGCGGTTACCGCCGGGTTTTTCTCCTCGCCGCCAATCGCCCGATGCGCCGCCGACGTCAACTACTTCGACAAACGCAGCGTCGTCTCCGAGACGAAGATGTTCACGAGGGTCGTCACCAACGTCGGTGCCGCCGCGTCGAGCTACAGCGCGCCGGTGAAGGGTAACTTGGACGGGCTGGTGGTCAGTGTTGCGCCGAGCAGGCTGGTGTTCGGCAAGAAGGGCGAGACGCAGAAGTAAACGCTTGTGATACAGGGGGAAATGAAGGGCGAGGACAAGGTGCTGTATGGGTCGCTGACGTGGGTGGATGACACGGGCAAGTACACGGTGAGGAGCCCAATTGTTGCAACCACTCTAAACTCAACCGCGCTTCGGTACTCGTGTGAAGGCCGCTTTACGTTTGGCGTATCTGAACATGTTCACCACTAGCTGTTTGGAAAATATTGCTTGGTCACTGATCAGTGTGTATTCCGTTAATTTAGATACGCAGCTCGCATGGCTTAATAGTTAGCACGGTATTAACGTTCTTATTTTTTTTGTCTACGGTTTGTCACTCCTGTCAAATGGTAGGGGCAGTAGAACCTAGAACGTATGGAATTGGCGCGTGTTATTGTGCAATTGAGATGCATGTGTTCTGGATCCCCGTACAAGGGTGCATGTGCTTGTATGGTCGTAAGCATGCATGTATTCTGGATCCCCTTACAAGGGTGCATGTGCTTGTATGGTCGTAAGCAGGGGGCGAAACCAGCGATGGCCATGCCCCGGCCGAGCAGACTCTACCCAGTCTAAGTTTTTTTTTTTCTATTCCTTTGAATTTTTATTTTGTAATTTCTTAAGAGAGTTCTATAGACTTTTTGTATTAGCCCTCAGATTATAGTCTATCTAGCTCGATGCCTAAATCCGCCCATGGTCATAAGTGTAGACGAGTGTTAACAGAAACAAACGAGCAAATGAACATGCAATTGCCCAGTCGGGTTTGAAAATCAATTATCACAAAAGTGAGGTTTACGTTTTGGGGTGGATACTGAAGGGGCTAACAAAGTTGCAAATATTTTTGATTGTAAGCTGGCTCATTTACAGATGACTTATCTTGGTATTTTGGTGGGGGATAGACATATTGGTACGAAAGCTGCGGATAATGTGATTAATAAGTTGAACAAAAGACTAGACAATTGGAGAAATAATTTGTTGTCCTCTGGTGGTAGGTTAGTGCTGGTCAATAGCAGTTTGAGCAGCCTTCCTATTTACACTATGAGTTTCTATTGTTTTAATGAGGGGGTGCATAAAAAGATGGATACTATCAAATCCAAATTTTTTTGGAGGGGGGGCTAGTGATAAGTTCAAGTATTATATGATGAATTGGGGGGCAGTTTCTAGACCCAAGGAATTTGGTGGATTAGGGGTTGTTAATACAAGATTAATGAATGATTGTCTTTTAGCTAAGTGGATTTGGAAAATTCATTTTGCTAACGGTGAACTTTGGTTTAGAATCATCAAGGCGAAGTACTTTCCTAGGGGTATTTTCAGAGATGCTAAGGTGTTAAATGGTTCCCAATTTTGGAAGAGCATTCAGAAGGTTAAATACATGTTTAATAAAGGAACTAGGTATCAACTTGGGGATGGGTGTAATATTTCTTTTTGGAGGGATGTTTGGTTGGGAGATTGTCCCTTGAAGATCAAGTATAAATCTCTTTTTGATATTTGTCAGGTTCCTGATACGAGTATTGCTTTTGGGTTGGTAGAAGGTGTGTGGAACATTAAGTTCAACCGAAGCTTTGGCAAGGATGAGTCTGCCCAATGGGAGAATCTGAAAGATGATATTAGGGATGTTGAGATTAATGGTGATAGGGACAAAGTGAATGGTGATAGGGACAAAGTGATTTGGTGTCTAGAGAAATTGGGTGTTTTTTCTGTTAATTCTCTTTATAGACATGTAACTTTTGGGGGCGTGATCTGCAATAAAATGAAGAAGCTGTGGAAATGCAGACTCCCTCTAAAAATTAAATTCTTCATGTGGTTGTGCTTTCATGAAAGAGTTCAGACTTTGATCAACTAAAAAAATAAGGGGTGGCAAGGGGAGACTATTTGTTTTCTATGTGGTTCATATGTGGTTCTGATGAAACTCTCAACCATGTGTTGTTTTCGTTCATCTTGGCAAAATTCTTTTGGTACTGTATGGTGGAAATGTTAAACTGGGAGAGGATCCCAAGTTCTATTGATGATTTTCAAACAAATTGGTTGGATAAGAAGGGTGTTACTGATTATACCTTTGTGATGTTTAGTTTTGCAGATTCGGCTTAAAATCTTTAGAAATGTAGGAACCGAATGACTTTTGACAAACGGTTTGCTAAGTATCTAATGGAAGTGATCTTTAATTTTCTATCTTATTTGCAACATTGGAGTGTCCTCCTTCAAAAAGGTGATAAAGTCAAGATGAACCGGTTCTGGCCTTTTGTAATCGGAGCAAGTCTGTTAATATTCCTGTAATAGCCTAGGGCAGCTTATCTGTGCTACCTTCTTCCAGTTTTTGGGTTTGTACCTGTGAGCTGGTTTCCCCAGCAGACCTCCTGTAGAACCCGTGTTATTGCTTTCTAGTAAAAGCTGGGTTTCCCCTTTTCACAAAAAAACATGCAATTGCCAGCTTGTTGTCCAAAACATGACGATTCACCGACTAAAAAGAATGCTGATTGGACCTAATTCTTTTTCCAACCATCCTCTTATCTAGTTATCTGGACCATGGGAGAGAATATTCCAAGAGCTCGTGCAAAATCCACGCATTTGGTATGGGCTATACCTAATTCGACCTCTCAATTATTCTGTACAAGTTATAACTGTACAAAACTGTACACTACAACACAACGCTCAAAAGTCCAAATATCACGAAGTGCGGATTCCATTACTTGAATTCACATTATTAGTGTCACTACGTTGCACATCTTTATATTCTGTTTGCCCAGTAGATTTTGCAGGGAGTGTCTTGTTATTTTCACTACCCTCGTATGGCAACACGACCACAGGGGCAGCATGTATTGACTCCCACCGTTCCTTCACGAAGTTCCTGAACGCTGTCACCATTTCCCTCCGGAATTCTAGCTCCCTTGTGAAGAGATCAAGGGTAAAGAACGCAAGAACGTATTTGAAAGGAACCATAAGAAGAACGGCAGAAGATGCTAGAAGAACAAGAGCAACCTGAGTTGTTACCTGTCATGATCAAACAAACACTCAGGGGCACATATCACACATATCCATGAACTGGTTACTTGTCTTGGATATTATTAGTTTAAGCGCTAATGAAATTTATTTCAGCGTACCTCAGGTTGGCCTGCTAAAAAGATTGTGCGCATTTTCAGAAGAGAGACATTAAGGTGCTGGAGATAATTTTCCACTGAGGCCATTGCCTCTTTAAGAGCTATAATCTTTTGGATTGTGTTTGAAGGTGGTTGATCCCTTATTGTCACTTTGCCGAAAGATCTACCCAACCGGCCTTGTTGTTTCAGCCCTCTCAGGGCAAGCATGGAAAGGGCCATCATCATCAAGGTAAACGGAAAAACATAGGAAAACATGTTCCTACAAATCATAATAAAAAGCAGTAGATGTTATAAATATGTCTCCTTGCTTGTATAATCTTGGAAGACATCAATCCATAGATGGAAAATAAATACAAAACATGCAAAGGAACCAGGAAATGGTACATGGTCTCCTATGCACTTCGTTGGACTAGGTTTGGAGCCATCTAATTGCTTAAAATTTCCATTTTCACTTGAGATGGTGTACTTTGAATATTGATGCAGTAGGCAAATGTTCCAACTAGTGCAAAATCTTCTCTAAAGATCTTGAAAGGATATTTTATTACCTTCCAGAACAATATAAAAGGATGATTTTGCAAAGATAGTATAACATTTTGTCATGGTGTCATACTACAGTATGGTAAAGTATAGTTTGCTATTCACATTGCTTTAAATGCTGTACTGTGAGTTCCTTTGTCTGCCTTATTTTGAATTACAGTTTACAACCAGGTATGACAACAAAATGTAAAATGCGATAACTGCCTGACAAAGGAAAACCATCTCCCACCATACACCCCTCTTCAAAACACACATAATCCCTCCTCCAAGAATTACTTGAGTCGAGAATCAACTCATCAGAGAATCAGAGTGACAAAGCAAAGGGCTACATAAGGCAAAGTGACTTACCTGAAAATAATGGTATAAACTAATAGTAGAACACAAACTGTTGAACGGGGATTCTCCCAGCGTCTTAGTTTGTTGAATTTTTCAGCCATTATTGCAAAAGGAAGTATAAGCTCCTGATTCAAGAAATAAGAGAGATGTTATAAATTTTATGATTTATCATAAATAAATATATATAGGAACATGAATTCGCTGGCTAGGATGCACATAGACTTGCTTTCTCAACTGAAAGTTAATAGGCATTTTGTCTGGTAAATTTTCAGCAAAATAACAATAAAATCAAATGAAGTATCTGATTGGAAAAGAAGCATAGAATCTGAATATTGTGCTAGGACAACAATCACACATATACAGATCTACTAGAGCTATCCTAGTAAGCGGCCTCCTTTATATGAACAAAGAAACCATTTGATTTTTGTAAGCCATGCAACTGGATGACAGTCAAATACCTTGAAGAGGTCAATGTTGCTTGGAATACCTTCAATCGTGGCAGCAACAATTGTCGCCTGTGTCTTTTCAACTACCTTGCTTTTCTCTTTACATGCAACCATCGCCTTTTCTACAAGATCTTTATCAGCTACAACTAAAGATTTGCTCAAAATTACGCCATGCTTGACTGAAGAGTTTCTCCAAAAGGAGGCTGAATGGCTCGATGCCCAGCTGGGAGACGTCATCCACTTGCGCAGGTACACACTACCATCTATGTCGAAAGCATGTGCATGACCACTAGATGACTCTTCTGAATGTCTATGCCATTGAGGTGATCTTTGATTTGCTACTTTGGAGTTCGTAACCAATGGTCCACCCCAGAACTTCACTGCTAGGGTCTGAAGAACAACATCACCAAAAGGTGCATTCGATAGGTAGGAGAACTGTACTAACTTAGCTGGATCCTCGTATAATCTACGTATGAATTGCAGAGATTGAAGCCTTGCAATACTGTTTGCTGCACTGCTAACGGCTCTTTTCTTGCCTTTGTGGGCACCATATACATGATGAATTGCTGGATCGTCATCGCTTGGTCCATATTCACGAATGAACTTATACACAGAAATAATTTCACTGATGAACGCGAGCCATACATCGCGTCTCATCTCTCCACCAAAATCAACAAACTCTAACGTCCACTCATTTGACCTGTCAACAGTTAATTAGTTAGCATAAAGGCATAGTAACTTCATTTTATTATTACGATGAAATAGCATGGACAATATGCTCCTACGCAAATGCTTAAGATAATTGCTCCCATAGGGAAATTCCAACAGATCATGAAAAAGCGTAAGAAGTAACAACAGAACCTCCTGAGAAATATGGCACTTGTCACTTTGGATTTTACTGGATTAAGGATATAGATGTACAGAATGGAGGTAAACATGTTTGCCATAGCAGAATATACATTGTTACGACTTATGAACACCAGTCAAGTAGGTCAAATAGCTAGCTAGTATTGTGTACTGTTGTCATGCTTGCACTCAAAACAACCTGGCAGTAACCAATGACCCTGGTGTTCTGCTATCAAGTTGCAGATAGCATTTATAACACATGTGCACAAAGAAAATGGACATTCTAGGGAGTAGTCGAGCATACTTACAATGAACCAGATGAAACAGATACAGCAGAGTCAAAGAGTCTGGATCCAAATGGTCCAACCTTTGCTTTCTCTACCCTGGAATTATGATCTGTAAGGTCAAGTCTCAATGGTTTCTTGGTACCTGCCAGTCCAATGGCCTGCCAACATCAATGCAAAGGTGGAGGAGTTGGGCCCAAGGTCATCATAGCTTGTGAAGTTCCAAAATGGCATCTAGTAGATTTGTTAAGCAGGACAAAGATACATAAATTATAGGACCGATGAAGCCTTCTTTTCTTTTTCTTTTTAAATGAATTATCTGAGGACAAAAAGGAAATTCTACTTTCAGACAACATATCTATGTATATGGATGGTAATTTTAATATAAAATCCAGCGTTACTGCAGAACTACTGAAAATAGCATTGTCCTAAAAAATATATATTATAATGTAGAAAGCATAGTGAATTGAAGTCATGAAGATGCAAAAGTATCCTTGAAAAAACCATCAATAAGGATGGCAACAATAAGCTAGGCCTATTTTCAAATAATAGAGGACATTGCTCCAAACAAGTACACATTTCAAGTAGGAATGCATACCTCAAAATAGAGTGCCTTGTTGGTCAAGGTTAAGTGTCCAGGCCATGCAGTATTTTCCTCCCATTTTAGAACAGGTTTCTTTCTGCTTGAGCCTATGCATAGGACTTGCTCGTCAGACAAAAAAATATCTCCAGTTTTATGTGTGTGCCTCCCATGATGAACCCTATAAAATTGCACATTGTAACACATATTAATTAATAGTTTAATACACAACATTCAAATATTCAACGTATACCCAATACGGTCATAGGAAAGACCGAAGAGAACTGAAATTGCGAAGTACCATTCAGAGTTCAAATTGGTGCACAAAAGCGAGAAATATGATCATGTCTCACCAAATCAAAATAAGATAATATTTCTACAATATTATTCTGACGAAGGTAGTCATCAACATCTATCAATCTTGGAGCAATCAAATTTCTCGCTGACCTACGACTTAAGTTACAGGTCTAATGAAAGAGATACATCGTACACTTAGGAGACTAACTTGACAGAAGCTCAAACAGAGGTTTTTACTCAGTTCAAATATGCTAAAGATGTAGAGGCAATCTTACTTCAAAAGTTCACCAAGGTATGTTGTCCACAGATCTAATGAAAGTCCCTTTTCAGTCCCAACAAGGGCCCTAAAGAGATGATGAGCTGTTGAAACATCAGCGACACCTGCCACGGCAGGAGCAATTCGGACAAAGGCGTCTTCTCCAACAAGTCTTCCCTACCATATTAAAAATATCGAATTCAGAACATCCTTTTTTAAAACTCCAGTAAAGAGACTCTCGATAATACTGCATGGATTGAAGTTCTTTCTGATGTATTTTTGCAGCCTTATTCACAGCGAAAATATGTTGATAATACAGAAGAATAATAGCTCACCAGTACAGAATAGTTATCTAGTGATGAGTGTGGATCATTGTCTTCATCATATGGATCTTCCCAAGCAAGCATAGTCACAAAGATAAGCCTTTGAAATACAAGCTCCTGCAGACATTTACGGTAGAAATACTTAAAAACTAGCTAAATAAAACAAGTGCAACAAGCATGCAGTAATGTTTTGTGCGACTGATAAAAAAGTCAAGCCTAAAATGCCTTTGATATGTGATGTCAGCTTAAGAAGTGTGGAGCATTGATTGCTATTCATCACAACACTAATGTTTAATTAGCAACTATTTACCTTTAAACTTGGATGGAAGTCGGAGTTATCTCTTGACAAGTACCGGAAGCAACAATACTCAACTAGATTTCGAGCAACACTGTAGACATGCTCAGGAGCAAGCGCTTTAAAGATCCTCTGCACCTTCCTCCCTGTCAACCCATTCAACCTAACAAAAACCTCATGTGAGTGAACGAAAACCAAGAGAAAGATGCCAGATGCATCCAGGAACTCTTATATGCTCCTCACACTTTGGCTGACATACACTATTCAAAATGACAAGATCACTACCCGAGGACAACACCGGAACCCAATCCCATCTGAATTTCATCTCTAGGACGCAAGTTGCTAGGATCAAAGCCAAGGTAGTGAGCAGAGCTACTCCATACTCACAGTACCTGTTCACCAGACAATGTTGCAGGTGTCTATCACAGTCTACCAACTGATCCTAGCCCAACACATGGCCCATCGTTACCGAGTCACACCACATTGATTTCAAGGGATCTGGCAACTCTCAAAGCACTATAATAAATAACTAACCCCAACGATTCATGCGACAAACTGATAGAGATACTCTAGTCATTTTTTTCTGATGAATTTAGTCATTAATTAGATCGTAGTGTCAGCATAGAAGGCCAATTAATCTGTAGAAGCTCAACCGCGGATCACTATACCCACCTAGCGAACTGCTCGATGGCGACGACGGCGTCCAGCGAGAGCCAACCACGACCGACCCGCCGGTCCACGGTGATCTCCGGCACAGTGACGAGTGCCTGCTCCTCCAGCACCTCCTTCCGCTGCATCTTCCTCCCCTCGGCCTCCTCCTTATGCCTCCCCCTCTCCCGCGCCGCGTGCGCCGCGTCGGCGAAGGCGCCCCGCGCCCGGGAGAGCCACGACCTCACCCGCTCCTGCACCGCATCTGCGAAACAGCAGCCAGTGGCCGCAGCGATCAGCGTGAGGAGAGAGAAAGAGAGAGCACAAACCCTCGGCACCTCAGGGGGGGGCTGGGCCTCGGGGAGGGCGCTCGCTCACCTGTGTCGACGTCGGGGAGCTTCCACTGGGAGTAGGAGGCGAGGGCCAGCGGGGGAGCGCGGCGGCGGCGGCCGGCGATGCGGTGGCGAGGGAGCGGCAGGAAGCGAGGGGGCTGGAGCTGGAGCATCGTGGCGGCGGCGGTGGTGTCGATGGGTTAGTGGTGGGGAGCTGGGTGTCGTGAACCTTCCCTCGGTTCCATTGGGTGTGAGTGGGAGTACGCCGTGCTTGGTTTGGTTATGTTCGCTTTGCTACTGTCTGGGAAGTGGAGAGGAGAGAGATGATCCTTCTAGGACGAGAGAGAGAGGAAAGTCCATGTGGTTATTGGGTCTAAGCCTTAAGGGGTGCGTGGGCCCCACCCACGAGATGGGATATCCAGAGCAAGAGAAGGACGGTGGAGGCATTGAGTCATCGTATATACAAAACCTACCCAGATGAGCTTTTAGGGGGCCGGATTTTCTGTTCCAGAAAGGCCAGATCCGACTATTTGCCCGGTTGGGTTGAGATTGGTCACCACCCGGCCCCGGATCATACGGCCTGTTTGGATGTGGGCCAAGGTCGTGTTTGGTTGCATGCCCAAACAAACCATGCCAACAATTGACCCAAGATTGAGACTGCCTACCTCTCGAGGTGAGAATTTGTGCAGCTCGAAGATGGTGTGTTCCATGATATTTTTTATAGACTGTGCTCCAGGATATTAAAAGAAGAAGCGCTGGGCTACAGCAAGTTCGTTTCAATCATGAAAGCAGCGATTCGAATGGTGAGGCTCATCGTCTTGCCAAGACGACGACTTCTTTAGGGCTTGGTCGTTATGTTTGGTATTTCAGTCCCCCTGAGATTGCTATTGTACCCCGTAACATTTTGATGAATCTATCTATCTATCTTCTATCCATTATATTATTAAAGCGACACTAGAAATTCCTAAGTTAATCGGTAGAAAAAGAAAAAGATTTACACTGTTGATTATATTGGGTCCAGATTATAACGATCTATAATAAAAGAAAGAGTCCATGTCAAATACAATATAGAAATAAGAGTTCATCTCAAATACAATGCAAAAATAACAGAAATTTGGAATAAAAAATGAAAGAAAATCACCAATTGATTTTGATACAAATTCCTAAGTAAAATCCCTAGATAAACATAATTTGGAGTAAAAATTAAACAAAATTAGTAATTTGATTAGAATACGAATTTGAAAAAAAAATACCAGAATTAGGAATAAAAATAAAATAAATAAGCAAAATGATTTTGATACAAATTCCAAAGCAAAACCATTAATAACGGTAATTTAGAATAATTGTTTTTTAAAGATAGCAATTGGATTAGTATACGAATTCTAACAAAAACATAAGTGAAATTAGGGATAAAAATGAAATAAAATTTGCATTTTGATTTCCATAAGAATTTCAAAGTAAAATCCATAGAAAACTAAAATTAAGAAAAAAAAATAATTATAAATTTGATAATAAATATAGTTCGAAATAAAAATTAAACAAAAAATAGCAATTGGATTAGTATACAAATTCCATAAACAAAATAACAGTATTTTGGAATAAAAAATAAATTTAACATTTTTCCATACAAAATCCAAAAAAAAATCCCCAAATAACTGAATTTTAGAATACAAAATAAAATAAAATTAGAAAATTAATTTCGATACAAATTCCTAAGTAAATCCCTAAATAAAATTATTTTGGATTAAACATAAAAAAATGGATTAGTATACGAATTCCAATAAAATACCAGGAATTCAGAATTAAATATAAAATAAAATAATTGATTTGAATTCGAATTCCAAACTACAATCCCTGATAACTATAATTCATAATAATTTTTATAAAAAAAATTAGCAATTGGATTAGTACACGAATTCCAACAAAAAATAATTGAGATTCGGGATAAAGAAGAAGAAATTTTGCAACCTAAGTAAAATACTTAAATAACTAAAATTTGGAAAAAAAAACATTACCAATTTGATTTCCATATGAATTACTAAGTAAAATCCTAAATAAATATAACTCAAAATAAAAATTAAACAAAAAATATCAAATGGATTATTATACGACTTTCAACAAAAAATAATTGGATTTTGTTCTAAAATATAAAATAAAATTAGTAATCTAATTTCACTATGAATTCCAGAGTAAAATCTATAAATAACAATTATTATAAAAATCAAACAAAAAATAACGATTATATTAGTATATGAATTCTAACAAAAATAATTAAAATTAGGGACAAAAAAAATAAAAAATGTAATTTGATTTCCATACGAATTCCAAAGTAAAATATTCGAATAACTAAAATTTCGAATAAGTTAAATATAAGCTATAACAAGGATATCACGAATGGTGTCAGAAGAGACCATGAAAAAGTGCAATGACGTTGATCTGTCCCAAGAAGACATTAATTGACAAGGAAATGACGAGTCGAAACGATGGCGGCGAAGATGAGAACAATTTCATGTTGCTCACCTTGGTCGCTCTACAAGAAAAATATCGTGTTGCTCGCTAGAGCAGCTGAAGAGATAGGCTTGAGTTGAAGGAGCCAAGTGATGTGACGACGAGTAGTGAGCATCGGTGTTGTTGAAGAAGTCAGTGGCCAAAGAGGCTCGATGATAGGAAAACCCTAGTAGAGAGGAGATAAAGTTGTGCATTGAAGATTAGCTACTGACATATGGGGTCATCGTGTAGCTAGAAGCGTATTATTGTTGGTGAGTGACGTGACGTCACCGGTGATGGTGAGAAGATTCTCCATATAGTTAGACAACAACTAAAGCAGATATACCAACATGAGTAGAGATAGAAGGTTGTCGCGGTTAGTAAGGAAGCCACATCGTTGAGTTAAACAACATCAAATAGAAGGAGCGACCAACACGGGAGAAGAAAACATCGTGCATGTGTATATACATATATGCATCCGTACGAATAGAAACACGGACGTACATAAATAGAGGAGCAAAGAGCTCGGAATAGAGATGGTGCAACGGTAAGAAATAAGCTTATGGTCACTGGAGAGAGCGCGATGGTTGTCCCCAGCAGAGATCGGCGATGTTTGCATGTGTATGCGTGTTGATGTCATAACGGTCAACATTAAGCAATAATCGGAGAGAAGTAGAATATAACTATGTGATAGAGTATTGCATTGAAAATCGTAGCAGCTAAGAGATATCGATCAAGAATTGAGCATGTTATTGGAGGTTGAAGCAGAAAAGCTATGGTGGGAAGAAGAGACAGAAGACACATGGTTTGGTGAGGCAACCGGTGTGAGAGAAAATAAGTTCAAGTAGGTCGCGCATGGTTCATCGGTTTATATGTGGGCAAGTTACTCTAATATCATGTAAACTAATAAGATAATTTGTTGCACACATAATCAATATATTACTTGAGATTAACAGAGATACATACGCATACAAACATTTTGAAAAAGAGTAACCAATAGAGAAAACATAGAGGCATGCAGCTACATGGTGCATATATGACGGAGAGTGCTTAATTTATTATGCTCAAGATTTTCTTCTATCAGAGCTCATACTTCAGTTACATTACTCAAGTTCTATTTCCTTTGAGCTTCTATTGTCATTTTGTAATGTTTATGATATCTTAAAAATCCAAATAGCTACAAGATACATAAATATATTCTTAGGCATCTAAGTTATATCATTTAACGCTGCAAACTTTAAAACAAATCTAATTGCGCAAATGCACGGGCTACCCTGCTAGTTAATAAAATAATAGAATCTCTGCTTTCCTCTAAAAAAATTGGCAATACTTCCTTAAAAAACAATAGTTGGCAACACTTTCCATTTTGTTTTTCACCTGGTCTAATGCTAATGCCATTTTGGGCCAAAACATGAGTGGAGCATCAATCACCAAAGTTGGCAACGTAAGTTTAGTCATTTGTCATGACTACATTCCAAACACCCTTCTAATTATTTTCCGAATAGTTTGGTCGTGCCCTACTTTTGATCGGGACCACTTTGTAGCAAGACAATATATATAGAGAAAATTCCTTGTATGCTACTAAAATTTGCCCCGATCCCTTATATGCCATGGGAAAAAGTTTGATTCCTTGTATGTCACCGAGTTTTTCTTTTGTTTCCTTTCATACCATTTCGGCCACCTTCTCTGTCAACTGACATGTCAAAATACTATTTTGCCCTTCTTCTTCCTCCCCTTCCTTCTTCCACTCTCTTCCTCTTTTTTTTTTTAATGGAACCGATGTGCAACACCACATAAACGAAATCAGAAAAGAGCAACAAAGAAACACACAACAAGATCCAAAAATCACATGCTCGAATCCTCCACTCCTTTTGCTGGAGCGCGACGTGGGTGGCAGCAAAGTGTTAGTTGTCGACTAGTAGCTCATGGATGTCATAATCGTGGGCGACAAGGCGGTCCTCGAGGGCCATGATGGCAGGGTAGGGTGTGAGCGCCCCAACCGTGTGGTGGAGGAGGATGGGCGATAGGGGCTTGTCGCAGGCAGTGGCAGTTGGCAACTACGGGTAGCTGTGCACGGCTGAGAAAGGGGGAGGTGGAGGTGGTGTGGTCCTCGAGAGTCACGACGGCGGGGTGGGGTGCAATCGTGCAAGTGCTCCGCTCGCCCGAGAAAGGGGGAGAGGAGGCAAGGAGGAGGCGATGTGGTCCTTGAGGGCCGTGATGGCAAGGTGGGGTGCAAGCGCCCTTCCCCGTGTGGTGGAGGAGGACGGGCTGCAGGGGCTCATCTTGGGCGGCGACAGTTGGTGGTTGTGGGCAGCCGCGCTCGACCAAGAACGGGGAGGGAAGAGGTGGTGACCGGTAAGGGTAGGAGAGAGAATAGGGAGCGGGTGAGGATAGTGGAGAAGGAAGAAGATGAGGGTAAGATGGAGATTCCTTTTGGTTTAACGGCGACTCGAGCTAACGGATGTGACGAAAATGATATGAAAGGGAACAAAGAAAAAAAAACTCAGCAATATACAAGGAATCGAACTTTTTTAGTGACGTAAAAGGGATCAAAATAAATTTTAGTGGTAGGTTGGGAATTTTCTCATAGAGGGGGGGGGGGGGGAGTGGAGAGGGTGCACAACCAAGCGAATCTCAACCTGACACAACCAAACGAATCTCAACCTGACCACTCACATTCAAACAAGACTTCGGAGTGTTGAGGCAGGTGGAGCAGGCTAGGTCCTATTGTTAACCCACATCGGACACGAAATGAGTTAGGGCATGTACAACGGTTTGTCTCTTAAGGTTATCTCTAAAAGCTCTAACTCATCTACAGACGCCTTCAGAGATAACATCTCCAACAATTTATCTATAAAATTATTCATTTTCAACACAACTTCTCTCATTAACCACTCATCATTTGTGATAGTTTGTATGCACAACTTGTCTCTTATATAAGAGATGACACATCCTCACTCCTCATATTATCTCTCCTTCAACTAGATTTTTAAGTGACATGACAGCTAAAAGGCGACTGAGGTGGCAACTATTGAAGATGCCCGCCCTTAGAGGATTAGCTAACGGATCTAGCGTGTTGAATTGCGATCGAACACCCCAAACATGTGTTTCCATGTTTTCCCCCTCAAAATGGGGCTTCCATCTTATATGCTCTCTGAGATCTAGATTCAATTGAAACACAAGAGGTTTGTTGGAAATTCGTAAATTAGCACCTTCCAAAAAATCTATACTCACAACTTGGATTTTATTGTAACAAGTCAACTGGTACAACGACATATAGCAGACGAAGACACCACCGCTACTCTTCCGTGGAAGAACGGCGAAGGGGAAGGCCTCCCTCTCATTCACTACAGCAAAACGCATCACGCCATCGCGTGCGGCGCGCCGGTATTCAACCCACGCGTACCAGAAAACCCCCACGAAACACACCGAGTTCCGAGCCCCAGAGGCGATCAACGGGCCCCCGCAAGGCCGCAGTCAGGCACCACGCGCGGGCCAACCATCGCCATCCATACACGCGGGCGGACTAACCACGAAACGTTCCAAGACCGCACCCATACCCATCGAAAAGCACACCCCGTGGAGCGCGTGGATGACGGCAAGAACACCCACGTATGGGACGACCTGCCGCGAACGCAGCCGAGCCGAGCCGAGCCGAGGCTCACCCGTGCGATGCCATCAAAAAACCACCTCGGCCGCCGCAGCAAAATCCTAACCAACTAATAACCGCATCTCGCCAAGCAACCAGCCGCCCGCGGCGCGCCAAGTGGCACCGCGTCCGCACGGCCTCAGCTCAGCTGCCCCCGAGTCCCCCATCCTTCCCTTCACAATCACACCCCAACAAACCAACCGCGGGAGCGAAACCTGCGGTCGGAGCCCTGCGCTGACAGCATGGACCGCAGGCAGCCGCAGCCGGAGCCGCCGGCGCATGCGCCGAGGCGGAAGGGCGCGGCGGCCAGCCGGGAGTGGCTGGTGGTGCCGGCGGCGGGGGAGGCGCGCGCGGGGGACTTCGGCAAGTACCGGATCATGGAGATGACGGGCCTGCCCGCGCGCGACCTCCGCATGCTCGACCCGCTCCTGTCCTACCCGTCCACCATCCTCGGCCGCGACCGCGCCGTCGTCATCAACCTCGAGCACGTCAAGGCCATCGTCACCGCCGCCGAGGTGCTCGTCCCGGACCCCGGCAACCCACGCCTCAGCCTCTTCCTCCTCGACCTCCAGGCCCGCCTCGCACTCCCTGTATGACATGATCACCACCGTCATGTACTCATGTTGGACTGGTTTCTTAGCACTGTATTCTATATACGCATCCAAGTTTACTCTGTTGCTATGATAGTAGTAGATTGTATCTGTAACTGATATGGTACAGTGAGCTCTGCACTTGAATCGGTGATAATTCTTATGTTGCTGAAAATTTGTTGGTTCTTCTGCGTGAAGGATGCGTCTAGCACGACTCCGGGCACCGATCGCGGCAACGAGACGGAGCAGGGTGACGGGAACGGGCCAAGGCAGGCGCTCCGCAGGGCTGGCAGCGCCAAGATCCAGCCCTTCGAGTTCAAGGTGCTCGAGGTCTGCCTCGAACACACATGTAAATGCTTGGAATCTGAGGTATATTGCAAGTACTATGCACTACAAAAGTCTTTGTTTGTTGCTGATGATGAATCGATGATAATTGATACATTTTTACTATGGTTCCTTTTCAGACGTCGGCTCTCGAGAAGGAGGCGTATCCGGCCTTGGATGAGCTGACCTCGAAGGTTAGCACGCTGAACCTGGAGCACGTCAGGCAGATCAAGAGCCGCCTGGTCGAACTCTCAGGGCGCGTGCAGAAGGTAGGAATTGGGAGTCGTTATGCTTGGGCATGAGTTGCAGTTGTGTGCGATGACATCTAAGCATTTTGGCCATCTGTTTGTGCTGTGGTGCTGTGTTCTTTCGCAGGTGAGGGATGAGCTGGAGCACTTGCTGGACGACGACATGGATATGTCCGAGATGTATCTGACGAGGAAGCTCACGTTCCAAGGATTCAGCGAGTCATTGGGCAGACTGGATTCAAATAAGTACGCATCGGCTGATCATGACGAAGAGAAGTATGTCACCTAATTGGTCTTTCTTTCTGGTTGGTAGGATCAGAGTAGGACCTGTTAGTTAACCACCTGTATTCTTTGGAAGAAATTTTATCAAGCAGAATTTGATGTTGATAAGTTGTCTTCATTGAAAGCTAATTAATTTTGTCTTGATTGATAGGATGTTAAAAAAATGCACAGCTTTCATTTTAGTCTTTCGTATGCGCTTGTATTCAGGGAGGAAGAAGAAGGTACCGATGAGACAGAGAGCGGCCGTGAAAGTTCTGCTTATGTTAAGCCTAATATTGAAGAGTTGGAAATGCTTCTTGAAGCTTACTTCGTGCAGGTTGATGGCACGCTGAACAAGTTATACCATGTATGTTCCATCTCCTTTTATTCACTGCTTGACCTAATTGGACATCTCCAAGAATATATTGCTATTGAAACGATCGTCTCTTAGGACGAATCAAATTATCAGGTTTATGTTTTGAACTTTATTTATGCTATGCCAGCACAATGACTGCTTGCCACAAATTCATAAACACCATAATAAAAACACACATTTTTTTTGTATAGTTACGAGTAATAAAGTAGTGACGGCTAATATAGACTGTTGTTCCAATTTAGTGCAAGTGAATTATTGCTGTTTTAAAGGCAAAATGGATGCAATGCGAATATTATGGTTGAATAGGTCACTGAAATTGACACAAGTAATTGGTATCTTGAATGATTTGGTTACAACGCTATCACTAGCATTCCATGCAGGATTATAATAGCCTGACATGTGCCTATTACATGCATAAAGCTCCGAGAATACGTGGATGACACCGAGGATTACATCAACATCATGCTGGACGAGAAGCAGAACCAGCTGCTGCAGATGGGCGTGATGCTCACAACGGCGACCGTGGTAGCCACCGCGGGAATCGCGGTCGTGAGCTTGTTCGGCATGAACATCCACATCGACCTAATGAAAGATCCGGAGACCCCTGAGATAGCAAGAATCAAGAACATGAAGTTTTGGGAGACCACCTGGGGCACGGTTGCCGGCTGCGTTGCTATATATCTCATAGCGATCTATGCTGGAAAGAAGAGCAAAATCCTGCAGTGACGGTGTTACTCTCAGTTCAGTGAACAAATGGAACAGAGGAAGCGTGAGGTAGCAAATTCTGCAGTCTGAGACAAATGACTTTGCACGCAGAAGCAAAGAAATTCCTCGGGTGTGTGTATACGCATGCAATAATATTTATAATACTCTGTGGTGTGGGTCGTAATAATTGAATGATATTTCCACTAGAGGCGCTATCTGATGCCTTCTCTCTTTGTTTCCTTTTAGGACTCAGCACTTTTGGTCTCGTTTTGCCCAAAAGGGGGCCTTCTATTTTTGGATAAAAAATTTGAGTATGTTTGAGCCACGTGTTGGAGTTGCATCACTCGTTTAATCCGGGAATGCTCACCCTAAAATTTGGTTCGCTGTAATCATGTCTATGCTAGTATCAATCTAGCTTTTGGCTGTTCCATCACTCTAAAATGTGGTACTTAGTGACATACTTGTTGTCGGAGTTTCTGCATCTGACTTAGGGCATCTTTAATAGTCTATTTTGCTTGTCTCTAAGAGATACCATGTAGACTTTTTGATGACATGACGAAGAGTAAAAGAAGAGAGATAACCAAATCGTCGTTTACTGAGACGACTGTCGCTTAACACGAAACGAGGCTTTGCGACGAGTGATTTTCTCTGTTGGAGGGCATCGTCGCTTGCTCATGCGTCTCTTCTTCTCGGCGGATCCGCGCGCGCGAGCACCACGCCCTTTTCCTTCCCCACACGATTTTTCCTCCCCGCGCCCCTCCGCGTCCCTCCGCGTCCTCCGCTGCCCCCGGCGACCTCGACGCCATGATCCGGAGGGAGGAGGAGGCCCGGCTCTATAGGGAGCCCGGGGGCGCCTGGCCGGCGGCCGCGGCGCCGCTCAGGGTCTACTGGAGCAGTCTGCAGCGTCGACCGGCGTGGCGGCGCCTGGGGCTGGGGCTGGGAGCAAAGCCATCAGCCGCCCGCGCTCCATGACCTTCGTTGGCCGTCGCTCGCCCGGTCGCCCCACCCGGCACCATCGCCTGTGCCCACGCTCGTTGCCTCGCTCCGCCTACATTCTGCCGCACCAGCGCCTGCGCCCACGCTCGCCGCCTCGCCCCGCCTGCATTCCGCTGCACCTGCCTAGTTATGATTATAAGATTAATGTTTATTTGCATGGGTTTAAGCTAATTGTTCAAATTTATCATCTCTTTCATGTTACCGATTAAGGCGTCAGTTTTACAACATGGCTTTGTTAAATATTTGTACACCTAATAATCTTGTAGCATTCTCAATTTTGAACTTATTCCATTTGTTTTCAACATCTGAATTGTTTCCCATTCACATATGCAGCATTCTATTGACTACTGGCTGTGGGCTGATCTCATTGCTCCCGAATCACAAAGACTTCTGAAGAATGTTATCAGGGTTCAGCAGCAAGAAGAAGCGGACATTTTCTACATACCATTCTTTACAGGGTGTGGGAGCATCTCTCAAGGTTTAATTTTCAGCTAGTGTTAGTTGTAGGATAGGTACATGGACAAGCTAATGTTTGTGTAGGATAATTCCTTCATGAAACTAAAATTTTGATCCTTCCTACTGGCAGCCTGGCATTCAATAGTAAAGAATATTAAACTTGTGTCCCCAGTCATACCAGAAATCATAATGATAGACAGCATTGCCTGAACTCAATTTTCTATCACTATCTATAATGCCTTTTCTTGGTTCAGTTGACTGTAGGAAATAATCTGAAATATTTCTCCAGTTAGATGCATTTTATTAATTTATTTATTCACCTCTATTTACTTCCAAGTGGATCTTATCAATGTTAATTTCTTGGTGTTAGGAAGCTTTGAAGTGGGTGACTGATCAACCTGCTTGGCAACGTTCAGAAGGCAGAGATCATGTTATTCCAGTTCATCACCCATGGTCTTTCAAGTCGGTCCGGAGATTTGTGAAGAAAGCGATATGGCTTTTACCTGATATGGATTCTACTGGGAACTGGTATGGTATTCATTGTTGGCCACTTTGCCTCAAAGAGCTGCTAGCATACATAAGTTGAACAACAAAACTCACCTTTCCCTCATATCAGGTATAAACCTGGGCAAGTATATCTGGAAAAGGATGGCGATTTTTTTTTTGTTTTGGCCCTGTAGCGTTACGTAATTGCAAATTTAGCGTCGTCTGCAACGTATTTGCAATTGTAGCCCCGTTCTGACCGCGGAAGAACCGGGTGGTGACACGTGCCCCATTCTGCGGTCCGTGAGCGCGGAAATGAAACTTTCCCCGCGGAAATTCGGCCGAGCGCGGGACCGAAGTGATGAGCGCGGGAGGGGCAACTTGCTGCGGTCGTCGAGGGCGGAATGGCGCCGTGTCCTTTCCGCGGTCGCTGGGTGCGGAAGCTCGGTGACCTTCCGCGGTCACCGAGCGCAGAAGCTGGCCGCTCCCTCCACGCGGGCGTCCACGCCAGGCGAGCCCGCGCGCTGCAGCGCCGAGGCGCCGCGTGCCACCGCGCGCACCGGGTCCTCCCGCGATTCACTGTGGCCACGTGATGACCCGACGTGTGGCCTGGGAAAGCAAAAGAAGTCGCGGCGTGAACATAAAAATTGAGCCCGTTGCTCACTCGGCTGCCACTTCTTCATTCATTTTTCTTTCTACGAGAGACCGAGAGACCGAGAGAAGAAGAGAAGAAGAGAAGAAGAGAAGGCGACTGAGCGCAGAATCCGAATATGAAGGTTTTGCAATTGTAAAAGTTGTAGATCGGCTGCAGCGCCAAAAAGGTATTTTTCGTGAACATGCGACTACATTTTTAGGTAGTTGATTAGCATGTAATTAGCGTAGTGGTCATATAATTATTACGGTAGTGGTCATGTAATTAGCGTAGTGGTCAAGAAAAGGTATTTTTAGGTAGTAGTTATTGATTGTGTAGAATGTGTTAAGTAACCATACTTAGTTGACAAAAATATTTAGTTTATGTGAATGTCATTGTTAGTTAATTAGCACGTAAATATATTAATCGTTCATGCAGTAGAAATCATGTTAATGGACAAATTATTAGAACCGAGGACGGTGTGCATTATTACCGTAGTGGTAAAACAAGTAAACCGCTCAAAATTGTAGAG
Source organism: Ampelocalamus luodianensis (assembly GCA_036346255.1). Classification (NCBI taxonomy): domain Eukaryota; kingdom Viridiplantae; phylum Streptophyta; class Magnoliopsida; order Poales; family Poaceae; genus Ampelocalamus; species Ampelocalamus luodianensis. The sequence continues at coordinate 20,790,934 of CM070617.1, read as the reverse complement.
AATGACTATAGAAATGCCTAATGTGAGTAACATGTTGTCTGTAAATATAAATGTTTAGTTAACGTGGATATCATTGTTTAATTAGTCGTGTTAATGTCATCTTAGTCAGAAAAATAATGTGTTTAGTGTTATTTGATCGTTACTTTAGCGTAGTTAAGTAGTACATTTGTTGAGGTAATTAACTGCGGTACTCGGGTAGTACTTTGTACTTTCATTGTATGCATGCATCTTTGTGTATATTAGGATTTGATGAATTTAGCACGTAGCGATTGATATGGTAATCCTTCGTGCAGTAAAATCTCTATTTTGAAACCATGTAAATAAATGAATTGTTTGAATTGTTTTTTTAAAAATAAAATTACATTGTGTAGTTATTCAACCTAGTGGGATATTATTTAGTATTGAAATAGAAGTATGAAATACATTTAGGAAAGATTAATCAAGAGCAGAAGAAGTCACATAGCCAAACTACGAATATATTAATAATTTTGTTACTTGATTACCCATTTAAGTCTGTGTTTTTCTTTACAACTCCATATATAGAATTGAATCCTATAATACTCAAGTAAATGTTAATTAGTAGGAGCAAAATTAATCCAATCTATTAAAATTCAAGTTTGATACTAACATCACATGGTTTCTTGATACAGAGAGTCCTTTCGCTATTTTTGTCTATTGGTTAATACTCACGTAGTGAAGTGTATTTATTTATTTATGTTTTTCGTTTGTGCATAGAACACAACGTTGTCTTCCCCGAACATGTCGATTCAAGACTTGTTCGTGTTCTATGGCGATGGTCTCGACGCGATGGGTCGACGGAGTGGACTGTCAAATTGTGACGGACCCCAACCGCACCAGGCTCAAGGATATGAGTCTATGCGAGCTAAGGAGGTGTTTGCGTTCGCGCTCGATCGGGACACCGGAAGGAAGAAGTTACGCATCGAGGCATTGTATGCCTCGGTGGTGGGTGATGAAGGTCAGACGTTTTGGCAACTTATGAAGGTGAGCAGTGACGCTTCGTGGACCAACTACATGGAGGTTGTGTGCAACCCCGCCGCGGCAATATACGGCAGGCCGATGGTGTATGTCCAGTTTGTGGAGAGGACGGAATCATCTGCGATGGGTGGTTCAGTGGAGTTGATGCGACGACGTGCGTTGGTGGAGATGTGGGCGAGGAAGTGGGTGATGGAGACTTGAGGAGGCGTGCGGAGGCTTTCGAGCCCAACGAAGGCGTGGAAAGGTGGTGGGCAACCCGTATTGACTGCCACGAATACCTTGCGGAGCAAGTTGAAAGCGAGGAGGAGGCTGTGGATACAGCTAGTTCTGGAGAGGAGCCTGATGGAGAAGTTGGTACGGGAGGTGTATTAGGTGGTGTTGTGACCACCGACGTTGCGTATGTCTCGTCTAGATTGGACGACATCACAGTGACATCCCTGGTTCTGCTGCAGCCGGAGGAGGCAGGGTGGGGCTTCAATGAAGACACTCTGCTCTTAGGGCAGCGCTTCTCCAACAAGAGCGCTGCCCAGCAGGCCATTGCCAGATACGCTGTCAACATTAGTCGGACGTATCGGGTGCACAGGTCCAACCCTGACACGTACATCGTGAAGTGTGTGGATGGATCTTGCCCTGGCAAGGTTCGTGCGCAGCGGTTCAGGAGTGCCGCCACGGACTTCCGCATAACAGTGCTGAAGGATCACACATGCGAGCTTGCAGAGCCACTTCATAGGCACCGCAACTTGACGTCGTCATATATTGCAGAGCTGATAATCCACCTCGTTGTAAGTGATGTATCTGTCTCGCCGAAGCTGCTTTTGGCAGATGTTGTCAATATGGTGGGCTTCCCGGTTGGATACAACAAGGTGTGGCGGGCGAAACAGAAGGTCCTAGAGCGTATGTTCGGCACATACGAAGAGGCCTACGACTTTGTCCCAAGAATGCTCCATCAGATTGCAGAATCGAATCCAGGGACATTCATTGACAAGCTGGACCGGGTGCATCCTACGAAGGGGCCGAATTGTTTTATCCTTGACAGAGTATTCTGGGCCTTCCCCAATCGATTAGAGGGTTCAAGTACTGTCGTCCTGTGCTGTCGATGGACGACACCTTCCTCACTGGCAAGTACAAGGGCACCGTCCTCATCGCGGTTGCAGCTGACGCGAATGACCAGTTACTACCCGTGGCCTTCGCGATTGTTGAGAGCGAGAACACGAGTAGTTGGCTGTGGTTCCTTTCAAACGTGAAGCGGGCGGTGGTTGAAGACCGCCCAGGTGTGTGCGTCATCTCGGACCGTAATGCAGGGTTACTGTCCGCGTTTACTATGATGCAAAACGGGACGCAGCCGCCCTACCAGTGGAACGACCTGACGAACCGATGGTGTATGAGGCATCTCGCGGCGAACTTCCACACAAGGTTCCGAAACAAGGACCTGATGAAGACCTTCAAAAAGCTATGCATGCAGAACCAAAGGCGAAAGTTCGACGCCGTGTGGAGACAGTTGGACGAGGAAACTACCAAGCATGTTAGAAATTCTCAGGACGCCGGGGTAGGGGAAGCGGCCGGCGGCTCCCCCAGAGTTGGGGAGTTCACGCAGTGGGTAAACTCGCACGCACCCGAGTTAGAAAAATGGTCTCTACTGCACGACACCGGTGGTGCACGGTACGGAATCATGACGACCAACATGTCAGAGGTGTACAACGGTGTCCTGAAGGGTGTCCGATCCCTCCCGATCACCGCAATTGTTGAGGAGAGCTGGAACCGTACCGTGGGATACTTCGTAAACAGAGCCGTGATGGCGAAGAAGCATATGGACGAAGGCAAGCAATTTTCGGAGGTGGTGCAGGCCTACATCAACAAGAAGATCCAAAAAGCTCGTTCGCACACTGCTAGGACCATGGATGGCATAAGAAAGAAGTTTGAGATCCGTCTGAGGCAGAAGTATGTCATGGGTCAAGCTAGGGGTGATCGCAAACAAGTCTGCTCGATCGATGATGAAGCGTCCTGCACCTGCAATAAGCCGAGGCTTCTTCACAAGCCGTGCTCCCATGTGTACGCGGCGTGCGCAGCGTGGCGCCAGGCCTCGGCTCAATACGTGTCGAGTTCTACGACATTCACCACCTGTACGGCACTTGGAGTGCCGAGTTCAATTCGTACGGGGTGGATATGCATTACAGGGACCTCTGGCCGGGGCACGTGAAGTGGGTGCCGAATGACGCACTCAAGCAGGTCGCCCGTGGCAGACGGCAGTCCCGCCGCATCCGTAATGACATGGATGAAAGCCAGCGTGGGCAACGGGCTAGGCGCCAGAGATGCAGACTTTGCAAGACGATTGGCCACTCGTTCGCCACCTGCCCAAACAGGCCCGGGTCAAGCAACGCACCGTAGCGACGAAGTTTCATCGGCCATATATGTATGCTAGATGTTTGTTGTAATGTGTTATGCGTTCTCATGTTGTACGTGTTGGAATGTGTCGGACAATGGCTGTTGTCATATGTTTGTTGGCTATGTATGCTATATGTATGTTGTGTTAGGTGTTATCATGTTGTACGTGTTGGAATGTGTCGGACAATGGCTGTTGTCATATGTTTGTTGGCTATGTATGCTATATGTATGTTGTGTTAGGCGTTATCATGTTGTACGTGTTGGAATGTGTTGGACAATGGCTGTTGTCATATGTTTGTTGCCTATGTATGCTATATGTATGTTGTGTATGTATGTCGGACAATGGTTCTTGTCATTTCTTTGTTGTGTATGTGTGCTATATGTTTTGCTTTTATTTTGCCTTTTTGTATGTCATGTTTTATCTACACACTAACTTGTTGTTGTACGTACCTCAGGAGATGGAGCAGCCTGCAGACGACGTCGCGTACGAGCTGCTCGACCCACGGTGGGATCGAGGACACCGATGCCACGCGTGGTCATCCGGCATGGGCCCTCCGTGCTTTGTCCTCAGGAGTCCCAGAGAGCACTGGCCTTTGGACCCGCGGTACGTCCCACTACTACGGGACACCGGGCTTTTGCCCATTGCCCGCCTGTTGGACCTGGATCACACGTTTCAGTTCGATGCGCCACTGTTGTCCGCCCTCGTGGACCGTTGGAGACCGGAGACACACACCTTCCACTTCCGGTGGGGGGAGATGACCATTACTCTGCAGGATGTCGCTATGCTTACAGGACTACCACTGCGGGGTCATGCAGTAGTGCCACCTCCGAGGCGACCAGACTGGAAGGTGCGGATGGCTGAGAGGTTCGGTGACCCGATCCCGCAGAACATGTCAGGTGTGCCACATTCCTGGCTACGACGGTACATGGTCTGCCCCGTGGACGCGACCCAGCAGGTCATACGGACACACTTCCTTGCGTACCTGTTGTTCCTCTTTGGGTGGGTCTTGTTTCCTACGACTCAGGGAGATTGGGTGCACCCTAGCTACATCCATCTTGCTGGGGCGTTGGCGGACGCCTGGCCCGAAGAGGTGCCGCAGTACAGTTGGGGCTCCGCCGTGCTTTGCGCCACGTACCGAGGCTTGTGTGATGCCTCACAGCGCAGTACGGCCGGTGAGCCAGTCCTCGCAGTATGCTACATGCTCTTGCAGCTGTGGTCGTGGGAGCACTTCGGTTGGCGCCGTACTTCCGCAGACGGCCGCACCCTTCGCGCACATCCCCGAAGTTTTACGGTGTGGGAGATGGCGCCGACCCCATTGAGGGGCCCACAATGGGCACTCGCTGGACACGTGCTCGGCTAGGGTGGGCTAGGGAGAGGCCGAGGCGCGTGTACCCTGAGTTCCACAACCAGCTCGAGACTCTTCACGAGGCTGAGGTCATATGCTTCCCATGGTCTACACAGTTCATTGTGGACACGACTTTCACGGCTTGTCCTCTCAATGCGATCAGACTACGACATCTTGGGATGACGACCTTTCATCTAGTGTTCTCCCATATGGTCGAGCCGTACTCACCACAGCGGGTCATGAGACAGTTTGGGCTTTACCAGCAGGTGCCACCGCCTCCGGGACGACCTCTTGTAGCGAAGGCCCACAGGTATGTTGTTACTTGGTTTACCTGTTGGCTGCATCTCTTTTTCTGACTGTCTAACATCCAAATTCACTTGCAGGCAAACGAGACAAGGCCGGAAGAGCGACGACTGGAGGGAGACACAGCCACCGTGGACCACGCTATGGGACGAGAGGGCGGCGATCGACGTCGTGCAGGAGGCACGACCGTACGATGTCGAGACACACACTACGTACTTGAGGTGGTACGTTCCGCGCACCAGGAGCAGCCTTACTGGTGCGGCGCCACAGCGTCCTACGGAGGTCACGCACGCCGCCGCTGTACGAGCAGGTCCTGACACTCATCGAGCGGCACGCCAGGAGGAGACGGTAAAATATTCTTTCAAGTTTTTTTTGCATGGGAAACGCGTCTAATTTATTCTCGGTTTCCTTGCAGTACGACCACCTTCGCAGTATCAACACCAAGGCTGCCCTCGGTCTACGACGTGGGAGGACCAGCACCTCCTCTCAGTTCCTAGGTATGCTGCAGCGAGTCTATGATGACTCGGCAGCGGCAATGAGGGCCATCACTTGTGGTCGGCACAGTGACGTAGGTGGGCGACGACGCGAACACCGAGGACAACCTCCTTCCCCACCGCCCTCAGCGCCTCCCTCCGCACCACCATCTGCACGCCCATCGCACTCTGGTAGTCGTCGTAGCTACAGTCGCTCTTCCTCCACGCGCCTCGGCCTCGGGCAAGCGGTATGTCAATTACAAATTCTTGTTCTAACTTTTTGCACGTGCCCTTATTTGTTAAGTATATCTCACTGTTTGTTCTTTCAAAGACTTGCGACGTGGCGATGCGCTCGCCGCCGTCGCAGGGGGAGACACAGGACCGGACTTCGTCGCCAGGTCCGCGAGGTGCGACTGCAGATAGCGACCCTGACTCGCCCCAGCGCCAAGACGAGGCGTTGCCCACGTTCGCGCAAGGCGTGCAGCCAAACCTGTATGAGGGAAACCCGTGGTTGGAGCAGTCGTTCGGCGCAAGCACTGTGCACTATTATGGCGCCGATTGCCCCGGAGCATCATCGTCCGCACAACCACATACACAGGTGCGCTGTAACGTACTTAATTCATTATTCCCGTTGCACGCTGCGGTAAACTCACATAGCCCACCGAATTTGCAGGTCTGGAGTGACCAATTGGGACATGAAGGCCAAGGAACGCAGGATGAGTGGGTGGACGCTTTGCTCCAACCTCGCCCGGCTCCCTACAATGAGTTCTATGTGACACCGCCTCCCACGCAGCAGTCCCACTACGACTTTCGGGATGCACGCCACTCTCCTGACAGGTTCACATTCCCTTCGGAGCAGCTGCAGCGTCGGGGCAGGCGACGGAGGCAGGGACCATGAGTTTTAGTGTGTTGTACTATTATGTTTTGTTCCTGCCAATTACAAGTTCAATTGTAATGAGATTGTAATATCTACTATTTACCTATGCATTGCACTCCTTCATGAATGGATGAACTGTCGTGTATCCTTCCATTACACTAGTTAGGGTTAGGATTTAGGGTTTAGGTTTAGGTTTATGGTCAACTCGATGAAAGGCACACGATACATTGAACATAATTGCATAAATAACGAGAGAGTACAAAGGTACAAGCTTCTCTGGACGTGCCTAATGGTAGAAGGTCCCTCGTGCTAAAGGCACATGATACATTCAACATAATTGCATAAATAAGGGGAGAGTACGGAGGTACAAGCTTCTCTGAACGTGCCTAATGGTAGAAAGTGCCTCGTGCTACCCACATAGAGTGTTGTTCAGTGGGGCGCCTCGGACGTGGCTGGCCGTCGTTGTAGTGGCACGCACATATGCACGTAGGGTTCGCGCAACAGCATGTGGGATCATAGAACATAGAAACTTCCTATATTCACGACCTCCTCATTGCCCCTCTCGCGCTGCATCTGTTGGCGGATGTCATCGTTTTGCTCATTGAGATCGTCAATCCGCGCCTCCAACTCCAAGATTCGGTTCCACAATCTTTCAATGTACACCACAACATGTCGTTCATGTGGAGGATCGATCCAGCGGACAAAGTCGCATCTCGCCATCTGCTGCAAATGAGGCTTAACATGGATGCTCTATTAGCAGTAACATAAACCAAACTATTTGCTAATTGTACCTCAGAGTGTGGGCATCGGAAGAAACGTCGTCCGCCATCGAAATGGCCGTCCAAGACCTGCACTACAGCGTCCTCCCTGTGTCGGCATTTTGGCCATACAGGTTGAGCATGCTTGTTCGACATCAACCGGTAGTTAGGCCCGAAGTCCTCCCTCCTTTGGAGGGGAAGGTCTTGCTTCGGCGACCCCGGTTGGAATGGTCCCATTGCTTCGTCTGCCATAGTATGTTGCTGTATGGTGGAGAAGGTTCTTCTTCCTATGATTTCAAGGGTCAAGTGGTCCTACTTTTGGAGCGTGGGGCGTGCATTTTATAGCCCACGAGGGGAGCCTATAATGTGTTAGCTTGCATGTGACAGCTTTGCGCAGTGACAAGACCACACGGGGTAGCTTTGCGCAGTGACAAGACCACACAGGCCAACTTTGCGCAGTGACAAGACCACACAGGCCAACTTTACGTAGTGACACGACCACATAGGGCAGCTTTGCGCAGTGATAAGACCAAAGGAGACAGCTTTGCGCAGTGACAAGACCACACGGGGTAGCTTTGCGCAGTGATAAGACCAAAGGAGACAGCTTTGCGCAGTGACAAGACCACATAGGGCAGCTTTGCGCAGTGATAAGACCAAAGGAGACAGCTTTGCGCAGTGACAAGACCACATGGGGTAGCTTTGCGCAGTGATAAGACCAAAGGAGACAACTTTGCGCAGTGACAAGACCACACGGGGTAGCTTTGCGCAGTGATAAGACCAAAGGAGACAGCTTTGCGCAGTGACAAGACCACACGGGGTAGCTTTGCGCAGTGATAAGACCAAAGGAGACAGCTTTGCGCAGTGATAAGATCACACGGGGCAGCTTTGCATAGTGATAAGACCACACAGGGCAGCTTTGCGCAGTTTAGGGTTTAGGTTCAGGGTTATGCTTTTCAGATTGACTTTACAACCCTGACCGCCTCGCCACCATACGGTGAAATTATCCACACCATGCCAACCATGGGCCTTATAAAACCGGGTTCAACCAAATGGCTTGAACCAAACACTACACAACAGATACCCAGCTATGGACTCTTCAGCAAACTTCTACGCGAAGATGTTGCAGAAGCGCAAATGGCTTGCGCAGAAGAGGAAACATCTACAATACCCAGATCGAACAATGAAGGATGCTCAAGTACCACCACGTTTTCCAATCCCGCAGTGTGTGTGTGGCGAACAGGCAGAGATCATTCAGTCCACACACCCAGACACCGCCGCCCGGGCGTACTACACGTCGCGGCACCACCCGTAAGCGTTTCTTTTGCGCACATCGATTTTCGTCAATGTTGAATTCCTTAATTTTTGAACATCATCCCCACGTAATGGCAACCCGAGATGCGCTGCCACTTTTTCCAGTGGATCGACGGCCGGAGATGTACGATAGGGCATTCATCCGCCAGGTACATCCGAACTACTCGGCATGGTGAGAACCGTGCGGTGGAAACCTTACGATCGGACCGCTGAGGACGCCCTAAGGAGCCCGTAACTTCGCCGGTGTAATCCATATCGACGACGTAAGTTACGAAGAATTTACATCCTTATTACGATTTTATTGTTCGTGTACTTACATCATACAATCGCAGACATGGACGACTTCGACATACCGGCCGAGGTGGGCACCCCGCGACAAGGGTAAGGGAAAGGCTCATCAGGCCGAGCCCGGCCGCCACAGCGTATCCGGTCGCCCGGGCGTCATCCATATCCACGACGTGAGTTATGAAGAATTTACATCCTTATTACGTTTTTCAGCATGACGCGACTTATATCATGGAATCGCAGACATGGACGACTTCGACATTCCGGCCGAGGTGGGCGATCCGCGACAAGGGCAAGGAAAGGCTCGTCGGTGAGCCGGCCCGCCACAAAGATATCCGGTCGCCCCGTCCTAATCCGTATGGACGACGTGAGTTATGAATAATTTACATCCTTCTTATGCTTTTCACTATACGGTGCACTTACATCATGGAATCGCAGGACATGGACGACTTCGACATACCGGCCCGACGTGGGCAGTCCCGCGACAAGGGGAAGGGGAAGGGGAAGGGGAAGGGGAAGGGGAAGGAGAAGGCCCACCAGGAGTTCAACGACGAGCTAGCATGGAAGGGAAAATGTCCCTGGTCCACGCAGTAGGTTAGGTCATTACGTAGTAGTCCCCCGTCCTACCCCGTATGTTTTTTACTATCCCCTAAAGGCATGTATAGTTACATGGTCTGGATGCTTGTGTCGCAATGTACCGTAGTAGTAGCGACGATGACTAAAGCAATTAGCCAAACCATCATGCCATGTCAGTACGTGTAATATACTTCTAGTTTCGTATGTCCGCTAAGCCTATATTGTAAGTATGCCTCTTCTAGTGGAATTCCAGAAAGAACCATTCGCACCGACATCGAATCCTCCATGTTTTAAGGCATCTTCATAATCACAACGAGCGTTCTCAACCCCTTCAATCATATTCTCTATAAGCTTCATAAAGTACTTCATCATTCGCCTATATATCGTCACACGACTTCATCCAGGAGAGACTCCAATAGTTTCGACAACAAGTGTTTTAGCACACACTTTGCTTGGACGACATCCTCGACGTTATACCTCATCTGATATGCTTATCAACCATCCTTTGTCTAAACGAATAAAATTATACAAAAATTAGAGAAGCAACAACACTATGATGGGAGGCTCCACAAAAAGTTTCGTAATATTCCTTAACTCATTTGCTATATTTCGAAATTACTACAAACAGCGCTGAAATTACGACGAAACCCTGATTTCCGAGAAAACGAAACCCTGATTTCTGGGGCTTCCTTTAAACGTTCCCTTATACGTATTGTTGCTTCTGTACTGGTGCTATTTTATCCAACTTCTAAAATACAACAAGTGTTTCAATCATCCTTTCTCTAAACGAATAAAATAATAGTTTCGTAATTTCCTAAACTCATTTGCTATATTATGAAATTACTACAAACAACACTGAAATCGTAACCCTGATTTCGGAGAAAACGAAACCCTAATTTACAAACCTTGATGCTTATATTTTTTAATGAATGTTTTTTTATAGTGTTGATATTTTTCTCTACTCGTTCAAACTATAGTTTTCTATTCGTAAAAACGCTCTACCACTGAGTTAAAAGGGCTTTTTATTCTATTAAAAAATTAGCCACTTTGATTTCTCATTATGAGTCTCATTGCATAATTTACATAATATATATAAATATAGACATTATATATGTATATATCGAGATATAGAAGTTTATTCATAGCGAGGTTCAAAATCTTGAGAAAATCAAAAAAATTATAAATTATTTTATATTCTCTTTATACTTGCACAAAGTTGAGTTTTTTTCCTTTTTATATCAAAAATACATCGTAACCTCCTAACGGCGCTCAACCTAAACCCTAACGGCGCTCAAAACCCTAACGCGGCGCTTACCTCCGCGCTCGCCACGCAGAACTCCCCTCCTTCGCGCCGGCCGCTGCAGAGGTGCCCTCCTTCCGCGGCGGCCACCGCAGAGGTCCTTCCGCTCGGCCACCGCAGGAGGTGGCGGTACCGCGCCCGCGCCGAGCGTTCCGCGGTCGCCCTCTTTCCGCGCTCGACGACCGCGGAATTAGACACGCGTCAGCCCCCTCCCGATTCCGCGCTCGTTTGAGGGCTACTTTTGCAAATACGGTGAAAGGGGGGCTAGTTTTGCATTTGGGGTGGCGCTACAGGGCCAAATCGACAAAAATTTCAAGGATGGCATCCTTCCGTATGTCCCAAATGTTGATCTTTGTGATTCTAAGTGTGCATCAGAAACTCAATATAAAAGAAGTACATTACTGTTCTTTGGAGGAAGACTGAAAATAATATGTTGTCTGGAGCCATATAATATGTTGACATACGCTTTGTTTGACTCTATTTGGATCATTCTGTACTTCCAAAGTCTGAATCGATACTCTTAAGTTTATCAATCAGTGATCAACAAAAGCTCAATATAAGCTCATTTTTCATTGTTTGTTTCCCTGCAGTGTGTAGAGTCACCATCATTAACAGGTTCTGAGGATGGCACTGCTTGGTGTTAGAATTGCTGCTTGTTTATATAGGTAGATGTAACCAAACAACACATGTAGGTCATAAAGATTGAAGTTAGTATTGATCAGTATGGTTATTTGATTCATGCAATACTTAAATGCTTGTGAAGGTGTTAGAGACAACCTAAGAGACAAACTATTGGAATAGTTGTCTCTAATATTATCTCAAAGTGACATGGAGGGTATTAGATACAAGCGAAGAGACAAACTATTGGAGATGCCCTTCGTAAGAAGTGTGCGTCTTGTCCTCACCCAGATGACCAAATGCAGGCGGTAGAGAAGAAATGGTAGCATGTGACCTTCATGAAAAACCAGTTTTAAGTGTAAGTGTTCTCAACTAGACGGGACGGCAGAGAAGAAATTGTAGCATGTGGCCTTCGTGATTCGCGAAAACTCCGACCCCGCGGCTAATACGGACGGAACAAACGCCCCCACCAATTCTACACCGAAATGGCGCCAAGGCGCACCACCACGCAGTGACGGAGCTTGAGCTCAAAATCAGAGGGGGCTAACACTAGGTGATACGTGAATTATGCAATCTAGAGTTGACTATTTCCAATACTAATCACTAAATTACCCTAAATACTACTGTTTTTTCTATAAAATTACATAATTGTTGTGGGGGCCAAAGCCCACCTTGGCCCCAATGAAGCTCCGTCCCTGCCACCACGCGCGAGACACCACCACTTCACCGCAGTTCAGGCCTTCAGGGCAGGGCCGGGCCGTTCTTCTCTGTCCTTGGCGATGACCTTCTCGCTGTTACTCGTCGTCGTGGGCGTCGTTGCACGTCGCGGAGGGAGGACCGCTACGCCGAGCGCCCATCGTCGCGGGAGGAACCACACTCCCTGTCGCCTCCGTTGTTGTGCCCACCGTCTCCGGAGACCGGAGTACACTCCCGCCTCCCGGCAAGCCTTCTTGGTGCCCTCCGTCTTCGTCGAGGCCGCCCTACAACCCGCCGGACTCGACGTTCTGCATGCCGCGGGCTGCTCCCTCCCTATACGCCGGCGCCGTCCCACACGCCGGAGGCGCCTCCAAGTTCGCTGTCGTGTAAACCCCCACGACGCGGCCGCCACTCTTGACTCTCGAGCGCCTCCACGGTGCCCTCCATCTCCCCCTACACTCCAGGGACGCCTTCTCGGTGTCCTGCCTCCCCGGAGTACACGCACAACATGCCTCGTCCGACGTCGTCGGTCTCTGATCGACGCCGAGTTGCACACGTTTTCTCCTGCCCAGCGCCATCATCCGTATCTGAGGGCTTGCCGAAGGGTTCGTGAAAGAACCCTAAAACTTAAACACATCTAAACAGTGATAAACAGTAATTTGCAGACTAATTATAAACTCTTGACAAATCAGTATAATACAAGATTACATTACTAGAGTTTAAATGGGACTTCTAAAGCAAAAATAAAAGATTAATACAAGCTCTGAGTTATTTATAAGAATTCCTTACATCGAAGCAAAATAAAAATTACAACATTGATTAAATTACAAAAGAACTCCTGCATGCTCGGTAGTATCAAACCATTGCATCCTCTTTTCCGTGTATTACCAGTAAGTAGAGCCTTCCCGCCAATCCAAGATCCTGCCACCATTATATTCCTTAGTAACTAAAAGCCAAAAGACCGAAGGCAAACCAAGATCAAGAAAATAGAATAGGACAAAAGAAGTAATGCCATTAGATAGCGTGAAGCTCATCGAGGTTCCCAGGTTGTCTGAGGCTAGTCGACGTCCTCTCACTAAGGTAGACGTCATCATTCAGTAGTAGAAAAATCCAACACCCACTTTTTAGACTTACTTCAGATCAATCGTAGAAAATCTAAAGCATAGTGCCCTATGGACCATTGGTCCCAATCATTTAACCAACCAAACAACCACCACAGAGAGAAGAGGGGATAAGATGAGGGTGCTTTTGGGTAAGGCACAGGAGGGAGAGAGAGACCAACACAGCCGAAGCCACGATAAAGCCCTAGATAAAAGCCCCTCACTCACAACACAGCCAAGCCACATTGCTCCCCTCTACAACCAGCCAAAACCACAAGCCAGCACACTGCCAACCCAAGGCAAGAACCAGAGCAAGCCAAAGCAACCCCTCAACACCCATATCCCCCAAAAGGAAGTCAAGGAAGGAAAGCCGGAGGCAAGGAGCTGACAAGGTAGAAGAAGGCACAACCACGACAACCAGTGGACCAGCCGCATCAAACAAAAACCGCAAGCCGACCACCACCACAGAGGCCTCCAGGACCTACCAAGCCATTCAGCAAACCAGCTATTCCCCGACCAACCGACCATTAGGTAAGCCCACCATTCTAGCCTTTCCCATACCATCCCTCTTAGCATCATCACACAACACTCGCATTGCACACGAACACAATCGACCAGGCAAAGCGATCAAGAAGAAAGGACACCATGCCTCAGTCGGCATGCATACCACACTACCAGTGGCAACCCCGCAAGAGCCACTGTGCGCCCTCGGGAGCGGGGATGAGCTCACCGGTGCAAAAACCCCACCTCGAGTACCGTCACAGGAACCCTAGCTAGCTACCCCAAGCATGCATGGTAAAAATAGAACAAGGAGATAAACTAAAATTGACAGAGTATGAAAAGGGGGGAAGGGAAAGTTATCTGGGTTAGGGTTTGAAGCCGAGGCCAAAGCCCACCATGCCCAGCTTGCCACCGCCAGAAAACCACCGAAGCTCACCATGCCCAGGAAGCATGCCACCACCTTGCCATCACCAACATCCCTCAGAACCCCATCGAAACCCACCGAAACCACCAAGCCATCACCAGCACCCAAGCCGCAACCCATCACCGAAGCTCACCATACCCAGGAAAACAAAGCAACCACCGAGCATGCCACCACCACAAAGCCACCACCGAAGCCCACATGTGTCGGGACCCAGAATTACGATTCTGAAACCCTCTGTGTATATTGCACTAGTTCAGGATCACGCTAGTGCACACAGTGTTAACATAGGTAAATATCAATCCACACAAGCGATAAATAAAGTAAACGATTAATTTGAATAACAAATAAGGGTTTTGACCTTATGGTCGAGTTTACACTTATTAAGCCACGCAGGGCTAACAGAGAATAAAACAGCAGCAGAACAGAAATAACTCCAGCGTAGATCCCACCAATTCACCACAGGCAACCGACTGGGATCCAGACCTTAACGATCAACAACCTTCGGCGAACTCCTCCTCAAAAGCAGGCGTAGACTCCTCCTCTTCTGTAGGTTTGGGCGTAAGTTTTACAACAAGCGTGAGTACACAACTGTACTCGCAAATCATACCACAGAATGCAATTTATAGATGCAGGCTTATTCCAAAGAAAAGGCTTCTGTGGTTCTTTTGCATAAAAGCAACATTTGCAATTGAATACGAATAATAGATTGAAAGCATAATTCAAAACAAATAGACAATATTAATTTAACGTTTGTTTTCACAAAGACACACAGCTAAACAGATTATTTCACATAGCCATATGATTGAGGTCACACAGCTCCCATTCCAATATTTTATGAAAACTACCCCTCGTGTGAAATCCCCGAGCATGTCCATGACCGCGAACACGACTATTCGAATAGATTGATTTAACACTCTGCAGATGTTGTACACTTTACCCACACGATACAACTAGTGTAGCAAGCACTAATCATAACAAAACGGTTCAGAAACTTCATCTCAACATTGACACTCTCGATGTGCTTACAAACCGCTATGCCAACCCAAACGAAGCGCTTTGGCATAACACACACCGCTGGACAGGGACACGGCGAACCGCCCCGCGATGCGACTAGCTTGTAGTACACACCTCCACCCATAGCCTAACCTACCACCTGAGTAATCAATGCCAAGAATCCATAACTTACTAAGTTAGGCCCGTCCCATACCAGGCATGTGGTCGTACAGTAAGGCTCAGTTCAATGGCGCACAAAGTTAAGTCCTTAATTGACCAAGGCAAGACTTCCATGTTCTAACTAGATCACAAAGATTATCAATCCCATCACATAGTCCACCATATCACACAGCATCCACCACTTGCCTCAGTCTAAATCCTTTACCACCCAGTTGGTTTTAGTGCAACACATGTCATCACGAAGTAATAACACGTAGCACACAGTTTTACACAAAGTTCCATAGTCACTTAGTCACATTTAATAATTGCAACTTACATGAGAGGTGAGACTCGTAGCATGGCTAAGCAATTGTACTCACATCTAACCAACCCACGTTGGTGCTACCATAATACCAACTAATAAACCAATCTAGGGTGACAAAGAATTATGGCATACAAAGTCAAGGGGTGATAACAAATTGGATAATATCTATGGCCAAAGCATTTAAATACATAGTTAACATAAAATGCAATACTTTAACACAAAGTAATTTGAAAACTGGGTTCAAGATGATCAAATGTATGACTTGCCTTGGAAAAGGTCTAAGTATTGGTCTTGATCTTGGGGTGCTCCTTCTTCAACGAAATTCCCCGACGAATCGACGTCTACTCGCAAACAAAATAAATAAACAAAACAAATAAATAATAGAGGCAAAACAAGCTCCAAAAAATAAATAAAAATCTAAGCTAAATAGAGCTCGAATTTAGATAAATTTAGAAATTTGAATGGGCTCAATCGGAGTTAGGATGCAAAAGTTATGAGCTCTGGAAGTTTGAAAATCTAAAAGAAACCCTAATTTGAATTTTCTGGAATTTCCGAATTGTTTCTCTGAAGAAAAATCGAATTATTGCGCAATAGCGACGTCAGCAAGGAATTTCAGGAATTAAAAGAATAAAAGAATATCCTGACATGTGGGACCCATATGTCAGCGAGATGGCTCACGGTAGACCAAGTCTACCGAGCCGATTAGATCTGAGGCCGGTGGACTGTGCCACGCACGCGCTGACGAGGCAACCACGCACGCGACACGGAGGCACGACGCTGAGATGGCTGTCGACGTGGACGGCCACGTCAGATTGACGGCGGCGGCGCTCGGGAACCAACGGCACGACGAACGGCGGCTCGCCGGCGAGGGTGGGTGGTACCAGGACGTAGCTGGCGCTATTGCAAACCTAAGGGTGTACTTCCGGGTGCTTAGGGTGGACGGTGGCGACCGGCGGCGAGAGTTGAGCGGCGGAGAGCCTCATGTGTTGTCGGACAGGGCCTCCGGTGAAGTTCCGACAACGGCGAAAGCTCCTGGAGGTAGATGATGCAACGGCGAACCCGGCGGTGTAGACCACGGGGGTAGGGCGACGTCGACGGCGGCACAATTCGAAGAAAAACACCGGCGGCGGAAAAAACCCTAAAACTCCGATTGCGGCGGCGCTAGGGCTCTCAGGGCGAAGTGGATGGCGGCTTTGGGTTGCGGGAGCAAGGGCGAACCTCGGGGTGGCTTTTATAGGCCGAGGGCGGCACGGGATAAGGAATCCCCAAATCGAGTCCGAGAAGAACACAAGACAAAATTTGGAAATCCGGGAGATAAGATACGATTCGGGATAATTCCAACAGAAACAGGTGCGGAGATATTAGAGATAGGATTTGGCACATTTTCTAGAAGGGGTTCTGTTGGAAATCTCGCGTTGTCGTACGAGACTCGGAGATCGGCAACGGCGGACGGCCGCAGCCGCATGCGAGGACGAAGCCGGGCGCGGGGACGAAGACCTGACACGCGGGGCCCACACGTCAGTGGCAACCCACGCACGTGCAAGATCGGGATAAGAGAGTCACCGTCCAGATCTGATCGGACGGCCCAAAATCAATGGGACGTTCGGGTCGCCTGGAAGGCACAACGCCATCGGACCATCCATTCTTGATCGCACGGCTCACGATCAATGGGCCGTTCGGGCTGCCCCGAAAGGCACAACGCCATCGCGTTCAAAGAGAATCGGACGGTCGAGGTTCAACGCGCCCGCGCGAAGAGAGAGAAGGGAGGCTGACACGCGGGACCACTGCCGGTGAGGCGGCTCGCGGGTGGGTTGGGTGAGCAGTGGGCCAAGGGTTTTGGGCTAGGTTTCGGCCCAAGAGCTTTTCCGAGATTTTAAATAGGTTTTCTATTTTAGAAAATACTAGAAATTCAAATAAGCAATAGAAAATAGCAAATGAACTCATAAAAATTCTAGAAAAAATCTAGAAAATATATCTGAGCACATAGAACCCAAATAAAATAGTTTTGGCTATTGTTCAAGTTGGAATTATTCATATTAAATATTTTTTATTGCAAAGTTCATTATTAAGCTTTTGAATTTAAAACAAATAAATCCAAATGGTGATTTTTTTTCCTACTAACTATTAAAAGATTTTTTTAAACTCAGAAAATTGGGATGTTACAACATGCCACCACCAAAATTCCCCAACATCCACCAACAATATCACCAAGGCCCCCAAATCAAATTGGGGGCAAATCGGCTCAATAGGAAAAAGTAGTAGGAGAAAAGGGTAAAGGGGAAACCGCTAGAGTAGCCGAACACGGTAGCAACCGATGAGACCAGTGAGGGAGGCGACTAGGAGACCCAGAGGGAAACCGGCGAAGGAGGCGACCGCAGAAGCCCCCTAGAGACGCCAGAACCAGGCGGTGCAGATCCGAAGGAGGACCGGCGGAGGGGAGCAGGAGGAGGGCAGCAGCACCCCGGGCGGCGCCGAATCTGGGCGGAGAGGGAGATCCACCGTGGAGAAGAGGGGAGAGGAAGAGGCGCAGAAGAGAGGAGCGAGTGCGGGAGTGTGTGGTGTTGTGTTGTGTGTGTGTTGAGTGCGTGTTGTGTTGTGCTGTGTTGTGTGTGTGTTGAGTGCGTGTTGTGTTGTGCTGTGTTGTGTGTTGTGTTGTGCAGTGTGCGTTGTGTTGTGTGTAGTGTAGTGTAGTGTGAGTGCAATGTTTAGGGTGTGTGCGCGTGTAAGTGCAGTTAGGGTGCGTGTAGTATTTTGTGTTGGGTATTACGGACGTGTATCGTTAAGTTTGGAGTAGCCTAGTTTAGGAAAATATAGGGACCCAGATAAGAGCAGCATAGCCTTTCTGTTCCGAGTCAACCCAAGCTAGGGGTGAGCACGTGTGAGTTCAGCAACCTTAGGTTGCTCCCAATGCTCCACCTTGGCAAGTTTCTTAAGGCTGCCACATAGACAAAAGTCTGATGTGGTACTGCAATTAAGAAAGAGAAAGAGCAGACTGGTATCTTATTTAGATACCACTCATACACAATATCCTAGGTAGAAATACTAGTAAAGACTCTATATCAAAGGCCTAAGGTTCATGCATTGAGAAGGTGGTATCTAAATGTCTTTCATGCAATAAGAAACTGTAGTAAGAAACCACCCACTGGGAGCAGCCTTAGGTTCTAGAGTTAACAGGTCGTAGGACAATAGCCGCTGGGAAGCGCTAACCTAACGAGGATCCGAAAAATTTAATTAAATTAAATATGCTGAAAAATAGAGCAGCGACTTAATGTAAGCATAGTAGCACCCAAACAACTAAGTATTTTTGTTATACACGCCTGTCATATAATTGCAAAAGACGAATCGGCTTAGGCAGGAGTAGCTGATCCAAGATCCGTTGAAGCCGAGCTTTACTACGAATACGCGGGCAAACCTATTCTTTTGACCATAAACTTAGTTATATTAAATGTAAAAGTGAAAGTATCATCATTATATATGTGCATTGAAGTTATTTCTCAAAACAAATAAGAGAAAAGAGATAAAACATGAGAAAAGAAAAAAGAAATGAAACATGATAAAAGAGTAGTACAGCTGAGAGGAGCAGCTGGGCTGTAAGAGTAAATACTAGGATGGTAAAGGGGGCCCTAGGCAGGAAAAAGAGGGAAGGTGGGACCCTTTACATATGGATAATATATAAGGACCAACAAAACTCACTCGGAAAAGGGATCGTATTTAAGTACCAATCATTTTTTCGTCTCCGACGGGCAGAAAATGTTACCTTGTTATGTTACTATATTCTTCACATCGGGTAAGTAATATAATGTAAGAATGGTGAAGGAACTCGGGACCGGTAGCGCAAGTCCATAGGTGAGGGATCCAAGGCGCATATATTAGCGTAGGTGGAGTGTTGGGTGAAGGGATAACCGGTCCAACCAACACTATTGGAAATCGGTGGAGGACTGGGTGAGCAACCCAAGACACCAACAGAAAATAGATGGGTGGAGACTTAATTACGTAACATGAAAAACGTTCTGTACTCTGAACTTGACACCGCATCAAAGAAAATACGGAAAACCTAACTTTAAGAGGGTTCAGAGTAGTTATGGGTACAGTGGTACAAGCCTACGTAGTGCAAAATAAAATCATGAATCATACATGTCTCCAAGATTGGAGGTTACGATGACCGCTAGGGGTCTATCTTCTTACCGAGTGATAAGTAGTCGTTTTAGAAATTAAAACTTGCCACTTAATTTGGTAAATTATTTTCCAAAGAAAGAGATAAGTTAAAATATGTGATAATCCAACAAAGAAAGGTCATACAACATCCTTACTGATAAATGCTTGCTAAGTATACTAATACTCATTTCTGTTATTACTTCCTTTATTAGATCCTAATCCAACCGGAGATTACCCCAAGTGAGATGAAGGATACACATGTGCCAAGAAGACGCTTACTACAAGGACCAGGGTAAGATGGACACCCTATTCGGCGAGTAGGATGAGTAAGCATCCATTGGAGCAAAGCAGGCGAGTACAAGGGTATCTATCCTGTTTTGCAATTGTAATTAAGTATCTGTATTAAAGACTATAGCCTTATATGGCTACCCGCTGTAATAAAATACAGTTTCTATTTTATTGTTCTACTGTGTTCACTTTGATAAGACTTACTATTCGTTGGAGCGATGTCCTACCGAGCAAACAAATAATAAATCGTTGCTTAAATATGATTACCCTCGGGTAATGACAGAGGGCACCACAGTTTGTCTCAGGATAAGCGCTCCAAGAGTCATTAATATAGGAGAGATGAATATGGTATGTATTCACTTGAAATCGGTGACTTTCAACTCAAATTAAAATACTTCTAACTCAAAAGTCCCCACTTTCATCTAAAAAAATTCAACTTTCAACAAAAATATGTTGAATTTCGACTTCAAAGATTCGGGTGGGTGGCTACCCTGGGCAGCCACATATTTCCTTATATATATGTATCGTACACATATCAGCTAAAGCTTAAATTAGATGGTTACACTTGGACATTCCTAGATCTAGTACGTCGAACCTGGCAAAAGAAAAGAGATCATTACATGATAATCACAAATCAGCGAGGAATCGTGCTTATTCATCTCAAATGGACTTACATTGTCTATTGTGTCAACGGCAGTTAATCCAGAGCTGTTCTGTGCGTTCCTAAAACCAAATGCTCTCTTGCTGTTTTTCTTGAGGCCAGACACGGCTAAAAAAATGGAATGTCCATGGGTCAGCTAACTTCAAATACATGAAACGAGACACATAAAAGCAACTGCAATACTGACTAGTGACATAAAATCATCATAATACAAGTGCATTGTAGAATTGTAGTAACAAGTAACAACTTAGTTGACAATGCCATTTCCGAACGACTGCTGATTGGAACCAGCAGTATGTTGACTTGTGAGCAAGGCAAGGCATTTATAGAAGAACTCAAGGATCAACATACTCAGTTTAAAATGAACTACAGATATAGTGTCAATACTATCCAAGGATAAAAACCCCGCCGGTCACCGGCCAGTAACTAGAAATCCCGATGGGAACTGGGATCCAAAAAACCGGCCAAAATTTTTCAAATTCAAAATTAAATTCAAAACCCCGGCAGTTACATCCCCAATTCAAATTTCAGTGTACGAACTTCGACCGGATTTTTCCGGTTTTTCCGGTTACCGGAAAACGGCCGCCGGGCGGTATTTTCTCCGGTACCGGGATTTTGATCCTTGATACTATCTACCTGTCAGTACTTGTAGTTTGTACAACCTATGAACTTTATGAATTGACAATATGAAGGTAATACCATGAATCATGTCCTAGTTACTGGCTTACCTGTTTTATTGTTTGAAAAGGGACGTTTCACAAAATTATCGTCACAATCACCAACAACTTCATCAAGATCACTGCTATAAGTTGAAATGTAAGTAGGCATGGATGGACAGTTGGCAAAGGTTCTAAATGAAAATTATGAAAAAATTCTCACCATACAATAGAAGAGCCTGGAAGTAGCATCTCTTGCTTATGGGAATCAGCAAAACTCTTCCCACGATCTTTCTTGAAAAAACTAATAAGAATTCAGAACAAGCATCATCATAAGCAAAAAAACAAAAAGGAAAACTTAAAAGCACTACAGTTCCCAACAGTTATTCTGTGTCATGCTAGAGCTGCATATTATACTCTGTATTCGTACCAGCACAGACTTGCAGCAAATATATGCCAGTTTTGGCCGTAGCAAACAATGGCATCAGGTTTTTATCAAATAAGTTGGAAAGTCCATTTTGAACTCCATAGCTATTTTTTGCGATACTGGTAGAATGATTTGTTATTTTAATTCCAAAGGGGGAACATAATTGTAATTGGACGGGCAGACATACACTTAATTTGTATAAGAACCGGTAATCACAAATCCAGGCCACAGGCAAGATATGAAGATACTGAATTCAACACAATTTGATTTCTGAATTTATCTGAGTAATAGTCATTGCGGCCCAAGTCAAGCTGAGACTACTGAGTATGTCCAAGTCGGGCCTATTTAGGTCAATTTTGGCATTTCCTTTGTTTGATAATGAATTAAAGATCTTGTCAGGTAAATGATCAGCATGAAATGAATGAGACCAACCAATGCTACTCACTGACCTAGACCCGACTGCTGATGTTTGTAGTTAACTTGGCATGGCATGGTTTACTCTAATGCTATGTTATCACATGAGGCCACCTTGGGCAGAAAATGAAAAAGGTGCATATCCACACATTCTAAATAGTGCTGTAACAAGAATAGCAATTATCACTTAGCAAAAGTAGACAAATATACAAATTTAGAAGTTCAAGCAAAATTTGCAGGATACACATATCCTCATGCTGTACTAAAAGTAATGCAACTGGTGTAAAACATGGTATCACAAGACATACTCTTTAAAGAACATATTTAAGACATTTCACCTGCCAGCTTAACTATGTGTAACACATGCAAATACTGGATACTGCAATGCAGGGGAAAATGCATTTCCAAAGAAGGAAAACATGTTAAGCTGCTTGTCGAACTTACCAATCTCTAGGACGACAGTTGGGAATGTCCTGCAAAATAAATAATATATAAAAATGTTCATGTGAATCCACAGGCAATCCAATTATCCAACAGTCAAAATTATAAGTTGATCACAGACGCTGGCATACTGTACCTTAACTGTTGAAATTGTGTCATTAATGATCTCCCACTTCTGACATTCCAAACACACAAACTCCTTATCACCATTTTCATAGGCGATCTTACAGACAAATAAGATCATGTACATCAATTAGATAGTTGGGAAAATGAAGTGATTTTTGTGTGAACTTGAAAACACCATTTGCAAATAAGCATAAACTAATCAGATAAATTTCACAGCAGAACTATTAGCAAAATGTGCTCTTCCTGTTCAGCACATCCCAGCAGCAGATTATAAATCTCAAACATGAGACCAGCTGCATCGATGTGATATCAAGTTGAGGAAGCAAGTTTGACTAACACAGACTAGTTACACACTTACAGTCTAGACAGACATTATCAAGGGCAAAAATAAAAATAACTGTACTACTTTGACATTGCACAAGAGGCAGTAATAGCAGTACCTTGTGATAGCCATTTTGCTGATCATATGCCTCAACAGTTCCATAGTTATAACTACATTGAGTCAAAACATGTCAAAATTACACTAACCAAGCAATTATAGTTTGGCAATTTGATAATTTGCCAGTAACTTTACCGCATATCAAGTGCTGACCACAATCTAACGTGACACCCAACAAGCACTTCACCTGTATCTTTCATCTGCTAATTGAGAACATATTAACGCACCAATTAACTCAAAAAAAGAAATATGGCCAAAAGCACATGCAAACATAGGCCAACATCATGAGAACAGGTTAACAAAAATGTGCATACCACAGCTTGCCTACAATAGTTATGATCTGTCTTTGAATCTCTGGTCTCCCCAGTGGAACTTCTGCTTGCTGGACGATTCTGATTTTCTAAGACAGAGATGCAATCTCTAGAATCAGCCTCCTTGGCTAAACCCAAGGAGCCCGGAGATGACAACTTTGTGCCAGCAGAACCACAAGATGACACCTTTTCTTTTTCCAAGCTATGATTAGTATTCTGATCCTTTTTCTTGGAGCGGGCTTCCCCAGGTACTGAACTTTTTTTCATTTTCCCTTTATCATGATCACTTGCATTATGTCCCACTAATTTGCTTAATGAGGAACAAGCTTCCCTTACAGGAGCAGATTCAATCGATACCCTATCAGCAATAATAGAACATCTAGTATCCTCCTGAAATCCATGATGATGATGTAAAATTATAAGGGTGCTAGATGACGTAAAGCTACCCCCCAAAAAGAAAGACGAAAGGCTAGCATTGCAGACAGATCGAATATACCTGATGATTATAAGGTTCATGAGCTTTTAAGATTCCCTTTACAAAACTGTCACTAATGAAATCTCCTTGGCGGCATTCCTACATTAGAAATATCCGAGCTGGAGAAATTTAACTAATGCAAACATAAACAAAGCTATGGTTTCTAACGAAGTATAAGAATAAATAGGCAGAATGACCTACATCCGCTTTTCTTTCACTCCGAGACAATCTATAATAAGATGAAGGCAAGAGAATATGGCGCGGAGAATCTGACATCTTGCAATCCTTATCAAGTTCTTTTACGATAAGCAAACCAATTTTTGCGAGAATGTGCAGTTTCTGTGACAGGGGCATAGGACATTAGTGATTGATGAATAAATTGTTAGGCAAATGTAAAATGTATAAAAGTAGACAAGATATGTACAGGAGTGATACTAGAATCACCCAGATCCTCAGCCTTCTGAATAGCACGGAAGATCCCCAAAAGAATGGATACAGAACTGGTGGTGGGGCCATGATCAGTTCTGCTTAGATTATCTATTTCCACTAGTTCTTTCAACATCACGACAAGTGGGCTGCCAATAAAACAAAGGAAAAGAGTTAATACAAGCTTCCAAAATTTCCAGCCACAGGCACCACTTGAGTACCGGAAAAAACATTTATCATGGGATTTAAAAATCTAAAATAAGAAAATACCTCCAAAACTCAGCAAAGATAGTCTCCCTTTCACAGAACTCAGAAGGAAACTCCCTATCATATGCTAGGGTATGGATCAAGAAAACCACAGCATATGCTGGGTGGTCTACAATTGAATCTTTGCTTGTTCTGTTCTCATGAACAAAAAATCTTCTTTGCTCCTTTAGCACTTCGGTTAAGTACCTTGTCGACTAGGAACAACACCAGTCAACACAAAGAAATCAACTTAAGAGCATGTGAGGTTGTACGGCATAAATATAGAAAACTAAAAAAGAGGATACCTACTTCAGTACGAACATCTCTGGAGCAATCTGTTAACGCCAATGCAAAAGCACATGCATATCTAACAGGGATTGCATGTTTCTTCAAAAGGTCATAAAGTTTGTAAATGAATGACTTGCGAACAATATATGAAGAATCCTGGCAGCCAGACACAATGTATACAATATTAAAAAGGAGAGGTAAAATACTAACATGCATGAGCCCTCCAAGGCTCCAACAATAGGTTTAAATAGAATATGGAACTACAGTAGGTCCGTCCATATAATGGTCTCTAAAGAATAATAATTGCACTAATAGACCAAGGTAGGTAAGGGAAAATGATGCCTGCAAACAGATGCTTTTGTTTACAGAGAAGGCTGCACTTCAAAATCATTGACCTTCTAAAAATTGGATTATCAAGTAATTTTAGACAGGCTAGTGGGCAGAAATGTTAGTTTCAAATGAAAAATGTAAACCAGATAATTATTGGAAGTGTAGTATATTGACGATACCCTTGCCATGAGAAGTGCATTACGGAATAATTTTGGTGAAATATGTGAATCCCATCTTGTGGCTAGTCGTAGTACAGATTTCCCAGCAGCCAGTTTCATATACGGCTTATCATTTTCACTGAATGCAGAACAAGAGAAAATAGAATCAGGATGCCACTTGTATTAAACAAGAAAGAGAAACTACAAAAAGAAAAAGAATTTGATCTTCATCAGTTCATCTAGCAAGATAAAGAATTTGATCTTCATCTAGCGGACTTTAATGACCATGATCAGGGATTAAAATCCCGGCCGGTAACCGCCGGTTACCGGACGGTTACCGCTTACCGGAGTGGGGCCGGGATACGGGATCCCGGCTAGTAATCCCGGGCTGTTCAAATTCAAATTCAAATTTGAACGAATTTCATCCGGGAAAAATCGGTTTGACCGGTAACCGGACCAGTAACCGGCCGGTTACCGGTACCGGCGGCTGGCCGGGATCTATCCCGGGACCGGTTATATTTGGAATTTCAGTACAATAGCATTTAGCTTGTATAACATTGTTTAGTCAAGTTTGCAAACATTAATCCTGGGCCCAGAGTAGCTCATCAGGAATACAAACTGTACCCCCTCTAGTTTCTCCTTTCTGCACTCCCAAATTACCCATGTAATTTAAGCAAAACAAACAGATGTAAACCCCAACCAATCTTATCATGCAGCCCCCACTAAAATCGTATGATTACACCACCTAATCAGCTATGCTGAATTCTTTCTATCTTTCTCAAAAAGGTTTGGCGAGTTCCTAATTTCCTGACATTGAAGTAACCAGGAAGCATCTGACTGAAACAAGCTGATATTCCCCAAGATGTACCAGCTCATATGTCACTACACAGTAACCCAAAAACAAAAGGATCAACAATAAAAGGAACCTCATCAAAGTCGCACAGTACACGACTTACAGCACAGCAAGGCATTAGCCATGCCTGTAAGTTTTTCGATTTTTCGTACTAGGAAACTTGATCACACCACATGCGCTCCAATAGTGCGTAAACAAATATCATAGAAAAGCTAATCAAACAATAAATCTCAGAATATACATCCTGAGTAGAAAATGAGTATCAACAAATGCCTAAAATCCGAGACAAATAGTAAACACAAATAGAAAAATAGAACAGTGAAGCATTTATCGAAAAAACAATTTAAACATAATGTGAGTATGCAGAGCGAGACGGACCATAGAGCAATGGGTTTGAACTCTTCAAGAATTATATTTAACAGCATCTTCAACAAATGCTCAGTTCGATCACGGACAGTACTTCTTGGTAAACAACTTTTGACAAGTGCTTTGAGACCATAAATCTACAATAGACCACAAAAGGATCAGACCAGACACATAAATGAATCCTAGAAACAGCCTTCTAGTGTGTAACCCCCACCCCATGCCAGCACGCACATAAGGACTTGTCTCCAAACTCCAAAGTGGACAGGACCAGGGATCGGCTAACTGTTACCGAGATGTTTCCCGCTGGCTGGCCGGGAACGGTAACCGGCCGGTTACCGGAAATCCCCCTTTTTTTTTGCTGAAATTCGATCGAATTCGCTTAAAATTCGTCCAAAATTCGAAATTTGAATTTTGAAGTTGCTAAACCGGATGTTGTAGTTCCGGTTTTGGTCTTCCCGGAGGGGGTCCGGTAGCCGGTAACCGGAGGTTACCGGCCGGGAATTTTATCCCTGGACAGGACACTACAGGTATATGTCCAGCAGTGAATTTTATCCACATTTGGAACCTCTGCACTGAATCTACCATGAGTTTAAAGCTTCATTTTATACAGTGAACTTACCTTCAGTTTGCAAGAGAAACTGCATGCAGAATTTTCATCAGGGGATGACTGTCCAGGTGTTGAAATGAACTGCATAAACCATAGCCGAAGGCCAATATCATCTTTGTTGAAATAAACACGCTAATGTCTAACTCCAGACAGCATATTGCTATAAAAATATTACCTACCTCAGTTGAGCACAAAATATCCTGAACAAAATTGATAATTTGACTGTCGTATAACTTATATAAAGAAGGAGAATGTTCCAGTATTGAGCCCAGAGACTGCAATAGTGTTGGGATATTGTGATTATCATTTAGACCACTAACAACTTTCTGCATGGAAGAACAGACCATATAAGTCCTACACAAAGGCAATAGCCATACATCAAATAATAAAAATGCTAAAAACAAGAAAGATGTAGCTGATCATCAGAAGTTTTGTGAGCAGTATAGTGTCAGAAACATCATTCTGCAATAGGTCTTTCAATATGGAAACAACAAACCATAATAAATATAATACCTGCTTAGTAGTTAGTAAGTTGATACTTTTATTATGTCATGGAAAAAAATTTGGGTGCAAGCAATGTGGACTATGAATCATAAGCTACTACATCATCTGATGATCTTTTTCCTGCCCTCATGCCATGAACCAAGCATTTGAAGAATGCATCTCAGGCTCTCAGCTGGCAGTTTACAGATTATGCAACTGAATAAAATGGAGAGAAATCCCATACACTCCTAAAATTTAAATGCAAATGCTAGTATCATCGATCAACAGCAATATAAGTCTTGGAAAATTAGTAAGAATACAATCCTAAGCAAACTGGATAAGACGAGGCGTCAAACAAAATTGGTCTGTTGATTAATAACGTTGCCAGAAAAATGGCATGCGTTTAAGCATGTTCTTGCTATCAATTTGTTCATTTATTTTGGAAGTTTTCTGCCAAAAAAAGCAGGCGCACTAAAAAAATGATTGTAGTGGGCTGATTCATGACACCTTTTCTAGCATAGTAAACTTAAATGGCAAGAACAAAATGACATCAACTGGCATGATTAATTCAATTATGACATATGAAGAACTTGTGCAAAGTAGGAATTCTTTTTTTCAAGAAAGTTCTTTAACTTGGAAAAATGCAACAGTTGTACACGACGTAGTGTCATTCATGTAACATGTACTTGCAAACTTGAAACAAAGAAATGGATTGAGAGTTGAGATAATAGGAAATTAGGAATCAAACAAACCATCAAAAGTGACAGAAGTAATTACCTTGCATAATTTGGCAAATTTCATGTCATCTGGGGACTGGATCAGTGAAGCAATTGCCGAGAAAGCATACTTCGATTCAGCGCGTGTTCCGTCAATACACTTTTGCTCCAGTAATAGGTAGACATCACTACTGACAATAAAACCAGATCCACTTACGACGTGTAAAAGATTCAGCTGAAGATAATTAAAAATTGGGATGGCTATGTTACAAACAACTTTGAAGTACACCCCCCCCCCCCCCCAAATCCCCCCGACGCATACACTTTTTCCACTCCTCCATCCCCACTTCCACTTGTAGGTTAGTGAGTAAGAGGAAGGTCCTTTCTTTCCCTGGTATTTAGTGCACTAACACAAGCACAACAAGAAAAAAAAGGCTTACAGCTTGCAAGATGTAATCTTAATATATTAAAAGCTTCAAAAAAGGGCCGTGTAATTTCCTAGACTTAGGCAACATGTTGCAAGTAAATCAGATTGATCCCTCATAACTAACATCCAGTATGGATACGTAAAAAATGAGCCATGTCTAGAGGAATTATCAACAAACAAACAGATCAAGACAATCAAAACTTCCAAGTTCCAATACAATTGCATTTTACCTTAAGTTAGTACATAAATGACATGTTGATTTTGCCAAATGTGCCAACATTCGGAGAGTCTTCTCATTTATCAGGGCTGATTCTTCAGAGAACAACTTCACCAGGTACTCCTCTGAATCCCGGAATAATGATGGAAACACCATTGCAACTAGCTACATGATTACATCTTCAAGTGAGAAGTATACAAGATGACATTTGAAGGAGATGAAAAGGCGTGCATAAACTCAAAACAGATGAAATTAAACTAATGTGCCTAAGACTAACAAGTCAAGCAGCAAAACTGAAATGGCAAGTCTAAACCTAAGAAGGCAACCCTTGTGGCTCTGGAAGCAATCCTGGCTAGATGGTAGTAAGGCTTGGTATGACAAACAAGTTGCAGTCTTGCAGCAAAGGGTAGAGTTAAGGTGACTGAGAAGAAATAAGTAGCTTGCTAACTATTAACTATGCGCTTACCAATAAAAGATCGCATGCAGACTCTGCACAATTGGTTAATTCATTTCTGCACGAGAAAAGAGCCTCCAAAATGGCGCAGATCATCTCCCGATTAAATATTGAATGCGAGCATTTTATAGACAGAACTTTGCAAAAATTGTAAATTGGGTGTTTGTTACCGATTCTCTTGAGAAATAAATCCTGCAGTCATTACAAGCATGAAATCAGAAACAAACAAAGACAGCAGATTTGTGAAGCTTCAACTTGAGTTACGATACAAGTCTAAAAGAAATACTCTTGTGCAAAACCTCATGTGGATAAAGGAACAAATAGCTCAACTGTATATATTTTAACTGTTACTTCATGGTGAGTATCCCAATGGAAATAACAGGGTAAAGATGTACGCGCACTAAATTTGTAAAGTGGGAGCATTTTACATCTCAATTGAATTTATAATTAACCGTTTAATATTTTAACAGAATATGGAAGTTCAGAATTAAGTAGTTTGCTGGCAAATATGTCAGGAATTGGAAACATTGACAAAATTGCAGTCTACTTGCCTTGCTTCCTATAAGTTTAAGCATGCAGAGGATGGTAAATAGATGGAATATCTAAAAAAAAAGCCAATTATATGTTCCCTGGTGACTAGACTAGTCCTACAGGCCATGTTTTAATTTGCGAGCCCTCAATACTGAAAAAAAGGAAAGAGAAAAGACTTATGGTACATAATATCAAATAACAGATC
This sequence comes from Ampelocalamus luodianensis, assembly GCA_036346255.1. Taxonomy (NCBI): domain Eukaryota; kingdom Viridiplantae; phylum Streptophyta; class Magnoliopsida; order Poales; family Poaceae; genus Ampelocalamus; species Ampelocalamus luodianensis. The sequence continues at coordinate 20,760,811 of CM070617.1, read as the reverse complement.
TATGACAAGGATGACAGAAAACTCATTTTATTCCTTTTCGTGTACACATGTTCACACATTTAGAGAGTGGCGGCGGCAGCAAATAGAGGCATAATTTAGCATCATGCAAAATCAAGTTCAAATCTGATCTACAGAAGGAGAAACAAAGGAAAAAGACAAATTCTTTTGAAAAGTAAATAGAAAGGGAAAAGGAAAAGGGAAACAAAACTTACTCAACAACAACAACAACAACAACAAAGCCTTTGGTCCCAAACAAGTTGGGTAGGCTAGGAATGAAACCTCCTCAAAGTCAAAGAAACAAAACTTACTATAACCCCAAAATTCACCTTGTTTGCTTTTCATTGAACCGAATTTAAATTTGAAATATCACAAGGTGTTATAGCACTCCAAAGACTATCTTTCTAATTTTCTTGAGAATTATTCAATTCATTTAGAGCTCAAACTGGAGGGCATGCACAGGTGTCAAACTGTCAATGAGAAGGGGGTTGTGCATGGGATATGCCACCACTGATGTGTAAATAGAATTATGCAATAGATTAAGCATGCCAGGAAAACAATGAAACATATGGATATTTCAGTGAATTTTAGAAAGTATGAACCACAACCTCCCAAATAAGTTGATACTGATTGGATTCATATTGGATTCTTATGATAAACAAAACCAAGGAGAAGCCAAACAATATACAGTCTCATCAATTAGAAGGATAAAGAGTATTACTCTTATTGATCGGGCTGTTGCAAAAGTAGTGCCCTCATTGCTTAATTCAATCAAATCCTTAAATATGTTATTATCTTTCATATGGTGCAAACTTTCAAAGCACTCTTCAACCTTAGAGGTATCTGCAAAGGAAGCTGACATCGTTCTGAAAGACGCACAAATTTTCTTCTGTATTTCATCTGAAGGTTCCTCCTGCAGCACATGCAAGGTTCAGTTTGAGAAAAGGTCATTGAATGTTGCCTGTTTATTGATGATTTACGAACCTTCTTTGCTCGAAGTGATAAATATGCTTGCATCTCCAGTTGCAACCTAAAGGTAATTTTTTGCATAAAATGTGTTACATGCAGTTATAGCATTTATATATTTATATATTATATGCTACAGATATGTACCTTCTTTTCTGAGAAAAGATGATCTGCAAAGCCTTAACATGTTGTAGTTTGAAATAAGAGAAGAACTCAACCCAGTGGATTGCTCTTTCTTTTGGAGGAAGTGATGGTGGGAAGAGTTCTTCAGCAAAGAGAAGCTCCATATTCTGCGGCCTGCCATAATAAGAAGCCAGAACTCAGAAATCAGAACAGTGGGCATGAACCTGCGTGCAAAGGAAAAAAGAACAAACCTGAATGCTTCGCTATCTTTATCGAAACAAAGAACTATAAGTTTAGCCGGGATTTGTTCATAATGAGTGTTAACTGTTGCAGTTCCTTTTGAGCATTTCTCACAGTAATCTCGATATACATCCAGCAACTTATGCATTACATTCTTTCTGACAGATACCTGCAAAAAAAGAGAGTGAGTGATGGTAGAGAACCTGAAGTGGATATCAACAGTGCATGCTTACTTTTTTGTCACGTAGCCTCTCTGCTGCTTGTACTACCACCTCAGAAGGAAATGAGCTTAGATTTGATTTGGCTAAATCACAAACTGCATGAACAGCTCGGATCCTCACTTTGTCATCGAAATCCAATAACCTTCCTTCAAGTGATGCTGCCAAAAGAAACAGAACATCAACACGAAAAGGATGCTAACCTAACACAGAAATCTATATATAAGAAAAAACAATGAAAGTAGCAGTCTTACTAAGGATATCTTGTGCTTCATTTCCAGATGATACAGCCATGTAGCAGGCTTTCGCTGCATCAATTGCAGCAATTCTTACTTCTGCAGATTTGTCAGAGAATCTCTTCAAGAACTCCATAAAAACTAACTGGTTTTCTTGACCAAAGCGAAGATTAGAGAAGACAAGAAGCCTCCCAATCAGGTGAACTGCCTCTAGTCTGATATCAACCTGGTCACTCTAAAGAAGCAGACGGTACAAGTTCAGGGAGAATACGATGCGAGTATAGTAGAGTAACAAAGGCAATAGAGAATAACATACAAGGAGTTCATGGGTTAAGTTTGGAATGACAGCAAAAAGCATCTGGGGTGCACACTGGAATATTTCCAGAATAACTTTATGATGTTGTTTCCTGAGTTCATGAACCGACACATCATTACTGAAAATGCACGATGACAAAAAAACACGAACAACGGGCTCCAATTTCTCGGTACAGTTCTGAATGATGTCAACAGCGAGCTTGTGGGATGCTCCCTGCACAGGCAACAAGAAGCAAACTAACATTAGCTTGGACCAAAAGAACAAGTAATGTATGTTCAAATATCTAAGTTATTCATGTAGAGAACTACAGATACCGTTAGTAACAAATGGACAGTAAACAACACACCTTGTCCTCTTTTACTAAATTGCGTAAAATCACATCCAGAAGAGGTTGAGTAACTTTTTCATTTAATATTTGTGTCATTATTGATAGCATAGCCTGGCACACACTATGCTGAAGACCTTGCCTGTAAACAGTTTTACAATCAAGAAGTTAACCTAAAGAGTTCACACTAAATTTCCAGAATCAAACAATTATGAAGTCGACAAATATGAGCATGAACAATTCAAAGTACAGAGAGAATCAGGAAGAAAGTAATACCAAAAAATAGATACAACAATGCATGATTTTTTTTAAAAAAAAATAGAATTTACTGAGGGCCAGAAGAAGTCTACTGGATAAAATTTGCATTCAACGGACATGCATGATTGCGACTTATGTATTACATTGATTGATGTTGCATGCACGCGCTACATCGATTACAACGTATGTATCAGATTGATTAATGTTGCATGATTGCATCCAATGCAGTTTGTGAGTTGCCATCACATGGTCAACAGGTCAAACCCCCTTGAAAATTTCTGGTCAAGCAATGACCTCAGTATGAGACATTGTCACATTGTACAAGACTGTATAGTAGATTCATCAGTACTATAGTGAGCTTACAAGTCTGTTTTCATTCAGCATTGTCTATTTCTTCCAAAAGTCAATAAGCAACAGATGTTTATTTAAAGAAAAATCACCAAAATAAACAAGCTCCAAAAATCACTTCTCGTAGGAACAGAATTATCTCCTAGAAATTTCAGCCATTTTGCTGCATGATGTGTGTGGTCAGTACACATTGAGCATTTCATACAACTTAAAACAAGATAATACGCAGGAGGAACTGCATAGCTTTGATTTTAAGGAGGAGAGTGGGGACCTGAACCCATGAGCTCAACCACCACAACCTTGTGCTCTACCACTAGGCTACATGGGTGTCCCCTACATTTCATACATCTTACAAAAACTTCTTTGAATCGGTAAGTTTTCAACTTAAATAGAACCATGTTTTGAGCAACAGTGGTGTCCACAAGTTTCTCAGAGTATAAACAACTTAGGTCCTCGAAACAGAAGCATCATTTATCAAAATATAGACGTGCTAATACAAAAAATACACTTCCAGTTATAATATAAAGTCTTTTAAGCATATAGTTGTAGAGCAAACTACTAATATAATGGGATTTCTGCATGTCATGGCACACATGTTTCTCAGATTATAAATTGGTTAAGGGAAATGAATGTCCCAGTTATCTAAACAAGTTTGCCAGTTAGATAACAAGAGATTAGAACCACAACGCTAGCATATGCAACTCTTATGGTGACCAAGACACATTCACCAAACCCCCTCCATCCACTAGGTACCTCGCACTTCAGTGACTTGATTCGAAATTCATGAGACGATCCAATTAAATATACAAATTTTCCTTAAATAAAACATAAGAAATGCTGCAATAAACATGACACTGCACACTGATATTTACTGTGATATGCAGTAAAGGAAACCTGATGATTTGAGAGCTTTTAGCTTTCTCCATAAATAATAATCAGCCCTATGAATAAACATCTAAATACTGCAATAAACATGGGACTGCACATTGACATTTTCTGATACACAGTATTGGAACTGGAAGTCCTGGTGATACGTCAACTCCTAGCTCTCTCCATAAATAATAGGTAGCATTACAAACAGAAATAGATTGATAGGATATTAGCGAACAAAACTCTACTCATGATTTTTAGATCAAATCTCACTATGAGTAAAATCTGCTCAACAAAGAATAAAAATAAATGTATTTACAAGCAATGATAGGTATCGACAAATAAGCGTCAGATTTTAAGGTTGGTTGTAATAAAGTATAGGTGTATAGCAACCAAAGCAGTAGATTTAGTCTTACTTTACTGCTGAGAAGAAAGTTTTGACCATATCAAGAACCAAATCCTGACAGCCAATGTCGAGCATAATTATAGAACATCTAAGTGCAGCAACATTTTCCAATATCTTCATCCTTCTTATAAGATATGGACTGCTAGTTTCAGAAAGGTCTGCAAATATGCTGATAAAGAGCCTAAATATTTCCTGAGAGAAAGCAGTTAACAAAGTGTTGTAAGAGTGTGGTCCTCATTAAAAAAAAAATCACTAAACTTAATGACTCAAAAGTAAAAAATGAATATGTTCCAGAAGTCCTGTTGAAAAATATGACTATTAGGTAGTATTTCATATCACCAAATGGTAATGATCGAACGACACCAACACCCAAGACACATCAGTGTTAAATACCTTAAATATTTCGTCACTAAAAGGTGGCTCAGGTGCAAGGACCCGCATAACTTCAATAAAGCAAACTGCAACAAGAAGTTTGACATCCTTGTCTTTATGGTTAAGTAAAGTAGTCTGGACCAGAGATTTACTCAAAGGATGCAGAGCATCCTGCAGAGAGGAGGACTGACTCAACTCTGATAGAGCACTTTCAGCTTGCTGCACATAAATAACAAAAACAAGTTATCGAAGTAGAAAAATTAAATTTATTCGGAGAAAAGATAATGTAAATAAACAATCAGTCAATGATAGATTGAAGCTGCAGAATCTCAATTCACGATTATTTTAACTTTTGAGCATCATGGTGATCCAACTTAAGTATTTACAAATTCATTGCTAGCTCCAGATTGCCTCCTACCACTAGGTTCAAATTTGAACTATTGGGGTTATCATACATGCGATCCCTAATTAGATCAAGAAAACAGTTCAAGTACAGATTTAACAAGGTGTTTGAACAAAGTCAATGCTCTTAACTCCCCAAACAGTCACTAAAATAGAAAGCACAAACTGATGAAAATCACATTTGCCATAACAACTTAAAAAGGCAACAACCCCTAAATTAATCCAAATATCCAATCAATCTCCTAGAAAAGGTTTATCACATAAAATGGAATAGGAGGCAAAATAGATTCAAACGTTCAAGTGTTACTGGCAGTTTAAGATAGTGAACAGGTTCAACCGTTCAAGCCTCAAATATCCTTTATTCCTTATCCGTTAAAATCTCCATGGCTAGCAACTTCCTTCAAATTAGAAAATTCAGAAAGCTGGCAAACTTCGAACAACATGTACTGGCACAATTGTTTAACCCAATGGATGAAATATAATAATTAACTGAAGGCTCTGTGGCTGTTTCCAATTGGCAGGGAGATAAAGGTCTCTCCTAAGCCATTGGCGCATCTATTCCCCGCCATTAAGAATATCCCCAAATCGAAACTGATTTCAACAGAGGGGAAAAAACGTTCTGATTAACCATAAACATCATAAATCCCAACCGAGTTTACACTAAAATCCCCAAATCAGAAACCAACTCTCAAAAGCTCTAATCACTCAAATTGTCAAACAAGCATAGTGAATACACAAATTCTTCAGCATTACTGCACTATCACTCCAGTGTAAGTGGAAAATCAGCACAAATTGCTACATGGTACACGAATTCACCAAACCGTCAGTAACCCACACCCATCCAAGCCACAGAGGAAGGCTGAAGTGGCTTCCTGAATTCCAACTACTAATCTAAGTAGCAAATACCGTCAAAATTAGCAGCACAGCACGCCTCCAACCAGTTCGAAATTCCAAAGCAGCACAGCGATTCGTGAGAAATGGAAGCGCGTTGGGTTAAATCGGACGAAGCAAATGGACCAGGAGGGGAAATGGGTGGGACGGAGGGGGTGGTCACCTTGAGGAGCTTGACGAGAGCGTCCTTGCCTAGGCGCGGCTGCGAGAGGCGCTTGCCGACCTCGCTCACGACTTGCTCCGGCGAGCCAGACATTGCGGCGGCGGCGGCGTCTTGGATCTCGGAACCCGAAACCCTAGGAAGGCTAAGCGGTAGGGACGGGAGCGGAGGCGGAGGCCATGGAATGCGAACTACGAAAGCAGTCTGTTAGAACGGGGAATTGAGGACGGCGGGTTTTGCCGGTGGTAAGTTGCCCCTCTGGAGCACGATATATACAGATGTACAATTACAAGCAAGCTATTTTGCCGAACTTACTCTCCGAGTGTGAATGGGTGACCACTATATTGTACCTACATCAGCGAAGTAAAATTTTTAAAGAAATGAAGAAGTCTATTTTACCCTTATCAGCTATCACAAAAAAAAATCAGTTTACACCTTGAACCATAAAACCGTCTAAGTTACACCCTCAACTTTTAATATTGGTGCAAATTTTAAAAGAAATGAAGAAGTATACATTTTACTCTCCTCAACTATCACAAAAAATCCAATTTACACCTTGAACCATAAAACCGTTTAAATTACGCCCTCATTTTTTTAGTGGTTTTGCCCTGCTAAATGATGATATCATCTAGCATTGCCATGTTGGCAAAAAATAATCTCCCACATCAACTAATTTTGCCACATCACCCCAATCTCTCGCTCTCTTCCTCCTCTCTCCCTAACTCCCAAGGAACAGGCAGCGGAGCGTGCTCTGCTTGCAGTCCGCGCGAGCACAAGCCTACGATAGAGCAGGTCGGTAGCGCAACCCAACCTCTTGGTAAGTTGGAGTCATGAGGCCCAGCTAGAGCTCGAACTCGCGGGTGACACGTGCAGTAGCACGGGCACCAGTGCGTGTCCCCTGCTTGTGACCCGCGTGAGCAAGCTCCTGAGAGAGTAGCTCGATGGCGTGGCCTAACAGTCAGCAACATGGAGCCATGAGGCCATGCCAGAGCTTGAACTCGACGATGACACGTGCACCAGCGAGGCCATACGAGAGTATAATCGATCTAATTCTAATGGCTTGAATATCTTGGCCCATTACCACATCCAACAATATCATGATACCCGGTGAGCAGTGAGTCCCCTTCTTCTCATTCTGCATTAGTCCTTATTCCAAAGTTGGTTTGTGAGTTGTCGAGCCACGACTGGAGTAGTGCGACATGGCTCGGGCATGGAGGCAGGACTACGCTGCAGACGGTGGTCGATGGTAACAAGACTGGGCGACCCTAGTCAATTAGCTCGAGCCGTTTGGGTACAGGTCATACATTAGAGAGAGAAGTGAGGACAGAGAAGAAAGGGAAGAAGAAAGATGAGACATTCTCTCTTTTTTGTTGACTTCACCATTTATAGTTGATTGGGATGCCACATCAACATATATTCCCTACTAGGCTGCCATGTCAAAACTAGGTTGTTTTGGGGGCATGGGGTTATTTCAACCAGTATTGAAAGTTGTGGGTGTTATTCGGACGATTTTATTGTTGAAGGTGTAAATTAGACTTTTGTTATAGGGGGGTGTAAAATATATTTCTTCCTAAAAGAAATCATGTCACGGATAGGTAGCATGTTGTAAATGATGCTGGTACTAAATATTAATCTAAGAAAGTCATATTTGTGTAACTTAAACATGGGAAAGCCAAAGCACAACAACAGATCAAATAGCCTATCACTTTTTTCGCGCTTTTTTGTCATTGATTTTTAACTATAGCTAATTCTTTTGTTATTAAAAGAAGTGCTAGTAGCAACTTGGAGTCAATTTAAAAGTTCTCGTTAAAAATCACACAATAAAGGAGCAACCATTTATTTATTTAAATAAAACATTTGTTTCAAACAGGACTTCAGGATAGAATATGGAATGGTTCCTCTTCTAGAATTTTATCGTCAAACAGTGTGGCACAGTGGCACTGGCCTAAAAGGCCCGCGGTAGTTCCGTAAAAAAAAAATCGATTGGTATGTGTTAAAATGATTCTGTTAACTAACTGCATTGAATCTAAGACAAGTGGAGCTCCATTTGAAAATCGGGAGTTTCTCATAATCCTTAAAGAATTATGCTGCTTCCAACAGTTTTTTTTTTGTGGATTCCCTTTAAAAATCCTCTATTCCAAGCATGCCCTAAAATGCTACAGCTTCAAATTAGTCCACGTCGTCAGTTTGCAAATTTTCTCAAAGCACGGGTTCATCAGGGAAATGTTCCAGGCGGAGGTTAACAACCGAGAGGTCCGGAGGAACATTATTCTACCAAGTAATTGGTTTCCCGCCCATGGCTGCAAAAGATCATGCGGAGCATGCGTGACATAGTAACAACGGTTCAGCCCACTGCCAGGGTGTAGTAGCCTGCTTGGTTTTTGATGGATGGGAGTCATATTAATTTTTTGGTAATATTAAAACTTATACATTGTCAAAAATTGAGCAAAAAATATTATTTGTATCGTAGCCATATCAATTCACAGACAATATTAAAATTGATATGTTTGGATTGCAATCATGCCAAAAATTGCCAAAATTGTAAGTATGAGATGTGGGTTCCGTGTAATATTTTTTTTTTGCCCCAAAATATATCAACATTGGTATTGTTTTGTTGATAAAATGACAAGAAACACAACGATTCAAACGGATCACAAATCGGATACCCGATTTAGAAAATATAATCGTTTGAAGCTTGTTAATCAAACCATTCAAGCATTAAGTGCAACCAACAGCTTGCTGACATCTCACCAAAGCAAATAGCACCGAAAGACTTGGGCGTTGCCAAAAACGCGGGCGCACAATTCGGTCGCCCGAATTTCACCAGCCTAGCGAGCGCAAATACACAAGCGTTACCAATTTTTTTGGTAGTACCAAAATTTGGCAACGTACTAAATCCTAGCCAAAATTTATGAGCATTGCCAAATTTTAGTTTGGTTTATTTGGGATCCAATTCAAACAGCCCCAAACACTCCCATCGAAAGCTCAATGCACCATCAACTACTAAGGTTTGTTTGGGTACATTGTGATCCAACTCAATTTCTTCGAATTGACTCGGAATTTGAACTAAAATCCTTTTCAATCCGAAGGAATTGATTATAGTCTCTCCCTATCCAAACAAGCCTTTAATGAGCACAATTTCAGACATTGGGGAACATCGTAGATTTGTTCAGACCTACCATAGTTTTTCTTCAGGTGACTACAAAAGCAATTTCGGGATCGGAAATGCTAGAAATCATTCGAATGATTTCTCACCCCAAATCAGTCAAATTACTCACCTTTGGATCAGCAACAAGATTCGTGTGCCCGGCGTTTCCTCCTCATCACCGGCGACGCCGGCGTCAACTGAGTTTGGGTCAGAGTTCACCTGGGGTAGGCCCAAGGTTCACTAGAACCCCCACCTTAGATTTCACGGGGAGGTGGCGGCCCGACGTTGGGCGGCAGTGACGGTGGGACAGCAAGGCGGCGGTGGTTGTGGGTTGGAGGAGGGCGATGGGTGGCAGAGGCGACAGGGACGAAGAGAATCAACTAGAAGTTAAGAGGCCGGGGAGGTGGTCGACGGTGGTGGATCCGGCGATGCCATTGTCGCTGATTCTGGGGAGGAAGGGAGGTGGTAGCATCGACGAGGGTTGCTCGGCAAAAGAGCGGCGACGCGCGGGGTGAATCAGGGCCTGGTGGCGGCGCGTGTGTGGGTCGGGACATCGGGTAGGAGGGTTGAGGAAGATGGTTTGTATAGGATTTGGGGAAGAAATCAGGAGTGTTGGATGGAGATACGACGTTCAAAAATTTGATTGATTCGAGGGATAGAAACATGCGAATGATGTATAGCCATTCCCTTTGGGAAAACCACAATTCATAGTGTAGTAAAAAACATTAAAGATTGTATATGCTGCGAGTGTTTGCTGTTCTTAAATGTTCCATCTGTTCATTTGGTGAAAAACCGCGAGATGGATGTTAAAAAATTAATTGGCTCGATTGAAAAATATACGGCCTTCTTTTCGTATCGCCTGATACATGTCCCATAGAATCTCTTTTCGTATCACACAAGTTTTAAGATCCAAGGTTGATAATCGAGAGGTAGATTGCTTTGCTATGTGGACAGGAGCAGTTTAGTTCAAGCTGTTCGGCCCCTTTTTCTTCGGGCCTATTTGGAACGGCTTTGGCATTTCGTTCGAAAAAGTCAGAAGTCGTTTCAAATGGATGGATTTTTTCACCGGCTTTTTCCAAAGCCGAAAACCACATTTAACGTGAGAAAGCCGGAAGTTGAAAGCTGCCGAGGGGATGGCACGCTATGAGCGGATCGTGGCGTAGGAGTTGGGCGCTATTAGTGGCGCACCATTGAATGTAACGTTGTGGGTGTCTTGATCAAAATAAAAGGAGTAGAAAAAACCTGAAATGTTAAGAGCATCTCCAGCAGGAGCCCTCAAAACAGAGCTCCTACTTTTAATTTGAGGGTTTCCCCTACTTTTGAGGGCCCTGTTTTCAGAGTGACTCACATAGAGCCCTCAAAACAGACTCCTACTTCTTAATTCCCTCTATTTCCTCGCACACTATATGCATATGTATTTGAGAACATCACATTATATAATAATTTATTTAAACTATAACTCTAAAGCACTATACTTAAAATTATGAATGAAAATACAAATATTCAAATTTAAATTCAAAGACAAATTTGGTCCGAATTTAATGATAGTCAATCACAACATAGTTCATAACATCTCTGCAAATCAAATGACATAATCATCAAATTTGGGCGGGGAAGGAGCGGGAGGGAAAAAGGTCGGGGAAGAATCGGACTAGGCGCGAGAAACCGTGATTTGGGGGCTTGGCCTAGAGCCCTGTGAATGAGGGCTTGAGGGGATTTTAGAGGTCCTCAAATTTGAGGGCTCTAGTAGGCCTCTTTTGACCTCTTTTACCTCAAGCCCTCAAATTTGGTTTTAAGGGCTCGAGTAGGGGTCCTGCTGGAGATGCTCTAAGCGGCACAAATATCTCTCTCGTGTTTGCAATCTTGTTTTTTTGTGTTCCAGTGTGCAGTGTGCTCTTGTGTGTTTGTGTCCAGTATGCTCGCGCGTAGATCGGACCCTGTGCCAACAGATTGAAGCCCAAACCGGCGGCTACAGCGGCAGTAGAGTGGGGCAGGACCGGCGCCGGCCAAGAAGCCGGCGGCGAAGTGTCCGTTGGGCACAGGTCGCCGAGGTCGAGCAGCCGGCAGTCGGGGTCCATCGCCGGCAAGGAGGCACGAAGGTCAGCTCGTACGGCGGCAGCGTCATGGGGGCCGACAAACAGACGGGGGCAGCGGCGGCTTGGGGGCTGGGGGCTGGGAGTGGGAGGTGCGCCTGCGGCGGCCGGAGGGAGTGCCCTTGCGCGTGCCTCCGCCGACGGGGACGTTGCGGAGCGCGCCCCCGCGCGTCCAGTAGCGGCGGCACGCTTTGCAGAAGTGCCGCGGCTGCGCCGGGTTGTAGTTGTTGTAGCAGCGGACCTTGGTGTTGGTAGACTCGCACCCCGGGCACGGCAGCCCTTCCGGCTCCGTCCTCTCAGCCTCCTCCTCCGCCGCAGGCCGCCCAGCCGCCACCGTGCTCCCCTCCGCCACCTCTATAGCAGCACAACGGCCCATGGTTATGTCCACTTCTCGCTCTCTTGGCATCCCTGGTAGTGGTTGATACGGGGAGTTGTTTGACGTAGCTTCTCAATCATGATTAGGTGTTACCGTGCGATACACTTCCGTCTTTAATCCGGAGGCTGAGTTGCAAACGCATCAACTCAAAATCTCTCGCGCTCTTCTTCTCTTTCAAGACTTGACTGTAAGATGGCTTCTCTCCTTTTTTCTCACGTAGGAGATGAACCGAAGTATTTCACAACGTTCATGCTATACAAGAAAAATGCACGGTAAAGCAAAGCTAATCTTGACCGAAATGGATCAGCAGATTATGACAGACAGTAAAGGTGTGCAACAGTGAGGTGTGGCAAATAATTTTACTAAAAATGTTGGAATGCAATTAAGCAGGCTATGGTGTCAAATGTAGAGATTTGATCAGCAAGTGCCTGTTTGGTTTGTAGTTAAACCTTATCATACTTTGGCAGACTCTAAGGTAGATAAATTTGACCGACTTAGACGTATTTTTAGTTTGAAGCCACACCTGTGGCAGGATTCTTTTTCTATCAACTAGATCCTATGCGTCAATGACTCAAAAAGTGTGACAAGATTTCCTTTTTTTTTAACCAAAGTGCGGCTTCAATTTTAATGACATAACCTTAGGCAAATTTAGCAAAAAAAAATTGTGGCAAACTTTGGCAAACTTATTATATGAACCAAACAGGCCCTAAAACTTACAACTGCTCACAGAGGCAAGGATGAAAAGGCATACACAAATACAGGTTTGGCACAAACTTGACGAGATCTCTAGACAGGATCTTTTAACAAGTTATTCTTTCAATCTCTGGAGTTACCAATTACAGCCACAAGAACACACCGTCAATTGGTACAAAAGCTGTACTACACGCCTCAACTGAAACTAAAAAGCAAACAATTGAATCACCACAAGCTTACATAAGTGCCCCGGAGTTGTATCTTGATATCGGAGGACTGTAAAATCAGAGTGTTTCACCCTGCTCCCGTGCCACGGAAGTCGAAAGGATGGCAAGACTGTGATTTAAGAATGTCAGCGCAGATTCACAGTCTGAAATAATTTTCGTGACTGATGAAGGCTCATTAGAATTTGAAAGTGACCCGGCAGCCATCGCTGTATATGAATCTCGCAGGCTCCTCAGATTTCCCAGGAACTGCAAATAACAAATAAGCACTCAAGTTAAAGCATGTTTGTATGACTCAGGTTAACATTGACTAGCCAGAAGACACATGGATGAAGACCAGAGTGAGCTATCTAGTTGAAAGAAACATGAATTAAAAGAGCTGTAGAAGTTTAAAGGAGATGGTATTGTCAATAAATAGATAGAGCAGAATTCCACATAAGACCATACTATCTTATACCTATTTTGGAATATGTCAGAGAGCAGAATAGGGAGCACACTCAATTACTCATCAGAGATTATAAGCTTATAGCTATTTGAAGCTAGTCAGATTAGTTTTTTATTCTCAAGCAGAATGTTTTAGTCCTGTTGGCTACAGTATATAAGATATTTCAGTTGGTCATCAGCGTTTCAAATATAACAGCAATAAGGTTTAGTCCTGAACTATTGACAAGGGAAAACAAAAACGTCTGCCCTGTGCATTAAGTTAATACTTTTTAAGCTTGGCAAAAGGCTTAACACATAGGAACACTCTCTAGCAATCTTCATGTTGTATGAAAATTAACTATGACAATATTTGGTTCATAGATACCTGAGAGGAATGCAATAGAACTACTATAGTACTATGACATACTGTGTGACTACTGACTAATCAACTTTTACATTGTTTTCATCCCTTCAAATAACCAAATCATGACATGTAGGGCAGAGATAGAGGGGGAATCTGAAATGACCAATAATGAGCAAAACATTCTAGCAGTACCTTTAAAAGTGTGTTATATGCCTCTAACAAGCGATTAGCAGCTGGACCAAAGCCATGCAATTGTGGCACCTCCATCATGTGGGTCCAAGGATGAATTTCCTACAATGATAAATCATTTCCATTACCTAACAACTTGAAATACATAAATAAATGACAATCACTAGCAGAAAAGGATATTCATGTGAAGGATGTTTATCTGGAATATATATAGGGGATATGGGGAGAAAGTAAAAAATGTTGCAAGTGTATAGATTTAACCGTTACCTTAGTATAGATCATATTGAATTTCCTACAATGATAAATCTAGTATAGATCATATTGAATTTCCTACAATGATAAATCACTTCCATTACCTTAGTATAGATCATATTGAAGGATTTAACCGTTTCCAGAAATGATTGCAAATGTTCCCTCAACTTCAACTCTGTCTCGGCATAGTCTTCACTTGGGTTATAGTCATACTGAGCAGCAGAAACTACAGTGTCAGCATAAATAGCATACAACAAACTAACATCATATGCATGGAAATTTCCAAATAGTAGTGTATTAATTGATGTTTACTATATTAGCAAAACTAAGCTGTATGATGGTTGGATGCCATGAAGGATAACATAAAAACGTGGAAATACCAAACATCCCTATGTGTTTTTAACTCTATCAAAAAAATACATTCACAAGAAGCAGGTTGGGGGTGTAAAGCACACAAATAATATAAATTTGGAAGGCACTGGGTGATATCCACACAACATGAAAAATTCAAAATATGTTAGATTGGCTGCGATAATTAGCTTCCCACTGTGAAAAGTGAATTTCAAAGCTTAAAAAATAAGAAAGTTATGAAAATTGTATGGTTATAGTTGTACACGTCTGGGATCTGCTCGAATAGGAGCCAACATGGAAGTAGGAAGTAGTGCTGAACTTAAATTTTTATGCAATTCTATATCTTGAATATTAATATACCTTAGATGCCAGCTCCTGAACCATTTGTTGCAAATTCGACATCTTTTTGGTATACTCAGAGAGCTTCAACTCTAGTTCCGCTATATCAGGCCTGCAAAATGAGAATTTGACTCAGATTCAGAACAGGAATAGAGGTGGTTCTTGACATTGCTTGTCAATTGGGGGTCACAGGGCAGCAAGAAAGGTTCGCACCATCGAATAAATTCTATGGGTGCTTGAAATCTAAACAACCTAAACAATACAATTGACAAGGACATCAGATTGTAAGTACTTACAAGGGGTAAATTGATTGAATTTGGACATCTGCAGGGAAAAGTTTGCACTCCTCTGAAAAAATTTGGGCTTGTTTCTCTGCAATTGAATCTACAAGCTGTACATCCTTTGCTAACTGCTCATCAACACTACCACAAAGCAATTTGTTAGGTACTTTATGCTTTAGATGCCCTCAAATTGAGGTTAACACATTATTTCAATATTTTCTGTACAATGAAGTTCATTTTGCATCAAATATCCTTTTTTACTTACAGTGCTAGGAAATGTTAAATGGAAATTGCTACCGAATTATCACAAGCTAACCAAGGCTTATGTACACTATCTCATGTATAATCAGCATAGCAAGTATATCACAAGTAGTCAAGTGTAAACCCAACCTCCATTCTGGATTGTCGGCATAACAACTAGCTTCCACTAGATCAACAATGAGGCGGAGCAGCTCCACCCGCTCCTCATAGCTGCCTCTACCCTGCAATCACGAAAGTTATTGACACACAAAAGATGACACGCCTTGAATCGAAGTTTGAGATTCTCACATGCCAGAGATCTCGTATAACAAAAGCTAAAACTCAACAAATGTAATTCATAACACCAGCAAGCACACTCATTTCTGTCACCTGAATCGCTTCGGTGTCGACTGAAGGCGTGATACCCAGGAAATTTGCAATCTCCGCCAAGTCTGCAGAACCCCAAGCATTCTATCAGCACCACGAGTGACTCAAAAACATAGCAACCATTACAACTAAGGAGCATCGAAACGAGTAAAACTAAAACCTACGTTGGATCCTGCTGTTCTCCTCGTCGCGATCGAGGTTATCCCCCTGCCAGTTCTGCTGCGTGAACGGTGATCTGTCGCCTAGGAGCCTCCAGAACACACAACAACAAACAAAGAAAACCCTCAATTTCGAGTCCGAATTCCAAAAACGCAGACCGAATCCAGCAGAGAGCCGTGCAGTCGAACAGGAGGAGGAGCAGAACGGAAATGCGGCGTGGGTGGGTGGGTGGTCACGTACCGGAAGAAGAGCCACTCGAGGAGACGGTAGCGCTCGACGCCGGCGAAGAGGAGGGACTGGGCGGGGGCGTTGGCGCGCGGGTAGGCGAGCACGGCCAGCTTCCGCTGGATCTCCTCCATCTGCTTCGACGCCATGGGAATCCACGCTGTTTCGCTCAGCTCGCCGCGGCGGCCGGCCGAGGCTGGTGGTGGTGGGGATCGAGTCGATGGGGACCGCCCAACGAGCGAGATGATGTTAAGATTGGAGTAATAATTTCCTAAATTTCGAACTTCGAAGGCTTACTCTTGTTTTTTTAACCTTAGGCCGGGCCCGCTTGTCAGGTACCAGGCCCAGAGATTAAAAGGCTATTGGGCGTCCGGGCCGAGCGACCACGGAAGAGCCTGGCGTGTGAACGGTTCGAGTGCGGCTCTCCGCTCGCCACCACGACGAACCCCATGCCAGCCCATTGTACCAGCGGCGACACGAGCGCGTTCTTCACGGGCTTCGCCATCTTCCAGGCCGCCATCACCGCAGTCCGTCGTCCGTGCCGCTTGTTGGGAAACCATGGGCCGACTGCGATCGGCCCATTAGCGCGCCCATCCCAAACCCAAGAGGCCATATTTATAAATAGAAGTGCTATTCATTGTAAATGATTGATCGATGGATGAAGGAATAAAAGAAAGCAAGACGCCCCTACATCTCGTGTTCAATATATTATTCGTTCTTATGTTCATGCATTGTTCTTACGATTCGAGTTTGTCACGAGGTAATCGCTCGACCGACTCGCCAATGACGGTTCCTCAACACGTTATCGCGACGATCGACTCTCCTCGCATCGAAAGGTAACCGTCGATGAACGACGCTCGTAGACGAATCGTTTTCTAGATTGCTTTCACCGCAAATTTGGCTTTCTAGATTGGTTTCCTACGGTGCAAATCCGCTCTAATCTACCGCGAGCCGACTTGAAGTCGCCGGCCAAGCCGATCGGTGGATTGCATGAAAGAGTAGATGATGATTGTACCGTAGGTAGTAGATGCAATCGCATGAAAGGCACCATGTGCGTGGCACCGCCTGCAAGCGGTTGTCACTACCTCCGCGATACGTTACCGGTCGGCATAGTCCGCCATCACGTACCGCCACGGAGACAACGACAGTGCCACGCCGCTAACACGCGGCAAGCACGCACATGACGGCATGAAGCCGCGCCTCCGTTGCAATTTTGTACTACATTACATTACATATTGCATCGCATACATGAACAGTAAAATCGAAAAAAAAGGAGTTCAGCGGACGGCCCGAAGCCGCACGGCACTCCCCTCGCCGTCAGTAGCGACGCCGACCCGCGCCCGGAGCCGCGTCGTCGGAACCTCCTTGTCGCCCGTAGACGACTGCCTCTCCCCATGGCGCCGCTTGGGCGCAACACGCCGCCACCCGGCCCTGTATGGCCGCCGGCTCCGCCCGCCTCCAGCAATGGTCACGTCGGCTACTAGCAGTGCCTTTGTCACCATCGCCTTGAAGCGGCTCAGTCGCCATCGCCTTGAAGCGGCTCCGCAACTCCATGCCCGCATGCAAGACCGGAACCGCGCCGCCGCCGCGGCCGCCGCCGACGGCTTCGGCGCGCCTCCGCCCACCCGGCACCGCGACGGGCTCCGTCGAACCGCCTTGAACCGCGCCACGTTGAAGCCGACGTGAGAGCCGTTCGCCGCTGGGCAGCTCCCGCTCAACCCTTCGGCTCACGGCCAAGGCACGAAGCAAAGCACGGGCCCTGTACGTGAGCACTAGCCGCCGCCCGCCGCCAACACAGGCAGGGAAACCCTATGGGATTTTTAGTCCAGCCGTGACGGGCCTAATAGGCCGAGAAGGCTCAATTGGCCGGCCAAATTTTTTCGAAAGAAAATTTCTGGCCAGCAATTGCCAAGCGGTCAGGAAAGGAGGTACGGCCGAAGATTAAAATAAAAAAGAAGAAAGGCTCGGGCAAGAAGAATTGTATGGGCCAAAAGAAGAAAGGCATGGCCCAAGAAACAATAGAAAAAGGCCCGTTCGGGAGATAGAAAAAAAAAGAAAGAAAAAAAATCTGGATTTTGCAAATAAGTCCTTGGATTTCTTTGAAATTACGCACATTCTTCTTAGAACTGCAAATTTGTAAATAAAACCTTCGCAATTCTGAAAATTCTGAGTTTTTCCCGCGAATAAGGAAATGTTGCGGAAAGCCCCCTAGAAATTCAGAAAATTACACGCAAATTTTTCTCTCAGATCGAAATTTTGCGTGTTAACCTCGAAACTTGCGCTACTAAAAGTCATTTTCCAGTGAGAAAAGGGCTCTGAATCAAATTTTGCATATTTTGAACTTTTAAAGCATGTTTATCTTTGTTATTGTTATTTCTATGCAATTTATGTATCGCATTTACTATTTTTGATTATCTGTGATTGTATATATTGCTTTTAATCACTGAAAATAGCAGTAAATCATGAAAAATGCATAGAAAAATACGGGATCACGAACCGGAAGTTCGAATAGCATTATGAGAATTTTGCAACCATCTTACGCAAATTACCAACAGTAATTTTATGAATTTTGGCATGAATATGAAGATGACTGGCATCACGAATAAGGAATTCGAAGAACTGACCCAGCATGGCCAGATTTTGTATACAATTTGTATCAGTCTTCAATTCTGTGGTAATGTAATCACGGATGAGCAGAAGATGGAGAAGATTTTTCTACTTTTCACCCGAATGCGGTGCAATCCGCACGCAACTACTGTCAAGACGACTACATGCAGTATGTCGAATTAATTGATATCATGCAAGTTGCGAAAACTCAGGATGATGTTCTCAGAAAGAACTACATCTCGCAGCCACCTAATAGTAATGTTGGCCATGAAGCCACTGCTAGCAGCTACAAGGTGATGAAGCCTCTCACGAATGAGAGGAGCAAGAAGGGTAAGGTAGTGCGTCACACGTTATTGATGCTTTCCAGTCTAAAAAAAAGGACAAATGATAGCATGAGGCACACCTCGCCATTGCAGGCACAGAGGATTCACATCCATTAACTGCACTTATGGATGTGGATAGCCCAGTAGCAGCCCCCATCACCCCTCCTTTGGACATCGCAGCGGCTGCAGCCACAGTTGCCCAAAAGGAGAAGATCGCCATAGAGCAGATTGAGGCAGAAGTTCCTGAATACTTCGCCAATTCGATTTAGTGCACGCAATGCACTCGGATCTTTTATAGAAACTTGCAGCTTGTAATTGAAGCAGAATTTTGAAATTATTGAATAATGGTTGCAAGCTCTAGGAGAGCAAAGCATTAAATTCTTATTATGAGTCCTGCAAGACTTATTTTTCCCGTCTTTATAATAGCAAGTTACGTTCTGATATCTGAAGTATTCTATTTATGTGTTGCTTGCTTTCTGCTATATATTAATAAATTACATTATATTAGAACGCGTGTGGCGCCCTATGGAGGAAGTGTGCTTAGCATGTAGCGGCACAACAAATACCATCCTGAGAGAAATGGAAATTTTTTCAGTCAATCAGCAAGAATGCTGGTAGTCTTACGACAATCGCAGGCAGTGATACTTGTATAATAGGCTCAGGAAGGGCCATAATTATACTCTCAACGGGCACAACTTTGGTCATTGAAGAAGACGTGTTGTACCCAGAATCGACTAGAACTCTCAAGGATATTTGCGCTAACAGTTTCCATGTAGAGAGGCGAAGAAGAGTATGGTACAGAATACCTGCTCACTACAAAGCATGAAGAAAGTGAAAAATAGCATTAGAATATCTTCCTTCATATGAAACTGAGCTATACTACACTAATATTAAGGCACCTGCAGCCTATACTGCTTTGAAAACCGTATTTAGAAGCTCTGAACTTATCTATCTCTGGCATGATAGATTATGCCGCCTAGGTCTTAGGATAATGAGAGATATAATTAACAATTCACAGGGACATAATATGAATATAAAGAATTTCCCGAATCTGGAAGATTTTGTGTGCCCCGCATGTGCCACCGGGAAATTAATTATTAGACCTTTTGCTCTGAAAGCGAAGGATAAAGTCTCTGCATTCCTGGACCGTATCTAGGGAGATTTTTGCGGTCCTATACAACCCCTGTAAGGGTCAATTAGGTATTTTATAGTGCTTATAGATGCTTCCTCGGAATGGTCGCACGTATGTTTATTGTCTACGAGAAATCATGCTTTTGCAAAGCCAATCTCGTAGATAATTAAATATTTTCCCTGATCATCATGAGAAGTCCACCTGAATGGACAGCGCCGGAGAACTCACTCCGAAAGCATTTGATGATTATTGCATGAAAATAGGAATTAAAATTGAGCATTTTGTACCGCATGTCCGTACCCAGAATGGACTAGCAGAACTTTGAAGAATTGTAATTTACCAACTATATGTTGGGGACATGCAGTCCTGCTCGTAGCAGCTCTCATCAATTTTAGACCGTCTACCTATAACATCCATCCAACTATGCAACTAGCGCAAGGGTCAGCACTGAAAACTTCTCATCTTCGCAGGTTGGTTTGCAAGGGTTATATACCTATACCACCACCGCAGCGAACTGCAATGGGTTTTTCTCCGAAAGTCTGGGATATACGTTGGTTATGAGACAAAGATCCATAATCAAGTATTTGGACCATATGATCGAGATTTGTATAATGCCCGATTCGCTGATAGTACATTAGATGAGGTTAGTTTCCCGTCATAAGGGGGAGGAAATCAACCATTGATGATAATGTCGGAAACAATTGAAGTCTAGAAGACAATTGAAATCCGTAAGATAATTGAAATCTATGCATATGACCGCGCACTAGTGAAGCAAATACAAAAGTCCGTAAGATAATTGCGATCGTAAGATAGTTGAATTGAAGTCTAGAAGACAATTGAAGTCCGAAGATAATAGATTTGCAAATATTAGCAAATCAATTGTCGCACCACTTTAGTGATTTGAAGAGCGTGACCAAGTAGCATTTGCACATGCACGCAATGCACCGAGAGGGTTGAAATACCAATGAAGGTATCCCTAATCCCGCCAGAGGCCTCGAAAGGGCGAGAACTCCGGCCTCGAATCTGGCAACCGGGACGCTGGTGAAAAGGATAAGAAGGACTTGACACACCGATCACCAAGTGCCCTGAACCAAAAGGGAGCAGTTGAGACAGTATCGGTATGGAACCTTGTAAAAGGCATACTAGAATTGAACATCCCCATGAAGGAGACATCGGTATGGATATGTGCGCACACATCGGAATCGAAAAACTAAAGGGACTTGCCCGCAATAAGCGGCGGTGAACAAGTAAAAGCATTAGAAGAATCGCCCCTTGAAGAAATAGTTATAAACTTTATGACCTGGAGAATCTTTGAATATGACAACACCAATGTCGACATTTACTTTGCAAAGAAACTTGCCACAATCATCAATCTTGATTGAGCTCGCATCGCTCGATAAATGAAAGAAAAGATCGATTGAGAAGATTGGGAGAAGGCAATCGAATCGAATTATTCTTTCCGAATAAAAGAAAGACGTTCGGGCCGTAAGCGCATCGTCTCCCCTTGTGCACCCCGCAGGTATAAGTGGGTATTTGTTCGAAAGAGAAATGAAAAGAAGCAAGGCTCGTTGTACAAGGTTTCACCGACATCCGTAAGATGATTATGAAGAAACCTATTCCCGGTCATGGCGGAACTCCTTTAAATATTTATCTCAATGGCGGTGAACTTGAAGTTAGAAGTGAAATTGATGGATGAGGTACCAAAGATACCTTTATGAAATATTGATTCGGACATTTATATGAAGATACCTGAATGTATCACTGTCCCGAACAGAGCAAATAGAAACATGTACAGTATGAAACTCAGAAAGTCATTGTACGAACTTAAGCAATCAGGCAGAATGTGGTATAATCACTTGAAGCGACTTTCTATGCAAGAAAGGCTACACGAACAATGAGAATAATCTCTGTGTATTTATACGACGATCCCAGAATGGATTTTGTATAATCTCAGTGTATGAAGATGATCTGAATATCATCTAACCTCGAAGGATATTAGGAAAGCAAGCTCTTACCTGGAGTCGGAGTTCGAAATGAAAGATTTGAGTAAAACCAAATATTGCCTAGGCTTGGAGCTTGAGCATGTCCCTGAAGGAATATTAGTACATCAGTCAACCTACACTCAGAAGGTGTCAGAAAGGTTTGACTTTGGAAGGGCATACCCTTTGAAAGTGCCAATGGTCGGGAGATCTTTGCAGCAAGACAAAGACCTGTACAGACCTAAAAGAAGAGGGGGAGGAAGTCCTGGGACCGGAATTCCCACACTGAAGTGCAATAGAAGCACTAATGTATTTAGCAAACTATACTAGAACGGACATTGTATTTGCCGTGATCCTACTAGCAAGGTATAGTGCAGAACTTACCAAAGGCATTGACAGGGAATAAAGGACATCTTCTGATACCTCCAAAGAAGCAAAGAATTTAGTCTGTTCTACAGAAAGAACCAAGACTTAACTATGAATGGCAATGCAGATGACGGGTACTTGTAGGACCCGCATACGATAAATCATAAGCGATCTATGAACTCCTATGTGGTGGGCGCAATTCCATGAAAATCGTCTAAGAAATATCTTGTATCGACTTCGACGAACCACTTGGAGATCATAGCATTGTACAAGGCCTTACAAGAATGTGTTTGGCTTCAGCGGATGATTCACTACATCCAGCAGTCATGTGGATTGAATACCGCGCAAACCCCTACTTTTGTATGAAGATAACGCAGCTTGTGTTGCACAAGTACAGATGGGTTATGTGAAGAGTCCTCTCACAAAGCATATCAACCCCAAGTTCTTCTATGCTCATGAATTGCAAAAGATGAACGTAATCAAAGTACTGCATACTGAGTCATGTGAGAATCTTGTAGATTTATTCACTAAGTCACTTCCAGCGTCTAGCTTTGAAAGATGCATACGTGAATTGGAATGATGAGACTTAGAAGTGCAGAATTCAGGGGGGGGGACCTTCGCTAACTCATTATTAAAGCTTGATCACGAAGATCAAGTACCCAAAGAATAAATCCAGGAGATTAAATGAAATTGGGTGGATTGTACTCTTTTTCCCTTGACGAGTTTTTCCAAGTTTCTCGGCTAAGGTTTTAATGAGGCAATTCGTGCATCACAATAGAACGTGTATCATGTACTCTTTCTCCAAATTTTTCCCATTGGGTTTTTATGGAGTTTTGACGAGACATGGACATGATGGATGGGTGCCCAAGGGAGTGTTAGAAACCATGGGCTCGACCTGCAATCGGCCCATTAGTGGGCGCCCCATCCCAAACCCTAGCAGGGTCATAGCCTATAAATAGGGGGTGCTATTCATTGTAAATGATTGATCGATGGATGAAGGAATAAAGAGAAGCAAGACGTCCCCCTACATCTCTGTGTTCAATATATTATTCTGTTCTTATGTTCATGCATTGTTCTTACGATTCTGAGTTTGTCTACGAGGTAATCGCTCGGACTGGACTCGCCAGCGACGGTTCCTCAACACCGCTGTCTTCCGCAACCCCCTCTTTGTCAACACCGCTGTCTCCCTCCTTCACTCCTTCCTCACCTCCGCCTCTGGTATGACCCCTCTCCTCTCCCCAACCCCCGCCTTTGGTTCTGTCGCTTTTCCCATTCGTATGCTTGGTTGGGTCCCAGCATTGCTAATCTTAAAGGTCGGTGGAAAGGGCCTCCTTCCACGCGGGCCACGTCATCGGAAAAACGTGTGTCATTGGATTGTCGCCGGATGACCAAGATCGTGTGGAGTGGAGAGGCCATACGGGCGAGCACGGATCATCATCAGACGGTCGATGAGCCCCTAAGAACAAGCCCTAATCCCGCTTGTCTCCCCCCCTGTCTCTTCGCTCGCTCGATCCTGTGCCGCGCTCCTCCCCTCACTCCTTTCCCCTCCCAGTCCCTCCCTCTCCCTCTCCCTCTCCCACCGCCACTCGATCTCCCTCCCCAGCCGTCGTCGCTCCCTTCGTCTTCCTCCCCCGCCGCCCCTCGGTCTCCCTCCTTAGCCACCTCAGTGCCTCCCTCTTCCTCCCCCATCGCCCGCTCGATTTCCCCCCAGCCGTCGTCGCTCCCTCTCTTCCTCCCCCACCGCCCTCTCGGTTTTGCGCCTCCCTCCCTTCCATCCCCTCACCTCTCCGCCAGCGCTGCCAGCCTCTCCCTCTTCCTCCCGCGTCGCCACCTCGATCTCCCTCTTCGCCAATACACCTATCACTCTTCCTCCCTCGCTGCGTCCTCCTCCCCACACGCTGTCGCCGCCTCCCCATGTTAACGCTGCAGGCACCGCGTTTGTAACATCCAAAAGTTATATTACCAACAAAATTAATAAAATTATTGTTTTATTAGATTATCTGGGTTTTTAAAGAGTTTTATTGCTTTTCTTGATTTTTTCATATATTTTAAAAGTCAAAAAGTTTTTTTTAGTTTTCTTGGATTTTAGTGGATTTAAAGTTAAAAGAAAAACTTATTTCTAGAATTTAAAAAGGGTTTCCTATTTTCCAAAATTTAAAAATAATTGACATGCAAAAATAAAACCCAACTTTAAATTAGAAATAATTTTATTAAGTTCAAAAATAACATCCCAGATTTGCAAGCCTTTTTGAACCTTTAAAAATAAAAAGAACCATTTGTATTTTATTGAATTAATTTAAAGCTTAATTCAAAATTTCAGAAAATGAAAAATATTTTAATGATTGAAATAAACTTCAATTAAATCCAAAATTATTTTATTCAATCTGTTGATGTTCCAAGGATTTTTATGAAATTTTCTTGAATTTTCTGAATATATATTTTTCTCTTTTTCTTTTCTCTGTCTTCTTCTACCCACGCCAGCTTCTCTCGCACGCCACGTGGTGCCCTTCCTCTGCTGCTCGCGCCACGTCGCCCTCGCCCGCATCGCCCAGCCATGCCCACGCCGTGGCGCCCTCGCGCCCATCCCCTGCCACCCTGCCCAAGCCACGCCCTCGCCGAGCACACCGCCCGCGTGTGCCCATGACGCGTTCTCCTTCCTTGGCCCTATTTAAACCGAGCTACCCGTGTTAAAAGTTTTGCCCCTTCCTCCTCATCTCATCCCCCAAACCTCATTTCCTCTCTCCATCTATCACCACCGAAATCGAAGCTTTTACCCTCGTCGGCCGAAACCCTCTTCGCCACCGATTGCGCTGCCATCAAGGGACATCTGGCAACACCATCTCCACCAACGAATCTGCTTCTAGATGTTCTACCGCATGCTCACATTTCCCTCGCCGGAGCTTCACCAGAAAGCCCGCGTCACCACCAAGCCCATCTTCCCCAACACCGGTCGCCACTGTCCACAGCCTGATCTCCCTCACCGGCCATCTCCTTGCCACGCCGCCCACGTCATGAGATGCGCACCAGTCTCCTCCCATCCCCTAAGTTTCCCTCTTCCTCTCCCTTCATCCTCGCCGAATTCCGAGTTCTTCCTCCACCGGTCGCCACGTCTCTCGTCGTCCATTCCATCGCCGGTGTTGCTCCTTCGTCCGCATCTTTGTCACCATTGAACTCGTCTTACGACGTTCTACGCCGTGCTCCCTTCCTTCTCTTCGGAGCATCGCCGGTTCGCTGGATCCCCCGTGTACCTCCTCGGTCGTCGCCACCTTTTGTCGCGCCGCCGCCGCCGCATAGCCCCTTGCCGGTGATGGTGCCATGCCCGAGTGCCACCTCTCCTGCTGTCTTCTTCCTTGTGTTCTTTCTTCTTCTTTCTTCCTGTGAGTCCCTTCCATGTGGGGCCCAATTGCCATTCACTCATCCCTCATCTCTCACCATCTCTCAAACTAGCAAAAGGGCCCCACAACTCAGCCTTTGTTTTAATCATAATTCCAGAAAAAAAATCAGATTCCAGCATATTCCCTCTTTTTTCTGAATTTTCTATCATTTCACGTGATTGCAAAAATCTAAACGTTTGTTCTCTCTCATACGAATTTCGATCCCGTCGATTCTTGTTTCTAAATTTATCTAAATTCAATACCTTACTTTTAGTTCTAATTATATATTCTTTGGATTTTATTTGGTTTTGACTTGTTTTCGTGTGTAGATTGCGACGACTTCGGAGAACCTGATTTCGACGCCGGTTAAGAACATCAATGAATTAAGCAAGGCAAGTTACATTTTTTTTTTATCATAATTGAATCCTAGTATTTTAAATTATTTAAATTCTATTTTTAAATTATTATTGCATGCTTATTTAAATTATAGTAATTTAAATCCATGTTTTAACTTTATAGTTATTATTAATTCCATGGTATAGCCAATTATTGTCAACATAGGTAGTATGGAGAATCATTCCAAGTGTAATATATTTTGGAGTTAGAAATTGAAAAGATTGAATTATTGGAGACTGGATTATAGAAGTAGATTATTGTTCATATTGGATTATTGGAGACTGGATTTTAGAAATAGATTACTGTTGATATTGGATTATTGGAGATTGGATTATAGAAATAGATAATTGTTGGATATTGGATTGTTGGATGTTGGATTATAGAACATATAATTGTTGGATATTGGATTATACAATATATAATTATCGAAGATTGGATTATAGGATTATATAATTGTTAGAGATTGGATTATAGAACATATAATTGTTGGAGATTGGATTATATAACATATAATTATTAGAGATTGGATTATAGAATATGTAATTGCTGGAGATTGGATTATAGAATATGTAATTGTTGAAGATTGGATTATAGAAATAAATCTTGGTTAGATTATAGAAATAATACTGGTCAGGTTATAGAAGTAGACTATTGTTGAATATTGGATTGTTGATGTCGGATTCTAGAAATAGATTGTTATTGGATATTGGATTGTTGAAAGTTGGATTATAAAAGTAAACTATTGTTGAATATTGGATTGTTGATGTCGGATTCTAGAAATAGATTGTTATTGGATATTAGATTGTTGAAAGTTAGATTATAGAAGTAGACTATTGTCAGATATTGGAGGTTGGATTATTGAAATAGATTATCGGTGGATAATGGATTGATGGATGTTGGATTATAGAAAAAGAATATTGTTGAATATTGGATTATAGGAATACGATATTGGAGGTTGACTTACTGATATTGGAATTGACAATTCTTGGACATCAAACCCTCACACCTTGTTGCCCTAGATAAAACTCTAATTAATACAATAGCATTGACAAGATGTTTTTATTTAAAAACATGATGCTTAGACAAAGCTCAGACAAAAAATATTTAATATGGGGAACTTTAGCCAAATGTTCAATTATGATTTAAAACAAGGCTATGGTATTGTTCTTACCATGGACATCTTTTAGCAAATGATTTATCTTGGAAAATAAATGAAGATTGGTTTGGACTTACGAAATAGATGTTGGATGGTGCAAGTTATTGCATGGGCTCAATTCGAGAATGGTTGAGGCCCAGGGGTTTTATTAGAAGTCACCCAAGTCAGTTAAGAACCGGTCTTCGAGCCGCATCTTGCTAAGCCCCATCATACTACCAGAAGTCTAGAGTGGGCCGGACTAGGCTAAATAATTCGCAACATTCCACCGTGGTTGTACCATCTGATTGCGTGAGTGTCACAATGACCTACTTTTATGTATTTCCACATGGCGCGAGAGAGGGCTTAATTTCAGCGAGTGGTTCAATCCAAAGGAAGCAAAACTTTACCAGACATAACTACGATTGGAATGACACATTGTAAAGGGCTTGTGATAATCTCTTAGTCGCACACATTCGAAAGTGTGTGAAGCGGACATTATAAGTTGATTATCTCTTGTGGGTAAAGTTGTACAACCTCTGCAGAGTATAAAACTATTCGAATAGTCGTGTCCACGGTCATGGACATGCTAAGCAAAGCCATTCAAAGTTAGACTTTAGTTTTGATTTTAAAAGATTTTATCAAATGATTTTTGGATAATTTATCCAATTAAAAAATTGGACGGTTTGCCATGTGATAGAAGGGTATCCTTCACCATACTTGTATGGAGATTATCTTGCTATAAAACTTGAGAATTTAGAAAATAAATTTTAGTTATAGAATAACTGATTTGGAACTTAGTACAGATATTTGAAAAGAAAATATTTCTTCACACAAATTCAACCACATAACCTTCCTTTGATATACCCCTGCATGCATTATAATTTTGTTATTGGGTGTAATTTACGGAGTACATTCATTTGTACTCACCCTTGCTTAATAAAATATTGTTCAAAAGAGAAGAACTTTGCAAATGCTGAAGGCCCTGACGACTAGGCCGCTACACCAGTCGATTACATATGACAAATTAGCTAGCTTTACTACTTTTTCTTTGTCTTCCGCTATGTTCTCTATTGTTAGCTTATAAGCCTTTCTTGTATTAAACTCTGATATTTATTAATAAAGTTATGAGAATTATGGATGTTACTATATTTGTTTACTATGTGAGCTAGTCACTGATCATGAGACTAGTTCAAATTACAAAGAGGATTTGGGGTGTTACTCCCGGATCCTGACAGCGCTCCTCTGCCTCCTCCCTATCCTCTCCATCCTCTCTTCCTCCTTCACCCATTCCTCCTCACACTGCCCCCGCGTGCATAAATCTGTTACTTGACGGGTGTGACTTGCGAGCACGAATATTTAAATGAAAATTGTTGCTTTATGCAAATTAAACCATATAAGCCTTCCATTGATAAATCCTTGCATGCATAAATCTGTTACTTGACTGGTGTGACTTGCGAGCACGGTTGTTGTGCTTACTCTTGCTTAATTCAAATATTGAGCAGGAGAGTAATGCTACGAGGAGAATGAGAACTTGAACGACTAGGCTATGCCTCCAGACGATTGCCTGTGGCGAATTGTGTGGCCTACCTTGCCACTTTTGCTTTCGCTGTATTTTGCTTACTGGCTTTATGCCCCTTTTGTAACGAACTTAAATTATGTACAATAAATCGCGTGTTATGGTTGTGTTACCATCTCTTTTTGATTTGTGTACACTAGTCTGTTCTGGACTAGTGTATGCAGCATGCAGAATCTGGGTCCTTCGCTCCTGGGTTCGACAAGAAGTGGTATCAAAGCCATCTCGACTGTAGGTCGTAATCTAGTTAGAATGACCGTTAGTAGAAAGACTTCAAAACTTATTTTATATAACAAAATGGTAATAATTTGTTCTCTTCTCATCTTGGTCATCTATCTATCCCTAGCTTCTCCTAGCAATTCTTTCTTATCTATTTCCTTCTTCACCATTTTATATTGTTAAACGGATCCTCTTTCCCTGAAAAATTTCTATAGTAGGTCACACGGTTAGTAACCATGATGTTCAAGACCTCAAGACCTGATGCTGTCGAAAGGGCATCGTCGTGCAAGAATCGTCGAAGACAGCTAGCCTTGAGTAGAACGTTGTACAAAGCTATTAAAGTTATTTGGAAAAGCTTTTGAGTTAGTTGTTTTGTTTAGGTTAGTTGTTTCGATCTATCCCCCTTAGTTCCTCCTCTCTTTCCTAAGTCTTTGAAGATCTAGCAGATGGTGACTACTCGCAACGGTAGTGACAGCACCAGCAGCCAGGACAGAGACAATGTGGATCGTCAAGGGAACCTAATTCCATCGCCACCACCTCCTCCAGCTGAAGGGCCCGATTGGCACCAAATGATGGCCAACTAAGCACAACTGATCAACCTGCTCGCACAATCACTCAACAATGCGCAGAACTTACAAGCAACAGTAGCAGCTCAACCCCAAGCTCACGCCCCACCTCCTCTAAGGGCCAACATACCATAGTTCATGAGGATGCGTTCTCCAACTTTCTCCAGCAGCACCGAGCCAATGGAAGCTGATGATTGACTTATGGCAGTCAACAAGAAACTGGATATGGTCCAATGCACTTACCGTGAGAGAGTTTTGTTCGTCTCTCACCAACTGAATGGACCATCATCAGAGTGGTGGGATAATTTCACCCAGTCTCACGCTGATGCTCAGAACATCACTTGGGACGAATTTGTGCGGGCGCTCCGCCGCGCATACATTCCATCGGGCATGATGACCCTGAAGAAGAAAGAGTTCCGCGCAATGCGCCAAGGCAACCGCTCCGTCAATGAGTATTTGCACAAGTTTAACCAGCTAGCTCGCTATGCATCGGAAAACGTGGCAACCGATGAAGCCAAGTAGGAACGATTTTGGAAGGACTCAATGATGATCTCTCGCCCAACTCATCGCCAAGATTACACCGACTTTCGTAGTTGGTAAGCAAGGCTATCCGCTAGGAGGGCAAGCACACGAAATGGAAAACCGCAAGAGAAGGATGACAAACCGTAAGTTCAACTCGGGGTTTCCCAAGCCCGCACTACTCTGGACTCACCACCTCATCATGGGAAATCCCGTCCTCTTCTACCAAAGCACTGTGCGACTCCACGCCTACCCACCTCGGTTTTCGCAACACTCGCCGGAGGCGGTTTGTAAAAGCCACCTACCTCAACTGCAGGAGTTACCTGTTTCCATTGCAATGAAGTAGGGCACTATGCCAATAAGTGCCCGAAGAAGCAACAAGCAGCAACCTCAGCCCAACCCAATCAAGGAGTTCTAGCACTGGCCGCGTGCCAGTTGTGAAGCCATCAGTCCAGTACATAAAAGGACGTGTGAATCACATCACAAAAGAAGAAGCACAGACTGCACCAGACGTAGTCCTTGGTACGTTCCTTGTTAATTCAGTACCAGCATCGGTTTTATTTGATTCAGGAGCTTCGCATTCTTTTATTTCAAATAAGTTTGTGATAAAATATGGGTTATCTATCTCTCCCTTGGTTAACCCTATGTTAATCTATTCCTGCTCGAAAATGAGGACTAGTTCCCTATGCCCAAACCTTACCTAGAGATATCACGAGTACCTTTCTTGGAGACTTAATAGTCTTGCACTCCTAAGGATTGGATGTGATTCTTGGAATGGATTAGCTAGCCAAAAATCGAGGTCGATAGATGTGCCAATAGGTCTATTACCTCACCAATAACCAAGGAATTGAAGTAGAATTCGGACCGATACCTCATAGAGAAGGTCCCATCTTGACCAATCAAGGATGTAAAGTTAGAAGATATCCCAGTGGTGAAAGAATACCCGGATGTATTTCCTAAGGAATTACTCGGTATGCCACCAGATAGGGACATCATGTTCCTGATTGACCTAGTCCCAAGGACTGGTCCAATTTCGAAGAGACCATATAGAATGCCAACAAATGAGCTAGCAGAATTGAAGAAACAGATCGAATAATTACAAGACAAGGGTTATATTCAACCAAGTTCATCCCCTTGGGGAGCACCCGTACTGTTCGTCAAAAAGAAGGATAACAGTATGAGGATGTGTGTAGATTACAAGTCACTTAATGAAGTCACAATCAAGAACAAGTATCCGTTACCTAGGATCGACGATCTCTTTGATCAGTTGAAAGGAGCAAGTGTTTTCTTCAAGATTGATCTAAGATCTGGCTATCATCAATTAAAGATCAGACCAGAAGACATACCAAAGACTGCTTTCACCACAAGATACAGACTATACGAGTTTACAGTAATGTCATTCGAATTGACGAATGCATCAACTTATTTAATGAATATGATGAATAAAGTATTCATGGAATTCTTGGATAAGTTTGTAGTTGTATTCATTGACTACATTATCATATACTCAAAGGATGAATAAGAAAATGAGAAGCATCTCAGGACAGTTTTGGAAAGGCTCAGGGAGCAGCAGCTCTACGCCAAATTCAGTAAAAGTGAATTTTGGCTAAGCCAAGTAGCGTTTCTGAGACACATCGTGTCAGCAGGCGGTGTTGCAGTTGATCCCGCCAAGGTTGAAGCCGTAATAGATTGGAGGCAACCCAAATCCGTTACCGAAGTAAGAAGTTTCCTTGGATTAACTGGTTATTACCGAAGATTTATCGAAAGATTCTCCAAAACCGCTAGACCTATGATTCAACTTTTGAAGAAAGAAAAGAAGTTTGAATGGACAGATGCTTGCGAGCAAAGTTTTCAGGAATTAAAGAAAAGACTAGTCTCGGCACCTGTGTTAGTCTTACCTGACATCCACTAGGACTTTGAAGTCTTCTGTGACGCCTCTCGTCAAGGCTATGGATGCGTGCTGATGCAAGAAAGTAAGGTAGTGGCTTACGCATCTCGCCAATTAAAGCCTCATGAAGGAAATTATCCGACGCATGATCTGGAATTAGCCGCGATCATGCATGCCTTGAAAATTTGGCGGCATTACCTCATCAGTAATCGCTGTGAGATTTTCACAGATCGCAAAAGCTTGAAATACATCTTCACTCAGTCAGAACTCAATCTTAGGCAAAGGAGATGGTTAGAACTAATAAAGGATTACGATCTTGGAATCCATTACCATCTAGGCAAAACAAATGTAGTGGCAGATGCCCTAAGTCGAAAAGGGTACTGTAACACTATGTTAGTTCACGAGAGTCAACCAAGATTGTATGAGAATTGAGGCATCTGACCTTAGAGATTGTTAACCAGGGATGTGTAAACACTTTGGAATTTGAACCAACTATTCAGAGTCAAATCAGAAAGAAGATGAAGACATCAAAGAAATAAAAAAGAATATGAGAAGAGGCAAAGCCCCAGGATTTTTTGAGGATGATCAAGGTACCGTTTGGTTCGGTGATCGCATCTGTGTACCTAACCATCAGGAAATAAAACAGTTGATTCTGAAGGAAGCCCATGAATCACCTTACTCCATTCACCCTGAAAGTACCAAGATGTACCAGGATCTGAAGGAAAAGTACTGGTGGGTCAGTATGAAGCGAGAGATTGGTGAATTCATTGCACAATGTGTGTATACCAAAGAGTCAAAGCAGACCATCAAAGGCCAGTTGGGTTATTGCAGTCTTTACCAATTCCCGAGTGGAAGTGTGAACAAATCGGCATGGATTTTATCACTGGACTGCCTAGGACCCAATCTGGATATGATTCCATCTGGGTCGTGATCGACCGATTAACTAAATTGGCACATTTCATACCAGTCAAGACCACTTACAGAAGTAGTAAATTAGCAGAGTTGTACATGGTCAGAATCGTTTGTCTACATGGGGTACCCAAAAGGATAGTATCCGACAAAGGATCGCAGTTCACCTCTAGGTTTTGGAAAAGCCTGCATGAAGCCTTAGGAACTAGACTCAACTTCAACACGGCGTATCATCCGCAGACAGATGGACAAACGGAACGTGTAAATCAGATTTTGGAAGACATGCTTGAGCCCGTGCTATAGACTATGGGAAGAGCTGAGACCAGAATCTTCCTTATGTAGAATTCTCGTACAACAACAGCTATCAAGCCAGCTTGCAAATGTCTCTATTTGAAGCATTGTACGATAGACAGTGTAGGACCCCTCTTCTTTGGGATCAAGTCGAGGAACGTAAGTTCCTTGGACCTGAACTGATTAAGGACACTCAAAGTAAAGTAAAACTAATAAGAGAACGACGGAGAGTGGCCCAATCCCAACAGAAAAGTTATGCTGACAATCGTCGCAGAGAATTATCCTTTGAGATAGGAGATTTTGTCTATCTAAAAGTAACTCCACTGAGAGGAGTACGAAGATTCCAGATCAGAGGAAAACTCACACCAAGATTTGTTGGACCGTACAAGATTTTAGAAAGAAGAGGCGAAGTTGCCTATCAAATTGAGTTGTCGGCATCTTTATCAGCAGTTCACAACGTCTTCCACGTGTCGCAGATTGAAGAAATGTCTTGAGTTCCGATAGAGCAAACACCGTTGAAAGCATCAATCTTCAAGAAGATCTCACCTATGTGGAGCGACCGATCAAGATACTTGATGTCGCAGAGCGCGTTACCAGAAGCAAGATCATCCGTTCATGCAAAGTCCAATGAAGTAATCACTCAGAAAAAGAAGCCACTTGGGAACGAGAAGAAAACCTGAAAGCCGAGTATCCCCGCCTTTTTGCTAACCAAGTCTGAATCTCGGGGTCGAGATTCCCATAAGGGGGGTAGGTTTGCAACATCCTAATTTTCTGAGCTTTTTTGAAAATTTTCAAAATTAAAAATAACCATTTGGTTTATTGGATTAATAAAGCTTAAACCAGAAATTTCAAAAAAATAAAAACAATTTAAATTGAGCTAACCAAACTTCAATTAAATCAAAATTTGATTTATTTAAATTTCTTAAATTTTGTTGTATTCAAAAGTCAAAACGAGTATTTAAAGTTTTTCTTGGATTATCCGAATTTTAAAAGTGTTTTTCTTTTGTGTAAAGTTAAAAATAGATTGTTTGCAAAATTTAAAACTAAATTATAGTTATAAATAATTTTATTAAATTCCATTTAATTCAAGGGATTTCTGTGTATTTTTCTTGAATTTTTGGACCTAATTAACTATATTATAAAATGCATTTTCTATTTCTTGTATTTCTTAATTCAAAAATCCATTTGAAAATCCTCTTCTTGCCTTGGGCCGAAAGCCTCAGCTCCCAGCCCACTCCCGTTCTCGCGCACGGCCCAGTCCTCCGGCCCACTCACCGCGCGAGCCCGCGCCGCGCCACGCTTCCTCCCTCCCACTAACGCGGCAGGCCCACCCGCGAGCGTCTCCTCGCGCGCCCCCCCCGCCGCCTCCTCTCCGCGCCCCACCCACGGCGCCGCCTCTCCGCACCCACCCGCAAGCACCTTCCTCTCTCGCCTCTCCCTCACCTTCTTCCTCCTCCCCCCTCTGCCGTTGGAGCCCCACAGCGGCGTCGTGCGCTCGCGCTCGGGTTTTCCGTTGACGCCTTGTCCCGCCCTGCCCTCGCAGCGCCCTCGTCAACATGCATTTATCGCACGCGTCCCTCCGCCGTCCACTCCCCGTCCTGTAGCCGTCCCCACCTCGCCTGACCCTTGTCCTGCGCTGGCCCGAAGCTCCCATGGAGCGCCCATGCCGCGCCTCCTCCTCGCTCCTTCTCATCACCTATAAAAGCGCACCCCCGATGCCCCTTCTCCTCCTCTCCCTGTTCCTCCAACCCACCCCCTCTCTCTCTCCCTCACTCGCCAGAGATTTGAGCTCCAAGAGCTCCGACCGCACTCCTCGCCGCCGACGATTACGACGCTGAGGAAGCTCCTTAGCCGCCTCTGCCCCCACCGTTGGCATCGCCTCGGCGCGAAGCACCTTGTGCGCGCACCCACTTCCTCGCTCTCCCGCTGGAACTCCTTCGCCTTATCCGAGCCACCGCCGCTGTCGCATCTCTCCCTCGCCGCCGGCCTTTTCTCCCCGCTCTCGCGCCTCAACCGAGAGTATCAGGTTCAGTGCGCCATCCTCCGCATTTTGGTACCACCCACCGGGCTCGCCCCAGTGCGTAGCGCCGGTGAGCCCTCACGGTCGAGACCACCGGCGACCCCGCGTCGGCGTGGCTCCACCTTATCGCCACCTCCTCGCCCACCTCGGCGCCACCTCAGCTCCTTCCCTGACGTGGCTCTGCGGTGGACTTCGGGCGCTCGTGGACCCAGTCCACCCATGCGGGCCCACCTGTCGGTAGTTCAACTCCTTTTCTTTTAGAAAATAAATCCGAAAAATCCAAAAATCTCCCTTGTCATTATTTCATGCATTTGTCAACTTCCAAAGGTCGTATCTCCTCCGTTCGAACTCCGATTCGAGCGATTCAAATTTCTAAATTCATATAAATTCAAGATCTAGCTATCTAACCTAAAATTATTTCTTTCGGAGTTCATTTGAATGTAATTTGAATTTATTTAAATTTTATTTGAATTCAGCTCGTTTTCGCGTGTAGATTTCGACGACTCCGGGGAACCCGAATACTTCAAAGAAGTAGATCCTCAAGCATTTGAGCAAGGAAAGTTACACCTTTGATCATATTGAATTCCAGTATTTCAAAGTATTTAAATTCTGTTTTAAATTATTATTGCATGCATATTTAAATTCAAGTAATTTAAATCCTTGTTTTAACTTTATAGTTATCCCTAATTCCATTGTACACCCAATTTTGATATTGAATTTCCCACTCCTTGATACCTTAGTGGAAATCTGGTTGATACATTAGTATGAACTAGAACATGTTGAAAAATACTATGCTTAGTCGGAGCTTAGACAAAAAATATTTACTTTGAGGAATTTAGCCACAAAATCACCTATAATTTAAAATGTTGCCATGGTATTGTCTTTACCATAGAAATTTATAAAATGGTTTGACTTGTTAAACAAAATAAAAATTAGTTTGGATTTGGGCGAAATGGATGTTTGGATGGGTGCATGTCTATGCACGGATCGACTCATTTCTATGGTCGAGGCCCGTGGTTTGTTTGAAGTCGCCAAGTCGCTTAAGGACCGGTCTTCGAGTCGCATCTTGCTAAGCCCTATCGCACTATCATATGTCCTGTGGGCGGGACTCGCTAAATAATTTGTAGCATTGTACCGTGGTCGTGCCATCCGTTGCGTGAGTGTTTTTATGACCTACTTTTATGTATTGCCACCTAGCGCAGAGAGGCCCGAACCCGAGGTTTCTATTCAAAGGCGGAATCTTAGCGAGGCGGGACTACGGTGGGATGATGCATTGTAAAAGTTTCATGATAATGACTTAGTCGCACACCTTCGACAGTGTGTTAGACGAACATTATAAGTCAAATTGTCTCTTGTGGGTAAAGTTGTATAACCTCTGCAGAGTGTCAAGAACTATTCAAATAGCTGTGTCCACGGTCAAGGACATGCTAGCAAAGCCACTCAAAGTTAGATTTTTTGTTTTGTTTTCAAAAGACTTTATTAAATTGTTTTGGATTTCTATCCAAATGGGAATTGACGGGTAGTTTTGTGATAGGAGGGTATCCTTCACCACTTGTTGATGAATGTTATCTGACTATAAAACTCAAAATTTATAAAAAAAATTAGCTATGTAATAAACTGCTTCATAAACTTAATATGAATATTTAAATAAAAATTATTGCTTTATGCAAATTAAACCATATAAGCCTCCTATTGATAAATCTTTGCATGCATAAATCACATTATTTGCGGGTGTGACTTGCGAGCACGCTTGTTGTGCTCACTCTTGCTTAATTCAAATATTGAGCAGAGATGAATGCTACGAGGAGAATGAGAACTTGAACGACTAGGTTACATCTCCAAACGACACTGTGGCGAATCGTATGGCCTACCTTGCCGTTTTTGCTTCCACTGTGTTTTGCTTAGTGGCATTATGCCCTTTTTGTAACGAACTTAAATTATGTAAAATAAATCGCGTGTTATGGTTGTGTTACCATCTCTTGTTTAACTATGTACACTATTTGTTCCTAGACTAGTGTATGAAGCACGAGAATCTGAGGTCTTTCGCTCTGGATTCGACACTTATAAGGTCTTTTAGATAACAAATTGACATCAATGAGCAGACATCTTTGTCAAATATTCTCTAAACTTAATCAACTTATCTCGGATGGTTTCATTCCATTGGTCCAACCAAACACTACTATTATATATATATATATATATATATATATATATATATATATATATATATATATATATATATATATATATATATATATAGAGGTGGAGAGTACGTGACTCTGTGAGTACCATACCATTTTCCATATAGGACACTGTTTTGTACTCCGGAGTATGTACTCCCACTTCCAATATACCACTTAAACGAATATATTATACTTCTTTATCACTTTCAAGATACTTGAATACCAATTATAAGATACTCCAATGTGACTTAATCGAAAATTTTCATTGGAGCCCTTTATTTTTGCTATATACCCTTTTCATACATAAAAAGTATATACAGATTTTGGTATAAAAGTGGATTTTCATGAATTTTTCATGGAACTCACTTTAGGTATCTTATAATCATTATTGGAGTATACTCAAATTGATAAAGAGGTATCATCATACAATTTAAATGGTATATGAGAGGTGGGAGTACGCATCTCTGTGAGTACCATACCATTTTCCATATATATATATATATATATATATATATATATATATATATATATATATATATATATATAAGTCCCACTGGTATTGGAACCACTGCACTATGCTGGTCTATGGATGGCTATATTTCCGACGTTTACCCTAGATGAACAGAAAATGTAAATTATTCACTCATTTATTTTCGTTTGGCTTGCATCCGTTTGGTTCTCGTTAAATTTCATGTTGTTTTTTGGGCTTGCTTTCGTTTGGCACTTGGCAGCTAAATGGAACATGGGAATATCCGACGAATTCCTTCCTTCGAAATCTTATTGGAGCCGAAATAGCCTACCAAAGAAAAAAAAATAAGTAGCAACATTCAGTATTTCCTTCCACTAACCACCCCAGCAATTCATTTTCGTATAGCTAACAAACATAAGAAAATGCCCTGTTTAGGATTCTTATGTGGAATCATAAATTTTCGAGGAATCCTGCTTCCTAATAAGCCCTGGCTTGGATGAAATAGAGTTTCATTTCATATATATATATATATATATATATATATATATATATATATATATAGTATGGTACTCACTCTGAGAGTACATACTTCCATCTCTCATATATCACTTAAATTGTATAATGATACATTTTTATCAATTTGAGTATACTCAATAATGATTATAAGATGTCATAAAGTGAGTTATATGAAAATTTTCATGAAAATCCACTTTTTATACCAAAATCCGTGTATATACTTCTTTTATGTATGAAAAAGGGTATATAGCAAAAATAAAGAACTCCAATGAAAATTTTTCGATCAAATCACATTGTAGTATCTTATAATTGGTATTCAAGATATCGAAAGTGATAAAGAAGTATAATATATTTGTTTAACTGGTATATTAGAAGTGGGAGTAGAATATGAAATGGGTATATATATATATATATATATATATATATATATATATATATATATATATATATATATATATATATATATATATATATATATATATATATATACCAGCCAGAGTATATATGTTATAGTAAAGTCGCAAGTTTAAAAGGCAACACATCATCGGCTGAATTTGGAACCAAGCTGCCAGCTAGTTCCCTACAAGCCAAAGCCCAATGTGACTACCCATGCCTGGAGCAC
The DNA here is from genome assembly GCA_036346255.1 of Ampelocalamus luodianensis. Taxonomy (NCBI): domain Eukaryota; kingdom Viridiplantae; phylum Streptophyta; class Magnoliopsida; order Poales; family Poaceae; genus Ampelocalamus; species Ampelocalamus luodianensis. The sequence continues at coordinate 20,721,852 of CM070617.1, read as the reverse complement.
TTTTCAGTGACGCGTGTAGCCTACCAACCAGGCCGCTCGATCGATCACTCATTCACTCATGTTTTGTTCGTCCGTTCCACACCCCAGCCGTACGTGCGGTCGGAGATCGCACGAGCCGTATCAGCTCGGAGCCTAGGACGGCACCGCAGCCATAGATCGGATTCGGGGAAACGTGGCCTCTTGCCCGCCCATCGCGCACCCTATCCTCCGCCTCGCCGCTCGCCAATCGCCACCTCTGATTTCCGCGCCACGCCAGCTTCACACTTCTCACGTATGCTATCCACATAAAAAGTGACCAAGCAGGCGAGCAGCCTCGGAGGGAGGCCAAGGCGCACAAACCGCACAGCCACAGCAAGCCGCGGAGTCGCCATGGCACAGTCGATGCTTATGTCAAGCGTCAGCGGCGTGGCTGCTGCCTCCGGCCGGAGCCTGCTGCATGCCGTCCGGCCGACGCCGCTCTCGCGGTTCGTGCTGTCGTCGCAGCCGTCCTACTGCAAGCGCATGGCGTCCCTCTCCGTCAAGACAGTCGCTCTGTTCAGCGGCAAGTCCAAGGCCAAAGCCGCGCCGGCAAGGAAGGTTCGTGGATACACCAGTCCATGTCCATGTGTGTGCGTGCTTGCGAGCTGCGGCCATTTATTTGGTTGGCTCAGTTTATTTTTTTTCTTCTTCTTCTACATGAATGGTACTACTACTAACTGTGATGTTTCTGATTCTGATCGACGGTGTTAATTGAATAGGCTGAAACGAAGCCCAAGTTTAAGACCGAGGACGGTATCTTTGGCACGTCCGGCGGGATCGGTTTCACCAAGGAGAACGAGCTGTTCGTTGGTCGTGTTGCCATGCTTGGGTTTGCCGTGAGTACTCTCAAGAGCCATGCGCATTTGCATGTCAATTTGTTGCTTTTCTGTGTGGATCATTTCTAGTCTAGATACTTAGGAATTAAGGCATTTAGTAATATTTGTAAAACGAATACAACTCTATTATCAAATATAATTATATGTATTGTAATATTTAGTTGTGCAATTGCATGAAAATTTTAGTTAGTTTAGAATATTCTACTGAATTTATAATGGTTTCAGTAAAATAGTTTAATTATTTCGTAAATATCTTTTTGTTACACTACATCAAACTGATGTTTAAACCACAATATACATTACACGAAGAAAAAAAACACATTTGTTAAAGAAAAAAAGAACCATCAAGCAAGTAAGCAACTGCTAAGCCTGATATATTGCTGTTGTTACGATTGATATCAGGCATCGATATTGGGAGAGGCCATCACCGGGAAGGGCATCCTTGCCCAGCTGAACCTGGAGACCGGCATCCCGATCTACGAGGCGGAGCCCCTCCTCCTCTTCTTCATCCTCTTCACACTCCTCGGAGCCATCGGCGCTCATATGTAATTGCTGGAGATTGGATTATAGAATATGTAATTGTTGAAGATTGGATTATAGAAATAAATCTTGGTTAGATTATAGAAATAATACTGGTCAGGTTATAGAAGTAGACTATTGTTGAATATTGGATTGTTGATGTCGGATTCTAGAAATAGATTGTTATTGGATATTGGATTGTTGAAAGTTGGATTATAAAAGTAAACTATTGTTGAATATTGGATTGTTGATGTCGGATTCTAGAAATAGATTGTTATTGGATATTAGATTGTTGAAAGTTAGATTATAGAAGTAGACTATTGTCAGATATTGGAGGTTGGATTATTGAAATAGATTATCGGTGGATAATGGATTGATGGATGTTGGATTATAGAAAAAGAATATTGTTGAATATTGGATTATAGGAATACGATATTGGAGGTTGACTTATCGATATTGAATTGACAATTCTTGGACATCAAACCTCACACCTTGTTGCCCTAGATAAAACTCTAATTAATACAATAGCATTGACAAGATGTTTTTATTTAAAAACATGATGCTTAGACAAAGCTCAGACAAAAAATATTTAATATGGGGAACTTTAGCCAAATGTTCAATTATGATTTAAAACAAGGCTATGGTATTGTTCTTACCATGGACATCTTTTAGCAAATGATTTATCTTGGAAAATAAATGAAGATTGGTTTGGACTTACGAAATAGATGTTGGATGGTGCAAGTTATTGCATGGGCTCAATTCGAGAATGGTTGAGGCCCAGGGGTTTTATTAGAAGTCACCCAAGTCGCTTAAGAACCGGTCTTCGAAAGCATCTTGCTAAGCCCCATCATACTACCGAAGTCTAGAGTGGGCGGACTAGGCTAAATAATTCGCAACATTCCACCGTGGTTGTACCATCTGATTGCGTGAGTGTCACAATGACCTACTTTTATGTATTTCCACATGGCGCGAGAGAGGGCTTAATTTCAGCGAGTGGTTCAATCCAAAGGAAGCAAAACTTTACCAGACATAACTACGATTGGAATGACACATTGTAAAGGGCTTGTGATAATCTCTTAGTCGCACACATTCGAAAGTGTGTGGCGGACATTATAAGTTGATTATCTCTTGTGGGTAAAGTTGTACAACCTCTGCAGAGTATAAAACTATTCGAATAGTCGTGTCCACGGTCATGGACATGCTAAGCAAAGCCATTCAAAGTTAGACTTTAGTTTTGATTTTAAAAGATTTTATCAAATGATTTTTGGATAATTTATCCAATTAAAAAATTGGACGGTTTGCCATGTGATAGAAGGTATCCTTCACCATACTTGTATGGAGATTATCTTGCTATAAAACTTGAGAATTTAGAAAATAAATTTTAGTTATAGAATAACTGATTTGGAACTTAGTACAGATATTTGAAAAGAAAATATTTCTTCACACAAATTCAACCACATAACCTTCCTTTGATATACCCCTGCATGCATTATAATTTTGTTATTGGGTGTAATTTACGGAGTACATTCATTTGTACTCACCCTTGCTTAATAAAATATTGTTCAAAAGAGAAGAACTTTGCAAATGCTGAAGGCCCTGACGACTAGGCCGCTACACCAGTCGATTACATATGACAAATTAGCTAGCTTTACTACTTTTTCTTTGTCTTCCGCTATGTTCTCTATTGTTAGCTTATAAGCCTTTCTTGTATTAAACTCTGATATTTATTAATAAAGTTATGAGAATTATGGATGTTACTATATTTGTTTACTATGTGAGCTAGTCACTGATCATGAGACTAGTTCAAATTACAAAGAGGATTTGGGGTGTTACTCCGGATCTCGACAGCGCTCCTCTGCCTCCTCCCTATCCTCTCCATCCTCTCTTCCTCCTTCACCCATTCCTCCTCACACCGCCCCGTGCATAAATCACATTTGACGGGTGTGACTTGCGAGCACGAATATTTAAATGAAAATTGTTGCTTTATGCAAATTAAACCATATAAGCCTTCCATTGATAAATCCTTGCATGCATAAATCTGTTACTTGACTGGTGTGACTTGCGAGCACGGTTGTTGTGCTTACTCTTGCTTAATTCAAATATTGAGCAGGAGAGTAATGCTACGAGGAGAATGAGAACTTGAACGACTAGGCTATGCCTCCAGACGATTGCCTGTGGCGAATTGTGTGGCCTACCTTGCCACTTTTGCTTTCGCTGTATTTTGCTTACTGGCTTTATGCCCCTTTTGTAACGAACTTAAATTATGTACAATAAATCGCGTGTTATGGTTGTGTTACCATCTCTTTTTTGACTGTGTACACTAGCTGTTCCTGGACTAGTGTATGCAGCACAGAGAATCTGGGGTCCTTCGCTCCTGGGTTCGACAAGAAGTGGTATCAAAGCCATCTCGACTGTAGGTCGTAATCTAGTTAGAATGACCGTTAGTAGAAAGACTTCAAAACTTATTTTATATAACAAAATGGTAATAATTTGTTCTCTTCTCATCTTGGTCATCTATCTATCCCTAGCTTCTCCTAGCAATTCTTTCTTATCTATTTCCTTCTTCACCATTTTATATTGTTAAACGGATCCTCTTTCCCTGAAAAATTTCTATAGTAGGTCACACGGTTAGTAACCATGATGTTCAAGACCTCAAGACCTGATGCTGTCGAAAGGGCATCGTCGTGCAAGAATCGTCGAAGACAGATAGCCTTGAGTAGAACGTTGTACAAAGCTATTAAAGTTATTTGGAAAAGCTTTTGAGTTAGTTGTTTTGTTTAGGTTAGTTGTTTCGATCTATCCCCCTTAGTTCCTCCTCTCTTTCCTAAGTCTTTGAAGATCTAGCAGATGGTGACTACTCATAGCAGTAGTGACAAAGACCAAAGCGGCAGTGAGAGACAATGTGGATCGTCAAGGGAACCTAATTCCATCGCCACCACCTCCTCCAGCTGAAGGGCCCGATTGGCACCAAATGATGGCCAACTAAGCACAACTGATCAACCTGCTCGCACAATCACTCAACAATGCGCAGAACTTACAAGCAACAGTAGCAGCTCAACCCCAAGCTCACGCCCCACCTCCTCTAAGGGCCAACATACCATAGTTCATGAGGATGCGTTCTCCAACTTTCTCCAGCAGCACCGAGCCAATGGAAGCTGATGATTGACTTATGGCAGTCAACAAGAAACTGGATATGGTCCAATGCACTTACCGTGAGAGAGTTTTGTTCGTCTCTCACCAACTGAATGGACCATCATCAGAGTGGTGGGATAATTTCACCCAGTCTCACGCTGATGCTCAGAACATCACTTGGGACGAATTTGTGCGGGCGCTCCGCCGCGCATACATTCCATCGGGCATGATGACCCTGAAGAAGAAAGAGTTCCGCGCAATGCGCCAAGGCAACCGCTCCGTCAATGAGTATTTGCACAAGTTTAACCAGCTAGCTCGCTATGCATCGGAAAACGTGGCAACTGATGAAGCCAAGTAGGAACGATTTTTGGAAGGACTCAATGATGATCTCTCAGTCCAACTCATCGCCCAAGATTACACCGACTTTCAGCAGTTGGTAAGCAAGGCTATCCGCTAGGAGGGCAAGCACCTGGAAATGGAAAACCGCAAGAGAAGGATGACAAACCAGAAGTTCAACTCTGGGGGTTTTCCCAAGCCCCGCACTACTCAGACTCAGCCACCTCATCATGGGAAATCCCAGTCCTCTTCTACCAAAGCACTGTGCGGCTCACGCGACCCACCACGGTTTTCGCAACACTTCGCCTGGGGGGCAGTTTCAGAAAAAGCCACCTACCTCAACTGCAGGAGTTACCTGTTTCCATTGCAATGAAGTAGGGCACTATGCCAATAAGTGCCCGAAGAAGCAACAAGCAGCAACCTCAGCCCAACCCAATCAAGGAGTTCTAGCACCTGGCAGCGTGCCAGTTGTGAAGCCATCAGTCCAGTACATAAAAGGACGTGTGAATCACATCACAAAAGAAGAAGCACAGACTGCACCAGACGTAGTCCTTGGTACGTTCCTTGTTAATTCAGTACCAGCATCGGTTTTATTTGATTCAGGAGCTTCGCATTCTTTTATTTCAAATAAGTTTGTGATAAAATATGGGTTATCTATCTCTCCCTTGGTTAACCCTATGTTAATCTATTCCCCGGGCTCGAAAATGAGGACTAGTTCCCTATGCCCAAACCTTACCTAGGAGATATCACGAGTACCTTTCTTGGCAGACTTAATAGTCTTGCACTCCTAAGGATTGGATGTGATTCTTGGAATGGATTGGCTAGCCAAAAATCGAGGTCAGATAGACTGTGCCAATAGGTCTATTACCCTCACCAATAACCAAGGAATTGAAGTAGAATTCAGACCCGATACCTCTGTTAGAGAAGGTCCCATCTTGACCAGTCTGAAGGATGTAAAGTTAGAAGATATCCCAGTGGTGAAAGAATACCCGGATGTATTTCCTAAGGAATTACTCGGTATGCCACCAGATAGGGACATCATGTTCCTGATTGACCTAGTCCCAAGGACTGGTCCAATTTCGAAGAGACCATATAGAATGCCAACAAATGAGCTAGCAGAATTGAAGAAACAGATCGAATAATTACAAGACAAGGGTTATATTCAACCAAGTTCATCCCCTTGGGGAGCACCCGTACTGTTCGTCAAAAAGAAGGATAACAGTATGAGGATGTGTGTAGATTACAAGTCACTTAATGAAGTCACAATCAAGAACAAGTATCCGTTACCTAGGATCGACGATCTCTTTGATCAGTTGAAAGGAGCAAGTGTTTTCTTCAAGATTGATCTAAGATCTGGCTATCATCAATTAAAGATCAGACCAGAAGACATACCAAAGACTGCTTTCACCACAAGATACAGACTATACGAGTTTACAGTAATGTCATTCGAATTGTGAATGCATCAACTTATTTAATGAATATGATGAATAAAGTATTCATGGAATTCTTGGATAAGTTTGTAGTTGTATTCATTGACTACATTATCATATACTCAAAGGATGAATAAGAAAATGAGAAGCATCTCAGGACAGTTTTGGAAAGGCTCAGGGAGCAGCAGCTCTACGCCAAATTCAGTAAAAGTGAATTTTGGCTAAGCCAAGTAGCGTTTCTGAGACACATCGTGTCAGCAGGCGGTGTTGCAGTTGATCCCGCCAAGGTTGAAGCCGTAATAGATTGGAGGCAACCCAAATCCGTTACCCAAGTAAGAAGTTTCCTTGGATTAACTGGTTATTACCGAAGATTTATCGAAAGATTCTCCAAAACCGCTAGACCTATGATTCAACTTTTGAAGAAAGAAAAGAAGTTTGAATGGACAGATGCTTGCGAGCAAAGTTTTCAGAATTAAAGAAAAGACTAGTCTCTGCTTTGTGTTAGTCTTACGACATCCACTAGGACTTTGAAGTCTTCGTGACGCCTCGTCAAGGCTATGGATGCGTGCTGATGCAAGAAAGTAAGGTAGTGGCTTACGCATCTCGCCAATTAAAGCCTCATGAAGGAAATTATCCGACGCATGATCTCGAATTAGCCGCGATCATGCATGCCTTGAAAATTTGGCGGCATTACCTCATCAGTAATCGCTGTGAGATTTTCACAGATCGCAAAAGCTTGAAATACATCTTCACTCAGTCAGAACTCAATCTTAGGCAAAGGAGATGGTTAGAACTAATAAAGGATTACGATCTTGGAATCCATTACCATCTAGGCAAAACAAATGTAGTGGCAGATGCCCTAAGTCGAAAAGGGTACTGTAACACTATGTTAGTTCACGAGAGTCAACCAAGATTGTATGAGAATTGAGGCATCTGACCTTAGAGATTGTTAACCAGGGATGTGTAAACACTTTGGAATTTGAACCAACTATTCTGAGTCAAATCAGAAAGAAGATGAAGACATCAAAGAAATAAAAAAGAATATGAGAAGAGGCAAAGCCCCAGGATTTTTTGAGGATGATCAAGGTACCGTTTGGTTCGGTGATCGCATCTGTGTACCTAACCATCAGGAAATAAAACAGTTGATTCTGAAGGAAGCCCATGAATCACCTTACTCCATTCACCCTGAAAGTACCAAGATGTACCAGATCCAAGGAAAAATGCGGTGGGTCGATGAAGCGAGAGATTGGTGAATTCATTGCACAATGTGTGTATACCAAAGAGTCAAAGCGGACCATCAAAGGCCGTTGGGTTATTGCAGGCTTTACCAATTCCCGAGTGGAAGTGTGAACAAATCGGCATGGATTTTATCACTGGACTGCCTAGGACCCAATCTGGATATGATTCCATCTGGGTCGTGATCGACCGATTAACTAAATTGGCACATTTCATACCAGTCAAGACCACTTACAGAAGTAGTAAATTAGCAGAGTTGTACATGGTCAGAATCGTTTGTCTACATGGGGTACCCAAAAGGATAGTATCCGACAAAGGATCGCAGTTCACCTCTAGGTTTTGGAAAAGCCTGCATGAAGCCTTAGGAACTAGACTCAACTTCAACACGGCGTATCATCCGCAGACAGATGGACAAACGGAACGTGTAAATCAGATTTTGGAAGACATGCTTCGAGCCCGTGCTATAGACTATGGGAAGAGCTGAGACCAGAATCTTCCTTATGTAGAATTCTCGTACAACAACAGCTATCAAGCCAGCTTGCAAATGTCTCTATTTGAAGCATTGTACGATAGACAGTGTAGGACCCCTCTTCTTTGGGATCAAGTCGAGGAACGTAAGTTCCTTGGACCTGAACTGATTAAGGACACTGAAAGTAAAGTAAAACTAATAAGAGAACGACGGAGAGTGGCCCAATCCCAACAGAAAAGTTATGCTGACAATCGTCGCAGAGAATTATCCTTTGAGATAGGAGATTTTGTCTATCTAAAAGTAACTCCACTGAGAGGAGTACGAAGATTCCAGATCAGAGGAAAACTCACACCAAGATTTGTTGGACCGTACAAGATTTTAGAAAGAAGAGGCGAAGTTGCCTATCAAATTGAGTTGTCGGCATCTTTATCAGCAGTTCACAACGTCTTCCACGTGTCGCAGTTGAAGAAATGTCTTCGAGTTCCGATAGAGCAAACACCGTTGGAAAGCATCAATCTTCAAGAAGATCTCACCTATGTGGAGCGACCGATCAAGATACTTGATGTCGCAGAGCGCGTTACCAGAAGCAAGATCATCCGTTCATGCAAAGTCCAATGAAGTAATCACTCAGAAAAAGAAGCCACTTGGGAACGAGAAGAAAACCTGAAAGCCGAGTATCCCCGCCTTTTTGCTAACCAAGTCTGAATCTCGGGGTCGAGATTCCCATAAGGGGGGTAGGTTTGCAACATCCTAATTTTCTGAGCTTTTTTGAAAATTTTCAAAATTAAAAATAACCATTTGGTTTATTGGATTAATAAAGCTTAAACCAGAAATTTCAAAAAAATAAAAACAATTTAAATTGAGCTAACCAAACTTCAATTAAATCAAAATTTGATTTATTTAAATTTCTTAAATTTTGTTGTATTCAAAAGTCAAAACGAGTATTTAAAGTTTTTCTTGGATTATCTGGAATTTTAAAAGTGTTTTTCTTTTGTCGCGAAAGTTAAAAATAGATTGTTTGCAAAATTTAAAACTAAATTATAGTTATAAATAATTTTATTAAATTCCATTTAATTCAAGGGATTTCTGTGTATTTTTCTTGAATTTTTGGACCTAATTAACTATATTATAAAATGCATTTTCTATTTCTTGTATTTCTTAATTCAAAAATCCATTTGAAAATCCTCTTCTTGCCTTGGGCAGCAAAGCTCGGCTCCACCCACTCCGTTCGCGACGGCCCGATCCTCGGCCACTCACCGCGCGAGCCCGCGCCGCGCCACGCTTCCTCCCTCCCACTAACGCGGCAGGCCCACCCGCGAGCGTCTCCCTCACCGCGCCCCACCCGCAGCGCCTCCCTCTCCGCGCCCCACCCGCCAGCGCCTCCCTCTCCGCACCCACCCGCAAGCACCTTCCTCTCTCGCCTCTCCCTCACCTTCTTCCTCCTTCCCCCTCTGCCGTTGGAGCCCCACGCGCTGCGTGCGCTTCGCGCCGGTTTTCGTTGACGCCTTGTCCCGCCCTGCCCTCGAAGCGCCCTTGTCAACACGCATTTATTGCGCGCGTCCCTCCGCCATCCACTCCCCGTCCTGTAGCCGTCCCACTCGCCGACCCTTGTCTGCGGCGCCCGAAGCTCCCATGGAGCGCCCATGCCGCGCCTCCTCCCCGCTCCTCCTCATCACCTATAAGCGCACTCGATGCCCCTTCTCCTCCTCCTCTGCTCTCCAACCCACCCCTCTCTCCTCACTCGCGAGATTTGAGCTCAAGAGCTCGACCGCACTCTCGCCGACGACGATGACGGCGAGAAGCTCCTAGCCGCCCGCCCCACCGTTGGCATCGCCTCGGCGCGAAGCACCTTGTGCGCGCACCCACTTCCTCGCTCTCCCGCTGGAACTCCTTCGCCTTATCCGAGCCACCGCCGCTGTCGCATCTCTCCCTCGCCGCCGGCCTTTTCTCCCCGCTCTCGCGCCTCAACCGAGAGTATCAGGTTCAGTGCGCCATCCTCCGCATTTTGGTACCACCCACCGGGCTCGCCCCAGTGCGTAGCGCCGGTGAGCCCTCACGGTCGAGACCACCGGCGACCCCGCGTCGGCGTGGCTCCACCTTATCGCCACCTCCTCGCCCACCTCGGCGCCACCTCAGCTCCTTCCCTGACGTGGCTCTGCGGTGGACTTCGGGCGCTCGTGGACCCAGTCCACCCATGCGGGGCCCACCTGTCGGTAGTTCAACTCCTTTTTCTTTTAGAAAATAAATCCGAAAAATCCAAAAATCTCCCTTGTCATTATTTCATGCATTTGTCAACTTCCAAAGGTCGTATCTCCTCCGTTCGAACTCCGATTCGAGCGATTCAAATTTCTAAATTCATATAAATTCAAGATCTAGCTATCTAACCTAAAATTATTTCTTTCGGAGTTCATTTGAATGTAATTTGAATTTATTTAAATTTTATTTGAATTCAGCTCGTTTTCGCGTGTAGATTTCGACGACTCCGGGGAACCCGAATACTTCAAAGAAGTAGATCCTCAAGCATTTGAGCAAGGAAAGTTACACCTTTGATCATATTGAATTCCAGTATTTCAAAGTATTTAAATTCTTTTAAATTATTATTGCATGCATATTTAAATTCAAGTAATTTAAATCCTTGTTTTAACTTTATAGTTATCCCTAATTCCATTGTACACCCAATTTTGATATTGAATTTCCCACTCCTTGATACCTTAGTGGAAATCTGGTTGATACATTAGTATGAACTAGAACATGTTGAAAAATACTATGCTTAGTCGGAGCTTAGACAAAAAATATTTACTTTGAGGAATTTAGCCACAAAATCACCTATAATTTAAAATGTTGCCATGGTATTGTCTTTACCATAGAAATTTATAAAATGGTTTGACTTGTTAAACAAAATAAAAATTAGTTTGGATTTGGGCGAAATGGATGTTTGGATGGGTGCATGTCTATGCACGGGATCGACTCATTTCTATGGTCGAGGCCCAGGGTTTGTTTGGAAGTCGCCCAAGTCAGTTAAGGACCGGTCTTCGAGTCGCATCTTGCTAAGCCCTATCGTACTATCATATGTCCTGTGTGGGCGGGACCTGGCTAAATAATTTGTAGCATTGTACCGTGGTCGTGCCATCTGGTTGCGTGAGTGTTTTTTATGACCTACTTTTATGTATTGCCACCTAGCGCAAGAGGGGGCCTGAACCCGACGGGTTTCTATTCAAAGGGGGCGGAATCTTAGCGAGACGGGACTACGGTGGGATGATGCATTGTAAAAGCTTTGAGATAATGACTTAGTCGCACACCTTCGGCAGTGTGTGAGATGAACATTATAAGTCAGTTATCTCTTTGTGGGTAAAGTTGTACAACCTCCGCAGAGTGTCAAGAACTATTCGAATAGTCGTGTCCACGGTCAATGACATGCTAGCAAAACCACTCAAAGTTAGATTTTTTTGTTTTGTTTTCAAAAGATTTTATTAAATTGTTTTGCATTTCTATCCAAATGGGAATTGGGCGGGTAGCCATGTGATAGGAGGGTATCCTTCACCACTTGTTGATGAATGTTATCTAACTATAAAACTCAAAATTTATAAAAAAAATTAGCTATGTAATAAACTGCTTCAGAAACTTAATATGAATATTTAAATAAAAATTATTGCTTTATGCAAATTAAACCATATAAGCCTCCTATTGATAAATCTTTGCATGCATAAATCTGTTACTTGACAGGTGTGACTTGCGAGCACGTTTGTTGTGCTCACTCTTGCTTAATTCAAATATTGAGCAGGAGATGAATGCTACGAGGAGAATGAGAACTTGAACGACTAGGCTACATCTCCAAACGATTACCTGTGGCGAATCGTATGGCCTACCTTGCCGTTTTTGCTTCCACTGTGTTTTGCTTAGTGGCATTATGCCCTTTTTGTAACGAACTTAAATTATGTAAAATAAATCGCGTGTTATGGTTGTGTTACCATCTCTTGTTTAACTATGTACACTAGCTGTTCCTAGACTAGTGTATGAAGCACAGAGAATCTGAGGTCTTTCGCTCCTGGATTCGACACTTATAAGGTCTTTTAGATAACAAATTGACATCAATGAACAGACATCTTTGTCAAATATTCTCTAAACTTAATCAACTTATCTCAGATGGTTTCATTCCATTGGTCCAACCAAACACTACTATATATATATATATATATATATATATATATATATATATATATATATATATATATATATATATATATATATATATATAGAGTATGAGATCGTCTCAGAGTACCATACCATTTTCCATATAGGACACCCGTTTTGTACTCCCGGGAGTATGTACTCCCACTTCCAATATACCACTTAAACGAATATATTATACTTCTTTATCACTTTCAGTATACTTGAATACCAATTATAAGATACTCCAATGTGACTTAATCGGAAAATTTTCATTGGAGCCCTTTATTTTTGCTATATACCCTTTTTCATACATAAAAAAGTATATACACGGATTTTGGTATAAAAGTGGATTTTCATGAATTTTTTCATGGAACTCACTTTAGGGTATCTTATAATCATTATTGGAGTATACTCAAATTGATAAAGAGGTATCATCATACAATTTAAATGGTATATGAGAGGTGGAGTACGCACTCTGTGAGTACCATACCATTTTCCATATATATATATATATATATATATATATATATATATATATATATATATATATATATAAGTCCCACTGGTATTGGAACCACTGCACTATGCTGGTCTATGGATGGCTATATTTCCGACGTTTACCCTAGATGAACAGAAAATGTAAATTATTCACTCATTTATTTTCGTTTGGCTTGCATCCGTTTGGTTCTCGTTAAATTTCATGTTGTTTTTTGGGCTTGCTTTCGTTTGGCACTTGGCAGCTAAATGGAACATGGGAATATCCGACGAATTCCTTCCTTCGAAATCTTATTGGAGCCGAAATAGCCTACCAAAGAAAAAAAAATAAGTAGCAACATTCAGTATTTCCTTCCACTAACCACCCCAGCAATTCATTTTCGTATAGCTAACAAACATAAGAAAATGCCCTGTTTAGGATTCTTATGTGGAATCATAAATTTTCGAGGAATCCTGCTTCCCTAATAAGCCCTGGCTTGGATGAAATAGAGTTTCATTTCATATATATATATATATATATATATATATATATATATATATATATATAGTATGGTACTCCTGAGAGTACATACTTCCATCTCTCATATATCACTTAAATTGTATAATGATACATTTTTATCAATTTGAGTATACTCCAATAATGATTATAAGATGTCATAAAGTGAGTTATATGAAAATTTTCATGAAAATCCACTTTTTATACCAAAATCCGTGTATATACTTCTTTTATGTATGAAAAAGGGTATATAGCAAAAATAAAGAACTCCAATGAAAATTTTCTGATCAAATCACATTGTAGTATCTTATAATTGGTATTCAAGTATACTGAAAGTGATAAAGAAGTATAATATATTTGTTTAACTGGTATATTAGAAGTGGGAGTAAGAGAAATGGTATATATATATATATATATATATATATATATATATATATATATATATATATATATATATATATATATATATATATATATATATATATATATACCAGCCAGAGTATATATGTTATAGTAAAGTCGCAAGTTTAAAAGGCAACACATCATCGGCTGAATTTGGAACCAAGCTGCCAGCTAGTTCCCTACAAGCCAAAGCCCAATGTGACTACCCATGCCTGGAGCACTTTTCAGTGACGCGTGTAGCCTACCAACCAGGCCGCTCGATCGATCACTCATTCACTCATGTTTTGTTCGTCCGTTCCACACCCCAGCCGTACGTGCGGTCGGAGATCGCACGAGCCGTATCAGCTCGGAGCCTAGGACGGCACCGCAGCCATAGATCGGATTCGGGGAAACGTGGCCTCTTGCCCGCCCATCGCGCACCCTATCCTCCGCCTCGCCGCTCGCCAATCGCCACCTCTGATTTCCGCGCCACGCCAGCTTCACACTTCTCACGTATGCTATCCACATAAAAGTGACCAAGCAGGCGAGCAGCCTCGGAGGAGGCCAAGGCGCACAAACCGCACAGCCACAGCAAGCCGCGGAGTCGCCATGGCACAGTCGATGCTTATGTCAAGCGTCAGCGGCGTGGCTGCTGCCTCCGGCCGGAGCCTGCTGCATGCCGTCCGGCCGACGCCGCTCTCGCGGTTCGTGCTGTCGTCGCAGCCGTCCTACTGCAAGCGCATGGCGTCCTCTCCGTCAAGACAGTCGCTCTGTTCAGCGGCAAGTCCAAGGCCAAAGCCGCGCCGGCAAGGAAGGTTCGTGGATACACCAGTCCATGTCCATGTGTGCGTGCTTGCGAGCTGCGGCCATTTATTTGGTTGGCTCAGTTTATTTTTTTTCTTCTTCTTCTACATGAATGGTACTACTACTAACTGTGATGTTTCTGATTCTGATCGACGGTGTTAATTGAATAGGCTGAAACGAAGCCCAAGTTTAAGACCGAGGACGGTATCTTTGGCACGTCCGGCGGGATCGGTTTCACCAAGGAGAACGAGCTGTTCGTTGGTCGTGTTGCCATGCTTGGGTTTGCCGTGAGTACTCTCAAGAGCCATGCGCATTTGCATGTCAATTTGTTGCTTTTCTGTGTGGATCATTTCTAGTCTAGATACTTAGGAATTAAGGCATTTAGTAATATTTGTAAAACGAATACAACTCTATTATCAAATATAATTATATGTATTGTAATATTTAGTTGTGCAATTGCATGAAAATTTTAGTTAGTTTAGAATATTCTACTGAATTTATAATGGTTTCAGTAAAATAGTTTAATTATTTCGTAAATATCTTTTTGTTACACTACATCAAACTGATGTTTAAACCACAATATACATTACACGAAGAAAAAAAACACATTTGTTAAAGAAAAAAAGAACCATCAAGCAAGTAAGCAACTGCTAAGCCTGATATATTGCTGTTGTTACGATTGATATCAGGCATCGATATTGGGAGAGGCCATCACCGGGAAGGGCATCCTTGCCCAGCTGAACCTGGAGACCGGCATCCCGATCTACGAGGCGGAGCCCCTCCTCCTCTTCTTCATCCTCTTCACACTCCTCGGAGCCATCGGCGCTCTCGGCGACCGTGGCAGCTTCGTCGACGAGCCCACCGGCCTCGACAAGGCCGTCGTCGCCCCCGGCAAGGGCTTGCGCTCCGCCCTCGGACTCAGCGAGGGAGGTATACATAAACACACACTCATCATGCGTGCACACCCATTGCATCGCTCATTTCCATGACCAATTAATGGAGAGATCATGCTTATGGTCGACGTGTTTGATTTTGTGGATGCGTGCAGGGCCGCTGTTTGGGTTCACCAAGGCGAACGAGCTGTTCGTGGGGCGGCTGGCGCAGCTGGGCATCGCCTTCTCCATCATCGGGGAGATCATCACGGGGAAGGGCGCGCTGGCGCAGCTAAACATCGAGACGGGCGTGCCCATCAGCGAGATCGAGCCGCTCGTCCTTTTCAACGTCGTCTTCTTCTTCATCGCCGCCATCAACCCCGGCACCGGCAAGTTCGTCACCACTGACGACGAAGAGTAGATCGATCGATCAGTACGCCCGCTGCGATTGTTTGCCATTAATTGTTTCAGTGCGTCGCTGTACTGCGTGCGCGTGCTTGTTGTGTACGTGAGACCTAGGAGTGTATGTACGTAGGTGTAAGTTTTCTTGTAAAGGACAAGTGTATATCAGTATATGCACCGTATGCACCATCAAGGCCGTCTGTTGCGGGTTTTTATTTTCCCTAAATGATACAGTTGTGATTGGTATTTACAAATCTAGCGCTCATTGTGCGATATTGCCAAAATTGATAGCACAGACGTGCCTCCTTGCGCCACATGTGCTCCACCGCGCGTCCCTAGCCCGGACAGCCGCTATCCGTGCGCTGTGGGTCCGAACGTGTTGAAAACCGCACACTCCTAGACCGGATTCACATGCGGCGGACGCATAGCAATTCCATGCGCCCATAGCCCGGACGAGAGGCTGTCCGTGCGCCCCTAGCCGAACGAGGGCCTGTCCGTGCGACCCTAGCCTGAACGAGGGACTCTAGTAACTCACCGGTGCCAGGGGGGTGATAGAGGTGGTCGAAGGAGGCTTGGTGACGATGACCCGAGGCGTCGTGACGATCTTCACGTGGCGGTGACAACCTAGGAAAGGGGAGACGCCATGAGCATTTTGGGGAAGCTCAAGGGAGGGTAGGTGGTGGTAGGAGAGGAAAGAATTGGGCCGAGGCTTATCGAATAAGGTGTGGTGGCAGAAGGTGCGGTTTTGGCCGAAAACGAGGAAGACGAGGTCGCCAGCGGGGACCTGAGGATGAAGAGGCAAATTAGTTGGGGGGGATGATTCCTCGTGTCCTGAAACACATGGTGACGCACACAACGAAGGGAGGAGCTCACCGAGACGACAGGGTTGGCGGTGCGGGTGGGCAAAACAATGGCTTGCGGTTCCTTGGCTATTGCGCTCGGTGGAGAAGAGAAAGGGAGGATCGGATGCGGTGTCTGAGCGTCCAGCGAATGGTGGAGCCTCGTCAGGGCTAGGGGTGCACGGACATACCCTCGTCCGAGCTAGGGCGCCCGAAATTGCCACGCGTCGGCCGCAGGTGAATTCGGTCTAGGGGCGTGCGGTTTTCAATGCGTCCGGGCACGCAACGCACAGACAGTAGCTGTCCAAGCTAGGGCTGTGCGGTGGAGCACACGTGGCGCGAGAAGACACACTTGTGTTGCCAATTTTGACAATACACGCTTGTGTTGCCAATTTTGACAATACCGCGTAAGGAGTGCTTGATTTGTAAATACCGACCATAATAGTGGCATTTAGCCAAAAACTCATTTGTTGTACTCCGTCCGAGATTTGTGTATTTCCCTCCCACCGCGATTTTGCAAAACACCCCTCCTGCATTTTCGGATTCAAGATTTTGCACAAACCAAGAACTTGTATGAGCCAACCATTCACTCTAGGGCTGTTCATTTTAAAACCGAACCAAAAAAACCGTATCGTATCGGTCAACTCAGTTTGACCGGTATTTGGTACGGTTTTCAAAAATATGGTTTTATGGTATTTCAGTTTTTTTCGGTAAAAACCGAAATCTCGTAACATACGCCGATCTGGCTCGGCCGCTCGGGGCCTCGGACTGGCGCTGGATCTCGGGCTCGGGGCCGCTGGCGTGGCAGTGGGTGGTGGTCTTCGCTTCTTTGCCCGCGGCTGGGTGCTCGCAGAATCGTTGAGGAACCGTCATTGGCGAGTCGATCCGAGCGATTACCTCGTGACAAGCGTAGAATCGTAAGAACAATGCATGAACAACAAGAAGAATAAGAGATGAACACGAGAGATGTAGGGGACTTCTTGCTTCTCTTTATTCCTTCATCCATCGATCAATCAATTACAATGAATAGCACCCCTATTTATAGGCTACGACCCTTCTAGGGTTTGGGATGAGAGCCCACCTTGGGCCAAGACTCCGGCCCCTGGCCCGGCTTCCCAACACTCCCTTGGGCACTCATCCTTCATGCCCATGTCTCGTCAAAACTCCATAAAAACCCAGTGGGAAAATTTTGGAGAAAGAGTACATGATACACGTTCTGCTGTGATGCACGAATTGCCTCATTAAAAACCTTAGCCGAGAAACTTCAGGAAAACTCGTCAAGGGAAAAAGAGTACAATCCACCTAATTTCATTTAATCTCTTGGACTTATTCTTTGGGTACTCGATCTTCATGATCAAGCTTTAATAATGAGTTCGTGAAGGTTCTCCCCCTGAATTCTGCACTTCTCTAAGTCTCATCATTTCAATTCACATATGCATCTTTCGAAACTAGACGCTGAAAGTGACTTAGTGAATAAATCTGCAAGATTCTCACATGACTTAGTATGCAGTACTTTGATTTCGTTCATCTTTTGCAATTCATGAGCATAGAAGAACTTGGGGTTGATATATTTTTATGAGAGGGTTCTTCACAACATCCATATGCACTTGTGCAACACAAGCTACTTTATCTTCAAAGATAATAGTGGGGGTTGGTGCGATATTCAATCCACATGACTGCTGGATGTGGTGAATCATCCGCCGAAGCCAAGCACATTCTCGTGAGGCCTCGTACAGTGCTACTGTTTCCGAGTGGTTCGTCGAAGTCGGTACAAGACTCTACTTAGACGATTCTCATGGAATTACAGTTCCACCACATAGGAATACATAGCCTGTTTGCTATTCGGCTGTATGCGGGTCCTACAAGTACTCGTTATCTGCATTGCCATTCATAGTTAAGTCTTTGTTCTTTCTGCAGAACAGACTAAGTTCTTTGCTTCCTTAGAGGTATCGGAAGATGTCCTTTATTCCCTGCCAATGCCTTTGGTAGGTTCTGCACTATACCTTGCTAGTAGGTTCCCGGCAAATACAATGTCCGGTCTAGTACAATTTGTTTAATACATGAGTGTTTTTATCACACTTAAGTATGGGAATTCCGGTCCCAGGACTTCCTCCCCCTCTTTTCTAGGTCTGTACGGGTCCTTGTCTTGCTGCAAAGATCTCCCGACCATTGGCACTTTCAAAGGGTATGCCTTTCCAAAGTCTAACATTTCTAACACCTTCTAAGTGTAGGTTGACTGATGTACTAATATCCTTTCAGGGGCATGCCCAAGCTGCAAGCCTAGGTAATATTTGGTTTTCACCCAAATCTTTCGTTTGAACTCCGACTCGTGTAAGAGCTTGCTTTCTTAATATCCTTCAGGGTTCTTATGATATTCAGATCAACTTCATACACTGTGATTATACAAAATCCATTCTGGGATCGTCGTATAAATACACAGAGATTATTCTCATTGTTCGTGTAGCCTTTCTTGCATAGAAAGTCGCTTCAAGCGATTATACCACATTCGCTGATTGCTTAAGTTCAGCAGTGACTTTTTGAGTTTCACACTGTACATATTTCTATTTGCTCTGTTTTGGTTCGGGACAGTGATACATTCAGGTATCTTCATATAAATATCCGAATCCAATATTTCATAAAGGTATGCTAGTACCCCATCCATCAATTTCACTTCTAATTTCAAGTTCACTACCATTGAGATAAATATCTAAAGGGAGTTCCGCCCATGACCGGGGAATAGGTTTCTTCGTAATCATCTTCTGGATGTTCAGTGAAACCTTATGCAGCGAGCCTTACTTCTTTTAATTTCTCTTTCGAACAAAATACCCACTTATGCCCTACGGGGTGCACAAGGGGAGACGTGCGGCTTACAGGCCCAAACATCTTTCTTTTATTTGGGGAGAATAATTCAGTTTCTATTGCCTTCTCCCAATCTTCTCAATCTGATCTTTTCTTTCATTTAGCGAGCGATGCAGGCTCTGAATCAAGATTGATGATTGTGGCAAGTTTCTTTGCAAAGTAAGTGTCAACATTGGCTGTTGTAATATTCAAATGTTCTCCCAAGGTCATAAAGTTTATAGCTATTTCTTCAAGGGGCGATTCTTTTAATGCTTCTACTTGCTCACGCTGCTTCCAATTGCGGGGCAAGTCCCTTTAGTTTTTCAGCTCCGATGTGTGCGCACACATCCATGCTGATGTCTCCCTTCATGGGGATGTTCAATTCTGGTATGCCTTTCCTGAAGGTTCCATACCGATGCCAGGTCCCAACTGACTCCCCTTCTAGTTCTGGGCACCGGTGATCTACCGTGTCAAGTCCTTCTTATCCTTTTTCACCAGCGCCCCGGTTGCTTGATTCGAGGGCGAAGTTCTCGCCCTTCAGAGGCCTTAGGACGGGATTAGGGATACCTTCATCGGTATTTCAACCCTCTCCGGTGCATTGCGTGCAGGCACATGCTACTTGGTCACGCTCTTCAAATCACTAAAGTGGTTAGGCAGTTGATTTGCTAATACTTGCAAATCAATTGTCTTCTAGACTTCAATTGTTTCCCGACATTATTATCAAGGGTTGATTTCCTCCCCCTAATGACGGGAACTAACCTCATCTAATGTACTATCAGCGAATCGGGCATTATACAAATCTCCAGTCATATGGTCCAAATACTTGATTATGGATGCTGTCTCATAACCAACGTATTATGGATGTTGACCCTTACGCTAGTTGCATAGGTGGATGGATGTTATAGGCCGACGGTCTAAAATTGATGAGAGCTGCTGCGAGCAGGACTGCGTGTCCCCAACATGTAGTTGGTAAATTACAATTCTTCAAAGTTCTGCTAGTCCATTTTGGGTACATACATGCGGTACAAAATGCTCAACTTTTAATTCCCATTTTCATGCAATAATCATCAAATGCTTTCGAAGTAAATTCTCCGGCGTTGTCCATTCAGGTGGACTTCACATGATGATCAGGGAAAATATTTCTAATTTAATTATCTGCGAGATTGGCTTTGCAAAAGCATGATTTCTCGTAGACAATAAACATACGTGCGACCATTCTGAGGAAGCATCGATGAGCACCATAAAATACCTAAATGGCCCTTACAGGGGCTGTTATAGGACCGCAAAAGTTCTCCCTGGATACGGTCCAGGGATGCAGGGACTTCATTCTTCGCTTTCAGAGCGAAAAGGTCTAGTAATTAATTTCCCGGTGGTATATGCGGGCACACAAAATCTTCCTGATTCGAGAAATTCTTTACATTCATATTATGTCCCTGTGAATTGTTAATTATATTTATCATCATCTTAAGACCTAGGCGGCATAATCTATCATGCCAGAGATAGGTAAGTTCAGAGCTTCTAAATGCGGTTTTCAAGGCAGTATAGGCTGCAGGTGCCTTAATATCAGTGTAGTATAGCCCAGTTTCATATGAAGAAAGATATTCTAATGCTATTTTTCACTTTCTTCACGCTTTGTAATGAGCAGGTATTTTGTACCATACTCTTCTTCAGTCTCTACGTGGAAACCGTTAGTGCAAATATCCTTGAGAGTTCTAGTCGATTCTGGGTACAACAAGTCTTCTTCAATGACCAAAGTTGTGCCCATTGGTAGTATAATTATGGTCATTCATGAGCCTATTATACAAGTATCGCTGCCTGCGATTGTCGTAAGACTACCAGCATTCTTGCTGATCGACTGGAAAAATTTCCGTTTCTCTCAGGATGGTATTCGTTGTACCGCTACATGCTGAGCACACTTCCTCCATAGGGCGCCACACGCGTTCTAATATAATGTACTTTATTAATATGTAGCAGAGAGCAAGCAACACATAAATAAAATACTTCAGATATCAGAACATAACTTGCTATTATAAAGACGAGAAAATAAGTCTTGCAGGACTCATAATAAGAATTTAATGCTTTGCTCTCCTAGAGCTTGCAACCATTATTCAATAATTCAAAATTCTGCTTCAATTACAAACTATGATGTCCAAAGGAGGGATAATGGGGCTGCTACTGGGCTGTTCACATTCGTAAGTACAGCTAATGGATGTGAATCCTCTGTGCCTGCAATGGCGAGGTATGCCTCATGCTATCATTTGCCCTTCTTCTTAGACTGTAAAGCATCAATAATGTGCGACGCACGACCTTACCCTTTTTACTCCTCTCATTTGTGAGAAGCTTCATCACCTTGTAGTTGCTAGCAGTGGCTTCATGGCCAACATTGCTACTAGGTGGCTGCAAGATGAAGTTCTTTCCTAGAACATCACCTTGAGCTTCCGCAACTTGCATGATGTCAATTAATTCGGCATACTTCATGTAGCCGTCTTGACGATAGTTGCGTACGGATTGTACCGCATTCGGGTGAAAGGTAGCGAGGGTCTTCCCAATCTTCTGCTCATCCGTGATCACATTACCACAGAATTGGAGACTGATATAAATTCTATACAAATTCTGGCCATACTGGGTCAGTTCTTCGAATTCCTGATTCGTGATGCGAGTCATCTTCATATTCATGTAAAAAAAAATTCAAAGGATTACTACTGGTAATCTGCATAAAATGGTTGCAAAATTCTCACAATGCTCTTGAACTCGTGTTCGAGCCAGATTTTTCTATGCATTTTTCATGATTTACTGCTATTTCCAATGATTAAAAGCAACATATACAATTACAGATAATCAAAACAGTAAATACAATAAATAAATTGCATAGAAATAACAATAACAAGAATAAACATGCTTCAAAGTTCAAAAATATGCAAAATTTGGATTCTTGAGGCCCTTTTCTGCTGGAAAAAGATTTTTCGACGAAAACTGCAAGTTTCAGGGGTTAAAATGCGAAGAACTCAGTTCTGAGAGAAAATTCACGTAATTTTTCATTTTCTGAGGTGTTATTCTGTAAGAATTTCTTTATCCCAAAAAATCCTCGTAATTTTCAGAATCCCGAGGGTGTTTTTTTGCAAAATTTTCCTCTTTCGTGTAAGAATCCCTGTGATTTTCAGAATCTCGAAGGACCTTCTTGCAAAATTGTTTTTTCTGAAATACCTCACTGGCCCCACCCTTTTTTTCATTCTTTTACGCCCGATTCTTTTGGCCCGCTTGGTTTTCGCCCGCTAGGCCCAAGTTGGGCGGGCGAACCGGCGTGGAGGAAGGTTTCCCGCCTGTTCCTATGGTGGTGGCGCGCTCCTAATGGAGCTTGAGGAGGCGCCGTGCATACGCCGCATGACCGGCAACTCTAGGCGGCGCGAGGTGCGAGCCCGGCGGCGGCTCGGAGGCGCGCGACGCCGGCCGGCGGAAGCCGCCAAGGTGAGGGACGGCGCGCGGGGCGCGGCAAACCGGGAGGTGCGCTGGGCTACGGGCGGCGAGCGGTGGCGCTGCGGGGCGCCGAGGCGCACTCGGCGGCCATGTAGGGGCGCGCTGAGGCGGCGCTGCGAGTCGAGAACCGGCGCGCGGGAGCCGCTTCAGCGGCGAGGACGGCGCGCGCAAGCCGACGGCGGAGCCGCTTCAGCGCGGCGAGGGCGGCGCGCGCAAGCGGTGGCGCCAGAGGCGCCATGCGGCGCACGAGGAGGCGACCGCGCGGAGCCAAGCGGCTTCGTGTCGACGGCGTGCGGCTTCGGGCCGATGGAGGCGAGGGGCGCCATGCGGAGGCCATGTCGGCGGCGTGGCTATGCGGCGATGCTCATGCGGGAACGACGCTCGTGCGGGAGCGATTGCGGGCGGTGCGGCGGCTTCGCCAGCGGCGGCCGCGCGCGGTGTGGCCGTCTGCGAGGAGGAAGCAGCGTGGCCGCATGCATCCTTTTTTCTTCGTGTATGCAAATTCACAACATGCAAACCAATAGCCGAACGTCTTTTCTCATCCCACGTCATGCACAACATGCAATCCAATAGCCGAACGTCTTTTCCCAAGCTACGACTCATGGATTTTGGTTCTTGCCGTGAGTTTTGTTCATGCATCCATCCATTTTTTTCAGCATCAGCCGTGCAAGGTCGTAGGCGATGCACAAGGCCGTGCAAGGACTTCGCCCACGGGAGGACGGTGTGCTTACGCGTGTGGGCGGCGCAGCCGCATGCAAGCGGCGTGGGACGTGGTCGCATGTTGGCGATACGACGGCATGCGTGTGCCGGCGTTATTTTTCTATTCATGCAATGATCTACGATGCAATCAACATCCGCTCTTTCATGCAATCTATCGATCGGCATTGTGCCGGCGACTCCAAGTCGGCTCGCGACAGATTAGAGCAAATTTGCACCATAGAAACAATCTAGAAAGCAACAATTAAAGAATTGAAAGCAATCTAGAAAAACGATTCAATCTACGAGTGTCGTTCATCGACGGTTACCTTTTCGATGCGAGGAGAGTCGATCGTGCTGATAACCGTCGATGAACCGTCGCTGGCGAGTCCAGTCCGAGCGATTACCTCGTAGACAAGCGTAGAATCGTAAGAACAATGCATGAACAACAAGAACATAATAAGAGATGAACACATAGATGTAGTGGGACTTCTTGCTTCTCTTTATTCCTTCATCCATCGATCAATCAATTACAATGAATAGCACCCCCTATTTATAGGCTACGACCCTTCTAGGGTTTGGGATGAGGAGCCCACCTTGGGCCAGGACTCCCGGTCCTGGGCCCGGTTTCCCAACAGTAACGACCGCGCGCACGCGCTAGCTAGGCGCCACCCACCTCTCCTGGAGGCACACGGCCTTGCGTGCATGTCCGACGGCCGGCGTGCGCGCGCGGACCGCCTGCATGGCAACTGTATATATGCATGCACGACGGCGCGAGTGGCGATCGGCGATGGCACACTAGCATCGCGAATCGCATGCATCACTGCATGTGAAGTGGACCTCCAGAGCATTGCCACCGGTTGCTGCTTTGCTAGTATTGCTACTTTGCTCATTTGCTGGTTGAGTGGTTGTTGCTTGCTGGCTTGCTGCTGCGCCTGCGAGCAATAGTGCGAATTTCACTCCATGAACCAGATTTTCAGATTCAAAAATTAAATGTTGCATTTCGGTTTTCCATCTTCACAAAATCCATTTCGGACAAAAAAAAATTAAATGCTGCAAGAAAATGGACATACTTTGTAACATTTTGGATCCAAGGAAAAACCATTTTTTTGGACAAACTTTGTAACCTTTTCGGATCCAAGCGAATAAAAAATTGTAATTAATCAAACATGAGAATGTTCTTCAGGAATTTTTTTTTTAAAAAATGACCATGTTGGAACATTCCACACAAAACTTGAAGCAAAAGCTTGAACGGGGTGGAGGACGGCCAGATCTGGTGGCCTGCGGGGTGTCGCGTCGAGGACGGTGGATCCAGCGGCGGCGGCACGGCACGGGGGACGAAGAGGGCACTGGGGATGGTCGGATCCAGTTCATGGGCATTTCTTTGGCCCGTCGGCACCGAGGACGACAACGTTGGAGCTGGCGCTAGCTCGCAGCAAGGAGGAGATGGAGTCAACGAGGGTCTCGCGGCGGCGGCTGCACGGGCTTGCGATGAGTGGAATAGAGGGAGAAGACAATGAAGAGAGAGGAGAGGGGGGGGGGGGGGAGGGGGGGAGGGAGTGGAGGAGGGAGAGGGAAACAGATTCTTTGGGGAGGGCCTCGGCGTGAGGCCCCTCCTCCGGGCTGTTGGATTGCAGGGAGGGGGGCGATGTGTGGAGGAGGGGGAGGGGCCTCCCTAAGGCTATCCCCGTAGAATTTATTTTCAGGGAGAGAGACAAGGGGAGATTAGTGAGATTGAGAGGCTGTGGGAGGACTGAGGAGGACGGGGAAATGAGCTAGGGGCTTTTTTGCAAAATGGACAGCCGAAGAAAGTGCGCAAATCTTGAAGCACAACCGACGGACACGATAGTGTACGCGGGCGCATGCATACGTGGTAAACCCACGTTCAGCTAATATATATATATATATATGGAATGGAGGTACATGTTATAGTTGCAGATTGATCAACAGACGGTTTATTAAGATGAGTAAGATCTTATTCAGTTTGAGATCATTTGCAGACTTCGCTTCCCGCTAAATTATCATATTTCCATATTGGCTTGCATCTTGCATGCTGAAATTATAATAGAATGGTCTTGATCATACAACAGCTGCGCACAGATCAGAAAGCATGTTTATCTTCTTTTTTTTTTCCTTGAAAGAATGGAGAACAGCTGCATCTGATTTCATTAGAGAGGAGAGAAATTTACAAACATGAAGACACCAGCACCGGAGCAGAGCTTGCTGATCTTTGGTACTGCATATTTCTGCTCCCAGTTTTGCCGAATAAGCAATCTGTCTCTAATGCACATGAGCTGTATCTTAAGCCGAACAGACAGGCCGAGGCTCATTTAAGCCCAAGTAGACCTGCCACCTATTTTCTCCTGGTCCATTTGAGGTGTTATTTATGTCAGAGCCATTGGAACCTAACCTCTAATCATCTAAACTTTAAGCCCAAGTAATCTCAACGGGGAATTAGGAGTACAGGAATGGAATTTATGCCCAAGTCTTGGCTAGTTCTGGCCCCTGTCTTGCTTTAGCTAGCTACACAGCCACAAATGGAAGTATGGAACACCCATCCAGCTCTGTTTCTTGCACCGGCCGGCCATCGACACATGGAAACTCCTTTTCGCTTACCAATCTGCCACGGCACGCATGCTAAGCTCATCCGTGTAATCACACGCACAAGATATCAACAACTCACCGGTGAGGTTTCATAATTCATGTAGTGCTAGCTCAAATGATATGAACCCTAACTAAAAGGGGGCCTCTGTATGCTCTCTCTAGCTATAGCAAAAAGGGGCCCCTGGTGAATCATTCCATGCATGAGCTGAGCTGAAAAGATAAAAGATATAGCCAACTTTGACATATGCTATCCTGCACCATGGTACAACCAAATAATTAAATTAAGAACACCTCCCAAATCTGATCTAACGCTGATGATGTTTTTTAGGCCCAAATTAACTGTCAAAGAGAAGGGCATAGCAAATATTCAAACAAACAAGAGGCAGAAAGCAACTAGTTGCTAGTAGTAGTATAATTAGCCTAACTGCTGCTAAGCTGTTGGTTGGCTTTCGATCGAGGGGTCACTAAAATTGAAGTCCTTTTATTTTCAGTTGCATCGCATACATGCTTGCCAGGATAAGCTAGCTAGCTTCCTTTCCCTCAGGTTGGTCAAGGAGCTGCTTGCTTTATGGTTAGGGGATCAAGGGTGGTATACCTAACGTATTTCGTATGTATGATGTGAAATTTTAGTTCGGTATATGTTGCGGTCCAGCACCAGCTGGTAGCTGAAGTTGCACGGCTTCTTGAGCTGTCAACGTTTAATTAGTTATGACCGGTGGGTTAGTTAATCAGTTGCATGGTTAAGGTAAGGAATTAACCGTACGTCATGCATGAGCTGTCAGTTTATATTCTTCTAAGGGCACACACGATGCCAGATGCTTATATACAAGTAGTTAAAGAAAAAGAATATAGCTATGTCGTCAAGCACCTACGTAGAAATTATTTTCTCTAATGCAATCATCTCTTCTGTAGGTGCTTAGATGATAGCACTATCTATTAATTATAAATAGCTATATTCATAAGCACCTCTTAAGCATCGGTGCATAATCAAGCATCGATGCTACAAAATAAATACCTTATTTATTATACGTTTCTTTGCTAAGCACCCCTCTAAACACTCTTGCATTAATTGTACATGCTCTAATTATACATGTTAGTAATTAGGGCCAGTTTGCATGCGA
Source organism: Ampelocalamus luodianensis (assembly GCA_036346255.1). NCBI lineage: Eukaryota > Viridiplantae > Streptophyta > Magnoliopsida > Poales > Poaceae > Ampelocalamus > Ampelocalamus luodianensis. The sequence continues at coordinate 20,694,684 of CM070617.1, read as the reverse complement.
CGTGCTAACATCTGGTTAGGCACAGAGATCTTTACGAATTCCAGTAGGATCTGCTATTACGAAAGATGGATAGTTTCAACTTATTATCATACTACAACATAATTAAATAAAACAGCCGTAATGTCAAACGGAGCCCCTTGATCAGTTCGTGCCTGTTACGTCGAGGGAGATTAAGAGCCGTAGCTGTTGTGCCATCGTGATCGTACTATACATATGGGTTGTTAGCTGTGGACCATGCATCACATGGCCACAACAAATGGCGCATGCACGAACGGCCCGCCCCTAAGAGGATATGATTCACTAATAGTATTACTCAAAGGTTGCTGTCCAGTATATGCACACATAGTTAATTAAGCCCTCTTACTCCATTACTTGTCTGGACTAATTAACGGTTTCTTTTTGGGGGAAACTAAATAAATACAAGTCCCTATCGGATAACCTTTCTACGGGAACGCGGCGCTTGTGGAGTTGTGGGTGAGCCGCTAGCTTTACATACATGCCGGAGAGAATACCCTACTCTACTGACGACGACAAAGCACAACTAACTCGACACGTACGCAAGCTCCAATTTTGACAACCGTCGCTAACATATACGCAGACATAGCTAGCTCTCCCCTAGACATGTTAGGAGCGCAGGAATTTTACAGAAAACAGTATAATTCTAGCACATATCTCACAAAATATATGTATTCGATATTCGAATGACTAGTCTATGTTTGAAACACGTGATTTTTTTCTCTCCGATCACTGTAGTAATTGAACTGTTTCATGTGAAATTCCAACTCTCCCAACGGTGCCACGTAGGTTTGTACAGATTATACGAGGGTGGTGCCGTCACTCGACACTATGTAATTAAGTTGATACAGTGTTCGCTGTTTGGGCATGTGCTATCTGCTGGATTCCTCCATGTTGCTGGAGGCCTGGACAGTACATTGGCTGCCAGAATCCACGTAGCCAGGACAAGAGAGCATGTAGCCACGTAGATCCAACCACTCTCTCGTGCCCCGTGGGGCGGGCGCCACGTGGATGGGTCGGAGGCTGGCTCAGTGGCCCCCCTTGTCGTTTGTCCCGCGCCACGTGGTGTGGCTTGGAGGTAGTACCTTCACCCCTAAGAAATTAATTATATTTACTTTTAGTTGCAAACATACTGTTTTGATTATTTATTTCCTCTCCACTTGTGCCCAGGTATTTGGTGCTTTCAAATTCAAATCATGGTACTATCTTTTGACTGTGGTACACTTGTTATATAGTTCTTTTTAAGGCCTGACAACTACGTCAAAAATAGATTTTTTTTTTTGTGTCATGATCATCTGACGCGGCAACCACTAAACCGCTGTTTAGGTCTATAGTTCGGCCCATAGATAGATAGAGGATAGAAAAAACGAGATGCAATTTGTAACAAAAGAAAAAAACAACAAGGCTAGTTATAAATAAATAAATTTCAAATAAAGCTATTTAATTTCTTGTCCACAGAATGAATATACTTTCCATAAAATTCTTTTGTGATGTTCATGTCAGCTTGTACTAAAAATTGTATGTACCATAGCCATCTCGAACCAAAAAAGGAAAAAATAATAGCGTTTGTTTGAGCTCCAAACTAGCCAGTCCTCCATGGCAAGATCAAACATGTCACGCTTGTGATGCTGCCAATTTCTTACCTACACTGTATCTAAGGCTGCTAGTTCGTGCATCCAAGCAAACAGGGGGCTACGCGAAAATAGCACACGGCATCACATGCAATTGTTGCATGCTTCAGAAGAAAAAACAAAAGCCTTGACTTGATTTGATCTCTTCCTTGTTTGCCTCCTCTGTTTCGTTCCAATCCTCTTGCGTAGGTTGTATTTTGGGTGGACCCGATTCTGAGCCGTTCGAATCTTTGTGCCAACGAATCAAATCTCTGCCTTTTGGCTTCATTTACTTGATGATTCCCTTGAATCATCCAAGCTCCTAGCTAGCTAGCTCTTTTTCATAGAAAGTTAGTTCAGAGTGTTCTACAGCATCTTTTATGTCGATTCGTTCGTGCAGTCTGAACTTACACTGAAGATTTCTGGCTGAGGTAGTGTATATTCATGCTGTTCCAGATTTAAAAAAAATGGTGACAACACGCGTGAACTACCGTTTGATATGCTCATTCTAGATGTGACAATTTACATAGTACCTAAGGGGCACGTAGCATCCATCACACTGCATATGAATATATGATACGATCCTCCTAAATATCTTGTTCAATCGCTACACCCCGGTGCATTCACATCCCTCTCGGCAATCCCAAGCGAAGTCTAATAGTCGCAAACGTCGGTCGCGTTGGCCATTTGCGAATCGCCTGTGACCAGGGAGCTCGAGTTGCATTCAAGCAAGCAACAGAAAGACGAGAGCTCAGATCTTTTGGACGACGGCGAGATATCCGGACGGTTTGCCAGTTGCCACCATGAGCTCCATTTATCTCCCGCATCAACTCTCCGGAGTCGGCAGGTCGCTCTCGCCTCTGTCACCTCTCGTCTGAACCATTGCGATAATCAGCAAGCAGACCACTTGCGATAATCTATCTGGGTATAAACGATTCCTCATCAACTCCCCACAGCACGCCACTTGGCACCCATGAGTCACGATCTCAGGGTTACAGAAAACCGGCGAAACATGGGCAGTAAATAGACCGCACAACACTTGGCAACCACGAGCCATGACTAGTGTCAGCATGTTAATTGCATAGGTTTTTTTTTTTTTGTCAGGGGGGACGGTACGTGAAGCAGCGAGTTAGTGCCGGAGGTACGCGTTCACATGGAGCGCAATGAGAGCCCCCGGCGCCATGATTTGTACGGCGTCCATGTCTTCCGGGGAAGGAAACAATAAGGAAAGAGAGAGGATGTACGTAGCCGTAGGAGTAATCCGTTTTTTTCCCTTGCCTTTTTAACTTTGTTCCTCCTTTGAACAACATATGGACTATGGAGGAACAGGGATGCGTACAACGTTATGATCAGATGGCATGTCCTGTAAAGCACAGGTGGGTCGAGCTAGCAAAGACGGGGGAAGGTTCGTAATGAGCACGAACAAGTTTGGTCGATCCCAGCAGTGCCGGATCCGGGGTTTTCAGGATAGTGTTCGAACTTACAAAATGGAGAAGAAATATGTCGATTGGTGTCCTGAACCACAATTGATCGACAGACTTCTTCTCCATTTTTCAAATCTCTAATAGCTACAATTCGCATACATACAAGATTGAAGATTAATGACAACAGTTCATTTTAATTCATTTATTAAGACGGTTTGACTGTTTGGGAATTAGTCAATTAGGGATTTGCCGATTTGGGATTACTCGCTCGCTATCCGCTCGCTTGGGAACGGGACGACGTGAGTCGGCCGCTGGGTCGAGCCTCGCCTGCAATCTGCAGAAATTATCAGAGTTTTAGGATAACATCCTATTGTCCTAAAAACTGATCCTATACTATTTTGTGCCAACAATTTATAAAATCAGGTGCTGAAACCCCAAGAAGAAAATAGACAACAACATATGGGCTAAACCATCTGAGTATACCTGGATAGGACTGCCTCAGGGGTCGCCGAGTGCCTGGCTCAGTCGCCCAGAATACAGATGCCTCCGTCGGTCTGTCCTCAGTCCTCAGAGACGATCGGGTCCTCAGAGGCTCAGCAGCTCAGAGCAGCGCACGGTGCGCCTCGCCCGGTTGCCCTGTCAGCCGCTGCGCTTGGAGCGGAGGTCGGAGGCTCGGAGCTCGGTCGCTACTCGCTCGGAGCAGGCGAGCAAGCCGCCGCCGCGCAGCGCCGCAACGCCCCTCCGGTCCTCGGTCCTCCCCTTCTCCGGTTCTCCCCACCGACCCACACCCACCGCCACCGCGCTCAGCTGCTCACCTGCCCGGCGCTTGCGCTCCCGCTCGGTGCTTGTGTGTTTCTAAGAGATAGAGAGAGATTGTGAGGTCGAGAGAGATTAGGGATTTAGAGTTTGATGAAATGGGTTGGGCCTTGGGAGAATGGGAGTTGGGTGGGATGTTGTCATGCCGAGCCACTGTGGCGTGGACGTGTGGATTTTGGAGATTGCTGGTGGCCTGGTGCGATAGAAAGTGGCTTTGAGGACTATACACGCTAATTGAACCTGATTTCCAGTATATACATGTATTATACCTCATATATACTGATTTTTTGCCCAAAAAATTTGGGTGTTCAGCTGAATACCCATGAACCTAGGTGGGTCCGCCCTGGATCCCAGAATGTATAGAACAAAAATGTAGGTCCGTTAGAATATATTCTCCAAAGATATCATCCTATGTATTCCACCTCAAACCATCACATAAATTGTAATTTTTTTTTCAAAAAAAAACTATGGATTAGATGGTTATGAGATGATCAATCATCCTACAAACAAAATTCAGCTCAAAAATCTAAATATATTGAGAGAGGAACAAAAATTGACAAGTCTAAGTGAATAATAACTTTGATCTCTATCTCTCCTCTCTCTTACACACACACATTGTTTCTACCTTTTAATCTTTCTTCAGTTTTTAGCGTAATCCGTCTATTCTATTTCTCCGTGTGTAGATAGAATAGATTATAGACTTAGAAATTTAGATGCATCGAACCATCAAAGATATCATATGGTACGTACCACAAATACAGTACGCAGCAACCTCAAGCCAAAATGGATTTTTTTCCCTGAGCAAGGGATACCAATTCAAGCAAAACGAATTTAAGACACGTCTTACGTCAATTCTTTTTTTGTAAGACACGTCGAATCCAACGGCGAATAGAAACCAGCCAAGCCAGGACCCCCGTGGCCGTGGGCCCGCGCACCCCGGTACGCGACGCGGACACCGACAGTGGGGCCCGCCTGACATCCTCCTCGCCATCCCCCTCCCTTCCTTCCCCTTGGGCGGCCTTGGCTCCCCAGCCTACCATGCTGGCTGCGCTCCTAGCCTCCTACTATATAACCTCGATCGCCTCACGCGGTCACGCCCACGCCCCACCCCACCCACACTCACACAGGCGCCACCATCCACGCACGCACCGACCGAACGACGAGGCCCAAACCCAAGCGCGCCGCACCGCCTCCCGCCCGCCGCGCGCTCCGCCGCCTGTGTCGACGTCCCTCCTCCGGCTCCGGCCGTCGTGGGCCCCGCGGTTTCCGCCGAGACCGTACGCGCGCGGGAGTGGGAGGCCGGGGACGGACGGGGCCAGGGAGGCGGCGGAGGAGGGATGGAGAAGTACGAGGCGGTGCGGGACATAGGGTCGGGCAACTTTGGGGTGGCGCGGCTGATGCGCAACCGCGAGACCCGCGAGCTCGTCGCCGTCAAGTGCATCGAGCGCGGCCACCGGGTTGGTTTCTTTTTTTTTGATTCTATAATTGAGATGGCTTGTTCGGTTGGTGGTGGATTAATTGCCGGGTGGATTGTGACGTGGTTTTCTTGGTTTTGGGATCTGTGCCGTGCAGATTGACGAGAATGTGTACAGGGAGATCATCAACCACCGCTCGCTGCGCCACCCCAACATCATTCGCTTCAAGGAGGTTCGTCGATATAGGCCGAACTTTTTTTTTTAATCTTTTTTGAACATTTTCTTCGCGTTTTTTCGTCACATGTAGTTTCATGATTATGGAGCGGTTCGAATGGTGCGGATAAAGGATTTTTTTAACTGCAGTTTAGTTTTATAGTAGTTTGTTAATTTCTCTTAACTGCATGTAGTGGGGAATCTTTTCATTGTTGTTAAATAGGTGCCAATTTTTTATACTCCCCTTCTCTTTTCCCCCCTTTCCTTTATTTCGTTTTAGACTATTCCCCTTGTGTTTGTACGATTTAGGCATGGATTTCAGCGTTACGGATGCATGTGCTTTAGAGACTTATTATCATGGTCTTGGTGGCGATTATTTGTGCAAAATCTCGAACATAAAGGCACGGGCTTTTCTGTTTGAATTGTGATAGCAAAATTTAAATGGGTGATGGAATCGGATTGTGCAGTTAGTTTTACTACTTCCTTCTTTTCGTTTTTTTTTAAATCACATGGTTTAATTGTTTTGGAAAAAAAATTCTGCAGGTGATACTGACGCCAACGCATCTTATGATTGTCATGGAGTTTGCTGCAGGCGGGGAGCTATTCGATCGAATCTGTGACCGTGGGCGGTTCAGTGAGGACGAGGTCTCGTGATTTATTCCTTACTTTTATAATCTAATATTTATTCGTTTAAAAAATATAATCAAATATTTGGGTGAAAGAGCAATACTTAATCTTTTTTCTGCTTAATGCAGGCCAGGTATTTCTTTCAGCAGCTGATCTGTGGTGTGAGCTACTGCCATTACATGGTAAGAAACACAAACAAAAATTTCTTATGTTAATCTACATTCAACAAAACAACTCACTTCACTTAAGCACAAATGACTATTGTACCTAGTGTTTCATTCCCCCCCATAGAATTGTTGGTTTTTAATTTAAACCTTCTTCACTTTGATGTATGAGCTTTAAATCTATACTGTATTTCCAGTAATCTAATTTTGGGGACAATCTTGTCAAATACCAGCAAATATGCCATAGAGATTTGAAGCTGGAGAATGTTCTCTTGGATGGCAGCCCAGCTCCACGGCTCAAGATATGCGATTTTGGTTACTCCAAGGTTATTTGCTGAATCCGCTGTTAGTATTGCAACCTTAGAGTTATTGAAGTATCTGTAAATTCTCAGAAATAAAATGCCTTTTCATTTCTGGAACAGTCATCAGTATTGCATTCAAGACCCAAATCAGCAGTGGGGACGCCAGCATATATTGCACCGGAGGTGCTATCCCGCCGCGAGTATGATGGAAAGGTGAGTTTGTGACCCCTTGTTGTTCTATGACATGTATGCTATCTTGTTTCTCTTAGCACTTTTGCAAGATAATCTTAGCTCACTAAAACAAAACTCTTTATCCAGGCATTATATGTGCAAATCTCTCTATCTTCTGTCCCCATGTGAAATATTAATACGCAAGTTGAACTCAAAAGTGCTGTTCGGTGAAAGGTTAGGAGTATTTGGGCATAATATTATTGGTTCACCAAGCTTTATTAGGTGCATAAAATAGCCGATGAGGCGATGACTCGACGGTAATTGAAAAGGAAAAAAAAAACAGTGGGGGAGAGGCCCTCCCCCATAGAATTTCCTTCCAATTGAAAACCATTTAGTGGATGCACTTTTGTCAATGATTGTAACGTTACATATACTTGGCTCCTCTTTTTAATGAAAAGTCGGGTTGAATGATCCGCCGCTCCGAAGTTAAAGAGTCCCTTCCAAAAGTTTGCATAAGCAAAGAAAGGATCTTAGAAAATATCTGATCTGTAAGTTTATTCATTAAATTGTGATGGACAATTTGGTTGGAACATGTAAGTTATTATGTTCGCTGGCCAAACCAAATCGTTTATTGATTTCCGATGATGAACGACTAAGTTTGCAAATCTAGTACACATGCCAAACCTTTGTTGCTGTTGATGGACAGTCTTGTGTGCACTACGAGGTGGACTTCACAACTATTCTTTGCTAGTGCATTTTATTATTAGCTATAGTCACAAATATTGGACCCAACAGAGGATCTGAAATTCTCTTGATAAATGCTTCTGATTTGGATGAGTCATTGTCAGCGCGAGGTGTTGGAACATCTTCCGTTTGGTTTGTTGAGGTAAGATGTACCACAAAGGATGTTGACATTTGGAAAAGTGGAGTGGGCTATTTGGTGAATGCAGACCATCCATCCACAAAAGAGGTTCTTATCCTACAGATTCTCCTAGTTTCTATGAGATGGTTCACCTTTGTTGGCTACATAGGCAGTGAGGAATTATTGAAGTGTCGTCTTCTTGTAGGGTAGTGTTTGGTTGTTTTGTTGTTTGTCTTCTCTTTTATGTCTGTGCTGATTGGCGGCGATTACTTATTGACACCGTGTTGTTTACGGTTGTAGAAATACAACTGTCTTTTTTTTTTCTCGCTTAATGAATGACGCGCAAAGCTTTTGCGTGTTTAGGAAAAAATTGCTTCACCTCTTAATTGTTAACCGAGTACTTTTTTTTTGGGAACGAACCGAGTACTTGGATTCTAGTTTCTTGTCTTTAACCACTTTGTCATAAATAGATAGGTTCTTCCTTTTTTTTATATAAAAAAGATAGGTTCTTTACGAGCTGTAGTTGTAGGGAATTTTCTGCAGTTTGCTCTCCTGGCTTGCAGTTTCTTTTTTTTCCTCTCTTATTACCCCATTGCCCCAATATGCCTCACCAAATCCATTGTATTTTATTAATTATAAATTTTAGAGCACAGTAAATGCTACTAGATCAATGTAAACCACTACCAATTACATATCTACCGCACAATCCAAGTATTATGCAAGAACTTCTAGTTCCAGTCTAGATTGTATGAAATGCGATGTCATATATGACATAAGGTTTGTTGGCTTGATACGAAGATCCATTGTATTAGGAAATTTTATGCAAATGGTGGGCTGTATTCCATATTTCCATAGCTTTCACAAGAACTGTAGCATCGCCATCTTTGATTCGATTAGTTTCAGTCATGTTGCCTCCCTGATTGACCCAGCGACTGGGGGGAAGGTCCACATGAATAAAAAAATGTTCCACTGTGCTCCATCAAATGAAGCCAAAATGACATTTGGAATTTGAAATATTAGCCATAACTTCTGGGGCTAGTTTGCTTTGTAAGTGCAAGTTAGTTTTGCTGATCAAGGCAATGGTCCATGGGAATCCATGTGCAAAAACACCTTTACAGTTTCAGAGTCAAATCTGAGGTTGCCTAAAATACTAAGACCTTTGAGAACCATCATGAGCAAGCTAAATTTAGCTTCTCAATTTCGATATCATTAATTTTCTTGATTTTAGTTGAACAAGGTTAAATCAGAGTAATCCTTTGGTATATTTGAAACCTTTTATTGTAAGAAATTGTGAGACCGATGTTAAGGACCATAAGTATATAGCAGTTTATATGCTTTATTATTATACTGCCATGGATTAGTATGCTAAGCCACCCATTGAAACTTATTGGCTGCTCTCAAAACTTATTGGCTGCTCTCAACCAACTACTCTACTATATATATTACAGTACAAGGAACCTGCATATTGGTCTAAATTTTAATGCAACAGCAGAACAGAACTGCACCAAATGAAACTGATTTGGTCAATCAAGCACAAGTCCATCAGGATAGTTTTGTCTTGGCGCCTCTGAGTCAAAGAATTCTCCTATCGTACTGAATCCGAAGCTTAGCAACCTTATCACAAAATCACCTAGGATTAGCACAAACGACAGTAAGCCATGTCAAGCGTACTGTCACAAAACAGATTATAATCTCCATTATACTAACTGGCTAAATGCTTTCTGATAAATATTATGGTAAGGGAGTATTATTAAGCTATACTCATTAACGGAAATGGATCTTGTTAATGTAGCTCGCAGATGTATGGTCCTGTGGGGTGACTCTTTACGTCATGCTTGTGGGAGCCTACCCATTTGAAGACCAGGATGACCCCAAGAATATACGCAAGACCATTCAGGTGACAAGCTAGACTTCTATGTCAGATATCCACCCTATGCCTGCCTGCAGGTTTTCTTTTTGCGCCTCACTTTACCCTCACTCCAGTCACTCTTCTTCATCCGCAGCGAATAATGTCCGTGCAATATAAGATACCAGATCATGTCCACATATCCGCGGAATGCAGACAGCTTATTGCCCGTATCTTTGTTAACAATCCAACGAGGGTAATGACCTCAACCTCCATTTTTTGTTTTAGGAAGCCATGACGCGTCTCATTACAAGTGACGTAGTGCTGACACAGTAATTTGAATGTTGCCCAGAGAATCACAATGAAGGAAATAAAGAGCCATCCATGGTTCTTGAAGAACCTGCCAAGGGAGCTCACAGAGACGGCGCAAGCCATGTACTACAGGAGGGATAACACTGTGCCTTCTTTTTCGGACCAGACTTCAGAAGAAATCATGAAGATTGTCCAAGAAGCAAGGACTATGCCAAAATCATCCAGGTCAGGCTACGGGTGGAGTGATGAAGGTTCAGACGACGAGGAAGAGAAGGAAGAGGAAGACAGACCAGAGGAGAACGAGGAAGAGGAGGATGAATACGATAAGAGGGTCAAGGAGGTTCATGCAAGTGGAGAGCTCCGCATGAGCTCACTACGCATATGAAAGTCTGCGTAGTAAGTTACATGTAGATAATTGGCTGGCTTGTTATGGAACTGCAGCGTTCAGTGGGATGTATGCAATTTTTGCTGGAAGTTTTCTTCTTGGTGTTTCTTCCTGTAACATAATTTACTTGGGACACGGGAACTTCAATGGTCTAATATTTGGTTCTTGAAAGAGAGAACTTTTGTACATATATAAAGCGTATGTTTATGTGCCCGGGAGAAATAGTTAGCACCATATGCTAATAGCTATGTAGCAATCTCAAAAACCTGAAAAATAAAGAACAAAGCAGCGCCGACCAAATGTAGAGAAGTACGTTTAGATTGCGTTACCGCAGTCTTCACGTACCATTGCGTGTCCTTTTTTTTTTCCTGGAATACCTACCATATAGCATGTCCTTACAGGAGCATGGATTCAATATTAGCATGTACTTCAAAATAAAACAAGAATCACAAGTTATCTCAACTGCATTGATCCACTGTATTGTTTACTAATAACAACAATTTCGGGTGTGGGCATTGGAATTGTTTATGTCGAGATCAACTGAATGCTATGGAGATGGCAAATCAATATGTACAGAGCTAATGGCCCGGATAGGATCAGAACTGTACTTCCACGTATGTTTGCCCGGTTAACATTTCGATTAGCATGGATTAGTAGTATTAGAATATACACTTACACGAAAAAAAAGTGAGATGTCACTGTAGAATTAGTCACCTTTTGATATCACAACAAAGACATCGTCTAGCGACCACTTCCTAATCTCAGACTTCTGTTCCGGATTAATGATTGCCTGGTCAGTGTTGGCAAGGCGGTAGCCAATCACAATCTCATCTCTCACACGAGCCCTGACCATTATATCAAGGAAACTCAATTCCTCTTGCTCGTACAGGTAAAATTCAGCAGATCGTATGCACATCTCGTTGCCCTGTAACATAGGATTACAATAATCACATGTAAGGCAAGTCAAAGTGTCAAACTGAGTAGTTAACTGTTAACAACTATCATCTGGTGCACTTTTAAATGGAGAATACTTCAACTCAATGTTAGCTGAACAAAAGCGGGGCAGTAAACATAGTTTGTGGAAAAGCATGTTGTCGCAACATTAAATGCAAACTATAGAGCATGTTGCATTTTAGGTAGTACCTCCTCAGCAAAAAGTTCTTCAAGAACTCTGTTGATTTGCTTGTCTTCTGCTACCATTGCTAATGCCATACTGACAAGTTCATTTGATAGAACGTAATCACTGATTTTGGAGACAGATACAAGGTTTCTGGTTCTGGAATCCAGTATTTCACTGATGATTATTGATTTGTCCGATGCATGCTGCATCTCCCGAATCCAGGAGCTGTGACAGAAGCCGTTGTAACGGGGAGGTGATTTTAGCTCCTTTGATGGAAGACGTTTGGACTGTAGAAGGCATACATCAGTAATGCAAAAGTCATTTATTCATGCACTGTGTCAGTTATAATACCAGGCTGCTTGTTACTCACCTGAATGTCGCGGATTAGAAGTAGTGTAGCTAAAGACCGTGAATCAGAATGTACAATGGAGTCCTCCACTGACTCATCTGCAAGAATTAAAATCTGTGGTTTCAAAGTTAGCATTGGGTGTACTTCAGGACAAATAAACTAGCAACTGGAGTAAAAGAAATGTACATCAAAGATGACCTGACAATAATTTAATTCTATGCAAACAAACCAACTAATAGACTCCAATTTTTTATTTCAATTATCAAATAACACCTCCAAACATAAGATGAGGATGAAATTTAGTACATGTACTAAATGGACTATTCGCATACAAGACACAAATGCGTTATGTGACATCAATAGTAAACATATTATACGCTTTCAAAAAAAAAGTGAACATATGATCATATGGGATGATGGGAACCTAAAACTCTTGAGCAGAATAGGGTAATGATAGATTGTTGAAATCTTTTGACCAGCATTGTCCGTTTCATCAATTATTTCATTTATTGAACAGAAACCATTCAGAATGTTCTATTTGTCTCTACTGCAGGGTATATACTCACAGAATCAAAGGTCTCCAGAGGCAAGCTTTCTAAGTGCCGCCTGATGACAGCATTTCCTTCTTTATGTACAAGTTTAATATTTGCTAGTCCACAAATATCCATACCACCGTCAGTCAGCTTTCTCTCCCTCTCCTTCTCTGGCACCTCATTGAACATCCATAATTCAGAACCTGGAGCAAGAAATGCTTCTAGAACCTACACAACAGCACTAACATTCATTTCCAAAACATGCTTAACATCGATCCAGGCAAAATGCCCAAGTTAAATTACCATTATCATATCATGGATGTCACGTCGCCAACCACAGAACAAAATTTTCTCTGGATATTTAGGAGGGGTCGGAATGTTAGGTAGAAAACCCTTATGCACCTGACAAGAAATAACATCAATTAAATAAAACTCAAGGAGAAAAGGAATTTTTGCATCTGGGCAGCATGACTTGCTTGATAGTTGATACAAAGAGGGCAAATATTATACAACATTAAGTAGAACTCAGGAAATTCACCTCTGGTAGAGGGGCAGGAGCATAAGTATCATCATCTTCTGCTATAACAAGGACCTCATCACCTTCTCTTAAAACATAATCATCATCAGGATTCATTAAGATCTTTCCAGCTTTGGAAGCAAGCTTGACTCCACAGGGCACAGCATCAGGGAATGAGATTAACACATCCCCAAACCGCATGCCATGCAATTCTGGCCATCTTTTAATATAGAACTCTGCATTTTCAAATCCCAAAATATCCTCCCATATCTGTAAAAGTATATGATGAGTTAACATTATGTGCATGGAGATACATCCCGGGAAAAAGCTTCAGGACCAAACAACAGTGCAGTTCAGTATGGCAGGTTCAAAGATTTTTTTTTGTTTCTTACTGTAGAACCAGTGTGACATTGAAATGTACCTGTGCCAGGCCAGGTTGGAGTGCACACTGTATCATCAAACGTCCAATCACATCATGGGCAACAACTGTTTCAATTAGTTCACCTCCAACCAGTTTCACTAAAGGTTCATTGTCAAGATCACTCATCTCCACAACAACATGTCCCCTTAAACCCTCTTTTACTCCAGTAAGGCTCAGTACGACACGCAAAGCTCGTGCATCACTCTGAGGGAGACAAGTAGACAACGAATGTGAGCATATAATTATATGAGATGTTAACTCTAAAATAGTAAAGGCAGGTAGAAGAAATCAAGAAAAATACTAACTTGGTCTGCATTTTCATCAGATGCTAAAACAATAATAGCACGCGCTTTAGACACAGAAACCTGTGAAAAGAATAGAACATTTGAGGCCTAAATGTCTAATATATGAGATATTTACATAGTATGAGAAGAAATCATTGAAAGGAGTGCATTCATTGTGCAAGGACAAGAAGATCAGATGAGTTGCTTGAGTTGCTACCTTCTTTAAATCTGCTATAATTAGAGGGCTGCCACTTCTACATATTACAGATGTTCCCATGAAGTCAAATTCTAGCTTTCCTATGTCCATCTCCATCTCTTCCTTGTCTCTTTCTGCCAGAACAACAACTACACCACCACCAATACTCTTATTCGCTATAGCTAGCTGCTTCAGAAGAGAGCCCTGGTCCACATGGTGCAAAGATAGTAAGCTAATTGGTTCAATCATGTTAACCTTCAAGCAAACAAACTACAGTGCTCAGTGCACAACTTCTCTCAGTGATATTGGAGGACGAAGTACAAGATAAAGTGCATACAATGACTAAAAATGGTCAGAAACTGCCTTAGTCTCTCTTATCAGGTTCAAAAGCAGACCAAAATTTAATTTCTGAAGCTGGTTTCTCTAAAATAGAATTTGGCATACAGAATTAAGTCTTGGACATTATGATAAATTAATATGATGTAAGTCGAATCCCTAAAAGTAAAACCCCACAAGTCAAATATAAGATAGCATTTCTTACAAGGCTACTACAGAAGTACACTGTTGGGGGATCATCATGTTTTATCACAACACACTTTACTAAAAGTTATGGTCTGCTCGACTAATTTATTCACACATTTGATCATTTGAAAATATGTAACAAAAACTACTCAGGACTTAGGAGTAGCCAATATAAAACTTCTTTGTGAAATTTTGTTTTGACTGCATTTGGAAGCAGAGGACTGTATCTGTATGTAAAACGAAATGATTCCATCAAGGAAACCACTGTTCATACTAAAGCAGTTTTACATGATAAAATTACCAGCTTGTCGCTCCATCCAAGGATTAGTATATGATTGATCTCTATCACCTCGCTTTTTCCCTTACGCCAAGAATCTACCTTTTCTGATATTGCATCTGACACAAGCCCGAGCATTGTGGCAAACACCAGCATGCCCCCGGAGCTAATCAACACAGACACGATCCTTGGCCCCGGGCCAACCTGGTCAGCATGGTTTCCCGAATCTGCCACAAAAGTCCAAGAAAGCCAAAGAGCCTCCAGGAATCCACTGCCACTAACAGTATACAGTGCAATCCCACCTGAGGCAATGAGGATTATAGTGGCTAACAGGAGGGCAAGAAGCTTCGCGTACGGGTGCCCTGAGAAGAACACATCAACCTTATAAGCAATCCTCTTCTTGAGAGGCACTTCTTCCTCAGTACTTCTCATCCTGATGGAATTTGCTTTCCTCCGTCGGAGCTGATCAGTGTATTTAAACAGGAATATCGGTATTGCAAAAGCAAGCATTGGAGCTAAATTCCAATTCTCAGATATAATAAAATCAGAACCATGGTCCCTGACAACCAGGGACATCTTAGCAGTACCCTCAATGTCCACGATATTAGCACGACAGCATGATTTGATCTTTTCCTGCCAAAACGTAAAGGCTTCTAAACTGTCAGCGAAATGAATTCTGACGCGAACCAATTAGCAAAACATAATTTTCACAGATCAAATAGATAACCTGGAGTCCCAAAACTTTCATCCACTGCCAAAAAGCCATTGAAGTGCTTGTGACGGTAACGACCAGCAACTGCAATAATGAACTCATGGGATGGGAAATAGACCAAACTAGTACATCAGTTGAGTTACAAGTAGCTTCACTTACGAGTAGGAGATACGGAGATAGATCAAACCGCGGAGCGCGCGGCGGCGGCGGCGGAGGCGGAGGCGCGAGTGGCCTCCTCTCCTCCAGCAGCGCCGACTGCTTCACCACGGACGCCAAGCACATCTCCTCCTCCCGCTGCGAGACCGCCACCCGCCGCGGCAGGGTGGGGTTAGGGTTCCGGCGGTCGGCAGCAGCCGCCGGCGTCTGCTGCTGTTGCCGCGTCGGCCGCGGCCGCGAGGCGTGCGGCCCGAGGAACGACGGGTAGCACCAGTCGCGGTCGAGCACGCCGCCGTTCTGCGCCGCCGCGTATGACGGGTCGTCCACGGCGACGGTGAGCCGTCGCGGCGCCGTCACAGCGGCCGGCGGGAGGGGCGCCGTGGAGGAGCGGCGGACGAGGATGTTGTCCCTTGCTCCGCCGCCTCCCCTGTCGGAGGCGGACGCGGCGGAGCCGGAGATGGTGCGCGACTTGGTGAGCTGCGGCCGCGGCGGGCGCGGGGGGTCGGGGCTGGCGTCGCCGCCGGCCCGCGGACCAGCGCCAGGATTCGCCTCGCCGCCGTCGCTCTCCGCCATTAGCAACGAGCTCAAGCTCTAACCTCCCACTCCTCGGTCCTCTCCTCTCTCTATTCTCTCCCCTCCGGCGCTGCCTGGTAATAACCACTCCCAAATTCCCGTTTAACTACGCGATTAGCTATCCGCGTCACTAACCCCCACAGCCACGCGAGACTCTGACTAGTGGGACACTCCCCTTGAGGCCCTACCTGTCAGTAACCTCCAAGCAGTCAACTCCGACCGTACAAGGGGAGAGCGGCTTGGGCTTAGCCCCAATGGAGGCAGTAACTGTAGCTGCAAGAGGCAAACGGGAAAGGGAGGAGGCGGCGAAGGCGATCGTGGCGGGGAGAAGAGTCACGTGCGGCGCGCGTGGGCGGCAGCCCAACCAAACAGCGATCCGTGATCTCCCGTTCCGCGCGTAACAGCGAAGACCCACGTGGCCCGGCCGCGTCTTCTACATGCTACAGTTCTATGATGGGCCCACCGTACAGTGCGTAAGACTGCTGTGCCGCTGTTGTGGGGCCTTCAGGCGATGCGGCGGGGGAGGCCGATGTGCGGGGCATGTGAAGCCAGCGGCGGGGATTGGGTGATCGGGGCCGTCCGTTGCTCCACTTGGCGGCGAAGGGATCTGATCTCCGCCGTCCGTGGGGAATCGCCGAACCGGCGAAAAGGGTCTCCGGTGGCGGCTCCCCATGTGATTGTTATGTGCGGGCAGTGCGGCGATGCATGGAAGATGATAGTAGATCGTTAGGGAGTTAACTGCTTCAACTAGCGATAAATTTATGTGTCAGCATCAGAAGATAATGGGCACCTGCCATGTGCTCTTGCATTGTTAATTCCCAGGGGAGATCTTTCCGTCTTGATTATTTGCAGGTTGCAGCAGACTCGTATGACAAGGCAACACAGAGAAGCGTAGAATTGTTTTAAAATGAACGCCTCGAACAAATTTAGAAACTTGTTGCTAAAGAGCATAGTTTTGGTTGGTACGTGCTTACGTATACAGTGGTATAGAGCATCGGACATTTCCTTTAGTCCAAAGTAATATATAGGTCCCCGAAATCAACTCGCCAAAACCAAGTTATGGTCCAGTACTTAAATAGGTTAATTCAATTAATTCGTGCTATAAACCGGGATTTACGTGCTGGACATACACTACCACTGAATCACTGATTCCACTCTGCCTCGTGGGCCCCACAGTCACTACCCCATCGGCGATCGCCCAGCGCGCGCAAACACAAAAACGCACAGACCACAGGCGCCAAACACGATCGAACCGAGCACCCAAAAAGCATCGAAAAAATCCGGTGAAAAGAGGCGACGAGAGCTCCAGAAGACCAGAACCCTAGCCATGGCTGGAGAGGCAGGAGGGGACCCCCGAGCATGGCTCGCGGTAGACGAGACGGCGGCGGCTTTCCTCTCCCGCTCCCTCTCCACGCGGCCCCCAATCCTCCTCCCGCCGCCGCTCCACCGCGCGCCGCTCCGCCCGGGCAATGTCGTTGAGATCGCTGGCCCGTCCAACTCTGGCAAGTCCCAGGTGCTCCTCATGGTAAGTGAAACTCCAACGCTTGCATCATTCTCCGCAAAAATGGTTGCAGGTAGCACCAACAGCCAACAGGGTGGCACACGGCGCACATAAATTTGGAACTATTTTAACAATTTACCGCAAGCTTTGATCGATAAGAGTATAACTATGAAATTAAATACACGTAGGGGCAATCTGCATGTATAATTTCAACCCAGAGAATGTAAAACAACGTAGGACAAATTCAATAACGGGCATAAAAAATCTAAGAATTTTAGGAATCTAAGGTAATTGCGATAGGTTACAGTAGTTTCCGACTGTTAGCGCATATTGTATCTTTCCGTACAAGTCGCTTAGAGATATCAATCTCTTCTTACCGTTTGTATAGATTTGGTTGTTCTAACCTCCCATATAATCGGCTTATGTTACTGTTCCTTATTCGGCTTCGGCACACATCTGGCAATATAAATGGATGCCACCCGGGCCTGTTATGCAGTGCGGTGATCTTCTCCAAACTCTTTCATGGTATCAGATCAAAACGGATCTACTACAGCCCCTTCCGCATCATGAAAACCCCTGGCGCCCAGTCCTCCACCACTGGCGCTATTGTCAACTCCTCTGCTCCATCCACCACCGTCGCCATTGCCTCTGTCATGGCACCGGCATCACAAGCCATCAACGTGGCCAGCATCCGCACTCACATACCTGTGAGTTTTGATCTTCAGGTGTCAAATTACAGCAAATGGCAAACCTTCTTCCTTACCATGGTCGGTAAATTCGGCCTCCTCTCCCACATTGATGGTTCACCGGCTCAGCCCAACGACCAAGATTGGGTACAGCATGACTTCACCATCCTTAATCAGTTGTACGGTTTCATCTCCGATGAGATACTCGATGTCTCCATGGAACCTAACCAAACTGCTCGCGACCTGTGGGTTTGTGCCGAAGCTCTCTTTCGCGACAACCAGGAGACACACGCCATCTGCCATCTACCTCCAAGGTGAATTCTCCAACCTTGTCCAGGGCGACCTCTCCGTCACGGCCTACTTCCAGCGACTGAAGACGGTGGTCGACGCACTGCGGATGTTGACCAGCACGTTTCAGACCACTGTTGGAAATGTGGACAATATTTTAATTCCAGATTTTAGTATGAGGCAAAGATCACAAATAATTAGTGATGCATAAATCGATACTAACAACAGGTTACTCATTGCACTTCTAAATATACTCAACATTATGATTATAACAGAATAAACTGGTCGTACGACCAACTCACAATAAGGCTCGATGAAGAACAGAAGCGATGCGCACTCGATGCGGTCGCGATCGTAGACGCCGAAGATGCGAAGCGGTCGCGCAGTTGCGCTGCCCAGAAACCTTATTGCCGCCCCGTGCAGGTGAACTCTGCAACAATGGTTCGGAGATACCGCTCACCCAACTTCTTGGAGCACGTCGAGGAGAAGGGACGACTTGGTTCAAACAGCAGAACCCTCTAGCACAAGAGAACTGGGAGAAAGAAGAAGGATAAATGGAATCGAAAGAATTGTTCTTTGATCTGGACGTCTCCAGATCCTATTTATAGTCGAGACAATTACTCTATAGTAACTGTCATAATAAACCACTGATAGTCAATACAATTACTCTCTAGTAACTGTCATAATAAACCACTGGTAACCGCTAATTCAAAACCAATTAATGGTCATTAAGCGGTGTTTATTGATCCTGATTGTACCCTAGTCTAAAGCTTCGACCACTGGTCTATAGCTTCGACTAGTGTATTACGACCACACTGGTTTAAGGATCCAACCAGATTGTTTCAACTTCTGAGTTTCGACTTCGACCACTGAGTTTCGACCACTCAGTTTCGACTTCTCAGTTTCGACTACTCAGTTTCGACTTCTGAGTTTCGACCACTCAGTTTCGACTTCTGAGTTTCGACCACGCAGTTTCGACTTCTGAGTTTCGACCACGCAGTTTCGACTTCTGAGTTTCGACCACGCAGTTTCGACTTCTGAGTTTCGACCACTCAGTTTTGACTACTGAGTTTCGACTTTGCATGCTTTGGAATTATAATAGGAATGAATGGGCCTTAACACATAAGTGCACAATTCTAACAACCACTGCCTCATTCTAAACATGCTACATGGTCTCAACGAACGGCTCTTCACCACCGCCACCATCATCGCCATGTGTGTTCCCTTCCCTGACTTCATCACCGCCTGTTCCCTGCTTCTCCTCCAAGAGATGCGCACCGCCAATGAGAACAAACTCGCGCAGCCACAACTCTTTTGTCCATGGCACCTAGTGTTGCCTCCGGTCACTCCTCTTGCAGTGACCCATCTTGTCGTGAAGAACGCGGCGGTCGCATCGATAACTCTTCCAATGGCCGTCCCAAGGGTCCCAAGAAGCACAAGAACAAAGGGAGGAACGGCGGTGATCGCGGCCATAACACGACGACAAGCGCAGCCACACCGACCCTCTCCGGTCCATGAGTCTATTTCAAATCATGGGTTAACCTGGGGCAGGCTTAGTCCTCCGCATGGCGTCCGTCCGGTGGCGCAGGTCTTCTCGGTGCTCCTCGACCATCGCCACAAGCGTACAACAGCCGGAGGAGCCGCAGGAGACGAAGCAGGCGTCGACAACGACGGAGAGGTCACAAGAGGAATATGTGGAGACTCAGTGAGACGGGTGGACGAGGGCAAGACAGATATAGGTGTATCTGAAAAGGTAAAAAAGGACAGAGACTCCACAGAGGAAGTTGAAGGAGAGACAGGACGTGGGTAGAAGGGACGAGACTCGTCGAAAGTCACATCTCGAGAAATCCTGAGCTGAGCGAGAGTGCCCTGCTCAGCAAGGAAGCTGCGCAGATAACGAGAAAGGTACTCGCCAACAGAGTCAATACGAAAGACACGAATAGGAGTGGAGAACTGTATGCGAACCATAGTGGCAAATTGTTTATAGATAGACAAGGCCTCACTACGAGAAGACATGAAATATATCCAAGTGTGGCGAGAGAAATCATCTATAAATATGATATAATAGCGATGACCCCCTTTCGAAACAAAGGGAGCCGGACCCCAAACATCTGAATGAACAAAATCAAAAGGACGCTGAGACACTGACTCGCTATGAGGATAAGGAAACTGAATCTGTTTACCTAACTTACAACCCTGACAATCTAAAGACACGTCTCCTGAGACAGGCCCGAGAAGACCACGACGAACTAAAGAGTAAAGACGACAGACGAGACCCACACAGATGACCAAGACGGTGATGCCACTGCTGGAAAGAGCCGGTAGACGGAGTGGTAGAAGCGGAGAGACTGGTGGCGATGGTGGCAATAGAAGGAAGGTGAAGCCAGTCAAGCTCCCAGAGATGCTGTGAGTCAAGGCGCCGAGAGCCAGAACCAACCAGAGCTCCCGTGTGGCGGTCCTGAACACAACAAGAGTCAGAGTCGAGAATGACCCGATAACCAAGGTCAGTAATTTGCCCAGCAAAAAGAAGCTGCATGGTAAGGCGAGGAACATGAGCAACAGAAGGAACATGAAAAGATGAGTTGCTAAGAGGTCCTCGACCAGAGACAGAAAGAGATGTACCATTAGCAGTAAGAATACTAACAGGAGAATCAAGAGGTGTAATGAAAGACAGAGTGAAAGCATCAGAAGTCATGTGAAAAGATGCTCCAGAATCAAGAATCCACGGGGAGGTACTTGACTGTGTAAGAGGTGGTTTCGCAGCGTTCAAGAGTCGTGAGCGAACTTGCGTAACTCGCCGAGGAGAACTCGGCGGCAAGCGTGCATCGGGTCCGCTATCTCTCGCGAGTGAGAGAAAACGCCGAACCGCCGAGGAGAACACAGGCGGCAAGAACAGCATCGAAGTCCGGCTATCTCTCGCCGCGAGAGAAAACGCTGAAGGAGTCGATGCAGACGTCGATGTAGAAGTACCAATACCAGTGCTAATAGAAGAACGGCGTGAAAAATACCACTGCTTCTTATAGCACTAGGACTTAATGTGGCCGACCTTGTCGCAGTAGGAGCAGTGAGGACGACCACTGTCAGATGGAGGGCGGCCACCACCACCTGTGGCCGTTGGAGGAGGTAGTGTGCTGAAGCGTGGAGCAGTCGGTGTAGCAGGTGGACGAGCAGCGAGCACGGAGGGGAGTGGCATCAGATCAGCACCACTTAGGCGAGGAACGGAAACAAAGCCCATTGGTAGGCGGCGCTGGACGGCGCGGTGACCAAGACAACGAAGTCTAACAGGCGATGCTGGACGGCGCGGCGGTTAGAACGACGTTTCTTTTTTTTTTTTTTTTCTTTTTCTTTTGCTGGGCTGGTTTACTCAAAACCTACCAGCCCAATAAAAAGGCCACACGGCCCGAGCGAAACCGAGGGAGGAGGAGCACGCACGCGGGGAACTTTAGGGTTCCCTGCCGAGCGGCGGCGGCGGCGGCCCGAGAGCGACATGGTCGGGCCGGAGCAGAGGAGTTCGGACGATGGCGTCGTGTTGGACTTGGGTGACGTCGGGGCAGCGCCAAGCTCAGGCTCGGGATGCAGCGTCGCGTCGGGGGCGGCGGCCGGCGATGGTGTCACGTCAGTGGGCGGCGCGACGCTAGCGGTGGCGGCAAGCACCGAGCGACGTCTCGATTTGGGTGGCGGCTGGACCAGCGGCGCGGCTCTTCAGGAGCGGGTGGAGCGCGAGGAGGAGGCCTGGGGCACCCCGAGGCGAGGGTGGCGGCGGCAGCTAGGGGAGGACGAGTTGCGCGTCTGGGAGAGGTAACCTAATTGGCTCTGATACCATGTTAGGAATAGCAACTTGTATTAGCAGGGAGCCAAAATGACAGTATATATACACAAAGTGCAGGTGGTGAATATACAAATAACCCCTCATAACAATGGGGAATAACACACTATACATATATCTTAACAAGAATGACCAACTCTGTCCAAAAATGTGTGGTGGTGCTGTAGGTTTAGACTCATCTTGGAAGTGTGTTATAGGTGTCAGACACATGACAAAAGCTGGTAGAATTATTTCTGGAGTTGTTGGTGCAATGGTGCATCTCAGTTTCATGCCTTTATTCATCATCATGTATCTATGCAGGCAAAAACACCAAATTCCATTTTGACTGAAACAATTCCTTTTCTCAGTTCCATGCTTGAGCTATATCACTAGCTCACTACCTTTCTAGCATCTCTCTGCTTTTTGGTCAATCCTTAAATTATCCATATAGGAAAACTCTATCACTTCAGAGTATCACCAAAACTGTTGTCCAAGCGATACACAAGTTTTTGCAATTTCAACCTGTTTTGGTGTTGGTCACAAAAGCACCTATTTATGGTGAAGGAATCACAATAGCAAATGACTGTCAAAGGTAATCCATGATATAATGTCACTAAACATTGTTGAGAATGTGCAAATTTATCTCCGCTGTGCCATGTAAATGCAAATATTGGATGTTAGAACTATATGTTCAATGTTCTTTTGCTAGAGACTATGCATTTGCTCTGTTTAAAGTCGACGCATTTCCCTGCACTGCACATATCACGGTTTTGTGCTCATTATACGAGTGTTTTTTCTTTGTATACAACGAAGATGGAAACCTGAAAGATATTGATTGTTTTTATGGTATGTAGGAGTACTTCAAAATACATGTCAGAGGATTCAACAGTTTTGACATATTCAAGACAGGAGGAAGAAAGAAATATGTCATGTCGCAAATACATGCCGTAGGCATGGCAGGTCTGTGCTATCTTTTCCTCACTGAAAAGGTCGTTTGATCTGATAAGATATATTCTGCAGAAAATTAACAGTTAGCTTCAATGACTTTTCATTTTATTGATGTGTACTCATTGTTATGTTGCCAGGTGGTCTTTATTGTTCTATGAATTATGATAACTGCATAACGGTCTAAAAGTTTTCTGAATTTGTGTTCTTGCAGTCATTTGTTACGCACAGGATAAAGGTACAAGATTTAGGTTGGTAAATGCATTTCTATGCGATTAAAAAATAACCTTTTTGGTCATTGCAAACTTATTGAGCCATCTTTTACGGTACAAGAAACAGGACTTTCCTCCGTGCAGGAAAACGAGGAGCTTTCTATACATACTTCTGAGTGGGTGGAGCCTTCCCTCAAGACAGGATAAATTTTCTATTAGGGATGTAAGCTCCTGCTTCTTATGTTCCTTTTTCTTTCTAATTTTCCTTATCAAATTGGCCAATACGGCCTTTTTTTTTAATAATCCCATGCTTATTTTAACTCAGATAATTTCTTTGCAATGATCAGGATGCTGTTGTCCTTATACAGTGAAGCTTATCCGCGTATCTGCTGATGGACATGTCCAACTTTCTGAGTGAACTGTTGTGATCTGTGAAAAAAGTATGCACATACGCACATGCAAGTGCACCTTAGTGGGAAAGCGCATGCCCGCGCTCCGTGAGGTCACGGATTTATCCCCTGCCTCCGCAAAATTAAAAGGAGATGCTAAGGTAATATCTCTAAGTCCTCTGGTATTATATGGCACAGAACCCTGAGGAAAATGCTGACTGCTGATTGCATGTACCTGCTTTTCTAGAATAAAAGATCTTAAAGTTTCTCCAATTATTCCAACCAATTAGCGAAGAATTCACAAGTTCCCCATATAAAATTCACTAAAACTATGATAAATAGAATGAAGCTATGTACAGGGGATAAATGTATCACACATGTAAGGATGCTTAATGTTTAGAAGACCTCAGTCACCCCTACTGTATGGTTTCCTAATTCCTGATAATGGCTCTTTGTGCTGATTAATTACCGTAAGATAACAGAGTAAAGAGCATGTTCCTCATGTTTATTGAAGTCCGTTCTGTCTCTGTTTGGGGGGGGGGGGGGGTATTCATATTGCAGAACTTACAGACTTCAGAATGCAACTGGTAGTTCTTTTGGTTGTATTATCTTCAAATATGTCTAGCAATTAATCTGATTAAGTAAATATATCTTATGTTAATTTGAACTATTTGGAGGCTTCTGAAAGGCTTGCAGGATTATGCATATCAGTGTACCATGTGTGTTGTTTGTCACACTGATGCACTATTATAAATCACATGTTCTAAATCACAGTGGAAAGTGATTTCAGATTTTAATGATACTTGATGACTATTTAACAATGAATAAGTTAGCGACTATTTAATTTACTTACTGCCATTTTTTTGTTATTGTATCTGTTTCCATTTGTTAGATATGCAACTGTGATATTATTTGAAATTTGTTGCTTTCCTCTCACTAAATGCACAATTGCTATGATTTAATCCTACCTTGCTGCAAGAAACTATTTTTCACACTAAAGTCCAAACATACTCACAAAACATCATTATTGCAATAGTAACAGAAGAATGTCACATTTGTAAAACATGAATGTAACAGTTAAGAAAAATGATCAGGTAACCTTTTATTTTGGCTTTTGATATTTGGCACTACATAGTGGGACCTGGCATTATATTTTACATTGCTCCCGGGAAAAGCAAGCCCGGCTTCTTTATATCTTCTGGAATAATGGCTGCTTTGTACTGATGTCATGCAAGTTTAACTCAAGTGTCTGTTTGTTTCAAAGTGCATGATATTTCCATTTCGGTATTGTCATTAGTAAGTACACTGGCTGTTTAACCAAACATCATATGGTGAGAAGGCGAATTAAAAGGTGATATGCTGTAGAGGCACTAGTAATTCATCAGGTATTACATTTCTAGTCATGTGGCAGAGCACATTCTCGCAACCCTGATGATACAGTCATGCAGGTTGCCTCCTCTGTTCCGAGTGATTTTATAGATTCATGTAGGTCGGGACTCATCTCACTGCCAGAAACTAAGGGGACTCAAGGGATATGGGAATATGATTTGGATTGAACATAAATAGGGCCTAAAATTAACTTGTCGATTTATTCAAGGCCAACTGATTGGCTGGTTGCTGTGGAAGCATTCACCAAGTTTTGGGGTTATGTTTTTTGTTAGTAGTCCATAGTCTTATTTCATTACGTCGTCAAGCACTACGAGAAACTTTGTTGTTGACTTGTTGAAACATGTCAATTGATGCTGTGAATCTTTGCATGTTTACTACATAGAGATTTGTTCTTATTTTGTGAGTTTTCTACTTAAGTTTTCCGGCTGTCATATTGATTGCTCTTAATTTTTTTCCAATGTCCCTGCAGATTCTTATGTCCCAGCTAGTGTTTCTCGCTCATTCCTAGGAAGAGACGAACCACGTCTTGGTGATCACCAAGTGTACTTATTGCTTTATTGTGTTATCATTGTCGATACAGTCATTTTCTCGGCCGCTCTAGCATTGTGCTTTTTCCTCTTCTTTTATCAATTTTTGTTTGTCAATCGAGCATAGTGGCTGATGTAGTGGTTAACTCAAATTGTACAATCAGCGGATTGGCAATGGTCAATTTCTGCCGGCCTTGCAAGTTTTCTGTAATCATATGCGCAAGTGGTCTACTCAAGATGATGTTATTTACTTATTTTAAACATTGTGGTACATTCCTTATAGATGTGAATTCGCTCTAACGCTACTAAGACATACTTGTCTCGTTCTTACAAAGATTTCTTTCTCGGTGGCTCGAGTGTCTCGTGGTGTTATGTACTACAGTACTAGCCCTGCATTAAATCACAAACTGGTTAAAGCAGAGCAGAGTAGGCTCGTTTGAGAGCTGATAAGGTTGCTGTTTCCATTAGCTTGTGACTTCCCAAAGTGTGAACAAAGCTTTGAAAGGCACCATGGAGCCAAGGTTCGCCGAACCTTTTGATCTCGCGTAATTAAAAGTAGACGATTGATTCCTATGTGCTGTAACTTTCGAGTGGACTCGAGCTCACAGAAGCCTCGTGCAGAACTACGTCTAAAGCTCCATCCCGTGTGAGCTTTTTAGCATGGTCAACAAAGTGTGCACTGTTAAAAGGTGGAGCAGACTTGGGAGGCGACCTTAGACTCCCATTCTTCCCCAATTGAACCTTCTCTTCTAATTCCTACGAGCTACGACAAATGCCATTCAAGGCTCAGCCAACCGCTGAAAACGACCGCGCATCTCATCATATTGGAGAAGTCAGCAAGCTGCCATCGATCACTGCTGCAACATGGAAGCAGGGGAAGAGGAGATGTGTTTCAATGCATTGCACTGGTGAAGTCGGACTGCCAGACCACCAGCCTTGTGCCATGTGTACTACTACTGGTCAGCCATATGCAAACAACCCACTCCTGGACACCCAGTCTTCATCACCAAAATTCTTTCATCGTTTTCATCTGATACAATAAAATTTGAGGAGGTTACATGAGCATTTTGTATGCCAATCATTTGTTGCTTGGCCGGTCCTGTTGATCCGAAGTAGATCGTCTGCCTTGATGCCTTCTCACATAGGGTTACTGTGTCATGCGGTGCCTTGAGGCCTCTCCTTTTGATCAGTCAAAGAACTGGCACTCTGGATCAACTACTACAGTACTAGGAGACTTTCAAAGTTACCTTTCAATCTGGTAACAGTGAAAGAATTCCATGCTATTATTGCACCGTGCCAAATTTTTTTTTTTAACTCAAAGCAGATGTTACTACTCGGTCTTAATCAGATGCCTTTGCTGTGATTTAGACGATTAGAATGCTTGTTGACGTGCACATTCTAAGGGGACAGCCAATTGACCAAACTGAACTTTTCACTGATCCTTTGCAAAGACAGTAACTGCAATGGATCATCAGCCAGAAGTGAACAAACATAGGAGGTTACTCCGCCGCTGGCCATTGAGTCATTAACAAGCTGTTGCATAGCATTACTTAGGATTTGAGACGTCATTGTTCCCGTGTTTATTGTACCAATTCTTCGCTCTCGGGTTGTTGACTTCCAAGTCAATGTCTTCTTTCATTCTTTGCCTGCTCCAGGAGGGGATCCTACGAATTCATTGTTTGCAGTCATTTTGGGCTAGATTCCGAGTTATCCTTTTCTGTGCCATCCAAAAGTGAAGAAAAAATAGTAGAAAGTAATGTCATGATACCATCACCACACAATGGTATAGGATCTGTATGCCGTCGAAGGACCATGAGAAATTCTTCTGCACTACTTTGGATGTATGTACGCTTGATTCGATAGCTTGCAAGTCTTCTTCTAAAACGTCCCCAGTATAAGTGGCCTAGAACTAGACTCTTTAGAGTATTCATATATGCAGCTGTGCCTATGATTTATGCTTCGGAAATGGAGTAATTAATTATCTGTGTGTTCTGGAGGCCTTGCGTTGCACCAAGGCTGAATCAGATTAACAGAAGATGGATTCTGTTATGTTCGTAATCTTAGGTTCATGGAAAGAGGGATGCGGCTAAGTACATGACAAGAACACCTAGCCAGGCCGAGGAAACCCTTGATCAGCCAAGGAAACTTCGCACTGATATAGTCCAGAAACGTGCAAGAGCAAGACCACAAAACGAAGCTATCTATCTTACACAGATAAGGGAGGCCTCTCGTAGCCGTAGGACGTAACCTCTCGTACTACTAGACATTTTTAATTGGAGGAAGGTTAAGCTAGGCCCCCCTCCTGTTAAGAGATAGATTTTGATCATTTTTAGATAATGAAAGAAAAAATCTCTTCCGGTATCTGTATCCGAAGATACAAACAACCCAAAATTTATTAATTTCTTAACCAGGCGAAACAGCAGCCCTATAAACCATAATGAAGCGACAAAACAAACACCGCAAAAACAAAAACCAACAGCAAAACAAAAGCCGTAAAAATAGAAAACATCCTTCTGAAGAGAAACAATGACATAAAAGTATTTCGAACATCTCGAAGTCTATTACATAGCTTCCACCAATTCTTGTTGAAGATCTCCCTTGTAATGACCTCCAATACTCTGCTTCCAGCTACCAAGGCCTCCCATCTTCCTTGGTATTGCAAAGATGACCAAGAGTGAATCCAATAGATGCATCTGAATATAATCTGCAGAGGATGGTCAATAATTTTCTTGTTGAAAACGACATCATTACGACATAACCAGATAGACCAGCAGAGCGCCACCGCCCCCACCAAAATAGTTGCTTTTGAATCCGAATTAAGACCGAATAACCAGTTCCCAAAGATATCGCGAATAGTACTAGGTCTGTTAAGATTAAAAGCAAATTGGACTATTCGCCAAGCAAAACGGGCAAAACGACAATCAAAAAACAAATGTTGTATGGTCTATTTTTTATCACAAAAACAACAATTTGTATCACCTCTTCAGTTCTGTTTTAATAAATTATCCTTAGTCAGAGTAACTCCTCTACAAAGATACCACAAGAAATTTTTTTATCTTAAGGGGTATTTTAACTTTCCATAGCTTTTGACATCGAAAACGATAATTTGTATCACCCAAAACATCATACATAGATTTAACGGAAAATTGACCATTCTTATGCAAATTCCAACGAACCGAATCCTTATCCATGGTAAGATGAGCATTGGCCATTCTCACCATAAGATTATTGCAAGCAATCAAATTTGATCCAATAATCGCTCTCCTAAAACTCAATATTAAAGGTGTAGTTCCTAAAACATCTGCAACCAAAGCCTGTTTCTTCTGGACTACCTCAAACAAAATTGGATAAAGTTCAGAAAGAGGTCGATGCCCAACCCAAATGTCCTTTCAAAATCTGATTTGTTTCCCATCCCCAAGATTAAAAGAACAGCATTGAATAAAATCATGCTTTACCTTCATCAATCCCTTCCAAAAATAGGAATCCCCAGGTTTACTCTCAACTTGAGAGACAAATTTACCATTCAAATATTTATTTTTAAGTAATTGCTGCCAAACTCCTTTCTCATTCAAAAGTTTAAACAACCATTTAGCCAAAAGACACTTATTCTTTATCTTGAGGTTTTGAATTCCCAAGCCACCTTGTTCTTTGGGCCTACAAAGAATATTCCATTTAGCCAACCTATACTTTGTTTATGGTTGTCATTCTGCTAATAAAATCTGGACCTAAAAAAATCCAGTCTTTTAAGGACCTCTTTAGGTATCTCAAAGAAAGAAAGCATAAACATAGGAAGGCCACTCAAAACCGAATTTATAAGTACTAGTCTACCGCCAGTAGATAAAATTTTCCCTTTCCAATTACTCAACCTTTTTTCGAAGCGATCTTCCAAACCCTTCTATTCATTATTCCTCAACTTTCTAAAATGAATCGGAATACCCAAATATTTAAAGGGGAAAGAACCCCTCTCACATCCAAATAAATCTAGGTATTGAGATTCAAATTTTTTTGCTTCTCCAAAGCAAAAGAACTCACTTTTATGAAAATTAATCTTTAAACCTGAAAGTTGCTCAAACGCATAAACAATAAGCTTCAAATTTTTTGCTTGATCAAAATTGTGATCCATGAAAAGAATAGTATCATCAGCATATTAAAGGATAGAAAGACCATCATCTACCAAATGCGGAATGATCCCATTGACATGGCCCCCATTCTTAGCCCTTCCAATCAAAATAGCTAACACATCCACAACAATATTAAAAAGAATTGGAGACAGAGGGTCCCCTTGCCTAAGCCCTTTCTTGGTTTGGAAATAAGGTCCAATGCTATCATTAATCTTAATCCCCACACTGCCCCCTGCAACAAATTTGTCAATCCAAGCACACCAACTTGGAGAGAAACCCTTAATTCTAAGAGTTTGCTGCAGAAAAGATCATTTGACCTTATCATAAGCCTTTTCAAAATAAATCTTAAGAATGATACCATCTAATTTCCTTTTATGAAGCTCATGGATTGTTTCATGTAAAACAACTACTCCTTCCATAATATTTCTCCCCAGCATAAAAGCCGTTTGAGATGATCGAACAACCTTTTGGGCAATGCCCATGAGACGATTAGTACCTACCTTAGTAAAAAATTTAAAACTCACATTTAATAGGCAAATTGGCCTATATTACTGAATTTGTCGTGCATCTTTTTTTTTGGAAGTAAAGAAATGACACCAAAATTGAGCCTGGAAAGAGGTAAATAGCCTCTATGAAAATCTCGAAAGAGAGCCATCAAGTCGTTTTTAATAATATTCCAAAAAACTTGATAAAATTCAGCTGGAAAACCATCTAGACCTGGAGCTTTATTACGCTCTATTTGAAAAATTGCATCTTTCACTTCCTTTTCAGTAAACTCAGCAGTAAGATAATCATTTTCAAAGTTAGAAACTTGAGGTATCATCTATGATAGTCTCAACCATGGAAAAGTGATTGCTATCAGGAGGTCCAAAAATACCTTTATAATAATTTGTAATCTACTGTTTTAAATGAACCTCACCCGAAATAACACCCTCCTCCTGTTCCAACCGAAAAATTTGTTGTTTCCTATGTTTACCATTGGCTATCAAATTAAAATACCGAGTATTACTATCCCCTTCAAGTAAATGTTTCGACTTAGCCCGTTGATACCATTTGATTTCTTCCTCTCGCAGCAAATGGGCAAGATGCTCATTAGAACTGTGCTTAAGATTAATTTCAAAATTAGATAATCTTGTAGACTCAGCTTTCTTATCAATATTATCAATGATATTCAAAAGATATTTTTTTCTCTAATTTATACACACCACTAGTATTTTTAGCCCACCCTCTAAGAAATTGTCTAAGCGCTCTAATTTTGTTTTGCCAACGGTCAATTGCAGTATTAGCAACATTTTTTTGTTGCCACACCTGAACCACCAGATCAAAAAAATCCATCCCTCTTAAGCCAGCCCAACTCAAATTTAAACAGATGTTGGTTCTCAATATCAGAGGCAACCCCAGTGTTAAGAACAACAGACGTATGGTCAGAAAGAACACGTTCCAAAGCATTTACAGTGGTCAAAGGGTATTTCTGTCCCCAATCCGTACTCACAAGGATTCTATCAAGTTTTTCAAAAGTAGGATTATCCAAATTATTTGCCCATGTAAATTGTCTACCAGATAGTCTAAGTTCTCTTAAGTCTAGACTCTCAATAACAGCATTAAAAAGAAAAGGATAATACCGATCAAAATTATCATTATTTTTCTCCTCACTACGCCTTATGATATTAAAATCACCACCAATTAGAATAGGCAAGGTTTCCTTGCTACATGCCTGAACTAATTCAGTTAAAAATTTATCTTTATAAGCTGGTTGTGCAGCACCATACACAGCCACAAGGATCCATTGGAACCCACCTTCCTTATTACGTAAATGAAGTTTAATAAAAAAAAATCTCCCTAAAAAATGGAGCCAACCTAAAAAACAGCCATGTTCACACCAAGTAAAATACCCCCAGAATGGCCATGGGGTGGTAGCCAGTGCCAAAAAAAAAATCCATACCACCGCTAAGATGTTTTAAATGTGAATTGGAAAAATCCTTCTTAACAGTTTCTAAAATAGCAACAAAATCCATATGTTATTCCCGAACTAACTCCGCAATGAATCTATGCTTTGCTGGGTCGCCAAGACCCCTACTATTCCAAAAAACACCTTTCATTTTTTCCTTTGTTTGTTTTTAATGCGAGATTCAACAACTTTCGCAAGCGCTTTCTTAACACCCGTTCTTTTCTTTTTGTGTGAGACCAATTGCAAATCATGATCATCACCCACAGCCAGTTCCTCATAACACAAATCGCTACATAAGCTATAAATCAAGGCTATCGGTTTCCTCATCCAAATCCTCTTGGGAGGTATGTTCTTTACTAATTTTGCCCGAACAAGCCAATCTACAAGCCAACCTGTCAAGTTCGGTCTTTTTAATAGCTTCTAAAGAAGAGATCTTTTCCAAATTATTAATTCCTAAAGAAACTCCTATTTGATTCAAATTATAAATAGCAACCTCATCTGAAATATCCAAAATTGAAAGTGCATTATTTAAATTAGTACATTTGCTCTCCTCCAAATTTTTATACTTGGCCCTTCGAACAGCCTTCACTAAGGAGTCCTCATCCGCTCCAAGTTTGTTCGCGAGACGCCGGCTCCACCTTGGCTCCTATTTCGAAACCATACCAGTCGACCCCCTTCATTTGCCACCGCCCCCGCCGACCTCCTCTTTTTCTGAACCACTGTCCATTCCAAACCGTCGGATAGCGGTGCCCCCATCGATCGTTCCCGCGACATCTTTTCCGCCACACCAGCCGACCCTCCTTTCTTGGGCATATCCACCAACGGTAAAATTGAACCGACCCTCCTAGAGACAATTTCACCTCCCGGACCGGCGGCGTAGCTACCTCCAACGAGTACACCTACATATCTGCATCATCGGCTCGCAAGACCTTTTCAACTGGTACCACTGGCTACCACAGCAGCATTGCTGTAACAGCCCTAACTTAGGGTTTGTATTTCAAATGTAAATTATGAGGAGAAATAAAAACTTTTGTTGTCTCATCAAATCATTTGGAAGTTTTCCAAATTTTCCCTAGCAATTTCCATTTTCTAAAATTAAATTCTTGTGAATGGAAATTGTTGTCAGCAAATTCCTAGCCTTAAAACTTGTGATCATCCTCTGAAACTATTTTTCCTATCATCTTGATCATCTTATATACCTCCCTGAATTATTTCACGATTTTTAGATTTTATTTGCTATTTCAAATGCCCAAGTCAAACCAGTTTAGAAATCTGGTCAAACCTCTAGACAGCAGCTTGTGAATTTTATTGGGAGAAATCTAGTGCATGAAAACTCCTGGAAAAATTACACAAGGTTTCTCTCTTTTCCAGTAAGCTTCCATAAAAATTTCAGAATTTTTGGAGCTCAGGAGCTACCTCTAAAAATTCCCAAAACCATCTCTGTCTTTCTAATTCAAATCTGAAATCACTGTTCCTCGGGTTCAAACCCCACTTGGGCTCGAGTCCGACCGCACCTAATGGACTCGGTCGCACCGCCTAACTGCACAGCGCGAGCCCGATCATTGTCGACCGTCCGATGTAGATCGTGCGGCCCGCGTGCATCGAATCAACCGACCTGTCCGAATGCATACACCAATCTCAGCCGTCCATCTCCGATCCAACGATCGACACGTTCCTGATTGAGTCGAACCATATAGTTGTGCTGCACCAGACCCCGACTCGAGCCGCTTTGCCACCGTCGCTGACGTGTGGGCCCCACCTGTCAGTATCGCCCTCGTCTTCTCCGCACCTCACCGGAGCTCGCGGCCGTCGCGCATGGGTGCCACGCACTCGCCGCCGCCACCTTTTGCCATCGTGTCCGGTGGGAGGCATCGCGCGACTTCATAAAGCCTCGAGCTCACCCACTTTTTCTCCCTTGCTTCCTCGTGATTTCTCCGCCCGTTTCTTTGTCTCACGGAGTTGAAGCCCGGCAAGATCACCATGTTAGTGCCGCCCTTGATTCCGCGACCGCACCATCGTGATCCTTGCTCAGCGCCGCCTCCATTTTGCCCATCCCGGATCCTTGTCGTCCAGCGTTTCGCCGGGAGCGAGTTCGTCTTCTCCGCCTCCGGTGATCTCGGCTCCGCGAGCTTTTTGGCGCTCTGGTGAGTCTCTAGCCTCGTCACTTGATCCCTTAGGATCGCACTGATGCACTGAATCTAATGGTGACTTCGTTTCCATCTTTGGTGCACCGTTGAGGCTGTGCGACCCCTTCTTCTCCAAGTGCGGTGATTCGTCGCCGCGGCGTTTCCGGCCACGTCCGTGCTCCATCGTCGTCTTGATCGTGGGCGAAACCTTCCTGGAGTCAAGGCGGAGCTGAGGCGCACTTTCCGGAGCCTTCTAGAAGCCTGTAGTGTCCGCGCCGTGGGAGCCGTGTCTTCTTCTCTGCCTCCGGTCGTCGCGAGCTCAACTCCGGTGACCATCGGACCGCGCCGCCACCTCAGGTTCGCGAAGTCTCTGTGAACCCGAAGGTATCACTCACTCGCTTTGAAACTCACCGTTTGCGAGATCCACCGCGCGCCGCGTGCGCCTCTCGTGGCGCGCGGTGAACCGCCGGTGATGTTTAAGTTTAGCACTAATCATGTCTAGTTTGAGTCTCTGACTTGTGGGCCCTCTCTGTTAATCGCGTTTAGGAAATCCTTTAATCCAACCGTTATGTTATTCTCTTAGTCAACGCCATGTGGGTCCATCTTTGTCGATTGGTGGTTGTGCGGCTTTGATGCTACGTTTTCTCTGTTGGGAAACGATTTTCTGTGAATATATGTTAGAAGTACACTTTGATAAGTCAAAGACGTATTCTTAGAATACGCTTCGACATCACCTTGCAAGTGGTCATCTGGTCAAGACTTTTCGCGGGCCCGCCGATCGATGTCTGGGGCTAGTTGGCGGTGGGTAGAAAAAGGAATAAATGCTTTAGTATTTCTGTAATGTGTTTTATGTTGCATTGTTAATTCATTTAAACTTAGAAAATACATAACTAATTCAATTTTTATCTAAATCGCATGAATGCAGTGCTGTTAATTTTCATTTTAAATGTGGTATTTACTAAAATTAGTTTCAACCTTGTCTCAGAGCAAAAGTCCATTAATTAATTAAAAGATGTTTTATGTATCTTCTAAATTAGAAAATGTATATCTCTTTCAATAATTGTCCAAATCCAGTGAAACCAATTCTGTAAAATTTCATTTTTAGTATACTAATTATCAGGATAGGTTTTAGATACTATTTCTGTTCATGAAAATTTGTTAAGTAATTAACTAGTGTTTTGGTGTGTTTTTAGCTTAGAAAATTCATAGAAAATTCTTAATAACTTAAAATGGTTTGTTCTCTGTTTCTAAAATTTTGTTTTATCATGCTTAGGTTGCTGTGTGAGTTTGGTATGTTTTGTTGTTATTGTATGGTTGAGTTTTGTCGGTGTTATTCGCTCTTATTCGCTGTTATTTGTTCTATCGTTAGGCTTCGATATTTGCGGCAACCCTGAGAACGATCCTCTGCAACAGGTTGAGCATTCTGAGCAACAGCAGCCAGGCAAGCAGTTTGATCATGATTAATCCCAGTATTTTAAAGATTAATATTTTGTTTCAGCTGTATGTATGCATCGCTTAATTTGTGTTAAAATGGTTAGCTAGACCCTGTAGATGCATATCCTGTAGGCAAAATATTGATCTCTACTACCTGAGCCTAGGTTATTTGCTGTTATTAGAGATCGCTGGATGATCTCTTGTCACTTAGTAGATCCGGGTCAATCTGCTTAGACTTGCTTAGCTATCGGTAGAACTGGGCGGTTATCGACTTTAGTCGGTAACCTTGATCACACAAAATTTGCTATAACTTTATGTTTCAGCACTTTGCTATGTTTAATTGCGAAAACTAAAAATGAAAAACAAAATGATTTAGACTTGGGCACAACGGTATGTTGGTGTGGTGCATTGGGTGTGATCGAATGGTGCCCGAGTCAATTAAGGACCGAACATCTTGTGAGTGGATTGTTATCGTGCATTTTTGCGTGCTAACCACACTAGAGGGTATGGGACCTCTCTTGACCTAGTACTTTGGCGTGTATTGGCTCCGGGTCGCAGGAGGTCGCAGGAGGGATGGTGTTGGGAGCATGGTAGTTGTCCGAAAAGCTTTACCCCGCAAAGGTAGTTGTCTTTTCGGCTTTACCATGTAAGCGTATGGATTTCTATCCATACGAGCGGCTCGTAGTTAATACACAATATTGGAAAAAGTCTCGTAAGACTTAGCCGTGCCAGCATACCTTCGGAAGTGTGTTTGGCTTAAAGGCGGTTTGAAGTGTGGGTACATTGGTACACCCCTGCAGGGTTAAAACTATTCGAATAGCCTTGTCCTAGGTTATGGACACGCTTGGGTAAGCTCTTCAAGAGTTAGACTACAACATTTAAATTAAAACTTGATGGGTGGTACGAATCTGGGATTCGTGCTATTGTTGGAGTGACTTTTGGGATAGTCACTTCTAGGTTGTTTATCTTTCTCTTGTGTTATTATTATCTTTACCGTTATTTCAACATTAAAAACGAATTGCAAACTTGCCTTCTACTGTATTATATTATTGCAAATGAAAATTGGCTTTGTGCAAATGAAACATATGGCCTCCACCAAACAAGCTTGCATGTAGCATATGAACAGGTCTGCTAGTTCACACGTCAGTCTTGCGGGTACAAAGACAATCTTTGTACTCGATGCTTTGCTTAATGTTTTGTTGCAGAGGAAGAAGGTGAGCCCCAAGGGCCTCACTACTGTGAGCCGTGTTGCCGTTTCGTGGACGACTAGACTTGGCGGTCCGGTCAGATGCCTTGTGGGTTGAAGGCACAATGATTGGCTTTGTTTATAGCCATCTTATGGCACTTTTGCTTCCGCTGTCTTATTTCTGTTATTTGTGTATCTTGTGGCCTATCGGCCTTTGTCTGTAATAACTCTACTATTTGTTTATCTTCCGTTTGGTAGTGTGGTGTTTGGACTCTATGTTTGGAATGGAGTTGATGTCTAATTTTGTAACGAGGTGTGTATACTGCTTTCTGGGAAGTATACATATCTCGAGGATCAGTTTATTTGATTTGTGATGCTAGGACCAGGTGGTTGGTTAAGCATTACAAGCCAAATAAATTGGGGTCCTCACAATTGCCCCCTCTAGCGGGGGAACCTTGACCTCCGCTATTTTCAGTCCATCCAATCCCTCTTCGACAACCTCTTGCTGTGAAATAGGAACGACACAAACGAGACTATTGCCAAGAACTGGATTACTAGCTTGAGGCGACGAGGTGGTACCCCTTAAATTCGGTCCCGTCCTCTCTGCAGAATTTTTTGCCCTCTTAGCATCACGGTTCATCATCTCACAGTCCTTCATATCCTTATCTTTGTCTCCCTCTTTATCCTGGCCGCCTCCATTATTTTGCTCACCCCCCACATTTTCTTGTCCCATATGTCCATCTAAGTCTTGTTCAACTTTAAAAAATAATTCATACACATTGTGTCCAACAATAATATCAACACTCACAGGGATTAGAGAAACATCTATAACCCCCACCTGCAGCCTGACAAGATCTTTTTTCCTTATACTTATCATGTCCACCTTGAGGGTAGCGCCAACAATAGAACCAATGGCACAAAGACTATGGTAGTCTCAAACCTCATATGGAACCCCAAAAACTTGCACCCAGATTGAGCGAAGCTGAAACTTCGGAGTAGGGCCAGGCTTTCATTCCTCAAAACGAAGCACCACCCCTTGAATTTTGACCTGTATATCCCCAATCTGAACCATTCTTGCTAATTCAATGGGCGTCGAAAATTGAACCAAAAAGGAATTCCGACCATTTTCTTTCACATCCCACTACCAATCAATCAGGATGAGTCTTCTTAACTCTCCAATGACCCCTTCAACTGACAGCTGCCCATCGACAATCCTTACTACCCCCAGCGTGCCTTGTTCATCCCTCGACCTCGATGGCCCTGCAGAGGGTACCGTATAGAACCCTAGACCATCAGCCCCATATCCACAGAAATTTGCCACTGGTTTTGGTAATTTGAGCAAAGGACATCTCGGTGCCAAATGATTGGTATAGTCACAAATATCACAGTGTAACACAACTGGACAAGCAGCAATGGTATGTCCATTCTCCTTGCATCTAACGCAATACCTCTTGTTCTTGTCAGCAACACCATCCTTCACCGGTTGCCCATGGTGCTGAACAGACAACCCGCCGCGTTCCGCTGGCACTACCGTCTGAGTCGATGTCCCCAGCCCTGCCACTGCAGTCGCACCAGCAGACGCTGCCGAGGCCATGGCCATCGTCCCATCTACCACCACCCGAGCCACACCATGTTGCCCGCCAGCGCCAAGCTGAGCAAATCCACCTTGACCATGGTGCTCAGCCGCACCGATGAACGTCGTCCCGCTCGCCGAACCAAGATGACCGGCATTGGTACTTGCTTTGCCGTTGAAGCCAACATTACCTCCTGTCTGGTGTAGGCCTCGTCCCACCCCAGTATTGCCCA
Organism: Ampelocalamus luodianensis; assembly: GCA_036346255.1. Taxonomy (NCBI): domain Eukaryota; kingdom Viridiplantae; phylum Streptophyta; class Magnoliopsida; order Poales; family Poaceae; genus Ampelocalamus; species Ampelocalamus luodianensis. The sequence goes on along the minus strand of CM070617.1, from coordinate 20,656,499 downwards.
TGACGCTGCCGTAGCTTCCCCGGCCGGTGTTCCACCGTCCCCGACCGAAGCTGCTCCGACCGCCCCCAACCTTGCCACGACCGCCATCCCTGCCACCAGTGAGGGATCTGCCAAACGCTCCACCTCCACGCCCCATTGGACTAGATGATCGAAGAACTTCCACGTACGTGCGAGGGACATAAGACCGACTTATCCCAGCCGCCGGCGAGACCCTAGCTGACACCTTTGGATCACGTCTCCACAGATGGGCACACCCACGTTTGATGGGAGGAATTACTGGCCTGATTGGCCAACTTGATCATGTATCCAAACCTTCCTCTAGATAGAATCCTTTCCTTGCACAAAGCCTTTCCGTGTATAACATGTTGCTGTATCCATGCTTCATTCAGATCGGCTGTATTGTATACGACTCGGATTATTTATCGCCTGGCAATATAAGCAAGGGCAAGCGCCAGACATTGGGTTGTGCGAAGCTATTTGTGAGACCCCGGTTTATTAAACTTGTAATACTTAACCTTCCACTGGTTCTAGTATCACAAATAGAATAACCCGTGTCTCGATGAATATGTGCTTCCCAGAAAATGCAGCACACATACATCATACCAAAGCATGCATCAATTCCATACAATGTAATATAACAAGTCTACCAAAAGACATACATAATAGAAGTTATTACTGCAACACCGACCGCCAAATGACATAAGTATCAAATAACAATGAAGCAAAAGTTGCCATAAGATGGCTTAAACCAAAAGACGACCGCTAGCCACATGACACCATAGGGCAACCGACCGGCCGCCAAGCTAATCGCCCCAACATCGCACAAAGACAACTCACAAAAGTGAGGTCCATCGGCTCACCTTCTTCCTCTGCACAATACAAGCAATGCAGTGAGTACAATAATGTACTGCAAGACTTACGAGTAACAAGCCTATACATAGCTACATGAAAGTCAGATCAAAGGAATGTGGTTATATGGTTCTTTGGACGCATAAAGCAAGCTTCAATTGCAATAATGTAATAGATTGAAAGCAATTTAACAAATCAGTTTTAAACATTGAAATAACAGCGAGTAACAATATTTAAAAGTAACCACCTAGAAGTGACTATCCCAAAAGCCACCACAAATAGCATGAATCCCTGATTCATACCACCCATCAAGTTTTAACTTTAAAAAGGTTGTAGTCTAACTCTTGAAAAGCTTATCCAAGCGTGTCCATATCCTAGGACGAGGCTATTCGAATAGTTTGTAATCCCTGCAGGGGTGTACCAATGTACCCACACTTCAGACCGTCTTTTGCCAAGCTATTAAGCACACTTCCTTTTGTATGCCGGCACGGCTAAGTCCTACGAACCCTTTCCAATGGAATATGCTAATCAAGAGACGCACGTATGGGGGTTAATCCTTAGTGATCTGCCGACGAAATATGGATCACAAGGACCCATACGTGGAGCAGGACACACCGGCCTCGGCGGGTGCTCCTCTCCCCACAAACATGTCCATGTTGCATATAATCAAATATGCAACCCACCACGCGACTCATTAATTAACACACCCCAAAGTACTCACTAAGAGAGGTCCCATATCCTCTAGTGTGGTTAGCACGCACGTAATGCTCGGATAATGATACTCACAAGTAGTTCGGTCCTTAATTGACCCGGGCACCATTCCAATCACACCCAAAAGATCACACCATCTTACCATTGTGCCCAAGTCTAAATTGTTTTTATTTTCAGCTTTAGTTTTGCAATTTAGACATAGCACAAGGCTGAAATATACAGATTATAACAGTTTGTGTGATCAAGGTTATCGACAAGTCGATAACCGCCCATTTCTACCGATAGCTAAGCATGGCTAAGCATAATGACACGTAAGCTACTATGACAAGGGTTCATCCAATAACCCAAAATCACAGCAAGTAATCCTAGACTCAGTAGTAGAGGAGTCAACATTTCCTACTGATAATGCAGCTAGTAGGCCAACTATCGACAATAGTTTAAAACAACATAGCAATGCATACATAGAATTTGCAAACAACATATTAGAATTTGAAAATAGTAGGAACAATATGATCAAATGATGCTACATCCGCTTGCCTTGCCGAGTGCAGATCGATGGTCGTGGCTCGTAATCAATATTAATATTGTCTTCGGAACCTAACGCGAAAAGGCGATAAACCAATAAGAACGAAGAACACCAAATAAATCCCAACAGCAAAAGACATCCAAATCTAAAGAAATTTACACAACAGCTAGGGAATGATCTTAGACAATGATAGGAACAAGAATCATGCAATTTGAACTGAGCATGCAAAAGATATATCCAAAATACTCTTTCTCAGCCTATCAATTCACTGATTTAAATACTGGTACTGTTCATGGAGAAATTTTCTAGAATGGTCTAAGGTCTGAAATTTTATAGCAGGTAGATTATGACATCCGCAAAGTTGAATTTACTAGGTTTGGAGTTATACACATTTACTTATGATTTTTCTAAGTTGTAAATCTAATGCAAGTCATTTTACAGAATTTTAAACATGCTTAAAACCTATTTCATATTAAAGTATGCTAACAGATGAATTTAACAAAATTGATTTTGCACAAAATGGAATTATACAGAAAAGGATATGCATTTTTCAAGTTTTAAAACTATTTCTGGAATATTCAATATTGGCAGAAATCAAGTTATTTTAGTTACACGATTTTCTGATACTGAAATATACCTAATTCCATTTTTATATTAAACTTAAGCGACAACTGAATTTATTACAGTTGGAATCACCTAAAAAGGGTTTAAAATGAATTTGTTATGAATTTCTAAAGTTTTTATACCATTTTCAGTTGCAAAACAATTACTTACCGAAATCCAGAAAAACCTAACCAAAAGGAAAAGACGTGGCTACATAACAGCCGACGATCCTAGATCTAACGGCGCACGCGCGAGGGGGGTGGAAGCAACCCGAACGGCCCAAATGATCTCCACCGTCGATCTAAGATCGAAGGTCAAAGGTGGTGAGCTGTTCGGACCTCGCGAACGCCACACAAACCTCAGCCGATGATCAAGAGATGGACGATTCACATTGATGGTGAGATCGGGTGACCCGATCAGCCCAATTGATCCGGACCACAGGTCAAGAAATGGACGGCGGCTATTGATCAGAGTTCAAAGGAAAAGCTGACAGGTGGGACCGCTTGTCAGTGACTTTGAGTCACACACGCAGACTTTTGCCACACGTGCACAGTGCACTGGGCCCACTTGCCAGCGACTGGAAGCGGCGGCTAAGACATATTTAATGCTGCTAAAGATTGGCATTAAATAAACCTAAACGAGACACTAATGACTCTGGATTTTAACTCTAAACCTATGGGCCCACATGTCAGCGACCCAAAAAGGTTAATTTCCGACAGCGATTAACCTCCGACACATTAATTAACCAATAATTAGGCATTAAAGATGCCCAACACGCACGGGGTTATGCCAGTGGATGATTTAAGGGTGTTGGGCCCACTATCAGTGGCTCAACGACATAGTTTAAGACACAATTAATGAACTAATGATTAGCAATCACAGGGCAATTAATGTGTCTTAAACAAATGAAAAACGGAGTTCCTCGGCAAAATCCCGAGCGGTTCAACGGCTTATCGCCGCGACACCACATGCGCGCGCCAACTAAGAACTAAAATGGAATCGCAATAGCACTACGAACCTAATGGTGGCAACCTCGCCGACGGTGAGAGGCCAGAACGCCGGCTAGCCAGAAAAACGAAAATGGAGCTCTCACCGCCAAGATTTAAAATAAACAAAAGCTCCCGCGGTCAAGGAAGCGGGTGTCGAGCCTCTAAGGACTAATAAGAAGCTACCTTAATGAAGAGAAGCTTCAAAGACGGCCGGAGAAGCTTGTCCACGGTGGAGGCTCGCCGGACTTGGAGAAGAAAGGTCGAAAATGGCACCCTGAGCCAAGTGAGTGATACCAAAGCATCGATATAGCTTCATTATGGTCCACAGAAGCTACATGAGCAAGTAATTTGAAAATAGAGCACTCACCTGAGCTGAGGAAGAAGATGACCAAATTCGGCTGAATTTGAACAAACCCCAAATTGGATAATTCCTGCGAATCAAATCCAACATTAAGTGAGGGAAAATGTTCAAGATAACAAGGAGGTAAGAATAGGGTAAAGAAATGTGAAGGAGAACCACTGGAACACCAAGAACACCAATGGAGCTCTTCGGTCAACAATGACGATTTGGGGGTTTTGAGGAGTTAAGCTCCAAAACTGTAAATGGAGCTTGATGGTGGTCTAAAGGAATACCAGGAGGAGAAAAGGGTGCTTATAAGGCCTTGGAAGCATTAGGGTTTGGACCAAGAGCCTCTCGGGTGGCATTGCACAAAGCACAAGGCATGGCCGAAAGCAAAAAGGTGGTAGGTGGTGCACTAGTGTATGTCACGGCCGAAAATGTCTCCCATACTCCTAAATGTCGAGTAGGACGACTGTAGGGAGCAAGAATTGATATCCCCACGCCTCAAGATCGCTCACGCACGATCCGAGGTAGGAGACGACCGCAATGCACTCGGCGATCTCGGATCGTTGGATTGAACGTGAACGGCTGGGATCTTAGGGTTCTGGTGCTTTTTAAAAACAACAGAGAGGATCGTGCGCCCTTGGATCGAAGACTAACGGTTGAGATCGCGCCACGCCTCTGAGGGTTTTAAAATCAACAGCGGAGCTCGTGATCGCTGGATCATAAATGGACGCCTGAGATTAGATATGCCCTTCGGGTGACCCGAATGTCACATGCAATGAACACCGTTAGATTTTGATCTGACAATCCAAATGGGTGGGCTCTTCGCGGTGGTCCGAACGTGCTTGCGAACGTGGACCGTGCGATTTAGATCCAAAGGTTGAGATTGAACGCGGGTTTTTAAAGCTGGCTCGGTGCTGTTAGGTGGTTCGATCAAATCGATTGACTCGAGCCCGAGTCTGACTCGAACCCGAGTAACAGTACTAACCAGGTTTGGATTTCAAATTTGTATAGAGACTTTTGAGGAATTATTTGAGGTAGCAAATTAACTCCAAAAATTCTAAAAATTTTACAGGAGCTTGCTGACTCAAACATTGACCTTGTGTAAAATTTTCAGATGTTTTTATGGTGTGAATCTTTCCCCAAAAATTTCAACAAGGCCCTGATTTGAGGTTTGACTGCCCCCTAAAAATAGTCAAACAATTTCTAAAAATTATGAAATTTTTCAGAGAGGCCACATACCATCACAGGGACTTAGAAAAATTATTTCCCAATGATGATCACAAGATTTGAGATGAAAATTTTTGGAAGACAAGGTTTGGATCAAAAGACTTGTGACCTTGTATTTCCATAACTTCTTACAACAATTGTTCAAAGCATACAGGAAATACATGATGTAAGAATTTTTTTTAATTTCTACTCATTTTCTTACATTTGAAACACAAGTCCAAAGCTGGGATGTTACACTATTCAATCTTCTCTCTGTATCATCATTTTACATGGTATCAGAACCATCCTTTTCTACCTCATCATGTCTAGTTCGAGCTCCACATCGCTCACAACTGGTTCTGCGTCGGCGATGATTTCTCCGACAATGGCGTCGATTTCAGCAGGCTTGCTCCCGACGCCCTCCTTTGGCCATGTAGTCAATGTGAAGCTCAGAAGAGAGAATTTCCTGCTGTGGAAAGCACAGCGAGGTCAACAATTGCTCGGTTATGTTGATGGATCTCTCTCCACACTCCGGCCCCGATGATCGGCGATGAAGTTCGGGTGGTGCCAAACCCAACTTATGAGGTTTGGGTTCAACAAGATCAACTCATATTGGGTTCATTTCTGTCATCCCTGCCGCCTGAAGTTCTAGCGCAAGTGTTGTTCTTATCAACCTCAGCCGAAGTGTGGTCAGCTCTTGAGCGCATGTTCTCTTCCCAATCTCGGGCAAGGATCATGCAGGTTCGAATGCAACCATCAAACACGCACAAGAAAGATATGTCTAGTGCAAAATATTTTGCAAAATGAAGACCCTTGTAGACATGATGGCATCTGCGGGACAACCCTTGAGAGATGAAGAACTCATCTCATATATCCTTGCAAGATTGGACACCAACTGCAATCCTGGTGACATCAATCACCATCGGAGCTGATACGATGAGCCTCGATGACGTCTATGCACACCTTCTCACTTTTGAGATGCGACTTGATATCCAAAATTCTAGTATTTAGGTTCCAGGGGCTTCAGCCAACATCATCTCTTGCGGTGGTAGGAGTGGCCATGGTCGAAGACACGGTTGAGGTGGTGGTCGTGACAACCGTGACCGACAAGGCGAAGGCTCAAGGAACAACAATTTCAACCGACTGAACAACAGTTCCAATCAACTGACATGTCAAGTCTATGGAAAATATGGTCATGTTGCGCTCAAGTGTTATCATCGTTTCGATCACTCCTATCAAGCAGATGAAACACGCACGGCTGCTGCTACAACAACCGCCTATAATATTGATACTGGTTGGTATACTGATATGAGTGCCACTGATCATATTACCAACGATTTGGACCAGTTGACTATGCATAAAAAATACATCAGCAAGGATAATTTTCAAACAACAAACGGATCAGGTATGTTCATTAGTCATGTTGGTCACTCAAAAATTATAACTCCTAGTAAGGATTTACATATAAAGAATGTTCTTCATGTTCCTAGAATTTTGAAAAATCTATTTTCAGTTCATCACCTTGCCTCTGACAACAATGTGTTCCTTGAATTTCATCCTAATTGTTTTCTTATCAAGGATCTACAAACGAAGAGAACTCTTTTCCAAGGCAAATGTGAGGGTGGTCTTTATCCTCTACATCCCAGTTCGACATCCACTAAGAAAGGGTTGATTGCCATCAGAACTACTCAAGAAAATTGGCATGGTCGTCTAGGGCATCCTTCCTTTTCAGTCGTTCAACAAGTCATTAGGTCAAATCAGATACCTTGTCTAGATATTTCAAATAAAGTGTCTGTTTGTGATACTTGTCAACAAGCAAAAAGTCATCAGTTACTCTATCCTAGGTCTTCCAGTATGTCATCATCTCCTTTAGAACTCATCTTCTCTGATGTTTGGGGGCCTGCTCCTACTTCTATTGAAGGGCATAAGTATTATATGAGTTTTATTGATGACTATATCAAATTTACTTGGATGTATCTTCTAAAAAGCAAAACTAATGTCTTGATTTTTTCTGTTCAATTTCAAAAACATGTTGAACGACTCCTTGATAAACGGATCATCAGTATGCAAATTGATTGGGGATGAGAATATATATAAAAAAAAACTCCATGGTTTTTTTTTAATCAAATAGGTATAACCCATCCAGTTTCTTGTCCTTATGCGCATCAGCAGAATGGTGATGCTGAGCGAAAACATAGGCATGTCGTTGAAGTTGGGTTATCTTTTTTGGCGCATGCTTCTATGCTTGTGAAGTTTTGGGATGCTGCCTTCGAAACAACTACTTTTCTTATAAATCATCTTCCTAGTAAAGTCATTGATTTATCCACTCATTTAGAATGACTTTTTGGGACTAAGCCAGATTACTCCTTTCTTAAAACTTTTGGATATGCCTGTTGGACAAATATTCGACCATATAATCAACAAAAGCTTCAGTTTCGTCCCACACGGTGTTTTCCTTGGGTATAGTCCTATTCATAAAGGATACAAATGTTTGTGTATCTCCACTGGTCGTATATACATCTCTAGAGATGTTGTTTTTTATGAAGGCATATCCCGTTTTCATTAATTTCCAACTCAAAAGTTCCTTCTCCTATAGCAGATCAGCTTGCTGCATCATCTTTTCCTTCGACTCCTCCTTTTTTTGCAAATCCAAACACTAAAGGTGACCATGTGACTAATGAGCTACCTACTGATCTGTCTAACTTGTCTTTTGAGTTGTCTGATGATAATATGCAGTCTCAAGAATTGAATACCCAGTCGCTGCAGCCAATTGGTGAAATTCTAGTGCTGCCACACGGTGCGACAGTCCTACCGGGTGCTGCCACGACAACTGATGCGGCAGCATTTCCACGGGCCGATGCTACCGCTGCTCTGCCGCAAGGTGTGAATTCCCTACCGCGTGATGCCGCGACACGATCATAGGATAGGGTTGCAACGGCGTGGTCACAAGATGGTGATGGTGGCAGCAACGGGGCGATAATTGGCGAAGTTCCAGTGGAAGTCTTACCTGGTGCAATAGTACAAACTCGGCCTAGGATACGTCTCCAAAACCAAATACATACACCCATGGTACGTACCGATGAGACAATTCGGTATGCATACATTAGTACAGTGGAACCATCATCCCTTGATGAAGATTTTGCAAATCCGAATTGGAGACATGCTATGATTGAGGAATATAGTGCTCTAATCAAAAATAAAACATGACATCTTGTTCCACCTCATCTTGGACAAAATCTGATAGATTGCAAGTGGGTATACAAGGTTAAGCGCAAACCAGATGGGGGCATTGACAGATATAAAGCAAGGTTAGTGTCAAAAGGATTCAAACAAAGGTATAGAATTGATTATGAAGATACTTTTAGTCCTATGGTGAAAGCTGCTACTATCCAGCTTATTATGTCGATAGCAGTATCTTGAGGTTGGAGCTTGAGACAACTTGATATTCAGAATGCGTTCTTACATGGTATTCTAGAAGAGGAGGTGTATATGAAACAACCACTAGGGTATGAAGACAAAGCATGTCCGAGACACATATGTAAACTTGACAAGGCATTATATGGTTTGAAACAGGCATCGAGAGCTTGGTACACCAGGTTGAGCTCTAAGTTACAAGAATTAGGGTCTATACCTTCAAGAGCAGATACATCGCTATTCATATATAATCATGAAGGCATAGTGATCTATATGTTAATTTATGTTGATGATATCATAGTGACAAGCTCTTCTAGTAAAACCATTGTCAAGCTATTTCAAGACTTGTAGTCAGAATTTGCACTAAAGGATCTTGGAGATTTACACTTATTTCTAGGAATTGAGGTAAAACAGGTGGCTAATGGTTTAGCATGTTTAGTCTAAATACATTTCAAATCTTCTTGATCGATCGTGTATGACAAAGTGCAAACCAGTTTCAATACCTATGGTCACAATTGAGAAACTTTCAGTGACAGATGGAGAAGCACTAGAGACTTTAGATGCTTCCAGATACTGAAGCATTGTTGGTGCACTTCAGTAGTTAACATTGACATGACATATATTGCTTCTGTGGTCAATAAGGTGTGTCAGTTCTTACATTCTCCAACAACAGTGCATTGGACTGCGGTATAAAGGATTTTGCGATACTTGAAGTTTTCCTCTTCGGTTTGTCTTTGAGTATGCAAGTCTAGCTCTACTTTGGTGAGTGCTTTTTCAAATGCAGATTGGGCAGGATATCCTGATGATCGGAGATCTACAGGAGGATTTGATGCCTTCTTTGGCTCAAATCTTGTATCATGGAGTGCATGTAAACAACCAACAGTTTTTAGGTCTAGTACGGAAGCTGAATACAAAGCACTTGCTAATGCAACAGCTGAAATTGTTTGGGTTCAATCTGTGCTTGGAGAACTCGGTGTGTTCTAACAAAGCACAACATGTTTATGGTGTGATAATCTAGGAGCCACATACTTGTCAGCAAATCCGGCATTTCATGCCCGAACAAAGCATATAGAAGTTGATTTTCATTTTGTAAGAGAACGAGTTGCATGCAAAGTTCTCGACATACGGTTTATACCATCTCAGGATCATATTAAAGATATTTTCACTAAAGCTTTAGCAATTCGGCCATTTGAGAATCTGAAGCACAATCTCAACCTTGAAGATGATTTTGATTGAGGGAGAGTGTTAAGAGATAGATTCTGATCATGTATCCAATCCTTCCTCTGGATAGAGTCCTTTCCTTTCCTTGTACAAAGCCTTTCCGTACGTGTATAACATGTTGTTATATCCATGCCTGATTCAGATGAAGCAATGGCCTAAATGGCACTGTTTCGAGGCGTAATTGCGAGAGTGGCTCTCCTCATACGGTATTTACAAATTTGGCACATCGTTCGTACGACCACCGTGCGCTGTGCGGATGAGGCTACACCGTGCGGTGGCCGTGCAGAATTCATAGGTGTCAGCCTTTCAGCTTGTCCAAGTGGTTATTTTTACAAATACGACAGGAAGAGAGCCATTTCCACAAATACGTTCAGGAACCATGTCATTACGGCAAAAAAATCGATTCAGATCAATTGTACTGTATACAACTCGGACTATTTACCGTCCGACAATATTAAGCAAGGGCAAGCGCCAGACATTGGGCTGTGCAAAGCTATTCAATCTTCTATCTGTATCATCGTTTTACACCTCCAATTCCAAAGCCCGTGCTTGGATTCTTCTCTTCTGTTCTCTCGCTCGCTGAGTCCCAGCTCATTGATACAACTTAGGCGCTAGGATCTAAGCTCCTTGTGCTACTCACCAAGACACCAATGCTCTCGCTTGCCACGCCCGCCGTTGGTTGGCCCACGACGCTGATGATTATCTGGGACACCTGATCGATTCCTATATATAAGGCCGGGAGCCAACGCCTAGCTTCATCCATCACCGGTCACCGTTATCTCCGGCCGGCCACCACCTCGTACGTACGTACTATCTGATCGTCGGCGAGCTAGCGCGGACCACGTACCGGCCGTCGAGTCGAAGATGGCCGACTTGCCGGCGGGGTACGCAACGGGCACGGCGGTGCCGCCGTGGCTGAACAAGGGCGACAACGCGTGGCAGATGATCTCGGCGACGCTGGTGGGCCTGCAGAGCATGCCCGGCCTGGTTATCCTGTACGGCAGCATCGTGAAGAAGAAGTGGGCGGTGAATTCGGCGTTCATGGCGCTCTACGCCTTCGCCGCCGTGTGGCTGTGCTGGGTCACCTGGGCCTTCAACATGTCCTTCGGCCACAAGCTGCTACCCTTCTGGGGCAAGGCGCGCCCGGCGCTGGGCCAGAGCTTCCTCCTCGCGCAGGCCGTGCTGCCGCAGACCACGCACTTCTTCAAGGACGGCGTCACCGTCGAGACGCCCTGGATCAACCCATACTACCCCATGGCCTCCATGGTCTACTTCCAGTGCGTCTTCGCCGCCATCACGCTCATCCTCCTCGCCGGCTCGCTGCTCGGCCGCATGAACATCAAGGCCTGGATGATCTTCGTCCCGCTCTGGCTCACCTTCTCCTACACCATCGGCGCCTTCTCTCTCTGGGGCGGCGGCTTCCTCTTCCACTGGGGCGTCATCGACTACTCCGGCGGATACGTCATCCACCTCTCCTCCGGGATCGCCGGCTTCACCGCCGCCTACTGGGTCGGGCCCAGGTCCACCAAGGACAGGGAGAGGTTCCCGCCCAACAACGTGCTGCTCATGCTCACTGGCGCCGGGATACTCTGGATGGGCTGGGCTGGCTTCAACGGCGGCGATCCCTACGCCGCCAACATAGACTCCTCCATTGCGGTGCTCAACACCAACATCTGCGCCGCCACCAGCCTCCTCGTCTGGACCTGCCTCGACGTCATCTTCTTCAAGAAGCCCTCCGTCATCGGTGCCGTCCAGGGCATGATCACCGGCCTCGTCTGCATCACTCCCGGCGCAGGTACGACGACCTTGACTTACTTGCACCAGGTCGCACTCATAGTCATAGCCAGGTTTTCAATACTGGTTTTTATTTTTTATCGGGTCACCGATAGACCCGATTATACGGACTAAAAATTTTAATTTTTTAAGGGCTTAACACATGACCTGCAGTCTCTAAGCCTAATAACATTACCACCAAGGCGCACACACATGTGCTTAGATATAATTATGTATTTCTCTTATATTCAACAAACTTCAAGCAGATTCGATTCTTTTTTTACTGGTTCTTTTATCGGGTACTCGATAGAACCGATATTTTTGAAAATCGATCAGTTTTTGGCCGGTTTTTTTTAAACCCGGGTCATAGCCTCTCTAATTACTTGACTAGTACTGTATAATGATTACTGGTATTTACTATAATACACTAGTTAATTATTACCTGTACGTGTTTAACTAGTGTAGTACTAGTGATCTGCAGATAAGTTAAGAACACGCCGGATGTGACGTGAGCTTGGCATGATGAGATCATTTTGTCATGTAAGAAATTAGCTGGTTAATACGTAGTATTGGTTTTATGGTTGCCGAGATTGACTGGCCGGTTGACGTTTCTGCCTGCCGAAACTTTTGAAACCTTTACTTTATGTGATTATTCGCCGCACTGAATGAACTTTTTTGACTATTGTTAAAGTATATTGTCTACTGTTCGTGTGTGGACGATCTCCTGATTGGTCACAGAGGTGGGGTTAGGTGGTCTTTTTTTTAGGTTAACCTTTGCATGAAAATTTGTTTGTCATTGTTGGCTTTTGGCTGTTTTTTGTTTTAAGCTTTTAGCTGATGGTGGTGTAATTACTATGTGCATTCTTAGTTGGTGCAGAGATCGAGAGTTGTACTTTTATTATCTAAAAAATTTGTTTATCAACTTAAGTTTTTTTTGTGAACTGACTGGTGTATACACTCAATACCCATCGGTAGATGCGCCGAGGATTAGTTAATGCTGCAGTCCAGAAGTCCAAGACTTTGTGTTGATCTGGGCCAACTGCTAAGTGACACATATATATGGAGTGGAGTACTTAATTTCGTTGCTTTGTCACGAGTGCTTTGTTCTATACGTAATTAACATACTTAGTGCAGCGGTTTAGGTTGGAAAGTATTCCATTTCCCTGGACTGGGGGAGTATGAAAAGGTATCTTAAAATGAGGTTTGAATCCTTTGTACTGTTAGATTCCTTGGATGAGGTCTGAACTAGCTTATATCTTTAAAAATGTGGAAGATTCAGACTCCAGAGTAAGCTAGAACAAACCTAGCTTTTCTAAAGATTTCAAATCTTCGTGTACTCCAGTGCATGCCCAATATATCTGGTTGTCAGGTGAAAGTAACTCATGCCTTAATATCTCTACCAGGAATCTAGAAGGAAAAACATCAAACCAGGTCCCATTTTTTTTTCCAAAAGCACTGAAGACTTTCTTCTCCTCAGATTTTTTTTAGTCTCCTCGGATTTGATTGATCGTTAAGTCGTTATACAACAAATCCACCAACCATATGGAGAACCACTAATTTTTCAGTCCATATCATGCATACTTCCATTTGTTCTTTAAGTCCATAACCTGCTTTGATCGATGCATACGTGACCTTAAATCCATTATCACTTGCTTTGTCTTAATATTCTTTGCATGTGTAATGCAAAATTGTAAGCTTAAGAACATCAAAATTAAACAGAAAGCTAGAATTTGATCTCTAGCTAATTTGTTTCCTCGATCGGTCGGCCGATCGGTCAGGTTTGGTGCAGGGATGGGCGGCGATCGTGATGGGCATCCTGTCGGGCAGCATCCCGTGGTTCACGATGATGGTGGTGCACAAGCGCTCCCGGCTGCTGCAGCACGTGGATGACACCCTGGGCGTGTTCCACACCCACGCAGTGGCGGGCTTTCTCGGCGGCGCCACCACGGGGCTTTTCGCGGAGCCGGTGCTGTGCAGCCTCTTCCTGCCCGTGACCAACTCCCGCGGCGGCTTCTACGGCGGCGGCGGCGGCATGCAGTTCTTGAAGCAGGTGGCGGGCGCGCTCTTTATCATCTGTTGGAACGTCGTGGTCACCAGCCTCATCTGCCTCGTCGTCCGCCTCATCGTGCCGCTGCGCATGCCCGAGGAGGAGCTCGCCATCGGCGACGACGCGGTGCACGGCGAGGAGGCCTACGCGCTCTGGGGCGACGGTGAGAAGTACGACTCCACCAAGCACGGCTGGTACTCCGACAACGACACGCACCACAACAAGGCGCCCAGCGGCGTCACGCAGAACGTCTAGTAGCTGAGGTTGGATTTGGAGGGGAATAAAGCTGGGGGCTTGGTTTGAAATAGTCGATTACAAAGGGGGCTGATTGGTTAATTCGCTTGCTATACAATGTGGTCTGGGATGGAGTTTTATTTACGGTGATAGCGTGATTGGAGTTGGTCGTAGGTTTTGGTGTTACAACATGCAGTTCGAGTGCGCACGTGCGTCATGCGTGCGTGTGCTGTGGAATAATGTGGTGCCATATATGATGAGCAAGAAGTTCGTGATACTTTGCTTTTTATCTTCGAGGGAATACAACAGTTTCTTTGAGATATATATACTGCTTTATTTAGTAGTGCCACTTCTCTAGTCCACATTTTATCGTAGGGGTGGCCTCACCAGCCCCAATGACCCAGCGAAGACCGCAAGCCCCCCCCTCCAGACCATGAGCTGGAGGGGTGGTCCGGGCTCCCAAGGGTACCAAGTACGCATTCGGGAGGGCTCCGAAGTCCACGTGAAGGCCACTAGGAGGCCCGCGTAGGCCAACAACCGGAGGCACGGTTGGGCGCCTCCCCAAGGGTACCATGCATACCTTTGGGGAGGCTTCGGTGGTAGTGCGAAGGCTTCCGAAGGACCGTCGAGCGCTACGGACCCGCGAGTTAGGAGTTCCCCGGGCCCACCTCAGGGGCATTGAAGGGTGTCCGGGGCCCCTCGGCCTGGGGACACCCCGCACGGTGCGAAGGGCGAAAAGCACCAGTGGACCGAGCATACAAGCCAGATGGACCAAGACTAGGAAGGTTCATCATAAGCCGAAGGCTACGCACAGGGGAAGGAAAAGCCCATGCGGCCCCTATAGGCATAGGCCTTTTTTAGGGGTAGATCTGTAATCTCGTGTACTCTGTCGAAATGCTATCAATAGTTGCCTCCCCCATGTAATAAACAAGGCCTTTTTGGGAGAAAATCAATACACATTTATTTCTCTTGGCAATCAGTCCCCCTCCGAGGATCCCCTGGTTCCCCTTATAGCAACCAGGAGTCCTCTTTTTATACTATCTAGTCTTCTTTGCTACGACAGTTAACGCCGTCCGTGGAGATCGGCAGGAGAGTCACGAAGCACAGTCCTGAAGCACCAACATGGCCCCTCCAAAGAAGGTCACACCCAAGGTCTCGGTGGCCGAAGTTGCCGCAGCGGCTGCGGCTCCAAGTACCCGAGGGCCAAGCGAAGCAGGACCTTCATGGCAGCGGTGGCCGCCGCAGGTCGCGGAGGAGAAAGCCAACAACTCCACGAACGGAGACATCGTCGGAAGCGACACCCGGCCCACTAAGGCATCTCTCCCCGAGAACCATCAGGCAGGCCCGCCTCCACCTGGGGCTGCGGCTGAGAAGCCTACGAAGCTCTCCAGCGGGAGCTGCCAGACCTCCGTCGGAAAATGTTGATCCTTTGGCAACCAGTGGCGGCGGCCCCTGCAGCCCTGCCCTGGCTCGCGGTCCTCGCGCAAGGACAAACTACCAAAGGGGGAAGACGACCCCTTCGGCACCTATAGCCACACCCCCAGTGCCGCTGCTCCGGGGGGACCTGAACTCCCCGTTGAGCACAGGATTGGAGACAACCCGCTGGCCTCTGGGCTTCAAAATATCGGACGTCAGGCCATTCGAGGGGAGCACGGACACCTTGGAATTCCTCCGAGTATATGAAACCGTTGTCGAGGTAGCCGGAGGGGATGACACCACCAAGGCAAAAGGCATCACCCTCGCCCTCGAGAGCGTCACATTGACTTGGTTCTTCACCATCCCCCTGGACCCTGGTCCATATACGCGTGGGAGCGGTTGCGAGACCTCGTGCGCAACAACTGCCAAGGAAATTACAATGAACCAAAAGATGCAGGGCACCTGTTCGCAATAAATCAAGCCCGGAGCGAGTCCCTGCGAAGCTTCTTCAAGAAGTCCGTGAAGGTGAAGTTCCAAGTAAAGGGGGTCAATGAAACCACTGTTATAAATGTGGCCACGTGCGGACTTCAAAAAAGCCCCTTGTCGGAAAGGTTGGCTCGCAAGCCCATCCGTACCGTGGTAGAGCTTTTCAATAAGATGGAGAAATACGCTTGGGCGGAGGAAGACAGTACTCGAAGGGTAGAGGTCCAAGCGTCGGCCGTCCCGGCGCCACCACCAAGCGATCCGCCCGGGAAGGAGGAACCTGCGGCTACCGCCGCAGGGGCGGTTACCAAACCATGGGCCAACGACTACCGCCGGAAGGGGTGGAGCGCGAACCATGTGGATGGCGAGCAACTCCCCGAAGGGGGCAGGCTAGGAGGTCGTGGCCGGGCCGGGCCGCGTGTAACGAGGGATGACAACCGGACACCCGGACCGATGCCGGAGGCCCCCCAGTGTTTTGCAATCTCCACGGCGAGGGATCGCACACAACCAGAGACTGACGCACCATCGTGGCCATGCAAGACTACATGAGCTGCAGCCAGTAACCAGACGAGCGTGAAGATGGGCGGAGGTCGGGCAACCAACTGCCTGCTCCCCGCTGAGGCCCCGCATAGAGGGGGGCCGCGGGGAGCACCATCTAAGGATCATAAATATGATCACTGGGGGGGTCCTCGCTTAGCATGACATCGAAGAGACAGCGTGTCGGGGCCCCCAGGTAAACAACCAACCCCTGGGACCCTCTGTACACACCGAGCTAGTCCCATGATCAGTAGCTAGCTCGCACATTTTTCAACATAGATGCAATCAAAATCAAACGACAAGCTTAAGGCAAAACATACAAAAATAACTTATATTAATAGAGAACCTTACGATCAAGGTTGTTACAGAGGTCACTACCATGGGTTTACAAAAAAACGACAACAGTAACACTTGCATCGGAACGACAAAAGCGTGCAGATCCATCTGACAAGCCCACAAGCTATTGAGTGGAGGACGTCCCCTAGAAGGTCTGGTCTTCAAAGAACTCCTCTTCAAAGAGGTCGGAACACCCCTGGTCCTCTTCAGCCACTTCTCAAACAGATGGCTTAAAGTCGTGAGTATGTTGAATGCACTCAGCAAGTCGTAGAGAACAAGTATGCAATTAATATTTATGCAGGGTTTGACAAAAGAGAGCTTTAGGGTTAGTTTGCAGAACAGCAACATTGACATAAAATATCATAAATAGATTGCAAAGCTCAAGTTAAAAGAGTAATATATAAATAATAGTTCTTTTTGAAAGAGGTCGTGAGCACCTTGCTCACTCCTAGGACCACTCCTAAGAGGTCCTGTCGCACCAACGACCAGGACCACTCCCACGCCCAGGTCGCACCAACGACTAGGACATCCTAGGAAACAACTACGACCACCCATTTTAGGAAAAACTACCCCTTGCGCGATTTCACCAGGCAATGCCCGTAACCTGGAACACGGCTATTCAAATAGATTTACACTCTGCAGAGGTTGTACAACTTTGCTCACAATTCACGACCTCTCTAATTGGTTGGGCTCCCATCGAAACCCCTATTCACTTCCAAAGGTGAGCAGACTAGAGAGCGTGATAAGGCCTTTACAAAGCTCTGTTCTGGCTTGATTCTGCCCGCTAAGGTTTCGCCATCACAACCCCTCTTGCGCTATGTGAATCAGCACACACCACCACAACAGAACCAAACCATCACATTGCTAATTAGTTAGCCCAGACCACCCCATAAATGATCTTGTGGTTGCACGGTATACCTAGATCAATAGAACACAAAGTTAAGTTTTTAGACCACCCAGGCGAGACAACCTCATCCCAATGTGCATATAGCTCCCCCTTTACTGCACGATCACTCCCCGAGCGAGAAAACATTTTGGGTTCAACCCGGCCAAAAGACCACCCTGGTCTTGGCACAACAAGTTTTGACAACAGTGGCATCGCACCACGATTGACACAACTGCGGCATCCCACCACAGCTGCACAACAGTGACATCACACCATAAATTCCATAGTTCACTTAGTCAAGTTTAACGATTAAGATACAAGATTCGTGAGACCTACATATCCAAGCAGGGCCAAGCATAACTACGCTCCCATGTTGATAATACTAATACAAGACCAACTAAGAATACCCATACTATGGTGTCCAAGGGGGACATGTCAACATGTCGAGCACAATCATTCAAGGAGGCATACTGTCAAATATGAATTTAACTACTGCCCAAACCATTTTTATACAAGTAGACATGCAAATAGATAGAAAACAATATACTTTTGGAAAGCTAGGTACAACATGATCAAAGATCTGCGACTTGCCTTCGCTGTAGAGTTGTGAGTCTTCGATGGAGGTCGTTGGATCCATGCACTCTTCCGAGTAGCCAGAATCTACACGTACGAGAAGAACCAAATCAATAAAGCAACACCAAATAAAGACCAAAGAAATCTCCAACCCAGATCCAAAAGAAAGGTTACGAAGAAAAATGGAGAAAGGAGTTTGAACCACTCTAGAGAGAGCTTGAGCAAAGGAGGAGGAGCTCGCGGAGGGAGGTCTGAAGCACAGGGACAAGAGAGGTAGGAGAGCTCCCAGATGCTTTATATAGGCGCGAGGAGGTCCTCGAGGAAGGAACGGGTGGCAAGCAATGGAGGATGCCGCATTCAATGGACACGACGGGGGCAAGCGGGGGAAAGGATTGGAGAAGTACGGGAGGAGACCAAAGAGGGAAACGAGTACTGTAGAGGTGACAGCATTTAATGCGACACAATAGTATTTAATATGCAAAAACTTTCACTGCGGTAGAGATACAACGGGAGGAAGAAGAAAGTGAGTACGGCCTGCCAGGTGGGGCTTGGTCAAAAGCTTGGTCAAAAGCGAGAGGGAGATCCAACAGAAGAGGGTGGTCTTTGCAAAAAAGAGGAGGTCGTGACCGCCTGGGTAGTCCTGACCGAGAGGGTGATCTTTGCAAAAAAGACCAAGGGGTGGTCTTTAGAGGACAAGGAGGAAGAGGTCCTAAGGACAAGGAGGAGGTCCTGAGAACAAGAAGGTCCTGAGGGCAAGGAGGAGGCCCTGAGGACAAGAAGGTCCTATGGACAAGGTGAAATCTAAGGAAGTGGAGCGATAGCGAGGAAAAACGCGGTGGAACGGGAACCATCAGATTTCGATCGGGCGGAGCAAAGCGATAAGAACGTTCGGATCATCCAAAGGTCGCAACGCGATCTAGCTGTTCAACTAGATCAGACGAAGCAAAATGATGGGAATGCTCGGAGGTCCGAACGGAACCATCAGATCTAGCGTGCATCAAGGATTGAACGGTGCAAGGAGGGAAGTCGCGACTAGGTCGCAAAAAAGGAAGCGGATGGGGGAAACCCGATTTTAACTCCAAGTAAAAAAGTGATATAATTCAAATAAATCCAACTTTAAGTTAGTTGAAGTTTGGAATTATTCAAATTAAATCGTTTTTGAAATCTAAATTTCGAGTTAAGCTTGGGCAACTCACTAAACCGAATGGTTCCTTTTTGGCTTTGGAAACCTGCAAGAACTCTAGACAAATGGGATGTTACACAGCGGTACGCATATGCCCGACAGATACACGACGTCGCAACGTACCCTGCCACAAGCCTGCCTCGCTACACCGAGATACCGATCACCTTCAGTCCCAAAGATGCCTGAGGCCTATACTTTCCTCATCATGACCCTCTCGTCATCTCCGCCAGCATCACAGACTTCTAGGTCAGACGCGTCCTCGTGGACGGAGGAAGCTCCGCAGACCTACTTTTCACGGACACCATGAAAAGATGATGATCCTCAGGGATCGCCTATCGCCCCCCGGGTATACAGCTGGTAGGCTTCGGGGGGAAGACCCATGAAGGCCTTGGGTCAAATTGACCTGGCTGTCATGTTCAACGATAACATCGCATCACGGATCGAGGTCATCGCATTCAACATCGTTCAGATGCCCTACCAGTACAATGCCATCCTCGCCCGCGAAGCTAAATACCTTTGGCGCAATAGCGCACCACAACTACATGTGCATGAAGATCCCCGCGTCCGAGGGCATAATTACTGTATGCAGGGACCAAGACCTGGAAAGGCAAACGGAGCTCGAAACAATCACACCTGCCTACCACATCCACGCGATCAAAGCAGATGCAAACACCCGCATGGACATCCCTTCAGCAAAATAGGCACTGAAGGCCAAACCAGAGGGGTAGCTCCGAAGGGTCCCCCTGAGATAAGCCTCCCTGAAGAAGGCGGTGGCCCTCAGAGCGGACCTCCAGGCGAAGGCACACGAAGCCATTCTCGAGGTGCTCCATAGAAACACGAACATCTTTGCATAGGGCCTCGAGAACATTCCCAAGGTGGCCCGAGAAACCATCGAGCACCGCATGGCCATCAAAAGCGAGGCATCCCCCAAGAAACAAAAACTGTGTCGCATGTCGGCAAAGCGGCTGGAGGCGGCCAAGAAAGAAATAGCCAAGCTACTAAAGGCGGGGGTCATTCGGGAGATCAAGCACTCTGAATGGTTGGCCAACCCCGTTCTGGTACAAAAGAACACTAGCAAACGGCGCATGTGCGTCGACTTCACCGATCTCAACAAAGCATCCCAGAAGGATGATTTCCCCTATCCCGCATCGACCAACTGGTGGACGCCACCTCAGGCTGTGAGCTGATGAGCTTCCTCGACGCCTACTTCGGCTATCATCATATATTCATGGCCAAGGAGGATGAATTGAAGATCGCCTCCATCACCCCCATCGGCACCTATTGCTTCACCAGGATGCCCTTCGACCTCAAGAACGCAGGGGCGACCTTCACCTAGCTCATTACAAAAGGTGCTAGCCAAGCAAATAGGCCGCAATGTCGAGGCGTACGTCGACAACATCATGGTCAAGAGTACACTCACAAGCTCCCACACAGCGAACTTGTAGGAAACCTTTGCTAACCTCCGCGGAGGGGGTCAAGCTGAACACAGAAAAACGCGCATTTGGCATAAAAGCAGGCAAGCTCCTGGGATTCCTCATGTCCAAAAGAGGAATCAAGCCCTATCTAAAAAAAATATGTGGGGACGACGCTAGGCTTTGCCTCCCCCTTGCAAAAAAAGAAGGTAAGGGCTCCCCCAGATCCCTATCTAAAAAAGTATGGGACGACACTAGGCTTCGCCTCCTCCTCGTAAAAAAATGTTTGGGCTCCCCAAAGCCCTATGTAAAAAAGTATGAGGGATGACCCTAGGCTTCGCCTCCCCCTCGGGAAAAAAGTTAGGGCTCCCCCAGAGCTCTATCTAAAGGGTATGGGGGACGGTGCTAGGATTCATCTCCCCCTTGTAAAAAAAGAAGTCTAGGGCTCCCCTGAAGCCTTATCTAAAAAAGTATGGGGGCGAAGCCTAGCGTCGCCCCCCTCACACACAAAAATTAGGGCTCTCCGGAGCTCTATCTAAAAAAGTATGGGGGACAGCGCTAGACTTTACCTTCCCCCTTGCAAAAAAAATTAAGGCTCATCCGGAGCCCTATCTAAAAAAGTATGATGGACGGCGTTAGGCTTTGCCGCCCCCCGCAAAAAAATAACATTAGGGCTCCTCTGGAGACCTATCTAAAAAAGTATGGGGGACGACGCTAAGCTTCGCCTCTCCCTTGCAAAAAAGGTAGGGCTCACCCGGAGCCCTATCTAAAAAAGTATGGGGGACGACGCTAGGCTTCCCCCTCGCAAAAAAATTTAGCCCCCCCCGAGTCCTATCTAAAAAAGTATGAGGAACGACGCTAGGCTTTGCCTCCCCCCTACAAAAAAAAGTTAGGGCTCCCCTAAAATGGTATGGGGGGACGACGCTAGGTTTCGCCCCTTCCTTGCAAAAAAAAAGGTTAGGACTCTCCCGGAGCCCTATCTAAAAAAGTATGGGGACGACGCTAGGCTTCGCTTCCCCCTTGCAAAAAGTAAAGAATTACCCCGGAGCCTTATGTTGATGCAAAACAAAACAGAGGTCAAACAACACCGAACACGCATATATACCGACAAAATGGGCTTTATTCATCACAACAAATTCCAAATAAATAAAGTATATACAATGGAGGCTTACCTCAGGAAAAAAGAAAATCAATCAACACCAACATACAAGACATACACAAGTACAAGATACACGCAACCGACGACTATGGTGCATTAGCGTACAACACATCCGGGCACAACAACCACTCTCGCGGTTCCTCATCAGATGTCCCAGCCTCCATGAACTTCAGGAGGTCCCTTTCCGTGTACCTACTACCCACCGTCTCGAACGGTGCTTCACGGGTTGGGGTCGGGGTCGGAGCGGCAAATTAGGAGCACGAGGCCAAAGGGCCCTCTTTGGATGTCGCACAGCCTCGTTGCTCCTGAAAGCGGGCGATCTCGCCACGCGCCGCGGTGGCCTTGTGCTAGAAAAACAACCCGAACTCCTCCATGGTCCCACCTAGGTTCGCCAAGTGCTAGCGCTGCTACTTCGCGCCATGATACACGAGTACACGACGCCTTGATAGCACAGTTAAAGCAGCCAAACAGAGTGAAGGCAGCGCTCCACCTTACCTCACGCCCAGGGGCATTTACCTTCGTCATGCGTCCTTCAGACGGCCAAAACCATTGTCCAGCAGTACAATGAAGCAGTGGCAGATCGGCCTGTGCAAACCACGAGTTCACAACGCATAACTGCAAAGCACACTAAATGAACTACACCGAACTTCACAAACAACCAATTTTCCAAACATCTTTTTCATTCAAAAGTGGATGTCACTACAAAAGAGGCGAACCCCCCATCCCAGCCCTCTTTGGTGCATGGGCCCCAAAGAGGGCGGAGCAAAAAAAGAAAAAAAAAGGAGAGCTAAATCGCTAAGACCTAGTTACAAGAATCTAAAGGACTCAGGCCGCTCGGAGTAAACGGATGGTCACACCTTGTCTCCGGTGGTGGCCTCCTACTCACCGACCTCCTGGTCATCTGCTGGGATCTTGCCCTTCTTCTTCTGGGCTTGCACCGCCGGAGGGAGTCCATCGCAGCATCGTAGCCGCATGGCGTCTTGAAGTCCTAGACGAAGATGTTGCTCGCCTTCCGCGTCTGGCGATGTTAACCTCTTTCGCGGTCACCACTGGCACGGAGTGGGTAGCGAGAGCGTCCACATGTCCACACCCGGCCTTCTGCAAGGAAGCAAAGGCCGTTGTCCAAGCCACCTTTGCGTAGTGGTCCCCGTATGCCCAAGCCACCGACAGGCACACCTTTCTAGCGCGGCGGAGGCGCCCGAGGATGATGTCCATCTCCCCCACGGTGTGCCGCCTCGAGGGAGGTAGGGCGCCGAGGTCCACCACATGCCCTCTAAGGCCTCCTAGGTCACCAGTGGCACAGAATGCAAAAGCTCCCACTCTGCTAGAATCTCCGTCTCAAGGTCGGCCCGGACACCTTGAAGCATCCACACCTCCTCCTGCAAGCTGACGCGCTCCCCTTCCAACTCTGCCACCCTGTCCTCCAGGGCCTTCGCCTTGGTAGCAAGGGCCTCACGCTCCGCACTCAGAGACTCGCTCCGTTCGTGCTCCGAGTCAACCCGTTTCTGGATTTCATCAAAGCCGCGCAAGATGCTGCCCTCGAGCGTGCGCGATAGCATCGGGATCTACACAAAGCACGGTGTCACACTTAAAAAAATAAAAAAGACCAGTAACACAAAACACGCACCTTCGCGGTGTTCGCCTCGACGAACCAGAACATCCCCTTAAGGGACATGTTCGGGCAGAAATCCCCCACGTAAGACAAGGCGGCGAAGCGGGCGACCTCCTCGCAAACCCCCGCAGCACCAGCACTGACCTTGAAGTCTGCGGGGCAAAGTGCTAGATCCGCAGTGACCGCGGTGGCCAGAGTGACAGCTTGTGAAGGTGACACCTCGGAGTTCCCCAAGGCGGAGCCACCCCCCGTCTACCTCTCACATACCGCGAGGCAGGCATATGGGTCAGAGCCACACACATACTCCAAACTACGCAAAAAGAAAAGAAAATGCATATTCAATATTTCAAGGCGGAGACCTAAAACTTCGCGACCTGCTACTGTGATGGTGGGGAGCCCATCCTTCGGGTCCCTGAGCTCCACGCACCAGCCGTGCGCCAGGGGCCAGACACCGAGGGCGCAGAACTCCTCCACGAGGTTTCGCGTAAAGATCCCCTCGTCGCACTTAGCAGCAGGTGAAGTAGGGCCACCTCCCGCGACATGAGCATGATCTTCGAGGCGGTGGTAAGCTCAATCAGCCCTCCGCCAGAGTGGAGACCATCGCCTGCCATCTATCGAAGATGCATGGTAAAACCACCTTCGGGTCCAGTCGGTGTCCCACCGATTTCACGCCGCTGGAGCAGGTGTGTACATCTGGCACCGTGCCTTCGATTGGAAGTTGACGCTGCGAAGTTCAGCATCTCGCTTGTGTTCTTCTTCGGCTAACATCGTCCGTCGTGTAGATACGCGAACAGGTGCCCCTCCCCGCTCGTCCTTGTGGATCACATGATCCACTCCAAGACGGCGAGCTTCACGAGGGAGTTAGGCATCAGCTACGCCAACTCCACTCGATACAGCCGAAGCACTTGCGCGACCAGCTTCACGCATAGAATCTGGAGGTCAGGGACGAAGAAGGCGACGAAGACCATGGCCTCATCCGGTTGGGGCGCCAATACTGTCTCCGCCCGGGGACCCGAACCTTCACGAGGCTCTCCAGCTTTCCCTCGTCTACAAGGGCCCAAAGAACCCGCTCCATCATGGTCGATCGGCCAAGGTCGCTGGTGTACGCCACACTGCCGCCTACCTCTTTGCTGCGCTTCATCATCCGGAAGTTCTGAAGGACACACTGCCCAAACCTCGAAGATTAGAGCCCCAAACAACAAAATGAACAAAATTGAAAAGGCAGGAAACTGTGATTTTTATGCACAAGATAAGGAAAGGGCTGGGGGTTTACCCTTTTATATACGCACCAGGATCACAAGGAGACAAGGCAAGGACGCCAAAGAGCTATGGGCCAGTTACCCGGTGCCACGTGCCACGTGCACAACATCCCCCTCCAACGGTTGCACGGTTCAATGGGGCGCCATGACTGCCAACCAACGACATTATAATGCACGCCAACCAACGATATTGTGGCTCACAACAACCAATGGCGGCCCGCGCGGTTCGAAGGAGTGCCATCACTGCTAACGACCGACATCATGGCACGCGGCACCCAATGCACCATCATACCAGCGGGTGCGGCCCACGCTTCGTGGGAGGGCCCACACAAAGCATGCTTCGCTAGACCAAAGGGGACGGTGTGTTTGGACCATTCGGGAAAAGGACACAGTTTTAGCCATGATGAAGCAGGACATTGACCGTGAGGGGCTTGTCGTAGGGGGCGACCCCACCGACCCCAATGACCCGATGAAAACCGCAAGCCCCCCTGGCCATGAGCCGGAGGCGTGGTCTGTGGTCCCTAAGGGTACCAAGTACGCTTTCAGGAGGACCTCGAAGCCCACGTGAAGGTCACCAGGAGACCCGCGTGGGCCAATGGCCGGAGGCACGGCTGGGGGCCTCCCCGAGGGTACCGGGCATACCTTCGAGGAGGCTTCGGAGGTGGTACGAAGGCTTTCGAAAGATCGCCGAGCACTATAGACCCAGTAGTCAGGAGTTTCCCGGAGCAACCTCGGGGGTGGCGAAGGGTGTCCGGAGCCCCTCGGCTCAGAGACACCCACAGTGTACTTAACTCGAGATACAACTAGAAAAAACTTGAGGATGACCCATGTTTTTCCAAATTTATATGCTATAAACTTGTGGCAACACATTTATTACAGCATCTTAGGTTACTGTTCTGTGATCTAGCTACTTGATAGAGCATGAAGACAGCAAGGAAGACCATTGCTGACGGTGAATGCAGTTCCCTAGTAGTGCAAAGGGCATAAAAAACAGGATATGCACATATATGATACCAACAGTAAGTCTTTAAGTGCCCCTCACAAAGTTGCAGTCCATGTCAAAATTTTCAACCACTGAAACACTTTCAATGGCCAAGTACTTCAGTGCATAAGTAAATCCCAGAGAATAGCTATCCTAAGATGGGTTATAAGAAGTTACTATATGATTTTTGTACTCTTTTACCATCAGCTTGTAAAAATTGCCATACACTAACTCTGAATATTTTGTAAAGTAACATCGTTTAACACAGTTCCACCCACTCCAACTACAAAACTAAAAGTTGAAGCCACATACATGTAGAGACGTGCCAAGCAGCGTTGTGATAATGATGCCGCGATCGATGATCTCACCACATCGTGGGCGGTGGGCGCAGCTACTGGTGGCCTAGCGCGCCGCCGTTTCAAGCAGGCCGGGTACGTCAGATCTTTCGCGATCGACAGGCCCGGCGCGACGGTCGATCGGCCGGCTTCCTCGCGCTCGGCTCGGCGGCCGTTCGTGCGCGAGATTGCCACCGGCCAAGCGCGTATGTCGTGCATCGTCCTCGTTCACGATGCCAACCACATGGAGCTAGCTAGCTCCACGTCCTCGGCGACCTCCTCTCCTCTGCGGTTTGATTCTCCCTGCACGCAGACCATTAATCGCCAGCAGTCACCTTTAATTTCGCGTATCCAGGCCACCACAACGTACACCAGGTTCTCATGCTCATCTCAACTAGTTGTGGGCTTCCTCTAAAAAAGGACAGAATTCTTCATATAACCCATCCCATTTTGCAACACAAGTCGCATTATCTTCATAGATACAAAGGAGGGTTTGTGCGATTCAATCCACACGATGTGGGCTAGCTGCATACCGGCTAGCGACTTGCTGGGATGGCTGACTGGTGAGCGTACAAGGGAAGGGCCCAACTTTAAACCGGCCGGGCCATTTTCCTTCTAATGGTTCTGTTTACAGATCCTGTTTTTTTTTTTCAGACATTGTTACAACGAGCCTTGAGTTCGCCTTGCAGTTATGTGCATCTTTTCCAACCGAAAACAAGAGAGCAAAGCCAACCATTGTGTAGTCCAAATGTCGTGCATCATTAATGCAAAAAGATTCACCTTTAATTTCGCGTATCCAGGCCACCACAACGTACATCCCGAGGGCCTTTTGCAAAATTCAGGTTCTTTCATGAGTTGTGGGCTTCCTCTAAAAAGGACGAGCCTGTGGGCTATGCGCGGCGGGCTGCTTACCGGCTAGCGACTTGCTGGGATGGCTGACTGGTGAGCGTACAAGGGAAGGGCCCAACTTTAAACCGGCCGGGCCATTTTCCTTCTAATGGTTCTGTTTACAGATCCTGTTTTTTTTTCCAGACATTGTTGAGAGTTCGCCTTGCAGTTATGTGCATCTTTTCCAAAGACAGGTGAGTTTCAGGTGAGTTTCTAGTTAAAGGACAGAGGTTTTCCTTTTCTTTTTTGGCCAGGAAAGGACAGAGTTTGATTTCACTTAGTAACATAGTAGTAATCGGATTCGTTATTTTTTAGGTGCCTGTAAAATAGCTATCTTTCAGTCGATTTTTTCCACAGCTCGATTGCGTGATAAGATTCGTGCACAGTTTGCTGGGACGAATCAACCTTCCGGTTACTTTACACCGGAAATTGTTGGGTGTTGGGTAATCCAGTCCGCTTGCTACTCGATCCGTTTGGTAGAGTAATGGGTGTCAGTTTCAAATTCTTTATTGTATTCATCGCTTCTCGCGCCTTCTGTATTACACGTGAGTTATTGTGTGGTGGGAGAGGAGTTATTGTGTCTGGTTTTTGAATTTTTTTAGCATTCATTGGTACTCGCGTCGTCCTGTATCCTTTGGTTTACGAGAGAGAAAGAGATAGAGGTGGAGAGGCGAAACCGAGGAGAGGAAGGGAGGAAGCGTCCCTGTGGCTCGTTCCGCCGGCGAGCGGCATCCTCTGAAGGGGTCAAGCTGCTTGCGGCTAGCGGCATCCTCTCGGTTGCGACAATTGGTGTGCGTCGACTGGCGAGCAAAAGTGACAAGTGGGGCATCTCTCTCACATGAAGCGGCGAGAGTCGATCGGCGAGCAGGAAGCGGCTAGCGGCTGGTTTCTGGTGGGGGCACCAGTTTGTGGTGAGTAGCTGGATTTGTCATTCTCCCTTTTTTTTTGGTGTGCCAATGTCTCGTTTGAGATGCGTGATTTTTTGCCTTCAGATTTGTGGATACACTTTTTTTTTTTTCCGTGTTTTGATCTATTTTGGTCGGCGATTTGTTGCCTTCAGATTTGTTATTTTGATTTTTCTTTCGATGATATTAGACTTGTTCCTTCAAATTTGTTGTAATTTTTACCGAGGGTTTGTTGTGTCTGTTCCCTTTGTTGTTGCATCGGGTTGCTTTGGTAGTGAAAATATGCTATTAGTGTTTTTGTGGGTTTGCCCTCTTTGTGTTCCTTTGTGTTTTTGTGGCCTTAAGCCTGCTCATGGTCATAGAGTAGTGTTCCATTGCGTTTTTTTAGTGTGATTGAGTGGATTTTTTTCTGCATGAAAGTCCCCAAAGTGCTGTGTCGTGTTAATGTTACATGCATGGCACTTTCCCTAGTGAATGATGTTTCTATCTTATGAGTCTTTAAGAAATTTCTGTATTAGGATTTTTTTGGAGGGTCACTTGTATTAGGATTTGTATGCTAGATGTCTGTTTGTGTTTTGGCTTGTGGTAGTACATTGTCCAGTTCTAGAATATGTGCAAACTCCAAAGTTTGGTGTTCCATGCAACATTAGTGTCCTTGAGGTATATTAATGTTCATTAGTTGGTTGTTGGTACATCTTATATTTTAGTTTAGGTTCTGTTCAGAAAACCAGTATTATCTGCTTCTGCAACTGTTGGAGATTTTTTACTGGATCCTTAGGAACCATCCTTAGGAACCCCAGCCTGTTGATAGGACATCAATATCTACTGATTGAAATGATCCCTTTTTTTCTTTTTCATTTTATGTGTTGTTGTCAGTGAAATTTCATATTTAAATTGTACAGTCAGGGTTATTAGAGATTGGGTGCTATTTAAGATCTCTGTTTGATGTAATTCATGATATTTGTTCAATATTTAGTTGTCCAGGTTACCATTAGTATGAATTTGAAAATTAATGCCATGAAATCTGTGCTCAATCGATTGAGATGAGGTTTGGCGGAGATAGTTGTTGTTCATGTTCCAATTGCCATGTGAATGTAATATCATTAGCAAATGCATAGAATAAAATATCATCCAATAAATGAAGAAAACTTCCTATGTAGGAACCAATAATTTGCCTATATCCGGTACTAACTTTTTTAGTGTGTTTGTGAGCTTGGATTTCGGAAGCACCAATCCCGTGCTAAAACGATACTAGTACCGGACAATTAGTCAATGTTGTCCTTGATTAGATGGGGAAAGAATTAATGGCAAGTACATGCCCGGCGGTTGTTCGATTTTTTTAACAACCAACTATTTTATTAATATTACAAAATAAATAATCGATTTTTTTATATTATCACGACAGAGATACTACCATCAAATGAGAAGACACATTTTGTCATCATTTCAAACGGTGATAAAAATCATGTCTCCGAATGATTTGGTAACAAAGATCTAAATCAACGGCAAAAGCTCCTATCGGCCTATTGAATTGGCTAAAGGGTGATATTGAAGGTTTTGTCGCTAATTTAATTGGTGATATGTTTTATTACCAAATGAATTGATGACAGGTGCTGCTACACACGAGCGACATGCGATTATTTCTGTAAAAATATTGATTATTTATTTTTGTAGTATTAATAAAAGGATGTATATTTAAAGAAAAAATCACGGTTGTTCAACCGCCATTTTAGGTAGCTCCCTCTTGCCTAGTCCACCAAGTCGGAAAAACGACACCTCCCCCCGCCCCACCCAACCCCTTTCCACCCTTGTTTGCTTTAAACAAGACAGAGACGTCCGAGTCCAGTACTCTGCATCTCCGTCAGTCGTGTGAATCGCGTGCTCCGCCTCTCCTCGAAATTGCCGCTCAAATAGCTTCATATCAACTCCCTCCCCGTCTCCGGTCTCCACGCAGCAGCGAGCGAGGCGAGGAGAGCTCGAGGAGCGCGCGACGGTGACTAGGGCTACGGCGGCGGCCGCCTCCGCGTCGCTCCCAAACCCTAGCGCGTAGCAGCGTAGCCTCGACCCCACCATGGCGGCGGCGGTCGCCGGCGGCGAGTCGGCTGGCGAGCTGCTGCGCCGCGCGGCGGCGCTGGTGCCCGCGGAGCACTACGCCCTGGCGGCCCTTGTCGTCGTGTCGTTCTACGCGTACCGGTTCCTGGAGCTCCACGTCCTCGGCGACCTCCTTCGCGGCCTCCGCGGCGGCCACGTCGAGCTCACCTTCCACCCTGCTTCCGAGATCTACCACCGCGTCGCCTCCAAGTGCTGCTCCCTTCACGGCAGGTATGGCTTTGCCTCTCTCGACCTGATCGCGTGAGGATACTTATTTCCTAGGAAGATATCGGTACGGGCGATACAACAATTCCCCAGAATCACCGATAATGCCACACACACACACACACACACACACACACACATATATGTATATGTATATATTAAAAATAACAAAACGAAAGATAGTCTTAGTCTCAAGTCAAGTGCCGCCGCCCGCCGGGTCCTCGTCGCCTCAAGTCTCCTCTGCTGTCTTGTGCGTGTGGAGGCAGAAGGAGGCGTCGGGAGAGATGGGGATTGGAGGCGTGGTGTGGCAGGAGATCGGGACATGTGGGCTGTTGTTGGGCTGGGATGTTTCGGAGAAGTATATCCTGGAGTATCGGAGTGATTTTCTTTTTTATTATTTAAATAAAAAATAGCTCGATACTCCTTCGATATATATCGGTGCAGTATCGGTATCGGATACAATATCCGATACCGGTATGCTTCCTAGCTTATTTCTTAGTATTAGTTATTGGCGTTTACAATTTAGTCTCTCAGTCACTGCAATTTTGTGGTAGAAACAGCATTGTGCGCTTGACTGTGCTTTCCCATGACTCCTGTCCCTAAAGTGGGATCAGGTGTGATGGAACTGGAAGCTCTGGGGTTCTGAAATCTGAATCATGGGAAGGGTCATTTGCATTGTGTCATGATTGGTTTACTTGAGAGTTGAGAGGGGTGATGAATTTATTGTATGACAATGCAGGTACCTGGCGACGCCTTGGCTTGCGAGCCCACATTTGCAGACATTGTTCCTGGGCATCTCTGGGAGGCCGCCTTCGTTCACCTACAAGAGGTTAGACTCGATCCATGTGGAGATGAGTTAGTACAAGATTATACATTGTAGTCTTGTAGATTGCACTATTTGATTGTAGTGTCCCTGTGTAAAATTGGATACAGTATACACCGCCAATTATTCCGCTACATTATAGTATTATACATCACCAATTGAAGTACATGCTGGACTTCAGGATGAATGTGGGACATGTTGCGGCCAGCCCGCGTTTGCCCGCACCGGCCGTTCAAATATATATGGACATGCGGGCAGCCCGCCAAGCATTTATGCGGGACATGCGGCACCCGCCGGTCTGCGTGAGACAGATAAATAACGATTGCAACGGCTGAGGCCACATATCAACAAAGTTGCAACACTAGTATATTATATATACCATGGCTTTGAAACATCCCCCAAAAATATTTAAAAATATGAAAAATCAAAAGAACCCAAACCTGACATGACAAAAAAGTATTACATAAGCACTTCTAGTGCTTCATTGCAGTCAAGCACCTCAGTTTGTCACCTAAGTATTCTTTTAAAGCATATTGTCACCTATGTAACCAAAATAACTTCCTCAAAAGGTCCTCCTTATTCACCCATATCATCCTGGAACATTAAAGAAAAAGTAGTCAGATCCTGCTTGTTACTGTTAGGATAGTTGTGAAATGCAGATAAACCATAGAGAATATTCATTATGACAAACTCTGCATTATCACCATAAAACATCTGAAGAAATTGGAAGTAAATCTCACTAGCAGGTTAGATTTCAGGCTAATCGATCCATGCATGGGGGTGGCAATGCATCAGAAGAGCTTTCAGGCCCAGATAGGTTTAGTATTTACAACGAAACTTTATAAACCTGGCAATTAACATAACCTTAATCCTGCAAAACTGACTTGTAACTTTCAACAAACCATTACACTTTGTCCATTTAGGCTCCTTACAAGAGCAATCAAATGAGATTGTGTATCAAAATTCAACATTCTGTAATGATTGATAAAAAGATAGCCATATTATCTAACAAAAGATGCCACTTTCTCAGTTATGTAGTTTCTTCCAAGCTGTGAAATTTCTATTCCTCTTACAATATAACTAAAAAATTGTACTTCAGCTCAAGAATCAAATGTATTTCTATTGAAGTGAAGAATCTTACTGAAAAAAGATAGCAGTAGCAGATTTCTGTATGCGCACCTCCTTATGCTGAAAGCAGCAGTAGCAGGTTTGGCAAACAAGGACTCACAATAAGTTTCAGATGGCTTCCTGGATGGCGCAAGAGTTTCAAATTTCTTCTCTAGCTTCTTCCTCTTCTCACCCTTCCTGGATATGCACGCAGCAACAACAAATCAGAAGAAAAAAAAAACTAACAAATTTCTTCCTGGATGGCGCAAGAGGGAGCGAGAGGAGACACAGTTCTCTGATCCTACTTTGAAGCAATCCTACTATTTCAAAATACCATTCACATGATTTTTCTCTCTAGCTCAAATTCATAATTCCTTTGATTCAAACGTCATGAGTTAATATGACTATATGAGTAAACTGGTCCAACCTATACATGTTCACTGTTGATGTTTGCAAAGGGACCTCATGGACAAATATGGTAGACTTTTAATACATAATCCATTAATTGCTTAACACATGCTTTATCACAAAAAGATTAGACCATATCACAAAAGACTATACCATATCATAAAATATTTAACCACATCACAGGACAGGAGCATGCCTATTGCCCATTCAATCTTGTGCAAGATAAAGCCTCCCTAAAGATTCTTCTACAATGATGATCAACCAGTATAGTAAGTTATGAAAAGCACCTTCGAGGCAAAGAATGGCAGCTCCGATCCTGAGAATTTTGAGTTACAAATGCGGTTCATCAATCATCGCCATCATCAATATCCTCTGTCGTGTTCTTTTGGTGAGAAGAGGCTGAAACATTGGAAAGTCATATAGTTACATATGATTATTTAGTAAAGTAAACTGCAAGGTTTAAAAAAAAAGAACTTACTAGCTGCCTTAAGCCAATCTTGAAGACAAACAAATAAAGGCCTCAACGGTGTCGCTAGAGAGCCTGCTCCTATAATAGCTAACAACTCTTTCTCTAGTGCTAAAAGCGGACTCATATGCAACAGTGGAAGCAGGGACAACCAATACGTCACATGCCATACAAGAAATGATGGGATACTTTGGAGATTGTACTCCTGCCACTGTAAAATATCAAGAGTTTTTCTGCAAGGGAACAACTCTTCCTTCAAATATTTGTCAAGCTCATTGCTTATTGCTTGCTTGACTTTTTTTCGCACTTAAATGCTGATCCCAATCTGCAAGAGGGTCATTTTCAGCCTTCACATCATCATCACCATTTCCTCCTTATGATGAATGCTCAAGAGTCTCTTTCACTTTAGCAGTATATTCATCGAAAAGGACTCGGATAGCTTCATGAATCTCATTGAGGTGTTTTTCAGCATGACTTCCAAATGCTATCTTCAAGCGGAATTCAATGTAGTCGTACTTGTACATTGGGTCAAATATGACATTGTACCTCGGGTCAAGTATGACAAGTATGCAGTTTGTCAAGTACGTCTCTTTCTAGTACTTGTCAAATTTCTTTTGTATTTCTTTCACCATAGCCACAATGGTAGAGTTTCTACTTTTAGCTTCATTTTCCAAGTTTCTTTTTAACTAACCACACCTCATGGAAGTAATGGTTGGATGGATGTTGGATATTTTGAATCTGAAACAACTTTAGTGCCATTGTAGAAAACCCTTAACAGATTAACAACATCTTCGACCCTTTTTCATTCTAAAGATGTGGGAGCGTATTTGTAATTTGAGTCTTGCTTTTCTAGGGCATGAAATGCTGCTTTGAAAGGCAACACATAAGAAAAGTTGAATTACATCTTATGGCTACATCAAGTGAAGGTCAGATACTCCCACCTGTGCAATGATCTCTTCAAACTTCTCTTTCCTTGATTGCAAACTCTTGACATACTTGACACTATTTCTAATGTTATCAATCATAGTATCCATTGCCTTTAAACCATCTTGGACGATAATATTGAAGACATGATTAGCACAGCGAATGTGAAACAATTTACCTTGGCAATGTAGAAGACATTTCTCTAGTAAATTTTCTTTTAAGAAGTTGATTGTCTAATGTAAAGCTGAAGATTTTATCCTCAATGTGCCAATCCTGAACGCTCTTCAATATTACATTATACATGTTCAAAGCATTGTGTGGAGTCTCCATAGGACACAATCTTATGGTTTTTTTAACATTCCATTTATTGTCGATAAAATGACATGTAATGCATAAGTATCCTAGATTCTGGTTTGAGGTCCACATGTTGATGGTCAATGATGTTGGAATTAGGCTTCATGTCTATTCCAATGGGCCAAAAGGCAAATATATAACATGTACAAGGTTGTTAATATGCAAAGAACACCTTAGGCTATATACATATCTAACACCCCCTTCAAACTCATGGTGGATCAACAACACTGAGTTTGGAGAGGTAGAAGTTATGCTGAAATCTAGTCTGTGCCTCGGTGAAGAAATCTGTTAACTAAAGCTTCGAAAGCATATACTGAAGATCAATAACTTGGTCTTGCATCTGCGATCGCATGTATGAAGCATCCACTCCAATGTGCTTGGTGAGCTCATGCTTCACGGGATCTCGAGCAATGCTGATCACATCAGTACTATCTGATAAGAGAGGAGTTGGTGCGGTTTTAAACACCTAATCCTCAAGCAGCCAACGGCCTGTGATCTCACCATCCAACGATGCCATGGCTCTCAACTTAGCCTCAGCGCTCGAACGGGAAACGACAGTCTGCTTCTTGGTCTTCCAGACAATCAAGGAGGAACCAAGAAAAACACAATAGACAGAAAAGAGACCGGCGATCAGAATGATTGCTAGCCCAGGTTGCATCGAAGTACGCCTGAAGCTGCAAAGAACTGGAGCGAGGAAAGAAAATGCGACGAGTGATGGTTCCGCGAAGATATCGCAAAACATGGAGAATGTGACTATAGTGGAGCTGAGTGGGAGCAGAGACGAATTGACTCAGGATGTGAACTAGGTGAGAGATGTCAGGGCGAGTGATCCTGGGTGAGAGATGTCAGGGCGAGTGATCCTAAGGTAGACAAGGCTCCCGACAAGATGGTGATAGCGAGTGGGATCCTCAAGAGGCTAGCTTCATAGGAGTATCCACCACACGCTGATCAGTGAGACAAGCGTGAGTAAGGATATCTTGAATGTAATGCTCCTGGGAGAGATAGTAGCCCTCGAGCGTAGAAGTGATCTCAATCCCAAGGAAGTAACGAAGAGGATCCAAATCAGACATCAAGAACTGCTCACTGAGACGCTCCTTCACAAAGGCAATGTACTGAGAGTCATCTCTAGTAATGATCATATCATCCACATATAGAAGGAGTGTCCGACCCCGAGAAGTGTGTACAAAGAGGGCAGGGTCGTGATCACTGACGAAGAAGCCGGCAGCAGTGACAAAAGAGGAGAAGCGGTCAAACCAAGCACGAGGGGCTTGTCTGAGCCTATAGAGGACGAAGACGACAAACCATACCATCATAGACAGAATACCTAGGGGGCGGCTGCATGTAGACCTCACGCAGCTCGCCATTGAGAAAGACATCCTTAACGTCCAATTGAGAGATGGACTACTGTCGAACAGAGGTTATAGCAAGAAGAGTGCGAATAGTGGTCATGCGAGCAACAGGAGCGAAAGTCTCATCGCAGTCACGACCATGCTCCTGCTGAAAGCCACGTGCCACAAGATGAGCCTTGTAGCGCTCAAGGGAACCATCCGAGCAGGTCTTGATCTTGTACACCCACTTGCACGTAATGGGCGTGACATGCACAGGGAGGGGCATATGATCCTAAGTACTAGTACGCGCTCAAAGCAAGAATCTCTCAACATCGCAAGTCGCCACTCGAGCGAAAGCAGAGCCTCACTCAGAGGTTGTAGGCTCGAGAAGGAGCAATGGCACAGAAACCATAGTGCTCGTGCAGCTTGATAAAGGTGACGATCACGAAGATCGTATCTGGGAGGAGAAGACAGAGCGGGACCTAGCAAGGACGGAGAAGAAGAGCTGGGAACAGTGCCCAACAAAGACGGAGGCTTAACTAGAGAAGGAGTAGGCCGAGGGCAACGAGTGTAGTGCAGAGAAAAGGGTGGAATCTCAACAAAAGAACGGGGAGGAAACTCCGACGGAGGTGGAACAGGTGCAGCCGGAGGAGAGGGGGGCGAAGAAGGTAGAGGATGAAGCGAAACAGTAGTGGAAGGTGGGGAGTCATGAAAAGTTAGAAAGGAGATCGACTCAACAAGATAATCTGACCTGACTGTGGGGGAACGAGGGTAGTAAGGTCGGGACTCGGCGAAAGTGATATCCCGAGAGATCCTCATCCTGTGAGCAACAAGGTCGTAGCAACGATAACCCTTATGCTCAAAACTGTAGCTAAGGAAAATTCACTCAACTGACCGAACAATCAGCTTGGTGCGCTCACGAGGTGTAAGAAGGATGAAACAGACACATCCGAAACTGCGAAGGTGACTACTCTGGGGCTCGGCCATAGAGACGCCGATGTGAGTAGAACCTCAAGAGCAAGTGGAAGGTCGCATGTTGATGAGAAAAGCAGAGGGAAACACTTTCACCTTCATGCAGTGAGAACAAGAGGCAAGCATGAGAGTGTGAGCGGTTTCAAGCAAGTGACGATGCTTACGCCTGAGACACCGCTTCGAGCGCGGAGCACCGTGACAACAAGATGGGAAGAGTATCGCCATGACGAAAACAACGCAGCAAAGCAGATAGATACTCACCAGCAGAGTCGGCACGAAACACACGAATGGCCGAATCAAACTGAGTACGAACTATGGTGGCGAACGTCTGGTAAATAGAAAACCTGACTGCGAGAGGACATGAAGTAGATCCAAGTATGATGAGAATAATTATCAATAAAGATCACATAATATCGAAGACCCCCTTTTGACACGAAGGTAGCCGGACCCCAAACATCAGAGTGAACAAGGCCAAAAGGACGAGTGGAAATAGAATCACTAGATGGATAGGGGAGCTGCAGCTGCTTGTCAAGCTTGCAACACATACAATATAAAGAGATGTCTCCAGAAACAGACCCAAGAACACTATGACCTACTAGTGACGATAGACGTGATCCGTAGAGATGACCGAGACTATGGTGCCACTGAGCGAAGGAGGAGTGGAGGACATGACAAGATCAGAGGTAGTGGTAGTGGCTGACTGGCTGGTGGAGACAGCAGAAGGAAGATGGAGCCAGTCGAGCTCCCAAAGACGCTGCGAATCACGGTGCCGAGGGCCAGTACCAGGCAGAGTTCCCGTGCATCGGTCCTGAACACAACAAGAGTCAGACTCAAAAACAACACGACAGTTGTGATCAGTGATCTGACTAGCCGACATAAGCTGCATCGTAAGCTGAGGAATATGAGAGACTGCAGTAATATGAAAAGAAGTGGACAGGGTGCCTTGACCTGCAACAGAAAGAGAGGTACCATCTGCAGTCTGAACAGCGGAAGGAAAAATGTGGGACACACGGAAGTGATGTGGGTAGAATCTGGTGTCATGTGAAAGGAAGTACCAGAGTCCAAGATCCACGGAGACAAGATACCTGACGAGGGAGGAGGCGGAGGCATGGAAGACTGCTGAGAAGCAAGAGCCAAACGAGCAGAACCCGAGGAGTCTGAGGACGAGCCGATACCGAGGTGGTGGAGCAGCCGAGAGAGCCGCTGTAGCATCACCGAGGAGCCTCGTGAGGCGCCGCCGCTTGAGTGTGAGGAACCTCCAGAGCCCTTCGGGGGATGTCCACCCCAGCGACCCTGGTCCCTCCTCCGCTTGTAGCAATCCTGATACCTGTGGCCGCCTGCTGGCGAGGTGTTGTGGAGACTGCAGAGGCAACAACCACCGTGCACGGGAGGGATCACGGTACGCGGCCAAGAAACAAAGGTGTAGGTGCCAAGGCATAAGGCAACTGATCCGAAGCCGCGCACTGGTGACGAGTCTCTCAAGACGCACACTGTGAGGGCCTCCACCAAGCTCAGCGCGCAGGCGAGTCAGAGCCGAGCACGAACAGCCTCGAACTCAGCCGAGACGATTAGAAGTCGAGACGGTGGAGTCTCCCGTGAGCACTGAGCTTCACATGCAGGACAAGACCAGCAGACATCCGGCCCCAGAGAGTCAAATTGATGCCACACCTCAGACATCTGCTGGTGGAAGCCATTGATGGTGGCATCGAGCTGCTGAAGAGAATGCGCTTGGTGCACAATTGACAGGTACATAGCATCACTCGTCGGTTGGTAGTGAGCTCGGAGGTGCTCCAACATAAGCTGCGTCATCGGTAGCTCCGCCACATCCATGGAGATGGCCACGGGCATGCTACCCACCAAGATGGCGGTAGCACGAGCTCCTGCATCCACCATCGCCGAGGCGTAGCTCAAACCGTAGAGCTCTAGGTCCTCCTCCAGTGTAGCATTGGCGGTCTCCTGAGCCGTCTGATCCGTACCATCAAGAAGAGCTAGCAGAACTGGCGGCGTAGGGCGAGGTGGACAGAGGTGCTCACCGGTGAGATGACCCCAGAGGCGCTGGCTGTTGAGGTGAATCCTCAGGTGCACAACGCCACAACCCACTCCCGGAAGTTCGCTCGCCAAACGAACCGGCGAGCGGATAGTGGAGCGAGCGGCATGAAGTCATCCGGGCGAGAGGTGGTGCGGATGTCGAGGTCCAGGGCTGGAAAGGCTGGATCGGGTGCCAGGACGGCTATATAGATCAAACCGGAAAGCCGTGGCGCGGCAATGTGAGCCGGCCTGGCCACGCCGCGCGGGCGGCGATGGCGGTGAGCGCGCAGCAGCTTGGGGCGGCAATGAGCTGGCCGGGCGGCGGCGCAGAGACGAAGAATCGCCGACGGCGCCGGTGGAAGCGACGGATCCGAAAGCGCGCTGGCAAACGGGCTAGATCCGAGCAAATGGCAGTGTGAGCGCAACAAAGCCGAGGCTCGGGAATTCCGCGACGGGCGGCTGGATTCTGGCGGCGGGGAGTCTTGATCCGGCAGAAGCGGCCACTGAGCGCGGCAGTGAGCCGGATCAACCGCAGAGACAATGACGAGCAAGCAAGCGTAGCGAAGCGCCAAAGCGAAAAACAGAGCAGGATGGAAGATTCGCACTAGACAACGCGCATGCATACGCCCTCGTGGTCAAGGAGCTAGGGTTTACATGGCTCTGATATCATGTTGGAATTAGGCTTCATGTTTATTCCAATGGACCAAAAGGCCAATATATAACATGCACAGGATTGTCAATATGCAAAGAACACCCTAGGCTATATACATATCTAACAAATGATACTCTAGCATTATAGTTCTTAAAAAAATATCGCAAAACCAACCTATGCTCCTTATAAGATGTAATACAATCAGCTTGAGCAGTTGTTCTAGAAACCATTTTGAACGGGGGGTTTAAGCTAGCCACAAAAGATCTAAAGCCATCATACTCCATTAAAGAAAAGGGCACTCATGGAATCATTCGCACAAGTTCTCTCCGCGAGACATCGGGATCAAATTTCCAATCTTTCAAGACAGGTGAAGTTGCTGAAGAATGCATTTTATCTACCATATCATGCATTTTAATTCTCATTTCACACACCTTCAAATGGCTACCAATTTGGCTATTCCCCAAGTCCCGAGATCCTGGAAAGGTTTGTTGGCAATGTGTGCACCTTCCTTCTACAAATTTCCCATCACGATAT
Source organism: Ampelocalamus luodianensis (assembly GCA_036346255.1). Taxonomy (NCBI): domain Eukaryota; kingdom Viridiplantae; phylum Streptophyta; class Magnoliopsida; order Poales; family Poaceae; genus Ampelocalamus; species Ampelocalamus luodianensis. Next base: position 20,616,702 of record CM070617.1, on the reverse strand, counting down.
ATTGGCTCGGCCTCCTTCCATATAATAGATGTCAACTTGCGTGGTTTACATTTAGACCCTATATCATGAAAAAATACCACTTTCAACTTGATATAAACAAATCACTGCAACATCACTATTTGAAGTGAAGTCACTATTTCATCATTCTAATAGCATTAGAAGAACTACAGATTTATGTTAAAGCATCAGAAATCACTGCAGGAATAAGAACATGGAAGTAAATCTCACCAGGTGAAGTCCTCGCGGGGACGGCACTGCCGGGCGATGGAAAATGTACAAGATAACATGGTGTCACTGGGATGGAGACCTCATCCTCGCTTCAATGCCGCAGCGCCTCATCAATGCCCTGCTGAGACATCAACAAGTTTACCCTAGTGACCTCACCTGTGGTCGCCACTAGAGACCGAACAGAGACTCTGTGAGAGTAGCTGACAGAACCCCTTCTAGGAGGTCACCAGGGTCGCCACTAGAGACCGAATTCGTAGACTCGGTAGAGTAGCTGATGGTGAACCCCTTCTCTAGGAAACAAAGAGGCTTAGTGGGTAACAAGGCTAACCTTAATTAATAAAACTAGAGATGTGGCATATCTATCTTTCATTAATCTAAACACAACTGCCCGAGAGACCATGAGATATTTTCTGGGAAGGCATCTTGGCATGGTTCTATTGTACCAATACGTGCCTAAGTGCCTTGTTCAACATGTATATGTATATTCCCCAACTTGACTGGCTTCATTGACAAGTAAAAGTAATTAGGTATTGGATTGTATCAGCTCTTGGGGAAAACATATGATTAATTTGTTGTGTTCTCAATGGAGGTATCTTTACATCCATAGTGGTGAGTGGTGACCTTCCCTTCATTTGGTCATCTAAGGTTAGCCTTTTTAACTCAGCTGAATAACAAAATATTCAAATATGATTCACAATTCTACTTATGCTATCATATGACTTGATGTGTGAAACGATTCATCTTGTTCGTCTTCACTGCCTCCCTGGGTCGGCTATCCTCCTCCACCCTCTTCCTTTCTCCAGCTTCTTTCTCTTCTGTTCTTTTCTGGATCTGCACCCGGTAAGCACACGGCAACAACAAATCAGAAACAAAACTAACAAATGACGAATCAAGAACTAGAAGAGGAAAGGGGAGGATGCAAACTTCTTGGATAACGGCGGCTCCTCGCAGCCGCAGACCTCACCACCGCATTGATGTCGTTGCTCATCGCCGCCAACCGCCAGCTTCACTGCAAGGGTCGTCGTACCAGGCGTTGAGCGCTCGCCGCCAGCAATACCATCGGCACTAGCAGCCCCGCCGGATCCGCCGCTTCGTGCACCCTCGCAGTGGCGCCCCGCCGGATCTGCCGCCCCATGCGCCCTGGTGGAACGACCAAAGGCTCGAAGAGTCGAAGGGGACCAAGGGGTACGGGGATAGCCGGACAGGGATGGGGAACTGGGGAATGAATCGTGGACAAGAGGTTGCGGGTTAAATTGCTGGATATGTGAGCCGCCACTTAAGTCCATTTAAAAGAAAAGCTAGCCCGCGGGAGTCCACTTGCTGTTTATTATGGGGCGGATTTAGTGGGCTCACGGACAGCCCGCACCCACTTGCACCCCTACTGGTTGATGGTTCCATGACCAAAACACAATTAACTTTTATGATTTAATTTGGCAATGACCAGGGCTGCTTCTATTGCTCTTCAGTATGTTTTCAGAAGACAATAACGAACTATAAACTAAACATCATTGTTGTGGGAATTAGAGAATGTGAAGCAGGCTTAAAATGTATGTCTCAACCAGCTTGTATGAGCCCTGATAAAGAATTCCTGGGGATCCTTGTGTTGTTTTAATTCCAGAAATTAATTTCTTGATGTGTCAAGAATTAACATTTTGGTCACTCCAGTGGTTATCAGGGAAATTTATGCATTGATAATTAAGTTTGGATCTTGCATGTTGGAAAAAAGGGTAATAAGATGAATAGTAAGATGTGCATTTAACTTAAGTCTCTGTATGACCAGGCTTTATGTGCGGCTTTTTGTGTCAAGCTTTTTGCTTTTGTAAAGGACAAGATCCTTGTGGTTGTTAGCATCTCAAGGACAACATCTTGACCAAACATCTAGGCAGGGTTGTTAGCATCTTGAGAGGACAAGCATCTAGGACAGGTTGTTAGCATCTTGGCATATGCTTGGTGAGTAGCACCTATAAATATGTATACCCAACCCCTTAGGTTGGCATGGCATTGTGTAGAAATAAACCAAGAAAAATTTGCCCGTCTCCAAGTGTCATCCTCTCATAGAGTAAGGATCTTGCTATCACCAAGAGCAAGAGTCGCGTGTAACAAGTGGTATCGAGCTATACTATCCTCGTAGCTCAGCATCTCCTGCTCATCTCCTTCTCGGCCTCTGCGCCCAGTACGGTAGCTAGGTGAAAGCGGATCGGATAGTTTCACCGTCCGGGACAACGGATTCGATTGTCTCGGATCGGATTTTTCGGATAATTCTCGGATCGAAAGCGAATTGGCATTTTCTCCGGAAAGCGAAAGCGAATACGGTAGCCATGCTATCCGACGGATACTGAAACGAATACGGATTATCCGGATAAGACGAAGGCCGGATATCGGATTTCAATCAATGAGGATTTTGGCCCAAAAGAAAATGAGATTTTAATTGATTTCTAAATTTGAAAAATGCAACAAATCGAAATAGCCTTTTAGAAAAATAGCAAATAGAGTTCAAAATTCTAGAAAAATCACAAAAATTCCTTGAATGATGTTGAACTTAATAAAATTAATTTCAACTTAAAATTGGTTTTATTTTTGCACATAAATTATTTTAATTTCTAAAAAATAGTAAAACCTTGTTAAAATTCTAGAAAAATCAAGAAATTAATTATTTTTTCACTTTAAATCAAATAAAATCGAAAAACTCAATAAATTTTATTTTTACATTAAAAACTAGGAAATTACAATAATTAACTTTATTTTATTGCTTTTCTTTTTAACCAAGAAAACTCTTTTAAATATCAGAAAATCTAATAAAATAATAACTTTATTAATTTTATTTTTGGTAATATACTTTGGGATGTTATAGTCATTTGTGTATAAACTAACTATCTAGCCTGATCGATGTTAGTGTGAATTAAGTTTTATGGATGTGATGAACTAAGTATGAATACGTGATGATTTGTGACTTTGTGAGTTATGATTTATGACTTTATGAGCTAAATATGGTAAACTAAGTGTTTTATTTGTGAAGAACTAGTTAATACAACTTGCTAGTGCAATGTTCGTGTAGTTCTTGAAAATATGAACAATTCATGAATGTTTGCATCAAATAAACTAGTTATATATTTTGTTAATTTACGTATACAATTTAAGGGTTTTCATGTTCAAAAATATCTGGGCCGTATTCGTTTCGATTACGTATTCGCTCGTATTCGTATTCGATATTATTCGATCCGTATTCGATTCGAGGTATTCGTATTCGTTTGAATCGAAAAATATGAAAACAAATATGGCAGAACCATTATCCGTCGTATTCGATCCGTTTTCACCCTACCAGTGCAGCGCAGCTCGGTGCCACGCCATCTCTCTCGGAGCGGCAGGCGGCTCGTCGAAGCGACCCTCCACGCAACACCCGCTGCGCCATGTCCGAGGCGTCTCGGCCTCGATGCCCTCGAGCACGCGGCGTCCGTGAGCGGCCGAGCTTCGCGCGCGAGCGCTGCGCAGCGAGCGGCAGCGGCAGAGCGTGAAGCGGCGATGGCGCAGATGCAAGCGTCGCGGCAACGAGGTCGAGGCTCTGCGCGGCGCGTAGCTCCATTCCGCGAGCGATAGCGTCGATGCGGACCTCGACCGTGGCGAGAGCCCACAGCGAAGGCGGCGCGCGATGGCGCGCCAGCGCCCAGCGAGCTTAGCGGCGATCGAACGGCGCGGCTGCGGTGGCGCTCTGAGGAGGCGCGCATGGCGGTGGCGCTCAGGAGGCGCGCCGGCGGTGGCGCTCTGGAAGAGCGCTCGGCGGTGGCGCTCTGGAAGAGCGCGCACGCACGGCGGCAGCGGTCGATAAGCGCGGCCTTCGCGAGCGGCGTGGCTTCTCCGGGCCGTGCACGTGGTTACCACGGGTTCGTGTTATGTCGGGAGCCGGCCGGCGGTGGGTGGCCTACCACCAAGGCCAACTACGTCCGAGTGGGCGCGGTGATGAAGTGAGACTCAGTCGCGGCAAGTCGGGATGCGATGCAGTGCGCGGCGTCGACTACAACCGAGATCGAGCGGCGCTGGATGCTCTCATCGCGCGATCGCGAGATGCGATTCGCTCTCCAACAAGCGGATCGCAAGAGGCTTGGGCGCCATCGCCCACGCACGGCGCGGCCGCGCCGCAAGTCCCCGCGCGAGCCTTCGCGAGGGGAGAACGGCCTTCAAGCCGTGTGAGGCGTCGATGACTTTGCTCTCGTCTCAACACTCTTGCGGCCAGTGCGATTCGGCGATGACACCTACGGCGAGAGAGCGTGAGAAGCTCTTTCACGCATCCTCGAAAGTACAAGCGATGGCTCGCTCGATCCGTCTCTGCTGACCTCTCACGATGTCGATCGAGGAGGCGATAGGTCCCTCAAGGTCGCGGCGATGATGAGCCACCTCTCTCGGGACCCGTCACCATTGGCGGAAACTCCTCCTCGGAGCGGTGGTCGCCGGCCAGGTGGCGGGAAGAAGGAGCCTTCTTCCACGGCGCCAGCGTGGCAGGCGCGCAAGCGCGCAAAGACGCCGACGGGCGCGAGGGCGTCTAGGGTGATGGCCGTGAGGCACCCAGCGCGCTCTGGCAAGCAAGAGCGACGAGCGACTCTTGCTACAACTGCGGCAAGCCGTCACTGGGCCAGATTGTCGGCATACCACGCGCGGCGCCCGCGCGCGAGTGAGGAGGAGGAGCGGTGGCTCGTTCATTGCTCGCGAGCATCGAACTACCTCCACGCGCCGCACGGCTCTCACTCTTGAGGCCAAAAGCACACACCTCCTCGCGAAAGTTCCAACGCGACAAGACGACGGGTGGTGCCTCGCACCGCGACACCACCACATGACCGGCGGCGGAGTTCTTCTCCAGCGTGACTCGCGCGTTCGAGGCTCTGTCAAGTTTGGGGCGGCTCGGCGTGGAAATCAAGGACGACGCTCTGCTCTAGGATCGGGATGGCTCAGATTCCTCCAAGGACACACAAGACTTAGGGAGAATGATGGATAAGTCTCGTGCGCTAGTGTGCTTTTGCTTTTGTAAAGGACAGATCCTTGGTGGTTGTTAGCATCTCAGGCGACATCCTTGATGGTTGTTAGCATCTCAGGACAATCTTGACCACATCTAGGACATGTTGTTAGCATCTTAGAGGACAGACATCTAGGACGGGTTGTTAGCATCTTAGACTAGCATTTTGGCATATGCTTGGTGAGTAGCGACCTATAAATATGTATACCCAACCCCTTAGGTTGGCATGGCATTGTGTAGAAATAAACCAAGAAAAATTTCCATTTCACCCACTCCGCTCTAATCCTGTGGCTCACGTCTTCATCAATCTCTCCGTCTCGCTGTAGCATCGATCCCAAATATCGGAACGTGTCCTTCCTAGGCACTAAATCACACTTCATATACTCAGTTTTAGTCCTACTAAGTCTAAAGCACTTCAATTCTAGGGTCTTCCTCTCTCCAGATTCCTATCGACACCTATCTTACTCTCATCAACTAACACTACATCATCAGCGAAAAGCATATACCAAGGGATATCTCCTTGCATGTCCTGCGTGACCTCGTCCATTACTAGGGAAAAAATGTATGGGCTCAACGCTGACCCTTGGTGTGGTCCTATCTTAATAGGGAAATCACTAGTATCACCACCACATGTTCTGATATTAGTCACAACATCTTGGTACATATCCTTAATTAGGGTAACATACTTTGTTGGGACTTTTTTTCCTTTGAAGCGCCCACCACATGACTCTTTTGGCACTTTGTCATGGGTTTTCTCCAAGTCGATAAACACCGTGTGCAGATCCTTCTTTTGCCCCCTATACCTCTCCATGAACTGTCGTGTCAAGAAAATCGCCTCCGTGGTCAACCTCCCAGGCATCAAACCAAATTGATTTGTCGTCACGTAGTCACTCTTCTTAAACGGTGCTCGATCACTCGCTCCCAAAGCTTCATTGTGTGGCTTATGAGCTTAATTCCTCTATAATTAGTACAACTTTGAATGTCTCCTTTATTTTTGAAAATTGGTACTAATGTGCTCCTCTGCCACTTATTAGGCATCTTATTCGACCTAAAAATGCTATTGAACAAATTAGTTACCCAAACGATCGCCACTTCTCCCAGGCATTTCCACACCTCGATTGGAATGTTATCAGACCCCAACGCCTTACCACCCACTTTGATCCTTTTAAAGGCCTTTCTTACTTCCGACTTCTGGATTCTTCGAACAAACCGCCTATCGGTGTCATCAAAAGTATCATCCAGTTCAATCATACTATCATCATTGTCATGATTGAACAGCTCATCAAAGTAATCTCTCCACCTATCCTTGATATCATCGTCTTTCACCAAAAGTCTATTAGTATTGTCTTTGATGCATTTAACTTTTGTCACCGGTCCTCCTAACTAGAACAAAATCGATTAGGCTAGAATGGTGACCACTACTAAAGGTAACTAGATGGGAATGTTTCTTTCTAAAAAAGGTATTAGATATCATGAGATCATAGGCTACGGTAAAGTTTAAGATATCTTCTCCCTCTTGGTTCCTATCACCATAACCAAAACCCCCATGAACCCTTTGAAACCCCCACTAGTTGTACCGACATAACCATTGAAATCGCCTTCTAAGAAAAGCTTCTCACTATTAGGCATACTTCTAACTATATCATCTAGGTCTTCCCAAAATTGCCTCTTAGCGGTCTCATCTAGACCTACTTGTGGAGCATATGCGCTAACAACGTTCAAAACCAAGTCGCCAAAGATTAGCTTGACTAGGATAATCATATCCCCCTGTCTCCTCACGCCGAGAACTCCGCTATTGAGGCGCTTATCGATTAAGATGCCCACTCCATTTCTGTTTCGTTCTGTTCCAATATACCACAACTTATAGTCAGTATGCTCCACCTCCTTCGCCTTTTGATCCATCCATTTAGTCTCTTGAACGCACAAGATATTTGCACGTCTCTTAATCGCCGTATCAACTAACTCTCTTAACTTACCTGTTAAGGACCCTACATTTCAACTACCCAGACGGATCCTACTCTCCTCGGCTAGCTTCCTTGCCCCTCGCACTCGTCGAGTAAAGTGCGAAGACTCTTGCACATTTTCCACTACATCCGAGCGACGACGTAGCGCGTCACTAAGGGAGTGACGTCCCGGCCCTTGCTCATTTATCACCACACCCGGGTTCCGATATGGCGCGTCGCTAAGAGGGTTACGCCCCAACGAATTATCAATTTTGGGTTTCATTCCATGAAAAGGTGGCTTGATTTTTACGTTGGCTCACTGGGCCTAACACAACCCTCCTTCATTTTCTTGGCTTAGGACAGGCTATGTAGAAAACTACATAGACGGAGTTACCCACGCACCCTCATCCACAAAAATAAAAAATATGTTAAAAGTATGTCATTGGATATTAGAGAACACTGCAATCAATGTACTAACAGTTTATATTTAATCGACATGTTTGCCCAGGTCAAATATCTTGGAGAAGGTGAGAATACACCTGTGGCTGGTGCTGCATCTATTTGTTCTCCATGGGATCTGGTGGTTAGTTACTGGACCTAATTCACTAGATTACATATTATTATAACTGTATATCCAAATTTACTTGCATGCTTATTTTGTGGAAATTTGTACCAACTTATATCTCAGTAACTTTCAACTCAGTTTTGACACCTCCTTCCCAATCAATGAATGACGATTCTTTGTATAGCTCAGCTCACAAATCCATCTTGGGTTTGCAATTTCTTCCAATTTTTTATTTATTGCTAACTTAGGGTGAGTTTGGCATTGTGGTAATTTTTTAAAAGTGCATTTGCTTTACTATTTTATTTAATTCTCAACCTCCTCTTTTAAGCCATAGCAAAAATATTTCACTAGAATTGGCAAGGATTCCGTACAACTAAGTTCATACAGTTGCTTCAAATCACAGCACAGCACAGCACAACAAACATCAAACTGGCCCTTAACCTCATTGTATTTTGTCATTTCGCTTCAATTTTGTAGGTGTGTGACAGATTTATTTCCCGTAAGCTTGTGCAACGGTTTTATGACAAAGCCCTTGCGTTTTGTCTAAAGGGCTATGCAAAGCTGTAAGTATCCATTCCCCACTAAGCATTTATACAAGGCTGTTTCTATGGAATCTCCATTTTAATGTTATACTGATGTTATTCTGATCCTTCTACTGTTGGCTGTGGTGCCATACTCTTCCTCCTTTAGATCCCTATCATTTATCTCTCTTAAACCTAAATTAAGTTTTCTTTCAAATAAATTAAGTTACCACTTGAGAATAGCAGATAGAGTGATAGACCTTGCGTAGTTGCGTATGCAATGCAACCTTAGGTCAACCATGCCATTTTTCTTCTTCGTAGTTTCAATTCTTTTACAGCTTGGCCCTACAAGTTTGTATCTGGTAATGGTTGACAGTGATGTACAAGGGAGAAAAAACATATTTTTGGACAGCGATGTACAAGTGATTATGATAATATTTCCATTATCCAACCATTTCTTCAGTGTACTTGGATGCTTTGTCTATGCAAGTGCAGTGATTCCAATAACTGTCTGGACCTTGAACAGAACCAAGAGAGGTTTTGTGTATTCCACTTGTTGGTTGCACTTTCGAAGTTTCAATAGCCACTTGTTGGTTGCAAGTGGTATCTATTGTCCACCCTTCACTTTCTGATCTGCTCTTACTACGATAGTATTCCTGCACAATAGTCAGTGTCATAACAGGAGATCCGAGTTGTAGCTTGTAGCGATTAAATTTGTAATTGAATAACATGATGGCTATTGAACAAGGGGATCCTTTTTTTTTTTACATGCCTTTACTTTCCCCTTTTGCAGACATCAACCTGTGTTGGCTCGACTTGCAAACTGGGAAGGTATTAAAAAGGTTGGACTCACTCTGCTGTAGTTTTTTTGTTGGCACTAAACTAACTAATGTTTCAGTTTATAAATTCATGAGATTTATATTGAACCTAAATTTAGTACTGTCACTTATAATCTGCTAGTTAGTTTTCATTGCAAAGAAAAAAAATCTCTATATTCAAGCTGCCAACAGTTTGACTACTTGTACTTAAGTAAATATATCTGCTAGTTAGTTTTCATTGCAAAGAAAAATCTATATATTCAAGCTGCCAACAGTTTGACTACTTGTACGTCATAAGTTCATATAGATGGGCTCTTCATGACTCGTGTGATATCTATTTCTTATTTTCGCTTATTTCTATATTTCCAGTCACGCTCAATCCGGGAATTTGACCACCATGCCACTTGCATTGTTGCAAAATACGAGGTACCTTTCATGGCACCACCGCACCAGTGCCTACCTTTGCTGATACTATCCTCAATCAGATGAGAATTCATGTCTTACTGTTACTCTGACTTGCATGACACTCCGCTGCTCTATAATAAATGATAAAATTCAGAACTGCTTCTGTAACAGCTAATGCTGTTGAATAATGTGAGGATCTCATCACTCATGTAATGATTTATTGTTTCTCAGACAGTGGATACCTACTACCGCCGGTGCAGTAGTGCTAGTTACGTTGGTAATGTGTCAGTTCCCTTGCTTTGTGTCAGTGCTTTGGATGATCCCCTGTGCACGAGGGAGGCTATTCCTTGGGATGAATGCAGGTGGATTTTTTGGCTTGTAAACGTCATGCTCCTGATTCTTTCTGTTTTGTGTATTCATCAGAAGCACCTTGATTTGATTTAGGGCCAACAAAAATATTGTTTTGGCAACTACTCCGAATGGTGGCCATCTTGCATTTTTTCAAGGTCTAACTGCTGGAAGACTATGGTATGGTGTGGATTATATCTTTTTATATGTGTATCTGCTATTGATGGATATTCAGAATCCATGGTCTTTTAATATGCTTTGTAGGTGGGTTGGAGCTGTTTCCGAGTTCCTCGGTGCTCTGCACGACAGCTCCTACATGCATAGGCAAAAGGTGTGGTCACTATATCATGGATGAAAATTCCCATCTTAGCCACTCATTTTGGTATGGTGGTTACATTGTAACATTTTATAATTGAATGCAGGCACAAGATCATGTTTTGCACTCTTCCTTGGAGTCATCCATTGATAAGAGCCCATATGTCAATATCATGGAAGATGGAATGATAGCTCCAGTGACAAATGATGGCCCTGGCAATGATGAGACCCCTTCTAACCAGATCGTTAATGAAGTAAAACTAAATAATGGGGATGTTACACAACAGAATGAACACGCCAAGGAAGTGGAGACCAAAAGCAACACAGAAGTAAATGTAAAGCCTGCCCAAAGCCCTGCAGGGTCTGCAAAACAGCAAGGAGAGGAACACCATGTTAGTAAGATCCACGATGCCATTGCTCCCGTTAAGAGATCCATAAACCAACTCACTCGATACCAAGGGAGGTCAGTCTGGTTGCTTGCCTACATTGCTTTTGTAACATCATGGCCGCTCCTCGGCTCCCTAGCTTTTATCGCGTTTAGAAAAAGGTTCAGGAACCATTTGCCAGCTAAATGGCTAAGAAGATAGATAAATTGTGCTCATTGTTCCTACATGTATTTATTTTACGTGCGCCATGTAAAATCCTAGAACTACTTGAAGGCCGGTACAGCCAGTTCTTCACAGTTCATATTTACAATATCATTTTTATCACCAATATATGTCCAAGAAGATAAGTTGCTGCATAGTCCTGTTGCTGCTCGTGTCTTTACATCCAAATAATATGACTTGCATCCGAATTATCATGAAAAAGCAGAGTTTGTCTTATTGATTTCCTCTTGGACGTTGATGTAAGAAACAAGTGGATGGTGTGGAGTTTTTAACTTTTTGATCCAAGTTAGGATGAGAAGGTGGTGGTGCATAGGTGGTAAATTGTCAACCAGTTGAAGCGGAATAGATATCGGGACATGATGTGTGGTGCACAGTGAAAGGGCTGACATGTAGCTATGGTGTTATGGTCCCAACAACCCCTTGGTGATGATTTTCTCGCATTGTTTGTTGCGTGGTACGTGCACGTTTTTGTGGCAGTGAGCTAGTGACTAGTGAGATCTCTCTTTCAGCTTTCTTTCCCTAGTTTACTTTGATTCATGGGCTAGCACACAGGGAGTCTCTATTTTACTTTTTTTGTTGGCCTTGCACACATATTCCCTGCCTTCTTATCACCCCCCCCCCCCCCCGGCGTCGTTGTGAGAGTTATGGTGTTCTGATCTGCATAGGAAATCTTCTTTGCATCTTTCTCTGAATGATCAGACTTGTTTATTTGTGGTTACGCTAGACATTTTTTACTTGTAGAGACATTATTGCTCACTGGGTGATTTGCTGTCTTGTTGCATGAATTATTTCGCTATTGCGGTTTGCACTGACAACAGAAGTTTAAACATTATGACATTATGGTCAACTAGGATCCATGATGGAATTCTCAACCTCCTTGCTGATGTAATGCAACCTGTGAATTCGGATAACAATAAAAATGCAAATTGCAAATGCCGATCCTACTATGGCCAAATGTACCAACCTCTGAGATTACACATTGGAGTTTGGCAACAAGACAATTGAGATTGGAACTTGACATGATTATTCTACTTTAAGCAGAGGGGTCCCAACGACCCCCACAATGATTTAGATTGCAGGAGCAGAAACAGGGCCCAGTATGCTTCTCTTGTTCGTCTGTTCCGTGTGGGTGACGTCACTGATGATGTCAAAGGGAATGCGGCTCGAATGGTTCTTCTGGGGCGTTGCCCGTTGTGGTGCATGCTGTGCCCTCATCTAGGATTGGATAGCATGATCTGCACCGTTTAAATGTGATTTGGAGGTGATATGATAACGGACTGAATTTCTTCTAGCAGCCATGTTATGTGGCAAGCTTTCTTGACACACGTCCGAACAGAACAACAAGACTAGTAGTCTAGTACAGTACCTACCCATATACTAGTAACATGGTTTAGTAGACAGAATCACAGAACAAGAAAAGTTGAGCACCAACATTGCAATCTACCTTTTTGTGGCCTTTGAGAGCATATGATATTCTCCTATCCCATATAGGCAAATCAGGCAGGCCGCCACACAACTTTCATGGCATTGCAGCACAAAACCTGAGCAATACAAAAATCAGCTCTAGCTTCAGAAAGGACAGCACGTATAATCCCCCACAATTTTGGCATGTTTTATTTGCTACGACTTTTTCTAAAGAAGATTTGCTGCGACTTTTTAAAAGAAATTTCGGCATTAGTAGACAGTAGTAGTACAATGGGAAGGGAAGGCAAGACAGAGGAGGAGCAAGCGCTGCAGAGAGCGACGTGACGCTGTGGGCCCACGAGTCACGACGACCATGGGCCTCACTCTTTTTTACAACTTCCTTTTCCTTTTGCGCCGCGCCGGAATCGGCTCTCGCTCGGGCCCAGTGCTCAGCCCCTGGCGTTTCCTTTCCTCCGTCCATTCTCCATCTCCCCTCTTCAGATCCTGATCCTCTACAGCAGAGAATAACTGTTTGGAACATGATTTTAGTCTGTTTAAACAGTGTTCGATAAAACAGTGAAATGTCTATAGTATCAAATACACTGTAGCATATTTACTCGCTTGATCTGAACTATTCATTTTGGATCAGACGGTAGAGGGAAGGATCCAATGCATATCACTCCGGTAGAGGGAAGGATCCAATGCATATCACTCCGCTCATGTCTTATCCTGTTTGGTGTGTGCAGTTGTAGCAGGTTACGCTGACGGGGCATACGGTGTGAAGGCTGAGATGCGTTTTTGCTATTTCAAATGTGATTTGGAGGTGATATGATATTTGTACGAGAGGGAATTATCTGTATTGTACATGTATGCATTGTACAATTACCAATCATAAATAAAGAGGTTCCATAGAAATAATAATCAGAAATTAAGCATGTGTCAATATAAGGGACTAAGGATAGTAAAAATAATCGTCGTTTCTTTTGCAGGAGAATGAGCAATATTTTGACTTTATATGGCATGCATGATTTTTCATATTTTTAGTAGCAACAAAATACCATTTTCTTTTCTTTTTTTTTTTTTAAAAAAAGACTCAATGGTTCAGGGGCAGAGCTTAACGAAGGCTAACATGGACTATAGCTCCTCCTTCAATTTTGTAGATCTTTAGAGAAAGCATTGGGTATTAGGCCTAGCAAGTGCTTGAAAATAGTCACCCCTTTCTTATAAAATTCATTGTTATTTGAGTGCTAGCCCCTACATGATTTCTACCCAGCTCCGCCACTGCAATGGTGGGAGAATCCCACCACCTGTAACTTTCATTCAACAACAATTTACCATCGAATAGTGAAAGTGTGGAAGGTACTTCATAGTTACCACTGAATGCAAATGTAGCAATTACACAGTCATGCGCACAATTTGAGCCGTTTGCTATAAGGTTCACCAAACTTTGATGGCTCTAGAACTTGTTGACGGTAGTCTAACGGTCAACTTGTAGCGGTGATGTGCGCCACTTGCCACTTGTATGGGTGCAATCCGAGCGGATACGAATAGATATTGTTTACTCTGCATCATATTACCTTTTTTTTTCTCGGACACAAGTAACGTCGGATACCCAACTCCATCTTGTATTCGCGCCGTGAGCCTTCGGTTAGTCGGTCGGACGGATATTATCTGTTTTTTTTTTGCACCCCTGCACATGACACTAGACAATAAGGGTACAATTAAAGCAAATATGAAGAGACTAATCGTTGAAATGTTGAAGGAAAAACACTCAGTATCCTCAGTCTGCTCAGATACAATAACCTATCTATCTGTTATCTTGTTCCTAAGTGAAGTCACAACAGACTTTCCTCATACCACCTGATATACGAATACATATGGACAGATATCGTTCATCCTGTATCCTATTCCACATTTTCCTCGGAATCGTAGTCGGACACGAATAGTGTCGGATAACTATTTATCCTTTTCGTATTCACTCCGCAAGCTTTCGGTCAGTCGGTCGGTCGGGAATTATCCGCTTCGTTTGCACCCCTTAGCCAATGTAAGCATTGGGATTTGGATACGATGATGACAAATGAAAGTAGAATAGAATCAATGGTATGGTAGTATTCACTTGTTGTGGGATGTCTTCGGCGGTGTGGAAGACGTCAATCACTGTTAAGCTATTGGCCATCGCGGGAATTGATGTCGGAGATGACGATGGCGACGATGAATGAAGGCATCATCAAGTTTCAATTTTGGCGGTTGCATCACTAATCTTGAGATATCGTTGCCTATATATGAAGAATAAGATAATGCCAAATTTAACGAAGGAGGATGATGTCCACGTTGGCAAGAACCGTAGGAAAGAATAGTGACTGTTTGATGTTAATACCCGAAGCATTCAACGGATGGATACAATCATACAAGTAGGTAACACATGAACCTTCTTAGCATGACATTACTGGTTTTAGCTCGTACCATGCACCGTCGAAAAAGAACCAATACTATTAGCATAAACTTAAATTACTTCTCTGATAAAACTAAGGGCAGGGAGGTATGGTAGTCGTATACTCCCCATAGAGAAGGTATAATAGGCTGTAATGATATAGAGTAGGCAATACTAATGCTGGAACAAGCTGAGGCGCCGCACTAAGGGAGTTTTTGGCTTATATGACATTGTTGTTGGACGTAATAGCAACTTTAGCCTTCTTCCGGTCGTAATGGTAAAAATAACACCACAGAACTGCCGATGGCTGACACCTAGCCAAGTCCGGTCTCCAGGGGGCCGGACTCCCTCTCCACCGTTCCCTAGGGGCACGATGCTCTGTGGCTGGCCGATTCAAAATGTTAAAACATTAAACAATATTTATTCTTTGAATTTTTCTTTTTTTACCTCGCATTCGTAGATTCAAATGTATTATCACATGTACCAAAAAAATTCATAAATTTTTCACATAAAATCACGGCGCAACACAACACACGCAACTTCAAAAAAAAATAAATCGAGAATACCTAGGAGGAACTAGGTATTTTTCTCATTTTTAGAAGTTTTTTTTTAATCCGGGATTTTTCCCCTCCGGAACCGACCGCGGGGCGCCTGCGCGAGCTGGGGCTCGAACGCAGGCGGGCGGGAGCCCCAGCTCCCCCACTTGCCAAGTGAGCTCCGCAACTTCAAACTTGGGTGTCAACTGTCACCATCGCCACCCTTCACTGCCCTCGGTGGCTTGGTGAGTCAATGGACGATACATGTGAAATACTATTTGATGAGGCGGCGATGGCGGGCAGTAGTACACCATCACCGGTCGTGGCGGTGGGTAGTAGTACACCGTCACTGGCCACGACGGTGGGAGAGAGGGGTGCATGTGTACCCATGCTTGGTGGTGCTAGAGCGCGGGCATCCCTTTCCATGCTCGGTGTTGGATTTGGTACATGTGATAATACATAAAAAAAAAGCATAAAAGAAAATCAAGCACCCCCTTCTCATGCTTGGTGCGAATGTGCAGAAGCGAGACTGTGACGGTGATGTGAGCAAGTAGACGACAACCCAACCCTAGCAGCAAGGGCACCAGGCCACCACCGTCCATCGACTCATCGAGCCAGCGAGGGCAACGGAAGGGGTGTCCGCGTTCCTGCACCAAGCATGGGTGCACATGCACCCCGCCGTCACGGCCAGTGATGGTGTACTATTGCCTGCCGCTGCGATCGATGACGGTGTACTACGTCCTGTTGTCGCCGCCTCATCAAATAGTGTTCACATGCATCGTCCATCGACTCACTGAACCACCGAGGGCAGCGAATGATGGCGACAGTTGACTCCCAAGTTTGAAGCTGCCTGTGTTGTGCTGCATCATGATTTCATTTGAAAAAATTTGTGGATTTTTTGTGGTATATATGATAATACATTTGAAGCTGCGAGTGCGAGGTAAAAAAACAATTAGAAAAAAATCCAAAGAAAAAATGGTTTTTAAGTGTTAAATAGTGTTTCAAATAGTATCAAACATTTTGAATCGGCCGTCCGGCAGAGCACCGTACCCGTAGGGTCGGACTCGGCCTTGTCCGTGCTCCTAGAGGTCAGACTAGCCTAATCCGTGCCCCATAGGTCCGGATTCAACACGTGGCTGGGGAGTTCGGCCTCCTAAGGATCGAACTTGACTTAGTATCGGCTGCCAGCAGTTTTATAGTGTTATTTTTGTTAGGATTTGTTATTTCTAAGTTGTCTAAATTTTTTATATTTAAGTTAATTATTGTAGCTGTTGGATTAGTGCAGAGATTGATGTGCTATATAATTGAATTTTGATCCAATAAATATAAAATATAACTCATACTTAAAAAAATTAATCATCTTACAAGTAGCCAATCTATTTTTGTTATTTCGACGGAAGAGGTTAAAGATGCCTATACGTCCGACACCAGCACCATACGAGGAAAAAAAAACTCCGCACTAGGGAGAGCATACCACACCGGAGCTCGCACAGCGAAGCAGCAAAGGAAAGGAGCTCCAGAGGTCAACGAGAAACAAGAAGAGGCAGGGCTCCTCCTCCCTCCTATAAATCCACCACACCCGCCCTCCGGAATCCCACTTTCTCGCCGGGGAGCCCCAAATTTTACCTGCGTAAGTCCATCTTTTTTACTGAGTATACCTTGCACGAATTATTTCTTTACGTTTTCTTGCAAATATCCATCATGCTCTACGGGAACAAGAGTACCATTTGGGGCAAAGAAAATTAGGGGAATTAATCTGGACTTGTTGGTTGCCTCTGGATGGTTCTTTAGATTACCTGTCATTATAAACAAAATAAGGAGGTTGTCTCTCTTTTTAACCCCTTTGTTTTGCCTGCTTTGGTTTGATCTGAAGCCTGTCAGGTATGCAGTAAAGATGGTGTTTTGGGTTAGAGGATGATCTTGAAGTATGAGAGAAGGATCGTATAGGAGAAATTTTAGATCTGTTGGTCTAGTATTTTTATTCCTGGGGTTGCTTTGTTCGATATTCTTGATGTTCTTGGGAGGATAGAACTATCCCAGGGGAAAGTGGTGTGCTGAAATTATGTTAGACTAATCGATTTAGGATCTTCTATTTGATTGATGTAGGATCTTTGATTTGAACTGGACCAGCAAAGCTTAATTCCTACGTTGTTATTCTTTTTGATTGATTTTTAGGTTGTGAATCTATCAAGTTTTCCATCCTTTGGATTGTTCAGTTTCTTGCTTCTGTCAGACTTCTTTTGCTAGGTGTAGCTAAGGTCTGAATTTTTGGATTCATTACTCTTCTGGCTACAGATATGTCGGTGCTTGCTGATTAGATTGTCATAGAGATGATTACAAGAAATTGGCAAGCCTAATTCACTGCAAATAAAAGGGGAATTCATTAGCAACAACATATCTAGTTTGGTGAATTTGTTGGAGATGATGAGCAGAGTATTGTCCTGACTAGTCAGCTCGGTTGGTACGTGTAACTATTCATATAACTTTTTCCCTGTACATTTATCTTCTCTTGCTTCCAAAATTAGATTTCTTTTATTTTCTCCGTTGCTTCCGGAAATAAATTTCTGTTAAAGGACGGGGCTTTTCTCGCCTTACATGTGAAAGAGGCAGGATTCTTGTGTTTTATACAACTATAGATAGGCATAGTCTTCTTGTTTGTTTCTTTTCTGTTTTTCATTAGTTTGACTCCTTTTGAACTAGAAAGGTCCATTTCTTTAGGAGACTACTCATGGTTTCATACTGTCCAAAGAAATAAAGAAAAAAAAGACTAGTCATGGTTTGTTTCGACTATGCTATGTCTAATTGATCCTTCTTCCAAACTGCTGGCTGTTGCTGTTGTTTAGATTGGTATTCTTACCAGCTTTGTCTTGCAGGGTTTCATGCTTGTCCTATAGATCAATTCCTCGTGGGAGGATGTTAGTTCAATGAGATAGAAGGACATATTGAAGTAGAATTCAGGCTGGAGTGAATCTAAATGGAAAGTGGCATGAGAAGAAATTCAGAAATTTCCATGAAAGCATCATCATCAATGGCAAGCAACGCATCAAGGAATACTGACCCTTCCCAACAGGGTGTACGTTTCAATCCCATGGATCAGTCTTATTTTGCAAGACCAGGCCAATCGTTCCCTGCCTTTCCTCCATTCTTTGGGGCTCAGTCTTCCAGCTTGTATCTTCCTGATGACAGTGAAGCTAAAGTCGGCAACCAGTTTCAGTCAAATCCTTCACTGAATAATCCTACATTAGGTTGGGACCCTCAGGCAATGGTGAGCAACCTATCCTTCCTTGAGCAGAAGATCAAGCAGGTAAAAGATATCGTGCAGACCATGAGTAATCGAGAGAGCCAAGTTGCTGGTGGTTCCTGTGAGCTAGCAGCAAAGCAGCAGCTTGTCACTGCTGATCTCACTTGCATTATAATTCAGCTTATCTCAACAGCTGGTTCCCTGCTTCCTTCAATGAAGAACCCACTCCTTAGTAGCAATCCAGCGGTCAGGCAGCTCAGCAGCACACTTGGTTCTCCAATGGGCTTTGGCTCGAATGCTAATCAGCGACCAAGCACAAACAATGAGGCCACCATTCCGGAGATTACCAAGACCACTGACTATGATGAGCTGATGAATAACCTTAATACTACTCATGATGAAAGGGATGATCCGATCAAATGCCCAAATCCTTGTGGTGGGGAAGGGTCTGAACCGATTCCAATGGAAGACCATGATGTGAAGGAGAGTGATGATGGTGGTGAGGGAGAGAATCTCCCCCCTGGTTCTTATGTAGTCTTGCAATTGGAAAAGGAGGAGATTTTAGCACCACACACTCATTTCTGCTTGATCTGTGGCAAGGGTTTCAAGAGAGATGCTAACCTAAGGATGCATATGAGGGGCCATGGAGACGAGTACAAGACTCCTGCAGCTCTTGCCAAACCCATGAAAGATTTTAGCTCAGAGCCTGCACCAGTTACAAGGTACTCATGCCCATTTGTCGGTTGCAAGCGGAACAAAGAGCACAAGAAGTTCCAGCCTCTCAAGACAATATTGTGTGTGAAGAACCACTACAAGAGAAGCCACTGCGACAAGAGCTACACCTGCAGCCGGTGCAATACCAAGAAGTTCTCGGTCATTGCTGACTTGAAGACTCATGAGAAGCACTGTGGGCGCGACAAGTGGCTCTGCTCGTGTGGAACGACCTTCTCGAGAAAGGACAAGCTGTTTGGGCATGTTGCACTTTTCCAAGGGCACACACCTGCACTCCCGATGGATGATATCAAAGCGACAGGAGCATCAGAGCATCCTCAGGGCAGCGAAGCGATGAACGACATGGTAGGGAGCATGGGGTATAACTTCGCCGGTAGCTCATCTGATGGTATTTCGAATCTCGACATGAAAGTGGCTGATGATACACGCGGTTATTTCTCACCTTTGAACTTCGACCCTTGCTTTGGTGGGCTTGATGAATTCTCTCGCCCTGGATTCGACGTCTCCGAGAATCCTTTCTCCTTCCTGCCTTCAGGATCATGCGGTTTTGGGCAGCAGAACGGAGACAACTGATCGAGGTCACTGTTGATGATGACGACAATGGCCGTGGCGACCATTATGTATGATGTTTATGCATGATGCTAGTCTCGTCCTTCCTGTGCTGAAGGATCCATATTAGTTCATACCTCATTCTCAAGTGTACTTCTATTTTTGTGGTCATCAATAATGATCAAGCATTTTAATTTTCCATATAGATTGAGATAGCCCCAATTGTGATATATATGCAGAAATCATTTTTATCTGAGTTGTCGTAACTGACAGGACAGTAACATGAAGATGGCCTGAGTAACAGGGTGCCGTGTACCCTGCATTTCAGAGTAACAGGTGATAATTTAATTTGTTTGACACGTTCGGACAATTGCACCTACAGCGAGCAATGAAGAACTCGTAAGATATAATCAAATGGGCAGCATCCAAAAACACTAAGCACCAATCGATTCACAGAAGCGAGCCTCAAAGTGGCTCCAAATCTCAGTCCGACAAAATCATATGTAGCTGTGGGGTCACTATAGTTTCCTGCTGTTCGACAGCCACGTCAGGGCCTGTTTGGAATGTAGAAGTTCGCAAGAACAAGTAGAACTTCTCCAAAATTAAGTATTGATGGCTATTTCCCAACAGGTTAATCGTGAGAGGAGCAAGGTTACATAACATTGTATAATAATCTCTCATACAATGATAGTGGAATACTAATCTTGTTACTCTTGCTCTGATGCTTTCTTCTCCCAAGCCGTCTCTGATCTCTCTGACCAACACTGAAAATCCGGTTTCACCAACAGCAACCAAAAAAAAAAACACTGAAAATCTGCAATGGGGGTAGATGAGGGAAGGTCTATTCCAAGCAGCCGGGGCCAGGGAAGGTAGTTAGGAGTAGAGCTGGCCAAATGGGCCGAGCCAACCGGGCCAGCACGAAGCATGGTACTATAGGCCCGGTCCAAGCACGGTACGGCCCGCACTGTTCATGAGCCGTGTCGGCCCGGCACGATACCCCTGGCCGTGCATGGGCCGCTACCTCTAAGACGGTGGGCGGCGGCAAGACGCAGACGGCACGAGCACGGCATGGGCACGGCCGCACACGGCTGCAGTGGAGGCGAGGCGGGGCGGAGCGGAGCCGACGACGACGCGGTGGCGCGCGGAGGCCGGAGAGGAGAGGAGAGGAGGCGTTGCGCACTTTGCGCCGAGCGGAGGAGGAGGAGGAGGGCGGTGTGGTGCGGTCGTTTGCCGAGTGGAGCGGAGGAGAAGGCGATGGCGGTGTCGTCAAGGCCGCGAGGTCGTCGAGGTGGTGGTGTCGTCGAGGCGCCGTCGCGGGGAGGCGAGGAGGTGTCGTCAAGGCGCGACGCAGAGGCGGCGAGGCGGGCGGTCGCGCGCCGTGCGGAGGCGAGGAGACGGGCGGTGTCGTCGAGGCGCACGGATGAGGCCGGCGTTGGGGATGGGGGGACTGGGCCACTGGGAGTCTAGGACTGGGGAGAAGAAACGGACGAGCTGGGCCGTGTCGTGCTAAACGGGCTAAACAGGATTGGGCTAGCCCAGCACGGCACAAATGCCCGTCGGGCTGTGCCTGGGCCGCCACCCTGACCCGTGGACCGATCCAGCACGACACAAACAGTAGTCAGACCGAAATGGACCGTTCTAAACGGGCTTTGCCTAGCCAGGCCCGTGCCGGCCCGGGCCGGGCGGCCCGGGCCGGGCGGCCCGTTTGGCAGCACTAGTTAGGAGGAGAAAGCAAAGAAATCGAGGTCTAATCCACCAGCCTCCAATTCTACCAACCAAAACTGCTCTCATGGGCATGGTGCACCCACCTACCACCACCATTGCCACCCACCTTCCTCCGCTCGAATATAAAATCCGGGGTGACAACTGACAAGTGACAGCAAGCGGCAGGTTTTCACCCTCGATGGCCGCCACCACCTCCTCCTCTTCCGCTCCGTCCTTCTCCGTCCCCACCAAACCCGCCTGCAATCCCAGCTCCGTCTGCTTCGCCAGGTGAGCAGCCAACCAACCTCTCCAAAGCTCCGAGGATCAATACCTTTTATTTTCTTGCCTCGTGCCACAATCGGTGAGTGACGGTGGAGAATGCCTCGTTTCTTGGCTGCATCGCAGGGCGTGGGGGAAGAGGCCTGCCGCAAGGGGCAGGATGGCGGTGGTGAGGGCGGAGGCAGTGGACGCGTCAATTAGCCCGACGGTGAACGCGCTGCGGCCGTCCAAGACCATGGCAATCACAGACCAGGCCACGGCGCTGCGGCAGGCTGGCGTGCCGGTCATTGGCCTCGCCGCGGGGGAGCCCGACTTCAACACGCCGGCCGCGATTGCCGAGGTGGGTGCCTGCTCTTGGTTCCGATCCTTCCGGAGAAAAAATAAGAAAAGTCATGATCTCTGTGACCAAGTTTTGGGTTCTGAGCATTACATGGGATTGGTTAACATTGCCTAGTAATTAATATGGATTCTTAGTATGTTTCGCTTTTAGTTGTCTCTAATTTCAGTATGGGTCTGCCAAAGCTCATATTTTACCTTACTTTTTCTCTCTTTCGTTGTGTGTACTGCGACGTGAATTGGCAAAAAATCTGAACATTGTAGTGCATTGCGCTCAATTCTGTCGTATTTTTCACGACTTGCTTATTGATCAAAGCCTTGATTGGAAATGTAGAAACTTTTTATCCTTACTTACGGCGTAACATTGTAGTTGATTTACACATAAGAACGAACTTGGTTATTAGCAAGTTGGAATATCTCAGGTAAACAATCTTGTTGCTTGCTTTGATCCAGGCTGGGATGAATGCAATTAGGGATGGTTTTACAAGGTATACTCCTAATGCCGGGACTTTGGAGCTGAGAAAGGCTATCTGCAATAAACTCCAGGGTGCGTATGGATGGATTTGTTGTTCGCAGAGTTACCACTTTGGTTAAGAAGAGGATTGAATAACTTTTGTTTATTATGAGTGTACAGAGGAGAATGGGATATCCTACAGCCCAGATCAGGTGCTAGTGAGTAATGGAGCTAAGCAGTGCATTACACAGGCCGTGCTTGCCGTTTGCTCACCTGCTGATGAGGTGGGCTCTCTATCTTACTAAACAGTAGTGCTTTTTTCCGGTCATCCTTTGCAGAAATCATGAGAATTGTCTTATAATGTCAAATGTCCAAATCAAACCTGTCTAGAAAATACAACAGAAATACCTGGTGACTGGATTGTTGGTTGCACAAGTATGTCACTCATGGATAATTTGCATTTTGGTTTTGTTCATGTATGGCATGTGCTTTTACCTGTACTAGTAGGATGCCCGTGCGTTGCAACAGAATTCTAAAAGAGAGTGATACATATTAGTAGACAGTATCCTAAACCGTATGATAAATATCAATTTTATTTCACACTTATATAAACAGAAACATTAACTCTACCTATTGTATCATCTGCTACTACTACTACTACTACCCGGAAATTAAAATTTGAGTTCATAGTTTGTTACCTTTGGAAGTTCAAGTTGATACTGACTTCCATTCCCGACTTGATTCACAATGGGATTGACCTGATATATCCCAACTACTGCTAAATGTTTATGAATATAAAACGGTAGAAAGGCATATGGACAAGCATGTTTTTCATATTAGTTTTGAGCAAATTTATAGTATGCATGAACGTAATCTAAATATCTGATATCTCCACTGCTGCATGGCATAACATAGTATATTAGTTTAGTCCTAGATTATTTTGCAACATAAACAATATATTCTCAATTACATTCATCTTGTCCCAGTATTAAAATATACCAATAAATTGTGGTTTGCGTAACTACATTGATACCAGTCCCACCCACCAGAAACACAATTCTGTATTTTCAATTTGAGTACTGTTCAGAAATTAATAATCATGATGGGCCTTTACTGGGGCTTCCAGTGCACTATGCAATATGTTACAACTGAAATAATCTAAAAAAACATACTTATCAATCTTACCAAAAGCATCATATAAGACAGGATATTATTTTCACTCTGATTAATAACTAACATATAAAATTGATAAATAGGTACTGCATTTAACTTCTTGGAATTATCCTACAACAAGAAGGCGTAATAGAAAAGGGTGTTCCAATAAAACATACAGTGAAGGGTTGCACGTCCTTCCATATTTCAAGTAGATTAACATCTTCCACAAAACCACAGCCAAGGCGACCTAATCCAGATATTATGAAATCTTTGAAAAGGGTGAACTTGTGGCATTCACCAAGATAGATGTCACCTGTTCCCATGTCAACTCCAGATATGGCTGAATTAACAACTCCAGAAGTTGAATAAGTATCACCTGCCAGTATTATTCATTACCCAGTTATAAACTAAGAGACACCCATAATTTGTGAAGTGTAAATGATGCAAAATGGGTGAAGGTATTAGGTTCTGTGGGAAGCGAACCATCTGCGGTAAGATTTTGTTCCTTTAAAGTAGAATAGGGTAAATCATCAATTTCCCCAAAGCCATATGGGATTCCAAAACATTCCGAAGCCTCTGACGGCGCAGAGCTTTTTCTTGCCTTCCAATTGATGGACTCAATCTTGACACCTCCGGAAAATATTTCTCAAGTACCTGCAGATAAAAACACATAGTTAGGTGAGTTTAAAGCGTTGAATGAACCCAAAAAAAAGGCTATTTTATAAATCTGAAACCCAAAAGGCCGAGCTGAGATAAACTTTTAGAATTTTAGTGGGGTAGAACCTAAATGGCCAATCTCTTCTTTCAAGAACAATAATCAATTCCAAGGAGATATTCACTTCCATATTCATATGATCCATGACATGCATATGCCAAGTAAACAGGAAATACAAGCTAATGTAATTAATTGGTTAGCACTTAGCACTGACATGATATAAGGAACAAGACAATCCGAAACCTAGCCTCTACCTTAACTCAGGTCTTAGGAAGTGACAGTAACCTGTTTTCTTCAAGACAATCCGAAATATAGCCCACAAAGGTCTTACAATGGCTATGGCACTTCATCAAGTATGGCAATATAGACTTACCTGAGATGAAGGGGACAACTAATATTAGTAATAGTAATACTTATTGCTCATCAAAACTAAAGGAAGCCTCTCAAAACGTCGGCAACAAAACTGAACTAAAACCAAGATGTAATCTAAAAACCTAACCGTGCAGACTGCATATGATACATTCAGAATAGCCTAGAAAATAAAATGGATGAGGACCTTAATAGTTAGCTTTACTTTGATCAATCCCCGATATTTGGAACACATTTTAGATTCTGTAACACTATTTCAAACCATTGTACATCAGTTAGAAATGACACTGTTATATGCATCTAACTTGTAGTAGCATGCAAAGGGTCCAACAGAACAAATTGAGGGGGGAAACCTTTTACATGAATGTGGCCATTACTAATCTAAAACAGAGTATCATTCCAAAAGCATGCCAAGCATAAAGAATAATCCATGTAAAGGATTCACAGAACTATTTGAACCAATGAAACACTTTAGCATTTAAAAACAACTAAGAAATTTGCATAACAAGAAACCAACAACTGGATGCAAAGTGTCATCAATTGTACTTTCTGGATCAAGCATCTCGATTAACTAAAATACAACCAGAGTAAAGCGAGTAAAACAAGTAGTACAATGAGCTCCCTGAAAAATTCAGAAAAAACACTAATAAGAATGAGTGGGATTAGATGGACGCTTACCTTCAGATGCCAAAAAATGGTGAGAAGCTCTGGAAGCGACAAAATGGAAGAGGCGGCGGAAGGGTACCTGCAAAGCATAAGAAGGGACAAGGAGAATGAGAATATGCAGTTATTTGCTTTACTCTATAAATGGAAAAAAAATATCTACATTGAACATACTGTATTTCAGCTAATCTATTAGCATACGAAGTTAAAAAATGCACACTCTACTTCTGAAATCGCGGGGCTAAACTAAGCACAAAAATCGTAGAACTATTATCAAGTTAGAAAGTTTAGGTCAGTTCAATAAATGACATATATTGGGAAAACTAAAATATAAAAAGAGATCAGATAACAACATGCACCCTTTCCGGGCTAATAAAAACCGAGGAAAATTCAGCAGAACTGCTGCAACCAACACTCTTTGATCAGGTCTACAAAAATGTCATTTGGTCACATGCGCAAAAAATAGAAGAAGACAAGACTACATCGAACATTAACAAAGCAAATACTGATCTCACATGAATGACTTCAATCCCCTATGGCACTTGTTATATGCAATGAGGTTCTTATTGAGCCGAAAGCCATGACATGACAACCTATATCACCAGACCAATTCAAATGTTCACTGTTTTGGGAAACTACAGACTGAAATTAACTCCAAAATGGCACCACTAACCCCAATAATTATACTCTCATGTTCTCAACACAACTGGCATGAAATTGAACAAAACAACATCATGTAGCAACATCATGTAACAAGTAAACAGGAGGATGAGGAGTTGATGAGAAGGCGACTGCGACTTAGGCTTATGCGCTTCAGGAACGCTCCTGCGGAAGACTCGACGGCTCCTCGCGGAACTGATCACCCACTCGAAATGCATTCACATTTGACCTGACAGCAATGGTAAAGGTTCCTATCTTTTTTTTCTGTCAGTCTTAAACAGACGTGAAGTTTCTAACTGGATAAAAAAAAAAATTGCACTTGTATTAAGCCATATTTGCAGATTTGATTCTATTTTGATCTCCTTAATCAGACATTCATAATAAACCATCCTGTCTTGCTCAAAAACAAAAAATAAAAAATCCTGTGTAACAATCACGCAATGTCAATGGCTTTTATGATTCTCCCATGAGAAGTTGAAAAGGTAATGGATCGGCACAATAACTCAAGGAAGAAAAGTATCGACACCTATTGAGCTTACCTGGAGAAGAACAGATTAATGAGGAATCCTCGCCGCGTCACCGCCTTGAGCAAGAAGCCCCAATCGAATCCCGCCAAGGCGGCGCCTCCCCTGGAGGCGGCCGGCACCCCCAGCCAGCAAAACACTGCAGTACAGAGTAATAATCATGATCCATCAATCTCAATTTGCTATCTTATGTCAAATTGAAAGATCACCCAAAGTAGAATACATAGGAATACTACAGGAAACACTACAGGAAATGACATGAGTTTGCAACATCCAGTACATGTTATCTATCTGGCAGCTTTTACAAACAATACATGATGCTTGCCAACCGCCTTGCTCAAACATTGTCTTTAACTACCAGATCTAGTTGGTACCACCAACAGTAGCCATCTCAAATTTAAGTTTCACAGTTCTAATTAATAGTACTTTTCTATTTCTCAACAGTCAACAGTTATCATGTACATGTAGTGCCTGTGAGAGCTGCTCTGTGGAGCAAATAAGGCTACCCATCAGTTTTATCAAGGTATAAACCTCTCATCCACCTGAATAATACCGTATAAAAGCACAACAACACAAGCAAATTCGAGAAAACATATAGCACCTGAATATGTCTTCACCAGCACACCAACAAACAATATGATCAGTGGACCATCTCTAAAGGCAACCTGAAAATGTGCAACCTATGCAAAGAAGCATAATGAACAAAGGATGGCAATGAGCTCTTGAGTTTAACACGGATAAAATTGGTTAAATCATTTACCTGAATTGAACTAAGTTCAAGATAAAACTGTTAATTACCTCAGCAGGATGAGCATCCAAATGAGATTACGTCTGCAAGCCTGCAGCTACCATTCCATCGATCTGTATTACAGTAAAACAATTAGGTGATTTTCTATAGCCATTTTGCACCAGCCACAGGCAAAGATCACTTGAAATCAAGGAATCGTTGCTTGCAGAGATGAATATACGGGGGAAAAAACGGGGAGCATGTGCATTGAACACATGCGAAAGGAATGAAAACCTGACACCATTTCGAAGTGGTCGATGCTGCCATAGCGATGGAGGAGGTCGAGCTATGAGTACCGGGTGTCGAAGCCCAAGTTCCGCACGAACACATGGCCTGATCCTCCCCACCAACGACCAAGAATCTCCCAGAAACTGAGATCGCACAATAGAAAACCCTAAAAATCGCAGAAAAATCAAGGGTAGAAGTCAAGTACGAATATAAAGCCTAACAGGCCTGCCTCCCTAAGGGTTCCAACCAAGATTTTCTATTCTCAGACAAGGTATCATTGGCACAATTGTTTATGGTTCTGTAGTCTTTGAGCTTATACCAAACCGGCAAAACAAATCCTCCCCGAGAGAAGAGGATGCTTAATAGTGATCCAGATTGAACTCCTCAATCTAGGATGATGCGTGCTCAATCGACACTCGAGCTCCTCCGGCTGTCACATTATTTATTAAGCATCCTACCAGAGTTAATTCTTCAGATCTTGCATCTTAAAGAGTTGGGAAACTCCTACTTGTCTCCTAGTACGTGCATACAAATGTAGTACAATCTACACAATAACCCAATGTCGGTCTGGCCTAGTTCGCGGAAACAGAACAAATGCACCAACTAAAAGGCCCAATAGTTTCCCCCGTAGTACAAAAGACTACCGCAAACTCTTAATTAGAAACGTCGCGCATCTCGTCCTGTTCTTGCCATCTCTTAACTACCGCAAAGAAATGTACCAACCAAAAATCACACAAAGACTTCGCCTGAACCTCATCGCAAAGCCCAAATGAGAAGTGCAAAAGAAAGGAACAAAATAATCTTTCAAAAAAAGGAACAAGACAAGAAAGGAACGGAAGAAATTTATCTAT
Organism: Ampelocalamus luodianensis; assembly: GCA_036346255.1. Lineage (NCBI taxonomy): Eukaryota > Viridiplantae > Streptophyta > Magnoliopsida > Poales > Poaceae > Ampelocalamus > Ampelocalamus luodianensis. Next base: position 20,588,331 of record CM070617.1, on the reverse strand, counting down.
TGTCACGGAGTTCCCATCAAGGCTTACACCCTTCCCCATCGTTCGCTCCGCTCAAGTTAAATTTTGGTGAGAAAGAGGAGGCACAAAGAAACAAGAAATTGGAGGCAATTCAACCGGAGTTCGTAGATCAAGAACCGGGAGTGCGCGATACAAATGCCTCACGAAATTAAGAACAGAATGCATATACGGATCAAGAAGGATCACCTGGGCATAGTGCCATCGGGCTCGATGCCGTGCTCGAGGCAGTAGAGCTCCCAGCAGGCGTTGCCGAATCTCCCAGAAACCGAGATTGTACAATAGGAAACCCTAAAAATCGCAGAAAAATAAAGGGTAGAAGTCAATCTTGGGGGCAGAAGAGCAAACATCTCGCACCAAAACTCAGAAACCATAGGCAAGAAGAGGAGAGAGAGAGAGAGAGAGCAGTGAGAAGGGAGAGGAGGACATGGAAGGGAGGAGGAGGCGGAGAAGGAATGGCGCACCAAGGCCGAGGTGTAGGCGCACAATCTTGCCCAACACATCCAAACCAAAGGGGGAAACAAAGCGGGATGACCTTGCAGACGCTGTAGGCGGTGGTCTCCCGCTCCACGCAGGAGAGGAAGGCAATAGGGTCGGCGAACTCTGACTCCGTGGGGCGGTACTCCGGGGCGCGCGGGAGGCCGCGGAGCCACGCCGGCACAGAGGGATCCGTGGGTCGAAGGAGGCCGCGGCGCAGAGCGCGCGTCGGGCGGGTTGGAGTGGTAAACGAAGGAGCCGTTGAGGACGTTCAGGGAGGCGAGCCGGGCAGCTGGGTCGGAGAGCAGCCGCGGTAGGGCGGCGACGGCGGTGGCGGTGGGGGGCAGGAGGAGAGCCGGGGAAGAGGGAGGTGCGGGAGCTGAAGGGGAAGTTCAAGGTCAAGAAAACGGGGTGGGAGAGGTGGTTACCGTATTTTCATGCGAGGCAGGGAGGTGGAGCGGTTCGCGTGCGGACAGGAGAGAAGGGGTGGGACGATGCGTAGGGTGGAAATGGGATCCGAGCGTCTGTGTACTGATCCAGATTGTCGATCGGACGGACACGAACGATAGTGGGAGGACAGACCGTCACTAACTCATATTTTTAAGTAGTAGAGATAATAATTTTCTTGTTTAACATCATTAAAATAATTTGTATCAGATTCCTGCATTGCATAGCTTTGTAAGTAGATACGAATAGATATGCTGTCACTGAGGCTTGTTCTGCTAAATTTGTCATGTCCTCACCGATGTTTCTTGTGCTTGGAATTAAAATATTCCGCGCTGTTGTCTGTTTTAACAATGTTCAGAGATCCTTTTGTTTTAGGTTTTGATACCAGCACCATACTGGGTCAGTTATCCTGAGATGGCTACATTGGCTGGTGCAACTCCAGTGATCCTTCCTACAAGCATATCAGAGAATTTCTTGTTAAGACCAGAGGCGCTTGCTGCGAAGATCAATGAGAAATCGAGGCTTTTGATTCTCTGCTCTCCATCTAATCCAACAGGGTCGGTATATCCGAAGGTGTTGCTTGAAGAGATAGCTGATATAGTCAAGAAGCATCCTCGACTTCTGGTAAGTGCTTTGATTATTTGGATTTTTAGTAGGTTGTGTGACATCTTCACTGCATGACGATTATGTCATATTATCTTATTTATGTTTTTCAGGTTTTATCTGATGAGATCTATGAGCATATTATCTATCAGCCTGCAACACACACGAGCTTTGCTTCATTGCCTGGAATGTGGGAAAGAACATTAACTGTAAATGGTTTTTCTAAGGTAGATATGTTGCTGTTTACTGTCATTCACTCTTCAAAAACACCTTAAGCACCTCAGAATCATAGCAAGAAACCCATACCTAATTCAATTCTGTGCAATATTCAAAATCAAAAGTTGGTCCTTGGGTATGCAACTGAGCTCACTGAATATTTGATGACGGAAATTTTATAGGCTTTTGCAATGACGGGCTGGCGACTCGGATACCTTGCAGCCCCTAAACATTTTGTCACAGCGTGTGGAAAAATCCAAAGCCAGGTAAACACTTCATCTTCCTTGTTCTTGTATCCCTAATATGTAAGGTTGACTGATACTGCACTCTTGCAAAACTATCACTTTGTTAAAACTGCAAACCTTTTCATGTTGTAAGATTTCTCAGTATCATGGAGAAATAATGTCGTCATGATCTGCGATTTTTCTGACACCAATGTCTTGCATGTTTACTGCAGTTCACCTCAGGTGCCAGTAGCATATCACAGAAGGCAGGACTCGCAGCTTTAAACCTTGGTTACGCTGGTGGTGGAGCAGTATCAACTATGGTCAAAGCATTCCAGGAACGCCGGGATTACCTTGTAAAAAGCTTCAAGGAACTACCAGGTGTGAAAATATCACAGCCTCAGGTAAGAACTAATATTACAAGTGTTGTGTCTAAACTCTAAACCTAGTTGAACAGACTGAACAAATGTCTAGTTTTCAAATTTGTAGGGTGCCTTTTATTTGTTCATTGACTTCAGCTCCTACTATGGATCCGAAGTAGAGGGTTTCGGGGCTATCAATGACTCCGAATCCCTCTGCATGTTCCTCTTAGAGAAGGCACAGGTGTGAATCAGCAATTCATTTCTATACATTCTTCAGTGATGCTTATTGAAATATCATAATCACTATTTGTGGATTGCATTTTAGGTCGCGCTTGTCCCGGGTGATGCATTTGGGGATGACAGTTGCATTCGCATTTCATATGCTGCAGCGCTATCTACGCTTCAAACTGCTATGGCAAAAATCAAAGAAGCGGTTGCTCTGATCAAGCCCCGTGTTGCTGTTTAGTGAAAATGTGAAATACTATATTGCAGTGAGGAGTGACCAAAGGCACCTTCATCTGCAATTTTGTACCATTTGAAACATAAAATGTTGGCATTGTTATGATAGACTTGATCTTGTTGTGTTGTATCTGCAGTGTAACGGATTTATTACATGTAAGCACATGGAAAACGTATGTACTTTTTTCTGAATAAGGAAGCCAGGTCGTGCCCATATAGTGAGTTTTCTATTCTGTGCAAAATTTCCGTTCAGAAATATGTTCAGCTTTTCGACATTTTGATGGAAAAAGATCATCAGGAACGCATCATCGCATCAATTGTTTCTCAGCAAGGATTTTTAGCAGGTCAACTGGAAACCATATCAAGATGTACAAAGAGAGCTCATAAAACTAGCCAAAAAGAATCAGACACCTGGATTCCTCATGGCCCTCAAGGATGGACACTTCACACCATTACATCAAAACGCCACACCATCCAAAGCCTGTGAAAAATAGTTGACTTGATATGGCACCAGCTAACAGGGATACTCTTGATCTAAAGATACGGAAAAAAGACAACATTAATTTATCATTCTTATTTGGTAACAGAAAAAAGCATAAAAATCTTATGTAACTACACAAGTTAGCAACTATATACTCTCTGTTTCGTTATACTTGCCCACAACCCATCACGCGCACGGACAAAAAAACACTAAATCTAATAAATACTTAATGAGAGATAACCATATATATCTTTATTAAATAATATACCATAACCACTTAACCTCTTTTAAAGCATTTAAGTAGAAGTAGAGAGAGAGAAAATAGGAAAAATTACACTTTAGATTTACTCAATGAACAAATATATTGAAACGAATACTCTTGAGGCTATGAACAACTATAATAAAACGGAGGGAGTAACAAACCAGACACTGTCTATAAGTACTAATACTCTTAATATTTTTTGATCGATTGAATGCATACTGATATAGTACATAGATATCCAGATGTATACTAGAAAATGTACATCAAGTGATGGGTCTCTCCTGCCAGATGATAATTTGATGTCCAGCATGGAAAGAACTGCTGGAGCCCTACTCTAGTTCCCAACAACGATCTCGTCGAAGTTCCAGTCTCTGACAAGGTCCCTTGAAACAGCATGGCTCCGTTGAAGACGAGGAGCACCCTCGGTGCCTTGGCCAGTAGCCATTAGAGGAAAAGGGGTCACCTTTGACGTTCCCACGCTGTTAGCAGTTCCAGCGGGCATTACTTTCCGCGTTAGGCAGGCAACAACAGCTCCACATCTGTTTTCCTCCTCTGAGCTTGAGACTGAATAGCTTCTAAAAGAGTGTGAGGGGCTACTCATGCCATGGCATACTAGACAAGCTAGACTCATGATTATGGTACAGCTGAAATCGCCAATTTACTGCAAAAGGAGGGATAATGGTTAGAAAAAAAATCAGCAGAAGGAACAAATCCTATCAAAGTCCTTTAAGCATTTTTTTTTTGTATGTGTGTGGAGAATGGAGATAGAGCTACATTTTGTGAAAGCAAGATATACAAAATATTTCTATTATAGTGTCCGATGACATGCAAACCGAAGAACCAATAGCAGAACTATTAAGGGGGGTTGCGGCCTCCCTTTTAGCTGCACAATTCATTAATAAGTTGCTAATTTCCCTTGAAGAATCTAGTAATTAACTCGAAAATGGCCCTCATCTCATGACTGAAATTTCTTTCTTCTCAAAGTCCTAAAGATGGCCCTCTATATTTTTCTGAAGCTCCACCACTGCAAAGAACAACTCAGGGATGAACTCTGGAGCAGACAGATGCAACCAAAAAGAGCAAGTTTAAGAACTTCCTTTAGTAAGATTGTTGCTTAAGCAACTAATACAAGATATAAAATATGAATTTAAAACTATTTCCTTGAAATAAAATGTATGCATATTATATTTACCATGTTAAATCATAGGTGTTAGCATCAATTCCAGGTTGCATGAGCTCAGCCATAAGTGGTAGTCCATGAAAAATTAAGTAATTCATTAATTAATTATTGATATGCAAGTTGCAAAAGTCCACCTGGTTTAATCATGACTGTTTTGTGCAATCCAGAAAGCAACCCCAGCATATCCTTCAGTTTCTATTGAAAACCCGAGATCTACCCTTTAATTAAAACAAATGTACAAACATATCAAGCTTGCAAGTATATCATCCCATACAAGGGACCAAATTATGTACAATTTGAATGTTGGTTACTCAAAATGAGCATAAAGGATTTCAATGGATATGGACACAAGACATTGGTACAAACTTATGAACTATCCCATTCTCAAGATGTCAAAACAGGGTAGGAACGTGTGCAGTGATCCTTAGCACAAGCACAAGCACATATATCAGTACCATCCTTTGATCAGGAGTAAGAAAACTCAACAGATGCATTGTATAAAACTAGAAAATATCGAAAGAAAGGTGCCATAGAGATACAGGGCGAACCTATATATGATAAACAAATTTCTTTGAATTCCATCAAAGCAAACATAAGATCACTCCTAAACAAGCACGAGCTAATTAGCAGTGTTATATATAGGAAGAACTCCAAACTGAATCTGACAATCCAGAAAGGGCAGTCGTGCTGGACCAAAAGATAGGGAGCAGCTTGAGCCAACATAAGGCAAGGAACCTGATTAATCTGCATGTAGCAGATTAGAAATAGCCGAGATGATGGATCCCAAAACGAGCACTCATGGTCACCAACTCGACCTAATAGTAATAACTGTTCTTGAGAAAGATTGGGAGTCCGAAGTCGCAATCTAATCTCTCTATCTCGACGAAAAAAACGAGAAACCCATCGAATTCCCAGCTTTTCTAGTTCATGCACACTGATTTTACACTTGAGCAAAAAAATGCCTGGGGTTGCAGAGTAGAACTTATTAGCAAAACAATTTGCGATGTGGACACATTCGTGCACTGATCACTGACTTTAACAACAAAGATCACAACCGAAGCATCCCCAACCCCGATGAATCTCCTGGGGCAAGAGTTTCCCAATCCAATCGACGAGATGCCTCTCCACGAAATTAAATCACAGAAAAGGGCCACTAAACAGGTAGTAAAAATCGAATATTGGAAGTACTTTTGCACAAATTAAAACGAGGACGAGCAGGGGAATCACCTTTCTTTTCCTGCTTTGATCTTGCACCCGGGCGAATCTCGCAAAGCGCAAGGTTTTGCTTGAGTCTCGGGAGTTGAGGAGAGAGAGATCTTGGGGAGGGGGGGGGAGCTTCTTTATTTTCCACAGCAGGCGAGATATACAGCGATAAGGACATATCCAATAGTCTCTTTATTTTCGTCATTTAACTATATCATATCAATAAAATTTTATGTAGAGAAAAAAGGAGAGAGCACAGATTATCTCTTTCTAAAGAGATTATCGTACACACGAAACAAAACATGATGTATTAATCTACTTTAGTTGATATGTAGTCTCGTTTCGAAGGAAAATTATAAAATATAAATATTGAAGAGTGTGTTAGAAACTATCTATTAGAGATGTTATCTTTAAAGATGATATAACATATGTTAGAGATAAAGTTATTTCTAACTATTGAAGATGCCATAATCGATCATATGCCTTATCGGCGTATCTTTGAATTGTCATCTATGATTTGTATTTATTTTTGAGTTGGTTGATTAAAAGCCCCATAATTATTTTCTTAATTGATGTTTTGCCATCTTCATAATCTGTAATTATTTTTTCTATTTTTGACCCATGTGAAATGACTCAAATGCCTTTTGCCCTAAGACATATGGTCCGGTCGGCAAGCACCGACGCGGTGGACCAAGGTTGTCAATGAACAACGGCGTGAGTAGGCGTCAGAGAGCTTAGATCTAGCTTGTCCTCGCAGAAGAGCTCAGATCCAATGGCGTCTTCCTTTGCTCCAGCCAAGATGCGGTGGCGTCTTCCACTCCTCCGGCCGCCGGATCTGCCCCCTCCTCCAACACCGACGCTCCCTCCTTCTAGTCCACCGCTCTCAGCTTCCGTGTCGCCCGTGCCTCCCAAGGCCTAAAAAAGGGTGCCGCTAACCCGCGCATCGGCCTCGCCTCATCACACCGCCCCCAAAGCCCTGGCATCGCCCCTGGAGACCCCTCCATTTGACGTCGCCTAGGTCGTCTTCCCGCCTCCAGACGTGTGTCGTCGCGCCTGCAACTTCGACGTTGCGTTCTCGCTACTGCAATGAGTTCCTCGAAAATTCGTTCGCGTCATAGTGCATTCCATAATCTAATCTATCTCCCCTCTCATCCAATTTTTGGATTCCTCAGCCATCTGCCGAGATTGAGCTCTTCTTCCTCATGTTCGTTCACGCGCCGCCGTTGTTCTTCCTCGTTGCCGCGTATCGCCCTTCGTCCTCAGTGAGCTTAGGGTAAATTTCTCCCAGCCGTGCGATCTACTCACCCTCCTTTTCGCCTCCCCTCTGCTACTTTGTCTTCTCTACCACTAGAGCGCCGCCGCTAGGCGCATCCATCGTCATTGCTGCATCTTCTCGACGCAGGTGAGGTACAAGGAATCTCCTCCCCAGCCGGTGCCACCCAATGCTACCCTTGGATGCCTACTTTCCTTTTTTGCCATCGCCGATGCTCTGCCAGTCGCCGGTCGCCGCCATGGCCGTCAGCCTCTCTTGGTCGTGAGAGCTAAGAGGAAAGAAAGTGCATATGAGTCATTTCACGTGGGCTAAAAATGGAAAAAGTAATTACAAATTACGAAAATAGCAAAATATCAAGCAAGAAAATGAGTCTGGGCCTTTTAATCAACCTGCTCGAAAATAAATACAAAGTATAGAAGGCACTTCAAATATGGGGCATATGATCAAATTTCTCATATATATTAGGGTCTTGAATAGACTGGCCTGTATCTAAAATGGGATTAGGGGGTTTGTTGAGCGTAATTAATAACTAACCAAAGTTTAGTGGGCCACGTCAATGTTTACTTTGGTGATCAGCGCGCCATAATGGTTCGGTTCATCTTCAAACTCTGGATTTGTGTTTTTTTGTTGGAGGTGATGAAGCACAAAATGTTTGGGGATGATTTGAACGCGGGAATTTACATGAAACGATTCAGTTCTCACAAGACTTTACAAAAATTATCGTGTCAAACAGTTGACACGGGCCTAAATGGTCTAATGTGCAACGCTATTCATCTTCCAACCATTCGACGAAAAAAAGGTGGTCCAGATTAATTAATCGATATATTAAACATCATTATGAAATTTTATACATGGATTTTCTCTGTTCTTGTCTCGCTTGCAATTTTTTTAGAGGAAGCTCACTTGCAATTGTAATGATTTAACTTGCTTAAAAAAAGTTTTATTGCTTCAATGATGACATCTATGTTCGTTTACTCAAAGAATAAGTAGCCACTGTGACCTTGCAAAAAATTCCACGACAATGAGTTCTTCTGTTACCAGAAGCATACATAGATGTTGAAAATTGACTACTGATACGATCCTACACGACGATTTATGAGTCATGTGTTGGAAATATGGATAATATTTTAATTCTAGATTTTATTATGAGGTAAAGATCACATAAAACTTGATGTGCATAAAATAATACTAACAATAGTCAACTCATTGCACTTCTAAACATACACAATAATAGGATTATAACATAATAGTTTGGCCTTACAACTAACTTACAGTCGGATTTGATGAAGAACAGGAAGCAACGCAAACTCAAAGCAGTGCAGAACATAGATGAAGCGGTGAAGCGAGCGGCTGCACAAATGCGCTGCCCAGAAACCTTATTGTCGTCCTGTGCAGGTGAACTCTCCGACAATAGTTCGAAGATACCCGCTCACCCTCCTTCCTGGTACACGCCGAGGAGAAAGAGGAACAGCTTGATTCGACAACACAACTCTCCAGCACAGTAAAACAGAGAAGAAGAAGAAGAATAAAGGAAGCAAATCAATTTGTATCAGGTCTGGACGTCTCCAAATCTTTTTAAGGTCAAGATAATTACTCTCTATTAACTACATAATAAAGCACATATTAAACCAGTTATGTAAGTGCTAATTCAAAAACCAATTAATAGTAATTAAGTAGTGTTTATCAGTTTCTGATTGCACGCTGGTCTACAGCTTCGACCACTGGTCTACTGCTTTGACTAGTATATTTCGATCATACTGGTCTACGGATCCGACCATTATTTTTCGACCACACTGGTCTATGGATCCAACTAGTGTTTTTTGATCACTGTGTTCCGACCACACGTGATTGCCACGTGAATATACAAACGCGCGCGCGTACGTGTGTGTGTGACTTTAGCTATAGTCCTCGTCGTGTCACCCCATGTCATGTGTCACATGTTTCTAGGGGTGGCAATGACTCCACCTTATAAATTGATTTCTCATCACTTGGCTAGGCAATATGGGATTAAATCGTACATATTTTGGAATTTCATGAATGAATAAATCTTTACATTTATGAGCCCAATTCTAACATCATAGCCCACGGTGCACCAATAGTCATACAAAGAGAGACAAGCATTGGCTCCATGCTTTCTTTTCCATCCCCCAAACACCTCGACAAAACTCCATATGCAAAGAAGTGACTTCCACAAAATTCTCTGCATAACAATAAGGAAATGCTTGCTGTGTATTTATAACACCCTAACTCTCAAAGAGCCTAGAATACTACTGAAACTAAACTATTCTAGCACAACTACAAATTTTCGGCAGAATCTCCTTTGTTTAATCAGCTAAACTGAGAGTTCAACAATAACGCATGGCATAACAAAGTTCTCATAATCAAATTACTCTATCATACATGATAATCAAATGAACCAACCAAGATTGGCAATCTTATTATTACAAATAAGCAGCTACTCAAACCAAACCATCATCTATGGGTGATAATCAAATGGTTTATTTATTTCTAAATTGAAGCTAAGTAGCAAACGCCTTATGAGTGTGAGGTAGTGAGTGCATCCAACAACTACTCCCTCCCATGCGTGTCGTTCCTGCCATTGGTACCTAAAACACATTTAAGCAAGGGTGAGCCTAAGGACTCAACAAGTATCAACAAGGCTATAAAACAAGAACATTAGCATAGCATCGATAATCCACAATAACATTATACTAAATATAGTCATTTTTCTCATGATATGCAATCAATGCAATGCTCCTTTGAACTTTATCTCTTTTTGTATTTTACCGGTAATGCGGGGTATACAACTGTCATTGATACCTTGCTTGCACCTTGCCCACCTGCATGGGACCAAGAGCCTATACACCACATGTATAGGGACATTTGCCCATCATCTTAATGATGGGGACCTCTTTGCTCATAGCCCACATTCCACGAATGTGGGGACCTCAAGTCCGTCATCTACATAACGGGGACCTCAACTGTATGTGCTTGGTCACCACATGACCAAGGCACATGTATGCTCTCAACATGCATATGCACCATGATAACATTCTTCATATGCAGGAATTCAACATATTCTCATTAACATGTAAGCATTAACAACATGCGGGAAAATCTTTAACCAACTGGCAGTCATCAAGTTAAACGGTAACTCATCTCATAACAGGTATGCATGACTAAAGCGAACAAGACACATCACAATCACATCATGCAGACATCCATATACCATAGCTCGAATACTTGCCTCAACCGTGCGAGAACGGTGGAAGCGACGAGGGTGCTGCCCCTGGAACTACGCTCCCACCTGAATATAAAGATACCCCAATCTAAGACCAACATTCTGAACCAAGAGCAAAAAGAACAACACAAATGAACTTTTAAACTCCCAAGTGTTTCCCAACTCCCAATTTCTAGCGATCGGATTGGTGCACACTGTGGACTGTCAACTTCTAAAATACATAACTTTCTGCTCAGGTGTTCAAATAAGATGTTCTTGGACTTTCTGAAAATATAATTAAATTATCTAAATAAACTTAGTTGGGGAGCCCTTTTGATTCTAGTATATACTGCCCCTAGCAAACCAATCTATCAGACATCAGAATTCACGTCGGGTTCTCTAGACAATACACTAAAACCTCCATAACTTTTGCTACGAGAATCCAAATCTTGCGTTCTTTATCTCTATGAAAAGGTACAGAAATTACCCACATTTTTCGTTATATTGAGGTCCCCTGATTCTCCCTTTAATTAGCAGTTCTAACCAGTTTTCTACAGACTGTCCAGAATCTGACAGAACAACAGGACAGCAATACTAGAAAATTCATAACTCTCAGACCGTTAATCGGATTTGGGCGATCTTGGCGGCCAACGAAAGCTAAGAACATAACCTATAATTCTCTAGGAGACCAAAACCTCTGATTCGGCCTCTAACCATATGAAATTAACCCCTCAAGCTTCTGGACGAATCTGCACGAACAACAGACAGATTGCAACCTAGCCAAAAACTACCCGATTACTCTTCTATGACTAATTACCCAATAACAACAACGCGTTACCCTTGATGCCGCTGAAGGTCGCGAACCACGGATGGTGATTTCTCTTCCTTCTCTTCTCCCTTCTCTTCTTCTTCCTTTCTTCTCCTTCCTTTCTCTCCTTCTTTTCTCCTCTTTGCATAGAAGGGGGTTGCTACAGTGCAGAGCTACAGTAGCAGAGTCATGGTACTGTAGCAACTAGGGTTTCTCCCCTCTTTTTATTAGTGGTCAGCCCCTTATGGGCCTCCTGGGCCAAGGCCTGAGGCCCAAGTTGCCAAAAAACTGCAGAAAATCACTTTATCTAATTGCTGCTAAATCTATTTTATATTTGGTCCTTCTCCGAATTCACATAATCTCTTCCGAATACTCTTTCGAATATTCTCGAATACTTTTGGGGTATTACAGTATTTCAGCAAACAGTTTATTTATTGATGCAGACACACCATATGGAACTACAGAAATATACACCTAAAATGAGTTGTGTTGTGCACGTTGTGCTGCAGTTAGATGCTGGATCAGCTAGGCAGTTTGACACCAAACAAGCTAGTTCATCCTGATACAGGACGATATTTTGAGAGACCAGGTTGCAATGGCAACATGCATGTCAAGTTTTTTTTTTTTTAAAAAAACTCATTGCGTATCAAAAAGACTATTTATCTTATCAGCTTTATATATAAAAAAACTGGCAGTTTCAACCATCATTTAAGCCTTATGGGCCAGCTAGGATCTCCCAGAACTATCTCTTGTTAGCCTAGTGGCATAATTTAATGAGTTGTTTGATCTAAGTAGTTTAATTAGTTGGTAAGTGATTAACTGTTTTAGTATTATCTATATCAATTCCTCATGGGATTGACCCCCTCCGGCCCTAGCCACGTCGCCCCAAAAAAACATGTCGTCCGATCACCTCTGCCCTCGCGCACGCTCGCCCGATCCGAGCGCCTACGCTTCGTGCGTTTCACGCACAGCGACTTGGACGCGCATCCGGTGGGCCCGCAGGCTCATGTATGCGCTCGATGCGCGCTGGTCGCCTTGGCCTCCACACGTCCGGTCGCCCCCGCCTTCAGCGCTACACGTGTGCGTGCCGCGGGACGCGGGTGATCTTCTAGTTAGTGTAAAGAACTGTGAAATCAATGATTAGGAGTTCCGACTTCCGATTTCGACCAAATCTGCCTCTCTATGGGGGTATGCAAAGGGGATAAATAATATTACCAGGAATTCAAAGTTATAGACCAAAAGAGTACAGTATGTGATGTAGTAGCAGGTAATACCGTAATACAAATCCAGGCAGGCCTTTATTTTCAGTGTGATTAGAAAGCAATATCTTCGATGTAAGATGAACTGAACTAATAATATATCAAGAGGACAGAACCGAACAGTCGCTCACGAGCCTAGAGCCTTTAGCACACCCCTACTATGCTATCAGCCAGCTCATACGAGTAATACACACACTAGTCTCTGACAAGCACTCCTATGTGAGATCTCTTGATGTAAAGGAGCGTCAGGTTTCATGTGTCGAGGATGCACCATCTCTGATGTAAGACGGGGACTTGAACTCTGCCGGCTCCACACACCCACCAATCACTTCCTCGCCTAGGCTATCGGAGAGGTTCTGAATCCAGATCGAGAAGCGTCTTGTTTGTTAAACAGGCGTACAGTGTGCTTCCGCCCGTACGCTGACGCAAACGCGCCCCACGGCCTGTGGCGATCACGAGGCACGTCTGACGACGCGCGCAGTGCGCCACCGACGGGGGCCTCCGAGTTGACGCGCCGCGCGTACGTAACGTGCCATCGCACGCGCCGCTCACCGTGCGTTTGTGTACGTCTCTGCTGCCCAGGACAAGACGACGCGCGTCCCGTCCGATGGCTTCCATGCCACCCCCCCAGGCTGCCAGGCAACGTCGGGCCCGTACCGCGCGCCGTATCGCCGAATGTTTTTTATATTAAAAAAAAGAATTGCTATACATCATGTGAACGATTATTTTGGTGAAAATATTTCGAATGTCTGATCTTGCGATTTTGTCAGAGATTCATGCTCCGACAGGCAGTGACAAAGTTAGGATAAAAATAAAGAATTGACTCAAAAGACAAACCTAAACTGATACAAACATAGTCTTATACTCTTGTTCAATGCAAATTTATATATGAATAGAAGAGAAGCAAAGCAAAAAAAAAAAAAAAAAAAAAAAGAGAGAGATACATGAAGTTACCCCGCTAATAGAAAGTGTATTCCCAAAACATACTATGCTTCCAATAAGTAGCGATATGTCATCTGGACATCAAAATTAGCAAATTTAGTAATACAGTAGTAAATTGTAAATAATCACGAACATCAAAATAAACGAAACATACTACAAACAAATTGTAAATCTTATTAGGATTGAATTATAGTCAAAGTCTCTTTAGTTGAGTCATATGGCAACATGGCTAGAAAGTGTTGGATACTGATAAGTGCAAATGGGTAAGGACATGAACCCAACAGGCGACTGGCCCTGGCGACCTAGGGCTCCAGCTCCCGCCGCTGCCTCCGGCTGCCACTCCGGCGTCGATGTCCATCGACTCCTGCGCTCTTGTTGAACCCTCCCACACCCTTTCTCCACCCCCCTCGTGTCGGAGGGATCCCCCCCCCTGTCCTCCTAAATTTAGAATGGGAACATGTGGTGTGGACGTGGGGGTGGATGTGAGGCAGTGATGCCACAGATAGGCCTTGTGGGCTTCGGCAAAGGCCCACAAATCATTTCTCCGACTAGGCTTTTCTTCCTCCTCCTTGTGCAAATCGGCAGCTTAGGCCCTCGACCATGGCCGCCGGATGGCTAGAGGTTGGTTTGGTGGGGGGGGGGTACCAGCGCCAGCATGGAGGGATAGGCTAGAGCCTGATGAAGCCTGCCTGCTAGAATCACCCCTGCCGATTGGCGAGGTTGTCTTCTCGGTTAGTGTCGGGTTCATCGGAGCCCAGCTATAGAGGGAGGGGCGGCGGAGGCATGGCAGTAGGCAGTGAGACGGCGGTGACACCGTCGGTAGTGATGCCGCGGGCTTAGGGGAGGGCGATGGGCGACGGGGACAGCGAGAAGACGAGCAATCAAGAGGCGGTGGTGGATCTCGCGGCTACCACCGTCGGAGACGAGGAAGGAGGGTGGGGCAGGGGAGTTGGAGGCCGATGGGGTGGTTGAGTCGGGATGGGAGGGGAGGCTAGGAGCTAGGTTATAGCAATAGAGAGGCACTAGATCCGTTGGATTGAGATCCAAGGGTGAAAAATGTTAACTGATTTGTGGGCACAATTTTCATTCAAATGATACGTAGACAATCCCTTAAAAAACCATGCATCAGTTAATGGACAAAGACACGGTGCTCGTAACGGCACAGGCCGCAACTAGCTATACCGCGCGCGGGGCCTGATAGCTAGCAACTAGTAGGGCATGTACAATGGTATAAACAACTGTTGTCTATAGTATCCCTTCATATCATCTATAGATAGTAGTAATGACAGTTTTTACAATGAGTTGTCTTTTATGTCTTTATAAACAACTCCTCTATATACTGTCTTGTTTCTCGTGCAACAGTCCACTGCTGCATAAGAGATGGCCTAATTCTATATGTTATTCCTCTCTCCTCTACGTCATATCACATCCTAAGTGTCAAGACTTACAGACAGCTGACGTCACGTTATTGTATATGCTTGTAGCAGTGCAACACAGCCAAAGCGCACAAACAGCAATGCATGCATTACTACTTCCCGACTCCCATGGTAAATTCCATGGCAGCCATGCTCCCCATAAGGGCAACTTGCGTACGCTGCGCGGTGCTGTCCCCGTGCGCCATTCACGAAGCGAGCGGCAACGCCGTTTTGCCGGAGGATGGCATGGAAGGCAGCATGCGCATGCAGAACTAGCTCATTTTGGAGCACTGGTATCTGTTCACCGAGGTGAAAACCTTTGATCTGGCCTTTAGTGGTTGGATCTGACGACGACGACGTACTTAGCATTGATCTGGCCTTCATTGGTTGGGTCAGACGACGAGCGTCTTGTCCTTCTTGAAGGTGTTGTCTTGGAGCACCGGTATCTTCTTACTGGGGTGAAAACCCTTGATCTGGCCTTCAGTGGTTGGATCCGGCGACGACGACGTACTGAACTTTGATCTGACCTTCGCTGGTTAGGTCAGAGGATGAGCGTCGTGTACTTCTTGAAGGCGTTGTCTTGGAGCACCGGTATCTGCTCACCGGGGTGAAAAATCCTAGATTTGACCTTCATTGGTTGGATCTGGCGGCGTTTTCTGTGATTCCTCCTTGGAGGCATCGCTTTGGCGAATTGACCCTCAAGCACCCTGTTGCATAGCTATTGTTCCTGTGTCATTGTGCTGGTGGACGACCTGGTGTTCACCGATGATAGGGATGTGTTGGATGAAGGAGAAGCTATTTATCGCGGCCGTGGCTGTTTCGATCTTGACCAAGCATGGCAATTTATCTGTCATTTAGTTTTTAGTCTGTCTTTTGTAAGCTGTTTTGTTCGTTTGTAATAATTTATGATTGTGTGCATCGTATGATGCAGAGGTCGAGATGCTTGGCTTTACATTATCTTTAAAAAAAACTACAAATTTACAATGCTTTACGTACGTCCTTGTTCTTCTGGTGTATCACATCGCATGTCATGTCATCGCGCTAGTCACCGTACGTGCACTTGATGATCAAGCAGTTGTGTTGTGCTTACAGCTTGTTTACACGCAAACTAGCGGGGTCGTTCACGTATCTATACGGTTGGAATTGTTATCATTCACATATTCAGTATTGATTTTTTTATATTGATTGTTTGATTTTTTTTCTACAAACTACAAGCGGATTTTACTGACTATTAGATTAGCCTTGAGATATTTGTATGCCATTAGATAGACATTTTAATTTATAAAAAAGTTTGTGGAATATATCGTGAGAAAACTTAATTGAAGTTTTGGCAGAAAATTTTCCAGACAATGTGGTTGTTAGTATTAGAAACGTATTGTTCAAATACACCTTTAGTTAAAGCATTTTTAATGCAAGGATTCTATCGTTTTAACCTTATCTGTTCACGTCCGCTTCTGTCTGGATAGGCAATTAGGCGCCAACACTTGTGGTATCGAGGTCCACAGCATCTGGCATGCAAAAACTTAGGCTATCTTTACTTTTCCAGTTTCATATCTTCCCACCAAGAATCGGACCAAAACATTAGTGCTCTTACCGGCCATTGCGAAATCTTGTCTCCTCTTCCTTCGTCTGCCTCACTACTCACAACATGCCCTTAGAAACCGTCTCTCGCCATGTTTCATCGTACTCCTCTTGCTCTACGTGGTTCTGCCGCTCGCCCATCTCGCCTAAACCGTCGCCGAATCAGATGCCCCGCTCATCCTCAAGTGCGCTCTTAACCACTCCGATTGCATCCCATGGCACCCCGACACCGGCGCACAGCTTCTGCTCCTCCTGGCGTGAGTCAGCATGGCCTGGGTGGTCGCATCGCCTCAATCTCAATCTCAATCTCAATCTCACTAACTCCTCCCTCACCACCGCCCTCCTTGCCGAGCTGAGCGTCCTCAGCTTCAAGCCCAACGCCCTCCTGGACCCATGCTTAGTGACCCGGACGTGTGCGTGGCAAACTCTAATGAAATTCTGTTGAAAGATCCACGTTCTCGGTTTGTCGTAATTGTAGCGGGCCGAGAGCCCTTTTTGTTCCATGTACGGGACAAAAGCGTTACATACTAGCGTAATCACGGTTGCATTAGTCAAAATTGGCTACAAGACACTTTAATTAGTCCTTAAATATTGGACACCAAAAAATCATGTATTGGCCAAAAGACACTAAAAAATTATGGTTCTTTATTGTTAGACACTGATATCATTAAAATATCATTTCCGAGCTAAAAGAGAGAGAAAGATAATCAAAAGTTAGTTTTGCTCTTCCATTTCCTTCTTCCTTCTTTCATATTCTTTATTCTCTTCCCTTATTCCTGCCGCGGCCTCCTCCTCCTCGCCTTACGTCGCCTCGCACCCCTCGCGCTCTCCGCTCTGCTATCTGCGCCGATAGTCTGCTCCCCTACCCCGCCTTCCCGCCCTCTGAGCCTCCCGTCGCCGAGTCGGACTCTATCCTGCTGCCGCGTCCTATTCGAACTCAGCTCCTCACGCTATAAGAGCCACCCTAGCCTTCGTCCTCGCCACCCTGTGCCACCTCCGCCTTCGAAGCCCCTAGTAGGGGCGAAGTCATAGCGTGTCACCGGATTCGAAGCTCGAAGTCGTCGCCCGCCGCAACCTTTGCCGCCATCTTCTGCCGCCAACGATGAGTATTGGTCCTCGCCGACGCCGCCTTCATCCTCGCCGCGTTCTGATCTACCACACCGTCTCTTCGGTTTCGTCGTCTCGCCGCCGTAGCCATAGCGCCACTGCCACTACTTCCTTGCCGTCGGTAACCTCTGTCCTCCCCCAGCCTCCGCCTACGGCGAGATAGCTTCGCCGCCGTCTTGTCTCCCCGACTCGCTGCTCCAAGCCAACCAAGCCGCAGATGTTCCCTGTCGTCGCTGCAAGCCCAAGCTCCGCCGTCGCCTTCCCTCGTCGCGCCGCCGCCTCCAACGACCATCAGTCTCCGTGCATCGTTGTAGGATCAAGCATAACCGACTGGGTGAATAGGAGATTTTTAAACTTTTAAACAAATTAACGAGATAAGCTAATTAATAACTTAGTCTAAACAAATTATACTTCTAGCTAAGCAATACAAGCACAAAGATCAAGCTAGAAATATAAATGCGGAAGAGTAAAGACTAGGAATAACCACAATGAGACAACGATGTTTTCCCGTGGTATCGAAGACTTGCCGGTCTTCACTAGTCCACGTTGAGGGAGCTTGAACCAATCAAGCCGACTCCACGTATTAAGTCTTTCCTCGATCACTATTGGTTGTTCTTCCTCCACTCCGGAGATGGTGAACACCAAACCACTCACAATATGGGCACCGGGCCTCTTCACAATCTTCTTGAAGAGATCACCGTGCAATCACCGCCAAGCCGTCTAGGAGTTCGGCAAAACTCCAAGAGTAACAAACCAAGACCTTCGCTTGACGACACTCAAGTGCAATAGGATCAACTAGAATGATGAATGCACTTTGAATGAGTTCAACAACCTCTCAAATAGTGAACAAATGAATTTGAGGAGTTGAATGAATGCACAAGGCTCTAAGGATGTTAAATGTGGTCTAGCACATCGCCCTTGTGCGGTTGGGGTATTTATACCACCCACCAACAAAAACGACCGTTGAAGAGACATACCGAAAAATACCGAAATGCGGTATGATCGCCAACTAAGGTGCGATGCGACCGCACCAAAGACCGAGCAAACGTAACGGTTAGAATAGTGGCAATAAATGACTCGACATAGCCGTTGAACAACCCTTGCGATACGGCCGCCAACTATCTTGCGAGACGGCGCAACCTCGATCATACCGCGCGGAGGAGCGATGCGACCAACCAAGGGTTTTCGAAGACCGAGATGACATGCTCTGTAAAAACGCATCGCCATACAAGAATCGGAACGACCGCGGTCGGTACGACCGCTTTCAATATCGGTGCGACCGATTTTCCCAGAGCTCTAAGTCGTAAATGCAACGGTTACGGTTTTATACAACCGCCAACTAAAAGCGGAGCGACCGTAATGCGGTAGTACCGCTCGAGCGGTCGTACGCATTAGCGCTGGTTGGTGAGGAGTTCATAAATCGGTAGAACCGCCAAGTAACATGCGGTCATACGCACCAATCGGTATAACCGCCGAGAGACGTCGGTATGACCGATTTTTGACACTTATCTCAAAGGCTTTTGGAAAGCAAAACCGGATGCATGCATGATCCTAAATTGATCCATATTGCACAAGATCATGTATTCAAGGTACTAGTCATGATCCTCTTAATAGTCTGACGTTTAACCTAAAATCCGGTCTTCCAACCTTTTCTTCTACCAGGTAAAATACAAAAGATCACTTGTCTACTTATACTTGTCTTCAATCATGTAAATCTTTATTTACCTGCATGCTTTTATCATTGAACCCACCAAGAGGTCTTAACCTTGTAAATACTCAATAAACACATTAGTCCAATAATCACATATAATCATTAATTACCAAAACACGATTTTAGGGGCCTAGATACTTTCAATCTCCCTTTTGGTAATTGATGACAACATAACCAAAGAGTGAGAAAGATTTTGAAGACAAATAAAAGAAGCTCCCCCTAAACTTGTGCATAAGGGTAAGAAGTAATTTTGCAAGCACAAGTAAGGATAATTAACATTTAGCGGAGTTCCTTTTAGCATGAAATGAACTTGAGAAAAAAAAAACCTAACAACATGTATCAAGAGTTCAAGTTCACATTTCACATATTATAAGTAAGATAGTTCAAGTCTTGATCATAAAGCATAAGTCATTACAAACGATATAAATAGCATAACCCAAAATCTAATTTCCTTCCTAAAGAGCCTTCTCACAACTTCTCTCCTTCTCCCCCTTTGGCAACAACTACCAAAAACACTAGCTCAGATGGCTTGGGTCACGAGGGTCGAGAATCTGTGGAGTGGTGGCTCAATGGAAGAGAAGCGATCTTGGCACAGTGGAGGTCTGGAGCTGGGTCCACTGGGTGGAGGAGCAGACATGGAGGCATCGAAGAGGTAGAAGCTCTGAGGAGTGCAGAGAGAATGAAGGTGGACGACGAGAGAATCGCTGAGAGTCCTCAAAATCTCTTCTAAATCATTAAAACCTGTCCATCACAATGCCATCTGTTATGAGTCTCATCAAAGAAATCATTCGAGTTGCTTCTAAGTGAGCGACTTTGAGCGAGTCTCATTTGAAATTCCAATTGAGCCGTCTTCATTGCTTCTAAATTGCTAAGGATCAGCTGCGATTTTGAAGAATCGATTAAGTGTACCTTCAGCAGGAGTAGTAGCTGCAACAGGGACCTCACCCACATTTTCCTCAACCTCAACACGACGAGGGGGAAGACCATCCCGAGGTCGATAAGACTTGTGAAGTGATCCCAAACCACCATGGTATTCAATTTTCTTTAGAATCAATGCCATGATATAAGGAGCATAATATATCCTCTTAATCCTATCATTCTTGGAAGATACTATGCTTTGGAGAATAACATCCACAACATCAAATTTTGTTCCTCTCATAATATGATCAATAATATTCCAAGCATGTCCTCTGACTGCATCAAAATTACCACTCTTGGGATAAAAAGTGTGATTAATGATTCTGTTGATCATGCTAGGTTCTGGCTTAAGTCCAGTAATAGTACCTAGCTTATACTTGACAGAAGTGTCATAATAATCAACCCAGGCAGGAGTAAGCAAAGCTGGACTATCAAATATCTTCTCCCAAGAACTGGATTGAATCCTCAACACTCTCTCAAATTCTTCTTTAGTGCTCTCCACATACCTGGTAACAGATATCCATCTTATTGAAGTCAAATCTGCGGAGACATGCACTGTGGCATAAAACTGCCTGATCAACTCATCATCATAGTTTTGTTTAAGTGCCACAAGGTCATGAAGACCCACTCTATGAAAGAGCTGATAAACACCACTGTATCTGTCTAAGTTGTTCAAGTGAACCCACTTAATCCACTTGTGATCTGTAAATTTTCTGTGATGTCCATAAATATGCTCATAGACTTGTTCTTGAAAAACTGTGTGAAACCTTGGATTTACCGAATCTGATCTGGAAAGATATTGGTTCACATGTCGCTTGATTGCATACTCATCGGATGAGAGCAATCTCAAGTGCGTGGGAGGATCCGGAGGTGTTCCCAAATCATCCGGTGAGCGTTTTCTTCCGACTCGATTGATCGAGAATGTCTCTGCAAGTGATAGGCTTTCTTGATGTCGGACACGAGATCTTCCTCTCTTTGGTCTTTTGCCTTTCCCTTTGCCTCGAGTTGGTTTTGAACTCGAGAGTGCGAAGTAACGAGCTCCGGAGGTTGAGATGAAGATTTTCTTCCCTTGGAGGTCCAACCGTTTTGAGTCATGATTCGAGTCAGAGGCATCTACCCCGAGGTAGGAAAAGGTTACAAGAAGTTTAAGGAAACACACAAGACAGAATTAAGTGAAATAGAAATGAATTTTGTTTTTACGTCAGACAATCGGTCATCTGCATGATTATCTGACCGATGCGACCGCATTGCGGTTATCTGAGCCCAAGAACCGGTTGTCTGGATTTTCTGATCGAGTTCTAGGTCAAGCATTAAAACATGATTTTGATGATTTTTCGTAGAGTGAATCCACGGTATAGATGCGCAAGCATCACTAGACATCAATTATGCGCAAATGCCCGACTAGAAACTAAGAAATCATCTACATTTCGTTTAACCTAAGAAATGTCTCCTTGAATCGAAATCTTGCGGTAAAACTTCAATCAAAAGTGGTTTTACGGAGAGATTGAGGAGATGACCTCAAAGGAGGCAAGGATGAGCGGAGAGCAAGAAATCGCGGGGAAAGGAAGATTTGGGGCGAGTTCTTCGCGGCCGGGTAGAGAGAGAGAGGAACGAAGGCAACTGAGACGGTATGACTGCGGATGAACCGCTGAAAGAACGAAGGAACCCTTCTAAAAAGGACAGTCCAGTTGGACCGTGAACAACCCACCGGTCGTACCGCAATGCGGTAGAACCGTAGTTATAAAGTCGGTCGTACCGAGACACGGTCATACCGCATATATAACGTCGGTTGTTCCGATTTTTCTGGGACTTCAAGAACCAGTCCTGGATTTCTTTGAGATTAGATTGATTTGCAAATGATCCTTAGTTTTACACTCAAATAAATATTAATAAGGATCATTATGCATAGACTAATGTCTATTAGAGAATATAGTTTTTATAAGCATAGATATTCTTAATAAAGTTTCAAAAGAAAACTTTTTATAAACAAAATCTCAAATAGCACCAATTCACTCAAAACACATCAGGCAAAGTTTCAACCAATATTTGAATAATCTATGACATTTAATTCATTCCTCAATTTGCAAAAATGGCTTTCATCTAATGGCTTGGTGAAAATATCGCTAATTGATCTTGGTTCGGATGTGGCTAATTTCAATATCTCCTTTGCCCACATGATCTCTTAGGAAATGGTGGCGAATATCTATATGCTTGGTTCTTGAGTGTTGGACCGGATTATTTACTATTTTAACCGCACTTTCATTATCACACAAAAGAGGCATATTATCAATTTTAATTCCGTAATCCATCAAAGTTTGCCTCATCCAAAGTAATTGAGCACAACAACTTCCCGCGGAAACATATTCGGCTTCGGCGGTGGATAAAGCTACGAAATTTTGTTTCTTGGATGACCATGAAACTTAGGATCTTCCTAAGAATTGACAACTCCCCGAGGTGTTTTTTCTATCCACTTTGCAACCCGCATAATCGGAGTCCGAGTATCCAATTAAATCAAACTTATCACCTTTAGGAAACCAACCATAAGCCAATGCTAGAGGAATGCTTTAAATATCTTAGTATTCTTTTTACGGCCATTAAATGACATTCTTTTGGAGATGCTTAAAACCGTGCACACATGCAAACACTAAACATGATATCGGGCCTAGATGCGGTGAGATAGAGCAAGCTACCAATCATAGACCTATAAAGTTTTAAATCTACCGATTTACCTCCCTCATTTAGGTCGAGGTGACCGTTGGTTGTCATGGGAGTTTTGATAGGTTTTGCATCCTCCATGTCAAATCTCTTGATCAAGTCCTTTGCATACTTTGTTTGGCTTATGAATGTTCCATCTTTGAGTTGCTTGATTTGAAGTCCAAGAAAACAGCTAAGTTCTTCAATCATGGACATTTCAAATTCCCTAGACATCATATCACCAAATTCTTTGCAAAAGTCTTGATTAGTAGAACCAAATATGATATCATCCACATAAATTTGACATACAAAGAAGTCATCATCTAAAACTTTAGTGAATAATGTTGAATCAATTTTCCCGATTTTAAATCCTTTTGAAACTAGAAAATCTCTAAGGCGTTCATACCAAGCTCTAGGAGCTTGTTTAAGACCATAGAGCGCCTTGGAGAGTTTATAGACATGATTAGGATTCTTAGGATCTTCAAAACCGGGTGGTTGTTCAACAAACACAAGTTCGGATATTTCTCCATTTAAGAAGGCACTTTTGACATCCATTTGAAATAATTTAATATCAAAGCATGATGCAAAAGCAAGTAATATACAAATTGACTCAAGTCTAGCTACGGGAGCAAAAGTTTCACCAAAATCCAAACCTTCGACTTGAGAGAAACCATGTGCAACCAATCTTGCTTTGTTTCTTATAACCATACCATTTTCGTCTTGCTTGTTTCTAAACACCCATTTTGTACCGATGACATTGTGTTCTTTGGGTCTATCCACTAATGTCCAAACTTCGTTTCGAATGAAATTATTGAGCTCTTCATGCATTGCAATCATCCAATCCAGATCTTCAAGTGTTTCATCTATATTCTTTGGCTCAAGAGAAGAGACAAAAGAGTAATGTTCACAAAATGAAGCAACACGAGATCGAGTTAGA
The DNA here is from genome assembly GCA_036346255.1 of Ampelocalamus luodianensis. Taxonomy (NCBI): domain Eukaryota; kingdom Viridiplantae; phylum Streptophyta; class Magnoliopsida; order Poales; family Poaceae; genus Ampelocalamus; species Ampelocalamus luodianensis. The sequence goes on along the minus strand of CM070617.1, from coordinate 20,564,537 downwards.
ACACCCTTACTTACATCACCCAATATTTGATCTATTGGATGGTCTTTTGCAATCGCATTGTGGATTTTTGGTGGTAGGTTGGATGGTTGATCATCTTCATTATTGTTTTCTTCCACTTGAATTTGACTTGTTGTGGAAGAGGTAGGAGGTTCAACTTGAGTAGAAGATGACGGTTCATCTTTCGGTTTGATGTCGGCTTGTCGCCAATTTGCATATTTTCCATAGCCTTTCTTAACAATTCATCACCTACATCATCCAAATTCTCATGCCCTTCTTGGGAGCCGTTAGTTTCATCAAATTGAACATAGTGTCTTTCCTCAACTAAACCGGAGTTTTGATTAAAGACACGATATGCTTTGCTATTTGGGGAGTAACCAAGCAAGAAACCAACATCACACCGACTTGCAAATTTTGAAAGACGAACACCCTTTTTCAAAATGTAACATTTGCAACCAAAGACACGAAAATAAGAGATGTTCGGTTTTCTTCCAACAAGGAGTTCATAAGAAGTCTTTTCAAAAAGCGATGCAAATAGAGACGATTTATGGCATGACAAGCGGTGTTGATTGCTTCGCCAAAAACTATCTAAGTATTATATTCATCAAGCATTGTCCTAGCCATTTGAATTAATGTACGATTTTCCTTTCTACAACTCCATTTTGCTCCGAGTGTAGGTTGTGGAAAGTTCGTGCTTTATTCTAAGTTCATCACAAAAGTATTCAACTTTAGTATTTTTGAACTGGAACCATTATCACTACGGATTTTCTTTATTTTGAAATCAAATTCATTTTGAGCCCGTTTAGCAAAGCTTTTGAAAATTCGGAGGTTTCGCTCTTGTCATCTAGAAAGAACACCCATGAATATCTAGAGTGATCATCTCGATAACTAAACAATAGCTATTTCCCCCGATACTCTTATAGGTTGTTGGCCCAAACAAATCCATATGTAAGAGTTCCAATGGTCTAGAGGTTGACATGATACTCTTGGAAGGGTGAGAGCTTGCGACTTGTTTACCGGCTTGACAAGCACTACAAAGTCGATTTTTCTCAAACTTCACATCTTTCAAGCCAACAACTAGATCATGTTTGAAAAGTTTTTTAAGTTGAATCATGCCAACATGAGCTAGCCTTCTATGCCAAAGCCAACCCAAGGAAGTTTTTGCAATTAAACAAGTTTGTAAGCATAAAGCATTTGAGGAAAAATCAACCAAGTAAAGATTTCCAAATCTAAAACCTTTGAAAACTAAAGCATTATCCTTTACACTTGAAATTGACACACCTTCATTTGAGAAGGAGCAAATTAAATCAAGATCACATATTTGAGCAACGGATAATAAATTGAAATTAAGTGATTCAACTAAAGATACATTTGAAATGAAAAGGTCATTTGAGATAGCAATTTTACCCAATCCTATTACCTTTCCTTTACTATTATCTCCAAAGGTGATCTTGTCACTTCCTTTTACGTTCTCGAATGTGGTGAACATTTTTCTATCACCGGTCATGTGTTGAGTGCATCCACCATCAAGCACCCAATGTTTTCCAACGGTCTTGTAGTTCACCTACAAAACAAGAATCAAGTTCTTTTAGGTACCCAAATTTGTTTGGTTCCTTGGAGGTTAGTGACCAAGGCTTTAGGCACCCAAATAGCATCCTTTTTAGCGCCTAAAATCGAAGTGCCAATAAATCTTGCAATTATTTTACCATCAATGGATTTCTTAAGCATGTAGCAAAAATCATAAATGTCATAGGATTTAGCATTAATATTTAAACAAGCATTTGACATGTGTCCTACCTTACCACATTTATTGCAATATTTACCATTTTGCTTAATAAACCTTGGAGGCTTGTTTACCGGTTTCTTACCTTTCTTGGGCACATACCCAAGTCCTTCCTTATTGAATGAGCACCTTTGCTCACTCAATAACTTGTCAAGGGTTGATTTACCCTTGAAGCATCTTTCAAGCTCTTACTTAGCTTGGTGACTTGCTCTTTAACTCATGATTTTCAACAATTAGCAAGGGTCACAAGTATTCTTCATACCAACAATTGATTCATCATTTGAGCAACAAGGTATGGATAGCAAGTCATCACAAGAGGTAGAAATACTAGACATGGTTTTAGCATTTGACATATTTTCTACCCTTGGCATCTCATTCATTAAATCACAAGTAATACCAATATTTGAATGAGATTTTTCTATATCTTTTAGGAGAAAAGAATTATGAGCTTCCTTTAGCTCCTCATAAGAGTCTTTTAGAGAGATATACTCTTTCTTTAAGACTTTAAATTTTGATTTCTCTTTTCCAATATATTCATTTAAATCTTCAACCATATCCATTAATTCATCATATGAAGGAGTATCATTATCAATAGATTTTACCTTATCTCCTTTTGCCACAAGGCATGTAGGAGACGTGAAGAGTGACGGAGTTTCCTTTATGGCGATGCCGACAAGTCCTCTTTTCTTAGGAGACTCTTCATCACTTGATTCGGAGTCGGAATCCGAATATTCTTCGTCGGAATCCCACTCTCCAATGTGAGCTTCATTTTTGCCCCCTTTGTGAAGCCTTTTGAAAAGTTTCCTCTTTCCATCGAATCCTTCTTCTTTAATGGTTTATCTTTGTCATCCTTCTTGTTGGGGCAATTTGAGATTATGTGTCCCTTCTCATCACATCCATAACAACGAATGTTACTATATCTCTTGTTGTCACTTGAGGATTGCCCTTTCTTGAATTTGTTGAAGTTGAAGTTTCGATGTGGGCGTCTTCTCATGAATTTCTTCATTTTTCTCACAAGAAGAGCGTACTCCTCATCCGAGTCTTCTTCTTCATCCTCATCATCACTTGACTCCGCTTTAGCTTTGAAAGCGGTAATTTTCTTCTTGGATGAAGATGATTCCAATAGCTCTTCCTTGTCCTTCTTGTATAGCTCGTTAGTGATGAGGTTGCCCAAAAGTCCGGTTGGTGTCATTCTTGGCAACTCGGGAGAGTTGAGAAATAATGTCACCAACGTCTCATATTTATCCGGAAGGGCCCTAAGCATTTTGCGCACAACATCAACATCAAGAAGGTTAGTACCAAGACCTTTGAGTTCATTCACAATGTTGTTGAGTCTTGAATACATCTCGGTGATGTTTTCATGAGGCAACATTATGAATGTCTCATATTTAATCCGAAGCCTATGCAAATTGGCTTCTTTGACCGTGGATGTGCCCTCATGAATTTCGGAGAGGGTGGTCCAAATATCATGAGCGGTTTCCAAATTGCTCACTCTATTGAACTCATCCGCGTTCAAAGCACCAAAGAGAGCATTCCTTGCTTGAGCATCTAAATGAGCATTACGTTCATCTTGAACCGTGAGGATTGTTGGATCAAGAGACATAACATAACCTTTATTTACAATTTTCCATATGTTCGGACTCATGGCTTTTAAGAAAATAGACATTCTAATTTTCCAATAAGAATAATTTGAGCCATCAAACAAAGGAGTCTTTCCTATATGCATACCCTCACTAGCCATCCTTTCTCTCTTAGACGGTAAAGTCTAATAAATTGAGAGACCAAGCTCTGATACCACTTGTAGGATCAAGGATAACCGACTAGAGGGGGTGAATAGGAGGTTTTCAAACTTTTAAACAAATTAACGAGATAAGCTAATTAATAACTTAGTCTAAACAAATTATACTTCTAGCTAAGCAATACAAGCACAAAGATCAAGCTAGAAATATAAATGCAGAAGAGTAAAGACTAGGAATAACCACAATGAGACAACGATGTTTTCCCGTGGTATCGAAGACTTGCCGGTCTTCACTAGTCCACGTTGAGGGAGCTTGAACCAATCAAGCCGGCTCCACGTATTAAGCCTTTCTCGATCACTATTGGTTGTTCTTCCCCACTCGGAGATGGTGAACACCAAACCACTCACAATATGGGCACCGGGCCTCTTCACAATCTTCTTGAAGAGATCACCGTGCAATCACCGCCAAGCCGTCTAGGAGTTCGGCAAAACTCCAAGAGTAACAAACCAAGACCTTCGCTTAACGACACTCAAGTGCAATAGGATCAACTAGAATGATGAATGCACTTTGAATGAGTTCAACAACCTCTCAAAGAGTGAACAAATGAATTTGAGGAGTTGAATGAATGCACAAGGCTCTAAGGATGTTAAATGTGGTCTAGCACACTGCCCTTGTGCAGTTGGGGGGGTATTTATACCACCCACCAACAAAAACGACCGTTGGAGAGTCATACCAGAAAAAATACCGAAATGCGGTATGACCGCCAACTAAGGTGCGGTACGACCGCACCAAAGACTGAGCACTGTAACGGTTAGAATAGTGGCAATAAATGACTCTGACATAGCCGTTGAACAACCCTTGCGGTACGACCGCCAACTATCTTGCGATGCGGCGCAACCTCGTCATCTGCACGCGGAGGCGATGCGACCGAACCAAGGGTTTTCCAGAAGACCGGGATGACATGCTCTCTGTAAAAAACGTACCGCCATACAAGAATCGGAACGACCGCAGATCGGTACGACCGCTTTTCAATATCGGTACGACCGATTTTCCCAGAGAGCTCTAAGTTAGAAATGCAACGGTTCTGGTTTTATACAACCGCCAACTAAAAAACGGAACGACCGCAATGCGGTAGTACCGCTCTGAGAGCCGGTCGTACCGCATTAGCGCCTGGTTGCCTGAGGAGTTCATAAATCAGTAGAACCGCCAAGTAACATGCGGTCATACCGCACCAATCGGTACAACCGCCCGAGAGACGTCGGTATGACCGATTTTTTACACTTATCTCAAAGGCTTTTGGGAAGCAAAACCAGATGCATGCAAGATCCTAAATTGATCCATATTGCACAAGATCATGTATTCAAGGTACTAGTCATGATCTCTCTTAATAGTACGACGTTTAACCTAAAATCCGGTCTTCCAACCTTTTCTTCTAAGACCGGTAAAATACAAAAAGATCACTGTCTACTTATACTTGTCTTCAATCATGTAAATCTTTATTTACCCTGCATGCTTTTTATCATTGAACCCACCAAGAGGTCTTAACCTTGTAAATACTCAATAAACACATTAGTCCAATAATCACATATAATCATTAATTACCAAAACACGATTTTAGGGGCCTAGATACTTTCAATCGTTCGTCGTCGCCTCCACGTCGTTTTTCGGTGCTTCACGTCCCGGAACTCGCCATCATTCGTTGTCGACGCCCTCGCGAGAGTTGCACCGCCGCTCGTCGTGCGTTTGGTTCCCGTGCGCTATCGTCATCGCTGTGCCGCGTGTCTGCCGTGTCAGCACCGCATCGTTCACCGAGCCAAGCACTTTGCGTTGAGGGTATTGAGGTTATTTTACATAGTTTATCTCTCATAATGAGCAGAATATACTATTTTAATGGGAGGAATGTCTAACAACAAATAGCCATAATTTTTTTGTATCTTTTTATCCAGGACATAATTTTTTGATGTCCAATAGCTAAAAACATAAAAGTTGAGTGTCATGTAGACAATTTTGACAGATTTATCCTTGCTTGCCGCTAACCGTTACACAAATAAAGCTAGCCATCCCAAATCACCTTGTGCATCTTCTTATTGCTCGCTTCCACCAATTGTTATTGCCATTGAATAGTTAATCCTACTTGTTCCCAACATGTTGATATACTTTTCATTTATTCAAACCATGCTCTCTCTCTTTTTTTCGTATGCGTGGTATTGATGTCGATTTCGGCTAAGGCGGCTAGCAATTTAAGTTTTCCTCTTTGCTTGGTTTGGACGTGGATATCTGCTACGCCCTCTAGCAATTAAGCTGGGGATTTATTAAAAAAACAGGACACTAGTTTAGTAATGATTGGAATCAATCTTTGTCTAGAAAGGCATGTCGCCATGTGCGATCTGGTTACACTTGAATCGGATTTTTCGCGAATTGTACAAAATTAGAGTTTTATTCCTTGTGGAGTTCAAACACATGTCTATCAGCACCGTTATAATTTTAAAGAAAAATGTCTATTTGACCCCTGAAGTGCCGTGTTCCAGGCACTTAACCCTATTAACTAAAAAAATCAGCCTTTTGACACCATCATGTTGCAAAACCAATGCACTTAACCCCTCAAGGCCGTTTTGCTCAGTAGTATTGCTTGCGTGGCATTGAGTTAGTCTGGTTTCACCATCATGGTGACTACGTAACGATTACTCACTCCCCATCACTATCTACACTATCCAAAATGCATTGGGATTCATGCACCTCTCTCCCTACCCACGACGCACCCACGGTCGTCACTCATCGCATCGTTGCTCCCCGCCGCCACCGCCTCCCGCGGCACGCACCACTCGCCTCGTCGCTCCCCTCCGAAACCGTGCCGAGCGCTCCACGCCCCCGCCTCCGCCTCCATCCCCTACCACCACCGCCTCCCACACTGCAGTCCCTTGCCTCATCGCTCCCCTCTGCAACCGTGTCGCGCGCCCCTCGCCTCTGCCTCCATCCCCAGCCACCACCGCCTCCCGCACCGTGGTCCCTCGCCTCGTCGCCACCGCGTCGTGCTCCCTTCACCTCCACCTCCCTCTCCAGTACACCCTGAAGCTCACCTTGCCGAGCTGTGTAGGAGACACCGACGGGGGACACTAATGGAGAATAAGAAGGTCAAGCTGCGGAAGCCAAACCGTAGCTTGGTCTGGTGGACATGAATGCAAAATCACAGGTAAAAAGCCCCTAATTCGTGCTTGAGTTGTGATTTCACCTAATTGAAAGCAAAATTTTCGAGTTGAAAGCAAAAAAATCAAAGTTGAAAGCTTCAATTTCTCCTCCTAGCCGCCGTGCCTCTTGCGGCCGCCAGCCCCGCTCACGCTGCCCCAGACCAATCTATTACCGCCTAGAGCTTCCCTGCATCCATGTCGTGCTCATGCTCCCCTAACCGGTTGAAAGACTGTCCGGTTTCACCACCAGCAACTCCATCTTCCTTGTGGTCATCGTCCTTCTCCTCCCTGTTCCGGTTGCTATAGCCCTCCTCGTCCATGAACACCATAAAAATGGGTTTGTCACGTCCTAGAACACCACTTGCGCTCGCCGTTGTTGATGCTCGGTCACTGAGGCTCGCCGTGCCCCTCTCCCTCTATTTTTCTCTCTTTCACGTTGTTGGCGAGAGAGAGACCGATCCAACGGGCGTGGCAGTGGGGACGGGTGGATCCGGCGCCGGAGGATAGGAGGAAGGTGGGGAGGATGGCGGGGACACCTTTGATGCCGCACCTCATCTCTGGAAGCCGTTGCTGTCTTCGCCTCCTCCGGCTCGGTCGTCTCTAGACCCATGCCTCCACCAATCGATCTCGCCAGTGGTGATGAGGAAGATAGCATCGAGGAGGACAATGATGAAGAAGAGGAGGTTGAGGATGATGGCGAGGAGGTTGAGCCAGAGAGTAGTGGTAGTGTTCCCATGGTGGTAGGGGACGTTGGAGAGAAGATATTGATGGGCATGGTCAAGGTGAAGGGGAAGATGAGGACGAGAACGGCTGAGTCATCGCCACGTAATCGTCACGGTGACGAAATCGGGCTGACTGGGTGCCACGCAAGCAATACCACCGTGCAAAATAGTCATAGGGAGTTAAATGCATTGGTTTTGCAACGTGATAGTGTCAATGGGCCGATTTTTTAGTTCAAGGGGTTAAGTGTCCGTAGCGCGATACTATAGGGGGTCAATGGACATTTTCCTAATTTAAACCCACCAAATAAAGGGGGTAGATCTCTTTTTGCTCCGATTAACCTGCGCACTTGCGGAGCTAGCTTTACTATTTTTCTCGCTATTACTTGTTAAATTTTATTTATTATAAAGTTATACTCCCTCCAATTTACAAAATAAGTCATTTTGGATATCGGCATGGTCTTCAAAATGCAACTTTGACCACTAATTACTATTGTGAAATATTAGTAAAACCTAATAAAATTATAATATTATGAAAGTAATTTTTGAGATGAATCTACACATATGATTTTAATTCATTTAATCTAAATATTCAAAAAGATACCAATAACCAAAGTTTTTAAAGTTTGACTGCACGCATTCCAAAACAACTTATTTTTTTGTGAACTAGAGGGAGTATTATTTTAACATTTAGTGCCTATTTCGTATAAATATCTTTTCTAAGTTTGGATAAACAAACTCGTCATGTCTATATACATGTCGCAATTATATATGAATTATGAGCTGTTGAAAGAAATTTAAATTGTACGAAGAAGCTTTAACATATTTTGCATTCAAGTATGGTCGCAGAAAAAAAAAATACATACAAGTATGGTCAGAGAAAAAAATATTGCATTCAAGTAAAACAAAGAGCTAATTAGCATACTGATGTACATTGACCAATGACGAATCATATTCATCTCCACACTGCTGCGCATCCTGACGCGTGTTGTCGCTGTGGCTTTGAATCATGCGTCCTCGGCGCAACTCCTCCCTTGTGCTGGTGCCACCGAATCGCTGCTCCGTAGGTCCAAGCGTTGTCGTCGCCGTTTCCCGTGTGCCATCGCTGTGCCGAAGTCATGCGCCGCTTGAGTCAGCAGCAGCGGCTCGGCGAGGACACGAATGTTGGCAGCATAGTGCAAGCCGTCGGCGGCGATGATTGTCAGGGCCGCGATGGTGGCATGGGCTGGCAGCGACATGAATAGTGAAGGAAGTCCACGACATGCATAGAGCGTGGAGACCATATGGTATAGTCATAATCTGATGAACACTTTGCATTATTGTCGAAGAGGTTGGAGTATAAACTCGCTGTTTTTGCAAATTATCGAACTGTTGTCAGACGTCAGGCGGTCTGACCGCCATGGGCGATGGTCAAACCAGCGACGCAACCTTCTAAGGAATAGGCATAAAACACTTGTGTGGAAGTATTTGGAAATGTGTTTGTGCCATGTGCTATTGAAAATGGAGTCTCGACGCAAATCTAGATAGAGATTAACTGAAAATTTCAGAGAAGAGTGTTTTCTGAAAATAGGAAGCGGTCTGACCGTTCCCTTGTTACCAGGGAATGCGGTCAGACCAGCCATGGATTGGCGGTCTGACCGGCCTGAGGTTGAAGGTCATATCGGCCGAGGGCCGGTGGTCTAGCCAACCATGGTGAGTTCAAGCATAGTGAGTTGTGTTGAATTTTAGGAATTAGACAAAATTCATAGGATTAGTGCATGTGTAGCATGGTGCATGTTTTGGCTGACGTGGATCAAGTTGCAGAGAACTTATGTCTGGAATCAATTTCCTAGTATATTGTTGTGTATAGACGCTTGGAGTCAACTACGATCAACGGCGAGGATGATCGGGAATAAGCTAGAAATCTGAGGTCCAGAACGGGCGAGGATGTCACGTGAAGTGGTTGGTCTCAAGCATGACGCAAGATGGATGGTAACGAGAAGTTCGGTGTAATGGGTTGCATCAAATGGCTAGGGCCAGTGCAAGTGCAAGTGTTGAGGCGATCCGGTGGGAGCTGTGTGGGAGAGACTTGCCAGCATGATAAAAGTCATTGATGAACCTACGAGTGGCAAAGCATGAGATTGCTTCGCAATGATTGAACTCGGTCAAAGACAGAAGGATCGAGAAGGAGTACTTTGGTATCTTCACAAAAATACCGAGTTGTCGACTTTGAAGAAACCGAGGCGCAAGACGGTGCAAAAGTGAAACAATTTAGGTCATGAGAAGGACAAAATCACGAAGAGACGAATTCAGGAGACCCGGACCGTCATCCGCTTCGAGAAGCATGTGTGAGTGTGCGGGTTTAATGGATGCTCATTTGAGTTTTCTCTTTATACCTAACCTCCACTATATATGGGGGTGGTGCAAGACTTGCACACCCATCTAAGACATCAAAACCAAGAAACCCTAACTTGTTAGTTAGGGGGAGTGGAAGATGCTAGAATTTGAGAGAGATGTGTTAAAAGAAAAATTGTTGGGTTGAGTGCTCATGAGTGAGCTTTTGTCCTCCATGTTGGAGTGACTATAAGCATTCAATTCTTAATATCAATCCAATCATATTTGCACAAAGAAGCTAGAAGAAGTGAGGTGACAGTGGGTAGTTGTCGACGATCAAAACGTCGATCTTACGAAAAGAAAAGGAGAGAGTGACGTGGAAATCTAGAGTAATAATGGGACTGCTCCTTTATTAGTATGAATTGGGGTTTACAGGGGATGCCTCCTCACTGGATGATGAACTACTTCTGTTTACACTGAGAACACTACTTGTTATCTTACAATGCCAGACTTAAAACACGAATCTAATGTCTATGCTTTAGTATGATGGCTATCTCTCTTTGCTCGTCCATGCTCCATCTTTAAATAGCCCTTGAAGAGGTGGCAGTTACTTTTGGAGAAGACGTCTGATGTGAAGCGTTGCGACTAGTCGGAGTCGGATGATGGTTGATGGAAAGTCAACCGTTCGGCGGTTGTATGTCTATGAGACATATAACCGCATGGTGGTTATTCATCAGTGCTTTTGGATAAGAAACGTCGTATGGTATGGAATATGCACATGTTCCATTTATCACACGGTAGAGAATATACCGAATCGGTTCAAGTATCGTTCATACCTTTACGAGCGATTCTCCGGCGGGAGCTTGGCATAGGCCTTCGTCCGACCAGGGTACCCATTATGTAACCTCTGAAATCTCTACGACCAGTGATGTCGTGCACCTCAGGGGTTACGACCATGAAGACGTATGGTGTGTTATGCATTGAAAATAATACATAGAGGTTTTAATGAAGCCCAAAAGGCAAGCTCACAAAGCCCAACAATGGCCTCACCACATCCACCCATGTCCCCACTCAGCATACTCCCCACCAGCTCATCCAATGGACACAAGTCTCAGGACCAGGAGGAACGAGAGGAGGATGCGTTGCACACTTGAGGAGCCGTGAAGATGCCAGGAGAAACCCTATGTGAGACGGTGGCGGGGCGGCAGCGGCGCAGATCAACAATGGTCAGGATTCGGGAGTCAGGCACGCGAAGAAGCCAGGACCGTCGAGCACGGATAAGTCAGATGGAGAGGGGGGGGGCTCCCGATGGTCGTCTGGTTGTGTGGTTGCCACTGCGTCGCTACTGAACATACGCCCGCAAATTGGTATGGCGATTAGCAAAGACAAACAAGATTCATATATGTGTCAAGCCACCAATTAGTATATATTCTTTAATCTTTACTCTGGTTGATGTTGTATAGTAATATAAGTTGTATTTTGTGGAGTGATGATTGATGAAATTGGTAATCGGTAATTATCTAATCGATAATTTTTCATGAAGTGGTAAAATTTACAATTTGTTTGTAGATTTATCATAATGAAGAAACGAACTTCGCGCAACTATTTCACAAACAATTTAAGTAGTACTCGTTCAACCGATTATCGCTACTCACTGGAAGTATATTCATATGATTTGGGGACGTACTTTACATTAGGGTGGTACCTTCAATGTATTTCTCTTTTTTTTTTTTGCTTTACTTTTCTTCTATTCATATATGAATTTGGAATGCACGAGAGCACAAGACAAGATTTGTCACAGTGTGCGCGTGTGGTAGGGTGTGTCCGACCGTTTGCGCCTTTCTTGTAACGAAAAAAAGAAGTATGTGTTCGTTGCGTGTGCCCGCAGGCGAGCAAAGAAGGTGTCCGAGGTGGCGCGAGCCCGTGCACGGAGGACGCCCCGTTCCGTTTTGGGCAGGTAGGACACGCGCTGAGCACGTCCGAACCGTGCACTCGTCGCGTGCGGGCGTGCGCTCCCCCGATGCCGGCACACGCTTGGGATTCGCTGTGCAGGCGGGGTTTCGCCGGATCAATGTAGCTCAAGATCGATCGATGTTTAATTCGTCCTGTCATTGTTTTCTTTGTAGGGTAACGAAGGAAGCATCACTTTGGAATTGGAGTTTGGAGTTTGGACCCTAGGCACGAATAGGAAATACCAACAGTACCTTATCGCAAATTAATCGTAGATTCTTCTCTGGACCTAGAACCAGCCATGTGCCTATGCTGCCCGTGATTTCGCGAACAATGAAAATCTCCCAACGAAATCATCCACATCTTGTAGATTCACGTGTCCATGTCTCCCAGGATGAAAAGCACATAGAGTTCCTTGTCACATGTACAGACTACTGGAGTCTCGACACTATCCTTTTCAGAACCAACAACATCACGCTAAATATCTAAATCAAAATACGAAGTATATACTACCATACTTGCTTGCCCTGCCAAGAAGCGAATTCCCAAGAAGCCCAAATGGTTGACATCTTCTGATCTTCCACAAGAAATCCCGTAGCAATCCGGGAGCCCCACGCGATTCCGCCCGACGCAACCGGCCAAACGGGCTCGCAACAAATTCCAGGTCAGGTCAGGTCAGGTCGCTCTCACCGTACGCCTGCCTCCTCCTCTTCTTATCCCAGACAAGGCCATTTCGATAAGTGCCGTGATTCTCCGACTCTGCGCACACATCGTAGGCCGCTAGGCTGGACCTCTCATCGTCAGAACCACATGATTCGGATCGCGCGGCTGCCTGCTGCGGCAAACTCGTCATCTAATTTGTTGCGCGCCGGTGCATGCACGCGATGTGATGCGCAGCATCATGATGTCTGTGCAAGCACCGATCTACCTAAGCTGTAAAGTTTACTAGTACAAAGCAAATTGCCAGAAAGAAGAAAAAAAAGAAGCGGTTTGTTAATGAAAAAGTAAAGAAAACCGGCGCTCGTCCTCGCGTCATACCTCGTTGTCCGGAAGGCGTCTGGCGCCTTGCGAACTGGTCCGATCCTCTCCCCCGGCATCCCAGTATATGATGATCGCCGGCCCCGTCATCTTGTTCCACTCCAACTCACCACGCACGCAAGCACAGTACAGGAGCAGGGATGGACACCCACGCCCTCCTTCTGCCCCGGCCCGACGGCGCCGTCCCCGGCGCGGTGGACTTCCGCGGCCGCCCCGCGTCGCGCGCCTCCACCGGCCGCTGGTCCGCAGCAATGTTTGTCCTCGGTACAGCCTCCCTCGATCGTTGGGCGCGCTCATACAGTACAGTGGGGTGAAGTTGATGACTATGTAGTAATTGATGAGGTGGCTTTGATGGTGTTCCGCTTTGTGGTCTGTGCTGAAATTGAAGGTGTGGAGATAGCGGAGAGGTTCGCGTACCACGGGGTGTCGGCGAACCTGATCAGCTACCTGACGGGGCCGCTGGGGGAGTCGACGGCGGGCGCGGCCGCGGCGATCAACGCGTGGAGCGGGGTGGCGACGATGCTGCCGCTGCTGGTGGCGTGCGTCGCCGACGCCTGGCTCGGGAGGTACCGCACCATCGTGCTCGCCTCGCTCCTCTTCGTCGTGGTCAGTTCAGCTCCTCTCCCCCGCACCCCCCCCCCCCCCTACACACTCCCCGGTCGATGCTGACCCGCCTCTCGTTTCCTTTTGGCGGAAAGAAAAGTGCGTGCATGATCCCCTTTTTATCCGCCAAATTTAAGCTCTTCTCCCACCTGTTTGGGCGAGACCGCGCGCACTTTTGACATAAAAGTGCGTCCACTCCGGCTCGGTTTGTGGATTCCGTGGATCATGCAAAATTGGATCCTTTTTTTGCGGTGCTGAGTTATCCGTGAGTCGGCGAGGTGCGGGGTGATCTAAAAATCCGGGTGATTTATACGTCGTCGAGCGTTCTTCCTATGGGCGTAGAACTAGGCATGTGAGATTGTAATGTGAATTGGGAATGAGGACACCAAGGGCCAAGTGGAAGAAAAAAATCTCTGTTTTGAGTGTAGGAACGTACAATAAAAGGCGAGTTTGATACTAATTAGGAGCTTGATATTGATCATGTTAAGGGAAATATAAAAACACGGAACCACTTTGGTATCACTATTGTTTCACTTATGAGCATTGTGATCATAATCTGTTCATTTTCCTCCAAAAATAATTAGTACTAATGACTTACTTTCGGCTACTGCTGGTATCACTTCAGAGCATGGGCATGTTAACCCTCTCCTCTGCGCTTCCGGTCTTCCACTCCGACGGCTGCAGCAGCTACACCCCCAAGTCGCTCGCTTGCTCTCCTTCCCCCGTGCAAGTGGCCATCTTCTACGTCTCCCTCTACCTGGTGGCGCTCGCCGAGGCCGGCCACAAGCCGTGCGCGCAGGCATTCGGCGCGGACCAGTTCGACCAGCACGACCGCAAGGAGTCCGTCTCGAGGAGCTCCTTCTTCAACTGGTGGTACTTCGGTATGTGCTCCGGCACCGCCGTCACGACCATGGTGTCCAGCTACATCCAGGACAACATCGGCTGGGGCCTCGGTTTCGGCATCCCGTGCCTCGTCATGGTGTTCGCTCTCATCATGTTCTTGCTCGGGACGCGGAACTACCGGTACTACACCTCGACACAGTCGAGCCCCTTTGCTCGCCTCGCCAGAGCGTTCGTTGCGCTAATCAAAGGCTCCAAATCGAGCCCAGACGACAAGTATGTTCTTCTCTTCATCTCTTCCTATGTTGCTTCATGCTTCTGAGAATTTGGATGCTCTGTAAGACCTACAGTTTGTTTGATCTTTCGCAGTAATCTCGCAAGTGGCGACGCTGAGTTCAATGCCGACCACCGCGAAGAAGTGAAAGGTGTGCTGCGGCTGTTCCCCATCTGGGCGACGTGCATCATCTACGCCGTCATCTTCTCCCAGTCGTCGACGTTTTTCACCAAGCAGGCTGCGACGCTGGACCGGCGGATCGGCTCCACATTCCGGATGCCGCCGGCGGCGCTGCAGACGTTCATCAGCGTCACCATCATCACCTTCATCCCTGTCTACGACCGCGCCTTCGTGCCTGTCGCGCGGCGGTTCACGCGCCTCTCCTCGGGCATCACCATGCTGCAGAGGATCGGCACAGGGCTCGTCCTCGCGCTGGTCGCCATGGTCGTGGCCGCGCTAGTGGAGATGAAGAGGCTCGGCGTCGCGAGGGACGCCGGCCTCGTGGACCAGCCCAAGGCGCCGCTGCCGATGAGCCTCTGGTGGATGGTGCCGCAGTACATCCTCTTCGGGCTGTCCGACGTGTTCGCCATGATCGGGTTGCAGGAGTTCTTCTACGACCAGGTCCCCGACGCGCTGCGCAGCCTCGGGCTCGCCTTCTTCCTGAGCATCTTCGGGGTGGGCCACTTCTTCAGCAGCTTCATCATATCCGCCATTGACGGCGCGACCAAGAAGAGCGGCGCGAGCTGGTTCTCCAACAACCTGAACCGCGCGCACCTCGACTACTTCTACTGGCTGCTCGCCGGGCTCTGCGCGGTGGAGCTGGTCGCGTTCGTGTTCGTTTCGCGTGTTTATGTGTATAAGAAGAGGGTAGTAGCTCACGACGGTGGTGCTGTCATGTAGATGATGTCTGCTCTTGTGATATTTATAGGATTAAGGCTTAGCGAATGTATAAAACATTGGTAAGCTATTCCTTGTTATGTATAGACGTACAGTATTGTAGTTCCTGGGGGAGATTAACGATTGATCTTTATATTGAGTTCAGATATTTAGGTCGTCTTCTTGTTCTAAACTTCCAAGATATTCTGCACTCATCAAATTCAAGGCATAGATGTGATTTGCTCGTGTTTTATTTTTTAAAGTGATTGCTAATACAAATTAGTTTAATGCTCGTGCTTTGCTATGAATTAAAAAAAAATCAGAGTTCTATCATGTTGGGTTGTCAACCGTTGTTGTGCTCAACGACGCGATTTGGGCTGTCAATATTCTGCTTGTTGATCTAACGGATGTCGAAAATGATAAAGAGATGGACGACCAGCAACTCCAACTTTTTAATAATAGAGATAAGATAAATCGTAGGCTGTAGCACCAATTGTTGGTGCCGAGCCTATGGGCCGTGAGCCCATAATAACTACAAAGCCCGTTTGCAAGGAGAGTTTGTTTGTTTGTTTTTTTGGTGAGGAATGTCCACGGAGAACCCATTGAACATTTCAGATAAGTAGAGGACTAGAGGGCATCAGCTAAAAAAAGCTAATAGCCTCATTGGATCGTAGAATTTTAGAGGAATTTTGAGGGAATCCAATCCTATGGGAAATTTCCGTATATAGCCCTTTGGAACAAAGTATTGAATTGAACCTACGAAATTTCAATTTTGGAGGAAATCTAACGTGAGGTTGAACCTTAAGGAAAAATTCATTTGCTGCCAGCTCCTACTTGGCCCAGCTCCCCTGCTGCCGCCATCGCCCCCCCTCTCTCTCTCTCCATTGCTTTGCTCCTTGGAGCTTTTGCTCATGCCCAACATTCTTCCCACGACGCCTTCCTCCTTCCTCCATCCTCCGGCTCAACTCCTCCCCTTCGGCCGTCGGCTCCTACCCCAGCTTGGCCGCGCGCCTCCACTGTTGCTGGGCCCGCCTCCCTCTGGTTGCGCCACTTGTCCCCGGCCCGCTATCTCCTCCCTACACCACCCGATCATGGTGCGCCCACCCCCTACTTTGGCTGCACTGCGCTTCGCCGAGCCGCGCCCGACTACCACCTCTAGTTCACCCGTGCCGGAGCTCTGATACCGCGCGCCGCCTCTTGCCTAGCTCACCCTCGGCGCCCCGCCCGTACGGCTCGCCTGGCCGTTGGTCACTCAACTCACGCGCCTCGATCCTGCGCTCCTCCTCCTCTCGGCCTGCGGAGGAGGTCGTTGAGGCTAGCACCAAGCCTATGGAGGAGGCCCTGGATGGCAGTGCCGGCAAAGGTGAAGGAGTATAGGAAGGGGGCGATGACGTCGTCGTCGTTGTCGGGGCCGACGGGGGAGTTGGAGAGGGGTTCATCGCTGGCGTAGGCGCGCCTTGGAGGAGGAGGAGCGACAATGTGGCTATCGATGCAGACAGAGAAGAGGTGCGACCAGAGGAACATGGCAGCCTCACTCGCGACCTTGACGGCGGGGTCCAGCTCCATGTAGCGGTGCGTGGCGTGATGTGCAATCTCAACGTCGTCGAGGTGGAAGGCAGAGTGAGTGGTTGCCGTCGTGCAGAGGCGTGGGCACGCGGGGGGTGGACGTGGGCGACCACAGCTGTGAGGGGCGCCGGAGTGACGGCGGCCATAGCTGTGAGGGCGGCCACGAGCGGAGTTGAGGGCGACTGACGCAGGGGCCAAGGTCGGTAGAGGAAGGAGGGCGCGAGAGCGAGGGCGGCCACGGGCGGAGTTGGGGGCGGCTAGCGCAGGGGGCTAGGGCCGGTGGAGCGAGGAGGGTGCCAGAGCGAGGGCGGCCATGGTCGGGGCTGGAGTTGACAGAGTTGGGGGCAACCGTGGTTGTGAGGGGCACCGGAGCGACTGTGGCTACTAGGGGCACCAGAATGTGGGGTGCTAGAGCAGAGCCAGATGGGGAAGGCGAGGAGGTGAGGTGTTGACTGAGAGAGAGAAAGGGGTGGAAGAAATAGGATGAAGAAGAATGTGACGTGGATGTCCACGTGGCATCCACGCTAGTCAAAACCATTTTGGATTGGGTCACGTCAATGCCACGTCGGACAGAACCACCCTAGTTTGGGTTGAGGGGGTAATTTGCATGGTATTGATAATTGAGGGTGTTCGGTGTTCCGTTTTGTAGTTCAAGGTTGTTTTCTGGATTTTTTGAAAAGTTTAAGGGTGTAAAATAGACCTTTTCCTTGCTGGAAATAGAAATATTATGTATAGTCTTGGAAAGGGCAAGTAAACGTAGTGATTTGTAGTGTAAGAAATCAGGGACTATTCATTTGATTGGTGGAAAGCAAGGAAAATTAGAAACTTCTACTACTACCTCATATATGTGCTGCAAAGTATGTAACACATGATGAGATAGAGAGTTTTTTTTTATTTTCTATAGTAGAAGCAAGACTGAAAAGTAAGTAATACAATATGAGATGAGGAAGTTTCTCACTCTGTATAATAGAAGAACAATTTTCAAAAGGATAGATAAATGCATTGATCTGTAGTGTAAGAAATCAGGAATTCTCTATCTGACTGGTGGAAAGGAGGGCAAATACATACTTCTACCACTAACTCATACAACTGTTGCAAAATATGTAATACACGATGAGATGGAGAGTCTCTGATTCTATATAACAAAAGTATGGATGGAAAGTGTGTAATGCACCATAAGACTAAGTATTTTATTTTGTATTATAGAACTAAGGACAGTGAACACACATGCGCTGATAAGGCAGGAAAATATAGCAACCTATAGTGTAAGAAGCATAAAGGAGGGAAACTGGCAGCAGCTTATCAACACCTCAGGAGGTAGAGTTGTAGCAAGAGGCTTCTCAGCAACAATTCCAATTAGACGTGAGGCTGGGAAGGCAGGAAAATATAGCGACCTATAGCGTACGAAGAATAAAGGAGCGAAAGTGACAGCAGCGTATCAACACCTCAGGAGGTAGAGTTATAGCAAGAGGCTTCTTAGCAATTGTTCCAATTAGACGTGAGGCTGGGATTAGCCAACGGACCTAATTTCAGAACAATGGGAAATGAGACAATATTGGAACAAACCACATGAGCTAATATCCTTATGAGCAGGAAAGCGAGCAAGAGTTACACTAAACAAAAGCACACGTAAGGTGGAGGAAACATGGAAACAAGGACACCGACCTAACCGCACTAACCGACGTTGCACAAGGATCTTGCGACACTTTCTGCCTATTTTGGCTTGCGTCGGCAAGAGGAACAATAGGCGAAAGGCATATTCCTAAAGGAGAAAGAAAGAATGAGTTTGCTAGCTGCAATATGCATGGAACGAAGAGTCTAGGAACAACGACAAGATGGAAGACATACGCGATCGAAGGACCACTCTGTTCGGGCTCTACATCCTGCTGATCAGCTAAACATAGGAAGAAAGCAGCAGCGTGGATGAGAAGCGACTAGCAGGAAAGGTGGGTACACTAGAAAGGGCAGAAACGGTAGGCAAAGCACAGGAGAGATCTAATGCAGGCATGAAGTTAAAAATAACACCTTATACCTGACATAATATACGATCGCCAAAGCTCACAAAATGCGCGACGACTAGACTGAGGCCGAGACATAAGGGGCAGATATGTAAACCTATAGGCTAGACAGGAGAGTAACAACACGAACAAGCAAGGGGAGAAATCAAAGATGGGTGGAGATGCAACCATACAAAAGGTAAAAGCAACAAGCAGCAGAGAGCCAACGTGGGGAAGGAAGAACAACAGTCGCATGCATGAGTGCACGCTAAGGCAGAAGAAGACGCGTTCTTTGCAATGGGCAAGTAATAAATAGATACGAGAGAACGTAACAACAACAAGTAGGTGTATGATAGGAAAACAACTGATATATGGCGCGTGAAGTGCACCAAAATAAACGAACCATTCCACCATAGCACGATCATAGACAAAAATAATATAAAACAGGGACAAAGGGGAACCTACGTTGCCAAAGGCCGTCTACAGGAGCGAGAAAGACGACGAAGGTTCCTGTGGAAATAGAAAACACGAAAGAGATGAATCGAGCTGAACATCAAGGTGTATAAAAACGATGCAAAGAGCAATAAACAGACACTAACCAAAGCGAGCGCCGCCGGTGACAGAGATGAATAGGCACCCTGCAGTGAAAAGCAGCAATCCCACAGACCGAACACAGAGGCTGCTCACCCAAAAACAGACAACACGTAAGATAGAGGACAACAATAAAAAGGAGGTTTTATATGAAGCACGTAGAGGTAGAAAAAAGAGCGCTCACCTTAACCAAAACTACTCATCAAGGACGCAACAAGCACAACATAGCAGATCACAACAGAAGGCCTGCAAAATAGGAAAAATGAGTAAAAGCAAAAGCAAGATGGGAGCAGAACTAAAAGAGGAAGAAAGAGTAAGGCCGAAGCACGCATCGAGCAAATGGATGCAGGGATGAAAAGAACGAAGAATCGACCACAAACACGCCGATGGCACAAACAAGGAGCCATATAGACCATAGGCGTGACAGTAAAAAACTATCGGGAATAGGGAAAGAAGCACCACACAAGAGCGAGGCAAAGAACAAGGCATATAGATCACTGAGCAAGACAACGCAAATCGAGTAAAAATCGGCAGACATCATGGCACAAGAGAGATAAAGAGGAACAACGCTGAGCGAAGTGCGAGCGAAATAGAGATTACACTAAGACAACGATGGGAAAAAAAAGCTTAGGCGAGAGGAATAAAAAGGCAAACAGACCAAGAAAATATAGTGAGAGGCATGCAAAGCAAAAGCTGGGGAAAAAAGGCCACAACAAAACAACGATGGCGGGGAGCAGCACATAACAGGCAAATGGAAGAGTGCATAAGACAAGAAGGAAAAGCGACAGTAAAAAAGTGGAACGAAGCATGGCAAAAAGAGGAAGAAAGAACACGGTAGACAAATCCATATAACAAATGGGCCGAGAGGGGGAGATAAAGCAAGAATCGACAGCAAAAAAGCACACGCGGTAGAACAAAGGAAAAGGAGAAATAATTGAGCGTGAGGTAGGTAAAAATAGAAAAAAAAGAGGGAACCGTTGAGGCAAAAACACGGAGAAAATAAATAGAGAACATAGCTACAAAACGAGAGGGAGCAGGGGAAGATGATACTATGTAAGCAATAAACAAAACACAAGTCTGAAACAACCGAACCAAAAAGAAATAGTCCGACAAACACAAGAATAGGATAGCGGTAGGGAGCAGGGTATATCTCGGGAGAAAGAACCTAGGGCAACCAAACCAGCATGGATCCACGGAACAACCCAGGCTAAAAAACGAAAATATACATGCATCAATAGAGCACAATCCCCAAAATGAGCCGAAAGAGAGAGGAGGAAAGCCGCAGGAAGAGATGAACACGATAAGAGCATGCTGGCGGGCAGCAGAGCAGATCTGAGTAGAAAGAAACGAGGCCAACAAAATGTTGCGCAGATCCATTGAGCAACACGACCTAAAGACGGGAAGAGCACAGATCAATAGAAAATCAAACACAACAACCGAGAAAACAGAGGGGGAAATCGGAGGAAGAGGCCACGCAGCCACCGTGTGACTACGACAGACAGGGCAACGACAAACAGATGAGCTGGGGGCCACCAGATCTGGCCGAAATCAGACAAACATGCAAGACGGGGTGAGGAGGAACGGGCGACTCACTTAGAAATGAGAAGGTGACGAAGGCAAGAACCGGGCGACAAGAAAAAGCAGGAGAGAGCTAAAGAGACAGTGCAGATAGACTTCACAAACGAGGCGGCACAACAGATGAGGAGAAGCTTGCGAGTTACGGTACTAACCAAATCGAACGGAGGAGAAGAGAAGACACTGATCGAACGGGCAAGAAAAAAAAAGCCTACGTGGCCACGCTCCCACGCCCCCTTTCTTCCCCCTTTACCTTTAGGATATGATTTTATCTTGTACCGCTAAGGATGGAGTGCACATATCAAGAAAATTGTGGACCACTTTCTGAACATGTCTATGTGAAGCTACGTTAGGAATCTTGATGACTCTGTCAGGTGGTGATTTTCTAAATGCAAAGGACTTTCTTAGGCTTTGCTGGCCCATTAATGAGGTCAACTTTGAAGAAGGCTCTGTAGTCCATACCAATATTTGTTTTGTGTTGCAGACTTGCAGCCGCTACGAGCCTAGTCCTATTATACTGCTCTATATCTTCAGCTTCAGCAGCACAATTTCAGCGCGTTGCCTTTGATCGTTTTTCTGAAGAAAGGCCTTGCCATTGATCGTGAGGCCTAGGATTGACGCATTGGCCATCCAATGGTTCAGGTTAAGACAAAAAATTGTCACTACCCTATTATGTTCTCACTGTAGAAGATCTAGTATGTGTAGTTTTGACGCGAATCTAATAATCCTCGATTAATGAAAATATTTATCTGTAATACTTATTATAAATAATGATATCCTTAACAACCGTCAGTAATATCCCTTATCATTAGAGTACAAAGACAAGGGAAGATTACGACTACTTTATGGTTGTAAGATCTATCCCAACCACTTTCAAGTCGTAAGATTTTCTACAAACATCTTCTGGTCGTAAAATTTGCTACGACTATGTCAACTACGGCCACCATATGGTCGATAAAATCCATAGACATATGAACCTGATTGACTAGGGACTTTGTACACTGTGCTCATTCATGCGTGGTAGTTAATACACATGTTGTTTGTCTTTGACATAACCGAACGTAGTTCTCTATATCTCTGGCGTAATCGCTTGACAAGCGCGCAAGAGAGTGTCTCTCTGACAATAACCGCTGCCACGTGCAATCGACCAACTGTCAGGACGTCTCCTATGGCACAACAACTGTCGCCCCTTTAAGAACTATATAAAGGGTGACGCCGATGGAAAAGAGAATGAGAGGGATGATTATGTGATGAGTTCTAAAGCCATTATCCTTGGTTTCAGTGGCTTATTTCACCATATAAACACACTCAATACAAAACACACGAACAAGGTTGTTATTATCTCCGGAGAAGACCTGAACCTGTCTAAAATAGCTCATATCTTCTCTTGCATGATCTCGATTATATTATCCAGTATTTATTTCATGAGATCGACGATAAAACATCAACAAGTTTCGATCTGCAGCCTACAAACGCGCATCAAGTGGAAACACTGAGGCACTGAGCTAATCCAGATCCTATCGGTTGAGGGGAAAACCGACTATGACTGGGAATTGTGGCAATGCACGCCAAACGCGCCTTCAGTTTGTACTGTTTGCTAGAATGGTTAAACAAGAAAGACCATTGATGACAGTGACAGGGTAGGGGTATATGCCCATATGCATCTTTTGCTCCAGGAGACCAGAATGCCAACGAGGGTAGTGGCGTAGGGAACTTAAATATGCATTGCTGACTAGCTGTGAGGCTGTCACGAGTGACATCGATCGGCTTATATTGAACTAACCCGTTGAGGGGTTGTTTGCTTGATGACCGAGTCAAATCAAAATTTTGATATAACCAAAATCTAGGAGAAGTTAAATATTAAAAAAATTTGAATAGTTTGGTTTGTTATCCTTGCAAACCAAACCAAATATTGGTAACACCAACAAAATTGATTGTTGTTTAGTTTGTTATTAAAATTTGGTAACATGAAAGAAATCGAATGTCACACGTGGGCAATTCGAGGGCAAAAAAATCGCTCACCAAAATTTTAGTAATGCCAAAATTTGGCTTGGCCACGATCCGAACAACTAGGTTGTTTGATTATGAGCCAATGCATGCCAAAATTTGGGTTACCAAAAATTTGGTAATGTCGTAGGGGCACCCCACCGGCCCCACGACCCGACGAAGCACGGTTGCCCCGGGAGGTCTCCCCAAAGGCCTATCCAAAGGGGTCCCGAAGATCCTCCGAAGTTGCACCGAAGACCCTCCGAAGGCCCCCGAAGACCCTCTGGAGTAGTCCCGAAGACCTCCCGGAGTTATCCCAAAGACCCTCCGAAGAGGCCAGCGAAGGACCTCAAGGGGTCATCTCTACGGAGGGCACGAGAGCAACAGGAACGGTGGACCGGGTGCACTCCCCGAATGGGCCACGTCCAGGAAGACACATCGTGCACCAGAGGCGACATGTAGGGCGCATAAAAGCCCCTGCAGCCCCTATAGTTACAGTACTTTTCTAGAGATACAAATGTAAATTTAGATGTCCTGTAGAGAGACTATAAATAGGCCCCTCCACCATGTAACCGAGGAAGACTTTTCTTTAAGCAATACATTTACACTCAGTAACCGAGCCCCTTTTAGAAGCCCCCCCCCACCAATCACTCTAACGCGGGGGGTCTCCTCTTTTTACTATCTAGTCTTTTCACTACGACAGGTAACTTTGATAAAATCGACACCCATTTGGTTTGTTACCAGTGTGTTACCAAACTTACCATTCTTTTTTTCATTGTATCTCTAGTTCATTTGGTTGCCAAAGTTTGGCTAAAACTTGGATCAATAATTTCACGATTCCCAAATTTTGGCACACATTGGTAGGGATTTTGTGGGTCATGAAACAAACGGCCCCAACATTCTTTTTTTTTTAATCAATATTTGGTTTTGCTCAAATTTTGGCAATGCTAAAATTTTGGCTTGTCTCATTTGTTGGTGTTACCAAATTTTTGGTAAGTGGTTTCCTCGCTCTCGGATTGCCCACATGTGACATTGAATTTCATCAGCGTTACCAAATTTTTGTGGGTATTTCTAAATTTTTATAGCAAACCAAACAATAGCCAATTTTATTTACCATTACAAATATTTGGTTTGGTTTATAAGGATTGCAAACCAAACAGCCTCTGAGTACCTGCGAGGCCCTGAGCCTCTAGGTGATAAAGGAAGCTAGAATCTTTGCTTCGTAGCATTAAGCATTGGTTTTGTACCAGTGAGTTATTGGCTAAAATGACATGTTTTTCAAGTTAAATGACAAAAATAACAACTCTATCATGCGAAAACGCTGTAGCAAACCACCTTCCGCTCTTCTCGTGTGAGGCAAGGGAGTTACCGCACCCCGTGTGCGGTAGGCCTTAAATCAACCGCGAAAACTATGCTTCGTGCGCTATTGCCAATTTTTCCCTACCACGCACGGGTAGTGTGGTAGCTCCCCTGCCGCACACAGGAAGTGCTGAAGGTGGCATGCCGCGGTGTTTTCGCAAGGTAAAGGTGTCATTTTGTTCGCAGGAGACTAAATTTGTTATTCTGTCAAAAAAAGAGACCAAATGAGCCAAAAACTCCTGAACTAGTACACTGGCTGTTGATGCACTTGCATGGCAAAAACTTGTCGGGGGCTAGGCCGGAAGTGTACACAGCATCATCATCTCCAAATGACACATACTTGGGGTACCCTCTGCCCCTCAGGCACTCTAAAATGCTCAATGCGTAGGTTGGAGGCAGGCGACGGACGAATTCGTTATTCCTGCAGTCCTGCAATTACTTCGCAAGCTGCGAATATCAGTCTCTCACTTGTCATCATCTTGTCCGTCAAATTTTCAATCAAACCATCCACGTACCAAGAGAAGCATGTACTGTTACTACTTACTAATACAGAATACAGGTTCATTGTAACAGGTAGTATTCCCTGAGATGACAATAAGAAAAAATAGAGCTTATAATAGGGTAGCTTATGAATTGGCACAATTAGCAAGAAGACCGGCGCCTTGTGCAGTGTGGCTTTCACAGGCACCTATTTAGTCTCTAGCTAATCACTGGAGTATATTACAGAAACACTGATGCACAAGTATACATAACCTAAATATCGTGGTCTAAATGCTACGTAAAACCTCATGTAATTCAAATCAAACCGGACTTCAACGTGTCAGCACACCGCTCATCCCCTGCCCCGTCCCCCGCAACCACCGTGCGGCACAGCAATGTCCCGTGGCAACCAGCAACGGCGCACACCACGTGCGCGACCAATCACCCCACCGCCGTCCGCAGACCAAAAAAAAAGAGAGAGTACTAAGCTTGGTCGTTCGCTCGCTCGGCACGAGCCAGCCGCGGCGCGTGCCAAAAACGCCGACGCCCACCCACGCCGCGTCTCCTGGACTAACTCGGCCTCCCCCGGCCGCTTCCTTCTGGACGATGCCGTCGCCGCCCGTTGTCTTTGTCCTCTGCCGCTCCACACGAGAGCGGCAGCTCGATTGTCCCCCACTATGGCAAGTCATCTCCCTTTAGAGCTCGTAAAATGCTCAGATCAAACGATGCGTGCTGAAGCCTAACATTTCCAATACAGCCTGTTTCGTGAACCGGTTGCCAACGGTTCCTGTCCGTTGCTTTTCTAAAAGTCATAGGAACACTTTTTTGTTTCGAGATGAAGTCCTAGGAATACTTGCCTGAGTCAAGGAAACGAAATTACGAAAGGTGCATGTGGTACATGTCTTTAAAGCTGGGCAGATCTCAGGCGACCATCTATGATCGAACGGCCACAGTCACAGTCAAGCGGCCGCAACAGGATACTAGGGACCCGTGCGTGCCCATGCTCGCGCGCGCGGGGACGCGTGCGGCGAGCTTCCGCGCGCGTGGAGTCCGTACACACGGCGCCGCGGGCGCAAGCTTGCGCATGGCCTCTGTGAGCGCCCACGGGCGTGCCTGCCTAGCGTAAAAGAAGGCAATGTTAACCTGACAATTAAACACACATAACCTCTTAACAAAAGTGCACAGATTGTGGGGTAACATATGAAATGGAATCATGGGGGCGGGGATAAAAACTCAAAAGAAACATTTGGAAACATTGAAACAAGTCAACAGCGATGCGCTTGCTCTTGCCTTATTGCACCGGCCGGAAGAACTTCATCGGTGAATATGTAGGTAGCCCATGCAAAAGCTCTGATATGCCCATGTAAAAAGTAAAGTTCTGCCTCCATCTAAAATCTGTCGTTGTTGGAGAAAAATATGTGGTTTTTTTTTGTAAAGGTGTTTTTTTTTGTAAATATATATACAGAGGTGTTTTTGTGCTAATGTGCAATCAGGGAAGGGTAAATCAAAACCAGAAGTGCTCTCGCGATCAATTCTCCGTACTAATTTGCAATCAGGTGCACATCTCCCACGCAACCTGTGCCACCGTCTCGATTCCGCGGTTCCGCCTACATAAAGCCCTAAGCTGCCATATCATGGCTCACCGGACTCAGCTCCTCTCTCCCCAGTTCCAACCCACCATGGCGGATACCGTCGACGGTGCTGCCGACTACCGTGGCCAGCCCGCTTCCCATGCCGCCACCGGTGGCTGGAAATCTTCGGTTTTCGTCATGGGTACGTTCTAATCTCTTGTCACGGCGACCGGCCGACGCAGTGCATACGACGTTGAGTTGTGATTTCTGCTGTTGCTTGCATGCAGCCATGGAGATCGCGGAGAGGTTCGCGTACAAGGGCGTGGCGGCGAACCTGATCACGTACCTGACCGGGCCGCTGGGGCAGCCAATGGCGCGGGCGGCCGCGTCCATCGACGCGTGGAAGGGCGTCTCCCAGATGCTGCCTCTGCCGCTCGCGTGCGTCGCCGACGCCTGGCTCGGGCGGTACCGAACCATCATCCTCGCCTCCATCATCTTCGTCTTGGTCAGTCCAATTCCCATGCATGTCCCCAACCTTTCTTTCTCGTAATCTCTCAGAGTCGAGAAGTACTCGGGATCGATCGGGTTGTTCTTGAGCTCTGATTCTTTCGTTCTCAGAGCATGGGCGCTCTGTCGCTGTCGTCGGCGTTCCCGATCTTCCGCTCCGGCCACGTGGCCGTCTTCTACATCTCGCTGTACCTGGTGGCCTTGGGCGAGGGCGCGCACAAGCCGTGCGCGCAGGCCTTCGCGGCCGACCAGTTCGACGAGAAGGACCCCAAGGAGAGCGTCGCGCGGAGCTCTTTCTTCAACTGGTGGTATTTCGGCATGTGCGCCGGCACCGCCGTCACGACCATGGTCTCCAGCTACGTGCAGGACAACGTAGGCTGGGGCCTTGGCTTCGGCATCCCCTGCATCGTCATCGTCGTCTCCCTCGCGGTGTTCCTGTTCGGGAGCCGGTCGTACCGGTACTACACCACCAAGGAGGCCAGACCCTTCGCCCGCGTTGGGAAGGCGTTCTTGGCATTGATCAAGAGCTGGAGATCAAACCATCGCACCAAGTATGTACAGAAACTTTTCGATTGAATCGAATTCTGCTGTTGTATTTGTACATCCTCTGATGTGACTGCTCGTGCAGTCCTGCTGTAAGCAGCAAAAGCGAGGGCCACGCCGACGACCTTGTTGAGGAAGTGAAGAGCGTCTTCCGCTTGCTCCCGATATGGGCGTCGTGCATAATTTACGCCATCATCTTCTCCCAGACGTCGACGTTCTTCACGAAGCAGGCGGCGACGCTGGACCGGCGGATCGGCCGAAGCTTCAAGGTGCCGCCGGCGGCGCTGCAGACGTTCATTAGCGTCAGCATCGTGGTCTTCATCCCGGTGTACGACCGGCTATTCGTGCCACTAGCGCGGCGCAACACGGGGAGGCCGTCTGGCATCACCATGCTGCAGAGGGTCGGCACCGGGCTCGTTCTTTCCCTCGTAGCCGTGATCTTGTCCGCTCTCGTCGAGATGAAACGGCTTCACGTCGCGAGGGACGCCGGCCTGGTCAACAGCCCGAAAGCGCAGCTCCCAATGACCCTGTGGTGGATGGTCCCGCAGTACATCCTGATCGGCGTCGCCGACGTGTTCGCCATGATCGGGCTCCAGGAGTTCTTCTACGACCAGGTGCCCGACGCGGTGCGGAGCCTCGGGCTCGCGCTGTTCCTGAGCATATTCGGGGTCGGCCACCTCCTCAGCAGCTTCCTCATCTCGGTCATCGACAGGACGACGGGGA
Source organism: Ampelocalamus luodianensis (assembly GCA_036346255.1). Classification (NCBI taxonomy): domain Eukaryota; kingdom Viridiplantae; phylum Streptophyta; class Magnoliopsida; order Poales; family Poaceae; genus Ampelocalamus; species Ampelocalamus luodianensis. The sequence goes on along the minus strand of CM070617.1, from coordinate 20,536,322 downwards.
AGAGCGGCGCGAGCTGGTTCTCCAATAACCTGAACCGCGCGCACCTCGATTACTTCTACTGGCTTCTTGCCGGCCTATGCGTCATGGAGCTGGCCGCCTTCGTCTTCTTCTCGCGAGTTTATGTCTACAAGAGAAAGGGCGGCGACGGTGAGGGCAATGGTGATTACAGGGGTGGTGATGATGATGGCATCTTCGTCTAACGTGCAATTTGAGCTCTATTGGTTACTTGAAGGGAGATTCTCTCTTTAGAAAAGCACGCCTAGCAGCCTAGGCAGTGAGTGCAGAATTTTCAGATTGTTGTAGCACAACAAGTAGTACAAACTTTGCATAGAGTGCTCAGTATTGCTAACATGGATAAGGAGAGCAACAGAGTTTAAATCTAAAAAAGAAGAAGAATTTACTTCAATCCGTGATCTATTTTTTGAAAGAAGGACGCGATGGTCCGAGCGCTAACGCTGTACGCTGTTGTATGCAACATCTCGGAACAAAGCGCGCAACAAAAAGGGTAAAAAAAAAAAAATCCCAACAAGAACTTCAACATTTTTTAGGTCACATGCACACCTGCAACAAAATTCATCCTACAACATTTAAAAATTCTGAAAAAAATCTCATTCTCAGTCATTTGTTACTACAACACTAAAAGAAACAGTCCCCAACATCTCAAATCACCGGTTGCAACAAAAAAAAAAATCCTATAACTGTAACATTTTTTAGGAAACAAGCAACACCTGCAACTCACCGGCATTGCCCTCAACGACGGCGCCGACGCGCTCGGCTTTAAGCTCCGGACGGTACGGCAACCGCGGCGACGCCGTGGGCCTTGCAAGGGCCATTGGAGAGGGGGCGACATGAGGGGCACGGAGGTGCCCGAGGGGCTCGTTGGCGCTGCGAGGTGGAGCTCGGGCTCAGGGATGGCCAAGGGGGCTATGGTCGCCGATGTTGCAAGATGGAGGGACGGGGCCATGGGGGTGGACGAGGGGGCTCGAGGGGGCGGGGTCGACGGCGTCGCGAGGTGGAGCTCGGGGTTGGCCGAGAGGTGGAGGGACAGGGGTGGTCGAGGCGGAGCTCGGGAGTGGCCGAGGGGAGCGGGGTCGCTGGCACCACAAGGTGGTTTGCACACAAACACTCCTGTAGCTCGACTCCATCCTGCGCACCCGCAAAGCAAAACCGAAAAAAGGAACAAAAATCGAAGGGAGAAAGAAGAGGCCAAGAGGAGAACGCATCGGTCGACTGACTCCTAGACCTCCTCGGCGGCAGGGAAGAAGGGGTCCTTCTCCCAGCTGCGCGAACGACGTGGCCATCTCGCGCACGAGCTACGGCTGCCGAACGAAACCAAGAATCGAAGGGAGGAAGAAGAAGTTCGTGGAGGCACAAGCGAGATGCGGATGAAAAGGAGGCGAAAGAAGGCAAAGGCAGTAAAGCAACAGCAAAACGAATGGCTAGTAGTAGCTCAGCGAAACGAATGGCCAATAGTAGCTCGTGAGAGAAAAAAGTGAAATGAATACAAGTGACATGTCCGTTTTTTTAATTTGCTTCGTACGTACGTGTACTATCGTTTACCATGAAAGAATCAAACAAACCACCAACCATCAGAAACCATCCGAATGAATCATTCGACTTTTGATCTGGGGAATTTAAGAGTACCAAACCGATATTCGAAGACCTGAGCAGTGTAGGCCGAATTGCAAACTAGGTCTGGCCTATCCTGGCGCAAAAATGCCATAGCCCGCTAATTGTTTTTTGCCTGGTCATCCCATCTAGGTACCTAAACAGCTTTCTGGGCCGAGCCACCTCGGCCTGGGCTTGCTTATTCACTGGCCCCCACCTCCGTCCATGATCTTCTCTTCACATCCGTTCAATCGTTTGAGTGGGACACCTGTCATTCATCCATTGGCCCCTCGACGTTAATATCTTCGGGGTCCCGCTACACAAAGCAACTCGAGAACCACATGAAAGCCCGCGGGCCGCAGAAGTGCGTGCCTGCATCCCTACACACCTGAACAGAGTAATAAACACATCGCCCGAGTCCATTCCCGGACGGAGAGGCAATGGACTCCGGCGCGCTCCCACCCCAGTCTCAGCCGCCCGCCAGCTCCAATCCCGACGGCCGCGGCGGATGGCCGGCCGCGCTCTCGCTCATTGGTACGCCTAAATCCAAAGCTCAAACCTCTGATTAGCTCACGCCTCACGCCCGTCAAGTTTGGTGCAATCGCCACCCTCCGCCGGGCGGTTTGATCGATTGAGCTGTATTTTACTGTTTTTGCACGGTGCAGTGGTGGCGTTCGTCGAGCGCGTCGGGTTCTACGGTGTGCAGGGCAACCTCATCATGTACCTGACCGGCCCGCTGGGTTTGTCCACCGCGGCCGCCGCGGCGGGCGTGAACGCGTGGAACGGCACCGCGTCCGTGCTGCCGCTCCTCGGCGCGCTCGCCGCGGACTCGTGGATCGGGCGGTACCGGGCGGTCGTGGCTGCCGGCGTGCTCTACCTGCTGGTTGGTTTTCGATCCGAATTCTGGGTTTTATTTCCGTTTTCCTGCGGACAGCTTTTCTGCCGTTGTCATGCGCCGGAGTACAATAATCCTAGCACTACTGCACAAGTACTGAAACAATGACTTGTGTTTGCGTTTGGTTAGTGATTCTATGCTAGGTACAGTACTGGTAGTGGTTTTGCTAGTTTAATGTTTAGTACACTTTTTTAAAAACAAGATGTTTAGTACACTTGGTTTAGTTGGTAGTGCGCATCGGTCGGCAAGCGGCATCACTGTCATGTCGCTTTTTGCGCGAATATTCTTCTTTCAGCTATATATGTTTATTAGAATTTAGAACTAGATTAATTAAGGTGAGATTCAAGCAACATCGCTAGTTAAAATGTTTCCTTGGCAGTAATTAGTAGCTGGTACTATTGGTTAGAGTTTTACCCTATCTAGTACATAGCTCTATGCAGTTGATCGAGGCCATTACAATGAGGTGACACAATTAGTATTTAGGCAGGACTTCGAACATTAATCAGACAATCAGTCACTATACACACAGGCAGCTTACCAACTGGCCTTATTTACCCCCTTTGGACCTGGTTACGGGCTTGGGGACTGCGTAGTTAAGTAGCATCGTCCCAACGGGTTCGTTCCTTTGATGTTGGAATATCCTCCTATTTCTTTCTTTCCAAATTTCCCAGAGAATTAGAACAATTAAAGTGGCTTGCCCTTTTCTTTCCTCCGATCGCTCGGCTTGCACTATCTGCGACCACCATTCAATTAGACTTGTGCGCTCCACTACATCGGGTGTAGGTTGTTCCTTTGAATCCATGTTGCCGTTAAGGTCCAAATTCTTTTAGTATAGGTACAACCAGTGAACAGGTGGATTGGTGTCTCCTGATGATTGGTGCAAAGTGGGCACCAGTAGTCATTGGGCATAGGTCGGGCTGCTAGGACGTTTGACGTTGGTAGTCGGTGTTGAATGATAAGCCATGCAAAGATCTTGCATTTTTGTGGTGCCCACGACTTCCAAATGAAACGCTCAAAAGGTCTTTTGATCGAATCCGTGAATTGGGACAAGTATGCTGATTTATTGAGTATTCTCCGAGGATGTCCACTTCGTGTAATATTGTTTGGAATCATGACGTTAGAATAACCCGGTCCAACTCAGAAAGAGGTGTACAAAGTCCATCACATGAATCTCCGATATCTTTCTTCTAAGATCAACAATCCATTTCCTACAGTCTAGCGCATCCTTGACCGTTCTATTTTTCCTACCCGCGATTCTGTAAAGGCTCGGCGCGATCTCGAATGGCTTAGGGTGTAGCCAAGCATCCTTCCAGAAGTTTGCCTTGGCTCCATCCCCTAGCGAGATCGTTGTGGAGGCTCAAAACAAGGCATGGTCTGTATCATTTATTGGCAGCCGCATCCCGCTCCATTGCTTCTATGGTGTTTTTCCATTGGTGCCATAGACAGGCCAAAACCGGCCCCAAAACCCTCCGGGAGCGCCCCCCCCCACCGCGGCGCTGCAAAAAACTCCCATTGACCCCCGGGTTTTTTTTTGGGTGGTGGGACCCGCCGGTTCCGCGGGAGAGCCCCGCGGGGGCGGGGCGCGTGTTTCATGGTTTTTCTTTCGTTTCTCGAACAAAATTTTTGTTGGGTTTTTATTTTTAAAATTTGTTTGGGAGTTTATTTTTTTAATTATATAGTAATAAATTCTGAGTGTTTTCTGCTATGATTTGGTATAAGTCAGCTTTTTGCGTGGTGGGTGATAAGAAATGATTCTCGGTATATGTGTACAATAAAAAATTAAAAGTCAAAAATTAAAATGCAGGCCCCCGCGGGGTTGCTCAGCCCCGGCTTTAGATCGGGGCTGCCGCTGAAATGGCGGTGTGGGGCCTTGCCGAACCGACTAGGGGTCCCAACGAGCGCCCAATTTGGATAAAATTTTTAGAAAGGAAACCTTGGTCGTGACCCTAAGGCGCCGGCGCCCCTCCACTTCCGCCCCCGCCCCGACGACGGCCTCGCAGCCACGCTCACGGCCCCTGTACTGTTCCCCGGGGTCGGGACGGTAAGGTCAACCGTTGGGTGTTTCTTTAGCAGGTTTAAATTTGCAGCTGAAAGAATTACTTTTTTTTTACTTCCCTCTAGTTCCTTTTTTGTTGCGTAGTTTTATATTTATTGTCACTAGTTTTATATTTAAATTTCGTAAACCAGTTTAATGTTTAGTACACTTTTTAAAAACAAGATGTTTAGTACACTTGGTTTAGTTGGTAGTGCGCATCGGTCGGCAAGCGGCATCACTGTCATGTCGCTTTTTGCGCGAATATTCTTCTTTCAGCTATATATGTTTATTAGAATTTAGAACTAGATTAATTAAGGTGAGATTCAAGCAACATCGCTAGTTAAAATGTTTCCTGGCAGTAATTAGTAGCTGGTACTATTGGTTAGAGTTTTACCCTATCTAGTACATAGCTCTATGCAGTTGATCGAGGCCATTACAATGAGGTGACACAATTAGTATTTAGGCAGGACTTCGAACATTAATCAGACAATCAGTCACTATACACACAGGCAGCTTACCAACTGGCCTTATTTACCCCTTTGGACCTGGTTACGGGCTTGGGGACTGCGTAGTTAAGTAGCATCGTCCCAACGGGTTCGTTCCTTTGATGTTGGAATATCCTCCTATTTCTTTCTTTCCAAATTTCCCGAGAATTAGAACAATTAAAGTGGCTTGCCCTTTTCTTTCCTCCGATCGCTCGCTTGCACTATCTGCGACCACCATTCAATTAGACTTGTGCGCTCCACTACATCGGTGTAGGTTGTTCCTTTGAATCCATGTTGCCGTTAAGGTCCAAATTCTTTTAGTATAGGTACAACCAAGTGAACAGTGGATTGGTGTTCTCGATGATTGGTGCAAAGTGGGCACCAGTAGTCATTGGGCATAGGTCGGGCTGCTAGGACGTTTGACGTTGGTAGTCGGTGTTGAATGATAAGCCATGCAAAGATCTTGCATTTTTGTGGTGCCCACGACTTCCAAATGAAACGCTCAAAAGGTCTTTTGATCGAATCCGTGAATTGGGACAAGTATGCTGATTTCGCTGAGTATTCTCCCGAGGATGTCCACTTCCAGGTAATATTGTTTGGAATCTGCGACGTTAGAATAACCCGGTCCAACTCTGTAAAGAGGTGTACAAAGTCCATCACATGAATCTCCGATATCTTTCTTCTAAGATCAACAATCCATTTCCTACAGTCTAGCGCATCCTTGACCGTTCTATTTTTCCTACCCGCGATTCTGTAAAGGCTCGGCGCGATCTCTCGAAATGGCTTAGGGTGTAGCCAAGCATCCTTCCAGAAGTTTGCCTTGGCTCCATCCCCTAGCGAGATCGTTGTGGAGGCTCAAAACAAGGCATGGTCTGTATCATTTATTGGCAGCCGCATCCCGCTCCATTGCTTCTATGGTGTTTTTCCATTGGTGCCATAGACATCGAAGCTGTAGCGCTCGGTCGAAGTAGTCTAGTTGCAGGACTCCGAACCCTCCAAAAGGTTTGGGGCGGCACACTGTGTTCCAATTTACCCAATATTTGCCCCCCGTGCATGAATTGTCTCCACTCCAGAATCATGCCCTCCGACGTTTGTCCATTCGTTTACGTGCCCATGCAGGCAGGTCTGCCGCCGTCAATTGGTAGATAGGCATTGCCGTCGTATCATCTTCAGGATTGTCAGTCTCCCAACTCTAGAGAACATGCTTCTCTTGTAGGTTGCTAATCTCGCTTCGAACTTGTCTATCCCTGGGTTGCAATTGCACTTTCCTTAGCTTGCGTAATGACAACGGTAATTCAAGATATGTGCATGGTAGATATTTCCTGACGACGGGGAAGTTTTGAAGGATATCATCAAGATCAAGTGCTTGTCAGTGGATGGGTATGATAACACTCTTGTGGATATTTATTTTAAGTCGTGTTATCTCGCCAAAGATCCAAAAAGTTTGTTAAGTCTTTGCACATCGCTTTGATCGATGCTAGAAAGATCGTTCGCCATCCACATACATACAACTATGTGTTTTTGCTACCCTCCAGTGGTGGTGTAAGCCAACCTTGTTGTATTGCACCGTCAAGAATGCATTGAAGGGTGTCCATCGTAAGAATGAAGAGGTGGGTGGATAGGGAGTCTCCCTGTCTTACTCCGCAATGATGCCAATTTTTCTGCCCTCGGGTGCCATTAAGTGTGATTTTTGAACTCGACGTCCTAGCAGGATAGAGACCCACTCTCTCCGAAACCACTCGTCTCTAGCATGTCCCATAAATAAGGCCAGGAGATGGAGTCAAAAGCTTTGGCTATGTCGAGCTCCAACATGAGTACCGGTGTTTTGGAGCGGTGGTAATTGCGGGCGATTTTCTACACATATAGGAAGTTATCTTGTATGCCACGTCGCTTCACGAGGGCACTTGAGTCTTGGAAATGAGACTATCCATGTGTGTTGCCAGGCGAGTGGAGAGTACCTTAGTGATGAGCTTTGCTAAGCTATGGATCAGGTTGATTGGTCTGAAATCTCCTATTTCAGTGACCTCTCCTTTCTTGGGCAGCAGGACCACATTTACCGTATTTATCTTGTGGAACTATGTCCTATTAATGGCATGGAATTTTGTAAACACCGTAAATACATCTGATTTAATTGTCAGCTAGCTTTCTTTGTAGAAGCACCCGGTAAAACCATCCGGCCCTGGTGCCTTGTCAGTCGGCATTTTCATGATTGCTGCCGTGATCTCCTGTTCAGTGAAAAACAAGATGTTTTCACTTATAACTTATATAACATTTGATGGAAATTAAAGACAACGACGGTTTAAGCTTTGGTGTGTCTTACTGCGATTGAATCTACCAAAATAGTGTAATAAAAACCGTGGAGAAAAGAGTCATCATGTGTCATGGAGTCTTGCTAACAGTATTGCACTTGATTATTTCCTTCGTCCTTGAATGTGTGTCTATGTGGCCTCCGGTTTAGAACTTACACATCTTCTATTATATTATTAAAGCGATAGAAAAAGCCACCGCTTGCTCTCAAGGGCTAAAAATTCCCATGTTAATCGATGAAAAAAGAGAAACACCTACACCGTAAATTATGGTGGGTTCAGATTATAACGATCTAGATTAAACGAAAGAGTCAATGCCAAGTACAGTATAGAAATAAGAGTCCATGTCAAGTACAATGCAAAAATAACTGAAATTCAAAATAAAAAATAAAATAAAATTAGCAATTTCATTTTGACATGAATTCCTAAGTAAAATTACTAGATAAACATGATTCGAAATAATTTTTTAAAAAAATAGTAATTGGATTAGTATACAAATTCCAACAAAAAAAAATAAATTTAGTAAATTGATTTCGATACGAATTCCATAGTAAAATCACCAACAATTGTAATTCTTAATATATATATTTTTAAAAAGGAAGAAGTCCATTCTACCCCCTCAAGTATCGACATGCTGACACCTAACCCCCTAAACTAAAAAACCGGACCTTTGACACTCCGAAGTTGCAAACCGACAACTTACCCCGAGGTCGTTTTGTAGCGGTGGTTTTGCGCATATGGCGTCCGCTCGCCCGATTTCGCCATGTAGGCCGACTTGGCTAGCGAATGGGTAGGTGTTGCCTATTGACGACGAGTGAGCTAGCCGACACAAGTGGTCGAGATGGCCATGCCGACGACGAGCGCTAAGTCCCGTGGAAGAATATGATCACCGGAACGGTCCGGATGGACGGGTGACCGCGGCGCCTCTCGCCGGCACCATTGTTGGGGACGACGGAGATGCGAACCTCGAGCCCAACAGATGGTCGATGACGTAGTCAAACGAGGAGACGCCTCCACGGCCGGGCGGGGTGGCACTGCCGATCCAGAACTTGGCGAGGTCACGGCCGGCAAGGCCCCGGCACCGTGCATGTTGTACGCCACCTTGAAGTTGGAGATGAGCACCCATGTGTTGAGCGGCACCACCGTCGACAAAGACAAGAAGCCAACAACAAGGCAAGGGAGGAGGATAAAATTGGGATTGAGCCCAAAGGGAAAGAAAGGCGGATTGATCAAGAACCGGGTCGTGAGGGCTCACCTTCTCGGTGCCCGGCCTGAGTTACGTGCAGGAAAATGTTGGCTGGACCGTCGGGTTCGGCGCTTGCTGGGTCATGATGCTCGCGGGCCTGTCCGTGTTCTTGCTCGGTACGCCAGCGTACCGTGTGGAGAGCAACCCATCGACAGGAAGCCATTCGCGCGCAGCTCGCAATGACGGTGCGGGCATGGACAGCACGGGTCTTCCCTCCCAAGAACGCCGCGGATACTGCACGGTGCCGGTGCGTGCATCACCCACAAAAGTCTACATTTTGGTGGCTACGTCAATGTATTTGTCGTAGTAACAAACAACGTTTTCAGTAGTACAGTTTACTGTAAGCAGATGGCCACGAAGGCAAGGGAATCGGGGTAAAGCTGCTCCCGATTTGGGTTACTACCTTAGGCTTCGCAGACATCATGGCGCAACAGTCCACCCTCTTCAGAAAGCAGGGCAGCACCAAGGACCGACGCCTCGGCGCGCCCGCAGGCCTCGTCGTGCCGCCCGCTGCGATGCGATGCTTCGTCACCGTCGCCATCATAACCTTTATCCCGGTCTACGACCGCGCCCTCGTGCCCCTCGCCAGGCGCATCACCAAGCACCCCTCCGGCATCACAATGCTCCAGCGCATCGGAACCGGCATGGCCATATCCTGCGTTGCCATGCTCGTCGCGGCCAAGCGGCGCCGCACCGCAAGCGACGCCGGCCTTCTCGACCAACCGGATGCGACGGTGCCGATGAGCCTCCGCAGTACGTCCTGATTGGCATTGCGAGCGTGCTCAACTGCTCACCATCATTGGACTCGACGAGTTCTTCTACGACCAGATGCCCGACACGCTCCGGAGCATCGGGTTCGCGCTGTCCATCAGCATCATGGACGTGGGGAACTACGCCAGCGGCATGCTAGTGTGGTCGATCGATTGTATGACAAAGAGCAGAGGGGGAGAGCTGGTTCTCCGACAATCTCAACCGTGCGCACCTCGACTACTACTGGCTCTTTGGCAGGGTTGGTGCTCGTTTTCCTGTATTTTGCAAGGAGATACGACTACATGACCAAAGGTGGTCTTTGTTAAAAAGTTCTTCTGTTCTAGTGCTGAGGCCTAAGATGGTGCCTTGGTGCGACTGTACTAAAACGGTGCATCAATAATTTAACTGCACCTCTTTTATTTCGTTTTTGCAATGCCATCATTCACTTGCATACCCCTCAGCTTCCCACACTCACTTGCAATGTACAGGTGTTTCCTCCTTTTCACTATGCGTACTTTTGGCACATCATTTGGCCGGTATTACAACTGGTTTGCTATTTATAAGTTGTCTAATTTTGAGAAATTTTACGGTATCTTATACTCTCCATAGTAGCCAGTGTTACAACTGGTTTGTTATTCATAAGTTGTCTAATTTTGAGAAAATTTACTGTATCTCATACTCTCCATAGTAGTATGTACGGAGTACAGATTAAATCTAGCTAACCGCCAATTTATGAAGAATAATTTAGACTATTGTACCTTAATTTCCTTGTAAGTCGTGGCAAACAAGTCTTTTTTAGGAACAGCAGGGGACCTGCTGGTATTTCATTAAAGATAGGTGAGTCAAAAGTCCATACAGAAGATTAGGAGGCTATAGGAGAGCAAATTAGAGGAGGGAAACAAGCATTTTGCGCCGTAGTCTACCGTTTTGCCTTATACTCCTGGCAAAACGCTATACACAGGTTGCTAGTCAATCAAGTTGAAAAGGTATTGGTCGTGTCCCTCTGGTAAATACCGCTTAGAATCCAAGCATGAGATTTTTCTTTTATTATTGTCATCGTCCCAACGGGTTCGTTCCTTTGATGTTGGAATATCCTCCTATTTCTTTCTTTCCAAATTTCCCAGAGAATTAGAACAATTAAAGTGACTTGCCCTTTTCTTTCCTCCGATCGCTCGGCTTGCACTATCTGCGACCACCATTCAATTAGACTTGTGCGCTCCACTACATCGGGTGTAGGTTGTTCCTTTGAATCCATGTTGCCGTTAAGGTCCAAATTCTTTTAGTATAGGTACAACCAGTGAACAGGTGGATTGGTGTCTCCTGATGATTGGTGCAAAGTGGGCACCAGTAGTCATTGGGCATAGGTCGGGCTGCTAGGACGTTTGACGTTGGTAGTCGGTGTTGAATGATAAGCCATGCAAAGATCTTGCATTTTTGTGGTGCCCACGACTTCCAAATGAAACGCTCAAAGGTCTTTTGATCGAATCCGTGAATTGGGACAAGTATCTGATTTTGAGTATTCTCCGAGGATGTCCACTTCCGGTAATATTGTTTGGAATCGCAGCGTTAGAATAACCCGGTCCAACTCGTAAAGAGGTGTACAAAGTCCATCACATGAATCTCCGATATCTTTCTTCTAAGATCAACAATCCATTTCCTACAGTCTAGCGCATCCTTGACCGTTCTATTTTTCCTACCCGCGATTCTGTAAAGGCTCGACGCGATCTCTCGAAATGGCTTAGGGTGTAGCCAAGCATCCTTCCAGAAGTTTGCCTTGGCTCCATCCCCTAGCGAGATCATTGTGGAGGCTCAAAACAAGGCATGGTCTGTATCATTTATTGGCAGCCGCATCCCGCTCCATTGCTTCTATGGTGTTTTTCCATTGGTGCCATAGACATCGAGTTAGCGCTCGGTCGAAGTAGTCTAGTTGCGAGACTCGAACCCTCCAAAGGTTTGGGCGGCAGCTGTGTTCCAATTACCCAATATTTGCCCCGTGCATGAATTGTCTCCACCGAATCATGCCCTCCGACGTTTGTCCATTCGTTACGTGCCCATGCAGCGGTATGCCGCTCAATTGGTAGATAGGCATTGCCGTCAGTATCATCTTGAATTGTCGGCTCTCGGCTCTAGAGAACATGCTTCTCTTGTAGGTTGCTAATCTCGCTTGAACTTGTCTATCCAGGTTGCAATTGCACTTTCCTTAGCTTGCGTAATGACAACTGTAATTCAAGATATGTGCATGGTAGATATTTCCTGACGACGGGGAAGTTTTGAAGGATATCATCAAGATCAAGTGCTTGTCAGTGGATGGGTATGATAACACTCTTGTGGATATTTATTTTAAGCCGTGTTATCTCGCCAAAGATCCAAAAAAGTTTGTTAAGTCTTTGCACATCGTCTTTGATCACGCTAGAAAGATCGTTACGTCATCCACATACATACAACTATGTGTTTTGCTACCCTCCGTGGAGTGGTGTAAGCCAACCTTGTTGTATTGCACCGTCAAGAATGCATTGAAGGGTGTCCATCGTAAGAATGAAGAGGTGGGTGGATAGGGAGTCTCTCTGTCTTACTCCGCAATGATGCCAATTTTTCTGCCCTCGGGTGCCATTAAGTGTGATTTTGAACTCGACGTCCTAGCGGATAGAGACCACTCTCTCCGAAACCACTGCTCTAGCATGTCCCATAAATAAGGCCGGAGATGGAGTCAAAAGCTTTGGCTATGTCGAGCTCCAACATGAGTACGGTGTTTTGGAGCGGTGGTAGCTAGGCGATTTTCTACACTATAGGAAGTTATCTTGTATGCCACGTCGCTCACGAGGGCACTTGAGTCTTGGAAATGAGACTATCCATGTGTGTTGCCAGGAGTGGAGAGTACCTTAGTGATGAGCTTTGCTAAGCTATGGATCAAAGTTGATTGGTGCAAATCTCCTATTTCGATGACCTCTCCTTTCTTGGGCAGCGGACCACATTTACGTATTTATCTTGTGGAACTATGTCCTATTCATGGCATGGAATTTTGTAAACACCGTAAATACATCGATTTAATTGTCGGCTAGCTTTCTTTGTAGAAGACGGAGTAAACCATCCGCCCGTGCCTTGTCGATCGGCATTTTCATGATTCTGTCCGTGATCTCTCGTCGATGAAAAACAAGATGTTTTCACTTATAACTTATATAACATTTGATGGAAATTAAAGACAACGACAGTTTAAGCTTTGGTGTGTCTTACGCTCTCGCGTCCCGGAGCTCCTTTCTTCAACTGGCTCAACTTCTCCGGGTCGTGAGGGCTCACCTTCTCGGTGCCCGGCCTGAGTTACGTGCAGGAAAATGTTGGCTGGACCGTCGGGTTCGGCGCTTGCTGGGTCATGATGCTCGCGGGCCTGTCCGTGTTCTTGCTCGGTACGCCAGCGTACCGTGTGGAGAGCAACCCATCGACAGGAAGCCATTCGCGCGCAGCTCGCAATGACGGTGCGGGCATGGACAGCACGGGTCTTCCCTCCCAAGAACGCCGCGGATACTGCACGGTGCCGGTGCGTGCATCACCCACAAAGTCTACATTTTGGTGGCTACGTCAATGTATTTGTCGTAGTAACAAACAACGTTTTCAGTAGTACAGTTTACTGTAAGCAGATGGCCACGAAGGCAAGGGAATCGGGGTAAAGCTGCTCCCGATTTGGGTTACTACCTTAGGCTTCGCAGACATCATGGCGCAACAGTCCACCCTCTTCAGAAAGCAGGGCAGCACCAAGGACCGACGCCTCGGCGCGCCCGCAGGCCTCGTCGTGCCGCCCGCTGCGATGCGATGCTTCGTCACCGTCGCCATCATAACCTTTATCCCGGTCTACGACCGCGCCCTCGTGCCCCTCGCCAGGCGCATCACCAAGCACCCCTCCGGCATCACAATGCTCCAGCGCATCGGAACCGGCATGGCCATATCCTGCGTTGCCATGCTCGTCGCGGCCAAGCGGCGCCGCACCGCAAGCGACGCCGGCCTTCTCGACCAACCGGATGCGACGGTGCCGATGAGCCTCCGCAGTACGTCCTGATTGGCATTGCGAGCGTGCTCAACTGCTCACCATCATTGGACTCGACGAGTTCTTCTACGACCAGATGCCCGACACGCTCCGGAGCATCGGGTTCGCGCTGTCCATCAGCATCATGGACGTGGGGAACTACGCCAGCGGCATGCTAGTGTGGTCGATCGATTGTATGACAAAGAGCAGAGGGGGAGAGCTGGTTCTCCGACAATCTCAACCGTGCGCACCTCGACTACTACTGGCTCTTTGGCAGGGTTGGTGCTCGTTTTCCTGTATTTTGCAAGGAGATACGACTACATGACCAAAGGTGGTCTTTGTTAAAAAGTTCTTCTGTTCTAGTGCTGAGGCCTAAGATGGTGCCTTGGTGCGACTGTACTAAAACGGTGCATCAATAATTTAACTGCACCTCTTTTATTTCGTTTTTGCAATGCCATCATTCACTTGCATACCCCTCAGCTTCCCACACTCACTTGCAATGTACAGGTGTTTCCTCCTTTTCACTATGCGTACTTTTGGCACATCATTTGGCCGGTATTACAACTGGTTTGCTATTTATAAGTTGTCTAATTTTGAGAAATTTTACGGTATCTTATACTCTCCATAGTAGCCAGTGTTACAACTGGTTTGTTATTCATAAGTTGTCTAATTTTGAGAAAATTTACTGTATCTCATACTCTCCATAGTAGTATGTACGGAGTACAGATTAAATCTAGCTAACCGCCAATTTATGAAGAATAATTTAGACTATTGTACCTTAATTTCCTTGTAAGTCGTGGCAAACAAGTCTTTTTTAGGAACAGCAGGGGACCTGCTGGTATTTCATTAAAGATAGGTGAGTCAAAAGTCCATACAGAAGATTAGGAGGCTATAGGAGAGCAAATTAGAGGAGGGAAACAAGCATTTTGCGCCGTAGTCTACCGTTTTGCCTTATACTCCTGGCAAAACGCTATACACAGGTTGCTAGTCAATCAAGTTGAAAAGGTATTGGTCGTGTCCCTCTGGTAAATACCGCTTAGAATCCAAGCATGAGATTTTTCTTTTATTATTGTCATCGTCCCAACAGTTCGTTCCTTTGATGTTGGAATATCCTCCTATTTCTTTCTTTCCAAATTTCCCGAGAATTAGAACAATTAAAGTGACTTGCCCTTTTCTTTCCTCCGATCGCTCGCTTCGCACCTATCTGCGACCACCATTCAATTAGACTTGTGCGCTCCACTACATCGGGTGTAGGTTGTTCCTTTGAATCCATGTTGCCGTTAAGGTCCAAATTCTTTTAGTATAGGTACAACCAGTGAACAGGTGGATTGGTGTCTCCTGATGATTGGTGCAAAGTGGGCACCAGTAGTCATTGGGCATAGGTCGGGCTGCTAGGACGTTTGACGTTGGTAGTCGGTGTTGAATGATAAGCCATGCAAAGATCTTGCATTTTTGTGGTGCCCACGACTTCCAAATGAAACGCTCAAAAGGTCTTTTGATCGAATCCGTGAATTGGGACAAGTATGCTGATTTCGCTGAGTATTCTCCCGAGGATGTCCACTTCCAGGTAATATTGTTTGGAATCTGCAACGTTAGAATAACCCGGTCCAACTCTGTAAAGAGGTGTACAAAGTCCATCACATGAATCTCCGATATCTTTCTTCTAAGATCAACAATCCATTTCCTACAGTCTAGCGCATCCTTGACCGTTCTATTTTTCCTACCCGCGATTCTGTAAAGGCTCGACGCGATCTCTCGAAATGGCTTAGGGTGTAGCCAAGCATCCTTCCAGAAGTTTGCCTTGGCTCCATCCCCTAGCGAGATCATTGTGGAGGCTCAAAACAAGGCATGGTCTGTATCATTTATTGGCAGCCGCATCCCGCTCCATTGCTTCTATGGTGTTTTTCCATTGGTGCCATAGACATCGAAGCTGTAGCGCTCGGTCGAAGTAGTCTAGTTGCAGGACTCCGAACCCTCCAAAAGGTTTGGGGCGGCACACTGTGTTCCAATTTACCCAATATTTGCCCCCCGTGCATGAATTGTCTCCACTCCAGAATCATGCCCTCCGACGTTTGTCCATTCGTTTACGTGCCCATGCAGGCAGGTATGCCGCCGTCAATTGGTAGATAGGCATTGCCGTCAGTATCATCTTCAGAATTGTCAGTCTCCCAGCTCTAGAGAACATGCTTCTCTTGTAGGTTGCTAATCTCGCTTCGAACTTGTCTATCCCTGGGTTGCAATTGCACTTTCCTTAGCTTGCGTAATGACAACGGTAATTCAAGATATGTGCATGGTAGATATTTCCTGACGACGGGGAAGTTTTGAAGGATATCATCAAGATCAAGTGCTTGTCAGTGGATGGGTATGATAACACTCTTGTGGATATTTATTTTAAGCCGTGTTATCTCGCCAAAGATCCAAAAAAGTTTGTTAAGTCTTTGCACATCGTCTTTGATCAGCGCTAGAAAGATCGTTGCGTCATCCACATACATACAACTATGTGTTTTTGCTACCCTCCCAGGGAGTGGTGTAAGCCAACCTTGTTGTATTGCACCGTCAAGAATGCATTGAAGGGTGTCCATCGTAAGAATGAAGAGGTGGGTGGATAGGGAGTCTCTCTGTCTTACTCCGCAATGATGCCAATTTTTCTGCCCTCGGGTGCCATTAAGTGTGATTTTTGAACTCGACGTCCTAGCAGGATAGAGACCCACTCTCTCCGAAACCACTCGTCTCTAGCATGTCCCATAAATAAGGCCAGGAGATGGAGTCAAAAGCTTTGGCTATGTCGAGCTCCAACATGAGTACCGGTGTTTTGGAGCGGTGGTAACTGCGGGCGATTTTCTACACATATAGGAAGTTATCTTGTATGCCACGTCGCTTCACGAGGGCACTTGAGTCTTGGAAATGAGACTATCCATGTGTGTTGCCAGGCGAGTGGAGAGTACCTTAGTGATGAGCTTTGCTAAGCTATGGATCAGGTTGATTGGTCTGAAATCTCCTATTTCAGTGACCTCTCCTTTCTTGGGCAGCAGGACCACATTTACCGTATTTATCTTGTGGAACTATGTCCTATTCATGGCATGGAATTTTGTAAACACCGTAAATACATCTGATTTAATTGTCGGCTAGCTTTCTTTGTAGAAGCACCCGGTAAAACCATCCGGCCCTGGTGCCTTGTCAGTCGGCATTTTCATGATTGCTGCCGTGATCTCCTGTTCAGTGAAAAACAAGATGTTTTCACTTATAACTTATATAACATTTGATGGAAATTAAAGACAACGACAGTTTAAGCTTTGGTGTGTCTTACTTCGCGATTGAATCTACCAAAATAGTGTAATAAAAAAACTGGTGGAGAAAAGAGTCATCATGTGTCATGGAGCTGCTGCTTAACTGTATTGCAGGCACTTGATTATTTCCTTTCTGTCCTTGAACGTGTGTGTCTATGTGGCCTCCGGTTTAGAACTTACACATCTTCTATTATATTATTAAAGCGATAGAAAAAAGCCACCGTTTTCGATCTCAAGGGCTAAAAATTCCCACGTTAATCGATGAAAAAAGAGAAACACCTACACCGTAAATTATGGTGGGTTCAGATTATAACGATCTAGATTAAACGAAAGAGTCAATGCCAAGTACAGTATAGAAATAAGAGTCCATGTCAAGTACAATGCAAAAATAACTGAAATTCAAAATAAAAAATAAAATAAAATTAGCAATTTCATTTTGACATGAATTCCTAAGTAAAATTACTAGATAAACATGATTCGAAATATTTTTTTAAAAAATAGTAATTGGATTAGTATACAAATTCCAACAAAAAATAATAGAAATTCGAAATAAAAAATAAAATTAGTAAATTGATTTCGATACGAATTCCATAGTAAAATCACCAACAATTGTAATTCTTAATATATATATTTTTAAAAAGGAAGAAGTCCATATTCTACCCCCTCAAGTATCGACATGCTGACACCTAACCCCCTAAACTAAAAAAACCGGACCTTTGACACCCCGAAGTTGCAAAACTGGACAACTTACCCCCCTGAGGCTGTTTTGTGCGGTGGTTTTGCGTACATGGCGTCCGTTCAGCCCGATTTCGCCACGTAGGCCGCTGACTTGGCTAGGTGAGCTGGTAGGGTGTTGCCGCGCTGGACGACGAGTGAGCGAAGCTGGACACAAGTGTTCGTAGATGGCCATGCTGGACGACGAGTGCGCGAAGCTGTCGCTGTGGAAGAATATGATCATCGGGAACGGGTCCGGGATGGACAGGGTGACCGCGGCAGCGCCCTCTCCGCCGGCACCATTGTTGGGGACGACGCGGTAGATGCGAACCTCAAGCCCAACAGACTGGTCGATGACGTAGTCAAACAAGGAGACGCCCTCCACTGGCCAGGCGTTGGGTGGCACCCGTCGATCCAGGAACTTGGCGAGGTCACGGTCGAAGGTGCCGTCCGGCAGCCGCTGCATGTTGTACGCCACCTTGAAGTTGGAGATGAGCACCCATGTGTTGAGCGGCACCACCGTCTGCACAGCACAAGAAGCCAACAACAAGGCAAGCAGGAGGAGGATAAAATTGGGATTGAGCCCAAAGGGGAAAGAAAGGCAGTGATTGATCGAGAAATTGTAGGCCAGGGCAGCCCCAATCCTTCACCGAATTGTAAAGCGGCGACAAAAATCAAGAATCGCGCAGCGACAGTGCGGCGCCCAAACTGGCACAAGAACTGCCTAGGAAAGGCAAGGAAGGAGTAGACAGAGCAGAGTGGAGTAGAGGAGCATGACGAACCTTGCACTCAGTGCGGTTGACCTCGTCGCTGCCGGCCATGGTGGTGGTGGGGTCGGCGCCGAGGGAAGGGGACCCGGATGTCGAACCAAGATGTCGATGGCGAGGTACTGACGACCCTCCAAATTTTCCATGACTGGCGTCGGAGCGGGAGGCCGCGCTCCTCGCCCGCGTGGCCGCGAACCACCTCTTCCTTGCGCAGTTCGAGCCCCTACGTGCAGCGCTCTTCTGCCTCCACCCGTCGCACCAACCCCAGCCTCTCCGCTGACTTGCTCCGTGCGGTCGTCGCCTCGAGCGATCGCGTCCCCGGCGTGCTCTGGTCCCTTCCCCTCCCACCTCACCTGGCTTGCAAGGCTTGAGCTCATCGCGCTCCCCTGCACCCCCAACCCTAAGGCGCTATGCCTCAAAGCCGAGTTCCTCATCCTCCTCAAGAGAAAGAGAGAGACATAGAGGGAGAGGGGAGAGAAATAGGCGGCGCGCGGTGGATGAGGACAACGACAAGATACACGAGGAGGCAGAGCCCGCTCATGAGCGGTGGCAAGGAGGGCAAGAGGAGGAGGCGTATTCTGAGCAGGTGAGTGAAGGCATCGGTCACGACAAACGTGAGGAAGAAGATGGGGGTAGAAGGCGGCATCGGGGAGAGAGACTGAGGAAGAAAGAGGGGGGTAGAAGCTGACATGTGGGTCTGATAATATTATAACTTTGATTTATTAAGTCATCGCCACGTCGTTGCCATATCAGCGGCCTACGTGGCAAAACCAGGCCGAACGGATGCCACATACGCAAAACCACTGCACAAAACAGTCTCAGGGGGTAAGTTGTCTGCTTTTACAACTTCAGGGTGTCAAAGGTCCGGTTTTTTAGTTCAGGGGTTAGGTGTCCACATGTCGATACTTGAGGGGGTAGAATGAACTTCTTCCTTTAAAAAATAGCAATTGGATTAGTATACGAATTCCAACAAAAAAAAATTAAAAATCAAGATAAAAAATAAAATAAAATTTGTAATTTGATTTTTATATGAATTCCAAAGTAAAATACTTAAATAAATAAAATCCAGAACAAAAAACATCATCAATTTAATTTCCATACGAATTCCTAAGTAAAATCCTAAATAAATATAACTCTAAATAAAAATTAAACCAAAAATAGCAATTGGATTAGTATACAAATTTCAACAAAAAGATAAATTGATTTTGGAATAAAAATAAAATAAAACTAGCATTTTGATTTCGATACGAATTCTGAAGTAAAATCTATAAATAACCATAATTCAGCATAAAAATTAACAATTGGATTAGTTTACGGATTCCAACAAAAAAATAATTGAAATTAGGGACAACAAATAAAAGAAAATTTACAATTTGATTCCCATATGAATTCCAAAGTAAAATATCTTAATAAATAAAATATTGAATAAATTAAATATAAGTTATAATGAGGATATCGTGAATGATGCAAATGAGACCACAAAAGAGTGCAATGACATCGATCTGTCCTGCAAGAAGACATTGATCCACAAGGAAACAAATAGCCGAGGCAACGGCGACGAAGATGAGAACAATTCCATATTGCTCACCTTAGCTGTTTGACAAGGATAATGTTGTGCTTCTTTGGAGCCATTGAAGAGAAAGACCTGAGTCAAATGAGTCAAGTACTATGACGACGAATGGTGAGCATCGGCGTTGTTGAAGAAGTCCATGGCCAAAGAAATTTGATAATGGGGGAGACATAGTAGAGAGGAGATGAAGCTTTGGATTAAAAACGAGCTATCAACGATATGCGACCATCGGGTAGCTAGGAGCATGCCATCGTTGGTGAGTGACATAGCGTCACCAACGATGGTGAGCAGATTCTCCCTAACGTTAGACAACGACTAAGATACATATACCGACATCAGTGAGATGGGAGGTCCTCGCAGTTAGTAAGGAAGCCACATTATTGAGTTGGACAACGTAGAAGAAGAGGAGTGACCAACACAGGAGAAGAAGACATCGGGCATGTATAACATCGTACATGTGTATATACATGCGTGCATCCTACGAATATAAGCATGGGCGCACATAAACAAAGGAGCAAAGAGTTCGGAGTAGAGATAGCGCAACGGTAAGGAATAGACTTGGGGCCACTAGAGAAAGTGTGACGGGTGTCCCGGCAGAGATCGACGATATTTGCACTCATATATGTGTAGATATCACAACGGTCATCATTAAGCAATAATTGGAGAGAAGTAGAAGATAGCTATGTGGTAGAGTATTGCATTAGAAATGGTAGCAGCTGACAGATATCGATCAAGAATTGAGTTTGCTCTTGGAGGTTGAAGCAGAAAAATTGTGGCGGGGAGAAGAGATAGAAGACGCACGGTTCGGTGGGGCAATCGACGTAAGGGAAGATAAGTTCAAGGTAGGCCATCCATGGTGGATCGATGTATATGTGGGCAATGTACTCTAATACCATATAAACTAATAAGATAATTTTATTGCACATATAATCAATGTATTACTTGAGATTAACAGAGGTACATGTGAATGCAAATATTTTATAAAAGAGTTAAGGGCATACAACTACATGATGTATACATAATGGAGAGTTAATTAACTTATTATACTCACGATTTTTTTTTTCATGAAAGCTCACACTTCAATTACGTTACTAAAGTTGCATTGTCCTTCAAACTTCTGTTGTCATTTTCTAATGTTTATGATATCTTAAAAATCTAAATAGCTACAAGATATGAAAATATATTTTGAAGTATCTAAGTTATATTATTTGTCACTACAAACTTTTAAAAAATCTAGCCGCTCAAATGTGCAGGTCACCCTGCTAGTTAACAATTAATCTCACTCGCATTACATTCGTAAATGATCCTCATATATATTCTCATTTCCCTTGTCTCCATCTCCTACTAGACTACTACGATTTACCCCGATTTATACAAGAACAGAACCGGCCAGGCAGAAGTCACACCACGCGAAACCCGTGCTGGTAATAAATAACGTTCTCCGTACACAATTTCCCTAGTCAGCGGGAGTGCTACTAAAATCCCTCCTATTATCTAGTACACCAGCATACACAACATGACAACACCTGAACAGGCTACGGAGTAAGTACTAACCATTTGCGCAGGTGCTGCAAGAAGACTGCAATGGAGTCCGGCGCGCTCCTCCCGCGATCCGAGCCGTCCGTCAGCTCTAAACCCGACGTTCGCGGCGGCTGGCGGGCCGCGCTCTTCCTCATTGGTACGTGCTCAAATCTCAAAACCATTGGTTAGCTCAAGGCAGCTTAGCGTTTTTAACAAGTTCTCTCCAAGTTTTGGTTTGCACTGACTATAGCCATTTCTGCACCTCCGCACCATGCACGCGTGCATGCAGCCGCGGGTTTTGCGGAGCGCGGTGGGTTCAGCGGCGTGCAGGGCAACCTGATCATGTACCTGACCGGCCCGCTCGGCCTGTCAACCGCGGCGGCCGCCGCGGGCGCGAACGCGTGGAACGGGACGGTGTTGATGCTGCCGCTGCTCGGCGCGGTCGCTGCTGACTCGTGCATCGGCCGGTACCGCGCGGTCGTGGCTGCCGGTGTTCTCTATCTCCTGGTTGGTTTGCTTGCTCTGAAGTCCTCGTGTTAGCGTCGCTTTCGAGCTCGTGTTGCCCTGCATCCATCCCCACCTTTCGTCAGTTTGGTGTTCTCGTAAATTGTTCGGTGTGCAGGATATATCTAACATAAGACATTTCCCAGTCTTTTGTTGGTTTAATGTTTTTTTGCTTGGTAGGATTAGTACTAGTTGTACTTGTTTATTCAGTGTTTGCTTGGTCCTTAGATTTTGGTAGTGTGAATCAGTTAGCAAATGACCAGGGGCGGAGGGAGGGGGGCGGGGGGGGGCCTACCCTCCCCAACAGTCTGCTAATACAGCGTTAGGGGGGCGGAGTGATGACAGGTTGTTAAGACTGGTTTTAACTCTTTCAATATCAACCGCAACTGTCGAGAGAATCTTTTCAGGAATGAAGGTTATGAAGACGCGTCTTCGAACTACAATAGGAGATAGATTTGCACGAGATTGTTTGGTAATTTATATTGAGAAGGCAATGGCTAAAAAGATTAGTAATGATGATATCATTAATGAATATGATCGTGCCGGTAGTCGTAGATCTAAGTTTAAATTAATACAGATGTAATCTTATTCGTATTTTGCATAGCATTATTGCCTTGATATGTATGGTTATAACTATGAGATCGGTGAATCAAACTTGGTTCTATTTTGTTTGTTATTTGTGCCGCCCCCTATGTCGGATTCCTGACTCCGCCTCTGCAAATGACATCACAATTGAAGACTTGAAGTGTTATATTACCGTTTTTTCTCACGAATATAATAATAGGGGGATATGTTGTTCTTTTCTGCATATAATAATGGAACATAATAAAAGAACAAAAAGGGAGAAAAAAAAATAAAATGAATGGCAGAGTGAGGACAGTATTTTGGAACTGAACAGGAAATTGGGTTTCCCTCTCCTAGTCCTAGTCCTGATGTGGTCATGTGATTGACCCTTTCGGTCTTGTAATGGACCTGGGCCATCTTAAGATATTTTTTTCTTAGTTAAATCGGCATGCAATCCAAAAACACGACTTTAGTATTTCATGGCCCAATTGCAATGGTTGACAGAGCTTTGGGATGCTTACGGTCTCATCCATGCTACCACCACCCCACCCTCAGCCAGCGGCCTGCCGAGATGCACCCGCCGTATGCTCGCCGCGGCCGACATCCCCTGGCCGCGTGGCCTTCTTCTACGCCGCGATCTACCTGGTGGCACTGGCGCAGGGCTTCCACAAGCCGTGCGCGCAAGCCTTCGGCGCGGACCAGTTCCAGCAGAGCGACCGCAACGAGCGCGCGTCCCGGAGCTCCTTCTTCAACTGGTTCAACTTCTCCATATCGTGTGGCTTCACCATCTCGGTGGTCGGGCTGAGCTACGTGCAGGACAACGTCAGCTGGCCAGTCGGGTTCGGCGCGTCCTGGGTCATGATGCTCGTCTCCCTGTCCGTGTTCTTGCTCGGCACGAGAACGTACCGGACGGAGCAGCCGGTCAACTGGAAACCGCTCGCGCGGCTGGCCAAAACGTTCGTCGTCTCGACGGCACGGACATGGATGGCACGGGTGTTTCCTCCCAGGGACGGTACGGACGCTGCAAGGTGAGTGCAGGCACGAACATGCATGTACAAGTTTTTGCTCCTGGATCACCCACGACCATGCTGTAGCACTAGCAAGTAATTTTTTTTTTCTCGTGCAGTTTATTGACGCCAGATGGCCAGGAGGAAGGCACGGGAGTTCTCGTTAAGCTGCTTCCGATATGGATGACCAGTGTCGTATACGCAGTGGTTATAGCGCAAATCTCCACCCTCTTCACAAAGCAGAGCAGTACTATGGACCGACGGCTCGGCACGGGCACAGGCCTCGTCGTGCCGCCCGCGGCGCTGCAATCATTCCTCACACTCGCCATCATCGCGTCCGTCCCAGTCTATGACCGCGTCCTCGTGCCCCTCGCGAGGCGCGTCACCAAGCACCCCTCCGGGATCACGATGCTCCAGCGCATCGGCGCGGGCATGGCCATGTCCTGCCTTGCTATGGTCGTGGCAGCGCTCGTCGAAGCCAAGCGGCTCCGCGCCGCGAGCGACGCCGGCCTGCTCGACCGACCGGATGCGACGGTGCCGATGAGCCTGTGGTGGATCATACCGCAGTACGTCCTGATCGGCCTCACGTGCGTGTTCACCGTCATCGGGCTCGAGGAGTTCTTCTACGACCAGATGCCCGACGCGCTCCGCAGCGTCGGGCTCGGGCTGTACCTGAGCATCATTGGCGTGGGAAACTACGCGAGCGGCGTGCTCGTGTCGGTGATCGATTGGGCGACGAGGGGCGGAGGAGAGAGCTGGTTCTCCGACAACCTCAACCGTGCACACCTCGACTACTTCTACTGGCTCCTGGCGGGACTCACCGCATTAGAGGTTGTAGTGTTCTTGTATTTTGCGAGGGGATATGTCTACAGCAACAAAGGCGAGCCATGAGTTCAAAATAATATAAAAAACGAAAGAAAACAAAGGCGAGCCTTATTTCTCAACGGAGTTGCTATTTATAAGTCGATTGGAATTTTCTTAAGTCTAAGTTAATTTTTGTGACTATTAAATTTGTATAAAAATGATACGTTATGATTGGATGTTGATCCAATAAATAAAAAATATGACTTATGCTTAAAAAAATTCAGTTACCTTATAAATAAACAACTCCATTTCTTAATTGTCTGTATTTTGTAATGATAAAATTACTCGTATGTACTAAAACCACCCAATAAAAATCCAAGTGTTACAATAGTACAGAAGATACATAAAATGTTTGTTGCTTCATTTTTGCCACATTCTGTACACTGCACGGGTCTGTCATCCATTTCCGGTTCCACTGTGACGAGGATTAAAACCTCTATATATTATTCCATATATATAAAAAAGATCATACGTCTTCATGATCGTAACTCCTGAGGTGCACGACCTCACTGGCCGTAGAGATTCTAGAGGTTACATAATGAGTACCCTGGTCGGACGAAGGCCTAAGCCAAGCTCCCGACCTAGAGAACTGCTCGTAAAAGGTATGAACTGATTCCAAGAATATTCTCTACCGTATGATGAATGAAACACGTGCATATTCCATACCATACGATGTATCTTATCCAGACACAACAACAAATAACCTCCATGCGGTTATATGTCTCATATACATATAACCGTCGAGCGCTTGGTTGTTTATCAACCATCGCTGGCTCACTGACGTATTGTTTCACATCGGCGCCTTCCGAAGTAATCACGCTTCTTCAAAGGCTATTTAAAGATGGAACACGGACGGAAGAAGGAGGGACGAGAAGACAAGACATAGTCATCAGACTAAAGCACAAGCCATAGATTCGTGTGATAGGTCTGAGATTGTAAGGAATAAACAGATTCTTAGAGGATATCTTGTAAAACCAGTTCATATAAATAAAGAGCAGCCCTATTATTTCCTCGAGATTTTCCACATCACTTTCTCCTTTTATTTCGTGAGATCGACGTCTTGATCGCCGACACCGGCGCGCGCCGTGGGAGCGCGACGTGGAATCTCGAAGAATTTATCGCTCATCAAATCTTTGTCCATTCCCCATTTGTGACGATGCGATGTTATTGCGGAAGTTGGGATGAAGAAAATTGGTTCGACTTGGCGGACTACGCCGACCTCGACATGGATGCATGCATGCGCGCCATGGAGGAAAACGAAATCTCTTCATCATCCTCCTCTACCGGCTCGCCCAGGGCAGAAATCGGCGAAGTCGACCGGATGGATGAAGACACACCGCTACAATCAGTGGCGATTTCAGAGGAAGTGCTTCCGACCAGTTCGGAACACCCCAAAGCCTCAGCAAGCCCGGGCTTTTTGACCGGCAAAAAAGGTGAGGAAAATTCGACACCATAAGTCATAACCCGAGGCTCAATATACCCTTGATGCAATCATGGTTGATAGGTACTCACCGACGGCTTCTAGCAATTTCAGGAGCCAATTGACACCTGGTAACGGTGTCAATGAAACCTCCCTTGGTCATAAACCAAGTGTGGATGATAAAACTCAGCATTCGATCGGCGACTCGTCGGATCAGGTTGAGACCCTTCCGAAAACCTCAGGAAGTGTTGATCACCGACTGTTCTCCATCGTGGAAGCTTCTCGCAGAAGCTCTGAAAGGCTCTCCATCGATTACGACGGAAGCGCATCGGAGGATCGCTGCTGGAAGCACGAGGTCAATGCGATCAGAGATACGGATCACAATGCCGTGTACGGTTCTCCATACGTTGCCCCGCCACCACATCCTAATGGAGATGGTACGGGCGGTCAAGCACCAAATGCCGGAGGTGACAGAACTGGTGGACGTTCACCAGTTAATTCGCCTGATCCTCCCCCAACCAATGTAAGGAACCAGGCAAGATCGAGCAGAAGGTTGGAGGATGTAAGCCATCAAACACATTCTTCTGGCAGAAATCCGTCGAGACCTTCGGTAACAATCCAAAACTTGCAGCGAGTCAGGGATATATTAAATACTTCTAACCCTGCCCTGGCAGAGACTCCAGGTTTTGCCCAACTCGCAGGTCAAGTATCGGAGATTATTCAACAGACGATGCAGCGCACAGAAGCACATCGGGAACGAAGGCACCCGCAAAGTCAAACCATGACTTCATCACAACATTCTTCCGGCGAGGGCTGCATGGTCGTGTTGAGAGCGATTGACATCTGCGACCACCTCGACGATTCGACCAACAAGTCATGAGGAAGGAGACTATTCTAGAATCTCCTCACTTCGTCGAGAGGAGCAATCGCTTGGACCAGGTGATCTCCGACATCACCTGAACCAGGCAAGCGGTCGGAGGTGTTCTACTAACGTCCACAACCGAATCGGAACATTGGAGCACCGACAATCCGTTCCTAGAAATCGGTCTCCAACCGATTATAATCCGGCACCTTTTCAAAGAAGGCGCCACGAAACTATCACAGGCTATCGAGCCTTCTCAACAGGGCTCCAGGCTGTACGTTGGCCAAATAGGTTCCGATCGGCCAATATGGATAAATTCAATGGGACCCAAAATCTCTTATAATTTCTCCAGATATACACCACCGCTATCAGAGCTGCTGGTGGTGATGAAAATGTAATGGCAAATTATCTTCCTACGGTATTAGAAGGATCAGCCCGATCATGGTTGCTCAACCTACCGATCGGGTCCGTGTATACTTGAGAGCAACTCTGCGACCTTTTGATTGCAAATTTTCAGGGTACGTATGATCGCCTTGGAAAGAAAGACGATCTCCATAGAATACGACAAAAATCAAACGAGACTCTCTGGCAGTACATCAAAAGATTTAGTCAAGTTCGTAACTCAATACCGGAGGTCACAGAATCTTCTGTTATCCAAGCCTTCAAAGAGGGATTGAGAAATCGAAGGTTTACTGAGGATTTAGCTATACATCCCCACGAACGACCATCGAGCTTTTCGACATGGTGAAAATGCACGCTACGCCGATGAAGCGGTCGAGTGGAACAAGTCGTTGATCGAAAGGATAAAATTCCCCAACCTGGCTTAGATAGGACGGAAAAGAAACAAAAGAAGACTCTCAAGAAAAAGAAGCATGGCAAAGCCAACGACAAAGAGGTTGTTGCTGTTCCTGAAAAAATTTCCAAAGGAAGAAAAGATCATACTGGTCGTAGCAAGGCGAGGGCTCCGACCAATGATTACCAGAGAAGTAAAAAATGGTGTCCTCTTCACGGCCAAGCGGAGACACGACTTGCGAATTGTCGCTACTGGCAAAAGAAGTCGGAAGATTATTATGCGGTAAAGGTCCACTCTCGTCGATTCAAGAACTCGGGGAAACAAGCTCCAAGAAGGACAAAGATGGTGACGAATAAATGGAGTACCAAGAACCTCAACACACCGTCGATGTGATCTTCGGTGGATCTTCTTCGTATGAGTCCAGACGCCACCTGAAAGCCATGGAGCGAGAAGTCAACCTTACTGAACCTTCGATCGCCGTAAAACCTTCAAGGTAGTCGGAAATGATAATCTCCTTGAAGAAAGAAGATCGCCTATTTCTTCGACTCGACCATGTAGATTTCCAATTGTCGTTGAGCCTACTATTAATAACTGCAAGGTTAATCGGGTCTTGATAGATGGGGGTAGTTCTTTAAATATTTTATTTGCAAGTGCTTTGGAAGACATGCAGATTCCCCAATCCAAGGTAAAACCTGTGAAATATGCCTTTCATGGCATAGTTCCCGGTTCACCGCTAAGCCAATTGGGCACTTGTCCCTATTGGTTACGCTCGAAAGCCCGACAACTTCCGGACGTAAAAATTTCATTTGATGTGGTGAACTTGAGATCGCATACAATGCAATTCTTGGTCGTCGGCTTTAGCAAAATTCCCGATAGCCACGCACTACGGTTATCGAGTTTGAAAATGCCGACCAAAGGGTGTAATCACGGTCGAGGCGATCGAAGACACCTCACGCATGCGATCGGAGTGTTTAGAACGGTC
Organism: Ampelocalamus luodianensis; assembly: GCA_036346255.1. Classification (NCBI taxonomy): domain Eukaryota; kingdom Viridiplantae; phylum Streptophyta; class Magnoliopsida; order Poales; family Poaceae; genus Ampelocalamus; species Ampelocalamus luodianensis. The sequence continues at coordinate 20,508,127 of CM070617.1, read as the reverse complement.
GATGAACTCCCGACCAGAGGAACTAACACCGTTAACATGCAGGGTTTGTCCATTCGGCAATGAATTCTGACCATGGTTTGTCCATTCGACAATGAATTTTCCTATTGCCTGGGACTTGGTTGCTGTTCGTGGGACAAAATGGAGATCGAACGTCCCAAGCTCAACCGCCCATTTTGATATTCGTCCTGATGACTCCCTGTTTCCTAGGACTTGACCAAGGGGATATCACGTAGGCACGACCACTTTGTGGGCCTGAAAATAATACCTTAGTTTCCTTGAAGCCATAAGGAGACCATAGAGCAACTTTTGTACCTGCGGATACCTTTCTTTTGGTCCATGCAAGACTTCGCTTACGTAATATATTGGTCGTTGAACATGGTCTCGTTCTACGACCAGCACACCGCTAACCGTTTGTGGCGTTGCAGCCATGTAAATTAGCAATGTTTCTCCCAATCTTGGAGAAACTAAGATTGGGGGACTCGTAAGGTACCGTTTTAATTCTTCAAAGGCGCTGCTTGCTTCTTTAGTCCATTTGAAACTCCCATATTTCCGTAGAAGCTTAAATAAAGGTAGTCCTTTTTCGCCTAACCATGCTATGAAACGACTTAACGCCGCCATACAACCGGTTAATTTCGAACTTCCTTCTTTGTGGTTGGATCGCGCGATCCGATCGATGGGCGATTTTCGTTGGATTTGCTTCGATGCCTCTAGCCAAACTAGGAACCCAAGAAGCTTTCCGACGAAACTCGAACACACATTTCTGGATTTAACTTAAAGTTATGACGCCTTAAGTTATTGAAAGACTCTTGTAGATCTAGAATATGATCGCCGGCGTTGATGCTTTTACGACGGATCATCAACGTAGGCTTCAAGATTCCGACCTATCTCGAGGGCTAAAGTCTTTTGCATCAACCTTTGGAATGTTGCACAAGATTCTTGAGATCAAATGGCATTTTTACATAACATAAGTACCATATGGAGTGATAAAGGAAGTTTTTTTCATCTTGTTTACTCATATTGATCCGGTGGTACTCAATAAGCATCTAAAAACTTAACAACTCACACCCTAAGTAGAGTCTACAAGTTGATCGATGCGAGGAAGGGAAAGTCATCCTTCTGACAAGCTTTATTAAGATCTCGTAAAGTCAATACACATTCGCAATTTCCCATTGGCTTTTCTAACCATTACAGATTGGCGAGCCACTCGGGTGGTCGACCTCACGAATGAACCCACTTTGAGAAGCTTGTCAACCTCCGATCGGATTGCTTTTTCGATCGATCTAAACGTCGTAAAGCTTCGCTTGACCGGTTTTTGTTAAGTCAGAGCTAGCCTATGCTCGATCACCTCCTTGGGGACTCGGGCATGTCGGACGCTTCGCGCATTTAATACGCCCCGTTAGCTCGGAGGAAGGAGACGAGCGACTCTTCCTATTTAAGGTCAAGTCCGCTCCGACAAGATCTTGGCACCCTCCGAGAAGCACTTCCACGAGTTGTACCTCTTTTATCTCGTTGGAAGGTTTTGGTGTCATCTTCGGTCTTGAATTTTTGACCGCATGTTAACGGTGTTAGTTCCCCGGCTCGGAGTTCATCGACCGTTCTAAACACTTCCGATCACATGCGAGGCTATCTTCGATCGCCTCTGACCGTGATTACACCCTTTGGTCCCGACATTTTCAAACTCGATAACCGTAGTGCGTGGCTATCAGGAACTTTGCTAAAGCTGGACGACCAAGAATTGCATTGTATGCAGTCTCGAAGTTCACCACATCAAATGAAATTTTTTCTGTCCGGAAGTTGTCGGGCTTTCCGAACGTAACCAATAGGGACAAGTGCTCAATTGGCTTAGCGGTAGACCCAGGAACTATGCCATGAAAGACATATTTCACAGGTTTTACCTTGGATTTGGGAATCTGCATGTCTTCCAAAGCACTTGCAAATAAAATATTCAAAGAACTACCCCCATCTATCAAGACCCGATTAACCTTGCAGTTATTAATAGTAGGCTCAACGACAATTGGAAATCTACCTGGTCGAGTCGAAGGAATAGGGCAGTCTTCTTTGTTGAAGGAGATTATCATTTCCGACCACCTTGAAGGTTTTATGGCGATCGAAGGTTCAGTAAGGTTGACTTCTCGCTCCATGGCTTTCAGGTGACGTCTGGACTCGTACGAAGAAGATCCACCGAAGATCACATCGACGGTGTGTTGAGGTTCTTGGTACTCCATTTCTTCGTCACCATCTTTGTCCTTCTTGGAGCTTATTTCCCCGAGTTCTTGAATCAATGGGAGTGGACCTTTACCTGCATAATAATCTTCCAGCTTCTTTTGCCAGGCGCGGCAATTGCGCAAGTCGTGTCCTGCTTGCTGGTGAAGAGGACACCATTTTTTACTTTTCTTGTAATCATTGGTCTGAGCCCCGCCTTGCTACGACCAAGATAATCTTTTCTTCCTTTGGAAAATTTTTCAGAACAAGAACAACCTCTTTGTCGTTGGCTTTGCCATGCTTCTTTTCTTGAGAGTCTTCTTTTGTTTCTTTTCCGTCCTATCTAAGCCAGTTAGGAAATTTTATCCTTTCGATCAACAACTTGCTCCACTCGACCGCTTCATCGTCGAAGCGCATTTGTCACCATGTCGCAAAGCTCGATGGTCGTTCGTGGGGATGTATAGCTAAATCCTCAGTAAACCTTCGATTTCTCAATCCCGCTTTGAAGGCTTGGATAACGGAAGATTCGCAACCTCGTATTGAGTTACGAACTTGGCTAAATCTTTTGATGTAATCACGAGAGTCTCGTTTGATTTTTGCCGTATTCTATGGAGATCGTCTTCCTTTCCAAGGCGATCATACGCACTCGAAAATTTGCAATCAAAGGTCGCAGAGTTGCTCCCAAGCATATACGGACCCGACCGGTAGGTTAAGCAACTATGATCGGGCTGATCCTTCTAATACCATAGGAAGATAGTTTGTCATTACATTTTCATCACCACCAGCCGCTCTGATAGCGGTGGTGTATATCTCGAGAAATTCTAAGGGATTTTGGGTCCCATTGAATTTATCCATATTGGCCGATCGAACCTATTTGGCCAACGCATACTGGAGCCTGGCGAGAAGGCTCGACATCCTGTGATAGTTTCGTGGCGCCTTCTTTGAAAAGGTGTCGGATTATAATCGGTTGGAGACCGATTTCTAGGAACGGGTTGTCGGTGCTCCAATGTCCCGATTCGGTCGTGGACGTTAGTAGAACGCCTCGACCGCTTGTTCGTTCGTGATGTCGAGATCACACCGTCCAAGCGATCGCTCCTCTCGACGAAGTGAGGTGAGGATTCTCGAATAGTCTCCTTCCTCATGACTTGTTGGTTGGAATCGCCGAGGTGGTCGCAGTGTCAATCGATCCTCAACACGACCATGCGTGCCCCCGCCGGAAGAATGCCGTGATGAAGTCATGGTTTGACTTTGCGGTGCCTTCGTTCCCGATGTGCTTCGCATCGCATCGTCTGTTGAATAATCTCCGATACTTGACTGCGAGTTGGGCAAAACTCGAGTCTCGCCAGTAGGGTTAGAAGTATTTAATATATCACGACTCGGCCGCAAGTTTTGGATTGTTACCAAGGTCTCGACGGATTTCGCGTAAGAAGGTGTTTGATGGCTTACATCCTCCAACCTTCCGGTCGATCTTGCTCGTTCCTTACATTGGTTGGGAGGATCAGCGATTAACCGTGAACGCCAACCGCCTGTCACCTCCGGCATTTGGTGCTTGACCGCCGCACCATCTCCATTAGGACGTGGTGGCGGGGCAACGTATGTAGGACCGTACACGGCATTGTGATCCGTATCTCCGATCGCATTGACCTCATGCTTCCAGCAGCGATCCTCCGATGAACTTCCATCGTAATCGATGGAGAGCCTTTAAGAGCTTCTGCGGGAAGCTTCCACGACGGAGAGCAGTCGGTGATCAGCACTTCCTGAGGTTTTCGGAAGGGTCTCAACCTGATCCGGCGAGTCGCCGATCGAATGTTGAGTTTTATCATCCCCACTTGATTTATGATCAAGGGAGGTTTCATTGACACCGTCACCAAGTGTCGATTAGCTCTGGAATTGCTAGAAGGTGTCGGTGAGTACCTATCAACCATGATTGCATCAAAGGTATATTGAGCCTCGGGTTGCGGTGTTGAATTTTTGTCACCTTTTTTGCCAGTCGAAAGGCCCGGGCTTGCTGAGGTTTTGGGGTGTTCCGAACTGGTCGGAAGCACTTCCTCTGAAACCACCACTGATTGCAGCGGTGTGTTTTCATCCATCCGGTCGACTTCGCCGATTTCTGCCCTGGGCGAGCCGACAGAGGAGGATGATGAAGAGATTCTGTTTTCCTCCATGGCGCGCATGCATGCATCCATGTCGAGGTCGGCGTAGTTCGCCAAGTCGAACCAATTTTCTTTATCCCAACTTCCCGCCATAACCGCATCAGCGGTCACAAATGGGGAATGGACAAAGATTTGATGAGTAGAGAAATTATTCTGAGATTCCACGCCGCGCGCCCCACGGTGGGCGCCAGCTGTCGACGATCAAGACGTCGATCTTACGAAAATAAAGGAGAAAGTGACGTAGGAAATCTCAGAAAATAATGGGGCTGCTCTTTATTTATATGAACTGGGTTTTACAAGGTATCCTCTAAGAATACTGCTTATTCCCTTACAAACTCATACTTATCACACGAAACCATGGCCTGTATTCTAGTTTGATATCTATGTCTTCTGTCCCTTCTTTCTTTTTTCTTCTCCTTTCCCGATCCGTCCAGGTTCCATCTTTAAATAGCTCTTAAAGAGGCAGCAGTTACTTCCAGAGAAGACGCCTGATGTGAAACGATATGTCTGGTCGGAGCCAAGCGATGGTTGATAAACAACCAACTGTTCGACGATTATATGTATATGAAACATATAACCGCAAGGAGGTTATTTTTTGCTGTGTTTGGATAAGATACATCGTATGGTATGGAATATGCACGTGTTCCATTCATCATACGGTAGAGAATATTCTTGGAATCAGTTCATACCTTTTACGAGCAGTTCTCCTGGTCGGGAGCTTGGCTTAGGTCTTCGTCCGACCAGGGTACCCATTATGTAACCTCTGGAATCTCTACGACCAGTGAGGTCGTGCACCTCAGGGGTTACGACCATGAAGACGTATGGTCTTTTTTATATATATTAAAAATAATATATAGAGGTTTTAATCCTCGCCAACATCGATCTTGATTTTATATCACTTGACGCTTCGCCGACATTACCACGAATCAGAATAATCTGGCATTGGCTCTGATACCACTTGTTATGCTCTAATACCCCTTCTTATATGTAGGGGTGTTTGTTCGGTATTTTCGGTAAATACGGTTCGGTATATACGGTAAATACGGTGTTGCTAGTTCGGGAAATACGGTATTTTTGAATATACGATTCGGTATCGGTAAATCCCAATTTATTTCGGCACGATATCGGTAAATACCATATTTACCAAAGTTGCCGCGAATTGTGAATGAGTAAATATCATATTTACCAAATCCTAATCCACTACAACATTGTATCTTGCTGGAAGTGCATGCATGCACATGCACATGCACCACACCACAACACCACTCGATCAGTACATCACATGCACAATCATTGCCCAAATGGCAAATGCCCAGCAATCCAAAGCAATAGCATCGCCGGCTGCACTTCCTCTGTTTGCTCTCAACATGCACATACACTTCCTCTGTTTGGAGGTCGGAGCCCGGGCATGGTAGCCCCAGCCAACACAAGCGCCGCAGCCGCAGCGTGTGCACCAACAAGCGAGCCAGGGCGTGGCCGGCGCCGCCACTCAGCGCCAATGGCGACTTCAAGCGAGTGGTTAAACGGTTTGATCGGTTTGTTCGGTTTTTAGCCGGTTTTTACCGAAAAACCGAATTCTGAAAAAACTAGATTTCTGAAAACCGTACCGAATACCGGTCAAACCGAGTTGAGCGGTACGGTTCGGTTTATTCAGCTCGGTTTATTCGGTTCGGTTCAAAAGTGAACAACCCTACTTATATGCAGCAGCCCTCAGATCGGATGAAAGTTATGAGATACGATACGAGCGTCCATGATATTAAGAACGAATTAGATGAATCCCATAGAAAGAACCTTAACGAGAATCTAATAATCATCATTTTACTATTTATCTGTAATTGAGTATTATGGGTAAATATGACGTCACACAGCTATCGAGTATACCCTTTACAATAGTAAGGGAGAAATCAATCAGGTGGTCGTAAGCTTTTCTACGACCACCCTCATAGTCGTAGGTTCTCCTATGACTACCGCGTAATTGTAAGTCCTTCTACGATTACCTCCGGTTGTAAGTTTTTCTACGACTACCCTCTGGTCGTAAGTCTTTCTACGACCAGTCCTGCCACGACTTCTCCACAGATAACTGAGTTAACTCGCCAGAGGCCTTTATTAACTATGAGATCCGAGCAGTCAAGATACGTAGTTATTCTCTGGAATAACTACAGGTAACTTACCATTATCTCTTATTGATAACTGTCAAGCAGCGTAGGGAGGTTACTAATCTAGTGATTACTCTCATTATTACGGAATAAAAAGCGCTTCCTGACCTGAAACGACAACCTCCCTCACTGTATACTATAAATAGACTTCTTTCAGAGAGGAATGGAGAAAACTTTTGAGAGACAATCAGTAGCAATATTAGCGCAAGTCTTTTCCACTGATTGTAATCAGGATACCCAATACAATACACACAGGAGTAGGGTTGTTATTCTCTTTGGAGAAGGACCGAACCTGTATAAAAATCCACGTGTCTTTTCTGTCTGCGTGATCAATTGTGGAGACCCCCGGAATCAAACAATATTTACGTAAGATCGGTTCTAAAACAAACACCGACAAACCTAATAACAAAGACAAAATAATCACAATGAGAAAAAGATTTAGCGAAACCGACCACAAATTCCTTAAGTATAACCTCAAAAGAGTACAAGAGATTATCGCTCTCTCGTACCCTCTCGAACCTTTTAAAACACTCGAAAAGTTACCCTATATAAGAATCTAGTGCTAAAAAATAACCTAGCATCTAATTCTCTCATGCACCTCTTGCTTTGAATGGGTTAGTTTGTAGCTTGTGTTCTCTATAATCACCCCAAAGGTGCTCCTTAGTTCTTCTCTGAAAAAATAGGAGTTCTAATCCTATTAGGATTTCTATAAAAATTCTTTTAGAATACTTTTCGAAGTTCTAGTTTACTAGTATACGAGTCACCCATTGTTACGTAGGTATACAAACTTACAAACCCTTCCCTTCGATTCATCCGCTCTGTGCTGCTAAAAAACTTGCTCCTCGCACTTGATTTTTGGGGTAAAACCCGCGCTGTGCTGTGAGCCTGTGCTGGCCACAAGGTCAACTCAAGTAACCTCTTGGCCACGATGCTCTCTTCTTACCAAAAGTGAATCCGAGACTCAGCTCAAGAGGTGGAGGTGGGGCTGCCCATGGACGCGGCGGCGGAGCACCTCCTGCCGCAATCAGCAACCGCCGTGGACCACCTCGGCCGCCCGGCCTCCCGCGGCACCTCCGGCCGGTGGCCCGCCGCCATCTTCATCATCGGTACCCTAAATGCGCCCCGAAACCTAGCGCGGTAGCAAATCAACGAGCAAGCACCGTTCTCACACCCTCTTTGATCGGCGTGTCGTCGGTGTCACAGGGGTGGAGATCTCGGAGCGGTTCGCCTACACCGGCATCTCTGGGAACCTGATCACCTACCTGACCGGCCCGCTCGGGCAGTCCACGGCGTCGGCAGCCGCGGCCATCAACGCGTGGAACGGCGCCGGGCTGCTGCTGCCGCTGTTCGGGGCCGCGGTCGCCGACTCCTGGCTCGGCCGGTACCGCACTATCGTCTGCGCCTCCCTCCTCTACATCCTGGTATGTGCGTATACTGTTCATGTCTCCCGGATTCGCAGCGAGTCGCATGTAGTCTGGGTCACTCAACTGCTAATTTGATGTTGGACATCTGAAAATGTTGAGCTTGAGAATGTGCTACTTTGATTTTGTGAGTAATTTAAATCTGCGAAGTTAAAACTGTTGTGCCTATAGACTATAGTAAATGGAAATCTGAACCCTTTTCTTTGTTGCTCTAGTCTCAGATGCATATCATGTATACTAGACAATGTCCTGAATTCCGAGCAACAGTAGACATAAGTCAGTGCTATGACTCATCTGCCAGCGTAGAAGCATATTCTGGTGAACTTGTTACTAAGAATGAGAATCCTGTGGGGTCAACCCTTGAGGAGTTCAATTAGCCTTTGTTAGTTTGTTCAGCATTGAGGATACAACTCCACTTACCCCTTGTCTAACATGAATTTTTTTATCCTTCGAATACAAGTTCAGGTAGGGCTATTGCCCTCCTGTAATTTCCATTAAAAAAGGACCCAACTCCACAATCAAAGATATTTTTCAATTCACTACTTCCTGAACTCGATCCAACTGTTGGACTCTGGAGGGGACTCTGAACTGCACTAGATAAAAATTCGGCCTTAGGCCCTGAAGGATCTGGATAAATTACTAAAGTTTCTGTTTTAAAAAGAATTAAATTATGCAAAATATATCCATAGAGGCCTGTTTGATGTGTTCAAATCCGAAGCAAAGAGGATTTTCGGCGCATAATTCAGTTCAAGATTTTTTGTGGCACAATACATACTCATGCATCATAGTGGGTACTTGATGTTGTGCATGTAAGAGCCTAGAAAATAAATTAATCGACACACTATACATCATTGTGCTAAAACAATATTCATTTCCTGTATTGTGCAATATGTGAGCTTCTTTCACTGAATTGTATCCACCATCCAGGGACTGGGCATGCTCACCCTATCATCAGTTCTTGCACCAGGACAACCAGCACAATTTGGAGACCATGTGGAGGCTTCAACTATTCATTTATCTTTCTTCTACTTGTGCCTATATATGGTGGCCTTTGCTCAGGGTGGCCACAAACCTTGTGTGCAAGCATTTGGGGCAGACCAATTCGACGAGAACGATCCTGAAGAATGTGCCTCAAGGAGCTCCTTCTTCAATTGGTGGTACTTTGGGACGTATGGAGGCACTACTGTTACAGTTTCAATCTTGAATTACATTCAAGATAACATAAGCTGGCAGTTTGGGTTTGGAATCCCATGCATCGCTATGTCTCTTTCTCTTGCAGTGTTCTGGCTTGGGACCAAGAATTATCGGTTCTATCCTCTAAGAAGTGATGGAAGCCTATTTGGACAGGTTGGCAAACACCTTCTAGTATGGAGTAGAGGCTGGCATGCATCATGGTGTTCGAAGTAAGCTTATTCTGAAACTGTGTATCATTGTATTGAGCTCGTTCTTCAGAAAACCCGACCTTATTTGTTCTTTGTTGTGTGTGTGTGTTTGGCATGCAGACCATCTGATGATTCTCACTGCACGCCAACGTCATCATCCAATGGAGACAAGGATAACGCAGAAAAGACATGCCTTCCTGATGAAGCCAAGGCCGTGCTTAAATTGTTCCCAATAGGGGTAACCTGCCTGATGTATGCAGTTGTTTTTGCCCAGTGGATGACGCTGTTCACTAAGCAAGCAGGTACACTAGATAGGTGGATAGGTGGCTTACAGGTACCATCTGCTGCCCTACAAAGCTTGATCAGTGTGTCGATCGTCGTCTCTGTTCCTATATATGACCGGATCTTTGTTCCAATAGCTAGGAAGTACACAAAGAACCCTTATGGTATCACAACGTTGCAAAGGATTGGAATTGGATTGGTTATCTCTGTGATTTTGATGGTTGTTGCAGCCCTTGTGGAGATGAGAAGGCTCAAGATGGCGAGAGACTATGGCCTAGTGGACAACCCTGAAGTGACAATTCCTATGAGCTTCTGGTGGGTGGTCCCTCAATTCATTCTGTCTGGCTTGGCGGACATGTTCACAATGGTTGGCTTGCAAGAATTCTTCTACGACCAAGTACCAGATGGTTTGCGCAGTTTGGGCCTTGCTTTATACTTGAGCATATTTGGAATTGGGAGCTTCATCAGTAGCTTTCTTGTGTATGCAATCGACAAGGTAACCAGTGGTGGCGGAGATAGTTGGTTCTCGAACAATCTAAACCGAGGGCATCTTGATTACTTTTACTGGCTTCTGGCTGTGCTCAGTGTTATCGGGTTGGCTGCTTACCTGTACTTTTCACAAGTGTATGTCCACAAGAAAAAGGGCATTTCAGTACAATGATCGTGTGTCAACAGAGATTAACATGCCCGAGAAATGCATGGGCATGGGCTGTCACCTGTCAGTAGTGACTCATGGCATATCACTTCTGGAAGAAAAAAAAATCAAAGGCTATCAGTCTGGAGGACGGCTTGCATCTTGCTTATGTTGTTTTACGGTGCCTGTCAGAGGGGAATACTGCCATACCCTGCTTGTAAACTGCTGCTTAAATTAGTCGCATGAAGAGGGTATAGGCTAGATCCCTCAACAATCACATTGTGGAATTCAACCAAATTGCTGTGGTAATATTCCTTGTGTGTCGATATCTTGAGGTGAAATGTTGATTTGCAAGTGGCAGTCATGCAATTTGTACAATGATACGGTAATACTCTCTTAATACGACTTAGTATTGTGTTAATTGTTCATCGAAAGGACATTTTCTCGGATGTTGTACAATGATACGATAATACTCTCTTAATGCGAGGTAGTATTGTGTTAATTGTTCTGTTTTGCAAAGCGCAAACATCGCACTCAGCCCACATGAAGAAGAATGGTTGTCCTGTCCAGATCTACTAGACGGCCGGGCGACCGCAAATGATTGCGCGGGACACTATTTCCACCGTCGGTTTGCACGTGTTTGTCCAGATAACACCTGTTTATTACTACTAATCACTTCAGGGGAAAAAAATCAAAACATCAAAACACCTATACATGAACCGTTCGCACTATCTACGCCACTCAAAAGTCCATCGAGATTCGCATCACTCTCTCCCCGTCCATTTTGCAAAAAAATCCTCCATTTCTCTTCCTTTTTACAGAATCCCCTTCTCTTCCTTCCCCTCTCCTCACCCCTCTCTAACTGATCCTCTCTTCCCTCCCGGCTTCTGGCGAGCCACGCTGCCAGTCGTTCTCCACGCTCGTCGCCTCCCACGCTGCCAACAGTAAACCACGGTGCCGCGCCGCAAGCCCCCGCCAGCGCCGCCTCCTCGCGCCGCGAGTCCTACGCCGCCAAGCCTTGGCGACGCGGTCATCGGCCGTTCGCGAGCAGTGCTGTTGAGCCTTGGGACTGCCGGATCCAGGCGTCCTGCTCTGCGCTGGGGTCGGATCCGGCCGGAGCCACGAGGGAAGAGAGGGGAAGGGAAAGAAATGTAGTTTTTTTTTTTTGCAAAATGGATAGGGAGAGACAGGTGTGAATCTCGATGCATTTCGTGTGGTGTAAATAGTGCATACGGTCCATGTACACGCGCGAAAACCGCATTCGTACGTAAGCCCAATTTTGTTTCCTTGCAGTGCCCGAGTTAGGATTTCGCCGATGAGTGTGCAAACTTTTTTTTTCGATTACAAGCACACGCGCACGAGTGCGTTTTTAGCACATATCTAGAAAGACGGAGACGAGAATAAATCCACAACTTTACAAAATTTCTACTAAAAGCGCACTCGCATATGCATAAAGGCGCGAATTTAAATGATGTATTCTAACATAAAAGTTTAAATGATATGATAAATGTTCAAATAGAACAAATTATATATTTCTAGTACGGTCGATATCACAAAATATAACTTGTGTTGGTGAGCTGCTGACTATTGATTGCTAAGAATAATACAATGTAATTCATTGTATAGCATGTGTATTATACTAGATATATATATTGTGTAATGGGTTTACATGCAAAATTTTTAAGGGAGCAACCAGTGTTCCCCTAGGCGGGCGCCTAGGCGCTGGGCGAAGCCCCGCCGCCGCGCCTCGGTGCCAATCGGCACCCTAGGTGGGCCGAGCGCCTAGCTAGTCCCAGGCGGTGCGAGGCGGGCAAGGCACGGCGGCTCTAGGCGGCCCGAGGTGGAGCGGGGCCCATAGGGAGAAAACGACAAAAAGGTAAGTGAGCTCTCACCTGGTACCTTGTGGTCACAAACCCTACTCTTGCTCTGCTCCCATCGAGTGCCATCGTCTCCTCTGGTTCCCCATCGCGCGCCGTTGCTTCCTCCGGTCCTCCTCGCGGTTCCCCGTCGCGCGGCTCCTCCTTCGCGAATCCCCTCCGTGTGTCGCCTCCTCCCCGGCTCCACGGCGCAGCAACATGGGAGGTCGCCGAGGCGCAGAGTTGTGCGGCAAAGGCGAGAGGGAGAGCGAGCGGCGGAGGCGAGAGAGAGAGAGGGGGGGGAGAGCCGCGAGAGAGTTGCGAGTGAGGGAGAGAGAAAGCCGCAACTACGTGAGGATGAGGACCGAGGAGGAGATATTTTGTTTAGATTGGACGACCGATATTGCTTTAGATCGGATGACCGATGATGCTTTAGATCGGATGGCCGATACTACTTTAGATCAGACAGCCACATCGGACGCCAGCTCTTCTTCTTCCCCGCGCCGCCTTCTCCCCCTCGCTTCCTTCTTCAGTTCTTCTTCCCCTGTGCCTCCTTCTCCCCCTCGCCTCCTTCTTCCCCCTCGCCACCGCCTTCGCGCCGCACTCCCTCTACTCCGCTCGCCTCTGCTCCCTCCGCGCGCTCGCCTTTGCTACCCCTCGCCTCCGCCTGAGTCGGCTGCCTAGGCGGGCTAGGCACTAGGCGACCACCATCCGCCTGCCTTCCGCCTAGCTCCTAGGATAACCTTAGGTGCAACAGTACCCCATGGTCTCGTGTGGCTCCGCCACTGTTTCCTTATTGTTTTCACATGGGATGTGTGACAGTTTGGGACGATATTGTTGGACAACGTTAACTTCAGTTTTTTTTATCAGCGTAGGAGACGGTAGCTCGGATAGAACTAGTATATCGAAATCTTCTGTTTTGAAAGAAGTACATAGAAATCTCTATGTCTGCATCTATCCACAAGTTCAAACCCTTGCACATACATTCACTGTAAGCCCCTGTGTGTGTTTTTAATGTGAGCCCCTTTTTGGAATGCGTTTTTTTCCAAGATATATAGAAACTGGAATTTTTTTTAATAATATTATTTTAAAATATAATTACAAAAATAAATAGTCACCCCAAAATATTACAAAACTACGTCCCTGTCGCCAGTTGGGACCATGTTCCCTCCCTGTCGCCGATCCAGCTCGATAGGAAGTGAACAGTATTCCTATCGCCAGTTCAATCGGCGACAAGAACCCTAATCTGTTTGATCTGTTTGTGATTTTTGTAGATTCTTAATGGTATGAAATCTGTTAGACTCGCAATAATATTTTGTGATCGCCGCATATTGTTGTTGTGCGGTGAATTTCTGAAGAATTTTATGAGGACGATTGAGGTAGCAATAATTTGTAAGTAGGAAGATAAGTGATATTGCGATGCGCCAGAGAATTCATACACGATGGAGAACTTTAGATACATGGCGCAACGATAACAATACGATAGTTGATTCGACAATGTGGTTACATGGTATGCAGGCTAACAGTACACACATGTATTTAGGGAATTAGAAATACATGAGACATATGGACGGTGACGATCGAACTACTGCGTGGAACGTGGCCATTTTCTTTGCAACCCAGCTCGGCATTGTACTCCTCGCCTTGTGTCTTAGCTTTCACCGTGATGGCCCTCTTCCGCGCCCTCTCGGCCTCGCGGCGCCTGGCATACTCGCGCTCCTGCTTCTAGTGCAGCCTCTCCTGCCTCTTCTTCTCCTCTATCTTAGTCTACAGCTCTTCGAGGCGTCTTGCACGGCCCTCGCAGTCCTCCCTAACCGAACTCTTTCGTATCAGCAGCATCCACATGTCATAGGGTGGATCTTGTCGTTGATCCACTGGTTGAAGTCACATAGGCGCAGCGGAGACTGCGGTGGGAAGAGAGACGTGGTTACGGCGTAACGGGAAGCAAAATAGTGGTGTGCACTAAAGTGTGGTTTTATTACCGGCTACCTGTGACTTGGTGTGTCAAACCTGCAGTCGGGGTAGTCCGCGCAGTAGTTTGGGCAGCACCAATAGCGCTGCCCAATGGTCTACTCGTCGGTTGATTTGACACACTTGTAGGCATCCCAACACCAGTAAAGGGGTGGCGTCACCCCCGTCGAGGGCCCTTCCGGAGGGCGTTCAGAGGACATAAGAGGGGGGCACGGCTTGACTCAGAATCGCTGGGCGTACTGTGAGGCAACCTCCTAAGATCCACGAGCTTCAGGTGTGGGTAAGTCTGCTAACTAAACGCCTTGTGGCGAGCAGCGGTCTCCTGGGGAGACACCCAGTCCTTTAAAAGCTCGTGGATGTGCCCTCATGCCTTCTCCTTGTCCATGTTATCTAAGTAGTGTTGTTGATGTGAATTTCCTGGCCGAGTCGTGTTGTATTTATAGCGGAGCGGATGCAGTACTTGTTAGGTCACATTGCTGCGCAAAGCTGCCTCGTCGGGTCACGTCGCTGTGCAAAGTTGCCTCGTCGGGTCACGTCGCTGCGCAAAGTTGCCTCGTCGAGTCATGTCAAACATCACGTGGGGGAGTCAAGGCTAGAAAGAGGGTGGTGTGGGGTGTCCCGATGCAGACTCCCTCACGTAGTCGCGGTGCACATAAAAAAGAAATATAGAAACACGAGACTAGCATAATAATAGTTATATATAAATTAATATTTATATGGCATGACTGATATTTAGAGGAACAGATATTTACTAACGGCCCCTCTTAGGCGTACCCCGCGTGTCGCCACTGGCCTTGGCCGGCGCTGGTGTGAGTAGCAAGGGCATTGACTGCTGTTCTTTATATGTTTGTTGGCCAGCGTACAGTAGCAAAGGACCACTCCATGAAGTGCCCGCCAAACAAAGATTTTAACCTTTCCAGGCACAGGTAATTTCCAAGTAATGTCACATACCTTATTTACAGTAGCTTCCCCTTCTCCATCTCTTCTCCTCAGTACTCTACCAAATTGATGTGTTCCCATTCCACATAATATGCCGACCTCACGGTCACGGAGAAGATGCCGTTCTTGTTGTAGTGCCATGCAACAGAATCCTCCATTTCGCTGTGGGGTAGAGGTGTCCGTAGAATTCTGTGAGCATCCACCGGGAAAAAACATAGCTCATATCAGATCTTCATCCCATGTCCCCGAGGTCGGGTCGATTAAGTCCTTCAACCTTACTGACAACATTTCCTCCTCGCGGAGTAAAGATTTTCCTAGATGTAGTCCAGGGATCCATCCATATATTAGTCTTCCTTCCGTCACCTACTCGCCATATACATCCCCTTTTAAAAGTTTGCAGCCCAGCGTTTGCCAAGTAAAAGATGAGCCCTTCTTGAGCTGAGCTCATAAGAGATCACCTGAGGCCTGAGGGCTAGTATTTGGCTTGAAGCACTTCAGCACCTAAAGAATTTGGCTCAGTTAGTAGTCCCCAACACTGTTTTGCTAACATGGCAAGATTAAAACAGTGTAGGCCCCTGAAGCTTTTTTTTTTTTTTTGAATCCGTACAACATAGACTCACACAGCGGATCACTTGATGCAAGAAATAACGAAGTCATCTTGAGCTTGATAAAAATGACGGTCATCATCTGATGAGCACGTCGCCTCCCACTTAAAGAAAATCCTCTTAAATGAGACACGTAAGGTCAAACCTGAGGTTTGAAGCCTGATGAACTGGAGTACAACCACCTTCACTAGCCACCCAAACAAAACTTGGTTCTCCCCATGCCGCCTCTCCTCCTCTTTGGAATGCACATTTTCCATTCGCAAAAAAAAAAAAAAAAAGGAATGCACATTTTCCACCACGCAAACCAGTGGAGTCTCCTGTGATTCCCATCATCTCCCTACCAAAATTGCGCCATAGCATCATGAATTCCTTTACAGATCTTCTTCGGTAGTTTAAAGACCGAAATGGCATAAGATGGTGTAGCTTGGATCCCTGCTTTTAGTAGAATCTTCTTTCCTCCAGTGGACAACAGCTTCTCCTTCCACCCATTAATCCTTTTACAAATTCTATCAATAAGATGTTGGCTGGTCCGATGGTGGTACGGGGGTGGTACTGGTATGTATCCCCGAGCCCGAGCCCTTCGAGTTTCGACTGCCTCGCGTTTTAGACCGTCCGATCCGAAATGTGGGGTTACGATATGGAGGGGCAAAAAAACCTGATGCGGTAGCCATAGTGAGAGTAGTCATCCTTCCATCACATTTGAAGTATGGCAGGCAGCCATAAATTACAGTTGAATTAGTTTTAGAGAAAGCACGCAATTGGTTAGAGAGGTGCTTAGCAAACGAAAACTTCTTTTTCTCGCCCGTGCTCTCTTTGCTAAAAAATGTGACATTTTCAATATGAGACGGTCTCCAATGAGTAACTTTGACAATCAATTTTCATAGTAACACATCAGTTAAAAGTATAAAAATCTATATCGTGAAAGTATTTTTCGTAACAAATCAAATGATACTATTTTAATATGGTTAAATCTAAATAGTTTTGTATATATTAGTGGTTAAAATTAAGGAAGTTTGACCACTGAAATTCTAAAATATCATATATTTCAGAACGGAAGGAGGGAGTAAGACAAATAAGGTGATAATTTTGTAGCACCGATACTTAACAGGTGTTTATACATATAACTGCCTCTAGTAAATGGATAATACAAACATCTAAACAGCTACAAAATGTGCTTACATTAGAGATGACTTGCATGAGTGCTGGATGATGCGGACATATTCACACCCTTTAAACCATGTAAAAGCCCTCATGCTACGGTGTTAGTCGTCGCCAAAAAAGACTTAGAAACCAATATTGCTGGTTAAAAACTGCATTCTGCAACCTGTAAAGATACAACAGTTCTGGAGTGCTTGATGAGTCATATTCTCTTTGAGCAACCATGTCAAAGCCCTCTGTGTTAGTCGTCACACACAAACAAAAAAAAAAACCTCAAATATGTAACCAATATTGCTGGTAGAAAACTGGACTCTGCTATCAGTAATGATACAATGTTCTGGAGTAGACCTGGCAAAATAATAAGATTTTATGACAACAAATGTTTTCAATCGACAATCAGTCCACACACAAGTGAGAAATCAGACTTCCATTATAGCCATCTAAGAACAGAAAATGATTTAGGATATATCCAATTGTCCATCATCAAAACTGAAAATGAACCCAGATAAATACATTATCTCGACATTTCAAATCTTGTTAGACATCTTCCCAACCCCAGGGAACTTATTTATCATGATCTGAATAAATGAGAACCACAAATGAAAGAACGGCAACAATGCCAGTATACAACACTTGCCTCCTAGAATATTTGATGCCACGACCTAGAAGCTTGAAGATCACCAGACTTCGCAAATGCTGCTGAGGTCCTCTATTTTACTAGGGAAGTTCTACCAACAACAAAAACCAGGGCTACAACAGAACAGGGATTGGGCGGCCTAGTATCGGCCGTGACCTGGTGGAGGCCTCCTGTTAGAATTCCTATCTAAGGTGCTGTAACGGTTCTGGGACTGCTGTGGTCGTGAATTAGGTCTTGCAGGAGGCGCCCCACCTCCATAAGGCCCTGATCCAGCATAGGAACTATAAGGTTGCTGCTGCTGCCACTGTTGAGCTCCTCCATATTGTGCAGGCTGGTAGCCCTCACCATACCCCCCAGCATATGGCGGGGGTTGCCCATACCGTCCAGGACCTGATGATGGAGGAGCAGGATGCGACGAATATGGGTTGCCACTGTTCTGATGGTATCCAGATGGAGGTGGGACCCGTCCTCTTGAATCATGGTGGCTATCTCTTGCATATGGGTGTTGGTGGCTATCTCTTGCATATGGGTGTTGCCTTCCGCGGTTATCTCGTTCATACTGAGAAGGTCCTGACCTTTCATACTGATAATGACCTGATGACAATGCATACGCTGGTACCTGACCATTGGGTACATTATCACCAGGAACATGCCAACCAGGACGTCCAACAGGCTGCTCCATCCTAGGTGGCATAGATGGGGCATTGTATTGCCCACCACTGCGAACATTCAAGCTGTTTACAACCAGTCGGTGGGCAGCCTCCCCAAGTTGGCAGCCAGATATTGCTCCTGCTGGGTTTTGCCTGAACCATTTCGTAAGTAGGTTAGGATTTTCAATGTGGCTGCAAGGACCGACAAAATAAGGCAAAGAGCTGTTACACTACCTGCTACTGTTATCATGAGGCCTCCTGTTGCTATTATCATAAGGCCTCCTGCCACTGTCTTCATGCCACAGCACAGGCGGTGGTTTCAGATCACTAGCTTCAACAGTCTGCAGAGTAGATTGAACACAAAGATTAGTTACTGCTATCGCTTTCCAAGTGGAATGATATTACTAATGTTGATGCGGCACTGAAATAACAGTTCTGTACCTTCTTGGGTATGATAACACCAACAGGTGGACGGGCAATGTGCTTATGAGGATCTGGAAGCTTGTAGATTGAGCATCTAGTTAAGGCAAATGTCATAACCATGAATTAGATTGCCACTAAATCGTATTAACCATATTAGGCAAAAGGGGTTGAGCTTACATCACTTGATTGTCCATAATATCCTCCAGCCCATCCACAGGAGACCTGAAGACAGGAGGGGATGGATCACCACTGCAAAGTGAGATGTAACCATTCATTCCACCACTGCACAAAATAAGCAAGAGCAGCTGTGTTAGAGAAATTTGAAATAGTATATCAATATGTAGTCAATCAAGAATCATGATAGACTTAGCTAACCTAGCAGAAGGATCAAGCTTTTCTTTAATTTCATTTCGCTCTTTATCAGGCAGATGTCCAAATTTGCTGCTGAGAGAGTAGATATAAGGCGAGAGTGGATGGGAGCCATTCACAAAAAGCATATTGGACATCACACTGTTTCTCCTTGCTTCTTCAGGCTACACAAAAGATGAGGAAAGCAATGCAAATCTTAAGAATAAGATCTTCTATTCCATATGGCTTATAAAAGAATAAATGTTTCATCCCCATACCATCAAAGTATGCTCAACTTTTTTAATCTCAGCCAACAACCGAGCTTCATCAATAAAGGGCAGCTTTGCTATCCCCTGTGAAGTACGGAATTTTACTTAGCCATGGAAGATATACGATATATAAATATGCTCTCCAAAGATCAATTTACCTGCCAAGAATACCTCTTCCCATTCATATCTACTTCAAAATCTGCATAGTAAATGGGTGAAGAGGGATCAGACAACAGCTTAGGCTGCCAGAGGATCTGGTAGTTGACTGGTACTATAACCGATTTCATATATATTATAAAAATCAGTATACCAGTTGGATAAAAATCAATTATTGGTGAATTTGGATCAGTCATCAATCGTCGATACTGTAGAGGGAGTGCATGTGCGCTGAAATGTAAAGTAACAACTATAAAAAAAAGTTCCACCACATTAAGGAACTATGATCGAAGAATTGCAATCTTAGCATATTCACCTCGCAGCTGGGAAAACCCCCATAAGCTGATCAAAAGGTTTGAACGGTGACCCAAGTGTGGAAGTTATATTAAGCTGACCCAAACCCCTTAAATCCGAAGCAAAAGGGGCATAGTGATAAGGGTAAAACCTACATATAGTAAGAAGGAATTAGAATGACACGGGTATTTGGTGGGATGGACAGAAAGAACAATTAAGAACCATCAACAAAGGTGCTGCAAATAAATCTTTACATCATTTAAATTTAATATATTTGAACAAAGGTGCTGCAAATAAACCTTTACATAATTTAATATATTTGGCCAAACAGAGCAGGCTAAATTACCATTGCCATGAGCCGACACCTTCATAATAGTAGTGCATTACCCAACACAAACCTTCAGTATATTTGAGAACCTAAACAAGGGTAGAGCACATCATATAAGACAATACACGAGCAGGAAATTTACATTTATCAAATAACGATCAAATGACACCTTCAATCAAAGTTAGTACGGATAGAGTTATGGCAAATTGGCAAAAGTGCATGATGTGTCACCAATGAGTCGTGAATGCAGTAAATTCAAAGGCACTTCCAAGGTACTTACAACATCTCTACGTATTTCTTCGATCTGTTCAGGTGTTCTTGCCCCAAACTTCTCTTCATAGTACCTTTCCCTCCATCCTGCTTCTCCAAGCTTTACCTGAGTATTAACAAACAATGTTATCACTTACAAAATTTTAAACCAGTAAACTGTACAAAAACTAAACTTCAATAAACCATGCCCAGTAGAAAGTAAATAATTCACTAACTTCAACTACTTCACTTATATTAAGGTCCAAACATAGAAGTATATTTCTAATTCAATACCTATAGTCTCCAATGTCTTTAATAACTTATGGCGGCCACCAATGTTTTGCAAATTGTCATATTGCACAATATGCTAGCACATTATTTAACTTAAACACACAGAACCAATACAGCGCAGCATATGATTTGTGCATATATAACCAAAGAGTTAAGATATACCTTGTCCTCCTCTGGATTTTCAGAATTAAATACATCTGATTTCTCACGAAGTGCATCTTTAAGCATTGACTTCAATTCTTCTTTGTTTTCGCGTTCCTAAGGAAGTTACAGCAAGAATGTCAGATAAAACCACAAAAAAAAAATCTTCAAAAATACATATAACATCTTCTCAATCCAGATGAAATGAAGTACCTGTGCTTCGAGATCATTTTCAGCTTCAACAATGGCACAAGCAATGCTGGAACCTGATGATGATGCCCGTGCAGCTTTTTGAGCTCGATTGTTCCTTTCTCTATTGTCTCTATGAGATCCATTCTGTTCATACGGTGAAGGTACAGCCCCAGAGGCAAGGCGAGACCCATGGAAACGTGCAACAGGTACAATAAGATCATCCCTGACATGGGGATCCAGATCATCGCCTCGCTTTGCTTGGGCCTTTTCCCGTTTTATTCTTTCCGCTTGGCGCTACAAGAGGACAATATCATTGTAACCGTAAGTGAAAACACCCATTTTTCACCATTAACTTTTATAACAATAGACCAGCACATATATAGAAAGAGGTCTGAAAATTTTTTATTCAAGAGTTCTTATCGTCTAGTTCCAAAAGCTTTACACAACTCAAAAGAATACCTGTGAATGGGACACATGCCTGACTAAGCTTAAACCCTTATGAATGTGTTACACTACATGCAAAATTTCATGGATGACATATTTAAATTTCAAGGGTAAATACGGAGAGAAGGCCCTTGAACAGACAACTATTTTTCTCGTTCTATAACATTTCATAGTCTCCATAACATTCAATTGCATGCGGAGCATCTAACAAATTTCCATCTAAACTAATCAAAACAAACACTAAACTAAAAATGCAAACATTGAAACTATATGGAACAAGACAGAAATACAAACGTATGGCAAATAGGGAACATTTTTTTTAAAAAAAAAAGGACGATTAGTTGCCACTTGCCAATATGAGAATTGAGAAAACACACCAGATCATCGATACAGGAAAATGCCAACAGTAGTATAGCGTGCTCTCCACAATATGTATCAGGTATAGTTCAAGTTAAAACGTGAGGTATAAAATCAAACTAGCCATCATTGTGTACCTGGTGCAGACGAGCCCTTTTCTGAAATATTTTATCCTCATAGGAACCAACTGCTTGAATAAAGTGTTCAACTCTATTCAGATCAGGCTAAAACAACAAAGAAAAAAGTTATTGCTGAAATACCAATGTGGATCAATTGAAATCAGGTAGTTTCTGAAAAGGCCACATCGACCAACTCCGATAGAAATGAAATTTGATTACCGTGCAAGCATCAGTTAGATAACCACCCATTGAAGGAAATTCCTTCTTGTATACAGCCATTAGCAAATTAATAGCTCCCTGCAGACAAACAAAGAAATTAATACCATGTCACAACAATTTAAGTGAGTGAACTGAAAGCAGGAAGTGAAACTTGCTGAACTTTTAAAGAATAAAATAGAGATCCAGTCCAGTAAGTAGCGACACTGATAACTTCATAGATACTAGCTGCAAAGGTGGATATTCAATAAAACATTAAATTACAAAACAGGAAACAAACCTCACGAATCTCTAGTGTCGGCATATGTGGAAGAAAATCATTGCCAACAAAAAAGCACATGAAGATGAAATCATCAAGAATGCGTTCAAAATCAATCTGGAAAGGTGGATTTGGCATTCTGAACTCGTATTCTAAGTACTCCCGGAGGGTCCATATATTCAAGAACTGTAAAGGCACAAAAGTGGGGGAGCAATACAAAATGAAAATAAGTCTCTCGTAAAGTCCATTGAATATACTTATTAGACCACAAGTTGCAACAGAAGAAATAGATCATCATTACCTGGTAAGGTTTTTTTGGAACAATAGCTTCCCCCTTCTCATCAAACTCCCCAGCTTTTCTTTTTGCCTTTCCTTCACAATTTGCTGCTAGATGTCCGACCTGACCACACAAGAAGCATTTGTCCTGCTGTCCAGGTGTAAAAACCACCTGCAAACAAAAAGTGTATGCGAATGCGAATAAGTTTTCAAGGCATAACTTTAAAGAAAATGGATAAGGAGGAACCCAGCTTTCAAAGAAAGATAAAACTCACAAATTTTGTGAAAGTAAAAAAAGAAGAAGAAACATGGACAACAGGAAAACATAAGAACCCAATTTGCTTTTTCTTAGCATAAGGCAGTATAACATGTATTTACGCAAACAAGTAAATTCCACATTTTGGGAAGGAGAGCTAACCTCTCTCAGTATGGAGAAGTGTACTTCGTGTGTTGCTAAAGCTAACATGATCAGATCTGCATCCTGCATTTATGAGTATATAAAGTTATGCATTAGCAGAGCCAACAGAAGAAATATTGTCCAGTAAAAAATAAAACATTTAAG
This sequence comes from Ampelocalamus luodianensis, assembly GCA_036346255.1. Classification (NCBI taxonomy): domain Eukaryota; kingdom Viridiplantae; phylum Streptophyta; class Magnoliopsida; order Poales; family Poaceae; genus Ampelocalamus; species Ampelocalamus luodianensis. The sequence continues at coordinate 20,485,157 of CM070617.1, read as the reverse complement.
TATACAGAACATACCAGGCCATACAGGCAATGGCGGGTATTTGGGTTAAATCCAGAGAGATTCCGTTGGCCACGAATATAGGACATAATTTTATGTTCCCCTTCACCAGGAACATTGGCATCAGAAAGAATAACCTTCAAAATAATTTAATCAGAACACACATGAATTCTTCATACTCTTTCCAGTACCAATATGTAACCTTTCCCAACCAGAAGGGAATATGATGGAACATACTAACAAAAAGCAATGCCCAAAACAAAAAACTTAAATTGGCACTAAGTCATGCTTACTTTAATCTGTTTCCATCCAGGATCATAATTCAATCTGAGATGGATGTAGTACTGCAAAGCAACTGATAGAACAGCCATAAACTCTGTCCCTGGAGTAATAACATTAGAATCACAGGTTTGTGATTGCTGTTTTGGAGGAAGCTTTCTGCCTTCCTTCTCAAACTCTTCACGCAGCCTTTCTTCTTCTGCAGCCTGCCGATAGAACGATAGTGAGCAGTGAGTGCAAATATAAATTGTTACAACTGTCCACATATAATAATGATAATAATATACTGAATAAAAGAAAATAATTCCAGTAGAACACTGACCGCATCAGCTGCATCTTTTGCAGCTCTGAATCGTCTAGAGCGCTGCTGGTTCATCTTAGCACGAGGAGCCACACCATCTGTAAAACCATTGTACAACAATACAAAATATGAGCAAGATACCATCAAACATAACAATAGTACGTCATCAAAGACAAAACCCTAGTCAAAGGAAAGTTTAACAAGTATAGGAATTATGTTGCCATAGATTCAGAGAAGAGGGTGCCTATTCTAAATGACGAGTATGACTATCATGTGAGTATAAGTATATACATCAGAACAAACTTCAACAAAGGCATAAAGCCTTACATAATTTGCATTATGACAAGGTGTTCAGTGTTCTGTGTAATAATACCCAGCAAGTAAAAGAGTGACTATACCTAGCATTCCTAACTTCTACCAGCAATCAAGTATCTATGAATATATGAACTCCACCAGTTCCTAGAACAACAGAACAGACAGATGGAAAAGAGTAGCAACAGAATTCCCTCCATAACAGATATATGAAATACATACCAATGGCCATGTACAAAAGCTTCCGAGGGCGAACCATGACAAAGAGCCTATCTATGTAATCAAACATGCACTGGAAAACCTCGGCAAATGTTGTTGGGGAGGGCTGTAGCAGAAAATACAATAGCAGAGAAAAGCATGGTCAATACAGAAGTTGAAAAGCAATAGAGCAATAAGTGAACATAAAAATGTTTCTTATTGAAGAAAAGAAAATGCTTCCACTAAGACTGTTGATATAGTAGCAGCATGCAGTCTGCAAACTGACAAAGCCTCCCAATGGAAATAAACTCAACTCCTTATACGCAAATTGGCAAATTCGCCACCCTGACCACTGGTTGTCAAAATTCATTTGCAATGCAATTTGACAGACAACATAAGGCTGAATTTGAATAATCAGAACTACAACATTAAGTTGAATAGTTTAACTGCAGCGTCCTCTTGACATCTCAAGATGGCTTAAGGACAATTTAGCAGGTCGTATTTATTTGCAAAAATCAGTTTACAAGTACAGCACAAGTTAAAACTAAAACCCAACAATTCACCAGATTAATTCTCTTCTCCATGTTTTCATCTCTCGCCAGCAACGTTATTAAGTAGTCGCTTAGGCATCGCCTAAGCGGTAAGGCGCTGCCCAGGGTTAAGGCGTCGCCCCGCCTTGCCGCGCATGCCTATGGCGTCTGCCTTAGGACGAAGTCGTCGCTATGGCGGCGTATGGCGTCAGGAAGGCTTGAGGCGACGCCTTAGGCGCAGGGGAGCGTGAAAGTGCTGGGTGCTGGCCTTGCCCGCGACTAAACCAGGCCTGCCTGAGCGACCCGAGCCCTGGAACCCGAGAGAGAAGGGAAAAGAAAAGAGGGCAAAGACTCACCCTGGAACCCTAGGCGGCGGCGCCTCCATCTCGCCGCTCCCGTCCCTTGCAGCTCCGGCTACGGCGGATCTGCGTGGCCACCGTCCCGCCTCCATCCTCCCTCGCGCCCTCTCCGCTCCAGATTCAGGTTTGCCTGATCCCCTCCCTCCCGGCCTCCCCCTCCCTCCCCGACCTCCACCTTCCCCCCGACTCCCCCTCCCTCCCCAGCTCCCCTTCCCTACCGGCCTCCACCTCCCTCCCTTCTCCCCACCTCCCCCTCCCTTCTCCCTGCATCTCCCTCCTGGCGGCGACCCAGCAGGCGAGCAAGCCAAGTCGCCGCGGGAGGGGGAGGGGGCGAAGGGAGGAAGGCGGGTTGTGTCGGCGTGTGCTCTCTGCTCTGTGCTGACTGCTGAGGAGAACAGAGGAGCGAAGCCGAATGCATTGCTTTATGCGCTGCTACTGGATCGCTGAACAGCTACTGTGCTGACTCTGAACCGCTGAATGCTAAACCGATTATTACTTCTCTGATCTCTCTAATGCATAAGCAAAAAAATGGCAAGTGCAAGTGCAAGGTATATCTCGGATTATTACTTCTCGGATTCACTTGATTGTTATTGTGGACTTATGTTGCTCATTATTCATGTAGCTTGTTGCTTGGGAGAAGAGAAGAGAGGAGAGATTGTCAACAAGGTATGTCACTCAATCCGTATTTACTCAATTAATTGGAATACAATTTGTATCTATTACATTTATAACAATCTATATGTTGAAACTTGCAAGGGGGATGGATGCTACATGGGAGACGAGCAATTGGAAAGGGGGATGGGTGCTACATGGGCTCAAGAATTGGCAACAACAAGGTACATATGTGCTGCTAAAATACTCATTTTATCTGCTGCCTTAGCCCCTTAGGATGTGTGTAAGGCGTCGCCTCGCCTAGCGCCTTAGCACTTAAAAGGTGAGGGGGTGGTTCGCCCTGCCTCGCCTTACCGCCTTAATAACCATGCTCGTCAGTCGCCATAGCTCCTCGTACATCAACCATCCAAATTAAATCCATCACGTATCTAGCGCAGCCGGACCATCCCACACCCAAACAATCCCCGCCTACCACGCTAGGAAGGCCAGAGCAGCCCAAACACAAACGCCCAAGAAAGCAGCCGAATCAAATCAACACGTCTCGAGGTCGAGGAGAGGGGCCGAGAGGAAGCAACCGTACGTACCCTGTCCTCGGGGTGGAAACAGGGGTGTATGATCCCGTTCATGTCTAGGTAGAGGTTGTCGAATTCGAGGCCGTTGGGGTTGGACTTGGAGGTGTCGACGGGGACCTTGACGCCTTCGATCTCGACGGGCTCCTCCTCCACCACGTCCACCACTACCATCGGGTACTTCTCCGCCAGCCAGCGGTAGAACGCCGGGACACCCATCTCCGCCGCCGCCGGCGATAAGGATACCTCGCCGGAACCCTAACCTTAGAAGCGAGGCGGGTCGACCGGTCGGGGCAGAGAGGGGAGAGGCGCGAAACCCTAACAAAATGGCACGGGGGAAGGCGGCGTGGAAATATCTCCTTTGAGAACGAGAGGAGGAGAAGCGGTTTTGCACTTTGGACCCTGTAGAATCGGGTATTTTAATTTAAGGCGTTGGGGTCTCGGGGAAATGCAAACAAGGACAGAGAGCTCTTTTACGGGAAGGACTTCTCCGGAGTTCTCCCACGCCCACGCGTAAAAACGTAGTGATAGGGGCCGGTGGTGCCAACCCGAGATAGAAAAATAAGCCCAGTTCGGCCGAAACGAGGGGCCTGGATGGGCCGAATTTATCATATGGGCTGTTGTCTCTTCTAAACTGCCCCAAACCAGGCCCATCGTATAAAGAATTTATTCAGGGTCCGTTTGGATGTTGGAATTGAATTAGGTCCCAAATCAATTTCAAGTGGAAATGGAATCGAGCTACAATTCATTTTTTTTTTGTTTGGTTGCCAGGAAATTATTCCATGGAAATGAAATTTTAATCTAATTCCAAATCATGTTTGGCTGCCAAATACCCACATTTCAACTTGGAAACTTCATCTTCTTGCTCCAATGTGACCTCGCTCAATCTCCTATATGCTCCGTAGGGTTACCGCGGACACCTGCTTAGATGTGACCTCGCCAGACTGGCGAGATCGTGTCCCTCCTTGCCAGAGATCTGGAGTGGCGGCAGTCACCAAAGATCAGGACATGTGGATGGGAGTCAAGGAGGTGTTCCTGGTTGAGCACACCGCCCAGAGACTTGGAGAGGCAGCAGTCAGGAGATCTAGAGCTTGCCGGAGATCAGCATGCAGGTCGTTGCAGCAGCCAGCAGCCCCGGATCTGGAGTGGTGGCAGTGCCGTCTCCTCACTCCCCCCAACCCACACACACGCACAGACTGCGCTGCTTACTGCGCCGGAAAAGAGGAAGAAGTGGAGGCGGCTTCAGCGGCGGTGTTCGAAGGAGGAGGAAGCAGTTTGCGCTTGAGCCGTCCATGTGCCGCTCGTAGGGTTGTTCACAATGCCACCGAACCAAACAAATCATACCGAAAAAATGAATAACTCGGTTTGACCGGGATTCGGTACAGTAAGCAAAAACAAGTGATTCGGAGGGTTCGGTTTTTTTGGAAAAAAAAAACAGGATAAAACTGAAAACCCCAAGGAAACCGAAGTATGAGGCGAGCGACGGTGTAGATCCGGACGAGGAGGGTGAGTTGGGGGTGTGAGATAGGCTTGGCGGCTTAACATGGGCGCACATGAGGTCGGAGAGCTGGTCCACAGCGGTGGAGAGGCCCACGGCATGGAACGTAGGGAAGTAGTGGCGGAAGCCCTTCTGGCGACTAGTCCAGTGAAAGAAGGGGAGCGCGAGCAGGGGAGACAGGGGCGGGTGCATAGGCTAAGGAGAGGTCAGCGACGATGGGCAAGCCCCAGTGCTGATGGCAGCGGAGAGGGTCAAGGAGGAACCGCGCAAGCGGGGAGAGGTGGCGGGAGGAGGCGGAGATGGAAGGCGACGACGATGAGGTAGGTAGGGGAGAGGCGGTGGAGAGCGGTGGGAGGAGGGGGTCCCAGTTGGGGAGGGGGAAGGGGATGGTGGTGGAGGAGGGGGGGAATTTGGGAAAAGATGGGTTAGACGGTCGTAGGCGGCTTGAGAAGAACTGAAGAAGATAAGGCAGTGATCAATGAGTAGTGTTGCTACACGTGTGATAACTAGTGTTTTGTGTGTGCTCATGGGTTAGTTTTGGTAGATGTCAATATTTGTGATCACAATTCGTCGTATCGTTTTGTAATTTACGTTAACTTTAGTAAATATGGTATTTATCGACACCGGATCGTATTTTAAATAATGTCATATTTACCGAATCGATAATATCGTATTTATCGAACCATATTTACCGAATGAACAATCCGCGATGGAAGTCGTGGAGTCGATGAAATATGGGAGCAGTCGTTTCCGCTCGATTCAAAGGGGTCGAGCTCGGTACCGGGGGCGGGGTCCTCCCAGTTGTCCGCAGAATTGGCCCCAAAATCCAATTGCAATTCCCTTACCATCCAAGCAACAGATATTCTTGAGGCACAATTCCAATTCCCGAATTCCCGGCCAATTCCAACATCCAAAACGGGTGTCAGTCATCATCAGCACTGGTGTGCATAATGCATCGTGCGACATGTTCATAATAATAAGACACCATGCCCCTTATCAAAATATCCATGAACGATAGATGTAGTAAGGGCTAACAACACATGCTTTGGGACTATATTGTTTTCGATCTACCACCACCCAATGCGTGCATAATTCTGTCGGAAATGGCCAGAATTCAATACCTCGTCTCTGAAGAAACAAAAAAAAAAACACCAGAGGACTTTGTAGAGAAGAGGGAGGACAAGGTACGTAGCACAAACCGCACGCTCATACTCGAGATGGTCGGGCCTGTACAAGAAATCGAAAATATTCTATTGAGACAAGAACAATAGATCATAGATCACACTTTCGAAATTGAGAGAATTTTAATGCATCTAAGTACAGCCAAACCACAATCATTTCTCGCGATCTCACATCATTACAACCTAACCTTTGTTTTTACGCTAACAAATAATAATTAAAAAAGGCGGGAAAAACAAAGACCAGAAGAGCATCAGCTCCACCCCGCCTACATGGCGCTCCGATCATGGCAGCGTTGGAGCATCAACTCCTTTGACCTGGGGTTGTCCTCGGTGCTAGACTCGAACGGGAGAAGTTGGACCGAAAAGGTGGTTGATTATAGGGGAAGAATAGGAACCCCTACTCTTTTTTACCATTTTGTTATTTAATTTCTTTTTCACTTCGGTAGTTAGGAGCGGACGCATGACTAAATTTTAGGTAGAACGAAGTTGTAAGTGTAGACTAAAGATGATTACCCATAACTAAAAGAATCCATACACAAATTATATTGCAATCGCACTAATAAAAATATATGGCAATAAATAGAATCAACAACTGTCGGAAGAGTTTTCTCTTCCATTATCTAAAAAAAATAGAATCAACAACTATAATCTGCATGCGAACATGTGAAGACGAAGGTGAGACATAGAAAAATACCTTGTACGTTGGCTCGTGGCGTCGCCTCGCCCCTGGCTGCCGCGCGCCCACACCTCGCCTCGCCCGCCACCACTCGCAGGAGAGGGTGGGGAGGCATGAGTGAGTGAGAAGCAGAGAAGGCTGTGAGTCTGTGAGGAAAATACGGTGCGGCTGTGGGCTGTTGACTAGGCCCAATTGAACAAAGCCCACGAGGCCACGACCATGAAGCAGCCTCCTCCTCTTCAACCTCCGCTCGGCACTCGGTGTTTCGACAGTCTCCTCCTCACCGGCATGGTCCGGTGCCGTGGATGCTGGGGTCTGGGTCTAGTGGGAGGGGGGAGGGGAGCTCGGACGGCCGTCCGCTCAACCATGCCCGAAAGTTGTGTCCATCCCTGCCGGTGACTATGTAAACTGTGAAGATCAAGCCATACGAAACAATATACGTTGATATAGGAATTCCATATGAATTTCACACGAAACAATTCAATTCCTACGTAAATCTAGATATGATTCCACAGCATTCTGTTGTTCACACGATCTACGTTGTTATGAATTTCTTTCGTTGAACTGTTTACAGGGACTAGGCATGCTCACCCTGTCATCGGTGCAGCCACGGGAATGCGGAGGTGAGGTGGCTTCAGCTGAATGCTCGACGAGTTCGTCTGCTCAAGTGGCTTTCTTCTATTTCTCCCTCTATCTGGTGGCATTAGCTTACGGCGGCGAAAAACCTTGCGTCCAAGCATTCGGCGCGGACCAATTCGACCAGAATGACCCTCAAGAACTCGCCTCGAGAGCCTCCTTCTTCAATTGGTGGTACTTCGGGTCAAACGGTGGCAGCAGCATCACCATTTCAGTCCTGAACTAATGTTCAAGAAAGCGTAAGCTGGCAACTTGGGTTTGGGATCCCGTGCGTCGCCATTGCTGTTGCTCTTACTGTCGTCTGGCTGGGCACCAACACGTACCGCTTATATCCTCCAAAAAGTCATGGCAGCCTACCTGGGCAAGTCGGCAAACCGCTTGTGGCAAGGGTTCAATCTTGTCATTCATCATGGCGTTCGAAGTAATTAAGCTTATGACTGAAAACTTCAATTGATCCGTATTGTTCTGAAACTGAAACTTTATTTGCTCTTTTGGCATGCAGATTATCTGACGATTCATGATTTGCTTCATCAACATCCAAAGGGGACAGCGAGTCAGTGACAACGCAGACGGCAAAGATTTTCCTCCTGAGGCGACAGCATTGCTCAAATTGCTTCTGATATGGGCGACCTGCCTGATTTATGCTGTTGTTTATGCACAGTTGTTTACTTTCTTCACCAAACAGGCAAGCACAGTAGACAGGAGGATAGGCGGTTTAGTGGTACCAGCCGCTGCCCTGCGAAACCTGACCAACGCTTCAATCATGATCTTCCTGCCAATCTATGACCGAATCCTTGTTCCACTCTAGGAAATACACAAGGAACCCTTCTGGTGTCACAATGCTGCAGCCGACCGCCAACACCGAAGTTCTCGATAATGTTGGTTGGGCCGCTTCATCCTCTCGCACTCCAACACTCCACCTAGCGCTATAGCGCCGCTCGTCATAACACACGCACACATATATACTTACCCGTTGTGGAGAGCATAATTACGTAATCTGGTAGCATTTTCTGCCTGCCAAAACAGGAGAATGGTTGGTACTCAAATACGGCATCTGACCGAGTAAGAGTGTTGTTGGTCCTTATATTTTAACCATATGTAAAGGGGTCCCACCTCTTGCCCTCTTTCATCCTTGCCCCGGGCCCCCTTTACCAGCCATAATATTACATCATCTTTCATCTCATTCATTACTCATCATATCATTCCTTTCTTTCATCATCATAGACATTAAATGATTTGAGTTTTGAGAAATAATTTTGATGCAATATGTATATGATATAGTAATATACAGTTTACAGTTAAAATAACTAGATTCATGTTCAAGAGGATCGCTTGCCTTTAAAGTTGTAGAAAAGGTTGGTGTTGACGAAATTCTGCTCAGCTGCTCCCGTCGATGTTGGGTCGTCAGAGTAATCGATAAAGACAAATAATAATATAAAGAAATACATATTTGATTTTGAGATGATACTATAGATACATAAGTTAGTGGCTTTCTAAATGTTAGCACGCTTTAATTTAAATAAAACTTTTCGAGATCGCTACTAAGTTAGCACTCCCAACAAGACGCCTACACGCGATGTCGCCAACGATCAACACGCGGTATTACCGCCACTCGACCAAATGAACCTACCACCACTCAACCCGAGGAACTACCACCGCTAGCAAAACCAACTCAACCAGATCGATCCCCAATCATCCTGGTACCCAACCAAAAACATCCAATTCCCAAATCTAACCTCTAATCTTCTAACCCTAATTCCCTAATTACCTCTCTCCTCACCTAACCCTAATCTCTCTCTCTCTCTCTCTCACCCTCTCACGGCTCAACTCCTAGCGCACACACACACACCGCCGCCACATCTCCCACTCCCCGCATCTACTCCTCACCCCTCTACTCACTCGCCGCCACTCCCTACTGCCTTCCGCCCAACATAGCTCCTGCGCCACCACCGCGCCATCGCACCCTCTGGTGCCGCCGCCTTCTACTCTACGCCGCTTCCTCCCGGCTCGGCCGACTTCTCCCTGCTGCCTCCTTCTCTCGGGCGGCCGGCAAGGCCGCCGCTGAGTCGCTCGGCTGGCCCATGGCGCGCCGCCGGTTCCTCGGCTTAGCCCCGCCCGGTCCTCCACTAGGCTCCCGCCCACGCTCGCTCCTCGCGCTCCTCGCTCGCCCCTGCACTGCTGCTGGCCCGACTGGTCTCCACCGCCGCTCGGCCACGCGGCGCCTACTTGGCTTCACTAGCTACCCGGCTCTACCTCTCTCTACTCCTCTCTTGCTCGATTCATACGCACAAAGATCTATTTGCTAATGCTTGATGAAATGCCCATGTGTGCACAACGAGTACTAATGCGCTTGATCTCCATCTAGGTATGCATGCGCACGCTTAATGATGGGAGGCATGAGGCTTGGTGGATGTGGGAAGAACTATCGATCTACCAAGGTTCTCTTCTCCGATCTCTCCTTGCTCGTGATGATCATTGATGCTCCGAGAGCTATGTTTTGATGCTATTGATGATGCATGATGGCTATGTGAATGATGAATGTGTATGTGTGCATACCGAGGTGCTACCGGGATTACCTCGTTGGGTTCTGGATTGGGGAATAGGGTAGCGTTTACGGCCTCGTCTTGGTGCTCTTCTCACCCTGTCGCCTTGATGCCCGGTGATGGCTTGGTCGCCGCTTACCTCTCGGCTCCTTGCTCGTTGCCTTCTCGCCTCTGGTCGCCTTTGGTCTTCCGCCTCTTAGCCCTTCTCCATCGGTGGCTCCTGGGGTGATGAGGGTGCGGCTTTGGATGACATGGGTGGCATGTGAACCTTGGCTGGCTTACCTTGTGCTTGTGCTTGTGTGAGATTCTGGGAAGAAGGGAGGGAGGCTTGTCCAGGGGAGGGCTTCACGCCTTATCCGATGGTCAGGCATTCCTTATCCACCAGCTTCTATTCCTTTCTTACCAAGACCCTATCCCTTTGCTTGAGCTCGATATTTCCTAGCCTTCGGTGGTTCCTCTCTCCGGTTTGGGTGTTGTCTCGGTGGTGCTTGACTCCTTGGTCTTGCCTTGTGCTATGTCGACTTGTCGCTTTACCGTGTGGATGAAATGGTGCAAGGTGATTGGCTTGACTGGGAAAACTTATGGGGTGGCTGTGGGTGGGCATTGGTCGCTTCGGTGGCACTCTCCTGCTTGATACTTTGGTCGGCTTGGTCTCTGCCGTGCTAATGACCACTATGCCCCTTGCCCTTATCCTCAATGCTCTCTTGTGCCCGATATTTGGGGTTGGTCTTCGCTGGTGTTTTGTGAGGCTTGGTGAGGGTGGCAGGAAGGGGATGAATGTTATGCAAGGGGAGTGGCTCGGCTGGGGCTTGTCCTTTGCCCTTATCTCTACTACTCTCTCCATTCCCCGAGCAAGATATATATATATCAATGCTCTGGACTGGCTTGTGAAGAAATGATGGTTTGTGGAATTGTGACCAAAGGGAAATAAACCTAATGGGTGGCTCTAATCCTCCGCTCTCACATTCTACTGGTGGGGTATCTTGATGGACCTCCTGCTCAGATGAAGCTTCATCGTTGTTGGCTTATGGACCTTGGGTCCAAACGTGGGCTTTGGATTGGTTTTGGATATTCGCTAAGGTAGGTCAGAAATGTGGGTGTCGGTTTTAATATTGCCGGATGATGAGGCCCACATAAGTGATGTGTATCGGGACCTCGTGGTCGGGATATCTTGGCAATCAAAGAGCCGACTAACTCCGTTGGTCCAGGTATCTTGATGGTCAAGGGACCGACTACTCGAGTTGTTCGAGTACTCACCGCACTTGGAGACCGGACGCAATCTTCACTTTACTAATATTGTGGTTTGCTTCGTCTCACCATGAGGATCGGCGTCGGGTTGGCTGTTTCGATCATTATGATGATCGTTGCCGCTCTCGTAGAGATGAAGAGGCTCAAGATTGCAGCAGATCATGGCCTACTGGATGAGCCTGAAGTTGCTGTTCCCATGAGCTTCTTGTGGGTGCTTCCTCAGTTCATTCTAGCTGGGTTAACCGGTGTTTTTGCAGTTATTGGCCTGCAAGAATTCTTCTATGACCAGGTGCCAGACTCTCTCCGCAGCTTGGGCATAGCTCTCAACTTGAGCATAGCAGGGGCTGGGAGCTTCATCAGTAGCTTTCTTGTGTTTGCCATTGACAAAGGTGACCAGTAGCCTCGGACAGAGCTGGTGCCAGACTCTCTCCGCAGCTTGGGCGTAGCTCTGAACTTGAGCATAGCAGGGCTGGGAGTTTCATCAGTAGCTTTCCTGTGTTTAGTGTTTACCATTGACAAAGGTGACCTGTAGCCTCGGACAGAGCTGGTTCTCAAACAATCTGAACAGAGAGCATCGATTGCTTTTACTGGCTTCTTACCGTGCTCAGTGCTTTGGGCTTGATTGCTTACCTGCACTTTGCACATGTTTATGTCGATAAGAAAAGGAGTACTTCAGTTTCAGTACAGTGATGGTATACATAAAGATACAAGTACACAACGCTTAGTGCAATTGCATGGACAGTCATGAGTCATGATAAGTTTTGTTTAGAAACAACAATGGCAAGTAGTAAAGGAAGCTTGTCATAAAAATTCCTAACTAGTATTTACTCTGGTATTAGGCTTCTTGGTAGAGTTTGTACACTCTAGTTAAGAAGGGTTTATTGGTTTTTGATACAGCCATTTTCTAAAAATAAATTGAGACTGCCTTTTAAATTACTCAATTGTGAAATTAGCAGAAATGATTCTATATACGAGGTGGGGGTTTGATTCGCCTCTTTGCCAATTGTATAGTTACTTATTCGTTTGATCGTTTGGTATCTGCGTCAGTGTTCCCAGACCAGATGGTGGCAGCAGAACAAATGTGTTTTACAATGTTTCCAAAATGAGGATTACTTAATGCCTTCCACACTTCCATGCTGTGAACATAATGTACGGCACAAGAAATATGAGCATAGCATTCACAATCTGCTCAATAAAAAAAATCACTTCACATGTTGATGCCTTAAAACAAAAGACACCAGAGAAGATAAACTATGACAACGCTGTTAATGTCGTTAGATAACTACAACAGTACAAATCGATCATCTCATGAAGTAGTTCCCTTTGTTAATTGATCGGGAGTGCAAACGTTTCAATCACTCTGATGCTATCTGCTGCAGCAATTCACATAAACAACAAACAAAATTGTTTGCTATAAGAAAATTTAGATTAGAAAATGGGAAAAATGGAAGGGACATCCATCAACATGCCAATAAGCGACTTCCTTGCAACCTGGCACGGGAGGGGACGGCCAGGAGCAATACCAACCCCGCGTGTTCTTCCCAGTGAAAAAGATGGCTGTGCTGTATTCACAGGGCTTAACATTTAACATCACACGTTTGGCATCTCTTGATTTGAATTGATAGTCAATTCTTTTGGCGGCTTTGGAGGTCTTCAATTGCCTTCTTCCATTGCCAGGCACGCTGTTTTGCATCCTCAAATGTTGAGACCTTCTTTGGCTGTAAAAGAATTCAGTTAGGCGTGATGAATAGGACATCTAGGAGAATACTATGGACCAGTAACAGCAAAGATGTATACCGTGCATATCCTAAAATGTGAAGAGTTTGCTACTTGTATATTGAGTTCACTTGGGTCATCAGACCAAATAATGTTCCCCTTGGTCACCATTTTTGCAGGGTCAACACAGATCAACTGAGGTTTGTCGGTGAGGATCAGCTGGACCTTCTTGTTTGTTAGCTTATTAATCTTCTTCAACTTTGATATCAATACTACAGACTCACTAGGCTCCAGGAATTCCTGCCTGCCACATTGTTAAAGCAATATGCACCAACATGAATCACCTCTTACTTGTGGAAAAAATGTGAGCATGGAGTCCACCATTTCCCCCCTTTTTTCATTTTTCTTTTATGTCCTGTAAGTATAATAGAATGTTGTGATAAACTATGTTTACCATCTAGAGTCGAAGGAGTCGATGGAAGCTAATCTAGATATATGGGAGCGTACTTCAGAAGATGACGCTGCACCATTATTCCCAACAGGGCTGACCTGTTGGTTGACCGGTGCACTTCCCATGTGTGACAACCAATTTGAATCCTGAGTATCCTCATCCTCATTGGCCTGAATGGGGGAGATTATCAGAATGATGACGACTGGAATTAAGTGATTATATTGACATATGTATCAAAGCATACATTTGCGTCCACTGCAAGCTTTGGTGCTCGTGTCTTCCTTATATTTTTCCAGTCAATGCCTCTGAAGAAAGGATGTTTCTTCAAGGAAGCATAACCATCAGGTCCTGCACCAGGCCGTTTGCTTGGATCAACATCCTGCACAATAATAAGATAAACAAAAGTCTACTTGTGGAAATTTACATTTGGAGACTGGAGTTTTCCAATTTGAGATCTAAGGCTATGCAAATTTATTATGTGTTTCAAACAAAAACTATCTGTGTATTTGGAAGGAAAGTGTAACATAGCAACCCATGCAATGATTGGAATGTGACTTGTTAAGTAATCGGTATATTTGTATATACCAGCAACTTGTCAACGAGATCTCTCGCTTCATCTGAAAAGTACTCGGGAAATCGGAGATCCCTTGCTATAATTCTCTGGAAAATTAACCACTCACTGGCATCCTTAAATGGCGAAGAGCCAGAAAGCATTTGAAACAATGTGCACCCCAATGCCCATAAGTCATTTCTGCCAAGAACAGATCAAAGTTCATCAGAAAAATGTGTATACAGCTCTGCTCATATCACCACAAAACACAGTTCTGTAGAAGCTTGCTAGAATGCTAGCTACCCAACTGGCAGCAAACTAGGATGGAGGCAAACTAAAATGCAATGAGCTTAATTTATTCTTCCGCGACATCTAAAGAATGGACGAAGACAGGGCTGTACTTTGCATCAAAAACGGTAATGTCTTCAAAAATGGAATACCACATGTACCACCGTAGGCATTCTCAGAAAAGCTGACTTTCTGAGAGTAAAGATATTGACCTGACAAGCGTATTTGTTCTGTGCTGATGGATCAGGTAGCCACTGGGAAATGCATCTCTTCAAGTTATCGCACCTACTCTCATTTTGACTGCTTTAAGTTTTGAAGTCTTTGATGTTATAACATTAAATATGAATTTTTCGTAGGCACAGGGAGTCTGGATAAATGACAACAGTGAGCACATCCAGGGCAGCCGTCTACAAGACCTTATGTTTTCTAGCAAGACAAGCTTTCAGGCCTTAATGCCAATGATGGCTTAAAGAACAGTGCATTCTGAAACTCGGAATACCAAAGCACCTAGTCAATAAATGTATAGTGCTCGTACTTGATAATGCAATTGAATACTTCATACAGAGTCAAAACATTAAATCACGTGAAAAAATGGAGTATTTTTAATTATCACAAAAAATAAATGAAATCATTCCAAAGAAACTAGGTTTATCAAGGCATCAGTGTTTCTAGATTATTATTCACTTACCCAAAAGTTGCTGGGGCAGAGTTCAGGACCTCTGGTGGTACATATGCAGCTGTTCCAACAAATGTGCAGGCCCTCTCATCTGTACAGTAAATATAGGGAAAACAGAGCCTTATGAACGGAATATCACAAATTCTAAGACAATCCAGCACTGTATATGTTTATCTTACTAGTTGAATTTGGGAGGACTTTGATTGGAGTGTCCCTAGTAGGCTTCACGCTACCAAAATCAGCAATCTTGATGTGCCCGTCAGAAGTAAGCAGTAGATTCTCTGGCTGAAAGATCAAAACACTGTGAGTCATCGGTACTGATGACAATAACTGAAAGGCCGATGTGCAGCTCCGTTATGATTTACGTACTTTGACGTCCCGATGAATCAGACCTACACTATGCAAATACTCCAAAATATCAACAATTTCGGCAGCATAAAATCGTGCCTCGTCCTCAGGCAGGCGACCTTTCTGCAAGCAAAATCCATGCATAAGAAGCAAATACAGAACGGGAATTAACCACATTGTGAGAGGCTTGGCACCAACCCGAACGATTTGGTCGAACAACTCCCCACCTTCGCACGACTCCAGCGCCATGTCTACACAGCAAAATCAGCAAAAATGTTAGTCTTGTTCATCCAAGGGCATCATTTTACAATGGACGTCGTAGCTATTCAGAATTAAGATTACAGTCCTCAGTGTTTAATTCAAAGAAAAGGCACCAACAGAGAGAGTAGGTGTCCTGGAAGGTGAAGAAGAGTCTGATGACGCCCGGGTGGTCCAGCTGATCGAGCACGATGCGCTCCATCTTGACGTAGGAGATCTTGTTCTCCTTGGTGATGAACTTCTTGTCCATGATCTTGAGCGCGTAGACGTTCCCCGTATCCTTCTTCTTGGCCCTCACCACCTGCCATCCATCGCACGCAAACAACCACCTCAAGAACCGCAATTCCCACGATCCAGCCAGCCACAAACGTGACAAACCTACAGGGAGAAGGGAACCACGATCGTATATCACCGCACGTATCACCTTGGAGTAGGAGCCAACGCCGTAGATCTTGCCGAGCTCGAAGTCGTCGGCGGTGAACTGCTCCTGCGGCGCGCGGAAGGCGATCCCGCCGGCGGCGGTGGGGGAGGCGGCGGGCGCGAGGCGGAGCCTATCGGCGAAGTCCCTCTCCATGTCGTCGCCACCGACCGCCATTTCGGCCGGGGTGGGGGGCTATCTATAGGCGGCGGGGGAGGGGGATGAGGGCGCGGGGTTCGAGGGGGCGGCGCGGCCTCCGATGGCGGAGGCGGTCAACGGGTGGAACCATCGGATTCGGCTTCGAGGGGTGGGAAAGCGGATGGGAAGGGAATCGATTGGGCTGCGACGGCCGCAGCCTTTCGGGCTGGGGTTGGGCGCAGCGGAGGAAAGGAATCGAATCTAGTCCTCTCAGAGACGGACGGACGAGGAGAGAGAGAGGGGGGGGGAGAAGAAAAGCTTTTCTTTCTTCCTCTCTTTGTTGGTCTGTGGCCTCGTCGTGCCTTGTGTCCTGTGGGGTGTGGTCGAATCGAATGATGGGGAGGCAATGGCCAAGGGATGGGGCGCTCTTTTCCCTTCTTTTTTGTAACTCGGATTATCGTGATCCCATTTCTCTGTACAGGCATGAATTTAACTGAAACTGAAATTTGTAGATTTTCTTAGAACTGCTGAATTTTGGAGATGGTTTGGTTTCTACAAAAATATAGAGCAGATCCTCTCCGAGGAGCAGAGAACTGAACGTAGCTCCGGGCCCCGTTCAACACCCTGTAACTGCAAGTGCACGCCCCTAACCTAAATAGAGTTATAGAGACGACAAATTTGCTGACTTGGATCCATGTAAATGCAATGCATCGGCTGGGGTCATTCACGGTGTGTTTGGTTGCACGTATCATGTTTGGTTCCTATGAGTGGATGTAAGTTTTTTTGCATAAGTAGATGTAAGTTTCAGGGTGTTTGGTTACCTGGTCGGGTGAGTGAGTCCGACTCAGCGCATGCAAGATTCCTTTAGGGCCTGACTCGAGGAAAACACTTAAATCGAGTTTTGCTCTTCAGCCAAGCTCAACGCATGAAGGTGTGGATGCAGCACGTGGATTCCGCTCACATTCTTCCCCCTTTTTTTTAGTTGAAAACGAAGCACATATAGCAGTTAACGCGATTTCTCTATGCATTCATGTTGTCTAGGGAACTACGGCTTGATTGTCAATACTTAGCGTTAACTCTGTTGATTGCTCAATAGTTCGGGAGTGAAGTCATATCTTTCTATCCAACTCAAACATCATAGCAAGTGGGTATTCTCATCACCCACTAGAAGATGTGAGCACGCTCTGCCACATATAGACAACTAAACAACCCAGTATTGTATCTGGACATGTATCCACTCTTCTGATGCATCCAACCAAATAGCATATCAGCACAGCCTACCCAATAGAAACACGCAACTAAATAACACTCACCATTACATCTACCCAGCTTAGCTAGGTTCAAGTTCAACATAAATGATCCATATGAATCAGACTGAAACATGTAGGTAACCAAACACACCCTCAGTGGCTCCTGCCTGCCGAAACGTGCTACCTGCGCATCTCCCAGAAAAGTTGGAGTCCTATGGGCTATGGCAACATACCGGTATCAACAGTAGCACAAGCGTAACCGTTAGTAGCAGTAACAGTCAAGAATCAGTTGGCGTGATCTGGTTCTACCCAAAATACTAGCATTCAGACCAAATCGAGGAAGATGATTCTGCTCAATGCCGTCTTAAACCTAGTTTGATCAGCAAAACGCAAGCCGAAATCTAGAGCGACACGCAGCTGATTTTCACTGGGGTCAAAACAAAAGTACCCGTACTTGTTTTGAGTGGTTTCCGATCTTTTATCTCCACATATATAAATATTCTATCCATTCAGGAATTCATCTTGGCAACGATAACAAAAAGTGGGGAATCATATGGTCGGCAAGGCGTAGTAGCACATAGCAGGGCCCCATGAAAGCATCAGAACAGAAGAGAACAGCACGGCACGCATCATTTTTTCCCCTTGGTCTGCGCACCACAATGTTGTAGAAAAGCACTAGTGATGACCAGGCCAGGCTTTCAGTTGTGTGCCCGAGAAATTCTCTAGGGGTCAAAAAAGTCACTGGCTCCTGAAAAAAGCTAGAGAAAGAGAAAGACCAGAAAGACGACGAAGACGCAATGCAACACGCCCTTTTCATTTTTCATGGTGCCTGCCTGCCTAACTCTCCCTAGTGCCGAATGGAGGGATGGATCATGTACCATGTCTGTACCAGCCGAACCAATTCTTGAAACTGATACGCTCCTGGTCACTATTGATAATAGATATAGAAGCTAGGATAAGTATATTTATCATCTGTTGAATCTAGGCATCAACTAAACAGCACATGCCATCCATTGTTTTGCGTTCAAACAAAGTACTCTACCTGCAAAATCGACAGCTCGGTTAGTGACTGTTTGGTTGCGAGCAACGCTAGTTTCGCAGCAAGTGCTTCTGCTGGAGTAAGGGCAACCACACCTGCTAGTGCCCGCCAGAGGCTCGCTATACTTGAAACCGACCATTAGACTGGTACTAACTCACAGCATGACCAAGGACCCAGACCCCAGGGCAAGAAGCATGACTAGTATGTTCTATCAAACAGAAATGAGCCAAAGCAGATGAAATGATGAAGACGATCTCAGCTTTAGCACGGACAATGACGTGCTTAAGCCTAACTGCTTACCTGCAGCCGTTACTCCATGAAGAAAAAGGAGACTGAATCACTGAATTGTCAAACTCAGATGACTGGGAATCGCCGAAAGACACAAGTAAGCTTATAATCAGTCAAACAAAACGGCACAACTACAGATGCCAATCTATCCTGCTGGTTGTTCAACTCCCCCCAACCAGGACATATTCTACGCCGTAATACTAAGTAATAACCCTCACGGTGCCATCGTCCATCGCACGCTCTGAAACTGGCGGGCCCTTGTTGACAATTCAAAGCTTACATCCAGCAGTTCAGCTGACCCTAGCAGAGTAGTTCAACAGCTGACCCTGACCATGGCCTTACCATAGTAGTTCAACAGCTGATCATGGATATCTCATCATTTAACTCACATTCAGAGAAACCGTAAACAGATTCGGAGAAACAGTAAAACAGCTGACCATGTATAATTTAGCGCAGGTCTCGTACTCTCGTGGCCATTCTCAAGAATCTGTTTCACCTGTCTCAAACTCAGGGATGTCTATTTCACCTGTGGGGCCGTGCCAGGGATCCCCATGGGGCGGGGTCATCCTCCCTGCAGGGAATGGGGATGCCCCGGCTACGGCTAGGCTAGCGGGGCGGTAACTGGGGTCCTCCTCCCCCAGCAGGGCCCGTGGGACCTAGTAAAAATTATAAGTACATTATTGTTTTCTAATATGGGAGATGCATTAATTTCTTATATATTTGAACGAAAACTTGAATACATGTGTTACGATATAAATTTTGAAGCTATATTTTAAAGGGAAAAGTATCCGTAAACATTTATAAATCAGTAAATAGAGTCACATTATTAAAAAAAATCATTTAGCCAAAAAAAAATAAAAATAAATCCCCGCGGGGACCTGGGACGGGGCCATCTCCCCCGGGACCCCCCGCCCCCATTGCCACCCCTACAATCGAAACAGTGAATAGGGTAAAAGCATCCAGAAGGAGTAAACACCAAGATTTCAAAGACATGCTTTGAACATGTCAAAGCTATATACCGACGGAAATGAGTTGTCAACGTTTACTACAGCGGAGCTGCAGAGCAGACGCGTCGCATGAACAAATCCTGTTTGAGTCATTACTGGCTAAAGAGTGACCATAAAACAAAATTTGTTTTGGCCAGGATTAAATGTAAACAAGGATACATGTCAACATCACGATTGTTCTGCATTTCTGTGAGTACCTTGTTTCTGAATGCAAATCAACATCTAAGCAAGGATTGCTGTCCGAAGATTTGACTTACATGAAGTTTACGTGGTTGACTGCAATGTGCAAGTTCCATACTACTAGTTCACTAGTAAGACTCCACGAACTTTCTTGCTTGACGTTGCACATGAAAATATTGCGAAAATATAATTGACACTGACAGAAGCACTTCCCCAATTCAAAGGGACCTTGAAAAATGCACTTCACTAGTAATTCAGATCAGCAACTCTTTACAACAAAAGAGGAAGTCCCTAGTCAACTTTTATTTATGAATTGATCAACTCTAAAAAGGGTTTGTATACCTTAAGCCCATTCAGAGAGGCCATGCAACGCTAGCAGCTCATTCATACAAACTTAAGACCTCCGAAACAGAAATTCCAGATGATGTAAAAAGCTAGGAAATGACCAAGCCTAGACATGGAAAATAAAAAAGAATTCTTCCAAAAGTCTCAGTTTTATACTTCAAAAATCATGTACACGCATGACAGTCATAGTATAAGTGTCACTGAAAAGTCTATGGTGCAAAGGTACCGATTCAGTAGCACACAGACAGACGAAACTATATTTCTTTTTTGAACTTCAGATAGATGAAACTTGGAACTTCCCGAGCAAAGTTAACTTGAACATGGCACCAAAATACTATCTAATGCAAGTAATACACACGCATGCAACCATGGACGGAAGTTACTTAAGATAAGATGCCAGAATACCCTTTGAATCAAGGGAGACCACTCTATAGAGTGGCAAATTCTTAAACCCCCCTTGAATCAAACCCAAAAGTGCTACAGAAGTGCAGATTAAACCAGGGGAAAATTGATAATTTGCCTCTCCTTTGGTGTGGTTTCGACGATTTAGGACTAGATTCCATGTAATTGATCTTTTGCCTCGTCTTTCGTATGCCTTTTGTTTTTTTTTCTTTTGAAACATAAATACCAATTTTGCCCATATCTTCTTGCTCTTCTTCTCTTACTTTCTTCCATGCTTCCTTGTTCCGGCCATGGCTGGCCATAATACCTCCCCAGTGGCTCACCAGCATCCCCTCCTCACCCTCTCTCTCTCTCTCTCTCTCTCTCTCTCTCTCTCCACACGCACAGTGTAGCACGTCCCGGCCTCCACCCGCAGTTCCATGCAGTGCGCCGCCTCCCTCGAGGACTCCGCCCACGACGGGTTGGCGAGGTCGACAGGCACGACCCTGCCATGGCCCTTGGCCGCCTTGCTGGCGCTATTGGGGACCTTGAGGCGGTGGTCGACGAGGACCAGGCCGCGGTGGCGGGGAGGGAGAGGAGCGCAGAGGAGGGGAGACACTCGATGTCGTTGGGGAGGTCGTCAGGAGGCGATCGGAGACGAGAGAGATGGGGGAAGGGGAGCGCAGGAGGTGGAGGCGGTGCTCGAAGCGGCGGAAGGGGCGCGCTTGAGGGTGACGAGGTGGTAGATGGGCTCTGGCTCCGAGGAGCCATTGGGGAGGTAGATGGGCTCCGCCGCCGCCGTCCCACTTGCGCCGCCACTGGACGTGCCGGTGGAGCGGCGCCGGGGCGGAGGCAGCAGCGACACGGCTCAAGGGAGGAGGGAAGGCACGGCTTCGGAGCGTGGATGGAGCTTCGCCGGTCTGCCATGGCCAAATCAAATAAGATGAGGAAGAGAAGAGGCCGAAGAAGAAGAGGAAGAAGACAATGGTAAAAATATCCAAAGTGGCATATATTAGCTCTTCAACTATGTGGTAAATAATCTATTACAACGAACATGATTGAAATCACACCAGAGTGGGGCAAATGATCAATTTTTCCCTTAAACCTAAGCACCAAAAAGATAACCTTATAACCCTGTGTCATTGAGGCAATTATCTTGTTCATCATTATCATGATGGCATTGGCAATACAATAGATAGATCCAACTTACAGTAGCAGCTCGATCGATATTCCACAGCTAACAAACCTTATAACCTAAAAGTTCAGATGGATGAATGCAATTGCAAATGACAAAAAATTGTCATGCCCAAAATTTAGTCAAATTCTATAGTAAGCATGCAGAGTATAGAGGCATAGAGCCACTTCCCTTGTTGCACGTTCTGGTCAGTCTTCGAAGGCAGACACCAGCTCCGGCACCGACTCGGGTACAGTGGGCAGCACCGGGTAGTTCCGCGAGAAGCACGCGTCACAGAGCTCATGAGCCTCATCGCCATAGATGCTGCGGAGCTTGTCCAGCGAGAGGAAGGCGAGCGAGTCGCAACCGATAGTCCTGCGCACGCCCTCGAGGTCCATCCTGTTCGATATCAGCTCGCCCTCGCTCGGCGTGTCGATGCCGTAGAGGCAGGAGCCGATGACCGGTGGGCTGGCGATGCGCATGTGCACCTCGCGCGCGCCGGCGTCGCGGAGCAGGCGCACGATCTTGCTCGAGGTGGTGCCGCGCACGAGTGAGTCGTCGACGACGACCACGCTCTTGCCCGTGATGACGCCGCGCACGGGCGCGAGCTTGAGCTTGACGGCGAGGTCGCGGATGGCCTGCGACGGCTGGATGAAGCTGCGGCCGCTGTAGTGCCACCGGATGAGGCCCTGCTGAAACTCGAGGCCCGACGCCTGCGAGAAGCCGAGGGCGGCGTAGAACCCCGAATCCGGCACGGGGATGACGACGTCGGCGGTGGGGGCGGGGGATTCCTCGGCGAGCGCGCGGCCGAAGGCGTTGCGGCGCTCGTGGACAGCGTGCCCGAAGACGATGGAGTTGGGCAGGGAGAAGTAGATGTGCTCGAAGACGCAAGACTTGCGCGGGCGGTGCGGGACGAGGCAAGCGGAGGACACGGACATGTCGCGACGGTCAACGAGGACCACCTCCCCCGGCTCCACCTCGCGTTCGTAGGCGGCGTCGATGAGGTCCAGCGCACAGGTCTCTGACGCGAACACGACGGCGCCGTTGGGGCGGCGGCCCATCACCAGAGGCCGGAAGCCGAACGGGTCGCGCACGGCGAAGAGCTTGTCGGCCGTCAGGAAGAGCAGCGAGTACGCGCCCGCGAGGCGCTCGCAGGCGTCGCAGATGCGCGAGAGCAGCGGGCGCGAGAGCGAGGTGGCGATGAGGTGCAGGATGACCTCCGTGTCCGACGAGGTGTTAAAGATTGAGCCTTGCGCCTCCAGCTTGTTGCGCAGCGCCTGGTAGTTGACGAGGTTGCCATTGTGCGCCACGGCGAGCTGCCCAAACCGGTACCCGGCAAGGAAGGGCTGCACGTTCCTCAGCGAGGCGGTAGCGCCGGCCGTGGAGTAGCGCACGTGGCCGATGGCGGCGTGGCCGGGGAGCTCGGCGAGGCGCGCCGGGTCGCCGAACACGTCGCCCACGAGCCCCAGCCCCCTGACCGACTTGATCTTGCCGTCGTCACCCGCGGCGGCGATGCCGGCGCCCTCCTCCCCGCGGTGCTGAAGCTTCTGCAGGCCGAGGTAGCAGAGCGACGCCGCTTCCGGGTCGCCGACAACGCCGAACACGCCGCACTCCTCGCGGGGGTGGTCGTCGCCGTCGCTGTCGCCGTAGCCTTCATAGTTGAAGGGCGTGACGCGGTCGGGGAGGGCCTGCGCCGGCGCGGGGCGGGCGGCGCCGTGGCGCAGCGCGAGAGGCGAGGGCTTGTCGGAGCACCTGAGCTGGTAGTGGTTGGGAGTTGGCGCGGCGGCGGCGCGGCGGAGGAGGCGGGAGGATGCTGTGGTGGTCGAGGCGGCGGTGGCCATTGGCGGCGTGCGGGATACTATTGGAGTTTGGGAGGGCGAGGGCTTTCGAGGATGCCCTCCCGAACGCACGTGAGGGGACCGGATTTAAAGAGGCCGGCTGGGCGTGTGGTGGCCGTACCGTATTCCATACGTACAGAGGACGTGTATCTTAGCACACAAACAGTAGTACTGTACGGTCGGTTTCTTCTCGTATAGCCGGTATGTAGAATTTCTTGGCCTCGTATTTTTATCGGTTTAGTGACGTCGAAAAACTGGACTCATAATCTCATATACTAACTCCTCGACTGGGAATCATCTTTCCATCTGTTGTACGTGATTTGTTAAGAGATTTTGGCCGTTAAGTTTGAAATTATTAAGAGATTGACCCAGAAAGGACATAATCTCTGTTTTATGGTTTGCTGATTTCTTTTCTTTTCTTTTATCTCTAAAGGCGAGACATTGGGAGCAAATCAGCGAAACAATACTACGGTCATATGGTTGTGTATGTCTTCGTGTCATCGTGTGAATGCAACGACGCAGGGTTAACGTAAGTGATACAGCACCTGTCACTTGCCAGCTACCTGCGCGGCGGCGGGGGTGAAGTGTTGTTAGCCGTCGGTTCACACAAATGAATTTGCTACCAACTACTCTAGTTCATGACTTGCAGATAGAGGATTATAGCTTACGAATTTTCTTTCTCTATTTTAGAAATAAAGTTAATTAATTTCGGCTCCCAAGGAAACGGATCATGAAATCTATTTACCTAAATAAATTGTAGCAATAGATACTAAATGTAGATCTTAGCATTGATCTGAAAAGAAATATAAAGCATACAACAAATGCACCAGATGTAGTGTAGTGTAGTGTACGTTAACCGGAGACTCGGAAAAGGGTGATCGTAACCGTTAGGCTATGCAACAAAGGCTCAAGTTGGACTCATTTCCAAATTCTCCGTGACTACGTCATCAACGTACTAAGCTGGTTGTTGTTCGTTGTACATTATTACTCACACTTACAAACGAAGTTCAACAAAAAGTTAAAACAACACAAATATCTTCATTAACTTTGAAACTTCTATATTAAGGAGGTTTCGATAAAAAAAATCATTCGACACAATCCACCGCTTAGAAAAACATTACTTGCCAATCACCACCACCAAGAGTATACTATGATCATAAGGAGTGATAAAAGTTCTAAATAGGTTTTATACATGTATTCTTTAAGATAAATTATAGCTCCTAAAAATGCAAATCATTTCGACCACATAGCCCACGTGAGAACTCTTTAAGACTTAACCAAACACCGAATTTCAAGTGCACCTTGCGTTTTGACCTTTGAGCGGCCGCCAAGCTAGAAGAAAATGGAACCGACTTTGACTAACTACGTCGACATCCCATCCTTCCTTAGTTCCTTCATCAACCAGATTCTGACCGTCCACAAAGATGGAGCCACTGAGGATCCTCGACACGGCGGGTCCGTGGACGCTTCCGCCTTCACGCTTTCTAATTATGGATCAACATTACTAGTAATTTGTAGCTTCGTGTGGGCTCGAGAACACAGGCCCACCAGGCACTGACGGGTGGGCCCAATACTGAGCCGACCTGACGTCAAGCGGGTGGGCCCTTCCAAGTTGGTTGGGTCATGGTCCTTTCATGTAAATTTCGCATAGAAATAACAAATTCTAACGGTTGGTTCGGGCAGATAGGTCAAACTGGACACGGGCTATACCGCAATACGGCATTTTTGTGGAATTTTTTTGCCGTATTGAGGATTTTCGCTCCGTACTTATAAGAAGAACTTTTTTTTATTAATTAATCCTTTTTTAATTTAATTTTAAAGTTAACCTCCGACACACTTTATTTCCAATTCTGACCCTTTTGGTCACGCTATCATCCATGGCGTGACAAAACAACATTGTCACGCCATAGGATAAGTCTGCAAAAACATACTTTTTGTCACGCTACTGGTGGTGACTGGTGACGTGACCAAACAACACTGTCACGCCACCACTCATGGCGTGACAAGAGTTTGCCCAAAAACAAGCTGGCGTGACAGTGTTATTTTGTTACGCTATGGATGGTGGCGTGACCAAAGGGGTCAGAATTGGAAATAAAGTGTGCCGGGGGTTAACTTTAATATTAAATTAAAAAAAGATTAATTAATAAAAAAATCTTATAAGAATGACCATTGTCATCTTTTTTTTTTTACAAAAATGACCCCTACCGCACGATGTGACCGTGGGCCTCCCCGCCTGACACCTCCCCTCCTATCGCACGGCCACTGTGCAGTTGGTCGTCGGCCCCTGCCACGCGCCCTCCCCTCCCCCTCTCGCACGCACGGCCCTCCCCTCCTCCCTCCCACACAGCCACACTGCAGTGGTCCACACAACAGCCGAAAATACCCCCGAAACATCGATCTGGTTCCACACAGAAACAAAAAAACTATGCGGTGGTCACCTTTTCCACCGTCCGTCCTCCCTCCTCCGCACATATATCGCGGTTGTCCCCCCTTGCCCGCAGTGCTGCGTGTAGATAACGCATCCGGAATTCCAGGCGTCAACACAGTGGCTCCTCCTTCGCTCGGCTATAAATACCAAACTCTCGCAGTCGCTCTTCGCTCATCTCAATTGTGTTTCGCTTCTTGTTCTAACGTTCGTTGCTGAGAACTTAGAGAACGTAACATAATTATTATTTTTTGGAGATTAAGTATTTGCTTGCTTTCCGTCGCTCGACCTTTTTTCATTGTTTTCCCCAGAAGCGCAAGTACATTGTGGGATGCTTTTGTCGTTATTACCGTAGTCGTAGTTAATCAGTCTTAGTCGGCTAGTCGTAATTAAATAGTTTAGTGGTAATTAATTAGTTAATTTAGTAACAATTAATTAGTCATAATTAGTAAGTTTACTGTAAAATAATTAGTCATAATTAGTTTAGTAGTTATCAGTACGCCATATTACATTAGTGAAAATGAACTACACATAATTTATTTAGTGGTAATTACTCAACGTAATTAGTTAATTTAGTAGTAATTAATCAGTCATATTTAGTTAGTTTAGTCTTAATTAATTAGTTTAGTGGTAAAATAATTAGTAATAATTAGTTTAGTGGTTACCAGTCTGGCATATTAAATTAGTGGAAATTAACAACTCGTAATTTATTTAGTGGTAATTCATCAATCGTAATTAGTTAATGTAGTGGTAATTAATCAATCGTAATTAGTTAGTTTAGTCGTAATTAATTAGTTTAGTGGTAAATAATTAGTCATAATTAGTTTAGTGGTTATCGGTCCGACATATTAAATTAGTGAAAATTAACTACTCATAATTTATTTAGTGGTAATTAATGAGTCATAACTAATTCAGTAGCAATTAGTTAGGCATGACTAATTTAGTGCAAATTAGTTAGTCGTAAGTAATTTAGTGGCACTGAACATGTGGTGGTAATTAAAGGTGGTAAGCATGGTAGTAATGAATTACTCGTAATTAATTTTTAAAAATTGATGGTAATTAATTAATTATTCTTATTTAATAACACATATGTGATATATCACTTGCATGCAATTTACCGTATTTAATTACACATATGTACCGCGGGACATCTCCGAGTACTACGACATGCAGCACCTACTCAGTACATAAAGTGCAGAGTTTCACTCGTACGGTTTGGACATGAACTACAAGAATCTTTGGCCGGACCGGGTGCAATGGGCCCCGAACAAGACCTTGAAGATAACAAGGAAGGGACGATGGTAGACGCGGCGCTTCTGGAACAACATGGATACCAAACAACATACCAGTATTAGCCGCACAATCAAGTGCAGGATATGCAAGACCCTAGGCACTCAATGAAAGATTGCCCCAATAGACTCAGCTCGTCTGGTCATCATTTAATGTCATAATGTAATATTTTTGCCGCCTTGTTTTGTCATATACAACAAAACTTCTACGATACCTATATATATCAGACTCATCAGTAAACTTCTACGTGAGAATGATGCAAAAGCGCAACTGGCTTGCGCAGAAGGCCAAATATCTATAATACCCAGATTTTTAATGAAAGATGCTCCGGTACCACCACAGTTTGCGGTCCCGCAGTGTGTGTGTCACAAGTCGGCGAAGATCATTCAGTCGACACACCCAGACACCTCTGCCTGGGCGTACTACACATGCGGGCACCACCTTATTAGCATTTCTTTCGCACACATCGATTTCCCACTCCCTACGTTGATTCCCATAAATTTAAACCTCATCACTGTGTAATGGTAGCCCGAGATGCGCTGTCACTTCTTCCGGCGGATCGATGGCCCAGAGATATACGATATGGCATTCATCCAGCAGAAGTACATGTTGAACTTTTCATGGCGAGCAGAAATCTTTCAGCGGTGGAAACCTTACATACCGAACCCTGTTGATGAGGCACCGGAGAAGCCCAGGACTCGCCCGACGGACAAGGGAGACGCTCCTGCTATTGAGACCAGCGATCGTCATAGCTTCTCCCGTCGCCCGGGAGAACTCCATATCGAAGATGTGAGTTACGTACAATTCACATCCTGATTTTGTATTTACCATTTCGTTCTTCTAACAACAAGCAATCATCGAGCCCGTATCGTAGAACACGGGGACTTCAACACACGACACTGACGTGGGGAGTCCCGAGACAAGGGGAAGGGGAAGGCTCCTGCGACTGAGCCCGGCCGCCATAGCGTATCCAGTTGTCCGGGCGCAATCCCTATCGACGACGTGAGTTATGCAGAATTTACATATTTGTTGTGTTTTTCACTAGAAGATCTATCAAAACAAAAGAAAGAAAAGTCAAGATTTTAATACCATAAACAATAAAGGTATGTATTTACGTTTCTTTCATGTAAACATACTTGGTCTTTTTGGTCTTGATCTTGAAACGTCCTGGAACAAAACCTAGGGCGCTTGCCTTCCTTCTTTTTCAACCGATTTCGTCAGTTCCGAACTAAGGAGGGCTGGTTAGACCCCCCACATCCTTTGATCGGAGGTCGGAAGAAATCTCCCTAACCACTGGGTCAGAGAGAAGTTCCCTGATCATCAAGTCAGATACGGTGGTGTCATCGACCTCTGGAACAGTTGCTTCGCGAGCAAGTGTCTGGTCGTGCGTGACCACTCTGGTACCTACAGCCTCCATAGCTTCGGTCAGTGGATTTTCCTTCTCTCCCGCCTAAATTGCAAATTAAGTTTAATTAGGTGATGAAATTTCTCATATAAATTATATAATGCTTTTTCGATGTTCTTTTTACCTCCAGTTCGGTTTTTTTTTGTGTGTGTGGCCGGAAAAATGGTGTGAACACCAGTCACGGTCCAATGTAAAGTTCTCCTCGTCCGAACAGAGAATTCCCACGACGTATGAACCAGTGTTGGGAGCGGTAGACACTCGACACAGGTCGTGGAATACTCGAGGCGTTGCGTGATTCCCTCCTCATTTGGGAACTCACGGAAGCGAGCGCGAGTTTAGACGGGCGCCGCGCGGCCAGAACCGAACAGCTGGTGGAGCGCGCTGTGGTCCAACGGGACGAGTCTTCGTCTCGGAATCAGAGCCGCGGCGGCGTCTTGCGGAGCTCTCACCGCCACTCCTTCCCTCGAGTGGTGGTCAGCCCGCGTCTCATCCCTCCAGACTTCCATGTGACTAGACCACACGAAGTGGTCAGGTGCAAGCCGCGGCGGGCGGGCGGGCTGCTCCGTGAGCCATGAACCGAACGCGATGCTTGTTTGATCAGATCAGCCAGCAGCGTCGCAAAGCTCACACGTCACGGTCGGCGGCGACATCCACACGCGTCGGTCGCGGACTAAGGCTTCAAGTAAAAATTGGCCGGGCCAACTCGAGATGTTTGCCAGTCATATTGGGCCGCTTTGTCATGTATTTTATTTGGGCCGAAATATGCGGCCGTTCCTATATGATGAGCCAGAACTTGCTCTAGGCCGCGTGGTTGAGAAACTTTCTCCCGTGAAATAGTAAGCCGTCACGTACTCACGTTCACGTTACGTATGCGATTGGCGCGCGTTCCTCCCGTTCCGCCGCAAGGACGCACGACGCGAGCCTTTGGATTTGGATGTAAAACGAGGAAAAGTTGGTGGCGCGCGCGCGGAAAGGTAGCAATTTAGAGCCGTGCCGGTTGGGTCGCGGTTAAGCTCTCCCAAACCGGCGCTTTTTTAATACGGTTCTGGAGAGTTTTTTATTAGCGTACCTGCCCGCCCACCTTCTGTTTCCCCCGGCGCCTCGCACGGAAGCTTACATAGGTTGCTAGTTCCACGGGTTTACGTTCCTTCCCGTAGCTTGTCACCGGATTGCACTCCGAATACTAGGAACAAAAATTGACGAATTATGAATCCAGACGTGGTTGATGCCCAATGGAGACGATGCTAAACTTAGGCCCCAACAAATTCAAATTCGGCATTTGTAACCAATATTTGACTCGCAAAATGGAATCAGTACTATTTTGGCCCAAATTTGCCCAGATGGCCAACTCGACGATCTTATTTTTGGTCATCGACATCGACATCGGCGACCAGCTATCCTTTATCTTCCTTCCTCTCTATGTCATGTGAATCTGATCGCTGTACCATACAATCGGGAACCAAAATAAACCAGCAGCAGGTATTTGGTTCGGAAATCTTAGCCGTATCAACGTTTTTTAAGAGAGCTGTATCAATGCGTTGGTAGTAAACCAAACCAGCCGTGTATCACGTCAAAAAGGAGTGCACTAGACAATCGGCAGTGGCACCCCAAACGAAGCGCCGGCGGGAAAAGAAGCCACGACTCCTCTCAAAATCTTGTCTTGTGCCCCAGCCCACCTGGAGTTGTCTCTCCCTAGTGACCACTGGTCTCGAGGCGACGGCTCCCAAGTCCCAACAACCGGCAGAAAGAGGCCAAAAGCACAAGGCCAGAGCAACGACAGAGCGAGCTAGCCGGCGTGCGTTTTTTTAAAAAATATTTTTTTTTTTCTCCAAACGCGCGCGCGTCCGCTTCTGCTAAAAAGACAGGGCTATTTGCGAGTTAAGACGAGATCTGGGCCGCGCCGCGCGCTTGCTGTGCCTAACATACAGCCGGCGTAGGACGTGCTGGTGCAGACGCTGACCCGACGCTTGGGGGCTCATGTTACTCTCGTCTCGTCTCATGCCAGGGTTTACCGCCCATCGGAGGAGGATATCAACGAGTCCTTTGTTTTTAGCTCTTGTATTGTCTCTGTCTCTAATCTTTCTGTTCAGGTAAAAGGTTTAAAGATAAGGGCTTCTGCTACGTGCACTCCTCGAGCGTGTATCGAAAACTCTTCCTAGAGCCGTGTTAACCCTAACCAATGGAACTTGTCAATAGCTCAGCTTCAAAATGGCATACTTACTTGTCAATGGCTCAGCTTCAAAATGGCATACGACTATTTGGTTTTCTAGTTTTTTTAGTGTCAAAATTCGGAGTTTGTATGCTAGAGCCTTCAATAGTTTCACTAGTAACTAAACTAAATAGTTTTCATGAGCAATTGAAACAAGGCTTATTAGTGTAATAACGACACATATATAATAATAGTACTTTTCAAGATAAAAGTACATTCACATTATACCAACTCTAATACCAACAAAATGGTTTAGTATCGATCTTACGAATAAATGCTGGGAACTCTCCTAGAGTTGAACCACACAGAAAAAAGCACGGGGATTTTATACAAGTTTGGGTTTTCTCCTGATAGAATAATAACCCTACGTTTGATGAAATACGCGCGTTTAGTAACGGTTATTGTCAGAGACTAACCTTCCACATCGCCTTGTAGTTATATCAGAAAGAGATTTAATACGTGCAATAACAACACATATTAACTATTGTGTGTATTAAACACAACACATAAGTATCCTTAGTCAATTGTGTCTACATGTCTGTAGGCTTTATTGATCATAAGGTGGTCATAGTTGATCTAGTCGTAATAAGACTTACGATCATAAGGTTATCGTAGAAAATTTTACGACCATTAAATAGTTATAGAAGAACTTAAGATCATATAGGGTGATCGTAAAATGGTTTACGACCATTCAACTAAGTTTCTCCCTTATTAATGATAAGAGGTATTATTATGAATAATATGAAGATATTACTCTTTGTAATAACAATAATCGATAAATAATTTAATTAATTAAGTATTATTATATTCTCATCAACCATAAAAATATATAGCAACCTTCGTTTAGCCACGAGATTTCACCGTCACTCACAAGTTCCAAACTTCAAGTCGAACACGACACTTCAAGCCGGTGTACACTTCCATGTACTCAAAGCAGTGTCAAAGCAAACCCAAACATAAGAAAATGAAAAGGGGAATAAACAAGTCAAATTCTAAATCCTGCATTTTACTGCTACACTTCTTCCGTTCCCTCTCCTCCGTCCAACTCCCAACCCCATCGCGCACATCACCGGCCAAAGCACACCATCTCGGACCCAAATCCGAACATAAGGCTCGCTTCAAATGCGCCGGCCACGCACCGCCGCACGCCACCGATGACCCTCGCTGTGACGGACGCCGGCGGCAACCTCTTCGCCGCCAACCTCAAGGGCGCGCTCCTCGCCGTCGCCTCATCCGCCTTCATCGGAGTCAGCTTCATCGTGAAGAAGAAGGGCCTCCGCCGAGCCGGCGCCGGCGGCTCCCGAGCAGGTCTTCCCCACTCGCCGCCCCGGCGTTCGAAAGACGCTGTCCTTTTTCGTTCTTGTCGTTACAATTCTACGTCTTTCTGGTTCTTGGGTGCTAATTCGAACTTACATGCTGTGGGATGTGAGAAAGGCGGGCCCTTTATGCCCAATCCGGTCAATTCCATGCAACAAACGATGTGACCTTCGTTGTCTTGTTGAAAATTTCAGGTGTCGGAGGGTATGGGTACCTCTTGGAGCCGCTCTGGTGGGTCGGGATGGTCACCAGTAAGCTTTCACGATCCTTTTGGCCTCATTTGTTCCTAATCATGTGGGAATTCGACTGAAATATTTCGGCAAAATTGCAACTTTGCAGTGCTTGCCGGGGAGATTGCCAATTTCGTCGCTTACATGTTTGCTCCGGCCGTCCTCGTCACGCCGCTGGGCGCACTCAGCATTATTGTCAGGTAGAATGGCAAATGTTTTAGTTGGCGTTTATCACATTTGGAATTCATTGTTTTGGTTTGTTCTGATGTGTATGTGTATGTGTATGCTTCTGTGATGATTTGTTGGGGCAGTGCTGTTCTAGCCCATTTCACACTGAATGAGAAGTTGCAGCGGGTGGGCGTGCTGGGCTGTGTTCTCTGTATTGTTGGGTCGACGGTGATTATCCTCCATGCTCCCCAGGAGAGGGCTCCGAGCTCAGTGGAGCAGATTTGGCACTTGGCGACACAACCTGGTAAGTTCCCATGCTTTCTCCATGCAGCTACTTGCCATCACAATGGACTTGTGTTTGGACATGTTTTCTGTAATGTTGTTGCAGCCTTCCTTTGCTATACTGCCTTTGCAGTGGCAGTGTCACTGCTCCTGATGTTATATTGCACTCCACGGTATGGGCAGACGAACATAATGGTGTATGTTGGAATTTGCTCAGTGATTGGATCCCTGACGGTAAATTTTCTGCATGGTTGTGCATTTGGCATCATATTATTTCGTTGCTAATATGGCTTTTGTGTGCTGTTGTGTTTTGTTAGGTTATGAGCATCAAGGCTGTGGGCATTGCCATTAAGCTTACAATTGAGGGCATAAACCAGGCTGGCTATTTCCAGACGTGGCTGTTTGCAGCGGTTTCAACAACATGCATAGTTATCCAGTTAGTTTACCTGAACAAGGTACACCCAATGCCTGATCAGTATACATGAAAAAGAGGCATGTTAATCTTCCCATTCTCACACAACAGTACATCCATAACAAAATAAAAAGTATGCTGTATGCAAATTGTACCAGAGGTTCCTTACAAAAATTGCCTCTTGAGGTTCAGCTGATCACATATTCACATTTACATAGACTCATTTATTGCAGCCTTACTTGAGTGATATTGCAGTACTTAATTTCAATGTTTGTCTACCTTAGTGAAAAGACAAATTTTTCAGAGGTTACATCTCAATTAGTAGCTAATATAATTTTGGCGTTGCTGCGTGGCATGCTAAATTTTCAGGCACTAGATACTTTCAATACAGCAGTTGTCTCTCCCATCTATTATGCCATGTTCACAACCCTCACTATTTTAGCGAGTGCCATAATGTTCAAGGTGAGCAAAATTTGAAAACTTAGTATATGCCAGTATTCTCAGTGTTGTTTTAATTTGTTAGTGAACTTCTGTGTCGCTACTATCCAGGACTGGTCTGGGCAGAGCGCAAGCAGTATTGCCACTGAGATTTGTGGGTTTCTTACAGTTCTTGCCGGTACTGTTGTGCTACATTCTACTAGAGAACCTGATCAAACTCTATCTGCAGGTAGATGCTTGTGAAGTTTGGTGAATGATGTTGCAAATATCTTCCTCCAAAGTGTGAACTTAATCATTTTTTTCTGTTATCACTGCAGACCTGTATACAGCTCTCCCTTCAAATATATATTGGCACATCCAAGGAAATGGTGATATAGGGAAACAGGAAGAGGATGAGTCGCTTCCTTGTGATGAAGTCATCACTATCGTGCGGCAAGACTACTTTGTATAGGGATCTTCCAGGATGCTTGGCGTTTCATGCGCAATTTCTTAGCCTTGCTTGTGTAGATTGGAGACTGAAGCATGTCATTCATAGTCCCCTGAAGACCATCTTGACACCAAGACCTAAGCAATTGTGAAATTTTGTAGAAATCACGCCGGATCGTGTTTCATCTATTGCACCCAAGCTAATGGCCATACAATTACTTCTGAACAACCTAGCCCTCTAGTCTGACATTGCTGTGAAGATATTGTAGAAAGCTCGTCAGGGATGTAGATTTTTTTTGGTTTCATCTTAATGTCAAGTTTATAAGGCTTGCTATTGCTAATTTGACATTTTGGTCACCCTTGTCGGCTCCGGAATGTAAGTTGATGTATTTGAGGTTTGTGTTGTACTGTCCATTCTGTATCTCTCTGGGTTAGAACCTCTGTTTCAGTGAGGTATTGAAACAAAGCAAGCTGCATGTTTTTCCTCCCCTGGTAGCACTTTATGAGCATTGTACCTTGTGTTTTCGCTGCTTGAGTGCTTTGACCAAGTACTTATCAGTTGGGCAAAACCCTAACTGTTTCTGACTCGCGTCGCGTGCACTCTCGTTTGTGTACGATGTACATCTCTTCGGCAGCATCATGATGACAATCCTTCTGTCGGGCTTTGCGAATGCAAAGGCGTTCGCGCACGGCGGACACGTTCTGGCTAAAACGAGCATTTCACTCCAAAAGCAAAACCATATGTGTTAGTAAAAATACAGGTACAGGAGTAACAGGACACTGACACCTTTCATCTCTAAGTCCTTGTTTGCTCCTTACATTGCACAACTATTATTCACTTGCTAGCGGTACTAGTACATAATTAGCATTACAACTTGGCCTGGAGACCATTCACCCCAGAGAACAAAAGCGAAATAAATAGCTAATAAAACGGCATAATCACAAGCTTCAAAGAAGACGCTGACGACGTAATACCTGCACAATAACCATTCGTGAAGTAGAGATGTTAGGAGACCCAAAGCTTGTGCAACGCGTGCAGCTGGCCCAGAGAGGTAGATTTGAGAGAGAAACGATACATCTCTCTTAGCTTTGCGGAATCTCCTCTATTGCTAGTGTTGGCCTGACCGACAGGAGCTGGTCTGCCTGTGCTGCTGCCGGCAGGCAGTGATGCTGCCAACATGCTCTTCAGCAGGCTCTGCAACTGGCCCCAGAACTTCGGCTTTATGTCCAGATTCACATCGTTTGAGTACTCTTCGTTCGCTTCAACCACATGGCGGCCTTCCAGCAAGTGCATGAGTGCCGCTTCAAGCATCTACGAGGAAGAGAGACCCAACATATTGATTAAAATGAAAAGGGAGCATTCCATTTCAGATGCATACACAAATAAGACATTCTAGAAGTTTTCCGTGACTCGCCGCAACCCCATGGCCAGCGCTCCGCGGCTCCTCCAACTCTGCCTCCGCCGGCGCCAACGACGGGCCTCCAGCGGCGAACACGCCACGCTCCAACAACCGTTCCAACAACGGCGGCGGCAACCGATCCAACAACCGCTCCGATCGGCGCCGCGGACGCGGCAACGGCGGCGGGCCATCGCGCACCTCTAACAACCAGTCCCAGCCCAACCAGTCTGCGCCGTGGGCCGCGGGCTACAACCCATGGCCTTAGTCACTGGAACAGCGGGGCGGCGGCGATCCTCGTTCCGAGGCGTCGTCCGGATCGCGGGCGGAGCGCGGTCGGTCGACCGAAACGCCGTGAACTCGACCCGCCGCCATGCACGCAAGGATCGGGAGGTGGATGAGAGGCCCGTTCGAGAGCCAAGCAAGGTGGTAAAATGCCTTTAGTTGGGTATATGGTAGGGAAGTTCAGCCGTGAGCATCAAATGCCATTGCGAGTTTCGATGCGCTGAGTTCCAGCATCTTGTCGATCATGCATGTCGAGACACATCTTGAAAATGAGATCGGTTTGCCTCGTTACATACTTCTTGAGTTGATCAAATGGCCGTGAGCATCTGTTCGTCGATATCGTGGATAGGAGATGTGCGTCGTGTTTTAGCTTTCTTTATGCTTTCGTGTACAACCGGCGAGTGGTGGACATGAATCAAACATGCGATTTATCGTTGGCGTGTCTGCGTCGCTCGTGTTTCAATGGGTAATTTCTGTTGTTCGAATCAGTTAAAATTTTGTCACTGTTAAGTTACTAGGACTCGTAGAAATTTTGTGAAATCGCCATGTCAAAAATAATCAGAGCTTCAATTGAAATATCCGTAATGGACTAATGGTAAAGCTGCAGTGATATCAATCTTGTTATTCTCGTCGTTAAGGGCGTCGTCCCAACAACTTGGATCACGTTCCATGTTAATTTGGGGCGTCTTTGAAGCTATATACTCGTCGTTCCTATGATGATTGAAAATTGGCGTACCATGTTCCTCGTCCCCGTTCCTCGACCCGGTCGACCCGGGAACGCGGTGACTTAGCCCATGGCAAGGCATGGTGCAGGCCTGGACCATGCCGTTCGCGCCACAGTGCCGGCGTCTTTGGTCGCGACCTCGTTCGACCACGCGAGCGATGGCGGCCACCCATCTTCCTCCTCCTCCACCGGGCGGCTCGTCCAACACCTTCGACACCGGTGCCCTCTACGCAACGCTCCAATCCGCCGGCGTCCATCCAGCGAGTGCCTCGGACTGGTACCTTGACACCGGCGCGACGTCGCACATGTCGTCCTCCCCTGGTACATTTCCACCCTCCAGCCTTCGGCCCTCCAACTCCATCATCACAGTGGGTAATGGTGCTCGGATGGCTGTCACCCACCAAACACAGACACTCATTCCTACTGCCCATTCCCCTCTTCATCTTAATGGTGTTCTTATTTCACCCTCTCTTGTCAAGAATTTGATTTCAGTTCGCCGTCTTACTCGCGATAATAATGTTTCCATTGAATTTGACCCGTCGGTTTCTCTATCAAGGATCTTCTTACCAGGGCGGAGATGCTCCGATGTGAAAGCAGCGGCGATCTCTACCCTCTCCGTCTTCCTCATCATCAAGCCCTCACGGCCTCGGCTTCCTTGTGGCATCAGCGACTGGGGCACCCTGGAGATCCAGTCACCTCTCAAGTTTTACAAACCTTTCCTTTTCAGTGTAATAAAGCTGATGCTCACTCATGCTCCTCTTGCCGTATGGGCAAACATGTTCGTTTACCATTTAATGAATCTACTTCACAAACATTTTTCCCCTTTCAGCTTGTTCATTCGGATGTTTGGACTTCACCAGTCCTTAGTCACTCTGGTTATAAATATTACATTGTTTTCTAGATAATTTCACATTACCTATGGACAATACCACTTCGAAATAAATCTGATGTCTTCCCTACCATTCGAGCGTTTATTTCCTATGTTCATACTCAATTTCGCCTCCCCATCTTAGCCTTCCAGACTGACAATGGCCGAGAGTATGACTCCACTGCCATGCGTCTTCTGCTCTCATCTCTTGGCACCCAGCTGCGACTCTCATGTCCCTATACATCGCAGCAAAACGGGAAAGCCGAACGAACCCTCCGCACTATTAACGATTGTTTGCGCACAATGCTAATTCATAGTGCAGCTCCACTGGTGTTCTGGGCTGAAGCGCTTGCTACGACAACGTACCTGCTCAACCGCCGACCGTGCCGTGCCACTGGCTCTACGACGCCATGCACCCTGCTGTTCGGTGTGGAGCCCTTCTATGGTGAGCTTCGCGTCTTTGGGTGCCGGTGCTTCCCCAACTTGATCGCCACCTCCAGCCACAAGCTCGCCGAGCGCTCCACGCCGTGCGTCTTCATTGGGTACTCGGCGGATCACCGCGGCTACCGCTGCTACAACCTCGCCACGGGCCGTGTCATCACGTCGCGGCACGTCACCTTCGACGAAGCAGTGTTCCCCTTCCGAGACACCGTCGGCGCGAACACCACCGACGCACCGCGGTTCGAGTCGTGTGAACCGCCATCTCCCTCGACAACTCGTCCCGTCGTACACGTCGCGCGCCGCCAGTCACACCGTGCGATCCCGCCACGCCTAAATCGCGCTCACGCCTCGTCACGCGCGCGCACCGCGACGCGTCACGGATTATCGCCTCCGCTCTACCAGCGTCGACTCCTCCCCAACGTCTGCTGCACACGGCGTTGAGCAACCCTCCACCGTGTCGTCCACCTCTAGCTCCGCGCCTTCGTCTGGCGTGCAATCGCCTGCCGCCGGGCACCCTGGCCACCCGATGGTGACTCGGGCGCGCGCCGGGATCCACAAGCCAAATCCGAAGTACGCATTGGCAGCATCGGACACCATATCTCCGATCCCTCGAAGTGTCCGCACCGCCGTGAAGGATCCACACTGGTATGCTGCAATGAAACAGAGTTTGATGCGTTGCAGGCCAACCGGACATGGACCCTCGTGCCGCGTCCTCCAGGCGCTCGGATCATCACCGGCAAATGGGTTTTTAAGCACAAGTTGAATCTCGACGGCACCTCGAGCGCTACAAGGCTCGATGGGTCGTCCGTGGGTTCAATCAGCGGCCCGGCGTCGACTTTGGGGAGACGTTCTCGCCGGTGGTCAAGCCGGCCACGATCCGTACCGTGCTGACGCTGGTGGCCACGAACAACTGGCCGGCTCGCCAACTTGATGTTTCAAACGCTTTTCTTCACGGCAATCTACAAGAACAGGTGTACAGCCAGCAACCCACTGGGTTTGTCGACCCACGCCACCCCAACGACGTCTGCCTCCTCTCCAGATCGCTCTACGGCCTCCGGCAAGCACCACGGGCGTGGTTTGAGCGTTTCGTCGGCCATGTGACATCACTGGGCTTCGTACAGTCGACGGCTGATTCGTCGCTCTTCGTGTACCACCGCAACGGCGAGACGGCGTATCTACTCCTCTACGTCGATGACATGATCCTGTCCGCCTCGTCGACTCGCCTGCTACAGCACGTCATCGCACGACTCCACGACAAATTCGCCGTGAAGGACATGGGTCCGGTCCACCACTTCCTCGGCATCGGCGTTCGCCGGAACCGTGAAGGGTTCTTCCTCTCCCAAGCTCAATACGCCGAGGAACTCCTGGAGCGAGCAGGCATGTCGAACTGCAAGCCCGTCGCGACACCAGCAGACACAAAGCAAAAGGCCTCGGCGACTGACGGCACCCTCATCGACGATTCCACTTCCTACCGGAGCATTGCCGGCGCCCTACAGTATCTGACGATCACTCGTCCGGATATCGCATACGCCGTGCAACAAGTGTGCTTGCACATGCACGCGCCGCGGGACGTGCACCAGACCATGCTGAAGCGCATCCTCCGGTACATCAAAGGTACGATTGGCCTCGGTGTCGGTGCGCGCGCGACGCCGAGCGATTACGCCTACTCGGGCCTTGCCGGGGCTGCTGCCGACACGCGCCGCTCTACGCCGAACCTGCGTCTTTCTCGGCAACTCCCTCATCTCGTGGTCTTAGCGGCGGACCGCGGTATCGCGATCGGTAGCGAGGCGATGTCGAGCCATTGCCGCGCGCCGTCGCCGAGTGTTCAAAAAAGACAGTCTAGATGTACATATATTAGACGGCAAGAGCAAGGCATAGGCAACCTCATAGCCTCATGCTCAGCCGGTTTCTACTGGTTATTATGGTGAATCTGTATTGCTAGCCATAGTGCAGTGCAGTGACCTATTGCAATTTGTATACTGCCAGAAATGTTTTTTTTTGTTGCAAATGTCGTGCTCTACAAAAACGTGTAGCTCCTACTTGGCAGAAACAAAATGTAATTACTCAGAAAAATACTGTACCAGTACAGCCATAATAGTAGTACCAAATATGAAGTATAACATGATAGATTATGCTAAGCAGACAACACTGATCTGCACTGCACAATAAACATAGTGGCCAATGCCCTTCTCAGAATGCCAGAAAGAATACTTGAGGAACTAAATCTAGCACACTGAGCAGCTGGAATCGGAAGAGATAGCAAGGCCAGAAAGAACGTACCACACACGAGTGAAACGAATCGGAGAGGTTAATAGAAAGGGCAGATTGCGCCATAAGGATGTTAAGAAACATGGTAGGATATGTGTTTGGACCGTAAAATTCTAAAGCTTTCTGCCAGTTCTTCTCTGCTAGTGAACCGTACCACTTAGCTTTCTGGCGATATTTATCCTCATTCTTCTGCTTGATCTCCTTGCCAACCAAATCCAGGAACTTTAAGCACAGATCCCTCTGATAACACGCAAGCTGAAAATGACCAAAAGCAGCTTCCTGTTTGCAGTGTTCACCAAGAGATTCATATGTAGACAAAGCCTCCCGAAAAGCATCACTTGCTGAAATTTCAAGAACTGTTCTATTGGATGATTCATCAACAAGTCCACCTTCATAACTATCAGTTAAGAAGCTTTCCCTTGCCAAAAGCATTCCAAGCCTCAGGTGGGTATGGGCATACTGAGTGTAAACCTCATTGTGCAGTACTTTATCGACCTCATCATCAGCATACATCAGTTGCCTCTTAGCTGCTGTATAGTAGTTTATTGCTTGAAAATATTCTGACCTGGCAGACTTAATGGATTGCATATATGCGCCTTCAGGAAGATCATACTTCTGAAATTCATTTATCCTTGATACCAATTCCTCTGCTAAAGCTCTTCTACCATGGCCTAAGTTACAGTTGATCAATATAACATTTGTATGGTCAGAGACCTCTTGAAATGCTCTAATAGCATCAGCAAAAGCACTCTCAGCACTACCCAGATTTCTACTCTCAAGTCTATGGCGGCCTAGTTCATTGAATGCCCAGCCTCTTTTCTTAAGAATGTCAGACATTTCTGCCGAGTGCACAGAACATGAAAACATGGCTCCCTTGGCCGCACCATAGCAGTGAATAGTAGAACATAAATTGTATTCGATATCTCCTGGTTTAGGACCTCCAATGAACTTGAAGATACCACCGCCCCTCACACTGGAAACGTCTTCATTAGATTTATCAGGAATCTCATCAGCATTGATCGACTGATTTTCCATGGTATGGTTATTATGACCAATATCAATATTTGATACTGAGCTTTTTTCAAGAGAAGTATCATTCTCACTATGCTGCTTTTTTTCAGAACCTTCCATAGCTTCCTGTGGACTGGGACCGGGACTGGGATTGGGGTTTTCTTTGGTTTCTCTAGACTGTGAATGAAAGTTCCCACCAGATGATTTTTTATTTTTCTTTCTTCCATAGAATGTAGAGGCCTCAGGACTACTACTGCTCGCACTGCTGCCACTATTTGCCCTAGCACTTTGGCAGCTACAGTTTATCAGTGAGCACGTGCCACAATTCTGCGTATCCTTTCCCAGTTTTCTCTTAAGACGTTTGACCTCCATTGCAACTTCATTTGACATTCTAAGTTCACCATCAGGCTTTTGTTCTGGCAACACCGGTGTTTGATGGCCGCTCAATCTGTGATATTCCGCATAGACATCACCTACAAGCATCCATGCCTTAGCCCAAAATAAATAATTTGGAGGCAACCGTTGAGCAGAAACTTCATAACTGAAGCATTTTGTGTTCTTGAAATAGTCTGTCTCATCCAATACAAGATTTGCCTTTAGATCACCATCTTCAAGACTCAATGAACTATTGGACATGGATGAAATGAATTCATCACCATCAAGATGTTTAGGCATAGACCCGTAAACAAGACAAGCTAATTCCACAACTTTAAGAGTGCGATAAAGCTGCCTGTCATTCTTGTATGCCTCTCCCAGTGCCAGATAAGATTCTCCAAGCAAAAGAACAAGTTTCCACAATTTATGATCCATTTTCGATTTTGGTAGCCACTCCCTAATGTCGCAAACTTCAATACAGTCAACATCACCACATCGACATAAAGAAAAGTCAACAGATCTCTCCCAAATGGCATCTGCACTGTCGACATAACCATCTTGAGTGTACTGCAGCTGCCGGTTCCATCTAAGGGATTTGATAGCTTGTGATATGTGGTGTATAGCTGCCAGCTTAGAGGAGATTGCATCAGCAATTGTTTTTGATATCTGTGAGGTCCCAGCCTGACACATTACCAAGCTATCCAAAGAAACATCTCCTTTTATAGCTGAAGATGCAGGATCAACATCAATATGACCTGGTTCCACTGAACTATTTGACATACAAGGAGGTTCTGACTGTGAACATTCCAAAATATTATCTAAGGCTGCTGGCTCACCCTTGCTAATCTCCGGCAATACATCATTTTCCTTTGATGGTGAATTCTCAAGGCTCAACTCTGGAGATTCATCATCCAAGTCAGTAAGAGTAACTTCAGATTCAAGCAGAAATGATTCAGATGTCAATTCCAACTCCTCATAACATTTAAGGATGAGCCGTGCAAACTGTTCATGAGCATATGCTCGGACAACCTAAAAGATCACAAAAAAACTTGAGGCAAATTCTTACCGATAAAAGTAAACAATAAACTGATATAAGTGTGATATGATAAATAAAAATACCAGGT
The DNA here is from genome assembly GCA_036346255.1 of Ampelocalamus luodianensis. Taxonomy (NCBI): domain Eukaryota; kingdom Viridiplantae; phylum Streptophyta; class Magnoliopsida; order Poales; family Poaceae; genus Ampelocalamus; species Ampelocalamus luodianensis. Next base: position 20,442,778 of record CM070617.1, on the reverse strand, counting down.
GATCCTGCTCGCTGAGAAAGTCCAGACATTTTCTGAAGAACTTTGCACATTTTGCTCTATTACTAGGTACCTGCAAAGCATATATAATATTAACAATCAACAAAGCTGTATGAAATCAAAGTAAGAGAGACAATTCCCTAGTACCTTTGATAAGGACATTCTGTGAGCAACACGATAAAGGAGTGTGCCCAGAGAGAACAATGACTCTTTTCTCCCTTTGTTCATTAAAGAGGACATAGGACCACATGTAGATCTATGATCACCAGCTGTATGTTTTTGAGGTAAGATAGACATATCATACAGCTGTATAACATCTTCTTCAGCACCTTTGTACAGCTGAGAAAGCAAAGCTTCAGTGTCATGCACAAGAACTAGCATGATGGTTATTATTAAAAAAGATTTGAGCTGTAAGTAAAAATATTCATGTGATACAGATAAGAGACTAAAAGGTAGAATGTGATAACTAACATAAATAAGTTCAGATGCCATACCCAATATGCACCAGGATCTTGCTTACAGTTATCCTGAAGGAACCTCAGGACAGCCAGGCCATTTTGCTGGACAACCTGTGGATGAAATGCAGGTGTACCATCATCGGACACACCCTTAAGTAGAAATATGTCATCATTTTTTAGAAGCTCATAACCTTGGACAACACCATTCTGATGATAACAGATGGCCAATTCTGGCACACTTGCCATTACATTGTCAAGCCAAGCTTCAAGCCAGTTCAATGGAGTAACCTATCAAACACAATTTGTCAACAGAAAAGAGTAAAGAAAGAAACTGTGAAGCCACATTAAATAAATTTAAGCATACCTGTCTCGAAACATCCCAGAGGTGCAAGCTGACTGCAATATATTTCTCATTGCTAAATATAAGCAAGTCACTACCCAAAAGCATATGGAAATTGTGAAATTGCCAAAAGCAAACCTTCCGAAATCCATTGTTTCCCACTCTCCTACTCTTCTCAGATTCTTGCACGTCACATCTGGGGTTTTCACCAACATGAGTGGTTTTCTTAATGGGATCTGATGCTTTAACTTTTTGCTTATTTCCCCTTGCACCCCAGTACAGGTTTTCACGTGTACCATGTGATGTTTTTCTACTTTTACTGACATTCTGATCCAGATACTGTGATGTGCTAAAACTAGACGACGAGGGTGGATCAAAGGAACCCTCCCCATGACCAATGGGTCCACGCAACATAGTGGATGCCGTTTGCTTCTCCTGTGATGGTTGATGACTTGGAGGGCAATCACAAGCCTCTGCTCTCACTGAGTGCATTGCAAAATTCAGAAAAATCGAAGGATCGGATCCTTTAGGCTGGTTATTTTGTCTTCTGAATATCTTTTCGCCTTCATCAATATCAGGTCTGCAACAGAGCATTGCATTGGTGATAACTACATTGAGCATTATGTTTGTAACGCAATGAGCAACTTACCCTGTGTTTAGAATGAGAGTATCCCCAATACGGTTAACAGCAATAGATACTTGTGCCTTGGAGTATGGTATTTTGAAAATTTGCTTCAGAATATCAGTTGGAGCAATCACATCTATTTCGTCACCATATTCAGCTAGGCCTGACACAGCTAGTGCTTCACACTTCCTTGACAAGTTTTGGTTGACAAATCCACTTCCATACCGTAATCCTGAAGAATATGAACAAACATAACAATAAGAAATGCATTGGCGTGCCCAACAACTATAACCATCTGCGACTACTGGATGGCTCAAACAGGCTGATAGCCACATGCACAATTTGAATGGTTTTGCTGCTGCATGCACTGCTGCAACAGCAACTTGTGGGGGTGAGGCAGACAGGTGTCATGAACATAAAATAGAAATTCCCCAAAGCTTGTATTTTCACTCAATAAATTTCACTGACTTCTAAAATAGATATAGGTGTAAAAACAAGGATTAATACTCATGAGTCATGACATGACAAGCATGTAACAGTTTGTCAAGCGGTAATAAATGCACCAGAAGATTCAAAATCTTTGCTTGCTGATGAGCAAATATGCTGGAATATAATTTACCCGGTCTTCTCATCTAGTTTTTTCACAGGAATTCATAAATACCAAACAAACTTTACATATATAGGGAGTGACCATGAAATCACTTTGATAAAATAGACATCCAGATAGTATGAGTGACATGTAAGGTAATCACTTAGTGTATGCTAAACAGTTACACATTTACAATCATACAAAGGTTGTACTACTATCTATACTTGTTTCAAAGTACAAGCTATTAAGAAGCCAATATATTTTTTTTGTTGATCAAAATATAATGACCAAGCCTCGAAAGAGATCACCTTCAGTACTCTTTACAACCGTTGAGGAAACCTTCTCTGGGAGGTTTGGAATCATGGGGAGTGTGTTGAGATCAGTCTCCAACGGCAGCATTTGATACCTTGGAGCTCCAGTCCTACATTAATTGTGACCACAAGAGCAAAATTAAAATAACAGTTCTCCTTAACAAGGCATTGGCAGACTGGACGAAATTCCATTTGATAAGAATTGTGTGCCGCTTTGCACTTCTACTAGTAGAAGGCACGTGCTTTGCTCGTGTAACATTATAACATCATATTGTAGATTATAGTAGTTCACAACATGAGATTAAAGGTGTTATGGGCCAACATCCGTGTAGAGTACTGTAGCACGGTTGCACCACAAGCGTGGATTGTACCGCGCACACACTGTAGCGCCTCGGGTACTGTAGCACACCGTTATTAGGCAAGCTTCGTTATTTAGGAATCTACCTATTTGGTAGTATCTATTAGTTAGGAAAGTTATTATTAGATTGGATTGTTAGAGATAAGTTTCCTTATATATTATTTCTTAAGAATCAAGTCGGGTCGTCCCTATAAAAGGGATAGCGTGTATCCATTATCAAGGAAGCAAGCAAAGATGAATAAACAAGTTCTTAGTCCCTAAAGTCCAGCTGTGGTCGTTCCCTTGACCGGCTATTCTAGATCTATTCCTCCCCAATCGGTGCCCTCCTTCACCTAGCGCCGTTCTACCTCAAGTCGTCGCCGTCCGACCTCCCTCCGACGGATGTTTACCCCCGTTATGAATTAAGGTTCACAACATTTGGTATCAGAGCCACTCAACATGGCTTCCGGTACTGCACCATCTCTCTTGGAGAAGTTGAAGGCTACCAGCGAAGAACAGCAGGTCTTACTCAACAACATGACTGCTGTTCATTGGAGCTTCGTTGATCCTCATCCACGTGACGTCATCAACATAGGGCACCAAAGATTTCAACCGTGGCCACCACCGCAGCTCGAGGACGAGCTGCCTTGCCGCGAGGGGTGTAATGTTATGGGCCAACATCCGTGCAGAGTAGTGTAGCACGTGCACTGTTGCACCACGAGCGAGGACTGTACCGTGCGCACACTGTAGCGCCTCGGGTTACTGTAGCACACCGTTATTAGGCAAGCTTCGTTATTTAGGAATCTACCTATTTGGTGTTTGGTAGTATCTATTAGTTAGGCAAATTATTATTAGATTGGATTGTTAGAGATAAGTTTCCTTATAGATTATTTCTTAAGAGTCAAGTCGGGTCGTCCCTATAAAAGGGATAGCGTGTATCCATTATCAAGGAAGCAAACAAAGATAAATAAACAAGTTCTTAGTCCCTAAAGTTCAGCTGTGGTCGTTCCTTTGACCGGCTATTCTAGATCTATTCCTCCCCAATCGGTGCCCTCCTTCACCTAGCGCCGTTCTACCTCAAGTCGTCGCCGTCCGACCTCCCTCCGACGGATGTTTACCCCCGTTATGAAGTAAGGTTCACAACAAAAGGCAGATGCATATAAAGGCCATAAAAGGCAACATGAGACTCAGTAATAAAGAATTTCTTGGTAAGTGGGATGATTCTATATTAACTTCTCAAACAACATGGGGAACCGCCTCTTGGTGGCGTGGTGGAGTTATGGGTGTGACTCCACCCACCAGGGTTCAGATCCTGGTACCTACCTTTACGCACACGCGAGTACGCTTTTAATAAGAATTTTGTAAGGTCGCGGATTTATCCTCAGCCTCCGTCTTTCTAGGCATGTGCTTTTCAGATAAAAAGCTTGCCCCATTTCTATTAATAGAAACCAAACTACAGCGGTTCAAATTGCAAACAGAAAATTACAATAGGTTTTTGCAACAACCAGCTTGCTAACAACGAAGCAGTGGTCATACAAAAAAAAACAGAGCATCTAAGTGAAGCTCAGTCAACTCTTATCAAAGGAGTGCCAAAAGATTTTTGACCAGCATCGAACTGCTATCAATCTGGACACCCTCCAGCTTCTATTCTTCTAGTACATGTCACCCATCTCCTCCTTGCTCCAAAAACTTCATTAGCAACCTGCCACATTGCCCTAGCGCCCCCGATAAACAACTCTTGCTCGCCCTCCTTCTGTAATTTGGTGGCCCAAAGGTTAATCCAGCGATAGATAGTATAAATCACCGAAACAGGTTCTGCAGGCCATTTTTGTTGGAAGCATGCTGAATTACGAATTTTCCAGATGCTCCAGAAAACGGCTGCTAAACCAACTAACACCAGCTTCTTTGTCTTCCTAGCAAAGCTATCAATCCAGATGGTGAACAGCTGGTGAAGCTGAAAGTGCAACACACAACATTCCAAATAAATCTCGACAGGGGACAAAGCAAAAACAAATGATTGATACCCTCATCAGTACCACAGAAAACACAAGCTTTGTCACCTATTCATCCCCTGCAAATAAGGTTATCTTTGGTCAATATGCTTTGTTTCAGCACTAACCACAGAAATACCTTTAACCTCAGAGGTAGTTTAACATCCCAGATGAAACGATATGGGAAAGCAATACCCCGAGGTAGACAACAACCAGACCAGCTTGTCACATTCCTCACTCAAATGCGCACAACTACAATCTTCTAAGAGCTGGTTCCACAAGACTAATATGTCCCCCCATAGTGATCTCCTAAATATAATATATCCAAAACCTTTCTCATAAACTTTTGCCACTGTGATGTGTCTATTAAAGGTAAGGTTGTAAAGTATTGCATATTTCACAGAAAAAGGAATATCACTCACCCATAAGTCCTCCCAGAACCTAGTTCTAGCACCATCTCCCATCTTCCTCTTACAGCAAGATAAGAATAGATCTCTTATCTCCATTAAACCTTTCCAAAAACACGAATCCTCCATTAGATCTCTTAGGCGTGTGCTAAGAGGGCGCACTCGCGTGTGCGTGTGTGGGGTCGTGTGTGTGTTCCTTGTAACCGCAAAAAAAAAAAAAAAAAAAAAAAAAAAAACATGCAGCTTCTTTGTTATTAAGTTCCCTTGCAAGAAAATCATATGGAAACCGTAATCTTCATCTTGACATACCTGGATTGCGTTTTTGTTTTGTTTTTTTTTTCAGAAAAAAATAATTGAAGATGTCAAATTTTTGTTTTAACAAAACAATGCAGCGTAAAGACCAACTTATTTTAGTTTCCATGAGAGCCCAAGAAACTTAAAGTTAAAATCTGTTAGATAAGAAATATTTCATCCCTTAATGGGTATTTTGCTAAAAGGTAAATATAATATCTGGTCAGTGTCTCAAATCAAATCTCCTCCTTGCAAAGGTTCACATGTGTGCTACATAGACCAGTTCTACTTGCACGAAGCCGCCCTCATTCCAGCAGGAAAGGGGTGGGACTTTGTACCAAGTGGCCTAGATTTGATTAATTCCAGGTTCCGCTAGTGGGGTTGTTTTCTCCTAGTACATATACGCGGGTGCGGCTCACTATATATACACGAGTGTGGCTTAGTGAGAAAGTGTCTGTGCTCCATGTGGTCGCAGATTCTGTTGGAATAACCCCTTGCCTATTCCAATGGGCCTAAAGACCAACATATACAAATTACATATGTATGAAAATATGCAAAGAACACCCTATACAGGTCATATCTAACACCCCCTCCAAACTCATGGTGGATCGACAATACTGAATTTGGAGAGGTAGAAGCTGTGCTGAGCTCTAGTCTGTGCCTTGGTGAAGAAATCTGCTAACTGAACCTCCGAAGGCACATACTGAAAAGCAATAACTTGGTCCTACACCTGCGATCTCATGAACGAAGCATCTACACCAATATGCTTGGACTCATGCTTTACTGGATCTCGAGCAATGCTAATCGCATCAGTGCTGTCTGATAAGAGAGGAGTCGGTGAGAAGCTGAAACACCAAAATCCTCAAGTAGCCACCGAAGCCAAATGATCTCAGCTGACAACGCCACCATGGCTCGCAACTCAGCCTCATCACTTGAACGGGAAACAACAATCCGCTTCTTGGTCTTCCAGGCAATCAGAAAGGATCCAAGGAAAACACAATAGGCAAAAAAAGACTGACGATCAGAAGAATCGCTAGCCTAGGTCGCATCAGAGTACATCTAAAGCTGCAAAGGGCTGGAACGAGGAAAGAAAAGGTGACGACTGATGGTCCCACGAAGATATTGCAGAACTCGAACAAGGTGACTAGTGGACCTGAGTGGGAGCAGAAACGAACTGACTCAGAATGTGGACATGGTGAGAAATGTATGTCAGATCGAGAGATCCCAAGGTAGACAGGTAGCGAGTGGGATCCTCAAGAGGCTCCCCATCAGTGGGCCGAAGGTGAACACTAAGCTCCATAGGAGTGTCCACCGTGCACTGATCAGTAAGACAAACGCGAGCAAGAATATCCTGAATGTACTTCTCCTGGGAGAAGTAGTAGCCCTCGGACATGGAAGTGACCTCAATCCTAAGGAAGTAACAAAGAGGACCCAAATCAGACATCAAGAATTGCTCACCGAGACGCTCCTTCACAAAATCAATGTATTGAGAGTCATCTTCAGTGATGATCATATCATCCACATAGAGAAAGGGGAGCGTCCAACCCCAAGGAGGTGTGTACAAAGAGGGCAGGGTCATGATCACTGGTGGAAAAGCGTAGCAGTGACAATAGAGAAGTGGTCAAACCAAGCACGAGTGGTTTGCTTGAGTCCATAGAGAGAACGACGAAGCCGACAAACCATACAAACAGGGACAAAATACTTCAGGGGCGACTGCATGTAGACCTCACACAGCTCGCCATTGAGAAAGACATTCTTGACGTCCAGCTGAGGGATGGGTCATTGTCGAACAGATGCCACAACAAGAATAGTGCGAACAGTGGTCATGTGGGCGACATGAGCGAAAGCCTCATCGCAGTCACGACTATGCTCCTGTTGAAAAACACACGCCACAAGACAAGCCTTGTAGCGCTCAAGAGAACCATCCGAGTGGGTCTTGATCTTGTACACCCACTTGCACGTGATGGGAGTGACGCATATGTAAAGCCACAAGATCCCAGGTGCTAGTACGCTTTAAAACAACAATCTCCTTAGACAAGCTGCCACTCAGGGTGAGAAGCAGCCTCACGGTAGGTTGTAGGCTCAGAAAGAGCAGCGGCTATGAAGCCGTAGCACTCAGGAGGCCTAATAGTGCGATGATCCCGAAGATCGTATGGCGGAGCAAGACCCAACAAGGATGGAGGACAGTTGGGAACAAGGCCGAGCAAAGACGGGGGCTCAACTGGAGAAGAAGTAGGCTGAGGACGGCGAGAGTAGTGCAGGGGAAAGTGTGGAATCTCAACAAAAGAGCTGGAAGGAAACTCCGGCGGAGGGGGAACAGGTGAAGCCGGAGGAGAGGGAAGCTAAGAAGGTGGAGGCGGAAGCTAAACATAAGTGGAAAGCTGTGTGCCAGGAAAAGTTAGAAAGGAGATCGACACAACAAGAGAATCTGAGCTGACAGTAGAGGGACGAGGGTAGTAAGGCCGGGACTCATTGAAGGTGACGTCCCGAAATATCCTCATCCAGCGAGCAACAGGTTCATAACAGCGATAACCCTTATACTCAAGATTGTAGCCAAGAAAACAAACTCAACTGACTGAACAGTCAGCTTGGCGCGCTCACGAGGTGGAAGAAGGATGAAAGCAGACATAACCAAAACAACAAAGGTGACTGTACTGGGGAGCCCGACCGTAGAGACGCTCGACATGAGTAGAACCCTGAAGAGCAGTGGAAGGCTGCATGTTGATGAGGAAATGAGAGGAGACCTCTCACCCGTATGAGGTGGAACAGAAGAGGCAAGCATGAGAGCGCGAGCTGTCTCAAGCAAGTGACGATGCTTATGCTTAGAGACCGTTTTGAGCGTGAGCAAAAGGACAAGAGTACTAGGGAAGAGTACTCTGCTCAGCGAGAAAGCGATGCAAAGCAACAGATAGATACTCGCCAGTAGAATCAGCACGAAAAACACGAATGACCAAATCAAACTGAGTGAGAACCATAGCAGAAAAACTCTGGTAAATAGAGAGAACCTGACTACGAGAGGACATGAAGTAGATCCAACTATGACGAGAATAATCATCAATAAAGATCACATAGTATCGATGAGCCCCTTTCGAAACGAAGGGAGCCAGACCCCAAACGTCCGAGTGAACAAGATAAAAAAGACGAGCTAAGGCAGAATCACTAGAGGGATAGGGGAGCTGCAGCTGCTTGCCAAGCTTTCAACCAATACAAGGTAAAGATGTGTCACCAGAGAGACCCAAGAAGACCATGACCTACTAGAGACGGCAGTCGCGATCCACAGAGATGGCCCAAACGATGGTGCCACTGAGCAAAGTTAGTAGTAGAGGACGCATAAAAAATAGAGGCACGTGTAGTGACTGACTGGCTGGTGGAGATAACGAAAGGAAGGTGCAGTCAGTCGAGCTCCCAAAGACGCTGCGAATCACGGCGCCGAGGGCCAACACCAAGAAGAGTTCCCATGCGGCGGCCCTGGACACAACAAGAATCGGACTCAAGAATAACACGACAGTCGTGATAGTGATCTGACCGACCGACATAAGCTGCATAGTAAGCTTGGGAACATGAGAGACGACAGAAACATGAAAGGAAGAAGTGGAAAGGATGCCTTGGCCTGCAACAGGAAGAGAGGTACCATATGCAGTCTGCATAGTGGAAGAAAAGCTGTGGGACAAAAAATTAGTCGAGTAGAATATGGTGTCATGTGAAAAGAAGCATCAGAGTCCAAGATCCACGGAGATAAGATACCAGACCAGTGAGGTGGCGGAGGCGAGGAGGACCGCTGAGAAGCAAGAGCCAGAAGAGCAGAGCCCGATGCAGGGGCGGCGGCCCGAGCGAGGGGCGATGAAGGTCGGCGTTGCCAGGGTGTGTAGTCGCTAGAATTGCCGAGAGGAGCTCGTCGCGCTCAAGCCACTCGACGCGGGCCCGCAGCGCGGTGGCCTCCGCCTCCATCTCAGCGAAACGCGCACAGAGAGAGTCATCCTCGTTGCTGGCGGCCGTGGCGCGCGCGAGGAGGCGGTGCTCGGCCTACATCCAAGAGGTGATGACGGCGTCGGGGCAGCCTAGGCGGCGGCGGCGGCCCGAGGCAAACTCGAGGGGTAGGGGCCCGGGAGCACGAGGTCTGGCAGCGACCGGAAGCGAGGCGTCCCAGCCGTCAGGTCGGAGTAGAAGCGGCATCGAGACGAAGTCGAGGCGTCCGGATTTAGAGCATAACGGACTCCGCTCCGCTCAACACAACAGAGAAAAGGGGATCTCCGACGAGATTCGGCAGCACAAGTGCCGATGGCAGCGGTGCGAGGCACGCTCAAGAGCCTCGGGCATCACCGCGTCGGGAGAAACAGGGGCTCAGGTTGCATCACGCGCTCCGGCGTCGATGAGCGGCGCGGCACCAGGTAGAGACAGGGTCGGCGGCGTAGCGTCGGGAAGGAGCAAGGCTAGTGCGGTGGCACAGCCTCGAGAAAATATAGGAGGTACAGCTCAGGGGCGCGTGAGGGGCAACAGGGTGGTAGGATCCAGCTCGGGGAGACGCGGATCCGGGGGCGAGCGGCGGGATCCAACAATGAGAGCTCCGGGCGGCGCACGGCAGAGAAGGGCTCATGCGAGGCAGAGAGCGCGGGCAGCAGGGCTCGGGCGGTTTGACGACGGCGGCGGCGGCAATCAAGTGGGATCTAGAGTTTGGGTTTCCAATACTCTGATACTATGTTGGAATAACCCCTTGTCTACTCCAATGGGCCTAAAGGCCAACATATACAAGTCACATGTGTATGAAAATATGCCCTATACAAGTCATATCTAACAGATTCATCCTCAATCTCTTTAATTTTATACTTATACAAGTGGAAGTGGGTGCATTTGTGTGTGGATGTATGTGCGCATGTATCCACCGTTGTACTTTAAAGGGACTAATTATACTTTCTGAGTTCACATACGAAAGGATAATTTCCTTTGTCGCCAGCTAGCCAAAGGAACATTTTTTTTCAATAGTATCCTTGTTTCACAGGTGCTTAGTCAACTGCGCCATGGAGCATGGAAATGTGAAGGTTCTGGATTTTTCTAGTTATGTTTCTTGCCATTGGAAGCTGACACAATTGGCTATTCTTTTCTTTGTTTCTTCAGCAGCAGGACTGCTGGCGTCTTCCTCGAGAGTGGGGAGCAAATCCGGCTTGTCTTGGCCATTCGATTATGTGAATTATGGTTTGATGGAGGGTAGATGTAAGCATGAGATAACAAAGCAACGGTGGATAATCATAGATTAATTTAGGCAGGAAAACCAAAAGGAGATGGCTAATCCAAATTCAAAACTGATTCTTTGTATAGTAGCATAGATATCTCAACATGATTGTGACTACGTACTTTCGTTACTGTACAAAAGATAAAACCAAGGGGGGGGGGGATAGTATCCACCTGCATTCATCCATCAGACCAATCTTCGGTAGCAGCAGCGCACATGACATGCCTGTTATCCATTTCACCATAATCATTCCACCCCCAATCTCTCATAACGACCAACGAATTGAAGAAGCGACGGACACTTTATCTCCAGCACTCAGCTCAGCTCTACTTCCTCTCCTCGGTCCTCCCTAACGAATCACAATCACAAACAATTCTAATTCCACAACCACGACGCAGAGCGCGCTCACTCCCATCGCATTCTAAATAAAATTCCCACCCAAACCTTAAAATCCTAGCAATACATCCAAACGATTAAACCCTAAGCAACAACCACTCGTGATTCGGAACATACCACCTCCCTGGGAGGCTGGGACTGAGTCGATCATGAACCACATCAGAACCCAACAAATCCTACAAGCATTAGCTAGACGCCTAGACTCACACGTCACATCATAAGCACGCGCTCAGAAGCGAGGGTTGGGGGAGAGAGCTTACGGGGATGCGGAGGGGAGGAGGGCGGGGAGGGAGGCGGGGGAGTCGGTGGGGACGGGGAGGGAGCCCACGCGGAGGTAGCGCGCCGGCGGCGGCGCGGCGATCTCCAGCCGCCCCACGCACTGCAGCTCGCCGGACGCGTCCATCGCTGCCGTCCCCCTCGCCGGCGGCGTCGGCTTTTGCGCTCTCTCCGATCGCCGCAGGTATTTTGTTTTTGTTTTGGATGCTTGGGCCTTAGTGGCTTGATGGTTGCCGAACAAACGCCCTCGGAGTCAGTGGAGACTGGAGAGTACTAGACGCTTCTCCAGTTCTCCCAGCTGGATAGGTCCGCTCCGGTTTGCCGAGCTCCAGCTCCTATCTTCTCTCCAGGAGGCCTAGAGCTCCGGGCTCCACAACATTTTGAAGCCGGAGCCAGAGAAGTTAAATGTGTATTTGTATAAGAAGATTAGAGTAGACATGGCCACATGGACCGTACCAGCCGGGCTGGCCTAAAGTACAACACTGTTGGTTAGACGTGAGCACAGCACGGTGTGTACTGTTTATGAGCCGAGCCGGCACCACACAAAAGCCTAGGTCGTGCTTGGGTCCGCGCCCGCCACGATGGGCCGGAACAGCAACCGTACTATGCCAGGCCAAGCACAGGGCCCGACACGGTGGGGGCAGCAACTACGATGAGGCCAATGCGACGCAAGGAGGAGGAGGAGGCTTGCTTGGGCGCGAAGGGGACAAGGAGACAGAGCTCGCGTGCGGAGGAGAGAAGGAGGTCGTCTCGGGCGCAAAGGGGAGGAGGCGGAGCGCGACACGGCGCGAAGGCGGCAGGGCATGACCGGAGCGCGTGGAGGAGGAGGAGGTGGCGACACAGGCCGGGCACAGGAAGGCAACGATCAGAGAGGCGGAGTCACAGCGCGACTGGAGAGCGCGCGACGACGGCCGAGGCAGGTGCGTGGCGGGGCTACGGCGGCGGTAGAGCGAGAGTCGTGCCCGTGCGGTTAGAGAGAAAAAAAAAGGAAAGGAGGGAAAAGGAAGAAAGGAAAGGAGGGAAAAGGAAGAAAAGAAAGGAGGGAAAAAAGAGGAAAAAAATGATATTTTTATTCTTAAAAAATTTGGGTCAAAACAGGCTACATCCGGCCAACCATGGCTGGGTCGGGCCAGCCCGAGGCACCGGTGTGCATGCGTGGGTCAGCACCCCGGCTCGCGGATCGGCATGGAACGACACGACCTGATTAGCAATCAAGCCTTATTAGCAATTGTTCCTAATCGGCCCATGTCGAGCCGGGCTACCCGTCTGGCCATGACTAGATTAGAGCAACCTAGCTTCTCAAGCTTCTAGAGCTGGAAGGAGGGACTTTCAATGATTTTTTTTGAAATAATATTATTTTAAAAGTAATTTACTAAAATAAATAGTCATTTTCTCTCTAAAAACTAGGTTACTGTCGCCATTTCAAATGACGAAAGACTCATGTCGCCATTTCAAATGACGATAGCAGCCTAGAGAATGGCGACATGGACCTGAACAGTGCAAAGAGGTCCTTGTCACCAGTTGAAATAGCGACAGGGACCTGTCGCCACTCCAAGTGACAACAGGTCCCTGTTGTCATTTCAACTAGCGACAGGGATCCCGCAAACCCTAAATTTTTTAATATTAAAATTTGGGAAAACCACCATTTGAAATGGCGACAAGGATCCCGCAAATCCTTGTCGCCATTCCAAATGACGGCACAATCTATCCTATAAAAGACCCTAAAATTATGCCATAACTCATTTTTATTCAAAAAAAGAAAAAGAGAGGAGGGAAGGGAGAGGAGTAGAGGGGAGGAGAGAAGCTAGCGAAGCGCTGTCTGTCTGGTCATCCACCCTTTAGGTAATTTTTTTAACCGAATGGATTACATAGTTTTAGATGTACGGTTATATAGTGTAGTATGTTGTACGTAATTATTTTTTGTGGGTAGTTTAGTTTTCGATATGTGGTTAATTGTGAAAATCTTGTTTATGGTGTAATACGTCAAATATGTCGGACGCCACCAATTTCAAAATTTACTACGGTCAGGGGGCTATTCTTGAGGGTCCCGAGGGGATTGATTTGCGTTATTTTCGATCTGCGACCGTGGCCCTAACAAGAACAGAGCAACGTACATAAGGCACTGTGATGAGGTGGTTGTTCCACACATTCGATTTGGACTACGCTGTGTATCGGGAGTTAGTGTAGCTTAAGGGAATAAGGTCACGGCAGTCATATGTACACATGGTGAGAGAGGTACGGTGGGATTTGGTCATTCTGGCTTAAGCATATGCCAAACCCACTCCTGCATCAGCGGATAAACAAGAAGGGGTGGTGGTGCTAAAGAAGAAGTTGGAGAACTCTAGCCACAGTGTGGTGCACACAATGGCCGAAGGTCCAGGAGTTGCTGATGTTGTTAATGAAGACCCTATGGAAGGAGCTCCTTCAACCAGGCAAATTAGTGGGCTTGCTGACGAAGGTGAGGAGCTAGTCGCCCTAGTCCAAAGGATCGATCTGGAAGACCAAGACTACATGTCATTGTCAAAAAATAAAGGATCCAACGATGAGGATGCTGTGTAACAGCAAGCGGTTCCATCCGAGTAGAACACATATTAGTTCGACAACCTAGTCATTAATGAAGACCCCCATGTGCCGTGGGAGTACGAGTAGAGCAAGGCCAGGCAAGGAGCTATGTACAAATGCAAGAAGGCCGTGTAGGAGGCGGTCAAATTCTAGGCTTTATCGGTGCGACGTACATTCACAGTCGTCAAGTCTAACCTAAAATGCTATGATGTGAAGTGTGACATAGAGGGATGACATTGGCGAGTGCATGCATTTTAGCCTAAGTGGGACACCTACTGAAAATACTTTATAGTGGTCCCTCACATATGTGTCATCGTTGAGTCAATGCAGTCCCACAGGAACCTATCAACAGGCTTCATCGCGAATATCATGTACGATGAGATCATGGATATTCTAGATTTTGAGCTACGGTCCATCATTCAGGCGATTGATGCAATGTTTCAGTATACAATCAGCTATGCTAAGGCATAGAGGGCAAAATAGAAGACATTAGAATCAAGATTCGATGCGTTTGAGAAGTCCTACCACAACCTCCCCGGCCAACTTCGAGTCATACAAGATAGAAATCCCGGTCCTTATGTCGACATTCAAGATTCCACGTATCCGAAGTGGGGCAATAAGAGAGTACTAAAGCGATCATTTTTTTGCCTTTGGTCCATGCATCAATACATTCCGACACTACCGTCCAATCTTGTGCGTGGATGGTACATTTCTGACTGGAAAGTACAATGGCTAGATACTGACTGCAATAGCGACAGATGATAACAATCAAGTTCTTCCCGTGGCATTCACATTCGTTGAAAGCGAGAACACGAACAACTGGATGTGGTTCCTGAGGAATTTGAGGATTTCTGTTGTACAGGGTCATCCTAACGCATGCGTCTTACATGATCGACATGCGGGCCTGCTGAGTGCAATAACTCAGCTACAACAAGGAGAGAACGAACCACTTCCATGGGCGGATCTGCAGAGCAGGTGGTGTATGAGGCACATGGGTGCAAATTTCTATAAGCTGTTCCACAACAAGGACTTGATGAACCTGTTTAAGAGGTTGTGCAACCAGAACCATCAGCGAAAGTTTGACACACTCTGAAAGATTCTGTATGAGCGAACTTGGACGCAGATAAGAGAGGCAGTGAAAAAGGCCGCTATAAGCGCTAATCAGACCCCCCGAAGCATTGCCACAACTACCCATAGACGGTTCTAGTATGGCAAAGAAGACAGGGGCGCAGGTGAAATGCTTCCCGGACTGAATTGAGCATGAGCCTAAGGAGAAGTGGCCGCTGCTACATGATAGAAGTGGTGCTCGATATGGTATCATGACAACCAATCTAGTCGAGGTGTACAATTAGGTGATGTGCGGTGCTAGATGTCTCCCTTTGGTTGGTATTATGGAGGTAATTCTCCGTGGTACCATAAATTACTTTGTTAATAGAAGCAACAACACATCACTCGCCATGGCAAATGACAGAGTGTTGTACTCCGCCATGATCACCAAGTACATGGAGGAGAAGAGCAAGAAGAGTGAGACGCACCAGGCATTCAAGATGGACACAAGGGAGTGTTGTGCTTCGAGATACTGCACAGGGATAAAGGATGCCGCGGGACGAACACGCGAGAGGATCACCCACAAGTGCATGCTACGCCGCACTAGTTGCGTATGCACTTACAACAAGTTTGTTCTTCTACATAAGCTCTACTCATATGTCATGACCGTATGTTCGACGGTGGTGCAGCATCCCAGCCAGTACCACTATGATTATTTCAACAAGGAGGAGGTGATTCAAACATGGAGTGCAGAGCTATATGGTTACAACGTGGTTGGCTATTTCACTGGCCATCTAACCTGGGAGCAACTTGTCTAGGCCGCAGACATTGATAGATTGAAGGAAAAGGTTGACCGACGACATATATAGCATATCAGGAACGACATGGACGAAGTAAAACCCGAGCGTCGTATGAAGAAGTGTTCTATTTACAGGGAGTCTGGGCACACCTTCAAGAAACGCCCTACGAGAAATTCACAGGAAGAAGGAGACATCGGTAGTCTGGACGTCGCCGTAGGGACCTCAACCGACCGCTCCATTCTTTGATTTGTCTAATGTTTTGTAATATCACTTTGATTTGTCGAAAAACTAGGTGATGACGTCGTGCTAAATGGTTTGTAATATCAGTGTGATTTGTTGACAAAATATACGAGGACGTTATGCCGAATGTTCTGTAATATCATTGTGATTTGCCCACAAAATATATGGTAAAAAAAAAGCAATAAAAAAAAGCTGACAGAGGTCCCTGTCGGCTGTCGCTAGTTGAAATGGCGATAGAACATCTCTGCACTATTTAGGTCACTGTCATCATTCTCTAGGCTACTGTCACCATTTGAAATGGTGATAGGGGCCTTTCACAATTTCAAATAGTGACAGTAGCCTAGTTTTGTAAAAAAAAAATTGATTATTTATTTTTGTAAATTTCTTTTGAAATAATAATATTATTTTTTAAATCGACTTTCAACTATTGACCAGTGTACTAAATAGCGGATGTAGAGGCTGCAATAGCGGTAGCATAGTCATAGGTGCTACCACAAATGGCGTATTGGAATATATATATAATGCGCTATTGTGATGGTAGCAGACGATATAGCGGTTGTAGCGGCCAATATAGACATGTAAAACTAAACTTATCACTATTATTTAGAATATGTTATTGGACTTTAGCGTCCACTGTAGTGTCTACTATCCACTGCACCAGAGACAATCGGCTACAAGTCAGCTATCCACTATTTAGAACATTGCTATTGACGAGCTCAAACCCGCGAGGCCAAGCACATCAATTTGGGGGCTCTTTGTTCTTTTGGAGTCCACGTCTGGAGCAACAAAGCTTGAACTTGGCCAAACATGTAGTAAAATTATAACTTTTTAAACAAAGTTTTTTTCTTCTGATTCTGACAGTTTAAGCCACGACCTGATTCATTTCGTTAATGCTCCAGACATCTATAGTTAGTGGCGTCGCATGGCATTTTGCTGATGTAAATCAGTGGACATAATGCTGAAATTAAGCTCGGCATATGTGATGGCTTAGGTCCCTCAAACGTCCTTTTTTTTTGGTTGCACGTGGCGCCCAT
This sequence comes from Ampelocalamus luodianensis, assembly GCA_036346255.1. Classification (NCBI taxonomy): domain Eukaryota; kingdom Viridiplantae; phylum Streptophyta; class Magnoliopsida; order Poales; family Poaceae; genus Ampelocalamus; species Ampelocalamus luodianensis. The sequence continues at coordinate 20,425,850 of CM070617.1, read as the reverse complement.
TCTTGCACAGATCACCCCGCAGTAAAGTTTTTGCACTAAGCAATTAAGTTCCAAGCATTGGGCGCTATACTGCTATAACTGGACCTGAAATATGAGAAGGTTATTGGATTGAGACGCATTCAGTTGTCAAACTCCTACAAGAGTAGTTGTTGTTGTCCCTAATTATAACACCTCAGTCCAACACCGAGTCTAGAATATCACATATACCTTTTTCACTGTTAGTTTAAACCACATTTACTTAAAATTCCAGCAATCATTGCTTGTAATAAAACCCACAACACGTCACATTTCAACAATCACAATAATATAAATACATAAAAAAAATTACACAGCTTGGGACCACGCGCCAAAAAACGCTCAGGCCCATGCGCCCAAGAACACTCGGGGCAACGCGCTTGAGAACGCCCGGAACCATACGTTCGGGAACATTGATTAGCAACAACTAAATAACCAAACCATAATTGAATCAACCATGCATCCGAGAACATTGATTAGCAACAACTAAATAACCAAACCATAATTGAATCAACCAACTTCCAATCAATAAGCTAATGATAGCTATGTTTACTAATCAACTCTAGATGAAAGCATCAAGTCTCTAGATTTAATGATAACTATGTGGGTGATAGCATATGATGCATATGTGCTACTTTCATCTCATGCATATCGCCTTTAATGTTCACCTAAAAAACAACAATAAAGCAAGAGTGAGTCTAAGATTCGGCAAGTACATGATAGAACAATAAACAAACAACTTATCATTCAAGTATATCATTATCATAATCATTCATGTACTCAATTAACATTATCATCTTTCATGTAATCATTTAACATCATCATCTTTTCATGTATGCAATGCTTGGCTATACTACATGTCCATGTGCAGCTCTTTTAGTTTATATCGATATAGCGGAGTGATCACTCGTCGATGAACCACTCTTGTCTCGTCCTCTTTCATAGGAGTCTATCCTCTATCGAAATTAGTCTTTATCTAGAGCTCTCCAAACTAGTCATATACCTTTCGCACCGACCTCATCGGAATAGTTATATGACGTCCTCATCGACCTGGCTCTTGTAATCTTGTCATGATGAAAGCAATTGATGCAACATTTTTTTCCATTATCCGTTAACATGATCCGTTATCATCATTGCCATGCCATTATCATAGAATTTAAATAAGCATAAATAAATATCATGGCAATTTAATTGTAAAGACAAATGACAAACAAACCGATGTCTACCGCTCTACCATGCACTTGCTTTTTAGCATGAAAACCAGAACGATGCAAAGGCGACACCGAACTCAAAGCAACACTCCCTGGACAAAGCCAATAATTCACCTCAAAAATATGAAACAACATTACATGAACATAAAACAACTCAACATCGCTTATACGTGCAACCCTGACACAATTAACTCCTCTACCCGGGACTATCCACCCGTTGTCTCGGTGATCAAATATCCATAACATTTACTCCTGGAATCCAAACATAGAAAAATCTATATTTTCTGGAATCTACACAAAATTTTCTACACTTTCCTAGTTATGCAAACTCTCTGATTACGCCGTCTAAATCCCTTTTTAACCTCAAAGGTCAATCTGGAATATTACTGAACAACAGGCTTAACAATTATATTTTTTTCTACCACATGAAAAATAGCAAACCCTTCCACTTTTGGAAACTATAGAAAATTATACAACTATTCCTAGCTATGACCATAATTTAATTCAACCATCTACTATATGAAATAAAGCATTCTACACGACTGCTGTTAGCGACGATGTAATTCTGGATATTAGCACTCTAGAAGCCATAACTCTTACGCCGTTTAATCAAATCCAGTGATCTTGCACTTTATGGAAAGCTTAAACAATCACCTGCAACTTTCCTAACATGGTAAAGTTATGAAAATGATGTAGATACTAGTAAAATCCCTCACAAGCCTTATCAACACAATTAACCAAAACAGGGCATCACCAAATTGCCAATTCCCAGTATCGTCTACCCAAATCTTTGAATAAACAACAATCTAATAACGTGGCAAGGATTTTCATATCATTACCCCTCGAAATCGGATGACAAGCGAGATTAGATCACGAAACCCTCACGAAACCCTAATCCTTTCTCTTCCCTTGCTTCCTTCACCTAATTCCTTGCTTCCCCTTGCTCCTCTGTAGCACCGCCACCAGTAGCAGCAACAACACTAGTAGCAATAGGAAGAGGTGCTCGGCCTGCAGCAGGAGACAGAAGCAACAACAGCTAGGGCTGGAAACGAGCTGAGTCGAGCCGACTTGAGCCAAGCTCGCCCAAGCTCGATCTGAACTACGGCTCGACTCGGCTCTTTTAGGAAACGAGTTAAAAACCTGGCTTGGCTCGGCTTGAAAGCTAGCTTGAGCCATCTCACAAGCCAAGCTTCTTTTTTTTTTTTTTTTTTTTTTTTTTGATGCAGTACCCTGTTGCCCTTGCATGCAAAGCTTACACTAAGCACAATGAACTAAAACAACCACTAATGTGTAGGGAAAATATGCATTTTCAATATTTGGAAACATCCTTTAGCTATGAAAGTTTGTTGTAACAAGAATCGACATACAGTTAGCACTTAGCAATGAAACATCTAAAAGTACTAAAAACAACACTTTGCTACCTGTTTTTATTACTACTTTGCTACCTATTGATGAGCATCCTTGTCCAGAAAATGCACTAAAGCTATGTTGTTCCAGAGATCTTCCAAAGCAAAAAAAAAGCACAACTAGAGTTACATGCACTCAATTATACCCTAGTCTTGATTTGCTAGAAAAATAATAAGTCAGATGATTTAGAGTGTCTAATCAAGATACACGGCGTCGGACACAGGAGCAGGCTGGTGAGGAGCAGAGCGGCAGAGTCAGCCTACCACGCAAGCCGGTGAGAAGCAGAGCAGGGCAGCGAATGGAGGATAGGGCGGCGGCTCATGGGACGGGGGGAGGAGCAGAGTGAGACGGCGGATGGAGGCGGCGCAGAGGACGGAAGGGAGGGGTAGGACAGGGCGACAGCACATAGGACAGGGGAGGACTGGGCAGCGTCGGCAGCGGGCCGGAGGATGGGGCGGGAGACGGGAGTAGAGTGGGTCGGATCGGGAATGGGAAAACTCAGAGGTGTGTGTGGCTATAATCTCTAGGGTTTACTCAATACTTAATGCCTATGGGCCTTTGTGGGTCGGCAAGAAGCCCACGAGCCAAACAAGCGGCTCGGGCTTGGGCTCGGCTTGGGCTCGACTTGCGAACATCATAAGCTCGAGTTTGATCCGAACCGAGCTGGCTCGCGAGTCTCGAGCCATTTTTCCAGCCCTAGCGGTTGGCCAGCACAGCAGAGGCAAGGTGGTGACGGCTTGCAGCAAGGGTGGGCGCAAGCTGCGGCAGGACAAGGGTAGGCTAGGGTTTGGGGTTCGCCTCCCATGTCAAATCCAAGGCGGACTCGTTTTGAGCCCTGAGCCAGCGGCCCATTTCCTCTAATCCTCATTTTTCCTTTTAATTAAACGGGATATCACACTAATGAAACCTCATTTTACCCGGAGGTCATTAGGTCAAGCGTCCTGTGAGGCTGTCCTCGATAAAACCATGATCGTGCAACAAACGTTGCGATGCATGCCAATTGTTGCTTTTGGTTAACACATTGTGACAAGATCTTTGATATCCCTTCTTTTTCTTCAAAACTTGCATTCCTTGTACAAGAGCTAACAAACACAACAAATTCCCTTTTACAATAAAATTTCCCTTTCATTTTCACTCCATATCATACACAAGTTAGCCATGAGCCCATGACCCACCCATCTCTATCTCTCGGTACCTTCAAATTGGCACCGTACTGCCAGTTCATCTCAAGCAGGCCATTTTGCTGCAGGCACATGCCAATTCAGCTCAGCAGATTTCTTGTACCCTTCAAGCGATATGGATTTTAAAGATCACAGCGCAATTTTCATGTTTTGGCACCGATTAATCTTGATTCCTCATTGTATTTTTAGATTGTCGACTCTATCAATCACATCCAGAGCTTTTGTCCTATCGATTTCAAAGTCAATGACAGGGAGCAGCCTCCTGGTTGATAGCAACTCTTTCCTGTTGCCACTGCTTGGTGAATGGCTGTTACTTTTGCTCAACCTGCTTTGCTTGTTATGTCTTGACTTAGTGTCAAACTCTTGGCTTTTGCTTATACCAGGGATGAATTTCCTGTACTTGACATCCCTTAGCATATCTTGATCTTCTTGTGTCAGAAGAGGGGATGAATTGCTGGCTTTGTTTGGAGACAATGTGATTGTGTGACCCCTTTGTGTAGGAGACCGAACAGGAGACTTTATGGGAGACCGCTCACCATTAGCGGCTTTGGATTGACTGATAAGATGATGAAGCCACACAACAAGCTCAAGAATATGTGCTTCGGTCTTGTCCTTGTCAGCATGGTGCAGTGTCTCAATTCGTGTGAGGTCCATCTGCCCTGTTGGCTTGCAGTTCACATCTGACCTGCATAAGACAAAAAGATCATGACTTCGAAATCCTAGCGTTACCATTTTTCTGTTCAAATTGAATGAAGTTGGATACCAACCCTGTATTTGCCCACTCTCCAACCCAACCAAAACCATGGTGAGCCCTGATATGGACAGATGATCACAGATTCAGTAACAAAAAAAAGGGAAGTTTGTACTTGATTGAGTGCTATGAGAAAAGCTTAGATTACTTGGTGGTGTTATTTGCAATCGGAACAATCCACCGCAATGTCTTCTCCATTTCAGCCTTGATTTGAGAAATGGTAAGCTGCACCAATCCAGTACAAGATTACATTAATTTTACAGTTGCATGTAATAACCACAGCATCATGTTGCCTATTATAGTCATACTCCATTCTCTACTCAAGAAGTCATTATCACTCTATAGCATATGTTGGGTGCCATCCTGCATACCTCTTCCTTGACTCCAAATGAATGTAGCTTAGAACGGAGAGCAGATTTTATGGTAGGTGGCAGATTTTGGTATAACGAATCCCTTGTGTTTGGAGGAATAGAACTTGATCGAGAGACCTGCCAATCGACCAACCCTTGTTAGACTACCAGAAAAGAATAACAAGTTGAAGTGTTTGTTTGTTCAACAACAAAATCAAGCTGCATAGGCAGGCAAATGCACTAATATCCCATGAGTGTAACATTGTACTGATTCTTTCTCGTAAAAAAGAAGGTGCGCTTCTTAATTAAATCATGGGCAGTTTAGGGTTTGGGGGGGGGGGGATCCATGGTCATTTTTCTAAATCAGCAAACAGTTATCATGCATTTCTAATGCACATTTGTCTATGTCACATATCCCTCAGACTGCTGATTGTAATTAAGGGAAGACCACAAAAAAAAGGATGTGCAGTGGAGTCTGTGAACTTACAAGAGTATCGATCTGACTGATGATATTGGCATAATGCAGAGCAAGGCCTGCTGGACCCAATCTATTACGTCGTTTGGTAGGTTCCTGTGATTCTTCATTGTCTATAGATTGATAGGAGCAAAAGCTTTAATCAACACAAAATAAAAATAATGGTGAACAAAACATCATAGTATTCAGCACAGGACCATAATCTGTTTAGACCTCGAATATGATTATATTTCCATTAGATGCAAATTACAGAGTCAAATAGAAAGTTTAAACTTGTTCACACAATCACACATGCATGCTAATTTGTGAGCCTATTTTGCGGAGAGCATAGCTATAGCTAAAAGGGAAGTCAGATTTCCAATTGGGATAGATCATGTCGTTCTGTCAATGATCGATGAAATCACAATGTTAAAATAACATGTATTTACACTGCCAAACTGTCTTATGCATAAATTAGTTGACTTGTAATACGAAATAAAGAATAAGTAAATTTAAATCACTATCATCCACTTCTAGGAAAAAAAAATGGCAGAATGCCATAAGATTCTCGTTTACATTGAATGTGTGTTCCATGCAATACTGGTGATCGATAATCATGGTTATTAAGGCGGTAAGGCGAGGCGAGGCGACCCACCCCTCTCACACCTTTTAAGCGCTAAGGCGCGAGGCGACGCCTTACACACTCTTAAGGCGCTACGGGCGGAGGAAGAACCGGAGGTGTGGAAGAAGAAGAAGAGCAGAAGAGTGTGGAAGAAGAAGAGCAGAAGAGTGTGGAAGAGAAAGCAAAAAAGAAAAAGAAAAAAAACTAACCTCAAGTCCAGCAGCCCATCACGCATTCCGGCCCAAGCCCAAGCTGTGAACGCATGAGGACCTCAACCCTCTATATACCAAAAGCCTGAAGACTAACACGAGTGAGATTCTCCTCTCTTTAGCATCCCCGGCGGCGCATCCTCTTCTCCTCTCCCGTCCTCCTCCTCTTCCCTACCCCGGCGGCGCAGATCCTCGACCTTCCCGTCCTCCTCCCCTTCCCTACCCCGGCGGCGTAGATCCTCGCCGAGAGCTCTCCCCTCCGAGAGGGAGGTTGGGAGGAGGGGAGGCCTCCTCGCTCTCGCGCGCCGCCAGCCTCCCCGCCCCGACGCGCGCCGGCGCCCCTCGCTCCCTCCTACCCGGCTCCGGCTCCCCAACGTCGCCCCGAGGTCTCTCCCGCCTGGATCCGGCGCACGGGGCCTCCTCTGCTCCGCCTCCCGCCCGGATCTGGCTCTCCAATGCCGCACGGGCGACGGCAAGGCGACGAGCGACAACAAGGTAGGGCGACGCCTTGGCCTCCGGCGGCGCTTTACCGCTTAGGCGACGCCTTAATTACCATGTCGATAATGATGTCAAATGGGTAATGACTCAGTTCAATTTCTGTGACAAATATACGAGGAATCATGTGGATATTTAACCAGTTAACAATGCCACTTTTTTATGATTTTTGGAGTGGTACGCAACTGAGAAAATGAGAAGTATGGTACAAGTGACGACTCAATCAAGGATAGAAAACCCGGTACCGGAGGAAATCCCAGCTGGCGGGTGGTACCGGTAACCGGCTGGTTACCGGAATTTCCAGAGAAAAACCGGATGAAATTCAAAATCTGAATTTTGAGATGCAGTTTTTGAAAACCGGTTACCGGAAAAACCGAAAAACCGGACCCAAAACCGGAAAACCTAATGAATGATTATGTTAGAAAGAAGTGTCATGTTTTCAAGAGAACTTTGAATAGCATTGCTCAATGACTTCAACCACTAACTTTTTACCAAGTCTACATGGGTGTTGCAACAAAAGAAAACCAATCAGCTGCAGCATGGACAGTCCAAATTAGTTAAAAAAGTTAAGAAAGTAGCTTTTGAGACTCAAGAACATATTTGATCATATGTGTCTGTTAATCTGAACTACATGCATATAGAGTAAAAATGTAAAATTAATAACTGGATTGCATGAACTATTTTGTTAAGCATAATACCAAATCCAAGGGAAACAAAATATATACAGTACTAATGTCATACATACAAATTTGTAAAAGACCAGTAACTTTTGTTTTAGAAACAAACATCAATCCATTGAGGCTTAAGAGGTCATAAATAATAGAGATTTGATGAAACGGAACCTAGGAAGTGCATATTTAGCTTATACAATACGTAATCTAGCATAAAAAAAGCCTAAACCAACCTAAGAAGTGCATTACTGTTCACCGGTCCACATAGTAAAACCAGTTACCGGCGGTTACCGGCCGGGATTTTGATCCCTGGACTCAACCAAGGCATGCAAATGCATTCTTGTATTGATTAAAACATCTATGTGAAGTACACATCAGAATAAATATTTCATACACCCAAACAAATGTATGATAAGGCCTGCTAAATCCCAGAGATGAGGTGACAAACTTGGAAGTGTTATCTGTAAGGACCTGAACTGAGCTGATTTGCTTATCCAAAAACAGCACTTTTCAACTAAACCTACAGGTGTGTAATGCTTATCATTGTTAGATTTGTGAGAGAAGAGAGGTATGGAGGCTGAACTGTTAGTTGTATTGCAAGAGCCCAATGGGCAATATATAGTGTACAAGAGAAACCCTAGACTGCAAGATCCGTGAGACGAGAGGAATGGATACTGAATTGCTAGTTGCGTTGCAAGAGCCCAAGAGGCAATATATAGTATACAAGAGAGACCATAGACTAGAAACACTAGACTAGACTACAATTACATAACTACCTCTAGCACTTACATGACTATTACACTTCTACCACACATTACACTACTACCCTTAACACTCCCACTCAAACTCAATGTGTATGCAATAGCATTGAGTTTGAAGAGAACAATACTAAAACAAAAGATAAATCCGAAGTCTGAGCTTGAAGATGGTCTAAGCATGCAACTCTTGAAACCGACAGGAATAGAGAGAGATGCCAAATTAAGAAGATGAAGAGAGAGAGAGACGAAGAGGCGAACCAGATCCGCCCACACAAGAAATGATGTGACGGTGTTGAATGTAGCGCCCGACGAAAACAAAAACGAAGAGAGTTGATGACGACGACAAAGAAGGCCATTGGTCAAGAGCCGAAATGATGCAAAGATGTGTGACAAGATGGCTACAAGAGAGGGCCAGAGGGCAAAGTCGCATCAACAACAATGATGGGGGTGACCCCACTCGATCCAATGGACGGACCGTGGCAACCCGAGAAGAAAGAAGCAATCGGCTGATCAACAAAGGATATGATGAACTGGCACGACTTCGGCGAACTCAAAGAGAGATGTAGCGGACTTGGATGGAATGAAAATAAAAGGAAAATAGACTTAGGATACTAGCAACAATAGCAGATATTAGCAGTAGGATACTTGCAATAGCAACGAACAAACACAGCAGCACAGTAGCAACAATAGCTCAACCAGCCCAGCGGAAAGACTAAAGAGAACAAGATGGAAGACGAATAAATGAGGCCGAAGATGACTAGGTCTGCCGAGAGCTAGTGATGGCCGACGGTGATGAAGATGAGCTGAATTCGACCGGGATCGAGGTAAACAACGACGGATCCCAGTGGATCCAGTGCAGAAGATGAGTTGTAGGGCTCCCAGCCGTACAACGATGTGCAACGAAGGAGCCACCAGCAGAGCACCACCAGCAATCCGTGGAGCTTGGAGCAGAAAGATCCGGCGATGGCAAGTGATGAGCTTGACGACGACGAGGATGACTTGAAGACACCAAGAAACGAGGATGTCGCTGACGTCGGATCCTGTCGCCCACCACATCCGGTGATGATGATGCCCGATGACGATGATGCACGGATCCGGCTCGAATCGAGATTGGTGACGACGGAGAAAGCTCAATCCGCCCTGATCTGCGAACGAAGATGACTGGCGTTGCCGGTGATAGGAAGACCAGACCCCACCAGATCCGAGCTGAAGGACGAGGTGGCTGTCGATGACGATGGCCGTGGCAGTGACCAGCGACAAAGATGAAGTTCGATGACGACCAGAGAGCTCGGGGAAGGCGACGACGACCAAGCCAGCGAGATGACCAACCCCAACCGGAGCTGGTGAAGACGATGAAGTCGTCGGTGAAGATGAAGGGCTCGAAGCAGATACCAGTTGATAGTCGAAGAAGCAAAGCAAGCAGAGCACCAAGAGGCAACAGAGGAGCTCGGGTGGGATGATTGGGTCAGTGTTGCGTCGACCGGCTCCCTTCGTGGGGCGCTCCGCGGAGACGTCGTCGCTGGGAGCAAAGGGGCCTCGAGGCGACGAAGGAGAGCTCCTCACAGAGACGAGCTCCTTGGCTCTACCGGCCCGGCGAGCAGTGGGTCTTGCGTCGACCGCCTCCTCTCTTCGTGGCGCCCACAGACACCCGCCGAGCACAAAGACCCCAAGACGACGAAGCAAAGCACCTCGGCTCGGCAGCTGAGAGGCGACGGCGAGGTGGGCTCCACCGGCTCGGATCCAGGAGCGGCAGCACCGGATCCGGTGGTGATGAAGCCGATCTGGCCGGAGACCGGCTGGGCAACACGACGGCGACGTCGGATGACGCCAGATCCGAAGAAGCACATGGCAAAGGAGACCTCGGCGAAGATCGGCGCGTCGCCGCGCGGATCCAGTCACACTCGAAGACGGGGCTGGGCGTCGGCCAAGGCGGCGACGGCGACACGGATCCGGGAGCAGATGGCGACTCCGCTACGCCGGTGTCACCGGAGGAGGAAGCCCGCTGACGTCGCTGGCCCGCAGCGGAGTGAAGAGTTAGCGACGGCGGCGGCACGACGAGGAAGAGGTCGGCAATGATGAGCAACCAGATCCGGCGAGGACGAGGTGGTGACGACAGGATCCGCCGAGGAAGAGCTCGATCTCACCGGATCCGGCGATGAAGAGCCTCGAGGACGACCGATGGCCACGCTTCCGAAGTAGAGAAGAGGAGGCACAGTAGCGGCTCAGGGTGGTCGCCGCATAAGAGGTGGCTAATGCGCCAAAGAGGCCGGGGGTGGCTGCGGCGGAGGAAGCGGCGCCGGATAGGCTAGGAGTGGTTGCCACGGCGAAGGTGGCGGATCTTGCGCCAAGAGGATGGGCGACGCAGCGTGCAGAGATCGAGCAAATGAGAAACCGTGGATCCGGCCGTGCGGATGGGAGCGGATCTCGTCCCGACGAGCTCCGAAGGCGACGATATCGACTTAATCTGGCACTGATAGGAATGGTATAGCTGGTGCCACGAAAAAAATCGGCGGTAACCGGTTTTACCCGTGGGGACCAAGAGAACCAATCCCGGTCGGTTTCTTTCCGGTTTAGCAAATTCAAATTTCAATTTTCAAAATTTGGCTAGTTTTTAAGAAAATTCATGCTAATTTCATCCGGAATTTTTCTGGGAATTCTGGTAACCAGCCGATTACCATTTCCGCCGGCCAGCCGGGATTTCCTCCGAAAACGGTTTTTTGATCCCTGGCTGGTGCTACTTGACGACGTTGTTTGACGATGTTGATGCTACTACTTGAAGAAGGTGTAGACTGATACTGCTAGCTGCTCAGAGCTGCTACTAATTGACATTAAGAAACCACTGATATGATAAAGATAAAAATGGGATTGGGTGTTGCCCTCGAGAGTTTTGATTGCTTCTCCGGGGGGAGGCAGCGGTGGAAGATGGAGGCTAGAGTTTAGATCTAGGCTCTGATACCATGTTAGATTTGTGCGAGGAGAGGAATGGAGGCTGAATTGTTAGTTGTATTACAAGAGTCCAAGGGGCAATATATAGTGTACAAGAAAGACCCTAGACTAGACTACAATTACATAACTATACCTAACACTTACATGACTATTACACTTCTACCACACATTACACTACTACCCTTAACAATCATAAGGTAATTAGAGTGGGGAGGTGAAACTGAAGTTATGATACATTAGTAAAAGGAAGTATTTTGCATCAGGTAGCTCATACTTTATCTCAGCGGTAAAACAATCAAGAAATGACAAACTAGCCAACAACTCAATTTGTGTAAAAAGAATATAATTTTTATACTAGATGGTAATCACAAAACTTATTACCTGAGCGCCCAAAGGCATTATGGATCTCTAAATGTAAGAAGTGCACGATGTCTACAAGCTTTTCCATAACCTAGGAAGAAAATATTATTTCTCAAATTAGAAGAACAGGATTGCGCTAGCAAATTCTAGTGTAAGATAACTCCGGAGCATCGAGTGAGAGAGCATGCTTTCCTAGAGCTAAGCGTTGCTGATAGCACAGAATTATAATTAAACTACACACCAACCTCTTCCAAATTATTGGACCAGAGAGATTTTTTCTTCAAACTTTTAACATGCTTGCGTTGACTTTTCACTTCCTGCTTTAGAATGTGCAGGTTATCACCTATAAATGAAACAGAACCACATTAAGCATCATTATCAAATGGAGTCAACAAAACAGTGCAAAAAACTCTACTCATGAACCAGTGAATATTAAGATCAACTCCAAGGAACTGGTCGGTACCAGTGGCAAGTGCATTAAAAATATAGTGCTTACACGCAATGCGATACTAAAAGAAAAGGGGAAAAAAGGATTACGCTGGTAACAATAAAATAAATTGCATCGCTAGATATTAAACTTGATCCAGATAGTAGCAGTAGTTCTGCATTTGTGCTAACTTTTCAAAGACGAAAATAGGTACTGGAAGTTGGAGTTCCGATGCCTAGGGGTTATTCCTATTCACAGCTCATGTTCTCTATGTCTGGACTCTGGACTACAATGTATTTTAACAAGTGGCACACCACATATAAATACAGGCTGTGGTGTTGATTCACTGAACTCTAATTCTGAAACAAGTGATGGGCAATGAAAAAACTTTGGCTGCTTTGACTTTGTTAGGTGCAGTCATGCGGTCAGCTCAACCATGGCAGTAGCCCCTGGATATATTGGTCAAAATACACTAGCTACTGCTCACCTAATGATAGTTTAATTAGACACTGGACAATGAAAAATGACAACATAAGAAAGAATGATAGTTTAATTAGAGACACTGAATAGTGATAGATGACAACATGAGAAAGAGACCTTGACTCTGTTAATCTAATGCATTGAACTGTCAATGTGAAAATGACAATCTTAATAATCGAAATAAAATTTGACATCTGATTAATAGCACCAAGCATGTCTCCTAAAACAATTATCCTAGACAAGTAGATAGCCTGAGGGGTTCTTCAGACAAACCAGAGTTGAACATATCAAGGGATTCTTCAGACAAACCGGAGGAGTTTAACATATCAAGGGATTCTTACAGATGATTCTTATGTATTGTCACGCAAAATGAACTGACCTCTTTGGACTACACTTGAACCATCCTCTTCCTGCTGTTTACGTTGATAATCTTGTTCAAATCTATCCAGGGCATGCATTTCATGGTATAGTTCCTGGGGCAAAATTAAAGTCTATTCAAACAACAGATGCAAAAGAAAATGGATAAATGCCAGGAGAGTGAAAGTTAAGATCAGATAAAATTATATACTTCATGGCTACTGGCAGCTGAATATTAATATAAGACGAAATTGCAAATAACCCTAGGTATATTGTCATTGATTTCACAAAACCACAGGGTTAGCCTAAACTTTCACATAACCACACATATATTGAACATCTGTTGCAGCTTGCCCCAACGAACCAGTCAGGCTCTGCAGGTCGACCCAGACACCTTGCTGGCTCCTTGAGGCTGCCACGCAGGCATGCTGATGTGGTTAGGTGGATGTGCGGTATAATTCGAGGGAGCACGAGGAAAGGGTAACGACGGCGCTTGCTGCTACGTCGCGGAGAGTCCCTGCACGCTCCTCCATGGAATCCAATTTGTTGATTTAACAGGTTTCAGCTGAGATGTGCAACCGCCACAATTTCGTTTTTTTAGACACCACCGCAATTTAGTTGATTTGTAAGATCTGTAGCATTGCCTTGGCATTGCAATTGCAGGATACACTAGTTGAGTTGTTGCCTAATTACGAGTATGATCCCGATTCCCGATTTCAAGGGCACTGAGTAATATCTGCAAGCTGACTGATACCACTACTAGTCTGAAGAGGTCTTTAGAAGAGTCGCAGAAGGATTGGATGCTGATGCACTCAAGGAAGATGTACATTGAGGACGAGACTTTGTGGACTTGAATGCTACACTCGCTGCTGCTTTGTGACGCTCCTTGCCACCGGCGATCGCACGGCAACCTCTTCCCTTTGTCGTGTTCCGCGTCGATGGGCTTCAAGTTGTCATCAAAAAGCAAAGCTGCAGTCGAACTGATCGCATCTGCCAGAACATGGGGTTTTAAACCCCATCGAGCTAATGTGACATCCCTTGGCCACATCAGTGTCATGACGTGGCCGAGCGCACGAGCTAGCAAAGCAAAGTGGTGTACCTGCAGCTGGGCCCTCCTTGTCAGGAACCCAACGGAGTCGAGCTTGACGGGTAGGTTGGGGCAAGCTGCAACAAATGTTCAATATATGTGTGGTTATGCGAAAATTTGGGCTAACCCTGTGGTTTTGTGAAACCAATGGCAATACACCTGGGGTTATCTGAAATTTCCTCTTGATATTATATACTTCATTGCTCACAAAATTGAGCACAAAACAATTTTGGTCAGGAATTGCTGAAATGGAGTCTCGATGATTCTCTAGTCCTCTTGAGGCTCCTCTGACCCCTCTATGTATTCATAGAATACACAACTTAACATTTGTCAAGAAAAGATTTGGTCTTAATTATGTCATGGTCTGCTAAACTATAATTATAGACCTAGTAGATAAATGGCATTACGGGGCACTGCTTCTAATGCAAATAAACATTACTTACAGCTGTACATTGAACACAAGTCACCAATTGCTGCATCACTGATTCTGCCTCTTCTTTCAAGTGATGTTGAGGAGTCCGTTCTGACGCCAACCTGAAAGAGTTTGATGCAGAAAGGCGCTAAATTAATACCGCAAAATCATTGCCTTTATCAAAGGTAGGGGCAAAAAATGAACTGAACTTTTCAAAGTATCGATCCAAGTTGTGCCACTGAGGATCCTTGGAATGATTTCCAAAGCGAACAACTTCTGTAGAGAACACTTTAAGCTCTTCCCTGTTGGAAACAAGCAGAACTTCAATAAGGGTAAATAGTACAACATGCTAATTACAATTTTCTTGATATACCATTGGTTGAGCATATTTCTAGCAAAAATAAATAAACCGTTTGGCCAAATGTTGTAATTTGTAAAAGCAGCAGAAATTCAACATTAACCTTTTGTCAGCAGCAGCAATCTTGAGTAATTCATCCATATCTTTGGATATAAGATTTTGAACACCTTCTGAGTGAAGCACAGCTTCTTTCAAATGCTTTATGCTCTCTTTTGAAAGAGCCCGCATCAGATTGCAACCTTTGACTATGGTATTGGCAATCTCAAATGCTAAAATTGATATTTTGTTGCCCTTTGCTGTAGTGCCTGATCCAAAACCACTACTTGTATTCAAACTTGTCATGCTACTACCAAGTGTGTCTAGCACTTCCACTGCTTTCCCAAGCCCGGCAGTACTAGCCCTACCCAAAATTGAGCTTACTTCCGAAACCTGTTTCAACATGGCAAGCAAACATTAAAAATGACATAGGGTCTAACAATCTGGAAGATTGGAGCAACAAAGATCAAGGATAAATTGTGGCCGGAAAGAGATCTCTTTAGCAAGGACAAAAGTTCATAAAGATTTACATCTTTCCTAGGTGTAGCATGACAATTCATCTATGAGCTTGGAAGTGCTCAAATCACAATAAATGCGGTAATGAGCGCGTGATGAGATCCAACAAGCTGAGGATATTAGGCATTCCCCATGAAAAGAAGCCAAAAATGCTGGATGCGCGGTAGGCCACGTGGCGGCCGCACGGAGCTCGGCAGGCAACTTGTCGCGAACTGGGGGGAGGGGCAGGTGACGTGCACTAGTCACTTGCTGCGCCCCCAGTTCGCGGCAGGTCGCTTGCCAAGCTCCGTGCGGCCGCCACGTGACCTAATCTTCCATGAATTTTGAGCGCGGCACAGGTGCTATTTTTGCAAATTCGTTCACGGGGGGTGGGGGTATTTTTGCTATTTCGTCGTGAAATAGTGTCATTTTAGCCAAAAACTCCCATAAACAGTAACAAGTGTACAGCAAGCAGTATCAAATTTCCTAGAGTCCATGGCGATTAATTCAAAACTGACTACTTTCAAGTTGTATCAGATTTCCTAGAGTCCATGGCGATCAATTCAAAACTGAATAGTTTTTTTCTGTAAAAATAGCTAAACTGTTTGTAGATAATCATACCAAACTTCAGTAAATAAAAATGGCATGAGACCATCAAAAGGAAAAAAATTCAAACCAGACAGCTGAGCCGCAAAACCTACAAAAATATACTTGGCAAAAATTGTAGGCATGCAGGTCAATGCAGCATCCGACTTGAAGGATGTGCACTGACAAATGCAAAGCAATTCCCTCCCTTAGCAAATGCTCTATAAAGGAAAACATTTTGAGAGGGCTATGTTGGGTTCACTAAAGTAGACACCTAGGCAGAATAGGGTCACCAGTGAACAACACATCCCTAGTTGTTGATAATTCAAAGTGAAGTAACAAACTTAGACTTTCTGCAATGATGCTAGTAGATCATCAATTAATCAAAGGTATCCTCAAAACAATAATGCTACAGAGATAATTTTGCAATTCCTATGCACATAGTGTGCTAATCTCTCAGCAGCTGTAACAGCAAGAACAAAATGCACTAATATTAAACAGGTAGCAAATCGTTTCTCAACAGATGAGACGAGTAGATGACAAATGATGAATTAAGCTGCATTGTGCCCAAATTCACCGCAAAGTAAGGAGTACTAAAAACATGAGCAGGGCACTTGCCTTGGCAGCACCGGCTTTCGCCATACCCATCCCAGGCTTCTGGGACGGCAACCGTGCCAGCTGCGGCACACCATCCCATGGCACCGCCCCAGCGTCAATGGCAACTCCAGAGACCGCAGTTTCCGGGACCGAGACAGGCTGTTGTTGCTGCTGATGCTGCTGCTCGTGCGTTCTCTTGGCAGCAGCCTCCCCCAGGACCGTCTTCCTCTCCTCCTTCACCGCACCACGCTCATGGCGATCGACCACCCGGTCGGGGCCGAGCGTGGTGTCGCTGGGCGACTTGTCCACCGCCGATCCCTTCGAGCAAAGGCCCCCCATTCCCTTCGCCCCTCCCGAACAAGGCAAACCCTAACCCCCCACCCAGTGGCCCTCACCTGCCACGCGCCCAAACACTCCAACCTCCGATCCGCACGCCACCTCCTCCCATCCCACCAACACCAAGCCGATCCACGCGGAGCCGAATCAGCTCGGAACGACGGCTCCGCGCCCGCAGCACGGCCCCGGCGGCTCGCTCCAACCGGCGAACCCCCCCGCCGCCTACAGCAACAGCGCCAAGTCAGGCTCGGGAGCACGGCCTTTCCGCGCAAAAGACGGTACTTTCCTCCCAAAAACACGATTTTTACCGGAATTGCAGCGGAGAGAGCACCGCCGGCGGCGGGTGGATCGGCGAATTGGGCGCAAAGGCGGGATCTGCGCGGGGGGAATTGCCGGATTTTGGGAGGAGAGGAGCCGACAGGTGGGTGGGCTTCGCTGTTTGTTTCCCTTGTGGAGTAGAACGGGACGGGAGTTGCCGTTGCCGAGAGCGTCCGTCCACTCCACCACCACCACCACCACCAGCAGGGTCCGGCCGGGGGTGTCTGGCTCGCTGGGCAAGTGCTACTGCCAAGCGCAGGCGCACGCACGGCGGACGCTCATAACGCGGTCACTCACAGCGCCCGTGTCGCCGTCCGTGTGGCGTGTGTACGCAGAACGCAGTAAAGAGGCTAACAACTGTAGTCATACCATCTTATTTAATGTGCTTCATCAGATATTTTCTCTGTCTTATTAGTGCATTTAATAGTATCTTCTGCGGATGTGAATTCGATAAATTATATCGCCTTTCGTCTAGAAAGTATTGCTTTTACGATATCAGAGATAGAAAGGTCTCTACGTACCACGGTCTTGTGAAAAATCTGCATAAATAAATGTTCGTATCCTCGCAACTCTCCACTTAATCCCACTCTCTACGCACCAACCAACTTGTGTAAAATCTGTACAGATAAATGTATGCGAGGTACTCTTAATAAATAAAAAAAATTGTAAGGTACTCTTAATCGAATTTGTTCATGCTTTGTATGAAAACAGTGCAACACTGTGTTTTCAATATTAATCAAGTTTGTAGTCGTAAGCAAAGTACCCTACGTTATCACTTTCACGTTGTAAGGTGAATATGTGATTGTTTTTTTTGTGTGGATATACCATGAAGATTAATCATTTGTTGTTCGATAGGAAAAATATATATAAAAAAGCATGCACTTTGTGATCATCGTTTGCTGTTGCAGCAAGTGATTCCTTGCATGAAGTGTGGTTCCTTTTTTATATTGGTCTTTCGTGAACTTTTGACAGAAATATATACCTTTAAACAGTCCAAAGTTAGAACTGTAGTATTAAATTATATAGGTATTATAATAGTAATTTGCTATTAATTTCTCGTAAGCATGTGCAACAATGATCTAGATTGTCCAATTGATTCGTTTGACTAATTAACCTGTGTCTTAAAATATAGCTGCCTGTGATCATGTAAAAAAATACAAGCATCGATACTACGTAATCGTGTGACTTTACAAGCATGTTTGTATTTTAAGAGTTCGTCTCAACTGCAATATGAATATCTTGTAGTATCCAGCACAGCTACTTGGATAGGTTGTTGAAGGGTAACCCAATGCAAGGACCCAAAGCATTTTCCAAGTATCAAAGCAAAACCTACGTAGGGTGCAGCTGGGGCTGGTCAAAACCTAAACCAAAATGGACTTGTGGGAGAAGAACAGAACAGAATCCTCTCAATTCCAAGTGAGTCTGTGGATCATGGCCAGACAAAGATTAGGAGGCTGGTCTATAGCTTAGCTAAAAGCAGGCAAGATTTTAAGGCAAGCTATGTCTGGTTCCTAGTCAACTTAAATATCTACCTTTTTGCTGTCCTTTTTCCTTGTACCGGGTCAACTTTTACACCACTTTCTTTGTCCCTGTAGGAAAAGGAACAAAAGAGAAACTAGGTGAAAGCATCTTAATTGTTTCGACGTGGTTATCCACTGCGCTACTCGACAGCAATGGAATACACTTGTCGCACAGTACAAATATTTAACTTCTCTGCCAAAAGCTGGAATTGTGGATCAGTTTGGTCGTTGATACGCAAATCCGGACGCAGGAGCTTTCCTTACAACGACGACATGTTACTGTCGTGATTTACTTAGTGTATGCCCAGTACAATGGAACATGATACTTCAGAAAGCCTCCAAACGAATGCAAGAAAAGGGTGTGATTATTGTGGGAGAACTGCAGTTTACTGCACACATGCAAGAAAAGGTAGAGATCACAAATCACCTGTTACGTATCAAAACTTTCCGGCATGAGATCTCGAGGAAGACTCTGCTTAGTCCATGGCATATACTATTTAATTTGTGGAGAGAAGAAAAAGGGAGAAGCATGGTGAAGGGAGATTCACCTTTTCAAGAAAACAGATGGAATTACAGTGATCTGAACACTCAAATGGTCAGTGATTCGAAACTTTAGCTTGAAGCCTTCTCTTGGCCCCTAAAATGAGTGATGTATTAGACAAATGTGAGCAACAAAGTCCCAAATGGTAGCTTTCTTTCCGCCAAAGTGCCAATGGCCTCTCAGACTCCAGTTCGGTAAAAAGTAAAGTTCGCAGTAACTCTTAATTTCTATGTACAACTTGTATTTCCAACCGAGGTTGGCAGTGATCCTATTCTACTCTCTATTGGATCACTGCCGATGATGCCACCAGTCGGCCGGCGTGGCCGTAGCAGCCGTGGGTCTGAGACGAGAGGCGTGATCGCAGTGGCGACTGCGACGGTCTGTTTCGCGTGTTCCATGCTTGCCACCGTCGGCAAGTTCATCCAGAGCTCCATCCGGCCACAATAAGAGAAAGCCAGAGAAGTCTCCTCACCTCGGCCCCAGAACCCCCGACCCTCGTTGTGCACTCGCCGGTCTGTAACATCCCAATTTTGGATTTGTGTTTCAAATGTAAGAAAATTAGTAAAAATTAAAACTCTTTCTTACATCATGTATTTCCTGTATGTTCTAAACAATTCTTGTACAAGAATTATGGAAATGCAAAGTCACAAGTCATTTGATCCAAATCTTGGCTTTCAAAAACATTCTTGTCAAATCTTGTGATCATCCTTTGAAAATATTTTTCCCAAGTTCTAGGGTTGGTATGTGACCCCTCTGAAAAATTTCACAATTTTTAGAAATTATTTGAATATTTTTAGAGGGCAGTCAAACCTGTTTGACTTTCAGTCAAAACCCTAAACCAGAACCTTGCGGAATTTTTGGAGAAAAATGCAATGCATGAAAACCTCTAAAAATTTACACAAGGTTAATATCTAAGTTAGAAAGCTCCTGTAAACATTTCATAATTTTTGGAGTTGTTTTGCTACCCCAAATAAATTCTCAAAGTCCAGCTGTTATTTTAAAACCCTAAGTCAAAGGGTGTTGGGCTCAAGTCAGACCCGAGCCCGACCTAATTGACTGGGTTGAATCCAACCGCCTAATTGCACCAGCGGGCCAGCCAAAGGGCGCGTGGCATTTCCGCCGTTGGATTACTATCGAACAGCCCGCGTTGATTGGGCCGTTCGGACCTCACGGTAGCGCCAACTCATTTAGACCGTTGGATCAAGATCCAGCCGTCTTCATTCGTTGGGTCGTTCGGGTCGCCCGAGTGACTCAATCAATCTCCACCGTCCGATTAAAATCCAACGCTCTTGATCTCCCCTGCTCTTTTAAACTCCGGAGCTCCGGTGTGATCTGAGCCGTCCATTTTCAATCTAACGGCTCACGAGCGCCCTAGCTTTTCTCTGGTCATCTTCTTCCTCGCGTCGTGCGCAGCACAGTGGGTGGCATGGTCTTGGTCATGTCTGCTCCCTTGTCACCTCTCTTTGGTCGGGCATTTAGTGCATGCGGCTCACTTTCGGCCGGAGACGTGCCCTACCCTGTACCCCATCATTTCTCTTTTTCGGACCAAGGCAGTGCTATGGACCTAGCTCACTCGAAAATTCCGTTTTTGCCCAAACCCTAATCCTCTAGCTTTATAAGCTCCCAAAACCCCTCCTGGTATCCCTTTACACCACACTTACCTCTTCTTTGCTTGTGGAGCTCAAAACACCGAAAAACACAAAACAACCATTTTTGGCCATGAAGCCCATTGTGGATCTTGATGCTCCAGTGGTTCTTCTTCAAATCTTTTTGTACACTTTTGAGCTCCTTAGTACCCTATTCATTTCCCCTAACTCAATTTTGGATTTCATTCACAGGAATTGACCAATTTTGAGTTTGGATCTTCTTCGGCCGAAATTACCCATTTTTTTCAGCTCCGGTAAGTGGTTCATTTAGTAATTACTTGCGTTTGGAGCTCCTCTGAGCTATAAGGAAGCTATATTGTTGATCTGGTCTCACTCATTTGCCCAGATCAATCATTTTTCACTTCATCTTCCTCGGCTCCGGTAAGTTCCACCGTGGTCCAAGCTCCTCCGGCCACCTTTGAAGCTCATTTTGGTTGAGGTAGCTTCTTATTAGTCCCTAGACGTTGTGGCACACGCTTCTTTGGACTATTGCGGAGCTTTTGATCATTTTTCGCTTTCGATCGGTTTTGTCTCCGGCATTAATTTCCAGCTCGCCGGCGTTGTGGATCGTTGCCGCCGGCGAGGTCATCACTAGGGGTGAAAACGGATCGGAAACGGACGGATAATGACTTTACCATATTTGTTTTCATATTTTTCTTCGGAACCGGATACGAATACGAATACCCCGGATACGAATACGAATATGAATAGTATCAAATACGAATCGGAGCTAATACGAATCAAACGAATACGATCACGAGATATTTTTTGAACATAAAACCTCTTAAATTGTATACCAGAAATTAACGAAAATATATAACTAATTTATTTGATGTAAACATTCATAAATTGTTCATATTTTCAGCAACCACACATAACATTGGCACTAGCAAGTTACATTAATTAGTTCATCACAAATATAACATTTAGTTTACCATATTTAGCTCATAAGTCATAACTCACAAAGTCATCACGCATTCACACTTAGTTCATCATATACATATAATTTAGTTCAAACTAACATCGATTAGACTGGATGGTTAATCTATATGCAAATGATTGTAACATCCCAAAGTATGTTACCAAAAATAAAATTAATAAAGTTATTATTTTATTGGATTTTGTGAGATTTAAAAGAGTTTTCCTGGTTAAAAAGGAAAATAATAATAAAATAAAGTCAATTATTCAGTTTCCTAGTTTTTATTGTAAAAAATAAAATTTATTGAGTTTTCTGGGATTTTATTGGATTTAAAGTGAAAAAGAAAAATTTAATTAATTTATTGAATTTTCTGGATTTTAAAAAGGGTTTTCCTATTTTTAGAAATTTAAAATAATTTATATACAAAAAAAAACAACTTTAAGTTGGAATTAATTTTATTAATTTTAAAATAATTCAATGATTTTTTGTGATTTTTTCTAGGATTTTTGAACTCTATTTGCTATTTTCTAAAAGGCCATTTGATTTGTTGCATTTTCTGAAATTCGAAAATCAATTAAAATCCCCTTTTCTCTTTGGGCTGAAATCCTCTTTTGGTAGAAATCGGATATCCGGACCCGCCTTATCCGGATAATCCGTATTCGTTCAGTATCCACGGATAGCATGTCTACCGTATTCGTTTCGTTCCGACAAAAAAATCCGAATTCGTTCGATCCGAAAATTATCCGAGAAAAATCCGATCCGAGACATTCCGAATCCGTTTTTGTCCGGATCGGTCGGAAACTATCCGATCCGTTTTCACCCCTAGTCATCACCATCGGGTCCGCAAGGCTATTGCGAACCCATTTTGGTACTTTGTGGGCGCCGTCGTGGCCGGAGCCGCCGTCGTGGCCGGAGCCGCCGGCGACGAGCCCCTCTTTTCGCTCGGGTTTTGCCGGACGAAAAACCTCTCTGAGTTGTTGTCGTTAGGACATCGTTAATAGCTAATCATTGTTAATCATTGCTAATTATGGTTTAGTTTTAATGGTTGTCTGAAATGGGTTAAGGTGGCACTACCAGGTGGGCCCCGCCCTCTCTATGCGATATATTTAGGACACAATTAATGCTAATCATCACTAATCATTGGATTTAGTATTTAATAGCCGTCCTAAATAGCCTGTGTGTGACTTACATGTGGGCCCGCACATTTTAACCTCTCCGCGCGATTAAAACCCACATGTGTTATTTGCGCGTATCGTGGACCGTCGATCTTGAGATCAACGGCCTAGATCTTCGGGGACTTTCGGGTCCCCGAACGTTCCAAGTCGCTTTGGACCGTCCGTCTCTAGATCTGCGGCTCAGATCGCGGGGCCGTTCGGACCACCAGGCTCCCAATCGCGCGGACCGTCCATCCCGCGATGAGCGGCTGAGATGTGTGTGTCGTTCGGGTCACCCGAAGAGCGCAGCGCCCTGAGCCCTACATCTTTTGATCGGCGGTCGTGATTGATTGAGCCGTTCGGGTCCCCGAACTTCCCATTCCACGTGGACCGTTGGATTTAGATCCAACGGTGAACCTCTTTAGGATTGCGCGCGTGCGCTATTTCTCCAGCGCATGGGCCGTTAGATTCCGAATAATGGGCCCACGTTTGTCCACGTCGATTCCTTTTTGATAAGCTTTGTTTTATTTTGGTAAATCTTTATTTATCAACTGAAAATTATATTAAACTTTGAAAACTCGTAACTAATTCATATTAAAACCTTTTTAGGTGATTCCAGTTGGGATAAATTCATGTTTAACTAAAATTTAATATAAAAATGCATTTAGACATTGTTCTGTGCCAGAAAATTTTGCAAATAATATTATCTTGTTTTCAGCCATTTTAGGATATTCCAGAAATTGATTTGAAACTTGTAAAATGCATATCCTTTTCTGTATAACTCCAAAATGTGCAAACTCAATCTTGTTAAATTCCTCTGTTAGCATACTTTAATATGAAATAGGTTTTGATCATGATTTCATTTCTGAAAAGTAACATGTGCTAGATTTACAACTTAGAAAAATTATAAGTAATTCATTTTAACTCCAAATTGAGTAAACTCAACTTTGCTGACCTTAGGATACCATTATCTACCTAGCATAAAAATTTCAGACTTTAGATCATTCTGGGAATTTATGTCATGAACAGTACCAGTAATTAATTTAGTTAAATTTCCAGGCTGAGAGAAATAATTTTAGCTATAACTTTTGCATGCATATTCCAAATTGCATGATTCTTGTTCCTAAATTTGTCTAAAATCATACCATTGCTGCTGTATGAATTTCTTGGGTTTTGGATAGCTTTTGTTGTTGAGTTTTGTTTGGTGTTCTTTGCTCTTATCGGGTTTTATCGTATTTTTGCGTTAGGTTCCGAAGGGTTTATTGAATCTGAGAGTTCCCCTCTGCAGCACAATGAGCAACTCCAGCAAGGCAAGCAGTTTGATCATGTTAATCCCTGTATTTTCAAGTATAATATGTTGTTTGCAAATTCTACGTATGTATTGCTATCTTGTTTTAACTATTGTCGATAGTTGGCCTATTAGATGCATAATCTGTAGGTAAATATTTATCCTCTACTACTGAGCCTAGGACTACTTTGCTGTGATTTTGGGTTCGTTGGATGAGCACTTGTCACTTAGTAGTTTTCGAGTATGTTGCTTAGCCATGATTAGCTACTGGTAGAAATAGGCGGTCATCGACTTGTCGATAACCTTGATCACACAAAACTTACTATGACTTATGATTTCAGCTTTTGTGCTATGTATATTTGCAAAAACTAAAAATGCAAACAAAATGATTTGTACTTGGGCACATTGGTATGTTGGTGTGTTTTTGGGTGTGACTGGAATGATGCCCGAGTCAATTAAGGACCAAACATCTTGCGAGTCTCTGTTATCCAGGTAATCTTGCGTGCTAACCACGCTAGAGGGTATGGGACCTCTCTTGACTAAGTACTTTGAGAGGTGTTAATTACGGGTCGCATGTGGTTAAAACTGTTTTTATAAGGGAGGAGCATCCGCAACGGCTTGAGCCATGGGCGGATGTATCCTACTCTTCAGGTTGTCGCGACTCTTAATTAGCATCATTCATTGGAAATGTCTCGTAAGACTTAGCCGTGCCGGCATATCAAAGGAAGTGTGCTTAATAGCTTGGCAAAAAGGCGGTCTGAAGTGTGGGTACATTGGTACACCCCTGCAGGGTTTGATCTATTCGAATAGCCTCGTTCTAGGTTATGGACACGCTTGGGTAAGCTTTTCAAGAGTTAGACTACAACACTTTTAATTAAAACTTGATGGGTGGTACGAATCAGAGATTCGTGCTATGATGTGGTGGCTATTGGGTTAGTCACCTCTAAGTGGTTACTTGTATTTATTGTTATTCGCTGTTATTTCAACAATAAAAATATATTACAAACTTGCTTTCAAATGTATTATATTATTGCAAATAAAGTTGGCTTTGTGCTAAAATGAGACATACAACCTCCACTTAAAGAAGCCTGCATGTAGCATATGTATAGGTCTGTTATCCTACACGTCAGTCTTGCGAGTACATTAGTATACTCATTTGCTTTGCTTAATGTTATTTACTGTAGAGGAAGAAGGTGAGCCCCAAGAGCCTCACTTTTGTGAGACGTGCTGTGGTAGTGTTTGGAATGACTAGCTCGGCGGTCCGGTCGGTTGCCTTGTGGGTTATGGCTAACCGGTCGACTTTTGTTATAGCCATCTTATGGCACTGTTGCTTCCGCTGTCTTACACTCTTTTGTTATCTTTTGGTCGGTCGACACCTTTTGTAATAACTATATTTACCTTATGTCTTTTGCTAGACTTATTATATTATGTTGTATGTGAATTGATGCATGACTTTGTATGAATGTATGTGTGCTGCAATTCTGGGAAGCACATGTTCATTGAGACACAGCATATTTTGTCTGTAATACTAGAGCCAATGGAAGGTTAAGTATTACAAGCTAAATAAATCGGGGTCTCACACGGTCCGCACGAGACTGAGATGAGAAGGTCGGCTTTCCATGTTGCTATATCGGGGACGCCCCGTGTGTAGGTTGTCGTCTTGAGAAGTTGCAGGTCGGCCATCGGAAGAGTCCGGGTAGGGGGCTGGTGCCATTGGAAGAACCCGAGTAGGGGGCCATTGTCGTTGAAGGGTCGTCTCGAGGTGCGAGACGACTGTCCCGGAGGCCCTGTTTTGTAACAGCTGGTCCAGTTCACCTTGTATGAGCCTTGTGGGCGGAGGGGGAAAGGAGGTGGAGTTGTCGTCCTTCGTTTCTGCGTCATCCACTGTTTCGCCGAGAGAAAGAACTACATCCTCACCCAATTCATACGAAGCTTCTCACCGGTGGCCCTGTTAGCGTGTGGAAAGACCTGCATTTGCTTCTTCTCTCTCAAGTCGGTGCTAGGGCGATCTTCTACGCTGTCCGGTTCTACCAGTTCGAAGCTCCTGTGAGTTGGTTGGGAGACGTTGTCTTTCCTTTAGCTTTGATGTGTTAGTGCGATAGAGCTGGTTAGGGTGTGTTTAGAGTTGGCTAGTTAGCGTCTCTAGCTCTGGTGTTGTTGTCGCAAAGCGTGACTCAGTTACGACTTCCCTCCAGCTAGGGTTTCTTTCCTATCGGGTTGTATATTTTTATTTTACCTATTTTTTCCTACTCTATCGATGCAAAGGGCAACATTCCTGCCTCTTTTGTTAAAAAAAATATATGAAAATTAGAGTACATATTAATGTCATTAATTGCATTGCAATGTCTACGATAGTCGATCCTGGTCTTCTTTTCCATAGAGTAACAATCCAGCTGCTTCTTTTCCTCGAGTCGTAAAACCATGTAATAGTTCAACAGTACAAATAAAATCTCTAGTTGTCATACGAAACAGACAGTAAGCTTGAGTTTCCGCTAAGGAATATACTAGCAGAAGGTGTTTTCCGGATAGAGTTCGCTACGGTCGATCTCACACTAAAAACATAAAAGTCAAAGCTAGGCTTAAACAATTCCTTCCTCAATGCTGATTGCAACTGGCCGCTAAATTCAGAGCACACCTCATGTCAGAACAGCCAAACCTTTGAACCGGTCCTCCCTCCAGCTTTTGAACCGGTCCAGACCTGCAAATCATGCAGTATGCCAGTATTTCCACTTACTTATCAGCATGGCGACTGCAACCGGGAGAAAAAGAAGAACATCGAGAGGGGCAGGACAACGATGGCTTCCCAACGACAAATAACCGATGCCATGTGCGGTCAAACGACAGCACATCACATTATTGTTTCTGTGGACACGGACCAAGTCCAAGGCGGAGTGGGCAGACTGTATGCCTTTCCTTTTCTTGCACTGGGGTTTAGGAGTTTAGATTTGAGAGGAAGGGAGAGGAGAGGAGAGTGTACCGACCGTCGGAGGTAGAGGAGGAGCGGCCATGGAGGAGCAGCGGTCGTGGAAGAAGCGGCGGTGGCGGCGGGCGGATCGGTGACGGTGGCGGCGAGCGCTTCCGTCGGCCGTGCGCGACCCTAGATCGATTAGGGTTTGTCGGTGGGGTGTACGGCTCAGGCGAACCTCGTGTGTTGAGCGGCCCCGCCCCTCTATTTATGGCGCGAGCGACGAGGCGTCGACCAAGAGTGGTGGCGCTCCCGTCGAGCGCGATCAAGAGGTTGTATTTGGTTGTTGGGCCGTCGTGAGATCATTCTAACATTCTCCCTTGATCTCAAACTATACTTGCGCTTTAATTACTTTTGACTTTACTCATTCCATCATAGATTAGTGCATAGAACATGTCTCATAAATCACGGTCAATCGTGATAGATTCAATGACTACAATACACTTCTCAGTTCAAATAGATACTTTAATCTTTTGGGCCTTCTTTTAGTCCAGAATCATAGGCTTTCCTTAAACCCATGCGGCTACATGTTCTCTCGAACACGTTGGGTGGTAAGCCTTTAGTAAGCGGATCGCTAACATCTTTGCTGGTACTTATATGCTCAAGACTTATAATTTGATCCCGAACTTTATCTTTCACAACATAGTACTTTATGTCAATGTGTTTGGCAGCACCACTTGACTTATTGTTGTGGGCATACGTTCTGCGGGTTCATTATCGCATACAACTTAAGTGGTCTATTGATGTCGTCAACCACTTTTAAACCGGGTATGAATTTTTAGCCGATTCACTGCCCGTAGCCTCATAACATGCTACAAACTCGGCATACATTGTGGGCGATGTAGTGACGGTTTGCTTTGAGCTTTTCCACGATATAGCTCCTCCAATGAGAGTGAACACATATCCGGATGTAGACTTTCTATCATCTCCGCAAAATCGAATCTGTATACCCACTATATGGAGTGAATCGATCTTCTATATGTCATCATGAGGCCTTTTGTTCCTTGCAAATAACGCAAGACTTTCTTTATCAATTTCAATGTTCTATTCCGGATTGCTCGGAATCGCCAAATAACCGGTAACAAGCGCTAAGTCGTATGCGTACACACTTGAGCATCTGCAAGCTTCCGCACAGTGAAGCATATGGAACCGATTTCATTTGATCGAGCTCGTCGTTGGTTCTGGGCATTGAAAATCCCATATCTGTAGCCCTTGACTATAGGTGCAGTGAAGGACTACATTTATGCATACCAAATTTCTTTAAGACTTTTTCTATGTATGCCTTTTGTGAGTCCCAATATCCCCTTGTTTCTATCCGTTGAATTTGATCCTAGAATGAGCGAAGCTTCACCAAGATCTTTCATATCAAAGTTTGAGGACAAAAACTTCTTTGTCTCCGATGTGATGACATCACTACTAGCTAGTAGAATATCATCCACATACGGATTAGGAAGATAAACTTCCCATCTTTAAACTTTGCATAAACACGCTTGTCCTCTACATTCTCTTTAAACCCAAATTCTCTTATTGTCTTGTCAAACTTCAAGTACCACATCTTGAAGCTTGCTTTAACCCATAAATCGATTTCTTTAGGCGCATCCCATTCTTTCATTTCCTTCCACGACAAAACCTTTCGGTTGTGCCATGTAAACATTTTCCTCCAAATCCCCATTAAGAAATGCCGTCTTTACATCCATCGATGTAACTCTAAATCATAATGTGCTACTAATGCCATTATGATTCTGAAGAATCTTTACATGAGGTGGAGAAAAGTCTCATTGTAATCAATCCCTTCTCTTTGCGTAAAGCCTTTTGCCACAAGTCGCGCTTTGTATCTTTCTACATTCCCTCGGAGTCAAGCTTTGTCTTGTAGACCCATTTGACCCTCTTGTTTTGGCTCCTTTAGGAATAATTTCAAGTCCCAGACTTTATTAGTCTTCATGGATCTCATCTCCTCTTCCATGGCCTCAAGCCATTTTGAGAATTTTCGCTTCTCATGGCTTCTTCAAATGAGGTGGGATCATCCTCCATTTGAAATTCCTCTGTATGATAAATCGATAATCATCGAAATAGCCGATCTTCTTATTCTTTGAGACCTCCTGGGCCTCCTCATTTGGTACATCTTACATTTGAAATTCTTTGTTGCTCCCATCATCGTGGCAATGTGTTCTATAGGATCTGAAGAACAGTTCCTCATTCTCATTCATTGTTGCCACGGGAGGAACAATAACAGTCTTGGCACCACAGTTGTCTTGCACCGTCGGTCTGCGGCGACGGCGAGTAGTGCGAAGAATGGCTCTTGAATCATCGGAGTGGGCGCACACCCGCTTCTCTTCAAGGTCAATCTCACGAGCTACCATACTTCCTCTCATCATCTCATCCTCTAAGAAGGCAGCGTGTCTCGTTTCTACAAACTTTGTATATCTGTGCGGGCGGAGAAGCGAAAACCTTTTGACTTTTCGGGGTAGCCAATGAAATGGCAACTTCGCTTTTGGGATCAAGCTTCCCAAGGTTTGGGTTAAATACTTTAGCCTCGGTGCAGACTCCCCAAACACGTAAGTGGTTTAGTGAGGAACTCTTCACATCCACAACAAATGCGGTGTTTTGGGCGCAGACTTACTAGGCACTCTGTTGAGAATATGAATGGCGGTTTTCAACGCCTCCATCCATAGACTCAATGGCGGTGTGGAATAGCTCATCATACTTCGCACCATATCCATCGAGTGCAGTTGCGTCTTTCGACTACTCCATTTCTTTGAGGTTTGCCGGTGTAGAATCTTTGGGCTACTATACCATTTTCTGTAAAAACCTTGCAAAGGTCAGGAACTTGTCCATATGGGGTATGTCGACCGTAGTACTCCCCATGATCGGATCGGACTATCTTAATCTTTATATCGTGTTGGTTTTCACTTGACCTTAAATATCTTGAATTTATCCAAGGCTTCATTTCTTTCTTTGATTGGATAAATATATCCATAACGGAGTAATCATCTGTGAATGTTATGAGCAGTCATATCCATCCACACTTTTCACGGGAAAAGGACCACAAATATCGTGTGAATAATTTGTAGAATTCACGTGCTTCTTTTGGCGTCTTTCTTAATTTTCTTTACATATTTTCCTTTAATGCGATCTACTGCATTGTTCTAAATCTGAGAACTCTAATGGAGGAAGAATATCATTCTTAACTAGTCTTTCTATTCTCACTCGAAATATGGCCTAAACGAGCGATTGCCATAATTTCGACAGCGCATCTAGAGTTCTCTTTCGTTTTCTGTTTAAATTAGAGACGAGATTCATTTACTTTCTGCACGCGACGTTCCCATTATCGCATCGACATGCACATCATCACATAGTGATAACAAATAAAGCTCATTTTGTAAGATGGCAAGACCAACACATTCTTTATTAAACATTATTTCACACTTGCCATTTCCAAAATGACAATCATAACCATCATTGTCCAAACATGAAACACTAATCAAATTCTCTCAGTAAAGAGGAACATAAGAACATCTCTAAGTAAAAGCTTGAAGCCATCATTTAGCTCTAATGAAAGATCGTGTGACTTCAACTTCACTTGGACCCCATTTGCGACTTTAATGCATCTTTCTTTTCTTTGCATATTCCTCGTCGACGGAATCTCACATATTATTGGCAACATGAGCAGTTGCACTCAATCAATCCACCAAGTAGATTTTGAATATTGTACATACAGGACTCATTTATGAACGTAATAATGTCCTCACTTTCTTTGACATAATCATTTTCAAGAAATCGGGACAATCTTTCTTGTAGTGTCCTTTTTTCTTGCAATGAAGGCGCGATCTTTTCTCTGCAAACTTATTCTGTTGAGGCTGATGGACAGAGGCTTTTCCCTTGTTCTTTGAGGAGAAGTTACTATTGTAGTTCTTTTTCTTGTTGTCCTTCACATAGTTGATAGAACCACCATGTGAGGATTTAAATCTTTCCTCCTCTTGCACACACATAGCTATGCATTTTCTAAGTCCCATTTCTCAGAGTCGATATTGTAATTGACAACAAAGGTGTCAAACTTTTCGGCAAGGAAGCAAAAATCAAGTGAATAAGGAACTCATCCTTGAGCCAAATCCATTGGTTTAAGCTTGGATGCCAAGTTGCTCATCCTTAGTATGTGCTCTCTTATGCCACTTGCCAGTACCTTTTCTCACACAAGTCGCTTAATCGGTGTGTGGCGTATGTCTTTGAAGAGCGATGAACCGACTCTTTATTTTCTCAAGATACTCGTGTGATGTCACACTCTGCGATTGAGCCCACAATTGCGAGGCTCAATCGTGTTCTTTATCACGACCAAACATTTCTTGTTGGTGTGGTCCATTTCTTATGCTCAAGGTCATAAGACATCCGTGAGGAGCATGGTCCTCTCGCGCTTTTCTCGCCGTGCGATATCATCCTCATTTTGATCCTCATTTGGTGCCATAGGCTCGATTGGGACGTCTTTATAGTGAGGACCCACCACCTCGGCCAAGATAAACGCTAAGTCTATCTTTTTCTTCCACTCTCCATAATTATCTCCTTTGAGAGTGGGATCTCTCGATACAACTCATCAAGTTGTATCACTTTGAAAAAATAGTTCAAGTAAAGTGAGAACATAACATTAAAATTATATGTCTTATTTCCAACGTTGGTCAAAAATCGACACACAATTTAAAACAATTTTATCTATGCATTAA
Organism: Ampelocalamus luodianensis; assembly: GCA_036346255.1. Lineage (NCBI taxonomy): Eukaryota > Viridiplantae > Streptophyta > Magnoliopsida > Poales > Poaceae > Ampelocalamus > Ampelocalamus luodianensis. The sequence goes on along the minus strand of CM070617.1, from coordinate 20,394,187 downwards.
ATCTACATCACCGTTGGCGAAATAGAAATAACGCATAAAAACATCAATTAAAAATTATAATATCGTTATTATCAGCGTTGGTCGAAAATAACAATACCATAATCATCTGAAAATTATCCCTATTTTTCCAAAATTAAATTCTCCCGTTGGTTCGAATTTAATAATGAAAATTAATCAACATTAACTTTTGCAGCGGAAACTGTAATTATTCTAAAATAATTCATACTCAGAAGCATTATACTGTACACTTTTAATCTCTGGAAAAATTAACACGTTGGTGCAAAAATTTCCAGAAATTTGGATCAATTTTCATTCAAATTCAATCATAATTGCTTCTGAAAAACAATAAAACCTCTTTTCTATTTTTACTGTTCATATAGCCAATTTGGCCCATTCCTTCGCCCACGGCCCACGTCGGGCCAGCCCAAGGCCTCTTTCTCCTCTTTCTCCCGCAGAGGAGCCTCAGCCGTCCGATCGCATCTGAACAGATCGGACGGCCGAGCGGAAAACGAGGGGGAATAACACCCATCTCCAAACCCTAGCCCATTCGGCCCTTCTCCGCCGAGAGAAAAAGCGGCGGTGCCGGCTCCTGGCGGCAGCCGCGGCGAGCCATGGGCGGCCAGCGAAGCTCTGCGCGCCAGGAGGGTGGCGCCGCGGCTCAGGCGCGCGCCCCCTGCCGGGCGGCTCCTCTCGCCGAGGCGGCGGGCTCGAGATCCACGCGTGCGGCGGAGGCGCAGCGGCCCGCGACTCGTAGCAAGCGGCGGCCCGGAGCAAGCCGGGCGGCGCGGAGGCGCGACCCTCGGCGGCAGCGCATGGAGGCGGCGGCGCAGCTGGCGCCCCGCGCATGCGTAGCGGCGAAAGCAAGCGGGAGCCGGCGGTGCGGCGCGGTCCGGTGCCATGGCGGCATCAAGGCGTGGCAAGGCGTTAGTGCGAGATCCACGCGAGCGCCAGCGGCGGCGCTAAGCGGGCGGCAGTGCCGCCAAGAAACGCACGTAAAACTTCGCTCGATACCATTGTATGCCTTTCCCTTTTCTTGCTGGGGTTTAGGAGTTTAGATCGAGAGGGAAGAGAGAGAGAGGAGAGTGTACCGACCGTCGGAGGTAGAGGAGGCCGGCCATGGAGGAGCGCGATGCGTGGAAGAAGGGCGACGGTGGGCGGGCGGATCCGGTGACGGTGGCGGCGACGCGCGCTTCCGTCGGCCGGTCCGCGCGACCCTCTAGATCGATTAGGGTTTGTCGGTGGGGGTGTACGGCTCGACGAACCTCGTGTGTTGAGCCGCGGCCCCGCCCTCTATTTATGGCGCAGCGCGACGGGGGCCCGTCAGCCAAGAGTGGGCTGGGCGCTCCCGATCAGAGCGCGATCAAGAGGTTGTATTTGGTTGTTGGGCCAAATGCGTGAGATCATTCTAACACAGACTGGGTTGGCTCGGCTCATGCATGCATGGTCACGAAGCTTTGCCGCGTGATTTGACAGGTTCGATCGCCGATGAGAACGCCGTTCGCTGCCGGGATTCCGGGGCGACCGCGACCTGTATGGCCGTGTCACGTAGAAGTGTGGTAAAAATTCCAGTTTTAGCAAACATTTAGATTTAATTCCAGCTAAAAAATCATAATCAAAGCATAATTTCAACAACATCTAAATGACAAAATTAACATATAAACATATACTTTCTGCATGTCAATTTAAATAGGATAGTTAGCTTAACTCATAAATCATGTGGACAATTAAAATCAGCATAAATTTTTTTACTATTGCTCTCAGATGTCATGTTGCGCAAGATATAATCTTGGCCTTCACAAAACAAATGTTTATATTCTTCACTAATTGAATGACAACCAAAAATCAAACTTTGAGCTCTAAATAATGCTTTTCTAATCAGTCCAAAGTGACAACATGCCCATAGTATGGTGGTAAGACCTCCAGGTGTGAGGCTACCAACCAGAGCTCAAATCCTGGTTCTCACAGAAAAAAAACATCGATGTGTGTTTCCTATGGTCTTTGCACGGTCGCTTTCGGGTGCGATAGCGTGCGAGTAAGAGCCGGCTTTCGGGGCTTTTTCTAGATCTTATTAAAATACCTTCGGGATGTCTCTCCCCTTGGGTCTAGTTTATTTTTAATCAGTCCAAAGTTGATCTTGTTAGGATTTTAGCAAACCTTAGATTGATTTGGTGGAGGTTTTTCGGTCTACCCTCTATTCCTCTGTCTTTTCCGTGGTACTGCTCACAATTACGTTATGAGGCTAGAGGGTAGGGACCTATTTATATACTCTACTTCCAGGTGTTATAATTGACTCACATGTTTCTGGTACACCGTGAGACTCCTGAACCATGTCACCAACCATGATCAGACAGACCAGTTTAATGAGTCTAAAATATATTAGTCCCTAGCACATATGTGTGGGTCATGTGCTATGATCAGATTGTTTACGAGATCAATTCCAATCTAATCATATAGGTCAACAGCCTGCAGAGCCGATCCTGCAAAACAAACCCAGCTATTTCGCCCTGTGTTGTATCCGGATTAATCATATGCATGCATATTAAATTCCAATAGACTCGATCTCAACAAATATGTCTACCTATTTCAGCACAGCTGTCCTCAGCACCTCGAGTATTAGTTCCTCGAGTTAGATTCCGCATAAAATAATTCCCTATCACATATATCAATATTCCACTTTAAATAAAAACAGATAATAACCACAATAAATGTTGAAAGCCACATAAAAATCCAACATCTCTCACTTGGCTAAAAACATTTCTGACGAGGATCTGATAATCCTCATTTTATTATTCCTTAATCATGTAATATGACGTCACATGGTATACCCCTTAAATGTTGTAAGGGATGAGTAAGCTAGGTGGTCGTAAGTTCTTCTACGATCACCTCCATAGTCGTAAGTATTTCTACGACTACCACATAATCGTAAGTTCTCCTACGATTACCTTCGGTCGTAAGACTTTCTACGATCAGTATCCAGTCGTAAGCTTTTCCATGACTACCCTCTGATCGTAAGCCTGCTCGACCGACCATACCACACATTCGACTTCTTCACGAGATAATCGGGTCCACTCGCGATGAGGCCCTATTAATCGTGAGATCGGCGATCAAGATATGTAGTTATATCTGGAATAACTACAGATAACTCTCCATTATCTCTGATTGATAACCGTTAGGCGATGTGGGGAGGTTACTACTCCGGTAATTACTCTCATTATTACGTAATAATGAGCGCCTATCAACCCGGAACGACAACCGCCACTGCAACATAGTATAAATAGGTGTCTTTTGAAGGTAGTGGGAGAGGCTTTTTGGAGAGACAATCAGTAGCAGTCTTAGTGCATGTCTTTCCACTGATTGTAATCAGAATACCCAATACAATACACACAAGAGTAGGGTTGTTATTCTCACTAGAGAAGGCCCGAACCTGTATAAAAATTCCCGTGTCTCTCTTGTCTGTGTGATCAATTGTGGAGACCCCCCGAATCAAATAATCTTTACGTAAGATCGGTTCTAAAACACCGACAATTTTAATCAATAAACTGAAGTCCCATGTCTTTAACATGCTTAGAAAATACTTCTTAACTAACTGGCTTAGTTAGTGGATCTGCAACTATATCAATGCTAAGCAAATAAACCAAACGAATAGATTTGGGTCTATTTATTACATCACGAATATAGTGATATCCTCCTTCAATGTGTTTACTTTTACTATGAAATTTAGGATCTTTTGAGACCTTAATCGTTGCCTGATTATCACAGAAAATAGTGACAGGTTGTGATGCACTTTCCACGACCTTAAGTGATACAAGAAATTCCCTCAACCATACACCTTCCTTTGCTGCTTCAGATGCAACAATGTATTCAGCTTCCATAGAGGACAGAGCAACCGAATCATGTTTCCTGCTACACCAAAAATAACACCTCTTGCCAAAGTAAATAGATAACCAGAAGTTGATTTTCGGTCATCCGGGTCCCCTTGCCAATCAGCATTAGTATAACCCTTGTAGGATCAAGGATAACCGACTAGAGGGGGGTGAATAGGAGGTTTCTAAATTTAATCGACCAAATTAAACTTAAACTAGAAGTTCTAGCAATTATTTCCTAACACAATATAATGAAGGAACTATCAAGCAACTTACTACAAAATAATCTAATTGTCAATACTACATATAATTCTAGCTAAGCAATTTAACACAAGATATATGCTAGAATTGTAAATGCGGAATAAGTAAAGACAAGAAGTAACCACGAATGAGACAATGAAGGTTTTTCCCGTGGTATCGAAGACTTGCCGGCCTTCACTAGTACACGTTGAGGAAGCTTGACCAAATCAAGCCGGCTCCACGAATTAAGTCTTTCCTCAATCACTATTGGTTGTTCTTCCTCTGCTCCGAAGATGGTGAACACCGAACCACTCACAATCTCGACACCAGGCCTCTTCACAATCTTCTTGAAGAGATCACCATGCAAACACCGCCAAGCCATCTAGGAGTTCGACAAAAACTCCAAGAGTAACAAATCAATGGCCTTCGCTTGACGACACTCAAGTGCAAAAGGATCAACTAGAATGAGTGAATGCACTTGAATTAGCTCAACAACATCTCAAAGAGTACACAAGTGAATTTGAGGAGTTGAATGAATGCTCAAGGCTCTAAGGATGTTAAATGTGGTCTAGCACACTGTCCTTGAGCAGGTGGAGGGGTATTTATACCCCCACCAATAATTATAACCGTTGGAGAAGAAAACTTAACTTTTCAGCAACATGCGACACTACCGCCATGTACCGAGCGGTACTACCGCACTTCTCCAACCACCCTGTAACGGCTATAACAGTGGCATTAAATGTTCTGACATAGTCGTTTTATTCGCGCCGCGGTACTACCGCCAACAGACGAGCGGTACTACCGAAGATCGGTCATACCGCAAAGCACGTGCAGTACTACCGTTTCTCGAGAGAATCAAAACGGTGCGTACTAGAAAAAGCATACCGTTCAAGGTCGGAATGACCAGCATGCGGTAGTTCGGCTCAAGAACTGTGGTACTTCCGTAGCCCGGTCATACCGCTTGGACACTTGTGGTACTACCGCACAGAGAGTTTAAACTTTGAACACAAAAAGATGTCTCTTTGGAAAATACATACCGCCAAATAACAATCGGAACAACCTGGGGTGCGGTAGTACCGCACTACGAACCCGGTCATACCTTTTAGCGGTAGTACCGCGCAACCAACGTCGGTACTACCGATTATCCTGACAGATCAACCTTGACATTTTAAAATGGAAACCATATGCATGCATGATCCTAAATTGATCCATAAAGCACAAGAGCATGCTATCAAGCTACTAGACATGATCCCTCTTAATAGTACGTCATTTAACCTATAATCCGGTCTTCCAACCATTTCTCCTAAGACCAAGTAAAATATAAAAAGATCCAAACCAACTTGTACCTCATCTTTGATCCATATTTGATCTTCATAGAGTCCTTTAGCATGCATCTTCAAGATCATATCCACCAATGGAACTAAACCTTATAAATACTCAACAAACCAATAAGTTTCATATTCATATATTATCATTAATTACTAAAACCAATTTTTAGGGGTCTAGATGCTTTTCAACCCTGCAACTGAAGATTATGACCATTAAACATAATGAATAATCCATAGTTCCTTTGATATAACGCAATACATATTTGATTTTGTTTCCAGTGCTCATCCCTAGGATTCTTTTGATATCTACCGAGAATTCCAATTGCATGGCTGAGGTCAGGTCGTGTAAATAACATAGCATACATAAGACATCCTAAAGTTGAAGAATAAGGAATACCATTCATTCTAGCTCTTTCCTCAGGAGTTTTTGAACATAATTCCTCACTGAGTTTAGTTCCCTTTACAATAGGTACATTAACAGGTTTGCTATTTTTCATAGAAAAATGTTTTAAAACACTTCTAAGGTAAGTCTTCTGGGACAACTCAAGAATCTTTTTATTTCGATCTCTATGTATTTCAACTCCCAAAATATAAGAAGTTTCTCCCATATCTTTCATATCAAATTTAGAAGACAACCAAGCTTTCACTTCCATCAATGTATTTTTGTCATTGGAAGCAATGAGAATACCAATACTGATGAGGACATCAACCCTTCGGATACGACCGCTACTCCACCTCCAACCGGGCTACTCACTGCCATCGATTCGGCTGCGTCAAACGCTACTTCAACGTGCCGATGAATACACTTCACTTATATCTAGTGCTGCGTCACCTCACATTGGACCGAGGGTCTTGTATTTATATCAATTACTTGGCCCAAAGAGCAGCCACCATTCTAGGTTATTTGGGCCGGCCACCTCCTTGGCCTAGTTTGGGCGCTTAGACGCCGATATAAGGAGTCCGCACTTTTAGTTTTCCACTTGGGTCCGTATACAATTCAAATATTTCAATTCATATGAATAGTAACCCATGAATAACGACTTGTCGAGTAGTTCAGCGATTACGTGGTTTCGAGCATTGCGTGTTCGTAGCCAGGATCGTGAGAGTTGAGCGACGCCTACCGAACTTATCTTTCTCATCAAAAGATCGGGCCAACAATAGGACCTTCGGGTTCATCAAATACTCATAGAAGATCTTCGATGCACAGTGATCACAAAACAATACTCCAGTCTGCCAATAGACTTGATTAACTAACAGTGGAAAAAATCACATATCCTCACTTTCAGGAAAGGAGCCTTTTAGCTAACAAAAGAGCATGCTACAGAATACTGGATAAATAGAGATCACAAAGCCAGTAGGTCCACATCAACTATGCAATCGAAAGTAACAGACTACAAAGCAGAAGATCACTTGACAGTAGTAAGCAATCCAATTAGATCTCAAAGTCTAGACCAGATTATCAAATCAATTCCAGTATTAGATAATAATCATCATCGAGCTAAACAATCAAATCAACAGAATCACTAGCAATATCTCCCAGTACTAGAATCATATCATTTTAGAAGATTACTAGTACATCGCATATATGCAGAGTGATACTCAAAATTGAATACTGAAATACTCACAGAGCTGAAGGCACTCAAAGCCAGTGAGAAGAATCGGGCAAGGCAAGCCAAATGGCGCTGTCTCAGAAAACCTATTGCCTCACTGTGCCACGAATCATCAGACAAGGTTGACGGACATACAATGCTAATATTTGTAATTTGGGACACACCGAAATATAAAGCCAAGGTACAGGGAAGTGCCGCACAAGACCAACAAAATGCATTGGCCAAAGTGCACTCGAGAACACCCACCACCAAGAATCAAATGAATGTTCTTCTTCCTCCCTCGAGATCAAGTTCACAGCCGGCAAACCGAAGCACCAATGTGTACAGATTCCATATTCCCAAACACAGTACCAACTGAAAGAGGGTACCAAAATGGAATCGGCCAATAGCACACAAAGGAGGTCTGGAGCTCCTCACAGATGGTGCCGAGACATGCATGACAACATAGGAGAACCGATTGCCCAAAGCCAAATCTAAAATCGAGATATCAAGAACACATCAAAGATTGGGAAGCTACCTGTTGATCCTTTGGATGGAGTAGACTAAGAAAGGGCCAGCCATCAAGAAGGAGGAGGACCCGACTGATGCCACCAACGGCTGGCGCGAAGCTCACCCGCACCAGCGGAGCCACTCGTGACGCCCACGTCGTGCGTAGCCGAAGACCAAGCACGCCCCAAAGGCTTCACCTCCTGCTGAATGGAGATAAGGCCCCATGACCTTATCCCTCTCCTCTTTTCTATGACAAGTGGGCTCCTCCAAATTCTTTTTCTTTTCCATTTTCTTTTATCTAATTGGGAAATTCCCAAAAGACCCTAAAAAATACAACAAGAAGTACATAGACCTGGGCGTTGGGCCATGGCTTTTCAGGCTGACCCACAGCACGGTCAGCCCGGCACGGCGGAAGCACAGCTGGGCATGATAATTGTTGGGTCGTGTCGGCACGACATGAAGACCAGGGCCGTGTTGTGCCTAGTACTCCGCACGATGAGAAGCACGGCGCGACATGCCGTCGCGGAGGTGGTTGGGCCGGCACAACACGTTCAGGCCTGCGGGCCCAAAGCCGCGACAAAGACGCGCTGGGTGCTGCGCCTGACCGCCCCGCCCACCACGCCACCCGACGCCCTCGCGCCGCCGCCCGCCATGGCCATCGAGCACCGGCCCTTCCATGGGCGCCCCACCACGGCTTGAGCACTCGTCGTACGTAGTCCTTGCGCACGCGGTGGTGGTCATTGATGAACTCCTGCACGCGGCCCATGTAAGATAAGGGTGGGACTTGAGCTCGAAGTCACTCACCGCCACGGCCACAACGCGCCCACCCTCGCCACGGCCATCGCGCGCTGCCGAGGGTCGCGTCTGCCCCCATACCAGCCGCATCAGGCTCGCCTCGCCTCTCTACTACCACCCCTGCAGCTCCCTCACGTGGCCACCCCACCACGCCACCACATGTCGCCGGCCCTCTGGCTCCCTCGCGCACGCCCCCTCGCGGAGAGGAGAGGGAGGCGGCCGAAGAGGGGAGGGAATTGGGGAGCGAAAGGGTCCAGCTCCCTCGCCCCCCTGGCGGAGAGGAGAGGGAGGCGGATAGAGATGGGAGATGGGAGGGAGGCAAGGGAGTAGAAGAGGTGGGTAGCATGTTGGGAGCAGTAGGGGACCATGGGGCAATTGGGGGCATTGGAGAATGGAGAGACCGAGAGGGGGCCGATGGGGGAAGTACTGGGTAGAGAGAGGCCGTTGAGGGTGGTCGGGTGGGGGCCTAGGGAGCTAAGATGGCTGGTGCAGGGGTGGCCATTGGCATTGGGTGGCGATGGAAATGGAAGGAGAGGGACACGAGAGAAAAATAGTGGGCAGTGCACTAGAGTCTGGACAGAGACGTTGGGACTTGGGAGGGACCAGAAACGTTGGGACATAGGCGAGAGAGAGAGTGACATTGTGTTTTTGCAGTGAGCCAGTGAGAAGATGGGGAGCGTAGAGGACACGAGAGAGAGTGGGTAGTGTGTTTTTTGTTGTGAGCCAGTGACAAGATGGGGAGCGTGGAGGATGAGAGATGTTGGGGACATGAGAGACATTGGCTAACGTTAGACTCTCTCCTGCCTATAAATTTCACCGTCCACACTCCGCACAAGTCACAAACTCACAACCATCTCTTCCTCTGTCTGTGCTCTCTCATCTCTCTTTGCTCTCTAAATTCTACTTGCTAGTCTACCAACATGTTTGGCAGGAAGAAGTCATGAGGGGGGAACAGGAGATCATGCCCTCGCACTCCTAGTCCTCCTCCCCAATGACAAGAAGAATTGCAATAGCAAGAGCAAGAGATCGATCTTCGCCAACTCTCCCCAGGTATGGGATACTATGGCATGGATGACCATTGTATGGACAAAAACGGGGAGCTTCGAGGATGCCCACATCTCCACCCTAGGCGCCAGAGCCGGTGTATCGACACCTGCAACGGTTGGAGGCTCCAGTGGCCGACGTGCATGGTGTTGGCAACATAGGGAGTACAACATAGAACAAAGGATTTTCGTGAATTTTTAAAAGTTTTTTTACAATGCAACCACAGTTTTATCCGGTATTTACTATCCTACTTCTTACTTAATCATCGAGTGACTTTGGACTACTGCTAACGCTTTCAAGAAAAACATAAACGATGTCCTTCTAAGACCTAATATTGAACCAATGGAGAGAAAAACTTTAAAATATTTTCAAGTCATCCCACATCTATTCTGTTTTGGTACTATTATAGACCCTCGGAGAAAATTAGCAAATCTAAAGGGGGCTTACGAGGGAATTGGGAAGGCATTTGATCTTTATTTTTTAGGCTTACACTCATATTCATGACGAGCTTTTTCGAGTTTTCAATTTGTATTATGAAAAGTTTGGCAGCAGAAGTCAATCGAGAACAACTACTTCAACAACACAACAAGGATGGCGCAATGCGAGCGCTTCCAACGTCTGGAAAAAGCTAAAAGGCCCGGCATCTAGTTTGTCCTCTCGTGTGCTGACCAGGTCCCGATGGAATCCAAGAGTAGAGATCAACCACTATCTCAACACACCTTTTGCGGACACCGAGCTTGACTTCGCGGAGGGCAATGATGTCAAGCTCCTCTTGTGGTGGAAAAACCACAAGCGTATTTATCTTGTGCTATTACATTTTGCACAAGATGTACTTCTAGTTCCAGTGTCAACTGTCTCATCGGAAGCCACTTTCAGTACGGTGGGGAGGATCGTCGAGCCAAGGAGGTCGTCTCTCACACCTGAGATGGTTGAGGCACTCACATGCCTCAAAAACTGGGAGAGCACATATGAACGGACGCAACATCAGCTCGAGAATCCAGAGACTGAGGAGGCGATAGCCGACCTAGATAATCTCGATGTCAACTAGTCTATCTATGTGTATGTAGTTGTTGTACTCTTTTCCTTACCAGAGGTACCCACACTAGGTGTAAGGTTTTCAACGAGGCAGCAACTTTGTATTTGAATTGTATCGAAGAATGAATAAATTTTAGCTATTCCCTTGAATATTTATGTGTTGCTATGTTATGAACAATTTTTTTTTATTTTTTTATTTTATATCGTTTTTTCCTAACCTCTTTTTTCTAACCTCTTTTCTTTTTTTCCCATTTCCTTTTTTCCCATTTCCTTTTTCCCCTAACCTCTTTTTCCTTCTCCTCTGCCTTTCTCTCCTTCCCCAAGACGAGCCGAGAGCCTTCTCAGTTCTCCCCTGTTCTTCCCCTTCCTTTCGTGTTGCCCGTCCTCCACTCCTCCTCAATCCTCCCTGTCTCTTCCTCTTCCTCCGCCACCCCACCTCCCCTCTCCACGCGCCGCGGCGGTGGCCAGCCTCCCCCATCCCTGTCCCCCACCTCCTCCTCTCCTCGGGCTCAGCCCCGCCTCTCCGCCGCCGCCCCTGTAGCTCCCTCGGGCGGACCCAGTGCTCTGGCTCCCTTGCGCGGCCTCCCTCGCACCTGCCGCCTTAGGCCCCGACAGCCCTTCGTGCGCAAGGTAGTCAGAGTCGAGATCCCGAGTCGGATCGATTTGCCTCCGGTAGGATCGAATCGTAGTATCGAATCGTAGAATCGGTGATTCTACGGATTTGTAAAAATACACATATTTATCATCTATACTATAAATTTGTATGATTCTTATAAGGTTTACCACTTACTTATTACCAAAAAAAGGGCAAAACACTTCTTATCACACAACAGAAGAGCATAATGGTTCTAACATGATGGGTGATATAGTTCGAACTCTCTGAGAACAACATTACCACATCGATATAATATTTTGCATGCTCCTTGTTTATTTATAGTTTCATTCTAAAAATTAATATCAACAAATTTTGCTCTAAAACAAAATAACGACAAAGTCGGCCTCTAAAAATTACAATTTTTTTTGCCCTAAGACTCTACGAGTAGGATCGACGTAAGACTTGGATCGACGGTCATCGTGGGTTCGTAGAATCGTAAGACTCTAAGAGTTGGATCGCGATCCTAACTACCTTGTTCGTGCGGCGCACGAGCCCCCCCGCTCCGCCCGCGCCTCCACTGGTCTCCGCGTGCATCGAGGATGGGGTGGGAAAAAGGAGGTGTCCGCTGTCGGTTCCGTGAGACGCGGGCACAAGGAGGTCGTGGCAGTGTTCCACGACACCCTCAGGTGCATCGAGGTTGACTGCGACAGTCCTTCAGAGCAACGACGATGGTCCTCCACGGCGATGACGACGGTGCCCCAGGTGACATATCCTCCCTCAGTCCCTCCCTCGTTTCCATAGTGCGATAGGGGCGTGCTTGGACCAAGACCACGGCTGCGGCGCGGTGTGCCTCGGGCGTGCTTGGGCGAGTCAGTCGGTGACACAACACGATCGACCACAGTGGCCCATCGGGCCGTGCCGTCTTTGGCGAGCATGGCCTAATGCTAAGGTCTAGTAGTACATAGGGTTGATGGATTATCACGAGTCTTTTCTGTACGCGATGCCATGGCAATAAATCGGTAAAAAGTGGCGAGTGATTAGCGAGTGATTGGTTGTGATACGCATATGCTATACTAGCACACAATTCAAATTTATACCGCGTAAATAAGAAAGTCATACGAGTAAGAGATCATAGATCGTTACCACTAGACGTGCAGTGCAACAGAAAAAGAGTTAAAGCAGTCTTGTCCAACACTGTGCGCATCGATCTAGTGGTCGTAGTCGATCATCCAATATCCTTGGCCACCGATCGTCTCCTCCAGCAGCCTCTCGCGCTCCCTACGTACGTCACGGATCATCCTCAATTAGTGTAATAGTGATCGCAGTAGCGTCTTTATGGTATCCACAAGTCTAGATGTGGAACGCCATACACCAATGTGCTACCACCAACGCGCATGGTAGGGCTTTCGGGGAGGTGGCGACTAGGATTTTAGTTGGTGGTACTCGTAATCCCAAAAGGACCACGCTTCCCCTTATAAAGAGCTCATAACGGATCCAACTCAAACTAATTTGTTCCAAACTGTTAAGTGTGTGACCTTGTAGGTTCATGCGTAATCGGCCATGACCTAGAAACTCCTTTCCGATCACTAGTCGGTAGTAGTTCCTAGCAGGACATAGTGACTCCCGAATACACATAAAGATCAAATTAGGCGAACCTTATGCAACATGATCTACAACTAGATCACATACGACCAGTTCGTAACTCCTTACGACCAATTCGCATCTGGTCACAACCAGTTCGTAACACCTTACGACCAGTTTGTGATCATGTATGGCCAACTCACGACCAGTCAGTATCCCCACACGACTAGCTTGTATCTGGTCGAAATAAGCGACCTACTTGCATATTCTCCTTTTATCTTACGATATTTGGTTAAACTCCAGGCGAGGCATATGCCATCCATGGATTGTTCGATATTTTTATCGATCTAGTGACGGATAACTTCGTGTGGTCGACTATTCGACCACTTGTGGTATGGTCATGCACTTCCCTCCTGTTATGCTAGGTGGGGCAAAATCACATATTCGACGAGTCACATCTCTCTGCATGTTTCATAGCATACCCGAAAGCTACCTTTATAACTACACAATTATAGAGTAGCGTTTGGTAACCCCTAAGTGTATTGTTACACATGTAGACCGTGTTGATTTCAGGTCTAAGTATTATACATGATTATTGCTTGAGACCAAGTGATGGCACATAGAAACATAACAATATCAATAGTATCTCAAGGTGGGTCAATCTAACACCATGTTCTCTAACATGTGCTCACACTATTGATTTGATATTCGCATATCTATATCGGTGAGACATGATCATCAATCAGTATATGTGTTGGTCTATAAGTCATTAAAGTCCTAACCAGAGATCCTTTTAGAATGATATCATACAACAAATAAACAGTTTTATCAATAAGTCATATACTTACTAATATTTATAGATGATAACCCATAAAAGAAACATAATAACATTTATTTTATAACTCATAAACATAATTGTGATATAATCATCTCTATAATTACCTCTTAGGACGTATCGCCGACAATCACCGGTGGGCGAGTGATGGATGGGAACGGGTGAGATTCTCATGAGATGTAGGTCATGCACAGACTCCAGTTGACTTGGATCATGGCTCGTCGATCATCTACTATTCTACCCATCGGGCACAAATCCTCTACAGTAGAATGGCTATCGTAGCACCGTGCAGCGCTTCTATGCCTCTTCCTTCGGTCCAGATCAGCGTATAAGATACTGTAGTAATGTGGGACAATACAAGCTTTAGCAATGGCACGGTGACTAGTGTAGCACGATAATATATTTAGAAAATCGGACTATATGCCTTTAACAATGGCGCGATGAAACACCAGCTCCCAATTTATTGGTATTGAGTTTCAGCCACCCAATCAATTCACTCAATTAAGTAAAGCTAGACGATATATTCGATACTTCAACACTTCCCTTCTCTGTCTACCTCTATCGGGCCTGTAACATGGAATTACAGTGGACCAGAACAATTAGACACTAGGATCACATGTAAGGTACGACATCCCCGGCCGTCCTCTACACGCTCAGGGCGCATGGTTCAATGAAATAGTGATATAGGAGACCTTAGAATGATGTGCACCTCCATGGAACAAGACAACGATATGCCCGTGGATTGGTTTAACTGCCATACCAAAACTAGGACGCTTCTCTGAGTCTCAAAAGAAGAAGAAAGCTAGGACGCTTCTCTCCTCTTGTTGGAGGTTGGAGTTCTCCATGGAATTCTACCTCCAGTCACCAACGACCACTCAGCCAGGTGCGCGTGCGACCGCGCCGGGGTGGAAAATCGGTGATCCGGACCGGCAGATGGGACACGCCATTCATTGTCCATGCACGGGACGTAGAAAATTCAGAATTCCATCTGATCTGACTCTCGCCTTGCGTAGAGGAAGAATGGAATCGTTGTATCCGAAGTACCTTGCCGACAAGCTGTTCCTTTCAGGGGTGGATTCGGAAGGGTGCATGGTGTGCAACTGCACCCCAAATGTTTTGGCAAAAAAAAAAAAAGAGTCAGGTATATGATATATATATATACACACGGATTAAATACTTAATATTTGCACCCCTCTAATGTTTTTCAGCCCAATTGTCACTAAGTGCAGTAGCAGCCCATATTATTTCCTATCCCATTAGTCAATTGGCCCATTCAGTCACCAAGGAGGATGCCCACGTGAGCAAGCCTGCTGCTAACCCTATAGCTAGTGTTAACTCTTTCTCAGTTGTCTACGGGTATCGGCGGTGGTCGCAGGCAGCTGGCGACGGCGGACGCAGGGAGCCGAGCCGGAAGACATCGAGGACAGGGAGATGTCGAACGTCGGGAAGAAGGCAAGAACTCCTGGCATGCGGTGGCCGGCGATTCACAGATTTTTTTTTTCCTTTTCACTCTGTGTCATTGACTCGTTGTGAAATCAAACGAGTGATTAGTGTAAATGTGTACTGTATAATAGTGTTCCGCCTTTGTGAAATGTAGAACCACCGTTATCTGGGGAATGGAATCCGAGTTTCCCATGTGAAAAAATGTAGAATATTATAAAATAAAGAAGAAGGTTGTAAATTTGATGTCTTTGTGGGATATAGTTGGGAAGGGCAAGCTACACAATAGCATGGATGGTCGATTAATACTTGAATAATTGTTTAGTTACATTCATTTAGTTTTTTCTACAAGTTAATGACCTGTAACGATGATAGTTTTTTCTACAAGTTAATGACTTGTAATGATTATGTAATAAACCACTCTCAAGTTACGAAGGATCATCATGTGAAGTATTTTTTTTCCTAAAATATTTAAGGTTTTGGTTTTAGTCGAAACAATATATAATTTGTTACATTTGAACTTCGTGTTGTACCTCACCGTCTAAATCTTAGATCCGCCAGGGAATGTTCTGAGATGACGACACGTACGTCGACTAAATGTATGGTACCGTTGCCAGGTAGAACTACCAACCGGGAACTAATAACCATCCATCGTGCATTCACTTCAGTAAGATTGTAGTGCTCTTTTCACCGGCCATAATTTACGGGTGAAGAACCGAGCAGCGAGCACTTTCCTGTGGCAGGCATTCAGGAGGGATAGACGGGCAGATGGAATACACGACATCATTGACAGTGGCAAAAGCATGAAATAGGCAAGAAAAACTGAAAAAAAGAGGCACCAACCAAGCTACACTTCGGAACAGCTAGATCATGTGGTTTTTGTTTTTCTACAGAACAGATGTTGCACCAAGCAATCGAACGGGCAAAACGGCAACCGAGTCCAGGAAAACAAACAGCGAAATGAATGTCACAATTACACAAGATCTTTGGCACCTTTGATGATACTACCAGGTACCGGCTCGAAACAAGCAGTCAGACAATCATTTACAGGCACGTGGAGTACTGGAGTTAGTTTAGATACTATCATACAGCACTGGCTAGCACTAGACAAAAAACCTAGATTTCAGTAAAAAATCTTCAGCAATTTACAGGGTCGTCGGTTAAAGTTCCTATTCTGAGATCCAGATGTGATGATGGACCATGCAAATTTTGTAAGACACCGTATCGTGGGCAGAAATTGATAGTTGCATATGGGATGTTTGCCCCTATTTAGAGAGGAAGGAAGACATTGCTCTTCTGAAATCAAGAGACTTCAGAGCAGATTCTGGTAAACGGCTGCCTTCAGGGACCCACAAACCACCTCTGTGGGGAAGCATAATCTGTTTGTTGATACTCTTCTCATCGTCACTTGTCTCTGCAGAAGGAGCTTCCTTCTTTTTCTTCACAAACTCAAAGAACTCTGCAACTTGCCGAGCATATCTTCATGGGCAAAATTGAAATATCAAATGTGTAGGATTTTGAAGGAATTTAAGAGCACATGGGGTGTTCAGGTACGGCTTTCAAGAAACAGACCGAAAAAAGTGTAGCGTTGCAGAATGCTAGAGCAAATATCATAATACATACAGTTTTCAATAGAAAATGCATCTGAAATTACTACAGAAAATACAAAAAAACAGCAAATGTCACCACTACGATAAATGAATAACAAATCAGACTCAGACAGTGTGGATACCAGACTTATTAGTAAGCTAGAATTGGTATAAAAAACAGTTCAAATGAATTAATGGAGCAAATTGTATGTAAAGCACCTCCTATAAGCTGTCCAGATTGTTCATGAAGTGAAAGTGTATGTTTTATCAATTCATATTCTAAAGGAACTACTACAACTAGCCTTCAATCAATTAGTTGTCAAAAATTTAGCACGATGTCTGGAACTACCGAACTAGGGCCACATAAGATAGCCAAGGAACAAGAGCCACATAATAAATTAGAGATGTGGCAAAAGCACGTAGAAATTAGTTTACTATTTTACTAAATATTTTCTTGTGGAAACATGAAAGTTGAACCTATTCCCTAAAATATCCAAAAATGAACCCATGGGCTAACAACTTCGGGTGTGTTTGGTTGGGTAAACCAGGTGAATAAAGTGAGATGGTACAGGATGGATGAGATGATCCTATATGGTACAACTTGTGTGTTTGGTTAGTGGGATGAGATAATTCAAGAACTTGTTTGGTTACATGAATGAGATGGTACCGGATGGTTGAAGATGGTGTTTGGTTTGAGGGATGAAGTTGAATGAGTTGCATACATAGAGGAGTATTAACGTGATTAATTATTGAAATATTAGCACGACTATTAAATTTACCTTAATTACAAAAGAAATATTTAACTAAATTAATTATTTTAACTATCCACTAATTGGCATGGCCCACTGGTCAGTGACGTATACACAGAGGGAGAGGAGGTAACTGAGGGGACGCGTTCGTCCCTGTACCGCGTGGTTCACCAGTTTTTATGAAACTATTCGGTACAACATATTTAGGGAACATTCTCAGAATCTGTATGACCTCATCTAAGACGAGTTAGTTCGGTTCACTCAACCAAACACAGGGACAGAGATATATTCAAGACTATCCCATACATATATGGCCTGATTCACTGAACCAAACACACCCTTACAGACTGAGCCTAGCGTTAGCCCCACCAAGCTACCACAGCACAACTCATCTGCACTATTTGGATTTAGCTAGCACCAATTCCAGCAACACTAAGCAGTCAGTTTAATTTTGGAATATATATCAATACAATGTTCTTTTTACAACAGTTTAAGTAAAACATAATTTTTTTAAAAAAAGAAACAAACTAGAGAAGCTGCTGATTCAATTGCCTTAAATGGAAATAAAAAATAATGCCTGGTTAACACTAAAAGAAAATGAATAGAAAGTTGACACTTATACTATGAACAATATAAGGGCTTTGCAAACTTACTGTCGTTTAGCTTCAATATCCTTGTTAAAATCAATGTCATGTTCACAGTCCAGGACCAAAGCAGGAACCTAATTGGGAAGAAGACTCGCCCATGTAACCAAATAATTCCTTACAAGATCCTTCTAAAACAAACAAAGGTAGGAGAAAGTTACCTTCTGGATACTAGAATGCATGTTATCTCCTTCTAAGTAGAATACCCGATCTCGTATTTCTGGAGGCAGGGAGCCCTCCATATGAATTGGAAGCTGACTGACCGACAATACACCAGAACCTTGTCCTTTGGAAGGAAGTAGCCAGCTCTCATGTTTCTCGTGCAAACCTTGAAGGTAATCAAGAGTAACACCGCCCTCCTCTGATCTTTTCCGAACCATCATTCTTTTGTGGCAAGTGTCAGGGCTAGCTCTTAGATAAATGAAACCATCAGGGATAAGACCTGGGAGTGATGACACAACTGGGTCAAACCAGGAGTCGTAGATGCTGATCTCCATCTCATTCATCCAGTTAGCTTCGTGAACAGCACGAACAAAAACCTGGAAAAATAATCAAAAGCCACTCCTTAAATAGGATAAGACATTGACAATGGGATAGGTCAAAAGTGAAATTATGTCAAAGCTCTAGATTCACCATCCAAGCAAGGTTTTTGAGCAAAGAAAGACTTACCATTCTATCACTAAAAACACTTCTTTCCATCAGCCGGAGAGGCTTTATTCCACTTGAAGATTCCTTCTCTTGCATGACCCTCGTCACAAAGACATAATTTTGGAAGGTGTATGCATACCTCTGTGGCTCGGCATAGAAAGCATCGAGTATGTTGAAATGATCAGGGCCAACATCCTGCCACTTAGCAATAGGTTCAGGTACTATTTCTACAAGATCACGTAGTTCGATAGTCTCATTGGCTATTCTTTGAAGGAATGTAGTTTTACCGACACTGATATTCCCTTCCACACAAAAGGTCAGCCTCTTATTTTTTGAAAGCTTAGATGTCCCGGTGCCTTTCAGCTCTTCATCAACACTCTCTTTAATGAACAAAGTTATACTCTCAGCATGGTTCTTGTGTATGATGCCAACTGAATTTTGCAAGAACTCAACCATCTTCTCATTAGACTTGTCAAAGAACTGCAAACACTCAAGGAGTGTTACCACAAGGTACGTTGAAGTTAGATAGAACAAACAGAATTTTCAGTGAAAAAGGACCAAAATATTCACACAGCAGGGTTGTCACAATGAACTAACCCGCACAAAGCAGGCCCCAAAGAAACCCACAAAGGTAATTTGTTCTTTTCATCACACTAAAGAATTTTACCATGATAATGCTCCAATATTAGATTGTCTTACACAAAGGAGACAGTGTGGGAATAATAGTGAAATTCAACTTTTGTCTAATATACTGAACAAGGGAATCAATTATACCTATTTCATGTGATGCTATGATGCTACAGAGTACAGACAATGCCAGTTTGGCACCATATCTGAAAGTTCATGAGAAGCAACATAAGCATCTGCATAAACTTTAGGACTAATACATGGCTGCTGTACCTCTTAGAGCCAATGTGTATTTAACCAATGCCCTGTCATACGTCCTAAGAACTAAGAAGTGACCAACAGATTTCTACAATGTGGAGTTGGACATCAAGATGGATTAGTAATTGACCATTACGCAGTTGACAAACTCACAGAATGATTGCTTGCAAGCACAGTACAGCATTTGCAGTATTTCTTTGTGATGATGGACTCGCATACACGAATGTGGGTGCAAGCATGTGATTACTTGATTTAGCAAGCAGTTTATCCGTTTGTGGCTGGCTGGCTGCCTGTGGTGAGCTCACTGGTGATATTTGCTGACTTTGGCACCATATGCGATCATAAGGCCAACTCTTGCAAATCCTAAGAGTAACTGCTGAAGACTCCAAACGTACGTATTGATAACATGTTTTATAAACTACAACAAAACAAATAAATACGAATAATCCAGGGCAGTTCACGCACACACCTTATCCCTATAGAGCTGCTTGAGCTGCGCCACGCCATCGAATCCCTTGTCCACGAGCTTCCTCAGGTTCCGCGGCCCGACTCCGGGAATGGCGAGCAGCTCCCCGCTCCCCATAGCCGCATCGCCCCGACCTCTCTGCCTCCTCTCCGGCGCAATACGGACCCCACCTCCCCCAGCAACCATCTGCTCCCCATCCTCGGCATTGTCCCCGCGCCTCGCCGCCCCGACAGAGCAGAGCCCCCTCCTCGCGCCGGCGCAGCGCAGCCACGGCGGCGGGCGGAGGCGGCTAGGGTTTGGGCTCGGGCACGCGGCGAGAAGCGGGCCGGCCAGGCGGAGCGCGGGCATGTGGGAGGACAGCAGCGGCCGGGCTGCGGCGGCGTCAATGAAGCAGGCGGCGCGGGGGAGGAGCTTGTGCATCGCTGGCTGCGGCGGCAGGGCCGAATCTCATCTATGGCGCTTCGGCTCCGGAAGGCCGCCGGCCCACATGGCTGCGGCGGTGGCGGCGAGGGGTCGCGGTGGGGTTTAGGGTTTTGGCGTTATCATCTCCTGGGGGTTGCCGGGAAGCGGGAGGAGCAGGGGGGAGTGGTGCACGAGTGGTCTACGGAGCGCCGGAGCCTGTGCTGGATCTACGTGGTCCACGGGAAATCGAGTTGCTTAGACGACATGAACCGGCGCGGCGCTCTCTTTTCAATAGGCCGCGCGTGTGGGTGCAGAGCACTTAGAGAATGGTTCTCGTTCAGTTTGGGCTTTGCCCCCCCTTTTTTTTTTTCCAGGAATTGATATGATGCATATGTTTGGTGTATTGGACGCCACAACACTTATAAATGCGTATCACCTACTCTACTCATTCTTCATCTTTAGCTCCCTCCACTAATTCCTCATCTTTAACTCTCCACAACTTGCTCATCCCTCATTTCTCTCTCTCCATTCTCTCATTTCTCTGATCCCCATTTCTTTCTTTTGTTTATTGCTCCTGGCCCAAGCTTGTGCCATGGGTGAAGCTCCCTCCGGCCGCCTCCTCCCCTCCAACCACCGATTGCCGGCGCCATCGCCTCCAGTTCCCCCGCGCCGCCCAAACCGGCTCCTTCCTAGCTTGGCTGCCGACGGCTCAGGCCAATCCCGATGCCTCCCACGGCTCCTCTCCTGTGCTGCTTGCCTCCCCAGTTCAGCCCGCTTCTCCGGCCTTGGCACACAAAAATTTTAAATCTAGCCCCCCTATCCACAAAATTCCACATTTGGCCCCCTTCTCCCGCCTTGTGCAGGGAGACACAAAAATTTTAAATCTAGCCCCCCTATCCACAAAATTCCACATTTGCCCCCATCAATTCTGAGAACTAGAAGGCCGCAATCACTTCTTTGAAGTGCTCGATTTGAGATAAAGACATATTTGGTTTCTTAATGCAAAAAACTGAGAGCGGCCACAGGGAGATGCGCGGCAAAGATGTTGCACCACCCGACCGCAGCAGTGGTGCTTTACCTTTGCCCGCGCCATGATGGCGGCTCGGCGCACCGTGTCGTTTTGCCACGCCCGCCCCTCTGCACCACCGGCCTCGAGCCCCCACACCGGCGACAAAGTGGCGGGCACATGTGAACTGATTTAATTTCGAATTTAATTCTATTGTGAATTTGGATTTTTATTTTAGTTTGAGTTTGAATTCAATTTAGAATTTGAGCGCGTATTTGGTTTGTAATTGTTTTAAAATTAATTTTTTTGCAAAGTATGACCTTTTGCCTGGGTAATTGAATTTGGATATCTGAATTATGAATTGAGCTCATGGTTGAATTTAATTTGGACTTGAATTGTGGAATGGATCATTCATTTCTAAATATTTATATATCATTTATTTTCACATCGTCACGAAGTCCAATTTTTATACGAGGCTTTGATATTACAAATGTACTTGTGCAGTAATGCTAATGAAATAAAAAGTGTGAGGCACGGAACTAGAACTATATTAGAGTCCGCAGACAGAAGCACGTTACACGTGGTCACATGGAGCGGCCCTGAGGAGGAGTCGTGCTGCAAATTGTTGTTACTTTTAGACATTGTGGTGATTTTTTAGTGTGATGCAAAGTCATTGAAGCAGTAGTAATAACTGGAAACCGTCTATTATGGTAAAGCCGTGGACATGCATTGTACGGACACACGTCATACGGAGGAGTTCATATAACGACGCAATGGTATTAAAGATATCATACGTTAACATATGGTACATCTGCCCGCTACTTGCCCCGATGGCGTAGCTGATCCTCGGGGAAGGTGAGCCTGTCAGGGAAGCGGCGTACGCCTCGAAACTCGTAGTAGGGGCGCTGCATGGGAGGCGTCGCTGCCGAGATCTCAATGTAGGTGTCCACGTGAGGCCCGAGCATATCGTTGACCCAGTTATGCACATCCTGCGAGAAGGGTACTAGGTGATGAGTTAGTTCTTGATTTTGTGCAACGGAAAAATTGTTGTAACTACATTAAAGTGTACCTGAGTCCCCGGTGTGTGGCCGAGGATCCTCTTGGCCAGTCTGTGTCGTAATGATGCACGGTTTACCCTTGGTACGTCTAGTTGAACCATTGGTCACGCCCACGCACGTGCGACTGAACGCCATGTGCGGATGAGGCCAACCAATTGTCTCGGCGCTATGGCGAGTCAGGGTCAATGACTGGGGTGGAACAGCATCGCCCCGGCGAGGAAGTCCGGTCGTGCTCCTCCCTCCGCGATGACGACGGCTGAAGCAAAGTGTTGTCCCCTGGCAAGTGTTGCAAAAACAAATAGTAATGTGAGATACGTTCGAAAGGAGTGCATGGACAAGTACTAATGACAACAACTCGCAGCTGGCATACTAGTGGCCCAAGGCGCGTCGAGGCTGAGCGACCGTAGCTCGATGACTCCTAGAGTGCGATGGACGTGCAAAGGGTGGTGCCGAGGGACGTGCGGAGGGCACGTGCGACTGAACGTCATGTGCTGACGAGGCCAACCTATCGTCCTGGCGCTGCGGCGAGTCAGGGTCCTTATTTGGAGTGGAACATCGTCGCCCCAATGAGGAAGTCCGGTCGTGCGTCTCCCTCCGTGATGACGACGGCTGAAGTAGAGTGTTGTCCCCTCGCAAATGCTGTAAGAACAAACGGTAATGTGAGATACGTTTGAAAGGAGTGCATGGACAAATACTAATGACAACAACTCGCAACAGACATACCAGTGGCCCGAGACGCGTCGAGGCTGAGCGACCGTAGCTCCGATGATTCCCGGAGTGCGACGGACGTGCGGAGGGAGGTGCCAAAGGCGGTGGGGGTGGAGGGTGCCCTTGGTGTCCGAGATGATGTACATCAATGTCGTTGTGACTACCACAAGTTATGGTCCTCATTGCAGCCCTCGTGTCGTCGTAAATGGCATGCACCACGACTAGGAGGCGATCAAAGGTGTTAGTGTTCCCACGTCGTAGAGCGCCAACAACCACGCACTGGATACAAGCAAGGCGGTAGTACTGCAAGAAAACCGAGAATAAGTTAGAAACCAGTTATCAGACGAAATTTGTACAAAGAATGTTTTATCGTCTCATCGTGGCGTGCCACCCAGTGATGGTCGGAACTTGCTCATACAACGGCATCGTGCATGACCTCCACTAGACGCTATGGCGCTGGCCCAGTAAGCCTGCACCTGGTGCGCGGAATGTACCACCGCAAGTATGCAGTATACGTCTCGACATCGTAGGGTCGTAACTCATGCACTACGTCTGTCACCGCCCTCTCACTCCACAACGCTGTCTATGGCTGCTGTGTCTTCCTCCAGTCATTGCTCCTCTAGCCTTTCCTCGTTTGCCTGCAATTGAATTCAGATATCAGACAATCGAAGTCATACATGTGGCTAATAGGAAAAGCAATGATACCGAATAATAGCATACCCATGGGCCTGCGCTGCGAGTGGTCGTCCCAGTGGGGGTGGCAACTGCTTTTAAAGGCCAAGCTGTCTCTTGACCCGTTGTGGGTTGTACGTAGGGGTGAAAACGGATCGGATACGGACGGATAATGTCTCTGCCATATTTGTTTTCATATTTTTCCAAACCCGGATACGAATACGAATACCCCGGATATGAATACGAATACGAATAATATCGAATATGAATACGAATCGAAACGAATACGATCGCGGATATTTTTCGGAACATGAAAACCCCTTAAATTGTATGCTAGAAATTAACGAAAACATATAACTAATTTATTTGATGCAAACATTCATGACTGGTTTATATTTTTAGCAACCACACATAACATTGGCACTAGCAAACTGCATTAACTAATTCATCACAAACATAACACTTAGTTTACCATATTTAGCTCATAAGTTATAACTCACAGTCACAAGTCATCACGCATTCACACTTAATTCATCACATACATAAACTTTAGTTCACACTAACATCGATTAGGCTGGATGGTTAATCTATACGCAAATGACTGTAACATCCCAAAGTATGTTACCAAAAATAAATTAATAAAGTTATTATTTTATTGAATTTTCTGAGATTTAAAAGAGTTTTCCTCGTTAAAAGGGAAAACTAATAAATAAAATTAATTATTTAGTTTCCTAGTTTTTAATGTCCAAAATTAAATTTATTGAAAAAGGATTTTTAATTAATTTAATGACTTTTCTGGATTTTAAAAGGTTTTCCTATTTTTTAGAAATTTAAAATAATTTATGTACAAAAAATAAAAACCAACTTTGAGTTGGAATTAATTTTATTAACTTAAAAATAATCCAAAGAATTTATGTGTTTTTTTGTAGAATTTTTTAACTCTATTTGCTATTTTCTAAAAGACTATTTGATTTGTTGAATTTTTGAAATTCAGAAATCAATTAAAATCTCTTTTCCTCTTTTGGGCCAAAATCCGGACTTGGTCTTATCCGGATAATCCGTATTCATTTTCGTATCCGCCGGATAGCAAGCTTACCGTATTTGTTTCCGTTTCCGATAAAAAAAATCCGTATTCGTTCCCGATCCGAAAATCATCTAAGGAAAATCCGATCCGCGACAATCCGAATCCGTTTTCGTCCGGATCGGTCGGAAACTATCCGATTCATTTTCACCCCTAGTTGTACGGCTCGACCATGTGGGAGAAGACCAGGTGGCAGGTTGTCAACCAATGCATCTCGTCTTGAGTGCACTGCAAGGACAATTCGTAGGTGGCCGCGTCTGCAAGGATCTGTGTAGTCCATGGCCACCAGATGACCTCGTCCTCGTGCAGAGTCTCGAATAGGGTTTGGAACTCGGGGTACACACGTCTCGATCTCTCCCTGGCCCACCCTATCATAGCACGTGTCCAACACGTACCCATTGTAGGGCCATCGACGGGGTCGTCTCCTCTACCATGATGGTACAACTTGGCGCTCAACTGGAAAGGGTGCACGGTGCTTCGGAAATACGGTCGGACAACCGGGAAGTGCTCCCATGACCATAGCTACAACAGTGTGTAGCATACCATGATTTGAATTACACGTTAAACGACCTCAGAATATTTTGAAATTTTATGTTCAAGTTTCTCACATTGTGCAGATCATTGTGTAATTTCTTTATAATTTAATGTACTCTACATTTTCCTCGAAAATATAGGAAATGTACTATTATGTGTACTAGGCATTATTTTCATTTAAATAGTTTTGACAACATGTTTCAAATTGTTCAAAAATTTATTCCCAGTTACATAAATATATTTGTGGGTTTTTCAAATGAATTTTTCTATAAATTTTGCCATGCCTACTTTACACCATCTTTTCATACTCCATGTTTTCAATTTTATTTCCATTGCGTCTCACGTACATTTGAATTACACGTTAAATGATCTCAGAATATTTTAAAATTTTATGTTCAAGTTTTTGACACCGTGTAGATCATTGTGTAATTTCTTCGTAATTTAATATACTCTACATTTGCCTAAAAAAATCCAGGAAAACTATTGTTATGTGTACTAGGCATTGTTTTTATTTCAATCGTTTTGACAACATGTTCCAAATTATTCAAAATTTTAGTTCCAATTATATGAATATATTTGTGGGTTTTTCAAATGAATTCTTCTATAATTTTTGTCATGCCCACTTTACATCATCTTTTCATACTCCATGTTTTAGTTCTATTTCTATTACGTCTCATGCACATTTGAATTACGCGTTAAATGACCTTAGAATATTTTCAAATTCTATGTTCAAGTTCCTCACACTGAGTAGGTCATTGTTTAATTTTACGTCAAAGCACATATACTTCATGCATGTAATGGCCCACACTAAGTAAAAATTTACCACACTAACCACACTAAGTCTTCTAAATCAAGTAAGGGCATACACGAACTACACAACCCTAGCTACTGCTTTGCTACAATAAGAAGCTATCATTCAGCTAATTATGTGCTAATCACATTGTTAAAACTATAGCCGTATGTCAATGATAGTTACTTTTTCTTCGTGCTCATAAGACGATGCGCAACTTTCGCAATTGTGCGAACTTCAGCTGCTCTCTGGTTCATTTCTCCCTCCTCTTCCTCTCTTGTTCGCTCCTTCTAGCCTCAACGACAAAAAATACAAACGCACGGAAGAATGCGATGGTGTTGGCCTTCTTTTATCGTTGTGAAAACCAGAGAGGCCAGCAAGCCAAAGCGCGTGCGGGGCCAGGCGAGGGCCCACGGCATGTGGCCGCAGCAGGTGCTGGCTAGCGTGGGGCCGGGCGCAAGCACACGGTGCGTGGGCAGGAGCGGCGCTGGTTCGCGCGGGGACACTTTGTTGCTGCGGCCGGGGGGTGCAGCAGGTGCTTCCTGCAAGCCACGACTGCAGTAAAGGTGCTGTTGCGAGCACGGGCTGCAGGAGCGACATGCTGCGTCTCCCAGGTGTAGCATGCGGGAGGAGGGGGTCAAATGTGGAATTTCGGGGATAGAGGGCTACATTTGGAATTTTTGTGAACTAAGGGGCCAATAGTGACCACAAGGATCTTTTACAGAAATGTTTTGTTTGGAACAGCTTCGGTTGCTGTTTTCGCTCAAAAAAAATAGAAGCTATTCCAAACAGACGACTTTCTGTAGCCGCTTTTAGAAAAACTAGAAGCCATTTTCAAAGTGCGGAAGCCGAAAGAGGGAAGTTGGTCTAGGACAACTTCCCACGGCTTTGGCCGATTGGTTTTGGGATTTTGCCACTGAAGTTGGAACGAAATTATTCATCAATGTCATTGTATATAAACTTTGGAATCCCCAAACCACTCATCATTTCTCCTCCCCTCTCCACGGGCCAAACCAGCCTCCCTCCTCCTCGACGCCTCCTCCGACACCGCCACCCTGACCCGGCTCCCCTCCTCCTCCGACGCCGCCCCGCCCCTCCCCACTCCGGCCGCCGCCACCCCGGCGGGCGCCTCCTCCCTAAATGACGTTAATTATCCCTAATTGCTATTAATTATTGTTAATTGCTGTTAATTATCGTTCGTCATTTGTCTTATTGGCATTTAAGATATTTCTCAACTCAAAGGCTCGAGTCAGCTTATCTAAAAGTCATACTGCCAAATACCAAACATTTTCAACTCAACTGTTCAACCCTTCAGCTTGACCAAAATTTGATTTTCAAAAAAGCAGTAGTCATACCAAACAGACCCAAAACTTTTCGCAGCTTTCACCATCAGAACGCACGGGCTAGAAGCCTAGAAATCTTTTCGCCTGCAGATTAAACAAAACCGCATGTTTGACTTGTGGATTATACAGAATCTCCAGATGTTTCAACAGCCTCGCTGAAAGGGTCAATCCGGTTAGGCTAGCTCTGACTGCTATCTTCAGTAATTCAGTTGCGCTTGCACGCACGTAGGAAAACCCGTACGACTTTATTTTCCAAAAATAAAAAATAAAACCCATACGGCTCGGCAAACTCAATGACCTACATTTTTAAGCATACCTGCACACGTTATCTGTTCTTGGGAAAGTCTTAACAAACTCCCCAATGATACAACGAAAGCCATGCCCGAATCGCAACAAGTTCAACGATGCGAATGTGCGACGAAAGCAACACCAGTAGAACAAGTCGTGCAAGTGGGGAATTAATTCAAATGGAAATCAGAGATTCTCGCCAAGTTCGTTTATTTTAGAGGAGTCAGACATGACTTGTTCTTAATGCAGAGTTGAGTCCTTGTTTAGTAAGTTCAATGATGGTACTGAAGCAGGTAAAGTTGAAAAAAAAAATGTGCATCTGATTTCTATCAGAGGAAATGATGACCGCGCTGGATCTTCCGGCAGATGAGGTGCAAAGAGTACAAAATAGACCTTCTGAACCTTGGAGAAGGTCAAAGTCGGGATGGTTCAAATGCAATACCGATGGGTTGTGGATGTTGGTGCAAATTCTGGCGGTTCGGGTTTGGTCATTAGAGATGACAGGGGAGGCTTTGTCGTTGCAATGTGTAGGAAGTATAACCACATTGTTGACCCCTTTGTCTTGGAAGCTCTTGCCGGTAGGGATGGAGTTCGAGCGGCAGTACAAATGGAATTGTCGCATGTCACTAAGGAGACAGACAATATTAATTTGGTTCATTTTTGGAAGTCTACAGCTTCTTAGCGATCGTCAATTTTTCACATTCTAAACGAGATAGAGGAGCTGACTATGAATTTTCAAGGTTTTGAGACCATCCATGCTAGGAGATCGGCGAATCAAGCGGCGCATATGTGTGCAAGGGAAACTCTAGTTGTTGAGTTTGCCAGTACGTGGATTAACTCCACACCTGAGTTTCTTGCTGCGTGTATTCAGCGAGATTGTATCTCTTCGTTGAAGATTTAAATAAAGAGCTTGCCGCTTGAGTTTTTTTTAAGAATCAAAATAAGTATACACATGGTATATTCCGCAAAAGATTTTGGTTTGAAGCTTCTATTGGTGAGATTATTACAAAAAAAAAAAGAGTATGAAAAGAGTATTGGCAATAGCAAAGGTGGTTATGGGCTCCCATTTCCCACACCTACAACTGGATTTTATATTTTCCTCTCATAAAATGAAATCAGAATAAAGGGAGTATGTTGCAGCCGGGTGGATTAAGAAATTTGGACATGTTTACGATAAACAAAATAAGAAACTTTCCTTGTACGAAAAGTTGTTCGCCCAATTTTACCACACATTCAGATCGTTTCATTTGAGTTCTCCTAAAACAACCGCTCGTAAAGGAGGAACTGGATCATCTGATACGACGCTAAGTACTACTACAACCACGATGGCCGAGAGGGATGGAGGACTGGCCGGCCGTCGAAGTGTCATGAGAAAAGAGGTGGTGGCCAAAGGCAGAGTATTGCACGTGTGCGCGGCGCGGGAGGTATGCATGCAGCCGTATCACATGAGAAGGAACAATATGGGCAGGCAATGCATGTTGTGGTGCTTACATCTGGTATGGTGCAAGGAACGCGGACAGCACAAGGCATCCAGACTAATAATCAATAGAGGAGAGGAGCACAGCTGTACAGATGCAAGGGCTCAAGGAATACATGTAGGTTCCATATGGGTCCAATCGGCCAACAGGATTGAATCCAAATTAAGTCTTACTTGGTGCTGATTTTCCTTAACTTAATTTCTGTATTTACTTCCTTTTATCGTTGTAGGTCCCAGTTAGTACGTTTACTTTTCTTGCTACGCCCAATTAAGAAGGAAACGGCGTGATCTTTTAGAGTCCAAATCATGTACGTCCCTCAAGAAAAATCAGTCCGGTCTTTTAGAGAGAAGAGTCTGAGAGTCTGAGCCTGTGAACTATTTTTAGAGGAAACTACAAGAATGCCGTTATTGTATTAAAGAGGATAAAAAGTCATAGACAAAAAAGGGGCAACAAAAACAGGAAGGAACAACCAAGAAAAAAAAAACAAAGAAGGAAGGACAAAAACAAAAAAGGATCACCGAACAGCTGGTCACCTCTAAGGATACTCAAACGGACCGACCCTCAAGTCGGAATCCTGGCGTGAGTATCCATAGGGTTTACTTGCTTATGCCGGTCCTCTGGCTTGAGTATCCGTCCCGCCTGGCAAGTAACCCTGTAACTTGGTGGCCTCACTTTGCGTCCACGCCCAGGCTTCTTCCTTGATTACTGAAAGTAACCCAATAGGTGTCTGTCTAAGATGTTAGAAAGTCCGTCTATTTCTTTCTTTCCAAATATGCCAGAGTATAAGGATGATCAAACTTTTGTATAGATTCCATGCCCAGAATGAAAAAAGTCGTCCACCAGTCGACCATTTGTAGACGTGACGTCCATTGAGAGGGATTTAGGTTGGCTCGCTGCACTCATGCGGCCGCTAGAGACCAAAGCTGCCTGGCAAAGGGACACTCGACGAACAGATGCATAACCGTTTTCGGATTGTTTGTACACAGAGGACACCAGTGGTCGTTTTGCATATGACGGCGAGACAGGACATCTGTTGTCGGAAGCTAGTGTTGGATGAGAATCCAAGCAAAGATTTTTACACTTTTGCGGTGCCCAGATGTTCCAAATTAGTTTTTGGAAAGGAGCCTCCACCGCCCCTAAGAATTCCACGTCATAAGCCGATTTGGCAGAGTAGTCGCCTGAGGCTGTCCATTTCCAAGATATATCGTCCCTATGCTGAGATAGCGTGACCTGGCGAGTCATGGAGTAAATTTTACAAAATCTGGCAGTAGATGCACGGTAATTCTTCTTCTCAGGTCAGCTATCCATTTTTCTTCATGCATTGCATCCCGCACCGTTCGATTTTTTCTTGCCGCAATACGAAAAAGTCCCGGAACCAGTTCTTTGAGAGGCCTTGTACCAACCACTTGTCCTTCCAAAAATTTGTCTTATCGCCATTGCCAATAGTTATCGCGGTAGACGCCCAGAACAAGGCCTGGTCCGTCTCTGTTATCGGCAATGGCATCTCATTTCATTGCTTTTCCGGCACCTTCCATTGGTACCAAAGCCATCGTAGTCGGAGTGCCCGACTAAATGGCTCTAGGGCCAACACCCCAAGCCCGCCGAACTTTTTTGGTCGACACACCCTACTCCAATTTACCCAACATTTCCCACCAAAGCAGGTGTCTTCTCCAGTCCAGAACCAAGCTCTTCGCTGTTTGTCTATTTGTTTTATGACCCAAGTCGGAAGCTCGGTCGCTGTCTGGTGGTAAGTTGGTATAGATGAGATGATCGTATTTAGCACCACTAGCCTCCCTGCACGAGACAACATGCTCATCTAGTATCCGCTTAGTCTAGCTATAAACGCGTCATTAGTGAATCGGAGTCCTGATTGTGCTTTAGTCGAGTTCGAGTCGGTCCAAGGGCCAGGTGTGCGTGTGTGTAGGGGCTATATAACCCCTGGCAGAGCGCCATTGTATGGGGATCAGTTTTATTTGGAGAAAAATACCTAGAAAACACCATGGTTGGCAACCAGATTGTCTCTGTGTTCTTGAGAATTCCTTCGTGAGTTCATCCTTGTGGCGTGGGCTTGATTCCTGAAATCTTGTTTGCGTACTGATCATTGAGATCCTTTCTCTGGTTTGTGTGTTGCCCGTACACGGGTGAGGGCATCCTTTCTAGGGGTTTTGGTTTGCACCTGCCTCACTTCTGCAATTCCGATTCATCTTATTGCTACTTTCGGTGGTTGGTGATTGCCATCAGAAGGTCACCTGGCCGCAGGAGCAGTTGGCCATGGAAAAACAAGAAGAAAGCTGCAGTTTGGAAACACATCATGGCAATCAGGATTTGTGTGCATCTGCTGTTTACACATCCCTGAATTAATTCGGTTGGATTGTTGGTGCTGTTTGCGCACAGGAACAGTCAAACAAGATGTTGTTCGTCGTCTGTACCGTGGAAGATCGGGCCGTCAACATGTGTCTACTATTTTAACCGTATCAGGATCCCAATTTGGCCATCTTAAAACTTTGAATATCTGAACTTATGTAGGACATGAATGCATTTCGTCTGACAAATTAAAGTAGCTAGTGCCTGCTTAATTTGGTAGAGATGAACTATCACACGTCCTGCATACGTAGGGCTGCTCTACCTGCATCATCTCAATTATGAATTGGAGCCAACGAAACAAACAAATACGATCAGCATCTCGTAAAATAAGATTAGCAGAAAGCTTCCAGGAGAGGAAATAATATCGGCGATGCATTACTGGTGCAGAAAGAAAATCTTCAGTAACGGGAATTAGGAATACACAAGATTATCTTTACCAATCTATGCAGCCATACACCTCACGTACTGTCCTATACTATTGATTCAATAATATTGTCGTCGATACGAGATCAAACAGTAAACTTGTAGTATCCTCGGTCGGATGCGTCGACCGTCGAGGATGCGAATAGGACCTCAACGAGAATCAAATGAGACCTCAACAAGAATCAAACATAATAAGTCGTACCGATATATTGCATATGCATGGTAGAAGTTATAAGTGCCCCATTCCCGTTTACAAGAGGTCCTATTTATATAGTGGGATGGGGAGGTATATGAAGTTACATCGTTCTGCAGGAGGCTTAGCTTGCTCCCTTTTGTCCATCGTGTTAAGTTTGTCCTGCCACGTCCGAGATACATGACAGCATGGGCCTTCCGTCTATGCGAGTATCGACGGGACCTTGGCGTGTGGTTACCAAGGACCAGGTCTGAGGTGGATTTTCCGACGTGTCACGCCTCGCCGAGGTTGGTCTCCGGACCTCGTCCAGGGTTGGCCACCGAATCTCGTCCAGGGTGGATCCCCTAATGTGTGACACCTCACTCGGGTTGGTCCCTGGACCTCGTCCGGGGTGGATCCCCCGATGTGTCACACCTCATCGAGGTTGGTCCTCAGACCTCGTTCGGGGTTCGTTCTTAGACCTCGTCCCGGGTGGATCCCCCGAAGTGTTACGCCACACCGAGGTTGGTCCCCGGACCTCGTCCTAGGTGGATCCCTCGATGTGTCATGCCTCACCGAGGTTATCGTCGGCTCGAGGTAGCTCAGGAACGTCAATAGCCGCCTGAGCCGACCCACCGACTTGTAGAAGGGGTCAGCACGCGGCCTCGGCAAGCCCCTTTTTCAATTTACCTCCTCCATCCATGCTTTCGTCCAATCAACCGTGTCGTTAGCACCGCCTTGAACTCACGAACCTATTCCCAAGCTCC
This sequence comes from Ampelocalamus luodianensis, assembly GCA_036346255.1. Taxonomy (NCBI): domain Eukaryota; kingdom Viridiplantae; phylum Streptophyta; class Magnoliopsida; order Poales; family Poaceae; genus Ampelocalamus; species Ampelocalamus luodianensis. The sequence goes on along the minus strand of CM070617.1, from coordinate 20,361,265 downwards.
AAGCTAACCTTCCCCGCCACTAGCTCACCGTTGTCGCGCTCCACCGCCATCCCATCCATGGTCACCACCACCAGCTCGCCTTGGACCTCCCTGAGCTCCACCGTCACCACCACCGAGACCCCACTAACCCACGGGTGCTCAAGCACTGGCCATCTTGGCAGTGGCGTACTTGTAGCGCCGCCACCCTGCTCCTCTGTTCCGGCCTTGCACCACCATTGCCGCCAAGCCGTTCTCGAGCCACCTCATCTCGCCTGAGTGCCTGAAATGGGCTGCCCATGCTTCGGGGGTGCTCGCAGCAACCATCGCCGGTACCGTTGTTTTCCCTGCTCGACCGCCATGGGGAGTGAGCTTGGTCGCGTGCCCTTGCTAGGCCGTCGAAGAAGGCTGGCAAAGCCAACTCGGTTGGCTTTCGGGCCTGCCAAAGCCAAATGTTTGAGTAAATTTCGCAAAACTCCACGTATTTTGTACAAACTATTACAAAGCTCCAGATTTAAGACTCAATTTCATAAAACTCCAGATTTTGTACAAGCCTAGAGTTTTGTGATAACATACCTCCTTAAATCTAGAGTTTTGTGAAATTAAGCATTAAATCCGGAGCTTTGCGATAGTTTGTACAAAATGTGTGGAGTTCTGCAAAATTTACTCTATTAAGTTAAAAGATAATTTTAGTTGTATTATAGTTTGATGTAGTGCATCATTTTAGTTGTATATAGTTTAGTTCATCGTACAGATATTATTTATGGTGCAATACTCGAATGAAAGTAGAATACAACTCAAATTTCAAACTTAAATATTTAGTTGTATTGTAGTTTGATGTTAAAAAAATCCAAAGTTGCTACATAGGGTATGTAGAGCAGAACTAAAATATTTTCAAGTTAATTTTTGTTTCCATTTGAACATGGTAAATATCTTGTAAATACTGGAGACACTTTTTAAACAAAGAAAGTAGCACGATACCTATAAAAAATCTATAAAAATTGCAGAGTAGCTAAATAGGGTATGTAGAGCTTAATCAAAACAATTTCAACTTAATTTTGGTTCCCGTTTGTGCCCGGTAAATAATTTGTAAACAAGGAAAATAGCTAGGTACCTAAAAAAATTCTATGAAAATTCTAGAGTAGCTTAATAGGATATATAGACCATAATTAAAATATTATCAACTTAATTTTGATTTCCATTTGTACACGGTAAATATTTTGTTAACGCCAAAAATACATTTCAAACTAGGAAAACATAAATACACCTCTAAAAATTCTATTAAAAAATAAATTTTGCTAAACTCCACATATTTTGTACAAAGAGTAAATTTCGCAAAACTCCACACATTTTGTACAAACTATCGCAAATATCCACATATTTTGTGAAATTGAGCCTTAAATCTGGAGCTTTGCGATAGTTTGTACAAAATATGTGGAGTTTTGCGAAATTTACTCAAAATGTTTTCATTCATTGATAGCATTTACATTCAAAGTCATTCAAATATCTTTAAATAGAAACTTTACATTTTTCATGTACTCAACAACAAGAGAACCTACTTCTTCTCCCTTCTATTGAATTTCTTGTGCAGAACCTAAACTCAAATTAGTGATAAGCTTCTCCAACTCCACTACATCATTGTAGTAATGCTTCAACTTGACGAAGAGCGTTCTTACATTTACTGGAATGACGGACTGCAGGGAGTTTTTCATGGATTGCACCATCTTGGGAAGGTAGTTGACAATGAACTTCACTTGGGTTTTGATGCCTTCGACCAGTTCTTCCACCGATGGCATCTCTTTTATGAGTATAATCTCTACACATTTTAACTTTACAACAATAGCTTGTAGTTGAACAAATAATAAAAAAACAAGGTCGTAGAATTAAATTCTTTACTGCTTTCGATCTCTTGGATAAGAGCTTCCTTTTCTGCAAGAAGTCCTTTTTTATCCGCAATAAGATTACTTCATATTTTGTCTACAGCCTTCATATCTACTTTGATTTTTCAGGTAATTGAGCTTTGATCTTTCAACTTTTGCTGCAAATCTAATTGTTAAGAAAAGCAGGATTTTTTTTATAAGCTCCAAGAAATTATAAAAACAATACAATTTAGAAAGAAAAGTTTTTACATGCTTTCTCTTCGACATGTTTATGAAGAAGTGCTTCATGGTCTTGCTTGAGCTTGTCGCGTACCAGTTAACACTCCTCCAAGTCATCCGTGAGCTTCAAATTGAGATCAATAAGATGCTTTTGCCCAGTAGCAGCTTCTTTCATGATCTCTTCTTTCTCGTTAAGGCTTCATTCTTTGAAAACAAGCTAGAATTTAAATTCCTTGGCTTGGTTGTCGATAGTGACCAACTTGTTCTCATAGTCATGGATCAGCCGACCAACAGAATGCTTTTCTTTCTTAAAAAGACTGAAATAACAAAGTTAGAATTGAGAAATTCTGCAGAAAATGAAAGGTTAAGAGTTTATTTTTACTTACTCATTCAGCTTTGTAATTTCTATATCCTAAAAAGAAGTTTGGTTGGTCGCATCCTTGATGAAGGTCTTGAAAAGACAAAGCATTTTAGTTGTTTTCTACAAGTATAATAATAAGAAGTCATTCCTCTGCTATTTTATCAATTCAAAAGGCTTATGTAAAAAAATCATTACCTGATCGTTTAGGTCTTTTATTTGTGTCTCCAATTCACTATACCCATAGACCTTTAGTATAATAGGCTGGTCGGAACACCTTCTAGTCCAGAGGGAGGCTTCCACGCCACCATGGCACCAGTGAAACAATTGAGGAGAGACGCCACCATGGCACCAGTATTCTATTCAAAGACCAATACAAAAATCGTAACAAAGAAAAAGACAAATATTCACTCATAATATATACGAAGAAGTAAAAAAACTTACTTGTTCAGTAGACTGAAGAATGAAATTCTTACCATTGCGTTGGTCAACCTCTTCAGTAACAAGCGAGACTTCAGTGGTCGGAGCCTTTTCGATGACCACTTTAGTTCCCTTGATTCCTTCTTCAACTGGTGGGATCTTCTCGGCGCCCCTTCCACTGAAGTCAAAGTGTTTTCGACTGCATTCGTGGGAATCTATCCTGAGGAGGTCGAAGCCTCTCGGACCACTTCCTCAACGACCACCTTATGTACTGTCGCCTCCTCTAAACTGGTATGAACTAACTCAGTCACAGGAGGAGAAGACAGTGATTCCTCTCTAGATTCTTCAATCTCAGCAATTGGAGCGAGAAAGGTGGTCGGGGGACTACATACAGATAAAACCTTTTATCTAACTAAACATTACAAGAATTAAAAGAAAGCAATTTTAAGTTGAAACACTTGAAGCGAAAACCAATGTCGGTCTCAAATGAAAACATGATGTCAGCAGCAACCAACTTGCTACTACCGACCTCAGTAATATTTACGCTAGGACTAATAGCCCTAGGTTTTCTCATCAAGATAAGGGGAGTTTCTTTTTCTTCCTTGATTTCATCTCCCTCACCCTGAACACATGGAGATAATTCAAGATGATTATATGATTGTTGAGAAATAATAACTCTTTGTATCTTCTTGCGAACCTCGGTAGTAGCCTTGGCAATCTTTGCTAACTTCTCCTACACCTAGGGCTGGTCATGAACCCGCTTCGATCGGATTGCAGAAGGGGTGCTGGTCATCTTTGTCATTGCCTTGCTACTTAACGGTACACCATCGATTAGTGTTGTACTGGTCTCGATGGTGTACTGGTCATTGTAGCACTGGTCTTTTCAGCGATGACCAGAACACCCGAAGAGGATGCTGCATCAACCTTCGCTCTGGTCGTCGGTCCCTTGACCATGACCTGAGTAGACATCACAGCAACAATATTGGTCTTCTTAGTAGTTGGAGCCCGACTGCTAAACCTGGACTGGTCGACACTCCTCTTCCTACCACGCATTAAAAGAAACAAAAGAAATATATTGAATTGCAGTCATAAGAAAATATCAAAGGCTAGAGTTTAACCTAAACATACCTGCATACATTCTTTTTTGAACTCTGCAAATGCCCCAATAAGGCTGAAAGGTTGGTCGTCGAAGGAGATAGTCTTTGAGCCATCCCTCACATTCTTCAGCATTAGGGATGTCCTCTCCTCGTCCACCTCCTGTGGCAAAACTAAAAAACAAAAATTTGGCAGACTTAGTAATACTTAAATTACAAAGTCTTAAACAAATAAAATACATGGAAGAGATACATATACCTCTAGGGCTATCCTTGGTCGAGTCTTTCTCCCGTTCCAACATCCACGCGTAGTGAGCCATTTTCTTCAGGGGTTGATCTTATGGTGGAGGAAGTCATGGATGATTCGTCAACCACTTAAATTGGCGTCCACCAAGGAGACGACTAAGTCGACCACATTCTCCTCTTCAATGGTCAATCTCAAGGAGGTCTTCTCCTTCCTTGAGTCCTGAGCCGACTAGGATGGTGGAGCGCATCCGGTGTACTTCAAGCGGCTACCTTCGAGAATGTTGGAGTCGAACCACTCCTTCTGACAATCACGCCACGAATCCCTAATAGGAAGTGGAGGATATTTCTTGGACATTTGGTCCTGGAGTTTGAAATAGATACTCTCGTAGTTCCCTTGACCTCGGTTGTTTCGATTGAACTGGTAGAAATATCTAAAAAGATGAATGGAAGGGGAAATGCCAAGGAAACCTTCACAAATGCGAAAAGATACTAAAGATTATGATGTAATTCAGTGCTAGGTGGAAAAGCTCTATCTTGAAGTAATCTAGGATGTCTGCCAAAAAATCACTTTCATGCAAATGAAACCCTATCTTTACGAAAGAAGAAAAAAGGATGATCTGACCTTCTTGAGGAATTGGAGCATCCTCATCACCACAAGAGTTCCATGCAACCAAATATCGCGCTGGAATGTAGCCTTGATCTTCAAGTTCTTGGATTCTGCTCTGAGAAAGAGTTGAAGCTTTAGGAATCCCCATGATCAAAGATCAAACAAGGATTTTGAAAGAAGAAAAAGTTCGAGAACAAAGATGAACTAAGAATGAAAAGGCACCAAGGCATGAGATAGAGATTGCAATGAGAGCGAATAATGGAGAAGGTAAAAAGTTGTACTTTTATCCTCTTTATGGTGAACCGTTCGGCCACTTACCACAACCTCCTGACATGATTTCCAAGAAAATCAAAACATTTTCCTCTTTCTCCCACATTTTTATTAAATGATTAGAATGATTGTACCATATCGAATCCTATCGATGCACGTTTCGAGGCAAGTAAAGCCTTAAGTAAATATTATTTTCTCAAGCCTTGGGGGCTAGCTGATGAGGACTCTTGACTAGGTCAACCTTTCTCGGCCAAAGTCATAGTTCCTGTCAAAGTCCACTTAATAGAGGCCCACTTTATTTATGGTTATGAACCTGCGACCAGTATATAAAGAAAGTCTAATTCTCCTTTGTTACGGCCAAACTGGTCAACGGCAGTTTGAGTCGTGAGACAACGAGTTATGGGCATTGTTCGACTAGCTATACGATTTTGGACAATCCCCAACCGGCAAACTGGTCGGGAGACACCAACAATTATCCACGTGAGTGGCCGAAAGGCGGCTTTTAGCGCATTTGGAAACTTACGAGTTGACCAACGGACGCGGCGGTTCAAGACGCCTGGCAAACGTACGTGAAGATTAGAGGCACCTTTAGCAATATTAACTATCATCCCTTTAAGTACTCTAAAGGGGTAGCCCACATTCTCTATAATGGAATAATTGTATTCATTCATTAGTCACGATCATTACGATCATTCTATAACATCATCTGTATTCTCATACAAACACTCAGTGTATCCACAACAATACAAGGTCTTTTTTCTAGCGTTCTCACATTATTTCTCGAGTGAGTTCGATAGGGAACCATGTGTTCCGATCATCGACAGCATTATCACATAATGTTTCACAAATACTGATTAAGATGTTTGACTACTCGCCAATAGATTTGGTGGAGAGTTGAGGGTTGAGGCTAAGAAGGTGGATAGCCACGAGTTGGTTGATGGTCATTCTCCTCACTCAATAGACTCGGAAAAAGTGAGTCAAAAGTGAGATCAAGAATGTGGACAACCACAAGTTGGTTGAGATGTCATCTCCTCACTTGAGATCCGTAAGGATTAGAACCTTGTGCCAAGTAACAGATATAAAACTTACCCAACCTCATGTTTGGTATATCTAACCTAGCTCAGTACACTGCTCTTCCAATTGAATATCTATAGGATGTCACCTACTCTTGTTGTATAGAGCAACCGCGAAATGGGTGGGATAGGAGTGGGCCCGGAGGGACACTTGTTGATCTACACAATGGTAGGGCCACTCAGCATCGGACTACGCACTCCACCATTGGTCGGTGGTTTCGTGAAGGCTATATTGACCAAGAACCTACCAGGTAGAGGCTAGAAATGATGAGCAGTGAAAATACCTTGTTGACTCAACTTAGTCGCACGCTATCATATTGCGTGTATATTGTATGACATTATGAGTTTGATGTATCTTGTGGGTAAAGATGAGCAATTATGCATAGTATAATCAATGGTATTCTATTACGTTGTGCTTCCAGTTCATGGGGCTATGTTCATGGGTGATTCCAGTAAATGAGGCATAAGTAGAGATTTTGAGACATTAAGATGGTAATTACAATTGTTGATAAAACTCCTGATATTATATTAGTATGATTTTACTGTTTTAAAGATAAATTGCTTAAACTCAAATGATGCATCCACATATACCTGATATGATAAATCTTCAACAATCATTTGAAATCCTCGCAAGTATTAAATAGTTTTCTCATATGGCTTCGTGAGTACGTTGTGTATTCAATCTTGCTTAATTTTCATCAGAATGTGTATCAAAGGATTGAAAGACACTTTGGAGAACATGTCAAGGTTACAATTGCACTCAAGCTTTTCTTTTTTTTAGATAATGGAAGAGCAAAAACTCTCCTAACCTCTGCATCAAAGATGCACATGACCTATTTTATTTAAAAGTTTAAGGTATCAAAAATACCAAAGATAGTTAACAGTGGCTTGAAGCTGTATAGCCAAAAGACGTCTGAAATTAAAACCTAATCATTACTAATCATGTGCCTAAATTGCCACCCATGAAAGTTTAAGATTTGCTTCGCCACAAACTCCAACCTGGCGCTTCTAGCCCACATAGCCTCCTTCTAGGCCGATTTCTGCAAATTTACCCAAGCACTCAACCAATGCCCACTCGAAAAGATAACCTGTAAGGGATTAGTGATACTCGTTTTGTCAAAAACAACCTTATTCCGATATAACCAAATAGACCAACAAAAGGCAGTAGCTCTCGCTAGGAGTTGCGACTTTAAAATTTTTGGAATACCGACTAACCAATCCCCAAACATTTTTTCTATACTCGCAGGAGGAGATAAATTAAACGCACATTGAACAGTCCACCATGCAAGAGGTGCAAAGGGGCAATCAATAAAAAGATGCTGAATTATTTCCTCTTTAATACAAAACAACATTTTTTGCTTCCCCTCTAATTTCTTTTGAACAAGTTATCTTTAGTTAATAAAAGCCCTCTCTTGAGATACCCAAAAAAAAATCACTTTTAAAGGAAGTTTAATGCACCAAAAGAAATCCCTAATGGGAGCTCGAGTATTTCTAATTAGTGCCACATAGAAAGACTGTATCGAGAAAAGTCCAAACTTATTCAAATTCCACCTGAAAACATCTCTTTGAGAGTTCAATTGTAAATTAGCAGTTCTCAAAATTAACTCATTCCAAGCATGTAACTTAGGCCCAATAATAGGTCTTCGAAATGAAATATGTAAAAAAGCCGATCCCAGAATCGTTACCACTGTATCATTCTTTCTCCTCATCACATTATAAATAGTTGGATATTGACTTTTTAGTAGAGAATCTTCTAACCAAATATTCTTCCAAAACCTAGTTTGCATTCCATTTTAACTGGAATGAACCAAAGCGAAAAAATTGAGCTTTAATTTCCATTAAACCTGACAAAAAATGGGAAGTCCCATGTTTATTAACCATATGCGAAATACTCTTCTCACCCAAATATTTCCTTGTTATTAGGGTCTGCCATACCCCTTCTTCTTTAAGCAGCTTAAACAACCATTTTCCTAGTAAACTTTTGTTTTTTACGTCTAAATTTTGAATACCTAAACCGCCCTGCTCTTTAGGTGTGCACACTAAACTCCATTTAGCAAGCCTATATTTTCATTTATGACAGTCACTCTGCCAGTAAAATCTAGACTGATAAAAATTTAGCTTTTTGAGAACCTCTCTAGGAACCTCAAAAAAGATACAATAAACATTGGCAGACGGCTAAGCACCGAGTTAATAAGAACTAATCATCCACCAACAAACATGTTTTTTCTTCTTTCCAACTGCTAAGTTTCTTTTCGACTCTATTCTCAACCCCTTTCTAATCACAATTCTTTAATTTTCTGTAATGAATTGGAAGACCTAAATACCTAAAAGGAAAGGTACCAACTTCACAACTAAATAATTGAGTATATTGCTGTTCCACTTCTTTGGCATTACCAAAACAAAAAATCTCGCCCTTGTGGAAATTAATCTTTAAACCTGATAAGTGTTCAAAGACACAAAGAATAAGTTTGAGATTTTTTGCTTGTTCTAAATCACTATTCAAGAAGAGGATAGTGTCATCAGCATACTGTAATATTGACAACCCATCATCAATCAAGTGAGGAACTACTCTCGATAAAAGATCTACTTCTTTAGCTCTTGAAATAAAGATGGCAAGAATGTCCACAACAAGATTAAAAAGAATTGGGGACATATGATCACTTTGTCTAAGACCCTTTTGAGTTTGAAAAAAAAAAGAAACCCAGATCCTCATTTACTTTTTATCTGTGGAAGCTCTTTGGTTCTTCTGAATGTAAGTTAAAATTTTGGGTTTGAGATGCCTACTTTTTTGCTGCAAAATAGCTGTTAGGTCATAATTTAATCAAATTAATGCTTTTGAAATGTTCGTGACCATGTTTGATATTGTTTCGGTCCGCAAATCCTAGACGGTTGCGTAAACCGGAGTAACTTTTTAGGGCATGTACAATGGTATAGACAGCTGCTGTCTATAGCAACTATCCATGTTACCTATAGACAACACTAAAGACAGCTCATACAATGGGTTGTGATAATACAGCCGGCTATAGGATTACAGAGAACACATAATCTTTATTGCTTTTCTTGGTTTTGGTGCTACAGTCGGCTGCAGGATTATAGACAACAATATTCTCTCTCTTCGTTCTCTTTCATCCACGTCAGCAAAAATCCTATGTGGCAAATGCTATAGACGGCTGACATAAGCCCATTGTACATGCTCTTAAAAAATGGGGTCGTTAGAGTATTTACCTAACGATTTATTTTATTTGCTTGCAAAGAAATGCTCGAGTTGTTTCTGACTTCAGTAAGTGGAACTAAACCATTGCGAGGTCAAGGAAAAGTACTCCGGTTGTATCCTCTATGAATTGATTACTAGTATATCATATTGTGAGTATTATCTCCCACTCATTAACATTTTTCATTACTGTGAGCAAATGTTGTTTCAAACCTACCAGAGTTTAATGCCTAGACTATTAAAGACGTAATCGAAGTTACTAGCTGGCCCAAATTGTCAACTGACACAAACGTTCCCTAATAAGTATCGAAGCACAGAGGCCAATCAATGAGCATCCCTCACGACCTGTAAATTGAATGGCACTCCGTGATTCTTGCATTCCAGTGACCGAGACTCCCACCAAATATGCCGTTTTCTTTGAGCAGAAGTATTGATCACTAATTCCCATCAAAGAAACGATCATCGCTGTAATGCAATTATTGTAGTCCAGAGAATCGCAAGCACGGACAAACGCGTAGATACATCTCCCGACTCTTAGGCGTTAAGGCTTAGCTAGCTTTGCCGGGGCAAGGAGGTCACTCACGCCCATGATCAGCCCATGCGAGTCGGCATGCGCTGTGCTGTTGACTTGGTGCCGGTCTTTCTACCCTGCCATTCCCCTCTCATGCATGCATGGACCAACCTAGTGGGGGACAAAGGGGGAAGAATAGACCGATGCATGACTAAATTCGCACTCTCCGTTGTTGTTTGGTGCAGCTGCATGCGACATTGAGAAAACTCACACGGTTAAGTTCATCTTTCAAAGGGATTAGATGGTTCCCGATCAACTCGTATCAACGACGCCAAAATTACAGGGAGAAAACTTTCGAAAAAATCAAAGGAAAAAAAAAAAGTGAAGTGGTAGTGGCTAGCGTATCACCATTGCCCTCGGTGGACTTTTCGCACACAGATAAAGACTTTCACCAACTTATTAAACTATCTAACCGCGTATCTTCTGCTTGATCCCGATTTCTGAAGGCTCAGTCGTCTTCTGCATTTAATCTGCGGCAAAAACACAGAGGCCATTAGCAGTAGCCCGTGGCTGTGCTTGTAACATCAACCATGAATCGTCCGCGCAAAAGATCGGGCCGAACCGTGGCCACGAATCCTTCCTGGTTTCTTCATAGGATCCTCCGATCCATGTAGCCCTCCCATCCTCCTGTAGTCCTGTGTACACAATACGTCCGAAACGTAGACGGGCACGCACGACTCGGCACCAACCAAACGATCCATGGAGTGGGTAGGTACAGAATCATACCGGGACACTCGAGACTCGACACCAACCTCAACGCGCACTCCACTGGACAGCAAGCAGCTGCCACTGACCGACTGAGCACTGGCCGCAGTTCCCAACTCCCTAGGGGACGCGCGGGCGCGGGCGCGGCCGACCGACTCGGCGTAGCGCGTGGCTACTTCGTACGAACGAGCGGTCGCCCTCCGCGCACAGTGAGATCCAGGCGGGCGTACGAGCGGGAGCGGGGGCGCGCGCGCGCAAATTTTTGTTCCGTTGTTGGGTTCCCCGCGCGCGCCTACCGGCCGCGCGCGTGGGGGCCCCGGCGCTCACGGGCCTGCGCTGCGGTCTGACCCTGTACCAACCCACACCGGCCGCGAACAACGCCTCACCTACCTATCGTGCTGGAATCTGGATGGATGGAACGGTTGCATGCGTTGCACTTGCATGGAACGGGGAGAGGACGGTGCACTTGCACTTGGGGGATACGGCGGTGGTTCGCGCCTGGGCCATCCGTCCTCGTTGCATTTTTGGCATGCATGCACTTGCCTGAAAGCAACCGCCGACCGGTTGGAGTTGGATCTGGATCCAATGCAGTCCGGCCGGTCCGTCGGTTGGTTGATCGGAGGATGTAAAACGCGTACGGTCATTACTAGAACTGCAACTGATTGACCGGTCCTGATTCCAGTAGTTAGTGGTTTGATGTTCAACACCTCTCTCTTTTAAAGAGGAAAGGAGCTCTTGAGTGGGTAGGTAGTTGAGCTCAGTGCTGTGTTATTCACCGCCTATCGTTTTTCACCCGTCATGGAGCAAACAGTACCATGTGGACTTTTTGGGCTACTATTGCTGTTGACATGGTAGGGCTGTAGGAGCGTAGCTTTTCCTGCCTTCTTATATTTAAACTGCGAAGAAACTCTGTGTCTCTACGTCGGTTTCGCAGGATCGATCGACAGTGATCTCACACTGATGGAAAAAAGAAACGACATTAATGGAGTTCCGAGTTCCGAGTGTAAGTAGAAAGGTGCCTCAAAACCGCATCTAACCCGCAAAGAAACGGCAAAAGCAACGCATCACAGAATCTGAGCCGTACGGCTTGTGCGGCACATGAGCACAGTGTATCCTCTTCGCTGTTTCAAACACTATCGAGAAAAAACGTGAGGCCTGTTAGCACATGCTTGCTTACTGTTGTGAAGAGCCGGAGAGCAACTCTGTTTGAGATCATGCTCAAACCATGCGTGCTCAAGACAAGGGAAAATTGCTCCATGGACTACATGCATGAGATATACTCTCTGATTTTTTTCTTTTGATAAAATCATGCTCTAGCTAGCTAAGTTGACCTGTTAAGAGGAGAAGTGTTGATCTGTTAGTTGCTGGGATCATTGATGCTGAGATGCGGAGGTTTGTGCTCATCTCCATTGGTTGTTTGACCTTTTTGCAATGCGTTGTAGTTGTGATTTCTATTAATGTAAACCGAAGTATTGCTTTGTGTATAAAAAAACCTAGCTAAGTTGACATGACAAGGATTCACTGCACCTGCCTGCCTGTGGTAAGCACGCTGCGCCAGGACGCGCTGACTTTTTACTCCCAGTATTGAATGCGTGCATATTTGCTACGACTCCAAGCTGCCGCTGACGACGGCGTGCCCCGGACACCGTTGCACAGTTGCTTTCACGGCAGAGGAACCCCCCGTTTTTATCTCGTCACCGGATCGATCTCACTGGCAAGTTAGTTGACCCCGTTCAATCGTTTTCCACTCTGTCAGATTCGATCGAGCTACCAGCCTACCACTACTACAACTTGCTAAGTAGGTTCCAAAGCTTCAATGCACGCGCAAACCTGCCCAAAAGATCTTCGATTTCTAGAGATGGGCTTGGTGGTTAGCCTGGTTGACTCATTAACTCCGGTAATTTCTGCCCCCAAAAGAGCTCAGTTCCATGACTCGTACTTTGCCACGATGCTATGCCTTCAAGAAGTAACGGGGAAGCAATAAATCAATATAGAGGTTGGTCGCCAAACAGGGAAGATTAATAACCGGCACAATTAAGTAGTATCTCACATCACCGTCTGCGTTGGTATATCTACTTATCTTGCACTCTATCAGCCCGTTGAGTGAGTGTAACGGGGAAGCAAACGGGAAAAGGTTACCGCGCATTAAAAACCTGAAAGCGCCGTATTACTTTTCGAGACATGTTCTGTTTTTTTTTTTCAACAAATCAGCGGTCACAGTGTCGTCACTGTCCTATCTACCCTCTCCCTATTCCGATAAGTGAAAACGACTCGATTTGATTCCGTAGATAACATCTGCGCACAATGTAAATCGTATGCTCTGCAACTCGAGTGAAAGTATGACATTTTGGACGGTGGATCTGCGTCCGGCCCGGCTCAGTACTCCTCCGAGTAGTTCCCAACGGAAAAGGAACCCGGCACGTTAGTTTTGACCGGAGCAGAGGTGGCCAAATGTGTTGTGTCTGTCGGGCTGACCTGAGGCACGGTACTATTGATCCTGCTAGGTCTGTCCGATGGTACGGCCTGACTCGCTGTGCTGTGCTTGGGTCACCGCCTGGCCCAGCGGCCCATCTCGGCACGACACGACCCATTCGGCACGGCGCGATTAGGCCTGTTTAGTGCTATTAGGTACGATTAGGCCCGTTTAGCCCGTAAAATAGCTAACATATCCCCTCTCTTCGTTCAGTTATCATCCAATCTTCACTCTCTTTTCTTAAATTTGTTGTGCAAATTTAGATCCTTTTGTGATAATTTGTTAGAATTTGGAATATTTTCATCAAATATTCGAAATTTTGAAATCCAACTGCAGTCAATAAAATATCTACAATACTGTTTTTTTAAGATTTTTATTGTTCTTGTTTGTTATACTATGGTGAAATAAATAATAGTGTAATTTTTATTTGTAGTTTTTGTGATGAAAAATTATGATAATTTTCCTATTGTTGATTTCAGAATTTCACCAGAGGATCTTGCATCCTTCGAGAATGATGCGGTCCCAACTGAACCGCGAGAGCAAGCAATACCATCATCAGACTCTACGAGTGTCTCTGCGTCTACAAGCACCAGAGCAAAGAGATCCAGGTCGAGTACATCGGAAGTGTGAAAAGATTTTGATAAGACAACCAAGGCAGACGGACAAGGAGTTCATGTCAGATGTGTTGTTTGTAAAATTTGTAAACATGAATTATCTGTAAAATCTTCAAGTGGAACAAAGCACTTGATTAGACATGCTGTAATATGTAAAGCAAAATAAGGGTTGGCCATGAGGTAGACGATCAGATGTGGTTTGCTCTCTTGTGATTTACTTTGTGCAATTTACATTCCTAGAATTAAATTGATTGTAAGTCAAACTAGGATTGCAAACCTTGACTTAGATTTGGGGTCTTGGTGAACTTAAGGGAAACTAGAATCTTTATGTTTTAATTGTGATGAACCGAATTGACTTTCGCTTCCGTATTAGAAATCGGTTTTAGCTTTACAGATTTTTAGAAAGACTATTCACCCCCTCTAGTCGGCCTCCTCGACCTTACACTATAGGGTTATCTTACTGTAGTAGCTCATTATGTTAACGGTAACAGGGAAATGGAAAAAAGAATTATAGGGTTGAAACTAATTGATGTAGCAGACACGAGTGAGAATATTGTGGACTGTATTATCAAAGTCGTGGAAGATTTTAGTCTTACAAATATATTTTTCAATAACTTCAGAAAATGTCGCCACAAACTCTAGGGCAATGGACATTCTTACTCTATTTTTAGTACATACACTGAATCCTTCTTGCTACAACAGCGATGCGTTTGTTATATTATTAATCTTATAGTTAGATGTGGTTTAAAGAGATTGGATCCGTATATTAAAGCTTTTCAGGATTTGATATATTTCATAAATATTTCTAACCAACAAATTGTAGCATATAAGAACTTTTACATAACAATTAATGTATGTCCAAGAAAATTTGGTTTGGTTATACCAGTAAGATGGAACTCCACTTACTTGTTGCTTAAGAGCCTTTTACCATATAATAGCATATTTTCTGTTTTTATTCACACGCACTATTAGAGCCATGACGGTATATACTATTGATTAAGCAGCATTGGTATGTTGCTGAGGAGTTACTAGCATTTTGGAACTTTTTGTGATTCCACTGTTGCTTTATCCATATTATCCAACACCTCCTTTAATTGTGCATAAGATTCTTGAAATTGCTAGTCACTTGAATGCTTATGGAAATAAAATAGTGTTACGAGAGGTTATGGTTGCTATGAAAACTAAATACTTAAAATTGGAAAGAAATCTCATTCCTATATGCATTTGCATTTATTTTAGATCCCACAGCTAAAATTCAACAATTTGCTAATGATCTTCGACTTCTGAGTGATGCTACAGGCCTAGGCTATTATAACTATTTTGCAGATGTTCCTACTAAAATTTTTAAAGTTTATAAAAGGTACGAACACAAGTTTCAGAGAATTCGTTTGCAACGACCTCCGATATTACCCACCGCATGTAACAAGACTACTACGTGGGGCAAAATATGGGGTGCAGGTTCTTCCTCTAGGTTGAGGGGTTCAGGTTCTGAATCAAGACAACTCACCCACCCAAGGAGTGGGGTACTATCCACCCATCTAGACAGTGATATCGTAGATTACCAAGAAGAGCGCTTCGAAATTTTGCAATGGTAGCATAACCATAAGTTAACATATCTAGTGCTATCCATATTAGGACTTGATACGTTAACTGTTCATGTCTCCACGGTTTCCTCTGAGTCTGTTTTCAGTCTTTCTGAAAGAATATTGGAGGAGAGAAGAAGAAGTAGTCACACGAGTGAGATGGCGGGGATATTTCAAACTGTGAAAGACTGAGAACAAGCTAATGCATGAGATGAACACTATGTAGAAAATCTAGAGTTGATGGACATGTTCGAAAATGTTTATTTAGACAACGACACTTAGAACATGATGTATGCAAACCTCTATGCTAACTCTTTTTTCCTTTGCTAGGGTTTTCTCATGTTGAGTTTTTTTTTTGCTTGGCAATGTTTTCTACGAGGCAGCTTTGTATAGATCAATAAAGTTCGTTATTATATTTTTAATATATTTATCTCTTTTTTATGGATATAGAACATTTTTTTACTATTTTAATTTGTGTTTTTGTATTCTTTACTTTTTTAACTAATTTTTAATTTTTTCTGAACCAACATGGGCTACACGAGCCAACCCCAACCTATCAGACTAATTATGTCCAAACCAGAATGACACAGCCTATGAACTCGACGTGTCGTACCTGAGTCGACGGTTGAGCCCACGAGCCGATATTGCACGACTTGTTTAGTTAGCAGTGTCGATCAGGGTGTCTAAACGAACTGTGCCGGCATGAGGCCGTACGGTGCCTCTCATTTGGTCACCTCTGACCTGAGAATACCTGGCCTAATTATTTATGTAGCCTGAGCTCATGAGGGCTACCAAATTGCTCAGCCCACAGTGCTAATTGTTGAGGAACTATCGCTGGCGAGTCCAGTCCGAGCGATTACCTCGTAGACAAACTCATAATCGTAAGAACAACACAAGAATACAAGAATAGAATAGTAGATTGAACAAAGAGATATGAGGAAACTTCTGGCTTCTCTTTATTGCTTCTTCTGTAAAACTGTAGTACAATGGTTGGGGTCCTCCCTCTTTTATATAGGCTACTGGATGGATGAGAAGCTCATCGTGGGCCAGGACTATCGGTCTGGGCCCGGTTTCTTAATACTCCCTATTGGACCCTCATCCATCATGTTTATGTCCCATCAAAACTCTATAAAAACCTAGTGGAATTTTTTTGAAAAAAAAGTACATCAAAAACACGTTCTGCTGTGCTACACGAATTGTCTCGCTAAAAACCTTAGCCGAGAAACTTCAGGAAAATTCGTCAAGGGAAAAAGAGTACAATCCACCCAATTTCATTTAAACTGCAGTATTTATTCTTCGGGTACTCGATCTTCATGATCAAGTTTCAATAATGAGATCATAAAGATTCTCCCCCTGAATTCTGCACGTCTCTAAGTCTCATCATTCTAATTCCACGCATGCACCTTTCAAAGCTAGATGCTGGAAGTGACTTAGTGAATAAATCTGCTAGATTTTCACATGACTTAGTATACAATACTTTAGTTTCGTTCATCTTTTGCAATTCATGAGAATAGAAGAATTTGTGGTTGATATGCTTTGTGAGTTGACTTTTCACATAACTCATCTGCACTTGTGCAACACAAGCTGTATTTTCTTCATAGATAATAATAGGAGTTTGCACGGTATCCAATCCACATGACTGCTGGATGTGGTGAATCATCCGCCTAAGCCAATCACATTCTCGTGAGGCCTCGTATAGTGCTATGATTTTCAAGTGGTACATCGAAGTTGATACAAGACTTTACTTAGACGATTTTCACGAAATTACAGTTCCACCACATAGGAATAAATAGCCTGTTTGCGAATTGGTTGTATGCGGGTCCGACAGGTTCCCGGCATCTGCATAGCCATTCATAGATAGGTCTTGGTTCTTTTTGTAGAACAGACCAAGTTCTTTGCTTCCTTGGAAGTATCGGTAGATGTCCTTCATTCTCTGCTAATGCTTTTAGTAGGTTCTGCACTATACCTTGGTAATGCGTTTATGACAAACGAAATGTCCAGTCTAGTACAGTTTGCTAAATACACGAGTGCTCCTACTGCACTTAAGTATGAGAATTTTGATCCCACAACTTTCTCCTCCTCTTCTCTAGGTCTGTATGAATCCTTATCTTGCAGCAAGGATCTCCCGACCATCGGCACTTTCGAAGGGTATGCCTTTTCAAAGTCAAACCTTTCTAACACCTTCTGAGTGTAGGTTGACTGATGCACTAATATTCCTTCAGGGGCATGCTCAAGCTGCATGCCTAAGCAATATTTAGTTTTACCCAAATATTTCATTTCGAACTCTGACTCTAAGTAAGAACTTGCTTTCTTAATATCCTTCAGGGTTCCGATGATATTCAGATTATCTTTATACACTGAGATTATACATAATCCATCATGGGGTCATCGTATAGAAACACATGGATTATTCTCCTTGTTCGTGTAGCCTTTCTTGCATAGAAAGTTGCTTGAAGTGATTATACCACATCCCACTTGATTGCTTAAGTCCGCACAGTGACTTTCTGAGTTTCACACTGTTCGGATTTCGATTTGTTCTGTCTTGGTTTGGGACAGGGATACATTCAGATATTTTCATATAAATGTCTGAATCCAGATTTCTATAAAGATATACAGTTACCTCATCCATCAATTTTAATTCTAAATTCAAGTTTACCGCCATTAAGATTAAATATCTAAAAGGTGATTTTGCCCATGACCGGGCAATAGGTTTCTTCATAAACAACTCCTAGACGTTGAGTGAAACTTTGTGTAACAAGCCTTGCTTTACTTTATTATTTCTATTTCTCTTTTGAACAAATACCCACTTATGCCCTACAGGGTGCACATGGGAAGGCGAACGGCTTACAAGCCCAAATATCCCACTTTTATTCAGAGATAATAATTCAGCTTCTATTGCCTTCTTCCAATCTTTCCAATTTGATCTTTTCTTCCATTCAGCGAGCGATGCAGGCTCTGGATCAAGATCAATGATTGTGGCAAAAAAAATTCGCAAAAATTCGCAAAATCAATGTCGACATTGGTTGTTGTCTTATTCATAGATTCTCTCGAGGGCACAAAGTTTATACTTGTTTCTTCAAGAGACGATTCTTCTAATGCTTCTACTTGCTCACTGCTACTTCCAATTATGGGGTAAGTCCCTTTAGGTTTTCAGTATGGATGTGTGTGCACACATCCATACTGATTTCTCCCTTCATAGGGATGTTCAAATCTGGTATGTCTTTTCTAAAAGTTCCATACTGGTGCCAGATCTCAACCGCCTCCCCTTCTGGTTCTGAGGAACTTTGGTGATCAGCTGTGTCAAGTCCTTCTTATCCGGAGTTCTCATCCTTTCTGAGGCCTTAGGACGGGATTAGGATACCTTCATCGGTATTTCAACCCTCTCCGGTGCATTGCATGCAGGCACATGTGATTTGATCACGCTTTTCAAATCACTAAGGTGGTCAGACAATTGATTCGCTAATGCTTGTAAATCAATTATCTTCTGGACTTCAATTATCTTCTGGACTTCAATTATTTGCTTCATTAGTGCCCGGGTAATGTGCATGGTCTTCAACTATCTTCTAGACTTCAATTGTCTTCTAGAGTTCAATTGTCTTCTGGATTTCCTGTGGCTTGTCACGTTATATGTTATTTCGTGACATTTTTCATTAAGGGGTTTATTTTCTCTCCCTAATGACGGAAAACTAATCTCATCTAATATACTATCAGTGAATCGGTCGTTATGCAAATCTCAAATCATGGGGGTCCAAACACGTGATTATGGATGTTGTCTCGTAACCAACTTATATTCGAGACTTTCGGAGAGGGTCCATTGCAGTTTGCTGCATGGTGGTAAAGGTATATAAATCTGGAAACCAAACCTATGAAGATGAGAAATTTTTAGTGCTGACCCTTGCACTAGTTGCATAGGTGAATGAATGTTATATGCTGACGGTCTAAAATTGATGAGAGGTTCTATGCGCAGGACTGCGTAAGATAATCTACGACTCCTCGACCAAGTAAGTTATTTTCACTTGAAGCTAGGGGGCTAGATGACGAGAATATGATAATCTTCATTTTATTATTCCTTAATAATATAATATGGGTAAATATGACATCACACGGCATACCTCTTACTGTTGTAAGGAAGAAGTAAGCCAGGTGGTCGTAAATTCTTCTACGACCACCCCCATAGCTGTAAGTATTTCTACGACTACCACGTAATCGTAAGTTCTCCTATGATTACCTTCGGTTGTAAGCCTTTCTACGACCAGTATCCAGTCGTAAGCTCTTCTACGACTACCCCCTGGTCGTATGCCCTGCTACGACCAGTCCTGCCACGACTTCTCCACAGATAACTGGGTCCACTCGCCAGTAGGCCCTATTAACTGTGAGATCTGAGTAGTCAAGATACGTAGTTATACCTGGAATAATTACAGATAACTCACCATTATCTCTGATTGATAATCGCCAGGCAACGTGGGGAGGTTACTACTCCGGTAATTACTTTCATTATTGTGTAATGATGAACGTCTCTTGACCTGGAACGACAACCGTCTCCGCAGCATGCTATAAATAGGCGTCTTTTAGAGGTAATGGGGGGGGCTTTTGAGAGGCAATCAGTAGCAGTATTAGCGCGAGTCTTTCCACTGATTGTAATCAGGATACCCAATACAATACACGCAGGAGTAGGGTTGTTATTCTCGCGGGAGAAGGCCCGAACCTGTATAAAAATCCATGTGTCTCCTTTGTCTGCGTGATCAATTATGGAGACCCCCCGAATCAAATAATATTTACGTAAGATTGGTTCTAAAACACCGACAGATTCGATCTACGAGTGTCGTGCTACGATGATTACCTTTCGATCCGAGGAGAGTTGATCGTGCTGATAACGTGTTGAGGAACCGTCGCTGGCGAATCTAGTCCGAGCGATTACCTAGTAGACAAACTCAGAATCGTAAGAACAATATAAGAACAGAAGAACGGAATAATAGATTGAACACAAAGATATGATGAGACTTCTAGCTTATCTTTATTGCTTATTCTGTAAAATTGTGGTACAATGGTTGAGGCCTCTCCTCCTTTATATATACTATTGGATAGATGATGAGCCCATCCTATACCAAGACTACCGGCTTAGACCTGGTTTTTTAACACTAAGAAGACAAGAACTACCAAATGGGGACTAAATTATTACCTTGTGCCAGAAGAGAGGGATAAGGTTATAGAAACGGGTTAGTCACACATGACAAAACGCTAGAAACACAGGAGGACAGCTCGTAGGTTAGCTAGCCAATCAGTAGCGGTTGCTCCACTAAATTTTGGAACAAGTACCAAAGTGAGGATTCCCTTCTGCTTATGATTAGCCCTCTTTTAACGAGACATTCTCCTACGAAATCACGGCCTTCTGCCATTGCTAGCCATCCAGCAAAAACGGGCCACCAAAGGCTCGAGTGAAACATCTATTTTTCATATAGATTCCGGTGGAAAATCCATTTGCAGTGAGAACGTAAAATATCGTAGAATACTTGCAAAAATTCATGTTGTATCTGCAATTTTGTGTGTTCTAAATAAGCCATGAAAATGGATGTTTGTTTCCTAAGAATTTCCCGTCTTCCAAACGGGATTAAAATGCTGGAGTAAAAAAAAGTAAAGCACTAGTGACAAATAGGAGCAATACTGTCAGGACTGACGAGTTTTGCAACTACCAAACTACTACAGCAAGTACAACAAAGAATCAAACACGTTGGCTCTACTCACATCATAGCTGATCTGCAAGTAATTCATAAGTTTTTGGCTTATTTGATATCTTTTTAGAACAGAATAAAGAATCTAGTATCGTTGTAACCGAAAGGTCAAAAATGACATTCAACATTACGAAAACGCCGCACAGAGGAATAAAGTGATATACTGTAGCTACAATGGTTAAATAGTGTCAAGTGTTGTAGAAGTGTGTGGACACTGTTCAGCGGCTATTTTTTTTTAGGCCTGCTGCACAGGGGAGCGCGGCAGCCGTGGCATGGACATCATTTTTACTGTTTGCAAATTTTACTATTTTCGCTTCTAAACCTACGATAGTAGAAAAAAATAACTCGCAATTCGCAACGCCCACCGAACCCAACCCTGCCACAGGCGGAGCATGCATCCCGGGGAATAAATTCAGGCGGAGCCACCATCGCTCTCCATCGCTCATCCGTTATCCAACGGCTGCTGGGAGTCCCTGCCCCCAGCGAATTCCCTCCCTGCATGGCTGCATCCCGCACCGCGCAAGCGGAGGCCCGGAGCCATCCATCGCTCTCCATCGCTCATCCGTCCCCAACTCCCCATCCTGGTATCCAACGGCTGCGGGGAGTCCCTGCTCCCAGCGAATTCCCTCCCTGCATCCCGCACCGCGCAGGCGGTCCTCCGTAGGGTCGAGCCAATGGAGAGAGAAAAAACCACCAAGAAGGAATCACAAAAAACTCCTCTGCCTCTCGCGCGCACACACACGCACACACACGCACCACCCTCCATATATACGCACACCTCGCCGCTTCTCCTAATCTCCCCTGCCATAGGCCCGTAACCACATCCACAAGCTCAGACTCCGAACTAAATCGAACCCAAAAGCCTCCAAGAAAAAGGAGCACAAACACTCCGCGCGCGCAGCAAGAACCGAGGAGCGGCCAGCCGGAGAGCGGTGGGGGATGGGCAGGTCGCCGTGCTGCGAGAAGGCGCACACGAACAAGGGGGCGTGGACCAAGGAGGAGGACCAGCGCCTGATCGCCTACATCAAGACGCATGGCGAGGGGTGCTGGCGCTCGCTGCCCAAGGCCGCGGGCCTCCTTCGCTGCGGCAAGAGCTGCCGCCTCCGCTGGATGAACTACCTCCGCCCGGACCTCAAGCGCGGCAACTTCACCGACGAGGACGACGAGCTCATCATCAAGCTCCACGCCCTGCTCGGCAACAAGTAAGCCACCGATTCAGTGCACTCACCCATTCTTGTTTCTTGAATTGAAGTATGATTGATTGATTGGGTGGTCGCGTCGTGCAGGTGGTCGTTGATAGCGGGGCAGCTGCCCGGCCGGACGGACAACGAGATCAAGAACTACTGGAACACGCACATCAAGCGCAAGCTCCTGAGCCGTGGCATCGACCCGCAGACGCACCGCCCGATCAGCGCCGGGAGCAGCGCCGGCGCCGCTGGCAGCGGGCTCACGACGGCCAGCACCGCCGGCTTCCCGTCCCCGCCGCCGGCGTCCAGGCTCGCCAACCTGGTCTTCACCGTCCCGAGCAATGTGAACTTCGCGAGGCCGGAGCCGTCGGACGACGGCCACAGCAGCAGCGGCGGGAGCACGGACAACGCGCCGCGGTGCCCCGACCTGAACCTCGACCTCGACCTGTCCATGGGCCTGCCGTGCTCGCCGCCCAAGACGCCGGCCACCGCGTCGACGCCCACGTCGCAGCAGCAGCAGACCATCTGTCTGTGCTACCACCTCGGCGTCCGCAGTGGGGAGGCCTGCCGCTGCAAGACCGCCTCGCCGGCGGGCCCGCGCGCGTTCCGGTTTCTCAGGCCACTGGAGGAGGGCCAGTACATATAGCACAGTAGGCATTAGGCACAAAAAAAAAACATGTAAAAAGCACCCCTGAAAAAAGAGTTTCTAATGGAGATGACTGATGTGGATTATGTGATTTCTCATGTTTCCCTTTATCCAAAATTGATTAATCTCTTCTCTCCCATTTGTATTTAAGGTAGCAAGATAGAAAAATTAGTGAAGATTAGAGAGAACACGCACACACACAAGGGGGGAATTGGTGGGAGGTATTATTGATTTGCACATCCGATTCGCGCCTCTTCTTGCCGTTTGTGTCGTGTGGGATATAGTGTGAAAATAGAACATGTGGTTTGTTTTTGGTAGTTGGTCACAAAATTATACTTGGGTTCTCCGAGAATTGAAAAAAAAAAACAAAAGTAATTTGTGGCAAGTTAGGCACGGCGTAAACTGGCATGGTTATATTTTAGTGTTAAGGCTTGGTTTTATATTTCACCGTGATAGTGACGTGAGGTTGTAAATGTGGTAGTTAGTTAGCCTACCAACTTATGTAGGTTGAAAGTTAATAAAAGGACGAGAGATGGATGACTACAAGCAAATGAAACTTACTGTACTTTATATTTTTTCCGGAAATAAGCCAAAAAAAGATTCGTTCTCAATGCTTACATTCTAGAGTATATAATATCTACAGGCTATACATTTGGCGATCTTAGGGCTATATGTTCGTCGTACAGAGGTGTGAACCTCGGTTAGAGGTTGGCAGTTTGGTGCTATACATCAACGTTTGTTTTGTTTCCAAGATTTTGGTCAAGGTGCATTTACAAAGATAGCGAGAGGAGCTATATTCAGGTGCGTGAGCCCGTACACTTTTTGATCACTTCAGTCATTTTTTATTTGTTATGTCACTCAATATTCTAGTCGGAGGAGAAAGAATGTGAAGAAAAAGAATATATCATCTTTTATATAAGAGATAATCTGAGTACATAAATCATCACAAATGGTGGGTAAATAATGAGAGAAGTTGTGTTGAAAATAAATGATTTTATAGATAAATTATTGGAGATGCTTTCTCTAAGGTTTCTATAGATGAGTTAGAACTTTTAAAGACAACACTAAGAGACAAACCGTTGTACGTATCCATGAAACAAATTAATTCCTATTGGGAAATGGCTAAATAATCATTGGAACCTTCTTTTGCTTTTGTCCACTACCGATTGTCCGGTAAATTTCTTCCCCTTTTGTCAAACCACAAAAAAGGAGTTTCTTGCAGGTAAGTTCGACGTGGACATGGATGATATTGTTGTTAAGACTATCGAAGCTTACCCGATAATAGTGGGTTACACTGCGCGCGTGTGAGTAATTTTCAGTGCTTTTGACATTTTTGCCTGCATCATATCATATACTAGTACTTCTGCTTAGAATTTGGAAGACGAATCAACTTCTACAAAAACACTTTGGAAAATTGGAAGTTCCGTGTGAGAGTTCTAGTGTGGCATCTGAAGCACTGAAGATTGATTGAGGAATCCCCATCCTTTTAATTCCATTGTATGTGTACAGGCTCAATGTTTGTTTCATCTGCAATCATATTTGAAACGAGAATATTTGAAGTCGGGCGCCACTTTGATTGCTCCAAAACAAAAAAGGTCAGAACATAAATTATGGTTCCTGGCGACACGTAGGCCGTTAAACTCCTGACTTGACCAACCAGCTGTACCATGTTCTTACTCGTTTCGCTTCCTTGTTGCATGCAAACCAGTACACCAACAAATCACCAATAATTCGTCTGACTAATGCGATGTTCTTGGTGGCCACAGTGTGAACTACCAAAAGAAGAGAACAAAATTTTGAGGATTTGGAGCAATAATTAGCTAAGGACTATGGTCTTTACAATATGTACTTGAGTTCACAAACTGTGTACACGCGGTTAGCTACTCTAGAAAAGGATATTGCACACAAACTAAAACAAAGATTTACTTACTTGCTCACCACCTTTTCCAACCTGTAAACCCTCAAATTTGCTTTACAATAGTAGAGCAAAATTTTCCTGTCCGATCGGTAGAATTTTCTCTTTGGGTTCCGTATCTTCTACTCCACAACACAAGTTACTTTATCACCAATTAATCAAGGAGGCAACCGTTCTTTTCGCAGGTTCTTTTTCCCCCACGTTGGCTTGTTAGCGAGATACTTGTGCAAGTGACAGATTCTGCTGCATGTTACTTCACAGAGACAGGCCCCTGTACCAAACCACTTCTCCCACTTCTCCCACTTTCTCCCATGTCCTTATTATTGCCATGAATATTTGGACACCTCCGCCGGTTGGTTACTTGCGCGGTGGCATCTCTCTCGCCCGCGCGCGCGCCACCACCACAAGCTTGCAAAGCTTTCCCATTCTCCCAACTCCCAAGCCGTCATCGCGTCCTAGAGCCGTGTGGACATTCCATGGCGCGCACAAGTTGGGATCGGGCGGACGTGTGCGCCTCACGGCCCATGGAAACACAAGGCAGCAATATGCCAAGCGGGACGCATGCACGAGGAGATAGCGTTGCGTACGAGTCATCAAGTTTCACTTCACACGCTTTATGTTGTTTACGTGACGCCCCCCGAATCGTCTCATCTACCGAAGTTGCCACGTCTTCAAACAAACCTGATACATTGTATACGGATGAATGGAAATTTTTACGTACGCGAGCCAAAATATGTCTCGCTAATTCGCGGGTCTAAGGAAGAAAATTTGATAGGGAGGTCCTCGTGCGAGGTCCTACCTCATCCGTCGTTAATTTTGTTGATATAAGAGAAATCAAGAGAGAGATTTCTGAGTGAGATCCTCCCATAGCCAATTTTCTTCCGGACTCGTACACGAGTGTGTCGCAGATGATGGCAGTTTTAAAGATGCATCATTTGTCGAGACATATTACTGATTTCCCAGGGATAGCGTTGAAAACGGACGGAAATTTTCCCGGTCCGAACCGTCCATTTTTCTATATTTGACCCGTCCGTTTCCGTATTTTCGGAAGTATCCGGGATCGGTTCGGAATTCGGGACGGAGGCTGTCGGAATGCGGACGGAAGTAGAAACGGCGTTTTTCCGTCCGTTTTTGCGGAATTCCGTATTTGGTGAATATTTCCGTATTTTTACGAAATTTACCCGTTTTAGGCGGGCCCAATCTTTGTCCCCGGTCCCCAACTCCTAGAGGCCCAACACTAGCCCATCTAAGATGAACATCGAAAAATATGCCATGTTATTATGTGATGTCTCATGCTATATTCATGCGACTCATTTTAATTTGTTAGATGTCATCGAACCAAGTGTCACGATGTTCTTGTGTTAGTGTGTGGACGAAGAAATCCTAAACTATTTTCATTTGCGTTTGAATCTACGAATTCGTGCTTTACATTTTTCATCGTCAAAGATGTGTGTGATTGTGATTGTGAGTATAAAGATGTGCGGTATTCCGGCTTAAGTTCGGGCTTTCGTCCGTTTTCGTTGAGTTTCGACCGTATTGGTTCGTTTCCGTGCACCGCATATCCGATTCCGTTTTGAACCGCATTTTCCGAACCGATCCGTTTCCGCCAACAAATATAGAAACGGAAGTAGAAATAGGGTTTTTCCGTCCGTTTCCGTTCATTTTCATCGCTACCCAGGGATGAACAACTGATATCTATCGTGTAACTGTAACATATCAAGCAAAACAGTGATGCAATCCCTACGGCGGCAAGTAGTAGACGCGACCCCACACGGATCCAAAGGGTTATTTTGGGCGTCGTGGCGCCGTCAATCCTCACAAATCCCCACACGGATCCAAAGATGAGGACAAGCTGGGCCGAAGGGGAGAGCATTTGGATGGGAAGGAAGAACAACGTGAGATCGATGTGCTAGTTGCCATCACCGACGACCGCACCTAACCGATCGATCAATTGGACGCGAGTTCTTTTTCTTTTTCTTTTCTCTTTTTTTTTGCGCTTTTGGCTCCGACGAACGTGATTTGCGGGTCGTGCTTCTCCTCCGACGCTGCGGCGCTGTAACTGGAAAAACGACCACATGGCACGGAATGGACGTTATCCATATCCAACCTAATCCCAATCTTTTCAACGAAAGCTTGGATCTTCTTATACTCTTTTTTTTTTTGGGGACTTGGATCTTATACTAGGTGTGTGAGTTTGGGCTTAAAAAATACTGCTCAAAAGAAAATGTGAGCTTAAAGATGCCACAAGGCCGACTCCATACAAATATATGTATATATTCGACTTGAGTTTCATATGGTGTTTGTAGAAGAATAAAATTGGTTTAATGTAGATTGTTGTATTACTGAGTCTCGATGACGGATTATATAGAGTACATTGCTTGGAGGGCAAGAAGCCTCTCCTAGAGATAAGATAGGTATTTGAGATTACAATCAATCCCAATATACTCTAACCCCCCCCGGGGGCAGTCGTAGCGGTAGTGTCGCGGACAACAAGAGCGTCGTGGATGGTCAGACTGGAGAAGAAGCCGAAGGTAAAAAAACCGACGGGCTGAAATCCCTCCGCAGTCGCGGTGGGAGCGTCGTAGACAGCTGCAGCGTCGCGAACACTGTGACTGGAGAAACCGACGAGTTTGCTCATGCAGATGGTAGCCCTTTGTGCCGATGTTGAGGTAGCCGAGAGCGAGGCGAGTAGCCGTGGTCAAAGATGCCGTGCATGAGATAGCTGTGGTCGACGTTGCCGTAGTCGGGGTTGCCAGTGATGAAGTAGCCGCACATGAAGCCGTGGGCGCAAGGAGGCCCCAGGAAAGAAGACGGTGATGCAGTTGAGGCAATCGTTGAGGTAGAAGGTCGATGCTGAAGACGCTATCGAGGCCGCCACTGACGAGGCGTGCGCCAGGTTTGCCAGGCCCGAGAACGCGTCAGGGATGAAGGCACGCACCGGTGTTGCCAATACCGGACGTGCTAGAGAGAGGGTCCAACCATGCGCCAGTGTCTGAGGGACCAGCAGAGAAAGCCTCCGAGACGGTTGCGGCGCACAGTGCGATGTGGGGTAGAAGATGCCGATATAGCCCGCGGTTGCCGGAGTAGACAAACGTAGTCGGGGAAGAGACGACGACGCTGGCAACGAGGTTGTGCTGGACGAAGGCGGAGGTGATGCGGCGGCGGTGCTCGAAGAAGCCGGCGAAGAGCCCGATCAACGTGACGAAGACCATGTGCGCTAACGACTGAGGCGATGACGCTCCGAAGAAAGGTGGTGTCGATCGGCCGGAGGGTCGTTGATGCACGGGAACGGCGATGTAGAGTGACGGCGAGAGCCACCGTTGGCTGGACCGCTCCTGGAAAGACACGGTGGTCGTGGGTGGCGATGACCACGGGAGGCGACACTGCAGCCCGAGGAGGTGATGCAGCGGTAGCCTCGGTACTTGGAGATGAGACGCGCGTACTCGTAGACGAACATCACAGGAGCCGGGAGGAACCGCACGCGATCGGTTGATCAGACCGAGGGCGCGCGAGGCGGTCGTGGTGGAGGCGTCCCGATTGGTGGTGGCGATGACGAACCGGCGTGGAGCGTCATGGACGAAGTGGCGGGGCAGCGATGTGTGAGGGCGTCCCCTGGAGCACCGTGAGCCCGACTATGTCGCACGGTTGGAGATGGCCGGTGGAGTCGACACCGATGTCAGAGTAGAGACGCGTGAGATCGACGGGCGGTGGGCGATACAAACCGATCTCTGATCGGAAAACCAAAGAAAAAATGTCGATCTGAAAATGACCGGGAAAAATCTAATTGGAAACCGATCGGATGATCGGTGACAAAAACTCTAAACTACGGGTTGCGCAGCCCCCGGGAGAGATCATAGAGACCGAAGCATCTCCCAGGGGGCGGCGCGGCGGAAGCTGTGGAGACTGCGGCTCGGGAACGGCGCCGCTCTAATACCATGTAGAAGAATAGAATTGATTTAATGTGGATTGTTGTATTACTGAGTCTCGAGAACGGATTATATAGAGTACAATGCTTGGAGGACAAAAAGCATCTCTTTGAGATAAGACAGGTATTTGGGATTACAATCGATCCCAATATACACTAACAGTGCTATATTCCATTTGTGCCGAAAAACCAGCTCGGTTTTTTTACTATTCTGTTTTGTGGTACCTGTATGAACGCTCAAACCTTCTCCAAACAACCCGTCCGGCTTCGGTGTGCGTTATTCTTTGTTGTTGTCACAGACAGTAGTGGTCTGAATTACTAACATCAGCATATGTACATCAAGAATTGTTTGTACCGAACAACTTTAAAATCGAAATGCATGACGCAGTCAGCCTATTCTCATTTATAGGCTTACTGCTGCCTGCTGGTCTGGCCAAGAAAGCTGTCTTCCGAACAAGTGGCTTCCTGGCTGGTTCCACAATGGCAAAGCAGGCATCATGCTATTGGAAAGGTACCTGCTCGATCTTTGTATTGATTCCTGATGGATGGATCTATCTCTAGTTCAGTTTCAGCAACACAAACAGGCATCTAGAAGGATATTTGTTTTATGATACATATTTGTAGGGTACCCCTGAAGCTTTTGCAAATTGAGATCCAAAAAATAGTCTGTACACACTTAAAATCCAATCTTTCTGATTAAGCACAATCTGCGTCTTGACCAATCATTGAAAAATAAGAAAGGGGAAGAATTAGGGTTCTTAAAAAGGCCTCAAGTTGATGTGAGCATGGAACGGAAAAGAAAAGGGGAAAGCACTTCTAGTTTAATAGGGGGGGGGGGGGCGGGTAGCTAGTTGGCTTGGCCAAGCCCTAGCCATACCCACCATTTTGTCCAAACAGTGTGAGCTGTGGCAGGACATAGTATAGCAGCAGCCTGTTCTGTTCCTCTGCATCTTTCAGGGCATGTGACTTGTGACCCCTCCTCTCAGAAGTTGCAACATTCTTTAATGGCAACCACCAGTGAGTTAATGGCGCATAGCAACAAACAGAATTTTGTATAACTGGACGAACTTGGTGCAACTAACATTTGGGAGCAGAGGTTGGGTCATGTGCTTTAATAGGGGCAAAGACTTAAACCAGGCTAACCTGCAGGTATCTGACATATTTTTAGTCATTTCTAATTGATACTTCCCTGCCATTTGCAGCAAGGGCTGCCATTAGAGAGAAGCATATTGACTTTCACTGACAAATTTTCTTTCTTTTTTTTTTCATTTTTTGCGAAAGCAAACGAGTCATTGATCATTCCAGAACAAAGAAATCTTTCAGAAGCTGAAAAAGTAGTTTAGTTATGCATTAGCTTCTTATCTTTGTACTTTTCCTAACTCCACTACAGAATAGGAGACGGTTGCAGTTTTGGCAACACCGTACAGTACTAAAAAGTCGTTGAAACATTTGAAATGGCCGGTGCTTAGTACTGTAGTTACAATCTTGTCAAGACAGTCGATCAGGAGCGGTACGAGTCAGGTTGCAGGTTGCTGGGCTGCATTTAATCGGGACTGTCCTAAAATTCCAACCTGCGCTGCAGCTTTTGCAGTGCAGTGCAGCGTTGCAGAGGGAGCATATCAAATCCTTCTTGGAGGTGTGTTGCCAGCTGCAGTATTGCCACTAGCCAGGCTCCCTGAAGAAACCTTATTGAGTTATGAGGAGAACAATGAAAGCATCACAAGCGAAAGTATGGTGCAGCCACGGGGCATTTAAAGTGAAGACAGTGAATGGTCAAACGCTAGGAAAGCTGGGACATCAGAGGGAAGAGGACTGTCACATGGATGGGCTTGGACTACTTTTGAAATACTCCGGTCCTTTGGAACAGTGCATAAGAACTGGCTCTAGATGTAGTACTGTTTCTCCAAGGTTTCTCATGCATCCGTTAATTTTTTGCTGTTTTTGTTGGGCTAAACTGTTCCCATAAGAGTAAAGAGAAACATGGAAGAATGCATTTGGGCTTTTCTGTTCATGCAAAAACTTTTCCTGACTCAACAGCTCGCCACACAAACAAGGTACAACATAACCTAGTTTGTCTTGAAGTGCAAACAAGCTAGGTTAATGTGTAGGCCATATCGTTCGTCTTCGTCTGCCATGTTTCTCATCATGTAGGTTTTGTTTGATGCTTTGCCATCACTGTCTAACTCTTCTGGAGAAGTTAAATCAGCAACTTATAGTAGTGTTCCTGTGTCAATTTACTGCACAGAGTGTGACTTGCTTTCAGTTGTTCATCGACACAAGCCGGCCCCGTCCGATAAGTCTTTCTTTCCCATGGATTCACGGTACAGCAATGGGTCTCGGTTTCGACATCGCGGTCGTTTGTGCAGCAATCGGCAGATACTTAACAGAAAAGTCATCAGACTGTCTGCCTTTGCCACGGTCAGATTTCCGTAAACCGCGTCGCTGCTTCAGTTATCTTGATTGTTTAATTAGCTTCGGGTGCAGGTTAGGTTTTGAGAACATGCCCCTCTTAACTTTAAACCCCATTGTATAAGTACTAACAAAAACACCATGTGTTTCTACTGTCCTTCCCATGTCCGTGTACCGGCTCGTTTCTTGACTTCCTGGGGCCTTTGTCTCCTGGTTGTGAGACGAGATCCCAGAGATGCTCCCAAATTTTGACATGAGATTTGGATCCTACCTTGCCAAACCTGTTAGTTGTCGTCCGGTGACAGCGTCTTAGGTGTTAGAATGCAAATTCTTTTGTATTTATTTACGTGACTTTTATTTATTTATATATGTATGATATATTCCTTTGTAATGTCCCTTTCTACTCCACACATATATATATAGGGGACGTATCTAGTGCTAATAAGTAATTCAGTACTAAAGTGCTAATGCCAATCTTGATCGTTGAATCTACATCTTGACCGTTGGATGTGGAAGCATGCAGGGTATTTAATGAAGGTGTATTAATGAAGGCGCATTGGAGGTGGGAGCATGCATTAATCTTGGTTGTTCAATCCAGATTCAACGGTCAAGATTGATATTAGCACCTTACCACTGAATTATCCATTAGCACTAGATACGCCCTCCCCACACACACACACACATATATATATATATATATATATATATATATATATATGAAAATGGTATGGTACTACTGAGAGTACGTACTCCCACCTCTCATATACCATTTAAAACATGATTATACTCCTTTATCACTTTGAGTATACTCATATACTAATTATAAGATACCCCAAAGTGAAACATACAACAATTTGCAAGAGAATCCATAGTTTTTAACAATATTTTGTAAATACCTTCATATTCACACATAAAAAATGGTATATCTATAAATTATACATACCACCTCTGAAAATATTTACAACCTATATGGTCTTATATACTTATACTATCATACATAATTGGTTGCAAGATACATAAATGTGAGATAAATGAGATAAAGAAAGTATAATACTCTGAGTAGGAAAAAGTGGTATATTCTCTCTCTCTCT
Source organism: Ampelocalamus luodianensis (assembly GCA_036346255.1). NCBI lineage: Eukaryota > Viridiplantae > Streptophyta > Magnoliopsida > Poales > Poaceae > Ampelocalamus > Ampelocalamus luodianensis. The sequence goes on along the minus strand of CM070617.1, from coordinate 20,329,063 downwards.
CTACATCTCTCTCTCTCTCTCTGATATATATATATATATATATATATATATATATATATATATATATATATATGAAAAATGCTATCTAATCTCAGGTGTAGTTACACCCACTAAATCCATCGTTCACTTATTCCAAGATCCGTGCAGCCTTTATAGCTATTCCGGGTGCATGCTAGCAAATAATATTTATAAACCCGATCCACATCGTACTAGTTGCTTCACATATACTTCTTGCTGTTGGAGATTTTGGGCTGTAGGTATTACGGGATATCAGGAGAGATTTTTGGACTAGTTGATTGCTTCCGGCGGCTGTTCACGTGAAGCGACGGCGGCTATGATGTCGTGAGGATTTCTGGTAGCAAGTGTAGCAGCGTGTCGCCGGCGATTATATTGGAGGTCATCGTAGGCCTTGATCTATCGGGTCAAGGTATGTTCATATTTATCTCACAGATTCCTGCTGGTTGATTTGTTCGTGCTAGTTGATTTGTTTGTATTATTTAACTGATTTATCTCACAACAAGCATAAGGTATTCCTGAGACATGGCCCTTGCCGTCCGCGTCGTTCATTCACCTAGCTAGCTCTGATTTTCGGGACTGCCAAACCCTTCGCAACCGCTCAGGATGTACAGTTGCGAAGCAAGTAGTGTCACGAGTAAGCTTCCGATTGCAACAAAAACCATATTTTTATTATACGAAGCTAAGGTTTAACAACCTATTTTGACCTGACACGGGCATCCAAGCCCAAAATTAATATAGTACAAGACAAAAGAACTTCCTACCACAGGTACGCTTGAGCGCAGTCGAGACCTAATAACAGTAGTCACTTCTGTCTTGTGGTCCACCAAAGTCCTGCTCACAGGGATCCTCTGCACTTTCCCAAGTTCCTTCTGTAGATTGTTTGCAGATTTTGCAAGAATGAGTACTACCACCGTACTCAACAAGCCGCATGAAAATGCTAATTAATTACATGCAAGGAGTTCAATGGATGGTTAGGGTTTACCATACCTGGTGTATGTGGATGCACTTTGCATTTTAAACAATTTATAAAACAGTAAAACGACAATAAGTAATAGCATCAGGGGTTTCTCAACAACCTCAATTACCAACTTAACATCTCAAAACTCTACTTATGCCTGCATCGAATCACCCATTAACACGGCTTCATTAACCGGAAGCACGCGTATTCGAATACCGTTAATTATTCACTCTGCAGAGTTGCCCAATCAGACCCACAAGATATCTCACGCTCATCTTTGTCGAACATAGACACGCAACATGTTAGCGTGCGTCGAGTGAGATAACAAAGCCTTTTCACCGCCCAACCTTTCTAGTCTCTACACGGTAGGTCTACATCCATACACTCGGAGACCACCGCCAATAGCGGAATCCGCAATCCGAGTCTGACGGGTCCATACCGTTGTGCAATTCGAGGGTGTCCTAAACGGTCCACCCCTGATCCACCCCAATCCGCGGCTGTTCTATTACAAAAGCAACAGTTGACATCCTGTAGATGTTCAATCGGATGCAGCAGTGTACTAAGCTAGAGAGTAATGACCACGCTTGTGGTTGAGCGGTTTCTGTGTCTGTTACTTTGGCACAAGGTTCTTGTCCTTACCTGTCATCCAGTGAGGCGATGGCCTAACACCAACTCGTGGCTGACCATCTCTAGATCTCACTGATGACTCACTTTTAAACGAGTATATTGAATTATCCAACTTCTGGATAATCCTCAACTCTCCACCAAAACCTCACCGCCTATAGCCAATACTTGCTTTTGATTGATGATCACATTTTTGGTGATAAAGTTACCTTGTATAGATAATATTTTATGTGGACTAAATTTGTCAAGGTGAATATGGCCTACAAGAGTTGGATGGGTTTGTTTGTGGGGTATTTAGGATTTATCTAATTGTCATGGCATTCAAAAGTATTATTTTAACATTTAAAGTAATTGGCACAAATACAGTAGTGAAGATAATAATACATAAATGAAATGTAGGTTCAAAATGATCAAAGAATGCGACTTGCCTTCTTGCACAAATTCTTCTTGATTCTGATCTTGTCCAGCGTCTTCTGGAGTCTGGTTGTCAAAATCGTGACCTAACGCGAAACAAAGCAATAAAACAATTCAAATAAAATCCGGCTCGACAAGGAATGAGCTGGGAACAACATGCAAGTAAATAAAACAAGAAAAGAAACACAAAGGAAGGTAGATGGTGTAGTGGAGATTATTTGGTGTTTGATTGGATTGAACGGGACTGAGATTTGGATCCAAGTACAACAAAAATATTGTAAATGGAGATAGAGTCATAAAGGAAGGTGGTGTGTGGGATGCTCGAGATTTATCTCGCACTGGCTTGGACTGAACGGAGTTGATATTTGGACTCACAGGCTCGAAATGGTCGAAAAGAGTATAAAGTGTCTAATTAGGGTTTCGTGGAAACAGGTCGGGCGATGAATAGTACTATTTTACTATTCATATCGAAAATGAGTCGATGGACAATAATAGAGTTCATCGTTTTAGGTTTGGAGTGAATAGTAGCTAGGGTTCATTGCTTTTGGACGAATATGAGCGTAAATTGCCTATTTTGAGTTGTGAAATATGCTATTTTACTATGCGACAAATAGTAGCTTAATTTGCTTGTGTCGATGAACAGTAAAAGGGCTGAATTAAAGGAATAGATAGCGAAAGGGTTTCGAGGTTCGAGCGGTCAAATTTGACATATAATGTCAAATTGGGGTTTTAAGCGAAAATGGTGTCTGATCTTGAATAGTATTAAGTTACTATTCAAGTATGACAATGGTCCATTGTATAGAAATTGAGTTCTGTCTTTAATCGAAGTGAACAAAGATAGGACCAATTTTGAGGATGAACGAGAAAGGAAATTATCATGCATTTTCTAGATTTTGGAATAGTATTTGATTTTCGGGTGAACAGTAAAAGGCAAAAGGTACTGTGCAATGAACAGTGAACGGCCGGTTTTGATGGAACAGTAAAAGCCGGCCCGTTTACTGTGCGGCCCACGGCTTAAAATGGCCAGGCCTTTTAAGGCCCAGCTCAGGGCTTGAGCAGCGTGGCGGCAAGGCGCTTCGCCGAGCCGCCGGCCGTGGTGGCGCGATGAAGATGGCGGCGGCCGGTGGGAGGTGAGGGCGGAGGAAAGTGCGGTGAGCACCGGGGTGGCACGGGGGTTCCATTTTTGGGCTTCGCCGGGGTTGAGGAAGCTCGGAGATAGGGTGGCGGCGGAGGTGGCGCATGACCGGAGTAGGGGACGAGGTCGGCGGCGCTACGGCGACTCTCCGGCCAAGGGGAGAGGTGCTTGAGCACCAGTGGGTGGAGGGGAGTTTGGGGGTGGTGTCGGTGAAGCTCGGGGTGGTGCGAGGTGGCGGGCGTCGGTGGCCGTGAAGGAGGCGGCGGGGAAGCGGCGTCGGTGAAATTCAGCGGGTTTGAGGGTGGAGGAGGTGGGGAAAAGGAGCGGAGGAGGGAGGTGGAGCTTACAGGGGACTCAATTCGGAGCTTGGGTGGTCGGAGGCGGCGAATTGGCGGCGGGTCCCTTGGAGAAGAAGAACAGTGGTGGCGCGATTCTCCGAAATCCGCCGGCTCTGGAGGGAAGGGTGAAGGGAGGCGGAGGGGAAAGGGCGACGAAGGGTGCTCTTTGGGACCCCTTATAGGCGAGGTTGAGGCGGTGGAAGCAAGAACCGGCGCGGCAGAGGCGGCGACGCGTGCGGGTGGGGAAGGAAGCGGCGCGCCGAGAGAGGTTGACAGGTGAGGTGGCGACTGGCGAAGGTAGTGGAAGGCGCTGAGGTGATGAGGTGGCTTGGCGGTCAACAAATGCGGCGCGAGAGATGGCGGCGAGAAAGCGCGAGGCGGTTCAAGCGCGAGGAAGGAAGAAGGAAGAAGGCGCGGGAGAAGACGTCTTCAAGAAGAAGACAATGGGACGAAAAAGGAAAGTGAAGAAGAGAAAACTTGCCGAATTGGGCAAGTTTTGAATTCAAACAAAAAAATTTTTGAAATCCTGAATTTTTGGGGTTATTTCAGCTACATGCCTCCGCGAGCTGGAGATCTGCCATCACGTTGGATCGTCCATACCACCAACGTCACTAGTAGTATACTACATACTACTTTGATATATACAAGGAAGATAGTGCCGCCACAATATGCTTGAACGGGTATCGTTGTAGTGCTATGTGTAGGCATCACATACATCTACGCCAATTTTCTTGATGCACTGAGATCTTTTTGTGATTTTTGTGTTCTAGTGCAGGAAAGCAAATTCGATCGCTTGTACATGAGGCCCCTGTCGCTGTAGGTAGGTGCTCGCCGCCACGTCGAGATGGCCCAAGGTGCGAGTGTGGTGACGACGAGGCGTCCTAAGCGTGCAATCGACGAGGTCTATGGCCACGCGCGGCCACGATGAGCTGCTATAGTTTTGATATTCATCATGTAATTAGGTTGTCTAATTTTCAAGGACGAAGAATTAATAATAAAAAATGATGCATATGGACGAGAGCGTTGCCATCCGCACAAACCGCCACCACCATCGCCGCCAGCAGGGGGAACCATAGCTTCCCCCGCACGCGCTCCCCTTTTTGGCCAGCCTTTGCAGGGTGTTTTAGTGTGAGCCGGCCCGGCCCACAAGCAAAAAAAACCAAATAAATAGAACGTTGATCTAACCGCTGCGTTGTCCAGAGTTGCCTGTTTTTCCCCAGCTCCAACTCACTACAACTTGAGGCATACTCCAATGCGACTTGGGGTAGTGGTCCTACTGATCGTCGTTCTGCTTCTGCTTACTGTATTTTTCTTGGCCCCCCCTTGATTGCTAGGAAGAAAAAAGCAGACTGTAGTTTCTCGTTCGAGTACAGAGGCTGAGTTGAGAGCTATGGCAACAATGACAACAGAGGTTACTTAGGCCCTGTTTGGCACAACTCCTCCTAGCTTCTTTATAGAATTTATGGAGCCGTGCCAAACACCCAACTTATCAATAGGACCACATCCTGATTCTCGCGAGGAGCTGTCTCAAAAATGAACTAGCAACGAGAAGCAGCATTCCCGCAGATTCTCGTGAGAATCCAACTTGCATAAACAAAAGTACCCCTTGAAGTTTAAAGTTTTTACCTGCAATTGCCATCCAACTACCCTTAGGGAAATCCTTCCGCGCGACCCCTTTCCCGTACCCTTCGCCTTTCCCTTCGCCTTTATGATTAATGACAATATGTATATTTGCTGAGTTTATGTCCAAAATTTTAAATACTTTTGGCAAAAATGTTATTAAAAAAGAAATAATGTCCAAAATAACAACATACAAAGGAATCACATAAATAAGCTAGTAATATGTACAAAACAATATACATGTGCCAAAACCATAGGTAGTATAGATATTTTGCATACAATCCTCTCATTCTTGAATCTGAAGCCAATCTACCAGCCAAACACTTTTCTCGTGATAGCTCTAGATTCTCACAGGAGTGGATTATTAGAGAATCAGGAGTAGAATCGATAAATAAGAATCTGGAGTTGTACCAAACATGCCTTTAGTTGATATGGCTACTTATAGATTTTGGATTGCCTGTGATGAGACCTACGACTCTTTTGTCTAACAGTACAGGTGCTATCAATGTTGTCCGTGACCCAGTGAAACATGAGCTCACCAAGCACATTGATGTGGATGCTTCATATACTCGCTCACAGGTGCAGGAAGGAGTACTTGCTTTATAGTTTGTGGCCACATGCTATGGTACAATATTTGTATTTTCTCTCTAAATTCAGTGTGTGTGTGATCCACAATGAGTTTGAGAGGGGTGTTAGAATAGAAATTTCTTTGTATTTTCTTATATGCCTTTTGCATTTCTTTACATATGTATGACATAATCTTTTGGAATAGCCACTTGTACTCCCTATATGTATTGCTCATTAAGCCTCATAAATACATACATACAAAATATGCATACAAATATAGCAAAATAAAATCGCATAACACATGATACAATATAAATAACTCGTCCGAGCCACTACTCTCTACGAGGAGTCGCTGCGTTGGCGTCGAGAATTCCAAAGGCGTTGTCAAGACGCAGCACTGATGGCAAAGAGGAACAGCAGCAACGAGACGACAGATACGCAAAGAAAGGAGGCTTGAGGACAGCACCGCATAGCCACCATGCGGTTTCGAGGAAATGCTAGAAATACACGCGCTGTGACCGTACTTTTTTTTTGAAATGCACGGTGATGCATTTTTGGGAGAAATGCACAATGATGGCTACATGTTGGCCCAATAGGAGAAATGTACGATGACCATATGGTCTAGGGTGTTATTTTCATAAATAAATAAAAACTATTTTCGCTAAAACGAACTAAACCAGACAAAAACACCTTTCAGCTTGATATATATGAGCCGTACGCAAACACGCGCACTCCAATCGACCGGGCTGCAACGGTGGAGGAACCGGCGGACCGAGTTCTTCTGCGATGAGACCGAGGCGGAAACCTTAAAGAAGAGGACGCAGTCTACTTGAGCCGACTGACGTGCCGCTTCAATTTTGTAGCCAACAACTAGTCATGCCGCACCGCACGCCCTACGAGCCGGCGGGTGCAACGGGTAGTCAAGTGGGATGGGAACATGGGATGTCAGAATCACGGACCGAATCGGGCAAAACGGTGCTGCCGCACGGCCCGCGGATCGATTGCCGCTGAGGTGGATGATACGCGGCGCGACACGTCGTGCGGTGCGGCCGAGGGAGGGAACCGCACAGGATGGTGGTTAGGTGAGGTTGGCCCAGGCGCCGCCGGCGTGTTTGGGCCATGGCGGGTCAGGCTTATTGCGTGTTGTTTTTGTTCGGGCAATGGCATCATGTGGAGCCTAGTTGTGAACCACTTCTTTTCCTCGGTCCTTTTGCTTCACAACAGAACGTCTGGCGTTTTTGGACCTAGGGCTCTCGTTGAACATCACGTGGGAGGCCTCTAAGCCCAAATGATCAAACTGGCCCATATAGAGTTTCCCATTTTAATCCGACATTACAACATATTTACATGGAGTGTTTTTTTAAGCCCATTTACATGGAGTACCTCCTACCAGTAAATATACCCACAAAACATCTGCATCAGCAGCCAGACCTTTTTTCTTCCGAGGGAAAGAGAACTTTATAGATTACTAGAAGTTTGGGAAGCCTCGTAAGCTACCAGGTGTTCAATACAAAAAGGCATTTGATCACGTCAAACCGTGCAATAGTTTAGACGTTTCGCAAGCTACGCCGCTACGCCATTTTACTATCTTTTCGTATGTCTAATACGGAAGCCTGGCAGATGCTGATTTTGTAGGCAGGTGCTGTAAAGAAAAAAAGAGAGAGAGAGAAAAAAAAAACGTAGGCAGGTGCTGATTTTGTCAGGCCATAGCACTACCGCTGCTCCATATCAAAGTCCATTTCCATTTATGATTGTTCCATAAAATATGCATGGCAAGTTTGTGCCCAAGATTGTTCTCGCTCAAGACTAATAAACAAGAGAAAGAAAAAACAAAAGAAGCCAGGCCAGATCAAATCAACACCACGCTGATTCGACATACCGAAATGCGGCAGGATGCTAGCGGTGTTAAGCACCGGCCACCATCGATCGGTCCAACCACACAACTACTTGTTCCCAGACTGGCATTATGCTAGTACAATATATATAGAGAGAGTAAACAATGCTACAATAGTGATGCCTAATTGGTGCCCAGGTAAGGTAGGCGCGAAAAGAAAAGAGAAAAAACGCATGAAATCCAGACGGGATACCGGGTACCGGCCATGTGCCAGCTGTATAATCTTCAGTCTTGACGACAACACATAGACAGATTTTAGCTTCCAGGCTATCCAATTGGCGACTTTTTGGTCGATTAAGGTAGGTTGGTACTCGATTAGTCCTTTACGATTCACTTATCTATGCAATATATTGTAATTTATACCAACAAGTTGGAGTTTTGGTAAAGGGAAAGAATTGGAGTAGGATAGAATGGAATGATGTGGTCAGGTAATCAGGTTGGTTGTCCCTCCCAGCCTTGAACAAGCTGTACATGGCCTAACTACCTCCAAACACTGGCTTATTTCAATTGTTGCTGTCACAATAAATCATCCTAAGGTCTTAATCCAGCATTGTTTTATGCCTGGATCAATCATTGCTCCATTTCGCTTTAGGAGTTGGGAGCTAGCTAATCTATCTCATCTTTGGACTTTGGAGGCTTGCACTTCAAAATGCATGCATGGGGTGTTGGATTGTACCATGAGGCCATTTTTGAGTAGGGACATCATGTAGAAGGGACTTGGTTCTTTGATGGATACCAACGGTTCTACAGGTGTACTCACGCCCACAAATGAAGGATTAATTTGCGAATTAGGTGTCGCTTTTGGTGGTACGACATTGGGCCATGCATGCAGGTAAGCATTGTGGAATGAATGCATTGAGTTAGTGGAATGCATGCATGTACAATAATAGTATTTTGGATATGGTATGTCTAGTTGTCAACCAACAGATGGTTGCATAAAGGAGAGTACATGGTGCCCCTCTACTTCGATGACACATAAGAAGGCAGTTCCATTTTCGGTTTAATGGGTTGTCACAAAGATTCCTTTTAGTTTAGGGTTCTGAAATGCCTTACCTACATTATTCCCCTTCAGTTTTAGTGTTAGGGTTTATATGGACAAAGGATTGGCGGATGTGTGTGTGAATCTTATGTTTTAAACATGCATGCCCCAGTTTTGTGACATTCGACAGAGAAGAAATCCGCATCGGTTGTGATGCCAAAAGAAGAGATGGTTAAAACGGCAATAGGATCTAGTGTAGCAGTGATCCACTGGGTGACGTCCATAGAAAATGACCACGTGAAACTCAGCGAAATGTCGACCATCCTCAAACGGCTAGATGCATGCTTAGATTAGCACTTAACAATAGCTTTACATTGGATTCTCATAGCAACCATAGCTTCTCCTTTTCTTTTCAGAAAAAAGGTACATAGGATCCAAGCACGTTTCAGTCATGCATTGACATGTCAGTAAGTCAGTTTGACATAACTGTTGCCTGTTGGTGTTTGTATCTGAAATTTTAGTTCAATTGCAGAACTAGCTGTCAATCTGCCTGTAAGACGCCTGGTCGGTGATTTTTTAAAAAGAAAGTATGCATGTGACAGTATGATACCAGTTACTCTAGTGCTTGCAGTAGCTACAAATTTGTCGATTGGATCGTTAGGAGCAGCAGCAGCAGCAATTGATGTTATATTAGTGCATCTAATACCACATCACAACCGTCCTTATGTGAAGATTGTCAGATTGATCTCACCTGAGAACAGTCGGCCCCAGTGATTTTCAATACCTGCTTGCTTGCCATGTCAGCATAGGTCCACCACGTGGACAGCAAAGCCTGCAGCTGTGTCCACCACATATAGCGAGTTTGCGACAGTCATAAAGTGGCAGGGCCACGAGTTTTGGGCGCATTTGGCACTGTTGCTATACAAATTAACAAAAATAACTCTTTCTCCGAATCAATTATAAAAATGACACCACGGACAAATAGAGACGAAACACGTGGCTCTATTGTGCCCCTGGGAGCCGAACATGCCTGGCACGGAAATACCCTCGTCCGGCCCCTAGGGGCATGGAATAACTATTGTCCGACAGTCAGGGGCACGTATTCTCGCTCCTCTAGAATAGTATTATTTGTAGGAATTTTTAAATATAACAAATAAGCTCAACAAATTATGAAATATTTTGTGGAGGCTCTCGACACAGTGTACTTGCTTGTGTAATTTTTTTATAATTTTATATGTTCTGCATTTTTCTCAAAAATTCATTTAAGTCTACTGATTGTAGGAATTTCTAAATATAGATAATCAACTCCAAAAACTATGATTTTTTAAGGCTCTTTACACAGTGTAATTTTTATAGAATTTTATATGTTCTAAATTTGTCTCTAAAATTAGGGTTTTAGGTCTCAAACATTAGGGCTTTAGAGAAATGAAGGTTTTAGGTTTCAAAATTAGGGTTTCATGATTTCCGTGAAACCATATTTTCCAAAAAGTAAAACCCTAATTTTTTAGATAATTTCATAACATATAAAATGTCAAAAATCATGAAACCCTAAAAGCTCACCAGTCCACATGTCAGCTCCACCTAAAATTTGCAGGAACTTAAAAGAGAGGGGCCATGAAAGACAAGATTTTTTCAATATAACCTCATATAAAAAAAACCTCCAAAAATTTATGTGAATTATCAATTGAGTCATTCCATAAGAATTTCATAGGAATATTAAAAGTTTATTCCTTTGTTCATTTGGACCATATAGGAAACTATCCTATAGAATTCTATTCCTTCAAAATTCCTCTAAAATTCCACATTCAAAAAGATCCTCAAGGTCTAAAAGCTACGTGGAACCGAGCATATCCTACTCTTGCATTGCAAGTATCATAGAAGTCTGGAACGTGTACAGTTATCTTCCAAGAACTTGATTATTTAGGTCCATAAATTCGGAATGCGAGAAACTCTTTCCTATATAATTCTTGCAAGACTTCTATCTATAAAATTCATGAAAGACTCTTGTGAATAGCCCTACTTGCAAAACTCTTATATTGGAAACCTTGCATATGATGAAATTTCATAAGAGTTTCATTCTAGCATAGAATAAAAAAAAACACTTTCACTAAAAACTACTACTTGGATATTTTTCCAATCTGCAAGCATAATTCAGTGCTCTATTATGCTTAAAGAACAGCTAGTACTAAACAGAGCGTAATGCTTAAAAACAGCTAGTACTAAATAGGGTATGATCATTCTCAAGGAATCCCCAAATCTTATACTAAAATTCCAACCTGAGACTAATTAAAGACAAAAAAAAAACTATTGACTAGTATGTTTACGGATGAGAATCTGAATATACTGATATGGAAGTACAATACAATGTGACTCCATCATGTGGTAACTGTGAATAATGCGAATAATTTAATGCAAAAAAATAATTTAAGTAAGCTTAATACCGAGTGGCACAACCGCAAGACAATGTTTATCACTAACTTAAGTAGGCTTAATACCGTGTGACACAAGAATTACAAACCAAAGTTTACAACACGTACAAAGCACAATGAAGAATCAGACTAGATCACTCAACAACTCAGCTAATACAACCCCACATATATTATACAACATAAATGGCAAATCAAGCTTCAACGATGCATGCTTGAACAAGGAAAACACACAAATGACCGGGAACCAAGCCAACCTAAATCTATCTCTTGTTCTATCCATCCATAACAAGAACGGATAGTATGCAAGATAGATAGGCATTTGGTCGGTATGCAACAACAAAAGTTTAATCTAATCAGCTAGAGTCAGCTAGACAGCTGACCACGTGCTCCTCTGTCTGCCGGACGCCGTCCCACGACAGTTCAAAGCGCAATGGCAGGAACTCCTTGGTGTCGGAGGGGAACTGCGATCCAGAGAAGTGCTCCACGAAGGCGTCAAGTCCCTACGAATCCCAAACAGCGAACTCTAATTAAAAGATCTGCGACCTCGAGCTACGAGGAGTTGCAAAGATGGCGGTTGCATACTACCCCAATGCACGCGTGCACGATATTGCACGTCTTCCTAGATCCTGCAACCTTCCAGCGGTAGCCCTAGAGGAAGGCGTGGAGCTGACGCGTCGCTGCCGTCATGTTGACAAACGCTTAGCCCTTGTTGCACTTGGACACTAATTCACAAAACCCTAAAACAGCTGATAACCATTTATATGAAATCATGAAACCCTACTTTCTGAAACCTAAAACCGTAATTTAGACCTAAAACCCTAATTTTCGAGACAATTTCAGAACATATAAAAATCTAGAAAAAAAATATACAAAAGTGATTACACTGTGTAAGGAGTCTTAAAAAATCATAATTTTGGGAGCTCATTTTCTATATTTAGAAATTTCTACAAACAGTATTCTTAAATGAATTTTTGAGTAAAAAAACAGTACACATAAAACTATGGGAAAATTACAAAAGCAAGTACACTATGACACGAGCCTCCCCCCAAAAAAGAATTTTTGAGCTCATTTGCTATATTTAAAAATTCATACAAATAATACTATTTTAAAGGAGAGAGAATCAGTGCCCCTAGAGGGCAGATGAAGGTAATTTCATGCTTCTAGGGTCGACGAGGGTATTTCCGTATTCTAGGGGCACGGTGAAGGCATGTCCATTCCCGAGGGGCATGGTAGAGGCGTGTCCGGCCGCCAGGGGCACGGTAGAGTCACGTGTCGCGTCCCTGCTTGTCCGTGATGTTATTTTTACAATTGATTCGAAAAGAGAACTATTTTTTTTTAATTCACGCGCTAATAGTTCCAATTACGCGAAAAACTCATTGGATGCTGCTACATGGCCTACGGATGTTTGGGCAACTGGAACTAAAACAAGTATACAAACTACTGTTACTCTCTGATAAAGTTGTGTTTTTTTTTTAATTGGAAGATGCGTTTACTGAAGTGTAGAATTGTAAATTGATAAACCTGCACGAGGAATAAACATGGAGGATTTGGAGTTACAGTCTTACAGAGGCGTTATCTCTCTTCGGCACAGATCGAGGAATTGGTCAATGCAACCTTGACATTAACAAGGCGAAAGAGGGCAGCCACTATTTTATTAGCTTGCATCTTCCTCTTCTAGGTAGCGCATAATCCTAACTAGGATTGTTTGAATGAGGAGATTTATCAAAAAAAAAAAAAACTATGCAGTAAATTATAAAAAAAAACTATATAAACAAGATCATAGCCTTTTCCCCATTGCAAACTACTCAAATCCACAATTCCTCGTGTGCTTCCGAATTACAAACCCAGGCTCTAAAGACGTATGTGATGAAGAAACGTTTCGAGTGGCAGATTCTGGTGAGATGGATAACCAGATTGCGACTTGCTATTTGCTACTGACACTTTTCGAGCTTGTTTCCGTCTCTTTGCCCGAGTCAGCACAGTAGTGTGCGAAAGTCGATGTTTCGCGTTAAAATATCATCTTATCCGGCCACCTGTTTCAAAGCTAGGAGCTTAGGAAGAATCCAAGCTGTTTTAGAAAACGCTAATCATAAGAAAATAACCGTGCTTCTCTTTCTAGAATTGTCATCTCGTGTGATGGATAGAGATACAGAGCACGGAGTTTGTGATGTGACCCTGCAAGGCTGGCAAAGGCCAATGGCTGCTCGGTAACTTTACTTGGTGCTTTCAAAATATTTTGCTGATTAGTCCTCGAGGAAAAAAACATGCTGATTAGGATTTTGAGCACTTAATTTCATTAAGAATGATGTCGATTGCTGCGCATTTCATAAATTAGACCTGAAATTGTTCATGCTCACAAAATGCATTCGCAAAATTCCGGTGGATTTTGGTATAAATGCTACGAAAATCGTAGTGATTCCTACGTAATTCTTGTATTTCAAACATGCTCTAAACAAAAAGAGGGAGAAAACATGCCTAGTGAGAAATTCTATCGTCTCGATGTGTTCTTCACTTAAAAACCAACATTTTTTTTACAACATTGGATGCTACTAGTAATTGACAGTCCCCTGCCACCGTCCATTTCATTTTCACACAAACAGAAAACACATGCCTCCTTAATGGAAAAAAAACGAGACTTTGTCACATTTAGATCTATATTACACCCTTTTAATCTCATGACACATCACAAAATAAATTAACTAGCTCTTTGTATGTCCATGTAATATGATTTGAAAAGATATCTCGTAGGATTTATTTCCCTCGTTAACCCTGTCATTGATCCGAATTAATCCGTTGCATGATGCGGGCCCCACCCAGCCGCGCCACCTTCCCTGCCCCTGGTTTGGTTCTCTTCCAGCCAACGCAAGAGCGCAGCAAAGCTGGCCTCCCACTCTACAGCCTTGCTCCTCCCCCTCTACTCTATATTTCTCCTCCCCTCTCATCCCATCACCCAAACCCTAATCCCAACACAACACCGAGCTCTCTCTCTCCACCTCTCGTGCTCTCTCTCCTCCTTGTGCGCTCTCTCTCTCTCTCTCTCGAGCACGCGCGCGGGCCTGAAACAGTTCGGAGAGATGGCCGAGGAGCCGCAGCCAGAGGCCGCCGCCGCCCCCGCTGAGGTGGTCGTGACCGAGAAGGCGCCGGCGGAGGCGGAGAAGAAGGTGAAGGAGCCTGCGGCAGAGGCCGAGGCTGAGGAGGAGACGAAGGTTGAGGAGGCGGCGGAGACGGCCACGGCCGCCGACGACGCCGGGGCCATAGAGGGGACCGGCTCGTTCAAGGAGGAGAGCAACCTGGTGGCCGACCTGCCCGACCCGGAGAAGAAGGCGCTCGACGAGTTCAAGCAGCTGATCGCCGCCGCCCTCGCCGCCGGCGACTTCAACCTGCCTCCCCCACCGCCGCCCCCCAAGGCCAAGACTGAAGCCACTGCCGAGGAGCCCAAGACCGAGGAGACGGCCAAGGAGGAGCCCAAGACCGAGGAGACGGCCAAGGAGGAGCCCAAGACCGAGGAGCCGGCCAAGGAGGAGCCCAAGGCCGAGGCGGCGGCGGAGGCAGCAACCGAGGAGCCCAAGGCCGAGGAGCCGGCCGAGGAGGAGACCAAGGCTGAGGAGGCCAAACCGGCCGAACCGGAGCCGGAGGAGAAGACCGTCGTGGTCACCGAGGAAGAGACCGCCAAGACGGTGGAAGCGATCGAGGAAACCGTAGTGCCCGCCGCGCCCGCCGCCTCCTCGGAGCAGGCAGCTGCGCTGGAAGTGGAGGAGCAGGCGGCCGCGCCCGAGCCCGTGCTGATCTGGGGGGTGCCGCTGGTGGGCGACGACGAGCGCACGGACACGGTGCTGCTCAAGTTCCTGCGCGCTCGGGAGTTCAAGGTGAAGGAAGCGATGTCGATGCTCAAGTCCGCGGTGCTGTGGCGCAAGCGCTTCGGCATCGAGTCGCTTCTGAACGCCGACCTCGGCTTGCCGGAGCTAGACAAGGTGGTGTTCTACCGCGGCGCCGACCGCGAGGGCCACCCCGTGTGCTACAACGTCTACGGCGAGTTCCAGGACAAGGAGCTCTACGAGAAGGTGTTCGGCGACGAGGAGAAGCGCGAGCGCTTCCTCAAGTGGCGCATCCAGCTGCTGGAGCGCGGCATCCTGTCGCAGCTGGACTTCTCGCCCAGTGGCATCTGCTCCATGGTGCAGGTCACCGACCTCAAGAACTCGCCGCCCATGCTCGGCAAGCACCGCGTCGTCACCCGCCAGGCCGTCGCGCTGCTCCAGGACAGCTACCCCGAGTTCATCGCAAAGAAGGTAATGTCTACCCCCGCCATTGAATTGTTTCTTTAGAATTCTGCAGCTGCAGTAATTATGATTCAATATTCTGATTGTGTTGTTCGAAATTTAGTAGTAGCTGTGTGTCAAAAGATTCAATTTTTGTCGGGCCAACGCCTGTTCTTTGGGCTCTGTGGTAAAGGTTGGACCTTTATGGTGTCAGTTCTTTTGCACCGAATTGAGCCCTGGTTTGAGTTGACTGGTGTCTTTTGGCGTGTGCTTTGGTAATCAATCATAGGGCAAGTTGGGACATTCCCTTTTGTTCATCCTTTTCTAATATGATCAGGCTTGGAAGAATTGTGTTGTTGTTAACTATACCATTGAAGTTGATTGGAATGTGATCATAAGTTTGGTTGGGTCATGGTATGCAGGTGTTCATCAATGTGCCATGGTGGTACCTCGCTGCTAACAAAATGATGAGCCCGTTCCTCACACAGCGTACCAAGAGCAAGTTCGTTTTTGCCAGCCCGGCCAAGTCAGCAGAAACCCTCTTCAGGTTTTGCACGCAAAACATTTGTCAATTGCTGCTTTTATTATTAGATCATCCAGGTTTTATGTTCTAATTGTTGTTCATCTTCTCTAACAAACTGCAGATACATTGCACCGGAGCAAGTCCCTGTCCAATTTGGTGGCCTCTTCAAGGAAGATGATCCTGAGTTCACCATCTCTGACTCTGTCACCGAGCTCACTATCAAAGCTTCATCCAAAGAAACCATTGAGATTCCTGTCACTGAGGTTGGCCCTTGTTACATCCCAAATTGCTTCCTATGAATCTTCCAATGCATAGATTGTTGATACTAATTATTGTCTTTGTATATGAAATGTGCAATCTTTGTAGGACTCCACAATTGTATGGGAGCTCCGGGTGCTTGGTTGGGAGGTGAGCTACGGGGCGGAGTTCACCCCCGACGCGGAGGGCGGATACACTGTCATCGTGCAGAAAACAAGGAAGGTTCCGGCGAATGAGGAACCAATCATGAAGGGCAGCTTCAAGGTTGGCGAGCCCGGCAAGATTTTGCTAACGATCAACAACCCTGCATCCAAGAAGAAGAAGCTTCTTTACAGGTCCAAGGTCAAGAGGACCAGCGAGTCCGTTTGAGGTTGCAGCTGCCTGGTCATTACAGTTTATGACACCAGTTCATCACAGCCCCATTCGAACTTGTTCCCTGATAGAAGAGAAACCTTTTGGTTTGGTTCTTTAATTTATCGCTTTTGTTGTTTTGGGTTCACATTTTGTATTTGTTTAATTAAAAACCAAAGTGAGCTTGTTCTGTGATAGTTGGAGGAAGAGGTTGATATGATATAATGGCATCGTGATGGTTGTTGAGGGCAGATAAGAAAAATGTGGAAGGACTGAAGGATATCTGCTGCTCTGTATATCTGTCTGTCTGTACATTGTATCTCTGGATTCTTATGGATATGTTAAATTTAGAAGTACCTGTCATCATTCATCAATCCATGTTACCCTATAAATTCTTCTCTCTATTTCCTTCTCTCTGATAAGAGAGAAGCTGTTTGCTCTCCATGGACGTCAGGATTGCTTGCCCATTTCCAGCAAGCAAGGATCACCTCTTCAGGATCAATTGCGAAGTTATTGATCATGGAGTCATGGCTGCACCGAAAATTACCCTTCACTGCTTGCTGACAGCACTTGTCATTAGGGAAAGTAAAACATTTTTACTTCTGCAAAGACTCACTCACCTACCTGGCTTGCCTCCAATAAACAAACAGCAAGAGGACAAGACTGCAGGCCAAACAGGAAAGGTTGGCATCTGCCAAGTGTTTGCGCTGCTAATGATGGGCATAAACTAAGCGTGGGTGGAAGAACATCCAGCGTCGCTGCCGCTCGTTCCAAGGTTGTCATCGTGTCCCTCAAACAATCCGCGGAAACCAAAGGAAAAGCGAGGCCGGAACAGCTGTTGCAAATAAAGAAGGCAAAAGAACAATGAGGCTGCGCAGCTAGCAGTGCAGTGCAGGATCTCTCCCCTTTGACTACACCAACAAAGGCGAGTATAAAAATGAAGGACCAAAAGGGCAGGCCTCCTCATGTCCAGTTTGGCCATGTGCTCCGCGCTTTAAACAATCAAATTCTTGTAGTAGCTTTCATTGAAGGACGAGAGAAGCTTTGTGCGCCCTAGCATTTCGGCCATTGGCACGCTGTGTGTTTTGCTCCGTCTTTGCGCAAAGGGTTGGGAACCGAAGGGAGGAGGGGAGGCCCATTTCGTTTGCGGTTTTAATGATCGGAAAAGAAGACCTCATGATTGATGGCAATGGACATGCACCATTGTCATGTTTGACGTTTGCGTGCCCATTTATTTAGGGTCACCGGAAGTGTATACAATTCCAGGGTTATTCTGTGGGGAAAATGGCATTGTGCTACATAGCATCGAGTATAGATGCACTTAAAGCCTCTAGCCAAACTACTAGATGTTATATAATACTTGTTATATGTCATGAATATAAAATTTGTTTCCTTCTATGTATCCCTGAGTCGGAACGGTTATTCCGATATGTCGATGGTACTGGAATTTATTTCGACCTCGTGCTCTCGGTGTCTTGTTGCTGGCTCATCTTAATTCAAAAAAAATCTATACTGAATTTTCCTTGCCAATTGTGTAGAAGACAAAAACCGATGTAATAATATTTTTAAGAACAGGAGCCCTTGGAGGGGCTACTATGAAAAAAATTATTAAACTAAAAGCATGTTTGGTTGTTTGGCCGAGCATGACCACCTTGAACCGAGATGTTCAAAGGGCCAAAGCGCGACAAGTTCTTCAGGTGACAGGGCCACTATACAGGAGTGGGACAGCTTCCTCCAGACTCCAGTTACTGGTACTAGAATTGGAAGCGTTGTGCGTGTGCGCTCGATCTTACTTAAATTTCAAGTGGAGAACCGGGGAAGCAATCAGCCGATCGCGTCGGGGATGGACGGACATACGGAGGCCTCCCTAATTTTGTCCCCGTACATGCGTCTGGGTCCCAGCCGGGCGAGCTAGTTGGATTGGAACGCCCATCGTGGGCTATTAAAATAGGGATAGGCGCGGGCCTGGAAGTGCATCATTCTTGCGCAGTTGGACCAGTCCGGATCGGGCTTACGGTGGGTGCCGACCCGGGACCAGCCCGCCCCAACAGGGGCCATCGATCACGCCGGTCCACGGATTGGAAAACCGTCGTACAGCGCCGCGCAGCTCCACCGGATTCTATGATCGCGTCCATGTCGATGAGGGTAGAATTCGGAGGCTTCTTGTAACGGTTGAGGTTGAGGTTAGGGGAGATAATCGTTCCGTACAATTTCTAAAACCAATTTGTTCGGTGAATGATACTCAGATCGGGACGACTTCCCAATCGGCTTTTGCTTTGTAAAGGCAGGATAGCAAGCTTTCTCGTGGGGAGAAGCCGAAACCACAACCGCCTCGTGGTAGTGGAGAAGCCATAGCTTTGTGGGCTTTGAAGTTCGTGTTAGCTTTGAAGTTCGTGTGAATTCCGTCTTCGTGGGTCTACGGTATTTTCAATATAAAATCCATGCCTCTTGTCCTTTGATCATTAATTTTTTGGTGGGTAGAGAAACTGCATATCTTCGGGCAAAGTGAAAGGTATTTGAACCATTCTGCCTAGATCGAGCTGTCGCGAATTAACCAGCAACCTTCAAATTGCCGGTACAAATACGACGGATGTGGCAGGCGCGCGGCAGATCCAGCCAAAGCTTGCGATCGCGCTCCGATCCCTCGCTGTGGCCCCGTAAATCACGCGCGGGCGCGGCATCAGTAACAGTAAGCGAACAATGGAGTACTACTACATGGGTGGCTACATGCATGTGCGTTCCGCAACTGAGTTCAGTTAAGGGTGATCCTCGGATTCTTTCCTTCCGGACCAAACGGCATAGTTCAGGTTACGCTCCAAATCCAATGCCTCGTACAAACAATAACACTCCACTACTTCAGTGCGCCGTCTGGTCACTGACATGGGATGCTTCTTGGTTTCTTGCCCATCTCAGGCGCTACAGAAATACAGATCCATCTACAATTTTTAGAAGTACAGAAGGTGAGGTACTATTAGTAGCATTTATCTACTACACTACTCTAGTACCGCGCATGCACCATGTTCAGAGAAGAGTGCACTCTACTTTTATTTCTCACATTGGCGACCACTCTCTTTATAACATGAACACAGCCTTTCGCCAACCGGTGTAAACTGAGTACACTTGCACCAGACACCCGTAGCGTTGGAAAGAAGGGCGAACTAGTAGTAAGCAACAACTGGCATTAGTAACAAAGGGCCGAGGAGAGAGCTGAGTTATTGGCAACTCAGAACGAAGAGCACAGCACATGATGAGGATAACTGTGCCCCCCTTTTTTTTTTTCAATTATTAGTAGGGCAAGTACGCTTGAGTTGCCATATCTGCCACCAGAGAGCATGTGTTGCATTCACGCCTAGGTGTTCAAGGAGAATTTTCACTGGTAAGTACGTACTGCTCCCAATTAGTCGACCATAATGAGGAAATTTGGCAAAGGATAAAGGCGAGATTAAAAACAAAAAGGAAATGAAAGAGAAACAATTGTAAACTTCCAGCGTATGTAAGTACTACCTACTTACCTAGCCAGTGAAGAAAGAGGGAAGGGAAAGGCGAAACGTAAAGCGTACCACGTTTTGGGAACCGGAAAAGCTCTCTGCTCGCTCACTCCTGTAATCTTGTTTGCCAAACGACCAACATGATCAGATGCAAATCCTACATGACCAGGTCGGTACAAACGCTGCTACTCCATTTTTGTGCTAGATCACGATGAAACGATGGCAGTAGCACGCGGCAGAAATTGGGTGAGTGAGGCTGTCGGACAACATCAATTGTGAAATAGATCCTCTCTTGCCTGAGAAGAACATGTAATTTAATCGTTAACCGTTTAGTACGCCACTGTATGAAGTAACTTAAAGGCAGCATAGGATTCCATTTCGATGGCAACAGTTGCAAAAACCGATGCGCACTGTTCGTGCTACTTCTTTTTGGAGCCTTGCATGAGTACATGCGACCGAAGTCCCCAAGACTCGGGCCATGTGTCTCGAGTTGGGCATTGTGCCGTGCCGGCCGCCCGCCCAGGCCCGCTGTGCTTCGGACCACATCGTGCGCCGTGCCAGCTCGGCCCGGTCACTCCGCCGTGCCGTGTCGTGCCGGCCCACCTCGCCTCCGGTCAGGTCTTGGCACGGCCCAAAGCCCGTCGTGCCGGGGTCGTGCCATGCCAGCCCAAGCCCAGCCCTAAGTAACTATAGAGCGACGCGTGGGGAGGGAGAGGGAGTGAGAGGGAGGTGGTTGGAGGAGTGGAGGGAGGGAGGGCGGCGATCGGCAGCGCATGGGAAGGGAGGTGGTTGGAGCTGGAGGGAGGGGAATCAGATAATGTGATTAGGGTTTGGGAATTTGGGAGCCGAGGCTCGGGAGAAGGGGTTGGGGATGGGGGTTGGGGGAGCTCGAGGGGGATGTTAGGCTAGACCGGGTGGCAGAGAAGGGTTATTGGTTGGGCTAGACCGAGTGGCAGAGGAGGGTTATTGGTTGAGCCAGGCCGAGATGGGGGAGTGATTGAGCCAGACTCAAGAGAGTGAGGGATTGGGCTATAACAGGAAGGTTGGACCTATTTCATGCCGGGCCGACCCAAACACGGCCCAACTGATCGTGTCGTCGGTATGCATCGCCAACGCCGCATTCTCGAGCCCGCCGCGGCGCGATTCGTGCGTGCGCGCCCGCCCACCACGTGCCGTGTCGTGTCGTGCTTAGACCGTGCCGTGCCACTCGTGCTTTGGACCGGCCCGAAAAAGCACCGCCCAAGTCCCAGCTCTAGTCTCGAGGCAACCGGGTGCTCTTTCGAGATCCCTTCTACAACGTGACATTCTTCCGTTGCTTGTACTAGAACACCCAGCTAAAATGCTTGAATGTCTTTTCATAGTCTTTAATTGATCCGGAGGTTGGAGCTCTTCAAAATCTGGCCATCTCTGAGTGGCAGTTTAAAAGTTAAAACCAGAGCACGACTATACACATGAAATGTATCATACATTCATACAATCTGGCCATCCCTGTGGCGAAGATGGAGAGATTCTTTGTTGAACTTTTTTTTATTAATTAATTATTTTTTATTTTATTTTAAATTTAACCCCGCGCGACCTTTATTTCTAATTCTAACCTCTTTGGTCACACCACCGACCGTGACGTAACAAAATAACATTATTACACCATAAGATAAGTTCGCAAAATAACACTTTTGGTCACACCACTGGTGGTGACGTGAGTGACCAAACAACACCGTCAAGCCACAAATGGTGGCGTGACAAGAGCTTAACAGGCTACGGACTGACGTGACAGTGTTATTTTGTCACGCCACGGGTGGTGACGTGACCAAAAGAGTCAGAATTAGAAATAAAAATCGCGATGAGTTAACTTTAAAATTTTAAAAAAAGATTAATTAATAAAAAAAATTCTTCTTTGTTCAGTGTTGTCAGCATATTTCACAAACCAAACAATGGATTAAGACACGACTAGTCCACGTCACCAGAAGTACCCTCGCGAGATTGGATCAGCATTCGATGAACCGAGACGTACGTACAGCATCCAATTTGACGTGAGTAACCGCATCCGAGGATGCATCATATCTGTCATCAACTCATCATGACGTGCCCCGCAGATCAGGGGCGGAGCTTAGGCTAGGCTAGGCTAAAGTGGGCCATAGCCCCCCTTTCAAATTGAAATCACACTATGAAGTATTCTCTTATTGCTACATATACATTGATCAAGTAACAAATTAAACAAGTAGCTAGTAGGATTTGGAGCACAGTTAGCTAGATTGGCCCTCTAAGTTTTGGTTCAAGCTCCGCCACTGCCGCAGATGCTCCCTTTGTTTTATTACTTCCTGAATCTTGTTGATTTAAGATATGCCTGACACAGCATACGGATCGAGAAAGCATGTTTCTGATGACACACTGTTGCTGCACGTACTCGACAACTTGTGGACTATAGTCTGCATTATGTAGCCAACATCACCTGCTTGTTCAACCAGATAAAACGGCGTTGTGTGGTTAGATAATGCGGCTCTTCGTTCCAGCCCTGTACGTAGAATGGCCATTGACACGCATTTAGCTAGTACTCCTACAAGGCTGCAACAGAAACCAAACCGAAAAGGCTACATTTGCCTTTTTCGGGGAATGAATAACTTGGGAAACAGACGCCAACAGTTCACATATCGATATTGCAAATGTGTGCTGAAATGAACCACCTTTCGTTACTGATAGACAGCAAAGAGCAGCTACACGAATAAAATAACCTGGAATCCCCTAGCAAGGATCCGACAATATACTACTTTCAGTTTATCCCTGGACATCAACAACCCCATAAAAACAGACCTCCCAAGCTTCTGTTTACAGCCAAGTTGAGCCAGGGCCCTTGTGCCTATACAAGAAAATTTATCCATTGAATGACCAGCCTATGCAGACCTCCATTTCCATACATTACTAACAAGGATTTGTGACAAAATTCTCTGAACCAGAAATCAGTATACTCAAAAAAATATTCAGAAACAAGATCCTCTAACTATTAAATCCCCCTTTTTTATTGACTGGTACATAGAGCTTGTGGAAGAAACACAGTTGGTGCAGTGTTTTGAGTTTTACCTGCTATTTAACTTCTGCCCTTTGTCGAATTTAAGGATGAAGTTAGATAGAACACTGTTGTCATTGCAAGTGTCCCTCGTGGATAACCATCTGTTGTCAAGCTGAACATTTACATCCCTGTGCCAGGAGAAAGTAATAAGTTCAGTTGTTCTTAGGCTACCTAAAATTAAATGCAACATCACTGTAAAGATGTATCTTTAATCATACTTGCGGAATGCTACTACATTTATACACTCTTGCTTGATTTTTTTTTTTATAAAAAAAAACAGGTTAGTTCTGCAGTTCAGTAGTACACTAAACTATCTGCATTTCTCGACAATGCAGAGTTTATGCATATATGATCAGATGGCATCATGGAAGTTTTGGGTGTTCTTGATATTGAAAAGTTCACACCTCCTCAGGCTGAGAACTTCATAATTTTTCCGCAAGTAATCTGCATGCTTAACGAGAACATCCTGAGCATAATCCTTGCCAACAGTTCTAATTGCAGCTGTATTAAGCAAGTTTTCTAAGGAGCCATGTTTCTTCAGTAGTTTCACTGCAGTCTTGCGACCAAAACCAGGAGCTACATGCTGGATTCCGGGAACACCATCCGCTTCATCACCTATGAAGCACCCTGTGCGGCATAACTTCCGATTGATCAGTTGGGTAGATAAACCAGACTCTGAATGATAAAAAAAATAATTGCATGATCGCAGATTAATACACAACATATATACTTACTAAGGCTCAAATCTGCAGTTGGGTCACACTTGTACTGTGCAACATAATGCCTCAGTGTATAAAAGGACCAACGCCCCATCTCAGGAATAGGCATAACTAACTGAACGTCTTCAGATATCAGCTGCTTGAAGTCCTTATCTGGTGAGCCAATGACAACTCTAAAACCTTTTTGCAATACTTGCTCAGTTAAGGTAGCTACTACATCATCTGCCTCATACCCATCGACTTTGACAACCTGAGTTTGCCGTTTGCAAATCATTAAGCATTATAATTCTAACTAAGAAAGCATTGCAGATTGCGCAATTCTAGACATCTGTGTTTTCTATCTCTGGTTCACCCACCGGAACATTGCAATCGCGGAGCACGTCGACGACGCGCGAGTCGGCGCCGGTGCCAACGCCGCGAGCCCGGTGCGCCTTGTACGACGGCAGGAGCCGTCTCCGAAACTCGTTCCCTCCCTCCCCGTCCAAAACCTAACACAAAGAGAGATGATTTCAGAAGTGGCTGAAAGGAGCACGTAAAGGTGACTGACTCCTTTGTAGGGTCTGGGAGGGTGTACTGTACTCACGGCGACGACGGGGTCACGGAGGCTGACGTGCGCGAAGAAGAGCGCGAGCCAGCGCGCGAAGGCACCGAGGCTGCGGTGGGAGCCGCGGAAGCAGAGCGGGTTGACGTCTAGGAAGAACACCCGTGGCTTGGCTGGCCTCGCCGGGGCGCCGTCTCTGCCCGCAAGATGTTTGCGGGAATGCCTCACAGGCGGCGGGCTGGAGACGGCCGAAGTGGAAGGAGAGGACGACGAGGAGACGGAGGCGTATGCTGTTGCGCGGATGCGGAGAGGGCAGTATCTAAGGGGCGTCGATGCCCCAGCGGCGGTGATCGGAGCTAGAGGCACCGCGGTGACCGCGCCCACGGCGGGCAGTGGCAGTGGCATGGCGCGCGGTTTGGTGGGAAGCGGAGACGGTTGTGGATGTGGATAAAGGGGCCGAAAGAAAAAGGGAAATTTTCTGGGCTTTTACTATAGCCGATCTATTATGGCCTAGAAAGCCCATATTATTTTAGATGTAATTGGATTCAGTGTTTTCAGTATGATAGGCAGGACCCATCATAACTCCGCGTTGCAATATTTTCGCTGTGCCTGAGAATATGTGACGTTATGCTGGGTAATCAGTGACATATACATTGCACTTGCATGTGCATCGGTTAAATACTTAACGTAAAATTGTCTACGGGAATACTCAACTTTCGTGGCTATATGGCTTTGCTAAAAAAACACTAAAATTTTGTGGCTATTTGTTGTAGAACACTAAGCCAATAAAAATATCATTTTCGGGCTGAAGAGATGAGAGAAAACAAATGAAAAGATCATTTTACCCTTCATCTTCTTCCTTCATTCCTATTCCCCCGCACGCCCCGAACCGGACCCTTTCTCTTCTATCCTCTTCTCATCCTCCCTAGGTGAACCGACCGGATTTGGCCGCCTTCAGTCGCCGCCGCGCTGCCTCAGGCTGCCACCACTACCAACTCCTCGTCACACCGCCTCGGGGCCACGCTCCTCCGACCGGCTCCGCACCGTGTTGTGCGCGGGCTTCCTCTTTGTGTGGCGCCACCTCCACCTCTCCTCAGCTCCCGCCTCGCCTCTCCTCCGCTCCTGCCTCCCCCTCTTCGCGTCAGATCCGCTGCCGATGAGGCCGACGAAGCTCCGTCCTCTTGGCCCATTGTTCGCCAATTCCATCACATCCGATGGCCCGACCGCCGTGGACGAGCCCACTCGGTGCACCTCCAGCCTTGACGTCGCCGCCATTAGTTTCTCTATAGTCACAGGGTTCCATTTTTGTCGTTCCCAGCTATCTCTGTGGTCCCACTCGCCGGCGCGAGCTTAGCCAAGCGCGCCCACATAGATTCATTTGTTTGTGTAGATTTGGGGAAGAAGAGCAAGTGTAGCAAAGTAGTTAGGTTAGTGAGGAGATTAACTAGTGTTAAGTGCAATTAGTTAGTTGTTAATAAGTCATTAGTATTTTGTATGACATATGGGTCCAAACCATTAGAATTGCAATTAGCAAGGTTATTTTCTACCGCGGTAGACACTGTATAGAGTGTAGACGGTTGAACCAAACCAAGCGAGCCAAACACTGTGCACTGAGGGCATTTTATAAAGTTTTCCTCTCCTAATTAGCCGGATATATTATTTTAATTTGCTCAGTGTCCTACAGCAAATAGCCACAAAATTTTAGTATATTTTGGTAAAGCCACATTTTTGGATGTCCATCAACAAATGACGCAAAAGTTGAGTGATCTATAGCTAATTTTGCCCAAACTTAAATGTGTATCCACACAAAGAGATAATAGGCATTTAATTTCTGATTTCCTGCACTTTACATGTGCATCAGATGATCAGAACGGTTAAATGTGTATCCACATAAAGAGATTATATGCATTTAATTTCTGATTTCCTCAATTTTCATGTGTATATCCACGCATGCGGAAAGTGTATATTGCCTCCACGGAACATATTTTACCTATCGGTTGTCTCTGGAAAACAAATGCTCGGATGCACCTCATTACTTTTTCTAGAGAATCCAAAACCGAACTTCTTGTCAAAGCACTTTTTAAATTTCTACTCCACCCATTTCACTGTACTTGTTCACGTTCCACCATGCGTAAGGACTATGAAAACACTAAATCTAAAAAATATTTAATGATAAACAGCTATATATATATATGCCTATTAAATAATATGCCACAACCACTTAACATTTTATCTTAACTAATAAAAGAAGTTTACTCCCGCGCAGCGGGACGATCGTCCCACCCTAGAAAAAAAAACTCGTACCGACTCCTCCCACCCCGCCCGTACGCGCCCCCACACCCTCCCGGCCTCCAAAAAATGCTAAGGAAAGATAGGAGAAAACTGCTAAACAAAATTCGCGACATCAGCAACCGCTCGCGGCGACGTCAACCAAGTGCGCCGCTGAGAGCGCCTTGTCGGCATCACGACATTTGTGCTACTTGCGCATGGGGAGATCCACGAGGGCTCCACCGCTCACGGAAGGCGCACTCAGACCTCTTAGTCCTCCTCATCGACGACAACGCGACTGCTGGGAAAGAGGCGGCGTTGCCTCCCAACGCAATCGCTCCTTTGGCCATATGTGTGCGTCCCCCTCCCGCGTCGCAGCTCTCAACTCCTACTTCTACTCCTACTCCTGCTCGCTCTCGTGGAGCGTGTTCCATCTCATGTACGATTCTTTTTATCCATTACAACGCACGAATATCTAACTAGAATACGATGATACCAGGAATCAATTCATTCATTGACATGTTATGGTTGGTTTACTTAAAAAAATATTGGTTCTGAGTTCTGACTGCACATGGATACATGATTTAAACTATTAGAACTGTTTTGGTCTAACTTTAAATGTGTGCCTATAATTTTTTAATATAAATATGTGTTTTTTGCTTGCTTTGAACAACAGTTTGAGATTTTGTTCAAGCCATAGAATGCAATGGAGAATTGTTTTGCATTCCTGACTACTGAAAATTTTCAGTGAAAGCTTATTCAGAAAGTTTCATCTTTGTACGTACGCTTCACACGATATGAAAATTGTTTCGTTTAAAATATGGATTTTGTCGCAATGCACATACACCATACTAGTCTTTCAAAACATTTTAGTAGAGGTGGAGAGAGAAAAATTGCAATAAATACACACTACGTTTTTCGATAGATAAATATATTGAAATAGATATTCAAGATCACAAACAAATATAGAAAACGGATGAGGTAGTATCTAGAGCCTTCATTGCGGAGCTTTTCTTTTCTCCTTTTGAGTTGGTGCAACCCGATTGAGGCGAACTCGAATCACATATTAATTGTTGACACGGTTTTGGAATAAGCGGACATGATAAACGCATTGAATCCGTTGTTTGTGAAAGTGAAGGTTCCGTTGGAACACCCTGGACCGTTTCGCGTCCATTTTCTATTCCTTTAATCTGACGATTCTACAAAAAAATTATAAAAGTGCTTGCCAATTGTCATCCGGTGAAAACGACTGGAGGTTGGGTGATGAGGTTGGAAAGCAACGATATTTCCATTCGACGGCCACAAAAATTAAAAAAATGCAGTGGCATATAAGGGAGAGGTGATATGCTAGGAAAGCAATGATATTTTCATTCAGAGACGGTCCCAGCAATAAAGCGAGACTGGCGGCCGCCTGAGGTAGCTGGAGCCAGCAAACCCACCCCCTCCTCCCGGGCACCGACGGTCCCTGCTCCCTTGCTCTCGAGGACGAAACTTCGTGGGCTATTGGAATCGAGGCCGCACCAGCTAGGCCCATAGCCACCCAGGCCCAAGGCGCTAAGGGGATAAGTGGGTTTTGGGGGTGTGCTTTGCCCAGAGCCCAGACGCCCCTGGCGGCTTGCGCTTGACTCGAGTGGAGGCGGAGGAGTGGGAAGGGTGCGAAACCGTGGGCAAGCTCGGCGGTGTGTGGGAAGGCGCGACAGGCGGTGCGGTGTTGCTCCCGGGCGACGCGACAGGCAGTGCGGCGTGGATTGCTCTTGTCTCTTCTCCCGGGAGACGGCGGCTCTGCTCCCAGCCGCGTGGTTGTTCTGTTGAGGAGGCTGGAGGGGGCGAGGAGCTGAGGGGGCCAAGGCACTCCCCATTCGGCCTCCTCCCAGTACGGGCGGAGTGGACGGCGCATCGACGGAGTAGAGCGGGCGGCGCGGAGCTGGCGGGCTGCGGCTGAACCCTAGCGCGGCGGCGCCGGCGGCGTTGCGGCGGAGTGGGCTCACGGCGCCGTGGCTGAGCGGGTGGGCTGTGCTCAAGCAGAGCGGGCTGCGCCTGCGGCAGACCGACAGCGACCGAGAGGATCGGAGGAGTAAGAGATTAAATGTTCCTCTCAAATCTCTATAGCCATCTCAAATTGATTATTTAGTCATGATGCTTCAATCAAGTCCTTAATTTTATTTGTGATGGTTCTATTGTAGAAGTTTTTGAATTAGATTATATCACCTTTGATTTGCCCTGCAGTTTGTAGTTAATTGAAATATTCTATACCGTACTTATGGGTTAAGTTTATGCAGGGTGTTCTCTACCCTTGATTTGTTCTTTTAGAAGTTCTACTAAGCAATCACCCTAAATGAGTAACATGAGTGCTTAATGCATCTAGGATGTTTGCATATTCAAAAGGATTCATTTTTATTAGTTCAATGAGCACTAGATTATTCTCTAAAAAAGGTTAGTTGAGCAATAAAGTAATTAAAACATATTGACTTGAACATCACTGCATTGAGCCAGCGAGCGAGGGCCTAGTGACTGAACCCTAGCGGTGTGTGGCGAGGCGCAACACGCCTGACGAGGAAGAGTTGTCTAGTGAGGTAGCATCGTAGCGACGCACCGCCATACCTAATATTTGATTCTAGATCCGTTACTGTTTTCATTCCACTAAATCTAACAGAGTTGACAACGGTGGCATAAAGAGATAATATTTTAGAAATATAGTAACATATAGAAGAGAGATGACAATCGTTCCCGTATAAGCCCTAGCGCCATCGAGTCGCCTGGAGGTCTTTTCGAGAATAAAAAAAGGTTGGTATGATTGAAGTAGTATTGAACAAGTTACATCCCTAAAATTTTACCAATAAACTTGCTATCAGATGCCACGAGCCTGTACTCAGTCACAAAAGACCCTGAGCGTCCACACATGACATGTGAGTTCATGGATTTATACCGATCAAATAATTATTCCAAAAGACTTCCGTGCATGACCATTGATCTGGACTATTTTCGCATCTGTGTTTAGACCGGCTGATATACAACAATTCTGCAAAAGAAATGGTTGATGCAACTCACGGCCAGCCGGAGGCCGCGCCGGCCTCACAAAACCGACGAATATCCAGCGCTGAACAGTTGCTGCAACTGACATGCATGCGGCAAATCACCGAAGAATCTCGGAACGTACGCCTGGTGCGCGCGTTGGTGCCTCACCTCCGTTTTATAGCGCCGCCACATTTACTAGGATGAAACTGTACGCTACGCCGCGCCGTAGATTTCAACATTATCGTAGTATAGACGTTTATTTGAATTGTATAGAACTAATTCGTTTGACGCAAAATCTTTTTTTTTTTTTGTATAGACTTGTATGACTGGTCTTTTTTTATGTGTTAATTAACTAGTGGCTTAGCATTTATTCCTTTTCTTGTTTCTGGCTGCTAGCTGCATTTCGATATCACAAAGAAACAGCGTTGTTATATTATTTTGCGAAAATACGGTGGATTAGAACTCTTCATTTTGAATTAACAATTTTACGTTTGGAAAACACAAGTTGTCAATCTTTTATTGGACTATGCTTGTGGTGTGATGGCTGCAACATGCAGTTTTCTGGTGTGTTTGAACCAAATTTAGTTATGGTAGCATTTCAGTTATAGACCACTAATGATTTCTTCCTTTGGCGTATAGTACTATTAATATTTCTAATCTTTTTTTCATTGATTTATAGTAGAATTGTGATTCATAAATTTGTTTCAATTATTCTTTCGTCATGAATAAAGACTTTTTCCTGTAAATACGCCATATTTGATTCCATTATCATACGATAATACTATATTTGTATTTATTTGCTGTATTATACCTCTATATATTCTAAATAAATAGAATAGAGAATCTCGATTTGTGATGTCCCGTGATCATATCAAGATCTTTTTTTGGCTAAATCTTTCTAAAAAAGATTGAGCCGACTTTAATTGCAATCAATTAGAAGACTAAATAAGAACCGTTGTATTTCTTAATTGTCTTTCACTACTACAAAACAAGTTATAGTAGACGCTTCATCACATGGTTCCTTTGGAACCGTCTGTGTTGTTATATCACAGACGGTTCCTTTTGAAACCGTCTGTGATACGTCATTATCACAGACGGTTGGTATCACAGACGGTTTTTGAAACCGTCTGTGATACTTCACAAACGGTTCGTGATACCAACCGTCTGTGATAAGGTTGTTATCACAGACGGTTTGTATTAAGAGCCGTCTGTGATTTGGATTTTACTATGGTTTGGAATTTAAAGCTATAGTAAAATCCAAATCACAGACGACTCTTAATACCAACCGTCTGTGATTTGTCGTCACAGACGGTTTTTGTATGAAACCGTCTGTGATTCGCAACGCAGGAATTTGAAAATTTTGAACGCGTACGCGGGAGGCAAAATATGTCCTTATATATTATGGCCGACCTCCTCTGGGCGCTCTGTCTCGCACTCCCGTAGTCCCGGTCCTCCTCTGGGCTCGGTCCTCCCTTGCTCCGTGAGTCCTCCTCCGAGCTCCGGCTGGTAGCTGCTCCTCCGGTCCTCCCGCAGCTCCCTAGCCCTCGCTACACCTCCAGGCTCCGGTCCTCTCTTGCTCCCACAGTCCCCAACCTTCAACGTGCTCTTCCTCCCCAACAGCTGAGAGTCGACGCCGACACCAACGCTGACCTCCTCTAGTCCTCCTCTGACGCCGACGCCGACGCCGAGCTCCTCCAGTCCTCCTCCGACGCCGATGTCTCTGGTATATGAGGTTATGTTGGTACTTTTGTATATGAGGTTCTATTAGATTCAGATCCAGATTTGTATGTATGAGCTTGTGGTACTTGTGTTAGATTCATATCCAGATTTTACATTAGATTCTCCTCCGATTCTACTGCATTGGTACTTGTATATGATCGAGTGTATGCGTGTATCCATGAATCCATGGCTTGAGAAATTTATTGGGAGGCTTAGGAGTTGGGAATCCATGTATATGTATCAATGAATCCATGTTTGGGAGGCTTCGGAAATGGCAGTGTATGTGTATGAGTGTATCCATGAAATAGCAATATATATTTTTTGCAATAAAAACTATCACGACGGTTGCTCGAATAAGAGCCGTCAGGAAAATAGCTATCGAGACGGTTCAACCGCTCAGTGATAGCTTTATCACAGACGGCTCAAAAACCGCTCGTGATAATCGTCATATCACTGCACGTTGGAAACCTTCTGTGATGACGGTTCCGAACCGTCTGTGATGAGGCTTTTTGTAGTAGTGTTTCCCTTTTTGTACTTTGCTTTCTTTTTATTTATAACTTTTTTATATGTAGTTTTATGTACCTATGAAGAAACCAACCAAACATGTCGCCATGGACGACCAGTATTTGTATGGATACACTTTGAGAACCTTTAACTGTGATATCAGGTCAAAAAATGTTTGGTGATTAATCACTAATCAACCATAACACAAACATAGAACGCCAAAATTGGTATTATGGAATTTTCAGGTTTATTCTTGGAATCGGTATTTCAACTTTTGGCCGAAACAAACATATAATTCTAAGAGAATACAAGTATGTGAATATGACGCACCGGAATGTAGAAATTGAAATATCTGCATTTTGTCTGTTAATTGTCATAACCTGGTTCTCTATGGTATTGTACTTTTTTATCTCCCTGCTTTGCATATCTTATTTTATGTTTGCTCCTGCACCACTGTGGGTTTTTAGTGATGAAAAGGTTCTCTTACTGGTTCTGTATCGTGTATAGATTCCATAAATGGGATTAATTGAATCTGTGGTAAAGTATTTTTTTCTTATATAACCCTGATTTCACCACGACCTAAGTGCGAGATACAATGCATTGAGTATGAGTGGATAAAGCACAAAATAAAATAATTGTCTTCTGAGTTTTATGGCAATGAGAATTCTGGTCAATTGTGGATTTGTGGTAGATCATATTTTGAAATTAGTGTCATATACATTGATCTTCTTCTGAGTTTTATAAGATCCAACTATGTTCAACCATTTTGTGACTGAAAAAGAAGAAAGTAAAGTCTTTAGAGTGTACAACAAAACTATAGCACAAATTAGGAGAACCAGGACAGATAATACATGGCGATGCATAATTGTAACATCCCAAAGTTATGTTACAAAAAATAAAATTAATGAGCCTATTATTTTATTGGATTTTCTAAAATTTAAAAGAGTTTTATTGCTTTCCTTGAATTTCCTACATTTTAAAAGTCAAACATAAAATTTATCGAGTTTCCTATGTTTTTCTTGGATTTAAAGTTAAAAATAAAAAAATAATTAAATTAATTAATTTCTTGAATTTTTGGATTTTAAAAAGGTTTATCCTATTTTGAGAAATTTAAAATAATTTATGTGCAAAAATAAATCCAAAATTAAGTTCAAAATAATTCAAGGAATTTCTGTGAATTTTTCTAGAATTTTTGGACTCTATTTGCTAAGCCAAATTAATTTATCTCAAATTGTGAAATTGTTAAATCATCAAAATGCGGATTTAGGCTTTTGGGTCGAATCCCTTCGGCCCATTTCCCGTTGTCACCCGTGCCCGACCCATCCGTACCTCTCCTCTCTCGTCCCCACTGCCGTGTGGGACCCCATGTTAGGTCTCCCTCTTTCCTTTCTTTCTTCTTCCTCTAGGCGCACCAAGCCGCCGCCATTGTTGCTCCCGCGAAGCTCGCAACCACCGCCATTCTCTTCCCCATTTCGCACACGCACGTGCGCAACGGCCTCCAAGCCCACTGTCGCGCCCATTCCAGCCTTATCCCCTCTCTTTCGCACCCGCTCCCGCCAGAATGTGCAACCACCACCGCGAATGTCGCACGCTCGATCTCCTCCCCGGACACTCCTCTTGCCCTATAAATAGGAGCATGAGAAGCCCCTACTCTCCCTAAACTGATCCACTAAGTCTCATTTCCTCTCTCCCTCCCTGCTCGTCAGATTTTGAGTTTCTCTGCCGCCGGCCAAATGCCATTCCTTTGGCGATTTCTCCGCTGTCGAAGGAGCTCCTCCGACATGGTCCACATCGCTGGTTTCGCCTCTCCGTGTTCTACGCCGTGCTCGCACTCTCCTCGCTGGAGCGTCACCGGAATCTCTTCGCCGTCGTGAGCCGAAGCTCTTTGTCGTTGCCACCCTCGCCGCCAGCGATCCGTCGAGGTGAGCACCACCTTCGACATCTTCTCCTCTCTCCGATGATGCCCTCGCCGCCGCGCTGCCAAACGCCGGCGACCACCGGCCACCGTGCGCCGCCCGCCACGTCAACGCCACTTCACCCCAATTGCCCACGTGATTGCTTGTCAGCACACACGTGTTTTATTTCCTTTTTCTTTAGAAAATCAATTTGGCCAAAATCCTTTATCGCCTCGCTGATGTCATCATGATGCAGTAAATTGTTTTCCTTTAGGACAATAATTCCAGAAGTTCTAATTTTATCATTTCATGTGAATTTCAATATTCCGAGAGCATGTTCTCCTTCGTTCGAGCTCCGATTCAAGTGATTCTAATTTCTAAATTCATATAAATTAATGATCTATCTATCTAAACCAAAATTATTTAATTTGGAGTTTATTTGAATTTGGCTTATTTTCGTATATAGATTTTGACGACTTCGGAGAGTCAGATTTCAACGCCGTTTCAAAACAACTAATTGAGCAAGGCAAGTTACATCTTTAATCGTATTTGATCCTAATATTTTAAATTATTTAAATTCTGTTTTAATTATTATTGCATGCTTATTTATATTGATTTAATTTAAATTTCTGTTTTAAATTTATAATTATTCACAATTCCATTTGTATGGCCAAATCTTAACATTGAAATATCCACACATTTTCACCTTAGATAAAATCTAGTTGATGCAATAGTATGAACTAGAATATTTTGAGAAAATTAAGCTTAGCCATGCTTAGACCCAAAAGTATTTGAATGGTTTAAAAATATGTTTACGTCATTGGTGTGCCATAGAAATTTACAAATAATTTGAAAAGTAAAATAAAAACGGGTTTGGACTTGGGCAAAATTGATAGTTGGTGGGTGCAAGTTTATGCACATGCTCAATTCAGTGAATGGTTGAGGCCTAGGGATTGTTTTGGAAGTCGCTCAGTCAATTAAGGACCGGTCTGTGAGCTGCGGATTGTTAAGCCATTCTAGACTACCACAAGTCTGGTATGGGACAGACCAGGCTAATTAATTTGCAATGTTCTATTGTTAGTTGCGCCATGTTGATGTGTGGGTGTCAGAATAACCTACTTTTTATGTATTTCCACGTGGCGCAAGAGGGGACATTCAGCGAATGGTGTAATCCAAAGGAAGTGAAACCTTAGCGGGCATGACTACTTTTGAATGATGCATTGTAAAGGCCTTGTTATAATCATTTAGTCGCACACCTATGGAAGTGTGTGAAGCGGACATTATAAGTTGATTATCTCTTGTGGGTAGAGTTGTACAACCTCTGCAGAGTGTCAATCTATTTGAATAGCCATGTCCACGGTCATAGACATGCTGAGTAAAGCCTTTCGCGGATTAGACTATGATTTTGTTTTAAAAATGATTTGATGGATGTTTATTCCATGTGGAAAAATAGGGCAGAAAACCTGTTGTAAGGGGGTTAGTCATTCATCGTTTATGTATGGAGGTTTATCCTACACTCAAGAATTGATGACTAAAAATTAAATTTGATTTTAGATATAGTATAACTATTTTTAACTTAGTATTGTATTTAAAATATTAAATGTTACTTTTGCACAAATAACCCTATAAGTCTTCTTTGATAATATCCATACATGCATTAACTATGTTATAGATGTAACTTACATAGTATATTTTTTTATGCTCACCCTTGCTAAATAAAATGTTGTTTAGAGGCGAAGAACTTCGTTACTGGTATGAATCTTGACGACTAGGCCGCTACCCCAGTCGATTGCTTGTGGCAGATCAGCTGGACCCTACTACTTCTTCTTCATCTTCCGATGTGTTCTTTATTATTAGCTCGTAAGCCTTTCTTGTAATAAACTCATATAATTATTAATAAAGTTGTACGATTTATAGATGTTATCATATTTTTTTTACTATGTACACTAGCTACTATTCCAATGACTAGTGTAAAATAAATAGAGGATTTAGGGGTGTAATTCCCGAGTCCGACAACAATTTTCGTGGCCTCTAGATTGCTTAAGGTGTTAATTCATAATAGAAAAGATAAAGTAAAAGGAGAGAATTTAACCAAAGCTTCTTACATCTAATTCATCAAACACTTCCTGGCAAAAAGCAACATGTTGGCACCAGAAATAGCAGCATCGAAGTCTACTAAGTACTAACTTTGGGTAGTTGAAATGACCCATGTGCTGAATCAAGGAAAAGGAATATAACATTTAGCATGTTAGTGTGTGACCCAATGGCATTCAAGAAGAAAATGCATATTATCAAGGCATCTAAAAGTATATTGGATTTATGATCACAGATCTCTATGTCAACTCTTACAAAGCTGCTGGTTACAATCTCTATTATATTGGCATCATCGCTTGACATCACAAGTTTGAAAAATTCTGTGATGCCAAAGAATAACCACCTTCAAATATATGATAAAAGATATATATGTGTAAAGAAAAAAAGTTAGTGAAGTAAGTCAGACCTATGTGTCGGTTTGCACATGATTATTCTAAAGGGAACTGTCCTGAGAACCTCCCTTAAAGATGATATAACTTCCAATGAGGTTGCTTTTATAACATCATCATCCTTGTTGTAGGGAATTTCCTGCAAAGAACAAGTTAAATGATCTGTCATTGCAAGGTATCTCCCGACATACTGATAGCAATCTAACACTTAGGTCGTGGTGAAATTAGGGCTATATAAAAAACTTTATCACAAATTCAATTAATCTCATTTATGGAGTCTATACACGATACAAAATCGGTAAGAGAACTTTTTTATCACTAAAAACCAACAATGGTGCAAGAGCAAACACAAAATAATATATGCAAACACTACTACAGAAAAGGTCTTCACAAACGGTTCAAAAACGTCATCACAGACGGTTTCGTGAGTCGTCTGAGTCTATGGGTCAAAGATGACATGATTCATCACATAGGGTTATTCAAACCATTTGTGATGCATACTGTCACAGACGGTTATTAACTCAAAAGCGCTCATGATAGGTAACTTTACGACGGTTTGTTATTGAAAGCATGCGTGATGACTTTCTCTATAGGCGGTTTGTAGTCAAACCGTCTCGTGATGATTTTCTCTATAAAGTCTCCAGCGATGTTGCTTGTGCTTTAAAACCGACATCATATTATATATATATATATATATATATATATATATATATATATATATTCGTAATCTCGGCCACTTTGAGTGGTCGTCACGCGACATGAGGAGGATGAGACAGCGACCACGGACAACTTCATCGAGCCCGCGCAAGTTCAAGAAGCATGGGCGCCAGAGAGCGTAAGGACATCCATTACCTCGATGTCGTCGGCGGGTAATTGGACGCCGTTGTGTTCGTAAAGTAACGTGGTCGATACCGGTCGGTAGTTGTGCATCCGCGTCACTTTCTAAACACAATGACGCCCAATTACTTATCGGCGACATCTAGGTAATTAGATGTCCTTACGCTTCTCTTAGCGACCATGCTTCTTGAACGCTGAGGCTCGATGAAGTTGTCCGTGGTCTGCTGCCTCATCCTCCTCATGTCATGTGGACGACCTCCTAAAATGGTGAGGGAATATATATATATATATATATATATATATATATATATATATATATATATATATATATATATATATATATATATATATATATATATATATATATATATTCTACTCAAGGAGTAGTTACTCCCATCTCTGAAATACCACCTAAAAGAACTTGATATACTCCATTATCACTTTGGGTATACTCATATACTAATTATAAGATACTCCAATGTGAATTACATGAAAAATTTGCAAGAGAGTCTATAGTTTTTAGCATATTTTGTAAATACCTTCATATTCATACATAAAAAGGAGTATGTCTAAAAAATTGTACATACCACCCCTGAAAAGGTGTAAATACCACCTATGTGGTCTTATATACTCGTATACTACATATACATACTTTTGGTTGCGTACGATACTTCCTATGTTGTGAGATATGTGAGATACAAAATTGGGAGTAACTACTCCCGGGAGTAGGAAAAGGCTTCCTATATATATATATATATATATATATATATATATATATATATATATATATATATATATATATATATATATATATATATATATATATATATATATATATGGTTGGTTTTAAAGGCATAGCGACATAATCGCTTAGAGACTTTATAGAGAAGAGATCGGGATATATAACATCGGAGTAATCTAATGACTCAAGGCACAATTAATCTATACACAATACATAACAACGGGTAATCTAATGACTCAAGGCATCAATTCATGCTTGATGAAGCGATCACATACAGCAGGATGTCCTTGGCTGCATGTTGTCTCATCCTCCTCATGCTGCTTGGTAGATTTCTTAGATGTCCATGGTAATTAAAGAAATCATGATCCAGTGCATACGACGCAGCGAACGGCAGAACACCGCCACCACCAAAGACAACCCACATCCAGGGGAGAGAGGCAGATCTGGCTGAGGTGAGGTAGCCGAGGGAGCAGAGGGGAGCAGCGCACCTCGATTTGGCGGCGTAGATGGTGGGGCGAGCCCGATTCGGAGAGGGAGATGGCGGCGAGGGAGATTCGACAGCGTAGAAGGCGGGGCGAGCTCGATTTGGCGGGGGAGATGGTGGGGCGAGCTCGATTCGGCGAGGGAGATGGCGGCGAGGTCGAATCGGCGGCGGGGGAGTCGCGATGCGGGAGCCCGACCAAAGTCCCGAACCCTAGCGCGCGCTGGGGAGTGACGAGTTAGGGCGCAAACCCTAGCGCACATGCTCCTATTAATAAAGGTATATCACAGACGGTTCTATTATGGAACCGTCAGTGATACGTGTCACAGACGGGTCCATAATATAACCGTCTGTGATATGGTCTCATATCACAGACGGGTCCATAATAGAATCGTCTCTGATATGGTCTCCTATCACAGACTGGTCCATAATAGAACCGTCTGTGATACGTATCACAGACGGTCCCATAATAGAACCGTCATCCTTTTGTCTATTTTAGAAAGAGACAATCTTACTTTTCAAGATTTAATTTGTATAGTTTATATTCAAACCTAGAATTGGTCATTATATTAAGTTTAAATTTTCTGTAGGTGAAATATAATTCCAAAAATTTGGTAAAAATTATATTAATTCATGATAATTATTCTAGTATTTGAATAAATTGGTTCCAGATGATGATAATAAGTTTTTATTTCTATTTTCTTTTGGGGAGTTGCTTTAGGTTAAGGTTTAATCTTGTGATAAATCATTGATGGTGCATAACAACATAACGTATAAAGAGAAGTTCTCTCTCGTTTGGAAGTCTGTGATAAATACATAAATGCAAATTGAAAATTCAGAACATTTGACACATTCTGATATAGATAAATGCAAATTATAACATATATATACATAAAACAGCTAATGTTACAGCAAGTAGTCCAACACCTCTGCAAAGAATTTGGCATACTCAAGCCTAATCCTGCAGTCATCGCTGCAGAAGACGGCGTAGTCGTCCCACCCTGACACGCCGCAGCGGTGCGCGCACCGGTGGCGAATCCTCCGATAGTGCCCACACCCGGCCCAGCGGTGGCCCGGCCATCCTCCCCCACGCCGCCGCCTGGATCGTGTCCACGGCGAGCCTCTGGCACCGCCTGCACTCCCGATTGGTCCTCTTGGCCGTCTCGCACCCGTCGGCGCCCGGCTCGCCCTCGACCTGCCTGATGTACTGCTTCCCAACGTCGCGCGTCTCGCTTGCCATGTAGAGGAGGAGGCCGAGCACATAGGCCTCGGTATTATGGCCGGCGACAGCGTCGGTCGCCCGTTCAAGGAACACGAGGCCGCGCTGCATGTCTTGGGGCGCGAAGACAAGCGCGAGGCCGGCAATGAAGCAGCCTCGGGTTGCCGGCGGCGGCCAGGTGGTTGACGACGGTGAGGTAGCGCTCGTAGTCCTGCCACTTCATTGCCTCCTCCCGCTCCAGCGC
Organism: Ampelocalamus luodianensis; assembly: GCA_036346255.1. NCBI lineage: Eukaryota > Viridiplantae > Streptophyta > Magnoliopsida > Poales > Poaceae > Ampelocalamus > Ampelocalamus luodianensis. The sequence continues at coordinate 20,289,480 of CM070617.1, read as the reverse complement.
CATGCGCATCCCCACGGCGCGCGCCTTGGACGCCTTGTACATGGTCTTGCAACTAAAATTCAAGACGATATATAGAATCTTAATACAAGAATTAATTACTGGATATTGGACACAAAACGAAATCATCACGAGATTTTATTTTTTACGCTGTATCATGATACGACTTTTTGGTTTGTACGCTACAGTCATCTTCACAAACTGACTATAACCAGAGACCTCTATACCAAAAACAAAAGAATACAGTATGTGGCTCGTAGGCTGCAGAAGTCAGTCATGGGCTGAGGAGAGCTCGTGGCCACGAGGCCGACGATGTGGACGACGACCTCGTTAGGAAGATCAAGAACGGCTATCGTCGACCTCCTCGCCTGCTCTGTCATGCTTCGCGTGCTCACCATGGTGTACTATTCATGCAATACCATGCATGCTGCCATGGCGCACGATAATATATCACTCTTATAAATTAACGTCGAAGAGACACATTTACGTCGGCGCGCGAGACGAAGAGACGCGTCGGCGCCCGTCGGCGCGCGAGAGGAAGAGACACATGCATAACGTGCGGGAGTCGAAACATTTAATTATCACAGATGGTTCTGATGAAAAACCGTCTGTGAAGTATACCATTATCACAGACGGTTAGTTAAAAGAACCGTCTTGGAAGTTTCACAGACGGTTGTTTGTTACAAACCGTCAGTGATAATGGTTTACTTCACAAACGGTTATTTTTACGAACCATCTGTGATACTTCATAGACGGTTTTAAACACGAACCGTATGTGATATTTCCTCTTCACAGATGGTTTTTAGCGCATCCATTTACACAGACGGTCTCTAAACTAAAACCGTTTGTGATTTCATGTAATACAGACGGTTTTGGCTAACCGTTTGTGATGAGGCGTCCAGTATTAGCCTTTTTGTAGTAGTGAAAACAGTGGAGATAAAAAAACCACGATACCTTAGAGAACCAAGTTATGCTAATTAACAGCAGAAAATGCAAATATTTCGATTTCTGAATTCTAGTGTGTCATATTCACATACTTGTATTCTCTAGATGCAGCTAGAATTGTAGCTATGGCAGAAACAAGATTAATTTCCAGATTTATTCTTGGAATCAGATTATGTTTATTCTTGGAATACTAGAGAACCGGTATTTCAACAAATTCTGGTAGAAACAAGATTAATTTTTTAGGTTTATTCCTGGAATCGGTATTTCTATCAAATTCAAATTTTCAGAGGGTGCTAATTTTTGTGAGGGAAATACTATTCCACTAATGATCGTATAAATATATAAAATTAGTGTCCCATCCATTTAGATAGCTCGTAGGTCCTAGCAGACAAAAGCTCTATAAAAAGAGCACACAAAAACGGTTGGCTACTAACTCAAGGAGCACGACATAGAATATGAAAATTACCTGAATCTGTAATTCAAAACCAACATGACTGCATCCTAAAATATCAATAAGATATGAATACATTTATTTTAAAAAACTAAGCAATTGGTAGAGAGTAGTACCATTTGAGCATAAGTCAACTTCGTCGACAATACCACATAAACATCCACCAAGCATTCCATAGAACTAAGCTAGAGCCGCACTTCCTGAAGAAAAGCAGGCACAAGTAAGCTCAGAGTAAACTAATTCCCCCTTGAAGCTTTGACAAATACATAATACACTACCAAACACGTTACCAATTATGCACAATAAACTACATGAACTTCATTTTTTTCGGCAATGTGTTGTATCTGATGAGGACATCTCTTTCCATGATATAACCATACCCAGTACTACCACTCTTCAAGTTGACATACAAGGACCAATTACTAGAGCACATGCTCGTCAACTCAATTATAAGGTAACTTCATTTCTTGGAGTGCACTCACATTTTATGAACACTCACATTTTATGAACTCTATGATGCTGCCTAAAGATGTTATTATCCTCAAGATCCAATATCCTTGCATGGGAGAGGGAGATGGGAGCCGCAAGACCTGGAGCACCAATTGTGGAGATGAATTAAAGAATGTTTATTTCAAGACTTTGAAGCCACCATGAGATGACATTGGAGCTAGCCGAACCATACATAGTTCCACATCAATTGTTTCGACAAAACAAAGTACTTATAATATTTTTAGTTGTTGTGTATTTGTCTGGTGTTGTGCCACCTAAGTGTTGGGCTTGGCCCATGTAATCAAATCACCCACCTTGGTTGCACCTCCCTAGGGCGCCCACCTCCTTGCCCCTCACCCCCCTAAGGCGCTCACCTTTCTTGGCCGCACCTCCTTATATAGGAGCCACCGGCCCCCTACTAAGATCGGGTTTGTTAGATTGAAGTTTAGCTTATGCTACTTTATACATTGTCCTCTTGTTCGACGAGTGTAATAGCGACATTGTCTTCGGAACCCCACTTTTCAATATAAAGCTTATTCATATTTGCAATTTCAGATTGCTTACCTCCCTCGTTCTTGCTTATTTTTCGATTGCTTACAGGAATTGATCTTCGTGATCAGGTCGATCGTGCTTCTAACAATATTGATAACAATCTCAGAGTTGGTTTAGCGATTGCTGGGCATATTGGTCGTGTACGATTGGTAGCGAATCGTGAGTTGTCTCCCCAAATTGAATTATCCTTCTCATAAAAAAAATCGGGACACAACTTGATGCACCAGTATCTACTAATCCTGAGTAAGCAATAACATTAACATACACGAGAATAGGAACAGTTCACTCCCATAATTGGTTTGCCATCACAATGAGGGCCGCTCAACACAAGCACCCGAGAGGCTATCGAAACACCCGAGCAGAGCAAGGAACAGAGGAGACACAGAGGTGGCTCGGGCAAGGGGCGACGCCGGCGGCTGAGGACGGGAAAAATTGATTGTCGGGAGGGAGAGGGGGCCAAGGGAGCAACATTGTGGCCCGGCCGACGCTAGCCTGACCTGGTGGCGGGGCGGGCGGCGGCACCGCGGGTAAGGAGGAGGGGCGTCGCCGTTGGATGGGGAGAGGGGGAAGAACAGGGGAAGCATGGGTGTGAGGAAGATGCAAGGAGCTCATCGGTGTAGTGTTGGTGACGGGGAGTGACCGACGCGGGCCGGTGATGGGAGCCGTGAGCGGCACAGCCTGCTTCCCACGGCGAAGGCGCCCTGGAGAGGTAGAGACAAGATCAGGGCCTGGGCATGAGAGAGGAATGCATGAGGATGCTTCCCAAACAAGGAATCGGAATGGATCTCATCGGAGGGGAGGGCGACGTCGAAGGTGGTGGGTTTCGCCAGTTTAGGGGAAGACGATGGTGTGAGGTGCTCTACCGACGGAAAACCCAAATCGATTGAGGGGTGTGGCGGTCGGCGCTGACATGACACAACGTTGCGGTAGGCTGGGCGGGGGGGGAGGAGACTGGAGACCGCCCGGGACGGCACGCCTCGCCGGCTGATTGGCCAAAAATCTACAGGAGCGCCGAGGGAGGAGGGAGCGGTGCCGAGCGAAAGGGAGGAGGGGGTGGGCAGCGTGGAAGGACGGGAGGAGGGAGCGGTGGCGGTAGTGACAGGCAGGGAAGAGATTGGGAGGAAGGCAGTGTGGGGTGTCGCATGAGCAGATGGTGGCAGGGAGGAGCCGAGGGGAAGGGGAGGCGGGGGAGGAAACGGGAACGATATCAGCGTGGGGGCGGCGTGAGCAGCTGGCGGCTGGGAGCACGCGGGGAAGACAGAGACGACGGTGCAGAGAGGGAGCAGGCATCGGCTAGCAATAACCCAACACGCGAAAGCAACACTACGTGAAGCAAAACTCGGGGACAACTGTCCAGACGCGAGTTGGAGAAAATCACCGTGAACCGCGGGGACACCTCTATTTCTATTTCTAGGAGCAATATTCCTATTTCTAGGAGCAATAAGCAGCTGGATATATACGGCGATATACAATACTCAGCAACCAGCTGACGACTGACGTCGTTGGCTAGCTCGACGTGTACTGCATGCATACACTATCTATGAGTCCAGATGAGTACGCCAGATTAGATCTCACATCACGTGGCAGCCGGATAATTTAGTACATATCCACCAGGAATTAGTTTATGGCGCACTTGTTTAGCTGAGTGTCGTCAGTCCATGGAGAATGTTTTCTTTTGTAGCTCCATGATTTCGCGGCCTGGACTCGTGTTGGACGGCCGCTGCGGTGTGCGCACGACACCCGCGATTCCGCTCCAGACATGCGCGCGTGGGCTGGCAAAGCCCGCGTCGCCACCAGATGCATGCCCCGGAGGTGGGGCGCCCCCCGTTGGGCTTGTGCACCGTCATATATGATATATGTGCGTCGCCGCGTTGAGACATCGTTCGCGCATCAACAGAGAAGCAGCGCCGTCTCTCTCTCTCTCTCTGTGTGTGTGTGTGTGTGTTAGACTGATGGTGTGTGCTAGGTATCGTCACAATTCGACGCGATTAGCTAATTTAAGCTGGCGAACAATGAACATGTCGCGAGTTTTAGGTAGGGCCAACAGCGAGTCTTCGGAAGGGATGGACAAGCGCTCGGACATACATGCGACTCTCTCCACAGTCAGATCCAACTTAAAATAATCGATCTCGACCATCCGATCGAACACAACAAAAATCGATGAGACACAACAATTATTTAGTAAACCTGCAACAAAATCCCTATCTGATGCAACAAATTCCCACTTGAAGCAACAATCATGGATTCCTCGATGCAACAAATAGGTATCCCTACTACAACAAAAATTTACTCTTGTGCAACAAATCAAAAACACAATTGCAACAAAAACCTCTTGATGCAACAACATCACAACAATAAAAAACACTCCATGCAATATTTCAAACTAACTGTCACAACAAATTAAGCAAATACCTGCAACAAACGCATGACATAAACCAGTCTTGACCTCAGATGGCTACGGCGGCACACTCGAGCAGACACTAGGTGTTGTTGCCTAGCGCAAGCATTTGCTCCCACCTCGAAGCTCGGGGGAGGAAGTGGTAGCACCCACCTGAGAACTCAGAGGAGGATGCGGCGGTGCCCACTCATGAGCTCGGAGGATGCGGCGGTGCCCACTCATGAGCTCGGAGAAAGCGGTGGCGACGCTCATACTTCATGCTCTGACACAACAACACTTGGGAAGCCTCACCGCCATTGCCCATACTGTACGAGTTGAACTTTTGTTGGAGAGTAATCAGAGAAATCAGAGAAGTAAGCATGAGCATGAAAAAAAGGAGCAATGTGCGTCGAGCGAACGCGAGGATGAGAAAAAGGTTAAAGATAAAGGTAGGTGGATAGAGAACGGGTGACGGAGAATGCTTGCGGTTGAACTGAACTGTTAATCTTTTCAACTCACTCGGCCCATGGGTCGTAGCATTGTCGAGTCATGGCCATGAGATTAAGGGCATGTTTGGTTCAAGGTCTGAGAGTCGTGCTTGAGAAAAAGTGGTGCCTGAGAGTAGCTTGAGAAGTATATGATTTTTGCCTGGTTAGACAAACCTGAAGATATAGTGTTTGGTTGATGATACGTGTCTGAAGATAGAAAGGAGAGAGAAGCAAGTAAAGAGAGAAACAAGAGCATTGTGCAGAGATTGGGCGAGAAGATCGATCAGATGAGTTTGATTTGCCATCATCTGGTGCCAGTCGGGTCCTTCTGCTGGTGGTGGTGGTGGCTACGGAATGTGGTTATCCTGATAATCAGCCTGGTCATTCCCTCACATCGGCATCGCCATCGCACGCCCTGTGAGTAGTCACCATCTGCTGGATCCTCCAAGGATTTAGAAAAGATAGCAAGAAAACTCTAAGAGGGTAAATCTAAAATAGCCCAAGAACCAATAAACACACAACAAAGAACCAACTTTTCAAAATAGTTCTTTTATTCATTTATTTTATTAATTGATTATGGCTATCACAAAGGTAATTGATAGCTCATAATTCGTGACTAAAGTACGGACTAAAGGAAAAATAGCTATGGGGTACTGGGGGTGTAGTCTATCTCATTAGAGCTGGCCTCGCCTGCCTTGTAGCTAGCCAACTCTTCTTCTACTGCTTTCAGCCTTGCTTCCGCATACTCCAAGCTATCCTGGGCGGTACGCAAATCCTCCAAGGTGTTCCTGTAGGCATAATCCAATGCCTTCGCCAGGTCCACCTGGTGCGTCAGCTTAGGAGAATCCTCTTCTCTAGCGGAGCGGAAGGTGCTATCGAGTCTGGTCGAAAGATGCATCGGGTAATAATGGAACCCGGTGCCATTGAGGTAGCGGTCGTATGTGTGGCGGAGACGACGGATTGTCTCTCTTGCTGCATCCTGGATACCGTCGGCGAAGGTGTCGCGTTTGATCGGAGTGTGGAAGACTGTGTTCGGCGAGAGGTCGGAGTAGATCAACACTTCCACCCTCCAAAGGTGTCGTTCTCCTACTTTGTACTTATAGCCTTGGAATGTTGGCCTCTTCTTGTACTCCAGATGTTGCATCATCTCCCAAAGAAGCTCGGCCCAGTATCCAGCAAGAACTCCGTGAGAGGTGGCATCCGGTATCTCGGCCATCTACAATTTTTGAGAAATGGATGAGTTAATAACCATTTTTAAAGAGAAGGGTTGAGAGAGGACTCTTGACAGACTCAAAATAGTTTTAGTTTTTGAAAGATAAGTCCTTAAGGAAATCCTAAGGCCACGACCTATAGTCGATATGGCTCTGATACCACTTTTGTCGAACCCAGAACGAAGGGTATCTCTGTGTTCATACACTAGTCCAGGATTTCTAGTGTACACAGTCAAACAAAAGTGATAGCACAAACATATCTCACACTTTATTAATAATAACTCAGAGTTTATTACAAAATGGGCCTGAGGCCAAATAAGTAAATGACACAGCGAAAAGCAAATATAGTAGACCACACGACTTGCCACATGCAATCGTCTGGAGGCGTAGCCTAGTCGTCAAGATCCTCACCATCCTGATAAATGTCTTCTCCTGAATAAGGATTATTCAACAAGAGTAAGCACAAATTCCGTGCTTGCAAGTTACACCCAATATGGAGAGATAATGCATGCATAAGGTAGACAAAGGATAATGGTAGGGTTCATTTTGCATAAACGGCATTTTCAAATTAAATACACATACTAATTTCTAAGGCCAGTTTGTATACTATAACCAAAATTAGTGTTTTAAATGACAGTTGTATAGTGGATAACCTCTATTAATTGAATGATGAAGGATACCCTCCTATCACTTGGCTAACCACCCAATTTTTACCATAGGATTTACCATCCTAAAATCATCTGATGAAATCATTTTATAAACCAAAAACAAAGTCTAACTTAGAGTGACTTTGCTAGCATGTCCATGACCGCGGACGCGGCTATTCGAATAGTTTGTACTCTGCAGAGTTTGTACAGCTTTACCCACATGAGATAATTTGATTTTAATGTCGGCCAATGCACGCTTCCGAAGGCGTGTGACTAAGTAATTATCATGAGGTCTTTACAATGCAATGTCTTACTGTATTTATACCCGCTAAGGTTTCGCTACCATTGTACTAACTAGGGCAGGAAACGAGCCGAGCCGAGCCAGGCTCGGCTCGGCTCGAATTGGCTCGTTTTGAGAACGAGCCAGAAGAACGGCTCGGCTCGGAAAGTGGCTCGAGCCGGCTCGCGAGCCCTCGCGAACCAGGGATCAACTGCTATGCAAAACTAGGAACAGTAGTAGAGTGCATCCATAATCCATTCAGATTCAATCAACAAAAATCACAAAATCATCAATCAACAAAATCAGTGCATGTGCATCCATTCAATCACAATATTCAACGATCAGTGCAGGCGTGCAGCGGCGCGGTCGAAGGGACGGCGGCCGGCAGGAGAGAAAGGGGATCGGGCGGAGGACGTGGTCACGGCTGACGGGGGGAGCACGGTCCGTCGATGCTGCCGGGAAACGCGTGCCCAACCGCTCCTCTCGCGCCTCTGTAAGATCGAGTAGGCCGACTAGAGGGGGGGTGAATAGGCGTTTTAAAACTTTTATGCGCTAAAACCGATTTCTAATGCGTAAGTTAATACAAATACGGTTTTGCACAATTAAGACCTAAAACCACTAGTCTCAACTAAGTGCACCAACAATACAAGTCTAATGATAATAAACAATTGAGCGAGAACTTGTAAACAATTCAATTTAGGCAATGTAAATAGCACATAGCTTGGAAATCATTCATACACAATAAATGAGCAACTTAATTATATGAATGTAAATTGTAATAAGGTAAAGCTCAAGAATGCAAACCACAATGACACGGTGATGTTTTACCGTGGTGCTCGGAGACTTACCGGTCTCCCCTAATCCACGTTGAGGGAAACCCAAACCAATTGGGCCGGCTCCACGTATTAAGCCTTCCTCCGAGGTATCAACCACCTCGCTCCACTAGGGTTGCTCTTACTCCACTCCGAGATGGCGAGCACCAAGCCACTCACAAACGCCGTCTTCTCACAAGCTTCACTTGAGAAGATCACCGACGCACGACGCCTCCACGCCGTCTAGGTGTCGGCAAACACCAAGAGTAACAAGTCTCCAACTTTCACTTGAATCAATCAAGTGTCAAAGTTCTCATGGATACCAAATCCACCACCTAATGCAACACATGCAATAGGATTTGCCTCTCAAACCTCAACAAGTGCAACACATGCACAAATGGGAGTAGAGGGCTTGCTCTTAGCTCAAAGGAACTCAATGGGGCACCAGCTTCTTTTTCTTACACGACCAAGGTGGGTATTTATAGCCCACACTCAAAAACTAGCCGTTGGGAGAAGTTGTGCTGAAAAATCAGCAGGGCCGGTCTGACCGCAGGCAAATGGCCGGTCAGACCGCACCCCCTCCAACGGTCAGAAAACTAGCCGTTGGAGGACCTCCGGTCTGACCGCCAACCAATGGCCGGTCCGATCGCATGTGCCTTTCTCGATCGCCGATACACGCCGGCCGACCGCACTCCAAAACCGTAAAATCAGCTCTCTGGAAAAAGCTGACCGGGTCCTTGACCCGGCTCGGCCGCCAGGCGAACACCACGGCCGATTCGCTCGACCAAAACTAGAAAACAACTCCTCGGAAAATACGCATCGCCAAACAAATATCGGTACTACCGCACTCCGTAGTACCGTTTCAAACTCCCAGATTACCGTTTCAAACTCCCACTACCGCTCCGTAGTACCGTTTTACGGCCGGTACACGGAATCGTCGGATCGCCCAACCCATGGCGGTCGGCACACCGCCGATCGCTACCACCGGCCGATCGCTACAGAGGCAGTCAGATCGCCCAGAATACCAAGATCGAGATCAAACTTTGTACATTTGCTTCAACTCAATTTGCAAAACATATTTGCCAAATTGATGCAATATGTACACAAAGATGAAAGCTAGATTCTCAACAAGTTGCAAAACACATTTGCCAACTTTTAGAATCATCGCCACAAGGAATAAGGTACATGGACTTAAACCGTTTGCAAAACACATTTGCAACAAGAGTCACATGCTACAAGGAATAACCACGAGCCACAACTATTTGCAAAATGCATTCGCAAATATAGGCAACATATTAAGTTGAGCCAGAGCAAACACAATGAGCTATCAACACATGACTAACTCAAGTTACTAATTAAGACCCCTCTTAATAGTACGGCAACCTATACTAGCAATCCGGTCTCCAACCAAACACCGAGACCGGTAAAAGACTAGGAACAAATCCTTAGCCCTAGCTAGTCATACCTTTTCCTTGCGCAACCACTTGAAGCTTGATGTCGCATATCCTCGCTTCAAGTCTTGACATACATCAACTCATGATGCACTCTTCACTTGACCTCCATCAACACATGATGGATTCTTCTTGTCTTGATGATCAACTCATGATCATCTCCTTTACTCCAAGCTCTTCACTTCAATATCATCAACCCATGATGATGTTCTTCTCTTGATATCATCAACACATGACGATATTCCTTTTCTTCAAACACTTGACTTGATGATGATCAACTCATGACATCATCCGAAGTCTTCAATCACATGGAACATAGCCTATTTCACCAACTCATAGAAAATTGTTAGTTCCACAAGGTGATTGTCATTAATTACCACAACATACCATTAACCAATAATGGTGGGACAAGATACCACAATCTTTTCCTCTTTGTTAATTGATGACAACCAACACAATTACAGATAATTGAATGTAATTGGTATGGGTATATATAAACACAAAGTTATATATATACTCAAGAGTTATGTTTCAAAGTAGATCACAAAGATCAATACTAATGAAACAACAAGGTCATGAATATATATGAACTACACAAGTTATATATACTACAAGTATATACAAAGTACACAAGTTGTATATACTAAATATGAGTGTATACGAACTACACAAGTTGTATATACTCACATGAATACATTAACTACACAAGTTAAATATATTCAAGGATATATGAGCATCTATGAACTACATAAGTCTCATATGCTCTCATATACTCATATGAATATATTAACTACACAAGTTAAATATATTCAAGGATATATTTCAAGGTAAAGATCCTTAATATATGTGGACAAAGGAATATGGATCAATACTAATGAAACCACAAGATATAGATTGAACTCCCCCTAAATGTGTGCATACACGAGTGTGTAAATAAAACATATGCACATATACAAGTTTTCCTTTTTGGTGAAGTTCAACCTATATATTGGATCCGAGGAATGCAAGAAGATATAATAAGATGTTTGTCGAATGCATACCTCTTTGATCTTTAAATCCAAATGAGACTAAACAATAGGTATATCAAAAAGAGTGTTAGTCTCATAAATAGATTTGTCATTAATAACCAAAACTCCATTAACACATAATGGCGGGTCTAGATTCTTCAGCCTCCTCGTCATCCTCGTCAACCTCTTCGTCATCCTCGTCGACCTCGTGCAACTCCAGCAAATGTACGATAGATCTCAGCGCCGGCGGTCGCGAGCTTCGGAGGCAAAGCTACGGGTGACGATCGCGATCGGGTACATCCACTCCTCATCGCCTAGATGGTTGTAACCGCCACAGTCCGCGTCTGCCACCTTCGTCGAATCGCCGGCCACCACGCCAGCCGCTTCCTCCACCGCGTCGCCGGGAGGCCGTCATCAATGGTCGTCGCCACCGGATCCTCAGCGGCGGGTGGAGATAGGGGAGGGGGAGGCGGCGGTGGAGGCTAGGCGGCGGCGGAGGCTAGACGGGGAGGACGGGGTAGGAGGAGGCGCAGCAGAGGAGCGCGGACGGGCGGGACCGTGGGCGGGAGCTAGGACCTAGGAGAGGAACTGGGGAAGGGGAAATGGGGAATTCGCGTGGTCGCGTCTCGCGTGGGGGTTAGGGTTAGGGAATTCGCGCGGGGGCTGGGGACGTGGGCCGTGGGCCGAAGGCCGAGTGCCGGAGTCTGCTGGGGATCTGGATTTCGCCTGGCTCGAGCTCGGATCGAATTTTCACCGAGCCAAAAGGTGGGCTTGGCTCGGCTCGAAAATTCACGAGCCGAGCCATGACGAGCCCGAGTCGAGCCACGAGCCTTGAGCTATTTTTCCAACCCTAGGACTAACCATCCTCCGGAGCCCCCTCTTGCGCCAGGTGGGATTAATGTCTAACCGACCCCCACACAAATAACATAGCACAAATATCACTAAGACGTCATAAATTATTTAGCCAAATCCTGCACATACAAGACATGTGGTGGTACGGTAAGGCGTAGCAAAAAGTGGCTCAAAGACCAGTCCTCAATTGACTTGGGCGACTTCCAATTATAACCCTATGCCTTAACCTTAACCAGATTAAGCCGTGCATAAACCTACACCCACATCCATCCATTCCGTCCAAGTCCAAACCCATTTTGATTTTATTTAGGATAAATCCTGTTGTATAAACCATTTATGGTAAGACAATACCACAATAACAAATTTAAAATAAATACGTAAAAGATTTGGCTAAACCCTCCCAAATTCATGAGTGTGATCTAAGCATAGGACAAATTGTAATATCATTTTGCCTAAGGGTGACAAGGCATTCATATTCAATAATCAAATTGGCCATACAATGAAGATTGGAATAACTATATACAAAAATAGGGCATTCAAACAATTATATAAACATATGCATGCATTAAGTAATTTAAAAACTAAAAATACATTTAAATTAATGGTATCAACATGATCAATGGTATAACTTGCCTTCATTGGTGTCCTGAAAATCTAAGTCTTCAGGCTGGTCAAACTCTCCGGAGTCGTCGAAGTCTATACGCGAAAATACGACAAATTAACTTCAAATTCAAATAAATTCAAAAGGACAACTCAAATTAACTCCAAATTGAAATATTTTGGTTTAGTTAGCTAGATTATAATTTTATACAAATTTTGTAACTTGAAACACACAATTTGGAGTTCAGATGCAAAATATATGAATTTTAGAAGTTTAAAACTTAAATCTGCAATTTAAATGAATGGCAGAAGGTGCGCACGAGGTAGAGTGTGGTCGTGCGAAGCTGTCGGTGGGATCGGAGTGGCCGGGAGGTCGACGACGGCAGCGTGAACGGTGGTTGAAGGAGGTTTGGCCGTCGGCGAAGAAATGCCAAATCCGGCGAGCTCGAGGGGGTAGGGGCGAGGTGAGTGGTGGTGCTGGGTTTAGTGTCGGGGCGGTCTTTGGGCGCCTTTTTAGGTCGGCGGCGAGAATTCATCGTGGCGCGCAAGAAGCTCCCGCCGGTGTCTCAGGCGGAATTAGGGGAATTGGGACTAGGGATGGAAGGGAAGAGACCGAAACAGGCGTGATTTAATGCGGCGGTCTTAATGCGCGCGGAAACGCGGGGATTTAACGGGGATTGCACCGAGTTTTGGAAGGTCCGAGCTCGCGCGGTCAACAACAGGCTGCGTGCAAAAAGTAACGGTCAATATGAGCGTCCGATTGAGATCCGATGGTGCAAAACCAAAAGCGTTATTTAAGCGTTTCATGAGTTACGGCGGTTGGATTTCAATCCAACGGTGAGATGCGTCGGGAATGGCGTGCGGGAGAAGCGGGCGAGCGGGCGCGTGCGTGTGAAAAGAGTGAGCTAGATTCGGCCCATTGGCTGATTGAGGTTTTTCTTTTGATTTTTCTAATTAATTAATTGCTGATAATTCAAATAGGCTTTAGAAAATAGCAGATTAAGTCCAATATTTTTGAAAAAATTCACAGAAATTATCAAGGACCTTTTGGACTTAAATAAAATATTTTCAACTATTATTTGGTAATAGATTTTGCAAATGAATTTGTTTAGCTTTAAATTATTCAAGTAAAAGCTTTTAAAAATTTCAGAAAATCCACAAAATAATTAAACTTTATTTTCAACTGGAATTTAAATTTGGGCTGATACAGAGAGGGCAAAGAAGAGGGTGCGCATGGGCGCCACGCCAAGACGCCAGCGGTGGCGGGCGGCGAGACATAGTGACCGGACAAGGTCGCGAGGCGGAGTTGGCGATTGAGGCAAGTGGGGAGGAGAGGGGCTTGGGAACGTGTTTTGCATGAGTAGATAGAGCTTGGCGAGGATACAAGTCAAGTAGAGAAGACAACGAGGAGCATTTATACTCACGCGCGGCGGGGGTTGACGGCGCGTGACGGCGACTGGGAAGAAGCGAGGCGCCACAAAAAATGGTTTGCATGTGTGCTTAAAAAATAAAGAAGAAACAAAAAGTTGAACACAGCAATAAACATTATTAAAATGTTGCCTATTCCATATGCTAGTAAAAATATAAAAGCCAAATCTATATTGCATTAGGCATACATGAAAGGTACATCAAACCAATAAAAGCTAGTAAATTGTTAGTAAAGGTATAACTAGATCAAGTCTTTACATGTTTACATGCAAGTCGTGTGCAGCGTGCTAATTTGACCACCAATACATGGCTGACAAAAAAACCATAGCTAGATCTGGCATCCAAATCACACAAGATATGTGCCGAAATATGCTTGCTGTGCCAATTACGTGTACCTGAAGCATATAGAAATCTCGAATTCTGCATGTTTAGACTGCTCCCAATGGACAGTATCTTCGTGTAGTTTTTTAGTGCATGAAAGTATTATGCGATGGTGTTCGAAGAGTTGGTCAGCACAGCTTGGTATCACGCTTTGTACATATGAAAGCGTTCTCCTGTACTTGACGCTTTTTGGAAGATGCAATGGTAACTATCAGCCTGGGGCATGGATTAGTCCTCACTCCTGTCCTCACTCCTCACTGGGAGGCATCTCACATTCTCACGGAGGTGGCGAAACAAACAGACCTTTGTCTGTGCCTCCTGGAACTCGTGGTTGTAATGCGTATTTTATGGTTACATGTTTGGGATTCTTACAATGTAGTTTCGATGCAACCTTAGTTTGGAACGTGAGTTGCGTGTACTGTGTCTGGAGATGTCGGATATTCGAATATATTGGTAAATTCATGGTTTGAGAATATTATGGTTGTTTGGAGACGATATGATAGGTGAACTACAAGTGGAATTGGTGCTTGCCGCTGTATAAATTGAGAGGCGTTTGGTGTTGTTTGCACAATCTATGCTGTTTAACACTCTGTTGTTGTCACCTTTTAGTTTAGCTGCTCATGTTCCCATTATTTAGTGGAGTATTTTATGTATCATACACATATTTGATTCCCTCTAAAAAAACACATATTTGATTGTGCCGCGGCTGCCATTCTAGTTTAATTTTTTGCGGAACTTTTTGGATGTTTTGACTTTTGAGCTCAGTGGTGTTATTTTTGTAGCATTCGGTGCTTGTTCAGGTTGTTTCTGTTAATTTGTGTGCACTATCACTGTAATTCTGATGTGTCCTCAGTGAGCTTACAATTGCATTCCCTAATTTGTTTTAGTTTAACTGTTTTACCTGCCATCTTCAGAGCTTTTAGTTTGATCCACTTTGGTGTTACAGGATGGTGCAACTTACTAATTATTAATATTATGTTTTCCGTATCAGTGGGTCTAGTTTGGCTAAACTTTGAGCCTTGCTCTGCGAGAATATAGTCTTTTTCCTCAATGCTTGTTGTTCCTGCATGCTCTATATTTGATATGCGTTCATTAAGTTCCTGATTTCACATTCACATTGGCCAAAGGGAGTAAATTGATAAGTTCATAACTTAGCAGCTGGAAATTTGTAAATCAGTGAATGACTAGACACGCTCAACGAGAATAATTAATGATTCTTGTTGCCCTGCCCTGGACCTTTGTAAAATATTATATTGCCATGATGAAGATTTAATATTTGGTGAATAGTCTCTCAAGTTTTGAGTTTAGCAGAGAGGATGATTCGAGGGTTATTTTATTTGCAGGTGGTCGTATGTGTGGCGCAATAATTTGGTAAATTTGTATCATGAGTAAAATGTGTCATGCATGTGAATCAGAAGAGGCAACCATGGATGAGGTCCATAATGGCCTTACCTGTAGTGGTTCTTGCTGCGAGAAGTGCGGCCATGGTGACAAATCATCAGTTATTAATGGTGAGATGGACTGGCTGAGAATGGACACAAGCCCTTGCGGCACTCCTTACGGCACCCCTCTTTTTAGCCGAGAAAGTTCTTTCTCGAGTTTTGCTAGTTGCTTTTCAAGCCTTGGTAAGTGTTGCTGCACTGTTCTCTTATAGCTGAAATACTATCTTTTTGCCGTGTATGGTTATTTGCTAACATAACCTAATTTCTTTATGTCTTATATTTCTCTCAGGTGACTCCCTCATGGATACTGACTCTGAAGAGGAAACCGAGCTCCTAGATACCGGCCAAATTCATCCCGATATCCTATTCAGTGATGAATTTATGGAGCAAGGTAAAGGGAATTTAGTACAAGTGGAAGAATGTCAACTCAGCCATGCTGCTGTAGTTGATGATGGTGCTAGTTTTCCTATTCAAGCAGACCAAAATATTTTATCTGGTCAACTTCAGTTGGAGACAGATCAGGACACCACCAAGGAAAATTCTGATGCCTATAATATTATTTTGGATACAAATGTATCTTCTGACCCTCATCAAGATATCCTATCCAATGATCATTTTACAGAAACGCAATATCGTGAATCGGTGGAAGATATTGAAATTAAACAATCCTATATGATAAATGTTGAAGAGGTTACTAGCCTTCCCATGCTAGGTGGTGAAATAATTCCGTTGAATGAACAAGTTATGGATCAACTTGACAGTTCCAAGGAAAATACTGTAGTTTGCAACAATATATTGAATACTGAGCCAGACATGAAATTGGGTGCTGACTCTGAGAATGGAAGTGACTACCTTTTAGAAAAACATTTTCTCACCGGTAGGATTGAGTTGCCGATGATGCTGTAGGTTAACACCATTATGTTTTTTTCTTCTTTCTAACTTGATATTGAATTGGAATGCGTAAGTAAGGATGATTTTAGTCATACTTATCTGCTTTTAGGAGCTTTATATATAGCAGAAGTCCTCAACATATGAATTGTTGCACCTTGGATGTGCTAAATTTTCCATTTTTGTTCATGAAGTATCCTATCTAGATGCCCTTTTTTGCTATTTCTGATTAGCTTGAAATTGTTTTGTAGATATTGCTAAAAGGGTCAACAAGTGAAGAACTGAAGAAGATTAAGCGTGTTCTTCATTTCACTGTCTTTGCAGCTTATCATTTGATTCTTGAAACTTCATTCTTTGCTGATCAAAGATTATTTATAACAGAAAAAAATGCCACAAGGAAAGAGAACTATTTAAAAACTGATCCACAGCTGCTTGTTCCCTGTAGAACAACAACTTTGCACTCCAAATTCTGTTCTGATAGTTCAAAAAAATGTGGCACCGTGAAACATGATCTAAACAATCCTACTTCTTTTGAGCAGTACGCTAATCAGGAAGGGTTTGTTAATACTGAAAAATCGACGTGTCTGGATCTTCATGATTCCAAAATTAAGACTTCTAGAGATCCTGCTGACGGAAAACTTAATGCTGTCAACGGCATTGAGTCATATTCATCACTGCCTGTTCTAGATCCCTCGACATATCTTATTGGGGACATATTATCATCAGATTGTGCCGAGTCAACTTCATGTGATGACTTTGATGGCTCAACCTTTACTGCTACTTCAAAAAAAGTAATTATGCAGAAGAAAGAAGTGTCTGAAGAAAATTGTCAAGAAATTGTTGATGATGGAATGTGTTCAGAGACTAGGATTTCTTTAAATAGTCAGAACATTTTAATTTCAATGTCCAGCCAACATATCAGGAACCAATCAGTTTGTGAGCAGAGCCATCTTTCCCGGATAACTTATTATGGGTGTTTTGATACATCTCTTGGACGATATTTGCAAGATACTTTACTTAATGAGGTCATACATCTTAATTATTTTTATTAATTTAACATATCCTTCGATTGCTATAATCATGTTTCAATTTAGTAACAAGTATAATACTTGCAGAAACACAGCTGCTTATCATGTGGTGAGCCTCTAGAAGCTCACATGCACTCTTACACCCACCATAATGGTACTCTCACTGTTCTTGTGAAAAGCCTTCCCTTGGAGGCAACACTTCCCGGTGAGGGTCAAGGAAGAATTTGGATGTGGACCAGGTGCTTGAGATGCAATGGTAAACCCACCCAGAGGGTTATAATATCTTCCTCGGCACGTAATCTGTCATTTGGGAAGTTCTTGGAACTCAGTTTCTCAACACATTCTGCTGCTAAGAAGCTATCAACGTGTGGGCATTTGCTGCATAGGGACTGCCTACGTTTCTTTGGGTAAATGTCTACGAGATGCTCCTACGTAAAAAGAGTTCATTTTCAACATGACTCCACTAAAAACTCTTCCTCATTTCATGACATGCAGATTGGGATCCAAAGTGGCTATGTTCAGATACTCGTCTGTTGAAATATATTCTGCTTGTATGCCACCCTTGACGTTCTATCCATGATAGCATACCAGAGAATGAGCTGAAGAATTCTAAAAATATAAATTCTACTAACGATTTTGACAATTCCAGTGGTGGTATAATTTCGGACAAGGGTCAGCTTACTGAGAATTCAGTAATCAAAGAGCATGAATCACATGTTTGTCCAGATCTTGATGTAAGGTTATCTCTGTCTTCTCCAGGTGAAGTTGATGACAATGGGTCATGTCAAGTCGACACCTCTGTGCAGAATGCTAAACATATTTGTTTAGAGAAATCAAATGCTTTACCAGTTAAGAATGATGAACATCCTGCACCAGCCAGAGGAAACGAAACGTATCCTGTTGCCATGCCAAGTAAATGTTTGCCTGTACTGCAAAACCTGTTGGATTTCACGAGTGATGACACAGGACACTGGGTATGGAATAGGTTCAGTCTCTTGGAAATGGGATACAAGAAAGAACTTCAAGGTGGCTCTTTATATAAGTTTCATCTCATCAACAAACACACCCCATCTTTTTCATCATTGACACAGCTTAAATATCAAATGGACTTGATACATTTTATAGTTGGCCCTGGTGGTAATATCTTGTCGATTGCTGAGGAAGAGATATCTAGCATGATTGCTTATGCACTAGCTATATCTGAACAACAAGGAATTTATTCTGAAGCTGCATTAGTAAAGGATGAACTTGCAGCTAGAAGAAAGCTTGGTAAAGTAGCACCTAGTAACTTGGTCAGAGATGCTTCTATGCTGTCATCAATTCTGTCTCCGAATGAGCCTTTAGGAAAGGATAATAACCTATCAAGCAATGCATCACCATTATCATATGAGGAATCAACATCTGGATTTTATGATTCATTTCTGTCTGCATTAAAAGATCTGCATCCTGAAATTTGTCTGAACAGTGAAAAGCTAGCTTTGAAGAGCAAATATACTGTTGTTTCTATATATGCAAAGCAATTCTATGATCTTCGGACGATTTGTTGCCCATCGGAACTTGCTTATATATCATCCATAAGCCGTTGTAAAAATTTCTTGAATTATTTTTCTAAAGGAAAATCTATTTATCGCACAATGAATATATCGACATCCAGAAATATCGATGGATTTTCAGGTTAAGGAATTTAAAGGAATTAGAATAATTCTCGACGTGCTCTTTTCTCACGGGCCATCTGTTGGTAAGTGGCTCGTGCTATTTGGAATGATACACATGAACCAGCAAATGGTTTTCTTGAGTGTACATGCTTTCGTGATTGGGTCGCATGAATGTCATGGATTACTCCTTGGTGGAGTGAAGCAGAAGAAGGAAATTGTATTTGGAATTATTGACTATTTGAGGCAATATACCTGGGACAAACAACTGGAGTCACTCGCTTGGCGACGACCGAAGGAGTACAAAATAAGATTCAGGGCATTCGTCGCGACACTTCCTATCACACGCTGAGGCGCCATGGTTCATACTGCCGAGGGCGTTGAATCCGTTTAACATGCGTACGCATCTTATGTGCAGCATTAAGCTTTTGTTCATTTTGTGGTGTGGCATACCGAGATGGATATCGCCACGCCTTTATTTATGAGTGTTAGGGTGGAGATCGAGGGTGTTGTAGCCTTGTAGGGGAAGATGAGCATTTAATGTAGTCTAATTTGTGCTATTTGGAGTAGATTGCAGGAGGCAAAACCCATACTGTCAAATTTTGAGGCTTCATAGTAATATGTGTCAAAGGACCGATACGCTTACGGTGGGTGCTATTTTTGTCCGGCGATTGGAGGCAAAATAAGACGTGAAAAAAAAATCCTCAAAATTGTTTCCAAGATTTGTTAAACTTCAGTGCTGGTGGCGCATGTAGGATATGAAACTTTATCTATTTCAATGGGCGGCCAACATAGTATGTAAATAGCAAAGACAACAAGTCATATTTAACACCCCTTTAAACTTATGGTGGAGCATTTATACCTCACGCGCTTCAAAGGCATCATGAAGAGCGATAATGTGGTTGACGGCGCGCTTCACGGATCTCGCGATCAAACGGAAGAAGCGAGGCGCCATCGGCCACGGCCATGGCTCGTGTCGGCGATGGTGTTCGGCGAGAAAGAGATCGCGCAAAAGGATCACTAGTTCGATGGGAGTAAAGAACCACAATCTTTGCTTGACGACAATCAAGTGCTAAGGATCAATCTAGAAATGAATGCACTTGAATTTTGCTCGTGACCTCACAATGAATGCAATAAGTGTATATGAGGTGTAGAGAGTATGCTCTTAGCTCAAGGATTGTTAAGGCCCTGTTTGGTACGACTCCGATTCTCATTTTTTTGATTGCTCCGATTCTCTAAGAATCCACTTCTTTGAGAATGCTGAGTGTCTGCTGAAAGCGTTTGGTTGGTAGATTGGCTCCAAAACCATATGAGAGGGAATTAGAGGCAAATAGACCATATTACCCCAGTTGTAATACTTCAATTGTATTTATGTCTTTCTCCTATGTTTTTGTGCACAAAGTATAGAATTTTTCCTTAAATTTGTTTAGACCATTTGAATATATATATATATATATATATATATATATATATATATATATATATATATATATATATATATATATATATATATATATATATATATATATACACATTGTATTTATACATAATATCAGTTACATTGCCTTTACACTTCATGATGAAGTACAACTGTTGGTAAATAACCACAAAATATCACTAGTAGTGTGTCCATCATCCTGATTGAGTAATTGCACTTGCAAGGTCATCACAGAAACTATCCATGGATGTAACACTCGTTTGCGACGTTGACGCATCCGATGCATCCTGAGAAATGACATATTTGGCATATCTTAATGGTATTATGGGCATATAATTAGGATCCCGATCAAAGCTTTTTTGTACATTCATACTAGAGAAGTTTTGGGGAAAAAGTCAGTGCAAGACAAATATATACTAGAGAGATTGTAAATACGTCCAATACCCTTATTGAAATTCCCTCCAGAGTGTCTCTGTTGAACCTGCAAAGGCAATGTTTGGGTATTTCATGAAAAAACGAAACAGAAGCCAAGCATGCATTCATCATGCATACACATCAATGATGTATACACGAACAACAACAAATCATTAGACAATATGAACGTTTGTATCAAAAGTTTTGGGCATAATCTAACAACAAATGCCTTTTGTCACACAAAAAAAGAGATAATGTTATCATTCTTTTTTAACTAAAAAATGCAATATTGTGCTAGTTTTCCTAACATATGACAACATTCCCAATGGACGGTTCATCCAGACTGTGGTATATATCATTATATTGGACCAACAACGTCATAGAGCTGATTCATATAAACCAATTGAGATGGTAATTCTGTTAATTAGGAAGGTAAAAACATGTTTTGAGATATGGAGGATCAGTGTAAGGAAATGGGTAGAGGCAACAGATGAACATAAATTGAATGGCCCATGTCCATTGTACTCCAATACCATAGTATGGAGATAAATTACTCATTATACACCACGAGTAACTAATTAACCAAAAGTAAACTAAACCGAACATAATTTAGCTTGGCCCAATGAGTTATAAGCGCAAAGCCAGAACCTACAAGCACGGGAAACTTGTATTAGTTACTAAATGACAGCATGGTTAACTGCTTGAATTTGCATGACAACTTCCCCTCATTTAACCTTCCTGCCATTGAGATTAAAGGTACCCAAATGTTGCAAGCTCCATCTTCGAACATTGACTAAGCCCACTATTTCTTTGTGTAAACAGAAAACACTCTTTTTGTTGTAGTCAGTACTTCAATTTCTTAGCGAAGAACCTCAATAATGAAGAACAGGTAAAATATTGTTTGCAATCCTTCTTTACAGAACTAATGTGTGCTTGTCACATGCACATGTGCGTCTGTGCGTTACATACTTACATGTACAGAACAAGAAACTGATGGGTTTGGTCCATTTCCAAGGATAGTAGATTGAGCACTGTAAAGGAAAGACAATTAGCCAAGAACCAACCAAGCGGGACGAGAATACAATTAGGAAAGTCTAGAGCAAAAAGGAGCGAAAGATCTTGTGAGAATTTTAACATTCATGCTCACCTTTCATTTTTGCATCAATGCTATGAAACATGTTTGTACCCAACATACCCGATGTTTACGTGTTGCAACCAATCCCAGTTGTGGTGGGCAACCAAAGTTCCAAGCGGGCGAATAATGAACACTTCGAAGCGGTAGATCCATAACACTTTGTACTAATGGGGTGATACACCCCATTGGTAGGACTTTGTAAAGGCATAACAACATAAGATGCGAATTATTAAAAGATGGGATATCGGTTTATGCAAAATTATCCAAATTGTTAGAGGTAGATTCATTTGGATATCTTTGGTGCCCGAGAGATAGTCCAATCACCCTTCATCAATGTCTCTCCTTACGTACTGAGGACTCACGACCTTCTCCCACCGAAATTGCAAAAATAACAGATCAACATATGCGAGGAACCGTAACGGCATATTATTTCAAGCACAAAACAATCTACTTCAATGCCAACATCGCACTGAATACTAAATAGACCTTATGATATGGCGGTGCAATGAAACAAGTACTTCATGTAATTCCTAGAACGAAAGTGCAAAGCATGAAACAGATCGCAGACGCACCTTAGCAAGCTCGTCCTCGAAATCCTAAACGAATCCACTTGATCCATCCCACCTCAAAGCTTCGCATGAAATCTTTCACGCCCTTGGTGCTCCTCACTTGCGAGATGGTAAATTGCATTGCTACTGCAAAGGAATAAGATTGGGCTTATTTCCCCCCTCAGGAATTCACTATGTATGCAGTGTTTAGAAAAGCTTACTACGATTCCAACAACACCCTAATCCTAACGTACTAAGATCCAACCCACTAGTGTTCGATTTCATATTCTATTGGGCGATCCAAACTGTAATCAGAACCAGTATATATCTAAATCAGAAACCCTAGGTGTATGGGGACGAGTAGTAAGTACCAAGCGAAGCGGCTGTCATGGTCGACGAGGTTGGTGGAGCAGAAGGGGCACCAGAGGCGGGAGCGGTGGGGTGGGGGGAGCGGTGGAGGAGGGCGCGACGGATTTCGCCTTGTCGCGAGAGCACTGGGAGGAAACGAGGTGAAAGGCGAAGAGGTACGGGAGGTGGTCGTGCAGTGGGATTTCCATGGGTTAGTTGGATGGTATTTGCGGGTAAATACTGTAAACTTTAAAGGGTATTTTTGTTTCTACAGGTTGGATTCTCACGAGAATCTGTAGAAAGGTTGCTCCTCGTTGCTAGTTCATTTTCGAGACAGCTCCTCGCGAGAATTAAAATCTAGTCGTTTTGAGAAGTTGGGTGTTTGGCACGACTCCACGAGATTTGATTGAGCAGCTAGGGTAGGAGTTGTACCAAGCAGGGCCTTAGAATCTAGTTGTTTTGAGAAGTTGGGTGTTTGGCATGAGTCCACGAGATTCGATTGAGAAGCTAGGAATAGGAGCTGTACTAAACAGGGCCTAAATGAGGTCTCCTTGCTTTGTCCTTGAACTGGTAGAGGGGTATTTATACCCCCTACAAACAAATTCGACCATTAGAGGTAAGAACCTAAACTTTTTAGCGCGAGCGGTAGTACCGTCGTTCATTGGCCGGTACTACCACACTTCTATTAATTGCATAGTAATGGCTATAGCAGACGTAATTAATGCCTCTAAACTAGCCGTTGAAGAATGCGACACGGTACTACCGCAGTTTTATGTGCGGTAGTTTCGCTCTCCGGTCATTCCGTTTACATAGGACGGTACTACCGCTTTCCTTAGAGGTAAAAATCGGCCCTATCTAGAAATAACGTACCATCAACTATGTTTCGGTCAGACCGAGTTGCGGTAGTTCCGCCAAAAGAACTCCGGTATTACCGCACAGGCTCTTAGAACCAACCTGACCACTTGGTCCAACCCAACCAGTTGACTTGGTCTGACAAAACTTTCGGACAGTCCGAACGTTCATCTGAGTACGTTCGGACCATCCGAACTTTCACCCAACTAGGTTTTGGTCCGACTGGGTTGCGGTAGAACTGCACCACCTTCCCAGTCATATTGTTGTGCGGTAGTACCTTCAAGTAAACGTCGGTACTACCGACTTTTCTGAGAAAATCATAGTTGGCTTTTAAAATAAACTCCAAGTGCATGCATGATCCTAGATTGATCCAAATGACACAAGAACATACTATCAAGCTACTAGTCATGATCCCTCTTAATAGTACGACATTTAACCTAAAATCTGGTCTTCCATCCTTTTCTCCTAGGACCGATAAAATTCAAAAGGGATCCTAGACTACTTATACCTTGTCTTGAACCATATTGATCTTCATGTTGATCTTTAGCTTGCATCTCCAAGTTGTTATATTCGTCACCGGGACTAAACCTTGTAAATACTCAATAAACATGTTAGTCCCATATTCACATATTGCCATTAATTACCAAAACAACATTTAGGGGCCTAGATGATTTCAACAACAAAAGCGAAGGGTCTCATCGTAGTCATGACCAAGGATCAAAATCCCGCCAGTAACCAGCAGTTACCGGAAATCCCGATGGGATCCGAGATAAAAAAAACCGGCCAAAATTTTTCAATTTCAAAATCCTGGCGGTTACATCCCCAATTCAAATTTCAGTATTCAAATTTTGACCGTATTTTTTCTGGTTTTTTCGGTTACCGGTCGGTAACCGCAAAACGGCCGACGGGCGGTATTTTCTCCGGTATCGGGATTTTGATCCTTGGTCACGACCATGCTCCTGCTGAAAACCACACGGCACAAGACGAGCCTTATAGCTCTCAACAGAATCATCCGAGCAGGTTTTGATCTTGTACACCTACTTGCACGTTATAGGAGTGACACACGCAGGTAAGGGCACAAGATCTCAAGTGTCAGTACGCTCCAAATGAGCATTCTCCTCAGATATCATGAGGTGCCACTCAAGGTGAGAAGCAATCTCACGGTAAGTCATAGGCTTAGAAAGAGCAGTGGTTGCAAAGCCATAGCGCTCAGGAGGTCTGACAGTGCGACGATCATGAAGATCGTATCTGGGAGAACAAGGTGGAGCAGGACCTAGCAAGGACTGAGAAGAATAGCTGGGAACAGGGCCCAGCAAAGACGAAGGCGCAACTGGAGAAGGAGTAGGCTGAGGACGACAAGAGTAGTGTAGGGGAAAGGATGGTATCTCAACAAAAGAGCTGAAAGGAATCTTCGACGGAGAAGGAACGGGTGGAGCCGGAGGAGAGGGAAACGAAGAAGGTGGAGGTAAAAGCAAAACAGAAGTGGAAAGCTGAGGGTCAGAAAAAGTCAGAAGGGAAATCGACTCAACAAGAGAATTTGAGCTGACAGTAGGGGTGCGAGAGTAGTAAGGTCGGGACTAATCGAAGGTGACATCTCGAGAGATCCTCACCCGACGATCAACAGGGTCGTAGCAGCGATAACCCTTATGCTCAAGACTGTGCCAAGAAAAACACACAGCTGACTAAGCAGTCAGCTTGGTGCGCTCACGGGGTGGAAGAAGGATGAAGCAGACACAACCAAAACTGCAAAGGTTACTACTCTGGAACGCGATCATAGAGACACTCGATAGGAGAACTCTGAAGAGCAGTGAAATGTTGCATGCTGATAAGGAAAGCAGTAGTAGAGATAGCCTCAGCCTAGAAGTGTGCTGGAATAGAAGAGGCAAGCATGAGAACGCGAGTTGTCTCAAGCAAGTGACAATGCTTACGTTCAGAGATACCGTTCTAAGCGTGAGCACCAGGACAAGAGTATTGGAGAAAGCGATGCGAAGCAGCAGACATGTACTCGCCAGCAGAGTCAGCACAAAACACACGAATGGCTGAAATAAATTGAGTGCGAACCATGGTGGTGAACATCTAGTAAATAGAGAGAACATGACTGCGAGAGGACATGAAATAGATCTATGACAAGAATAATCATCAATAAAAGATCGCATAGTATCGATAACCCCCTTTCGAAACGAAGGGAGCCGGACCCCAAACATTAGAGTGAACAAGATCAAAAGGATGAGTAGAGACAGAATCACTAGAGAGATAGGGGAACTGTAGCTGTTTGCCAAGCTTGCAACCCATAAAATGTAAAAAGGTGTCCCCAGAAACAGACCCAAGAACACCCTAACCTACTAGTGATGACATACGCGATCCACAGAGATGACCCAAACAATGGTGCCACTGAGCGAATAAAGCAATATAGGATGCAGCAAAAATAGATGCAGTGGCAGTGGCTGACTGGCTGGTGGAGACAGCGGAAAGAAGATGCAGTCAGTCGAGCTCCCAAAGGCATTGCAAATTACGACGCCGAGGGCTAGTACCATGCAGAGTCCCTGTGCGGCGGTCCTGGACACAACAAGAGTCATACTCAAGAACAACACGATAGTCGTGATCAGTGATCTGACCCATCGACATAAACTGCATAGTAAGGTTAGGAACATGAAAAAAAAAGTGGAAAGGGTGCCTCGTCCTACAACAGAAAGAGATGTACCATCTACAATCTAAATAGTAGAAGGAAGAGTTGTGGGATTCGCAGAAGTGTGGGTAGAATCTGGTGTCATGTGAAAGGAAGCACCAAAGTCCAAGATCCACGGAAACAAGATACCTGACGAGGGAGGAGGCGGAGGTGTGGAGGATTGCTGAGAAGCAAGATCCAGACGAGTAGAACCTGAGGAGTCTAAGGATGAGCTGACACCGAGGCGCTGGAGCAGGGAGAGGAGCTGTTGTGTGGTGTCACCTGAGGAGCCCTGGCGAGAGACGCCAACTCTTGAATGGGAAGAACCTCCAGAGCCCTTTGGGGGACGTCCACCCCAGTGACCCTAGTCCCTCCTACGCTTGTAGCAATCCTATTACCAGTGATGTCTCGCTGGTAGTAGGTGTAGTGGAGACCTGCAGTAGGGACAACAACCACTGGTGTAGTGGGAGCTGGAGGGACCATGATCGGTGCTAGAGGAGCCGACACTAAAATAGACAAGACAGCTCGCATCTAAGCCACGCCACAATGACGAGACTCCTAAGCATGAACACTCGTGAGGGCCTCCACCAAGCTTGGGTGCAGGTGGCGATTCAGGAGCTGAGCACGCATGGTCTCGAACTCAGGTCGAAGATGCGTCAGGAAGTCGTAGAGACTGTGAGCCTCCTCAGCACGACAGGTCCGACAGACATCTGACCCTAAAGATTCGATCTGACACCACACCTCCGACATCTTATGGTAGAATTCATCCATGGTGGCATCGAGCTGCTGAAGGGAGTGCGCCTGGTGCATGATGGAGATGTACATCACATCACTTGTTGGCTGATAGTGAGCTCGAGGGCGCTCCCACATCAGCTGAGTCGTCGGTAGCTCCACCACATCCATGGAGATGGCCACGGACATGCTATCCACCAGGATGGCGGTAGCACGAGCTTCAGCATCCTCCCATCTCTCATAGGTATGCAGCTTAGACTGGTAGAGCTCCAGGGCCTACTCCAGAGCAACAGTAGCAACCTCCTGAGCAGTCTAACCCACATCAGCAGGAAGAGCAGGCATAATCAACGGTGTAGGGCGAGGTTGACAGGGATGCTCATCGATGAGGTGACCCCAGAGAATGCTGGTTGTTGAGGTGAATTCTTAGGTGAACAACCCACTCTCGGAAGTTCGTCCCGTCAAATCGAACCGGGGGGAGTGGGATAGCGAAGGAGCCGCCGATGGTAGCCATGTAGAGCAGAGGGGCAGCCCAAATGCGAAGCAGAGGGGCGGCGGCAGCAGGGCGGCCTGGGCCGCCGAGCAGTGTCCGGAGGGGCGGCAGTTGGAGGAGAGGCGAGCTCGGGTGAGGGAGGAGGCGGCTCGTGTGTTGGCCAAGCAGCTAAGGGCGCGTCACACCAGAGCAGAGGGCATCAGGGACGACGCTCTGGAGTCGAGTGGTGTCGGGCTGGTTGTCGGGTGACGTAGGAGCGCGGTGTCCTGCTTAGGCGACATGCGGAAGAAAAAAGCTCAGGCGCGCGTGGACCTGACGGCGGGGGGTCGTGGATCTGATGGCGGGGTGCGGATCCAGCGGTGGGGTGTCAGATCTTGGGCGGCGCGGAAGAAACACATAAGCTCTACTTCGAGCGCGCGCAAGGAAGAATCGACGCGTGGAGAAGTAGAGCAGTGGTGCGCCAAGCAGAGGAGCTCGGTGTGGGACGGCGGTGGCGGCCGACGATGGCGGTCTCTTTGGAAACCCTAACTCTAGCTCTGATACTATGTTGGAATGAAACCTTATTTATTCCATTGGGCCTAAAGGCCAACATATACAAGTTACATGCGTATGTAAATATGCAAAGAACACCCTATACAAGTCATATCTAACAGATTGAACAATATGGATAGAAACATGAGAGAGTGCGGAAAAGGGCGCATTTGGTGAATTCTCATTTGTGCCATTTGGAATAGATTGATGTTACAACATGAGTATGGTAGATTGGCCTTGTCCTCTGTTAAGAGACTATTGAAGGGTGATATTTCTGAAGCATATGCTTCTCCAGATGCTGAATACTGGAAGGAAGCAGTCTGTAGTGAAATGGATTCCATTATCTCTAATGGAACTTGGGAGATCACTGAGCGTCCTTATGGTTGTAAACCTGTAGGATGTAAGTGGGTGTTCAAAAAGAAGATTAGGCCTGATGGTACTATCGAGAAGTACAAGGCACGGCTTGTGGCCAAGGGTTATACTCAAAAGGAAGGCGAAGATTTCTTTGATACTTACTCACCTGTGGCTAGATTGACCACTATTCGAGTACTACTATCTCTGGCTGCCTCACACGGTCTTCTCGTTCATCAGATGGACGTTAAGACGACTTTCCTAAATGGAGAGTTGGACGAGGAAATTTACATGGAACAACCAGATGGATTTGTAGTAGATGGTCAAGAAGGAAAGGTGTGCAAGTTATTGAAATCTTTGTATGGTCTTAAACAAGCACCTAAGCAGTGGCATGAAAAGTTCGACAGAACTTTAACATCTGCAGGCTTTGTTGTGAATGAAGCTAATAGATGTGTGTATTATCGCCATGGTGGGGGCGAGGGGGTCATTCTATGTCTGTATGTTGATGACATACTGATCTTTGGGACCAACCTTAATGTAATTAAGGAAGTCAAGGATTTGTTGTCTCAGAATTTTGAGATGAAAGATCTGGGAGTAGCTGATGTTATCTTGAACATCAAGCTGTTGAGAGGTGATGATGGTGGGATTACATTGTTGCAATCTCATTATGTGGAAAAGGTTTTGAGTCGTTTTGGTTATAGCGACTGCAAATCCTCTCCAACACCTTATGATCCTAGCATGTTGCTTAGGAAGAATCGGAGAATAGCCAGAGACCAATTGAGATATTCTCAGATAATTGGTTCACTCATGTATTTAGCTAGCGGTACTAGGCCTGACATCTCGTTTGCTGTGAGCAAACTAAGCCGTTTTGTTTCTAATCCGGGAGATGATCATTGGCATGCTCTTGAGAGGGTAATGTGCTATCTAAAAGGTACTATGAGTTATGGCATTCACTATACCGGGTACCCCAGGGTACTGGAGGGTTATAGCGATTCAAATTGGATATCTGATGCTGATGAGATTAAAGCCACAAGTGGATATGTCTTCACACTTGGAGGTGGCGCTGTTTCATGGAAGTCTTGCAAGCAGACCATCTTAACGAGGTCAACAATGGAAGCAAAACTCACAGCATTAGATACTGCCACTGTTGAAGCCGAATGGCTTCGTGAGCTCTTGATGGATTTGCCGGTGGTTGAAAAACCGGTACCGGCTATTCTGATGAACTGTGACAATCAGACTGTGATCGTCAAAGTGAACAGTTCTAAGGATAATATGAAGGCATCAAGACATGTGAAGAGAAGATCAAATCATCGGAAAAATAAGAAACTCCGGAGTAATAGCTTTGGATTATATCCAAACAACTAAGAATCTGGCAGATCCCTTCACAAAGAGTTTATCACGAAATGTGATAGACAATGCATCGAGGGAGATGGGTTTGAGACCCACGTGAGTTACACCATAGTGGTAACCCATTCTATATGATCGGAGATCCCGTGAAGTAGGATTGGCGAAACAAGCTATTGGTTAACTGGGAGGAGAGTACCTTTATAGACCCACTCCATTGGAGATGCAATTCTCTCCTAAATATGTATGACAGGTTGATTATTATCTTAATGTGTTCTGTGGCTTTTTTAAGCAAAGATGCCGCCCTCTGAGCGATCTTGAAAGAACACACCTATATGAGCCCATTGCTAGTCACAGTCTATGAGATAGGGTAATCTCTAGGAAGCTCATGAATAGGCCAGGAGTATGACTCATATGCTTCAACCCGCGGGGATGCCTGGCAGCCTGGTATCAGTTAAGGACTTAAGTAAAACTTATTCACACAAAACTGTCAATTCAAGGCTCAGTCCATTGTGCAGTTGTGGATAAGTGTAGCTTCACATTTAGGTGGATGTTCAACCTTAAGCGGTCTCCATCAAAACACCGGTATATCAAAACAATCACGTGGATCAAGGCATTTGACATGTGCCCTTGGGATCAGTGGGGATTGTTGGAATTAATACGGTTGGGCCCATGTTTAATCCTAATCAATTTTGGAAAATCCCAAAGGCCCATGTGCATGTGCAAACTATTTAGTCCCATATGGAGAGTTGAATGGGAGTTATATCACTTTAAAAGGTGGAGCGTGGTAGCCCTTGTGGAATTGGAATAGCCAATACGGCGCGCGCCGCCTCGCCGAGCCGTGCGTGCGTCGTGTCTTGTAATCTGTGGCG
This sequence comes from Ampelocalamus luodianensis, assembly GCA_036346255.1. Lineage (NCBI taxonomy): Eukaryota > Viridiplantae > Streptophyta > Magnoliopsida > Poales > Poaceae > Ampelocalamus > Ampelocalamus luodianensis. The sequence continues at coordinate 20,258,782 of CM070617.1, read as the reverse complement.
TGTCGAGTGCGTCGCATTTTCTTTATCTATTGAAAATCAAACGTACGCATGCATTAGTGGCATTAACAAACAGTGGCGATGAATGCGTTCGATTACGATGAGTAATGGTGACCGTTTCTAGTCTCTTTGTTTTTGCCATTAAGTAGAACATACTGTTTAAATCGGTAGCGATAATGGCTCGCGGTTACTAGTGATGGGTAATGGTTGCGATTACGATGGGTAATGACGACCGTTTCTAGTATCCGGATTTTTGCCTTTATATGGAGCGAGCACTTGTTCTTCGGCAAATGAACTCTCTCCACGAAAGACAATAGTATACCACCGGTTTTGTTGTTGTCTCGCGATCTCCATCCCGACGAGGCGCGTGTGCGGTCGCATGGGAGAAGCGAGCCTCGGAACCCGTCCTTGAAGGCTTGCACGGCGAGGGCGAATAAGGTTTTGGGAGCGTTCGCGCATCGCCGCTTCATCTGTTTTTACGCTACGACTACATCCGTGCGACTACTACCACGACATCCACGAAGGTCTCTCGCGCATCCACTACGCTATGACTAACGACGACCTCACCAAGACTCCTGCTTCTACTTCTGCTGCTCCTTCCGCTGGTTCTGGGTATGCCTACCTCACACTTGTTGTTTACTTAGTTTTATTATCTATTGTTTATATGAACACTGAGATAGGTATACTAGTTTATGTCCTTCTGGATCTTAGTATGGCTATAGTGTTCTTGTTCATCTACTTTGTGAAAATGACTAGAGTAATTCTCATGATTTATCTACTATATTTCTATATTAAAGTAATTCGAAAAATGCTCATAATTTTAACATCATCCGCCTCAGGTTTTTAGAATCTCCTGTACCTCTAGATACTCGGAGGCAAAAGATGCTGTAAAAAAGTTTTTAGATTGCTCATTTGTGTCTGATTACATGAATTGGCCTGTTCGTTATCATTGTGCATAGCTTCTTCGAAGTCGGGCACTTACAAAGCTGAATCAGCGTTTTATGCACAATCCCGATTGCTCGTGCGTTGCAACGGATTTCAAATAAAATATAATATAAGTTATAAGCTTAGAAAACAAATATACATAAGTTAATTATCCATATAAATGAAAGTTTTATACATAATTCGCATCCAATCAATAAGTCACATATGATTTTATCACAAACCACAAACACATATAATCTAATTATCCACATAAGATCCTTCAAGTATTTTATTATACATGTGTACATATTTATCTATAAAGATCCCACAAATTCAAGAGGAGGTAGGTGATAAACTCACCATCATCACCACCACCACCACTACTACCAGCATCAAATCCTTCTTTTATATTAGCAAAGATACTGTGAGTTCTTGGGAGTTCTTGTTCAGCGTTGGCCAATCTAAAGCATATGCTGGATCCCAGGCAACAAGATACTACCATTTGCAGTATTCTAGAAAAGAATTGTTCTGTTCTCATTTTTCTGTCGTGAAATCATCCGGCCTGTCATACGCTGAAATATCAAATATCCCCAACTTTGTGGTACAGATCCATTGAACCTGACCGACCGTGCTTGTCTGGCTAAGACGAGGGAAGGCTCAATGTATCTACCGACGTGTGTGGTGGTAGCTCGACTTCCTCGCTATGCTTAATGCTTTACTGGCAAGTCTTTCCCCGCTTCGTGGGCAAGCATGCTAGCAACTGCGCCAATTGGTGTTTGTTTTGAGCGGGACAGGCACAGCTTGTGCTGGGTCTCATGTTGGGAACACTCTACTTCCATTGACGCTGGAAGTGGTACGTACGCTACCTCGCTGTACCTGTACGCAGACGAAAGGAATTGGATAGGATACAGCCTGTTTGGCTACATGAAAAGTGCACAGTTATGGAGAAGTTTGTCGATCTTGTTTTGGCCAAGAAGATCCAATGAATCCGTACACATTCGATTCTCGTTACATACCACGGTCCAGGTCAAACGCCTTCGATTGAAGTTTGCTGAAAACATAAGCAGATTCATCCACCGAATTCAGAAGTCGAACATGGGTGTCCCAATTTTCAACGTAAGCATCTTTGAGCTACAAAAGAGTGATGCTTTAAGATACACATCGTCAAACTTTATTATTGTTAACTATCGATTTTTTTTTCGGATCAGATTATCAATATCCTTATTGGTGTTTAGATCGAACACGTGAAAGAAAATGATATGGGTAGATTTTTCTCGAAAAATACTTTTATAATATTATATTTTGATTAGACTTATAAATATATTATAATAAACATTGTGGTTAAAGTTGTGTTTTAAAGACCATACCAATATCCAAAACACCACAATTCGATGGCTCGAGAACACAAACATATCCTTTAGTACTAGTCAATGCACTTAACAGCTCATCCTTCATCAATAAAAAACAGGACGCTTTACACTAATTAAGTTGGACCGTCGTCTCGAGTTTTCGCTGAAATAACACGTTTTTTGAAACATAATAGCAAAACTAGCCTCACCATACCTGAAATGACAAAAAAGATACCTTTATCACACAAAATTGTCGTGGAGAGTCACATGACGCTCACTCAGCCCGCGGAAAGCCATTGTCGAGCTCTCAGCCTGCGCATGACGGATTGGGTGCGCGATTGACCATTCGCCGCGGGCTGGGAGTCGACAATGACTTTTCACGGACTAGATAAGTGGCACATGACTTTCTATGGTAATTTTGCACGATATAAGTACTATTTTTTTGGGACAAGTGGGAGCTCGTTTACTATTGTGTTTTAAAACGAGACTAAATCACCCAAAAAAAAAACTCACGTTGTCTCATCGGACGACCAGAAACCCTATGGTAGAAGTGGGCATTGGTCGCGTCGTCAAAACACCACAATTCGATGTGCTCGAGAACACAAACATATCCTTTAGTACTAGTCAATGCGTCTTAACAGCTCATCCTTCATCAATAAAAACAGGACGCTTTACACTAATTAAGTTGGACCCTAAGTAACTCGAGGCGCGTGGGAAAGAGAGGATAGGACACGTTTTTGAGGAACATAATAGCAAAAGGCTAACCTCACCATGCGTATGGAGGGAGGTGGTTGAGCTAGAGGAGAAAGAATGTGATTAGGGATTTGAATTTTCACGGGAAGGGGTTGGGATGGGGTTGGGAGCTCAAGAGGAATGTTAGGCTGACCAGCGGAGAGGGTTATTGTCGAGCTCGAATGACAGAGGCGTTATTGGTTGCACCGCGAGATTGAGTGATTGAGCCAGCCGAGAGAGGAGGACTTTTCTAGGACTAGATAAGTTGGGCCTGACTTTCTATGGTAATTTTGCACGATATAAGTACTATTTTTTGGGACAAGTGGGAGCTCGTTTACTATTGTGTTTTAAAACGAGACTAAATCACCCAAAAAAAAACTCACGTTGTCTCAGCGGACGACCAGAAACCCTATGGGTGAAGCCAGGTCAACAAACTGACTGGAGTGGGCCCACCCACCAGCCACCCAAAAACCAAGCCCACCACGAACCCAACAGCTCGCATCCAAACCCGACCGGCACGTGCCCGATGGCCACAGCACCCACCGGCCACCGCCTCCGGCCGGTTTCCCATCCAGGTTCTTCCTCCCGTGAGTCCCGTCCCTTCCCAATTCCATTCCCCGGCCACACCGCATCACCACACCGCCTTGCCTTGCCTGGCGTTCTTTCATCAGTACTCCACAAATCCCTCCTTCCCTTCCCCTCCACAAACCACCGTCTCAGATTCCAACGCCGCGTCGCGTGCTCGCAAAATACCAAACCCCAATTCCCCAAGGCTCATGGTTCCCTCCGCCGCCGCCTCGCCTCCTCTCGTAGCCGCCGCCGCCGCCGCCCGCCTCCGCTTCTGTCGTGGCCTCTGCCTCGGCTGCTCTTCTTGTTGCTGCTGTTAGACTTGTTAGCTAGGGTTGCGATTTCGCATCGATCGATCGATCGCTCGGGAATTTTGAAGGCAGGCATGGATCTCTCCCGGCCTGAATCGTCGGACCTCGCGCTCGGCCTCCACCCTCACGCCCACGCCCACGCCAGCGGGCACACGCTTGCTGCGCCGCTGCGACTGTTTGACGACTCGGAGGACGCCAAGCCGGAGGGTATTGGAGGTGGAGATGACGAGGAGAGGGATGAGGAGGGGAGCGACCAGCACTTCTCCCTCCTCGGCCACTCGCTCTGCGTCAAGCGCCCGCGCCGCGCGCTCTACGGCGGGGGAGGGGGAGGGGAGGCGTCCTCCTGCTCGTCCTCGTCCGCGGCGCTGCGCCCCCCGAAGCGGCAGGCGACGGGGGAGTGCGTTGGCGCGGATCTGGAGGCCCGCCGCGGCGCGGTCCACGCGTGGGGCAACCAGACGCTGGCGGAGGCCGATCCGGACGTGCACGCCCTGATGGAGCGCGAGCTGGAGCGACAGGTGCGGGGCATCGAGCTGATCGCGTCGGAGAACTTCGTCTGCCGCGCGGTGCTCGACGCGCTCGGCAGCCACCTCACCAACAAGTACTCCGAGGGGCACCCGGGGGTGCGCTATTACGGCGGGAACCAGCACATCGACGCCATCGAGCGTCTCTGCCATGAGCGCGCCCTCGCCGCCTTCGGCCTCGACCCCGCCTGCTGGGGGGTCAACGTCCAGCCCTACTCCTGCACCTCCGCAAACTTAGCTGTGTACACAGGGCTCCTCCTCCCCAAAGACCGCATCATGGGGCTTGAGCCACCGTCCGGCGGCCATGTCAGCCATGGGTACTACATGCCGAGCGGTAAGAAGGTGTCTGGCGCGTCTATATTCTTCGAGAGCTTGTCATACAAGGTGAATCCACAGACTGGGTATATTGATTATGACAAGCTTGAGGAGCGGGCAATGGATTTCCACCCCAAGATTCTTATCTGTGGTGGGAGCTCGTACCCCAGGGAGTGGGACTTTGCACGGATGAAGCTGATCGCTGATAAGTGCGGTGCAGTGCTCATGTGTGACATGGCACATATTAGCGGGCTTGTTGCGGCAAAGGTACATGACTTCTTCGAGGCACATTTATTTATCTTCTTGTTAGTTTGATTGTATCTTGTGGGTAGAATGTAGTAGGGATATGTCTCACGTCAGTGTATTATGACAACCACAATCATAGATATTGAAAAACTAGTTTCCGTTGCATCAATTGCAAGCTTGCCGCCAGCTGCCCTGAATCTCATATGCGTAAATGTTTTAGGCTTTTGTTGCCACTTAGATTACCTGACTATGTTGAGGTCAGTAGATTTAATCTTTCAACTTCACCACGCATGCTTGTACCCTGGTAACAGGGAAGCTATTGTTGATCTTCGGACTTGGATAATTTCCCATTACCGTTATGCGTTATCAATTGTTTGGGGTCCAGTGAACATGTGTGATGTTAATAGTCTGTGTATTGATCAGGTTGGTACTGTAGTCCTTCTGAAACTATTTAACAACCATCTACGATTGTACCATGCTGAATTTGAACATAGTTTGTTATAGAAAGATCTAAGTTAATATTTCCGGTTATGTTTCTGTTAGTCCAAGGTAGCTCAGCTGACATGTGATGATGTGAATGATTTAGCCAATCCATTAACAGAAAATTGGCCTACGTACTTGTTTTGTTGGTTTGCCCAAATCAGAAATGATGAAGTAATTTAATTCAAATAATAAGCTACGCAAGTAGGAGCTTTTGGAGTTGTCTGTCATGGTGATTCGTGCTTGACATATTTTATTATATATCATTGCAACTTTTCTGGAGAAACATTGTCTGATTCAACTGATGCTGATGAGTGATGACATCGTAATAATTTAGTCTATGCATGTGAGCAGTACAAAATCACACCACCTGTCCCAAGCAACACTTATTTTATAGTTATAATTTGAAATGAATTTAGAACTTGACAATCTCCTTATATCACAACAACCATCACCCAACGAAGCCATTCAATGCATTTTTTCCAAGATATGTAACAGCAGCATTAGAACTTTTCTCAGTCTGAAAGTGCTGATCCTTAAGCGATAAAATGTTTCCATATTGGTATTAACATGTAACTTATGGGTGTCCTGGGTGATGGAAATCATGGTGATGAACTAAGTAATCAAAACGTGTCTTCTTGTTCTTGACTTGAAGATCCTGTTGATTTTATATTTTATGAGAACCATCCTGAATCTGTTTGTTGCACTTTCATGTTTGCTTATATGCTATCTACACTTGCTACCCTCCAGAAAGGTCTTCTGAATTGCTTCTACTGCTTAATCTGGCTAGTTCATGCTCTTGATGTTCATATCATATGAAGATTGTTGTTGTTTGTTCCTTGCTATTTCTGATCTTCTTATTCGCACAAGATCATTGATACTTTGCTTGCTGAGCATTACTGTCTACTGACAGTTGTTTCTTGTTGCTTTCGCAGGAATGTCGCAGTCCCTTTGACTACTGTGATGTTGTTACGACAACTACTCACAAGAACCTAAGGGGACCTAGAGGTGGCATGATATTTTTAGGAAAGGAAAAATGTAAGGAAGCGAATTGGATCATTTTCTCAAGGGGATGGAAATGATTATGACTTTGAGGATAGGATAAACTTTGCTGTTTTCCCTTCAATGCAAGGGGGACCTCATAATAATCATATTGCTGCCTTGGCAATAACTCTGAAGCAAGTTGCAACACCTGAATATAAAGCATACATTCAACAGGTCAAGAAAAATGCTCAAGCTTTGGCATCGGCCTTGCTCAGAAGAAAATGCAGATTGGTTACTGGTGGCACAGATAATCACTTGATACTTTGGGACCTCAGAAATTTTGGCTTGACCGGTATAGTTCTGCCTAATTTGTAGTGAATCTGTCTTTGCGGTCGCGGTGTGTATGAACTAATTTCCTTCCAAAAAAAATGCAAATTTTCATTCCGTCTTGCTTATTTGACATTAATTGGAAAACTGAAATGTTTTGGTATATGGTCATGTGGTTTGCAAATGTTCAAACAATAATGTCTGGTATATACCACTTTTAATTTCTCAAAGTAATGACTGGTTCTATTTTTTCATGGACACATTCAACAATTATAAATGTTTTGTGGCTTATGAAGTTGTTGTGCTTCAAATTTTGACAGGGAAGAACTTTGAGAAGGTCTGTGAGGCATGCCACATCTCTATTAACAAGACACCAATATATGGGGATAATGGCTCAATATCTCCAGGGGGGGTGCGGATTGGTTAGTTTTTACGTCCAAGATGACATTTTGATTACTTTGTACCGTTTGTTTGTGCATAAATACAAAAAATATTGTACTGCTGCTTATTGTCATGTTGCTGCAGGAACACCTGCAATGACTACTAGAGGTTGCTTGGAGGATGACTTTGAGGATATCGCAGACTTCCTCATCAGGGCGACACAGATAGCTAGCAATGTTTTGAAAGAACATGGAAAACTGCAGAAGGAATTTCTTAGAGGCCTACAGAATAATAAGGACATTATAGAACTTCGTAATCAGGTTGAAACTTTTGCATCGCAGTTTGCGATGCCAGGTTTTGATGTATGAATGTGCATATATTAATAAATACATATCTTGGTGGGGATTTTCCAGATTCATCTGTTTTGTCATCGCGCGGTTCACAAACACTGTAAGTTGTTGCTTTCAACAGCAACAGAGTAGGAAAGGATTTTTTTAAGCTGGATATCGGTCTTGACTCTCAACCAATCGTGTACAGGCTTACTGCCTAAGTTGCGATTTATGTATGTAGTGAACATTCGCATCACGAAGCTTTATAGGTTATTTATTACCAAAGCTATATATGTTTCTTCATGTTATTTATTACCCGACAATAGTACTTGGCTGCTTTTGGAACCTGTAAGTTGTCCAGGATTGGTGGGATTTTTAACATTTGAGCTCGCTTACGGTTAATTACATGATGGCATGTGGTAAACTTTTTATTCAGTGTGCAATCTGTTGGATCAATTGCATATTAAGCCGTTGATGTGCTTGTTTCTACCCCATATTCTTCTCGATGGTGATGAATAAGAGAAACATTAGTAAGTACTTCTACAACTTCTTTGTTCATCAGCTGTTCGTGGCTTAATCATTCATGTATCCAGCATTATCGTGTAGATTTCTCCTCTACTTCGTCTTTTCATGATTCAGTAAATGTTTTGTCAAATCTGTATTGATATTTAGATCTTGTGGGGTAGTAGTACTGCAACTGCACCACAGCACGACATATACATCATTTTGTTAACATTTTCCGGATTGGTGCTTTACATGACTCCCGCGCTGTGCTTGCATGTGTTCATCAGTTCATTGCATGTCCTAGACATTTCAATGTGCGTTAGTAGTAGTAGACTAGTACTGACATGTTGACATGGATGTCAAGATTTTGAGCTGCTGAATGCAGTGCAGGTGACATCATGAGACTCCTTTGTTCGTTGTGTGCGTGTGTCGGGGTGGGGGTGGGGGTTCAGATCCTCTTGTTGCAAAGGAAAGGGTAGAGCCGTGCTTATGATATTGTGATATTTCGAGTCGTCCGATTTAGAAAGAACAGATTAGAACAGTGTCAACTATAGTACTTATACTAGTGTTTTCGCTGCTATACAGCGTTGAGCATGATCTTACTCTTCACTGATTTTTATCCAATGGTTACAAACCAATATTATGACACTATAGCACATGACATTAGGCAGACAAAGGATACGCGTTCAAGGACATTATGGAAATTCGGTAACTGGTACGGTACGTAGAAGCCTTGCAGCTCAGGGGTGTTATCATCTCCTCTTTTGACTCATGGCCCCTAGGTATTGTTTTTTCCAGACTTGACCATGAGCGATGCGCTTCTTTTCTGCCATGATTTGCTTGGATCGGCTGTTGCAGATCCATGGACATCACATCGGTTGCTCCGTTTTTCCTCAAGGGAAATGATGGTGGGGCATCGATCGATCGAGCGGGCGAGCAAGGCGAAGAAAGAAAGCCAAAGGTCCTTTTCTTCAATGCGCAACAGAAAGCAGGGCAGCTTCCAGCTGCCGTTCCAGACGCCCTTTAATCATTGCAACCATCTGCTGCTTCTTGGGACATCAATCCAATCAGACGAACACCAAAAGCCGGAGCCGTCACAGTTGCAGCTGCAGCTGCAGTTGATGCTGTGTGATGTTCATCTCTCTCTCTCATCTCTTAGATATAGTATATTACTGCGCTTTTTTGCGTATCTTTTCTCCTTGAGGGGATATAAGTAAGGAATCTAAAGCCTACACTTTCCCCCCTATTCTTGCTCTAGTGGAGTCCTTAATGATGGCTTATGAGGAAGTGAGCTCACCACTACAAGTAAAGAACTCTGATCACTAGGTGAGGAAAAAAAAAACAATTGCAAGAGATCTTGGCATTTCACACTTTGCTTTCAGAGTCTTTCTAAGGAATAGTGCTTGGCCCAAAGTGGCACCAATAAAATGGCTCTAATAATGCACACGCCGCTCGGTTTTTGTTTTCTAGTTTCACAATAATCACCTGACTCGGAAAAAGGAAGTCCATAATAGTTTGGCTTTGCTGGCAATGGATGTCAACTGTCAAGCGTAGGTTCGGGCAGTACACGAGATATGATTTGGCATGCAGATGAGGTGGTTAAACCAGCACTATCACCTTATCAATCAGATTAAGAAGGCCTTTGGGGTTTTAGGCTCAACCCTGTTGAAGTTATGCTAGTTCCAGTATGAACATGAGATACACCAGGTTAGTTTCTTTACCATTTAGAGGCAAAAGAGATTAGTATGGTAGATGTAGCTTTCATGCAGATGCCCCATGCTTCCAAGGGCAAAGAATTGAGAGGCTCCTGAAGCAGAAGCAGGGAGGAGAGACTGGAAAAAAAGTGTATAGAGAACCAAAGTTCACCCATTGCCTTCTTCCTCCTCTGCGACACTAGCAAGAGTCCAGTCCACGCCACCTCTGCCCTCCAGGCGAACAAACAAAAAGCAACCTTTCGTTGTGCAACTGCTTGTGCTGCTACTGCAACAAGATTTCTTTCTCTCTCCCTCTCTCTCAGCTCAGTTGCCTCTCTCTCTCTCTCTCTCTCATCATGTCAGGAACATCATCATGACCAAAATGCTGTGACACTCTCTCCATCCCCAGTACTACTACATGCTAATTAAAGATGCTACTACTACGTACTACTATATGTAGTATTGCTTTACTCGTACTACCATGCAAGCAAGAAAGCAAGCAACTAGCATCATCCATGGCGATGATGATGATCTTTGTGGTCTGATGAGCTGTGATCGATCGCTGATCAGTGGCTGCACAGGTCGGAGAGCTCCTTCCTGCCCTCGACAATGTCGTCCAAGAAGTCGTCGAGCTGGCACACCAGGTTCTCGGTGCCTGTCCGGAGCACGTCGAGCCACGCCTTGAGCTCGTCCACCTTGTCCTTGACGCCGCCGTCATCGCACTTGCGGCCCGTGGCCACGGCCCGCTCCACCTCGTCGCGCGCTGCCTCCGCGGCCGCGCGCGCGCACCGGAACTCGTACATCCTGATCCCCGGCGCGCCGATGCCGGCGCTGGTGCCGTTGGCCTCGGCCTGATCGGCCTCCTCCGCCATCCTCTGCTGCAGCATTGCGATGGACGCCATGAACCCGCCGGCGTCCGTGCTGCAGCCGGCCGCGCCCTCCGGCGAGCACGGCCCGGCGGCGCCGCAGGCGAGGATGAGCAGGAGCAGGGAGCTGGCATTGTGTAGCGCGTAGAGGAGCCCACGGAAGCCGTTGAAGCCGCTGAGCCTAGCGTCCGCGGCGCGCAGCAGCAGCCGGTCGTCGAGCTGCAGTGAGAGCGGTGCGATTCTTGCCTCGGACAGCGCCCGGTTCTCCTCCTCCGCGGCCATCGCCTCCCTCCTCGACGCAGAGATCGCCCTCGTCACCTATGCCAATGCACCCGATTAGATTAAAACAGAGCATGCAAGAAACACGTAGCGATGATGCACAAACAGAGCCCAAAAGGATATTCCAAGAGACAGCAAGAAGCCATTAATGGCGCAAGACGCAATTACGCAGTGGAGAAAGAAGTTTCAAAGAACAGGACAGGAATCGACAAAGGTGAGCATGATCATATTTACTACTCGCGGAGGATATTTCATCAAGAAAGCAAGAACCAACCAACCTGGCGAGTGGAGAGGGGAGGGGTCCTGGAGCCAGTCCTCCAGGGCGGCGGCTGCGCAGGACGCGGCGGCGCAGTAGCGCTCTACGGCGGCGAGGCCGAGCTTGACGGCGAGGCAGGCGTCCCAGAGGCGCGCGGTCTCGTCCATGTACTCGTCGAGCCACCGGCCGCCGGGCGGCAGGTGGAGCTGACCCACCAGCAGCGTGAGCTGCGAGTGCAGGCCCCTGAGCAGCGCCGCGGCCCGGAGCAGCGCCGGCAGCGACGACAGCCCGCCGCCACTGGTGAGGTCGTCGAGCCCGCGCGCCAGGTACGTGAAGAAGGCGTTCATGGCTCTGCAGTAGTACGCTGCGATAAGCGTAGCTAGCGGCTGGCGGCTGGCTGGGTATATGTAGCTAGCGCGCGGTGCAGGGCAAGAGGATGAGGAGAGGAGAGGGACACGACACGATCGGAGCGGAGCGTGGAGTGCAATGATGGGTGTCTAGAGGAGGGGGAGAAGGGCGATGATGAGGTTTGGGGGAGGCAGCGGCAGAGCCATGGGTGTTTGCTTGCTTCTGCTGTGTTGTGCTCTCCTCCTCTTGGCCGCTCGCTCGGCTTGTAGTTGTGCCTGTGAGAGTGAACAGGTTTTGTGTGTACGAGTGGACGTGTTTTAATTGCTGCCGCTTGTGTGTTTTGTGTGTGGGAGCCGGTGGCGGTGTGCTGTGCCTGTGCCTGTGCTTTGTTTGGTTTGGTTTGGTTTCCTCAACGGGTTAACCGCGGTCTTCTCTGGTTTGACTGCAGCTGCTTGGGTGGGTGGGGTGATTACCGGAGGCTTCCTGTCCGCACCGCACTCCGCAGGGTTTGTGAATACCTACTTGTATATACCATGCGTCGTTTTTTTAAACTTTACCGTGTATTATTTTGGAACATACGAATTTTGCATAAAATTCATACAGAACAGTTTAATTTTCGCGAGAACTGTGAAAAGTTCTTACGCTTCTAAACATGCCTAAGCAGGGTACTAGATTTAGGGGTTTCTTAAAACATAGTAAGAATTTGTCAAATTAACCAGAGAAAAGCTTGTGCAACATGAAAATTGAGGGCGAGTTTTAGTGATATCACGAATAACTCTGCACCAACTCACGGAGTTTGCCTTGTGAATTAGTCCGTAGTCATTACATGATGTACTACACATCTAGCGCTGGATCGTATGTGCGTTGGGAAGTAGAACATGAAGTTTCCATGTACACTCCGACTAAGCATCTTTGGGTAACACATGTAACAGTTTAAATCAACATCTGCAACAAATATATGTGATGCAACAAGATATCGCTATGTGTGTGACAAGCGATAAACTTACAAATTTGTTCAAGATACATCATACTACATTTCAAAATTATCTCAACAATTAAAATCAAGCAAATATGCTGTTATAACGCTGCAACATTTGAAAAGAATAGTTGCAACAATTTGCAAACAAAGATGCAACAAATTTGGAACAAATCAAGATCAAAAATGGATTTTCCACAACAAACTACAAACATGGCTTGCAATAACAAACAAAAGGAGCTGCAACAAATCAAATCCCCAATTGCAACAAAAATCTCTTCTTGTAACATTTAGGAAGACATATTATAACAAAATGAAATCGCATGCAACCATTCGAAAGGGTGATGCAACAAATTGAGAAAATGCTTGCAACAATCCACCTAGACGAGGAGGGGAGCAAGCGGCAGCAACTAGTCGAGCTCGGAGAAGAAGGACGAGGTGGCAGCGCACCTCCGCAAGCTCCGACACCCAGTCGCTTAGCATGCGAGTGGCCATACGCGTGGTGCTTTAGCTAGCAGTGATGATCCCAAATCTGGAGGAGGGCTAGGCCAACATGGTACCTCGTCATCGTCCTTCGCCTAGACTCCTCTGATGTCGTTCGACGCATTGATGCATGCCCTCTCCTCGTTAGACATGGGAGAAAGAGATGGATGAAGGGAAGGAGGGACGACTGTGGCTCTAGCGGCAGGCTTCGGCGGCGAGCTCGCCATCGGCGAGCCACCAGAGGGGTAAGGTGGGAGAAGCGAGGTGGGGATCGAGAGATCAAAGAAAGTATGGTGTTCTAACGGGGGTAATGGATTAGTGGATGAGAAGTAAACGATGGGAGGTAGTTGAAAAAAGGAATATAAGTAATCAATATTATATCGATCTTGAGTTACTCCACTCCTGATTTTTTTTAACTAACTTCGTTTGCTCGTACAAATATCAACAGAAAATTCAGTTGCCTAAATCGGTTGTGAATCAGACTCCTCCAACAGCACAACCTAGGGCTAAATTAAGCTATGCGATATTTAGTACCATCAATCTCATCAGTTTATTTGACATCCAAGCATGCGTTATTCGATTCTATCTTGTACCTTCCTTTCCTCCTTTATTCCCTTTCCAACTCGGATGCAAACCTTATCCCACCAACGCTGCTACCCGCAGCTCACCAATTCTTGTACAGTTCGTTCCAAGAGCTAAAGATCTTCCATGCTTTTAAGTAGAAATGTTCTACGATTCGATATCCTTATAGCATGTACAATACATATGTTTAAAGATGTGCTTAGCAAAGAAAAATTGATTTTTTTTTTCTTGTCACGTAGGACAGATAAGATACTTATTTTGTAGCATCGATGCTTGATTAGAAACCGGTGCTTAAGATGTGTTTATGTATATAACTATATATAATTAATAGGTAATACAATCATATAAACACTTATATAAGAGATGTTTGCATCGTGAAAATAACTTTACATAAGTGCTTGATAACGATCTATATTCTCTTTCTTAAACACTCGTATATAAGCATATCGTATTTTATGTGCCCTCAGAAAGGATCACAAGAGCGCTGGTATGTATACAGAATTGCGAATAATTCCTTTCATAAATAGCGAACACAACTGAACCATATAGTTGACAGGTGCAATTCAGTTGGACCTATCTGTCAGTGACTATAACGACAACTGATCCTTCTGGTTGACACGTGCAATTCAGTCGGACCTACCTATCAGTGACTATAACTATTGATAAGTGCAATTCAGACATGTCTACCTGTCAGTGACTGTTCGCGGCGGTTTGCATTTGTTTGTACGCGGATTAATTACCCCCTCTTCGGAGAAACAATTACCCGACATGCATGAGATTAGCATGGTTCTGGTCTGAGCAACGAAGTTGTTGTGCTGCACCTTTGCGCTTTATGTTCCCATCTTGCCACACACTGAAAGATCAATCTTAACTTTGTGTGCGTAAAGCCTGTAGAGACATGTAAACACTCGGTAGAGCAGAGCAGTGGACACGATGATACACGCCATGGCAGCTCCTGAGCAAAAGGACAAAATTGGAAGGTTTTTGTCCATGTCCGTACCATCTCTGAACTTGGGTCCCATTTCTTCTTGACAGTAACTGACTGGAGCTTTTGTATGTGCAATTTTGGGGATTTACATTTGAAGTTAATGTATGAAAATTACTGCATTTATGTTATAAATTTGTAGCATGCGACTAGGCATCAAGCACCTTTTTTGTCAGTGATAAGTAAAACCTTCATGTATCGAATGAACATCCAACACCTGAAATACGCATCTTCAAGCACATCTAACAGCCAAAAAAAATCGATTTCATTTATATAGATGCCCATTTCGTACTCCAGAGTACGTACTTCCACTTCAATATATCACTTAAATGAACATATTATACTTCTTATCCTTTTCAGTATACTTAAATACCAATTATAAGATACTCCAATACGACTTTCAAAATTCATTGGGGCACTTTATTTTTTTTTTCTATATACCCTTTTTCATGTATAAAAAAAAAGTATGTACATAAATTTGGCTATAAAAATGGATTTTAATGAATTTTTTCATGGAATTCACTTTGGAATATCTTATAATCATTATTGGAGTATGCTCAAATTGATAAAGAGGTATTATCATACGATTTAAGTACTATATGAGAAGTAGGAGTGCGTACTCTCAAGAGTACCATACCACTTTCATATATATATATATAAACATCAGCCGTCTAGCAGTCCGCAAAACTATTTTTTGTACTGTAACTATTTGTAATGCAATATTTTCAAACAACTATAGCAATTCTTAGCATTAACCAATTAGTGCTCAAGCTATAATGGTCAACACTAGCATGCTTAAGGTCCCCCGGCCGATCGACACTTTTGACTAAGATTGGCAGCAACAGCAAATCTTTCTTTCCACTTGATATATTCCTCTGCTCTTTATTTAACGACGCTTCCCCTTTCCATTTGATAAACTCGTCAAGGAACCGTGTTGTTATCATGCATATCAACAAACCAACAGATGCAACCGCTAACGACGCAAAAGGGAGAGATTTTGGGGATGTGCGGCTAGGGCTACTCGTGGGATCTTGGAGAATGTGATGCTTTCTTCCTTCCCTGGCGAAAGAAGCACTCCAACAACACATGCTGCTCCTATAAACAAACCCTTTCCGAGCGCTGGAGAAGCTAGAAAAGCAAACGACCTCCTAAACCGTGATCTAGCGTAATCTAATCACGGTTTATTGTAATGCAAACATGTGATAGGTGTCTAGAAGCTAGCATTTTAAAATAAAGCAAGATTGATTTGCCTCTGCTAATGTGATCCCAACAAGATAATTCGGTTTGTATCTTTCCCAAAATTAGGTGCTATCTAATACTCTATTACTGGGCTCTCTTATGATACACTCAATTTAATACGGGTAGTCCATTCTTTTTATCTAACGATTCAGATTAGTTAAGATTTAGTTATACTACACCTAGTAGTATTAGCAGTAGAATCCCGATGGGTAGAAGAATAATTGATGGGGTAGAATTGTATATTTTGCTTTAGTTGTAACTATGCACAATCAACTACAGCACAATCAACTACTACGGTATAAACGCCTATTATTATGTGTGCAATGAGGCAGTTTTTTTATATACAAAACACATGAAGAAATCAGCATGTAAACATGGTGGAGTGTACAATCCCATCTTCATTTGTTGTGCAAAGATAGAAATCGAATTGGAGATTTGCCCTGCATCCACCCCACATGGATCAAGGGACAAAGACTGCTGCCCAGCCTCTCAAGTGAGTCCCATCATGACCACTCATGGCTGTAATTATGGCCGCAATTATGCCTGCCCAAAAGCCCACAGAGGCAAGCTAGGCAGCCCTAATGGAGGGGATTAGCAATAATTGCCTCATTGAGCCTTTGACCACGGATGATCGCCACTAATCACAGGACCTAGGGGCTCCATGAATGATGGTGCTGCATTTGTAGGGCGCCCGGCCTAGACAGAAACCCCTGAAAGGCTGCAGCCATCAGCTGAAGCTTTGATTCTTTTTGGACAATGCATGATGGCTAATGCCACTGCCTAATTCAACCGGCCCCCTATTTAATACTGCGGCTCTTGCTTTTCCTGCCGGGCTTGTCTTGGCCGGTGGGTAACAGAATCTCAGAGTCAGTACTAATGATCTGCTTGTTTTTAATTGGAGCGACAGGTGCGGGGCATCGAGCTGATCGCGTCGGAGAACTTCGTCTGCCGCGCGGTGCTCGACGCGCTCGGCAGCCACCTCACCAACAAGTACTCCGAGGGCACCCGGGGTGCGCTATTACGGCGGGAACCAGCACATCGACGCCATCGAGCGTCTCTGCCATGAGCGCGCCCTCGCCGCCTTCGGCCTCGACCCCGCCTGCTGGGGGGTCAACGTCCAGCCCTACTCCTGCACCTCCGCAAACTTAGCTGTGTACACAGGGCTCCTCCTCCCAAAGACCGCATCATGGGGCTTGAGCCACCGTCCGGCGGCCATGTCAGCCATGGGTACTACATGCCGAGCGGTAAGAAGGTGTCTGGCGCGTCTATATTCTTCGAGAGCTTGTCATACAAGGTGAATCCACAGACTGGGTATATTGATTATGACAAGCTTGAGGAGCGGGCAATGGATTTCCACCCCAAGATTCTTATCTGTGGTGGGAGCTCGTACCCCAGGGAGTGGGACTTTGCACGGATGAAGCTGATCGCTGATAAGTGCGGTGCAGTGCTCATGTGTGACATGGCACATATTAGCGGGCTTGTTGCGGCAAAGGTACATGACTTCTTCGAGGCACATTTATTTATCTTCTTGTTAGTTTGATTGTATCTTGTGGGTAGAATGTAGTAGGGATACGTCTCACGTCAGTGTATTATGACAACCACAATCATAGATATTGAAAAACTAGTTTCCGTTGCATCAATTGCAAGCTTGCCGCCAGCTGCCCTGAATCTCATATGCGTAAATGTTTTAGGCTTTTGTTGCCACTTAGATTACCTGACTATGTTGAGGTCAGTAGATTTAATCTTTCAACTTCACCACGCATGCTTGTACCCTGGTAACAGGGAAGCTATTGTTGATCTTCGGACTTGGATAATTTCCCATTACCGTTATGCGTTATCAATTGTTTGGGGTCCAGTGAACATGTGTGATGTTAATAGTCTGTGTATTGATCAGGTTGGTACTGTAGTCCTTCTGAAACTATTTAACAACCATCTACGATTGTACCATGCTGAATTTGAACATAGTTTGTTATAGAAAGATCTAAGTTAATATTTCCGGTTATGTTTCTGTTAGTCCAAGGTAGCTCAGCTGACATGTGATGATGTGAATGATTTAGCCAATCCATTAACAGAAAATTGGCCTACGTACTTGTTTTGTTGGTTTGCCCAAATCAGAAATGATGAAGTAATTTAATTCAAATAATAAGCTACGCAAGTAGGACCTTTTGGAGTTGTCTGTCATGGTGATTCGTGCTTGACATATTTTATTATATATCATTGCAACTTTTCTGGAGAAACATTGTCTGATTCAACTGATGCTGATGAGTGATGACATCGTAATAATTTAGTCTATGCATGTGAGCAGTACAAAATCACACCACCTGTCCCAAGCAACACTTATTTTATAGTTATAATTTGAAATGAATTTAGAACTTGACAATCTCCTTATATCACAACAACCATCACCCAACGAAGCCATTCAATGCATTTTTTCCAAGATATGTAACAGCAGCATTAGAACTTTTCTCAGTCTGAAAGTGCTGATCCTTAAGCGATAAAATGTTTCCATATTGGTATTAACATGTAACTTATGGGTGTCCTGGGTGATGGAAATCATGGTGATGAACTAAGTAATCAAAACGTGTCTTCTTGTTCTTGACTTGAAGATCCTGTTGATTTTATATTTTATGAGAACCATCCTGAATCTGTTTGTTGCACTTTCATGTTTGCTTATATGCTATCTACGCTTGCTACCCTCCAGAAAGGTCTTCTGAATTGCTTCTACTGCTTAATCTGGCTAGTTCATGCTCTTGATGTTCATATCATATGAAGATTGTTGTTGTTTGTTCCTTGCTATTTCTGATCTTCTTATTCGCACAAGATCATTGATACTTTGCTTGCTGAGCATTACTGTCTACTGACAGTTGTTTCTTGTTGCTTTCGCAGGAATGTCGCAGTCCCTTTGACTACTGTGATGTTGTTACGACAACTACTCACAAGAACCTAAGGGGACCTAGAGGTGGCATGATATTTTTTAGGAAAGGAAAAAATGTAAGGAAGCGAATTGGATCATTTTCTCAAGGGGATGGAAATGATTATGACTTTGAGGATAGGATAAACTTTGCTGTTTTCCCTTCAATGCAAGGGGGACCTCATAATAATCATATTGCTGCCTTGGCAATAACTCTGAAGCAAGTTGCAACACCTGAATATAAAGCATACATTCAACAGGTCAAGAAAAATGCTCAAGCTTTGGCATCGGCCTTGCTCAGAAGAAAATGCAGATTGGTTACTGGTGGCACAGATAATCACTTGATACTTTGGGACCTCAGAAATTTTGGCTTGACCGGTATAGTTCTGCCTAATTTGTAGTGAATCTGTCTTTGCGGTCGCGATGTGTATGAACTAATTTCCTTCCAAAAAAAATGCAAATTTTCATTCCGTCTTGCTTATTTGACATTAATTGGAAAACTGAAATGTTTTGGTATATGGTCATGTGGTTTGCAAATGTTCAAACAATAATGTCTGGTATATACCACTTTTAATTTCTCAAAGTAATGACTGGTTCTATTTTTTCATGGACACATTTAACAATTATAAATGTTTTGTGGCTTATGAAGTTGTTGTGCTTCAAATTTTGACAGGGAAGAACTTTGAGAAGGTCTGTGAGGCATGCCACATCTCTATTAACAAGACACCAATATATGGGGATAATGGCTCAATATCTCCAGGGGTGCGGATTGGTTAGTTTTACGTCCAAGATGACATTTTGATTACTTTGTACCGTTTGTTTGTGCATAAATACAAAAAATATTGTACTGCTGCTTATTGTCATGTTGCTGCAGGAACACCTGCAATGACTACTAGAGGTTGCTTGGAGGATGACTTTGAGGATATCGCAGACTTCCTCATCAGGGCGACACAGATAGCTAGCAATGTTTTGAAAGAACATGGAAAACTGCAGAAGGAATTTCTTAGAGGCCTACAGAATAATAAGGACATTATAGAACTTCGTAATCAGGTTGAAACTTTTGCATCGCAGTTTGCGATGCCAGGTTTTGATGTATGAATGTGCATATATTAATAAATACATATCTTGGTGGGGATTTTCCAGATTCATCTGTTTTGTCATCGCGCGGTTCACAAACACTGTAAGTTGTTGCTTTCAACAGCAACAGAGTAGGAAAGGATTTTTTTAAGCTGGATATCGGTCTTGACTCTCAACCAATCGTGTACAGGCTTACTGCCTAAGTTGCGATTTATGTATGTAGTGAACATTCGCATCACGAAGCTTTATAGGTTATTTATTACCAAAGCTATATATGTTTCTTCATGTTATTTATTACCCGACAATAGTACTTGGCTGCTTTTGGAACCTGTAAGTTGTCCAGGATTGGTGGGATTTTTAACATTTGAGCTCGCTTACGGTTAATTACATGATGGCATGTGGTAAACTTTTTATTCAGTGTGCAATCTGTTGGATCAATTGCATATTAAGCCGTTGATGTGCTTGTTTCTACCCCATATTCTTCTCGATGGTGATGAATAAGAGAAACATTAGTAAGTACTTCTACAACTTCTTTGTTCATCAGCTGTTCGTGGCTTAATCATTCATGTATCCAGCATTATCGTGTAGATTTCTCCTCTACTTCGTCTTTTCATGATTCAGTAAATGTTTTGTCAAATCTGTATTGATATTTAGATCTTGTGGGGTAGTAGTACTGCAACTGCACCACAGCACGACATATACATCATTTTGTTAACATTTTCCGGATTGGTGCTTTACATGACTCCCGCGCTGTGCTTGCATGTGTTCATCAGTTCATTGCATGTCCTAGACATTTCAATGTGCGTTAGTAGTAGTAGACTAGTACTGACATGTTGACATGGATGTCAAGATTTTGAGCTGCTGAATGCAGTGCAGTGCAGTGCAGTGCAGGTGACATCATGAGACTCCTTTGTTCGTTGTGTGCGTGTGTCGGGGTGGGGGTTCAGATCCTCTTGTTGTAAAGGAAAGGGTAGAGATCAGCCGTGCTTATGATATTGTGATAATCCGAACCCCGATTTAGAAAGAACAGATTAGATCAGTGTCAACTATAGTACTTATGTTAGTGTTTTCGCTGCTATAGAGCGCTGAGCATGATCTTACTCTTCACTAATTTTTATCCAATGACTATAAGCTAATATTACGACACTATAGCACATGACATTACGCAGAGGATGCACGTTCAAGGGACATTATGGAAATTCGGTAACTGGTACGGTACGTAGAAGCCTTGCAGCTCAGGGGTGTTATCATCTCCTCTTTTGACTCATGGCCCCTAGGTATTGTTTTTTCCAGACTTGACCATGAGCGATGCGCTTCTTTTCTGCCATGATTTGCTTGGATCGGCTGTTGCAGATCCATGGACATCACATCGGTTGCTCCGTTTTTCCTCAAGGGAAATGATGGTGGGGCATCGATCGATCGAGCGGGCGAGCAAGGCGAAGAAAGAAAGCCAAAGGTCCTTTTCTTCAATGCGCAACAGAAAGCAGGGCAGCTTCCAGCTGCCGTTCCAGACGCCCTTTAATCATTGCAACCATCTGCTGCTTCTTGGGACATCAATCCAATCAGACGAACACCAAAAGCCGGAGCCGTCACAGTTGCAGCTGCAGCTGCAGTTGATGCTGTGTGATGTTCATCTCTCTCTCTCTCATCTCTTAGATATAGTATATTACTGCGCTTTTTTGCGTATCTTTTCTCCTTGAGGGGATATAAGTAAGGAATCTAAAGCCTACACTTTCCCCCCTATTCTTGCTCTAGTGGAGTCCTTAATGATGGCTTATGAGGAAGTGAGCTCACCACTACAAGTAAAGAACTCTGATCACTAGGTGAGGAAAAAAACAATTGCAAGAGATCTTGGCATTTCACACTTTGCTTTCAGAGTCTTTCTAAGGAATAGTGCTTGGCCCAAAGTGGCACCAATAAAATGGCTCTAATAATGCACACGCCGCTCGGTTTTTGTTTTCTAGTTTCACAATAATCACCTGACTCGGAAAAAGGAAGTCCATAATAGCTTGGCTTTGCTGGCAATGGATGTCAACTGTCAAGCGTAGGTTCGGGCAGTACACGAGATATGATTTGGCATGCAGATGAGGTGGTTAAACCAGCACTATCACCTTATCAATCAGATTAAGAAGGCCTTTGGGGTTTTAGGCTCAACCCTGTTGAAGTTATGCTAGTTCCAGTATGAACATGAGATACACCAGGTTAGTTTCTTTACCATTTAGAGGCAAAAGAGATTAGTATGGTAGATGTAGCTTTCATGCAGATGCCCCATGCTTCCAAGGGCAAAAATTGAGAGGCTCCTGAAGCAGAAGCAGGAGGAGAGACTGGAAAAAGTGTATAGAGAACCAAAGTTCACCCATTGCCTTCTTCCTCCTCTGCGACACTAGCAAGAGTCCAGTCCACGCCACCTCTGCCCTCCAGGCGAACAAACAAAAGCAACCTTTCGTTGTGCAACTGCTTGTGCTGCTACTGCAACAAGATTTCTTTTCTCTCCCTCTCTCTCAGCTCAGTTGCTCTCTCTCTCTCTCTCTCATCATGTCAGGAACATCATCATGACCAAAATGCTGTGACACTCTCTCCATCCCCAGTACTACTACATGCTAATTAAAGATGCTACTACTACGTACTACTATATGTAGTATTGCTTTACTCGTACTACCATGCAAGCAAGAAAGCAAGCAACTAGCATCATCCATGGCGATGATGATGATCTTTGTGGTCTGATGAGCTGTGATCGATCGCTGATCAGTGGCTGCACAGGTCGGAGAGCTCCTTCCTGCCCTCGACAATGTCGTCCAAGAAGTCGTCGAGCTGGCACACCAGGTTCTCGGTGCCTGTCCGGAGCACGTCGAGCCACGCCTTGAGCTCGTCCACCTTGTCCTGACGCCGCCGTCATCGCACTTGCGGCCCGTGGCCACGGCCCGCTCCACCTCGTCGCGCGCTGCCTCCGCGGCCGCGCGCGCGCACCGGAACTCGTACATCCTGATCCCCGGCGCGCCGATGCCGGCGCTGGTGCCGTTGGCCTCGGCCTGATCGGCCTCCTCCGCCATCCTCTGCTGCAGCATTGCGATGGACGCCATGAACCCGCCGGCGTCCGTGCTGCAGCCGGCCGCGCCCTCCGGCGAGCACGGCCCGGCGGCGCCGCAGGCGAGGATGAGCAGGAGCAGGGAACTGGCATTGTGTAGCGCGTAGAGGAGCCCACGGAAGCCGTTGAAGCCGCTGAGCCTAGCGTCCGCGGCGCGCAGCAGCAGCCGGTCGTCGAGCTGCAGTGAGAGCGGTGCGATTCTTGCCTCGGACAGCGCCCGGTTCTCCTCCTCCGCGGCCATCGCCTCCCTCCTCGACGCAGAGATCGCCCTCGTCACCTATGCCAATGCACCCGATTAGATTAAAACAGAGCATGCAAGAAACACGTAGCGATGATGCACAAACAGAGCCCAAAAGGATATTCCAAGAGACAGCAAGAAGCCATTAATGGCGCAAGACGCAATTACGCAGTGGAGAAAGAAGTTTCAAAGAACAGGACAGGAATCGACAAAGGTGAGCATGATCATATTTACTACTCGCGGAGGATATTTCATCAAGAAAGCAAGAACCAACCAACCTGGCGAGTGGAGAGAGGGGAGGGGTCCTGGAGCCAGTCCTCCAGGGCGGCGGCTGCGCAGGACGCGGCGGCGCAGTAGCGCTCTACGGCGGCGAGGCCGAGCTTGACGGCGAGGCAGGCGTCCCAGAGGCGCGCGGTCTCGTCCATGTACTCGTCGAGCCACCGGCCGCCGGGCGGCAGGTGGAGCTGACCCACCAGCAGCGTGAGCTGCGAGTGCAGGCCCCTGAGCAGCGCCGCGGCCCGGAGCAGCGCCGGCAGCGACGACAGCCCGCCGCCACTGGTGAGGTCGTCGAGCCCGCGCGCCAGGTACGTGAAGAAGGCGTTCATGGCTCTGCAGTAGTACGCTGCGATAAGCGTAGCTAGCGGCTGGCGGCTGGCTGGGTATATGTAGCTAGCGCGCGGTGCAGGGCAAGAGGATGAGGAGAGAGAGGGACACGACACGATCGGAGCGGAGCGTGGAGTGCAATGATGGGTGTTTAGAGGAGGGGGAGAAGGGCGATGATGAGGTTTGGGGGAGGCAGCGGCAGAGCCATGGGTGTTTGCTTGCTTCTGCTGTGTTGTGCTCTCCTCCTCTTGGCCGCTCGCTCGGCTTGTAGTTGTGCCTGTGAGTGAACAGGTTTTGTGTGTACGAGTGGACGTGTTTTAATTGCTGCCGCTTGTGTGTTTTGTGTGTGGAGCCGGTGGCGGTGTGCTGTGCCTGTGCTTTGTTTGGTTTGGTTTGGTTTCCTCAACGGGTTAACCGCGGTCTTCTCTGGTTTGACTGCAGCTGCTTGGGTGGGTGGGGTGATTACCGGAGGCTTCCTGTCCGCACCGCACTCCGCAGGGTTTGTGAATACCTACTTGTATATACCATGCGTCGTTTTTTAAAACTTTACCGTGTATTATTTTGGAACATACGAATTTTGCATAAAATTCATACAGAACAGTTTAATTTTCGCGAGAACTGTGAAAAGTTCTTACGCTTCTAAACATGCCTAAGCAGGGTACTAGATTTAGGGGTTTTCTTAAAACATAGTAAGAATTTGTCAAATTAACCAGAGAAAAGCTTGTGCAACATGAAAATTGAGGGGCGAGTTTTAGTGATATCACCGAATAACTCTGCACCAACTCACGGAGTTTGCCTTGTGAATTAGTCCGTAGTCATTACATGATGTACTACACATCTAGCGCCTGGATCGAATGTGCGTTGGGAAGTAGAACATGAAGTTTCCCATGTACACTCCGACTAAGCATCTTTGGGTAACACATGTAACAGTTTAAATCAACATCTGCAACAAATATATGTGATGCAACAAGATATCGCTATGTGTGTGACAACTGATAAACTTACAAATTTGTTCAGTATACATCATACTACATTTCAAAATTATCTCAACAATTAAAATCAAGCAAATATGCTGTTACAACGCTGCAACATTTGAAAAGAATAGTTGCAACAATTTGCAAACAAAGATGCAACAAATTTGGAACAAATCAGCATCAAAAATGGATTTTCCACAACAAACTACAAACATGGCTTGCAATAACAAACAAAAGGAGCTGCAACAAATCAAATCCCCAATTGCAACAAAAATCTCTTACTGTAACATTTAGGAAGACATATTATAACAAAATGAAATACTGCATGCAACCATTCAGAAAGGGTGATGCAACAAATTGAGAAAATGCTTGCAACAATCCACCTAGACGAGGAGGGGAGCAAGCGGCAGCAACTAGTCGAGCTCGGAGAAGAAGGACGAGGTGGCAGCACACCTCCGCAGGCTCCGACACCCAGTCACTTAGCATGCAAGTGGCCATACGCGTGGTGCTTTAGCTAGCAGTGATGATCCCAAATCTGGAGGGGGCTAGGCCAACATGGTACCTCGTCATCGTCCTTCGCCTAGGCTCCTCTGATGTCGTTCGACGCATTGATGCATGCTCTCTCCTCGTTAGACATGGGAGAAAGAGATGGATGAAGGGAAGGAGGGACGACTGTGGCTCTAGCGGCAGGCTTCGGCGGCGAGCTCGCCATCGGCGAGCCACCAGAGGGGTAAGGTGGGGGAAGCGAGGTGGGGATCGAGAGATCAAAGAAAGTATGGTGTTCTAACGGGGGTAATGGATTAGTGGATGAGAAGTAAACGATGGGAGGTAGTTGAAAAAAGGAATATAAGTAATCAATATTATATCGATCTTGAGTTACTCCACTCCTGAATTTTTTAACTAACTTCGTTTGCTCGTACAAATATCAACAGAAAATTCAGTTGCCTAAATCGGTTGTGAATCAGACTCCTCCAACAGCACAACCTAGGGCTAAATTAAGCTATGCGATATTTAGTACCATCAATCTCATCAGTTTATTTGACATCCAAGCATGCGTTATTCGATTCTATCGTGTACCTTCCTTTCCTCCTTTATTCCCTTTCCAACTCGGATGCAAACCTTATCCCACCAACGCTGCTACCCGCAGCTCACCCATTCTTGTACAGTTCGTTCCAAGAGCTAAAGATCTTCCATGCTTTTATGTAGAAATTTCTACGATTCGATATCCTTACAGCATGTACAATACATATGTTTAAAGATATGCTTAGCAAAGAAAAAATGATTTTTTTTTCTTATCACGTAGAACAGATAAGATGCTTATTTTGTAGCATCGATGCTTGATTAGAAACCGGTGCTTAAGATGTGTTTATGTATATAACTATATATAATTAATAGGTAATACAATCATATAAACACTTATATAAGAGATGTTTGCATCGTAGAAAATAACTTTTACATAAGTGCTTGATAACGTATCTATATTCTCTTTCTTAAACACTCGTATATAAGCATATCGTATTTTATGTGCCCTCAGAAAGGATCACAAGAGCGCTGGTATGTATACAGAATTGCGAATAATTCCTTTCATAAATAGCGAACACAACTGAACCATATAGTTGACAGGTGCAATTCAGTTGGACCTATCTGTCAGTGACTATAATGACAACTGATCCTTCTGGTTGACACGTGAAATTCAGTCGGACCTACCTATCAGTGACTATAACTATTGATAAGTGCAATTCAGACATGTCTACCTGTCAGTGACTGTTCGCGGCGGTTTGCATTTGTTTGTACGCGGATTACCCCCTCTTCGGAGAAACAATTACCCGACATGCATGAGATTAGCATGGTTCTGGTCTGAGCAACGAAGTTGTTGTGCTGCACCTTTGCGCTTTATGTTCCCATCTTGCCACACACTGAAAGATCAATCTTAACTTTGTGTGCGTAAAGCCTGTAGAGACATGTAAACACTCGGTAGAGCAGAGCAGTGGACACGATGATAGACGCCATGGCAGCTCCTGAGCAAAAGGACAAAATTGGAAGGTTTTTGTCCATGTCCGTACCATCTCTGAACTTGGGTCCCATTTCTTCTTGACAGTAACTGACTGGAGCTTTTGTATGTGCAATTTTGGGGATTTACATTTGAAGTTAATGTATGAAAATTACTGCATTTATGTTATAAATTTGTAGCATGCGACTAGGCATCAAGCACCTTTTTTGTCAGTGATAAGTAAAACCTTCATGTATCGAATGAACATCCAACACCTGAAATACACATCTTCAAGCACATCTAACAGCCAAAAAAAATCGATTTCATTTATATAGATGCCCATTTCGTACTCCTGAGAGTATGTACTTCCACTTCCAATATATCACTTAAATGAACATATTATACTTCTTATCCTTTTCAGTATACTTAAATACCAATTATAAGATACTCCAATACGACTTTCAAAATTCATTGGGGCACTTTATTTTTTTTCTATATACCCTTTTTCATGTATAAAAAAAAGTATGTACATAAATTTGGCTATAAAAATGGATTTTAATGAATTTTTTCATGGAATTCACTTTGGAATATCTTATAATCATTATTGGAGTATGCTCAAATTGATAAAGAGGTATTATCGTACGATTTAAGTACTATATGAGAAGTAGAAGTGCGTACTCTCAAGAGTACCATACCATTTTCATATATATATATATATATATAAACATCGGCCGTCTAACCGTCCGCAAAACTATTTTTTGTACTGTAACTATTTGTAATGCAATATTTTCAAACAACTATAGCAATTCTTAGCATTAACCAATTAGTGCTCAAGCTATAATGGTCAACACTAGCATGCTTAAGGTCCCCCGGCCGATCGACACTTTTGACTAAGATTGGCAGCAACAGCAAATCTTTCTTTCCACTTGATATATTCCTCTGCTCTTTATTTAACGACGCTTCCCCTTTCCATTTGATAAACTCGTCAAGGAACCGTGTTGTTATCATGCATATCAACAAACCAACAGATGCAACCGCTAACGACGCAAAAGGGAGAGATTTTGGGGATGTGCGGCTAGGGCTACTCGTGGGATCTTGGAGAATGTGATGCTTTCTTCCTTCCCTGGCGAAAGAAGCACTCCAACAACACATGCTGCTCCTATAAACAAACCCTTTCCGAGCGCTGGAGAAGCTAGAAAAGCAAACGACCTCCTAAACCGTGATCTAGCGTAATCTAATCACGGTTTATTGTAATGCAAACATGTGATAGGTGTCTAGAAGCTAGCATTTTAAAATAAAGCAAGATTGATTTGCCTCTGCTAATGTGATCCCAACAAGATAATTCGGTTTGTATCTTTCCCAAAATTAGGTGCTATCTAATACTCTATTCTGGGCTCTCTTATGATACACTCAATTTAATACGGGTAGTCCATTCTTTTATCTAACGATTGATTAGTTAAGATTTATTCAGATTAGTTAAGATTTAGTTATACTACAACTTTAGTAGTAATATGCTCATGAATAAAATTATAAATACAACGAAAAGTATATTATACCTTTAACAAATCAATGTATACTTGCCGATATACTACTGGTATAATAACTAAAATTTCGCCACAATCAACTAAGCACAATCAACTACAAACGACCATTTTTTTATATACAAAACACATGAAGAAATCAGCATGTAAACATGGTGGAGTGTACAATCCCATCTTCATTTGTTGTGCAAAGATAGAAATCGAATTGGAGATTTGCCTGCATCCACCCCACATGGATCAAGGGACAAAGACTGCTGCCCAGCCTCTCAAGTGAGTCCCATCATGACCACTCATGGCGGTAATTATGGCCGCAATTATGCCTGCCCAAAAGCCCACAGAGGCAAGCTAGGCAGCCCTAATGGAGGGGATTAGCAATAATTGCCTCATTGAGCCTTTGACCACGGATGATCGCCACTAATCACAGGACCTAGGGGCTCCATGAATGATGGTGCTGCATTTGTAGGGCGCCCGGCCTAGACAGAAACCCCTGAAAGGCTGCAGCCATCAGCTGAAGCTTTGATTCTTTTTGGACAATGCATGATGGCTAATGCCACTGCCTAATTCAACCGGCCCCCTATTTAATACTGCGGCTCTTGCTTTTCCTGCCGGGCTTGTCTTGGCCGGTGGGTAACAGAATCTCAGAGTCAGTACTAATGATCTGCTTGTTTTTAATACTAATTACTACTACTACTCCAGTAGTTGTCAGTACTAATGATCTGCTTGTTGTGGGCATGTCTAACTTAGCTAGCCTAGGCTGTAAAGATCGCGGAGCACGAGTAATTTCCTTTCTTTTCTTTCTCTTTCAGATGCATGGATGGGTGCAGCGCAGTGCAGTTCGCCACCATCATGTATTCATGTGGTTCAATATTGGGGCGAGCGAAATTTGTCATTTGTCGGGCCGACACGCCAGCATGGACGCTGCGCCTCCGGCGAATGGATGGAGCTCAGTACGCGGACATGATTCGGTTCGGCTCGGTTGCCGCAATTTGGCGTTGTTGGCATATGGTGCTGTGGCGACAGGCATGGTGCAGTGTATGCGTACGTTTTGTTACTTGCCGATTAAAGAGTGGTGCTTGCCTGTCGCGGTAGTTGGTGCCATGGTGCTTTGCAAGTTGCGATCCGATCCTGCCGGATTTGACATGGTTCCCCTCCCTCCTCGTCGTTGGTTGGTGCTAGATATTTGGTTTTGGGTGGTTTTGGGTGCGACTTGTGGCCCGGGTGGTTTTTGGTACGCGTCAGGACACGGCCGGCCGGGTGGGTCGAGTCGGTAGGGGCCAAGAAACCGCAAGATCACGGCGGATGTCCCCATTGCCGTGCCGGCGCACATGCCCTCCCGCCTTGCTTTCATCTGCCGTGCAAAGGTCATGGTCCTCGGCTCCCTCAATAAGTGAAGTGAATCAAACTCAAATTTCGTACTTTGCTCTTCAAATTTGACGGCTCTCATCAGCGCTTCATCAGGAATTGGATGGACAGGCCGACACGGTCCTTCCAACGGCCCGGTCCAGAAATAACGAATGAAGAAGCACAACGGACCCAACCCATGTCATCATCCACTGTCGTTTTGGGGGCAAACTAGGCCGAAACCAGGCCGTCGTATCGGCTTCCCACGTACTCGAGGCCGAGCATTCCCGTGCGGACCGCCATATACCGCCAACTGACTAAGGCTCTCTTTGTTTAAATTTTTTGTCTGATTTAAAAACAAAAAAGCTAAAGTCTAAACAAAGAGGTGACTTTTTTGTCGAGCTTATAAAAAACTTAAGTCAATTTAAGCCTAAAAACCATAAACCATAGGAGATGTGCTTTTTGGCTTTGTGGAATGGAATAACTGTTTGCTACTAAAGTTCACTGAAATTACCCACAAAATGTCATTGCATATAAATACACAAATCATTCCGTTTTTTTCATGTTCCACCTCCTCTTCGCCGATTCCCAAATCCTTCGGTTCCTCCGATAGCATCAGTAGGCAGTAGCAATTCTCCGATGGCGAGATTTGCAATTTATTTGGATAGACTATGGTACACACACGTATGCCCGTACAAGCGAAATCTATTTTGTTTCATATGTGCACTTGTATGTATCATCATATTTTCAAATCTCATATAACAATAAGTTTAAATATATGCTTAAAAAGGTTCTTTAAATATTCAAGAGAATTTCAGACCTTTCATCCTTCACACACAACTCAATAAGCCAATATCCTATAAAAAAACTGATTACCAAACAACAAAGCTTGACTTAAAAGTTTAGAGTCTTATAAGCTGATTAAGCCAAAAAACTAACTTTAAACTATAAACCAAAAAACCTAAACAAAGAGGCCTAACACAGAGCGGGCTTCACGTACGCGCCAGACGGCATGCAAACGGTGAAATCCGGGGACTTGCCCTGCCGCCGTTCCCGCTTCCCAGCGTACGCGAGCACTTCGCGGCCGTGTGGGGATTGCTGCTGGCTCGGGCTACCTGGCAGACCGTCCAAAATGCCCCAGGCGCACGGGCTGCGCTACCGCGTTTCTCGAAATCATGCATCCTCCCCAAGTCTACGACTCCACCGCGTGACTGGCTCATCAGCACGGGCCGGCCCACCCGCAATCGGCTGTCGCGGCCTCACCCGCCAGTTGGCAACAGAACCACCCGGCCGCTGCCATGCGATGAGGCGTGAGCTGATGAGCTAAACCATTGCGGATTCGGAAGACGAAATACTAGTGATAATACAACTATGGACAGAAGAATACTGGAATAGGAACTAGTCGATTTCACCGGGCATAATGCAGGAAGCTTCCAAGTAGCTTGCACTTGCGTGCATCGCTGATTTGAAGGCGTTGCAAACACGCGGTTGTTCAAAGCTTGAACCTTCAGGCTGAGAACATGGAGAGCAAAACAGGGTGTGTTGTTGTTTGCTTCCCGTTGTCGATCGGGATTCGGGAACAGCCACCTGCACCATGGAGTAATCAATATAACTGCGGTACTGGCATTCTCACACTCCCAACGCAATCAACAGTACATGCAACCTGCACTCTTTTGCAAAGCTGGGCGTTGCAACAGTCTCAAACTCGAGTCCTACTGCCACCCGATCCGTAACAGCAACTAGAAACGCTCGGATTCATGTCTCAAACGTGCGACTATCCAGGGGTGTATCCACAACTCTCCGGGTAAAAAACACAAGCGGGCCAGAAGGGGTGGCCCAGGCGGTGGCTGAGCGCGGCACAGCCGTCGATGCAACGGGCAAGAGGCCTCGGGATCCGGTGCGGCCGGGACCGACCGAGCTGCGGCCTGCGACTGCGAGTGGTAGTCAGGAAGCGAAATACCCGGGGAGCATTCAATTCCGCTGTGCACCCTGTCAGGCTGCCCCTGCCCTGCATCCGCTGCGACCACGGACTCTGTGGCTTCCTCCAATGCTCGTGTCGCGTACCACGCGCAGATCTGGTGGTCGTACGACGCATTTGCATGCGATGGGGCGGATGGCCCCGGCCGGCCGTTCGTTCCGGCCTCCCCCCCGCCGAGCATCAGGACGTGGAAGGATTGGATGGTACGCCGCGCGCGGGTGCATGCACGAACGGAGAGGCGCAGCTTTTTGTCCGTTTTATCGGACGTGACGTGCCGATGTGCTCCATCGGGTTCTTGTTGCGTCCTAGTAAAAAAACCCGGTAAGTATGTAAAATCTTGCTTAAGGCCATGTTTAGAATGTGAAATTTTCGTACGGTTTTCTACAGAAATCGAATGGTCTCTTCGTAAAATGTAGATCGGTCTGTTTTGACCAGCGTAATGGTGTGGACACTCTAACTAAACCGGTTTATGATGGACAGCCAGCTTATTCGGTCTATGAGCGTAGTTTTGTCCCCTTAGCTTATCATGACAAGAGACATTTTCTCTCTATATAAGAGGAAGCAAATGGCTCTAATTGTACACACATCTAAATATAGAATTTTTGGTGCATCCGAAATGATAAAAATTACACCGCGGTAGGTTAGGCAGGCGTCATATGTCCTATTGTTCCCCTGTCCTGCACCCGGTCAGCTGGGCCTCTCCTGTCGTGCACCTAGTCCGTTAGATGTAGTTTCTTTTCTGTCCCCATTTAAATGATGTCTGTCTTTCGCCAACATTGTTCATTTCTTCGGCTTCGACGCGGAGAATGAGTGAGAGAGATGAATAGCGAGGGGGAGAAAGGGAGTCAGGGGAAAGTGATAAAATCGGCTTTTGGAGTATTTAGAGCAAGATTTTGAAGTTGTAGTAGTTGATTAAGTTGTAGATGAAGTGGAGATCTTCAAGAAGAGGTTTTTTTCCGCATGCATGATGTATATTAATAATATGATTAGTGTTCGATTAGCTATTTGGCAATGTTATGGTTGCTTAAACATGGTTGTTGATGGTTATGTCATTTTTGACGTGCGTGATTAGGAAAGTAGTCATCATTATTTTACTAGTTTGTTAATTAACCAATGATTAGGTAACATAATTAGGTAAGGATTAGTAAAGTTTAATTGCTTTGGTGACGTAGAAAAATATAGATTAAATACTGCTAATTACTTAAGTGTATGTTTATAAATAATAGGATTAATTCTGTATTTGCCGCTGAAAGTTGGCCGAATCCCTAAAATACTATCATGAAACTGCTCATCCTTTCACTGCCATCGGATCTCAACTTTCATCCTGTTTTTGCCACTCCTGTTAGCCTCGTTAGATCCAGCTGCCGTTAACCACTGAAAATTTGTCAAAATACTCATCTTACCCTTCTTCTTCCTTCTCTTCTCCCCCTCACTCTTCCTCTTCATGCCTTCACCCCTCCTCTCTGCCTCCATCGTGGCCGCGCCTCCTCCCCCCACCCTTGCCGCCACTTTCGCATATGTGGCAAGCCTCCTCAGCCACCTAGTTTCAGAGGATGAGTTTGTCTCCCCTAAGATGTTGATGTTAGATGTTGCTAATTGGGTTGGTTATCCAGTCAGCTACAGCAAAGTTCGATGGGCTAAGAAGAAGGTGATCGAGTCCAAGTACGGGGTATATGAGAAGGCGTACAACCTTATGCCAAGGATGCTTCGGCAGATTAAATAAGCAAACCCGGGCATATACATAAACAAACTGGACATGCCAGAACATCATGAAGGCCCCAATTGCTACATATTGGATTGTGTGTTCTGGGCATTCAGTCAGGCCATATAGGGCTTTAAGTTCCGTCGTCCTGTGCTCACATTGGATGACACTTTTCTTACCGGGAGGTACAAGGGCACCATACTCACTGCGGTGGTGGCAATTGCAAATGACCAGCTTCTTCTCGTTGCCTTTGCCATCTTCGAAAACGAGAACACAAATAGTTGGTTGTGGTTTCTTATAAATGTCAAGCAGGTTGTCGTGGGAGATCGGTCTAATGCGTGTCTTATTACATATCGTAATGCAGGGGGTTGTCCGCACTCAACACCATGAAGAATGGGATGCAACCCCCTTACAGTGGAACGATGTGGAAACTCGGTAGTGCATGAGGCATCTTGTTGCAAATTTCTTCAGCCATTTCCACCGTAAGGATGCGATGAAGACCTTTAAGAAGTTATGCATGCAAAACCAGAGACGCGAGTTTGAGGCCATATGGAAAGAGCTTGATGAGCTGACTGCGAAGCATACTAGGGAGTCTCATCCGGAGCCACATGAGGGAGAACAAGACACAAGTGGGCCATCCAGGAGGACTAGCAATTTTTTCGAGCGGATAAATCTGCATGCTCCTGAGTTGGGGAAATGGTCACAACTGTATGACACAGATGGTGCGAGATAGGGCATAATGACAACAACGTGCTAAAAAGGTGTGCGGTGCTTCCCAATCACCGTGATCGTTGATGAGACCTGGACTCGCACAGTTGGTTATTTTGTCAATAGGTGCACCATAGTAAAGAGCAGTGTTCCCCTAGGCGGGCGTCTAGGCACTAGGCGTAGCCACGCCATCGTGATTCTGTGCCAGTCGGAGCTCTAGGCAGGCCAAGCACCTAGCAGATCCCAGGCGGCGCGAGGCGGGCAAGGAGTGGCGGCTCTGGGCGGTTTGGAGCATCGTTGGGCGGCCTAAGGAGACGCTGGGCGTGCTGAGGCGGAGCTGGGCGCACAGGGGAGAAAAACTGAAAAAAGGTAAGTGGCTCTCACCTTGTGCCTTGCGGTTAGAAACCCTACTCTTGCTCTGCTCCCGTCGCGCGACTCCTCCCGGCTCCCCGTCGCCGTCGCGCAACTCCTCCTCCCAGCTCCCATCACCGTCGCACCTTCAACCCTCACCGTCGCCACGCCTCGTCTAGTCGCCCCCAGGTCAACCGCCTTCCTCTGGCCCTCGCCTCCCCCTGGCCCTCTTTGCTCAGCCTCTACTCGCCAGAGCATCCCTTTGGCCCTTGCCTCGCAGGACCTCTCTACACCTCGTTGGACTCGCCTCCTCTCTGCGCCTCGCCTCCTCTCTGCTTTGCTCTTGTGCGCACTGCGCAGTAGTATTAGTAGTAGCCCAATGCGATGCTTTGCTCTGTGAATTAGTAGTAGTAGTAGCAGTCTGAATGTGCGATGCTTAGCTCTATGAATTAGTAGTACTAGTAGTATTAGTAATTAGTAGTAACAGTAGTGTGAATGTGTGATTTATTAGTACTTAGTAGTAGTAGCAGTGGCATTGTTTAGTAGTCATTACTCATTAGTCAATTACTCAATTAGCAGGTAGGCAAGTAGCATTGTAGCAATTATGATTGTAAGTTTGTAATAATTGTTCATCAATGTTCATGAATTGTAGAGTGTCACTCGTTGCGTCGACCATGGTGGAGGTGACTACGGATAGCCTTAAGAGGAAATCCGAGGACATAGGGTGGGAGTATGGAGTGTTGATTGATCCAAACAATATGGATAAAGTAAAATACAAGTTGTGCAATAAAATTATTTTCAGAGGAGTGTATAGGATGAACCAACATATTGCTCACATTAGGGGCAATGCTGCTAAATGCTCTTTGTCTACAAAGGAAGATCAAGATAAGTGCATCAAATCAATCGATGAGGCACAACTTAAGAGAAAGACTAGGAAAGAACAAGAACAAGAAGTTAGAAATGAAGTTACCATTGATGCAGATGTCACCAGTGATGGTGATGAAGATCTTGAACTTGAAGATGTAGTATGCTCGACACGTCGGAAGTTGGGGCCCATGGAGAAGTTTGCAATGCCTATTGATCCTAGTACATTGAGCTCCAAAGAACTACGGTAATAAGCAATTAGTGCCACTATTTGGAAAGAAAGATTCCATAAAGTAAGGCAATATGTTGCTAGGTGAATTTATGAATCACACATTCACTTGCAACTTTTGTAATGTCTACTAATAATATGCGAATGACACCCTGACGTTATTTACTAAAATAAGAAATATTGTATAATTATTGCATGTTTCAGGCATACCATTCAACTCATCAACAATGGTACCTTTGTGCAAATGTGTGAAGCCATTGGCCGCTTTAGGCCCTAGCTTTATTCGCCCTTCTCAACACGATGTGCGGGAGAAGTTGTTGTATGAGAAAGTGGATAGAACTAAGGGGTTGTTGAAGGACCATGAAGAAGAGACAGCCAAGATCGGGTGCTCTATTATGACTGATGCATGGACTGATCAGAAAAAGAGGAGCATCATGAAATGCGTGTGCATTGTAGCTTGGGATCATGTTTACTAGAATCAAAGGAGGCATCTGAGGAGTCACACATTGGAGAGCTCATCTTTCATTATGTAGATTCTTGCATTGAAAAAATAGATGCGGCTCATGTTGTCCAAGTTGTCACCGACAATGCTTCAAACAATATGGCGGCGAAGGCATTATTGAAGAACAAAAGGCCTAGCATATTTTGGAGCTCATGTGCAACCCACACTATCAACTTGATGCTACAAGGAATTGGGATCATTGCAAGGTTCAAGAAGACACTTGATCAAGCCAAGTCACTAACCATTTTTATCTACTCGCACCATAAGACATTTGCCTTGATGAGAAAATTTACAAAGAAAAGAGATATAATAAGGCCCAGGGTGACTAGGTTTGATTTCTCTTTTCTCACTTTGCAAAGCTTGATTGAGAAGAAACTCCAACTAAGGTTGATGGCGCTTAGCCAAGAATGGAAAAATTGCATCCATTGTAAAAAAAAAAAAGGAAAAGGCATGGCATCATTGGTGGGTAGAGCCTTTTGAAATGGTGTTTCTCTTTGTTTGCGGGTATTTGAGCTATTGGTAAAGGTTCTTTGAATGGTTGATGGGAATGTCAAGCCTTCTACGACCTTTCTTTATGGAGAAATTCAAAAGGCAAAGAAAGAAACCATGGAAGCTATGAACAATATAGAGAACAACTACAATCCCATCATAGATATTATTGATAAAAAGATGAAGGATAGGCTTGATTCTTCATTGCACTTGACGACATAATTCTTGAATCCATATTATAGTTATTGTGATGACTCAATTGTTTTTGGATGATATTGCCATGGATGGAGTATTTACTTGTGTGGAGACTTTTTACCAAGATGATGACAACAAGCAAAATCAATTGCTAAATGTGGAGTTTGGTATATTCAATGATCAAGAAGGCCACTTTAGGAAAGTGGTAGCAAAGGCCGGATGCAAAGACTTTGAATTTAATCCAGGTTTAATAATTAATAGTCAATTTAAAATTTTAAATACATGCATGATTGCAAATTTGTCATATACTAATTATTTTCTTGTTCCTAATATACAGCTAAATGTTGGTCTACTTATGGATGTAAAGTTCCTGTGTTACAAAAAATGGCCATGAGGATCCTCTCATTGACATCTAGTTCGTCTGGTTGTGAAAGAAATTGGAGCACTTTTGAAGGGGTTAGTACATTACATTTAGCTAAACTTCATTCAAGAGGAAAGAGTCAAGTCTCAATTCTCAATCTCTACATTAGATATTAGTACATTACATTTAGCTAACTATACTTCACTTTGCAATTCGTAGATACATACAAAGAAAAGAAATAAACTAGATGTCGACTACCTTAACCATCTAGTCTATGTTCAATACAATGCCAAATTGAGAAACAAAAAAAAGAAGAGAGAGAAGAACATAGATCCCATTATAGGTTCCGAAGCTAATGAAGCTCAAGGGTGGTTAATTGAAGGCGGAGATGATGATCAAAATGTTGAGCCCGCTACGGGGCTTCCTCCAATTTTTTTTTGCTAAATCACCCTCATATTCTTCCTCCTCCCTCCCCTTTCTCTCCCTCCTTCCCCCAGCCACCTCCCTCCCGCGGCCTCCTCCTCCTCCCCCTCCGCTCACCTTGTCCTTCCCCTGGTCGCCTCCTTTCCCCAGCTGCCTCCCTCCCCCAGCCTCCTACTCTCCCTCTATCCGTCCCATAGCAGCTTCCCTTCCCCCAGCCTCCCCTCCCCCTCTGCCCACCGCGCCCCTTCCCCCGGCTGCCTCCCTCCCCTTTCTCTCCCTCCTTCCCCAGCAGCCTCCCTCCCCCGCCCGTCTCCTCTCCCTCGGCCTGCTGTGCCCCTTCCCTATCCGCCTCCCTCCCCAGGCCTCCTCCTCCGCCTCCGTCCGCCACGCCCCTCCCTGGCTGCCTCCCTCCCCCAGCTGCCTTTGCCGCCTCTGACGTCCTCTTGCCAAGCCGTCCGCATCACGAGGTGTGCCTCGTCGTGCTGAAGCCGGTCCCCACCACCTTCAGTTGTCCCCTCCACCGTGGACCGCCACCGCCGTCCTCCTACTTGCCGCCACGGCCACCGTCGCCGCTAGCCTCCTTAGCATCTCCTCCGTCACGCTCATCCACAAAAACGGAATCCCCTAATCCAGAAACATCCCATGCTTGCACTATTCCCATCGATTCTGCCCAGTTCCACTGCCGCCCTCTCTCTCTCTCTCTCTCTCTCTCTCTCTCTCTCTCTCTCTGACTGCCTTGTCTTTGCCCGTTCCAATCCTCCTCGTCCACCTTTGCTCTAAATTCTACATACACATGATTCCTATAAGGACAATGAGCTGTGAATTTGGTAGAATGAAACTTGTGAATGTGTTCACAAGATCCTTGCTTACATCTATTCAAGGGATGGCTATATGATAATGGAATGAGAGGAACACTTCAATGGTTGTCGTCTCCAGAGGAAACAGATATCTTATATGGATTCTTATGCTTAGCACAAGTAAGGTCTGAAAGGTTCAGGCTTAATACCATGTAGCTCCTATGCTCAGGGGAGCAACTAAGTCGCTTAAACTTTGTTAAAGTTTGATGCGCAGATATGTCACTTGATCGTTATGATCTTAGGGATCAAAACAATGAGATTGTGAAAGTTACAATCAAATCCGAAAGGAATATTGATTTTGTACTTATTTTCCCTTTGTTGAGTTTTGTCCTACTCGGTTTTCTCAATTGAAGGTGTTGAACGAGGCAACATGTGCAATAGCAAGAACACAAGCTATTTACTCTTTTCTTCTTACTGTTTTTCCCACTGGATTTTCAGAAGGAGTTTTTAACGAAGCATGAGCATAATGTTGGCAAAATGTCTAAGGGGGACGGTTGTATATCGCCCCATTCTGGACAGTCTGATGGTGTGAATACTTTACCTACACCGGTCAATGTTGGACTAAGATCATCCGGCCCATTAGCGTAATTTACTCCCATATTGATTAGTTTATCATAACGAGGGACCCTCTCTGCCTATATAAGAGGGGGGCAGTAGGCTCTGGTTGTACACATCCAAAGATATCGTTAAAGAGAGAAGGTTATCTGGAAATACATTTTGTGTTCTTATTCATCTTCTTCCATGTTTGTTCTACGTCAGCACGGTGGCAACTATCGTGGAGTGCTGATATACAACTTCTGAAAGAACAACTCTTCTTAAAATGTTTCGAGTAAATCACAGTATGACAAGTAAAACAAGAACTTTTACCACTGGCATGGGTTTCCGGCCACAACGTTGTGCACTGCAACAAACGTTCGTGCAGAAAAGGCTCAAATCATTATTACCACCAGTACGAACGCCCACAGGCCGGCCCTCAGTCACACCAAGAAAAGAAAGAAATTGACATTTCCAGGCGCCAATGACGATGGATGCAGATTTCAAGCCCCGTGTGTCCCACATCACATGTTACCGGATTAGTATGTGGAACAGATTAATTAACCTCGGGAAATTAATCTAAGAGTCCGGCCGGGTAGTACGTACTGCGGTAGTTAGCACAGTGGAGTTCGTACCTGGCGATTTTAATTTCGGGTTTAAATGGGGCTCTGACAGCCAGCACGTGTCGATCTGATGATGTGGTGACGGACGGGAGCTTCACCACAAGCCTTTTGATTGCTTGTGCCGGGAGGGAAAAAGAAAAATCTGGGCTTCATCACAGCTCACAAGCGAACGCAAGCGAGTCACAACTCTGTAACATCTCTGCTCGCTCGCTGCCTGTATTGATTTGACGTTTGCTTCGTTCCCGGCGTTTTCTTAGTACGAGCAGTACTGTGCCTTTCTTTGTTTTTCTTTTAGCAGATGGAAAGTTTTCAGAACTGATCAAACGAGGATCTTAAGTACGTACACCCTACGTCCTTGTCGGTGTATCAATACATGCCAAGTGTATAGATCCACACACAGCTCAAAGCACATGAAGATGTTTTTAGCAATTGTAGTACAGGATTGCTACGGTAAAACTTTCGAGACTATTTGTAGATACGCGGTATTGAGGTCTAATGTCTAAGTAGCGATACGTGTCAAATCTTGAGGGGTGGCAC
Organism: Ampelocalamus luodianensis; assembly: GCA_036346255.1. Taxonomy (NCBI): domain Eukaryota; kingdom Viridiplantae; phylum Streptophyta; class Magnoliopsida; order Poales; family Poaceae; genus Ampelocalamus; species Ampelocalamus luodianensis. Next base: position 20,218,994 of record CM070617.1, on the reverse strand, counting down.
CAGCCGCCGTGTGGCCACCAGTGTTATTGAAATCGGACCCAGCCGCCAGTTCGACCGGAATGAAAACGGAAAAGAAGCACTGTCCGATCCGGTCTTTTTTGCTATTGGACTGTCTGCAATTGAACCGCTCTGAAACCCCCCCAAAAAAAAATCTTGGTTAAACTGCAGTTTTCGTAGTTATTGTAGAAAGAGGTTAAATAGTAGTATGTCGTTTAATAAGGATATACATGAGCATTTCTCATTAAATATTTTTTTAGATTAGATGTTTTCTTAGTATGCACGTACGGCGAGCTGTGAACAAATATAGCGAAATGAAGTGAGTAAATACAAGATCACCGTCTAACCAGTGTCAACCGCCGGTTGGAGCTACAAACCGGAAGCCTCGACGGGTCAGCACCGTCCCGTTAATCGCTAGACAGACGCATCAGACTTATACATCAAGCAGATCGATTTTTACACGAGCACGAGCGCCCGCTTCTCGCCGGCTTTCATTTCCCATTTCCATTCGGATGCTCTCAGAAAACCCCACACACGAGGTAGCAGCGGTAGCCTACGAGCAGCGTGTTCCCCTGTAACTCTGTGAGCAGGCAGAGGGCTCGCAATAGATGAGCACTGTGGAGTGCATGCATGCACTGCATCTGCATTTGCCATTTGCGACGCCTGCCAGCCCATCGCAACCACCTTATGCAGATCGATCGTTCGTGGAAACATCACGTCGCCCCCAGCAATGATGCTCCCAAAAATTGGCAAGCCTGTTTCGCCACAAGGAGTGGTTGAGTAGGCCATGCAGATTGCAGAGCGCAAGGAGGACCGGTCATCTCGATCGAACGGACGCTCGTCCATTAATTCAGTAGTGCGCCCTCAATTGAATTAGGCTAGATATGCGTGTGCATCCAGCTAGTAGCGTGTGATAGATCGATGTCAGAGGCAGGAGAGTATTAGTACTACTTACTAGGTGTTAAATTGTAGACTGGTCCCAGCGAATCTATGCGATTTAGGTTCTTTTAGAGCTGTGAGGACAGCATTTATTCTTTTCTTCGCTGACCTAGCTTAAAAAATATCCAAAAATGCGTAGGGCTAGGCTAGAACTGTAGCACATGTATAAAAAACAAGAGTAGCTCTGTCACATAGAAAAACAATTGGAATGCATACATCCATATATGCTATGAATGGAAGTACTGCCAAGAATTCCACACATTACGATTTGATGCCGTATTGACCAATCCATCTTTTATTTTGGAGCTAACCATACGAACGAAAACTGGCATATTCTCTTGCTTGCACAGCTACGAAAATTTCCGTACGCATGTGAAAATGGTAGGCCAAGCCGAATCAGCACCCTGATCGCCTGATGTATATGCAAATTACTAGTTACCACCTCAGCTTCATGTCACTGCTACAGTCAGTTAAAAAATTTCTCTAACACTGACACTAGATCATAGATCAGGGCACCAGGCCTAATCAAATACCAGCATGCTGTCAGTGTGTCAGGATGGCCTCACTGTATATTAGAGAAAAACTGCATGCAATATAATTATGCAAATGTGCAGCAATTCTCTTCTTATACACTTGCGTTAATTCTTCTGTTTTACTACTAGTACTAGTACTCTTACTGTAGTATTTCACTAATGGTAATTAAGATATACATTAATTAAGTTTGCAGTGCTGGTGCAATGCTCTCGTGACCACCCCCATCCTCTCCTTGGCTCCCTCTGTTTAAGCAGCCTTGTCCTTTCCTCCACCTCTCCACCCTTATATCGGTCGCCTCGCTCCGTGTCTCGCTCCACATAACCATCACAGTATCGCACCGCGCCAAGTACAGCGAGTGCATTGCATTACACTACATTGCGTTAGCCAGCAGCTAAGAGAGAGAGAGAGAGAGAGAGAGAGAGAGAGGGGGGGAGGCACGTAGATGGCGAGCGGCGCCGGGGAGCACTTCCTGAAGCAGCTGAGCGCGAGCAACGGGGTCGGCGGCGGGCTGCAGGCCGCGCAGGAGGAGTACGGGGGGCAGAGGAGGGGCTCGAGGCGGTGGTCCAAGAAGAGGGCGGCGAGGGGATACGGTGGTGGCTGCGGGAATGGGGAGGCCGCGCCGGCGGGGAGGAAGCGGGTGATGGTGGTGGTGGACGACAGCTCGGGGGCCAAGCACGCCATGATGTGGGCGCTCACGCACGTCGCCAACAAGGGGGACTTCCTCACGCTGCTTCACGTCCTGCCGCACTACGGCGGCGGCGGCAGAGGGGAGGAGGCCCCCTCCCTCGCTAACTCGCTCGGCACGCTCTGCAAGGCCTGCAGGCCTGAGGTACTATACGTGCCATTTGTGTGCACTAGCTACTTGAGCTACTTCACTTGTGCTCTGGCCTCTGTGACTTGAAATTACAAATTTTTAGGCGCTTAGTACTGAGTCATCAGCCATCAGCCATGTGTCTCTATTCTCTAGTCTCTACCTTATGTGAGTAGCTTGGTTATTGGCTTCCCTTTGGAAGCATGTGCTTGGATGCATGCACACAAGAGAATTGCTAGTTCACAGAAATTTAGACAAAAAAGAAATGTTTTAGTGTACTTCGTGTTTACTAGCCAGCTTAGTTCATATAAGTTAGACATAGAGAAAATGTTTTAGGTCCTTTTTGGAAGGCAGGAATGAAAAAAAAGAAGAAGGAAAAATACATTAGTAGGATAGTGTAGAGTTTTGGTTCTTGGTAATCCTGAGTTCACCAGAGGGAAAGACTTGCAGTACTTGATGCATGGATTCCTCAATCAGATCACTAACATACACGAAAAAGCGCATCTCAATCATAGTCCACTTTTCATGGGTGGATCATGGATCTTGGCAGGCCTAAAAGGTCCCTCGGCCTTAATAAAGAAATGGATTAGGAAACAACAAGTTGTGGGGTTCCCTCCTAGGTTCCCACAGACATTTGCAAACTCCCACCAAAACCGGCTATAAACAATGGCATGATGAAATCGAATCCTGCCGTGATTTGCTTGCTTGAATCAAAAGTCAGCACTTCAATGTAGTGTACTCCCCTGCGTAAGTGTAACAGTACGTGCATGAACTATTCCTTTGTCCTCTTGCCTGTAAAAAAGCAGGGCCTCATAACAAATGGGTGCCAATGTTGTTAGGTGGAGGTTGAAGCGCTTGTGATCCAAGGGCCCAAGCTGGCCACTATCCTCAGCCAAGTGAAGAAGCTGGAGGCCTCTGTGCTGGTGATCAGCCAAAGCAAGCCCTCTCCTCCCTTCTGGCTAAGTTGGTAAACAACTCACCGCACACTACTACTGTAGTTATTGTCTATCTTATCCCTCTATTGGGTGTACGTGTGTTAAAAATGTGAAGCTCAGGTCAACTGTGAATAGAAACCGGATGGGAGAATCTATCATGGTGTCAGTCTATAGTGTTTCATTAAAAAGGAGGAAGTCCAGAGCCATTCATATCTGGATCCCAATAGGAACCTTCAGTTCTACTACTACACTGTCATTATTGTATTGTTTCTAGTATCAGTTTAAGCTTATCCTTTCAGGAAAAGAACTCTAAAAAATACCAGATTTAGCATTTTGGAGTGAACTGATCAACACTAGATTTGCATTTGAGGGAGAGATCTTCTGTAAGGGGCTTTGTGGCCGCTTTTTGTGATGAGCAGGCCCACTCACAAGCAGTAAGCAAACTGCTTGGGAGGAACCCTTATTCACCACCGTTCAATTTCTATAGCAGGGTCCATGCCTTTTGGGCAAATAACACTAGACTGCAGCAACATGTGCTATCCATAAAATCACAGATGCTTTTCTTGTCCTTTTAGTCTCAACTCAACAAAATAAAGCAAGAATCCTACACATACTTATCATTGTTGCAATGTTCATGTGGTGAAGGTAGCAATGTAGTATCATGTGAAAATTGAGTCAGGGGAGGTTAGTTTTAATCCTGTCATAACTAACTAATCCTTGTTGAGCAAATGCAAATGTGTCATGTGTGCGCCTGCAACTTGCAGCTTCCTGCGAAGCAGCAGCGAGGAGTTCGTGGAGCAATGCATCAACCAGGCTGAGTGCCTGACGTTGGCAGTGAGGAAGCAGAGCAAAGGCGTCGGTGGGTACCTCGTCAGCACCCGGTGGCAGAAGAACTTCTGGCTCCTGGCTTGACAAGCCTACTCAAGAAATTTCAGCTTTGCTGCCCAGGCTTTATTGTTTCTACATGATCATATTTTTACTCCCATATATCTTCTGTCATCCTGTTTGACCGAGTACCATAAAAAACCTCCCTGCTACCATGCTGTGTCACTATGGATCGTGTTGCTTCTTCCCGTTGTAAAGCCAAAATTAAGAGCCCTAGATCAGACCCTCCTACAAGCAACCTACCTTCTTTTCAGTGTCTCTAATCTTCTGTGAATTGTACCATCGTGTAGTGTTGCATAAATGACCAATTCTGTTGTGAAGTGTTTCTTGTTTGCTGAAGTATATTTGAGTTTTTACCACTACTACTAGTCTACCACTACCCAATAGCTTGATTGGTTAACCCCCACAAGAAAATCAGTGCAACATGTGGTTACTTTTTCACAACTAAAGGCCACATGTCCAATGCAATATAGCTGGAAAATGAACATATAGAAGGGACGACCTGGCATTAGAATGACATCGAAAGACCAAAGCTGTAGCGTGACTACGAACGGGGGGGGGGGGGGGACCTCTCTCACTTGAAGTTTCTTGTTTTCTTTTTTTTTAAAAACCCCACACTTGAAGTTTGGGAGCAGGAGGTGCAGTGGCATTTGCTAGGCTTGGCCGTGGTCCGCATGCCGCTATTCTCTGAATCCCAGCACACCCGTGGGGCATCTCCTTTAATGGTCGTGGGGTTGGGGGCAACCGGGCAAGACTTAGAAGATTTGCTAGATGTAAATATTTGCTATGCATCAGGTAAAACCTCATCTCTCACTGAGAACTGTTGAAGTCACAATGTGAGTCGTCCGACCAATTTAGGGTGTGTTTGGTTGAATGAACAAAGATGAATGGAATGAGATGGTACAAGATAGATGGAACCATCCTACACCGGATGGTCCAAGTATTGTGTTTGGTTGGTGGGATGATACGATACGTGAATTTGTTTGATTGAGTGAACCTCCTCTGTCTCCCAATGAACCTACCTCCAACTAGGACCCACCTATCATCGAATGCCATAGAGAGAGACTGAGACAGAGAAGAGAAGAAACAAGGGAGGTGGACGGGGCACCGATGCCGAGGCTGGATGCCGGCGAAAGAGGTGGCGGTTGAGGATGGTCAAAATGGGTTGCAGGATGGAAGGCGACCATACGGGTGGTGGCATCAGTGGCGGGCGAGCACGAGAGTGGGCGGGCGGTGTAGCCCAGCGGCCGATGTTGGGGAAGGAGAAGGGGCGACAATGTTTGGGTGGATGAGGGGTGGATCTAGGGAGAGCATGAGTACCAGGGGGTATTGGGGACTCACTGGAGCGGGTGGCATGAAGGAGCCATGGTGGCTTGGTGACAGAAGCCCCAGGCGGCGCGACTGGTGCGTCGTGGCGGCTGCGCTGGAGAGGAGGGGAGCTCGAGTGAGTGATGGGTGAAGGTCCAGGACGAGGGGGTACTCGTGGAGAAGGGAATCATAGGAGAGATCATCGGAGTGGAAGCGGTGACAACGACTACGGTTTTCGGTCGGAGTGAGAGAAGATGATTGCGACGCGAGCTCCCATGCTGGAATCCCGAAATTGACCGAGGGGAAATACTGTGGTATTTCGGAACACGAAGTGACACGGATCAAACGACAAGGGCTTTACCAGGGCGGCCAAAATAGTGACGTGATGGCGGCGGCTAGTGCAACATCGCTGGCTCAAGGCGGGCTCGGGGAGGTAGCAGATGGCATCGCAGACTCAGGCGGGCTCAGGGAGGGAGCAAAGCACGCCGAGGCGGCAACGAGTGAGCACAGGCAGCTCTAGCGAACAAGGCGTTGCTAAACCGTGTCGTTCAGTCGTTTTCGTCAAGCGAAATGGTTCGGCATATCAGTGGAATATTCTCTTTCGTGGAATGAGTTGATCCTGGATGTATCGGTTCAATTCATACAACCAAACGTGTGATCGGCGCTATATCCCGAACCATCTCGTACCGGAACCATTTCGTTCAGTGATCCAAACACAGCCTTAAGGACAGATTGTTGCCCACTAGATCATGAGGATGCTAACATCGCAAGCTCTCCATCGTGTCAATCCAACAATGCTAATTATCTTTCACTTCGCGTATCCTTCTGTGATCTAGATGGGAATAGAAGCTCCAGTATCAAAGATCTATTGCAATCATAGGAGAAACAGATCACCATTCACCGCCACCAAAAAAAAAAAAAATCTACTCAATATATTACCATCCCTGATTCAGGTTGCTATGGCATAGTCTCTCCCCAAGACCGTTTCCAGTACACTGCCCCCTTTTAGCATAGCAGCGTATTTATCAAGATCGTCGGCGCAGGGACGGAGATCCTGAGCACGGCGACAGCTGCACTCACTAGCCAGGGACCATACCTTGTCCTGGTTCTTCATAGAGATGCCATATAGGCTGCACTGCAGCACCATTATGATACTCGAAATGATACGATGGGAGAGCCAGTCAGCCAGAGGCTAGCAAGCCTCATCACCACACCACCATACTGGCAGTAGTAACTCAGCCCAGTCAAGTCCCCCCATGGCCATGGGAGGCCAGGGCAAGCTCATGATTCTACCGTCCTATTAACTGTAGAGAAACACTGCCCATGCAAGCTGGAGGCCAGATAGTGGGGGCAAAATTTGATGGGCTAAAATAGCAGTGCCAAGCTTCAAGTTTCACATTGAAATGCACACAGGTGAAGGTTCAGAAAACAACTAATGTAACTTGCAAACGATTGAATTCGGACCAAGCATGGGCGTTTTCACAGTGTTCGGGGTTGTCCTGGTCATTTTGGTATGCTAGTGTGTGCAGTTAATAGCACTGGACAAAAAACAGGAGGGCCTCTAACTTTCTGTCTGCCAAACACTATAATGGAAAGAACTACCTGCGTCTGCGTCTCTTGGCATTTTCGTCTGTGAAGGATTCCCACACACCGTGGTCCAGCTTGTTAAAATCTTCAAGCTCTGCAATGGTAAGCAGGTACTGTGTAAGCTTCACCAGCTCTTGATCACCGTTTCTGTTCGAATGGGCTTTCCTGAATGGTTTGATCACAAGACCATTCTGTGGATTCATGACAAAATTCCTTTTGAGGTCATCAAACATGATTGTGTTCTTTTCATTGTAGTACTGCATATGGAAAAGGCAGGAGCAATGTGAAAATTACTCAACGAGAATCCCTCACAGATTCATTAGTAATACACTAATCATAGAATGCTAACCTCAGGGAACTGAGCCCAAATGACACCAAGAGGCTTGCAGTCAAAAGTTTTCTTTTCAGACTGTTTTTCAGATTGCACAGTTATCATCGCCAAGTGATCCAGAAGAGCAGTAATTTTGTAGTTGGGGTTGCTAAGAACTCCAAGTTGCCCCATCTTCAACTCCACCCATTTCATACTGCATTCAAGGGTCAATGGTATTTTTACTACCTATTTCACATCGGTCATAACCACTAAACTGATAGTTAAGGGTGGCAAAAGGCTTACCCAGTTGCTGACCATATCATGATATCATACGCTGAATATGCAGCAGAGAGGAACTGGTGAAGATCTGCAAAGGGGATTGTGGCATGAAACTTTACGACAGCTCATTAGAAAACATAATAGTTGTGATGAAAAGTGCCCTTACATGGACGCATGAGTTCCTCAGGATTCTCAGCTGCAGACCTATGGTCAAACAGAGTATAGTCAATGTCTAAGACGAGCAGTCTTTTTCCTTTGCGGCACGGATTCAATAGCTTGATCTACAGGAATAGGCCAGAAAGATATGTTAACCACCACTTAGGTTTAACAAGACAGTAAGAGTTAAACAACCTCCTTTCAGAACCAACAGCATGCATTCCTCCATAATGGCTGATTCTGCTGTTATCTCAACAGTATCAGAAGTAGATTACAGTAAATAAAGGAGATAAACATGAGTTATGGTTAACAGATCATTGCTCAGAGAACTTTGTGACTCTGGGTTCAATCATTGCCCACCCAAGCAGAGAAAACAATGGTTGTCAGTTTGTCACTGTAACGGCTGTTGATCCATGAGCAAGGAAAATCACAAATATTTTCTACTATCAACGTGTTGAAACTACTCACAACCGGAACAATGCAGGAAATCAGACCAATTTCACACAGGTTGAGGGGAGAGCAAGCACTAAGAAACGCATCATAACTAACAATAAAAAGGTACAAGTGTAGAACCGTACAAGCATGCACATGGAAGAAGCATATAACAGGAAAAACAAGAAATGGAAATGACAAGGAAATCTACCTTATACTGACTTGCGCGCCGTGCTAATTTTTTCTTGTAGACATCTTTATCTTTGATAGCAGTAACTTCATTCTGGCCTAATTCATGATCATCGCGTATATCTGGATCATCTTCTTGGTCCACAAATATTTCATCTTCAACAGTACTGCAAATTTAGTGCAAGACAATTCAACATACATATTAATTACTGGAAGGGAACAGTGGGCACCTTCCAAATGGGAGGAAACTCCATAGTCTACAAATTCAAAATTTTGAACAAAAGCATATTGTTTCAATGCAGCAAAAGAGTGTTTCGAAACCTTGAAAGAAACCTGAAAACTTGTGATGCTCTGCTGTTGAGTAAAGTTAAAGTGATACAATGCTGATATTGATTTGTTAAGAGTAAAAGCTTCACAGATAGTCATCTCTGATTTCTCCCAGTGGTTATTTATTTTTTTCCTTTTGTAAATATATCTGTACAGTTTTGTCGTACTTTAATATATTCTAACAGTAGGGCTCTCCCCTACTGTTTTCCCTTCTAAAAAAATTTACGAAGAGGTCCATTTTCACCAGTGTTCTAAAAGGCGGACGCCTAGCCCGCCTAGGCGGCGCCTAGGCACTAGGCGACATCCTTCTGCCTAGCCTGCCTAACCAATTTATCCCAGGCCTAGGCGACATCCTTCTGCCTAGCCCGCCTAACCGATTTATCCCAGGCGGCGCCTAGGCACTAGGCAACATCCTTCTGCCTAGCCCGCCTAACCGATTTATCCCGCCTAGGCGGTCGCCTAGCCCCGCCTAATCAGCGATTAGGCGCTAGGCGCTGGTCTGTCGCCCGACTAGCGCCTAGCGCCTTAGTGAACACTGATTTTCACACAGTACGTACTTCACAACGATACCACTTTTCTGGTTCAGAGAAATGATCCCAACTCACAATGCTTTAGTAAAAAGCCGCAAACATCAACTCCCAAGTGTATATTCAATAAATGTATAACTAGATTTCACAAGCTTTCTCAGTGTCCTCCCAATCAGGCATTTTTTCCTAAATCACAAACTTCGGAGCGGCGTGCAACTAAAAAATCTTAAATATTATCCTATTAAATTAGCAGCGATACAACCATACTATATACTCTGTTACATGCATAGTTCAACATGAACACAAAATAAATAGGGGATGGCTATTGTACATGTTTGTGTAATTTATGCAATTTACATACACTTTACCCACCGTCCACTAGCGATGTAGGATCTTTCTACTCTGCCATATGAAGGTTATCACACAACAGTAATCTACACTCAATGTGCAAAATGTATCATGACACTTGACTATATATTAAGAAAATCATGAAATAATGATCCACCTGTATGAAGAAAACCAAATTACCTCAGTGTGAACTGTAAATAAGCATAAGCAGACTTATGCAGCTTAATATAATTCAGGAAGAAATCATACAAATTCTAAAATTTGGCAAACGTGTCAAAGTATAATGGGTAGCTAACACCAGAAAATGGAATATATAGGAGCTGACCAAACTGAAATAAATCCATTTGAGAAATTATCCACAGAAAGGGGTCCAACAAAATAAGCTATGAGATTAGGATACACCACAGACCCACACGGCACCATCCAAACAGACTTAGTTTTCTCTCAATTCTCAAATTATCATTCAGATTCAGTTATCATCTCCACAACATATCAAACTGACCATAGCACATTACTGTCTGCATCACTAACAGACAAAAACCATCCAAACAGTACCACAACTCAGTAACACATCAAGAAAAAATTATCACGGACCTCTAGGATTTAGAGAATAGTATGCTGTTCTCATCCAAAAGCAAAAAAATCAGGTCAACAAATTCATATTGCAGCCATCAATAGCAATTATCCATCAATTTAACAATAACTTTGCTCGCTTCACAGATGGTTGCACTAAACCTAATCCAACTCCAAATGAGATGCCTATCGCAGCACACCAATGTAATCAGACTGAAATGGCTTAAAGTTTTAGAAGGTAATCTCATCCCACTCAGCTGAAACCTCCTACTCCTATTCTAATCTTTATAAGCCCCAAACTGAAGTATTTGTCAGTTGATCACGCACTTCTGCCGTCATCACCCACATTGTTCCCCATCCATTCGTCGAACTTGTCAAATAGATAAACAATTCCATATACGGGCATACTAAATATCTAAATCCCCAACCAAATATGCCATTCCCTCTATCCCAGAACATAAGAAACCAAGCACCAAGTTCAAATCACCAACAACACGAAGCAAACAAACGAACCAAAATAGGCCATACAAGCTAGGTTTAGTGATTGGGCCTTCGAGCTCTCCAAATCTCGTCACCCCACCTCAAAACCGGAGCATTAGCTCTCGATCCCCACCAATCGCGCATCTCCTGTCGATTCACGAACCAAAACCTAACGTTTCCGCGGATGGTTACAAAACAATCAACCAATTACACGCGACTACACTACTTTTTCGTAGACACGCATCCGAACCGCGCAAGTGAGGATACAGGAGGGAGGGAGGGAGGGTTTCGAGGAGGAAAAGGGGAATCGTGCTTACCCGATCATGGTGATCGGGACGTTGGGCTTGAAGGGGAGGGAGGAGAGGAGGATGGAGTCGTCCTTGAGCATGAGCTTGGGGTAGAGCAGCTTCTGCCGCTTGGGGAGCACCTCCGTGACCTCGCAGATGCGCCGCTTCAGCTCCCCCAGCGTGTCGTCCCCCACCGCCCGCACCGTGTAGTTCTTCCCGCTCCACTTCACCCTCAGAGTCATCTCCTCCGGAGGCGCTGCCTCCGCCACCGCGGCGATCGCCGCCGCGTCCACCGCCGGGGCCGTCGCCGAGGACGAGGGCGCGTCCGCCATGGGCTTGGTTTGTGGAGTTGAGTCTGAACAGGTGGAGGTTTGCAGAGAGAAGGGGAAGGAATTATATGTAGCCTGGTATGGATGCGTAACCGGCACTTGGAAGGCGGAAATGAAGTTTGTTTTCGGTTTTGACACTGAACTGAAGGACCGACTCGTTTTTTAAAAATGGAAGGACCGACTCGTCTGCACTATTTCGTCTTTCTATTCATAAGCTTTACAAAGCTGAAATGATTTCAGATAACTGATGCATCAACCACAACCGATGCACTTCTGATTTTGCAGTATATCTCATGTTTGCATACTTTGCATCACGTTAGATATTAAGACAGTACGGTTGTAAAATTAAAATAAAAATACACAGTGCTGTTGCTTTGATTCAAACATGGAAGCCAAGCAGGTAAATATTGTCTGAGGTAGTTGTCAATATATACCAAAGAACGTATCATTTCAAGCATTTGTTGAAGCAAATTTCCGATGGCTGGCCTACAGCATGCATCCAATTCACCAGATAAACAGAGATGGCCAGTACAAGTTCCCTTCAGCAATCAAATTAGTCCGGTTAATAACATTAAATACATATTGCAAGCAATCAAGCATAAGCCGCGAATCATATCAAGCAGAAAACTTCATTCCTTCCTTAAAGTTATGTACGATACTGTGATACCCTGTTTAAGCAATTGAGCAACTAAAAGAATTAAAAGAAAAAAATGGAATTAACAATGAAAATTTTCAAAAATTTAGGAGGAGGAAAAGAACCTGGACCTTCGGTCCATGGCCCCTTGGCCCAGGTAGGGGGCCTTCGGCCGGCCACAGGGGGGTTGCACAGCCCCAAAACCCTAGCCATCACCCCCTGTCTAGCCCTGCTGCCTACCTTCCTCCCTAGCGGCCTCTCTCCCTATCCCTCCAACGTCGCCTCCCTGTCGGAGCTCCTTCCAAGGCCGTGCCCTCCCCCAAGGGTGGTGCCCCTGCTCCTCCCCTGTAGCTGGTGGTGGTGGTTCGGTATAGTACTGGCAAGGAGTAGCAAGAGGAAGGAGTAGGGATGTCGAACCCGGGAGCGAAAGATTCTAGATTCTTTGTATCTCATACACTAGTTCAGAACAGCTAGTGTACACAGTCAAACAAAAGTGGATAACACAACCATAAATACGCTATTCATACATAATAGTTTAAGTTCGTTACAAAAGGGGGTATAAAGTCAATAAGCAAAATACAGCAAAAGCAATAAGGTAGACTAAACGATTCGCCACAGGCAATCATCTGGGGGCGCAGCTTAGTCATCCAAGTTTTCATTCTCCTCGTAATACTCTTCTCCTGATCAACAATTTATTAAACAAGGTGAGTACAAATGAATGTACTCCGCAAGTTACACCCAATTAACAGAATTATAATGTATACAGTGATGTATCAAAGGAAGGCTTATAGAGTTGATTTTGTATAAAGCAATGTTTCTTTCACAATACTTGTACTAAGTTCCAAAACAGTCTATTCCATAGCTAAAATTTATTTTCTAAAACTCAAGTTTTATAGTAAAATAACATTCACACAAGAGTGGTGAAGCATACCCTCCTATCACATGGCTATCCGCCCCAATTTCTCGGTTGGATAAGAAATCCAAAACCAATTGACAAAGTCTTTTGAAAACAAAACAAAATCTAACTTAGAGTGGCTTTGCTAGCATGTCCATGACCATGGACACGGCTATTCGAATAGTTTATAACGCTCTGCAGAGGTTGTACAGCTTTACCACAAGAGATAATCAATTATACTGTCTGCTCACACACTTCCGTAGGTGTGCGACTAAGTGATTATCACAAAGACTTTACAAATGCACCATCTTACCGTAGTCCCACCTCGCTGAGGTTTTGCTTCCTTTGGATAGAAACCCGTCGGACTTAAGCCCCCTCTTGCGCCGTGTGGGAATACATAAAAATAGATCATAAAGACACCCACGCAACCGGATGGCACAACCATGGTGGAATGACACAAGTTATTTAGCGGATCCGTCCACACAGGACATGTGGTAGTATGATGGGGCTTAACAAGATGCGGCTCAAAACCGGTTCTTAACTGACTTAGGCGACTTTTCAAAATAACCATTGGACCTCGATCATAAAGATGACCCGATCCCGTGCATCCACGCGTACTATCCAAACATCCATTTTGCCCAAGTCCAAACCAATTTTATTTTATTTGTCAAGTTAAATCATTTTTTCTAAACTTTCATGGTAAAAATAATACCATAGTATCATTTTAAAGCATAGTTGAACTTTTGGCTAAATTCCCAAAGTAAACACTTTTGGTCTAAGCTTTGTCTAAGCATGTTTTTTTTTCAATATGTTGTAGCTCATACTAATGTATCAACTAGATTTTAACTAAGGTATCAAGGAATGTCTAATTTAATTGCAACATTTGGTTATATAAAGGAATTAGGAATAACTATAAAGCTTAAAACAAGAATTTAAATTACTTGAATTTAAATAGCATGCTAAAATAATTTAAAACAGAATTTAAATAATTTAAAATACTATGATTCAATATGATTAAAGGTGTAACTTACCTTGCTCAAATACTTGAGGATCTACTTCTTCGAAATATTCGGTGTCCCTGGAGTCGTCGAAATCTACACGTGAAAATGGAGCAAATTCAAATGCACTCTAAATTAAATAATTTCAGTACAGATAGCTAGATCTTGAATTTAGATGAATTTAGAAATTTGAATCGTCGAAATAGGAGTTCGAACGGAGGAGAACGAGTTCCCAGAAGTTTGGAAATCACATGAAATGATGAAAAGGGTATTTTCGGAATTAATTTTCTAAAGGAAAATTAATTATTGCGTCATGCTGACATCAGCGAGGGGATTTATGGATTTTCAGGCGATTTATTTTTCAAAAGGAAATGACTTGAGCGGCTGACATGTAGGCCCCACGGCCATGGACCGGGTCCACGACCACACGAGGGTCCACGGTGGACCTGACTCGCGGTGCCATGTGGGCTTGCCACATGGGCAGCCACGTCAGGCCTTAGCGCTGAGATGCCTCGCGTGGCAGCGAGGTGGCACCTACGTGCCTGCCACCTCAGCCCCGGTGAGGTGGTGGCGCTCGGTTGCGCGACTCACTAGCGCTTCGCGCCGTGGCGAGCCTCGATTGGGGCACCAAAGGGAAGAGGGAGGAGTGGCGAACCTAGGGCTCTTGGTTTTGGCGACGGAGCGCAAGGGAAGGGCCGTCGACGAGGAGAAAGAGCGGCAGCGGCACGGTCGAAGGTGGCAACAGGGCTCTGGTCGATTTCCGGTGAAGATCAAGAGGCACCGGGTAGCTCTTGGCGAGGCGATGTCGGAGGCAGGGACGGGGGACCTTCGACGTCGTCACAATCACCGGATGAAGAAGCTTCGGGCGCGGGCTTCAAAGATGAATCATGGCTAAGACAAAGGGGGAGGTGAGAGGAGAGTGAGGGGGAAAGAAAGAGGAGATCAAGGGGGACCGGGTGCTCGCATTTATAGAGGAGAAGTGGGAGTAAGGGAGGAGTTGGAGCGTTAGCTGCTTTCGCATGGCATGGGCGCACAGGGAGGTATGGGGAAAGGCGGCAGGGCAGGGGGTGGGCGTGGGCGCGGCGGTGATGGGCGAAGGCATTGACGCAACTCGGCATGGACGAGAGGATGGGGCAGCCGGCGATATTCGCGGCGCGAGCGCACAACCGGTATGGGCTCCCAATAGGAGGTAGAAGATGAGCAGGGAGAGGGAGACCGACATATGGGGCCCATCTGTTGGTGAGAGGGGGGCAATGTAACAGCCTAATTTTCAAATTTCAGTACAAATTAAAATTTATGAATCTCTTGTGAATTTTCTGAAATTTTAAAAGCTTTTTATAAACATTTTAAAGTCAAAACAAATTTATTTGCAAAATTAAAAGCCAACATAAAGTTGGAAATAATTTTATTAAGTCCAAAATAAGTATGAGAATTTCTGTGAATTTTTCCATCATTTTTGGAACTATTTTACTATTTTCTAAAGCTTAAATGAATTATCAGGATTAAAAGAAATAGAAAAGCAAAAGAAAAACCAAAAATAGTGTTTGGGCCGAAACTCAGACCTCAGCCCAAACCTTCCCGCGCGCTCGGCCGCACCGGCCCACAAACACGCGCCCGTTCCTCCCCTCGCGCATCCATCATTGGATCGAAATCCAACGCACGCGCCGCACACACGCACACCAACCTATCTCCATTGTTAGATCTTGAACCAACGGTCAAGATCTTTTGAAACCGCCGCACCGTCCGAATGTCATAATCAATGTGAGCCGTGCGATCTTAATCTAACGGCCAGATCTCGCCCATACCGCCCACGTCACTTCTAATAATCGTGACCGTTGGATCAAAATCCAACGGCCCGTGTTCTTCTTCCTCCTCTCCTTCGTCTCCGCGTCGCTCGCGCAACCGCCGCCATGACCGGGTCTGGGGAAGCTCTGATTTCATCACCTTTCCCCCTCTCTCTCCCCTCATGGTGGTGCGCAACTGCTTCCTCGTCTCCAACCGCCCCACTTCCCACCTTCTTCCCCTCTTCTTCGCGTCGGTTTCACCCACAACGCCGCAACCGCCGCCGCACGATCCCCACCTCCTCCACGCCGCCTCAGAGCCCCCTAGCCCCTATAAAAGGCACCTCCGGGATCGCATCTTCGCCTCATCTCATCTCCCCAACTCTCTCCCCTCCCGAGCTCTAGCGCGTCGTAATCCGAAGTTTTAGGTTTTCGCCGCCGTTGTTTCTGTGATTTGTCGTCAACGTCGCCGAGCCGTCGTGGACTGCGCCATCATCATCACCATCACCGGAGCTACCTCGGGGAACCCTTCGTCGTTCCGGAGCGCCACCGGAACCCCGTTGTCGTCAACGCCCGAACCTCTCCGCGCCAAAGCTCGCCACGGCCGACTCGACGACCATTCGCGTCCAAATCGGTACCAACGTGTTCGCATTATTCCTCTACAATTTGCGATCACTCGCCGCCGGAAAGCCACGGTCGCCGTTGTCGTCGGCGCGGCCCGAGGTCGCCGCCGTCAACCGATGTGGCATGGCCACCTCACGGCCACGTGTGCGCCACCGCAGTACCACCTCAATGGCCGAGTCGACGTGGATCTGGCGTGGCATCGTGTCAGCGCCCACGCATACGCCCGCGTGGCACGGTCCACCGCAACAAAATCCCATAGCTCGGTGGGCTTGGCCCACTGTGAGCCGTGTCTATGACACGTGGGCCCGCTTGTCGAATTTATTTTAATTCGTTTAAATTCCGAAAATCCCTCGCTGGCGTCAGCATTGCGCAATAAATAGGTTTTTCAGTAGAAAAAAAATTCGGGAAATTTAATTAAATTCCATATTTAGGTTTAAAACTTCTAAAATTCATAACTTTTGCATATGAACTCCAAATTGAGTGATTCAAATTGCAAAAATTATATCAAATTATAATCTAGCTAACTAAACCAAAATAATTCAATTTAAAGTTATTTTGAACTATGTTTTTGAATTTATTTGAATTTAAATATTGAATTTATCGTATTTTCGCGTATAGAATTCGACGACTCCGGAGAGTTCGATCAAACTGAAGATTTAGAATTCCAAGACATCGACCAAGGCAAGTTACACCAGTGACCATATTGCCCCTAGTATTTTAAGTTATTTTCAGTTTTTAAATTCTTTATCGCATGCATATGTTGTTATAAATATTTTAATATCCTGTTTTACATATAGTTAATTCCATGTGTTATTGTATGGCCAATTTGAATGTTGTATCTGACTACCTTGATACCATAGGCAAGATATTACCATAATTAAACATATGCTTAGCCAAGCTTAGTTCACACTTACAGAATTTGGGAGGGTTTACACCAAATTTCTACAAATTTGTTTCAAACTTGATATTGTGGTATTGTCTTACCACATGGGTTTATAAATGGAGTTTCATTCAAAATAAAATCAAAAATGGGTTTGGAATTGGGCGAAATGGTCGGAATGGTGGGTGCAGGTTTATGCGCGGGATTGATCTGGTTAAGATTAAGGCCCATGGATTGTAGGAATGACGCCCAAGTCAATTGAGGACCGGTCTTTGAGCCGCTTATTGCTAAGCCATATCGTACTACCACATGTCCTGTATGGGCAGGATTTGGCTAATTAATTTGTGATGTTCTAGTGTATTTATGTCATGTGATTATGTGGGTGTCGGTTAGACGTTTTATTCCCACTTGGCGCAAGAGGGGGCTTCCGGAGGATGGTTAGTCCAAAGGGACGAAACCTTAGCGGGCATGAATATATTAGGACAGAACATTGTAAAGGCCTCATGGTAATTGCTCACCACACACCTACTAGGCGTGAATTGGCCAACATAACGAGCATGTCACATCGTGTGGGTAAGTTGTACCAACTCTGCGAGTAGAAACTATTCGAATAGCGCGTCATGGTCATGGACATGCTAGCATGGCCACTTAAAGTTAGAATTGTTTTGGTTTTAAACGCTTTATTAAATGTTGAGGATGGTCAATCCTTATGAAAAATTAGGCGGAAGCCAAGTGTTAGGAGGATCCTTCACTAAAACATTGGAGGTTATCCACATTGTAATATTGTCATTTCAAAATATGATTTTAATCTTAGTATAAACCGCCTTAGAAATTATTATGGTTATTTATCTTGAAAATCTGTTTATGCAAAACAACCCCGCCATACTCACTTGTTACCTTATGCATGCATTTAAATTCAATATTGGGTGTAACTTGCGAGCACGGAAGTTGTGCTCATCCTCTTTGAATAAATCTTATTCAGAGAAGATTTCTTCCCGACGGTGAGGATCCTGACGAGTAGACCTTGACCTGCACGATTGCTGTGGCGCATCGTGTGGCTCACCTCCATTATCTTATTTCCATTGTGTTTATTATTTGATATTTGATCTCGTTGTTCGAACTCGGTTGTATTAAACAATTATTTATTTAATGTCATTTACGCTTTCGTGATATGAATGTGAGACTGTGTATGCTGGAAATCCTGGACCAGTGTTTGAACACAGAGAATTCGGGATCCTTCGTTCCCGGGTTCGACAGGCAAGGAGTGGGAGGGTGAAATGGGCTGGGAGCTAAGGCTTTGGCCCAAGGCAAAATTCTCGATTTTTAATTGGTTTTTCACTTACAGAAAATGCAAGAAATCAAATTGGATTCTCGAAAATAGCAAAAGGGTTCAAAAATTCTGGAAAAATTCACATAAATTCCTTGAATCATTTTGCACTTAATAAAATTATTTACAACTTAACTTTGGTTTTAAATTTTGCAAATAAATTATTTTAAATTTTGGGACAAAAGGAAAAACCTTTTTAAATTCCAGAAAGTTCAAGAAAATACTTAACATATTCATTTTGACTTTAAATTCAACTAAAATCCAAAAAACTTAAATAAACCAATTTTTGAATTAGTTGAAGCTTGATTTATTCATATTAAAGTGTTTTTATTTTCTAAGATTTCAAGTTAAGCTTTGGTAATTCAATAGAGTCAAATGGTTATATATATTTTTTGAATTTTTTTTTTCAAAAAACCTTGAAAATTGGGATGTTACAAGGGAAGGAAGGAAAAGGGGAGAAAGAAGAGGGAAAATTCAAGGGTTTGATGATCGACGATGTGTTTGTGTGGTAACGTCTGATAATCCCTAGATTTATCATAGAGTAGTCGTTGTTCAATTCATAAATTGATTGGTCCATGGAAAGTGTAGTTTTCTGTAAGCCCAAGTTCGTCTAGTTGTGACACAGAATCTTGTGGGGGTAATTACGAGTGTTTAAGATCGGATAAGTGTTTCGTCCAATTATAAAGATCTATACAATTTCATTAGCTTTCTTGGAAAGTCTGGAACACTAGATTTGGAGTTGTGAGCGAAAATTTATGACATTGGGAAGGTCGCTGTCTAGAAAATGGACATCGTTGGTAGCTGTCATAAAGTTGGGCTGTTTACACCTAGTAAATGAAGTAATTTAATTTTGGTGATAACTTGAATAAACTAGAAAATTTTGAGTAGATTCCAGAACTGCCATCGTTCATTGCTTTTCAAGTTTTATAAAAAAGATACGAAATTGTGAAGTGGTCTATCCTGATAGATTTTGGGGTAGACTTCGGGGATAAAAACGGGGAAGTAAACAGTGGATTCAGAAGTCCATCATAACTAGAAAGTTGTATACAATGTTGTGAGGATTCCATAAAGTATATGATTCGCTAGATTTGGGGTTCATATGAGAGAGAGTCTTTTTACTAATGATACAACCGGTAGTGTGTCTGGTAGAATCAAGTTAAATATTTCATTTTTGCATAGAAATGCGAGGGCGATTAGCATAAGGTTTTGGTGATGATCTTTTGAGTATATTTTAAATTGTTTCTTCAGGGAGTGTGGCCTCTAGTTTCTTACCGCCATCTCACTATTCGGTTTCGAGAGGATAAAGAGGCAAGTGCATGGTAGAACAATTATTGATGGTTTGATCGTTGTATTCTTTATTATTTATTGTCATTGTGCTGTTTATTCCATTACATTATTTAATTACAATTGTTGTGAATGGTTATGGTATCAATTTTTATGATGAAGTCATGAATGGTGGTTAATAGAGTAATAGATGAACTTAAGTTGAATTGTGTATCATGTGCATGATTGCATATCAGAGAAGGTGATCATGGTGATCACATATCTATCTCGTTGGTAGAGACTCCACATGAGTGGAGAGGTCCCCAATCCTTTGAGGATGAACTTGATGAAAGGGTGAACACTGTCACGAATGTTCACTCAAGTTATATCGATATAAGCGATGAAATGAGCATGCAGACATATAGTATAGAGCTACATCACATTGAATGAAGATTGTTTATGATATTTGAGTATGAGCATAAAGAGAACTAAATAGATGATGTTAATGATGATATTGATTATGGTTGATAAATAATTGTTCATTGTTTTATTATTGTGTTTACTGAGTCGTGGACCCACTCTGACTCTACTCTTGTTTTAGGTAAACGCTGACGACATCTCGCATGGGAAGGGATAGCGCACATGGAATAATTGCATTCACTTCAATCACTTAATTTACTTAATCATGAGAAACTTTTACTATAGTGTGATGATTTATCATTTAAGACTTGATAGACATTAAAATATTCTATATGATTCATTTGAACCTAATTATTCATTTATTAGACTATTTATGGTTGGTTTTATGTAATCCTTAGATTATTATTTTGCTTTGCTATCTAGAGATTAACTACTCTAGTCATGTCGTTGTCTATGTTTTTTAGTCAGGGCGTCCAGAGCCGACACCTGCCCCCTGTCGTACGACCACCATGCGGTAGGGAAACTGTAGCACCCCACTACCGCATGGCCACAATGAGGCGGTGGTACTGTGGCATTTTTCCTTTTTTTAATTAAAAATTCATTTAAATATATTTTGTATAATTTTTTAAATATAGCAAAAGAGCTCCAAAAATTATGAATTTTTTTTGTGGAGCCTCCCAACACAAAAATTATTGCTTATTTATTTTATTTTTCAAAATTTTGTTTGTTCTGATTTTTTCTAGAAAATTTATTTAATTATACTATTTGTAAGAATTTTTGAGAAAAATTCAGAATGAATAAAATTTTGAAAAAATTACACAAGCAATCACACTGTATCAGAAGGCTCCACAAAAATTTCATAATTTTGGAGCTCATTTGCTATATTTAAAAATTCATATAAAAGTATACTTGAATGAATTTTAAAAGGGGAAAAATGGGGAAATTACTACAGTACCACTACCATACTGTAGCTGCAAGGTAGGAGGTGCTGCAGTGCAAGCTCGACGTGCACGCATGGCCGTGTGTGGTAGAAGGCAGTATGAGCGGTATCAAGACGAGTTTCCGACGCCTTGCCGCATGATGGCTGTGTGGTAGAAGACCATTTTTGCAAATACTGTATGAAGACGGTTAATTTTATAACTACAAGACGAGTTTACGCTATTTGTGCACAAAAAGTCCACAATGCGGGCGTTATGGCCAGCTAGACAGCAGAGAGTGTGGCCTGGTAGACACCCTCACCCATTTTCTGTCGAAAAGAAATTCAAAATGCGCTTGTTCTGCACGGCTACGTACACCGCTATCCCCGTTCTGCGCACCACGTGCCACGTCGGTGGGACGGGACAGAGGCTACCGCCGAAGCAGCGGGCCCCGAGCCGACAATGGATGGTCCGCTCGCTCTGACTCTCGCCCGACCGAGGTCACATGCGCGGCGACGCCGACTCGCTCCACGGTGACCAGTTCCCCGCCCCGCGCGTCTCATCCCCATCGGCCCATCCGCCGCGCACATCCCACACTGAAGCACCACTTGTGGCCGGCCGTGCCTTCCGCTCCGCGCTCCGCTCTGCAATCTTTTCTTGCCTTTTCTTGTATGCATCGGCCAGTAGCAGCAATGTGCTGCTGCGGAGGTGTGGTTACTCTAACAATGCACTCGCGCATGGCCACTAGAACACCGACCGCGACCTCCCGGACGGGCCGGCCATCTCCGCGTGCCGGGATCTTATAGTTGAATCTAGCTGCGTGTCCCTTTCTCTCTTCGTGACGGTAGAAAGCGAAGCGTGGCGGATGTGAGACTAGGCAGTTTCAGCTGATTAACTGAAGAGGTGATTAGTTCAGTTCAAGCGTTTTGCTTGAGCGGAACGGCGGGAGAGTTGGGCCGTCCATACCGTTGCACGGTTGCCACGGCACACCGAGAGGTGCCGCATCCAATCCCTCCCACCGAACAACACCAATCCCATGCAATAATTCCGAGCATATCGGCCTCATCCGCCCCACTCCACGGCGCGGCGTATCTCCCCTTCCCCCGCACACGACACTGCACTCTATTTATACCACCACCACCGCGCCGTACATACATCGCCACCACCTCGGCTCCATCCATGGCAGCTGCCGCCTCCTCCTATTCCCTTCGGTTCCTCCCCTTACTTCTGCTGCTGCTTCCGTTGCTCGCCGCCGCCGCCTCCGATGTGACGTACGACCACCGCTCCCTCATCATCTCCGGCCGCCGACGCCTCCTCATCTCCACCTCCATCCACTACCCCCGCAGCGTCCCCGCGGTACGCCCCCACTGCTCCGCGCGCGCACATTGTACTAGTACTAACCTTGCAGCACGTGCTCGCAGATGTGGCCCAAGCTGGTGGCCGAGGCCAAGGACGGCGGCGCCGACTGCGTCGAGACCTACGTGTTCTGGAACGGCCACGAACCCGCCCCCGGCCAGGTCCGCCGCGCGTCGCTTCAAATTTTGTGCTGTATTTAGTGTGTTCCCGTAACGAACGTGAGTTTTTTTTATGTGCAATTGGTGAATGAACTGGATTGCAGTACTACTTCGAGGACCGGTTCGATTTGGTGCGGTTCGCGAGGGTCGTCAAGGACGCCGGGCTGTACATGATCCTGCGCATCGGGCCGTTCATCGCCGCTGAGTGGAGCTTCGGGTTCGCTTCCTTCGTTTTACTGTTAAAATGTTACGATTGGTTGTAGTTCTACCAAATTACAGTGATTTGATTTGTCTGGCGGTTCAGGGGCGTGCCGGTGTGGCTGCATTATGTGCCGGGGACGGTGTTCCGGACGAACAACGAGCCATTCAAGGTGTGGGAGGCGGGCCTCTGAATTTTAGGGCGTTTTGTGGGAAGTTTGCAAGTTTGGTGATAATTTTAGTTACTTTTTGTATACAGTCTCATATGAAGAGCTTCACGACGTACATTGTGGATATGATGAAGAAAGAACGGTTCTTTGCTTCACAGGGCGGGCACATCATACTAGCTCAGGTCGTGAAGCTTGTTATACCAACTTTGAGATTGATGTTCCTCACAATTGATAATCTTACATGAAAGCTGAATTGATGCATTACAGATTGAAAATGAGTATGGATATTACGAACAAGCGTATGGAGCCGGCGGTAAGCAATATGCAATGTGGGCAGCTAGTATAGCTCTGGCTCAGAACACTGGTGTCCCTTGGATCATGTGCCAGCAGTATGATGCTCCTGATCCTGTGGTTAGTTTCTGACATCCGATGCCTTTAGTTCTATGGAACAATTAAAACATGAATCACTTCATTGAACATACTATCACTCTAATTGCAATGTATGGTACAAAATTCTTTGATAGACTAGCACAACTGCAATATTTCTTTGCCACCAATGTGTTTGATGACTTTCTCTTGGAATTGTTTGTTCGAATTAAGAGCCATTATGATAGGAAAAATGAACGGCAGATAATTCGTACTACTTGATATTGTAACTTCAACATTAATGACATAGAACTGCTGATGGAGTACGGATCCGAGGACCGAGGGTAGGACACTCGCCCTCATCTAATCGCCGGCAGAGCTTTTCCCTGACGAGGTAGAGAGGCTATGAGGCTTAATTGATTTCTTGATTTCTCATTGTTTGATTGATAATGGATACATGCTATCCCTTATTCCCTTTTATAGGAGCGACCTGTCTTGACATCTAAGAAATAATTTTTAAGGAAACCTATCAATCCAATATCTTTTTTCCAAGTATTAAAAATAACCTTACTAATAGATAAAATTCTATCTCTAACAATAACTTGATAGATAAGAAATCCCAAAATAACCTACCTAACCAACTATTATTTATCATAGGAAACTCATCAACTATCTACGGAAAATAGATAACGTGATACAGTACCAACGGGTACAGTTAGCATGGCGCTACGGTGCCTATGTACTGTTCACGCACATGCTACAGTATCACTGGTATCTTAGTCCATAACACTCAGAACTACAAGTGTCCACTTCCACAACTATTTTCTTCATGGTTATGTGAATAGCAGCATCTTGGCATCTATTCATGCATGCACTTGATAGTTGATACTAATGTCAGAAGTTCCTAGCAGATGCAGTACACGTTTTTTTTGGGAGGATCCATTCACACATGCAATTTGATATTTGCAGATAAACACTTGCAATTCATTCTATTGCGATCAATTCAAGCCAAACTCGCCAACCAAGCCAAAAATTTGGACAGAGAATTGGCCAGGATGGTAATGCAAGCAACAGATTACATTTAATACTTCCCATGTTGTTGTTAAGAGTCCGACCACGAGGCGAAGTGTGGACAAAGCGCGCGAGATCATGATCACTGGTGAAAAACCAGCGGCAGATGACCACGGAGGAGAAGCGCTCAAACCAAGCACGAGGGCTTGCTTAAGGCCATAGAGAGAGCGGCGAAGCGGCGGACCATGCCCTCGAGGCAGAATACCCGGTGGCGGATGCATGTAGACCTCCTCACGCAACTCGCCATTAAGAAAGGCATTCTTGACATCAGGTGAAAGCAGACCGGTGGCGAGCGGGCGTAAGCAAAAGTCTCGTCGTAGTCAACACCATGCTCTGGCTGGAAATCACGAGCAACAAGGCGCCTTATAGCGCTCAAGAGAGCCATCGAGCGAGTCTTAATCTTATAGACCCACTTACGGTGATGGGATGAGAATGAGATGGAAAGGAACAAGATCCCAAGTACCCGATGCGCTCGAGGCGGCAATCTCCTCGGCCATGGCAAGCGCCACTCGGGATGAGTAATGACATCCGGTAGGAGACGAGCTCACGAGTAGGCTGCGCCCGCAAAGGCAAAGCAGGCGGGGGCGAATCGGTGGCGATCGCGAAGAGCGTAGCGAGGAAGATGACCCATCGAGAAGATGGAGCATCGAAGAAGATGGACCATCGGAGAAGATGGCTTATCCGGAAGATCCTCAATACGAGGTCGGCGAGTGTAGAAGATAAGGGAGAAAGTCTGTAGTGGGAGGAGCTGCAGTCGTGAAAGACGACACAGGCGCGCAGCGAGAGAAGGCCAGGGAATATGTGGAGACTCGGTGGGACGGTGGACAAGGGCAAAACAGATATAGGTGTATCCGGAAGGTCAAGAAAAGCAGAGACTCCACAGGAGGCGAGAGAGGCGGGGCGTGGGTAGAATGGGCGAGACTCGTCGAAAGTCACATCGAGAAACCCGCATCAAGCGACCAGCGAGATCCCAGCACCGATAGCCCTTGTGCTAACGCTTTGTATCCCGAAAAGACACACTCAGCGGTGGCGGTCGGTTTGGTGCGTTCTCGAGGCGAGGAGAAGCGTAGCAAGCGCAACCAAGCAGAATGAAAGTAGAGTAGTCGGAAGAAGACCAGAGGCGCTCAGCGGGGATCGCTCCGAAGAGCGAGAGGAGGGTGAATGTTGGCGAGATAGGTGGCGATGGAAACGACCTCGGCCCAAAGTGAGGTGGAATAGGCGGCGATCATGAGCGCGCGCCGTCTCAAGGAGGTGGCGATGCTTGCGCTCGGCGACACCATTCGAGCATGAGCACGGGACAAGAGCGGCGAGTTCACGATCGACAAGGAAGGCTGCGGAGTAACGAGAGAGGTACTCGCCGCCGAATCGACACGAAGACACGAATAGGAGTGGAGAGCGTGTGTGAATCCGAGTGGCAAATTTTTATAGATAGACAAGACCTCACTCGAGAAGACATGAAATATATCCAAGTATGGCGAGAAAAATCATCTATAAAAATGATATAATATCGATGACCCCTTTCGAAGCGAAGGAGCGGGACCCAACATCCGAATGAACAAGATCAAAGGCGAGAGGACACGGACTCACTATGAGGATAAGGAAGGTGAATCATTTACCTAACTACGACCACGACAATCTAAAGACCGTCTCTGAGGCGGACCCGAAGACCACGGCGAACTAAAGATGACGAGGCGAGCCACACGGATGACCAAGGCGGTGATACCGCGCTGCTGAAAGAGCCGGTGAAGCGGAGTGGCGAAGCGGAGCGGCGGCGGTGGTGGCGTGGAAGGAAGATGAAGCGGTCAAGCTCCGGAGGCAGCGTGAGTCACGGCGGCGAGGCGCGAACCAACGAGCTCCGTGTGGCGATCACGAACACAACAAGAGTCGAGTCGAGAATGACCCGATAACCAAGTCGATGTCACGCGCGAGAAAGAAGGCGCATGGTAGGCGAGGAACATGAGCAACGGAAGAAACATGAAAGGATGAGTTCTTTGGCGTTCCTCTACCGAGAGAGAAAGAGATGTACCATCGTGGTAAGAACACTAACGGAGAAACAAGAGGTGTAATAGAAGACAAATTGGAAGGATCGAGAGTCATGTGAAAGATGCTCGAATCAAGAATCCATGGGAGGTACTTTGTGTAGGGGTGGTTTCTCGATTGCTGAAGAGTCGATGCGGAACCTGCGAGAACTGCCGAGGAGAACTGGCGGCAGCGGCGTCGAAATCGGCTATCTCTGCTCGGTGAGAAGGCTGGAAGAAGTCGATCGACGTCGTCGTAGAAGCACTAGTGCGATGAAGAACGGCGTGAAAGATGCGCTTCTTCTTGTAGCAGGACTCGTGTAGCCATCCTTGTCGCAGATAAGGCAGTGAGGCGGCCACCTCGAGACGGAGGCGGCCACCACCCGCTGTGGTGCTTGGAGAGAGCGATGTAGCGAGCGAGCGGCGGCGGCACGGAGGTGGCATCGAACCGGCACCACTCAAGCGAGTCTCTCTGCTGCGTATCTCGGTAAGAGCCTCCGGAGAGTGACACGAGGTGGCGTGCAAGTGGTGGGCACGCCTCTGCTCGAACTTCGGGGCGAAGGCGAGTAAGGAACTTCGTAGACCGCTGAAACTCGGTCGCCACGTACAACGGCGGCGCGGGCGAGACGGCGACCCACGGCGGTGCGGAGAGTCAAGCGGCGCCGAACGGCGAGCTCACGGCGTAGAAAGCGTCAACGGTAGCATCACCTGCTTGAAGAGAGTGCTCTGGCGGACCACGGGCGAGTGCGAGGCATCACGGAGGGCTCGTAGCGGCCCGGCGAAGATGAGTCCACATCACGGAAAGCGAAGAGTCCACAACCTCGAGAGAAGCGAGGTGGACGCGCGATGAAGATAGCGGCGGCCAGCGTGCGTCGCCGTACGTACCCCGAGTGTAGGTGGTGAGCGATCCTTGTAGAGATCGAGCCTCTTGGTAGCGGCGACCTCATCATCAGCGATCGGCGGCCTCGATAGCGACCATGCTCGGTATCGGGGCAATACAATATAACACAATATGGACCAAATGTTGTACATTTTTCTTCTTCTTCTTCTTTATTCTCGAAGTGAAGTTAAATGATCTGCTGCTTGTTTCTTTCGATTTTTGTCTAGGTTCCAGACTTTTGGTGAAAGTAATCCCCACAGACCCCCTGAAGATGTTGCATTTGCTGTTGCGTTTTTTTGAGAAAGGTGGCAGTGTTCAGAATTACTATATGGTATTGCCTTTGCACAATTCATATTCTAACTTGAAAAAGAATTGCACATCTCATACTCTAACTTGACTAAGGCACCCATATGTATTTGATGTTAATTACAGTCAAGCATCTGAAATCATATTTAATCAGTGTGAGTAACTGATGAAAGTTTCATTTTACTGAAAGTTGATCAAGTTTTCGTTATCCTTTTAAAGTACCATGGAGGAACAAACTTTGGTCGCACTACTGGAGGGCCATTCATTACAACTAGCTATGACTATGATGCACCAATTGATGAATACGGTTTGGCTCTATTGGTCTTATGGATCCCATCAATAACATTAAGCCTAGAACCATCTTCATATTGTTAATTGATTTGAAATCAGGCCTTAGGAGACTTCCAAAATGGGCACATCTGAGGGAGCTTCACAAATCTATAAAATTGTGCGAGCATGGTCTGCTTTATGGCAACTCAACGTTTCTTTCTCTAGGGCCTCATCAAGAGGTAAGCTTTATTGTCTTCTATTGGGTATTGGGGTTATAACTTGTGACCTAATGCTGTATCATTCCAATTGTGTCCGATATGCTTACCTACCTACACAAACTCGGCTCTTTCTAACTTAAAAATAACTAAAACCCATCTCTGTTGTAAACAGCACATGATAAATACTGATTTATTATATCACTGTGAATCGGCCTTGACCTGCGTGTTACTGCCTTACTGCACATCACCGTTCCTTTTTTCAAAAAATTCCACATCTTCATCCCCCTGCTGAATTAATCTTTTCTTTTATTGACTTATGAAATTAGTAGTGTCAATTTTTGCTTGCAGGCTGATGTTTACACTGATCACTCAGGAGGGTGCGTTGCTTTCCTGGCTAACATTGATTCAGAAAAGGACAAAGTTGTCACTTTCCGGAACAGGCAATATGATCTTCCTGCTTGGTCAGTTAGCATCCTACCTGACTGCAAGAATGTGGTGTTCAACACTGCAAAGGTATTTGATTTTTCTGTTTAATTAGCCGATTGGCCCGCGCAATTGCGCATTGTAGTTTGGTATAGTTTGCTTCTTTGCACAATTAAAAACGTTGAAGTTCCTATATTACAAACAAAATATATTTGGGATTTTTTATTTCATATTAAATTAGTGCAATTTAATTTGAGATCTCTCCCCCCTATGTGAAAGAGAGTATTCGGAGGTGGGTCTGTCCAGCAAATTTGCACTCTCAAACTTCGAATTATAGGTAGTGCTACTTATCTTTTTTTTTGAATTAATATATCTCTAAGCCAACTATCAAATCTAAGCCTTTAAATTTAAGGTTAACAAATTAAGGGCTATATGTTTTTCCTTCTTTTGTGATAATTATTTTGAATTCTTGTATCAAGCCAACTATCAAATCTAAGCCTTGAAAATTAGGGTCCACCAAATTAAGGCCGGGATGTTTTTTTTTTTGTGAGAATTTCTAGCATGTTTGTCTTTTTTTCTTAGCACCTGAAAATCACTTATCATCAACTTTTATTATGTAATAGATGGTATTCAGAATAGAAACACATTCAACCTTGTCAATGAAATGGATTATGGATAACACCCTTGTCAGGGAAAGAAACACAGAATGATAGACGAATTGGAAAGGAGAAAAAAAATATAGCCAACATCAGATTATTCGATGCTTAATCTGAGTTAATTGAAAAACACTATATTTGGCGCATTACTTATTTGTTAAATACCACTTTGGTTCCTGATGATTGGTCATCTTTAGGTGCGATCTCAAACTTTGATGGTGGACATGGTTCCAGAAACTTTGCGATCATCAAAACCTGATCGGTGGAGCATTTTTAGAGAGAAAATTGGGATTTGGGGTAAAAGTGACTTTGTCCGAAATGGATTTGTAGACCATATCAATACAACAAAAGATTCTACTGACTACCTATGGTATATAACAAGGTTGGTCTACTGCAGGCTGTTTCATTTATGCTTATTGTATAGTGAATGAATATGCAGGTATCAACTAAAGAGGAGAGGCCTTAGTATTATTCATGTTTTACATTGTATTTTGCTCTGCACCATCCTGTGCACTTCCAATTCTTTATGTGACCTAAGTTCTTTTAAATGGAATTTGCAGTTTTAATGTAGATGGAAGTTACTCCTCAAGTGGGAACCATCCAGTTCTTAATATTGACTCCAAAGGTCATGCTGTTCACGCTTTCCTGAATAATGAGCTTATAGGTCTGTTCTTTACTCATTACTTTATGCTGAGAAATTACCATGTAATGTAATATCTTTGACTCTTTGAGTAGATGTTTGCTGGGATGTTTCACAGTTCCAATTCAGCCTAAACAAATCTTCTGAATATCAATATCTTTCCGTATAGTCAAATATATCCTTGAAGTAGAGCGCTTGTTTCTACCAGCATTATTGTGACACTTTGTTCAAAGGGTTTCTGAATCATACATCTTCAGCAGCGCATCTTATTCGTAGATACTAGTTCTTACATTTACCAGTTTACACTCTTTAAATTATTGAGTCCCTCTGTCATTACACTTAACATTTGTAAGTCTCTCACTCTCTATCAGGCAGTGCATATGGTAATAGTTCAAAATCAAGTTTCAATTTGGAAATGCCCATCAATTTGAGGGCTGGGAAGAATGAACTTGCCCTTCTTAGTATGACTGTTGGTTTGCAAGTAAGTATTTACTGAAGTGATTAACCTTGCATCATCTCTATGAAGTTCTTTACACGCCCATTGCAATTTTATGTGTATACACATATGGCATCTACAGTTCTGCACACTTTTGACAAAAGGATAAACTTTTTCCTGTTAAGCCAGCCTTTTTTAGCTTCAAGTCGAAACTGCTTGAATTATCTGATTGATGAGAACTTTATGTGCTTTCTAAGAATGCAGGGTCCTTTTATGAATGGGTAGGAGCGGGCCTTACAAGTGTGAACATCTCTGGAATGAAAAATGGAACCATAGACTTGTCTTCAAATAATTGGGCGTACAAGGTAATCTTATCAAGATTTTATAAATTCTTCAGAGAAAATTCTATTGAGAACTCAATATATAAGTGCATAATGAAAAAGTAGTACTTCCCTGTATCTGTAGCAACCTATATGATTCGACCCTCTTGATTTACATAGTACCTGGGTTCGTTTTTTCTGCTGATATATCCAGAATTTGAGATAATTGAGATAAATGTTTATACATGGTTTTGTGATGTATTTCTGGGTAGATTGGATTGGAAGGGGAATATTATAGTTTGTTCAAGTCTGATCAGGGAAATAACCAAAGGTGGATGCCACAATCTGAGCCACCAAAAAATCAACCTTTGACATGGTACAAGGTAACCTTCTTCAATCTTTGTTCTCCAGATGAAGTTTTCATGTCCTGCTACTTGTACTAATCCAACACACTTCTAGGTAAATGTTGATGTTCCTCAAGGCAATGACCCTGTTGGGATAGACATGCAATCTATGGGGAAAGGCCTGGCTTGGTTGAATGGAAATGCCATAGGGAGGTATTGGCCCAGGACTAGTTCTACTGACCACAGATGCACTCCCAGCTGTAACTATAAAGGAGCATTTTCTCCAGACAAGTGCAGGACAGGATGCGGGCAGCCAACTCAAAGATGGTAATGCAACGATATTTGACACAGCTCACAATCCTATGTCATTATTCTCTTGTGTTTCATATTTCTGTTTTACTTTTATTTAAGGTACCATGTCCCACGGTCATGGTTTCACCCATCAGGGAACACCCTTGTGATTTTTGAGGAGAAGGGTGGGGATCCCACGAAGATCACATTCTCAAGAAGAGTTGTGACAAGCGTGTGCTCCTTTGTGTCAGAGAACTATCCTTCCATAGACTTGGAGTCCTGGGATAAAAGTATCTCAAACGATGGCAGAGACGCAGCAAAAGTACAGTTGTCTTGCCCCAAGGGTAAAAATATCTCTTCAGTTAAGTTTGCGAGCTTCGGAAACCCCAGTGGAACTTGCAGATCCTACCAACAAGGAAGCTGCCACCATCCAAACTCTCTATCTGTTGTTGAGAAGGTAACATTTGCAGTTCTTGACACAAACGCACATGAATCTAATCTTATAAGTCATAATTCGAGAGCCATCAATTCTGACTTTTTGGGATGTGCTGATGCATGTGTATTTGGATCAGTGCACATGAATTTTGTCTTGGAATTCGATGACTGTCTTGGAATTCGATGACTGTCAGTTCTGACTTTGCAGTGATAGTGCAACTGGAATTAGATTACGTTTTACAGCTCCATACCGGAGTTCATCAGATTGGACATCTAGGAGGTTTAACTTTCCATTTTAAACCAACCATGAGTTGTCTGACAACTATTTCTGGGTTATAATTATAAAGAGATCTAGATATTGTTGACCATATCAAACTGCATTTTCCCTGAACAGTTCTTTCCTTTATTCTTGGCAGGCCTGTCTCAACATCAATAGCTGTACAGTATCCCTGTCAGAGGGGGGATTTGGAAAAGATTTATGCCCTGGAGTCACCAAAACACTTGCCATTGAAGCAGACTGTTCTTAGTGAGTTTGACCCAGCTAAGTGTTCCACCGCTACAAATTGCTCATAAAAATCAGACTTCAAGCTTGTAATATTTGTTACAGTAACACAGTAAAACAACCTGGAAGTGAAAATTTACCTAGGTTTAGGTTAGGACTTCTTGTGAGCATGGTATTATTGGCCTGTGTTTCGTTGTTTTCTTGTTGGGCAGTGCCCCAATACTCTTGACAAGTGTCAGTTGAGGTCTGAGGGTACTGACCATCTGGGCAAGCAAGTGCATTGCATATCAGTCTTAATATGAGCAATGATTAAGACCCAAGAACTACCGTAACGCATGAAGCTATCCTAATTGGCATGTCTTCTGTTATAATAGATATCAGATCGCACCGGACAAAAGCTCTTGCATTGCTCTTCATGGTGTGTCGTGTCATGAACTTTCTAGATTGGAGCAATGATTCAAGCCTATGCGTAAGCGCGCAGATGGTTTACCTTTATTTACGATTGAGACACACAAATAAGCTTCTCACTGTGAGGATCACAGTGCGCAACTGCAGATGGAGT
The DNA here is from genome assembly GCA_036346255.1 of Ampelocalamus luodianensis. Taxonomy (NCBI): domain Eukaryota; kingdom Viridiplantae; phylum Streptophyta; class Magnoliopsida; order Poales; family Poaceae; genus Ampelocalamus; species Ampelocalamus luodianensis. Next base: position 20,186,402 of record CM070617.1, on the reverse strand, counting down.
GTGAGGAACCTCTAGCTTAAGGCCACGTTTGCTGTGGCATCTGACTTACCAATTTAGATCTGTTTCCGTGCTGTACGGACGTTGGAGTATGCATACTATTAAATGTCTAATCAACCCATAAACTGAGGAGCCGGAGAATTTGATGTTGCTGTCAATTTTGAAAGCACAAACACCGGCTTGAGACACTTCGAAGTTACTAAGACGTACTCGCCTGTTCTCAAAGACCAAATCAAGCATACCTAACCTAGGTAAGCATCGTGTGTTCATTCTCTCTCCTGACATTTCTTGAATTTTGAATTGTAGAGGCAGACTTGGCAGTTGAGTTTGAAATTGTGACGTACGATGCACATCAATGTATTGACACTTATATATTGTACACTTTCGTGATTTTATAGACAAATATCAATATTCAGTGGTGGAACCACCCCTCGGGCAAGTTGGGGCGGCTGTTCCGGGTCTCCCGGGCAGAACACCCCCACCCCTTCCGGACAAACAAATGTCGTGTCCCATCCATAGTTAAAGTAGATGTTCCATAAGCATTCCACTGTAGCAGAAAAAAGCTCGTGCACTAACTACGACGAGCACACACCCTCTGCAAATCGAATCGAGTCGATGGACAAAGGGGATCTTTTCGTGCGTGATGTTGCCATGCCATTGTGCGAGCCTGCCCTGATCGCCATGTTGTGAGAAGATGCCAGCTTCGAGACGGAAACGGCCGAGCACGAGTAATTGAGGCTTGATCGGTTGGTTGTACTACTAGTACTCCGGTGAAGATTGTAGAGTTGAGAACTTAAGATTTAGAGCATGGTCAATGTGTGTTTGAAAGGGGGTCTTAGAGGAGAGATAAAAGTTTAGACCTAGTACTACACATTGTAGCAAGGGGGTCTTAGGTGAGAGAGAATAGGAACTAGATCTTAGCTAGGAACTAGTTCTTAGAAGGAGAGAGGAGAGGATTGAGAGAGAGGTTTGTGGGTCCCACCAGTGGGGGCTTAGCTAGGAAAGAGATCTTACACATTGTGGTATTTTTTGCACAGCTAAGACCCCTTGTGTCACCTTAAGACCCCTTAAAGGGGTCTATACACTGCGGATGCTCTTATGGTCCAGTCCAGGCAGGAGAGGGACCATCTACATTGGCATTCTCAATGCAGAGATGCTACGGTGCACGGTAATTAGGAGCAATCTACACTGTCCAATCGGAACCCCCGGCCAGCCGATCCAACTGATTTGTCGTAAGGTCCATGCATATATGTGCTACCTTGCATTCGTTGTTGAATCGATCAAACTAAGGTATGTGGCTGGATCAATATGACCTACTACTAATCGACAATGTCGACCTCGATCCTATTACTGTAACCACTGACAAGGGATTTGTTGTAGTTGTTGAGATGGACTGCAAATTTCCTAAGTCATCTAAACATGCAAACAAAACAATGGTCTGGATCGAGTTAGCAATGAAAAAACAAATCAATGTGCTAGTAGCTTGATATTTAGTTGTTAGGTTACCACATCCAAAATGTGTGGGGATGGCGAGGCGAGGCGCGGCGCGGGGTGGGGGCTGAGGCGTGGCGCGGCATGGCGAGTCACCGAGCCATCACAGCAGGTCAGTCCTCGCCCTGGGTCTCCCAAATTCCTGGTTCCGCCACTGTCAATAATAATAGGGGTTTTATGCAAAAATCTATGGGGTCATAGGGCTTTTTGATGTTTAAGCTACCTCCGCCAGTTGCACCAACGAGGAAGAAGATAGGAGCGGTACATTGGTAAGGAAGACGGGCGACACCGGTAGGTAGTGTACCATCGAGGAAGATGACAGAAGATGGCGGCGACACGGTGCATGTTGAAGGGAGCACACCGGCGCGGAGCAACTCGAAGACACCGACAAGAAGTGTGAACATGTACTGTACCATACACTTGGAGATCGGCGAGCGAGGAGGAGATGGACCGACGAGGTGCACGGTGGAGCACCTCTGGGACCATGCCACGGTGAGCAGCAAGGCGGCGCATGGCTAGACCTAGATCATCCTTGCCGACTAGATCTAGAGCACCAGATGGAGCAACACTACCTCGTCATCGGAACTGGCGAGGAGGAAGAATGGCCATCAACATACACCAACGAGGAAGAAAGACGATAGCCCTCTTTGTTTAGGCTTAAGCTTTTTAGCTTATAGCTTAAAGCCAGTTTTTTGGCTTAATCAGCTTATAAGCCTCTAAACTTTTAAGCCAAGCTTTGTTGTTTGGTAATCAGGCTTTTTATAGGATGTTGGCTTATTGAGTTGTGTGTGAAGGATGAAAGATCTGAAATGCCCTTGAAGGTTTAAAGAACCTTTTTAAGCATATATTTAAACTTATTTTTACATGAGATTTGAAAATATGATGATACATACAAGTGTACATATGAAACAAAATAGATTTTGCTTGTACGAGCATACATGTGTGTGCACCATAGTCTATCCAAATAAATTACAAATCTCGCCATCGGAGATGTATATCTAAGAAGACCAGAGTATAACAGACAACCTATTCATAGTAAGATATCGCTCGTCCGTGCATGCATGTATTCAGTATTTAAAAATCGATTAAAAGGAAGCATAATCTTGAAAAATAAACCCCACTGCATAATACAGTAGTAGTGTACCATGGGATTGGAGGCGGCGGCATAGAGGAACCGAAGGATTTGGGAATCATCGAAGAGGAGGTGGAACATGAAAAAAAACGGAACGATTTGTGTATTTATATGCAATGGCATTTTGTGGGTAATTTCAGTGAACTTTAGTGGCAAACAGTTATTCCATTCCACAAAAGCAAAAAAACACCTCCCATGGCTTATGGCTTTTAGGCTTAAATTGGCTTAAGCTTTTTATAAACCAGACAAAAAAGCCACCCTTTGTTTAGGCTTTGGCTTTTTTGCTTTTAAGCCAGACAAAAAGCCTAAACAAAGAGGGTCGATGCATCTCGGCGACGAAGAAGACGAGCAACGGAGGAGGCAGTGTGCACCGTCGTCGTTGTCGTACACCATCGACAAGCACCTGTGCTGCCAACCTCCTCCGCTCGGCTAGATCTGGAATTCTTTACCTCCGGCGGTGTGTATCTCCTCGACGATGGCGGATCCGGCGGTGACGAAATAGGGCAGGGTGGATCCGACGGCGGCGGGCTGGGGGACGACCACCTTCTTCATCGTCGACCATCGCGTCGACTTCTTCCCGGTCGTCGACCCCATATGTACTATGCTGCATCCTTTTCTCTCTCCCCATCAAACTAAGGGCCTATTTGGCACGGCTGTGGCTTTCCTGAAAAGCGGCTTACGATAGGGTTGCAAGGCTGAACGATTGGGCTGAAGAGGTTTGGTGTTTGACTGTCTGGCTTTTAGGTAGGCTGGCTGCAGCTTCCGAGATGAAAAATGTCTGAAATGCCCCTGAGGATAGTAACGACTTGTTTGATGTTGTTTAACGCAATTAACAACATTTAACGAGAACTAACGATAATTGATGATTATTAACGACGACTAACACAATTGACGACAACTATTGTAGTTGACGAGAATTACCGCAATTAATGATAACTACCGCAATTGACGATAATTAAGTGCAATTAACGATGATTAACACAACTGACTGCAATGAACGATGACTACCGCAATCGATCGCATTCAATGACGATTAACGACAATATATCGCAAACAACGTAATATACTGCAATTCATGACAATCAATGCAATAAACCACAATTAATGTATTTAACAACAATTATTACAATTAATATTTATTATAATAAATAATTATTAAAAACAATTATTACAATTAATAAATATTACAATAAGTAATTATTAATAGTAACAATTATTACATAAATAATTATTACAAATTATTATTATAGCAAATAATTAATACAACAAATAATTATTACAAAACATTAAATTCACAAGGAAAAAGGAAAAAGAGGCGGCGACTAGGGTTTGGGCCGCCACCGTCACCGGGAGAGGAGTTGGGCGGTGAGGTCAAGGGAGGAGGCCGACGGTAGGGCCAACGCGGGGTCAAGGGAGGAGGAGGGTGGTGCTGGGAGAGGAGTTGGGCGGCGGGGTCGATGGAGGAGGCCGGTGGCAAGGCCAGTGCGGGGTAGAGGGAGGTGGAGGAGGGCGACCGCGGGCATAGGAGGAGGAAGCGGTGTAGGAGGAGGAGGTGGGCGAGATCCAGATCTAGATCTGTATCTGGCCGACGCCAGCGCAGGGGAGGAGGACGCGGCTGGGAAGGAGGAGGAGGTGGGTGCTGGAAGAGGAGGGAGCCAGGGAGGAGGTGTGCGTCTGGGCGGGTGGGTGGGGCGGGAGGGGCTGGGATTAGGGGCTTTTATTCAGTGGCAAATGGTGGGTAATTTACCCCTAACTTTAGGGGTAAATGCGAATGGGGCTGCGAAGCGCGAAGGTCCCGTGGGTGGCTTCCGCCTCGCATGACGTTGTAACATGGCGCTGAAGCTAGGTGTTTGGAACGACTTCTGGCTTTTTCGAGCGAAAAGCCAAAGCCAAAGTTGTTCCAAACACGCCCTGATGTCGAAGAATGAAAAAGAAAAAAATCGGGCGCGGATCTTAAAGCTAGTGGACGGTGCAGATAATAGGTTCAGCTCAACCTATGTTTAGGAAGTTCTTATTACTATCCACCCGCATCCGATTGAAAGAAATCAGGTATATGTTGTTTAGACATGCCCTTCTCTAATACTTTCCTATTATTGCATATATTATATAAACAATCACATTAATCGATAGAGAAAGATGATGATCTACACCGTCGATTATGATGGGTCTAGATTATAATGGTGTGGATTTATCCAAAAAAAAAATTCAAAATTACTTAGGGACAGATAAAAAACATATTAATCTAGTCGAGCCATTGTTATTGAGATCCGTGTCAACCCGCGTCGTATCTTCACATGTATTGTCGTGCTCGGCGCCTGAGCCTACAGCATAGCCTTGGCTTCGGCATGAAGCTTGGTTGAGCTCTGATACAAAGAAGGTGCAAAAAAAGATGAGTATGATGCTGCTTATTCTGTATTCTGTTAGGGACGTCTCCATCTGAGATATGGTTTTCAATAACAACTGAAGCTCCCCATGTTATCTGAATCGAGTCGTTGCCATGATTTGGAAGCGGTTATGTGAATGTTGCTTGGTACGACATAAATGTAAGTAGTTTCAACAGAAGACATAACAAACTTGGCCGATAAAAAACATATTACCCCAACATATCGCACCACCGTTGCCTGGCTTGGCTTGCGCCATGTCGTCAACCCGTCACACCTGGCTGAGCTCCAATGTGATCCGTGTCATGCCTCCGGCACTGTGTTCGTCTTACGTTGCACCCTTGGCTACGTCTCCATCTGGGGAAACAACAAACTTTAATTATTTGCAATCGAACCTGATATAAAGATGTTTACCACATAAGGGAAATCAAGAAATTAGTGAAATGACAATAGGTTGGGTTTGCAACAAATTGTATAAAGAGTAGGCAATCGCTTGACCTAACTCATTCCATTTAACACAGTCAAACAATTCTTTATATGCGTAACCAAAAACATTGTTTTAGAACATATACCAAAATCAGATTAATAAACTCTTTTGAAGTAGATATAAAGATAAAAAAGTGAGAGCGGCATCACTTGCGTTACATGCAGAAGATCAATTAAATGAAATGCTTCTGAATCCTCAGTTCAAGTCCAAGGCCGTTTTATCGTTGTCTTGATTAGGAAGGGATTCTAGCACGAAGAAAGCTGCTGTTTGCTGTCCTTGGCATTTTTTTTCTAAGCAACAACTCATAATGCTTCAATGTGAACTTTTTCTAAACAACAATGCCTATCGAAAAATAAAATTGGACAGAGGAATTGCTTACTTGAACTGAAGCATTACCTACTTGATAGCTTTGCTGTGTAGGGTGCAATAGAGCTGGAGTATTAGTGTTGCGTCTGTCTCCTCTTTGCAAGCCGCGTGCTAGCGCTACCTCGCACCATCGCGTGTCAGGCAACCGCTCTGGCCGCCAAGGGTTGGGATCACATCACGTTGGCCTTATTGATGATAAGAACCAGAGATTCATCCAGTGATGGGCTATTCCTGGGGAGGCGAAGGTAGATTAGAGGCCTGGGGGTAGCGCTGATTGGGAGGGAAGACATGCTGTTGAGATTTGTTAGGGAGAAGGGGGTGTCGCGACGAGGAAAGCAGGGGAAGCTGCGTGATCAGAAGTAACAAAATAGGAGGAAGGGTTCGCGAGGGATTAGGGAGGCGGGGGCTGCACTCATATAAATTTTTTCAAAGAGAAGGGGTTGTGATGGATCTGAGGTGGCGAGGCCAGGTCAACACATCGACACATGATTTCTCGAGGGGTTTAGAGTTGCGACTTATGAGGATTGGAGGGGGATGCGAAGAACGCATCACTCACCACCACTATAATCTTTTAAAGGAGTAAATATTACGTTGAATAACTAGTGTCACCGAGCACTCCAATAGCCAATCAACACAACTAGAAAACGAGAATAACAAATAGAAGTATGACCAACTAATATATTGGAAGACACAAGAAAATAGAATTCTATCAAATATAGCATGCACGCCCATCTTAAGTTGGTGGATGGCGAGGAGACTCGAACTTGCATGTATCATGCACATCAGCACATCTGTGATTTCAATTGGAGCTTGAGGGTATGTTTGGAACGCGCGATTTTTGCAGAAAATAGTAGTTCCCACGACAAATCTATGGGATTCCTGCTTTTCAAATGCTTTTCAAATCAAACCTGAGTCTGAAGCTATCACAGTGTTTTCTATGCACACACAGAAGAGTTTAGAGACTGGAACAGAATCGCTTGAAGTTGCAATTTGATTTGGTATCTGACTACGAGAAGCAAACACCCTGGCTATTAAAGTATAGCTTGACCTTCAAGTAGGAGAAATAATAAAATAAGTGGGAAAATTAGTAAAGTCCTATTTGGATTTCCGCGGGAATTGGGCTGCTCACTGTGACATTCCAATGTTCCAAACTGGAATATCTCTAGTGTGCCCATTGGTTTAGAAAAATGAGACCTAAGAAAGGAAATGGAACAAGATGCGAGAATTAGTAGCTGCCTGAGTAGGAGTTACAAGAGAGACATAGTGCTCAAGATCAATTCCGATTTTATAAGGCACAAGTCAAGCTAGGGATTTTTTTTTAATAATACATTTTAAAAATAATTATAGAAATAAATAGTTGATTTTTTTTTTACAAAGCTAGACCTCTGTTGCCCACAAAAAAGGAAGTTGGACCTCTATCGCTAATTAAAATGATGATAGCTAGGGGTGAAAACGAATCGAAAACAGACGGATAATGTCTTTGTCATATTTGTTTTCATATTTTTTTCGGATCCATATACGAATACGAATATGGAGCGAATACGAATCGAAACAAATACGATCACAGATATTTTTCGGAACATGAAAACCCCTTAAATTGTATGCCAGAAATTAACGAAAACATATAACTAATTTATTTGATGTAAACATTCATGAATTGTTCATATTTTCAGCAACCACACATAACATTTGTAATATCCCGTTTAGGTGCAGAGAATATAAGGAGATTGAGAGATTCCTTATTTGCCTTGCACAGAAACATGACAGAATCTGTAATAATCTTGCAACGTAATTTTTGCGACTGGAACGACTTCGAATGGAAAACCTCGTAACTACAAAGTTGTAGATCATTTTCCATAGTACAATTTAGAGTCCTCATTTACTAAATTTGGAGTTTTAAGTTTTGAGATATGGGGCCCATAAGGCAGGCCGTCTGAGAACCAAGGTCCGTGAATCGAGTCAATTTCAAGGCAAATTTCATAATGAAGACGACATTTTAAGAAAAACTCCACAAATAGAAAGTTGAAGTGCTATGAGTTATCTAAATTTGAAGATAAAAATCACTCCATTCCGAGTTCAGGAGAGAAAGTTACGACCTCTTAAGTGTTCGCTGCACAGAAATAAAGTATGGAGAACCTGGGCCTCGAGCCTTTAGCCCAGGAAGCCCATGTGGAGGCCGGCCAAGTGGGAAAGGGGAGGACGCCTGAAACCCTAGAGCCCTCCCTTGCCCCTCCTTCCCCTAGATCCGCCACTCTCCATTGGCCTTGGTCAAGCACCTCCTCCTTGCGCTCCATTCTTTGTCCTCCCCTTGTGGTGCTTCCTTCAGATCAATTAAATGAAATGCTTCAATCCTCGCTTCAAGTCCAAGGCCGCTTTATCGTTGTCTTGATTAGGAAGGGATTCTAGCACGAAGAAAGTCGCTGCTTGTTGCCCTTGGCATTTTTTTCTAAGCAACAACTCATAATGCTTCAATGTGAACTTTTTCTAAACAACAATGCCTATCGAAAAATAAAATTGGACAAAGGAATTTCTTACTTGAACTGAAGCATTACCTACTTGATAGCTTTGCTGTGCAGGGTGCAATAGAGCTGGAGTATTAGTGTTGCGTCTGTCTCCTCTTTGCAAGCCACGTGCTAGCGCTACATCACACCATCGCGTGTCAGGCAACCGCTCTGGCCGCCAAGGGTTGGGATCACATCACGTTGGCCTCATTGATGATAAGAACCAGAGATTCATCTAGTGATGGGCTATTCCCGGGGAGGCGAAGGTAGATTAGAGGTCTGGGGGTAGCGCTGATTGGGAGGGAAGACATGCTGTTGAGATTTGTTAGGGAGAAGGGGGTGTCGCGACGAGGAAAGCAGGGGAAGCTGCGTGATCAGAAGTAACAAAATAGGAGGAAGGGTTCGCGAGGGATTAGGGAGGCGGGGGCTGCACTCATATAAATTTTTTCAAAGAGAAGGGGTTGTGATGGATCTGAGGTGGCGAGGCGAGGTCAACACATCGGCACATGATTTCTCGAGGGGATTAGAGTTGCGACTTATATGGATTGGAGGGGGATGCGAAGAACACATCACTCACCACCACTATAACATTTTAAAGGAGTAAATATTACGTTGAATAACTAGTGTCACCGAGCACTCCAATAGCCAATCAACACAACTAGAAAACGAGAATAACAAATAGAAGTATGACCAACTAATATATTGGAAGACACAAGAAAATAGAATTCTATCAAATATAGCATGCACGCCCATCTTAAGTTGGTGGATGGCGAGGAGACTCGAACTCTCATGTATCATGCACATCAGCACATCTGTGATTTCAATTGGAGCTTGAGGGTATGTTTGGAACGCGCGATTTTTGCAGAAAATAGTAGTTCCCACGACAAATCTATGGGATTCCTGCTTTTCAAATGCTTTTCAAATCAGACCTGAGTCTGAAGCTATCACAGTGTTTTCTATGCACACACAGAAGAGTTTAGAGACTGGAACAGAATCGCTTGAAGTTGCAATTTGATTTGGTATCTGACTACGAGAAGCAAACACCCTGGCTATTAAAGTATAGCTTGACCTTCAAGTAGGAGAAATAATAAAATAAGAGGGAAAATTAGTAAAGTCCTATTTGGATTTCCATGAATTGGGTCGCTCATCGTGACATTCCAATGTTCCAAATCGAATATCTCTCGTGTGCCCATTGGTTTAGAAAAATGAGACCTAAGAAAGGAAATGGAACAAGATGCGAATTAGTAGTCACTCGAGTAGGAGTTACAAGAGAGACATAGTGCTCAAGATCAATTCGATCTTATAAGGCACAAGTCAAGCTAGAGATTTTTTTTTAATAATACATTTTAAAAATAATTATAGAAATAAATAGTTGATTTTTTTTTTTACAAAGCTAGACCTCTGTTGCCCACAAAAAAGGAAGTTGGACCTCTATCGCCAATTAAAATGATGATAGCTAGGGGTGAAAACGGATCGGAAACAGACGGATAATGTCTTTGTCATATTTGTTTTCATATTTTTCTGATCCGGATACTAATACGAATACGAGCTTAATACTTAATCGAAATGAATACGATCACGTATATTTTTTGGAACATGAAAACCCCTTAAATTGTATGCCAGAAATTAACGAAAACATATAACTAATTTATTTGATGTAAACATTCATGAATTGTTCATATTTTCAGCAACCACACATAACATTGGCACTAGCAAGTTACATTAACTAGTTCATCACAAATATAACACTTAGTTTACCATATTTAGCTCATAAATCATAACTCACAAAGTCATTACGCATTCACACTTAGTTCATCATATACATAAAATTTAGTTCACACTAACATCGATTAGATCGATGGTTAATCTATACAAGAAATGATCAGAATATCCCAAAGTATGTTACTAAAAATAAAATTAATAAAATTATTATTTTATTGAATTTTCTGAGATTTAAAAGAGTTTTCCTGGTTAAAAAGGAAAACAAATAATAAAATAAAGTCAATTATTTAATTTTCTAGTTTTTAATGTAAAAAATAAAATTTATTGAGTTTCCTGGGATTTTATTGGATTTAAAGTGAAAAGGAAAATTTTAATTAATTTATTGAATTTTCTGGATTTTAAAAAGGTTTTTCCTATTTTTTAGAAATTTAAAATAATTTATATACAAAAATAAAAACTTTAAGTTGGAATTAATTTGATTAAATTAAAAATAATTCAACGATTTCTGTGTTTTTTTTTCTAGGATTTTTGAACTCTATTTGCTATTTTTAAAAGACTATTTGATTTGTTGCATTTTTTGAAATTCGAAAATCAATTTAAATCCCTTTTTCTCTTTTGGGCTAAAATCCGGATAATCCGTACTCGTTTCCGTTTCCGACAAAAAAAACCGGATTCGTTTCTGTAGGATCGTTAATGACAATCAGAGGGGGGGTGAATGATTGTAATCCACAGTGATAACTTTTTCCTCAAATTTACTGTCTTTTGTTGTGTATTGCAAAAATTAAAGCACTACTTGCACTTGATCTCCCGCCTCCAATCTCACTCGATCCCTAACTGTCACTAGAGAAAATACAACTAGCGTACCAACCGGCCGCCGCACTAATCCTTGGACAGAGAAACACAAGAGGTCGCTCACACCAAAACCAATGAATGCATGCACAAGCAAAAGCCACACATCTCTTGATTAACTCAATGCATAAAGTTTTCTCATCTACTCTCTTAATCACCCAAGAGAAAAAACATGCCTCACGTCACACTCTAGATGGCTCCAACAACCAACAAAATTATTGTTTTCTTTGGCAATCACACCAACAAAGAAAAGAACACCTCTCTTGCACAAAGACAAATTGAGCACACCTCCTAGATGGTCTTTCAGAGATAATACAAGGCGGCAAGGCACATGCATGAACACACGCATGCACTCCGAGCAAACATACTCATGTACGTGAGAGATAAACCAACCAGAGCTCGCCATCACGCCCTAGAGTCGCCAAAACCTTGCGCTTCCCAAACGCCCAAAGCTTCTACTACGCAAGATCCAAAAATAAAACCCCGCCTCCCCAGAGTCGCCAAGCATATATATATAGATATATATATAACCCTAATCACTTAACCCCACGCACGCCCATTAGACTTAGGGCCCAATACATGGGCTTAACACTGGTCACACTTAACCTACCCAATTTTAGACACCTAAAATTGTCACGTGTCATAGCCTTCGGATTACACATCCATAGCTCCACCACGCATCATCCGGCTTTGACCTCCACGCGCTCCAACTCGAGCCCGACTGCCTCTCCAAAGACCCTTGACCCTTCGGACCATGACTTTGCACCAAGTCATCTCCCGGCCACCGTAGACCACGATCGCCTCCGAGTTACCCCCGCACATGCAAAGACCAAAACACCATCTTTTCCTAAGCACAAGTTCGTCCCAACTTGACCGACATAAGTCCACACACGCCACACGCCTCAAATAACATCGCACTAACATTGTCAATTATTCATCACTAAAATAATCTAGATCCGCCCACATGGTCTAACAGCTCCGATCCGAGACATTCCGAATCCGTTTTTGTTCGGATCGGTCGGAAACTATCTGATCCGTTTTCACCCCTAATGATAGCTTCTTGTCGCCAATTGAATCGGCAACATGGACTATGAGCATGCAGGAGTGCAGATTTCCAGTGGCATGTGCCCCTTCCAAATAAGAGCAAATTCAGGAATTCATTCCCTGTCGCCAATTCAATTGGCGGCATGGTCTTGTTCCATGGGTTCGATTATTTATTTCTATAATTCTTTTTTAAATGTATTATTTAAAAAATAAGTTATTTTCCATGAAGACATCGACATGTAACATTTCTTAGCCAGCGTATTAGCCTCACATTGATTTTCCCAATCAAATATTATCGTTGATTACATTTTCTCGTTATGTGTTTTGGATTAAATTTTTTAAAGGAAAACCCATATTTAACTATGGTCTCGGTCTGTTTTTCAGTCCACAACTATGAAATCGTCTAATATACAACCGTCAACTATCAAAACTATCTAAAACATAAGCCTCAAACAATTCCAACGTGGTTTTGCCTTGACGTAGCGTCCACAACTCCACATGTATTCAATTGTTGAAGAACGTACTAGTCGCAAGAACCAATTGACAAAATAATAGACAATCAACAGAGAGACAAATAGATGAAGACACAATATGGGAAACCTCTTTATTAATTGATCAATCTCTTTTTGAGTACAAGGAGGTCCTATTTAAAGACTAACCCCCTAGGGGTAGTTTCGGATTATGCCCATCAACCCCTAATCTAGGGTTTCTCAACACTCCCCCTTAGACAAATATCACGTCAAGCATATGTCTCATTAAAAACTCCTCCCAAAATCCCAATGGGAAAAAAGGGATCAGAGAAAAGATTACGTTGCATCTGCAAGTTGTATGCATTGATGCCTCGTTAAAAATCTTTATGTGAGAAATCTTCAAGAAGCACTCACTAAGGGAAAAAGAGTGCAACCTCTCTACCTTTTGGTTAATCTTCAAGATTAAGGTAAAACTTTAGGACCTTAAGTGGATTATGATTCAGAGATTCTCTCCCTGATCCCTGCGATTCTCCAGTCCGCCTCATTCCAATACCACGAACGCATCGTTGGAAACTGGATGTAAGCAAAGATTTAGTGAATAAATCAGCCAAATTTTCACAAGATCTAGTTTGCAGAATCTTCACCTCATCGTTCTTTTGGAGTTCATGAGGATAGAAAAATTTGGTAGCAATATGCTTTGTGATATTACTTTTAACATAATCCATTTACATTTGTGCAACACAAGTAACATTATCTTTATAGATATTGTGTGTGTGTGTGGGGTATCGACGGTGTTAATGCCACATGACTTCTGGATATGGTTAATCATATGTCTGAGCCAAATACATTCACGTGAGGCTTCATACAGTGCAATAATTTCTGAGTGGTTGGTAGAAATAGCTAGCAAGGTTTGCATAAATGACCACCAAGAGATGGTTGTACCACCACATAAAAATACAAACCCGGTATGAGATTTGGCACTGTAGGGATTAGACAGATAGCCAACATCCGTACATCCCACCATGGTTAAGTCTTGGTTCTTCCAGAAAAATAAGCCAAGATCTTGTGTACCTTGGAGGTATCTAAAAGAGTCTTAATGCCAGCCGAATGCCTTCTAGCGGAGCTGTATTGTGTCTAGCTAATAAGTTGACTACGAATGCAATATCAGGCCTGGCACAGTTTGCAAGGTACATCAGTGCTCCTATGGCGCTTAAGTATGGAACTGTTGGTCCTAAAACCTCCTCGTTTTCCATCCTCGATCTGAATGAGTCTTTATCCACATCTAGGGATCGTACTATCATAGGGTCTTTAAAGGATGAGATTTATCTATGTTGAATTTCTCCAATACCTTCTTGGTATAGGTAGACTGGTGTACTAGGATTCCTTCAGGGAAGTGCTCTAGCTATAGACCTAAGCAATACTTGGTTTTACCCATGTCTTTCATCTCAAACTCTGTCACAAGGTAAGAACTTGCTTCCTTTATGTCCTCTACGGTTCGATGATATTCAGATCATCGACATAAACTAAGATGATACAAAATCCATTCTGGGATTTCTTTATAAATACACATGGACAATCATCATTATTTGAGTAACTCTTCTTCAGGAGAAAGTCACTTAGTCGGTTGTACCACATTCTTCCCGATTGTTTCAATCTGTACAGTGATCACTGCAGTTTGATGTTATACATGTTGTGATTAGTTTTATTAGGATTCGGAATTTTGACTCCTTCAGGAAATCTCATATAAATATCTGTATCCATAACCCATATAAATATGCGATCACTATATCCATCAACTCCATTGTTAAATTCATGCAAGCTGCCATTGATATTAAGTATCAGAATGTGATTCCACTCCTCACAGGTGAGTGGGTTTCATCGTAATTGATGCGGGTCTCTGCGTGGACTCTTGTGTTACAAGCCTCACTTTATATCTTATCACTTGGTTATTCTCATTTCTCTTTCGGATGAAAACCCATTTGGATCTTACAGGGAACACTTTAGGAGGTGTTCAGGCAATAAGATCGAATACTTTTCTTTTATTTAGCGAGTGCAATTATGCATCAATTGCTTCTTTCCATTTGACTCAATTTAAGCGCTTCTGGCACTCTGCTATGGACTTAGATTTTGGATCCAGTTCAAGAGTTTTAGCAATTTTAGAAGCGAAATATATGTCGACAACTGTAGTATTTCTTTTATATGACTCTCCTGAGTCCATATAATTTGTGAAAATTTCTTCATTTATTTCTTCCACTCCTCGTGATTTCCCACAATGATGGAGTCTGGATGTTCTGACTCCTAGCGTTAGATTGTGCGCGCAAATTTTTGCTAGGGATACCATCCTCAGGATGAATCACTTCAGGGATTTTCTCAACATTAGGTTGAGTCTCTTCAACTGTCTTATGGAGTGATTTGTCATATTCAGTTCTTTGTTTCTGTGGACGTCTCCGCTGAATTAAGTCTCGTACACCCGAAGGTCTCCCCTCTTCTTTGCATCAGGGGTATGAGTGGATTCAGTATCCTTCTCGGGTACTTCTACTCTCTCCGGTACATTTACTGTAGGTATTTGTGATTTTATCACTCCCTTAAGATTAGTGAAAGTATATGGCAGATTATTAGCTATTTGTTGCAAATATATTATTCTCCGAACTTCCAGTCCCTAGTATTTGGTGCATAGGTCTAAGGACTGAATATCAGTGACATTCCAATCTATTTCTCGGCATTCTTTAGAGTTGTACCTTCCCCCCTAATGCCGAAAAATTATCCTCATCAAAAATATAATCAACGTACCGAGCCGTGTGCAGATCCCCTGTCATAGGTTATAGGTATTTAATATGGATCCTAGCTGTCCTTATGGAGGTCCAGGAGCTCCAACCCAAGAAGATCATCGTGATCCATGGAGGTGCCTTATCCCTAAGCCGCATCGTCAAGAATCATGTAATCAGTCTTCTGTACGTCTTGGCTAGGAGACGGTCCAGTCAAAGTGGGCTGAGCAACGAAGTGAGACTCAACTTTGTTCCCCTTAATCTTCTTGACTCTACCCGTGGATTGCATGTAGAGATTCACCAAATGCTGCGGGGTGCGGCAAGTGCGCGACCAATGACCGATGTAACCACATCTGAAACATGTTTAGGGGGAATGAGTAGTCTTGCTGCCTAATTTTTTCTGGGGTCTCCCTTTGCCTGATCCTCTACCATGGGGTTTACCCCTGCCTCTCTACATCCCAACCTTCTTCCATTTACCCCTATTCTGTTTTGGACCTTTTCTGCGGTCTTGGCTTCTACTAGCCTGCTAAGCATTGGCGTGTGCTTCAGGCACAACCATTGTCCCAGTGGGATGTATCTGATGGTTTTCCATCAAAGTTCTGTATGTTTCTCTGCATCCAGCAAAGTGTATATCAACTCAGAGTACTTCAAGTACTTTGTGTTGCGGTACTGTTGCTGTAGTACACACATATTGGGGTGGAAGGTGCACAAAGTTTTCTCTGTCATATCGGCTTCTGTAACTGTCTGGTTGTAGAACCTATTTGGAGATAAGTTTGTGCATGGTAGAGTTATATACTGCCACGGTCTTGAAATCCTGAAAGTGCAGGTTAATCCATTCTCGTTGTGCTTTTGGGAGTAGGACATATCTTTGCTTGTTGTAGCGTTCCTTCAGGAGGATTCCACAATACTAGTGGATCCTTCTCCATAAATATTTAGACTTCAGGTCTGCATGGAGATGGTACCTCAGGAAGTGGAGGGCCGCATACTTGGCAGCCTCAGGGATGGCAGGGGCACCAACTTCTGGCTCTGGCTCGGGGATGGCGACTCGAAGAGATCGAGACTTCAGGCTGATCTTTGCGTCCATTAACTAGGGGAGTGTAATACCTCGTTTTCATTTAGGAAGTTTTCGGTTCGAAATCGAGTTTAAAATTCACAATTTCGACGTTTCGTCCATTCTTCTGGTTTTTGGCCTGGGCCTTTGGCCAACAAGCCCAAAAGGAGGCCTTGTGGGCCAAGGGGCTGACTTGGAGCCCAAGGGGGCAACCGTGGGGCCCAAGCCCACCAAGGGCCGGCCATAGGGGCCTTTGGGGCGGTCAAAACCCTAGCTCCCACCCCTTCCACCTCTCCCCTGTGCAGCCGCCACTTTCACCTTCCTCCTTCTGTGCGCCACCTCCGCAGGTGCCGCCTTCCTCCTCCCCATTGGTGCTGCCCAAGGTCCCGAGTCGCGCCCCTTCTCCCGGAGTTTTCCTCGGTGTAGAGCCCTCGCGCCGGCCTCCCGCGCGCTTTGGTGGTGTTTCGGGTTCAGATCAAGGAGGCCGGGATCTTCACCACGGTTCGATCGTCGTGCTCCTGGGCGCCCAAGGGTAATGTATCTCGGTTGGGGTTGGTGGTTTGGTCGAGGAGAGGAAACGAATAGAATTGCTTGGATCAATGTCGGTCTGCTGTAGATAGCAATCTGTCCAGTATGTTGCGTGGACTGTTTCGTGACTTTAGAGGCCAAATCAGGAGTTTGGGTCTCCTGGAAAGTTGTAGGTCTTGTTCTTAGCTTTCGGTGGCCGCCAAGATCACCTCATTCTGACTTTCGAGTCAAAAGTTATGATAGATTTATTATCTGCTGTCCAGAATCCTGACGAGAAATAGCAGTCTCTGTATAGGTTGATTTATGGCCTAGTTAGAGGGTGATTCAGAGGTCTTGCCCATAACAAATTTTGAAGGTGATATCACTAGCTTTCAGGATTGATAAAGAACACCTCATTTGGATTTATAGATCAAAAGTTATGCACTTTTCTTTGTGACTGTCCAGATTGTATGTCAGTCTGTCCAGTTTGTATGTCAGTTTCTATCTTTAATTTTGACCCGTGTGCCACTTTTTGTTAATGACAATATATGAATGTCGTGCCAACTAGGTTATTGTAGATAATTTCATAACCTTTTCAGATTGTTAAAGAACGTCCAATTTGGAGTTGTACAACAAAAGTTATGAATATTTTAATTTAGCCGATATTTCTGTCTATTAATTCAGTCAACAGATTTGAGCGTGGGTAAATTTTATTAGAGGCAAAATCTGAACTTTTGCCCAACCAGAGTATTGTAGATATGTCAGTTAAGAATCCATGGAAATTGGTCTCACCTCATTCCGAGTTCCAGACCAATAGATATGTCAATTACCGTGCTGCTGTCCAGAATTAAGTTATGTCAGAAATTGTTGATTTCATTTTAAGTTTTGTATTAATGACTAGAGTCATCGTGAAGCGATGTTTAGCATCGATTAGTAGTGTTGGGTATATTATGTCCTTATTGAAATTATTTTACTTGTTTAGGAGGTGAAGCCTCGGGTTTAGGAGTATCACCTTTGCCGACTAACGCTGTCGCATCGTGGAAGGCAAGTACATTGCCACCCTTAATGATTGTGATTGATGAATGTTTATATGGTCATGCCGTGATTTGGTATGATACGAGAGAAGATGGATTGTCTAAGTTCTTTCATATGTGTTGAATCCATGTTTTGTTATCATGTCTTTCAATATTCGTATTTCATTCTATGCATTCATTATGCATGTTTCATCCACTAAAGTGGATTGCAAGTCCCACCATTCCAATGTGGGCGTGTTGGACATTGTCATGTCCCGCCCACGGAGTGGATTTGAAAGACCCATTAATTCCGAATGGGCATGTAAGACCCATTAACTCCAAGATGGGCAATGTTGGACACCCGTATGAAACGTTCTTCATACGGAAGTGGATCCCGCATTTTTGTTAAGATGCGGGCTTGAGTGAACACCGACGGTGTTTCACCGCTATACCGTATATGCATGTGTGCAGTCCATTCCTTTGATTTTGAGCATTCATATCATGTTTTCATTTGTAATCGATTGTGATGTGATCGAACCCGATGATGAGTTTGTCTTATTCATATTGAATGATTATCTTATTGATAATCAGATTTGCGAGTCATGGACTCACTCTTGCGTTGTTTGTTTATTTTAGGTAACCCCGATGTTGGCTCTGGGAGGAGTAGACACGCACTACTTGTTCACAACATCAAATTCATGTTTAAGTCTAAATTTTAGTTCCATATTTCATTCGTTAACGATGAACTGTAATAATTAAATTATAATTGGAGAAGGAAGGATACCTTCTCCACCGGATGTTGATTTATTACTGCGTGTGAACCTTCTTTATTGATGTTCAAGATTAAATAACTTAGAAGGTGAAGGAAGGATACCTTCACCATGTCCTGCTTATCTTAATGTCGTTTTTAGTTGATATACTTGTTTCAAGTTCTTCCGCATTATGGATGTATGTTAGATGTTTTAGGTGACATCTTGGCTTCCGGATAGCTGTGGTGTTACAGTTGGTATCGAGCTGTGTTTTAGGTCCGTGGTTAATAGACGAACATTAAAATGACACATCGTGTACGATGAGGTGGGGTTGAAAATTACATTGCTTCCGCAATATCTCGTTATTATGTTTCATTTTGTTGAGCAATTGTTGAATTGCTTCGTACTATCATCCTTGTTGGTAATATATGATCCGCTATGATATTCAATATCTATGAACTAATAATATGATTGTCATGAGATGATCCTATATATTCATAGTTGAGTATTTCGTGAGGCGTGATGTTATCAAATGATAAGAAGTGGAGGTCGTGGTTGTTACTCCGATTCACTGTGTTACACCACTGCTCGCGTAACGTGGTTAGAGGAGTAGTTACCCGAGTACCATAGTTTCGTGTTAAGCGTGAGTTGCTTTAGAAAGTTGTTCTCTTTCTTGATTTCGGAATTTGGCAATTCTTGTCCTGTGGTGGTTGATGAACTTCTACGGGATTTGTGGTCCATGATAGTTATGGTTTTCCATAGATCCCTCTTGGTTCTCTCAAACAAATATTGCCTTTCAACCGTTGAGTTGTTTCTACTACTTGTGATCGTTGTCAATTGACAAGATTGATGTTTTCTTGGTTGCTCCTTCTTTCTCATTGAAAAAGAATGACTCATTTACTCATTTGATAACTTGATTAGTGAAGAGTTTTCATTGTAAGTTCGGTTGCTTGGGAAAGCTTTGGCTTTATGTGTTTCTTTGGATTACTTGAGCGTTGAGGTTTGAAGTCTCTCTTTGTCTGTAGTAAGGTGTTAGAATCCTTTGTGATGTCTTGCCATGCTTAAATTGAGAATTTATGATTGCTAATAAATTGTTATGATATGAGTTACAAGTTGGGTTATTAGCATAGTGCAAATCAATTACTCTTAACTACCATCCATGGAAGTGAAACTGATTAATTTGATATGTCCTTGTATTTGATTCATGGTGTATGTTAAATAAAGATCACAATATCTATTCGTAACCTATAGATCTTACATAAGAGCTAGATTTATCTATTTCCTAGTATGCTAAAATGGTTGAAACTTGTATAAAGTACCGATGGGTGCCGTGTATCGACTCATGAAACCTTGTTTATAGGAAATTATGTTAGTGAATCTTTAATCATGTTTTGAAATGATTTCTGAACAAAGGTGAAATGTGAATCTATGTTTATAAATGGTTATGTGATTGCAAATAGAATTAGTACCGTATGTATACGCATGGTTAGTACAATCATCATTTGTTAATGAGCGCTGAAGAAAGTGTTGAGCAACACCAACAATTGAGTAGATGAATTTCGTAAGTAGTCTTTGTTAGCGTGCCTTGTGATATTGTTATTGCTTAGCATAAACTTGTTATGATAAATTTGTTTCAACCTTGTGGTTTGTGTTCCCTTTGGGAAGTTTTAGGATGAAGTAATAAAGTTTGATGATTCTTGGTACTATGTATGTTGTCGATGTTATTAAATAGTCAAAAATGTGATAATGAGGTTAATTCTCAGAGTAATTTGATCACCCATGGTGATATTTCCTAAATGATCAAATTTCGAATTTGTATTCATGATCTTTTGGGGGTTCAGGCTTTATGTGGTAAATGAAGTTTATCGAGTAACGATATGTTACAATGTTGCAATGGTTCTTCAGTGATGCAAGTGTTTCGATTTTGAATACTTATTTGTTCTTATCTGTTAAGGTTCGATATTCTCTTCTTGTGAGGCTTATGCGTTCAACTGTGGACTCCACTTATGTTCTGTGAGTTCATTGCTTAATTGGTTTCTTCTCTTGGTCCCATGTTCAGTGCGAGTGGTGGATGAGTTTTCTAGTTGGTGAAAATCGTTTTCATTTGTCTCTTCTTTCGAGAAAGAATCAACTCATTCTTTTCACGTGGGTCTTTTGAAGTGTTTTCTAATTGTTGTTGTGAAATTGATGTTAATACCCATAAAATTTTATCGCCCTTGGTGATATCGTTCAGATGTGAATATTTCAAGTTTAGCTTTCGTGATATTTTCTTTGAGCTCTTAAATCATCTCGTAACTGAAATTATTTTAAATAAATTAAGGTATTGGATTGTCTTGCTTCTTAAGAGATTTGTGTGGTTTAACTCTAAAGGCTCTTTGGTTTGAGTTGGCAACGCGAGGTTGCAACCAAAGAAGTTATGTTGGTTCCTTTAAGAGGAGAATAATCTACTTGCTTTTCGCAAATCTCAGAATTGGAAATGTTTGAGTTTGGTGGTGAGATTATTTGGATCTCATGTTTCTTGTGTAGTTGAACTGCTCAATAAATATAACGTATGGAAGAATTTTTATTGGTTCTTAATTAGTCCTTGTGGTTTGGACTAAAGACCTTATCTTGTTCTTTGTGGCAAAGTGATGTTAGTCAAAGAATTAATTACAGTGTTAAAGGAGAGAGTGCATTATGAATATTTGAGAATTGAGTCAAGTTTTGTAACTTGTGGTTATTTGAATTGTTCATAAACTTTTGCTCTTTTCACTCAAGAGTTGTCGAAGTTTCAATCGCAATGTCATTCTTCTTGTTGGTGGTTATTTGCTATTCCCTTTCGAGGGATGCGTGCACTCCACGGTGAACTCAATTTTCGTTTTCCCGGATCTTCGTTACTGATTATTTCTTTGGTCTCGTGCTCACCGTGAACAAGAACATTTTCTTTTGTTGTGAAATTTGTTCTTGTTCGCCTCTTTCTTTTGAGAAAGGATCAACCGCTTTGTGTCAGAAAGTTTTACAACTCGTATGTTGTTGTTTGTTTGGTGGTGGTTAATTGATTGTAGGGGTGAGATTTTGCTACCCACTATTGGAGGAGTGATAGAAGATGAGTTGGTTTTGACTCGAATCTCTTGGAGGAAGTTGATTCGGATGGAATGTTTGGTTTCAGATAAAATCGATATTGTCCGACTAAGTAGGACCTATGGTATAGTGTAGTTCCGTAACCTTGGTTCATGTTGAAATGTTGGGGATTATCAAATGTATGGAAAACGTAATCAATTTTATACAAGAACACTATTGAAAGTATCGCGATGTGGTATGAGTGATTCCGATGATGTCAATGAGTGAGTATGTCGAATTGTGGGGATCATAGAGATTTAATCCGATGATTTCACTATTTGTTATAAGAGGAATTCGTTGTAGAGGTCTCTGAGGTTAAATTTGGGCTTTGCTTTCATGCTAAACTTTTGGTCACCCAAAGATTGATGTGTAGAGGAGATAGAAAACGGAGTATTCGAGTAGTGGAATGATTGTCGATAGAACCCTTTTGTTGTAGTTCATGAGCTGTGTACTCAAAATTTTGATGTGATATTCTTGAAAGTTGAGGTGATGAGATTGCATGGGTTTTGAGGGGCTTTGGTGCCTTCTATCAAATTAATGTCATCAATTGAAGGAGTGGTCCAAAGGTGTTCAGTGGAATCAATAGAGTCTCTCCACAAAGGTGTGGATGAGGTATTTCGCTTAAGCCTAATTTGAGGATGTTAAATTAAGAGGTTTGAGCCCTGTGGTATGCGATGAATTCGAATTCCAATGTCTGAGAGAAATTTTATTCCTAAAAGAGGAATTGAGAAAAAGGATGTTTCCTTGGGTATTGAAGCGTTTTCTTGTTACTCATTTGAGCTTTATGTTGTTGACTGGTGTCTTCTGCATTGTGAGTTGGTGTTGTGTTGGCATGTTTGCTTCTTTCCAATTCAGGCAAAACAAAAGAAGTATTTGGTTTGAGCATTCAAGTGATCTCCCCTTTGGCTTTCGTGACGTTTTTCGCAAATTGCCACTTGGAAAGTGGAAAGGTTTTCTTGATGAAACTCTGATTTCTGGATTTTACTCTTCAGTACTCAGTTGGTAACGTATAGTTGTGACGTGAATCTTTCTTATTCAAATATGTTTTGCCGGTAAAAGAGTTTCGATAGTGTGTTTCTGGTTAAAGGAGGTGATCCTTGCTTTAGTGAAAAGTTCGATTGAAAGGTGGAACACGAAGTTTCGTGTTCTTCGTGCTTGTCGTGTGGTTCGGTTTCAATGGGAAGGTTAACCCAAGGTACATTGGGTTTTTTCCGCTAGTTGGCGACGCCAGACTGCCTCGGTCCATGCGTGGAGTACGTAACGCCTTGTATGTTATCGTGTTGGGTGAGTACCGAGATCCAGAGTTTGAGTTTTCGCTTGCCGCTGACCATCGAGTGAGATCTTACCTTCGAGTTTTCTCCGATGAGTGTACCGGAAGTACCGGGTTGAGTGTTAGTTCGCACGCCGCTACGCCGTTGTGTTGTGGTATTTTCACCGAGGGAGATGCTACTTGGGAAGTTGGAGTTTCGTGTGCGTGAGTTTTAACTGTTGTTCACAACGCACGTGGTTACCGCTGATTGTTCTCACGTGGTTGTTCTTTCTCTAAAGTGTGTTTAGATTCGGTCGAACTCGTATGGGGAAGAATGTAATACCTGCTTTCATTTAGGAAGTTTTCGTTCAAATCGAGTTTAAAATTCACAATTTCGACGTTTCGTCGATTCTTCCGTTTTTGGCCCGGCCTTTGGCCAACAAGCCCAAAAGGAGGCCTTGTGGGCCAAGGGGGCTGACTTGGAGCCCAAGGGGGGGGCACTGGGGCCCAAGCTCACCAAGGGGCCGGCCATAGGGGCCTTTAGGGGTGAAAACCCTAGCTCCCACCCCTTCCACCTCTCCCCTTGTGCACCGCCACTTTCACCTTCCTCCTTCTGTGTGCCACCTCCAGCAGGTGCCGCCTTCCTCCTCCCCATTGGTGCTGCCCCCTGTCCCGGAGTCGCGCCCCTTCTCCCGGAGTTTTCCTCTGTAGAGCCCTCGCGCCGGCCTCCGCGCCGCTTTGGTGGTGTTTCGCAGGGTTCAGATCAAGGAGGCCGGGATCTTCACCACGGTTCGATCGTCGTGCTCCTGGGCGCCCAAGGGTAATGTATCTCGGTTGGGGTTGGTGGTTTGGTCGTAGGAGAGGAAACGAATAGAATTGCTTGGATCAATGTCGGTCTGCTGTAGATAGCAATCTGTCCAGTATGTTGCGTGGACTGTTTCGTGACTTTAGAGGCCGAATCAGGAGTTTGGGTCTCCTGGAAAGTTGTAGGTCTTGTTCTTAGCTTTCGTGGCCGCCAAGATCACCTCATTCTGACTTTCGAGTCAAAAGTTATGATAGATTTATTATCTGCTGTCCAGAATCCTAACGAGAAATAGCAGTCTCTGTATAGGTTGATTTATGGCCTAGTTAGAGGGTGATTCAGAGGTCTTGCCCATAACAAATTTTGAAGGTGATATCACTAGCTTTCAGGATTGATAAAGAACACCTCATTTGGATTTATAGATCAAAAGTTATGCACTTTTCTTTGTGACTGTCCAGATTGTATGTCAGTCTGTCCAGTTTGTATGTCAGTTTCTATCTTTAATTTTGACCCGTGTGCCACTTTTTGTTAATGACAATATATGAATGTCGTGCCAACTAGGTTATTGTAGATAATTTCATAACCTTTTCAGATTGTTAAAGAACGTCCAATTTGGAGTTGTACAACAAAAGTTATGGATATTTTAATTTAGCCGATATTTCTGTCTATTAATTCAGTCAACAGATTTGAGCCCAATAAATTTTATTAGAGGCAAAATCTGAACTTTTGCCCAACCAGAGTATTGTAGATATGTCAGTTAAGAATCCATGGAAATTGGTCTCACCTCATTCCGAGTTCCAGACCAATAGATATGTCAATTACCGTGCTGCTGTCCAGAATTAAGTTATGTCAGAAATTGTTGATTTCATTTTAAGTTTTGTATTAATGACTAGAGTCATCGTGGAAGCAAGTGTTTAGCATCGATTAGTAGTGTTGGGTATATTATGTCCTTATTGAAATTATTTTACTTGTTTAGGAGGTGAAGCCTCGGGTTTAGGAGTATCACCTTTGCCGACTAACGCTGTCAGATCGTGGAAGGCAAGTACATTGCCACCCTTAATGATTGTGATTGATGAATGTTTATATGGTCATGTTGTGATTTGGTATGATACGAGAGAAGATGGATTGTCTAAGTTCTTTCATATGTGTTGAATCCATGTTTTGTTATCATGTCTTTCAATATTCGATTTCATTCTATGCATTCATTATGCATGTTTCATCCACTAAAGTGGATTGCAAGTCCCACCATTCCAATGTGGGCGTGTTGGACATTGTCATGTCCGCCCACGGAGTGGATTTGAAAGACCCATTAATTCCGAATGGGCATGTAAGACCCATTAACTCCAAGATGGGCAATGTTGACACCGTATGAAACGCTCTTCATACGGAAGTGGATCCCCGCATTTTTGTTAAGATGCGGGCTTGAGTGAACACCAACGGTGTTTCACCGCTATACCAGATATGCATGTGTGCAGTCCATTCCTTTGATTTTGAGCATTCATATCATGTTTTCATTTGTAATCGTTGTGATGTGATCGAACTCGATGATGAGTTTGTCTTATTCATATTGAATGATTATCTTATTGATAATCAGATTTGCTGAGTCATGGACTCACTCTTGCGTTGTTTGTTTATTTTAGGTAACCCCGATGTTGGCTCTTGGGAGGGAGTAGACACGCACTACTTGTTCACAACATCAAATTCATGTTTAAGTCTAAATTTTAGTTCCATATTTCATTCGTTAACGATGAACTGTAATAATTAAATTATAATTGGAGAAGGAAGGATACCTTCTCCACCTGGATGTTGATTTATTACTGCGTGTGAACCTTCTTTATTGATGTTCAAGATAAATAACTTAGAAGGTGAAGGAAGGATACCTTCACCATGTCCTGCTTATCTTAATGTCGTTTTTAGTTGATATACTTGTTTCAAGTTCTTCCGCATTATGGATGTATGTTAGATGTTTTAGGTGACATCTTGGCTTCCGGATAGCCAGGGTGTTACAGGGAGGTAGTTGTTGCCATTAAGGGCAAGCTTAGCGAATTCTTTCTTTATGATGTTTGACATCTTCTACATTAGGTTCATGCAATGTTCAATTTTACTACAGTTAAAATAGAATCTAAAGTATGAATATTGTGACATCAGTAAAGATTGGTTTGACATGTATTAAGTAGATATTTTTATGAATTTTCCAGAATTTTCCTAGCAATTATTATGAATTTCTGCTAATTAATGATGTATATGGATAATTTTCAAAATTATCAATATGATAGAAAAATAATTTCAGCAAATAAAGTTAGGTGAAAAATAAAACCCAATTATATGAAGCTTCCAAGGTGTGCTAAGTTTAAGGTTTCACAAATTATGGAAGCTCATATGCCTAAAAACCATGTTTTTAGGATTATTTAAGGCTATTGCATAAAAATAAATAATATTATAGCAAATAACCATAAACCAAGGGTCTAAAATATATAATAACCATGAAACATAATATATGTCATAAAAATCGAATTTTCGAGGGGCTATTCTGCAAGAGTATATAAAAAACCGAAAATCGCCGTAAATTTCCCAAACTCCAAGGGGGTTTCCATAAAATTTTATTGTCCGTGAAAAATTTCTCATAATTTTTGGAATTTTTTAGGGCCTTTTTGCAAGCTTTCCAGGTTTTTCTTTTTTTTTTCTTCCCGGGATTTCTTTGGCCGAGCCAGCCCAAAAGGTCACCCGGTCTACTCGCAAAGGGGTGGGGGCTTTTAGGGTTTCCCCTGCACCTGTTCTCAGTGGCCACGACGGTTGGCACATCACGTGCGCAGCGCGGTGCTATGGCGCTGAGCGAAGCGACAGCGGGCGCGTGCAACGGCTCAAAGGAGGCGGGGCCGAGCATGGTGGCGCACAGTGGGCATGGCGGTACACAGCGCGCGCGAGCACGGAGGTGTCGCCTCAGGCAGCGTGCGGTCGGCCTAGGGTGGTACGGCTTAGGGATGGCAACACATGGTGGCAACGGGCGCTCGACACGGCGTAGCGGCGTTAGGCCAACGGCGGTGGCTAGCTCCGCGCCGGTCAACAAATCGGAATTTTTTCTCTCGCATGAACAGTAATATGAACAGTACAGATTCAAACTAATTGCGAGAATTAGCAATAATTAATTGTAGATATCGATTGAACATATCTAGAACCCTTATTAGCAATTGACAGATCTAATTGGGTTCAGGCAAAATTAATCTACCAGAGTAATTCATAACAAAATTAGAGATTGAAAGATGAAATCCCAACGACATACCGATTTGGTCGTGTAGAGTGATTCGTGCTAATAACGTGTTGAAGAACGTAGTAGTCGCAGGAACCAATCAACCAAATAATAGATAATCAAAAGAGAGACAAATAAATAAAGACACAATTTGAGGAACATCTTTATTAATTGATCAATCTCTTTTGAGTACAAAGATATCTTATTTAAAGACTAAGATATTGAAAATTACAAAATTAAATAATATTATAAATAGACTATTATCGAGAAAAAAACTACAAAACTAGGTCTCTATCGCCATTTGAAATGGCAACAAGTTCCTATTGCCATTCCACCTGTCGCTAAAGGGAACAGTGGGGAAGATTCATGTCGCCATTTCAATTGGCGACAGGAGCCTATCGCCAATTGAACTAGTGATAGGAACCTCTATCTTTTTTATTTTAATTTATGTCTAGCGGAATTTTGTATTTTTATAATTTTGTTTTTAAAATTTGGTAATATGTTGAAGTGTCTGTGTAATTAGGAATGCAAAATCGGAGAAAACAATGTGAAGTAGAGAATAGCCTAAATAATTGGGTTCAGGGTTGCGATGCGCGATGTTGTCCCGAGAAGACAATTTAATGTTATTTTAGTGCTCACTTCCACAACGCGTCTTTTGGACTTTTATTTTTATCTTGTTCCCTACGTTGCTACAACAAGAATTAAATTCCAAAAGAGAACGAGATTTGAAGTGGCGCTTTGCAAGATTTTTTTAAAAATAATATTATTTAAAAGATAATTACAAAATTAAATAGTAAAAATAATAAAAAACTAGGTCTCTGTCGCCATTTGAAATGACGATAGGCTCCTGACGCCATTTCAATTGGCGATAGGGATCCTGTCTCCAAAGGGAATAGTGGTGAGGTTCCTGTCGCCAGTTCAATTGGTGACACAACCCTGTCGCCATTTGAATTGGCGATAGGAACATGTTCCCCGCTCAGAATATAGTAATGTTTCTAGGATTTTTTAAATATAGAAATGAGCTCCAAAATTACGAAATTTTTTATGGAGCCTCCCGTCCGTTCTAATTTTTTTCTAAACTTCATTTAAGTATATTGTTTGTAGGAATTTCTAAATTTATAACATAAGCTCCAAAAATTATGAATTTTTTAAGGCTCCTTACATAGTGGACTTGATCGTGTGATTTTTCTAGAATTTTATATGTTCTAAAATTATCTTGAAAATTAAGGGTTTGGGTTTCATGGTTTCATGATTTCAGCAAAGATCAGAGTGGGGTTCCGACCCATATGACCTCAAATTAGGGTTTTAGGTTCCAGGCCCACTGCGATCTTTGCTGGAATCATGAAACCATTAAACACTAATTTCTGAAACCTAAAATCCTAATTTTCGAGACCTAGATCCCAAATTTTTGAGATATTTAAGAACATATAAAATTCTGACAAAATTACACAATCAAGTCCACTATGTAATAAGCCTTCAAAAAAAATCATAATTTTTGGAGCTCATTTTATATATTTAGAAATTCCTACAAATAGTATATTTACATGAATTTTGGAGAAAAATTCAGGATAGATAAAATTATGGAAAAATTGCACAAGTAATTAGACTGTGTTAGGAGGCTCCGCAAAAAATGTAGTATTTTTTTAATCTAGGTTGCTATATTTAAAAATTCCTAGAAACAATACTATATTCTGAGGGGGGATAGGTTCCTATCGCCAATTTAAATGGTAACAGGGTCATGTCGTCAATTGAACTGGTGACAGAACCTCCCCACTGTTCCCTTTGGTGATAGGGTCCATATCGCCAATTGAAATGGCGACAGGAGCCTGTCGCCATTTCAAATGGTGATAGGGACCTGTGGCCTACGACGGGGTGCCAAGAAGCGGTGAGGGGAGCGCTGTAACATCCCAATTTTTGGCCTTTTGAAAATTTCAAAATAAAAATAATCATTTGATTTATATTGAATTGTTAAAGCCTAATTCGAAATTTTAGAAATAAAAATAATTTAATGCGAGTAAATCAAACTCCGATTAAATAAAAATTGTATTGTTCAATTTTCTGGTTTTATCTTGGATTTTCTTTTTCCTAGACCTTGTTCTTATCTCCTTGCGTTCTTTTTATTTCTTTTTAGATTTCTCGAATTTTGGAGTATTTTCTTGAAGCTTTAAAAATTAAAAAGAAACCATTTGATTTATCCTCATTTGTTAAAAGATTAATGTCATATTTTCAAAAATTGAAAATGTTTAATATGAATAAATCAAACTTTAACTAAATTCAAAATGGTTTATTGGATTTTATGGACTTTCTTGGATTTTCTCCAAAATCTTTTACTATTTCCTTAGAGTTCAATTTAAATTATTTCCTTTTTCCCAAAAATTCCTTTTCTTGGTTGTAAAAGTTAATTTAAATTAATTATTTTAAAAGCGAGGGATTTCTTTTGGAGTTTTTGCATTTTATTGAATCTATTAAAGCATACGTTGAATTTCAAGCGGAAAATATTTTAAATAATTAAAATAACTTCAAATAAATCTAAAAGTATTTTATTTGGTCTATTTAGGTTCCAAAGTATTTTATAATTGTTTTTTGGAATTTTGGAATTTATTTCTTTTCTTCCTTTCCTTTTTCTCTCTCCTCCCTTTTTCCTAGTCATCCTTTTCCCGTGCGTGATTTTTCCTTTCTCTGTCCTCCCGTCGCACCAGCCATGCCACTGACCTTGCCTCTACTAGCCCACACCCGAAGCCGTGCCTCTGCCAGCCGCTGATCCCCTCTCCCTCCCCATCCCGCCTCCATCCCCCACGTCGTCGCGCCAGTGCCCGGGCATGCTGCTGCTGCCAGGCCATGTTGGCTCCTCCTGTGGCTGCTTTCTTTTCTCTGTCTTCCTATGTATTCCCATTGCAGCGCCATGTGCACGTCGCCCCCATGCCCTTGCCCTGCCACCCCCACGCCTGTGTCCATGCTGCCGCCCATTTACTCCCCCATACTACTGCGCCGTGCATCACAACAGCTCCCCATGCCCACTGCTGTGCTGCCTCCCCTCCTCTCCTCCCCTTTAAAGCCATCCCAAGGCTCCATCTCTCCCCCCTCTTCTCCTTCCCTTCCTCCTCCCCTCTCTCTTTTTCTCCCATTGCAGCTCCTCTCTTTCCCCAAAACTGAAGCAACAAGCTCCATTTTTCTTCTCAAGCTCCTATGCAAAACAGCCGTGAGCCACCCTCCTTGTTCTCCCTCTCGGTGAGCGCTTTGCCGCACTAACTGTCGTCACGGCAAGCCTCTCGACTTCCTCTTCCTTTTGCCCGAGTTTGCCCCACTCTCTCGCCTTCTGTCCGCAATCGAAGTTTTTCCGTCAGAGGTCGAACCACCTTCTTCCTTGCATTCCATCGCCATCGTTGATCCCCCAGTGACATCGTCCATGCCGTTGGCTTCGCCTCGCGACGTTCTATGTGGTGCTCCCTTTCTTTTCCCTGGAGCACCCTCAACTCACTGGCGCCACCATCTCCCCGCCGTCGGCCGTGCACCGCCTTCCCCGTTCTCCCTCTCCAGTGATCGCTTTGCTGCGCCGACCATGTCATGGCGAACCCCTCGGTCTCCTACACCCATCCCCCGAATTCGCCCCTTTCTCTCGCTTTCTCCTGGTCGGGAACGCGATTCTACTATCATCGGCCAAACTACCTTCCACCGTCGTTTCTGGTGCCGTAAATCATCCCCCGGTGACATCGTCACCACCTTTGTATTCTCCTCATGACGTTCTACGTCGTGCTTCACTCGCCTTCGTCGGCGCATCGCCGAGCACCGTCGCTTCCTTACGCCCCGACGCTGTTTTGCGCGCCACCATTGCACCGGACCTCCGCCAGTGACGTAACCACCACCTTTGGGTCTGTCTCACTCCTGGGATTCCATTTTGCTAGTTCGCCGTCCGCCCTTCCCTTTCCCTTGCTGGTGCCGATGACGAGCCCGAGCTCCAACTCCTTGTGCTTTGTTCTCTAGAAAATGCTCTATGTACATTTCTTCTTTTATTTGCTTAAGTCTCTTACAAGCTTGGCCCAATTGTCATTTCCCCTTGCTCTTCAATCTCTCTCACTCTCTAGCTAGTGGGCCCCCTTGGTCATTCTCCCATTTCCTTTGCTCTGTAAACAAAAAATCAACACAACATTGCATTTTTCTCTCTCCTCTGATTTCTATATTTCATGTGAGTGCAAACTTTCGAATTTTTGTTCTCCCTTATACGAACTCGATTTCATCAATTCTCATTTCTAAATTCATCTAAATTCGATATGTTTCTATTGCTTCTAATTTGGTAAAAAAAATTTATTTGGATTTGTTGTATTTATTTGGCTCTTTTCGCATGTGTAGATTCCAGTGTTTCAGAAGAATTCCTAGAACTGTCTGCTGAAGCACTTCAAACCTTCAACGAAAGCAAGTCGTAGATCTTTGATCATGTTGTACTCATTTTATAAAATTATATTATTTTATACCAGCATGCATTGCTAGTTTTATAATAACTGCTTTTAGGAATAGTTAATTAACCATTTGCCGATATGCCTCCTAGAATAATTGTGAATGACATATACCCTTAGACACCACAGGTTGGGTTAATTTTAGTTGAACATATTTTAGTACCAACTTGGGTATCATATATGCTTAACCATGCTTTAGTTGTACAATGGGTTTCACAATCACATGCTCATAAATATTTAAATTTAACTTAATAAAATATGAAATTATGGCGCGGTCACTATTATTAAAATTTGTTGTGCCATGACAAGGGTTTTTCCATTTGGTCGTGTTGAACCAAAAATGATTTACACTCAGACGAGTGATCATGCAGTAAAGGGAATGATTTCGAAATATGGTTGCCTCACCTGAGTAGTCACTAAGGACTTAACTTTGTGCATTATTGATCTGAGTCATACCGTACAACCACAAGTCTATTTATGAGGTGGATCTGGCCAACTAATTAGCAATGTTTTGAGTCAGTTCTGTTTGGGTTGATAAGTGGCGCAAGAGGGGGCCGGCGTGGCAAAACCTTTGCGAGTAGGACCGAGTCAAAACAGAGCTTTGTAAAAGTCTTGTGATAGTATCTCCTTGATTCACATGTCTAAGGAAACATGTGTTTTTATCAAGATGATTATCACTTGTGGGTCAAGCTGTACAACTTCTGTAGAATGTAAAACTATTCGAATATCCATATCCCTGGTTATGGACAATATCTGGTGATTACACACAAGGGGTAGATTTTCTCAAAATGTTGGAATGGTTTGGTTGGGAAGCGATCTGGTTGTTGGTTGGGAGGTGAACAGGGTTGTTCCCTCGATGTTTCAAAAGAACTTGTTTACTTATGTATTAATCTCTTTTAAATTATGTTTTTCAATCTATTTACTATATTTACTGTCAATAATGCTTTCTGCAAATTAGCCATAAAGCTATCCTTATTCAAGCCTTGCATGAATACTATTTGCATACATTTTCCTACGACTTGCTGAGTATTTTATGCACCTTGTTGTATTGATATGATTTTATCGATGTTGCAAACTGTGTGGACTAGCAACTGATCATTGGACTAATTCA
The DNA here is from genome assembly GCA_036346255.1 of Ampelocalamus luodianensis. Taxonomy (NCBI): domain Eukaryota; kingdom Viridiplantae; phylum Streptophyta; class Magnoliopsida; order Poales; family Poaceae; genus Ampelocalamus; species Ampelocalamus luodianensis. Next base: position 20,153,918 of record CM070617.1, on the reverse strand, counting down.
GAATACACGGAGGGCTCGGATTCAGTGATCCGGGGTCCCGACAAGCGTGCTCCCCGACCTGTACTAGGTGGGCGTGGCCCCGCTCTATACGCTAGGCTGCCTGGCTAGCCGACTGATCCGCCGACGCTATCGTTGCCAAGCAGCGCCGGAGACGAGGAATTCATGCTGCAGAGGCGCACATCGCCCACCCCGTCGTGCTTCCTTCCTCCGGTCAGGCGAGCGAGCCCCCCTCCCCCCGCCCTCGTCGACGTCGTGCCCAAGAAGGCGACCAAGTCAAAGAAGGCCCGCAAGCGCGAGAAGGAGGAACCGGTGGACGGCGACGTCGCCTTAACTGGCGAGCCCAAGAAGAAGAAGCTCGCCGATCGTGAGGCTCGGTGACCCCACCAAGGATGGCGTGAAGCGTGGCCCATTTGATCGAAGAGAGAGAGAGAGAAAGGGTCATGCGACCGAAGAGAGAGAGAGAGAGAGAGAGAGGGGGAAGAGCAAAATAGACTTTTCACTGTTCTTTTCTCTCATTTCTGTATGGAAATAATATTATTTTAACATTAGTGTCTTACAGCAAAAAAACATAAAAATTTAAGTATCTTTTGGGAAAGACACGAAATTTAGGTGTCTATCAGCGAATGATACAAAAGTTAGGTGTCCACCATCCAATTTTACTCTTTTTAATTGAGCCGTTGCTCTCTTGGGTGTTCTTTCGTCGACTCCTTGACAGTACATCACAAGTAGGCGACATCTCAGCGAACAGAATCATTTCTCCCAGCTCTGGCCTGTAGCATGGCTTAAAATGGGGCTTCAAATATTCAAGACCATATGTGCTGTTGTTCGTGCATGGGCTTCCCTCTGTCACGTATCCTGTATACATGTGATTTAGCTTAAAGCCTGTGATGAAAACTTTCAGACTCTTTCTCAGCAAAGAGAAAAAACATGTCATACAATTTTTCATATTCTTTTCCGGCAAAGTCTGTTGGGAGAAGCAATTTTTTTTTGCCAAAGCATCTGGATTGTCTGAGACTTTGTCAAATAAGCCTTAAAAGTGTAGTTGTTCTGAAGACTAGCCAACAACTTGTTGTAGCTAAGATTAGCCAGGCTATTCAACTGCCATCCATTTCTTAACTTCATACATGGAGCAGTATTATGAGACACTGAGACAGCATACCGTGTGTTTTGTATACTATAACTGTAGCCTACATTGGAATATCCAGCTTAGATAAGCAAGGCAGGCCCAGCCATTTTTTTGCTCTGAGCGATACAAGAGATAATACAAACCAAGCGTGCTGTGTGCATATTACAACAGTAGTCAGCATTGGATGGTTCGGCATACATATGCAGGGCCCAGAACATTATTGCACTCTGCTATCTTTTAACACAAGACTCATCTGAAGACTGATGCAACAAAAGATAAGGATCCCCTACCCCCTACCCCCTTGCAACAAGAAAATGATACTTTAGCTATCACATCCAATCAGGGTATTTTGAGTAGAAGTTTCTTGTTCAAGACTTCGATCCAATGACGGAGTTAGGAATTTGGTGTTAGGGGTGCACACGCAAAGCAACACCGGGTACGATTAGTTCAAATCAGAGAAAAAGCTACCGGTTAGGAAAATATTTCGGAGCCTAGCGATAGACCCGGTTACCGGCGGTTACCAGAATTTTTGGATTTATTTCGGCCAAAATTTTCGAATCAAAATTTGATTTTTGTGAAGTTAAAACGAAAAATACAGAAAAAATGCATAGCCAAGGTTCAAACTCAGAACGAACCTCTTCAAGACTAAGGGTGTTTCCACCACGGCATATGCACTCTTGTGTTTGCATATGGTTACAAACTTTCTTTATATTTGGCAAAAAAAACTAGCAAATCTTAATTTTTTTGGCTGATTGGAAATTTTACCGGAGGGGTCCGATAGATCCGATTTTCGCCGGTAACCGCCGAAATTTCGTCGAAAAAGTTTTCACTAGTTCAAACTACGCATCGCTCAACGAAGCCAGGAATTTGCCTATTAGAATTAAAAAAATGTCAAGAAAAAAAAGAACAGAGAAAATTGTCTACTAGTATCTTTTCGCATGTCATTACTATAGTAATCAATTTTGAAAATGACTTGCATAATAATATGAATGTGAGAAAAATGGAAGTGGCTCCATGCGCACCTGCAAAACCATTGGCTTAGTGAGTGGCGTGTCGCCTAGTGAGTGGCGCGTCGCCTACTGCTGCTTGCTGCTCCCACACTGGTGCCACGCCGCCCACCGCTCCTCTCCGCGCCACTCCGGCCGCCAAGCCTCAGGAACCAAATTGGGGAGGAGTTGGAGTATTGGAGATAGAGATGGATATGGGCTGGTGAGTGATGAGATGTCTGTGGGCTGGTGGAGGCACGAGCGGGCCGTGAGTTGTGAGCTGAGCTTCCAAGAGAGTGCACACCAAGGAGTACTATGAATATGGCTCAAATGCAGAACTGATCCCTGAAAATGTTTTCAAGTTTTGATGTGTCCGGGCACCCCTACCGGCTCCACCCATGATTGTACCTAGAGATAAATTACTGGTACTCTGCAGGTGTGCATCAGAAAGTAATTGTTTCAGTTGGTGATTGTAGCTAGCCAAGATGACACTATAACATGAACAAAAGGCTACACCAAGAATCTTAACGTTTCGTCAGAACATATGCAAAAGCCTTCGCTAGCTTGTACAACAAGTCTTTTGTGATAATACTTTCTGTGATCGATTGTACAATGATGCCTAGCGATTTGCTCTGGTTGGTGGCCTGGTAGGCTGAATTATTGAAATGATCAGCCCAAGTGCCTAACTGCTGAGTGTGTATACTTAGTTAAAAAAATTCATTTTTTTTTGAGTGCCTTACACCAGGGGCACCCCGCCGCTGCCCATGCTTCAATCAACTGTTCCTGATGACATCGGACCAATAAGAGCTTTTTTTCTGAAAGTTCTCGTGGAATATATATACATTTTGTTTTAATCTATAGGGGTTCTACGTAATTGGAGGATCTAGGCAGAATGGCAGATAGATATCTTTCCCCCTCTGCCGACACTTTAGTGAGAGAAATCTCTGTTGTTATAATGTCGTATACTGATGCTGCATCAGGTCGTTTCACCGGTTTCAGCAAAGACATGAAGGAAAACCAAATCAAGAAAACGAAAGAAAGAAATGATTCAAATAACAGCTGCACTATCAATTACCTTGGAGCTGATGGGTCAGCTGATTTGGACGCCAGAAGAGTGCGTGCCAAACTGTCATCACATTGCTCTAATCCCATAAATTTACAGAACTGACGTAACGGAGAATCTAATCATGCTCTCCTCGCTCATCATTATCAAGTGACACTATTCTAAGCAGCCTTTACTACTATACAGCTTCCAGTAGGAGAGCAAAGGACAAGATCAAGGACGCCAACTAGGGAGGCATATCTTAATTTTCTATTAGCAAAAGGCAAAAAGGCTGAAGGGAGATGAAATAACACACACCCAACTTAGTAGATAGGCTCCAAGAACTAGTAAACAATATATATATTGTTAGTGCGTGTGGATAGGTCGTGTTTTTTTACGATAAATAATTGATATTTGGGTTATATTAAAATTTACGATTGTTCAAGTTTCGGTTGTTCCGGTTGGTTTTTTGAGCACTGTTTATTTTGAGTACTATAGCTCTAGGTACTGTTCATTCATAGTTCCGAGCATTGTTCATCACGAGTGCTGTTTACTACGAGTGATGTCCTTTCTGAGTACTTACTAGCACTATTCTTCACGAGTACTATTCATCACGAGTGTTGTGTGGTCATTGAAGATTTCAGCTGAACGTGGTCGTAGAAGGTTTCAGCTGAACATGGTCGTAGAAGGTTTCGACTGCATTGTCGTGAAAGGTTTCGACTACTCGTTGTTGTAGAAAGTGGTTGATGGTCGAAGCTACAGTGCATGACATAGGCTTCAAGTGCTATAGCATTTGGTCGAAGGTCAAAAGCTACAGTGCGTGGTCGGTGATCGAAGGCTGCAGGGCGTAGTCGTGAAAGGTTTTCGAGTACTTCGAGTGCTCGTGTCTGTTACCGGCTTGTAATAGCGGTCATACCAATTTTCTCAGGCTGGTCGTAGGTCCACTAGAACTGGTCGTAGACTTGATAGAACTAGTCGTGGACCTTGTTGAACTGATCGAGGATGATCTGGATAGTGTTTATTGATGGTTGAAAATGTGTTATGGGTGTATGGACTGATATTGGTCAAGTTGGATAACTTGTGCTGGGAATATGTTCTTTGGTCTTTGCGTGTGCAGGTTGGGCGTGAAGACGGTCATGGTCGATGACAAGGAGGACCAGGACTAGGATTGGGAGATCTGAGGTTCAGATAGCCAAGGATGTCACGAGGTGGTCGGGTTTACGTTGGGGCACATGGAGATCAAAGGTGGATACATGATGCGCGAAGAAGCTTCGGGAGGTGTAGTCCTAAAGGCTTAAGATGTGTGAGGAGATATGGAAGGTGTTTCATATCTGGAAAGTTTAGAGATATTGAAAAACCCATGTTTGAAAGGGTTTCGGGTCCCTTGATTTTTGAAGGAGATAGGATTCTGTGTCGTGTTTGTTAAGGATACAATTTAGGACTCTAACCTACAAAAGGAGGCAGAGGTTAAGAGTTTCAGGTGGTTTTTTCGTGGCTTTACAAAGGGCTTTCGGCAGGAAGCTTTTGGAGCATTTTTGCTAGGGTTTGAGGGGTGCTGTCAGAGCACTTTGTAGCCACAGAACAAGATTCAAAAATAAGAGATCAGATCTATTCCAAGAAATTCTTGTTCTAGTCAACGTCGTGTTTCTCTGAGCATCGTCTCATATTTGTTCTCGTTCGAGCAGTGCGTAGCGAGATAGCTCTTCTTTGTCAACTTCGCTGATTACGATCACGTGCTGTGTTGATCACTCGATCGTCGCCGATCACATTGGAAGGTACAGAAGATCAGCGCACGACGAGTACGACTGAATTGTAAGGAAGAAATCATGACAATCATTCACCCCTCTGAATCTTGTATTCGATCCTACGTACATATATGTCGATGATTTGCTAAACAAATTGTATATTTGTCGAATTGTCAACTTCAGTTTTTTTCTCGAGATTATTGAATTGGAGGTCCCCTCTCTAGCCACAACTTGAGAATTTGTTATGTCTTTGGTAACTGTAAAAATACTACTGTTCAGGAAATGGAGACAGCTTTTCCATGATTGATAATGTAATACTGTTGTTCAAGAAATGGAGACACCAAATGTTGAGATGAAAAAAGTGCTGTTTATCTATTCAGCTACTCCATCTTTAGATAAAAAAAGGGTTGGAAATTTCATGGTTATTTCCCAGTTATTTTGTGTCATTTCAAATTTGTTAAGAGCCTATTTAAATAAATAATGTATGCTCCTAAGGAAAAGAAAAGTTATTGATATTCCTCACAACAAATAAAATAAAAGAAGACAAGTGATTGATGTATGCATAACTCTATTTGACTCTCAAAGAGAGTATTTCGGCCTGGTCCAGCGTCTATCCCAACCTGAAAGAAACGAGCTTTCTTGCAATAAATATTTTATTGAAATAAATAAAACCCTGGTAATATTGTTTTCAAATACTAGTAGAGTACTAAAAAACGAAGCAAAAATGACATGTTCATCGGATTCTTTCGGGTTCAATAAATCATCGGATTCCATCGATCTTGTCTCGACTTTACTGCAAATTTTTCTCCAAGGGAGAAAGAAAGAAATGCTGATCCGATCACAACCAATAGAGATATTGCACGCATGATTGTCCACTCACTGCTGCTGACATAGCTCAACGTTTCGGATCTTCCTTTCCACTGGCGTCTACAGAGTTTCACCCCCACGGTCTCTTCCGTAACTAACCTTCGTTGGAGTGTCAAAATCAAGTGTTAATACTGATTTGATCTGGACTTGGAATGGGGTCAAACCAGTCCACGTTTCATGTTCCACTCAGCCACAATGCCCTAATGGAACTATTCTTGCTACTGTTACCTCGGTCAAATAGTCTTTCTGGTATGACTTAATTTGATTTCTGTAAGTTTGGTGTGGACACTTGCTCCTCCGGGAGATGAAGCCAGTGACGTGTGAGCTGATAATTCTCCATGGATTTGGATCAAGAAATGCATACCATTGAATTCTTGGGCATTAATAATTTAATATGGTTTCTATTTGGCAGCGTTGTCGGCCAAAAGTGACCCCCCAACTGCAAGCAGTGGTCTTCTTTTTATCGGCCCTTCCCTCCCTCTTTTCACGTGAGGTTGTGATTCGTTCCAAGTTAATCACGTACTGATACTATCTCCTTGTATGATCTTCAAAGACAGTGCGCGAGTCTAAACTGAACCAAGAAGCGCGGCTCGAGGACCAAGCTGTCGCTGGTGAGCGAGCTACTTGGCAGTTCAACTCCCGGAATTAGAACCTCATGCACCTCACAAAAAAAAAAAATGGATACTCACACAAGTGTGTGGTCCGCGGGGAAGCACACGTTCGTGCTCCGCGATAACTATTACCTCTTTAAAAGTCACTGTGTGTAGGGGATACACACACTTATGGGTGCGTGATGCGAGTGAGATGTGGTTTGTGTGTGCGTCCACTTATACTTTTTTTTCTTACAAGGCAAAATCCAGTTTTTATAGAAAGCTCGTATCCGATTGTACCTTTCAAAAAAAAAAAGAAGTGCGGTTCGTCAGACGCCCACCGAATCCAATGGAATCGAGCCAAACTCACCGCGCCGGGACGTGACGATCGACACGCCGCTGATGAGCAACTACCGCGCGCGCAGTTAAGCCTCGGCCCAGGCCAACCTACACGGCCGCACCGCACCCCCCAACCACCCGCGCGGCCTTCCCCTCGCGACGAGCCCCGCGCGCACGGTGAAATGCACCCAATATACACGGCCACACCAGTGACCCGTACGCTACCTCCCTCCCCAGTCGGCGCGGGGCACCGTCCCCCGCCTTGCCCGACCACACCGCGCGCGGCGACGGCGACGATTTGATTGGACCAGGCAAGCGAGAACGTGCGCGGGACACGTAATTTTTTCTCCGCGCGAGGTGTTGGTCTACTATAATCGCTAGTCAGTCAGCCGTGCAAAGTGTGGCATGTGACAAACATGTTTGGTTACCGCAGGGATGATTTGGTTGAAGTTTACGATGATCATGGGTGCTTGTTAATTGGGTTCTCCTGTGCAAATACACCAATCGAGACTGGAGAGGTTAACTAATTGGTTCTCGAAACGTGAAATCACCATTCGATTTCTCATGTAGTACAGCACGTGCCTGCGGATTGCCGAGTCGCGCGCGTCAATTTCATCTCATCGAGAGTTGTATTTTTTACCTTGCAGCTTGTCTCTAGTCTACTACTCCAAATTTACAACGTGAGATCACAACATCACATTGCTACTCCATTTTTGTTTTACCACCCCTCTGCGATTCGAAGTTACTACTGCCAGTCGTCGTCGCCTTGACTCGAAGTTGTACGTCATCTACACACCGCTGGCTTTTGTTGGTACCCTACGTGCTCATTTAATTCTCAGGACAAAACCGGTCCTTGAGTACGTGGCATTGCGTCTGCAATGAGACGGGCAAGGTGGCGATGAATAGGCACTTGATGAGGCGTTCGTCCATTTTCCTATCCTCCTAACTCCCACTTTGCACATGCATATGGCCGTGCCGCGCTCGGAAGAATCCAAGGAGAACGTGACCATTGACTAGCTGTAAATGCATCTCAATGCCTCACTGGAGTAGACGAGTAGCATATCAATCTATCTAGAATATATTGGGTTTCTATGGACCAAAGCGACTTAGAGAAAAATATTGGTGACTCAGCCAGCGTGACAGGCTGACATCAATCAGCACAGATGAATCAGGCTTGATCTGGATGAATCAGGCGGCCTGTTAAGTAGCGACACAGCATGCACGAGTAGCGCATAGTGATTTTTGCCAGTACGGACAATAATTGCTAACCATGCCGTACTTATTCGACAATCATTCACCTGCAACAGATGGAAGCATGCATGATCGAGCATGCAACACTGATACACGCAGCGAGTTGGGGGCACCGCACCGCACCGCACCTCTCCTTTTCACACGCTCACGCTTGGGCTTGGAGTGGTGTGACGAGTGAATTGATCTAGTCTATATCAAGGAGTAACGTGGTACAACTAGCTGTTTATGAGACTTGGCATGAATTACATAAAAGAAATCAGTCTGGTATTTTTTTCAAAGTTGATTTTGAAAAGGCTTTTGACAAAGTAAATTGGAATTTTCTCTTTAAAGCTCTTGTGCTGAAAGGTTTTTCAAATAAATGGAATGACTGGATTATGAAGGTAAAGTTTGTGTTAAAGTTAATGGAGAACTTGGGCCTTTTTTTAGAACTTTTAAAGGTTTAAGGCAGGGTGATCCTTTATCACCATTGTTGTTTAACCTTGTAGTAGATATGCTAGCTCATCTCATTAGACAAGCTCAGGATTTGGGTTTGCTTAAAAGCCTAAATTCTAGTTTGTTAATGGATGGGACAACTATTCTTCAGTATGCCGATGATACCATCTTTATGATTCAGGATGATGTCGAGAGTGCTAAGAATTTGAAGTTTATTCTGTGCTTATTTGAGCATCTTTCTGGTTTGAAGATAAACTTCCATAAAAGTGAGATTTTCTGTATTGGGACAGCTAGTTTTAAGCAATTAATCTTTGAGGAAATCTTTACTTGCAAAGGGTTTTTCCCCCTATTACATATTTAGGGATTCCTGTGGATAGGAAAAGATTAAGGAATTCAAATTGGAAAACTGTTGAAGATAAATTTGAGCATAAATTGAGTAACTGGCAAGGGAGGTTGTTAACTCTGGGTGGGAGGTTGGTGCTTATTAATTCTTCTCTAAGTAGTTTACCTTTATATATGTTGTCCTTCTATAATTATGTTGTCCTTCTATAAGCTTCCTTTGGGTGTTAGGAAGAAGATGCATTATTTTAGATCTAGGTTGGACTGGGGAGAAATCTTGTGTTTTCTGTGGTTTAGATGAATCTATTGATCATCTTTTCTTGTTTTGCCCTTTGTCTAGATTCATTTGGAACATTGTGTGTTGTGCCTTTAGTTTTCCTTGCCCTCCGCCTAATATCCAACGATTATTAAGAAACCGGATCGTTGTTTATCTAGGAGGTCAAGAAGATTGGTCATTGTAGGTATAGCCGCCATCTTGTGGAGTATTTGGAGATTTCAAATTTAGCCTTTTTTGCATAAGTGGCCCAGAACCGCTTTATGTGTTGTTTGATGTTTGTCGGTGGATTTGTCTTTGGAATAAATTGCAGAAGGAGGAAGATCAGGAAGTGCTAGTCAGGGGCGCAAAGATTCTTGAACAAGTGGCTATGGAAGTTTTTAGAGCGAGAAGAAGATGGACTCCGTGGATCAAAAAATTGAAGACTAAAGTGGATCTTGTTGACAGTTAGTGCACTGTTTGATCCGGCTGTTGTCCTGAGAGTTTTTGTGGGTAGTCCCTTTCTTTTCTGTATTAGCAGCGTTTGTTTTCAACTTTTCGTGTTTTGTTGGATAGCAGCTGTTTATTGCTTCCTGCTCTCTTTTTTTTTTTTTTTTTTTTGTTCTAGAGGACCTTAGGAACTTGTAGAAATTTGGTTTCTGTTAATTGAAACTGGGGTGTTCACGCCCTTTTATAAAAAAAAAAAAAACAACTAACTGTTCATTACACCGGATCTGCTAATTTAGTAGTAGTAACTTCACAAGTACCACCAAAGGACTACGCCCCTGATGCTTTGTTGGAAGCAATTAACCGATTATTAAATAAAAAGAAACTAGCAGGGTGATTCGCGCATTTATGCGGCTAGATTTATTTTAAAATTTGTAGTGACAAATGATATAGCTTATATGTTTCAGAATATATTTATGTATCTTGTAGCTATTTAGATTTTTAAGATATTATAAACATTAGTTAAATACTCTCCATTATGTATACATCATGTAGCTGCATGCCCTTAACTCTTTTCTAAAATTGCATGCACATGTACCTCTGTTAATCTCAAGCAATATATTGATTATGTGCAACAAAATTATCTTATTAGTTTACATGGTATTAGAGTACCTTGCCCACGCATACACCGATGCACCATAGGCGACCTACCTTGAACTTATCTTTCCTTATGTCGGTTGCTCCACCGAACCGTGTGTCTTCTATCTCTTCTCCCGCCACAATTTTCTGCTTCAATCTCCAAGAGTAAGCTCAATTCTTGATCAATATCTCTCAACTGCTACCACTTCTAATGCAATACTTTACCATATAGTTATCTTCTACTTCTCTCTAATTATCGCTTAATGATGAACGTTGTAACATCTACATGTATATATGTGCAAATATCGTTGATCCCTGCCGGGACACCCGTCGCTTTCTCTCCAGTGGCCCTAAGCCTATTCTTTATCGTTGCGCTATCTCTACTCCGAGTTCTTTGTTCCTTTGTTTTTTTATGCCTATGCTTCTATTTGTAGGATGCATGCATGTATATACACATGCACGATGTTATACATGCTCGATCTCTTCTTCTCCTGTATCGGTCGCTCCTCTTCTTCGACGTTGTTTGACTCAACGATGTGACTTCCTCACTAACTGCGACGACCCCCCATCCTCACTGATGTCGGTGTGTCTACCTTAGTCGTTGTCTAACGATAGGGAGAATCTTCTCGCCATCGTCAGTGATGCCATGTCACTCACCAACGATGGCATGCTCCTAGCTACCCGATGATCATATATCGTCGACACTCGTCTTTAATCCAAAGTTTCATCTCCTCTCTGCTATGTCTTTTCTATTATCGAGTTTCTTTGGCCATTGACTTCTTCAACAACGTTGATACTCACCATTCGTCGCCACAGCACTTAGCTCCTTTGACTCCAGTCTTTCTCTTCAACGGCTCCAGTGAGCAAAACGATATTATCCTTATCGAACAGCTAAGGTGAGCAGCATGGAATTGTTCTCATCTTCGTCACCGCTGTTCTGGCTATTCGCTTCCTTGTGGATCAATGTCTACTTGTAGGACAGATCGACATCATTGCACTCTTTCGTGGTCTCTTCCGACACCATTCACGATATCCATTTATTCAAAATTTTAGTTATTAAAAGATTTTACTTTGGAATTCGTATGGAAATCAAATTGTAAATTTTCTTTTATTTGTTGTCCCTAATTTCAATTATTTTTTATTGGAATTCGTAAACTAATCCAATTATTATTTTTATTTAATCTTTATGTCAAATTACATTTATTTATAGATTTTACTTTGGAATTTGTATCGATATCAAAATGCTATTTTATTTTATTTTTATTCCAAAATCAATTTTTTTTGTTGAAATTCGTATACTAATCCAATTGCTATTTTTGGTTTAGTTTTTATTCTGAGTTATATTTATTTAGGATTTTACTTAGGAATTTGTATAGAAATAAAATTGATGATGTTTTTTTTTCTAAATTTTATCTATTTAAGTATTTTACTTTGAAATTCATATGGAAATCAAATCGCAAGTTTTATTTTTTTTATCCCGGTTCTTAATTATTTTTTGTTAGAGTTCATATACTAATCCAATATATATATATATATATATATATATATATATATATAATGGTATGATACTCCTAGGAGTACGTACTCCCACTTCTCATATACCACTTAAATCGTATAATGATACATCTTTATCAATTTGAGCATAATGATACATCTTTATCAATTTGAGCATAGTCTAATAATGATTGTAAGATACCCTAAAGTGGGTTCCATGAAAAATTTCATGAAAGTCCACATTTTATGGTAAAATTTGTGTATATACTTCTTTTATATATGAAAAAGGTATATAACAAAAAAAAAAAGGGGGTTCTAATGGAATTTTTCAATCAAGTTACTCTCACCTTTGATATACCACCTAAAAGAACTTGGCATATTCCATTATCACTTTGGGTATACTCATATACTAATTATAAGATACTCCAATATGAACCACGCGAAAAATTTGTAAGAGAGTCCATAGTTTTTAGCATATTTTGTAAATACATTCATATTCGCACATAAAAAGGAGTATGTCTAAAAATTATACATATCACCTCTGAAAATGTGTAAATACCACCTATGTGGTCTTATATACTCGTATACTACACATACATACTCTCGGTTGCATAAGATACTCCCTACGTTGTGAGATATGTGAGATACGAAATAGAGAGTAACTACTCCCGGGAGTAGGAAAAAAGCTTCATATTATTGGAATTTAATGAAATTTTTCATGAATCTATATATATATATATATATATATATATATATATATATATATATATATATATATATATATATATATATATATATGAAGCCTTTTTGCTACTCCTAGGTGTAGTTACTCTCATTGTATCTACCATCCATCTACCTCGGGATACCACTTACTTGATTGGGTTATTGGGTCGATACCACCACTAACATACCACGTTTGATTCCTTGGGTAGCCTCACGTATATATGGAATACAAGGAGCGATTAGCTCTAACTACTAAAAGATAAATTAGGATTACATGCCAAGAGCTAAACATGGTAGGTTCTAATGTTATGAGAGTCTGATTACATGCCAAGATAAATCAAAGCTTAAACATGGTAGGTGTTGATGTTATGGGAGGCTGGGAATCCAGGTGTTCGGTGGATGCATATGCCTGATCAGTACGTCGTGGGCACTGTATACGTCATATGCAATGTATACGTCTAACAAATTCAGCAGCGATAACTCGTCGGTGTGATATATGTATCACCTGTCGAATGGAGTATGGCGGTTGGTCCATGGTGCTTTTGCTGTATACTCCGTTGAATGGAGTATGTATGTTTGGCTACTAGACTGCACATGGAGTATGTATACTCACGTGACCACTAACTGATCCATTCGTAATTTTTTTATGGAACGACTTCCTATTTGGCTGTAGAGAATAGCCTGAGGAACGAACTAGGAGCAGAAAAAATGGAGTATGCAGGTGCATGGGAGTATGTCATGTCTGCATGGGAGTATATGTATGGTTAAAGGAGTATCTAGGTGTACGATAGTATGTAACGTTTGCATAGGAGTATACTTTATGCTAAAAGTAGTTGCATAGGAAGTATATAATGTTTGCATGATAGTGTCTCGTATAATAAAAGGAGTACATAAGAAAATGAGTGTATAGGTGTCTAGGAAATGGGATAATGGATCGGGTCTCACATCCATGATATCCAACACCATTAGGTTTAGAGGCGGTGGATGGAGAGGAGTAACTACATGTCGACGATCAAGTCGCGATCTTACAATAAATGGAAAAAGAGAGCTGAGATTTTATAAGGGTGTATCCTGATGGAATGATGATGCTTTTAGAGTACAAAACACGATCTCATCAAGCAAGGAAGTCATATGATAGTTCTTTGAATGATCAACCGTGGATGTGAGATGGAGTAACTACACTTGGGAGTAGTTAGTACATTCATTTTAAAGTTCGAGAACTTGCCTTGGGAATCGAAGAGTTTATATGTCCATTGGACCTTTTTTTTTAACTCGATTGTGGTTAGAAATTCAAGTCTATAAAACCCTTGGTAGGCTTAGGTTTTTTATATACTTTCCTTCTTCATTAGTAAAAGACTTCTCCGCCTCCTTCTTTCTCCACTCAAAAATCTCGACCATGTCGGACCAAATCATAAGCGGTGGGTGTCGATGATATGGAGAACTCGGAGAAGATCGGGATGCTTCCTAGCAAGAGCTTGATCTCTGGAGATAGCTGGAGAGCATTCCCGAGCGGCGAAGATGGAGAAATCCCAATTTTTCTTGCATATATAGAATGCGGATTTAGGCTACCAATCGGGTATTATGGAGTTGAATTGGTGAATCCCAATGCTATCGCAAATCTCGGCATTTCGTCTACCTCTGCGGCGTACCTAGGGATTCCAGCAGATATGAGTACATCTCCATGTACTCAAAATCTTCGTGGTCGTCGTGGAAGAAAAGTGGTTCTATATGACGCTCACGAAGGGAGACAACCTTTATTATTTTGGCAAGAAGCGGTCGAGAACCCGAGATGGCGCTCCTCGATGGCGGAGGAAAGGTAAAGAGGTGGGCGAAGTTATTAAGCTTCTTAGTGTCAAGGGTTTGACATCTTGGCATGTAGTAAAGGATTTTACTACGCGTATGGCCGTGATGATTTGACCAGAGATTCAAAGGAAGGTAAGCCATGAGGATTTCCGACCATTTTGCCTATGCTTAGTTAATTACTTTTGTACTCTTAAGTCTCTCTATATTTTATCCTTCTGACTCTATCTTCGAGGAGATTAGAAACCGGATCAAAATGATTTGCACGGAGAGCTCAAGCGATAAGGCTAGCTTTCTCGTATTCTAGCGCTTGTCTCTCACAAGAGAGGATCAAAGACTTAAGGTGAGATTATTAACTATGTTAGACTGTCATTTATATTGTTTTTGGTTGGAATTTCGAAAATACTCTTTGATGTATAGTCGGTGGGTTGAAGATCAATGAGGCTACCGAAAGATGTGAGCCAATTAATGATACGATCACCCCACTACGGCACGCAGTATCGGCCTTCCCGAGGTTGGTAACCAAACAAAAACAATATTTTATGTGTGTGTGTGTTATCTTGGGAGCTAGGAAATACTAGGAAATCATGTGGTGGAACCAAGCGACGACTCGCTAGTCTAGATTTTGCCCATTATCAAGTACTATGGAATACCACTTGTAGTCGAAGACATAACAAAGACTAGATCTTGCTTATAAGAAGATATGCATTAAGAATGTATGCAAGAAATGAAATGAAGAGATAAGTACCGTTGTTTAGGAAATATTCGGATCTGGTCAGTATCGAATCTTAAGAGCGAAGATTTGTAAAATATTTCGCGAAACGTGCTCATTCTCAAATCCGATGGCAATGAGGATCGTAGGAAAGGACCGTCACTAGAAGCTCCTTCCAGCAAGGGGACCACGTCTGAGAGAGGAGAGACTTCGACCAGGAGGCTTTCTGTGTCCCGACCAGTAGCCAAACTTGATTAGAACAGAATATTGAAATAAAATAACAATCTTCAATTTCAAGAAACGAAAGCCAAGTAAATCGTCTGAGTTGGTACTCTTTATACTCGTATGACTCTTTAAGAAAAGAATGTCCGGTCGTGAGTGTGTATCATTGA
This sequence comes from Ampelocalamus luodianensis, assembly GCA_036346255.1. NCBI lineage: Eukaryota > Viridiplantae > Streptophyta > Magnoliopsida > Poales > Poaceae > Ampelocalamus > Ampelocalamus luodianensis. The sequence goes on along the minus strand of CM070617.1, from coordinate 20,138,741 downwards.
AGCAATGATCACGGCTAAAACCAATGTGATTGGTGACATTTAAGTCAACAACCATGAGTAGTGGAGATCCCAAAGAAGGAATATCGGAGAGAATGAGAGTCTTCTCGACCAACCAAGAACGGAATGGCATACGACGGATGCAACAAATAATAAGTATAAACAACCATACTTATCATTTTTAAGGAAAAGCATCTTTATTGAAGAAAAATGAATAAAAATGAAATACATGAAATTAAACATAGAACTTACGCAATTGATCAATATTCCAAGAATTAGATAAAACCCCATCCGACATAGCTAATCAGACGATCACGGTGGGTTACATCGACCACGGTGTATGGACCTTCCCATTTAGGTGAAAGTTTATTGCGATTTGCTTGGTTCGGATTTTTCGAGAACTGGATCACCTACTGACTAGGCTGCGAGGTTGTACCTTCGATCGTGATACCGACGCATGGCTTGTTGGTCCCATTGAATTTATCCGAGGTTGGCGGTCGAACTGTTTGGCCAACGCACGACTTGGGCCTGCGCAGAAAGCTCGACAACCCGTGATCGTCTCACGCGCCTTCTTTGAAAAGGTGCTGGATTATAATCGATCGGGACCGATTCACGGGACCGATCGCTGATTTTACGGTATCCGATCCGGCCGTATGCGTTGAGAACGCCTTTGACCGCTTACTGGTTAAGATGATACCGAAGATCATCAGTCCAAGCGCTTGCTCTTGTTGGCGAGGTGAAGGTGAAGATTCTGAAACAATCTTCTTCCCTCATGACCGCCTGGTCAAGCGTCGAAGTGGTCCTTGTGTTAGTTGACCCTCAACACGACCACGCCGGCTTCGCTCGGGAAGAATGCCGAGATGAAGTCATGGTCGACTCTGTGGTTGCCTTCGCCTCGATATGCTTCCGTGCTGCCGCATGGTGCGTTGGATAATCTTCGATACTTGACCTACAAGTCGTGCAAAACACGAGTTTACGCCAAACAGGTCGAAGTATTTAACATATTTCTAACTCGCCGCAGTTCGTATTATTACGAAGGTCTTACAGGTTTCTACGAGAAAGAGGTGTTTGATGGCTCGAATTCTCTGTTCTCGATCGGTCTTGCACGATCTCCTGCATTGGCTAGGCGGGATCGGCGACTAACTAATAGACGTCCACGATTCGTGACCTCGGCATTTGGTGCCCGACCGCTCGTATCATCTCCATCATTATGTGGTGGCGAGGCAATGTGTGGAGGACCGTATACGACATCTTGATTTGAATCTCGATCGCATTGACCTCGTGTTTGGATTATCCTCGATGAGCTTACTTCAATGGAGAGAAGTTTTCACCGTTTCTAATATGAAGCGTTGTCGCTGATCGTATCTTGAGTCATATGATAGTTGGCTCTGAATTGCTGAATGATCAACCGATCGCATCAAAGTATATTGGACGAGTTATGAGTTGTTTTCTTCACCTTTCTGTGAGATAAACAACCGCAAGGTAGTTGTTTATCCGCTCTATTTTCTCCATAACGTCCATGTCAAGGTGGTATGGATTACGACACGTGTTCCATTCTTCACGCGTACGGACGGCGCTAGTTGTCGGAATATTACAATAAATGGAAAAAGAGAGAATGACGGGAAATCTTGGGATTGAGTTAGTTCGAGATACCGAATGACGGATCGCTTTAGAGTCATACTTCGATGATCTCATTCCAGCGTTCCATCTTCCTTCTTTAAATAACCTTTGAAGAGGTGGCGATTACTTCAGACGCTCTCGTTGTCGCTGGTGAGTCATATGATAGTGAATGAGGCTTGGCACTAGCCTACGCCGTGTTCCATTCTTCACACGGTAGGGAATATTCCGAGTTAGTTATCCACTCTTTGCGCTTGGCAACCTCTGGAATAACCTCTGGAACGACCGGTGAGGTCGTGCACCTCAGAGTTCTGACCATGAAGACGTATGGTCTTTTATGTATTAAAGATAATATATAGAGGTTTTAATCCTCGTCACTACACTTGGGAGTAGTTAGTATTTTTTCTATATATATATATATATATATATATATATATATATATGTTATCTTAGAGTCGTACTCCATTTCTCATATACCACTTAAATCGTATGATGATATCTCTTTATCTATTTGAGCAAACTCCAATAATGATTATAAGATACCCTAAAGTGAGTTCCATGAAAAAATTCATGAAAGTCCACTTTTATAGCAAAATTTATGTATATACTTATTTTATATATGAAAAAAGGGTATATAAAAAAATAAAGGGCTATAATGGATTTTTTTCTCAATCAAGTCACATTAGAGTATCTTATAATTGGTATTTAAGTATACTGAAAGTGATAAAGAAGTGTGTGTGTGTGTGTATATATATATAGTTACTGGTGATTTTACTTTAGAATTCATATCAAAATCAATTTACTAATTTTCTTTTATTTTTTATTTTGAATTCTAGTTATTTTTGTTGGAATTAGTATACTAATCTAATTACTATTTTTTACCTTTTATTCAGAATTATGTTTATTTAGTGATTTTACTTAGAAATTCGTATCAAAATTAAATTGCTTATTTTATTTTGAATTTCAGTTATTTTTGTGTTGTACTTGAGATGGACTCTTATTTCTATATTGTACTTGACATTGACTCTTTCGTTTAATCTAGATCGTTATAATCTGGACCCCACCATAATCAATGGTGTAGATGTTTATCTTTTTTCACCGATTAATATGGGAATTTATAGCTCTTGAGAGCGAACGTGGTAGCTTTTTTTTTCTATCGCTTTAATAATATAATAGATTTTTACGGTACATTTTACCACTAGCATATAGTGGTAGTATAAATCAAATCAAATCATTGATTTGTTAGGGGTATAATAGATATTTATTTATATTTATAATTTTTGTGAGTGGAATTATGGACTTTTTCAACTAAGATCGGAAATATTACTCTTGTGTCATGTAATTCCCGCACAAGCAATCACAATTCTACCCTCCTTGGGATTCTATTACTTATACAACGAGGTGTAGTATAACTAATCTGAAACATTGGATAAAAAGAATGAATGAACCATATTAAATTGAGTGTACCGTAAAAGAGCCTGAATAAAATAGTTCCATGGCACAGGTACCCTTAGTGGACCTGGTGATTTTGGTTTACCATGAATTTGTTACGAGGGTGCTTCTAATTGACCACCGCCCGCTACTTCTCTGTTGTAGCACAAAAAAAGGAGCTCTCAAAATTGAATGCAAGAAAATGGACGTTCAACAGCGATTAAAACGAACCATTGATTGGGATCTAAGAATTTTCAACTGCGAATTTAAAGAACTTTCAATTGGAATTGGTGGGGAAAAAATTAGCTTTCAACTGAGTTTGGCAGTAGAGTATATTACCTCACCATGGATTTTTTAAAATTGTAACTTCACCATAGATACCTAAGAATTCACTCTCATACAATTGTACCCCGTGAACAATGTTCTAAATATAACTTGCACAAAGACGTGATCATCAAAAGCACTTGTCTCCCTCGTCCACTAATATCACCACCAATCCTCGGAGGAAACCCCCTTTTCTCTTCATACCTTGCTTCAAAAAGCTAGCATTGTGTAGTGGTGCAAATGCAAACGCAAAGCTACAAACCACACTGTCACATCCTCTTATCCTGTCCTCTTACCCTAGTAGCTAGTCCTTGTCCATGTCCATTGCCAATTCACCCTCATGACCTCCATGGCCCCACATGCACTACCACTAGTACATCCATTTCACAATTCATACCAAGGCCTCCATTCTCTCTCCTCCTCTCTCTCTCTCTCTCTCTCTCTCTCTCTCTCTCTCTCTCTCTCTCTAAACCAGTTCAAATACTTGTACCCCTACATAAAAGCCACTCATATCTCTCACACTCTGTTTCTCCTCTCCCCCTCTCCCTCTCTGCCACTTAACTACCTTGCCTCTGCAAAAAAAACCCAGCACTCCTCGTTTCTTTCTGTTCCTCCCCTGTTTCTTGCTTTCCCCTGCGACCGCGAGCCTCTCAAGAACCCTCATCCCCTCTAATGGGGAACCCAACCGAGCTGTACCACCAGATCCTGGACATCCCCAGGGAGACCTCGTCGCAGGAAATCCGCGCCGCGTACAAGAGCCTCGTCAAGAAGTGGCACCCCGACAAGCACCCACCGTCGTCCAAGCCCGAGGCCGAGGCGCGCTTCAAGGCCATCACCGTGGCCTACGAGGTGAGTGAGATGACCCCTTTGCAGAGGCATGTGTTATGAATTGCAATGTGTCGTGATGTTGTTCTTGCGCGTGGACTTCTTGCGCAGGCGCTCCTGGACCAGCAGGAGAACAGGGCGGTGTTCGGGGTGTGCAACGACGGCCGAGCGGGCGAGGAGGCCGGGGCGGTCGGCGGCGGGGTGCGCATGGAGAGGACGCGCAGCGACGACTTTGGCACGAGGAGCGCGCCCGGCACGCCGGCGAGGGAGTTCAAGAAGGTGTACAGCTCAGGCAACTCGGGCGGGCGGCGCGCGTTCGCCGAGTTCTCCAGCTCCATCATGCGCAAGGCGCCGCCGCTGGAGCGCAAACTCGAGTGCACCCTCGAGGAGCTCTGCCACGGCTGCAAGAAGGAGGTCAAGTTCACCCGCGACGTCGTCACCAAGAACGGGTAGTGTTTTTTCCCCTAACGCGGTTACACCTAATCCATGGACAAGATTGATTGAAACTTCACCTGAATTCTGACGAGCAATCGCTTGTCATCTGTTTCTTTTTCATTAGAAAAACAAAAGTTTTAATTCAAGCGGAACAGCATTGATGTGATTAACTCGCATACATGTGATTCCAATGGATCGATACTTGGAAAGTTCAGGGTAGGCAAGAAATCAGAATTTGTTCTGACGGTGACATGCATTCCACTTTGTGCCCACAATTCTCTGCACGGTTTAGAATTACTCGATAAATAGTAAACCAGCACGATCACTTTCTTCTTTTCCAGGCTATGGCGCACTTCTTTCTTACAATGGGGTGACTGCTTTATAGGCTGCATTTGTCAGTGGAATATTTAGCTTCCTTTGAAACATAGGCATGAAACCTTTACACAAGTGCCCTTTGGAGTGTGCCTTTTCCCTTCCGGGTATCTATCCTATTCTTGCAAGATTATCCTACCTAACACAAGACATAATAATAATGTTTTTAAACAGGGTTTTGTATTATTAGGATCCTATCTTGAGGAGATAATTATTAAGCTTCAAGTTGCTTTCTTCGCCACAATACGTTTATACATGTTTGTTGGGGGCTTTGAATACCCTACTTTTGGATCTATCATCTATCAAAGAAGTGATCCTTTGAGTCGTAGGCAATATTCATAATTCTTTTTACATGTGAGGGTGGTGGCCTAGGAGGATTAAGATTTCAGAGACAGTGACTCCTAAGCTTCCTTCCTCATTGGACTCTCTCTCTTGGAGCACTGTGGACTAATCACCTTCACTGGATCAATGTTTTGGATAGGTCAATAGTTAAGAAGGAGGTGAGCCAGATGATCCTGGTGAAACCAGGGTGGAAGAAAGGGCACAAGGTCACCTTTGAAGGCATGGGGGGTGAGAGACCAGGATGCCTACCTGCCGATGCGGTCTACACCATATCCGAGAAGAAGCACCCGATGTTCAAGAGGGTAGGCAACAACCTAGTGCTGAAAGCCGAGGTGCCATTGGTGAGCGCGCTTACCGGTTGGTCCTTCTCATTCAGGCTTCTGAGTGGCAAGAAGGTGAGCTGCTCATTTCAGGATGAAATCATCTGTCCGGGGTATGAAAAGGTCATCAAAGGGGAAGGGATGCCCATTGTCGAACAGAAAGGCGCGCGGGGCGATCTAAGGGTGAAGTTTGAGATCGTCTTCCCGAAGCAGCTGACCGACGAGCAGCGCAACGGTCTTGCTGACATTCTGAAAGGCTGTGAGTGAGCTTGCAATGCCAGGTCCAACTGTATCAAATTTTCTCGGCCTTGTGTTAATACTCAAAGCGCGAGTACATAAAGAGAGACGTCCTTGTACATACAGGATATATATATATGAAATGTGATCCAAGCATTCTGTGGATACGTACATGCTTGCTGAATGAGCTGTATGGTCTGTTCTGATCTTTTTTTCTTTTCTTTTTTTTGTCCTAGTTGCCTTTTGATTACTTTCGCTTCATTTATTTCATTAACTATCTCAAGTTTTGCTTAAAAGCATTCTAGTACCATACCAAATGTCACTCCCACCTGCTCTCCAGGCTTTTGTCTTTTGCAAAAAGCGGGAACAATGCTTTGCCTAATTGTTGATTATTTCATCAGTTACCATGGACGTGCTTATGACAGCTTTGCCTAATCCCTTCCTTGGCTGCGAAATTGCAGCTTTGCTTTGTGCTTTCCCAGCTTTTGTGGCACTAATTGACAGGCTGCTGTTGCTAAAATCTCAAGGGATTCAGGATTATTACCACAGTTCTTACACTGCTGCCGATGGGCCATTTCTTGGGCCAGCGAAGCCTGGCCGATCCGTAACAATCGATGAACTGGACCACAGCTATGAATCGCTCATACTCGAGTGAAGTGCGAAAATTGAATGCAATGATCTAGTTGTTGGATCACAAAGGAGCGGAAGAGCCGGAATGGTTGGTGCACTGCAGGCTCCCCAGCAGATGTTGGACCCCTGATGTTTCTTGATTAGAAAGCACAACCAAATCAACCCTGTTGCACGCCGTGGTGGTTCAATGCCAATTGGCCTTTGGTAGCCAACAACTTGTGTGCTGCAAGTGGATGCTGCACGAATACCATGAGACAACTAGACAACCCGGGGTCCTGATCAGTCAATGAGGTGTATATTATTGAGACAACCCGGGGTCCTGATCAGTCAATGAGGTGTATATTATTGAGAGCCGGTCTTGAACTCAAGACCTTTTAGTTCTGATATTATATTGAGTTGTATACACCAACCAGTTCACCTAAAAATTTAAGCTAATGAGGAAAGACGGACAATCCATTTATACTTCATCATATACTACTTATGCAATTACGCCTAACCAGCTCTTGACATCCCACTGTAGCAAATTCTACAAGATGCCGGCAAATGAGCCATTTTGGTTTGTTCACCAGTTACAGTTGATACCTGACAAGGTTGTAAATCCTAAGTTACAAACACGGAAACACCCGCGTTGTCGACAGCGAAAGCTAGTACTGCATGACCGTCGACGAGATGTTGAGCAGCGGCTCCAACGTGTCAGGCGAGAACTTCCTCGCAAAGAGTAAGCATGTCGACGTCGGCCGAGAATTGTACGTGCAGGAGTTTTGGCTCTTCCTGATGCTCTGGATCAGGTCCACCGTGACATCCCCGGCGCCGTACATGGCCGGGTGAGGACCCCCTTTGGACCAGTCGACGTACGTCACTGTGCGGTTCGAGTTCCGGCCGCCGTGGAGCATGTTCACAAACGTCGGGAGGTAGTGCTCGTCGGGGTAGCACGACGGCCGGCAGTGCTTCCTGAAGAGGGGGTAGTACTTGGTGTCCGTCAGGACGCTCGTGGCCAGGTCCCGGCTGAGCTCGAACCACTGGGATCCTTTCCTCCACTGCGGCAGCGTGATGACCGGCGCCATGCGGCGGCTGTACCGACCGCGGCATTGCTTGTTCTGCTGGTAGTAGACCTCCACGAAGCTGTGCCGCGAGCCGACGAGATACTCGTAGACCGTCGGGAAGCTCTGCACCGGTATGCAGCTCTCGGAAAGGAGCACGAACCGCTCGTTGGAGAAGTCGAGCAGCGCGTTCGCGAGCAGCCGCTTCTCGGCGTCCATGAGTGATATGGAGCCCCATGAGGATTCCTGGGGAAAAGGGAAAGCAAGCCATGGAATGGAAGGATCAGATGCAGCGATAGTGAGAATGAGCGGCATAGGGCGCCATTAATGGCGGCGGCATTGTGTCGTGCACCTGGCTGGGGATCTGCCTGCCGTAGAACGGCGAGTCCTTGGAGACGTTGAGAGCCACCCCCGGCAGCGCATGGACGTAGACGGAGAAGAGCCCCTCGTGGCCGCGGAAGAAGCGTTCCCAGAGCGGCGCAAGCGGCAGGACGCCTCGCCCGGCGAGGAACATGAAGGCCACCTTGGGCTCATGCTCGAACGGGTACGCGCCGGCGGCCGGCACCATCGTGGCGCGCCAGAACAGCTGCTCGTCCGTCATGTCGTGCATGAGGCGCGTCGGGGCCACGAACTCCGCGAAGCCGGCGTCCCCGTCGGGACGGCGGTAAACGGTGGTGCTCGGGAATATGATCCTGGGGTACTGGCTGGGCTCGGTGGCCGCCCATAGGCCGGCGACCACGCCGAGCGCGAAGATCACAAGAAACGCGACCGTCTTGGCGAGGCCGGTGAAGGACTCCTTCCTCGTGAACATGACCTTGACGTCGTCAAGTGCGGCCTTCATGCTTGTCACAGTGGAATGCAACAAATGCATACGTACGAGTAGCTAAACGGCAAAAGGTAACTGCTAACTAGGCAGTAGGCACTAGCTAGTGTGATCTAAACATGAGCAGCTTGACACGAACGAGAAGGAGATTTAAACGATGAACAAACGAATATCTTGTGCGATTAGCTTAGCATACGATGCCAGGATGAACTAGACACTCCAATCTCCAATTCCCGATTCCCAGGAACTTCATGAGCAAGACATGGATAGAGCAAGAGAAAGGTATATGTAGTTTGATCAGCATCTCAAACAAATGCAAAGTGATTCAAAGTAGTAAAGCACGACAATAAGCCGAGAAAAGGCCAAAAAGAGAGGAGATCAAGGAAACGGAAGGTGCAGCAGCGAGGGATGCATGTTCGAAATACCCTGCAAAGTACCAGAACATGTACATTTGGAAAGGTGATTTATGGTAGGCGTGATCTGGTAGAAAGATGACTCTTCTTGGTAATGTCAGCCCTAGCTAGGTACGTACAAGAAGCTGTCCAGCTCGCCGGATGGCAGTTAATTTCGAGGACACGCATAGGAATCCACTAAAAGGGTAGCGCACAAGGTCCGGATCACGCAAGCTTGTAGTCGCAATCTACAAACAAATAAGGGCATGTACAATGGTACAGACAGCTCCTGTCTATAGTAATTCTCTATATCACCTGTAGATAGCACTAAAGACAGCTCATACAATTGTTATGGTGATACAGTCGGATACAAGATTGTAGACAACACACAATCTTTTAATATTTTTCTTGTTTCTAGTGCTACACTAGACTACAAGATTGTAGACAACATCTTTCTCTCTCTTTATTCTCTTTTATCCACATCAACAAAAATCCTACGTGACAGAGGTTATACACAGCTGACATAAACCCATTGTATATGCTCTAGAACCAGCCCGGCCCCAAGAAGATGTGGAACCTGCCCAATGCGTTTCGAGATTTCCATGACCATATTTGGGGAATATACCTTTTTTTAATCTCAAACTAGGAACTCCGTTGAACAACATAATATATTGCCCGATTGGAATCGGAGATGGCGATATCTGTTATTTACCTTTCCTAGAAGAAAACTTGGAGATAGCTAGCATGTAACGCCGGAGAAATCGCCTATCTGTTATTCATCCTTTTTAGATCACTGGTGAAATAGAAATCCGGAACAGCCGAAGACGCGGCAGCCCATGCTAAAGAGGCCCAGGCGGGGAACGTGAAGCGGCTGAAGTGGAGGCGGAAGTGGTGCAGCCGTGCAGGGGAGGAAGGCCCAGAAATTCAGGCACTGAGCACAAGTAGGTTTGTGATCGGAACCGCTGCTTGGGCGGTGCGCAGCCGATCAGAATGGAAGGATTGTCTCGGATTAAAAATAAATATAGATTTTTTTTTCAGAAACGAATACAAATACAGTGATCCTATTATCCGCCGCAAACGGATTATCCGGTTAATACGAAGTTTGGATATACGGATTTTGGCCCAAAAAGAAAAGGAGATTTAAATTAAATTTCAAATTTCAGAAAATGCAACAAATCAAATAGCCTTTTAGAAAATAGCAAATAGAGTTTAAAAATCACAAAAATTCCTTAAATTATTTTGAACTTAATGAAATTAATTCCAACTTAAATTTGGTTTTCATTTTTTTCACATAAATTATTTCTAATTTCTGAAAATAGGAGAAACTTTTTAAATCCAAAAAAATCAATTAATTAATTATTTTTTCACTTTAAATCCAATAAAATTCCAGAAAACTCAATAATTTTTTTGACATTAAAAAGTAGGAAATTAAATAATTTATTTTATTTTATTTCCTTTTTAACCAAGAAAACTCTTTTAAATCTCAGAGAAATCCAATAAAATAATAACTTTATTAATTTTATTTTTGGTAACATACGTTGAGATATTACAGTCATTTGCGTATAGATTAAGCAACGAGCTTGATCGATGTTAGTGTGAACTAAGTTTTATGTATGTGATGAACTAAGTGTGAATGTGTAATGACTTGTGACTTTGTGAATTATGACTTATGAGCTAAATATAGTAAACTAACTGTTATGTTTATGATGAACGAGATAATACAGCTTGCTAGTGTCAATATTATGTGTAGTTGCTAAAAATATGAACAATTCATGAATGTTTGCATCAAATAAACTAGTTATATATTTTTGTTAATTTTTGGTATAAAATTTAAGGGGTTTTCATATTTCGAAAAATATCCACAACCGTATTCGTTCGATTTGTATTCGATATTATTTATATCTATATTTGAAGAAAAAATATAAAAACAAATATGATATAAGTATCTTTTCACCCTACCCAGTAGAAGTGGACTGAACCCCGTCGGTCCACGTGCTGTCTCACGTCACGACCGAGGCGAGAGAAGAACAGCGAAGTGGGGTGCGGCACGGCGTGTTTTCTAAGCGGACGAGCGGGGAAAATCGGCGGTGCGGCCCGATGATTTAGGCGCTTCGTACGCGCAGCGAAAGGGGGAGGCGCCCGGCACGGGCACGGCCCATAGCTCCCATAGGAAGGCGAAACGCAGAGGACGCGGCCCGCCGTGCCGTGCGGGAAACGTAGTGCTAGTGTAGCGATGCGTGTGGTACTGTGGTGTAGCGCGGAGCGGCCTGAGGGAGATTTGGTGGCCCGAAGCACGCGCGAACCGGAGCGATCTGAGCGGGCCGGGAACACGCAGCGCTATGTGAAGCCGGGACCGCGTGGAAAGGGCTTCAGCCCAGGCAACGAGACGCAGCAGAATCTGTTTGTTTCTTCACGTCCTTATCTCTTTTAAGTTACTGGAATCTGTTTATTTTATTTTACTTTATTTAAAAATATATTTTTAGTACATTGATCGCAACACCGTAGAGTCCTGTGACTAGTATCCGTGAAAGAGATAAAGTTCAGGTTCTGTTTGATGTTACGACGTGGATTTATTTGCAATGTCGACCAAGGCACTGCACGTACGATCACACGCGAGGGTTTTGTACACTTGACCAGGTAACAAACTACACGTACATACATAGAAACATTCCCGAAGACATCTACAATTACAGTATATAAAATATCTACATCATTTTTCTCCACAAAATGCGTCGGTAATCTTTCTTTTTTTTCGAGAGACGAATGCGTGGATAATCTTAGCGGTAGCCGGTAGGCAGGGAACATATATTGGATTACCATGCGAGCCACGACGATCACCGGACGGCCTGTTTCTTCTGCAAAACCTAATTAAGGAACCTGCCAAGTCTGGCATGGCGCATGCTAATCATCTTTCCTAGATTACCGCCGTTTCCTCCGCGCTTCACCACCAAATCACCCTTGCCTTGCAATTCTAGCCAGACCACATCGCTTCGCGGCGCCCATATCCTTTCTTCTTCGCGCGCGCGCGTGGACAAACGCTGAATCCTCTCTGCTTCGCCGTGGAATCGAAATAACCGGCCGGTGCGTGACCCGAGGACAGGAGGAAATTGATCGAGATTGGATGTAGAAGTGTTTCGATCGGTGAGTTACAATTAATCAATCGTACGCTTATTGATATTTTTCCTGTTAAATGTTGCTACCGGCTAGTTTGAATGGTGACGAGTTACATGAATGCGTATGTTGGGTAGAATAATCGTCATCGATATGGTGTTATGGATTGGTCTTGGTCGGTGAAAGAGACATCTATTCTCTCGATGGTAATTAAATTGGTTAAAACTAGGTTTTTCAATTTGTTCTTTGAATCGTAAGCACAAATTTAGTCACGAACCATTGCATTGGCGCGTTGCCACACTTTTAGCTGTAATTGGCATTATGAACAAGACAATTGATCTAGTTGTTGAAGTGCTTGGAAAACCTGAACGAAAAGAAAGACTGAGACATGTTTTGGATTAATTACTGGGTGTGTTTGAAAAAAAAGGGTACATGTTTCCAATGTTGTCGAAGACGACAAATAATTTTTTTTCCCTTTCTAAACTGTTTTTTCAGCTTAATTCGACAAAATGAGATCGGCTTATCTCCTAGTTAGATTAACAAAATAGGTCTCAAACAATAACTTCCACGTCGTGTTTTACTCGATCTTGTTTTACTATCGCAATCACAAACTTCTTTTAATCTCCCGTTTGTCTCGACATTGCATGTGTCTATATTTTGTAGAGTCCAAGAGCAGGACGAAGAACACACGACCTCTCTTGATTATAAAACTTCCAGATAGTAACTGAATTTAACTACCCTTTAAGTAGGAATAATCCAGGGTGATGGCTGCAATAGAAAATTACTCGGGCGAAGCCGAGAGCCCCTGCTCAACACCGTTGGCGACGCCGATGTCGGCGATGACGACGATGTCGACGAGGTCGGTGAGGTGGGAGAGGGACGTCGAGGAGGCTACCGGGCTGGAGCGGCCGCTGCTACACCATCGCGGCGCGAACACCACGTCACAGATGGCCGTCGTCGGCGCCAACGTCTGCCCTATCGAGAGCCTCGATTACGAGTACGTGTCTTTGTGCTTCGATCTACTGTACTCTCAGTGGCCGTCGTAATTTTTTTTTCTGCAGATTTGTTTCTCGTGTTTCCTGTTACTTTAATCAAAGTGCGCGTGGTTGATGTCATTATTTGAGTGTAATATGGGCGCTTCAATCCTACATATACCCGTTATCAATGTGTTGTTTGGCTGTAACGTGCTAGTACTGCTAATTCATAGAACTCGAGTTAATAATGGTTTTGGCCAAGCCACATGAATGTAAGTGTTGCAATGGTGTTGGACCTCAGTACATAGTATGGTATAAAGAGCTCTGCCTATGTGGCATGCGTGGATGCATGGATTGTGCAGGCTAAGTGAACTTTTAAGGAAACGGCAGATTGCCGAAATTGCATTAAAGATAGAAGGAGGAAAAACATTCAGGTACAAACAGCAGAAGAAAACACGACCTCCAAGAAAAAATCAGTCGCATGTTGTATAGACACCCCCTAAAGAGAACTGCTATACATCTTTCAATTTTAGTGCTCTGTGATTGGTGAGAGAGAGGGAGAGAGGGTGGGAAGTGAGATTAGATTAGGGATATAGGGGTGGGGGTGATATCTGGAGCATTGGATCTCCATCTGATGGCTCAAAAAGTGACTGATTTCCAAGAAAAAATCAGTCGCATGTTGTATAGACACCCCCAACAATAAAACACGAATTCGGCAGGTTTTATCCAAGATAATGAGTTCAGCAGATTAGGGCCATTTTGTTTTCTGCAGTTTCTTATGCTTTTTTACTGATGATTTCAGGATTGTGGAGAACGATGTGTACAAGCAGGACTGGAGATCAAGGGGAAAGATTCAGATCTTCCACTACCAGGTCCTTAAATGGGTCCTAGCACTTCTTGTAGGATCAGTCGTTGGCCTAGTAGGATTCTTCAACAACATTGCCGTCGAAAATATCGCCGGGTTTAAGCTGCTCGTAACGAGCAATCTCGTGCTCCAGAACAGGTAGAAATCACACACTACTGCCACTTGCCAACAATGCACGGACAAGACACATCTCTTTTTTGGCTTAACATTGCTTGGTGCTTCAGGTACAAGGCTGCATTCCTATTGTACATCTGTTGCAATGCAGTATTGGCGGCTGCCGCTGCTGCATTGTGCGCTTACATTGCTCCGGCAGCAGCCGGCTCTGGCATACCTGAGGTGAAGGCTTACCTCAATGGCATCGATGCGCACTCCATCTTAGCACCCAGCACCCTCTTCGTGAAGGTCCGATCCTAAAACTTCCAAGCTCCCGTATTTTATTCATTGCGATATGATGTTTCGATTTGCATTAGATCATGTTGTGACTTGCGATCTGCAGATTGTTGGTTCTATATTTGGGGTGTCTGCCGGGTTTGTGCTGGGCAAGGAAGGGCCTATGGTGCACACTGGTGCTTGCATTGCCTCCTTGCTCGGGCAAGGCGGGTCGCGCAAGTATGGCCTCACCTGGAATTGGATCAGGTACTTCAAGAATGATCTAGACCGCAGGGATCTGATCACCTGCGGGGCTGCAGCGGGCGTCACGGCAGCTTTTCGTGCCCCTGTCGGCGGTGTCCTCTTTGCGCTTGAAGAAGCAGCATCCTGGTAATCCCCCAAAACCAAAACCGTATCATAAAAAATACCATTTTGTTTAGTTTTAAAAAAAGGGACTGTCTATTCATAAGTTGTCTGAAATTTTCTTAAATTTAAATCACTTGTTTGTCGGGTATGCTACAGTGCACCTTGAACTGATCATATTCTCAAACATGAATTGCTCAGGTGGCGGAGCGCACTTCTTTGGAGGACATTCTCCACGACGGCTGTGGTGGCAATGGTGCTGCGGTCTCTGATAGAGTACTGTCGCGGTGGCAACTGCGGCCTGTTTGGCAAAGGAGGGCTGATCATGTTCGATGTCAGTTCACGGGTGACATCGTACACTGCCATTGACATTGCCGCGGTCATACTGCTCGGCATCCTCGGCGGGCTGCTCGGAGCGCTCTACAACTTCCTCCTCGGCTGGATACTTCGCACATATAGCATCATCAACGAGTAATCGTGATCGGAATCTCTCAATCTGAAGCAAGCATTTCTTGCAACTTCAGAAGATCACTGAACAATTTGAATTTGCAGGAAGGGCGCGCGATACAAGATCGTTCTGACAGTGTCCATCTCACTGATCACCTCGTGCTGCTCCTTCGGCCTGCCATGGCTGGCGACGTGCATCCCCTGCCCGGCCGAGCTCAGCGCCAGCAACAGGTGCCCGACCATCGGCCGCTCTGGCAACTTCAAGAAGTTTCGGTGCCCGGCCGGGCACTACAACGCCCTGGCGTCGCTCTTCCTCAACACCAACGACGACGCCATCCGCAACCTCTTCAGCGGCGGCACCGACAGCGAGTTCGACGTGTCCACGCTGCTCACCTTCTTCGCCGCCGTCTACTCCCTCGGCCTGCTCACCTACGGCGTGGCCGTGCCGTCCGGCCTCTTCATCCCCGTGATCCTGTGCGGCGCGTCATTCGGCCGGCTGGTCGGCAAGCTGTTCGGCGCCCTCACTGGCCTCGACACGGGCCTCTTCGCGCTGCTCGGCGCGGCGTCCTTCCTCGGCGGGACCATGCGGATGACGGTGTCGGTGTGCGTCATCCTCCTGGAGCTCACCAACGACCTCCTGCTGCTGCCGCTCATCATGCTCGTGCTGCTCATCTCCAAGACGGTGGCGGACTGCTTCAACAAGGGCGTGTACGACCAGATCGTGCGCATGAAGGGGCTCCCCTACCTGGAGGTGCACGGCGAGCCGTGCATGCGGAGCCTGGTCGCCGGCGACGTCGTGTCCGGCGCTCTCATCACCTTCTCCAGCGTCGAGCGTGTCGGCGCCGTCGTGAACACGCTGCGGCGCGCGGGGCACAACGGGTTCCCGGTGATCGAAGACGAGCCGTTCGCGCCGGCGCCGGAGCTGTGCGGCCTCGTGCTGCGCTCCCACCTGCTCGTGCTGCTGCAGGGCAGGATCTTCACCAGGGACCGCGTCAAGACCGGCGCCGCCGAGGTGTTCCGCAAGCTCGCGCCCTTCGACTTCGCCAAGGCCGGGTCGGGAAAGGGCCTCAAGGTCGAGGACCTGGACCTCACCGAGGAGGAGATGGACATGTACGTGGACCTCCACCCGATCACCAACCGGTCGCCGTACACCGTCGTGGAGAACATGTCCCTGGCCAAGGCCGCCGTGCTCTTCCGCGACCTCGGCCTCCGGCACATGTGCGTCGTGCCGAGGACACCGGGGGTAAGAACCAAGAAACCTACGTGCTTTTCCATCTAAAATTCGACACTCTTGCAAGTGATATAACCGATGCTGTTTTTTTTGCGTGTGTTTTCATGTGCAGAGGCCGCCGGTGATCGGGATCCTGACGCGGCACGACTTCATGCCGCAATACATCCGTGGGCTGTTCCCGAACATCCTCCATGAGTAGAAATCATGGCAGGCTCGGGAACGAACGGATTTTGGATATATCAACACGTTATTATAGCTCAGTTAGGTTAAGTTTAGGTAGTTTTTATAATCAGCACCCTGTTAATAAGTGCTGGGATCCCAAATTTCTCTGAACATGTAAGTTACTCAACGTCAACGATGATGACTATTATTTATTCGAATCAATTTTATTGGTCTAGATATCTGATCTTGGCGCACAGCCATCGTCAACAGCCTCGCCATTGTCGCCGGCATTGTATCTGTCGGCAACCGCGTCCAACGCTGTCACTGCTGTTGTGAAATGTCAATCACCACCATCCTCTATTGCTGTTGCAGTGATTTGTCTCCACCATGGCCATCCGTTTCAACATCTCCATACATTACTGCGCTAACTCGCGATGGTGTATCTGTAGTCAGTTTTTTTGTATGTGCCGCATTTGTCAATAATGGTACTTTCATGACAATATTAGCTACAACTTCTATGTCATGCTTCCCAAGCATTTCACTCAAAGGTACAATTTTGTTTGCTTAATTCGCAATGAGATGAAGTACAAAGTACTTTCTCCTGTCACAAATTTTTTGGATATTTATATTGTCTCCAAATGCACATTTAACCACCGATTTGCATTGTAATACATTCATAAAATATTTTTTAAAAGGAATTCATAAAACCTAATAAACAGAAGTTTTTTTTTAATTGAACTTATATAATTTAATATACAAATATAAGTATATATAAACATAAAGGTGTTGTTAGTGAAAGTTAAAAATAATTTGATTGCATTTACAAAATTGACTACACTTATTCTTTACTTACTAATATTTAAGAACTAGTTGGTGAGTGCTGAGTAATGCGTTCTCCCTTCACCCCTTTTCTTCTCACACTATATTATTCGGTTGCATAACTCCTTCAAAAGTGCTAATAGAAAACCCAATACAAAGGACTTAGTGGTGGTGGCGGTGGTATTACACCTTCCTAAAGAAACCTAAAGCAAAAAAATAAACTAAAATATAAACTCCACAAACAATTTAACTTCTAACAAAATTTATTCTTATCCTAACAACCTCCTTAGCCAGGCCTCTCTTCATTTCCGTTGAGTGGCACCACACAAAGACGGCGATGCAAGACAAGTGCGATGGTAGAGCCAAGGGTGTGGCATAGGCCGAGCATGGAGGCAAAAGGAGTGATATGGGCCGCAATGGAGCTCGGCGAGGCGTGGCACTAGAGCCGAGGGTGTGGTCTAAGCTGAGCACAGTAGTGGAGGCACGGCGTGGACTAGGTCAAAGTTCAATCGCATGCCATAGCAGAGTCAAAGGCGTGGTGCAAGCCGAGTTTGACAACAATGACTGGCATGTTTGGGTAATATGATCTTTTTTATCCGCATGTAACATTCCGTTTTCGGTTGTTAAGTGTTTTCTTTCCGTAGGTTTTCTTGGTTTTTGAAACTTATTTCAAATTATTGTGTAATTACAAAATTCTCTAATTTCTACCTCATTTCAAAATTTTGGGTTTGAGTTGCAGCTTGTATCCGGGTTTTAGTTCAATCCTCTCTTGTTGGGCTTGGCCCATTTCTTTTCCTGGGCTCAGCGCCAAGCCGCCTGGTCGTGCTCGTGCCTACTCTGTCCCCCCCCCCCCCCCGTGTGTCGACCTACTCCCCTGCCTGCTCTGTCCCGTGGCTCACCTGCCTTTTGACTGCTAGTGGCTGCCTTCGACCTGTCCCGTCGAAGTCTTTCAGAGGCTCTCTCCTCTAGACTATAAAAGAGCCAGAGCAGCCCCCTTCATCTCCTTCCCTCACTCGACTCTCCTTCTCTCACTCTTGTTGCTGTGGTTTGCCCGAAGCTCTGAGTTCAAGCCGTCGCGCACCTTCTCTTGGTCCTCACCGCACCAATGCAGCCCCCTTTTCTACGTGCGTCAGTTTGTGCCCAGAGCTCCTTGAAGCAATCCCCTCACTCTATTTCATTTTTGTTTCACAGGAGCCGCCGCATTTCCGTTTCCCCGTCAGTCCCGATTGACCCCTTCACCGCCGTTCCCTTTCGCGTTCAACTACAAACTTCCCCTGTCGTCGTTCGCCGTCCACCGACGTCCCCCGGTCTCTCTCTCTCTCTCTCTCTCTCTCTCTCTCTCTCTCTCTCTCTCTCTCTCTGTCTTGGTGAGTTCCCCATGCCCTATTCTCTTTCTGGTTTCTTCTTTTCTTTCGACCGCGTCGAGCAGTCGAATCTTTCTTTCTTCCTTCGACCACGTCAAGCAGTTGAATCTTTCTTTGTTCTTATGACCACGTTGAGTAGTCGTATCCTTCTTATGACCACGTGGAGTAGTCATATCCTTCTTACGACCACACCGAGTAGTCGTATCCTTCTTTGGATCTGGTAGTCGAAGCCTTCTTCCAAACCTCCTTCCGACTAGATGGTCGAAACCTCCATCTGACCAGGTAGTCGAAACCCTCCCTTTTTCTGACCACGCGTAGTCGAATGAGCAGTACTCGAAACCCAGCTTTCAAAGCTCCGTTCTCTTCTGTTTTAACTCCGATTTCAGTGAAGCTTGTTTCTAAACTTATCTAAATTCAAGATCTTGCTTTTGGCAATAGTCTTATTTATTTTTGAGTTCGTTTGTTATTTTCATTAGTATTTATTTGTTCTATATGTTTGTTTGTTCCTTTTTTCGGTTCGTTCGTCCAAGTAGAGTTTGAAGAAGCGGAAAATCTCTAGTTCGATCAAGCTCTCAACCACCAAGACTCTCTTACCTTTAATCCAGACGAGTCAATACTTTGATCATATTGAGCCTACATTTTTTGCAAATTATGTTCCTTTAAATTACCGAAATTGCATGCTTTAATTCTGTAAGCAAATGTATGTTCCATGTCACCCTAGTAACTATGTAGTAATTACTAGCTATAGGTTGTACTTAAGTGACATTCTAGTCTTCCTTAAGGATCAGGGTATTAAAATGCCCTGATCATCATCTCTTAAAAACATGAAATTATTTTGGGCAGTCATGGGAGGTAAGCAACTGAGATATTTTGAGATAAATTGGTTTTCTCCTCAAAACCCCCCAACTTCTTTTACCAAATCTAGGCGGATGGTATGATGGTGGGCGTGGATGTAGCACGAAAATGGTGGGTATGTGGTATAAACTTCCTAGATGACATTAAGGACTTAATCTGGTGATGACCTCCCATTGTAAAACAAGTACGACTACAAGTCTGCAAAGTGCAACTTGACTTAGTAAAGTTATCGAACCCTGAAAGTCATCTTGCTGGAGGGGATCGAGGTAGTCCAAACGGCGGATGCGTTCCGGCTTGAATGGAATATCGTTGTAAGATGAAGTTGCCAGCTGCACTAGTCGTTGTGGTGAACATCTCGCACAACTTATGGGTGCAAATCTATATGGGTGAGATGACGGAAGGGGCGAGATAATTTAAAAGTTATTGTGATGATCTCTCAACCACACAACCACGGAATCGTGGGACAATGAGTTGACTGTCTCTTGTGGGTAAAGTGTACAATCTCTGCAGAGTATAAAAATATGGGAGATTTGATTATTTGCCACTGTCAAAGATTTGCAATTCAGGATTTGCCACTGATGTGTCTATGACATGTGGTCCCGGGACCCAGATGTCATTCACACATGGAGTGGCAAATCCTGAAATCCATATCTTTGCAGTGGCAAATAATTGATTATTCCTAAAAATATTTAAATAGTCGTGCCTATGGTCAAAGGCGGACATGGAAGTTTTACTAGAGTTAGTTCTATTTCAAAAACTTTTGTGGTTGGGATAAAATTGGTCGGGCTGATGTAACCCGGACCTTGTGTTGTTCCTGAATGGTCGAATCCGATGTTGTTCCAGGGTGGTCGTACCCATTGTTGTTAATACTAGTCGTAGCCACATTTCAAATAAGCATATGTAGAGGTAACCTCTGTTGTATTTAATATTGCACAATTACTCTCTTTAATAAAATAGAATTTGGTTAAAATGCTAAGTGATAGGACTTCACTAATATTGATATTTGAAAGACTTGCTTTAGCAAATAAAAGAACCCGAGCCACTCTTGTTAAACCTTGCATCTTGTGTGTTGGTTTGCAAGCACGGAAGTTGTGCTCACTCTCGCTCCTCCCTCCAACCTTCAGACCCCGCAGATCTTCGAGATTACGACTACTACGAGGACCCCGAAATCGATGGACAAGGCCACGACGAAGAGTAGTCTTGGTCTCGCTTCAGTCTAGCCAGCTGATCGGTACTTGCGTATGACCAGTATTGTCCAAGTCCTTGGGTAATACCAGTCGTACACGAGCTGTTCCAGTCGCTTGCCTGTGGAGATATGTGCTCTACCTCCCCTTTTGTTTCCGCTGTAGTTTCCGTTGTTTTTGTACTATAATCACTTTGGCCTATTCGGTCTTTATGTAAAACCTGATTCGATGTGGTCTATGTCACTCTGATATTGGTAATATAATGTATTATACGGTTTGCATCGTGTGTGAATTGATTCAGTGATGTATTATGTGAGTGCTATCTATTGATCCAGGGAATAGTACAGTGTTTTCACAGGGAACTCGAATTTGGGTCCGACACCGCAGCAAAACACGAACAATCAAGTAGTGTATATATAAAAGGGAATACTGGTTAAAACAGATTAGTGCTATCTTTGGCCTATTGGAAGCTAAAACAATTTAACGACCAATGCTAATTCTGAGCAGAGGAAGTATGTCAATCGAACCATAAAGCATAAATAAATAAATAACAGATGAAAACAAGACAATAACCTCAAAGGGAAGCAATTAAAGATTAATAGCCTCAACAACATAATTAATCACGCACTTTATGAAACGAATGAAATAGTAGCCCCCTCACACACACATATATATCCAATATCTTTCTTTTTTAGTCCTTTTAGTGATACTGTACAGTTGGACGCAATCACATTGTTGTAGAGAAGCCACGGGCCCACAAGCCATTCTCAGTGCTGCCGGTCAGTCTGGTAGCCAGATAGTCTACTCAGGCCAAGCAGCTGGCCAGATGGCGCGAGAACGGAAACAACCAAATCTGTATGAGATGCGCGCCTTCCTTCTCCGACCCCAATACCCACTCCTCCTCGACGCGCCTCTCCTCCATGTCGAACGCCACAAGCTTCCACGGCGTCCACAGGTACACCACCTCCCTCTCCGGGTGGAACGCCATGAACAGGAAGGTGATCATGGCCTGGCACGAGCCGTTCGGCTCGCCGGTGACGAGGTCCTTGACGACCAGCTCGTGCTTCAGTGCCCACTCGGATTTGTCGGCGTCCCTGAGCTCCCAGAACTTGAGGCGCGAGCCGTCGCTGGACGCGTACCGGAGGCGGCCCCGGCAGTACCCGGCGCGCGCCCGGCAACTCACCGGGGCCGGGAGCGCGGTCACCGCGCACGCCATGGTGCCGAGGTCGATGCGCACGACGTGGCCCGAGTAGGCCAGCACGTGGAGGGCGCCGCCGAAGTAGTGCATGGTGGCCGACATGGCGTCCGTGTCGAGCCCGAAGTCGAGCTCGTGCTCGCGCCAGGAGCCGGACTCGGAGTCGAACACCTCGACGGACGCGCCCCGGGGGAGCCACCCGGTGAAGCACACCACCTTGTAGTACGGGGAGGCGCAGGGGTCGAACGCCAGCACCGAGAGCAGCGTCTTCCTGCGCGGCTCCGGCAGCGCCGCCCACCGCCGCGTCGTCGGGTTCACCACGTGGAACGCCGTCGGGCGCGACGCGTAGTACAGCAGCAGGCCGTTGCACCCGTCGATGATGGTCGACGTCTCGTGGCACGGGAAGAAGCCCATGTAGGCCTCCGCGACGCCGCCGCCGTCGCCCGACGCCCACGCGTACGTGTACGCCTGCTTCCCTCCATCGGCGCCCTGCGGGCTCTCGTGGAAGAGCACGCCGGAGGTGATGAGAGGCAGCCTCCGGCGGAGGTAGTCGCCGGAGATTAGGCCCTGCCACGACGTGGACACGCACTCGAACCGCGCCAGCGACTTGTACGGCAGCCTCACGAGGATCTCCGTGAGCAAGTCCTCGCTCATTTCGCCATCCATCTTCGACCTTGCCGAGACTGCAACACACTACCTACACCTTAACACCTTACTACTAATGCTAATCTAACAGCCAAGAATTAAAGGGAGTGCGATATTTATAGAAATTTCGGCTAAGCTTTGGTTTCTCCACCTTGCAAAGGAAGAGATTTGGATGGCGCCACGCAAGGGTTTCGAGTGGTGCGCAAGAACTGAATGATATATCTTCTCTGCGATAACAAATGCTTATAACCTGAAATGGACGCAGCAAGTTGCAGCCGAGCTTGCAGCAAACGTATGGCAGGCAGCTGCCCACTGTATATTAGGATACACGCGCGCGCGCGCGCGCGCATTTGGTTGCTGTTGCACTCCTGTGACGAAGCCGACAGCGTTGGATTTTCGTGCCGTTTTCACTAAAACACCTCCGGTTACTGCTGCTTTGTTGCGTGAGCACAAGAAACTGGGACGCGAGGTTTACAGCGTGATTTGCGCGTCATTATGGAAGAAAAATCTTATCCGGTGGTTCGGCGCCGCACTGTTGGATGTGAACGAGGTTGCGCAGGCAGTGCATGTCTAGACAGAGAGCGATCTGTGATCAGTGTAGGATGGTACACTTACATCTAACAAGAAGGAGAAATGTCATCGGAAAAGGATGTCTGAACAGGAACACCTCGCCTTCATTCTTGTTTCAGACAGAAGTAAGGCTCTATATCTAGTACAAATAACCGTCAGACTTGACGTGTTGTGAATTGCGATCATGAGATTGACGAATTAGCCGTGCGATAAAGCGTCAAAAAGTGAGGAAGCAGCGCCGGACGCTGATGCCGAAGAACTCTTTGGACTTGCCTCCAAGCAACTAGAAACCGTCATGGCGTCCACGTAAAGAGTTGGAGTTTGGAGGATGCCATTTGCTGGCATGTCTCGTCGGATATCACCGTGCCAATCTACCAAGTACTAGCATGCATATCCTCTTGTTTTTTTTTTACCAGAAAGGAAACAAGTAGCACGAGTGCCTGCTAGCTCAATCCTTTGCTTAAGGCTTCAACCTTCAATGCTGAGGTTTCTGTTACTTGGACGTTATGCTACGGCTTTCTCGCGCTAAAGCTCGTGTCTTTGTCCATCTCCCGTATCCAGGGAAGGAATCTGGAACTTGTCCCGGGGGAAAAAATTCAACTGTATATGCAAATTCTGCTTTGAGACTGCCGTTCGGAAAAGAAATGCTTCGCGATTGGTGAGAGGGCAAATGGATTATTGGTCGGTTGCCCGGTCGAGGAAGCAAGGAAGTAATCTTGAGTGATGGTTTCTCGTCAGGCTTTGTGTGGATGCCACTCAAAGTTCCTTGTCGTGCATTCCCAACTGAGTTTGTTGCATCGCAACGATGTTGACGACATGACGTGCTTCTTCTTTTTTCTATTGTTGTTGTTGAAGAAAGATCACAGATGTAAGTGTTAGAAATAATGCACGGATCGACAGGGACAAGAGACACGAATTTTACGTGGAAAACCCTTGCGGGAAAAAACCACGGGCGCCAACCGGCGATGAACACTATATGAGGAGCGATTACAGAACGCCGGGGATTACAATGAGGTATAAGGTGTCAACCCTCCCCGTGCGGCTTACAAGAGGTATATAAAGGGGTAAAAGGACTTAGAGTCCAAGTAGGAAACTAATCCGCTAATATGGTAACTAATCCGGACACTTCCATATTAGAAATTCGGATCACAATATATCCCTTATTTCAACAATCTCCACCTTGAGACGAATTTCCTCTTGCAGCATAATGAAGAATCATCAATCATCAAATATCTCCATAATAAGATAAAAATCACCGTGCGCCAACTAGTCTCTAGGACTAGACTGTAATACCAACTAAGCTTGAGCAAAGCTCAAACTTAGCTGCAGGGACTGGCTTTGTCATCATGTCAGCTGGATTATCATGAGTACTTATCTTGCACACTTTGACATCACCTTGAACAATAACATCTCGAATAAAGTGATATCTCACATCAATGTGCTTTGTTCTCTCATGGAACATCTGATCCTTTGTAAGGCATATAGCACTCTGACTATCACAAAATATAGTAGTGCAAGAATTATCTCCACAAAGCTCAGTGTACAAACCTCTCAACCAAATAGCTTCTTTACAAGCTTCAGAAATAGCCATATATTCTGCTTCAGTGGTAGATAAGGCAACAGTAGATTGCAAACTGGCTTTCCAACTAACAGCACAACCACCAATGGTGAAAACATAACCTGTGAGAGACCTCCTCTTGTCCAAATCACCAAAGATAATCAGAATCAACATAACCAACAAGTCCATCTCTAGAATTCCCAAAGCGCAAACAAGCATTAGAAGTGCCACGCAAATATCCGAATATCCACCGAATCGCTTTCCAATGCTCTTTTCCGGGATTAGCCATGTATCTACTAACAACACTCGATGCATGAGATAAATCAGACGAGAACATACCATGGCATACATAAGAGAACCAATCTGACTGGAATATGGAACTCTAGACATGTACTCAATATCATAATCGACTTAGGACATAAAGTCAAGATAATCAAATGCGAAGCTAATGGAGTACTCACGGTTTTGCATCATGCATATTAAAACGACGAAGAACCTTCTCAATATAACCTTTTTGGCTAAGGTATAACTTGCGATTTCCTCTCTCGATAATCTCCATGCCAAGAATTTTCTTTTTTGCACCTAGGTCCTTCATCTCAAATTCATTACTCAATTGTGCTTTCGGTTTGCTATTTCGACTTATCTTTTGCAGCAATCAACATATCATCAACATAGAGAAGCAAATAAATGGCTGAACCATTATGATCTTTAAATAGACACAACTATCATAATCGGATCGCTTAAAATTATGAGAGAGCATAAAAGAGTCAAATCTCTTGTACCATTGCCTAGGAGATGCTTCAAACCATAAAGAGATTTCTTTAATCTACAAACAAGGTTTTCTTTTCAGAATAACAAAACCTTCAGTTGGTCCATATAAATATCTTCTTCCAACTCCCCATGTAAGAATGCGTTTTAACATCTAATCGCTCAAGTTCATAATCATGCATAGCAACAATCTGAGTAAAGTGCGAATAGAACTATGCTTCACAACCGGGAAAAGACATCATTAAAATCAATACCTGGAATTTGACTATAACCTTTAGCAACCAATCTTGCTTTATACCTTGCTGGTTCAGTAGAAGAAATACCTTCCTTTCTTTTGAAAATCCACTTACAACGAACAGGCTTCTTCTCCTTTGGCAATTTCACTAATTCCCAAGTGACATTCTTTTCAAGTGACTCCATCTCATCATGCATAGCAGTTATCCACTTATTACAATCAGTGGAACTAATAGCCTCAGAGTATGATGAAGGTTCTGTATTACCTTCAATTTCTTCTGCTACACTCAAAGCATAAGCAACAATGTTAGCTTCTTCAATCAACCTCCTGGGTGGATTAATCTCTCTCCTAGGCCTGTTAACTGCAATAGACTGTTGTGGTGGCTGCTCAACAATAGGTGCATCATGAACAATGGTATTCTCTTTATCTGATGTGTTACCTGAACCAACAGAGTGCTCCACCTGAACACTTGAATTCTGCTTACTCTCAACAGGAACGTTAGTAGGCAGTTTATCAGGAAGCATAGCAGATTCATTAAAGATAACATTTCTGCTAATCACAACCTTCCTTGTTTCAGGATTCCACAACTTATATCCTTTAACACCAGATTTATAACCAAGAAAGATGCACTTAATAGCTCTAGGCTCTAATTTTCCATTATCAACATGAGCATAAGCAGTACAACCAAAAACTCTCAATTCTGAGTAATTTGCTGGGGAACCAGACCATACCTCAATTGGAGTCTTCTTTTCAATTGCAATATTGGGTGACCGATTAATGAGATAGCAAGCAGTGGAAGCGGCTTCAGCCCAAAAACGCCTATGCAAACCTGCATTAGACAACATGCAACGGGCCTTGGAAATGATGGTTCTGTTCATACGCTCAGCTACACCGTTTTGTTGAGGAGTACCAGGAACGGTGTAATGCCTAACAATGCCTTCAGCTTTGCAATATGATTCAAATTCATCAGAACAGAATTCCATCCCATTATCAGTGCGAAGTTTCTTTACCTTCTTTTCAGTTTGCCTTTCAATCATAGTCTTCCACTCTTTAAATGTTGAAAATGCTTCTGACTTATGTTTCAAGAAATAAGGCCACACTCTTCTAGAATAATCATCAATAATTGTTAACATATAACGAGCACCTCCTAGAGATGTCTTACGAGATGGCCCCCATAAATCAGAATGCACATAATCTAAAATACCTTCTGTAGTATGAACTGAGGTATTAAATCTCACCCTCTTGTGTTTGCCAAACACGCAATGCTCACAAAATTTAAGCTTGCTGATGCTATGTCCATCAAGAAGTCCTCTCTTACTCAATTCTGCCAAACCAAGTTCACTCATATGCCCAAGACGCATATGCCAAAGATTAGTAGCATCAGAATCAGATAATGAACTTGAAATTACAGCAACATTACGATATTGTAGTACCTCGCGGATGGTACAGTTAGCGCTTTAATATCACTTTCATCACAATAAGAGAGCCTTTTGATACCTTTAAAACTCCA
This sequence comes from Ampelocalamus luodianensis, assembly GCA_036346255.1. Classification (NCBI taxonomy): domain Eukaryota; kingdom Viridiplantae; phylum Streptophyta; class Magnoliopsida; order Poales; family Poaceae; genus Ampelocalamus; species Ampelocalamus luodianensis. The sequence goes on along the minus strand of CM070617.1, from coordinate 20,111,731 downwards.
CCTTCACTGAATACTTGTACCCTTTAGTATCAAGAGTACTCAAAGAGATGAGGTTTCTTTTCAAATCTGGAATGTGCCTCACATCTGTCAAAGTTCTGACAATACCATCAAACATCTTGATCTGAATTGAACCAATTCCTGCAACCTTACAAGATGAGTTATCACCCATCAACACATTACCACCTTCAACAGGTTCATAGGTGGCAAACCAATCCTTATTATGACACATATGAAAGGTACAGGCAGAATCAAGAATCCATTCATCATTGGTCTTAGCACATCCAGCAAAAGCAACAAGAATTTCTCCATTAGGACTATCATCAGCAGCAAGAGAGGCTTTACCTTCATCATCTGGTTTACCTTTTGGCTTATAATGGCCGGTTCTCTTTTCTTTATTTTGGAGCTTCCAGCATTCAGAGATGTCGTGCCCACTTTTCTTGCAATATTTGCACGACTTATACTTGCCTCTAGATTTCGACCGGCTCTTGTAGCCGTTCGGACTTTTGCCTCGATATCCATTATTTGAGTTCTTCTCCTTTTGTCTGCCACGAATAAACAAGCTTTCTCCTTTCGAGCTTGAATTTTCAGAAGGTACCATCTGTTTCATCTTCTCCTTAGCATGCAAAGCTTCATAAACTTCATTAAGAGTGAGAGTATCTCTACTATATAATATGGTATCTCTGAAATTTGAAAATGAACTAGGCAGGGAACACAAAAGAATAAGACCCAAATCCTCATCCTCATATTTTACCTCCATCGACTCTAGGTCGGCAACGATCTCCTTAAACGTTGAAAGATGATCAAGTACAGATTCTCCTTCTTGCAATTTATGAGAGTACAACTTCTGCTTGAGATGCATCTTCTTTGGTGAGATCTTTTGTCATGCAAATTTGTTCCAACTTGACCATAATGCAAGAAATTGTCTTCTCCTTTAAAACATCCTGTAAAATATTATTGGATAGATGAAGGTGAATCGAGATAAAGCCTTACGGTCTTTACGCTTGTCATCCGGGTCCATGCGATAGGTTCTTTCGCAAAACCTTCCAATGCATCATCCAAATCCATCTGTGCCAACACAGCCCTCATCTTAACTTGCCACAATAAAATCTTGTGTCACGATCCAGGAGTGGAAGATCATACTTCAAAGTCGCCATGAGGAATAAAACCTGAAAATTGCTAGTAATGATCTGTAAACCTAGCAAAAATCACGACTGTTTGGTACACTTTTTGTGTACGAGAAACAAAGATCTTGAAACCACAGCATCGTTCTTGTGTGCACTAAGCAAAAACTCCAAAAACTTGATCCTCCACGTGAAGCAATACTCGAGTACTTTAGATCACAAGAATAAAGAATTGATGTGTGAAATAGTATAAAAACAAGAGCTTGGACTGTCTTTGGAGGTTTGTTTTTTCTTTTTTGATGGTCCGCTCTGTTGGCGCTCCCAATCTCTCTCCGTTGCTTGCGCCTTCGGTTAAATGCACGCTATTGGAGAGTTCTCGATACTTGGCGCCGCTTGGAGGACGTGCGTCTTTGGATCAAGTCGATGCACGCGTAGATGCTGTGATGAAGGACGCCGCCGGCCGACGCAAGACGTAGATGCGCGGGGCCGACGATGCGCTTGGCCGAGGCGACAGCGACGACGGCTCGCCTCCGTGTGGCGGCGCGCACGGAACGGATCTGTTATTTTTTTTTTATCTCTCAAACCCCAATCTCCTGTGCTCTGATACCACTTGTTAGAAATAATGCACGGATCGACAGGGACAAGAGACACGAATTTTACGTGGAAAACCCTTGCGGGAAAAAACCACGGGCGCCAACCGGCGATGAACACTATATGAGGAGCGATTACAGAACGCCGGGGATTACAATGAGGTATAAGGTGTCAACCCTCCCCGTGCGGCTTACAAGAGGTATATAAAGGGGTAAAAGGACTTAGAGTCCAAGTAGGAAACTAATCCGCTAATATGGTAACTAATCCGGACACTTCCATATTAGAAATTCGGATCACAATATATCCCTTATTTCAACAGTAAGCATGCCTCGACGTTCCTTGGAGTGTGCGACTTCTCTAGCGGCCTGGTCATCTTGTGCTTTGCCGTTCCATTCCTGGTACAGTGCGATGCGTTCACTCATCACTTGCCGCTGTACAGTCACAGATGGTGGTAGTGATGATTGAAGTTTCGGGGAGACGTGTCACCTGAAGGAAACCTCCACACAAATCTGCAAATACAATATCAAGGAAACTAGAAAGTTTGTTTACTATAGCAATGTGGGATTTTTCATGACAATCCATTCGAAAAGAAATAGAGATTTGCTAAAGGGTATTCGAGTAAATTTTTTTTTGTTTGGTGATACTCGAATTCTGTGGCCGTTGGTTGGATGCAGTTATGAAATAATGTCTTTTAATTATTATTTTTTACAAAACTAGGTTGTTGCCCTAAAAAATTACAAAAATAAGTCCCTGTCGCCAGTTCGGCTCCTATCGCCAGTTGAACTGGTGGCAGGAATTGGGCAGGTTCTTATCACCAGTTAAACTGGTGATAGAAATCTAAGAATTTTTAAATATAGTAAATAAACTCAAAAAATTACGAAATTTTTTTTGGAGCCTCCTGATGCCATTTTCTTGCTTTTGTAATTTTTTTAATAATTTTATCCATTCTGAATTTGTCTCCAAAATTCATTTAAGTATACTATTTGTAGGAATTTGTAAGTATATCAAATGAGGTCCAAACATTACGAATTTCTTTGTGAACGCTCCTTACATAGTGTAATAGTATGTATAATTTTTAAAGAATTTTATATGATTTAAAATTATCTCTAAAATTAAGGGTTTACACAATCAAGTACACTATATCGGAAACCTAAATTAAGAATTGTTTAGACAATTTCAGAACATATAAAATTCTGGAACAATTACACAAACAATTAAACTACGTAAGGAGCGTTCACAAAAAAAATTCATAATGTTTGGACCTCATTTGGTATATTTATAAATTTCTATAAACAATATACTTAAATGAATTTTGGAGACAAATTCAGAATGGATAAAATTATTAAAAAATTACACAAGCAAGAAAAAAAAATTCATACTTTTTTAAGTTTATTTACTATATTTAAAAATTCGTAGATTTCTATCGCTAGTTGAACTGGCGACAGGAAGTAGAGAGAGAAGGGAGGGCTATTCATGGGGGAATTCATATTTTGCCCTTACGTTTGTTGGGTTTTCAGAAAATACCCTCTTTCCCGATGTTGATGGAGATGGAGAGGTTGACTCAGAGGGGAAGTTGATGATTTCTAGGGTTTGGTGAGTGTTTTTTCCTGCATCCACTGGTAGATCCAAGTTTGATATGGATTTTTGGTTTTGTGTTGTTGTATGTTGCTGTATGGATTTGGCTTTTTATCGAATTTTTCTAGTGAGTGATTTCTACGTTGCGTAGTGTTTTTTTATATATTTTCAAGGTGAAAGGAGGAGAAGGGTTCACGGATCCGTGGGATTGTGACCGCTACGGATTCACAAATAGGTGAGTGATTTTAGAAATCCCCACGGTTGGGGGATTTGTTTGATTTTGCTTAATTGATTTCGTGTTGCATGTGAGTGGGTTTTTTATTGTGGAAAAAAAATCACCTCCTAAGCGAACGATTTGACCATTAATTACAACCCATTTTTGTTGGGTATGTCTTGATTCATACACGTTGGCTTTGTTGAGTGAGATCGATCTTTGTTGAGCGAGATCGATGAGCCTCTCTGAATCATCAACATGGTGTGGTGTATTCTAGATCTGTCACTATTTCTTTTAGTGATACACCTAAGTTTTTTTTGTTTTTGTAGTTTAAATCATTAACACGGTTGTTTTTTAAGATCCACATGGGTTTAAGTCGTTCAATTAGTATATCAAGCATCCATATATGTTGTTTTCTTATGTTTACCAAATCGTGTATTTAGATTTAGATAGTTTTATCATTATCAATAGCTATTAGCTTGTTTATGTTTTACATAGTTCACTTAATGGGTAGGGGAATGGTAGAATGTTTTTACTTGTTGAGAGAGTCATAGTATGAGTGGTTCACGTCCAACATTTTTTTGAGTAGGTCGTTTGACATAAACAGAGACAAATGTTTTTTAGGCCTGGGTTTGTTGGAAGTTTTTATCTCTAAACTTGATCAATGTACATTAGATGTATCTATTTTTTAATGTATTTTCATCGCCATGCCTTTTTTTAAAGAAGAAAGTTCATTAATAGTTTTCCAAAAAAAACAGATGGGCGATTTGACTCCTATATGGTCCCGTTGATTCGGTTTTACAGGTGATTGTCAGCCATGAGCGGTACAATCAACAATCAGGCGTAGAGTGTCAGGAAACTGCACGAGAGTGACATGGTTAGTTTATTCATGAATTTATTCACTTTTACATTAGTTTCCTCGATGAATATTTAAAGTTACTTGCTCTCTGTATGAACATACATTAATTAGTGCTAAATTTTCTGCAGCTGTACTTCCCAATATGTGTTGACAAGCACTTGTTTCTGTTCATCGTTGATATCATCGATCGGAAATATGTATTCCTTGATTCAATGTATAATGAGGATTCCCATTCCAAGAAAATATGTGATATCGTATTTGTGAGTTGCTAACTTTTTTTTTAGTCTCTAGGTTCAGTTTCATCTGTGTCATCATTTGTTATTTTAAACCTGTCTTGTTTGTTGTAGCCCATTTCCAAAATAGGTTTACTTTCCTCCTGTATGCACATATTGCTAATTTTAAAAAAGGTTTGGAGGGGGTATATAACTGAGGCCTATGTTGTTTGATGTCTGTCTTAGTGTTCACAAACTCATCTATCTGACATTAGTAGTGCAAGCAGGAGGTTAAAACTTTTTTACATCTAACGCAATACCTTTTTACATGCTTTATGCATTAAATTTATAAATTGCATAAATTTTGTATTCGACGCATGTAAAATACGGAATGTAAACCACTTTTGTAATTTTTTATTTCATACCTGCAAGCTGGATGAAGTGCTTGGTTGTAACCTACTAACAGTTGACAGCAGCTCTCATGGGCCAGAGAAAAACCGATTAACAGCGGCTCTAATTGGCTGGACAAAAAACAAAACCAGCAAGCACAAAGCCAATTACAGTGTGGCCCGTTAAGGAGCCGAGCGATTGTTGAAACCATGGGAAGTGAGAACAAACAAATGTTTCGTATCGGACGGCTGGAAATTCGAGTACGGGCAAAAAAACAAAAAAAATACTCGAATGTTGCCTAGACACTCCCAAGATCGGACGGACCGAGTAACACTCAGATCTTGCCAATGGGCTCACGAAATAGGGCCGGCAAGTACAGCTTGCGCCTAGGAGGAACGGACCGACTCACAGATCAGCTTCCAGAATGTTCTTTGCCAGGGCAAGGGCATCTCAAAAAACAAGGGCAGCTCAAGCATCTCAAGAAGAAGAAAAAGGGTCTTGCCCTGAAGCCTGGAAAAGGTGAAGGAGGATTCTTCTTCAGTAATCAGTACAGTCTCAGAGACCATGAGTCCATGACCGAAGGAGCCAAAATGCAGATGCAGTCAACGGAGATGCATGCGATCCTGGTGATATGCTTGTGGCATGCCACCAGTAAGACGCCAACCACCAAACATCTACCAAGAAACCAGTCTCAGGAATTCCACACTCCACAGCACAAATACAGATATATCCATTCCCCAACCTGGTAATCTCAATCCACTGCTTATAGCAATCCAAAACCAAGACATGATAGTCCCGTCCCGTACGGACTTCACCACAGGCAAAATTTCATTCGGGTCCTTTTCTATCTGAATGGAACCAAAGCTATCCGCTTTCTAGATGATCCCTGTAGACTAGGAGATAGAAATTCTACTAAATCTATCTAATCTACTTACTTTGTTCCCTAATTTCAGATTACCAATGAGCACACAGTTAGGAGACTGGCTTTCTAGCATGCTGTACTGATAATACAAGTAAAAATAGATAAGTGAAAGCTACTATATCAAGCTAGTAGCACAGTTCTCGAGGAAAGATTGGTATTAAAGGGAGGAACCGAATAAGGAAGCAATGCTGACGCTGACACAAGTGTGTGTCGTGAAGCTGGGGGTATCTCCATCAGGCAAGAAAGCCAACAGTTTGCAATTTAATAAACATGGGCAACCAAGCAGCTGAGTTTTAAGAAACAAGCCGTCATGAACTACCTGACTAGAGATCACAGATAAAGTACTTTTTAAATGTTGTTCTTCTATGCCTGTGAAACAAATTTGCCAACCATCATGGAAGGCAACTTCCATAGATACGTGCAAAAGCCCCCATCAAGAAAGCTGGAACTGGAAGCAATGAACAAACTTACAGTAAACCACTGCAAAGTGCAAACTACTGTCTCAACAAACCAAAAGAGCTGTGCATTCGTGCAGGAGTAAGCTGCACTTCGTATACTAATATTGGAGGCATTGACTTCGGTACTGGTAGAAGTTATCAATGCTGCCTTCCATGGTGGAAACAAACGGAACACTGCCTTGCAAGCAACACAATGTTGAGGCCATGTGCGCCGGGCAAGACGCCCACCCAAAATTCAGAACATCCACTGCACAACGCTCATGGCAAGATATATTCCTGGTAAGCATACATGAAAACACATGGGGACCATGCCTTGGTTCCTTAAACTTCTAAAGAAGTTGCCATGCTCCAGCTGGATGCACATGCTTTCCAGGTAGATCTGCTGCTACATTCCACTGGAGTGGACCATGGACCAGAGTAAAATAATACAGTTCTAGTCTGTTGCAACCTTAAAATGACCACAGTATCACAATTTATACCTTTTCCGCCCTCCAAATTGAGATCACTGATGACGTTAGATAAATACACTGAAAATTTGTCTAAGATCTCAAAGATGTAATTGATTTTGAATTAGAAGCCTCATGCAATTACAATGTGCAGCCCCGATTATATGGTGCAGCCCCGATTATATGGAGTTGAATACACACATCACTGTATTACCAAAACGGAGGCTATAATGCAACTGCTCAGCAGCAACACAAGCCATCCAGATTTTATCCTATGGAACTTTTCAAAATCATATAATGTACAAATTTTGGATATCATACCTATGGACAACTTAGCAATTGCTAAACATCCAAAAACAAAACTCAAAAATATAACAGCAAAGCTCCTATTCTCCAAGTCAACCTGCTTTTCCTGAAATCTTTCAAGTTCTGATCTGCAGAGACATCACAGTATGATTCACAAAGTTATAATCATACCAAGCCAATATCATGCTTTAATGACGCAAATGCCAATTCATGAAGTTTTATCTGAAGTCTTAACTGTGTCCTTTAGAAATTCTAATTAGCTAATACAAAAATACACTAAGAAAAACATTATTTGCTGAGCAGACACTGAATCAACTCAAGATGGGCCTATATTATCAAGTATAGAAATCTGAACATAGAGGAAAAGGAAAAGGAAAAAAATGTAACTATACAAACCTGATTATGGCATTATCCTGGAGTAGCTGGTTTAACTGTGAGGAAGCAACTAGCTTCCATGAGAGAATCCCTTCAATTTCCTTCGCCTGAAACCAATGAATATATGATGAGAAACAGAGATTAAAGGCAGGAATAGCTGAAAGAAAGGATAAGTGAAAAGAATTGCATACAAAATTATCTTTGCTGCTCTCGAGAAACTTCAACTCCAATTTGATTTTCTCCATCAGAGCATCTTTGCTATCAATATCAGCATCAAAATCCTTAAAAATTTGCCCGTATCTGCTGTTCAGCTCCTCTAGGTACCGCTCCAAGACAGAGAAGCTCACATCAAGAGATTGAACTTTCTCCATTAGCACCTTAAGAACTGTATCTCCAGGAATCCTGAAGGTCTGAAGTGTTCTTGTCTCTGCCATTTGATCATGAGCACCATTCTTCAATGAATCAACACTTGCTTTATCGTCTTCTAGTTCAAATTCATCTTCATCAAGGGGTTCTTGTGAGGAGTCTTTGCCACCAGTAGGCTCCTTCAAAGGTGTTTGCTCAACTGGCTCCTTGATTTTATCATCAGGTTCCACTTTTTTATTCTCAACTGGAATCAAATTCTCGAGCATCTTCTCTACGGCATCCATTCCATACACTTCAAGCATACTGAGTGTGCAGTAGAACTCAGAACCATAATGGCTTAGCAAGTTGAGCTTCAAATATCTAGCCCACTTTGGCTTGGGAAAAGTGAAATTCTGAGCATGCTTGGCATTTGCGACAGTGAATCTCCCAAGTGTTTCCCAGTTTTCTGTGGGATAAGTCGGACTGCTTAGCATTTCAAATTCTTTTAAATTAGAAGAATAGTGCTCGAAATTTGCAATTGCAATGGTATCCACTAATGTTTCTTCAGAAAGTTCTATGATGACAAATTTCCCCTCTGCTGAGCAAGGATTGCGCAGATACTTGTCCTTGTCTTTGTCTAGGATGTTGGAAGCACCCTTGGCCTCCTTGTTAAAATCCAGGACCTTTGCCCCTTTAGCTGCTGAAGCGTAATTGTGCAACTTCCCACTAGGCTCCCTTCGGTGGATCACATTGCCGGTTTGATTAGAGGCATCTTTTCCCCTTTCAGCGATTGATCTTGTCTTGAATTCATCGAGACCGGGAGGGACAACTCGTGATAATCTTGCTGGTCTCGGAACATCTTCACCCTCCACCTTCCCCGCTGGATGAACTCCAGAATCGACGTTTGTCAGAGGAAGACTCTCACTCTGACCTTCTGAAGGCTCAATCTGACTATCCTTGGTTAGAGCTTCGGCGTCATCACTTTGCGCCTCATCCTTGGAGCACAGTTGATCTTCCTGCAGCAGTGTCTGTTCTGAAAGCGCAACAGTTTCATCAAGTTTAACACAAGTATCACCTGATACTGCGAAATTCTCCTCATGCTCCCGCTGTACGCCGGGATTAACAGAATCTTCATTCAAGGTAGGCTCAACGACGGAGAGAGTAACAGCAGAGCCTCCTCCATCTGCAGAAATCAGACACCACCAATGTAATCCCAAAGTCGACACGGAACTTAGCACACAAATTTGGAAACAGATGGAGAAAATTAGCAATTTGAGGACAGAAGGACGCGGAATTTCCATCAACCCATCTAACAAGCAGGAACTCCTATTCAGAATAACAACCGCACACTGATCTAACTGGGTTCGATTGCGCTGCGATTTCATCGACTCACGGAGAAACCGCGGCCCAAGCCATCATCTAGCGATCACCTCACCACGCAACCACCCACCTACCCACACGATTCATCAAGTTCGATTTCAGAAACAGCAAAGACGAAGGCCAAACCATACCGCGTTGACCGTCGCCGTGGCCTATGAGCGAGTTGACTAGGAGTAGGACGACCCACGACGCGACGACCACCGAGGCGGAGAAGCCGTACAGCCGCCTCTTCCTCCCGGCGGCTGCGTCCACGCTCTGCTCCGCCGCCCTCCTCTTCAGAAGGGCTCTCCGCGACCTCTGCATTTCTCCCGCCTCACATCTCCGCCAACTGCACCCGGCAGCAGAAAACTCGGCTCGACCCAGCGAATCCGAGCGAATCCTAGTCGGGGGAGCTCAGAATCGCAGAGTCCGATGCGAATCAGAACGGATCGGGGGCTGGGGCTTCGTGGGAGGGGCCGCGTGGTAGTGGTGGAGCGGGCGGCGGATGGGTGTGGGGTTTTGAAACGGCCGCAGCTCCATTGGGGGAAGGAAGGCAGGGAGGAGGAGGAGGAGAGGAAGACGTTAATGGCTTTTGTATCGCGAGATCTTGTCGCCTTCTACCGTTCGCAACTTCGCACTGTTTATTCGTGAAACCTGTCTCCAACCTGTGCTGTGCGTTGTGAACCTGTGATGAGGGGAGGGGGGTCTTCTGGACCCTTTGGCACTTTGTTTATTCTTTCTAGCGTGGAATAGTAATGCTGCTTACCGTTGTCAAGGTTCGAGTTCAAACTGAAAGTTCGAAATCAGGGAGGAAAAAACGTGTGTATAGGGCTATAAGTCAAATTTGAATATACGAGATACGGAAAAGGGGCAAAATTTATGACGAATAGTAATGATTTTTATTGTCCATTAACATTTATTCTGTCTAGTTATTCCCATAGTCTATCTCCAACGAGGTGTTTTTTTTTTTTGCGAGGCTCTAACGAGGTGATTTGATCATGAATAAGTTGCACAAAATGAGATGATTACACCAGATATACTCATTTGTACACAAATTTACTACTGTACATACATGGATGAAGAGGATAAGAAATCTTGGCATATATATCTCACTCAAGAAGAGGAAGAAATGTTAGCATTTTTAGACGATCGATGTCGTAGTCGGGAGACAACCAATTCAACCACATAATGAACACCAAGAGAGACACAATGTATAGAGGAGATCCAAATATATTTCTCCATCCATCTCTCTTGTACATATGGGTCTTCATATTTATAGTCCATAGAGATGAAAGCCCTCAAGGACCGGTTTAGTCTTTTGCTCATAATTAGATTTCGTAACACTCCTCTTTGGGCAATAGACAACGATATGCAAATATCTCATAAAAAACTTCTTCCAAAAACCCATAAGAAAAAAAAATACAAAAAAGAGTACATTGCATTCATAAGTTACATTACACTTATTGCCTTACTAAAAACCTTCATGTGCATTACACTTATTGTCTTATTAAAACCTTCATGTGAGAATTTTTTTTAAAAAACTCATCAAGAAAAAGAGTGTATCGTTTAATCTTCGGGATCCAATCTTCAAGATTTTGGATAAATCTTCAGGATTTGATAAGGGTTATGATCTAGGGGTACTAGAGGAAATCACTATTCTACTAACTTCTGGTGGAAAATGCACTTTATAAGAGCTTGTGTAGGCGTACTTCTGATCTTCAGTTTTCTCATTTCATTCTTCGGGTCTTGATAGGTCCTTGTCCACTTCTAGGGATCATATGATCATTGGTATGATTAAGGGATCGACTGGTAAGATAATTTTCCTTCAGGGAGATGCTCTCTCTTCCGAGAGACACTCTTACTACAGATAAGAGACTATTGTGTATGAGTTTTATATATATTGTGATTTTGTTTCCTTTCTTACTATGAATTTTGAGTTCTTCGGGAATCTCATCAAAGATTTTCAGAACCCATTGACTGCATATTTTATTTATTTGTTCATACCATTTATCATAATTATTCTGCAACGAAACATTATATCAATCATAATAGGAGAGTAACAGTCTCTACAGTGACATTTGAACCATAGCTTTCACGACTTCATTATATTTATAATGACCCATCACGTCTGAACTACCTGGCTCTAAGACTTTTATTTAGCAATTTTGGTTCAGACTTATATGCTTTCATTATTTGACCCGATATGAATGCTTCAGACGCTCGACCAAATACTTTGATTCTGGATCCATATTCCCATAAGAGAAACTTTAGCAATTGTAGAGGCAAAGTGATTGTCAACAACTTTTCTCCCATGTCCTCTAAATTGAGGGTATCTCAGTGTTAACCAGATCTTTGTCATTTCCCAAACAAAAGATTCTTGATCGTTCTGCATTCCCAGCATTGTAATATGCGCACATCAAGTTACTAGGCCTTTTATCTTCGTAATGAACCTCTCCATAAGGTATTTCATCTTCAATATGAGTTCTCTTCAAGAGAGTTAAAAGACTGATTAATAATTGTTTTGAGTAGTGTCATTAGATCTTAGACCCGCAGGCGTCCCCACATATTTTAGATCAAAGACCAATAAGTCAAATTTGCATAAGTGGATATACTATTCAACCAAGGGTATTCCACTCTTAGCGATGTATTTACTGCGAGTAAACACTGTTGTAACTCCTTCATAATTTGGAAAGTATCTGGTGGACTCCCCGCTTCTGGCGCACAGGAGTATAAACTAAAATTTAAGTCTAGGTTGACTAGTGTGCGTATCTTAGTATTAAAGATCTTTTCATTCTCGAAAATACGACGGTATTTGAACTTTTGGGCATTTCTCTCCCCTAGTGTCGAGATTCTATCTTTATTAATTGCATACCACAAAATTACCTAATCATGGGCACATGATTTATTAAATTTCAGATCAAATATGATCTCCAACAACTAGTGGTGGCCTAAAGGTGTATACCACAGTGGTGATAACATGTTGAAAATGTTTGATTCCTTCAACACACACTTATTTCAACAAGGGGCTTGATAATTATATGTAGTGAGCTAGACTTTTATCAGTGCAGTGGCAAGAAAACTGCATGATCATAACATTTTGTAGGATATTCCAACTTTTGGTTGGTTATTAATCTGCAACGAATGTTCCATACAGCCTATAGGGGTCCAACAGTTGGCAGACTTATTCTATAGACTAGCTTATTTATTATTTGCCTAAGTTTTGATCCAATTACCCATATCATATTTTAAATAATTTGGATCATTAAACTTCAAACTTATAATTACGCAACATACTTTCTTATAGTCATAAGCAATATGTTCAAATAGCATAAAACTACAGGATGCTCTTCAGGAACATAAATATAACTTTAGAACATAAAATATTTTATCATAGTTAATCTGCACAGAAATACTAGATTTTCTTTTGGACTTCAAATCTAGTTGAATCACCCTAATAGTATAACTATTCGACGAGAATATTATCGTTCAACAAGAACACCAAATTTAATTAAGGGTGATAGATTGTATACCTGATTTTAATTTGTAATGCTAGAATTAACATGGCTAAATTTAGATCATTCATGATCAACAAAATCCAATAAGTCATTATATTTTATTTTGGGAGCTATATTTGCTTCAAGCAAGTGATATGACTTCTGGTGGTGATGCAGTGCAGACCATATTTACCAATTTATGCATGCAACATTTTCGATGAGTATGTCACGCTTTGGTGCATAGCCAACATAGTATATGTGCTGCTGCGTCAAGCAACCGTCGATTTGTCGTGTGCATTCCCGCATGCTGGTTGTTAACATATTGCTGACAACACAAATCAATTGCCCTTCGTGGGCAGCAATGATTGCGGTTGCTAACAGCATGGGTATCGACAATGGCGTAAATGTTATTTTTCATATTAAGTGAATAAGGATAATAATCATGCAATTTACTTTAATTATCTAACAAAATAAACTAGATTAATTTATTGCTTCAGACTAATTTGTTTCTGGCTTTGACCTAGAATATGCCACTGTGTCTACCATAACTCTTGTTTTGGATATTTTCTATGCCTCTTAGGTTCCAATATCCACACAAGGCTAATATATTTTTTTAAATATTCTTGTCGAATAGTTATACTATTTGGGTGATTCAACTAGATTTGAAGTCCAGAAGAAAATCCAGTATTTTCATGCAGATTAACTGTTGTCAAATATTTTATGTTCTAGCATTATATTTGTGTTCTTGAAGAGCATATAGTAGTTTTATGCTGTTAGAACATACTGCTTATGACCATAAGAAAATATGTTACGTAATTATAAACTTGAAGTTTAATGATCCAAATTATTTAAAATATGGTATGAGTAATTGGATCAAAACTTGGGCAAATAATAAAAAAGCTAGTCTGTAGAATAAGTTTGCCAACTCTCGGACCCTCATATGGGACATTCATCATAGATTAATAACCAACCAAAAGTTAGAATATCCTACAGAATGTTAGGATCATGCAGTTTTTTTTGCCACTGCACTGATAAAAGTCTAGCTCACTGCATATAATTATCAAACCCCTTGTTGAAATAAGTGTGTGTTGGAGGAATCAAATATTTCCCACATGTTATCACCACTGTAGCATACACCTTTAGGCCACCACCAGTTGTTGGAGATCATTTTGGATCTGAAATTCAATAAATCATGTGTCCATGATAGGGCAATTTTGTGGTATGCTATTAATAAAGATGGAATCTCTGCATTAGGGGAGAGAAATGCCCAAAAGTTCAAATGTTATCGTATTTTTCAAAAGGAAAATATCTTTAGTACTAAGATACACGCACTAGTCAAGCTAAACTTAAAGTTTAGTTTATACTCTTGTACGCCAGATTCGGGGAGTCTGCGAGATACTTTCCAAATTATGGAGGAGTTACAACAGTGTTTACTCGCAGTAAATATGTCGCTAAGAATGGAATACCCGGGTTGAATAGTATATCCACCTATGCAAATTTGATTTATTGGTCCTTGATCTAAAATCCGTAGGGACACCTACGGGTCTAAGATCTGATGACACTAGTCAAAATAATTATTAATCACTCCTTTAACTCTCTTAAAGATAACTCAACTTGAAGGTGAAATACCTCATGAAGAGGTTCATCATGAAGATGAAAGCCTCAACAACTTGATGTGCACATATTACAATGCTGGGAATGCAGAACGACCAAGAATATTTTGTTTGGAAAATGACAAGGATCTGGTTAATACTGAGATACCCTCAATTTGGAGGATACGAGAGAAAAGTTGTTGACAATCACTTTGCCTCTACAATTGCTAAAGTTTATCTTATGAGAACACAGATCCGAAACCAAAGTCCATGGCCGAGTGCTTGAGGCGTTCATATCAGGTCACATAATGAAAGCATATGAGGTTGAACCAAAATTGCTAAATAAAAGCCATGGAACCAGGTAGTTCAGACTTGATGGGCCATTATGAAGATAATAAAGTGGTGAAAGCTATGGTTCAAAGGTCCCCGTAGCGACCGTGTTCTCCTATTATGGATGATATAATATTTCGTTGTATAATAATTTTGGTAAATAGTATGAAGAAATGAATAAAATATGCAATTAATGGGTTCTAAAAACCCTAGTCGAGATCCTCGATGGACTCAAAAATACCTAGTAAGAAAGGAAACAAAATCGTAATATATATAAAACTCGTATCAATAGTCTCTTACCTGTAGTAAGAGTATCTCTCTGAAGAAAAATTATCTTATCGGTCGATTTCTTAATCACACCAATGATCATATGATCCCTAGAAGTGGATAAGGACATATCGAGACCAGATAGAATGAAATGAGGAACCTAAAGACTAGAAGTGCTCCACACAAGCACTTATAAAGTGTATTTTCCACCAGAAGTTAGTGGAATGATGGTTTTCTCTAGTACCATGAAGGTACGGCATACATTGGTGATATTGGCAATTAATCCCCTGAATGTCAAAAATAAAACTGGTTATATTTTAATCTAGAGTGGTACAACTATACTTATAGTTCTGCAGAACAGACTATTGGTTATAAATTTAACCACAAAGAGATAATTACAAAATATTAAGACACTGAAATGTTTGATAAATCGTATCCAAAAGGCATACGACTTTGCAACTAGTATTACCCCATATCCTCTACAAGGACAATCTACTTATGTTGCATAATTAAATAGTGATATTTGATATGTTAAGCATGTTAGTCTCGAATAGTATTTATCCTAAAACCTCTAGATGAGTTATATGATATTTGTATGTAAGACTCTACATTGTGGTAATCCAGTTAATTTGATCACAATATTCTTACCAATATTCATTTTCGAAAAGTGTATGAAAGACATTAGAGCAATAAGACTTCAACATAACTCAAGGGAGCACATGCTAAACACTGATCATAACACTTGATATTTGAATATCTTAGTCAAGCCTAGAAGGTGTTGATATGATGATTATTGTTTAAATTCACTTTAAATGTTTACCACTTAACATTTTAGATCTAGCTGGTTGATAATGCAAAGATCACGAAGATCATGCATAGATCCTGATAATCATTACTAAATCCTAAAGATATATGTCAAATCACTGTAGTGCAAAATCCCATAATATATTTATATTCTTTTGTGGTGGTGTAGCCATCTCTTGACGGTCATCTTTAGTAGACCTTGGTAGTTACTTCTACCAATCACTTAAAAATTATTGCACTATATGAAGTCCTACGTGAATGTGGTTGGCTCAGACGTGTGAATAGTCATATCTAGAAGTCATGTGGCATTAATACCATCGATACCCCTATAATTACCTATGAAGATAATACTGCTTGTGTTGCATAAATGTAAATGGGTTATGTTAAAAGTAATTTCACGAAGCATAGTGCTCCCAAATTCTTCTATCCTCATGAACTCCAGAAGAACGATGAGGTGGAGATTTCGAAAACTAGATCTTGTGAAAATCTAGCTGATTTATCCACTAAGTCTCTTCCTACGTCTAGTTTCCAACGATGCATTCGTAGCATTGGAATGAAACGGCTTAGAGAGTTACAAGAATCAAGGGAGAATCCCCTAAATCATAATCCACTTAAAGTCCTGAAGTTTTACCTTAATCTTAAACATTAACCTAGAAGGTAGAGGTTGTACTCTTTTTCCCTTAATGAGTTTTTCCTCAAGATGTCTTACATAAAGGTTTTTAACAAGGCAACGATGCAATACAACTTGCGGATGCAATGTACTCTTTTCTCCGATCCCTTTTTTCCAACTAGGTTTTTGGGAGGAGTTTTTAATGAGATGTGCATAACGCGGTATCGCCCAAGGGGGTGTTAAGAAACCCTGAATTAGGAGCCGATGGGTATAATACTGAAACTACCTACGGTGGGTTTTAATATTTACATAGAACCTCCTTATACTCGTAAATATATCGATCAATTAATAAAGAAGTTCATCATATTGTGTCTCCATCTATTGTCTCTATGTTGATTGACTATTTATTTGTTGATTGGTTCCTATGACTACTACGTTCTTCAACATTCTGAATCTCGAGATGGTACGAAACAAGAGGGGGGGGGGAAGAAAGAGAGTGGCACATTAGATTGTGCCATCGACGACAAAGCCCAAAATTCTAAGGCCACTCCAAATAGTTATTTGTGCCGCATACTATAGCTATGCCCTGTTAGATTTTTGGTGAGGTGGGGGAGAGAGGGAAGAATGAGAATGTGATTGATGCCGGTACAAGTACCAAATATTTTTAGCAAACCAAGAAAATAGTAGTAATAAATAGTGCATTAGAAGGATTTGATACTATTTCGTGAGCAATTCCTCTCCCTAAAGAGATATACATGTAATAATGTAAAGCACTCTGGTAGGTCCCTAAACTTGTGAGGTTGTGTCACTTAGCTCTAAGAACTTGCATTTTATTTTCTCAACCCCCTGAACTTGCGAGGTTGTGCCACTTAGCAGTTAGCACCCTAAATTGCATTTCACTTTCTTAGCCCCCTGAACTTGCGAGGCTGTGCCACTTAGCTCCCTGAACATGCGTTGAAGCGAAGTTTGTCGGATGTGATGTTGGCGACTTCGTCCACTTTGAGTCTGGTGGACTCGTTGTCACCCCGTTCCGGCCGTGTTCATCGTCCCTATCACCTCACGTTGACAAAAATGGATTCTTCGAGCCCGGGAAGGCACCGTGTCTGCGTCTTCGCCGGAGCTCCACCGTCACAGCTTGCTGCCGCCCTCACCTCCTCTGAGTTGCTCATGATAGAGAGAAGTATATTCTAGTGCCAGAGCAGAAGCTACTTACCTTGCACGAAGTCCATTTGATCGCTTGCTAACAGAAAAAGCTGAGCTGGTGAATCACCGTGAGAGATAGAAGTATTGTGCCCCTACACTGAAAATGTACTTCTATCTCTCTCATGGTCGACTTAGAGGAGGCAAGGACGAAGGCGGCGGCAAGCTATGATGGTGGAGCTCCGGCGAAGACGCGAGCATGGTGCGTTCTGAGGTCCGAAGAATACATTTTTGTCGGGTGAGGTGACGGGAACAATGAACACGGCTAGAATAGGACGGCGACGAGTCCAACGGACTCGGAGGGACGAAGTCACGGCATCCCATCCGTCGAACTTCATTTTAACGTAAATTCAGAGAGCTAAGTGGCATAACCTCGCAAGTTCAGGGACTGAGAAAGTAAAATGCAAATTCAGAAAGCTAAATAATACAATCTCGCAAATTCAATGAGCTGATAAAGTAAAATATAAATTCAGATTCATAAAACTAAGTGACATAACTTTACAAATTAAGAGACCTACAATGCAATGTTTTCTAGTTTAATATCGAACCATTAGAACAGTAGTTTCTAAAATCTCACGTAACTACTCTCTCATCTGGTACCAATGTTAAGTATGCCCTAAGTCCCTAACCGCCCTAGTCCTAACCGGTGCGACTCCGCTTCCTGCGCCTGATTTGCCCGTGCGGTTGCGTGGACTCCCTCCCTTCGGCCGCCGCCTCCTGGTTGCGGCATGACCGCGAGCGTGAGGTGCTCGTCGCCCAGATCCGGTCCGCATGGCGAGGAACCCGAGCCGCACCGTCTACATAGGAGAGTCCCCTCCCCTCCCGTACGAGTCGCGGATCGCCGCATCCAGCCCCGATTTTGGAGTTCTTTTAGTTCGGATTGAATTAGCTGCGTGGTCGCATTGAGCGGTTTGATCGATGTGTGTCTCGGTGGTTGATCGATCGGTTAGTTAGGTTGGCTGCGCGCAACGGTTCTATGTTTGATCTGCCATTGTTCTTTTCTTACAGGATAGGCGGATACGACGGTGTCCGTGGCTGTCTGATGCGGTCCATGACTTGGTTTAGGACTGGGAAGAAGAATAGTTGTTTTTGAGTAATTAGTGATTCATTCCTTTTGGGTTTATAGTAGGATTGTGGCTTAATCTTGTTTAGTGGCTGCTTTGTATGCCACTGTGGTGTCACCGGTTAGTTTTAGTATATGTGATTATCGATTTACTTAATTTCTGCTGTTCTGACTGTGATTTGTAAGGCATGTTTGGTTCTAATTTGCCGGCGAAAGGATTCCTGATCTTTCAATTTACTTTAGTAATGTTTAGCTATAGACTCGTGTCATTAAGGGTGCAATTGTAGATCGCCTTGCTAGAATGATTGTATGATCAGAACCGTAAGGAACTTCAAAGATTTTGTATCATGCTGCAATGCTTATGAACTTTTCTCAATAACGACAATCAGTAAATGTATAATCATCATATATGGTTGTATTTTGGGCAAATAACATTTTAAATTTTACATGTATTGGAAACTTCCCCAACATGGAGATACTGAACTCTTCCATTTTTTTGTTACATTGGTGAATTTATAGCTGGGTCCATTGCCTTGTTCTCTCATGGCTTGTCTAGTTTTGTTGGCCACTTTCTCGGCTGTGGCGCTGTGCTGCTGTTTTCAGAACCTTATCAATTTATATATATGTTATGTTCTCTCTGGACAATCCTAGTATTCTCTAGTACGATTGGCGATTGCTTTGTATGCGGTTCTTTTAACATCTTCACGTAACTCCAGGCAGTCGCATTCTGTTGTATCAATTCAATAATGCTTTGTGTTTTATTAACTTTACTAACCTATTTTTCTCAATAGGAAACTTGGATGAAAAGGTATCTGAAAGAGTATTGTATGAGGTTCTTATTCAGGAAGGTCATGTAGTAGACGTATACATACCCTGTGACAAGGAAACTAGTCGTCCCAAAGGATATGCTTTTGCTGAGTATGAGACAGGAAATCACCCAGTATGCTGTTGGACTTTTTTCAGGACTTGTTCGGCCTAATGACAAAACACTTAAATTTGCAGTATGTTTCCTTTTTAATACTCTTCAATTTGGATACGTTTCTTCTATACTAATCATTAGTTTACCATGATAACACTGTGCTAATATGATCACAACGTACCTAGTTAGAGCACTAGTAGCTGTTATTATGTTCTGTGTCATACTATTTACTCCAAGTTCCTAGTTTCTTTCATTTCCTTTTATACCCTGTGGCATTTTGTTATTACTATGTATATTTGTCTACATTGGTGCTGATATAAGCATTAAGCAAGATTGAATTCTTAAATTTGTATCATTTTTGACAGATTTCTGGACAAGACAAACCCTTATCAAATGGCAGTAATCCAGTAATGCCTAAACTCAACCCTATACCATTACCAAAGCAGCCTCAATTTGTGCATTGTAGTGATATGCCTGTGTCGCATAACCCGGCATATCCGTTGGTAAATGGCGGGAGGGCATATTGTAGTTTTTCTAACAATTATTATCCTTACTGTGTTCACCCTCAAGGTGAGATTATTTCCTGGGCCTGTTTGTACATATACCAGCATATATATCATTCTTAATCTAATTATGTTTTTTCCCCTCTTCTGACCAAAGAATGGAATGTCAGGTGATGAACGTTGGGAGCGAAGGCAGAAGGGAAGTATTAGTTCAGGTGGATGAGGATTACGTCGGGACGTCGTGGTAAGGAGCAGGGGGAGAAGATGGCGTGGATGAACAGTTAGGAACAGTAGGGATGGCGCAAGGGGATTGGGGTAACAATCCGATCCTTTTGTTGGTTTTCATTGATGGCATAGACTGCATATATAAAGGAATACAAACTGACTTGGAAGGTATTATCCTTTCTAACGGAAACTTCCCTAATTGATAACTTGAAAGGTATTATCCTTCCTAATGCAAACTTTCCTAATTTATACTTGTTGATATTAAACTTTCCTAACTGCAACTTCCTAAATTGGTACAAGGGATGCCTAATCTGCCGCTATGGCCGGCTGCGCCTGCCCCTTGCCGCGCCGGCCATACACGCGGCTCCACATGACATGGAATCTGGTATGTTGACAAATTAGGCAGGTTGACCATGGCTTCTTAGCTCCTCAACAAATTTTCAGAAACGTCTGGATTGTACTTCATCTTCATGCATGCAAATTGCAAATATGGCTATTATCGATTTTATAAATGATAAATTGGTACAAGAAGACTGCACATCCTTGTCTTGAAGATAGCTTAGTACATTTGTATATCCTCCTCTTCATCATGGGTAAAAAGGAATGCAACAGCGCCGGCCGTACTGCGCCTCCTCTGTCTTGCATATATGCATGGTTGTATACATGCTTTGCATTATTCTTAAAGGCAATCCTTGTCGTGTACTCAATGACCATTACTCCATTACTCTTACCCAGAAGATGTTGATGTCTCAACTGTAGAGCCGTAGATATTTATAAAACCGAGTCAAGTCAACTGTTTTGTGTCCATGCCTGTCACAGAAATGAATCTTTGTCAGAAGCAGCGAAGTTTCTGGAATGCAGGCTTGCCAACCAACCCTATTTTATTATGTTTAAGTGATGCAAGACTCGGTCGTATTACTTGATAGGTTTTCTGTTTCGTTATGCAATTCTCTATCTCTGTGTCATTCGTCATTGCTGGCTAGATTTTTGCAGTCTTTTGCCCTTGAAATTTTCGTGTTTGGTGAGGAGGGGTGGAGAATAGATGAGATTGCTTGGTGCCTGGATGGCAAAGCTTGATGCTTGACAAGTTTGAGTTTTTCTACTAGTGCAGTTCCGCTTATCCTCTTATATGATACTACTTACAGTTGAGACTATCACTGTCCGAACCACCGCAAAGACAAGCTTCTACCTAAGTGATGACGTACCACTAATAATCGCTATTTGTTATCACTTCATCAGCCATATCTTTTTTTCTCTCAAAACACTTCACTTCGGCCATATCATACCATTTTGTTACTCTGTTGTGAAAGTATTAGGACAAGTCCTAATACTTGACAGATTGATATGATAGCGCTGAAACACTCCTATTTTGACTCACCTAACCCAAAATTATTTTATCCCGAAACGAAAATTCTACGGCAAAAATACTTTACTCTATAGCTGATCTCACTGCATTGGGCCCCTTAAAGCCTTCTTCAAGGTCAAAACCACACTTGAAGCCATGTATCAAAATGGTTCCTCATTGCTTCTCTCCTCAAGTAAGTTACTTCTAATGCTCCACTGACCTAGTCTCTAGGGCTTCTTTCCTTGTCTACTTGTTTATTCTTTAGCCACAGCCTCTGTACAAGGCACATATCCTCTCGGCCTTGTGCTCTTTTCTGGTGCAACTGCAACACATGAAAACTAACCATTTCTGCATATAAGTACTGCTACTGCAGCAGCTTTCCTCTGCACCGTTTTTGTCTCCAAACTTTTTAATCTTGCAGTTGCAGCCTTTGCTTCTGTGATTGCACATGCTGATTGGAAGCTGCCCCTTAGCATTGCAAGCTTACATACAACCTCAAAGACCAGCCATACACGGACACATGCACGTACGACAACTCCTCTTGATGCAATTCTTCTCAAATCCATTGGAGTCTGCATGATCTCGCGCCGATGCAGGTAGCCGGCGGCAGCGACGTCCTCCTCGGTGAAGAAGACGGCGCAGACGACGTCTTTTTCTGCGTGGCCGCATCGTCCAGGGGCAAGACGAACAAGATGTCGTACTTCCACTCCAACGCGGTCGGCGAGGACGCGGAGGCAGCCCGCGAGCTCGCCGCGCTCTGCCTCGACTACGCTCCGGCGCACCACCGGTGGCACCACCACACCGTGGCCGGGAGGCGCACGTTCGCGTTCCTCGCGGCCGACGACGGCCGCACGTACTTCGCCATCGCGGACCCCACGCCAGGCAGCGCCGAGACGGTCCGGTTCCTTGAGCGCGTCCGCGACGCGTGCAATGCCGCACCCAGGAAGCGCCCGCGCGACGGTGCGGTGGCCCCCGTCGTGCGCCAGTTCGTGCAGACGATGCAGGTCGCGGCAAGAACCGCGAGGACGAGCTCCTCCATGGCAAATGCGGCGCTCCGCGGGGACTCACCAGGTGAGCCGGCGTGCACCGACGGCGAGAAGGACGAGGAGGCCCAGTACACCTGGCCACACCACCGCGCCGTGCAACCGGAGGAAGGCGCGCGGCGGCCAGGACGGCTCTCCTGGTGGCGGCGCCACGCTGTGGTGGTGATCGTCGTTGACGTCGTGCTGTGCCTGGTCCTGTTCGGCGTGTGGATGTTCGTGTGCCATGGCTTGACGTGTGTGCTGCGATGAATTGCACAGCGTTTGCAATTGTAATTACATCCGTGGTTTCCTCCAGCGTCGTACTGTCCATGAAGACCTTTCCCGTCTTCTAAATTATCTTAGCAGCATACAAATAGATCGATTTAGATAACTAAGCTTGTGGGAAGAACTAAGCTTGTGGCATACTTCAACAATAGTCACTTGTTTGAGCAGGACATGGATAGTCTACAATAATATTCAAAATGCAGAGCCCTGCATTACAAGCAGCACATTACCACCCAATCAAAATCCAATGTTTTTGGATTGCGCAACACACAGTTCTTGTGCTACAGTACATGACAGTTATGCTATAATACTAAAACACTATGCAGATTGCGGAGATGATCTTCTTTGATTGATGGTTGTGCGGAAATTGGATGGTACTTCCCTGCAGAGAAAAAGGAGAGGACTTGTATGGTACTGTAGCAATGTAAACTTTGACTTGTAACGCGGGGAATATGTTTCTGTTTCGGCAATACTTGTCCAGAATATATTTTCCGCATTTGAGGCATTGCATGCTTCTTTATCGTCATATGGAACAGCTCATGGTCGGCTTGTTTGTTGCCCCTGTTTCAACTATGAACTCTTGTTGTCACCTATCAGTTCGTCCTTGGGCAATGCAGTCTCTTTCGGCACTTTTAGGTGTTGCTGGCTTGCAGCATCTGTCGGTTGTCACAAGCCTGTGCTACGTTTACCTAATTTTATTCAGGTACAAGAGAAACAGTACTCAATAGCGTACTAGCAGTTCGAGATGGAAGCAGTGTCAAACATGTGAGACAGCCGATCAAGTACGTCCCGAAACGTAGCAGCTCTGAAAGATCACAGGCAACTCCCTGAAATCTCACTGTCACAACCACAATTACACAATAGTAAGTTGTAAGTAGCTATAGTCTCGTATCAACGCTTGAAAAAATACTTGGATAATTGCAGAGACAAAATATATCAGTGTGAAGTAAGAACATATTTTGGACCAGTGGATAGTTTGTATCTCGGCCACTGCACTTACAAAGTAGTGTCAGGTTTATTCGGTCCATTTGCAGGTCCATTAGGCCCAGGTGCCGATAATCTTCAGCAGGCTGCAGTATTTTTCCAAGGCAGTGAGTAACTGGTTGGGCAGCGGTGGTTGATGAATGGCGATCATTCCAGCTATCCAACTCTCCAGACCAGAAAGGGAGGGCAAATACCTCTCTCTTTACATAAACAAACGAAAAGAAACGATACCCCTACGAGCCTATGACTTGGACAGAAGATCTGCATCAACTTTGTTGTAGTAGTTGTACTAGCTAGTACCAGCTCTTTCCTTAAGAAAAACAGAGGAAAGAAAAGAGAGAGAGAGAGCACAACTTTTGCAGCTCGTTGTTGTTGAAGTTGAACCAACACACCATATTTTTTTAAAAAAAAACCACGATGGTTAGTACTAGTACTCAATTTGCTCACATCAAAATCAAGTCATCTATCTACACGATCTTCCAGTGCTTTGCTACCAAAAACGAAAGAACAAGGCATGCTCGATCTCTCGGTGCAAGGAAGCAACACCCCTGAAAAAGAGAGGAGCGTTTCAGTCTCGGGCTTATCAGATTCAGAACGGGCGCTGCCTTTACCCGGCCATCACATGCACCGATGATGAGCACCTTCAATGCCAACAGTTGCACTTTTAGTTATGCTGCTGCAGCCTGCCTCAACGTCATAAAATGATCTTGCTACGCGTCAGAAGAATGGTCTCCTGCTCTGCTCTCGTCTCCTCATGTTGTGTGGTGTACTACTGAGACTGAATAACCGAATCGAGCAGCAGTATTCTATTGTGAACCTGTGGTGTTGTGTCGCTGAAGCTTTTAACAGCATGTTCTTCTCCTGCCGCCGCCGCTGCGTCGGGTGAGCTGAATCCTTCCTGGGCTGTCACCTTCTCCGGTCAAAGAAGCCTCTCTCTTTCCTTACAGTTGGAGCCAGCTGCCACCGACTATTTTATACTCCTACTAGGAGGCTATACTATACTACCTGCTCTTACTCTCTTGCGTTCTCCTAGGCTCCTAGCACCACTTGGGACCTGTGTCCATGCCACCCTTGGGGGAGAAAAAATTGACGGAGGAGGGTCTCGAGTAAGTTTCTATTTCTACCGCCGTTGATTCTATTGATCGAAGGCTAATTAATAGTTTTTAGGGAGATCATCCCTCAGCAAATTCCTTCACCCTTTTTTGCCGCTTCTGGAGTAATAATACTAACTAACTGACATTTCACCTCATCCATGCACCATGTAACTGATCTACGTAAACTTGCACCCAATTTCTCGTGCCCAGCCCAGGTGGCTACTTAGAACTTCCTATTTCATTGATTTTGTGATTGGACGGGTCTCACAAGCGTATGGTCGTGTTGCTGATACGCGTGTGTCGCATCTCAACTTCCCCCCGTGCAAATCGCAGAATGCTGGTGCATGGTGGTGCATCTACGGATCGATTCACGCCTGCTTGGCGCTTGCGCCATTTGCGTGGGAAAGACAACAGTGGAAATATAATGATACTAGATGTGAAGGCGCTAGAGGATAAACGAAACGTCTGAGAGCTGTGACGAATTCATCCAATCGTTTGGTCCGGAAAGGTGTGGTTGTCTGCTGATCTTTCTCAGTTCCCCGGTTGGGACGCAAGATCGGTGCACTGTTGGTGGCACATATGTGCTGGCTAGCTGGATGAGAATGAGATCGTCGGAGAATGGACAGGATGGATGGACTCCATCGCGCAATGCCATTAGATGGAGATCTTAAGAGTTGTCGGGTTCGTTTCATTGTTATCTTGGCCCCCGTTTCTTTAGTTTCGGATGATAGAGAGATCAGTCGATGTTAGATGGGTATGCATGGATCCATGTGTTTGTCCTTATAGACGTACGTACAGTTGCTTATATATATATATATATATATATATATATATACGTGGCTGTAGATTAGTTACGGCCGTTGTCATCTACGTAACAAACGCTCAAGAGAGGTAGACATGGCTCGTGACTCACGTCACGTGTAGTGTAAAAAAATATGGTAGTACTAGTATTAGCAGTGCAGGAGGAAAAGGAGCAGTGCTTGTGGGATCGAGTGTGTAGGCTGTAGATGATGATGGTGGCGCCTGACAATACAAACAAGGTGCTGCCTCCATGCCACGTCAGCGGCACCCTAACTGGGAGAATTCGTTAGCTAACTAACCACCTGTTGCTGTGGCGCTGTACGGAGGAGGGAGCAGTCAAGCATGCAAGGATTGTCTCGGCCAACCTGGGCTGGGCGTGGCCCGCTCAGCATTTTAGGAAGAAAAAAATTAACAGTATGTATGCACTTCATAGCTAACCCAATTTAATTAGGTTAAGTCTATCTAGAAGCCTCACTATTGCTGCTTACTGCTAGTTACGATATTACTCAGTGAGGCAACAACTTCAATCGTAAGGCGGTAGGCGGCGGTGAAGCACAGAAGCAGCAGATGAGGCGCTGGCCGCTAGTGCGTCGTGGGCTTGCCGCAACTAGGCTCAATGGCGACGACAAATGTGCAACTGATGGCCGAAGAGCTAAGTCTGTGCGCCGCGTAAGGCTTGCGGTGAGTAGTATGTTTTAAAATCTTATTACGGTTTTGCTAGTTTTAAGTTGCCTGAAATTTTCTTAAGTTTAAGTCATTTGTTGTGATCATTGAATTTGTGTAGAGATTGGTGTGTCATATGATTGGATATTGATCCAATGGATGTTATATGATTGGATATTGATCCAATGGTCACAACAAGTGGCTTAAACTCAAGAAAATTTCAGGCAACTTATGAATAGACATTCTCATCTTATTAATGTTATCTTATTTTGTTTGATTGACTTGATTCTTTCTGTAATCCTGAATCAAGCTGGTGGTAATTTTCTTTGAACTTCGCTCATATGAGATTTTTGATCGAGCTCCGTCGCTGCAGTATTCGATGGTTTTGTTTTTCTCTCTCTCTCTTCCGCGTGGAGGAGAGGGCGAGGGTGGGAGCGAGGCCTGCCTGGTTGGCCTATGGCGGAGGGCGGCGGCCCCAGAATCTGCTACGCTTGTCTCGGCAGGGCCCCACGCCTCGAGATCTGCACCCGCAATGATTTGCCCCGTGGTAGGGACCACGCCGCACTGGCACCGGACCAGGAAATGCTGGGTAGCGCCCGATCGCCGTGTTGCTCGGCGAAACCTTGGGCAACTCTAAGCTGTGGGTTCAGTGCGGCCATTTGGACAGCTAATTGTTCCTGCAAACTCCTGTGATTTAGTTGGCAAAATTCGATTCTCCGACGTGTTCCAAGATGGGAGGTGATATCATGGACTAAGCTACAGTAAGTGAGACCATAAACACTAGTGGGCAAGTGAGAAGCAACAATGATGGATCCAGAACGTAAACGACAAGGGTGCACCGTGTCATATATACCACTACATATATATGGGTCATTGCTTGGGTTTCCAATGTAATTTCTATGTATATATATGGGTTATACAAGCAAGAAATTAAAATAGACATGGTGTCTTGCGCCACCCCTTAGCTAAACATGGACCACCCATTAGAAGCAACATGCTTACGTTCTCTTTTCCATTACTCTCTTTGATTTCAAATGTAAGTTGTTTTGGACATTGACATAATCTTCAAGGTGACAACTTCTATAAAAATATATTGTTCCAAATAAAATTAATTATATGTTATAAAAATATATTTCATGATGGATCTAATAATACCAATTTTATATTATCAATCTTGGTAATTTTTTATATATTAAGTTTGACCGACACAGATTATAAAACGATGTACATTTGGAATCGAAGGTAGTATATAGTGCTCAGCAATTAGTGTAAACAAATCAATTCAGTATTGACTAATCTTCCAACCATCTAAGCTCAACCAGCACATGTCCGGGAGATTGGATGGTTCTATACTTGCTTCCACCGGTGGTAAAAATTTTATAGATAGAGTACAATTTTACTAAAGGAGTTGGTTGCCGAGATTTTTTTCCTAGAGACCACCATTGTTTGGTGCGAACTGTGCCTATATTAAGAGAGACGATCTCATACGTAAGTCCAGATACAATAAACCGACTACACCTGTTGAAGCTGTTAGATTGAACAGTGCGGTGCAGTACTTAAGGAACACTTTCTCACCAATCTCATGCAGTAAGGAACACTTTCTCACCAATCTCATGCATGATCTCACTAACAGGGAGAGAGACTGCAGCGTAGCCACAACTCGGGGTGCAGGGAGGGCAGGCTGTGTGTGCAGGTAATGATTTGCTCGGCGCCGATGCAAGCAAAGGGAAATCCACTCAGCACGCGGGCCGTACCTGGGCCGCACGTGCCGCCGAGCCCGCGCAGGGAGGCAGTGGACGGTGGCTTTTTGGACACAAGTGGCCTCGATAGCCGCGCCGGGGGAGGTGGGCCCGCCGCCGCGCTGGGGCCCGCTTTACAGCTGGTTTCTCCTTCCCAGCCGGGGAGGGGGATCACTCTGTGCAATCACGTGGGACAGCCTCAGTAGGTGCGCGTCCCCTCCGGAAACCGTAAATTATCTTTACTATTAATTACTGGCTACGAATAAAAATTCTACGACGGTAAGTTACAATGTTTGTCTGTAAGATGCTAAAGGAAGTTACAGTGTTTGTCTGTAAGATGCTAAATATAATATGCTGCTCAAATGTAACGCATGGAGGTAGTTAACAAACTTCGCAAGAGTAGAGGCACGTCCGTGCATAACCCAAACCTTGTGAGAGATGTGCTGTTAGTGCCGGTTAATGTGATCAGCATATCGTGTGGATATGTTTGTGGCAACAAGCGAGAGATTTGGATGTGTTTGTTGGAATAACAGTATACTTGGGGTGATCCACATGTTGGTGCACAGATTTTAGAGAGGAGAACGCATGACTCGTCATGACTATATTTTTTTTATATTTTTTTACTATTATAAAGAAAGGACTTAGTATAGTGATGAGTTTGTCATCTATCATCTATACCTCATGAGTTGATAGAATCTTTTATGAATAGATATGTGTATAGTTATTGTAAGGATCTTCTGTGAATAATTAATCATACGCACATTTAGTTTATAATAAGATTCTTTATGACTTATTGACCAGATGCGAATTTTTTATGCAACTTTTAGATACAAAGATAATTACCTTATGCATATTAATTCTCTAAGTTTAGAATATATATATGTGTGTGTTTATTTGATATCCGTTGTAACGCACGTGTACTCGACTAATTTCCATAACTAGTAAGTACCAACGGGATACCAAAAACTTGCACTAAATAACACTTTCCTATTCTTTCACACTAATATTAAGCGAAACAACTAATCAAGGTGAGACATATATCAATTGGCGTATAGTATCACATTTTTGCAGGAGGAACAAATTCTACGAAATAAGCAGTGATTTCTACGATGCTCATTTAATTACAAAACTCGTTACATGAACATGAAAATTTAAGACTAAATAACAAAAAATTGAAACTAGCACCAAATAAAAGGTTGTCACATTCCATAATAGGCCTCAGCTAGTGCAACTTGCTATGCTTGTGATTTGTGAATGCTAGCACCACCACTTCCGCAATAGCGTCAAGCTTCTCCAACGCAGATGCAACTCTAGCGTTAAACAGAAATCATAGTTGAGCCGCCGTCAACGGGCTTGGTCTGCGCCACGCCCCCTCGGTTCCCCACATCTCCCGGCTTGACGCCGTTGTGCTCGACCTCCACCGCGAACTTGGTTCTCACGCAAAATTGGCATGCGCAGAAAAAAAAAAAGTCTAAGCTCAGCCAAGAAGGCCACGATCTCGTATCCCTTGTTCTTTCATTCGTTAGAGTTCATAGCTAAAATAGCACGATTGTACGACGAAATAGCAAAAATAGTTCATTTGTAAACGAATTGGCAAAAATACCACCAGTACAAAACCCAAACAAGAGGCCTACCACGAGCCATATTTGCGGCAGGTGGCCAGCGCACGTCACCGGCCGCGTGCCTAGTTCACCGCAGGTGGCTTGTCGACTCCTATGCGGCCACCACGTGGGCGTGCGGTAGGGCCTCTATCGTGGGTTTTGAGCGCGGCATGAGTGTCATTTTTGCTAATTCATCTGTGGAGGCTATTTTTGATATTTCGTTTCAGAACAATATCATTTAAGCCAAAAACCTCATTCGTTGCTTCTCCAAAGGATCAGGTTTCTTCAAATATTTCTGGAAAAAGTTCATTTGACCGTTGAACTCTTATGAAAGTCTAAAAATCAACCCTCAACTACGAAACTAGATACGCGACAACCACCAACTCTTAAAACCGTTTAGTTTACCCCTTGAGACCAAAATCACCCCGGCTTTTGCTAACATGGCATCTACGTTACCATCCATGTTACCATATTTTACCACCTCATCAATCAAATCACCTCCTCTCTCTTACCCAATTGCAGCTCCACCTCCTCCCATCTCAAGCCACCACCAACCCCCCTTCAACCACCGCACCCTCGTAGCGCTGCTCACTCGCCGCTTGAACACGCGCCACTGTAGGATCAAGGATAACCGACCAGAGGGGGTGAATAGGAGGTTTTTAGACTTTTTAACAAATTAAAAAGTTAAGCTAATTAACAACTTAGTCTAAACAAGTTATACTTCTAGCTAAGCAATACAAGCACAATGATCAAGCTAGAAATATAAATGCGGAAGAGTAAAGGCTAAAAATAACCACAATGAGACAACGATGTTTTCCCGTGGTATCGAAGACTTGCCGGTCTTCACTAGTCCACGTTGAGGAAGCTTGACCACTCAAGCCGGCTCCACGAATTAAGCCTTCCCTCGATCACTAAGGTTGTTCTTCCTCCGCTCCGGAGATGGTGAACACCGAACCACTCACAATCTCGGCACCGAGCCTCTTCACAATCTTCTTGAAGAGATCACCGTGCAAGCGCCGCCAAGCCGTCTAAGAGTTCGGCAAAACTCCAAGAGTAACAAATCGATGACCTTCGCTTGACAACTCACAAGTGCAATGGAAACAATCTAGAATGAATGAATGCACTTGAATGAACTCAACCACCTCACAATGAATGCACAAGGGAATTTTGGAGTTGAGTGAATGCTCAAGGCTCTCAAGGCTCTATTGATGTTAAATGAACACTAGCCCCCAGCCCTTGAGCAGTTGGGGGGGTATAAATACCCCACCAACAAATATAACCGTTGGGGTGGAAATCCCCAGAAATCAGCGAATTGCGGTACTACCGCCAAGTATATGCGGTACTATCGTATTTCACCACCAGCTCCGTAACGACTACAACAGAAGGCATTAAATGCACTGATATAGCCGTTATAGATGCAGAGCGGTACTACCGCCAAGAACATACGGTACTACCGCTTTCTCGGTCATACCGCCCGAAGGCAGCGGTGAAAGATCTAGACCCGCCATTATGCGGTAATGGAGTTTTGGTGATTAATGATAAATCTAATTGGGAGACTAACACTTTTATTGATATACATATTGTGTAGTCTTATTTGGATATAAAGGTGAAAATCATGAAGGCATGCAAGTGATTAAGTGATTAATGACAAATGCACTTGTGAGACTAACACTCCTATTGTTATATCATGCTTAGTCTCA
Organism: Ampelocalamus luodianensis; assembly: GCA_036346255.1. Lineage (NCBI taxonomy): Eukaryota > Viridiplantae > Streptophyta > Magnoliopsida > Poales > Poaceae > Ampelocalamus > Ampelocalamus luodianensis. Next base: position 20,080,317 of record CM070617.1, on the reverse strand, counting down.
GCTTGGATATAAAAGCAAAAATCCAAACAGGTATGTATTCATAAATGACAATCTATTTATGAGACTAACAATTCTATTGATTATCTATTGCTTAGTCTCGTTTGGATATAAAGATGAAAAATGTAAGAGGTATGCATTCTACTTTCTCTTATTATATCTTGTTGTATTCATCGGATCCAAAATATAGGTTAAACTCCACCAAAAAGGTTAACTTGGATATGTGCATATGTTTCCTTTACACATTTGTGTATGCACACATTTAGGGGGAGTTCATTCTATATTTTGTGGTTTCATTAGTATTGATCCATATTCTCTTTCCACATATATTAAGGATCTTTACTTTGAAACATATCTTTGAATATATTTAACTTGTGTAGTTAATATATTCATATGAGTATATGAGAACATATGAGACTTGCGTAGTTCATATACTCATATCCTTGAATATATGCAACTTGTGTAGTTCGTATATATTCATATGGGCATATGAGACTTGCGGAGTTCATATATGCTCATGTATCTTTTGAGTATACATAACTTATGTAGTTTATATATACTCATACCAATTACATTCAATTACTTGCTATTGAAGTGGTTATCATAAATTACCAAAGAGGGAAAGATTGTGGTATCTTGTCTCAACCATTATGAGTTAATGGTATGATGTGGTAATTAATGATAATCATATTGTGGAACTAACGTTTCTCCTTGAGATGGATAAATAGGTTATGTTCCGTGTGATTGAAGACTTCGGATGATGTCATGAGTTGATCATCATCAAGTCAAGTGAAGAGTGCATCATGAGTTGATGTATGTCAAGACTTGAAGCAAGGACATGCGTCATCAAGCTTCAAGTGGTTGCGCAAGGAAAAGGTATGACTAGCTAGGGCTAAGGATGTGTTCCTAGTCTTTTACCGGTCTTGGTGTTTGGTTGTAGACCGGATTGCTAGTATAGGTTGTCGTACTATTAAGAGGGGTCTTGATTAGTAGTTTGAGTTAGTCATGTGTTGATAGCTCATTGTGTTTGCTCTAGCTCAACTTAACATGTTGCCTATATTTGCGAATGCGTTTTGCAAATAGTTGTGGCTCATGGTTAATCCTTGTAGCATGTGACTTTAGTTTGCGAATTTGTTTTGCAAACAATTTAAGTCCATGTACCTTATTCCTTGTGGCGTTGATTCTAAAAGTTAGCAAATGTGTTTTGCAACTTGTTGAGAATCTCGCTTTTATCGTTGTTTGCATCGCTTGTCAATTGTGCAAATGTATTTTGCAAATTGAGTTGAAGCGAAGTGCAATTTGTGGTGTGATTCTAAAAGTTGGCAAATGTGTTTTGCAACTTGTTAAGAATCTCATTTTGAACCCTTGCTTGCATCACATATCAATTGTCAAATGTGTTTTGCAACTGGATTTGTTTTGGATGCAAAGCCGCCGCTCTCTCAGAAAAACGGTAGTGCAGGCATGTACTACGCGGTATGACCGCGATGCGGTATGACCGGTGGTTCCTTGGCGGAACTACCGCACCTGTTGAGCATGCGTTGCTCTGTGGTGGTGCGGTGGTACCGGAATGTACCACGCGGTATGATCGTGGTGCGGTAGTACCAGCGTTGGTTGACGGTATGCTTTTTCCAGAACCATTGCATTTCGTGTGCTTTGGGTCCTCTGGAGGTGCGGTAGTACCGGCGTTGTGTGCTCGGTACTACCGGCATGCGGTCGTACCGGATTTTGTATGACGGTACGTATTTTCCAGAGAGTGTGCATTTCGGGTTGAGTTCGAAACCCTGCAAGCGGTTGTACCGCTCGTTCGTGTGGTATGACCGGGCTATGCGGTAGTACCGCATGTTAGTTGGCGGTCGTACCGCATAGGTGCCCAACGGCTAGTTTTATAACCGTTGAGGAGGTGCGGTCGTACCACAACTTAGCTGGCGGTAGTACCGCTTGGCAATGGCGGTCGTACCGCTCGGTACATGGCGGTAGTACCGCATGTGCTGATTTTTCAGCAGACTTTGCCCCAACTGCTAGTTTTTGTGTGTGGGCTATAAATACCCACCTTGGTCGTGTGAGGGAAAGATAGCTGAGCCCCATTGAGTTTCTTTGAGCTAAGAGCAAGCCTCTCATACTCTTGTGTGCATGTGTTGCACTTAGTGAGTGATTGAGAGCAAACCCTAAGTGCATGTGTTGCATTAGGTTGTGGATTGCTTATCCATAGAGCTTTGGCACTTGATTGGTTCAAGTGGAAGTTGAGTCTTGTTACTCTTGGTGTTTGCCGACACCTAGACGGCGTGGAGGCGTTGTGCGTCGGTGATCTTCTCAAGTGAAGCTTGTGAGAAGACCCGGGCGATTTTGTGAGTGGCTTGGTGCTCGCCATTTCCGGAGCGGAGTAAGAGCAACCCTAGTGGATTGGGGTGATAAGTTCAAGTTGGAGTCGGTTCAAACGGTTGAACTCACTTAGAGGTGTTGGTTCGGTTGGAACCGGTCCAAGTGGTTTGGACTTACCTCGGAGGTGTTGCCTCGCGTTTTGGAGCCGATCCAAAAGGTTGAACTTACCTCAACGTGGATTAGGGGAGACCGGCAAGTCTTCGATCACCACGGGAAAAATATCGCCGTGTCAAATTCTGGTTTACATTTTTTAGCTTTACCTTATTGCAATTTACATTCATATAATTAAGTTGCTCATCTATTGTGTATGAATGATTGCCTAGCTATGTGCCATTTACATTGCCTAAATTGAATTGCTCACAAGTTCATGCTCAATTGATTATTATCATTAGACTTGTATTGTTGGAGCACTTAGTTGAGACTAGTGGTTTTTAGGTCTTAATTGTGCAAAACCGTATTTGTATTAACTTCCGCATTAGAAATCGGTTTTAGTGCATAAAAGTTTTAAAACGCCTATTCACCCCCCCTCTAGTCGGCCTCCTCGATCTTACAAGCGGTACTACCGTTCCACGAGAAATCCCAAAAAGGATTGCTACTGAAAAAACGTACCGTCACTTAATCGGTACTACCGGGGGTGTGCGGTAGTTCCGCTTTTGAACAGTGGTACTACCGTTCTGAGGGTTTGCACAGAAAACCCAAAAAACATGTTCTCTGAAAAAAACATACCGCTTTTTACACGGAACGACCGTGGTGCAGTAGTACCGCACTACAAGCCCGGTTGTACCATTTTCCGGTAGTACCGCATGAACATGTCGGTACTACCGATTAACTTGACAGTTCATCGGATGCTTTTCAAAAAGAAATTCAATTGCATGCATGATCCTAAATTGATCCTCAAGGCACAAGAATATGCTATCAAGTTACTTGGACATGATCCCTCTTAATAGTACGATATTTATCCTATAATCCGGTCTTTCAAACATTTCTCTTAAGACCGGTAAAATGTAAAAGGATCCTAAGCTATTTGTACCTTGACTTTGATCCATATTTGATCTTCACGATATCCTTTAGCATGCATCTTCAAGATCATACTCACCATTTGGACTTAACCTAGTAAATACTCAACAAACACATAAGTCCCATATTCACATATTATCATTAATTACCAAAACTAATTTTTAGGGGTCTAGATGCTTTCAGCCACATCCTCACCGCCCGTGGCCCACACACCCCCACCCCCATCCTCCTCTCTTCCCCTACTTTGTCTCCCTGGCCTCTGCTGCACTGCTCTCGTACACACCTTGGCCATGCCCAGTTTGCACTATAGCCGCTCCATGAGCACCACCTTCTTGTCCATGATGTCATTGACGTGGACCCTGCCACCAAGGACACCGTCACACGTTACCTCGAGCTTGGGGCATTGGTGCCACATCTGGACAGAGGAGGGAGCGCAGGGGCCATGGCTGAGCTTACTAGTGAGCTCACCGGCCGCGATGAAAAGGCGGCAGGGCTCGTGGAGATGGTGAAAACGGAACGATGTGGGGAATCTAATTGTGGTGGTGGGGACCAAGAGGTGGATTGAGGTGGCTATGCGGTGGTGTTAAACGACAAGGTCATCTCGGTCATGCAACAGTGTCGGCACAGGAGAGAGCTTCTTCAAAAATCGAGTAGGGAGGGGGATGGTGCAGATGCGAGAAGCAGTGGTGGTAGGGAGGGGTAGGGCGGAGCGGCATGGATGCAAGGAGGGCGGCACATATGAGGTAGGGGTGAGGGTGGACGGCGATGGCGCGGATGCGATAGTGGTGAGGGTAGTGCGTATGTGAGGGGCGGGGCAGCGCAGCGCAGATGCAGTAGGGGCGAGGGAAACGCGAGATGCAAGGAGAGGGTGGCGAGGATGCGAGGGGCGGGGCGGATGCAAGCTGCAAGGAGCAATGGTATTTTTAAGTACCGTAGGTATCTCGTTGCACAAGTAAACTTCTTTTTATTAGTAGTAAAGATTATATATATATATATATATATATATATATATATATATATATATATATATATATATATATGCTTCGCATCCGTCGGATATTGAGCTCATGTGCTCTTAAACGGGACATCTTAGGGTGATATTGAGCACCATGTCGAACTAGCTGCCGAAAATTCGTTGCTCTACCAACCAAAATTTCAGATGATTCTTTTTCCTTCCACTGGAGACTATCAAGCCCGTTCCTACGTCAATGGCACCGCCCAATATCGCCTCTTTATCGCCAACCAGAAGAGGTAAAAAACTTGGAGAGTGGTATCCGAAATGCTGCGCAGTATGGGCACGAGCCAATGACCTTACCCAACCTGTGGGCTTCATTGCTGCTATTCTTTTCCCTGTTCACTGGGTGAAAGGTGGCAGGCACGATGGATCGAATACGGGTCAACTCAAACCTCCTCACTAGCGATTGCCAGTTTTCCTCTACCAAATAAAACGCGTTTCCAATACGAAACAGTAATCTCCATAGACAACGTCCAATATAGAGATAGAAAGGTAAAGGACAGTTGCATCACGTTTCAAAACGGAATTTCGTATCAATTTCCACATGAATCATGAAAAACTCTTGCATTTCAGGCAGGGCCTTAGACCCCATTTCAAACTAGGAATTTCAACGGAACCTTAGACCCCATTTTAAGCGCGGGAATTTCAACGGAACCTTAAACTTACCACGTTTTCAGAATCATGGTTCAGAGTATCCAATGTTCCCAGCTGCAGAGAGCGCGGCGAAGAGCAAAATTGGCTGTGAGCACTGAACACTCCAGGACCAGACACCAAGGGACTGATGCCTAACATGTCCGAAATTACCCCGGTGCCCTTGTTCCAGGTCAGTCTCAGTCGACCGGTCAGCAAGGACAGCCGGCCTGGGAGATGTTAATCTAGGACACTGATACGTACTGATACACACGTCAGAACATACTGGACCAAACTTTAGGTTCTTCCCTTATTCCGAGAGGAAATACTCCAGTGATTGTAAAAGACTAGCGGCCTGTGCGCGTCTCATGACGCGCCGAAAAAGATTTTTCTATATATACCTGTGCTTATTTTTCCAAACCGGATTTTTCTAACATGTTATGCATGAATTCTATCGTAACATTTCATTTTGCCTCTTTTATATCACAGAACATGGCTTATGCGATGCTTCTCGACGGCATCTGTTCGTTCTCTATAAATAAGATCTACAACCTGTTTGCAACCTGTTATAACAGAGTTCGAGCGTATTTTGTGCTTATTCGATAACAACGTACCCAGTCAATCAGTTGTATCATATTGCTAGACATGTTGTAATATTTTCCAAACAGATCGCTATGTTCTTTGCGCAAAGCTACTTAGTATGCAGTATTTTGTACCGACAGCGATTCCCACTGATAACTGGTATTGTCTATGTTTCGGTTCTTCTTTATTTTTCTGTGTCATACTACATACTGCAGATAACGTCCATTATTATGCACGACAGCATTAAAACTATATTAAACTCTATAATATAGTTAACACAAAAACTGTCCTGATTTCCTTATTCTAAAAATAATTATTGCGCATACTAAACCGTTTATGCTTTGTACGTTCAAAGAGGCCTGTGTACGTGGATAGTAAGTGCATACCAAACTTTTGCCTGCAAGTAAATGCAATGATCCAATGGTATCGCAGCCGTCACTGTTTATGCATGCTTTGATCGAACAGTCTGCAAGGAAATGCAATGATCCAACGTGGCGAGAATGCGCGAGCAAGGAAGAGAGGCGGCGTCGCCGAACGCTACAGTCCGAATTAATAAATTCCGCATGGGAACCGAGCCGCAGACAGAGAGAGCTTTTACGGCAAGCGACGACCCCAACGCGAACACAATCGGACGGCTGCAAGTAAAGCGGGAATCGAACGGACGGAACCCGCAGTAAGAAACGGCACGAAAGAAAGAAGCAACAGAGCGAGAAAGAGAACGGCGTGTCCGAAGGCGCGCAATCCGCGCGACAACGCGAAATAAAATAAGCTGCACAAGAACCGAGCCGAGAAGCCGCTACAAGAGCACGCAAGCGAACGCGAGCGCCGAACTCAGAGACAGATCCAACGGCGGAGAAGCGAACGAAACGCGATCGGACGGTCCACAAAAAAACGGCAACGTGGCCTGGCCGAGCTGCGTCCAATCCTGCCTCCATTTAAACCGAAGGATTCCCTTTGCGATGAAGTAGGTAGCCAAATGATAAGAGAAAGAACCAAAGGCAAATGATAAGAGAAATAACCAAAGGGGAATAAGGGAGCTACACAAACACAAAGGTGAAAGAAAAGAGAGTATATGGGATGCATAACATAGTTTTATAGTTTTTTTGTGATATACTAAACTAGTCGCTTATACTAATTAGTAAGAGGTAACGACATCACTTGCACAATATACTTCCCTACGTTGAGATAAGAAAAGCTGAGAGCACATTTCTAGAGAAAGTTTAAGAGAAATTATTCACTTGCTTGTGTTTGAAAAAGGAACAACTAAACTAAGCACCTTTTCTCAAAGAAAATTTACCACAAAAATGCCTGTGACGTGAAGCATTTATAAAAAATTTCCTGCCACAAATAGGTACACTTTGTCCAAAATAGAAGCTGGGTGGCCTCAAATCACACGTTCACACTTCCGTCGGCCAAAAGCCAGACCATGGCATAGCCCCATACTGATATTCATATCATCTGCGAACCTTCTCTGATTGGACAGGGACATTCCACCTTTCTTCATTGATTTCTCTAATCTCTCCTACACGTATTCCTAATCTCCCACATGATTTTTAGCCTTCTCTTCTTCTCCAATCAAGAGGATTAGACACTGTTAAGATAAGAATCTACTGGAGACTACTTTTAGTACATGTCACTAAATCAGTTTGGATAAGCACTTCTAACAGTATGAAATACTTGCACAAGCATACACACATAATTACTTCAATTCCTATGTGAGTAAATCTGGTCATCTTTATGAGCCATGTTAAACTTACAACGTACATCTGGTATGTTCTTCTATACTATTCGCCTGGAAAAGAAAGGGACAACTATTAGTCGGCAGCAAGATATTGCATGGATAGCTACATGCACACGGGCGTCAAGGATTGTATTGTTGCCGTCTGAGAGATGACCAAGTGATGGACAAGGCTGTTGTTATCAGAGGTGGCTTAAAGGCCAAGAGAGATCTAGAGTTAGGAGCTAGTGATAGGCAAAAAGCTTTGGCACTGCGTCCTTGTCGAGTCTCGGAACAGTTCGTTTCGCCCCGACCACTCCAATTGGGCTGGCAACCCCAGCCGTCCATCCCCAGATCAGATCTGATGGCACATCATGCATCCCCCTCGGTTTGCTAGGCAGTGCACATCATCAAATATCTCCCCTCCATTGGTGGGGCATGCTTTTGTATGTGCTTGATGTGCAAGGAAAAAAGCCTCCACCACAGTTTGTTGCTCTAACTCTCAGTGCCTAGGATCATGAGCTAGCGCCTCACGATGATCTCCAAATATTGCTCTACTGATTTTCATTTGCTAAAGTATCTACATATATTGCTTAAAATAACATAATTTTCAGTTGGTTTAAAAAAATAATTTTCAGGATTGTTGGCCCAATGTCTTTTGTAGGAATTAGGATAATGCACGCACGGGTTGGAGAAATGGGGTAAGGGGCAACATGGATCACCTTCGCTATAAATAACCTATAAATTTGCACAAAAGGATCGACTTCAGAAAGACCCAAATCTGTCAGACATAAACTCTGCCACCTAGAAATGGGGGGATTTAAGGATTTACCCTTATGAGATAGAAGCATTTGAGGACATGTCAGTGAGATATCAATAGGTAAATCCTCAAATACACCTATTTATAGTGATAAATCCCCAATAATTCCCCTAGAAATATTGCAAGGAATAGCCTACATTATAGTGATGCACTAGTTTAAACTATTTATGCAGATTTCCTCAACCCAAATTTATATGCAAGCAAACAATACTCAAAATATCTCTACATAACAAATTACGCTCGATAGCAGAGTACGTACCAAAAATGTTGTTGCTGTAGTCAACTCCGTAAACCTCCAATTACAAAAGAACACGGACCTTGGATCATCCATGCCCGCCCATTCTGTCTGTGCTCTGTTTCGTTAGATGTGAGAATACAAGGAACAACTATGTCAAAATTGTTTCCCTAATGTTTGTATCACTGGTTGATTACACAGGATCATCTAGCCATGACGATTCATATACAAATACCAGGGAAAAAAAGAGAGATTCGGATAAGTTCACAAAGACCGTATCCTACAAATCCTCCTAAGCTCCCCTAATTCCCGTTGTGATCCTTCCCTAATTCCGTTCCGTTTTTGCCACTCTCCAGACAAGGACAGGCCAACACCACCCTGTAACTACTGTTCAAACATGGGGGCAGTGGGTCATTTCACTGACGCTTGGCGGGGGTGGGTGTGTCTCCCGGTGTGTAGTATTATTATATGAGCATGACTTGGACCAAAAAGACAAGGATGGTGCGTTATAGCAAACACTAGTATATATTGTTCCTCTGTACCCTCCCTTCCCCTCTCTCTCTCCTACCCCCCCCCCCCCCCCCCCTTTTTCCTCTAACCTTTAGCTTTTCTCCTCCCTCCCTCCTCTCCTCGCCTCTCTTCTCTCACCTTACTCTAACAAGAACTAGTCCTAGCCGAATTCAGATCCTCAGTTGCTGGTTTTGTTGTTTCTTTTCGGAGTTATATTTGTTGTTGCTAAGGTGAAGTTAGTATCATGAGTCCACCCAGTGTGATGGGGCAGTTTGGAGACACAACCTACACCAAGGTGTTTGTAGGGGGGCTGGCATGGGAGACCCAGAAGGAGACCATGAGGAAGTACTTTGAGCAGTTTGGGGAGATCCTGGAAGCAGTTGTCATCACTGACAAGAATACTGGCAGATCCAAGGGCTACGGATTTGTATGATCCTACACAGTTATTTTCCTTTGTGTGCACTCAATTGCAGTTTAGTTAATTTGCAAACTTGATAGTTTTTAGTCCATGTGTTTTTTTCCTTCCTTTTTTGTTTGCTGCAATATCAATGGTGGCTTAATTTCATTAAATTATGCACCATGAATTCGTATTGTAGGTTACCTTCCGGGACCCGGATGCGGCGATGAGGGCTTGTGTTGATCCCGCGCCGGTGATCGATGGGAGGAGGGCTAACTGTAATCTGGCTTCCCTTGGGGTTCAGAGATCTAGGCCCCCAACCCCAAAGCATGGTTAGATATTTGCCATTATCTCACCAGCTACACAAAGTAACATAGAAGAAACAGTTAGCTAGCTTCTCTTGAGTTGAATACAGCCCATCACTAAAAGCTCTTGAAAAAGATAAGCAATAATCATTATAGATGCACTACCTCTTTCATTTTTCTATGATTTCTATATATAGTTCCATGATCACAAACTTAGCTATTACGATTTTATGCACAAAAAATTCCTTCGTGCCATTAGAATAAACAAAGAGCTTAAACAACAAGACATCAAGTTTGCCAAACTTTGCTAATTGGCCCAACCCTAAGTGCTAATTAAGGATCTTGTGTTGGCATCTAGTAGAGACTAGAGACTAAAAAGCTTAAAATGCCTAACTTTAGCTTAGTGCTAGCTGATTTTCCTAAGTACAGTACATTCATGATCACTGAAATTGCCCTTCAGCTGGAAAAATAAATAGCTGGCCATAGCCTTAAAAGGTTATCCTCTCGGGCACTTGCTGGAAAAAGTAGATAAGGGGGGAGAAACAACATAAGTAGTACAAAGATGTTGGCTATCCTTGAAATAAGTGCCTTGCTTTGGATAATGTGCTATACTAATTATAAATCCAAGACTTAAATAATAAATCCAACCGATGAAGCCTTAATCCTAAATTAATCAGGGCCATATTCGAGATTTTTTTTTACTTCTATTATGTCGTCTTGCAATTCAGAGACTGAAGAATGGCATGACTGAGTCTATGTGAATAAATTCATCAGTGGTGCATCGGAACAAGTGCATACCTGCTTTAAAGAAGTGTGTCTTTTGTTGATAAGGTTAGCAAGCAATGTGGGTAAATTCGCTTTTGTTTTCTTGATGATGTTGCTACAGGAGGGGCTAGGAGCTTTAGGGTGATGAAGTCCTTTAGCCAGCAGGCAGGGATCCAAGGTGGGCTGGGTGCAGCTTTTCCTTCTCATGCCACCTTCCCTCATTATGCCATCCCACAAGGCCTCCCTTACCATGTCTATGGGTTAGTACTCTCTCTCTCCCTCCCTCCCTCTCTCTCTCATGTGGTGAGGACCCTATGAAACTTAAAAGCGTCCAAGGACCAACTATGACGGGGGCTTATCACATGCATGACATGTGCATTATGACATGCCACCTTGGTCAATGGTGAATGGCATGTAGGCTTTTAGCTTGCATGCAGAGGCTCTCTCTCTCTCACACACACACACTCATATAAAGTGGCAGTGCGTGCTCTAGTGGCACATGATCGCCCAGTCCTTCTCCCGTAGTAGACTTAGCAACCCCCCCCCCACCCCACACACACACACACCCGCCCTCTCGCTCTCTCTCTCTCGGCACGCACGCTAAGGTAGCTGGCTAATCAAGTAGATCATTCAATACTTCATAATCAATTTGTAACAAACAAAACTGATATTTCTTTCTCCTTCACTACTGCAGGTACTCTCCCTATTCTCAAGACTACAGTTATCCCACAGTAAGTTCACCCTTCGCATTTTCAATAAGCTCTATTAACTTGACCAACAGTTACATAATGCAGTTGTTTATATTCAATTTACTGAGATCAATTTGCAGATACCAGAGGCAAATATAAAGCACATGACTAATGACTTTAAAGTTTCATGCCATTATGCCATGTTTGCATTATGCATTTATCATAAGAACATGGTATGATACACCATGCATGGAAAACAGCAGTACATAAATGTTTACTGGCTAAAAATAGGCATTATGTGACATAAAAAACAGCTCCAGGAACATAAAACACTATATTGTACAATAACAAAAAAAAAAAGACATGTAAGAAATGCTCACCATTTTAGCCTCTGCAAGCTTTCAAGCCAACCTGGAGGATTGGAGTTCATACTCTTAATGAACTCTTTCTTCGTTTATGCTGGAAACAAATCCTGCATAAGCTTTACTTAAAACTGACAGCTTGCATGCGACTTCTCTAAAATGCTGAACTGTTTATCAAACTTGTAATATTGATAGTATTGAGTTGCATGCACCAACCAGTTCACCCAAAAGCTTAAGCTGATGAGGAAAGGTGGACAATTCACTTATACTTCAACACTCCCCCTCACGTGTAGGCTCCATGAGGCCTAAGACGTGGAAATAGAAATGGGCTGCAATTAATTTTTTTAATTGCGCTAGCCGGGTCTTGAACTCGAGACCTCTTGGCTCTGATACCATATTGAGTTGCATGCACCAACCAATTCACCCAAAAGCTTAAGCTGATAAGGAAAGGTGGACAATTCACTTATACTTCAACAGATAGCTCCCATTAAAGTAAAGCATACATATTGCAACAATGTTACCTCAAATGCAATCATCCTTTGTTTCTAATGGAAGGCACAGAATTAACAGTAAGTCCACAACGAATGGCTTGAACATGAATAAAATATTAGTTTCTACTAGTTCTCCATCACTAAATAAATATAATAACGTGAAGATGAAAAAATAGTGTGATCTGCACAATCATGTTTCCTATTGGAAAACAAAAAATCCTAGTGATTTCAATGTTACAGAACCATTTTAACTACCACATGCTCCCTCATAAATGATACATGGTCTACTCGTTTTGTTGTGTTGCTCATATGGATTTTCTTTTTTCCCTTTGGCACTGGACAGTAATGTGAAAATAAAAGGCATATGTTGGAGCATGTTATGGACTAAGGGCGAGGTACTGTAGCAGGCGTGGTACTGTATCATCTCATGAACAGTGCTATCACGCTTATTAGAAAGGATTTATTATTTAGGAATCTATCTGTTAAGTATTTTGTATTATCTATTAATTAGGTAAGTTATTATTAGATTGTATTGTTAGGAGTTGAGGACCATCTATTTTCTATATTAAAGATATGATTCTTAGAGATCAAGTTAATTCATCCCTATAATACGGACAACATTGTATCAAGTGTGGCTAAACAATGAATAAACAGAATTCTTAGTCTCACCGTTTCCTCTTCAACTAAGTCTCAGAGCTTTGGCGGTAGCATGACCAACCGTTCAAGGGTGAATACTCTACCCTCGGTCCTTGGACCTATACTCCAACAGTTACCACAACAAAGTACAACTACAACCAGCACAGTGCTAGTGAAGTAGTTTTCAGATGACACATCACTGCAAAAACTCTTTTACCATATTTTTTTTATCTCAAACAAGCATGAGCAAGCTACTCTTAAAAAGATTCATCATGTGCCCGGCTGTCCTGCGTGTTCTTTGACAATAATATGCACTGACAGCCTCTAAACTATCCTTTCAAAACCATTCCTTCTCCTCAAACTTTGAGGGTGTAACAGGTATTGTCATGGTTGAGTCTAGCTTCTGGTCATGGATAGGCGGTTGCTGTCCAATCTCCCTCAAAACAATGGTTCCATATGACGAAGGGCTCAGTCTCTACAATGCCCATGTTTATGGAAAAACACCAATCAACTATGTATCCTCTATGAAGCAGGGCAGTGCTAAAAGTATAGTTCCTTCTGGTCCTAGCAACTTCTATCTTACCTTGTACAGGCGCACATGGCATGGGCCCTAGTTTGTCCAGACCAAACCTGCTAAACATTTGGTCCATCTTTCCATCGGCTAGGCCCCCTTGTTAACCCAATAAACTTATGGCAGCACATGCTTGGGTCCCAATTCTATACAAAGCCAAACCTCTGTTTGGCTTGATAAGGACCAAAATTACCTGCTGGGACTTTGAATCGTGGACCCGAATGTAGGCCAGAGTACAGGTTTGCAATTAGTGCTGCAACTCAGCTCTGGCCCAGTTTGATCCACTGCTTATGACACATACAGGAAGGCAGCAGTGAATCTGTAGTCTGTTCTACTGGCAAATGATTTTCTTGAAGTCAAATATAAAAAATCTTGGAATTTCAATACTGTTTGCATGAGCAAGAAAAAAAATCTTGAGGTGCATCACTATAGCAACAGAACTAGAGTGTTTTTCCTTCCAGCACATGCCTTGTATTTTAACATCATCCCTTAAGTACTATGTCTAAAAAAATGAGAAGTAAAACAAGTTAACGGTTTGAATATGGCAGGATATTTTCTGGCATAATGTAGCAGAGCATGGTTTTAAAAGTAGGCATACGCATATGCACAGCGAGTATCATAGCAAGAATTAGATCATAACTTTTATTTTCATTAGCAGATGCTACATTAAGGTAATGTGTTTCTGCCATAGCAATTATCAGAATAATATTGGTCCTAACATGACAGGCATACTGAAAATCTTTACAATTGCAAAAATAGATCATAACTTTGTCTTTTGATCAAACAGCTGCTATACACTAAGGTTATGTGATAATGCCTTAACAATATCAGAGCAGCTAACTCAAAGCCATATTATTTGATGAAATTTTAGACAGGAAGCAAGAAAATTAACAGAAAATACAAGAGCATGAATAGTTCAATTAGCATTTATAGAAAGTAAATGCTGAAATGCATTGCTTGCAAGCTCAACAGATGCAAACTGTGTATAAACATAATTTGAACGTAATGTAAAGTAGTACAATAACAGAGTTCCTAAAGAACAAGCATAAAGACTTGACATGTTTCTCCTTGCTCTGTTAATTAGAACTACTACAACATCTATGGAGGAGCCCAGTACCCATTTTATGGAGGAGCAGCAGCTGGCATGGTGACTGGAACCAGTCCCTTTTATCCATATTTCCAGTTTGGGCAGTCAGGAAGCACTACAACCAACTATGCAAGTGGACAGGGCTACAACTTGCAATACCCACAGATGTTCCCCTTCTCCACTGTGGCTTCTACAGCTGCTTCTGTAACGGGCTTTGCACAGCAATATGGCGGACCATTGTCACTTGCAGTGAGTCCTCAAGCCCAAGCAGGTATTACTAGCTATCTTGTATATATCCACTTAGCATTTTTCTAAAAGTTTGGCTTTCATTATTCAAACCCTACTGTGCTTTCACGATCCTAGCTAAATGTAGCACTTAGTAGAACTTTCTAGAGTTCATGACATATTTCTTTCTATTGATGAAGAAAATGAAACCCACAGGCTATTAGTAGGTTGTATTTCAATATAAAAATAGCTCAGTCTGCTCTAGCGCATTTCTAAGAACAAATTAGCTGTCGGTATGCATTTGTTGGTCTGTCGGGTACAATCAAGGATCCAAAAGCCGTTCCCGGGGGGAATCCCGGTCGGCGGCCAAGGAAAAAAAAAAACGGCCGGTAACTGGTCGGTTACCGGATTTTCTGGAAAAAGCCTGGTTGAATTTCGCTTGAATTTGCTGAAAAACCAGCCAAAATTTGAAATTTAAACTTGCAAAACCCAGAAAAACCGGCTGGTTTTTCTGTTCCCGGTAACCACCGGTAACAGTTACCGGCCGGTTTTTTCTTCCCTGGGTACAATACAAGAATCTAAACGAGTGCACATGCATTGAAAATGGTAGAAAGTACTATTACTATTGTTTTTTCATCGATTTGCTAAGAAAACCTAACATTTTCTCAGAAATTTGTTGATTTATTTATTTATTGTTCAGTTGGGGTACTAATATCTTGACAGTGTGTGTCCCCATTAAACAGGCATGACTATGGCTCTCACAGCTCCAACCTTGCCAACTCCGACTCAGGCTACTCATCCTTACCAGCTCATCCCCTCACACTTTGCTGTGTCTGCTGCTCCAGAGCAACCCTTGGCCTAACCATGGTCTCCTTTCTCATCGTCACTGTCTTGTTTTTATTTCCTACGTGTTGAGTCCATGCATCCATCTCTAACACCAAAGGGCGCTATTGTTGATCCCATGTTCATCAGTCCAAGTGCCCCTCTCTCCATATCCCACATGGTCATGTGGTGATTGGAGATTAGCTTCAGCCCCAGGATGGGCTCAAAGCTTGATGCCCCGAGGATGGGGTTGTACTAACAGATAAGCACAAACTAACCAATGTAACCATAGTCCAAGGAAGGACTTCATCCAAGAGAGCTAATTTCAGCCCTAGCAAGAGAAGGCTGTGGGCAAAAGAAACCCTAACAATCAAGCATTACCCCAGGGAGGGTACATGCTGATACAAGCCAAATTGGACAGAAGTGACAGCCAAACAATCGAGCTAGCATGCCACTCCAAAATTTCATCAGTGGAATCTATACTGTATTTAGCTTAGGCCAAGTGCTTCTGGGTGAAGCATGAATCATTTAGCAGACCCTAATCTTCTAGCCTTGGGTGTTACCTAGAGCAAATGAATTTGACATGTGACCAGTCTATAACCTCTTTTCCATGCATATTCACCCACACCAACTTTACATAAACATCATGTGTAACCAACCACTCACCTTTTCTAAGCAATGATTAGATGCACCAACTAACATTTTTATTATCTTTCAGTTGATAGCTTGCATCTAGGTGGTTAAGGCTCTAAGGAGAGCCTGTGCCCCTCATCAGAGATAGGTTCAAAGGAGTGCTAATGTTTGTTTTTGGCACTTAGCGCTACCTCCTGTCGTTTCTAACACAGTGATGGGACTCCAAAGAAGGCTTTGGAGGATGCCAAGCACTGCTGTGTAACTCATTAACCCCAATGGACCCATAGATAAAGTTTTATTATCTTGGGTCACCCACGCATCTAGAAGTTAATCTTCCCCAGTGTCACTTCCATGGTTAGGTCCAGCCCCCCCCCCCCCCCCCGGCGCAGAGAGAGACCTTAATGGTTTTAAATGTACTATTATCGGACATGGTGGTTGTAATAATAAAGTAGCGCTATGCTACTTCTAGGACAAGCAGAACTCTTTACTATTTTATCTCATGTCCTAGCTTAATATTCCGTCCATTTATAGTCAGTACCTTCTTTCCGGACATTGTAGTTCGCCATATAATGCTATGTAAAATCTACCCACTGGGTTGCACGTCTTAAAAGCATTCTCCCTTCATATATGATGCATCAGGTGGATACTAGGAAGGCTGCGAGTATGAGGCAAAATTCAACTCCATGACCCC
This sequence comes from Ampelocalamus luodianensis, assembly GCA_036346255.1. Taxonomy (NCBI): domain Eukaryota; kingdom Viridiplantae; phylum Streptophyta; class Magnoliopsida; order Poales; family Poaceae; genus Ampelocalamus; species Ampelocalamus luodianensis. The sequence continues at coordinate 20,063,741 of CM070617.1, read as the reverse complement.
ATCCAGTAGTATTTTAGGCTTTCAGGGTTCAGCTGGATAAATTTCACTAATTGGGTGAGCTACTCGTTTGGTGATGCATTGGTTTTTATTGAAGAAATCACTTCAGTAACCTTCTAGTTTCTAGAGATCCTACCAAGGTTCCCTCGAGAGTTGAGGATTTGAAGCCATGCCAAATAGCCAATATGCCCAGACTGCAACGATAAAAAAAAGCATGTCTGTTTGACTACTATCAATATATACCAAAAGTTAAGCTGTCCAATTATGCAAATTCTATATGAAGATGGCAATGACAACCAGTTGATAATAACTACATTCCTAGCAAACTTGTACAATGACAGTTTAGACTTTAGAGTTTTCACTAGTGGGATATCATGGCCTGGTATGGCTCCATCAGTCATCATATTAGAAATATTTTGGAAGGAGCAATGACTCGGTAGCCCTTAATATAAGATTAAAAAAAATAAGCTGTAAAACATCTGACGTAACGGCAAAACCAACGGATGGTATCAGTACCATAGGACTGTTGGGTCATCAAAATCCTAATAAGTTTAAATTAATTTAGTAACCGGGATTCTAGTCTCTAGAAAGTTGCCTGATAATCTTGCGGAAACGTTAGTACAAGAGCAATGACTAAAATGAAATATCCAGATAAAGAATATTATAAATCAGAAAACACAGAAATCAAGCTTCAACGAAATTGCTGCAGAAAGAAACTTAGACATTGGAACAACATGCTGGTTCATACAGTTCAGAACAGCAGTTGCATCAGTGGCTTACATTTAGTCACCTACACGATACCTAAAATACTTAGTTTTATATGCTGGAGCATTCATACCAAGCATAAGAAAAGTGTATCCAGCACAAAAGGGTAGCCTATTAAAGGACAAGGGTCTGCACACCAAGAGACATGGAAAAGTTCATACCACAAATAATTAACATGCGAACCGAGCTTTGCTCGGGTGGTGGCTTCGCTGGTGAGCGAGCTGCCGACCAGAGTTCGAGCCTTCGGCTCGTCTGGTGACTCGCATGTGTGTGTGCGTGTGTGGGTGGGTGGGTGGGGATGTGTGTGTAGGGGGTTAGTTTGAGGACTGAGCTGGGGCTCAGTTGGCACAGGGGAACTTTAGGCTCTCAGCCCGCCACGGTATGAGCGCTGGCTCCCGTTGGTCGCCTCGCGAGTGAGGGTGCTCTTCTTCTTTAAGGCTGTCTGGACGGGGAAATCCCAGACCTCTAAAAAAACAAAAAAATAATGATTAACATTAAGCATCTATGACATATCTTCATGATAGAGATGAAATCCAAGACCAAGACGGGCACAAGCTCGACGAAAAGCCATTGCTTCAGCCTTCTGTACAGGATCTCCATAGCTTGTATCATCAACAGAAGCAGTTCCAGTGGCCTCTCTGTAGATCTGAAAGGAAGTGTATTCAAATTACTTTTTATATTAGTTCTAGACCTATATTAAACAAAACTATTTTAAGGTTACAGCAGTGTACCACGTAGAATCTGTCATCAACTAGTTAACAGTTCAATGATATTGGTTTATGTAATGCAACATGAAACATTAAGTGATCTCTAGGATCCTGACTTTGTCATTTCAGCATAGAATCTCATGATTTATTTATGACAAATTGGCTACAAGACATCACAATTTCATGTCATTAGCACACCCAAATTTCGTGTCTTTGCCGAAAGACACTACAAAATTGTGTATCTTTGCTATGGGACACCAAGGCCATTATAATATCATTTCTCGACGGATGGGAGAGAGATATTTTTGAAAAAGACTTCGGGTGCTCTTGACCAAACCACTATCAGGAGAAGGATGCAACGCGGCTAGGCACATCGGCGGTGCGGTAGACCTGCGTGACTCTGTTGGGGATGAAGACGATAGGGGCGACGACATCCGCGACAGACGGTGCTGCATACCAGAGAGAAAGGGGATGACGGCGGGGGAGACAATGGCGGTTGAGCCAACGACAAGCTCGATCTGGATCTGGACTCCCATGCTTGCGCCGCCCCAAGCCGTGTGTCATGTCGTCACGTGCTCCGTGAGCTCGTTTGTTGTCATCCCCTTCCTCCCACATGCTCGGCCCAATAGGAATAAGAGCACCATTCCGCCATTGCCGCCGAGCTCCACCAATCGCAAGCTCTTCTTCAGGACCGTGATGAACTCTTAGCGGTGATACGTGAGCATTTACTTCAAGCACAACAACAATACAAGAAAGCCTATGATACTCATCATCGTGATTTGCAATTTGACATTGGTCAATGGGTTTGGTTACGTCTACATCATCGCATGGCAGCATCTCTCGTGTTACACACTCAAGGCAAGTTAGCACCTCATTTCTATGGCCCATATCAGATAAGTGAGAAGATTGGGTCAGTATCCTATCGACTTGAACTTCCGGTCAAAGCGAAAATTCATGATGTATTTCATGTCAGTCTTTTGAAACCCTTTTGGGTGAGCCTCCTGATGCCCCTCCGGCTCTGCCCCATTTGTATCACGGCAAGGTATCTCCACAACCTGCTAGGATTGTTCATGCTCGCAAAGCCCGTGATGAGTGGCAAGTGCTTGTCCAATGGAATGAGATGTCGGCTACTGATGCTTCCTGGGAAGAGGTGGATCACTTCAAGAGGCAGTATCCTTCTTTTCAGCTCGCAGATGACCTGTTCCTTGGGGAAGGGAGAGATGTCATGTGGGGCAAGACTTACTTATGCCAAGCGCAGGCCAAGGGAGCTTCCAGCCGGCAACAGCTCTACTGCTGATTCGAATTGTGCTAAGGTAGTAGAGTCCTAGCCGTATTAGTTTCTAAAGATAGAAGTTTCTTAGTTGAGTAAGAATAGAATACGAATTCTGTAATAGGTAAGTTTGGTTATGAATCTGTAAGTGGTCTTGAGTAAGAAAAGATCAATCACCTTTACCCCGTTTTCTCTGTTCCCTATCCTATATTCGGTGCCCTCCTTCTGCGCTAACATCTATCCCGTTGCCGTCACGGGACCTCCCGGCCGCCGCAAGAGGCCGTCCTCGCCCGCCAGTCTTTCACAATTATTGCCTCCGTTCGTTGATCCGTGTCCGTGACAATAGCTGATACACATTGATATCCGAGTAGACAGTGTTTAAACAGGTTACTGCATTTTGTGTTACTTCTCTTCCAATGGTAATCATAAAGGTAACAAAAGTCAAAAACCAGAATGGAACAGAGTTTCAGATTATTCGTAGATTGCCAGAAGACGAATGCAGGCTATAAAATTCAGGGTTCAGCCAGATGTTTCAGGTTCCAGAGTGATCTTTAGTTACAGAGGACCAGTCATGTATATTAACAGCATTTCCCAGGGCAAAAGAAGTACCTCTGCATCAGTTCCATGGAGAGTCACACGATAGACAACAGATACAGATTTCCCATCAGATGAATAAACAATGTTGCGAACCTCGCCAGACCATTCTGCAATGGATTACAAAATGGTAGAAGTAGAATAGGGCATATCATTTCTCAACAATATGGTCCGCTTTGAATTTAAGCCCTCCAGAAGATGACAGATAGATATTTGATATAGCAATGACCAGAAATTTACCTGGAGCATGCACATTCAGAATTTTGTTAACAGTGTGCCTGCAAAAGGCATCAGAAGTGAGATCACGATGATACAAATAGGAAAAAGTACACATTTAGCTCATAGATTCCAGCATTTTATCTAACATGTTCATGCTACAAGAATTGAAGCAATTTTGGCCAATAAATCCAAAAAAATGAAGGGTCAGATTATTGAGTATGCCAAGCAGGGATCTATGGTTGTCAGGAGGGCAACAAACACCAAATGATGCACTGCTCAGTTTATTTTCGGATGAGAAATTCTGTAACTTGAAGGCATGTTCTGTTCATGATAGTTCTCTTGAAGTTGTGCTGCCACAACACCTCTCCAAGTGATAACGATAAGTCAGATAACCACTGCCCATGACGAAAACCCAGAAATCGAATCGGCAAACCCATTGATCACAAGTTTTTCCAATAGAATTTTGATAGCTTTTGTACTAACTAGGCATGCATCAGGCATCAAGTTTAGTTTTGCCTCTATCAACAAATCACCAATCGCTACATTGAGAACAGAACAACAGGTGTAAACAAACACTTCGAGTTGCCCTTATTGGATGCAATTCCCCTTCACATAACAATAGAACATATACTTAACATGTTGTTGCTAGGTCGAATGATTCATTTGACTACTTACTACGATTATACGAATCCACCCATCAGCACAAAGCAATTTAAACCACAGCAGAAAGGAGTAAAGGACACTACTCCAACATAACCTAATGTTCATGCAAAAATCTGCAAATACTTACAAATCATGCAAAAACAACAAGAAACCTCCCACATTAACCAATCCTACACTGCACTGTACACTAAAAGCTAGGGTTCGATGAGCGATCACTAGTGATCGAGCGGGCTCACCATGGGATGTAATTGATGGCGAATCCGTCGTCCTCGACGCGCGTCTTCACGAGGAACTCGGGAACCCTCTTCCCAAGCTCCCTGAGGACATCGGCGATCGGCTTGCTGATGCCCTCGGTGGGGCAGCCTCCTCGCCGCCGGCGAAGCCGTCGTCGTCGTCCGAGGGGAGGTCCGGCTCCTGCGGCCGCCGCAATGCGCAGGCCTTCGCGGCGAAGGGGCGCGCGAGGAGCAGGGCGGGTGTGCGGCAGCCGATGAAGAGGCGGGCTAGGGCACCGGGCGCCATGGCGGGGATGCGGATGGAGGCGGGGAGAACGAGGGGTTCGGTTGGGCTTTGGAAAGGAAACGAATCCTCTCGTGTTGCCCAGCAATTTCACATGTAAACAGTATAATAATATTGCTTAACACCCGTTGAGTCAGGAAACAACGACTGAGATTAAAATACTGTACCAAACTACTGTTTATGGATACTGTTTGTCGGATTCGAACTCAACATCGTCCTCCTCCACATTAATCTCATCTTCGGAATTGAACTTGAAAATCATCTTTGTAAAGTTCTCTCATTTTTACGCTCCTACGAGGTTGTATGGCTTGAGTAGCTTCACATGCTTCATCAATAAGCTTACATGTAAGACCGTACCGGGCTCAACTTCTTGATCATCATGATCATCCCCGTCTTCAATTATCCAGGTGTGAGTAGCATCTTTTGCTAAAAGGACATCGATGTTCTTTGCTTTACTACTATCTTTTCTACTCAACAATCTTGAATTGAATTAAACACAGACTAGATTGTTGAGGCGACGCACATCTAGCTTATTCTTTTTCTTTGAATGTATCTATTAAATGCAAAGTGAAGTCTAGTTAGATTGCATTATATTTGAGAATTGAGAATCGAGTATTGCAACATACCATGTCAGAAGTGCTTCAATTTCTGTCACATCCGGATGAACATGAGATCAATAAGAGGATTCTTATGACCATTCTTTGTAAATGAGAAACATGACATCCATAGGTAGACCACAAATTAGCTGCATCTTAGGTGGGATATTAGTATATGACAAATTGACAATATGCATTCATTTATTTGAGTTCAGCACTAGTTACCGAGATTAAAACTGATTTTTTGGCATCCAAGTTTGACGGCGAGTTTTCCAAAAGTCCCTTCTTATGCTTTAAATTTGGTGAAGTCCTCATTAATCACTTGAGATTGCATATCATCATCACCATAATAAAAAGTTTCAACACAATAAAACACTCTATCCATAAAAAATATGGTTCGATCAAGATAACTATAATAAAGATTCAAATAGATATGTCGTCAAGTGCAATGGAGAATCAAGCCTTCTCTTCATCTTTCCATCAATTAGCTCAAGGACCGTGTTGTAGTCCGAAATGCTCAATACCTCCTTGATTTGTTTCTTTGCTTCTAGAATTTCTACATAAAAAAATATCATAGATGGATCATCCCCATCAACCACGCGAAGAACCAATGGTTCAAAAACCTTCAAGCAATCGAGTATGCAAGATCAGCAAATAGCAAATAATATAAGATTACCAAAATTGCAACACATAATAATAATGTAATGACACTTGCTATACCTTCAAACAAGTAGAAAACACCATTTCAAAATGACCTACTAATTAGTGTACTAGTTGCCTTAACTCCTCTGTTTTTTTAGTGTGAGTGCACTCTTCCCGTTCCTTACTTGATACGGGGGAAATGCCCGATCTTCACGACGTAGGATCCGTACAACCTGACGAACCGATAGCGTCAACCACTGTCAAAACAACAACATGCGACAAAAAAAATTCGCCCAACCACACGCTTGTGATCCCATCTACCTGACCACACAAAGTAGACGTGTCGATGCTCCTGCAAAACACAAGGAATCACAAGAACAACGGAATGACACAACAGATTGGAACTCCCTATTCCAGTGGGGGCAATATTGCTCATGCCCTAGAATCAAGAGTATATTGATATCTGAAAAATATGTCGTCCCCCCACATGACGGCGCATCCTATTCTTAAATAACCGGCCAAGCCGTCGCACAAAAAGGAAAAACGAAAACCTAATTGATTCGGTTACATGGCCGACGCGAGTACTTGTTCGGCCCAAGATGGCATGCATGCATCAAGAGATAGCATTGTATGCACTTATTCGGCCCAAGACAGCACGTAGGCATCAAGAGATAGCTTTGTATTTCAATGTTGAAAGATCTACACCCGCCATTATGTGTTAATGGAGTTTTGATGATAAATGACAAACCTATTTATGAGACTAACACTCTTTTAATTGATATACATATTGTGTAGTCTTATTTGGATATAAAGGTGAAAATCATGAAGGCATGCAAGTATGAGACTAACACTCTTAATGCTATATCATGTTTTAGTCTCAGCTTGGATATAAAGCAAAAATCCAAACAAGTATGTATTCATAAATGTCAATCTATTTGTGAGACTAACAATTCTATTGATTATCTATTGCTTAGTCTCGTTTGGATATAAAGATGGAAATACAAGAGGTATGCATTCTACTTCTTATTATATATTATTTCATTCCTCAGATCCAAAATATAGGTTAAACTCCACCACAAAGGTTAACTTGGATATGTGCATATGTTTCCATTACACATTTGTATATGCACACATTTAGGGGGAGTTCATTCTATATTTTGTGGTTTCATTAGTATTGATCCATATTCTCTTTCTACATATATTAAGGGTCTTTACTTTGTAACATATCCTTGAATATATTTAACTTGTGTAGTTAATATATTCATATGAGTATATGAGAGCATATGAAACTTGTGTAGTTTATAGATGCACATATATCCTTGAATATATTCAACTTGTGTAGTTAATGTATTCATATGAGTATATACAACTTGTGTAGTTCGTATACACTCATATTTAGTATATACAACTTGTGTAGTTCGTATATACTCTTAGTATATACAACTTGTGTAGTTCGTATATACTCTTAGTATATATAACCTGTGTAGTTGATATATACTCATATTTATCTCTATTCAATTATTTGAAATTGTGTTGTGGGACTAACATGTGTGCTAAGATGTTTCAAGGCTTAGTCCCGGAGTTTGAGTGATGACATAAAAAAGGAAATGCAAAGGTGATAAAAGATCGACATGACTCAAGACAAAGGAGTCATGCACTGCATTTCGAAAAGCTTCTGGAAGAAGTTCAGTGGAAATCGGTATGACCACATTTGGTAAGCGGTACTACCGATGTGCGGTAGTACCGAGTTCATGTGGCGGAACTACGCAGAGTGTATGACCGCAAATATGTTGGCGGAACTACCGCAACCCGGTTGTTCCGTTTGTTGGTTGGCGGTATGTAAATTCCAGAGAAGGTATTTTTCTGTATTTCTCGAGCCTCTGAAAATCGGTAGTACCGCATCTGAGAAACGGTACTACCTGAGAGCGGTATTACCGGATGCTAGTTGGCGGTAATACCGCACCTTCGGTAATGGCTTGTTCAAAAGCATTCATGCAGGTATATCTTGGTAATTAATGTTAATGACATTGTTGGACTAACATTTTCCATGAGTTGGATGAATAGGTTATGTTCCAGGGTGATGAAGACTTTGGATGGCATCATGAGTTGATCGTCATCGAGTCAAGGTTCAAGAAGATGTATCATGTGTTAATACATATCAAGATCTCGAAGAACCCGAAGTTGGTCATGAGTTGATCATCAAGTCAAGAGAAGATCCATCATGTATTGATGGAGGTCAAGACTGCATCATGTGTTGATGCATATCAAGACTCGGGATGAAGGATGTCATCATGTGTTGATGGGCATCAAGTCGAGATCCCGAAGCAAAGAAAGTCATCATGTGTTGATGAGATTTCAAGTCAAGAACCCGAAGTTGAAGCGAGGATGTGCGTCATCAAGCTTCAAGAAGATACTCAAGGCAAAAGTATGACTAGCTAGAGCTAAGGATGTGTTCCTAGTCTTTTACCGGTCTTGGTGTTTGGTTGGAAGATCGGATTGCTAGTATAGGTTGTCGTACTATTAAGAGGGGTCTTGTCTAGTAGCTTGAGTCTCATCATGCGTTGATAACTCAATCTCATTTGCTCTAACTCACTCTAACATGTTGCCTATATTTGCGAATGTGTTTTGCAAATAGCTGAGACTCATGAGTAATCCTTATAGCATGTGACTATACTTTGCAAATGTGTTTTGCAAACGGTTGAAGTCCATGTACCTACTCCTTGTGGCATGATCTATGTTTGCAAATGTGATTTTGCAAATGGTTAAGATTCATGTGTATACCCTTGACATGGTCTAAGATTGCTTGTTGCTATTTCTTTGGACTTAGACCATGGTAGTGGCTCTTTTGAGTTGTGCTTTTTGATTTGATCAAATGTATTTGAGATCAATCAAATAGGTGGGTTGTGTAGCCCTCTGAATAAGCTTTCAATAGAGTCCAAGATCACTCAATTCCGACATCGGAGTCAAAAGTTATGACCTTTTTACCGAGTGTCGTCTGTGCTGAAAATTGGGTTGCGGTAGTACCGCCCTTATAACAGCGGTAGTACCGCAGAACGGTAGTACAGCCCCTTGTGAGTGCGGTACGACCGCAAAAGGCTGTAACGGCTAGTTTTTGGCTGTTTCGTCTCCAAACGGCTAGTTTTTTTGTTTGGGGGCTATAAATACCCCCTTGGCCGGTTGAGAGGTAATCTTTGGCATCCCATTTCACTTACTTGAGCTAGTGTGAGCTTCTTCTCTCAATTGTGCATGTGTTGCACCTTGTGAGCAAGGAGAGAGGTCTCTAGTTACATGTGTTGCATCTAGAGGTGGATTTTGTATCCACTTGAGCTTGTGCATTCGTTGCATGTGGTGAGAGTCAAGTAAGGGGCTTGGCTTATTACTCTTGGTGTTTGCCGACACCTAGACGGCGTGGAGGCCTCGTGGTCCGGTGATCTTCTCAAGTGAAGCTTGTGAGAAGGCTCGGTGTTTATGAGTGGCTTGGTGCTCGCCATCTCCAGAGTGGAGTAAGGGAAACCCTAGTGGAGCGAGGTGTTGATACCTCGGAGGAAGGCTTAATTTGTGGAGCCGGCCCAATTGGTTTGGGTTTCCCTCAACGTGGATTAGGGGAGACCGGCAAGTCTCCGACCACCACGGTAAAACATCGACGTGTCTTTGTAGTGTGATCTCTATTGCCTTACTATTGCATTTACATTCATTGTGTATGAATACTTGCTTTACATTGTGCAATTTATATACCTTGTATTAAATTGCTTATTCATTGTGTGTGATTGCAATAATATCATTTACATTGCTTAAATTGAATTGCTCACAAGTTCATGCTTGATTGATTATTATCAATAGACTTGTATTGTTGGTGCACTTAGTTGAACCTAGTTGTTTTAGGCTTTAATTGTGCTAAACCGAATTGTTATTTAGCTTCCGCATTAGAATTCGGTTTTAACGCATAGAAGTTTTAAAACGCCTATTCACCCCCCTCTAGTCGGCCTCCTCGATCTTACAAATGTGCAACAATCCAAGCACTTAATGTTGCACTATTTCATTTTCTTCTTTTACATGCATGCACAACACACATGAAAGATCCCACGTAACACACACATGCATGTTGCATGCATGCAAGCTTCACGTGGCTCCATATAAGCTTCTTGCTCCATTGTTATTGGTTATGGCATGCTTCTATACGTGTATAATTGCACAAACACAATATGATACTATTAGACAGTAAAATATATTCATTAAAACCAAGACTAAAATTAATTAGAGGCGAGTTCACCTGTTGGTTAAATAATTTACCCCTTGCTCGTGTAATCAGTCCAATCGGGATGTCCTCATCATTACTAAGCGTCGTCGCCCTTAGTGCAACCATCTTGTCATTTAAATTTTGTAGAGAAAGAAAAGAATAAGCAAATATAGTCGCATATGGCCTTATAATATCTCTCTTCTTTATATATTTCCTCATCAAGTACAATGTCTTATGGTGTGAATAGACGAAAATGGTGAATGACTTTGCTTGCTCAAATGTCTTTATCGTACTTTGCATTGTTGCCAATTACTTGTAGCATTAAATTGATGGTGTGAGTTGCACATGAGCTCCAAAAGATATTTGACCTTCAATAATTATTTTGCTCCTATGTTGTTGGAAGCATTGTTCGTGACTACTTGCACAACATTTTGTGAGACCAAATTGTTCAATGCAAGCATTCACATACTCAAAGATGTATTCACTTGTGTGTGCATCTTTCAACGCCTCCTTTGATTATGGAAAACTTGTCCCTAAGTTGCAATGCACGTAAACATTCATTACGCTCCTCCTTTTTTGGTCGGTCCAAGTATCGATCATGATGGAGTGTCTGGTCAAGGCCCTTTCTTCTTCATGTGACTTCAATAAACCCTTGGTTCTTTTCACTTCCACATTCAACAACTTTTCTCGTCATTCGTATCGAGAATGACCTACAAAGCCAAGTCAAAAGCGACTAATGACATCACACATTTGTTTGAACTCATCATTGTTGATGACATTGAATGGTATATCTAAACATACAAAATTACAAATATATAATGATATTAAACAATATTAATAACTCCATGAGAGTTTGAGAGTTGCAAGTTATACCATGAGCATAAAGCCATCTCACAACATATTGCTTCACCTTCTAAGTTCTCTCTTTCCAAAGTGATATGTTAATGTTTTTGTTGCCGCATCATTTGTGACGATCTCAAAATAGTGGAAGGATCAATAGCACAAGCAAAACTTATTGATGGGACCTAACTTACGAGGTTTCGAGCCTCCAACATCTTCAAGCTTGTCATTATCCTCCTCTTTGTCAATCATCACTTCATTTCTTACCTCTTCCTCTCTTGCTTTCTTAGCACTCGTTTTGAATTTTGCTTCCTTAGTAGATTTTTTTATACTTCTCTTGTTCTTCCTTCGTGGACTTTGGGCATCTAGAAATATTCCCCATGATATGACCAACATGTTGCTTGAGCCTATAAACCCCTCCGGAAATAATTTTGTTATACAATTTGCACTTCACTTTATCGAAGTTGTCTGGATTAACTAGCTCTCCAAACTCCCATCTCATATCATCCGACTTCATTTTTAGGGATTGACATTGAGAAGTGGTCTCTGGCACGGAAGCAACGGATGGCATCCTATATTAACAAATAGTAACTAGTAAAAAAATACTAGTTAAGTAGTAACCAGTAAGTACTGCAACTATTATATTATCTAGTATCTGCTAGTACTAACTACCAACTACTATACAATACTATTACTAACTACTCGCACTACTCTTTTACTAGTACTAATTTATCAGCTTATCGCGAGGCAAAGGGGGGAGCAGAGCAGAGAGGCAGGGCGAGCCGACCAAGGGGAGGGGGCAGGAGGCGAAGGGCAGAGGAAAGCGTGGTGGAGGGGAGCCAGGGGCGAAGGCAGAGGAGAACATACCTAGAACCGGTGACGGTGGTGAAGACAAGCGATGGCGATGGGGGAGACCAAATCCACAGTTGGGGAGGCCAAATCCACGATGGGTGAGCCGGAATCGGCGGCAACGGCAACAGAAACAACACAAGTGCGTGCCCACCTAACCCTATATGTCTTGGCTTGCTTTTATACCCCCTCCTCTCCTCAAAACATTTTTTTCATGTTGTCGCCTTAGACCACCTCATCTCGCCTCGCCTGCCAAGGCGGACGCCGAGATCCACACACCGTCGCCGCCGCCTCACACCGCCCCCGCCGCTGTAAGATCAAGGATAACCGACTAGAGGGGGGTGAATAGGAGATTTCTAAATTTAATTGACCAAATTAAACTTAGAGCTAAATAGTTCTAGCAAATATTTCCTAACACAATATAAAGAAGGAATTAACAAGCAACTTACTACAAAGCAATCTAATTGTCAATACTAGAAATAATTCTAGCTACGCAATAATACAAGATATATGCTAGAATTGTAAATGCGGAATAAGTAAAGACAAGAAATAACCACAAGTGAGACAATGAAGGTTTTTCCCGTGGTATCGAAGACTTGCCGGTCTTCACTAGTCCACGTTGATGGAGCTTGAACAAATCAAGTCGTCTCCACGAATTAAGCATTTCCTCGATCACTATTGGTTGTTCTGCCTCCCCTCCGGAGATAGTGAACACCGAACCACTCACAATCTCGGCACCGGGCCTCTTCACAATCTTCTTGAAGAGATCACCGTGCAATCACTGCCAAGCCGTCTAAGAGTTCGGCAAAACTCCAAGAGTAACAAATCAATGACCTTCGCTTGACGACACTTAAGTGCAAGAGGATCAACTAGAATGATGAATGCACTTGAATGAGCTCAACAACCTCTCAAAGAGTGCACAAGTGTATTTGAGGAGTTGAATGAATGCTCAAGGCTCTAAGGATGTTAAATGTGGTCTAGCAACCAGCCCTTGAGCAGTTGGGGGGTATTTATACCACCCACCAACAAAAACGACCGTTGGAGAGTCATACCCAGAAAAACAGCGAAATGCGGTATGACCGCCATCTAAGGTGCGGTATGACCGCACCTAAGACTGAGCACTGTAACGGTTAGAACAGTGGCATTAAATGACTCTGACATAGCCGTTGAACAACCCTTGCGGTATGACCGCCAACTAACATGCGGTACGACCGCAACTTTCGGTTATACCGCACGGAGGAGCGGTACGACCGATCGAAGGGTTTCCAAAAACGTCGAGATGACATGCTCTCTGTAAAATTCGCACCGCCATACAAAAATTGGTACAACCGAAGATCGGTACGACCGTTTTTCAATTGCGGTACGACCGATTATCTTGGAGAGGTCTGAGTCAAAAATGCAACGGTTCTGGTATTACTCAACCGCCAACTAAATATCGGAACGACCGCAATGCGGTAGTACCGCTCAAAGAGCTGGTCGTACCGCATTAGCGCTCGGTTGGCAGAGTAGTTCAAAAATTGGTAGTACCGCCAAATAAAATGCGGTCATACCGCACCAAACGGTACAACCGCCAGAGAGACGTCGGTTCAACCGATTTTTGACACACACTAAAAGCTTTTGAGAATAGAAATTCAAATGCATGCATGATCCTAAATTGATCCATATTGCACAAGACCATGTTATCAAGCTACTAGTCACGATCCCTCTTAATAGTACGGCGTTTATCCTAAAATCCGGTCTTCAAAATATTTCTCCTAAGACCAGTAAAATATAAAGGATTCTAGTCTACTTACACCTGTCTTGAGCCAAGTAGATCTTCATTGAACCATTTAACGTGCTTCTTTGCGTCATGAATAACCACCAATGGATCTTAACCTTGTGGATACTCAATAAACATGTTAATCCAACATTCACATTTAGTCATTAATTACCAAAACAATTTTAGGGGCCTAGATGCTTTCAGCCGCCTTGGACTACCTAAGCAGCCGACTTTGGCTCAAGTCGCGGCGACCATTCGGCGCCGCCTAGTCCGATTCGCGAACACTATTTTTTTTTATTTTGGGTTTTGGTCCGTGATTGTAGAATTATTATTCCCTCCATTCTCAAATAGGTGTCATTTTAGAATGCATGCAGTTAATTTTTAAAACTTTGATAACTAATATACACAAAACTATTTAGATTTTTCACATATAAATTATACTTGTAGATTTATCATCAAAAGTACTTCCATATTATTATATTTATTATTATTTTCTACTAACATGTAATTAGAAAAGGTAGTGGTCAAATATGTGTTTTACAGAACATGACGATATCCAAAACAAGTAAAATAATGAATAGTACTCTCTATGGACTTTTTTTTTTTATATAAACTGTGGTATTTTAATTTGCACGTCCGTCTCTCTATGGACTTTTTTTTTTATAACCAATGTTTTATACAGGTTTTTTTCTAGTGATACCGACGCAGCCTGATCATAGCCTGATCATGCTTGTTCTTAGCTCTTTCTTATCGTGACAAAAAGAAGTCGCTATTTACTTGTATCAATGTGGAACATCTATACAGTAGTATCTACTGGAGAATAGGCTTTAGTTAACATATATCCTTATAGGCAACGAAGCATTGTAACTAAATGTTGTACTGTTTCGTTCTCCTTCCTAATGCAAATACTCACAAAAAGCTTTTGTATGTTCTGGAAAAATACACAACATCTGTACATAGCACATCTGTTTACACTAAAATCACCGGAAATTTATAGGAAAAGGCGTTTCGATATGTCAAAAGAACAACACAGGAAATTAGGAAGGAAAGCCGATTAGGGATAAAATACGCTTTACTTTGTTTAGAAGCGTTTTTTGGGGGGTTTAGACATACTGACCAAGCAATCCGCACCGCGCGCGCATCGAACACCCCGGCCATCAGCACATTTTCAAATCAAAATCCATCCTCCTGATCCTGAACCCCTCCTCAACATCGCCACGCTCTCCCCACGCCACCTCGCGAGTCCCTCGCCGCTAGAACCCCCGCGAGGTCAGCGAGATGATCCTCCGGACCCCTCCGCAGCGGAAGCGCCGCGCCGAGTCCGACGCCGACCTCGCCGCCGCCACCGGCCAGAGCCCCGTCTCCGACCGCCGTCTCGTGCTCTACGACCGCCCCACCGCCCTCGTAGCCGCCGCCGCGCCCGGGGAGCCCTCCGATGACATGGTCTGCACGTACCACTGCCGTCAGATGGTGAGATCGCTTCTTCCCTATCTGCAACTGTTACGGTCTAGCTCGGTGGAAGCATATAATGTTGCGTTTTTTTTTTGTTACTGGAACGAGTAGCTGCCATTTAGCGGCAAGTAGTACCAGATTTGTTGTACTTAAGTCAGTTTTGGTCACACATGCCACATCGAAAAGCTCTTTCAATCCCCTTAAATATAGATAATGATTTGTTGATTGGATTTGGAGGATCTGAGTGAAGTACGCAATTGCTAGGATTATATCCCACTTTGGTAGACATATTGCTAGGATTATATGCCACTTTGGTAGACATAATGATGTTTTATTTTTTTTCATGTGTGTATTTCTGATAGGTGAAATCAGAGTTCATGGTGGCACTGGACACTGCGGAGAAGCAAGTTCAGGAGTATCGAGCAAACACTTGATGCGTTGGAGGAACGGTTATCCAAGAGTGGTATGCTTTCGATTACCCAGGCTTTTATTCTGAGTTGTTGTCATATGCATAGAGCGTGAATGCAGTTCATTTAGCTGTTAATTAGCTATATCCGTTGCGCAAGTATGAAATATTATATGCATTAAAATTGCCACTTGAATCATGTGTGCACTGTGGACGTCAAATAACACCATCCTCCAAGTTATATCTTATTAAGTTCGCATTTGTTGGGTGCAGGAACTAGGAAGAACATATAGTATTGATTCGGCTTGCTGATTTAAGTAACCTGGGGTTAGAATTAGATGATAGCATTATTCTGTTGCAAGCCAAATGTACATATTTACAAACAGAAACAGTATTGACAAACTAGTATTTATCGCTTCAGAGGATGAAAGGACAACATGCCAGGATAAACTGAACTATGTTGAGCAAGAACTGGCAGCAACAAAAGGGCGAGAGAATGCATTACAAGATCGACTATTGAAGGAGTTGGGTGATTACCAGGAAAGCTATCATGATCAAGTCAAGAAGATAGGTGACCTTGAGGTATAAAAATATTTCCCTTTGGCACTTGAATTCCATCTTGTTGCCGTGGTGGCTACTTGATCCTTTAATGTGTATGACTACACTTTTTTTTTTGGGTTTATCATATTCATATCTCTGTTCATCAGTTGACACGACTAATCACAGGCTTGGTGGTGCTGCAGGCAAAACTCAATAAAGAGATCGATTCTCGAATTAGTTCTGAATCATCATCAGCATCTGCAAAGGAGTCGGTCAAGGAGTTGGAAGGGAATTTGCAGCGGTTATCAGAAAATTTAGAAAGGGAGAAGAAATCCCTTAGGAAGGAACTTTCTTATTTGCAAGACGACTCAAAACTATCTGTTTCTAAACTAAATGCTGAGGTCTGTATTGTTAAACTCTTGTGAACATTGATTTGTCACTGCAAGTTGGCTTATCTATTTGAACATATCTGGGTATAGCTTGAAAGAATGAGACTAAGGGCGCAGAACTCTGAGAGTGAAGCAAAGTTGTTAAATGAGCAGTTGGAGGACTTGAAAAAGCAACTAGACGAGGTCAGCTTATATTAATTTGCATGATTATTAATTTATTATGTCTATCAACAATTCCCACTCTTTTCCCTGCTGAGAATTTGAGCTCTCATCAGATGCTCAAACTAGTGTATTGGCTTTACATTTTGGTACAACAGCTACGCTGATTTATATTTTATGATCTTGGTCAATGTATTCGCGAAAAGAACGACATGGAGCACAAGCTATTGAATTCCAGTGCTTTGTCTGTTCAACGTACTCCAACAGATGATCAGAAGTTGATAAAGCTTTTGCGAGAGGAGCTCCAGAATTATGTGAGCATTTAACATTAGAAAGTTGATGTATCCTTGATGGTTGATAGCTGGTGCTATGTGAGTGTTTGATGGCATGTTTGTTTCATGTTCTCAGTTTTAACAAATGCTTCTCGGAATGTGTACTGCTTAATAAGGAAAACCAGTTATTTATGGCTGGCAGAAAACTTTGCAACCTATCAGTGTTATGCCAATACTGTAAGCTTACAGCATTCTTAGCACTAATTAGTAATTACTGATGCGAGATTTATGTTTAGTTCTAGGGACTAGGGATAGCTGTTTACTGCCTTATGTGGTTCTCTGAGCTGCCATAAATGTATGATGTTCAAGCTATGTAGGAACTTCTAATCTTAGCACAGCTGTGGTAGATTGGATGACTACTTTTATGGGTGCTTGAATCGTGCTACTTTGCGTCTATTGTCTTGAAAAAAAAATCCCTGTACAAGTGCATAACTTCATTCATCAAGGCACTTTTTTTACCATGCAATGCACTTTTCTATTGGATGTTGTATAAATATTATGCAATGATGAACTTGTTAAGGTATTAAATGGCATTGTTTTGAATGTACTTTCCCCTCAATTTTAGACATCCATGGTTTCTTTCCTAGTTGTATTATATAGGTTGTCAATAATGAGCTGCTGTGCAATTTTCCAACAATCAATGACGTTCTTTACCTATATGATTCTTATATTTAGGAGAAAGAAGTGCATGAGGCTAGAAGGTTAAAATCTTCCCACGCAAATGTTGAGTTGCTGAAAGAAAAACTATTGGAGGAGCAGGGGCGCAGGGAAAGAGCAGAAATGGAATTATCTAAGCTGCAGGAAATCGAAGCTAAAGCACAGAAGTTGGAGCTTGAATTAGCATCATGTACAGCATTGCTCAGTGACATACCTGATGTGTCCTCTTACAGCGACATACCTCAAAAGATTGTTGATTTGCAAAAGTACATGTCCATTATCACTGTAACTGTTCCAACTTTATTTTCTGCTATAATTCATTGCTATTAACACTATTCAGAGTATTATCTTCTCCTACGTTCATAAACACAACTGCACAACTAGTTTATTTCATAAATTCAACATAAATGGTGAAATTTTGGCTTCTTTTGCTTAAATTTGTGAGAAAGATTAATATTGTAGGCAAAGATTAATATTGTAGGCAAGCACATTCAAGTTTCTGTTCTCCTTTCTTCATATAAGATTTATACAGTTCTTTGAATTGTTAACAGGCAAGCATTGACAAATTTGAATAAAGTTGGCGAAGTAAACTCACGATTGAAAGAACTAGAGGCTGCATTGGAATTTGCTGATCTCAGCAAGCAACATGTAGAAGGTGAAGCTGCCCTTGCCAAAGAGAGAGCTGAAAGTGCTACTAGGGAGGTCAGGCGGCTTGAACTTCTGGTATTGTCTCATTGTTGCCTGCTATATTTAGAATTATCTACGTGATACCAGTTTCCAGTTTTTTTTTTTTAATCATTTATGCAATGTTGTACCATAAATCCACTTGTAGTCCCATAGCACTTCTGCTGCCGAAGCTGTCTTAAGAGATTCATGCAATAATAACTCTTCCTCTGTACATTCTGTATTTACATTGAGAATTCATCCTTTTATATGTCAATAATTCATGCTGTCATGCTTTACTTTTCGCCTTTGTGGCTTGTTTCTTCTGAACAGCTTGCTGCAGTCAGTGAAGAAATAGATAGATTAAGAAAGGACCATGCTATGTTGACTAACCAAAAGCCTAGGGATGGAGATGACACATCATCCAAGGTTAGCGAGTTTCTATATATTCTTAAGAATGGTGGTTTCGTGCCCTTATCACTTTTCTTAATGCGAAATATTTCTTCTGAGGGAACAATGTAGAATATGGAGTTAGATCTATCTCAAATGGAAAAGGTAATAAGAGAACTGGAGAGCACTCTACATGAGCAGAGAGAATTAATTAGTCAACAGCACGCTGAGCTCAATCTGGTGAATGAAAAATTGAGCATTGAAGCAAGAAAAGCGAAGTCTTTGGAGCGAAGCCTTACTCGAGTCAAAGGTAAGGACTATTGGACTAAGATCAACTTTTTGAATTGCTATCTTGTTGCGCTGACTGTTATTTAGAGCAGTTTCATTCGAAAAGGCAGCATAACATATATCCATCATAATACTCAAATATGGTTTTTGCACGTACTGTTCAGATCTATCTGAAACATCTTAAATTTTGATTAATTGCTCCTGGGCAAGTTATCAAAATGTTTGCCGTTGTCATATTGGTGTAGATTTATTGACTTCAGTGGTAGAGTATTCGAGCCTTCTTCCTTTTAGTTGTGTGAGCATGCCCTGTGTACAAGATTTAAGACTAAACATCATCTAAAGACATAAACCCTAATCTCGTTCTTGAACACCTAGACTGAAAACTTAGAGCGGAAGCGTGAGACCTTACCCGAACCTGAAGAAGCCATCGGAGAGGGTGGTAGATGAGTCAACGTAGAGGTGGACGGAGCAGCAGTAGTCGTCGGCGGTCACAGAGGAGGTCGAGGACGAGGTCGGTGAGGTCGCAGCGACGATGGGCTCTAGTCTTCGTCCACTTTAGCGCTCGTTAGTAGATCGGGTGTGTGCGGGGTTTGATGGCCAAGAACAATATTAAGTTGCCTGCCGAGCCCCCTTTTAGTTCTTATTGCGCTAGGTGACCGGGACCCGAACCAAAAAGGAGTTGGGCGCGCCTCCGATCATGGCGCGTATGGAGACGAGGTCTCCCGGGATTCTCGGGATGATGGTTAGCCGAGATCACCCCAACATTCTCCCCTTTGATCGTAAGGCTAACATCATAAGCCCATTCTCAATAAAATAGCATACCAAGATAATGCGTCGCATGACCAATGAAGTGTCATACAACCTCAGTATCTATAGTGTACTATCCTATCTTGAAATGGATGTTCATTATACTTAATGGGAGTTGGTTTTTCTTTTAAGGTCCTTTATCCAGAATCAAAGGCTTTCCAATAAACCCATGCCGGCAACATGATCACGAAAAATATTGGGTGGTAAGCCTTTAGTAAGCGGATCCGCAAGCATTGACTTAGTACTAATATGCTCGATACTAATGGTTTGATCCTGGATTCTATCTTTCACAACATGATACTTAATGTCAATGTGTTTGGCAGCACCACTTGACTTGTTGTTACTCGCATAAAAGACTGCGGGTTCGTTATCGCAGTATAAGATGAGTGGTTTCGAGATACTGTTTACCACTCTAAGTCCCGGGATAAAATTCTTAAGCCATACAGCCTGCCCGGTGGCCTCATAACATGCCACAAACTCAGCTTGCATCGTTGAAGATGCCGTAAGGGTCTGTTTGGAGCTTTTCCACGAGATAGCTCCCTGAGCGAGTGTGAAGATACAACCTGACGTGGATTTCTTAGTATCAACACATCCCGCAAAATCTGAATCTGAATAACCAACAACTTCAAGGTTATTAGAATTCTTATATGTGAGCATGAAATGCTTAGTAGCTTGCATATAGCGCAAGACTTTCTTAACGGCCTTCCAGTGGTCCGGTCCTGGATTTGATTGATATCTGCCAAGCATCCCGGTTACAAAAGCTAAATCAGGGCGTGTACATACTTGAGCATACATAATGCTTCCGACAGCTGAAGCATAAGGAATCGACTTCATCTGATCAGTTTCATATTGGTTCTTTGGACATTGAAATGTCCCAAATTTATCGCCCTTAACAATAGGAGCAGGCGAGCCAGAGCACTTGTGCATATTGTATTTCTTCAGTACTCTGTCAACGTATGCCTTCTGAGATAAACCTAATATTCTTTTGGACCTATCTCGGTGAATCTCAATGCCAAGAACGTAAGAGGCATCACCAAGATCCTTCATATCAAAATTAGATGAAAGAAATCTCTTGGTCTCAAACATCATATCCTTATCACTGCTGGCCAATAAGATATCATCCACATAAAGCACTAAGATGGTGAATTTACTCCCCTTAAACTTAACATATATGCAATTATCAACTTCATTTTCTTTAAAACCAAAATTTCTTATTATTTTATCGAATTTGAGGTACCACTGCCTCGACGCTTGTTTTAAGCTATAAATTGATTTCTTGAGTCGACATCTCATATGCTCCTTGCCTTCCACGACAAAACCTTCCGGTTGAGCCATGTAAACATTTTCTTGCAAGTCGCCATTAAGAAATGCCGTTTTAACATCCATCTGATGCAGCTCTAAATCATAATGAGCTATAAGTGCCATTACGATTCTGAATGAATCCTTAGTTGAGACAGGAAAATAGGTGTCATTATAGTCAATCCCCTCTCTTTGTGAGAAGCTTTTGCTACAAGCCTTGCTTTGAACCTTTCGATATTTCCCTTAGAGTCATGCTTGGTTTTGTAGACCCATTTACAGCATACTGTTTTGACTCCGTCAGGAATTTCTACTAGGTCCCATACATCATTAGTGCTCATAGACTTTAGTTCATCCTTCATGGCATCAAGCCACCCGATTGAGAATATGTGCAGCTGTCTTTAGTGCTTCCATCCACAAACTAATTGATAAACTAGAGTGGCTGAGCATGCTCCGTACCATATCCATAAGTGTACGATTGCGTCTCTTAGCTACTCCATTCTGCTGAGGTTCACCTGGCATAGAATACTGGGCAACAATGCCATTTTCTTGAAGAAACTTAGCGAAAGGGCCAGGAATTTGTCCATAAGAGGCATGCCTTCCATAATATTCTCCCCCACGATCCGATCTTACCACTTTAATCCTTAGGTTGTGCTGATTTTCAACTTCAGCCTTAAATATCTTAAATTTGTCAAGTGACTCAGATCGGTCTTTAATGGGAAAGATATAACCATAACGGGAGAAATCATCAGTGAAGGTTATAAAAGAATCAAAACCATCCACCGATGTCACAGGAAAAGGACCACAAATATCGGTATGAATTAATTCTAAGAGTCATGTGCTGCGAATAGCTCCCTTCTTTATTTGTTTCGCGTATTTTCCTTTAATGCAATCAATGCAGTGGTCTGAGTCAGAGAAATCTAATGGGTGGAGAATCTCTTCCTTAATGAGACGCTCCATTCTCCCCTTCAAATGTGGCCTAAACGACAATGCACAATTTCAAGAAGTCTCATTATTCTTTTTACACTTAGCATCACACACATTCAAAGATACAGGAGATTCATTAAGGGAAAGCATATAGAGTTTGTCTCGTCTAAAAGCAAGACCAATATCATTAGAATTAAACGTAATAATACATATATTATCACCAAAAATACACTTAAAACCTTCATCGTCCAACAAAGAAACTGAAATCAAATTCCTCCTAATAGAAGGAACATAAACTACATTATTGAGACGAAGCGAGAAGCCGTTGTCTAAGACTAATGTAATTGATCCTATTGATTCCACTTCGGCTTCCTTTCCATCCGCGACTCAAAGGCTTCGCTCCCCCTTTCTTAGGGTTCTCGCGGTAAGGAATAACTGTAAAGAATTAGTGACGTGCACAGTTGCACCTGAGTCAATCCACCAGGAATTAATGGAAAAATTAGCATAAAGAGTTTCATCAACAAAAGTTATTGTATCATTACCCTTCTTTGCGAGCCATTTTAGGAATCCAACACAGTCCTTCTGAAAGTGCCCTGGCTGTTTGCAGAAATGACATTCACCCCCTTTAGGTGCTCCAGCAGGAGCCACATGAGGCTTAGGTGCATTGTGCACTTTAGGCCCCGACTTATCTGCATTGGGGGAGAACGTCAGCTTCTTCTTAGATTTGAAGTCCCCTTGGAACTTTCTTTTGTTGGAGCCACCAACTTGAAGTGCAAGATCCCTCTTTTCCGTTCTTATTCTTTCCTCCTCCTGAACACACATGGCGATTAAATCGCTCATGTTCCACTTTTCTTTCTGAGTATTATAATTTCAGAAGGAAGAGAAGTCATGATGAAATGGACTAGGAAACCATCAGATATTTCCATATCCATGCCTTTAAGTTTTCCGGCCATATCAGTCATCATCATAATGTGTTCTCTCGACATCACGGAACCATCATACTTAGTTGTCAAGAGCCTCGAATCGAGTATCGCATAAACTTTTGTGGAGCCCTTAAATTTTTCTTCAATCGATGCCGATACTCAGTAGCATTTTCGAATCGGGATTGCTCCCCTGATCCCAACTGAAATGGAGGTCTTCATAATCATAAGTGATAGACGGTTGGACCGCTCCCATTTCTCAGCATTAGTTTCATAAATTTTCCTTTTGTCATCATAATTTTCCTCACCCTCAGTGGGGGGGATGGGAGCTGGCACCCTTAAAGCATAATCGAGATCTAAAACCCCAAGGACAACATGGATCCTTTCCTTCCAGGTGGGAAAATTACTCCCTGTAAGCTGTTCAATGTTGTCGATTGTGGCAGCGACATTTGATGCATTTATTGCTGAATATCAAAATACAGGGCATAAATCAGAAATAATCATAAGAAAAAAAATGTTGCATGCAATTAATCCTACGTTGGTCTGATTAATAACACACAAAAGCTATAGTTCTAATTCACATCACCGTTGGGCAGAAAATGAAAAGAACTAAATAATTAATATGGCAACACATGATTATAATCAACGTTGGTTAGAATATAATCACATGCATACATAATGCCAAAAAATAAACTAAAAAAAAATCTCTAATTAAAATATCTTGTTGGTTCAATTTTAATCAGAGGCAAAATCTAATAATGTGGTAATAATACATTATTCATGATATATCGTAATTGGGCATCAAAACAATAATTAAATCAGTGCACAAAAGTTAGACTTTAATCGTAAGGAAAAAGCACTGAAAATAAACAAAAGTCACTATTGCAGTCAGCCCATAAAAGAAACCGGCCCAAAAACTCACGCACGGCCCAAAGGCACGCGCGCGGCCCAACTCCACGCGCTCGGCCCAAAACGCGTGCGAACGGCCCAACTTGCGCCCGCCAGCCCGAGATCCATACCCGCCGTCGGATCTTCATTTGATGGCCAAAACGCCGCCCAACGCTTCCTCACCGCGAAACGGCGATCGTGAGGATTCGACGAACGGACGACGTGCGTCGCGGGCGAGATAAAACGCCGGAAACCCTAAACCTAACGCCACTTCGCCCCTTCCTCTCCCCCGAAAAGCGGAGCGACGGCGACGGCGCATACGATGCGGCTTGAGACGCGCACACGGAGCGGCGGCATCGTGAGCGCGCGAAGCAACAAGCGGCAGCGGCGCTTGAGGCGGCGCTCTCGATCCTCTCGCCGCGGTGCGTGCGCGCGCAACCGAGGTTGTTGCGCGCGCCGCCGAGTGGAGTTCTGGTGGCGCCGCGGCATGTGAGGGACACCGGATCTCCAAGAAGCACGTAAGTTTTTCCGCCGCACCACTTTAGGGTTCTTAGGGTTTTGTTTTGGGGTTCGGATGCTACCGATTTGGGGAATTTCGTTAGGGTTTTGCAATAATCTCATGAATCCCCTCCTTCTAAATGCTAATCCGAGCCTCTAACTCTTAGATCCAAGCCCTTAAAGACTAGATCCGGGCAAAAACATTAGATCTGACCATAAGAACATCAAATGGGGCTAGAACAGGTTCGGTTTGTGCTAAATGGGTTCAAAACCGAGACTAGGGTGCTCTGATACCAAATGTGTACAAGATTTAAGACTAAACATCATCTAAAGACATAAACCCTAATCTCGTTCTTGAACACCTAGATTGAAAACTTAGAGCGGAAGCGTGAGACCTTACCCGAACTTGAAGAAGCCATCGGAGAGGGTGGCAGATGAGTCGACGTAGAGGTGGACGGAGCAGCAGTAGTCGTCGGCGGTCACAGAGGAGGTCGAGGACGAGGTCGGTGAGGTCGCAGCGACGATGGGTTCTAGTCTTCGTCCACCTTAGCGCTCGTTAGTAGATCGGGTGTGTGCGGGGTTTGATGGCCAAGAACAATATTAAGTTGCCTGCCGAGCCCCCTTTTAGTTCTTATTGCGCTAGGTGACCGGGACCCGAACCAAAAAGGAGTTGGGCGCGCCTCCGATCATGGCGCGTATGGAGACGAGGTCTCCCGGGATTCACGGGATGATGGTTAGCCGAGATCACCCCAACATGCCCATCTCTCGTTAGCGTGCCCATATTGGGTGTGGGAGCTTCTATCGCTCTGCTACCTGTGAACAAAGGCATGAGTTAAGAACTGTTATGTTCCTTGCAGCTTCAAATGAAGCACTGGTGAATGTTTTTGCACTGAACGTATGTTGCGTCAAGAGTTATCCTTTGTTATAATACTGTGTCATCGAAGTATTAAGTAGACATATCATCTTTCCTTCAACAATAAAGTTTGAGCGTGTAATTATCAGTAAGTACACTGCGAAGAATACTAAATTAACTTGCAATTTTTTGTTCTGAGTTCCATGCTTCTGTATTCTTAAGAGTTCTTGTCATATTTGACAGCTGGGTCATGGAGATTACTCTGCCTCAAGCACAAAAGTACTGCGTATGGTAAATACTCTTGCAGTGGACAGTGAAGCAAAGCAGACAATAGAAGCATTGCAAGCTGAACTAAAGAAAACGAAAGAGAGGCTGCAGGCAGTCGAAGAACTAAAAGGACAAGCTGGTAGGTAATCTTACTCATTCTTTGTACTATTCATGATCTCAAAATATGGTTTGCATGCTTAAGTTTCTAGTTTGCTTACCTATTTTTTCAGTTCCAAACTCTGTAAGAGTTATTATCTAAAGGATTGTAGTTTGTAGCATGCAATAATTAGTTTTGAGCTTCATTCCTGAGTATTTTTTGCTCATTTTACTATTTCTGATAGCTTGTTTTTCTTTGGCGTAGTTGCATAGTCTAACAAGATACAGCTGTATTTTCAAATGGAGTGGCCTGTCTTTTAATATCCTGTGCTTCGTGTGTTACAATCTCTGAGGGTCCTTGTCGGATTTTGTTTTGGATGCGTTTATAAACGGAATATTTATTTTACTGCAGATGCTGGAACTGTGGTAGATGCAAATATTGTTGAAAAGCTAGCACAGCTTAAAAATCAAATTGCCACACTAGAGAAACGCGAAGAAAGGTATCTAGTTTATTAATTCTTTGTTTTAAGCTTCTGTGCATATTGATTTGTTGGGGATGATCTTATACTTGCTTTGAAACAGGTACAAGGCAGTGTTTGCAGAAAGGATCTCGGTCTTCCGAAAGGCTTGGTGCTCGCTTTTTGGTTATAAGGTATTGTTAACATAGCACAATTCATGATGGGGTCAACTCTCTCAATCTACTACTCTTACCCACATATTCCCCCATGTCAATTGTGTTTTGCTGTGGCCCATGAGAACTCAGCCCCAGGCTATATCTGAAGGGGATCATATCTGGATTTCGAGAAACCATGTATAGCAGCTGAAGGATTTATATTAGCAGATTTGAAATCTTAGTGTTCTAGCTACTTACAGTAGGAGTAATGTTGTATGTACTGTTCTTAGTTCAAGTCAATTGTTTTGTGGTTTCATCCAGTTGTGAACTTCTCTTGAGCCCAAGATAGAAAAGACTAGCAGCATCTTGAGAAAGGAAGCTACCTATCAGTATGTCCACCTCATCACTTGAGGTCAACAGAGTGCATCTATATTTGTTTTACTAGGATGATTAGTTTCAAAATCATGTTGTCTTTTGCATGTAAAATTTTGATATTCTTCAATTGTTGCATAGGTAATGTCCATTTCGGTAATTATCATGCTCATTATTTTCCGGCTTCAACATTTCGTTTATTTTTTCCTTGTTACATGGTTCTAACTTCTAACTATGTCCAGCTGTGAAACATCAATATTATTTGGCATAACCTTTTGTTGTTTTATGGTTTTAGATTGTGATGAATGACCAGCAGCAGTCAAATGGGATCCCTGTAACACGATTTATTCTGCAATCAGTCTATGCCCAAAGTGATGATGAAAAACTTGAGTTTGACTATGAATCAGGAAGCACCAATATTGTGGTAGGTTTATTACATTGCTGAAATGGTCTTTCCTATAGTTTAAGGAGACATTATTTGATGTTGCTAATAAATACAGGTAAATGACTACACTTCTCAACAAGAGATTGCTCAGCAGGTAGTCAGCTTATCGATTGCATTTGACTATGTTTTCTATGCTGAAGCATAGTATCAGATAACCAATAGCGTTCTTAGTGTTACAGGGGAATAAAGTGTGTAAGGCGGGAGGGAGGGCGAGGGGGGTAATAAGTCTTGTGGAACTAAGAAGCTTCTTTATTTATGTCCTCCAAATTTGCATGGTCTTAAGCTGTATTTTGCATAAACAGGTGTAGTCCAGTTGCCGTATTTAGTTTCTAAGTGTCTCTAAATTGTACATCAAAATATGCTATTTACTAGGTGCCAAAATTCTGAGACTTACGTTAGCCTGCAATAATACTGATCTAGGTGATTAGATAGATATACGTGTGCTTAAACATACTGTGAACACATTGCATTAGGCATGTCTTGGGGTGTTGAGTACAAGAAACCAAGCTGTTCCTAAGTAATGGGAATGCCATACACATTTTGTAGACAGCACATTTGGAATAAGGATCTGGTCTAGGCACTCCATACAGTTATGGTTAGCACTCTTACAAGTATAGCAAAGTCCATACAAGTATAGCAGAGTCCATAACTGTTTTGAAGTTTGGCACTGAACCAGAACTTGATTTTACTGACTCAGATGATCTAACCATACTTTTCAGGTCGAGGTTTTCATAAGAAAGACGAATTCCATCCCGGCCTTCACCGCTAACCTGACAATGGAATCCTTCAACAAGAGAAGTATATGTCGAGGGCAAGAATTGAGTGACAAGTCATATTGCTGGATCTTGTTTGTATGTATGACGCTTTCTCCGTAGATGGAAAAATATATTCCCGTTGCAATTTGCAAACACTCAGGGCTTATGTTTTTTCCCTTTGCATTCTCGCAGCATCTGCAAAAGATCAAATTGTTATGTTGTAGCAGAACAGATCCGCAGTCGGGCAAGCTCCCAGAATTATTAACCAAGGTTGTCCCATCCTTTCCATAACATTCTCATCTACTTTGGTGAAATATAACTTGCAGTTGTATGCTAAACGTTTCATTCACATGCCAGCGTCTGAAGATTACTGCGTGTTGAAGATTGTTACTGACGGTGTGGTACCCATGGAAAGAAATCCCGGCCGGTAACCGGCGGTTACTGGCCGGTAACCGGATACCGGCCAGGGGCCGGGAGAAAAAATCTCGCCCGAAAAAAATTAAATGTGTTTTGGGATTTCTGAGCATTGGATGCTCTGTTTTGGGTCCCCCTAATGCTGTTTGCATGTGCTAGATTATTCCCTGCTCCCCCTTTTTGCTTTTTCTTGTCCAGAGACTTGTCCCTCTCTATTCTCTTGTCTTCCTTCCTCCCTCACTTCATCCATTTGGAGCCACACGAGCAGCAGCCAGCAGCAGCCATTGTTCCTCTCTTCTCTTGTGTTTCTCCTCCTCACTCCCTCCACTTGCAGCTAGCACAAGCAAAGCAGCCATTGTTCCTCTCTTCTCTTGTCTTTCTCCTCCTCACTCCCTCCACTTGCAGCCAACACAAGCAGCAGCCCTCTCTTCTCTTGTCTTCCTCCCTCCTCACTCCCTCAACTTGCACCAAGACAAGCAAAGCCCTCTCTTCTCTTGTCTTCCTCCCTCCTCACTCCCTCGATTTGCGGCTAGCACAAGAAGTCGAGGCAGCAGGTCAGAGCCCTCTCTTCTCTTGTCTTCCTCCTCCTCACTCCTCTACTTGCAGCTAGCACAAGTAGCTAAGGGCAAGCAGTCGTAGTATTACGTGGTAAGTATTATTTCTTGAACTTTTACATTCTTGGTTATAACTTATATTATGTAGTTCATCTCATCTTTAGTCCATTAATCTAGAGTGTGCATAGGGGGTTTGGAAGTTAGATAGACTTGTAGAAGAAGAGATCTTAGCATGTTGCACATCCTCTTATATTTTAAATAAGGTCGTAGACTTGTAGTTCATCTTTGAAATGAGTTCGTAATAACCAATAAACCATTGAAAATATAAAAGAAGATCAAAAATTGACCCATTTTTCATCCTATATGGATTATGGTAGGTGATGGCTTCTAAATCTATCAATGTTTGGGAACATGGAGAGAGACTAGGAGGTGCTGGTTGGAAGTGCAGATATTGTAATCTAACAAAATCAGGCGGAGGTGTCACCCGCCTAAAAGAACATCTTGCTGGGAGACACGGAGATGTTGTTGCTTGCGTGGGTTCGCGCAAGTCCGCAGGCTCATGCTGGCAAGTCTTGATGAAGCGAAGGCAAGAAAGAAAGCTATTAAAGAAGAACGACTCCGAATGGAGCAAGTTGCAAGAGAACCTGTAGCTCGTGGCCCTTCATCTCAAAATGTCTTCGATGATGACGAGGAAATGCAGATGGAATGGGCTCGCCGAGAGTCGTTGGAGGTACACCAGCTCGAACAAAGGGCAAAAGCCAGGGGTGCAACGTTTGAACATGGTGGTGGCAGTGCAAGTGGTAGGGGAAGTGGCAGGAGAGGTGGTGCCATTTCTGCGATGTTTGGCAGGTCACAGTCTATGAGAGTTGATTATGATATTTTGGCAGCCCGGGCATCCCGACAAACCCGCATTGATACAACAATACGTGGAGGCTCTAGGTCGAAACTTGGGAAAATTTGGTCTAAGTGGTTTCATAGTAATGACATTCCTGGGATAAAGGCAGAATGTCCTTATTTTCGTGCTGCTATCAAAGAGGCACATAATCTTGGTGAAGGCGTGGCGGCACCAAGAGGCCATGAAATTGATGGGGAATATCTTGATGCTAACGAACAAGAAATAAAGAAGTATGTGGCAGAGTTCAAAGATGACTGGGGTATATATGGAGTCTCTATCATGTGTGATTCATGGACAGGACCTACACAGATGAGTATTATTAACTTCATGTTGTATTGCAATGGAAGAATGTTTTTCCATAAGTCAGTGAATGCAACTAGTGAGATGCAAAATGCTGACTTTTTGTATCATGAGATACGTAAAGTTGTGGAAGAAGTTGGAGTTCGACATATTATGCAGATTGTGACTGACAATGGTTCAAACTACAAAAAAGCATGTGAACTCGTCATTGAAGAGTATCCATCTTTAGTATGGCACTGTAGTGCAAGACATACCATCAACCTCATGTTGAAGGATATTAGCAAGTTCAACGAGGTTGCTAGTGTCGTGAAGGCGGCGAAGAGGATTTGTCGGTTCCTATACAGCCACGGTCGCCTCCATAATGAAATGCGAGAACAGATTGGAGGAGAGATAGTTCGTCCAAACGCCACAAGGTTTGGAACGACATTTGTGTTCTTGAAAAGTTTTTCGGATAGAAAAGACAAGTTTATGAAGTGGATGGTGTCAGATTTGTGGAGCTCCAATCATCTGTCCACAACTGAAGAAGGAGAATACATGTATTCTTGTCTCACATGTAGGCAATGGTGGACCTCTATGCTTTGGGTAATTAAATTAGTAGAACCGGTTTATCGACTACTAAGATTTGCGATCAGCCAGAAACCCGCAATCGTGGCGGATGGTTGCAAAAACATATGAACTGAAGCACGAACTTGACGTCGCATTTGCAGATGATGATGCTAGTTGTGATCGTGTTATGGTTATAGTTAATAAAAGAATTGCAATGCTCAAGCATCGCACCTATATACTTCTGTAAGTAGATAGTTTCAGTAAATCCTAAGACATATTTGTTTTATTTTTCTAACATTGTAAGTGTGTTGAATTTCAAACAATGGGTGCTAAACCCACGAGCCACAACGTATATGGTTTGGGGAAGAATCCATCCTCACCGCTTCGTCACAACGACAATTCAAAGAATAGCCGATACACCGAGGAGGCGCAGCAGCTCTAGGCGAGCTCGAATACTATCAGAATCGACGTGGCCTATTTGCTTCAAATGAGGCTCACATTAGTGCATCTCGCCTCATCGCAGTATGTTGTTGTTATCAACTTAGATATACATAGAAAATCAACCGTCACTACGAGTTCAATATAATTTTCATGTTACTTGTAGCTACATGGTGGATGACCTTTGGAGCGAGACACCAACACTACAAAAATATGCCTTGCGGATTGTCTCACAATGTGTTTCCTCCGGTGGATGTGAACGTAATTGGAGTACATTTGCTTTGGTGCATACACAATTGAGGAACCGTCTTGGGTACAAGAAACGCATAAGCTTGTATATGTCCACTACAATCTAAGGTCGATTGCAAGAGCATGAAACTAGAAATGAGGATAGAGATGTAGATCCTTTTGGCGATCTAATTAACGCCACTATGTACGATGGATAACCCAATCCATGAGTGGCTTGATAGCTCCATGATAGAATCGGAGCCCGCATTTAGACGAGGAAGGTGAGCCCCTATTCCATCCAAGATTGTAGTTGATTCCATCCTCGGGAGGAACTGGAAAAAGCACTAGATGATCAACCGTTGAAGGAATGGACGAAGGCAGCTGTTGGCAAGAGTCATCTTGGGAAAAGGAAATATTGTAGCCAACAGATCGCAAAATTGGTGCAGACTTTGCCTCTCTTACACAACCAAAAACGAGAGGTCGATAAGAAGAAAAAGAAAAGAAGGAGGACATTGTGGAAAGCGACGACGAAGCGAAACTCCACCATCCGATGAAGTGCGCATCAAGAGTCCGTGACGTGAGCTCTCCGTCGCCCGATGATGGCACCGATGGTGGAAAACGCATGATGCAACACAAGACAAACCATTGGAATTCACCGTGAGCAAGATTTCGTGCATGCTACCCGGGATGAAGATCATGGTTGTCATCGACTCAGCCGGGAAAACAATTCGTAAGACTTATGAACGTAAGAGTCGCAAACAAGATCGTTCTCAACCACATGACTCTTCTTCCGTGAATCCCATGCTACCTCAACGACTTATGGACGCCGAGATGCCAACCTATTACCTTCCGTGATGATTCTCATTCTTCAGAAATTTCTTCTTATCCTACTCACCATTACGGTCTTGTACCCCTCGACAACAATTCAAGAATGGTTTATCAGTGGGTGGAACCCGAATATTACCAACAAGTTTATAATCATTGGCTACAATATGCCTATGAAACATACACTTGGGATCAATACAAAGCCCACCTTGCTCAATATAGCGGACTTGTACTCATTGATAATAATGAGTATATTGCACAACCTTCGCGCTTCTCGACAATGTATTGGTATGACTTGCTAGTTTCCTACACCATAATTGTTTATATTGTTTTTAGTATGCTAGTCAAGTTATTATTCATTAGTCATTACCATCATCTTATGTTTTTCTTTTTTTAGATGCTGCTGAGTCCTTCGGGAGGAGAGAGCTACGCCAGAGAGTGAAGCTAGGAAGGTTTTCTTTGCAATTGCTACTTCATTAACCACTTTACAATTGGTATTAAACAATTTTCCTTCATTTCCGGTTTCACCGGTTTTTCCGGTATTTTCCCCGGTTCCCGGCCGGTTACCGGTCCGGTTACCGGTTGGACCGCATTTGAATTCAAATTTCGTTCGCTGAAATTTGGCCGGTTTTTTTCCGGTATTACCGGTAACCGGCCGGTAACCGTTACCGGGCCCCGAGCGGGATTTTGCCCGGTAACGGTTACATGAACCCTGGTGGTACCCACACATGGATCCCATTTTGGTTTTGGCAAAGCATATACGTCATTGCTTGAAATGTAGTCTAGCAGTGAAGTTTGTAAGTTTTGTAAACTGTAGCAAAATAGGAATATTGTGCGAATAACTATCATGTTTGTGCTACGAGACTTTTAAGGCACAAATGGGTACAGTGACTTTAGTAAAACCTTCACGTGAAATATGCGTCTCTCAGCCATGTGTATTTGCCATAAGCCGTCTTTACTTGCGTAATTATGCAACAATAACGTACTACTATCGGTAAATCCCCAGCCGAATGTAGACGAACTTTCTCCCGTTGCCCTGAACTTTTGGTGCCATACCAATTCATATGATTGGCCGATGCACCAACGAGCCCGCGCGTACAATTCGCACACGTAAATCCGATATCATGAACCTGACAGTGCTTTGCCACAGGTTGCGCACTGCAAACCAACCAAGGCATCTCTTTACCGCGCGCAGGCCTCACGCTCGGCATGAGGCGCCTCACACGAAACGGCCTCCCAAACTGAACCCTCCCGCGGTGCAAGCGGCCGGGGCGGGCAGATAGCCAGCGTTTTCATCGCGCGCCGGCGCATAAATCACATCGGTCTCCAAGTGCCCAAGCGGCCATACACTTCCATTTCTGAGCGTTGCTGAACGAAAATTGCCGGGCGTCCAAGTGCTAGCTAGCTCCTACCAAGTGGCTGCAATGATGGTGTGTGTACTCCTAGTTGCTGGTTAGCCTGACAAGCTAGCGGTGTGCTTAGTACCTTTGGGTGAAACGAAATGACATTGTTGGTGTTGATGTAGGCGCTGACGGAGCGGCAGCCGCAGCTGGAGAAGAAGCCGCCGCGGGCGAGGGCGCCGTTGCCGGGGAAGGCCGTGGCCGCGCTGTGCGTGGCGAGCTTCGTTGTGGGCTTGCTGCTCAGCGGCCGGGTGTCGCTTCTGCCGGCCTCGGCGCCGCCGACGAGCAAGGACAGTAATACCGTGAAGGAGACGGCCTCTGCTTCTGGCTGCGAGAACAAGCGTGTAAGCAAATGCCTATGCGCACTCCAAAGTCCAAACTAACTTGCCAAAACTCTGTTCATCAATTGTTGCGTGCTAACTGCGTAAGTTTGCTCTGAACCTGTCCGAAGCTCGCGGAGAGCCATCCCAAGGTTATCATGAACGAGGTGTCGAGGACTCACCATGCAATTCAGTAAGCATTCGTAGCATACACATATAGTTACAGTATATGTGAATTGCACGCATCTCATGCGTGTAACGGCGAATTGTGAATTTCTCTAGATCCCTGGACAAGGCGGTGTCTTCTCTTGAGATGGAGCTGGCCGTGGAGCGCGCGAGGAGCAGCGGGGCCGGCGCGGCCGTCTCGTCCAAGGGCCCGCAGAAGGCCTTCGTCGTGATCGGCATCAACACGGCCTTCAGCAGCAAGAAGCGCCGCGACTCGCTCCGCGAGACATGGGTCCCCAAAGGTACCCATCGATTCCATGCAAGCATCTGTACAGTTTTCTCTCCTTTCCTTGGTGGAACTGCGTACTATAGGCTATGTCGCGTGCCGAATTCTTGTGTACGTGGACGTGTTGATCGGTTTTGTTGTTGATGTGCGTGCGTGCAGGGGATAAGCTGAGGAGGCTGGAGAAGGAGAAGGGGATAGCGATCCGGTTCGTGATCGGGCACAGCGGGACGCCCGGCGGTGTGCTCGACCGCGCCGTGGACGCCGAGGAGGCGGAGACCAAGGACTTCCTGCGGCTGGACCACGTGGAGGGCTACCACGAGCTGTCCTCCAAGACGAGGGTCTACTTCACCACCGCCGTCGCCGTGTGGGACGCCGACTTCTACGTCAAGGTCGATGACGACGTCCACGTCAACCTCGGTACGTACGTACTCGTAGTGATATGTAGCATGTCAGTGGTGGCAAGTTGTAGTGCAAGCCGCTGAATTATACCCATTTTTCTGAATTCCAGGGACGCTGACGAGTAGATTGGCCAAATACAGAACACGGCCGAGGGTGTACGTCGGCTGCATGAAGTCCGGGCCTGTTCTGTCACAGAAGTGAGCAAAATCGTGCTCCTTAATTACTGCAGTGCAGCCGTGCAGGATCTAAACCTGCATTCTCTCTGAAAATTTCTGCTAGTTCCATACATTGATTTTTTATCTCTTCTTGCAGAGGAGTGAGGTACCACGAGCCAGAGTACTGGAAGTTCGGGGAGGAGGGGAACAAGTACTTCCGCCACGCCACCGGACAAATCTACGCCATTTCCAAGGATCTCGCCTCCTACATCTCCATAAATCAGTAAGCTAGCACACACGTCCTTACATTTGTTTCCTTGGGTCGTTGCAGGTAGCTAGTTCATGTGATGTGATGTTCAAACTTGTGAGTGGCTGAATAGTACAGAAACTTCCTATCTGATGTATTTGCGACTACACATTTCTAGGCCAATCCTGCATAGATTTGCAAACGAGGATGTTTCTCTCGGCGCGTGGCTGATCGGACTCGAGGTCGAGCACGTCGACGACCGGAGCATGTGCTGTGCAACGCCTCCAGGTCTCTTGAAACATCAAACTCCCTTTCATGATCTGAGGCCATCTATCTAGTCAGAATTGCTTCAGAATAACATTTGACCGACTCTGCTTCTGTGCTGAAATACAGAATTGCACAGCAAGATCGAATACGTTATGCATTTTGGCATTTTACTATAAAAAACATGTTGTTTTTACAGATTGCGAGTGGAAGAAGCGAGCCGGGAACGTGTGCGTGGCGTCCTTCGATTGGTCGTGCAGTGGGGTCTGCAAGTCAGTGGACAGGATGAAGCACATCCACAGGGCTTGCGGCGAAGGCCAAGGAGCGGTCTGGAACGTCGCTACGTGATCAATTAATTCATCAAGACAAATTGATCTGCCTAGAGCTTGGTTTTAAATCCAATTTGTGAAACTACGGAGCTGTGGGGGACGAGATTTGTATTTGAACTCTGACATGTATGACCGATCAATTCGTTTGAGATGAGAAGCGAGCCACGTAAGGTGCATGAATGTGATTGTGGAAACAAGAAATGAACGAGTGGCATCTGTATGTAAGTTGTCATACTTTTTGGTGCTTGCTTTAGCGAAATTTCATGGCTTTAGGCCCCCTAGCGTTCCAATGGAGTTTGGTCATGCCAAATGCTTCACTTGTTCAGTTACAACCTTAATTTACGCAAAGGATGTTAATCATGACTACCCACAGCTTTTGCGTTTATTTCCCTTGTTTTGGGGCGTTTGATTGGAAAATAAAGGAGCAAGATCAATATAATGAGTGAGAGAGGTAATGCACAATATCATTAGCAACGTTGTCTTCTGTAGAATCTGTTGAAGAGGTAAAAGTTGTGCTGAGCTCGAGTCTGTGTCTTGGTGAAGAAATGGGCTAACCGAAGCTCTGAATGCGCATACTGAAGAGTAATAACTTGGTCATACACATGCGGTCTCATGTACGAAGCATCTACTCTAATGTGTTTGGCGAGGTCATGCTTCACTGGATCTCGAGTGATATTAATCGCACCAGTACTGTCTGATAAGAGATGAGTCGGTGCAGAAGCTGAAACACCGAAATCCTCAAGTAGCCACTGAAGCCAAGTGATCTCAACTGTCAATACCGCCATGGCTTGCAACTCAGCCTCAGCATTTGAACAGGAAACGACAGTTTGCTTCTTGGCCTTCCAGGCAATGAGAGAGGAACCAAGGAAAACACAATAGACAGAAAAGATATCAGCGATCAAAAGGATCGCTAGCCCAGGTCGTATCAGAGTACATCTAAAGCTGCAAAAAGTCAAGCAATAAAAGAAAAGGCAAGTACTAATGGTCCCGCAAAGATATCGTGGAACATGAATAAGGTAATTGTAGTGGAACCGAGTGGGAGTATAAACGAACTGACTCAGGATGTGAATTGTGTGAGAAATATTAGGTCGAGTGATCCCAAGGTAGATAAGGCTCCCGACAAGATGACGGTAGCGAGTGGGATCCTCAAGAGGCTCCCCATCAGTGAGGTGAAGGTTAACATTAAGGTCCATAGGAGTGTCTATCATGCGCTAGTTAGTGAGACAAGCGCAAGGAATAATATCTTGAATGTACTTCTCCTTGGAGAAGTAGTAGCCCTCAGACGTAGAAGTGACCTCAATCCCAAGAAAGTAACAAAGATGACTCAAATCAGAAATCAAAAACTGCTAACTGAGACGCTCTTTCATAAAATCAATGTACTAAGAGTCATCCCCAATAATGATTATATCATCCATGAAGAGAAGCGGGAGTTTCCGACCCCAAGGAGTGGTGTGTACAAAGAGGGTATGATCGTGATCACTGGCGGAGAAGCTGGCAATAGTGACAATAGAAGAAAAGTAGTCAAACTAAGCACGAGGGGTTTGCTTGAGCCCATGGAGAGAGCAATGAATGCGACAAACCAAACCATCAGGAATAGAATATCTAAGGGGCGGCTACATGTAGACATCCTCACGCAGCTTGCCATTGAGAAATGCATTCTTGATGTCCAGTTGAGAGATGGGTCATTATCGAACAAATGCCACAACAAGGAGAGTGTAAACAATGTCCGTTTGGGTGATAGGAGCAAAGGTCTCATCGTAGTCACAACCATGCTCCTGCTAAAAACCACCCACCACAAAAAGAGTCTTTAGCGCTCAAGTGAACCATCCGAGCAAGTCTTGATCTTGTACACCTACTTGTACATGATGGTAGTGACACACAGGTAAAGGCACAAGATCCCAAGTGCCAGTACGCTACAAAGCAGCAATCTCCTTAGAACCTGTGAACTACCACTCAGGGTGAGCAGCGGCTAGGGCTGGAAACGAGCCGAGCCGAGCCAGGCTCGGCTTGGCTCGCTCAGGCTCGTTTGTATAAGAGGCTCGACTCGGCTCGGTTTAGAAACGAGCCAGAAAGAGAGCTTGGCTTGGCTTGAGATGAGGCTCGAGCTGGCTCGATGGGCTCGTGAGCCATGAATGAACAACACGGCACAGAAATGAAATCGCAAAATCATCGGTTCATCAATCATTAGTACAAACAAAATTGCAAAATCTATCATCAGTTCATCAATCATAATTCATCAGTACAAACGAAATCGCAAAATCTATCAATCTATCATCAGTTCATCAATCATCGTCCATCAGTAGTTCAGTACAAACGAAATCGCAAAATCTATCATCAGTTCATCAATCGCAAAATCGCAACAACACAGAAACAACCAAGAACACGCATCCTGTTCCTAGCCCTGCCGCACCCATCGCCCATCGCCGACAGCACGCTAAAGGCCAGCAGCTGCGCGGCGGAGGTCGAGCCGGCCGGCACACGGCCGGGAGGTAGAGGGCCGAGGCGCAGCTGCGCAGGAGACGGCCGCCGGACGCCGACTGGCCGGCGCTGGCGTGGCGGGCCAAGCTAGAGGTGGTGGCGAGGAGCCGCACACCGCGGGAGGGCGAGGGGAGGCGGCGGGCTAGGCGGGAGGCGAGGGGAGGCGCGGCTAGGCGGGGAGGGCGAGGGGGAGGCGACGAGCGGGTGGGGGCAAGGGCGAGGGCCGGGGAGGCGGCGGGCGATCGGGCGAGGAAGACTGAAGAGGCGGGAGGCGAGGGCCGAGGGGAAGCAGCCGAGCGGGAGAGGCGAGGAGGAGGCGCGCGGGCGGGGGGGCAAGGGCGAGGGCCGGGGAGGCAGCGGGTGGGGCGACCGGGCGAGGAAGATTGGAAGAGGGGCGGGGAGGCGGCGAGACCGCGGGAGTTTGTGGGGGAGGAGGAGGAGAGGAGGCCAAGGGGAGAAAAGGATAAGGTAGGCAGCAAGAAGCAAGAACCCGGGATTAACATCCCAGATATTCTGTGCATAACTGAACTAGTCCCATGATCAGTGGCTAGCTCACACAGTAAACAAATGTGATAACACAACCATAAACGTTAAAAGTTATTAAATAACAACAGAGTTGATTACAAGATAGCCTTACAGGCAACATTAAATAAACATGGAAGACGATGAAGAAGTAGTAGGGTCCAGCACCGCCACAGCAATCGATCGGGTAGCGCCTAGTTGTCACGATCCACACTTGAAGCGAAGTTCTTCTCCTCTGAAATTTTGTTTGGATAAAGCAAGATGAGCACAACTTCCGTGCTCGCAAGTTACACCCATCAAATAACAGAATGACATGCATACATAGATGTAACAAAGGATGACTTACAGGGTTAATTTGCATAAATCAGCATTTAACATTAAATACCATACTAAGTTCAAGAGCTCAAGTTTTAGAAAATCTAAAATTGATCTTGAATTGATAACGATAGTGTAGGCACCAACCTAACACCAACATGAACACGGGCACCAACCCGGGGCTTCAACCCATAACTTTTCTCATGGACACCCATTCATGTCAAAACTGTTTTACAAAAAATATTTTAAAATCGAAGTCTAACTTTGAGTGGCTTTGCAGCATGTCCATGACCGTGGACACGGCTATTCGAATAGTTTTACAACTTTACCCACAAGACATGAATTCTCTAGTTATTTGGCATCCGTCGATACCACCGCTCACTACCTTAGGTAAGCAGTCTAGAGCACGTGTCAAGGCCTTTACAATACGCTATCCCACCATAGTCCTCCCTCGCTAAGATTTCACCCCCTTTGGACTACCCGTCCGCAAGGTTCAGGCCCCCTCTTGCGCCAAGTGGGACTAACAAAGGTCATGAAAGACCACCCACCGTATCACAGGAACGACCATGATGGAACTTTGCAAATTAATCAGCCAGGTCCTGCCCATACAAGACATGTGGTAGTACGATGTGGCTTAGCAAGATGCGGCTCAAGACCGGTCCTTAATCGACCTGGCGACAACCAACAGAACCACTGGCCTCAACCTACCGGTTGAGCCCTGCATAAATCTGCACCCACCAGACAACCATTTCGCCCAAGTCTAAACCATCAATTTATTTTATTTTCCAAAGTCATTTATAAAACTCCCACGACACACCAATGCCAAGGGTACAGCTTTAAACAACATTTGACTTTTGGTGAAATTCCCCAAATGAAAACATATTTGGTCTATAAGCATGACTAAGCACAATATTTAAATGATCCTAGTCCATACTATTGTATTAACTAGGTTTTATCTAGGGTGACAATATGTTTGATTCGATAACGAAATTGGTCATACAAAGGATTTGGGCATAACTATAAATTTAAAACAGGGATTTAAATTACTGAATATAAATAAGCATGCAGTAATAATTTGAAACAGAATTTAAATAATTTTAAATAATGGGTGCAAGTATGATCAAGAATGTAACTTGCCTTGCTCAAATAAACGGCGTTGAAATCTGACTCTCCGAAGTCGTCGGAATCTATACGCGAAAATAAGCCAAATTCAAACTAAATTCAAACAAGATTCAAATCAACTCCAAATTGAATAAATTTAGTTTAGATAGCTATATCTTGAATTTAGATAAATTTAGAAATTTGAATGGGCTCAATCGGAGTTTGGATGCAAAAGATATGAGCTTTCGAAGTTTGAAATTACATGAAATGATAGATTTAGGGTTTAAAGGAATTTGTGGTCAAATGAACCCAAAATTAAATAATTTTAGTTTAGTTAGCTAGATTATGATTTATACTAATTTTTCAATTTTAAACACCCAATTTGGAGTTGGGATTCAAAAGATATAAATTTTTGAAGTTTAAATCTACTTAAAACCTAATTTCAGAATTTAATAGATTTTCCTGATTTATTTTTCTAAAGGAAAATCAGTTTATTGCGCAAGGATGACGTCGCGAGGATTTCACGAAAAGAATAAAAGAAAAGAAATTTGGCGGCGGGCCCACGTGTCATGTACACGGCCTCATGGACCAAGTCCATGGGACTTCTGCTCTGGTTGGGGGCACGTGGCACGCGCGGCGTCACGTGGCGCCATCGAGGTCGCCACGCACACACCCCGCAGACGTATACCGAGGTGGCAAGGCCACGAGGCGAGGCGATCGCGGCTGTCGGGACCGAGGGTCGCCGGCGATTGGGGGCACGGCGGCGACCGCGAGCACACCAACGCGCAGAGGAGATCGCGGGAGACTAGGGCTCACCTTGGCGGGGCTAGGGTCGAGTGGTTCACCGGCGGGCGAGGCGGCAAGGCGCGCGAGGTGGCCGCTGGCGCGCGCGCCTTCCGGTGGCGTCGGGCGAAGCGGCAGGGGCACGGACGGCGAGATCGCGGCGATGCCGGAGGTGGCGGCGGCGAGGCGAGAGCGGCGACGGCGGCGCGCTAAAGGCGCGAAGGAGCTGGGCGGCGCGAAGAAGCTTGGATTCCGCGAGACGGTAAAAGAGGAGGAGTGGGTTGGGGTTTGGACGAGTGCGAAGATGCGCACCGGTGCTCCCTTTATAGGGGCCGGGAGGAGGAGGGAGGAGAACGGCGCGCAATGGCGCGGCGCGAAGCGAGCGCGAGCCGCGCGTGGCAGGGAGAACGCGGGAGGAAGCGGTTGGGGCGGCGGTTCGAGCACGCGTGCGCGAGAGATGCGGTGGTTGGAGGCGGCAAGAAGTGAGCTTCGCGCGAGTAGCTATGGCGCGATAAGCGAGGCGCACGCGAAGAAGAAGGAGGAGGAAGAAGAAGGCGCGGCCACAAGGCGCCGAGGCGCGGGCCGACGGGCGGGTCGGGCGGAGAGAGAGAGAGAGGAGCGAGACGAGCGGGCCGGCGGGACTCTTTCCAAATTTTCGTAAAATCCAATAAAACAATAACTTTATTTTAATTTATTTTGGTAACATAACCTTAGGATGTTACAAAGAAGCGCCACCGAACGAAGGGGGAATAAATGGCTCGTTTTGGCTCGCGAGCCGGCTCGAGCTCGACTCGGCTCAAATTTTCACCGAGCCGAAAGGTGGGCTCGGCTCGGCTAAAAAATCCACGAGCCGAGCCCGAGCCGTGACAAGCTCGAGTCGAGCTACGAGCCTCGAGCTATTTTCCCAGCCCTAGCAGCGGCTACAAAGCTGCAGCGCTCAGGAGGCCTGACAGTGCAACGACCACGAAGATCGTATCTGGGAGGAAAAGACGGAGCAAGATCCAGCAAGGGCATAGAAGAAGAGTTGGGAAGAGGGTCCAACAAAGACAAAGGCTCAACTAAAGAAGGAGTAGGGCGAGGACGACGTGAGTAGTACGGGGGAAAGGTAAAATCTCAACAAAAGAGCTGGAAGGAAACTCCTGCGAAGAGGGAACAAGTGGAGCCGGTGGAGAGGGAAGTGAAGAAGGTGGAGGTGGAAGCGAAACTGAAGTGGAAAGCTGAGGGTCAGAAAAAGTAAGAAAGGAGATCGACTCAACAAAAGAATATGAGCTGACAATTGGATAACAAGGGCAGTAAGGTCGGGACTCATCGAATGTGGCACCCCGAGAGATCCTCATCCGACGAACAACAATGTCGTAGCAACGATAACTCTTATGCTCAAGACTATAGGGGAAAAATATACTCAATTGACTAAGCAGTCAGCTTGGTGCGCTCATGAGGTGGAAGAAGAATGAAGCAGCCACAACCAAACACAACGAAGGTGACCGTACTCAGGAGCCCCACCATAGAGACGCTCGACAGGAGTAGAGACCTAAAGAGCAGTGGAAGGTTGCATGTTGATGAGAAAAGCAGTAGTGGAGACAACCTCAACCCAGAAGTGAGTTGGAATAGAAGAGACAAGCATGAGAGCACGAGATATCTCAAGCAAGTTGGTGAGCTGGACTCCAAACATGAGAGTAAATAAGATCAGAAGGATGAGTAGAAACAGAATCACTAGAGGGATAGGAGAGTTGCAGTTGCTTGCTAAGCTTGCAACTCATACAATGTAAAGAGGTGTTCCCAAAAACAGATCCAAGAGCACCACGATCTACTAGTGATGAGTGGCGATAGCCGCGATCCACATAGATGATCCAAACGATGGTGCCATTGAGTAGTAGAGGACGCAGTAAAGACAGAGACAATGGTAGTGGACAAGAACAATATGACGGTCGTGACCAGTGGTCTGACTAAAAGACATAATCTGCATAGTAAACTGAAGAACACGAGAGACTGCAGGAACATAAAAAGGAAGAAGTGGAAATGGTGCCTCACCTACAACAGGAAGAGAGGTATCATTTGTACTCTGAATAGTGGAAGGAATAGCCGTGGGACTCACATAAGTGAGGTGGGTAGAATATGGTGTCATGTGAAAGGAAGCACTAGGGTCCAAGATTCACGGAGACAAGATACTTGACGAGGAGGTGGTGGAGGTGAGAAAGACTAATGAGAAGCAAAAGCCAGATAAGTAGAGCCCGAGGAGTCTGAGGGCGAGCCAACACCGAGTCGCTGGATCAGGGAGAGGAGTTGCTGCGTGGCGTCACTAAAGGGGCCCTAGCGATAGTCACCAGCTCCCGATGGGCTAGAGGTGGTTGCGGCCAGTTTGGGAGCCGGACAACCTCGATCCGCGTTTGGCAAAGCAGAGGTGGCATCGGGAGAGGAAGTCCAAGGCAAGAGCTCGAGGTAGGGGCGGGGGGCGACAACGGTAGGGGAGGCAGTGGCGACCCGTGGTAGAGGCGGCGAATGCCGGGGTGGAGAAGGACTGGGGCGTGTCGGCGAGCGCCAACAGCGCGGCCACCGGTTGTTGCTCCACCTCCCGCCCGTCAGGTTCCTCCTCGCTGTTGTGGAGGTCGGTGTCGCCTGATCATGTAACCGCTAGGAGCACGGAGAGGAGCCCAACGCGCTCAGTGGCCTCGTGCTCGAGCTGCTTGATGCGGGCCTGTAGTGCGGTGACCTCCGCCTTCGCCTTGGCGAGCCGCGCACAGAGGGAGGCGACCTCGTCACTGGCGGCCACGACACGTGCGAGGAGGCGGTGCTCGGCATCCATCCGAGAGGC
Source organism: Ampelocalamus luodianensis (assembly GCA_036346255.1). Lineage (NCBI taxonomy): Eukaryota > Viridiplantae > Streptophyta > Magnoliopsida > Poales > Poaceae > Ampelocalamus > Ampelocalamus luodianensis. The sequence continues at coordinate 20,020,298 of CM070617.1, read as the reverse complement.
GCAGGGGCCGGTGGCAGCGTCGAGGATCCGTAGCAGGGATGCCGCTGGGCGCAGGAGCAGGGACGTCGCTCGACCGCACTGGCAATGTTCATGGTATAAGCACAACTAGCATTAACCTTCCCACAGTCCTTGCATCCCTAGATTCCCACTGCTTTCCTTTTCACGACAAACTTGCCGCAAAACTCACAAAAGTACTGGAGTGTTGGGAGACCTCCACCTTCTTGTTCTGCTTACACAAATTGGTACCATACCCAATACTATCTTTGCCAACAATTCCAGCCTTCTTGGTGCGCTTCGTCATCTCGTCGGCGAAAATAAAGTGTCCACAGCAAGCAGCGACATCGGCGAAAAGGGCTGGGAGATGATGGCGGCAGCAAGCAGAAGAGCTCTCGGTTGCGGAGGCGACGGAGGAGCAGAGGAGCTCGGGGTGGCGACATTTCGAGGAGGATACAGGTGGTGTTCGGGGGCGGCGTTGGCCTGATCCGGAGTAGAGGAGCCCGGGGGCGATGACAGCCCGATCCGGAGCAAAGGAGCACTGGGGCGGCGGTTGCCCAGAGGCGGTGGCGGTGCTCGGGGTTGCCGAGACCTGGCCATCGACCGACACCGGCAGCTGCTACGCGGCGGCGAGGAGGAGATGGCGACACAAGGGCTCTGGCAACGCGGCCGCGGATGGTGAAGTCGCTGCGCGGTGGTGGAGAGAGAGAGAGAGGCCATGGGTGCGAATCCGGTCGAGACGGCGAGCTCGGTGGAGAGGTCGGCGTGGGCAGGTGCGACGGCGGCGTCGGGCAGAGGAAGGTGCGCTCAGAGTAGAGCAAAACTAAGCAAATGATTGGAGGTGGAGGAAGCGGCGGTGCCCTGAGGGTGGCGGTGATGAATAGTAGCTAGGACTAGGGTTTAGGAGCCATGGCTCTGAAACTATGTTGGAATGAAGTCTTGATCTATTTCAATGGGTCAAAACCAAATATACAAGTTACATGTTTAGGTAAATATGCATAGAGCACCCTATAGAAACTAACATATACCAAGAAACATATACATCTAACAAAATCAATATCATTGGGTCAGGTCGCATGATCATGATAGGATCCTTGCTCCAAGCAAAACGTAGATGTCACCTCATCCAACACTATGGTGATTTAAGGCGAGGAGGTGATTTACAACGGTTTTGTCAGTGAGATGATACAAATGAACAAATTTGACGTTTTTGTAGATTTGAAAAAAATGGACATGTACCTTCTAATTATCATATTGTTCACCGCTATTTTATATAGCCTCCACACGACCATGATCCTATATAATTCTTCAGAAAAATCATGATGCTATATAGGTAAAGGCCAGAATGATCATACAATACCAATGGTAATCCTAACAACATCTATCTAGCACTTCTTTTGGGACATTGATCATTAGCTCAAGATGATCCGAACCCAGATGCAATTGTGCCGTATTGGATGAAAAGTGCCCAGAGGCAACGTGGAACTCTACTACTGGTATACACGGCTACATGCACGTACGGCCCTCAAGATTCGCTCCTAGACTGAAGCGTGGCCCCACCAACAGCCCAACGACGACGCTGCACATTCTCCTATTCGTCGGTCGTTTGGCGCCTCCTCTAAACCCGGTCCAGAAAGAAAAAACAAACAAATCACGATCACGACGTACGCGGATCAAGCAGCAATCAATCTTGCGAGCGCTAACCACGTCTCCCTCCAAATTTAGGCGCGTGGCGAGGGAGGGGAAGAGCCCAGAAAAAAACCGAGAGTTTTGGACGTCTCGCTGGAGTAGCGGACGCCCGGCTCTGTCTCGCGTGGATCTGTGTTGCCGTTTTTGCCCCCCGCGTTTAATAATACCTCTGCCGCCAGGCAGAGTGCAGTGTACTGCTACTCTGCTACTGCTGGTACCCATGATACCATGCATTTTATATATATAAAAAAAAACAAATACGACCATACATTTCAGCGCTTCCACCACACTTTATGTTGTTGATTAGTACTACGATCACCTGTTTATATTGCTCAAAGACTGCTTAGGTTTGCGCCTCCGCGATCCGGTGGCAATTAATGAGAGCAGACTTTGTACTGATAGTAAAAAGAAACAGCATGAGAAGCCATTTGCAAAAATACTAGTAGAATAGAAATGAATAAAAGTTTACCGATCCCAGATTGCTTAGACCGTTGGAAAATGAGTACTGTTTGCTCTGAATTTGGATGGCTTTGGTTCGCGCCATCGCCACGTGGCGGTGACACAAAACAGTCAGCAGCCAACAGAAATAGAAAAATTCAAACTCCGAGGGCCAAGGGGGTATTTCGGTAATTGTGGGTACGCCCGGAAACCAGGGTGTGAAATGACGAGCGTACCCCCGATCTTTATTCCTCCCATTTCTCCCGCTCTCTTTTGGTAAAGGCCACGAACCCAACCACCCACCCAACCCGCGTCGTAACCCTGGTTAGAGCCCTGCCACGACCTGAGGAGCCCATCGCAACCTGAGGCACATACACCCATCCCACCATACACCACGGGGTAGCACGTGGGCCCGATATTTATTTCGGAGTTGTGGTGTACAAGGACCTGGCGTACGGGACAAGGCTTGCCCTCGAAGGAATCGGCCCCTTCACCTCCCTCCTCTTTATCTCGCAGCCGCCGCCGCCGCCGCAAACCCTAACCCGAGTTCCGATCTGGTTCGACGACGACGACGAGGAGGAAGACGAAGGTGGAGAGCGGCAGATCTGAGGGGATCCGACGGCGGCGGAGGAGGAGATGGTGGTGAACGGCCGGCCGCTGAAGAGGGCGAGGACGCGGGTGGAGGTCAGGGACTTCGCGGGGTTCCCGCCGGCCGGGGACGGCGGGGCGGCCGGGACGTTCCGGGAGGCGGTGAGGGGTTCCTCGCGAGGTACGCGCGGCTGCTGCCGCTGCCCTCCATCTTCTCGCCGGCGGCCGCGGCCGCCCCGCCGCACCTGCTGACGTGGAGGGTGTCGCTGAGGGTCGGCGACGAGGGGGACGAGGAGGGCGGTGGCGCCGGGGTGGAGCTCAACGTGGTGGAGGAGGATGTTCTCCGATCGCGATCTGTGTATTGTGATCAGTGCAGAGTCGTAGGTGAGTTGCTTTCCTTCCTTCCTTTTTTCTTTTCCTTTTGTTTCTCGAAAAAAATGTTTTCCCACATAGATAATATCATTTTATTTCTTTGAGGAGACGTTCATAGGATAATGCCTCCCATTTATCGGTTTAGATTTTTTTCTTTGCGACTATCGAATGCTACTCGCTTTAAAATGTTGTTATTTGTGTTTGAAAATTTCGATAGTGATGGGGAAATTTTCTTGAAGCTTCTCTTTTTTTTTTTCTCAGCCAGTTGTTAGGCAAGTATTGTTGGGCTGTTGCTTTTGAATGCACAATCTCCTCATTTGTTTTCGGTCTTGCTTGTCGCAATCATACATCAGCGGTAATGGGATCTTGTGTGCGATGCATCTGTTTGATTGCAGGATGGAGTGGGCACCCGGTCTGCGGGAAGCGGTACCATTTCATCATCGAGAACGACAGCAACCAGATGTCCGGCCGCCGCCGCACCTGCTGCCTCCGCTGCGGGACTGCCATGGTCGCTGCAGAATCAAGGTGGGAGGAACAGGCATTGTTAGTTTCAGACAGTACACTTTATGCATAACTGAAATACTAACAATGATGGATGTCGCCTAACAATGATGATGCATGCCCAATTGATTTCGTATTGTGCAAAGTCGCCGAATTTGTTTTGGTAGAAGTGTGCATCAACATTTGCCCTGTGCAGAGCGTTTGCTCGTGTCTAAATGCAAGCAGTTTGATGCGATCATGATGATGCGTATGTGCAATGAGATTGCAATGGGACAGTTGGTCCAGATCTATAGTGTGTTAGTGCTGCTGCATTCTAATCTAATTGACATGTCTCCTCACCGTGGATGCAATGTCTTCTCCAGGTGTCTCCTATGCAACTTTGATATGGATGGTGAGGAGCTGGAAGAGTTTGGGTACCTGCGTCTGGATGACTCCTCTCACTTGTTGCATGCTGTGGTACATGCAAATGGCTATGGGCACCTTCTCAGGGTAAATGGACGTGAAGGTGGCTCGACACACCTTACTGGCCGTGACATAATGAGCTTCTGGGATCGCTTGTGCAAGGTGCTACATGTGAGGTAAACGAAATTTTTTTGTGTTAGTTCAATGAGCATGATGTTACTTTGTACAACAGAACTTGGCCGGCATGACCTTTATTCAAACACCTTCATTCAGCCTTAGCATTGAAAATGCTATCTCCCTCCTTGCAGGAAGGTCACTGTCATGGACATATCCAAGAAGCATGGAATGAATTACAGGCTTCTGCATGGCATCACAAGTGGTCATCCATGGTATGGTGAATGGGGATATAAGTTTGGTGCTGGTAGCTTTGCACTTACCTCAGATACCTACCAAGAGGCAGTAGATATGCTTTCCGGTATACATCTGGCGCTGTATTTCTCACATCGCAACCCCATCAGGACCCCTTTGCAGAACACAATTGCTCTGTATTGGGCCCTTTCCGATCGCCAGCTCATGACTGTGCGGGACCTCTTCCGATTCATAATGCACCTGCTTCATCAAGCTCGCAAGAAGACAGAGATATCAAAACCCACAACAGATGAGCACAAAGAGGTTGCATCTAATGCACTCTGCATGTGGACAAAGGAAGATATTGATCGAGCAGAAGCTGCAATGCTCAAGGTTCTCCGGGCTGTCCAAACTGGACAGTGGGTGTCTTGGCGTGCACTTAGGGGAGCTGCATCAAAGGCTGTCGATTCACAGGAGCTGCTTGATTATTCTCTTCGAGGACTGGGTGGAAAACTGATGGATGATGGCCATTTCATTGCTGTCCGCTGCAATGCTGAGACGAGTGCAATTGAGTACAGGTGAGCCCTGTTTCCAGTATGTTGCTCCAATTTGCTGAACTTCATTAGGTAATTATCTTGACCATTATTTCATGCCAAGCAGGCTGGAAACTTATTCCAATCAGTCACCAGTTAATGCAACTGTGTTTGGGCCCACTGTTGAACATCTTCAGCATGATCTTAGATTCCTCTATAATGCTCTGCTGAACCCCGAAACCATGCTGTCTTCACAACCAGAGGTGGTGGGTGCATCATCACACAATGCAGCAGCAAAGATTCTGGACTGCAAGCAGTTCATCAAACACTATGATGAGCATGCTCCACAGACTCCTTCGAACCCATTACTGCTTTGTGTGAGGTGCTCCATTGAACTGCTTGATCACCCAAAGGACTATACTGCACCTCCGGTGGAACTTGTACTTTTACCAGGAAGTGCTACCCTTGCTGAACTGAAAATACAGGCTGCAAGGGCCTTTCAAGAAACGTACCTCATGTTCCAAAGCTTCCAGGCTGAACAGCTCCCTGACTTCCCAAACTTCAGCGACACAACCCCTGTGAAGCATGTGCTTGGCTCAAGCCAGCTTGTTAGGGTGAGAGGACGGTGCACTGGGGATCACCGGAGAATTGTGCAGTTCAGGATGGAGAGGGGTTTGGAGAACTGGACGGTGGACTGCACATGTGGCGCCAAGGATGATGATGGTGAGAGGATGCTGGCATGTGACGTGTGTGGAGTTTGGCAGCACACCAGGTGCTCAGGGATCAGTGATTTTGAGGATGTCCCTGAAAAATTCATCTGCAGGAAGTGTGCTAGTCCACGCAGAGGAAAGGGCCGTGGTGGCGGGAGTGGCAACGATGGCGGCAGAATGGAGGTGGGCGCTGCCGGGAGGTGCAAGGATGAGATAGGATCTTCTGTTGGCGGTGCAGGCAAATTTGGACGCATGGCAACTGTTGGGTGACTGTACATAGTGTAGTGAGATGTAAATATTGAGTGAGGGACTGAGGGAGAGTGGGGAGCAGCACCTGAGGCCTCTGGACCTTCGAGTGACTCATGTAATCTTGTCTGTCTGACCAGTGATATGATGTTAATCTATTCTCCTTGGAAGTAATCCTTTCTCTGATCGGCGATGTTAATCAATTCCTTGGAAGTAATCCTTTCTCTTATGTGCTAAGCACCTGCAATTCTGCAATGCAACATGGAAGATTAAGTGAGCTTTAAGTATAAACCACATAGGACAACCAATGATACAACAACAATAATATATCATAGTGCAACAAACACGACACGACACTAATTAATAGCACAGTGCAACGAAATCGAGCATATCTAACATATAACATGAAGTTTCATTTCCTTGAGACGATATTGCTACTACACCATGACAGGGTCAGGTATCGTTGTTATGCCCAATAATTCGACTTATTTGAAATATTAGGATTGACATCTTAAAATACTAAATGATAGAGGACTAAATGTTGTTCGATAAATAAACCTAATTGACCCATTGAATAAAGGAAGGCTTGAAGGATCTACGATAAACGATTGAACGCATGGTCTCATTGTTTTGATATCACTAAATGGTAATGTTTGAGCTAGGCATACATTTATATCCTAAAAAAGATTTATTGTTACATGTTCATAAAATCACGTGTTAATCTATAGTAACATCGAGCCTATACTACAACAAAAACATGGCAAAGCCTTACAACTCCCAGAATACAAAATAGAAGACGACATAGCAGTATGTGTTCGTATCATCCAACATCTTAACAGTAGATAAAGATACGGAAGTATAATGACATGCTGAGCTTATTTAGTTTTTGTTAAGTTTGGTTTTTTGGGAGTGAAAACTGCACCAAAACTGAATGAGACTGTATAAGAAAATCAAACTTAATTACCAAAAGTTTGCTAACAAATATTTCAGCTAATCAATTAAAGTTTGGCTCAATGAATTTTATCTAACCCAATCATGATATAAATACAGCATGAAAAGAGTGGAACAAAAGATGAATGATGCTTGAAATGACTAACCTATCGAATGAAAATTCACTAACAACTTTCAGACTCTTATCATTATAAAAAGCACCATAAATTGGTGTTCTGTAAATATCAAGTAAAAAGTGTGTTGCCATAATAAGTAAAGGGCAACATAAACGAGACATCATACATGAAAGCAGACGTGATGAACAATTAGTGAATGATAAGTTTAGAGAAAGATGCTATAAAAAGATTTTCCAGGTGGTCTATTAATAAGACAGGTGTGAAATAAACATGAAAACTTCTTACAAAATATGATTAGAGTGAACAATATGTATACAAAAGAGTATGTTTAAGCAACTCATTTACTATGAACAATAGCAGCTTTCAGTAGTAACTAGTAAGAAATCCAACAGAGCCAGAGATGTTAAAGCTAGTTCAAGTTGTCTAGTGTACAAATTTTAGGCTTTTGTGACATTATTGATCAAATGCACAGCACCAGCCTGCAATATTTGATATTTTTTTAATAATACATTTTAAAAATAGAATTACATAAATAAATGGTCGTTTAATATAATTACAAAAATAGGCTTCTATCGTCATTTCAAATAGCGACAGATCCCGGTCACCAGTCAAACAGTGTTAAATGTCTGCGGCCATTTGGATTGGCGACAGATTTGGATTTTTTTTTTGGGTAGAAATAACTGAAATAAATTTAAATTTAAATTTGTGGAGACTGCAACGTCAAATTTTACAGGATTTGACTAAGTTTTTTGGTAATTTCTTGTAGTGTGCGCAACCGATTATTTTCGAAAAACAGAACGAAATATTAAGTAGTGAACAACTTAGGAGTTAAATTTAAAAGAAGAGATTTCAACCGCGACAATAAAAATTCATAATCTAAGTGTAAATTACATGATGTGGAGGGTTTGGTTACGTGCATTTGTTTCAACCTACACGAATCATGAACCTGATCTACATGTAGGATACATGTGTGGCTTTTGGAAGCAGAAAAACTGGTGGATCATTAAGAACTTAGTCTTGATGGGCCATCGGCGCCTTCCCCTTATTTGTTGCAGACCTACAACCACGGCTAATTCCAAAGGCAGCCCTGTACTGGGCTTCCATGAGCTCCTCGAGAGTAACCACACGCTTTGGAGGAGCATTGGGTACTATGGGTGCCTTCCCCTTGTCCGCCGCGCGCTCGGTCTGGTCGTCATCAGCGTGTTGTTTGGGAGTCTTCCACCACCACCCTAGTTTCTTGGGATCCATTGGTGCCTTGTCTTCCCCGCTCTTAGGTACGAAAGGTTCGAACGGTGGAAGGTCTCGGGTGGCAGTGCGTAGTTGAGCATGTATTTCTGCTCGATGAACGATCTATCATATTAGTCCGGACCGTTGATCCATTGTTAGAAAAAGCAACGCTTCTCCACTTGCCATTATGCACGGATAATGCTAGTAATATGTGGAATGCAATGTAAAATATAAAATAGATGTGTGTGTGTGTGATTCTCTTACGCGGATATCCCCGCACGTGTAGTATGCCCGGGCTGCGGTCGCCGGGTGTGTGGACTGAATGATGTGCGCATCCTTCATTGAACGATTCAGATAGGTTCCCGCCTTCCAAGCAAGCCACTTGCGCTTCTGCATCATCTCCGCATAGCCCGACATCTCCAAGCCCGACCTAATGTTCTCCTCTAGCTCGCTCTCTTCTCCTCCTCCTTTCTGTTCCGCGAAACAAGTTGGAGTGAAGTGTTGGCTGTGGTGGTGTAGTGTTCTCCTCTAGCTTTCTTCTTCCTCCTTTTATAAGCGGATAGGATGTAGTGCTGATGGTGTAAATTATGGTGAATGCTAGGGTTGGATGGCTGGTGAGTGGTGTGTACTCACTGCGAAAGGCTGGTGAGTGAATCACTGAGAAAAGCTGGTCCCGGTTGTCGTTTCGGTTTGAAAGTGTGTAGTTAATTCGATCTGACAAGGTGCTAAAGGCTAGAACAAAGGTACAGTGTAATGTGATTGTATTGTAATGTGAATTGAACATGACTTCATGATGTTATGAATATATTCTTAATGTTGTAATGCAATTTCCCCTTATCATATTACGCTCATACAAATGCCTACCCCAACTTATTTGGGACCAAAGGCTTTGTTATTGTTGTGTATATTATGTTCATACAAATCCAGTAGCCACACATTTTGCAATTCATAAATAAGCATACAACATGCTGGATACATAAATCTCTTATGCAAACAACGAAAGCTACATCATACATATTGCACATACTACCAGAAAGATACACACTTGAGTGAAGGCTCATGCCTGCTGTTGAACTCCCTGCAGCAGATCGCCTTGCGTCAACACCCAGCGAACCTGGCTACGAAGTCCACGCGCCACGTCGGAGTGACTTCGTGCGCATCCACGGGCCAACATGCGCAAGATAAACCCGTGAGATACGCAACATCCTGTAGCGTAGGAGTCATCTCTCCGCATGGAAGGTGGAATATGTGTGTCTTCGACCTCCAACGGTCCACTAAGACTGTCAACAGGTACCGGTCATACAGGAAACGCCTGGACGTACGGATGTCCTGGTCGTCCTCCCACGTAGCTTCCACCATCCTCGCAGGCGAAAGCAGGCCGTACGCTCTCAACCTATGTCAAAACGATTAAGAGGACACGACAGTATACCCACACAAGTCGGATTTAAATTGAGTACATAAATGTCACAACTGCGTGTACCTGAGAACCTAACGTGGGTCGACCCTCCATGCCCTCATGGGCGTGCACAGGTGCAACACGCCAAACTCGATAGGTGCCTCGCCAGACTGGGGCTAGACGGTACTAAAGCGGCTATAGTGGCCCGCATCAACGGCCGGGTCCAGTAGCTCGAAGGGCCACTACGCAGAACCTCTTGCGGACGCCATACTAGAAATAATGTGGACCAGAAAAGACAGTCCTTACATTTTTATTAATAAGAAACATAAACAGAAATAAAAACAATATTAACCTTATTCCCAAGCCAATCGCTATTCCAAATGACGACAAAGACATTTGGTGGGCAACAAGGCTCCTATCGTCAATCGGATCAGTGACAGAAGCATGTCACTAATCAAACCAGCGACAGGGCCATGTCATCATTTCAAACGACGACAGAGGCCCATTTTTCTAATTTTATTAAACATGCATTTATTTCTGTAATTCTATTAAAAAGTACTATTAAAATAGAAACATTAACGACATATCTACAACTAAACTACACACACCTAAAAAAGATTTACTAGACTACAAAACTATACATCTCAAACTATCTAATCCATTCAATTACTGCACCATAAAAACATCTACATGATTAATGACATATCTAAAACTAAACTACACCTAAAAAGATTTACTACAAATAACTACACTACGTAACTATACATCTAAAACTACCTAACCCATTCAATTACTACACCGTAAATAAAATCGTTACGACTAACCACATTTCTATAACCAAACTACACATACTTATAAAGATGTATTACACTAAACTACACTACGTAACCATTCATATGAAACTATCTAATCCATTAAATTACAGACCTATTAGTTTTAATTGTTAACCTACTAGGGTTTCAAATCTAGATGTACAGTTATAAAAAATTACTTACAATATGGACGACCAAATCAGCTTCTCCCTCTCCTCCTCTTTCCTTTTTCTAGGGGTGGGAATGGGTTGATCCGGACCGATCCGGACTCGCCCCATTAGGCCCAGAGCTTTAGTAGGGGTAAAGCGGTTGGTTCTTTTTCTGAAACTTCTTGATCCTAATGACCCATTGGGTCTTGTGGGTCGCTCCTAGATGCAAATGGTTCCTTTCTCTGTGTTGCTAATCAGGCCTGCCACCAACCAACTAATAGTAATAGCCCCAAAACAACCAAGTGGTTATGCTTGGTGATGGCCTGATGGAGCGGGTGACCTCAACGATGGGCGTCTCCTGGAAGGCGTTGGTCCCGATCATGCGGCGCGGGACCTGGCCGGTGATGGCGACGAGCGGGACGGAGTCGAGCAGCGCGTCGGCGAGCATGGAGAAGAGGTTGGTGGCTCCGGGGCCGGAGGTGGCGACGCAGACTCTGGCGCCCGAGGCTCGTGCTGTCGCGTATCCGAGGCGGCGAAGGCCTCGCACCGCTCACACGCGAGCAGCGGTGGTTGCGGATGGTGGGCGAGCGCGCGAGCGCCTGGTGGATCTCGCGCCGCCCAGGTACACGAACACTTCTCTTACGCCGCACTGCTCGAGGGCCTTGACGAGGATGTCCGCACCCTTGCACGACTCGGTGGGGCCCACCACGGAGCGGGCTACTGGAGTGGAGGAGGAGGGAGGAGTGGTGGGGATACCATCGAGCACCTCACGCGCGTGGGGCAGAGCCGGCATGAGCCGGCTACGGGGATGGGAAGGTGGAGGAAGGGATTTCTGCCATGATTTTGGAAGTTGACATGATTTTTAATGTATGTATTTGGTTATTATTTCTCTAATCGGTAGAACGGCCGTGAGAGAAGGGTCGTTCCGTGCGATCCAAAGGAGCAATAGGTTAATGAACCTTTTGCCCCATTTTTTCTATGGATCACACCTCTAGCCCATTTGCTGAAAATTTAGAAACGGTTAGGTTATCCAATGGATCAGACTGAACCATTCCCACCCCTACTTTTTTCGAATTAAAAGTGAATTATGGCCGATTTTTTTTGGCTCTTTATAGCCTAGCCTCTGTCATCTCTTGGAATGGCGACAGAGGGTTGTGGGGTCCCTGATGCCATTCTAAATGACGATTTGGTTGCCAATTGCCATTTGGAATGGCGACAAGGGCATTTAACCCTGTTTGGCTGACGACAAGGATCCTATCGTCAGTCCAACCAGCGACAGAAGCTCATTTTTGTAATTATATTAAACATGCATTTATTTTTGCAATTCTATTTTAAAATGTATTTTTTAAAAAAGAAATCCAATATTTGCAAACCCAACAGTGGAAATGCTAGGAGCATATTCCAGTTAGCTGGCAAATATACTGAAGGCCATTTCTAAAGTTGGCATTTCTGTGATTTTGTTATCTGTTTCAAACAAAAATTCTGTGATTATGTTATCACCCTAAAAGAACATAGCAATTCTGGAGACTATACTTTTATATTCATAAATTATTGCAACGATAGATATGTCCAATTGTAATTACAAGTATACGATAATTACTGTTTTGCAAAGGTCAAGTGAACTTCTGTGCCTCTTCTTGATTTGTTTTCTTTTCTTTTTATGGGAAACACTGAAACAGTAGGTTTATATCGCATATAATTACATGTGTACTATTTACAAGAGCGTAGGTAAGAATGTACAGACCCGAAGGCAGACAGACCTACAGATTGTTTAACCATGACATACATTCAGAATTCCCACTGAGAATTTTAGTAAAATGGACAAACTACACATGATGGAATATGAAGTTATGGATTGACAGATAGATCAGTACATTATGTTGAGCAAGCTTCAGCGTCAGCATTGCAATATACCATTGGTAAGAATCACACACTTTATATGAGATCATAAAGAATATAAGGATAATTTATACATAAGGCTTCATATACAAGTGATTATTTAATACTTGCAGCTTATGAGGTCCTCAATAAAGTAAGGATTTTGGATTTTCGGGTCTGGACTATAAAAATAAGTTGATTAACCAGGGTTGGCTTGTCCATTATCACTTTAGCATTGTCTGCCCACATCTTATCAAGGATTACCAAATTCTACTGAGCACAACTAGCATTTGAGTTAACAATTAACAAAGAATTGAAGGGTTTGCAATCCACCTCTTGACAATGAAAACAATCTTTTTTTATTTGTGGTGGCCTTTAGCCCCAGTTATACTCTTTAAGACCCAACTTTTTATAAGTACCAGTGTACCACACATTTGACGTTCATCATACCACTGTCCAATAAGTTGAAGCTAACAATTTTCTCCACATAGTTTAGAATGCAAACCCCTGTCAAGATTGATCACCAAATAAGATCATACGAACTGCGTCAAAGGTTAAGACATTTTTAGAGCTATCAAAGTTAAACTCCAATCATATTAATCTGCACTTATCAAACCACTATTACATTCTCAAATTAAAAACAATCCAACAAGTGACAATCCAAAGATTCCAAAATTACCAAAACAAGCAGACCAAGTGTTCACCAACATTTGAATAGAATTACCTGAAATGAGCAGCTGGCCACAGGTACAACAAACAAGTACTGAGAACATTAGGATGCATCACCTTTCCAGCACCTGTCTTAACACACAAGACACGAAAATGCAAAAGATTAGGTCCTAAAACAATCTGAGCCATGTAAATAGATATCATCACAATTGAAGCCTAAGAAAGTATCGGATTTCCCAGCCAGTCAAAATATAACCGTCCATCAAGAATATCAACAGCACACCGTTCCAAATGGCCGTGCTGATAAGCAAGAGTAAAACCCTAAAATTTGGCCGACTAAAGCAAAACTTTGAGCTCTAACAATAAAAGAAACCGCTAAACAGCACTCGCTTTGACCAATCAAAGCTACGCAAAATTTAGTAGCTAGACTGAAGAAACCCTAAGGTAGGCTTCCAAAATTGAGCACACAAACGTCAAAATCCGACCGCGAATTAAACTACCACCAAAATGAATAGAAATTTGGACAAAAAAAACTTAACACAGCGAAGTAGCAGGAACGTAAAAATCACGCAAAACATCACACAATTTCAAACACCAGACGTTTTAGCTGCGCCGCGAATCGGAATCCCACGATTGGAGCCAAAGAAAAGCATGGAATCCGCAAAACCAAAACCGAAACAATCGCGCATTGGATCCAAACAAAGCATCGCGGCCTCAAATATACTTGCCCAATCCCTTGCACCACGAGGCCAAAAAAAGGGGGAAATTTAGGTTACGCTGAAATCAGTTCCCGAAGCTAATACTTCAGCCGCATCGCAAATCCAAACAGCGAAGGAACCCTAACTCGGATCAGAACGAAGCATTAAACGCGAAAACAATGGATTCCTAATCCGGCGGTAAGCCCAAACGCCTCAAGCAGAAGGGAGATACCCAATTTTCCACAAACCCACAGCCCTACAGTAAGAACTCAAAAACAACAAATCGGAGTCATATCTAGCGCAAATTCGCAATCTCCTTAGCAGAAAATGGGAAACAAAAGCGCCTATCCTCAACCATAGCACAAGTCAATGATCGAACAAACGAAGCACCAAACAAACCTAAATAAAGCATCACGACCAAAATCCCAAACCCTAAGCAACATCGCCACCATACAACAATCGAAAGCCAAAAAAATTAAGCACCGATTAGGGCTGGAACTATCGATCGTCAAGACCTAACCACCGACCTGGCCGCAATGGGCGAGCTGGAGCTGGAGCCGGAGCTGAACCCCAGCCCTAATTCCCGCCGCCTCGCGACCCCGACCCGCCCGATTACTTCCTGGGATCCAATGAGGCGCGGGGCGACGAGGCGAGAAGCATCGAGATGGCGTGTTCGTCATGGAGCTCCCAGACGCGGAGGGGAGAGGGGAAGAGAGAGAACGAGACACACGAGAGGGGGAGGGTTGCGGTGCGGGAAGAATAACAAAAAAGAGGAAACCGGCCGCAGTAATAAGACGTGGGCTCGTGGCGCACGGTAGGTATTGTGGTTAGGGTTCTCGCGTGGCGGCTGCGCTCGCTGCGTGCGGGCCCCGCGGTTTTCTTACCCCTTTTGGTTCGGGGGCTGACCGACCGGTCAGCGTGGAGTCCAGTCAGCGTTTCAGAGACTTGTCAACACGTAGTACGTAGTAATACAGTACTCTTCACCGTTTTTACTGACGAAACGAGCGTCTCGTCTGCACTTTTGGGGTAACGGTGGTAACATCTTTGTGCAACGTAGTACTAATAGCATGGAGTCGTTCGGTGTGGTTTTTTTATTTATAAAAGGGTAATTCGTGTTTCTATTAACAGAAACCGACGAAATCAAAAGTTCGCAATATAGATTACAAGAAGAAAAGAGAGTAATCAGCAGATACAATCCAAAATATCAAGTGAAGCTTGGATACTATGGTTACAACTAGAGTAGTAAACTGCCAGCAACAGCAAAAAGTCGTTCGGTGTGTGGCCTCCTCTTTCGTAGCATGCAGGCATGCCAACGCGTAGAGCCAGCAATAGCATGCCTACTTGCCTAGTATTGCCGACATATTTATTCATGCGTGCGTGCATGCAAGGAGCAAGTCAGCAATGACTGACTGGTAGCGACTGCCAAGTGCCAAACAAGGATGTGTGCATGCGTGTGTGTTCATCTCTAGTTCATTTTCAGGGTAATCTAGTACGTACATTGAGACGTCGGTCAGAGTATATATATTAACCTTACCGTGAAGTGTAATCTCAACAACGTAGAGTAGACTGTATGTTCTGACGAAGACAGCGTGATCTTTTCCTAGATTACTCGAAGATCTTATCCAGCATCGTAGCAATCTTGGACTATCCGCAACGACGATTTTGCCACGGGCAACGGCCAAGAAACCACACGGGCGTCCTGTTACAGGTACCAACGCGTGAGGCTGTCCGCCGTGCCACCGCAAGAGTGTGGACACAGGTGGGAATTCTTCCGCCGCTGCAAGTCTGCATCTACCCTTGCTGAAAACATCAACTCTTAACTGCATGTGGTCTCAGTAGTATTCAGTGATTCTCTCATGTTTAGCAAGCTTGTAGTAATTCTGAGTTCTGAGTTCGGATTTCTGAAGCTTTTGTGAGCCTCACGGAGCTGAGAGCTGTGTCGTACTTCGTATGTCAAATAACTATCCTGCAGTCCTGCTTCCAGCAACGATGGCGTCTGCCCCAAATGTTCTGTTTTTTTTTTTCTGGTCTCTCAGTATATCCATCAAGTAGCTTAGCTCTGATGTTTACTTTCACTTCACCTTTTGGAAATGTTGAGTGGACGACTAATTGCTAGCCTAGTGCTAGTATTACTGATAATGGCGTTTGTTCGAGATGTCACAACTGTTTCTGCTTTCTGCAGCAGTGTCGTTTTCATCCCGTGTCAGGTTCCAGAGTGGAGCCCCAGTGGAATCAGTTGTGAGTTGATGATAATTGCCTGTAATATTGTCCCGTCCTTTGTAAAGAGCAAAGAATAACCTGTGGCTGTTCCCCGTTTCATAGGCACTAGCGACTAGTTACAGCACAAGCGACGCGATTAAGATAATAAGAATCAACAGTGACTAAGTGAAAGCTTGCCAGATCCAAAATTGCTCACTCAGTATTGGTTGTGTGTGGGGTGGGGGCGGGGGCGGGTATACATCCACATATGGGTGCCATATCGCTCTTGCTCTGTTCTTTCTCCCCTTCCCCTTTCCTGTAAACAAAAGCAAAAGGAGTGTTTCTTGCATTCCAGAAGCATTCAGAAAGAGGGCAAGAAGTTCCCCAATCAATTCAAAATTTCTAATCCGTGTTGCAATTGTAATGATATATGTGCATACAGGCATTGCCTCTAACTGAGTACAGGATGGGAGGGTTTCGCTATGATCCAATTTTTGTCGCTACATTCCTTTGTGATTCATAGGATTTTATCTGTATTTCTGCTATTTGGCTCTCTCATAAAATAATTTCACTACATAACTTATTCGACTCCTCTCATCTCTAATTTCTAACTCCGCCGCTGCTGTTCGTGTTCTTGTTTCGCTCTTAATTACTCAAACAGATGTACTCTTATTCGGCACCATGAATCCACCTCTTATAGCACGGCACCATGAGTCCAGAAAGAACAACAAACTAAATGCATGTGGTGCCATGATTTGACAGGTCACAATTTCTTTACTCAATTGATAACGAGCATTTAACACTTGCGCCACACCATGTATCACCGAAACATTTCAGCTAGAGAACAGCAGTTAACGAGCGTACATGGAGCGCAAACCGGCGGCAACAGCTCTTGCTCCTGTCTTCTCTCTCGATCTTTGCCGTGAACGGCCGGCGAGGCGAAGGGCGACGATGTCAAGATCACCGATACACGTGGAAGCTTCCATCTGCCGCTAGGCGACAGCACTCTATCCGGCCCAGAGAGCCTCGAGTTCGACGGCAGCAGCGGAGGGCCGTACACCGGCGTCTCCGATGGCCCCGTCCTCAAGTGGGGCGGCAGGGCCGCCGGCTGGACCACCTTCGCATACAACCACAATTACCGGTCTGTAGAAATGTAGAATCGTATACACTTAAATGTACTATTATCTTTTTTTGAAATCTAAATCTATACTGTTATCAATGGTGTAAGTGCTAGATAGGCGAGTGCTGTACAATAACAATAGTACTACTATTTCCTACCCTACGTGTGTAATCGTGTGCGACGTGTGCAGGAATATGCCTGGGTGCTGGGCGCCCAAGAACCCAATTGTAACAGAGAACACGAGCGGGCGGCCTTTGGGTCTTCGGTTCCATAGGAAATCCGGCGACCTCTACTTCGCCGATGCGTACTCGGGGCTCATGAGAGTAGGTCCAGACGGCGGCGAAGCCGAGGTGCTGGCGACCGAGGCGGACGGTGTGCCGTTCAAGTTTCTCAATGGTGTGGACGTCGACCGACCAGGTCACCGGCGAGGTCCACGTCAGAGACAGCAGCACCACGTACGAAAGAAGTCAAGTAGCTAGCCGATTAAATGGTACAAATAAACCACAAGCCTTAACTCAATGACTATGTACTCCATTTGATTTGATACCAGGTTAGTTGATAAAAGTGATTAACTCTAAGAATGAGCGTGCGTGCAGAGAAAATGAGCTGATTCCGCTCAAGGGAGACGCGACCGGGCGGTTGATGAAATTTGACCCGCGGACGCGCCGTGTCACCGTGCTGCAGTCCGGCCTGGCCTGCTGTACCCGAACGGCGAGGCCGTCAGCCGTGACCGGGCGTACACCTCGCCGTGCCAGGTGTTCAGGCACTGGCTCCGCGGGTACAAGCTCTTTGCGGACGTGCCGGGCTACCCGGACAACCGCGAGAAGGCGCACGCGAACGAGACGGCGCCGGTGCCCGGCCGCTTGGTGGGCGTCCGGCTCGGCGGCGGCGAGGCGCTCGAGGTGCTGACGGCTGCGGAGGGCGTGACGCAGAGCGAGGTGGCGGAGAGGGGCCGCGTGCTGTGGCCGGGGTCGGTCGAACTGGGCGTGCTTAACTACGGGACGGGGGTACAGATCGAGAGTTTACGCTGCAATGTAACTAGTGTTGATTACGTGCATATTCACGTGATGATGAGAATTGAGAAATGATAATATTTAACCGTGAAAGGATCGGAGCACGTAGTGGAAGATAACGAAGTTTTCTTCCCTGATGGATACGGGAAAAAAATTGGGTGAAGGCGGCCTGCACCAAGGCACCGTGCAGACTTCCACTCACATCTTGACACGTCATCCCACAGGGTGCAGCTGGTCGTGGCTCAATTTGCAGCGAGGCACATTGGCTTGCTCCCGGCTCTCTGTCCGGCTTGGCTCATCCGATAGATTAGAAAGCCCATTATCGCCGCAAATTACGTGGGAAAAGGCTTGGACTCCAACATCGTGACTACGTGAGCGCCGCCAACGACGGCCAAGCGGTTGGAGTTGTGATCTGCGACGCCTGTCATCATCCGTCGCCGGCAATTTGATCTGCGCGCGCACGCACCGACGCCTCACGGCAGCAATGGGCGCTAGAGTGCCCTCGCCGCTGCAATACATGGAGGACGATCCAGCCTTGAGTGTGGCCGCTGATGACGTTGTGGCCCTAGATGATATTGCAGACGCCGATGATTCTCCGTACACCATTCATGCAATACAGGTAGTGGAAGTGCTATTATTTGTGCAATTAATAGAACTATGTAAGACTTAGCTGCATTCTTGTTTGAATTTCAGTCATCAACATTCACTATCATTTTGGCATACAAACATTGAGTTGCATTCTGAATTGTATCATTTTGGCATACAAATATCCAGTCATCATCTTAGCAAGAATACTGCCCAAACTTTTCCTCAAAGTAGTGTTCGTTTATTCCGTGCCCGTTCTCTGACTCGCTGGCAAGCCAAAGATACTCTCGTCCAAATGTCCTGTAATGCAACAGCCGTAGCACTTCGATCAAAGCAATGCACACAAGTATTACAATGCTGATAACAATTTCAGCTCAAGTGTTGTGAAGGATAGTCAGCCGAGATGAAATCTTGTACACATGACCGGCTGTCAAATAAGTTATTACAGATATTAAGCAGGCTGAAGCCACAGACATGCATATTGCAACCCCTGATCTGTAGTAAACCGCAGCATACTTTGTGAAGAAGAAATCATAAACAAAAGCTTTTCCATTCCAAAAGAAACATCCACATGACATGCATTTGACTGCAAACCCGGATCTCAGTTTACTAGAAACTCTCAGACTACAAAAAATGATACAATAATCAAACTGCAGTCCTATACAGAGTTCTAAGTATGTCACTGGCATTCCATCGAGCATGTGGTGGGCTTCGAGTGCACCCATCCTTGCTCGCACGAGTACCTTCGCCTGGCATCGTCACCGGCGGATGAACGACCCAAGGGGAACGCGGCTGACCTTCGCCCTCCATTGCCTTCCCGGAGACGCTGTCTAGCAGCACCATGGCGCGCGTCGGCCCCGTCGCGTCGGCGGTGACAACTCTTACGGCATTGCAGGGGTAACGTGACTGACCTTCACCCTCCCTTGCCTCCTCGGAGATGCAGTCCTGAAGCGCCATGGTGCGCGCCTCGACCCCGTAGCGGCGGCGGCGCGGGCGGCGGTCGTAGCGCTGCAGCGTGTAGTCTTCAGTTAGATGAGCCGATGTGCTTTGCAAGTTGCAACTGAAGCCGAGACGTAGCCTTGCAGTGGAGCCGATGCGCCGAGGAAAACAAGCAGCGGGCGAGCCGAACCTCCACCTCGCCGTGCGATGAACTTCGTGGACACATGCCTCTCGTCCGCGCTGGGCCTGCACAGAGGCGTCGCTACAGCCGGCCTTCACCCAATTTTTTCCTGGATACGAACTAGTGGAGTTACGAGCACGGAACACCAATTCCTTGCCGTACAGCTGTCGGTCACTACAGCTATGGGATGTAAAGCGGGCGGGTCGGCCCGTTGAGCCTCTGGCCCGCTCCAAAAATTAGTGCTCTAACGGTATGTGGGCCGGCTGATGGGATTTGAGGGGGGCCACGATCCTCGTGTCGACCCGGCCCTCTACCCTGCTCGCATTGAGCCGGCACCACGACGACGCTGCATCTATTCCCTTCTCCCACGGCTCCACAGCACCGGCTGCCGCATCTGCTTCCGCCACTCCTCCAGCATCCGTTTCATAGTACAAGTAGGTAACCGAGGTTGCGTCGTTCAAAAGCGAAACTCTTTCTTTTTTTTTTTTTGCACAAAGAGAGAAACTAATTTGATAATTTCGTAAATAAATAGAGAAGAAAAGGTTTAGTTAGAGGGTCAGTACAGTCCAGAAAATATTTCGAAACCTTATAACTTCTGCAACTAATAAGGCACGGTCTATGGGCGAAGGACGCTTAAGAAGATTCTCTGCGGTCAAAACAGAGGCCAGAATTATCAACTCAATCAGAGAATAGCATCAAATCTAGGGCCTCTAGGCCGCGTTGGCATGCATGCATGCATCACCTGCAGACCCACTAAGGCACATGCTCCAAAGTCCAATCAAACTCATCAAGATCTAGCTCACGTTACACGCACATACAGCAACAACATCCCATGTTCTTGTCAACCAAATCAAGTCCTTACTTACCCCAAACGATGAACATGACAAAACAATAGACAAAAAGGAAGCAAGAACCATGAAACAAGTAGTACAAAAACATCGCTTCGATCTCGTAGCATGCTTTTTTTTCGACAAAAATAAAATCTTCTTGTAAGCTGTAACATGTCAGAATCCAAGAAGCTTCTTGCACGCCTTCAAGATGTGACCCCTCTTCTTCTTCGTCCTCTTGATCTCCTCCTGGCTTGCTGCATCTTCCTCCACCTGTTCTACTCCCTTCTTCTGCTCTTCCTCCTCGAACACCTGATCCTGCTGCTCAGCCGCGTCGCCATCCATGTCGTCATGGATCCTCCAGTACCCTTCCGCGAAGCTGGAGGGCTTCCTCCTCATGGAGAATGCCCTCCTCACCACGGCCTGCAGGCCGCCATGGTGGCCGTTAGTCGACTTGCTCCTCTCCACGGCCCTGAACCTCTGGGAGGCGGAGGAGAAGTTCCTGACCAAGGTCGCCGCCCCGACGGCCACCCCTTCCCACTTGCCCTCCTCCGCCGTGCCGGCAGCAACCGCGGCGTTGACCACTGGAGGGGAGGAGACGAGGTTGCAGTAGCCATTCATCTCTCCTGGTCGTTTACTGAAACTTCTTGGGAGTGGCCGTGGAGTCGTTCGGCGTGGGGTTTTCAGGGTTGGAATTTGTAGTCGTGCGAGCAGTGGAGTAGATGAGGGTTGTGCGTCGGTACGTAGTGGCAGTGGAGGCCGGAGAGCGTGGTGTGAGATCAGCCGATCACCGGCCGTTCTCCTGTCCGCGAGTGGGAAATGGAGGTCATGACGGGATCAAACGCGTCCGTGTTATGGTGTTGGGTTTGGGGCGAAATAATGAGCCGTTGGGTGGGTGAGCCCTGTGCCCGTGGAAGCGTCCAATTTGACCAGAGAGGCAGAGACCACCACGGCACAACACGTACCCAGGTTTAATAATTGGAATTGTTGAAAATTTGCTAATATAAATATGTGCATTTGATACTCCGTATTTTGCTGACATATGAGTCATATATAAGACCATATGTCAGTAAAATATAAAGTGACAAATTATTAAACACATCTTTTATTGTGACAAATCATCGTATGCCCCTTAATAACTCGGGCTCCATGGGATTTGAATGCATGTAGAGCCTGGACATGATGTGTGACCAACTTATGAGCTATCAGCGGTATCCAACTGTCGGTGATCGAACGAGCTTGTAGCCTGGCCACTGCAGGTTATGGTGTACTAGATGCAAACTGGGCAGAAGCAAAATTATAAGTTGGACGTACCTCCATGTGCATGCAATCCAAACAAATCATTGCTACGGATTGCTGGGGACAAACTTTTGTTAATTCAAGTGCCTTTGGGGTTGAGATTACGAGGAGGAGGTCGTGAAGGGAATTTGGGACTACACAGATGTAACTGGGCCTGTATCGCTTTTGGTCTTAACTAAGTGATTACAAGATACAGGAGGGACGGCCAGGATTGTTAGTGTGGATGATTTAGAAGATATAACTGGGGGATGAAGCTTGGTGGTTGTTTGCGGCCGCGCGGGCATGCGAGAACCTGTTTTCGTAGCCGTTTCGTAGGAATTTTTTTCGTGTGCACGGACTTTTCGAGTGCTAAACTGTTAATTAACCATATGGTTTTTAACCCTGTTTTACCAATGGTTAGTGCCAGGAGACAGCATGAGCTAATCAGTGGTGCCATATGTTGCATAGATGTGTTAAAAACGGAGAAATGGGTGTTTGTAATTTTGTATCGCGGAACTACGTGCTCTCGTTTGACCTAGGAGGAGTAATAAGTTAGCCTGCGGTACGCACCTTGAGTTACTGCGCATGCCGCGATTGGACTGGACATGTCGAGTAAAACGGAAAAAAAAAGAGGGGTCTGATGATTTATCACAGCAGAAAATGTGCATTTGAAGATTTGTTACTTCGTATCTCACTCATATATCATATGTGGTCCTGAGATCTACGTGTCAGCGAGACAAGAGGTGTTAAATAATCAAGGATAAATTCTACTTTACAACCTTGAACTTTTCGAAAAGTTCGATAATCAACCCTAAACTACAAAATCGGACACGAGCCAACCTCCAACTCTCAAAACCGTTCACATTACCTCCTTCCGCCTAAACCACTTCGGTTTCGCTGACGTGGACGGTGGTTTTTGTTAGGTAAGGTGGGGCCACATGTCAGTCATACTTTTCCTTTTTTCCTCTTTCTCTCTCTCCTCTCTCGTGCCTCTACAACGCCGCACCCTCCCTCCCTGTCTCCCTCTCCACCGCGTCGCCCCTCGTCGCCTCCTCCTCCTTCCCTCTCCATGCCTCCCCCGAGCTATGGCCGCCGTCGGTGCCAGCACGCCTCAAGCCACCTTGGGCCAAGCCGAGGTGACCACAAGTTTCCCCCGCCGCCGTCGCCGCCTCGTCCCCTCTCTCCTCAGCAGCCAGCGCCGCCCCCCCACCCTCGCGTCGCGGCCTCGCCTCCCTCCCTCGTCCCTGGCCGTCGCCTCCTCGTCCCTCCTCCCTCGCCGCCGCCGCCTCATGGGCGGTGGAGGCACAAGTGCACAACAAGCATGGCGGGCTGGGGTGGCTCGCGGCGGCCAGCCATGGAAGTGATGCGGTGCGACGGCGCCGGAGTGGGAGGGGGGAGGTAAGTAGCGTGCGCCTGAGCACCGGGAGAGCAAAGGGAGACCGTCGGCGGAGGGCTGCCGAGCGGGTCTAGCGGCGAGGGCCGGCGGTGGCGCAACGGGAGCGCTGTGGGGGCGGCGCCACGGTGAGGGAGAGCTGGAGCGAGTTGTGGGGGAGAGGAGAGGGTAGTCCGGGGATGCTCCATTGCAAGGGAATTGACCGAAAGCTTACCGAGTGAGAAGAAGAGG
Organism: Ampelocalamus luodianensis; assembly: GCA_036346255.1. Classification (NCBI taxonomy): domain Eukaryota; kingdom Viridiplantae; phylum Streptophyta; class Magnoliopsida; order Poales; family Poaceae; genus Ampelocalamus; species Ampelocalamus luodianensis. The sequence continues at coordinate 19,996,815 of CM070617.1, read as the reverse complement.
TCGTGGCAGCGGGTTTGGCCTGGATCGGGGAAGAAGGCGAGGAGAGGGTGGGTGGAGCTTGTAATTGACAGAGGGGAAAGTATCCTCGTGGACTGGAGGTGACCTCCTTCCTGGCGGTTGTGTCCAGCGTCCGAAGGAGGTCGTCGAGGCCAGCACCAAGCCTATGGCGGAGGCCCTGGATGGCGGTACCGGCAGAGGTGAAGGAGTACGGGAAAGGGGCGATGACGTCATCGTCGTTGTCGGGGCCGACGAGGGAGATGGAGAGGGGCCCATCGTTGGCGCGGGCGCGGCCTCGGAGTAGGAGGAGACAGAGAAGAGGGACGACCAGTGGAACACAATGGCCTCGCCCGTGACCTTGACGGCGACATCCAACTCCATGTGGCGACCATGGCGCGGAGTTGGGGGCGGCTGGCGCAGGCGGCGGGGGCCGGTGGAGTGAGGAGGGCGCCAGAGCGAGGAGGCTGGGGCGGGAGGTGAGGTGTTGAGAGAGAGAGGTGGAAGAAATAGGATGAAGAAGAATGTGACGTGGATCTCCACGTGGCATCCACGTCAGCACCACGTCAGACAAAACCAATTCAGTTTGGGTTGAGGGGGTAATTTGCATGGTATTAATAGTTGAGGGTGTTCGGTGTCCGGTTTTGTAGTTCTTGATTGTTTTTTGGACTTTTTTGAAAAGTTTAAGGGTGTAAAGTAGACTTTATCCAATAATCAAATGCACAAAAGTCTTTTGTGTGACAAATCATCAACAATTCCCAAAAATACCGTGTATGACGTGCTCAGCCCGAGATCGAGAACGGTCAATTTTCATCAGCACCGGTTTGTTCTAGCCTTGTCGTTCTAATTGGAGCCAACATTTGCAAGGCTCAAGTTTCTCGGACCATGTTGCTTTGATTACTTTCAGCTCTGTGTTAACCTGGGACTGGGAGGTGACACCGGGCGCAAATTTCTCCTCTGATTCCCAGCCATTTCCGACGGGCAGGGCGCACCATAGCGTCCCTGCTTTCCGGTGCCATCCGTAGACCGTAGCTTGTTCATTCTCAGATCTCAAAGTCTAACAACATGGCGTGCTTCGTTGCAGCATCTGTTTCATGGCAGCTCAATGCTCGCATCTCGTGCAAAGAAGGACAGGCTATACGGATGGATCAACGGGCAGTTGGGCCGTCCTTTCAAGGCCCAACCGTACCGTACGATTTTGCGAGTGTACAGTTGCCTATTCGTGCCCTCATGTACCGGTTGGGCAGTTGGGCCCGAACTACTCGCGAAATGACACGATCTCAACACCTGAAAGGACCATGCAATGCAATATGCATACGAACAAGAATGGCCGGGTAACCAGGACAGGATGTCGATCGATATCCAACAACTCTGCCATTCTCCTGCATTTACAAGCTCTCCGCTATACAACGAATGAACAACCCGACCGGATCGACAGCACATGCTTCTTCGTTGCAGAGATTATTGTTAGGGTGGCATGTAGGAGCGCCGGTGGTCGTGCGGCGGCCAATGCACCCCTTCCCTGGGGCAGGACGGCGGCAGCGGCGCCGGCTGCGCCAGGAACGTCGGGTACCGCTGCCCCGGCATCAGCACCGACAGGTCCGCCGCCTGCAGCACCGACTCCACCTGCAACATGCCAATGTCAACCGCTCAGTAGTCAGTATATCATCTAGTAACATGTACCACACGCATTGCATGTCACAATAACGGTGAGTTGTCACGTAGTTAGGTTCTTACCATGGGCGGGCTCCGGAGCTTACCGGGAGAGCGGCTGTGCCGGTGCCGGCGGCGGGAGGGGCGGGCCGCACCGCCGGGGGAGTCGTCCGGCGGGAAGGCCCGGGGCTTGATGAGGTGCTCGAAGATGGCCATGAGGAGGAACATGGAGATGAGGATGGCCGTGGCCGCGAACCCGAAGGAGATGGCGTCCATCGACGTCCCGAAATCCTTGAGCGTCGACGCCTCGCCCCTCGCGTCCGCGGCCGCGGCAACCGCCGCGGCTGGCTCGGACGGCGTCGGCGTGGGGTCCCCTGGCCACGGCCTCGACCTCTGCCCGAACCCGCTCATGGTTGCCCACTTCTCGGTCGTTTGCAACCACAACCAGAACGTTTCCCTGTACGCCAAGAAATTGGTGTAGTTGAAATTTACGTGTTGAACGGCGACAATTTCTGAATTTGAGGGGCATACAAGAACTGAATGTTGACTTTTTTTGGAACTGTGGCTAGCTACCCCATGACGGATGATGGGAAGTCGATCTCCGGAAGAATCAAGAATAACCGAGAACTACTAGTGAGTTAGTAGTGCACTTGTACTTCACACTGGCATAACAGCTATTTCTTTCAGCATCTTCACTACGGCACTACCTCTTCTATTTATTTTTTTTACCAGTGATCAGCCAAGAAAGCTGAAAAGCAATGCAAAAAGGAGAAATAACTGGAGAAACAGAAGAAAGACTATCCAAGCAACTCATTCAGAAGAATGTACATTGCAGGACAAAGAGACTATACCTTCAGACCTTACGCAACTTTTTTTTGCGCTTGCTTTGCCTCTGCTAATGGGAGTTCAGTGGCGATTGACGAATGGCAAAAACGCAAGAACCTACAAGAAGAAGAGAGATGGCTTGGCTGCCTCTACTTAAAGCCAGTCACCGAATCAAAAGTGAGATCTCAACTGATTTGGTGGTGTCAATGTGGAGCGAGGAGAAAACAAAGGAAAGAAATTTGGAGGAACAAAAAGAGTGCCGCGGGAAAGGCTGCCACACTCGTATAGAAATAAGCAAGCTAGGAGAGGTGGATGATAGGGTCATAGGGACCCTTCAACAGTTGATGGCAAGGGAAGGCTGCAAGATTGGTACAAAAAATAATCCCAGAATCATGTTTGGGCACCTCAAAAGAGTGGTTCCCCACTCCCATGCACACTCTGTAGCAGCCCACATGATATATCCTCGACTAGCGTTAGTGCAGTAGTTAGTGCAGTGTAGGAAAGGAGGAGGAGGAAATGATTCAATCAAAGGGCTAGTGTAGTGTAGCCGAGGCCAAGCCGAAGGGAAAGCAAAAGGAATGGGCAATGCAAGAAAAGCAGCTCGTGAAAAGAAGGGAAGTTTTGTGTGGCCTTTGTGCAGGGACCAATCAGCCTCTGATGGGCATCATGGTGGATGTCAGGTAACAGCCAGTGCACAGGAATTTATCCAATTCTAGCACAGCACCTCCAAATGTGATCGATGTGTGTGTTAGTATTCCATGATTAGGATCAGTAGATGAGATGAGCTGTGGCCTGTGGATGCAGGCTTAAGCATGTGTAGTAAGCAAAGGGGCTGGACTCTCTTTGCTTCCAAGGGAGAATTCAAGGAAGCATTCTTCTGTTTGTTGTGATGGGGAAGAAGGATGATGCTAATCATTGCGAGTGTGTGACTGTGTGGAGGATGCGAGGGGATAGTCGTGGCCTTCTCAGGCTCAAAGGCAACCAGGCCCCTGCTGCCGGACGGCTCTGTGGATCACCTGCAACCACACGATATTTGTACGGACATTCTTATCTCTACTATGTGTGGATCAACAGTGTTAGTGTATATCATGCACGGGCATTTGTCGATGATAAAGAATGAAACATAGAGTGGACAGGTTTTTTTAACCTTTGTGCACTTTGTTGTGAACGTATAATTATATAAGGAATGGTTGTTATCATCAATAGTATTAGTACAGATAGTTTGGTATTATGATGTGACAAACAACTTCAGGATAATTCAGTACCATTGGCTTGTCTGCCATGGATAATGTTCTAGGCGGGCAGTCACCAGTGGCAGAAAAGATGGAGAATCCAATCCAGCAACATGTCAATAACAATGTCTGTGGAGGCAGTGCAAGGCTACCCCAATGCCTAACCTACAAAAATCTGTATAGCTACTGCTTGAGAGTACTAATCTTTCACTGATGCCCCACATCCCTTTGGTTACAGTTCCCGTGGTGAACAGTAGTAGTAAGCTACTGATCCCCAGTGCAGATTCGAATGGATTGATTCTGTGCGCAGTAAAATCTCTCTTAGATGCTATAAGGATCCTCTCAGGAAACAGCAGAGTTAACTAACCCTCCAAAAGCTGCTTGTCAATGTCAGTAGACTGACTGGTTTAAGCTTGTTTCTTCTTTCTGTCACTAGTAGTAGTTTGCAACAAGATAACCTAAGCAGCAAAAGTGTGTGTGTATTCTGACCAAGTGGTGGTGTTCTTAGTTAGGGCCTTTTACTTGGGAAAAATACTACCACTACCAGTAAATTAGTAACTGATGATTACACATGCATAAATTACCTCCTTTTTCAGGTAGTCCTCAACTCCTCGTATTTGGAGGATTACCTTTGTATATTTCATCCCCAAATCATCCTGTCTCCTTGCCTTGAGCAAGCATCAATCCAAGCCAAAGAGGAGGGTATTAAAATCATCGATGCTTGCTTCCAAAGTAAGGACTTGATACTTGTGAGTTGGGAGACAACTAATAAAGCGCAACTCCATTACTTAATTCTGAGCATCGGCGCCAGTGGCTGGCAAGGAAGAGAGCATCAACGAAGGCCATGTATTGTTAGTTGCACATTTTTCATCTCGAGAACATATAATTCTGTGCATTTACAATCTATAGTCGCTTCCCTTCTTAGCATGTGTAGAACCCGCATGAGTGCTAGAGAGGCAAAGACATGGGAGAGAGGGAGGAGCTGCATTATGAAAGCAAATCTTAATTTGGACTTCTTGCTCCAACTTTATGATGCAGCACTGCCCAAGAGAAGCAATCATCCAAAGGAAACACAAAGGGATAAAGCATGAAGTAGTAGTAGAAAGCAAAACACAAACCGAGAAAACTAATCACCTAAGAGGTAGCTAGGTTGGGAAGAAAAAGGGAAGCGAATGTTATGAACATGCAATGCGACGAGATGCCTTGCATGCAAGAATGAATGAAGTGATAGGAAAAGCCAGACCAGATGGAACCACAGGGAAAATATAGTATGGAGATCGGAGAAACCATAAGAACAACAGAGATTGATCCAGGTGATACGAAACATTGCTCAAGAATGTATTGTACTGTAGATAATTGGCTCTGTATTTGACAAGATGTAGTATCATTGTAAAGCGTACATCGAGGGAGGAGCAGATGATGATAGCTAGGCGACCTAAAAAGTAGAAATAAGAAAGGGAAAAGGTCTTTTCCCGAGCCGAAGACCACATGCATGATGCATGTGGAGGGCCACACATGTCTCCCTCCTCCTGTCCTCCTCGGCTTGTAAAAAAAGAAGACCTAGAGATGACGACAAATAAAGGTGGCTGTACAGGATAAACTTCGGTGTAACTCGGTTCAAATCAAATCATAACCCGTTACATATGTACATGAACTCAAAATCCAAGAAAAATTGGGCACATATCGCGTGATTTTTGGCTCTTTGCTGTTAGGCAAGAAGTCTTTTTAAAGTGAATTTCGCAACACTACGACTCCTATAACAAAACTATATATTTAGCTTTCTATTTCGGAACTATGCATGTACGAGACAAAAATCAAATAACTGCAATCCGTCGCATGGGAGGCTAGTTGAAAATAGGCTAACTTTGTGCCGTGGGTTTTGTGTGTTTTTTATTTCCTATTTCAAAGTTGTACTTTCTTGCCTAGCCAGAAGCCGGGGTTTAAGAAAACAACCCATGTGGAGTGGTGGAAGTTGTGAGTAGGAATGGCAATTGTGCCCATTTACCCGCGTACTCGCGGACGAATGCCCTCATAGAGGGTGGTATGGGCATCTTTCTTTGCCCACGAGTATAAAAATGAGCACAATTTCTTACCCATCGGGTAAACGGGCGTGGGTATGGGTAAGCTCCACTGCATCCGCTCACCTCGACACATCATCTTACACCGGCAGTGGGACCTCTGAATAAATAACTAAAACCCTAAGTAACTCTCGCTAGGTTTCACAAATTCCACGCCCCAGCCCCACCCCGCTGCACCGCTCTCCCTCCTCATTTCTTCTCCGCGCGAGATCTCATTGCTCTCCCCTCCTTAGATCTCCTTTGCGCCGCCAGACTGCTCTCCCCTCCTCAGATCTCCTCTGCGCCTCCCGGCCTCCGCCCACCTCCCGGAGTCCCGGTCCACCGCGCTAGACGAGGGCCACCGCCGTCCTCCTCCTAGAGTCCCGGTCCACCGCGCTAGACGAGGGCCACCGCCGTCCTCCTCCTAGAGTCCCGGTCCACCGCGCCTCCCGGCCGTCGTCCTCCTCCCGCCGCCGCCTCCTCCCGGCCCGCGCGCGAGACAGCGCCATCACCGCCCTCCCTCCCGCGCCTCCTCCCAGCCCACCGCGAGACGAGCGCCACCGCCGTCCTCCTCCCGGCCACCGCCCTCCTCCCGGTCCATCTCGCCTCCCGGCCGTCGTCCTCCTCCCGGCCGCCGCCCTCCTCCCGGTCCACCGCGCCTCCTCCTGGTCCACCGCCGTCCTCGCCCACCGCGCCTCTCGGTCCACCGCGCGCTCCTCGGCCGCCGCGCCTCATCCTCCCGGCCACCGTGCCTCCTCCCGGTCCACCGCGCCTCCCGTCCTCGGCCGTCACCCATCAGTTCTTGATCCAGTTCTTGATGTTGTGATTTATGTTGTATTTGGATATGTAGATCTAGTACTTATACTACATGCTAATAATAGCTGGTAGATCCAGTTCTTGATGTTGTGAACTTGTGATTTATGCTATATTTGGTGCTGATAGAAAAGTTCTTGATGTTGTGATTTATGCTGTAGATCCAGTTCTGTCATCTGTGGTATAATGCTATAATGCTATAGCTCCCGCTAGATCCAGTTCAATTACATATGAAGTGGCAGATGCAGATTACAACTACCATCTATTGTTTGGGTAAAGCACTTTAATTTAGTCTAGTTTGATATGGTATTTACACGCATTTAATAGGAATGACTAGATTACATTGTTTAATTTCATTTTTGGTTATATAATATAGTCTGCAAAATGTTACTGACTGTTGTTGTACATTTCTTTCTCACATTCACATATATGACAAACTGAAGCAGCTTGCTTAGTAGCCTTTCTTCCTGGGTTCTACGATAAGTATATATAGATATACTTGAGATTGTTTATGGTCTGATGAATAATTTGGTTGTCTTGTTGAACTTAAGGTGTGAATTGTGATGAACATTATTAGTCGTTGAATGTGTGATGCACTATTGATGTGTTAATTGTGATGAACTTGATGTGTGCATTGTTTGTGTGATGAGTATGCTCGCGGGCGATGGGTACCCACGTGTAACAGCCCCAAAATGACCCTAATAAGGTGTGTGTGTGTCAAACTGTAACCTAACACTGGGTTCATGTTTCAAATGTATCAAAATGTGTACATTTTGAAACTTTTCACACATCTTCACCTCCTAGAATTATTGTTATATTTCTTGTAAAGAAAATTCATAAATTGAACCTTCAAATTCATAGTTCAACTCGAGTCAAAAACATTTTTGAGTGTTGTCTCAAGTCCAAAACTTTTCAAACTTTTATCATAAATTCTTGGGGTGGTATTGTGCACCCCTGAATTTTTCCCAGATTTTTTAAAATTTATTTGAGCCATCTTTGGCTCAGGTCAAACCCATTTTTAAATTGGTCAAACCCCGATTTATCACTTCTGAAATTTTTAATATAAAATTTAATGCGCAAAAACTTCTGAAAATTTTAGGAAGGTCAATCTTATAGCCAATAAGGTTCAGTAAAAATTTCATTCAATTTGGAGTTGATTTGATACTCCAATTAAATCTTCCAAAATCTCACCTAAATTCAAATCAAAAGTCGCCTAGTATCGTTCATGCGATCGAGCCGGACCGAGTCCGACTCGGCCGACTTGACTCGCCGAGCCAACTAACTATACCGCGCGGTCGGCGAAGCAAGACGATCGTCACCGTTGGATCTCCATCGAACGGTCGTCATTCGTAAGCATCCGACAACCGCGGTTTCTCTTTCTCGGCCGTTGGATTTCCATCGGACGGTGGGCATTTGTGCACGGCCGTTTAACGCGATCGCGTGTCCGCCGTTGGATCACGATCGGCGGCCACCCTCGCCGTCCTCCTCGCTCGCTCGCCACACCGCCGCGCTCGCTTCGCGCCATGGCGAGAGAGGCTCGTGGTCGTAGCGCCGCGCCCACTCACCTCGACGCCAACGGGCGGGCGCATTAAATGCCCGCCACTCCACCGCCCCAAAGTCCACCTTCTACCGCCCCGTCGCCACGGCGATCGTGGTGGCAGAGGGAACCCGAGGCGCCAACGGTGCTCTTCTTGCTCCTCGGGCCTACTTAAGCTCCCACTTCCTCCACGAGCATCCTTTCACCGCCCCGCACCTTCTCCTCACCTTCTCCGAGCTCGAGCGAACCCCGAGCACCTCCGTCACCTTCGGCCGCCATTGTTGGAGCTCGGGACCTCGGTGAAGGCGGTACCCAGTGGCCCTTCCCCAATCTCTTGCTCCCACACCTTCGCCTCCTCGGTGGTCGCTAACCCCGCCGATTTCAGTCACATCGAGTGGAACCGCGAGGAGTGAAGTTTTCCCAATTCGCCGAAACCGCCTCTTCGTCTCCGGCCCGGTGAGTTCACCCTTCCCAATTCCTCCTCTCGTAGCACCTCCGGGCCTCACCTGGTGCTATCGTCGATATCCCTGTCGCTGGTTTGGCCCAGTTGTCCTCCGCGCGAAGCCCTTCGCACCGCGGCCGATCTTCGCCGCCGGTCATCTCTGAGCCTCCGCCGCATCATCGACCCGTCATCGTCTTCCCGAGGCCCCGGGTGAGCTTAAGCACCTCTCTTTTCGCTTTTCGCACCATGGCCGTGGTTCCTTGTTGCGGTCGCGCGCCGCCGTCGTTAGCCTCGGCCGCCGCGGCTACCATTTGGTCTCCTGGTCGCGTTAAGTCCTTAGGCCCTCGTTGTAGCTTGTGCACTCGCCCATTTGCACGTAGCCGGGCCGGTTCTTTGTTTCGTTTTGCCGTAGCACACCCTCCGCCTCGCCGCGTGCGTCCGCCACCATTGGCCTCGTCGCGGTGCCATCCGTGCGCACAGCGAGAGGTGTCGCTTTAGCTCCTTCCGACCAGACCGAGCTCCTCGCCGGCGACACACCGGCGAGCTCGAAGTCTCGCTCGGCTCTGTTGTCGACGAGCAGCAGCTGTCGGGCGACGTGGCTCTCTGCGGGCCGCCCATCTCGAGATGAGCGGTCGGCGCCCCGCCTCCAGCAGAGCTGTGTTTGAACCCCGGACGATCTGAGCCGTCCGATTCGTAATCAACGGCTCATATGCGCCCACGTCGTTATGAGTAGAAAACTTTCGGTTTTGGCCAAGTCTCAAAACAGAAAATGTTAGTGCCTTCTCATTTTCATATCTTTGTCGTCTTAGCTCCAACTTAGATGATTCCAATTTTGTTAACTTCCATATAACTTGAACTTAATTATAAAAATAGTTTCAGGCTATGATCAAACCTGAAAACCATTTTCAAAAATAGTAAACAAGTGAACTTAATACTGTTTTTCAGAACTTTTAACAAACTTGTAAAATGCATATCTTTTATCTATAGCTCATTTTGTATGAATCCAATGGGAGTAGTTTCTCTGATAGTCTAATTGCTAGGAAAATTAGTTTCATAAATTCTACTGTTGTTAAAATCATAAGGACTAAAATTTAGTTTTAATACCCTTTTAAATCATAAAATCATAACTTTTGCAATATAACTCCAAATGACTTGAAATTTTATATGGCTATCACTCTACCAGTAGCTAGCTACCATAAAAATTTCAGCTAGAAAATCATTAGGAAAATATTTTTGCTACAGTAGAATAAAAATGGCCGAAAATAGCTATTTCCTTAATATCTTTTGCTCCAAAAATCCAAAATTGAGTTTTTCCCAGATTCTATGTCTAGATAGGTGCTGGTTTTACCTTGTGTATAATTTTTGTGTCTTTTGGTTGCTTTTTGCTCAAATTTTGTGATTAGGGTTTATTGGCTTATTGCTCTTTTTTGTGTATTTGCTTATGCGATTAGGTGACGAAGAGTCCGTTGAGCCCGATAGCACATCAGAGCAACCTCTTGAGCAACAGCAGTCAGGCAAAGCAGTTTGATCATATCCCCTTAATCCTATTATTTTCAAAGTTTAATACTTTGCTTCAACTGTATGTATGCATTGCTAATTTGTGTTAAATTATGGTTAGAAATCCTTTAGTTGCATCCCCGTAGCTTAATGTTTATTCCTCTACTACATGAGCCTAGGTTATTTGCTGTGGTTAGGTTCATGGTGGGGCCTCATCACTTAGTAGTCACGTGTTATATTGCTTAGCCATGCTTAGTGTCGGTGATGCGGGCGATCATCGACTGTCGGTGGTCCGATCACACAACTACTATTACTCTTATTATCCAACACTTGGTGTTTGGTGCCCTGATTAATTTTGCAAATCCATTTAAAAACAAAACTAAAAATGAAAAATTGGTTTCGACGCGCACAATGGTATGTTGGTGTGATTCTTTCTTGGGTGTAATCGGATTGGTGCCCGTGTCAATTAAGGACCGAGCATCTTGTGAGTCCCCGTTACTCGTGCATTTATTTGCGTACTAACCACACTAGGGGCATATGGAACCCTCTTGACCGAGTACTTTGGCGTGTGCTAGGGCGGGTGGCGGTGGTTTTATTGATTGGGAGCGTTGCGCTTGTCCGAAAAGCCGGGCCTTTGTGGCGCTTGTCTTTTAATACCGGGCAACGAGCGTATGGATTTCGGTCCATACGAGCGGTCGTGCCTAGTACACAATATTGGAAAAGTCTCGAGGACTTAGCCGCGGCTACCTACCTACGGAGGTGGGTGAATCATGTGGCTTAAAGGCGGTGCGGTGTGGGTAAAGTGGTACCACCCGCAGGATAAATCTATTCGAATAGCCTCGCCCTAGGTTATGGACGCGCTTGGGTAAGCTTTTCAAGAGCTAGTGTTATAACCTGTTTAAAAACTTAAAACTTGACGGGTGGTATGAACGGGAGTTCATGCTATTGTTGTGGTGACTTGGGTGAGTCGCTTCTAGGTGTTGGTGCTCTTTTACTTCATCAGATACTTGGTCACTTGCGATTATTTTGAACTCTTAAAAAAATGAATTGTAAACTTGCTTTTAAATGTATTACATTATTGCAAATAAACGTTGCTTTGTGCTTAAATAAACCATATGGCCTCCAGCTAAAGCGTACCGCATATAGCTACATTATAGATCCGTTATCTCACACGCCGCCTCTTGCAGTACAAGTTGATGTACTCACATGCTTTGCATGCTAATCTTTTGTTGCGAGGAGGTTGCTCATAAGCCAAGGTACTTCGCGAGATGTGCTTGGGTTGGGAGAGCGAGTAGCCAGCGGTCCGTCGGTTGCCTTGTGGGTAAAGGCACACCGGTTGGCTCTTTGGTTCACCATCTTATGGCGCTTTGTTTCGCCGCTTATTTACTTTTGTGCTTATTGTCATTTGGCCGAAAGGCCCCCTTTGTAGTGACTCGTTTAATTAATGTATGTCTTTTCTCCGTCTCAGTAATGTTTTGGTTCTATGTGATGAATGGAATTGATGCTTATGTTTGTATCGGTATGTATATATGCACTGGAAGTATACATGTCTCGGGGCGGGTTTTATTTAATTGGTAATGCTTGCTAAAGTATTACGAGTTAAATAAATCCCGGGGTCCCCACACCACGGGCGACGGTGCATTGTTCGCGGGTAAACGGGCATACCCGCGGGTGACGGGTACCCGTGGGCGACGGGCATGGGCGAGATTCTTCGCCTGTTGTCCTTCGCGGACATGCCCGCGGGAGAAAATTAGGGTCGCGGGCATGGGTATGGGCGAGCACTACCTGTGCCCGCCACGCCTGATTGCCATCCCGAGTTGTGAGAGTATAACCACACCCACCAGAGTGTAAATCATGATGCTCACCTTTGTACGTAGGCGAGTGTGTTTCGGTAGGAAATTTGTGAGGTCACGAATTTATCTTCGATTTTCATATATCTAGACATGTGTTAAGAGGGTGCACTCTCTATTATTGTGTGTGGTGTGGGTGTGCGTTTTTTTTTATGTAATCACATAAGAAGCTAGGTTTTTTATTAAAAAATCCCTTCAAAGAAAAAAACATTGATGTTATACGGGACGGGTTGGACGCCTGGGCCGAAGGGGAGTGGTAAGGACCGGCCGTTAAACAAACAGGCCACGTTTGCGCATGCTATCAGCGGTGGCGTACTGGGTCTGACCGTGCCCCCTCGCGGCCCACGTGCCGACCAAGCCGAAGAGGCGGGCTGCTTCGAGCGGCATACGTCCGCAGCGTGAGACGACCCCGGCCTCGTCGGAGCGTGAGTTGTGACAAGACGACAGAACGGCGCAAATCACGCGCGCTGGGCGGGGCAGGAGCCGAGCGGACGGGAGAACGCACGCGCCGGAGATGAATCAGCACGCGTCTCGGCAACCGGGCATGGCCGCGGCTGGTGCCATCCCATCCATCTGTGCACCGCGGCCTCGGGCGTGTCCGGTCGGCTGTCAAATTAAGCGTCAGTGTTTCTATGCCTTTATGTCAACTATAGAATCTCGCACTACGCTGCGCTCGGGAAATAGAGCTGCATTATAAATGCGCGGATGAGATACGAAATTAGTATACAGTATAATACGCTGTTATGTGTATTTTTTTTGGTTGTGGATATGATATAGGCATGAATGGCAAAAAATATGGTTACTAATATACGCTTGTTGTTCTATAAATCTCTATGCTACGATGAGATGTATTTTTTTGTTTTTTTTTAGCATATGCTTGCTCTGTATAGTTCTAGACTTGCTATACTCGTGGTGTTCATGTAATCCTAGAAATGAAGGCGATCTACGACTATAGTCACATAGCGTCGTTATTGTGTATTCTATGGGTCAGGAAAGATAGAAGGGCTACGTGGGCTGAGGTGTATGACTTATTTTCATTTATACAGTGAAAATAAAAGCTTATGCAGTCTTCGATCCAGAGCGTGTGGCGTGGGGATTAAATACCATTGTGGCACATGGGCATGGTCGATATAAGCAAAATAGAAATCGATGTAGCGTCATCTGGACGATAACGTTCCGTGTCCATGCAGGCGAGTAACAAAAGAACCGACTATTCTTCATGGATAAAAGAAGCGTTCATTATTCCTGCATGAAAGACAACACATATTAGTGTGGGATAAACGTAATGGGATACTATGTATATGTAGGTACTCAAGTACAATTTGAGATAAGTACGATCATATGCGTGTAGCAATATATGGTCGGTAGAGAGAAATAACATATACTGATTGGTAACAAACATGGATGAATATCATAATTACTATCAACAATTTGTCTTACCAACAAATCAGTGAGTCCTTTCGCAATTTTCTCATTCGAATGTAGGCGATGGACATCTTTTTTTGGTCAGAGTACCGATACTCCTAGCCTATGATACGTATAGGCGATGGAATCCACTATTTTGTGCAAAAATACCTTATTTTGTCTATTAGAATGCCATTTTTTCGTGCATTGCAGAGGCGGCTTTCTCAGTAGTTTCCATACATTAAAGATAAGTAAATATGTTTATGTATAGCACATTAAAACACATTAATTGTTTTGATTATCTGGACCAAATAGACCTAAAGAATATGTTTTCACTAAACACTTAAAGAAAGGCGGCAATAGGAAAGATATAACCTTTTTCTTTTGTGGAAAACATACCCAATTCCTCGAGATTATGACGCCCTAAAATAGGGGGGGATAAGATACAAAGTACTTTAATAACAAAGAAAATGAAATGACTGAGAAAATATACTAATACTTGTTCTCTAGCTCAATAAAAGTACATCTAGTAAAGCATCGACGAACTGTTAGTTTAAGCTCTAAAAAATTATATAGGCTTGCAAAGAAAATGGAAAAACATATAAAGATGAACTCTGTGAGCAGCAATGCCTTACCATCAGGTTAGGAAACAATGGAATATAGAAGGAAGCAGAAGGGATAGATCCATGCCTTTATGTAATACTGCACACACCTCATTGCATTGAGCTTGTTATATAAATGAAGGTAGAGAAACCAGTGGACTACATTGTACGATATACGATAGCAAAAATATCATCACTCATTAAATTGGTGACCCGAAGGATTTCAACGTCGCATGATTGATGAAATAGCAACATATGTATAAATAGAGGAATATGAAAGCTATGCTTGTAAGGAACACATTGGATCGTACATTTGTACTGTAAAAAAAAAGAAGAAGGATACCATAACTACACATCGGATTTGTTAGCCTAGGCTGACAAAAAGAATTGACTACTTGGTTATGTAAATATGAAACAACAACATTCTTCGTTGAATAAAAGCAAATATCCTCAACTGTATATCTATTTCCTGAACATGCAACCACAGTTCACAAATCTTAGTTTGGTTCTAAGAAAGTTACTAACCTTTTTTGTCGCTCAAACAGTAAAGAACACTATCCCATAGCTCATGGCCTGGGTTGAAGAAAAGCATAGATCCCCTACCCTAGGCTGAAAAGGAGCGTGAGCTTCTATTACTCAAATATGATCCGAGCACTATATCTGTGTGTTGGGTACGCCAAAAAAAACACGGCAACATAATGTATTACTGAAACGTAAAGCAAAAAAAAAGAAGCAATACATACAACGAAAAAATGTATAACTGGCAACATTAAGCATGTTAGAACAATGAACACACGATCTTCATTTTGACCAACCATGGCATGAAATAGTAAACTAACGATGGTCCATATTTATCAATTTGGACTTTGGGCTAACCAACCTAGGAAAAGGTGTAAGAGTTTCAGATAGCACTTGTAAGCTAAGAGAAGGTACATGGAGCTTTTTCATGGTAGCATGCTACCTTCTATGTGCAGATCAACAAGGTGCAGCAAGTAAATAGTTCGTCTGAGTTCATCATCTTTGACATGTGGTGTAGAAATAGTAACATCAATTAGTATATACCTCAAGAAACATCATGAACTGAAACTGACAACAGATTGCTAGTGGATATTAAAAATAAAGAGCTCAGTCATATTGAAGCCTGGTTGTATAAGCTTCTATATGCTTGTGCACAATTCAATAAGCCAAAACAGACGAAAACAACACCATGGTAATAGTTAGGCATGTTAGACCCTTTCTATTATTCATAAAGGCAATTGGTTACCTATAATATCCATAGGTAACCAAAATAGCAAGTACACGGAGCAAGCTAATAATATTTTTTTCAGCAGTAGGTATGGACCAGCAATCCTCAATGTGATATTATAGCAGTGTGTATGAACTAATGGAAAAGGTAAATAGGGGGAAATAAAATACAAAGTACTTTAATAAGAATGAAAATGAAATGACCGAGAAAAGATATTAATACATGTTCTCTAGCTCAAGAAAAGTACATGTAGTAAAACATCGACGAATTGTAGTTTAAGGCCTGAAAATTTATATAGGTTTGCAAACAAAATGGAAAAACATATAAAGATGCAGAAGCAAGACTCTAATCTATCGCAAACCTCTTACCATCTCTAGGAACCTATCGATATTATTGTAGGATCAGTAACCAACACATAACTACCTAAATTATAGAATAACACAGACAATTGCTAGCAATTAAGAGATGTGATATTAGGGAGTTTCGGGAGAATCTGACATGAGATGCATGTATGCTGTACAACAACTGTATCTAATTTAATATGATGAACAACAACAAATAGAATTGTTAGAAAAGAGGAAAAAACTAACCTCTCTACATAGAAATGGGAAATGCATAGGAACTTACTGGCTCTAATAATTTAATCTGATGAACAACAACAAATGGAATTGTTAGCAAATAGGAAAAAAACTAACCTCTTCATATGGAAATGGGAAATGCAGAGGAACTTACTGGCTCCAAACGGTAGTAAAAAAGAATGGCAACAGAAAGGACATGCATGACAAAGCACCTACTAGATGCAGCAGTTTCACAACTGAAGAACACCTTGTCCATAAGCATACAGAGCACCCAACAGGAACAAAAAAAGTTGAAAACCAAAACCCAGGTAACTAACCTGAGAGGACGCATAGGACGGTAGAACACCTGAGCTTAATACATTTGGGGAATCGAAGGGGAATGGCAAGCAGAGCACCAACCTGAATCAACATATCTTCCAAAATTGGCAGCTAGATCTCCATGCCAATGGATCTATATTCGGGGGAAATCTAGAACATGTTACATTATATCCAAATCAGAACAGCCGAAACGGGAGAAATCCACAACAAAGATGAAGCTAGAGTATTATCAAGGGAAGGATGGCGAAGGAAACTAATACTCTCTGGTAACTAATACTCTTGGCACAATAGGTCGGCGAAACAAAGCTTGGCCTCCTTGGTGAGATTTGTAGTGGCGGCGGGTCGCGAAAGAAGCATTCAGGGCAAAAAAAAAATCCCAAAGCACATAATCGATTAGGCACCGTAACAAAAAACGACGGGGATTTAGGACCAATCAGGGTACAGGCACTGACGTAGGTGTGGAGACACGGCTAGATCTACACGACGGTGGTCTAAGAGGAGGCAGAGGAGAGGGAGGGAGCACGCTGGGGTCCCGAGGGAAGCGAAAAGGGCGAGGGAACAGGGAGGCGCCATCAGAAGATGGTAGAGAGCGAACAGGCGAAGCGGTGGAGGAGAGGGAGGGAGAAGGCCGGGGACGCGAGGGAAGTGGAGAGGGTGAGGGGGTAGGGAGGCAGCGTCAGAAGACAGTAGAGGGCGAGCGAGTGGAGCGACGGCCGCGTCGCCGCCTTGAGCTCGAGCGGCGGCGTCGCCTAGGAGAGTGCAGCGCACGAGGGGGGAACCCTAGGGCTAGGGGTGTGTAGCAGTGGAGGTGGGGTGGGCGTATCTAGGCCGTCTGTGGCGAACGTGCGATCCCATGGGTGCGCACCCGCTCGATTACGACCGTGCGATGGAGATCGGACGTCTACCAACAGTCGATATTGGACCTCACCGTGATTTCAGAAAGCGTAGGGATTTTTTTACGAATACACTAACGTGGGGGCTCCCGGAGGCCGGCGATCATGCTCTGATGGCTGTGGGTTGCTAAGATGGGCACCTCGACGTGATTTCAAAGAACGCATGGGGTTTTCATGAAAAAACCGATGTGGACGCTCCTAGGAGGCGCCGATTCCTCTGCCTATTAGAAAGAGAATATTTGGCTATTTCAACGAGGGGTGGAGCTAGCCGCGACCTGAGCCTCGGACTGGGCCATCTGTTCTTGGGTCAAGCTAGAATGTTTGGTGATTTTTCATGGGCTTTCATGAGCTTTCACACTAATAAGATTTGCAGGCCTCAGGTTATAGTCCACCCAACCCGAGGTCTAGATTTGCCCCTGGTTTCAACGTCTTAATTTACGTCACTGCAAAACATGTGCATCGAAAGCGTGATGCTGTTGTGCGTTTGTCTGCACGTATGGTGCCAACGAAAAACACGATTGGTACTCATTGTCTTGCACATGCTCTTAGGACAGAGCATGCATAATGTTGTGCCAAGGGGTGGTCCCAGAGGAGAGGGAGATGGAACCTGAACCATAGGGGTGAAAACAGATCGAACACGGACGGATAATGCCTCTATCATATTTGTTTTCATATTTTTTTCGGATGCAGATACCAATACGACGAATACAAATACAGAGTGAATACGAATGAAACAAATACGACCATGAATATTTTTAGAACATGGAAACCTCTTAAATTGTACGCTAGAAATCAACAGAAAGATATAACTAGCTTATTTTACCCAAACATTCATGAATTGTTCATATTTTCAGCAACCACACATAACATTAGTTCTTGCAAGATGCATTAATTAGTTCATAACACACATAACACTTAGTTTACCTCATTTAGCTCATAAATCAAAAGTCATCACATATTCGCACTTAGTTCATCACATGCATAAAACTTAGGGTGCGTTTGGTTGGTAGGATGTGGTTGAATAGTATGGGTGGGATCGTCCTGTATGAGATCATCCTGGATGGGATTGTTCAAGCAGTTTGTTTTGTTGGTTGCATGGGGTGGTACGAGATTGTGTTTGGTTGGTTGCATGAGATGATACCCGAATTCAAGTTTGGAAATAGAGGATGACATCCCAGGCCCACATGCCAGAGAGAAGAAGAGAAAGACAGACAAGGTGGCCCCCACATGGAAGTGAGACAACACAGAGAGCTTCCAGGGCAGCTCGGGCTTGGCTCACCGGGAAAGGAGGCCAAAGCGGCGATGAAGGGAGAAGGGGTCAGTAGCTCTGCAGACGAGCGACGCCTGGGGAGGGAGCAGAGTGCATTGGGGAAGGAGGCCGGAGTGACGGCGTGGCTCGCCGGGGTAGGAGGTCGGAGCGATGGCGTGGCTCACCGGGGAAGGAGGCCGGGGCGGTAGCGCGCTTGGAGGAGGCGAGGGTGAATGGTGTGGTTCACTGGATTTCAACAAACCAACTGGTACAACATTTCAATGGAATATTCCCTTCAGTGGAATGATTTGGTCCTAAACCATTTGGTTTCATTCAGGGAATCAAACGCGCGAACGACCTCATTTCCCAAACCGTTTGGTCCTAGGCCGTTTGGTTCATTGAACTAAACACACCCTTAGTGTTGGGGGGCGGCGGTGAGTAGGGCAACAAGTTCCAAGCGTTGAACCCAACGACCCCACAAAGCGCATGACCAACCAACTAGGACTGGGCATCGGCGTTGGCAAGTAGGGCAGGCGGAGTGTAGCACCAGCGAGGCATCAAGGCTACGACAGGACGATGGGCGATGTCGATGAGCAGGGTGTGGCCACGTGGAGATCAACTTGAGTGCCTGGAGCCCTGAACGAATTGGGAATTGCGGATTGGCCTGTGAAAGGAAATCCTACTTTATTATGTTGATGTGTTTTGATTACTGGCTAGGTGTGTTGACGATGATGGGCCGTCTGGGTTGCGCTAAACTGTTGAAGTCTTGAAGGGGTTATGAACCTTGGATATCCAGTCTTCTTAATTTTATTCGACGGATTATGTATTCGTATTAATTTTTACAAAAAAATCCGTATTTATTTCTGATCCAAACCAACACAATACTCATTTTCGTACAAATTATCGAAACTATTTGATCACTTTTCACACCTACTATACCACACACTAAAGCAAAATTCGGAAGGGGTCGGGCAAAGAACAGGGTCCAAGACAAGTTCCAGTTCCAGGGGAGAGAAAAAAATCCACCTGGCCCACCTGTAAGATCCACGCCTACGCTGGTCTATGCCTCTACATCCGCGGGTCTCCATCGCCGCTGCTGGATCCAGCTGAAGCAAGCCGTGTTGCCGCGCCGCCACTGGAGCAAGCTACACCGCCACCAGGATGAGGTCAATGAAGCTACCAACACTCGCTGTTGTCGCCACTGGGGGCCATTACCATCAACGCCTGCTACCTTCACCGACGTGGAAGTCACTGCGCCGCCGCCGGGAACCATTATCGATGGAGCCCAGCTCCCGCCGCCGCTGGGAGCTATCGACGCCGGAACCGAGCCTCGACACCGACTGCCTTCCCAACCTTGATGCCACCGTTGGGATTCTGGGAAGGGAACGAGCGAGATGGGGAGCAGGGAGGGGAACAGTGAAGGAGAGATGGAGACAGTTGGGCTTGCATTTGTTTTATTGGAGGTGGGTCCCACCAACAGGGTCCAAACATTGCAGAAAAATTCCTAAGCTATACCGACCCTCTCACATGGGATCCAGATCCTCTGTTTACGTATTGGTGATCCCACTCATGCTCGACAATAAATATTGTAGTAAATAGTATAAAAATGAAAGTAACTATAGCAAAAAAATATGAACCTTTGCTTGATATCTAATATGTGATACTACTGTTGAGGAACCGTCGTTGCGAGTCCAGTCCAAACGATCACCTCGTAGACAAGCGTAGAATCACTTAGAACAATGCAAGGATAAATAGTAGATTGAACGCAGAGAGAGACAAAGGTGTAGGGGGTATTCTTCTCATTTATTCCTTCTTCAAGCGATCAACCTTTTACAATGACCTAGCACCCCCTATTTATAGTCTAAAGACCCTGCTAGGGTTTGGGATGGGGCACCCACCCATGGGCCGGCTGCTGGGCCAAGCCCATGATTTCCCAACACTCTCCTTTGGGCAATCCTCACATGTTCATGCCTCGTCAAAACCCCATAAAAATTCAACAGGAAAAATTTGGAAAAAGAGTACATGATACAAGTTCTGCTGCGTTGCATGAATTGCCTCATTAAAAACCTTAGCAAAAAAACTTCAAGAAAACTCGTCAAGAGAAAAAGAGTACAATACATTCAATTTCATTTAATCTCTAGGAGTTATTCTTTTGGTACTCAATGTTCGTGATCAAGTTTCAATAATGAGTTCGTGAAGATTCTCCTCTTGAATTATGCACTTATCTAAGTCTCACCATTCTAATTCCACGTATGCATTCTTCAAAGCTAGACACTAGAAGTGACTTAGTGAATAAATCTGCAAGATTTTCACATAACTTAGTATATAGTATTTTAATTTCGTCCATCTTTTGTAATTCATGAGCATAGAAGAACTTGGGGTTGATATACTTTGTGAGAGGATTCTTCACATAACTCATCTGCACTTATGCAGCACAAGCTTCATTATCTTCATAGATAATAGTGGGAGTTGCACGGTATTCAATCCACACGACTGCTGGATGTGGTGAATCATTTGTCGAAGCCAAGTATATTCTCATGAGGCCTCGTATACTGCTATGATTTCCTAGTGGTTCGTCGAAGTTGACACAATAATTTTCTTACACGATCTTCACAAAATTGCAGTTCCACCACATAGGAATATATAGCCTATTTGCGATTTGGCTGTATGCGGGTTCGACAGGTACCCAGCATCTGCATAGCCATTTATAGACAGGTCTTGGTTTTTTCTGTAGAACAGACCAAGGTTTGTGATTCCATGGGGGTATCAGAAGATGTCCTTTATTCCCTGGTAATACCTTTTGGTAGGTTCTGCACTATACCTTGCTAATAGGCTCACAACAAATGCAATGTTCGGTCTAGTACAGTTTGCTAAATATATGAGTGCTCCTACTGCACTTAAGTATGGTAATTCTAGTCTCAAGACTTCCTCCTCTTCTCTACGTCTGTGTGGATCCTTATCTTGCTACAAAGATCTCTGGACCATTGGCACTTTGATATGCATTTTCAAAGCCGAACTTTTCTAACACCTTCTCAGTTGTAACATCCCAATTTTCCAAAGTTTTTGAAAATTTTTAAAATTTAAAAATAACCATTTGGTTTTAATTAATTATAAAAGCTTAATTTGAAATTTAGAAATAAAAAACCATTTAATTTGAATTAAGCAAACTTTAATTAAATTAAACGTTTATTTGAGTTTTCTGGAATATAGAAATGTTTTTTTCCTTTTAAACCAAAATTAAAATATATTTTAATTACAAAATTAAAAGCTAAAATATAGTCAAAAGTATTTTTATTAAGTTCTAAATAATTCAAGGGATTTATGTGCATTTTCCTTGAATTTTTAGACTTTATTAGCTAATTTCTAAAAAGGTTTTTAGCTTTCTGGTATTTTCTTAAATCAAAAATAAATTTAAAATCCCCTAAAAACTTTGGGCCGAATCTCTCGGCCCGTTTCCCCTTTTCTCCCCGTGAGGCCCATCTCTGCGGCCTGTTCTCACCGCGCAGCCCGCTCCCGCGCCTCCTCCGCCCACTCCCGCCGTTGACAGGTGGGGCCCACCGGTCACCTCCTTCTCCCTCCCTTGTCTTCTTCCTCGTGCGACCGTGTGCGCATGCGCGGTTTTGCGCCGCATTTTGCACCGGCCGCACCTGCTCCCGTCGCCTCTGCGAACTTCCCCGACCGCGCCGCGTCCGCTGCCGCCACCAGCTCCCCGTCCCTTCGCCTCTTTTTCCCATGCCGTGCCGGTACTCACCGCCGCGAAATCCGCTGCACCTTTCCTCCTCGTTTGCGCCTCCCTGAGCCTATTTAAGGTGAGCACCGGGTGCCCCACCCCCAACTCTATCGTTCCTCTCTACTCACTCTCTCTCCTCTACCCCCGATTCGAGCTTCTTGCCGTCGACCACCGTGCGACGCCGCCGTCGTTTGCGCCGCCACCGAGCCACCTTCGCCGCCTCCGTCACAGCCTCCGGCATCGCAAGCTCCCCACCATCCCCGTGCGCGCCTCCTCGCCTTGGCACCGCTTAACGTCGCGTCATCTTCGCGCCGCCGCCACCATTTCTTCGCTCGCCGATGACCTCCCGTGACACCGTGTCATCGAGGCCACACGCACCAGCATCGCCGTGAGCTCCTCTTCCTCTGGCTACCCTCGCCGTCAGCCCTCTCCCAACCAATCGCCGGCGACCCTCGGCTCCCGTGCCTCCACCGTCGGGTGCTGACTTGGGTGCCCAGGTGGCACCACCTCAGCGTCATGTGGCGCCACGTTGCCTTATTTGCTTGCGTGGCATCCAGTCAGCTGCTGATGTGGTTTTTTCTCTTTTTCCCCATTGAAAAATAATTTGATCGAAATCAAAACCCCCGACTACTGACGTCAGCCGACGCAATAAATCGAATTCCCTTTAGAAAAATAAATCAAAAAATCATGAAAATCCCTTTTTCTCCATTTTATGTCTTTTCAAACTTCCGGAGGCTCATTCTCCTCCGTTCGAACTCCGATGCGAGTGATTCAAATTTCTAAATTTATCTAAATTAATTGTCTTTCTGTTGGTACTAATTTGGTAAAAAAATTTGGAATTTTTTTGGGATTATTTTATTTATTTGGCTCGTTTCGCACGTATAGATTCCAGCACTCTCCTCTCTCTTTTCCCCCTTCTCCCCCGCCCTCTCTCGCTGTCCTCCTACCGCAATCGAAGCTTTTCGCCACCCGCCACCGAAGCTCGCCGCCGTCGAGCCTCCTCCGTCGCCTTTGATCCCACCTTCAGCATCACCGCGTCTCCCTCTTTCCGTCGGTACCCTCGCCGTCGTCCAACTCCCGGCCGTTCACCGGCGAGCCCTTGGGCCCCGAGCGAAGCCGGCTCAGGTGCTGACATGGTTGCCACTTGGCTCCACGTACGCGCCACCTCCGCGCCACCTCAGCGTCCTCGGCCCACGTGGTCGCCATCTCCTTGGCCCCGTGCACGTGCGCGTCAGTGCTTGCGTGGCCGAGCCACGTGGCGCCCAGTCACCCGCTTTGCCTGCGTGGCAGTCACGTGGTTGCTGACGTGGCTTTTCTGATCTTTTCCCATTGAAAAATAAATCTCTCAAAAATAAAATCGTAGGGCTGATGTCATGCTCACGCAATAAATCCTTTTTCCTTTAGAAAAATAATTCTAGAAATCAGGAAAATTCCTTTCTCTTTATTTTCAATCTTTCGGAGGCCGTAACTTCTTTGTTCGAACTCCGATTTGAGTGATTCAAATTTCTAAATTCATCTAAAATCCTCCTCTTTCTGTTAGTGCTAATTTGGTATTTATTTGGAATTTATTTGGAGTTATTTTATTTATTTGTCTCTTCTCGCATGTGTAGATTCGGGTGTTTCGGAAGATTTCTCGGACCCGACGACCGAAACACCTCAACTCTTCAACGAAGGCAAGTCGTAGGCCTTTGATCTTGTTGAAACCAATTTCTAAAAGTATATTGTTTGATATAAACATGCATCGCTAATATTATAATAAATGGTTTCGGGATTAGTTAACTACCTAATTGCCATTATGCCTCCTTGACAAATTACAAATGGCATGTATCCTTGAATGACATTAAGCCTTGGTCACCATAGGATGGTTCTCTATTAGTTGGATGCCTTTGTATACCAACAGGTGTACGTTTTGCTTGCTTAGTCACGCTCTAAGTAGACGTGGGTCTCTCGGTATCATAAATCACCAATGTTATTTTACCCTCAGCGCACTTGGTTTGTGGCTTGTGTAGTAGCGGCCAGTGTAGCTGATTAAAATGAAGTGTGGCCCTGTGTGAGGCCACGATATTTGTTGTCACCTTAACTAAAAGTGTGTTGCACCAGGATTAGGGTGGTCCTCTGGCCAGGTTGAACCCATCTACGATTGAATTTGACTAATGAACTATGGAACCGTGGCAATACCACTTGATGAAATTGTGGTACCAGGACTAGGGTGGTCCTTTGGCCGGATTAAACAAAAATATTTTATGCTCGGGCGAGTAGGCGGTGGTGAGTGTGGGTGCCGTAACGCACATTGCGAGGTGGATTAGTCTCGCCTGAGCAGATCACTAAGGACTTAACCTTGTACGTCATTGTTTTGGGTCTTACCGTGCAACCTCATGTCTAGACTGGGACAGATCTGGACGACTAATTAGCTATGTTTTGATTCGGTTCTGTTTGGGTTGAGAATGGTGCAGGAGGGGGCCCGTAACGGCGAATCCTTAGCAAGCAAAACTGGGTCAAAGCAGAACTTTGTAAAAGCCTTGTCACGTACTCTAGACTGCTTACCTAAGGTAGTGAGCGGTGGCATAGTCGGATGCCAAACAAACTAGAGAAGTCGTATCATGTGGGTAAAGTGCACAACCTCTGTAGAGTGTAAAACTATTTGAATAGTCGTGTCCCCGGTTATGGACATGCGTGAAGCTTTCACACAAGGGGTAGGATTTTTATCAAAAATGTGGGAATGGTTTGGTTGGTTTGTGTAGTTGGATCTGGTTCTTGGTTGGGAGGTGAACAGGGTGTTCACCTGTTGTTTTGTAACATCCCAAGGTTATGTTACCAAAATTAAAATAAAATAAAATTATTATTTTATTGAATTTCCTAAAATTTGATAGAGTTTCATTGCTTTATTTGAATTTCTGAAGTTTTAAAAGTCAAATTTAAAATTTATTTGAAGTTCTTGAAGTTTTATTGGATTTAAATTGAAAAATAAAAATTTACTTAATTTCTAGAATTTTCTGAGTTTTTAAAAGCTTTTTCTTAAATATTTTAAAGCCAAAACAATTTATTTGCAAAAATAAAAGCCAACTTTAAGTTGGAAGTAATGTTTTTAAGTCCAAAATAAGTATGAGAATTTATGTGAATTTTTCCACAATTTTTGGATTTGTTTTGCTATTTTCTAAAAGCCAAAAGGAATTAACTGTTTATTTAAATAGCAAAATCATTTAAAAATCCGGAAATTCTATCAGGCCGAAACTCCTCCGGCCCACTCCCTTTCACCGCGCCTCCGGCCCACTTTCTTTTTCCACGCCCGCAGCCCAACTGGCCCAATTTCCCCGCGCGCCTCCCCATCCGCCCCACCGTCCGATTTGAATCGGACGATCCCCAGACATCCACACCGCCCCGCTCCTCCGCACCATCAGATCAGAATCCGACGGCTACGTCGTTTTCTTCCCCACGACCCTTCTTCCCCACTCGGCCGCGCCCAACTCCGCCATCTCTGGCCACGTTGAGCCCGTCAACGGCCGCCCCTTAACTGCCACGCGTCTCCCACGTCCACGCGCACGACCCGACGCCCTAACCGCCTTCACCCCCACGTTTTCCCCTCTTTTCGCGCGAGATCGCCGAGATCACGCCTAACCGCCGCCGCCATTGCCGCGTGCGTGACCTCCTCATCCCGTGCCCCTCGTTCCCTATAAAAGCACACCCTGGGTTCGCCTCTCCCTGCACATCTCAGCGCCGCCATCCACTCCTTCCCTCTCGCTCCAGCACCGTCGCTATTCGAGTTCTAGGGTTTGTCACCGACGGCAAAACCTCGAATTCTGCCACCACCGTTGAATCCCGGACGCCGTAGAGTACACCGTCGGCTTCCTCATCGCCAAGACCACCTGGAGCACCCATCCACGTCGCCGGGGCTCACCGGAGCACCCACCCGACAACAACTGATCCTCTCCGCCGCTTCGAGCTCGCCGCCGGCCACCACCGTTGTCCTCTACCACCCGGAGGTATACCATTGTGATCGCAATAGTCTCCTCGACACACCCGTACCACACACCGGCGGCGAGCCACCGCCGTTCGCCGTTGTCGGGCGAACCCGAGCACTGCCGCCGCCTCGTGCCGACGTGGCACTGCCACGAGGGCGCCACCTGGCGCCATGTCACCACCTGTTGCCCATGTGGCGTCTAGGTCAATGCCTACGTGGCATAGTCCATCCTTCCCCAAAATCAATCGTCCACAGACCCAGTCCACCATACACCAGGTCACTGACTGGTGGGTCCCACATGTCAGAAATTCTTTTTAATTCTTTAAATTCCGAAATTCTCAGGACTGACGTCAGCATTGCGCAATAATTAGCTTTTCCAGTAGAAAAATAATTCAGAAAATTCAATTAATTTGCAGATTTAGTTTAAAACTTCTAAAATTCATATCCTTTGCATCTGAACTCCAAATTGGGTGTTTCAAATTGCAAAATTTGTATAAAATCATTATCTAGCTAACTAAACCAAAATTATTTAATTTTGAGTTCATTTGACCAAAAATTTCTTTAAACCCTAAATCTATCATTTTATGTAATTTCAAACTTCGAAGGCTCATATCTTTTGCATCCAAACTCCGATTGAGCCCATTCAAATTTCTAAATTTATCTAAATTCAAGATCTAGCTATCTAAACTAAAGTTAATCAATTTAGAGTTAATTTGAATCTTATTTGAATTTGGTTTGAATTTAGCTTATTTTCACGTATAGATTTCGACGACTTCGGAGAGTCAGATTTCGACACCGTTGAAGAGCACATAAGAGGATTGATTTTGACTGTGTGATCATCGTGCTTGTACACATAGACTACGTGGAGAAAGTGCTTGTGAGTACTAGGTGACCTGTTAAGAAAAACAACATCACCTCAGTATCAGTTGATCTGTTCACCTCAAGCGAGGCAAGTTACATTCTTGATCATAATTGCACCCATTATTTAAAATTATTTAAATTCTGTTTCAAATTATTACTGCATGCTTATTTATATTCAGTAATTTAAATTCCTGTTTTCAAATTTATAGTTATGCCTAAAATCCTTTGTATGACCAATTTGGGTAATTAAAGCAAGCATATTGTCACCCTAGATAAAACCTAGTTGATACAATAGTATGGACTAGGATCATTTGGAAAATATTGTGCTTAGCCATGCTTATAGACCAAAGATGTTTGATTTGGGAGATTTCAGTCAAAAGTCAAATGTTATTTAAATTGTACCCTTGGCATTGGTGTGTCATGGGAGTTTTATAAATGACTTTGGAAAATAAAATTAAATGATTGTTTGGACTTGGGCGAAGTGGTTGTCTGGTGGGTGCAGATTTATACACGGGCTCAACTGGGTAGGTTGAGGCCCAGGGTTCTGTTGGTTGTCGCCCAGGTCAATTAAGGACCGGTCTTCGAGCCGCATCTTGCTAAGCCACATCGTACAACCACATGTCTTGTATGGGCAGGACCTGGCTGATTAATTTGCAAAGTTCTATCATGGTCATTCTGTTGGTGCAGTGGGTAGTCATGTTATGACTGTGTTAGTCCCACTTGGCGCAAGAGGGCTCGAACCTGTGGACGGGTAGTCCAAAGGGGTGAAACCTTAGCGAGGGGACTATGGTGGAATGGCGCATTGTAAAGGCCTTGACACGTGCTCTAGACTGCTTACCTAAGGTAGTGAGCGGTGGTATCGACAGATGCCAAACAACTAGAGAATTCATGTCTTGTGGGTAAAGTTGTACAACCTCTGCAGAGTGTAAAACTATTTGAATAGCCGTGTCCACGGTCATGGATATGCTGGCAAAGCCACTCAAAGTTAGACTTCGATTTCAAAATGTTTTTTGTAAAACAGTTTGACATGGATGGGTGTCCATGAGAAAAGTTATGGGTTGAAGCCCCGGGTTGGTGCCCGTGTTTATGTTGGTGTTAGGTTGGTGCGTACACTATCGTTATCAATTCAAGATCAATTTTAGATTTTATAAAACTTGAGCTTTCAAACTTAGTATGGTATTTAATGTCAAATGTTGTTTTTGCACAAATAACCCTATAAGCCTTTCTATTGTTACATCCATGTATGCATGTCATTCTGTTACCTGACGGGTGTAACTTGCGAGCACGGAAGTTGTGCTCATTCTTGCTTAATGCAAACAAATTTCAGAGGAGAAGAACTTCACTTCAGGTGTGGATCATGACGACTAGGCCGCTACCCGATCGATTGCACGTGGCGGTGCATTGTCGACCCTACTACTTCTTCATCGTCTTCCGCTGTGTTTATTTAATGTTGCCCTGTAAGGCTATCTTGTAATCAACTCTGTTGTCATTTAATAAATTTTAGCGTTTATGGTTGTGTTATCACACTTGTTTACTGTATGAGCTAGCCACTGATCATAGGACTAGTTCAGTTATGCACAGAAGATCTGGGGTGTTAATCCCGGGTCGTTACATGTTTCAAAGAAAATTGATTACTTATGTATCAATCTTTTAAATGGTGCTTTTATAATCTACTTACCGTATTTACTGTAAATACTGCTTTCTGTAAATTAAATATAAAGCTATCCTTGACAAGCCTAGCATGAATAATAATTGCATACATTTTCCTATGACTTGCTGAGTACATTCAAAGTACTCACGGCTTGCGCCCTGTGTGATTAATCCCCACAGAAGAATCAGGGAACTCCGAGTTTCATGAAGAGAAGAACTTCGAAGACTTTACGAACTAGGTCGCGTCATCTACTCGATTGCCTGTGGGCATGTTGTGTGGCCACCACAAGATATTTTGGTTCCGCTGTAAGTTACCTTTTGGGTGTTGAGCCCTGCGTGGCAACTCTGTAAGACTTGACCATAAGGTCTTTTGCTACTATTAATATTAATTTATTCGCTTCATTGTTACTTGGTTGTATGGTTATGATTACATCTTTGTTGTAACTGTACGAGCTAGCTACTGATCATGGGACTAGTTCGAAATGCACAGAGGGTCCTGGGGTTGCATACCTGGGGTCCCGACACTATCCGTCCGGATTCATGATCACATGCTCATATGTATGAATTTGACTTAATGAATTATAGAATCGTGGCGCGACCATAGCTATTAAAAGTTGTTGTACCATGGCAAGGGTTGCCACTTGGTCGGGTTGAACCGAAAATGATTTTATTCTCAAGTGAATGATCATGCAGTAAAGGGAGAGAATTTTGGGATGTGGTTGCCTCGCCTAAGTAGCCAATAAGGACTTGACTTTGTGCGCCATTGATCTGGGTCATACCGTACAACCATAAGTCTATTTATGGGGTGGACCTGGCTAACTAATTAGCAATATTTTATTTCGATTATGTTTGGGTTGATAAGCGGCGCAAGAGGGGGCCCGAAATGGCGAATCCTTAGCGAGCAGAACCGAGTTAAAACAGAGATTTGTAAAAGCCTTGTGATAATCTCTTAGTCACACGCCTTCGGAAGCGTGAAATGCCTGACATCATAAGATGATTATTTCTTGTGGGTCAAGTTGTATAACCTCTGCAGAGTGTAAAACTATTCGAATAGCCGTGTCCCCAATTATGAATAATGCCTCGTGATTTCACACGAGGGATAGATTTTCTTAAAAATTGTTGGAATGATGGTTCAGATGGATTGGTTGGGAAGTGAACAGGGTGCTCACTAGTCGTTGCAAAAGAACTTGTTTACTTATGTATTACTTTTTTAATTAGTGCTCTTCAATCTACTTACTGTATTTACTGTCAATACTGCTTTATGCAAAATAGCCAAAAAGCTATCCTTGTCCAGCCTTGCATGAATATTATCTGCATATATTCCCCTATGATTTGCTGAGTACTTTAAAATACTCACGATTTTATGTCATTTGTTGATCAGTCGCCGAAGAATAACCAGGGAACACGGAGTTCTACGAGGAAGATTACTTCGAAGATTACGTGGACTAGGTCGCGTCCTCCACTCGATTGTCTGTGGGCATGTCGGTTGGTCACCACGAGACATTTTGGTTCCGATGCAAGCTCTCTTTTATTGTTAAGCCACGTGTGACAGGCTTTGTAAGACTTGACCATAAGGTCCTTTTTCTACTAGTTAATATTAATTTGTCTGCTTTATCTATATTTTGTTGTATGGTTATGATTACATCAATATTGCAACCGTGCGAGCTAGCTACTGATTTAAGACTAGTTCAGAATGCACAGAGGGTCTCAGGGTTGCATACCCGGGGTCCCGACATGAGTGTAGATTGACTGGTGCACTAATATCCCTTTAGGGACATGCTTAAGCCGTAAGCCTAGGCAATATTTGGTTTTACCCAAATCTTTTATTTCGAACTCCGACTTCAGGTAAGAGCTTGCTTTCTTAATATCCTCTAGTGTTCCGATGATATTTAGATCATTTTCATACACTGAGATTGTACAAAATACACAGGAACAATTCTCATTGTTCGTGTAGCCTTTCTTGCATAGAAAGTCGCTCCTTGCGATTATACCACATCCTGCCTAATTGCTTAAGTTCGTACAGTGATTTTCTGAGTTTCACACTGTATAGATTTTTATTTGCTCTGTTTTGGTTCGGATAGGGATACATTCAGGTATCTTCATATAAATGTACGAATCCAAATTTCCATAAAGGTATGTAGTTCCGTCTATGACCATGGAATAGGTTTCTTCATAATCAACTTCTAGATGTTGAGGGAAATCTTGTGCAATGAGTCTTGCTTATTTTTATTTCTCTTTCAAACAAATACCCACTCATACCCTACGGACTACACATGGGGAGGCGTGTAGCTTACAGGCCCAAACACATATCTTTCATTCAGAGATAATAATTTTGTTTCTATTGCTTTCTTCCAATCTTCTCAATCTAATCTTTTCTTACATTCGGCGAGCGATGTAGGCTCTGGATCAAGATCGATGATTGTGGTAATTTTTTTACAAAGTAAATGTCGACATTGGCTGTTGTCTTATTCATAGATTCTCCGATGGTCACATGGTTTATATCTATTTCTTCATGGGGCGATTCTTCTAATACTTCTACTTGCTCACCGCTGCTTCCAATTACGGGGCTAGTCTCTTTAGTTTCTCAGCTCTGATGTGTGCACATATATCCCTGCTGATGTCTCCCTTCATGGGGATGTTCAAATCAGGTATGCCTTTTCTAAAGGTTCCATACTAGTGCCAAGTCTCAACTGGATCCCCTTCTGGTTCAGGGGGGCATCAGTGATCGGTTGTGTCAAGTTCTTCTTTTTCTTTTTCACCAGGTGTCCCCGGTTACTTTGGATAACGTCGCAGAGTTGGTTCAACGATTGCTAAGGCGCAAGCGTCGTCGTACGGTTGTAGTCGGATCGCGAGAGTCACCTCCACCAAAATCGATAGTTATCAATCTCATCGAAAGATCGGGAACCCCGCCTCCATCAGGTGGTATCAGAGCTTCAGTTGATCGGTGAGAGTTTCCAGTTTTCTAGTAGTAGATTTTTTTTTCATACCTAGAGTCCAGAAAATTGCCCAAAAAAAAATATTGCATCTATCATCCATACCGAGCCCTTTGAGCCTTTGCAATTTTTCTTTTCGGTATTTTGCTTGTTGAATTATTGGTTGCATCGTCGTGTCAGTTGCTGATTTCTAGTTTAGTTGGAGTTTAGTTCGTCGTTGTCTAGTTGCATCTCGTGTTCCTTTGTGTAGCTTCATTATTGTGTACAACTTCGTGCCAAACAGTCTCCTGCTGCTCGCTGCCGCGGCAACTAAAATCGCCTGCCATCGCTGCCACCGCAACAAAAAGCCCCTGCCATCGCTGCCGTGGCAACCACGCCTCCTGCCATCGCTGCCGCCGCAACCACACAATCTCTGCCGCCGCTGACACTTCCTGCCGCGGCAACCAAAACCGCCTGCCATCGCTGCCGCGGCAACCAAAACCTCCTGCCATCACTGCCGCGGCAACTACAATCTCTGCCGCCGCTGCCAATCCCTACCGCGGCACGCAAAAAAGGGCCTACCGCCGCCGCCTCTCGCTGCCGCGGCACGCATCGTGTCGCCGCTACTGCTCCCTGCCGCGGCACCAAAAACAGCCTGCCGCTGCTGCCACGGCACGCATCTTGCTCTGCCGCTGATTCCTCTCGCTGACCGTTGCAACCACAGCACCCGCTACTGATTTCCTTCCGTTGTCGTGTGTAGGATCAAGGGTAACCGACTAGAGGGGGTGAATAGGAGGTTTTTAAACTTTTTCACAAATGTGTGAGTTAAGCTAATTAACAATTTAATCTAAACAAGTTATACTCCTAGCTAAGCAATACAAGCACAAAGATCAAGCTAGAAATATAAATGCGAAAGAGTAAAGACTAGGAGTAACCACAAAGAGACAACGATGTTTTCCCGTGGTATCGAAGACTTGCCGGTCTTCACTAGTCCACGTTGAGGGAGCTTGAACCAATCAAGCCGGCTCCACCAATTAAGTCTTTCCTCGATCACTATTGGTTGTTCTTCCTCCACTCCGGAGATGGTGAACACCAAACCACTCACAATATGGGCACCGGGCCTCTTCACAATCTTCTTGAAGAGATCACCGTGCAATCACCGCCAAGCCGTCTAGGAGTTCGCCAAAACTCCAAGAGTAACAAACCAAGACCTTCGCTTGACGTTGCCATAGCCCCCTTGTCTTCTGCCGCAGCAACCACATCGGCTGCCAATCTCTGCCGTGGCAGCCAAAAAGCCTACCGCGGCAGCCACTTGCGCGACCTGTCGCCTCCGGCGCTGCCAATCACTGCCGTGGCAGCCACAACGCCTGTCCCGGCAGCCACAACGCCTGTCGCGGCAGCCACCAGCGCGCCCTGCCACCGCCGCTGCCACATTCTGCCGTGGCAGCCGAAAACGCCTACCGCCGCTACCTTTTGGCTGCCGTGGCAACCAAACCCTAATCTGTTTGTTTTTGGTTTTGTAAGGAGAAGAAAATAGATTTGGTTTCCAATTTCAGTTTCAAACCCTAACCAAGAGTTATTTTCTGGTTCAAGAGAAAAAAAAAAGACAAAAAAAAGAAGGACAAAAAAAAAGAGGTATAGCAAAACTAGTGAAAATTGGTGGAGACTTTCTACATATAACCAAAAGATTCCACAAAAAATTTCAGCAAGTTTGCCCTACGGGTTTGAAAGATATAGCAGCTTCAAATTTAAACTGGAGACGGTTTCAAGTCCGAGTAGGATTCCGTATCCAAGACACTTTCAGTAAAACGTACATAACTTTTGCATACGGTGTCCGTTTTCGACGTTCTTGTGCTCGTTTCGAAGATAATGATGAGGCGCATCTTTTCCATCTAATACACTAGTAGCCATCCAGGTGCCCCAAAATCGGCCATCTTCAGCCCCGATTTCGCATCGCAAGATTTCGGTTTCTGTTTTTGCCATTTCCTTCGATCTTCCTTTCAGAATTTGGAGTTCACCTCAACTGAAAAGTTGTAGATCGCGTTGAAACCTTTCAAAAGAGTATATATAAGCCATATAAAACTTTGAGTTTTCATCTCTTGAGACTAGTTATTGTTTCTGCTCAATCTAGAGGGCTGTTTACATTGCACGTTATTGCATCTTTGTGCTCTACATCGTGTGAACAATCTTGTGCTCCCTACACAGAGGTTTGAGTAGTTGGCTAGCGTCTCTCCTAGCATTTGGTGTGAGAATTTCCTTTGCTTGCATCAAGTCACATTAATCTTTTGTGTGCGTGCATACACTTCTCTTGATAGGCTTTGATTAGCTAGCTTTGATTAGGCTAGGATCAGCAATATTGACTAGTACTTTGAACATTTATTCAACTTGCATTTTCTGAATTGATTGTTGCTAATCCTTGCTACCATATTTGAGCCTTCCAGCTACACCTCTTCTACACGTGCATGTGGTGAGCTTCTCTATCAATCACTCCATCCAATCTTCAAGATACGTTGACACCGTTGAATGTCGATCACCCTGTTTGCTTGGTAAGAATTGGTAAGAACTCGATAAAGGCTTGAGTGTGAGTGACTTTTGAACCACCACATCCTAGTAGTTGCTAGAGACATATGCTTGTTTTCGCTAACCATGACAGTTCAAGATCACATAGTAGAGAGTTTCGGAGATCAACAACACCATTAACTCATCTCCCGTGCTCGAACGAGGTAAATTTAAGTATGCATTTCCATCCTTTTTGGTAATTTTGATCCCGATGCCTATGTTGGTGGGAAATAGCATTAGAAAAGAATTTGAATTTTATGATTGGTCCGATAGGCAAAAGATTAGAGCTGCCACTAGTGTTTTTGTTGAGGATGCAATACTTTGGTGGAAGTATTTAAATATACATGGAAGAGTGCCTCAAACTTGGAATGCATTAAAGAAGCTTTTGAGAGATGAATTCGTTCTAAATATCATGCGATTATTTACTAGCTAGATTGCAACGTGTAAACCAAGGTAGTAGAACCGTAAAGGAATACTATCATGAATTGAAAACTCGTTTGTTGCGTTGTGGTTTAGAGGAACATCTTTGAAGCTACTGAAAATAGATTCTTAAGTGGACTTAATCAGGAATTCGGGACCTTCTTGTTCATAAAGAATATAATTTCTCTCTCATTTGTTTATACTTGCTGTAAGGTTGAAAGTCGATTGAGGAGAAATTAAGAATACATGATGATAGGAAACATCGAATAAGCCTATGTTTGTGTCTTTTTCGTGACTAACGACTTGCGGAAGTTGAGAACCATGCCGAAGAGGAGAATGAGTTGATTGCACCACCTACTCCATTGGTTGAGAAGGAAGATGAGGAGATGGAAGCGCCTACATCATCCGAGGAGAGTCAAAAGGTAAAGATCATGGTGCTATCATCACTCAAGGTGAGTATGATTTTGAAGAACTACATTTGTCCACTGTTCATGCTATTTTAGAGCAAAAATTAGTGGAAAACAATTACGATATGCACATATTTCAAGTAGAGATTACTGATGCATTGATTTGATTGCACCATGTGATGAAATAATTGAATTGTCTCATTGTTTTGAGTGATTTATGTGATGCGTTAATCGCATATAATGATCATGTGAAATTGGTTAGACATAAAGAAGTTTTGACTAGAATTTCTCCGCTGATTCTTTGTGTTACATTATGTTGGATTCACCTATGAAATTGTCACATGCTATGGAGAAAGTTTCAAATTGTATGTTCAAAATGCTTGTCTAGTGCCTACACCACAGGTATAAGTTTAATTTGATTGGAGATTATGGTGTAGACAATCAATTTATTGTTTATCGAATATGCATAACTTGTGATTACATGGATAAATTAAAGCTTGCTGTTTTGAACAACAATTCTTGTGTGGTGAATCTTGTTCAATATGAGAGTAAAATAAAATTTAGTGCTCATCCTATGCCTATGTGTTCACCTTTTATTACACCATCTAGTGTGGACAATTTGAATGAAGATGTTGAATTATGGAAGAACTTACAAATCTTTTCACCATTGCTAGATGAATTTGCTATTGCTCGATTGAAATCTGATTATATGGATAAATTTTGTTTGATTCCAAAAGTTGTAGATTTGCCCATATGTGCTACGCCTGCAAGTTTACAACTTCAGATATTTGAATTGCATAAACGCTTCACTTACATTTGCAAAACTAGTTGCAATAATTGTTGTGTGAGAACTTTTATTTTGATCATTCACATATATGATTACTCTTGGGTTAATAATACAATGATTTTTTATGGTCGCTGTTGTCTTCTAACATTAATTGTGCAACAACGAATAACCGTTAAAACAGATGACATATACATATACCATGCATACACTTTGGCTTCTTTGTTACCCTATTTTCAGCTTATTAAAAGCCGAGGACGGCTTTGTTTTCAAGAAAGGAGGATGATGAGGACATGACCCTATGAATATAACCATATTTACTATGCTTCTTGTTCCAAGTATAAGAGCTCATACGCTTCACTTAAATTTTCAGGTGAGCTTGTTTTTAGGAGTGTCTTTATATTATATGAACTATATGATGCTACCTAATGATGAAATATATATATATGTGCAGCACCATGTCACTTTTGGTCTAAGACAAGCAAGCAATTCGAGCTGAACTGTTTTGGAATCAGTTCGGCCTCGGAATCAGCGACAACACCAACTTAAAACAGACATAACTTTCACATACGGAGTCCGTTGGAGGTCCACGAGTACTTGATTGAAAGCTTATTTCGTCCTCTTTCAAACGGATCCAGCCTCACCTTCAAATTCCTTCTGGACCGATCGCAATCATCTAAAGAAGGCGTCATATCACCTGTTTGGGCCAATCTGGGCTTTGTAATCGAACTCAACTTGGCCCATATGCCGGCGGCCCACCTAGAGGCGTAGTTACTGTTCACGTGAACAGTAACTCACGAGTTTAGTCCCTCCCCGCTATTTTTTGTAGATTTGTGGCTCTTCCTCCCTTATATAAGGAGGCCACACCCCCTCTAGTTTTCTTGGATTTCGTTGAGTTAAGGTTTAGCCACTGTGTAAACTTCTGTTCTTCAGTTGTGTCGGATGACCACCTGTCAAGACAGTTTTCGGAATCCCAATTTATAAATATTTCATCCATATTTGCAATTTCAGATTGCGTTTTATCTTGTTCTTGCGTGTTCTTCGATTGCATGCAGGAATAGGCCTTCGTGGTCAGGTTGATCGCGCTTCCAGCACGGTCAATAACGTCGCAGAGTTGGTTCAACGATTGCTAAGGCGCAAGCATCGTCGTACGATTGTAGTCGGATCGCGAGAGTCACCTCCACCAAAATCAATAGTTATCAATCTAATCGAAAGATCGGGAACCCCGCCTCCATCATACGGCTCGGCCGCTGCAATGTCAAAAGGAGGGGTGACAGAGGCTGCTACTGGGCTGTCCACATCCAGGAGTGCAACTAATGGCTGTGGATCCTCTGTGCTTGCAATGGTGAGGTGTGCCCCATGCTGTCCTTTGCCCTTCTTCTTAGACTAGAAAATATTGATAACGTGCGACCCATGACCTTACCCTTCTTGCCCCTCTCCTTCGTGAGAGATTTTATCACCTTATAATTGCTAGCATTAGCTTCATGGCCAATATTGTTACTAGGCGGCTGTAAGATGTAGTTCTTTCTTAGAATATCATCTTGAGCTTCCGCAAGTTGCATGATGTCTATTAATTCGACATACTCCTTGTAGCCATTTTGGCGATAGTTGCGTACAGATTGCACCGTATTCAGGTGAAAGGTAGAGAGAATCTTCTCAATCTTCTGCCCATCCGTCATTACATTACCACAGAGTTGAAGACTGGTACAAATTCTGGCCATGCTGGGCCAGCTCTTCGAACTCCTGATTCGTGATGCCAGTCATCTACATATTTATGCAAATAGTTCATAAGATTACTGCTGGTAATTTACGTAAAATGGTTGCAAAATTATCATAATGCTCTTCAAACTCCAGTTCGTGATTCCATATCAAAACAACAAATGCAATATATAAATTGCATAGAAATAATAATAACAAAGTTAAACACGCTTCAAATGCTGAAAAGGATTCAAGAATTGAATTCTTGAGACCCTTTTCTGCTGGAATATGAATTTTAGGGAATTCTACAATTTTCAGGGGCTAAGCCGCGAATTTTCAGTTTTGAGAAATTTTTTCGCACAATTTTCCAATTTTTGAGGGGTTATTCTGCAAGAATTTATTTCCCAAAATATTTTCTCATAATTTCAGAACTTCGAGGGTTTATTTGTAGATTTTGAGATTTTTTTTCTTTTTCTCCCAATTTCTTTCTTTTCAGCCGGACCACCCCTCTTCTCTTTTCTCAACCCGATTTCTCAGCCAGGTTCTTATGGCCCAGTTGGCCTTTCCCTGGCCCACATCGCTGGCCCACTTCAACTCGTGACACCACCCCGCTTGCCCCGCTGCTTTAAAACTGGGAGCTAGGGGCCCTAGCTCCATTGCTATGTGGCGGTGGCGCAAAAAAACGCCCGTGCGAGGCGGCCGGCATGGAGGCGAGCTCGTGCGGCAGCGGCTGCCTGGTGGGGCGAGCGCAGAGCTGTGGCCGGGCGCAGCGTGCTTCATACGACCATGGCAGCACGCCTGTGCAAGGCGAGCTGCACTCGTGCGGAGGACCGAGCAAGAGCCGGTGGCGGTGCTTCGTGCGGGAGGCATGGCCATGCAGCGGGCGGCTGGGAAGGTGCGGTGCGGCGGGGTCCGGGCCATGCGGTGGTGCGCATGCGGCTCGGCATTCAGGCCGACGGGGAGGACGCGTGCGAGAAGGCGGCCAGCTTGTTGCTTCAAGCGCGACGCGGTGTGTCCGCGGCATGGAGGGCGGTGACAGGCCGAGCGGTGGCCACATGCGGGAGCTTGGCAGGCCGGTGCCGGTGGCGCCGCCGGTGCCTCGTGCGGGAGATCCGACCGGTGCTGGCACCTCGTGCGGGAGGTTCGGCCGGCAGCTTTGCTTCGTGCGGGAATTCTGAGCCGATGGCAACGACTTGTGCGGGCGCACGCACAGAGCGACGGCGCGGGGGCTAATGTGGCCATCCCGCGCGGGGGCTAACGGCGTGCATACCTGTACAGGAGGTGGCCAGGGAGCCGGGCGCCGCATGCGGGCGCAAGCAAGCGGCGCGCAGCGCATGCGGCAGCGGCGATGCGCTCGTGCTCGATTCGGCACAGACGGGTGGCGGCACGACTCCGGCGGCGCGGACGCGGCGCGGCCAGCCGATTGTCATTCGCGAAGGGAAAAAATTCTTCGTGTACTGATCATCCAATTACTTGTTCATGCAATGTAATTGTTCGATCTAATGTGCAATCGATAATCCATTGTACTTTCAATCAATCATCCGATCGGTATTGTGCTGGCGACTGCAAGTCGGCTCGCGGAGATTACAGGGAATTTGCAATCTACAATCCACGGTGCAATCGACATCTGCTCTTTCATGCAATCCACTGATCGGCATTGTGCCAGCGACTTCAAGTCGGCTCGTTGTAGATTAGAGCAGATTTGCACCGTAGGATAAAATAATCTAGAAAGCAATAATTGCAGAATTGAAAGCGATCTAGAAAACGATTCGATCTACGAGCATCGTTCTCGACGATTACCTTCTCAATCTGTGCAGATCGGAGAGCGTAGTCGTGCTGATAACGTGTTGAGGAATCGTCGCTGGCGAGTCCAGTCCGAACGATCACCTCGTAGATAAGCGTGGAATCGTTTAGAACAATGCAAGGATAAATAGTAGATTGAACACACAGAGACACAAAGGTGTAAGGGTATTCTTCTCCTTTATTCCTACTCAAGCGATCGTCTTTTACAATAACTAGCACCCTCTATTTATAGTATAAAAACTCTGTTAGAGTTTGGATGTGGTGCCCACCAATGAGCCGGCTGTGCGCAAAATCCATGATTTTCCAACAAGTACAGATCCTCTCTGTATTAATTCCTTCTGTACAAGAACCTTTCTACGAGGTTCATTTTCTCTCACATGTACCACTTTAGGTCCACACACCACCGATGCTCTAACAGCGTGCCACATAACCGATAGATAACGAGACCGAACGTCTGAGTAGGAGTACGTACGCCTGTCTTTGGTCAACAGTACGGGAGACAAGAAAATCTGTAACAATCTTTTTTCAAGATGCGCAAGAGCTATGCACGTCATTCCATTAAGATGAAATAAACTGTAACCACAGCACATTCACTCTGGAGCTTGGACGACCCTGAAAGCAACCTGCGAGATAATGGGATCATGGACATCGACAATTCTAGATTGTGAATTCACATAGATGAGCTCGCAGGGACGTCATATACATGATGCATGCTGCCGCCGATGAAGGCGATTAGCTAGCTAGGCGGATACAGCCTGCACCGGAAGAAATTTCGCCGAGCGATCGACACATCGCCCAGCAAAAATGGCGTCAGCAAATTCAAGTGGATCTCCGTGCCAATTGCTCGATCAGGATTCAGGATGAACCATACTGCACATCAGTAGTGGAGGAGCAGCGAGCCAGTGCTTTCTTTCTTGGATCCCTCCATTATTTGTTCGTTTCTTCCCTTTCACTCGTCACGCACGCGCAATAGGAAGCCATGCCAGCCTCGTGGCCTCTACAAGATTACACATGCTCATGTCATGGGCGCAGCGGCGGTGAAGGGTGACTAGGCAAGGGTGCCTTGACAACAAATTGAACGGACAGCATCAAACAGTCGCTCGCCACGTCGCTAGCTAAGGCACTTTTGCTTTTTTAATTTGAGAACTGCTATACATCTTGCAACTAATGTGCTCTTTGATTGGTGAGAGAGAGGGAGAGAGGGTGAAAAGTGAGATTGGGTTAGAGATATAGGGGTGAGGGTGATATCTAGGGCATTGGATCTCCATCTGATGGTTCAAAAAGTGACTGATTTCCAAGAAAAAATCAGTCGCATGTTGTATAGACACTCCCTTTTAATTTTCACGTGCGTGTGTGTGCTTTGATATATGAAGGAGTTAGACACGTACTGATGCTTACTGTTGCTATTGCCTAGCCTGGGGCGAGATGTGGTCTGACATGTGCTGCAACTGTCCTAAATGGCACGAAGCTTTGGTCAAGCTATCGATCCGACGGCACATTGGATTGAGGCACTGTAGAACAACAAATCATTGTTGTGAATAATTATTGGCATGGAATTTTGGACCGTCCATCCATGACCATGAGCAATAATTTAAACAGCGCCCGATCGAGATGAGATGGAGATCAGACGTTAACTTGTTTCAATCAAGAATTCAGGATAGCTTGCCGCCCAAAGCCACCCGGTTTTGTCGGTACGTTTTGCAGATAAGCACCCCGCCCTGAAGCTTACTCTGATTCCTGATACTGGCAAAGAAGTGCAGGTTTCATCAAGTTGCAGCCATATCTGATCTCAAAAAAAGAAGTTACTGCGTAACTGGCATATGTAGTGAGAGTATCTTGTTGCTTTGGTATAGGTCATTCGTTGGAGTTTGCCTGTTACAGGCTTAGATCATGGCCCATGGCGTCATGTTGAACATTGTCCACTACTAAAATATCTGATCCTTCTGTAACACTAAAGTGCTCACAGAATCATCACGACTTGACCTGTGAAGAATCACCTCGATGGATCCGATATTCCTGTTGCTGTTGAGATGCTGACTAGACCCAATCATCCGACCTCTCAGTGCATCTTTGTGCGTTCAATCACAGATAGAATGCACACTACAAGCTCCCTTGAAGTCTTGACTATACCTTAACCAGAAGTACTCAGTTATCAAGAAACAGCAGGTATTGTCCCGGCCCTTGAGCTACACATGCAGTTGCACGATTGTAGTGGTTGCCGTGACTAGTGATAGTCCAAACCAAGTGGCACCAAAAGCAGGTGTCTCCTCCCAGTGCTGGTCAAAAGAGGCTAAATGCCAGTATCATATCATGTCTATGACAATAACCTGAGACCGAATTCCCTGGTCACTCAATGGAACATGAGCCGAAGTTGTCACAAGGCACTAACATAGGTGCAATAATGGAGCACGTAATAGGTCCCCAAATTTACGAAGAAAGCCATTCTTTCCGGTCAGAATGACTGTTCCATGGCAATATATAGCTCTAGGTTATGTGTACTTGGAGATGGACAGATTCCGCTTAACTATTATTAAACATTTCCCATGGAGTAATTCCATTACTGTCCACCTCACTTTGAGGGATAGGTCAAAGCTCAGATGCAAAGAGCAACATATGCTTGTGCAGGAACGTCCACTGCTGCAATAATTAACGTTTGATTTGAGAATAAATCAGCACTTGATTGTTGCACTGTTCGCGACACAAGCTGATGTAATGGCGGTCAAGTGATGCTTATTTTATAATACTAGATTAGTAGTACAATGCACAGCCAAAGCCAAGTAGTACTTTTCAATCAGACAGGGTACTTCCTGCTTGTGCATAGTCTGCTCCTGTGAATGGAATTCTGCTGCCTACCAGTTCACGGGGCTAATGTTCAGTAAAGAAAAAGAAGCACATCACAATCAAATCAGACATGTAGATACAAATCTGTACAAAAATACTAGTATTGTTATATGTTCAAATCACTCTGTAGTTGATTGGAATTCTTTACGTGTCATGTGTACATCAAGAGGAAAAACTTAGATGACACATCGTTTGAGCAAAATGCTGATGTGGCTCAGAGCCACAGGAGATTTGGCCTAGAGAGACCGGTGGAGCAGCTTTCGGTTTGTGCTTTTGTTATCTGAATTTTTAGTATTGCTTCTTGTAGGGCAGGGGGCTGAATCAGCAGATCTTTGACTCCAATTTCTGTTTGAATTTTTCTTCTGCCGTTCTTGTCTCCTTATTTGCATGTCTGTCGAGATTTGATGATTGACGCGCTGTTTTTTACGAACAGAGTAGCTCACATTCGCGTTGGGTAAAGTTGAAACAGAACAGCTATTTCATCAGGTTCAGAAAATACCGCCCCCC
Source organism: Ampelocalamus luodianensis (assembly GCA_036346255.1). Taxonomy (NCBI): domain Eukaryota; kingdom Viridiplantae; phylum Streptophyta; class Magnoliopsida; order Poales; family Poaceae; genus Ampelocalamus; species Ampelocalamus luodianensis. Next base: position 19,954,495 of record CM070617.1, on the reverse strand, counting down.
TGCTCCTTTCGTTTATTGGGAAGCCCCAGACACCAGTGTTTTATGCATGGTACATAAAAAAGCTAGCTAGTGCTCCAGTTGGCACTTGGCAGTGTGGCATCATTCCTCGGCGAGTGGACTCGTGAGAAATATATCACCACTCGACAGATACGAAAAGTATATCGCTAGGCAGCCCTCCTGCCGGTTCAATCCAAAAAAAAAAAAAGTATATCGCTAGGCTCCCTTGAAAAGGCAAAAAAGATAGAGAAGACAAATAGACAATAACAGCAGTATCTCGGTGTTCTAGTAGTATCAGCGTACGTGTGATCGTCCGTGCACGCGCGGGCGCACGGCCGAGCCGAGCGCACAGATCGCAGCGCCGCGCGTCGCTTTCCCCGCGCGGCAGACGCGGACAAGTGGCGAGCAGCGTCCACGGAGCTCCGCTGCCCCCATCGCCTCCCGCGATCCACAGAACACGAAGATTCCGGCTCGCTCGGCCGGGGACCGGACGGGACGTGCGCGTACGTTTTTTTCTTCTCCGTCTCGATTATTTCGTCTTGTTCTCTCGAGCACGCACGCGTATCAGCATGCAAATCCCGAGACGCAAAGGTTATACGGCGCAGGCGTTAAACATGCCCGCGCGAAGTCGACGCAACAAGAGGCGCCCGTTTGCTCCACCCCTGCCCTGCCTGCGTGGCCGCTTCCTCTCGTTTGCTCCGCCCCTCTCTCGCCGCACCACTACTTGCTCTCCTGGTTGCTCCGTAGAGTACACCGCTATATATATCCATCTCTAACTCTCTGTCTTCTCCTCTCCTCTACTACTGTGCTTGGCCAGAGGCTAAGGAATTCTGCGGTTGCTGCCTGCCTTCCTTCTTAGCCGGTGCGTTCCTTCCTTCCTGCCTATCCACTTACATTTCTCAGTTTGATCGCCGGATAAGGTTTACTTGTCATCTTATCGGTGTAAGATTGAGCTTTACTACAGTAAAAACTGGATACTACTATATTATGGTATCAATCTATATTACTCCCTCCCCTCCGTTTCGCAATATTTGTTCATTTCCTTTGGAAGTGTCATGCTGTTATTTGTCCTTTTGAGGAGATATTGATTCTGTTGTTAAGTAGTTGTAGCATGTCATGTTTTATAGGGAAGTTCAAAGTCATTAACAAATATTAGACTTTGTGTTTTCTTGGTGTGCGCATGGGCTTTACAAATACTGCGAAATGGAAGTAGTACGTCGCTTTGTGCATTTCTTGATTCATGTCGATATATCATAATATCATATAATTAACGATGTTCATGTTTGACTAGGGTTGTGAGTGTAGTCTAGGATGTTATTCCTTCGGGAAGGGTGGAGAGGGGAGTGACGAGTTAGAAGCAAAGTGTTGTAGTTCGCAAGGCTAAGATTTGGTTCTGGTATTGTTTCCACGAACTGATTCTTACTTTTATTGGGGTGAGGTAACCACATGGACATATTGTGATTTAGAGTACCTCTTGTGACCAAGAGAATGGAGAATTGCTAGAAGGGACATTGAGGGGGAGGAATAAGCATGCCGTTCTCATGGCTCATGACAATGATGAATTGTAGTCACCAGTAGTAGACAAATTATTGGTTAGCTGTGCTAGGAGGATGCATGCAAAAAGCGTACAACTTAATGTAGTAGAACCATTTCCAGATCATGTAGTAGTAGTAGTGTCAATGCGCAATCTCCGTCTGATCGTATGTGGTCCACAGCGATCTACTGTTCAAACTGCACCAGAAGTTGCACGTCTCATCATGAGATGCAGAGATACGGAGTAAACAAGAGCCATACATGCTAGTAGAGACAACGGCAATAAGGACCTTTGCTATGATTCAATATGGAATCATTCAGTGCATCCACTTGCTGGCTGAGTTAAATGCTGATATGAACACATACCAGATCTGATCTTAATTAGCTGAGAGGCTGAGAAAGGTATTGGGTATGTTCGATGTATCTGTTAAAATATCTGACTATGTTCTTAATAGTGGAGGAGGTGAGCTAGCTCACTTGGCTAAGGCTTGGAGTTGCCAAGCAGCTCATTCGGGGTTCGAGTTCTAGACTTGGCGGGTGTCTCACCTGGTGCGGTTTGGGTGTGTGTGTGGGTGGGGGGTGTGTGTAGTGGGTTAGTTTGAGGACTGAGCTGGCATAGGGGAGCTTTAGGCTCTCAGCCCGCCATGGTGTGAGCGTTGGCTCCCGTTGGTCGCCTCGCGAGTGAGGGTGCTCTTCTTCTTTAAGGCTGTATGGACGGGGAAATCCCAGACCTCAAAAAAAAAGTTCTTAATAGTGTAAGTCTGGGGTGTTTAGCAAGCAATTTGGTATTTGTACTTAGGATTCAAAGAGCACATATATGTTTCTTAAAAATTAGAATTATACGATTTTCTTGTGTTAAAAAGTACATCAGAAACCATAAGCACAAACCGTTGTGCTCAAGGAAGTAATGTAAGCTATTTGCCGGAGGCCCAGATAAATATGTAGTAGTAAACTTGCATGTTTTGTTCTGATGAGAATGGAAGCACTGATATTTGCTAGATCAACAAGCATCTAATTATCTTTTATTCCCTTCAAAAAAATTATAATTATCTTTTATTACTTGGTCCCCATGATTATTCAGTAGTTGGCTTTCCGTATAATGATTAGTCTTTAAGTCTTTAAGTCTTTTCACACTTCAATTTCCTTCAGTTCTACTCAAAGATCACTGTGGTGGCTTTCGTTTGTTTTCTGAAATTTAAAAGGTGTCTACTTTTGTGAATATTTCAAGGTATTAATTTTACCATCAAATCCAGTATGCCACCAAACTAATTTTTGATTCCCTTATTTTCAGGTACACATTATGTCAACTTCACAGTTTCAGATATATTTCTGGTTCATTCTCCTATTTGTCAGTTTTGGGATATCCACATCTCTACCTCTGGAAAAAGATGCACTCCTGGACATCAAAAGTCATCTAGAGGATCCACAAAATTACCTAAGAAATTGGGATGAATCTCACTCACCGTGCCAATTTTACGGTGTAACGTGCGACCACAATTCTGGTGATGTCATTGGAATATCACTCTCAAATGTCTCACTATCAGGCGCTATATCGCCATCATTTTCTCTTCTTCACCAATTACGTACTGTGGAGCTGAGTGCAAACTCCATCTCAGGCATTATTCCTGATGTACTGTCCAACTGCACAAATCTGCAAGTTCTTAATCTGTCAATGAACAGTTTGACAGGCCAATTGCCTGATTTTTCATCATTACTCAAACTACAAGTTCTTGACTTATCAACAAATGCTTTTTATGGTGCATTCCCTGTATGGGTCAGTAAATTATCAGGCCTAACTATATTAGGCCTAGGAGAGAATAACTTTGTTGAAGGTGATGTTCCTGAAAGCATTGGAGGCCTGAAGAATCTGACATGGCTATTCTTGGGGCAATGCAACCTTAGAGGAGAGATACCAGCTTCAGTGTTTGATTTGGTGTCACTTGGGACGCTGGACTTCTCACGCAATCAGATGACTGGCGTGTTCCCAAAGGCAATATCCAACTTGAGCAACCTGTGGAAGATTGAGCTCTACCAAAACAACTTGACCGGTGAAATTCCTTCTGAGCTTGCACATCTGACATTGTTATCTGAATTTGATGTGTCTCGGAATCAACTTACTGGTACACTGCCCAAGGAAATTACTAGCCTGAAGAAGCTTAAGATCTTCCATATATACCAGAACAACTTGTCTGGTGAGCTTCCTGAAGGACTTGGGGACTTGCAGTTTCTTGAGTCATTTTCAACCTATGAAAATCAGTTCTCAGGAAAGTTCCCTGCCAACCTTGGCCGCTTCTCGCCACTTAATGCAATTGACATATCAGAGAACTATTTTTCCGGTGAATTTCCTAGGTTCCTTTGCCAAAACAACAAACTGCAGTTCTTACTGGCTTTGACCAACAACTTCTCAGGTGAATTCCCCAGCTCCTACTCTTCCTGCAAGACACTTCAAAGGTTCAGAATAAGTCAAAATAAGTTCACTGGGAGTGTTCTTGATGGCATATGGGGATTGCCTAATGCTGTGATCATTGATGTTGCTGACAACGGATTTATCGGGCGCATATCTTCTGATATAGGCATTTCAGCCACTCTGAATCAGCTGTATGTTCATAATAACAACTTCTCTGGCGAGCTTCCATTGGAGTTGGGGAAGCTCTCCCAGCTGGAAAAGCTGGTTGCTTCCAACAACAGATTCTATGGCCAAATTCCTACGCAGATTGGAAATCTGAAGCTGTTGTCATACCTACATTTGGAACACAATGCACTTGAAGGGTCGATACCACCGGATATTGGTATGTGCAACAGCCTGGTTGACCTAAATCTTGCAGGGAATTCTTTGACTGGTGACATTCCAGACACATTTGACTCCCTTTTCACGCTGAATTCACTCAATCTATCGCATAACATTATCTCTGGTGAAATCCCTGAAGGATTGCAGTCGCTGAAACTAAGTTATGTTGATTTCTCCCACAACAAGTTGTCAGGACCAGTCCCTCCACAACTCCTGATGATAGCTGGAGATGACGCATTCTCTGAAAACGCTGGCCTTTGTGTCACTGACATTTCAGAAGGGTGGAGGCAAATTGCCACCAATTTAAGCTCTTGCCGCTGGACCGACAACCATCATTATTTCTCACAGAGACGGCTATTTGTTGTGCTGATCATACTGACATCTTTGGTGGTTCTCCTATCTGGGTTGGCATGTCTGAGATATGAAAATTACAAGCTTGAAGAGTTCAACAGGAAGCGGGACATTGAGAGTGGTGATGACAGTGACTCAAAGTGGGTCCTTGAGTCCTTCCATCCCCCGGAGCTCGATCCTGAAGAGGTGTGCAACTTGGATGGGGAGAATTTGATTGGCTGTGGAGGCACCGGCAAAGTTTACAGGTTAGAATTGAGCAAGGGGAGAGGAATTGTGGCTGTGAAGGAGCTGTGGAAGCGTGATGATGCAAAGGTCCTGAAGACTGAGATAAACACCCTCGGGAAGATACGCCATCGGAACATTCTGAAACTTCATGCATTCTTGACCGGTGGGGGATCAAACTTTCTAGTCTATGAGTATGTGGTGAATGGCAATCTGTACGATGCCATCCGTCGTGAGTTCAAAGCTGGGCAGCCAGAGCTGGACTGGGGCAAGCGGTACCGGATTGCGGTCGGGGTTGCAAAGGGTATCATGTACCTTCATCATGATTGCTCCCCGGCCATAATTCATCGTGACATAAAGTCAACCAACATACTTCTGGATGAGGAGTATGAAGCTAAGCTTGCAGATTTCGGTATTGCTAAATTGGTGGAAGGTTCACCACTTAGCTGCTTCGCTGGTACCCATGGCTACATGGCTCCTGGTAAGTTCTAAACAAGTCGTCTCTTACATGTAAATTATGTTTTCATAATTGTAGACTTATGGTTAATGGTTGGTCTTCTGCATGAATACTGTAGATTTTTTTTTTCATTGCCACTCAAGTACTCTAGAATTCATTATGCCTTGCCCTGGTAAATAACGCTGTCAAATGAACTGATGCACTGATTATTTAATTTTACTATTACAGACAGTACAATTCCTGTAGTATTTGTCACTTAAGATATGTTTCTATTGATGGATGCAATTTGCTTTGTTGTTTCTTCTGAAATTTCTGGCACGTTTTTGGTATCAGTTATCAAATATCCATGCATATTTGAAAAGTAAATTCAACAAGTGATGCATTTCTTACTTTTATGCAAATATTTTCAGATGCATATTATACACTCCTCAAACTATTTAATTTCTCATATGCATACGCCTTTAGTTATTGTCTGACAATTTGACAATCTCACATCAGCTTTTCTCAAAACGCAGAGCTTGCTTATTCTCTTAAGGCGACAGAGAAGAGCGATGTTTACAGCTTTGGTGTTGTGATGCTAGAGTTGCTTACTGGACGTAGCCCGACAGACCAACAGTTTGACGGTGAACTGGACATTGTATCCTGGGTTTCGTCCCATTTGACTGGCCAAAATCCTGCAGCTGTTCTTGATCCAAAAGTTAGCAACTATGCATCAGACGACATGATAAAGGTCTTGATCATTGCCATTCTTTGCACTGTTCAACTGCCTTCTGAACGGCCAACAATGAGAGAAGTTGTGAAAATGCTCATCGACATCGATCCTAGCTCAAAAATTGGGAGGGCAAAGAACAAGAATGACACGAAGTAAGAAAAGGTAGCCTTTTCGTTGTAAGATGCCACCATGTACAAGACCAGGAACTTAGGCACCCAGTAGCAACACTCTGGGGGCAGTCAATTAGGACCTTAGAATGCCTGACTAGTGAGCAGCAAGCCAGTAACTAGTAGGCTGGTAATAATCTGGAGGTGTAGTAGCCTCTGAAAGTGTTGTTTTGTGATTGTATTTCTCTCGTATCTTCACTATTGCTCACAACCATATACATATACATTATATGGGCCACATGGGCCGGCCGGCATATAGCCCATATACTCAACACCCCCCCTCAAGATAGACGATAGATATCTATCATCCTCATCTTGTCACATGCCGATAAGCACCCATTAGTTCCTAATACCTTTGTTAGACAATCAGTTATTTGTTCTCCGGAGGTTACATGACTCAACTTCAAAGTACCCTCATCAAGTCTCTTCTTGATGAAGAACTAATCCATCGCAAAATGTTTTGTTCGGTCATGCTGAATTGGATTATTTACAATGTTGTTTGCTGACTTGTTGTCACACCAAAGATTTAATGGTCCACCTGTTAGTAACCTCAACTCCGATATAAGACCTCTCATCCATAGCATTACACACAAGCACATTGCCATGAATCTATATTCTGCCTCGGCTATTGATCTGGACACCACCGATTGCTTCTTGCTCATCCAAGATACTAAATTCCCCTCACAAAGACACAACACCCCAATGTTGATCTCCTATCATCAAGGCAGTTAGCCCAATCAGCATCACAATAGTCATCAACGTCCAGGTGATCATTCCTTTTGAACCATAGACCTTTTCCAGGACTTTCCTTTAAATATCGTAGGATTCGATGAGCTGCTTCCAAATGTCCACTCCTAGGGTCATGCATATAGCGGCTCATAACATTCATTGCATATGAGATTTCAGGCCTTGTGTGACACAAGTAAATGAGAAGACCAACAAGCCTCTGATATCTCTTCTAATCAACTGGATCTCCTGACTGAGCACACAATTTATGGTCTTGATCAACTGGGGTCATTGCAGCTCGACATCCAAGCATACTTGTATCATTGAGAGGATTCAAGATATACTTCCGCTGTGAGAGAACTATTCCTTTGGGGACCTCGCGATTTCAATACCCAAGAAATACCTCAGCTAGCTTAGATTCTTAACCTCAAACTCCTTGCTCAGTCTCTGCTTCAGTTGCAACATCTCAACGGTATCATCTTCTGTAATACTGATGTCATCCACATATACCGTAAGGATTGTGGTGTGACCCTCTGAGTGACGATAGAACAAAATGTGATCCGCATTACACTGCTTGTAGCTCATACCACACATAGCACGACGAAATCGATCAAACCATGCTTTTGGAGATTGTTTAAGCCTGTACAATGACTTTCTCAACCTACAGACTTCCCCTTTAGTCTGAGGTGTACCACAACTAGGTAGAATCTTCATGTAAACCTCCTCGTGAAGATCACCATGTAAGAATACATTCTTCACATCAAGTTGATATAAAAGGTCAATTACGATTTGCTACATAGGATATCAACGTTCTTACTGTACTCTTTTTTGTCACCGATGCAAAGGTCTCATCATAGTCAATCCCATAGGTCTGACTATAACCCTTTGCAACAAGCCTAGCTCTGTATCTTTTAATCTTTCTATTTGGGTCTTGCTTCACAGTGTAGATCCACTTGCAATTAACCATCATCTTCCCCATTGGGAGAGGTACAAGCTCCTAAGTCTTATTCTTTTCTAGAGCTGCCAGTTTCTCCAACATAGCCTCGTGCCACTTGGGGTCTTACTTCACAGCTCTCCAATCAGTTGGAACTACTACAGACTGTAGTGAAGAATAAAGGCTTTGTACTCCAGTGAGAGAGATTCATGACACATAGTTTGCTATATCATGCTCGAAGCCATACCTTATAGGAGGTTTCCCTGCCCCAGCTCATGGTTCCTTCCTCAAGGCAATAGGCAGATCCATTGAATCATCTGTAGCACATAGCTCATCATCAGATAAGTCAGCACCTTCGACAGCCTTTGGAACCTGTTGCTGCTGTTGCTCCCCCTGCAACTGTGTCTTGTCTGCTGCTGTTGCCTCCTTGAATATGCCCATAGATTTTTCTTCTCATTGACCCTTCTCCACCTATCTTCACCCATAGGACATGGAATTGAACCAATCATAACCCTCGATTGTTCACCTTTCTCAATCCTTGAAGCTTCAAGCTCCTCCTCTTGACCAGCATCACCCATGTTAGGAGAGTCGATGTCAAACAGAGAACTCAAATTAGTTCTATCTCCATAGAAGGGCTCTGACTCTCTGAAAGTCACATCCATACTCACAAACATGCGTTGTTCAGAAGGGCTCCAACACTTATATCTCTTTTGTCCAGAGGAGTATCCCAGGAAGATACACTTAACAGCCTGAGGATCCAACTTTCCCACTGAGGGTCTGTGATCTCAAACGAAGCATGTACATCCAAATACTTTTGGATGGACGATGAACTCATTTTTTCCTTTTAACATCTCACATGGAGTCTTCATTTCAAGTATTCTTGATGGTATACGATTGATGAGGTATGTTGCAGTCATAACTGCTTCACTCTACAGAAATTTAAGCACATTCATAGTATACATGAGTGACTGGGCTACCTCTAAGAAATGACGGTTTTTTTCCTTTCAGCCACTCCATTCTGAGGGGGTGTATCTAGACAGGAGGTTTGATGTAAAATTTCTTCGGTTGATAAGAAGGTATCAAACTTCTTATTCACATACTTTGTTTCATTATCTGTTTTTATAATCTGGACATGGGTATTGAATTGATTCTTGACATACGCATAGAAGTCTTGGAAGCATTTTAGCACGTCTGTTTTGTGTCTCATAAGATAAATCCAAGTCATACGAGTGGCAATCAATAAAGGTAACAAAGTATTTCATGCTACTAACAGAGACAACAGGAGATGTCCATACATCAGAGTGCATAAGTACAAAGGGAGACACACTGCAGAGTCCCTTGCTCACATATGAGGATCTAATGTGTTTTCAAATTCACATGCATCACACATTAGTTTACTCCTGCCCACTTTGTTCATTACATCAGGGAATACCTTACTCATAGTTTCAAAAGATATATGGCCCAGCTGACAATGCATAAGTATCACCCTAGCCTCCTCTTTACTTGACGTTGCCACCAAAGTAGTACATAGCCCAACATCTCCCTCCCTTGGATCCAAGTACCACAACCCATTACTCCTGACACCAGTCCAAGGCTTTCTGTTATTTTGTCTCTCCTGAATAAGATAAGTTTCTCGATCAAATATAATCCAGCAATCCAAATGATCAACCAATGAACTTATTGAGAGCAATTTGACTGGAAAGAAGGGAATATGTAAAACTGATGGTAGTGTAATGGAGGGACTGTATTGGACAACACCAACACCTTTAATGGGTTGAGATATTCCATCCGCCATTTGAATAGTTTTTATGCATGTGGGTGAGAGTGGAGTATATGATTTAAATTCATCCAACATACCTGTAATATGTGTTGATGCACCTGAATCTATAATCCATTTACCTAGATTTGAGTGAGCCATATTAGTGGAAGCGCTGGATACAATCGCAATCCTTTCGTCTTTGTTTCCTAAATTTTTAACTCTCTTCTTTAGCTGTCTCAACTCCTCTAGCTCTGCAACTGAGATCTTCACACATTCAGGTGACTCTTCTCTAGTCATTGTAAAGTTTGCCTTGTAGCTACTTTTGCCTCCCTTGCTTCCACCTCCTTTCTGTCCACTCTTAACATAGGCATGATCTTTACCTCGGTTAGGCTTGCAGGGACGGAGACGGGGACGGTTACGGCTCAGGTGACCCGTCTCACCACAATTGAAACAATCTCTTGTTTTAGTTACTACAAAGATATAGTAGTTCGCCTTCCATCAAATCTTAGATTTAACCCTTTTAGAAATTCAATCACCCGTCTACGTTCAATCCACTTTTTAACAGTAGATATGTGTCTCAGGATGATCGTAGTGATCTAGATCATCCCACAATCGCTGCAACTCAGCAACATACTCCATCACGGAGCTCTTCCCCTATCTCAGATCACTAACTCTCTCTTGTGTCTCAACCATCAACATCACATTCCCTCCTCCTGAGTACAATTTTGACAAAATTTTTCATACCTCAACCATATTTGAGATAGTCTCAAGAGTTGCCGGCTTGCAGCAATAGTAGGAGACACCGAACTCAACAGCTATAGCACCACCAGTGAGTTGGTAGTACTCCAAGTTCGCCACTCTGCACCCATCTTGTTCGCCGGCTCAATTGGTTCTTCTTTGACAAAGCTCTCCAGCCCTTTTGTCCTCAGGATCAACAATACCCTCCGTAACCAACTCAGGTAATTTCTCACTTTCCAACTTAACATCATTCGGCATCAATTCTATTTTCTGCACCGTCTCAGCATGAGTAACAATTGCCTTTCCTGAGGACGGTGCTCCACTTGTCTTCTCTGTGAGAAGTTGTGTCAACTTCTCGAGCACGTGTTGTAGTCCTTGATTCTCCCCATAGCTGCAGCACACCTCAAAGTCATAGGCAAGCAGCAGGAGTAACAGATGTACCTTTCCGGTCGTAGCCTCGAGCTTCCGCACGCCTAGACCGCCTGAAACAACCGCAGTACAACAGCTTCCCTCAACCAGCACCACTCCACGTACTCCGAACAGGCCAATCGAGCGGAATTTCACCACAACCCGCAAGCACCAAGAACGCGACTCCACGGCCTCCCCGCCTCAGCCGCCTCGATTTCTCTGGATCCGCACCTGGAGCGTCGCCTGGAGGTCGCCTCTCCTCCAGATTCTCTCCTCTATCGCCTCTCCTCCGGAGCTGGTGAGCTCCGATCCGCGCCGCCTGAGCCAACGTCGCCTCTCCTCTGGATCTTGAAGGTCTCCGCTTGGAGCTCTCCTTTGGATCTTGGAGGTCTCCGCCCGAGCCAACGTCGCCTCTCCTCCTCCATCAGGACCAAGCACCGCCGCTGGACCAGGTGCCGCCGCCACAACACCTAGGGTTAGGGCGCCGGTGAGTGCTCTGATACCATGTTGTTTTGTGATTCACTATTGCTCACAACCATATACACACACATTACATGGGTCACATGGGCCGGCCGGCATATAGCCCATATACTCCACAGAAAGCTTGTTCATAGGTAAAAGCTTAGCTCTATCCTGTACAAATTTCAGTAATGTACTTTGTACAAATGTTGTGAACATCTTCATGATTTACAACATTGCAATGTCAGAAATGGGAGATAGCGGTAGTTAAATTTCGACAACCTTGAATGAAGACATAATAGTAAGATATTCATGTGCTCAATTATATCAGAGAGGAACAGGACATGCTAATAGGCAGATGACATTGTACAGATCATCCCAATACTCCAACATATTCCGACTTACCAGTCCCCTTTCTGCTTCGTTTTAGTCATTCTTTGCAGTTTATTCAGTGTAGGAAGTAGGAACAAGCTAATGGGTCATTATAACTGATCCAGCATAATTCAGAAGAACTGATCGGATATCACATCCTACTAACATGTCAACATCAGAGAAAGTGATACACACAGAATCAGATACCAGATCCCTACAGTCTTCTTCTACTCAGAGCCGTTTGTCACTATTCTACAATACTACAGCAGCCTCTAGCTGACAGTTTTGAAAGGGGTAGAGACCTTCAGGCTATCCACAATGTCAGTCACGGAGCCTATGCCCACTGCCACCGAAATCAGCAAGCAGACCATGCTCAAACCTTGCAGGAGATACCACTTTCTCCCCTTGGTGATCTTCTCCTGGGCAATGTGCATGCTAATGGGGAAGTAGACGGTCAGCGGCCAGAAGCTGAACGCTCCGAGGAGCCCCAGTACCGCGTTGAAGAACGGTATCATCATCGCCACTGCGGTTGTCGCGACGACTATGACGGTCCGTAAGACGAGCTTGTATGGTGCGACAGTCACCGAGCCTCGTTCTATGAGCGGGATGCTGACGGTGTATGCGCTGTTGATGAACTTGGCTTCCGGCCACCGGTTGGCAATCCACCTCTCCACCGTAGCAAATATGGGCTGTGCATAAACCTGCATCGAGAAATGCACTTAAGCTTGAGCTGCAGGGTTAACTTCATTCAGTTCAGAATGTCAACTTAATGATAAATGCAATTCTGATTGAAATGTACTGACCTGATATGCCCCAATGAGGTGGAGGATGAGGCACATGTTGGCGATGTCGACGAGCCAGAAGGGCCCTAATTCTGGCGCCGTCAGGATGTTGCCGGGAGCATCTGAACCAAATGCGGCATATCCGGCGCAGCCAAGGGAGATGTAGAAGACGGTGGTGGCTCCAATTCCATACATTGCTGCCTTCTTCATGGTCTTGTTCTCAGATGGTGGCGACTTCAGTGTATCCTACAAGCAAAATAGATAATAAAAAAAGGGCACCTTACTGACAAGAGCATTGCTACTTGGACTAATTAATTTTCTGAACAAAAATTTTGTCCACGCTATTAACAAATATTCATTCAGAGCTAGAGTAGCCGCAACGTGTATGATTAAAACTGCATACCTGGATCTCAATTAGTACTTCTGCAAAAGTGTAAGCAAAGGCGATGTTCCCCAGGGCAAGAAGAACGTTCCACATCTTCTTGCTCGAAGACGCCGCGGTAGCGCCTTCGATCCTCCCGCTGGGGTGACCACCGTGAGACACCCACTCCCCCACGGAGAGGCCGAGCCCGATGAACGAGTAGGCGAACGACATGACCGCCGCGACGACCGAGAGCCACGTGATGTGCTCCAGGCCGGGGAACTGGGACAGTACCACCTGAACTATGCTGAACACCAGCATGAGCACGGTCCCTGACGTGTCGCAGTGCGCGTCGTGGCCGTTCCGGTGGAAGCAATCCGACCTTCTGATCGCACTTTCCAATGCACAAATAGATGAAAAAAAAAGAAACAAAATTTAGCACAAATATACGAGTATATGACAAGTAGTTTTATTCAGAAGAAGCTTAAATTAATTTTGGTTACTCACACCATGCTTATGGTTGCGGTGATGGTGTAGCCCACCATGGTGCCCCACAGGTTCACGTACTGAGCGATCCCGCACATGAACACCTCCCTAGGACCTGAGAATTTTTAGGCATTGCGTTCAGCTAATCAAGGCAAGAACTTAACGGAGATGGAATTTTTGTGCGTGTTGAGAGAGGGCGCGCGCGTGAGACGTACTGAGGTATGATCTGACGGCGTCCATGTAGGTGCGGTTCCTGGCGCCGGTGACGGGGTCGGGCGCGCGGTAGGCGTTGGCGAGCAGCGTGGAGGTGTAGTAGGTGACGCAGGCGAAGCCGCCCAGCGCGAGCGGCCCCGCCACCCAGCCCAGCTGCGCCACACTCCAGGCCAGCGCCAGCACGCCGGAGCCGATCACCGCCGTTACAATGTGCGCCGTCGCCGTCCATACCGTCCCTGAAACCACAAGCCGCCCGCCGCCGGGCCAAATAATTCAATCCCCAAGAGTCCCAGAGGCAAAGAACCAATCACGCACGCCGTGATCAATCCCTAAAAAACCTTAAAACTCGGACAAGAAATCAAGATAAGGAGAGAGGGAGAAGTAGAGGAAGGCACGCGCACCTTTCCGCTCGTGGTCGCCTCTCTCGATGTCTTCTGCTGCTGCGTTCTTGTCCATCTTCTCGCCGCGTCCTCAGGTGTCCTGTGAAGGTGTGTGGAGTGGAGAGAGATGGATGCGGCAATGAACCGGGAGTCCGGGACGGGGTTTGGTTTGGTCGGTATATATAGGAACTTGTTGAAGCCCACCCGGGCTTAGCTCAGGGCTCCTCCGAACTCAGATAGGGTCGGCACTCCGACGACCGACACGTAGAACCCCGGCATGCCAGTTCGGCGCCAACGGGTTCCATTGGGCAGAGTTCGGATCCAATGCTTCGAGTAATCACGGCGTTTACATCAACGGTTGTTATTTTTTTTAGAGAAACATCAACGATTGTTAATTGGTCATGAGACATGCGTGATGTGTGTAGTTAGACTCAAAGCGCATGTGAACCAGTCGAGTAAAATTTTATACAATCCAATTGGGACCTAACTATTGTTTCAGTCGGCCAAATTGCCCAACTTACCATGCGTTTTTCATCCCCAAAGCTAATGTGGGGGCCGCCTCCCGTCACACCAACCAGCCAGGTGTCAATTCGGATCCTATGCAGTATTACAGAAGCCTACCGTATGAACGGTGTTCCATGAGAAAGTATATAGTGTCTAATAAGTACTATAGCAAAAATATTGTAGCACAACTGTATGAGTAATGTAGATATTTTATTATCCCGATTGCTCTCGGTCCTTGCTTTTTTATCAGACGGTGACAATCGCTTCTAATACCCACATATAGTAGATCGTGTAGTAGATCATCTGTATTGACTCCTTCAATACAAAAGATCTCAATATACCGGGTGTTTGCTAGACGGGATATCCACTCGCCAGTAGAAGCATGCTCAACCCCTATACTTCAGGTGTTGCGAGTTGCGACCCTTTCCTCTGTAGGGATTTGAATAATAACGTATATGAGTAGGATTTTTAGCACTTCGGTAGTTCAACACGCGAAAATTAAGGTTTCTTTTCCACGAAGTACTACTCAAAATAAAGGCATGCGTGTAACACTATAACTAGAAACTAGTGATGATCTATGGGCGGAATCCTAGAGGAAATGATCGGAAGACTTTCCTTAAGAGTAGTGCAATGATGTAAGCCCTTCAACAGTAGTAAAAGGCCATCGACGAGTTCAGTCGGGGCTGCCGCCCAAGCCCTGGTTCAGACACTCCAAAAGTGCGTCCTCTACTCACAAAAGAGTAACGTACCAAGTTCTATTAATTTTGATCAAAGATAACATTTAAAACGTATGGTTTAGATATATAAAAGTGATATGAGTGAATTTGTTTTAAAAATAATTTCATGATATTGTACTTTTTCTAATTTTTTTGAATATTTAATAAGATAATTCAGTGGTCAAATTATCGTAGTCAAAATGTCGTGACAGGAGAGAGTACATTAGTTTGTTATTGCGAGGACAAAAGTATCATTAATTGAATCGATAACCTAGCAAGCAACTAATCAAGGGTCGAAGGATTGTGTGGTTATAAAGGCCGAGGCACACCCAGAAAACCACAGGTGGAGCGTAACATACTAACAGAAAAGGCAAGGCCTACGGTTTCGCAGCTGCGTCATCGTCATGCAGTTGGAGAGTCATGGGGATCGACGCGGCGCGCAACTTGGGCCCTTTTGCCGCCCATTCTCAATCCAAAACCGACCACGATAGGGATTTGCATCCTCTATCATCCCATGACGATGTTATGGTGCTACAGTATTATAACATTGTCTAGATATGAGTCGTTCGATCTTGGGAGAACAACTCAGATGAGCTAATGCAGTGTTCATGAATAGTGTTGATACTACAGTATCTGTACTACCTTGTGCTGCAGTATTCTACTACATTGCACGGCGCGCCCTCGTCCTCTCGTTTTCGATCCAACGGCTGCTACGCAATGTTATGGTACTGTAGCACCATAACATTACAACATAAAATCAGAGGATATGTTTCCCCCACGATAGGCCGGCCGGCCTCCGGCGTGTGCATTCTTTCGTTCCATGCAGCTAGGAGTTTTTTTCCTTCCATTTAGCCTATTTTCAAAAATAAATATCAAAATTAGCCACTATTTTGCGAACGAAATGACAAAAATGATATCCATATCCTGCGATTTTGCTACGGAAAACCATGTGCCATGATTCCAGACCACAGCATGGCTACGTGCCGCGCTTATAGACCACGACAGAATGTCATGCCATCGTGACGGGTGATTTGCGCATGTTTCTACCATGATATAAGATCACAAGTACGTGGTCTTTCTACAGTAAATTGAACGACAACTATTGGCGCACAGAGTACGTACGGTAGGTACCACTACACATCGCTACACATCAGATCACTGGCTAAGTGACTAGCTAGTAGTACTACGTAGTAGGAGACTAACTAAAGACTAGCTAGTGATCGATGTGAGGAGACTAAAGGCGGACGATGTCCGCGCAGAGATGATACGCAGCAGGATCGCCTCTGCACGCCACGCTGCGTACCCGGCCGAGTGCCGACACCGGTTGCTGCGACGCATTTTTAGGATCGAGGAAAGGGGTCGACTTCTGCTCGCCACATTACAAACCTTCTCTCTCTTTCCTTTCCTCTCCTTGCACTAGCTATTTAGGCCAGTCTCAGTGGGGGTTTTTATAGAGTTTCATGGACATTAAATACGCTGACATGGCACTGTATTGATGAAGAGAGAGATGATAAAAGTTTCATAGGAGTAGAGAGAGTTTCATGAGGATGAAACTCTTCTGCACTGTTTCCAAAATATGGGTGTGTTGGAAACTGGGATATGAAACTTCCACTGAGACTGGCCTTAGGATGGCACACCGTCCGGTCGGGAAGGACGTGCGTGGACGACGACACGGGAGTTTGGTGTTTCATTAGCTAGCTTGTAGATTACATTACGGGATAATTAGTACGACCCATGTTTACTACTAGTGAGTAGTGATTAACGAGGGGTTGCAATCTAGTAAGTATTTTTTTTTTTTGAGACTGCAATCTAATATAAGATATTCTCGGCTGATCATGGCTTGTGCTTGAGGGGATTGGTACAAAGAAAATCATGCACGTCTCCATCACCCAGTAATCTAGTAACAAAAATTGACGTTTGCCCTTTCCTGACCCAAAGCAGATCGAATCGTTATTAAAGGCGAATAAAATGCAACATGTGGTTATAGTGCTAGCTTTAGCTACTGCTCCCCGTCCCAAAAATATAAGTCCATTTAAACTTTTCATGGTCTCCAACACAAATTTTACTTGTGATTTTGTATTACGCTATACTAGCAAAAATAATAAAAACTAGGGACGGTCTACCTTAACAGCCCTCCTCCATCACTGGAGAATTTTCCACCATCCTATCATGATTTGAGGGTCCAAATTCCTCCCACCTTCTTCTATTTGCAGAGCCCATCCCTAACCCAGTAAACCCACGAAGGATACGACATGAACTGCTGCCACACCCCTACGTGCCCCCTCCTACCTCCTCGCCGGCGCAACCCTCGCCCCTTGGTGCCGACACGGACAACCAGCGTGCCCCACTGCTACAGCCTCCCGCTGCGGCTGCCGATGCCAAGGGTGGTGCTGGCGTCACCCGCCTCCTCTCCTACCGTCGTACCCCCTTCGCCCCTCCGCCCCAACATCCAAGCTTCTTCCCCCATCTTCGGCGGTTCACCGCCCTGACTACCTCCCGCACAGACCCATAACTGGTCGCTCATGTGTCCTTGTCCCCCCACCCCGCCGCCCCTCCTCCCTCTATACTCAGGCCCTAGTGAACCTGAACCATAATCGGTGAATGAGCCCTAATCCCACCGCCGCCAGAGAAGACAGCAATGTCGCGGCTGAGCACGAGTCGTGACACAGATCTAAAGGTCAGAAATTCAACCAATTTCTTTTTTAAAAAAAAAGTCGACCGATGTATATAAAAATCGTAAAAATTATATATTGTGAAAGTATTTTTCAAGATAAATCCAATGACATATTTTCATGTAACCGACTTATATAATTTAACATATATTGATTATTAGTGTTTTAAAACCTTCAACCGTAGGAATCCCAAATGGATTTATATTGTGGAACAAGAGAGTAGCTTGCCTGTAATGCTCTCTATGTGTTATGGTCGTGGACCAAGCCGCCAACACCCGTAAGGCAACAATAGCAATAATTACTTTAAGTAAATTAGGATAGTTTGAGTAGTAATTGTATCAGAGTCTAGTAGTAAATTAGAATAGTTTGAGTAGTAACTGTATCAGAGGTTGCTAGTAAATTAGTATAGTTTATGTAGTAATTGTATGAGAGTCTGGTAGTAAATTAGGATAGTTTGAGTAGTAATCATATCAAAATCTGAGTCAGTTTCGTATTGAGTTAGGAAGGAAATTCCTTCTCTAGTTGGATTGTTAGAGGATTATCTAATTATGAAAGAAATAAGATTAGTTAGGAATACAGAGATAGTGATTGGGTTAGTTTTCTTTAAATTAGATATTGTTTCCTTTGAGTTAGAGATTAGTTTGCTAGGCGTCAAATCAAGCTCTCCTATAAATGTTGTATCTTTTTGAGGCAAACAATGAGAAATCAAGAGTTAAACTAAGTCTCAAAGTCTCTCTACTATGTCAGGGAAGAGCCATGTATGTGGTTAGTAATGAGTGTCTTATCCTTAGTCTTCGAACCCGTACACCAATAACCATCATAACATTTGGTATCAGAGCCAACTACTGCTTCGCTACCGCATTGTCTCTGGATGTTGTACACTTGTACTCAACCCCTGAACATCGCTTTGGACGAGTCAATGCCAAGTCAACATCTCTTGTGTTCTACTCCTAGCTTTTGCATCCAACGGTCGTTTGCATCGAAGTTCCTAGCTCCTTTTTTCAGTGCACATTGTAAATTAATTGTGATCTCTTCAATTTCCAGGATTTCCGTGTAATTACCGATGCCAACCACCAACACTTCCAAGGCGAGCCCTTGTTCCACGATTCCGCATGCAACTGCAAGAGAGAGAAATGCTACTCTGGTGATCTGGACTACAGCACACAACAAATCCAATGCATCTAGACTCCTTTTCGCAGCATCATAGATTTGCATCCAACCTCCAAGTGCCATTCGCGTAAGCGCACTAAACGTGGACGCTTGGACAGTGATGGGAGCTCGTGGCTACTGTAGTCTGTAGTATGGCAAGGAAAAAAAAGTTATTTCTCTTAGATCATTCGTCTGTTCAAAAAATATATAACGTTTTGAACATCAACACAGTTTTTAGCATGTAACTTTGATCATTACTTTCATATAAATATGTTCATAAAATAATATAAAATCATTATATTACGATAAATATGTTTCTTGACTAATCTAATGATACCATTTTCATATAACCAATACAAATAGTTTATTTTTATATAAATTAATGGTCAAAGTTAAGAAAGTTTGATCACATGAAAACATCATCATATATTTCTGAAAGAGGAGTATATTGCTGCTTTTGTTGTGCAAAACATTAATTGACCTATCTTATCTAGATTTCATTGGTGTAACCACCTTTTTTTCCCCAAAGGAGAACTTTAGCTGCCCGAAGTTTCCGACCAAATTCTATGGCCAGTGTTTTTTTTTCTTGAGTTTACTACATATGGCAAACAATATCAATAGTTATAAATGTAGTGATATTTGTAACTTTGAAAAATAGAATTGGGCACTTCGTTGAACAGCTAGAATCGAATATTAGCTTTGCAAAAAGTATATTTATTTGAAAATGACTCTTGCCACGTATATCACGCAAATATGTCTGGACTTTAGAGTAAGGGAAGTTTCAAGAACTCTTTCCTCTTTATTATTTCTTCTTCTTTTGATTACGCCTTAAACCAGAGATGGTGCAA
Organism: Ampelocalamus luodianensis; assembly: GCA_036346255.1. NCBI lineage: Eukaryota > Viridiplantae > Streptophyta > Magnoliopsida > Poales > Poaceae > Ampelocalamus > Ampelocalamus luodianensis. The sequence goes on along the minus strand of CM070617.1, from coordinate 19,934,761 downwards.
TGATACTCAAGTGGTACATCTTTGTAGCTATACATAGCTTTCTTGCAAGCGTCGATCTCAATTCGCCATCAATTACTCAAACAAATCCTCCTCATACAAATAACCTAAGGGCCTGATAATAGAGGTTTGGGTTCTCTTTTTGCCGAGATGACAGATGTTTGGATTCTAATCCTAACTAAGTAACAAAGTACTAACAACTAAATCTGCATCAGGGAAAAAAAATCTATCCTTGTGTGAGCGTCACAGTTGCATCCATGTGAGAGTGGTTCATACTAATATGCAGCTGTTAACTCGATATACAGCCAAATCGCCATGAATCGGTTTGCAGGACGATTTCAGTTTTTTTTCCCAGTGACCAATGATGTAGGAATACTTCACTGAATTTAACAACAATTGCTAAAACTTTCAGTGAATTTATTAACCTAACACATGTCCGTGCATGACTAGCAAACTACCACAGAAATCACTATCACAGACTGCAAGTCTGTAATCGTACAAGAGGAAGAGGAAGAGCGCAAGAGGGTGCCCAGAGCCGAGATGAACTCACGGCACCAAGGGGCGGATTCCGGAGGAGGGCTAGTGCAAAGCCAAGCGCTCTATCGGGTTGTCGGGGAGGCGGCTGTGGCTTCCCCGGTGACGGCGGCTCCACGACCTTCTCTCTCTCTCTCACTCACTCTCGCTGCTTCGGTTCGGTGGGGACTGGGGAGCGGACCCAGTTTTGCACTTTTGCTTACGCATCAACAGTTGCTACGTCCACGACACCCTCCATATTTTGCAGTGTGTTTTCGAGGCTAGTAAAGAGCAGAATCTAAGCCATCAAGTTTTATCTAATCGTATTGCGAGGCAAAGATCCAAGTCTCCCATTTGGCCACCTCTACCCACAGATCGCGTCCCGTTTGATCGCTAACGTTCATCGCGATCGGGATCCTAAATGATAATTACTCAACGGCTCCCACCGTCCAGTTACCATTGGCTGACGACCCATGGGCCATGGCATTCGATTTCGTGTTAGGCATGGCCGATATTGCTCTTGTTCATACGGGAGGCCATCCTTGGCCCAGCTCCGATCCGTCGGATGGGCACGCCGGACGTTCGTCGTGTGTTACGTCCATGGTGTTCTCGCGTTGCCACGCTCTTTTCGGACCCAAATCGCTACGAAAAATTCTGATAAAAATCGTGGATATGGGACATGGAGTCGCGCAACATCGCGCGAAATTTTGTGCTCAGACGAGATCAGCACATGGAGAAATTTAAAAGGAGAATAAATATATCTGAATACGTAGGAGCTAACATGCATGCGCAAAGCTTTCTTCTTAGTACTATCTCCCTGCTCTCTTAACTAGGGCTGATCGATGATCGTGGTCGTCGGAGGCAGTGGCAGTATACTGGTAGCGGCAGCGAACATGGTTGGCCGCCGAGAGCCGCTGAAGCTCGTCGCCAGACGTACGCGCGTTTTTGGCATTGAAGACGAGGGACCAGCAGTTGAGAAAAGGTACAAAAGAAAACTGGCCTTGCCCGGAGACCTTCAGTGTGTTACGACTCACATCATAACCAAACTACACCACGATACCAATCTGAAAAATTCTTCACAGGAAACTTTGATGACTGAGTGGATTCATTCGCCCAAAAGCGTATATTGTTGGAAATTGACCTACATGAGTAAGGCTTATTTTCTATAATTCCAAAGTATATATGGTTTAGTATCATATTGCTAAGACAAGGTAGAGGTGATCAATATATAAGGTGGAGTCCTTGCCACTCTTTGAAACATGTGATATATGGATGAGGGTGGCACGAGAAGGGTTTTGGCTAAACACGCGCGTGCGCATTTGGTTTTTTCACGTAGAAAATCGTGTGACCTTATTTTTGCTGAACCATACATCTCTCTGTTTGAATGAGATTCAAATATTTGAATTTGAGGCTTTATTGGATGATGATAACAGACAGTTACCAGTGGGTAAATGGTTGGTTAAGTGTGTTAGTTACTAGTGGGTAAATGACTGTTTTATCAGCAGTTCACAGTCTGCATCTCTATATATATGCCTGGAGACGTCCAGAGCATAGCGCGAAATATACTGCCTCCATTTCTTCCTTCTGAAAACCTGTGATGTTGTATTGCGCCGTCTGAACCTTGTCGACTCTTCTTCTCGGCGTGCATCGTGAAGAAGGGGCGGTATCGGATCCATCGCAAGTCTCGATGATTCGTTCTATTGCCGTGAAGACGCATTTATGCATCATTAGTTTTACGAGGCGACAATAAGGTTACACGATATTTGGGCAATGCACTTTTGCGCGGCCGCTTGTTTCGCTGATTCATCTACATTTTTGCACTGCATCAACCACTATTTTGAGTCTACACTGCTTCCTGTTCTTCATCGGATCCATCAGTAAGTCATCGGATCCATCAGGGAGATGGCGGCGGTGACTCCCTAGTGTGAAGGGAGAATGGGAGTCGGGAGCCAGAGAGAGTGAGAGCCAAGTGGGGATGAGAGAACGACGTAGAGAGAGGAGGGATGCGAACGACTTTTACGCGGTGGCATTTGGGGGTAATTTTCACCAATGTTTAGTGGCAATGTCCCAACTTTAACCCACCAAAAACCAGAAAAACACTTCTCCCCTAGCTTTTGGCTTTTAGTACGTTCTCTCAAAAACCAGCTTTTGGTTTATTCCCAAAGTTGATTAGAAGCTGTTTGGGGGGTTTTCGGTTTTTTAGAAGCAAAACTAGCTTTAAGCCCCAGCCATAGGAGGTTAGTTACATGGCTCAATAGAGTGCGACGTAGCAAGGCAACTTCAAACAGTTCTTTCCTGCATCACATGCCTAGCCATCTTATAGCAGGCCGTCGAGTGCTAGTGGGCTGGATGGGTCGCACATAAAAGCTGGCCCAGTTTGGGTTCAAAGAAGACCACCGAAGTGAAAGCAGTAGGGTTCTCCAAAGTAAAACGCCATTAGGGACCAAGGGCGAGTCCACCATAGGTGCTAGTAGGTGCTCGAGCACCCCCTCTCCCCACCCCCGGACCCCTAGTACCCACTGAGGCCTGAGCACCAGCGAGGGCTAGGTGCGGCTAGTTGGCGTCTTGGCGAGTCGGAGGTTGAAGAAAGTCTTCCCGGGCCAGGCATGTGGCTTAAGGCCTAGTAGGCTGCCGGCCCAAATCCAATCAGAGATAAGATAAGCAGATAAGCTCTACTCACTCTCAGCCAGATGCCCAATCACCCAAATTCGAGAGACAGAGAGAGCTCAGAGAGACTTCATCGAGGGGAGGTGGTGGAGGCTTGGCGCGCGAGAGAAGAGGCGGCGTCTCGGTGATGCAGTGCGCCGAGGAAGGCAATCGACGTCTCGGGCTCTCGGCGACTCGATGGCCTGACGCGGAGGAGGAGGCGGTTGGCCTTTCATGGAGGCGGTCGGCAGGGGGAGGAGAGAGGGAGCGATGGTGGCGCTGGCTTGACTCGGGGGGACTTAGTAAGTGAAGTGAGGCCAGGGGCTGGATTCGCCAGTGAGGGTGAGGCAGTGAGTAAGAGTTTGTTTCTCTCCCAAATTCCCCATTTTGCTTGTCTATTGATTGTTGCAAATGTATATGTAGGGTGTCAGGTGAGGCACTAGGCAGTGAAGTTGAAGATTGATGAATTGATTATTGATGCAAATGTTTAATTTGTGGATATTGATTAATTTGTGATTGATGAATTGATGCAAATTGTTGTTTAATTGATTAGTGAACATCATGACAGCAGCCATTAGCCGACTAGTTAATTTGTTTAATTAGTGGTTGACTGGTTGTTGTTTAATTTTTTTAGATTTACAAAAATAGATAAGCGAACTTTGCACAATTATTTCTCAAATAATACAACTAGTAGTAACCCTCCAACTATAGAGAGCAGAACTGAAGCAAAAAAAAGGTTTGGTGTGAATTTAATCAGATGCCGATCCAGCATGTCGCAAATCGGATTTAGTGCCTTAGTGGTATGGTTTCATTTTATTTTTAATGTTTATGAATATTCATAATTTAATATTGTATCACTAAATTTGTTATTTCTTATCTATATATCGGTACTCACATATTTATGGATATTTGAAGACACATTATCCATTAGCGATGTACTAAATTTATTATATTATACATTTTCAATTTGTCCTCTTTCTATTTATCTATTAATTTAACATTCCAATGACAAAAGATCACTAGATGTAGCTTTTGTATGTTTATATTGTGTTATAGCTCAACAGTAGAGCTCTCTCCCTCTGAAGCTCGGCACTGTCAGGGACCACGTACAGTCCAAAGCAATATTGCTCAAAAGAAGAGAAAAATTATTGAATGTAAAATGTTACAAACAGACACACGATTGCGCGTGCGTCGCGAGGAACTGCAGCAGCTGGGGCTCTCGATCGAGGCCGTCAATTATTTGTGCTGAACCGGTACGACGCGTAGGAGAGGGTAGCGTTGGTCCAGCTGTGGTGGATCAGCTCCGCCTTGGACTCGGCCCCCGCCGCGCCGAGCGCGACGTGCAGCGGGTAGAAGTGGTCCGGCCAAGGGTGCGCCACCTTGCCGTACGGCGCCTTCTCCTCGTACCGATTCACATCATCGTACCTGACCATGATCATAAGAAAAAGGGCAATAAAAACGATCTTACTCTCGTTGCAAAACATCGCCAGTTCAAACATTAGCACCGACAGAAGCATGAGACGATGGGCTTGCGGCTGCAACTGCGATCATTTACCTTCCGTTCAGAAGCGATTCCTTGAGCCAGGTGTCGAAGTCGGAGGCCCACTGGGGCACCGGCGAGTCGGGAGGCCCCATCTTGCGGAGGTTGTGCGTGGCGCTCCCCGAGCCGAGGATGAGGACGCCTTCCTCCCGGAGGGGAGCAAGCGCCCTGCCGAGGTTGTAGTGGTACGTGCCGTCGCGGTCGGTTTGCACCGAGAGCTGGCACACCGGGATGTTCGCCTCCGGGTACATGAGCATCAGCGGGACCCACGCGCCGTGGTCGAGCCCGCGGCTGTGGTCCTCCTTCACGGGGCCGAACCCGGCTTGCTCCAGGAGATCTTTCGTCCTCTTAGCCAAATCAGGGGCACCAGGTGCAGGGTACTTCAGCTGGATGGTTGACAACAGTTAGTAAATCCAGCATCAAAATGCTGAAATCTCACTGCATTTGTATTTTTCTAAGTCCTGTTTCCTGCTCCTGGCATGCTCTCGTTGTATCTTTTGAACTTTTCTACTTAATACAAAAGACATGCAAATCTCACTGTATTCCATGCTAATAAGTTTGCGAGTTTTTTTGGTAGATATATGAATCCTTCTTTTCAGCCAAAAAGATCCAGATACCATGCAATGAGACTCAGAGCTCCAATCTGATAGCAATTCCTTCTGACACACACAACAAAATCATTCGGTATGGTCAGGTACAACTGCATTGTGCTATCCAGATACCGATGTTGTATCAATGAACTTCTCAATCACTATTCACAGAACTATCTTATGATACAGCTTGGATGCTGAACTACAGTGTCGGTTCTGAAAAGGAAGCCTCAGGAGACATATCTCACAGCAAGACTACACAGCACAGCCTACTAACAACAGTCGTAGGATTCTGGCCGACTGACTAATCGACCAGTCAAATGCTAGCGACAAGCACCTTGCCTACTTTCTTTTCTGTGCCTAGGGATGGCAATCCGACACAGCGGCACAGATAGTGCTCGTCTATACCTATGTCCGTCAGCCATTTCTTCGTCCGCGGCCATGCCCGTGAAGGGCGACGGGCAGAGATACTCGCCCCTCGCCCATGGCACGCAAACCTTTTGCCCCGTGTGCACAACGGTGGAAGGGACCAGACTACATAGGAAGGGATTTTTTCCATCCCTATGAAGTTCAACGTGCACCTTTCATGGACCTTGTTGGGCTGAAAGTTTAGGTTGGGTCTGACATATGATTTTGTTTTTAGACCAGTGTTTTGTATTGGGCCACATGTGGACCGACGGGTAAATCCATACATGGATGAAACGGGCTCACCTATGTCGGTGCCTGTTTACCTATCGGGCATAACTTTGCACCCACAAACGTGTCTATAACAACAAAACTATGAATATAACCATCTCTATTAGAGTTTTTACGTACAAGTAATCGAATTATCGGGCGAGATTCCCATAGCCCATACATCATTGGATGTAACACTGGGGTTGGTAGAACTCAAGGACGGTTTAGATATTGGGAAATAATATAATCATCTCTATTATAGTTTTTACCTACAAGTAATCGTTTTTTTTAGAATACCTAAGTATTCTTTTCATTAAAAAAAAGTTTTTTTCCGAGATTTTTTCCCTTCGACTACCGCGACCCAATACCCTCACCAGACACACGCGCTGAATCCCCCCACTCGAACCCGCGCGGGCTGGGGCCGAGCCAAAGCTCGAGGGAGATTGCCATCCTAGTTGTGCCCATCAATATACCCTCGTGGGCAGGTGAGGGCCTGTGTGCTCACTGCTCGCGTAGCCCATACATCAGCAGATGTGACACTGGGTTTGGTAAAAGTCAGGGGCGATTTAGATATTAGGAAACGAGGGGTGGGAATGCCATACATCAGCAGATGTGACACGGGGGTTGGTAAAACTCAGGGGCGGTTTAGATATTGGGAACAAGGGATGGGAATGGGATTGTGATATGAGTTGGGATAAATCTATCCGTCAATCTCTTGATCTAACGGCTAAATTTACCCCACCTTATATTAAAATACAATTCTCACCCCTCATATCCCATTATACAAACGGCCCTTAGATCATTGAGATGTCTGGGCAGTACTAGCATACTTTGCTGTAACTATCACAAGCTCAGGGACATGCCAACAACTTTCTGCAACGACTTCTGATGATGCAATTCGCATGTCTCCTTACATGTTTAACATGAATGGTAGACCCGGGTTCAATTAGTAATATATAGTACAATGCAACAACCACTTAATTTACTTGTTTAGTATAAGCATGTTTTGTCATTCGCAATTTTGTGCTCCATATGTTAGTTGATCAAATCGTGAACCACTGGTGATATAATGCAGTTTGAGATAAAAATATGTACTACATGAATACATGATAGCATTTACCATAATATAATGACCCATAAGGAAATGCAATCTCCATCTCTGCAACTGCAGAAAAAATGATGTAATAGGTAAAACCTAAACCATCTACCCCTACTCCAACCATTTGCTAACTACAAACTGTAATGATTCTGCCAGGGTGCCACCTACAACAAAATTCAGACAAATGCACCTACTCACAAAGAAACAGTTGCAGCAACCACACAAAGCTGTTTTACGAAAATCAAGCCAAAAAAGCGTCAAATTTTGTAAGCCTAATATGCAAGTGTTGGAACGCAAAATGGACAAATGCCATACAATTATGACGTCTTCCCCTTTACCACGCTATCCTAATTCCCAAAGGCAACCACGAAGTCACTACCAAAACCAGATAAATGCGCAATCTTGGCTATTGGAACCAAGGAACCAATCAACCGAGCCAAAACAAAGTCCAATTTTGACGGACGCGTCCTGCGCCATGTCTCAACCGAAAGAATCGAGAGGGGATTCCCGTTCCCGACGGAATCGCGAGAAAGAGAGCAAGCCAAGAGGGGCGGACGGACCTGGTACATGGGCTTGGGGAAGCCGTAGAAGTCGTGGATGGTGTCGTTATTGCCGCGGATGACGTTGACGGCCGGCGTGGCCGTCTCCCAGTGGCCCGACACCACCAGGATGGCGCGCGACGGCTGCGCGCCCGCGACCCCCGCGGGCACCCACGATTTGAAGAAGTGCCGCGCCGGGATGGTCTCGTCGATGGAGAGCGTGGGCGAGCCGTGCGACAGGAAGAAGGTGTCCATGGGCGCGCCCGGCGTGGACGACGGCGGTGCTGGTGGGCGCCTCTCGGTGGCTCCTGACTCTTGGTCGCTGCACTGCCTCTGCGTCGCGTGCCTCGCGTTCGGTTTGGGCTTGGCTTGGATCTGCCCCATCACTGGAGGAGGATTTCCTTGGTTGTTGCTGCGATTCTGCCTCGTCTCGGCCCCCTTTTTTAGACAACTGCCGAGTGACCGTAGTAAACGTTTCAAATAAAACAAAATATAAATTATAAACTTAAAAAAATGATAATTGTCTCTACAAATAAAAGTTTTATACATAATTTGTATCTAATTAATAAGTCATATAGAATCTTATCGCAAACCACAAATACAAATAATCTAATTATCTATAAAAAAATCCTTCAAGTATCTTATTATACATATATGCACATATTTATCCACAAAATATCTCAACAACTCAAGAAGTGGTAGATAGCAGACTCACCACTACCGTTAAGTCCTTCTTTTATAATAGTAAAGATCCCCGTGCATCCCGTTGGATAGGGGCAGGGCATATGATTGAGCTTTTGGTTGGTCGATGGTCCAAACGCCGTGACAAGGGCCTGCCACCAGTTGGGAGGTCGCCACATGTCTTGTAGTGGTCTGGGTCAACGGCAAGTGGTCTATTACGTTGTTTTTACGTAGGAGGTGTCTATTTTTGTCATTTCATTCATAGACTATTTTTTATATTTCGCTTGAAAAACGTGCTAAATGAAACAAAAACTTGGCAGTGCAAGGAGTGATTTAAGAAGGCGTATTTTGTCTTGGACGCGTAGCAACGGAAGAAAACGGGTTTCCTAACTGGGTCGAGCATGGATGTTGATTCTGTCCTTCCACTACCTTAATCAACTGACGGAAAATAAAATCCCACTATCAACATGATGTATTGATGCGTGCCACCCTCACCCTTTTTAAGTCTTCCCCAAGATCATTTTGTTCCTGTTGGTGATGCGGATAAAATCTGCTCCATTTATCGTCTTTTGGATCATTCCCTTTAAATGATACTTCAATACTTTATAAGTTCAATTCATACTTTATAAGTTCAATTCATCCACCTTAGCAAATGTATGGGTAGTCCGTGATTCTCACCAAACCTTTCTTTTTTACGAAAAGAAAGCAGAGCCTGCTAATTTTATTGAATCCGAGAGAGAATTTACAACGACAAACAAGGAATAAAAAAACTAGCTAAGAAAAAGAAAGAAAGGGATATAACTAAACTAAAACCATGAGCTAGGAGCTAAACATCTAAGGCTGGTAGCCTCCGCCTCCATCCACACAACTGCTTCTGCTCTTATTTTGCTTGCCACTTGCCAGGGAAGAGACCGAAATTCCTGAAAGCTTGAAGACTTGTGTTCCTTTCCAACCAGATGGACCACCAGAACACAATGATTAATGAATTCTAGGCTGATCTATTTGTCGCGGAGATGGCGTTGTTCGGTGAAATACACCATTCTTGAATTGTGGTTGAGAGGGCCGGAAGCGGAATTCCCTGAGTCCCATCCAGGTGAAGAGGAGACTGAGTACCGAATTTGTATAGCTGCATTCAGCAAGCAGGTGCTGAACCATTTCTTGATGCAGATGACACAGCGAGCATACTGGGTCATGAGGCAATCCACAGACTGCCAAATTACCGGCCGTTAAGCATTTGTTTTGCATAGCTAACCAGCAGAAAAATTTGCATTTTAGCGGCCCCCCACGGCTTCAAAATTAATTTGTGAAATGCGTACCGCCACGATCCCTCGAACAGCATATTATAAACCGACTTAGCTTTAATACTCTCCCGACAAATTCCATCACCATATTATCCTATCCGGCTCGCCCACAGCCAAGCTGAAGTGTTCCAGTGCTCGCCACATAGAAATGAATTGTTGAACTGTCTCCTCGGTGTTTAAAGTACGAACGTCTGTGATCCAGGTATTGTTATGTAGGGCGTCCCGCACAGATCTTCTCTTGTGTTTGTTAGCCGAGAAAACTATAGGGTGCCAGTGATGCTGGTGTCTTGTGGCGCTCCCTGTTATTACCGGTAGGGTAATTACATTTAAATATATGGATTATTATTTGTCTGTCTGATAAGATACCGCTCTAACGAATAGTAAACTTTAGCAAAGTCAACGCAGCAAAATAATAAGATAGAAACTGTACTCTTTATTCCAGCTAGCCACGCAAGGCTATGATTATTTATTACAATAGTAATTTACAACTGCAAAATAGGGCTAAGTCTCCTCGCTTGCCTGTGATGCTCCCTTTGTCGTCTACTAGTCCCATGCGTCGAATATGGTGTCCACCTCGCCCGCCATCATCTCCTGCGGTCTCATCGGCATATGCGTGTCCTTCGTCCCACTCGGAAAAAATTTCGGCCGGACTATGATCTAACAAAGGAGAACAATAGCAAGTTTGAATACTATTGTACTTAGCAAGCATTAATAGTAAGAATGCACTGGATGACTTATTTCTGTTCGTTATTACATTTTATGGCTCATCTCTTTTATGAAAAATAAACTACTCATTGAAACATTAAGTGACCGGTTTTAGTTCTGAAAAGACTACTAGTCACTCGGAGAAAAGAAAGACCCCCAGTGGTTCTTGTAGACTCCAATCCAGGAGAAATGCATGATTCATGATTTTATTTAGCATTGCGCAAGCTTGTACCGTTTTACCCATAGCTATTCTGAACTCTCTTTGAACTGAGTCCACTGCATTTCCTTTGATGCGACTTCGAGATCAGAATACAGAATATTTTCTAGGTTACGTGATTAAACCTCCACCCATTACGTTTTGTCGGTGTCCTAAAAACTCTCCCCTAGTCGTCCACCGAGTTCCTGTAATGTTGGTTGGGCCGGTTCCCTGGTCCCCAACACTCCACGTAGCGCTATAGCGCCATCTTCATCCTACATAATTACTTACCCAATGTGGAGGACATAATTACGTGACAAGGTAGCATTTTCTGCTCGTCGAAACGAAAAAGTGGTTGACACTTAGATTAGGACCCCGATCTGAGTGAGAGTTTTGTTGGTTCTTATATATTACCCATATGTAAAAGGGTCCCATCTCTTCCATCATCATCATTTTTTTCTCCTCTCTTTCCCTTGCCGTGGCCTCCTTTACCAGCTATAATATTAACCATTTTTCTCATCTCATTCTCGTTTCTTATCTTCTTCTCGTTTTCATCTTTAATTCGATTTGATTTTGAGATATAGTTTTGATACATGTACATATATATACAACAATATACAATTTATATTTAATATAATTAGGTTGATGTTCACGAGATAAGCTTGCCTATGGAATTGTAGAAAAGATCAGCGTCGGCAAATTTTTTTGTTAGCGGATTTTAATTTAATAACCTTTTTCGAATCCCCCATTAGGTTAGTACTCCCCAACTGCAGTGGTTCTACGGTCTACTGGCTTAGGATTGTTAGCTGTATATCTTTGGGTTTTATCGCACAATAAATAAAATTACTACACATATGCATCTAGGTTTATTTAATTTTTACGCACGCAAATAAATGCCTAATTGATTTTACACCGGTGCTACTTAATTGAATTATTTTACTCAATTTATTTTCTAATGCAACAGATTTTTTTTCTAACTTAGTGAGTGCTACCGGTGATTAATTTCGATAAATATTCTCTGATTAATTATATATATTTTCCCATTTTTACTTTCTACTAATCAGTCCACTGTTATTTTATCTGTACAGGGTTTAAAAATGTATATTTCTGGTGATTCACCCGAAACTCGCAGGTATGCTACGTCCACGTTCCCTCTATCTATTAATATTTTTTATTTTATTTTATTTTACTTATCTATTACTTATCTAACTGGTCTAAAACTATCTATTCGTACATGGCACGCAAAATTATCCGATCCAATGTTTACACGGCGCCGACACCTAGCAAAACTCGTATTTAATTCTACTGCTCATCTACTACTAATTAGTTGCACTAGAAATTACCTTCTTACCTAAGTCTTAATTTTCTAAACCCAAATTCCTAATCTCATTCTCACCCAATCCCCTTTCCCTTAATCCCTCTCTCACCTACCATTCATTTGGCCGAACACACCCAAGCCACACATTTTCTTCCCCTTCCTCTCTTTATTCCCTCGTCTCACCTTCTCTCTCTCCTCTATTTGCTCTGGCCGACAGCACCTCGTGCCCATTCTCTCGTTTCTCTCTCTCTCATCTCTCACTCCTCATCTCTCTCCCACGTCCAGCCGACGAGCCGACAGGGGAAATCGGCCATCCCCTACTTTTTCACTTCCAGTGTCGCCCTTCCAACTCCCATCCCCTACTTTTTCACTTTCAGTGTCGCTCTTCCACCTCCTCCTTCCACTACGGTTCTGAATTTGGCGTGGGCGGTGGCACAGTGCTTCCCCTGTAGCTCTGAATCCATCGACGGGCAGTGGCGGCACGACTCGGGACATCTTGATCCGACGACGGCGTAGCTTGGGTCGGCCGGATGCAGTGGCAGCGTGGTGCGGAGCTCAGGCCGAAGCTGGGGAAGAGAGAGAGATGGATGCTCAACACGGAGCTCAAGCACGGCATTGGCGGCAGGCGACGTTGGTCAGTGTCGTGGTGGCGACGGTAGTTCGGCAGGAGTAGAAGAAAAAGGTGCATCGACGATAGACAGTGTCATGCGGCTCTGTGGCTGTGTAGTAGTGCCGTCGTAGTCAGGTGAGTTGACTGAAACTAGTCGAAACTCGTTGAAAATTTTCTTAGAATCCTTCGAAAACTTCTATAAACACGTGAAACTCACTGAAACCTGAAACTTTTAAAATATTCACATATAACTTGTTGCTACCCGTTGCAATGCTACAGTGTTCACTAGTCGCTTCCTGAATAATAATAATATAGAATCGAATAATGCTTGGTATTTTGTGCAATTAAATGTCGAAATTGCAAATTTATGAGCGTCCGCGGCAAACTTATGCCACGGTCATTGTTTGTTTGACGCTTTGGAGCTTCTCGGCCGTTTGATGCTTGAGTTGGAGGACTAATGGGTGTCCATGACTCAAAGGTAGGGGTATCAACGGGTCGAATACGAATTGAATAGCGTCTTTTCGTATTTGTATTTTTTAAATAAATACAAATTCAAATATCGTCGAATACGAATACGAATCGAATACCTACTTATTTCGGTCGAATTCAGATATCATCGTAACTTACGTAATGGCAATATATTTATGATATTTTATCATCGTACATAGCACACATATTTATTCTAGTTTATCTATTTCACCTAAAAGCATAAATTCGTATTAAACTAAAAATATCCATCCAACTAATTATCCATATTGTAATAAAACATGTATATTGTTTTATCGAATTCGAATATGAATACGAATAGTGTAGATAAAATAACATTTCATATGACAAAAGTATATACCATATTTGTATCTATGTTTTTTTATGCGAATACGAATACAAACATGGGAGAAATTGTGAATCAGATAAAAAAAATATAGATCATATTCGTATCCTATCGAATACGGTAGTCGAATAAAACGAGTTTTTGACTGTATTGACATATTTTGACCCCGTATTTACAAGTGGTCATTGCCGAATTTTATTTGCAAAAATGACCCATTGTCGCACAGGCACCGTGCGCCAGGCCCTCCCCGCCCGACACGTCCCCTCCTGCCGCACGGGCACAACGCGACAGAGGTACTGTAGCACCCCCCTTCTAAATTTATTTAATTATACTTTTGTATAAATTTTTAAATATAGCAACTGAGCTCCAGAAATTATGAAAAAAATTTGGAGCTTTGCGACATAGTGTACTTACTTGTGTAATTTGTTCAGGATTTTATACATTTTTATTTTTCTCAAAAATTCCTACAAACAGTATACTTAAATAAATTTTGAGAAAAATTCACAATGCATATTTTTTTAAAATCACACAGGCAAGTACACTTTGTCGGGAGACTCCACAAACAATTTCATAATTTTTGGAGCTCATTTTTTATATTTAAAAATTCCTACAAAAATATACTTAAATAAATTTAGAAAAAAGGGGAAAATTGCTACAATACCTTGCCGCATTGTGGCCATACGGCAGGTGATGCTACAGTGCCCACAGGCCATGCAGCAAGAGGTCATTTTTGCAAATTCCGCACAAAGACGGTCATTTTTGTAATTATGAGACGAATTTACGCCAATACAACTAAAAATAAAGTAGATAATTCGTATTCGATTGACACCCCTACTTAAAAGTGTTCACGAGCACTCACTAGTGATCACCCTACGGTCGTAACACCTCCCGTCGCCGCGCCTTGTGAGCCCCAAGCCACTTCCCTGTCACTTCCTTTTGGGTTACCGTTGATTCCACCCTTGACGAGGCCGCTTGCTCCGTCTCTGGCATTTATCTCTCCCATACGAATTTTGGACGCTATTAGCCCCCTAGACCACCGTAATTCCAAATCTAGCTCCTCTTATCTCCGAAATTCCAAATCTAACCCCTCGACCCGCGTCTTCGTACTCTCAAACGTAGGAATGCGCGCCGTCGCTGCAAGATCTTCTTGTCCCAATGCAAACATGTTGGAACATCAGTAGCACCCAGCGACTTTTTCCAAAACATTATTTAGATATATTTTTGCAGAATTTCTAAATATAGAATATGAGCTCAAAAATTATGAAATTTTGTGGAGACTCCCTGAGTCAGTCTAATTTATTGTGTATAATTTTTTGATTATGATTTTTCTCTAAAATTCCTACAAACAGTATAATTAAATGAATTTTAGAGAAAAAAATCATAACTGATAAAATTCTGAAAAAATTACACAATCAAGTACACTATGCCAGGAGGCTGCACATAAAATTTCATAATTTTTTGAGCTCATATTCTATATTTAAAAATCCCTACAAAAAATATATTTAAATGAGTTTTTGGGAAAAGTTGCTACAGTGCTACAGTACCCCCAACATGCTGCGGACGGGACGGCGGCAGACTTCTCTGCTGCGATACAACGGCAGCAGCAGCCAGCGCTCTGCGGTCCAGAGCGCAAAGACGCGGTCTAGGGGCTAGATTTGGAATTTTGAAGATAAGGAGGTTAGATTTGGAATTACAGTGGTCTAGGGGGCTAATAGTGTCCAAGCTACTGCATCTCGATACTTGTCTTTTTCCTCTCCCTAAACCCTAACATCTCACACATAACACATCCGCCACTGCACAAGGCAACCCTACACCCCTTGCCTCACTGGTAAAGGATGCTGTCTTCCATCGCCGTCACTCCCAGCTGAAAATTTGAAAAAACTTGAAGTTGAAACTAGGGATTTTTCATGTGGACAGTTGGGAATTTGGGGTTGAATGTTTTAAAATCGTGAGACGAAGTTGAAATTTTCGAACGAATTCCGAGTTGAAAGGTGATTTTAAGGTCAAAGACAAGTTTCTCTACTACTTAAAAATTAGAGTTGGTGGTCGTCCGTCCTTCTCATCCCTGTCCCTCTCTACTGACATGTGGGTCACGTCATCAGCAAAATATCTCATCGCATCTTGTGTTTCCTGCTCCTCCTCTCTCGGCATCGCCTGCGACACCGTCTACGCTTCCTCCTCCTCCACTTGCACTCCTCTGCTCCGCTCCGCGCATCTCGACGAATTGAGATATATTATACCTACTTAATTGATAAATAATTATATTTATGAAATGTTTGCGTAGCAAAACATGAACACTTAACTAGTTTATTGAAAAAGGACAGCAAGTAGCTGCTTTCTCGACCTAATCTTCATTTCAGAAGTTGACGCGTCCCTTTCTTTTCGTCCTAAAGCAAGACTCGATTGCGCATGCGAGATGAGGTGAAAAGAGACGATGAGCAAGATGACGGGCTGACCAGTGACACTCGGTCGGCTGACACGATAACACTGAGATGGACGCAAAGATACACATCTTCACAGTGTTTTATTTCATCGAATGTAAAACGCATAAAACCAAGTGGGTAGTACCACACGTTTCATTGAAGGTGCGGAGTCAATCGCAGCAACCGCCCCCCTCAGTTTTTGGTGGTGAACCGATAGGACGCGTACGAGAGCGAGGCGTTGGACCAACTCTGGTGGATCAGCTCCGCTTTGGCCTCGCCCCCGGCCGCGCCGAGCGCGACGTGCAGCGGGTAGAAGTGGTCCGGCTCCGGGTGCGCCACCTTCGCGTGCGGCGCCTTCTCCTCGTAGCGCTTCACGTCGTCGTACCTCCCGCCGAGGAGGGACTCCCTGAGCCAGGCGTCGAAGTCGGCGGCCCACTGCGGCGCCGGCTCGTGGCTGGTCGGCGCGAACGTGCGCAGCACCCGGCGCAGGTTGTGCGTGGTGCTCCCCGACCCGACGATGAGCACGCCGTCCTCCCGGAGCGGGGCCAGCGCCCTGCCGAGGTCGTAGTGATACGTGCCGTCCCGCTCCGTCTGCACCGAGAGCTGGCACACCGGCACGTTCGCCTCCGGGTACATGAGCATCAGCGGGACCCACGCGCCGTGGTCGAGTCCGCGGCCGTGGTCCTCACTCACCGGACCGAACCCGCTGTCCTCGAGGAGCTGCTTGGTTCTCTTGGCCACGTCAGGCGCACCCGGCGCAGGGTACGTCAGCTACCCGGGAACATTATTGTTACGTTACACTAGTACGGAGTAGTTCGTTGCGAAAAGCAGATAGGATGTGTTGTACCTTGTACATTTGCTCGGGGAAGCCGTAGAAGTCGTAGATGGTGTCGTTGGTGCCGCGGATGACGTTGACGGCCGGGGTGTCCGTCTCCCAGTGGCCGGACACGACGAGGATGGCGCGCGGCGGCTGCGGGCCGGCGAGACCGGCCGGCACCCATGACTTGAGGAAGTGGCGCGCCGGCAGCGAGTCGTCGATGGAGAGCGTGGGGGAGCCGTGGGAGATGAAGAACGTGTCCGTGGCCATTGGCACGGACGCTTTTGGTTGCCGTGTTGCGTCGAGTTGGATTGGTGCAGTGTGTTCTCCTCTCGTCGTCCCCGGGCCTCTTTAAATATTCTCCTTGGCGTGCAGGTACGTCATTGCGGACGTGCATCCTCTGCCTTCGCGTTTTGAAGGCAGAGGTGCCGTACCCTCCATCCAGGCTATCCATTACAAATCCAACCGTGGATTGTTGAAGTCCCACAAGCAGCGGAGGTGTGGCCTCACAAGAAGCGGGAAAGGGAGCATGAGGTGTCCACGCGTGTGTACTATTTTCAAAATAATCCGATGAGACACAAGAGTTCGATCCATGATCGATCCCGAACGGGATCTCGCACAGCACAACGGCTGAGCGAGCCGCGCGAGCGAGCCCTCGGTCCTCACCTGACAGGAGCTTGTTCGCTGCGGTGCTTGGTTGGTCTGTTGTCAGGCTCGTTGTAGCTCTGGGCTGGGGTACACAGCTCTGGTAGTCTGATTGCTGGTCATGTCGTGTGGCTGTGTAAGCAGCGACATATTTGCTGGTTTTTCGATTGGGCCCGCCTTGAATTCGCATTCATGTCGCCGCCCTGAAGTCTAGAGATGCAAGTAGAGCAGGCCGGCCCACTACCTCGCTGGACAACAGGACAAGCCCGCACGATAGCACCTGAAAGGTGAGCCGGTGAGGGCGGAGGTGGGCAGAGCTCGCAGGGCGTCTCTTCGGCACCGGCCTGTGCTTGGCGAAGTTCACCAGGCACCACCGTAGGCCCATATAGCACCGCGAGACCCGCGTAACGTCTTCTGGCCTGTGCCGAGTCCTACTGCGGTCTGTGTGGAAACGAGTCCTGATGAGGCCGGCGGTGCCCATGTACGCTCCAACTTTTGGTTAGAGCCGTCCGGTCCTCTAGATTTACGCTGAAACTGGGAAGCTGCTGTTTGTTGTTTTCAAGGAAAGAACAAAAGAGTACACCAACTTCAAAATGACCCGAATATGTAAGTGGAATTACGCATCTTTTGATTTCAGAGGGGCTCGAACCAAAATAGCATATGAACTAGTAGTAATATGATAGGTACGTACGTTGCTTGTTTGTGTTGATATTATTGAGTTTTGACTCGCAAAAAAAAAATGACTTTGTAAAATATGTGCGTCGAGGGATGGTTTGCACTATATCTTCTTTACTAAATGATATAACTGTATGCATGATATTTTTCCGAATAATTAGATGCTTGTTATGGTAGCATTATTCGGATGTCATACATACCGATTCAATTGAACTCGCAATAATTATGGCAACCGATGGCTAGTCCAACCAGTATATAGTACATTTGTCTTCTTGCTAACGTTTGGAGTCCTACCAACTATACGTTAGGGGGTTTATCTGCAAATTTTCCAAGATTTACCCATACGCCTTCTAAGTGACTTAAAAAATGATTATGATAACCAAATGCATATCTTTAGAAAAATAAATTCCAGGAACCATTTTTTAAAAATGCAATACAAATTCACAATATGTACAAAATTTGCTACTGCAACGTGCCCTATGCAATGAGGCAACAAGCGATTCCATACTTCACTTCAAAAACCGCTGGATAATGTCACGGAGGCCTGATTTGCATTGCCTGTAAGAAAGAGAAGGGGAAGATAAGACACGTGAATCACGAGAGGGCATATTTTCCTTTCTTTCTTTCTTTTTTTTTTTTTATCTTTTTGCCCTTCACCCCGCCCCATTAATCATTTTTGCCCTGATCATTTATTAGACCATCTCGATCTACGATTTTTTTTTTGAAAAAAATTATTATTTTAATTAAAAATTACAAAAGCAAATGGTCGATTTTTTTTTTACATAACTAGGCTCATGTCGCTAGTTAAAATGGCGACAGGAGGTGAACAGTGTTCCAATCGCCAATTTCCTGATGCCAGTTCAATTGACGACGGAGTCTAGCCTATCTAAACCCTCAAATCCGGTCAAAAAGTCGTTTAAATTCCAAGAAAAAAAGAAGAGGGGGAGGAGGAGAGGGAAAAAGTGATACTGGTTCGCAGCGAAGGAAAGAGAGATAAAGAAGCAGATCCAGTCGTCTACTTTGTAGGTAAATATTTTTACAACTTTGTAATTAAATTTGAAACCCTACTAGGTTAGCAAATAAGACTAGCGACATAGAATTGATTTCATTATATAATTTTAGTTGTAGTGTAATCTGTTGTAGTATATCGTTTTAGCTGTGTGTGTAGTTTATATTATCGTATAAATGCTATTTATGGTGCAGTACGTGAATGATTTAGATAAAATCTGCAAAAATACCAAACAAAGCTAGAAAATTCTAGGTTTTCATTTTTGCACGGTAAATAATTTTGAAATGCTACGAATACTTTTTAAACTAGAAAAATAGCAAGACAGATCTAAAAATTCTAGAGTAGTTAAATAGGGTGTTTAAAGCCTAATTAACAGATTCTCAGCTTCCATTTGGTTCTCATTTTTTGCGCGGTAAATATTTTGTAAATACCGATAATACCTTTTAAACCAGGAGAATAGTAATATGATTCTAAAAATTATATTAAAATTCCAAAGTAGCTAACTAGGGTGTGTGGATCATAATTAAAATATTGTTAGCTTTAATTTGGTTCTTATCTTTGCACGGTAAATATTTTGTTAATGCAGAAAATACATTTTAAACAAAAAAATAGCAAGATAGCTCTAAAATTTCTATTAAAATTTCAAAGTAACTAAATAGGTTGTGTTGATCTTAATTAAAATATTATCAACTCAAATTTGGCTTTCATTTTTGCATCGTAAATATTTTGTAAATGCCAAAAATACCTTTTAAACAAGGAAAATAGCGAGATAGCTCTAAAATTCTATAAAAATTCCAGATCTTTATTATTATTATTATTATTTTCCAAATTTTTAGTGAATTACATACTTTTATATGCAATGTGTTGCTATGTCTTGTAGTGTCATGTAGTATGGCGTTATAGTTGTGTGTAGATCAATTCCAAATATGTCACTAAATGTGCAATAGATTTTTTTGTGCAATAATGAATTAATTAGATATGTCCTCTCTTATTACTTTTTGTGTATGTTTCGTATTACTTTTGGCTGAGACAGTTCAGTGATTGCCTCACAGGGTGCACCTAACGAGGTCGTTAGGACGCACCTCATTGCTTACCTTCTTCAGCTCTTTGGCTGGGTCTTGTTTCCAATCACACAGGGTGATTGGTGCTACCCCAGCTACGTTCGCCTCGCTGAGTCATTGGTTGCCGCGGGGGCTAGGCCGATGCTTCAGTATAGCTGGAGTCAGCCATTCTTTGTGCCACATACCAGGGGTTGTGTGACGCTTCGCGGCGCAACACCGGTGGTACCTCCAGCCTGGCTGTCTGCTACGTGCTCCCGTAGTTGTGGAGTTGAGAGCACTTTTCGGTTGGGCCGCCGTCCATCGAGAGAGCGGTGCACCCGTACGCCCTCCGATCGACGTGATAGACGGGCCCACCATGGGCTCACGGTGGACTGCTGGCCATCTGCGCTGGGCCAAGGTCAGGGCGACGAGGTGCTACTCGTTGTACCACAACGAGTTCGAGTCGTTGGACGAGAGCGACATCATCTGGTGTCCAGGTATACAGATTTCGTGCGCACAATAGCGCCACATGGGCTGTCCGTGCAATGCACCCAGGACATCGGGTTATGGAGGACGAGCTACCACTTGATGTTCGCGCATATGGTGGAGACTTACGCGCCGCAGTGCGTAATGCAACCGTTTGGTGCGTACCAAGTCATGCCCCCCGGACAGTACGCTCCTATAGCAAGCCATACACATGTGAGTCAAACTTCATCCGAGTAATATTTACAATTCTTACGTATTCTTTCCTAACATCAATCCTTCCGAAAATGCAAGCAATCGAGGGCGGGTGGGCATATTCAGGACCGGCGCCCGGTCCACCAAGAGTGGACTATGACATAGACGAAGAGGACGCACTTGGATGTCTTAATTGAGCTGCGTTTGTATGACCTTGAGACGTACGGTGCGTACTTGGAGTGGTACGTGCCACATATGCGCGCAAGACTCATCATTCCTCCACTGGAGCGTTCAAAGCGAGTGACATCAGAGATGCACCAAGAGTGTCTCTACCGCGTATATGATCGTCACAACGATTCATGACGTGATGACACCATAATACACTTACAACCTCTGGTCATTTCATTGCCGACATTCGTACTCTTTGTTAATGAACCTGTTACGCATGTCACTATAGTTGGAGCGGGCACAGCGTGTCCATAGCGCATCGGGGGCCGCCATCCGCAACCCAGACACAACCCCGGTGGAATATAATTTTTTCGAAGTACATCTCGGAAACGAAGAATATAATAAAGAACTTGAGCTACGGTTATTCGACGGATGACATCTTGCGCATCATGCACCAGGGGGCGTGCTCACCCGCTAGGTCACCATGACCTAGCGAGTCCGGCCAGTGTCGTAGCGTTCTCCGTCGGTCATCCGCGGGTCAGATCGGCGGGGAGGTTAGTTATATACAAATCTACGTTACGTTTTTTTGGTTATGTCTTACGTTACGCTAACATCATGTCGTTCTCTTGCCGTAGGTCCGTCGGGATGAATCACTTCTACCGTCTGCGTTCGGTACACAGACTAGCGCTCCCCGCTGGTCATCTGTATTGCACATTCGGGAGGTACGAGATTCTCATTTCACGTCTCGAGTGTTTATCTGTACTAACATTGTTCCGTCTTACAGCCTTCAGTTGACTGTGAGGGTGATGGCCAGTTCACGTCGACTGCTGATGATGATACGAGCCTCCCAGCTCCTAGCAGGGAGCAATACACACTGTCACGGTATGGACCATGGCAGCCAGGGTTTGGAGCGTACGCAGAGCAGAGCTCCTCCGAGTTCGCTGTCCCACCGTACGTTCAAGGGCAGTGCTCCTCCGGGTTCGCTGGCACCCCGTACCTCCAAGGCAAGAGCTCATCCGCGCAACCGGAGTTGCAAGCATCGTACCCCGAGAGTGAATTTTTCGAGTCCATCGCTCATAATTTCTTCGGAGGTGTCCCCAAGGTCAACATGCCTCATCACGACAACATGTACGCCTACCAGACTCTGTTGTGCCAAACTCAGCCTACCGGTGCACCTACACCACCTCAATTGTCTCCATACCCCCTCCGAACAGACACGCGCTCTCCCGACTGTCTCACGTATCCGACAGGACATGCTCGACGCAAGACATCCAGGCATACGTTGAGGCTGCCACAATGAGCAGAGTGTAGTGGCTCAGACGAATAAGCCATATTGTATCTCGTGTCGTGTGATTATGTTTTGATATATTTGTATTCATATTTTGTTTTGCTATATTTGTACGCATATTTTGGTTGTTATGTGCGTATTTGCGCCATATTGTATAGAAGCTGCAATGCAGCTTTTTTTTCATACATTCAAAGTCACATGAAATCATGAAACTCTAATTTCAGAAACCTAAAATCCTAATCTTCATGATCTAAATCCTTCATTTTTGAGACATATAAAATTATCAAAATATTGCACAATCAAGTCCACTGGGTGAAGAGCCTTATAAATAAAATTCATAATTTTTTTGAGTTCATTTTTTATATTTACAAATTTGTACAAATAATACATTTATATGAAATTGCAAGAAAAATTCTGAACAAATAAATTTATGGCAAATTTACACAAACAAGTAGAGTGTGTCGGGAGGCTCTACATAAAATTTCATAATTTTTTAAACCCATTTGCTATATTTGAAAATTTCAACAAATAACACTGAAACCCAACCCTAACCCTAATCTGGCTTAACCCAAAACAGGACACGTGGCAAGCGGTGGGGCGCCACTGCACGGCCGCCGTGCGACAGCGCCACCGCATGACGGCCGTGCGGCAAGGGGCAGGTGGTGGGGCGGAGAGCCGCTGCGCACGGGCAGGGGCCTAATTTTGAAAAAAAAAATATCCGAAACCGTTTTTTTTTTTGTAAATACGGTGGGAATCATGTTAATACGGCAAAACAAAAAAAGCCGACTTTCATTCTTTCCTCTACTTCTACCCTCTTCTCCTGTTTTACCCCGTCTCGAACACGGCAGCCGTGGCCGTGTCCTCACCTCCACCAACACGCCCGGGAAACTCCGATTGGGTCAACCGACCCTTCGCCTCCACGACCTCACCCGCTTCCCCACTCCACGCGCGCCCCCGCCCCCGCTCCCGCCCCCGCCCCCTCCACCTCCCGCCGCTCGTCTTGCCCAGATCCGGCGCTCCCGCCGTGCTCAGGTAAAACTCTTAAAGCTTTGTTCGCGATGCGCGTGCTTGGCTCTGCGTTGGTTCGGGATACTGCGATTTTTAACTCGCCGTCTGGCAAACGGGCTGATGATTGGTCTGCCACGACTGTTGAATTGCCCTCTACTGATTCTGTTTGGTTTGCTGTTGTGTTCGAAGGTGAGCGGTGGCACGCGCAACAGATCATGCTGCGGTAGGATTAATTTGGGCAAGATCCGAGATGCTTCACTTGTTAGGTTTGTTCTGGTACCTGTGCTTCATTTGGTTTCTGTTTGCTGTATGCACAGAAGGAAAAGGGGAATAAGAATCTGTGAATGCCCAGCATATATTTTATCTTTACCACGTGGTGTTAAAACTATAGCAAACTGTTTATTTCTCTTGCTCGGAGTTAAGCCGTAGTTGTCAACCCCTTCTGCAGGAAACTACTATACTTCAGTGTATTAATGCTACAATGATTGGTATAGCATAGCTCAGTTACCTTATTCAGGGTGCTGTTACGGGCTGTGTGGTGAAGCAACCGTGCGGAAGTTGATTGGATGCTGAAAATTTAACTTGTCAAACAACCGTTTAATGAGAACAGCTTGCTTAGGTTAGTTCTGGAGTTGATTATTGCATTGAACAGCATATTTAAATGCTGATAACAGTTAATAAAACTACAGGAACCAATGGAGTGTTTAAATCTAGCATGCTCCTTTTAGTTTCTTCCCCTGACAACTCTAATTACGTAGTGCCAAATAATTTTTACTTTTTTTGTTTGTTCACCGCTTTACATTGCAACAAATCCCGAACTTAAATTCACTGGTGCTCGACAAACCTAACAGTTAGCTACCTAGGCTGGTGAACTATGCTGTGCAACATGGTATTAGTAATATTGTCGAGACCGGATTTCTGAATCCGAACCCTCTGTGTAATTCTGCACCAGTTCCATGATCAGTAGCTAGTGCACATAGTGGAAACATTGTTGATAACAAATTCGAATCACGAATAACATTAATAAACAACTGAATACCAGCCTTATGGCCACTTATTACAAAAGAGGTCGAAAGACCTTGAGTCTTACAGCAGCGAAAACAACAAATGATAAACTCCGAGTGATGGCCCATCAAATTGCCCACCGACATTCGACTGGGGAGCGCAACCTAGTACTTCGGGTATCCTTCGTCAAAGCCACAGGCGAAGTAGTCGTAGTCCTCCTCCGTGTCTTTGAAGGCTTCTGAGATTTAATTATGAGTGTAGCATGTGAGTACATAAAGTACTCCGCGAGTCTTAGGAAACATGCATATGCATAGCTTTAATAAATGAGGCTTATATGGTTCTTTTGCACAAAGCAATATTTTAAGTTTAAACAGTTTTCATAAAGCACATTTGACAAACACAGTTTCAATAAGTAAATTAATTGTATTACTAGTGGAGGTTCTAGCTACCAACCACTAGCATCAAGGCTCTAGCTGCCAAGGTTTTCAGAATAGGGCTTGTCATGTGGGGCATCTCGTACGAAAGAAGAAGGAAGAAGTCGTCGGATGTTACGCCAGATCAAGTCAGTTTGGTATCGGCAAAAGCCGTAGCATTGCCGGATTAAGAATTGTTGTTTTCCTTGTTTTCCTTTTCAGTTATAGATAATCTCGGAAGCTGTAATAGTCGTATACGTTTTCCTTTCCTAGTCGGTTTGTTAGAACTTCCGTATAAAGGGAGAAAGACTCTTGCTTTGTTTAAGAAGAAATCAGAAAATTGCCTCAACTCTGTCTTTTCTCTGCTTATACATCTGTTCGACGTTTCTCTTCTAGTCGACGTCGAGTCTCGGTCTGCTTTTCTTCTGTTCGTCTCTGCGCCAAGTCTCGGCCGCGCGGCTCTGTCACCACGACGCGCGCGCGCGCTCCGAGGCTGGGGCGTCGGCCGATTCGGCCAAGACACGGCTATAACTGCGTCCAACGCATCTTCATCAATCTCCAACCCTGACAACTTGGTATCAGAGGTCGCTGCGCCATCCAACATGTCAGAAGGAGACAACATCGACGCGATCGGCAAGAAACTTGATCTGTTGTTTCAGCAGATGGAAACCGATCGTGTGAAGCTTCACGAGAAGATTGATAATCTAGCCAGCACCGTTCGAGATATTGATCACCAACAACGAGCACATCATGTGGCGATCAGCCTACCGGAACATGGGCGCATCAACCCGCTGGGGATGCCGACCAGACACCATCACCGACGACGCCCGAGCAACCGATGGCATACTTCCCAACCCACATCTATCGCTTCATGCTTGGCGGCCGCCTCCATGATGGACTTGCGCCACGCCGAAAGGGATGCACCCGTATTCCCACGTCTACCAGCCAAAGGCCATCACGCCGGACGTGGCAGTGCTCCGCGTTTCTACAAATTAAATTTTCCAATGTTCGACGGGCAGGACGATCCATTGCCATGGTGGAACCGTTGTGATCAGTTTTTCTGGGGCCATCAGACGATGGAGGAGGACAAAGTTTGGTTGGCCACGTTCCATATGACGGGTTCAGCTCAGTTGTGGTATCATCGCTTGGAGCGCGACACCGGCACAGCATCATGGCGCCGCTTCGTCGAGCTGGTTAACACTCGTTTCGGACCCCCGTTGCGCACCAACTCGTTGGGCAAACTCACCGCCCTCCGCAAGCAAGGCTCCGTCCGCGATTTTTCCGACCAGTTCACGCCTCCCGTGCGCGCCGACCATCGTCGGCGTCGGCAAATCAATTGTTCACCGCCGGGTTGGGGCAACCATTGCAAACTGACGTGGAGCTGCAAGCACCTCAGTTGTTGGAATCAGCCATGAGCTTAGCACAAGCTTACAAACGCCGCACACAGCTTGCAGTATCTCCAACGCCAATATCAGTGTGCCGTCCTTGGCGCCCCGGTGGCACACCCTCGTCAGTCCCCAGCGCAAGCACAACCAACGACACGGGAAACGGCGCACTACCCTCGACGGCCGGCTTACCGCGTCACACTCTCTCTCCTGCCCTTTCGCGCGTCGCCGCGCCCAGGGTCTGTGCTACCGTTGTGACGAGAAATTTGTGGCCGGTCACCAGTGCAAACGGCTCTTCGTCATTGAAGTTCAACCGGACAGCGAGAGTGACGATGATGCACAGCCGGCTGACAACGAACCCGAGATCTCACTGGCAGCTCTCACTTGGATTCAACCCCGTTCGGGGCAAACGATGCGTCTACACGTCCAGATTGGTGGCAACATGTTCGTGGTGCTCCTAGACTCCGGTTCCACTCATAACTTTATCGCCAACGACGTGGTGACAGCTACGGCGTCGTCATGCATCCACGCTCTGGACTGAGTATTACTATGGCCAATGGCGACCGCGTCACAAGTGGGGGTGTATGTCGAGCGATGACTATCTGCATTGGCGACGAAGAATTCACAATGGACTGCTATGCTATGCCACTTGACGGGTTTGATGTTATTTTAGGGGTCCAATGGCTTGGTACTCTCGGCCCCATCACTTGGGATTTCTCTCGCATGACAATGTCTTTTGCTCGACGAGGACGACGGGTCACTTGGACTGGCGTGCCCATGCTCTCACATTCGGGTCAATCACTCGCGTGCACTGCTACCAATTTGTTGGAGGATCTTCTCGATGAATTTAGTCATCTCTTTGCTGAACTACATGGGCTTCCGCCGGTGCGCAAGATTTCTCATCATATTCATCTCAAGAAAGGTACCGATGCCATTGTGGTACGACCCTATCGTTACGCGCAATTACAAAAGGATGAGCTCGAACGTCAGTGCACTGAGATGCTTCAACAAGGGACTATTCGCCGCAACTCATCATCCTTTTCATCCCCTGTCTTATTGATCAAGAAGTGGGACAGTGCTTGGCGCTTTTGTGTCGACTATCGCAATCTCAATGATCGAACTATCAAGGATAAATTTCCTATTCTCGTCGTGGATGAGTTACTTGATGAGCTCCGTGGCCCCAAATTTTTTACTAAATTGGATCTACGTTCCGGCTATCACCAAGTCTTGATGCATCCGGCCGATGTGGCTAAAACTGCATTCCGCACTTATCAGGGTCTTTTTGAATTTCTTGTCATGCCGTTCGGTTTGACTAACGCCCCAGCAACATTCCAAGCTCTGATGAATACGGTGCTCCAGGATTTTCTTCGCCGCTTTGTATTGGTTTTCTTCGACGACATCCTCATTTACAGCCCTACTTGGTCGGCGCACCTACGACATGTTCGCACGGTTCTTCTGCACCTACGGCGCCATCGCTTGTTTTTAAAGCGTTCCAAATGTTCATTTGGTGCCACTGAGGTAGCGTATTTGGGCCATGTCGTCTCAGCAGCAGGCGTTGCAGTCGACCACACTAAAATTAGCGCAGTATCATCCTGGCCATGTCCTACTTCAGTCCGGGCGGTCCGGGGTTTTCTGGGTTTGGCTGGATATTACCGGAAATTCATTCGTGATTTTGGCATTATTGCGGCACCATTGACTTGCTTGCTTAAGCGTGAGGCTTTTCATTGGACGTCAGATGCTCAGGAAGCTTTTCTTCGCCTCAAATCATCATTAACACAGGCTCCCGTATTACGGTTACCTAATTTCCATGCGGATTTTATTGTGGAATGTGATGCATCTGGTTATGGGTTTGGTGCGGTTCTTCATCAAGGCACCGGAGCTATTGCATTTTTTAGTCGTCCGATTGCGCCACGCCATGCCTCTCTCGCAGCTTATGAAAGAGAATTAATTGGTCTGGTTCAGGCAGTTCGTCATTGGCGTCCTTACTTATGGGGGCGTAAATTTCTGGTACGTACTGACCATTATAGTCTTAAATTTTTGCTTGATCAAAGACTATCGATAATTCCACAACACTAATGGGTCAGTAAGTTACTCGGTTATGATTTTGCCGTCGAATACAAACCGGGCAGCACAAATGTCGTTGCTGATTCACTATCCAGGCGCGACACAGAAATTCCTTTGGCATCTCTGGCTATTTCCTCACCACAGTTTTCTTTATTCGATGATTTGCGCAAAAGCTTCCAGTAGGATGCCGCAATGCAATCTTTGCAATCAGATATTGTAGCTGGGCGTCAACGTGATCCGTGGGCTTTTACAGATGGGTTAATCACGTACAATGGTCGTGTCTATGTGCCTCTAACAGCTGCATTATTACCTTCAATTCTCCAAATAGCTCACGGTACAGGTCACGAAGGTATTCAGAAAACACTTCATCGTCTTCGCGCTGACTTTCATATCCCAAATGCTCGCACTGTTGTCCAGGATTATATTCGCTCTTGTGATACTTGTCAGCGTAACAAAGGAGAACAATTGCATCCAGCTGGGTTGCTTCAGCCTTTAGAAGTTCCTTCTACAGTTTGGGCGGACATATCTATGGATTTCATTGAAGGACTTCCCCGTGTTCATGGGAAGACTATAATTCTTACAGTGGTTGATCGCTTCTCCAAATTTGCGCATTTTATCCCATTGGCACATCCCTACACAGCTTATTCAGTGGCTCAAATGTTTTTTAGCGAGATCGTTCATCTTCATGGCATTCCAGCGTCTATTGTCAGTGATCGTGATCCAGTTTTTACTAGTAATTTTTTGTCTGAACTTTTTCGATTGGCCGGGGTTAAGCTTCATCTTAGTTCTGCATTTCACCCTCAATCTGATGGTCAATCCGAAGTGGTCAATAAGATCATTGTCATGTATCTTCGTTGTCTTACTGGGGATCGTCCTAAACAATGGCTTCGTTGGTTACCGTGGGCCGAATATTGCTATAATACTTCATTTCAGACATCATTGTGTTCAACGCCTTTTAAAGTGGTTTATGGACGAGAGCCACCTGCTTTGCGCTCTTATGATCACGGGAGCACTCGTCTTCCGGCTGTGGATCAACTGCTTCAGGATCGGGACAATTTTTTGCTAGAAATTTATGATCGTTTATTGCTCGCTCAGCAAACATATAAGCGTCACTATGACAAACATCATCGTGAGTTGGATTTTTCTGAAGGTTGGGTTTGGCTACGTTTACATCATCGTCAGACCACCTCAATGTCGCTGTCATCAAAAGGAAAATTGGGACCTCGTTATTTTGGGCCTTATCAAATTCTTAAAAAAATCGGATTAGTGGCATATCGTTTGAAATTGCTGGCTAGTGCAAAAATTCATGATGTGTTTCGCGTTAGTTTGCTCAAACCGTTTATTGGTCCATCTCCCCAAGATCCACCGCCACTACCTACTATTTTACATGGGCGAGTTTGTCCTCAACCGGCTCAAGTGCTTAAGTCTCGTCGGGCTCGTGATCTTTACAAATTTTGGTTCAATGGGAAAATACAGCGGTTACTAGTGCTTCTTGGGAAGATCTTGAGCAATTTCAATGACTCTATCCTTCTTTTCAGCTCGAGGACGAGCTGTTTGCAAAGGTGGGGAGAGATGTCATGTGGGGCATCCCGTACGAAAGAAGAAGGAAGAAGTCGTCGGATGTTACGCCAGATCAAGTCCGCTTGGTATCGGCAAAAGCCGTAGCATTGCCGGATTAAGAATAGTTGCTTTCCTTTTTTCCTTTTCAGTTATAGATAATCTCGGAAGCTGTAATAGTCATATACGTTTTCCTTTCCTCGTCGGTTTGTTAGAACTTCCGTATAAAAGGAGAAAGACTCTTTGCTTTGTTTAAGAAGAAATAAGAAAATTGCCTCAACTCTGTCTTTTCTCTGCTTATACATCTGTTTGACGTTTCTCTTCTAGTCGACGTCGAGTCTCGGTCTGCTTTTCTTCTGTTCGTCTCTGCGCCATGTCTTGGTCGCGCGGCTCTGTCACCACGGCGCCGCAGCCGCGCCTCCGAGGCCTGGGACGTCGACCGATTCCAGCGCACAGCTACAACCTGCGTTCCAACGCATCTTCATCAATCTCCAACCCTGACAGGGCTCTAGCTGCCCAACTGGCTCTAGCTGCCAGAAACTACCCGAGAGTCCAAACTGCTCCCGGTTCCCAAAATTTACTCTTTTAAAATCAAAACCAAAATCTACCATGTGAAAACGCACTTTGCTCACCCTTGACCGTAGGCACGGCTATTGAATAGTTTTTAACACTCAGAGGTTGTGCAGCTTGACCCACAAGAGATGATCGTTTGATACACCACACGTTTCCTTTGGCGTGTGAATCAAGGAGAGACCATCAAAGGCTTTTACAAAGCTTCCTTTTGACTCGGTTCTGTCCGCTAAGGTTTCGCCTTCCTGGCCCCCTCTTGCGCCATGTGAATCAGCACACACCACCATGACAGAACCGACTCAAAATTTTGCTAATTAGTTGGCCAGGTCCGTTCCCATTTTGGACATGTGGTTGTACGGTAGTGCTTAGTTTGAATAGTCACAAGCATCGGTCCTTAATATGACTTGGGCGGGACTAACACAATACAAGATCTCGTGCTCTAGCTGCACCCGCCTGGTCTTACCATCCACCCAAGTCAAAAACATATTTTCATCATTATGTTTTATTTTTCAAATACTGACATTACCTAATGTCATACATTTTCCAAAGAAAGAATAAAGTGTAATAAAGATTTTTCCCTCCCAAGGGTTGAATAAGATCGAAAAGCATGTCTAAGCAATTCTACCGTGTTTAACTGTTCCACAATATTGTAAATAATATTGCAGAATTACTATGCTAAAGCTACAAAGGTATATGGTACAATTATCAAGGAAGACATTAGCAAATTTTAGGTTTAACTAACAACTACACTTTGAACTTATCATTATATATGAATTAGCAATGCATAATACTTTGAAAACTGAAAACATAATTTAGAAATTGTAGGTACAAAATGGGCAAAGGAGACTCGCCTTCGGTGACATTGGAGGTAAGCGCTTCCTGTTGATCCAAACTTGCATCGACGACGTTGGACTCTACACGCGCGCAAAAGACCAAAATAAATAGCAGAAAATAATAAAATCCAAAAATTACAAAATAATTACTGGAAGTAGAGAATGAATTTAGGAGAAAGAATCGATGGATTTGGAGTTCGTACGAGAGAGAACGAATTTCTGAAAGAATAAAATTTTCATGTACAAAAGACCAAGCATGAGTGACTAGATAATCAAGGTACTGTTCATGTTGCTTCTTCAATTCGCACAGTAGGCAAACACAGCATGCAACCAACAGAAGGAGAAGCTCAAGGCGTCGGCAGCACAAGGTGGCGAAGGACTGGCCGGCAAACCATGAAAATGGAACTCTATGAACACGGCCTACCCTCAGGTGGCGATGGTTCGACCGGAGAAACTCTGTAGCGGTGGCGGCGCAAGCTTGGGCGGCGGCGCGCACACGAGGACGACGGTTCAAGTGATTCTGAAACTTTGGAGGGAGTGCAAAGAAAACGATGAAGAGATAGCATGCCAAATTATAGCTTCAACCGTGAGTCAAATCGTCGGGTAGACAATGAAGCACAGGCGACTGTTCGCTTTGGAAACGGATGAAACGCAGCGGGTGCACTGATGGGCTACGCAATGAAGGCATAGCATCGTGGGAGAGGTTAATGCAGCCGTTTCCCTTCAAAAGAAATCGAATTTAAAGCTTTGAATGAGAAGAAATGAGAAAAAAGAAGGTGGCAGCCATTAATGGCAATTTGAAGCTCTACTGATTGCACAGGATCAATGGGAAGGGAGGAGAAGCGGTGCGGGTGGCAAGAGAAGGGGCGGCCGGTGGCGGTCGACGGTGGTGGCAGGGGTGGGAACCGAACTGGTGATGGCCGGCCATGTATCTTGGTTAGAGAAAACAAAGCAACAGAAAAGATACTCGGGAGGAAGAAAACTGTTGGGAGAGAGAGAAAAGTATAAAGGATATAAGAATGGAAGAGGGAATACTACCGGTTGAAAACAAAAGGCCTACTGGCAGCACATGCATGTGAAGATTGTTGGATGTTAAGCGAGGTTTGCACGGGAGCAATCCTGGGATGGGTGACCATTCGGGAAGTTGGTTTTATTTTCATTTTTCTTAGAAAAAGAGAGAAGTGCAACAAATTAATAAATTGGACCAAGATAAAGGAACGAATATTTTTCTGGAGATTTGAATTTGAATTTTAATTTTAAATTGGAAATGGAGTTTTGGAATTTGAGATTTCGATCCAGTATTACACATAAAATACAAATAAGATCCAAATAAAATCTAGACAATTTTAATTAATTAATTTGAAATTAAATTTTAGAGAAAGCGAATTTTGGGAGCGAATTTTGGGATGTTACAAATATGCTGCGCTCTTGCTTCCATTTCCACACGGATAAAACTCACAGTTAGGCACGAGTCAGAAACCGAATGCTATTATCCTGTCAAAATAAAGCTATTAAGACCGGCCGTATGTTTCAAGTGGGTAATGAAGGGTAACCAGCTAATGACTAAGTGACATGATTCTTTCATTCTTTTTTTTTTAAAAAAATTTGTGTTGGATAAACTTATTTCATCATAATTCTTGAACTACCTTTCTAAAATTTTGCAATATCTTTTTCAAAAGGCAAAACAATGTCCGTCTGGCTGAATAAGCCAATTGATATGATTTCATTGAAACTTCCTTGTTCTCTTGTTCCATCTTTTCTCATGGTTATCCTTCCCAATATATGTTTTACTTATTTGTTTGAATCACTTTGTATGGTTTGTTCTGGTTCAGCATTTTTCATATGGGTTAAAACCATGGTGAATTTATTACAGCAGATTTCTTATGAAGATTAGCAAGGGGAGAACGAAGATGAGGAACAAACAGCGAAAATCATCTGCTCTAAATTTTGATGCGGGATGTGGATCTTCCTTATCTTTTATTGTATGGAGCTTGGTGGGATTTGCCCTCATTGCCTGTTTCTTCTTTTCCATTAACCACGAAGCAGACACTGGGAAGGCCCGTTTTTATTTCAGCCATCTATCTGCCACCAGAGAATTGGAAGAAATTGAGGAGGAGCATTTCCGCTTGCCACCTCCTCACAAGGTGAATCCCCGTGCAGCGAAACGGCGGGGACCTCGCAAGCCTCCAAAGGCCATTGATGAATATCTGGATGAGTCCTCAGCAACACATGCCTTGTTCTTTCCTGATCAACGAACCGCAGTGAACCCAACAAAACTTGGAAATGATAGCATGTACTTTTATCCCGGTAGGGTGTGGCTGGACACTGAAGGAAATGCCATCCAAGCTCATGGTGGTGGGATTCTGTATGATCACAAGACTGCCAAATACTATTGGTATGGAGAAAGCAAAGATGGGCCAACCTACCAAGCACACGCCAAAGGGACACAACGGGTCAGTAGAAATTCTAATATAATATGATATCTAGCTTAGTTTGTGTTAGCTTTCTTAGTAATTTGTTCTGATGTAAGAAACGTCACAACAACAGGCTGTGATTTTGATTACCTTTACCTTGTTGTTAATTGGTGCTTAGTAGGTAGATATGGGCTAATGAGTGGCTGCATTCACAATGCCAGGTAGACATTATTGGGGTAAGCTGCTACTCCTCAGAGGACCTATGGTCATGGACTCACGAAGGAATTGTGCTTCCTGGAGAGCCTACTAATGTCACACATGACCTTCATAAATCAAAGGTGCTTGAGAGACCTAAGGTGACGTATAATGATCACACTGGGCAATATGTCATGTGGATGCACATCGATGATGCTAACTACACCAAAGCATCTGTTGGTGTGGCTGTCAGCAACTCTCCCACTGGGCCTTTCACTTACCTCTACAGCTTTCGCCCGCATGGATTTGAAAGTAGAGACATGACAATCTTCAAAGATGATGATGGAGTGGCTTACCTCTTCTATTCCTCTCGTGACAATACTGATCTTCATGTCAGTCCATTAACAAAGGATTATCTTCACATCACATTAGCAATGAGAAGAATATTAATAAGACGACACAGGGAAGCTCCGGCTGTCTTCAAGCTCCAAGGAACCTACTACATGATCACCTCAGGTTGCTCAGGTTGGGCTCCTAATAGAGCATTGGCACATGCTGCAGACTCGCCCATGGGCCCATGGGAGACATTGGGGAACCCATGCGTTGGAGGAAACAGGTTTTTCCGGCTGACTACATTCTTATCTCAAAGCACATTTGTGTTTCCCCTCCCTGGCTTGCCTGGTACGTTCATCTTCATGGCAGACAGGTGGAATCCATCAAACTTGAGAGACTCCCGGTATGTTTGGCTACCCCTGTTCATTGGGGGATTGGCAGATGAACCGTTGGACTACAGTTTTGGATTCCCGCTGTGGTCGAGGGTGTCTATTTATTGGCACAGGAAATGGCGCCTCCCTGAAGGTTGGAGGAAGGGCTATACCTGAATTTTACCACGGGCTCAGTGAGTCCGTAAGAAAGCTACAGTTGATAGATGCAATCGCGGAGCAGATATAGTTTCAACTCTCGGTTAGTGTGGTGATTGTTCAGAATCTTGTCTGAGGCATCTAACGGTGTTTCCTCAGCCTTTTTTTAGTGTACAGTAGGCCTCTCAAAATCTCGCCCAAAGATATTTGGCCTCGTGCAACTTATACTCTAAAAAGAAAGGGAAAAATGATATATTTCAACTAGCATGTTTGTACCAGCATCGTGGGATGAGGCTGATGTTATATGGTAACAGGTTGTGTGTCTTTGCTGTCATAATATTTTTGCTCCTGCTACGTGGTGCTGGTGCGTGGGAGTAGCCAGTTCTCAAACTCGTGTAGTGCTTTATTGTACTATCAGCATTCCCCACGCACGCGTGCATGCCAAATTTGTGATCACACAACCAGCTTCTTCTAATAGTACGAGACGAGGAAACGTAGCTAACGATCATTCAGGCTCCCTGTATTCAGATTTTTCTTTCGATTGGACACTTGGGACTCGATCAAAGTTCCTCGTTTGCCAAAGTACCTCTCATTTGAAAACTTAACTGGATTCTTCTGAACCCGATAATCTCATCTCTCCAGGCAGTATACATTGAAAGCAGGCAAAGTACACTCAAATCAACTAATCAGAGACAAATAACTGAGGCAAACACAAAGGACGACGCATGTGCTATTGAAACTCTGAAAGTGTACATTAAAATTATGTCCACTATAGAAAAGTGAAAAGGGATTACAAGCCACAGGCCACAGCATTACAGAAAGAACAACAAATGCCTCACCTAAATTCAGTCGGCGATCCTAACACTTCAGAATCTATCACATCTTAACTGGGCAAAAATTACAACTGCTTGGTGATCGCAAAAGCAAAATCTACAAGCAGTTGGTTTCTGGAAGAATTTAAAGGCTAGTTGGGTTCTGGAAGAATTTAAAGGCTGGCTATGATGAGTAGCAGGATATGGACTCAAAATTTAAACACTGGAGATGCTTCCTCTTCTTGGTCTTTGACCAACTAGAGGCATGATTCCTCAATCTGTGAGTGTGAAGTACCCTTCTCTCACACACCCGCAGCACTAGAGTGTGATAAAGATTTCTTTCGCTGACAGAAGAGCATATTTGCAGTTTTTCCTTGTCATCTTCCAAGCGTTTGAACCATAGAGGCTCTCCCTCATGTCAGCAAGGGATGAAAGTGCAGAACAAATGTTCTCACTATGCAGTAGCTTCTTCACATAAGGCAGTTTTTCAAACCCGTTAAGTTCTGAATTTTGGTTGGAGCATACTCTGACAACCTTAATCACATTACTTATAATATCATGCTCATCGTCGGCAATAAGATCATCAGTCATGCAGACCAACTTGTCATGAGCATCAGGTTTTAAAGAGATGATATAAAGGAGGATTAAAAGTTCAAGCTGGGGCTCTCCATCGTATGAAATCTAAGTACTCAGTATCTCGGCTGGTGCAGCCTGAATAGCCCAGATTACGCCACATAGTGACACGCTTGCTCTTGCATATCGACTGGAGTACTTGGATGAACACCACTTAGTAACCAGCGTAAAGTCGGTGTGGACAATTTCATAGGGGTTGTCAAGTTCTGTGAAACCATATCGATGAAGCAAAGCAGCATTTCCCATGGTACCATATGTATTAAATACCTAGAATGGAAGACGAGAAGAAATAAAGTTGCATTATGAAGTTGGCTCTCCACAGAAGAGCACAGGGATGCCCATCAATATAGTAACCTAATGGAGACCCAACATAACTATATAAAGTGATCATTTGGACCTCCAAATCAATGGTAAGTTGGTAACTGAGAATTACCTCCTCCCCTGCATTGACATCTCTCACAATAATCATTTACAAATCTTCATCATTCTCTCCTGCATTGACATCTCTCACAATAATCATTTCCAAATCTTCATCATTCTCTCCTACACCTTAAGAACAAATAACAGTAATAAGTAAAAACTCTCCATCAATCATGTAAAAGTCAAGTTCTAGTGATGTACATGCATATGTTCATGAATATAACCTGAAGGGATATTGGCGGAATTTTCTACAGTTGACTGTTCATCGGCAGAAGCGTTGCTTTGATCATCATCATCATCTTCACCATAGAGTCCTAGGCGTCTGACACTTTAGTGAAGTGGACATGTTCACCACCAGTTTTGTGATTAAAACTGATAACCAAATAGGACGCAGGGCATTTCCATGTCAATGTTCAGACCATCATATGTCACCACTATGTAACAATAGCTGGCCAAATGTGTGCAAAAATGATGCAGCATTTCCAAGACAACCAGATAAAAATAGGATAACCTAATTACATGAGTAGATTGTAACTTACAGGTTAGCCAGGGGAACCATTCCTTCCAGATCCATGATAACTATCTATTTGGAAAGACCTTGATGAAAGAAGACTCTTAACAGAGAAATATTTCTCCAGGCTAAAATCATCCGGGTCAACCTCCAGTTCTCCTGACGAAATGAGCAGCTCGATGCATTCTTTCCAGTCCTCACAAAGGAATTGCCTGCCTTGCTTCACTATCTGCCTAGAAATTTGCCGTTTTTAGAGTCATCTCCATGCTTAGACAAGAATAGCAATATGAAACAAGATTGATGAAATTAGCTCATATTATTTCACAAGAAGGCGGAGCTTTGCCGCAACACAGCATTAAACAAAGTCTAATTAGCTCATATTACAAAACAATTTGAGCAAACAAGCCACATTTTCTTGCAAATCAAACGCGAGTACAAGGGACCAATACGGCAGTACACTCCCTAACCATA
Source organism: Ampelocalamus luodianensis (assembly GCA_036346255.1). Classification (NCBI taxonomy): domain Eukaryota; kingdom Viridiplantae; phylum Streptophyta; class Magnoliopsida; order Poales; family Poaceae; genus Ampelocalamus; species Ampelocalamus luodianensis. Next base: position 19,897,625 of record CM070617.1, on the reverse strand, counting down.
AAAGAGCCAAAATTTACTGCATTGCAACATCAATCGCAACGGACAGATACAAACATCGCAACTTCTTACAAAGAGAACGTCTCACACCTTATCGAGCTCAGTGCCGGCAAGGAGACGCTCGGCCTCGTTGGCGGGCCAGACGAGCAGCACGGGCTCGCGGTCGGGGATCAGGCGGAGGTAGGCATCCCACGGCGAGTCGGCGCCGCGCGCGCGCTCGTACATGACAGCGACGGCGAGAGCGACGGTGCCACCGAGCTCCGCGGCCTCGATGGCCGCGGAGGCGCCGGACGTGCGCGGCGTCAGGCATGCGCGACGCGGGATGGTGGCCACGAGGTCTCCCTCACGGAGCGCGGCGAGAGCGCGCACGTAGACTCCGCCGGCCTCGGTGGCGTCGAGGCGGAGCGCGTCGCTGCAGACGACGCCGTGCTCGCGCATCCAGCGCTTGAAGGAGCGGAGGCGGCTGCGCGGACGCGGAGGAACTGGCGCTAGATGGCGGAGATAATTCACGCAAGTAATTGATTGATTGTTTAAGGTATACGAGTTACACATATATATAGCCGGTTGAGGTCATTGTGAATACGAGATCGAATCGAACAATCAAGAAGCTAGTGTGAACATGAGACCGAACCGAACACGACATCGGTGTAAACATGATATCTGTCTAACACGCCCCTGCAGTCTGAGCGTCTACTCACACGCGTTCAGACTGGACTGAAACTCGGTGAAGACAGACGTAGGCAATCCCTTGGTGAAAATGTCGGCGTACTGTGACGACGTCAGGACGTGATGCACACGAAGATCTCCGATGACGACGCGCTTCCGAACGAAGTGAAGGTCAATCTTGACGTGCTTGGTGTGCTGATGCTGCACCGGATTGGTCGGGAGATAGACTGCACTGATGTTGTCGCAGTAGACAAGTGTAGTACGTCGTGGCGGGGTATGGAGCTCTTAAAGAAACTGGCGCAGCCAGGAGGCCTCCGCCACAGCATTGGCGACAACCCTGTACTTCGCCTCAGCACTGGAACGAGACACAGTGTTCTGGCACTTGGAGGACCAGGAGACGAGGTTGTCGTCAAGAAACACAGCATAACCCGAGGTGGACTTGCGGGTGTCTAGGCAACTTGCTAAGTCAGCGTCAGAGTAGACAACGAGCTCCGTCAGAGAGGACCGATGTAGAAGAAAGCCATAATCCAATGTGCCACGAATATAGCGGAGAATGCGCTTCACTGTAGTGAGATGGGGCTCCCTCGGGTCATGCATGTGGAGACAGACCTGTTGTACAGCATAAGCAATAACTGGGCGAGTGAATGTGAGATCCGCAGAGCGGGGTGAGATCGCACATCTTGTGTCGGATCGGTCACAAGCGGGCCAGCAGAAGAGACCTTGGAGTGAGTATCCACAGGGGTACTACAAGGCTTGCAATCAGACATACCGGCACGCTCCAAGATATCTAACATGTACTGGTGTTGTGAGAGAAAGCCCATTAGGACGGCGGTGAACAGTAACTCCCAGAAAATGATGTAGCTCACCAAGATCTTTCATAGAAAATTCCCGCTGTAACGCAGAGATAACCCGACGAAGGAGCCCAACTGAAGATACTGTCAAAACAATATCATCCACATATAGGAGCAGGTACACTGTGTCGGCGCCGCAATGATAAATGAAGAGAGAGGTGTCCGATTTAGCTTTAACAAAACCAAGGAAGACGAGGTAGGAAGCAAATCGACTATACCATGCACGCGGAGCCTGCTTCGGTTCATCAACAAAACCAGTTGGCTGGAGTAGTAGACAGTCTCGGTCAAGGTGCCATGGAGGAACACATTCTTCACATCCAGTTGATGAATAGGCCAATCCCGAGAGAGTGCAAGGGAGAGGACCGTCCGAACAGTGGTGGGCTTCACAACAGGACTAAAAGTCTCATTAAAATCCACATCAAGAAGTTGTATGAAACCGCGAAGAACCCAACGCGCCTTATACCTGTCAAGCGTGCCATCAGCCTTAAGCTTGTGACGAAAAATCCACTTTCCAGTGACAATATTTCCGTGAGACAACCACGGCACGAGCTCCCATGTATTATTGGCCAGAAGCACCGCATATTCCTCCTCCATGGCAGCACGCCAGTGAGGATCGGCGAGAGCAGATCGATAAGTCTTGGGAATCGGGGACGGAGCGTCAACATGCAGGTTGAGGCGCTGTACAGGCTGGCGGAAATCCTGCTTGCTGCGCGTGACCATTGTGTGTGAGTTGGCCACGGGCGGCATGGGCATGGAACCAGCAGGTAGGGTAGCTAGAGGAGTTGGGGCGATAGGCGCGGCTTGGGCGACCAAAGCAGCCGGGGCGGCCAGTGCGACCGAGGTGGCCGACGTGGTCGACACGGTAGGGGCACCCAGTGAGGACGCCGCAGTCGGCGTCGGCGTGGATGGCGCCTCCGCACCGGTAGTGGGGGAGCCTGTCAGAGAGGGCGGCCACTGGGGCAGGGTCGGGAGTGGTGGCGCGGCGGGTGCCAGGGGCCCAGCCTTGCGCGCGGCAGGGATGCCAGCGAGCGGCGAGGGGGCACAGGCACCAGGCGGCGCGTCGATTGGGGCGGCGGAACCTGCACAAGGAGCACGTGTGGCGAGCCAATAGGCGCTGGCACAAACTGGTAATCCGACAAAAAATCAAGCTCATGAGGGGTTAGTGCGGAAATTGACTTGGCGAAGGGAAAAGATGTCTCATAAAAAATGACATGACGAGACATAATGACCCGATTGGAGGAACGATCAAGATACCGGTAGCCCTTATGATTGGAAGAATAACCGAGGAAAACACACATAATAGAGCGAGGAGACAACTTGTGAGGCGCTGTGGCGGACAAGTTGGGATAGCACTTACAACCAAACACACGAAGATGGGAATAGGACGGGTGTTGAGCATGAAGTGCGAAAAATAGGGTGGATGAATTTAGTGTGGTGGTGGGGAGGCGGTTGAGGAGATATATGGCAGTGTGGAGTGCCTCAACCCAGTAGGAGGGGGGAAGACTTGCTTGAAATAAGAGCGAACGCATGATGTTGTTGATGGAACAAATGGTGCGTTCGGTTTTGCCATTCTGCTAGGAGGTGTAGGGGCAGGACATGCGGAGAGCAACACCTTTGGTGAGGAAGAACGTGCGAGCGGTGGAGTTTTCAAACTCACGACCGTTGTCGCATTGGACGCGTTTGATTGTAGTGCCAAATTAAGTAGCCACATACAAAAAAAAAAGTTAGACAACATGGAAAATGTGTCAGACTTGAGGCGTAATGGAAACGTCCAAATAAAGTGAGAATAATCATCCAGAATTACTAGATAGTACTTGTAACCAGAGACATTGACAACTGGAGAAGTCCAAAGATCACAGTGTACTAAATCAAAATTCTGGAGAGCACGAGAGGTCGAAGTGGCAAACGGCAGGCGTACATGACGACCAAGTTGACAAGCGTGGCAAATGCTGTCACTAGCACCTCTATTACACACTATAGCAGAAGTACTAGCAAGTCTAGAGAGAGCCTCGTGGCCGGGGTGACCAAGGCGACGGTGCCAGATGGAACTGGGGGTGTCAGTGAGGAAAACATATGGCGGTGATGTGATGGAAGGCAAACGGAAGGGGTAGAGTGCTCCAGAGCTATTGCACCTGGCGATCACGTTTCTGGAACGAAGATCCTTCACAGAAAAGCCAGTGGGGTCAAACTCAACAGAACAATTGTTATCGGTGGTGAACTGACGAACAAACACAATATTTTTAATAATGTTAGGTGTAACTAGAACATTATTAAGATGAAAGGGACTGGGAAGCACAGTCGAACCGGTGGAGGTGGCATGCAATATGGACCCATTACCGACAACGATGGATGAAGGAGATGATGAACAAGGAAGGACAGAGGAGAGATTACCAGCATCCGACGTCATGTGGGAGGTGGCACCAAAATCCATGCACCAATCACCCTGTGCCGGGGGGTGAGTGTCATGGTGTGGAATGCGTTTGCCAAAGCCTGTTGATCCTAGACGGGTTGTGGACCGGGAGCAACAGGGTACGGTGTCATGACCGACGGGAGGTACCCGGGCGGCAGCTGCTGGTACGACGGAGGCAGCGGGTGGTCGGGCGATACGTGCGCCGCCGTGAGGGCCTGCTGCGGGCTGGCGACATGTGGGGCCGGCGCACGTACAGCAAAACCACCGAAGGTACCGTCGGGAATACCAGGCACCGGGCTGGGCCACATCTGGATGGTCCCAGTCCACAGATTGTAGAACGAGAGCCACCCAGATGGGTTTGGCGCGGTGGTGCCGCCGGTAGGATTGGAGGTGCCGCCCTGGCCGTTGTTGCCGCTGTTGTTGTGGCAACGGCGGCGACGATCGAGTTACCATGAGTGCGGCGAAGGGGCCGCGGCGTGGTGGCGGTTGGCTTAACGCATTGTTGGAGGCCGCCGCCGATGGCGCCCGCCGAAGAGGCCGTCGCCCCGATTGCCAGGGGTTGCGGCGGCGATGAGAGCCGTGGGAGGTGCCGTGGGTTGCGACATCATGGTGATCTCCTCGAGAAGAAGGTCCGAGCGCACCTCGAGGAAGGTGGGGAACAGACGTTGACGCTTGAGGAGGGCACCCATGTAGGAAAATTGCTCGTTCAAGCCGCGAAGGACGGTAAGGATGAGGGTGCGGTCAGCGACGGGCTAGTCGAGGTCGCCAAGGGCGTCGGCCATGCCCTTGACCTTGCGGCAGTAGGTGGAGACGTCGAGGTTGCCTTGCACAAAATTTCGAAACTCGGCGTCGAGATACAACGCTCGGGTCTCATGATTTTCGATGAATTGTTACTCAAGACCAAGCCATATGTGGCGAGCAGTGGCGTCATGAGCCATGACGATCTCGACGAGCTCGGTGCTGATGGTGCCGTAAAGCCAAGAGACGACGACGCAGTTGATATGGCACCAGTCAGCGGAGCCGCGGCGTGTCTCATCGGAGAGTACGTGCGCGGAGAGCGAGTACTTTCTGAGGGTGATGAGGAAGAGGCCGCGCCACTTACTGTAGTTGGGCGAGGTGAGGTCGAGGACAGCTGGGATGAGAGCCCGGATGTTTTAAACGGTGACGGCTTGCACGTGGAGGTTGGTGATCGCGACGGCCTCGTGAAAAAGGAGGGCGCGGTCGAGGTCCTGGGCGTGCGCAGGGGCCTCGGTGTGAGCGCCCGCGTTTTTAGGCCTAACCTCGTAGCGGTAATTAGGGTTTAGCGGCGTTAGGCTTTTCTTAGCGGCGAATTAGCGAGAGTATTAGATCGCTCCTAATCAGCCGAAGCCAATCGTGTCGATCATTCATTCATTCGCTCCACCATTGCATTCATCATTCAGCACAACAGTTGATCAATAGATAATAGAATGCACCGTCAATTGCATTAGACAACAAATCAACAATTGCATGTAAGACATCAATATGTTCATTTTAACAGAAATCAGATCATCTCATTTATACTCGTACATCATGCATCTAGCAACCCTAAAACCGAATTAGTACGATCACCTAGAACCATCGCCGCTGCTCACAAGCACCACAGTTCACAACCACGATTTCCACCTGCAAAGCAACAGTCTATTCCTATCTACTTGTACGACCCTTTTACCCTCCTCCATGATACAAAGAACTCCTATTTTTATCGCCCCTCCCCACATCCATTCACCACAGCCATTCACTTCATTCCCCCACATTCATTCACACACTCAGCGTAAGCTTGCTTCACCAGTGGCAACCAGTGGCTCAAGATTGCCCAGGCAAAGACCACCTCCCTTCACCGCCGGCCAAATTTCAAGCAACAAGCAGACCATTCCTCAAGAAAGACAACCACCAACACAATCATTTCGGTTCTACGCACTCATCGTAAAGTAATGAAAATGTTGAAGCAAGGTGAGCAAGTTCATACCTTCAGTAGCATGCACCTCCAGATCCATCATCACTAACCTGCATTCATCCATAAGCACTCATCAGTTGGCGTATAGAGTAGATCCAGTAAGGTGGTAGAGAGGGTGAGCGTTGGTCTTCGGCACCGGCGGCCGGAAGGCCGAGCCGGCCAGACCCAAACCCTAGCAGCAGTAGAGCCGAGCCGGGTGAGGACGCCAAGCCCAGGAGGAGGCGACCAAGGATCGGCGGCGCCAGGTGAGGGCGCCGAGCCGAGGACGAAGCAGCGTCGAGGAGGCGGCATAGGACCAGATCCAGGCCAGATCCGAGCCGGGTGGTGACCGGCGGCAGTAGAGGAGGAAGAGAGGGGAGAGGAGGCGCTAGATCTGCGCGCCGGGTGGCAGAGCCGAGCAAAGGGAGGCGGCGCTGGCCTCCGGCCGCGCCGGGAGGGGGAGACCGAAGAGGGAGAGCCAGGTCGGGGCTGGAAGGGGAAGCAAGGCGGCGGCGCTAGGTAGAGGAAGCCGAGTAGGAGCCGGCAATGGCGGGAGAGAAGGGAAGAGGGAAAGATCGAAGGGGAACCGAGCCGAACCTGGAGGAAGCAACCGGGGCCGGGTGCCGGAGTTGGGCCGAGCCTGAGGGGCGGCGGCGCCACGAGCTGGCGCGAGGGAGAGTCTAGGTAGGAGCCGGCGGCGGTGTAGGGTGAGCAGTGGGGGGAGAGCAGAGCCGAGCAAGGGGAAGCGGCGCCGGCCTCCGGCCGCGCCGGGAAGGGGAGGCGACCGGATCTGAGCCGGGAGGAACTGGGCCGAGCCGGGAGGCGCGCGTCGGGTGGCGAGAGAGGGGCCGGTGCCGGTCTGAGCTGGAAGGAAGCGAGCGCGGCGGCCGAGAGCGCGGGGAGGCGAGGAGCAAGGTGGCGGCGCTGGGGTTGAAGAAGGGATGAGAGGAGATGAGGTGAGTCTTGTGTGGTGTGTAGGCGGTGTGCGTGGGAGTGTTAGTGTGTTGCGTGCGTGGTGTTGGGCCGGGTGTGTGGGCTTAGTGCGTGTGTCGGGCCGTGTGTTGTGTGCGTGTAGTGGCAAGTGAGCCTACGAGTGAGTTTAGAGAGAGAGAGAGAGAGAGGGAGGATTAGGGTAGATTAGGTTTAGGTTAAGGGCTTTAGATTTAAGGTTGGGTTAAATCTCGTTTAGTTTAGATTCTTGTTGCTCGTGGTTTGGCTACTAGAATAGATTGTTTATCTTTTATTTCAGAGTCGTTAAACTAGCCAGGTAGGTCTAGACAAGCGGGCGATCGGTGAGTGCTAATCTCGATTAGACCGCAAAGCCTTTTAGTATTTAAATTGTGCTAACTTGTAGTCGCCGCTAACCTATATATCTATATTATCACTCAAATCAACTACGTATTTATTTATACTATTATTCGTTGCGATCTTCTACGGAGTAATGCTTAACCGACACCGACAGTGAGCGGTGACGTAACTTCAGTGGCGCTAACTTTTCCTACTTCTACGAAGGCAAGCGATCCTCTTGAACATGAATATAGTTACTTTAAAAATATACCATATCTTGCACTATTATAAGTATTGCATCAAAATGGTTTTCCAAAACCTAAAGAAAATAATTGAGATAAGATGACTAAGATGATTAAGAAAGAATGGGACTTATTAGGAGGGTAAAGGGGGCCCCGGTGGGAAACGCGACGATGATGACGATGAGGTAAGAGGTGGGCCCTTTTACATATGGCTATAATATAAGGACCAACAAACTCTTGCTCATCGGATGTCAGAATTCGGTGCCAACCATTTTCCGTTTGTGGCGAGAAAATGCTACCTTGTTACGTGACTATGCTCTCCACATCGGGTATGTAATAGGTGTGTGTGAGTGATATGGAGGAACCCAGACCGGTGGGGATAGTCCGGAAGTGGGGGATCCAAGGCGCTATATGCGCTAAGGTGGAGTGTTGAGTGCAGGATAGAAGCTGCCTCAACCAACCTCACCAGAACTCGGTGGATGATGAGGTCAGCAGCGTGACTTAATCTGCCCTGGAAGGTGATGGGTGGAGAAATTAATCACGTAACACGAAACGCTCGTATTCTCGATCTCGAACCCGCATCTAAGGTAATGCGGTGGACCCTGTTCACAAAGAGTTCAGAATAGCTATGGGTAAAGTGGTACAAAGCCTGCGCAGTGCTAAACAAATCATGAATTCATGCCAGTCTCCAGGATTGGAGTCTACGGGAACCACAGGGGGTCTTTCGTCTCTCCGAGTGACTAGTAGAGTTTTATTTCAGTATTAAAATTTGTCACCTTTTGTCGAGATCTATTTTCTAAAGTGAGATGGCTTAGAAATTGTGATAAAGAATAGAGATAGTTCACACTTTGCATCTTTTGCTATTAATGCTTGCTGAGTACATTCATTTGTACTCAACCTTGTTAGTATTCTCCCTTGTAGACCCTAGTCCAGCAGGGAAGTATCCCGAGTGGGGCGAGGGCACTGCAGGTACAGATGAGACCACAGGCGGCGAAGACCCTTACTACGAGGCGCAAGGCGAGATGGACACCGTATTCGACTCCTGGGACGAGTAGGAGGCCAGTGGAGTGTGGCAGGCAAGAAGGGGGTTTAGTCTTATTTTGGCTATGTAAATTAATCAGATGTCAGAAGACTTTAGTACTGCGTGGCTAACTGCTTGAATAAAGGACAGTTTCTATCTTATTGTTCTGATGCGCTAACTCTGGTAAGGCTTACTATTCGTTGAAGCGGTGTTCTACCGGGCAAACGAATAGTAATCCGTATGCTTAAGTGTTATTACCCCTGGGGTAATAACACGGGGCGTCACAGATGGTATCAGAGCAATAGGTTCGGGCCACGCTAATAAGATAGAAACCCTTGCCTAACCTAAGTATGCCCTCTACTTGCTATATGGCACTAAGTATTTAGTAACCCTTGTCTTGAGGTCATTTTCTTCCTCACCCCTCTGATCAAAATTATTATGTTAAAAGCTTACCTTTCTTTAAAGTGACAACCATACTAACATAGAACTCTTCCCTGTTATGCAGGATGAGTAGGTCCAAGCTTCCAATGAGCGAGTGCGAGACAAAGAGTGCTTATCTTTGGGAAGCACGCATCACTTAGGAGCACCCTTCCCACACTTCTTTCAGGAGACAGGCAGTCTGAGTGGTATCCCCTTAGTAGGAGTCATAGTTACAGGGATCCCCCTGGACCGTAGCTATTATGTAGAGTATACGGCAGAGTGGCGTACTTCAGACGACTACGGACCCTTGCAGGAGGCAGCCCATAGAGCCATCCACGCCATTAGGGCTCACTTCAGTGATCACTTGAGGGGTTCTCAGTTTGGAGGGGTACCAGCCATGACCCCAGGAGGGTTAGGTTTGCAGTTTGGACCTAGCGTCACTACTAGCTATCCATACCCACCACTTTCTCCTGCCACAGCAGTCTTGCGACAGGATACTACCGAGACCATGTTGATGTCTAGTACCATGTTGTATGACTCGACCCAGGGAGCTTTAGCTAGAGCTGAGGAGAGTGTCAGCCTTTGGCAGCAGCGGTGCCATGTCTTTGAGGTTCTTCAGGAGAACCGCTATACCTCCTCTTCTCATTGCTCCACCATACCCACCCACGCACTCCCTCCGACCGCATCCCGTTTCTATGCGTTCCACCCACGCCCACCTCCCGCTCCACCCGTAGTTCCACCCACCGTCCCACCTACAGCTCCACCATCGGACCCACCCATTGATCCAGTTGCACCCCCACATTATCCCTTTTACTCCTTCATAGCTGATGGTTTCACCGCCGTACCTCCCACAGCCTCGCCCCGACCCTCCTATGAGCCTTCGTTCCCATCCCTTCTCCTCCTTACCCATATCCACATGTTCCCACACCACCATCCCAGGGAGACTTAGGAGATCCCACAGCCCCGCCACCAGAGTGTCCACTTCCTCACCGTCTGAGACAGGAGTTCCGTGGTCCTCCCACCACTGTACCTCCAGATCCTATTAGAGACACCACCCTTGTTCACGAGGCCTTCCGCACCTACTTTGGGGACAGCAGCAGCCCTGCAGTTGGGGGAGGCGCCAGCCCTAGTCAGGGGAGTGGCGGCAGTGAGGAGAGTGACCCAGAGGAGTGGTAGTTGGAGGTCCTTTAGTTGTGTCGAGTCAGGAGTAACTTGTTGTAGTTCGGAGTTTCTCCTTGTTGTATCTGTTGTATCCCTGTTGTATTTGTTGTACCCTTGTTGTATCAACTGTTGTTGTATTAGAACCTGTTGTAAGTTGTGTTTCAGTGAGTGTTCAGTTTCGTTCCTTGACCTAGGATAGAATGTTTGAGACTATAGTTGGGGTGGCTTCAATATAAGATCATAAGTTGCATGCCGAGGGTAGAGGCGTGCAGTAGAATTCTGGTATGGACCGGCTTTTTCAGTTTTGGACAAGCTTGGACCATGCCTACTAGTCTCCTTATCTATTCATCTCTATAACCAAAGTGACACGTCAACCTCCTCAGTAAATCATTAATTACTTAAAGAGAACAAAGATAATGGCTGACGGAGTAAAAAGATGTCTTATCCTCTTTCTGCACTTCAGTTTTCCCGGACGAGTGGTCCGTGGCACTCCGAGCATGTAGCTCTGGCGTAACCAGGAACGAAGTCTGGGCGACTCGTGAATGAGCCTCGGCGGTCCCAAACACGTGGTTTGGGCGGTCTTGAGAACGGATCTCAAGCCGCACAGGCACGTGGATCCGTGGTAGTGTAGGTCGCACTCGAGGCAAGCTTCGAGCGGTCCCAAACACGTGGTTTGGGCGGTCTTGAGAACGGATCTCAAGCGTGGATCGAGCACGAGACTCGGGTAGTGTAGTATTTGGATCTTTTTGCATCTCTCTTGTTTCTTGGTGTTATTTGGTTACCATGTGTGTGGCTTAACTCAACTAAAACTCGGTGCCGTTCGTCCAGATTAATATGGTGATCCCTTCCTCACCTTAAGCAACTGCTAAATCTTAAAAGAGCTAGTAAGCAAGCGACCTAATTGCTAACGCGCAAGTGTAACCTTCTTCTCTTAACCTCATTGTTTTCTTGTGATGGAAGGTCAAGGGCACGAAGACCAAGGATTGGGACTAAGGTTGGGTTTACCCTCCCTGCAAGAACCAACAGGAGATCCACCAGTGAACCTCAATGACCCAGCTCCTGGCCAGTCTAGAACGGCAGCATTTCCAGAAGTCACCACCAAAGACCTCCAAGAGTCACGATCCACTAGGAGTAATGATCGAGGTTTTTCGATTCCTCGAAAATTCCGGAGGGAAGTCAAAACTCGTAAAGGAAGCTCAAGAGAACGTAACCGCTTCATGGAAGCACTCTTAACTCGAGTAGCCCCTACCACCTCACACCCAACCCGCGGGTTAGTCAGGTGACTTTCTCGCACTCGCCCTCCCACTTTGCCAAGGCCATCGATCCTTTGGACGCCAAAGGATCGTTAATTGAAGTGGAAAAGAAATTGGACACGGTCGGATGTTCGATGAGGAGAAGGTTCGGTATTCAAAGACACCGCTAATCGGACCCGCGACCACATGGTGGCTAAACTACCACCGTAATCGTGTCACGAGCAACCCATCACTTGGGCTGAATTTAAGATTCGCTTCACGGAAACTCATGTACCTCATGGAAGAATGGAGTTAAAGAAACGAATTTCGAGCCTTAACTCAAGGCGGGAAAAGATGGTTGAATACTTGAGCCAATTCAATGATCTTTCCCGCTATGCCCCAGTGATGTCATAATCAAGAGAAGAAAATAGAGAAATTCCTAGATGGAATGCACCTTATTCAAAATGCTCCTATCCATTCACAAGATAAGCGAATTCAGGACCTAGTCAATCGAGCCATAATTTTGGAAAATGAACATTCCAACTTGATGTAAGAAAGAAGGAAGAAGGCTAAGACAGATCACCAACCACATAAACCCAGAGGCCTCGTCCCTATCCACATCAACAGCCTCCACCTCGATTTGGACCACCCAATTTCAGCACCTACAACCCATCTTTCCAGAGGTCTATGGTGTGAGACAGCCCAAGAGCGGTAGCTCAAGTGTGCAAAATGTGGAGGAAGCCACTTGACTAAAGATCGCATGAGCGGCACCGAGCGTGCTTCAGCTGCGCGAAGACTTGGTCACTTCAAGGCCGATTGTCCTTACCCACGTAAGACACTGAATTCCAATGCAACATGCACTGCACTCAGGACTACTGCCGCACCAAGACCATCTCAAGCTAGCCGCATAAGTCAACCCAAAGGCAACCAAGCACTCACGGAGGAACGGAAGAGGAGGACAAGCGCGCGACGCATGTGACGGCCGAGCATATTGAGAAGCACCGACGTGATCACTGAAAGCTGTTACTTCCACCGCAGTGCATCGTTTCTTTGACTCGAGCAACTCACTCATTTATTTCTTGCAAGTTCCTAGTAGAACATAAATTGACATCTGAACAGCTGGAAAAACCAATGGGAGTGAGTACGCCCACGGGGACGTTAGAAGTGACGTTGATTAGAAAGAATCAAGCAGTCATAATTCACAACACCAAGTTCCTAGCGAACCTCTTTGTAATCAATCTGAAGGGTTTAGAAGTAATCCTGGGTATGGACTGGTTAGCTGCCCATGGAGTAAACATAGACTGTGAAACTAAGCAGGTATCCATCAGAAAGCCCGATGGGACCCGCTCGCAATATACCGGGCAAGAACCCAACATAAACCACTCACCCAGCCTAGCCAATCTCAAAGTGAAAGGGCTAGACGACATACCAATAGTGAAAGACTTCCCGGATGTTTTCCCCGATGAAGCGCGGGCATGCCACTGTTAGGAGGTCGATTTCACTATCAACCTAATTCCTGGAACAGCCCCAATTTCCAAAAGGCCGTACAGGATGAGTAAGGAAGAGCTGGTAGAGCTCAAGAAACAATTGGATGAACTTGAGTCCAAGGGATTCATTAGAGAAAGTACATCACCATGGGGAGCTCCGGTTCTCTTTGCACCCAAGAAGGACATGTGGAGTAAGATTGTGCATGCACTATCGGGAATTAAATAATGTCACTATAAAGAATAAGTACTGTTACCTCTAATCGACGATCTCTTTGATCAACTAAAGGAGCGGGTATTCTCGAAGGTCGATCTAAGATCCGATATCATCGATTCGAGTCAACCCTAGTGACATTAAGAAGACTGCTTTTGTCTCACGATATGGGCATCATGAATACACGGTTGTTCCATTCGGAATGACCAATGCTCCTGCGGTGTTCATGAATCTAATGAATAAACTGTTTATGAAGTACTTAGACAAATTTGTGGTGGTCTTTATTGATGACATCCGGTCTATTCGAAAAGTGAGGAAGAACATGTGCAAAGACCTCACTATTGTCTTACAAGTCCTCGAGAAAATCAAGCGTATGCCAAGTTCAAGAAATGTGAATTCGCTAGACCAAGTAGCATTCCTTGGGCACATTATCTCCTAAGAGGAATCAAGTGGATCCTTCCAAGATCGAAACCGCTACCTCATGGAAATGTCCAACAAATGTTATCAAGTCCGAGTTTCCTAGGATTATTTGGATATTACCGAGATTTATAAAGGATTCTCTCAAATCACCTCACCTCTCACAAAGCTCTTGAAGAAAGACGCAAAGTTCGTATGGACGGAAATGTGTGAGAAAAGCTGTGAGTGAAACAACGCTTAACCATCAGACCGGTCTTATCCCTACCTAAGGAGGGAATTGACTACGTGGTTTATTGCGACGCATCAAAGCATGGGTTGGGATGCGATAATGCAGAAGACAAAGTCATTGCATATGCTTCCAGTGCGCTAAGGCCCCATGAGCTAAACTATCCTACTCATGACCTTGAACTGGGGTAGAGTGTTTGCCCTAAAATTTGGAGACACTACTTGTACGGTCCAAGTGTACTTTGTACAATGACCATAAAAGCCTCAAGTACATCTTTACCTGTAAGGAGTGAATATGAGGCAAAGAAGATGGTTAGAGCTGATTAAAGATTATGATCTAACCATAGCTTACCACCCGGAAAAGCTAATGTGGTAGCAGATGCTCTTAGCGTAAAGTCTCATTGCCATTACCTTTCCACCGAGAGCCATGCCACCGATTTAATCCAAGCCACGCCGTAATGGAAATAAAAGTGGAAACTACAACTCGGCTACCATCGCCGCCATGGTGTTTCATCCCACCCTTCGTGATCAAATCCAAGAACACCAACCGCTCGACCCTTTTATCAAGGAAGAAAGTCAACGATCAAATCAAAGCCAACCTCCGAAGTTCCACATCGACGACTCGAGTCCCGTGGCGACAAGCGAGAAATTTGCTCCCGATCAACCACAAATTAAGGAGACCATCCTCCATGAAGCCCATGATACTCAAGACACTATCCATCCAGCAAAGACAAAATGTATCGGATTTGAGAGAAACCTTCGTGGCCAAACATGAAGCGAGCTATAGCCGAATATGTAGGCCAATGTGATACCGCCAAAGGTCAAAGCAGAACACCGTCTCGCAGGTGTTAAAACCACTGGAAATACCCGAATGGAAATGGGAGGATATTTGCATGGACTTTATAACGGGTCTCCCTCTCACCGTCAAAAAGAAGGATGCCATTTGGGTTATAGTGGATCGTCTTACAAAGTCAGCTCATTTTATTGCCACTAATCAGAAGTACTCCACCAATAAGCTCGCTGAACTCTACATAGAGAGAATAATTACTCTACACGGGGTACCGAAGACAATCACCTCAGATAGAGGATCTGTGTTTGTTTCTGGTTTCTGGAAGAGCTTACAGACTGCCTTGGGCACTACCCTCAACTTCAGCACAGCCTATCACCCCCAAACCGATGGGCAGACTGAACGGGTAAATCAAATTCTAGAAGATATGCTAAGGGCGTGCGTGCTAAACTTTGGAGAATCTTGGGAAAAATGTTTAGCCTTAGCAGAGTTCGCATACAATAACAGCTACCAGTCTAGCATCCAAATGGCTCCATACGAAGCTCTCTATGGCAGAAAGTGTAGGTCACCAATATGCTGGTATGAAGTTGGAGAAAGACCACTGCTAGGACCTGAACTCGTACGGGAGAACGATGAGAAAATTCAATTAATTCGGGAACGCCTCAAGATTGCCCAGAGTAGACAAAAGAGCTATGCTGACAAGCACAGGAAAGACCTCCAGTTTGAAGTTGGAGATTATGTATATCTAAAGATATCGCCTATGCGGGAGTACGCAGATTTGGATTAAAAGGAAGCTAAGTCCATATATGTGGGACCCTTTCGGATCCTAGAGCGTATGGGCACCTCGCAGATAAACTGGAGCTACCAACCCAATCACGAAGTTCACGATGTGTTTCATGTCTCTCAACTTCGAAAATGTCCGAGAGAGCCTTCGCAAAGATGTAACCAACCTCGACATACCTTTGCAAGATGATTTGACTTACGAAGAACGCCCTGAAAATTCTAGCAATGTAAGACCGCCGCTATGAACAGATGATACGCTCGCAAAGTGTTGTGGAAAATCACCAAGGCAGAAGCTACATGGGAGAAGGAAGAAGAATCGCGCAAGCCTACCCCAACCTGCTCAAGTGAGCTTTTAATTTCGGGGCGAAATTTGCTTCTGCCGGGTAGGATGTGAGCGCTCGCGTTTTAGGCCTAACTCGTAGCGGTAATTAGGTTTAGCGGCGTTAGGCTTTTCTTAGCGCGAATTAGCGAGAGTATTAGATCGCTCCTAATCAGCCGAAGCCAATCGTGTCGATCATTCATTCATTCGCTCCACCATTGCATTCATCATTCAGCACAACAGTTGATCAATAGATAATAGAATGCACCGTCAATTGCATTAGACAACAAATCAACAATTGCATGTAAGACATCAATATGTTCATTTTAACAGAAATCAGATCATCTCATTTATACTCGTACATCATGCATCTAGCAACCCTAAAACCGAATTAGTACGATCACCTAGAACTATCGCCACGCTCACAAGCACCACGATTCACAACCACGATTTCCACCGCAGCAATGCCTATTCCTATCTACTTGTACGACCCTTTTACCCTCCTCCGCATGATCCACAAAGAACTCCTATTTTTATCGCCCCTCCCCACATCCATTCACCACACCCATTCACTTCATTCCCACATTCATTCACACACCAAGTAAGCTTGCTTCACTGTGGCAACCTGTGGCTCAAGATTGCCCAGGCCGGCAGCACCACCTCCCCTTCACCGGCGTCCCGGCCTCAAGCAACGGCAGCCATTCCTCAAGAAGACAACCACCAACACAATCATTTGGGCCTACGCACTCATCGTAAAGTAATGAAAATGTTGAATCGAAGGTGAGCAAGTTCATACCTTGAGAGCATGCACCTCCGATCCATCATCACTAACCCGCATTCATCCATAAGCACTCATCGGTTGGCGTATAGAGTAGATCCAGAAGGTGGTAGAGAGGTGAGCGTTGGTCTTCAGACCGGCGGCGGAAGGCCGAGCCGGCTGCACTCCAAACCCTAGCAGCAGAGAGCCGAGCCGGTGAGGACGCCAAGCCCGTGAGGAGGCGACCAGGATCGGCGGCGCCCAGTGAGGGCGCCGAGCCGAGGACGGCAAGCAGCGAGGAGGCGGCATAGGACCGCATCAAAGCGATCCGAGCCGGGTGGTGACCGGCGGCAGTAGAGGAGGAAGAGAGGGAGAGGAGGCGCTAGATCTGCGCGCCGGGTGGCAGAGCCGAGCAAAGGGAGGCGGCGCTGGCCTCCGGCCGCGCCGGGAGGGGGAGACCGAAGAGGGAGAGCCAGGTCGGGGCTGGAAGGGGAAGCAAGGCGGCGGCGCTAGGTAGAGGAAGCCGAGTAGGAGCCGGCAATGGCGGGAGAGAAGGGAAGAGGGAAAGATCGAAGGGGAACCGAGCCGAACCTGGAGGAAGCAACCGGGGCCGGGTGCCGGAGTTGGGCCGAGCCTGAGGGGTGGCGGCGCCACGAGCTGGCGCGAGGGAGAGTCTAGGTAGGAGCCGGCGGCGGTGTAGGGTGAGCAGTGGGGGGAGAGCAGAGCCGAGCAAGGGAAGCGCGCGCCGGCCCGCACGGAAGGGAGGCGACCGGATCTCGAGCCGGAGGAATCGGCCGAGCCGGGAGCCGCGCGCCGGGTGAGAGAGAGAGGGCGGTGCCGGCCTGAGCTGGAAGGGAAGCAGGAGCGGCGGCGCCGGGAGCCGGCGCGGGGGGAGGCGAGAGGAGCAAGGTGGCGGCGCCTGGGGGTTGAAGAAGGGGATGAGAGGGAGATGAGGGTGAGTGCTGTGTGGTGTGTAGGCGGTGTGCGTGGGAGTGTTAGTGTGTTGCGTGCGTGGTGTTGGGCCGGGTGTGTGGGCTTAGTGCGTGTGTCGGGCCGTGTGTTGTGTGCGTGTAGTGTAGGCAGTGAGCCGGCCGAGTGAGTTTAGAGAGAGAGAGAGAGAGATTAGGGGAGGGATTAGGGTAGATTAGGTTTAGGTTAAGGGCTTTAGATTTAAGGTTGGGTTAAATCTCAGTTTAGTTTAGATTCTTGTTGCTCTGTGGTTTGGCTACTAGAATAGATTGTTTATCTTTATTTCAGAGTGTTAAACTAGCCGGTGGAGTCAGACAAGCTGGCGTGATCGGTGAGTGCTAATCTCGATTAGACCGCAAAGCCTTTTAGTATTTAAATTGTGCTAACTTGTAGTCGCCGCTAACCTATATATCTATATTATCACTCAAATCAACTACGATTTATTTATACTATTATTCGCTGCCGATCTTCTACGTATGCTTAACCGACACAAACATGTGAGCAAATGACTGTAACTTCAGTAGCGCTAACTTTTCCTACTTCTACGAAGGCAAGCGATCCTCTTGAACATGAATATAGTTACTTTAAAAATATACCATATCTTGCACTATTATAAGTATTGCATCAAAATGGTTTTCCAAAACCTAAAGAAAATAATTGAGATAAGATGACTAAGATGATTAAGAAAGAATGGGACTTATTAGGAGGGTAAAAGGGGCCCCGCAGGGAAACGCGATGATGATGACGATGAGGTAAGAGGTGGGCCCCTTTTTACATATGGCTATAATATAAGGACCAACAAACTCTTGCTCGGTCAGATGCCGTAATTCAGTGCCAACCATTTTCCCGTTTGGTGAGGCGAGAAAATGCTACCTTGTTACGTGACTATGCTCTCCACATCGGGTATGTAATAGGTGTGTGTGAGTGATATGGAGGAACCCGGGACCGTGGGGATAGTCAGGAAGTGGGGATCCAAGGCGCTATATGCGCTAAGGTGGAGTGTTGAGTGCGGGATAGAAGTCGCCTCAACCAACCTCACCGTAACTTCGGTGGATGATGAGGTCGCAGCGTGACTTAACTCGCACCGGAAGGTGATGGGTGGAGAAATTAATCACGTAACACGAAAACGCTCAGATTACGATCTCAACCCGCATCTAAGGTAATGCGTGGACCCTGCTCACAAAGAGTTCGAATAGCTATGGGTAAAGTGGTACAAAGCACGCAGATGCTAAACAAATCATGAATTCATGCGCGCCTGTGATTGGAGTCTACGGAACCACAGGGGTCTTTCGCTCTCCGAGTGACTAGTAGAGTTTTATTTGAAGATAAAATTTGTCACCTTTGTCGAGATCTATTTTCTAAAGTGAGATGGCTTAGAAATTGTGATAAAGAATAGAGATAGTTCACACTTTGCATCTTTTGCTATTAATGCTTGCTGAGTACATTCATTTGTACTCAACCTTGTTAGTATTCTCCCTTGTAGACCCTAGTCCAGCAGGGAAGTATCCCGAGTGGGGCGAGGGCACTGCAGGTACAGATGAGACCACAGGCGGCGAAGACCCTTACTACGAGGCGCAGGGCGAGATGGACACCGTATTCGACTCCTGGGACGAGTAGGAGGCCAGTGGAGTGTGGCAGGCAAGAAGGGGGTTTAGTCTTATTTTGGCTATGTAAATTAATCTGTATGCCGTAAGACTTTAGCCCTGCGTGGCTAACTGTTTGAATAAAGGACAGTTTCTATCTTATTGTTCTGATGCGCTAACTCTGGTAAGGCTTACTATTCGTTGAAGCGGTGTTCTACCGGGCAAACGAATAGTAATCCGTATGCTTAAGTGTTATTACCCCTGGGGTAATAACACGGGGCGTCACACTCGGCACACTCGCGCTCGGCCTCGGCGGCGCGAGCCCGGGTGTCGGCCTCCTCTTGCTCGCAGGCGGCCGTGTCGGCACGCTCGTGAAGGACGGCGAGATCGCGCTCACGGGCGGCGGCCTCCTCGCGGCCACGGGCGGTGGCCTCTTTACGCTCGCGGGCGACGGTCTCTGCCTGCTGTGCGCACGCTAGGTTGGCCGCGGAAGCGGCAGACTCGGGGGCAAGGAGGGGTGTGAGGCCGGGGGGAGCGGAGGTTGGCCACCAGCCGGAGGGGAGGAAGAGCCGGCCATGAGGCGCAACGAGGATAGGTGGAGGATTTTAGCGGAAGCGAAGGGTCGAAGGATCGACCGTCTCTGATACCATGTTAACGGAGATAATTCACGCAACTAATTGATTGATTGTTCAAGGTACACGGGTTACACATATATATAGCCAGTCGAGGCCGGTGTGAACACGAGACCGAACCGAACAGTCAAGAGGCTGGTGTGAATACGAGATCGAACCGAACAGTCAAGAGACTGGTGTGAACATGATATCTGTCTAACACTAGGGGTTCAGATTTAGGGAGGATGAAGAGGAGGCTTTCTTACATGTGGTGTTGTGGGGTTTTGCCGTTTTGTTCCGGAGAAATCAGTATTGAGGAGATAGTAATGGGAACGACTGATTTCGGCATGAACAGGTAGATTTTGTGCAGACTTGATGAGCAACTCGTCGATATGTCCGAGTGGTTAAGGAGACAGACTCGAAATCTGTTGGGCTTTGCCTGCGCAGGTTCGAATCCTGCTGTCGACGAAGTTAAACATCCTCCTTTTTTTGTTGCATCGGAAATTCGGAATGGAGAAATGGCAAGCGCCCGTGGCAGTCGCCAGTTTCCTCCTCTCACCAACCAGCCCATCGGACCTCAGCCGCTTGTTCGCACCGACACGCAGTTCAGCGGATCGTTGCTGTAGCCTGTAGCTGTACTCGCTGGACGCACGCGCACAGCTCGCACCGTCTATACGCCCGTCGCGACGCGGGGCCCTTGCGACTACGCTGATGAATTCCTGAGACTCGTGTTTTTCTTTCCTTTCCCTTTTTTTTTGGTCGTTTTGGTTCCAATCTTGTGTTCCTAAACACGACGGGAGCATGGGTAAGTAGTGTAAGAACACTAATGCATAATGCATTGCAGTTTATTCTCATGTTTATGCAAAGCAAGGATCAATGAGTAATCCCTCCGTTTCTAAATATATGTCATTCAACGATTTTGAGATGAATTTTCACTGGCTTTTTCTTTTATACCCCTCCATTTTAGCTATTTTAAAGATCATTTACACCCCCTTTTTTTTTGTTACAGACACGTGGACGGCTTATGCAGTTAGGCTCCCCTCCCGTTGACCGTGAAGTCGTACAACCTTTGAGGTTTTGATACCTGAGCACGGCAAACCTGATTTTTTTATTTAACTCTATGGTGCCACGTTAATTGCAAAAATAGCCTATTTAGTATCGAAATTCCAAAAGTAACACCCTCCTGAGCATACGGCGCTTCTTGCGCTCAGAGGGCACAGAACCCCAATAAGCAGCGCGACAGGCCAAACGAGCACGTAACCAAACGGTGCCCAGGCGAGCACGAAACTAAACGGCGTGGCACGAAAGATACCACCTTCCGCACCACCAGAGCGCATAAGGTGCTTAAGGTGCTTTCACGATGCCGGAACGCATGAAGCCGGCTAATGCAAAATGCATTAAATGCTAATGCAAATGAAGCCGGCCAGGCTAATGCAAAATGCATTAAATACGAATACAATGAAGCCGGCTTGGATCATTAATTAATGCTAATGCTAGCTTCTGCGTTCAGGTGGCTCGTCTGACTTGCCGTGCTGCTCACCGGGTTCCGCGTTCTTTAAACGCAGGAAATGTCATATGCCATCCGCACTTAGGAGAGGTTACTTTTAAAATTTCAGTACCATATAGATTATTGTTGTAATTAACGTGACATCACGGGTCAAATAAAAAAAAATCGGCAAACCTGCGGTTAGCAGCAGATGTTTGATGCGACAAACTTCTCTTTTTTTTAAAAAAAAAAAACCATTGATGTGACTAAACAAGCAAACAAGAAAAGCAATGATGACCGCAAATCAAGTTCGCCGCCGATCTTACTAATGTGCACCTATAAATTCTGTCAGGCGGCCGCTTCACAGTAGTAGTACTACATATTTGTTTCGCTGTCTTGCACTTTGCCGCTTGCTGGTTAGTACTAGCTTTGGTGCCGTGCGAGAGAGAAATTACACCTCCTCGGCTCCTCGGCAAACGAAAGGGTAAACTACACCTGTCCAATAACTAGTCAATTCTATCTCGAAAAGTGCTTAGCTAAACGGCTGCTGCTCACTCGAAAGAGCTTAGTTAACCCGTAATACTGGTGACATATGCGGTGAAAACACAATTCGATTTTCAATAAATATAGAAGTTTCAAAAAAAAAACTTAAATAATTATCGCATGTAGTGGAGGATATATTATCTCTACAAAATTTTAAGATCAAACTTGATTGCATTTGCGAGATACAATTTTTATTTTGCGAAAACAGCGAAACACTATTGAACATTGTTTCATATGGAATTTATCGTTTTTGTACCTCACAAATGCGATCGAGTTTGACATTGAAATTTTGCAGAGATATAGAACATATGCTCCACTATATGTAATAATGTTTTGATAGTTTTTTTAGACTTTTAGGTTTAATAAAAAAAACCATTTTTTTTTCATATTTTCACTATATTCGCATTTTCACCCGATACGCTCTATAGTTCAAGGCCAAATATACACCCAGATCTCCACAAAAAAAAACAGAAATATTTGTCAAACTTACCAGTTGTTATTTCGCAGCTCTTCTAAGTTTGCCTTTAACTAGAAATTTCAAATGCAGGGGCCTAAAATTCTGAATGTTCCTAGTGCGGAATTGAACAACATACACATAGTAGTGCTGCAGTAGTGATTGGCTGAACTAGTGAGCTGCATCCAGGTTAGCTAAGGTACAACTCTCCTGCATCCTGGTAGTGGATTAAAGTATCAGGAAGAATAAAGGGGAGAGAATCACCAACTTTTACAAGCTGTTTGTGCGCAGCGGCTGCAGCAATTTTATACACTCTGCACATGTAGCTGTGGAGGCATTAACCATTCGAGAGAAGACAAGCACTGGAAAGGAGAAGCGAAGGCTTAAGCAGAAGGACGCCACGATTCGAAATTGAAATGCCTTATTTAACGGATCCCAGGAGCTGAGTCGCTGGAGTACACGATTTTACTTCGTAATGAATAGGCTGTGCAGACGCAGAGAACATTACGGGAGCCCAATATCTGCTTCGAACACCAAACCTAGCTATGTTCAAATGCTGCAATAAACTCAAAGGCAGAGTCTCGGATGGATGACGAAATAGGTGATACGGTGCCGAGTATTTCTGTAACAGCCCCGGAACAGGGACCGCTAGAATGCTTACAACTGTCTAAGATGTTCAGTTGTAAAGATGTGGTTTCATAAGCAAGTAAACGATAACAGCAAAAGGCAAATTTTTATTACAGCAGTTAAGGCTTAACAGTCATTTTGAAAGCGGAAGCAGGCATCCAAGCCTAAACGTAATATATTACAAAGCAAAAGTGAGCCGAAACCACAGGCAAACTTGAGCGTAAAAGAGACCCTAGTACCAGTAGTCGTCACCGTCCCACGCTTTTTCCTGAAAGCTGGGGTCACCTGAATCTTCCCAATACTCCTCTGTTGATGTTTAGCAAGAATGAGTACAACTACTGTACTCAGCAAATTGCATGGAAATTCTATTTAACTACATGCTAGAATTATCAATGGAGGGTTACAGTTTTACCAATACAGGTATATGTGGAATGCAATAGTTGAATTTAAAAGCTGTATAGTAATTTAAAAACAGTAAAACGATAATAAGTATAATCACAGGGGTTTTCAACATCTGAAATTACCAATTAACATCTGTAAAAGCCTACTTATACCTTGTATATTGGAATCACCCATGAACACAGCTTCATTAACCGGAAGCACGGCGTATTCGAATACCATTGATTATTCACTCGCAGAGTTGCCCAACTTACCCACAAGATATCTCATGCTCGATCTTGTCATGCAATATACACGCAATACGTTAGCGTCTGATCGAGTGAGATAACAAAGTCTTTCACCGCTCAACCTTTCTAGTCTCTACGGTAGGTCTACATCCATACTGGCTCGGAGACCATCGGCCAATAGTGGAATCCGTGACTCGAGGCCGACGGGCCCATACCATTGTGCAATTGGCGGGTGCCCTAAAGCGGTCCACCCCGATCCACCCCATTCCGCGTCTGTTCTATCACAAAAGCAACATTTGACATCCTGTAGATATTTAATTGGATGAGCAGTGTACTAAGCTAGGGAGGAATGACCACACATGTGGTTGAGCGGTTTTCGTATCATTATTTGGCACAAGGTTCTTGTCTCCACTGTCATCCGGTGAGGCGATGGCCCAACACCAACTCGTGGCTGTCTACCTCGAGATCTCACTGATGACTCACTTTTAAACGAGTATATTGGGTTGTCCAACTTCCTGGACAATCCTCAACTCTCCACCAAAACCTATTGGCTTAAAGCCAACCTTAATTAACAGTATTTAGAAATGAATTTTGTATGACATTGTGGAATAATTTCTATTATTTTATGTGGACTAGGTTTGTCAATGTGAATATGGCTTACAAGAATGGGTGGTTTGATATGCGGAGTGAAGGGTTTTTAACTATTTAACATGACATTCCAAAGTACTTTATCCTTATTGAAATAATTGGCTAAAATATGCTAATAAAAGTAATAATATAAAATATATGGAATATAGGTTCAATATGTTCAAGGCATGCAACTTGCTTTCCTGCTCGTAGTCCTCGAACTGTCCTGCTGCTTCTGTGTCCTGTCCGGTGATGTCCTGAGCTAGCTCGTTGGTGTCGAGATCTAGCGTAAGACACAAAAAAACGAAATTAAATACTGGGCTCGACAAGGAATGAGCCTGACACGAATCCAAGTACAACAAAAATATAAAAAGAAAAAGAAAGCAACTTAAAGAGGCAAAAAGGTTTGACAGGAGTTGGGTATGACTGAACGGGTCTAAGAATATGCTTTATGGGTTCGAGATGGTCAGAATGGATATAAAATGTTATTTTAGGGTTTTGATGAATAGTGGCTATTTTACTGTTCATACGTATGAATTAAATAGTAAACAATAATTAACCACTAATCCAGGGTTAGGAACAGTGATTATTTTACTGTTTGAACAGTGCATGGGCTGAATTAAAAGAAACAGTGCTGGGCCACAGCACTGGGCCGAAGCCCAGTCGGCTGAACGGCCCAAGGGCCCATCCGTGCTCGGCTTTTAGGTCTTGGGGGGCGCTGGCCGAAGGCCATAGCGCCTCTGCCGCCGCGCGCGAAGGAGGCGGCGACAAGGTTGGGGCGGCGGCGCCAGGCGGCGCCAGCGACGGCAGCGGCGGCGGAAAGGAGAGGGCGGCGCGAGTAAGGGCTTCGCCCAGGTAGGTGCCTCGCTCTCTCGGGTTTGCACGGGGTGTGTTTGGAGGGATGGTTTCTTGGGTTTGGGGGTGGCGGCGGTGAGTGAGAGGGCGGCACCAGTGAGGATCCGACAGATCTGAGGCCGGAGGGGTGGGGGAAGGGCTCGGGTGTTTGAATGGGGTTGATTCGGAAGGGATAGGACGCGATCGGCTTACGGGGCGGATGAACCGAGGCGGCGGCAGCTCCAGCCGGCTCTGGGGACGATGGTGGGTGGAGAGGGGGAAGGGTTTGGTGTGGGTTGAGAAGGTCGGGCGGAGCGACCTTTATAGCTGGGTGGAGGCGGTGGGAGCAGTGGGGATTGCGGCCCCGGACGGTGACGTGGCGGTCGGGAGCGTTCCACGCTGGGGAGGTGGACGCGACGCACATGGGTGGTCGTCACGGGTTGCGGCGCTCCCTCACTGGAGCAGAGCGGGAGGTGGCACGGCCGGTCGCGGGTTACGGTGCTGGCGTGGGCTGCAGCTCGGGGTGCGTGCGCGCATTGAATGCGAGGGAGGAGAGGTGGCCGGGTTCTCCCACTGGAGCGAGGCTGGGAGGTGGCGCGGCGAGGTGACGGCGCACTGGTGCGGCTTGTACGGGGTGGCGGCCAGGGGCGGTAGCGATGGCGGTTCTGGCGGCGGCGCGTGCACGGGTTGAGCAGAGAGGAGGCAGGCTTGGGGTGGAGGCGCTCCTGGGGGTGGGAGGCGGCTTGAGCAAGAAGGGAAAGCGGGGATTGAGGGATTTTGCTGAATTTTGCTGGGATTTGAAGAGAAAGAAAAATCCAAACTCAAACTCAAACTGAACTCAAATTTTGAATTTTGCAGATGTTTCAATTTCTACGATGTTAGTTTGTATTTCTGCATTGCAAACTAATGCCAATTCTCAAGTTGATGCTATTTTGAATATGAAGAAAGATCTGGCCGAGAGGGAGGCAGGCTATGAAGTAGAGAGAACAAAGCTAGTGTCACTTGTGTGCCGTGGCCCGTGGCCGATGGTGCGGCAAAAGGATGGTGCGGGCTAACGCCCAACGGAGTGCACGACGTGCACATGCAGTGCGCGAGGTGTGTGCGCCGAAGCCAGTGCAAGAGGGCTCTTGGCGTGTGCGTGGGGTGCATGAGGCGCGCGCGGGGAAGAACACAGGGTTGGCACGCGGCTGTTGGGCGTGTGCATCAGGTGCAGCGCATCATGAGGGGGATGGGGATGAGGGGAATAAGAAATCGGGAAAGGAAAATGGGACTGCACAAGGAAAACATCAATCGTAAGAATTTTGGATCCAATTGGCCTCATAGAGCAATGTGATTTCAAAAATAGCCTTTATATCTCAAAAATTCCAATTTTGGCCCCTCTTGGCGCATCTTTGCGATGCAGGGCAGCGATTCGAGAAGGCTGCGCTCGCCGATCGCAACAACACATAGGTCTTTGTCGCGACCGCGACGAAACAACTTTGTTGCGCCGAATCTGGCAAAGAAGAAGAAGCTGCGGCTCCCATCGGCAGCATGTGCCCTCCCTCGCCACGCGGTGGCCATTGCCGCCAGCGCGCCGCATGGCCCCCGCCACGCGCCGCTTAGCGCTGCGCCCGGCGCGCGCGCCCGCCCGCTGCCGCCACGCGCCACTCCGTGCGCCCAGTGCCTTCAATAAAATGAGCCGAACACGAGAACGCCTGAGTGATTTTTAGCAACTGAAAGGAAGAGAGCTAGAGGAAGAGAAGCAAAGAGGAAGGGAAAGGAGAAGCCAAGCAAAGAGGAATTCAGCAGAGAGCAGTTGAAGCTTGCGCGTGCATCATCAAGACGAGCATCTAGAGAAGGTAATTGTTATTCGCATCGGGCTATAGTTTTAGTAATGTGATTAGCATATAATTAGATAAATTGTAGATTCTTATTGTAGCAACTTAGTAGTTAGTGTTGTGCAGTATGTGTATTTAAACTTAGCGTTCGGATGTAAAATTAGAATACTTAGTGTGATTAGCATGTAATTAGAAGGTTTAGTGTGATTAGCATGTAATTAGAAGATTTAGTGTCGCTGACGATCGGGTCCCACCGAGCGTGTGCACCGCGTGCGTGGTCTATGGATCCTTGACCGGCCATGTTGACCTTTGGTCCATGCAGTATGCCATGGACCGAGTTAATGACAAACGGGCCTAACCTGTACAGTAGACCTCGCATGTCAGTGGTAGAGGCTAAGTTTAGCTCGAGTAGACAAATTTTTAAATGCAATAGGCATTTGTAAAGTGATTTAGTTTTGCACTGTAAATTCATACAACTTTAAAAATTCATAACTATTTGATAGTAACTTCAAATTTAGTGAAACCAATTTTGTTGGTTTCTATTTTTATTGTACTTTAACTTAGAATAGGTTTGAAACTTGTTACTGGTACTGATAATTTGCGAATTTGAATTAAATTCGGTTAAGAATTATTTTTACAGTACGAATTGAATTAAGTTCAACATTTCATAGAAAATTCATATGAATCAATTTTTGTTGGTCATGAAATGTTATTCTGTAGCTAACCATGACTAAAATTGTGGAAAAATTCATTTGGAAAACCCACAAATAAGTGGATGGTGCAAGCAATACATATAATTTAGTAGTTTTATATGCACATGTGTTAGGTACTTCATGGCGGAGATTCAAGATCTATTCGTATTCCACGGGAACGCTCTCGTACGCGACGGACCGTACGGGACGGACCTGTTGAATTGCGACCGGACAGTGATCCGGGCGCCGGGTCTGAGGGACATGAGCCTCTCGAAGCTAAGGCTGTGCGTGCGGTCCGCGTTCGATCTCGCCACTGCAAGGATGAAGCTGCGCATCGAGGCGTTGTATTTCTCGGTGGTGGGTGACGGAGGGGAGACCGTTTGGCAACTTATGAAGGTGACAAGTGACGCTTCATGGGCCAATTACATGGAGGTTATTTGCAACCCTGCTGCTGCGATCTTTGCGCGGCCGATGGTCTATGTTCGATTCGTGGAGGGCGGGGACATCAGGCGTGGGTGGTTCCGGTGAAATTTGCGGTGAGGAGGAGTGCGTTGGTCTCCGATGTTGGAGGAGCGAGGCGAGGAAGTGGGCGATGGATACACGAGGAGGCGTCGCGACAACTTCAAGCCCAGCGAAGGAGTGGGCGGATGGTGGGCAACCCATATTGATTGCCACGAGTACTGGCCGGCCGGTGGAAGAGGTGGAAGCGGGAAGAGGAGGATGTGAAGCGAGCGATTCGAAGGCGAGGAAGGCGGAGAAGGCGCTACGGGGAGGTGTTGGTGGTGGTGTTGTGACCACCAACACCGACATCCTCTAGATTGGACAACGTCGCAATGACATCGCTGGTCCGCCACACCGGAGGAGGGCCGATCGGGGTTTAATGAAGACACCTGCTCCTAGGCGGCGCTTCCTAACAAGGCGCCGCCGACATGCTATTGCGAATCGCCATTAACATTGGCGGACGTATCGGTGTAGAGGTTCAACCCGACACCTACATCGTTAGGTGTGTTGAAGAATCTGTCTTGGCAAGGTCCGCGCGCGCGATTCCGCGACCTCGAGCACGGGCTTCGGATCCGCGGTCTTTGAAGGACCACACGTGTGAGCTAAGCGAGCGCTTCATAGGCACGCAACATGGCGTCCTCGTATGTTGCCAGTCTAATAAGCCACCTCGTGGTTGAAGATGTTTGCATTTTGCCAAAGCTTCTAATGGCAGAGGTTGCCAATATGGTGGGGTTCCAGGTGAGCTACAAGACGGCATGGCGGGCGAAACGGAAGGTTGTGGAGAGAATGTTCGGCACATTCGAAGAGACTTATAACCTAGTTCTAAGAATGCTGCATCAAATTGCAGAATCAAATCCCGGGACATACATAAACAAGGTTGATCGGGTGCATCCGAGGGAGGGGCCCAATTGTTTTGTTCTTGACACGGTCTTTTGGGCCTTCGCCGGACAATCGAAGGGTTCAAGCATTGCCGTCCGTCTTGGCGATGGGCGACACCTTCCTATCCGAAGTACAAAGGTACCATCCTCACCGCTGATTCTGACCGATGCGAATGACCGATTACTCCCGTGGCCTTCGCAATTGTTGAGAGCGAAACACCGAAAGCGCTATGGTTCTGTCCAACGTGAAGCGGCGGTGGTCCAAGACCGTCGGATGTGTGTGTCATCTCGGACCGCAATCTTTGGGTTGTTATCTGCGTTGAGCACGATGCAAAATGGGGCGTAGCCGTTGTTCGGTGGAATGATGTCGAGGCGCGGTGCATGAGGCATCTCGCGGTGAACTTCCACACAAGGTTTGAGCAAGGACACGATGAAGATGTTCAAGAAGCTCGCATGCGAGAACCAAAGGCGGAAGTTCGATGCGGTGTGGAGCGGCTCGGCGAGGACACCGGGAAGCATGTAAGGAACTTCGGTGGGCGCGAGGAAGGTGCGGCGGCGGGAGGTCCGCGAGTTGGGGAGTTCACACAGTGGGTTAACTCAAACGCACCCGACCTGGAGAAATGGTCCCTGCTGCACGACGGTGTCCTCAAGGGTGTCTGATCCCTGCCGATCACTGCGATCGTGGAGGAGAGCTGGAACCGTATTGTCGGCTACTTCGTTAACAGAGCCATGATGGCCAAGAAGCATCTGGAGGATGGCAAGCAATTCTCAAAAGTAATGCACACCTACATGAAGAAGAAGATCAACAAGGCTCGTTCCCACGCTGCTCGTACCATGGATGGCGTCAGGCAGAAGTTCGAGATCCGGCTCAGGGAGAAGTACGTCATGGGCCACGCTAGAGGGGATCGGAGGTAGGTCTGCACGATTGGTGACGAAGCGTCGTGCACCTGGAACAAGCCACGGCTTCTCCACAAACCATGCTCTCATGTGTACGCGGCGTGTGCGGTGTGGCGCCAGGCCTTGGAGCGTTACATCTCCGAGTACTACGATATCCACCACCTGTATGGCACTTGGAGTGCTGAGTTCCATTCCTACGGGATGGACATGCACTACAAGGATCTCTGGCTGGGGCAGGTGAAGTGGGTGCCCAATGACGCACTGAAGCACCCGTGCCGTGGAAGACGCCGATCCACGACGCATCGAGCGACATGGGCGGCGATCGGTAGCGAACGCGAGTTCGCCGCCCGGCATGCGAACTATGCAAGACGATTGGGCACTCCATCAGTCGCTGCCCAAACATACCTAGCACAAGCAGCGCACCGTAGCACCCAAGATACAATTACTAAGTCGTGATGTTTCATGCTTATTTTAATACCTAGTATGAGTTGTATCATCGTCAATCCATGCCTTTCTGTACGGATGTAATGTTATGTTCTGTGGGTCATTTGCTAACTCATTATGGTCATATCTACTGTTATGTTGTACGGGTGTGTATATGGTGTTATTCACTTTGTCTTACATTACATTTGTCATATGTTTGATTTCTTTTGTATGTCATACATTATGTTTTATATGTGGACTAACATGTTGTTTATCTCTCGCAGGAGATGGCGCGACCTCGGTTGGGCTCGCTCAGATGAGCGGCGACGACATTTGGGATGGCGACACCGATACTGGCGTGGTCGTCCGGCGTCGCCCTCGAGCCTAGTCTGGCGCCCAGAGAGGTGGGTTCTTGACGAGCGGTATGTCCCACGACCGCGGGACACTGGCCTCCTGCCCTTTGCCCGCATGTTGGACGTACCGCGCGCATTTCAGTTTGACGCGGCACTCCTATCTGCGCTCGTGGATCGTTGGAGACCAGAGACTCACACCTTCCACTTCCGGTGGGGGGAGATGACCATAACTCTGGAGGACGTAACTATGCTTACAGGTCTGCCACTACACGGTCTTCCAGTAGTGCCACCTCCAAGGCGAGTGGACTGGAAGGTGCGTATGGCTGACAGATTCGGTCACCCAATTCTTGACAACATGTCGGGTGTGCCACATTCCTGGCTGCTGGAGTACATGACCTGCCCCGAGCATGCGACTATGGAGGCAGTTTGGACACACTTCCTTGCGTACCTTTTGTTCCTTTTCGGATGGATCTTGTTTCCTACGACTAAGGGTGACTGCGTGTACCCTAGCTACATCCATCTCGCTGAGTCTTTGGTGGATGCCCGACCCGACAAGGTGCCACAATATAGTTGGGCCTCCGCAGTGCTTTGTGCCACTTACCGAGGGTTGTGTGATGCCTCTCAGCGCAGTACGGGCGGGGTGACAGTTCTCACTGTATGCTACACACTGCTGCAGCTATAGTTATGGGAGCACTTTCCTGTTGGCCGCATGGTAGTTAGGATCGCGATCCTACTCTTAGAGTCTTACGATTCTACGAACCCACGACAGCCTATCGATCTGAGTCTCACTGTCGATCCGATCCTACTCAAGGTAGTTAGGATCGCGATCCTACTCTTAGAGTCTTACGGTTCTACGAACCCACAACAGCTTATCGATCCTACTCGTAGAGACTTAGGGCAATTTTTTTAGAGGCCAGGCTTTGCTGATATTTTGTTTTAGAGCAAAATTTGTTGATATTAATTTATGAGAATGAAACAATAAATAAACAAGGAGCGTGCAAAATATTATATCAGTGTGGTAATGTTGTTCTCCTGTAGTTCAGAACTATATCACCCATCATGTCAGAACTATTATGCTTTTCTGTTGTGTGATAAGAAGTGTTTTGCCCCTTTTTGGTAATAAGTAAGTGGTAAACCTTATAAGAATCATAAAACTTATAGTATAGATGGTAAATATGTGTATTTTTACAAATCCGTAGAATCGCCGATTCTACGATTCGATACTACGATTCGATCCTACCCAGGGCAAATCGATCCGACTCAGGATCTCGACCGACTTAGCGGCCATATTTTGAACGCCGTGCACCCTTTCGATTGAGCGCCAAGCTTTACGGTATCTTTGCGGTGATGACCCCGTCGATGGGCCTACAATGGGAACGCGTTGGACACATGGTACCCTAGGTTGGGCCAGAGAGAGACCGAGGCGTGCGTACCCTGAGTTCCATAACCTATTCGAGACTCTGCATGAGGATGAGGTCATCTGGTGGCCATGGACTGCACAGTTCCTTGCAGACACGGCCCCCTACGGGTTATCCTCGCAGTGCACTCAGGACAAGACGCTCTGGTTGACAACCTGCCACCTGATCTTCTCCCACTTGGTCGAGCTGTACAATCCACAACGGGTCATGAGACAGTTTGACCTTTACCAGGAGGTGCCACCACTACCGGGACGACCTCTCACGGAGAACCCACCGGTATGTCATTTTTCAGTATCATAGTAGCCACATGTCTGACTTACATTTTCTTATATCCGAATTCAATTGCAGGCAAACGAGAAGAGGCCGAAGGAGCGACGACTGGAGGCAGACACAGCAGCCGTGGACGACGCTGTGGGGCGAGAGGGTGGCTACAGACGTGGTGCGTGAGTTACGAGGCTACGCCATCCAGACGTATGGTGCGTACTTGAAGTGGTACGTTTCGCGTACTAGGTGTAGGCTTACTGGGCCAGCGCCACAGCGACCAGTGGAGGTCATGCAAGATCTTGTTGTACTAGCAGGTCTCGACCGTCATCGGGCGGCGCGTCACGACGAGATGGTAAAACATTCTTCGTAGAAATTTCATCCGACAACACGTTTCTAACTTACTATCGGTTTCCTTGCAGTACTACCGCCTTGATCGTATCGAGCGTGAGGGTGCTGAAGCTCTACGTCGTGGTCGCAATAGCACATTTGATCGCCTCCTACACGCGGTGCGTGCGATGATCGAGGACGCGAGGACTGCAATGAGGACCATTACTTGTGGTCGCCACAGTGACGTTCACATATAGAATCGCGAACACCGAGGACACCCTCCACCCTTAGCACCTCCCTCGGCACGTCCGTCGCACTCTGCGAGTCGTCAGAGCTACGGTCGCTCAGCCTCGACGCGCCTCGGGCCACAGATACGTCATTCGTCCGCCGGTTGTTGTCATCAATACTTGTCTATGCACTCCTTTCGAACGTATATGATATCACCATTTGTTCTTGCAGCACTTGCGAGGGGACAACACTCTGCTTCAGCCGTCGTCGTCACGGAGGGAGGCGCAACACTTGGGAGGGGACAACACTCTGCTTCAGCAATCATCATCGCGGAGGGAGGCGCAGCATAGGACTTCGTCGCAAACGCGACGTTGTTCCACTGCAGACAGCGACCCTAACTCGCCGCAGCACCAAGACGACGGTTTGGGATCAGTGGCGCATGGCATTCAGCCGCAAGGCATTCAGTCGCACGTGCGGGAGCGCGACCAGTGATTTGCCGAGACGTACCAAGGGTACACCGTGCAGCATTACGACACAGACTGGCCAGGAGGATCCTCATCCACACAACAACCTACTCAGGTACGTTTTAACGTAGTTGTAGCAATTTTTCCAATGCATAAAACCAATGACTAACTCACCAAGTATCCTTCCCTCAGGATGAGCACGTGTGGATCGATAATATGCTCAGTTTTGACCCGGACACCTACACTGAGATCACCGCAGCGACGCCTCCCACGCAACGCCCCTACTACGGCTTGCGAGACGCACGCCGCTCTCCTGACAGGTTCACCTTCCCTGAGGATCAGCTACGCCGTTTGAGCAATCAACGGGGCGATGTACCATAAGTAATGTATTGTGCCATTGTGATTTACGTAGTGTCAGTGTGCAGAATGACCTTGTGATTTATGGACACAACATGTTCTAAGCTCGGGTTTGTATTTCAAACATCCTTGATTTTCGAAATTCAAAGTTCGGGTTGATCTTGGGACTAGCTCGGTTTGCATAGAGGGTTCCGTGGTTCTTCTGCTAGGGGATCTGATACTACCTCGTGGACGCGAATTTCCTTCAACGCTGCCACACGATTCCTCCTCAGGCCCGCTACCTCGCGGACGCGATTTTCCTTCAACCCAATTGCAATTCAGCTGCATGCTATATATAGATGCTTTTGCTGCCATTCACCTCACTCTTCATTTCCTCTTCTCCTTTCTTCTAGTCTTAGACGGGATGTCTACGACCTCATCTAACTTTCGAGTGAGCAGACAATTAGAATCACTGCGGTAGCAGCTGGTTTGCCCTCATTGCAAGGATCCGGTGAAGGTGTTCACCTCGCATACGCCAACGAATCCATCCCGAGTGTTCATGAAGTGTTCAAATCTTACGGTAACTTTTGCCTAATCATCTCGAATGAATTGCATTCGAAACAACATGTTTTTTTTCACTTGAGGCTGCATTTCTTTTTTAGAGCACAACATGCCGGTTTTGGTAGTGGGCTGATGAAGCTGTCCCAGTGGTTCAAGATATTGCAATGCAAATTGTTGCCTTGCAAGATGACTCTCGTGGTGTTGCTGCATTTCGTCCAGTGGCTTGACCCTCCGACCCACCAACGCAGAATAAAGAGAATAGACTTAAAAGACTGGATGAAAGGATGGAAAGAGTTGAGAAAATGCTTCAAAAATTAGTTAAGCTAGTTAGTTTTGCGGTCTTTCTTCTATTATTTCTTGTGGTTGCCAAGTAGAAGTTCAGTTCTAATGAGATTGTAATGTCCACTCTTTATCTATGCATCACAGTCCGTCATGGATGAGAATAAACCAGTTACATTATCTACGCATGGATGAACTGTCGTGTATCCCTGTATTACTTTGTGTGGGAATTCATGAAACCCTAATTTTCGAAACCTCAAATCCAAATTTTGGAGACCTAAATCTGCAATGTTGGATACAAATTCAGAACACTTAGTTTTCACAACGACAAGAACAAACAACTTCTCTCTGCAAAGCAGAACGTGATCATTTTTTGCAAAGTAAGACGTGACAACACTCTGCTTCCCCAGTTTTTCAAACCGAAAAGACGACACTACGCAAAGAAAGACGTGACAACACTCTGCCTCGCCAGCTTTTCAGACCGAAAAGACAAGACTCTGCAAACAAAAACGTGACAACACTTTGCCTCGCTAGCTTTTCAGACCGAAAAGACAAGACTCTACAAACAAAGACGTGACAACACTCTACCTCACCAGCTTTTCCGACAGCTAAGACAACACTCTGCAAAGCACAACATGGTTTCTCTGTGCAAAGTAAGACGTGACAATACTATGCCTCGCTAGCTTTTCAGATGGACATGACAACACTATACCTCCTCAGCTTTTTTGAACTAAAAGACATGACTCTGCATGAAATTAACCACACCATGCCAACCATGGACCTTATAAAAAGGGGGTTGAACCAAACCCAACACTACACAATACATACCCAACTATGGACTCTTCGGCAAACTTCTACGCGAGGATGTTGCAGAAGCAAAAGTGGCTTAAGCAGAAGAGGAAACATCTACAATACCCAGATTTTTCAATGAAAGATGCTCCAGTACCACCACGTTCTCTGATCCCGCAGTGTGTATGTGGCGAACCAGCAAAGATCATTCAGTCCACACACCCAGCTACTGCCGCCCGGGCGTACTACACGTGCGAGCACCACCTCGTAAGCATTCCTTTCGCGCGCATCGATTTTCGTCAACGTTGAATTCCTTAAATTTGTAACTTCGTCCCCACGTAATGGAAGCCCGAGATGCGCTGCCACTTCTTCCAGTGGATCGATGGCCCAGAGATGTAGGACAGGGCATTCATTCAGCAGAAGTACATGCTGAACTACTCGGTGCGAGCCGAGAACTTTGTGTGGTGGAAACCTTACGTACTGGACCCTGTTGAGGAGGCACCGAAGGAGCCCAGTAGTCGCCCGAGCGTAATGCATATTGACGACGTGAGTTATGAAGAACTTACATCCTTATTACGTTTTTCACTGTACGGTGTACTTACATCAAACAATCGCGGGATATGGACGACTTCGACATACCAGCCTGACGTGGACAGTCCCGCGACAAGGGCAAGGGAAAGGCTCATGCGGCTCAGCCCGGCCGCCACAGCGTATCCGGACGTCCTGGCGTAATCCGTATCCACGACGTGAGTTATGAAGAATTTACATCATTCTTACGATTTTCACTATACGATACACTTACATCATGGAATGGCAGGATATGGACGATTTCGACATACCAGCCCCACGTGGACAGTCCCGCGATAAGGGCAAGGGAAAGGCTCATGCAGCTAAGCCCAGTCGCCACAGCGTATCCGGTCGGCCGGGCGTAATCCGTATCGACGACGTCAGTTAACAATAATTTACATCCTTCTTTCGATTTTCACTATACGGTGCACTTACATCAAGGAATTGCAGGACATGGACGACTTCGATATACCAGCTCGACGTGGACACTCCCGCGACAGGGGGAAGGGGAAGGCCGACGAGGAGTTCAACGCCGAGCTAGTAAGGAAGGGAAAATGGCCTCGGTCCACGCAGTAGGTCAAGTCATTACGTAGTAGTCCCCCGTGCAGTCCTACCCCCCATTACTATCCCCTAAAGGCATGCATACTTATATGGTCCGGATGCTTGTGTCGCAGTGTACCGTAGTAGTAGCGAGGATGACTAATGAAATTAGCCAAACCATCATGCCATGTCACTGCGTGTAACGTGCTTCTGTCCGCAGACTCTAATGTAGTTCTGGTTCCGTGTGT
Organism: Ampelocalamus luodianensis; assembly: GCA_036346255.1. Classification (NCBI taxonomy): domain Eukaryota; kingdom Viridiplantae; phylum Streptophyta; class Magnoliopsida; order Poales; family Poaceae; genus Ampelocalamus; species Ampelocalamus luodianensis. The sequence goes on along the minus strand of CM070617.1, from coordinate 19,861,456 downwards.
CCGCTAAGCCATCAAAGCAAGCGTATATTGCAAGTATGCCTCTTCTAGTGGAATCCCAAAAACAACCATTCGCACCGACATCGAATCGTCCATGTTTTAGGGTATCTTCATAATCACAACGAGCGTTCAAAGCCCCTTCAATCATATTCTGTATAAGCTTCATAAGGTACTTCATCGACTGCCTGGCTATATACGCGTATACGTTTAAACGACTTCATCGAGGAGAGACTCCAATAGTACTGGTTCCTTTTTATCCCACTTCTAAAAAGACAACAAGTATTTCAGCACACAAAGTTTGCTTGGACGACATCCTCAGGGTCATACCTCGTCTGATATGCTTATCAATCATATTTTCTCAGAACGAATAAAATAATTGAAAAATTACAAAAGCAACAACACTGTGACGGGAGGCTCCACAAAAAGTTTCATAATTTTCTAAACTCATTTCCTATATTTTGAAATTACTACAAACAACGCTGAAACCGCGACGAAACCCAGATTTTGCAGAAAATAAAACCCTAATTTCCAAACCTCGGTGTCCATATTTCTTACTGAATGTTTTTTACAAATATCAGTGCCTGTTCAAACTCTAATTGAAATGACTGAAGAAAAATTCGTATTCGTATGAGCGCCCAAACTTCCAACCATAATTGATTTTCCATTTCTGGAAACCTTAATTGAAAGGACTGAAGAAAATTTTGTATTCGTACCAACGGTAACCCAAACTGCAAACCCTAAACTATACCAGCGCTAACCCAAACTGAAAACCCTAATTTTTTCCCATTTCTGCTAACCCTAAACTTTTTTTCCCTTTTCTTCGCAGCACTGTTGTGCTTGGCAAGGTGTTGCCGTAGTGGGCAGCAGCAGCTTCATGCTGCGGTTCGGCTCGGCAGCATGTTGGGTGCTGCCAATTGGCACGGCATGAACTCGGTTGCTGCCGTCCCCGACGGTAGCAGGTACTAGGATGGGGCTAAAACTGGAATTTTGACGCTAAGGGGGCTAGTTTAGGAATTAATTTGCGCTACAGGACCAAAACAGTCCAGAATTCCAATCGGAAAGGATCACCTTCCTACTTGGCTCAATCCGAGCCCAAGTCTGAGTTAACTGAGTTTATTTTTGTATGGATATAAGGTGTGTTAGTAGGCTGTTTAGTCGGTTATTTATTTCTTGGGAATTGATACTATGCCCACGTCCGGACGGAGGACTAAAAATCGGACGGCTCACTCTTCACGACTCCCACGCCCACCGGACACCAAGCCACAATCCAATTCGCTTCATCTTATCCCGTCACTCTCATTCACTACCTCTGCTCTTATCCCCTTATCCCCATCGCTCTACCGCTCTCTCCACCACTCGCTTTTTCCGTCTCCTCCACCGCCATCATGCCCTGCCATCGCCACCATCTCTACCTCCCACCCCGCAGCTACTCCACCTCCTCCTCATCCGCCCCCGCGAGCAACTACGACTTCTAGCCACTGCTCGCCTACCTCTCCTCCCCCTCCACCGTCGCCTCCCTCACATCGCCGTCCCCGCCTACCTCTGTGTCGGCGCCGAGCGCCGCCTGGCGACGTCATGCTCTGTTTTCCCCGCGAATGAGTGGCACACGCTGCTCCGAGGCCTCACCACCAGCGATGCATCCCTGCCGCTCGCCTTCGCGCTGCTCCCCTTCCTCCACTACCACCGCTTCTCCTTCCCGCTCGACCTGCTCCTCTCGTCTCTTATCCACTCACTCTCCGTCTCCTGCTGCGTGCTCCCGTACTCGCTGCTGCTCTCCTTCCCACCCTCCCTCTCCGACCCTCCCTCCTTCCCGCACTCGTTTGTATGAGATTTTTTTGGTGTGTTTGTTGATGTTGCGCCCCTTGTAAAAAAAATGTTGCAACCGTAGAAAAAAAATATTGCACACGGGGAAAAAATGTTGCATATGATTTTATGAGATGTTGCATCTTTTTTCTTGATATGTTGGCGTCCACTAGATGTTGTGCATGTTTGATTCTGGTAATGTTTGTGTTGTTTTGATTATGAGGATGTTTGTTTGTTTGATCATGAGATTTTGAGACAATATTGCATGCGTATATTTGATATGTTGCAACAGGCTTCCCACCGTACGTCCTAGCCGTAGTTGCTCCCTTATTTCTTTAGAGAACCGGGCTGGTTCTTATAGAAAATCTGGTTGTCCTTCTTTCATTCAGGCAGGACCCAGTTAGAGGTGACTCCTATGAGTGTGTCGGCCTATAAGCTCAGGGGGTACGCCCCGTGTAATCTTCAGAGTTTTTGCTTCGAGTTACTGAGAGAGAAAAGGAGAAAACACCGAGTACGGTGACCCAGCCGAGTATTGTGTTCTCGTGAGATCCTTTTAGGGTTTCTGTTGCTTCGTGGTTTTGATCTTGTAGATCAAAGTTGTATTGCGGTATACACAGGGAGGAGCAGTGGCGGAGCCAGGAATTTCCAAAGCTTGGACAAGCCGCAAGCATCCCTTTTTTGCCTGGGCAGGAACTTCACCGGGCTACCATGGCGCGTCGCCAGCAAGCCTGGGCAACTATCCAGGCTGGAGGGACGGTGGATCCGCCCATGGGGAGGAGAACAATTATCTAGGGTTTTGTGTGTGATTTCCGAACTCACCACCAAATTCAACGTTACTTTTGGTCTTGAGCTGAAGGTTGGAAGCTGCTACAGAGACATCAAGAAGAGAAGATCAGGGAGGGCACGTGGAAGCATTAGGGGTGGTACCAGCTGTCCGAAATATCTAATCTCACTGCTTCTTGTGATTCCAGTTGCACATATAAGAACATTTACAATAGTGTAATGTCAGCTGTCTATAAGACTTGTCACGTAGGACATTAGATGACGTGGATGAGAGAGAGAGAGCATAGAGAATTGGGTCGTCTCTCATGCAGTAGTCGACTGTAATATGAGAAATAAGACACATTATATATGAAAAAGTTGTTTATAGAGTCATGTAAAAAGACAACTCATTGTAAGAACTGTCTTTAGTGTTGTCTATAGATGACATAGAGGAGTACTATAGACAACAGTTGTCTTACTATTGTACATGCCCTAAGGAGGTGAGGTCCTGCCGTTGCTTCTGACTACGTGAAAGATCGAGCCATAGTATGCGTGCCCGATTGATGATTTTTTCAAAAATTATATATATATATATATATATATATATATATATATATATATATATATATATATATATTCTCTTAGAGTTACATAAATAAATGTCCAATTAATAAAATTACAAAATCTGACTTCTCTCATCAATTCTGACGACACGACCCTATCGCTAAATGAATTGACGACAGGCTGATGTGGCAGATTCTATCGCCAATCATTCGGCGATAGGACCATGTCGCCAAATGAATCGATAATGGGAGCTTCCCCATCAAACTATCACCAATTCATTTGGTGACAGAGTATTGTTTGGCCGACAATCTTGTCGCTGATTCATTCTACCGACAAATTCATTTAGACGATACGCTCGTGTCACCAATTCATTTGGCGATAGGCGACAAAAGCCTATTTTTGTAATTGTATTATCTAGACATTTATCTCTGTAATTTCATTTAAAAATGTATTATTTGAAGAAAAAAATCCCCGGTTGATATCATTATGATTGGGTTAATTTCTTATTTGCCACTGGAAATTGGTCCGACCCCTAAAATGCCATCATGAAACTGCTTCTCCCTTTATTGCCACCAGATCTCAACTTTCATCCTGTTTTTACCACTCTCGTTGGTCAACCATGTGATGACTGGCAAATTGAGTATGAAATGACATATTTGCCCTTTGCATTTTATATGTTAATAGCTTACTGATTACTTTTAACTAACCTCTTATTACTTTATTTGTCCACTAATTAACACCACTGGTAATGCAAATTGCTAATCGAAACTCTATTACTATTTAACCTACCAATTATTCTAGATTAGTCACTTAATTAGGTGGCCCTACAAGTCATGCATAGGGAGACTGTAACAGCCCAAAATTCAAATTTCAGTTGAAAATAAAAGTTTAAGTAAATTTTGGGGATTTTTTGAAATCTTTAAAAGTTTTTACTTAATCATTTTGAAGCTAAACAATTTGATCTGCAAAACATATTACCAAATAATAGTTGAAAATATTTTATTTAAGTCCTAAATACTCCAAATAATTTTTGTGAATTTTCTCAGGATTTTTGAACTTAATTTGCTATATTCTAAAGCCTAATTGAATTATCAGCATTTAATTAATTAGAAAACCAAAATAAAAACCCAAACAGTCTCTGGGCCGAAACCATCTCCGGCCCGTTTTCCGACCGCGCCCGCACGGCCCAGCTATTCCGAGCGCGCCCTCGCCCTCCATCCACCGTTGGATCTAATCCAACGCCTCAGCCACCACCTGCCACTTTCCTATTCACCCGCGCCATTGTCGGCCGTTGGATCAAGATCGAACGCGCGCCCATTGTCGTCTTCATTCCTTTTCTTCTTCCTCACTTCTCCCCCTTTTCTTCGCACCGCGTCCGCCATTGCTAGGGTTGGAGCTCCATCGGACAACGGGCATAACAACCCGATTTTGCCGCACCAACGCCGCCAATCTTATCCCCTCATCTCTCCGTGTTCGGAACGAACTCTACCTTATCCCGTAGCACCGCCCATCTCCTATTTCGCCGCGGCCCCGAAACGGACTCCAACGGCTTGTCGCCGATTCGACCACCCCCGTGCCCTATAAAAGGCCACCCCGGGTGCGCCTCTGCTCACTCATTCCATCCCCTCAACTCTCGTAGCCTCCCGCCGCTCCTAGCCGCCGGAACTCGAGTTTTAGTTCGTCGTCCGCCGAAGCTCTCGCCGCCGATTGCCTCGCCGTCAACGACGCCCCTTCCCCGTCGACCACACCATCGTCATCACCGTGCCACACTCTACCTCGGGCGATCTCTCACGTTGCCAAAAGGTCGCCGGAGCTCGTCGCCAACAATACCCGAAGCTTCTTCGCCGCTTCGACCTCGCCGCCGGCCAACTCGGACATCCTCTGGTGCTCAGATTGGTACCAACGTACTCGCATTAGTCCCCTCTAGCCTTCGGTACCATCCATCGCCGCTGAAACGCCGCCGTTCACCGTTGTCGCTCGCATCCGAGGACTCGCCGTCGGCAAGTGACGTGGCATCCACGCGTGTGTCGACATCAGCAACCACGTCGACCACCGGCTTGCGTGTCACCGATGTGGCGGCCAAGATCGACGCTGCGCCACCGCACCGCACAACCCAAGCCAAGCCTTCGGTGGACTCAGTCCATGAGCACCGAGCCACTTACAAGTGGGGCCCACATGTCAGAAATTCTTTTAATTCATTTAAATTTCGAAAATCCCTCGCTGGCGTCAGCATTGTGCAATAAATACATTTTTCCAATAGAAAGATAATCCGGAAAATTCAATTAAAATTCCAGATTTAGGTTTAAACTTCAAAAATTCATATCTTTTGCATCTGAACTCTAAATTGGGTGATTCAAGTTGCAAAATTTGTCTAAAATCATAATCTAGCTAACTAAACCAAAATATTTTAATTTGGAGTTTATTTGAGTGAAGTTTTTGAATTTATTTGAATTTAAATTTGTCGTATTTTTGCGTATAGACTTCGATGACTCCGGAGAGTTAGATCCTTCTGACGATTTAGAGCTCCAAGACTTCAACGAAGGCAAGTTACACTATTGATCATATTGTTCCTAGTATTTTAAAGTATTTAATTCCTGTTTTTAAATTACTATTGCATGCATATGTTTTTACAAATGATTGAATGTCTTGTTCTTCCAACTTCCATTGTATGGTCAATTTGATTATTGATTATGAATGTCTTGTCACCCTTAGGTAAAATTTGTCATATGTTTAGCCATGCTTAGAACATATATAAATTTGGGAGGATTTAGCCAAATCTTTACAACTTGATTTAAATTTGTTCTTGTGGTATTGTTTTACCACGAAAGCTTATAAAGAGGTTTTTACTCTAAATAAAATAAAATTGGTTTGGACTTGGGCGGGATGGATGGATGATGGGTGCAGGTTCATGCACGGGCCTAATCTGGTTAGGATTAAGGCCCAGGGTTTTAATTGAAAGACGCCCAAGTCAGTTAAGGACCGGTCTTTGAGCGTATTTTGCTACGCCTTACCGTACCACCACATGTCTTGTATGGGCAGGATTTGGCTAAATAATTTATGGTGTCTTAGTGTTATTTGTGCTATGTTGTATGTGTGGGTGTTGGTTAGACATTAGTCCCACCTAGCGCAAGAGGGGTCTCCCGGAGGATGGTTAGTCCAATGGTAGCGAAACCTTAGCGGGCATAAATACATTAAGACCCTGCATTGTAACGGTCTCATGATAATTGCTTAGTCACACGCCTTCGGAAGCGTGCTTTGGCCGACATTAAAAGCAAATTATCTCGTGTGGGTAAAGCTGTACAAACTCTGCAGAGTAGAAACTATTCAAATAGCCGCGTCCGCGGTCATGGACATGCTAGCAAAGCCACTCTAAGTTAGACTTGTTTTTGGTTTATAAAATGATTTCTACAGATGGTTTTAGGATGGATAATCCTATGGTAAAATTTGGGCGGTTAGCCAAGTGATAGGAGGGTATCCTTCACCATTCAACCAATGAAGGTTATCCACTATTAATTGTCATTTTAAACACTGATTGTAGTTATAATATAAAAACCGGCCTTAGAAATTATTTAACCTAAAAATGTTGTTTATGCAAAATAACCCTGTCATTATCCTTTGTTTACCTTTTGCATGCATAAACTTTCAATATTATGTGTAACTTGCAAGCACGAAAGTTGTGCTTACTCTTGCCGAATAATCTTTATTCAGGAGAAGACCTCTACCAGGACGGTGAGGACCTTGACGAATAGGCTACGCCCCCAGACGATTGTCTGTGGCAAGTCGTGTGGTCTACTACTACTTTGTTTCCGCTGTGTTATTTCTTTTCTATTTGGCCTCAGGCCCTTTTTGTAATAACTCAGAAATTATCATTAATAAAATGCGTGATATGATTTTGCTATCACTTTTGTTTGACTGTGTACACTAGAAATCCTAGACTAGTGTATGAACACAGAGAATTTGGGATCCTTCGTTCCCGGGTTCGACAGAGACCAGACACAGAGAGGGGGCAGCAGAGACAGAGAGAGGGGAAGCAGAAAAACATGGGAGCAGGGGTGGAAGCTAAGATGGGGCTCGACGCTGGCGGGGGAGGTCATGGCGATGGTCGTGGATGGGGAAAATGGAACCGGGTAAGGGAGTGATCTGATGTGGTGGTGTCATGGCCCGAGGTGGTTGGTGGCGGTCGGACGGTGGTGCACGTCAGCCGGGATGGGGAAAGAAACGGGACAACAACGTTGGAGAGGTAGGAGAGGAAAACAGGGGTGCACACGGGCAAGAGGGAGGTGAGGGGAACTCACCGGGGTGGTCTATAGTAGCGGGGAGGAACCGAGGCGGGCCGGCACCGTGATCCATTGGCGGCGCTGCGAGGTCAACGTGAAGACGGTGACCTGGGGAAAGACGACCCGATTTAGTGGCGGATAATGATTTGGAAAGGTGAGGGTATACTTAGGGTGAGAAGAATCGAAGGGGATCTCACCGGGGAGAAATGGTGGCGGCGGCAGGGCCTTTCGGCCGAAATCAAGGAAGAAGACATCGGCATGGTGCTCTTGTGGATTAAAACCACAATCAATTGAGGGGATGAAAACCACAATCGGTCACTTCCGCGCTCCCCGTTGCCTACCGGCTGGCGTCGTGCTGTCTCTCTCCTCTCTTGCCGCACCGCTCTACATCCCTAGCTTCGGTCAAGGCGACGTAGGTGGTTGGGGCGCAGAGGAGAGCGGGAGCGGAGGGGCGGTGCAGGCAGGAGCGGAGTGGCGCAGAGGGACAGTGCACCTGGAGCAGAGGTGCAACGCGGCGGGAGTAGGGGAGGTCGGGGCTTGAAAAAAGAGGAAAAATAAAGAGTGGGTGAGAAAGAAGAAGGGGAGGAAGAAGAATGGTAAGATAGACATTTTTCTGTGGTTAATAGTGGTTAGACGTAACAACGCTAACGAGAGTGGTAAAAACGGGACGAAAGTTGAGAACCGATGACAATAAAGAAAAAGGCAATTCCACAATGGTATTTTATGGATGCGACCAACTTCTAATGACAAATAAAGAATTAAACCTAGCTGAATTCACACAAGAATGCAGTGAAGTGAATCATGCATTGATAGGCAGCAACTGAGCAACTTTTATCTGATCGTTGCATAATTGCATTCGGTGCGAGTGTACATCTGGACATATACTCAACGGTAGACCACTGGTATCTATATCAACCTAGCATTTATGCTTTGACTAGGGTTCATTACAAATTTACAGCGCGCTCCAGCTACAGCTTCTTTCAGCAGTGTGGCTAGAGCTGCAGTCGAGAGTCAGGGATCAGGATAGTTGGCGTATCAAAAATCCTAAACGCTTTGTGGAACTCTTCTTCCGATGCTTAGGAAAAGGCTGTGCAGAGGTAGCTTCAGGGTTTCTGTGCAAGCTGTAAGAAGGAAGGCGCGTTTACCGGCTGAAATGCTCGAGGCCAACTCACCACCATGAATTGTACGTGTCTTTCTCTGGTAGATGGGAGTAGTAATAAACCATTACGTACTGGTGACAGAGACTTTTCGGTTTTGGTTTTACAGTCTCTAAAATATAATGAAAACAAAAGGTAGGGAGTAATAAACTAGCAAGAAGATATTGATGAAAATTTTCATTTGTCACATAAAATCTGACAGGCTAAAAACACAGAAATACTAAAAAATTGTAGCATCCCACTCCAAAACATTGGCATAGCAAACATTCGTTCGATCTAGTCGTTTGTCCAGAGTTCTTACAAGTTTTTAAAACTAAAAAGGAACCATTCGGTTTATTAAGCTACCCAAGCTTAACTCAAAATCTAGATTTCAAAAACAGTTTATTTTGGGCAATTCAAATTTCAATCAACTAAAAGTTGGATTTATTTGAACTCTATCGTTTTTTACTTGGAGTTTAAATCGGGTTTCCTTCATTCGCTTCCTTTTTCTGCGACCTAGTCACGACTTTCCTCCTTGCACCACTCAATCCTTGATGAACGGTTATATCTGATGGTTATGTTCGGACCTTCGAACGTTCCCATCATTTTGCTTGCGCCCTCCGGACGGTCCGAACATTCTTATCTCTTTGCTTCGTCCGATCGTAATTTGACAGCTCCCACTCCACCACGTATTTCCTCGCTATCGCTCCATTTCCTTTGATTTCATCTTGACCGTCAGGACCTCCTCTGATTTCATCTTGACCGTCAGGACCTCCCATTCTCCTCCTCAGGACCTCCTCCTCCTCCTCGCGACCTCTTCCTCCTCAGGACCTCCTCCATCTCGTGGTATTTTTGCAAAGATCACCCTCTCGGTTTTGACCACCTAGTTGTCACAACCTCCTCTTTTTGAAAAGACCACCCTCTTCCTTTGGACCTCCCTCTCGCTTTTGACCAAGCTCCACCTGGTAGGCTCTGCTCACTTTCTTCTTCCTCCCGTTGTGTCTCTGCTGCAGCGAAAGTCTTCGTGCATTAAATGCTGTTGTGTCGCTAAATGTTGTCACCTCTGCAGTACTCATTTCCCTCTTTGGTCTCCTTCTATACCTACTCCAATCCTTTCCCCCGCTTGCCAACGTCGTATATATTGAATGCGGTGTTCTCCATTGGTTGTCACCCGTTCCTTCCTTAGGACCTCGTCGCGCGCCTATAATGCACCTGGGAGCTCTCCTACCTCTCTTGTTGTCCCTATACTTTAGACCTCCCTCCGCGCGCTCCTCCTCCTTTGCTCAAGCTCTCTCTAGAGTGGTTCAAACTCCTTTATCTGTTTTTCTCCGTAACCTTTCTTTTGGCTCTGGTTTGGAGATTTCTTTTGTCTTTATTTGGTGTTGCTTTATTGATTTGGTTCTTCTCGTACGTGTAGATTCCGGCTACTCTAAAGAGTGCGTGGATCCAACAACCTCCATCAAAAACTCGCAACTCTACAGTGAAGGCAAGTCACAGATCTTTGATCATGTTGTACCTAGTTTTCAAAAGTATATTGTTTTATATCTACCTCCATGGCTACTTGTATAAAAATGATTTGGGCAGCAGTTAAATTCCTACTTGACAGTATGCCTCTTTGAGTACTTGTGCTTGACATGTTCCTTTTGGATACCATAGTATGGGTATTCTTAGTTGGTCTTGTATCGGTATTTCCAACCTGGGAACGTATTTATGCTTAGCTCTGCTTTAGTTGCGTAGGTCTCGTGAATCATGAATCTTAATTGCTAAACTTGATTAATTGAACTATAAAATTGTGGTGCGAGGCCACTATTGTGCAGCTGTGGTGGGATGCCACAGTTGTGTCGATCGTGGTTTGATGCCACTGTTGTTAAAACTTGTTGTGCCAAGACCAGGGTAGTCTTTTGGTCGGGTTCAACCCAAAATGTTTTCTCACTCGGGCGAGTGATCGTGCAGTAAAGGGGGTGCTATATGCACATTGGGATGAGGTCGCCTCGCTTGAGTGGTCTAAGGACTTAACTTTATGTTCTATTGATCCGGGTATTCCGTGCAACCACAAGATCATTTATGGGGTGGTCTCGGCCAATTAATTAGCAATGTGATGGTTTGGTTCTGTTGTGGTGGTGTATGTTGATTCACATGACGCAAGAGGGGGCTGTGATAGCGAAACCTTAGCGGGCAGAATCAAGCCAGAACAGAGCTTTGTAAAGGCCTTGTCATGCTCTCTAGACTGCTCACATTTGGAAGTGAACAGGGGTTTCAACGGGAGCCCAACCAGCTAGAGATGTTGTGAATTGTGGGTAAAACTGTATAACCTCTGCAGAGTGTAAATCTATTCGAATAGCCATGTCCCGGTTATAGACATTGCCTGGTGAAATCGCGCAAGTGGTAGCTTTTCCTCAAATGGGTGGTCGTGGTTGGTGTCTAGAACATCCTGGTCGTTGGTACGACCTGGGCGTGGGAGTAGTCCTGGTCGTTGGTGCGACCTGACCTCTTGGGAGTGGTCCTCGGAGTGAGCAGGGTGCTCACGACTTCCTTCAAAAAGAACTGTTACTTATGTATTACTTTTTTAACTTGAGCTTTGCAATCTACTTATGATATTTCCCTATCAAAAGTTGTTGTTCTGCAAACTAACCCTAAAGCTCTCTTTTATCAAGCCCTACATAAATATTATTTGCATACTTATTCCCTACGACTTGCTGAGTACATTCAACGTACTCACGGCTCTTTAAACCCTCTGTTTGAGCAGTGGCCGAAGAAGACCAATGGTGTTTCGACCTCTTTAAAGAGGAGTTCTTTGAAGATCAGGCCTTCTAGGGGACGTCCTCCACTCAATAGCCTCTGAGCTTGTCGGATGGCTCTGCACGCTTTTGTCGTTCCGCTGTGAGTGTTCCTGTTGTCGTTTTTGTAAGCCCGTGGTGGCAACCTCTATAACAACCTTGACCGTAAGGTTCTCTGTTAATATAAGTTAATTTGTCTACTTTACCTTAAGCTTGTCGTTTGATTTTGATTACATCTATATTGACAACTATGCAAGCTAGCTACTCATCATAGGACTAGCTCGGTGTGCACAGAGCGTCCCAGGGGTTGTTTGTTTACCCGGAGGCCCTGACACTTCTCTCAGCCCCAGCTCGATCCACACTAGCACACACTAATTCTCTCGCTCTCTCTGTCATCTCCAATTAGGTTTTCAACATGCGGGCGTGGCAACGAAGGCGGGTGCATGGGGTGTGGTGAGCGAGCCCTCCTCCCAGGCAATCCCTTCCCGACCACTAGCGTGCGTGCCGACGCACCAGCGTGGTGACTAGGGTCGGCACGTGGGGCACAGTGAGCGAACACAGCAGCGACCTCGTCATCCCCGATGATCCGCCATTCTTGCTGTCGTATCTCCCCATTGCTCAAACACCAACGATCCCATCCTTGTTGTCTTATCTATCTCATCCCCACATCCAGCGAGCCAGCGAGCTTGGTCGGTTGATCCAGTTGCGGTGCGACTCGGGGCCCCGTGATTCGACGACATTGTACGGAGCTTGGACCAGTAGGGTGAAGCTCAGGTTTGGGTGGCAGGGGTCGACTCCATGGTGGCGATGGTGTCAGGCCGGAGTAGGAGAAGAGTCATTGGGCCGTAGCTGAGGGGAGGAGCCGACGCTGAAGAGAGAGGTAGGAGAGATGTTTTAATTTTGTTTTGATTTTGTTGGTTGTTTTCGTCAAAAATTGCTGAAACTTTCTTTGAAACGGTGGGACTTTTTTGAACTTTGTGAAACTTCTTTGAAACTAGTTGAAACACACATGAAACTTGCTAAAACTTCATGGAACTTAATGTAACATCCCGGCCCAATATAGAGCCATAATGTCACCTAAATCATTATCACTACCAATCTAAACCATAATTAACAATAATTTCAACAAGGTATGCACGGAATAAAACCTCACAAAGGGTTACTAAACAACAACCTAAATAATATAAAGCCATAAATGATTAACTTTCATAGCTTGGTCACACATGCCAAGAATGCACAGGATACACGCACCTGAGAAACACTTCGGACACACGCGCTCAAGAAACGCCATAACCATGCTCCCTGTACATAGGATGGTAACAAGCAATAATAAATCAAACTACTATTAAATCAACAAAAGTTACAAACCATCAATCTAATAATAAACAAGTCTAATAGATTCCAAAGGGAATTATCATGACGCTAGATTTAATGAAAGCACACTACTATAAATAATATAGGTGTAGTGTTTGCATGTGATGCATACGTGCTACTCCATCACATGCATGATGCCGTCAACGTCCACCTAAAAGCAACAACAAAGCCAGAGTGGGTCCATGACTCAGCAAATACAAATAAAATAAAAAAAAACTATTTATCAACCATAATCATTACTATCATCATCATTCATGTGTTCAAGTTTAATCATCATCTTTTTATTAATACAATGCATCACTATTCTACATGCTCATTTACTCATCATATCACTTATACTTGTATAGCATAAGTGAACCCCTGCGATAGTGTTCACCCTTCCTCAAGCCCGTTCAACAAGGACCGGGGATCTCTCGACTCCTGTGGAGTCTCCACCAACAAGATAGATATCATATGATCACCATAAGTGATCTCCATTATATAATCATTGTGCACATGATGCAAAAATACAATTTGATCCCTTATTCATCAACATGTTTCATTATCATCATATCATGTCATCGTCATGGTAATACCATCATAATCATAATCATTCTTATGGCGTATAAATAAGCATAACAAAAGCGTGAATAAATATCATAGCAATTTAATATTAAAGACAACGACAACCAAACCAATGTCTACCGCTGTACCATGCACTTGACTCTTAGCCACGAAAGTCGGGACGATGCAAAGGCGGCACCGAACTGGAAGCAACACTCTCTAGACAAACATCAATGATATATCTCAAAATATACCACGACTATATCCAATCATCAAACAATACACTACCGCTTCTATGCACAAACCCGATGCACTTGACCCATCTTCACCAGACAGCCTACCCACTGTTCCGGTGATCAAATGTTCATAAATTTTACTTCTGGATTTCAAATATAGCAAACTCTATATTCTCTAGAATCTAAACGAAATTTTCTATAATTTTCTAGTTATGTAGATTCTCTGATTATATCATCTAGTTCTTCGTTTTCAACCTCGAGGGTTATTCTAGAGCTTAACAAAATAGCAAACTTCACAAATTCATAACTATATTTCTTCAACATGAAAAATAGCAAACCATACTGTTTATAGAAACTACAGAGAATTATCTAGCTAAACATTGTTATGACTATAGTTTAATTCTAACATCTAATATACATAATCAAGCTTTCTACATAATTGTTGTCAATGACGACGAAAAACCGGACAACAGTACTTCTGAGGCCATAACTTTTCAACCACTTATCCAAAATTCATGATCTTGGACTCTCTGAAAGGCTTAGAAAATTATCTACAACTTTACTAACATGACAAAGTCATGAATATAGACAGAACTACCCCAACACCCCCCTCTCGTATGGTTCTACAATATAACTTACCGAAGTAGGGCATCCCAAAATGTCCAATCCCCGCGACCAAACTAATATAAAACTTGAATAAACAATAATCTAAAATCAAATTAGGGCTCATCAGCTCATTACCCACTAAATTGGACGAAGATCAGTGGCATATCAAGGAACCCTAATTTCTCCTATTTCCTTCCCTTCTCCTGTTCCTTCTTGCTTCCTCTTCCTAGTCCTCTTACTGGCCTACTTCCTCTCCTCCTTACTTCTCATCTTGTAGCACAGCTGCAACAGGGCACAACACAGGGGACAGAGGGCAGCTCGGCAGGGCTCTGGAGGCAGGCGGCCAAGGCAGCGGCCAGGGCGCACAAGGGTAGGGGTTGGGCGACCAGACGGCAGGCAGCGCTGGAGAGGCAGGGTAGGGGTGGCTAGGACTTCGCCCCCTCCTTCTCCTCCACATAAGAAGGGCAGCTGACCCCCTCCTCCTTGCCGAGCTCAACATGAACTCGGCTTGGGCTATGGGTCGACGGCCCACTCCACCTAGAACTCTCTTTCTCCTATTTTCTAATTAAAATTAAAACAAGATATTACCTTTAAAGTTTTGGGATTTGAAACTCATCGAAATTTCAAGTTTCAGGTTTGAAACTTAAAGTTTTAGGATTGAAACTTCAAGTTTCAGTTTTAAACTTGTTGAAACTTGAAGTTTCAGTTTTGAAAATCAGAACTCATATGTTGAAGCTTCAATCAAAACTTCAAATTTCGGACTTGAAACTCACCGAAACGTCAAGTTTAGGTTTGAAACTTGTTTAAACTTGAAGTTTCAATGTAGAAACTCAAGCCTCATATTTTGAAACTCCAACCGAAACTCGTTGAAACTTGAAATTTCGTATTTCAAACTTCAAGTTCTAGATTTGAAACACGTTGAAACTCTCGGGTTTCAAATTCAGACCTTAAAAATTCAAGTTTCAGTGTTTAAAACTTGTTAAAAGTTAATGGTTCGGGATTTAAAAATTATTAAAATTTGTTGTGAATTTGCATGAATCCTGAAACCCGTGAAAACCTAATGAAACCGTAAAACTTTTGCAGCGTGAGCTAGCGGTACTAAAAAAATACTGACAAGTTTTTCCAATAGAGGGTTTGGAATATTTGGATATAGGAAGCTTAGTGCAAACACGCAAAAGAATAAAAGATGTGCATTGCAAATGGCAGGGTTCGCCACTGAATATTCTCAGCCAATCTATTCCCTAATGCTTACCCAAACAATAGCTATGCTCTGCTGCGCTAGTCTCTGCTACCACTGTCCACACATCTCATCAGTGTCCAGTTCGACTCACAAGTCTGTCTCCATGACCATGTCATCTCCCATCACTTGCCACAAAATTTCCGCCCTCTCTCCCCCTTCAATGCTTTTAATTTCCACATAAAAGAGGTCAGGTAGCTCCAAGTCACATTTATATATGCATGCCGTAGTACTAGTACCACCTATCGCCCATACTAGATAAATGCAAAAGCCTCTCTGACTCTTTGCACTAGCTAGTTTGCTCAAGTTGCATCCGAAGATCACAAGATCGCATCAACATATCATGAGCAGTCCAGAAGAGAGTGTGTTCGAGATGGATGCTGAGCCAACACTGTCATCACCACAAGTCATTCCCGTGCACCATCAAACCACATGCCGCATCCTAGAGGTTGATTAATTCGCCTCCACATTTTACAAAGATCAATTGGCCACTGCTTTGTTTTGCAGTTGCTAATTCAAAGGCATGAACCTTTGTTGTTTCACTCTGTTTGCAAAATGCGTATCAGGGCATCCTTGGGAGGTGCACACAAATGGAGATGGAGATACATGAGAGGGCCATGAAACATGTGAGGGAGATAGGGGAAGAGAGGAAGAGGAGCAGCTTGAAGAGGAGGCTGATGGTGAGGCTTAGGAAGGATGGCTATGATGCATCTCTCTGCAGGTCTTCATGGGTTGCCACCACTGAGCATCCCGGAGGTAAAGTATCGTACCTTAGGACTAATGGTAGCCGTTTGATCTCTGTAACGCTAGTATTTTTATCCTCCTCCTTTTTTGCCATTTCTGTCGGTGCTTGCTTCTCTTGTAACCATCTAAAACTGGGCTAGGTTGCCTGCAGAAAATGCTGTCTTGGAACAGCATATTTCTTCTTTTGGTAAGGAAATATTTCCCAAAATTACCATCTGCTGCGTAAACTCCCATGTGATATAACTAGCTGATCTCCTTTCACACCCCACCCCATTTCTTTTCATTTTTTTTTTACTTGGCGCTATTACGCCAATAACAGTAAAACTTCCACACTCTTCTACTATGGCGCTGCAAATGATCGGTGTCCCCCATTAAGCACGGGTCCTTTCCTGATTTACCATCACCACTCTTGTCAGAGCAAATGATTCACATCTCCGTACACATCCACAGTAGAAGTACCAGTACTGCTACCAAATCATCAAGTAAAATGTTTCGCTGTAATTAGTAACACTAATTACCCATTGCTCCGTTAAAAGAAACAGTGAGCTGAGAGGTTTTAGTACTAGCACTAAGTACTACTATACTAACTAGCGATGTTTCTTGCAGGTGATTACGAGTACATTGACGTCCATGTGGCAGGGGAGCGTGGGGCCACCTCGTCCAGGCTAATAGTGGACATAGATTTCAGGTCCCAGTTCCAGCTGGCTAGACCGACCCCATGGTACGCCCACCTCTCGAGCCGCCTACCGCAGGTCTTCGTGGGCCCACAGGAGAAGCTCCGGCAGGCGGTGGCGTTGCTGTGCATGACTGCGCAGAGGTCGCTCCGGGAGAGCGGCCTACACGTCCCGCCGTGGAGGAGGTCCAGATACATGCAGGCCAAGTGGCACCCCTGCCGCGTGGCGCTGCCAGGTGGGTCCGGGGTCGAGGCCGAGGACGGGACTGGGACGGTGGCGAAGGACGGTGGCGGTGGGCCCCGGAGGTCAGGCCTCTCGATGGAGTTGTCCTCCCAAGCTGGCTCCACGTGGATGTAGGTGAATTGTTTTTACTGTTTTACTGTGGGGTAGTGTAGAAAGTACTGCAGACTCCAGTAGCTTAGATCAGGTTAGGTGGTGCCGTGGCCCTTGGTGGTAGTCAACGGTCAGTAGGAGTGGCAGTAACTTTTTAGGGTGAGCCATACAGGAAAGAGAATCTCCCGTTTTGAGAAATTTCAACGCAGTTGGTCTCGAACGCTCCGCATTTTTGCTACAGAGAATCTCCGTTTTGTTGGTCTCGAACGCTCCGCATTTTTGCTACACCGGTCTGCTACAGCTACAGTACCGTATCGTTTGTTACAGTATTTAATACAGTACTCGGCTAAGAACTGTTCGTACGCTAGCAAAAACCTTTGTTCGCACCCTCAGTTTTGCATTTTTGCTTACGCATCAACAGTTGCTACGGCCACGACATCCTCCATATTTTGCAGTGTGTTTTGAGGCTAGTAAAGAGCAGAATCTGAGCCATCGAGTTTAATCTAATCGTATTGCAAGGCAAAGATCCAAGACTGTCAAACTCGTGTGGGTTAAGCTTGTTTTACTACAAGTTCAACTCAAAGGTGATTACTTTTACCAATGCACCTGAAATGAGTCATTTCGTTGCGTGGCTTTCTGTTGCCAATTTGGCTGTGACACAAGGCGTGCTGCTTCTGTGCTTTCTGTGGAAACTTGCACCGGCCATGGGGCCACGTTACAGTGACTATTCATAACGATTCTCAACGTGTAATAGCGACCACGTTTAAAGTTTAAGCAAGACACCGGCCGATTATAGCGATCTCTTTCGGTGCCGGACGCCTGGCCCTGTGCGACGACAGTGTGTGGACGTTCTTATCGCTGCACTGGTGCGAGTAAATGGAAGCAGTACATCGTATGCGCGGTGTTGCCGCGGTGCCGGACACTGCTCGCGCGCGTCGCATCCGGAATGCAAGCGAGGCCTCCGCGCATGGAGGATCTGAACGGAGGGAGCTACATGCTAGCTGCGAGCCTGCATGTTTTGTCAGATTTCTATGTGACCAGCATGTCCTCCTCCGTCACTTCGCTGTTGCTGCAAGTACAGGGCCGACGGATATATATGATGGGGTTTTGTCAATTTTGCCGGTTTTGATCGTTTTCCTCTTTACATTTTAGAGGTGTGAGATGATTGATCTCTAGTACTACTACACTATTCCTTGCTTCTGTTTGGACTCCGGTGAAAGCAAGGGGCAAAAAAGAAAAGGAAAATCGATCCTACCTGAAGGAGATAAAGATCTGCACAGTGACTTGACTATTAGTAGTGCACTGGAGACCGATTACCACTTACCAGAAACCAGAACGGACAAACAGTGGAGCAACACGATTAGCGGAGTTGTGTTTGCCACTCACGTTGCAAAAACGGTTATTCCTCTATCTGTCAAAAGACGGATGCGATACAGCCACACTATGCAACAAAGTGCTCCATTGTTCCCTTTCAAATCGTCAAGTAGGCAGAACGCTAATCATAAAATTTTGAATTCAAGCTCGAACTAGCTGAGGACTGAAGAGTAATAATAACGTACGAAAAAACGATGTTTCCTTTGTGCCGTCTGCGTGGGTAAGTCAAATTCGACCTCCATGATTACGATCAGGCCCAAATGGTTTGTTTTGCAGCCATTTCCTCTGTTCTGCCGAGGGCCGAGAGCCCAACACACGAGAGAGAAAAGAATCACGGTGAGCAGTATAAGCTTTGTAATGGGGCAGCAGCACCTCTCCAAGGCCCAAATACTTTCCTTACCCCTTCGCTTCTCTCTATATGCCGGCCGGGACCACGAGCCTTGCTGTGCGTTGCGTACGATACAAACAGTTCTCTTCGTTTCTTTTCTTTTGAGTAAATTGCAACGAAAGTCACCAAACTTGTCGTCATGTCGTCGCGGTTCAAGTAGGTCACTGAACTTCCAAAATACATATTTAGATCACGAAACTTATTTAAGTGAGCCACTGAAGGTAGGCTAGTCTGGTTACAACGATGACATGTGAGGGCAACCGATGCAAAGTGCGCCCATGTGTAAACTTGTGGCCAGTGTAATTTTCAGTGAACCCCTAACATTAGACACACTTTGATATTTGCACCCACTCAATTTGCAACTGCCAATAGAGCAGAGGGCGGCTTAGCTGGCTTGGAGCGCTGGTGGCCCGACCTGTGGATGACGAGGGAAGTTACCTGCTAACAATCTCCACAAATCTTCTCATCTACTGCTTCGACAGGGGTTCTTTAGGCGTTTTGCCCTTGTTCATCAAAGCACACTCATGCCGTGACCCGCAACAATCCGTCTCAGCCGCACATATCTCCAACCGGGGGTGGGGAGTCAACGCACGATGCTGGTGCGATCGGAGGAGGAAGAGGAGGAGGCGTAGAAACCGGTCGAGCTCGATCCATTGCCATGGCGTCAGACTAAGGAGCGTGAGCTACAATGGGAACTGTAGGGGTGGCGTCACTAGGGATTTGGGTGCTGACCGGAGAAGAAGGGGAATCAGGAGGGCTCAAGAAAGAATTAAATTGGGTATTAAGAGTACCCCATCTAGTAATATTAAAAGCATTGGAGGACTATTGTTAGGCCCCAAATTTGAAATTCGGGATTTTCCGTGTTCACAGCACCAGTCTCTAGATCACTCGATCAGTAGCCAATGCCAACAGTTATATCATTGAATATCAAACACATATCTTAAAAATGTAAATCTATTGTATAATATTAGAGAAAGCATAAATATACTTTAAGGCTTTCGACTTTCAGGGTGGCCAGTTAGGCCAAATACCTTTAAAGAATCAGTAGTAGAAGCGGAATTTAAAGTGCAACACGTGAAACCCTTACGATATACACACAAGCAATCGACTGGGGTACGCGACCTAGATCTTGGTCTTTTTGATCTCCAATCTTGACGAATGCTCATAAGTGTCCATGTAGCCTTCTTCTTTTATGTTTACTGAATAATAATATATTGAGCGAGCATGAAAACACAACCGTACTCGCAAGCAACCACACATAATGCAGTTATATAATATGCAAGGCTGATCAAAGTAATGACTTGTGATTTTTTTTGTTTCTATAAAGCCACTTATTGAAATAGACTATGTAGTAGCAAGTTCTCAGACCTGACATTTTTAACTAACATATATTTTAATAAAATTGAGTTTTGTTGTAAAATACTAGTAGAGGCTCCAACCTCCTATACCACTAAGTGGTTCCATCCACCCAATGCTCACGTTCTTTCTCGGGTCACATCCTGTACTTCTCACTGGTTCTCAATCAGGTCATCTTAAATCTCTGAGCTCCAACCCATCTTTTTATTCCACCCACAAATTATTTTATGAAAAATGAAAGCTAATTAAAGTAAGTTCTCGGCACTATCCATGACCGTAGGCATGGCTATCTAGATAGTTTTACACTATGTAAAGTTCGTACACTTTACCCATAAGATACAATCAACTTACAATGTCCTTGACACACTTCTATAGGTTTGCGACTAAGTTGATTATCACAGGGTTTTTACAATGCCCTACCTCAACGCAACCCCACCCGCTAAGTATCATCTCCTTGGGCCACGCCCAGGAGGTCTCCCACTTGCGCCGTGTAGTTTAATGGCTTCTACCCATACCCATGCACCCACCCACCAATGGTGAAGTTGCGATGAGGCGAACAAATTAGTCAGCCCGGTCGTACCCATTATAGACTTATGGTTACATTGTTTCTACACGAGAGGCTGTACAAGAACTCGGTCCTTTATTGATTTGTGCGATACTTTCCCATACCCACTCTGTCATGCTCTTCTCAGGTCTCAGCACCTCCATGCTTTTCAGCCGAAATCTATTTTTGGTTTTCTTTTATTTTAAAATACTTTTTTAGTCAACATACCTGCCAGGCTCCAACTTGACTGCCCAAATCTAATTTCAAGTTTTAAATGGTGTTAGGGCAAATCATTGCCCACATACCAATATACCTAAGCTAAGCTAAGCATGACACTTAGGTATGAACTTAGTAGCTAGTATGTATACCATTAGCCTATGGTGACAAAGGATAGTGTCCAAGTTCAAGGATTGGGAGTTTATATGCAATTATCATTAAGGTAATAGCTATGAGCTAAATCAACAAATTTGTACAAATCATAGCAATGCAATTTCATAATTTAAAACAATATAATTGCATTTCAAAAGTGTGTGCAAAATGATCAAAGTGTTGACACATCTTGCTCAATGTTCTCATAATCATCTTGCTCAATGTTCTGATAATCTTGGTCTCGACCTCGTTCTAATTGGGACTGTTGTGCTGTCATGACTTCATGTTCTAACTACACAGAATACAATTGAACACAAGAACGTGAGAAAGCATCTAAATGAAATCCAATAAATCCAAAGACATTCAAACAAAAGGGATAACACTTCAAATGAAAGTAAACATATCTAACGATATCTGGAAAGAAGAAGGTATTCCAGATGAAACTAATCACACTTAGTGGAGTTGATGAAGGAAATACTTTAGGTAAAGTATATCAAAAGGATGTTGATGAAGAAAATACTTCAGACGGAATGAAGTATATCAGGGACATTTGGAATGAAGGAAATACTTCAGACTAAAGTAGGTAAATCCAAACTTTCTTTGTTTGTCTGGTGGTGGGGTTTTGGGTTGATAGTTAGACTTAGGGTTAGGTAATCGTTTGATCCGGAGTGAGGGGAGAGGGATCGGGCTCTCAGGAAGTCCACTGGTGCAAGGAGTTAGGACTCCAGCGGGAGGGAGAGAATATTCGTAAGAATATTCCGCATTGGTCACCTAGATAGGAGCGACGTAGGAATATTCCGCATTGGTCACCTAGATGGGAGCGACGTAGGAATATTCCACATTGGTCACCTAGATGGGAGCGATCACCCAAATAAGTTGAACTCTCTAACCCGCTTTCGGATCACGTATCGCACTTCCACGAGGAGCGGATGGCGATGGGTGATAGCTGGAGCCTATACGATGTCAATTGGTGGTTGGACTACTATCATCCAGCTGGGGACCTATCACCGCTATCTATACACGACGCCTAGCTAATCTAATGATTCCTCTAGTTATTACTTCCTATTTATTGAGGAAGTTTCATGAAAGTTAGGTGAGATCTATGTGTAGGATCAGGGTTCGCATAGGGTAGATATAACTCTCACTGATACATGGGGTCTAGTTCATTTAATGGTTTTCTTATCAATTTATATTTATCAAGAAAGTTCCCTGAGCCTTAGTTGGAACTTCTAAGCATTGGCTAGGCGCCAATCTTACACCCTACATGGTTTGGCATATACTAAAGTAAACCTATCATACTAGGCTGATCCTTAGCTACAACACATGCTAATGATTACTTCTTGTTAAGTAGATCACTACCTTACAAGGTCTATGGCTCCTGCCTACTAGCCTTCGCTTAGCGTCGACCCTATTGTCTTGGTTACTATCACTAGCATGAGGCTAGGTCATAGCCATCGCTAACCTTTATTAAGTTTTGTCACCACTACACTTTACTTTGCTCTAAACGTCGAGGACACACTTGACTGCTTAATCAACTACTAGTATGGTCCATATGTCAATTCACATACATGCATATACATATACTTTTATTCCCTTATTTATTCTAGGTCCTAATTATATGTGAGCTTATGTGTCTCACTATAGGGTTGTTACACTAAGATTAACCCTAGACATGATGTTGCTAGATCATGGTATACAACCCTATGTTCATTTTTGTGCTCCTAGACATAAGGTTATACGTTAATGGTACTTGATTATTATCCAATTGCTTCACTATCTCGATTAATTTATTATCTTTATTATTAAAACAATGGTCTAGGGTTGACTAGTGTCTTATCATCAACGTAGGTATATGCCCAACCATGACTATACCATCTTAGGCTATAGTTACCTAAACTAACTATACTAATCAAATCACTAATCCCTGCTACTTAACCCTTTGTTTGGGTAGGTTCAGTGTGCTTAGATATATTACAATTTCTTGATTAAATTAGTATATTGATCTTATACATATATTGGCATATTAATAAGCTTAGCTAGTTATCATTAGCATTGCACTAAATCATTCACTAGGGGAAGGCCCACTACCAGCTACTCCTACCCAACGTACATAGAGAGAGGAATGGCCATAGAGAGATAGAGAGGCCCACCTGTCACTGATACAGAGAGAGCACAGAGACAGAGAAGGGGCCGAAACAGGGGAGGCGCCGGGGCGGGCCAGGCAAGGCTCATCGCTGGTGAGCCGAGCCTCGACGGCGGTCAAGGGAGCCCAAAATGGGTTCCGGAGGGGCAGATGATCCTAGGGTACCGGCGACGAGGGAAGGGATGGCCAGTAGCGGCGGAGCAATGGCGAGTGGCAGCGGTGGGTTGCGGGCTACGGGGATGTCTACAAGTCGGCGGCCTTCTCATCCTACTAATGGGCACATGAGCATCAATAGGAGGAGGGGAACCTACCGGAGTGATGCGGAGTAAAGGAGGCGGCCAGAGGGTGGTTGACGGCGGTGACCCAAGGTGGCGATGTAGCTCCCACGTGGCGGCGACGCCCTGCGCAGAGAGAAAGGCCGTGAGTGGCAAGTATTGCATGAGGGAGGTGAGGGGTGCTAAAGTGGAGAGGAATCAAAGAAGAGCTGACTGGGGAGGAAATGGCGGTGGTGGCGGCGGGATTCATCTGGCTTTGGGGATGATGGCGACACGACGACGTCCAGTGGAAGGATCACCAAGTTGGTTGAGGGGAAATGAGGAGATGGGATGGGAACACGACACGAACGAAAATGGGAGGGGCTCACCGGGGCGGCGGGGATGGCAAGCGGTGCGCGACGGATGCATGCGGTGGTGTCGTCGGGGAGGAAGATGGGGTCGTCAACGTCGGAATAGTCCCCGTAAGCAGGGATGGCCATGATGGTGAGCTGTAGATGGAGTTGCCTCAGGTGACACTAGTGGACAAGCTCCCCGAGGTGGTCGCGAGCTTGGTGAGGGCGTCGGCCGGGACAACGGGGTACTCCAAGCCCGGCTTGCTCTTGTTTGTCTCGGCGCTTTGAGGAAGGTGACTGGGAAGGAGGGGCGACAAGGAGGAGGCTTGGGCTTAAGTAGAGTGGGAACGGGGTGACAGCACAGTGGTTGGTGTCGGGAGTGCAGTGGCGTGGTGACGCAACGCCAGCGACGGTGATGGGCTAGTGGCTCGGATGTGAGCAGCAACGCGACTGCAATGGAGTGGATGGTGATGGGGGCGGTTGGCGTGAGGACGGCGGGGTGGTTCGGCCGGCATGGCGACGGGGGTAGGCGTGCGGCGTTGGCGTGGGAGCAGGGGCGAGCGCACGGACGGGGACGAGTCAAATGGCGATGACGCGGCGACGACGTGACGGGAACGTGACGAGGGCAGGTGGGAGATGATGGGAGCAGGTGGTGCGGGGCTGGCGGCATGGCGCGAGCAATGGCTAGAGGGGGGAGAAACGGGGAAGGAGGAGGAAGACGCTAGCGGGTGGGCTGAGTGGGGATCTAGAACGAAAATGACCAAGGGTCCCCATTCTCTATACATATCTTGGGTTATGTTGGGCTGTGGCCTGGGGTGTCATCTTACCTTGGATTAGGGGTGTCCATACTATGGCCCTGTTTGGTAGAGCTCCAGATTCTCATTTTTCAGATTCTGCTCTTGATTCTCTGAGAATCCACTTCTCCGAGAATCTAGAGTCTGATAAAAGCGCTTTCGTGGTAGGTTGGCTCCCAAAACCAAATGAGGGGGATTAGAGGCAAATAGACTATGTTATCCCTGGTTGTAATAATTCAATTGTATTTGTGTCTTTCTCATATATATTTGTACACAAATTATAGAATATTTTCTCCTAAATTTGTTTAGACCATGTGAATGTATATACGTTGTATCTGTACACAATGCCAGGTTACATTGTATTTACACTTCATGATGGATTACAACTGTGTATAAAATTTTTTTGTACTGTTCACGCTGCGATAGATGAAGCCGGAGATATCTCATTCATATCGTATAAGTGTTCAAACGATAATTAAATGATATTACGTACAAGTGTTAAAATAATAAATGAGTCATAACAAAAGACCACAAAAATTCACAAGTAGTGTGTCCATCATCCTGAATGAGCAATTGCACTTGCAAGGTCATCACGGAAACTATCCATAGATGTAGCACTAGTTGCGACGTTGACGCATCCGATGCATCCTGAGAAATGACATATTTGGCATATCTTGATGGTATTGTAGGTATATAATTAGGATCCCGATCGAACCTACGAAAATGCATGTCCGGCGAAGCATGTTCACGTATGAAGTTGTGGATTCCCATAGTTGCTGCAACAATCATCTTTTGCTTGGACATAGAAAAGCTCGGCATCTTAAGAAGAACTCTCTATTTCATCTTCCATACACTGATACACCAAAGGACCTCTCAATTACGTTGCGAACACTCGAGTGCAAATGGTTGAATTTCTCTTTCTCACCACTAGGAGCAACACCTCTCCGAAATTCTGGAACATGGTACCTTTGGCCCTTGTATGGTGCTAAGTACTCAGGCCTGTTCGGATAACCGGCATCGACAAGGTAATATTTACCTGCAACATAAGACGAAAAATCCATGTATATCAACATCCAATGCATGAACATTTAAAGTAAATAATTTTGTAAATGATACAAAGCAAAGAAAATTACCCTGTGGAGGATGTGGAAAGACTTCCCGGTCTACATCCAATGCATGATAAAGCACACTAGTATCGTGCATAGCTCCTGGTTGTCCAATAGATGCGTATGTGAAGCATATGTCAAAATCACATACCGCCATGACATTCTGTGTTGCACTTCCTGATCTACCAATATATCTAATTAGATCTTCTGGAGTAACAATTGCAAGAATGTGCGTACCATCAATAGCTCCAATACATTCTTTGAAATGTGGCCATATCCTTCGATCATTTCTAATTCTACTGTGGACCGTAGAGAAGTTTGGATCCTTTGACCTCACAAAATCTTTAGACATTCTGACCACATATTGCAAAACCTCATCAAACTTCCTGCTAATTGTCTCACCAGAATGCTTGAACCGATTCTGCGCTCTTCGGTTAGATTCACAGCCACCACATATGTACAGGAAAAGAGCTAGTGCTTCAATTGAACTTGTATGCGTAGTTGATTTCAAATCATATGTACTCACCAAAAGGTCATGTAGACTGTGAAAGATTGTAGCATTCATACGAAACATGTGGTAGCTTTCTCCCGGAGTAGTCAAAGTTTCTTTCACCCAACCCATTCCACTAAGCCGAGAAGTCCTAGGCTCATTCTTGTCCAAGTAGGTTGAGTGATAATTCTCCATGACAATTGCGAGCAAAGCAAGGTGACTTGACATGTCTTGCCACATACGCATCATCGTATGTCACACTCACGCTCCTCATCGATATATTACTCCCTTCACTATCGCTTTAAGACGACATCCGTACATGAACATACAAAAACACAACAACATAAATGGCAATTTAAAAATAGATGAGCACGATTAGGTCCAAGTAATGGTTTATAACTACTGAAAAATGTCTTATAATCCAAAGAAGGTCTTACAACCAAAAGATAAATAAAGAATAATAACAATGAATACAAGATAAACTACTTGTAGTAATGTCTCCATAATCATCCTAACGTTACAATAAATTTTCTATTTGCCATACTTGGCATCGTACTTCCTTTTGAGCCATGCAAATCGTTCTTCACTATTGCACAAGGTCATAAACATTTCCTTTGCTCCTTCTTTACGAAAATTTCGATGCAATGAAGTGCTCATTACTCCCATTTATAGCACCACACTCTTTAACCGATTCCATTACATCCTTGATGCTACACACCAAGTTTTCTCTCTTTTGTTTGCAAATGCTTCAAAAGATGCATGTGACTTCTCATTCAACTCAAGAATTCTTCTCGCTTGATCTTGCATGACCACCGAACCACTCTTTGGTTTCTTCCTTTATCATTGCTAGGGCCGCAAGCTCTCTTTCCTTTCCTACCAATTGGTGATTCATCTTCACAATCATGTTATATTTGTCATCACACTCATCTTCAAGCTCTTCAATATCAATAGCTATCGGTGCACGCAGGGCTTTGAGGCAATGTTCTCATTGCAGAGACCAATGGTCTTCACCGTGTTGCGAATGTCGTCAAACATCTTGGACAACAACTCCTCATTTTGAAGTCCAACCTTCTCAAACTTGGAACATCCTTTATATTCCTGTCAATGCCAAGCGTTACACGTTAAACCTTCACTAATAATAGAGCTATGTGTGTACATTAATGCATTTTAAAATAGGTAATGAGTAATAACATACTTTTTTTAATTTCTTCCATCGTTCGGCGGTGGCCTTTATTGTATTCTTTTCATGGTCCCAACCTAAGCCTGTCTCCTTCGTCCTCAATTTCCTCCAAATGTTGTAATCGTTCTTCAATTTATCTCATTTGTTCTTTATTTGCATCTTTTTGTATTACAGCCCAGTCTTCTCTGCAAATTTTTGTATCACAAGAGTATACCCGGGATTGTTCAAATGGGTATTCGGGCGATTGCCTGCCTCTACTTGTTCAACGAACAATTCACACACTATCCTAGTGTTATCGTCGTTCCACTCAGCGTTATCAGCCATCTGCATATTTCACATCAACAATAAGTCATGGAAACCTCTGAGCAGACAATGCACAAAAAATGGCTCCTTGTGGGACAACAGCAGAGCCCTTTGTATGGCGCATTTGATATGGTAATTTCAGCTTTCATCAAAATGATATCATCTTAACAAATAGCATGAAAACAGGGCCAGAATTACATGTACTAGGAAATAAAAGACAGCCCATATTCATGAAGATATCTACTTTAATTGTTTAGACATGCGACTGCCCTCACCCCATTACAGACAATCAAACAATAGTCTACAATCAACAATCAATTTGTCACACTTCAACAATCAAACAAAATCAAACAATCAAGCAGCCGCAAATGTTTTGTGGCAGTCTTCAACAACGGTCTGTGGTAGTCTTCAACAATCAAACAATGGTCTACATGTGGCAGTGCTTCGTTCATACGTTCCAACATGTAGCATCAAGCCATCAAAATTCCTATATCAATGTACACATCATAGCAAAAATCACATGCTCAGTTTTCAGATCATACAAACTAGCAAGACCATACAACTGGTAACATAACACATACATATGCATTTGTTATCCGATTTCATATCATACAATATTTTCTCAGATTTTAGATCATACATACTAGCAAGATCATACAACTGGTAACATAACACATACATATGCAGTTGTTATTGAAACTTTCAGATCATACACACTATGCAATTTCAGATCATTGCTATCAGATTTCAGATCATAACACATACATATGCATTTGTTATCAGAAACTTTCAGATCATACACACTATGCAATTTCAGATCATTACACAACTGGTTTCATACACTGTTATTGACATACATATGCATTTGTTATCATATTTCAGATCATACAATATTTTCTCAGATTTCAGATCATACACACCAGCAAGATCATACAACTGGTAACATAACACATACTTCAGTCTTCAGTCTTCTAGAGCTAGCATACTGCAATACTAGTATACTGCAATACTGGTGCATTCATTCACAATATAATTACCCCAAACACTCCAACATTAACTACAGAGTGTAGCATCACATTGTATGTTCAACAGTTATAGCTACAGAGTGTATGATCACATAGAAAA
This sequence comes from Ampelocalamus luodianensis, assembly GCA_036346255.1. NCBI lineage: Eukaryota > Viridiplantae > Streptophyta > Magnoliopsida > Poales > Poaceae > Ampelocalamus > Ampelocalamus luodianensis. The sequence goes on along the minus strand of CM070617.1, from coordinate 19,832,614 downwards.
TGACAGCTTATATTTCAACCTTTGATTACAGCTATGTAGTTGACCTATTATATAATCCGGTGAAGGATTCCTTTGCGTTTTATGTCGACAAGGCATGCCAGTAGCATAGATCAGCTGGAATACATGAAGGATTACATTCGCCAACTGCCCAAAGCCCTAGATCATAAAGAAATATTGGTTTCTTTGCCAATTCAACAAATACAGGTTTTTTTGCCAATTCACTGACTTTCCAACTATCCAGTTTAGCACAACAAAGTGGTAATCACAGATTCACAGATAATGGATTCACAGTCAATGAACCAGTAGCAAGCAGATTCACAGATAATGGATACATGCTGGAGAATGGATAATCTGAACAAGAAATCTACACTAATTGCTATCATTCACAATATTCACAGATAATCACATATTCAAACACATATGCAATCACAAAATCATAGCCAAAGGGAGGAGTTGGGACGGCAAGGGGCAGGGGGCAGAGGCGGCGCACTGGAGTCAAAGCTTACCTTCACAGGACCCGGCGGATGTAGTCTTCTCGCGGCGGCGCACTCGGTCCAATGGCGCAGCTGGAGGTCCGCGGGGTGCCTCGGGGCCGGCGCGCACTCGGTCCCGCCGCTCTAGGGTTACGGGTCGGCGGCTCTAGTCCTCTCGCGGCGGTGCACACCGGGTACGGCGGCGGCGCAATGGAGGTCCGGCGGAGGTGCCCTCAGGAGGTGCGGTGGCGGCGCAGTAGAGATCCGGCGACGACTGCGTGGAGGGGCGGCGGAATCGCCTCTGTCGCGAGAGAAGGCGTGAGGAAAAGAAGAGATGCAAATTCGGCGAAGGGGTATGCGCCGGGGAAATCGACAGCGAGCGGGTGTGGGAGGAATAATGGCATTTTGCGGGTAAATTTACTCAACTCCAAAGGGTATTTTTCTTTTATCAAATTGGATTCTCACGAGAATCCAAGGAAAGGCTGCTTCTCCTCGCTAGTGTATTTTTGAGACAGCTCCACGCGAGAATCAGAATCGAGTGGTTTTGAGAATCAGAGTGTTTGGTACGGCTCCACGAGAATCGATTGAGAAGCTGGAGTAGAAGCTATACCAAACAGGGTCTATATATACATAGCTATATATAAAAAAAATGATTTTTTTGACATGGCGTCCTGTGCACCCCGTTGGGGTACTGTAGATCTACCCCTGGGTGGGCCGGAAAGGGAAAGAATGAGGAATGGAAAGAAAGGAAAGGAAAAAAGAAAAGGGGGAAGTCGGGCTGGGCCGCGTGGTTTTCGGCCAAGATCGCGTTTTTGAGATCGAGGTTTCAAATAACAACCCCAAAAATTCGTACACCAATAAAATGCAACTAAAAGTTTTTAAAAACCTCATTTTAAAATAATTTCAAATGCTTAGAATTTTTGGATGTTACAACTATATTGCAAAAAAATACCTCCTAACATGGAGGCGGCTTGCCAAAACGGTGTTGTCATGTTATAATCGTTACCGGATTAGCCTGCTAATGATTTTTAGCGACTCGCTTAAACAGTTTTAGTGATATAAATATGATTTTTTTTTTAGTTTGGTGGCCTAGTTGAACCAACGCGGAAATGATTTTAGTGACCTAAACATGTATGTTTGGAGTTTGGTGATCTATCTGAACCAACGCGTAATTTACTGTTCTCTTTTAGACTCAGATAGTTCTCTTTTAGACTCAGATAGTTCTCTTTGATGATACATACTGTATTTCCCTTTAGAAAAACAAAGTTCTATTGGCGATATTCCCACGCAGTACAGACTAAAGAGACAGGTGGGATCCACGGTCGCGGGGCCAGATCAAAGTTCTCTTTGATGATACATAATTTTAGTGACGCTTATCCTTCGCTCATGCGGTCATGCTCCATCGCCATGTGTTTCACGCTCTATGTAACGTCGTTACACCAGTGCTACAAGACACCGCAGGGTAGAAGCAAGAAAGTGCCAATGTGGGGGTGCATCGCGGCGTGTAGCGCCAGTGCAGCCGTGCAGGCTGCTGCTGTGTTGTATGGCTGGCCTGCTGAATATGTCAGATCATTTCACCGTACATACTCTGAGTAACTTTAATTGTGCTCCACCGACTAGTGTACTTCCTACCCAGAGCACTGCATCATGGCCGGAATCTCGACGTCCAGCCCGGCTGGTCCCATCACTGACACACGGTCTCCGGTCTCGTTGCATAGGGCGCCCATTGTTTAGCCATGTAGCGCGGTGGCAATAATTCACAGATGGAGAAAGTTCAGAAAATTATGTTTCGAGAGTTAATTTGCATCGGCCCAGGCTATGAGCGAAACAAGGTCAGAGCTGAACTAAACATCGCTAATACAAAGACACATCACACATGATGTTGCTTAGATCATTCCGGTTTAGCTGAGCTGCGGCAACGCGCCGGCTGCGCGACCGGGTTGATTAGCTCAACCATTACAAAGTCCGCGCGTCCACTACGCTCTGCTTTTAGCGCTCCCCTCCAAGTGGGGTTTGCATTAGCAGTTGTCCAAACGAAACACGGTTCCGCTTTTACGCGACGACGAGGAGTTGGAGTTGGTTTAGCGAACCATCTGATAAGCTGATTAGTCTTGATCGGTGCTCGCATGTGCCCTCGAAAAGATTTTCTCGCGTTGGGAGTTTTGATAATTCCGTCGCCGTGTCCGTCCCTTTCGCGGCAGAGAGGGCCCCCGCGACGGAACAAAAGCGGCCTCAAATGGGTTGTCAAACGTCGATCCGTACCCAGCCCAAAAGCAGGCTCACGGAGGGAGACGGGAGGAGCCCTGTAATTGCAAGGGTTACTCCGATATACGCCACACTAGAGTTGATGGTTTCGAGCCATCAATATATATCACTCTTAAGTTCACGGTTTTGAGCCACGACACTACAGAATTTATTCTTCTAAATATACCATTGTAGAGTGCACATTTTTTGAAATATGTCATTCTGAAAAATATCTAGACAACAATATAACTATCTTCTTCCTCCACACCTCCCATCCCCCACCTCCTTCACACTTCTTGTCGACGTTGCCACCGTCGTAGTTAACAAAGTCTCCCCACCCTCGCCTTCTCCTTCTTAGTCCACCCTTCTCCTCTCCCGCGCTTCCGCCTCCTTTCCTGCCCCATGCTGCCAGCACCCTCTTTTGATATATGTCGCAGTCGTCGTCAGTGAAAATGATCGCTATGCTTGATATATAGTGCTTAATGGGAAGCTCGACACTGGAGTCAAACCACGACGGTGACGAGGTCAAGTGGATCCAGCCTAGACAGTGCCGAAGACAAGGCGATGAAGGGGAGGCTCAGATCTGACGATAGCGACGACAGAGATGAGCTCCGACTACGAGGATCGAGCTTGGACATCAGATCCAGGGCGGAGACGAGATAGGTCACTAGATCCTGTTGGAGATGAGCTCAAGGATGATTGCATCCATGGGATCAATAGGACGGAGCACGGTGGTGATGAAGATAGTGAATCCACTAGATCTGAGGTGGCACCGCTGAATCTAGTGTAGAAGGCAAGCTGTAGAGTTGTTGGCCGGCGACGACGACTTCATGCATAGGTGGTGGTGAGCATGGGTGGATCTACGGTAATTCACGGGTGCACAGGACACCAGGTCAAAAAATCATTTTCTTTTATATATAGTCATGTATATATAGTATGGACACCTCTAACCCAAGATGATAAGAGAACACCCCAAGCCACAAATTTGCTTGATAATTAAATATGTGTGATATGTATGTGGAATGGAGACCTTCGGTCATTTTTATTCTGGATCCGCCACTGATGGTAAGGAGGGAGAGGTGGGGTGGGGTGCCATGGGAGGTGTTGGAAGTAGTGGGGAAGTCAGGGTGTTTTCATCTATAACAATATATCTCTAATTTTACAAACTTAGTAGTGACATTTAGAGAAAGAAAAAAACGAACTTTATAGTGGCAAAACTCAAAATTGAAAACTTTAGAGTGGCGTGCATGTAAATAACTCATGCCGGTGATGAACAAGCTGCTCTGTCCTAGGTTGATAGTGACATGAGCGAGAATCCCGTACGAATTTAGGCGGGTCATACCATTTTTTTCTCGCAAAATTCCCGTGTTACAGTGAGACTCGACTAGTCGACTGCAGTCTATCTGCTGTGAAACCGACGGTGTGGACGGAGCACGGCAGGAAGAGCAGGGTAGGGCTAACATTTGATCTCTCAGTCTGAGCTCCTGTAAATTAATGGACTCAGAACAGCAGGAATGGGAACGGGTGCCATTCGGCCCACGTTACAGCCGTCCTACGTACGTACCCCATGGAGTATATCGGGGTGTGTAGTGTTAACATTGAAGAACGTTTAATCGCCCTGCGGAGAGGAGCTAGCGCTAGTACAAGGGTATTTATTTCGTGGTATCATATCATGGTATCAGTTCCACATTTGAGCTGCAACAGGTCATCTCATTAGTCATCTATCCACCGTACGCTGGGCGCTGCACCGAACTGAATGTCCGGCCCAGCCTGCTCATTGGAGTAATTCCTTCTTAATCACAGTGATAGAGCTTGAGTAAAATTTCAAGGTGACCAAACCGCTAAAGGCAATTACTAAGACCTCGGGGTCAGACTTCAAAATCAAATATTAAAACAGAATAGGAGGTAGGAATGAAAAAAATTACCATAACCATGATTAATCCGGACTCACTCAACCACTCACTATACAAATTTAGCTTCGCATCACTCAGAAGAGCAATGAGCAGAGCATGTGATTCACGAATAGGTCCTGACCTCCTACGAGGTACGTACGTGGACCAAACTCAACGGGCGTAGGGATGGCCATCCAATGATATATGGTTTAGTCTCTTGGAACGCTTAAAGGCTTAACATGACATAGTATATATGCTAGTTAAATCAATGGGGGTCGTTCGGTTGCCCATCCACTAGGAACCTTTAGGTGAGGAGATTGAATGATACATCAAACTTATAAGTACCGTCTTTGCATTGCCATCGACGTCTTAAGTTATGGTTCATTTAGGGTGTGATGATATCTTTTGACTTCGGCGAATATATAATGTGCATGCATGCCGAATCCAATCCAGAAGAGTTTGAAGTTTCAAGCAGTGGTTGTTGCCTTCTGTTCCGTTACGTTTCCTCGATGCCACTAGTACCTAAATTAACTAATTTTTGTCACGTTGCATATGGATCAAATCAAAGCTTTGCTTGTCATATTAGTTGCCCAAGCTGCATGTTAGGCCGGTCTTAAGTACGCACGAGGAAATAATAGCGCCGTGTATGTTATTTGCCCAAGTACAAGTACTAGTCACCAATTTGACATTGACTACATCAGTATTCCTTCCGTAACGTAAGGCACGATTCAAAAGTTTGGCCTCCCTCCGTGTGAAGAAGAATGCATGCATACATGACTGAATCGAACGCATGCAGGCTAAATTTAACGACATTCTATTTACTTTAGGGGAATATCACAAATCTCGGTCATCATTTGTTTGACTAGACTATCAATTGCGCCGACGACGGTATAAGTAGTACATGGGTCCTACTTTGCTGCTCTCTCTGTTTCGCTATATTTGTTTGTAGCCTGGGAGTATCTGTTTTAATATATTTATCCATATAGAAAATATAAAGTGTAATTTTTGTAATTTTTTTCACTCTCTATCCCCACTGAAATGATTTAGAAAAAGTTAAATGGTTATTGTATGTTATTTAATAGGGGTATATATGATCATTTCTCATTAAATATTTCTTAGATTTAGTGTTTCATTGGTCTGTGCGTATAGTGGGTCGTAGACAAATATAGCGAAACAAATGGAATAGTTACCGCAACATGCACTTAATTTTAAACAGAAAATATTTCAACCTATATATTATCCAACTAAAAAAATTCCATCATTGTCAAAAGGAAGGGTTTCCAAACTAGCATAGAACATTCCAAAATTGCCAACTCGGTGTGCTTATAATTAGACAGGTTCTAGCGAAGCCACCGCGAAGGAGGTGGTGGACCATGGTTCCAACGTCCAAGCAAGCAAGACGTCCAGAGTGACGCATCCGGCAGTTTGGCCAGCTAAGTGAAGTGGGGCGCACTGCCACTGCATGAGCGGCGCCGCTTCGCACATGGACGTACGTACGGGCAAGCACGTGTGTGCAAGCAAGCAAGAGAGGATTATCAGGTTAATTAAGCGCACGCCGCACACTAGGGTCAAATGGTTTCACCTAAATCATCCCTAATGATATGTGCCAGCGCTCCAAAGCATCTGAGTACTAGCGAGAGTGAGGGGGGGAGAGGGAGTACATGTCGGTCGTACTGACGAGCAAATCACAGGTTGGCATCGCGTGGTGGTCTTATCCCTGCCGTGCACAACAGATGGAATCTTGATTGGGAGCCATCAGATCGGGGTGCTTTATCTATGCCCCCCGTTTGTTTGTTAAATCAAGCACAACACTAATTATTAATTCGGTGCAGAAGGAGATACGATCGGCACAATGCACTGTCAATTATCGTGATCCACCGGCCCATCGACCGACCAGATTGGTCGATGGACAGGATGCAGATGTGGGAAATATTGGATAATATTTTAATTCCATATTTTACAACGAGGCAAAAATTATACAAAATTAGAGATGCATAAAGCAATACTACCAACAAGTTACTTATTGCACTTCTAAACACACAATAATGAAATTATAACCGAATAGTTTGGTCGCACATCTAATTTACAGTCGGGCTTGATAAAGAACAAGAAGTAGTGCAGACTTGAAGCAGTGCAAAACATAGATGTAGTAGTGAAGTGTGCGGTCGTGCAGATGCGCTGCCCAGAAACCTTATTACCGTCCCGTGCAGGTGAATTTTACAACAATGGTTCAGAGATACCTACTCAGCATCCTTCCTGGTGCACGCCGAGGAGAAGGGGTGATTTAGTTCAACAGCACAAGTCTCCAGCACAATAGAAGAGAGAGGAAGAAGAATAACATGGAAGTAAATCAAATTGTCCTATCTGGTCTCCATATCTTTTAAATGTCAATTCATAAAGCAGTGATTAATAAAGCGCAAATTAAACCACTTGTAGCTGTTAATTCAAAATCAATTAATAGTAATTAAGCAATGCTTATCAGTCTCTGATTACACACCACTGGTGTACAACTTCAACCAGTGTATTTCGATCACACTGGTCTATATATGGATCTGACCACTATGTTTCGACCACTTTATTTCGACTATACTGGTTTATGACTTCGACCACATTATTTTGATCACAGTGTTTTGGCCACTTTATTTCGACTACAATGGCATATGGCTTCGACCATATTATTTCGACCACACTGTTTCAATCACACTGGTCTATGTCTTCGACCATATTATTTCGACCACTATGTTTCGACCACTTTATTAGGACAGAGAGAGAGAGAGAGAGAGAGAGAGAGAGAAATGTACGGTTAGCAAAAGAAAGGTGGACAAGGTTCATGAAACGTTCACGGTCGCGCGTCACAACGTCACAAGTCACGCGATTGCCACACGAATATACGTGCTCGCGTGTGTACATGTGTGTGTGTGACTTTAGTTATAGTCCTCTTGTCACCACATGTCTTGTGTCACATGTTTCAATTGGTGGCAAGGACTCCACCTTATAAATTGTTCTTTCACCACTTGGCTAGTCAATATGAGACTAAACCATGCATACTTTGAAATTTTAAGATTGAATGTGCATTTACACTTATGGGCCAAATTCTAACAGCAGATGCCACCGAATAGAACCTCTCACGATTTTTCCACCCAGTGTCATCTTTTTTAAAATCGTCGGTTTTTCACAAGGTTGCATATAGCACAGTTGTTGCTGCTCAATTTTGGTCGAACGATTCAGACCTTGCCACGGTCCAAATAGGGCATGTGACACGTCAACATATGTAGCTAGATCTGGACCACTTAGTTACACCTTGCGAGTTGAAACAAATGGATAACACTACTAGTAGTACTGAATTGCTGATCATTTAGTTTGATCCTTATTCTTATTTCCTGAAACATTTTAACTCGACCTCTGCGATCACATTCACCTTATTAAACCATGGACTGCTGGACAGTGGAGTTCCGTACTGGAATTGTTCGATCAAGCGCTCCTTCTCGTCAAATAACGACATAGACAGATTTGATATGTAGGGCGTCACTAGGTAGCTCTGAAAGGCATTTATCCCTGACTAGAAAAATAAATTAAAGCCAAACTCCATGGCCTAATTGAACATCATAACCATATCGACTTAACGAAAGCTCGTGGCTTCCCCTAAAAATATAAGTTGAGACATGCAATGGATCTAGGAGTTTGGATCGAATTGGATTCCTACCGTGCGTGCATGTGACACGCCAAAGGAGGGGCAAATACGACGATGCTAGGCCCTCCCTCCTCGTCTCGCTGCCCTGGCGATCGCGCCTACTGCCTCCCTCCCAGCTGTGACCCTCGCCTCGCCGCTAGCCTCTACCCCATCGTGCCCTCTACTTTCTTCCCAGCCACTCTCCCTCATTCGTCGCTCCATGCTCCCAGAGCCAGGTTCCCCGACCGCTATGCCCAGATCTACTTCGTTGACTCCCCTCCACCGCCGCCACCTTTGCCCAGGTCCTCAAGTCCAGATCCAGGCCTAGAGGAGGTTCCGAAGACACCCCTCAGGCCCACCGCCCCACCAGCGCAACCCCCCACCCCTGCTCATCCCAGACCCACCACCCTATCACTTCAAAACGCGTTAGCCTCATCTTCAATCTCCCAACTACTGTCTGCTCCCCCTCCATAGTTGTATCAAGTTCGAGATACAAAATCCACCTTCCCAAGCCCTGCCTTAAATCGACACAACTCCCCACCGTACGACCACCCACCAATGGCTTTCAATCACAGTTCTTCCGCGCGCGGGGTGGGGCACGAGGCAGATTTGTGTCAGGATTTGATGGGTTGGAGCAGTGTCAATCGTCGTTACTGGTGGCGTATGCGACAGCATTCACTCTAGCATCGACCTACAGCCATCACTCCTCACTCCACGGACAAGACATAGTTCTTAAAGAGGTGGAAGGACAAGTGCTTCAAGCGCCGCCACACCACCGGATTGCTCCTGCGAGAATCGTCTAAGTGCTCTTCGCCGCCGCACCGCCGCCGTGCAAGCATTGCTCGCCTAAAAGCATCGTCCGAGGTATGCAAGCAGCCAGCGGCACCCAGGCAGTCGACGCCACCCCCTGACCTCAGCTCTGGTATGGAGTTCCCGTACCTCCAGCGCAGTGCCATGCCGAGGCTCGGCAACCCGGTCTCTCGGCCAAACATCGACAACTACATGGCGAACACCTCTCGGGACATGGAGGTTGAGCTTGTGGACCTCGCCACCAACGCTATGGTGGCCTGGCTCGGCCACCCAAGGCATGGTGTGGGCCTCGACATCATCGAGCAGGCCTTCTGTGCCTACTTTGGCATCCGGGAGGAAGACATTACCCTCGTCAACCAATATCCAGAGGACTACCTTGTGAGCTCCCTGCACCATCACCACGGGGATCTTGCGGCCAACCAAGAGTATTTCAAGTTCGATAATCTGCAAATCAACATCTGGTCGTGGAGCCTGAGGACCCACGAGGCCACGACAACCACTCATCCCAAAAGTATCATTTCGTCCTCTGTCTTGAAGGGGTGCCCCTCCATTCCTAGAACGAGGATCTGGAGAGTTGCATCATCACCAAATCGTGCTCCCTCAACCATATTGAGGACGGCTCGTTGCAGCAGAGGGACACCACCACACTGAATGTTTGTGCGTGGACAACCGAACCTTTTGTCATCCCCAAGGTACACAAATTAACTCTCAACCACAAATAGCTGCCACTCTAGGGGGCGTCTGGTGCTCGGCCACAGGCACGTGCAGATGTCCTCACCTTTACTGTCACCATCCATAAGGCGTTCAACGAGGACTACTCCATCGCACCCTCCAACCCGCCACGCCAAGGTCATGACCCTACCCCGCGGCCTTGTGTCATCGAGTTCAAGTGGCGCTAGGGCTCAATCAATGGAACAGAACCTCGCCACGACCGAGCTCCGGCAGATGACCACCACAACCACTCCAGCAGACATCGTCGTGATCACGACGACGACAACCATCGCGGGTGAGGCAGGGTCACATGCATCAAGGATGGCGCGGGCTGTTCGGCAGAAGCTTCTCGTGGATGGGCCACAATCAGACTCGCGAGGGGCACGACGGCCCAAGCAGGGAGTGCAACTGCTCTAACGGCCGCTATCAGCGCCATCGACGCTGGGAGGTGACTCTTTAGTCCACTGTGCCAGGGGAGCGGTGGAGGCGCAGCCCGCAGAGCCTCCGCCGCGCTTTCAGGCATGTGCGCTCCCCAGCTTCACCCTACTTCTCCACCGACAGAGGTCGTGGGCGCAGTATGCAACACCGCCATTCTTCATCGCAGCCTTCCCCAAACTGCATAGTGACACCGCAACGCTTCATGGCCATTGCAAAGCCAATCATCTTGGGAGCAAGGCCGTAGGCCCCTGTCATCATGGAGACTGCCCTGCCAATAGGCGACGCGACAACCGTGGAGTTTGCAACAGGAGCATTCGTACCACCTGCACTCTCGAACCAAGTTGAAGACGTCCCTCTGGTGCTCCAACTCCCTCCACCGACGTCCTGCGCTGACAACGACAGCGGGACTCCTCCGACCATACCAAGCCCGCAATCATCGTTGGCCACGACCTTCGCCGACAACAATAGTGACACACCTCCATTCGGAACAAGCTCACCTCCCGACAGCCTCGAGACCTTCCTCGACATGCCAGCAACGTCATCCTTCATCGCTAAGTTCACAAAGGAGACCGAACCGCACCACATGAACCAACACCATGCACAGAGAACACACCCCACAACATTCACCGCAACCATCACAGAGCAAGGGGGAAGGAGTAGAGAGCGTTAGAGGAGCGGAGTAGTATACCTTGGCGACCACGGTAGCAGCTCACCCCATCACCATTCATTGCGCATAAGCAAGAATCAACACAAATAAAAAATGAATCAAGCTTAAGCATGAAAGCAGAGAATGAAACCAAGGGAGAAGAAGAAAGTCCGACCACGACCCACAAAGCTGGCGGTCTAGCACCAGCGCCAGGCCAGAGGCGCGAGAAAGGCGTAGAGGAGGCGAACGACCGAATGAGTCAGAGGCGAGTGAGCTGGGCGAGCCAGCAGGGGCGCGGGCGGGCCGAGCAACAGCTAGCGCACGGTGGCCGGAGGCGCAGGGCGCGGGCCGAGCTACGCCGCCCAGGCAAGCCGCAGGGGAGGCGCAAGGGAGCTGAGATCACGACCGAGCGCGTGGGCCGAGCCGAGGGCACGAGCCGGAGAGGCGCATGGGCGTCGGCATTGGCAGCTGGGCACGGGCGAGCTAGGAGTGGCATGGGCGGACGCCAAGAAGCAAGGAGCAATCACCAGGAAGAAGAGAAAAATGGGGAATGAGGAAAAGAGAAATGAGGAAGAGGAGAAAAGGAGAAGCCAAATGGTTGTCGGTCGAGTGGATAAAGAAGAGAGAGAGAGAAAAAAAAGGAAAAAGAATATAATATATATATATATATAAATATATAATTCATTAATTAGGTAAGGGGTAGGAAGGTACTTTCTTGCAAGGAAAAATAGCAGTAGACCGACTGGTAGAAAATAAAAGATGAAAAAAGTGCGAAATTCAAATGAGATTTCATAAATGAATTAATCACCGATAAAACTCCATAAATCATGAGTCAAATAATCTGATGCGTTGGAAATAATTTAATCATGATAGAATAACTAAATTAAACAACACCCGAAAAATATCGCCCCTAAAACGGACGGACCACAATCCGTTAATTATGAATGCGTACCCCGAGTTTATTTAGAGAATTAAATAAATACATGCACACCTGAGTAAAATCGATTAGGCATGTTTGCATGAGTAAAATTAAATAGATCTAGTTGCATGCAGTACGTGTAGTATCTTGTTTTAGCACGATAAAACGCGAGTGTAGGCAACCTCGATTTAAGAGCCAGTAGACCGTAGAACAACCACAATTAGGGAGTGTTAACTTAACGGGGATAAAAAAGTTATAACATTAAAATCTGCTGACAAAGAAAACCATCTGAATTATGTATACTTAATAGCACCAAAAAACAACTAAGTATTTATTTATTTATTATTCGCGTCTGCCATATAATTGCAGATGACGAACCAACGCAGGCAGGTGTAATTGATCTGGATTTTGTTGTCGTTGATCTTTTCTACAACTACGAAGGCAAGCCTATTTCTTGAACATCAATGTAGTTATATTAAATGTAAATGTTACTTTGCTATATCATATATATATAAGTGCATCAAAACTCTCTCTCAAAATCAAATCGAATAAAAAAAGAAAGAGAAAAGAGATGATGAATGAGAAAAGAGCAGTACAATTGAGAATAGCAGTTGTACTACAAGAAAAATATTATGATGGTAAAGGGGTCTGTTGCAGGAAAAAGAGATGAGGGAAGAGGTGAGACCCTTTACATATGATTAATATACAATGACCAACAAAACTCTTATCTGGATAAGGGGCTATATTTAAGTGCCAACCATTTTATCGTTTCGATGAGCAGAAAATGCTACCTTGTTACGTGGCTATACTCTCCACATCAGGTAAGTAATATAGTGTGAGTGGTGTGAGTTATGGTGGAACCTAGGACTGATGGGAAGAGTCCAGAAGTGGAAGATCAAATGCGATATAGTACCGTAAGGTGGAGTGTTGGGTGCGAGGATGTCTGACCCAACCAACATTATGAGAACTCGGTGGAGGATTGGGTGAGCGCCCAAGGACACTGATGAAAATAATGGGTGGAGACTTAATCACGTAACTTGAAAAACGCTCTGTATTATGAACTCGAAACCGCATCAAAGGAAATGTGGGAGACCTAGCGTAAAGAGAGCTCAGAATAACTATGGGTAAAGTGGTACAAAGCCTACGCAAAGTTAAATAAAATCATGAATTCATACCCGTCTCTTGGATTGGAGTCTCGGTGACCGCTAGGGGTTTATCTTCTTACCGAGTGACAAGTAGTCTTTTCAGAATTAAAATTTGCCACGTAAAACTTGATAAATTATTTTCCAAAAAAAGAGATGAGTTAGAAAATATGATAACGAATAGAGAAGAGTCATACAGTGCATCTTTGCTAATAAATGTTTGCTAAGCACACTCATACTCATTCTTGCTATTATTCTCCTTTGTTAAATCCTAGTCCGGCCGAGAACTATCCCGAGTGGGATAAAGGATATGTAGGTGCCGAGGAGACCGCAAGAGGTGAGGGCGCTTACTACAAGGAGCAGGGCGAGGTGGACACCTTATTCGACGAGTGGGACGAGTAGGCGACCAGCGGAGCAGGGCAGGCAAGTGAGGGGATTTGGTCCTATTTTGCAGTTATCATTTATTACTTGTATTGAAAACCATAGCCTTGTGTGGCTAAACTGCTGTAATAAAGTACAATTTATATCTTATTGTTCGCTGTGTTAATTTTGGCAAGGCTTATATTCGTCGGAGTGGTGTCCTACCGGGCAAATAAATAGTAATCCATGTGCTTAAGTATAATTACCCTCCGGGGTAATGACACAGGGCGTCGCACATCACCTTTGCCTTTGCTGCCCTTTTGCTTTAGCTATGTAGACCTTGGTGCTAGGGTGTACAACTTTGAAGTTCTGCAACATTCCCAACCCTCCGACTACTCTCACATCATCAACTGATGGCAGCAAGCCTCCAGCGCCCTCCCAAAAGCTCTAAGATGTGAATTTAATGGTATAGCAATTTACAACATGTGGAATGTTTGAAAAGAGCGAAAACAGAGAGTTTTCCAGAGTAAACAAGCCATATCAGAAGAGGTGGCAGCGCAAACCAAGGAGGCGATTGAGCAAAGGAAAAGGGTGTTCCGCTAGCCTTGATTTCGAGTCGTTTTTTCTCATGTAGTCCTAGCCCTCAACGGCTTAGTATTGTCTTTTTCTTGCGGGATCTCGCTCTCCTTTTTCTTTATTCATATTTTACTTGTGAACATCTTTTCTATCTTTAATTGATCGCTAGAGCTCCAGTATTTGTTTTTTTTTAAAAAAACACACCAGATGAGGAGGAGAGTAGCACACTTGCAACACGTTTTGGCAAGTGGGCGTTGATCGCAATTCTTATCTCTCCTCAAACAACACATGCGATCTGATGGGGTGTTAGGAAAGTGATTTGTCACCACCCTGGTTTGCAGCATTAAAAACTAACTGCGATCTGCGGCATGAAATTAAGTAGGATTTAATTGTTCTTGTCGCGCCCTGAAAGGCCGCATTAATTAAACATCCTTATCGTACTTATTCAGCTGCCATAGAGATTTTATTTAAGTTTATTTTTTCAATGTATAAGCCGTGGATTCGGGCCTTGGTAAAGGCTCCGTGAAGAAAGTAAAGCTCATTGGGGAGTTCTACCAGGGTAGGAAACTAGGAGTTATGTCGAACTGGGGCTTAATTTGTCCGTCTTGGGGAACATTATATACGGCTGCAACAATACTTAACCTGAAGCAAAGCATATGTTCACTAATGCATGTGTATGTGATCAGTGCTTTTATGCTCTATTGGAACCCAAATTTCACAAGTGTTAAAGCGTTAGTGGTTAGTGGATAGTGGATAGCTACAAATGACAAATCAGACTCCAAATGTGTTTTGAAGACTGTATCTTTTCTCCTATGAAGTTGTATTTGCATAACCTATACCAAACTTGTTGGAAAACTAGTTGGAGATTTGATTCAATTGGTGAAATTTTTCCTTATTTGCCGGCGATGAAAGCTGCTAGGAACTTTTAGGATTGGCATGCGCTTTCTTTCCCTTTCCTAATTTCCTTGTTCCATGCCGAACTCTAGACCAGACTTGTAAGGCTTCTCCCGTGTCACGTAAGTCCTGACTGCCAGGGACTCCTGACGACAACCCACTGGTGCGAATTTGACTTGCTCGATCGCATTATTTAGCTCAACGTTTCATTGCTTGCGTGCAAAGAAGACTCACGCGACTCGTTTGGTCAATGTTGTTGAGGAACCGTCGCTGGCAAGTCCAGTCCGAGCGATTACCTCGTATACAAAATCAGAATCGTAAGAACGATGCAAGAACACAAGAACACAACAATAGATGAAAACACGGTATGAGAGGATCGCAGTGCTGCTCTTTATTGCTCTTCCAATAATGAATTGTGTACATGATTGGGGGGGTCTCCCCTCCTATATATAGTCTACGGTGGATGAGGTGCCCACCCGGACCCGGACTCCTGGCCGGGCCCGGTTTCCTAATACTCCCTTGGCTCTCATCCTTCATGTTCATGCCTCGCTAAAACTCCATAAAAACCCAATGGGAAAATTTGGAGAAAGAGTACATGTATCATGTTCTCTATGTCGCACTAATTGCCTCATTAAAAACCTTAACCGAGAAACTTGTGAAAACTCGTCAAGGGAAAAAGAGTACAATTCACCCAATTTATTTAATCTTCAAGATTTATTCTTTGGGTACTCGACCGTGATCAAGCTTTAGTAATGAGTTCGTGAAGGTTCTCCCCGACTCTGCACTTCTCTAAGTCTTATCATTCCAATTCCACGCACGCACCTTTCAAAGCTAGATCTTGGAAGTGACTTAGTGAACAAATCTGCAAGATTTTCACATGACTTAGTATGCGTACCTTAATTTCGCCCATCTTTTGCATTTCATGAGCATAGAAGAATTTGGGGTTGATATGCTTTGTGAGAGGACTCTTCACATAACCCATCTGCACTTGTGCAACACAAGTCGCATTATCTTCATAGATAATAGTGGGGTTTGTGCGGTATTCAATCCACATGATCTGGATGTGGTGAATCATCCGCCGGCCAAGAGCATTCCCTGCGCGCCTCGCACATGCTATAATTTCAATGGTTCGTCGGGTTGAAACCAAACTCGCTAGATGATTTCCATGAAATTGCGCCCACCACACGTAAATACATAGCCTGCTTATGACTTAGTCAGATGCGGTCGACAGTACCGCAGATCCGCATAGCCGGTCATTGTAAGGTCCTCGGTTCTTTCAGAGAATGTGCCAAGATCTTTACTTCCTTGGAGGTATCGGAAGACGCCTTTATTCCTCGCCAATGCCTTTTGGTAGGTTCTCGCACTATACCTTGCTAAAAGATTCATCTGCGAAAGCAATGTCCGGTCTAGTGCGGTTTGCTAAATACATGAGTGCTCCAATCGCGCTCAAGTATGGGAATTCTGGTCCCGTGACTTCCTCCCCTCTTCTTTAGGTCCGAACGGGTCCTTGTCTTGCTGCAAGGATCTTCCGATCATTGGCACTTTTGAAGGATATGCCTTTTCAAAGCCGAACCTTTCCAACACCTTCCGAGTGTAGGTTGGTGATATACTAAAATTCCTTCAGGGTATGCTCAAGCCGCAAGCCTAAGCAATATTTGGTTTTACCCAAATCTTTCATTTCAACTCGACTCAAGTAAGAGCTTGCTTTTTCAATATCTTCCAAAGTCCCGATGATATTCGGATCATCTACATATACCGAGATTATACGTAATCCATCCCGGGATCGCCAGATAAAAACACAGTGGACAATCCTCACTGCTCGTGTAGCCTTTCTTGCAGAGAAAGTCGCCAGGCGATTATACCACATCCCGCTGATTGCTTGATCCATACAAGTGACTTTACGAGTTGCACATCAGATAGATTGCTTGCTCTATCTTGGTTCTGAGACAGGATACCTTCGTACCTTCATATAAATTTCCGAATCCAAGTTCCCATAAAGGTATGCAGCACACATCCATCAATTTCATTTCCAAATTCAGATTCATCGCCATTGAGATTAAATATCTAAAGGTAGTTCCGCCATGACCGGGAATAGGTTTCTTCATAATCGACTCTGGTCTTTGAGTGAAACCTTGTGCAACAAGCCTTGCTTTGTATCGACAACTTCATTTCTTTCATTTCTCTTTCGAACAAATACCCATTTATGCCCTACAGGTGCACATGGGGAGGTGTGCGCCATGTGCCCAAACACCTCTCTTTTATTCAGAGATATTAATTCGCTTCTATTGCCTTTTTCCAATCTTTCCAATCTGATCTCTTCTTGCATTCAATGAGCGATGCAGCTCGGATCAAGATCAATAATTGTGGCAATTTTCTTTGCAAAATAAATGTCGACATTAGTCGTTGCTCTATTCATAGATTCTCCGTGGTCACATAATTTATAGCTATTTCTTCATAAGGCGGTTCTGCTAATGCTTCTACTTGCTCACCGCTTTCAATGCGGGGCAAGTCCTTTAGTTTTTCAAATTCGATGTGTGCGCACACATCCATGCCGATGTCTCCTCCGTGGGAATATTCAAATCTGGTATGTCTTTATCGAAGGTTCCATACAGTGTGTCTCAACCGGCTCCTTCGCTTGTGGGAACTTCATGATCACCGTGACAAGTCCTTCTTATCCTTTTTCGCCAAAGGCCCCGGTTACTTGGGATTCGAGGCCGGAGTTCTCGCCCTTTTATTCCCGAGGCCTCGGACGGGATTAGGGATACCTTCTATTTTCTTTGGTATTTCAACCCTCTCCGTGCATTGCGTGCGAGCACATGCGACTTGGTCACACTCTTCAAATCACTAAAGTGGTCAGCGGTTGATTTGCTAATGCTTGCAAATCAATTATCTTCTCGACTTCTATCCGCTTCACTAGTGCGTGGGTCATGTGCATTAATTCCGTGGCTTGCCACGTTATTTCCGACATTTTTCATCAAGAGGTTGATTTCCTCCCCTAATGACGGAAACTATCCTCATCAAATATGCTATCAAACGGTCAGATGCAAATCTCCGATCATTGGGTCCAGATACTGATTATGGATGCGCCTCATAACCAACGATATCCCATTTTTGAGAGAGGCCCATTGCGGTTCATTGCGGTGGTGGTATAGGTACATAAACCTTGCAACCAAACCTTCTAAGATGAGAGATTTTCGTGGTGACCCTTGCGCTAGTTGCATAGGTGAATGGATGTTGTATGTCGACGGTCTAAAATTGATGAGAGTTGTTGCATGCGGATGCGTGTCCCCAACACGTAGTTGGTAAATTACAATTCAGAGAAGCGGTCGGGCAATGAATTTAATTCTTTTAATCAATGCTTCTGCTAGTCCATTCTGGGTGTGGACATGTGGTACCGAGTGCTCAATGGTAATTCCCATTGCCATACAATAATCATCAAAAGCCTTTGAAGTAAATTCTCCGGCGTTGTCCATTCTGATGGACTTTACATGATGATCAGGGAAATTATTCTTTATTTTAATTATTCATGAGATCGCTTTGCAAAAGCATGATTTCTTGTAGATAATGCAGCATACATGCGACCATTTCGAGGAAGCATCGATGAGCACCATAAAGTACCTAAATGGCCCTGACAGGGGCTGAATAGGACCGCAAATATCTCCATGGATTCGGTCCAGGAATGCAGGGATTTCATCCTTCACTTTCAGAGGAGAAGGTCTAGTAATTAATTTCCCGGTGGCACAAGCAGGGCACACGAAATCTTCGGATTCGGAAATTCTTTACATTAATATTATGTCCACGAGAATTGTTAATTATATTTCTCATCATTCTAAGACCGGGTGGCCTAATCTATCATGCCGAGACGTAAAAGTTCAGAGCTTCTAAAAGATGTTTTCAGATAAAGATAGGTTGCAGTGCCCTAATATGAGTGTAGTATAGCCCGATTCATATGAAGGAAGTCGTTCTAATACCCTTTTCCCATTCTCTTCACGCTTTGTAATGAGCAGTATTCTTACCATACTCTTCTTCGCCTCTACATGGAGACCGTTAGCGAATATCTTTAAAACTTAAGAGAGTTCTAGTCGATTCCGGTACAACAAGGCTTCTTCAATGACCAATGTCGTGCCCATTGGAAGTATAATTGTGGCTCTTCCCGAGCCTATTATACAAGTATCATGCCGCGATTGTCGAAGACTACCAAAGATTCTTGCCGATCGATTGGAAAAATTTTGTCTCTCTTAGTATGGTATTCGTTGCCGCCTATCCGCTAGACACACTTCCTCCATAGGGCGCCACACGCTGCCTCGATATATAAAGTATTTATCAATATGGAGCAAAACAATCCACACATAAAACATACTTCAAACAGAACAAAACTTGCTTTATTAATACGGAAAAGTCTTGCTGGACCCATCATAAGAATTTAATGCTAATGCTCTTCTAGAGCTTACAACCTTTATTCAATAAAATCCTAACATAAACCGCAAATGATCAGAAACTAAGTGCCTTGCATGCACTAAATCGAATCAAGTAAGAATTAACTTCGCTTGAATCTCATCTACTTCTATTTTTCTTCTTGGCAACTACGGTGCGGCGTCACGCAATGTCCAAAGAAGGAGTGGTAGGGTTTGCCGCAGGATGTCCACATCCATAGGTGCGACCAATGACGTGGATCTTCAATGCTCGCAATGGCGAGGTGCGCTTCATGTTGTCCTTGCCCTTCTTCTTTGCCTTGAAAGCATCGATCACGTCGTCGCGGTTCACGGCAGACACGTGACCAATGTCCCCAAGTGCCACATTTGTAGCGACTTTGGTCCCGCGACCATAGGGCTTCTCATCGCGCTTCTTTTGGTCGCCTTTCTTGACTTGAGCATTTCGCTTAGTCTTGTGACTCGTGACCTTACCCTTCTTGCCTCTCGCGGGTGAGGCTTTCACCTTGTAGTCGCTAGCGTTGACTTCATGGCCAACTTTGCTACTAGGTGGCTGCGAGATGTAGTTCTTTCGAGAACCTCATCTTGAGCTTCCGCAACTTGCATAATATCAATCGGTTGGCGTACTCCTTGTAGCGATCCGACGGTAGTTGCGTGCGCGGATTGCACCGCATTTGGGTGAAAGGTAGATAGGGTTTTTCAATCTCTCAGCATCTCGTGATTACTTTACCACAAAGTCGAGATTTGTACAAATTTCAGCAAAGCGAGTTGTACTCCCCACGGTCTTATAGTCAAGAAACGTAGTCGAGTCCATTCTCGCTCGCCGGGCGAGATGGTGTACTTTAGTTTCTTCGATCGTGCGATAACGTGTTGAGGAATGTGAATCGCGTTTCGGCTGTGCGGTTCACGTCCTTCCTTTACGCTAAGGCACGCGGCGATTCGTACGGTACGGGGAGCTCGTCTGGAGAGTTTTTTTTGCCCCCCGATTTCCATGCGTCGTCGCCTGGGTCCGCGCGGAGTTGGCACTAGGGCGACGTGGGACGAGGAACGGCGGGGACAGGACGCAACCGGATCGCCATCTCACACCGACGCGGCACACGGGAGGATCGATGAGGATGAGATCGTCGCGCCAGGAGGAGAGAATACATGAGCCGCGTTTGGTGCGGCGTTGCCGTCGGCTCCGTACCGCCGGATTCGATGCGGTGAGAGCTACGCGCTTGTCACGAGGCCTGGGAGCCATCGATTTCGATTTCAGGTTGCCTCCGACGGCCGATGGGTACAGCCACTGCCACCCTATTGTATTTGCGCGACCATCTTTATCTTCTCCAATGAAAACGAGCACATCTCGCTTGAAAACGAGCATTCACCCAATGGATTCAGAACGTGTCAAGCGCAACAGGGTCATTGATTTGGATGGAGCCCTGGGGCTTGCTCCAGATGCGTGCAACCCTACTTCACGATAATGACGATCGACGTACGACGACGATTGACCTGCGGCCTTAGCAGTTAGGCACAGGATTCTGTACTCATTAATTCCGGACCATGTATTTTTTTTCCTGTCTCAGACTTCTGCATTTGATCTTTCATATTTGTTTTGTTAACATAGCCCATCCAGCAATGATTCGTACGTATTTTTGGCCGGCGTACGTATTGGGTTACGTTACGTACGCGGCGTGATGTGCATGGCGCACGAGTTGATTTCTTTTCCGTGCCTTGCGCTGTTAGCTCCGACCTAACTGCAGGAGACTTAAATCTGAACTCGCACTTCAAACTTCAAACGCGCCTAACGATTGTTCCATCCTTGCGCCCGTTTTGTTCGGAAAGCATATACTCCTCCTACCTGGGACCGTCTGTCCGGCAACACGCTGTTGTCTCTGCCGTGCGTGACAGCAAGTCAAATCCCGTAACAAAAAAATGCTTTTGATTCAAAAACATGTGTGACATACATGCAAAACCAAACCATTTCGTTCCATAGTTAAGTTTTCTTAGTTTTTTCCCAGTAACTACCTAAATGGTCTGACCGAATCATCTGTTTTCCTCTTCGAAGGATAAATTGTTTGGTGCTAGTTGACCTCTGTTTCGTTCGTATCACATTGCGAAACGTGGAGATCTAGAAGAGTCTTCTGCGTAGTTGCCAAGTAAAGCTAAGTCATCGTCCATTAAGCACATACTCCCTAAACGCATTCCTTCATCCATATTAAATCTACCTGTGCCCACCAAAACGTTCGTCTCTTACTGCAATTTCTCCTCTCAACAGTGAGGCCAGCAGCCGATCGATTAAACTAAGCATCGATCCCATCGAACTAGACAAGCTTGCTAGCTCCAAAACAAAGTCCAGGTCGTCAGATTTGATGATGCCGTACCTTGAAGGGTGGCCAAACGTTAGGTATGTAGGCTAATTCCTTGTAATTAAACGCCAATGTGCCAATTGTGTGATGTGAACATATACTACTGGCACCTGTTACGAAGACACTGAAGAATATCACACGGGTCGTTGCGGTTTTGCTTTCGATGCCTATACACTGCCTTGTCTTGCATGGCTCGCCGCTCGCGTGGCCCCTGTGTGACATTCCGTAGATGGCTAAGCCACCGGCGGGCGGCCAGCTACACTAGCTGCGACGTTTCACAGCCGAGTCCAGACCGTGAAAACTATGTCCAAACAGCAGCATGAACGCAGGAGATCCTTGCTTGCACGGCCCTGACTCTTGTTCGCCTACCGGCCGGAGACTTGGCCGCTAGTGCATGCAAGGTCACTTTATGGGATAATATTTCCAATTAGCTCGGCACCCAGCGACACTGCGACAGTGAAAAGGCACCACCCTTTCAGTAGATCACCAGAAGAATATTCTGTGGAGTATTTTAGGTGATGAATTATTATTATTTTTGTAGGGAGTGAATTATCTCACTTAGAGCATCTCCAGCAGAAGCCCTCAAAACAGAGCCCCTACTTTTAATTTGAGGGCTCCCCTTACTTTTGAGGGCCCTGTTTTCTAGGCTGCACTCCAACAGAAGCCCTCAAAACAAGCCCCTACTTCTTAATTCCCTCTATTTCCTCACACACTATATGCATATGTATTTAAGAACATCACATTATATAATAATTTATTTAAACTATAACTCTAAAGCACTATACTTAAAATTATGAATGAAAATACAAATATTCAAATTTAAATTCAAAGACAAATTTGGTCTGAATTTAATGATAGTCGATCACAACATAGTTCATAACATCTCTGCAAATCAAATGACATAATCATCAAATTTGGGCGGGGGAAGGAGCGGGCGCGGGAGGGGAAAAAGGCTGACGGGGAAGAATCGGGAGCAAGCGCGCAGGAAACCGTGATTTGGGGGCTTGACCTAGAGCCCCCAGGAATGAGGGCTTGAGGGGGGATTTTAGGGGCCCCTCAAATTTGAGGGCTCTAGTAGGGGCCCTGCTGGACCTATATTTTTACCTTAAACCCTCAAATTTGGTTTTAAGGACTCAAGTAGGGGTCCTGCTGAAGATGCTCTTATAAGAAATGAGAAGGGGTGACGCTTTACTTTACTCGCCATTTCGACCGTGCACGATAAATTAATTGGAACATGGCTAGCTAGATTCGGCCTATGAATGATGCAGCTCGATTGCCTACCATGCCCACGATTTTCTGGTTTCAGAGGATTGTCCTTTAAACAAATCAGCTACTCCTACAAAATGCTTGATACGAAGAAAGAGGATGCATACACGACAATGTGGCTTTAATTTAGTTTGGTGGCTGTTAGAGGATATCATCATAAAAGCCAGCTAATTTCTGGACTGTTGTTTTTATTTTATCCTTATCTTTGGGATGATAGCGATGACATGGAGCATTAACCACAAAATATCAGCAGTTCGACACGACAGCTACGAAATTTTTAGCAGGAACAGGATAGCCGGAAAATATCGGTCCTATTATAAAAAATAGAAGGGCGGTCCGCGTATTTACACGGCTAAATTTGTTTTAAAGTTTGTAGTAACAAATGATATAACTTACATACTTTATAATATATTTACGTATCTTGTAGCTATTTAGATTTTTAAGATATCATAAACATTAGAAAATGACAATAGAAACTTAAAGGAAAATACAACTTGAGTAACGTAATTGAAGTATGAGCTTTAATAAAATAAAATCATGAGTATAATAAGTTAACCACTCTCCATTATGTATCATCATGTAGTTGCATGCCTTTAACTCTTTTGCAAAATATTTGTATGCATATGTACCTCTGTTAATCTCAAGTAATAAATTGATTATATATGCAACAAAATTATCTTATTAGTTTACATAGTATTAGAGTATCTTGTACACGTATACATCGATACAACGTGGACGGTCTACCTTGAACTTATCTCCCCTTACGTCGGTTACCCTACCGAACCGTGTGTCTTCTATCTCTTCTCCTCGCCATAATTTTTTTGCTTCAATCTCCAAGAGCAAGCTCAATTTTTTATCGATAGCTCTCAGTTGCTATCTCTTCCAATGTAATACTTTACCACATAGTTATCTTCTACTTCTCTCCGATTATCGCTCAATGATGATCATTGTAACATCTACACGTATGTGCGTATAAATATAGTGGATCCCTAGCGGGACACCTGTCGCTCTCTCTCCAGTGGCCCCAAGCCTATTCCTTACCGTTGCGCTATCTCTACTCCGAGCTCATTGCTCCTTTGTTTTTGTACGCCAATGCTTTTATTCGTAAGATGCATACATGTATATACACATGCACGATGTTATACATACTCGATGTATTCTTCTCCTGTGTTGGTCGCTCCTCTTCTTCGACGTTCTCCAACTCAACGATCTGACTTTCTCACTAATTAATTACTATAACTTCTCATCTTCACTAATGTCGGTATGTCCCCCTTAGTCATTATCTAACGATAGGAAGAATCTTCTCGCCATCACCAGTGATGTCATGTCACTCACCAACGATGGCATACTCCTAGCTACCCAATGATCACATATCGTCGATAGCTCGTCATTAATCCAAAGCTTCATCTCCTCTCTGTTATGTCTTCTCTATTATCGAGTTTTTTTTACCATTGACTTCTTCAACAACACAAATGCACACCATTCGTTATCATAGCACTTAGCTCCTTTGACTTCGTTCTTTCTCTTCAACGGCTCCAGCGAGTATTGTCCTTGTCGAACAGCTAAGGCGAGCAGTATGGAATTATTCTCATCTTCGTCGCCGTTGCCTCGATTATTCGCTTTCTTATGAATCAATGTCTTCTTGTAGGACAGATCGACGCCATTGCATTCTTTCGTTGCCTTCTCCGACACCATTCACGATATCCTCATTATAACTTATATTTAATTTATTCAAAATTTTAATTATTAAGAGATTTTACTTTGGAATTCGTATGGAATCAAATTGCAATTTTTTTTATTTGTTGTTCCTAATTTCAATTATTTTTTGTTGGAATTCGTAAACTAATCCAATTGTTAATTTTTATGTCGAATTACAATTATTTATAGATTTTGCTTTGGAATTTGTATCAAAATCAAAACGCTATTTTTATTTTATTTTTATTCCAATTTTTTTTGTTGCAATTTGTATACTAATCCAATTGCTATTTTTGGTTTAATTTTTATTCTGAGTTATTTTTATTTAGGATTTTATTTAGGAATTCGTATGAAAATCAAATTGGTGATTTTTTTGTTCTAGATTTTATTTAATTAATTATTTTACTTTGTAATTCATTTGAAAATCAAATTGCTCATTCATATATATATATATATATATATATATATATATATATATATATATATATATATATATATATATATATATATATATATATATATATATATATATATATATATATATATATATATATACAAAAACAATCGGAATCAGTATACTAATCCAATTGATTTCGATATGAATTCCAAAGTAAAATCACTTTGGAATTCATATCGAAATCAATTTGCTAATTTTATTTTATTTTTATTCCAAATTCTAATTTTATTTTGTTAGAATTCGTATACTAATCCTATTACTATTTTTTTTAAAAAAATATTCTGAATTATGTTTATCTAGTGATTTTACTTAGGAATTAGTATCAAAATTAAATTATTGATTTTATTTTATTTTTTATTCCGAATTTTATTTATTTATGCATTGTACTTGAGATGGACTCTTATTTCTATATTGTACTTGACATAGAGTCTTTCGTTTAATCTAGATCATTATAATCTGGACCCATCATAATCAACGGTGTAGATGTTTCTCTTTTTCCACTGCTTAACGTGAGAATTTCTAGCTCTTAAGAGCGAACGTGATAACTTCTTTTTCTACCGGTTTAATAATATAATATAATATAATATAATATAATATAATATAATAGATAGATAGATAGATTAGCCCAAAATACTGGTTCTGAAAATAGAAGTGTTCACTTTTTTGTGTAGCTAATCGGACTACTGGGTATTGTTACTACATCGGTTGTATTACCCACCGGCTGACAAATAATTTTATTGAGAACTCAGAAACTTTTTTTTAAAGGGAACTTCTGACTGATGCGTTAACTCGAGTGACATTACAAACCAGATTTTTCAGATTATCTATCTAGACTACATCCTGAATGTATGATCGTGATTATTCTCCGTGTAGTCGGATATACTCAAAACTTGGTAGAGAAATCGTCTCAAAGCTCGATTTAATTATCTCCCTCATAAATCATAACTCCACGTTTTTGCCCGGGATGAGATGGAAACCCACATTGCAAAGGAATTCAGAAAATGTTCGATAAGCATTAATTCTTAGATGAGCCCACAAAATGTGTTGGAGTTGGTGGACTATCGCATTTGTTCTATCAACGAGGTGGCGCTTTCGAAAGGACTAGAGAATAGTCCTATATATGTTCTCTCGTTCCATTTCCATGCCATGCAATCTCTCTGCCAACAAAGAAAAGAAGCAGTAATGGAACATCTCGTACAGTTCTTTAGTTCATCTCTTTTATGGGAGCATCTTTTGTAGTTATTTTCGTGTTACGTACATTTGCTGTTCTTCAGTATGACTTATGGAGTAGATGCTTTTTTGAATAGTCCAAATTATGTACCAGACGAAGAATTACTAATGGAGTATATGAGAAACAAAGCTAGGGCCTATTTGGAACATTGGAATTACACAGTATTCTTGTGTTCCAAAAGGAACTGTGTAAAAAAAAATGTTCATAGCTAGAAATGGGTTGAGGGGGAAATGGAATATTAACATTCCGAGACGTCCGGCCAACTTTCAATTTCGCTGATTGGTGGTTACTAACACGAATCTAATTAGGAAGTGTGCTTCAATGATGCTCATTGCTCTCTGTTTCAACATTCTGCCATTAAAGGCGACTATCGATTCAGGGAGCAATCTATTTCAGCATGACAAATCCCAACACATGGATAGCCACGCCCATCCGCTGCATGGACAGCGGGGATACGCAAGCCCCTTACATGTGGTCTTCGTTTGTCAATGTCTTGATAAGAGGTTTTTAGACTTCTAGGGCACTCGTTCACGCTTGTAAACGAGGAGGAGACTCGTCCATTCAAATAACAAAGGAATTAACAAGATAAGGCTCCTGATATATAAAAAGAAACAAAATATTCGCCACAACTTGTGCAGCTCTTGGTAGTGCATGATTTGTACATACCCGTACACTAGGAGGAGTGGCCTGTAAAGCTACGCACGAAGAATACAAAACGGAATACATAGAGGAAAAAGAATGTCATCCACAACACAAGAAGAATTTCTTACTACCCCTTCAACAATATACATTCCCAGATGAAATGTCGGTAGAACCAAAAGACAGGATAAGGACAGCACTACGACCGCATCGCTTTCAAGAGATCCATTTTTTACTGCCTGGATGGCTACATGCTTCCATGTGTGTCTGATTCCTTGAGCTGTGCCTGTGACTGGCTCCTTTCCTTTTTCTTTGCCTTACTATTTCTACTGGGACCAAAAGGCTAACTTATATCTCTCCCCGTGGGTTTTGTCTGATGAGGCCACATGGGCATGGTCCCCTCCTCCGACCGCATCCGATCGACTCCTTTCCGTCCGCGTCGGCGTCGGCGTCGCCACGACCTGGTTCCTCCGGTGCCGACTCCGCTGCTAGCGCGCCGGGTCACCGTCACGCCCTTTTCGCGCTCTGTTCTCTTGCATGCAACTGACAAACGTTTTACATCGTCGTCGCCGATGCCGCCCGCCGGTGTCCACATGTACTTCTATCCGCCCGCTGCTCCGCCTCGCACGGCCTACCGAGTCGTATCCCGCCACAGTACCGTGTATTTCTCGTATAGCTGCCGTGAAAGCGGGAAATGCACCGGCGTCTACTCCTCGGTGGTCTCACGGCGAGCACATTGAAATCGAGCGTGAAATGTGACCCGGCGCGCGCGGTGGCCATACAAGCAACCACCCCCCCGCAGCACCGGCGTAAATGTGGTCGACTAGACTGAGTGTTCTTGCGACTGTTGGGGCAACGAATTGTCAGCCATTGCACTTGCAGAGACCCTTTGGGTCAGGTCAGGTCAGGTCAGGAGCACACATGTCATTTAAGTGCCTAAGTAGCTTGTGAAATGCCAAGAACAAAGACCCCAGGTGGTGGATGGTATTGGTAATGGTAGAAGAGCAAGTTCTTCACTTCTTGTGGGGCAGGGCAAAGAGAGGCTGTAGTATGGACGTACTAATACAAGTAGCAGGAGGACAGTTGGTGGGCACGAGCACAAATCTAGAAGAATTCAATGGCCAATGGGATGTGGATGCGATTTGCTGAGGATTAAACTAAAATAGCATCGCCAGCTGCTGAGACAGGAATATCTTGAGATGCATCACGCATATGGCATTACGATTGATGCCCTCAGATGGGGTACTAGCACTTCAATTAAAGAAACTGGCTGAGGCAACTGTTTTTAGCAGTAACTTTTTGGACTTTTAACCGAAAGCTTGGAGTTGGTAACTTGAAGTGTTTTCACCTTGCCATGTAGCGTCGGAGCTGTGGTTGGCTCGGTTTATAAAATGGTGATGATAAGAGGCTCAAGATGCCATGGCTCTGCTTCGCTCAGTCGCTTTTCCCTTGTCTAAGTTTTCACAACCACTCGTCTTCTTCAGGGAGTTAAGAAAGGCCCTGTGCCAACGACTACCTATAATATGGCGCACAATAATTAGGATACTGCCCTTTTGGTTAGTGCCACAAGTAGTATCTGAAGATTAAGCACAAGAACTAGCTTGTGTATTTGATGCAATGATGTGTAGGCTACTTGTGTCCAGTACTCATCATTGTCCTGACCTGTTGCCACACTTCTGTTCAGGAAATTGGAGTATAAGAGAGGAACGGTACTACTACTAGTAGTCTAATCTCCCTTTTTCTCTCTTCCTTTTCCCCCATTTTTGAGATTACAAGTGTCCTCATGTTCAGAGAAAGAAAAAGGGGAAAAGGTCAGATCAAAGTAGTCGGTGCGATAAAGGCAGGTAGGCGTTCATCGAATCATTGCTCCTTCCTTTTCTTCTTTTTGTTTTCCTTTCGTAGCAAGAGCCAAAAATTACGGTTTACTTAACGAAAAGAGTGTGGAGCGCCTTGCAAGTTAATACTACCACTATCTACAGGAAATAGGGATGTACGCAAGCATAACGGAACGTATGAACGGAAGAGATAACGGAAGAGGACTGTTCCTTGGGTCGCCATCAAATTAAGATGACGGAATATAATATTAGTTCGAGGCGTTAATGTCACTCATGGCGTGAATGGCACAAGCTACCTTCCGGTTCGACTCCATGGCGATTTTGGGAGGAAATTATGGGCGTGATGGGACGATATGAGATGAGCTAGCCTGGCCTCGAGCACCCAATCAACGTGCTGGAACTGCTTTCGCGTTTCCATCATGTGAAAGCACCCGTCAATCCAGGCTTGACAACCGGTTATTGGGTGTCATGGGAATTGGCCTGGAGAACATCACTAGCGTCTGTCGCGCCAGGAGCAAAAAGGAAGCGTCAGTTACGCGTGCTCCGTTTGGACTGGAGAGAGCCTCAGTTTCAGCTTACAGCCGCCTCTAGAACCCGAAACTCGAACTTTTTCAAACAAGTCGATAAGCTGAAGTTTGTTTCAAGTGGCCACCAATTATTATTTTTTACATGAATGAACCTTCCAAAATTGGAGGCATTGCCGTGATTTTGGTTGTCCGATGCCGTGCCCATACACAAGAGTACTCCCTCCCCCATACACAGCAGCGCCACGCGCGTACCGCGCATGCTAGCCCCCGTGAGTTGGCGGAGCCGCGGCGCGTACGTCTACACACCAAAATCTGGCACGTTCCTCGCAACGGCTACGGCCTCGTACGCTGCACCTGCATTGCCTGCCTCTACTCTATCCGCGCTGTATCTCTCACCGCGGCAAAAGCGAGCGAGAAGACTAGCGGAGCAGCTCGGTGAATGGTGTGAGTTGGGCAATTCTCCCCTAAGAAACCACCAACCAAGAGAAAAACGCAGTTAATTTATACTCCGGGAAATTCTCCCCTAAGAAACCACCAACCAAGAGAAAAACGCGGTTAATTTATACTCCCACTACTCGCTAGTTTCCACTCGCTATCTGTCTCACCTGGAGGCTGGAGTACACTCTCATCAGGAATGTGAATTGAACGCCCCACACCAGGTGGCCGCATCTGGAGGCCTAAACTAAACCAAACCAAACCAAACCAAGCCCGTCCGTCCGATAAAACTTTGGACTAGTGCTTGCGTTTTTCACTAGACAGGTGAGAGAATAGAACTTTGGAGGCAGTAAAATTCGCTTGACGCTCGAGAGACCCTGTATGGATGGGAAAGGCTCTCCGACACCTCCCAGGGACAGCAAGACATCGCAATCGCAATCACCACATTCAAGGCCCCTCTCATTGACGAGTTCCACAAATATTATGAGCTGCAGGGGGAGGAGAAACTGGAATAGGAGAGTAGACCACTTGAAATTGATTTCATCCGCCAATTCTTCCGTCTATAACCTCTAGGCCTCTAGGGCCGGAAAAATAGTTCGACTTGCGAGTCAATTCGACTCGAATCAAGCTCGGTTCGACTTGATTCGGACTCGCAATTGTTCAAACCAAGCCAAGCCAAGCTTTGCTTCTAGCTCGCAATTTTTTTCAAACCAAGCTCGAGCCGCTCGCGAGCGCTCGCTTGGCTCATTTGGCTCGTTGCCTCCCTCTGTTATTTCTCTCGAGTCCTTAACTTCTAGTTCTTCCTCATTCCATTTTGTTGTCTCCCTCTATTAGTTCTTCCATATTCCATTTTTTCTTCCATCCTTCCTCCACTCCCAATCTCTTCCCTTGCCTTATCCACAGATCACCGCCGAACATGCTTCAGGAGTCCATTCGCTGCCTCCACCTCCTCCACTCGCCGCCTCCGCCTCCCACAGCCCCACCCGCCACCTCCCCCTCCCCCTCCCCCATCTCCACCCGCTGCCTCCGCCACCCCCATCTCCACCCGCCACCTCCCTCTCGCCTAGCTCCACCCACTTCGTCATGTCATACTCATACAGTACTGTTCACATTCTGCCTTTCTTTCTGGACATAGGGGGTCACTGACTTGAACGAGCTTTTCAAGCCGACTTGAGCCTTTTTTCGAGCCGAGCCGGCTCTCGAGCTCATTTTTCAAACGAGCTGAGCCGAACCTGCTTTGAAAACGAGCCTGAACGAGCCGAGCCGACATTTCCAACCCTATAGGCCTCTACCCTTCACTTCCTTTCTCCGTTCTGGCATTCGGTCGTAGTATGACGATGACGATGACAGTTTTTTTCCACTCAAGAATGTGATACTGGAATGTCGGTGGAGATGCTTAGGAACAAGAGGAATAGCCTTGCAAGGGAGATGGTGCTAGTAATTCTAAGGGTGCAGGTGCTGCTAACTTCAGAATTTGGACGGAAGTTAGTTAAGATTTTTTTTTTGAAATAATATTATTTAAAAAATTACAAAAAAAAGTCAATTTTTTTTTACAAAACTAAATGGCGGCAGTAGCCTACGCAGTGACGACAGGGGCTTGAACAATCCAACTAACGACAGGGACCTATCGCCACTCCAACGGCGACATGATCCTGTCGCCATTTTAACTGGCGACAGATATCCTAATTTTTTTAATATTAAAATTTTAGAAAACCATCATTTCAAATGGCGACACAATTTACCCTATAAAAGATTCTAAAATTTTGGTATAACTCACTTTTATTCAGAAAAAAGATAAATAGGGGAGAGAAGAGAGAGGAGTAGAGGAGAGGAGAGAAGAGAAGCTAGCGAAGCGCTGCCCGTCCGATCGCCCACCTTTCAAGTAATTTTTTTAAAACCAAACGAATTACATAGTTTTAGATATACAGTTACGTAGTGTACTATGTTGTACATAATCTTTTTTGTGGGTAGTTTAGTTTTATATATGTTGTTAATCATGAAAATCTTTTTTACGGTGAAGTACGTCAAATATATCGGACGTCATCAACTTCAAAAATTACTATGGTCAAAGAACTATTCTTGAGGGTCCCGTGGTGATTGCTTTGCGTTATTTTCAATCGGCGACCGTGACCCTAATAAGACCAGAATAACGTACATGGAGCACTGTGATGCGATGGTTGTTCCATATATTTGATTTGGACCATGTTGTGCATGATCTGAGGTTGAGTTGCCTTGCCAACCGAGCACTACATGACATATATTGGGAGTTAGTGCAGCTCAAAAGAATAAAGTCATAGCAGTCATATGTATGCAGAGTGAGGGAGGAACGGTGGGATTTGGTCCTTCTAGCCCAGGCATAAGCCAAGCCACTCCTGCACAGACTGCTAAATAAGAAGGGGTGGTGATGTCGAAGAAAAAGTCAGGGACTCCAGCCATAGCGCGACACACACAATAGCTGAAGGTACGGGAGTTACTGATCCTGTAGATGAAGACCATGTGGAAGGAGCTCCTTTAATCAGACAAGCTAGTGGGCTTGCTGACGAGGGTGAAGAGGTACAAGCCCTAGTGCAAAGGATAGATCTCGAAGACCGAGACTACATAGCATTTGTTAGAAGATAAAGGATCCGCGATGAGGATGTTGTGGACCAGCATGCCGTTCCATCTGAGTGGAACACATACCAGTTCGACAATCTTGTCGTTAACAATGGCTCCTGTGTGCCATGGGAGTACGGCTAGAGCAAGGTCAGGCAATGAACTATATACAAATGCAAGGAGACCATGTAGGAGGCGGTTAAATTTTAGGCTTTTTGGTACGGCTTGCATTCACAGTCGTCAAGTCTAACCCAAAATGCTATGACGTGAAGTGAGACATAGAGGGATGCCCTTGGGTAAGTGCACATATTTCAGTCTAAGTGGGACACTTACTGGAAATACTCTATAGTGGTTCCTCGCACATGTGTCGTCGCTGAGTTAGAGCTGTCCCACAGGAACCTATCACCAGCCTTCATCGCCAACATCATATAGATGAGATTGTGGATAATCTAGACTTTAAGTCACGATCCATAATTCGAGCGATTAAGGCAATGTTATAATACACAATTAGCTATGTCAACGTGTGAAAGGCAAAACAGAAGGCATTAGAATCAAGGTTCGGTATATTCGATGACTCCTACCATAACCTCTCCGGTCTACTCCGAGTCATACAAGACAGAAATCCCGGAACTCATGTCGACATTTAAGATTCCACGCATCCGAAATGGGGTAATAAGATGGTATTGAAGCAAGCATTCTTCGCCTTTGGTCCATGCATCAATGCATTCCGCCACTGCCATCCAATCTTGTACGTGGATGACACTTTCCCGACTAGAAAGTATAAGGGCCAGATACTGACTGCAATAGCGACAGATGGGAACAATCAAGTGCCCAATGCTTTGTAATATCACTTTGTTTTGTGGAAAAACTAGGTGATGACATTATAGTGAATGGTTTGTAATACCAGTGTGATTTGTCAACAGAATTTGTGACGACGCTGCGCTGAATGTTCTATAATATCATTGTGATTTGTCGAGAAAAGATGCTATGATATTGTGTTGAATGTTGTGTGATATTATTGTGATCTGTCCACAAAATATGTGTTTGAAAATAGTAAGTAAAAAAACAATGTAGAAAGGTCCCTATAGACAGTTGAGTCGTCATTTCAACTAATTTATTTGTAATGGCGATAGAAGTCTAGTTTTGTTAAAAAAAAATAACTATTTATTTTTTAAAACAAATATTATTTCCAAAAAAAATTCAGTTAGTTAATACTAGTAAATAGGATACAACGGTTTTCCAAATATACCTTAGCAGTTAGAGTATCTTTCAGTAGGAAATTTTTGGTTTATGCCAATCTTTCAGAAGATGGAGCACTCAGCAGTCGACACATTTTGTACATGAAAAGTAGCGAAGGCCCAAGAGGGAATAATTCAACTGCAGATCTAGGATTTCGAAACGGTTAAGAAGTCTTTTTAGGTCCAACAGTTTAGAAATTAATAACAAAAGTTCGTGTAAAATAGTCTCTGATAGGATAAGAGAACTGTATAGGAAGATTCCTAATGCCTTGAGACATGGCCTCACACGGTATGCCGCGAAACACGTCAAGCTGATCTAACCCGCCTATCAGTCAAAGTTGGTCAAATCTTACAACTATCTAAACTATTTTACACACCTGCACGTACATCCGTACCGTTGTATAGAGGAAGGTCGTGAGTTCTTTTCCTGATCCCCTCAATTCTTGTATGTGCTCGATGAAAGATCTCGTGTTGTAACACAAGTAGAATGTGTGTTACTGGCCGTTTTATAATCCGGTCGTTTCGTGCTTTCTTATCGCGTTCTTCGCCTATTCTGGCATACACAAATTTCCATCATTTTCCTCCATCTCTAGTTTTTTCTACCAATCATTATTCTTTCCCTTATTAAGGACCCCTAGGGCGCGCCAAACAATTCTCACCGACTCCGCTAATCACCCCGACCCCTCCATGGAAGATTTGGCCCTTGACGTGACGTACACGACGTGGACCCGAGAAGCGGCAAAGATCATCGTTAAATTGCCGCGCTCGCGTTTCCCATTTTCATCTGCTTTGCTTTGCTTTGCTTAGCTTGCTCTGCTTTTCCCCTTGTGTGTGGGCTAGCGAGTATATATTTTTCTTTATATATAACGCTCCTGCTTCCTCTCCGCTCTCCCAGACCTTTGTACAGGAGGAGGGAGCCGGAGCCGCTCGCTAAGCCACTCAGGCGCCACCACCACACCAACCACTGCGTGTCCATTTCGTCCTGTTGTTCTTGCCATTGCTGCAGCAGCCGCCGCCGCCGCCTTGCCTGCGCTCCGGGTACGCGCGCATGCGGCCTTCCTCCCTTGTGACATCTGTGGCCTCTCCCGTTCTTGAGCTGTTCGCGGCTTTCTGATCTGGTTTGATGCGTTCTTGTGGGAGCTGCTTGATCTGTTCTTGGTTCTCTTTGGGTTTCTTTTCTCCGGTGGCGGTGTGGCACCACCATGTGCTTGATTTGGTGGTTTCTGGGCTCTCTCTTTGTGCAGCAGATTTGCCCTTTTCTCTTCACTTTTTTTGTTGGTGTTTTATTGCGATGGTGCCTTGGCGGTGTCAGATTTTGGTTTGCAGCTTTACTTTGCATTTCTCTACAATATTTACTCCTTTTCTACTGTCCATTTCTTCCCTGTTGCGCTCTTCATCTCCGGAAACATTCATTTCTTTGCCTGTTAATCTTTCTTTTTCCCGTGAACTTCGTGCTCACACGAATCCTCCTGTGTTTGGTGTTCCGATTTCAGACGAGAAGCTGCGCAACCTCTGAGGCGATAGTGTGGGCGGCCTGAGACCTGAGAGGCAATAAACTCAGAGGAGGATTCAGGTAGAGAGAGAAAGAGAGACCTCATGGGTTCGTTGGAGGCGCGGTACCGGCCGGCCGGAGCAGCGTAAGATCTCTCTATCCGAACCCCCTCGATCTAAAGAAAAGCTCCTCTTTTTCTTTCTTTTTTGTGTGCCTCTGTGTGGCTTTTTAGCTGGTTATACTTAGGCAGCTTGCGTGCTAATCCAGCTGCAGATGTGTGCTTTGCCATGTGCTGTCATGCGTTGCATGCTAGATTGACTGGGCTAAATAAGCTATTGCTGTGGTGGTAATGGTGGTGGTGGTGACCATATCATCATATAATCTTGCAGGATTGTACTGCCTTGTACCATGTACAAGATGCCGTTCTTCTTCTTTTGGCTTCCGTTCATCGTGCCCTCCTCCTTAACTTCCCTGATTTTGTTGGTGGTGTGGTTGGTGGTGGTTTCGCCTTTATGATATCCATCCATCCTCCCATATTTCTACCGCTTCCAGCTAGAGAAGCAGCACAAACATGCTCTCTTTTCCCTTGTGCTGTAGCTTCTGATATGTCTTGTTCGCTGCCGATGTGTTGAGAACTATGAATCTGTCTTTTTTCACCTTTTCCCTTTGTGAGACTAACCGAAAGTTAGTTTTACTTTTGTGACGATTTTGAGCCCATATTTAGGTGCAAATAATTTGGTTAAACCGGTTTTGCTGTTATGTGGTGCCAGCCGTCGGTGGTCGTGTTTCTCACTGCAAATTTGACCCCAAAGACTGCTCCTTGTGTCACCAATGCTATTAAATCTCTGCACGCATTAGTTCCATGTGCAGTCAGCAGTGGTCACCGGGTTTGCCACGTTGAGCAGGTCAGCTACAGTGCTTCGTGCCTGTGGCCCAAGGGGCCCGCTTAGCGTGTAGAAAATGTTGGGTCTTGGTGTGTGTTTGAGACTTGGATGCGCGACCAACCGAGTGATTTCGGCAACCTTGGTCATCACCGTTTTTGCATCAGTCTTCTTGATGTTTATGGTGGTAATAGTACACTGCAAGGTTGTCTTCTCTACATCTGGGATTACTCATCCGTGCAGCTTTTCGTTGCGTGTTTGAAGGTATTCAAATCGCGATTTGAGACCAAGAACATGGAGGATTAGGTACCGGGGCATCTTTGTGATTAATGACGCTTTCCTTTCCTAAAAGATGTGACTATTAAAGCAGAGGACCGGAGGAATATAAGAGTGCGCTAATTTTATTTTGGTTAATCTTTTTCAATCTCAGTGCTGAGAAACTTGTGTGGTGTTTTTCTCCTTTAGCCTTTCTTCTTTGATAGCCAAATAACTTTAGTGTGATCACTTTCACATACTACAATATGAGAGACTGCAATTTCTCGTTTTCAAAAGATGTGCTTTGAATACTTTAGTTATAGTGTTGCAAGGTGTGTTTGGCCATAGAGGTCAGTCCTATGAACCTTCTGGGTATAAGACTAATGCAAACTCCAAGGAAAACAAAACACCATCATCTAGGAAAATATTATGTAGGCTACCTTTCTCGTGGTAAGCTATGGGGAAAGGTGGGGACCAGGGTATGTTACCCTCTAAAACTGTCATTATGTTGCAATGGTTGTTTTGATAGGGACCTTGGTAAACAGTTTGGGTTACTCCCATGTACTTCAGATAAAAATAATATTAATACGAACTGGTCGTTTAGGGTAATCATACTTAGTTCTTCAGGATTAATCCTATCTATCCTTTTGTTTTTCAGATGGAGTTCTCCCTTCTATCTTCCTAAGTGGTCGCAAGTCTTAGTCCCTAAGTGTAGTTTCATCTTACCTACATTGAGCTCCCACTTTCTAATGATTTTTCTAGCATCCACCAATGGTTGTGACACTAACCAAAGTAAAAGGGAAAAAAACTTAACTTCCTGCGTAGCGAAATGAAACTAAACAAAGGATCTCCACTGTTCTCACGGGATCAGCACCGAAGCATTATTTAATAACTATTGCACCAACGGACCAACCTAATACAGCTGTTTATGCCAGTTTCATTCTGAATTTTTCTTTTCCAGAATTATTACTTCATGTTCAAATACTTACTGAAAGGAGTTGCTGTCTCTGACTGTTTCCTCTACTCCTTTTTCAGTGATGACACAGCTAAGAGAAGGACCCAGAAAAGCAAAAGCTTCAAAGAGGTCGAAAAATTTGATGTCTTTGTCCTAGAGAGAAGCTCTGGTTGCAAGTTCCGATCCTTGCAACTTTTGCTCTTCGCAATCATGTCCGCTGCATTTCTGACACTCCTATACACGCCATCTGTGTACGAGCATCAATTGCAGTCCAGTTCTCGGTGAGTATACCTATCGAGAGATATCTCATTACATATTCAGTACTACATGTAGAATATGAGGAAACCTTAACGTCAGTTCTCGCTAGGCTCTTGTATAGGTTGAGTTGGAATTATATATGATCAAAAACTGCCTATCACCCTGGAGCTCATGCAACTCATATTCTTTGCAGGTTTGTCAATGTTGGGTGGATATTTGATAAGACAAGCCCTGATCCACGATATGTATCTTCTATCGGTGTTCAGTGGGAGGATGTATATAGGACTATAGAAAATCTGAATGGTGGTGAACAAAAGCTGAAAGTTGGACTCTTAAATTTTAACAGCACTGAGTTTGGCTCTTGGACACAATTGCTCCCAGAAAGCGACTTTTTGATCATTAGGCAAGAGCATGCTAAGGAAGGCATTACCTGGCAGACTCTGTATCCCGAATGGATTGATGAGGAGGAAGAAACAGAGATACCTTCTTGTCCGTCATTTCCAGAGCCTAATTTTCCAAGAGGGACACACTTTGATGTTGTTGCTGTGAAGCTTCCCTGTACCCGAGTGGGGGGTTGGTCAAGAGATGTTGCACGGCTTCATTTGCAGCTGTCAGCTGCAAAATTGGCGGTGACTGCTGCGAGAGGCAATCGTGGGGTCCATGTGCTGTTTGTGACCGATTGTTTCCCGATTCCAAATCTCTTCTCTTGCAAGAATCTTGTGAAACATGAAGGCAATGCTTGGCTATACAAGCCTGACTTGAAGGCATTAAGGGAGAAGCTTAGACTTCCAGTTGGATCCTGTGAGCTTGCTGTTCCACTCAAAGCAAAAGGTAAGTTGATTGCTGTCTGCAGTTTTCAATAGCTAACCCTCTAAAGGCGCTCATTATTCCCTAATATCCAATGCACATTTGACCAAAGAAAACCCAGTAACTTTCTACTTGTTTGTCTGAATTTTTCTAATTTAAATACCAACATTGCTGCAAGCCTTTGGCGTCTAAGAAGAATTATGGTAGTTGAATTATGTGTATGGTATCGTTTTCTGAAATATCATAGCAAGACTTTCTGTCTGCTTTATCATAGACATGCATGAGCAACTTTTGTTAGAAAATATACTCGTATGTATATATTGTATGGTTACAGCTATTAGTTTTTTCTGATTTTTAATTTCTGGTACATAACACTCATCCTTTCTTTTACAGCACGACTTTACTCAGTAGACAGACGCAGAGAAGCATATGCTACAATACTGCATTCAGCAAGCGAGTATGTCTGCGGTGCAATCACAGCAGCTCAAAGCATTCGCCAAGCAGGATCAACAAGGGACCTTGTTATTCTTGTTGATGAGACCATAAGTGACCACCACCGGAAGGGTCTGGAATCTGCAGGGTGGAAGGTCAGAATTATCCAGAGGATCCGGAATCCAAAGGCCGAGCGTGATGCCTACAATGAGTGGAACTACAGCAAATTCCGGCTATGGCAGCTCACAGATTATGACAAGATTATATTCATCGATGCGGACCTCCTCATCCTGAGAAATATTGATTTTCTATTTGCAATGCCAGAAATCACTGCAACTGGCAACAATGCAACACTCTTCAACTCTGGTGTCATGGTTATTGAACCTTCAAACTGCACATTCCGGTTGTTGATGGAGCACATCAATGAGATAACGTCGTACAATGGTGGTGACCAAGGATACCTGAATGAGATATTCACATGGTGGCATCGAATTCCAAAACACATGAACTTCTTGAAGCATTTCTGGGAGGGTGATGAACAGGAAGTGAAGGTGAAGAAGACTCAGTTGTTTGGCGCTGACCCA
Organism: Ampelocalamus luodianensis; assembly: GCA_036346255.1. Taxonomy (NCBI): domain Eukaryota; kingdom Viridiplantae; phylum Streptophyta; class Magnoliopsida; order Poales; family Poaceae; genus Ampelocalamus; species Ampelocalamus luodianensis. The sequence goes on along the minus strand of CM070617.1, from coordinate 19,793,482 downwards.
CCTATCCTCTATGTCCTTCACTATTTAGGCCGCAAACCATGGCTGTGCTTCCGGGACTATGACTGCAACTGGAATGTTCCAATACTGCGGGAGTTTGCCAGTGATGTTGCGCATACCCGTTGGTGGAAGGTGCATGACAAGATGCCTAAGAAACTTCAGAGCTACTGCCTTCTGAGATCAAGGCAGAAGGCTGGGTTGGAGTGGGATCGGAGACAGGCCGAGAAAGCAAACTTCATTGACGGGCACTGGCGACGGAACATAACCGATCCGAGGCTGAAAACTTGCTTTGAGAAGTTCTGCTACTGGGAGAGTATGTTATGGCATTGGGGTGAGACCAACTCAACGAAGAAAAACCCGGTGCCGGCGACGCCTACTGCGAGCCTGTCAAGCTCATGAGATGTGTAGATAGCCCGAGAAACTACTATACCAGATACAAACTTCTAAAGCCCCATACATAAATAGCAACAGCTTGTAAAGGTAGCTATGCTTAGGTCTTTGCACACAACTATACCTTGTTTGCAGTCATGGCTTCAGCGCGCTCTTGCTGCTATGATGGCTGACGATTTTTTGGTTTTGGCTAATAATTCATCAGTATAGGTACATTTTCTGGTTAAGAATTGTTTCGTCAGATACTTTCATTGGCTATTGCTATGCTGCAATAGTCTGTCTAGTTTGATGTATGGTGGTTGAACTGCTTCAGTGATCAACCTGGAGTGATGCAACATGGGATTGCTGACCAGCAAACACTGCTTCATTTTGACATGAATATGATAATGTCACTTTTTTTTTGATGTTGTTCTGGAATTGCATTAGTTCAACCACTGACATCCAAATGGCTGGACCGTTGAAGCCATTTCTTAGGTTGGTGTACATTATGCCTGAGCTCAAACGGACAATGCATATAAAATTCCTGAAGCACATGAAATTATCTACGCTTATGTATTCAGCAGGCAAGTGCAGAGTTGTGCATCGTGTGTGTTTCTTGCAGGACTAATTCCAGTCGACTGCATTCAAAACACGGCTGATGAGCCCCATTTGTGGGCTTGCATGCACAGTACCACCTAACAACGCAGCATTGAAGTGCCTTGCTCCTCAGCGCAGATGTAGAACATGGATGCATGGAGAGTTGGTGCACTGCCATCTCCTGCCAAAGAAGAGCCACATCATTGCTAGGATCCATTATTTCGCCATGCTCCGTTCCTTCCAGACGCAGTCTTTTGTAGCTGCTCAGCATGCTCGCTTTTCCAACAGCAACGCACCTAAAAGGCACGAGGATTAGGCTAGGCTGTACAAGTTCCAGTGGTGCTGTTAGTCCAAAGATACCCCTCTCTTGACGTCCCTTGTCCTTTAAGATGGGGGTAGCTGGAGCTTTCGAAGATTGCATTGCAAGTGACTGATGAGTAGGCTTCTTCTCTAAAAATTAAACTGCATCCAGATCTGAACACATGAGCACTATACTACCACTAGTCGTCCAGTATTTACAACAAAACCATGGAAAAGGCGTCGCGCAGCTAACTAGTAGTACCGTGTTGCTGCTACTATTCACCCACGCGCGTTGCGTTGCCAGATCGCCGCTTTTTTATGCCATGCTTTGCACAGAGTCTAAAGCGCCAGTAAAATATGTACTGGGTACTAGTACAACAGCTACTGAGAGCACGTGGTGGTGTCGGTGAGCACAAGAGGGACTCGGTCACTCGGATGCGGCCATCGAATGCCCATCTCCGCAGCAGCGGCCGGCCGCTTGTCAGAGAGCTCATCACTGATCACGCATGGCATGGACCAACTCAGCGCCCTAGGCCAGACCCCAGACCAGACACGCGTCCATGCATCGTACATGTGTCAGCAAGATTGCAACTTTTGGGCTTTGACCGGGCCTTGGCCGGCGTCTTGTGCTCCAGCGTCCGGTCGTCCCCACCTGTCATGCGGTCATGCCGGTGCCAACGCGGAGGCCGGCTTCCACATTGGGCGGATGACGGGGAGACGCCGCGGAGTGGTGGTTGGCCTCCCGCCGTCACGCTGCGGCGGGTGGCGGTGCGGCAGCACGCGGCGCTAACAACTAGTCCGCGGTTGCGAGGCAGGCAACGGTCTCGGCGGCGGTGGGCTGAAAAATCTGAAATCTCAGATCGGAGCGGAGCGGCTTCTAGTAAAAAAAAACAAAATTTGATATATGTCACTTAGAAAAGTTGCCACTTCAATTCGAAATTTGCCACTTGAGTTTCTTTTTCTTTGAATTTTGCCATTATCATCATTTTTCGATGTATTTCTTTTCTTTTCTCTCATTTCCCATATATTTCAATAGTGAAGTACCGATTATGCCCCTTATTTAGAATCTCTCATCCCTTCGTTCCCCTCTCAATCCCAAACCCAATCCATCAATTCGCTTCTGAAGAAGCAGCTCCCTCCCCCAGTCAGTCGCCCGCCGCATCCCGCCCGCGCCTCCGGTGCCCTTCCCCCAATCGCACCTCCCCGAGCTCCCCTCCAGTCTCTCCCTGCCTCCCCCCGAGCGAGCTCCACGGGAGTCCAGGCCCGCCCCCTAGGCGGCTGCCGCCGCCGCGTCTCCAGGCCACACCCAGCTCGCCGGCCGACGCGTCTCCGGGCCACCCCCAGCTCGCCGGCCGACGCGTCTCCGGGCCACCCCCATCCCGCCGGCCGACGCGTCTCCGGGCCACCCCCAGCCCGCCGGCTGCCGCGTCTCCAGGCCACCCCAGCCCGCCGGCCGCCGCGCTTGTCTACGGGCCACCCTCTTGAAGATGCCTCGTCGCCTCTGAATGTGTGATGTCAATGGCATGTGAAGATGTTCACAAACACAGAGCAATCACATTGCATGCACAGAGCAATCACAAACACTGAAATGTCTGAATGTGTGATGTCCATTGTTGACATTGAAATGTGATGTCGATTCGGCTACTTGTGTTGGTAAATACTGAAATGCGATGTAAATTTCTGCAATGCTTGTGTTTGAAGATGCCGCGTCGCTGCTCTGGTTGTGATGTAAATTTCTGGATTCTGCTCTGGTTGCGATGTAAATTTCTGGATTCGATGTCACTTCGGCTGCTTGTGTAATGTCAATTGCTGACTGGAATTGCTGAAATGTGATGCCTATTTGGATGCATGTGTGTGATTGTTGGAATTGATGAAATGTAGACCAAAGTGTGTTTCTGGATTTGCTAAATGGATGCTGAAATTGCTGAAATGTGTTTTCAATTTGGATGAACATCCATTGCATGTACAGAGCAATCACTTCCATAAATTACCATGAGTAAACTAATGGTTGGAAGACTAGACCAAATCTGTAATTTGCAACAATTGGTTGGAAGACTAGACCAAAGATATGCCATCAAAATTGCATGCACAGAACAATCACAGCCATAACAGTTCACCATTGCTGAAATTGCTGAAATAACAGTTCATCCATTGCATGTGACAATAATCTTCCAACCATACATAAGAGTATCAGTGAGATCAAGTCTGAACCATACACAAGTGTCATTACATAGGAACATGCATGAATTCTGTTATCACAAAAGCATCACATTACGTACGAATGACCTACTTCTTCTTCTTAGGGGTTAGCTTATTTGTGGCTAGCTTTGTAACTGGCGATCTCATCTTTTGTGGGGTAGAAGCAGATGGTTCACCTCCAAGACCATGAGCAGATGTGAGATCCAATTGCTGTCTCATCATAGTCAGTTGTGGAGCAATTGCAAGACTATCCCCTATGGAAGGAGTAGGTGCTGCAGCAACTTCAGATGACTCTACCCTATCTTTCTTATTCTTCTTGTTTGGAGGGTTTCTTTTCCTATAACACATACATGAAATTGGTTAATGCATTATAATAAAATGTAAGCATGCATTTTAATACATATTTACCTTTTCTTAGGAGCTTTTAGAGGGCATGCTCCCCTGCTTTGATATCCTAGTTCTCCACAGGTCTTGCACTTCTGTTTACTTTGCTGTCTTTTTTTCTTTGGCACCTCATTGGCAGCCTTAAACCTTTGTATCTTTGGTCTTCCCACTGACCTTTTGAGCTGAGGTGGGTGCAACTTGAAACCAGGATCAACCTTTCGCCATTGGGACTTGTCTGTCATCGGTTGCACAATCCCAGCATATGCAGCTTTAAATTTAGCCAAGGAGAAGAAATCATCAACATAATCCTCCATATTAGCTTGCCGATTGCTACAGATGAATCACAAAGCATGCTGGCATGGTTTCCCAGATACTTGCCATTCTCTACATGTGCATTCCCTACTGAGAAGATGGACCACGTACCTTTTATTATCATGCATGTTCACTACCTCAGCACTTGTATTTGCTCCCGGGGTCTCCTTCAAGTGTCCAAGACCTTAGTGCTTGCATTGAGTTCATGAATAACAGCTAGAAGTATTCTACCTTGCAATGTGTTTCCAATCCTCCTTCTCTTATCACAACGCTGCATAATTAAGTTCCGGATGGTGTCCATGAGTTCAACCACCGGAAGATCCTTAACATTCATGATCCAAGAGTTGTACGTTTCTGCAATATTGTTGTGCATGTAGTCACACTTTGCAATTGTATTGAACAAGGCCCTACTCCAGATGTGAGGGTGGTACTGGTTGAGGTACTCAATGGTTGCTGGACAATTTTCTTGAATTACTTGAATGTGCTCATGCAAATCCTCGTATCTGTAAGATCCTGCCGCTGTCCACATGTTACTTGAGAGCATAGGACCATGAAAATTTTTCTGCATGTTCCCCCAAAGATGCCTAAAACACTCTCTATGCTCAACATCCGGGAAAACCCTCTTTACACCTGCACATACCCCATTCCCAGCATCTGTATGCAAAGTCAACCCATGTGGTTTGCCGATTGCCTTACGTAGCTGCTGCATGAACCAGCTCCAATTCTCAGCAGACTTCGAGTCGATAATACCATATGCAACCGGGTACATCCAGTTATGGCCATCTATGGCCGTAGCAGATGCCAACTGGGCATTGTACCTACCAGTGAGAAAGGTAGAGTCGATTCCCAAAGCACGGTCTCTGACCATTAAGAAATCCATCAATGCAAGGCTTTAGCGCAACGAACATCTTGTGGAAATGTGTCTTCCCACCGTACACCTTGGTGTCTATCTCAACGATGCTACCTGGCATTATTCTTTCAAGCTCTGCCTTGAAACTGTACAAAGATTGGAAACTCTCCTCCCATGGCCCATATAGCTGCTCTAGTGCTAACTGTCTCCCAGCCCACACCTTTCCGTAGCCAATTGTGACATTGTATTTTTGTTCGAGTGCCTTTTCTAACTCACTTACACCTATAGTTGGATTTGCTCTAATCAAAGGAAGAGCCCTATCTGCCAACCAGCCCTGCAATGCCATAGAGCTCTTTATTCTGCTTGTTGAAGCACATTTGTGGGAATCAACCAACACTATAACCTGCAGATAGATTGCAACAACTTAGTATTTACCAACTTAGTATTTTACACAATGAAATGAACATTACTTAGTACAACTTAAACTATGTTACGTTAGTACCGTGACGCTTTGATCAATCCCAGTGTGCGCAGTTATTCTCCAAGGACAGTCCTCCTTGCATTCTCCTCTGTACCTTTTTTTGTCAGTCTTACATTTGCCTATCTCAAACCCCCCCTTAATAGCAAATTGCCTCAAAGCTAATATGAATTCCTTCATATTAGGAAAGGTGCTGCCCAATTCAATCCTAGGATTTTCCTTATCATGCACATGCACTGGCTCCACATGTGCATAGTCATTCACTAGTAACTCGTCCTCTGCATCAATACCACCATTGTTCGGACCACTAGCATCATCATTCGGCTCCACATGTGCATACTCATTCTCCTCGGCCCTTAGCCCAAGCATGTCAAACATCTGGTCGTCTGTGATATACACACCATTTCCATCCACATTAGCAGGGTCGGGTGGATCCACTTCGGGAATAGAAAAACCTGCCCCTTGACTAGCCCATATGAGAGAGTGCGTGGTGTTATTGCAAGGACTGCCTGGTTCTTGCCATTGTGATGTTTCTGCCTGTTCACTAATAAGATCAACACGAAAGGATAGGTGTAGAGGACTCACAGACTGACAGTGCGAAGCACTAGAAATTCCACTGCAAATAGTTGACAAGTTATTTTGCCTATCCACTATAGTGATGAACAAATTAACCAACTTGCTATCCTTGTTTGCATCAAACAACCCCAGAAGTTCTGCATCGCTACATAACCTTACTTGTGTTCCTTTCTTACTGTCAAAGTACCATATCAAAGCATCCTGCGTCGATCCCAATTTGACTTCCGTTTCAAGTCAGCGTTCAGATCTAACATTGAGTACAAATCTCTATCATCTATCACCAAATCGTGAGCTGCAGCTGCATATGATTTGGTGCTGCCATTATCAAACCGTGCTACGTACGCAGCAAAGTTAGCAACTACTCTATATGCGGTACCACAATCAACCCTACACCAACACCAACAAATAAATAAAATGCGAAGAACATGTTAGCTACGGCGAAGAGTTCTTCCACCACACATATGAAAAAAAATATATTTACCTGCTACAATGTGATTCTTCCATTTGAATTCCACTGTAAATAGCTAGGGTTCTTCTTTGTGTGTGTGTGGGGCGGTTTGGACACACTGTGGGGGAGGCGGAGGTGGCGCTGGTTTGGGCGAGGAGCAGGGGGAGCGATGCGGTGGTCGGCGGGCAGGACCGGCGGGGAGGGGGGATTCGAGCTCCCTCGGGGGCGGCCGGCTGAGGGGAGTCGGCGCCGGTTTGGGCGAGGAGCAGGGCGAGGATGCGGCGGCCGGCGGGCAGGACTGTCGGGGATGGGGAGGGGGGCAGGATCAGCAGCACCGAGGGACGACGGGCAAGACCGGCGGGGAGGGGGACGGGGTAGGACCGGCGGCGCCGTCTCAAAACCTGCTTCGGTGCCCTACTTCATGATGCGTGAGTGTCACACGGGCAGAGGGGAACGAAGGGATGAGAGATTCCAAATAAAGGGTATAATCGGTACTTCACTATTGAAATAGATAGGAAATGAGAGTAAAGAAAAGAAATAAGTCAAAAAATGATGATAATGGCAAAATTCAAAGGGAAAATAAACTCGAGTGGTAAATTTTGAATTTGAAAAACTGAATGGCAAATCTCGAAGTGGCGACTTTACTGGTGCTTGCGGCCGCTGGTGCCAGTCGACGCGGAGACGCCTGTTGATTCTGTTTGTTCGCTCAATGGGCCGGACTTCACAGGAGCCTAGCAGCCAGCAGTTGTGTTGCGGGCTCAACCCAAAGTCGGATTGGCTATAAAGAGAGGTCGAAAGCGACGGTTTCCTGTTGACCGATTGGCTTTGAAGGCCCAACTAAGTCGACATGGATCAAGCTCCAATCCCAGGCAAGCCACCGTTAACGCTGCATGGAATGGATCAGGCCGTAATCTCTGTGAAACCTTCGTAACCTTCTGGTCGTCTCGTTTTAAAGGCAGTCGCCACCAGCTTGGGGCCCATATATCTGTTGCACTTGCCCGCTCTCTTAGCCGAGATGTAATGGACGGCCCATCAATACTCTTTTTCTTTGCTCTTTCCTCTTTTGATTGAATTTTCAGCTGTGCCTGTCTAGAGCTTGTTCTCTCTCAGAAATATTTTAGCTCGACCCCGGATATCGATACCTATTTAGGCCCCCTTTGGAAAACCGGAAATTTATTCGGTTCACACGAGAATTGTTCACCGTGAAATTTATTAAAAATCTATGCATTCCAAACGGGCCTTGACTTGAGCACACTTGGCATTGAACATGCTGGATGCGTGAACAAAGTCAATAGTAATTATGACTAGGTCACCGCAGTGTCTAACACTCGGGGACGTAGCCTACCTAGCCTAGCCGGTGAGGATCTTGTTAACAATGCGGACGTTTTCTATGAACAACCAGATGGCGATGCTGTAATCCTTCCCCACTCGATTCTAATAGCTCGCATAATGATGCTGTGATTTCTTAGTTCAGGGAGGTTCTCGGCCGGTACGCAGCTTCCGTCTTATGTCATTCTCACCAACGATATGTTTATTTACGCAGGCTTCAATCTTCAGGAACAGCTTCCACTTCCGGAGCGGAAGAAACAGGCATAAAAGCGCATGATGGACCACGCGGCGCTGTGTCTTTCGGACATTGACTCGTGAGTCATGCCGCATGAATGCACGCTGAAGTGGGTGGGCAGAGACCCACGGAGCCGGCCATGAGCCCAACTCCGAAGTTGGTTGGGTCGTAGGGCGGTGCTGCACATGCGGTGATGAGAGGACGCGGCTAGTGATGGACATGGACCACCACGAGTGACAAGATGGTGGTGTTTTTGCGACGCAATCGTGCTAATCGGAGAAACCGCACGCCGAACCTATCTATACCTGCCTACCTACGAGCTTGTTTAGGTAATTCAAACAATCATCATTGATCAGGATAGCAAGGTTTTATTCAAACAATCGGAGAAACGGTTTGATTCTAGTCCCTCCCTATCCAAACAAACTCTAAATGGAAATTCTATATTTTTATGGGACTGTCTAAATAGAATGTGACAGTTTCCTTTGTAAAAAACTGTCATATTTTGAAAGTTTATTTACAACTCTATTGTATATAAATTACAGTAAATTATTTATGTAATTTCAGTTCTTAGCCACTGTAATTATTCTTAAAAGTCTTAATAACTTATATTTCCATCACATGATTCAAAAATAAAAACAAAAAAATTATATACTAACAAAATACGGCAATGTGGTGAACCCGTTATGTTCTTCACATGTACTTTGAGAGGTTGAGAAAAACAAAGACAAAAAAAATATATCAATAAAATACGGCAATATGGTGAACCTATTATGATCTTTATATGTACTTTGAGAGGTTGAGAAAAACAAAGATAAACCGTCACATTCTATTTAGACAGTCCTATTATATAATCGCTCTGTGTTCCTTTTGGTGGCGAACTCAATTATATATGTCCGATTATTTTTTGCGTTGTTATCCCATCATCTGTATTTTAATTTAGGTCGAACGGAGATTTCCGTGTTATCAGATATCTTTGTTTCTGATTGACTGATCGTTACATCTCAAAACATACATCCATTTTCTAGTGATGTGCGCTGAACAAGCAAAATTGTCACGACTCCTGTGGCAATGTGCTCAACAATTTCCTGGTCAAACTCTGTAGTTTATTAAGAGCAGGGAGAATTGGATACGGGTTGGAATTTAACGCGTGGTTGATTTTGTGAGCTCGCATTCCATGGCTGCTGGCCGAAAGAACATCTTTGTCGCACATTCCGTGATGAGTGCCCCTGGGAGGAAGCATGCAAATTTGGTCGACGCTCCAGACTGGGAGCACGAATCTAAAAGCATATCCAATGATCAGAAAAATGACAGTTTTGAGATCAAAAAACTGTTAGAAGATGTGTAGCAATTCCGTATTTTTATAGCTCGTTTTCTTTGCTTAGATTTGGCGGCCTGTTTATTAGTGGATCTTTCACCAATCATCATTGATCAGGATAGCAAGGTTTTAACACTTTCATTTGCATTAGGCACCATGGGCATTTGCATTGCTGCATCACACTACGTCGTGGCACGAACTCAATCGATCGGTCCACTAGCTTCCTTTATACTACTACCACTACTGCACTTTGGGTATCCACTTGTCTCCCTGTATGAAGCTGGCGACGCTGTACACGTCGACGTGGTCCTTGGGCACCTGGCTGCTCCACGCCACCCTCTGGCTAGCGTCACCGCGGCCGCCGGGGCCGCCGGGGCCGGCACTGTCGTACTCGCCGTAGTACAGCGTCTTGAGCGCGAAGTCGCCGCTCCACGCCATCCACCCCTTCGGCTGCACGATCTCGGCGAGCGTGCAGCCAACGAACACCGTGCGCGAGTACTCCTTCCACGGGCGGCCCAGGTACACGCGGTGCACGTCGGGCTTCTGGCGGTACAGCGCCAGGTACTCCTCGCTGCCGTTCACGACACAGCCGCGGAGCACGATCCCCGTGGGCTGCGCCGGGTCGGTGCGCCCCTGCGCCGTGACGGCGTCGTTCTCGCCCTTCTCCGGGCGGAGCTGCCGGGGCAGGACGAGGAGGACGCTGTCGTGGAGCACGGTGGCCGAGTTGCCGAACACGAAGTCCACCGTGCCGGAGACGCGGCACCGGGTGTAGAACTGCCGCATGGCGTGCGCGTAGAGCGTGTCCTGGTGGCCCAGCAGCTCCACGGTGTCCAACACCGTGCGGTCGCCAGTCGAGCGGAAGGCCACCGCCTGGTGCGCGTCCGGCCCCGCCGTGTTGGAGATGGTCAGGTCGCGTGCCATGAAACCGTCCGCGAGCACACCTGAAAATAAATTAAGGTCGGTAAACATGCACTCGGCAACGTCAAATTTACAGCCAGATCACCGTGGAGAACGAGAAAAATCACGTCTCGTGGAAATAGATCGAAGGATAAAGTTGAAACGGTGGATCGGAACGCACTTTTTCCTTGGTGAATTGACTTGTCGAACGACCATGTCTGGTCTGGTCTCTATAGGAGGACATCATCTATCGACACTGGGGCGCGCCTTTTTTGTTTGGTAGGCCAGCATAAAGCACGGGAAAGTTGGGTGTTTTGCCTAGGAGGAAGCTCGCGACCAGTGACGACACGCCGCATTGTCGCTTCCGCCCTGGCTGATAGCTAGGCAGTTAGCCATCGCCGGTCACGTTTACATGTGACTACTACGTACCTACAAACTACGATGATTAACCGGTAATTGTTTCTTTTTTAACCGGATCTGCATCTCCATTTTTACCTCTTTTTTTGGAGTGAATAATTTGAATTGATATTTTTTGCGATGAAGTTGAATTGATTTTGACTCAGTTGTAATGTTTACTTCCGTGGAGAGATTTGTTTTCAGATCTTCTTACCATCAATAAAACAGCAGGTAACACGGCAAGAAAAAACACCACTGCTTCTCAAGTTCTTCTAATGTGCTACTGTGGTAGTAGCTAGCAGTGGTTGTTTGCCTTGAGGAAAAATAATGTAACCTCCTAGTAAAAAAAAGCCACTCTGTGCAGCGTGCAGTTCGTCAGGCAACGACTCCATGGGACCTTTCTGGAAGTAACTCTCAAATATAATTATAAAGTGCATACTTCCTTTGGAAAGCAGTGCATTCTGCAGAATTTCCACACAAAACATTTCGATTCCCGTATAAATGAGGAAGATTTCTGGCGTTCCAAACAAGGCTATGGGTAATGTTACTTAATCTAAGGTTTTATAAAAGGGGACGTCTATTACTCGAGGATCTAAAAATTTGAAAAACCACTGTCACTTTTTTCACCATTAGATCAAAATCTTATGGCTCGTATCTCTCACCTATATAACTAAACCAACATCCTAACCCTAACCCATTCCACACCCAACCGCCACCGCCACCTCACCACTGCCGCTCCTAGCTCCGCCCCGCGCCGCGCCCAGCTCCGCTTCCCAGTCCCGCCACCACCGCCTCCCTTCTTCCTCATCTCTGGCGAGATACACCCGTGTCACCCACTTCCTCGTCTCCAGCGGCTACCACCACCAGATCCACTAACACCTCATAACCATTTCGATCGTCGCCACCCTCCGCCAACCCCTCTCACTGCCCTCCTCCTCACCCGCGTCCGGTGGCTCATCGCTGCCTGCACCGTCGCCGCCCACCACAGCCACCTCAGCCTCCCTCTAAGCCCGAAGGGCACTGGCAAACCCGAACACTAAAAGGTGAACACTAACCTTAATTCGCCGGCCTCTGCCACCACCGTCGCTGAGAGACGAAGAGGAGGAAGATGTGGAGCACGAATCTCCACGCCAATCCAAACGTGAGAAAATCGACTTCGGCGAGGACCCCTGTAGAGCTCCTGTTCTTTGCCAATTCGCTCCGCGCGACGACCTCCATTCCAACGTTGACGAGGTGTCAGGTGTGACTCTGTTAGGATGGGGTTTTGCGAAACTAAACGTCACTAGTTACAAAACTATGGTTTTCTACACTTACGACTATAACCTAAGTAATTTTGTGCAATTTTCTCGAGTATAAATGTACGCATGTCACACTGTTTGTTCAACCTAGAAAAAGTGGCTTGGGTTGTTTTGGACGAGTAAATGACGACGTTCACTGCAACCTGCTATATGTACTGTTACTGCTCCGCCAGATGTGAAAGCTACAATGCGCAACAAGCAGTTAATCTGACTATTTCTCCAGGACAGGAAGGATTTCACATGTCCTCATGCCGGAGCCGGACGCAACGTACAAAAGCTAAGAATTGATGGTCCACGTCACAACATCTAATTCACGGAAAGCTTTTTTAGGTACGTGCAGACAAACAGCTAATGGCCGATCCGTCACGAGCAGCGTTTAACGCCACCGCATTGATTTCATGCACGTACGTGTACGACGACCGTAGAAACTACTCGTAGATCCATCGCCGGTATGTACGTACAGAAGCACATGAATTCAAAGAGGAGGAATACGCGTATACGCACCTACGGTTGCCGTATTGAAGGTGGAGACGCCGGGCGTGTCGGCGTTGAGGTCGCCGGTGATGACCGTCTTCCCCATGCCGTCGCCGACGACAACCACGTTCGCCTTCTCCCACGGCACACTGACAGTCTCCTTGTACACCCCCTCCTTCACGTGCACCACGAACCACTCGCCGCCGTAATCCGGCGCCGCCGCCACCGCCTCCCGCACCGTCTTGTAGTTGCACCCCGCGCCGCACACCGTCACGTTCGGCGGCAACCCCTTGGGCACGCCGAGCGCGTCCACGTCGGCGGGCTCCGCCGCCGCGGGCGGCCAGTACCCGTCGCGCTCGGTCTGCGGCGGCGCCCAGCGGGAGGTGTCGTCGCCGTAGCGCTGCAGCGCGGCGAGCATGGAAATGTAGTTGCTGTTGACGGCGATGGTGCCGTCGAGGTAGGCCATGGCGTCGGAGATGGTCCTGGAGAAGTTGACGTACTTGTAGGCGGACCAGCAATCATAGAGGTGGAGGAGCGCGGTGGAGGCGGAGAGGAGCGACGACGGCGAGGGGGGCGGGGAGAGGCGGTGGGAGGAGAGGGAAAGGAAGGTGAGGCAGTTGGTGGCGGCGCTGGAGAGGTTGACGTTGGAAGAGGCGGCGAGGACGGACCGCGCGGTGGAGACGGCGGGTGGGAGGCGGGCGCGGAGCGCGGACAGCGTGGCGGCGAGGAGGTCGGAGGCGGAGGAATCGGCGGTGGCGTTGGAGAGCGTGGAGACGCAGGCGGGCTGGAAGCGGGTGGCGTTGCAGGCGAGGAGGACGGCGAGCGGCGCCGCGTAGTTGGACGCCGGAGGAGTGGCCGGGGAGGGCGCCGGGGCGCGGTGGTGGTGGCGGGAGGAGAGGGAGAGGGGGAGGTGGAAGAGGAGGACGAGGACGAGGACGAGGAGGCAAAGGGGAGGAGGCATTGGTGATGGCTGGATTGGACGTTGTGGAGTGTGTGCGCGCGTGGGAGGAGGGAGTGGACTCAATGGAGTGTGTGGATGGTGAGAGGTTGGTTGGTTATATCGGCGAGGGAGAGGCGGGCTTGGTTAATGGTTGGGGAAGGGTGGAAGGGAAGGAGATGAGTCGGGGATGGATTGATTTTGACGGGTGCAAATGTAACGGAAAGTTAAGGGGAGAACTGAGAAGGAAAGCATTCGTGCGTGTAATGTAATCGGTGGATATTTTCCCTTGGTTTTGCGTCCGTTTTCGCTGGTCTGTGTTTTCATTTCTAAGACTAGGGGAATCGGATAGAATATCTTTACTATTATAAAAAAAGACTTGATGAGTTGGTGACTCTGTCATCTAACACCTTCCTAATTGAGTTGATACGATCTTTTATGGATAAATATGTATACATATGTATAAAATATTTAAAAAAATCTTATGTGGATAATTAAATCATCTATGTCTGTGGTTTGTGATAAGATTCTATGTTTATTATATGCAAGGAAACAAGTTTCATATTGAAGGTTCAGTTTTAGGCAAGTTTCAAGTTTTAGAAGAGATTCACACAAGTTTCAGAAGAGTTTGAGCCACTTACAGGGTGTTTCAATACTTAAAACGTCAATTTCGTATTGTAATTTTTATATCATCTCTTGCCCCTGGAGACTGTCTTATCTCTAAATGACTTTACAATCCACATAATCCGATAAGGCAACTTAAAACCTGCCATGACATGTTCTCCACAAACTAGTCATTGTCGGCTTGTAATCTTTATTGTCGACATCCCTATTCCCCTCACCTCCCTATGCACACAATCTCAGCACTAGATCTGCCACTCCCTCGCTTCCCCATCTTTCTCCCTCTCATTTCGTCGCCGTTGCCGCCCGGATCCATCGTCACCTGCAAATAACCTCGCTAGTGGTCTTCTCAACTCCTGAAGTATGTTTTTACGTTCTTTTTTCCTCCATGCTGCCTCTTTGCCCCGATGCCCCCTGCAAAACCGTGTCATGTCATCTTAAGGCTACTCCGACACACATTTCTTCTGCCTTGGTTCACGCAAGGGGACAATTGCTCACAGGACTGACGAACATCGTTGTCTCTCTCCTCCACCTCCCATCAGCTGTTGATGTGAACTTCTCATAGCGACTGTCTCGATACACACTGAGAGATGCTTATACTATTTTCAATCTAGACTATTGCATAGAAGATTGGATGCTAAAAGTCGACAGGTCTCTGGGCCGCTAGGGACACCTGAATTGCACAACCGTGCACGGCAGATGACACCTTCTTGGGTTGGCTGCCGGTTAGGAAAAACATGAAAAGATCGCCAAGCCGGGCAAATACACGCATAGTTCCCTTTGCACCATCTTATGTCAATTATGGAAAACTAACAATCTGCTGTCACGGACTCACAACGTAGTCACGTGACATTGTAATTTTGTCAAAGAAGCTTTCTTCTCACGGGATAAGGGCATATACAATACGAGTAACATCAATTGTTTGTAATTCTTATCACGTAAAATTTATAATAATATAGATAAAAGAGAACAAGAAGAGAGAAAGAAGTTGTACGGTATGCAACAGATGGTCTATAAGTCGCTTAGGGTATGTACAGTGGTATAGACAGTGTTGTATCGTAGTACATTTCATGTCATCTATAGACAAAACTAAACACAACTTATACAATAGGCTATCTCTAAATTATCTATATATGACTTCCACAAAACGAGACCACAAAACATATAGGTTACAAACAGCATGGATATAACAACAAAAATGATATCTATAAGGGCTTTATAGACCGTCTGTTGCATATCAGACAACTTCCATCTCTCTCATCATTCTCTCTCATCCACATCTAAAAAAAATCTTACGTGGCAACGATTATAGATAACTGATGTCACCTATTGTACATAAAGATTGCTTTTTTTTTTCTGTTGTATCCATATCATCAGTAGAAATTGTAGGATCAACTGTTGTGCCTACTCTAAAGCCACCGCCGCTGGAATGGAGATGGATGGTTTTTCTTGCCTTTGCTGGTTGTTTCGCCTTCTGGGACGTGGTCACGGTGCACATAGTGGAGAGGTCGGCGGGCCAGTGTCCACTGAACTGAGGAAAGTGGTTAGGCACCGATGTAATCATGCAGACCACAAAATTTAACTTTAGGAAAAGTTGTAATTATGTCCTTAAAAATATTAGATTTTGCATGTATAACACTGCCAAAAGGATAAGGGGATCTGAGCATATATATCTATGCAAACCTATTACATTGAATCTGATATGCACAACAAAAAGGCAGCAAACAGTCAGTTTTCATGCATGAGAAATGAATTTCCAAAAGTTTGCACATGAAATTTTTGTTACATATAGGTTGCCAATTGTGATCTTTTCTATATCTAAAACTCAAAACAGGCAATGATTAAAATCTATATCTTAGGAGATATGCATTTTGCGTGAACAATTGAGGAAAAAGAAAAAACACGAATGTAACAGCTTGTAGCAGATGCTGCTGTCTGTGAGACTTCATGTTTTGCTCCTTAGTAGCAGACGAAACAGAAGAAGCAACAAAATACTCAAGCAGAAAAAAAATGAGTATACAATGTCAACAGTCAGCCAGCCATCCTTCGCCAACCTATCGAAATGGACGTGAGGCAACATCAGATCACCATTGAACTCCAGAGTGAGCAAGGCATCAAGTTAAAGATATGACAGATATATTTAAAGACAAAAATATGAAACGCTAAAAACTACGCCAACAGACTGAAAAAAATCTGGAATCAATTCGAAACTATATGCTTCAGATCTACATTTTCTGGAACATATTCAAGGCTTATTCAGGATAACATTGACCATGAGTGATGAGTTACTTGACTACCTGAGCATATGTATGCCGAATGTATTCCTGCGTGTGCAGGATGATTCTCTACTATTGCACCCTATTCAATTTTGACCCTGGCAATTGTCAAGTTCAGGTCTTGGTGTCACACATAACAACTTAGGGGAATGGAAGCTACCAAATAATATCCGTATGCATGGTATGTACACAAGGCTAAAGGTTCCAGGTTACTTTGCAACTGAAAACATCCTATGTGACAAGAATTTTTTGTTTGGTCACTATATAACATTTTGCTTGGATGAATAAGTAATATGTTATCATGGATAGTATCTCAAAAAAATGATATCATAAATAAGGACCTCACCATTCGTCAAAAGGTGGGAAAATATAAGTTCATTCCAAGCATCTGGGACTCCAGGAAGGCACCAGTGGCTGCAATCAAGTATGGTAGAAGGATGACTCCAAATACCGATATGAGCATCACTTCTGAAGGCGCCCATCAAAGTCACATTTAGTATAGTGACAGGAACACTCATGTTCGCAACAACGTCAGCAAGTATATCCCCAAATTCACTCCTGTCAGTTCCTTTGGCCTCAGTTGTAGGCTGTTCTGTTACTTCACATACCTTTTGATTTGAGCCACTGTAAATATGAACATTTTGAATGAGTGTTTTTCACAATAATTTGTATACCTTTTGTAATCCACAATCATGGCAATCTTACATCTTCAGTTCAAATTGTGCGTACTCTTATAATGCAATAAATAAGAAAATTAAGATACACTAGGGAAAAGCTTTTCTCACACACCTCCAATGAGATGGCTCATATGTACGGAAGAAGACATGTGTTCGTTTTAAATCCACTCTTTTTTTCACCCATGAAGCCCATGTTTCTAGTGCCATTTTGAAAGCAGAATTAATTGATGTTCCCAGTTTAAGCACACCTCCGGCCTCAAAATAGCAACCCCTGTTGGAAAGACCAAACTAGAATGTCTGAGATATATGAAGATAATAATGTTCACCCTACTTGAAAAATTAAAGAAAGACATGTTATGTGACAAGAAAATGGCACTGTCCAAAATCAATTTGATGAGTAGAACAATGAGATAAGAATTTAATTGATTAGGCATAATAGGACAAAATGCTTCCAATTTGCAATAATAGAACATGCACATTAGTTGAGACACTTCTAAGGAGCATGCCATGCCAGTGTCCATTGAGAGGTACACAGTAACCATTAAGGCCAAATATTCAAAAGATTAATCGCTGTGATAAAAAATCAAATTCACTTCCTAAAAAACCTGAAATTTCAACACAAGAATGTCAAGACCACGCAATAAAGTATATTTTCATCAGCATTTACAGTTTACCACCAGAAAAAGAGATAATCTATAATAAAGATGCATAAAAAAACTTAGCATCACCAAACATAATGCCATCTTCAATAGTGCCTAACCACTAACTCAGGTGAAGCCTACAATGTACCAATATCAGCCATCAGGTATGTTGTGACAAGAGAATCTAACACCCTATGGTGTTGCTTTGACCTCAAGAAACAACTAGAAATGATATCACCAACTTTGCAAGCAAATCCCATTGTTTGTTTTTGTCTATTTGTGATCCTCAATACTTTTGCAGTTTTGCTACAATCAATCCACATCATTGGTTCCTGAAGAGGATAAATTGTGTAAACTCTTGAGAAAAACAACTTTGTCTGACCTCCCTTCAATCTAGGGGGTTGCTTAGAAGTTACAAAATACGTCATGGCAGAGACATGGCTCACACATTAGCGTATACACAACATTTATTTTCAAGGATCGTGAATGAAAACAAATGTACTGAATCAAAAATATATCAGATTAATGGAACTTAGCAAGTTAATGATAGTGATCTGATAACAATTACCTAAGAACAAAGAGTGCTGTCAATTAAATGAAGAAAACTCACATGTCAAATAATTTGCTGGGAGTCCACCAATGCCCTGAATTGAAAATGAGCACATCGGCGTTCGCCCATTTCGTGTTAATATCATCCATCTTATCGAGCTTGAGAATAGCCCGGACCCTCTTACGCCCATGGCGAGGAGCAGGGGTCTGCTGAACAAGGAACACCGACCGGAAGAATTCCACGTTCAGGTTGAATGACGCAAACCTCACTCCTAAAAATCGGATTGTCTTTGAGATCTGGCTGCCATTAACCTCATAAACCGTCTTTGGATCCTCCACCCCTGTCATGAGCATGCAAATGAAGGACTCCCACTGCGTTCTGCTCATTGAGTCCCCCACAAACACAACCCTCTTCCCCCTCAGCCATTCCAACACATCCCGGGCACTGAACCGTGGCACATCGCATCCCCGCGGCTTCCACCGCCATTTCAGGTACTCGGTGTCCTTCCTCCCATTGGCCAAGCAATTGAACCCCCTCTCCGCAAACGGGCAGTTCGAGCTGTTGTACAGGGGATACCTCTCATCCGGCACCCAGCTGCCGTCGAACACGTCGCAGGACTGTAGATTCTCCCCCGCGAACTCGGCGACCACACGGCCCCGGCCCAGGTACCGGAAGACATACAAATACAAACCGCAGGAGAGAACGAGCGCGACGGAGGCCAGGAAGAAGGCCAAGGCGATTCTCTCGAACGACGGCCCCGACGGCGCCGCCCACCACTTGCGGTGCGTGGACGCCGGCCCCGATACCGGCGGGCTCCCGACGCCGCTCCTCGCTGTGAGCCGCGCCGACGTGCTCCGGTTGAATCTCCCGCTCACCATCTCGCCGCCGCCGCCCGATCTCCCATTCCACAACTCCCCTGTTGCCAATCGATTCAAACCAATTCACCGCAAAACCCTACGAAGCTTAGAATGGCTTCCTAACTCGCAGGCGCGCCTTTCTCCCGATCCGGGAGCTCCGAAGAATCTCTTCTATATTTTCCGTACAGGATTCAAATTTGTCCCCGCAAATTGACCGGATCGAGCCGTGAGGCTGCAAAGCGCGCGCTCTCCAGATTAGGGAGCCCCGGATCAGTAGGCGGATGCAAAAGGCGATGACTCTTCTCGAGACTCTCGAGGCAGGGCACCAGAACGGGATCAGGAACTCACCGGATTCCGGCGATTCTTCCTCTGCAGCGATCGCCGGAGCGGCTGCGCGAAACCCTAGGCGGCCTTGGAAACAGCTCGCGAAGCGGTGATCGGTGGCGTGTGCTCGCGACCGGCGACTTGGTGAGCTCTCGTCTCGCGCGAGGAGGGCAAAGTCCGAACAGGAAGAGCCGAGGAAGGAGACGACAAGAACAGGAGGTGGTGGTGGTGGAGTGAGTTATTTCTGTAAGCCCTACCAGGAAGGATCTCACTCACTGGCATGTGGGGCCCGGAGATCGTTGGGCCCACCTAGCGTTGGCCGCGTGCGCCGTGGCCTGCGTGACGTCCGGTTCCTTTTGACTTTTTGAGATGTCGGCATAGCGGTGATTGTGCAAGGAGAACTGGAGAAGTGAGCTTCGTTTTCGACGAAAGAGTACGGGGAGAGTGGCCATAAATGGCTGACCGCTGCGTTACCGGTGAACGGGAGCAGCCAACGAGTCAGGTGATCATCCATCTACATCAAGTTCACAGGGATTCTGGTCGGAATTTCGCCATTTTCTCGCTTCCTGGCGTTCTTAACGTAGAGCTGGGTTCTCTCTCTCTCTCAAACAAAAAAAAAAGAGTTGTGCTAAATAATGTCGGGTTCAGGTCGCTCGCACCGTGACCAAAACCTAAAACCTTTCTTACATTGAAACTGAAAAAGAAAAGAAAACTTGTCAGGTTGGGCCTTATAGGGCAATTGGGCTTAATCCAAGACTTACCCAGGCTCTAGTTTGTAGATGAAGATCTGTCACTGTTTAATGAGGAGATTACTCAATGCTGCTAAAAAAGATTTGTAAATTTGCCATTTTTATATGAAGAGAAAAGTCCATTTGACACCCTAACCTCTCCCGAAAGTTCGGAAATTAACCATGAACCTTAGGCACGGTGGATGTCGTGCTCCGGGAGCTCAAACACGTCGCGTAGTGATTCATATTCTTCTCAGCTCGGCAGCGGCGATGGCAATTTCTCCTCGCCGACACCGTACCGGGAGGAGCCACTTGATTATGAGCTGCTCGTCTGGTGTGATTACTGACAGAAGTATACTAGATGGATCTCATGGAGCGATGCGAACCTTAGGAGGAGGTACTTGACCTGTGTGAAGGCTTGGGTGAGTGGAATTTGTAATGTGTGTTTGAGGGCTTGATTTGGGCATGTGGTCGCGTTTCTGTAGGTCGGGGTTGCCAATTTTGGAGATGGTACGATCCAAAAATGGGTGATTTTGTGTGACAACTTTTGTTGGATTTGCGTTATTCTGTAAGGGGTTTGAGGAAGGAGAACAAAGAAGTCAAGGCATTAGCTAGCAATGCATAGGCGAAGCTCGAGGTGCTGGTGGTTGCCAAAGCAGAAGAGTGTGCTGATTTGAGGGGAATTGTGGTGGAAAAGGAGGTAGTTGTTCAACTTAGTGATAGGGTTAAGAAGATAAAAAAGAATAGACTGTTCATCATTTCAGTGATGGCATGTAGTGTGCTTGTTGTAGTTGCCTTGATGTTCAGGTAGTTTGTGGTAAGGTTCTGTATGTAACCTCTAGCTTTGTTTTGTTTAACGAGATGTTTGTGGAATGGAAATGTCTTTCTGTATTTTTCTGTCAACGTCATCTTGCAAATTTCATTGAAATGGAATATGGCAACACTAGCATATGAAAATGCACTAAATATGACACAACTTAGTAGTACTACACTACATAAGTTGAACAAGTAACGGAAAAGTTCGCACGATACATAACATAGGCATTGTCTGCCCAGTTAAGAAACACACATGATATACATAGGTCCATTGAAGCCATAAGTCTGACACAACACATCATAGCACACATTACATAACATAGGCATAGTCTTGCTAGTTAACAAACACACATGAACACACTTTCACTGCTTCTTGTTGAACACATCACTGGGGGCCATAAGAAGTTTTGGCTCTTGACCTCTTTGCTGGAGCTTTCTTCCTCGGTGGCACTTAAGAATTAACATGAGCTTAAGCATACCCCGTGAACAGTTGTATTGTGACCCTTGAATTATCATGAGAATTAGGGGCATTGGCCTCTAGGCTTTTAGATGCATAACCACCTCTAGCTGTTGTCACACTGGCCTTAGCAGATGTCTTGATGATCCTTTGGTTTGGCATACCAGGCTTCAACAAAACAATAACAAACTAAGTCTTACAATTGAATGGTGTTGGATAAACAATTATTGGTAGAAAAACCAAACACTTACTTTCTGGATTGTAGTGCCAGAATTTTCTAAGCAGAGAACTCCAAATCCAGTGATGGTGTTGGATAAACAATTATTGGCAGAAAAACCGAATACTTACTTTCTGGATTGTAGTGCCAGAATTTTCTGAGCATAGAACTCCAAATCCAATGCATTTTTCTTGCCCTTTGAGTTGGCAGGTAAGCTTGCCCTTCTCTTCCCAACACTTGCAGAGCTCTTCTGTGATCCTAGCATCATTATCTAAGAAAAATATACAATGTTAGTTTAGTTTGCAAGTATAAGTGGTCCTAAAACAAGAGTAGCACATTACCATGGCAGTTGCTACTGTAAGAGGGATATCTACTAGTCCAGCAGGAGCGCTTGCATTAGATGGCCCAGCTGCTGCCACTTTCGTATTAAAGCAAGAAGATTTGTTGTGTCCTATCGCTTTGTAAAACCTTCACCTAATGATAGTTCCCACTTTTGAGACTCTGGTAGCCTTGGACTTCTCATGAGGTTCTCTTTTCCTTTGCTTCCTTGGCCTACCTCGCATCCTAATATATCCTGGTGCTTGTGGCTGTGGCATCTCAGATGTGGGCCAACTATGTTGGAATTAATACGGGCTAGGCCCAATTTTAATTCTAATTAATTCTTGAAAAATCCCAAAGGTCTATGTGCATGTGCTAAAACTGTTTAGACCCATATGGAAGATTAAAGAGGAGTTACACCATCTTAAAAGGTGGAACGTGGTAGCCCCCTTGTGGAATTGGAGAGAGCCAATACACGCGTGCGCTCGCTCGCTCGTCTCGCCGAGCCGTACCGTGCATTTTTCTTTATCTATTCGAAAATCGAAACGCACCAACTCGTAGTAAATGACATTAACGAACGGCTGGCAGTAATAGTTCAGTTACTAGTGAGGAATGGCTACGGTTAACATTGGTTGATGGCGAATCAATGGTGATTGTTTCTTGGTGAATTAAAAGCCTCTCGCCTCTTTGTTTTTGGCTATTTATTTTCTGAACATTAGAGTACTGACTCCCTTTTCTTTTCCTCTTCACTTTACGAAAGACGAAGACCGAATCCTACTATTTTTGTTGCTGACTCTGGCGATCTCCATCTCGGCGAGGCGCGTGTATGGCCGCACCGGGAGAGCAGGCCTCCAGAACCCCTGTCCTTAAAGGCTTACACGAGCGAGGACGAATAAGGTTTTTAGGGAGCGTTCACGCGACTGCTCGCTGCTTCCTCTTCATCCGATTCTTTGCTACATCTACATCAACTACACGACTACTACCACGACGTCCACTACGCTATGACGAACGATGACCACACCAAGACCCCAACTGCTGCTGCTCCTTCTACTGGATTTGGGTATGGCTATCTCGCACTTGCTGTTTGGTTAGCTTTATTATCTGTTGTTGCCTTGAACACTGAGATAGGTATATCAGTTTCTGTCTTTCTAGAAACTCGTATGCCTATAGTGTTCTTGTTTATCTACTTTGTGAAAATGACTAGAGTAATTTCTATGATTTATCTAGTATATTTCTGGATTAAAGTAATTCAAAAAATGCTCATATATTCAACAAACTATGCATACCCTCTACAGGCTCTAGGCAATGGTCATATGTTTTCTTGAACTCATTGACCAAATAGCAGGAGGCTATGTAATAATCTAACATGTTTGTTCTTAAGTATATGCATGATATGACATGACAGCATGGAAATCCTGACAATTGCCGGTATCTACAAGAGCATGTCTTGTTTTCAAGGTTTACTATAAATCTATTATCATGATGCTTGACTTCAAATGAATCATTTCCATTGAAAATTGCATGGCAAAACCATGATTTAGTTATGCATGCATTGAGTTTCTTAAAAATGTTAGGGCATATGATGCCTTGCCACCTGTCTGACTTTGCTATGTTCTCTTGTATTATAACCATAGGCTTGCACCTTATGGCCTCTAGTATAATTAGTATTGGCAGAAACCTTGCATCAACGATCCATTTGTCGAAACATTTGCACTTATTGTTATCTACTAAATCCCAGTTAGAACTTAGAACCTAACTTGAACCAAGCCCAACTCCAATGGTGCTCCAGACAACAAATCGAAGGATTTGTCAACTAAAGTGCGGTATGCTACCACCTCAAAATCCATAAACTAGGCTTAAACAACTAAACGTCCATGCTACCTGCTACTTAAAAAGTTGCATATGACAAGAGATCCGAGAGCAATGCATACAAAAAATACGAATGTGCAGGAACCCTAGCATGCCAAGTAGGGGATTTAGCACCACTAACCTTGTGTGATGTTAGCCCAGATCCCCTATGCCGACAATTGGACCATCAACACCCTCGAATCGCCGGTGGCCACCGTGTATCCAACACCGGTCGTCGAGTATTTCTGTCTGCACCGCCAGGCGAGCTCAGTGGAGAGAGAAGCTAGGGATTTGGGAGGAAAGTAGTGGAAGCATACAAGGAATGGGGAGACACTCGTGTGTTATATTCCCTCCGCTTCATCAGCGTCAGTGCCAGCTGGATCGTCCACGTGCACCACATCGGTGGAAAACCGGGCTGGATTGGGGGGGGTTATTTTGTCTGGTATGGAGAACTTTATAGGTGTCGGGCATTTAGTTTAGTGTTGATTTCCGAACTTTCAAATGAGTTTAGAGTGTCAAATGTACTTTTCCCTTGTATGAATTGTTCTAACGTGAGGAAACCAGCCTCTAACCATCCGATCAGCGTATATCACACCGATCCAACAATTAAACGGCCCCATCACCATCGCAAGTTCCATCCATATTTTATCGATGGATGCTCCTGTTATGCCAATAATTACCCCTAGTTCGAAAGCAATGCACATTGTTACCGAATAAATGGTAACAAGTCAGGCTGGTCATATGTCGAAATGCAAATATGCTTGTGAGGACCCGCGTTTTTAGACTAATCTAGTAGCAGTAATAGGTATTTAGCGGTAATTAATCTCGGCTTAGCAGTAAGCTAACAGTAGTGTTGCGAACGTCATTAAGCTTCTAGTTTGTCGTCAGCGCGTTGGTTTAGTGGGTTTCGTTTCGCGAGCATTACATTTCTAGTCAATAGAACAATAGCAGTGCATCCTCATCATTTCATTTCATCATTTGTTATGTAAATAATTACAACCCATAGTAGTTTGCATTCAATAATAAAATTAAAATGTTGCATACATTCTGCCGAAACCCTCCTTGTATCCTCATCCGTTGGTCGCTAGTCTATCGAACCATCCTTTGATCCATTGCCATCACTCGCCAAGAATGCAGAAAACGGTTAGCGTGCCAAGTTGGAAGCGGTATTTGTGAGCATTAGACTATAGAGAGTTTCCATCAGTTTTCCGAAGTGCAGTAGAATACCCGGAACGACCTAAGCAGTCGGTCCCTTGACCATCAAGATACCCAGACCAACCGAAGTTAGTCGGCTCCTTGATCGTCAAGATGTCCAGACCACCCGTGGTCGTTCGATATCTGTCACTTCCATGGGTCTCCTCATCCGGCAGTATTAGAATCCAACACCCACTTTTTGCTATTTCCGCAACCACAGTATAATCCCGCAATGAACAGCCCGTTAAACCCCACCCTCGGCCAAAGCATCACTGGGCATAGCGAAACCAACACCATCAACACCTTTGCAGCCCAAGCCAACACCGAGCAGCAGGCACAAGACCAAGGAGTCAAGCACCACCAGACAGCACCCAAACCAAGAGCAAGAGCACAAGCAAGCTAGAGCGCAAGCCAAGCCAGCAGAAATATCCAACACAGGCCAGCCTCCCCAAGTTCATCCCCCCCAACAGCCGAACAATCCCCCTGGACAGGCGCCACATTCAGCTCACCCACAGAGCACAAGCCTCACCATCACCCACCATTTCATCACCATCACAAACCACAGAAAGCAACCAGAGAAGGAGGCAAGGAGCCGAAGGAGAAGGGAGTCAAGCACAGCCAAGGCCAAGAGCAAGCCAAGCAACCGGGAGCAAGACACACCGAAGGCAAGCTCAGCATCTACCCATCATTTCTTGCAAGCACCCACAGCAGGGAAGAGGAGGAGAGCACCAACTTGAAGCCGGCACTGCCATCCCCCTCTCCCACCCCAGAACCCATAGGAGGTAACACAAGTACACCTCTGTTGCTCTACACATACACATGTATCATATCTCAGAGCACAGCTCGAGCCAAGCAAGGAGACCTCAGAGCAAGCTCAGCATCCTCACCATCATCGCTGGCAAGCCACCCACCGCAAGGGAGAAGAAGGGAGCACCAGCACGAGGCCAGCACTGCTACCCTCTCCCATCCCAGAACCCAACCAGAGGTAACCTCAGTTACACCTCATCAGCATGCACTACACATACACATCATTCACACCTAGATCATCGCACAGTAGCATCAGCAGGTAGCTCTCAGTTCATCTCATCACAGAGCAAGGGGAGAGATCCGAGATGAGAGAAGGGAGATGGGTGCATACCTCGGTAGATCCTAGTAGTTCTCCTCATACCCACCAAGCCTTATACCTCCCCCTTAACCAGCAGCCAGCAGATGCATACCTAAGTGTAGATCAAGCCACCATTAGTACTCTTCTTGCATACATGAGCATCCTCATCAAAGCATTTCATCTCAGCATTTGCAAATAAATTTCTGCTCAAGCTGGATCTAAGTGAGAGGGGGTAGGAAGGGAGTAGAGAGAGCCGGGCAGCGTCTAGTGCTGAGTAGCAGCGCCGGCGGCCGTAGGCCGGGCCGGCAGTGTAGACAGAGCCGAGGCGGCGCTGGCCTTCGACCGCGCCGAGGGGGGACCGCAGAAGCCAGAGGGGGCGGGCTGGTGTTGCGCGATTGAGGCAGGCAGAGGAAGGGGTGGCAACGCACTGCAGGAGGAGGCGCCGGCCACAGGGAGCCAGAGCCGGTGGCGCTAGCTGGAGGCGGCGCATCTGGGAGCTGAGGGAAGAAGAAGGGAACCAGAGGAAGAAGAGGAAGCCAGAAGGGAGTGAGTCGGTTCGGCTGGGAGGTGGGAATGAGGCAGTGAAGAGGTAAGGAGAGAGAGAGGGGGTTAGAAGAGTAGGATTAAGGTAGAATTTAATT
This sequence comes from Ampelocalamus luodianensis, assembly GCA_036346255.1. Taxonomy (NCBI): domain Eukaryota; kingdom Viridiplantae; phylum Streptophyta; class Magnoliopsida; order Poales; family Poaceae; genus Ampelocalamus; species Ampelocalamus luodianensis. Next base: position 19,766,821 of record CM070617.1, on the reverse strand, counting down.
GAGTTGCTAAGATTTGCTGGAAATTGCAATAGAGTAGTCTTCAGGGTGTTCAACCTATTCGCTTAATTTGTTAACCGGTCCTAGCAGATTCGATATCATTGCTTGAATTGTTAGCTTGATCCACCCTTAGTTTATTTAAGAAGAGTGGAGAGCTTGATCTGTTTAGTGTTGTGTTCGCGGTTGGTCTTATAGTTTAGAACATATAGATGTGTTGTTCGGCAGCTCGGTCCTGTAGTTGTTAGGCCATAGATCAGTCGTACATGGGTAGTGCTAACAGAGCGAGAACCCAGAAAATAATGTTTAATTAAAAGCATGCTAACAGATTAGTATCTACTAACCTATGTAATCTTAGTATCACCCAAAATCAGTGGTATATTTATTTTTGGCCTTGTGCGTGCTACCGCTTTGTTTCAGAAGACGATCCCACGCCGACGGGAGTAGTTAATTCGGAGTTCTTCGTCGACGACCTCTTCTACAGTTCTGAAGGCAAGCGATCCTCTTGAACATGAATATAGCTATTTTAACCGTAAACTATATATTACTATATCATATACTTATTGCATCCAAACTATTTCTCAAAATTCAAATCATTTAATGTTTATGAAGATGAAAGAAATGAAAGAAATGAGGAAATGATATGATGAGTAATGAATGAAATGAATGAAGAGGTAATATTATGGCTGGTAAAGGGGGGCCCGGGGCAAGGATGAAAGAGGGCAAGAGGTGGGACCCCTTTACATATGGTTAAAATATAAGGACCAACAAAACTCTTACTCGGTCAGATGCCGTATTTGAGTACCAACCATTCTCCTATTTTGACAGGCAGAAAATGCTACCCAGTTACGTAATTATGCTCTCCACAATGGGTAAGTATATATGTGAGTGTGTAAAGAAAGAAGCAGGCGCTATAGCGCTATGTGGAGTATTGGGTGCAGAGAGGGTGAACTGGCCCAACCAACATTACCCGAACTCGGTGGTGGCCAGGTCAGCACCGACGAAAAGTAATAGGTGGAGAAATTAATCACGTAACCTGAAAAACGTTCTGTATTCTGAACTCGAAGTCGCATCAAAGGAAATGCGATGGACCTAACTCATAAAGAGCTCATAATAGTTATGGGTAAAGTGGTACAAGCCTGCGCAGTGCTATATAAAATCATGAATTCATACCAGTCTCCTGGATTGGAGTCTACGGGAACCGCTAGGGGTCTATCTTCTCTCCGAGTGACTAGTGGTCTCTTCAATATTAAAATTTGTCAACTAATGTTTTAAGGAGTTATGTATTTTCAGAATCAGAGATGTGTTAGAAAATGAAGAACAGAGATGAGTCATACAGTGCATTTTGCTATTAATGTTTGCTGAGTACATTAATTTGTACTCAACCTTGTTAGTATTCTCTTTTGTAGACCCTAGTCCGACCGGAAATTATCCCGCGTGGGACGAAGTACTTGCAGGTACCGATGAAACCGCACGAGGCGAGGGCGTGACTACGAGAACCAGGGTGAGAGGGGCAGCTGATTCAACGTAAGGGACAAGTAGAAGATTGATGGAGTAAGGAAGGCCAACGAAGAGACTTAGTCCCATTTCGCAGTTGTAGATTACCATGTAAGAACATTAACCTTGCGTGACTAACTGGAATAAAAGTATAGTTTCTATTTTATTGTTCTGCTACGTTAACTCTGGTAAAGGCTTATTATTCGTTGGAGCAGTGTTCTACCGAGCAAACGAATAGTAATTTGTATGCCTAAGTGTGATTACCCCGAGATAATTACACGGGGCGTCGCAATGCTGCATCTAAAGAATCAGCCTTTACGTTTTCCATCGCTACGGTGAAGTGAACCAAGGACTTGGTTCGTTCCCGACCTTTTGGCCATGCGCAAAGCAAAAGAACACACGCATTCCGGTTGTAGATTTCCCAAGAATCCCAACAAAGATGGGCTAATCCCCACGGCAAGCACCACTTTAGGTTCGAAGATTAGCAGGCTGGTCTTCTCACCCGGCAAGCAAGCAGCGCGGCGGAACAACCCACTGGAATACTGGAAGTGGTAGTGGGCTCCACAGTTTGTGCAGCGCCACTTGTCCCCGCCGCACGTGACGTTCCAGTTGTAATAATCCAGGGGCGGACCACGGTAAACCCGCCCCGGCCACCAAATCAGCTATTCAGCTCCGACCACTCGAGAAAGACCAAGGGAAAAGGTTGCACTTACACGGCCAGGTCAGCAAGGTACTACTGCCTACTGGCAGTACTATTCTTGAGCCGAAGCAATGCAACGAATTCCACAGCGGTCAGGGTCGCAGGGGTTTTGTTTTACCAGCGTCACTCAGCCTGGTTAGTGTATTTGGCGCACACAGTCGCAGACACGACCTGCTTCGAATCGGCCCCCACAAGGGTCCGATTGTAACATAACATCGGACGGAGAGGCGATCAGATCCCTGTCACATGCCGGATTTGGGAATTGGGATAGCCCGGATCAAAATCCAACGGACGGACTTGTGCTTGCGTGCGCGAGGAACACGTATGGAGCCGAATGAACCCGGGCGCCCTGGAGGAGGCTCCCCAAAACACCCACAGGATTGACCCCAAACTCCCCGCGCAAAACCACTGCACCCACTGGTTTTCCGCCCACCAGCCAACGCCTCCAGCAGTCCAGCTTGTCGCATCTCATCTCTGCCACTGCTTATATACCGCGCCCCCACACCGCAGCCTCCGAAGCCCAAGGCAGCAACGCAACACCACCGCGCTGCACTCGCGTGCCACTGGTTACTAGGGTCGCTCACTGCCACCGCCCACCAGGCGCCATGCAGGTCCAGGGCGTCGTCCGCGTCCGTGGCCACGCGGCGGCGGTGTTGCCGCCTACCCCCGCGCGCCGGCAATGCCGCGTGTACGCGGCGGTGGCGGCGCCGGTGCGGCGCCGGGTGACGCACTCGATGCCGCCGGAGAAGGCGGAGGTGTTCCGGTCGCTGGAGGGCTGGGCGGCGCGGTCGCTGCTGCCGCTGCTCAAGCCCGTGGAGGAGTGCTGGCAGCCGACTGACTTCCTGCCGGACTCGTCGTCCGAGATGTTCGAGCACGAGGTCCGCGAGCTGCGGGCGCGCGCCGCGGGGCTGCCCGACGAGTACTTCGTCGTGCTGGTCGGGGACATGATCACGGAGGAGGCGCTGCCCACGTACCAGACCATGATCAACACGCTCGACGGCGTCCGCGACGAGACCGGCGCCAGCGCATGCCCCTGGGCCGTCTGGACGCGCTCCTGGACCGCCGAGGAGAACCGCCATGGCGACATCCTCGGCAAGTACATGTACCTCTCCGGCCGCGTCGACATGCGCATGGTCGAGAAGACCGTCCAGTACCTCATCGGCTCCGGCATGGTACGCTCCCATCATCATCATGAATCTTTTGAAATGTTAATCCGTTTCTTACTCTAAGCGCAGTTTTTATTTAGCATCGTCGCTGAATCTCACGTGCCGGGACTGGGCTTTGAATCAATTGCATTGCAGGACCCGGGAACTGAGAACAATCCGTACCTGGGCTTCGTGTACACGAGCTTCCAGGAGCGCGCGACGGCCGTTTCGCACGGCAACACCGCGCGGCTCGCCATGTCGCACGGGGACGATGTCCTGGCGCGCACCTGCGGCACCATCGCCGCCGACGAGAAGCGGCACGAGACGGCGTACGGCCGCATCGTGGAGCAGCTGCTGCAGCTCGACCCGGAGGGCGCCATGCTCGCCATCGCGGAAATGATGCGCAAGCGGATCACCATGCCCGCGCACCTCATGCACGACGGCCGCGACATGAACCTGTTCGACCACTTCGCCATCGTGGCGCAACGCCTCGGCGTGTACACCGCCCGGGACTACGCCGACATCGTCGAGTTCCTCGTCAAGCGGTGGAAGCTGGAGACCCTGGAGGGCGGGCTCTCCGGCGAGGGCCGGAGGGCCCGGGACTTCGTCTGCGGGCTTGCGCAGAGGATGCGGCGGGCCTCGGAGAGGGCCGAGGACCGGGCCAAGAAGGATGAACCCAGGAGGGTCAAGTTCAGCTGGATCTATGATAGGGAAGTGGCTGTCTAGTCAACCTGGTCGATGACTTCTGAGTCTGAGACGATCATGCCATGTCGTTGCCTGTGTTCTTGTGTTTCTCTCTTTGCAATGCAGTAATGGTTATAGTGACTTTTGATCTTGGGAACTTGTGCGGAATGTATGTTCTGGAATCTTTACAAAATATGGGTTGATTTCGAGCAATGGAACCCCATGAATTGGCAATGGTATACAGATTTTAGTCCTGCCAACTAACTAACAAGCTTAACAAATGGGCAAGGGGTGTAGATTTATTCTTTGGAAGCTCTGTATCCAATTAATATGCAAAAGGCAACAAGCATGCATTCATTCGTAATATCTCGTAGCTGAAATTTCTGAAACTAAGCTGCGCGTTGTTGCTAAACTTTCTGAAACGAACACATGATGGAGTCCAATCCACAAGTTTTAGGATAGCAAAACTAAGAATCATCAGCTTGCTATCTTCTAGCAAATGCAACCTATCAAAAGTTTCTTCTCGAGTCAGTTTGTGAAATCAGATCACTAAAACATTTAAAAATAAATAAAATAGAGAAACTTACAGTCAATGTAGATGGGATAATGTACTACTGCCTGCAATATACTTGGTGTTCAGAAATGTCAAGCTCAATGGAACTGCACCCAGGAGTCTTCTCAACCCCAAGGCGTGCCATCTTTCTCCTCACGCGATCTGCCTGCTCCCACCTATCAGACGCGGCCAAGATATTTGACAGCATTATGTACTCTGCATCATTAGTCGATGCGTGATCACAGTGCAACTGGTGTATCTCGTCCGATACCCGTTCAGACATCTCTGCATCACCATGCACTCTGCAAGCTCCGAGCAGGGCACCCCAGATCACATCGTTGGATTCCACCGGCATGTTCTTGACAATCTCATATGCTTCCTTTAGTCTTCCAGCACGGCCCAAGAGATCAACCAGGCAGCCGTAATGCTCCACTCCAGCAGCAACTCCGTACATGTCGAACTTGTTGAAGATTCTTAGGCCTTCCTCCACGAACCCTCCGTGAGTGCAAGCTCCAAGCACGGCGAGAAGTGTGATCTCATTAGGCTTCTGCTCCGAACGCTCCATCTGGAAGAACAGCCGTATCGCCTCATCGCTCCGGCCATGGCTGGCAAGTGCAGAGATCATCGAGCTCCAGCATTCGGCGTTCCTCCATTGCATATTGTCGAAAACCTTTCGTGCGTATGCGAGGTCACCACACTTGGCGTACATGTCAATGAGGCCATTAAGAACGAATTGGTTCTTCCGGATATGCTTATGGTTGATGAACTCGTGAACCTTCCTCCCTTGCTCTAGCGATCCGAGCTGCGCACAGGCAGACAGCACGCTCGCCATCGTGAACTCGTCCGGCTTGACCCTGTCCTCCAGCATGCAGTGGAAAGCCTGCAGTGCCTTCTCACAGCACCCGATTTGGGCGTACCCGGCAATCAGCGCGTTCCAGTTCACCAAGTTCCGCACCGGGATTCTGTCGAACACCGCCTGCGCCTCCTTAGCATTGCCAGCCTTGAAGTACCCGGTGACCATCGACGACAACACGAACGCATTCCTGGCCGGCATCTCGTCGAACAAGTCCCTCGCGGCCTCCATATCCCCGGCGGCCACATAGCCGTGCACGACCACCGTCCACGTGACGACGGTCCGCAAGCCCGGCGGCGTCGCCTCGAACCACCTCCGCGCCTCCGCCATGTCGCCCTTCTCCGCGAACCCGCGGATCACCGTCGCCCACGTGACGGGCGTCCGGGAACTCATGCGGCTGAACAGCGCCTCCGCCTGGCCCATGTCGCCCGCCGCCGCGTACCCGGAGAGCATGGCATTGCACGTCACGACGTTCCTCTCCAGCATTCCGTCGAACGACTTGCGCGCGTCGGCGAGGAGACCGCATTTGCAGTACATGGACACCAGCGTGGTGCCCACGAGCATGTCGCGGGCGAAGGCGGCTTTGACAGCCTCCGCGTGGAGGGACCTGCCGAGGTCGGGCTCGACGCGGGCAGCGGCTGCCTTGAGGAGGACGGGGAGGAGGGGCAGGTGGTGCGTTCGCCGGGGTAGGTTCTTGGCGTAGACGAGGGCGGCTTCCCGGAGGGAGGAATGGGAGGCGTACTCCTTGACGAGGCGAGCCCAGTTGTCAGCGTCACGTGAACCGCTCGTCAGGTAGACCGCGTGGAGCTGCCTCGCTCGGCTGGCCATGGGAGGGCGAGGCCGCTCATGCTGCCGCGCTCAGGGCTTATAATGCTGCTGACTGCTGAGGCGCGCGAGCGGCTAGGTTTGCGGCGAATCCACTACAAGTGTTAGCAAGCAACATCAATTACATTTGAAGAAGTGTACATTATTTGTTCCTGAAGAGGTTAAATTTCTATAGCATTAGTATCATTGAGTCAGCTCTGTTGCATCCTGCATTGTGTCTTCCTCTACTGCAAAAGATTCCATATAAAAATCAGCATGTAAGTCGTAGAACCTTTAATACGAAACAAAACTAACAAACATCGGGAAAAAAAGGAAAAGTTTGGCGGGAAACAAAAGCTGCGGTTTCTCAATATCCGTGTTTATGAGAGCATAATAAAGAGTACACAGTAACATTTTTTTTCTTTTGCAAAATCATATATTGACGAAACCACAGATGGAAAGGCAGGCAGCCATCACTGAAGATGCTAGCAGTCATGCTCACATGGTTCAACTCTGATGCCAGTTCATCAATACTATTCCGAAACTCTTCATTCTTGTCCCTTTTCAGTTTAGTAACCAGGAGTTGCATCGCAAAGGAAAAGGGAAAAATAACAGTAATGAGCTCTGACAAATATGAACCCTGCCTGGACTCTTGAAATCACGGAAACAGAAGGCGGGGCAGAACTTACACAGAAAATGAAACAAGGTGACACATTATGTTCGATCATTTTTCTGATCTTCCCCCGGATGACAAATAGCCTGCGCACACAGCAAAACAACAAATTCCCATATTTCTTGTGAAATTTAAAGAAGCTTGCATGTACTGAAACTGAACCATGAAACATCACAATGGAAGGGGGTAACTTACTGCCTTGGACTTGGCTCCACTATGTTTTTTTTGCTACATTAGAGATTTCTTCCTCCCATGCCGTCAAAATAGCTTGGTCTCCTATGAATTGATAGCTGCGTTTGTTAAGGGGGTTATTGTTCAATATGAAAACCCAAGGATAGTCCTTCATTATAGCAAGATGATCACACAGTCACAGCGAGCATGCATCTCAACAAGGATGAAACATACACCTCGGTAGATCAGTTGTTAATTCAGTACTTTTACTCAAAAAGAATATCACACCACTTGCAATCATTTAGAAAACGAAGGAGAATGTAATCATGTTGTAAAACCATTTCGCTGGTAATGCACCACCGTTTTTAGTCAATACCGTTGCAGCCAGCATTTCTACAGTACATTGGCCAGTGCTACACTGGTTCACTGTGGCTTCCAAAGTGGACTAAAATTATGGCAATTCCTACTATCCGAATATGAATCACAAGCAGCGATTTTATGTTCTTTCATGAAAAATAGGAGGAAAATCTTGCCATGTGCTTACTTTGCTCCTAATGATGTCACGAACTGTATATCCCTGATTCTTTTTCTCTGAACTACAAAAAATTGTCTGAAGGAAAACCCAATGCTGAGCATCTCACCAGAATAAAAGGAAAACTTTGGATACCAGAAAGCAAAAAGGTGCGGAGTTTCTTAATCTGCAGGTTACTGCTGAGCAGATAATCTAAGAGTTTTTTTCCTCCAAATTCATATATGTATGAACACAATCCCTTTCTAATAAAGTTGGCATGCAATGTACAGTTGTGGTTATTTTATATGTATGAACACAATTCCTTTCTAATAAAGATAGCATGCAATGTACAATTGTGGTTATTTTCTTTGTAATATACGAAAACTGTACGAAGGAAAACCCAGACTTGCTTATTTCACATGAAATTGCGACCTTCTAGTACTATCGGATGACATAGAAAGATTTGTTAAAAAGGTGCAAAAATCCTAATCTGTATTGGCAGCGTAAGAAAAACACAACCTAAGCATACGAATATCTAACATACTCGGACTGTCAAGAACATCCGAAAGTTCAATAAACAGTCACTTATAAAAGCAGACATTCATAATAGCCTAGATCGCTAAATTTGCATGCAACATCATTATTTTAGAAGAGTCACACAGAAAACAAATGCAGCATTTGGTATGGAGCTAACCATAAAAGGCAAGTTGTAAGGAAATCAGGAAGGCAATTGGTGAAAGTGTAACGACGACACTTCCATTTCAGTATTTGAATCAAACGAAGCTAAAAAATGAAGACACCGAAAACAACAAACAATGTTAAGCAAGAGGTGTATCTGTTTACAATTTACAGTAGCACATTTAGGTAAACCGACTACTGATGTATAAACTCGAGTAAGGGATAGAATAACACACATCTGATCTATTTGCGATTGTAGCATCAATAGCACTGATGAACTCATCAACAGTAACTCTCCAATCTCTGGAACACATTTCAGTCCCTGAACTGTATATTCTTAAATCTAATCATTACAGGACAAAAGTCGGCAGATAATTCGAGAAGGTACACCGCTAAGACTTCCATTTCACTATTAGAATCAAACGAACCCAAAAATCTAGACCACCGAAAACAAAAAAAATGCGGGGCTCATCCATCGATTGACATGTGGAGAACGGGAAAACTAAAAAAGCAGTCGAATTGATTGCGTTAGAATGAAACACCGCAAACATGTTTAACCAGAGTGTATAAGCATGTGTACACCAGCATAGAGGCATGTTTAGTGGAAATATACAAGCATCTGATGCTCAGATAGGAATCGGCTTGAAGCGCTTAATCCATTTACCTTATCGACGGAGGAGGAGGGAGGGGAGGAGAGGTGAAAAAGAGCGTATCACCTTGGCACCGCCACGAAGCTGCGGCGATGGGCCACGGCCAACGTACGATACCGCAATGCACTCTACGCATACACAGTTACAGAACAACAAAGAGGAATCACAGCAATGAATTGACGATTGACAGCAGCGTTGAGACAGCGAAAACGGTAAGAAGGGGAAAGAACTCCACCGTACAGTCGTACACCCGGACGACGAAACTAAGAAGAAATCAGTGGAAGCCGGTGGCTTTGGCGTCCAAGGCGGCAGTTTTGGCCCTCTAGCGCGAGCGGCGGGGCCGGCGCATGCGAAGGAGGCGAAGGGGGCGGCGAGAGAGGCGCAGGTGGAAGGGTTGGAGGCGGCGCGGCGAAGGGTAGGAGGCGAAGTGGAGGAGGGGCAGCGGCGGTGGCATGGACGAAGGAGGAGGTGTCGGCGGGAGCGAAGGGTAGGGGTGGCGCAGTGAAGGGAAGGGTGCGGGTGGCGAAGGAGTCGGTGCGGGCGAAGGGAGCACGAGGCGGTGGGGCGCAGAGCCAACGCAAGCAAAGGAGGAGCCGCGGGCGTGGGGAGGAGGCGGCGATGGGGCGGTGGCGGCGCGTGGCGGCGTTGCGGACAAAGGGGGGGGAGCCGCCGGGGCATGGCCGAAGGGAAGAGACGGCGGCGGAACGAAGGGAAGCGAGGGGGCTGCGCGTCGCGAAGGGGATGCGAGCGGCAGTGGGAGGCCGGCGCGGCGTAGGGAGGAGGCGGCGATGGGGCGACGGGCGGGATGGGCAAAGCGTGAGGGCGAAGAGATTGAGAGGAACCAGAAGCGAAGGAAGGGAAGAGGAAAAGCCGCTGGCACGCGCGTGGCGTGGTCTCAGCGCGCAGAAGATCACCGGCGACACGGTGGACGTCGATCCGGTCGATCGGACGGCCTCGCCCGGCTCGGCGAGCACGGCAAAGAAATCTCGCGTCCACGATTCCGTGAGAAATGCAACTCTGTTCCAAATGGGATTTTAACTTACCAAAGGATTTTAACTCTGTTCCAAATTCATCTTTTTCTCTGAAAAATAATTCATCAAAACTTAAGTGACAAGTTTTAATTCTGAAAAGACTACTTATCACTCAGTAAGAAGATAAACCTCTAGCGGTCATCGTATACTCCAATCCTGAAGACATACATGAATTCATGGTTTTATATAGCACTGTGCAGACTTTACCCATAGCTACTATGAGCTCTCTTAAGCTAGGTCTCCTGCATTTCCTTTCATGCGGTATCAAGATCAGAGTACGAAATATTTTTCAAGTTATGTGATTAATTCCCTACCCATTATTTTCCGTCGGTGTTCTGGGGCGCTCACTCAGTCCTCCAGCGAGTTCCCATAATGTTGGTTGGGTCGGTCATCCCCGCACCCCACACTACACCTTGCGCTACTATAGCGCCTTGGATTCCCCACTTCTAGACTCTTCTTACCGGTCCTGAGTTCCTCCATTACTCACACATCACACTCACTATATTACTTACGATGTGGAGAGTATAATAATGTAACAAGGTAGCATTTCCTGCCCATCGAAATGAAAAAATGGTTGACACTTAAATACGGTCTCTTATCCAAGTAAAAGTTTTGTTGATCCTTATATATTATCCATATGTAAAAGGTCCCGCCTCTTCCCTTTTCTCTTTTCTGCCACGGGTCCCCTTTACCAGCCTTAGTATTTACTATTACAGCTCAACTGATCCTCTCAGCTGGACTACTCTTTTATCATATTCTCTTTCATTTTTTCTTCTTTCTTTTATTCGATTTGGTTTGATAAATAAATTTCAATGCACATATGTATAATGGTACAGAAAGATAATTTTTACATTTAATATAACTAGGTTGATGTTCAAAATAATAGACTTACCTTCATATTTGTAGTAAAGATCTGCGTCAACGAATTCTGGATCAGCTACTCCTGCCTGCGTCGGTTCATCTTTTGCAATTATACGATAGACGTGAATAATAAATAAATACTTAGTTGCTTTTGGTGCTACTATGCATACGCTAATCAGCTAATCTCCTTTTTCAGTAACATTTAGTTAGTTAAATTCTTTTTTGGACCCCGGTTCGGTTAACGCTCCCAACTGCGGTTGCTCCTAGGCTTGACGGCTCTTGAGTTGCCGGTTGCCTGCTTTCGCACCCTACCACCCACAAATACTATACGCACTCGCGCAAGCACTCAATCAAACAACCTAAAACACTAAACCCACCCGCACCTCTTTACAACACAACACCACACACACAACGCTACAACTCACCCAATACACACAAACACACAACACACACGCACACAACACCTAACCTCCCACTACACCCCCACCTGCACACACCACACACTCAGCCGCACCCTCTCTCTCGGCTTTTCCCCTCCCCACCTTCTCCTCCCTGGCGATCTCCTCGTTCGGGTCTGGCTCCTCGGGTGCGGTGGCCTCCTGGTGTTCCTCTTCGCCAGGTCATTGCTGGATTTGCACCGCTAGAGCTTTTGGTTGCCTCTCTCATTCGTCGTTTTGGTTATTCTATTGGGCTCATGGTAGTCTCCAGCCGCTGCCTCGCCTCTGTCCCGCTGTTTCTCCGGCTGCTCAGCTAATTCGGAGGTTCCCTCTCTACCTCCTACTACTTTACCAATACTTTGATCGTTACTGATTTTCCCAATTCGATTTGCGATCTATGGGTGATGTTGTTGGAGGTTGGGGCAATTTGGTGACGGCACTGTGGGCTTGGGACCTTGGGGATGACATGGTGGTGGATTTGGTGGTGGTTTTGTGGGGGCTTGGAGGTGAGCTCGACTCCGATGGTTTCCTAAAATGTTAGGGTTTGGTGGTGGTTCCGGGCTTGATGGTTGTGGCTCTAGTGGCGGTTTGATTTGTTAGGGTTTGTGGTGGCATGATGATGGTTGCAATACTTGGGCATGTTGGGGATGGCTTTGGTTCCCTGGGTATGTTTGGCCTCAGTGGGGGTTATGGTGATGGCTTGGTGAGGTAATGTGGCTTGCGGCTTAGTTTCCTTGGGCATGGTTTTCCAGACTATGGTGGGGACTTGGTTTTGTTTTTGGGTCTCCTGAGCATGGTGGTGTAGTGAGGGTAGCTTCGGTAGTAATCCCCTTTTTTCTTGGGCATGATGATGGATGATGGTGTTGGTGATGGCTCTATGGCTTCTGGCTTGGTGGACTCTAGTCCCTGGTTATGGTAGTGGCTTCGGCCTCAGCTTGAACCCTAGCCCAGATACTTCCTTTCTTTTCCCTACTTCATACTTTGCAATTTTAGTTTACTTTGTCTTTTATTATGCACCATGCATGCTAGGGTTGGCATGATAGAGATGCCATGTCAGGACTCGGGGTGGGAGTTTGCGTCGAGGAGCTCATCCCTGCCCCGAGGGTGCATGGTCGATCTAGCGGTTTGCCACCAGCAGTGTGGTGCTCATGTCGACTGAGACATGGTTACCTTGTCTGGTTGGTTGTGCTGGTGTGTAATGCGAGTGTTGTGTTTTGATGATGCTGAGGGAATGGCAAGCGAATGGCTCAAAAGTGGCTTACCTATTGGTTCGTTGGTCGGGGAAGGGTTGGTTGGGTTGAAGCTTGGTCGGCCTTTTGGTTGCCGTGGTCGTCCGCTAACGGCCTTGGTCGTGGTTGCTCAGTGTCTTCCTCTACCTTCTCCTCCTTGCTTCCTGGTCTCCTTCCTTAATTTCCACTTTTGTGGGGGCTTGGTGCTGCTTGCCTTGGCTTGCTCCTTTGTTCTCAGCTTTGGTAGTGGGGCTGGGTAGTTTCTTGCCTTTGCCTTGTGGAGGCAGTGGGGCTGGGTGATGGTTTTGGCTGGTTGGAAAGGGGAGGCAAAGAGAAGGCTTCGGTGGGGGTTCTTATTTGGGGTTGGAGCTTGCTGCTCCCTCTCACTCACTCCTGTGCCTTACCTAAACTGCCCTCCTCTTATCCTTATCTCTCTCTGAGGGCTCTCTGAGGCTGTGTAATAGCTATGGACCGAAGGTCCATGAGACACTATTTGTCGGATTTTCTGCAGTTGAGGTAAGCTTGATAAAGTGGGTGTTGGGTTTTCTTTTTTAAATGCCAAGTGATGAGACCCACCGAAGTGAGAGGATGCCGACTGGCCCTGGACAGTCTGGTTGGAAAGGGGAGGCAAAGAGAAGGCTTCGGTGGGGGTTCTTATTTGGGGTTGGAGCTTGCTGCTCCCTCTCACTCACTCCTGTGCCTTACCTAAACTGCCCTCCTCTTATCCTTATCTCTCTCTGAGGGCTCTCTGAGGCTGTGTAATAGCTATGGACCGAAGGTCCATGAGACACTATTTGTCGGATTTTCTGCAGTTGAGGTAAGCTTGATAAAGTGGGTGTTGGGTTTTCTTTTTTAAATGCCAAGTGATGAGACCCACCGAAGTGAGAGGATGCCGACTGGCCCTGGACAGTCTGGGAACTCGATGAACTTCACGCGATCTGATGGCAGTACTTCTTTACTTCTAACTTCAATTCATAGGTTTTGGTTTGCTACTGGTCTTTTTTTTGCGGGCAATGGAAAAGTGGGCAGGGTTTTGAATTGGCCGAGGAAGGGTTCGACTTGCTGGCGATACATGGACAAGGACGCAAGGGCTTCGGCGACCAAACATGCAGATTTTGTTTTTCTTTTGTAATGTACTTAAAGCTGTATTTTTTATTTTGATCTGATATAATTTATTCTTGTAATTAATTCAAAGGTTGTATAAATGTTTTACTTCTGCTTGTATTGCATTCTTGTAATCGATTTTGATCTTGTATTAACATTTCACTTTTTGCTTTAAAGGTCTGATAAATCTGGTAAATTCTGATAGTAAGGTGTTGTGTTGTATGGTATTCATTTGTCACATGTTCTACTTGTCTGCAATTACTGCGGAGATGAATTTAATTGACTATTTATTACTGCTTAGATGAGTTTAATCATTAGAGTTTTCACATCAGCATAGACTAGGGGGCACCCTGGGTGGTACGCTCAAATTCTGGGACCGTGTAGTCCTCCCTGGCACTAGCTGGGATGACCACATCTTCATTGGTTAATTTGTCGTCACTCCACGCCCAACTGAAGGCAGCAAGATAGAATTATGTCCGCACAACGTAAGGCGAAATCAATAATCAGGACCTAAGCTAAACATGACTTACCTCCTCGATCCGCAGTGCTGATGATCTACGTGGAGCGCTAGGATGGTCGCCAGTCTTACTAGGCCATGCAGATGTTGTGCACAACAGTGATGCATTCCGACGAACGTGTGGCTAGAAGACGACATGATAATAGCATAACCGAAGGTAAAATAAACAATTAGGACATAAATTGGACATAACTTACCTCCTCGATCTGCCATGCGGATTACCAACGGGGATCGATAGGGCAACCTTCGGTCTCACTAGCCATGGCCATGCCGACCTAGGAGGTGAGTTAGGTTGGTCCACTCGGTGAACAGCCTGAAGCACGTCATCTCTCGTTCAATCACAACTCATATTCTTGATAATATGCTTGGTATCCTCGTAGATGAACTTGAGAGTCCCGAGAAGCATCGGAGCAGTGTGATTGCGGTTATGGATGGCGAACCCGTATGCGCGTGAGATCCGTCGGGCCCGATTGAACTGAAGTGATAGAGAAGAGCTGTTCAATAACAAACAGTCCTTGAAGTGGGCATAGATTGTGAGTGTTTTATAGTGTTGTCAGGTCGCAAAGCTCTCTGTTGATCGAACGAGTGCTGAAGCATGTCCCAGTGCGTAACATGTTCTGGACGCTCTAGCGGAGGACGAGTGAGTCTGGTGCGTGCCCATGGTACGTACCACTCGATGTAGTCACTGTAAGTCCCAATGTAGTACGATCGCTACTCCTGTAGAACCTCAATGTGCACTGTCTCCGCCCTAGCCGTAGTACTTGCCGTCCTGTGTGCATTGCATAGACAGTCCATGCGGCTGCTACCGTATTCACGAACTGTGGGCTCGATGGAGACCATACGATATTGTCATCATGCAATGTCTCAAACTCGTTGTGGAACACAGGGTAGCACCTTGCTGGTCTTTCTCTGACCCATCATAACTTGCCAGCAGTCCGTCGAGTGCCTATAGTGGGCCCGTCTATTGGGTCACAGAACTTGGCATACGGGTGCACTGCAATCCCGAAGGTGGGCCGCCCAGGAAGTACTCCCAACTCCACAACTATAGCAGCACGCGGTAGACAACAAGGATTGGTTTCCCACCGATGCCGCGTCGCGATGCGTCACACAACCCCCTGTATGCGGTGTAAAGGACAACTGATCTGAACTGTAGTGGGGCATCTCCCAAGACTCGGCGATGTGGACGAAGCTAGGCTACATCCAATCACCATATGTGGTGGAAAACAAGGCCCAACCGGAAAAAAACAACAGGTACGCGATGAGATGCGAACTAACAACCTCGTCTGGTGCATTCGCCACGCATCAACTAAAATGCTTAAGCCACGTCCGAAGGATACCATGGGCCCTGTCTGTGACATCTAGACCAAACTGATGCACCAAGCGGGTCTTCCAATCTGCTGGCAAACGGGGTGGAACAAGTGCGTCTCCCGTAATCGGTAGACTGGTTAAGAATGACACATCCTCGAGAGTGATCGTCATCTCTCTCCACCGAGAGTGGAAGGTGTGCGTATCGGGTCTCCAATAAGTGCTAACATCAGACTCTCGTCCAATGTGAAGTAGCGACCGACGTGGAGCAACCTCACAAAGGGCAACAAACCCGTGTCCTAAAGACGCATACACTAATTAATTACAACTAATTAATTTGGGCTAACTAATTACAGCTAATTTGAATACGCCTAATTAATTACGCCTAATTAATTGTGACCAAAATAAAATAAAAATTAATTACCACTAAATTAATTATGACTAATTAATTACAACTAAATTGATTATGACTAAATTAACTACGACTAAATTAAACAAGCCTAATTAATTATAATTAATTACTTACTACTAAATTAAATTAATTACGCCTAAATTAATTATGACTAAATAATTAAAATATTTAATTATGACTAATAATTATGACTAAATTATTTAACACTGATTAATCAGGGCTAATTAAGTATGACTAATTAATTATGCCTAAATTAAATTTGGGTAATTAATTATGACTAATTAATTACGATAATTAATTACGACTAACTAATTACCACTAATTAATTATGACTAATTGATTTAACACTAATTACACACTTCATAAACATAATACGTGTGGGAAAAATTACCTCCTCTAGAAGATCTTCGCTTCATATTGAGCTTTACTAATACACCACTAAACACTACTATAAACACACTCAAATCGCTTGCTCGTTCTCTCTCGCTCTCTACGTAGAGTGAAATGTATTGGGGTGGAGGAACGAGAGCGACGCGTTGGTTTTATATCCGCGTGAACAAACGCGTTCGGCCAACCGCGAACCGACGGGAGGGGCGACGTGCTGTGCCATTTTTGCATGCACAGGATAGGGAAAAGACTGAGAGGTCGGGAGGGAATCCGAAGGGAATCGGATTCCCACGGGTATGCGACACAGGTAGAAACCGGGCCCCAGCGTGCTTCACAGGAGGCGTTCGTGCCCCTAGCGCACTGTGTCAGCAGCACCATGCCGCGGGCGCACAGACACAGCGGCACCGTTCCCTAGGCACACGGACGAGGGACTCCGGTCCTCTGGTGCACGGACTCGGCAACGTGTCGCCCACCGACGGCTCCGCGGTGCCATTTTTGCATTTTACATAGAGAGGGAGCTAGAATTGCTAATTCGCGCTAGCCAAACTCCATAACTACATCATATCACTCAACATCATCTCTAAACTGGCAGTAAGATATCATCGGGTTTTCATCGTGCATCACCAAGTTCTGCACTCCATAGTCCACACTAGACATGATCAAAGGTCGTGCCAGGTTCGACAAAAGGCCAAACCTGAAAGATCCTCTAGTTTACGAATAAAAAATATTTAAATTTGTTTTCCAAATAAAAAGTTTTTAATTCTTTATATAAAAAAATCATTTGAAATTATGTTATTTGTTTTGATGGGCTTTTCGAGCTTCGAATAGCCCAAACCTGACCCAATGATGGCCCCGCCCCAACTCAAGCTCGAA
Organism: Ampelocalamus luodianensis; assembly: GCA_036346255.1. NCBI lineage: Eukaryota > Viridiplantae > Streptophyta > Magnoliopsida > Poales > Poaceae > Ampelocalamus > Ampelocalamus luodianensis. Next base: position 19,749,752 of record CM070617.1, on the reverse strand, counting down.
AAAAATGGTCCAGACGGGCTGCCTGTGGACGGGTCAGTCCACACCAATCAAAGCAGGATTTTTTTGATAATATATTTTTAAAATAGAATTACAGAAATAAATACCCGTTTAAAAAAATACAAAAATAGACTTCTGTTGCTAATCCAAATGGCGATATTGCCATTTGGATTAACAATAGGAGCCCCATCGCTTTTTCAAATGGCGACAAAGGCTAGGCTATAAAAGGTCTAAAAATCCGCCTAAATTCACTTTTAATCTGGAAAAAATAGGGGGAGGAGGAAGAGAGGGAGAAGATATAACGGAACCCTGTTTGTTCGTAGCTGTGGAGGGGAGGGAGGGAGGAGCTTTTGTCGTTATTTGAAATAGCGACAGGAATCTGTCGTCATTTGGATTAGCGACAGAGACCCATTTTTATAAATTTATTAAACAAATATTTATTTCTGTACTTCTATTTTAAAAATATATTATTAAAAAAATAATCAAAGCTGCTCTAGAAGACCTCGAAGGCTTTTCTGCAATGGTCTCCGCGGCTCGCCCTCGTCTATCATCCAGTGACCCAAAGTAACACGACTCCGGCGCGGCGACCTATAATCGATGTGGCCCACTTGGCAGTGACGTGTAAGTCTCGATCGAACAAAAAAATTTCAAACCAAACACCCAACTGCCACATATTTTATGATTTCTCTTCTTTTTTTTCAAAAATCGTTTTCCACAGCCTAATTCCAGCACGAGGCGGACACCGGAGGAGGCGCAGGGGAGGGGAAGCTTCCCTCCCATTGCCGGGCTCCACGGGCACGTAGAAGTCTTTGCGAGGCCCCACCTGTCAGTTTTCTCCTGCCCACTCCTTCCTCCGCGCTGATAAAAGCCTCTCTGTGTGGCTGTTGCTACGCTTCGGTTTCTGCCCCCGCACTCCAACCTCAATTGATGAAACGGCGGCGTTGACTACTCCACTCCCCTCCTCGCGTCCTCCCCATCCTCCTTCGCGTAAGATCTTTGATCTCCGAAACCCCATACAATTGGTCTCGTTTCCCCCTTAATCGAACCGTAAGTGTCGATCGGGTCGTCTCGCGATGCGATTTGAGGGTAGTTTTGGCCGGTTTGGTGGTGGTTCGGGATGGTAATTGAACCTGGAAAGCTTGTTGATTGATGGGGGTTTGGGTGGTCTCGAAACGATCTGTGGAACGAGGTCTGGATATATGAAGTCTAGATCTGTTGTTTGTCTAGTTTTGAATCAGTCAAGATTTGGGTAGTACTCTGTCGATTAGGTGGTGGTTTGATGTGCCTATGATGCAGGTGTTGGTTCGTTAGTTTGAGTTGATTTTGGTGTGGATTTGGTTGTGATTTTGGTGGTTTTGGCTCGATCCGTGGTTTAATTCGAGACGTGGAGCCGTTGTCTTGGACATGCGTGTTCGATTTGCTTTGCTTCCATGGTTTAGGGCCGATTGGAGGTTTAGTTTGCTAATTGATTTTTTCTTCGAACTATTGTGGGTTCCGAGGACATTGACTTAAATCCATATATGTTCTGGTAAGATATTGAGAAATTAAACTGATCCTTTTAAAATGTCTAGATCTGTGATTGCAGAAGCTATATTTCGCCATTCTAATAGATGCATCTAGGGGCTAATTGTTAAGTTCCTTTTAGGATAATCTGAGTTAACTGTCGCCGTTGTTCTGATCATTTGAGTTCTTGGATTTGCTCGCCATAGGCAAATTAAGTTTGTTGGGACGGACGCAATATTAAATATTTGATTCGGTTTATTTGCTAACCTGTGTCATTTAGCTCGGGAATTCAGGAACTTTTGCAGTGTGTTAATCTTAGAATATGTCCTGTTTTGTTGCCATGTCTTCTGATTCATATTCGTATGTGTTGATGCTATTATTGTATTGTTCATTCAGGATTTTTACTCCCATCACTCATGTCTACTGAAGTTGCGGAATACCCCTGCTTTCTTTCTTGCTACTTCTGGTTCATATACTGTGTAAAGTTTTGGGATTTCACTTGATACAAGTGGGATCACTGGATTTTTGGTGCTATTATTTCATATCATGTGAAGTGATTGTTGTTGGTCTAATCGGCAAGATTCAAGCTCTCTCATCCAAGCTCAAAAGCAATTTGACGTGTGTGACTGCTTGGACTACACTTTGCTTGAGTCTTGTCAAGGAATGTCTCTCGCCATACTCATACTCAAAAACATTTCAACTTGTTGTTGGATTGGTAATCTCCATCGGTCACATTAAGGCATATTCACCTTTTTAATACTGTTTTTGAAGTGCTGAAACATCTCTTTCTGTGATTGGACTAAGATCCTTTCTACTCCCAATACTCCTGTCTGAGTGCTGAAACACCTCATTCTGCCCTCGGACAAGAATAGTCACTACTCTTGTGAGGCAAACTCTCTTGTCTCATTCTGAGCTCAAACATTCAACTTGTTGCTGTCTTTTCCTCTCCTGTCTGGTATTCTGTCCCGAATTCTCTCATCTGATCACCGAAACAATTTCCTGATTGGTTAAACTTGGATTCTCCTTGAACTACTGTGAAGGTTAATCCTCTCGTTTGCTGAAGCATTCCTGTTTATTTCCTGACTAAAATCTTGCGATAATGGCGCAAACTTCTCTCCCTCCTGGTTTTCGATTCCATCCAACAGATGTTGAGCTTGTTTCCTACTACTTAAAAAGAAAGATCATGGGAAAGAAACTATTTGTTGAGGCTATACCAGTGGTTGAGCTGTACAAATATAATCCTTGGGATCTTCCAGGTAATTGCCATCTAATACTGGTACTGATTTTGTTCATTTATTGTCCAAATTATTGAGTCACTGCTTGGCACTAATATTCTATTTTACATGTAGATAAATCTTGTCTCCGAAGCAGAGATCTGGAATGGTACTTCTTTTGTCCTCGTGATAAGAAATATACAAAGGGGTCTAGGACAAACCGTATGACACCCAATGGATACTGGAAAACTAGTGGGAAAGATAGAACTATTGTGCTTAACTCTCGCATTGTTGGGATGAAGAAAACATTGATCTTTCATGAAGGCAAGGCACCTAAAGGTGATCGAACTGATTGGGTGATGTATGAGTATAAGATGGAAGACAATGAACTGGAAGTTGCTGATTTCTTAAAGGTAATGATATATCCCTTTCTTTTGGTTTATTGAAGTATCAATTCTAGTGTATAAACAAGGAAAGGTTCCATATGTGAATGTCTTGGCATTAATGTTTACTATTATACAAGGCAATGTGTACAACATTCTACCGTTCGAACTAAACCTAATTTTTTTATTCGACAGGATGCTTATGCACTCTGCAAAATTTTCAAAAAGAGCGGCCTTGGTCCAAAAATAGGGGAACAATATGGGGCTCCATTTAATGAAGAAGAATGGGATGATGCAAATGTTGAAGCTGCTATGTACCCTTTGATGGCTTGTCCATCTTCAGAATTAGCAGATGCTGTTGATGAATCACCCGTTCAGCACACTGTTGCTGCTAGTGTTGTTGACGAACCACCTGTTTTGACTGTTGCTGCTGCTGCTGCTGAGGGATTACCATTTGAATATAATAGTACTTCTACTACAGCTGTTGATGAACTACAGTCTTATCACACACTTGAATGTAGAGGAAGTGAGGTGGTTTCTGCAAACAACACTTCTGATACCTTAAATGCATGCGATCCTCCTGAATTTGGTGGAATTGTATCGAATGAATGGGCTAGGTTTTTGAATGATTCCCCTGACTGTGACGGTGCCAATGAACAGGTATGTACCAATTGCATGCTTTCTTAATTTTCATGTTTCTTTTTGTGCTTTTTAAAGAATTGTTATAACACAAATGCCTGCAAGAGATAATAAACGTGTCCTCCCAATGCAGCTTACTGAACTCCCTGCCATGCCTGAAGCTGAGGCTCATGCTCTTGAGATAAACTCTGATTATCTTTACAATGAATTGGCGAGGCTTGTAGAGTCAGAAGGTGCACTTACTGTCCATGACCAATGCCCTGGCTACATAGATACCGAAGACTTAAATCCACCCATGATATCTGAACTCGGAACTGGTGATAATTATCTAGAGCTAAATGATATATCCCCTCTTGGCGAAACTATCTCCTCTAATATGCTTGTGCCAGACAATTTGTGTCCCCAGTATTTTTCCGATCAGTTCCCATACAATAAGTTGAATTATCCCCACTATGAAAATGATGGTGCTCTTGCAGCTTCTTTAGCAACAGGCAACTTGCTCCCATCAATTCCATCCTATATACATGATATGCCTGTTCATGATATTACTTTCACCACAAATCTTATGGGGAACAACTGCTTAAACCCAACAATGCATTACCCCTTCTCATGAGTCACGAATACTATACAACTTTTTCAGAGGTATGAATTTGTTCTCTAGTGTTCCATTTTCTCATTGGTGCATCTATTGTTGAGTTGGTAGTAATGTTACTGCTCTTCATCAGTTGCAATGCTAGAAGGATCTACAACTAGCCCTTGCTGGAGATGTGGTACACTGGTAGTGTGATATTGTTGTGAAGCTGCTGCTGCTTCTGAACAAACTAAAGTTTGTAACTATCCCTTCTGCCATTCAATTTTGGCTGATCAATCGAGTGAAGTCTCAAGTGAATTTGGCTGCAAACTAGTTATGGAACTCTGCTGTCGAACTGCACTCAGTCAGGAACTCTTTTCATCTGCACGGTGAAGCTGTTGAGATATCTTCCTGCTTCCTAGAAATAGTCCCAAATCAGGTGTTTATCTGGCAAGCTCAGGTAACTGCTGAGGATCCGTCTGCTTCTGGCGGATTCAATCCACTACTATGCCTCAGCTTGTACTCGAAGTGATTGTAGTTGGCTGGGGCTAATGTGTAACTCTATAGTATATTTCTGCTATATAGTGCAAAAACTGCTTCTTGCAGTGCAAGGAAGTTATGTAATGAAATCTTATGTACCTGAAAATATTGACATGGTTTGTATCAATATTATCTAGTTTGACTTTGTGTTATTTTAAATCCATTCATCAATCTCCACAGCACCATACTCTATTCATGATCATCGTGCTGCCACATTCCGAAATATGGTGCAAATCAACTTGTAAACCACCCAGAAACTTTTTTTTTTAATCTTGTATTGTGATTAACATTGAAATTTTGCAGCACTCAAAACATTACGATCTTACAACTGATTATTGTAACTCCAGGCTGGCCTTTTGTCTTTCATACAGTTGCCACACCATCTGCTCCTCGACAAGAAGCTGCTGCCTCGTCTGCATATCCGTCATCTGAACGTACGTCGGCGGAGGCACTCCCAGTGACGCCGCGAACGGGTCCGCCCTCGCTGCGGCGGCGGCGCTGGCCCCAGGCGGTGTTGGCAGTGCAAGCACCGTCGCACTAGGCGACCGCATCGCTACGCAGCTTGCGCTCCCGGCGAACGCTCGTGCGTTTGTCGCGGTTGCATTGGCCGCCGCGTGGCTGTACATGCCGTCGAGCTCCGTCGTGTTAAAGTCGCCACCGAGCTCTGCGCGCTGGGTGGCGAGCCTGCTCGCCGACTGCATCAACGCCGTCTCCCAGTCTGTCGATGGATCGTCGAACGCCTTCCATTTCGGCGCCGGTTCGACCTGGGCGCCGTCGAACAGTGCCAATGCCAGGTTCCGCCCGTGCTCCTCGCCGGACAATGACGGCGCCGTGTCTTCCTTCAGGTTCAAGAAGTCAGCCATTTGGTCGTCGACCACGATGAGGGAACCTGCTGGCTCAGCTGGTGGAGCCTTGCCGGCATTCTTCTCCTCTTGCGCAGCAACCTGCAGCTCTCTCGGCGCTGGAAGTGGCTTGGTTGCGTTCGTATCGTACTTCGTGGCGCGGGAAACCGCCAGGATGGACGGCGCCGGCGACGATTGCAGCGAACGCCTTCGCTGCCATACCAATGCTTGTCTGTCGCGGATGAAATCGTCCATGAGGTCCAGCTTCTTCTGCGTGATGGGCTCAATCTCGGGGATGTCGGCCGGGCGGCAGACGGCGGCGGCCTTGTACCACGAGTAGAAGTCATCGAGCTCGTCGAGCAGCTTCGTGAGGCTGGTGAAGATAGAGTGGACGCGCACGCTGCCGGGAATCTCCAGCTCGGCGAAGCGGTCGATGAGCGCGGCCATCACCTCTGTGAGCTCGCAGTACATCACCACGCTCTCCTTCACCAGCGTGTACAGCACCGCCTTCACCACCCGGTTCGTCCTCGCCTTCCCTGTGGGCCGGCATGCGACGAACCGGTCGAGGAGATGCTTCAGATGCTGCGCCTTCGCGACGAGCTCCTCCGTTGTTGTCACCGTCGCCGGCGTCTCCGTCGGCACGAGCGCCCAGGCCTCGGATACCGCTTCGCCCACCTCGTACCTCCCGTCTGTGTCGTGGAAACTGTCGCAACGGCCGCCGAGGCGCCATTTACCCGGGCTGACCACACCTCCCCCGCGACCCTGCATCCGGTGCTTGAGCCGGTCGTCGAGGTAGGCAGCATAGGCGCGCACGAACGCGGAGAAGTCCCACGCGCGGGAGCGCGACCAGTTGCCGAAGCGGGACATGTCGAGCAGGCGCCTGCCGCGGCGCGTGGCGAGGAACACTTCCTGCTCGTACGCTGGGTCGCCGACCGCGAGTAGGCGGTGCACCAGCGCCAGCGTCTTGAGCGCGACGGCCCAGGCCCGCGTGTGCCCGAGCCGGCGCGACAAGGAGGCGACGCAGGCGGCCACGCGCGCCCGTGAGTAGCGCGTCAGCGTGAGGATCTCCTGGACGTGGCGCTCGTCGGCGGGGAAGCTCTCCCCGTGCCCGGTCGCCTTGACGATTGCCACGTCGACGTCCGCGGCCACCTCGTCCGCGCCGCCCATCCTGGCGATCCCGATGCTCGTCTGGTCTTTCACCGCGCCCAGCGTCTTCCGGAGCATGCTCGGCGCCATCAGCTGCCACACGCGGCGCGCTTCTTGCGAATGATCTAACGCGTTTTGAATGGGGAGTTTGGAGTGGAGTGGAGTGGATGGAGATGGGCAACGAGGAAATATGTAGGCGCGCGCGGGAAGTTGGCGGTTATGGGAGGACGGACGCGCGGACGGTGGAGAGGGAGGCCGTTTGGGGGGTTTGGGCCGTGCTTCTGTCGAAACCTGAAATTTAACCGAGTAAACGGCGCTTCTTGTCTGGTTTCACGCGGAGTGTTGGTAACTTTGGCTTGATTAAGCGGCTGATTGCTTCGTTATGAGGTGTGGCTTACAGGCTACAGCTCAAGTCTAGTTTAGCAGTCAAATTAATAACCGAGTGCTAGCTCCTCTCAACAAAATATAGTTCCGGCCCTTCCACAGCCACCACGTGCCTCCCCCGTGGCCCCTCCGCACGACCCTCCCACGGCCACCGTGTGCCCTCCCCGTGGCCCCTCCACATGGCCCTCCCTCCCCCCTTTGCCACGTGTTCGGTCCGGTTCTCAGGAGAAACAAAAAAATTGAAAAAAACCGTCAGTGATTCCATCTATCATTCGGAGAAGCTCCGAAATGCCAGACCCCTCCCTTGATTCCACACCCATCCTCTCCTTGGGTCAATTCCATCAAATCGTTGTCTGATGCATGTCTGTGAATTTCCATTAGCTCGCGGGGGAAGGGTTCCCTCCCATAGCGGGTATAAATTGGAGAGCGAGCGAGTGCGATTTTATTTCACAGTCGCTCGATCGCGCTCTCTCTCTTTTGGTTGCTCTCTTGCAATGTAGATTTTATTTTCGGGGATATTTGCTTGCTTCTCGTCGCTCGGCGCTCGGCCCTTTTTTTTATTACTTTCCCCTGAAGGGCATGTAATTTGTGAGCTAGTCGTATTTAGTTAGTTTAGTGGTAATTAATTAGTCGTAGTTAGTTTAGTTAGTTTAATTAGTGGTAATTAACCCATCATAATTAGTTTTTAGAGTTAATTAATCAGTCATAATTAGTTTTTAGCAATGTTCCCCTAGGCAGCTCCTAGGCGCTAGGCACAGTCTCATTGCCGCGATTTGGGGCTAATCGGCGAGCTAGGCACTCCACCCGCCTAGGCGGGTCAATGTCGGACCTGGGTGGTCCAAGGCGGCGTCAGGCAGGCAAGGCACGACGGCTCCAGGTGGGGCTGGGTGGATCCAAGGCGGCGTTGCCTCCTCGTCGCACCTCCTTCCCTCCCCGTCGCGCCTCCTCCTGTCGCCGTCGACGCCTCCCCGTCACGCCGTCTTGTCCCCTTGCCTCCGCTCGTTGTCTGCCTTTGCCAAATCCGACGAGGAGTTGGAGGAGGAAGGAGCTAGAGACTTGAAGTAGGAGAGGCTGAATCTGCCGAGTCGAAGGAAGGAGCCGGAGGCTTGAAGTAAGAGTGGGAGGAGGAAGACGAAGAGGAGTGATGTAGTGTGTACCATCTCTTCCATTTGCTTATCAATGCCATTTGCCTTTTACTTTTTTTTTCTACTACTTTATTTGTTTTTTTTGCTGTAGGACAGTAGAAGAGCCGCAGACTCGAGAAGCTACGAGTCTGCTTTTTTGTTGTCCAACACGCCATCTGAGTCTACCTTTTGCTGTCCAACACACTAGCTTTGCCTTTTTTTCGCTTGCTGCCTCCCAGTTTTGCTGACCCTTTTCAGTATTGCCAGCTGCCTCTGTTAGCTATGTAATCGTGTTCAGACCGGTCTTGTGCATGTTCACACCGGTGTTCACATCAATGTCGTGTTCACACCGGTGTTCACACCAATGTCGTGTTCACACCGACTGTTCAGTTCGGTCTCGTGTTCACACCAGCCTCGACTGGCTATATATATGTGTAACCCGTGTACCTTGAACAATCAATCAATCAATTGTGTGAATCACTTTCCGCTCTCATGGTATCAGAGCTCCCCGCTTCCGCACCTAACCTCGCCGCCGTCTCTCCTGCGGGTCCCCATGGCCGGCAATCCGATCGAGCTCGAGCTCCTGCGCCAGGAGATCGAGTTGCTCCGCACGGAGGCCACCCGCCGCGCCGAGGAAGACCGGCGTCTTTGAGGAAGAACGATGGCATGTTCTTTGCGCTTGTTCTTCGCGACCAACGCCGGTTGGAGGCCCAGCGCGAGGAAGAAGACCGTCGCCGCCAGGAAGCCGAGGCCGACGCCCTTCTCGTTGCCAACCTGCATGCACAGGCAGTCGTCATCTCGAACATCCGGGCTTTGGTCCCCGTTGTCCTTGAGGTCGGCTCCATCTCCTACCCCAAGTGGCGCGGTCTCCATTTCATCACCCTCGGCAAATACGCGCTCACCGAACACGTTCTCTCCGACAACACCTTTCCCGATGTCGCGCTGTGGCATCGCATGGATTGCGTCGTGGTCTCTTGGATTTTTGGCACCATCTCTGCCAATCTCCTCGAGCTCGTCATGACCCCCAGCGACACCGACCGGCAAGCCACCGGTAGGAAGTCGGCTTGCTCTTGAGGACATGTTAAATCGGCAATAAGAGGCCCGTGCCTTGATCCTCGACACGGAGTTTCGAACTTTCGTCCAAGGTGATCTCAATATTTCAGATTACCGTCGCAAACTTAAAACCATGGCAGATCAACTCGGCAGTTTGGGCGAACCCGTGCTCGACCGAACCCTTGTTTTGGCTACCTTGCATGGCCTCAATGAGAGGTTCACTCATATGGCAGCTCTCCTCAAGCGCCAGAGGCCATTCCCATCGTTTGATGTCGTCCGCAATGACCTTCTCCTCGAAGAAATCACCTTCAACGACCGGGCCTCCACACCGTCGACAGCCCTCCTCTCCACCGGCAGCCAGGGTGCTCGTCATCCCCCTGCTGGTGCGCCAAGCACCACGTCCGGTGGCGCACAGGGCGCTGCCCATGGTGAGCCCAACGCCCAGGGTGCCGCGCGTGGCAACAACACCTTCACTATGACCGGCGGCAATCGACAGAACAATCGTCGCCGTCGCAACAACCGCAACAACGGTGGCGACAGGAAGGCCGGCGCACAGCAAGGCGGCTGGCCACCGTCCTTCTTCAACCCTTGGACGGGCGCGTGCGGTGCGGCTGCGGTGCACCCCGCCTCTAGTGACCACGCTCGCGCGCTGCGCCTCACCGCATGCGCTTGCGCGCCGCGCCGGGTATGCGGCGCCGCCACGACCACGGCATTCCCCCTACATCGCTCCCTACGGTCCCGATGTCACGCTGCTAAGAAACATGCCTGCTCTGCCTGGGCATGTTCCCCAGTACACCGCCCCTGCCATGGGCAACCCTGGCGCCAACGGAGGCTGGGATCAAGCTGCACTCGCCAACGCGTTCAGCACCATGCAGCTGCAACAACCTCCATCGACCAACTGGTACATGGACTCTGGTGCTAGCAACCATATGACATCGAACGCCGGTAATCTTCCCACTTCTCATCCACCATCCAATGCTTTTCCTTCCAGTATCATAGTTGGCAATGGTTCCTTGGTTCCTATCACCTCTATTGGCTCCACACATATCCCTGCTCCACATGATCCCTTCACCCTTCGGAACGTTCTAGTTACACCTCAAATTATCAAGAATTTAATTTCTGTTCGTCGCTTCACCATTGATAATAATTGTTCCGTCGAGTTTGACCCATCTGGCCTTTCTGTGAAGGACCTTTGCACCAGGAGTGAGATCGCCAGGTACAATAGCACTGGAGACCTTTACCCTCTAGTGCCGTCTCCACCCAGCCCACATGCCATGGTCGCCACCAGTTCCACTCTTTGGCACCGTCGTCTTGGTCACCTTAGCACCGAAGCTCTCCACCATTTAGCTAGCTCCACAGCTATCTCATGTAACAAGAGCTCCATTGATACTCTTTGTCATGCATGTCAACTAGGTCGACATATTCGTCTACCTTTTTCTTCTTCTACTTCTCGTGCTACTCAAAATTTTGTTTTAATTCATTGTGACCTTTTGACCTCCCCTGTTGCTAGCGTATCTGGTTACAAGTATTATTTGGTGATTCTTGACGACTATTCACATTTTCTTTGGACGTTTCCCCTACGCTTGAAGTCGGAAACCTTTCCCACTTTTTCGCATACGTCCAAAATCAGTTCAACACCACCATTAAAACAGTCCAGTGTGACAACGGACGTGAGTTCGATAATCTCTCCGCCCGCTCGTTCTTTCTCACACACGGTGTTGCACTCCGCATGTCGTGCCCATATACATCCCAACAGAATGGCAAGGCTGAGCGTTCCATTAGGACGATCAATAATGTTGTTCGCACTCTTTTAATTGAAGCTCGCATGCCGCCTCAGTATTGGGTCGAAGCTCTTCATGCCGCCACATATCTCATAAATCGACACCCCACGAAAACCCTTCAGTTTTCCACCCCACACCTTGCCCTGTACGGCTCTCCTCCCTCATATGATCATCTACGGGTTTTCGGCTGTCGATGCTATCCTAACCTTTCCGCCACCATTGCCAACAAACTCTCACCGCGCTCCACGCTGTGTGTCTTTCTTGGTTACTCCTCTGAGCACAAAGGTTACCGGTGTCTAGATATGAGCTCCAATCGGGTCATTATTTCTCGTCACGTTACTTTCGACGAGAATTCTTTTCCCTTTGGTAACATGGCGGCCACATCGTCGTCTGCTGATGCTAACCTTGATTTTTTATTGGATATGGAGTGCTCGCCGCTGCCCATTGGGCCATGCTTCCTGCAGTACTCCGATGCAGCCTGCGCCCCGTTGGATCACCACCACGGGCAGTTGCCAGCGGAGCTGGACCGGTCACGCCGCTGGACCTGTCGTCACCGATGTCCAGCCCGGCACCCGTGAGCCTTCCTCATCACAATACCGGGTGCAGGCTCGCGCGCGCGACACAGGTGAGGCCAATCACGGTGCTGGGCCTGGATTCGACACGCTGGTCGGCTGGCTTGGCGCTGGGCATTGGCGCCATGCCGGTTCCTCCGGGACCCGCCCGTCTCTGCACTAGCCCGGTACCGCGATCGCACGGTGCACCTCCCGTCGTGATCCCTGTTCCTCCTGTCGTCAATGCACACCGCATGACCACTCGAGGCAAGACCGGTTTCCGTCTTTCAGTAGACCGGATGAATCTCCACGCTTCAGTGCTTTCGCCTGTTCCCAAGACGTATCGTGGGGCTCTTGCTGATCCCAATTGGCGAGCCGCCATGACCGAGGAGTTTGATGCTCTTCAGGCAAACAACATTTGGGATCTTCTTCCTCGATCGCCTGGCGTCAACCTTGTGACTGGCAAGTGGGTCTTTCGCCACAAATTTCATCCCGATGGGTCTCTTGATCGCTACAAGGCTCGGTGGGTTCTCCGCGGTTTACGCTGGCGCCCAAAGATTGACTTTGATGAGACATTCAGCCCTGTGGTGAAACCAGCTACCATCCGGACAGTTCTAACTCTGGCTCTCTCCCATGACTGGCCCGTTCACCAGCTTAATGTGAAGAATGCTTTTCTGCAATGGACTCTCTCTGAGACAGTATACTGTGTGCAACCCTCTGGCTTCGTCGACCCGGTTCATCCTGATTATGTATGCCGACTCAACAAGTCTCTCTACGGGCTTAAGCAGACTCCACGTGCATGGTACAGTCGTTTTGCTGGCTTTCTTCTTTCTCTAGGTTTTGTTGAAGCCAAGTCCGATACATCATTGTTCATATTTCGTCGAGGCACCGACACGGTCTACTTGTTACTATATGTGGATGATATAGTCCTGACAGCCTCCTCAGATGCTCTTCTTCGTCGTACTATCATTGCTCTTCAGCACGAATTTTCTATGAAAGATCTGGGGCTGCTTCATCACTTCCTGGGATTATCCGTGACCAGACAACATGGCTCCATGCATCTTTCTCAGCGTCACTATATTCTTGAAATACTCGAGCGAGCTGGCATGTCAGATTGCAAGCCGTGCAGCACTCAAGTCGACACACACTCTAAGCTTTCAGTGTGGAGCTCACATCGAGGATGTCACCCATTACCGCATGACCTCGGCGGTGCCTTACGAGACGTGACCTTTACTCGCCCGACATTGCGTATCTTTGTCAAACAAGTTTGCTTGTTTATGCACGACCCCGAGTGCCTCATTTTGCGCTAGTGAAGCGCATTCTTGATATCTCCGTGGCACTCTTGATCATGGTCTTCTTGCCGGACTTCTCCGAAAAATTTGGTCGTCTACACCGTCTTGACCGGGTGGGTGCCCGATACCGAAATCGGCGTCGGCTATGGTGTTTTCTCGGTGACAACCTCATCTCTTGGTCCTCTAAGAGGCGAACACCGTCTCACGGTCGGTCAGGCCGAGTATCGTCTTTGTGTATGGCGTTCCGAGGCGGTGGTTACGCCAACTCCCCCAATGTCATGTTCACACCGACTGTTCAGTTCGGTCTCGTGTTCACACCAGCCTCGATTGGCTATATATATGTGTAACCCGTGTACCTTGAACAATCAATCAATCAATCAATTGTGTGAATCACTTTCCGCTCTCAGCCTCCTCGGTTTTGCTGCCATTTTTCTTTCTCTGGATCTATTTCGTACCGCATGTCTACTATTTTATTGCTACCCTGCCTGGTACATACTCTGTCTGGCTGCAACCTGCTTGGTGTTAGGTCTGTCGCCTTGGCCCCGCCTAGGCGGGCTGGGCGCTAGGCGGTCACTCTCCGCCCGCCTTTCACCTAGCGCCTAGGTGAACGCTGCGCCAGGGCGGAGCGGGAGCACCTCGACGGTGACGCTGTTGAGGAAGAAGACCTCATTGGTGCTCCTCGTCTCACTGTTGAGGTGCACCTCATCGTCGCCTGCACCAGGGTTGAGGAAGAAGGCTGGCTACACCGCTGCATGCGTCGTCCTTGAGCCTACCGAGATCTGGACGGGACCGGCACCACCTCCTTGTTGGCGGGCTCCGGGAAAGCGGAACAAGACGATGGACGTCTTTGATAGTCTGTTCATCTAATCTAAGCTTATGCTCATATGTTTCTTATTAATTACACAAAAATAGCCTTTCATCGCGTCGGGACCACCTGTCTCGTACGCGGGCCAAAAGCATTTGTGCCTAGCGCCAATTTTTCTTTGCTCACTCCCCCCACACCCTTGTCTTATCTCCGAGGACAACTGCCCATTTGGATTTCTCTGTTCTGATCACACTTACTACTGATCAGCGAAATGCAGGCAAGTGTTGTACCGGCTGCTTATTGTGCATATGTCTTAACATGTCAATGCAAAAATATAATTTGCTTAAAGTGTGAGAGTGGCTTGTGGGTCCACGCTCAAACACTAGCTAGTTTGCTACTTTGCTTGCATTTGCATACGAATGTTGTGGTCAGGTAAGTTAGGTTTAATTTAGGATTTCCATTTGCCGGGCGCATTTTCGCGTGAAACATCCGAGACTCCAATTGGTACGCATTTGACAAGGCAAAAAAAAAAAAAATGACGGGGAGAATAGAATATTCTTCTCCTGCCACCACTAATGTACAAGCTGCAAATCATCCTTTGCCGCTATGCCACAGTGTATCGTTGGTTCCGATACAACGTTGCACGGTGTGGGGCGTCGCAACTCGCAAAGTTGCATCCTACCACACTAGACGATGTAGTACATATCAGGATGGTGTACATGACATCTCCAAATAAATCTCGAGTTATTTTTGGACAATGGTTGGATGTCTGATTGATGGATGGAGTAAGATGTGCCTGGACCAGTGCTCGTGGGCGCCGCGCATGGGCACACATTGTTAGCGAATCGAACGAACCACACCCCGAGGTAGCAAGGACACTAACCACCCTGTCCATTAACCTCACTTACGCAAAGTGTTGCTAATTCTCGTTGCTATGCAAATAATGGTGCCACCGTGCCAGGAAGATTCTTTAGAGATCGGCCATCAAAAGCCTATCGAGTAACTGTGGTAGCAACCGTCTGGTCGATGCTTAGCACCAATGAAACTTCTGAGCCTCAACGATTTCTGAGTTCTGATGGTGATGTAGTACTATAGCCAAAGCAAAGGTTGTACTACGCTTGTCAGAAACCTGTCGGATACGCTACGCTTGGATATAAGTACCTACCCTGTTGAGAACGAAGCAATGCATACTTGCGGGAAAGTCTTAGAAGGATTGGGAAATTAGAAGAGCTAGGCATTTGCCATCCTGTTAAGGCAGAGATAGGAATTATCTAGTACTTCAATACTTTGAGATAAGATTCTAGAGAGTAGATATTTCTAGTTATGGTTGCCGTATGGCATTCATCCAACGGTTATGTAATACTCCATCTTTTTCACAATATTTTTTTATAACCCACTATACACGCAGACCAAGTAAGTACTAATCTAAAAAAAAAGTTAGAAATAATCATACCTGAACAAATATTTCCTTATTGAACAAATATTTTGAAACAGAGACTCCTGAGGTCATAGACAAAAATTGTGTAATGGAGGTAGTACTATAAATAGAGTGCTATCCATCCTTAGTTATGAGCTGACAAAGTGACAAAGTTACTATAAGCACTACAACAAAAACATCATGCAGAGACATTTTTATTATATGTAGTAACATACTTTTTAATCTCTATATGATTTTAAAGACACCTTTCGAATTAACATAATGATACCACTACGTGCACTATCGCTACAGCTAAAAAACATGTTGGAACCAATCCTCAAACTCAAATGCCTTGTGGGGAAACAAGCTGCCCCACTAGCCAACTCAACCTCACATCACAACTTATTTGTGTTCATAGTGTAATTATTATGAATAGTATACGACATGTCTCAAACATCTTAAAAAATGTCTCTAGAGAATCAAAATTAACTTAAACTAGTAGAGCACCCACGCCTCTGGCGCGGGCCATTTTGCTACTGGGCCGGCGTGGGCTGCAGGTTCGCGAGGGGAGGGCGCGTGCCTGCGCGAGCGACGACATCAGCGCGACCGAGCAAAAACGGACGACACGCGGGTGCCGGGCGAAGTGGGACGTGCTCGACCGCGGAAACGCACGAAGCACAGGCGGGTGGATCGTGCGGGCGCACGCGAGAGCGGAGTCGGTCGAACGGCCAGCTTTTTGGGGGTTACGTGGCCAGGACGGGAGGGGGTCAATTCCACGGAGAATTAATATAGGTTAATACAGTCTCCGTAGATAGCTAAAATCGATGCTCGGTGAAAAGGTCCGAGATGCTCGGTGAAAAGGTCCAGAAGTAATGAGGCTATACCAAGTGAGCTTATATCACATCTCCCTCTCCTCTCCTTGATTATCACTCTCATCTCTTTTGCTCTACACCTCCCCATGTGCACCCTGTAGGGTATAAATGGGTATTTGTTCGAAAGAGAAATGAAAGAAATGAAGTTGTAAAATATAAAGCAAGGCTTGTTGCACAAGGTTTCACTCAAAGACCAGGAGTTGATTATGAAGAAACCTATTCCCCGGTCATGGGCGGAACTACCTTTAGATACTTAATCTCAATGTCAGTAAATCTGAATTTGGAAATGAAATTGATGGATGTGATAACTGCATACCTTTATGGGAACTTGGATTCGAAAATTTATATGAAGGTATCTGAAGGTATCCCTGTCCCGAACCAAGACAGAGCAAATAGAAATCTATACAGTGTGCAACTCAGAAAGTCCTTTGTATGGATCAAGCAATCAGCAGATGTGGTATAATCGCTTAAGCGACTTTCTCTGCAAGAAAGGCTACACGAACAGTGAGGATTGTCCCTGTGTTTTTATACGGCGATCCCAGGATGGATTATGTATAATTTCAGTATATGTAGATGATCTGAATATCATCGGGACCTTGAAAGATATTGGAAAAGCAAGCTCTTACCTGGAGTCAGAGTTCGAAATGAAAGATTTGGGTAAAACCAAATATTGCTTAGGCTTACAGCTTGAGCATACCACTGAAGGGATTTTAGTACATCAGTCAACCTACACTCAGAAGGTGTTGGAAAGGTTCGGCTTTGAAAAGGCATATCCTTCGAAAGTGCCAATGATCGGGAGATCCTTGCAGCAAGACAAGGACCCGTTCAGACCTAGAGAAGAGGGGGAGGAAGTCCTGGGTCCGGAATTCCCATACTTGAGCGCAGTTGGAGCACTCATGTATTTAGCAAACTGCACTAGACCGGACATTGCTTTGCATGATAAACCTTTTAGCAAGGTATAGTGCGAGAACCTACCAAAAGACATTGGCGGGGAATAAAGAACGTCTTCGATACCTCCAAGAAAGTAAAGACCTTGTACATTCTCTGAAAGAACCAAGACCTAACAATGACTGGCTATGCAGATGTCGGGTACCTATCAGACCCTCATACAGCTAAGTCACAAACAAGCTATGTTTTTCTGTGTGGTGGAACTGCAATTTCATGGAAATCGTCTAAGCAAAGCATGGTATCAACTTCGACGAACCACTCAGAAATTATAGCACTGTACGAGGTCGCACGTGAATGCTCTTGGCTTCGGCGGATGATTCACCACATCCAGCAGTCATGTGGATTGAATACCGCACAAACCCCCACTATTATCTATGAAGATAATGCAGCTTGTGTTGCACAAGTGCAGATGGGTTATGTGAAGAGTCCTCTCACAAAGCATATCAACCCCAAGTTCTTCTATGCTCATGAAATGCAAAAGATGGACGAAATTAAAGTACTGCATACTAAGTCATGTGAAAATCTAGCAGATCTATTCACTAAATCACTTCCAGCATCTAGCTTTGAAAGGTGCATACGTGGAATTGGAATGATGAGACTTAGAGAAGTGCGGAATTCAGGGGGAGAACCTTCACGAACTCATCACTAAAGCTTCATCACGAAGGTCGAGTACCCAAAGAATAAATCTTGAAGATTAAATGAAGTTGGGTGGATTGTACTCTTTTTTCCTTAACGAGTTTTCCTGAAGTTTCTCGGCTAAGGTTTTTAATGAGGCAATTCGTGCAACATAGTAGAACATGATTCATGTACTCTTTCTCCAAATTTTTCCCTTTGGGTTTTTATGGAGTTTTGTGAGACATGGACATAAAGGATGAGAGCCCAGGGGAGTGTTAAGAAACCGGCCCGCCAGAGTCCGGATCAGTGGGCACCTCATCCACCAGTAGACTATATATAGGAGGGGACCCTCCGCTTTGTACACATTCATTATTGAAAGAGCAATAAAGAAGCTGCAGCCCCTCTCATACTGTGTTCATCTCTTGTTCTGTTCTTGCGTTCTTGCATTGTTCTTACGATTCTCTATTTGTCTACGAGGTAATCGCTCGGACTGGACTTGCCAGCGACGGTTCCTCAACAGTTTCGTTACGCGGTTTGGCTTGTAGAGTTACAACTCAAGTTTAGTTTAGAGTGCCCTCACTGGAGAACCCAGAGGAATGTGAACGCATTGTCGATGAATTTCGAAAATCCCCCCAATCCCATGAATTCTGAACTCCTCCATCTATCCTCTCAACAAACTATGGTTGGTAGTTTGGTACTATACTTCAAAGCCAGCTTGTAGTGTTCTGTGTTCATTGAAAATTTTCCAATCTGAGTAACAACTCAGAAGTGGAAAATTGAGAGGGTCCAGTTAAGCAAGCCATGTCACTAGGCTTATTTTGCTCGGCTCGATGGGCTTCTTCTAATGGGCTTATTCGCCCGCTAGTTCAATTCGGGAGCTTGAGACATCAATCAGGCCACAATTCCGAATTTGCACGGAGGATTTGATCCATGAGACCATGATTTTTGCCGAGCCAGGACCCAGGAGTAGGCTAATTTGCCTGCTACCTCAAAGCCTTTGAGAGGAAATGGCACCAGTCTGGTTTGTTCCCTTCACAACATGTTATTCCAAGACGACAAGACACAAGTCAGGTCTAGAAGTCCAGAACTGCCTTGCGCCGGTTTCTAGGATCAGATGTTTCAGGTAGTGATTAAAAACATGAAATGCTGTTACATTGGTTGTCATTTTCTGTCCCCCTGAAAACGTGCAAACGAGCTAGCGCTGAAGTTAGACTGAAGCAATGAGCAGTAGCTGGGCGGTGTATTCAGTGTAGTTCTTATTTTTCTGGTCCAACAAACTAGTGCACTGCTACTTACTAATATTTCTGACAGTAAACATGGATGCAGAATTGCAGACAAGACAATAGCGATAGTAGACTGCGGTTGTTGTTCAGCTTTCTTTACCGATGATTGATCCATGAACACACTGGGATTCCCATTACGAGGAAAAGCGTTGGATAAAAAGAGGAAGAGAAGCATATACCACAACTTTAAATGCGGCGATATTGTATACACTAATACATTGAGTCCTTATTTGGTTGGAACAAAATCATAGCCCATCCACGTGGATAGGCTGGGATTTTGGTCCAATCAAACAAGGCCTCAAGCAAATTTGAGGTCTTCTTGCAGCTGCGTCTTGCCCCTCATCCTCTGCAACCGGAACACAGACTAAGTCGACAAGGCAAGAATCAGATCAGATGGAATAATGAACTTCTCTTCTTCATAAATTTCGCTATCAGAATGAATATTACTACATGATTACATCCTAGAAAGAAGCAAAAAAAGAAAGAAAAAGAAAAAGAAGAAGAAGAAGAATGGCACGTAAGCTATGCCGCTGTCATTGAACGTTGCAGCGATGCAAACATCCAACCCATACAATGCAATCCATAGTGTTATACTGTTATCCGTTATTGCATCTCTGATTCGCGTGGTTATTAGCATTCAGTGCACAACGTAAGCTAGTTAGTCGACGTCTGGTGGCTATTGGGCTGTATCGTTCCATCATAAATTCCTGCAAGTGACGGCTAGGGACATCCGTTGAAAGCATGTACAATGAGTTTATGTCAACTGTCTATAGTCTCTGCTACGTATGATTTTTGTTGATGTGGATGAAAGAGAATGAAGAGAGAGAAAGATGCTGTCTACAATTCTATAGTCGACTGTAGCACCATAACCAAGAAAAATATTAAAAGATTGTGTATTGTCTACAGTCTTGTAGCCGACTGTATCACCACAACCATTGTATGAGCTGTTTTTAATGCTATCTATAGGTGACATAGAGAGTTGCTATAGACAACAGCTATTTGTATCATTGTAGATGCCCCTAACATGTTATCACCTTACGGCAATAATAAGATCCCTTTCCTGAATGGCAATGTGCTACAATTATTTGACAGTTGAGATCCTGATTTTCCCACCATTGAGAGCTAGTCCTTCATTTCAGGGAACATTTTATCTTTTCAGTACGTACTAGCTATCCGTGTCATAAAGTCACAGTCACAGAGAAGAAGTATAAGCAGCGTCTACAAATTGATATTGCCTTTTTCTTCAGTGTACATGCATCGGCACTAGGGATAAACTCGTGCAGCCTTGCCTGTAAATTGCAGGTGATAGCGTTAAGTCATATAGCTCTCGTGATTCATGAAACTGAGCTTTCTAGGCTTATGCAATGATCATAGAGACAGCAGTACTACAATTCTTTTCAACCAAGCCCTGCAGTTTTACCTCCCAGTTTTCTCAGTTAATAAGCACAAGCCCTATTCAAGTTGAACATTATCACAGTTAAGTCGCATAACAACAGAAAATCTTTCACTCTCTTCTTTTTCAAATGGTCACATCAATAGATAGCCTAGCCCACTGCAATCCAGCCATCAAAACCGTGCACACCCAAAACCAAATGTTTCCATATCGCTGTCCAAAGACGCGTCCAAGTATTAGATCAGCAAAGAGATCAGGTAGCAGAGCTCCGGACGCCTTGCCTGAAAGAACGCCAGGAAAGGAACCGGCACGAGCACTGTGAGCCCGAAAGCAACAGGTCAAGGCTCCATCAAAGAAGAAGAAGCCCAGTTGTACATACACGCCAGCAGTAAAAGCCTTGTGTAGTTGTGTGGTGCAACCCCGGCCACCGGTTTCTTGCATGGCCGGTGATGGAGCGAACAGACAGCACAACTGCACAGGAACTTCAGAAACGCTGGAACGCTTTTGTTGTGTTCGTTCTCATGTGCATTCTTATGATGATTGAGCAGGTGAGGTCAGCTGATAAAGTTACTAAGTAGTAAGTAAACTGCTGCATCTAGCCTGGTGCAAGTGATGCAGAATCCAGATAACCTGCAATCTGAACCGGTGGAATTAAAATCATTAAATACCACATACAAACTTCTCCTTTTCTTCAGGCAGGCCACGTTGCGAAGGCAAAAGAGCAAACGCTAATAGGCACTACCGCTACAAAAAGATCCAAAAACTCATGCCCAAAAACCAGCCTTACATCGTGTCGGGTCACCTGTCGCGTACGCGGGCCAGAAATCATGTGTGTGCAGCGCCAATTTTGTGTGCACCTCTCCGCCTTTGCTCACACTCCTCCCCCACACCCTCGTCTTACTTACCTGGCTCCAAGGACAACTGCCCCTTTGGATTCTCTTCGTACCACAATAATAGAGCAGCAAAATGGCATGCAGGGCAGGCGTTTTACTTATACCGGTTGCTTCTTGTGTACTATTATTATGATCGACTTAACGTGTCAATCCAAAAATATATAAGAGACGCAGATAGTCCAGAAGCTTTGTGTTGCCATGCAGTGTTTTGATTGTGCCCGGTGGGTCCATGCTCAAAAGCTACTTTGCTTGCATTTGCATACGAATGTTGTTGGTCAGGTCAAGTTAGGTTTGATTTAGGATTCCATCTGCCGGGTGCATTTTCGCATGCATGTACGTAGCATCCAAATCTCCGTATCGTACGCTACGCATTTGACAAGGCAAGGATTCTTCCTTTGCCGTTATATATGCCATGATATCATTAGTTTGGATCGAGTGTCGCGTTAACATTCGAGACAACGGTGCACGGTGTGGGGCGTACGTCTCAAAGTTGCACACCACTATTACTAGGATGTACGTATATGTATGTGATAGGAACACGGAAGAAGCTTTGGCAGTATTAACGTTTTTTGGCTTCGTATTTACGGATATGGGGTGCTTATATTTATTTATTTATTTTTTGCAAAATTGTCACCCTGTCCGCACGACCGCCAAGCGGAGAGTCCCTGCACCAACCACGTCGCTGCTGTCGCACAGCTGCCGTGCGGTGGCCCCGCCGCCCGAGCCGATCAGGGTTAGGGTTTTGGCCGATAATCACGGATTTCGTAGAATTTTTAAAATATAGCAACTTAGTTCAAAAAATTATAAAATTTTACGTGAATGCACGTAACACGGTATACTTTCTTGTGATTTTTTTTAGTAATTTTTCTAGTTCTGATTTTACCTCACAATTTAATTTAAGTGTACTCATTTTATCCCGCCACGTGTCACCCCTTCCCCCTCCCGCCAGCCCTGCTAATGCTTTGATCTTGATGCAAAAATTATGGATTTTTTAAAGGCTCCTTGCGAAGATTAGGTTTTATAATTTTATGTGACTTGGAATGTATGGAAAAAGTTGCATTGCGACTTCGTTGGAGACATCGATATACAATACGTTGGTACTCCTAAGAGGACATGCTTGTATATAAACATCTTGTGTTACATTTTGGTGATATACATGTCTTGACAGCAAGGTATATTAGCGGTCTAGGGGAGGTTGTGGGATATTCCTGTTATGTAATGGGGTAGCAATTTTCTATTCTGTAATGCATACATAGATAATGTTATTAGTTTCTTCTCATTCACGAAGGACTGTGATGCATAGATTAAGAGTGGATATTACAATCTCATTATAACTGAACTGCAAGAACAACATATAATAAAAGAAAGACTGCAAAACTAACTATCTGAACTAATTTCTGAACTATTTTCTCATCTCTTTCCATTCTTTCATTCAGTCTTTTAAGTTTGTTCTCTTCATTTTGCATTGGTTGATCAGAGGGTCGAGCCACTGGACGAAATACAGCAACACCACAGGAGTCTTCTTGCAAGGCAGCAATTTGCATTGAAATATCTTGAACCACTGAGACAGCTTCATCATCCCACTACCAAAACCAATATGTTGTGTTCTGGAAAAGAATTGCAGTTTCAAACGAAAATAAAACAACATGCTATTTCGAATGGAATTCAATCAGGATGATTTTTCACAAGTTACCGTAAGATTTGAACACTTCATGAACACTCGAGATGGATTCGTTGGCGTATGCGAGGTGAACACATTCGCCGGATCCCTGCAACGAGGGCAAACCAGGTGCTGCCGCAATGATTCTAATTTTCTGCTCACTCAAAAGTTGGATGAGGCCGAAGACATTCCGTTTAAGATTGGAAGAAAGGAGAAGAGAAAGTGAAGAGTGAGGTGAATGGCAGACACGCATCCATATACAAAAATAGCGTCAAAGCTGGGGAGGTAGAATTGTCATTTTCCCTCTGAAAATATCGCGGGGCAGAGTGTGGTCTTCTCAGTCTGAAAATTAAGTGTCGCAACGCCGCAGTGTGTTATCATATCGGTACAAAAAGGTGGTGTGGGGGCAAATACTTCCATTGGATGGTACACGACAATTGATCCAACAAGGGGGCTACATGGCACGCAGGCTAACGAACCAAGGACGGTATACACATGTCTTTAGGGAAATAGAAATGCATGGGATGTGTGGGCGAAGAGGTTGAACTTGTGAGGACCCCAGTTTATTTGGTTTGTAATGCTTAACCAACCACCTGGTCCTAGCATCACAAATCAAATAAATCGATCTCGAGATATGTATACTTCCCAGCAGATATACACCCTGTACAAAATTAGACATCAACTCCATTCCACACATAGAGTCCAAACACCACACTTCCAAACGGAAGATAAACAAATAGCAAAGATATTACGACAATGGCCGATCGCCACAAGATACACAAATAACAACAAAAAGACAATGAAGCAAAGTGCCATAAAATGGCTATAAACAAAGCCAATCGGTGTGCCTTCAACCCACAAGGCATCCGACAGGACCGCCAAGACTAGTCGTCCAAGAAGCGGCAACACACTCACGAAGTGAGGACCACGAGGCTCACCTTCTTCCTCTGCAACAAAAACATTAAGCAAAGCACTGAGTACAAAGATTGTCTTTGTACCGCAAGAGCGACGTGTGAACTAGCGCACTGCTCATATGCTACATGCAAAGCTTGTTTAGTGGAGGCCATATGTTTCATTTGCACAAAGCCAATTTTCGTTTGCAATAAGGTAATACTGCTTTAAAGGCAAGTTTGCAATTCATTTTAAGATTGAAATACGAAGGGTAATAATAACAAAAGCGAAAGATAAACGACCTAGAAGTGACTATCCCAATAGTCACCACAACAATAGCACGAATCCCGCATTCGTACCACCCATCAAGTTTTAATTTAAATGTTGTAGTCTAGTTCTTACGGGCGATCCGAGCGTGTCCATAACCCGGACGAGGCTATTCGAATAGTTTTAACCTGCGCAGGGTGTACCAATGTACCCACACTTGCATCGCCTTTAAGCCAAAACACACTCCAAGGTATGTTGCACGGCTAAGTCCTACGAGACTTTTTCCAATATTGTGTATTAACTACGAGCGCTCGTATGGATAGAAATCCATACGCTTACATGGTAAAGCCAAAAGACAACTACCCACTCAGATAAAGCTTTTGGACAACTACCATGCTCCCACCTCCGTCCCTCCCGCGACCTCCCGCGACCGGAGCCAATACACGCCAAAGTACTAGGTCAAGAGAGGTCCCATATACTCTAGTGTGGTTAGCACGCAAAATGCTCATCACGGTGGCGCAAGTAACTCGGTCCTTAACTGACTCGGGCACCTTTCCAGCCACACCCAACAGATCACACCAGTCTTACCATTGTGCCCAAGTCTAAATCATTTTTGTTTTCATTTTTAATTTTGCAAATAACATAGCAAAAGTGCTGAAACATAAAGTTGTAGTAAATTTTGTGTGATCAAGGTTACCGACTAAAGTCGATAACCGCCCAGTTCTACCGATAGCTAAGCATGTCTAAGCGCTGAAATCGTATCTACTAAGTGACAAGGAAATCATCCAATGATCTCTAATCACGACAAATAACCTAGGCTCAGTAGTAGAGATCAATATTTTGTCTACGTGATATGCAAACTACGGATTTAACTAATCAATTTAACACAAATTAAGCAATGCATACATACAATTTGAAACAAAATATTAATCTTTAAAATACTGGGATTAAACATGATCAAACTGCTTGCCTGGTTGCTGTTGCTCAATTTGTTGCGGAGGGTCGCTCTCGTGGTTGCCGCAAATATCGAATCCTAACGATTGAACAAAACAATAATAAGAACGAATAACACCGCAAAACTCAACAATCAAACACAAACACCAATTTATACACCAAGGCTAGACTATCACAAAGAATGACAAATAATTGCTACAGAGACCCATCCACTCATTTGCTAGGTTAACCACAAAATCAAACTTCTAACATGCTTTAAACTTTGGACAGGCTTTGATGGTGATTGTATGCACATCTATTATTTAATCATCAAGTTAACACATCAAAATCAGCTAGCTATATCGAAACCACTATTGTGTGTGAGAGCACAAAATCTACAAGAAGCTATTGAAAGCATAACTAGCCAAGTATCCAACTAAGAAATGCTAAACAAAAATCTTCTACCTAAGATAGGATGCTAAGGATGCTCACTATTCATACCCCTAAGCATCACACCTAGATTTTGCAAGGCTAACAAGTTTCAACATTTGGCCACTACCCAAATCTTATAACACCGACAACTCAAAAGTACAGAGGCAAATAAAATGAGCACTAACTATCCCTATGATCAAGCATGGCAAAGCTTAGAAACTTAAAGATACCAACTAAATGATTTCATGCTAACCACCACAACAAAAAGGAGGCATCAAGACTAACAAAACCTAATAACAAGCATGATACAAATTTTGGACATCGACAATGTATAAAAATGACAACAGAGAAAAGCTACAAGGAAACTTGCACTAATATACTTTCAAACCTCAATTACAAACTTTGATCATGCATGAGAGTGAACTAAAGAACAATCATAGGCATGATTAGCGGCTAACTAATTGGTTTTGAAGGAGTGGCCCCACCGCCGACGGACAGAGAGGAGCACAACCGAAAAGAACAGAGGATCTCGCGCTCGACTGGATTCGTCGCCGCGGTGGAGGCGCGGCGAGGTGGAAACCAAGGCCAAAATGGGTCACGGAGGATCACCAAAGCAGAGGTGGTCTCGAGGCAACGGAGATGCATGCGGTGGCGCGGCGACGAGCTTGGCGGCCGGCGGTGGGGTGACAAGGTGCGATCGCACTAGAGAGGAAGGCAATGAAATTTAGCGCGCATGCGCACGGTGAGTTACCAGAACTCACCGGTGTGCTGGCGACAGCAGAGAGGCACCGAGTGACCGGCGACGAGAGCACTGGCGGCGCAAGGCGATTAACGGCGGCAGGAGGCACAGGGTGAACGAGAGGACACGAGTGAGTGGAGAAGAAAGGTGGAGTCAGTGGTGCCCACCGAGCGAAGAATTGAGCTTGGAGCTCACCGGAGAAGATGCGGCGGTGGAAAAGGCGGTTTCGCCGGACTTGGAGAAGAAAGTCCACGCGCAGCTCCACGCACGATGAATCACGAAATTCCTTGAGGGTTTACTTCCACGGGATGCTAGGCACACCGTGACGCTTATCGGCGATGACCGAGCTCACCGGAGTGGTCGAAATGCTCGGAAGCGGCGGCGGCGCTACGCTCCGGAGCTCGATGGAGAAGAAAGGCAATGGAGACGAAACGAGGTAGGAAAACCTCGATGGCTTTTGTAGGAGCAAAGGAGGCGGCGAGGTGAGGCGGTGGGCGGTGAAAAGACCGGTGAAGCTAGGTGGCGGCGTGCATGCGGGGCGGCCGCGAGAGCCGCGGCGAAGCGGCTACTGAGTCGGGCGAGGCGACGTGGCGGGATGACCTGCAGTGGGTCCGCCTTGTCGGCGACAACAAGAAAACGGGCGCGAGCCCGAAGTTAGACTCGATCAATATCGCGCCGACCGCTGGATCTAAAACGGACTACCGAGATTAGTGTATGCATTCGGACAGTCGGTTGCATGCGCAAGACGTGGATCGCTCGATCTTCATCGGACGGTTACGATCGATTGGACTCGCATGGCGGTGCAGCTAGTTGACGCGACCAACCAAATGTGCGTAGCCGGACTCGAGCCCGAGTTGGTTCGCCCAGGAAAAGATTTTTAGAATTTGATTTAAAAGACAGAGAAGGTTTTGGGAATTTTTAGAGGTAGCTCCTAAGCTCCAAAATTTCAAAATTTTTATGGTAGCTACTAGAGACAGGGAACAACATTGCATAAATTTTCCAGAACTTTCTATGCACTGAAAAGTTCTGCAGAAAATTCACAAGCATGCTGACCTAGGGTTTGACCAGGTTTTCAACTAGTTTGACTTGGTCATTTGAAATAGCAAACAAAATCTAAAAATTGTGAAAAATTCAGAGAGGTAGCTAGGATGATCAAGATGCTAGGAAAAATATTTGCAGAGGATGATCACAAGTTTGAAGGCTAATAATTTGATGACAACAATTTCCAATCACAAGAATTAACTTCTAGAAAATTGGAAATTGCTAGGAAAATTTGGAAAACTTCCAAATGATTTGAAGAGACAACAAAAGTTTTTATTTCTCCTCAAAATTTTACATTTGAATTACAAACCCTAAGTTAGGGCTGTTACAAATCTCCCCTTACAGAATCTCACCCGAGATTCGATCACCGGAGAAGAAGGACTGGTGTCCGCTTGAGGCGATCTTCCCGCTCCCAAGTGGCTTCATCCTCGGAGTGGTTCGACCACGAACTTTAAGGAACTTAATCACACGGTTCCTTGTTCGCGTTCACCTTCTTCGAGGATACGAACGGACGCCACGATAAGACAGATCTTCTGCACATCGATATTTTCCAATGGTGTTTCCTCAACCGGAATACGGAGGCACTTCTTCAATTGTGACACATGGAAAACATCATGCACCCTTCAAGTGTAGCCGGCAACTCTAACTTGTAAGCAACGGCTCCCACTCTGCCGATGATGCGGTAGGGTCCGACATACCGAGGAGCCGCTTGCTCTTGACACCGAAACGACGATGTCCTTCAGAGGTGAGACTTTGAGATACACAAAGTCATTGGGCCGAAACTCACCACGACGACGCCGACCGCATAGCTCTTCGCGCTCGATGAGCTACGCGCAAGTGCTCACGAATCAATCGCACTTGACTTTCAAACCTCATTGATGGAATTGACCAAAGAACCGCCTTTCACCGCCACGGCCGGTTCAACGGTGTTCTGCAAAGATCGTCCATACAAGGCCTCAAATGGTGCCATACCGAGACTAGCTCGAAGCGTTGTTGTAGGACAACTCGGCAAGCGGTATGCACTTCTCCCAATTCTTTCCATAGGAAAGAACACAAGCACGAGCATATCTTCAAGCACTGATTGACGCGCTCCGTCGACCATCACCGAGGATGATAGGTCGAGTGAACGAAGACGGTCCCCATGGCTTCCTCGCAGACTATGCCAAAACCGAGAGGTGAACAGAGAACCACGATCGACACAATTGTTCGTGGCACACCATGCGGACTCACAATACGGGATATGTAAAGATCCGCTAAGCGATTCACATCAATCTTCGATCGACCGAAGGAAATGGGCCACCTTCGTCAATCGATCAATGATAAGCCATAATGCATCCTTCCCCGCAGGAGCAGGCGGACCGGTGATAAAATCCATGCCTCGTAATCCCACTTCCATTCTCGTATAGGTAAGGGTCAAGAAGACCGCTGGACGCCGATGCTCGGCCTTGACACGACAACATATGTCACATCCGCCACGAACTCGCAATCTCGCGCTTCATGCGAGTCCACCGAATCTCTCGACGCAGATCTTGGTACATTTTAGTGGCCCGGATGGATGGATAAAGGCGAGTCATGGGCCTCTGCAGAATCAAATCCGCAACTCGGGGACCTTTGGGACCACAAGCCGCTGCCCAAACCATACAACACCGTGTTCATCTTCGTGAAACACTTGGCCGATCCATTCACGATGTTCGCTTGATTTTACCCACACCATCATCGATTGTCGTGTCGCCTTGATTTGATCCACCAAGGTTGGTTGCACAATCGAGCGATGAAGGGAACCGTGCTCAACCAAACCCAAGTTGAGATTTGAAATTCTCGCAAGTAGTGCAAAGTTGTTGCTCTTGGATCATCAAAGTATTGCAATACACTTTTCGGCTAAGTGCATCAAGAACCACATTGGCTTTGCCAGGATGATATCAAGACCCATGTCATAATCTTTGATTAATTCTAGCCATCTCCTCCGCTCGAGGTTCAGATCCGCCGAGTGAATAAGTATTTCAAACTCTTGTGGTGGAATACACCTCACGTGATTACCGATCAAATAATGCCGCCAAATCTTGAGTGCATGAACCACCGCAGACAAGCTCTAAATCATGGGTGGGATAGTTGAGCTCGTGAGGTCTCAATCGCTCGATGCATAGGCAATCGCCTTGCCTTCTGCATAAGAACACACCCAAGCCCAGACGAGAGGCACGCAATAAATATCAAGCTCTTGTGGATATCGTGAAGAGTAAGGACTGGAGTCAAGTCAATCGCTGCTTGAGCTCCCGAAAGCTCTCATCACAAGCAGAGGACCATACAAACTTCTTGTCCTTCTTGAGCAATTCGGTCATTGGCTTTGCGATCTTGGAGAAATTCTCGATAAAGCGGCGTAGTAGCCCGCTAAACCGAGAAAACTCCAGACATCGCTGGATCGACTTGGTGACCCCAAGATAGAACATCGCCGACCTTGCCGGGATCCACAGCTATGCCTCCGGTGAAAGAACATGGCCCAAGAATGCCACTTCTTTCAACGAACTCGCATTTCTTTGAACTTCGCAGATAGTCGGTGTTCCCGCACTTGCCCAAAACAACCTTCAGATGCTCAAGATGATCTTCTTGATCTTGGAATAGATAAGAATATCATCAATAAATACCACCACAAATTTATCCAAATACTCCATGAATACCGAATTCATAAGGTTCATGAACAAGGCCGAGCATTGGTTAAGCCAAAGGACATGACGGTGTACTCGCATGCAGAGCCATAACGAGTAGTGAAAGCCGTCTTCGAATATCCTCACCGATCCGACTTGATGATAGCCCGATCTCGATCAATCTTGGAGAACACCGAGCTCCGCATAACCGGTCAAAAGATCATCAATGCGGGCAGAGGATATTTGTTTTTCACCGTCACCTCATTGAGAGGACGGTAATCAACACACATGCGCAAAGTCTTGTCCTTCTTCTTCACAAAGATCACCGGACAACCCCAAGGAGATGAACGGGACGGATGAAACCCTTTGCTTGGAGCTCACCAAGTCGCTTCTTCAATTCTTCTAGCTCATTGGGAGGCATCCGATACGCGCCTTCAAATCGGGGCGATGCGGCAAAGAACTCGATGACAAACCTGTGTCTCGAACCGAGGCATCCCGGGCAAGTCCTCGTGAAAGACATCCCTAAAGTCGATACTATGGGAACATCATGAATCGCAAGGTGGCTTTGCCTCTAATACACATAGATGTGGCCCCGGCCGTGGCGAAAATCCGACTGCGCCGCTCAAGGGTGGTGAGATAGACAATCTTCTGGCACAATCGACCGCCCCAAGTGTTGGGACAACCAATCCATGCCAAGAATCACATCCAGCTTGCCGAATCGAAAGCGTAATAAGATTTGCCAAAAATCCCACCTTTGACCATGATAGGAACATCCCGACATCAGAATCGCTCTCATTTCCGCCCGAGAGCGGATGAGCAAAGGAACCCCAA
The DNA here is from genome assembly GCA_036346255.1 of Ampelocalamus luodianensis. Lineage (NCBI taxonomy): Eukaryota > Viridiplantae > Streptophyta > Magnoliopsida > Poales > Poaceae > Ampelocalamus > Ampelocalamus luodianensis. Next base: position 19,719,073 of record CM070617.1, on the reverse strand, counting down.
AGGAACACAACGAAGACCACTAACAGCAGACAAATGATCTTGAAATAAAGAATGCGATGCTCCGTAATCAAATAATACCGCAGCAGACGGAATTAACAAGAAGTGTACCAATCACGACATCCGCGCCTCCCGAGCCTCCTCGGTGAAGGTGGTTCACCCGACACGCCGCACTCGGGTCTTCAATAATCTTTTGGTCGCGGTGATCGCTCCCGCCGCGTCCTCCATTAGGACGAGGGATCGCCGCAACACTCGAGGCGAGCATTCGCATAATGGCCCTTGTTGTGGCAATAAAACAAGTCACCTCGGCCGCCGGATTGCGGAGGCCGCCTGGCTGATCGCAGCGCACGTGGTCAAACACGCCTGCGGTGGGCGAGCTGGTGCAGATGGTCTCGCGCCGGTGGAGCAAAAGAACGGCCATCTGGTGCCGCCCACCGAGGACGAACGAGGTGGTGTGAGTAGACCGATGCGCCTCCCATTTGCGCTTATGGACTCGCCAGCCGCTTTGCCTTATGCTCGCAACAATGGCCTTATCTACCAAGGCCTGAAAGTCCGAGAAGTTCACAATGGATAGCTTGTCCTGCAGCTCCTCGGACAAGCCATCCATAAATTTCTCTGCTAGCCTCATCGAGGCCACCTCCCGAGCATAACGAGCGGATGATTGAACTCGCATGTGCTCCGTCACGCATTTGCGCCTTGCTTGAGCGCGAGGAACTCCTTTTCTTCGACTTCATCAAAGCCGCCGGGATGTGGGCCCGACGAAAAGTCGACTGAACTCCTCCCACGCGACCACATGGCGCGGCGCATGGCGAGATAGTTCTCCCACCATGAGAGTGCCGCGCCCTCAAACTGGTGGGACGCGAAGAGCGCCTTATCCTGCGCCTGGCACTGAGCTATGTTGAGCTTCCGCTCAACCATGCGCAGCCAATCATCCGCATCGAGAGGGTCCTCAGAGCGGGAGAAAGTCGGTGGCTGCGTACGGAGGAACTCTGCAAGTCCCCCGCGAGTCTGGTGGCCGCCACCACCGGCAGGAGTGGAGGTATTCCTAGCAATAACCTCCAAGATGCGCGTCTGGTCCATGCGGTTTCGCTCGATCTGAGCGAGCACCTCAGCCATGGTCGGAGGAGGGGGAAGCTCCTCATCATGACCAGCCTGCTGACTGCCACGCGTTCTCCCGGCCATCCTGTTTTACTAAGACAAGTTAGCAACAAATTTAAGAGCAAGAAAGCCAAAATTCATGAAAGCAGTCCAGAAACAAACACAAGGCAGGATAAAGTTCGACCAGCAAAAATCAGACACATAACTACTCCCTTTACATCTTACCCTATTATCCCCACAAGTTTTAGTTGGATTAAACTTCATGGTTCTCCCCAAACTAATTCCACCGGTAGTAACTATCTTTTGAAAGGTGAAGAGAGAAACCAAGTTTCAAAACTTAAATTAGAGTAAGATGAGAGTAGAAAGCTAAGATAGGTAAGGAATAAAATCGAGAATCGCTAGGTTTTCATAAACCTTTTATGATTTGAAAATAAGACTTTCAAAATATCCTAAGGACGACTATGCTTGGGTTACTACAGTCGAATGGCTCGATACCAACTTTGTGAGGACCCAGCTTATTTGGTTTGTAATGCTTAACCAACCACCGGTCCTAGCATCACAAATCAAATAATCGATCCTCGAGATATGTATACTTCGCAGCAAGATACACACCCGATACAAAATTAGACATCAACTCCATTCCACACATAGAGTCCAAACACCACACTTCCAAACGGAAGATAAACAAATAGCAAAGATATTATGGACAATGGCCGATCGCCACAAGATACACAAATAACAACAAAAAGACAATGAAGCAAAAGTGCCATAAAATGGCTATAAACAAAGCCAATCGGTGTGCCTTCAACCCACAAGGCATCCGACCGGACCGCCAAGACTAGTCGCCCAAGAAGCGGCAACACACTCACGTAGTGAGGACCCCGAGGCTCACCTTCTTCCTCTCGCAACAAAACATTAAGCAAAGCACCGAGTACAAAGATTGTCTTTGTACCCGCAAGACCGACGTGTGAACTAGCGGACTGCTCATATGCTACATGCAAGCTTGTTTAGTGGAGGCCATATGTTTCATTTGCACAAAGCCAATTTTCGCTTGCAATAAGGTAATCTGGTTTAAAGGCAAGTTTGCAATTCATTTTTAAGATTGAAATACGATAAGGGTAATAATAACAAAAGCGAAAGATAAACAAACCTAGAAGTGACTATCCCAATAGTCACCATTAACAATAGCACGAATCCCGCATTCGCACCACCCATCAAGTTTTAATTTAAATGTTGTAGTCTAGTTCTTACGGGCGTATCCGAGCGTGTCCATAACCGGGACGAGGCTATTCGAATAGTTTTAACCTCGCAGGTGTACCAATGTACCCACACTTCGCATCGCTTTAAGCCAAAACACACTTCAGAAGGTATGTTTGCACGGCTAAGTCCTACGAGACTTTTTCCAATATTGTGTATTAACTACGAGCGCTCGTATGGATAGAAATCCATACGCTTACATGGTAAAGCCGAAAAGACAACTACCCACTCAGGATAAAGCTTTTGGACAACTACCATGCTCCCACCTCCGTCCCTCCCGCGACCTCCTGCGACCGGAGCCAATACACGCCAAAGTACTAGGTCAAGAGAGGTCCCATATACTCTAGTGTGGTTAGCACGCAAAATGCTCAGTACGGTGGCGCAAGTAACTCGGTCCTTAACTGACTCGGGCACCTTTCCAGTCACACCCAACAGATCACACCAGTCTTACCATTGTGCCCAAGTCTAAATCATTTTTGTTTTCATTTTTAATTTTGCAAATAACATAGCAAAAGTCTTTGAAACATAAAGTTGTAGTAAATTTTGTGTGATCAAGGTTACCGACTAAAGTCGATAACCGCCCAGTTCTACCGATACTAAGCATGTCTAAGCAGCTGAAATCGTATCTACTAAGTGACAAGAAATCATCCAGCGATCTCTAATCACAGCAAATAACCTAGGCTCAGGTAGTAGAGATCAATATTTTGTCTACAGGATATGCAGCTACGGATTTAACTAATCAATTTAACACAAATTAAGCAATGCATACATACAGCTGAAACAAAATATTAATCTTTAAAATACTGGGATTAAACATGATCAAACTGCTTGCCTGGTTGCTGTTGCTCAATTTGTTGCGGAGGGTCGCTCTCAGGGTTGCCGCAAATATCGAATCCTAACGATTGAACAAAACAGCGAATAAGAACGAATAACACCGGCAAAACTCAACAATCAAACACAAACACCAATTTATACACCAAGGCTAGACTATCACAAAGAATGACAAATAATTGCTACAGAGACCCATCCACTCATTTGCTAGGTTAACCACAAAATCAAACTTCTAACATGCTTTAAACTTTGGACAGGCTTTGATGGTGATTGTATGCACATCTATTATTTAATCATCAAGTTAACACATCAAAATCAGCTAGCTATACTGAAACCACTATTGACAGGTGAGAGCACAAAATCTACAAGAAGCTATTGAAAGCATAACTAGCCAAGTATCCAACTAAGAAATGCTAAACAAAAATCTTCTACCTAAGATAGGATGCTAAGGATGCTCACTATTCATACCCCTAAGCATCACACCTAGATTTTGCAAGGCTAACAAGTTTCAACATTTGGCCACTACCCAAATCTTATAACACCGACAACTCAAAAGTACAGAGGCAAATAAAATGAGCGACTAACTATCCCTATGATCAAGCATGGCAAATGGCTTAGAAACTTAAAGATACCAACTAAATGATTTCATGCTAACCACCACAACAAAAAGGAGGCATCAAGACTAACAAAACCTAATAACAAGCATGATACAAATTTTCAGATTACTGACAACAGATAAAAATGACAACAGAGAAAAGCTACAAGGAAACTTGCACTAATATACTTTCAAACCTCAATTACAAACTTTGATCATGCATGAGAGTGAACTAAAGAACAATCATAGGCATGATTAGCAGCTAACTAATTGGTTTTGAAGGAGTGGGCCCCACTGTCAGACGGACAGAGAGGAGCACAACTGAAAAAGAACAGAGGATCTCGGGCGGCTCTGGACCTGGATTCGTCGCCGGCGGTGGAGGCGCGGCGAGGTGGAAACCAAGGCCAAAATGGGTCACGGAGGATCATCAAATCGTAGGTGGTCTCGAGGCGCCGGAGATGCATCGCGGTGGCGCGCGACGAGCTTGGCGGCCGGCGGTGGGGTGACAAGGTGCGATCGCACTAGAGAGGAAGGCAATGAAATTTAGCGCGCATGCGCATCGCTGAGTTACCAGAACTCACCGTGTGCTTGGCGACGAGAGAGGCACCGAGTGACCGGCGACGAGAGCCTACTGGCGCAAAGCGATGCGGCGGCGAGAGCCCAGGGTGAACGAGAGGACACGAGTGAGTGGAGAAGAAAGGTGGAGTCCAGTGGTGCCCACCGAGCGAAGAATTGAGCTTGGAGCTCACCCGAGAAGACGCGCGGTGGAAAAGGCGGTTCGGCCGGACTTGGAGAAGAAAGTCCACGCGCAGCTCCACTGCACGATGAATCTCGAAATTCCTTGAGGGGTTTACTTCCACGGATGCTAGGCACACCGTGACGCTATCAGCGATGACCGAGCTCACCGGAGTGGCTGAAATGCTCGGAAGCGCGCGGGCGCGCTACGGCTCCTGAGCTCGATGGAGAAGAAAGGCAATGGAGACGAAAACGAGGTAGGAAAACCTCGATGGCTTTTGTAGGAGCAAAGTGAGGCGAGGTGAGGCGGTGGCGGTGAAAAGACCGTGAAGCTAGGTGGCGGCGTGCATGCGTGGCGGGCCGGCGAGCGCTGGCGGCGAAGGCAGGCGCTGAGCTGGCGAGGCGACGTGGCGGGATGACCTGCAGTGGGTCCGCCTTGTCGCCGACAAAGCAAAGCGGCGCGAGCCCGAGTTAGACTCGATCAATATCGCGCGACCGCTGGATCTAAAACGGACACGAGATTAGTGTATGCATTCGACAGTCGGTTGCATGCGCAAGACGTGGATCGCTCGATCTTCATCTGACGGTTACGATCGATTGGACTCGCATGGTGCAGCTAGTTGACGCGACCAACCAAATGTGCGAGTCGGACTCGAGCCCGAGTTGGGTTCGGCCCGAGGAACGATTTTTAGAATTTGATTTAAAAGACAGAGAAGGTTTTGGGGAATTTTTAGAGGTAGCTCCTAAGCTCCAAAAATTTCGAAATTTTTATGGTAGCTACTAGAGACAGGGAACAACATTGCATAAATTTTCCAGAACTTTCTATGCACTGAAAAGTTCTGCAGAAAATTCACAAGCATGCTGACCTAGGGTTTGACCAGGTTTTCAACTAGTTTGACTTGGTCATTTGAAATAGCAAACAAAATCTAAAAATTGTGAAATAATTCAGAGAGGTAGCTAGGATGATCAAGATGCTAGGAAAAATATTTGCAGAGGATGATCACAAGTTTGAAGGCTAATAATTTGATGACAACAATTTCCAATCACAAGAATTAACTTCTAGAAAATTGGAAATTGCTAGGGAAAATTTGGAAAACTTCCAAATGATTTGAAGAGACAACAAAAGTTTTTATTTCTCCTCAAAATTTTACATTTGAATTACAAACCCTAAGTTAGGGCTGTTACAGAACTACTGCGTGGAACGTGGCCATTTGCCTTTGCGGCCCAGCTCTGTCGCCTGGCATGGTCGCGCTCCTCCTCTTCATGCAGCCTGCCCCGTCTCTCCTGCTTGTCCTTCTTAGCTTGCAACTCTTTGAGGCGCCTTTCACGGGCCTCGATGTCCTCCCTAACCTAGCTCTTTCGTATCAATAGCATACACATGTCGTAAGGGTGGATCTTGTCTTGTCGTCGATCCACTGGCTGAAGTCGCATAGGCGCGGCGGAGACTGCGGTGGGAAGAGACACGTGGTTAGGGCATAACGGGAAGAAAATAGTAGTGTGCACTAAAATACGATTTCATTATCGGTGGCGTGTGGCTCTGCGTGTCAAACTTGCGGTCGGGGTAGTCCGCGCTGTAGTTTGGGCAGCACCAATAGCGCTGCCTAATAGTCCACTCGTCGGTTGATTTGACGCACTTGCAGGCGTCCCGACACTAGTAAAGGGGTGGCACTACCAGCATTGGGGGCCCTTTCGGAGGACATTCAGCGGGCATAGGAGGGGGCGAGCGCGGTTCGACCCAGAATCGTTGGGTGTACTACGGCAGCCTCCTTAGATCCATGAACTCTGGAAAAGTTTGGTGTGTGTAAGGCTGCTGACTAAACGCATGATGGCGAGCGATAGTCTCCTGGGGAGACACTCAGTCCTTCAAGAGCTTGCGGATTTTCTCATTCCTTCTCCTTGTCCATGTTATCTAGGTAGTGTTGTTGGTGTGGGGTTGTTGGCCGAGTAGCGCTGTATTTATAGCTGTAGCGGCTCCATTACGATGAGGCACGAATGTGTTTCGCGTCCGTGCGATGCGCCCTTCGTCGGGTCACGTCCCTGTGCAAAGCTGAGTCGTTGGGTCATGTCGCTGCGCAAAGCTGTCTCTGCGCAGAGAGTAGTCACGTCCCACTTTGCAGAGCGAGGTCACGTTCCTGCGCAAAGCTGCCTCTGCACAGAGAGTGGTCACGTCCCGTTTTGCAGAGCGAGGTCACATCCTAATTAGGGTTTCATGAATCCGCACACGAAGTGCACATGAAACACACGCGGGTTTATTACAATCGGAATGAATAAGGAGGGGTATTATCGTATGTAACCCGATCAAATAGGACATTAGCATTCCTGTAGAGAAAGCAATGTGTCTAGAAAACGTGTAATGTCGGAAGACAACGAAGGTGCTACTGGATACCTTTTTTTAGCTATAGGATGCTCTTTGTTTATTTATCGGTTTAATGTGGGTGATGTTCTTTAATACTGTATTATACAACAGGTTGGATAAGGTTGTGCATGAACCAACTGAGGAAAATGTGTGGCGTGCGGATCATATAACGATGTACCGTAACCTCCGACTCGTGTGCATTTCGAAGGCTACGGTATATCGTTATATGATCAGCACGCCACGCATTTTCCTTAGTTGGTTCATGCACAACCTTATCTAGCATGTCGTACAATACAGTATTAAAGAACATTACTCATATTAAACCGATAAATAAACAAAGAGCGTCCTATAGCATAAAAAATGTGTCTAGTAGGACCTTCGTTGTCTCCCGACATTACACATTTTCTAGACACATTGCTTTCTCTACAGGAATGTTGATGCAGTCCATTGTTACTTAGGTTAATACCAACAAATGGAACTCGATTGCATCTACAGGAATGCTGATGCAGTCCATGTTGGAGTTGGATAGGCTGCATGATATAAAGTTCAATATAGACGTAATTAGAAAATTTATCACATAGATAAATGCGACTTGAGGCTATTGCAAAGAAAATTCTTGTGCCAATACACACTTGCCTTACTAGGAAGTTCCAATCGTGTTAGAGCTCCACCATTACAATGTAGCCTTGATATACATACAGGTCGGGAGTAATCATCTTTCACCATTCACAACAAAATATTAGGAGTCAATCTTGTGTTAGAGACGGGAGACACACAATTGGTATGAGCGAAGAGTGACTACGAGATTTCGGTATTTATAGCCGAGCGAAGGAGGAGCCGCGACATTGGCGCCAGGAATTTCGGATCCATTGTCTACGCACAGCACTGCGGGCAAGGGTGACATTCATGAGGAGTCGACATATGTGTGGAGGAGGGAGGATGGACGGCTCGAAAGGTGGCCACCGGAGGGCCGTGCAAAAGTGGGGAGAGCAGGGCTGGCGAGAGGGGGGCCATGCGTGCGAGAGGGGGAAGGGGTGACACGTGACGGGATAAAATGGGTATACTTAAATAAAATTGCGAGGTAAAATTAGGACGAGTAAAATTATGAAAAAAAAATTACACAAGAAAGTACACCGTGTTAGGAGCACTCACGTAAAATTTCATAATTTTTTGAACTAATTTGATATATTTTAAAAAACTACAAAATCTACGGATTATCACCAAACCTAACCCTAACCCTAATCACGACACGTGGCGAGCGACGGGACCACCGCACGGTGGCCATGCGGCAGCTCCACCACACGGTGGTCGTGCGGCAGCGGCGACGTGGCGCGCGTGGGACGCTTCCGCATAGTGGCTGTGCAAACAGGGCGCTATTTTTGCCATTTTTTTTAGCCTGGTCATTTTTGTAAATAAGTTGCAAAAATTGCTTAATACTGTAAAAAATTCCTCTTTTATTTCAACGCATCTATGGACGTGAAGTGCAATGATATTGTATTATGTGAGACAAGCTCACTACACATAGATAGATGGTCGGAATGCAAATCCGAGCTCCTTTAGTCCTTGCTGTCCAATGTACTCCTATATATGTACGGACATACACTAATATATCTACGTAGAGCCGTGCTGTCCCGGGCGTATGGTAGTGCTATATATATATATATATATATATATATATATATATATATATATATATATATATATATATGTATATAGGAAAATGGTATGGTACTCCTGGGAGTATGTACTCCCATATCTTATATACCACTTAAATTGTATGATGATACCTCTTTATCAATTTGAGTATACTCCAATAATGATTATAAGATACTCCAAAGTGAGTTCTATGAAAAATTTCATGAAAATTCACTTTTTATACCAAAATCCGTGTATATACTTCTTTTATGTATGAAAAAAAGTATATAGCAAAAATAAAGGGCTCCAATGAAAATTTTCCGATTAAGTCACATTGGAGTATCTTATAATTGATATTTAAGTATACTGAAAGTGATAAAGAAGTATAATATATTCGTTTAAGTGGTATATTGAAAGTGGGGAGTATATATATTATCTATATATATATACGGATGTATATATATATATATATATATATAGGAAGCCTTTTTCCTACTCCCGGGAGTAGTTACTCCCTATTCCGTATCTCACATATCTCACAACGTAGGGAGTATCTTGCGTAACCGAGAGTATGTATGTGTAGTATACGAGTATATAAAACCATATAGGTTGTATTTACATATTTTCAGAGGTGGTATGTATAATTTTTGGACATACTCATTTTTATATGCGAATATGAAGGTATTTACAAAATATGCTAAAAACTATGGACTCTCTTGTAAATTTTTCGTGTGGTTCACATTGGAGTATCTTATAATTAGTATATGAGTATACCCAAAATGATAATGGAGTATGTCAAGTTCTTTTAGGTGGTATATCAAAGGTGAGAGTTACTACTCCTGAGTAGAAAGTAATATATATATATATATATATATATATATATATATATATATATATATATATATATATATATATATATATATATATATGAAAATGGTATAGTACTCTGAAATCGTATCATAATACCTCTTTATCTATTTGAGCATACTCCAATAATAATTATAAGATACTTCAAAGTAAGTTTTATGAATTTTTTTATTAAATGCTACTTTTTATAGCAAAATTTGTGTATATACTCTTTTTATATATGAAAAAGGGTATATAGTAAAAAAACAAAGGGCTCCGATGAAATTTTTTCAATCAAATCGCATTGGAGTATCTTATAATTGGTATTTAAGTATACTGAAAATGATAAAGAAGTATAATATGTGCGTTTAAGTGGTATATTAGAAATGGATGCGACTTCGTGAGACGAACGGACGTTATATATATATATATATATATATATATATATATATATATATATATATATATATACCACGTTACAATATCTTCGAGGTACGTATAGACGTATAACCAGTATGAGTATTATAATACGGCGGCGTTCTTATTCGTGGGGACACTAGAGCTATAGCAGCAAGGCAGTGCCGAACTGCCGATGCATGTACGCACGCGCCGTCGTCACCGGTTTCACAGTGACAGCGGAAAACGCCAGGCCGCACCACACTGCGCGACCCCGATCGCGATCGATCGTTCGATGGGCCTGCACGACAGACTCGTTTGACCATATCTCGAGACTTGTTTTCCAGCGTTTTCAAACGTTGGATAAGGACACGCTGCTTAATTTGTGTCGGTGCTATCAGCGGATTCGGATCATCTGTAGGCCTAAATACTACTCTTGCTGTCTTGCATGGCTCCTCTGCAGCACACATCTACCGTCTTCCCTAACAACTTGTGTTGGACTGAAGTAGCGATTAGAAGGAGTGAATAGGAGCACTGTCTCTTTTTTTATCGTAATCGGATTCAACTCAATTTTCTCTATAATAGCTATGAAAACTACGAAGATCAACGAATAAGTACAATGAAAGTCTTGTATTGAATCCAATCAAAACCCCGAAGCACAACAACCAAAAACACCGAAAACTCATATCAAGGTGAGTCGGGCGGTCAGACCTCTCAGGTTAGGCGGTCTGACCGTTGGCTTAGCGGTCAAACCACTCACCAGGGGCGGTCTAACCTCTAGCCCGATGAACAATGAAATCAGTAATCCCAAATTAGCTCAACTTTTTGACCCGGTGATCCAAACCTCCTCAAATTTCAACCATAGCTCATTAAGAAGGTCAGAAACGTATCCCAATTGACGATCGGGAAGATCAAAGCTAAGATTCCATGAATTTCATAGATAAGGGAAGGAGGGCACAAGAACCTAGGAAAATCAAACTTTGATCCCAAAACTTGCTCGTGGATAAAAGATGATTAAGATGATCCTATATGCATTCCTACATATCACAGCAAGCAAGATCACCGCAAGAAAACCAAAGGATCATTAAAAACCCAAAAGTCATTAAAGTGGGAGTAAGAACAAGAAGAGACTCATCTAGAAGAAATCTTGTTTGGATTGATTTGAGATAGATGTTGGTTTACAGCCACTCCACATAAAGGACAAAAGCTCAATACTTAAGCACACAAACAATTCATCTCTCACAAATCTTAGTCTCAACTATTCCAAAGACCTTAAAACAAAAATTAGAGTTTTTCTCTAGGAAAAACTCTTCATGACAGCAAGTCTCTCATATCCGACTCCCACCGAAACCACTATGACACTTGCACCGACTCCTGCACCGTTTGATGCAACCCGTCACACCGAACTTCCTGTTCGGTCATCCTTATCCATTTTGTGCCATGTTTGAGTCCACTGACTTCATCCGGCATCCTCAATCGTCCTGGACCTCAGCTCTCGAAGCCTAGCCCCGATTATCCTCGCCGTTGACCTCCAAGCCTCCTGCACAACAATAGAACAAGAAATCAATTCTAGGAACAAGTTCTTCATAACTTTATCCACGTTAGTCAAAACATGCATCATGCAACACATATGCACTGAAATACATAAAATTGATCTAACCTATGAACATCGCCGCCAAGCCGGCCAGCGAACATGGCAAAATTGGTCAGACCGGCCCCCATCATGGGGATTTAGCCAAATTTTTCCTTGAAAATCCGAAACCTCTCTGAAAATTTAAAACGAATAGAACTTTTGGCTCGAACCTCCAAAATTATGAGACTAAGTGTAGAAGAATCCTCTCTCTTGCCTACACGATCTATTTTTGGTCCGGCTCCAAACTCAAAAGTCACCTTTATGGCTGGTCAGATCGCCGGCCATGGTCGGTCTGACTGCCAGCCACTTGACTTGCCCATCGGCCGGTCTGACCGCCACCAAGGCCGGTCTGACCGCCCACTATCTGACAGAACCTGAATTTTGCCGAAAACGAGTGTTTCGATAAACCCTCGTCACCATTGATAATTGTATTGTCGTTCTAAGATCATGAGTATGTCTATCCACGGCTTGTATGTCTATCCACGGCTTGTTCTGCCTCCTCTCACATCACTGCATGCATAGCTGACTGACTGACTGTGATCGATGGACCCCTTTCTTCTCTCCCTGCCAAAACCTCTTCTAATTATGTATGAGCCATCGATTGATCTACTGTGTAAGCCATCACTGTACTAACTTACCTCAAACCGTCATCAATTAGCGGTCTGTTTTCCCCATGACCGTACGTATGGCAAATAAACGGCCCGTGATTTGTGCCTGCGGCGACTCCTTTTCTCGTCGTCTTCTCGCGCGCGCGGACCGCTTTGGTTGGTTGGTCGCCTCCTCCTCCGTAGCTACAGCCTACAGGCGACGTGCGCCGAGTACACGAAACGGTAAACTGAAAAACGCCGCTCTCGCTCTACGGATCCGCTGGAGCTGAACGCTTGTAGAGTTGATCGATCGCATGGTGAATTGGTGATATGCTCCGTACAAAATATCCGCTTTTTGTGGAAAAGTGGTAAGCTCCATCATTAGTGGTTGTGGTTTACTACTCTTCACTGATTCCAGTATAACTGTTTGCCCCGTGAGACAGTACACTTCAGCTGTGACTGCTAGCTGCGGCTTGTATGGATTGGTTGGGCCAGACGAGAACAGCAGGACAGCAGCCGGGAAGAATCCCAAGAGGACGCGCTCTTTCACACAAAATTTGCTGTCTCCGCTCCAAGGATTTGGCCGTTGGTCTGGTGCTGCAGAAGTGTACGCATGCTTGTGCTGTCTGAAGACTTATTCCATTGCGTGACGAGTTGGAAAGAAAAATTACGAGGGAAACTTGTCTCCAAACTAGAAAACCTTTTCTTACCACAACTAATGATAGGGCACTGAACGTAACAAACAAATCACGAACGAGCAGCTAGCTAGACTGTAAATGTTGTTGTTTACCGCCGCTACATACACTGCAAAGCAAAACATTCTTCCTTCAGGCAGGAGTCAAGAATAACGTAATCAATAAGCGCTCTCCTAGCTCCCGAGATCACTTCCTTCATCTCTCTCTGTCTCTCTCTCTATATATATCTCTCTCCATCCCTCGCATCCAGACACACGCACACACAAGGACACCGCATTGGTATTGGTAATAACCCATCTGTTGTGTAGTACTGAACCGTTGAGAGCCAGCTTAGCTATTCGGTGTCGTACTCCTCTCGGCCGACAAGGATATACGTATCCTCCACCTTGCTCTGATTTGGTTCTTAGGAGAGAATTTTGAGTGCTGAGACACGTACATCGAGATGGAGCATGTGGCGAGGTTCTTCTTCGGAGTTTCTGGTGAGTGCCATGGCTGGGTTTCTTCGATATGTGATCTGTCTATGCATGCATGTTTGTTTCTCCAGCTTCAACTCTTGGAGATGAAAGTGGTGGATGGATGGATGTTTCTATCCTCTTGGTTAATTCGGTGAGTTTTTTTTTCCTGTGGATTTGTCTAATTTTTATTGGATTTTTTTTCAGGCAATGTCATTGCTCTCTTCCTATTCCTGTCGCCGGTGTAAGTATGTGCATGATGCATCTTCTTTTCTCAATTTTCTTTCTGAGTTGTTGTTAACATAAAGATGGAAAGATAGGAGAAAAGAAGAAGAAACCTTGTTACAAAAACGAAGAAGGAAAAGACAGACTAAGAAAAGGGGAAGAAGAAACAAAAGGAGCCTATAAATGATAGTCTCTGTTTCAATTTCCTCTCCCCGCCATATTTTTCTCTCGAGGAGTTTTGCGAAAAGTACCAATCTTCCAGTATTTGTTTTTGTGGTAGTGAAAAGAAAAGCCTTGCAGATCCGCTGATGCGCCTAGAAAGAATGAGAATTTAGTCCCCTCCCATGCATCTACCTTCTTTTGTGCCCAGAGAGACTTCTTCACTCACACCCACCTTAACTTGAATTTTTTCCCCCTCAAAGCTTTTCACTCCGTTCGATAACGCTGCATTTTCCTGCCTTGTCTGCCTCATCGGCAGCCATGCACTGCGCGCACACACAGACACATGCGCGTTGCATGCTAAATTCTTCTGACTGGTGAGAAATTCCGCGTTTGTTACAGCGTCACCTTTTGGAGGATCATTCGGAAGAGATCAACGGAGGACTTCTCCGGCGTGCCCTACAACATGACGCTGCTCAACTGCCTCCTATCCGCCTGGTAACTAACCGCTTCTCACGCACAATCTTTTTTTTAGAGCAAATTCTCACGCACAATCTTTTTTTTAGAGCAAATTCTCACGCACAGTCTTACACTAGTACCAGTAGCAACACGACCTTTGCATGACTAGTTCGTCGCTCCATACCATTTCTATTCCTTATTTTCTTTAGCACATTGTATTGAATTTCGTTTCGTATGTTTTCAGACACATGCTAACAGATCAACTTTATAGTGAAAATTCAGCTTTTGCAAGGCACCATTGAGTTGTGCTTTGAACATTCTGAATCAAAGATATTTTGGTAACGGCGGCCAAGTCTCTGTTTCTTTCTCTTCCTACGTTCTGTTTGTGAGGAAAGAAGAAGAGAAGGGCATTAATGTCATTTTAAATTGTTTTTCTCTCCAAACCAACCAAATATATTGTTTTAATGGTTTTAGTTCCACAACAAATAGAAATATTTTTTTGTAGTGTATTTTGGTAAAGAAAAAATTTGGATGTCTCGTAACTAATGCCACAAATTTGTAGTGATCTGCAGCCAATTTTGCCAAGATATTACGTACCAAAGAAAGTTCTTCTGCCATGTGTAAATAGTAAAAAGTAACTTACGTGTAGGTAATTTTACGTGCAGAAAATGCTGCAAGATATACATGATGGAACCAGGCGTTGGCTCCTAGCGTAGCCTCTGTCCAGTTTGCCTTGTAGATGGAAAGCTACTCCTGGACCCACTTGCCAGCACTGTGACAGTGACCGCTACGAACCACAAAAAAAAAACTGTGTATCACGGTTTGTGCAGCTAGCCCTGTCGGCATCGCCAGCATGGCAATGACATGTGGGCCACACGGCCATTGTGCTAGCACATGCAGCCTGACTTTCAAGTGTTCCTAGCTCGAAAAAGCGATTGAGCTTTTTGGCTATGATTTAGGTGTTTGGCAGGTAAGAAACACCATCTGCGAGTTGATTTCCCGCAGGTTGCTTTACCCTGTCAAGACCAAGCAAAGCATGCACATGTGGGAACCATGGCCTCCTATAGCTCCCATGCTTTGAAAACCTAAACTTTTGTACACGTTTCCTTTCGTTTCAACCTTCAAAAGAAAGTTTCCTTTTGTTTCCTTTCTTGTGTATGCATGCACACATGCGTGCGCCTCAATGGCAAACCAATCCCTCGAAATGGGTTGATTTGTTGAGAAAGCACGCTGAAATCCATCGATATATCACCGATCAAATTAAACTCGAACGCGACATTGTGTTTTGGATTTGGTTTGAAGGTACGGGCTGCCGTTCGTGTCCCCGAACAACATCCTGGTGACGACGATCAACGGGACGGGGTCGGTGATCGAGGCCATCTACGTGGTGATCTTCCTCATCTTCGCGGAGAGGAAGGCCAAGCTCCGGATGCTGGGCCTCCTGGGCCTCGTCACCTCCATCTTCACCATGGTGGTGCTGGTCTCGCTGCTCGCCCTGCACGGCCAGGGCCGCAAGCTCTTCTGCGGCCTCGCCGCCACCATCTTCTCCATCTGCATGTACGCGTCGCCGCTCTCCATCATGGTAATCGAACGACAATGCTAGCTAGCGAGCCATGCGTGGTGATGACTTGTTTAACTCTGTGATGTGATCTGCGCGCGCGCAGAGGTTGGTGATCAAGACCAAGAGCGTGGAGTTCATGCCGTTACTGCTCTCCCTGTCGGTGTTCCTGTGCGGCACCTCGTGGTTCATCTACGGTCTGCTCGGCCGCGACCCCTTCATCGCGGTAAAAATTCATCGCTGTCGTTCACGTCTCTTTATGGTCTCGACTCTCCGGTTGCCCTTCATCCCCTGCAACTCACGTTTATACAGGTCTAACACCCTGTTAAGGTTAACTACACACTTCAACTACGTACGCGCCTGACAAGACAAGATCCAATCCAGTGTTGTTTGGTCTTGATCGGTCGATCGTACTGGCTGATGGGTACCTGGAAACCACTGCCCTGCCCTGCACTGCTGTTGCCATTAAATGCTCCTAGTCCCTTGCGCGTCGGTTACCCTTTCGGTGTCTCGCCCTACTAGGCGCACATGTCGTTGTTGATGCGCGCTTTTGCGTGCGCCCACATGCACACGCCGCACGCAACATGCCGCGCGCGCTCTGCTAGTAACAGGCCGTGCAAGATTAGACGTGTACGTACCAAAGCAAACAACTTAACACCGCCCATTGCAGCGATACAGCGTGTTCGTTTTGTTCTGTTCAGTACCAATCTTCGAAGTTGTAAACAAAAAAAAAATGCTTGTGCAAAATAGTCTCTATGCTTTTTGGACGAGAACCACTAATTAAGTTGACACTTGTACGTACGTACGTACGTACGTACGTGCAGATCCCCAACGGATGCGGGAGCTTCCTGGGCTTGGTGCAACTGATCCTGTACGCCATCTACCGGAACCACAAGGGAGCCCCCGCGCCGGCCGGCAAGGGGGACGCCGCCGCCGTCGACGAGGTGGGAGACGCAAAGAAGGCGGCCGCGGCGGTGGAGATGGCCGACGCCAAGACCAACAAGGTCGCCGACACCGTCGACGAGTCGGCCGTCGACAAGGTCGCCAGCCAGGTGTAGGCCGCAGAAGCAATGCATGCACGGGAATATAGCGGCAAAAGGATGCTGCTTGATGAATTACTAGTTGTTAAGCAGATTATTGGCCATGCTTTCTTAATTTGTTTATTGCCTTACTTGATTTGCCACTCACTGACCTCGGTCTCTTCCCAGAGGCCAACCCTAAGATGTACTATCTTGGACGGAGAACTATGATACAGTATTCCCAAGTTGTCTTTGCAAGTGTGGAGTTTTTCGGATTTTTTTTTTGAAATAATATATTTTTAAAAATATTTACAAAACTAGGTCACCGCTCTAAAAAATTACAAAATAGGTTCCTGTCGCCAGTTCATCTAGCGACAGGTTCCTATCGCCAGATTGAATCGGCGACAGAACCTCAGATGAGGCGGAGTTTCATCGCCGATTCAATCAAGCGACAGAATCTATGAATTTTTAAATATAGCAAATAAACTTAAAAATTATAAAATTTTTTGTGGAGCATCCTGATAGAGTGTTCTTACTTGTGTAATTGTTTCATAATTTTATCCATTATACATTTGTCTCTAAAATTTATTTAAGTATACTATTTGTAGAGTTTTAAAATATGCCATATGAGATCCAAAAATTATGATTTTTTTGTGAACGCTCCTTACATAGTGTAATTATTTCTGTAATTTTTTTATAATTTTATATGCTCTTAAATTGTCTCTAAAATTCTGAATTTAGGTTTCTAATACAGTGTACTTGATTGTATACCCTTATTTTTAGAGACAATTTAAGAGAATATAAAATTCTGAAAAAATTACATAAACAATTACACTATGTAAGGAGAGTTCACCAAAAATTCATAATTTTTGGACCTCATCTGGTATATTTACAAATTCTATAAATAGTATACTTAAATGAATTTTAGAGACTAATGTATAATGGATAAAATTATGAAAAAAATTATACAAGTAAGAAAACTCTATAAGGATGCTCCACAAATTTTTTTGTAATTTTTTAAGTTTATTTGCTATATTTAAAAACTCATAGATTCCTCGCCGGATTGAATGGCGACAGAACTCGCCTCACCGTATGCGAGGTTCCTCGCGCGATTCAATGGCGATAGGAACCTGTCGTCAGATGAACTGGTGACAAGAACCTATTTTTGTAATTTTTGTGAGCGGTGATCTAATTTTGTAAATATTTTTAAAAATATATTATTTCAAAAAAAATTCGAGTTTTTCGTTTCTCGACTGTGTTCTGTTGTTTGCTCGTTATACTTTCATCTCACAAATTCACTCGGACTGGTTAGATTCTGTCTGGATGATACATACGAACCAATCTGAAAACATACAGGCAACCAACACACCCTCAATAGTTTTTGTGTAAGCATGTGTGTACATTGGGGGCAGAGAAATGAAGAAAGAAAACAAAGGGCCTAGCCTGGTCTGATTTCATTGGGCTAGTTATATGGATCTTACTTACAGTGAAGCGGCATAGTCTTGTTAGGCCCATCGGCTTTCGCAATTCACAGAATTGAAAGGCCCAACGAGCGATGGACTCAACAGGTCGATGACAAAGGGCCCCCATAAGATCAACTCGACGTAGGACGAACTAACTACCAAAGGCAGCAAAATTATCCGAACCCTACCCGATAATGCATCCACGAACCCGTTAATCTTCCTTCCTCCGGAAGGCGCCACTTTCCGCGGTTGTATAAACCGACGCAACCAACTCCATCCAATGGCCCCACGAACAAGACGGCGCGCTTCGGAGGAGTGGAGGACCGAGCCGTAATTTCGTAAAGTTTCGGGGAGGATGCCGATAGAGATGCCGCGGGGGCTCGCCTTCGCCGTCGACACGTGGGGCCCCTCCTCCCGCCGCCGGCGCCATCGCTTCCTCACGCATGCGCACCGGGACCACCTCGTCGGCGCCGGGGCCGACGCCGGCGGCGGCGGCGGCGGCGGCACCGTCTACGCCACCCGCCTCACCATGTCCCTCGCCCTCCGCCACTTTCCCCAGGTAACCGTAACCCCCTCTCCCAGGGTCGAGGTTGATTTTGCCCCGGTAAATTATTTCGCGGGGGTGTCTGTACTAATCGAGATCGATCGTGCGGTGCGGTGGTGTTGCAGCTGGAGCGGGGGGAGTTCGTGGAGATGGAGGTGGGGAAGACAGTGGTGGTGGACGACCCCGCCGGCGCCTTCTCCGTCACCGCGTACGATGCCAATCACTGCCCTGGTAATTTTCGTTTTCACCTCTTCGGTTTTGCCTATCTTGTTACAGTTTATAACTTTATATACTATGTTCTAGCCGGTGTCTTTTTTTTTTTTTCTAAAACATAAATTCCTCGTAGAAATGTAAATCATTTTTCGGTACGGAAGAGGGGGAGTGATGCGTTCGACTCAATTCTCGAGTCATCAGTGTGAATTCGCGGTTGTTGCTCCTTTGCGCAGACGCTGATGCGTCGCTCTATGAGTTTATTGTCAGGATAACGTTATAGAATGCATGCTGGAAATTGGAAAGAGTTAAGCATGGTTAACGCTTGCCGTGTCCTGTGATTTCAGGGGCGGTTATGTTCTTGTTTGAGGGTGAGTTCGGTAGCATATTGCACACGGGGGACTGTCGGCTTACATCAGATTGTGTACAGAATTTGCCACTGAAGTACATAGCGAAGAAAGGGAAAGAAAACGTTTGCCGTTTAGACTTTGTGTTCCTGGACTGCACATTTTCCAAATGCTTCCTCAAGCTACCGAGCAAGGAGTCGGCAATTCAGCAGGTTTTCCTCTGTGCTGAGGCTAAATGTGCTTGTTGTTACTTACGACAACAGGGACAGTCACCATTGAGAAATGATTTAGTGATTGCAGGTTATAGCTTGCATATGGAAGCATCCGCATGCACCTTTCATTTATCTTGCTTGTGATCTTCTTGGCCACGAAGAGATCCTAGTTGAGGTGTCGAGGACATTTGGATCGAAGATTTATGTTGACGTGGGAAGGAACTCAGATTGTTTTAAAGCGCTGTTACTTACAGCCCCTGAAATCATCACTGATGATCCGTCTTGTCGCTTCCAGGTATGTTAGTCCTTCAAATACATTCCGTTTTAATTCCTTATACCACTAACTTGCCTTATGTTCATTTTCAAGCCCTGTCCGCATGGGAAATGATGGCTTCGCAGTACATATACGATAATGTAGTCACTACGAATTCATAGCACACATGGAACCTGAGCTGTGTTTCATTGCCATTTTGAAGTAAATTAGTTACCGTCTGCCCTATTGAACACTTATATGATTGAAGAAAATGTCAGTATAAATTTTTTTGAGCTAAGTCTGTTTTTGAAAACAATAAACGCAAAGTTTGATGGCAACCCATATTGAGTACTACAGCTTTTAAATCGTGTCATCATTCTTCCGGTGTGTATCGCACGGAGAGTATCTCCTTATTTTCTCTCATTTGTTGGTTATTACTTTATTAACTCCACAGATAGTTGGGTTCCACCAATTATATGATAGAGCAAGTAAGAAGCTTGAAGAGGCAAGGGCTAGTCTTCAGCCGGAACCTTTATTTATCCGTCCCTCAACACAGTGGTATGCCTGTGCTCAAAACCAGAAACCCAGCCTAACGGAAGCTGAGAGGGATGATTTTGGGATCTGGCATGTTTGTTTCTCCATTCACTCCTCTCGTGATGAGCTAGAGCAGGCGTTGCAACTTCTCCAGCCCCAATGGGTCATTTCAACAACTCCACCATGCTTTGCCATGGAACTGAGCTATGTAAAGAAACATTGTTTCAAGACCCACTTGACAGCTGATGACCCACTGTGGAAGATATTCAGAGATCCTCTTCAAAAGCCGGTATCCTCCCCTTCTTCAGTGCTCGCTTCTGACACGCACACAGATGAAGATCACTCAACTTTTGTTGATGATGATTATTCAACCTCTGCCGGTGAAGAATGTACAGATTTGGATGTCAGCACGCTTGAACTAAAATTTGTGCCATCCCCTCCACTTCAAGAACCAGATATTACATTGTTTGGAAGAGCAAGATTTGGTTCTCAAGCAATTGACATAATGAAAGAAGAGTTATGCAACCAATACATTGCTGTTGAAGAAGCCAGGCTATGTGCTCCGACAGATTTGGTTCGCAATAGTACTGAAGAAGTTGAAACATATTCTGGGATGGATTTGGTCGCGAAGCAAGCACCAGCCTCCCAACAGGATCATGCGGAAGCTGCAGACGAGGTCCCCTCCTATCAGCATGAAGCATCCCCAACGTCAGAAGCATTTTCAATTCAATCATTGCCTACTGTTCAACGCAATATATCGGTGGTAGCCTCCCAACAGGATCATGCGGAAGCTGCAGACAAGGTCCCCTCCTGTCAGCATGAAGCATCCCCAACGTCAGAAGCATTTTCAATTCAATCTTTGCCTACTGTTCAACGCAATATATCGGTAGTACCTGATCAACTTGAAAAGTCTGAAGTTATATTAGAGTCAAAATCGCTAAGCGCTGCTGAAAGTTCAAGCCTTTGCATGGTCAGAAGTGCAGAAAGAACAGAGTGTCAAAGGGACCTCTTGTGTGTTGTTGGATCATCGAAATGTTTGAATGCAAGTTTGAAGAGGCTGTACAGATCGAGGAATGTCCCTGTCCCGCGACCTCTCCCGTCACTTGTTGGACTTTTGGAATCCGCTAAACGGATCAAGATCCGACCTAGCTCTAAGTATAGCTCATTGAATTCATGTCGCACCTTACCTTGAAGATAAGATTGAGCTTATACCTTACCATTAAGATAAGATTGAGCTTATGCAGCATACAGCATATTGTGATCGCCAAGTATTTGAAGATAAGATTGAGCTTATATATTATGATTTCTGATTCTTATGATTATAGGAGTGCTGTCACCTAAATTACCTTGTTTAAGATTAATATATCTGAAGAGCATACCTGTATTCGGTGTATGATTTTCAAAATATTGTACAGAAAATTGATGTAATTTCACAAGATAACTCTGTTAGATAAATTGAAGTGATTTGTTCTACCATTTTTGGTAGTCTCCTGTGCCTAAATTTCTGTGAGTTTATTTTATGAACTGGAGAACCACATGACTGGACATCAGGATAATTTTGAGAAGATTTTGCAAGTGGTTTCAGGATTATTTTGACACTGACCCACATGTCTTCTAGTTCCCTAATGAATACAACATAAGATATTCTAGCAATATATAAATAATTTTATACATGAAGTAGAGTCGACTTGTCACGATTCTATCCCAAAATACCACACACGATCACGTGACAAGATGCTACAATACAACTAGTTCGCCCGGGTGATCAGCCAAGCTCATTTATTCTGACAAGTAGACATCTAAGATTAGATAAGATCAGTTAACAACTCAGCGGTTCACATCTTTTTACAGTCTGCACCAGAAGCTCCTAAAATACAGCAATACTAATGCAACTCAGATCTGCGAGCTCTATCGCCGTGCAGAGGAGACGATGAGAGTTTTCTCTCCCCAGCAGAAGTGAAGCCCCCCATGGTCCTCCTCGAACTTGTACATGTCACAGTACGCCTTCAATAACGATCTTATTCCTCCGATGACATTGCTGTTAAATGGGCATGGGACAAAGCCAGCCATTGTCATTCTCGCCCTCCATTTTCCAGCAACTTCGTATCTGCGGCATAGACAAGTAAGTTCACTGTCAGGTACATGGAATTTGCAGGATGTATATGTTTCAAGCAAAAATAAGAAGAATTTGCAGGACGTATGAGTAGAGTGCAGCACTGGGAAAGTGGGAATTACCTCTCCACACGATCAGGACCTTCACAAGCCAAGATGTTAACAATTTCTCGTGCAAGGCACTGCCTCTCCACATTCATTCTATCCGGGCTTTCCCTTGGAAGTGTTGCGTCCAGTGAATCAAAAAGCGCAGTGAATCAGTTGACCTTGCACACTGGTTTATGGATGGTTAGATTATTAGAGCCCTTTTTGGGGGTGTTTTTCGACGGTGATCGGTAATTGATAGGATCAACGCCGTCAGGAGCATGTCACCGTGCATGCGTGGAATTCTATGCTCTTCTTCCCGTAGACCAAAGTTTATTACATTCCTGCACAGAAGTGAAGTGACCGCACTTGCATTTCGATCGTTTCTGCAACCACAAGTGCCGGTCTGCTCAGTATTCAGAACTCTACACACCACGGAGGTGTATCCATGGGAAGGCAAACCGTCGCAAAGTCGCACGGCCGGACTCCTCCCGTACACTCCAAAATGGCTAGGCTTAAGCGCAACGACTCCGACGTTTTGCGCGGCTGTTTTGAGTTACAGATGACCATTTTTAGAAGGAAACAAAGCTGTTACCCTGGTACCATTGCGCACCTGGGGCGGGCCAACCCGGCTGTCCATTCGCCCAGCCCGACAAGAAGCAGCAGCAAGTCTACCGTGCCAGCCCATCAGTAACATAGGCCAAGCAGCCCACGCTACTTATTAGTCTAATTCTGGCCCTATAGAGGGTGACCCAACAATGGCTAGGCCCAGAAAAAAAAAGACACCCCAGCTGCCGAGTTGTCACACGGCAGACGCATTGAGCTGGGTACCAAATGGTTGAGATTGTGCCGTGCACATAACCACTTACGTTAGTTTCCAGCCAACTTGCACTTCTTCCATACAAGCCCTCAAAAGAGCTGGAAGTTCGAGCTGGACTGCGAAAACCCCAAGAGGGCAGAGAGTCCGTATTTCTTCAGAGAATTATGGACGCAAGCTCAAAAACATTTTCAGAGAAACTTCACTTCGTTACATCTGTAGCCAAAGTTCTGGGGAGGCAAGGCAACAAGAACTATTTCTTCAGAGAATTATGGACGCAAGCTCAAAACATTTTCAGAGAAAATTCACTTCGTTACATCTCTAGCCAAAGTTCTGGGGAGGCAAGGAAACAAGAACTGCTGCTAGATTTTCAAAAAACAAAACAAAAAAAAAAGCAACAAGAACAGACATTCTTCCAGACTTGCACCACCACTCCCTTAGTTTCCACACACAAAGTACAAACTCCCATTATACTGGTACGCAGCAGTCCAGTTCACCCGGGCAAAGCTGGGGGTTTATGTACACACATCCCTCTCAAAGTTCTACAAGACTACATCAAACCCGATGCATTAGCATCTTATGATCTCAGTAAGCATGGTTGGACAGGATAGCTCTCCCAGCGCGGTGCGGGTGAAGAGCGCAGGCGCAGTGGACGGCGGTGAGGCTGAGGCAGCCGCTGATGATGAGGGAGTGCCTCTCCGGGCACGTGTGGAGCGCTGGGAAGGAGTCGCACACCGCCTGGACAGCCGGGGGCGTCAGCGCGGTGCACTGGCTGATGTTCAGGTTCGCAAGCCCGTCCTTGTCGTCGCGGCTGCGGCTGCTCTTTGCCGCGTCCCAGCTCCGGCCTTTGCTCTTCACGCGGCTGTTTGCGAGCGAGTACATGGCCCGGTCGGTGATGTTCTGGCAGTAGTACAGGCCCAGGGACCGAAGGTGAGGGCACCCGTTTGCAAGAGCGACCACACTCTCATCTGGTGATCGAGAAATGGTCATAAGTCAAGTTTCAGATGATCAGCATGACAAATCAAAGCATCTAGAAAGTAGAAGCAACACACTTACAAGTAACTACAATATTTAACCTGACAGCAATGACACATACAGTAAGCTTGGGAAACTTGCACCTAAGATAGCACCAACCACGTAAGAAAACTAGGATGAAGACACAAGCAATAATTTTAGAAAACTACAATGGTTGTGCCTCAGACAAATGTGAAACAAGGAAAATACACAAGACAGCAACCGCAACCTTAGAGAACTACTGTGAATGCACTTCAGGCAACAAGGATACATAGCAAACTAGGAAGCACGGAGATCTGCATGACCAAGCTTTAAAACATATATGATTTCAAGACGACCTAGCAGGAAGCCAACAGTAGTGCTGACATAGTTTGTTTAGTGAGCAGAGAAACAGAACATTAGTATACTGATATCGATTGTTTTAGCAATCTACAGAGCAACTCGGTTGTGCAGACTGCAGATGCGGAATATCAGATCAAACATAAATATTGAAAATTACCTGTTATAAGAACACAACCACACAAGTCCACAGCCCTAAGTTCAGGACATCCTGATGCCAAGCTTGTCACTCCCTTGTCAGTGATACTATCACACCAACCTAGGTTTAAAGATTGCAGCTGGCCACAGTTGCAGGCGATGGCCTGCATCAAGATTATAAAGATTAAAATAGAAGT
Organism: Ampelocalamus luodianensis; assembly: GCA_036346255.1. Lineage (NCBI taxonomy): Eukaryota > Viridiplantae > Streptophyta > Magnoliopsida > Poales > Poaceae > Ampelocalamus > Ampelocalamus luodianensis. The sequence continues at coordinate 19,694,276 of CM070617.1, read as the reverse complement.
TCATGCAAACCATGCTATAGCAACTTAAGTACCTGCAATGCTCTGTCAGAAGCTGCCTTCACACACCCGCACAGATTCAAGCATTTCAGGTTCTTGCATTGACTAGTGAGGTAGGTCAAAGCAGCATCACTAAAATTGGAACATCCACTAATGTTAAGCCTAGTAAGATGAAGGCACCCATGTGCCAGAGCATACAAAGACCGATCGCTAAGCCCAAAGCTTCTGCTAAGATCCAACTCGCGTAAGTCATGACAATAATTTGCTACAGCCTCCACTGCATTGTCTTCAAGCTGAGGTTTGATTTGCCGTAGTGAGAGAACTTGCAGTTTTGTAAATTTGTGAGCCAGTGATATTACTAAGTCATTCATGTGGTCCTTGCACCTGAAAATGGCACTTTGGTCAATCAACACCTTTTTCCTTAGTTGCAATCAAAAGTCAAAACATTGTTCAGAAGGACCAGGTTTTGTAGTCATCACATAAGGTCCTGAACAAATCATATATTTATTTTAAAACTAAGAAATTAATATTTGTTGGTACAATATAATCTAATTTGGCGATCAGTGATGTGGCCAAAAGGGTCATTTTTACAAATAAGTTTAGGCTTGCCCTTGGCGTGCCAAAGTTCATTTGCCACGCCATGGATGTCGTGGCAAGCAAGGGTCTTTTTTGAAGTAAGTTAGGGCGGAGGCTAATTTTAAAATATTTTCAAAAAAATATTTATTTAATGAAAAAATGTTTGTTACATAACTATTCCATGAATATTACTCCAAACAAAGTGTGGAACACTGCCCCATAACTGGAGCTCCAAGTACAAACTACTATGCATTGGTACTACTACGTGTATTTTGTATGCCATACTATGGGATGGGCGAGCAGTGGCAATTTAGTGCGAACAGCTTGTCGATCTATCTATCACAATATTATGCCTTTCGTTTCTTGTCCTTCTAGAATCAAGGTAGTCAAACTGAAGGTCCAAACAAATTGACTATCAAATTTTTGTATTTGCAGTGAACTTTTATCATACATCATATGATTGAGCAACAAAAACAAAAATGATCTAGGCAACCAATCTAATGATTAATGATTAACAGTGCTGCAAGTAACATTTCATTATTATATTCAAAATTTCAACCTATCACATAAACTGAAGACAGAGTAAACCAATCTGCTACGTCTTCATGTTCAATTCTACATAGTCATGGGGAAAACAATACGAAGAATCTAATATTTGGTGAAATCTTCTTCACATATGATAGAGAAAGGCAGATTGCTCACCACGAGAGGGAAAGATTTGTGACACCCCATCCTAATGCATCACGCCACCCAGTGCAAACACCGGAGGCCACGAGGCCCACGATGACCGTCCTGTTATCTCCAGCTATCGATATAATCCTCAGGAGCAGCTCCATGGGAAGGTCCTTCCAACCTGACAACGTGGTCCCTGTGCCACTGGTAGTTCCTGTGCCACCATTCTGTGCCTGTCCACTCTCACTGCCACCAGAAACCAAGAGGGCGTCGAACGAATTGTTCAGTTCCCCACTCATTGGCTGCGCACTAACCATTTTAATATTACTTGGATCCCCCAAACAGAACCAGTCCTGAAATAACAGTACAGTTATTAGGAAACCTACACTGGACTGAATCAATATGGTAATGTAGCACATACGAACTACGAAGCATAGGTCGAGCTGAAATTAGCAATGATGCAAAGCTAGAAACTTGCATAAGAACTGCAACAAAATGGTATTTTTATGGCACTCTTTTAAATGCCTGACCTCTACTAAAATAAAACAAATTAACCACAAAAATAGCTCTGAAACACAGATGCAGCTGCATGGAGCAATCATAAGATCAAGAATATAGACGCTGCTGCTTCACGATGCGACAATTATAGCAACAATCGCTCAAAAAATAACTCAAATCTTCAAAAGAACCCGAAAGGCAGCTAGTGAAAAGAGAGGGGGCAAAACTACTAGGAGCTACCTTGCGATCAAGATCTCTGCATCAAGATGGCGATCACAGACAGATACATCATGGGACTCCTAAAAGCGAATATTTGCTGCAATTACCAACTTTCGATCCAGAAACTCGCACATAACTTCACCAAAAGGTCTGAAACGCATTTAGCCAAAATGGAGAGGAAACGGCAAGTATAAGGCGAGGGGCAAGGTGAAGGTGCCGAGCTTTTCTTTTGGCAAAGTATCGAAATTTCCGGTTCCTTCTAACGCTCAGGCATCAGAGACTAAGCTTCGGATGATTCGAGGCCACCAGAAGCTAATCCAGGAAAAACCATGGAGAAAGCCCAAATCTTCAGGGGCTAAATGGTAACTAAGTCAATTTCCACGCATCTCAGCTAGCATCCGCGCAAGACAGGGACCCGGTACAAATATTGGGATGAAAAGAATATCCAAGAAAATAACTGCAAAGCTTGCCGAGGATTGCAGTAGCTTTCGCGCACAAACAACCACACAAAAAAAAACCTACAGAAATGCAGACAAAAGCTCAAAGATTCAAACGGGGACAGCAGAAAACCACAGAGAATCCGGTCTCTGAAGGCGATCTCAGCATCGAGAGCAGACCACAACCCCAAAAAAAGACCAAGAAACTCCCTAATCCATATGAGAAAAAGACGCGAGCTTTCCACTCACCCAGTCCACGAAGCGAAGAATCACCGCTACCTAGAGGCAATCTATTCCAAAAATTAGCCGCAGTTGTGAAACTGGCGGCTGCCTGTGGACGCAGGATGACTGGGTTCTAATAGGGAGGGGAGGGGGAGGAAGGGGAGGCGGACACGGGACGGGGCTCGAGGAGGCGGGCGGCGCGTGGCGGGCGGGTGGGCCGGACACGTGGACGATTGGGGGGCCAGAGAAGGCGACGGCGGCTAGGGCCCGGGATTTTTATCCCCTTGTTTTGTGTTTCCCGGATGCGGGGACGGGAAAACGGGAGGAGTTTGCTGTCCAGACGCGAAGCCGCTGCCACCGGCAGGAAACGTCTGGAAGGGCCCGGATCCTCGGCAGTAGTTTTTGGCCAACGTGGCACTGAGCGTAATGCCAAATTTAGCCTTCTTTCGGCTGTAATACTAAAAATAGCACCACGGGCTGCCAGCGTTTGACACCTAGCGAAGTCCGGTCCTGGGGGTCCGGACTCCACCTCCATCGTGCACTAGGGGGCTGGACTTCCCCTCGTGCGTCACATGTGAAATTCGATACCCTAGGGGCCGGACCTAGTGAAACTGTGCCCCTGGGAGCCAGACCACCATAGTCCGTGCCCCTACGGCACGGATTCACCGAGTGTAGTGCCCTGGGGCACGACACTGTCATGTTCCCGCGCACTAGCGCCTGCCGTGTCTTGTTCCCATGCGCTAGCGCCCGCGTGGGAGGGAATCGATTCCCTCCCGCTGCTTCCTTCCGTCCCACCCATCACATCCATACCCCCATGCATGCAAAAGGCTTCCCCTGCAAGAAAAAACATCGCGTGGGAGAGAATCGGATCCCTTCCCGTCGCTTCGTGGTTGGAGTGAATTGCGTTTGCGTGACTATAAAAATCGACATCACTCTCGTTCTCATTCTCGAATTTATTCTCATTCTCGTGCTCGGTGTAGAGAGGCAGAGAATAGAGCGAGCGAGCGAGGTCCAATTTCGCTGTCGATTAAGGAGTACTTAGAGTAGTGCTTAGCAGTCGTATCAGTATAGAAATATCGACATCAAGAGGAGATAATTTATTCTCGAATGCATTATGCTTATTAACTGTGTAATTTGTTAGTTGTAATTAATTTAGGCATAGTTATTTAGTCATAATTAATTAACTCATAATTAATTAGTCGAATTAATTAAATACTCATAATTAATTTTGTCGTAGTTAATTGCTCGTAATTAATTAGTCATTGTTAATTGCTCATAATTAATTAGTCATTGTTAAATAATTTAATATTAGTTAATCAGTCATAATTAATTAGGCGTAGTTAATTAAGGCCAAATTAATTAGTCGTAATTAATGTAGTCGCAGTTAATTAGTTGTAATTAATTTAATCTTAATTAATTAGCCTAATTAACTAGTCATGATTAATTAAGGTCATTTTGAATGCTCAGTGCATCTCACCCTTCTTGCTCTCCCCCTCTATATACTTGGTGATCATAGCGAAGTACAAAACTCTATCATTTGCCATGGAGAGCGACGCATTGTTGCTTCAGTCAACGAAGTATTTTGTAGTACTGCGGAGAATTGTCTTCACAATAGAAACCAAAGGGAGGCACCTTGTGCCGCACATGACCCAATTGTACACTTCGGTTAGATTGGTTGCCATGACACCATATCGAGCGTCATCCTTGTCATGTAGTAGCGACCACTTCTCCTTAGAATCGTGCTCAATCCAGTCCGAGAAGCATTTCACATGCGGCCCCCGTCTTCCTGGTCACACCACGACCATCTGTGGGTAATTATGGTAATGCCTCGGGGTCCTAGTCAACACTTGCGGAGGGCTTTTTTGCTGCCTCCTTTTTGTGCGCCCCGATTCACTCATCTAAAATCTTCTAAAGTATATCAAACTTCTAAAGTATATCAAACTTTCTATTCTAGTTCTAATTGCATAGCCGTTTGAACAGGTTCATCAATTCTTTGTTGCAGAATTACTTGTAGAACTTTGCACTCAAGTGCCTCATGCACCACCTGCTCTGCGGATCCACCTACGAAAGTGTCTCGTTATCCCCATGTTGTAGCTGGGTTATTGCACTCAACAGGTCCGCATGTCGATCATGTATGACACATACGTTAGGACGACCCTGTACAACAAAAATCTCCACGTTCCTTAGAAACCACAACCAACTGTATGTGCTCTCGCTTTCAATGAATGCGAAGGCCACGGGAAGAACCTGATTGTTCTCGTCCATCGCTATTGTAGTAAATATCTACCCCTTGTACTTCTCAGTCAAAAACGTGTCATCCATGCACAAGATTGGACGGTAATGTTGGAATGCATTGATGCATGGACCAAAGGCAAAGAATACTTGCTTCAGCACCCTCTTCTGTTCCCACCGCGGATGTGTGCTATCTTAAATGTTGACATGAGTGCCAGGATTTCTATCTTGTATGACTCAGAGTTGGCCGGGGAGGCTGTGGTAGGAGTCCTCGAACGTACCGAGTCTTGATTCCAATGCCTTCTATTTTGTCATTCACGCCTTAGCATAACTGATTGTGTATTGAAACATTGTCTCTATTGCCCGAATGATGGATCGTAGCTCGAAATCTAGATTATCCACGATCTCACCGTACATGATATTTATGATAAGCTTGATGTACGTTGCTCTGGTCTTGTTATGGTTGCGGTCGCCGATTGGAAATAACACAAATCAATCCCCTCGGGACCCTCTAGAATAGTCCCCTGACCATAGTAAATTTTAAAATTGGTTGCATCCGATATATTCAACGTATCGCATCATAAATAAGATTTTCACGATTAACAACATACCTAAGACTAAACTACCCACAAAAAATGATTATCTACAACATACTACATTACGTAACCATAGATCTAGAACTACGTAATCCATTAAGTTAAAAAAATATCTCAAAGGTCGAATGGGCAGCGAGCAGCGCTTCGCTAGCTCCTCTCCTCCCCTTTACTCCTCTCTACTCCTCTCCCTTCCCTCCCATATTTCTCTTTTTTCTGAATAAAAGTGAGTTTTTGCTGAATTTTGGGGTCTTTTATATGGGATATTGTGTCATCATTTGGAATGATGACTCGGATTCGTGGGATCCCTGTTGCCATTTCGAATGGTGATTTGCATAAATTTTAATATTAAAAAATTACCCGGCATCTCGAACTCCACTACAAAAGCCCATTCAAACAACTAAACTCCAGCCCTCTCTCTTCTAACCTACTTACAGTTGTCTCAAAACTCTACTCAGTGTCATGTCTTCGTTGTCTAGTTCAATGAGCCGAAGAGCGGTGGCACTGGTGAGTGCAAGGCGTGTGAACTACCTGAACTGTGGCATCCAAGCAAATGTCTTGTACTCCAACAATGAAGAGAACATGGGGCGTGTGTTCTACAAGTGTATATTTTTCGGTAAGTTTGATTTCTGTGAATGCTGGTATTTGGATTTAGGGTATGTTTGTCACTTCTTTTGCACTATTCAGTGTGGTTTTTAGGCCGGTGGTTGCCAGTACTTTCAATGGGTGGACTCTGTCGGTGCGGTGGTAGAAAGAGCAGTTGAACGTCTGCCTGTAGTTCCATATAGTCCAATAGTGAACATGCCACCTGCAAACAAGCATTTTGACAAGATTCTTGATCACTTGAAGTGGCTCGAGAAACTTATGTGTGTGTATCCTACTGGTGGTGTGTTCAATATGTATTAAGTAGTAGTGGTTGTCTACATAAGGGATTCATGTATGAACGATATTGTATGCTTTTTATGAATTGCAAGAAGTCTTTAACTTTTGGCAACTGGATCTATATGAACGTAACATGATAAGGGATTCATGTATGAACTTCGATATGACACTTTTGCATACTGAGATGACCACACACTGTAACGCTACCTTTGCAGACCGAAAAGACAAAACACTAAGACGTTACCTTTTCATACTGAAATGACCACTCTCTGCCATGATACCTTTTCAGACCGAAAAGACCGCACCCTGTCACGACACACACTAGACACTACCATCTTTGTAGTCCGAAAAGATAATACACTATAATGCTACCTTTTCATATCGAAATGACTACACACTATCAGGACATGCACTGCCACCTTTGCAGACCGAAAATACAACATAATGTGACGTTATCTTTTTCAGACCAAAACAACCACACCCTGCCACGCCACCTTTTTAGACTGAAAAGACCACACCGTGTCACGCCACATACTACCACCTTTGCAGACCAAAAAGATAACACAGTATGATGCTATCTTTTCAGACTGAAATGACTACACTCTGACACACCACCATTTCAGACCGAAAAGACCGCACCCTATCATGCCACACACTGCCACCTTTACAGACCAAAAAGATAATACACTACGATGCTATCTTTTCATACCGAAATGACCACACTATGCCACACCACCTTTTCACACCAATGTCTTGTCTCTTCTCATTCCACCCTCAGCACTACACCCAATTCGCTTATAAAAGGAGGGAGAAGAAAGCTGGAGGAGAATACTACACCATTGTACCCAACACTTCACTCCAACTTGGTTCACACAACAAAGAGGAAGGAGATATCGAACTCGTTGTCGAACTTCTACGTAAAAATGTTGCGGAAGCGCAAGTGGCTTGCCGAGAGGGCTAAACCCTACCCCGATTATTCTATGAAGGATGTGTCGGTACCACCGGAGTTCCCACGCCTGCATTGTGTGTGGGAAGAACCGACGAAGATCATTCAGTGCACACACCCAGCGACAGGCGCCTGGGCGTACTACACATGCGGGGACATCCTCGTAAGTCATGCCTCAACCGGAGCTACTCGAACCGTTCTACAACAAACATCATCGGAGCAAGTTGTGGACCACCGGGTACAGGGATGGTCCTCTACCCCTCATGCTTCGGTCGAAGAAGCGTTACTGGGACCTTGACGCTCGCTACGTCCTAATCCTTCAGGACACGGACTTGTTGCATTTGCGAGGATGCTCCAGGTCGGCCGCTACTTCACCCTGGACGAGAGTCTCATGTCGGCACTTGTTGACAGATGAAGACCCGAGATGCACATGTTCCACCTTCGGTGGAGAGAGATGAGGTTCACTCTCTAGGATGTCTCCTTCTTGACCGGTCTCCCGATCACGGGAGACCCACTTGTTCCACCCCATCTGTCGATGGATTAGAAGGCCCACTTGGCGCATCGGTTCGGCATAGCTGTCCCAGACAGGGCTCGTGGTGTCCCTTGGACATGGTTGAGGAATTTCAGTCAATGCCCTCTGAATGCACCAGACGAGATTGTTAGAACGCACTACATCGCTTACCTTCTTCACCTTTTCAGTTGGGCCTTGTTTCCTACCACATAGAGTGATTGGGTGTGTCCCAGCTTTGTCCGCATCGTCGAGTCTTTGGTTGATGCCCAGACTGGAGAGATGCCCCATTACAACTTCATATCAACCGTCCTTTGCACCACATAAAGGGCGCTGTGTGATGCTTCACGGCGTGACACCGGGTTGAAACCGGTCTTTGCCATCTGCTACGTGCTCCTACAGATGTGGAGTTGGGAGCACTTTTCTGTTGGGCGGCCCACCTTTCGGAATGCAACGCACTCGTACCCCGAGTTCCATGACTCCATAGACAGGCCACTATGGGCACTCGGTGGACTGCTTCCAAGTTACGCTGGGCCAAAGACAGACCGGCGAGGTGCTACCCCGTGTTCCATAATGAGTTCGAGGTATTGCACGATGACATCATCATATGGTCTCCATGGATCCTACATTTCGTGAGCACGGTAGCACTGCATGAACTGTTCGGGCAATGCACGCAGAACTTCAGATTATAGGCGACAACCTGTCACCTTGTGTTTTCCCATATGGTGGAGCCTTATGCACCGCAGTGCATAACACGATAGTTTGATCTCTACCAGGTTGTGCCCCCTCTCTATGGGAGGATGCTCGAGCGAACTGTTCACTTGTGAGTGCAACTCCATCTGAGTAGTTCATACATGTATCCTCTTTTCTCATATAAATCCTTCTCGAATGCAGGCAATCGAGGACAGCCAACATTCTGAGGACTGGTAGGCAGTCCAGCATCAAGGACTATAGCTTGGATGGAGACGACGTATAATGAGGTTCTACAGGAGCAGCAGTCGTACGACGTTCGGACTTACCATGAGTATATCGAGTGGTACGTACCACGGTCGCGCACCAGACTCACTCGTCCTCCGCCAGAGCGTCCGGAGCAGGTCACGCATGAGGACATGCTTTGTCACTCGTTCGATCGACACAGCGCTTCGCGGCTGACAATACTGTAAAACACTCACAACCTATGCTCGCTTCATTCATGATATTTTTACTGTTTGGTACTGGACAACTTTTGCTTGTCACCAGTTCGACTAGATCCAGCGGATCTCATGCGCATTGGATTTCGCCATTCGTAGCCCATATCACACTGTTCTGGGGCTTCTCAATACTCTCAAGTCCATCTTGGCAGAGTCCAAGCAAATAATTAAGAACATGAGCTGCGGTCGGTCAAGAGACGACGTCCTTCAGACTACGCACCGAGTGAGCCGATCGTGCTCACTAGCTAGGTCGACACGACTTAGTGAGACTGGCGGGCATCTTAGCGCTCCCCGTTAGTCATTCGCACTATAGATCGGGGAGGTAAGTTAGGTTAAATTTAAGTCCTTATTATTTATTATATTGTGCTAACATCATGCCGTCTTCCAACCGCACATCCGTCGGGATGCATCACTTCCGCGATCGACGTCCGCACAGCCTACTCAAACTGGTGGCCATCCAAGCTCTCCCCGTCGGTCATCCACACTGCACATCGGGAAGGTATGTGATGTTCAGCTTAGATCCTGATTATTGATTTTGCCTAACATCATTCCATCTTATAGCCTTCAGTTGAGCGTAGGGGGTGACAATGAATCAACCGATGAGGAGGCGGCCATCCCAGCTACTTCTAGGGAGTACACGGTGCTAGGATCTAGAGTGTACCACCCAGGGCGCCCACCCTAGTTCTTCACACAGCAGAACCTTGACCAGTATGGAGTACCGTACCAAGGCCAAAGCTCATCTGGGGTCGCTGGTACATCGTACGATAAAGGCCAGAGCTCCTCCTCACTAGGGCCATTCAGACATCTTACCTGGGGGGCCGTGGCCTTGAGGGTGGATTCATGCAATTTTTTATTACGAATATGATAGCAGGTGGTAGCCAGTTTGGCATGACTCAACTGGATGACATTGATATTGGACAGACTCAGCTGGGCCAGAGTCAGCTTGCTGAAGCACCTCCACCCACTCAACAGTCTCCGTACACCCTCCGATCCAATACACGCTCCCTAGACCAGTTCACGTATCCCACGGGACATGCTCAACGCAAGACCAGGACGCGCACGCACACGCAGACGTAGCGAGCAGTGAGTGGTTTAGACGAGTGAGCTATATTGTAGCCCGTGTGTAATTACATTGTATAAATGTTGTGTGCTTATGATGTACTATATTTGTATATATATTTTGCATAATATATTTATATACATTATATGTGTATTGTCGGAGTACATCTGTTCCGAAGATGACTGCAACGCCCGAGGTTCACATGAAATCATAAAACCATAAAACACCCGAGGTTCACATGAAATCATACCTAGGGGGAATTCGGCCCCTAGGGCCACAGCATGGCGAATTCGTGCCCTAAGGGCACTACACTCGGCAAAACCGTGCCCCTGGGGCACAAACTAGGGTGGTCCGGCCTCGAGGGGCACAATTTCGCTAGATCCGCCCCCAGGTGACCAGATTTCACAGGTGGCGCTCGAGGGAAAGTCCGTCCCCCTAGGGCATGATAGAGGTGGAGTCGTCCCCCTAGGGATTGAACTTCGTTAGGTGTCGACCGCCGACAGCTCCATGGTGCTATTTTTGGCATTACGACCAGAGGGGGCTAAATTTGGCATTACGCCCGGCAACAGTGCCATATTGGCCAACAACTTCCTCGGCAAACTAGAATTTATGTGTAGAGCTCGGCCAAGTATTAACCGGGTTGGGCCGGGCTCGGTTGTCCAAGCCTATTTCTGAATGGCGAGCCAGGCTACCTCTAGAAGCCATGCCAAAGTTGGTGTGATGACCACATTTCTAGGACCATCAGACTCCCCGCAACTGTCTAGGATGTTCAGTCGCGAAGCAAGAAATAGTACCACAAGCATGCTTACGATTATTACAATAAAGCCAACTTTTATTATAGGAGATTAAGGCTTAACAACCGGTTTTGACACAACTACAGGCATCCAAGCCCAAAGCTTATATATTACATCACAAAAGAATTTTCAAACACCATAGGCAGGCCTGAGCACAGATGAGACCTAATACCAAAGATCATCACCATCCAAAGGTTCCTCAAAACTTTCTTCATATTGATCTTCATTATTATCCCAGGTTTCTTTTGTTTAGCTAGTATGAACACGACAGTACTAAGCAAGTCGCATGGAAAACTATTTAACTACTTGTTAAGGATTCAATTGATCGATGAAGGTTTATTATATTAGGTGTATGTGGACGCATCATTTGAGTTAAAGCACTTTGCTTTTAAAACAGTAAAACCATATTAAATAATACCACAGGGTTTTCTCAACATCAGTAATTACCATCTTAACACCTTAAAATCTCTACTTATGCCTCATTTAATAGAATCACCCATGAACACAGCTCCATTAACAGGGAGCACGACGTATTCAAATACTATTGATTATACTTTGCCGAGTTGTCCAACTTCACCCACAAGATACCTCAAGCTCACAATGTCAAGTTTTTAACACACAACATATTTGCGTGCGACTAAGTCGAGATAACAAAGTCTTTTCACTTCTCCTCCCTTTCTAGTCTCTACCTGGTAAATAGTGGAATTTGCGATCCGATGTTGAGTGAACCTACCGTTGTGTATACCAGCGAGTGACCCTCTAGATTCACTCCTGCCCCACCCCTTTTCACACGCGGCTACCCTATACCACTAGGACAGCTACCACATGTAGATATTTGATCGGAACAGCCAGTGTACTAAGCTAGGCTGGTTATACCAAATATGTGGCTAAGCGAGTTCTATGTCTGTTACTTGGCACAAGGTTCTAGTCTTTATCCATGTCAAGTGAGGAGATGGATCCTCAACCAACTCGTGGTTGCACCTTCGGGATCTCACTTTCGACTTACTTTTCTGAGTCTATTGGAAGAGGAGATTGACTCCCAACCAACTCGTCTTCTTGGTCTCAACCCTCAACTCCCAATCCAAATCTATCGGTGAGTAGCCAATCATCCTTATCAGTATTTGTGGAAACATTGTGTGCAATACCAAGGATTTAATGAATATCTTATTGTACTTATACTTGTCAAGGTGAATATGGCCTACAAGACCATAAATGGGCTTTCATTTGGTAGGAGGTAACTATTCATCATGACATTCTAAATTATTATTTCATTAAAGAATAAACGACATAAATATCATAATGAAAGTAGTAGTAGTAGTAGTAGTAGTAGTAGTAACAAATGGGCTCAATATGATCAACGAATGCAACTTGCCTCCTTGTTCAAAGTCTTAAACTTGATCTACCTCTCTTGTGTCTCGATCGACGTCTTCGAGAGCTTGCTCTTCAAAGTAGGTTCCTAACGCAAAAAGAAAGTAAAATAAATAAGTTCGGCTCAACAAGGCGCGAGCTAGGAACAAAATGAAATAAAGAAATTCAGAAAGAATAAAAAAAGAAAGGTGGTGTGGGTGGTTAGGATTTATTTGATGCTTAGTTAGGTCGAACAGAGTTGAAAATAGGTTTCACGGGCTCGAAACGGTCGAAATACACATACACACACACACACACACGTCTTAATGGATTTGGGCCGAGGGTTAATGAGTTGCATAGTTTTGGGTTGTGGCGAATAGTGTTAGGGTTTGGTCGGGTTGGGCTTTGAACAGTGATGGGCTGCATTGTGCGCACTGACACTGGGCCAGCCCAGCCGGTTGGCTGGATCGAAAGGCTAGCTGGGCCAGGCCTTCTTGGCCTACTAGAGCGTCCTGCAATCGCTTGGCCTAGGGAGCCGGGAGCTGGCCCCATGGCGCCCGAGTCGAAGGCAGCATCGATGACGACGATTGTGACAGTGGTGGTGGCGAACGGCGATGCCAGGTGGTGCGGCGAGCACCAACAAGGCTTGTGCAACCCATTTTGGGCCTTTGTGCGAGCAGTGGGTGTTCGGTGGTGGGCTACTGGTGGAGGCGCACGATCGGGGAAGGGTGCGACAGCGTTACGGGAATGCTCTGGCCAAATTGGCCAGTGCTTGAGCACGAGGGGGTTGAGGAGGTTTCGGTGGTAGCGTCAGTGGGGCTTGGGGTGGTCCGAGGCAGCTTGGCACCGTTGGCCGTAGATGGCGTGATGATGGAGCATAGCGGCGGTGAGCTGGCGGCGGGGAAGGTAAGCTTGGAGGTCATGGATGGCTTCGCGGTGGTGAGGCAAAGCTCGACGACGATGTCAATGGGACAAGGGCGTGGACGGCGGCGGCGAATCGAAGAAGAGGCACTGGGCTTCTTCGGGTGCGGTGGTGATTGGCGACGGTTGCTGGGGTTGGGGATGAAGGGGAGATTGTGTGGTGTTGCAGAAAAGCTAAAGATGGGGAGGGGTCACGGGAATGGGCTTTACAGCCGGTGGAGACGGTGGTGACAGTAGCGGCGCGGGAGCGGGCACGACGCGTGGCGGCAGCGTGGACGATAGAGTGGTTTCGGTACTGCGTGAGGGCGAGTTGGCAGCGGTTTGGCGACACAGGAGTTGCCTCGTCTCACTGCAGCGGGCAACGCGCGCTTGCGCAGACGGCGGGGATGAGGCGGCGCGTCGAGTAGCTGGCGGCGACGATCGGGGCGTGGCGCAGATGAACGGTAGGGGTGATACGGAGCTGTTAATGCTCGAAGGCGAGGCAGGGTCCTGACGCGGTTTTGGCACGATGTGGCGCGAGGCGGTGCGGCGCAGGGCGAATGGTGGCGCGACGCGGGGCAAGGAGAATAGGGGCGAAGGCGCATACGCTCGGGGGCGCCTTCGGGCTTGGGTGACGGATTTCTGGAAAAGCAAAGCGGAAACGGGCAACAACTTTTCAAATTTGGCAAAAACTCAAATAGACTCAATTTTTTTTAAATTTTTTTTGGGTTGCTTCAGTTAGTCACTTCAATTAGACTAGGCTGCGCCAGGTCGCACGCCTTTAGGTTTGGTGGTAAGACATGGTATGCCTTGATCAATTTTTATTTGAGTTATTTGCGACCAATTTGAGTTTTGAATAGATATCCAGAGGACAAAGAGTTCTTGAGAATTCCATGATAAAACCAATGTCTCTTTGTTTGGATCAAAACCGTTTGATTTTTCGTGGAATTGACAGGAAGAATAAGTTATTTCTGTATTTATTGACAACAATACAGAGGACGTGAATCGTACCTCATAATATGTCCTGGAATTCCTACTGGCTTATGCTAATAATTTGTGCACACTGATCATCTAATGCTAAGTGGAATTTGAACATTAGTCTTTAGCCAGACAGGAGTACAAATAACGTACGCCATCTCACATCATAAGGTGTAACGGCATGAGTTAGGGCCTAGGAAAACTCGACACGCATACATTGCACAACTCATTTTGACATGACCACACATGTATCCTCCTTGAGACGTCTTGTTCGATATTTCACCCTGCCCCTTGTCTTAAGCGGATTCGATGTCACCGTTCCGTAATTCTTCCAAACACGCACCTGCAATTGTACAACTAAATAAGGTCCCAATAAACCTAAAGAGAAGGTCATCCAGGGAGCCGTCCAAGTTCAATGTACTAAGCCTACCCTGCATGAGACCAATCATGCCTCCACTGATTGATTGATTGATCGCAAAAGCCAAACGAAAGACACCGGCCTTTCGATCTATCTTGCTCCCCAGTGGGCGGTGTCACTCACCACTCACTACTCACTAGTCACTGCCCACGGCTAGGAAGTTAATCTGTCCTTGCTAAATGCTAATGCCACTACATTATTACCAACTCGATTGTCGTTTGCAATCGCCATGAACCTAGCCACGAATCTAGCCCAGATTGGCACTCGCCCGGAGCTCTCAAAAGCTCGAAGAGCAGCGTGAGACAAAGGCAATGTGATGATGATAAGATCACCAGCATCGCATTGCAGAAATTAACAAGGATGTAGATCTGTATATTAAATTAATTAACGAACCAAATTGCATGGCATCTTCTCATGGGAGTTTACGCAAGCATGGCCCCATGGGCTCAACGTGTGGTCTTCGTATACTAGTTTCTATGTGTTGCTCAAGGTAAACATTGGTTGATCCGGCAAGAGAAGTCTGTAAATTCTTTTAGAGTAGTAGTTATCTAGTCATGCAGTGCATGAAGTTTACATGGAAATCCTTTTAAGACCCAATTGATCGAAAGCCTGAATTAGGACGCAAACGGCCTGTTTCCATGGGCTGCTTACCCTGCAGAAGAATCAGTTCGCAGTAATTACACGACCTGTGGTAAGTTTCTGCAAGAACCCGCATGCGGAAAAGTCTAAGTACCACGTTCAGGGTAAGAAGACAACAGGGATGGTGTCTCTGAATACTCGGAAAAATTTCCAGATGCATGTATTCCAGCCTAGATTCGTGGACAAGTGGAGTCCCTGAACAAATTCCTGCAGAGCACACAAGTGAACAACAATGCTTCGCATGACACGCGTGTTTCGATTTTTTTGAAATAATATTCTTTTAAAAGAAAATTACAAAAGTAAATAGTGAAAAAAATTACAAAAAAGGATATAGTCGCCATTTGAAATGGCGAAATTGTCCTGTCGCCATTCCAAATGGCGACAGTAGCCTGGAACAATGCAGCAATGGTCCTGTTGCTACTTCAACCGGCGACATGGCCCTATCGCCATTCCAATTAGCGACAGGATCCTGTCGCCATTTGAACTGGCGACAGAACCTTTATCTGTTTTTTTACTGTCTATTTCCGACAGCATATTTTATGGACAAATCACAATGATGTTACAAAATATTCAACACACTGTCATCACATATTTTATCAACAAATCACAATGATATTATAGAACATTCAGCACAACCTTCTCACATATTTTGTCGTCAAATCACAATGATATTATAAAGCATTCAACACCACGCCATCACATATTTTGTTGACAAATCACAATGATATTACAAAACATTCAGCACAACGTCATCACCTAGTTTCTCGATAAATTAAAATGATATTACAAAACATTGAGCACCACATATTTCAACAAGACAAACATTTCCCGTGGCCACAACCTCAACATCCGCCATGTTGACCGCCTCAAGTGGGACAGTCGGATGAGGTCACGGCGGCATCATCTGGATTGCTGATGTCTCCTTCATCCTGTGCATTTCTCGTAGGGCATTTCTTGAGGGTATGCCCAGACTTTCTATAAATGGAGTACTTCTTTGTACGACGTCTGGCTTCTACTTCATCTATGTCGTTCCTGATATGTCGTACTTGTCGTCAGCCAACCATTCCCTTCAGCCTATCAATGTCCGTGGCCCAGATAAGTTACTCTCAGGTTGGATGGCCAGTGAAATAGCCAATCATGCCATAACCATACAACTATGCACTCCAGGTTTGCATAACCTATTCCTTGTTGAAATAATCAGAGAGGTACTGACCGAAATGCTATGTCACCGTCGAACATGCGGCCATGACATGTGAGCATGGCCTATGCAGAAGAAAAGACTTGTTGCAAGTGCATACGCAACTAGCGCGGTGTAGCGTGCACTCATGGGTGATCCTCTTGAGGTTCGTCTCGCGATGTCCTTTATCCCTGCACAGTATCTCAAAGCGAAGCTCCTTTATACCCATCTTGAATGCCTGATGCATCTTACCCTTCTTGCTTTTCTCCTCCATGTCCTTGGTGATCATGACGTAATACGATACTCTATCATTTGCTATGGACAACGATGTGTTGTTGCTTTTGTCAATAAAGTAATTTGTGGTACCGCGGAGAATTGCCTCCACAATACTAAACAAAAGGAGGCACTTGGCACCGCGTATGACCTAATTGTACACATCGATTAGATTAGTTGTCATGACACTATATCGAGCACCACCCCTATCATGTAACAGCGACCAATTCTCCTTAGGCTTACGCTTAATCCAGTCCTAGAAGCATTTCACTTGCTCATCCAAAATCTTCTAGAGTGCGTCAAACTTTCGTTGCTAGTTCTGGTTACACAGCCACTACAAGTTCATCAAGTTTTTATTGTGGAACTGCTTGCAGAGGTTTACACCCAAGTGCCTCATGCACCACCTGCTCTGCAGATCCACCCATAGAAGTGGTTCGTTCTCTTCTTGTTGTAGCTGAGTTATTGTACTCAGCAGGCTCGTATGCCTATTATGTATGACACGTACATTAGGATGGTCTTGTACAACAGAAATTCTCAAATTCTTCAGAAACCACAATGAAATGTCTGTGTTCTCGCTTTCATCGAATGTGAATGTCACGGGAAGAACCTGATTGTTCCCGTCCGTCGCTATTGTAGTCATTATCTGGCTCTTGTACTTTCCAGTCAGGAATGTGCAATCCACACACAAAATTGGACGGCAATGCCGGAATGCATTGATGCATGGATCAAATACGAAGAATGCTCGCTTCAGTACCCTCTTATTGCTCCACTTCGGATGCGTGGAATCTTCAATGGTGATATGAGTACCGAGATTCCTGTCCTGTATGACCCGGAGTTGGTCGAGCAGGTTGTGGTAGGAGTCCTTGAACGTACCGAACCTTGATTCTAATGTGTTTTGCCCTCCACGTCTTAGCATAGCTGATTGTATAATGGAACCTTACTTCAATCGTCCGAATAATGGATCGTGGCTCAAAATCTAGATTATCCACGATCTTACCGTACATGATGTTCACGATGAAGCATGATAACAGGTTCTTGTAGGACTGCACTGATTCAGCGATGATACATGTGTAAGGGACCATTATAGAGCATTTCCAGTATGTGTCTCACTTAGGCTGAAATACGTGTACTTGCCAAGGGCATCATTCTATGTCGCACTTTACGTCGTAGCATCTTGGGTTAGACTTGACGACTGTGAATGTACGTCGCACTGACAAGGCCCAGAATTTGACCGCCTTCTGCACGACCTCCTTACATTTGTACATGGCTCCTTGCTTGACTTCGCTCTAGTTGTACTCTCACGGTACACGGGAGCCTTCGTTAGCGACGAGGTTGTCGAACTGGTATATGTTCTACTCGGATGGAACAGCCTACTTTTCCACAGCATCCTCGTCGTCGGATCCTTCATCTTCTGACAATACCAGGTAGTCCTCGTCTTTGAGATCTGACGAGGATCTAAATAATCCTCATTTATTAATCAGAAAATATGACGTCACAAAGTATACCCTTTGAATATTATCAGGGAAAGACGAGTCAGGAAGTCGTAGGTTATCCTACGACTACCCCCTAGTCGTAAGCTCTTCTACGACTATGGTATAATCGTTACGACTACCCCCTAGTCGTAAGTTCTCCTACGACTACCCCCTAGTCGTAATCGTTACGACTACGTCTGGTCGTAAGTCTTTCTACGACTAACTCTGTTACAGATCCATCACGATTTACTGGACCCACCCGTCAGAAGATTCAATAAATAGTGAGGATCCAAACAGTCAAAATACACATAACTGCTGATAAATCCCCACTATCTCTGACTGGAAACCGTTTGACAACATGGGGAGGTTACTACTCCGGCAATTACTCTCATTATTACGCAATAATGAGCGACTAATTAGCCTGAAACGACGACGTCCACCACTGTTAGTATAAATAGGTGTCTCTTAGAGATAGTGAGGGGAGGGCTTCCTTTTGGAGGACAGAGAGAGCTTTTCCTGGAAGACAGTTAGGAAAACCTCCAATCGATTGTAATCCAGAGAGCAAATACAAGATACACAGGAGTAGGGTTATTATTCTCACCCGAGAAAGCCCGAACCTGAATAAAAATCCCCGTGTCTCCTTCGTCTGCGTGATCAATTGTGGAGACCCCCCGAATCAAACAATCTTTACGTAAGATCGGTTCTAAAACACCGACAAGATCCATTCTTTGGACTAGGGCTTCCATCTCCTTACACTCGCCAGCAATCCCACTAGTTTACCTGATCGAAGGAGCTCTTTCCATGCGGTTGAAATGATGATTGTTCTAAATTTTAATATTAAAAATTTTTAACCGGGAGGTCCCCATCGCTAGTTCAAATGGCGATAGGATCCTATCGCCAATTGGAACGGCGATATGGCTATGCATCGGTCGAAGTGGCGATAGGACTCTCTCTGTACTGTTTCAGGCTACTGCCACCATTTGGAATGACGACAGGACAATTTCGTCATTTCAAATAGCGATAGTAGCATATTTTTGTAAATTTTTTTTTGACTATTACTTTTGTAATTTTATTTAAAAATAATATTATTTCAAAAAATCCACGTGTTTCCCTGTAAATTCAAGATAACCCAGTCACAAAGTAAAGCCCTGTTATAATGCTGTGATTTTATTAATGTTGCTAGAACTTGAAAAACAAGGACTCTTTGCTTCTCTTCTATAGTGGCCAGCAGCGAGCTATCTGGTGGCTTTATCTCTTCAGTTAAATAATGCCCAGCTGGTAGTTCATATTTAATCTCCGAAAAAACAGGATCAACATAGCATAACCGAGCAGCTTATCCAGCCTGATGGAGACTTGGCTTTTGTACTTACTATGAGCGCAAATCCTTATCTGAATTCCTTGCTTTCGCAGCTATTGATCGATTGCCTACAAGATGGAACTACAATGGTTGCACATTGCTTGTTGACTTGCCTTTGCTTTGCATAGAGGTCCTTCAGGGTGAAGAGACAAGCACGATCTATATACGTGCGAATCTGAAACTCTCAGGTTACTGATCCATGAGGACCATGACATCAGAAGGGAGTGTGTTATTCGACAAGATAATGAAATATCAAGAACATCATGATCAAAGACTGCGTTTTGTCAGCGATTTTTGTTTGATCACTGAAGACAAGATTGTCCTTAGCTAGGGGTGATTGTGACCCATTGCACTTGGTTGCGGTGGAAAATAGAAAATATCAGGTTGGAGTGTTCCACAAGTCCCTTCTAATGCTTTCTCCTGGCAGGATTCTCTGTGATTGCTCTATAAGTAAAGGAAAGAATGGTTCCTTGTAAACATTGAAAGCTCTCACAACACAAGCATGAGTGCTGCACTTCTTTTGTTCACCAGATTCCCCAGCTAGAAATAGTTTAACTAAACTCAGCTTCAACTCCGCATAGCCTTCTAACCAACATCACCGGTTCTGCCAATATGGTTTGATCATATAAAATATTAACTTAGGACTTGCTTTCTCAGTAGTGGAAAAGCACCTTTTTCTAGTACATACGCCTTTCAGTTTTGTCGGATAAGGGTATAGTATCCAAGTAGTGAAGAAAAGCACCTTTTCTTGTACATGCACTCACATATATGCTTTGCAGGTTCCTTGGTAACAACAATCTGCTTTCCTTATACATTTATTCTGAAATTGCATTCTGAGAATAGGCATCCAGTCAACAGGCATCTTATTCCTTCCAAATCCAAATTATCGAAATAGTTTGGCCGTCTAATCACGGACCAGAATTTTCAGACTTTCCTCTCAACAGAATGATGGTTCCGTTGCCAACTTGCAGAGGCTGAAAAGGACGGCAGATAGCAACGAACAGGTCTATTCATTGCTTTTCAGCATGATTCATTCGCGTCTTTTTAATCAGAATTTTGTCAAAAAATCAATGGTTGAGATGGCACAGCTAGCCATCCTCCCATCAACAAAATTTTGGCATAAACTCGATCAACTCGGATCAAAGCAGAATAGGATTCAATAAGTTATAATATTTAGGCGAATTTTCTGTTCACAAAACTCTATCTTTATGCAGCAAAAAATAGATGAACACTACCCAATCAGCTAGCCGATGCCCGGCCAGAGTAACATCGAGATTTTAGTTTGTCCATATCATTTTCTGACCAGTACCCTCACTTTCGCCTGAAAAGGAAACTTGATGGAGAAACTAAACAAAAAGAGCTGGCTAAATTGCACATGACAACTTTATTTTGGTAGAAGCTGTAAATGCTGATCAGTTGTTTTACATATGTGTCTTCTCTCTTCTGCCAGCTTGATCGAGAAAACACTTCAATGGAAAGGTCACAGCACAACGGCTCACTCTCGTTTGGCATCCTACAGACCAAACTCTTCACCAGCTACACATACACAGTACACACTAGCAAAACTGAAGGACAGGAAGCACAAATGGATAACACCCTGAGAAGATGACATTTCATTTACAAAGATAAGCATGAAGATAAACCTTTTTTATATATTTATACCGTAGGGGCCTCCCCTACTGTTCCTGATTGGAAAAAAAGAGATAAGCATGAATAAATAAAAAAGGAACTAGTAATTGCCCAAATATACATTTTATATTTGTGGAAGCAGTAAACAAAAGAAGGGCAACAAAGGAAAAGGGAGGAAAAAGATAGCAAGAAATGCTACAATTTCACCGATGTAAATTGGAGATATTCCTTTGCGCTTAGTTTGTGAGGGCGGCATAGAAACGTCATTAGTGAACTCAGAACACAGGAGAAAGAAGAAATCAGACGGTGGCCTCAGCCTTATAAAACGGATGCTGGATTCAGGACATCAATATCCTCAGGGGCCTCTCTGTCCACCACATTCAACAATTTGTGAGACTTTGGACCAAAATCAACCAAATCCACTTGGTCCATAACACCCAGGACGAGATCTCTTGGAAGTTAACCCTAGGTGGAAACTACTCCTCAAAATCCACCTACGCCTTGCAATTCCTAGGCTCGATCATGACAAATTTCAAAACTCTTATCTGGTTAACCCATGCCCCCCCCCCTCAAAGTGCAAATTATTCGCCTGACTGGCAATCCAAAACAAGCTTTGGACCTCAGATAGGTTCGAGGCAAGAGGTTGGCCAAACAGTCGCTTCTGTCCACTCTGCAGACACACCCTGGAATCGGTCCTTTATCTTTTTGCCCAATGCCGTTTCTCCGCTAAAATTTGGAAGCACATGGCAGACTGGCTGGGAAATGAGAGTTTACAACCATCTCTCTGGCCCCCTAGCACAACCATTCTAGAATGGTGGTCCAACATAGAGGAGTGGAAAGGCTCTCCTAGGAAGGCCACGACAACGTCAGTCATCCTCATTATCTGGGAGATCTGGAAGGAACGAAATGCAAGAATTTTTAGCAATAAAGCCGCCACGCCGCAGGATCTCATATCGAAGATCAAGGAAGAGGGTAGATCTTGGTCCCTTGCGGGGGGCAAATGTTTGGAGTGTTTTTCACATCTGTAATTAGGCTTGGACTTTAAACCTGTTTTCTGCGGATTGACTCTCCGCCCCCTCTCTATTAATATAACAGGCAGCCCTCCTGCTGGTTTCTTAAAAAAAAAAAGAACACATGATTTCCCTCGTTTCACTTTGTGAATTGTGGGATGAATTGTCAGGACAAATCCCTGACATGCTCATTCTGACTCAATAAGACGAACAACCTCTCCCATGGAAGGCCGCGCTTCCAGGTTTTCCTTGACACAAAGATATGCAACCCTGGCTAGAAGACACAGCTCATATGTATCAACATCAAGCTCATCTGCCATAGCGAGCTGCCACTCAGAATGAGGAGCAGCCTCACGATAAGAACTAGGCTTAGTGACAGAAAGAGCATGAGCTATCAGAGCAAATCCAAAATGATCAGGAGATCGAAGGGATGTCCGGTAACGAAGGACGTAACGAGGAGCATCATTAGGAGTATCAGGTGTGGGTGTTGGCAAGATGCTAGGAGAGGAGACTGGTGAAGGATAAGGACCCCTGGAGTAGTGAATACCAGATAAACGAGACGGTGGTGTTGCAGGAACAAGAGGCGGTGCTGCAGAGGCAGCACCGGAGGTGGAGGTACAGAAGGAGCAACTGGAGACAGACCAGGGGAAGGCTGTGATAGTGGAGAAAGGGGTGAAGAGTCAGGAAGAGACAACCGTGAAATCAACTCAATGGTGGAAATAGGAGAAGGAGCCAAATCTCGATAGAAGAAAGGTAGAGATTCGTCAAAGACAACATCTCGTGAAATCCTAATCCGCCGAGCAGAAGGATCCCATCAGCGATAACCCTTATGCTCAGAACTATAACCAAGAAACACACACTCAACTGACTGGGCTGATAGTTTAGTGCGCTCACAAGACTGCAGCAGAACAAAACAAGTACAACCAAAAACACGAAGGTGAGTGTACTGGGGGGCTCGAGAGTAGAGATGCTCAATAGGACTGACACCCTTAAGAGCAGTAGAGGTCTGCATATTGATGAGATATGCAGTCGTAGAAACAATCTCAGCCCAGAACTGTGGTGGAACGTGAGAGGCAAGGAGAAGAGTGCGGGCAGTCTCAATCAGATGACGATGTTTGCGCTCAGCAACCCCATTCTGAGCATGGGCACCAAGACAAGAAGACTGGTAAAGAGTGCCTCGCTGTAACGAAAGCGTCTAAAAGAACGAGCAAGATTTCACCAAAGTGAAGCACAAGAAAAAGTACGGATGGGAGAATCAAACTGAGTATGAACCATCGTTGCAAAGCTACGATAGATCGTAAGAAACTGACCACGATTAGACATAGGAAAAATCTATGTAAAACAGGAATAATCATCAATGAAGATCACATAAGATTTATGCCCGCCTTTAGAGATAATAGACGTAGGTCCCCATACATCTGAATAAACTAAATCAAAAGGACGAGAAGACAAGAACTCACTATAATAATAAGAAAGTTGTAGCTTCTTGCCCAGCTTACAACCCTAACAAAACATGGACGTGTCAATAGTAACACGTCCAAGAACACCCTGACGGACTAATGAAGAAAGACGAGACCCACACAAGTGATCTAGACGATGATGCCACTGCGCAAAAACTCCAGAGGTGGTGGCAGCAGTGGAAGTGGATGTAGAGGTGATAGGAGCAACTGAAGTGGATGGAAGGTGGAGGCAGTCAAGAATGTAGAGAGCCTGACGATCCCTACGGCGCCGGCCAGTCCCAAGTATCGTCCCTGTCTGTCAGTCCTGGACAAAACATGTGTCAGAGTCAAAACCAACCCTACAGCCGAGATCGGTGAGCTGACCCACCGAGAGAAGTTGCATGGTAAGCTAAGGAACATGAGAAATAGCTGGAACCGAAAAGTCAGTGGACAAAAGAGTGCCGGACTCATCGTGAGATGCAGTAGTACTTGTCACCGTATGCAATCGAGATAGGAAAAAATAGGAGGTCCTACTGAAGTAAGAGATGTGGAGTCCAGTGTCATGTGGAAAGAGGCACCAGAATCCAGAACCCAAGAAGTACCTGGAGGAGACATCTGAGCTAGACTAGCAGAACCTGCTGAGCTGTGAGAGAGCTGCTGAAGTAGAGCCTGACAGAACTGCTAAACAGAGTCACCTCGCTGAGAAGGTCCTGACGTGCTGATCTGTCCTCCCATTGAGGAAGGGCCTCCCTGCCCCCCTTGGATTGTCCAACCCCACGCGCCTTGTTCTGCTTTTTTCGCACTGCACAACGCTGATAGTTATGCCCGAAGTTCTTGCAATAATTGCACCGAACCCCAGTGGGTGCAAAAATAGGAGCGAAAACAGACACCTGAGGATGGACTGTAGTCGAAGCAGGAACCGTCGGTGCAGTCGAAGAAGAAGAGGTAGCAAGCACAGCCAGAACAAACTATACTGCTAACCCGCGGCGAAGCTCCTCAGCACGAAGCATCGAAAGAGCCTCAGTGACTATCGGTTGTGGTGAGTGGCTCAGTAGTTGAGCCCTGACAGGCTCAAACTCTGAGCGAAAATGGCAGACGAAGTCATAAAGGCGAAGGCGATCACGATCCGCCTTCTGCACTTTATGACACTCCTAGCAGAGCGAAGAAGCCAGCTCGTCCAGCTGACACCAGAGACTGGCCAGGGCTCGGAAGAAGTCGTCGACAGAGGAGTCCTCCTGGCGAAGCGTTTCCAACTCACGCTGAAGTGAAAAGAACTGAGCATCGCTACTCTGCTAATATCGCTCGCGCAAATACTCCCAGATCTAACGAGTGGCACACAGACCAACAATGTCTGGCTGGATAGAGTCGTCGACGCTGACCACCAGGATGGCTCGAACATGGACCTCGTCAGCACACCAGCGCTCAAAACCGTCTATAGCATACTGAAAGGTCTCACCAGTAGCATCAGCAGCCTCTACCTCCTTTTTTACGGCCTCATCTTCTGTAGGAGATACAAAAGTAAGCTGTCCGGGAGGAAGCTGAACCGACGACGGTGGACAAGGTCTGGTACCAGTAACATGTCCCCAGAGGCGGAGACTATCTAGTGTGATCTCCATAAGTGAAGATCACAATCTGTAGTTCGTCCCATTAAGCTTTATTCTCGAGAATAGGATCTCAGCAGATGGAACGGAAGCCATTGGTAGGCGGCGCTGGATGGTGTGGCGACCAATGCAATGAAGTCTAACAGGCGGTGTTGGACGGCGCGACGGTTAGATCAATGTAATGTTCCTTTTTCTTTCTTTCTCTTTCTTTATTGTTTTTTTCTCGCTTTACTTTCTCGGCTGGGCCGGCAAACCGACCAGTCCACTCAAAATCCCACACGGGAGAGGGGAGACTGAGTGCACGGGGGAACTTAGGGTTTCCCCTACCAAGCGACGGTGGTAAGAGCGGCGACAGAGGCGTCAGGCTCGGGCGGCGCCGGCAGCAGGAGCGGCGGCAGAGGCATCGGGCTCGGCGGCGCCAGTGGCGGATCCGGCTAGTGTGGGCGCAACCCGGCAAGCGGCGCGGTGGCAGGAGGCGGCGGGCGGGCGGTAGGCGCGCGGCGGATCTGGCGAGTGTGGGCGGCGCAGCTTCAGGAACGAAGACTCGGACCGCCTCATGGCAGAGCGGCGGTGGCAGCAAGACAGCAGAGCAGCGGCGACCCAAGGAGGGCGGCGGTGGCTCGGTTGTGGACTGGCGGCGGCGGCAACGAGGTGGGTGTAGAAAAACTAGGGTTAGTATTCTAACTCTGATACCATGTTATGAATATTGTGTGCATCTATTCAAGAGGCCCAATGGACAATATATATAGGGAGTATAAGGGGATTACCACATACAGATAAGAAAATACAAAATGAGTCCTATTCTAACATATCATACGTATCTGCAATGCGCGCATCAATGAGTTCAAATGCTGCTATCGAAGAAGGAGAAACACCGCACGAACGTGGAGAAGATGATCCGACCAAGAGGAACTGTAAATCAAAATATCGTCAAAGAAAACGAGGATGAATAGGCAGAGAAACGGGCGGAGAATCTCGTTCATTAGTGCCTAGAATGTAGCCGGTGCGTTCGTCAAGCCGAAAGGCATGACGAGAAATTCGGAGAGGCCCTAGTGAGTTTGGAACGCTGTCTTGAGGATGTCATGCGGACTTGATGATATTCGGAATGGAGATCGAGTTTGGTGAAGAAACGAGTGTCGTTCAGTTCATCCAATAGTTCATCGACCACCGGTATAGGAAATTTATCCTTTATGGTGAGCGTGTTAAGCGCGTGATAGTCTACACAAAAACGCCAGCTACCATCCTACTTCTTGACAAGGAGTAACAGTTGTGAGTAAGAAGAGGTGTTGTGCTGGATGACGCCCTGTTCCTATATAACCGCACACTGACGTTTCAGTTCATCCTTGAGGTGATGCGGGTAACAGTATGGCCGAACCGAAACTGGAGTCGCGTCAAGCCGCAGCTGAATGCGGTGATCCTGGGTGCGCGTGGGAGGCAGCCGCGTGGCTCAGATAAGATGTCGGTGAAGTCATCCAGAAGGTTGCCGAGTAGGTCTTGGCCGGTGCAGGAGAGAGCTCGGGGGCAGTGAGGAGCCAACGTACCATGCCAAGTGACGCGGTGATCACCATGCCAGAAGGACATGGTTAGCAGATTGAAATCCCAAAGGATGGGACCCAACGTGCATAGCCATTGTGCACCAAGTACCACGTCGAAGCCATCCAAGGCGATGGTGTAACCATCAATGCTAAAAGCTTCAGTGTCGACATGGAGGGGGAGACTGAGACACACGTCGACACAGGGGATGCGCTCACCGTTTGCCACAATGACTGTGAGGTGCTGGTGGGAGACAAAGCTATCCCGGCTGTTTTGACGGCAGTGGCGCTGAAGAAGTTGTGTGTAGACTCCGAGTCGACGACAACGATGAACTCGTGGTTGCCCACGCAGATGCGTAGTTGCATCGTGTCGCCTGATTGGATCCCCGTGAATTCATACGTATCTGCAATGCGCTCATCAATTAGTTCATGCAGTGCAAGACTCAACCAAAGGCTCTGCCTGAAATTTTTTAGAGGTGTCAGAAAATGAATGGCGCAGGTGTACGGTAAGCAGGTTAACAAAACGGTAAGAAGAATCCACTAAAAAGAATATCCATTGCAATATATGTGGGCACTGCCCTCCACGTTCGTCAAGCACCTTGCGATCAGATATCAGCTGAAAAAGAATGATCCCAAAGGCATAAACATCTGATATGACCGAAACGACATATATATCATACTCAGGTGCCAAGTATCTGACGGACATGAGAAGAAAATGCTGGCATTGTCAGAGAGACAGGAGCAAAAGGGTAGCATCATATGGAAGAGTGAGTTCATAGCAGTGAAAGAATTAGTGTCTGTCCCAACCCTGATTACCCCAGAATCCTTGTATGGATAGAAGCATTGCCACCCTTCCATTTTGCAAGACCAAAGTCCCCAAGCTGTGGAAGATAGGGCATATAAAATTACAATCAGAGAGAGCACAAGGCATTTGCATCTTGAAATGTACCGTAAGTAGTGAGGTCTAGTACTCTCCAGCTTACCATAAGAACAAAATCATGTGTCAACTGTTGAAGTATAAGTAAATTGTCCGTCTTTCCTTATTAGTTTAAACTTTTGAGTGAATTGGTTGATACATGCAACTCAATATGGTATCAAAGTCAAGTAGGCTTGAGTTTAAGACCCGATTGACGCAATTAAACAAAAAACTAATAATTGTAGCTCATTTCTATTCCACTTTTTAGGCTTGAGGGAGTCTACACGTGAGGAAGAGCGTTGAAGTATAAATGAATTATCAGTTTTTGAGTGAATTAGTTGGCGCATGCAACTCGACATCAAGAATACATTGCTTGGGTGCAAATCCCAATGAATGATTGGACCAGCACGACACACTTCGTGTAGAAAGCGCAGCCCTTTTGCAATACCAAGGGCAATAGCATGCCTCTTGTACCACTCCAGTAAGTTTGCCTCCCTGTCTATTTCACCAAGTGACAAGCAAGGTAATTGGTCCGTCACCACCTTCACAATATGAATTCATTTTGTGCACATCAAATGAATACCAAGGGCAATAGCATGCCTCTTGTGCCACTCCAGTATGTTTGCCTCCTTGTCTATTTCACCAACGATAAGCGAAGTAATTAGTCCATGGCTATCTTCACAATATGTATTCATTTTATGCATATCAACTGAACACGTACCAAATAAATGCCACTCGAGGGATTTGTTGCATATGTACTCATACACCAAGATGTCGTAGCGTTCATTGCAGCAATACCCGAGCAGCGTGACAATGTTTCAGTGCCGGGCAAAGCTGATAATTTGTAGTTCAGAGAAGAACTTCGTATATCCCTGTGAGCTAGCTTCTTTACGCAACTTGGCTGACCTGACCATCCTTGAGCTGGCCCCTGTACACATGCCCAAATCCGCCCTCACCCAGTAAATTCTCATTTGAGAAGACAGACGTTGCAGCTTGAATATCTGAGAAGGAGAATTTCATGGATTCGTTGATGTAAGGAACTGATCTTAGCCCGCAAACAGTGCATGGAACTGGTCTTTCTGATGAATCATAGTGGGAGATCATGTTTCCTTCAATACATCCTGTAAGGATCACATGAGCACACATAATATGGCTAAATATGGCATGGTACGTGGCCTGTGTAACATCAATTATTGGAAGGTAAAATTGCAGTCCTTCTCTACCATGTTGGTGATTCTCAATACCATGATGCTGCCCTCCAATGTGATAGCAACGAACAACATTACCTATTGTCTATTGACGGTGAACCAATGTCCAATAGCACCGAAAGACGGTAGGCACATTTATGCAAGCATCTGTCGGACATGCATGAATGCACTCTCTAACAAGCGGAGAATAACATACAAAATTTTCTACCTACCCTCAATATAATCACTACAATAATATTTTTTTTAATGTAGAATGAACACATGGATGGGGGAAATTAAGAACCAACTATGACATATTGACACTTCAATTCTATTGCCTAATGTAACAAACGGTACTTCCTCCGTTTCACGGTATTTATCATGAAAGAAATAAAACTGTAGTTATTGTCCTGTTTTCACTCCTTACCTCTACTTTAATGTTGTGAAAGAGATTACTATGTGGATTTAGTATGTAATTTAATAGAGACATGTATGGTCATTTTTTTTATTAAGCTTTCTTAGTTTGTGTGTATGGTACATGAATAAATATTGATAGTTCTAAATTTCGCAAGGCACAATTAGACAGCATTTTGGGTAGTCTAATTCTGCTCAAGATGATCTTTGAGTTATAAGATAAAAACATATAATTAATTGTGTCCATTTGAAATTATATGTTTTGAAATGAAACTTTGACTTCAGTAGTTTGTTGAACAAAAAGCGCCAAAGTTTCCTGTTCTTTTACTTATGAGACACAGGTAACAAAGACCATATTTTGCAAGGCGCAACAAACAGAATTTCGGGAAGTTTAGTTCATCTCCAGATAATCTTTGGAGTTATAAGACAACGGCATTTAAGTTAAGAAGGGGGGATTAAGTCGAGCAAAAGGTGTGACGCCCCGTGTCATTACCCCAGGGGTAATAACACTTAGGCACACGGATTACTATTCGTTTGCTCAGTAGAACACTGCTTCAACGAATAGTAAGCCTTCACCAGAGTTACGCAGCAGAACAATAAGATAGAAACTGTCCTTTATTTCAACAGTTAGCCACGCAGGGCTAAGGTCTTAATACAAGATTTATATAAATACTCAAGGGAACTTCCCCGCTTCTCTTGTATGCCCTGCAGTACTGGCAGCCTATCCATTCCACAAGCCAGAATAGCTCCCAACTCGCCCTGGGTCCTCTTAGTCCAAGCCTTTCTCCTCCAGTTGTTGCTTCTGTACCTGCAAGTCCTTCGTCCTACTCGGGATAGTTCCCGGTCGGACTAGGATCTACAAAGAAGAATACTAACAAGGTTGAGTACACGAATGTACTCAGCAAGCATTAATAGCAAAGATGCACAGGATGCACTATCTCTACTCTTTATCACAAATTCTAACCATCCCACTTTAGAAAATAGATCTCGACAAAAGTGTGGCAAGTTTTAATACCGAAAAACTCTACTAGTCACTCGGAGAGACGAAAGACCCCCTGTGGTTCCCGTAGACTCCAATCCTGGAGACTGGCATGAATTCATGATTTAGTTTAGCACTGCGCAGGCTTTGTACCACTTTACCCATAGCTATTCTGAACTCTCTGTGAACAGGGTTCACCGCATTGCCTTAGATGCGGGTTCAAGATCAGAATATAGAACGTTTTCCAGGTTACGTGATTAATTTCTCCACCCATCACCTTCCGCCGGTGTAGATTAAGTCACGCTGCTGACCTCATCATCCACCGAGTTCTGGTGAGGTTGGTTGAGGCAGCTTCTATCCTGCACTCAACACTCCACCTTAGCGCATATAGCGCCTTGGATCCCCCACTTCCGGACTGTCCCCTACCGGTCTTGGGTTCCTCCATATCACTCACACACACCTATTACATACCCGATGTGGAGAGCATAGTCACGTAACAAGGTAGCATTTCTGCCCGCCGAAACGGGAAAATGGTTGGCACTGAATTACGGCATCTGACCGAGCAAGAGTTTGTTGGTCCTTATATTATAACCATATGTAAAAAGGGGCCCACCTCTTACCTCAACATCATCATCGCGTTTCCCCAGCCAGGGCCCCCTTTTACCCTCCTAATAAGTCTCATTCTTTCTTAATCATCTTATCTTATCTCAATCATTTTCTTTAGGTTTTGGAAAACCATTTTGATGCAATACATATAATAGTGCAAGATAGGGTATATTTTTAAAGTAACTATATTAATGTTCAAGAGGATCGTTTGCCTTCGTAGAAGTAGGAAAAGTTGGCGCCGCTGAAGTTCTGGTCAGCTGCTCCTGTCGGTGCCGGTTCGCCTTCTGTAGTAGATTGGCAACGAATAATAGTATAAGTAAATACGTAGTTGATTTGAGTGATAAAATAGATACATAAGTTAGCGACGACTACAAGTTAACACAATTTAATTACTAAATTGCTTTTGCGGTCTAACCGAAGTTAGCACTCTCCGATAGTCGCCCGCTTGTCTAAACCCACCAGTTAGATTAACAGCTACCGAAGCACAAACTACTCAACGAATTCTAGCCGTCAACTACCGAGCAACCGGAATCTACTGAAAGGAGATTAAACTAAACCTAAACCTAAAACCCTAATCCTAAACTCAAACTTCCCTCTAATCTCTCTCTCTCTCTCTCTCTCTCTCACTCTCTCCGCCCACACAAGCCCAGCCCACACACACACACACACACAGCCCAACACACTAACACACACGCACACAGCACACACGCACACCACCCGGCCCAACACACACGCACGCACTAAGCCCACACAGCCCAAACACACACACACACAACACACTAACACACCCTAAGCACACACGCACTACACACACCACACACACACCCCTGCCCGATTCTCTTCTTCCTCCTCTGCTTCAAGCGCCGCCGTCGCCCCCTTGCTAGCGCCGCCGGCCTCTCGGCTCCCTCGCGCCAGCTTCCTCGCTGCTCTCTCTCTACCCTCCCGACGCCGCAGCTGCTCGTCGGTTGCTCTTCCTTCCGGCCGCCTTCTTTGCTCTCTAACCCTAGGCGCCGCCTCCCTCGCGCCGGCCCTGACTCAGCCTAGATCCGGCTCCTCCGGTTCGGATCTGGCTCTACGCCGCTCCCCTGACGCCGCCGGCTTCTCGTCTCCTCCTTCTCCTCCGGGTGTACCTGGCCCCACGCCGCCGGCTCGCTTTCCCTGGCTCCCCCCCTCGGCGCGGCAAGGCGGCGCCGCTCGGCTCGATGCGCACCTCGGCCCGCCTCACGCCGGAGCTCTACTCGCCCGTGATGCTACCGGCGCTCTCTACTCCTTCTGCTCTCTTCTCTTACCCTTTTGCTTAGATTCAACTTTTGGGCAGAAATTAACTTGTTTATGCTGCGATGATTTCGATTTATGACGATGCTCATGTATGTGGGAAGGGGCACTAATGGAGACTTGATCTTCATGTAGGTATGCATATGCGGCTGAACAATGATGGGGAGGTATGAGGCTCGGTGGTTATGAGGAGAACTAGGATCTACCGAGGTATGCACCCATTTCCCTCTTCATCTTTCTCTCTTCTCAGATCCCTCTCCTTGCTCTGTGATGAGGTGAACTGGGAGCTACTTGTTGACGCTACTGTGCGATGATCTAGTTGTGAACGATGTGAATGCGTAGTGCATACTGATGAGGTGTAACTGGGTTTACCTCTGGTTGGGTTCTGGGATTGGGGGAAGATGGTAGTAGTGCCGGCCTCGTGCTGGTGCTCCCTTCTTCTCCCTTGCGGTGGTTGGCTTGCCAGCGATGTTGGTGAGGATGGTTAGCTTGCTCTGAGGTCTCCTTGCTTGGCTTGAGCTGTGCTCTGAAACATGCTACATGTGTATGTGTAGAGCAACAGAGGTGCACTTGTGTTACCTCCTATGGGTTCTGGGGTGGGAGAGGGGGATGGCAGTGCCGGCTTCAAGTTGGGGCTCTCCTTCTCTTCCTTGCTGTGGATGGCTGGTAGGCTGTGACGATGTATACTCTGAGCTTGGCCCTCCTCCTGGCTGCTTGAGGCCCGGCGACGCCGGTGGTTATTGACAGATTCGAAGCCGTCGTCGACGCCGTTCTTGTTCTTGCTCCTTTGGTCTTCCTCTACTCCCTTTTGCTCCCCTTCTCCAGTTGCTTTCTCTGTGAGGGTGGTTCTTGGTGATGGCAGTGGTGGGGTGGCTTGTTCTTGGTTGGGATGAACTGGGAGCTTGTGTAAGCTTTTGGCTTAGCAGTGATCTTGCTTGGCTTGGTTTTTGGCTTTGGTTTGGGGTGGCAGTGGGGCTTGCTTGCTTGAGCTCTTGCTCTTGGTTGAAGAGAAGGAATGGGGCTGGCTTTGCTTCGCCTGCTTGGGTGATGCCTTCGGCTGAGAAGAAAAGAGATGGGGAGAGTGAGGCTCTGTGGGAAGAAATGAGGGGAAGAGAGGCTTATGCAGGGGGAATGCATTGCTGGGGGAGGGGCACTCGGTTGCCCTTATCCTTTGCATGTGAAATTCCTTTTACCATTTCCCTTTTACTATGTCCTATCCAATTTGCACTCGCTGAGATATATGGGATAAAAACTGTTGGCCCAAGTGATGATTTGGCTTTGTGCCCTCTGTGGCTCTGCCCTTGGCTATGACCAAAATGCTGGTGAGGCTTGGCTTGGTTCCTTTGGATTGATCCATGGATAAATAGGAAGCTCCCCTGAGCTTGATTGCTTTCTACTGGGTGGGTTTTCTTGCCTCCTGCTAAGGAAAAGAGATGAGAAATGGCTTATGAGATGAACGCTGCAGTTGGAAAGATTCATGTGGGTGTGACTTGATTGGCTTTCCTGGTGCTGGTTTCGATGCACCCGGTGATGCTTTGGCTGAGGGTGGGGTTTAATGGGATGAGTAGTGCGGGTTTAGTGAGGCATACTGCAAATGGTAAATAGTGGGTGTTGGATTTTATTAATGCCGAATGAGGAGACCCACGGAAGTGACAGGTACCGGTTGACTTCGGGTGGTCTGGACATCTTGACGATCAAGGACCGACTAACTCCAGTTGGTCTGGATACTTAAGAGTCTAGGGACCGACTGCCCAAGTTGCTCCGGGTATTCTACTGCACTTCGGGAAACTGACGGCAACTTCTTTTAACCTACTCCTAAATACCGCAATCGGTTCTACTAATCACTTCCTTTATTCTATTTGACCACGAGGGGTGGAGGGCTGCGGAAGGGTTCGGTGGCTGGCGATGAATGGACAATGCTCCAAAGAGAGCTTCTGTGACATGAATGCAAGGGTCAGGCTTTGACTAAGCTGGGATTGCACTGCTTGATATGCATAGAAGAAAATGCCAAGATGCATATGGTGCTGCCTAAACCCATGATGTAATATGCTTGCAAACTAATTGATGTAACATGCTCTTATAGACTTATTTATCTACTGAGAAGGGAAAATGCAACTTAGTTATGATTTTGATTCTGCTGTTGCACTGGTGAATGCAAATGATTATTGCACTAAATGAGGAGATTGAATGAATGATGCAATGATGGTTCTATTGACTATTTATGAAATGCTCGCGAAACGAAATCCAACTAGTCCAACGAGCTAACGACAAATTAATTGCTTAATAACAATCTTAACACTACCGCTAGCTTACTACTAAGCCGAGATTAATTACCGCTAAATACCGATTACTGCTATGCGATTAGGTCCAAAAACGCGGGTCCTCACAAAAGGGCTAAGTAAGAGATCGTAACCCCCACTCGGATTGGTGATGTTGTGGAGCACACCGAGCACGGTGAGGGAGTCGCCGCCGCGTAGTATGTGTATGTCCCAGCCCGCGACCAGCGCCCTCAGCGCCATCCTGATCTCCTTCCCGTGGTGGTCGCGCGTCACGTCCAGCGCCACCACTACCACCTGCGGCAGCAAGGCCACCGGCGTCGCGGCCCCGCCTTCGAGGCTAGCTCTCCTTCCACCCCGGGCGCCGCCGCGGCGGTAGCGTGGTCCCCCGCGCCGATGACGGCGTACATCGACACAGGCGTGCTGACCGGGTGCTGTTGGCTCTGCTCCTGCTCCGGTCGTTCCGCCGCCGGCGCTGCAAGGCTCTGCTGCCATTGTAGGTGTAGCCGCCCGGGAGCGAGGTTAGTAAGAGGTCGAGACGGCCGAGCGCCGCGGAGTATACTGGGAGAATGTTGAAACGTGATCCGAATTAGTGTTCGTCTCCGTGCCGGTCACGAGCGCCGGCCGTACCACCGGGCACCTTCCCGCGCAACCGACTACAAGACGTTTCTTATATGTTTCAGACTCTTGTTGCTCTCCCTGGGTATGCCGGCAACATATCGGGTGGATACGTACACGTAGCCTATCTAAGCCCTTAATTTTGAAATCACGGCCGAGATCACCCCCACCTCCCACTTCACGCTTCTTTGTGAAAAAACCCCATGCGGATACTTCTTTCTTCATTCGCCCCCCACCCCCACACCATGACACCAGCCCGAGCCTATTCGCTTCCCCCATTCCCCACCCACGAGCTAGGGTTCGGAGCATTCGCGCCGCCCGCCTGAGCCCTACGCTGCCCCGCTGCTCTGCGTCGTGCCCCCCTGCGTCGCCTTGCTGCTCTGCGCCGTGCCCCCCTATGTCCAGCTATTGAGGCATTGCTGCCATGTTCTCTGTAGCAAACATGACAAAGTCACAAACTGAAAGTCTGAATACATCTTTAGTTCATGTTGTTCTGCAGGTGAATGCATTCCCAATCACTGTCATGCCCGGTCACTATACGTTGTGTCGGTTCGCGAATATGATATGTCGATGAAGAGAATGACTTTTGCCTTGTCGGTGCCCAGTCATGTGTACGCCTGGCTTCACCGGAGGTGGATGTGTGTGTTGTCTCATCAGGCAAGAACTTGTTGCTCACCATCAAAGATGGAGGTTGCGACTTGTAGCATTGGCATGTAATGTTTGTTGTTGATGAGAGATTTGAACATGCTTGGGCGAGATGACGACGGGCAGGAGAAAAAACAGTCCTTTGGCGTTTTCTTCCTGTGCGGCCGCTTTCTTTCTGTGCACCCCTCGATGGATGGCAGTGTATGTGTGCGTTGGGTTGTTGTGCGTGCCCTCCCCGGGCGGTGTGTCACGTGGGCTTTCGCTGCGTATGGTATGTGCGCGCCTTCGAGGCATGGGGTTCTCTGCCGTCCCTTCTTTTTCCCTGCGTGGGGTGCCTGCCCTTCTGCTTTGGAGGCGTGGTGTGCTCTGCTCTCCCTTTTGTAGGCCAGCATGCTGAGCGCTCGGCTGAATCCAAACGACCCACGGCTGTTGTTTAAACCGCGTGCAACTGAACTCTATCTGACTATCTCAAAGGAACAGCCTGCTGCGCTCGGCCAACTCTATCCCCAATGCAAGGAATTAACAGCCTGCTGCGCTCGGCCGTATAAACACGTAAAGATTTCTTTTGAGTCGCGTAGCTAGGACTCTTATCTGCATATACACCCGTACGTTTCTATCTGCCATGCATGAATATAAAGACTGAATGGATATACACCGGCCGGTACGTTTAATCCAGGCCGACTCTATCTGCCATGCATGAATATACGCCCGTACGTACGTATTTCCACTGGCTAGACTCGTACACGAGTTGGCCGGCCCATGGGCCCGGCAACATGCATGCTAGACGTGCATGCATGGAATTGACTCGAAGGATGCTAACTAGTACCTGAGAATGCATCCATGTATTAGTAGCTGCCACTACCATAAACCGCTTAGTCTCCGAGTGTCTGGACGGACCTGCTCGAGTGTTTTATAGGACACTCGGGACGGGAAGTCAACACTCAGAAATAACTTTCTCGAGTGTTTCCAATAACACTCGAGAAATCAAGACGGGAGGCACATAAAAACGGGATCTCAACATAGTCTGAACGGCTAAAATATAATCCCGAGTGCATAAAAACAGAAACACTCGGGAAAGAAAAGGCACTGCCCCCTCTTTTTTTTTTCCGCTGCACCTTTTTTTTTCGGCCGCTAACCCTACATCCCCGCCCACTCGATCCCTGATCCTTCTTCTCCCTCCTGCTCCCCCCTGCGCCCGACACCTTCCCTCCTTCTTCCGCGCCCGTGCCGCCCGCCTCCTCCCTCCTCTGGCACCGCCGTCCTCCTCCTCCCTCCTCCCTGGCTCCCTCCACTGCCCACCTCCCTCCTCCCCGGCGGTGCTCCGATCCGGGCGGCCCGTGCCCCTATTCGGCATTCCTGAGGTAGGAAATGGCTCCTCCCTACACCGAGTCCCTGGCGCCGTCCTCTGTGCCCTGCGCCGGCTTGGCCTTCGGCCGTCGGTGCCGCTGCTTGCGCCCCTGCGCCTCCTGGTTCGCCCACCCCCACGCGGTTTCCCGGCCCCTGCTCCCGCCTTCGGCTCACCCCTTCTGACTCATTGCCCGTTTGGTTTCTTGGAGGTGGTTGCAGCTCTCCGCGCGGAGATGGCTTCCACGGCGGCGGCGATGGCGGGGTCACAGTACTACCACTCACGGACGTCATGGGTGCTGCGGCAGCGTGGTGTCGCCCGGGCGCTTACGCTGCCTCCCCGGCGGAGTTTCTCGGTCTTTGCGGCTGCCGGGTTCGACAACCAGAACCGCGAGTGGGTGCTCTGGTTCTTGATCTAAGTCTGTAGTAATGTTTATTCGTTTCTTGATTAGGTTCTTGCAGAGGGAAGTAGGAGGGAAATGTCAGATGGGTCCTTATGCTGTGCAAAGTTTGCAACTTAAGGTCTGAAGTGAGTGAGTAATGTTAATGTCCAAGAAATGCTCATGTGTTGGTTGATGGATCACCGTACTATGGGTATGTGATCGTGGGCAGAGGGAATGCGGTGGGGTACGCGGCGAGGGCATTCGTCGAGCACGGCATGGCTGATGGCCGCCTTTGCATCGTCTCCAAAGAGGTAGTGCTAATTTGTTTCAGTGCATTCACTTTGCTATGTTAATTACATAAATGGATTAAGCTTTTTTGCCCATTATATCATTGTGTTGTTGTTTTTTTCCATTGCTCTCATGTAATGTGTTGTGCTGCCAAGTATTAATAGTTGGAATAAGTCCATATTACACCCCTGAACTTTGGCGATAGTCCAAAATACCCTCTCAACTCCAAAACCGTCCATATTACACCCTCAAACTCCTAATACCAGTCACTCAACCCCCTCAGGTTGAAACCGCCCGGTTTTGGATGACGTAGCATCACTAATATCTTGATTTTCAAACTTCCGGAGGCCATATCTTCTTCGTTCGAACTCGATTCGAGCGATTCAAATTTATAAATACCTCTAAATTCCTTGTCTTACTATTAGTATTTATTTGGTATTTATATTTGGAGTTGTTTTATTTATTTGACTTTGTTCGCTCGTATAGATCCCAACGTTTCGGAGGAATTCTTGGACCTGACGACCGAAGCATCGCAATACTTCAACGAAGGCAAGTCGTAGACCTTTGATTATATTGTATCCAATTTATAAAAGTATATTGTTTGATATAAACATGCATAGCTAGTTATATAAAAATGGTTTTGGGAATAGTTAATTACCTAATTGATATTATGCCTCCTTGATAAATTGAGAATGACATGTATCCTTGAATGATTACACTTTTCATCATAAATTTTTTGGTTGCTTCCGTTGTTATCAAGGAGGCATAATGGCAATTAGGTAATTAACTATTCCTAAAATAATTTTTATACAACTAGCCATGCATGTTTATATCAAACAATATATTTTTATAAATTGGGTACAATACGATCAAAGGTCTACGACTTGCCTTCGTTGAAGGTTTCAGTTGTTTCGATCGTCGGGTCCACAAATTCTTTCGAAACGTCGGAATCTATACGAGCGAACAAAGTCAAATAAATAAAACAACTTCAAATAAAATCCCAAATAAATACTAACAAGAAGATAAGAAATTTAGAGGAATTTACAAATTTGAATCGCTCAAATCAGAGTTCGAACGAAGAAGATATAACATCTAGAAGTTTAAAAATAAAAAAAATAAAGATATTAGTGATGCTAGCGACGGTTCCTCGACAATGCCCACGAGCCTCGCTACTCTACTGAAAAGACGAAGTCGACGAAGACCCTCGTAGCTGGTGGCACTAACGCGTCGGCACCGGAATCGCGGGGTTGTGTGTCCCCCCTCGTCACAAGCGAACTAGAAGAGGGAGGCCATCGCTAGCTCCTAGGAAGCAAAAAGTCCACTAACGTGGCCATCTCCAGAGGGAGGGGTCCTCTGCAGCAGAGCACAAAATGTAGATGAGCTACAACGTGTATGTCTGCCACTTGATCGAAATCCAACACATCACAAAATGCAAATGAGCTACAGTGTCTTGCATTAGAGTTGTATGTCTGCCACTTGATCGAAATCCAACACATCAGATTGAACACTGTAGTAGCTATCCCTGGTCTTTGATTTTTGATTCAATGCTTCAGACGATACTATACACATTGTAGCATATGGAGTTTTGTTCTCTACTATAGAGGACCCATTTCCCCATGGAGATGATAGAGCATGATTCAAGGATCCGGATAACTGGACTGTCTGCAGTACTATATAGTAATATGAGTCTGCTACAGTGGGCACTCTACGGCATGGCAATGTAGCATTTCACTGTAGCACGATACCCGGTTTTGCTTTTGCTAAAGAACTGTAATGTGACACAAATACTGTATCACTTGATCTGAACCATTAGATTTCGATCGGACAGGTAAGATACGCTCCTAATATAGAGTACTGTTCATCCGCTGCATTTACCCCTCCTATACAGAGGATCCGAATCCATGATTCCTACAGGGAGCATGATTCATTCATGTCTTCTTAATCAGAATTTTGTCAAAAATCAATGGTTGAGATGGCACAGCTAGCCATGCCCCCGTCAACAATATTCTGTCAGACACTCGATCAGCTCGGATCAAAGCAGAAATGGATTCAATATATCATATTGAGGGCAATTTCTCTGTTCACAAACACTGTAGTAAGATTGTTACTTTTCAATCCGCTAGCCATGTTTGGCTATAGTAACAACGAAATTTTAGGGTCCATTTTGGAACGAGGGAATTTTCTAGGATTCTATAAAAATTGAAATGTTTTCTGCGAAATTCTTGTATTCCTGTGTCCGGACAGAGCAGTATGTACATACCCTTTTTCTGAACAGTACATCATTTTCGCCTGAAAAGGCAACTTGATGGAGAAACTGAACGAAAACAGCTGCCTAAATTGCATATCTTTATTTTGGTAGGAGAGGTAAGTGCCGAGCAGTTGGCTAACATATATATATATGTCTTCTTTTAGCCTGGTTGAGAAAGCA
Source organism: Ampelocalamus luodianensis (assembly GCA_036346255.1). Taxonomy (NCBI): domain Eukaryota; kingdom Viridiplantae; phylum Streptophyta; class Magnoliopsida; order Poales; family Poaceae; genus Ampelocalamus; species Ampelocalamus luodianensis. The sequence continues at coordinate 19,654,319 of CM070617.1, read as the reverse complement.
CTTCAATGAGAAGGTCACAACACTACACAACACGGCTCACTCTCGTTTTACATTCTAGATTCATAACTCTTCGACAGCTACACAGCACACTAGCAACGCTGAAGGCCAGGATACACAGATGGGAAATACCCTGAGAAGATGCCATCTCATTTTACAAAGATAAGCAACAAGCAACAAAAAGGGAACTAGTAATTCCCCAAACATACAGCGTTATATGCGTGGAAGAAGTAAAGAAAATTAAAGGGGGAAGAAAGGAAAGGGAGAGCGAAAGGAGTTACAGCTATCACGACGAGAATGCGGGATATTCCTTTGCGCTTGGTTTGTACGGGCAGCATAGAAACTTCAGTAGTGAACTCAGAACACATGATTTCCCTCTGGAAACCGTTTCATTTTGTAAAATGTGGGATGAACTGTCGGGACAAATCCTTGATATGCTCATTTTCTAACTCAATAAGACGAACAATCTCTCCCATAGAAGGCCGCTGTTCCGGGTTTGTCCTGACACAAAGATATGCAGCTCTGGCTAGATGATACAGCCCATATGTATCATACGTATCTGCAATGCGCTCATCAATTAGTTCGTGCAGTGCAAGACTCTCAACCAAAGGCTCTGCCTGAAAATTTGTAGAGGTGTCAGAAAATGAATGGTGCAGGACTGCAGGTGTACTGTAAGCAGGCTGACAAAACAATAAGAAGAATCCACTAAAAAGAATACCCATTGCAATATATGTGTGCACTGTCCTCCACGTTCGTCGAGCACCTTGTGACCGGATATCAGCTGGAAAAGAAGGATCCCAAAGGCATACACGTCTGTTCTGACAGAAACTACCCTATATTCAGCGTACTCAGGTGCCAAGTATCTGACAACCATGACAAGAAAATGCTGGCATTGTCAGAAAGACAGGAGCAAAACGGTAGCATAGAATGGAGGCAAGAATTAGCATAAAGTGAGTTCATAACAGTGCAAGAATTAGAGTTCGTCCCAACCCTGATTGCCCAAGAACCCTTGTGTGGATAGAACCATTGCCAGCCTTCCATTTCGCAAGACCAAAGTCCCCAAGCTGTGGAAGATAGGACGTATACAATCAGAGCGCATAAGGCATTTGCATCTTAAAATGTATCGGTAAGTACTGAGGTCGAGTACTCTCAAGCGTACCATAGGAACAAAGTCATGCGTCAATAGTACATTGCTTGGGCGCAAATCTCGATGAATGATTGGACCGGCACGACACTCTTCATGTAGAAAGCGCAACCCTTTTGCTATACCAAGGGCAATAGCATGCCTCTTGTGCCACTCCAGTATGTTTGCCTCCTTGTCTATTTCACCAACGATAAGCGAAGTAATTAGTCCATGGCTATCTTCACAATATGTATTCATTTTATGCATATCAACTGAACACGTACCAAATAAATGCCACTCAAGGGATTTGTTGCATATGTACTCGTATACCAAGATGTTGTAGCTTTCTTTGCAGCAATACCCAAGCAGCATGACAATGTTACGGTGCCGGGCAAAGCTGAGAACTTGTACTTCAGAGAAGAACTCCGTATAGCCCTGTGAGCTAGCTTCTTTGCGCAACTTGGCTGCAATGACCTGCCCATCTTTGAGCTGGCCCTTGTACACATGCCCAAATCCGCCCTCACCCAGCAAATTCTCATTTGAGAAGTCAGATGTTGCAGCTTGAATCTCTGAGAAGGGGAATTTCATGGATTCTTTCATGTAAAGAACTGACTTTAGTCCGCAACCAGTACACAGAATTGGTCTTTCTGATGAATCATAGTGGGAGGTCATGTTTGCATCGATATCTTTTCCTGTAAGGATCACAAGAGCACGCAATATAAATTATTGGGAGGTAAAATAGCAGTTAATTATTTTTTAACTATGAGAAACTGTTTAAATAAGTTCCGGAATACCAGAAGACTCAATATTTTCTTCAAGCACTACAGGTGAAAAATACTTTTCTTTCTTCTGTTTCTTTTTTGTGCAGTGTCCTATTTTAACATTTAAGCAAAGTACATAGGTTGCTGGCATTTTTTTATTGAAGAAACATATCATACCATTAGACAAGGATTCAGTCTCGTCGATCGTGAGAAACATGGCGCTCATTGGCCGCTTCAAGCATGCCACGCTGCTTGCAACCACACTGGAGGTGTCGTGGATCTCGTGATTGCTGAGAGAGGCAAAGTAACTTACAGGCGATGACTTGGTCGACATGCTGTGAGTGTCAGCATCTAGTGTCTTCGAACTCAGATCAAATGACACTGCTAAGTGTTGCACGGCCTGCACTTCTCCCGTGCTTTTGCTAGATGGATTTGTTCTAATCACCTTTAATTTTTGCACTGTTAAGTTATCCTGAAATACTGCAACCTTGCAGGCTATGTGTTTTCAAATGCTTGAAATCTCTCCTGAAGTGCCTATAAGTTCATTATAGAATAGATATTACCTCAAGTACTGAACCAAAATAGGCATTAAAACTTTCCGTCAGAATTAGCCTGTTAACAACAAAAGATGCACAAACCTATCTAGTACAACCCAAGCAGCTTTGCTGGAGTTGACTTCATGGATAATGACAACCTTTGATCGTGATCCAGGAGATACTTTAAGGGTCACGCTAATCTGAAATTTAAAAAAATTGAGCACCCTTGGTTCAAATGATAATAATAATTTGAGCATCACAATGTAAGTATGTAACTATATCTTCTACAACGTTGGTAATCAGTATCTATCTAGTAAAGCACCTTGTTATCCTCACGTGAAAAATGGTTGCACAGGGATTGGGGATGAGAAAAAAGGCATGTTTTATTTCTTTTAAAAGAGTTTTATCACTGTCTGAAATAGTTGTAGGTATTGTTACCCCGACTTTGCGGAGCTCCTCCACATCTTGGCGGAGCTTGCCTCGATAGAATTCAGCTTTCTTCTTAACCTGATCATGTAGGTATCGCGAGCTCGTCCCGGCAAAAGAATCAGTACATGCTTTGGTTTGGTAGCCCACTAAACGCACAAAAAAGATAAAAGGTATAAGTTTTCAGATACCCGCAAATACCAATTTGAAATAGTAATGCTCAGCTATAGTATTAAAAGTAAGATTTGGATCAAAATTTCCAAACCTAAGACTTCATAACCATGCTTTGCTCATGAAACTTGCGGCAAAACTTTTGTCTAATCATAATGATCCTTACTTCCAATGGTTAAGAATACGTTATATTCAGAATGACATACCAACACAACCTCGCCAGAGAGACACAACAATTTAGAGAACAATATCGACATTAGTACAGATCACGATACAAATGACAAAAGTGATCATTGTCATTGGCAATGGTGCAAACACTTTGTTCTGGAAAGATAACTGGACATCAATGGGATGATTTCAACTCAACCTACCAACCCTATTGATCACCTTCGCGACTCATCCAAACTGCACAGTCCGGTCGCAATATAGAGATAACAATTGGGTGATATCTCTTCAACCGGTTCTTTCACAACAAGCTGCTTCAGAATTCCAAGTTCTGCAAGAGTTCCTATCTACCCAACCACTCCAATCGGACAATCTGGATGAGAAGCTATCTATACCAACATTGACTGCTCCAACTACGTCAACTTTTTACAGAACCTTGTCATTTAATGGCCTCAAGTGGCTAGCGATGGAATACACTTGGAATCGGTCAATACCGCACAACTACAGAATCTTTTTATGGCTAGCTTTTAGAGGATGTTTAAATACCAAAGACAACATGATAGCAAAACACTAGACACTTGACCCATATTGCGATATCTGCCCTGCAATAGAAATGACCGATCACATTATCTTGCGCACAGCTTCGCCAAGCTTTTCTCCAAAGTTCTTGCCAGGAGGCTAGCCCCTCTTCTCGCCAAGGTCGTTTCGTCTAACCAGTCCACGTTTATCAAGTCGAGATCGATCCAAGACAACTTCCTCCTGGTGAGACAGTCAGCACGTCTCCTTCACCAGCAAAAGAGAGCGGCTTTCCTGTTCAAACTGGATATTGCGCGAGCCTTTGATTCCTTGTCTTGGCCTTTCTGTTGGAGGTCCTTACGCGCAAGGGTTTGGGCCCAAATGGCGTGAGTGGCTATGCATCATGTTGAATCTGCTTCCACTAGGGTTCTCATTAACGGTATTCGGGGCGACCCATTTCACATGGTCGCGGCTGCGTCGAGGCGATCCTTTGTCGCCTATCTTTGTTCATTATCGCCATGGATGTCCTGAACAACCTTCTCATGACAGCCGAATATGCCTCTTTGCTCCACCTGGTCGGCGGCCCACGAGGTATCCCGCACCGGTTGTCCCTTTACGCCGATGACGCGGCGGTCTTCCTCACCCCGGTCGCCTTCGATCTGCATGTCATCAAACAAATACTGCAGCTGTTCGGGGAGGCATCGGGCTTGCGAACAAATCTGGCCAAGAGTTCCATCTCGCCAATTCGATGCAGCACTAACGAAATGCAACTCATCACCAATGAATTGACATGCGTAGTTTTAGATTTCCCATGCAAATACCTTGGGCTGCCACTGTCCTTGAGAAGACCTTCAAAAACAGATTTTCAACCTTTAATCGACAAGGTCGTAAACCGCCTACAAGCTTGGCAAGCAGGTATGTTGTCCCAAGGTGGGCGGTTAGTGCTAGTCAGGTCGGTGCTGACGTCCATCCCGGTGTATAGTTTCATGGCTCTTGACCCACCTCTTGCGGTCATCAAAGGAATCGACAAAAGGAGGAGAGCTTTTCTTTGGAAAGGTACAGAAAACGTGTCGGGAGGACACTGTTTAGTCGCTTGGCCATCTGTCTATCGACCCCTGCAGTACGGAGGACTGGGCATACACAATCTGCATGTCCTAGGCAAGGCCCTTCGTCTTCGCTGGCTCTGGCTACAAAGGACATGGTCGACAAGACCTTGGAAGGGTTTGTTGGCGTGAGCTGGACGTGTTGAGGAAGATATGTTTAGCACATCTCTCATTGTGCAGCTTGGCAATGGTGTTAACACCTTGTTCTGGTCGGATCGTTGGCTCAACGGTCGTAGCATCCCCACCCTCTTCCGCACTTGGCCAGGCGATCCCCACGCTGCGGAAAACCGGATCGGTCGCCCAAGCTCTCCACAACGCCGCTGGATCTCGGACATTAGGGAGCCTAATGCTCTTTGTATTGGCGAGATCCTTTGCCTTGGGGAGCTTTGCATACTATCAATCTCTCGAAGGTCGGCAAGACGGGTTCCTTTGGCGATGGGAAGCCTCGGGCATTACTCCTCCAGTCGGCCTACAAGGCATTCTTCTTGGGCTCGGCGGGTTCCCTTATCGCGGAGGCTATTTGGTGCGCGCGAGCCCCTCAGAGTGCAAATTTTTCGTGTGGTTAGCGATACATCGCCGGTGTTGGGCGGCGGATCGACTTCAACGTCGTGGTCTTCAAAACCAAGGCGCTGTGTTTTTGCGGACACTCCCAGAGACTATCGACCACCTTCTCGTCGGTGCGCCATAACATCTCAGTGCAGGCGCACTTCCTCACGAGCATGGACTTCTTTGGGAGTTGCTCGGTTGGGCAGCTATCACTCCAACAATACTGGCTTTCTGCTCGGGGTGCCTTATCTCCACAAGCTAGGAAGGACCTAGACTCCTATGTCATTCTTATTTCTTGGATGCTTTGGAAGGAGCGGAACAACAGGATATTCAACAACGAGACAAGTTCCTTGCATCTTACATTGCGTGATTCATGACGAGCATCGCCATCTGGCGCATGGCAGAAGCTTGTGGTCGGGAGGCGCCTTCCACCGGGAGCAGCTCCCCCTAGGCGCCTTTGGTCACGGTAGCGGTAGTGGTTTTTGTTGTCTTGTTTCTTTGTGTTTCTTTTTCTTTTAGTCTGTTTCTTTCTTTCCGGTTTCGGGCTCTAGTTTATGCTCTTCTCCTTTTTCGGTTTCCTCTGTCTTAGTTTCTCCGTTCTTGTTGTTTTAGCTTTGGGTCCCTGTCATACATCCCGACCCTCAGGGTCTTGTCCTGTACTCCGTTCTTCTTCTTAATGGAATAACACGCAAGGCTTTTGCGCGTTCTTGAAAAGAAAAAAACATTATCTTGCGCTGCAAAGCCGCACACAAACTTTGGACAAAATTAGGGCTCACAGGAGAAGCAAACTCATCTTAGAACATGATCCAATTTGTGGGAGAAGACAATGACAGGCGACGAAGATTTCTGTAAAATATGGCCAATTTGCTTTGCGGCATGCGCTCATACATTGTGGATCATGAGGAATAAACGAATTTTCCAACAGTCCGAGGCTAACACGACATTCCTACATCAGTAGATACGGATCTTACTCAACCTTTGGATGCACTGGGTAAAACCAATGTTTCACGATGGTCTTCGTCAGTGGAGCCAACTCTTGTTGTAATTATTTACCCAGGTTTTTGTTTCTTTTTCCATTTTACTTTTAATTTTATTCTATCCCATTAGTTTCTCTTCTTTCTTTTAAGGTTTTTCGGTTTTCCGTTTCTTGCCTTTTTTTAGTCTTTTTACTTCTCTTTTGTAACTCTTGTTTCGACAACCATTTCAATATAATAGTCATAAAATAGAGATTTTTCTACCTTCTACGTCAAAAAAAAAAATGCTCAGGTGGATTTCTCTTGAAACAATTCAGGAGGATACTAATTGTGCCCATATGAAATTATATGTTTTGAAATTAAACTTAGACTTCTGTAGTTTGTTGAACAAAAAAGAGCCTATTTTTTCTGTTCTTTCGCCTATAGGACACAGGTAACAATGACTAGATTGTGCAAGGAGCAACTATAAAGCATTATGTGAAGTTTAATTCATCTGAAGGTAGTCTTTGAGTTATAAGACAACAGCATAATTAACAAGAGGAGTTAAGTTGCGCAAAGGGCTTAGTAAGAGATGGTGGCGAGGGAACGAACGACCCAAAAGCGGGCGTGATCCTCACTCGGATTGGTGATGGCGTGGAGCACACCGAGCACGACGAGGAGTCGCCGCCCGTAGTATGTCCCCGCTCGCGACCAGCGCCTTGAACGCCATCCTGACCTCCTCTTCGCTGTGGTCGCGCGTCGCGTCCAGCGCCACCACCACCATCTGCGGCGGCGGCAGCAGCGGCGACAAGACCACCAGCATCGCGGCCCCGCCTTCGGGGTGGCCCCTCTGTGGCGTGGTCATCCCCGCGCCGATGACGGAGTACATCGACATGGGCGTGCTGACCGGGGTGCTGGTGGCGCTGCTCCTGCTCCTCCGGTCGTCCGCCGCCGGCGCCTCGAAGCCCAGCTGCCATTGTGGCCACCCGGGAGCGAGGTTATTAGTAGGTCGAGACGGCGTCGCGCCGCGGAGTATATTCGGGACAATATAGAGTCCATTCGATTCTGCTGCAGGCGCGGGGGGCATCACGAAGGCACCGGAAGCGAATATATCACGGGCACTCATAGCCAGCGCAGCGACGATGGCGACCTGGCGGGCAACCGAGGCGGCGGCGATCCGCAGCAGCTTGCGGTTGTCGCGTCGCGGGCGGACGGTTGCGCCGGCGGGGGCAGCGAGGAAGCCGAACAGCGAACTGGAAATGAGAGCGCTTGCTTATGTAACGTACTCGATTTTAAGTACGTGGTCCCTTTCTTGCGGCTGCGGCCTTCTGGGCAAGAATGAGCAATCAGCTGGTGACCTTGGCGACTAATCTTATGCAGGTTTATCTGATTCTTTCCCTTTTCCTAGCCAAAGGCTGAGTCTAGAAGGGCTTCGATTTCTGCTGGAAGCTCTATTTATTCCGAGGAGCTGGAAATCAGGGATCGGAATCTTTTGCATGGAAGAAGTCAATGCAGAGGATCTACATGATTATTATGAGCGATATCTACTATTAAATTAAAAAATTAAAGGATAAGATCAAGTGCTACAATATTTTTCTGCAGTAGTTCCGCTACAGCAAAATCGGCACAATCATTTTCCGTTGTGCAAAATATTGTTCACCCTCTCGCGAAACATATTCACATGGTCATGGATCCGAAAATTGTGGCTAAAAAAAAGATATGGCTGGCACTGTACACCTCTTTTTCTTTCCCATCTCCTCTGTCTTGTCAAACAACTAACAAGCAAGGGTTGCATATTTTCATTAAGAGAAGGGAATGTAAAAGGCATTTCACGATAACATGAGATGCTAATATGTTATCGTCATCAAACAAATCACCGACTTAAAATCGAGTACGTGATTTGTGGCTAAATAACCCTTCCTCCCCTTGACAACCACCGACACAGGCACCCCTTTCCTCATCTTCTCTTCCCACCTGCCCACCACCGCTGCTATGGTTGCGAATCCAGCGGCTACAACTCAAATTTGGCTATATCAAGCGTCGGCGTGCATATCCGCGGATCTAAGCGCGCTGCTTTGGATCCTCGCCGGCACTTGGCGATCTCCCACCTTCAGCCAAATGTGAAGGTCTTCACAGTCTCCCCCACCTTTGGTCAGGCATGGAGGGTAACATCTCTCCCACCTCTGGTCACGGTCATCATCGCGTCATTGTTCTCTGTTGCAGTCACTGCCATCCTCTAGTTCGTGTCTGTTGTGGAGGTAGCCCCTCGTACCGCTTCGCCCTAGCAAAGAGGACGTAGAAAAAGGCAATGGAGATAATGAAGCTTGGCAACCACCCCGGCGCAAGCCTTGAAGAAAGTAGAAGTCCACGTCTTTGACCCTTCCATGAACGACACTAACCGTTGATACCCACGAGCACCGCTACTCAGTGACGGACGCAGGATTTTCAGGATGGGTGTTCGAAGTTACAAAAATATGGATCAATATGGAACAGAAAGTCCACAGATCACAATAGTAATAATAGAAGTACTAATTATTTATACCGGAGATAACATTTCAATTCTCAAATATTTCAAATAAATTACAAAATAATTAAGAAAAATTTAAATTGTCAGACTTCTCCATTTTTAAAGCTCTAATATCTACAATTCACATACATACAAGATTGAAGATTCAGGATCACAATATGACAATATCTACAATTCGCATACATACAAGATTGAAGATTCAAACTCTAATATTTACAATTCACATACATACAAGATTGAATATTCAGAACCACAATATGACAATATCTATAATTCACATACATACAAGATTGAAGATTCAAGACCACAATTTGCCAAATTGGGAATTGGAAATTACCTGGTTCTCGCTCTGGCTGCCTCTACCCTGATGCCCTCTGCTTGGCTCTGGCTCTGGTTCACAAAGTAACAACACTATAAATTCGTCACCGGGATGAGCTAAGTCATCAAAGCAAGAACAACCCCTTTCTTGCATTCCACAAATCATAAGTTCTGAAGTTCACAACACTACAAGCTAGTAGCTACAACAGTACCTGCAACTGCAAGCTGCAATTCGATGCGCAACTAAGCTGATAGAGTTGGAGCAGGAGGCTGGTGACTGGAGTCTGGCGAGCAAGCCGCCGCCGCCGCGCGGCGCCACATGACCGCATGCCGTAGTGCCCCTCCAGCCACCGCCTCCGCCCTGCGATCCTCCTCCTGGCCTCCACTTCCACCCTATGGTCCTCCTCCAGTCCTCCCGGCCTCCCCTCCCCTTGACCCCTTCGACCCTTCTCTGGTTTTCCCCGGCCCTGCCGCCCTGGGAGTCCGCGTCCGTGATGCCGTCACGCCGCGACGGCGCACGACCCCGCCAAATCACCGACCCGAACGCCGCACGGCTGCACTCGCCGTCGGCCCGCTGCCACGGCCTCCGGTCTCTGTGGCCGCCGGCTGCGCCTCCGCCCTCCAGTTCTTGCCTGCGCTGCTCCTGCTCCTACTCTTGCTCGGTGCCTCGGTCCTCCCCTTGACGGTTTGACCCATTCTCGGCTTCTCCGTTTCTCCCTGGCCTCGAGAGTCCCCCCACCCACCACCGTCCGCCGGCCCGCCACCACGCCCCACGCTCACCCGCCGCCGTTGCGCTCAGTGTGGAGCCGCTGAGTGCCTGAGCTGCACAAGGATGGAGACGGATGGAGACATTTAGGGTTGGGAGAATGGGAGTTGGGCGCACATCAACGCATGCGTGATGCGTCCGTGGGATGGTTGGGCCATTCCGGTGGCAATGGGCTCCGGCGACCAGGCGTGCGTCTTTGTGGGCTGGGCTAGGAGCCTAGGACACGAGGCGTGAGTGTCCCAGCGTGCTGTAGTGTGCACAAGGCTGCGACTGAGGAAGCTACGTGCTGAGTCAACATTACTTTTGATATATACATGTATTATACTCTAAATATACATAATTTTTGCCCAAAAAATTTAGGTGTTCAATTGAACACCCATGAACCTAGGTGGGTCTGCCCCTGCCGCTACTCTACTAAAAAGGAAGACCAAGTCAATGAAGACCCTCGTAGCTGGTGGCACTGACGCGTCGGGATCGCAATCACGGGGTTATCTGTGCCCCCTCGTTACAAGCAAACTAAAAGGGAGAGGCCGTCGCTAGCTCCTAGGAAGCAAAAAGTCCACTAATGTGGCCATCCCCAGCGGGAGGGGGTCCTCTGTAGCAGAGCACAAAATGCATATGAGCTACATTGTCTTGCATTAGAGTTATATTTACGCCACTTGATCGAAATCCAACACATAGTGTCTTGCATTAGAGTTATATATACGCCACTTGATCGAAATCCAACACATCAGTTGAGCGTTGTAGTAGTCTTGCTACTGATACATGTTGCAATGCTAAAGACATCCCTGGCCTTTGATTTTTGATTCAATGCTTCAGCGGCACTGTACACATTGTAGCATATGGAGTTTTGTTCCCTACTGTAGAGGACCCATTTCCCCATGGAGATGACAGAGCATGATTCTATCATGCCTATGCAAAAGGGAAACAATGACAAGTGGGGTCATGGTGTGAAGTGGATCATGTATGTAGTGTGTGTTGGAGGCCTGAGGCGGTGTGTGTGTGTGTGTTTGGGTTTAAAAGGGGAGCCTCGCGTGCTCTGCATCGCCGCCGCGCCGCACCTACTCACCCCCTGCTCGCTTTGTCCTATCCGCCGTCGCGCCCGTCCTCGCTGCCTCGCGACGCCGCGCTGCGTCTCGTGCCTCGCCGAGCGGTGCCGCACTGCCGCTCCCACCGGCGCGCTGCCTGTCCGTGCACACCGCGCGCGCGCGCCCGTCACGTCCGTCCGTCCGGTTCCCGCCTCCACGCTCGTGCCTTGCCGTCGCCGCCGCCGCGCGCCACCTCGCCATCTGCGTGCCGCGCCCCACCGGACCCGCTGCCGCGTGCCCCCTTTTTGCGCGTCGCTCGCCGGACCCCCAATGGCTCCTCCTCCTCCCTTGCCCATAAAAGCCCACCCGGTGCCCCATTGTCTCCCCCTCGACACCTCCCTTCTTCCCCCAAGCAAGAAGAGGACCGAGGAAGAAGAAGCAAAAGAGAGAAGAAGAAGGGGAAGAACTCACCTCCGGTCGCCGCCACCGCTCGGTGAGCCCCCGTCGTCGCCGCCCTTAGCCGCGCCTCCCCTCCCCGTCGTCGTCGCGCCCCCGAGTCTCCTTATCCTCCCTCCCCGCGCGCGCCCCCCATTCCTCGCCCTTTGGCCTCGATCCGAGCCACCCCCCTTCAGTTTTTAGGCCGTGCCCCCGTGGGCCACGCCCGCGCTGCGTGCCTGTTTCGGCCCGCGCCGTGGGCCGGGCCGAATTTTGCCCCGTGGGCCGCCGCCGTTTTTTCTTTTTTGTTTGTTTTTCTTTTCCTTTTTGTTTTAAATTCAAAAGAAAGGCTTCAAAAATTCATATCTCCTTCATTCCAACTCCAAAAATTATAAAACTAATTTCTAAAATTTTGTTGATTCAAGATCTTGCTAATGGCATAGGTCTTGTTCAATTTGGAGTTAATTTGTGTATTCTTGTGTATTTATTTGCTCTCTCTGTCGTTGTGTCTTTTTCCGGTACTTTCGTCCGAATAGGATTCGAAGACACTGGAGACCTCCAAGTTGATCAAGAATAAGACTACCAGAACTCTCTTACCTATAATCAAGGCGAGTCAATACTTTGATCATATTGAGCCTACATTTTATGCAAATTATATTCTTTTAAAATAGCAAATTGCATGCTTTAATTCTTTAAGCAAATGTATGTTAAACCTTAAGGTAGTTAAATACCCAGTTGTTGATTAACAATTTAATATGCCATCCTTGACATTTGAATCCATTAATCCTTGTCACCCTAATAACTATATGGTAAATACTAGCTATATGTTGTACTTAAGCGACATGCTAGTATTGCTTAAGTACCGGGACATTAAAATGTCCCAATCATCATCTTTTCAAACATGAAACGGTTTTGGGCAGTCATTGGTGGTCCATGACTGAAGAAAATAAGATAAGTTGGTTTTACTCATCAAAACCCTAAATTGCTATTACCTTGTCTGGGTGGACAGTAAGATGGATGGTATGACAGTGTGTGCTAATGTAGCCCAAGAACTGTCGTTTTGTGGACTGGAATGTGGAATGAACCGCCCAGACAACCCTAAGGACTTAATCTTGTCATGACCTTCCGTGTAAAACAAGTGCAACCACAAGTCTGTAAAGTACAACCTGACTAAATAATTTGTATCCATCAGTACGAGTTGCATCAGATAGATGATCCGTGACGCCGTAAGCCTTTGTGGCGAACGGTGTCGGGGTGCACGATGTAAGTCGTTCGACGGTGCAAGAGAGAGTGCGAGTAAGGGTTAACGGATCTAAAAGCGAGCATAACCGTTCGCGAGGCGAAACCTTAGCGAAGTGTAATTAATCTTGAGGATGCATTGTAAAGGCCTTGTGATGATCTCCTTGATTCACATGTCTCACGAAGCGTGTGTACATATCAAGGCGATTATCTCTTATGGGTAAAGTGTGCAACCTCTGCGAGTAATAAACTGTTTAAACAGCCGCGCCTACGGTCAAAGGCGGATATGGGAATTTAACTTGAGTTAGTTCTATTTCAAAAACTTTTGTGGGTGGTATGAAAAATGTGGTGGGCTCACCTAGCCCAGGTTGGATTTTCTGAGTTTTGAGACTCGGTGATGTTAATATGTGGGGTAACCCCAATCAAATTAAGCATAAGGTGGAGGGAACCTCTGCTGTTATTAAATTTTGCACAACTACTCTTTTTTAATAAAATGCAATTTGGTTAAAATGCTAAGTGATAGGAATTTGTAATTATGATATTTGAAAACATTGCTTTAGCAAATAAAAGAACCCGGGCCATCCTTGTTTAGCCTTGCATGTATAATATTGCATTGTGTGTTGGCTCGCGAGCACGGAAGTTGTGCTCATCCTCTGTAACATCCCCATTTTGGCTTGTGTTTCAAATGTAAGAAATTGAGGGTAAATTAAAACTTTTCTTACATCCTTGTGCTTTTGAACTTTTCTGAAAATTCTTGTAAAAGAATTTTGTGAAATTCAAAAGCAAAACCCTCAATTATCTAAAGTCAACAACCTCCTTGGTCAAATCTTGTGTCAAACCTTGGTAATAATTTTCCCTGGGTTCTAAGGTTGCCTTGTGACCCATCTGAATTATTTCATAATTTTTGGAAATTATTTGAAATATTTTAGAGGCAAGTCAAACCTTGGTCAAACCTTTGAAATAGCCTTCTGGAATTTCTTGAGAAAAATTCAGTGCACAAAAACCTCTGGAAATTTTATGGGAGGTAAACCCCAAGGTAAGCAAGCTCCAGTTAAAATTTCATGAATTTTGGGGTTGATTTGATACCTCAATTAAATCCCCAAAGTTTCAGCCTTTAAAATTCAAAACCTAACTGGTTTGCACTGTTCCTCGGGTGCGAGTCAGACTCGGGCTCGAGCCAACTGACTCGGCCGAGTCAACTAACCGCACCCGGCGCGGGCGAGCGGGCGCGCGCGCTCTGGACCGTTGGATCTCCATCGAACGGCTCGCATCTGTGTAGGCATTCGGACCCTCCGGTTGCCCTCTGATTCTCGACCGTTGGATTTCAATCGGGCGGTCGACGTTTGCCCGACGCCGTTTCAACTCGATCGCGTGTTAGCCCTTGGATGCGGTCGGACGGTGGCGTCGTCGCCTTCCCTCGCTCGCGCGGCCGCGCCATGGCGGAGCCGGCGTGGAGTGCGCGATGCCACTGTCCCATCCGGCGACCTCGCAGCGGGTGTCTGCGGCGCATTAAATGCCCGTCACTCCACCGCCCGTTTAGTCGTCGTCTCAAGCGCTCCCGTCGCTCACGGCGGCCGTAGCGGCAGCGAGAACCCGAGGCGAACAACGGTGCCTCTCGCTCTTCACGGCTACTTAAGCCCCTGGTCACCTCCTTTGGCTTCCTTTCCTCTCCCGCGGCTCTCTGCACCCTCGAGCTTGAGCGAGCCCATACCACCCAGCGCCCATCTCCGCCATTGCCGAGCTTGGAGCTCTGTCGCCGACGGTGCTCCGTGGCTCCTCGCCCGATTCTTCCTCCTGCTCCTTCCTCTTACCTGCGTGGTGCTTAACCCTCACCCTATTTTGGGTTTCTCTCTGAGGCGTGGGGATTGGAGTTTTGGAGCTCGCGACGCCAGAGCCCCTTTCTTCTCGGTCTGGTAAGACCCCATTTCCCAATCCACGCCTCCTGGAGCTTCTGCGTGGTATTGCGAAGCTCATGGTACCACCGGTGTTCTTGGTTTGGCCCAGTCGGCCCCTCGCGTTGAGGCATCCCCGCACGCGCCGATCCGATCCTCGTCGCCGGGCTGTTCGTTCATCCTCCGTCCACCCCAACCCGTCATCATCTTCAGTGAACCCCTGGTGAGCTTAAGCTCTTCCCCGTTTAGCTTTTGCTGCACCGTGGCCGTGGTTCCTGTTTCGGTCGCGGTGCCGCCGTCGTTAGCCTCCGGCTCACCGCCGGCTACCGTATGGCCTCCGGTTGGTCGCGTTAAGTCCATAGGACCCCGTCATAGCTTTTGCACCCGTCCATTTGCGCGTGGCTTAGACATGCCATCGTTTTCGTTTTCGGCCGTAGCACTCCTCGCCTCGCGCGCCGCGCGCGCGTCGTCGGTCGCCATTGGCCTCGCCGCGGTGCCATCCAGTGCGTAATAGCGATGGGTTTCGTTTTAGCTCGTTCGGGCCTCGCCACGAGCTCCTCGCGGCGACACGCCCGCGAGCTCAAGTTTTGCTCGGCTCTGTTGTCGGACGAGCGGCAGCAGCGTTCGGGGCGACGTGGCTCGTTAGTGGTCGTCCGATCTAGAGATCTACGACCCTCAGCTCTCCACGTCGCCGCCCTCTTCTGCGCGCTCAGTGCCTGTGTCGCTCGGGTTCAACCGGGGACGTTCGATCTGAGATCGGCGGCTCTCAATCGTCCACGTCTCCGGGTGTTAGGAAAATCCCCGAAAATGCTAAGTCCAAAAACTGAAGAACTTTAGGGTCTTGTCATTTTTGTATCTCTGTAACTATAGATCCAAATTAGATGATTCCAATTTTGTTAGTTTCCTTATACCTTGAACTTAAATAGAAAAATAATTGTAGACTATGATCAAACCTGGAAAACCCTTTTCAAAAATAGTAAACAAGTGAACTTAATACTGTTTTTCAGAACTTTTAGCAAACTTGTAAAATGCATATCTTTTTATATATAGCTGATTTTTGTGTGAATCCAATTGGATTAGCTCCCACTGATAGTATATTTGCTAGGAAAATTGGTTTCACAAATTTTACTGTTTTTAAAAAAATCATAAGGATCATATTTTAGTTTAATACCCTAAACAGTTTAGACAAATCATAACTCTTTCAATATAACTCCAAATGACCTGAAATTTTATATGGATTATCACTATACCAGTAGGTAGCTACCATAAAAGTTTCAGCTTCAAAATCTTTCTAGAAAATATTTTTGCTACAGTACCTAATTATAGCCGAAAATAGGTTTTTAGGGAATATCTTTTGCACCACAAATCCAAATTAGGTTTTTCCAGTTTCTATGTCTAGGTGTATTCCTATTTTACCTTGTGCATAAATTTCGTCGCAATTGGATAATTTTTGCTTGCTCTTTTGTTTAAGTGTTGCTCGTCTTATTGGTTGTTCTCGCTTCTTTTTGCTTTTCGCTTAGGCTTCGACATTTGCGGTAACCCGAGAACGATCCTCGCAATGATTTGACCAACAACAAGCGAGCAAGCGTTTGATCATTTCCACTTGATCCCATTACTTTTAAAGTCTAATATTTTGTTTAACTTCTATGTATGCATTGCTATTTTGTTGTTAAATTGATTAGTTAATCCTCTAGTTGCATAATCTGTAGGTAAATGTTATCCTCTACTACCTGAGCCTAGGTTATTTGCTGTGATTAGAGTTCGTTGGATGAGCTCTTGTCACTTAGTAGATTTCGAATAAATATTTCTTATCCATGCCTAGATATCGGTAGTATTGGGCGATCATCGACTTAGTCGGTGATCTTGATCACACAAATGCTATTATTATTCCATTATGTCCAACCCTTGTGTTTTACCATTTTGCAAATCAAAAACTGAAAACAAAAATTATATCTTGGCTTGGGCACAATGGTATGTTGGGTGATCTGTTGGGTGTGATTGGAATGGTGCCTAAGTCCCTAAGGACCGAGTTACTTGTGCCATTGATCCAAGCAATTGTTGCGTGCTAACCACACGAGGGGGGTATGGAACCTCTCTTGACTAAGTACTTTGGGAGGTGTTAATTATGAGCTGGTCGGTGGGTGTGTTCTTGTGTGTGTGTGTGTTTGTGGTGTTTGGAGGGGAGCATTAGCAGACCGGTTAGGCTGTCTAATGTGTCTTTCTCCCGTGGGTTGCGGCTCTTAATTAGCATCGTCCATTGGAAAGTGTCTTGTTAGACTTAGCCGTGCCTGCATACCAAAGGAAGTATGCTAACCGTGGCTGGTGGAAAGGCGGTCTATCGTGTGGGTACATTGGTACACCCCTGCAGGGTTTAAAACTATTCGAATAGCCTCGTCCTAGGTTATGGACACGCTTGGTTATTTCCCAAAAGAACTAGACTACAACCTTTTAAAAACTTAAACTTGACATGGGTGGTATGAAGGGGTACTTCATGCTATTGTTGTGGTGACTATGGGTTAGTCACTTCTAGGTTGGTGTTGTCATCTATTTATTGTTATTATTGTCTCTCTTTTATTTGAACAATAAAAGTTAATTGCAACCTTGCTTTGAATCTATTACCTTATTGCAAATGAAAACTTGCTTTATCTTTGAAAATAAGTCGAGCCTCATCCACTTAAATAAAGCTTGCATGTAGTTAATTATAGTTCTGTTATCTCACACGTCAGTCTTGCGAGTACAAAACCAAGTTTTGTACTCATCTGCTTTGCTTAATATTAATTGTTGCAGAGGAAGAATGTGAGCCCCAAGGGCCTCACTTTTGTGAGCTGTGTTGCGGCGTTGTTTGGGACGATTAGCTTGGCGGTCCGGTTGGTTGCCTTGTGGGTAAAGGCACACCGATTGACTTTTGCTTATCGCCATCTTATGACCATTTTGCTTCCGCTGTTTAAATTAGTTACTTATGTGTTATTTGGCCGGTCGGTCTCTCTTTTGTAATAACTCTCTTTATATTATCTATGTCTTTCAGTTGTTGCTTTTGCTTCGGCTCTATGTGTATGAATGGAATTGATGCATGATTTTGTAACGGGGTGTGTATACTGCAATTATGGGAAGTATACATATCTCGAGACTTGGTTTATTTGATTTGTACTGTTAGGACCAAGTGGATGGTTGAACAGTACAAGCCGAATAAACCGGGGTCCTCGCAAAGTTGGTATCAGAGCCATTCCGACCGTAGTAACCCAAGCTTGGTCGTCCTTAGGATAATTTGAAAACCTTATTTTCAAAGTATCAAATGATTTATGAAAGCTTAAGTAAGTTCTCAGATTTTACTCCTTACCTATCTTAGCTTTCTATCTCACCTTGCTCTAAATTGAGTTTTAAAAATTGTTTTCCTCATCTTCTTCTAAAAAGATAGTCGTTATCGATTAATTGGGTTTTGGGAACCAATGAGTTTGGCAAATTGAAACGTTAGCCGCCCTCTACAAGATTTTGAAGCTTCGGAAGTTGAAGATTTCGGCTTGGGAGCTTGGATGCAAGATCTGGACAGCGATCGTTCAATTTCCGGACAGCAAGCTCAAAGGTTTCTAAATAGGGTAGAAAATGAGAGGTTAATCAACTAAAACTTGTGGAAATAAAAGGGGTAGGATGTGATACTAGTTAGCTAAGTATCTAACGTTATCTTTATCGCCTTAACCTTGCTCTTGAGAAATGTTAGACTTGTTGTAAGGTGCTGAAATTTTTATCTTCTCCCACCATTACTCGTTCCTTCAATACGGGTTAATGGCATTGAGAAGTTGAGCTTGGTTTCGAGTTTCCTTGCTGTTTTGGAACCTTTTTGGAAACATTTAAAGTTTGTTTACTTGCTGTCCTTGGCTTTCGGTTAGGGTGATATCTCATTCCCCTAATCGTTAGCTTTTCACTTTCATCAACTTCTAGTATTAGTGCTTTGGTTTCTAACCCAAATTTCTTGAACCGGGATGGCTGGAGGTACTCGTAGCGGCCGTGGTCAGCAGCCTGGTTTGGATGAGGAGCTCCCGCCTCCCGACCATGGTGAGGTCCTTCTTGATCGAGTGCAACCGTTCGGAGGACGGGAGGTCTGCTTGGATGTTATTGCGCGCAACACCTCCGCATACGACCGGTGCCTCGGGATCGGGCGGGGCGATATCGATCTCGTGGGGTTTGGTGAGTTTCTTCACACTCGGCCCCACGTTTCGTGTCGAGGACCCATTGGGCGCGGATGGTGGTGCGTCAGTTGAGCGTAAGCTCGGCGTTGCTCGATGCTGGACCAGACAAGGCACTCTTTGCCTCCCATCGGTGTAGGGGCGGCACTCTCTTGGTGGGAGAACTTCTTGGCCATGCAGCCCGCCGCCACTGCTGTCTCTTGGGATGAGTTCGGACGGTGTTCCGTCGAGCTCACATCCTGCCCGCTTGATGAAGGTGAAGAAGAAGGAGTTTCTCGCGCTCAAGCAAGGCGTAAGTCGGTGATGGAGTACATGCGAGTTCAACCACTTGGCTCGTTATGCTCCATCCGAGGTGGCCACCGATGAGGCCAAGCGGGAGAAGTTCATGGAGGTTTGTGCGAGGAGCGCAAGACAAGCTCTCCATTGTGGACTTTGTCGACTTTCGGGCCTTGGTGGACAAGGCCATTGTTCTTGAGCACAAAGCGGCGCTGGCGAGTCCCATAGCGCAAGTGGGAGGCCCGATGCCGCAGTCGGCCTCTCGTCCCGTGTCGGGCCTACCCGGGGCCGTTGCGTGGCTTCACTACCACCGAGGCCGCGCGGCACCGGCTCCTCGCCCTCCGCAGTCGTGCCCGATCCACGTGCGCTGCGAACCAGCGAGGTGGCCCCGCAATCCATTGCCGGGTCACTGCTTTTCATGCAACCGAAGGGCATTATGCCAATAGTTGCCCTAACGGGGTGGAGCGGCCCCTCGTCCTAATGGAGGGCGCGGGCGGGGAGGTGGTCCTTCCGAGATCGAAGGTTGTCCCGCTACCCAGGCGTGGGTAGTGGCGCGTCAACCTCATCTCCGCGGAGGAGGCACGAGAGGCACCCGACGTCGTGTTGGGTACCCTTCGGTTAACTCTTTCCTGCTCTGATTTTATTTGATTGAGCGCATCTCATTCGTTTGTTTCGAGTCTTTTGTCTCTGTGGGAGGTCTTCTTTTACTCCATTGTTGGTCCATTGCTCATTCGCTCTCCGGTTCGGAGTTGAGAGTCGAGTCCGAGTGTAGGGATGTCCTGTTGAGATAGAAGGGTAGGATTCTTGGCAAACCTTATCCTCCTTCGATCGGCGAGCTTAGATGTAATCCTAGGCATGGATTGGTTGTCTCGGCACATGGGACAAATTGATTGCGCTAGGAGGCTCATCTACCTCACGATCCTTCCGCGAGCATGTTCGCTTTCGCGAAGGCTGCAGGATCCGCATCTCTTCGCGCTTGAAGCGAAGCCACTCTAGATATTAGTGAAGTCCCGGTGGTATGTGACTTTGTTGATGTCTTCCGGCGACCTTCGGGGATGCCACGATTCGAGACCTCGAGTTTGTCATTGAGTTGGTTCCTGCACGCCCGATTTCAAAGAGGCCTTACCGGATGGACCCAATTGAGTTGGTGGAGTTGAAAAAGCGGTGGGTGAGCTTCAAGAGAAGGGTTTCATCCGCCTAGCTCATCTCCTTGGGGATGCTCGGCAATCTGTCGAAAAAGGACAAGGCGCTGCACATGTGCGTTGATTACCGTCCACTTAATGAAGTAACGGTAAAGAACAAGTACCCTTTGCCCGTATCGATGACCTCTTCGATCAATTAACCGGAGCTCGAGTCTTCTCCAAGATTGATTTGAGAGTGGGGTATCATCGAGTTCGGATTCGACGGAGGATATCCCAAAGACGCTTTTTCTACTCGTTATGGCTTGCGAGTATACCGTCATGTCATTCACAACCAATGCTCGGCCTTGTTCATGAACCTCATGAATTCGGTGTTCATGGAGTATTTGGATAGGTTCGTTGTGGTCTTCATCGATGATATCCTTATCTACTCCAAGAGCGATGAGGAACACACCGAGCATTTGAGGCTTGTGTTGGGCAAGCCGCGAGCACCATTTGTATGCGAAGTTCGACAAGTGCGTGTTCGGTTGAAGGAAGTAGCCTTCTTAGGCCATATTCTTTCGGCGGGAGGCGTGGCGTGAATCCTAGCAAGATCGACGTGCTTTCACGAGTCACCACGCCGGTCACCGAAGTTCGAGTTTTCTTGGTTTAGCGGGATATTATCGTCGCTTTATCGAGAACTTCTCCAAGATAGCAAAGCCGATGACGGAGTTGCTCAAGAAGGACAAGAAGTTCTCGTGGTCCGCTGATTGCGAGAAAGTTTCAAGCGCTTAAGAAGCGATTGACCACCGCTCCGTTCTTGTTCTCCCGATGTCCGTCGAAGCTTGATATCTTTTGTGGCGCTTCTCGTCGAGGCCTCGGTTGTGTCCTTATGCAAGAAGGCAAGGTAGTGGCCTATGCATCAAGGCAATTGAGACATCATGAACTCAACTATCCTACCCATGACTTGGAGTTGGCGCGGTGATCCATGCACTTAAGATTTGGCGACATTACCTAATCGGTGTCGTTGTGAAGTGTATTCGGATCACAAAAGCCTAAAGTATTTGTTCACCCAACCGATCTGAACCTCGGGCAAAGGAGATGGTTGGAGTTGATCAGGACTATGACATGGGTATTCACTACCATCGGGCAAGGCCAATGTCGTTGCGGATGCGCTTAGTCATAAGCGCATTGCAATGCATTGTTGCTCAAGAACCCCTCTTGGAGGAGTTTCGTCTCAACTTGGGTTTGGTTGAGCATGGTTCCTCGCCGCCTTGGTTGTACAACCAACCTTGGTGGATCGGATCAGTCCGCTCGTGATCGGATGTTGGAGTGAACCGCATCAAGGAAAATGTCAAGAATGGAACAACCAAGTGCTTCTCCGTAGATGAGCTTGGTGTCGTGAGGTTCGAACAACGCCTCGTGGTTCCAAAGGACATGGAGTTGCGGGATTTGATCCTCGCGAAGCCCACGATTCTCCGTTATCCATTCATCCGGGGCCACGAAGATGTATCGGGATCTCGCCGAGGTTCGGTGGACCGAATGAAGAGGAGATCGCAAGGTTCGTTCGAGTCGCGACATGTGGCGTCGTGTCAAGGCGAGCATCGGCGCCTGCGGATTGCTTGACCCTTGCCCATTCGGAGTGGAAGTGGAATTGGTCGGGATGGATTTTATCACTGGACTACCTAGATCACCGAGGGCAATGATGCCATTTGGGTTATCATTGACCGGTTGTGAAAGTGGCGCATTTTCTTCCGTCAAGACCAAGATTCGTGCGGTCACCTTGCGGGCTCTATATCGCCGAGGATAGTGAGCTTGCATGGGGTGCAAGACGATCATTTCGATCGTGGTTCCATCTTCACTTCGATTCGGCATAGCTTGCAAGAAGCTATGGGAACTCGTCTTTCTTCGACAACATATCACCCCCAAACAGATGGTCAGACCGAGAGGGTCAACCAAGTTTTGGAGGACATGCTACGAGCTTGTGTTCTTTCCTATGGGAAGCACTGGGAGAAGTGCTTGCTATTCGCCGAGTTTTCTTATAACAACAGCTTCCAAGCCAGTCTCGGCATGGCACCATTTGAGGCCCTATACGGGAGAAAGTGTAGAACGCCGTTGAACTGGTCTGAGACCGGTGAAAGACCTTTCTTTGGCCCGGACTCGATTAATGAGGTCGAGAGTCAAGTCCAGCTCATTCGTGATCGCTTACGCACAGCTCAATCCAGGCAAAAGAGCTATGCGGATCGCCGTCGTCGTGAGTTAAGCTTTGAGCCCAATGACTTCGTTTACCTCAAGGTTTCTCCTCTGAAAGGTCACCAGCGTTTTGGTGCCAAGGGCAAGTTAGCTCCTCCATATGTCGGTCCATACCGTGTCATCGAGAAGAAGGGAGCTGTTGCCTACAAGTTGGAGTTGCCTGCTGCACTTGCGGGGGTACATGATGTGTTCCATGTGTCCCAACTTAAGAAGTGCCTCCGTGTTCCAACAGAAGAAGCCCCGTTGGAAACTCTTGATGTTCAGGAAGATTTGACCTATCGCGAGCACCCTGTTCGCATACTCGAGGAGGCTGAGCGAAGAACAAGGAACAAGACCATCAAGTTCCTTAAAGTTCAGTGGTCAAACCATTCCGAGGACGAGGCTACTTGGGAGCGAGAGGATCGTCTCCGTGCAGACCACCCCTCTTTCTTTTCCGAGTGAACCAAATCTCGGGATGAGATTTTTGTAAGGGGGGGAGGTTTGTAACATCCCCATTTTGGCTTGTGTTTCAAATGTAAGAAATTGAGGGTAAATTAAAACTTTTCTTACATCCTTGTGCTTTTGAACTTTTCTGAAAATTCTTGTAAAAGAATTTTGTGAAATTCAAAAGCAAAACCCTCAATTATCTAAAGTCAACAACCTCCTTGGTCAAATCTTGTGTCAAACCTTGGTAATAATTTTCCCTGGGTTCTAAGGTTGCCTTGTGACCCATCTGAATTATTTCATAATTTTTGGAAATTATTTGAAATATTTTAGAGGCAAGTCAAACCTTGGTCAAACCTTTGAAATAGCCTTCTGGAATTTCTTGAGAAAAATTCAGTGCACAAAAACCTCTGGAAATTTTATGGGAGGTAAACCCCAAGGTAAGCAAGCTCCAGTTAAAATTTCATGAATTTTGGGGTTGATTTGATACCTCAATTAAATCCCCAAAGTTTCAGCCTTTAAAATTCAAAACCTAAGCGGTTTGCTTTGTTCCTCGGTGCGAAGTCGGACTCGGGCTCGAGCCAACTGACTCGGCCGAGTCAACTAACTGCACCCGGCGCGGGCGAGCGGGCGCGCGCGCTCTGGACCGTTGGATCTCCATCGAACGGCTCGCATCGTGTAGGCATTCGGACCCTCCGGTTGCCCTCTGATTCTCGACCGTTGGATTTCAATCGGGCGGTCGACGTTTGCCCGACGCCGTTTCAACTCGATCGCGTGTTAGCCCTTGGATGCAGATCGGACGGCTGGCCGTCGTCGCCTTCCTCTCGCTCGCGCGGCGCTGCGCCATGGCGGAGCCGAGCGTGGGTGCGCAGTGCCCTGTCCCATCCGGCGACCTCGCAACGGGTGT
Source organism: Ampelocalamus luodianensis (assembly GCA_036346255.1). NCBI lineage: Eukaryota > Viridiplantae > Streptophyta > Magnoliopsida > Poales > Poaceae > Ampelocalamus > Ampelocalamus luodianensis. The sequence goes on along the minus strand of CM070617.1, from coordinate 19,630,659 downwards.
CTGCAGCGCATTAAATGCCCGTCACTCCACCGCCCCGTTTAGTCGTCGTCTCAACTGCTCCCGTCGCTCACGGCGACCGTAGCGGCAGCGAGAACCCGAGGCGGAGCAACGGTGCCCTCTCGCTCTTCCTGGCTACTTAAGCCCCCTGGTCACCTCCTTTGGCTTCCTTTCCTCTCCCCGCAGCTCTCTCTTGCACCCTCTGAGCTTGAGCGAGCCCATACCACCCCAGCGCCCATCTCCGCCATTGCCGAGCTTGGAGCTCCTGTCGCCGACGGTGCTCCAGTGGCTCCCTCGCCCGATTCTTCCTCCTGCTCCTTCCTCTTACCTCTGTGGTGCTTAACCCTCACCCTATTTTGGGTTTCCTCTACAGAGGCAGCGGGGATTGGAGTTTTGGAGCTCGCGGCCGCCAGAGCCCCCTTTCTTCTCCGGTGCCGGTAAGACCCCCATTTCCCAATCCCTGCCTCCTGGAGCTTCTCTGTGGTATTGCGAAGCTCATGGTACCACCCGGTGTTGCTGGTTTGGCCCAGGTCGGCCCCTCCGCGTTGAGGCATCCCCGCACCGCCGCTGATCCTCGTCGCCGGGCTGCTCCGTTCATCCTCCGTCCACCCCAACCCCGTCATCATCTTCAGTGAACCCCTGGTGAGCTTAAGCTCTTCCCCGTTTAGCTTTTGCTGCACCGTGGCCGTGGTTCCCTGTTTCGGTCGCGCCGCCGCCGCCGTTAGCCTCCGACTCGCCGCCGGCTACCGTATGGCCTCCGGTTGGTCGCGTTAAGTCCATAGGACCCCGTCATAGCTTTTGCACCCGTCCATTTGCGCGTGGCTTAGACATGCCATCGTTTTCGTTTTCGGCCGTAGCACTCCCTCCGCCTCTCGCCGCCGCGCCGCCGCGTCAGGTCGCCATTGGCCTCGCCGCCGGTGCCATCTGGTGCGTAATAGCAGTAGGTTTCCGTTTTAGCTCCTTCCGGGCCTCGCCCTGAGCTCCCTCGCCGGCGACACGCCCGGCGAGCTCGAGTTTTGCTCGGCTCTGTTGTCGGACGAGCGGCAGCAGCGTCGGGGCGACGTGGCTCGTTAGTGGTCGTCCGATCTAGAGATCTACGGCCCTCAGCTCTCCACGTCGCCGCCCTCTTCTGCGCGCTCAGTGCCTGTGTCGCTCGGGTTCAACCGGGGACGTCCGATCTGAGATCGGCGGCTCTCAATCGTCCACGTCTCCGGGTGTTAGGAAAATCCCCGAAAATGCTAAGTCCAAAAACTGAAGAACTTTAGGGTCTTGTCATTTTTGTATCTCTTTAACTATAGATCCAAATTAGATGATTCCAATTTTGTTAGTTTCCTTATACCTTGAACTTAAATATAAAAATAATTGTAGACTATGATCAAACCTGGAAAACCCTTTTCAAAAATAGTAAACAAGTGAACTTAATACTGTTTTTCAGAACTTTTAGCAAACTTGTAAAATGCATATCTTTTTATATATAGCTGATTTTTGTGTGAATCCAATTGGATTAGCTCCCACTGATAGTATATTTGCTAGGAAAATTGGTTTCACAAATTTTACTGTTTTTAAAAAAATCATAAGGATCATATTTTAGTTTAATACCCTAAACAATTTAGACAAATCATAACTCTTTCAATATAACTCCAAATGACCTGAAATTTTATATGGATTATCACTATACCAGTAGGTAGCTACCATAAAAGTTTCAGCTTCAAAATCTTTCTAGAAAATATTTTTGCTACAGTACCTAATTATAGCCGAAAATAGGTTTTTAGGGAATATCTTTTGCACCACAAATCCAAATTAGGTTTTTCCAGTTTCTATGTCTAGGTGTATTCCTATTTTACCTTGTGCATAAATTTCATCGCAATTGGATAATTTTTGCTTGCTCTTTTGTTTAAGTGTTGCTCGTCTTATTGGTTGTTCTCGCTTCTTTTTGCTTTTCGCTTAGGCTTCGACATTTGCGGTAACCCCGAGAACGATCCTCCGCAACAGTTTGACCAACAGCAAGCAGGCAAGCAGTTTGATCATTTCCCACTTGATCCCATTACTTTTAAAGTCTAATATTTTGTTTAACTTCTATGTATGCATTGCTATTTTGTTGTTAAATTGATTAGTTAATCCTCTAGTTGCATAATCTGTAGGTAAATGTTATCCTCTACTACCTGAGCCTAGGTTATTTGCTGTGATTAGAGTTCGTTGGATGAGCTCTTGTCACTTAGTAGATTTCGAATAAATATTTCTTATCCATGCCTAGATATCGGTAGTATTGGGCGATCATCGACTTAGTCGGTGATCTTGATCACACAAATGCTATTATTATTCCATTATGTCCAACCCTTGTGTTTTACCATTTTGCAAATCAAAAACTGAAAACAAAAATTATATCTTGGCTTGGGCACAATGGTATGTTGGGTGATCTGTTGGGTGTGATTGGAATGGTGCCTAAGTCCCTAAGGACCGAGTTACTTGTGCCATTGATCCAAGCAATTGTTGCGTGCTAACCACACAAGGGGGATATGGAACCTCTCTTGACTAAGTACTTTGGAAGGTGTTAATTATGAGCTGGTCGGTGGGTGTGTTCCTGTGTGTGTGTGTGTTTGTGGTGTTTGGAGGGGAGCATTAGCAGACCGGTTAGGCTGTCTAATGTGTCTTTCTCCCGTGGGTTGCGGCTCTTAATTAGCATCGTCCATTGGAAAGTGTCTTGTTAGACTTAGCCGTGCCTGCATACCAAAGGAAGTATGCTAACCGTGGCTGGTGGAAAGGCGGTCTATCGTGTGGGTACATTGGTACACCCCTGCAGGGTTTAAAACTATTCGAATAGCCTCGTCCTAGGTTATGGACACGCTTGGTTATTTCCCACAAGAACTAGACTACAACCTTTTAAAAACTTAAACTTGACATGGGTGGTATGAAGGGGTACTTCATGCTATTGTTGTGGTGACTATGGGTTAGTCACTTCTAGGTTGGTGTTGTCATCTATTTATTGTTATTATTGTCTCTCTTTTATTTGAACAATAAAAGTTAATTGCAACCTTGCTTTGAATCTATTACCTTATTGCAAATGAAAACTTGCTTTATGCTGAAAATAAGTCCAGAGCCTCATCCACTTAAATAAAGCTTGCATGTAGTTAATTATAGTTCTGTTATCTCACACGCCACTCATCTGCTTTGCTTAATATTAATTGTTGCAGAGGAAGAATGTGAGCCCCAAGGGCCTCACTTTTGTGAGTCGTGTTCTTGCGTTGTTTGGGACGATTAACTTGGCGGTCCGGTTGGTTGCCTTGTGGGTAAAGGCACACCGATTGGCTTTGCTTATCGCCATCTTATGGCCATTTTGCTTCATTGTTTAAATTAGTTACTTATGTGTTATTTGGCAGTCGGTCTCTCTTTTGTAATAACTCTCTTTATATTATCTATGTCTTTCGATTGTTGCTTTTGCTTGACTCTATGTGTATGAATGGAATTGATGCATGATTTTGTAACGGGGTGTGTATACTGCAATTCTAGGAAGTATACATATCTCGATACTTGGTTTATTTGATTTGTACTGTTAGGACCAAGTGGATGGTTGAACAGTACAAGCCGAATAAACCGGGGACCTCGCATCCTCGCTCTCTCCCCTCAAACCCTTAGAAGCAGGAAATCTTGGAGATTTGGAGGCCCAGGAGAGGATGAAGCGTAGTGTAGTCTTTAGCTGTTCTAGTCTCGCCTCAGTCCAGCTGACTCCGTCGGTGCCTACATGCATCCTATATTATATAAGTTCTCGGGTAATATCGAACGCACACGGTTTTCCCCAGTCGCTTGCCTGTGGAGAGATGTGCTCTCACTCTTTTGCTTCCGCTGTAATTCCGTTGTCTTTTGTATTGTAAAACTTGACCCGACGTGGTCTATGTAAACTCTGTTGTGTTAATTAATGAATGGTATGGTATGGTTTTGTGCCATGTATGATTTGATTCAGTGATGTATCTGTGAGTACTATCTACTGATCCAGGGAATAGCACAGTGTTTTCATAGAGGATTCTGGATTACGAAATCCGGGTCCAACATATGCAAAAGGGAAACAATGACAAGTGGGGTTATGGTATGAAGTGGATCATGTATGTAGTGTGTGACTGGAGACCCACAGGGCAGTGTGCGTGTGTGTGTTTGGGTTTAAAGGGGAGCCCCTATACTCAATTGGGATATCAAAAGAATGAAACAGAATTCCAATTCCCCACCTACTGATCTTCTTCCTCATCTAGCTCTTCTCTGATTTCTCCCCTTCCCAGTCTATAGTTGTTGTTCCCCTCGCGATTTTGTTGTGATTGTTCGTCGGCGATCACCTTGCCGCGACCGAGACACAACAGATTCAAGGATCCAGATAACTAGACTGTCTGCAGAGGCATTGTGCACATAGTAATATGAGTCTGCTACAGTGAACACTCTACGGCAACGTAGCATTTCACTGTAGCATAATACCCGGTTTTGCTTTTGCTTTTGCTAAAGAACTGTAATGTGGCATCGATACTGTAGCACTTGATCTGAACCATTAGATTTCGATACGCTCCTAATGTAGAGTACTATTCATCCACTACATTTACCCCTCCCATGTAGAGGATCCGAATCCATGATTCAGTGCTACGGGGAGCATGATTCATTCATGTCTTCTTAATCAGAATTTCGTCAAAAATCAATGGTTGAGATGGCACAGCTAGCCTTGCCCCCCATCAACAATATTCTGTCAGACACTCAGATCAGCTCGGATCAAAGCAGAAATGGATTCAATACGTTATCATATTCAGGGCAATTTTTCTGTTCACAAACTCTATAGTAAGATTGTTACTTTTGAGTTGTGGACCTAGCCATGCTTGGCTATAGTAACAACGAAATTTTAGGGTCCATTTTGGAACGAGGGAATTTTCTAGGATTCTATAAAAATTGAAATGTTTTCTGTGAAATTCCCGTATTCAGACAGAGTAGTCTGTACATACCCTTTTTCTGAACAGTACATCATTTTCGCCTGAAAAGGCAACTTGATGGAGAAACTGAACGAAAACAGCTGCCTAAATTGCATATCTGTATTTTGGTAGGAGAGGTAAGTGCCGAGCAGTTGGCTAACATATATATATGTCTTCTTTTGGCCTGGTTGAGAAAGCACTTCAATGAGAAGGTCACAACATTACACAACACGGCTCACTCTCGTTTTACATTCTAGATTCATAACTCTTCGACAGCTACACAGCACACTAGCAACGCTGAAGGCCAGGATACACATATGAGAAATACCCTGAGAAGATGCCATCTCATTTTACAAAGATAAGCAAGAAGCAACAAAAAGGGAACTAGTAATTCCCCAAACATACAGCGTTATATGCGTGGAAGAAGTAAAGAAAATTAAAGGGGGAAGAAAGGAAAGGGAGAGCGAAAGGAGTTACAGCTATCACGACGAGAATGCGGGATATTCCTTTGCGCTTGGTTTGTACGGGCAGCATAGAAACTTCAGTAGTGAACTCAGAACACATTATTTCCCTCTGGAAACCGTTTCATTTTGTAAAATGTGGGATGAACTGTCGGGACAAATCAATGATATGCTCATTTTCTGACTCAATAAGACGAACAATCTCTCCCATAGAAGGCCGCTGTTCCGGGTTTGTCCTGACACAAAGATATGCAGCTCTGGCTAGATGATACAGCCCATATGTATCATACGCATCTGCAATGCGCTCATCAATTAGTTCGTGCAGTGCAAGACTCTCAACCAAAGGCTCTGCCTGAAAATTTGTAGAGGTGTCAGAAAATGAATGGTGCAGGACTGCAGGTGTACTGTAAGCAGGCTGACAAAACAATAAGAAGAATCCACTAAAAAGAATACCCATTGCAATATATGTGTGCACTGTCCTCCACGTTCGTCGAGCACCTTGTGACCGGATATCAGCTGGAAAAGAAGGATCCCAAAGGCATACACGTCTGTTCTGACAGAAACTACGCTATATTCAGCGTACTCAGGTGCCAAGTATCTGACAACCATGACAAGAAAATGCTAGCATTGTCAGAAAGACAGGAGCAAAACGGTAGCATAGAATGGAGGCAAGAATTAGCATAAAGTGAGTTCATAACAGTGCAAGAATTAGAGTTCGTCCCAACCCTGATTGCCCAAGAACCCTTGTATGGATAGAACCATTGCCAGCCTTCCATTTCGCAAGACCAAAGTCCCCAAGCTGTGGAAGATAGGACGTATACAATCAGAGCGCATAAGGCATTTGCATCTTAAAATGTATCGGTAAGTACTGAGGTCGAGTACTCTCAAGCGTACCATAGGAACAAAGTCATGCGTCAATAGTACATTGCTTGGGCGCAAATCTCGATGAATGATTGGACCGCACGACACTCTTCATGTAGAAAGCGCAACCCTTTGCTATACCAAGGGCAATAGCATGCCTCTTGTGCCACTCCAGTATGTTTGCCTCCTTGTCTATTTCACCAACGATAAGCGAAGTAATTAGTCCATGGCTATCTTCACAATATGAATTCATTTTATGCATATCAACTGAACACGTACCAAATAAATGCCACTCAAGGGATTTGTTGCATATGTACTCGTATACCAAGATGTTGTAGCTTTCTTTGCAGCAATACCCAAGCAGCATGACAATGTTACGGTGCCGGGCAAAGCTGAGAACTTGTACTTCAGAGAAGAACTCCGTATAGCCCTGTGAGCTAGCTTCTTTGCGCAACTTGGCTGCAATGACCTGCCCATCTTTGAGCTGGCCCTTGTACACATGCCCAAATCCGCCCTCACCCAGCAAATTCTCATTTGAGAAGTCAGATGTTGCAGCTTGAATCTCTGAGAAGGGGAATTTCATGGATTCTTTCATGTAAAGAACTGACTTTAGTCCGCAACCAGTACACAGAATTGGTCTTTCTGATGAATCATAGTGGGAGGTCATGTTTGCATCGATATCTTTTCCTGTAAGGATCACAAGAGCAAGCAATATAAATTATTGGGAGGTAAATAACAGTTAATTATTTTTTAACTATTGGAAACTGTTTAAATAAGTTCCTGAATACCAGAAGACTCAATATTTTCTTCAAGCACTACAGGGGGAAAATAGTTTTCTTTCTTCTGTTTCTTTTTTGTGCAGTGTCCTATTTTAACATTTAAGCAAAGTACATAGGTTGCTGGCATTTTTTATTGAAGAAACATATCATACCATTAGACAAGGATTCAGTATCATCGATCGTGAGAGACATGGCGCTCATTGGCCGCTTCAAGTATGCCACGCTGCTTGCAACCACACTGGAGGTGTCGTGGATCTCGTGATTGCTGAGAGAGGCAAAGTAGCTTACAGGCGATGACTTGATCGACATGCTGTGAGTGTCAGCATCTAGTGTCTTGGATGTCAGATCAAATGACACTGCTAAGTGTTGCAGGGCCTGCACTTCTCCCGTGCTTTTGCTAGATGGATTTGTTCTAATCACCTTTAATTGTTGCACTGTTAAGTTATCCTGAAATACTGCAACCTTGCAGGCTATGTGCTTTTCGAAATGCTTGAAATCTCTCCTGAAGTGCCTATAAGTTCATTATAGAATAAATACTACCTCAAGTACTGAACCAAAATAGGCATTAAAACTTTTCGTCAGAGTTAGCCTGTTAACAACAAATGATGCACAAACCTATCTAGTACAACCCAAGAAGCTTTGCTGGAGTTGACTTCATGGATAATGACAACCTTTGGTGATGATCCAGGAGATACTTTAAGGGTGACGCTAATCTGCAATTTTTTAAAAAATGAGCGCCCTTGGTTCAAATAATAATAATAATAATAATTTGAGCATCACAATGTAAGTATGTAACTATATCTTCTACAACATTAGTAATCAGTATCTATCTAGTAAAGCACCTTGTTATCCTCAGGTGAAAAATGGTTGTACAGGGATTGGGGATGAGAAAAAAGACATGTTTTATTTCTGTAAAAAGAGTTTTATCACTGTCTGAAATAGTTGTAGGTATTGTTACCCCAACTTTGCGGAGCTCCTCCACATCTTGGCGGAGCTTGCCTCGATAGAAATCAGCTTTCTTTGCAACCTGATCACCTAGGTATCGCGGGCTCATCCCGGCAAAAGAATCAGTACATGCTTTGGTTTGGTAGCCCACTAAACACACAAAAAAGATAAAAGGTATTAGTTTTCAGATATCCGCAAATACCAATTTGAAATAGGAATGCTCAGCTATAGTATGCAAAGTAAGATTTGGACCAAAATTTCCAAACAAGTCCAATTAACCAGGTGAATGCTCAGGTGGATTTCTCTTGAAACAATACAGGAGGATACTAATTGTGCCCTTATGAAATTAAACTTTGACTTCAGTAGTTTGTTGAACAAAAAAGCGCCTAACTTTTCTGTTCTTTCGCCTATAGGACACAGGTAACAATGACTAGATTGTGCAAGGCGCAACTATACAGCATTTTGTGAAGTTTAATTCATCTGAAGGTAGTCTTTGAGTTATAAGAAACTGCATAATTAACAAGAGGGAGCTAAGTCGAGCAAAAGGGCTTAGTAAGAGATGGTGGCGAGGGGAAAGAACGGCCCAAAAGGGGAGCGTGATCCTCACTCGGATGGGTGATGGCGTGGAGCACGCCGAGCACGACGAGGGAGTCGCCGCCCCGTAGTATGTTCCCGCTCGCGACCAGCGCCTTGAACGCCATCCTGACCTCCTCTTCGCGGTGGTCGCGCGTCGCGTCCAATGCCACCACCACCATCTGCGGCGGCGGCAGCGGCGACAAGGCCACCGGCATCGCGGCCCCGCCTTCGGGGGTGGCCCCCTCTGTGGCGTGGTCGTCCCCCGCACCGATGACGGAGTACATCGACATGGGCGTGCTGACCGGGGTGCTGTTGGCGCTGCACCTGCTCCTCCGGTCGTCCCGCCGCCGGCGCCTCGAAGCCCAGCTGCCATTGTGGCCGCCCGGGAGCGAGGTTATTAGTAGGTCGAGACGGCGGCGCGCTGCGGAGTATATTCGGGACAATATAGAGTACATTCGATTCTGCTGCAGGCGCGGGGGGCATCACGAAGGCGCCGGAGCGAATATATCATGGGCACTCATCGCCAGCGCAGCGATGACGACCTGGCAGGGCAACCAAGGCGGCGGCGGCGGCGATCCGCAGCAGCTTGCTGTTGTCGCGTCGCGGGCGGACGGTTGCGCCGGCGGAGGCAGCGAGGAAGCCGGACAGCGAACTGGAAATGAGAGCGCTTGCTTATGTAACGTACTCGATTTTATGTACGTGGTCCTTACGACATGTCTTATAGCAATTCTCTATGTCATCTGTAGACATCAATATAAACAGTTTATATATTGAGTTGTCATTTTACTTATTTTTATAGATGATACAATCTTTTAATATTTTTATGAATGTAAGACATTTCCTCCGTGGTTCTGGTGATACAGTCTGCTACAGAATTGTGACAACACATTTCTCTCTGTTTACTCTTTTTCATCTATATCAGCTTAAATCATACGTGACAGAGACTATAGACAGCTGATGTAAACCTATTATACATGACCTTACTTGCAGCTGTGACCTTCTGGGCAAGAATGAGCGATCAGATGATGACCTTGGCGACTAATCTTATGCAGGTTTCTCTGATTCTTTTCCTTTTTCTCGCCAAAGGCTCAGTCTAGATGGGCTTCGATTTTTGCTCGAAGCTCTATTTATTTTGAGGAGTTGGAAACCAGGGATCGGGATCCTTTGTATGGAAAGAATCAATATAGAGGATCTACCATGTATGGCCATTAGGAATGATTTCCACCGCCCAATGAAAAAAATCAAAAGACAAGATCAAGTATCACAGTATTTTTGCTACAGTATTTTCGTTGCAACAAAATCAACACAACCATCTCCTGTTGTTACTGCAGTCTTTTGCTACAACACTACAGTAGAATATTGTTCACCCTCTCGTGAAAAAATGTCCACAAGGATCCGGATCTGGTGCAAAAAAAAAAGATATTGCTGGCACTATACACCTCTTTTTCTTTCCCTTCTCCTCCTCTCTTTTCAAACAACTAAAAAGCAAGGGTTGCATATTTTCATTAAGAGAAGAGGAATGTAAAAAGGCATTTTACATAAAATGAGATGCTAATATGTTATCTTCATCAAACGAAATGTTTTATCATTCACTCGTAGGAGAAATGTTTTATCATTCACTCGTAGGAGCATGTTCAGTTAGATTTAGTAGTGCAGAACTGACAGGGTGCCACTGAACCTTCGTTACCTTATTCAACTCGTCAGTTCTTTCTTTCTCGGCCAACCATGTCCGCTCTTGTGTGTGGCATTGGCATGGAATGCATACGGCTCAAATTTTGGGATTACAGTCGTGTCTGGATCAGCCCCCCACCTATTCACAAGAATCTACATTGCCACTAGACCATCGATGGTTATATATTTACGAGGAGGTCGAGGCGACAACCTTCGAGCTCAAGAGATGAAGGATGGTTGTCTCCCGGTCCAGCAACGCCACGTCGCGAAGGGTCATCGTGATGCCATTTGAGATCGACATGGCGATCACGGTCCATAAAAGGGTGACATCCTTCGGCCAATTCGGATCAGTTAGTGATGTATGTTGCCATTTCAGCCCTGCTTTCCTAGCCAAGCTGTGTGAATCTTATTTATCTACTTTGTTGCAACGACCCTGACTCAAACGCTATTCTTGCACTTGGTGGAGGCGGTGTGTTGGCAACACCGTGTCCTTCTACTGCGAGCCTACAATGATAACTAAGCTCGGCCTCCTTCGGTGCCACGTGACGCAAAAAAATCCCATTCTCTGAGTCGAACCTCACGGATATCCTCGCTTTGTTCCACATCCCACTAGATTCCCCGGAGGCAGTCAACTAAGGTTTACCTTGAGTTTCCGCGATGCACCCGGGGGTGTGATCCATGCCACCTCAAATCCTCAAACGAAGAGGAGCTGTTTGGTTCTAAGCCGATGCATGCCAAAATTTGGGTTACCAAAGTTTAGTATCTTAGACTAAATTTGGTACTCATTTGGTTTGTTACCGATGTGTTACCAAACTTTGGTAAAATTATTTCTTCATTGTATCTTTAGCTCATTTTGTTGCCAAGATTTAGCCAAAACTTGAGCGAAGAATTCTATGACCAAATTTTGGTATTACCAAACTTTGGCACACAGTTGTAGAGTTGTTATAGGTAATAAACTAGACAGCCCTAAGGATGTCAACTAGGTCGAGGGCTTGACTCCAAACAGCCTCTCTCGCGGCACGCCACATCTGAGCCATGGCATCCATACCGCCCACCAGGTATGTTTGGCACAGTGCGATTTTTGAAAGCGGCTTTGGTAATTTGCAGGTGAATGACTGCACGACTGAACTAAAGAGGTTTGGTATTTAGCTGTCTAGCTTTTAAGTATGCTGGTTACAGCTTCTGATATGAGAAAAGTTTGAAATGCCCCTAAGGCAAATAATGGCTTGTTTGATGTCGTTTAACAGTAATTAATAACAACTAACTAAAATTGATGACACTTTACGATAACTAACGATAATTAACGACAATTAAGGAAATAGCCGCAATTAACGATATTTAACTAAATAGACTGCAATTAATGACAATTAACGATATTTAACGCAATAGACCGCAATTAATGTAAATTAATGATGATTAAGGAAATTGACCGCAGTTAACGATATTTAACACAATAGACCGCAATTAACACGCAATAGACCACAATTAATACAAATTAATGATAATTAAGGAAATTGACCGCAATTAATGACATTTAACGCAATAGACCGTAATTAAGGATAATTAACGCAATAGACTGTAATTATTGCAAATTAACGATAATTAAGGAAATTGACCACAATTAACGACATTTAATGCAATAGACCGCAATTAATGTAAGTTAATGATGATTAAGAAATTGACCGATTAACGATATTTAACACAATAGACCGCAATTAACACGCAATAGACCACAATTAATACAAATTAATGATAATTAAGGAAATTGACCGCAATTAATGACATTTAACGCAATAGACCGTAATTATTGCAAATTAACGATAATTAAGGAAATTGACCACAATTAACAACATTTAACGCAATAGACCGCAATTAACGATATTTAACGCAATAGACCATAATTAATGCAAATTAACGATAATTAAGAAAATTGACCGCAATTAATAACATTTAACGCAATAGACCGCAATTAACACAAATTAACGAAATTGGCTGCAATTCACGATATAGACTACAATTAACGACAATTAAAGAAATTGACTGCAAATAACAATAAACAATTAATACAATTAACAATTAATACAATTAACAATTAATACATCAGTAACATAAAAAATAAAAGAAAATTAATTAAAAAGGCCGATAGGGGCTAGGGTTGGGCATCTCAGGTGGTTAGAAACATTCTCATTTGACATCTCAGCTACCACTTCTTCTGGAGAGCTTCGAGACGGGGGATCCGATGGCTTAGGAACCATGACATTTTTTGTAGCCACCTTATGTAGTCGAGATATCTTCTTAAGTTCCGGTTAGCAGTTTCAATCATAGAACATTTGACATCTCAGGTGGTTCGAAAATTTCAATATAGAATACTAATTTCTCGCTGCTCCATGCTCTAAAGTTGTAAAATCTCGCTTGGATGGGAGCGTAGTCATTTTATTCCCTTGACCCACTTTGTGAGAGCTTATGGTTGGAACAACCATCATAGAACTCTTAGATGGAGATTGGGATATCCAGTTTTGGACTTGTATTTCTCGAACAGCTCTTGCAGTGCAACAACGAATTGTTCGTGGACTTTATTTATCTGTCAACACCAGGGCATAGTGCATTTTTAGAATTTTAAACAAATGGGGGAGGCCGTCGCTAGCTCCTAGGAAGCAGAAAGTCCACTAATGTGACCATCCCCGGAGGGAGGGGTCCTCTGCAGCATAGCACAAAACACAGATGAGCTACAGTGTCTTGCATTAGAGTTATATGTCTGCTACTTGATCGAAATCCAACACATTAGATTGAACGCCATAGTAGCACTGCTACAATAAGTGTTGCAATGCTAAAGACATCCCTGGCCTTTGATTTTTGATTCAATGCTTTAGACGGTACTGTACACATTGTAGGAGTTTTGTTCTCTCTACACTGTAGAGGACCCATTTTCCCATGGAGATGACAGAGCATGATTCAGGGATTCGGACTCAGGGGCGGACCCACCATTCTAGCAAGCTACGGCGTTCACCAGAGCTAATCACCACTCGAAACCCCTCACCGGCGTTTGAGAAGAAGGTTGTGGCAACGGCACAGCAGGCAGCAACGACGGCGGTGCTGAGTTGTGTTTTCTGTGTTATGGGGCGACATACATGGTTTGCAGGGGCGAGTGCTCGTTTATGGGCCTGAGACCGAACCTATGAAGTCTTGCCTTTGTTTGCTTGCTGCCTTGCTCTATGTCTCTGTATGTCCATTCAATGAAGTCACGAACCAAAGGATTCTTCATCCTCCAACTGCCCTGCATCTCCCGACAGGCTAACCCTAGGTAGCGAGCTAGCGATCGGCGGAGGGGCAGAGCCGCAGCGGAATGGAGGAGCAAAGCGTGTTGCGTGCGAGCTCCCGACGGTTGTGGGCACGAACCACAGTGGTCGTGGGTGCGGGTGCCACGATGATTGGGGCGACGATGGTAGCCGGCGGCGGGCACCGAGTGGAGGTTGTGCGGCAAATGCTAACAGTAAGTTGATTTGCTAGAAATGGATTTGAGTCTAACGATCGACGATTGCGATTTTAAATGGTTGATTATTTGGTTAGCTAGAAATGCATTTGAAGAGCTATTTCATCATTTTGAATGATTGTTGCAACTTTGTCTGTGCACGTTTGCTTTACAATTGGACGAAAGTGCTATTGTGCCTAGAAGCAGCACCCAGCAAGACGGCAACGAGCCGGTCATACCTAAGATTTAATTCCGAATCCGCTACTGTCCAAACTGTCTACAGTACCGCAGAGGGCATTGTGCACATAGTAATATGAGTCTGCTACAGTGAGCACTCTGCGGCACCGTAGCATTGCACTGCAACATGGTACCCAATTTTGCTATGCGAAAGAACTATAATGTGGCTTAGATACTGTAGCTCTTGATCTGAACTGCGCTGCAGCATGGTACCCCGTTTTGCTATGTGAAAGAACTAATGTGGCTTAGATACTGTAGCTATTGATATGAACCATTAGATTTCGATCGGACGGTTGAAAGACGGCTCTAATATAGAGCATTGTTCATCCTCTGCATTTACCCTCCAATAGAGAGGATCCGAATCCATGATTCAGTGCTACGGGGAGCAAGATTCATTCATGTCTTAATCAGAATTTTGTCTAAAATCAATGCTTGAGATGGCACAGCTAGCCATGCCCGCCCCCCCCCCCCCCCTCAACAATATTCTGTCAGACACTCGATCAGCTCGGATCAAAGCAGAAATGGATTCAATACGTTATATCACATTCAGGGCAATTTTCTGTTAACAAACACTGTAGTAAGATTGTTACTCAATCCGCTAGCCATTGCTTGGCTATAGTAACATCGAAATTTTAGGGTCCATTTGGAACATCGAAAAATTGAAATGTTTTCCGAAAAATTCCTGTATTCCTGTCTCCAGACAGAGCAGTCTGTCCATACCCTTTTTCTGAATAGTACATCATTTTCGCCTGAAAAGGCAACTTGATGGAGAAACGGAACGAAAACAGCTGCCTAAATTGCATATCTTTATTTTGGTAGGAGCAGTAAGTGCCGAGCAGTTGGCTTACATATGTCTTCTTTTAGCCTGGTTGAGAAAGCACTTCAATTAGAAGGTCACAACACTACACAACACGGCTCACTCTCGTTTTACATTCTAGATTCGTAACTCTTCGACAGCTACACAGCACACTAGCAACGCTGAAGGCCAGGATACACAGATGGGAAATACCCTGAGAAGATGCCATCTCATTTTACAAAGATAAGCAACAAGCAACAAAAAGGGAACTAGTAATTCCTCAAACATACAGCGTTATATGCGTGGAAGAAGTAAAGAAAATTAAATGGGGGAGAAAGGAAAGGGAGAGCGAAAGGAGTTACAGTTATCACGACGATAATGCGGGATATTCCTTTGCGCTTGGTTTGTAGGGGCAGCAAAGAAACTTCAGTAGTGAACTCAGAACACATGATTTCCCTCTGGAAACCGTTTCATTTTGTAAAATGTGGGATGAACTGTCGGGATAAATCCCTGATATGCTCATTTTCTGACTCAATAAGACGAACAATCTCTCCCATACAAGGCCGCTGTTCCGGGTTTGTCCTGACACAAAGATATGCAGCTCTGGCTAGATTATACAGCCCATATGTATCATACGTATCTGCAATGCGCTCATCAATTAGTTCGTGCAGTGCAAGACTCTCAACCAAAGGCTCTGCCTGAAAATTTGTAGAGGTGTCAGAAAATGAATGTTACAGGACTGCAGGTGTACTGTAAGCAAAACAATAAGAAGAATCCACTAAAAAGAATACCCATTGCAATATATGTGTGCACTGTCCTCCACGTTCGTCGAGCACCTTGTGACCGGATATCAGCTGGAAAAGAAGGATCCCAAAGGCATACACGTCTGTTCTGACGGAAACTACGCTATATTCAGCGTACTCAGGTGCCAAGTATCTGACAACCATGACAAGAAAATGCCGGCATTGTCAGAAAGACAGGAGCAAAAGGGTAGCATAGAACAGAGGCAAGAATTAGCATAGAGTGAGTTCATAACAGTGCAAGAATTAGAGTTCGTCCCAACCCTGATTGCCCCAGAACCCTTGTATGGATAGAACCATTGCCAGCCTTCCATTTCGCAAGACCAAAGTCCCCAAGCTGTGGAAGATAGGACGTATACAATCAGAGCGCATAAGGCATTTGCATCTTAAAATGTATCGGTAAGTACTGAGGTCGAGTACTCTCAAGCGTACCATAGGAACAAAGTCATGCGTCAATAGTACATTGCTTGGGCGCAAATCTCGATGAATGATTGGACCGGCACGACACTCTTCGTGTAGAAAGCGCAACCCTTTTGCTATACCAAGGGCAATAGCATGCCTCTTGTGCCACTCCAGTATGTTTGCCTCCTTGTCTATTTCACCAACGATAAGCGAAGTAATTAGTCCATGGCTATCTTCACAATATGTATTCATTTTATGCATATCAACTGAACACGTACCAAATAAATGCCACTCAAGGGATTTGTTGCATATGTACTCGTATACCAAGATGTTGTAGCTTTCTTTGCAGCAATACCCAAGCAGCATGACAATGTTACGGTGCCGGGCAAAGCTGAGAACTTGTACTTCAGAGAAGAACTCCGTATAGCCCTGTGAGCTAGCTTCTTTGCGCAACTTGGCTGCAATGACCTGCCCATCTTTGAGCTGGCCCTTGTACACATGCCCAAATCCGCCCTCACCCAGCAAATTCTCATTTGAGAAGTCAGATGTTGCAGCTTGAATCTCTGAGAAGGGGAATTTCATGGATTCTTTCATGTAAAGAACTGACTTTAGTCCGCAACCAGTACACAGAATTGGTCTTTCTGATGAATCATAGTGGGGGGTCATGTTTGCATCGATATCTTTTCCTGTAAGGATCACAAGAGCACGCAATATAAATTATTGGGAGGTAAAATAGCAGTTAATTATTTTTTAACTATGAGAAACTGTTTAAATAAGTTCCGGAATACCAGAAGACTCAATATTTTCTTCAAGCACTACAGGTGAAAAATACTTTTCTTTCTTCTGTTTCTTTTTTGTGCAGTGTCCTATTTTAACATTTAAGCAAAGTACATAGGTTGCTGGCATTTTTTTATTGAAGAAACATATCATACCATTAGACAAGGATTCAGTCTCGTCGATCGTGAGAAACATGGCGCTCATTGGCCGCTTCAAGCATGCCACGCTGCTTGCAACCACACTGGAGGTGTCGTGGATCTCGTGATTGCTGAGAGAGGCAAAGTAACTTACAGGCGATGACTTGGTCGACATGCTGTGAGTGTCAGCATCTAGTGTCTTCGAACTCAGATCAAATGACACTGCTAAGTGTTGCACGGCCTGCACTTCTCCCGTGCTTTTGCTAGATGGATTTGTTCTAATCACCTTTAATTTTTGCACTGTTAAGTTATCCTGAAATACTGCAACCTTGCAGGCTATGTGTTTTTCCAAATGCTTGAAATCTCTCCTGAAGTGCCTATAAGTTCATTATAGAATAGATATTACCTCAAGTACTGAACCAAAATAGGCATTAAAACTTTCCGTCAGAATTAGCCTGTTAACAACAAAAGATGCACAAACCTATCTAGTACAACCCAAGCAGCTTTGCTGGAGTTGACTTCATGGATAATGACAACCTTTGATCGTGATCCAGGAGATACTTTAAGGGTCACGCTAATCTGAAATTTAAAAAAATTGAGCACCCTTGGTTCAAATGATAATAATAATTTGAGCATCACAATGTAAGTATGTAACTATATCTTCTACAACGTTGGTAATCAGTATCTATCTAGTAAAGCACCTTGTTATCCTCACGTGAAAAATGGTTGCACAGGGATTGGGGATGAGAAAAAAGGCATGTTTTATTTCTTTTAAAAGAGTTTTATCACTGTCTGAAATAGTTGTAGGTATTGTTACCCCGACTTTGCGGAGCTCCTCCACATCTTGGCGGAGCTTGCCTCGATAGAATTCAGCTTTCTTCTTAACCTGATCATGTAGGTATCGCGAGCTCGTCCCGGCAAAAGAATCAGTACATGCTTTGGTTTGGTAGCCCACTAAACGCACAAAAAAGATAAAAGGTATAAGTTTTCAGATACCCGCAAATACCAATTTGAAATAGTAATGCTCAGCTATAGTATTAAAAGTAAGATTTGGATCAAAATTTCCAAACCTAAGACTTCATAACCATGCTTTGCTCATGAAACTTGAGGCAAAACTTTTGTCTAATCATAATGATCCTTACTTCCAATGGTTAAGAATACGTTATATTCAGAATGACATACCAACACAACCTCGCCAGAGAGACACAACAATTTAGAGAACAATATCGACATTAGTACAGATCACGATACAAATGACAAAAGTGATCATTGTCATTGGCAATGGTGCAAACACTTTGTTCTGGAAAGATAACTGGACATCAATGGGATGATTTCAACTCAACCTACCAACCCTATTGATCACCTTCGCGACTCATCCAAACTGCACAGTCCGGTCGCAATATAGAGATAACAATTGGGTGATATCTCTTCAACCGGTTCTTTCACAACAAGCTGCTTCAGAATTCCAAGTTCTGCAAGAGTTCCTATCTACCCAACCACTCCAATCGGACAATCTGGATGAGAAGCTATCTATACCAACATTGACTGCTCCAACTACGTCAACTTTTTACAGAACCTTGTCATTTAATGGCCTCAAGTGGCTAGCGATGGAATACACTTGGAATCGGTCAATACCGCACAACTACAGAATCTTTTTATGGCTAGCTTTTAGAGGATGTTTAAATACCAAAGACAACATGACAGCAAAACACTAGACACTTGACCCATATTGCGATATCTGCCCTGCAATAGAAATGACCGATCACATTATCTTGCGCACAGCTTCGCCAAGCTTTTCTCCAAAGTTCTTGCCAGGAGGCTAGCCCCTCTTCTCGCCAAGGTCGTTTCGTCTAACCAGTCCACGTTTATCAAGTCGAGATCGATCCAAGACAACTTCCTCCTGGTGAGACAGTCAGCACGTCTCCTTCACCAGCAAAAGAGAGCGGCTTTCCTGTTCAAACTGGATATTGCGCAGGCCTTTGATTCCTTGTCTTGGCCTTTCCTGTTGGAGGTCCTTACGCGCAAGGGGTTTGGGCCCAAATGGCGTGAGTGGCTATGCATCATGTTCAGATCTGCTTCCACTAGGGTTCTCATTAACGGTATTCCAGGACGACCCATTTCACATGGTCGCGGGCTGCGTCAGGGCGATCCTTTGTCGCCTATGCTGTTCATTATCGCCATGGATGTCCTGAACAACCTTCTCATGACAGCCGAATATGCCTCTTTGCTCCACCTGGTCGGCGGCCCACGAGGTATCCCGCACCGGTTGTCCCTTTACGCCGATGACGCGGCGGTCTTCCTCACCCCGCCGCTTCGACCGCATGTCATCAAACAAATACTGCAGCTGTTCGGGGAGGCATCGGGCTTGCGAACAAATCTGGCCAAGAGTTCCATCTCGCCAATTCGATGCAGCACTAACGAAATGCAACTCATCACCAATGAATTGACATGCGTAGTTTTAGATTTCCCATGCAAATACCTTGGGCTGCCACTGTCCTTGAGAAGACCTTCAAAAACAGATTTTCAACCTTTAATCGACAAGGTCGTAAACCGCCTACAAGCTTGGCAAGCAGGTATGTTGTCCCAAGGTGGGCGGTTAGTGCTAGTCAGGTCGGTGCTGACGTCCATCCCGGTGTATAGTTTCATGGCTCTTGACCCACCTCTTGCGGTCATCAAAGGAATCGACAAAAGGAGGAGAGCTTTTCTTTGGAAAGGTACAGAAAACGTGTCGGGAGGACACTGTTTAGTCGCTTGGCCATCTGTCTATCGACCCCTGCAGTACGGAGGACTGGGCATACACAATCTGCATGTCCTAGGCAAGGCCCTTCGTCTTCGCTGGCTCTGGCTACAAAGGACATGGTCGACAAGACCTTGGAAGGGTTTGTTGGCGCGAGCTGGACGTGTTGAGGAAGATATGTTTAGCACATCTCTCATTGTGCAGCTTGGCAATGGTGTTAACACCTTGTTCTGGTCGGATCGTTGGCTCAACGGTCCTAGCATCCCCACCCTCTTCCCGCACTTGGCCAAGGCGATCCCCCCACGCCTGCGGAAAACCAGATCGGTCGCCCAAGCTCTCCACAACGCCGCCTGGATCTCGGACATTAGGGAGCCTAATGCTCACTGTATTGGCGAGATCCTTTGCCTTTGGGGAGCTTTGCATACTATCAATCTCTACGAAGGTCAGCAAGACAGGTTCCTTTGGCGATGGGAAGCCTCAGGGCATTACTCCTCCAGGTCGGCCTACAAGGCATTCTTCTTGGGCTCGAGCGGGTTCCCTTATGCGGAGGCTATTTGGTACGCGCGAGCCCCTCTGGAGTGCAAATTTTTCGTGTGGTTAGCAGTACATCGCCGGTGTTGGACGGCGGATCGACTTCAACGTCGTGGTCTTCAAAACCAAGGCGCCTGTGTTTTTTGCGGACACTCCCAAGAGACTATCGACCACCTTCTCGTCGGGTGCGCCATAACATCTCAGGTCTGGGCGCACTTCCTCACGAGCATGGACTTGCTGGGAGTTGCTCCGGTTGGGCAGCTATCACTCCAACAATACTGGCTTTCTGCTCGGGGTGCCTTATCTCCACAAGCTAGGAAGGACCTAGACTCCTATGTCATTCTTATTTCTTGGATGCTTTGGAAGGAGCGGAACAACAGGATATTCAACAACGAGACAAGTTCCTTGCATCTTCTGTTGCAGCGGATTCATGACGAGCATCGCCACTGGCGCATGGCAGAAGCTTGTGGTCGGGAGGCGCCTTCCACCGGGAGCAGCTCCCCCTAGGCGCCTTTGGTCACGGTAGCGGTAGTGGTTTTTGTTGTCTTGTTTCTTTGTGTTTCTTTTTCTTTTAGTCTGTTTCTTTCTTTCCGGTTTCGGGCTCTAGTTTATGCTCTTCTCCTTTTTTCTGGTTTTCCTCTGTCTTAGTTTCTCCGTTCTTGTTGTTTTAGCTTTGGGTCCCCTGTCCTTCTGTCCAGCCCTCCGGGGTCTTGTCCTGTACTCCGTTCTTCTTCTTAATGGAATAACACGCAAGGCTTTTGCGCGTTCTTGAAAAGAAAAAAAACATTATCTTGCGCTGCAAAGCCGCACACAAACTTTGGACAAAATTAGGGCTCACAGGAGAAGCAAACTCATCTCAGAACATGATCCAATTTGTGGGAGAAGACAATGACAGGCGACGAAGATTTCTGTAAAATATGGCCAATTTGCTTTGCGGCATGCGCTCATACATTGTGGATCATGAGGAATAAACGAATTTTCCAACAGTCCGAGGCTAACACGACATTCCTACATCAGTAGATATGGATCGATCTTACTCAACCTTTGGATGCACTGGGTAAAACCAATGTTTCACGATGGTCTTCGTCAGTGGAGCCAACTCTTGTTGTAATTATTTACCCAGGTTTTTGTTTCTTTTTCCATTTTACTTTTAATTTTATTCTATCCCATTAGTTTCTCTTCTTTCTTTTAAGGTTTTTCGGTTTTCCGTTTCTTGCCTTTTTTTAGTCTTTTTACTTCTCTTTTGTAACTCTTGTTTCGACAACCATTTCAATATAATGGTCATAAAATAGAGATTTTTCTACCTTCTACGTCAAAAAAAAATGCTCAGGTGGATTTCTCATGAAACAATTCAGGAGGATACTAATTGTGCCCATATGAAATTATATGTTTTGAAATTAAACTTAGACTTCTGTAGTTTGTTGAACAAAAAAGAGCCTATTTTTTCTGTTCTTTCGCCTATAGGACACAGGTAACAATGACTAGATTGTGCAAGGAGCAACTATAAAGCATTATGTGAAGTTTAATTCATCTGAAGGTAGTCTTTGAGTTATAAGACAACAGCATAATTAACAAGAGGGAGTTAAGTTGCGCAAAAGGGCTTAGTAAGAGATGGTGGCGAGGGGAACGAACGACCCAAAAGCGGAGCGTGATCCTCACTCGGATTGGTGATGGCGTGGAGCACACCGAGCACGACGAGGGAGTCGCCGCCCCGTAGTATGTCCCCGCTCGCGACCAGCGCCTTGAACGCCATCCTGACCTCCTCTTCGCTGTGGTCGCGCGTCGCGTCCAGCGCCACCACCACCATCTGCGGCGGCGGCAGCAGCGGCGACAAGACCACCAGCATCGCGGCCCCGCCTTCGGGGGTGGCCCCCTCTGTGGCGTGGTCATCCCCCGCGCCGATGACGGAGTACATCGACATGGGCGTGCTGACCGGGGTGCTGGTGGCGCTGCTCCTGCTCCTCCGGTCGTCCCGCCGCCGGCGCCTCGAAGCCCAGCTGCCATTGTGGCCACCCGGGAGCGAGGTTATTAGTAGGTCGAGACGGCGTCGCGCCGCGGAGTATATTCGGGACAATATAGAGTCCATTCGATTCTGCTGCAGGCGCGGGGGGCATCACGAAGGCACCGGAAGCGAATATATCACGGGCACTCATAGCCAGCGCAGCAGCGATGGCGACCTGGCGGGGCAACCGAGGCGGCGGCGATCCGCAGCAGCTTGCGGTTGTCGCGTCGCGGGCGGACGGTTGCGCCGGCGGGGGCAGCGATGAAGCCGAACAGCGAACTGGAAATGAGAGCGCTTGCTTATGTAACGTACTAGATTTTAAGTACGTGGTCCCTTTCTTGCGGCTGCGGCCTTCTGGGCAAGAATGAGCAATCAGCTGGTGACCTTGGCGACTAATCTTATGCAGGTTTATCTGATTCTTTCCCTTTTCCTAGCCAAAGGCTGAGTCTAGAAGGGCTTCGATTTCTGCTGGAAGCTCTATTTATTCCGAGGAGCTGGAAATCAGGGATCGGAATCTTTTGCATGGAAAAAGTCAATGCAGAGGATCTACATGATTATTATGAGCGATATCTACTATTAAATTAAAAAATTAAAGGATAAGATCAAGTGCTACAATATTTTTCTGCAGTAGTTCCGCTACAGCAAAATCGGCACAATCATTTTCCGTTGTGCAAAATATTGTTCACCCTCTCGCGAAACATATTCACATGGTCATGGATCCGAAAATTGTGGCTAAAAAAAAGATATGGCTGGCACTGTACACCTCTTTTTCTTTCCCATCTCCTCCTGTCTTGTCAAACAACTAACAAGCAAGGGTTGCATATTTTCATTAAGAGAAGGGGAATGTAAAAAGGCATTTTACGATAACATGAGATGCTAATATGTTATCGTCATCAAACAAATCACCGACTTAAAATCGAGTACGTGATTTGTGGCTAAATAACCCTTCCTCCCCTTGACAACCACCGACACAGGCACCCCTTTCCTCATCTTCTCTTCCCACCTGCCCACCACCGCTGCTATGGTTGCCGAATCCAACGGCTACAACTCAAATTTGGCTATATCCAAGCCGTCGACGTGCATATCCGCCGGATCTAAGCCGCGCTTGCTGGATCACTGCCCGGCACTTGGCAGTCTCCCCACCTTCAGCCAAATGTGAAGGTCTTCACAGTCTCCCCCACCTTTGGTCAGGCATGGAGGGTAACATCTCTCCCACCTCTGGTCACGGTCATCATCGCGTCATTGTTCTCTGTTGCAGTCACTGCCATCCTCTAGTTCGTGTCTGTTGTGGAGGTAGCCCCTCGTACCGCTTCGCCCTAGCAAAGAGGACGTAGAAAAAGGCAATGGAGATAATGAAGCTTGGCAACCACCCCGGCGCAAGCCTTGAAGAAAGTAGAAGTCCACGTCTTTGACCCTTCCATGAACGGCACTAACCGTTGATACCCACGAGCACCGCTACTCAGTGACGGACGCAGGATTTTCAGGATGGGTGTTCGAAGTTACAAAAATATGGATCAATATGGAACAGAAAGTCCACAGACCACAATAGTAATAATAGAAGTACTAATTATTTATACCGGAGATAACATTTCAATTCTCAAATATTTCAAATAAATTACAAAATAATTAAGAAAAATTCAAATTGTCAGACTTCTCCATTTTTAAAGCTCTAATATCTACAATTCACATACATACAAGATTGAAGATTCAGGATCACAATATGACAATATCTACCATTCGCATACATACAAGATTGAAGATTCAAACTCTAATATTTACAATTCACATACATACAAGATTGAATATTCAGAACCACAATATGACAATATCTACAATTCACATACATACAAGATTGAAGATTCAAGACCACAATTTGCCAAATTGGGAATTGGAAATTACCTGGTTCTCGCTCTGGCTGCCTCTACCCTGATGCCCTATGCTTGGCTCTGGCTCTGGTTCACAAAGTAACAACACTATAAATTCGTCACCGGGATGAGCTAAGTCATCAAAGCAAGAACAACCCCTTTCTTGCATTCCACAAATCACAAGTTCTGAAGTTCACAACACTACAAGCTAGTAGCTACAACAAGACACGCAATCGCAAGCCGCACTGATCGCGCAGCTAATTTGTGAGTTGGAGCAGAGGTCGTGGATCGAGTCTGGCGAGCAAGCCGCCGTCGCCGCGCGGCGCCACATGACCGCATGCCGTAGTGCCCCTCCAGCCACCGCCTCCGCCCTGCGATCCTCCTCCTGGCCTCCACTTCCGCCCTATGGTCCTCCTCCAGTCCTCCCGGCCTCCCCTTCCCTTGACCCCTTCGACCCTTCTCTGGTTTCCCGGCCTGCCGCCCTGGGAGTCCGCGTCCGTGATGCCGCCACGCCGCGACGGCGCACGACCCGCCAAATCACCGACCGACGCCGCCGCGTTTGCACTTCGCCGTCGGCCGGCGCACGGCCTCGGTCTCGTGGCGCCGCCCGCGCCTCCGCCCTCGGGCTTCTTGCTGCGCCTGCTCCTGGTCCTACTCTTGCTCGGTGCCTCGGTCCTCCCCTTGACGGTTTGACCCATTCTCGGCTTCTCCGTTTCTCCCTGGCCTCGAGAGTCCCCCCACCCACCACCGTCCGCCGGCCCGCCACCACGCCCCACGCCACCCGCGCGGTGCGCTCGGTGGAGCCGCCGAGTGCTCGAGCTGCACAAGGATGGAGACGGATGGAGACATTTAGGGTTGGGAGAATGGGAGTTGGGCGCACATCAACGCATGCGTGATGCGTCCGTGGGATGGTTGGGCCATTCCGGTGGCAATGGGCTCACGAGCGACCGAGCGTGCGTGCTGTGGGCTGGGCTAGGAGCCTAGGACACGAGGCGTGAGTGTCCCAGCGTGCTGTAGTGTGCACAAGGCTGCGACTGAGGAAGCTACGTGCTGAGTCAACATTACTTTTGATATATACATGTATTATACTCTAAATATACATAATTTTTGCCCAAAAAATTTAGGTGTTCAATTGAACACCCATGAACCTAGGTGGGTCTGCCCCTGCCGCTACTCTACTAAAAAGGAAGACCAAGTCAATGAAGACCCTCGTAGCTGGTGGCACTGACGCGTCGGGATCGCAATCACGGGGTTGTCTGTGCCCCCTCGTTACAAGCAAACTAAAAGGGAGAGGCCGTCGCTAGCTCCTAGGAAGCAAAAAGTCCACTAATGTGGCCATCCCCAGCGGGAGGGGGTCCTCTGTAGCAGAGCACAAAATGCATATGAGCTACATTGTCTTGCATTAGAGTTATATTTCTGCCACTTGATCGAAATCCAACACATAGTGTCTTGCATTAGAGTTATATGTCTGCCACTTGATCGAAATCCAACACATCAGATTGAACGTTGTAGTAGTACTGCTACAGTACATGTTGCAATGCTAAAGACATCCCTGGCCTTTGATTTTTGATTCAATGCTTCAGCGGCACTGTACACATTGTAGCATATGGAGTTTTGTTCCCTACTGTAGAGGACCCATTTCCCCATGGAGATGACAGAGCATGATTCTATCATGCCTATGCAAAAGGGAAACAATGACAAGTGGGGTCATGGTGTGAAGTGGATCATGTATGTAGTGTGTGACTGGAGGCCCACAGGGCAGTGTGCGTGTGTGTGTTTGGGTTTAAAAGGGGAGCCTCGCGTGCTCTGCATCGCCGCCGCGCCGCACCTACTCACCCCCTGCTCGCTTTGTCCTATCCGCCGCCGCGCTTCGCCTCGCCGCCCTCGCGACCGCGCTGCGTCTCGCGCCTCCGCCGCAGCGGTTCGCACCGCCGCTCCCACCGGCGCCCTGCCCTGTCCCGTGCACACCCGCGCCGCACGCCCGTCACGTCCCGTCCCGTCCCGGTTCCCCGCCTCCACGCTCGTGCCTTGCCGTCGCCGCACGCGCGCCACCCTCGCCCATCCTGCGTGCCCGCCGCCCCACCGGACCCCGCTGCCCGCGTGCCCCCCTTTTTGCCGCGTACGCTCGCCCGGACCCCCCCAATGGCTCCTCCTCCTCCCTTGCCCATAAAAAGCCCACCCAGTGCCCCATTGTCTCCCCCTCCGACACCTCCCTTCTTCCCCCAAGCAAGAAGAGGACCGAGGAAGAAGAAGCAAAAGAGAGAAGAAGAAGGGGAAGAACTCACCTCCGGTCGCCGCCACCGCTCGGTGAGCCCCCGTCGTCGCCGCCCTTAGCCGCGCCTCCCCTCCCCGTCGTCGTCGCCGTCGCTCCCCCGAGTCTCCTTATCCTCCCCTCCCCGTGCGCCGCTGCCCCCCCCATTCCCCTCGCCCTTTGGCCTCGATCCGAGCCACCCCCTTGATTTTTAGGCCGTGCCTCAGGCTACGCCATGGCTGCGTGCTGTTCGGCCGCGCGTGGGCGGCCGACTTTTGCCCGTGGGCATGCCGCTTTTTCTTTTTGTTTGTTTTTCTTTTCCTTTTCTGTTTTAAATTCAAAAGAAAGGCTTCAAAAATTCATATCTCCTTCATTCCAACTCCAAAAATTATAAAACTAATTTCTAAAATTTTGTTGATTCAAGATCTTGCTAATGGCATAGGTCTTGTTCAATTTGGAGTTAATTTGTGTATTCTTGTGTATTTATTTGCTCTCTCTCGTTGTGTCTTTTTCCAGATTTCGTCAGAATAGGATTCAAGACACTGAGACCTCCAAGTTGATCAAGAATAAGACTACGTAACTCTCTTACCTATAATCAAGGCGAGTCAATACTTTGATCATATTGAGCCTACATTTTATGCAAATTATATTCTTTTAAAATAGCAAATTGCATGCTTTAATTCTTTAAGCAAATGTATGTTAAACCTTAAGGTAGTTAAATACCCAGTTGTTGATTAACAATTTAATATGCCATCCTTGACATTTGAATCCATTAATCCTTGTCACCCTAATAACTATATGGTAAATACTAGCTATATGTTGTACTTAAGCGACATGCTAGTATTGCTTAAGTACCGGGACATTAAAATGTCCCAATCATCATCTTTTCAAACATGAAACGGTTTTGGGCAGTCATTGGTGGTCCATGACTGAAGAAAATAAGATAAGTTGGTTTTACTCATCAAAACCCTAAATTGCTATTACCTTGTCTGGGTGGACAGTAAGATGGATGGTATGACAGTGTGTGCTAATGTAGCCCAAGAACTGTCGTTTTGTGGACTGGAATGTGGAATGAACCGCCCAGACAACCCTAAGGACTTAATCTTGTCATGACCTTCCGTGTAAAACAAGTGCAACCACAAGTCTGTAAAGTACAACCTGACTAAATAATTTGTATCCATCAGTACGAGTTGCATCAGATAGATGATCCGCGACGCCGTAAGCCTTTGTGGCGAACGGTGTCGGGGTGCACGATGTAAGTCGTTCGACGGTGCAAGAGGGGGTCTGAGTAAGGGTTAACGGATCTAAAAACAGAGCATAACCGTTCGCAGACGAAACCTTAGCGAAGTGTAATTAATACTGAGGGATGCATTGTAAAGGCCTTGTGATGATCTCCCCTTGATTCACATGTCTACGGAAACGTGTGTACATATCAAGACGATTATCTCTTATGGGTAAAGTGTGCAACCTCTGCAGAGTAATAAACTGTTTAAACAGCCGCGCCTACGGTCAAAGGCGGATATGGGAATTTAACTTGAGTTAGTTCTATTTCAAAAACTTTTGTGGGTGGTATGAAAAATGTGGTGGGCTCACCTAGCCCTGGGTTGGATTTTTCCTGAGTTTTCAGACTCAGTGATGTTAATATGTGGGGGTAACCCCAATCAAATTAAGCATAAGGTGGAGGGAACCTCTGCTGTTATTAAATTTTGCACAACTACTCTTTTTAATAAAATGCAATTTGGTTAAAATGCTAAGTGATAGGAATTTGTAATTATGATATTTGAAAACATTGCTTTAGCAAATAAAAGAACCCGGGCCATCCTTGTTTAGCCTTGCATGTATAATATTGCATTGTGTGTTGGCTCGCGAGCACGGAAGTTGTGCTCATCCTCTGTAACATCCCCATTTTGGCTTGTGTTTCAAATGTAAGAAATTGAGGGTAAATTAAAACTTTTCTTACATCCTTGTGCTTTTGAACTTTTCTGAAAATTCTTGTAAAAGAATTTTGTGAAATTCAAAAGCAAAACCCTCAATTATCTAAAGTCAACAACCTCCTTGGTCAAATCTTGTGTCAAACCTTGGTAATAATTTTCCTGGTTCTAAGGTTGCCTTGTGACCCATCTGAATTATTTCATAATTTTTGGAAATTATTTGAAATATTTTAGAGGCAAGTCAAACCTTGGTCAAACCTTTGAAATAGCCTTCTGGAATTTCTTGAGAAAAATTCAGTGCACAAAAACCTCTGGAAATTTTATGGGAGGTAAACCCCAAGGTAAGCAAGCTCCAGTTAAAATTTCATGAATTTTGGGGTTGATTTGATACCTCAATTAAATCCCCAAAGTTTCAGCCTTTAAAATTCAAAACCTAACTGGTTTGCACTGTTCCTCGGTGCGAAGTCGGACTGGCTCGAGCCAACCGACTCGCCGAGTCAACTAATCGCACCGCGCGCGGCGAAGCGGCGCGCGCTCGACCGTTGGATCTCCATCGAACGGCTCGCGATCTGTAGGCATTCGGACCTCCGGTTGCCTCGATTCTCGATCGTTGGATTTCAATCGGCGGTCGACGCTTGCCCGACGCCGTTTCAACTCGATCGCGTGTTAGCCCTTGATGCGATCGGACGGTGGCCGTCGCCGCCTTCCTCTCGCCGCGCGCCGCGCCATGGCGGAGCCGAGCGTGGTGCGCAGCGTCTCGCCCCATCCGGCGACCTCGCAACGGTGTCTGCAGCGCATTAAATGCCCGCTACCCACCGCCCGCTTAGTCGCTGCCTCAATCGCTCCCGCCGCCACGGCGATCAGAAGCGGCAGCGAGAACCCGAGGCGGAGCAACGGTGCCCTCTCGCTCTTCCCGGCTACTTAAGCCCCGGTCACCTCCTTTGGCTTCCTTTCCTCTCCCGCAGCTCTCTTGCACCTCCGAGCTTGAGCGAGCCCATACCACCCAGCGCCCATCTCCGCCATTGCCGAGCTTGAGCTCCTGCCGCCGACGGTGCTCAGTGGCTCCTCGCCCGATTCTTCCTCCCGCTCCTTCCTCTTACCTCGTGGTGCTTAACCTCACCCTATTTTGGGTTTCTCTCAGAGGCGCTGGGATTGGAGTTTTGGAGCTCGCCGCCAGAGCCCCTTTCTTCTCCGGGCCAGAAGACCCCATTTCCCAATCCTCCTCCTGGAGCTTCTCGTGGTATTGCGGCTCATGGTACCACCCGGTGTTGCTGGTTTGGCCTGTGTCGGCCCCTCCGCGTTGAGGCATCCCCGCGCCGCCGATCCTCGCCGCCGGCCGCCCGCTCATCCTCCGTCCACCCCAACCCCGTCATCATCTTCTGAACCCCGTGAGCTTAAGCTCTTCCCGCTTAGATTTTGCCGCACCGCGGCCGTGGTTCCTGTTTCGTCGCGCGCGCCGCCGTTAGCCTCCGACCGCCGCCGCCACCGTATGGCCTCCGTTGGTCGCGTTAAGTCCATAGGACCCCGTCATAGCTTTTGCACCCGCCCATTTGGCGCGTGGCTTAGACATGCCATCGTTTGCCGCCGTAGCACTCCTCCGCCTCCGCCGCCGCCGCGTGCCGTCGCCATTGGCCTCGCCGCCGGTGCCATCCGTGCGTAATAGCGAGGTTTCGCTTTAGCTCCTTCCGGCCTCGCCGAGCTCCTCGCCGGCGACACGCCGGCGAGCTCGAAGTTTTGCTCGGCTCTGTTGTCGGACGAGCGGCAGAAGATCGGGCGACGTGGCTCGTTAGTGGTCGTCCGATCGAGATCTACGACCTCGCCTCTCCACGCCGCCCTCTCTTCTCGCGCGCCGCTCGTCGTCGGGTTCAACGGGGACGCCCGATCCGAGATCGGCGCTCTCAATCGCCCACGCCTCCGGTGTTAGGAAAATCCCGAAAATGCTAAGTCCAAAATCAAGAACTTTAGGTCTTGTCATTTTTGTATCTCTGTAACTATAGATCCAAATTAGATGATTCCAATTTTGTTAGTTTCTTATACCTTGAACTTAAATAGAAAAATAATTGTAGACTATGATCAAACCTGAAAACCCTTTTCAAAAATAGTAAACAAGTGAACTTAATATCTGTTTTTAGAACTTTTAGCAAACTTGTAAAATGCATATCTTTTATATATATAGCTGATTTTTGTGTGAATCCAATTGGATTAGCTCCCACTGATAGTATATTTGCTAGGAAAATTGGTTTCACAAATTTTACTGTTTTTAAAAAAATCATAAGGATCATATTTTAGTTTAATACCCTAAACAGTTTAGACAAATCATAACTCTTTCAATATAGCTCCAAATGACCTGAAATTTTATATGGCTTATCACTATACAGTAGGTAGCTACCATAAAAGTTTCAGCTTCAAAATCTTTCTAGAAAATATTTTTGCTACAGTACCTAATTATAGCCGAAAATAGGTTTTTAGGGAATATCTTTTGCACCACAAATCCAAATTAGGTTTTTCCAGTTTCTATGTCTAGGTGTATTCCTATTTTACCTTGTGCATAAATTTCGTCGCAATTGGATAATTTTTGCTTGCTCTTTTGTTTAAGTGTTGCTCGTCTTATTGGTTGTTCTCGCTTCTTTTGCTTTTCGCTAGGCTTCGACATTTGCGGTAACCCCGAGAACGATCATCCGCAATGCTTGAGCAACAAACAAAGGTGCAAGCGCTTGATCATTTCCACTTGATCCCATTACTTTTAAAGTCTAATATTTTGTTTAACTTCTATGTATGCATTGCTATTTTGTTGTTAAATTGATTAGTTAATCCTCTAGTTGCATAATCTGTAGGTAAATGTTATCCTCTACTACCGAGCCTAGGTTATTTGTCGTGATTAGAGTTCATTGGATGAGCTCTTGTCACTTAGTAGATTTCGAATAAATATTTCTTAGCCATGCCTAGATATCGGTAGTATTGGGCGATCATCGACTTAGTCGGTGATCTTGATCACACAAATGCTATTATTATTCCATTATGTCCAACCCTTGTGTTTTACCATTTTGCAAATCAAAACTGAAAACAAAAATTATATCTTGGCTTGGGCACAATGGTATGTTGGGTGATCTGTTGGGTGTGATTGAATGGTGCCTAAGTCCCTAAGGACCGAGTTACTTGTGCCATTGATCCAAGCAATTGTTGCGTACTAACCACACAAGGGGATATGGAACCTCTCTTGACTAAGTACTTTGGAAGGTGTTAATTATGAGCTGGTCTGCGGTGTGTTCCTGTGTGTGTGTGTGTTTGTGGTGTTTGAGGGGAGCATTAGCGCACCGGTTAGGTCGTCTAATGTGTCTTTCTCCCGTGGGTTGCGGCTCTTAATTAGCATCGTCCATTGGAAAGTGTCTTGTTAGACTTAGCCGTGCTCGCATACCAAAGGAAGTATGCTAACCGTGGTGGTGGAAAGGCGGTCTATCGTGTGGGTACATTGGTACACCTCGCAGGTTTAAAACTATTCGAATAGCCTCGCCCTAGGTTATGGACACGCTTGGTTATTTCCCACAAGAACTAGACTACAACCTTTTAAAACTTAAACTTGACATGGGTGGTATGAAGGGTACTTCATGCTATTGTTGTGGTGACTATGGGTTAGTCACTTCTAGGTTGGTGTTGTCATCTATTTATTGTTATTATTGTCTCTCTTTATTTGAACAATAAAAGTTAATTGCAATCTTGCTTTGAATCTATTACCTTATTGCAAATGAAAACTTGCTTTATGTCAAAATAAGTCCGAGCCTCATCCACTTAAATAAAGCTTGCATGTAGTTAATTATAGTTCTGTTATCTCACACGTCGCTTCTTGCAGTACAAAACCAAGTTTTGTACTCATCCGCTTTGCTTAATATTAATTGTTGCAGAGGAAGAATGTGAGCCCCAAGGGCCTCACTTTTGTGAGTTGTGTTGCGCGTTGTTTGGGACGATTAGCTTGGCGGTCCGGTTGGTTGCCTTGTGGGTAAAGGCACACCGATTGGCTTTTGCTTATCGCCATCTTATGGCCATTTGCTTCATTGCTTAAATTAGTTACTTATGTGTTATTTGGCAGTCGGCCTCTCTTTGTAATAACTCTCTTTATATTATCTATGTCTTTCGCTTGTTGCTTTTGCTTCGCTCTATGTGTATGAATGGAATTGATGCATGATTTTGTAACGGTGTGTATACTGCAATTTAGGAAGTATACATATCTCGAGACTTGGTTTATTTGATTTGTACTTGTTAGGACCAAGTGGATGGTTGAACAAAGACAAGCCGAATAAACCGGGTCCTCGCATCCTCGCTCTCTCCTCAAACCCTTAGAAGCAGGAAATCTTGGAGATTTGGAGGCCCGTGAGAGGATGAAGCGTAGTGTAGTCTTTAGTCGTCTAGTCTCGCCTCACCCACTGACTCGTCGGTGCCTACATGCATCCTATATTATATAAGTTCTCGTAATATCGACGACACGGTTTTCCCGCCGCTGCTCGTGGAGAGATGTGCTCACTCTTTGCTTCCGTTGTCTTTGTAATTCCGTTCTCTTTTGTATTGTAAAACTTGACCGACGTGGTCTATGTAAACTCATTGTGTTAATTAATGAATGGTATGGTATGGTTTTGTGCCATGTATGATTTGATTCAGTGATGTATCTGTGAGTACTATCTACTGATCCAGGGAATAGCACAGTGTTTTCATAGAGGATTCTGGATTACGAAATCCGGGTCCAACATATGCAAAAGGGAAACAATGACAAGTGGGGTTATGGTATGAAGTGGATCATGTATGTAGTGTGTGACTGGAGACCCACAGGGCAGTGTGCGTGTGTGTGTGTTTGGGTTTAAAGGGGAGCCCCTATACTCAATTGGGATATCAAAAGAATGAAACAGAATTCCAATTCCCCACCTACTGATCTTCTTCCTCATCTAGCTCTTCTCTGATTTCTCCCCTTCCCAGTCTATAGTTGTTGTTCCCCTCGCGATTTTGTTGTGATTGTTCGTCGGCGATCACCTTGCCGCGACCGAGACACAACAGATTCAAGGATCCAGATAACTAGACTGTCTGCAGAGGCATTGTGCACATAGTAATATGAGTCTGCTACAGTGAACACTCTACGGCAACGTAGCATTTCACTGTAGCATGATACCCGGTTTTGCTTTTGCTTTTGCTAAAGAACTGTAATGCGGCATCGATACTGTAGCACTTGATCTGAACCATTAGATTTCGATACGCTCCTAATGTAGAGTATTATTCATCCACTACATTTACCCCTCCCATGTAGAGGAACCGAATCCATGATTCAGTGCTACGGGGAGCATGATTCATTCATGTCTTCTTAATCAGAATTTCGTCAAAAATCAATGGTTGAGATGGCACAGCTAGCCTTGCCCCCCATCAACAATATTCTGTCAGACACTCGATCAGCTCGGATCAAAGCAGAAATGGATTCAATACGTTATCATATTCAGGGCAATTTTTCTGTTCCCAAACTCTATAGTAAGATTGTTACTTTTGAGTTGTGGACCTAGCCATGCTTGGCTATAGTAACAACGAAATTTTAGGGTCCATTTTGGAACGAGGGAATTTTCTAGGATTCTATAAAAAATGAAATGTTTTCTGTGAAATTCCCGTATTCAGACAGAGTAGTCTGTACATACCCTTTTTCTGAACAGTAGTACATCATTTTCGCCTGAAAAGGCAACTTGATGGAGAAACTGAACGAAAACAGCTGCCTAAATTGCATATCTGTATTTTGGTAGGAGAGGTAAGTGCCGAGCAGTTGGCTAACATATATATATGTCTTCTTTTGGCCTGGTTGAGAAAGCACTTCAATGAGAAGGTCACAACATTACACAACACGGCTCACTCTCGTTTTACATTCTAGATTCATAACTCTTCGACAGCTACACAGCACACTAGCAACGCTGAAGGCCAGGATACACATATGAGAAATACCCTGAGAAGATGCCATCTCATTTTACAAAGATAAGCAAGAAGCAACAAAAAGGGAACTAGTAATTCCCCAAACATACAGCGTTATATGCGTGGAAGAAGTAAAGAAAATTAAAGGGGGAAGAAAGGAAAGGGAGAGCGAAAGGAGTTACAGCTATCACGACGAGAATGCGGGATATTCCTTTGCGCTTGGTTTGTACGGGCAGCATAGAAACTTCAGTAGTGAACTCAGAACACATTATTTCCCTCTGGAAACAGTTTCATTTTGTAAAATGTGGGATGAACTGTCGGGACAAATCAATGATATGCTCATTTTCTGACTCAATAAGACGAACAATCTCTCCCATACAAGGCCGCTGTTCCGGGTTTGTCCTGACACAAAGATATGCAGCTCTGGCTAGAAGATACAGCCCATATGTATCATACGTATCTGCAATGCGCTCATCAATTAGTTCGTGCAGTGCAAGACTCTCAACCAAAGGCTCTGCCTGAAAATTTGTAGAGGTGTCAGAAAATGAATGTTACAGGACTGCAGGTGTACTGTAAGCAAAACAATAAGAAGAATCCACTAAAAAGAATACCCATTGCAATATATGTGTGCACTGTCCTCCACGTTCGTCGAGCACCTTGTGACCGGATATCAGCTGGAAAAGAAGGATCCCAAAGGCATACACGTCTGTTCTGACAGAAACTACGCTATATTCAGCGTACTCAGGTGCCAAGTATCTGACAACCATGACAAGAAAATGCTAGCATTGTCAGAAAGACAGGAGCAAAACGGTAGCATAGAATGGAGGCAAGAATTAGCATAAAGTGAGTTCATAACAGTGCAAGAATTAGAGTTCGTCCCAACCCTGATTGCCCAAGAACCCTTGTATGGATAGAACCATTGCCAGCCTTCCATTTCGCAAGACCAAAGTCCCCAAGCTGTGGAAGATAGGACGTATACAATCAGAGCGCATAAGGCATTTGCATCTTAAAATGTATCGGTAAGTACTGAGGTCGAGTACTCTCAAGCGTACCATAGGAACAAAGTCATGCGTCAATAGTACATTGCTTGGGCGCAAATCTCGATGAATGATTGGACCTGCACGACACTCTTCGTGTAGAAAGCGCAACCCTTTTGCTATACCAAGGGCAATAGCATGCCTCTTGTGCCACTCCAGTATGTTTGCCTCCTTGTCTATTTCACCAACGATAAGTTTAAGTAATTAGTCCATGGCTATCTTCACAATATGAATTCATTTTATGCATATCAACTGAACACGTACCAAATAAATGCCACTCAAGGGATTTGTTGCATATGTACTGTATACCAAGATGTTGTAGCTTTCTTTGCAGCAATACCCAAGCAGCATGACAATGTTACGGTGCCGGGCAAAGCTGAGAACTTGTACTTCAGAGAAGAACTCCTTATAGCCCTGTGAGCTAGCTTCTTTGCGCAACTTGGCTGCAATGACCTGCCCATCTTTGAGCTGGCCCTTGTACACATGCCCAAATCCGCCCTCACCCAGCAAATTCTCATTTGAGAAGTCAGATGTTGCAGCTTGAATCTCTGAGAAGGGGAATTTCATGGATTCTTTCATGTAAAGAACTGACTTTAGTCCGCAACCAGTACACAGAATTGGTCTTTCTGATGAATCATAGTGGGAGGTCATGTTTGCATCGATATCTTTTCCTGTAAGGATCACAAGAGTAAGCAATATAAATTATTGGGAGGTAAATAACAGTTAATTATTTTTTAACTATTGGAAACTGTTTAAATAAGTTCCTGAATACCAGAAGACTCAATATTTTCTTCAAGCACTACAGGGGGAAAATAGTTTTCTTTCTTCTGTTTCTTTTTTGTGCAGTGTCCTATTTTAACATTTAAGCAAAGTACATAGGTTGCTGGCATTTTTTATTGAAGAAACATATCATACCATTATACAAGGATTCAGTATCATCGATCGTGAGAGACATGGCGCTCATTGGCCGCTTCAAGTATGCCACGCTGCTTGCAACCACACTGGAGGTGTCGTGGATCTCGTGATTGCTGAGAGAGGCAAAGTAACTTACAGGCGATGACTTGATCGACATGCTGTGAGTGTCAGCATCTAGTGTCTTGGATGTCAGATCAAATGACACTGCTAAGTGTTGCAGGGCCTGCACTTCTCCCGTGCTTTTGCTAGATGGATTTGTTCTAATCACCTTTAATTGTTGCACTGTTAAGTTATCCTGAAATACTGCAACCTTGCAGGCTATGTGCTTTTCGAAATGCTTGAAATCTCTCCTGAAGTGCCTATAAGTTCATTATAGAATAAATACTACCTCAAGTACTGAACCAAAATAGGCATTAAAACTTTCCGTCAGAGTTAGCCTGTTAACAACAAATGATGCACAAACCTATCTAGTACAACCCAAGCAGCTTTGCTGGAGTTTACTTCATGGATAATGACAACCTTTGGTGGTGATCCAGGAGATACTTTAAGGGTCACACTAATCTGAAATTTTGAAAACATG
Organism: Ampelocalamus luodianensis; assembly: GCA_036346255.1. Classification (NCBI taxonomy): domain Eukaryota; kingdom Viridiplantae; phylum Streptophyta; class Magnoliopsida; order Poales; family Poaceae; genus Ampelocalamus; species Ampelocalamus luodianensis. The sequence continues at coordinate 19,594,037 of CM070617.1, read as the reverse complement.
AACACCCTTGGTTCAAAGAATAATAATAATAATTTGAGCATCACAATGTAAGTATGTAACTATATCTTCTACAACGTTGGTAATCAGTGTCTATCTAGTAAAGCACCCTGTTATCCTCACGTGAAAAATGGTTGTACAGGGATTGGGGATGAGAAAAAAGACATGTTTTATTTCTTTAAAAAGAGTTTTATCACTGTCTGAAATAGTTGTAGGTATTGTTACCCCGACTTTGCGGAGCTCCTCCACATCTTGGCGGAGCTTGCCTCGATAGAATCCAGCTTTCTTTGCAACCTGATCACCTAGGTATCGCGGGCTCATCCCGGCAAAAGAATCAGTACATGCTTTGGTTTGGTAGCCCACTAAACACACAAAAAAGATAAAAGGTATTAGTTTTCAGATATCCGCAAATACCAATTTGAAATAAGAATGCTCAGCTATAGTATGCAAAGTAAGATTTGGACCAAAATTTCCAAACAAGTCCAATTAACCAGGTGAATGCTCAGGTGGATTTCTCTTGAAACAATACAGGAGGATACTAATTGTGCCCTTATGAAATTAAACTTTGACTTCAGTAGTTTGTTGAACAAAAAAGCGCCTAACTTTTCTGTTCTTTCGCCTATAGGACACAGGTAACAATGACTAGATTGTGCAAGGCGCAACTATACAGCATTTTGTGAAGTTTAATTCATCTGAAGGTAGTCTTTGAGTTATAAGAAACTGCATAATTAACAAGAGGGAGCTAAGTCGAGCAAAAGGGCTTAGTAAGAGATGGTGGCGAGGGGAAAGAACGGCCCAAAAGGGGAGCGTGATCCTCACTCGGATGGGTGATGGCGTGGAGCACGCCGAGCACGACGAGGGAGTCGCCGCCCCGTAGTATGTTCCCGCTCGCGACCAGCGCCTTGAGCGCCATCCTGATCTCCTCTTCGCGGTGGTCGCGCGTCGCGTCCAATGCCACCACCACCATCTGCGGCGGCGGCAGCGGCGACAAGGCCACCGGCATCGCGGCCCCGCCTTCGGGGGTGGCCCCCTCTGTGGCGTGGTCGTCCCCCCCACCGATGACGGAGTACATCGACATGGGCGTGCTGACCGGGGTGCTGTTGGCGCTGCACCTGCTCCTCCGGTCGTCCCGCCGCCGGCGCCTCGAAGCCAGCTGCCATTGTGGCCGCCCGGGAGCGAGGTTATTAGTAGGTCGAGACGGCGGCGCGCTGCGGAGTATATTCGGGACAATATAGAGTACATTCGATTCTGCTGCAGGCGCGGGGGGCATCACGAAGGCGCCGGAGCGAATATATCATGGGCACTCATGGCCAGCGCAGCGATGACGACCTGGCAGGGCAACCAAGGCGGCGGCGGCGGCGATCCGCAGCAGCTTGCTGTTGTCGCGTCGCGGGCGGACGGTTGCGCCGGCGGAGGCAGCGAGGAAGCCGGACAGCGAACTGGAAATGAGAGCGCTTGCTTATGTAACGTACTCGATTTTATGTACGAGGTCGTTACGACATGTCTTATAGCAATTCTCTACGTCATCTGTAGACAACAATATAGACAGTTTATATATTGAGTTATCATTTTACTTATTTTTATAGATGATACAATCTTTTAATATTTTTATGAATGTAAGACATTTCCTCCGTGGTTCTGGTGATACAGTCTGCTACATAATTGTGACAATACATTTCTCTCTGTTTACTCTTTTTCATCTATATCAGCTTAAATCCTACGTGGCAGAGACTATAGACAGCTAATGTAAACCTATTATACATGACCTTACTTGCAGCTGTGACCTTCTGGGCAAGAATGAGCGATCAGATGATGACCTTGGCGACTAATCTTATGCAGGTTTCTCTGATTCTTTTCCTTTTTCTCGCCAAAGGCTCAGTCTAGATGGGCTTCGATTTTTGCTCGAAGCTCTATTTATTTTGAGGAGCTGGAAACCAGGGATCGGGATCCTTTGTATGGAAAGAGTCAATATAGAGGATCTACAATGTATGGCCATTAGGAATGATTTCCACCGCCCAATGAAAAAAAATCAAAAGACAAGATCAAGTATCACAGTATTTTTTGCTACAGTATTTTCGTTGCAACAAAATCGACACAACCATCTCCTGTTGTTACTGCAGTCTTTTGCTACAACACTACAGTAGAATACTGTTCACCCTCTTGTGAAAAAATGTCCACAAGATCCAGATCTGGTGCCAAAAAAAAAATGATATTGCTGGCACTATACACCTCTTTTTCTTTCCCTTCTCCTCCTCTCTTTTCAAACAACTAAAAAGCAAGGGTTGCATATTTTCATTAAGAGAAGAGGAATGTAAAAAGGCATTTTACATAAGATGAGATGCTAATATGTTATCTTCATCAAACGAAATGTTTTATCATTCACTCGTAGGAGCATGTTCAGTTAGATTTAGTAGTGCAGAACTGACAGGGTGCCACTGAACCTTCGTTACCTTATTCAACTCGTCGCTTCTTTCTTTCTACCAACCATGTCCGCTCTTGTGTGTGGCATTGGCATGGAATGCATACGGCTCAAATTTTGGGATTACAATGTGTCCGGATCAGCCCCCACCTATTCACAAGAATCTACATTGCCACTAGACCATCGATGGTTATATATTTACGAGGAGGTCGAGGCGACAACCTTCGAGCTCAAGAGATGAAGGATGGTCGTCTCCCGCCCAAAGAACGCCACGCCACGAAGGGTCATCGTGATGCCATTTGAGATCGACATGGCGATCACGGTCCATAAAGGGTGACATCCTTCGCCAATTCGATCGCTTAGTGATGTATGTTGCCATTTCACCGCTTCCTAGCCAAGTCGTGTGAATCTTATTTATCTACTTTGTTGCAACGACCGACTCAAACGCTATTCTTGCACTTGGTGGAGGCGTGTGTTGGCAACACCGTGTCCTTCTATCGCGAGCCTACAATGATAACTAAGCTCGCCTCCTTCTGCCACGTGACGCAAAAAAAATCCCATTCTCTGAGTCGAACCTCACGGACATCCTCGCTTTGTTCCACATCCCACTAGATTCCCCGGAGGCAGTCAACTAAGGTTTACCTTGAGTTTCCGCGATGCACCCGGGGGTGTGATCCATGCCAACTCAAATCCTCAAACGAAGAGGAGTTGTTTGGTTCTAAGCCGATGCATGCCAAAATTTGGGTTACCAAAGTTTAGTATCTTAGACTAAATTTGGTACTCATTTGGTTTGTTACCGATGTGTTACCAAACTTTGGTAAAATTATTTCTTCATTGTATCTTTAGCTCATTTTGTTGCCAAGATTTAGCCAAAACTTGAGCGAAGAATTCTATGACCAAATTTTGGTATTACCAAACTTTGGCACACAGTTGTAGAGTTGTTATAGGTAATAAACTAGATGGCCCTAAGGATGTCAACTAGGTCGAGGGCTTGACTCCAAACAGCCTCTCTCGTGGCACGCCACATCTGAGCCATGGCATCCATACTGCCCAGCTTCAGGGTATGTTTGGCACAATGCGCTTTTTTGAAAAGCGCTACCGGGGCAGCAGGTCGAATGACCGCACGATCAACTAAAGAGGTTTGGTATTTAGCTGTCTAGCTTTTAAGTATGCTGGTTACAGCTTCTGATATGAGAAAAGTTTGAAATGCCCCTAAGGCAAATAATGGCTTGTTTGATGTCGTTTAACAGTAATTAATAACAACTAACTAAAATTGATGACACTTTACGATAACTAACGATAATTAACGACAATTAAGGAAATAGATCGCAATTAATGATATTTAACTAAATAGACTGCAATTAATGACAATTAACGATATTTAACGCAGTAGACCGCAATTAATGTAAATTAATGATGATTAAGGAAATTGACCGCAGTTAATGATATTTAACACAATATACCGCAATTAACACGCAGTAGACCACAATTAATACAAATTAATGATAATTAAGGAAATTGACCGCAATTAATGACATTTAACGCAATAGACCGTAATTAAGGATAATTAACGCAATAGACTGTAATTATTGCAAATTAACGATAATTAAGGAAATTGACCAAAATTAACAACATTTAATGCAATAGACCGCAATTAATGTAAATTAATGATGATTAAGGAAATTGACCGCAGTTAACGATATTTAACACAATAGACCGCAATTAACACGCAATAGACCACAATTAATACAAATTAATGATAATTAAGGAAATTGACCGCAATTAATGACATTTAACGCAATAGACCGTAATTAAGGATAATTAACGCAATAGACTGTAATTATTGCAAATTAACGATAATTAAGGAAATTGACCACAATTAACGACATTTAATGCAATAGACCGCAATTAATGTAAGTTAATGATGATTAAGGAAATTGACCGCAGTTAACGATATTTAACACAATAGACCGCAATTAACACGCAATAGACCACAATTAATACAAATTAATGATAATTAAGGAAATTGACCGCAATTAATGACATTTAACGCAATAGACCGTAATTATTGCAAATTAACAATAATTAAGGAAATTGACCACAATTAACAACATTTAACGCAATAGACCGCAATTAACGATATTTAACGCAATAGACCATAATTAATGCAAATTAACGATAATTAAGAAAATTGACCGCAATTAATAACATTTAACGCAATAGACCGCAATTAACACAAATTAACGAAATTGGCTGCAATTCACGATATAGACTACAATTAACGACAATTAAAGAAATTGACTGCAAATAACAATAAACAATTAATACAATTAACAATTAATACAATTAACAATTAATACATCAAGAATATAAAAATAAAAGAAAATTAATTAAAAAGGCCGATAGGGGCTAGGTTGGGCATCTCTGTGGTTAGAAACATTCTCATTTGACATCTCGCTACCACTTCTTCCGAGAGCTTGAGACGGGGATCCATGGCTTAGGAACCATGACATTTTTGTAGCCACCTTATGTAGTCGAGATATCTTCTTAAGTTCCGTTAGTAGCTTCAATCATAGAACATTTGACATCTCGTGGTTCAAAATTTCAATATAGAATACTAATTTCTCGCTGCTCCATGCTCTAAAGTTGTAAAATCTCGCTGGATGGGAGCGTAGTCATTTTATTCCTTGACCCACTTTGTGAGAGCTTATGGTTGGAACAACCATCATAGAACTCTTAGATGGAGATTGGGATATCCAGTTTTGGACTTGTATTTCTAACAGCTCTTGCAGTGCAACAACGAATTGTTCGTGGACTTTATTTATCTGTCAACACCAGGGCATAGTGCATTTTTAGAATTTTAAACAAATGGGGGAGGCCGTCGCTAGCTCCTAGGAAGCAGAAAGTCCACTAATGTGACCATCCCCGGAGGGAGGGGTCCTCTGCAGCATAGCACAAAACACAGATGAGCTACAGTGTCTTGCATTAGAGTTATATGTCTGCTACTTGATCGAAATCCAACACATTAGATTGAACGCCATAGTAGCACTGCTACAATAAGTGTTGCAATGCTAAAGACATCCCTGGCCTTTGATTTTTGATTCAATGCTTTAGACGGTACTGTACACATTGTAGGAGTTTTGTTCTCTCTACACTGTAGAGGACCCATTTTCCCATGGAGATGACAGAGCATGATTCACGGATTCGGACTCAGGGGCGGACCCACCATTCTAGCAAGCTACGGCGTTCACCAGAGCTAATCACCACTCGAAACCCCTCACCGGCGTTTGAGAAGAAGGTTGTGGCAACGGCACAGCAGGCAGCAACGACGGCGGTGCTGAGTTGTGTTTTCTGTGTTATGGGGCGACATACATGGTTTGCAGGGGCGAGTGCTCGTTTATGGGCCTGAGACCGAACCTATGAAGTCTTGCCTTTGTTTGCTTGCTGCCTTGCTCTATGTCTCTGTATGTCCATTCAATGAAGTCACGAACCAAAGGATTCTTCATCCTCCAACTGCCCTGCATCTCCCGACAGGCTAACCCTAGGTAGCGAGCTAGCGATCGGCGGAGGGGCAGAGCCGCAGCGGAATGGAGGAGCAAAGCGTGTTGCGTGCGAGCTCCCGACGGTTGTGGGCACGAACCACAGTGGTCGTGGGTGCGGGTGCCACGATGATTGGGGCGACGATGGTAGCCGGCGGCGGGCACCGAGTGGAGGCTGTGCGGCAAATGCTAACAGTAAGTTGATTTGCTAGAAATGGATTTGAGTCTAACGATCGACGATTGCGATTTTAAATGGTTGATTATTTGGTTAGCTAGAAATGCATTTGAAGAGCTATTTCATCATTTTGAATGATTGTTGCAACTTTGTCTGTGCACGTTTGCTTTACAATTGGACGAAAGTGCTATTGTGCCTAGAAGCAGCACCCAGCAAGACGGCAACGAGCCGGTCATACCTAAGATTTAATTCAAAGCACTTCAATTAGAAGGTCACAACACTACACAACACGGCTCACTCTCGTTTTACATTCTAGATTCATAACTCTTCGACAGCTACACAGCACACTAGCAACGCTGAAGGCCAGGATACACAAATGGGAAATACCCTGAGAAGATGCCATCTCATTTTACAAAGATAAGCAACAAGCAACAAAAAGGGAACTAGTAATTCCTCAAACATACAGCGTTATATGCGTGGAAGAAGTAAAGAAAATTAAAGGGGGAAGAAAGGAAAGGGAGAGCGAAAGGAGTTACAGTTATCACGACGATAATGCGGGATATTCCTTTGCGCTTGGTTTGTAGGGGCAGCAAAGAAACTTCAGTAGTGAACTCAGAACACATGATTTCCCTCTGGAAACCGTTTCATTTTGTAAAATGTGGGATGAACTGTCGGGACAAATCAATGATATGCTCATTTTCTGACTCAATAAGACGAACAATCTCTCCCATACAAGGCCGCTGTTCCGGGTTTGTCCTGACACAAAGATATGCAGCTCTGGCTAGATGATACAGCCCATATGTATCATACGTATCTGCAATGCGCTCATCAATTAGTTCGTGCAGTGCAAGACTCTCAACCAAAGGCTCTGCCTGAAAATTTGTAGAGGTGTCAGAAAATGAATGTTACAGGACTGCAGGTGTACTGTAAGCAAAACAATAAGAAGAATCCACTAAAAAGAATACCCATTGCAATATATGTGTGCACTGTCCTCCACGTTCGTCGAGCACCTTGTGACCGGATATCAGCTGGAAAAGAAGGATCCCAAAGGCATACACGTCTGTTCTGACGGAAACTACGCTATATTCAGCGTACTCAGGTGCCAAGTATCTGACAACCATGACAAGAAAATGCCGGCATTGTCAGAAAGACAGGAGCAAAAGGGTAGCATAGAACAGAGGCAAGAATTAGCATAGAGTGAGTTCATAACAGTGCAAGAATTAGAGTTCGTCCCAATCCTTGCCCCAGAACCCTTGTATGGATAGAACCATTGCCAGCCTTCCATTTCGCAAGACCAAAGTCCCCAAGCTGTGGAAGATAGGACGTATACAATCAGAGCGCATAAGGCATTTGCATCTTAAAATGTATCGGTAAGTACTGAGGTCGAGTACTCTCAAGCGTACCATAGGAACAAAGTCATGCGTCAATAGTACATTGCTTGGGCGCAAATCCCGATGAATGATTGGACCGGCACGACACTCTTCGTGTAGAAAGCGCAACCCTTTTGCTATACCAAGGGCAATAGCATGCCTCTTGTGCCACTCCAGTATGTTTGCCTCCTTGTCTATTTCACCAACGATAAGCGAAGTAATTAGTCCATGGCTTTCACAATATGTATTCATTTTATGCATATCAACTGAACACGTACCAAATAAATGCCACTCAAGGGATTTGTTGCATATGTACTCCTATACCAAGATGTTGTAGCTTTCTTTGCAACAATACCCAAGCAGCATGACAATGTTACGGTGCCGGGCAAAGCTGAGAACTTGTACTTCAGAGAAGAACTCCGTATAGCCCTGTGAGCTAGCTTCTTTGCGCAACTTGGCTGCAATTACTTGCCCATCTTTGAGCTGGCCCTTGTACACATGCCCAAATCCGCCCTCACCCAGCAAATTCTCATTTGAGAAGTCAGATGTTGCAGCTTGAATCTCTGAGAAGGGGAATTTCATGGATTCTTTGATGTAAAGAACTGACTTTAGTCCGCAACCAGTACACAGAATTGGTCTTTCTGATGAATCATAGTGGGAGGTCTTGTTTGCATCGATATCTTTTCCTGTAAGGATCACAAGAACACGCAATATAAATTATTGGGAGGTAAAATAGCAGTTAATTATTTTTTAACTATGAGAAACTGTTTAAATAAGTTCCTGAGTACCAGAAGACTCAATATTTTCTTCAAGCACTACAGGGGGAAAATACTTTTCTTTCTTCTGTTTCTTTTTTGTGCAGTGTCCTATTTTAACATTTAAGAAGAGTACATAGGTTGCTGGCATTTTTTATTGAAGAAACATATCATACCATTAGACAAGGAATCAGTCTCGTCGATCGTGAGAGACATGGCGCTCATTGGCCGCTTCAAGTATGCCACGCTGCTTGCAACAACACTGGAGGTGTCGTGGATCTCGTGATTGCTGAGAGAGGCAAAGTAACTTACAGGCGATGACTTGATCGACATGCTGTGAGTGTCAGCATCTATTGTCTTGGAAGTCAGATCAAATGACACTGCTAGGTGTTGCAGGGATTGCACTTCTCCCGTGCTTTTGCTAGATGGATTTGTTCTAATCAACTTTAATTGTTGCACTGTTAAGTTATCCTGAAATACTGCAACCTTGCAGGCTATGTGCTTTTCCAAATGCTTGAAATCTGTCCTGAAGTGCCTATAAGTTCATTATAGAATAAATACTACCTCAAGTACTGAACAAAAATAGGCATTAAAACTTTTCGTCAGAGTTAGCCTGTTAACAACAAATGATGCACAAACCTATCTAGTACAACCCAAGCAGCTTTGCTGGAGTTGACTTCATGGATAATGACAACCTTTGGTGGTGATCCAGGAGATACTTTAAGGGTCACACTAATCTGAAATTTTGAAAACATGAACACCCTTGGTTCAAATAATAATAATAATAATTTGAGCATCACAATGTAACTATGTAACTATATCTTCTACAACGTTGGTAATCAGTGTCTATCTGGTAAAGCACCCTGTTATCCTCAGTGGCGGAACCACCGTAGGGGCAAGCCGGGGCGGCTGCCCCGGGTCTCCCGGCCGAGCGAACCCCGCGCGCGAGGCGAAGAACCGCCGCCGCTGGCCGGGAGTTGGATGGCAGACTGCGGACGGACGGAGTGCCAGGCGACGGAGCGTTGAGCCATCGACTGTCGAGGAGAGGCGAGGCGAGGGTTTGAGGCGCTGACGCACTGGCTGCCGATGCCGGGCGACGCTGCTCCAGCCTCTAGGGCGTTAGCCTCTAGGCGCCGGGCCGAGCGACGCGCCCGCGCCACCTCTCACTCTCCCGGCCTCCGCCACGCTCCAGCCTCCAGCCTCAGGCTCTAGGCGCCGCCGCTGCCGCCGGCGACGCCGCCCCCGCCCAGCCTCCAGACGGACGGACGTCGGCAAGCGCATCGCGCTCATCGCCTCGCGCTCGCCTCCTCCACCCGAGCAGAGGTAATATAATCTCGTAAATTTTTATGTGGATTTGATTTTCTTTGCCCATATCTAGATATCTTGTGTTGGCTTTCTTTTCATATCATCACAAGAATATTACAATGGAGACTGTCGGCCGTTGCAGACTCGCAGTGCCAGCAGGCAACAAGTGAGCGCCTAAGCGGCGATTAAGAGTTGAGCCCTTGAGCAAGGTTTTGAATTTTGTTTCAATTTTAGTAAATTTTGATGTCTTGTAGGAATTTTGATCTATGTTGTCTGGTTGTATTGGTTAGATCTTGACAATTTGAACGAATTTGATATCATTAGTTATATTAACAACTGAATTGAATCACATTGTGCTAGGTATTTTTTATACTACGAGTTCGCCCCGGGTCTTAACAAATCCTGGTTCGCCACTGGTTATCCTCACGAGAAAAATGGTTGTACAGCGATTGGGGATGAGAAAAAAGACATGTTTTATTTCTTTAAAAAGAGTTTTATCACTGTCTGAAATAGTTGTAGGTATTGTTACCCCGACTTTGCGGAGCTCCTCCACATCTTGGGCCTCGATAGAATCCAGCTTTCTTCGCAACCTGATCACCTAGGTATTGCGAGCTCGTCCCGGCAAAAGAATCAGTACATGGTTTGGTTTGGGAGCCCACTAAACACACAAAAAAGAAAAAAAGGTGTAAGTTTTCAGATATCCGCAAATACCAATTTGAAATAGGAATTCTCAGCTATAGTATTAAAAGTAAGATTTGGATCAAGATTTCCAAACGAGTCCAATTAGCCACGTGAATGCTCAGGTGGATTTCTCTTGAAACAATATAGGAGGATAGTAATTGTGCCCGTATGAAGTTATATGTTTTGAAATTAAACTTTGACTTCAGTAGTTTGTTGATAAAAAAAAGCGCCTATTTTTTCTGTTCTTTCGCCTATAGGACACAGGTAACAATGACTAGATTGTGCAAGGCGCAACTATACTGTTAGAAATAATCAAGAATGAGTGCATGGTGCATTATTGTTTTGCATTACTGTTTTTGCATTAGTCCTATGTTAATGGATTTGTGAGTAATTAGCTAGTGAATGTAGTGGAGCTAGTGCATGTAGTAGAGGTAGTGGAGCTAGTGCATTATTGTTTTGCATTACTGTTTTTGCATTAGTTGTGAGACCCCGGTTTATTAAACTTGTAATACTTAACCTTCCTCTGGTTCTAGTATCACAAATAGAATAAACTGCCTCGATGAATATGTGCCTCCTGAACAAGCAAAGACACATACATCATGTCCAAGCATGCATCAATTCCATACAACAGTTATAACAAGTCTACCAAAAGACATACATAATATAAGTTATTACAACACAAATGATCGCCAAATGACATAAGTACCAAAAGTAACAATGAAGCAAAAGTTGCCATAAGATGGCTTAAACCAAAAGACGACCGGTTAGCCACATAACACCACAGGCAACCGACCGCCGCTAAGCTAATCGCCTCAGAACCGCCACAAAGACAACTCACAAAAGTGAGGTCCATCGGACTCACTATCATCCTCTGCACAACACAAGCAATGCGGTGAGTACAAAATGTACTCGCAAGACTTACGAGTAGCAAGCCTATACATAGCTACATGAAAGTCGTATTCAAAGGAATGTGGTTTTATGGTTCTTTGGACGATAAAGCAAGTTTCATTTGCAATATTGTAATAGATTGAATAAAGAGTTTGTAAAATTTGTTTTTAAGCATTTAAATAACAAATGAGTAAGCATAAGTAACAAATATCCACCTAGAAGTGACTTTCCCAAAAGTCACCACAACATAGCATGAATCCGATTCATACCACCCAACAAGTTTTAAATTTTAAAATGTTGTAGTTCAGCTCTTGAAAGACTTCCCAAGCGTGTCCATAACCTAGACGAGGCTATTCGAATAGTTTTAATCCTCGTAAGGTGTACCAATGTACCCACACTTTAGACCGCCTTTAAGCCAAGCTATTACACACTTCCTTTGGTATGCCAATACGGCTAAATCCTACTTAACCCTTTCCAATGGAATATGCTAATCAAGAGACGCACGATGGGGTTAATCTTAGTGATCTGCGACTAAATATGGATCACAAGGACCCATACGTGGAGCAAGATACACCGCCTCTGCTGGTGTTCCTCTCCCTACAGACGTGTCCATGTTGCATATAATCAAATATGCAACCCACCACGCGACTCATTAATTAACACACCTCAAAGTACTCAACTAAGAGAGGTCTCATATCCTCTAGTGTGGTTAGCACGCACAAATGCTTGGTTTGGTGTAACAAGTAGCTCGGTCCTTAATTGACCCGGCACCATTCCAATCACACCCAAAAGATCACACCATCATACCATTGTGCCCAAGTCTAAATTGTTTTCATTTTCAGTTTTAGTTTTGCAATTTAGACAAAGCACAAGGTGAATTATACACATAGTAATAGTTTGTGTGATCAAAGTTATCGACGCAGTCGATAATCGCCATTTCTACCGATAACTAAGCATGGCTACATAATGACACGTAAACTACTAAGTGACAAGGGTCCATCCAATAACCCAAAATCACAAATGAGTAACCTAGGCTTCAGAGTAGAGGAATAAACATTTCCTACCGATAATGCATCTAGTAGGCCAACTATCGACAATAGTTTAAAACAACATAGCAATGCATACATAGAATTTGTAAACAATATATTAGAATTTGAAAATAGTAGGAACAATATGATCAAATGAATGCTACATCCGCTTGCTCTGGTCAAGTGCAGATCGATGGTCACTTTGTGGCTCAATATCAAGATTAATAATATTATCCTCTAACCTAACGCTAAAAGGCGATAAGCAAATAAGAACGAAGAACACCAAATAAACCCCAACAAAGAAAACACAATCAAATCTAATAAAATTCACACTACAGCTAGGAAAGATCTAAGACAATGATAGGAACAAGAATCATGCAATTAGGACTAAGCATACAAAAGATATGAGCAAAGTTCTCTATCTCACTTTATAACAATCTAATTAATAATTAACACTGTTTATATGAAATTTTCTAGAGTGATCTAGGTCTGAAATTTTATAGTAGGTAGATTATGACATCCTAATAACAGCAAAGTTGGATTTACTAAATTTGGAGTTATACACATTTACTTATGATTTTTCTAAGTTGTAAATCTAATGCTAATCATTTTACAGAATTGTAACATGCTCAAAACCTATTTTATATGAAAGTATACTAATGTGATTTAATTTAACAAAATTGGTTTTGCACAATTTGGATTTATACAAAAAGATATGCATTTTTCAAGATTAAAACTATTTCGAATATTCAAAATGACAGTAAATCGAGTTATTCCTAGATACACAATTTTCTCACATCGCAACATGCTTAAATCCATTTTTATAATAAACTAAAGTGGCAACATAATTTATTACCATTGGAATAATCTAAAAGCGCTTAAAATGAATTAGTTATGGGTTTCTAAAGTCTTTATATCATTTTCGCTTGTTAAACAATTACTACCAAATACGTAACAACCCAAATAAAAGAAAACGACGTGGACAACTCCCAACCCTTGATCTAAAATCCCACGGCTCACGCCGCAAAACAAATGCACGCGCGCCGAATCGAACGGAGCTCACCGTTGGATCAAGATCCAACCACGCACACGACAGTGTATGCATTCGGACGGCGCGTTGCATACACGATCTCACCGTTGATCGCAAGATCGACGGCCGAGAATGATCAAGACAACCGGAGGGTCCGAACGCACACAAAGATCAGGGCCGCAGATCCAAAAATGAACGGTAGCTATTTAACGCAGTTCAAAGGGAGATGCTGACACGTGGGACCGCATGTCAGTGACTTCGAGTCACCCACGCGAACGCTTAACCCACGCGGCACAGGCATCGGGCCCACTTGTCGATCGAGAGTGGCGTTAAGACAGATTAAAGATTCTAATGATTAACATTAACTAGGCACTAATGACTCCTGAGATTTGATTTTAACCCCTCGGGCCCACAAGTCAGCGACCCAGAGGAGATTTCCGACAGCGATTAAATGCCGACATATTAATTAACCAATGATTAAGCATTAATGATGTCGGAACAGTGCGGGATTGAACCGGAGAGTGATTTAAGGATATTGGGCCCACTGGTCAGAGGCTCAATGACAAAGATTAAGACACAATTAATAACTAATGATTAGCAATTAATGTGCCCTAATTAAGTGACGAAACGAAGCTCGCAAGCAAAAACCGAGTAAGCTTGCACGGCTAATCGCCGGCGACACTGGCCGCGGCGGCGCCGAACAAGACCCAAAATGGATTCGCAATAGCACAACGAATCTAATGGTAGCATTCTTGCCGGCGGCGAGGGACTAGAACGCCGGCTAGCTGGAAAACGAAAACGGGAGCTTTTACTGCTAAACATGAAAATAGCGAAAAGCTCCGCTGCAGACCTAGGATGCGGGTGCCAGAGCTTCTAAGGACTAATAAGAAGCTACCTTAGTGACTGGAAGCTTCAAAGATGGCCGGAGATGCTAGATCACGGTGAAAGCCCGCCGGACTTGGAGAAGAAAACCCGAGATAGATACCCTAAGCCAAATGAGTGATTCCAAAGCATCAGTATAGCTTCATAATGATTCACAGAAGCTACATGAGCAAGTAATTAGAAAATGGAGCACTCACCGAAATGAGGAAGAAGATGACCAATTTCGCTAATTTGAACAAACCCCAAATTGACAATTCTCGAGAATCAAATCCAAAATTAAGTGAGGGGAAATGTTCAAGGAAGTAAATAGATAAGGTTAGGCAAAGAAACATGAAGGAGGACCACTGAACACCAAGAACACCAATGGAGCTCCACGGTCAACAATGGCGATTTGCCATTTTGAGGTGTTAAGCTCCAATACCGAGAATGAAGCTTGATGGTGGTCTAAAGAAATGCCAGAGGTATTGAGAGTGCTTATAAAGCCATGAAAGCATTAGGGTTTGCACCACACCTCTTTCAAGCGGCAAAACACAAAGCACAATGCGCGCCGACAAGGAAAAGAGGTGAAGACGTGCATTAGGGCATGGTCTGCCTGTACCTCCCATACCCCTAAACGCCGACTAGGTGGCTTTAGGAGCAGGAAATGACACGCCATTACTCCCTACATGCTCGCACGGCCGAGGTAGAAGACGACCACGAAAAGGCTCGTGATTCTCACCGTTAGATGCGACACTGACGCACGAGATAGAGCCACGCTCCCGTGTTCAAAACACAACTGAGAGGTTCCGAGCCCTAGGATTAGAAACGAACGGCTCAGATAGCCCCACGCCGCAAACGCGTTTACAACGAGGGACACGCGGCGTTGGATCTTAATCCAACGCCCCATTCGTAAATGCAACCGAGGGTCCGGCGGTTCGGAAATCTCAATCGTTGGATGGGAATCTAACGGTCGACAATCAAACTTGCAACCGGAAGGTCCAATGTTAACACGCGCGCCGTCCGATTTAGATCCAAAGGCTGAGATCGATCGCGGATTTTCAAATGGGCGGAAAGCGTTAGTTGATGGATCAATCAATTTGCTCGAGCCCGAGTCCGACTAACCCAAGTAACAAGAAACCAAGTTTGACTTTGAAATAAGAACAGAGACTTTGAATGATTTATTTGAGGTAGCAAATTAACTCCAAAATTATGAAATTTTTACAGGAGCTTGCTAACTCAGATATTAACCTGAGTAAAATTTCAGATGTTTTTATACTGTGAATAAATCTCCAAAATTCTGCAAGGCTCTGTTTTAATGTTTGACTGAGAGTCAAACAGTTTGATCGCCTCTAAAAATATTCAAACAATTTCTAAAATTGTGAAATTTTTCAGAGGGGTCACATACCATCACAGAGACTCGTGAAAATATTTCCAGAGGATGATCACAAAATTTGACAAGATTGTTTTTGGAATATCAAGATTTGGATCAACTAGACTTGTGACAATGTATTTCCATAATCCCTTGTACAAGAATTGTTTGGCACAACAGGAAATACATGATGTAAGAAAAAGTTTTAATTTCTACTGATTTTCTTACATTTGAAACACAAGCCCAAGATTGGGATGTTACATTAGTCCTGTGTGAATGGATTTGTGAGTAATTAGTCATGTCTACTTGAATGTGTTAGTAGAGAGATTACATATCATATTGTAACTATAAAAAGTATTGTAACCAGTTTGTTTCATGAGAGTTGAATAACAGAGCGCAGAAAAGCGACGCAAGTTGAGAGCACGTCGTGTGTTTCTGTGTGTTCATCTTCTCCCCCTGGCAAATGTGTGTCCTCGGGAAATTCGTTTGTAATCCTAGATACTTATAGCCAACAATTGGTATCAGAGCCTGAGTTCTTGGTCCATATATGCCCAAGATCATGTCGTGCTCTCGGGGAAGTGGTGTCACCGGTGACGAGGTGACGTCGAGCCACACCATCGTTACCAGCGGTGATCAGTCAAGGGTACTGGAAAGAGAAAGTAGCGTCTCTCTTTAATACCCTATGCTGAGCAAGCGCAACTATAGCATGTGGGAAATCAAGACGAAGGTGTTCATGAAGGCTCAAGGTATTTGGGAAGCTGTTGTGACCGACGATGTTGATGAGTGCAAAGATCAGATAGCCCTTGTAGCCATCTTCCAAGGAGTCCGAGAGGAGACCCTCTTCCTACTCGTTGAAAAGGAGATGGCGAAAGCTGTGTGGGACACACTCAAAACGATGTACGTCAGTACTAACCGCGTAAGGAGGCGCACGTGCAGACCCTCAAGAGCGAGTTCAAGGGTTTGCGCATAAAGGAAACGGAGTCGGTGAACGATTTCAGTGCGATTGACAACTCTCGTCAACCAGATTCGCGGTCTTGGTGACAAGATGGAGGAGAGCTACGTCGTGAAAAAGTTTCTCCGCGCCGTTCCGAGCAAATACCTGCAAATTGTCTCAACCATTGAGCAATTTGGAGACTTAAAGACAATGATGGTAGAAGAAGCGATCGGCCGTCTCAAGGGAGATTGTTAGAAATAATCAAATGAGTGCATGGTGCATTAGTGTTTTTCATTAGTCGTGTGTTAGTGGATTAGTGAGTAATTAGCTAGTGAATGTGGTGGAGGTAGTGGCATACTTGAATGTGTTAGTAGGGATGTTATATTTCATATTATAGCTATAAAAAGTATCGTAACAGTTTGTTTCATGATAGTTGAATAACATAGAGCTGAACAGCGGCGCAAGTTGAGAGCAGGTGTGTTTCTATGTGTTCATCTTCTCCCCCGTGCAAGTGTGTCCACGGGAAATTGTGTTTGTAATCCTGGATACTCATAGCCAACATATACAGCATTATGTGAAGTTTAATTCATCTGAAGGTAGTCTTTTGAGTTATAAGACAACAGCATAATTAACAAGAGGAAGTTAAGTTGAGCAAAAGGGCTCAGTAAGAGATGGTGGCGAGGGGAAAGAACGACCCAAAAGGGGAGCGTGATCCTCACTCGGACTGGTGATGGCGTGGAGCACGCCGAGGGAGTCGCCGCCCCGTAGTATGTTCCCGCTCGCGACCAGCGCCTTGAGCGCCATACTGACCTCCTCTTCGCGGTGGTCGCGCGTCGCGTCCAGCGCCACAACCACCATCTGCGGCGGCGGCAGCAGCGACGACAAGACCACCGGCATCGCGGCCCCGCCTTCGGGGGTGGCCCCCTCTGTGGCGTGGTCATCCCCCGCGCCGATGACGGAGTACATCAACATGGGCGTGCTGACCGGGGTGCTGGTGGCGCTGCTACTGCTCCTCCGGTCGTCCCGCCGCCGGCGCCTCGAAGCCCAGCTGCCATTGTGGCCACCCGGGAGCGAGGTTATTAGTAGGTCGAGACGGCGTCGCGCCGCGGAGTATATTCGGGACAATATAGAGTCCATTCGATTCTGCTGCAGGCGCGGGGGGCATCACGAAGGCACCGGAAGCGAATATATCACGGGCACTCATAGCCAGCGCAGCAGCGATGGCGACCTGGCGGGGCAACCGAGGCGGCGGCGATCCGCAGCAGCTTGCGGTTGTCGCGTCGCGGGCGGACGGTTGCGCCGGATTTTAAGTAACGTGGTCCTTTTCTTGCAGCTGCGGCCTTCTGGGCAAGAATGAGCAATCAGCTGATGACCTAGGCGACTAATCTTACGTAGGTTTCTCTGATTCTTTCCCTTTTCCTTGCCAAAGGCTCAGTCTAGAAGGGCTTCGATTTCTGCTTGAAGCTCTATTTATTTTGAGGACCTGGAAACGAGGGATCAGGATCATCTGCAAAGAACTACAGTGCATAACTATCAGGAGCGATATTCCCCGTCCAATAAAAAAAAATTCAAAGAACGAGATCGAATACTTTAGTATTTTTTGCTGCCGCATTTTCGCTGCAACAAAATCGACACAATCATTTTCCGTTGTTGTTGCTTCTATGTTTTGCTACAGTGCTACAACAGAATACTATTCATCCTCAGTAAATCACTGTTCACATGGGTCTGGACGCGAAAAGCAGTGCCTAAAATAAGTAGACATGGCTGGCACTATACACCTCTTTTTCTTTCCCTTCTCCTCCTCCTCTCTCTTTTCAAACAACTAGCAAGCAAGGGTTGCATATTTTCATTAAGAGAAGAGGAATGTAAAAAGGCATTTTACGATATGATGAGATGCTAATATGTTATCGTCATCAAATGAAATGTTTTCTCATTCACTCGTAGAAGCATGTTCAGTTAGATTTAGTAGTGCAGAACTGACAGGGTGCCACTGAACCTTCGTTACCTTATTCAACTCATCAGTTCTTTCTCTCAACCAAACATGTCAGCTCTTGTGTGTGGCATTGGCATGGAATGCATACAGCTCAAATTTTGGGATTACAGTCGTGCCTGGATCAGCCCCCCACCTATTCACAAGAATCTACATTGCCACTAGACCATCGATGGTTATATATTTACGAGGAGGAGGTCGAGGCGACAACCTTTGAGCTCAAGAGATGAAGGATGGTCATCTCCCGTTCTAGCAATGCCACGTCGCGAAGGGTCGTCGTGACACCAAGGTGATGCCATTTGAGATCAACATGACGATCACAGCCAATAAAAGGGTGACATCCTTCGACCAATTCGGATCAGTTAGTGATGTAGGTTGTCATTTTAGCCCTACTTTCCGACCCAAGTCGTGTGAATCTTATTTATCTACTTTGTTGCAACGACCCTGACTCCAACGCTATTCTTGCACTTGGTGGAGGCGGTGTGTTGGCATTTGGCAACACCTTATCCTTCTACTACAAGCCTGAAGTGATAACTAAGCTCGGCTTCCTTCGGCGCCACGTGACGCAAAAAAATCCCATTCTCTGAGTCGAACCTCACGGACTTCCTCTTTTTGTTCCACATCCCACTGGATTCCCCGGAGGCAGTCAACTGAGGCTTTACTTGAGTTTCCGCGAAGCACCCGGGGGTATGATCTACGCCGCCTCTATTGAAGAGGGTCTGTTTGGTTCTAAGCCGATCTGGACAGCCCGCGGCCAGAGGGGTGACGTATGCCGACGCTGAGGTGTGGGTGGACGCCGGGAGAGTGTCGGTGGCGGAGGAGCAGCAGCTGATGTGGAACTGCCCGGGTAGATGCGACTGATATGGTAACCGCCCGTGGAGGTTATGGGGATTTTTGTTTTGTTTTGGGGTTTCGTTGATCGCGTTCTTTGTGGCGAAATTTGGGGTTCTTGACATGTTTTCGGGATTTATTTTGTGGTTGTTGATCCAGATCGTTTTGGTTTTGTGTGTAATTTGGGGATTTTGAGCTGGATTGTGGTTTCCCCTCTTTTGGAAGTGTTGTTGTTTTCCCCCCATTTTGGCCAATCTGCTCCTCGCAATTCTCCTTCCTGGTTGCGGTTTCAATGGACAAGCTTGCGCTCATTCCATATTCCAGGGTAAATGATTTTGTGAGAGGAGAATCAAACAACAAAGAATGTCCGACAAGATTTCACGTCGAAGCACGGAGAAGGCGTCCTCCGACAATGAACTGCAAATCGAAAGTTGATGGGATACTCGAGTATATTCTGTAAGTAAATGAGAGCATGACTAATGTTTATTCTAGGGGATTAAGTGCAAGTTTAGTCCTTCAACTATACCCGATGATTAATTTTTGTCCCTCTACTTAAATACCAGATATCTTAAACCTCAAAGTTTACATACCGGGCAAAAAGAGTCCCTCCGTGCGTTCGAAGGCGGTTTTGACCAGTGTTTTGTGCCACGTGGGAAAATATATATTTTCTATTGCCACCGGGGCGTGCACGTCAATATATATTCTCAGCTCTTCTATTCTTCCCCAATCTCCCCCTTCTTCCTCCATGGCGCCGCATCCTCCTAGCGCCTTCTCCCTCCTAGTGTCGCCCATTCTCCCTCCTAGCGTCGCCTCCTCCGGCCGGCCCAGTGCCTCTCTGGCTCAGTGCCACCTCCTCCTCTACTACCGCCATTGCCGCCGGCTGCGCCGCTCGCGCGCAACCCTCGGTCCCGGCTCGCCCGTGGCTCCCTGCGCCCAATCCTCCCGCACGGCTCCTCCTGGCTCCCCTCCAACCCGCCGCCGCCTGCTACCGCCTCCGCTCCCGACCAAACGCTGCTCCGTCGCCGCTGGGTTCCACCGCCTCCGCTCCTCCTTGCCGCCGCCGCCTCCTCCTCCTCCGTCGACACAACCTCCCCGTGCGCAGGCCATCGCGCTCCCGCCGCAGGTGCCCGTGCTGTTACCTCGCCTGCCCATGCCGGCCGCCATCGCTCCCTCCGTCGCCCGCCTATAAAGACCATCACCGAGCTGGCCTTGCCCTCCTACTGACATTCTTCTTATCCCCTCTGCTTCATCACCGAGCCTCCTCTAGCCATGGGAGAAAATGGCGCAAGCACCGCTTCGAGCCGCCATGGCGCCCTCGTCTCCCCGCTGCTTCGGTGAACCTCAACGCCGGCCGACCGTGTCACGGAGCGTTCCCCTCAAATAATTTGGGATTTCCCTCACCGGAGCTCGTACCCACTCCATCTCCGTCCGCTCCGGCCGAACCCGCCGCCGCGACCAATACTCCTCACTCGGTATGTCTCCGGTCGATCCCTCGCTCTAGGAGCACCCCCACACCCCTAGCCTACCACCCCTACCTCAATCGAGCTCTCCCCTACCCGAGCACCACCCCCATGGTGGGCAGCCCGCGTCGTCGGCGGCTCTCGCCGCTGGGCCCCCTCGGCCCTCCTCTGTCGCCAATGGCCACCCCGGCGGTCTCGCCTTGCCCTCCCGGTGCTCAGGTGCGCGCTACCCTCCTTCCTCTCCCACTCCGACGCCGCTGCCCCATCTTCCCTCCCACGGCCGGCCGCCACACACCACCACCTAGCCGCCTCGGTGCCGCCCAATCGGTGATGCCACCACTCCTTGGACCGCCCCTCCCTCGCGGTTCCATTTTGCCCATGTGCGGCCGCCGACGTCAACCCTCCTCGCCGGCAACGAGCCGCTCCCGAGCCTCCTCCTCTACCTTCTCTGTTTCTCTGCAAGTTGTGCATCTCTCTGAGGTGGGAGAGAGAGGACCGAGTCAACGGGCCAACGTGGAAGCCACTCAGATCAAACCGCCCTCGAACGCACGGAGAGATTTCTTTTGCGTGGTATTGACAGTTCGAGGGTCGTTATATCCGGTATTCAAATTGAGGGACGAAAACTAAACTAGGGCAAGAGTTGAGGGACGAAACTTGTACTTGATCCTTATTCTAGGACATGACCATGGGTTGTTTATTCATCTTATTAACTAAAATGTATTTATTGTTGCAATTGAGCTATCTCTTCGCTAAAGATAATCAGTTTCTTGATGTTTTACTATCCTGCATCACATATCATTTGATTGATTGGTTGTGCGCCTTTTCTTTAGTTCTGTTAACCTTAGTTGTTCCCTGTTTGAGATGCTAGAATTTAAACAAAACTTTTGAACATTTGGATGCAGGATTTGGTGTTCTTTTGGTCCAGATGATTATAGAAAGGGTGTTGTTGTCCGGCCTAGCAGGTCCTTTTCAGAAAAGAGGAAACCATCTGCTGGTCGCCCTAATACAAAGAGAGGTTGTGTTTGCCATTTTATTGTGTAGCGTTTGATTGC
Source organism: Ampelocalamus luodianensis (assembly GCA_036346255.1). Taxonomy (NCBI): domain Eukaryota; kingdom Viridiplantae; phylum Streptophyta; class Magnoliopsida; order Poales; family Poaceae; genus Ampelocalamus; species Ampelocalamus luodianensis. The sequence continues at coordinate 19,572,353 of CM070617.1, read as the reverse complement.
TGAACCATCTGTGGCTCTTGTGATATATATATATATATATATATATATATATATATATATATATATATATATATATATATATATATATATAAGCATGTAGATAAGAAGGGCACACCCTTCCATCCATGGACAAGTTGGCTGCAGGGACGAAGGCAATGTTTGCACCTTACATATCGGATGAACTACATCTTCAAGTTGTGTCTTTGCTTTATGTTGGTATTCTTGTGGAGACCATAATGCAGAGACACACTGGAATGGTCGAAAAGCATTATGGTCTTCGCAGAGACATACTATTGTCAAATATAAGAGTTGTTGATAATGGTAGATACCTGCCAAGCTGCTACTCTCTTTTCACAGGTTTGTTTCACTGTTCTAATTGCTAGAAATCCGTCTTGACATATACTGAGTTACTGATATACATATTATCCATGTCGTCTTGTAACTGATCCATGGTTTTCAGTAAGTATTCCACATAAAATTATTCCCCATATCATTTTATCTGCTTATGTAACAGTTGATGTACATGTATGTTATTTTCTTAACTACCAAATATTTGGGTTTAATACATAAATTTTAGAGTTTGGATATGTGTAGTGTTTAGGATCTCATTTGAAAATATGTATTAACCTCGTACCTTTATTTTCTTAACTACTAAATATTCTGAGTTACTGCTAGCTTTATTTTAAAACAAGAACTGCGTGCGTGTGATGCTAAATGAAGGATCTGTATCTTAGTTCACATGTCCCGTCACTTCTGCTTTTCAGGATGATTGTTTAGTTGAATATTTTAGAGGATACTGTAATATATGAGGAATAAATTAGATTTGCTCTTAACATGTTCACCCAGTGTATCGGTGAAAAGAATCAACTCTCGCTTCTTTGACTTGCATGTAAACACAAATGCTACCAGGCTGGCTCAATGGTTGAGACTACAATGGTTCTCTACAAAGAGCATGAAAAGTAATTAACAATTTGTTTTCTAAGTACAAATATCAACAAATCTGCAACATTGACCTAATTTCCGTGAGACAATTCTTTAGTTTTATCTTCAATCAAGTGATCAACATAGCATTATTCTATAAGTTGCATTGTAATGGTATTTAGTGTGCGGTTAGTGCAGCATGCTCAATCTGGTGACTCTGTGTGCTAGATTGACCTAACTCAAGAGTAGTGTATGGGGGAGAAGGATGTATTGGCCTTGAAGCATAGTATATATTTTCTTGAAGGCAAAAGCATAGTATAATTGCTTTAAAGCATCCTCTATTGTATTAAGAATCTTTTAACTGCACAAAAACAGAGAAAGATGAAGCCAATCGCCCTGGCACAAATAAAGCTACTCCTAGGATAAATTAACAAGACTTAACGTTAGTGTAAAGTGGCACAAAAGTGTTTATTTTATACTCTTAATTGATTTTACTAACATTCTTATTTGTTCCATTTTCACAATTGCTAGCTTTGTTTTTTATGAAAATGATGATTTTTTGTTGACGAATATGAATTGCAGCATCAGCTTGCTTAGTCCTTTGACGAAGCTTATGTAATAATTGTCTGCTACCGTTACACAAGAAACTTGCCCTTGTGTGAAGAACATTTTGCTTCTCGATTCTGAAGGGAAGCGTGTTGCTGTGAAGTACTTTTCAGATGATTGTCCGAATAATGCATCAAAGTTGACATTTGAAAAGTCCGTCTTTACTAAAACTCTAAAGACAAATGCACACACATAAGGTATTTCATTCTTAGTGTGTTGCATGTGTAATCCCTCCATACCGTAGCACATGCTTTAATTCATGTAGTTCCTTTTGTCGCTTTCACCATTAGGCACAGATTATGTCACGAACCTTACGAAGGCGCATGAACAGTAGCATCAGCTCATGACAGATTATGATAAACAAAGTTACTCTAACGTGTCATTATGGATTTGTATTTGATATCTAAACTGCAATTCAGTGTTCCCCTAGGCGGTGATTAGGGGAACACTGCTGCAATTGCACACGTTTCTAACTATCTATACTATGTCTAAGTTGATGCTTTGTTTTTCTTGAATGTTCATTGAAACTGAATGGTGGTAGGAACCTGTTGTTTTTTTAGCAGTTATTCAATCTCTTAATGAATAAGTTCAATTTACACCCCTGAACTATGGCCCGAGTCCAAAAAATACCCCGAACTATAAAACCGTTCACTTTACACCCCTGAACTATAGAAACCAGAGCAAATCACCCACTCACCCTAAACCATCCCGGTTTTGGATGACGTGACTTTCACGTGTACACGACGTGGTATCCACATGGCGTACTCATGACGTGGAATGCAGATAAAAGAGAGAGAGAGTGCCGATTCATCCCCGCATCCACGTGTTCCTCCCGGCTTCCCTGTGCGGTTCATACTCCCTGGCCGCCGTGGACCAAGTGCAGGCGGCGGCGACGTGGGTGGCGTCGACAGAGGAGGTGATGCCAGCAGTCGTGGATGTACAAAATGGAATAGGCCGACAAGGGCGGTCCCAATGAAGGTGGTGGCGCTGCTCAAGGTGGTCAGTGGCGGCTCACGGCGGCCGGTCGTAGGGACGAAATGATGTGGCAGCGCCAGAGAGGGAGGAGGGAGACTAGGGGGAGCATGGGCACTAGTGGAGCTTAGTGAACTCACCGGTGCAGTCGGGGGCAGCCGAGGTGGTTGGAGGCGGGCTGGTGGCGGAAGCCAGAGGTGGCGTGGGGAGAACGTCGTGGGCGGCGACCTGGGGAGGAAGAGAGAGCGGGTGAGAGGGTGGGGGGAGGTAAAGGGATGTCTGAGGATGCTCGTGGAAGGAGGAATCGGAGGGGGGTTCGCCGGAGGAGAAGCGGCGGCGAGAATGGTGGTTGTGGCCGAAATCGGGGAGGACGACGATTGTAGGGTACTCCGGTGGCAGTAGCTTCAAATTGACCGAGGGGAATGCCTCCTTGGGGTGTAGAGCGTGCCATGACGCGGTCAGGGGCGGCCGGAGTTCGTCGGAGCGGCCGGATTGCTTGGAGGTGGCGCGACAGAGCAGAAAATGGCATCCGTGTTTGAGCCCGCGCGACCCCCGGCTCGGGCCGCCTCCTCTCCGCCTGGTTTTGGCCACCGCCACCCCATCGCCGTTCGAGCACACCGGTGAGTGTTTCACTGAACCCGCCGCGTCACCCCGCGCCCCCAACCCCCCTCTACTCTTCCCCCACCTCCACCCTTCTTCTCCGCCGCCGAGAAGCTCCACCGTCGCCACTCCTTCTCCTCCGCCCATGGTCGCCGCCGCCCACCACCAGGCTTCCCCGACCCTACCGTCGGCCTCCCCACCCCTGAGCGTAGCCTGCGCGCACCCCTTCCTCCTTCCCGCGCCACCCCACCGCCAGCGCCGCACAAGGCCCAAGCGCCCGCCACTACCCTTTTTGCCCCGCGCCGTCGGTCCCATGCGCCTTGGCCCAGTCTGCTGGTCCGCCGTCGCCTGGGACTGCTGGCCCGTCACCGTCGCCGCCTCCCCGGCCCAACCTCCCCTCCATGGCGCCACCTCCTCCTAGCTCATTTCCTCTCCCCCCCGGCTGCCAACCTAGCTAAAACTAGTGATGTGGCTGCCAACCTGGTGCCACGTAAGCCAAAACAAATGATGTGGCTGCCAACCTGGCTGAAACCACCAATGAAACCGACCTACGGTGTAATTTGATCTGGTTTTGACAATTGAGGGGTGTAAAGTGAACGGTTTTGTAGTTCATGGTGTTTTTTTGTACTCGAGCCATAGTTCAGATGTCTAAATTGGACTTATTCCATCTCTTAACTGCTTTAGGCTATGTATTTTAACGTTGGCCACTGATGGTCTCTTTTTAACGGACAGCTTATGGTTTTTCAGTGATCTAAGGTGACGGATTTGCAATTGAGGTACTGTCTTGTTGGCCCTTTTAACATCAACTTCTCGTTTTGACACCGTGTTAGTTGTGGCTGTGTGTGTTAATACAGGTTCCTATGATGTCCGCATCAGCGTCATTTCTAAATTTCTGTTTATGTTTCTGTTTAATGCATGATTTCTAATTTATCTATTAGTTTATACTTAATTTACACGATGATATGTCAGTTATTTATGTATTGAAGTAAACTATAGAAAAATATTATTTGCTACCGTTTATTTCTAGAATTGTTGCATAAAGTTCTTGTTCTATTGCACTAATATGATGCTCATATGTATCACCGTTTTTTAATTGCTTGATTCGCTTTAAGTATTAAATGGAAATATCATTTCTCTAAAGTTTGTGGTCCCGTTGCAACACACGGGCATCCTACTAGTAGACAGTAATTAATGATAATTAACGCAATTAACTGCAATTCACAACATAGACCGCAATTAATGACAATTAAAGAAATTGACCGCAAATAACAATAAATAATTAATACAAAAATAAAAGAAATTAACTAAAAAGGCCGACAAGGGCTAGGGTTGGGCATCTTAAGTGGTTCGAAACATTCTCATTTGACATCTCAAGTGCCACTTCTTCCGAAGAGCTTTGAGATGGGGCATCTGATGGCTTCTTTAGTTCCAGTTAGCAGTTTCAATCAAGTTTTTTGTAGCCAGTCGAGATATCCTTTTTAAGTTCCAGTTAGCAGTTTCAATCAAGTTTTTTGTAGCCAGTCGAGATATCCTTCTTAAGTTCCAGTTAGCAGTTTCAATCAAACCTAACAGGACAAGATCAGAATCAGTTTAATTCAACTAAAAAGCAATGCAAATTATCATATAACATTTGTCTAGACGAGAATACATCAGACATATATTCGTGAATCATAACCACTATAAAGTCTTAAAATTTCAGTATAGAATACTAATTTCTCGCTACTCCATGCTCTAAAGTCTTAAAATCTCTCTTGCATGGGAGCGTAGCCATTTTATTCCCTAAACCCACCTTGTGAGAGCTTATGGTTGGAACAGCCATCATAGAACGAACTTTTTTTATGATTTAATCTATTCTTAAAAAATATTTTAAATATAACATCTTCCTAACTTTATTTTCAATTCTGACCACTTTGCCTACGCCACAACGTGTGGCGTGGCAGAATCACTTTGTCACACCATGGACCTCGACGTAGCAAACGAGTGCTATTACGCTGTCCCTCTTAGCGTGACAGTATTTAACCCAAAAACGGACGCATGCCGACTCGAAGGGCTATCATGACAGCTTTAGTCACGCCGTGGTACGTGATATGACAGAGTGTTTTTGTCATACCACGCGTTGTGGCGTGACCAAAGGGGTCGAATTGAAAATAAAGTTAGGGAGAGATTACTTTTAAAATAGATTAAATCATAAAAAAAAGTTCTCATAGAACTCTTTGATGGAGATTAGGATATCCAGTTTTGGACTTGTATTTCTCGAACAGCTCTTGCTATGCAACGACAAATTGTTCGTGGACTTCATTTATCTGTCAACAGCAGGGCATAGTGCATTTTTAGAATTTTAAACAAATGCATAACTGTAAAGGTTGTCTTCACTGTTGCAAAGCAATACAAACCATGGCTCTATTATTTTAAAAAAAATGATTTCCCCTTCGAGTAAGACTTCAATTTAGATAGTAGATTGGAATGTCCAAAATCAGAGACAACTGCATTTTTTAGAGGGAACAAACTGCATTTCAGGTGAGGAATCCAACCATCTCACTGTATTATTATGTATTGAACGTGTTTAATCTATAGAATGCACAGATGACCTTATGGGCTATAACCCAGGTACTTATTCCCTCTGCTTTTCCAATTAGGTTTTACATCGAAACCGTATCTAACATTTGCTCAAAGTTTTTTTTGGCAGAATGCTCAAAAAATAATTTTTGTTTGACAGAATGATAAAAATGATTTTTCACCTCATCAAAGGTAGGCTGAGGATTTTTCTTAACCACAATTGGTCTTCCAACAACCACATGCATTGGTTAACGACAATTAAACTGCAAACAAAGCAATATATCGTGATTAACGACAATATACCGTAAATAATGCAATAAATCACAATTAGCATCTTTAACGATAATTAATACAATTAGCATCAGGCTGATGTATAGAATTTGGATCACAAATCAACAACATCGACTGCCTCCAATAAATCATGGACACGCCAGGCCATGCCTGCAGGAACATCGCTCATGTTAATCACAAACGTGGAGAGGGAATGGGATCCTTTCTGCGGTAATTACGGAGACCTACAGATGCTAGCATTAGCATGAGAAGCAATCTTCATCTCCGATCAAAAAATGAATACTAAGGTCAACTGCAGCAGTAATTTTATCATGCAAGATTTCTATCGTTGGTCGCATCGCAAAGAAACACTATTTACATAACATCCTCTGCTACAGAGGATGAAGATCCAAGAACGAGATCCTCTGCATTAATGCAGAGATACTCCAATGCATTAGCCTTAGAAACGATTGCTTGGATCATCTATGGACAAGGTTGTGCATGGGAACTAGAAATCAAGGGATAATTAAGCGCATTTAGGTACCTCGCTGCACAAACTGGACGATGGCTTCGGGTATGCATGGGGTAGTCTGGTACTCGAGAGGTGGTTCTGCTGAATGGCTGATCACTTGTCCAGCAGCTACAACATGCATCTGCACTGCCAGTGCGTGTGGACGATGAGTACACACTATTATACAATAATCAAGTTTTTTGTTTGCAAGGGATAAAGTGATCAAGTTAGTTTGACCTATCTTGCGAAATATACACTAGCCTTTCACAAGGAACTCAAAATAGACATGCACTCGGCCGGACAAATTTTACTTACTTTTTGCATGAAGATCGATTTGATTAACTTGTTGCGATTACCTTTGGATCTGGAACCAATTCCACATCCGCACCAACCCCCACCCAAATCAAAATCAAGCTGGTTCTTGGGTTTCGTAGATATGTTAGTGTTTGGTAGATGTGGATGATGTTTTTGGGTTGCGATTGGTATTTTGTAGACGTGGATGATGTTCTTCTTATGAATAAGAGTTTCATGCTTTTCATGTTTGATCGGAGAAGATGGCTAAAACAGAAGAAAAAAAAACTTAGTTCTTTCACTACAAACCAAACACTGTATTGATATCCATTATCGTTCCCTTGTGCAACCAAACAAATTTGGTAATAATCCATTACACCGCTGAATCCCCCGTAATTTCATTCCCATTACATTTACGTTACCTTTCTTTGAACCAAACACCACATAAGCATTTGCAATCTGTGTCCAATTGTTCGTGTCAGTCAGACAGTGTAGCAGTGTACACGCCAAATCGCCAATAGCATTGATTATTCAGAGAAAGTATACATGACTCAACTAAAACTTTGTTGTAAGTGCTTATTGTTATGAATATTATATGTATATTGAAGAGGCTTAATGGGCAATATATATAGGAGTACAAGAGGTGTATACCATATACAAATAAGACAATACATAAGAGTCCCAATTCTAACTCCTATTCTAACACCCCCTCAAATGCAAGGCGTATGCAATAGCGTTGCATTTGGAAAGGGTTGATACTAAAAATATGAAAAATTCAAAGTCCGAGTCTTGGTAATGTCGTCGTAGCATGCAGCTCTTGGAAAATATGTCGAGTATCAAAAGATCTCCTCCCATCCGAGGTCGTAACAGTCCATAAAGCAAAGGTGCAGGGACTGAAAAAGTCGATCGCGGCAACACGACGAAGAAGATGATGACACCGACAAAAATAGAAAGAACTTTCAAATCAAGCCGAATAGGAATAGGTGGAAGCATGACAGCGCAGATCGAAGCCCAAGACGGCGACGGCGCAAAAGAAGCGCGGCGGCCTTAAAAACTCGAGGCGTCTGCTAAGAAAGCGGCGGCATCAAAAATGACTTCTACAATCTGCACGCGGCTCAGAAAGAAGAGTGGGAGCGGCGGCTACTGTCATGCATAAGGCAATTCCTATACTTCTATGATTGATAATAAATTTGTGGACTCGCATGGCTTAGACCCTGTTTGGTACAACTCCTGCTCCCAGCTTCTCAATAGAGTCTCGTGGAGCCGTACCAAACACCCAACTTCTTAAAACGACTGATTCTGATTCATGCGAGGAGCTGTCTCAAAAATGAACTAGCAACGAGGAGCAGCCTTCCCGCAGATTCTCATGAGAATCCAACTTGCGAAAACAAAAATGCCCTTTGAAGTTCCTAGTATTTACCCACCACTGCCATCGAACTAACCCCCAGAGATCCCCAACGTGTGACCCCCTCGCATACCTCTTCGCCAATCCCCTCGTTTCCTCCCATGCTCTGGCGACAAAGGCGAAATCGCCCTGAGCCTCCACCACACCGCCTCCAGTACTCAACTGCGCCGCCGACGGTCCTCGACTGCGCCACCGCCGGTCCTCGACTGCGCCGCCGCAGGCACCGGACTTCACCGCTGCGAGCACATGAGCGTCGTTCGCTCCAAAAACCCTAGAAGCCGGCCCCCGGGTGCAGCCCCGCCGGTCCTCCACTGCGCCGCCACTGTCTCCGGAGTGCGCCGTCACCGACGCCGAAAACCCTAGAGGCCATCATTCGGTGCACCTCTTGCCCTCTCTACTCCTCCCTTAGTCCTCTTCCTATGATGTTCATGATTCTCTGTTTCTTGAACCCACTTTTGTGATTTGTTTGGGCATTTTTAGGGTTCTTTCGTGGCTCTTGTTGTGCCTACTCGTGATCTGTTAATTTTGTTCGATCCGTGGTATGGTTTAGCGAATGTTGGCGATGCAACTGTGATTTTTGTGGTTATCAAGTCTGTGTGAGTGATGCTCTTGGATTCTTGGGGAATTGTGTGAGAAATTGGTGCAGGTTTTGACCTATTCTGTCAAGTGAGGTGACATGTGGTTCGAGATTTGTATGGAAAATTTGCTGTATTGTTGTCTGATCTACTTCTTTTCCTGCATATCATCTGTCTCCTCTCAAAGACTCGAAGCTTGTAGCAAAGACGTCACGAATAGCATAGCTTTGATGTTTAACTCTGTAGTTGTTTGTATTGGTGCTAGCATCTGAAAAATAGACACAACTCTTAGATCATTGAACTGCATTGTAGTGATCTTTAAGAAGCTAATATGCCCTGATCACTCAATCATTTACTGGACATGTTGTCAGAAGTCTCCTCATTCCTCAGTCATTACTCATAATAGACATGTACACGGCTACATTGTTAGTGCAATTTCTTCTGTAAATTTCTTCAATCTATTGCACTAGATGCTTGAAATTTTGTGGAGGTAATTTGTAAAGAAAAGGAAAGCATCTAGTAATTAAGACCTGCCAACACTATGTTTGTTGGAGTTTGTATACTCTCCTGGTAAAAGGCAGAGCTTGGGTGCAAGCTACAATGATGGTGGCAAAGCTGCTAGTGAGTTGCCTTGAGACAATGATGGGTGCAAGCTACAATGATGGTGGCAGAGCTTGGGTGCAAGCTACAATGATGGTGGCAAAGCTGCTAGTGAGCTCTGGATTCTAGATGATATGTTTGTTCTTCCACACTTTGATATTGTAATTACCCTTACACTCTTACCTTTTGTTGCCAGGTTCCACAGCAGGAAAATGAATACGATTGTGGCCTCTTTGTTCTGTACTATATGTAGCACTTTATTGAGGAGGCACCTGAAAGGCTTCACAAGGAAGGTCTTTCTATGGTTAGTCACTATTTGTTAATGTCTTGAACGTTTTATATTATGTGTGCTTGACTGCTTGCAGAACACTCTGGCATGTCCACAGATGCTTCTAGCTCATGTTTTTTCTCTATTTTTTCTGTTAGTTTGGCAAAGGATGGTTTCAACCTGAAGAGGCTTCAGATAAGAAAGATAATGCAGACTCGCTTCTTGATTGTTTGAGGGAGCTAAACAATCGAATATAATACACCGAAAGCGACGACAACATCAGAGCACCCTTTGGAAGGCAGTTCAGCCAAGACAACATCGCCAGAGCACCCTTTGGAAGGCACTTCGACCGAGCCACAACATTTGAACACCCTTCTGAATGCAATTGATGCTGCCACTATGGAAGTGGATGATGTAGCCATAAAAGCTGACTGAATTGTATTGTAGAGGGGAAGTTGTGCATCTGTGAACATTGTAGTCAATGGATTTTTGGGTTATGCTAGCTACATGCGAAGGAAACTTGAGGCTGCATGTATAGTAATCCTTGTAACTCTGAATATGCGAAAACTATTATATATAGTTCAGTAGGAAAACATGTATAGTCCTTTATCTCCGAACATTTGTCGGTCGCTCTCATGCATGCGAGATGTACGATGTAATGCTGCTTCAGAAAGACGAGAAATTCTTGCGATTAGGGCATTCTGACATGTTGTTTTGTTTCTTATTAATGTCATGCTGTATAGTCACGTGAAATACTTATTGTGAACAACATGGAAAGGATTAAAGGGTTGCAAGAAAGAAAAGAGCTCTGCGACACGCGAGAACTCCTGATCGACAAATCCTTGGCTCGTTTTCAGAAGATGAAAGAGCTGGGTTTTGTGTTTTCCGAACAACAAGCAGAGAGAGATTGGAAAAGGAATAGGACTATGAGAGAAAGCTAGGATAAATAATAGTAGATGCAAATTGTATTGATCGATTGGTGGTTGTTACAATCGGCCATGACCCTCTTCTATTTAAAGGGCGACATGTCTCGGTCGTAAGAAATCAGGACTTCTAATTCCAACCGAACAAGATTTACAGATATGATTTGGTTATGCCATCTGATCTCCAACCTTTCCATAACTCACAGATCTTTCTTATCTGGTCACGTAAGTTCCCTTAAGGAGCTCCTGGAGTGAGGTCTTGGATGCTTGGCAGGAAGTCTTGTGGGAGGTCCTGAGGAGGTTCTTGAGGAGATCCTCATGGGAGGTCCTCGTGAGAGGTCTTGAGCGGTTTTGATGAAGTGTACATGTAATGTAACCTGGCATTGTGTACAAATACAACGTATACACATTGTGTTGGTCTAAACAAATTTAGGGGAAAATTCTATAATTTGTGTACAAATACATAGGAGAAAGACACAAATATAATTGAAGTATTACAACTAGGGGTAACATGGTCTATTTGTCTCTAATCATCCCTCATATCGTTTTTGGAGTCAACTTACCAGCCAAACGCTTTCAACAGTCAGCTCCAGATTCTCAGAGAAGTGGATTCTCAGAGAATCAGGAGCAGAATCTAGAAAATAAGAATCTAGAGCTGTACCAAACAGGGCCTTAGACGAACTCAAAGATTGAGTGATACGGATTTGGATGGACACAGTGGAAGAAATAAAACACAAAGAAATAAAACTCAAAAGAATCTAGCAACTAGCATAAAGCAACACCATCGTGCACTGAGGCTCCTTGACGCGAGAGCGCACATAGAAAGCTCCAGTACAGAGCTTCCCCATCCAACCAGCTTCAACAGCCCAAAAGGCACTACGCCTCCTTCCCCTCTCTTTCTCCACCGACAGCACCTGGGGCGAGCAGGCCCTCACGACGGAGGTCGCGGAGCAGGAGCTCCGCTTGGAGCTCGACGGAGGGGCCCGAGGCTTGGCGGCACATGCGGTACGGGCGGCGCGGCGGCGGCACATGCGGCGACCCCCTCCCGTCCAGCAGCCGAAGCAAAGGAGGGAGGAGGCGTCGGGGCAGCCGGATAGGGAGCGGCGTCGGCGGCGCGACCACGGGTGACTCCGGATCGAGGTGGCGCGGGTCCGTGAGGGGGCCGGTGAGAGCACGAGGTCGGGTCTGGAGCGGCGGCGCCATGGGAACCACTCTAGCCTAGCTCTATCCTTTTTCGCTGCCGCTGCCCTCGGGAGGAGCAATCTCTACTCCCGGGGGTAGGCCATTATTTTTAGTCGTAGTTTTTCTTTGGGTAGAAGAAGCAGCAGCAACCATCGCCTATCAAGATCCGATCTGGATCAGGCGAGCACCATGAGCAGAGGAGGACTGAGCGCCGGCTCGGGAGGCCCGGCGGCAGCGTAGATGGAATCGGCCGGGATCGATCTGGATCGACTTCTCCCACACGAGGTGCTCTCCTCCCCCCTTTTCCCTCTGATCATGGTGCTCGCCTGATCCAGATCGGATCTTGACAGGCGATGGTTGCTGCTGCTTCTTCTACCCAGAGAAAGACTACGACTGAAAATAATGGCCTGCCCCCAAGGGTAGAGATTGCTCCTCCCGAGGGCAGCGGCAGCGGAAAAGGATAGAGCTAGGCTAGAGGCTAGGGTTAAAAATCTTTGCTCTGATACCATGTTATGAATATTGTGTGTATATTAAAGATATTCAATAGGCAATATATATAGAAGTACAAGATGTGCATACCATATACAGATAAGGCAATACATAAGAGTCTTATTCTAACACTTATCACAGACTTGACTTTAGATCGCCACTTCAAGAGCAGCATGCGCTCTATCTTCATAAAAGAAAAGAAAAAGAGCAACAGGCGGGTCGATCTCGCGATCGCATCGGGATTCGGATCGGTCAGGCGATGGCTTGATCCGCATGCTGCAACTCGGCGTCCAGCGTCTTGGAATCGGCCGGCTCAAATGGCAAAGTTACGGTAACCACCTTCAAAGCTTCTCCTGTGTTTCTGCTTGACGGTCGAGAAAGAGTTCTGATTAGCTTCCTGACTTGCACCGACAGGTCGTGTTGGAACTCTGCAACCTTGCAAGTGATTAGCTTCTCTAGATGCCTATAATCTCAGCTGAAGTGCCTTTTGCTTGCTTGCTGCCCTGCTCCATGTCTCCGTATGTCCATTCAATGAAGTCACGAACCAAAGGATTCTTCATCCTCCAACTGCCCTGCATCTCCCGACAGGCTAACCCTAGGTAGCGATCGGCATAGGGGCAGAGCCAAAGCGGAATGGAGGAGCAAAGCCTGCTGCGTGCGAGCTCCCGACGGTTGTGGGCACGGACCACAGCGGTTGTGGGTGCGGGTGCCACGACGATTGGGGCGGCGTGGGGCGACGGTGGCAGCCGGCAGCGGCACTGAGTGCAGCTTGTGCGGCTAACGCTAACAGTAAGTTGATTTGCTAGAAATGGATTTGAGTCACGATCGTCGCTTGTGATTTTAAATGGTTGATTATTTGGTTAGCTAGAAATGCATTTGAAGAGTATTTCATCATTTTGAACGATTGTTGCAACTTTGTCTGTGCACACTTGCTTTACAATTGGACGAAAGTGCTACTGTGCCTAGGAAGCGGCACTCAGCAAGACGGGCAACGAGCCGTCATACCTAAGATTTAGTCAAGGGTCCACCACTATCCGGATTGTCTACAGTACCGCAGAGGGCACAATGCACATAGTAATGAGTCTGCTACAATGAGCACATAGTATTGAGTCTGCTACAATGACTTTTGCATGGTACCCGGTTTTGCTATGCGAAAGAACTGTAATGTGGCATAGATACTGTAGCACTTGATCTGAATAATTAGATTTCGATCAGAGAGTTGAGATGCGCTCCTAATGTAGAGTATTGTTCATCCTCTATATTTACCCCTCTAATACAGAGGATCCGAATCCATGATTCAGTGCCACGGGGAGCATGATTCATTCCTGTCTTGTCTTCTTAATCAGAATTTTGTCAAAAATCAATGGTTGAGATGGCACAGCTAGCTATGCCCCCATCAACAATATTCTGTCAGACACTCGATCAGCTCGGATCAAAGCAGAAATGGATTCGATACGTTATATCATATTCAGGGCAATTTTCTGTTCACAAACTCTGTAGTAAGATTGTTACTTTTCAGTGGTGTACTCAATCCGCTAGCCATTGCTTGGCTATAGTGACATGAAAATTTTAGGGTTCCAGCCATTGCTTGGCTATAGTAACATTGAAATTTTAGGGTCCATTTGGAACAAGTGAATTTTCTAGGATCCTATAAAAATTGAAATGTTCTCTACGAAATTCCTGTATTCGTAGGTCCAGACAGAGCAGTCTGTCCATACCCTTTTTCTCAACAGTACATCATTTTCGCCTGAAAAGGCAACTCGATGGAGAAACTGAACGAAAACAGCTGCCTATATTGCATATCTTTATTTTGGTAGGAGCAATAAGTGCCGAGCAGTTGGCTTACATATATGTCTTCTTTTAGCCTGGTTCAGAAAGCACTTCAATGACTCAATGAGAAGGTCATAACACCACACAACACGGCTCGCTCTCGTTTTACATTCTAGATTCATAACTCTTCGACGGCTACACAGCACACTAGCAACGCTGAAGACCAGGATACACAGATGGGAAATACCCTGACAAGATGCCATCTCATTTTACAAAGATAAGCAAGAAGCGATTTTTTGAAATAATATTATTTTTTAAAAAATACAAAAATAAATAATTGAAAAAGAATACAAAACTATGTTATTGTCGCCATTTGAAATGGCAAAATTATCACGTTGCCATTCTAAATGGCGACAGTTGGCCAGAACAGTGCAGAGAGTCCCTGTCTGGCGACAGGAGACCCTGTCGTCATTTCAACTGACGATAGGGATCTCTCGGTTAAAATTTCTTAATATTAAAATTTAAGACAATCGTCATTTCAAATGGCAACAGGGATCCCGTAAGTTCCTAAAATTTTTAATATTAAAATTTAGAAAAACCGTCATTTCAAATGGCGACAGGGATCCCGCAAGTCTCTGAATTTTTTAATATTAATATTTAGAAAAACTGTTATTTCAAATAGCGACAGGGATCTCGCAAGTCACTGTCGCCATTCCAAATGGCGACACAATCTACCCTATAAAACTCTCAAAATTCTAACATAACTCACTTTTATTTGGAAAAAAAAAGAGAAAAGGAGAGGGAAGAGAGAGGAGCAAAGAGGAGAGGGGAGGAGAGAAGCTAGCGAAGTATTACCCGTCCGGTCGTGCACCTTTCAGGTAATTTTTTTAACCGAATAGATTACATAGTTTTAGATGTACAGGTGTGTAGTATGTTGTACATAATCCTTTTCAGTTGGTAGTTTAGTTTTAGATATGTCGGATGCCACTAATTTCAAAATTTACTACAATCAGGGGACTATTCTTGAGGGCCCCGAGGGGATTGATTTGCGTTAGTTTCGATCGACAACCATAACCCTACCATGACCATACCAGCGTACATGAGGCGTTGTGATGCGGTGGTAGTTCCACACATTCGATTTGGACTATACCGTGTATGATATGAGATTGGGTTGTCTTAGCAACCGAACACCACAGGGCACATATTGGGAGTTAGTGCAACTCAAGGGAACAATGTCATAGCAGTCATATGTACGCAGGGCGAGGGAAGAACAGTGGGATTTGGTCCTTCTGGTCCAAGCATATGCCAAGCCACTCCTACATCGACAGCTGAACAAGAAAGGGGCGGTGATGCCAAAGAAAAAGTTGGAGACTCCAGCCACAGAGCGGCGTATACAATGGCTGAAGGTCCGGAAGTTGCTGATCCTATCGATGAAGACTCTGTGGAATGAGCTTCTTCAGTCAAGCAAGTTAGTGGGCTTACTGACGAGGGTGGGGAGCTATAAGCCCTAGTCTAAAGGATGGATCTCGAAGACCAGGACTACATGGCATCGTCAGAAGATGAAGGATCTGACGACAAGGATATTGTGGAACAGCAGACAGTTCCATCTGAGTGAAACACATACCAGTTCGACAACCTCGTCGCTAATGAAGACTCCTGTGTGCCGTGGAAGTACGACCAGAGCGAGATCAGACAAGGAGCTATGTACAAATGCAAGAAGGCCGTGCAGGAAACAGTGAAATTGTGGGCCTTGTCGGTGTGGTGTACATTCATAGTCGTTAAGTCGAACCCAAGATACTTCGATGTGAAGTGCGGCATATAAAGATGTCATTGGCGAGTGCACGTATTTTAGCATAAGTGTGATACATATTGGAAATACTCTATAGTGGTCCCTCACATATGTGTCGTTGCCGAGTCAGTGCAGTTCCATAAGAATCTGTCATCATGCTTCATCGCGAACATCATGTACGGTGAGATCGTGGATAATCTAGATTTTGAGTCACGATCCATAATTCGGACGATTAAGGTAAGGTTTCAATACACAATCAATTATACCAAGGCGTGGAGGGCAAAACAGAAGGCATTGTAATCAAAGTTCGGTACGTTCGAGAACTCCTACCACAACCTCTTCGACCAACTCTGAGTCATACAACATAGGAATCTTGGTACTCATGTCGATATTCAAGATTTCACGCATTCGAAGTGGGGCAATAAGAGGGTACTGAAGCAAGTATTCTTCGTCTTTGGTTGATGCATTAAGGCATTCTGGCACTACCGTCCAATCTTGTGCGTGGATGACACATTCCTGACTGGAAAGTACAAGGACCAGATACTGACTACAATAGCGACGGGCGAGAATAATCAAGTTCTTCAAGTGGCATTCGCATTCATTGAAAGCGAGAACACGGACAGCTGGTTGTGGTTCCTAATGAATTTGAGAATTTATGTTGTACAGGGTCATCCTAACGTATGCGTCATATATGATCGGCTTACGGGCGTGCTGAGTGTAATAACTCAGCTACAATGAGAGAACGAACCACTTCCATGGGTGGATCTGCATATCAGGTGGTGCATGAGATACTTGGGTGCAAACTTCTACAAACAGTTCCATAACAAGGACTTTTATGAACCTGTTCAAGCGACTGTGCAACCAGAACCAACAACAAAAGTTTGACGCACTCTGAAAGATTCTAGATGAACGGACCTAGATGAACAGGAGGAAGGCAGCGAAAAAGACCGCTACAAGCGCTGACCAAGCACTCGAAGCATTGTAACAGTTACCCACAAATGGTCCTAGTTTGGCGAGGAAGACGAGAGTGTAGGTAAAATGCTTCTCGGACTGGATTGAGCACGAGCCTAAGGAGAAGTGGTCGCTGCTACATGATAGGAGCGGTGCTCAATATGGTGTCATGACAACCAATCTAGCTAAGGTGTACAACTAGATCATGCGTGGTGCAAAGTGTCTCCCTTTGGTTGGTATTGTGGAGGCAATTCTCCGCGGTACGACAAATTACTTGATTGACAGAAGCAACAACGCGTCACTCGCCATGGCAAATGATAGAGTACTATACTCGGCCATGATCACCAAGTACATGGAGGAGAAAAGCAAGAAGGGTGAGATGCGCCTGACATTCAAGATGGGCACAAGGGAGCATCACTTTGAGATACTATGCAAGAATAAAGGACGCTGCGAGGCGAACCGCAAAAGGATCACCCACGAGTGCACGCTACGCCGCTCTAATTGTGTATGCTTGCAACAAGCCTCTTCTTTTGTATAGGCCCTGCTCACATGTCATGCCCGCATGTTCGACAGTGGCGCAGCATTCCGGTCAGTCCCTCTGATTATTTTCAACAAGGAATAGGTGATGCAAACCTGAAGTGCAGAGCTGTATGGTTACGGCGTGGTTGGCCATTTCACTGACTATCGGACCTGAGAGCAACTTATTTGAGCCGTGGTCATTGATAGGCTGAAGGAAAAGTTGGCCGACGACAGGTACGGTGTATCAGAAATGATATGGACGAAGCAGAAGCATTGTACTAAAAAGTGTTCTATTTGCAAGGAGTCTAGGCACACCTTCAAGAAATACCCTACGAGAAATTCACAGAACGAAGGAGACATCAACAATCCGAACGTCGCCGCGGGAACCTCATTTGACCGCCCCACTCAATTCGGCCCACATGACGGACATTGAGGTTGCGGCCACAGAAAATGTTCATCTTGTAGAAATATGTGGTGCCCAATGCTTTATAATATCACATTAATTTGTCAAAAAAAACTAGGTGATGATATTGTGCTGAATGGTCTGTAATATCAGTGTGATTTATTGACAAAATTTGTAGGGGCTTTGCACTAAATGTTATGTAATATCATTGTGAGTTGTCGATAAAAAAATGTGATGATGTTGTGCTGAATGTTTTTAATATCATTGTGATTTATTCACAAAATATGTGGTCCAGAATAAACAGTACAAAACACAGACAGAGGCCACTGTCGCCAGTTAGAGTAGCGATAAGACCCTATCACCATTTCAACTGATGATAAGGATTCTCTGCATTATTCTGATCTACTATCGTCATTGCCTATGCTACTGTCGATTTCCCGCTGAAACCGTTTCATTTTGTAAGATATGGGATGAACTGTCGGGACAAATCCCTGATATGCTCATTTTCTGACTCAATAAGACGAACAATCTCTCCCATAGAAGGCCGCTGTTCCGGGTTTGTCCTGACACAAAGATATGCAGCTCTGGCTAGAAGATACAGCCCATATGTATCATACGTATCTGCAATGCGCTCATCGATTAGTTCGTGCAGTGCAAGACTCTCAACCAAAGGCTCTGCCTGAAATTTGTAGAGGTGTCAGAAAATGAATGTTACAGGACTGCAGGTGTACTGTAAGCAAAACAATAAGAAGAATCCACTAAAAAGAATACCCATTGCAATATATGTGTGCACTGTCCTCCACGTTCGTCGAGCACCTTGTGACCGGATATCAGCTGGAAAAGAAGGATCCCAAAGGCATACACGTCTGTTCTGACGGAAACTACGCTATATTCAGCGTACTCAGGTGCCAAGTATCTGACAACCATGACAAGAAAATGCCGGCATTGTCAGAAAGACAGGAGCAAAAGGGTAGCATAGAACAGAGGCAAGAATTAGCATAGAGTGAGTTCATAACAGTGCAAGAATTAGAGTTCGTCCCAACCCTGATTGCCCCAGAACCCTTGTATGGATAGAACCATTGCCAGCCTTCCATTTCGCAAGACCAAAGTCCCCAAGCTGTGGAAGAAAGGACGTATACAATCAGAGCGCATAAGGCATTTGCATCTTAAAATGTATCGGTAAGTACTGAGGTCGAGTACTCTCAAGCGTACCATAGGAACAAAGTCATGTGTCAATAGTACATTGCTTGGGCGCAAATCTCGATGAATGATTGGACCGGCACGACACTCTTCGTGTAGAAAGCGCAACCCTTTTGCTATACCAAGGGCAATAGCATGCCTCTTGTGCCATTCCAGTATGTTTGCCTCCTTGTCTATTTCACGAACGATAAACGAAGTAATTAGTCCATGGTTATCTTCACATTATGAATTCATTTTATGCATATCAACTGAACACGAACCAAATAAATGCCACTCAAGGGATTTGTTGCATATGTACTCATATACCAAGATGTTGTAGCTTTCTTTGCAGCAATACCCAAGCAGCATGACAATGTTACGGTGCCGGGCAAAGCTGAGAACTTGTACTTCAGAGAAGAACTCCGTATAGCCCTGTGAGCTAGCTTCTTTGCGCAACTTGGCTGCAATGACCTGCCCATCTTTGAGCCGGCCCTTGTACACATGCCCAAATCCGCCCTCACCCAGCAAATTCTCATTTGAGAAGTCAGATGTTGCAGCTTGAATCTCTGAGAAGGGGAATTTCATGGATTCTTTCATGTAAAGAACTGACTTTAGTCCGCAACCAGTACACAGAATTGGTCTTTCTGATGAATCATAGTGGGAGGTCATGTTTGCATCGATATCTTTTCCTGTAAGGATCACAAGAACACACAATATAAATTATTGGGAGGTAAAATAACAGTTAATTATTTTTTAACTATGAGAAACTGTTTAAATAAGTTCCGGAATACCAGAAGGCTCAATATTTTCTTCAAGCACTACAGGGGAAAAATACTTTTCTTTCCTCTGTTTCTTTTTTGTGTAGTGTCCTATTTTAACATTTTAGCAAAGTACATAGGTTGCTGGCATTTTTTATTGAAGAAACATATCATACCATTAGACAAGGATTCAGTCTCCTCGATCGTGAGAGACATGGCGCTACTTGGCCGCTTCAAGTATGCCACGCTGCTTGCAACCACACTGGAGGTGTCGTGGATCTCCTGATTGCTGAGAGAGGCAAAGTAACTTACAGGCGATGACTTGATCGACATGCTGTGAGTGTCAGCATCTAGTGTCTTGGAACTCAGATCAAATGACACTGCCAAGTGTTGCAGGGCCTGCACTTCTCCCGTGCTTTTGCTAGATGGATTTGTTCTAATCACCTTTAATTGTTGCACTGTTAAGTTATCCTGAAATACTGCAACCTTGCAGGCTATGTGCTTTTCAAAATGCTTGAAATCTCTCCTGAAGTGCCTATAAGTTAATTATAGAATAGATACTACCTCAAGTACTGAACCAAAATAGGCATTAAAACTTTCCGTCAGAGTTAGCCTGTTAACAACAAATGATGCACAAACCTATCTAGTACAACCCAAGCAGCTTTGCTGGAGTTGACTTCATGGATAATGACAACCTTTGATGGTGATCCAGGAGATACTTTAAGGGTCACGCTAATCTGAAATCTTTTTTAAAAATGAGCTCCCTTGGTTCAAATAATAATAATAATTTGAGCATCACAATGTAAGTATGTAACTATATCTTCTACGACGTTGGTAATCAGTATCTATCTAGTAAAGCACCTTGTTATCCTCACGTGAAAAATGGCTGTACAGGGATTGGGGATGAGAAAAAAGACATGTTTTATTTCTTTTAAAAGAGTTTTATCACTGTCTGGAATAGTTGTAGGTATTGTTACCCCGACTTGGCGGAGCTTCTCCACAACTTGGCGGAGCTTGCCTCGACAGAATTCAGCTTTCTTCTTAACCTGATCACCTAGGTATCGCGAGCTCGTCCCGGCAAAAGAATCAGTACATGCTTTGGTTTGGTAGCCCACTAAACACACACAAAAGATAAAAGGTATAAGTTTTCAGATATGCGCAAATACCAATTTGAAATAGGAATGCTCAGCTATAGTATTAAAAGTAAGATTTGGGTCAAAATTTCCAAACAAGTCCAATTAGCCAGGTGAATGCTCAGGTGGATTTCTCTTGAAACAATACAGGAGGATACTAATTGTGCCCATATGAAATTATATGTTTTGAAATTAAACTTAGACTTCAGTAGTTTTTGGAACAAAAAAGAGCCTAGTTTTTCTGTTCTTTCGCCTATAGGACACAGGTAACACCGACTAGATTGTGCAAAGCGCAACTATACAGCATTATGTGAAGTTTAATTCATCTGAAGGTAGTCTTTGAGTTATAAGACAACAGCATAATTAACAGGAGGGAGTTAAGTCGAGCAAAAGGGCTTAGTAAGAGATGGTGACGAGGGGGAAGAACGGCCCAAAAGGGGAGCGTGATCCTCACTCGGATGGGTGATGGCGTGGAGCACGCCGAGCACGACGAGGGAGTCGCCGCCCCGTAGTATGTCCCCGCTCGCTACCAGAGCCCTGAGCGCCATACTGACCTCCTCTTCGCGGTGGTCGCGCGTCGCGTCCAGCGCCACCACCACCATTTGCGGCGGCGGCAGCAGCGGCGACAAGACCACCGGCATCGCGGCCCCGCCTTCGGGGGTGGCCCCCTCTGTGGCGTGGTTGTCCCCCGCGCCGATGACGGAGTACATCGACATGGGCGTGCTGACCGGGGTGCTGGTGGCGCTGCTCCTGCTCCTCCGGTCGTCCCGCCGCCGGCGCCTCGAAGCCCAGCTGCCATTGTGGCCGCCCGGGAGCGAGGTTATTAGTAGGTCGAGACGGCGGCGCGCCGCGGAGTATATTCGGGACAATATAGAGTACATTCGATTCTGCTGCAGGCGCGGGGGGCATCACGAAGGCGCCGGGAGAGAATATGTCGCGTCGCGGGCGGACGGTTGCGCCGGCGGAGGCAGCGAGGAAGCCGGACAGCGAACTGGAAATGAGATCATCGTGACACCAAGGCGATGGCATTTGAGATCGACATGGCGATCACGGTTTGATATTGTCGAGTAACTGTTGCTGTCGAGTCCGAGCGATTAACTCGTAGACAAGTATAAAATCGTAAGGACAATATAAGAACAGAAGAACAGAATAATAGATTGAACACAAAAATTTTGGAGGACTTTTTGTTTTTTCTTTATTCCTTTATGCATCGATCAGCCTTTAGAATTACTAGCACCTCTATTTATAGACTACGATCCTATTAGGGTTTGAGATGAGAAGTCCACCTTGGACCAGGATTCCCGGTCCTGAGTTCAGTTTCTTAACACTCCCCCTTAGGTACTCATCTGTCGTGTTCATGTCTCGTCAAAATTATATAAAAATCCAGTGAAAAAAATTTGGAGAAAAAGTACATAAAACACGCTCTGCTGTGTTGTACGAATTGCCTCGTTAAAAACTTTAACTGAGAAACTTCAGGAAAACTCGTCAAGGGAAAAAGAGTACAATCCACCCAATTTCATTTAATCCCCTGGATTTATTCTTTGGGTACTCAATCTTCATGATCAAACTTTAGTAATGAGTTTGTGAATATTCTCCCCCTGAATTTTGCACTTCTCTAAGTCTCATCATTCGAATTCCACGGATGCATCTTTCAAAGCTAGACGCTGGAAGTTACTTAGTTAATAAATCTGCAAGATTTTCACACGACTTAGTATGTCGTACTTTAATTTCATCCATCTTTTGCAATTCATTAGCATAGAAGAATTTGTGGTTGATATGCTTTGTGATGGGACTTTTCACATAATCCAACTACAGTTATACAACACATGCTGCATTATCTTCATAGATAATAGTGGGGTTTGTGCGCTATTCAATCCACATGACTGCTAGATGTGGTGAATCATCCGTCAAAGTCAAGCACATTCTCGTGAGGCCTCGTACAGCATTATTATTTTCGATTGGTTTGTCGAAGTCGATACAAGACTCTACTTAGACGATTTTCATGGAATTACGGTTCCACCACATAGGAATACATAGCATGTTTACTATTTAGCTATATGCGATCCTATAAGTACCCGTCATCTGCATTGTCAGTCATAGTTAGTTCTTAATTCTTTCTGTAGAACAGATCAAGTTTTTTGCTTCCTTGGAGGTATCGAAAGATGACTTTTATTCCCTACCAATACCTTTGGTAGGTTCTGCACTATACCTTGCTAATAAGTTCACGACAAATGCAATGCCTGATTTAGTACAGTTTACTAAATATATGAGTGCTTCTATTGCACTTAAGTATAGGAATTTCGGTCGCAAGATTTCCTCCCCTCTTCTTTAGGACTGTACGGGTCTTTGTCTTGCTGCAAAGATCTCCTGACCATTGACACTTTCGAAGGGTATGCCTTTTCAAAATCGAACCTTTCTAACACTTTCTGAGTGTAGGTTGACTCATGCACTAATATCCCTTTAGGGACATGCTCAAGCTGCAAGCCTAAGCAATATTTGGTTTTCACCCAAATCTTTCATTTCGAACTCCGACTTCAGGTAAGAGCTTACTTTCTTAATATCCTTCAGAGTTTCGATGATATTCAGATCATTTTCATACACTGAGATTATACAGAAGAGGCTAACTTAGCCTTCAAGGAAGTCAAGAGGTATCTTACGAGTGCTCCTGTCCTAGTTTCACCGAAACCAGGAGAGACGCTCTTAGTTTACCTAGCTGCCATGCCACAGGCAGTGAGCGCAGTACTGGTCGTAGAACGTGAAAACATTCAACGGCCAGTCTACTACGTCAATGAGGTTTTACACGGACCTAAGGAGCGTTACCCTCAGGTTCAAAAACTTCTATATGCCCTCCTCATGTCTTCGAGGAAACTGGGGCATTATTTTCAGGCGCACAAACTATCTGTGCCGTCTGAGTTTCCCTTGGGAGCGATCCTCCAGAATAGGGAAACAGCGGGACGCATGGCAAAATGGTCAGTCGAACTTGGGGCGTTCGACATCCATTTCGTGTCCCGAACGGCCATTAAATCCCAGATCTTGGCAGACTTTGTCGCCGAATGGACAAATCCTGAACCTGTTCAGGATCCCTAGTACGATTCCCACGATCAGTGGACGATGTACTTTGACGGGTCGCTTACGATGAGTGGCTCGGGGGCTGGGGTGGTCCTGGAATCTCCTACCGGAGAAACCTTAAAGTATGTCATACAATTAAACTTTCAGGCCACTAACAACGTGGCAGAGTACGAAGGTTTGCTAGCTGGTATACGAGCCGCAAAAGCGCTCTCGATTCGACGACTACTCGTAAGAGGAGACTCTCAACTAGTCGTGAATCAAGTCGGAAAAGAGTACCAGTGCTCCAATTCGACCATGTTCCGGTACTTATCGGAAGTTAGAAAAGCACTTTTTGGGTTTTGAGGTACAATTTATCCCTCGAAAGGATAATTTTCTCGCAGACCAACTGGCTCGTCTAGCTTCTTCTCGATCTTCAGTACCGAAAGGGGTGTTTCTGGAACAGCTTCAAAAGTCGTCTATAGTCGAAGAATTAGATACGCCTCCCATAGAAACAGCCTCTCTGGAGTACGAAGATACATGGATGACACCCATCTACATGTACCTTTAGACGGGTTCCGTACCCGATGACGATATAGAAGCAGATCGACTATCCCGAAAGGCCAAAATGTATACTTTGGTCGAGGGGGTCCTTTATAAAAGAGGAACACAAGGGGTGCTCATGCGATGTATTCCGCAGAACGAAGGGTTAAAACTCCTTCACGACATACACGAAGGGATCTGTGGAACTCATACTTCCTACAGAGCGCTGGTCGGTAAAGCTTTTGATAAGGTTTTTATTGGCCATGACCCTCCATGATGCCGAGAGTGGTTAAGAAGTGTGTCTGATGCGTTTCATAGCGGCAAATACACTAATGGCTCGAGCATTGCAAACAATTCCTCTGTCTTGGCCTTTGCGCACTGGGTCTTGATATCCTAGGACCGTTACCCGAGCTCCGAAGGTTTGAGTTCCTTTTGTGGCTATCGTCGTTCACAAAATGGATAGAAGTCGAGCTCTGGATTTGGGATAACAACGAGCAACAAAACGGTTCATGATGAGATGCGTGATCACTCGGTTTGGAGTACCAAGTAGAATTATCACAGATAATGGCAAATAGTTTACAAGCGCAAAATTTTAGGAATTTTGCGACGAGTTGGGAACTCGTTTGTGTTACGCTTCTGTCTCTCACCCCCAAAGCAACGGGGCAGTCGAGAGAGCGAATGGCCAGATAATGAAGGGAATCAAAGCCCGAGTCTTCGATCAGCTTGTCAAGCGCTCGGGGGCTTGGATACAAGAATTACCTTCAGTATTATGGGCGATTCGCACGACACCTAGCCGGGCTACAGGAGAAACGCCTTTCTTTCTAGTCTTCGGTGCCGAAGCCATGCTTCCACCAGAACTAAAGATCAGGTCAGCACGGGTCGACAAGCTCAATGATTCCATTCAAGAACAATTCCGAGCGGATGACATCAACCTGCTCGAGGAAAAGAGAAACCAGGCTTTAATCCGTTCCGCAGTCTACCAACAGACCCTGCGCAGATACTACGATCGTAAGGTCCAACCTCGCAGCCTTGCTGTAGGTGACCTGGTATTGAGGCTTATCCAATCTCAGTCTAATCGGAACAAACTTTCCCCTAAATGGGAAGGTCCTTACACTGTGGTCGAAGTAATGCATCCAGGATCGGTACAACTTGCAATGGAAGACGGCCGTGTTCTCTCAAATTCTTGGAACATTGACCAGTTACGCAAGTTCTATGTGTAACAAGCATCTACGACAATAAAGTATCAGGTTCTCCCTATCTTTTTTGTCTCTTTTTGGATTTTGCTTTAATTTTCGACCATTTTTATATACTCATTCCTCTTGTACACTGGTCGGAAAAAGGACAATATACCTAGTCGAAGTCTCTCCTCTCTACATGTGGTCCTGCCCACTGGAAGGAGCTTCCTAATGTAGCATTGTTCTTTGCTATAATAACCAGTACAAAGGTTATCGAGCTCAAAAATATGGTCGAAAGTTGTTAAGCAAATTCATATCACTTCATCTTATTTTGAAAATAATCTAAGAAGAGCGCACCTGTTGCGATGCGTTTGACTACTTTTCAATTATCTTGATTGGTTTTTTACTGGCCGAAGGAAGAAACCCACCTAGTCGAAGCCTCTCCTTTCTGCACGTGGTCCTGCCCACTAGAAGGAACTTCCTAGCGTCGTTCTGTTTCCTACTTTTGCTGCCAGGATAACTCGTCGGAAAAGCGAAAACGGATAACGAATCCGTACGGTCCTCTAGATGTTTGTTTCGCTCAAGTTGTCGTTATTGATTTGATTAATCCGGTCAGAGATGGTAACATCACCTAGTCGAATACTTTTTTTCTCTGCACGTGGTCTTGCCCACTAGAGGGAACTTCCTAGTGTCGATCTGTTTCTACTCTCTCGACTAGTGAAAGATAATCGATACTAGAAAACTAAAGTCGAACAAACCTCTCTGTTTTCCGAAACCCTTTCTTTACTACTTTCTTAGTTTATTTATTAAACTAAGTAAGTAGTCGGGGGCTAAGATAAAGTTATAAACATGACTTCGTTTCTTAGTCTTAATTTTTCCGAGTTATCATCTTACGAGTTGCTAACTACTCTATGAGATGTTCACAGGGAAAAGGAAGGAGAAAGGAGGAATCGTTCATATCTGGTTTGATTATTTCTTCCTCTTTCATTATCTTACGAGTTACTAACTACTCTACGAGATGATTTGCAGGAAAAAGAAATGATCATATATATGTGCATCCCCATAAAAAAAAGACTTGTCTGTACAAAAAATGCGTTACAAGACTACTCTGATCAAGGAGATTCTATTTGCATCTCCTCCGCGACCTTCTCGCCAAACGACTGCATCTCCTCGATTAACTTTTCGCCAGTTGATTGTAGTCAAAGTCGGCTTCAGCGATGAATGAGGATTAAGGTTAGGATCACGGGCCTTGAGTTTTGCTAAAACAAAGCTCACATCCCTTTTAACCGCTTCCCTTATTGAATCATTCTGGTTGGTCTTCAGAGTAGACACCAATTCTTGTAAAGTACCGACTTGTTCCCCAATAGCACTCGTATGAGCAGACATCGTGTCATCGCAAGGAGCAACCCTCCCGGCACGAAGTCTATCGAGTACATTGTTCAGAAGTGAGATATTATCTTGAAGATTAATCTTCATTGATTTCATCTCCTCCTGGGAACGAGTCGAAGCCTCATGGAGTTGTTTTATTTCAATCAATCGATCTGAAAAGAGTAAGGATTGATTAAATGAAACGATTCTATGGGAAGATAAAACAAGCTGATAGCGGGTAAAGGATCTACTTACCAGCTAATTGAGAACCCAAGCTCTCAATTTCCTGATCTTTCTCCTTCGCGATGCGGGAGATTTCACGAACTACTGAGGACTTCTCCCTGACCTCGACCTGGAGAGCCCCCACCTCGGCCTGAAGGACCTTATTTTTCAACTTCTTTTTCTGCAAAAGAATGAGAGGTTAAAACAAAAGGGGAGATGGAAATCAAGAGCAGAAGCAGTCGTAATAGTACGTACTGTTTATCTTTTCCTGCAACCGTTGTGTTGCAGAGTTGGCTTCCTGAAGCTTCTTCAGGAAGTCGGCGGCTTTATCTTTTAGCTTTTTCGATTCGGCTTTCTCAAAGTCGAGCGAATCAGCCAAGGTCTTTTCGTCACTCTTAAACCTGAAAGGGTAAAGGGAAGACATGAACACACTTAAAACAGGCGGTCATAAGTACTTCTACGATCAATGGGTGGTCGTAAGCTATTCTACGACTACCCCCTAATCGTATGTTTTTTCTACGACTAGTACCAAGTCGTAAGTTTTTCTACGACATTATCTAGTCGTAAGTTCTCCTACGATTACTTTCGGTCGTAAGTTTTTCTACGATCAGTATCCAGTCGTAAGTTTTTCTACGACAAACCCGTTAGTCATACATCGTTTTACCACAACAAAACACCTAAAGACAAAATCATTTGATTACCTTTAGGCGCTCTTCTTTCCCCTCTGTGGTCAAAACCGCGAGGATTTGAGGAGCGTTAATGTTGGCCGGATGCTTCTCGCAGATGAGCCTGACACGCGCGTCAACCTCCGCCTGCGGAAGATCTGTACATATAAATAGCACGATTAAAAGACTAAATCAGGATTAATCAAGGACAAAACCAAAAGAGTAAGTTTTGCTACTCACCGTCTTTATAATCCCTGGTTGGGTCGTCCTTTCTCGAGTACCTCCACAAGGGAGGAACTCGTGCCTTCAAAGGACTAATCCGGCGCGTGATGAAGTCTTTCACTACGTGTTAAGCGGTAAGCCCTCCGACTTCAAATCTTTAATGACTTGAATGAAGGGGGCAATCCGATCGAGATTACTGAGAGTTGAGTCCCAGGAAGAGGACCGCTCGGCGGCCTTTCCGGCAAAGGAGAGGCTATCTTCCTTGGTTACCTCCCAGTAAAACCACCTCTTCTTCCACCCCGGCCATGACGACCGGGTGAACATCTGAATTGTAACATCCCAATTTTGGGCTTGTGTTTCAAATGTAAGAAAATCAGTAGAAATTAAAACTTTTTCTTACATCATGTAATTCCTGTGGTGCCAAGAAATTCTTGTACAAGGAATTATGGAAATACATTGTCACAAGTCTTGTTGATCCAAATCTTGTTATTCCAAAAACAATCTTGTCAAATCTTATGATCATCCTCTGGAAATATTTTTCCTAAGTCTCTGTGATGGTATGTGACCCCTCTGAAAAATCTCACAATTTTTAGAAATTGTTTGAAAATTTTTAGAGGTGATCAAACCTGTTTGACTCTCATCAAACATTAAAACAGAGCCTTGCAGAATTTTTGAGATTTATTCGCAGCATAAAAATCTCTAAAAATTTTACAAGGTTAATATCTGAGTTAGCAAGCTCTGTAAAATTTTCATAATTTTTGGAGTTATTTTGCTACCTCAAATAAATCTTCGAGTCTCTGTTCTTTTCAAAGTCAAACTTGGTTTCTTGTTGCTTGGGTTCGAGTCGGACTCGGGCTCGAGCCACTTGATTCGGTCCATCAACTAAGCGCACCGAGCCACTCTTTAAAGCGCGCATCGATCTCGTCCGTTAGATCTAAATCGCACGGCCGCGCGCGTGTATCACCGGACCTTCCGGTTGCAAGTCCGAATGTCACCGATAGATCCCATCCAACCGTCGAGATTTCCGAAGCCTTGGACCCTCGGTTGCATTTTTGAATCCGAGCCGTTGGATTAAGATCCAACGCTCGCGTACACTTCGTTGTAAATAGAGTTTGCGGCGTGGGGCAATCTGAGCCGTCCGTTTCTAATCGTAGGGCTCGCAATCTCCCGTTGTGTTTTGAAGCGCAGCGTGGCGCTATCTCGGCCGTCCGTGTCTAATCCAACGGTGAAAATCCTCCTAGTACATTCCGCATCGTCTCCTACCTCCGAGTCCATGCATGCACAGTGCGAGAGGGATGGAGGTGTCAAGTCTTGCTCCCTACAGTCATCCTAGTTAACATTTAGGGTATGGGAGACATATGCGGCCGAGCCATACCCTATGCCATCATCTCCACCTTTTTCACTTTCGGCCATGCCTTGTGCTTTGCACCATGTCTCCCGAAAAGCATTATTGTCAAACCCTAATGCTTTCAAAGCTTTATAAGCACCCTCAATGCCTCCTGGTATGTCTTTAGACCACCACCAAGCTTCACTCACAGTGTGGGAGCTTAATACCTCGAAAATGGCAAACCGCCATTGTTGACCGTGGAGCTCCATTGGTGTTCTTGGTGTTCCAGTGGTCCTCCTTCATGTTTCTTTGCCCTAACCTTATCTATTTACTTCCTTGAACATTTCCCCTCACTTAATTTTGGATTTGATTCTAGAATTGTCCAATTTGGGGTTTGTTCAAATTCGGCCGATTTTGGTCATCTTCTTCCTCATTTCGGTGAGTGCTCCTTTCTAATTACTTGCTCATGTAGCCTCTGTGAACCTTAATAAAGCTATCACGATGCTTTGGGATCACTCATTTGGCTCGGGGTCATTTTCAACCTTTCTTCTTCGTGTCCAGTGAGCTTCCACCGTGATCAAGCATCTCGGCCATCTTTGAAGCTTCGTCGCTAAGGTAGCTTCTTATTAGTCCTTAGAAGCTTTGGCACCGCATCCTAGGCTTGCGGTGGAGCTCATCGCAATTTTCGTGTTTAGCGATGGCTCCCATTTTCGTTTTCCGCCAGCCGCGTTCTAGTCCTCACACGCGGCGTGATTGCCACCACTAGGTCCGTAAGGTTATTGCGATTCCATTTCACTACTTGGTTGACGCCGCCGCGACCAGTGTCGCCGGCGATAAGCCGTGGAAGTAGCTCGGGATTTTGCCGGGAGGGAACTCCCGTTTTCGTCATTTGTTTAGGGCACAGTAATTGCCTAATCATTGGTGATCATTGGATGTCATTATTGTGTCTTAATCCGGGCAATTGTGTCACTGACTTGTGGGCCCGTAGGCTTAGATTTGAAATCCAGAAGTCATTAGTGTCTCTTTTACATCCTTTTATTGCTAATCATTATTAGCAATAATTTTGTCCTAAGCCGCCACCTTGTGTCACTGCTAGGTGGGCCCTTAAACCGCTTAAACCACTTCTGTGCCAATCATTAGGACACATTAAACTGCTAATCATTAGTTTCGGTAATTAATCGCTGTCCTAAAAACTCCCCGTCGACCACCGACCAGGTGGGCGGCGCATCTCGTGCTCGTGTCTTTGAAAGTCCCGTGTGTGACTCAAGGTCAGCGACATGCGTGTCCCACGTGTCGGCATCCCTTTGAACTTCAATCAATAGCCACCGTCGATCCCTTGATCAGCGGCCTAGATCTTGTATGCGTTCGGACCCTCGGTTCCCTCATCATCTGGGCCGTCCATCGCGCGATCTGCGGTGAGATCATGTGTGCAATCGGACCTTCCGGTTAGATGTGGGTTCTAAGCCGTTCATCTTTAGATGCTGCGGTGCGTAGTTCACCGAGGCAACCGCATCGTCCGGTTGCATGCACTCGTTTGGGCGGCGGATCTTGATCCAACGGTGGACCCCGATTAGGTTTGGCGCGCGTGCGCTATTTCCAGCGTCGTGGGTCGTTGGATTTTAAATCTACGGCCACGGGCGCCCACGTCGTTTTCTTTGTTTTGGGTTGTTACGTATTTGGTAAGTATTTATTTAACGTGAAAATGATGTAAAAACTTTAGAAACTCATAACTAATTCATTTTAGCTACTTTTAGTTAATTCCAATCTGTAATAAATTATGTTATCACTTTAGCTTATTATAAAAATGGATTTAAGCATGTTCGATGTGAAAAATTGTATAACTAGGAATAACTTGATTTGTCATTTTGAATATTCCAGAAAATGAATAAAACTTTAGAAAATGCATATCTTGCTCGTGTATGTCCAAAATGAATGATTCCAACCTTGATAAATTTGTTATTAACCCAATGTTAATATAAAAATGATGGTAGGTCCAAGATTATATGAAACCTTGATTAATGAGTTAGTACCTATTTTTAGCATTTAGAAAATTACGGAAGACTTATAAAATGCACAAGTAATTCTCTGTAAATGCAAAATATATTTGATAAATTCTAGAAAACCCTCTGTTGGTATACTTCTCTGTAAAATTAGTTTTGAACATATTTATGCTCTGGAAAGTGCATTATGCCAATTTTGCATCTTAGAAAATCATAACTAAATCACTTTAACTCCAAATGACCTGAAATTTTATATGGGTTACCTCTATACCAGTGGTAGCTACCATAAAATTCCAGCTTCAAAATCTCTCTAGAAAATATTTTTGCTACAGTGCTAATTATGGTAGAAAATGTATTTTTATGCATTATCTTTTGCACCACAAATCCAAATTAGGTTTTTCCAGTTTCTATGTCTAGGTATATTCGTATTCTACCTTATGTGTAAATTTCAATCGCATTTGGTTAAGTTTTGCTTGCTCTTTTGTTTATTTGTGGCTCGTCTTATTGGTTGTTCTTGGTTCTTTTGCCTTTCGCTTAGGATTCGACATTTGCGGTAATCCGAGAACGATCCTCCGCAACCAATTGAGCAACAAAGCAAGAAGGCAAGCAGTTTGATCATGTTAATCCCAGTATTTTAAGTATTTATGTTGATTACAAATTCTATGTATGCATTGCTACTTTGTTTTAATAGTTGGCCTAGTAGATGCATTTCCTTAGCAAATGATTATCCTCTACTACCATGAGCCTAGGTTACTTGCTGTGATTTAGAGTTCGTGGATGGGCTCTTGTCACTTAGTAGTTGCGAATTAATTGCTTAGCCATGCTTAGCCGGTAGAAATGGGCGGTTATCGACTTGTCGATAACCTTGATCACACAAAACTTATTATGATTTATGATTTCCACCTTGTGCCATGTCTACTTGTGAAAACTAAAACTAAAAGCAAAATGATTTAGACTTGGGCACAATGGTATGTTGGTGTGATTCTCGGGTGTGACTGGAATGGTGCCTAAGTCAACAAGGACCGAACATCTTGTTACACTAAACCAAGCATTTTAGCGTGCTAACCACACTAGAGGGTATGGGACCTCTCTTGACTTAGTACTTTGGCGTGTATTGGCTCCGGGTCGCAGGAGGTCGCGGGAGGGATGGTGTTGGGAGCATTGTAGTGTTCGAAAGACTTCACCCGGGATGGGATTTGTTGTCTTTCGCTTGCAATGTAAGCGTATGGTGTTTCTACCCATACGAGCGGCTCGTAGTTAATACACAATATTGGAAAGCGTCTCGTAGGACTTAGCCGTGCGGCATACCTACGGAAGTGTGCTTTTGGCTTAAAGGCGGTGCAAGTGTGGGTACATTGGTACACCTGCAGGTTAAAACTATTCGAATAGCCTCGTCTAGGTTATGGACACGCTTGGGAGGTCTTTCAAGAGTTAGACTACAACCTTTTAAATTAAAACTTGATGGGTGGTGCGAATCGGGATTCGTGCTATGTGTGGTGACTATTGGGATAGTCACTTCCAGTGGTTACTTGTATGTATACCGGATACGAATACGAATCACGAGAGTATCGAATTTGATAACTAAACAATCAAAACGAATACGGTCACAGATATTTTTCTAACATGAAAACCCCTTAAATTGTATGCCGAAATTAACGAAAACATATAACTAATTTATTTGATGTAAATATTCATGAATTGTTTTTTTTAGCAACCACACATAACATTGGCACTAGTAAGTTACATTAACTAGTTCATCACAAATACAACACTTAGTTTACCATATTTAGCTCATAAGTCATAACTTACAAAGTCATCATGCATTCACACTTAGTTCATCATATACATAAAATTTAGTTCACACTAACATCGATTAGACTGGATGGTTAATCTATACATGAAATGACTGTAACATCCCAAAGTATGTTACCAAAAATAAAATTAATAAAGTTATTATTTTATTGGATTTTCTAAGATTTAAAAGAGTTTTTGTTAAAAGAAAAAACAATAAAATAAAGTCAATTATTTATTTTTCGACTTTTTAATGTAAAAAATAAAATTTATTGAGTTATCTGGGATTTTATTGGATTTAAAGTGAAAATGAAAATTTTAATTAATTTATTGAATTTTCTCGGATTTTAAAAGGTTTTCCTATTTTTAGAAATTTAAAATAATTTATATACAAAAATAAAACCAACTTTAAGTTAGAATTAATTTTATTAAGTTAAAAATAATTCAACGAATTTCTATGATTTTTATAGGATTTTTGAACTCTATTTGTTATTTTCTAAAAGACTATTTGATTTGTTGCACTTTTCAAATTAAAAATCAATTAAAATCCCTTTTCTTTTGCAAATGAAATCCACTTTTTGCAAAATGAGATATACGACCTCTTATCCGGATAATCCGTATTCTTTCATATCCGTTTGATAGCATGCCTACGCTATTCACACGTTTCGACAAAAATCCGGTCGTTTCGATCCGAAAATTATCAGAGAAAATCCGATCCGAGACATTGAATCCGTTTTTGTCCGGATCGGTCGGAAAATATCCGATCCGTTTTCACCCCTATCAAGCCTCTCTTCGCACGTGGTCCCGCCCACTCAGAAGGAACTTCCTAGCGCCGCTCGCTTTCCTACTTTTGCCGCGGGATAACTCAGTGAAAACGAAAACATCGAACGAATCCGCATGATCCTCTAGATGTTTGTTTCGCTCAAGTTGTCGTTATTGATTTGATTAATCCGGTCAGAGATGGTAACATCACCTAGTCGAATACTTTTTTTCTCTGCACGTGGTCTTGCCCACTAGAGGGAACTTCCTAGTGTCGATCTGTTTCTACTCTCTCGACTAGTGAAAGATAATCGATACTAGAAAACTAAAAGTCGAACAAACCTCTCTGTTTTCCGAAACCCTTTCTTTACTACTTTCTTAGTTTATTTATTAAACTAAGTAAGTAGTCGGGGGCTAAGATAAAGTTATAAACATGACTTCGTTTCTTAGTCTTAATTTTTCCGAGTTATCATCTTACGAGTTGCTAACTACTCTATGAGATGTTCACAGGGAAAAGGAAGGAGAAAGGAGGAATCGTTCATATCTGGTTTGATTATTTCTTCCTCTTTCATTATCTTACGAGTTACTAACTACTCTACGAGATGATTTGCAGGAAAAAGAAATGATCATATATATGTGTATCCCCATAAAAAAAGACTTGTCTGTACAAAAAATGCGTTACAAGACTACTCTGATCAAGGAGATTCTATTTGCATCTCCTCCGCGACCTTCTCGCCAAATTTGCATCTCCTCGATTAACTTTTACGCCTGATTGGTTGTCAAAGTCGGCTTCAACAGAATGAGGATTAAGGTTAGGATCACGGGCCTTGAGTTTTGCTAAAACAAAGCTCACATCCCTTTTAACCGCTTCCCTTATTGAATCATTCTGGTTGGTCTTCAGAGTAGACACCAATTCTTGTAAAGTACCGACTTGTTCCCCAATAGCACTCGTATGAGCAGACATCGTGTCATCGCAAGGAGCAACCCTCCCGGCACGAAGTCTATCGAGTACATTGTTCAGAAGTGAGATATTATCTTGAAGATTAATCTTCATTGATTTCATCTCCTCCCGAACGCAGTCGAAGCCTCATGGAGTTGTTTTATTTCAATCAATCGATCCAAAAAGTAAGGATTGATTAAATGAAACGATTCTATGGGAAGATAAAACAAACCGATAGCGGGTAAAGGATCTACTTACCAGCTAATTGAGAACCCAAGCTCTCAATTTCCTGATCTTTCTCCTTCGCGATGCGGGAGATTTCACGAACTACTGAGGACTTCTCCCTGACCTCGACCTGGAGAGCCCCCACATCGGCCTGAAGGGCCTTATTTTTCAACTTCTTTTTCTGCAAAAGAATGAGAGGTTAAAACAAAAGGGGAGATGGAAATCAAGAGCAGAAGCAGTCGTAATAGTACGTACTGTTTATCTTTTCCTGCAACCGTTGTGTTGCAAAGTTGGCTTCCTGAAGCTTCTTCAGGAAGTCGGCGACTTTATCTTTTAGCTTTTTCGATTCGGCTTTCTCAAAGTCGAGCGAATCAGCCAAGGTCTTTTCGTCACTCTTAAACCTGAAAGGGTAAAGGGAAGACATGAACACACTTAAAACAGGCGGTCGTAAGTACTTCTACGATCAATGGGTGGTCGTAAGCTATTCTACGACTACCCCCTAATCGTAAGTTTTTTCTACGACTAGTACCAAGTCGTAAGTTTTTCTACGACATTATCTAGTCGTAAGTTCTCCTATGATTACTTTCGATCGTAAGTTTTTCTACGACAAACCCGTTAGTCGTACATCGTTTTACCACAACAAAACACCTAAAGACAAAATCATTTGATTACCTTTAGGCGCTCTTCTTTCTCCTCTGTGGTCAAAACCGCGAGGATTTGAGGAGTCTAATGTTGGCGGATGCTTGCAGATGAGCGACGACGCGCCAACCTTTGGAAGGTACATATAAGTGACGATTAAAAGACTAAATCAGGATTAATCAAGGACAAAATCAAAAGAGTAAGTTTTGCTACTCACCGTCTTTATAATCCCTGGTTGGGTCGTCCTTTCTCGAGTACCTCCACAAGGGAGGAACTCGTGCCTTCAAAGGACTAATCCGGCGCGTGATGAAGTCTTTCACTACGTGCCAACCGGTAAGCCCCTCCGACTTCAAATCTTTAACAGCTTGAATGAAGGGGGCAATCCGATCGAGATTACTGAGAGTTGAGTCCCAGGAAGAGGACCGCTCGGCGGCCTTTCCGGCAAAGGAGAGGCTATCTTCCTTGGTTACCTCCCAGTAGAACCACCTCTTCTTCCACCCCGGCCATGACCACCGGGTGAACATCTGAATGTACTCCTTCGACTTGCCGTCGTGGAGCTTCAAACCACAACTACCGGCGATTCCGGCTTGACGAGTCATTCCGTAGTAGTATTGGAAAAGCTCGAGGTCTACTGGAATCCCCAGGTAGGCCTCACACAGGTACACGAACACGCTCAGCATTGTGATGGAATTAGGACCAAGGTTCACTAATTCCACCTCAAAGTGCTCAAACACGAGTGTGAGGAAGGGGTGAGCAGGCAGTCGGAGACCGCACTCACAGTACGCCTGGAAAACGGGATTTGGCCTTCCTCTCCCGACGGCCAATGCTGCTCATTCGCCGCAATCCACTTCACGAGAAGTCCCTCGGGAATCTTCTCGGCGGCAACCAGAGCAGTCATCTTGGCATTGTCCATCTCCGACTCAGCCCACTCAGAACAATCATGGCCATTTTTTCTCAAAGCGGGAAGAGCTAGATTTGAGAAGGCTCCGAGAAAGAGTACGGAGTCACCGGCGGCGGAAGAGACGAGAAAGCAACAGACTGTTGGGTGAAAAGGTAAGAACCCTAAGTTTTACCTCCACGACCCGTTTTATAACCACACGCTTGAAACAAAACGCCGTGGAATCCCAACGGTCTCCGCCGCTCCGGGAATTGTTTTGACGGATAGACTTTTTACCTGCCCGATCGAAAGTCCCAAGGCACCTTTTTCACACATTAAGTGAAATTACCATCTTGACCCCCGGGTTAAATGAAAAGCCGATCGGAAAGGTTTTGCTTCCGATCGCAAGGCCACGACTGCTTCGAAGTCGTAAGATATTCTACGACTATCTTGCAATCACAATGATCTTAGACAAACTCCCTCGATCAAGCATATTCCTGGTCGAGAGAAAAACGAGTGTTGAAGAGTTTTTGAGAGACCATGTGGAGGTCATCCCTTGTGTGTGATGAGTAATTGACATTGGTTTAGGTAAGTCGAGTTTGGTTTGGGTGGTTCGGAGTCGAGTCGTTGCGTGGCGCAGTCGGGCTCGATCGGACTTTGGACAAACTTGGTCATACGGGATTAGGTTGCATATTCTGTTTGTTCGACAGGTTTGGACTTCGTCATGGTAAGTATTATGGTATTTATGCTTTCATGTATCGAGCGGTGCTATTCGACGTGTTTCTTGTCTGTGTGACTGCAGGACATCGGGTGAAGTACTAGGCGCAGGTGGCGCTGAGGTCAGAACGGTCGGGATGTGTCGTAGACGACGTGGACTCGAGGTGGTTGCGAGGCGTGCGAGACAAGGAGCGCGGAAGCTTCCCAGAAGGTGCAGGAGGGGCGAAACGGGAATTTCGCAAGATCGCACAAAGCGGAGCGGCTCGGTTGGACTTAGCGGGCGTAACGGGGTGGAGACCCGTTAGCCGTGGGCTATAAATAGGTTGGAGGGGCTGCTTGCCCAGGTGAACACTTCAAGGGATTTTAGGGTTTCCTTTAGTCAAAAGAGGCTTTAGAGTCTGTTTTGGCTTTAGGCTTTAGTGGTTGAGAGTTGTTGGTGGAGGCAGAGTTGTGTTCCCTCTGTGTCCCCTTCGGTGGTTTCTTGAGAGTCTGTGTATCATCACCTCTCAAGCCTGTATGGGTTGTGTTCTTGAGTTGGAGAAGGAGAGGATGGTTTGACGAGCTTGTAATCTTTCTTGTTCGATTATACTTGCTTATGGGGACGTATCTCTTTGTATCTTGCTCCTGATTCAATGAGTGAAAATCTGAAGTTTTCTTCTATTCATGCTCTCTGTCCTCTCTGTTCTTGTTCTCCTTTTTGGTTGATTCCTGAGATTTTGTGTTGTAAGTTTTTGCTTAAATTCTTGCTGTGATCTAACTTGCTGCAACATGTGGGAACCCATCTAGGGTTATCTTGATCATCAATTACCCACGAGCAAGTCTCTATATCAGATTTCGTTTTTGACTCGGTTTTTGAACTACCTTCACTCAAATGGAGAAATGTCTGAACTTTGGCAATGATCTTCACGATCGTTGCTTGAAATAGGTTCCTGACATCCTTTAGAAGGTGTGTGTCAAGTTTCGTGAAGTTTGGAGTTGTGGAGCAAAAGTTAGATCAATTTTTGATTTCGAAATCGAGTTGAAGTTCAGTTTTTGTCGTTGCTTTTACTATAGCTACGAGTACTATTCATTTCAAGTTCTTGCTACAAGTACTGTAGTATCGAGTACCGAGTACTATAGCTTCGAGTACTATTCTTTCGAGCTCTATTCTTTATCGAGTACTGTTCATCGAGTTCTACTCATTTCGAGTGCTAGCTACGAGTACTGTAGTACAACACTGTAGCTACGAGTAATGTAGCATCGAGTACTATTCATATCGAGTTCTTGCTACGAGTACTGTAGCAAGACACTGTAGTTTCGAGTACTCTTCTTTCAAGCACTGTTCATTTCAAGTACAAACTACAGTCATCGCTCACCACCACCGTAGTTTCGAAAATCGCTCATCAGTGTGCTTGATTGATTGATCTTCATAGCTTTCATAACTATTGGAGTGAGATTCGTATTGAATTTGATTTGGGAGAAAAGAGTTTGTGCTCCTATTCACCCCTCTAGTCGCCTCTAGCTTTTTCCTTCGTTTTCCCACGATCTCCTAGTGATCAAAAGATCCTACGACCCTTCTGGCAAGTAAGCTATTTTTCCTTGGGGGCTAGAACGGATCTTTCCTCACGATCTCCTAGTGATCAAAAGATCATCTACGACTACCCTAGTCGGCATCTCAAGTAAGCCCTATTTTTACTTGAAGCCCTCAAATTTGAGGGCCCCTAGATGCCCTCACGAGGATCTAATAATCCTCATTTTATTATTTCCATAATCATGTGAATATGACGTCATCGGACCCTTTGAATTTAAATTTGAATATTTGTATTTTCAATATTAGTATAGTGCTTTAGAGGAAATGTTCTCAAATACATATGTATAGTGTGTGAGAAATCGAATTAAGATGTTTTCCTACGACTAGGCCCCCTAGTCTTTGGAGATGCTCTAAGCATCCCTACGACTATGGTGTAATCGTTAGTCCTGCTACGATTATATTCGGTCGTAAGTCTTCCTGCGACCAGTACCTAGTCGTAAGCTTTTCTACGACAACCCCCCTGGTCGTAAGTTCTTTTATGACCAGCTCTGCCACGACTTCCTCACCATTAACTGGGTCCACTCGTCAGAAGGCCCATTTAATAGTGGGAATCTAAACAGTCAAAATACGTAGTTATGCCTGATATAACTACAGATAATGCCCCACTATCTCTGACTGATAACCGTTTGACAGCATGGGGAGGTTGCTACCCCGGTAATTACTCTCATTATTGTACAATAATGAGCGACTGATGAGCCTGGAACGACAACAGCCACCACTGTATAGTATAAATAGGTGTCTTTCAGAGATAAAGAGGAGAGGCCCTTTTGGAAGACAAGAAGTAAGATCCTCAGCTGATTGTAATCCAAATACCCAATACAAGATACACAGGAGTAGGGTTATTATTCTCACTGGAGAAGGCCCGAACCTGTATAAAAATCCCCGTGTCTCTCTCGTCTGCGTGATCAATTGTGGAGACCCCCCGAATCAAACAATCTTTACGTAAGATCGGTTCTAAAACACCGACAAAGCCTACAGTGATAACTAAGCTCGGCTTCCTTCGGCAACATGTGATGCAAAAAGAATCCCATTCTCTGAGTCGAACCTCATGGACATCCTCGCTTTGTTCCACATCCCACTAGATTCCCCAGAGGTAGTCAACTGAGGTTTACCTTGAGTTCCACGATGCATCCGGGGGTATGATCTACGCCACCTCAATTGAAGAGGGGTTCTAAGCCGATGCATGCCAAAATTTGGGTTACCAAAGTTTAGTAATTTTGACTAAATTTGGAACTCAGTTGGTTTGTTACAAATGTGTTATCAAACTTTGGTAAAATTATTTCTTCATTTGTATGATCGTTAATGACAATCAGAGGAGGGTGAATGATCGTGGAAGATTTTTCGCACCCTAACTCGCTCTTCGTTTTTAAATCTTCTCTTTCTTCAGAACACCAATCAGAGCAGAAGACAACCATGGGAGAGAGCAGCGACAGGAGAGCTTTCTTTGGCACACGCATATTAGAACATATTAATTCCTCTCTCAGCAAATCAGTAGAAGTTTGTGTGGAGAGCAACGACCAAAGCAGGGAGAGAATCACTAGAAATCTTCTTGAATTAGATCTAATTTTTATGGCTGGATCATCATGTTTGTAGCTACAAAGTATCCTCCTAGCACCCCTCAAACCCTAGCACAAAAATACAAAAGCTTTTTCCTAGACGTTAACACCTAACCTCTCCATAATATATAGTCATAGGACCCAAAACGTGGCATTATCCACAAGGTCATGAAATTCTATCCAATTTTTCTCAGCTTTTTAATTTTGGACACCCCAAAATTGTCACGTGTCGTAGCCTCCAGACCGTACCTCCGTAGCTCCAATACGCATCATCTATCTTTGATCTTCACGTACCCCAATTAATACGAATTAACGATAATTAAGAAAATTGACCACAATTAACGACATTTAACGCAATAGACCGCAATTGATGATAATTAACGAAACTGACTGCAATTCACGACATAGACCACAATTAAGGAAAATTAAGGAAATTGACCATAAATAACAATAAACAATTAATACATAAATAACAGAAAAAATAAAAAAAAAAATAAAAAGGGCCAACAGGGGCTAGAATTGGGCGTCTCAGGTAGTTCGAAACATTCTCATTTGACATCTCAGGTGCCACTTCTTTCGGAGAGCTTTGAGATGGGGGATCTGATGGCTTAGGAACCTTGACGTTTTTGTAGCCACCTTATGTAGTCGAGATATCCTTCTTAAGTTCCAATTAGCCGTTTCAATCAAACCTAACAGGACAAGATCAGAATCAGTTTAATTCAACTAAAGCAATACAAATTATCATATAACATTTGTCTAGAGAGAACACATCAGACATATATTCGTGATCATCTAACCAGCAGTTCAGGAATCGCAGCCACTATAAAGTCTTAAATTTTCAATATAGAATACTAATTTCTCGCTGCTCCATGCTCTAAAGTCTTAAAATCTCGCTTGCACGGGAGTGTAGCCATTTTGTTCCCTTAACCCACCTTGTGAGAGCTTATGGTTGGAACAACCATCATAGAACTCTTAGATGGAGATTGGGATATCCAGTTTTGGACTTGTAT
Organism: Ampelocalamus luodianensis; assembly: GCA_036346255.1. NCBI lineage: Eukaryota > Viridiplantae > Streptophyta > Magnoliopsida > Poales > Poaceae > Ampelocalamus > Ampelocalamus luodianensis. Next base: position 19,531,031 of record CM070617.1, on the reverse strand, counting down.
TTCTCGAACAGCTCTTGCTGTGCAACGACAAATTGTTTGTGGACTTCATTTATTTGTCAACACCAGGCATAGTGCATTTTTAGACTTTTAAACAAATGCATAACTGTAAAGGTTGTCTTCACTGTTGCAAAGCAATACGAACCATGGCTCTATTATTTAAAAAAAATGATTTCCCCTTCGAGTAAGACTTCAATTTAGATAGCAGATTGGAATGTCCAAAATCGAGACAATCGCATTTTTAGAGGAACAAATCGCATTTCAAAGTGTGAGAATCCAACCATCTCACTGTATTATTATGTATTGAACGTGTTTAATCTATAGAATGCATAGATGACCTTATGGGCTATAACCCAGGTGCTTATTCCCTCTGCTTTTCCAATTAGGTTTTACATCGAAACCGTATCTAACATTTGCTCAAAGTTTTTTTTGGCAGAATGCTCAAAAAATAAATTTTGTTTGACAGAATGATAAAAATGATTTTCCACCTCATCAAAGGTAGGCTGAGGATTTTTCTTAACCACAATTGGTCTTCCAACAACCACATGCATTTGTGTCGCAAAAGGGATGGGAGTCCTACATTACAATGTGCAAGTAGGCCATGCAAAATTCTTAAGGCCAATAAGAATAAGGAATTGCAATTATTTTCCATTTACACAGATCAAATCAGTAGGGCTAAACAAAAACAAGGACATATAATGGAACTTTTTTATTATTTGATCCATTTTTAAAAAATATTTTAAAGATATCATCTTTCTAACTTTATTTCCGATTCTAACCCCTTTGGCCACACCACAACACGTGGCTTAGCAAAAGCATGTTGTCACGTCACGGACCTCGGCGTGGCAAACGAGTGCTGTCACGTCACTCCTCTTGACGTGACAGGACTTAGCCCAAAAATAGACACGTGTTGACTCCGAGGGCAATCGTGGCAGGTTTGACCACGCCGTGATCGCTAGCGTGGCAGCACAGTTTAGTCACGCCACGGGTCATGGCGTGACCAAAAGGTCAGAATTGAAAATAAAGTTAAGGAGAGATTATCTTTAAAAAAATTAAAAATAGATTAAAAAAAAGCTCCATATAATTGAGAGAGTTACCTGAATTTCCCCCGAAGATAATGGGAGTAAACTTAATTGTTGTAGCAATCTTGTCGATTAACTTGCCACCTGGCCTCCACCACTTATACTTAAAGCTCTAACCGACAATAGCACAAAGAATCAGCAAGAAAATTGAATTTCATGAATAAATTTGCTGATGTGAACCAGGAACGTTGATGAACTTCTAGGACATAAGAGTTGTTAAACAATTTCACTGCGTCTAAGGCATTTTAGCATCCAATTTTGGTAACCTCTTCAAGTTTGCAACCATCCAATTTTATTAGTATTAACTAGCTTTTGGCACCCAAGTTTATAGGTACCCATGTTTATAGGTAAACTACATTGCATATCATGCGGCAAAAGAGGGGTGTTATCTGTCCGAAACTAAAAAGAGGAACTAAAGGATAACCTGTCTCCATAGCTATCTTAACAAAACATTTTCATGATTTAAGAAAAGCAATCGATTTTCATGATGAGTTGTTCAATCATGACAATGACGATAGTATGGTCGAACTGGATGATGCTTTTGATGACACCGATAGGCGGTTTGTTCAAAGAATTCAGAAGTCAGAAGTAAGAGAGGCCTTAAAAATGATGAAAGTGGGTAAGGCGTTAGGGCCTGATAACATTACAATCGAGGTGTAGAAATGCTTGGGAGAAGTGGCGATCGTTTGGCTAACTAATTTGTTTAATATCATTTTTAGGTCGAACAAGATGCCTAATGAGTGGCGGAGGAGCACATTAGTATGAATTTTAAAAAATAAAAGAGACATTCAAAGTCATACTAATTTTAGAGGAATTAAGCTCATGAGCCACACAATGAAGCTTTGGGAGCGAGTGATCGAGCACCATTTAAGAAGAGTGACTAGCGTGACGACAAACCAATTTGGTTTTATGCCTGAGAGGTCGACCACGGAAGCGATTTTCTTGACACGGCAGCTGATGGAGAGGTATAGGGAGCAAAAGAAGGATCTTCACATGGTGTTTATCGACTTGGAGAAAGCCTATGACAAAGTGCCAAGAAGGGTCATATGGTGGGCGCTTCAAAGGAAAAAAGTCCCATCAAAGTATGTTACACTAATTAAGGATATGTACCAAGATGTTGTGACTAATGTCAGAACATGTGCTCGGGGGAGGAGGAGAAGGGGAGGGTGCCATGCGCGGGAGGAGGGGAAGGGGAGGGCGCCGTGCATTGGGAGGAGGAGGACATGTGTGGGCCAGGGCGGCGGTACGGGAGAGAGGAGGACGGGGGAGGGTTGGGGGCGGCAGCGTAGGAGAGAGGAGGAGGGAGGAGGACGCAGGGCAGGACGGGCGGCGCAAGGGTTAGGGTTCGAGGGAGGCCAGGGAAGGTTTTTTTTTTAAAAAAAAAAAACAGAAAACATCCCAGCTTTTATAAAGCTAATAACATAGTATCCAAAGGTTTACAAGATCACCAAGCTGGGGTCACCAGCAACCAAAAGGAGCAAAATATTACCCTATCCACTTACTAGGGGCAAAGAGACCTAACAGACCAGAAGTTACCCAAACGAGCCAGCCATGCAGTAAGACTAAAAAAAGGAACAAATTTAGCCTACAAATGTCTTCACCCGGTCTTCGGCCCGAGTAATCACAGCATCAAGCTCCTGACGGTCCTTCTCCTTGAGAAGAACTTTCCACCTCTGCAAACAAGATAATGATTTGAAAAATACAGTGATCGGCTGCTTAGGAAAAGTCTTCTCAATAGCCATTTTGTTGCGAACTTTCCAGAGTGTCCATACAAGACCTGCAAAACTGAATTGAGAAATTTGATAAGTGTTAGCACCCCTATCATCTAACCAGAATTGCTGGAAGTCATCTAAAGATGTCGGAATCCTCTTCCAGTTAAAGCACCCCTTAACACAAGTCCAAACAAAAGTAGCTAAAACACAACTAAAGAAGATATGATTTGAATCCTCCCTCACCCCACAAAGAATACAATTTTCATTGCCTTTCCACATTCTCATCTTGAGATTAGTTGTTGTCTGTAATCTATCCTGAAAAAGTAACCAGACAAAAATTTTCACCTTTAAAGGGATTTTGCTCTTTCATAACTTCTGAGTCTGACTAAAAGTCCTTCCACCAAAAGAAATATGTCTATATAACGATTTTACTGAGAAAATGCCAGACTTCTCTAACCCCAGATCACCTTGTCAGTATCGACATTCAAGCTCACATCCTTCATATCCTTCTTCAACAACAGCCAAGACTCAGCCTCCTTATTACCAAACTGTCTAATGAAATCAATATTTCATTCATTATCAACCAAACAATCAGCCACACTAATATCAGGATTAGAGCAAATGTTAAACAAGTTAGCATAGCTAATCTTGAGAGGACAATTGTCAACCCAAACATCTTTCCAAAAAAGAGTACTTTTCCCATCCCCAATTTTATGAATACTACCTTTTTGGAAGAGAGGTTTCACTTTCTGAAGAGTCTTCCAGAACTAAGAACCCTTAACAGTCCTACTGCCTCTGTAATCCTCTCTTGGGAAATATTTAGCTTTAAAAAGTCTAAACCAGATCTCATCTTTGGCCAAAGACATTTTCCAGAATCATTTGCTCAAAAGGCAGTCATTTATCAATCAAGTATTCAAAACCCCTAAACCCCCATAGTCTTTTGATCTGCACACAACCATCCATTTCACCATATGATATTTGAAATTATCACTTGCCCCTCTCAAAAAAAATCTAGCACGAATAGAATCCATCTTATTATGAATCTCCTCACTCAAACGGTAGAACCCCATAGTATACATAGGAAGGTTACTAAGGCAGTTGTTCACTAAAATTAGTCTTCCCCCTTGTAGAAAGAAGATTATTTCTCTAATTGTCCAACCTATTATTCATTCTACTAAGCACCTTTTCAGCAGCTTTCTTATGCACATTCCTATCACCAATCTCAATTTTCAGATAAGTCAAAGGCAATTGCCCCAACTTGCAGTTAAACATGTGAGAAACTCTAACAGTTTCCTCCTTTTCCACCCCAACACATAAACCTCACTCTTGTGATAATTAATTTTTAAGCCAGATAATAACCATTCAAAGCAGTATAGCAGGAACTTGAGATGAAGAATATAAACCTCCTCATATTCAATCATAAGGACTGTATCATCCACATATTGTAGGAGAGGAACTCCCCTTGGAATCAAATGTGACACTAACCGTTTTATCAGCCCATCATCTTGAGCATTTTCAATCAATGCTGCCAATGCATCAGCTACCAAATTGAAGAGCAAAAGAGAAAGATGATCTCCTTGCTTAAGACCCCTATGAGTTGTAAAGTAAGAGCCTACCTTCCCATTAATGTTAATGCTTACTTTGCCTCTTTCAACAGACCTCATTACCCATTTAATCCAAAGATCAGAAAATCCTTTACCTCTCATAATCTTCTCTAAGAAGCTCCATTGGACTTTGTCATATGCCTTCTCAAAGTCAAGTTTCAGAATAACACCCCTCTTCTTTGAGATTCTCATCTCATGCAAAATCTCATGAAGAGACAACACCCCATCCAAAATATTTCTCCCCTTTATGAAGGCAGTTTGACTTTCACTAATCACAAAATTTATGCAAAATCTCATGAAGGGGTTTTTGTTCCGTGACAAAAGCGGGTAAATAACTGGCAAGTGGAGAGGCAAAGTAGAAGGGATGGTGGGAAGTCGCGGAAAGCTACCCTGCAGCGGTTTTTAGTTTTTTCACGTATAACGCGGCTTCCGGCTTTCAAGAAAACCGATGAAAAAAATTGTCTGTTTGGAACAACTTTCAGATTTTTCAGATGAAACATTTGGCCCTTTCAAGAAAATCGATGAAAAAAACTGTCTGTTTGGAACAACTTTCAGATTTTTCATAAAACGTTTGGCCTTCGGCTTTTTCGAAGCCGTCGCCGTCCCAACACCGCCTGATCAATGTGTCGCTGCAACCTACACTGTCCAGGATGTCAAGCGGGTCGAGGGCTTGAGTCCATGTCATGCCACGTTAAGCTCTATCCATCCACTGTGTACTGTTTCCACAGATGGCTGGGGTTCAAACCAGCACTTACATGATGGGCATGAACAGTTCTTATGGGTGCCATTGTAACACAACCAGCTGGGATTCGCACCACATTTCCTTCCAAGATTTTTGGCTCCATGCCAGCCGGTTTGGCCATCAACCGTAGTCACCGGGCACCAAGAGCGTTGTGGTGATGGGTACACCGTGCACACGCATGCGCAGAACGAAAACACATGTCCACGCTCCACAAGGTCCTATGCCTATGTAAAATTCCTAACATGTGTTAGGGGATGTGCATGTGTGTGCATGTGAGTGGAGTGTGTGCTGAGTGTCCGCCTATCTTGTACCCTTTAAAAATATGGTGTGGGGCTCAGTTGGTCATGTTACAACTGTGCCACTCCCATATGGGTCAAAATTTTTGGTCTAAATGGTACTATTTGAAGTGGTATTAGCAAAAATAACATCATCGCAGGCTGTACGGACGAGAACGTTATTTTTACAACTGCAGCTACGAAGACGTCATTTTTACTAATACCACTTCAAATAATGACATTTAGGGCAAAAACTCTGTCAGTCGTTGATGCCCATTACATAAGTGTCGGTCGAAATATTAGCCATGTGGCAGCGGCACATAGTGTACGGTAGAACTCAGTGTGGCATGACACGAAGTCGAGCTAATTAGTCAACCCGCTTGGCAGCTCGAATGGTGTAGGGTTGCAGTTGCAGCAACACATCAATGCCGGGCAATCTCTGCGTCATGCTTCTGCGAAGTCTTCAATTGAGGTGACGCAAACCATGTCTTCTGGCGTGCTGCAGAAACTCAGAGTGGACCTCACATCGATGGCCTCCAATAAGTCATGGACACGCCAGGCCATGTCTGCAGGACATCGCTCATGTTAATCACAAACCTAGAGAGGGAATGGATTCATTGCTTTGCTGCCGTGGATAGAGATATGCTACAGTGCATTGACACGAGAAGCAATTTTCATCGTCCGATAAAAAAATAGAGACCGAGATGAATTGCGGTAGTAATACTGCATTGTTTGTTACAGTAATTTTACTACTATGTTTCTGTTACTGTTGCTACACTGCAGCGTAATACTATTTGCACAGTATCCTCTACGGGAATCCTATAGAGGATCCAGACCCAAGAGAATCCCCGTAGAGGATCCAGATCCGAGGGAATGAGATATCCGCATTGATACAGTAAACATAGAGAAGCTACATAGCGTTGGTGTTAGAAACTATAGGTCGGTCGGATCGTCCGACGACAAGGTTGTGCGTGGGAACTTGAAATCTTAAGGGTATATACAGTGATATAGATAGTGGTTGTCTGTAGTACCTTACATATCATCTGTAGACAAAACTAAACACAATTCATACAATGAGTTGTCTTTAAGTTATCTATATATGTCCCTCATGAAATGAGATCACAAAATATGTGAGTTACAGACGGCATAGATACAACAACAAAAGTGATATCTATAAGGACCTTATAGACCGTCTGTTGCATACTAGACGGCTTCTACCTCTCTCATCCTCCTCTCTCGTTCATGTCACAAAAAAAAATCTCCGTATTGTACATGTCCTAAAGGGTAAATGGGCGCAGATCTCGTCCGGAGAAGCCGGACACGTCTCCCGCATTCTTCTCCCCCGTCCGCTCCCACGCCTCTCTGCTTCGCAGCCATCAGATATATTTTTGGTTTTACGTGCCCGCGTTGCCTTCGCGTCATCATCCTCTCTCCATTCTTCGGTCGCTTTCCTCCTCGCTTCCAACACCACCGAGTGAGTCCATCTCTGCTTCGTCTTCCCCCTCCTCCTCCTCCTCCCCCTCCCTGGCCCCCCATCCCTCCACCGCCATTGGAATCAGTGGCTGCCGCCGCTGCTTCGTCCTCCTCCCCGGCGGCCCGGCTTCCCTCTTCCTTCTTCACTGCCTCTCCCTGCCTTCTTCTTTCTCTCCACAAACGCCTCCCCTTCCCCACCCCGCTTCCACCACCGTCGGGCGGCGGTGCTCTCGCCAAGCCGCCCCCTCGTCCCTGCCGTGGCCGCCTCCCCTCCTCCTCATTCTCCGCCCCCCCCCCCCATCTCCTTCTTCCCCACGAGCGCCCCCCTTCTTCCTTTCTCCACGAGCTCTGGACGCCCCTTATCCCTTGCCCCCGCTTCCACCACCAGCGGCCTGCGGTGGAATCGTCGTGATGCCGCGCCGCCCCCATTTCTCTGCCGCCGCTGCCGCCGCCCCAACCCCAGTATAATCGTGTCATCGCCTCCCATCCTCCTCCACCGCCCGACCTTGACTGCGAGAGCACGACGAGGCCCTTGCTGCTCAGGCCTTCCGCCACGACGAGGCATACTCCGTCTCTGCCGCAATCCTCCCGTCAGTCCACTCATCCAGTTTTTCTTCTTCTTCTTTTAATGTCTTTCCAACACATGCACATGTATACGGTATACCTAACAAAAGTCTCCAATTCGATCGGTGAATTGTTGTTCTAGGTTCTTTTTTCCAGCTTTGGGTGGCCTTCTTTATGGCTACGACATCGGCGCAACATCTGGTGCAACCATATCGCTCAAGGTATCACAACACAGCATCAGTACTCTTATCATAAAACAAAATTACCTTATAATTATCCTGTATGCCAATCCAACCTTTCAAGTGTTTTTTCCCCATTAACTCTTGTTCGCCATTTTTGCAGTCATCCACATTCAGTGGTACAACATGGTACAACCTGTCATCAGTACAAACTGGCCTTGTGGTAAATGGTAATACTAATATCAAAATTTATAGTTGTCCCACCAAGGTTGGTTTGACTTAATTTGAATGCTGTTGCTATATATGTTTTGATTCCTTTATTCATGATGCAGGTCAGTGGCTCACTCTATGGTGCTTTGCTCGGTTCTGTGTTGGCGTTTACCATTGCAGATTTTTTAGGTAGCTCCTCTAGCCCTCATCTTCTCCTCCATGCTAGTGAGGCAACTTATTCTTATGGTGCAATGTAGCCTGGTCTTCTGATATGATTTATCCTCATTACTTACCACAGGACGACGCAAAGAGCTTATTCTTGCTTCTATCTCATATTTGATTGGAGCTCTTCTCACAGCAGTGGCACCCAACTTCCCTATCATGGTGGTTGACCGATTTTAATATGGCATAGGAATTGGATTGGTAATGAAACCTGATACTCTCTTTCATGTCTTAGTCGATGTTGCAAACTACATGCATGAACACACACACATTTCGTTTATGATGCTCATCTGATTTGGTATCATTAGGCTATGCACGCTGCTCCAATGTATATTGCAGAGACTGCTCCAAGTCAGAAAAGAGGCATGCTCATTTCTCTCAAGGAGTTCTTTATTGTTCTTGGGATGCTTGTGAGTGCATAGTAGTTTTTTTTTGTTCTCTCCCTCTTCCCTTCACTCATCTTTCGGACTACTTATCTACATTTCTTTTTGCAGCTTGGTTATATAGCAGACAATCTCTATGTTGAAGTGGTTTCTGGTTGGCGCTACATGTATGCCACCAGTACTCCATTATGTCTCATAATGGGAGTTGGAATGTGCTGGTTACCTGCTTCACCTAGGTGGCTTCTGTTATGTGCCATACAAGGGAAAGGAAAGCTGCTTGAGATAAAAGAAAATGCTACACATTGCTTATGTCGATTGAGGGGTCAAGCTTCACCTGATTTGGTTTCAGAGCAGGTTAATTCGTTTCTGGATGAATTGTCATATGTTGATCAAGAGAAGCAAACAGGCTTCAGTGTGATCTTTCGAGGAAAATGTCTCAAAGCGATGATAATTGGATGTGGCTTGGTGTTCTTTCAGCAGGTAGTCTCTTAATCTTTTATTGGACCGTATGCTCCTATAGTCCTATGGTTCTACCCGTACACTCCATGATATCAGGATGATTTTTATGTGGCGTTTATTCTTCTCCTGTTCTATGTATTTGTCAGGTCACTGGTCAATGTAGTGTGCTATATTATGCTGCGACAATCCTTCAGGTACTGATGCTTTGCAATATGAAATTATTCAGTTCAAGTATGTCCTGTTGTAGTGGTATAGTTAGCTCCCCATAAAAATGGAAGCCCCTTCATGTTATAAGGTGTTATCTCCCAGTATAGGGGTTCAAGGCTAAGCATTGTTGATACTGTAGGGCAAGTTGGCATTGACAGGACCTTCAAATACCATGCTTTCTTCACTTTCCTTCCAGTATTATTCATAACTATATTTGTTTTTACCCAGAGTGCTAGATTCTCTGGAGCATCTGATACTACTCGTGTATCAATTCTTCTTGGCTTACTGAAGGTATTGCCAATACTTTTGCATAAGATTAGTTCAAATTATATCCTGGGTTGACATTTTTCCCACTTTAAGCTGATTCATAGATGCGGCCCTCTATGGATGCGTCGACAACAATTAATCATACTATTACACAACAGTGGTTCCATATCATTTTTAATTGAAGTCCCAGCCAGTATGTCTTGCTAAGATTTGATACAACACTGATAAAACTAATTTTCTGAAAAGAAAATTAGTCTTATTGTTTGACATTGTTTACACATATCCCGGTTTCCATTGAAGAATCAAGAAGTTATTACTAATGTTGTGGTTTCCTCACTGTAGTTGACAATGACTGGAGCAGCACTTCTTGTGGTTGACAGACATGGCAGAAGACCATGTTGACAGACATGGCACTCATTGGAGGTGTTAGTGGAATTGTAAGTCTGGCTTCAACATGTAGATTCTTATGTAGATATGAATACCAAAATGCTCATCAACATGTAGAAAATGGCATGTGTAGATAAGTATCAGATAGAACCTAAGTTCGAAAAGCGGACTGTGCTGCTGCTGGTCTATCTGTTTAGCAGTTTGACTACTTCTGAGCATTGGAGATAGCTATATAGAACAAAAGACAAATCTTTATTCACATCCTTCACAACATATTTTCAGGAAAAAAAATGGATCATCCGAAGATATCTCTACTTCTGAACGAACCAAAAAAACCCACCAGGAAGCAGGCATCAGCAACTAGCTATAGGTATGTTATCTATACCATCCTCTGTAAGCATATCCACTGAATTCCACATACTCTTAAAAGATCGATGTGCTAATCTGAAGCATATCTGTCTTTCAACAGGAACTCCGATAAATCAGCCTACCACAACATAGACTACATTTTTCTTCGACTCTAGCGCTCCATGTTTTGTACTTAATGCTCCATCACCCACTGCTCTTTAGTTTATGTAATCAACTCTTTCAGCCATATGTTTTACTCCATGTTTGTCCTGTAGAACTCCTTATACATGCTACTGAATTTTTCCAATATCTAAGTTCGTTGCGCTTCTTTCATACGTCTTTTTCTAGATTCCAGCATGATCAGCTTGCCTTCAATCTTTGATGAAGCTTCAACTGCAAACTGAAAAAAAAAACTTTTTATTGCTCCATATAAACCTAGCTTAGTATAGACATACTAAACACATCTTAGTCTATCTTGCTTTTGTCTATGCATCATGTATCAGATTGTATGTCGCCAGCTACCTTCACAGTCCAACGTAATCCACGACAAAAAAAAAAAACTATATACACATGATGTTTACTACACGCGCGCTAAAGCGCGCGCCGGGCTCTAGTCCTTCTATATAAAAGCTGGCTAACTTGAGGCTCAGGCAGGGTGGCCACGTCACCTCGCTTTTCCTGGCCATCGGATTTACGCTTCTCCGTCCCCGGCCGTCCGATCGGGCCTGAGGCTTCTTCCGCACGCGCTGCGCCGCTGTCTGCTTCGCTCCGTTCGCCACGCAAGATGCCACGCGCCCACGCTCCTCTCTGGATACTTCGGTGGCATCGGCTGCTCTTTCCCCATCGCCCCCTCCTCCATCGCCGCCCTCCTTGCTCCAGCTCCTTCCTCTTTCCCTTCGTTTTTTCCTCTAGTGCCTTTTGTGTTCTTCCTGGGCACCCGTTTTTACGCGCGTTGTTCTTCCCTTAGTTCTTTTCCATTGTTTTGGTGGTTTCCTTCTTTTGCCGTTCCTGTCGAGTTTTTTGTTTCTGGATCTGGAGCCTAGTTGCCGTCCCTGTTTGGCTCCCTACAATCGGTCGTCAGCTCTATCGCTCTACCGATTCAGCTTTTCCCTTTTCCTTTGTTTCCTTTGTTTCTTTTTTCCCCATGCCTATCTCTTTCTTCCTTACCTCCCATTTGGATATTTGGTTTAGATATTCATTTCTATGTGGCCCTGCAGGCGTTGGATTCTTGCATGCAAAATTTGAGACCTTGTCATCTATGGAGCCTTTCTTAGGTAAGATACGGTAATGCAGAAGGAATTTGTTCACACTATCACTATATCAGAGGATGAATAGGGTAGGTAACATTTGTTGTTGAAACACAGACATGACTATGCCTCAGTTTCCTGTTTGAGGGAAAGCTGTTGTGTTTTACTTATTCTTGAAATACTAATTTCCTTGCAGGCGGTGGTGAAATGATTGCAGATGTGTTCCAAGACAAATCCACATATACTGAGCCTCCTTCTAGGTGAGGAATCAAATTGCATCTTCTGGTGGTTTTAATCTTTCTAGATTAATTCCTATCTGTCTTCATCTGCTATCAGATCTTCTGAAGAAAGTCGGTACAAAATATACAATATATAAATTCTAAAGTGAATAAGTGATAAAAGCTACTACATAGTACTGATTATGAACCTCTACCTGGCGGAGAGCAGATCTGCCCTGAGAGGCATGTGAATATATTTTCTGGTGAGTAAATATAAGTTGTTGCACACTATTGGATACACACATAATTATTATTTTTTCTATCCTCACAACTTCTCTATAAGCATATTGATATAGATTTTGTTGTCTCTTTACTTTGCTAGCCATATTATTTTCATGGATGACTCCTCTAATGCAACATGGATATAAAAGGTCCATCACCGACAAGGATATTTGGAAATTAGATAGTTGGGATGAGACTAAAACATTGTATAGTTGGGAAGAGTAGTCAACACCTCTGAAGCACGGACGGACATGCTGCACAACTGCCGTATCTGTGTCGGACATCGTGTCCAACACGGATACGTCATCGACATGTGTCGGCGGTGTGTCGGTGGCTTTAAAATCAAAATTTAATTATCAAAATTCCCGATACGTGTCGGACACGTTGTGACCGCGTGTCCGACACAGCCCAGGACACAGCCCACAAACCAGCCACAGCATCTCCTCACACAGCGCTAGGTTATTCTTCTGCCCTCCCGCACAAAGCCGCCCAAATCCGCCCAAAGGTCTGCCTCCTGCACGCTCGAAGCCCTCGTCGCGCGGTCGCGACCATCGGCCTCACCGCGTCGCCGTCGGATTCCTCCCTCGCGCTGTCGGATCCAGCTCATCCTTCCTCACGCCGCGGCGCGCAGCTCCTCCTCGCGTCACGATTGCAGGCTCCTCGCCGGTCCTCCTCGCGCTGCGTGCGGCTCCTTCTCGGTCCTCTGCGCTACCACTCAGTGATGCTTTGCTTGTGTAGTTGTGTAGTCCTCCCTCGCGCCGCCGGCTGCAGCTCCTCCTCCATTCCTCCCTCGCGCCGACAGCTGCAGCTCCTCCGGTCCTCCTCGCGCCGCCGGCTCCAGGTGATGCTTTGCTTGTGTAGTTGTGTACTGATGCTTTGCTTTTCCAGCAAGGGAGGATGAGCTATTAGCACTTTAGCAGAGAACTTAGTCCAGCGAGGGAGGATGAGCTGGATGATGCTTTGCTTTGCTTGTGTACCGAACTACCGATGGTAGCAGAGCCAGAGCTCAACTTAGTCCAGTTGAAAAACTTAGCAGACAACACTACCTTATGTACTATGCAGATGCAGAGAACTTAGTCCGGAAGACCAGAACAAGTGTAATGCATAAATGATGCAGTGATGCTTGTTCTCATGTTTCTATGTTTGAACTTGACTACTTGTTAATTTTTATCTCCTATCAATTATCAATTGTTGTTGCTCTATTGCTTTGATTGTTCAAGAATCAAGTATCCAAGTATATATGTTGTATTTATAGTCTTGCAACTATTGTTGATCATGTTACTTTTTATTCTAGGTTAATGGAATTATTTCTGAAAATGGTATTCATATGAACAATTGAACATATCATGATTCATGAATTGACTGCAAGAAAAATGAAGAGGCGAGGGTCATCTTTGAGAGGTACATATTCCGAGTTTACTTTACACTTTACAACATTTCAATTCGACAAACATGAAGAAACATAAAAAATTATACATATGTGTAATTATTCTTATTATTTAAATATATATAGCTGTGTCGCCGTATCGGTATTTTTGGAAAAATGGCGAATTGCCGTGTCGGTGTCGTGTCGTGTTGACATATCCGTGTTGTTGACGTATCCGTGTCCGTGCATCATAGGTCAACACTGTTTCAGCACACAACACCCAGAAGAAAGGTAAAATACACTTGTCATTTCGACCTTTTTATATGGTTCCATTTATTGGTGCAATCTACAACTTCTTTTTAAATAATACATGAATTTGTGTCCTATTCTTTTCTACCCTTTTAACCGATCTTTATCTCTGTACTGTGGTTCCAGAGTAGTTTGGACCAACTGAAATCCTGAAGGCATTTAACTGAAGTGGCCATGAATTATTTCGAAGAATGTGTCTCAAATTCAACATTGGATAGCACTAATTTCTCATTGCTTAAAGACCCTCAACCAGATTCAGTTGTGTATGTCCTACCAAAGGGCAACAATAGATTTCTTCACAAAAAGGGATCAAGCCTTTGAGAACCCCACTTTCCAACTGATCGGCACAGCCACCATGAGGTTAGCAAATCAATTGGGTCCACTACTTAAGAGTCCTATTGTTGAAGTTTCAACATTGAAGTTCCTTTTTTTGGATGAGTTCAAGAATGTTAGAAATGAATAATGGTATGCCACTTTATTAGTGTTGTCAAGTATTGCCAGCATAAGTTTTGCATCCTTATTCCTGCATGATACGGTCTACAATATGCTAAGACCTCCATTTCAGGGATAGCACAAAATATCTATTATTTCATCCAGATATTTTATTAAACTACCGACCTGCTTTATATAGTACCTTATAACATTGCATTATCGATTTCTATATGTAATAACTCTAATGCATATATACATCTCTAATATTCATCTCCTATATCTGCATAATAGTACATATATGTTACACATAGCAATTTGTATAATCATGTTTCCATGTTTGTCTTATGGCTTACATACATATATTCGTCGTCTAATTACTGCTTACAAACATTTTCCCTCTTCAGTAATCCATACATAGAAATTCTAAAACAAATGTCGCTTATCTCTGGTTTACCTTCGTATAACTAGCATACTTAAAACAGTTCTTCGTAAAAAGCAATATACGTATCTACTATATGATACATACAACAAATCTTTTTATACAACTCTTTTTCTCTCGTGACCAAATCGTTTTTCTTCAGCACCGCGTGCCAAGGCACACGAGGGTTTCTAGTCAAGGGATAATTAAGCGCATATAGGTACCTCGCTACACGAGCTGGACGATGGCTTCGGGCATGCATGGGGTAGTTTGGTACTCTACGACACAGCACGTTTTAGACCCTTCTACGCTGGCCTGGCAAACAAAATGCTAAAGCTGTTTTTAGCCCTTTTTCCCCAATTGTTTCATTTTTCTGAATTGTTGAAACTTAAAATAAGGAAGATCATTCAGGTATGTACTACTAATTTTGGCAGCATTTTCACCAACGTAAACTACACAAGTTCAGAATTCTAAAAATACTACACGTGTTATGTTTGAAAGAATGTTCTGAAAATATAGTTACCCCCACTTTGACAAGCTCTTCCACATCATGGCGAAGCTTATCTTGGTACCGTTAAGCTTTCTTGGTGACTTGATCTACTAGGTATGCCGAACTTGTCCCAGTAAAAACAAGCAGTACATCCTTTGGTTTTGTAGTCCATCAAGTGTAGTTGAAAGAGAGGGAGGAGACGAAAATAAGTAATTAAGTAGTAATATACGTCCACGCTATTTTAGACAAAGAAATTTATAAATTTCAAACATCTGCGGATAGATGTAAGTAACTATGTTCGAAGTTTGAAAAATCTACATGGGAATCATGCATATTAAAAAAAATGTAATCTTGGGGTTCGCCATGTGATCGATCGTCCAAATGCAAGAAAGAAATGGTGGGATCCCTTGATCGATTGGGAAAGTATGACTGCATGGTCATACATGAAACCAGCTGAATTGACTGTTCTTGATCAGTTTGATTATTTTTCAGCGGAATAATTAATTTTCTAGAGGTAAGAGACTTGTTATCCCTGGGTCGGAGCACGAGGAGAGACTAGAGAGTCGACGCGGAGAGAGTAGAGAGCCGACGCCGCGAAGCATGTCCCCGCGCGTGACCAACGCCCTGAGCCCCATCCTGATCTCCGCCTCCCGGTGATCCCGCGTCGCCTCCAGAGCCAGGACCACTTCATGCGGCTGCGGCTGCGGCGGCAGCGGTGACACCGCAACCTGCGCAGTCGCCCCACCGCTGCCTGGAGCCGCCGCGTCGGCCTTGCCGCCATCCCTGGCGCCAAGGACGGCGTTGTACATGGTGCTATGTGCAAGATTGCTGGGCGATCTTGCCACCGGAGTGCCTCGGCGGCTGGGGGCTTTTAAGACCAGGCGGACAAGGCACGCGCGGGGGATATCCGGATAAGCACGGCACGAGAGTACGTAGATACACCCGATGGCCTGCGCGCGGAATATGCCATGGTTCTCGTTAGTACTAACGCACGGCGACTGCGACGCCGGTGGTGGACCATGCGTTAGTACCGCCTCGTGGTGCTGTCGCGCGCGTGGCGTCGTAGACGTCGGGTGAGGCATCTGCGAGCCCGCCTTCGAGAGGGAGCGGAAGCACCGATTAAAAGTTTCCGGTCCATCTGTTTCGTGTGTCCTGGCCTCCCACGGGATAAGCCCATGGACGAAACAAAAGGGCTGGACCGGTCGGCCCAGCTATGGGTGGAAAAAAAAACTCAAAAACTCACGAGGCAGCTCGGCTCGTTAAGGACTCTGCTCAAACTCGGATCATAAACAAATCGAGCTGAGCCGAGCTAGTATTTATGCTTGTTATCTTAACAAGTCGAGTTGGAGCCAGTTCGCGAGCAACTCGTTTAATTCGTTCATATTAGAACTCAGCCCAACAAACCTAATAGCCCAACTAGAACAAGCCCAGCCTAAGCCTCCCCCTCTGCTCCAAGCCTCCAACCCCCCTCCCCCTCCGACCTTCGCTCGGCACCCTCCCCCTCCGTGCCTAGCCTCCGCCCGGGGCCCTCCTCCTTTGCGTTCAGCCTTTGCCTGACGTCCTGTCCTACCGTGTCCTGCCCGACGCCCTCCTGCGGTCCCGAGCCAAACGAGTCAACTCACGAGTTCAACGAGTCGAGCCGAGTAGACATTTTTGCCCGTTTGCTTAACGAGCCGAGCTAAGCTCAGTTCCTTAGTGAGCTTGACTAAGCCAAGCCGAGTCGAGCTGTGCTGAGTTGGCTCGTTATCCTCTTAAAATAGTAGTCCTCGAACTTTCGTCTCAAAACTCGGCAATTGTGGAGGTCGTGCCATTCCTTTTTATGTAAAGGGCATCAGCTCGGCTTGTCTGATTTCTGTTTGGGCGTTTTTCTTTGCCCCGGTCGGAGTACTGTTTGGAGCTACGAGGCTCCTTGTCGCCTACGGCTAGAACTTCATTCGAGCTTTTTGTTTGTAGTTTCTTACCTTCAGATTTGCTCTTGAACTTCATTCGAGCTCATCATGATCAATAGTCTGATTCCATTCAACTGCCTCAGCAGCAGTCGCCATGGATGTCACGGCGTCGCGTAGGCGTCCCGGCGGTGCGGAGCAGACGCCGCGGTCGCTCGCCTCGCCTTGGCCATCTCCGACCGCGTCACCGCACCAGCCGCCGGCCCCCAGGTACTCTATCTCCCTCCTCCGCTCCCTCCCTCCTCCTCTCCCGTCCTCTCGCGGCCCGCCGCCACTCCCCGAGCGTCCCCGTCGCCGGATCCGGCCTCTCTTGCTCCAGATCCGGCCTGGACCGCAGCGGAGAGGAGGGGGAAGCGAGGAGGCGGGAGGGAGGGGGAGGTCGGGTTGCCGCGGGAGGTTGGGAGGAGCCCGAGCCGAGGGAGGGAGGGAGGAGGTCGCCGGGAGGGAGAGAGAGGAGAGGAGCCCGAGCCGCGGTGAGAGGGAGAGGAGCTCGATGGGGAGGGGACTGGGGCTGCATTCTGCGGGCGGCAAAGCGGGCGAGCGGCAAGCGGCGAGGGCGGGCACCGTGCACCGGCACTGGGATCTTCTGCTCCCAAATGTATTGAGTATTGACCAGTGTTGTTACTTGTTTGTTGTAAAATTATAGTTGCTATTTAGCTCGCCTTACCTCGCCTAGAGGACGATTAGGCGCCCGCCTGGACGATTAGGCGTCCTGGCGCCCCTTAGGCGCCGTGGTCGCCAAGGTCGCCGTGACAACCTTGGCAGTCGCATAGCGATCAACCGTCTCAAAGAGTTCAACAACAGTGGTTGGGGGGTTCAAGGCAATGTCCTCTATGAACCTTTGATTTCGGACTCCCTGCTTAAAAGCTCGAATGACAGATAAGTCAGAGACTTCAAGAATAGTATTTTGAGCCTAACTAAAGTATCGTATGAATTGACATAGGGTCTCATGTGAGTCCTATCGCATGCAATGCAGATTGTCCTCTTTTCTAGGGCGGCTGTAGGTGCCCTAAAAATTCTCTAGCAGCAAATCACATAGATGTTGCCCTGAGTAGATCAACTCGGGTGGCTAGTTGAGCAGCCACAATCGAGCAAAACCTTTGAGCATCGTCGAAAGGTAGTTAGCCATTACATGTTCGCCTCCTCGAGTGGCTCGGATTGCGGTAGTATAGATTTGGAGAAATTCAAGGTGATTTTGAGTCCCATCAAACTTCTCTATATTCGCTGATTGAAATCTTTCTGGCCAATGAATCGCTCGGAGGTTGGGTGAAAATGCTCGACAACCGGTAATAGTGCCATAACGCCTTCTTTGCGGAAAAAAAGGGTTAACATCACCATGTGATCGTACTCGACGATACCCAGTGGTAAAAAAAAATCTGATCTGTCATAGACATAAGTCCCACGAGGATAATCCTTCTAGTGTTTCATCTACTGATACAGATTTCTTCGAGGGAGTCGTGGTTGCACACTTCTTCGAGGAGTTTGTCGACCACCAGCAGTAGGGGGTGCACATTGGTTCCTCCTTTGCCTACCATCGTGGTCGAGAGATCAACCAGGGGATGAATTAGGTCGAGGGAGGTTTCATTGTTCCTTACGCTGAAAACTGTGTGAATGACTGACGTTCAATGGAGTTGTTCCAGTGTGATCTGCAAAACACTATCGTCGGTACCACTCGATTCTGGTCATAGAATCCTAGAGCTGTTGAGAAATTTCTTGAACAAAGGTGTCATAGCCTGGTGCTTCTCCAAACTCGTAGCTTGGATTTTCTATGAAATCATTGATTCTTTGTAGTTCTCGAGCAATTTTTTACTAGTATCGGATTCGACCAAGCAACATGCATGTCCTGGGTCACAATCCTTCTTCTCCTAGCAGTCTCAGGATCATCTATATTTGAGTCTACCAGGGCATCTCTTGGTGGAGTGCGGTTACCTCAAGGATATCGGTTACGCTCATGAATTTTGAGATTTCCCTCATTGTCGGAGGAGTTCTCGCTATTCGTACGAGTGCCTGAAGGGTGTGTACAGCGGACAACATCCTCGGTCCTATTGTGTGGAGAGTGATCAGGATCTATAGGGAGGACGAAGACCTCCTGTGTGCTGTTATCGCCACTTGTGGTCGAGCCCTCCTAGCTCGACGTGTAGTCAAAAGACAATGCCTCATAACTCAAAGCAATCCCTTCCCAAAAGGGCAATTCAGGGTTATAACCATCTCCGATTGAAGGCGAATCCTCCATATTGTGGTTGGAGTTGCAACTGCAAAGTGTTCAACCGTGCCCTGAGCAGTGGTAACCGCACAATGATAGTTAATAGATGGTGTTCAAGCCCTAGAATTGTGCGTTCTAGGACTTGACAAAGGTAATTGGTCGTTCTTAGACGGGCTTGAGCACTTAGAGGCATGGGCCTCATCAAATTCAGAGCCTATCGCCGACTGGCACTAGTTGTGGTCACTTGGACCCTTGCCCTGCGAGGATTCTGAGTCCCTATCTGGGCTTAATTAATGGTGCTGGTGAGAGCATGTGAGATAGAGCACCCTCCTATAACATGTCCGTGGCATGGTCTCCTGGGCCTGGTGAAGGATCCATGGAGTAGGTATTGCCTTCGGACTAAAAAATGCTCGACTCGTAGTCATAGCAGACATCCATGTCAATTACTGCATAATCTGTGAGATCGAACCAATTCTCCTCGTTCCACTCGTTTGCCATAGAGGCATGTGAATATAATCAATGAAGATTGCCGATGTTCCCCACTGACGACGCTAAATGTCAATGAATTATTATCAATTTTTGTGAGTTAAATGCTAGGGACATGACTCTCAAGATCACACAAGAAAAGACATAAGTGTTTTAGACAGGTTCAAACCTTTTCTAGATAGAATAATAACCCTACTCCTGTGTTCTTGTGTTGACTGAGGTTACAAAACACAACAAGCCACCAAAACAAAGTCTAAGAATCAATGGCTTATGTCTGTGAGTTTGTCTCTGTTCATCTTTTCCCTTTGTCTACTGACACTGCCCCTTATAAAGCGTTTGAAAGGGTAGAAGTTGTTGTGTGTCAGGAGGTGCCTTGACGGTTGCTTGAATACGCATGTTGATGCCAGTTATTGTCAGTGGGACGCCCTCCTCAAGTTCACCAAGCGGCTATTGCCAGAGACGAGAAGAGGTGTGTGCGGTTATGTCAGAAACATACACGCACGTGTTGTATTAACTACCATGCATGGTTGAGCGTAGTGTGGTGTATAGTGATCCCTGGTCAATAAGGTTCACATGTCTACGAGATTTATCGACCATAGGGTGGTCGTGATTCGACCAAGTCGTAACAGACCTTTCAACCATATGATGGTCATAACCTTCCCTAGTCGTTGCAAGTATCACCGACTAGGGGTATATTTGAGGGCTATTTAGAATGCTATTCTTCATAATGAATATTACATATAAATAGTTTCATTAATTGAGGATTATTCAATCCCCGTCAATGGCAATTTTCGGATTTATGGTATTCTTGCTGAATAAACCCTGGATTTTCATTTATTCTGTAAACTTGCCAAAAACCCCCCTCGGGTTCTCGGTCCTTTAGCTAGATAAGTAATGAACTAAGGTCTTTTGTAACTTAGACCCTGCAGTTTAGGTTAATTACATTAACCATTAAGTTAATTTATGTAATAACCATAATTAATCCTATAAAGTTGGTTTTTAGGCTTATGAGCTTCTATAAACTTGTGAAACCTTAGACATAGTACATATTTGGAAGCGTCATATTTTTATGGTATCTTTCCTAGCATTGTGTGTTTGGGCAGTTATTTATAGGGGTTTTGGTAGTTCAAAAAATTGCTAAAACACATAATTAATTGCTCCTGAACGCATGGTTCCAGGCATTCTCAGGCGCGTGCTCCCAAGCGTTCTCAGACGCGAGATCCCGAGTGCTCTCGGCAGTGAGGTCCCAAGTATAAGGATAATACCAGGAAAATTCTGGGAAATTAAGGAAATTATCTATTGCATAGATGTAACCATGTCTTTACTATTTTGCACACATATCATGCTTTAAATATTGTTTAGTTGCAATAAATTTATGAATATTGCATGTATTATGTAGGATATGTCTGACATTGCTAAAAGAGAGTTCATTGAGCTTACCCTAGATGGCAGTAACTACCTTACCTGGGCTATGGATGTTGAAATTATATTAGACGCTAGGGGTCTCATCTCAACTATTATTGATGTTGCTAGTAGAAGCACTACTGGTGTTGTTGCACCTACTTCTTCTGAAAAGAATCAGGCTTTGCACTTTTCGAGACATCACCTTATCTCAACCCTGAAGAATGAGTACATGACTGAGAGAGATCCAAAGGTCTTGTGGAACTCTCTGAAGGAATGCTATGAAAAGCATAAGACCGCATTGCTCCCACAGGCAAGGCATGATTGGAATAACTTGCGTTTCCAAGACTGCAAGATCGTGGTCGATTACAACTCCACTTTACACTGTATTGTCACTCAACTAAAACTCTATAGCAAGGGGGCCACAAATGATGATATGATTGACAAGACACTTTTCACACTAGCAACGTGAAAATGCAAAGGCAATACCGCCACTCAAAGTACGAGAGGTACTTAGAGCTAATTGGTGTGCTGCTAGTTGCAGAAAGTGAGGATGATCTGGTCATGAAGAATCACTCACTTGGTCCACTAGAAGCTTGATTGGGCCTAAAGCTCATGCCAATGCTTGCAAGAAAGGGAACAAGCAGAACCAAGTGAAAGGTTTTGACCAAAAGGGTGGAAAAGGCAAGAAGCAGGTAGTTTTTCAAAGAAAGTTTAAGCCTCAGGGAAAGGGGAAATCCAAGAAGGAACCCCAAGGTGGTAAGTATGGGGAGTAGGAGCAGACCTTCTATAGATGTGGAACTACAGGACATTGGTCTCGCATTTGCCGCACCCGTAAGCATCTTGTTGAGCTTTACGAAGAGACGAGTGCAGGGAAGAAGCCCAAGGGAGGTCCTGAGTCACACTTTGCTACTGGACAAGCAAAGGATCAAGATCATGAGAAGCCTGAAGATATGGCTCTTGATGAGAAGAATGAAGACTTGACCATAAAGGATGCTAATGAAGATGTCCAGTTGGAGGATGACTCTGATGATCTTCTTGGAGATGATTATGAAGACCTTTATAGGGACTTGAAGTAGTCTTCCAGTTTGTATCTTATCTACTATTATTCAAACATTTATCCATTTGAAGTGTGTACATTTAGTTTAGATTAAGTTCATTAAGAAGTATGGTTATTGTAAGCTCTATGAGAGCATAGTTATCATTTGCTTGCAGGCTTATGCATTTATTCCCAGATATTTAATGAATTGAGTTCTATTATTAAAGCTTTATATTTGATGAATAATTGTTTATTAAATGCTTTATTATAGAACCTGTGTGGTGTCCAATGGTGAAGGAAGAGGAAATATGTCTTGTAGACAGTTGTACCACTGACACCATTCTAAGGAAAACTAAATATTTCTAGACATTGGTGAAAAAGACTGGGAATATTATGACCACTGAAGGAAGTGATGCTCATATAGTTGGAATAGGAAGAGCCACTATTTTTCTCCTTATGGGTACCAAATTAATCATAGTAGATGCTCTGTTATACCACGAATCTAAGTGCACTCTCTTAAGTTTTAAAGACATCTGTGCCACTGGGTTTCATGTAGAAACTAATAGTGAGGATGATGTCGGATATCTACTTATGACAAAATTTGATGGATATGATAGAAAAGTGGTTGAAAAGCTCCATTCCTTCTCATCAGAATTATACTACGCTCATATTAAACCTGAAAACAGACATGTGAAGGAATACGAGTAGGCTACACTAGCTGGTAATTCAAAAATTCTACCAGATAAACCAGGAAGCCATGCAAGCAAGAGATCATAAATCGTTACCACTAGAAACGCAGTGCAGCGGAAGGAGAGTTGTAGCAATCTGATCCAACATCGAGTGTGTCGATGTAGTAGTCGTAGTCGATCGTCCAACATCCTCGGCACCGATCGTCTCCTCCAGCAACCTATCACGTTCCTTGCATAGGTTGTGGATTGTCCTTGATTAGTGCGGTAACACCTCTACGATATCCACACGTCTAGGGGTGGAACGTAGTACGCTGGTGTGCTAGCACTAACGCGCGCGGTAGGGCATTCGGAAAGATGGTGGCTAGGGTTTCGGTGGAGCAACTCTTACGTCCCAATAGCCCTATGCATCCCCTTATAAAGAGGTCCATAACAGATCCTATCTGAACTCGTTTGTTTCAACCCATTATGTGTGTGACCCTGTAGGTTCATGCGTAATTGGTTGTTGCTCGAAAACTCTTTTTCGACCACAAATTGTTAGCAGTTTCTAGCAGGATAATTCTCAAATACACATAAATATTATATCGGACGACCAACTCATATCTCCATACAACCAGTCCACATTTACTCACGACTAGTTCGTAAAAACTTACGACCAGTTAGTGATCATGTGCGACCAGCTCGTATCTGGTTGGACTGAATGACCTGCTCGTATGTAATCGGACTGAACGACCTGCTTGCTTATACTCCTCTTGCCTCACGATATGTGGTTGAACTCTAGGTGAGATATTTGTCATGCATATACTGTTCAATACTTTCTCGATCTAGTGACAGATAACTTAATGTGGTCAACTCTTCGACCACTAGTGGCATGACCATGCATTTTTTTTATTCGGCCACATTGAGAGGTCCAGAGATATCTCTCCTGTTATGTTAGGAGGTGCAAATCTCATATCCGACCAGTCACATCCTTCCGCATGTTTCATAGCACACCGAAAGCTACCTTTATAACTACCCAGTTACGAAGTAGTGTTTAGCAACCCCTAAGTGTACTATTACATATGTAGAAAACTATAACAATATTATAACAATATCAATAGTGTCTCAAGGTGGGTTAATCCAACACTATGTTCTCTAATATATGTTTTTTTTAATATGTGTTCATATTATTGATTCGATACCTCTATATCCATGATCGAAGAAACATGGTCATCAATCAATACATATGTTGGTCGATAAGTCACTAGTGTCCCGACATATATTTGGTATACTTGGATGTGTTCTCTGTGTTGTGGGTTCAACAACTATTGTACTTCATGCCCCCTCAGGAGCGTGAAATTGAGTCTGTAGCAGAAGTGTGGGATCTTGCTACTGAACCAGGTCAATCTCCTTTCTTTCCTAATTAGTTGTTGACAAATTAGTTTCAGACATTAGTAACTGCATTTGGGTATATTTATCTCATCAAGTACTAAGGTCTTACTTTTTTTTGTCTTGCAACCTTTCTATTTTATGCAGCCATTGTGCTTGCTGCAACCTTTGTGCTCATATTCCGCTTTATCCCGCAATATGGTCAGACACACATAATGGTGTATATTGGTGTTTGTTCACTTGTAGGATCTCTGTCGGTATGTGTTTCATGTGGGAGCAATTCTCTCAATGTATATTCACACATTGTTGTTGAGTAATTATGCTCTAATTCTGTTTTCCTTTTTCAATGTGCTGCTTTTGGCAGGTCATGAGCGTGAAAGCTCTTGGAATAGCCTTGAAACTGACCTTTTCTGGAATGAATCAGCTAATCTATCCGCAGACATGGGTGTTCACAGTTGTTGTTGCATGCATAGTAACACAGATGAACTATCTGAACAAGGTAACAATGATTTCTGTGTAAATGGAGAGTTTAATTGCTTGCTTACTGAGCATATTTCAGTTTCTGATAAGTTACTTTTAGTATCACATAATTCTTCCATGTTCAGCACGCAGCGAACATGACACTGTACTCGTGAGCAAGGATCCAAAAACCGTTTCCGGTGGTAATCCCGGTCATCTTACCGGCCGGTTTTTTTTCCCGGCTGACGACCGGGATTACCGGCCGGTTACCGGATTTCCCGGAAAAAACCGGTTGAATTTCGCTTGAATTTGTTTAAAAACCAGCCAAAATTCAAATTTTGAAATTTGAACTCGTAAAACCCGAAAAAACCGTCCGGTTTTTCCGTTCCCGGTTACCACCGGCAAATCCGGTAACTGCCGGTTACCGGCCGGTTTTTTTTCCCTGCTCGTGAGTATGCGAATGTAATATGCCATAATGGACGCTAGCATGCTATTTTAAGATTAGTATCTCCATACTTGATTCTGCTTGTTAAAAACTCAGGTTTCATATTTTTCTACAGCACTCTACTGTTCCAGAGGACTTCCGAAATGCCCTGAACTTACTATGTTTGCTTTTGCAGGCTCTTGACACATGCAATACAGAAGTTATTTCACCGATATATTATACAATGTTTACATCACTAACCATACTGGCTAGCGTGATAATGTTCAAGGTAACATCTTTGGGCTTGTACACTTTTGTGCAGCATTGTACGTGGGACATTTCTTAGTCTACTTGTTTGAACTTTAAACTGCAAGTTTGACATGAAATGAAGTACTGCTTGTTTAGACTAAAAATATACTGCTTGTTTAGACTAAAAATATCAGTGAAAGTTGTGTTTTGAACCGTCACTTGCTAAGTAATGCCCTTTCTTTGAAAGAATCAGCTACTTGAATTAATTTCAGACTATCTTTTTAAAACTTTATTGGAAAAATTAGCCCAGGACCATCATAAAGATGTATAAACTAGAAAATACCATGCAACGTGAGGCTGACAAGTGGGGCTTGGGGCCACATGTTAGTGACACATCAAAAATTACTACTTTATGTATTTCCTTGCACAAAAATACTCTTGGCTGCATTTTATCAAAACAAAATCTGCCTTTTTTTTTGGTTGTCATCTTTCTGTGACGGGTAGGAATTGTTACAGTTAGGGGAGAAACCAGAGCCTCCTAGGGACACATAGGAAATTCTTTAACCACTATTGCCTATTGGGCTCTGGATCCAAGTATTATTTTTATTTTATTTTTCTTCCTGAGGCTTCTATTAGTAGCATTGCAATGAATAATACCGTGCTGGAGCACTTGGCGCTTGTTGTGGCATGCACTTTTAAAATTTGCGACTCTGTTCCTTCATTGGCTCTCACCCCAAAAGACAACTGCACAAGTTTTAAAGCAACTAATAAGCAGCAATTGAAGAAATGATTTGTGCTCATCTAAATGACTTAAGATCTGTGCAGTTTTCTTTATAGAAGAGAGTAAGAATGCTGCTTCTATTCACTATGTACTATATTTTCCAAGTTAGGTGGGTCTGCTTGTGTGCTCAATACTCTCATTGTCAGTGATGCCCATTTGGTCCATGGGGTTAAGAAAGTATGGCAAGTACAATTGTGGCAGTGAACCAAACACTTGCCTAAGAGAGTGTGGAACGAATAAGGTTAGGCATGACAGAGTTTAGGCATCAAACTTTACACCACGATTTTTTTTTTCATCTGTCAAGATCACTCAGGACATAATAATATCGAATGGGATTTGATGGAAAAGGACAATAAAGTTTTCCAAATATATCACTGCCAACTATTTTTCTCTATGGCTAAATTTGATGGGTTAAATTTCATTGTCTGAAAGTGTAGGCATCAAACCAAGGGAAAGCATGATCCATGCCAGAGTTATTGTTTTTCAGTCCCCTAGTTAATCCAAATTTCTATTCTTGACCTCCAGAAATGACTGTTTAACTTGATTTAACTTTGTTGTTGTCTTGTCAGTTGATTTGGCTGTCGGTAGAAATCCATTGTGCTACATGACAATGCTCTATGAGTATATTTAGTCATCTAGTTTTGGGCCTTGTTGTCGATATTCCATCATCTAGTTCTGAGCCTTGTGGTCAATATTCTGTCAGCTAGCTTTAAGTCTTCTAATCTGTCCAATTTGTCTAACATATGTTTGTAGTCCACAAATGGTTCTGTTAAACTTGATGAACTACCACTGTTGTCTTATCAGTTGATACAAATATGGTAGAAACCTGCTGTGAATAGTGAAAATGCTCAACACATATTGTGGACAACTAATCTATTTGCATGCAGGACTGGGATCGTCAAAATCCAACTCAAATTGTGACAGAGATGTGTGGTTTTGTTACCATCCTTTCTGGGACATTTCTTCTTCACAAGACAAAAGATATGGTTGATGGTATGGTTTCACACCCCCTCCTTTTAATTCGCACAGATTCTGTTGGTAAATTTTCAGTCTCTGGTATCATAGGTCTCCCACCAACTCTATTTATTCGAATTCCTAAACATGCGGATGAAGATGGTTATGCGGCTAAAGGAATTCCTCTCAGATCTGCTGCTGAAGGCATCCCTCTGAGGTCACCAAGGGCAGCAGAATCATTTTGACCAACGTGATATGCTTGGTGATCTTTTCGACCATGTTCAGCCGTTCTTTCATTCGATACACTTTGTAGATTGTACTTTCAGTCTTAGAAGGTAAAGGCTCGGTTCCCCTTGTACTGGGGCCTGGGGGTACCTCTTATACATCTCAAGATGCCCAGAATGGGCTAGAATCAAAAGTTTTTTGATGTAAATCACAGTATATAGGCCATTATCTGGAACTGTTGTATTCTTTCAACAGAACATTTAGAAAACAGGGAAAGGACTTGAAGAAGATACACTTGCTAATTTTCGTCTAGAACCATCGCCTCCCTTTCA
This sequence comes from Ampelocalamus luodianensis, assembly GCA_036346255.1. Lineage (NCBI taxonomy): Eukaryota > Viridiplantae > Streptophyta > Magnoliopsida > Poales > Poaceae > Ampelocalamus > Ampelocalamus luodianensis. The sequence goes on along the minus strand of CM070617.1, from coordinate 19,503,605 downwards.
CTTCTGGTTGCTGAATCTGTGTACATTATTTTCTCAGAGGTTCTTTGCTTGTGTGTGACGGCAAGGCTTAGTTCGCCTCGTTGCACTTGCCGAAGCAATCCTTTCCCCCATATCCAAAGCCATGAATACCGAAAGGTGGATTCTTTTCAGCTTTTGCTCATTTTAGTGCACTCTTAAACTAACCTTGTCTCGCCCCGTCTCATCATCCCAACCGTCTCACACGCTCTTGCACACGCGCCATCAATGGCTGAGAAAGAAGAATGCAAGGTGCTCATTGAGCAAACCAGTAAGGGCGTTCCTGATCCACACCAAGACGATGACTGCGACGAAGACGATGATAGCTCGAGCTTGATCTTGGTCGTCAACCTCATCCTCAGCGGCACGGCCCGGCTCAACGTCCTCCTCCCAACCGCCACCATCCTCGCCTTCGCCATATTCGCCCCCCTCCTCACAGACGACGGCAAGTGCACCCACCTCAACCGCATCCTCACCGCCGCGTTCATGCTCCTCTGCGCCACCTCGTGCGTCTTCTTCACGCTCACCGACAGCTTTCGCTCCGCCACGGGCCGCCTCCGCTACGGCATCGCCACCCCGAAGGGCATCCGCACGTTCCGCGGGGGCCACCGGAGTAAGAGGGGGCCGAGGGAACTGGAGATGTACAGGCTGCGGTGGTCGGACCTCTTCCACACCACCCTGGCTCTGGTTGCCTTCGTGACGTTTGCTGCATCGCACCATGACATCGTCCTGTGCTACTACCCTCGAGTGCCCAGGAAGGTCGTCAACACCGTGCCCCTTGTGATCGGGTTCGTGGTGAGCGTCCTCTTCGTGCTGTTCCCTTCCAAGAGGAGAGGAATCGGGTACCCTTTCCTGCTTAGCACCGATCTCGTCTACCTACGGCGCTGAAAATTGGGTTGTATTGGGCATGCACATGCATCGGAATTCTAAAAGGTCTCTCCGTAACGGAACGTACGTAACATTGTAACTATGCATGATTTGTTGAATTTGTATATGTGAAAAGTTTTACATGATTCTCCTCTGGAATTTGAGCCAAAATGTATATGTACATTCTTTCTTGCCCTCCTTAGTACAAAGCTGAAAAAGAATGTAAGGCGAGAGATGAAACGAGGTTTGTTTTCTGTTCCAGCTAGCTGCCCGTTGTTGGTTGTTGGTTGTTCATCGTTCCGCGTCCGGATCAGGCTCAAGGCCCGCTATTTGCTTCAGTGGTTTCCAAACGAATTTTCTCCTGCGTCAGACAGGCTCAAAAGTTATTCACAAGAACACACGTCTTCATTTTCCCCCGGCTCGGATATGTTTCAGTGAGATTTCAGATGGAGGTGTATACGTACCAGTTGCCACATTCTGCGATCACCCTGACTTTAGGGCGAAGATCCGGGAGTATGGCCAGGAACTGCAGTTCAGCCTTGGATAGAACCTGAAAAGGGAACGGACGCATTCAAATGACACGCTGAGATGGCTAAAGAAAAGAAAATTACAGAGTTGAGAATCGTGCCAAGGTGCAGTGTAAGAATGGTGAGAGACCTTGGCCTCGATGATCCATACGACGAGTCCTTTTGCGTCCGGGTGCAGCAAGCTGAGCCTGTAATCCACCTCGGGCGGGAAGTACCACCTCGCCACCGGCTGCCTCCCGAGGCTAGGCTGCAGCAGCGCTCTTCAACACCCCAAGTCAGTCAGGAGCTCAGGATAAATACGCAAATTTGAGTATAAATGGTGGTGATAGGAAGCAATCTGATCGTGTTCTGACCGGGCAGACTGGGTGGATCTTGGTGAGGGTGGCCTCGGGGTCGCCGAGGCCGCGGGCGGAGAGGTCGAGGAAGTAATAGCCCTGGTAGCGGAGGCGGTTGAGGTAGCGGCCCTCGTATCCGCCCTCGTGCGGCGGGTAGATGGCCAGCGCCTTGTGCTTCTCCACGTCGTCGAGCCACCGCCCCAGGTCCGGCTTCACCAGGTCCCCGCCCACGAAGTCGAACAGACCGCTCCGCATCGACACCGTCGGCCTACCCGATCGTCCCGCGCCGCGCCGGCCGGCCAGGGACGACGGCGCGGGGAGCGGGGACACCGTACGCGCCGCCGTGGCAGCCGCTCCCGACCACATGCTGCTGCTGCTGGGGTGTGTGGGTCGAGTTGCAGAGGGTAGGAGTTGGTCCAGCGGCAGCCTGTGGCGGGAAGATAACGGCAAGGGGATAAGTCTCGGCGCTGCTCGTTGGGCGATCCGTTGGCGATGCCGTGGCGGTGATGTGGTTGTGGTGTTGGGCCGTTCGGTTTCTTTCCCAGCTGGGGCCGCACGGCACGAGTCACGTATAGGCCGGCCCGCCTAGTGATTCGTTGTTTCGGCCGCAGTTTATACGTTTTTACAGGCCGATCCGTCCGAATTCCACGTGATCGGGCTGAGTTTTTGGAGCCCGCGCGTGTAGCCGTGGTGTGTTGCCTTTCCGTTGGCCGCGCTGATCTTCTCAGCTGATTCCTCAAATTCCACTCAAACCGTCGTAGTTTTTGCAGGCCGCGCGTGGGGCTGTGGTGTCTTACCGTGGGCTTGCGGCCTCGGCCCCGCGGCGCTAATCCTCCCGGCCGAGCCGTGGCCGGCGTTAGGTTTTGCAGCCCGCGGGTGGGACGGCATAGTCGGCCGCCTCCTGCCCCGCGGAAAAGTTGGCTATTGGACTCATCAGCCGGGGTGCTTGTGCAGCAGTGTGCCGGCTGTGGTATGCCGTATGCTCATGCTGGTGCAGCAGAATCTGCTCTGGTGGAGCTCATGATGGCTAATGGCCGGCCAGGCTTCATCGCATCTTCTTTGCGCTGGACCCCGACCAATACGAAGCCCCACATATCACCACTTTAGTTCGGTTTGATAGACAACGGATTAGTACCTTTTGACCCTTCGCTCACTCGGTCTTGTCCAGCTTTTGGGCATGTGATACGCACATTCTCTGGCCTTAGTTTAACATCTCGTGTCAGTGCGCTACAGTTGCGCAAAAGAAAGTTGGTGTTTAGTGGCTTCGTCTTGCGCTCTTCCTTCTTGTACATGCATGGTTCCACTCGCACGACCACGGCTTGGGCAAAACCAAGATTGAACCCCGACCCGCCTTAGTTCAATACACAGAGCGAGTTCAGTGCATAGGCCAGGTTGTTCACTAGAATCACGTGACAGAAACGTTTGGTAAGTGGACACCAACCGCACAAACTTCTTCCCCACTGAAATATGATGGCAACTGCAGAGGTTCAGAGGTGAAGCCAGCAAAAACCCACGGAACCATGTCGACTTGGCAAATAATCTTCTCACAAAAAAAGCAACATCCCATCGCGAAGTGCAGGGATCTTTGAACGTTACGATGTCACGGAGGCCTCCAAGATTCTTCTCGGAGGATTCAATGCTTTCTTTTTCACTTGTAGAAGAAGAAGATTCTTCCATCGTCAAGGATTCGACGATTCTTCAACCATTTCGGTCGGAAAGGAACGGTGGATGAATTTTAGCGCCAAAGATGGCTAAGGTTGGTGTGATAGTGACGTCATCTGCTGGAAGTGTGGCCTCAACACGCCGGCCAGACAAACGAAGGTCCATGAGACTCTCATCCACCACCTGCCACCTTGCGTGTCTGGAAGAAATAAAGCTCCAAGTAGTGGACCAAGCGCTAGCATACTATTTGCGAGGATACAGGCTGCACAACTTCGCGCAGAGACCAACCTCTACCACTTGGGGCAGCATCCTTCTTCTGTGGAACGATGACCACACAGCGGTAGGAGCCATCCAACTAGAGGAGCATAGTTTGTCGGCAACAACACAAATCAAGGATTGTGGCACGGTTTTCCGCCTAATGGTGGTCTACGGCCCATCCAGTGATAGCGAGAAGCCGGCGTTTTTGTAAGAACTAAAATCCCTTCAACCACCGTCGGCCATCAGATGGCCGGTACTTGGCGATTTCAACCTGATCGACAAGGCGAGTGACAAGAACAATGGCAACATTAACCGAGCAAGGATGGGTCGGTTTAAGAGCACCCTAGACGCCTATGAGCTCAAAGAGATACACCTGCAAAATAGAAAGTACACATGGAGCAAAGAACAGGAGAACCTAACAATGGTCAAGCTAGACATAGTCTTCTATAATTAGGCTTGAGACGTCCACTTCAAATACCACATTCTGCATGCTTTGCCTACTTCACTTTTGGACCGCTGCCCTCTTCTCCTCTCAAATGGCATTGGCCCGAGGCGGCCAGCTACTTTCTGCTTCGAAAATTTTTGGGTCAAGGTGCCCGACTTCAAGGAAGTCGTCCAACAAGTGTGGACACTAAATAACCACCATACGGAGCCGTGCCATAAGCTTAATCACAAATTGGGCACAACGGCGAGGAGGTTACTGGCTTGGAGCATGAAGCTCTTCTTGTAGGCAAAGCTGCAATTTATCATGGCCCTAGAAGTAATTCTCCGGCTTGATATAGCCTAGGAAAGTAGAACACTTTCACAATCAGAAAGAGGGCTAAGAGTAGGACTCGAGAAAAGAGTGGTGGGGCTAGCAGTGATAGAACGCTCTTACAAAGAGTGATGGGGCTAGCAAAATTTCTGTATCACAAACTTAAAAGAAGGTGACACAAATACAAAGTTCTTCCATCTTAAAGCTAATTTAAGGAGGCGAAAAAACCACATTCAGAGGCTGCGCGTGGGGCAGGGTTGGGCGCACAATAGGAATCCTTACACCTTCACTTTTAGGACGTCTTGTCCACACCAATTAGAAGAAGCTATGACCTGCATTGGGACGCGTTGGACATCACCCTGCAAACCCTGGACTACCTTGATGGTCCCTTTTCGGAGCAGGAAGTCACCTCCGTGTTAGCACAGATCCCAGGTGATAAGGCACCAGGTTCTGATGGTTTTACGTTCATGTTCTTCAAAACTTACTGCCCTATCATCAAGGCGAACACCATGGCGGTTTTCCAAAAATTTTATAGCCTTAGAAAGACGAGCCTCCACCTGCTGAACATAGCAAACATCGCTCTGCTTCCGAAGAAAGAAGAGGCAGAGAGCGCGGCAGACTACAGACCCATCAGTCTCATCCACGAGGTAGAAAAGTGGATAGTCAGGACATTGGCATTACATCTAGCCCACACCTCCAAAGGTTGATATCCATTAATCAAAGCGCCTTCGGAAAAAAAAAGCATACAGACAACTTCATGTACGTCAAAAACCTTATAATGAGGCTTCACAAATCCAAAGCACCCATGATATTCCTCAAATTAGACATAGCAAAGGCGTTCGACTCGGTACGCTGGGACTGCCTACTAAATCTCCTCCAAAGAATGGGTTCCCCCTCTAGATGGAGAGACTGGATTGCGGCCTTGTGGTCGACGGCCTCCTCAAGAGTCCTCCTCAATGGCATTCCTAGAGGCAACATCAACCACGATAGGGGCCTACGACAAGGAGACCCGCTATTTCCTTTTCTTTTCATCCTGGCAATCGACTCTTTACAAAAGCTGTTTAAAAAAGCAACAGAAATAGGTCATTTGGAACCCCACAGCGGCCGTCTGCACACACTCAAGACATCACTATACGCAGATGATGCGGCTATATTCATCTGCCCCACTGCAAGAGACGCGCAATCGACAGCTAGCATTCTGCTGTTCTTCAGAACGCCTCGGGCCTCTAGACCAACGTACACAAAAGCACGGTGGTGCCTATCGGGTGTGATCACATTGACCTCGACACGCTTCTCGAAGATTTTCCTGCCAACCGCTCTAACTTCCCCGTCAAATACCTGGGGCCCCCTCTACATCACAAAAAACTTAGGAATGTTGATTTTCAGCCTCTGCTGGACAAAGTTGGGCGAAGGCTAGCGGGGGGCTGGCAAGGTAGACTGCTCTCCACTGCTGGTCGATGACTTTGGTAAAATCAGTGCTCTCCTTGATGCCGACCTACTACTTCACGGCCTTCGAAGCATCAAAATCCATCCTTCGAACTCTGGACTGATTTAGGAGGAGGTTCCTCTGGGCGGGGTCAAATTGTTAACATGTGGGAAATACAAAGTAAATTGGAAAATGGTGTATCGACCAAAAGAGCTTGGCGGTTTAAGGATTCCTAGTCTCTCTAGGTTTGCAAGGGCCCTTAGGCTTCGCTGGCTCTGGCAAGAATGGAAAGACAAAAACAAACCTTGGGTTGGCATGGATATACCTTGCGACTAGATCGACAGACGACTCTTTGTGACGGCCACCTCAATCACTTTAGGCAACAGGAAAAAAAAAAGTTCTGGACTTCAGCTTGGCTCAATGGGACTTCCCCTCAGGACGTTGCACCGGAGATCTACCGTCTTCCCATTCGAAAAAACAGAACGGTCCATGCGGCACTGCAGGAAAACTGTTGGATACAGGACATAAGCCTACAAGGCGTAACCCCAGTTGGACTTGCCCATCAATTTCTACGACTCTGGGAAAGAGTCCACCAAATCACCCTGAACCCATCGGCCTCGGATGAGATCACATGGAAACAATCATCAAAGGCTGAATACTCGGCAAAATTAGCTTATGCTCTGCAATTCCTAGGATCAACAACAACAGAGTTTCAAAGTCTCATCTGGAAAACCTCGGCACCACCTAAATACAAATAGTTCGTGTGGCTAGCAATTCAAAACAAACTCTGGACCTATGACGGACTACAAGTCCTTTGTCCCCTCTGCAAACAGGTCCCAGAATCAGTTATGCACCTTTTGGTGGAGTGTAGGTTCTCTCGTCGAGTTTGGCAATCTATGGCAGACTGGGTGGGCTGTGTGCCGCTTAGACCACTCTACTGGCCGGTCTATCATGACATCGAGGAATGGTGGAGGATAATTTGCCACACTTGTCATCTACCTAGAAGGGCAACGGCCTGGATGGTCATCCTAATCACTTGAGAGATCTGGATAGAGTGCAATGCCAGAATTTTCAACCGACGATTCTCCTCGCTCATGGAGCTGGTCGCCAAGATCAAGGAAGAAGGAAGAGCTTGGACCCTGGTGGGGGAATTAATACCTCTATAATTAGAGTTTAAATCGTCTTCAGAGTCTCGACCGTAGAAATTTTGTTTTCTTGATCTGCTTTATTAATCTAAAAGGCAGCTCTCCTGCCGATTTTTTTATATATATATAAAAAAAGAGGATAGTGACTTCACCAGCACGACTCAGAGCTCAGAGGACAGAAAGACACTTCGATTTCTTTTTCTTTTGGGAATAAAATTAGCTTCTACAGCACAAGAACAGTGACACTGTGACACCCTGACACTTTTCTAGCATGTGATTGTTCATTTCTTTTTGTTTGGTTTCCATCGTGTAGAGTGAATTTGATCAGACGCCATAACCCTTTTCCATGATCATCAGTATGTCTTGAACGGGCGGTACACCTTGAGATCCGACATGACGCCGGCGATGGACCCCGCCGCGGCGGCCACGGAGATGACAAGGCAGCCGAGGCTGAGCATCTGCAGGCACACCCACCGGGTGCTCCACCTGGGCACCTTCTTCTGCACCACGTACATCTCCACCGGGAAGTAGACGGTGAGTGGCCAGAACCCGAGCGCGCCAAGGAACCCCACCACGTCGTTGAAGAACGGCAGCAGCATGGACACCACCGTCGTGGCGACGACGAACGCCGTCCGCCATGTCGCACGGAAAAGGTTCAGCTTGTACGACGGGAAGAGCGGGACCTCGACCTCCCCGGTGATGTACTGCGACTCCGGCCACCTCTGCGCGGCCCACTTCTCGATGAAGGCGAAGAGCGGCTGGCAGTACACCTGGTAGGCGCCGACGAGGTGGACGACGATGGCGGCGTTGGCAACGTCGAGGAGCCAGAAGGGCTCGTAGAAGCCGAAGCCGGTGAGGAGGTTCCCCGGGGCACCGTCGCCGAAGGCCGCGTAGCCCATGCAGCCGCAGAGCATGTAGAAGAGCGTGGTGACCGCGACGCTGACGACGGTGGCGCGCTTCATGACCGTTGCCTCCGACGGCGGCGGCGCCCGAATGGTGTCCTGGATCTCGATGAGGATGAGGGAGTAGGAGTAGGCGAAGGCGATGTCGCCGAACGCCTGCAGGCTGCGCCATACCTTGTCCAGCGGGGTCACCACGCCGATGCTGATGCCGGTGAGGCTGCCCTGGACACCTTTGTTCGCTGCATGCATGCAACACCACGCATGATTGGTTAGTGCAACCGTGTGTGCGCATTGGTGCAGCTGAGTCTGCCAGACTAGTGACGGATGTATCGGTGTTCGCGTGTACCGATGACTTGGACGATGCCGAGGCCGAGGCCGATGGAGGAGTATGTGAATGACATGACGGCGGCGAGCATGGAGAGCCAGGAGATCTGGTCGAAGTTGGGGATCTGCGAGAAGAAGATCTCGGCCACGCCGAAGATGATCATGTAGGGCACGCTGGAGATGTTGCACGGGTTGCTGTGCCCCTTCTGGTGGAAGCAGTTGGCCCTCTTGATCGCCAGCATGCTGGTGGAGGCGGCAATGGTGTACCCGATGGCTACCCCGACGATGTTGGCGTACTGCAGGAACCCGCAGATCTGGACCTTGATGCCACCTGTTCCATCGGTCGACGGAATCGCAAGCGAACAGAGTACTAATATGTAAGCTCTAGAGTCGAAGGCAGAGAGACATGGTACGATGACGACGAAGCTGGAAGTAATTAATGCACGCACTTAGGTTGGCATTGACGGCGTCCATGTAGGTGTAGTTGCGCTTGCCGGAGGTCTGATCGCCGGAGCGGTAGCAGTCGGCGAGCAGCGCGGAGGTGTAGTAGGTGACGAGGGAGAAGAGCAGCATGACGGCCGGGCCGGCCACCCAGCCGAGCTGCGCGATGGCCCACCCCAGCGACAGCACCCCGGACCCGATCACCGCCGTGATGATGTGCGAGCTCGCCGTCCACATCGTCCCTGCGCGCACGTACCCACCCGCACGTTAGCAACAAACAGCACGCTCACGCCTGTACGTTACGTACATCCTTCACGAGCCGTTTGATTCTTGATTGAAACTTACCGGTGCGCTTGGGGCGGCCGTCGTCGTCGTAGCACTTGGACCCCGCGGTCTGGCCGAGCTCGGCCGCGGACACCTCCATGGCCGCCGCCGGGTAGTAGTACCTGCCCACAACGTTCTCCCCCATCTCGATCGACCTCTCGCTTAATTTGCTGCTGCCCAAAGAGAGTACGAGCGTGCGGGTAAGAGAGATACGATCGATCGGGGAGACCACGGCACGCTTCAATCACAGATGTACGTAGCCTGCGTGTGACTAGAGTTGTGCATATTGTTGCAGCGATCTGCAGAGATCGAGTAAATAATCTGCAAGAACGAGGTGGTGGGTGCCTGGCTACGGGAGGGTGGGGGTGCAATTTATAGGAGCCTGCACAAAGTGGGCGCCCGACCTGTCGGCGTTGAGGGGCTACTGTGTGCTGCTACTAGCTACGCTGTAAATTTAAAGATCCTTTAGAATTAACAGATGCATGAGTTGTTATGTGTTTTTGAGGACTCGCAGAGCTAATGCTCAGAAATAGCAAATCTTGAAGCGCCAACGAATGTAGTAAGGAAATTCTCAAAATTCTCCTGGTTGATTGGACTGATTATCAGGTCTTCTACTAAGCGGGAGTCAACCGGCGTCTAGTTCGGACATTTCCCCGTCTCGTGATACTGACACAGGCTAATTGAGCATGCAACGTTGGGCTCACACGGTCAACGGGAAACAGCGTATGCCTACTTGCACACTGTTGATCCCATCCGAATCCTCACATACATATATAGACGGTCACATAAGATCATCAAAGATCACATCTTGGGAAGACCGCTTTACTTACGCGCACAAGTCAGAGAGGCGCCAAAACCTTACTGTAAGATCGAAGTTGATTGCATCCAAACCAAAAGCTAGGATAAGATGACAACAGTGTCCTACGTGCTACCACTACCTCTCATAATCTTATTGGTGCGTGCATTTTTTTTTTTGTTACCTCTCTCGCAGAAGCTACTGTTCCGGCCCCTCCTAGTAGTACGCTTCTCTTCTTGCAATTGCAATAACGAAGCAAAGAAGAGACGATCGATGAAGAGGGTGGAGAGAATATAATGGAAACGGTGTAACTTGATGGTGTTACTGAACTTAAACTGGTGTGGTGTTTCATCTGCATCGGTTTCGTTTATATAGGTAGCTTAAGGCTCGATCTGTGCGTGCATGAATGGCAGGGAGGGTGTTTGGGGGCTCAGGACCCCACGGTGATGGCATTTCGAGTTTTCGTCCATCCTTTTTTGCTTCCACGGAATAGGTTCGGTATTTCTTCTTTTCGCCCACTTGGGGATCAGATCATTAATTGATCGTGTGTTCGATGGCTCTCGACCGTCGTATCGTCACAACTTGCATGGAGAACGTTCTCCATGACTACTCATGACTAGAGTTAATTAGTTTCACATTTATCATATATACTGGCATGAGATGGCTGCATTAGATAATCCTTCCAGTACTTAACCGCGGTTTTGAGGTTTCATGGAATCACTAGTGATCACTTTTGGTACGCCTATATTCTTCTTCTTCTTGTTCTTGAATTTTGGTACGCCCATATTCCGTTTGACCGGTCCTAGACGGAAAACTGGAAAAAAAAAGCAATGGCGAAGAACATAGAACTATGCCTTTGTGATGGAGGGCCATTCTTTTTCAAGAGTGGCCTGGTATGCAAGAGATGCTCACCTATATACGAATTAATTTAATTAATCGCCGTGCGTGTGAGCATGAATGCTGACATACATGAACTATTTATAACACAAACAGATGCATGATCCAGGAATCATATGATGATAACCTAACGATTGACGAGTAAACTAGTTCAGAATCCTTTTCTTTCAGACGCCAGAAGAACGTGCATGCATTTGTGAAGTAAACATTGGAGCGATCATTCATAACAAGACAGGGCCCCTCGCTGCTTGGGCAGAAAAATAAAAAAGAAACCTTCAGTTCCGGACAATGGCTTTTGGGGCAGAGAGAGAGAAAAAAAAGCAGTGGCTGGAACTGTCCCCTCCCTGCCCTTTTTGTCTCGGCCAGCGTTTGTGCTCTCAGCACTGTAGCTGTGTCAGGTGGGGCCAGCATTATAGCCGGCGCCGCAGGGATGAGCCGGCCCTACCGGCTTAAGATGTCAAGTCTAGGAAAGGTAAATTTAGGAAGAATCCTATTAGGAAGGTTTTGATAAAGCAAGAGTCCTATTAGAAAGGTTTAATTTGATAAGAGCCTATTAGAAAGGTTTCATTTGGTAAGAGTTTATTAGAAAAGTCTCAATTAGCAGTCTATTGTAATCCTTATAAAGGAACTCACGTGAGATAATAGAAGGCAAGCAAGGATTGGATGAGAATGTGATCCCTTGATGTTCACCCTTTTCCCTCTTCTTCTCCGTGCGCTTGGGGCCCTGCCCTAGCCGCACCTCTCCCTCACAGCCGGTCGGGAGAATCCTCACCTGCCGGAGCTAGTCTTGCCCTACCGCTTGTGCTCTCAAAAATCATCACCTGACATCTTGGTATCAGAGCCAACCGCTATTCCTTCCTCCATGGATAACAGCGGGGGTTTCGACGACAACTTCAAGGAGACGATGATGAAGTTCATGGAGAACACCGGCAACCAACTCAAGTTGCTGCCCAAAGTTTTGGATCGGCTCGACACTCACGCCGGCCAGCTTGCAGTAGTCGAGAACCATCTTCACCGCCATGACCAACGGTTGGCACGCATGGAGGGCCAGCCCGGTAGTGAAGAAGGCATCGTTGATCAGGACGAACAAGACGTTGCCGCCGCTGCTACTGATGTAGCAGCCCGGGTGACTGCCACCGCCACTGCCACCAAGGCCACGGTCGTGCACACGCGCGGTCAGGAAGGGACTTGGGGACTTTCGCCCCAGCTATACCAACCTCCACCCCGGGTGATTTCGGCTTGGCAGGAGGCCCTCGAAATCCGCCACGCTACGCCAAGGTCACTTTTTCAACATTTGATGATCAGGAAGACCCACTTCTATGGATCAATGGCTGCGAGCAATTCTTCCAAGGTCAGCAAACACCGACCGAGGACAAAGTATGGCTGGCCACGTATCACTTGACTGAGGTAGCCTAGCTTTGGTACATGCATTCTCATGGATGGCACGCCAAACTGGCGACACTTCACCGACCTCGTCGCCCGGCGGTTCGGATCACCCACCCGCCACAACCCCCTAGGCGAATTGACGACACTTCACTAGACCAACACGTTTTCTGATGCTGCTAGCACGCGTTGGCTGGCTGGATGACGAGCAGCAACTTATGTTGTTCATTGCCAGTTTGGGCGAGCCACTCAAGACTCACGTCAAGCTCCAGAAACCCGGCGACTCGGAGGAGGCAATGGATTTGGCTCAGGCTTACGAATGCCTGGCCACATTACTGTGTGACGCCAGAGCATGGACTGTCGTGCCACGTTCAAACCCGCGGTAGCACGGTCGACCCCGCTATCGAGCGGCGCACCCCCTTCGGTCCCCCTTTCCCGCGGGGAGCGTAGCATCCACAGGCATGTTAGGCGTGGCACACTCATCCACGTCGTCGACTAGCGCATCACGCAGTGCGTGCCCCTTCAAGTGCCTGACGTCTGCCGAGATGGAGGAACGCCGAAGCCAAGGACTTTGCTAAAACTACGATGAAAAATTCCATCCGGGGCATCAAAAGCTTTGTAAACACATTTTTTGTTGCAGGTGGAGCCTGATTGGGAGGACGAGGAGGAGGAACCTGAGGTGGCAGCAGCCATCTCCCTTCTCGCTCTAACAGGCATCCGCAAGACTCGGACGATGCAGCTCGCCGTCATCATCAACGACGTCCCCCTTTTGACCCTGGTGGACTCTGGGTCGACTCACAACTTTGTGGCGGCCGAATTGGTCGCACGAGTTCGATTGTCCCTCACACCACGAACGGATCTGTCAGTGGCAGTCGCTAATGGCTACCAGGTGACAAGCGGTGGCATGTGCCGCGCAATGCCCATCTCCATCGACAAAGAAGATTTCGTCTTCGACTTCCTCACGATTCCGTTGGGCGGCTTTGATATCGTATTGGGCATCCAGTGGCTAGGCTCCCTAGGGCCCATAACTTCGGAGTTCCACCACAGGACGATGCGCTTCTAGCGACAGGGGCGGGAGATCGTGTGGCACAGTGCCAATCCACCATGAGCCGGGCCGCACCTCCACACGGCAACCTCGAGGACCACATGGGCGATCTTTTGCAGGAGTTCCAGGCCATCTTCGCAGAACCACAGGGCCTATCGCCTGCACAAGGGCGGGACCATCACATTTACCTCCTTCCCGATTTGGGTCCTGTGGTGGTCCGACCTTACCGGTACCCCACCCTCCAGAAGGACAAGTTAGAGCACCAATGTGCCACCATGCTCGATCAGGGTATTATCCGACGTAGCACCTCAGCATTTTCGGCGCCTGTCCTGCTGGTCAAAAAGCAGGATGGGACATGGCATTTCTGCGTCGACTACTGGGCATTGAACGATAAGACAATCAAAGATAAATTCCCAATTCCGGTGGTCGAGGAGCTGTTTGATGAGCTCAAAGGAGCTCGATTCTTCACCAAGCTAGATTTGCGCTCAGGGCACCATCAGGTACGGATGCACCCTGAGGGCATCGAGAAGACTGTGTTCACGACGCACGAGGGCCTGTTCGAGTTCTTGGTCATGCCGTTCGGCCTGACGAACGCACCGGCCACCTTCCAGGCTCTTATGAATGAAGTTCTTCGGCCCTACTTATGTCGCTTTGTCCTTCTTCTTTTTCGATGATATTTTGATATACAGCTCCTCTTGGGCAGACCACCTACGACATGTTTGAGCCATTTTCCAGCTTCTACATCGCCATCAGCTTTTCCTGAAGAGATCCAAGTGTCTCTTTGGGGAATCATCGGTGACATACCTTGGACACATCATTCGTGCCGAAGGCGTTGCCATGGACTCGTCTAAGGTGGAGGAGGTACTGGACTAGCAGCAGCCCCAGTTAGTACGCGCCCTTCGCGCCTTCCTTAGCTTGGTGGGCTACTACCGCCGCTTCATCAAGAACTATGGCGCCATGGAGGCCCCTTTGACTCGACTCCTCCGTAAAGTGGGGTTCACTTGGACGGAGGATGCCGCACATGCTTTTGCGACAGTCAAGATGGCGCTCACTTCAGCACCTATCCTCCAGTTGTTGAACTTTTCATATCCATTTATTGTGGAGTGTGACGCGTCGGGCATGGGATTTAGCGCCGTTCTTCATCAAGGCGCTGGGGCCATCGCGTTCTTCAGCCGCCCCATTGCGGCACGCCGCACCAAGCTGGCAGTTTATGAATGCGAGCTCATTGGGCTAGTACAAGCCGTGCGGCACTGGAGGCCGTATCTGTGGGGTGTCCTTTCACTATCAAGACAGACCATTATGCCCTCAAGTTTCTTTTGGATCAACGCCTCTCAACGATACCTCAACATCAATGGGTGAGCAAATTGTTTGGGTTTTATTTTGCAGTAGAATTCAAGCTCGATCGCTTGAATGTGGTCGCCGACGCCCTATCTCGCCAGAATGCCAAACCAGGGATCGCTTTCACCATCACTGCGCCCCGGTTCTCTTTGTTCGAGGATCTGCGCCAGGCCGCATGCACAGAGCCGACCTTGTGCATCGCCTCTGGGTGCGCATCGCCTCCGGTGAGCTCAGTTCTCCTTGGTCCTTGGTGGAGGGCATGGTGTGCTATGAGCAGCGTGTCCACGTTCCAGCCGACTCCATGTTCCTATCAGCTGTCTTTGTGGGCTGTCCATGATGGGCCTCAGCTAGTCTTGCCCTACCGCTTGCGCTCTCAAAAACCATCACCTGACAAGCTGACCGTCATGCGTGATTCATGCTGGTTAAATTAGTCCAGTTTAGTGAGCTGCCTAGCTTGATAATTTCAGTCTCCTTCAAACCGGGCCTGGTTACCATGTTGTGATAGACTAGATTCATCCTTTCAAACGTTGGTTAGCATATAACAGCAGTGGTATTATCGCTTATGATCTGCGTCATGCAATCATACTGCTTTGTGGGCTTCAACTAAACAGAACATGATTCACTAACCATTGGGCAATAAAAGTGTCACTGAAAAGTGTAAGCTGCTATGCTCTTAAATGGGCTCTTGAATGGGCTTCATGCATTCAGCCTAGCAGAAGTATGCTCTTAAATGGGTTCTTAAATCAATGGGCTACAACGTAGCCCATTACAGACAAGACAATCAGGCATGACCGTTCCAAGTTCCAAACACGATCGCCTAGAATAGACGACTGTTTATTTATACACAGTGATAAAAATAGCTTACATAATAGTTTGTCTTTTTACATGTTTATAGACGGCTCCTCTATGTACACTATATTTTATTTCTCATGTCGACTACTAATATGACCCAATTATCTATACTTCGTCTCTCTCAACTCATCAACTCGTATTCTACATTACAAAACTTACAGACAGACAGATGACGTTACACAATTATACATGCCTTAATTTTAAGATATGATCAGAATTTGAGGCTGCATGCGTGTTTTCGCAAATACTGCGGTGCGTGCTCTTTATCGTCTGTCGGTTGATTATCCTTTCCTTTCAAGGGTAGCGAGCAATGTCTCGGAAAACGAGAACCCGACATATATAGTACCCAGCAAGCAATGATAATCGATGGAGGCAACCAATTGGCATGAGGACTAGAAAACGATGAACAATCAATAATCAGTTGTTTCGCCTGATCTAACGTCGTCGTCATCATCACATCAAATTGCTCTTGCGAAGGTAGCTATCCCGTGAGAAAAGCCCGTCTTTTTGCCACATGGAACCAACTTTCTCATGATTCTCACCATGAGAGAAGACGACCTGCTGCTGTCACTTGATGGGATATGAACCCTTAATTTCCTGGTGCGTATTCTGCCTAGGAAACGCGGGGCGTTTGGATAATGGGAAATGAGGGGTGAGAATGGAATTCAAATATAAGGTGGGATCGTGGGAAAAGCGGGGCGTGAAGCACATCGCTAGTCATTGCCTAGCTAAATGACCATTTTATCTGGACTGGACTTGAACTACTGACGAGTCTGCTAGGCTACTGCGATACCACAATCACATGAAGCATAAAATCCGATAAGAGAGCAGATCGGAGAAGATAACCACAAGAGAGCCCAGCACGCTCCACGATGGCTCCCCATGGAGCTTAAAATTTTCGAGACACGGATCCCTCCGCATCGGTCGCTGTAGCCTCGCCGCCTCGCTTCACCTTCGTTTGCTCGCGCTCTCCGAGTTACTCGTCTGCCGAAATGGCGGCCGTCTCGGGGCTTCTTAGACTTCTCGTCGTCGTCCTCTTGCTGCGCGTCCTGGCGGCGGCAGCCGCTGGGGGCGGGAACTCGACGGCGTGCCCGCTCGACCTGGCCTACGTGCAGACGTTCCCGTGGGACCGCACGCCGTGCGCGCCGCAGGTGTCCAACCAGACCACCTGCTGCACGACGCTCCTCTCCGTGCTCGGCGTCGGCCTAGCCGCGCGCCTCCGCGCCACGGGCCGCTTCCGACTCCCGTCCGCGCCCGCCTCGGCCGCCTGCCTCCGCGCCTTCTCCGACGCGCTCGCCTCGCCGCCGCTCTCGCTCCCGGCCTCCCTCGTGCCCGCCTGCTTCTCGGTCTCGTCCCAGTTCGCCATCTCCCCGTCCTACTGCGCCGGAGTCACTACCGCAGCACAGTACATCGCCGCTGTCGGCAACGTCTCCGTTGTTGCCAAGCTCAACTCCTCCTGTGGCTCCAATCTCACCGCGCTGTCGCTCTGCTCCAGCTGCCTCTCCGCCGGCATCGACGCCTCAGCTCGACTCACCGTTGCCGCCGGCAACGGCTCCAAGTCCCTCAACTGTTTCTACCTCACCGTCCTCTACGCCGCCGGCATAGCCAACTCCGCCGGCCCCACCTCCCCCGCCACCGCCAATTGCGTCCTCGGCCTCGCAATCTCAAACACTTCCCCCACTTCTCCGCCTACCTCCAGCTCCATTAACCACACAAACATCGCAGTAGCCACCGCCATCCCAATAGCTTCCGTCCTACTCATCTCCCTCATAGCTCTGCTTGTTTGGAGGAAGCGGCATGACGGCATCAAGATCAAGAACTACGGTTTCCACGAGGAGCGGCGGATGTCGCGCCCGCGGCCCAACACCGGCTCGGTGCTGTTCGACATCGGGGAGTTGGCGAAGGCGACCGGCGGATTCACCGAGAGGAACCTCATCGGCCGCGGCGGGTTCGGAGTCGTGTACCGCGGCGTGCTCGCGGACGGGTCCGTGGTCGCCGTCAAGAAGATGCTCGATCCGGACATGGAGGGCGGGGACGAGGAGTTCACCAACGAGGTAGAGATCATCAGCCACCTCCGGCACCGGAACCTGGTGCCGCTGCGCGGTTGCTGCATTGCCGCCGACGACGACGACCAAGGCAAGCAGATGTTCCTCGTGTACGACTACATGCCGAACGGCTCGCTGGATCACTACATCTTCCAGGACGTGGAAGGCGGCCGGCGGCCGGCGTTGTCGTGGGCGCAGCGGAGGAGCGTGATCCTGGACGTGGCGAGGGGGCTGGAGTACCTGCACTACGGCGTCAAGCCGGGGATCTACCACCGGGACATCAAGGCGACGAACATACTCCTGGACGCGGACATGCGGGCGCGCGTGGCGGACTTCGGCCTGGCCCGCCGGAGCCGGGAGGGGCAGTCGCACCTCACGACGCGCGTGGCCGGCACGCACGGCTACCTCTCGCCGGAGTACGCTCTCTACGGGCAGCTCACCGAGAAGAGCGACGTATACAGCTTCGGCGTGCTGGTGCTCGAGGTGATGAGCGGCCGGCGCGCGCTCGACCTCTCGGACCCGTCCGGCGTCGTCCTGATCACCGACTGGGCGTGGACGCTCGTCAAGGCCGGGCGGGCGAGGGAGGTGCTCGCCGAGCCGCTGCGCAAGGGGGAGAGCCCGAGCGTGGCGGCCATGGAGAGGTTCGTGCTTGTCGGGATCCTGTGCGCGCACGTCACTGTGGCGTGCCGTCCGACCATGCCGGAGGCGCTGAGGATGCTGGAAGGGGACATGGACTTGCCCGACTTGCCAGACCGGCCGCAGCCATATGGCCAGCGGATTGTGTTCGATGAAGGCGACAGCAATTTCAGCGCCTCATCGGTGCTGAGTGGTCCATTCGTGGACTTCGGCGATATGCTTCGGTGATATTGAGCGAGGCAGTGGTGTTGATGGATGCAACGAGATTGATGTTTGGGTTTGGAATCAGAGTATAAGATGATGATGTACTTACATTTTGCATACTGCACTTTTGTAATTGCCCTAACTAAAGTTCAGAGTTCTTATTTTTCTTGATGTAAATTGATTTTATATTACTCTATCTTGTGCTTGTTATGGACTAGGACACGAGTCACTCTAGCATGCGCGTGAACAATACCGTGTGTACTGTAGCAACACATGAACAGTACTGTCCACAATTATTAGAAAGGATTTATTATTTAGAAATATATCTATTAAATATTTAGTATTATTTATTAGTTAGTCAAATTATTATTAGATAAGATTGTTAAAAATAAATTTCCGTATAAATTATTTCTTAGAGGTCAAGTTAGGTCGTCTTTGTAAAAAGGATAGCATGTATCTATTATCAATCAAGCAAGAAATAAATAAAGTTAGTTTCTAACCGGTTGGCTAAAGATCAGAGACTCCTTATTCGTCGGGAAGAGTCTCGGACGAGCTTGGAGGGCGATCTCTCGCCTCTCTGGCTAATCAAGTATCAGAGCCTCGCTACCTCGACAAGGAAGAGCACTGCTGCCATTTAGATGAGGGCAAGTACCCTATCCTCGGCTCTCGAACCCATACTCAACCAAGGACAACAACAATGCTGAAATGATGGAATGAAATGGCCACCATCGCAATCCGAGGATGAGTTGCCTCACCGCGAGGGGCGTAATGTTATGGACTAAGGCACGAGACACTGTAACATGTGCATGAACAGTACCATAAATACTGTAGCAGTATGTGAACAGTGCTACCCGTAATTATTAGAAAATATTTATTATTTAGGAATCTATCTATTAGATGTTTGATATTATTTATTAGTTAGTCAAGTTATTATTAGATTGGATCGTTAAAAATAAGTTTTTTTATAGATTATTTCTTAGAAGTTAAATCGGACCATCCCTATAAAAGAGATAATATGTATCCATTATCAATCAAGAAATAAATAAACAAAGTTAGTCTATAACCATTTAGCTAAAGATCAAAGTCTTCTTATTCGTCGAGAAAAGTCTCGACCGAGTTTAGAGGGTAATCCCTCGTCTCCCTAACTAATCAGGACTCAGAGCCTCGCTACCTCAACAGAGGAGAGTCCTCCACCAGTACCCAACCAAGGACCACCACAGTGCTGAAATGATGAAATGAAATGGCATTAACATCAAATCAAGCTTTGTCACACTGTTTTAGTTACCATCACAAAGTATTCACCGTCCGACAAATGCGGTGATTACACAAACATACAGTACCACGTTACTGACATTTCAGTCTCATTGCTGGTGCCATCTACAATGAGGGCAGACCGGCAGACAGTGTGCGTGTACTAGAGCTCGACTATATCGGCACATCAAGTAACTGACATATAACATGTTCAATTGTTCATCCAAACAGACATGAAAAGAGAGATACAGTTGGCAACGCATGATGACATACAAAGCCAGTGGTGGATGATATCATCAGATGAAGTGGTATGGCGATTCAGCAGTCTAGTTGTTCTCCTGCAGGTTGGGGTGGCTGGGTTGCACACGGAAGGTGATTGGCATCTGCGCTGCAAAGTCCCTATCTGGATGGTACCCAAGCTCAAGATCCCTCATGCTCCCACTCAGGGCAACATCTTGCTGGTGCTGGATGAGAAGGAAGAAAAACAGTGGCTTAGGTAAGCTTTCAAATTACAAGACTACTTCAGTAACTACCAACTGGATGAGAGTAACTACTTCAGTAACTTACAAAATTACTGAAAGCCTTTACAGAGCATTGTAAACTGAAAAGGCTAATTTATGTGATTGCATCGATTTTAAACAGGAGCCTGGTTTAGGCTCTCTGATGATACTGATAGTATAAGGCAAAGAAAAAATCGGTGCTGGAAATGAGTAATGGCAATCAGGAGCCAATAAGTATTGAAACCTTCTGGTTGGTTAATCAGGTGGTATTACAGTATGACTGCTAACCTTTATTATGGATGGAAAGATATTTATGTGCTTTCAACTCATTTATTTAAGAAATTTCCATGTGTTCCTTCTATTTTTGAAAGAACCATGTGTTCCTTCTATTTTTGAAAGAACCATGTGTTCCTTCTAAAACATATAATTCACACACTCCGAAGAGTGTTCATGCAAATATTGATGAAGACAATCATACCATCAGCTAGTAAAAACTTCAAAATTTAAAGAGACGTTACAGCATAGTAGTAAACTACAGTAAATGAAACAGGATGCCAAGCACCAGACCGCTTGGGACAACAAACATAACAAGTGAAAATGGATACAACTTATTCAATTAGAATTTCAACAAATGAAAGACCATTCTGCAAGGTCACTTACCAGTTTAAAAGCGAGCAACTTGTTCTCATCTTCCAGCATCTTACCCTGCAGTCAACAAAGAAAACAGTTAATGAGGACAAGTATAAAACAGCTGTTCTATGATCAACAAAAACGCATGACCCATAATCATCTATTTAGAACTAGGTCATACATTTCTCACGAGCCTTTCCCAGTGGTCCATCTGCACCAACAAAACAAAGCAACATCAGAAACCAAAACATTTCAATAGGAGATAATACCTATAGCGTCAAACACTACAAGACCAAAAAATCGAGCAAACGTATTACCAGTTTTTCGTTCAGGTTCGTCAGCCCATTCTCAAGTGCCTTCTCAATCGTGATCAGCTCTTTGGGTTGCAGCGAGTTCAGATCTTCGCCTTTCAAGTGCCTGTACCATCACAATGGGTGACCACAATCTCCATAGACGGACATACTGAACTTCGAAGGAAAAAGAAGCAATCTATTCAAGGCTGAAGCATTTACCTGAGCTCTATCTGCATGTTATCGTTCTCTTTCTTGATTCGATCAATCTCCGCACTAAGGCTCTGAAACGTTTCATGTGCTCATCAGTGATAAATCACTCTTCTCAATTGATTCCGAAGACTTGCAAAAATGTGGTCTTCTAGCTCTAAAAAAAGTATATTCAGTTGGTCTGGAGAGCGAGAACTACCTTGTGCTTCTCATCCCACAATATCTTCCCGGAGTTGGTCTGGTACTTCTCCAAGATTCTTGATAGCCTATGTCCCACCAAAGTGATACAAAAATACAGGGTGCTAAACGTGTCAGTTCAGCAGAAACCGAGTGGTTTTATGACTTGTTTAACTACAAAAAGAAACCGACTTTAAACGGAAAAGAAACTAATGAAGCCAAAAACTTCAAGACCTACACAATTCCGTTCATGGTAAGTTGGTATGATACGATATGAATAGCAGCAGTAGTGGTAAAAATCCAATCTTATACCTAGTTGCAGTGACTCTCCGCTCCATCTATCTCCCGATACAGACACCGACAAACAGCTAAAAATTGCATATATGTGCCAAACAGCGAAGCACAACAGCAAATCCCTTTTCCCCCCTTTTTTCTTTTGAAATTTCACCTCAAAACTAAAACGCTCACAACCATCACAAAATTAACAAAGGCTAGCCAAGAAGATAGAGAAACGGGAAGGTACGGCACGCACGAGGTCTTGGGGGAGCAGTAGTCGTAGAGCTTGCCGCCGCTGGAGAAGATGACGGCGCCGACCTCGGCGTCGCACAGCACGCTGATCTCCCGCGCCTTCTTGAGGATCCCGTTCCGGCGCTTCGAGAAGGTCACCTGGCGGTTGGTGGAGTTCTCGATCCTCTTGATCTCGATCTTCCCGCGCCCCATCCCTCCTTCTCCTCCTTCCTCCAGCTAGCGACGCACAAGAAGGGGCTAGCTCGCTTCTCCTTGCGTTCTTGAGGGGGCTGGAGCCGCTTGGTTGGTGTCGGTGCGGTGTGGTTGGGAGAGGCGGTGGTGGGGGTGGGGGAGGAGTAAAGGAGGGCGCCATGGGAGGAAGAGGAATGGTGATGAGGTTGCTTTCGGGCTAGTTTCAGGGGGGAAGCCGGAAACGGCAAATGCTCTGTTTGCTTTGCTTCCGTTGGCTTGCTGCGATATCCGATTTGATTGTGACATCAGCTGCTGATCTCTAAGTCACGTAAGATACGAGATGATATGAATAAGAGATAAAGAATAAGAATTAGATCGTCTCTTATATAGTAGTCGACTGTAACATCAGAAATAAGACATATTGTACATAAAAAAATTGTCTATAGAGACATATAAAATAACAAACAATTATAGGAGATGTTTTTAGCGCTACTTATAGATGATATTGATGGGTACTATAGACGATCGTTGCCTATACTATTGTACATGTCCTAAAGATGGGGAGAAGGGTCTTGATTGTTGTATATCGGCTGTTTCAGGACCGGATTATGCATGCACACTTTACTTAAGTAAAGATTCATTAGAGAGGTCGTCGGCCAACAAGGCACATTAGTGCGTTTAACCCCATATTGTTTATTTATGCACAAAGGGGACCTCCTCCCTATATATAAAAGGGGTAGGGAGTTCTCAGTGCACACAAGCCTTCAGGCAAAGAGATTGATAAAAAAAAGGCTATGACTACATCCTTATATTCTTATCTATTATTTATTATTCGCGAGTTAAGAGATTTGTTCATCGGCAACGCAACCTCGAATATACAACACGTTATCAGCACGATAGCGCTCTAAGCTAAGGATTCTTGGTACGGTGCTTTGATATGAGTTTTCAATTCTATCGGTAATTGTAACAGCCCAAATTTCAATTTTCAGTTGAAAATAAAGTTTAATTATTTTATTGGATTTTTGTGGAATTTTTAAAGCTTTTCCTTAACCAAATTAAAGCTAAAACAAAATTATGTGCAAAATCTATTATCAGATAATAGCTGGAAATATTTTTCTTAAATCCTAAATGCTCCAGAGAATTTCTGTGAATTTTCTCATAATTTTTGGAATTAAATTGCTATATTCTAAAGCCTAATTGAATTGTCGACATTTAATTAAATCGTAAATCGAAGAAATCTCCAAAAAGCGTTGTCCGGGCCAAACTCAACCCACCCACTTCCATTTTCATGCGCCCACTCCAACCGCGCGCGCCTCCTTCACCGACAATGGCCATTGCCGCTCTCTCTCTTCCTCGCCATGCCGCTTGCATTTGGCCCACCGTTGGATTAAAATCCAACGGCCAGAAATCCGCGATGCATTCAGAAGGTCCGAATGTTCTACTCAATCGGGACCATCAGTTCTACATCCAACGGCTCACATGCATCAGTCACTTAACGATTCATTGCACACCGCCGTGATCTATCGCGACCGTTGGATCAGGATCAAACGGCCACACCAACCCCAACTTACCGCTTCGCCAATCTAATCGCGACCGTCCGATCAGAATCGCATGGCCCACCGTCATCGTCTCTGCGTCGTCTTCCCGCACAGCCGCAACAGGAACCGCCGCCATTAAAGCCAACACCCGAGCTTCCTCTCCGCCGTTTCCCTTTCCCACTCCTCGCCATCGTGCGCATTGACTACCCCGCATCACGCCGCCCCACTTCCGGCCGTTTTCCCCTTTTCTTGTGCACACGATCGCCGGAACGTCGCCACTACCGCCGCCACGCCCGCGCACACAATCTTCACCACCCGGCCTCCTCTGCCACTATAAAGGGAGCATGAGGTGCCCCTCGACCACCAACACACCGCCACCACTTGACACCTCCTCCTGCCTAAAGCGCTTCAATTTCAAGTTTCTTCGCGGTAAGCACCTCGGTTCTTCTCCGTTTCGCGCGCCAGAGCTCCTTCGCCCCCGCTGCCGGCACCATCGGCATCACCGCACCTGCGCGGCCGCCGCCACCACTCACTTCCTGAGGATCGCCGAACCCCTACTTGCCGACGACCACGCGCGCCGCCGCCAAACTCGTCGCCGACGACCTTCCGGCCACGCTCGCGCGCGTTTTGGTAACCAGTGTGTTCGCAATTGTCCCCTCTTCAATTTGCGCACGTCCATTTAGCTCGCCGCGGCGTAGAACGCCGGCGAGAACACCCACCGGAGCACCACCGGCCTCGGGCCTACGTGGCCGGCCACGTGTACGCCACTGTGGAGCCACATCAGCGCCACCTCGGCGCCAAAAGCTGCGTGGCTGCCCACATGGTGGCCACCTCAGCCACGTCCACCCCTCCCTCAAAGCCGAAAGTCCGTGGACTTGGTTCATGAGAGCCGAGTCACTGACCAGTGGGGTCCATATGTCAGAAAAATTAATTCATTTCTTTTAATTTCCGGAAATTCATCGCTGGCGTCAGCATTGCGCAATAAATAGAATTTTCTTTAGAAAAATAATTCAGAGAATTCAATTAAATTCCGATTTTGTATTAAACTTCTAAAATTCATATCTTTTGCATTTGAACTCCAAATTGAGTGGTTCAAATTGCAAAAATTGTCTAAAATCATAATCTAGCTAACTAAAGCAAAATATTTTAATTTGGAGTTAGTTTGATCTAAGTTTTTGATTTTATTTGAATTTGAGTTGAATTTGTCGTATTTTCACGTATAGACTTCGACGACTCCGGAGAGTTAGATCCTTCCGACGATTTAGAGTTCCAAGACTTCAACGAAGGCAAGTTACACTATTGATCATATTGTTCCTATTGTTTTAAAGTATTTATTTACTATTTACAATTTATTATTGCATGCATATGTTTATAAAAATATCCGAATATCCCGATTTCAGTATATAGTTGTTCCAAACTCCTTGGTATGGCCAATTTGACTATCAAACCTGAATACCTTGACACCTTAGATAAAATTTGTCAAATGCTTAGTCTTGCTTAGATAATATTTACAAGTTTGGGAGAATTTAGTCAAACTTTTACAATTTAATTTAAAATGTGTTCATGTGGTATTGTTTTATCACGAAATGTTTATAAAGAGGTTTTTACTCTAAATAAAATGAAATGGGTTTGGACTTGGCGAGATGGATGGATGGTGGGTGTAGTTCATGCAGGTCTAATCTGTTAGGATTACGACCAGGGTTTTAAATTGGAAGTCGCCTGAGTCGCTTAAGGACCGGTCTTTGAGCGTATTTTGCTACGCCTACCGTACCACCACATGTCCTGTATGGGCGGGATTTGGCTAAATAATCTGTAGTGTCTTAGTGTTATTTGTGCTATGTTGTATGTGTGGGCGTTGGTCGACATTAGTCCCACTCGCGCAAGAGGGGCTTAGGAGGATGGATAGTCCAAAGGTAGCGAAACCTTAGCGGACATGAATACTGAGGACAACGCTTGTAACGGCCTCATGATGATTGCTTAGTCACACGCCTTGGAGCGTGCATTGGCCGACATTAAAAGCATTTTATCTCGTGTGGGTAAAGCTGCACAACCTCTGCAGAGTGTAAAACTATTCGAATAGCGCGTCATGGTCATGGATATGCTAGCAAAGCCACTCTAAGTTAGAATTGTTTTTGGTTTATAAAATGTGTTCAATGATGTTTTAGGATGGATAGTCCTATGGAAAAAATTGGGTGGTTAGCCAAGTGTTAGGAGGATATCCTTCAATAATCAACTAGTGGAGGTCATCCAATATTCGTTGTCGGCTTTGTCACTATCTTTATTCGAATTATTAAAATTGGTCTTACAAAAGTATTAGCAATATAATCTGAAAATGTCTGTTTATGCAAAACAACCCGCCATTACCTTTGTTTACCTTATGCATGCATTAAACTTTCTATATTGGGTGTGACTTGCGAGCACGGTAGTAGTGCTCACTCTTGTTGAATAAATCTTATTCAGAGAAGACGTTTTCCGACGGTGAGGATCTTGGCGAATAGGTAAGTGCGTCCTGCACGATTGCCTATGGCAAGTCGTGTGGCCTACTACTTCTACTACTCTTCCATTGTGTTACTTCTTTTCTTTGGTCACGCCCTTTTGTAATAAACTTTGAATTATTATCAATAAACTCGTGATATGATTGTGCTATCACTTTTTGTTTAACTGTGTACACTAGAAATCCTGGACTAGTGTATGAACACAGAGAATTTGGGATCCTTCGTTCCCGGGTTCAACAGTAATATTTTTTAATAGATTGTTTTTTCCACTATTCATTACAACACATACCACTGGTCAACCGGGCGCAAGCCTCCACGTGTGTGTCGACCGCCTGGCCGTACGCCTCCGTGTACACCCCGCTGCGCCGCCACCGACGGGCCACCGGCCGCATGCCTCCGCGTGCGTGTCACGGCTACAACGTCACCGACCGACGACCACACGCCTCTGCGTGCACGCTGCCGAGTCGTAATAGATTGGAACGGGTGGACTGTGAGGACCCCAGTTTATTCGACTTGTAATGCTTAGCCTTCCATTGACCCTAGCATCACAATTCAAATAAACAAAGCCTCGAGATATGTATACTTTCCAGAACTGCAGTATACACACCTCTTCACAAAATTATGCATCAATTCTATACACGAGAGGTTACAACATCAAAACTACAAATATACAACAGATTGAAATTACAAGATAAATAACAAACTACACAGCGGAAGCAAAAGCCATAAGATGACGATAAATAAAAGAGCCAATTAGTGTGCCTTTACCCACAAGGCAACCAACCGGGCCGCCATGCTAGTCGTCAAACCCGTAACACATCTCACAAAAGGGAAGCCCTTGGGGCTCACCTTCTTCCTCTGCAACAAAAACATTAAGCAAAGCAACTGAGTACAAAAATTATTTTTGTACTCGCAAGACTGACGTGTAAGGGTAACAGATCTATAATTTAACTACATGCAAGCTTTATTTAAGTGGAGGGGGCTCTGGACTTGCTTTTAGCATAAAACCAGTTTTCTTTTGTAATAATGTAATAGTTTGAAGGCAGTTTTAACAATTCAAATTTTATTTGCAGAAATAACAGCGATACAGTAATAATAACAACAGTAAAGACAACCTAGAAGTGACTAACCCATTAGTCACCACAACAATAGTATGAATATCCATTCATACCAACCCATCAAGTTTTAATTAAAAGGTTGTAGTCTAACTCTTGAAAAGCTTACCCAAGCGTGTCCATAACCTAGGACGAGTCTATTCGAATAGTTTTAACCCGCAGGGTGTACCATGCATACCACACTTGCATCGCCTTTAAGCCAAAGCACACTTCCGAAGGTATGCTGGCACGGCTAAGTCCTACGAGACGTTTTTCAATATTGTGTATTAACTACGAGCCGCTCGTATGGATAGAAATCCATATGTTTACATGGTAAAGCCGAAAAGACAACTACCCACAAAGGGTAAAGCTTTTCGGACAACTACCATGCTCCCAACACCATCCCTCCTGCGACCTCCTGCGACTCGGAGCCAATACACGCCAAAGTACTAAGTCAAGAGAGGTCCCATACCCCCTAGTGTGGTTAGCACGCAAAATTGCCTGGATAACAGATACTCACAAGATATTCGGTCCTTAATTGACCCAGGCACCATTCCAGTCACACTCAAAATCATACCATCTTACCATTGTGCCCAAGTCCAAATCATTTTGTTTTCATTTTTAGTTTTCACAAATAACTTAGCACAAAGGCTGAAAATGTAAAGTTATAATAATTTTATGTGATCAAAGTTATCGACTAAGTCGATAACCGCCCAATTCTATCGGTATCTAAGCATGGCTAAGCATCATATCGTAAAGACGAATAAAAGGCCCTAAATCATTCACCGGGCTCTAATTCACCAGTGAGGATAATATTCCTAAGGTAGTGGCAGGGGTGAACAATTTCAGGGCAACAATGCAATGGGATTAACTATCTCTAATCGACAAAATTAATCATTGACACAAAAGCATGCATACGTATGAGTAAAACAAAGTATTAGATTTTAAAAGTAATGAGATTGAGTGGATATGATCAAACTGCTTGCCTTTGCCTTGCTAGAGATATTTGATGACTTGCTGCAGAGGATCACTCTCGATATCAACGTCATCTAACGATAAAAACTGCCAAAACAGAAAACAGCGAATAAACACCAGAATGACAAAAGTATCCAAAAATTAATAACACAGAAGATATA
Source organism: Ampelocalamus luodianensis (assembly GCA_036346255.1). NCBI lineage: Eukaryota > Viridiplantae > Streptophyta > Magnoliopsida > Poales > Poaceae > Ampelocalamus > Ampelocalamus luodianensis. The sequence continues at coordinate 19,475,409 of CM070617.1, read as the reverse complement.
TTATGAATTTAGGAACAAAAATTAGATGATTTGGAGTTTATTTAAATTAGTTAGGGTTTCTTGTGATTGATCTTTCCAAACTCACTTATTTTCCACGATAATCATACCGTCAAAATCAAACATCTTATATACTTTTCTCTTTCGGCATACTTGATGGTGATTGTGTGCACATCTATTAACTAAGCAGCAAATTACCACATTTTAAATAACTCACTATTCTATGCAACCTTTACTGTTATTAGTTCATTTAGACCTACAAATTTGTTATGGAGTACTGACTAGCTCATTAGCGAACTAACAATTGCTAAACAGACTTCTACCCAACTTTGGCCTTATTGACACTTAACTATTAACACTCCTAAGCACCACACAACTAATATGTGGATGCTAACAAATTTTTCAGCATGCTGTTACCTTATGGTCTTACTACCAGAACTAAAAACTCCTAAGAAACAAATCCTGCTGAGGACTGAGATAATCTCCAATAAGATTATGAAGTTTCCCCCAACACATTGCCTTGGGAGATGTTGACCAGACCCTACTGCAGATCTTCCAAAGGTGCCATACTAACCCATTGCTATACAGATCAAGAGACCCAAACTGATTAGTACAGTCCGACAATACAACTTATCAAAGTGCAACTTCAACTGTAAGACAATCAATAAGACTAGTATTGACTCATCAACTACTAGAACTAGTTCTACTAACAAAGAGCCTAAAATGACATGGAGAGATTGAGCAAGAGTGGGAGCTTCTGCTAGATGAAGTCCAAAACACAGCCACTCTGATGGTTTCAAGGTTTTCAATTCTATACTTGCTTTCAATTATGTTTGTTTCCTGATAGCTTAAGTGTATTAAATGGCTAAATAGATTCACAATCCTGCTAACTACTAGTGTTAGAGTATCAAATAGTCTACTGACAAAACCAGTTTTCAACCGAAAACATTCTCTGCTCAAAACTTCACCACAACAAATTATACTGCTGACAACTAATTACCTATTTGCTAAATTAAAACTTAGTGATCAACTTTACATACACAAAATTTGCTAGCTCAAGAGAGTTGACATAACAATTGAGCCCTAATTTCAGTAACAGAGAAGAATTTCAGAGATGAAGCTACAGGGCAGACAGAGGATACTCGATCGTGGTTCATCGCCGGCGGTTGGAGTGGCGGGGAGACCATGGCGATGTCCAAAATGGGTCGCCAGGGGGTCAAGGGAGCTAGGGGTGGTCGCGGGGTGGCCGGAGAGGCACTGTGGCGGCGCGGCGACAGGTCGCGGCGGCCGGCCGTGGAGGTGGAAAGGGGGCGACGGCGTCGGGTGTGGTTGGAGAAGAATTAAGGTGCGCCTGAGCACCAGTGGGCTACCTGGAGCAGGCCGGGGTGGTCGGTGATGACGGAGAGCGGCCGAGTGGCCCGGTGACGACGAGCCGGCGGTGGCGCGGGGTGGTCACCGTGGAGAGGTCCCTGGAGAGAAAGAGAGCACAAGTGAGTGATTGGGTGGGGAAGAGGGAGCCTAGAGGGTGCTCCAGGAGGTAAGAATCAGAGAGGGAGTCGCCGGAGTAGGCGCGACGCTAGAAATGGCGGTGGCGGCCGTAGTTGGGGAAGAAGGTCCGTGCGCAGCTCCTCTGTGGCGGTTCCTCCAAATAGACCGAGGGGTTTTGTTCCTCAGGGCGAGGGACGCGCCGTGACGCGGTCAGCCGAGGTCGGAGCTCGCCGGAGCGACCGGAACGCTAGGAGGCGGCGCGGCGCTGCTCACGGCTTCCTGGTGTTCGGCGAAGAAAATGGACAGAGGAGGGGAAGGGAAAAGCCGGGGTTGGTGGGGCTCTCGACGGCTTTTGAAGGAGAAGGCGGATGCACCGAGGTGAAGACGGCATGGGCGGCGAGGTGACCGGCGAGTCGCGCTAGCACGCATGCGGCGACGGTGGCGAGCGGCGCGCGGGCGAGCGCGCGCGAAAACGCCGCGTGGAAGAAAGGTGCCGACGGCGGGCCCACAGGTAAGTGAGAGGGAGAGAGAGGTGGCTCGGTGCGAGTTGGTTCGGTCGGACCTGGGTTGCGAAGGGGCCGGTCGGAGTCGGGTTCGGTCGGAGGAACAGTAACAGGTTTTTAGTTTTAGGGTTTTAGTTTGACTAAAATCAACACAAGTTTGACCTAACCGTTTGAAATAGAAATAAAATTCAAAAAATTCTGAAAATTTTTGTGGGCACTCTGAGGTTCACAAGGGACGCAGGAAAAATAATTTTAAACATTTTATATATTAAAATTTGTTAGAATTAAATTACTTTCAAATCTGCATTTGGGATTTCATTTGAATTTTTGTGAAGTAAAAAACACTCCTAAAATTTTGGTAAAAATAATTACAATTTAGTATAAATAATCTAGTATTTGAATAAATTATTTGCAGGAACTTTTATTCACACATTTTTCTGGAATTCAAATAGCAACGGAATTTAAGTTTTTTTTAAAAAAATTGAAATCTCAACACAAACTTTAATACAAACATCAAAAGTTTAAAATTGTGCACAAGTTTGTAGAAAAATAAGAGCATGACCAAGAGATACAACAAAAGTTTTTAGACTTTAATACTTTTATACATTTGAAATACAAACCCTAGTTTTGGGGTTGTTACATGGACGCCACCAAACTTACCACTGGTGGGATGCCGCACGTCTCCGCACGCCATGCTCTAAGGGCACCCCGTTGTCATCGCCTCCGTGCTGGGTTTTGAATAAGGATATCAAGAATGAGTATTTGACTGAGAGAGATCTTTTAACTCTATAGGTTTTCCTTCAAAAGAGATAAAACCAGTAAAGAGAATTAATATGCTCCCACAGGAGGAGCATGATTGGACGATGTCGTAGGGGTGGCCTACCGACCCCAACGATTTGGTGAAGGTACCAAGTGGGTTGCCGAATGCACTAAGCCAAGGGTGTACCTCAGCCTAGACGAGGGGTGCCACTTAACCCTCACACATGCGGAGTGGTACAAGAAGGTCGTTGAAGGCACCAAGCCAACAGTGCACTTTGGCTCGAACAGGGGGACTAGGTACCCCCTCGCACAGCCGAAGGGTACATGTCGTAGGGGCGGCCCATCAGCCCCAACGACCAGGCGAAAGCCACGAGGAGGCCCCTGGGGCCAAGGCCGAAGGCGCGACTAGGTGCCTTCCCGGAGGACACCAAACATGCATTCGGGAAGGCCACGAAGGGCGCGCGAAGGCCAGCAAAAGGCTCGTGGGGACCAAGACCGAAGGTGCGGCTAGGGATCCCCGGAAGACACTAGATATATCTTCGACGGAGCCCCAAGGGGCGCTTGAAGGTCACCAAAAGGCTCCCAAGGACCACAGGCAGAAGGCACGTTCCCACGAAGGGTACCAAGGGTACATTTAGGGGGCACCGAAGGATGCAGGAAGCCCCTAGGATCCCTGCCCGGGGACACCTGCTAAGCACCGAAGGGCGTCCAGGGCCCCTCGGGTCGGGGGACACCCTGCACGGTGTGAAGGGAAAGAGGTGTTGATGGACCACGCGTATCAACCAGATGGATCAAGACTAAGAGGGTCCACCGTAAACCGAAAGCTACGCAAGGAAGAAGGAAAAACCCCTGTAGCCCCTACAGTCATAGGGTCTTTTATGGGTAGAACCATAATCTCGTGTGCCCTGGTCGAGAGGCTATAAATGTTGCCTCCCCCATATAATGGGGAGGACTTTTTCTCAAGACAATCAATACATATTTACTTCTCTTGGCATCAGTCCCCTTTCTCGAGGATCCCCTAGTTCCCCCTCGCGGTAAATGGGGTCCCCTTTTTTATACTGTCTGGTCTCTTTGCTATGACAGCTGGCGTTGTCTGTGGGGAGCAGCAAAGGAGTCACGAAGCAGTTTTGAAGCACCGACATGGCCCCTCAGAAGAAGAACACATCCAAGGTCTTCACGGCCGCGGCTGCTGCGGCTCCAAGTATCCCGAGGGCCAAGCGAAGTAGGACCTCCGCAGTAGTGGCCACCGCCACCGAGGCCACACAGGAGGAGGCCAACAACTCCACACACAGAGACATCGTCGGGAGCAACACCCGGCCCACCGAGGCATTTCTCCCCAAGAACCATCGGGCAGGCCTGCATCCGTCTGGGGCCATGGGCGTGACCCAGGAAGCGTACGAAGCCCTCCAAAAGGAGATAGCAGACTCTGCCCTATCAAAAAATATAGGGGATGGCGTTTTGCCTCGCCTATCCTTGCGTACAGCTCGTCAAACACTGTGCAGCAATACATCGTTCCCTATCCTTGTGGAGCCCAACCGCCGCCATTTGTCTCCTACTCTTTTTCACCATGTAATATCTGCACACCGACTACTGCCGCATCATACCTCTGCCAGAGCCCTATCCTCGCTACTAAAATGAGGGCATGATGCTTCGCCCCCTATCCTCGCAAGTATTAGTAATCTCTCCCAGAGATTTTAATATAATAATTTTGTGATGAGACTGGAACAGAAATGGAGACAAGGATTAATAAGGTATTTAGTGCTATATAGCAAGTGAGAAAAGCCCACTTAAGCTCTGCAGCAGTTTCTATTTTATTAGCATGGCCCTAACCGATTGCTCTGATACTAGCTGTGGTGCCCCACGTCATTACCCCGAAGGGTAATCACACTTAGTCATATGGATTACTATTCGTCTGCCCTATAGAACACCGCTCCAACGAATAGTAAGTGTCGTAGGGACGCCCCACCGGCCCCACACGACCCGGCGAAGCACGGCAGCACCGAAAGGTCTTTCAAGGACCTACTCGGAGGTTGCCCCGAAGACCCCCCGGAGGATCCGAAGACCCTCCAAAGAAGGCAGCAGAGGACCGCCGAAGGACATAGGGTCCGCAGGAACGGTGGACCGGGTGTATCTCCCAAGATAGACCGTGTCCACGAGGGCACAACATGGACCAGAGGCTACGCATAGGGTGCACAAAAGACCCTGCAGCCCCTAGGACTAATGTACTTTGCTAGGGGTATACATGTACGTTTAAAATGTCATATCGAGAGGCTATAAATAGCCCCTCCACCATGTAATTGGAAGAGGATCTGGAAATACAACCGAGCCCCTGTTCAGTCCCCTCGTCTTTCCAGCACGGGGGGTCTCCACTTCTTACTGTCTAGTCTTCTCACTACGACAGTTGGCGCCGTCCGTGGGGTTCAGCAAGAAAGTCACACAAAAATTCATGCCCCCCCCGAAGGGTAGCACCCAAAGTCTCCGCAACCGAGGCAGCAGCGGCGGCCGCGGCCCCGAACACTCCCAAAGCAAAGCGGGGTCGGGTCGCATCTACCGCTGCTGCCGCCCGAGCCACAGAAGAAGAAGCCAATAATTCCACCCATAGGGACATCGTAGGAGGCGATGCCCCGCCCACCGAAGCATCTTTGCCAAATACACAGATCGCGGGCATCACTCAAGAATCATACGAAGCACTCCAACGGGAATTGGTGGACCTCCGGCGCGAGATGCTTAGTCTTCGACAGGCAGCGGGAGGCACCCTTACGACCAACCAGCCACAGCCCGACACTCAACACCCCGAAGTTGGAGCCCAAACCATCCAGGAGGAACCAAACGCGAGCCTACAGCTCCGGGGAGATCCCAACTCACCGTTGAGCGCAGGGCTCGAAGCAACACGCTGGCCAAGGAACTTCAAAATGCCGGAGGTCACACCCTTCGAAGGGTGCACAGATCCCTCGGAGTTCCTGCGCGTGTATGAAGCAGCAGTCGAAGCGGTGGGAGGAGACGACACAAAGAAGGCGAAAAGCATCACGCTCGCCCTTAAGGGTGTCGCCCTGACGTGGTTCTTTACCACCCCCCGCTCCATTTACGCCTGGGAGCAGTTGCGTGACCACATACGCAACAACTTTCAAGGAAACTGCAGCGAGCCGAAGGATGCAGGACACCTGTTCGCAGTCAAGCAAGCCCCGGGCGAATCCCTTCGAAGCTTCTTCAGAAAATTCGCAGAAGTAAAGTGCCAAGTCAAGGGGGTCAATGAGACTACCATCATAAACGCCGTAACCTGCGGTTTGCAAGCCAGCACGCACGGTCGCAGAACTCTTCGAAACCGACCGCTCGCCGCACCTGCGAGGCGGTTCGCTCGGCCACCACAGCGGGACTCCCCCCGCGCTCGAAGCGTCATGGGGACCGGAAGGATCAGCGTTCGAAGCCGACCCAGAAACCTCCACCCGGTCTGAAGGGTCCGCCGCCGGTCTCTTCGCCGCATGCCCTAAGGCCTCCGCATTATGCGAACTAGCACCAACGTCGCGGGGCGCAGCGACGCGCAGAGGGGCCACCAAAATTGGTCCGGCTCCCTCCACCTCCACCGGTCGGGGGCGCTTCTTCTTCTTGGCCTCCGGGTCGGGCCGATCGGAGAGGCGAACTGACGCAGGATACGTCTGGTTCAACCACCCCTCCCGCACAATCAGGCCGCGCCTCGAGTGCTCTTCACCCGTATACGGGCCAAGAAGCATCTCCGCCGCGCGGCTCGCTTCGGCAATGGACACAGCTGCAACGAACAAAAAGAAACAAAAATATCATCTTTCAAAACACGCACAAAGAGCCGGGTCAAGAGTCATACCTTCGTGCCCCCTCACGGTAAGAGTGGGGTGCCCAGAGCTGGAGGTGCCCCGCTCAACGTCCCAGTCCCGAGCCAACGGCCAAAGTCCGAAGGCGCAAAACTCCTCCACCAAGTCGCGCGTGGAGAAGCGCCTCGTCACGTCCAGAAGAAGCCGCAGATACGCCTCCTCCCTCACCGTAAGCTCGATGTCGGGGCTGGCGATGGGCTGTATCGGCCCGCCTCGGGATCGCAACCCATCTTCTGGCACGGAGGTATGGTAGAACCACCTCCGCGTCCAAGCAGTTTCCCATCGGTTCCGCGCCGCCGGAGCAGGCAGGTACATTTGGCAACGCGACCTTGGTTGAAAATTAACGCTGCCAAAATTCAATGTGTCGTCGTCGCTGTTTTTCTTTGGTTGGCAACAAGCATCATGCAAGAACGTGAAAAGGCGACCCTCTCCCGCAGCTCCGGCCGCTCGAAGCATCCACTCGAAGACCCCTAACTTAACAACCGAGTTGGGGGAAAGCTGTGCCAATTCTACACTGTACAGCTGTAGCACGTCCTTCACCAGATCCACGCACGGGATTCGCAGCCCGGCATCAAGAAAGGCAACAAAAACTACCGCCTCGTCCGCTCAAGGCGACGACACCGTCTCCGCTCCAGGGACCCGGACCTTTGTCATACTCTCCAACTTGCCCTCCTCCACGAGTGTCCGGAGCACCGCCTCCGTCACCGTAGACCTCCCAAGGTCACTCGTGTAGGACACCTCTACCAAAGCATCCTTGCCTCGCTTCGTCATGTTTTCAACACGAGACGTAGCAAAGCACGAACAAAACAGTTGGAAAGAACCGATAGAATAAGCTCAAAAAAAGGGGGGTGGCTACTTATAGCCGCCCAGGCCAGCCCAACAGGCGCCACATGTCATCAATGAAATGGCGAGCAGTACGAGGAGGCGCCGGTACGGGCAATGGTGCCATTATGACACGTCAATACGACGCACAACGCCCTAAGCGTCGTTACGGCGCATGGCGGCCCCAGCCGCCGTCAGCATACATCGCATGCCAGCACCATTAAAGCGCACGACGCCCCAAGCGTCCCCCGCAGTAAACAATGCCCGCAGGAATGAAGACCCTTCTCAACCAACAAAGCTTTGCCACGACAGAGGGGACGGTGTGTCTGGACCTTACAGGGGAATGGCGCGGTTTCAGCCATGGCGAAGCAGACCTCGACCGCGAGGGGCTTGTCGTAGGGACGCCCCACCAGCCCCACACGACCCGGCAAAGCACGGCAACACCGAAAGGTCTTCGAAGGACCTACTCGGAGGTTGCCCCGAAGACCCCCCGGAGGATCCCGAAGACCCTCCAAGGAAGGTAGCAGAGGACCGCCGAAGGACATAGGGTCCGCAGGAACAGTGGACCGGGTGTATCTCCCAAGATAGACCGTGTCCATGAGGGCACACCATGCACCAGAGGCTACGTATAGGGTGCACAAAAGACCCTACAGCCCCTAGGACTAATGTACTTTGCTAGGGGTATACATGTACGTTTAAAATATCATATCGGGAGGCTATAAATAGCCCCTCCACCATGTAACTGGAAGAGGATCTGGAAATACAACCGAGCCCCTGTTCAGTCCCCTCGTCTTTCCAGCACGGGGGGTCTCCACTTCTTACTGTCTAGTCTTCTCACTACGACAGTAAGTCTTACCAAAGTCAACGTAGCAAAATAATAAGATAGAAACTGTATTTTTTATTACAGCAATAGCCACGCAAGGCTATGATCTTTATTACAAGTAGTAATTTACAACTGTAAAATAGGAATAAGTCCTTTTGCTTGCCTACCATTCTCCACTGGTCGTCTACTCGTCCCACGCGCTGAATATGGTGTCCACCTCGCCCTGCTCCTTGTAGAAAGTGCCCTCGTCTCCTATGGTCTCATCAGCACCTGCGTATCTTCGCCCCACTCAGGATAATTCCCGACCAGACTAGGATCTAACAAAGGAGAATAATAGTAAGGTTGAGTACTAATGTACTAAGCAACAGTGGCGGATCTGGGCCTCGGGCAGGGTGGGCTCTAGCCCGAGGCCCAGAAAAAACAGTAGTGCGATTTTTAAAAATATATGCCTAACAAACTCAATGGTGGCTTCTAGCCCGAGGCAGCCCGAGGCTCAGCCGGCCCACGCTTCCTTCCCACGCCGCACGCCCACGCCTCGAGCTCCAAAGAGACTACGGTCTAGCGAGAGAGAGCAGACCTAATCCACGCCCTTCCTCCATGCCTCCACTGAACTCGCCGCCCTCGCGACCTCGCCCGCCCGCCGTCGCCGCCGCCCCTCCCGGCTCCTCCGCGGCTCGCGCCCTCCCTCCACGCCGGCGGCCGGCGCGCGCCTCGGCTCGCCTCCGTGGCTCCATGCCTCCGTCGGCCGTCCCAATCGTCCAATCCCCATCCAACGCCACGCGCCGGCGCCGCGCCTCCGTCTCGACTCTTCGTCCTCGTTGGCGTCGCCGAGGCCCGCGCTGCGTCGCCGGCAATCTCGTGAAGTCGGGGTCTTCTTCATTCTTCAACACAGAGGTGAGAGGTGCTCGTGCTCGGCTCAGCGCCTCGGCGCTCGAGACCTCATAGTAGTTCTTGACTAGTTGCCTTCGTGGCTTCGAGCTTCTTGCCTTCTTGCATTTATGTGGAAATGAGATATGAGTCGATTCTCTAAACTCTAATCTCTTGATCTTCACTCAATGACTCCACTTCTTCAGACTCAGAGTCAAGACCTGACCTGGAGCATTTTGCAATGTGCCAATGTGCGATGTGTTGTGTGCGGGTGACACAGATATGGACATATGGTTAATGGTTCAATGGTTGTAGACTTGACTTGTAGTCGTAGACTTGTAGTTCAAGAGTTGCTTGAGTGCTTGACAGACTTATCTTGCTTTGGTTGATTGGTTCCTTGGTGGCTTGGTATAAGGTAGGAGCTATAGTGCTATACCAAATCAAAGCTGTAAAATCATGATGCTCGAATCGGTATGCTTGTAAAATTTGAATGTTTCTGCACGGATTCATACACAATTGTCTTATAGTCTCTCTGAATTTATGCATGGAACAAATGTATTTACTTGTGCAACTAATTCTTGTCACTTAGGACATGAGGATAATTCTTGAATAATTAAAGAGACAAGTGATGGGTGATGGAGTCAAGATCAAGAGGCTGTTGAAGTATCTGCACCAAAGTATGTGGAGTACGATGGATTGGAATATTGGATAGAAATCCACTCGATGATGAATCCATATTCCCACAAAAGCTTGGTAATTAATTGTTCGTTGCAAAGAAGAGCTGCAAAAGTTTGCTTTGATCGAGAATTTTGGTTTGAATTCTGATCATGTTCTCGGTTCAAAATTATGATGCCAACAGGGGCTCCATTCCCTCCAAACTTCTGCGAGGTCATCAGGACGATCTTCAAGTGCCTGTTCAGGGTGTATGCACACATATACCACTCACACTTTCAAATGATTGTGAAGCTCAAGGAAGAAGCACATCTCAACACTTGATTCAAGCACTTCATGTTGTTTACATGGGTAATTCTCGTTCTCAATCCACATCAATTTACATTTCTGAGCACTTCTTAGGATAGAGATGAAATTTTTGTTATTTAGGTACTCAAATTGAATCTCTTCAATGCTATATTATTTATGTTTTGCCATATTTTTCTTAATATGTTTTATGTTGAAGCATCAATTTAAAGTTTCATGTCAATAATGTATCTGTGGCTTATTTTTGTTATGTTGTGGTGTGAGTATAAATTGACGTTAGTTCTAGGATATTAGCCTAGTAGAATTTAGCCCGAGGCATGATGAAATCCTAGATCCGCCACTGCTAAGCAAGCATTAATAACAAAAGATGCACTGTATGACTTATCTCTGTTCGTTATCACATTTTTTAGCCTATCTCTGTTTTTGAAAATAAACAACTCGTCAAACTTTAGGTGGCAAGTTTTTAATATTGAAAAGACTACTTATCACTCGAAAAGAAGATAGACCCCTAGCGGTTCCCGTAGACTCCAATCCAGGAGACAGGCATGAATTCATAATTTTATTTAGCACCGCGGAGGCTTGTACCATTTTACCCATAGCTATTCTGAGCTCTCTCTGAGCTAGGTCCACCTCATTTCCTTTTATGCGACTTCGAGTTCATAATACAGAATGTTTTTCAAGTTACATGATTTAAGTTTCCACCCATTACTTTCCCTCAGTGCTGACCCTGTCATCCACCGAGTTCCTGTAATGTCGGTTGGGCTAGACTCCCTGCCACCCAACACTCCACCGTACGCTACTATAACACCTTGGATCCCCCACTTTTGGACTTTTTCTACCAGTCCTGGGTACCTCCCTTCATCATATACTCACACTATAATACTTACCCGATGTATGGAGTATAGTCACGTAATAAGTAGCATTTTCTGCCCATCAAAACGAAAAAATAGTTGGCACTTAGATACGGCCTTTTATCCGAGTAAGAGTTTTGTTGGTCCTTATATATTACTTATATGTAAATGGTCCCACCTCTTCTCTCATCTCTTTCTTGCCACGAGCCCCCTTTACCAGCCATAATATTAACTCTTTTCTCATCTCTTTTCTTATTTCTCATCTCTCTTATCTGATTAGATTTTTGAGACATAGTTTTGATGCATGTACATATATGATACAACAATATACAATTTACATTTAATATAACTATGTTGATGTTCAAGAGATAAGCTTGCCTTTGTAGTCGTAGAAAGGATCGACGTTGACAAAATCGGTATCAGCTATTCCTGCCTGCGTTGGTTCGTCTGCTGCAATTATACGATGACGCGAATAATAAATAAATAAGTAATTACTTAGTGGCATTTGGGGTGCTACTAGGCGCATATTAGTGAGATAATTCTTTTTGTTAGAGGATTTTAATTTAATAATAGTTTTTGGACCCCCTGTTAGGTTAGCGTTCCCCAACTGCGATCGTTCTACAGTCTACTGGCTTTAGGATTGTTAGTTGCTTGTCTTCGGGTTTTATCGCTCGAAAACAAAATACTACACATACCCACCTGCAACTAGGTTTATTTAATCTTTACGCACACAAATATGCCTGGTCGATTTTACACCGATGTTGCTTAATTTAATTATTTTATATTGCTTAAATTATTTTCTAGCACTTCAGATAATTAGTCTAATTTAATGATTTCCATTAGCAATTAATTTCTCTAAATAGTCTCGGATTAATTTTACATATTTTTCTGTTTTTATTTTCTATTGGTCTGGTCTACAACTATTTATTCGTATACGGCTTATTTAAATGCATTTGGTCCAAAAATTACACAGTGTCAATATTTAATTTTATTGGTGTTCATCTAAATCTATTATTATTAATCCTCCCTAAAAAAATACTATTATACTCTTTTCCTAGTTTTTCTCCCCTTTTCTTAATTTTTTCTTTCTTTTCTTATCTCACTCCCTCTAATCTCTTTCTCTCTCTCTCTCCCCTATCCATCCATTCGGCTGAATAGTTCTTGTTTCCCAGGTTCCTCTTCTTCCCCATTCTTATTTCCTTCTTCCATTCTTTCTCTCCACTGAAGCTTCTTGCTTTGGCCCAAAATCTTCCCACGACGCCTTCTCCCTCCAGCCTCGCTCTTTCTCTCCAGGCGCCGCCTCCCCCTGGCACCGCCGCCATCGGGCTCGGCCCCGCACTTGGCCCCCTGCGCACCGCTCGGCTCCCTCTGGATTCGACTTGCGTGATTCGTCCCTGGTTCGGCCCCGACCTGCTGCTCCCCTTGGGCTCAGCCCGCTCCCTTCTAGCACCGCACCAGGCCGGCCCGTCCTCCAGCCGCCGGCCACCTTTACTGTGGCTTGCCCCTTCCTCGCGCCTTTGGCCCTCGGCTCGGCCATGGTGCTAGGCTGTCGGTTCTGTGGCTTGATACTACTGGCTTCCTCCCCCTTTTCCTTTTCTGTGATTTTGTTTTCTTGCTTGAGCTTGATTATTTTCTGATGTATGGTTATTATGTGCTCATGCATGATGAGGGTGCTGGTGGGTGTGGTTTTGGACATGCTTTCAGTGGAGGTCTTGTGATGGTTTGATGGAGGTGGGTTGCTACCGAGGTATACTACTACTCCATTCTAACCCTCTCTCTACTCCCCCTTGCTCTGTGATGGTTTTGATGATGAGATGGTGTGGCTGTGGTGTGTACCCTCTGTGCATTGTTCGGCTTGGGCTAAAAGAATGAATGTGGGCATGAATGGGGTTACCTTGTTTGGGTTGGGTTGCATATGGGATGGCAGTGCCGGTTCGGTGATGCTGGTTGTATTGCGGTCATCGTGCTTCCCAGCGCTTCCTTCGGTTCCTAGGGTCCTTGCCGGCCTGGCTTGGTCCTGGTGGTCGTTGTCGATGCTTATCACTGCTTGTCGTTCCCGCTTCGTCGTCTTCCCCAACTCCTTTGCTCCTCTCCTCCGGTTGCTTTCTGTGGGTGGTGATGGTGCTTGGCTTGCCCCTGGAAGTGGCAGTGGTGGTGGTCCTGGTGGAGTGCTTGGCTTTTGGCTTTGCCTTGAGATGGCAATGGGTGGCTGGCTTGGTTTTGTTTCCTTTGGTTGCTCTCGGTTGTGGGAAGAAATGAGGGGTTTGTTGGAGCTTGCTTGGCTTGTTGGCTTTTGAGGCAGCTTGTGCTCTCGGCTGGGGATGGGTTATGTGAGGGAGATGCTTATGGGGAGGTGCAGTTGGGGCGGGCATTTCTCTTGGCCTGTGCATTACTTATTTGCTCTCTCCTTATCCTATCCACTCTCACATGGGAATGTTTGGTTAAGGACCTTTTGGTCCATAGAGAGCTCTCTACACTATTCTTTGGTTTTTCTACTACGGACGGTAAGTCGGTAATACAGAAAGTGGGTATTGGCCGAGGAAAAAGGAATGGGCCATTGGTCTATAAGGCAATGTCAGATTTCTCTACGGTTGAGGTAAGTTGGTATGATGTGTGCCGGGTGATGAGAACCACTGGAAGTGAGATGGTGCCAACTAACCTAGGTTGGTCTGAGAATCTCGGTAATCTTCCCGAAATCTTACGGCAATTCTTCTTTTCTACTTCCTACTTTAATTTATTGCTTTTTGGTTTTGCGACTGCTCTTTTGGTCTTTGTGGGAAATGAGAGTATGTGCAAGGCTTTCGGATTGGGTCGAGGAAAGGGGTTCAACTGGATGGCGATATACAAACGAAGATTCAAGGAAGGCTTTAGCAATATGCACACACAATTTTATTTTATTCTTTTGCAATGTATCCAAAGTTGTAATTTATAACTTGCTCTGATGTAATTAATTCTTGTAGTTGATTCAGGGATTGCATTATTGTTTTATTTCTGCATGTAGCGAATTCTTGTAAATAACACCAAGTTTGTATTAATATTTCACTTATGCTTGTAGTGGTTTTTTGTAAATGTCTCTGAGTCAAATCGATGTTGTATATTTGATTTTATGAATCCTGTTGTAACCTCTTAATGATATAACCTTGTATTGAATCTTGTTGCGAGGAGTTTAATATCAATATGATATTATGGTTTGCTTATTGTTACGATGAAATTAATTTACCGCTAAGTATTGTTTTATCGATGTTTTGCTCAAGTTAATTGTTCGGGTTCTCACATCCTCTCCCCTTAGAAAATTTTCGTTCCAAAATTGGATTCTCACTTGAATAGGTTGGGGTAGGCTTCGCGTAGTTATTCATCTTTCTCCCATGTCGCCTCATTGATGGAGTAATTCTTCCACTGTACTTTGCACGGACGGATCGTTCAGTTTCTTAACTGACAGTCTTATGTAGCCAGAATCTTCACTGGGCGCTCTTCGTAGTTGTGAGACATGAAATACGTCGTGAATATGTGATAGCTGAACTGATAATTCCAATTTGTATGCTAGGGCGCCTTTACGCTCTAGTATCCAAAATGGTCCGATATACCGTGGACTTAGTTTCCCTTTTAATCCGAATCGGCGCACCCCACGCATAGGTGGTATCTTTAAATATACATAATCCCCAACTTCGAACTGGATGTCTCTTCTATGTTTATCTGTGTAGCTCTTCTGTCTACTTTGAGCGGTTTTGAGATGCTCTCGAATTAATTGTATTTTCTCGTTATTCTCCTGTACGAGTTCAGGGCCCAATAACAGTCTTTCTCTGACTTCATACCAACAGATGGGTGATATGCACTTTATGTCATAGAGGGTTTCGAGGACGGCTCGGACACCCCAAAGTGCTTGCACCTCCTCCGGCAACCCTTGGCGCTCACCCTCCAGCTCGGCCACCCTAGCTTCTGAGGCCTTCACCTTGTTAGCGAAAGCCTCCCGCTCGGCACTCAGGGCCTCGCTCCGCGCGTGCTTCGAGTCCACCCGCTTCTGGATCTCATCGAAGCTACACAACACATCATCCTCGAGCGCGCGCGATAGCATCAGGGTCTGTAAAGCAGTAAGTGTCAAATAGTTAGTCTTGAAGCCAACACAATCGAAGTGCATGGAACATACCTTTGAGGCGTTCGCCTCAACCGAGCGGAACATGCCCTTAAGGGGCATGTTCCGAAATAGGTCCCCTACATAGGACAGGGTGGCGAAACGCGCCACCTCCTTGCAAACCTTGTCGCACCTGCGCTCACCTTAAAGTCTGCAGGACAAAGTAGACCTAGGTCAGCGGTGGCCGCGGGGGCGGAGCGGGAACGCGTGAAGGTGACGCCCCAGAGCTTCATGACGCAGAGCCCCCTCTGCTTGTCTCCTCCCCATCGCTCATAGCTACAAAGCAAACAACACAAGTCAAGATGTGTGCATAAAGGAAAATAAGCAGCCAAACGCATGACCAGCGAAAAGAAAGTCATATCGATCACGTCATGCCCCTGGGTGGGAGGAACAACCCGAGAGTCCTCGGAGCCCCCGTCGTAAACATGCAACAGGGTGCTACCAGTCGAGGACTCCTCGAGGGGCAAACCCGCGATGCCAAATGAGCTTGCCACTCCAACGTGCCCGGAGGCCCACGACGTAGCACCGGTCGTCGGAGTTGTCCAGCGCTCAAGCACAAAGGGGCTACCAGGTGGCGACCCGTATGAAGCCCGCTTCGACGACCTCTCCAGCCCATCTGCCCGAGAACACGAAGGGCCGCCCTCACCCCCAGAACACGCAGAGCGCAGGGGCACCACGGAGATGGGACTCGCAGCGTCCCACTCATCAGGGGCACGAGCACGTTTCTTCTTCCCCTTGTCCGGGTCCTGACGCTCCGATAAACACGCCCTGTCCTTGTAGGCTCGGTTTAGCCGAGGCTCCTGTACCACCACTAGCCACTTTGCGTGCTCCTGTCTAGTGCAGGGGCCCAAAAGCACCTTCGTACTCCGGACTGCGTCGTCGATTGGGGCAACTACAACGGAAGCCAAACTCCAATCAATCAAAAAAAGAGAAAAAAGAAAGGAGCGAAGGCCCAAACCTTCACGCCCGTCGACAATGAGGATGGGCTTCCCACCCTCATTGTCGGCGGGCGTGAAGGTTTGGGCCTTCTCTCACCTAGGAGTGATGCTCTAGCCCTGCGCGAGGGGCCACACCTGGAACACACAAAACTCTTCCACTAGGTCCCTCATGGAAAGCCTGGCCATCACATTCAGCAGTAGCAGAAGGTGGGCCTTCTCCCACGAGGTCAACAAACTCTTGGGGGAGGGAGTGAGGTGGATGAGCCCCTTGGTGGACTGGAGACCATTGCCCGCTGGGGATGCATGGTAAAACCACATCCGGGTCCAATCGGTCTCCCACCGATTCTGCGCCGCTGGAGTCAGCACGTACATTTGGTGGCGAGCCTTCGGCTGGAAGTTCACACTACTGAAGTTCAACGTTTTATCGGTGTTCTTCTTCTTCTTCGGCTGGCACCGATCATCGTGGAGATATGCGAATAGCCGAGCCTCGCCGTTCGCCACCCTGACAGATCATATAATCCACTCGAAGACCCGTAGCTTCACGAGGGAGTTTGGCATCAGTTGCGCTAACTCCACCACATAAAGCTGGAGCACTTGGGAAACCAATGGGGCATAGGGATCCGAAGGCCCACGTCGAAGTATGCCACGAAGACAACCGCCTTATCCGATCGAGGTGCTAACACCATCTCCACCCCAGGAACGCACGCCACGTCAAGGGATTCCATCTTCCCCTCTTCGGCGAGGGTCCAAAGCACGCGCTCCATCACCGGCGACTGCCTGAGGTTGCTGGTGTAAAACTCCTCACCACCCCCCGTTCTTGCTTCGCTTCGTCATAGCAAACCTCCGGAGGTCACGACGAATGAGCAGAAGGGGAAATAAAGCGTGCAAAGGAGAGTGTGCGAAGCAAAAAAGCAAAAGGCCAGGGTTTCCCAACGAGAATAACAAAGCATGGGAGCAAAATGAGGGGGTCCCCTCCCTTCTTATAGGTGGCAAGGGCGCAAGGAGACAAGGAACGGAAGTTGAAGAGACATGGGCCAGTTACAAAGTGACACGTGCCCCACTCACAACACCCCACATAACATCAATTGTTGTGTGACTCGAGGATGTGCCATTACTGCCAACCACTAGCATAATGACACACATCACCCGACGCATCACAACAATAGTGATGGCAGCCACACGTGCCACCCGAGGGTGCACCATTACTACCACCCCCAACATCATGGCGCACATCACCCAACGTGCCAACATAATCACAGCAGCGCCCTGCATGCCACTCGAGGGCCCTCACCAAACATGCTTCGCTAGGCCGAAGGGGACGATGTGCTTGGACCCTGCGGGGGAAAAGGTGCGATTTCAGCCATGACGAAGTAGGACCTCGACCGTGAGGGACTTGTCGTAAGGGCAGCCCACTGGCCTCAACGACCAGCCGAAGGCCACAAGGAGGCCCCCGAGGGCCAAGGGCGAAGGCACAACTAGGTTCCTTCCCGGAGGGCACCAAACATGCCTTCGAGAAGGCCACGAAGGGCGCGTGAAGGACACCAAAAGGCCCATGGGGACCAAGGCTGAAGGCGCTGTCAAGGATCCCAGAAGACACTAGATATACATTCAGCGGAGCCCTGAAGGGCATCCAAAGGCTCCCAAGGATCATAGGAAGAAGGCATGTTCCCCCCAAAGGGTACCTTGGGGGGGGGGTGAAGGATGCAAGAATCCCCTAGGATCCCTGCCCTGGGCCATCTATTGAGCACTGAAGGGCGTCCAGGGCCCCTCGGGCCGGGGACACCCCACACGGTGCGAAGGGGAAGAGATGTCGGTGGACCACACATATTGACCAGATAGACCAGGACCAGGAGGGTCTACCGTAAACTGAAGGCTACGCGAGGAAGAAGGAAAAGCCCCTACAGACGTAGGGTCTTTTTATGGGTAGAACCATAATCTCTTGTGCCCCGGTCGAAAGGCTATAAATAGTCGCTCCTTATGTAATCGGGGAGGACTTTTCCTTAAGGCAATTATTACACATTTATTTCAATTACCATTGGTCCCTTTCCCAAGGATCCCCGGGTCCCTCTCGCGGTAACCGGGGTCCCCTTTTTATACTGTTTGGTCTCTTTGCTACGACAGTATAGAAAAGGTAGCCGAAGGCAGCCCCGCCGAAAGAATACCGCGCATCCTGGAGCGAAGGGACCCTGAGGGCCCTCGCCCCAAACCACCTCGCGGGAAGCGAGGGGGTTCTCGGGGGCCTTCACTCCAAGGCCACCGTGCATGGAGCGATAGGAGTCAAGGCTACTTGTGGACCAAGAGTACGGGTATGGTGGATCAGGCCCAGGAGGGTCTACCATGCACCAGAGGCTACGTCTGGGGGGGGGGGCGAAAAGACCCTGCAGTCCCTACGAGTGTATGATCTTTTTAGGGGTATACTTGTAATCTTCTGTACCTTGGATGTAACATTGTAAATATGCCATTTTCCCATGTAATAAAGGGAAGGCTTTTCAAGACAGTACACACCTTTTAATATGTTAACACTGTTTCCCCACCTTTGAGGATCTCCAGGGTTCCCCCTTGCATCTACAGGAAACCCGGGGTCCCTTTTTCTACTGTCTAGTTTGTAGATATGACAGACGAGTTTACGCTTCCAGGATTTGAAATATGTGGTGGCTTATAATTTATCATTCTATAGGATAATTTCTCATTTCAGGCTTTGTAGAAGAGATTTTACAGAGGTACAACTGATCGAGAAATCCATTCCCACTTTCCGTGCTATAAATTTGGTGCTAGGGCAACAATACAGAGAAAAGGGGTATGAAACCACTCTAAACTAATAACCGAACATATTTGAGGTCGCGTTGCCGACGAACAAATCTCTCAACTCACAAATAATCAGTGTTCCCCTAGACGCTAGGCGTTAGTCAGCAGCAGACCAGCGCCTAGCGCCTAATCACTGCCTAGGTGGGGTTAGGCGGCTGCCTAAGCGGGATAAATCAGCTAAGCGATCTAGGTTGGAGGGCTGCGCCTAGTGCTTAGGCGGTCTAGGCGGCGCCTAGAGGAATACTACAAATAATAAACAACAGGCAAGAACTCAAGAATATAGTCCCCCAGCCTTCTCTTTATTGATCTATTCGATCGTAGACTTGTCTATACAATGAGAGACTATGCCCCTCTTTATAGGAGGAGGTCTCCATTCATACATACATACATAAATAAGCAATATGAAAATAAACTAACTGATAGGTTTTACGGACCAACAGCCCTAACATACTTTTATTTAAATAAAGTGTTCCCACGTAATCAGGCCGCGGAAAGAGCCGATATAACTCTTTCGGCCGATATACTTAGGCCCTGTTTGCGGGAATTAACCCAGGCAAAACACGCTGGCGGGGATCTCGCGGGAATCAGCGAACCTGATGTGCTTGCTGGCCACTGCCTACTGGGCTTTGGCCGAAAAAAAACAGCTGCCCTGGTTAATGGGCCGTGGGCAAAAAAACAGCTGCCCTGGTTAATGGCCGTGGGCAAAAAAACAGCTGCCCTGGTTAATGGCCGTGGGCCGTGGGCTTGGGGTGGGCAGTAGGAGGCTATGCGGATGGTCCCTCCGAATTCCGGAACGAGGAATGTAAACGGCGGCGAGACGACGAGCCAACGGCGGCGAGGAAAATCTACGGCGGCTAACCCACCCCACCCCACCGCACCCCGCCCCGCCGTCCTGCGTTCCCATCCCGCGCGGCCCGCCGCGTCCTCCCCGACCAAAACCGAGGGCGTACTCGTTTCCTTTTTCCTCCCAGACTCCCACCTCCTCCTCCACTCCCCAACCCAGCCCTCCAAAACCCTAGCTCCCGCCCCTCGATCTAATGCTGTGACCTCCCAATTCCCCCCTCCTCGCCATGGAAGACCCCGTGGTTGTGCCCTCCGCCCCCGCCCCCGCCCCCGTGGCCGCAGCAGCTAGGGTTCCGGCTGCCGCGCCCTCCTCCGCCGTAGCGCAGCCCCCCCTCGCTCCGCAGCAGGTGCCTGCCGCCCCGGCGGTGGTAGCGGCGGCTCCGGAAGCCGCTGCGGCGTGCCGGAGGCAGGTGTTCTCCGTGGAGCTCCGGCCCGGGGAGACCACCATCGTGTCGTGGAAGAAACTGCTGAAGGAGGCCGGCCACGCGGCCACCTCTCCGCCGCCACCACCTGTGGCGGCGGCGGGGACTGCCGAGCCGGCGTTTGCTGCACACCCGGGACCACCCGGTGCGGTAAGCAGCACTCTTGCTGATGTTGTTGTCTGTTGGTTACCTGTTGTAATTTGTGCGCTGCTTAGGTTCGCTTTGTGAGTAGATGGAAAATTAGAACTAGAAGGATTCACTGAAGCCTTAATGTTACATCCGGAATTGGAAAACTGGTCCTTTTGAGCTTCTTATAGGAAATTAGCTTTGTTAGGGCGAGGGTACAGGGCATAAAAGCTACTTCGTTTTACGTCTCAAGAGGTGTGGTAACCCCAAAAATGCGTAATTTTGGTGATGACAATGATGCATTCTTAGTCAATTGCCAGAATCTGATTTATGAGCAGCTGGCTGTGTTTATCCCTGGTTAGATACTGGTGTTCTCATTTCATATTTTTGCTATGGTATTGGTTGTAATTTGTAAACTTGTAATGTCTGTTTCTGGTACCTTGGGATTAGCCCTGTTTTGGGCAGCCCGACCTGATCACCCTGATTTTTCTGGTCTCGGGCCGGGCCAGCCCCCAATTTCCAGCCCGCAAGCCTGGCCCAAAGCCCTAAATTTTTTTAAAAATGATTAAAACTATAGTTTTTAATGGAAAATAATTAAAAACAATAGTTTACTTGGAAAAATATTTTTAAATCGAAAAAACTGGAAAATAGTGTTTTTTCAGGTTTCGGGCTGGGACGTGGGCTTGGCCTATGTTGGGACGGGCTCGGGCATGTCCATTCAAGGCCAGGCTTTTCCAGGCCTGGCCTGGCCCAAAGCCTAGCCCGGTATTTGAACAGGTCTACTTCGGATTAACCTTCTCTTCGAAACTAATGACCAGCTTGTACTGACCAGAACATTTAAGGACGCTGCTCTAGAAGCAAACTGTGTCATACTTAAGTGACATTTCCTCCTGTCTTTGTAATTTATGGTAGTTGTTTATGCCACAACCGTATCATCCCATAGGCGGTGCTCTTAGTCAAACCTTTTGTTTTTGCATATAGAGCGCATTGAATATGTGTATGCTGGACATTCGAGAAGTGCTGTATTTAACATTGAGTCTTATCTTATTATTTGAATCAGGCACACCCTGCAGAAAATGACCCACAGGATCCGGCGCAGCCAAATCGGTTCAGTGCAGTTATTGAGAAAATCGAGCGTCTTTACATGGTAACAAATGCATGATATATTGATATTATTTGGCTCCATATATACCATGCATTGAGTTTTGACTCCGTATTCAAATTACCAGGGTAAACATAGCAGCGATGAAGAAGATCTTGATGATGTACCAGATGATGATCAATATGACACTGAGGATTCTTTTATTGACGATGCTGAATTGGTTAGTTGTTCATCTTTTTTTAGTCTCATCTTGTACCGTGGAAACAGTTTTATGATTCTGTTACTTCTGAATCTTTTCTGATCTCATTTCTGTGCACTGTGCTAGTTAAATGTTTACCATGGTACTTGCTGTGTATGTTGTGGTGTGATGATGCAGACCACATGAAATAATATGCTAAGATAAACTCTTGGTTTACTGTCAATGTCCACTCCATTTTTACTACCAATCTGTACCCCATTTTTCTTCTCTGTTCTGCGTCTGTCTGAACTCTGGGTTTTCTGCTAAGAGAAATTCTTTTTCCATAGTTTGATATGACATGGCCTCTTCAGCAGTACAAATAGTTGGTTCTTTGTCCACACATAATGTGACTTATATGTCTGGAAAACATGGCAATCAAATATTCGCAGCATATTAGATAACCCATTGTTTAATTACTTACACTGACTAAGTTTATGTGCAAGTCATAGTGCCAGCTTATACGTGTAATAGCATGCCTAAAAGAATTTATCCATGTGAGGTGACATGCTGAAACATTTTTCTGCATTGCTAATTCGTTATATGCATTGAGAATGAATTGTCATGGTGATTGCTTTCATGTTGCCTTTGCAGGATGAGTATTTTGAAGTTGATAATTTGACGACTAAGCACAATGGGTATTTTGTGAACAAAGGGAAGTTGGAACAAATGTAAGGTTCCTCAAAACTCTGTAGTTTGGAGTCAATCGAGATTCAAAATTCATGCTCCATTTTTATCTTTTAATGCTGCTAGAGAGCATCCTGCCATGCCATCATAACGAACGTTTAATTTCTTTAGTATGATATCTTGTTGGATGCATAGGTGTCACCTTCTTGATTACAAAAACCTTTAGAAACCATGGCCCTGGGAGTACTTGTGGCCAAGGATCAAAAACCCGTTTCCGGGGTAAATCCTGTTTGTCGGCCAAAAAAAAACCGGTCGGTAACCGGATTTCCCGGGAAAAAACCGGATGAAAATTGCTTGAATTTGATTAAAAATCATTCAAAAATCAAAAATTTGAATTTGAACTTGCAAAACCCGGAAAAACCATCCGGGATCCAAAAATCCCGGACCCCCACTGGTAAGCGGTTACCGGCTGGGTTTTCCCCCCCTGCTTGTGGCTAGTTTTGACTTTTGAGTTATTCACTATACAAATTTGTGCCAGTTGACATAAAAAAACACAACACGACAAGCTTATAATAATTAAAGCTACATATCAAACTAAAAACAACACGATTGTGCACACCTATTCATTTATGGCAGCATGGATGATTTGTGCCAATTTAATCAAAGCAACGATCAAAACAACAGCAACACATTTTTTACTTGTGCTCATGCGTTACATATATGGTAGCATGGATGATATATGTCAATGTGACCTCCTTTTGCAGTGAACCTGGTACATCAACAAATGTTGCCCCAAAGAAAAGGAGAAGAAAAGACTCCTCAAGTGCCTATATTGGAAACAATCAGGGTGCTCCAGGTGATTATTTGAGCATCAGCAACGTGCCTGGAAAATCCTCTGCAAGAGGTGCTGCACATGTTGTGAAGAAATTAGCTAGTAGCAACTTAGGCTCTTATGGTGAATATTATCATGTAGACAGCAGAGTGGTGAAGAATAAAACCAGCGCCCCTGGTGGAGTCCCAAAACGGAAATCCACTGGTTTTGCCATGGGTGTTGATACTGCAGCACATACAAGGATATCTAGTAAGGATGTGTCATATTCTCCTTCAGAGCTAAAAGGCTTGGAAAAGCATAAAGCTGCAGCACTCCAGCCTACTGATTTTGTTCATAAGTCAAGAACCAGTGATACATATGACTATGCTTATTCAGCATACAGGGATAAAGATACTTCAATGCAACTTGATTTCCAACAAAAAAGGGCTTATAGTGGAGAAAATCAAGATCCATCTAACAAAATACATCGCAAAGAGAAACATGGAATGAGTGAATTCCCTGGCGTGGCTATGACTGGTACTGTTTATTCTACACAAGCAATGGTAAGAATTCTATTCTGTTAGTCATATCAGCAAACACATTAGATAACCATCAAACCACTGCCATAGATTAGATATGGTTGTATGTTTAGAGACACGCATGCTAACTCACATTTTGTATTGATTTTTCAGCACCCAATCATTGCTAGAGAGGGTTCAGGTACCAAACCTAAAGGCACCAGGCTAGAGCGAGCCATTCGGGATCTCCAAAAGAATGTTGCCGAATGTGAGTATTACATAGCATTCCCCTTCTATACTGGAGTCTTTCTGTTGACCATGGAGTAGTGCTGGAAGTAATTTCAGATGCTTGAATTTCTCCTTGCAGACAGACCACCAGCTATCGATATTAATGAGGTAGACCCAAATGGTCATGCAGCAGTTAAAAGACGGTTGCCTCAAGAAGTAAAACAAAAGCTTGCCAAGGTTGCAAGGCTATCGGTATGTAGTAGCACTATCAAATTTACTAGTGATTCAAATGCATCTGAAATTCTGAATCTTGTATTCCATGTGATTTATTATGTGTACCATACATGTTCTTGACTAGTAAATAAACATCATGTGAGTCCAGAATTTCTTCAACCTTGTATCTTCGAAAATTCATGGTTATATACCAAACATATATATGCACCCTCCTTATGCAGTTTTGCTTTCTCTGAAGTTATATTTAACAGGGGGCCTTGGACTAGTGGCAATTCTTAAAAATTCTTGTGATACTGCCATCAACTATTTCAATACGGCGTTAGTGGGATATTAGTTTGTTGGTACTAATTGCTAGTACTTTCAGTTTGTATATCAAACTTTAAACTATCAGAGCCCTTTTGACTGCTCACATTGATGAACTTTTTAGCCTGTGCCACCTGACTATAAACGGCACTGTACCCGCCGCCGTCTGTTCGTAATGCTGTCGATTTGTGCAGGCAAATCAGGGAAAGATCCAAGAACATGAGTTGATTGATCGCCTCATGGGCATAGTTGGACACCTTGTGCAGCGTAGGACACTGAAGGTGAGTAATGGAAATAAGCAAACATGTCCTTGGCACCTGACTTTTTGGTAGAGTTGGACACTGATTGATTGCATCTATCTATTTGACTGATTGCTTTTGTATATTTCAAATTTGAAAAAAAGGTTACTTGCTCTGTTCTAAAATATATGTTATTTTGGACATTTTTATAGTAATGTGATAGCAAAAAATCATAAGGTATTATATTATGAAAGTGCTTTTCATGATGAAAATAATGTTACCTTTTCACTTCACATGATCAATTTAAATAGTTTTGTATGTATTAGTAGCAAGGATCAAAGAACCGTTACCGTGTACAATCCCGTTCGGAGCCCAAAACGGTTCCCGGCCGGTAACCGGAGATCCCGGTGGAAAACCGGATGAATTTCGTCCAAATAAATTTGAATTTGAGATGTTTCCGTCGGAATTTTGAATTTGAATTTGAATCTAAAGGATTCTGGCCGGGATTTTGAATCCCGGAACCCACCGGGAAGTCCGGTAACCGCCAACCGGTTTTTTGTTCCCTGATTAGTAGTCAAAGTTAGAAAATTTTGATTTCGCACAATCTAAAATGTCATGTATTTTTGGACATGCGAAGTTTATGACAATTAATTTTTGCAGTACATTTCAATTTTGGTATTTCTCATAAAATTAGATAGTATAATTAGGATGAGAAAAACCTTTTGAAGGACACCTGCACAAGTCCTTACTATATTTATCTTTGATACTTATTTGACCTTGTGAAAGTTTATGGTAATCAGAGAAACTGAATCACAATTTATCTATGGGAGATCCTTTCAAACACTACAACTGCCACCACCATGAGGTCAATATAATATATTGGCAAAAAGCAAAAAAGAAGAACAATTGAGCAACAAATCTACTGTTTTGATGCGTCTGCAGTAAAAAAATATTCTGAGATGCTGCTAGCGAGAATTTCTTTTTGTCCATTAATTTGTAGTCTCGAAGTCATGCTTATGCTGATATTCCATGTGGTGTATTGATCCTGTAGAGTGACCGAATGACTTCACTCAAACTATGTGCCCATGACAATATCACTCCTTTGTGCATCGCTTGTCCCCGTCTAATTCATGTTATTTTCGAACAGAGAAACATGAAAGAAATGGTAGAATCAGGTCTTTCTGCTAAACAAGAGAAGGCCGATAGGTTCCAGCGTGTAAAAATGGAGATCAATGAAATGATCAACGCACGCGTGGCTGCCAAGGCTAAGGTAAAGAATTAAAGAACTGAAGATCTTATTGAAGTTAGCATTCCTGTTTTTTACTTTTGATGTTGATGTTCTGTTATCAATGTACTATCAGGTCAATGAACAACAGGATGGTTCAGCTGATGATTTTCAGGCTGTCAATGATGAAAGAAGAGCTTTAAAAGGAAAGCCTGTAATGGATACTGTATTGGAGGACAGGATATGTGATCTGTATGATCTGTATGTTGAGGTATAAACCTGTAAACATATGACCATTTTTAAGTTTGGACAATTTGCTATCTTGATTCTTGATGATCATTTTTTGTCTATTTATTAGGCTTATCATTCGGGTGTTAGTGGGTACATTTGAGTCTTGTTTATTCCATATCATTTTTTATTAGTGAAACAAGTAGCAGAGTTGCTTTAGAACAAAAGCAGGTTGATTGAGATCCTAGCTTCGTTCCTCCTCAAACTTGTTTGACTTAGTTGATAAATGTCTGGCTGCATGCTTGTCAGGGTATGGATGAAGACAAGGGCCCTCAAAGCAGGAAGTTATATGTAGAGGTACTAGCCCTGACCGTTTGATTCCCCATTTTCCTTTCTTTTTTAAAAGATTCTTGGGCATCTGAATTGATGAAGTAATCATGCTTGATTCTTTAAATCATCTGTTTAAAATGACCATTGTGATGTTTGTTACCAAACTGACTCTATTTTAATATTATTTTTTGTATGTATAGGAGATTTCTTTGCCTTAGTATCCCTTCCACGTTGTGCTTCAAAACATCTCCCTTCTTCAATTTTGGAAATCTTTGTCATTACTCGTTATCATTTGTGCCTTTTCTTGTAGTGCTTTTCTTTTGGCAAAAAGCAAGGCCAAACTGCCATTCTCCTTGATGTAGCAAACAAATACAAATTTGGCAACTCAAAAGAAACGCACTTTTGTTCTTCTCTTGGTAGACTGATAGTGTCTTAAAGCTAAATGTAACGCCCCTTCTACTTGCTCTTTCAATTTGTTTCACGAGGCTGGTATCCTTGGTCTTATGTCGAAGACAGGTGATTAATCCAGAGTTGTCAAATAATGCCTCTAACTGCTTTTAGATGTAAATTTTAAATAGGCATTTTTTTTCAGCTGTATTGTTGTATACAGTCAATAGTTATGTGGATTGTGGATCATGATTTGTGAAGTGGGATTTCAATTTAGTTACTTGTTTTGAGTAACAGAGTAAGGGATGCTTTTGATGGAGCTATTATTGAAGGCGCACCATTTATCTCGTGGGCAATCTGCATTTATCTTTAGTATGCTTATATAATTTCATTTTTTCGGCACCAGCTTGCAGAGTTATGGCCACAAGGGTGCATGGATAATGTTGGAATCAAAGATGCCATATATAGAGCGAAGGAGCGAAGGAGATCATTATACAACCAGCAGAAGGTCATCATTATACATGTCCTTTTTCCTTCTTTAAATATACATGGGTAGAATTAAAAGCTAAAGCAGATGCAGCATAATGATGCGCAGCTATAGATTAAAGGTATCCCGTGTTAGTATGAAACCCGCTATCTTGATAATTATCACATTGCAATTGAATAGTTCATGTAACTTTTGCTGAAAAACTCATTTTGTGATGTAACCCCATTATAGACGCTGTTCTTCAAAGTAAAATGCACATGATGTAGCTCACTATTTTTTTCCTTTTGAATTAAACCAGGTTCGCAATGAGGAGAGAATGAAGAGGAAAAGGCTGGCCGCAGCAGCTAAACAGCAAGATGGCTACCCTGTTGTAATGCAAAGTGCACTGGCCCCGCAAGTCGCACAACCACCCATAACAAACCCTATTACCACATACCCTGTGATGGACTACGGACAGAACCAGGGATCAAAAGGTTTTGAAAGGGTTCGTGAAATAAGTACCAGTGCAGTCCCTGATGACAGCAACAGAAATGCTGGCGAGATGAAGAAGAAGAAAAGAAAGTCAGAATCTGATCTTGTAGATACACAAGCAAACCCACTGAAGGCTCCCTCGCAACATGGTGGTGAGAAGCAAAAGCCTCCGAAGCATGCGGACGAGGCAAATGCTAGTTGCCTGCCCTCAAAGGCAACTGTACCCGTGCTTGGTCTCCCTAGCTATGATCAACAACCTAGCTGATTATTTCGGTGTAACATCGCAAAATTTATTTCTCCTAATAGGCCCTTGCCGGATGCTGTAATTTCTCATGATTGCATTGCATAGTATGTGTTCGTCCTGTTTCTGGTCGTTGAGACTTGTTTATTCAGTGTGAATGTCATAGAATCGCCCTACCACCGGCAGTGATTTCTGTCTCCTGCCCACGTGTGGAAGTCAGTTTGATCACACTCATCGCGAGAATCATGTCTGCGACAGAAGCACCCCCAGTAAACAATTCACTTCCAGAGAGGCAGCTTCACTGGGCAGCAATGATCAGATTGCCTGCATCGGTTGCTGGGTGCCTTGTCAAGAAAGTGCGCACCCGAGTAGCAGCGTGGATACATACGACCATACGGGAAGGAAAGGATGCCAGCCAGACACCTTCAGAATGTGGCGCTTTGTTGGTGTTAACCGTGCCATGCTGCGACTCGCCGAGAGACGCTTCCTTGGCGCCCCCCGTCCCCTCATCCCGTGCCTTTCCGGCACGGGCACACGAGCAGCGGCACTAATTCGAAATCCATACCCATCGTCGCGGGCAAACATGATCACGCACAAGCGGCGCCGCGGCCGCAGACGTCGGCGTTGGCGCGGCGCCGGACAGTCGCCCGTGCCGTGCGATGCGATCCTCATCCCCAGTTCTCCTTGCCGCCTCCGCGAGAAACGCGTCCTCCTCCCACTAAACCCCACGCCACCACCTGAGCAGTGAGCACCTCTCCGGCTCTCACTCTTCCCCATTCGCCCGCGCCGCGCCTACCCCTTCAGCTCCCCCTCTGCCGGCGCCGATCCATCCACCCAGATACCGCCTCCCCCCTCACCAATTCAAGCCCGCGTCGTCCCATCTTAACGGCCGCGTCGCGCTCCGATCCACCTGGCTCCGACCACCACCGCCAGCCACCTGCGCCTTTTCTCGCCACAGATCATGGCATGCGAGCTCCAAAACCAACACGAACGAGGTAACCGCGCCAAGCCAACTGTTTCTTCATTCCCTGCCGCTAGTGTTTTCAAAAGTTCAATACTTCTGTCTCAATGTAATCCATGTTCTCCAGGGACTCCCCAGAAATTAAACGAGGCAGGACTGGTCAGCCAAGATGCCGAATCTGTTGCTTCTGATTCAATTGCCATATCGCACTGCACTAGCATGGGAAGATCACAAGTGGACTATCTAGCATGGAGATTGAGTTACCATTGCACCTTGTTAATTACCTATCCTTCTATTTTCTTGCCCAATTGTGTGAGCTTGTCCAGAACTGCCAAACGCATGCAGACATTGTAATTTCTGGTATCTTATCTGTGATAGATTATTTTCGTTGCTTTCTTCTTCTGCTTGCTGCTGAGATCCATAGCACTTGTAGATTACAGTTGGCAATGCCATGGTATTTACTAGTTACGTACTAATTCTGGACGGACTTATATTTACCAACCCGTACCTGTATAATAGGTACCAAATGGGTATTCCTATAACAGAATGATGAAAACCAATTAATGTTATCAAACTACCAAATGCTGATACTTCTGTATTTTTTGGTAGGTTTGCTGCAAAGGGTCTTAATCAGGACTCTCTAATAATTCGTGTTCCATTGGACTGTACATGCTGTGAGTGGCTCACTGTACTGACAGCTCACAGAATTATAAAAAAAGACTGGTGTTAACAGAACATATACGTCTCCTTGTGACGAGACAATACATGTGTGCCTTCAATTTTTTTGGTAGAAAGTAAGAAACACCACCTGCAATTGGGCTACATTTTTGTAAAAGGAAAATTCGATTTCATTTATTTAGGACAGGAGCAGGTGTCCTTAAGAGTATTCTTGACATTGAGCCTCACAAAGATCAGCACACTCTTGTCTGCTGGAGTCAACATTTTGTCTGGTTTGTTCAGTCACATACCACTATTGTTCGAATCCCATTTAATAGATAATTCATGATAAGTCGTCAGCTGAAAGAACACTGTGGAAAGGACTCAATGGTTTCTACACTACTGTAGTTGCACTGTCGTTCAGTATAATACTAAAGGTATTGTATTATTATCTTTCTGCAGAGTTCTGTTCAGAAAGATCTTTCTGTAAAGTTCTGAACTTGCTTCCGCAAGATATAGTATTTGCAAGAAGAAATTCTACATATCTTATGAGTACATTATGCTGTTGTACCTGAGTTGTTAAATCAGAAAAGAATAGAAGTGTTGCTGCATATTGTTGGGACAAAATGCTCATCATAAACAAGAAAGATATTCTGGCTAAATTATCTCCTAGAAAAGTTGATCCTTGTCACAGGTACTTCAGTACTGTGCTTGTTGTGTAATGTATAAATGTGTGAGCAGGCCTGCCAGTTCCAGGTAATATTTGATAACTACCATGTGAAGTTGAACAGCCTTGCTGCAATTGATTATTGCAAATTGGTGCCTTTGTTTTTGACTAGCACTGGCCATATTTTTTCATCTCTATCAGTGGGCATGGCATCATCTTTTTTCATGTCACATTGTTTTCTTACATTTTTTCCCAAAAGGGTTCCCATGTATGCTATAGTGTTTACAGATGGGCTTGAGTAACTGTTTTTCCTTTGCTTGTAATTTTTCTTTGGGCTACAGAAATTGTGACCTGCACCGATTATGCTTTTGACAGAAAAGCTTTTAACTCAGTGAGCTGGCATTTTCAAATACCTTTGGCACTTTCCAAAAGTTGAAAACTGAAAAAAAAACAGCACCTGAAATGTGCAAAAACGAAAACTGAATGACAGCTATTAGCTAAGGTGACCTAAATCTTGCAAATTAAATTTATCGAAACCATCAAAATTATCATTACCATGGAGTTTTATTTAAATCTTTTACAGAAAAGGGGAGAGAATGGACTTCATGAGCTGATACATTTGTGACACTTTTCTGCAGGTTGCTCATCTCGACCCCACTAACTCTAACGTGAAATGATTCTGTGTTCTACCTCTGAAGGTGGTAAATTGTCACTAACAGTCCCAGATCACTTAACTGAGGCATCACTAAATTTTTATTCAGGTACCTAAACATTCGAGGAAATGCTGCTATTCACTCGTTATATTTTCTAAGCAGCCTTGTTCCCCTTTTGTCCAACATTTATGAGGCAAAAATAATATAAACATTTAATTACTCTAGTCTGTGTGGACATGATAATTGGTGAGAGTGGGTTTTCATAGAGGACAATTTTGAGTAGCTCACTAAATTTATAAAATATAGCATCCGGGCATGACATTTCTTGTATCTAAACATTGCTTGTGCTATGAGTTCAGAACTTGCCCCAAAAATGTGAAAAAATAGCCTGTAGGTTTTGGGCCGCTGGCCCTGTCCATTGTTGGGCAATTCAATTGCCGGCAAATGGGACGCATTCTGTAAATTGTATGGCATTCTATCCTTATTAATGAAAACATACACAGCTCTCCTGCGTGTTCTCGTAAAATGTGAAAAATAGAATGTAATACTATTGAGAAATCTGTGTCCTGGGGCAGTCCATTTTTAAACAAATACTGACATGTTCTTGTGAGCTCTACCCCTGTATGTTCTGTGGTATCCGACAATTCTGGCAAAGGTTAAAATTTCCTAAAATTTTCTGAAGTTGCAGCATGCACCTAAAACCTCAAAACTTTACAAAAAGACAAAAAGAAGGAACATAAGGACAAACTGAAGATAAAGCACTCAAGGAAGAACTGTCACAAACAAGTTTTGTGAAGGTCTTGCTATTTCACACTACTCTTCTTGTAGCTTAATTTGTATGCAAGAGGTTCCAGATTGCCATAATCATGTGAATCAAGTTGCACAATTCCCTAAAAAAAGTCCGCTGCAGAATTTGCATGCTCTTTTCTGCTAACCTTTGTTAGTTCATGGCTTCATGCCAATTACCCTTAACAAACAATTTGGCACGTCCAGCCCAAGAAACTAGCAGCTTCAGTTTTGGCCATATCAGTAACTACCTGAACTTTTTTTTGCCAAAGGGACAGCTTGAGAAGGGGAGGCTTCCAATTGTCAGTACTAGCAGTGTCATGGTAACCAGAAAGCATGATCAACGGGAAAAAACAAAGCGAAAGAGCAAGAGAAGGAAAAAGAAACTTTTAAGTTTTAACCCATCTTGCTGTTAAATCTCTCTTGTTGCATTCTATGTTGATCATGAACCATAGGTAGTAAAAGTAAACCGAAGGTACTAAACATGTGTTCAACAACTTAGCCCTGCAGTTTGTATATGTTGATATACAAATGTGGGAAGATAATTATTGCCAACAGATCAGATTGCATCATCAGGTCTCTTGATATAGCAGGCAACTAGGCATTTATGCAGTACAATGAATAGAAGGCCAAGAAGGAAATCTCTGAGATGAACCAAGAAAGAAATTAATGTAGTCAACTAGCCATAAAGATATGCACATCTTTAATTCAAGGCCTTAATTCAATGGAAAGAAGCTTCCCGTTGGTTTTGTTTTGTTTTGGTCTAGAAGGATGAGCCTTTTCACATTGCCGTTTCAGGTACAGGTGGCACTGCCATACATCGCTGGGGATGGCGAACATAGAAGGGAACAAGAAGAGCAGTGGCAATCTTTTTGGTAAGAAACTAATACACCTACTACTAATCCAGTAGTGCTCCCCATGCCATGGCTCACAAACAACTTATGTTTAGAAGTAACCATTCATGCATCCAGCCAAAAATAAAAAAGCTACAAGAAACACATTCCTATCTTGTGTGTTTTAAAAGATTGAGCAAAATCATCTAGATTTTTCAGATCATTCTGAGTCGCAGCACTAATATATGTCAGGACGAAATATTGCATCATTCTTTCAGTTATCAATGTGTTGGAACCACGACCAAATACAGAAATCCAGTGTAGCGACAAATTATATAAGGCATTGCATGCATCACACCTATACCAGCATTCAGATGTTTTTGAAAAACATATAGACTGGAAACTATGTCATGCATATTTAGAAAGAAACGCATAAACAAGTATTTTTGGTAGAAAAGATCCCAGGAGTTGTGCTTCAGAGGATAGAATAGAAGCACAACTGTTTCGGGGGCCTGAAAGGCAAAGAAAAGGGAGGGCAGTAAACTCTCACCAGGTATTGCCGGATTTTTGTCAGCCTCCTCCCCTTGCTGCTCTATATCCAACATAAGAGAGTAAGTTCACATTTCTCTCTATTTCTTTGCTTACTTTCTCTGTTTCCTTGGCCAATTCAGAAATCCTCCATAGCAATCGCCCCACAGACTCGCCAGGCACCAGTCACTACTTCCTGCCGTTCAACCACGTTTCCCCCCCAAAGTTTTGAGTTCTCTTGTTTATTCTTTTTTTGGGGTGGGGGGGGGGTTAGAATCGACGCTTTCTGGTCGTGATTGGGGGTTTAGGTTGGCAATCGCCGCAGGAATGGTTTCGTTTCATATCTTCTTTGGATGCTTCGTTGTGTGTTACTGACAAGTTTTGTTGCTTTTGATGTAGCCTCTTGGTTTCTGGGTTGAAAGTCCAAAATATCTGTTGTGGAATATGGGTGCCGAGAAGAGCAAGGGGAAGGAGAAGCTGCATGTCAGGGAAGCGCTGTCCCAGGGTTCAGTGCTAACCTACATGAGGCGCCGGTTGCCGAAGCTAGAGCCCAAGCGCCGTGATGTGCCGGAGCAGCATGTATAATCTTTTCTTCTAACCAGTCGAATAGAAATCTAGAATATCCTTTGTTACATTTAAAAATGATAGCAGTTCTCTATAAGCCATGAGGTATTATTTAGTGTTCTGAGTGACTTGGACTTTGCTTATGTTAGCATTTGTAGCTTGTGGACTTGTCAAAGTCTCCATTTTGATATGGGAGATTGGGGGAAATGGCATGGAGATGGTGGATTCTTTGGACCGATTCTATACCGATGATGTGTGATTAGAAGAGTAGGATCTCCTAATTGCATGACAATGCTCATGCAAGGCATCAGTCATATGTATCTTGCAGCTGTTAGGTTGTTTTTTTGGGTAGCATATGAGTTACCAGTATTGCCTCTTCAAGTTAGGGGATTAGAAAAACAAAAGAGTTTGTTAGTGTAGGGTAAAACCTCTTTGTTTAGTTACTGATGTATTGCCCAAACTGTGTTGATGAGTTAATGAGTAAATCTTGGTGATGGCTCACTCACCAAAATTCAGTTACCATGTCTTGCTCAGTCAATTAGCGCCTGCTGTGATTCTTTTTTATTTAGCATTGCAGTGTTGCTTGTGTTGGTGCATTCTACAAAATTATGTAGTTTCCCTGGTGCAATTGGTGATCACTTTTGACACACACTTTGGCTCCAACTATGACATGGTAGTTTTTCTTAAAAAAGATTACAGCATGCCTTCTACTCACCTATTGTTTTGTTGGGGAACACATTTTTTGCACCCATATTACACCTTGCTTGACCTTTTTTTTTAATTGACTCTTTGGAAGCAAACTTTTGTTGTCTAGATATTCGAGTATTTATTTCATCAGCTGTTACAACCTTCTCACCTTACTTCAACAATTGATGTTTCCTTCACCTAGAAATTCTATTCAGAGCATTCAGTTATTATGGCTTGTTGTTCTCGATATATTATGCCAAAATTTGGTCTTGTCTGTTTTGTACATTTATTTAATACTTTCTAATTTTGCAGAATTCACATGTTTTATGGAAAAGTAGGGATAAGGCATGGAAGCACGGCATAAAGGTTGACGAAAATAGACAACACTGGAAGTGCAGATATTGTTCAAAGACTGGAGACGGTGGTGGTGTAACTAGACTCAAGCGTCATCTTGTTGGTGATATGTGTTAAGAGTGTTATACATTCTCATTCTCTCCCTCTCTCTAGCCCATGTGGCCCATGTAACCCATGAGGCTCTTGTAACAATGTCTATATATACCTCTCAATCTATCGATAAGATGAATAGTTGTGAATAGTAAAACCCTAGTCTCTCTTAATTTAACATGGTATCAGAGCAGGTTTTCAACCCTAAACCTAGCCCTAACTCTACCGCTGCCGTCCTCTGCTAGTAGAACCTCTTCGATCGGTTCGCTCGGGCCGGCGGGCTTGAGTCGCTCCATCACGCGTGCTGCTTCGTTCCACCGGATCTGCTGGCCGCCGACCAGCCTGAGGATGACCGCGCCGTCCTCCTCTTGGACATAGGATCGCAGCTCGGCGAGGAAGTCGCTGGTGCGGGCTTGGCGAGCTTCTTCCACCGTGGGCCGGCGGGACCGAGCGTCTCCATCGCCGCCTCGTCCCCGTTGGCGAGCTTCTTCCACCGTGGGTCGGCGGGACCGAGCCTCTTCCACCGTGGGCCGGCGGGACCGAGCGTCTCCATCGCCGCCTCGTCCCCGTGGTCTCTTCCTTCACCGGAGGTTGCGCCGTGGAGTTTACGCCATCTCCATCGCCGCCTCGTCCCCGTGGCCTGCACCGCCTCGTCCGCGCCGCCTTGTGTGGATCTGTGTGGATTCGCGCCGCCTTGGCTCTCCGGTCCCCCTTGGTATCTCCGGTCCTCCTCTGCTCCGCTGCTCCACGCCGCCTTGGCTCTCCGGTCCTCCTCTGCTCCAGCCGGTGCGGGCTTGGCTTGAATCCACCACGCGCGCTGCTCCTCCTCTGCTGTTGTTTGGTAACCGGATCTGAGTGGTATCTCCTCTGATTGCTTGAGTCTTTATATTGCTTGGTGCTGTTGCTTAGTATACTGCTGTTGCTCTGAGATTAGTACCGCTGTGTGATTAGTACTGTTGCTCTATACTGCTGTGTGGTATGGCTAGATCTGACTCAATGTTTGGAGGTGGTTCATCTCTTGTGTTCACGGACATCAAGCTCGATGGGTTGAACTACCGGGCATGGGCATTCTCAGTCAAGACTACTCTCAGGGGTTATGGTTTGGCCTCTCATTTGACTGATGATCCTCCTGATCCGAAGATGGTTGATGTTGAGGTATTAAAGGCTTGGCAGAAAGAGGATGATCGTGTTATGGCGGCATTGTCTTTGAGTGTTGATGTTTCTCTGCGGATGAGTCTTGAGTATCATACTTCACATAGCGGATGTGGACATACTTTGAGAAGAGATATGTTCAATCCGGTGGTGCTCTTCGTTTCACATTGCTCAAGAGCATTCATAGTCTTGGCAGATGGCGGATTAGTCGGTGGAGGAGTATTACGGTGCCTTCACTCATATCATCGGTCCTCTAGAGTCTATGACACCGAAGGTCGCGCTTGTTCTGTCGATCTTGTCTTTGCCAAAGATGAGTATGCTCAGCAGACGTTCATGTATCAGTTTGTGATGGGGCTTTGATCGGAGTTTGAGCCTGTTCGTACTCAGTTGCTCAACTATCCCACTCCACCGACTTTGACTGAGGTGCTCTCTAGTTTGATTGCAGAGGAGACTCGTCTTCATTCTCTTATACCTGTCTCAGGATCCTCACCACATGTTGTCCTGAATCTCTCACAGCGGTCTGGATCTACCAGAGCGATACCCACAGGAGTGTTGGTTTGTTCCCATTGCAAGAGGACTGGTCATCATGTTGACAAATATTTCAAGTTATATCCAGAACAGCTTATTGCTTATCGTGCTAGACAGCCATCTGACCGTCGTCGTGGAGCACCTCATCGGGCCTTCCGAGCACTTCTATGGAGTAGTCATCGTTGCCACATCCCCATCTATCGTGACTTCGGATCGTTGTCGCTATGACATCAGTTGTACCTTTGCTTCTAGTGCTGCTCATCCTTGGGTTTTGGACTCAGGTGCCTCTTTTCATGTCACATCTGACAGCTCTTAGCTTGTTGCTCGTAGGCCCATGACTGATGCTACATATGTTCACACTGCTGATGGTACACCTTGCTCTATTACCCATCAGGGCATTCTCTCTACATCTCGTTTCTCTGTTTCTGATGTGTCTTTTGTTCCTCAGCTATCTATGAATCTTCTTTCTGTTGGTCAACTCACTGATGAACTGTTTCATTGGATTTGATGATTCTTCTTGTTTCGTTCAGGATCGTCAGAGCAGAAGAGTGATTGGTTCTGGCCATCGCCGTAGAGGCTCTCCTAGTCTCTATGTCTTGGACACCTTATATCTTACTTCCACCAGTACGTTGAAGGTCTTAGTGTCTTCTGCTATGTCATCATCTCAGTCTCCTGTTGGGTCTTCCTTCAGCAAGTGGCATCATCGACTTGGTCATCTTTGTGGAGCTTGCCTCACCACTCTAGTTCACCAGGGTTCCTTAGGTCATGTCACTGTTGAGTTTAGTTTTCATTGTACTGGTTGTAAGCTAGGAAAATAGCTACAACTTCCATATTCCAGTAGTACCTCTCAGTCTTCTGATCCTTTTGATTTGGTGCATTCAGATGTATGGGTCCATCTCCTTTTGTTTCGAAAGGTGGTCATAGTTATTATGTCATATTTGTTGATGATCACTCTCGATATACTTGGATCTATTTTATGAAACATCGCTCTTAGTTGATTTCCATTTATCAGTCTTTTGCTAAGATGATTCATACACAGTTTTCTTCTTCCATTCGTGTTTTCCGCTCTGACTCTGGAGGAGAGTATCTTTCCTCAGCCTTTCGTCAGTTCCTTTCTTCCGAGGGTACTCTTCCTCAGCTTTTGTGTCCTGGTGCTCATGCTCAGAATGGTGTTGCTGAGCGCAAGCACTGTCACATCATTGAGACTGCTCATACTCTTCTCATTTCCTCCTTTGTCCCCTCTCACTTTTGGGGGGAAGCGGTCTCTACAGCAGTCTATCTTATTAACCGTCAGCCCTCTTCCAAGCTTCAGGGCAAGTGTCCTGGTGAGGTCCTGTACAGAGCACCTGCTCACTATGCTCATCTTCGTGTTTTTGGTTGTGTCTGCTATGTCCTTCTAGCACCTCGTGAGCGCACAAAGCTGAGCCCTCAGTCAGTTGAGTGTGTTTTTCTGGGTTATAGTCCTGAGCATAAGGGCTATCGTTGCTATGATCCCTCAGCACGTCGCATTCGCACCTCTCGTGATGTGATTTTTGACGAGGGGCGATCTTTCTTTCATCATCCTTCTACACATCCCACTTCTCCTTCCACAGATTCCACTTCCTTTTTGTGTCTACCTCCCTTTCCTTCATCAGACTTGCCTTCTCCAGATACACCTTTCCCACCAGTTTCATCTTCTAGTGTGCCTTCTCCACCTGCTCCACTAGTTTCTGACACTTCTACTTTTCCCTTCCACTATAGTCGCCGACAGAGAGTTCCTTTGATCCTCAGTCCTCCTCTCCTCCACTTGATCCTCCGACCAGTACCATCGACTCTGACGATCGTCCTACTACATCACGATATGCCCTACATGATCGTTCTTCTACAGATAATTTTTTATTGTTAATTTCTTTA
This sequence comes from Ampelocalamus luodianensis, assembly GCA_036346255.1. Classification (NCBI taxonomy): domain Eukaryota; kingdom Viridiplantae; phylum Streptophyta; class Magnoliopsida; order Poales; family Poaceae; genus Ampelocalamus; species Ampelocalamus luodianensis. Next base: position 19,437,197 of record CM070617.1, on the reverse strand, counting down.
GGATTTATCCTTGAAGACTAGAACTAAATGGAAAAATTACTTTGCATTATTCGTTGTTGTATACCTTTCACACATCGCGTGTACACAAAAACTATGTATATTTGACGAATGTCCAGATCTTGTACAGAATCTTGGTGTGTGTTGTGCATTATAAATAACCTTGTGTGAATACAAATTTTTCATCAATTTGCAGGATCCTGTATTGTTAGTACTTAGTAGGGACAGGGGTCAAGTGATGTTGGGTTGGAGCATGCGGTGGATATTGATGGAAATAAAAGATGGTGTACTATTGACTTATGGGAGCAACTAAGGGTCGTACGTCCGATGAGAATCATCCCATCGTACGCCCCCCAATCACTACTTGGCATACCTCGTCATTGCGCGTCTTGTCTCGGTTTTCATTCCACCGGCTGCAGCACGTTGCGACTCCCTTGCCAATGCGTGATCATTCACTTGGACTGATGTACTGAAGAAAACGTGAAGCTTGTGCACATGAGAAGGAAAAGCAAGTCAAACAAGTACAGTACCAGGAGAGAGAGAACTAATTCTCTGTTATTGTTTTCTTGTTTGCACTTTGTTTTATGGGAAAATGTGCATGACTAAAGCGTCCATTTTTTTAAATAGTATCGGACATGGTTGTAACATCTCCGGACAACGGTTGCAACATCTCCCGAAGACGGTTGCAACATCCTCGGACAACGGTTGCAACATCCCCTGAACACGGTTGCAACATCCTAGACGCTATTAGTAGTCGGACGTACGGGTGGAGCGTCCCACCCGTACGGTCCGAAAAAGATTAATGAGCATCGGTGCCATTTATTTCGTGCGCTAATTAGTTCGCTTATGTCTTAGTACGAGAGCTAGCAATCATGCTGCATGCTCTCCTATTTATATGGGTGATACTAGCAACCTGAGTGATGAGGCAACCGAGCGGTTTGCTTCCTATCGGACGTATGTGTGGGATCATTACCCTTTTTCGACGGTCGAAATATTTTTTTGTTGGACGTTACTACGACTCGTACGTCCGACACCGAGATTTTCATCGTACGGTTCGGCCACCGTTGGATTAAAGTAACGAAGGTTGATCAAAACCATTGACTCCCATTTGGTTAATTGATATCCTCAATAGTGGCTCCACACCTCTCAGTTACTTGATTAATTAGAAGATGGCGTGGCCTATAGAAATAGGTCCTACCGTATGGTCCGAAAATGCAACATGTCTAAATAACGGTTGCAACATTTTCGCACAATGATTGCAACATCACAAACAATGGTTGCAACATCATCGAACAATGGTTGCAACATCCTAGGAAAATAGTTACAACATACCCGGACAACGGTTGCAACATCCCCAGACAACGGTTGCAACATCCCCGGACAACGGTTGCAATATTCTCGGACAACAGTTGCAACATCTCCGGACAACTGTTGCAACATCCCCGGACACAGTTGCAACATCCTAAGACAATAGTTGCAACATCCCCGGACAACGGTTGCAACATCTTCGGACAATGGTTACAACATACTCGGACAATAAATACAATATCCCCGAACAATAGTTGCAACATCACAAATAAAAAAAAGCATCTGGAAAAAATGCGTTGAAAAAAAATTGCAACATCGCCGTGAGCCGTATGCAACATCATAGGACAACGGTTGCAACATCTCCGAACAATGGTTACAACATCTTTGAACAATGGTTGCAACATCTTCAGACAACGGTTGTAACATTTTCGGACAAACGTCTTGGTCGGGTCTTGGTCTAAGCTTATGATGCAAGATAAAACAACGGGTCAATGGTCTGGGCTGCATGCGTACGGTGCATCATAAACTAAACAACACAACGACCACACGTACACCTACTCCGTCGTATTGCCATGCCCTTGGGTTGCTTGGGAGTTGGATCTACGCAGCATTACAACATAGCTTAGCTAGCTATGGGTAGCCATGTGTGCCCACCTGACCAGAAATAATTTTATAGAGCATATATAGTTGTATGCACTACTTCTCAGAGTATAGGTAGGCATGGATCGGACATTGAGAGTTGAGACCACTGTTTATGCACTACTACCTTTGCTAGCGCCTGATAAGAGACGGGATGAGCTTTAATTGCTAGCGTTTGAAATTTTTTCCCATCCGGAGCGTCCGTACGTCCGAATCCTATCATTACCCTTGATTTATCTGTTAGTTCTAACCCTACTAGAGTGTAAGGCTAATACTTGTGGAACTGTCATAATGAATAGTATTGTTATTGATTTCTATGGAATTTTGCAACTTTTGTATAAGTGTTGGACCGGGAAGGCGATTAGAGGGGGGTGAATAGGAGCACGCTCAACTTTTTCACCAACGATCGAATTCAACACGATGTTTACTCCAATAGCTATGAAAGCTATGAAGATCAATCAACAAGCACAGTGGAAGACTTGTATTGAATCCAATCAAAACCCCGAAGCAAAACAATGAAAAGCCCAAAACCAAAATACTTGGGCGGTCTGACCTCTCAGAAATCGGGTCAACTTTTTTGCCTAGCGGTCAGACCTCTCACAGGGGCGCTCTGACCTTTCTAGGGGCGTCGACCTCTCCAAGGCGGTCGACCTCGGCCGATGAACGATAAATCACTAAAACCGAAACTAAAATCGGTCTAACTTTTGATCTACAAGGCCAAACTTGACCAAATTTGGAACATACCTTCCTAAGGATATTAGGAACCTATTCCAAGCAACGATTGAGTAGATCCACATCAAAGTTTGGACCTTTTTCTATTTTACCGAAGGAGGGTTCAAAACCGGGCAAAAACCGAAAACGATGATTGAGATGATTTCGTGGGAGGAATCAATCCAAGATGACTAAGGATGGTCTCCCATACGTCTTAGCACTCTCAATCACAGGAATAATCAAGCCAAAAGCTCTCAAGAGCAAAACCCCCGAAAATCACCCTTTCTTTCACTAAAACCAGGCAAAATCAAAACTTAAATCCAAAAGCTTGCTCGTGGGTGGATGATGATCAAGATGACCTTAGATAGGTTCCCACATATCCCAGCAAGCAAGATCAAGAAGAAAAACCAAGTAAAAACTCCCGGATCAAAGAAAGCCCCAAAATCACAAATAGAGAGGATGAACACAAAGAGATACAACTTGTGAAATCTTTCTTTGGATTAATTGGATAGATGGATGATTGATGTTTACAGCCACTCTCACATGGAGGACAAAGCTCTATCCAAGAGCACACACTCAATCCATCCCTAGAACCCTAGAGCCTCCACTCTTCTCTCCTCCCCTAACAACACAAATTAGGGTTTAGATATCTAAGGGTTAAGGAGGTGCTGGCCAGCACCCTCCTCTATTTATAGTGGAGGCTAGATTCTAGGGAATATTCCATTAGGGCACCCATTAAACCCTAACACACAATGGGTTAACACACGCACGCATTTTAAAGCGCCGTCTTCATCTTCAATTGACCTAAACCGCTTCACCATGCGCCGACCCGCGCCGCGGTTTAGCCAAAAGGTCACCAAGGTGGTATTTGGTGAAATGACCAAAATACCCCTATCTTGATCTTTCTCCAAAAGACCAAGTCCAATCTGGTGAAGCAATCGCCGCTTCGCCGCGCGTGTAGGTTGATCAAAGCGGCTCCATGTCGTCAAGTCTCTCCGTCCGGATCCCACCGCACCACCGAGCACTTTGCAGCGACTCGCGCCGCTGATCCAACCGATCGCACTAAAGCGCCGTTCGGTCATCCATGTCATAAGTTGTGTCATGGCCAGGGAAAACAATTTCATTTTGGAAATTTTCTCGGGGGGCACCGCAATGAACGAAATTCGGTCGTTCAAACGGTTCAAACAATTTTTTTTTTGATTTTTTGGATGAAATTGGTCCGAAGTTTGGGCGAAATTGGTCTTAGATTCGGAGAACCAACCAAAAATAAGGAGACTAGGAGCAATAAAGCGCACATTCCTTCACCGAATTGGCTTGCCACCTTTTGTGCGTCCATCCATCTCCTGGGCAATGCACGCCGCGGTTCGACAAGGTAGGCCATGAGCTCCACCACCTCCCGAGCCACTGGAAAGGACACGGCGTACAGGGGCTCCAAGGTATTAAATTATAAACAGAAGTAGCATCAATCCATTAAGCAAAATGACAAAGGAATCATTGGTATCAATTTGAAACAAAGATAAAACTCCAAACTCATAAGGCATTATTCTATCATCATTTGCCATTGCTGTTGCCTCTACCGTTGCCGCTTGCGCCATCCATACCCAACCCACCGGCCCGCCGCACAAATCGGGCAGCCTGCAGCACACTTCACCGCCGGTGGGGCGCAGGAGGAAGGAGACCTGACCTGCCGTTGGCGTTGGGTGCCTACTGCTTATCGCCGAGCAAAGGAGAGGCGCCGTTACAGGCTGTGAATCGTGGTCTCGTGGATGGAACGAAGGGTTAGGACAAGGGGTTATTGGGCTGTTGGGCCCGGCCCAAAACTCAAATATGGCCGAAACTGTTTGTCCAGCGTAGTATTCTATCGTGGGGAGGCGGAGGGAGGCAGAGCGATACAGCCGAATTTCATCGAAATTTCGCCGAAATCGATAACCCTGGCCCTGGTCATGGGCCATGACATTCGCAACATAACGATTTGATACGATTTTGGTTGCTTTCCTTATCTATTGGTATTTGGTTGTTACTTGTCTATATAAGAGGACATAATGCTAATGGAATAAACAAATTAGGGTATCCCTTCCCTTCTCTACTTATCCATCTCTCCCTGTAGTTCGGCACCACCCTACCCTTACGACACCTACCCGAAGGGGTTCCAAGGCCTCGCGCTCCGACCAATCACAGTTACACGCTGCGTTCTTTCATTTGTATCAGAGCCATTTGCGATGGCTTCCGGTGTCCGTCAAGATGAGATCCATGTTTACTGGGAATGGGATCTTGCAAAGGCAGGAGGAGCAAGCATGGTGGCTAGCTGTTGTCACCCGGAAGCAGGACGAGCAAGCCATGCAGCTCGTCGCCTTGCACATCGAGGTGACCGCCCAGGGCAGTGCGAGAAGAGCACTTGACAGCCTTCGAGAAGGTTGAGGTGACAGCTCAATGGGAGATACAGTTGGTGTGACCGCGGCATTGGAGAATCCACCGTCGACGGACACCACAGCGCAGCACAGAAAGTTGGCGAGATGGCACAAAAACAGAAGGCGATCAGATCAGCATGCGTCTCACAGCTTGAGAAGAAACGATACTCAATGTCGGTGGAGCAGCGTCCACTGGGCTACCGCCCAACCCAGCCTCATTGCAAGCACCAACATTCGGTGCAGGGAGCACTAGGACCATTATCACCAACCTGCGACCCTTGTCAGCATCGCTGCCATTGGTACGCCCACCACCACCACCACCACCACCACCACCACCACCGGAGCGAGTCACTGAGACCACAAGAGTGCCACAGTAGCACAAGTAGAGCTTCCCGTCTATGAAGGGATGGTGGATCCTTTGGGCTGTATGAATCGTTGCGAACAATATTTTCGTGGATGACGCGCCCTAGAGGAGGTTTCGCTGGCCTCTGACCGTAAGATGTGGGCTGCCCAACAACGGTACTACCAACATGAACTTCAAGGATTGCATGCATCTTCAGTTCGGGTCACCGATCCGAAGCAATCTATTATTAGCATTAGGTGAGCTGGGGAGGCTCAGCCTGGCTAGAACTGTGTCGCTACGACAGAAGTGCAAATATTTACAACGGGGCTAACAGATCCCCTCTACACTTACGTCGAGTTGCAGAACCTCCTGACAAGCCTACATATAGCCATGATCCTAGATACGTAGGCTCATCAACAAAAAAAAATTAGGCGTGGCGGCAATACTTTCCTTATCTCTAGGTTTTGATTAGTGTGGAATTGATATGATTTGGTTGTTTTCCTTATCTTTTGGGATTTGAATTGTTAGGCTCTTTGTATAAGACGACATAATATCTCAATGGAAGTTAAGCAAGGAATAAATAATCTCTTTCCTATATGTCACCACCGGTACCGGTACCCAGCGCATAGTCGTGAAACACTGATGGTTTTTGTTAAGAAATCGACTCAGGACCAGGAGTCCTAGTTTAAGGTGGGTTTATCATCTCAAACTCTAACAGGATCGTATCCTATAAATAGGGGTACTAGTTATTGTAAAGGCTGATCGCTTGATGAAGTAATAAAGAGAAGCAACGAGTCCACCTACATCTTTGTGTTCAATCTCTTATTCTGTTCTTGTGTTCTTGCATTGTTTTTACGATTCTGAGTTTGTCTACGAGGTAATCGCTCGGACTAGACTCGCCAACGACGGTTCCTCAACACGTTATCAGCACGATCGACTTTCCTCGTATCGAAAAGGTAACCGTCGATGAACGACACTCGTAGATTGAATCGTACTTTCTAGATCGCTTTAAATTCTGCAAATTTGCTTTCTAGATTGGTTTTCTACGGTGTAAATTCGCTCTAATCTATCGCGAGCCGACTTGAAGTCGCCGACCAAGCCGATCGGTAATTACAGGAAAGATAAACGCATCGCATGAACAGTGATCTCGCATAAACAGTAATTCGTGCATGAACAGTGATCCCACGTGAACATTGAACTCATGTGAACAGTAATTACACATGAACAATGTTGCGTGTGAATAGTAATTGCATGAAAAAATTGCGGCCTGAAGCCGCCGCCGCTCGGGTACGGTATGAAACCGTCGCACGCGTAGTCGGAGGCCAACTCGAAGCGCGCCGTCGATGAGCCCCGCATAGCCATCGGCCTCCCGACCCCCGGCCCGCAGTCGTTGACTTCGCGTCGTCCGAAGCAAAGGAAGAGAAAAAAAAAAAAAGGGGGAAGGGAGGGGATGCGCCGGCCCCTGCATGGATGAGCCACCGCAAGGCTCACACGGGCGCGCCTCGCCGTCGTTGGCTCGAAGCCGCTTGGCTTCACACGGGCGCCTCGCCCGTTGCATCGCGGCCCGGAGCCACCGCCGCCAAACTGGCCGCTCGCGTCGTGCCCGTTGCCTTGAAGTGGCAACCACCCCCGCGCGCGCGCGCCCATCTGGCGTCGCCGGCCGCCACCGCGCGCGCCGCCGCCGACGCATCTCGGCCGCACCGGTTGTCGCGCATCGACCCTCTCGCCGTGCCGCCGCGCATGCGCGGCTTCTCGCCGCGCCGCCGGCCGCCGCCCACGGCGGCCCGCCGGCCGCCCGCTGCGCCCACACCTCTCGGCGCCTCCTAGCACATGGTGCACCACTCGCCGCCTCCTAGCACATGGCGGCGCCGCCACTAGAATCGGGGTAGGGGAAACCCTACCCCTTGCGCTCCTTTAACAAGGCCGAGTAGGCCTTTTGATGCGTGGGCCGACCGGAAAGGCTAAGTGGGCCGGGAGCCCACGTGAGTGGCCCACACACTAAAGAAAGAAAGGAAGGGGAGGTCCGATCGAAAAGAAAGAAAAAATAGAGGGGAAAATTGCAGAAAAACCCTCAAAATTCTGAAAATAACGAGGATAATTGCGCGGGTGAGGAAATTTTGCAAGAAGGGTCTCAGAAATCCAGAAAATTATGCGGTTTTCTCTGTACTAAAATTTTGCGTGTTAACCCCTGAAATTGCAGAATTCGCTGAAAATACTTTTTCCAGCAGAAAAGGGTATCGGGAATTCAATTTTGAATCTATTTTTGCATTTGAAGCATGTTTAATTTTGTTATTGTTATTTCTATGCAATTTATTTATTGTATTTACTGTTTTGATTATCTATGATTGTTTATGTTTCTTTTAATCACTGAAAATAGCAATAAATCATGAAAATGCATAGAAAAATACGAGATCACGAACTAGAGTTCGATGAGCATTATGAGAATTTTGCAACCATCTTACGCAAATTACCAGCAGTAATATTATGAATTTTTTGCATGAATATGAATATGACTGGCATCACGAACCAGTAGTTTGAAGAACTGACTCAGCATGGCAAGAATTTGTACGAATTTGTACAAGTATTCAACTCTGTGATAATGTAATCACGAATGAGTAGAAGATTGAGAAGACTCTCTTCCTTTCACCCCGAATGCGGTGCAATCCGCACGCAACTATCGTCAAGACGGCTATAAGCAATATGCTAAATTAATTGACATCATGTAAGTTGCGGAAGCTCAAGATGATATTCTAAGAAAGAACTACATCTCGCAGCCACTTAGCAGCAATATTGGCCATGAAGCCACTGCTAGCAGCTACAAGGTGATGAATCCTCTCACGAAGGAGAGGAGCAAGAAGGGTAAAGCCGTGGGTCGCACGTTATTGATGCTTTCCAATCTAAGAAGAAAGACAAAGGACAGCATGAGGCACACCTCGCCATTGCAGGCACAGAGGATCCACAACCATTAGTTGCACTTATGGATGTGGACAGCCCAGTAGCAGCCTCCACCACCCCTCCTTTGGACATCGCAGCGGCCGCAGCCGTAGTTGTCCAAGAGGAGAAGATCGTCATGGAGCAGATTGAGGCAAAGTTCCTAAATACTTCGCCGATTCGATCTAGTGCACGCATTGCACTTGGATCTTTTATAGTAAATTGCAATTTGTAATTGAAGAAGAACTTTGAATTATTGAATAATGGTTGTAAGCTCTAGGAGAGCAAAGCATTTAAATTCTTATAAGTCTTGTACGACTTTTTCCCATATTAATAATAGCAAGTTATGTTCTGATATCTGAAGTACTTTATTTATGTGTTGCTTGCTTTTTGCTACATATTAATAAAGTACATTATATTAGAACACGTGTGGCACCCTATGGAGGAAGTGTGCTTAGCAGGTAGCGGCACAATAAATACCATCTTGAGAGAAACGAAAATTTTTCCAGTCGATCAGCAAGAATGCTGGTAGTCTTACGACAATCACAGGCAGCGATATTTGTATAATAGGCTCAGGAAGGGCCATAATTATACTCCCAATGGGCACAACATTAGCCATTGAAGAAGACTTGTTGTACCCATAATCAATTAGAACTCTCAAGGATATTCGCGCTAACAGTTTCCACCTAGAGACTGAAGAAGAGTATGGTACAGAATACCTGCTCATTACAAAGCGCGAAGAAAGTGTAACAATGGCATTAGAATGCCTTCTTTTATATGAAATCGGGCTATACTACACTAATATTAAGGTACTTGCAGCCTATACTGCCTTGAAAATAGTATTTAGAAGTTCTGAACTTTTCTATCTCTGGCATGATAGATTATGCCGCCTAGGTTTTAGGATGATGAGAGATATAATTAATAATTGACAGGGACATAATATGAATGTAAATAATTTTCCAAATCTGAAAGATTTTGTGTGCCCCGTATGTGCCACCGAAAAATTAATTACTAGACCTTTTGCTCTGAAAGCGAAGGATGAAGTCCCTGTATTCCTGGATCGTATCTAGAGAGACCTTTTGTGGTCCTATATAGCCCCTGTAAGGGTCATTTAGGTATTTTATGGTGCTCATCGATGCTTCCTCGGAATGGTTGCACGTATGTTCATTGTCTACGATAAACCACGCTTTTGCAAAAGCTAAATCTCGCAGATAATTAACAGTTAAAAAATAATTTCCCTGATCATCACGTGAAGTCCACCTGAATGGACAACGCTGGAGAATGTACTCCGAAGGCATTTGATGATTATTGCATGAAAATGGGAATTAAAATTGAGCATTCTGTACCGTATGTCCGCACCCAGAATGGACTAGCAGAACTTTGAAGAATTGTAATTTATCAACTACATGTTGGAGACTCGCAGTCCTGCTCGCAGCAGCTCTCATCAATTTTAGATCGTCGGCCTATAACATCCATCCACCCATGCAACTAGCGCAAGGGTCAGCACCGAAAACTTCTCATCTCTGAAGGTTTGGTTGCAAGGTTTATGTACCTATACCACCACCATAGCGAACTGCAATGAGTCTTCTCTGAAAGTTTGGGATATACGTTGGTTATGAGACAACATCCATAATCAAGTATTTGGACCCTATGACTGAAGATTTGCATAATGCCTGATTCGCTGATAGTATATTAGATGAGATTAGTTTCCCGTCAGTAGGGGGAAGAAATCAACCCTTAATGAAAATATCGGGAAATAACGTGGCAAGCCACGAGAAGTCCAGAAGACAATTGAAGTCTAGAAGACAAGAGAAGTCCCAAAGATAATTGAAGTCCAGAAGATAATTGAAATCTATGCATATGACCCGCGCACTAGTAAAGTAAATAAAGAAGTCTAGAAGATAATTAAAGTCCAGAAGACAATTGAAATCCAGAAGATAATTGATTTGCAAATATTAGCAAATCAACTGCTACACCACTTTAGTTATTTGAAGAGCGTGACTAAGTAGCATTTGCCTACAAGCAATGCAGGAGAGGGTTGAAATACCAATGAAGGTATCCCTAATCCCGTCCAAAGGCATCAGAATAAAAGGACAAGAACTCGGTTCCTCGAATCCAAAGTAACCGGAGACGCTTGGTGAAAAAAGGATAAGAAGGACTTGACACAGCCGATCACCGAAGTTCCCCAGAACCAGAAGGGGAGCCAATTGAGACCTGGCATCGGTATGGAACCTTCAGAAAAGGCATACCAGAATTGAACATCCCCATGAAGGGAGACATCAATATGGATGTGTGCGCACACATCGGAGCTGAAAAACTAAAGGGACTTGCCCCGCAATTGGAAGTAGCGGAGAGCAAGTAGAAGCATTAGAAGAATTGTCCCTTGGAGAAAAATAGCTATAAACTTTATGACCTCGGGAGAATCTTTGAATATAACAACAGCCAATGTGGATAATTATTTTGCAAAGAAAATTACCACAATCATCGATCTTGATCCAGAGCCTGCATCGCTCGCTGAATGAAAGGAAATATCATATTTAGAAGATTGAGAGAAGACAATAGAAACTGGATTATTCTCTTCGAATAAAAGAAAGACGTTTGAGCCTATAAGCCGCACGCCTCCCCTTGTGCACCCCGTACGACATAAGTGGGTATTTGTTCGAAAGAGAAATAAAAAGAAGCAAGACTTATTGTACAAAGTTTCACTGAACGTCCAGGAGATGATTATGAAGAAACCTATTCCCCGGTTATGGACGAAACTCCCTTTAGATATTTATCTCAATGGCAGTGAACTTGAAGTTAGAAGTGAAATTGATGGATAGGGTACCAGCATACCTTTATGAAATATTGGATTCAGACATTTATATGAAGATACCTAAATGTATCTCTGTCCTGAACCAAGACAGAGCAAATAGAAATATGTACAACGTGAAGCTCAGAAAGTCATTGTACAAAGTTAAGTAATCAGACAGAATGTGGTATAATCGCTTGAAGCGACTTTCTATGCAAGAAAGGCTACACGAACAGTGAGAATAAATCCTGTGTATTTATACGACAATCCCATGATGGATTTTGTATAATCGTAGTGTATGAAGATGATCTGAATATCATCGGAACGCTGAAGGATATTAAGAAAGCAAGCTCTTACCTGGAGTCGGAGTTCGAAATAAAAGGTTTGGGTAAAACCAAATATTGGCTAGGTTTGCAGCTTAAGCATACCCCTGAAGGGATATTAGTGCATCATTCAACCTACACTCAGAAAGTTTTAGGAAGGTTTGGCTTTGGAAAGGCATACCCTTTGAAAGTGCAAATGGTTGGGAGATCTTTGCAGTAAGACAAAGACCCGTACAGACCTAAAGAAGAGGAGGAGAAAGTCCTGGGACCGGAATTTCCATACTTAAGTGCAATAGGAGCACTCATGAATTTAGCAAACTGTACTAGATCAGACATTGTATTTACCGTAAACCTACTAGCAAGGTATAGTACAGAACCTACCAAAGGCATTGGCAGGAAATGAAGTACATCTTCTGATACCTCCAAGTAAGCAAAGAATTTGGTCTGTTCTACAGAAAGAACTAAGACCTTTATATAGCTGGCTATGCAGATGACGAGTACCTGGAGGACCCGCATACAACCAAATTACAAACAGGCTATGAACTCCTATGTTGTGGAACTGCAATTCCATGAAAATCATCTAAGCAGAGTCTTGTATCGACTTCGACGAACCACTTAGAAATAATAGCACTGTACGAGGCCTTACGAGCTTGTGTTTGGCTTCGGCGGATGATTCACCACATCCAGCAGTCATGTGAATTGAATACCGCGCAAATCCCCACTATTATCTTTGAAGATAATGTAGCTTGTGTTGCGCAAGTACAGATGGGTTAAGTGAAGAATCCTCTCACAAAGCATATCAACCCCAAGTCCTTCTATGCTAATGAATTACAAAATATGGATGATATTAAAGTATTGCATACTAAGTTATGTGAAAATCTTGCAGATTTATTCACTAAGTCATTTTCAGCGTCTAGTTTTGAAAGATGCATACGTGGATTAGAATGATGAGACTTAGAGAAGCGCCAAATTCAGGGGAAGAATCTTCACGATCTCATTATTAAAGTTTGATCGTGAAGATCGAGTACCCAAAGAAGAAATCCTGGAGATCGAATGAAATTGGGTGGATTGTACTCTTTTTCCCTTGATGAGTTTTTCTGAAGTTTCTCGGCTAAGGTTTTTAACGAGTACAACAGAACGTGTATCATGTACTCTTTCTCTAAATTTTTCCTACTAGGTTTTTATGGAGTTTTGACGAGATATGAACATGAAGGATGAGTGCCCAAGGGGGAGTGATAAGAAACCGGGCCCAAGACCAGGAGTCCTGGCCCAAGGTGGGCTCCTCATCTCAAACCTTAGCAGGGTCATAGCCTATAAATAGGGGGTACTAGTCATTGTAAAGGCTGATCGCTTGATGAAGTAATAAAGAGAAGCAAGGAGTCCCCTACATCTCTGTGTTCAATCTCTTATTTTGTTCTTGTGTTCATGCATTGTTCTTATGATTCGAGTTTGTCTACGAGGTAATCGCTCGGACTGGACTCGCAAGCAACGGTTCCTCAATAGTTTTGGCCATGGACCTCGGCGTCCAGGAGTCGTGTTGCTGGTAAGACAGAGAGGAGAAGGCGCAGAGGAAGAAGATGTGCGCTGGTAGGAGGAGAAGAAATAGCAGAGGAGGAATAGATTGATACAACTGGCTTACCTTCATTGATCAATATGCGATACCGTAAATAGGATCGGTAGTCCCTAACAATAGTATCTAACCAGGACTCGATCTCCTAATATATCTGTATACTAACTGATCTAAACTCAAACCCCTAATTATCAAGCCAAATACTCACTGTCGTAGGCATTGTGACTAGACGCCTACGTCTAGTATAATGCAATCCCCACATGCTATCTCTCCCCTCCTCGGCAAACAACTCGTCCTCGAGATGAAAGGAGGGGTACTAACGACAAAATTGATCCACAAACTCCCATGTTGCATCAACATCTGGTTGACCTTGCCACTGCACCAAAACTTCGTGGACTCCTCGTCTCATACGCAGGGGTGGAGTTGGGCCTCGGGCCTCCCAGGCAATGGCTCGAGGCCCAGCGGAAAATTGCCACATGAAAGAAAAAATCGCAACATGAAATTCCAGTGTAAATCTGAGTTTGGGCTAAATCATGCTGGGTTGGCCCGAGGCCTGGGTTGGTGCTAGCTTCGCCCCTGCTCGTACAAGCGCGAACAACATGGCGTGGTACTGGCATGACGCAACCATGGTGAAGCTCAGGTAAGGCTGGTGCTGCTGCTGGAGGATCACCATGACAAGGCTTCAACAAGCTAACGTGAAAGACATCATGAATTCGGGCCCGAGGAGGTAGTTGCAGCATGTATGCCACTTCACCTATGCATTCCAGAACTTGGTAAGGTCCGTAGTAACGTGGAGCTAGCTTGCGATTTGCACAATTTGCCAATGAAACTGCTTGCTAATGATGGAGCCACAGCCATGCCCAGTGACCAATCTCAAAATTGAGTTCTCTATGCTTGGCGTTGTAGTGTCGTTTGTAATACTGCTGAGCGAGAAGACGACACTGAATATCTATCAACATTGGTCACATTCCTCAATGAGGGGGTGAACTGCCTGAACTCTGGAGCCGCTCGCTACATATAGTCGAAGATTAGGAGGCTCACGCCCATACACCACCTTGGAAGGCGTCTCCCGAAGCGAAGATTGAAACGACGTATTATAGCAATACTCTGCCCAAGGAAGCCACCGAATTCACTAACACGGTCTATCCCATGTGAGACAATGGAGATACATAGCAATGATCTTGTTTGCCGCTTCTGTCTGGCTATCGCTTTGATGACGAAAGGGCGAACTAAGCTATACCTTGGTGCCCGATAAGCGAAATAATTCCGACCAAAAACTACTTGTAAAGACAGGATCATGATCACTCACAATTGAGGAAGGAAGCCCATGCAAACCGTACCACTTCATCGAAGAAGACCTTAGCCACCGAGCTTGCAGTATACAGATTGGCTAAGGGAATAAAATGCGCATAGTTGGAAAAACGGTCAATAACAGTGAGAATAACCGATTTCCCACGCACATGTGGCAAACATTCCACAAAATCCATAGCAATATCTTCCCATATCCGTGGCAAAATCTTAAATGGGCTAAAGAAGGAGTTGTTCAGATTTGTTGCGCTAACAAACTTCACAAGCACGCACGGGCTCTTGAACCAACTTACGATCTTGGGGCACATGAAATCAGTACAAAGTCAATGCAATATTTTTTGCACACCTTCATGGCCAGCCGTGTGGGCTGCCAACAATATCGTGTGGAGAAAGGGTGATGCCTGGTGGACATGGACCCGGTTGCTGTATAGCAGCAGGCCATCGACAACGCTCCATGGTTCGCGCAAGCTCCTATCTTCAATCTTGGAACGTAGCTCGACCAATTCGGAACTAGCTATCGCCTCATGCCACAGGTCATTAAAAGGTCAAAATTTGGCATGGAGATGGAGCAGGCGAGGTTGTCTTCAGTGTCACAACAAGACATGGCATCGACCATGATGTTCAAGAACCTCGACTTGAACACAACTTGAAAACCATAGCCAAATAGTTTGCTGACCCAACCCAACAATGTTGAGGAATTGTTGAAAGGCGTTGGTCTAGCAAGAACTTAAGGCTGTAGTGGTCGGTGCGAACAATGAACTGGTGACCCCACAGGGTCAGGCTGCCAATGTCAGATGGCCTGTCCCAACCCAATAAGCTCTCTCATATGCAGCAAGGTGGGCATGTCGTGGGGCCATGGCACAACTAAAGTATGCTATGGTACCACCTTCCTAGTTCAGCACCACGCTAATCCCAGACCCAGATGCATCACATTCAACGATGAAATTCGATAAAAAATCCAGAAGTTACAACACCGGCGCTGTGGACAGTGCCTCGTGCAAAGTCTGGAAAGCATGGGTGGTCTCCCGCGTCCAGGTGAACGCCTCTTTCTTAAGGAGACATGTGAGAGGATCGGCAATCAACCCGAATCCTTGAATGAATTTACGGTAGTTACCCACCAAGCCAAGAAAGCCCCGAAGAGTGACACTGACCGAGGTTTCGGCCATGTGCGCATCGCCTGCACCTTTGTGTCGTCCATTGCTACGTCGGCTTTGGAAATCACGTGGCCGAGATAGGCCACCTTCTACTCCCCAAAATCGCACGTGGATCTCTTGAGGAATAGGTTGTGCAAGCGTACGAGACGAAGGGCCACCCATACATGACGAAGGTGCACCAACCAAGAATCGCAATAGATCAAAATATCATAAAAAAAAAGACCAAGACAACGACATAAATAAGGTCAGAGTATGCTATTCTTCAATACCTAAAATGTGGCTAGAACATTGGTTAATCCAAACGACACGACGAGGAACTCAAAAGACCCTAGTGTGTGAAACATCGTCTTCTCGGCGTCTGTGGGGTGCATACACACTTGATGATATCCAGATCGAAGGCCAACCTTGGTGAAAAATTTGGCGCCTCGGAGTTCATCCAGCACTGGAGTGGGAACTTGTCCTTGGTGGTCTTGTCGTTGAGTGCACGGTAATCCACACAAAAGTGCCATGTGTTGTCATGTTTCTTAACAAGTAGTACCGGTGAACAAAAAGGTGATGTACTACACAACGAAGATGTCTTCGAACTTGGTTAGTAGCGCCTCCATTAATGGTGCCTTGACGATGTGGAAAGCCTTCGATTGTTCCAAAGCTGCACCCAAATTGTGCCATTGCACTTTGTGGTCTGTATACCAAAAGGCCATTGATAGGGTTTGAAAATCCCAAAGGATCGGGCCCAAAGTGTGGAGCCATTTGACGCCCAACACAACATCGAAACCATCCAAGGGCAAAGAATATCAGTCCACGGTGAAGTGTTCCTTGTCGATTTGCTGTGGCATTGCTTCGTACAAGCCCACACTAGGTACCCGGTCTCCATTGGCCACCATCACATCCAATCCATGGCGCGGTTGAATATTCACACTGGCGTGACAAGTCGCTATCGGGGTGATGAAGTTATTTGTAGACCCGGAATCAAGCATTGCCAATAGGGATGCATTGCTGATCGTCACCCTGAGCTGCATGGTCTGGCTGGCCTGTGATTTGATGCCTGTTATGGTGTACAAGGAGATGCTCGGCTCGCCCAATTTGTCATCGATGTCATAGTCATCCTTGCTATCTGGACTACCACTAGGAGAGAATAATAGGAACAAACACTTACAATGGTGATTCGGGGTGAAATTTTCCTCACAATTGTAACACAAGCCGTCCACACGCCGCTGCTCCATCTCTTCCAGTGTCAAATAACAGCAGCACATAGTACGGCGAGAGCACATCGCAGCGGGTGCTATGCCTGGAGCCGCGCCGGCCGTTGTGCCTGGTCCCACAATAGTTGCGGGGGCTGGAAGAGCGAGCAAGGTAGGTTTGATTGCTACTGTTGTTGTATTTGATGTAGTTGTCGCGGTTGGATGCGTTGGTGATTGGATCATTGCTTGTCCCGTACCTTGTGCTCGCCGTTCATATGTCCTAGCAAGAGCCATTGCCATTTGAAGGCTAGCAGGATTCTGTAATTTGACATCGGTCCAAATAGGCTCCTGGAGGCCAGGTGTAAGCAATTGAACCTGATGCCTAGGTTGATGTCGGGACCCCGGGTAAACAACCCCGAGACCCTCTATGCATTCCGAACTAGTCCCACAATTAGTAGCTAGCTCGCACAGTTACAATATAGATGAAATCATATCCATACAACAAACTAAAGACGAAGCAGACAAATTAATATTTATAGAAGCAAAAGACCTTATGGTCAATATTTTTACAGAGTTGCCACACAGGGCTCAACACCAAGAGGTTACAAGCAGAGGAAACAAAATATCTCGTGGAAGCCATTCGACATGCCCACAGCCTATCGAGTGGAGGACGTCCCCTAGATCGCACAATCTTCAAAGTACTCCTTTTCATAAAACTCTGAGCTCACTGGGTCATCTTCGGCGACTGATCAACCAGAGGACATAAAGCCGTGAGTACTTTGAATATACTCAGCAAGTCGTAGGGAAATATATGCAAATAGTATTCATGCAAGGCTTGACAAGGATGGCTTTATGGTTATTTTGCAAAAAGTAGTATTAACTGAAAATATAGTAATTAGATTGAAAGCACAAGTTGAAAGACTAATACATAAGTAATCAGTTTCTTTGAAACAGCTCGTGAACACCCCGTTCATTTCCCAGACCACTCCCATGACCAGGACGTGGTACTCGGAACCAACCACGACCACCTTTTTTGAGGAAAATCTACCCCTCGTGCGAAATCACCAGGCATTATCCATAACCGGGGATACGGCTATTCGAATAATTTTACACTCTGCAGAAGTTCTACAGCTTGACCCACAAGAGATAATCATCTTATACTGTCTGCTCACACACTTCCGAGGTGTGCGACTAAGATATTATCAAAAGACCTTTACGAAGCTCTATTTTGAACCGATTCTGTTCGCTAAGGTTTCACCTCCGACTGGCTCCATAACTTCCAATATCCATCTTACAAAACAACACCCCAGTCGACCGGCTCCCTCTTGCGCTAAGTGTGAATGTCAATCTTAGGGTTTACACTTTCACCAAAACAGAACCAAATCAAAGCATTGCTAGCTATTCGGTCAGGTCCACCCCATAAATGGACTTGTGGTTGCACGATAAGGCCCAGATCAATGGCACACAAAGTTAAGTCCTTAGTGGCTACTCAAGCGAAACATCCTCATCCCAATGTGCTTCCAGCACCCTCTTTACTGCACGATCATTCGTGTGAGTATGAAATTATTTTTGGTTCAACCTGACCAAATAACAGCTCTTGCCATGGCACAACAACTTTTAATAACAGTGTCGTGCCACAATTCCATATTTCATTAGTCAAGTTCAACATCAAAGAATCATGAGATCGAGAGACCATCACATTACTAAAGTAGGGCTAAGCATAATACACAACCATGTTAGTATAATAATAAGGTCCAACTAGGAGTACCCAACCTATGGTGTCCAAGGGAACATGTCAACATGTCATTCACCATTATTCAAGGAGTCATACTGTCGAGTAGGCACTTAACTACTTTCCAAACTATTTTTATACAACTAGCCATACATGTTGATATAAAATAATATAATTTTATAAACTGAGTACGACATGATCAAAGGTCTACGACTTGCCTTCGTTCAAGAGTTGAGATGCTTTGGTTGAGGTCATCGGGTCCAAGAACTCCTCGAAAACGCCAGAATCTACACGTTCGAACAAGAGGAGGGCGAGGGCTCCTAGGTGCTCTATTTAGCACTGAGGAGGAGAGAGAGAGAGATCAACAAGTGGGGTGCACGAGCGGAGCTCTGGGCTGGCAGGCCAGGCGATGGCGTGCGCAAGAAAGAGGGAGGCACGAGCTTGTGTGTGGCTGAGGGGACAAAGAGAAAGCGGTGCGGCTTAGAGGGCGCACGCGGATGGCAGAGGAGCCAGGAGGTGCCAAAGGCGGCGGTGATAGGCACATTTAATGCACACGACGAGGTAGGTGAGCAGGCGTAAAACGCGGGCATGGCACTGACCCGAGCGGCACGCGCATACGACACTGACTCAAGCGGCACGCGCGTACGTGCACTAACGCGAGCAGAGGTGGAAGATGGCCAGGGCGGGGCTGGTCAAAACCGGTCAGAGGGCCGATCGAGACCAAGGGGGGTCGTGACCAAGGGAGTGGTCATGACAGAGAGGGGGTGGTCGTGACCAAGATGGGGGGTGGTCGTGACCAGGGGTGAGGTCCTGAGGAGGAGGAGCAACTGGGATGTTACAAACCTACTCTCCTTAAAGGGAATCTCGACCCTGAGATTCGGGCTGACTGGAGAATAGGTGCGGGAACTTAGCCTTCATGTCCTCTTCACGCTCCCAAGTGGCTTCCTCTTTAGTGTGATTGCTCCACTGAACTTTGCATAAACGGATGATCTTGCTTCTTGTTGCTCGCTTGTTGCGACACTTCTAAAATCTTGATGGGTTGCTCCTTGTAAGTGAGATCTTCCCGCAGGTCAACTGCTTCTAGCGGCATCTACTTTTTGGTACACGCAGACACTTCTTCAATTGGGACACATGGAAGATATCATGCACATCTGATAGCTGCGGTAGGAGTTCTAGTTTGTAAGCAACTTCTCCTCTTGTGACTAGAACTGGAAAAGGTCCAATGTATCTGGGAGCAAGCTTCCCGCTGACTCTGATACGACGCATTCCTTTGAGAGGCAAAATTTTAGATACACATGATCTCCACGTGCAAAAGTTAAATCTCGGCGATGGTTATCAGCATAACTTTTCTGCCTAGTCTGAGCTATTCTCATATTTTCTCTGATTGACTTAACTTGATCTTCGGCTTCCTTCAGGATATCTGGTCCAAGTACTTGTCCTTCTCTGCATAGGACAACATCTGATCCCAGCTGGTTTGGTTCTCTAGAGCGCAGGCTCTCAACATATCTTCTAGGATTTGATTTACTCTTTCTGTTTGGCCATCTTCTGCGGATGGTAGGCTGTACTAAAATTCATATCAGTACCCAAAACGCTATAGAGCTTCTACTAGAATCTTGAGGTGAACTGGGATCCTCGATCTAATACAATCTTCTTGAGTACACCATGCTGACACACTATCTTTGCCATGTACAATTCTGCAAGCCTGTCTCCTGAGTATGTGGTCTTGACTGGAATGAAGTGGGCAACTTTTGTTAGGCGGTCCACAATTACCCAGATAGAATTATATCCAGCTTTTATTCTTGGCAATGGTGATAAAGTCCATGCTAATTTCTTCTCATTTCCACTCAGGTATCGGCAAGGGTTGCAAAAGTCCAGCAGGTCTCTGATGCTCGGCTTTAACTCGCTGACAAACATCACACTAAGCTACGTATTCAGAATTTCACGCTTCATACCAGGCCACCAATAGAATTCCTTAAGATCTTGGTACATCTTTCCGCTTCTAGGGTGAATGGAATACAAGGATTCATGTGCTTCCTTGAGTATCAATTGCTTAAGTTTTTTTCTAGTTCGGTACACAAATACGCTTATCGAACCAAATGATTCCTTGCTCATCTTCTGAAAATCTTAGGGATTTACCATTCTTTATGTTACTCTTGATCTTCTTGACATCTGCATCTTCAATCTGAGTTTCCCTGATCTAATTGTATAGTGTGGGTTGCACTTCTAAAGTAGCCAAGAAACTTTCTTCTACCAATTCAAGCTTGAGCTTCTGAAATTCTTCATGTAGTACTAGCTGGCTTTCCTTGATCATCAAAGTATTGCAGTAGACCTTTCTACTTAGGGCATCCGCTACGATATTAGCTTTGTCTGGATGATAATGGATTCCAATGTTATAATTTTTGATCAACTTCAAC
Organism: Ampelocalamus luodianensis; assembly: GCA_036346255.1. NCBI lineage: Eukaryota > Viridiplantae > Streptophyta > Magnoliopsida > Poales > Poaceae > Ampelocalamus > Ampelocalamus luodianensis. The sequence continues at coordinate 19,416,387 of CM070617.1, read as the reverse complement.
CATCTTCTTTGCCTCATATTCCAATCAGCCTGAGTGAAAATGTACTTCAAGCTCTTATGGTCAGTGTAAACTTCACAACGATTATCGATGAGGTAATGACGCCATATCTTCAAAGCATGCACTATGGTAGCCAACTCTAAGTTATGAGTGGGGTAATTTGCTTCGTGAAGCCTCAACTAACGGGAGGCATATGCTACTACCTTCCCTTCTTGCATCAAGACACAATCGAGACCTTGTTGTGAGGCATCACAGAAAATCTCAAAATCCTTTCGGACATCCGGCAAAATCAACATTGGAGCGGTGGTCAAGCGCTTCTTCAGTTCTTGAAAACTCTGCTCACATTCTGGCGTCCAAGCATACTTCTTTTCCTTCTTCAACAGTTGAGTGAGAGGTCTTGCTATCTTGGAGAAACCTGTGGTAGTAACCTGCCATATCGAGAAAACTTCTTATCTGAGGTACTAACTTACCCACACGAGGTGGCGACTCCCGCTGAGTACATCCTTGACTACACAAATTAGGTTGATGGTGACTCCTCTGCACTTGATCAACATGACCCGTCCAAAAGGTAACTTCCTTTATCCAAAACTCACACTTGTCGAACTTAGCATAGAGTTGATGATCTCTAACCTTATTCAGGGCCACGACGAAGGTGCTCTTCATGCTCTTCTTCACTCGTAGTATAGTATACTAGAATATTGTCAATAAAGACAATGATGAATTTATTCAAATACTCTATGAATACTTTATTCATTAAGTTCATAAAGTAAGCAGAGGCATTGGTCAATCCAAAAGACATGACCGTGTACCCATACAGTCCATAACGGGTGGAGAAGACTGTCTTGGGAATATCCTCTTGGCGAATCTTCAACTAATGGTAACCTAACCTTAAGTCTATCTATGAGAACACTTTGGCCCCCTTCAACTGGTCAAACAAATCATCAATCCTGGACAGAGGGTATCTGTTTTTGATGGTAACTTCATTGAGTGAACAATAATCCACACACATCCGCTAGGTACCATCATTCTTGGCAACAAAGATCACTGGAGCTCCCCAAGACCAAGAGCTTGGTTGAACAAATCTTTTATCTTGCATCTCCTCAATCTGCTTCTTCAGCTCGACTAAATCATCAACAGGCAAACGGTAGGGTCTCTCGGAAATTAGTGCAGTTCCTGGAACCAGGTTGATGACAAACTATAGGTCTCTGTCTGGTGGCATTCCAAGTAATTCATCAGGGAAGATATCTAGAAACTCACTGACCACTGGTACTTCTTCCAAAGATACAACATTGACACTGCAGACTAGTGCTCCTTCATGCTTCTACGTGGAGGCTTTAAATTTTACTTTGGTTCCAACTAGGCAGACCAAAGTGATGCTTCTACCACCACAATCCAAGATGGCTTGATGATCAGTAAGCCAATCCATACCTAAAATCACGTCTAGGGATTTGGTGTCGATGATGATCAGGTTGGCTAGAAAGTCTGCCCCTTCTATGGTCACCTTAACTTGTGGGCAACCCTGTTTCGTACTTAACTCCGAACCGAGGATTGAACCAATAAAGCAGTTTTAAGAGTCGAAACCTTTAACTAGCGCTTTGCAGCAAAAATCCAAGAAACAAACGAATGCAAACCCCCAGAATCAAACAAAACAGTACCAGATACTGAATTTACTAGAAACTTACCCAGCACGACGTCCGGGGCTGTCTGGGCTTCCTCCACTGTGACATGGTTCACCCGACCTCTCCCAAAAGGCTGAGGGGTCTTGGTTGGTGCGGCTAGAGTGTAGGGTGCTCCATGACCTGCTCTCGGCATGGGGGTTCTGGTTGGAGTTGCTCCCAGGTTGAATCTGACCGGAGTTGGGCCTTACTTCTGTGGACAATTATTGGCGAAGTGTCCCAATTGGTGACAGTTGAAAACAGGTGATTCCTGCTTCAGGATTGTTGTTTCTTGGAGGTTGGTTGATGGTGTTGTTGCCGAAGTTGCGGAAACTTGGAGCAGCCGAGCGAGGTGCAATCGCAGGGGCCCTGAAAGTGACCGGAGGAGCGGAACGGGTAGGGTGTTGCACATTCGTTCTGGCTCTCTGCGGATGACCTTGATGAGCACCATGCTGTGTCATCTTCCTTTTATAAGATTCTGCAAGCTCCCGACAAGACTCTTCTACGAGCATTACCTTGTTCACTAGGTACTGGATGTCTACATAGTCGTTGCCAATGACTTGAACCTTTAAACTAGGATTGAGCCCATGCTTGAAACGCTTTTAACGTGCATCATCTATGGCAACGTCCTCTCGAGCATAACACGAGAGTTGAGTGAACTTGTTGAGGTATTCATTCACCGACATTCTTCCTTGTCGCATCTCGCGGAACTTGTTGAGGTATTCATTCACCGACATTCTTCCTTGTCGCATCTCGCAGAACTCGTTCTTCTTCATTTCTACCTTCCCATCGGGAATATGAGAGCGGTGGAAGGCTTCTGAAAATTCTGCCCAAGTAGTGTTCTGGTGGTCTGCATGGGCAACGCAGTAATTTTTCCACCATTCTGCGGCAATGCCTTCAAGTTGGTGCGCGGCATACAAGATCTTCTCACGGTCGTCACACTGGGCGATGGCAAGCTTCTTCTCGATAGAGCGCAGCCAGTCATCTGCGTCTAATGGCTCAGAGGAGCTAGAGAACGTAGGTGGATGGGTCCACATAAATTTTGCCAGCCTTGACTGGGGGAAAGCTAGCGGTGGCGGTGGCATGACTGTTGTTTGGTTGTTCTGGTTCACCAAAGCAAGTAGAGCGGCAGCGGTCTGGTTTTGTTAAGCCATCATCTGGTTCATATTTGACATCATTGCGCTCATCAGCTGTGTCTGGGCTGATATGAACTGAACCAAACCTTGATTTGTTGCTACCGACGGAGGATGTGGTGGTGGTAGTCTAAAGGGATCCACTGGTTCATCTTGACGTGTCGAGGGGGGTCTGAACCATCTGCACAAATATTCCCAGGTTAGAAGACGAGGAGAAGAAAGCACGATAGGTAAGAGGAAAAAGCACAATATACGAGAAAGAACAAGGGAGAAAGATGGAACAACCTAATTGGGAAATATCGGTTAAACCCGAAAAACAAATAGCCGAAAAGCTATTAAGGGCAACAAAACTCAAGTCGAATGTCCTATTACACAGACTAACAATACTGAAAGTTAGAAGTGTAAACTCTACTAAAGCACTTCTAATCTAACTTATAGGGATGGTCGACTCAAAGCAAAGCTCGATCCTATCGAGATTACTGAGGTGAGAAAGATCAATTAAATTGGAAAACAAAGTTTCCAAATAGATAAGATATAAGAACCTAAGAATGAGATGAGAAGAGATTGAAATGGGATGAGAAAATAATAGAATAAGATGGGAGAAGAACAACTACTGATCAGTTAACTTGGTTTGATTTATAAAATAAGTTTTGAAACTCTTGACTAAAACGATCATGCTAACTAAGATCACGTCATACAGTGGATATGGCTCTGATACCACCTCTGTCGGGACCCCGAATAAACAACCCCGAGACCCTCTATGCTTTCTGAACTAGTCCTATGATCAGTAGCTAGCTCGCACAGTTGCAACATAGATAAAATCATATCCATACAACAAACTAAAGACGAAGTAGACAAATTAATATTTATAGAAGCAAAAGACCTTATGGTCAAGATTTTTACAGAGTTGCCACACAGGGCTCAATACCAAGAGGTTACAAGCCGCGAAAACAAAACATCTCGTGGAAACCATTCGACACGCCCACAGACTATCGAGTGGAGGACGTCCCCTAGATCGCACAATCTTCAAAGTACTCCTCTTCATAAAACTCTGAGCTCCCTGGGTCCTCTTCGGCGACTGATCAACCAGAGGGTATAAAGTTGTGAGTACTTTGAATGTACTCAGCAAGTTGTAGAGAAATGTATGTAAATAGTATTCATACAGGGCTTGACAAGGATAGCTTTATGGTTATTTTGCAGAAAGCAGTATTGACTGAAAATGCAGTAAGTAGATTGACAATACAAGTTGAAAGACTAATACATAACTAATCAGTTTCTTTGAAACAGCTCGTGAACACCCCCGTTCACTTCCCAGACCACTCCCACGACCAAGACGTGGTACTCGGAACCAACCACGACCACCTTTTTGAGGAAAATCTACCCCTTATGCGAAATCACCAAGCATTGTCCATAACCGGGACACTGCTATTCGAATAGTTTTACACTCTGCAGAGATTATACAGCTTAACCCACAAGAGATAATCATCTTATACTGTTCGCTCACACATTTTCGAGGTGTGCGACTAAGAGATTATCACAATGCCTTTACGAAGCTCTGTTTTGACCCGGTTCTATTCGCTAAGGTTTTGCCTCCGACTGGCTCCACAACTCCCAACATCCACCTTACAAAACAACACCCCAGTCGATCGGCCCCCTCTTGCGCCAAGTGTGAATGTCACTCCCAAGGTTCACACTTCCACCAAAACAGAACCGAATCAAAGCATTGCTAGTTATTCGGTCAGGTCCACCCCATAAATGGACTTGTGGTTGCACGATAAGGCCCAGATCAATGGCGCACAAAGTTAAGTCCTTAGTGGCTACTCAGGCGAAACATTCTCATCCCAATGTGCTTCCAGCACCCCCTTTACTGCACGATCATTCATCTGAGTATGAAATCATTTTTGGTTCAACCCGACCAAATGGCAACCCTTGCCATGGCACAAAACCTTTTAATAACAGTGGCCGCGCCACAATTCCATATTTCATTAGTCAAGTTCAACATCAAATAATCATGAGATCGAGAGACCATCGAATAACTAAAGCAGGGCTAAGCATAATATGCAACCATATTGGTATAACAATAAGGTCCAACTAGGAGTACCCAATAATAGTGTCCAAGGGAACATGTCAACAGGTCATTCACCATTATTCAAGGAGTCATACTGCGAGTAGGCACTTAACTACTTTATAAATCATTTTTATACAACTAGCCATGCATGTTGATATAAAACAATATAATTTTATAAACTGGGTACGACATGATCAAAGGTCTACGACTTGCCTTTGTTGAAGAGTTAAGATGCTTCAGTCGAGGTCGTCGGGTCCAAGAACTCCTCTGAAACACCGGAATCTACACGTTCGAACAAAGCCAAATAAATAAAACAACTCCAAATAAAATATCAATAAATACCAAATTAGCACAAACAGCAAGAGGAAGAAACTAAAGGAGTTTAGAAGAAGGAATCACTCGAATCGGAGTTCGAATGGAGGAGAACAGGCTCTCGGAAGGAGGTTCGATTGAGAGGGAGGTCAGAGCACGGGGAAACTCTCTAGGACAAAGAGAGGGAGAGAAAGAGTTGAGGGGAAAACAAGAGGAGGGTGAGGGCTCCTAGGTGCTCTATTTAGCAGCTGAGGAGGAGGAGAGAGAGATCAACGGGCAGGGCGCACGAGCAGAGCTCTGGGTTGGCAGGCCAAGCGGTGGCGTGCGCAAGAAAAAGTGAGGCACGAGCGTGCGTGCGGCTGAGGGGACAAGGCAAAAGCGGGGCAGCTCAGAGGGCGCACACGGATGGCAGAGGAACCAGTAGGTGCTAGAGGCGGCGGTGACAGGCGCATTTAATGTGCACGACATGGTAGGTGAGCAGGCGTAAAACGCACGCATGACACTGACCTGAGCGGCACGCGTGTACGGCACTAACGCGGGCAGAGGTGGAAGATGGCCAAGGCGGGCTGGTCAAAACCGGGTCGGAGGGACTGGTCGAGACTAAGGGGGGTGGTTGTGACCAGGGGGTGTGGTCGTGACTAAGAGGGTGGCCGTGACCAAGGGGGTGGTCCTGACCAAGAGGGGGTGGTCGTGATCAAGGGGATGGTCGTGACCAGGGGAGGTCCTAAGGAGGAGGAGGAGCAACTGGGATGTTACAGTTGAAGATAATCAACTTGGCAAAGAATAGCCAGAAACTTTTCTTGATACTCTTCAACTGTGTCGGTCCGCCTCAAGTCCTTGAGTTCTCCCAATGGGTTGTGGCGTATCGATTGTCCGAACCACAAATTTACGTACTCCCTAAAATGATGCCAATTGGGTTTACCCTCGTCTTGCTCTAGTTGAAAGTAGCATTGTCTCTCTCTTTACCCCTGCTGAACCCTCCTTCCCTGACAAGCTTCTCTATTTCTCTGCCCCTTTTGTTTGACTCCTCCCTACCCTCTATCTTCTCTACCCCTTTTGTTTGACTCCTCCCTACCCTCTATCTTCTTCTTCATCATCCTCCTCCTCATCATCATCATCACCACACACCTACTCGAAGGGATCTAGGACCTTCCCCTACATTCTTTACCCAAGCACATAATAAGCTATAACAAGTATCATCATAAGCTTTATGTTGTAAGAGCTACTCCAAAAATGAAAACAGGAAAAGGTTGTATGGCAAATATAAACAAAATCTAATGACAGGAAAAGAGGGGCACTCTATTGTGTGTTTTTAATTTTCTATTTTTTAGTGTGTGTTTTTCTAGTTTTATTAGTTTTTTATTATTAAACTTGCGTGAATATGATATGGTTTCCCTTTAAAAAAATGATGTTATTCTATGAGCTTCTGCGTTATTTGGGAAATTATCATTGGAAGAGTGAAGAATTGACCTAACGGTCAATGATAAACTTTTATCCAACTAAAAGATCTACATTAGTATTTATCTAGTTTTATATTGTCTTTCATTGTACTTTAATACAAATAGAAAAACATAGGATGAGCTCTCTATAATAAGATATAAGAATGGTAGCCATAGTAAAGAAATGATCATGAGAATAAAAATAAACAAAAACTTATTAGACATCATAAACAAATGTTCTTGATTGTTGTCTGAAACTCGGGAGAATTGCATAAACTTTTGTTGATTTTAAATTGCCAAATGTTCTTCATAACTCTGCATATTTCAGTTAGTTCCTCTTGATTTTTTGAAACATTTGGTTTAAGTGGTTCATTTCTGTCTATCTAATATACACCTTTGCATTAAAGTTTGGTGTTATATTCTTTAGGTTGGAAGAGAGAAAGGATTAGGTGATGGTAAAAACAGGCTTGAGGTGAGTATTTTGTTGTGATTTGCGAGTGTATTGCTTTGCTATTCTCATGATGCCCTTCCTTGCCTTACTCAATGTTATGCTATTTTGCAGCGAGTAGTGGTGAATAGCTCTGAACCAAAGGACTTGATCAAATTGAATACAATTATACCCTCAACCTCACAGGGCTGCATCCAATTGAGCCAACCAGATTCAACAGAGGTTTCTGGTATACAAAACTGCAGCACATGCAACCAACGTGGCAAAGAAGCTTAAGGCGACAGCGTGTTGACATGCGATAGGTGCATGGCGGTGTGCTACATTTCATGCGTTGAGCCTCTGTGCAATCCGTTTCAACTAGAAGCTTGTATTATGAAAGCTACAGCTCCACATTCAAGGAAGTAGCCAGAGGTACCATCGCAGTGGGACAAACCGTGCTAGCACTGCCCATCTTGCCTTTGCCGAGTTTGTCTTTCTGACAAGGATGATGATCAGACCATCTTGTGTATTGGCTATGATGATCTTGGCCGCCAGGGCCTCCTCTGGCCTTATCTTAACCGTCAGGACCTCCCTTGGGTCTATCCAGGCAGTTAGGACCTCCTTAGACCTCTTCCCTTGGGTCTCCTCTGTTAGATCTTTTTCCCTTTTTTGTATCCTGTCCGTTGAAACTCTTTTGTATCTGGACCTCCCTTAAGTCTAGATCCTGTGCGCGCCTTCTCCACCCTAGGACCGTTAGATCCTGTTTGGATGGCTCGATTGAGAGGAAGCGTTCGCGTGGTCCGAACGTACCCTTGAATTGTGGTACGTCCGATTGAGTTTGGGCGGCCCGATGCAAGTGCGCGTTTGCGTGCTTTGAATGTTCCTTTCCCCTTTTGACCACTCGATCAAGATCATGTACCCTGGTTCATTGCGTCTTTTCATTTATCTTTTGGACCTCCCCGTGGTCTTTTTGCAAAGACCACCCTCTTGTGTCACGACCACCCTTTGTGGTCATGACCTCTGGTCTTTTTGCAAAGACCACCCTCTTGTGTCACGACCACCCTATGTGGTCATGATCTCTAGTCTTTTGCAAAGACCACCCTGGTGGAACAGGACCCCTTTTACCTTCTGCGGAACCTTCTCAGGACCTCCTCCCCAGGACCTCCTTTGTAGGACCTCCTCCTAGGACCACCTCGTAGTTGGACCTCTCTTTGGGTCATGACTTTCCCCTATTGCTTTGACCAACCTCTTTGTTTGAGCCAACCATGTCCCCTTTTCTCCTTTCTGCACGCTTGCAGCAGAAAGTCTCTGAATATTTAATGTTGCTGCGGCACATTAAATGTGGTCACATCTGAGGTACCTTGTTTCCTCCTTTTAATGGTATGCCTTGTGTTATCCTTGTCCTGTTTTTTACTTACCCTTGATACGTTGCCTTGAGCGTGGTTTTCCTCACCATTTGATTGGACCTCTTCTCGCTAGGACCTCTTGTGCGTTTCACTCCTTTTGATTCTTCCTAGGACCTCCGTTCTTTAAAGTTAGATTTGTTTATATCCTTTTGAGCCTTTAAAGTTCTTTTGCCAAAGTTTGTCTTGTTTATTGGGTTCTTTCGAACATGTAGGTCCCGAGTTCGAAGAGGAGTTCTTGGATTCAGTCAGCCTTTGCCAAAGCCTCGCCGTTTCTCAACGAAGGCAAGTCGCAGGCCTTTGATCATGTTGAACCTAGCCTTTCAAAGCTATATTGTTTTACCTTTACATACATGGCTACTTTTTATAAGAAATAGTTTGGGCAGTAGTTACCTCTCCTACTTGATATTATGTCTCCTTGGATGTTTGTACTCAACATGTTGACATGATCCCCTTGAACAACCTAGAATGGGTATTTTAGTTGGTATTATTTTGCTATTGCCAACATGGGACTGTAGTTATACTTAGCTTTAGAACCGCTGGTCTTAAGAATCTTGTTTTCTCTTTTAATAATCTTGACTAATGAACTATGGAACCATGGTGAGATGCCACTGTTGAGCAATCGTGGTGAGATGCCACCGTTGTGTCAATTGTGGTGTGATGCCACCTTTGTTAAAACGTGTGTGCCTGGACTTGGTAGTCCTTTGGCTTGGTTGAACCCAAAACTGTTTTATTCTCGGGCGAGAAGGCAGGGAGTGAGTGGTGGGTGCTCCAGGGTTGATGCCCTAGAGTCACTTTGGGTTGTGGATGATCTCGCTTGAGCAGCAAGTAAGGACTTCACTTTGTGTTTCATTGATCCGGGTATTATCGTGCAACCACAAGACCATTTTATGGGGGTTGTCTGGGTAAAATAATTAGCAATAAGCTGACTTGGTTCTGTTGTGGTGGAGCGTGTGATTCGCTGGCGCAAGAGGGGGCACGAATCTGGTAGGTGTGAGGCCCATTAAAAGCGAAACCTTAGCGGGCAGCTCTGAGACAGATCAAAGCTTTGTAAAGGCCTTGTCACGCTCTCTAGACTTCTCATCTTTGGAAATGAGCAAGGGTTTCGACGGGAACCCGCCCCGCTAGAGAGGTCGTGAATTGTGGGTAAAGTTGTACACCTCTGCAGAGTGTAAAAATCTATTTGAATAGCCAAGTCCTTGGTCATGGACATTGCCTGGTGATTTTGTGCAAGGGATAGCTTTTCAAAAGAGGTCCTGTGCACCCTAGGGTGGTCCAAGGTGCTCTTGAGTTGGTGCTCTTGAGTTGGTGCTCAAGGAGGTCTTGGAGTCTTAGGGTGGTCTTTGGGAGCCCTGGAGTTAGTGCTCCATGGTGGTCGTGGGGGTCGTCCTGGACGTGGGTGCAGCCAAGACCTCCCACGTGTAGTCTTGGGAGTGAGTTGGTACTCACGATCTCCTTTCAAACAAATGTACTTATGTGTTACTGTTTTAACTTGAGCTTTTCAATCTATCTATGTTATTTTAAGTTAACCTTGCTTTCAGCAACTAACCCTGTAGCTCTCCTTTATCAAAGCCAATGCATAAATATTAATTGCATAATTATTCCCTACGATTTGTTGAGTACATTCAACGTACTCATGGCTTTAAGCCCTCTGTTTGAGCAGTGGCCGAAGATGATATAGGTCATGGTGGCTCAGACCTCTTCGAGGAGTTCTTTGATGACCCGACCTTTGAGGGGACGTCCTTCACTCGATAGCCTGTGGGCTTGCCGGATGGCTTCACGCTTTTGGTGGTTCTGCTGTGAGATTTTTTTGTTGGTCTTTGTAAGCCCTGGTTGGCAATCGTTGTAAACAACCTTAGCTATAAGGCCCTTGCTTATTATAAGTTGTGCTTTATCTGTTATTCCAGTTGTTGGACTGTGTGGTTGTGGTTTCACCTACATTGATTTATGCAAGTTAGCTACGACTCCTGGAACTAACTCAGTGTACAGAGTCAAGACCTCTAGGAGGTCTTTGAGATCTCCTGGGAGGTCCTTGAGGACCTCCTTCGAGGGTGTTCTTGGAGGACCTACAAGACCTCCGGGTGGTCCTGTCGGACCTCCCTAAGAGGTCCTGGTAGATCTTCTCAGTACATCCCAATGTGGTCCCGACAGATCAGTACATCCAGGGACTATTATGAGTAGCCTCAATATTAGAAGTTTAGCACAACTTGAACTAGAGTGACAAATTAGTACAAGGATTACTAGCACCATAAACTATTTTGCTCTATGACAAGGTTTTGACCCTTAGCTATACATCCAGGGACTTATCTCAGGGCATAATTACTAATTCCATTTATATGTGGCTATACCATGTACTCACTGTCGTAATCACATTTCACAACACAATATAGATTCACAAAATGATGCCAATAGTTATACACTAGTTATCAAAATGTTTACAACTACACACAACCAAAGAGAAACAACCTGCATACAAATATCAAGTTATCAAAATAGAACACGCTCGCCTTAGAAAACGGACTAGAAGCACAGGAGTGCCTGATGAAGCCTGAAAAGAGCTTCAGAATTCAAGCAGACCATAAGAAATTGCAGAGCTACTATAAACTGGTTTTTTCTAACAACCTGCATGCATGTATCAAGTGTTAAATGATCAATGTATACCAACAAAACAAAAGATCAAGAAATTTTATCTTGAAGGTAGTGCTAATTTGTGTAGGCATTTTTCGCTAATTTGTGTAGGCATTTTTCAAAAAGCTCTAGAACACATCACCTAGTATAATGACTATAAGGATGTAATGTAAAAATGTTTCTGAACTGACCTTCAGAACTCTACATCAATTGTGAATTTGTTCCCAATGAGCTTCAGAACTCCACATCTGCTAGGAAAATATGTGTTTTAGTTGAAAATTTTCTCAAAAGTAAAATTATAAACTTACAAGATTAGCCAGTGGTCAAATGTATAGTTGGGCTCAATTAGTTTTCCATGGCGTGCTAGCTACTATTTCAATGGTGCCCACAATATGTAATGCCTCAAAACACAGCATGTATATTCTACCATCAACAGCTTGTCACTAGTCATTATATGAAAATCACTTGCAATTGATGCAGTGTACAAAAAACAAAGAAGAGATTAGTTAAGAAATGCTTGCAAACTGAATTTGATCCAAACAAAACTTATAGAATACATCACAATTCAGAAATTATGTCACTTTTCTTAAATATGGCATGTCAAGGTTAAATAAACATCATTCTACTAGAGAAACTGGTAGCAAAGTTAAACTGACAGCATAAGGAAAAGGCACAAATGACATTCCAAAATTCCCTAATCAATCAATACAAGTGGTACTTCAATAAACGTTAAGCAACGAGATTATGAAAAATAACCTGATGCGTACTCACCAAAACCGCATCGATTGCACCCACCTCCTCCAAAGTAGACTCTTTTTCTTGCACAACCACACCTCCATTTTCCTGATATAACACCCATAAATACATTTTAAACAACCCTGATGCCAGTGCAATGCATCCACTTTAGCTTCACTCCCTATTAATAGCAGAAGTCTAAAACAGATGGATAGCTTGGTCTAGAAACAAAGATGCATAGCAAGCACAAGAAAAAGTAGAAGTCAATTTTGGATTTCTAATAGATACATTCCTAATAAATTGGTCTGCCCATTATCCAACAAACAAGATATGCGAACAACAACACAAACTTGCACCTGCTTGACTAGGCATTTCATATCAACTGATAATTAGATGTCAATATCAGGTAATTGCAATTCATTGTCTTATAAGATTGTCGTATCACTAACTTATTCATACATGAAAAAATATCTCTCACTTAGAACCACGGGAAAAGTGAGTATCTACAAATCAAAAGCGATACAATTAGATATATGAAAGGTACCTGCTAGACTGGGAATTTCATATCAACTGAGAGAGAGGCACAACAAACATTCATGCATAAATAATACATCTAGAAACATCCAGAACATGCGCATGGCTCCAGGATCCCAAGAAGAACCCATATACCTCACTGCATCTCTCAGATGGGGGTTGATATGGGCGGAGCTAGGTATCGGGCCTCTAGGGCAATGGCCCGAGGCCTAGGATCAAAAGCCATGTAAAATCCTTGGAAAATCAGTAAAATACTACTTTGGGCTTGAGCCAAAAGCAACTGGGCCGGCCTAAGGCTTGGCCCATGGCCAGCTCTGCCCCTAGGGGTCAAGGGCATCTACCTTTTCCACCTCAACACTCACAGGTGCTCGCTAATAGCAAGGCTCTTCTCTGCACCTGCACAACTCGATACACCGATGCCCGGGATGCTCACAAGAACGACAATGAGGAGAACTTCGACGATGTCCTTGACCGGTGGGAGGACAAATCGGTTCGAAGGCAACTGCATCTAGCTTAGTGGAGGTGGCGGAGAGCTAGATCCATGTCGACCTCGGCCAGATTCGGATTTGGTGGGGAGGCAAGGGGGGTACGGTGGGGAGGAGCCAGCAAGTGAACGGAGAGGGGACACGACGATGGGTGGATGGGGAGAGGAGGCGATGGCGTGCAGATTTGGTGGGGAGGTGGCGGCCGGCATGGGATGCGGTCCACGAATGAGGAGGGGAGACGACAGCAGGCAGATGGGGAGAGGAGGTAGCCGACGGATGGGAAGGGGAGGCGGGGATGTGGTGGGGAGGACACTGCCAGCGAACGAGGAGGGGACGCGACGGCGAAAGGATGGGGAGAGAAGGCGGTGGCGGTTGGATTTGCTGGGGAGGTGGCGTTTGGCGTGGGATGCAGTGCAGAGGAGGCAGACGGCGAATAGGGAGGGTAGACAACGACACGCGAATAGGGAGAGGAGGAGGTAGCAAACGAATTTGGTGGGGAGGTGGCAGTGGCGGGTAGATGAGGTAGGGAGGAGGCGACCGACGAATGGTAAGGGAGGCGGTGGCGGGACGACATGGTGGGGAGGCGGCGGGGATGGTGGATTGGGTCGGTTTGGGGAGAATGAAGGAAGACTTGGGTTTTCATGGTTATTTTACTGATTTTAGAAGCAATTTTACTGTCGGTTAACTTCAAACCGACATAAAAAATGTCTTTTCCCTGGTGGAATTATGATACCCGTCACAAAAATGTTATTTTCTCACGGTTGGTTGCAGGCCCGCCAGGAAAATTATAAACCGTCACAAAAGATAGGGATTCTCGTAGTGAAAACAAGTGTTACTATTCACAACAAACTTATCTTTTTTTTCTTTTGACGTACTTTGGGTTGAACTTCAAAATTTAAAAGGTGATACAACACACCATAGTTTACATCTAGAGTTTTTTTTGGATTTTTTATATTTATTTAACGCACAAACTAAAGATTTGCCGACATGTCCACCAAATAGTGCTTGTGCACTAGATATGTAGTTTTTTTTTTTTGGCAAATGCTTCTAGTTCTACCTAACCTGATGCCACAAGTTTTAAATAAGGGATTTGTTAAGTAGGTACCTGATTTCTCACGCTTGATCAGATGATTTTGTGGCCATCCAATCGGGCTTCGCGATCCATCTTTGTTGTTAGATTTGCACCACTAGGATTCAACAAGGCCAACTCAAGCAAAGGCGGACCCAGGATTTATCGGATGGGTATTCAAAGTTAATAAAATATTGTTCAATAAAAAAAAATTAAAGGTTCACAATAGCAAATAACAAAGTACAAATTTTCCTTATTAAACATAACACCACAAAGAATTTAGAGAAATTACAAAATAATTAAGAAAAAATATTGAATTAGGAATTTAGGATTTGGGACCGAGGAATGGGGATACACATGTGTTGCTATCGACGTGTGCGGCCTACCTCGCTGGCCCCAACGGCCTGGCTAGGTCCCACTCGATGCTCGTTTTCTTGGCGCTTGCTACCTTGCTCCTACCTTCTATCCAATGTGTTGCCGCGAGGTCAAGCTGGAGCCCGGAGCTCGCCCTCGTCTTCTCGCTTGGCACCAAATCGCATTGCCTCGTGGACTCATGCACTAGTGCCACCTAACGGCCTTAGAGTGAGAGGCTATGACTTGGTTTGAGGGGGAGGGGGTCTCTGAATGGGTTGGAAACTATTGGGTTAGTGGGTTGAGTTGCACTAATTGAGACAAATTGGAGAGAGCTGTGGGAGTGAGCTGAAATCTATTTGGTATAAATATGAAGTATTTAGTCTAATTATCAACATATATGCATAATATATCTACTAAATACAAAGTATTTCGGGAAAAAAAAATGGGTGTTCAAGTGAACACCTATGACTTTTATTGGGCCCACCCCTGAACCCAAGATTTGGTGGTAGCGGTGGGTGCTACCCTCTGTGGGTCCAGGTCAGCCCACTATGAAGATGAGGAGGCAGTAGGGACGAGGATGCATGGAGTTGGTAGCGGCGGTGGGGGGTGCAGCGAGAGGCATATATGGGTGGGGATTTAGGGTTGGGCGCTTAACTTGCTCAATCGGTCGTGAGAAATGTACATGATATTTTAGGAAAATCAGGTACATATTTGCTAGATGGACCCTTTAATAATGCAAATAACCAAAATTATTTTCACTTGGGAACATAAACATGGACTGACCGTCTTATGTGCCGTCGAGATATCCCTTGCGGTTACAAAGGATATGAAATGTGAGGTTACGAGGAAGGACATCCCATGCATTCTCCGTTTCGATGCATCCCTCGTACACCCCACATTAAAGGGTTTGAGAATATTACCAAAAATAGTATGAATGTAGAGAGGAAGGTCCTATGCATCAACAAGATGACAAAACTTCGGGCTTAACTCGATCCAAATACGGAATGAAAAAGTAGGGAACAGTGCCAACGGACGATCAAAACCAAAACCGCTGCAGGGCGTTCTTGCCTACCTCTGATTGCAACTGGATCCAAAACCAAAAGCGAGCCGAGCTGCGAGCCTGACGGGCATTGCCCAACAAGGACCAGCGGGCAGCCTATCAGGAAGCAACACATGTCACGGTACTTTGCTGCTAAATAAGTGCAAATAACAGGAGTCGTCAGTTGTCACAAAAACACTCACGCCCACACTAACAGCGCCCCGTCATGTCAGGCCGGGCCAGATGGTTCCGCGCGGCCGAGCCACCGATAAGTGCGGCACTGTACTGTCGTCAGTACGCAACATGCGCAGCTGTGCTGATCTCACGTCCCCATCACGCAATTTGCCATCTGCTGTGCCTGCCGGTAGGTGAGGCCGGGCAGAACCCTCGGGGCGGATTGGAGGCGGCGGGAGGGGAGAGCCCATCGGCCGGCCATGCACGCAGCCCTACTACACCGATATGCCGGGAGCGGAGGCGGCATCTTGTCGCGCGGCCTGTCCTTTGCTGGGAATGGATGCCCCCGCTTAACTGCATGCATGCGCACTGTTATCGCGAGAAAAAGCGGTGATTTGTTGATCATCGATCGGCAGCTTTACATAGCAGCGACTGTTGCAGGTTTGCGACTGGAGTCTGCTACTCCTGCTGTTTTACGGGATCCCGTCGAGATCCATTTCGATCAACAATGGGAGGCAGGATTCGCCGAGAAGAGGTCAGGCAGGCGGCAACGCTGGTGGCTGGAGAGGGTACCGTGCTAGAACTAGAAGAGGACAAATGCAACCCTAGCTAGCTTATCCATGTAGGAAACATTGGATTTTTTTATCATAAAGCAAAGGAAAAAAAATAAAGGGATTGACCGCGCAACATTTGACAGTTTTTCTTTTAATAAGCAGCCATATTTTTTAGCCGTCAGATGGAGATCCAACGCCTCAGATCATCACCCCAAATCCTATACTAACTCTTCCCCTCCCCAACCAACCATAATCCAATCTCATTCCCCATCCCCTCCGCGCTTCGCCTCCTGCTGCCTCGTCGGCGCCGGTGAGGCCCGCTAGCCCCACCCTAGTCACCGACCCACCACTACCGTCTCCTCTTCCTCCATCGGCACCGCCCACCTCCTGCACCATGCTACCACTTCATCTTCCTTCGCCGGTGCCGCCGCCTAGCTTCTTCTTCGTCTCGGCGGCTACCACCGTCAGATCCACCATCGCCACCTCCGCCTCCTAATTTCTAGTCGATTCCCGTTGCCACCAACACCGGAGAAGACGACGTTGTCGGCCGAGCACGAATCTCAAGCAAAACAGTAAGATCAAAAAATCGACTGTTTTTCCAAAAAAAAAAAACATGTGGCAGTTTTTTAGCGATTCCGAAAAATAAATAACTACAGTCAAAAGGAGGACAGTAGATCGAGCTCCCGGTGAGAGCGAGGGCAAGTGGGATTTTCCCTGCCACTGTCGCTACAGCCGTGGGAGGTCCGCTCGGGCTCGGGGTGCACAAGTTGCAGGCACAAAAAATAAGCGAACAGTGTTGCCTAGCTACATGTTCCCTACTCTCCAGGGGGCCAGGTCATTGTTGATCATTTGCCCTCTTGGCAGCTCCTGTAACAAAACTCCTATACATCGCATGCGGTTTGGACAAAATCATCGAAACAAAACCCTTCGTCACTAATGAACTCCTCGCACAAGTCGCCGACGGATAGCCCCACCGAGCTTCCACCGCCACCGGGACCCGCTCACCAGCGACTCACCAACTCGGCGCCCTACACCTGCAAGGGTTGCTTTCGGCACTCGGCGCCCCTCCAAAGATGGGAGGCATATTATATATACAAGGATTTCTTTCGCGTCATGGCAGGATATGGCAGCAGGGACACCATTTTGACAGTTTATGGAGCTCGGCGTTTCCGATGGCTCCACACCACGTATGGCACGTACGGTGGTGCCGCGCGATGCGTGCGCATCCGACATGCGTGTGCTGCCGGAGAGAGAGAGGGAGCGCACAGCACACTAGCACAGTACATGGGTTTGTCCTCAAGGACAGGACAGGGCAGGTTCGGATGGATGCGCATCCAGCGAGCAGGCGCGTTTCACATGCCGCTGCCTTGTAATTAAGCCCAGGGATTGATCAAGGCCCGATATTGGCCTCTAATGCGATGGAAACATGGCATTATTGCCAACTAAACCGATCGATCGATCCATCTCTTCTTCTTCCCCTGGCCTGGATCTGCACATTATCAATGCTGCCAAGTGAGAATCTAGCCATCAGTCCTGCATCTTGTACTGCTGTTCGTCCGGATGTAATTAAGCCAGCAAGTAGTATAATGCACTAGTACGTGCGTACCTTGAATTGTAGGCAAGAGAACAATCTTGTACCGTAGCGTCTAGGATCTCAAGAAAATATACCGTACCCATCTCAAGCAAGGGCTCGATCTTCTTGTCCTCAGAGCTCAGAATGGACAAAAACATGATAAAAAAAACAAAAACAAAAACAATTTGTAGGTATGTTTATTTATCAATTATTCATGTATAACAAATGGGAGAAATTGAAGAGACAGACAGGGCAGGAGAAGCAGCGAAGTATGGGGCACATCGAATGAGCTTGCAATAAGCAGGCACCTCCACGAATTCCAGATTGCGATCGTAGGTTGTGGCTTAGCTGCCTTGACCCACCATGACCCTGCATGATTGAATGCCCCGCAGATTTATCCACTCACTCATGTTTAGTTAGATCTAACTGCACGTTAATCGCAGCTAGATCCTCCAATCGGGTCGACTATGCTGTAAAAAGTTGTTGATGTACTCTCTGAAAGACAAGTGCGCGTACTGTGAAGCAATATCTGAAGCCGGCGCTGATAGGAACCTAACCAACTACGTACGTGTTACATACAAACCGCGGTCGCTTCAGAATCACGCGCCGTTTTCTTTTGAAATAGCACCGAAACAGTCATAAAAGTTTTGGCCCGACATTATTTGGTGGACGAGGAAGGTGCGACTTCTCAGTTCTATGTTTCAAGGACAAAGGCGGCAAAGGGTTTGCCAAGGGCGCCTTTAGAACGGTAGGGCTCCTAGGACCCTCACTTAAGTGGTGTGGTGTTCG
This sequence comes from Ampelocalamus luodianensis, assembly GCA_036346255.1. NCBI lineage: Eukaryota > Viridiplantae > Streptophyta > Magnoliopsida > Poales > Poaceae > Ampelocalamus > Ampelocalamus luodianensis. Next base: position 19,398,019 of record CM070617.1, on the reverse strand, counting down.
CTACCCGTCTCGCCAGAGAAAAAGACACATCTCCTTAATTTATTTGAATCTTCAACACTACAAGTGGTGGCACCACAGGTAGCGAGTCTTAACCATCGAGCTATTGCAGTATCTCTAGACGTTTTGTCGGAAAGAAACAGGGGATCGGGCTACACGAGGAAAAGTCTTTGTAGGCCAAATATCCATTAACTGACAGCAAGGACTAGAAGATGATGGGTGGGCCTACCCCTCTTTTTTGGTTTTTTCTCTCTCAGGCACGAAAGGACACGGACATGCATAGTCGATTGATGTCCACCCGATTTGGAGCCAGGCAAAGGCAAGAAATCTCCGGGACCATTAGTTGACATGCATGCTAACAGAAATGGAGGTGGTCACTTGCAACTTGCAAGTACTGCCATTTTACATGGCGGCATGCAGCAGCAGCAGCTCTAATTCTGAATCCTTCGTATTCTCTTGTTCCCAGCTCAAGAGTGGTGTAAGCTACTACTTAGCTAGCTAGTGTTACTCACATCGACTGAAATCCGTATATTATATAGATATCCCCACATTTTAGCCAGTCAGCGACCAGATGCAGATCGAGCAGCATCTGGTAAGAGACACACACCCATCTGATTTAACACACACGCATGTAAGAGTGTTGTACGCACTTTGTTGGTCTATCTGGTTATGTCGTAATGATGTCGTTTTCGACAAGAAAGTTATTGACCATCCTTTGCATATTATATTCAGGTGTACCCATTGGATCCACTCTTGGTCAGCTTTGCAATGTCAAGGAAGGAGGGATGTCTTGGTAGCTGAGAGCAAAACATTAGAGGTTATTACAAGGGAGATCTTCAACAAGCATGGGTGAAAGCTTTTTAATAGGCTTCGAGATGTTTGAAACACTTCTTTGTCTTTGTTTATTTTCATAAGATTGTTTACTAACTTTACGGCTTTTGTTTTGCCGTTGGTTTATGTCGGCGTTTGTTTTGCCGTTTTGTTATGGTTTATGGAGCGATTGCTTCATTTGGTTAAAAATATTATTGTTATTGTAATAAATTTTGGACTGTGTGTATCCTCGAATACATAGGCTGAAAGAGATTTTATCTTCCCTTATCTAAAATGTACGTACACATCAAACAACATATTTGCATGACAAAAGAGGAACGTAGATGGAGACCTCACATGGCAAGCAGGTTCTCTCTCTCCCTCTCCCTCTCCCTCTGTGTGTGTTTGTGTGCGCGCGCCCACTTGCAAGCTCAATAAGAGTTCAGGGTTTGGGAACGATCGATGATACCAACACCTTGGGAAGCTGAATGCTGCTTGACTTTTCCATCTACCTTTTCTCCTTGATCTTCGCCGAGGGGAGGAACAGTAAAACCAATGGATAGCAGGGGGGCCTGGGGGGCGGTACAACCTTGAGTTCTCCGTATCCATTTCATCGGCATTCGTCGAGCTAGCCGGCGTACCAGAAATATAACGAATTAGCGGAGTAAGTATAAATACTACTCACAGGAATCAACTTCTTAGACTCTATATGAATAAACAGTTTTGCTAGTTTTAAGTTGTCTGAAATTTTCTTAAGTTTAAATCAACTTGTTGTGACCATTGGATTTGTGTAGAGATTGGTGTCATATGATTGGATATTGATCCAATGGATGTCATACGATTGAATATTGATCCAATGGTCACAACAAGTAACTTAAACTTAAGAAAATTTCAGACAACTTATGAATAGACAGTCCCATGAATAAACGTAGAGAAATATTACGAATTTTCGAATAACAAATAAGCGAACAAATTAGTCCAAGGAGATAGGCTCATCATGAATTAGCGTGACATTGTACAATAGAGAGTAAGACGATCGATTAACATAAGAAAAGACTTCACTCTGCTAGGAAAAAAACCGAAATAATAGTCTTCTTTTCTTCTTGTTGCAAAAAAAGAGATCATAATGATTGAAGGGCAGGCAGAAAATTTGGATTTATATCGCAAGCTAGGCTCATCAGGTTGAGTGGACGTAGCAAAGCTCCACTCTCTTGCGATCAGCTGCACCGTGCAGGATGTACTTCCACTGAGTAAATACATAGATGAACAAGAGAAGGAAAAAAACACAAGTACGTACAGGTGCAAACGTAAGGTGGCAGCGCAGGAAAAAATTTCAGTGAAAGCTTTGGGATGTAGCAAGCAACTCAATGCAAACGTCCAAGCCAGTGCCAGGAGTGTCATATGTATACTGCTTTCTGGGTACCCGAGATGCTCCCATCCCTTGTTAGTTCCACCCATTGGCGTGCTTACAATTTGAGGCAATTTAATTGGACTGGGAACACCTATCTAGTGGGTTTTCCTCCCAAAATTAGGAGCCATTTGATCGAAACAATTATCATGGTCGCAATTGGCTTCATAATATGAACCAACGGTTTCGACGAAGAGTTTGCCGGTAATAGCTTTTACCAAAAGACAGCTAGCCCTCATAGGCCACTTTCTCTGACAGGACGAGTGCCTGGTGTATTACTAGGAGCAGTGAGGATCCTATTTGTGCACTAGTTATTCAGATGTTGCAATTAATTAACTCGTAAGAGCATTTAGAGATTGCGGACCTCATTTATGCCATGATCATCGAGCAACTGAGTCTTTTTTACCTAGTTGAAAGTCCTATGTCCGGCACATACTATGTCTAACCATTCACCCTAGCTATTCTCTACATGAGCTGAAAGCATGCAAATATTCGTCTCATTTTGAAGGGAACAGTGATGAATGTACTTATGTGACGTGGGGATGTCCCTAGCATTATTTGAAAATACTCTAACAAAGCATTATTTGAAAGTATGTTGGCTTATCAAATATGTTTTCTTTTAATATAGTGTCAGTTCAGGTAACATGACCTTTTAGTTTCGGCAAACTTAAATGATTGGGAGAAGGAAAGTGGGAAAAGATGAAGACAAAAGGAGAAATGAGACT